>JASWHV010000011.1:20007500-30007500 GCA_030760725.1 Neostapfia colusana
CGGGCTCGAGGTAGACGAAGAACTGGCGGGCCCCGCCTGTCAGTGGGAGGAAAGAGGCGCGCGAGGCTGCGGGCTGGCGCGGGTTCTGGTTGGGCCGGCTGGTGGGTTGCGGCTCACTGGCCGTTTTTTTCTGTTTTCTCTTTTTCTTTTTCTATTTCTTTTCTGATTTGAGTTTAATTTGAATTCCAGTTTGAATTTGAATTTTTGAAAAACATGCAACACGTCCAAAAATTTTTAAATTCCCCTCTTAACATGACTTAGGGTCTTAACAAATTTTTGGGGTGTTACATCCGTCACAGGCATTGCGTGGGGAACTCCATGAACCTAGAAACCTTCTTCGGGTCCGAAGTCTTGATCATTAAACACCACATCATTCTCTTGACCTGAGCAGCAATATAAACCAACAAACATGCAAGTTTGAGTACCGATGGTACTCAGCAAGTGGGGGAAGGTTATGACATGCATGGCTAGAACAAGGAGAGGTTGAACTCATGGTTAAAGCGCTACGCAATTATTGCCTACCACCTTAGCTTATTAAGCACCTACATTACTACACAGGTGAAATGGTCCCAATCTCCCATCCCATCATCATAATCAAATGACCATAACATCATTTCCAATGTTAAGCTCCCCGCTTAACATCCACAACCTCCAAGGTCATCATCTTCTAATCATGAATAAGTCCAAGCCGATCTTGACTGTGAGAACGGCTGTCATGACAGTTTTGACTCTGCAGAGTTTGCACCACTGTACCCACATGTAGTGATTTCATCCCTCGTTGCCGGATGGACTAAAAGAACCTCCATTATGCCAGTGGCCACGAACCACATTCACACTTCCCAGGTGTGTAGCCAGGAGATCACTACGAAGCCTTTACAAAGGGATTCCCGACGAGCGTGGGCCTACTGAGGTTTCACCCCTAACAGCATACAAGAGGCTCCAACCCCGCTGCAGTGGCCCCCTCTTGAGCCTTGCGGTTCATATGGTAGTCCAACTGACACCTACTCCCTGCACCATCCAACACACCCATACTACGCCGGGGATACACCTAATTAATTGGCCAAGCTGCCCCATCTCAGCATGTGGTTGGCATGGTAAATCCAGGTTACATGCTCCATGAACCGGTCCTTAGGATCCAATCAAGCACTAAACACAAACCCGAGTCTCGTGCACCCAGCACCAACCAAAACATTCAACTTGCCTTGATCCCTACCTCTACATAAGTCATAATATCTCATTCAAGAATAAGGTAAGCAAGTTGATGATATCATATCCCACTTATCCCATTCTAAGCATGGCAAGCATAAGTTGTATGAATGAATGACATAATAAAGCAAAATCCCATCCCAAGCTACGAGGAAAACAAGGTAATGCAATTCTAGGGAAACATCCTAGCATGGGTTTCATATTTCAATTGACAATGCAAATAATTCTATCTACACATCCTAGTATAGGAACAAAGTGGTCAATGACACTTGCCTTCTTCCTGCTGCTCTGGGAATGGATAGTCCTGATCTTGGAAGGGAAGAACTTGCTCTGGGGCAGGTTCTACTCATGTCAACACACATAGCAAAAGAAAACAACAATCCATAAGACATAGTTCACACTTTCACTCCACACATACATACATATGATAATCATTCACATTTCTATGTGTTGTGTTTACTCTACATGTGTTGATTTTTGGTCTACATGCACTTTTAAACATATGTATATGATTTCTAACTTTTGCATTCAGATTTTCTGTTTGCACACTATATATGAATTTCCAATTTAAACAACTTCTTTAATACACTCTTTAGCTACCAAGTTTGCATGGAAGGTAACTTCCTACTTCAAATGGGTTTTCAGATCTTCTACCAATCCTAAACTGAAGTCTTTGGATTTGGAGACTTCATTTATCATTTTCTAGTCATGCACACCTATTTTCCTAATTTTCCAGATTTATTTTCTATGACTAAAAGTAAATTTTAATATTAAATAGTATGGAATATCATCTAAACAGAATAGGTTCTGATAAAAAATATTAAATAATATATTTTGGAACTTCTCCTCTGATGTGAACTAATTTAAATTTATTTTACCAATTTTCAGAATTATTTCCTAGCCTAAAAATGTGTCCCTATAACTAATTAAACAGATTCATTTCAGCTTAAAATCTACTTTTAACTCGTTGTAAATTTTCCAAGTGCTAGGAGAGTTTAAATTTGAATTTACAATGTGTTTGTCTCACCTTTTAAATTTTAAATCCTAATCACATATTCAAATTCCTAAATTTAACATCATATAGGGTTAAAAAGGTAAACTCACCCCACTACAGGGTCTATTATATTATTTCATAAATTTCCAGGGGTCTGACTTCACATAACAGAGGGGTTTTCCTAATTTTTATTAAGTCCAGGGGCTAAAACTGATTTTTAATTGAATTTACATGAATTTCTGAAGTTCCAGGGGCTAGATCAGAAGTTTCCGGGGCTAGCTCGTATTTTCCGAGATCCCCAGGGGGTAGCGCGTAAGAATTCCGGCCTTTATAATGCAGGGCCGATGTGGACCGTCCGATTTAAAACAGACGGCTCAGATTAGATCGCCGGACCGGTACGCGCGGGTTTTAATTCTACCGTGCTATTTGAAATAAACGACGCGTAAGCGGCCACGTCGCTCTGACCGTGCGCCGGCGGCGCTGCCCGGCGGCGCGCGGCGGCGGGAGGCGGCGATCTCGCTGGAAAACTTTGGATCTTTGTCTATTCTTCCTTAAACTGGGATTTCATGGCATAGATCGGTAGAGGGGAGGTCGGGGATCTCACCTCGGGGTTTTTCTTGAGCTCGGAGGTCCTGGAAGGCGGTCGGCGACGAGGTCGGAGATGGAATCGCTGCGGTGCTCGTCAGAGCTGTGCCTAGAGCGCAAACCACCGAGTCTTCTGCACCTGCGTGATTCCCCGGAGGTGGTGGAACACGATCGGCGCGTTAGATCGGAAAATCCGAGTAGAGATCGAGAGATAACGGTGATCGGAGCTTCGGTTCTCACCGGAAGGAAAAACAGCCGATCGTGGGGGAAAAACGGGGCGATGCCGGCGTTTTTATAGATGAGGGAGGGTGGCGTGTCTGTTTAGATCGAGCCGGAGTCGTCCGGGACCGGGAGTCGGGCTGGGGACGCGGATTTCTGGAGTCGGTTGCGATCGGGCGCGCGCGGAGGAGTCCGGCTGTTGGTTCGAGCGTGAGGTGAGGGATGACACGCGGGTCCTGTGTGTCAGTGAGAGAGAGGGGAGCGCGCGGCTGCTGGCTGGCGCGGGGGTGGGTGGGCTGGCTGGTGGGTTTCGGCCCACTGGCCGGGGGTTTTGTTTTTTTTTCTTTTTCTTTTCTGTTTTGAGTTGAATTTGAATTCCAATTTGAATTTGAATTTCTGCACCACATGCAATACGTCCAAAAATTTTTAAATTCCCCTCTTAACAGGTTTTGGGGTGTTACAGCTCTACCCCCCTTAAAAGAAATCTCGTCCTCGAGATTGGTGGTTCTAGGAAAACAATTCCGGAAACTGTGCCTAAAGCTCGTCTTCTCGCTCCCATGTGGCTTCCTCTTCCGAGTGATGCTTCCACTGCACCTTGCACATCCGGATTCTTTTATTTCTTGTGAGGCGTTCCGTTGTCTCCAAAATCTTGATTGGTTGCTCGGCATAAGACAGATCCTCAGCTACGTCAACCTCATTCATGGGTAACATCTCTTCAGGCGTCCTCAGACATTTCTTGAGCTGTGACACATGGAATATGTCATGCACATCTGATAGGCGATCCAGTAGTTCTAGTTGATATGCCACTTCGCCTTTCCTCTCCAGAACTTGAAAGGGTCCGATGTATCGGGGTGATAACTTCCCTTCCTTGAACCGACGAAGTCCTCTGATAGGGGACACCTTGAGATAGACATAGTCTCCCAAGTTGAAAACGAGCTCTCTTCTCCGTACATCGGCGTAGCTCTTTTGTCGTGTTTGTGCTATCCTCAAGTTGTTGCGGATTTCCCTCACTTTCGCCTCGGCATCTTGTAGTACCTCGGGCCCAAACACTTTACTTTCCCTTGTTTGGTTCCAAAATAGGGGAGTTCTGCACTTCCTCCCATACAAAGCCTCAAATGGTGACATTTTCATATTAGCCTGATAGATGTTGTTATAGGAGAACTCCGCATACGGTAAGTTCTTATCCCAACTCCGATTGTTTTTGAGTGCACACGCTCTCAGCATATCCTCAAGGATCTGATTGGTTCTTTCCGTCTGCCCGTCAGTTTGGGGATGATAGGCAGAACTAAAATTCAGATGGGTTCCCATGGTTTCATGCAGTTTCTGCCAGAATCTTGAGGTGAACTGTGTCCCTCGATCTGACACTATCTTCTTTGGGCACTTATGGGCGTAGTGCCCTACTTCATCACAGTTAAAGCATTGCACCCCAACCTTAGGTGCCTGGCCTTTGTTGTCTTGGGGTTGGTTTGGGCGTCCTTGTACTGCTGGTCCAGGTTGATATGTGGGCCGAGGCTGCTGTACAAACTGACTTTGTGGCTGTGTTGGTGCTGACGGAGGCCTGAAGTTCGGGTTGTACCCTCTTGGTGCGGAGTAGGGTACCGCAGCACGGCTCGTCTGCCCTGCGGGTTGCTGCATCAGACGTGGGCGGGTGTTGCTACCCGAGGCTTGGTGTGACCATCCTACCTTCCTCTTGTTTTCATTTTACAAGGCCTTCAGCTTCCTTTCCACAACAAATGCTCTGTCCAATATCTTTTGGAAACTTTCATACTCGTTGGAGGACATTGCACACTGCATTTCCGCTATAAGTCCTTCCACAAAGCAGTCCTGTTTCTGCTCATCAGTCTCTATGTCCCGTGGGGCATAACTGGATAGTTGGGTGAATTTAGTGAGGTATTCCCTCACAGTCATGTTTCCTTGCTGCAGCCCCAAGAACTCCTTTCTCTTGTTTTTGAGTTCACCCCTTGGTATGTAATGGTTCCGGAAGCTACGCTTGAACTCTTCCCAAGTGATGTTCTCAGGATCATGATGGGCGGCCACGTAAGCGGTCCACCAATCAGCAGCAGGTCCATGCAATTGGTGAGAGGCAAACAGCACCCTCTCATACCCTTGGCATTGTATGATCCTCATCTTGCTCTCAATGGTCTTTAGCCAGTCATCTGCCTCCAGAGGTTCAGCAGCACTTGCAAACTTTGGAGGTTGAGTCCCTAGAAACTCACTCAACCTTGGTTGGCGTGGTGCAGCTTGTGGAGGTGGAACTTGGTGCAAGTTGGCCACCACTTGAGTTAGGCTCTGGATGAGCTGATTCTGATTTTCAAGCATTTGGTGGATGGGGTCAACTCCTTCACAGCGACCACCCCTGTCTTGTCCTCCAGAAAGATGAGGGTTGCCGGCCTCATCGTTGTTGTTGGCGGGGTTGGCACCACGACCCTTTCCTCTTCCGGCCATCTATCATGATCAACCAAATGTCAATTTAAAGCATTACGTATTAACTTACAAATTTTACTTGTTTAAACCTTAAAATTTTGAGACCTTGTTGTATTTATATTTTCTGAGGGTTCATGTCTCACGCAAAAATAAATGCACTTTTAATTTCATAGGTGTTGACACATCAAAGCAAAGCAACTTGAAGACGAGGTTGTGGACAATTGCCCATGGCTTCCACAACTCTCGTCACAAACCACACATTAACACACCATTAACTAAGGTATTGACTCGCCTACTCGATAACCTGCTGAACTATGGGGAGGGACTCTACACGACTCGTATCACTGAGCTGGCTACTCGGGATCTTCCTCATTATTGCGGCTGCCCTCTGACTCCGCTTTGGGTGGGGAGGCTGCTGGTGGAGAAGTGCGGCGACGCCTACTCGCCCGGCGACCTGGGGAGTCAGGAGTCCATGTGTCATTCACGGTGACACACAGTTCATTCCCATCTCCTCTTTCTCTCGCCCTCAAGCTGGCTCGAAGCAACGCCTCAGTCTCCTTCAGGGTGTCACGTACATCCTGAAGCTCCTGTTGACACTCCTGCAGTCGAGTACTGAGCATAGCAACATCCTCCAAGCACAAGTCCATGTGCTCATGGGAAGTCCCCTGCTGCACTGGCGGGTACTTGTACTCCGTTGTACCACTGTCGCGCTGGAGGACATACATGTACTCAGTCCTGTCCAGGTGGCGATGATAGATGTGACTCTGACAGGTGATTGCCTCCAAGGTGACATCCTTCTCCGCATTGACCTGTGTCGCTCGACATGCTGGAGAGCGGTGGATCTTGAGCAGCTGATTTTCGCGGATAATCCTCATTTCTGAACTCCATTCTTCCCGCTTCTCACGGATGGTTCGGGTGGAGCTGTAGTGTATGATTAGCTTGCCCGTATTGCTGGCGGCTTGGAGCATGCGTCGAAGACGGCGCAACAAGCCTCCTACTGCTAATCTGTAGGAGAGATACGTCACCGGACGGTTCACCTCTCTCAGGGCAAGGGCAACTACGGGAACTCTCCCTCCGGTAGACTTGCGGGCGGTGCGGATCATGCGAACCATCCAAAACATAAAACATTTAAGATTAAGTTAGATAAGATTTTTTTAAAAAAAAACCCTATTTTGAATAAAAGTTGGGGTAAGATGAAGAAAGTGACCCCATTAAATAACACTTTTCAACCCACACCTTGTAAAATAGGTTTTAAGAAAATAGGGTCCTTAAATACGTCCATTTCTACCTAGGTCCACGTTCCTACGGGCAACCTTGGCTTTGATACCACTTCTGTCACACCCGGTTTCTCCAAAGAACAACCAAGTGAATATCACATGTATGCCAGGATCATTTTCTCATACATGTGATGACAAATAGTGAAGCATCATTTATTACAAGCCAGGTGTCGAATATAAATAAGTCTTACATAGCATATGTCTCGATGGACGATAATAAGTTCATAACATGTAAATAAAATAGCAGCGTAATATTATTCTTGTGGGCTCCGTCACAGGCATTGCCTGGGGAACTCCATGAACCTAGAAACCTTCTTCGGGTCCAAAGTCTTGATCATTAAACACCATATCATTCTCTTGACCTGAGCAGCAATATAAACCAACAAACATGCAAGTTTGAGTACCGATGGTACTCAGCAAGTGGGGGAAGGTTATGACATGCATGGCTAGAACAAGGAGAGGTTGAACTCATGGTTAAAGCGCTACGCAATTATTGCCTACCACCTTAGCTTATTAAGCACCTACATTACTACACAGGTGAAATGGTCCCAATCTCCCATCCCATCATCGTAATCAAATAACCATAACATCATTTCCAATGTTAAGCTCCCCGCTTAACATCCACAACCTCCAAGGTCATCATCTTCTAATCATGAATAAGTCCAAGCCGATCTTGACTGTGAGCACGGCTGTCATGACAGTTTTGACTCTGCAGAGTTTGCACCACTGTACCCACATGTAGTGATTTCATCCCCCGTTACCGGATGGACTAAAAGAACCTCCATTATGCCAGTGGCCACGAACCACATTCACACTTCCTAGGTGTGTAGCCAGGAGATCACTATGAAGCCTTTACGAAGGGATTCCCGACGAGCGTGGGCCCACTGAGGTTTCACCACTAACAGCATACAAGAGGCTCAAACCCCGCTGCAGTGGCCCCCTCTTGAGCCTTGCGGTTCATATGGTAGTCCAGCTGACACCTACTCCCCGCACCATCCAACACACCAATACTACGCCGGGGATACACCTAATTAATTGGCCAAGCTGCCCCATCTCAACATGTGGTTGGCAAGGTAAAGCCAGGTTACATGCTCCATGAACCGGTACTTAGGATCCAGGCAAGCACTAAACACAAACCCGAGTCTCGTGCACCCAGCACCAACCAAAACATCCAACTTGCCTTGATCCCTACCTCTACATAACTCATAATATCTCATTCAAGAATAAGGTAAGCAAGTTGATGATATCATATCCCACTTATCCCATTCTAAGCATGGCTAAGCATAAGTAATATGAATGAATGACATAATAAAGCAAAATCCCATCCCAAGCTACAAGGAAAACAAGGTAATGGAATTCTAGGGAAACTTCCTAGCATGGGTTTCATATTTCAATTGACAATGCAAATAATTCTATCTACACATCCTAGTATAGGAACAAAGTGGTCAAGGACACTTGCCTTCTTCGTGCTGCTCTGAGAATGGATAGTCCTGATCTTGGAAGGGAAGAACTTGCTCTGGGGCAAATTCTACTCATGTCAACACACATAGCAAAAGAAAACAACAATCCATAAGACATAGTTCACACTTTCACTCCACACATACATACATATGATAATCATTCACATTTCTATGTGTTGTGTTTACTCTACATGTGTTGATTTTTGGTCTACTTGCACTTTTAAACATATGTATATGATTTCTAACTTTTGTATTCAGATTTTCTGTTTGCACACTATATATGAATTTCCAATTTAAACAACTTCTTTAATACACTCTTTATCTACCAAGTTTGCATGGAAGGTAACTTCCTACTTCAAATGGGTTTTCAGATCTTCTACCAATCCTAAACTGAAGTCTTTGGATTTGGAGATTTCATTTATCATTTTCTAGTAATGCACACCTATTTTCCTATATTTTCCAGATTTATTTTCTATGACTAAAAGTAAATTTTAATATTAAATAGTATGGCATATCATCTAAACAGAATAGGTTCTGATCAAAAATATTAAATAATATATTTTGGAACTTCTCCTCTGATGTGAACTAATTTAAATTTATTTTACCAATTTTCAGAATTATTTCCTAGCCTAAAAATGTGTCCCTATAACTAATTAAATGTGAACAATCAATTAAACAGATTAATTTCAGCTTAAAATCTACTTTTAAGTCATTCTAAAGTTTTCCAAGTGCTAGGAGAGTTTAAATTTGAATTTACAATGTGTTTGTCTCACCTTTTAAATTTTAAATCCTAATCACATATTCAAATTCCTAAATTTAACATCATATAGGGTTAAAAAGGTAAACTCACCCCACTACAGGGTCTATTATATTATTTCATAAATTTCCAGGGGTCTAACTTCACATAACAGAGGGGTTTTCCTAATTTTTATTAAGTCCAGGGGCTAAAACTGATTTTTAATTGAATTTACATGAATTTCTGAAGTTCCAGGGGCTGGATCAGAAGTTTCCGGGGCTAGCTCGTATTTTCTGAGATCCCCAGGGGGTAGCGCATAAGAATCCCGGCCTTTATAATGCGTGGCCGACGTGGGCCGTCCGATTTAAAACAGACGACTCAGATTAGATCACCGAACCGGTACGCGCGGGTTTTAATTCTACCGTGCGATTTAAAATAGACGGCGCATAAGCGGCCACGTCGCTCTGACCATGAGCGGGCGGCGCTGCCCGGCAGCGGGAGGAGGCGATCTCGCCGGAAAACTTCGGATCTTCGTCTATTCTTCCTAAAACTGGGATTTCATGGCATAGATCGGTAGAGGGGAGGTCGGGGATCTCACCTCGGGGTTTTTCTTGAGCTCGGAGGTCCTGGAAGGCGGTCGGCGACGAGGTCCGAGA
The DNA here is from genome assembly GCA_030760725.1 of Neostapfia colusana. NCBI lineage: Eukaryota > Viridiplantae > Streptophyta > Magnoliopsida > Poales > Poaceae > Neostapfia > Neostapfia colusana. The sequence goes on from JASWHV010000011.1 coordinate 20,017,058, forward strand.
TGGAATTGCTGCGGTGCTCGTCAGAGCTGTGCCTAGAGCGCAAACCACCGAGTCTTCTTTACCCGCGTGATTCCCCGGAGGCGGTGGAACACGATCGGCGCGTTAGATCGGAAATCCGAGCAGAGATCGAGAGATAACGGTGAACGGAGCTTCGGTTCTCACCGGAAGGAAAAACAGCCGATCGTGGGAGACAAACGGGGCGATGCCGGTGTTTTTATACATGAGGGAGGGCGGCGTGTCTGTTTAGATCGAGCTGGAGTCGTCCGGGACCGGGAGTCGGGCTGGGGACGCGGATTTCCGGAGTCGGTTGCGATCGGGCGCGCGCGGACGAGTCCGGCTGTTGGCGCGAGCGGGAGGTGAGGGATGACACGCGGGTCCCACGTGTCAGTGAGAGAGAGAGGGGAGCGCGCGGCTGCGGGCTGGCGCGGGGGCGGGTGGGGCGGCTGGTGGGTTTCGGCCCACTGGCCGGGGGTTTTGTTTTTTTCTTTTTCTTTTTCTTTTCTGTTTTGAGTTGAATTTGAATTCCAATTTGAATTTGAATTTCTGCACCACATGCAATACGTCCAAAATTTTTTAAATTCCCCTCTTAACATGTTTTGGGGTGTTACATAGGCTGAAATTAATAAAATAAGATACTTAGTTCATATACCTTGATGCATATAGTTGGGAAATCACTTCTTTCAGTTATGAATTCTATCTGAAAGTAAGACTTAAAATAAGGGGGTAGACTTTCTTACCAACCTTATTGTCTTGGATTGCCAATGGATTGACATAATACATGTAATGGATTGGCTAAGCAAGCACAACGGAGTGATTCAATGTGCTGAGAGGATCGTGCAGTTGACAAGTGAGCACGGTACTCGTATTGAGTTCGAGGCAGCCCAACCGGCAACCGAGAAGGCAGCGCTGAACCACGTCGAAGAAGCAACATTTGAAAGCATTCTGGTGGTTCAAGAATATTGAGATGTGTTCCCGGAAGAACTTCCAGATATGCCACCTGACCGGGACATTGAATTTGCCATTAATTTAGTACCCGGAACTGCACCTATAGCGAAGAGGCCGTATATGATGCTCGCTAATGAACTAGTGGAGCTCAAGAAGCAAATTGAGGAGCAGCTAGAAAAGGGTTTTATACGCCCAAGCTCGTCACCATGGGGAGCCCCCGTGCTCTTTGTAGACAAGAAGGATGGGACCCAAAGGATGTGTGTGGATTATAGGTCTCTCAATAAGGTGACGATCAAGAATTAATACCCGCTGCCCCGTATAGAGGACCTGTTTGACCAAATGAAAGGTGCTCGAATTTTCTCCAAGATTGATCTTCGGTTGGGATACTTCCAGCTGAAGATTAAGTCCTCTGACATACCCAAGACTGCATTTCGAACATGGTATGGTTCGTATGAATATACCGTTATGTCTTTTGGGTTAACGAATGCACCCGCATACTTTATGTACCTCATGAATAAGGTCTTCATGGAGTACTTGGACAAGTTCATCGTAGTTTTCGTCGACGATATCATGGTGTATTTGAAAAGCGAGGAAGAACATGAAGAACACTTGAGATTAACGTTGCAGAAACTGCGAGAGCATCAATTGTATTCCAAGTTCAGCAAGTGTCAATTTTGGCTAAACGAGATATCGATCCTAGGCCACATCATCTCCGAGGGAGGAGTATGTTTGATCCCGAAAAAGTGGGAGACGTTTTGAAGTGGAACCGACCGCAGAATGTGAGAGATATTTGGAGTTTCCTTGGGATGGCTGGATACTACCGCTGATTCATCAAGGATTTCTCCAAAATAGCGAAGCTAATGACTGAATTGCTAATGAAGGGAAAAGCATTTCAGTGGACACCAGTGTGCCACGAAAGGTTTGAGGAGCTCAAGAAAAGACTAACCACAGTGCCAGTTTTGGTATTGCCGGACGTAAGCAAAAGCTTCGACATATATTGTGATGCATCAAGACAAGGGCTTGGATGTGTGCTCATGCAAGAATGACAAGTGGTAGCCTATGCATCGAGACAACTAAAGAAACACGAGCTGAATTACCCCACACATGACTTGGAACTTGCAGCCGTGGTACAAGCCTTGAAGATTTGGAGACATTATATCCTTGGTCATCGATGTGAGATCTACACGGATCACAAAAGTCTCAAGTATATATTCACGCAAACGGATCTTAATTTGAGGCAACGTCGATGGTTGGAACTTACCAAGGATTATGATGTTGGAATCAACTATCACCCTGGAAAGGCCAATGTAGTAGCTGATGCGTTGAGCCAAAAAGGAGCATGTCACAAACTCATGGTTCGGGAGCTACCACCCGAGCTGCGCAAGGAGCTCGAACGGTTACATCTCGGGTTCTTGAACGAGATGGAGGTGATAGAACTGAACTCCTCACTAGAACAAGAGATACGAGATGGCCAAGCAACGGATGAGGAAATCAAGGAAAGAATCCGACAGGGCATAGAAAATGATTTCAAGGAAGACGAGAAAGGCACGCTTTGGTTAGGGAAAAGGATTTGTCTGTCTAACGTGAAGCACATCCGCGACATGATATTAAAGGAGGCACATGACTCACCTTATTCCATACATCCCGGCTGTACAAAGATGTACAAGGACCTGAAAACTTGCTATCGGTCGGATGGTATGAAAAGGGACATAGCTGAATATGTTGCCTTACGCGATACGTGCCAACGAGTGAAGGCCGAACATCAAAGACCCGCTGGACTGTTTCAGCCATTGAAAGTACCTGAGTGGAAGTGGGAAGACATCAACATGGATTTCATCGTCGGATTGCCATGTACTCAATCTGGTTATGACTCTATTTGGGTTATCGTGGACCAATTGACAAAAGCAGCCCATTTCCTTCCTGTTAGAACCACGTACCACGTCGCAGAACTAGCCGAGCTGTATATGGAGCAAATCGTCGCCATGGAGTTCTGAAGAGGATAGTGTCAGATTGGGGTACTCAATTTACCTCTAGGTTCTGGAAGAAGCTGCATGAAGCTATGGGTACACGACTGAATTTCAGCTCCGCTTATCACCCGCAAACCAACGGGTAAACTGAGAGGACAAATCAAATTTTGGAAGACATGTAGAGAGCTTGCGCCTTGAAACATCGGCGTAGTTGGGATAGGAGCTTGCTGTATGCTGAATTCTCCTACAACAACAGCTGCCAAGCCAGCTTGAAGATGTCACCTTTCGAAGCATTGTATGGTAGACGGTTGCTCCACGTACACCTCCTCCTTCATAGGTCCATTGAGGAAGGCACTTTTGACATCCATTTGATACAGCTTGAAATCATGGTGAGTAGCATATGCAAGTAATATACGAATTGATTCAAGCCTAGCTACAGGAGCAAAAGTCTCGTCGAAATCCAAACCTTCGACTTGTGAGTAACCTTTAGCCACAAGTCGTGCCATGTTTCTTGTTACAACTCCGTGTTCATCTTGCTTGTTGCGGAAGACCCATTTAGTGCCAACGATATTGGACTTTGGACTTTCAACAAGTTCCCATACTTCATTCCTCTCGAAGTTGTTCAATTCTTCTTGCATTGCCATCACCCAGTCCGGATCTTTTAGCGCATCTTCGACCTTGTATGGTTATAAAAAGGATACAAAGCAATAGTATTCACAAAAATTAGCTATACGAGATCGAGTTGTTACTCCCATTTGTATATCGCCAATTATGTTGTCTACGGGGTGATCTCTTTGTATGCTTGGTGTACTCTTGGATGTGGCAGTTGTGGTGTTGTGTTCTCATAATCATCATCTTCTTCGGCTCCCCCTAGATCGCTGTCGTCATTAATGCTTTGATCATCTTGTTGGTCTTCATGATCTTGATTTTGTGCATGGGCTCCCCCTTGATCATAGCTCTCCTGTTGAGGTTCATCTTGAACACCTGATCCTTGTGATTGTTCTAGAGGTCGAATATCACCAAGTGCCATCCTCCTCAATGCTTTACATGGGGCTTCTTCTTGATCTAGCACACACTTATCAACTTGCTCCATTTGGGAGCCTTTAGTTTCATTGAACACTATGTCACGTACAACTTCAACAAGTATGGAGACCTTGTTGAAGACACGATAAGCGTAAGAGTTCGAATCATAGCCAAGAAAGAAACCCTCATCAGACTTCGAAGCGAACTTCAAGGTCGTAGTCTTCTTGTTTAGAATATAACATTTTGAACCAAAAACTCGAAAGTACGAAATATTTGGTTTGTTACCAGTGAGTAGTTCATATGAGGTTTTCTTGAGTAGGCGATGAAGGTACAGTCGGTTAGTTGCATGACAAATAGTGTTGATAGCTTCAGCCCAAAAAGCGGTCAGAGGTCTTGTATTCATCAAGCATTGTCCTGGCCATCTCAATGAGCGTCCGGTTCTTCCTTTCAGCTACCCCCGTTTTGTTGTGGGGAGTATGGTGCCAAAAGTTCATGCTTTATTCCTTCTTCATCTAGATATTCATCGACTTGTGTGTTCTTGAATTCTGTTTAATTTTCACTTCTTATGTTCTTGATTGTCAATGAGAACTCATTTTGAGCTTGCCTGAGAAACATCTTGAGTGTTCCTTGAGTTTCTGACTTATCATGCAAAAAGAAAACCCACGTGAAGCCTGAAAAATTATTAACAATAACTAAACCATATTTATTACCACCGATGCTTATGTAGGCAATTGGGCCGAATAGGTCCATGTGGAGGAGCTCGAGTGGTCTTGTTGTAGTCATGACATTTTTTGCTGGATGAAGTGCTCCTACTTGTTTCCTGGCTTGACACGCGCTACAAGACCTGTTTTTCTCAAAAACAACATTCTTCAAACCTCAGATGTGATCGCCTTTTAGAAGTTTTTGTAAATTCCTCATACCAACATTTGCTAGCCGTCTATGCCACAGCAAGCACATGTTGGTCTTTGCAATCAAGCATGTGTCAAGTTCAGCTTTATCTTTCTTGAAATCAACTAGATAATGTTTTCCCTTTAACACACCCTTGAAAACAATAGAGTCATCACTCCTTCTAGATACGGCCGCAACCTCATTAGTGAACAAGCAATTATAACCTTTGTCACATAGTTGAGATATGGACAGGAGGTTATAATCTAAGGAATTAACATGTAAAACATGAAAAAGTGTGTGTTGTGATGAAATGGCTATTTTACCGGTACCTAGGACCTTTCCTTGACTATTGTCACCAAAACAGATGCCTTAGCTTGAGTCTTCATTTTGTTCGTACTCCACAAACATTTTTCTTTCTCCGGTCATATGATTGATGCATCCACTATCTAGCACCCCTTTCGCTCCACCAGATGCATATGCCTGCAAGAAAGGAGCTATGATTTGGCTTTAGGTACACAAGCTTGCTTGGGTCCTTTGTGGTTAGTGACAAGTGATTTGGGCACCCACATGTGAGACATGGTGCTCTCATGGCGTGGCCCAACATATTTGGCATGAACTTTTCCAAGACTGTTTTTCATAAGCACATATGAAGCATCAAGGGTTCTAAACAGGATTTGTTGTTTATATGAGTTTTCAATGTAAATTTTATCAACATTGTTATGTTTTCCAACTTGCGAGGAATTTCCCTTGACAAAAACAATGCTCTTCTTGTTATCCTTGAGGCTTCTAGCGTTTTGCCTTTCACCATAAGAATACCCAATGCCATGTTTGACATTAGGAAGTCTTGTGACTAATTATGCACTACATGCATATTTGATCTTCTCCTTGTCAAACATGCCACTTTGAGACGGATGCTTGTTTTTTGTCAAGTTTGAATTTTCTTTTATGTGGGTGTCATTTTTAGTACATGTACAAGTTACAAGAGTTTTGGATTCAATATGTTGAGAAGGGGAGCTTAAATATGATGAAGAACCACTTGGCTTGAGTGACTTAGCTTGCGCCTGAAGAATCTTGTTAACCTTTGTTAAGTTAGCAAGCTCATCCTTGAGTGCATTGTTTGAGTCTCTTAGCTTCAAACAAGTCTCCTTGCTTGAAGCTAACTCAAGCTCAAGTGATTTGCTTTGCTGCTTTTCAATCTCAAGAAGCCCTTCAATCGTAATATATTTCTCCTTTTGGAGAATGATCATATCTTTTTGTCGATTAGCAAGGTCCTCCTTATCAACTATCTCATCCATTAGAATTTTCATTCTAGCTATAGTGTTTTTATCTAAATCTCTAATCATATCTTCATCATCACTAGAATTATCAGTATCACTAGTAAAAGAATGCAAGAAGGGAGTTTTGGTTTTAACCTTTCTTTTTCCTTCCTTGGACATTAGGCATGTGTGGTTGGTGTCCTTCCATGCTCCCATGGTTGGGAATAGGGTAGACATCATGGTAGGCTTCTTGATAGCTATGGTGGCCATCTCCTCTTCTTCTTTGGATGAGGACTCATCATTGGAGTCCCATTCCTTCCCTAGATGAGCTTGTCCATGTTGCTTCTTTTTCTTGAATATTTTCTTTTGTTGAGGCTTGTTTTCTTTACTCTTCCTCTTGTTGTCTTCATGTGGACAATCAAACATGAAATGATCATATTATCCACAATTGTAGCATGCACACCTCGTCTTGGATCTTTGTTTGTCCTTGTATCTTCTTTCATTTGAGTTACCACTCCTTTTTCTTCTCATCATTTTCTTGAAGTTTTTTATGAACAGGATCATGTCTTCTTCATCAATATTAGTGCTTTTATCATCAGCATCATCGTCCTCAAGAGCTTCTAGAGATTCTTTTGATGTTGGCTTGCATGTTGCTTTTAGTGCAACTCCTTTCTTCTTTGGCGAAGGAGATCGACAATTTCCTTGACATGCTTGGCTTCCTTCTCCATCATTTCAAAGTTGATGATCTTTCCCAGAATCTCGTCCGGGGTCATTTTGTGAAACCCGAGACTTTCTCTGATCATGGAGCAGAATGTCAAGTTCTGAGGCATGAATGCCCTAAGAATTAACTTGACCACCTCATGATCCGTCCACTTTCTGCTACCATAGGCTCGGACCATATTGATGTGAGACTTCAGTCTATTGTACATCTCTTGAGGTGATTCTCCTTCTTCGATGGCAAACCTTCCCAATTCACCTTCTATCATTTCAATCTTGGCTTCACGCACATGGTGATCACCTTTATGTGCGGATTCGAGAGTGTCCCATATTTCTTTAGCAATTTTGAGTCCATACACCCTGGTGAACTCGTCTCGACTTAGTGAAGAGGTGATTACTGATGCAGCTTGAGCGTTCCGATGAATAGCTTGTTCTTGATCTAGGGTTAGCTCTCCATCGTCATAAGGTATATCAAAACCTGTACACACTATATGCCAAAGACTAGGGTTAATAGATATAAGGTGCATTTTCATGTTTTGTTTCCACATCGCATAATCAGTTCCATCAAAGTGAGGTGGTTTGCCTAATGGAATTGACAAATAATGGTTATTTGAATTTAAACGCTCATAATTAAAAGGATATCGGGAGTAGTCTTTGTGACTACCCCCTTTTTGCTTCTTGTCTTCGATTTTCTTCCCGTTGGGGGAGAGTGCCTTCTTCCGCATAAGCGCCTTTAGTTGGAGCATCTCCTCATCATCACCCTCACGGTCCTTGATGGTAGTGAGGAGCTTCTCCAACTTTTGGTTCGCTTCGTCACCACCATTTTCATAATGGAAGCCCTTTGATTCACCCTTTATTTGTGACATTGTCTCTTCGAGCGGTGATTCCCTTCTGAAGTGTTTGGCTCTGATACCAATTGAATGTAGCCTAGAGGAGGGGTGAATAGGCTCTTTGAATTTTTAGGCGGTTTCCTGAAACACTTAGTAGACCGATTAATTCCAGGTGGGCTGGACTAGTCCGGTATGGTGCGGACTAGTCCGGTATGATTGTAATTAATAGATCAATGTGAGACTTGTTCCTACTTCAGGTATTTGTGCAGCGGAAAATAAATGTTTATTTAATTATAGTGAAGTAAGATACAATAACTCTCAATTTTAACGCTAGGTGTCGTTGTAAACCAAATGATGACTAATACCCTTAATTAGCAATTGAAGGACGATCAAGAAGACACAAGACAAGGCTTTATCCCGAGGTTTGATTCCACCCAGGAATCTACGTCCCCGTTGAGGAGTCCACCAAGGACCGGGTCTTCGCCAACCCTTCCCTCGTTGAATCGCCACAAAGGCTAATTCAATTCCACTATCCACACACAGGGGTAAACAATTGTACGTGGGGCGTTCTCACAACCTGAGAGCTCCCACAAGATTACAACGAATTTTTCTTCCTCCCACACACACAAACAAAGGACAACGATCAGCTAATGTGTGAGATAAGAAAAACCAAGAGCTAAATGCCGAGAAGAACGACTCTCTCCTTGATCTATTCTCTAATCCTCAAAGACTTAATCTTTCTCAACTTAGAATGAGTGTAGAGAGGCAGTTTTTGTGCTCTTGGGGCGTGCGGCGGCGCTGGGAATCATGTCTTGTGTTTGTGTGGCCGTGCACCTCTATTTAAATAACATTTCCAAAAATCCTGGTGGCCGGACTACTCTGGTGTAAAGGGAATGCCGGTTCCAGAGAGTTGAATGGACTAGTATGGTTTTTGGGCAAACTAGTCCGGTGCAAGGTGAATGTTGGTTCCAAAGAGTTGAACGGACTAGTCCGGTTTCTGAGGGCGCCTAGTCCGGTGCAAGGTGAATGTTGGTTCCAGAGAGTTGAACGGACTAGTCCGGTTTCTGAGCGGACTAGTCTAGAGCACGTGTTGTGAGGCAACAGAAAGTTTAACGGACTAGTCCGGTTTCTGGGCGACTAGTCCGGTGCACGTGTTTTGAGTGATTGGGATATGTTTTGATCTCTTACCCCTACGCAAGTATATTGAGCTCTTGAGATGTGTCTCTCACACACATCATGTACAAGTATGTATACATTTTTCTTGGCTCATGAATCTATTCTTTCCCTTTTTTCTTCATCACTTGATTTTTCACCTTTTTGAGTGCACCACTTCTACCTTACACGAGTTAATCTGCATTCATCTCAACAAGTTCACTAGGATCTCAATTCATTTGTCATCAATCATCCAAAACCCACAAGGGAATGCCTAGATGCACTTTCAATAAAAGCTCAGCAAGACTTAACCATCAAACATAGTCATGAAACTCTACATGAAGTTAAAGACATAAAGTGGGATAGCAATAGGCATAATGAACTCGCCTAAAAGTGAATCCTTACTTTCAGATATCATTCGCAGCAAATTAAAAGTAACCTTGGGCACCTCACATCAGGAGTCAACAATCAAACACGAAACGCTTTCCCTCGATGTAAATTGCTCATGGTGGAAATTAATTGAGTTTGCTCTAACTATTCATAAAAACTAACAACACAAAGCTAGTCTGATCTTCAATCCACAGACTAGTTCTTATCTCAATGCAAGTTCTTACTACGTCACGACTGTGAGAACAAGTATGCTCAATCCTGTTCCGCGAGCGACGGTGATTCAAATCAAAAACACCCGGATTACATGACACGTATGCCCGTACTCGATGTTGCCTACAGCAACCATCACTGACGTCGTACGTGACAGCCTTTACCCCGTTTCACCTACGTTGAATCGATCCGATCGTCCCATACAGCATCCACCCTCATGGTGCACCTACCAACATGAGATGTTAGGAGAGTGTTACCCACATACTGCACACCGGCCCTCTTGCCTGAGGCAACCAGAAAAGTCCCAACACAGGCTTCCCGAGGTACATCAGTTTACTGGGTCCCATATAGCCAGCATGAGCCCGGTACACAACTCAAACTTTCTCAACAGGGCCGCATACGGATCGGTCCTTGACCGACATGGACAGGTCTAAATAACCCAGGCCCCTATGTCCTGCTGCTCCTACAACCTGCCCGGTCTCAACTTTAACTTGCTAACAAATTGATGAACCAATTCCGTGTGCCCCTGTTCCTCCTGATCAGGCGAGTAGCATCTTACCACTTGACTTCTACCTAACCTTACTTAAGCATGGCAATTCTACATCATGAAAAGACATCTACCCAAATACTCCGTGGATTTATTTGGTCATGCAAGGGGAGTATCAAAACATCTAGACCGAATGCACAATTCATATCCTAAACAAAAGAGTGAATACAAAATAAAAATTTAACAGCTGTTAAATGCAAACCTGAGCTTTCCTGTTTTGCACGGATGTAATATATATAAGGAGTTAGTGTTGCTGTTCCTTGCTGATTAATTCCTTCATCCTCTGGAGTCTGATCCAACTTTAATGAATCACTCCTTAAAATCCCCTTCGTTGTGAACCCTATGGACATGTATATGCACAAGTTTTTATAATGCAATGGAAAGAATTAAAGACTTGACTTCTTAAGAACAGAGGCTATGTGGAAATGCCAAGAATGGCTTTGTTGCCTCTGTTGTGCAAAGAAACATCAATGAAACTAAAGCTGTCTAAGGGCTTAGTTTATAAACTAACTAAGTTTCCTAATGAACTTATAAGTTGAGCTGCAATGATTTGGACATAACTAAGGATCCTGATCTCCAATGACTTCAAAATTTTTACAGGAAGTCATACAATACACAGAGACTTATCTTGCCAAATTGCAGCTAATGTGGATGCAAATTGTGTCTCCTACAATATTATGATGTATTTTCCCACATACATAAGCATGGAAAACCAGGAAAGATAGATCTAAGGCTCAATTTGAGCTGGAAATGTGCATGTGAGTTCCTGGTCACATGAAAGTATTTTGATCCAAAATTCAGACCTTTTACTTGAGTAGTTCCTCCAGAATAATTCCTTAAGTATTCCTACTAAAGGAATTAATTCTGAAGTACTGTGCATTTTCATACCCAATGAACTGAACTAAAATATCAAGTATGACTCATAGAGCATTCCTGAATTTTCTTATGATTTTTAGAGCTACGAATTGCCTAGAATGGATTTTACAAGTTAGAAACCTTTTCTGAAAAAGTTTCTGGACCACTTTGAACACAGCAGTTTGTATTTAGCAAATTGCTACTCAAATCATCTTAAAATGAGCTGAAAATTTGTTAGAAGGTAAATAATATCCTAAAGAGTATTCTGGCAAATTTTGAGGATTTTTGGATGAACCAAACTCCCTCAATAATTCTTTTTCTATAAAATTTCAAAGAATTTTCCATAATTCATTATTGATTTTCATACAAATTGGGGTTCATATTTGGATATATATTTTCAAAAGCAATCCAGCTCAATTTGAATCACTCATTTTGGAGATTCCTACACAAAGATATGATTTTCCAAAGTTGTGGCAAAATCAGGAATTGTTTTGCTATTGAAAATCGACTTGGGCCCACGTTTTTAAACCTCAGCCACTGATATTAGAGGACACACGGGGTTACACCATTTTTGCACGCAGACACACCAGATCCTGAGCCACAGCCGATCCAGAATTTAAAATCTGGTCGCTCACATGTGGGACCGCCTCCTTGTTCTTCATTCCGCCTCCCTCTCGCGCGCGCCGCCAGCTCGCCGGACAGCGGCCGGAGCTCGCCGGCCCGGCGTTTCCGGATGCCTCTCGTCCAGAGGATCGCTGCCATGGGGTTTGGGAGGCCGAGGAACACGTCGGTAGGGCTAGATCAAGCTGCCAGTGGCCGGAAATAGGCAGGCGACGTGCAGCGGCTACGGAACAACTTCGGCGCCGTCAGCCAACGGTTCTAGCCCGCCAATCGCTCGGCCAAATATCTCTACAGAGCCAGGGGACTACTAGGAATATCGACATGGCCTCAAAATTGCTCGGAAATGGCGGCTAATGGGGTTTCACCGTGCGCCCGATCGATGCCGCCATAGAAGCGCTCGGAAAAGCTTGAAAGACGCCGCTACAAGTCGGTTTCGAGCCAAGGTTGCTAAAAACAAAATGATCGCCGGATAGTCTGGCCCGTGTGTGCAAGATTTTGTGATCTAACAACAATTAGGGAGTGGGAAATGAAGATTTCATACCGGTTACTCGGTTTGCACCCGCCTTAGCCAAAACCTCGAATTAGTGCTCGGTCGTCCACGGTTTGATCCATGTTTCGGAGGAGAGCAACACTGAGGTAGGGCACTCCCGTGGCCGTGCTTGCTTGGGCGTGAAATCCTCTGTGGTGAGCTGTCCACGTGCGCCTCGTCACCGGCTGTGCTATGTCCCAGCGGAGGAGGGCTGTTCTAGGGCGAGGGAAGCCGGAGCTCGGCTGTTTTTGCGCCGAGGAAGTAGGAAGTGATCAACCGGTGTTTTTTTTTGCTCGGAGGGGCTCTGTGGCACATGTTTTTCCGGCTCCCGATCGTGTACAGAGGCGGCGGCGCCGCTTCTGTGGTTGCTCGCGAGGAGGTAGGGAAACGGATGTAGCTTGGTGCCGTGAGGGAAAGATCAAGCCGAGCGGTAAGGCAGCACACAAGCTGGTTGTAAAAGCCCAAGAAAAGGGACTTGCAAAAACTTTTCATCACCTCACAACACCACAGTTTTGTGGTGAATATCTTGTGAAGAATTGTGAAGAGTAAGTAACCTCCATCAAGAGGGTATTAGTTCAAACTTTCTACACATATGATAACACATGAGAGGGTGATTCAAAACTGTTGCATTCAAATTCATGGTTGCAGCAGCTAATACAAGGATCAAAGTGCATATTTGGATTCCTTAGGTCCAAATCAGTGGGGAGGCAAAGTTTCAATGATTTTTGAAAAGGTTTGCTACCCATTTTTCCAAAAAGGATCCAAATGTGCAAAGAATTCAAATATACATTTGAACTCGGGGGAAATTTGCCCAACCATACAAATGTAGGTCAGTTTGAAACTCCAAACATTTGAATTCATCCCTTGCCAAGTTTTGGAGATCTTTTGAAGGGTGGGGGAGCACTGACAAGTGGGTCCCACATGTCATTGGGGAGGTTAAGAATGCACAAGGATCAATAGCCTTAGGGGCTAAGTGTTGCACTCGGAACAGAGCCGAGGCTCCACCGTGACACACCGAGAAACACCGGGCGCCACCTCCTGCTCTCCCCTCGTGCGCTGGCGAGCTCCTCGTGGGGGTGCAGTAACTCCCAGCCGTGCCCCAGCTCGCCACAACAACGAGCCGATCCCCAGCCACCGCCCTCTCGCACGACAGAACGCCGAGGAGCCGCCGCTGTGATCCAGTCACTCGGGAGCGATCGTCTCTCGCGTACCAACGTCAGCAACTCAGCAAACCCACACCGCAGACCTCCCACGCCCTCCCTGCACCAGTTCCAGTCGAGCTAAGCCAAGAGAACAGTGTTCTTGGCGGCGGCGGGGAAGAACCGAGCAAAGGTGCTCCCGTGGGCAGCTCGGCAGAGGACTTGTCACGACCAAGAAGGAGTGGTTTTGGACGCGCCTAGGCTCCACGCTGCTCGACCCCAAAGCCTAGAACCAGTGACCGATCATCGCAGGCAAATTTCGCAAAGCACTTCCAGCCGGTGCAGAACTACCTTTGGGTAAGAAACCCACAAATTCCCAACATATACTTGCTTAGAGTTTATGAAACTGCACTCACAGGAGCTAGACTTGATGGCGCACAAGTTTGCTTCGCAACCCTAGCTTAATTGTGGCTGTAGCCGGCGTATTTCCCGGTCTTCCAACCGCAGTTATGGCGGGAAGGGTCGGGCTCACGGTGACGGCTAGGTTAGAGTTCTTCCCGAGCCCTGACATGGCCTTGTCGACCTTCTCTGAGATTCCACGGTGCTGTAGAACCCTTCCACCGAGGTTTTGGCGGGCTGAGTTGGCCGGGTGGCATAACCGAAGTGAGTCCGAGCCGCTGCACCGTGCCGGCTAGGTTAGGGCCACCGCCGGCCGGAGCAGTCGGTGCCATCGTGTTCAGCGCACAAAACTAGGCCCTAACAGCGAGGGAGAGCTCGAGAGTCGGCAGGGCGGCAAGTATCAGCGTGTCTCCGGCAAGCCCGGTGGCGCGCGGGCGCGGGAACGAGAGGAGGAAGACGACCCGCAGGCCCCACGTGTCAGCGACGGGAAGTTTAAAACTCAGATCTACTGCGTCCCCCGTGATCAAGTGTGACTGCACGGGAAGGGGTCTGTAGCCCCGTGTGGCTCAGCTCCAGCGGTGACACGTGTGGGCCGGGCCCACGGTCAGAGTTTAAATTTTCCCCGGTTTATTTAGGATTTCAGATTTAGTTCAAACTTTAGAACTCCATAACTTTCGCTAGGAAGCTCCAAATTTAGTGATTCAAATTGAGTTGGATTCATCTTGCATAGCTCAATCCAAATATGCAACCCAAGTTGTATGAAACCTATTAGTTAATTCTGGAAAATTCTTTAATACTGTTCAGCAAAAGAATTTTAGAAAGAGTTTGGTTCATCCAAAAATCCGCAAATTTTGCCAGAGTGTTCTCTAGGATCTAGTGAACCCCTGTAAAAGTTTCAGACCATTTGGAGTTGATTTGATCAGACCAATTCAAATTTGAAGGTGCTGTGTTCATTTGAATACAGAAACAATTTCAGAGAATTTCCAAAACATGGAAATTTAGTTCTGGGCAAATCTTAGCTCCAAAAATGCTAGGAAAATTCATGCAAAATCTATGAGCTATAATTGAAATTGTAGTTCACTAAGTTGGGCATGAACAGGGGTGTTACCTCAGAATTAATTCTTCTTTGCTTATTTGCTAAGAGAATTATTCTCAGCAAACCACTCAATGAAAAGTGCTAATGTTTGGTCCAGAGGGTTTTCTTGTGACCAGGAATTCACACAAAAATTCTCCGCTCCATTGGAGCTCTGGATCACCCCTGTCCTGTTTAACCACTTGAGGGATTAATATGGAAAAAGGGGAAAACCACTTAGCACTTAACCATGTGCTTAGGTCTAAGCCCAAACCACCCACACTCAGTTCATCTTTAAATTATTAAACAGAGTTCCAGTTTTTAGAGACTGGTTATCAGAACTAATAGCAGAAGTATTACCCTAAACTCATGTGCATATTCATTAACATGTAGTATTTTATTAACGTGTAGTCGCTGAAGGCGAGGAGGCTCCAGAAGTACTCGACTTCCTACTTCCAGAAGAAGAACTAACCCCTGACCAGCAGCAACAAGGCAAGCCCCGGTTTTCATTAAACCTTTTAATAAAGTTTTTACTTTGTTTACATATGTAGAGTGAAGTGTGTATGTGCATTAGGTGTAGGATGGATGAATAACCCACTTGCATGACCAGAATTTTTCCATAAGAGTGAGGGTAGGGTCTAAGATCTCGAGTAGACAGGCTATGCTTAATAATTCATAGGACTTCGGTACAAGTCGAGTAGTTGGAATCTACTCGCGAGATAGGCTCGGGACACACGGGTTCGGTTGAGTGATTTGAGATCACTTTAGTAATGAAAATGAGACTAGGCAAGGGCTAGGGCGCAGCAAGAGGAAGTCTTGTGTGCACGGCCCTGCCCATGTCGATTGAGGACCGATCCGTGTGCGGCCCTGCTGAACAAGTATTGAACGTACCGAAGGCATATCGGATATATGGGCCCCGATAAACCGATGTAGCCTAAACCTCCGGGCATCGAGGCATAACGCACCGATTTATAGGTGTAGGCTGAGGGCAGCAAGGTGGAAATCTGCCAACGGGCATAGAGAGATGCTCCGTGTGGGGAACCTCCTGCTCCTTTCGTACGACCGGTTCGACGTTTGGGCTGTTGGGTAAAAGGTTGTCCCGTACGACATCGAGTGAGCGTGCTGTGCAGCTCCACGGGTGGGCGTACCTGACGTGCTCTTTGGGTTTCCCTGCAGGTGTATATCGAGTCGATTCGCCGTCCCTCGCGGTGATGAGTACCGCTTGTTCACTGTGTCGTAACGTAGATAATTTATGGAATGCTATGATTCGATATTGCTGTTATGATATAATTGTATTGCTACATGTGTGCCACCAAATATTGCTTACTAAATTTCAGCTTCATGAACGGTTAACTGGTTGCTAAAAGATGAACTAAGGATGAACTTTTAGGCGTGTCCTTTTGCTGCAGTATTACTGTCCTATGTCCGTGTACACCTCATGTAGAGTTTCATGCTTAGGTTAGTCGGTTAAGTCTTGTCGAGCCATCATGCTCAGGTTGCTGCTTAAGTGTTTTTCAGGTGAGGAGCGACGCACGGACTCAGAGTTCGAGTCCACCGGCGAGGATTACCCTCCGTCGGGGACCACGGCTGAGTGGGAGCCATACACGCCGCGCTGAGCTGAGACGTGCAGCTAGTGTGGGTTGCCCTACGGCTGGGAAACCGACTTTTGCTAGATAGGCGGGCGTGAGTTGTATAGTTTAGACTTCCGCTGTGGATTATAAACAATAGTTTGTAACTGAGTATTGTACCTTTTTGTACAGTTCAGTTTGTTTTTGCCATGTAATATATTGTGTTCTTATGACGTGTGCTGTCGGGTGTCGCATCGCGCGGCACCACCCTCTGCGATCCTGGATGAGCGGATTCCGGTCCGCCACACTGGTCGCCAGCGCGGGTAATTCCGTGAGGAGGTGGCGCAGCGGCAGCTCTGTGGCGCCCGGTGAGCCCTCGGCTGTTCGAGTGAAACAACAGAGAACCGACATTTCTGTTGCAAGTAACTTTGGCTCACTGACTAGTGGGGTCGACCCCCTTTCCTCCTCTCAAAAGGTCTCATGTCAATCTCCTCAATTCAAAAGTTCTGAAATTGAAAAGTGGG
This sequence comes from Neostapfia colusana, assembly GCA_030760725.1. NCBI lineage: Eukaryota > Viridiplantae > Streptophyta > Magnoliopsida > Poales > Poaceae > Neostapfia > Neostapfia colusana. The sequence goes on from JASWHV010000011.1 coordinate 20,033,690, forward strand.
CTAGCATTTGAATTCTCTGAATTAGTTTTGAATTTGGCTTGCAAATTTGAATTCAATTTGAATTTAAACTTGCTCCTACTAAATTATATTTTAGCCCACCATAAAATGAAAAGTTTGCCACCATGAATTTCCTCAAATTCAAATGCATGAGGTTTCATGTGTATTTAAATGTTTGACAACAAATTGTGGTGAACTTTAAATTTGAAAACCTGATTTTTAACTTTCATGCAAATGAGTGTTTAAGTCCATATTGGTTCAACACACTCAAATGAACTTGTGAGCCTCTTTTTGATGAACATCCTCTCGGGTAGAAAAGTTTTTGTAAGTCCCAATTTTCATCAATTGGAAACACATAGACTTTCAAGCCTCGGTTTATTTCATATATAATTTTGGGACTTCTACATTCCTCCCCCCTTGAAAGAATCTCATCCCGAGATTACAAAAGCAGAACGGGACGGGAGAGGTAACTACAAACTGTACAATGATAAAAGTTCTCGATAATTTGTGCGGAGGTAATCCTCACTTTCCCACGTCGCCTCTCCCGTGGTATGATTACTCCACAGCACCTTGTAAAATTTTATTGTCCGGTTCCGGGTTATCCGGGTCTTTTCATCTACAATCTGAACCGGTCGCTCGGTGTAGGTAAGATCCGGCTTCAACTCGTCGATTTCTTTGGTGCGGACAGCAGCGGTAAATTTGAGGCATTTCCGCAGCTGTGAAACATGAAACACGTCATGAACACCCGCAAAACTTGCTGGTACTTCCAGACTTAAAAGGTCCTTCCCGGCTCTGTGACCATTTCCCAAACTTTTTGTCTCGAGTTTCTAAGGATAAAATCATTCTCGAAACCAAATATCCAATCTGGAACAATTTCTCTCAAACTCTCTTATTGTAGTGCTTGACAACCTTGAGCTTTTCCTTCTCTATGTCCTTCAAAGCTTCCATTTGGCTTTCAATTACTCTATCCAACTTGTTCATCATCAAGTCTTGATAGTCCACAGCCGAAAGACTATCCTGCTGATCCACTCAACAAACATTCATCTGGATCTCCACGGGTAACATGGCCTCTTGTCTATATAAAAGCTCAAATGGGATAACTTTGGTGGCACCATGCTTTGATACTCGATGAGCCCATAAGGATTCACTCAAGGTTTCATGCCAACGTCTTGGGTTCTCTCTAATCTTCTTTTTTATGAGCTTGATGAGTATCTTTTTACTAGACTTGGACTGTCCATTAGTTTAAGCATAATATGGGGAAGAATTCAACAAATTTATCCTAAAAGACTCAGCAAACTCTCTGAACTGTGATGATATGAAGGCTCCCCCTTTATTTGTGTTTAAGGTATGTGGAACACTGAGTCTACGGATAATATGCTCAAGGACAAAACTAGTTACCTCTTTGTACGTGTTTCTATTTAGTGCCACAGCTTCTGTCTATTTTGTGTAAGTATTCCGTGGCAACCAAAACAAACTTATGTTTCTTTGATGATGCTGGATGGATCTCCCCAATGAAATCTAAACCCCATCCTTGAAAGGGCCAATGCTTCACAATGGGGTGAAGCATACTTGCCAATGCTTGTTGGATATCTCCAAACCTTTGACAAGCTTCACATCCTTTCTAATACTTCAAACAATATTCTTTCATAGTTGGCCAATAGAAACCAGCTCGTTTGAGCATCCATCTCATCTTGTGGGCCGACTAAAGCATGCCACAAAGACCATCATGTAGCTCCCCTTTGACGGACTGAAATCCATACCATCCAGGATCACAGAGGGCAGTGCCGCACGATGTGACACCCGACAGCACACACAATAAGGAAACAAAGTATTACATTCAAACTTACTGAATTTGTACACAAGTAGTACAAACCATCAGTTTACAACTACTGTACAGAGTTTACTGCAGTGGATTAATTATACAACTCACGCCTACTCTTATCTAGCAAAAGTCGGTTGTCCAAACCTACGGACAACCCACCCTAGCTCCACTCAGCTTCACTGTGGCGTGTACGGCTCCCACACAGCCATAGTCCCCGACGGAGGATAGCCCTCGCCAGTGAACCCGTACACCGAGTGCGTGGGGTACTCCTCACCTGCAAACACTTATAGCAGAAACCGTGAGCATGATGGCTCAGCAAGTCTTAACCGACTCTCCTACACATGGAACTCCACATGCAGGTCATACGAAAAAATAGGATGTCAATTTGCAGCAAAGGACATGGCTGCAAGTTCACCCTTTCTTCATATTTCATCCACAAGTTAACGGTTCACAAATCTGAAATTTAGTGAGCAATATTTGGTGGCACACATGTAGCAATACAAGTTATTCATAACAGCAGTAATGCATCACAACCGTTCCATATATTTACCTACGTCACGACTCAGTGAACAAGTGGTACTCAATACCGCGAGGGATGGCGAATCGACTCGATATACACCTGCAGGGAAACCCAAATAGCACGTCACGTACGGCCATATTTGGAGCTGCACAGCATGCTCCACAGATGTCGTACGAGACAACCTTTCACCAAACAGCCCAAACATCAAACCGGTCGCACTGAAACGAGCAGGAGGTTGTGGGGACCACCCCATGGTTCACCCGCTCCGGGATCGCAGAGGGTGGTGCCGTGCGATGTGGCACACAACAGCACACAAGAAAAGATTAAGAACCACATACAAACTTTTATTTTACATAAAAACAGCGGAAGTCTTTTACAAACTCACTGTACTGTGGAAGTATTATACATACTACACTCTCCTACTAACTAAGCAAAAAGTGCAGCCGTCGAGCCGGGGGACGCTACACACTAGCAGCACTCAAACGAAGGTCATGGCGGCGTGCAGGGCTCCAGCTCAGCCGTGTACCCCGACGAGGGCACCGCCAAGTCCCCGGACCCTTCTCATAACTCTCACCTGCACAAAACTCAAATATTCCAACCATGAGCATGATGTCTCAGCAAGGCTTAACCGACACCCTAGTCATGGAACTTTACATGCAGGGATTAGTAATACAGGATAAAGACATAACAATAAAGACACACCTACATGTTAATCCTTACTTTCAGTTTTATAGCAGCAGTTTAATGATCCTTAGGCAGCCCTCGCATCGGAAGTCCACAATCAAACAAGAAACGCTTCCCTCCGATGTGGTGGTGCCCAAAGTGGTAAACAAACTTAATTAGCTCTACATCTACAGCAGACATGGTTTCAAAACATTAATAGTTCAACACAGCATAATATCATTCATCTGGCTTCTTTCACTTCTTACTACGTCATAGAACAGTGAACAAGCGGTACTCAAATAACCACGAGGGATGGTGATTGCAATCAAGGGACACCCGGACAACACGTCACATGCACCCACTTTCAGAAGTGTGGTGCTTCACACCTTCCTACTCTGTTGTATGCAACAACTTTTCAAAGGAAACCCAAATGCTGAACCGGTCCATCCGTAATGGGCAGGAGGTCCTCGCGTGGAGCGTGTCTGTTCCCACCGGCAGATTTACACCTTGTTACCCTCAACCCACTCCTATAAATTGTTTTGGTAAGCCTTGGCACCAAGGTTAACCAATTACATCGGTTTCCTGCTTATGTCAGTATGCCATCCGGTACTGTTTGATACTTGTTCATCAGGCCCACACATGACTCGGTCCTCAATCAACACCAACATGGCTACACACGTGAGACCTCCACTCATTGCATCCTATCCCCCAGTTGGGTCTGAGTTTCACATTCTTAAGCCATTCTCTACTCTTTTCCATACCGTGTGATAAAACCTTACCTCGCGAGTAGATTTCAACTACTCGACTTCTACCGAGATCCTAAACACATTAACATGGCATTCTCTACTCATCGAGTCTGTAAACTACCAACCCTTCATAGTATTTAAAGTCATGTAAGTGGGGTTTCAAACGCCTTAACTCTAATACAAACATTTCAACCTAGACATAAGTGATACAAATGAAAACGTTGTAAAAGGTAATTAAATGCAAACTGGGGCTTGCCTGGTTGCGAGTCAAAAGGAAAGTTAGCGTCTGGCGGGAGGACGTCCAACGGCTCCGGGGTGTCCTCAACTTGGGTCACTATATGAAATGTAGCAAAATATATGTATAAGTACTAGTGAAGTATAAGAATTTTACTTCTACTCATAGCTACTGCTATTTAAGTTCCTTAATTGGCTTTTGGATTTTCCCAGTTGATACTAGACTATCTTAGGATGATCTGAGCAAAATTTGGAGAAATTCCATTGAACCTTGTGGTCTCCAAAATCCCCACAAGTCCAAGGCTTCTCTGAATTTTGAGCGCAGATCTGAAGCTTTGACATGACTAACAATGGAAGATCTAATTAGAGCAAGTCTCTATGGTTCTAAAAAAAAATTCACTATTTTTGGAGCTACCTACAGGGAGATATGAATTTTTGAAGTTGGACAGGATTTCTGAAAAGTTTCTGTTTAGAATTTGAATTTTCAAATAAGGGCTGAACATGGGAAGACAATTTAGCCTAGCAAATCAACTCCAATGAAGCTCAAATTTTTACTGGAGCTTAGGAACTAGGAAATGGATTTGCTGCCCAAATTTGAGAATGTTTCATAAAGAAATGCTCCTTGAATAAATCTCTAAATATTAAACAAAAATAATTCTACAGAAATTCCTGGGCATTTTCGTAACAAGCTATTTATTCCTCTGTGAAGCACTCCTTATTAGGATTCCAACAAAATTGGTCTCACCCTTTTTGGAGTTTTCTACACAAAGTTATGGATTTTCCAAGTTTGAACAGTTGCTGGAATTGATTTTGCACAGAGAAGTGTTTTTACCGGATGACAGTGGGGTCCACAGATCGTCGTCTTCAACCTCTGGACAGAACACTTCGCGCGCGCACAGAGTCAAACATGACACGGCTCGTTCTCCCCCATTTGTCAACCAAATTCGATGCGGTTTCGTGCTACACCATCCTCAAGTCAAGACCTAGCAGCTGGGCAAGGTTTCATAGCATGAAAACGGCCGGAGGAGGGTCGGCATCGGCGGGGCGGCTCGGTAGCTCGGTGCTGGCGAGGTGCGGCGCGTCCCAAGCTTCTCCCGGTGAGCTAAAATGCCGTACACCATCCCTAGAGCACTTAGAACAAGATGATACCCCTAACCCGAGCCGAAAATGCCCGCAAATGGGAGCTCGACGGTGAGCTAAGCCGTTTTGGCCGGTGGAGGCGGATTCTCGTCGCCCGGGGGTGTGGTGGCCGGTTGGCTTCGGTATTCGGAATGGGAGGGCGCTAGGAGCCCAAGTAGCTGTGTCTAGGACCGGAGAACTAATGATCAAATGTGTGGAGAGAATTTGCCAATTCGGCCTTGATCGGTTCTTCATGTGCACCGGTGCCAAAACCTAAATTCTGGTGAGCAGGTGGTGAAAATGAGCAAGAGGGTTTCAGGAGAAGCAGATACACCTCTTGGCGCACCTTAGGGCAAAGTTTATGGCGCCAGAGAGGCACTGGAGTGGTCGAGCGACGTGGAACCGAGTAGGCGGCGGAGCTCTGTTTTTTTCCGGCGAAGAACAGCGCAGGCACAGCGGTAGAAGGTCAAGGACGAGCTGAGGATCGTTGAAAATCGTCGAGGAGGCGCCGGAGGAGATTTTGGGCGGCTCAGCTAGGCGTTCACATTGCCGGAAGGTGATCCGCTCTGTGGAACCGAGAGAAGCCACGTAGCTCAGGTGGTTTCGGTCGCGCGCTCAAGCGAGGGGCTGAGAGACGCGTCGGTTGAAGGCAGAAAAGAGAAGTAGAATTGTGCTGCTGCTTTGATCAACCACGCACGAGTTGCCTTCGGGAGCACGTTGAGCAAGAAGCTCAGTGGAGCAAGTGCAGCTCGGTGGTGCGCGCTAAGCGACCGAGGCAAAGAAATGAGTCGGTTGTGAAGAGTGTGTGGCTGACAGATGGGTCCCACCCCCTCAGTTCTTAATCAATTTTTACACTGATCTTTTTCCACAGATACTCACAATTAAAAGCTTTGCTTCACCTCAAAGTCTTGGCTTGAATATTTGAATCAATTGATTTGAATTCTAGTGTGGAATTTGAATTGAGTTTTGTTATTTTAATTGGAATTTGATTCTCCCTCCTTTCCTTGCTCCAAAAGTATAGCAAACCAACTCAAATATTTCTGAAGTTTGGCATGGCTGCTAATTCAAATGTGGAGAACACATTTGTTAAACCAAATTTGCAAATTGAGGAAGTTTGGATTTGAAACTGAAATTTAAAGCCATATTCGAGGGCTTCCTATTTTGATCCCAAGCAAATATTAGAACCCCTCCACATGAGCTGAAATTTGGGAGGCCAAATATTTGGATTATGGAGACTCAAGTTATGAATCTAGGTCTCCATGTTGTGAAGTTTTCTGGACGTTTGAATCACCACTTTGAACTCACACCATTATAATTCAAAGTTTTAATTCCCCTCATTTTTCCTAAGTATGCATGTGTTGAATTTCTCGCTACCACCTTTGGGGATTTTACATCCCTCCCCCCTTAAAAAGAATCTCGTCCTGAGATTCCAATAGAAAAGCAAAGTGGGGAAACTTTACCGGGTATACGATGATAGCATTTCTGGATAACTTTCTTGAAGATAGTCCTCGTTTTCCCATGTCGCCTCATCAGCGGTATGGTTACTCCACAAGACCTTGTAAAACCATAAGGTCCGGTTTCTTGTGGCGCGAGTCTTTTCATCGATAATCAGGATCAGATACTCGGAGTACGTGAGGTGCGGTTGAAGAACTTCTATGTCTTCAGTGCGGATTTCAGCCGAGGGTTTAAGGCACTTCCTAAGCTGAGAGATGTGGAAGACGTTGTGAATTCCTGCGAGCGACGCCGGTAACTCCAAGCGATAGGGCATGGGTCCGCATTTTTCAATTACAGTGAACGGACTGATGAATTGCGGCGCAAGTTTGCCCTTCACTACAAAAACGATGAACTCCCTTCATCGGAGACACACGGACATAAACATGGTCCCCGATGTCGAAGTGGAGAGGACGACGTCTTTTATCCGCATAGCTCTTCTGACGAGATTGAGCAACCTTGAGGTTGCTCGTATTACTTGCACTCGTTCTTCAGCCTCATTCACAAGTTCGACGCCGTAGCTAACTCGCTCACCGGACTCGCACCAGTGGAGTGGTGTGCGACATTTCCGGCCGTAGAGAGCCTCATACGGCACCATCTTTATGCTAGCTTGATAGCCATTGTTATATGAAAACTCCGCCAACAGCAAATGATCATCCTAGTTTGTACCGTGGTGGATGGCACATGCGCATAGCATGTCTTCAAGCACTTGATTCACCCGTTCAGTTTGACCGTCCGTCTGCGGGTGATACGTGGAGCTTCGGATCTGTTTGGTCCCCAATGACGCGTGCAGCTGTTCCCAAAACTGAGTGACAAACAGTGCACCGTGATCTGAAATAATGGAGCAGCGAACACCGTGTAAGCATAAGATTCTTGCAATATACAGTTCCGCATATTGCTTGGCCACGTACTTTGTATGTACGCGGATAAAATGAGCCGACTTGGTTAGTCAATCGACTATTATTCAAATCGAGTCATGCTTGTGAGACGTGAGAGGTAAACTAACTATAAAGTCTATGATGATATCCTCCCACTTCCACGACGGAATGTTCAATGGTTGCAGCTGTCCGGCTTTACGCATATGGTCGGCTTTTTCACCCGCCGATACGTATCACATTCAGACACGTACTTTGCGATTTCTCTTTTCATCCGTGTCCACCAAAACCTGGTTTTCAGATCTTGGTACATCTTGTTGCTGCCTGGATGAATAGAATACTTAGACGAATGGGATTCGTCCAAGATCTTCTTCTGAAGCTTCATGTCACGGGGTACCACTATACGGTCTTTAAACCATAGAGTGTTGTGTTCATCCCTTCGGAAGCATTTCATTTCGCCATTCTTCATTCTTCTCCGAATGTGCGACATTCCCACGTCTTTCTTCTGAGCTTCCATAATCTCCTCTCGTATGGTAGGGACGAGAGAAAGATTATATAATTCCCCATATGGAACCAAGTACAAACTCGGCTCCTCCTCTTCAAGTGGGGTGATGGATAGATGGTTGACGTGAGATTTGCGGCTTAAGGCATCAGCAACCACGTTTTCCTTACCGGGATGGTAGTGAATCTCGATCTCATACTCTTTGATCAGCTCTAACCATCTCCTTTGCCACATATTCAACTCCTTTTGAGTGAATATATATTTCAGACTCTTGTGGTCGGTGTAGAGGTGCACTAAGTTCCCAAGTAAATAGTGCCTCCACATTTTCAATGCCAACACCACAGCAGCGAGCTCAAGATCATGAGTCGGATAGTGCTGCTCGTGGTTACGAAGTTGATGTGAGCCATAGGAGACCACTCTTCCTCCATGCATCAATACACGGCCAAGCCCGATGCCGGACGCATCACTATATATATACGTCAAAGGGCTTGGTCGTATCCGGTTGAGCTAACACCGGGGCTGTTGTAAGATGCTTCACCAATGCTTGGAAGGCTCCTTCACATGCTGAGCTCCAATCATATTTAATACCCTTCTTCAACAATTCAGTCATCAGCTTAGGAAGCTTGGAGAAGTTCGGTATGAATCTCCCATAATATCCCGCTAAACCAAGGAAACTCCTGACTTCATGGACAGATGTGGGGGACTTCCATTTTAGCACTTGTTCGATTTTGCTTGGATCAAATGCAATGCCTTCCACAGAAATAATATGACCAAGAAATGGCACTTGGCTGATCCAAAACTCGCACTTGCAGAACTTGGCATAAAGCTTATGGTATCGCAATCGTTGGAGCACGATATGCAAGTGTTCGGCGTGTTCTTCTTCAGACTTGGAATAAACCAAGATGCCGTTAATAAACACCACCACGAACTTGTCCAACTCCGGCATGAACACTGAGTTCATGAGATACATAAAATGTGCCTGGGCGTTGGTGAGACCAAAAGACATGACGAGGTATTCATACAACCCATATATCATCGAGAAGGCCATCTTTGGAATGCCCTCCGCTTGGATCTTAATTTGGTGATATCCGGAGTGAAGATCCATCATTGAAAATACACTCGCACCCACAAGTTGATCGAAGAGAATATCGATGCAGGGCAGTGGATATTTATTCTTGATGGTGACGGCGTTGAGAGGTCGGTAATCCACACACAACCTCAAGGTTTCATCATTCTTCTTCACAAACAGCGCCAAGCATCCCCATGGCGAAGAACTCGGATGAATGAAACCCTTACTCATCAAATCATTGAGCTGCTCCTTCAATTCAGCTAGCTCATTCGGAGCCATCTTCTACGGTCTCTGTGATATCGGTGTCGTCTAGGGTACAAGTTTGATTTTGAACTCGATATCCCTTTCGGGTGGCGTGCCCAGGAGATCATCCGGAAATATGTCCGGATATTCACGGACCACACGAATATCCTCAAGTTTTGTGGCTTCCGTGTTATATGTGGATGGAGCTTCTTGAACGGAACGGTCAAGAATAAGGACATGTGGTTCATGGAGTGGAGAGTTTAAACGAACCACACATGGAATTATGTCAAGAACAGCACCATGGCAATGTAGCCATGACATTCCATAGATGACATCAAGATTTTGAATCTATAACATAATTAGAGAAGTCGGATATATATTCCCACCCAATTGTAATGGTGCTCTATAGACCATCCTATCAGATGTTATTTTCCTACCCGGAGAGCATATTAAGTATGAACTATTTGTGGGAATGATAGGCAATTGATATTTAATAACATAAGATTGACTTATGAAATTATGGGTAGCACCGGAGTCAAAAAGTATGACTACGGGATGATCTAAATAAGGAAACGTACCCGCGAGGACGGGTTCGCCTTCCGGCACATCTTTGATGGCTATGTGGTGGACGTTGCCTGGTTTTTGTACTGGTTTCTTGGGCTGGTTGTGGGGCTGATTAGCACCTTGATACGGTGCTGCACCCCTGCCCTGTCGCTGCTCGGGGCAGTCCTTGGCAATATGCCCGACATGGCCACAGGTGAAGCACGTGTAAGGTGTCGGGGTCCCTCCGAATTGAGGATGGAATTTGAAACTGAGGCGCACGCGGGACCATCCTTTGCTGCTGCTGTTGCTGTGGTGGATATGACGGTCGGAAGCTTGGCGAATTATATTGTCGACCGCAAAACTGAGGCTGTCGCGCCGGTGGCTGCCATCTCTTACCGGATGGTGAGCGATACACCACGCGGTACTTTTGTGGCGCCCCACCACTGCTGCTCGTCAGCGCACTGTGTTTCCCTTCATAAGAACCGCGCTCGCGCTGAGCATTTTCTTTTAAAATCGCGGCATTAACAAGGTCGTTGAATGTGGCGTGATTGTTTTTGGGCGAGATGAACCTTCATTTTAGAATTTAGGCCCTGGAAGAACACATTTCGCTTCTCTTCCTCCATTCCCACAAATCCTGGCGCATACTGCGCCAGCCAGTTGAATGATCTGGAGTACTCATGAGCACTCCTCTCGCCTTGTTTCAGCTCCAGAAACTCCTGGCGCTTCCTCTCCATAACACCGGGAGGTATATGATAGGCGCGAAACGCCTCCGGGAACTCCGTCCATGTGACGGCATGGCCAGCCGGTAAGGAGGTGGTGTAGTTCGCCCACCAGGTACCGGCTTCCCCTTGAAGCTATTGTGCTGCGTATAGCACCTTCTGGTGTTCGGTGCACCGTAGTAAACCGAACTTTGCCTCAAGAGTGTGGATGAAGCTGTCCGCCTCCAAAGGCTCTTCGGCCTCCGTAAAGAACGGTGGATGGGTCGCCAAGAAGTCCGAATATGAACTCTGTTGGGGATGGCGTTGCATATTGTCTTGGCGTCCTCCTGGACGGGAGACATTTTGTTGCACTAGCATCCGCAGCAACTCGGTTTGCTCATCGCGCGAGCCGAGTACTGCGGCGAGAACCTCAGCAAGATTTCTTGGAGGTTCTGGCGGTGGAGGAGGTGGTTGCTGTTGCATCATGGTTTGCTCCAGAGGTGGAGACTCATCACCACGACCCTGACTTGGACCTCCCGCCTCTTGCATTGAACGTGTACGCACCATTCTGCATTCATACCATTCAAACGATCAGCACATGTTTGTCTACTTCAGCCAGTCTATACAATAGTAGAGCGAGAATGGAACAAATAATATGGATAACATTCACACATATGGATAAAGTATAAACTTTCTACAACATATACATACCTGGACCATGTCACCACAATCGAGTTCCAAAGTAATGAACTTTATGGATTAAAAGTTCATTTCGACTATCGTGGGTCGCCCCAAGATGTTAAGTGTGTTAGCATGCGTAAATCCTCGCTATTGTACTGGACCCAAACATGTCCTGGCTCGAAGTGATATGTTGAATGCATAATCTTTTAAACTCCAACTCACTGTTTTGCAACAGCCGCTGGATATCAAAATGTGAAAACTAAATGTTTTGGTTGGAAAAACTTCAACATGGTGTTCTCTGTCCAGCTTCATGTCCAGCAGACTAGTTGGACACCTTGGAGACAAAATATGGACTAGAGTTCAACTACAAAATTGTAGTAGACTCAAAAAGGAATCCAGATTGTATTTATTTGCCTCCGTAGCCTGTGTAGCTTATGAGTTATCATTTCTACAATTTGACAGAATTTTCTGAGGAATTTTGACAGCACCTCCTTTGCAAGTGGCTGTTTTGTTCATAAAATTCCAACTATTTCTGCCCTCCAACTAGGAAAATACTGAACTACAAAGTTGTAGCACATTACCTACACTTTCCCAAGGTATCTTACTTGACTCTTAGAAATTTTTTTACCACAGTTGTGGTCGAAATACAGAAAATTCCAGAGAGCATTTTTGGACTGCCCTGTTTCTGGACAGTGCATACTCATCTGAGATTTTCATCCATTTCAAGAGAGATTTTGTTCTGGAAATCTACAGAAAAGTTGTAGAGGACTTCAAAACCTTTCAAGAATGGTATCACACACCTCCATTAGTTCAACCAATCCTATGTTATACCCTGTTTAAATTCAGTAAAATTTCTGCCAAAACAGGGGAGGTTGTTCCTAAGTCTTTGAAAATGAATCTACACACCCAATTGGCTCTTAGTTCAATATGGGAGTCAATAACCCCTAAATGGAATATTAAACTTCACTTTGACTCTTTTCTTTGAAAATATACTTTTATGCAACTAATAACTCATCTCGGTACTACGTTTCCTCGCCAAAGAAAAATCCTAAGCCGGTATTCCGGCATATACGTGTCAAATGGTGGAACTAAGAACGTCACTCACAAACGATTTCTACACGTCATGCGCTAGCATGGTTAGTGTACCTGCAGAATACCACATAATAATGGTGCACACAAAGGTTTTTTACATTTCAGTTAGTTCCATATCATAGTAAAATCATACGGTCCGTATCATTGCCATACGGATCGTCCTTGAGTCAAGCCACGTCTCAAGGTACATGGTCGTGTTTTCACACCACACGAGAGGGAACCCGAGTAGAGTGCGAACGGGTCGTCACGGATGGGAATTTTATCAACCCAACGGATACCACCTACTGCCTCATGACCGTTGAGGCACGCCGATGGCGAGCGCTGCGTATGACCCTTTGAACATTGAACGTTCAAGAGTTGCATACTATCGTGTTGCTTACCACACGATGGGGTATTCTCAATTTCCCCTAAAGCACGCTGGAGATCAACGTTTTCATACGCTCTCATAACTATGAGAAGGTTCATAGACTCATATTAACTACCGTGCCAAGCCACGGTAAACCATTCCATACTATTGCTCGTATGGTGAGCTTACCGCAATTGATCCGCCTGCGGTGGCGTACCTTATCTCTTACCTGACGTCAGAGCGTCGTTACAGAATGTATAACACATAAGTTAGCTTTTCCACCTTAATATCTACTACTATCATAGACCTTATGTGGACATAGTGACTAATCCTCACTCGACCACTTCTAAGTTTTAAAAATAGGCTCTGTTCGAGCGTGATATTCCCAATGTGGCTCTGATACCACGTCTGTGGGGACCACCCCGTGGTTCACCCACTCCGGGATCACAAAGGGTGGTGTCGTGCGATGCGGCACCCAACGGCATAAAAGAAAAGATTAAGAACCACATACAAACTTTTATTTTACATAAAAACAGCAGAAGTCTTTTGCAAACTTACTGTACAGCGGAAGTATTATACAAACTACACTCTCCTACTAACTAAGCAAAAAGTAGCCGTCCAGAAAGGGGACACTACACACTAGCAGCACTCAAACGAAGGTCACGGCGGTGTGCAGGGCTCCAGCTCGGCCGTGTACCCAGACGGGGGCACCACCTCGTCCTCGGACCCTTCCTCATAACTCTCACCTGCACACAGCTCAAATATTGCAACCGTCAGCATGATGGCTCAGCAAGGCTTAACCAACACCCTAGTTATGGAACTTTACATGCAGGGATTAGTAATACGGGATAAAGACATTGCAATAAAGACACGCCTACATGTTAATCCTTTCTTTCAGTTTTATAGAAGAAGTTTAATGAGCCTTAGGCAGCTCTCACATCGGAAGTCCGAATATGAACTCTGTTGGGGATGGCGTTTCCCATTGTCTTGGAGTCCTCATGGACAAGACGCATTTTGTTGCACCAACATCTGCAGCAACTCGGTTTGCTCATCGCGCGAGCCGACTACTGCGGCGAGAACCTCCGCAAGATTTCTTGGAGGTTCTGGCGGTGGAGGTTGTGGTTGCTGTTGCGTCGTGGTTTGCTCCGGAGGTGGAGACTCATCACCACAACCCTTACTTGGACCTCCCTCCTCTTGCATTGAACGTGTACGCACCATTCTGCATTCATACCATTCAAACGATCAGCACATGTTTGTTTACTTCAGCCAGTCTATACAATAGTAGTGCGAGAATGGAACAAATAATATGCATAACATTCACACTATTGGATAAAGTATAAATTTATACAACATATACATCCCTGGACCATGTCACCACAATCGAGTTCCAAAGTAATGAACTTTATGGATTAAAAGTTCATTTTGACCATCGTGGGTCGCCCCGGGATGTTAAGTGTGTTAGCATGCGTAAATCCTCGCTATTGTACTGGACCCAAACATGTCGTCGCTCGAAGTGATATGTTGAATGCATAATCTTTTCAACTCCAACTCACTGTTTTACAATAGCCGCTGGATATCAAAATGTGAAAACTAAATGTTTTGGTTGGAAAAACTTCAACATTGTGTTCTCTGTCCAGCTTCATGTCCAGCGGACCAGTTGGAAGAATTTAACTGTTTTGGCCACCTTGGAGACAAAATGTGGACTAGAGTTCAACTACAAAATTGTAGTAGACTAAAAATGGAATCCATATTGTATTTATTTGCCTCCATAGACTCTGTAGCTTATGAGTTATGATTTCTACAATTTGACAGAATTTTCTCAGGAATTTTGACAGCACCTCCTTTGCAAGTGGCTGTTTTGTTCACAAAATTCCAACTATTTCTGCCCTCCAACTAGGAAAATTCTGAACTACGAAGTTGTAGCACATTTCCTACACTTTCCCACGGTATCTTACTTGACTATTAGAAATTTTTCTACCACAGTTGTGGTCGAAATACAGAAAATTCCAGAGAGCATTTTTGGACTGCCCTGTTTCTGGACAGTGCATACTCATCTGAGATTTTCATCCATTTCAAGAGAGATTTTGTTCTGGAGTTTTACAGAAAAGTTATAGAGGACTTCAAAACCTTTCAAGAATGGTATCACACACCTCCATTGGTTGAAACAATCCTATGTTATACCCTGTTTAAGTTCAGTAAAATTTCTGCCGAAACAGGGGAGGTTGTTACTAAGTCTTTGAAAATGAATCTACACTCCCAGTTGACTCTTAGTTCAATAGAGGAGTCAATAACCCCTAAATGGAATCCTCAACTTCACTTTGACTCTTTTCTTTGAAAATATACTTTTACGCAACTAATAATTTATCTCGGTACTACGTTTCCTCGCAAAAGAAAAATTCTAAGCCGGTGTTCCGGCATATACGTGTCAAATGGTGGAACTAAGAACGTCACTCAAAAATGATTTCTACACATCATGCACTAACGTGGTTAATGTACCTGCATAAGACCACACAATAATGGTACACACAAAGGTTTTTGACATTTCAGGCAGTTCCATATCATAGTAAAAACATACGGTCCGTATCATTGCCATACGGATCGTCCTTGAGTCAAGCCACGTCTCAAGGTACATGGTCGTGTTTTCAGACCACACAACGGGGAACCTGAGTAGAGCGCAAATGGGTCGTCACGGTTGGGAATTTTATCAACCGACCTACTGCCTCATGACCGTTGAGGCACACCGATGGCGAGCACTACGTATGGCCCTTGGAACATTGAACGTTCAAGAGTTGCATACTATCGTGTTGCTTACCACACGATGTGGTATTCTCACTTTTCCCTAAAGCATGCTGGAGATCAGCGTTGTCATATGCTCTTAGAATCATGAGAATGTTCAGAGACTCATATTAACTACCGTGCCAAGCCACGGTAAACCATTCAATACTATTGCTCGTATGGCGAGCTTACCGCAATTGATCCGCCTGCGGTGGCATATCTTACCTCTTACCTGACATCGGAGCGTCGTTACAGAATGTATAACACATAAGTTAGCTTTTCCACCTTAATATCAACTACTATCATAGACCTTATGTGGGCATAGTGACTAATCATCACTCGACTACTTCTAAGTTTTCAAAATAGGCTCTTTTCGAGCGTGCTATTCCCAATGTGGCTCTGATACCACGTCTGTGGGGACCACTCCGTGGTTCACCCACTCTGAGACTACAGAGTTTGGTGCCGTGCGATGCGGCACCCAACAGCATAAAAGAAAAGATTAAGAACCACATACAAACTTTTATTTTACATAAAAACAGCGGAAGTCATTTACAAACTTACTGTACAGTGGAAGTATTATACATACTACACTCTCCTACTAACTAAGCAAAAAGTGTAGCCGTCCAGCCCGAGGATACTACACACTAGCAGCACTCAACCAAAGGTCACGGCGGCGTGCAGGGATCTAGTTCGGCCGTGTACACCGACGGGGGCACCGCCTCGTCCTCGGACCCTTCCTCATAACTCTCTCCTGCACACAGCTCAAATATTGCAACCGTGAGCACGATGGCTCAGCAAGGTTTAACTGACACACTGGTCATGGAACTTTACATGCTGGGATTAGTAATACGGGATAAAGACATTGCAATAAAGACACGCCTACATGTTAATATTTACTTTCAGTTTTATAGCAGAAGTTTAATTAGCCTTAGGCAGCCCTTACATCGGAAGTCCACAATCAAACAAGAAACGCTTTCCTCCAATGTGGTGGTGCCCAAAGTGGAAAGTAAACTTAATTAGCTCTACATCAACAGCAGGCATGGTTTCAAAACATTAATAGTTTAACACAGCATAATATCATTCATCTGGCTTCTTTTACTTCTTACTAGGTCACCGAATAGTGAACAAGCGGTACTAATATAACCGCGAGGGATGGTGATTGCAATCAGGAGACATCCGGACAACACGTCCCATACACCCACTTTCAGAAGTGTGGTGCTTCATACGTTCCTACTCTATTGTATGCAACAACTTTTCAAAGGAAACCAAAATGCCGAATTTGTCCATCCATAACGGGCAGGAGGTCCGCGCATGGAGCGTGTTTGTGCCCTCCGGCAGATTTACACCTTGCTACCCTGAACCCACTCCTATAAAACGGTCGGGTAAGCCTCGGCACCCAGGTTAACCAATTACATCGGTTTCCTGTTTGATATTTGTTCATCAGGCCCACACACGACTCGGTCCTCAATCGACACCAACAGGGCTACGCACGTGAGACCTCCGGGGTGTCTTCAACTTCGGTCACTATATGGAATGTAGCAAAATATATGTATACGTACTAGTGAAGTATAAGAATTTTAGTTCTACTCATAGCTACTGCTAATTAAGTTCCTTAATTGGATTTGGGATTTTTCCAGTGGATACTAGACTCTCTAAGGATGAGCTGAGCAAAATTTGGAGAAATTCCATTGAACCTTGTGGTCTCCAAACTTTCTACAAGCCAAAGGCTTCGCTGAATTTTGAGCCCAGATCTGAAGCTTTGACATCACTAACAATGGAAGATCTAATTAGAGCAAGTCCCTATGGTTCTAACAACATTTGTTTCACCATTTTTGGAGCTACCTACACGGAGATATGAATTTTTGAAGTTGAACAGGATTTCTTAAAAGTTTCTGTTTAGAATTTGAATTTTCAAATAAGGGCTGAACATGGGAAGACGATTTAGCCTAGCAAATGAACTCTAATTAAGCTCAAATTTTTACTGGAGCTTAGGAACTAGGAAATGGATTTTCTTCCAAAATTTGGAATGTTTCATAAAGAATTGCTCCTGGAATAAATCTCTAAATGATTTAATAAAACAGTTCTACAGAAATTCTTGTGCATTCTCATAGCAAGAAATTTGTTCCTCTGTGAATTACTCCTTATGAGGATTCCAACAAAATTGGTCTAACCCTTTTTGGAGTTTTGTACACAAAGTTATGGATTTTCCAAGTTTGAACAGTTGCTGGAATTGTTTTTGCACAGAGAAGTGTTTTTACAGGCTGACAGTTGGGTCCACAGAACGATCGTCTTCAACCTCTGGACAGAATACTTCGCGAGCGCACAGAGTCAAACATGGCGCAGCTTGTTCTCCCCCATTAGTCAACCAAATTCGATGTGGTTTCGTGCTACACTATCCTCACGTCAAGACCTAGCAGTCGGGCAAGGTTTCATTGCATGAAAACGGCCGGAGGAGGGTCGGCATCGGCGAGGCGGCTCGGTAGCTAGGCGCCCGTGAGGTGCGGAGCGTCCCAAGCCAAAACGCCCGCAAATGGGAGGTCGACGGTGAGCCAAGCCGTTTTGTCCGGCGGCGGCGGATTCTCGTCGCTCGGGTGGTGTGGTGGCCGGTTGGCATTGGTATTCGGCATGGGAGGGCACCAGGAGCCATAGTAGTTGTGTCTAGGACTGGAGAACGGATGATCAAACGTGTGGTGAGAATTCACTGATTCAGCCTTGATCGGTTCTTCATGTGCACCGGTGTTAATACCTAAATTCCGGCAAGCTGGCGGTGAAAATGAGCTAGAGGGTTTCAGGAGAAGCAGCTACACCTCTTGGCGCACCTTAGGGCAACGTTTATGGCGCCGGAGAGGCACTGAAGTGGCCGGGCGACATGGAACCGAGTAGGTGGCGGTGCTGTGTTTTCTTCCGGCAAAGAACAGCTCGGGCACGGCGATAGAAGGTCGAGGACGAGCTGGGGATCGGTGAAAATCATCGAGGAGGCGCCGGCGGAGCTTTTGGGTGGCTCAGCTAGGCGCTCACGTTGCCGGAAGGTGATCAGCGCTGTGGAACTGAGAGAAGCCGCGTAGCTCGGGTGGTTTCGGCCGCGCGCTCGAGCGAGGGGCTGAGAGACGCGTTGGTTGAAGGCAGAGAAGAGAAGTGGAATTGTGCTGCTGCTTTGATCACCCACGCACGAGTTGCCTTCGGGAGCACGTTGAGGCAAGCAGCTCGGTGGAGCAAGCGCAGCTCGGTGGCACGCACTAAGCGACCGGGGCAAAGAAATGAGTCGGTTGTGAAGAGTGTGTGGATGACAGATAGGCCCCACCCCCTCATTTCTTAATCAATTTTTGCAGTGATCTTTTCCACAGCTACTCACAATTAAAAGCTTTGCTTCACCTCAAAGTCATGGTTTGAATATTTGAATTCAATTGATTTGAATTCTAGTGTGGAATTTGAATTTAGTTTGGCTATTTGAATTTGAATTAGAATTTGAATCTCCCTCCTTCCCTTGCTCCAAAAGTATAGCAAACCAACTCAAATATTTCTGAATTTTTGCATGGCTGCTAATTCAAATGTGGAGAACACATTTGTGGAACCAAATTTGCATATTGAGGAAGTTGGGATTTGAAACTGAAATTTAAAGTCATATTTGAGGGCTTCCTCTTTTAATCCCAAAAAATATTAGAACCCCTCCACATGAGCTGAAATTTGGGAGACTCAAGTTATGAATTTAGGTCTCCATGTTTGGAAGTTTTCAGGACGTTTGAATCACCACTTTGAACTCACACCGTTATAATTCAAAGTTTTAATTCCAATCATTTTTCCTAAGTATGAATGTGCTGAATTTCTTGCTACCACTTTTGGGGATTTTACAGAGGTTCCCTACACAGAGCATCTCTCTATGCCCGTTAGCGGATTTCTACTTTGCTGCCCTCAACCTACACCTATAAATTGGTGTGTTATGCCTTTGGTACTTTCAAACTTGATTAGCATGGGCTGCACACGGATCGGTCCTCAATCGACACTGGCTGGGCTACGCACACAATACATCCTCTTGCTGCATCCTACGCCCCTTCCCAGTCTCATTTTTCTTACTAAAGTTATCTCACATCTCGAACCAATCCCGTATGTGGCGAATCCTATACTCGCGAGTAGATTCCAACTACTAGACTTGTATCGAAGTCTATAAACATTAAGCAAAACATGTTCTACTCGAGGACATAGACACTACCCTCACTCTCTTGGCAAAAATCTGGTTACGCAATTAGAGTTTCATCCATCCTAAACTTAATGCACATACATACCTCAACATAGGTGAATATAAAGCAGAACTTGATAACATTTGTTAAATGCAAACCGGGGCTTGCCTTGTTTCTGCTGGTCAATAGTTAGAGTCTCCTCCGGAAGTATGAAGTCCAGGATCTATGGGGTTTCCTTGCTTTCAGTGACTACACGTAATCAAATTACGATAT
Source organism: Neostapfia colusana (assembly GCA_030760725.1). Lineage (NCBI taxonomy): Eukaryota > Viridiplantae > Streptophyta > Magnoliopsida > Poales > Poaceae > Neostapfia > Neostapfia colusana. The sequence goes on from JASWHV010000011.1 coordinate 20,053,554, forward strand.
GGATCAATTTAATGCAAATGTGTTGAATTGCCACTATAAAGACCCTAACTCTAGCTAGACCCCTATTTTAGTTCTGAAATTTTTACTGTGGCTTGGTGAGAATATAGCCAGACACTTGGGCAAATTTCATTTGATAGAAAGCTCATTTGAGCCCTGCACAAATAAATGCCTAAATGGCCATTCCTAAATCTTCTAAGAATATCTAGGGATTTTCATGGATCAAACCATTACTTTATGGGAACTAGAGTTTGATATGGTTCTAATGGAGTTGGTTTCATGTAATTTGGAGCATCTTAGAGAATGTTATGAGCTTATCAAAATTGAGAAAATTCTGAAAAATGTTTCTGGACATTTTTCTATTTTCTCAAGACAGTTCACTTAATCCCACCATTTGGGGATATAAATTAACTCGGATGGATCTGAAGTTCTTCATGTGACTCAAGGATATTTAAATGAACATCCTAGCCAAATTTTAGAATTTTCTATAAAGGAAATCTCCAGATAAAATTCCCAACAGTTTAAATTTTGGGGAATTAATTGTGGAAAAATATTGGGTTTCATGGTCTGAAACTTGTTTTGGTGGAAAGTAACCGCAGAGCTGAATCCAAAAAAATTTGGTTCACTATATTTGGGTATTTCTACACAAATTTATGGCCTTCCAAAGTATGGAGAAATTTTGGAAAAATTAAATAAAAATCCCGAAGGTTTAAACTGGGCTGGTGGGCCCCAGGGCTACGTGTCCGCCCTGTAACACCCTCAAAATCCATTCCCTGCATGCATAAATTTTTCATATAGCGAAACATTATAAAAGAAGTAGAAATGGGAAAAAGATAGCAGAAATGAGCCAATTCCAGTTGGCCGAGGTGCGCTGTCAACACTTCCCGGGTCGCGGGACACGTGGCGCCCACGGAGCTCACCCCTGCGGAGGGGGAGAGGTCCGGCACCGCAGGACACGTGGCGCCTGCGGAGCTGACCCCTGTAGAAGGGATGAGGTCCGGCCCCGCCCGACACGTGTCGACTTCGGAGCTCACCCCTGTGGAAGGGATGATGTCCGGCCCCGTTGGACACGTGTCACCCTCGGAGCTCGCCTCCAAGAGGTCCGGCCCCGCTGGACATGTGTCGTCCTCGGAGCTCACCTCCGAGGAGAAAGGAGGTCCGACACTGCTGGACACGTGTCCTCCTCGGAGCTCACCTCCAAGGAGAAGGGAGGTCCGACACTGCTGGACACGTGTCGTCTTCGGAGCTCACCTCCGAGGAGAAGGGAGGTCCGACGCTGTTGGACACATGTCGTCACCGGAGCTCACCTCTGAGGAAAAGGGAGGCCTCGCCCCGCTGGACGCGTGGCAGGTCCGGAGCTCGCCTCTGAAGGGAAGCAAGGACCGGCCCCCGCTGGATACGTGGCATCTCCGGAGCTAGCTGCACAAAATAAATTGGATATAAGTCGTTAAGATCCAAAACAAATTGAATAGGACTCTTATTCGAGCTCCAATTGAAGTAGGACTCTTCTTTCACCCCTTATAAATAGAACCCAAAACCCCTTGGCCGCAACCACGTACCTTTTTCTTTTTCCATCTCCCGAGTCGATTACTTGGAGGCCCTAGCCCCCAACTCGCCGAGTTGGACCACCACCTCCCTCGCCAGAGTTCAGTCACCGGTGAGCCCGCCGACGAGCCCCGTCACGCTTTGCCGTCATCGGAAAAGAGATGACGATCATAAGGAAGTAAGGTAGGTCTTCGTTACCCGTCTTACAAAGTCGTTGCATCCGTTTTCTTGCTTCCTTCGGACAGAAACTCTTTCGTGTGGACATATCACGTTTTGATCGGTCTTTGACGGTGGAATTGATCTAGATATTGAGTCAAGATCATCAACGCGTCCACACTTGATCCCTACACCCTTGTTCATCATAAAACCCCATGAAAGCCATTAAAACATGCCAGAACACGTACAAACTAGTTTAATAAAACAGCACCATAGGATCTACACCATTGCATCTTGAGTAGAGTTTGTGCATGATATTTGATTGCTGTAAATCTTGTATGTGCGTGATCATGAGTAGAAGTACAATCTCAGGGAGCCATCTACAAAGAACTACAGCACCAAAACTTCGAGACGCTTGAGCAACAAAAGCCACAGGAGCAAGGCAAGTGCCCCTTGACCATATTGATCCCATGATTTTGAAACTGTTTTGTTTGCGAAAACGTGCGTGCTTGAGTCAACTTGATGGGACACCCTTTTATAGGAGTTTACTAGCTATGTTAAACATCATTGTTGTCGGGAAAGTTGATGAGTCGGGTATGGTCTTTTTCCTTTTTGCTTCGCTTAGCTTACAGGATACGGGAAGCGAAGTAGAACATGTCTAAGTACTGCACTCACATGAATAATGATAATGAGAACTTGATGATGATAATGAGCATAGAATCGGGGGAGATCTAGGCAAGCATGGTTCGTGGATGTGGTAGAATAAGATGGTGGTTTATTTGCCGTAGATCTAAGGACCGGATCATGCCAGCACATGCCAGAAAAACAGTGCCACCACAAGGCCAAATATGGGTGCGATTTAGCTGACTAATTAGGTAAGTTGCTAGATTGTTATGGACCGTGGAAGGCGCGGGGAATGGGAGTCGAGAAAGGACTGCCCTGGGAACTGCATGGCACACGAGGGGGCCCGTAGGTGGGAGAATGGTGATTCGAGCCTGTTGTTGAAACCTTAGTGAGTCCATACATCTAGTAGCCCCTTTGTAAAGGCTATTTTGTGATCTCTTGGCCATACACCGACGTTTGTCTACTGGTATAATGGAGGTTCTGCAGTCGCCGATGGGTGACGAAATCACAAACTTCTGGGTAAAGTGGTACCACCTCTGCAGAGTGTAAAACTATCATGACAGCCGTGCTTACGGTCACAAGCGCCTGGCCAACTCACATGATTAGAGGGAGGGATGGATGTTTCGGTATGGTCCTGGTATGGTCATTGAGATTGGTTCTCGGGACTGTTCAGTCATGACAATGAGTTGGGTTTTCGGTTATATGATTATGAGATGGATATGAATATCAGATGGTTATTATGAGCATTAGATGAAGTTGAGAAAGATTGATGGATGGTTGAGACATGATAAGTGGTGAATTATGATGAAGGTATGTTGCTGTTATAACATGGTTATGATGGGATTAAATTCACTTAAAGATAGTTGCTGTTTTTATCATGTTTATGAAACAAAATTTGCTTTCTGCAATGAGCCTTTTTATTCCTACCTTCTTGTCAGCTACATGTCATACTTTTACCGCACTTGCTGAGTACGACGTGTACTCACCCTTGCATTATCACACAAACATCAGCTACAGGAGAGGAGTACTTCGAGGATGAGGTGGAGTACTAGGCGTGTGAACTACCGTCAACTTGCCTGTGGTGTTGAAGATGGAGCTGCTGCTGTTTAGTTTTTTTGCACTGTTATATAGAGACTTCGGCTGCTAGAATAAGTTAGAGACTTCCGCTGCAAGAATAAGTTAGAGATTGATGTAATAAAGTAATTAAACCCTATTATTCGTGGTTATATTCTGAATTCAGTTTGTGGATTACATGTCTGGGCACACATATGCATTAGCTGGGTTCCGTGTTTTACGGGACCGGGCGTCACAAGCAAGACAACATAGCCACCTGTGGTCCACTAAATATCCCGCGTAGCAGCACGAAATCCTGGTGCCAGAGCGGATCCCAGGGCTGGTTTCCTCTCGCTGCCACGCAGGGCCGGATCCTTTTGACGGGGTTCACGCTGCCCGTTCAGTCACGGGGACGTGCCACTCGCCCGAGAATCGCACTAGGTGGTGTCGTGTTGTGCAGCACCCAACAGCACACTATAAGAAACAATGTATTACATAAAACAATAGCGGAAGCTTACAAGGTTTTTCTTTGCAAATAGTTTACATCAAGTAGCTACAGCGGAAGTCTATAAACAGCTCACGTTGAATAACTAAAGAGCACTCGGGAAGAGGTCCAGCCCTTGGACTCCTCTCACTAGCAACACGAAGACAACAGCAGCGACGGGGTTCTCCCTGTGTTAAATGACCCGGAAGTCTCTGAGTCTCACCGGGCAACCCTCTTCTTAGCATCGATTTTAACCTGCAAAACAACTCATATAGCAAGCGTGAGCACATAGGCTCAGCAAGACTGATCCGTCTCTCCTAAACAAGAAACTCTACATGCACGACGGATTGAAATAGGGGAGCTAGATTTGCATAAAGGACTTGCCTAATGTAGATCCTTAACTTTCAGATTTTAAGCCTCATTGTACAGACCTTGAGCCGAACAGCATCTCAACTCCACAATTAACAATAGACGCTTTGTTGCGATACTCCTTGCACAAAGTAAAAGTAAAGTTTAATGAGCCTATCTCTAATTCAATCATGGTTACAATACAAGTTACATCACAGCCTTATCAAGTTCGAAAGAAATCATTCAGTTGTTACTACGCCGAGACGCAGTGGGCAAGTATGCTCATATAACCACGAGCAACGGTGATTCGAATTAGTACCCGCCCGGACTACACGACACGTACACCTGTACTCCGAGTTGCCGGCAAAAACCTCGACTGACGTTGTACGCGGCCACCTTTCCCAAGATCTTCCACATAGGACGCGGTCTAACTGCCCCGAGTCCGCAAGCTCCCTCAAGGTACATACCCGCAGTGGTATGTTCTTGAGTGAGTTACCTCCTGCTACCCTGACGCCGAAAGCCTAAGACAGTTAGAAAAGTTCAAATGTGGATCTCCTGAGGTACATCGGTTTCCTGGGTCTCATATAGCCAGTATGTGCCCGGTACACAACTCAAACTTGTCCAACAGGGCCAAGCATGGACGGGCCTTAACCGACACAGGCAGGGCTATGCACGCACGATCCGCAGCCTGCTGCATCTAAACCTCCCTGCCCGGTCTCCATTTCTTAAGTGTGAACTTTTCTCATTGTTTCTATTCTTGACCCGCTACGAATAAACCATCCCTAAACTCGCGAGTAGATTCCAACTACTCGTCTTCTACCAAACCTTTTCTACTAACATTTAGCGTAGCCAAATCCACTCGAGGAGGTGCTATTCTACCCTTTCTATCTTAGGACGTTTCTGGTCATGCAACTAGGGTTTTCAATATCAACTAGACTTAATGCAATCAAACGATTAAAGCTATGATTTCTGAAAATGGAAATGCTTTATAAAACTGCCAGGGCTTGCCTGTTTTGCAGGTGACTAAGATTACAATCAGTTAGTGAAGATCACTTGGGGCTTGATCACTCGCTTTCCTCTCTCCTAGATCTTAACTTCAATCCCTTCACATGTTCTAACGTAGATGCTACACGATATGAATATGCTTATGTATTTAATTGTAAAGCTTTTGCTAAATAAGCTCTAATGATAAGTTTAAGAACTCGAACTCTGTTTAAAAATTTAAAATGACACTGGTGCTAGTGGTTTGGGTTTGGGTTTAAGCAATATGATCAAGTGGTAAGTGCTTTCTCCACTTGTGTGTTGATCACCTTAAGAGGTTGAACAGAACTGTGGTGATCCAGAGCTCCAATGGAGTTGAAAATTTTCTGTGAGTTCCTTGTCACAAGAAAGTCCTCTGGACCAAAATTTAGCACTTTTCATTGAGTGGTTTATTGAGAATAATTCTCTAAGCAATTAAGGAAAGAGGAATTAATTCTGAGGTAACACCCATGTTCATGTCAAACTTAGTGAACGACAATTTCAATTATAGTTCATAGAGCACACATGAATTTTCCTAGGATTTTTAGAGCTAAGAATTACCCAAAACTGAATTTCCAAGTTTTGGAAATTCTCTGAAAATGTTTCTGTATTCATTTGAACACAGCAACTTAAAATCTGAATTCTCCTGATCAAATCAACTCCAAATGAGCTGAACTTTTTACAGGAGTTCAGTAACACCCTAAAGGATATTCTGGCAAAATTTAGGATTTTTGAATAAACCAAACTTCCTCTAAAATTCTTTTGCTGAAAATATTTAATGATTTTTCCAGAATTAAATAATGAATTCATACAAATTGGGTTGCATATTTGGATAGAGTTTGGCAATCTGAATTTAACCCAATTTGAATCACTAAATTTGGTGTTTCCTAGCAAAAGTTATGCTCTTCTAAAGTTTGGGGAAAAATCTAGGATTTGAATTAATCGTGGAAAAGATCAAACACTGACTGTGGGTCCAGGGGACACGTGTCTAGTGTTGGGACAGCGCCACACGGGGCCATAGGTTTAACTCCCGCGCTGTCACAGCTGATCTGAGTCCACAGAGGATCTGGCCTCCCTCAACAGAGCCACTGACATGCGGGCCCAGCGAGGCTTCTTCAACCTCGCGACTCCCGCGCTCCGCGCCACCGGAGCTCGCCGGAGTGCCTCTGAAATCGGTCGTCCAGCCATCCCTAATGCTCAAACTCGCCGTTAGGCACTAATTTCGTTCGAGGAACACGCTGGTGTGGTATACCCGAGCCGGCTGAGCTTCCAACATACCTCGCGACGTGCGGCGGCACTCATCCGACTCCGGTGACGTCGCCTCGCTGTGTTAGCCCGCCAAAAGCTCCCCGGAAAGACCCTATAGCACAAGTGAGGACTGGAGAAGCTCTGCACATTGGCAAAAGAGACCGGGAATAGTTCTAACTACACTCTCACTGTGCGCCCGAAGCTGCCTGACGTTGCCGCCGTCGGAAAAGCTCAAATTACACCGGCTACATGTAGTTTCATGCTAGGTTTGCAAAGAAAACTGGTGCGCCCACAGGTCTAGCTCTCGTGTGTGAAGTTTTGTGGCCTCTAAACAAGAACCAATCGGGAATTTCATGAATTCATACCCGAAGGTCGGTTTGCACCAATCGGAAGAGAATCTCAAAATTCGCATCGATGATCAGCGGTCGGACCTGAGCTTTGGAGGTGAGCTGCATGGATGTCGTGCACGTCCAGAGGAGGCTTTGCTTGGCCATGACAAGCCCTGGGTGAGGCTGTCCACGCGAGCACCTCTCTCGGTTTTGTGTCGGCCACCGCGGGAGAGATTATTTCTCGGTGTAAGGAGCACGAGCTCACTCGGTGATGGCTTAAGGAGGATGTGGGGAGTCCTTTGGTGCCGTTTTGCTGCTCAGCCGGGGCTCACACGCAAGTTTCTGGGGTGGCCGAGCGATCGACAGAACAGCGGCAAAGGCTCGGTTGATTTCTTGTGCAAGGAAGAAGGCAGAGAGAGCTCTCGGTGTCGGGAGCAAAAGAGAGCATGGCTGAAGGGATGAGAATGGGGAGAACAGCTCGACAGTGCACATACGGCAGAGGGGAGTTGGTTCTCGGCGTGGCTCACTGTCGCACGGAGAGGGCCTCGGTGGCTCGGTTGCTTCGCGTGTAGGAGGGGAAACAGAGACCAATCACTGAGATATTTTGCCATTTAACCACCTCAATGACACGTGGGTCCCAGCCCCTTCTTATCCCTCTCCAAAATATCTCCCAAATTTTTAAAATGGTGAAATTAAATTGCGTGAGTTCAAATCTGAGGTGCATTTGGATATTTGGGCAAGTTTCATCCAAATTCAAATGGGCATTTGAATTCTTTGCAATTTAAAGTCCATTTTTGGAAAATGAGTTGCAAAACCTTATAACAAATCATGAAACTTTGCATACCCAATAATTTGGACCTAAGGAATTAAAATTTTAAATCTGATTTTAAATTTGGCTGCTGCAAATGAAATTTTTAGCACAACAGTTTGATTTCCGTTGTGTTGCTCTCATTTGAATTTTGAGTTTGAACACATTTGTTCCAAACCTGAATTTAGTTTTCTAACACATATGGGAACTTTCCACCTTGGTTTCAAATGCCTTTTGGGTCCAAGTACTCAAATAAATATTTGAGCATGTGTGAAGAGAGCTCTCATGTGTATTATCACATGTGGAAAAAGTTTTTAACAAGTCCCATTTTTCATACAAATGAAACCAACTTTTGCAAACAATAGTTCCTTTGTATTCACATTTTGGGACCTTTACATTTCTCCCCCCTTAAAAGGAATCTCATCCCGAGATTACAAAAGAAGAATGAGACGGGAGGGTAATTACAAAGTCTATGACAAAAGTTCCGGATAGTTCTTATGGATGTAATCTTCACTTTCCCACGTCGCCTCTTCCGGGGTATGATTACTCCACAGGACTTTGTAAAATTTCAAAGTTCGGCTTCGGGTGATCCGGGTCTTTTTGTCGATAATCTGTACGGGTTGCTCAGTGTAGGTGAGATCTGGCTTCAACTCGTCGATGTCTTCATTGCGGACAGAAGCGGTAAACTTGAGACACTTTCGCAGCTGGGGCACATGAAATATGTCGTGGATACCGGTAAGGCTTGCCGGTAGTTCCAGCCGGTAGGCTACGGTCCCGCACTTCTCTGTGATAGCAAAAGGACTGATCAATAGGGGAGCAAGTTTCCCCTTGACATCGAACCGATGAATCCCTTTCATCGGAGACACACGAAGATACACATGCTCTCCGACGTTGAAATGCAGCGGTCAACGCCTCTGATCCACGTAGCTTTTCTGACGAGATTGGGCAGCTTTGAGGTTCTCTTGTATTATCCGAACTCTCTCTTTGGCTTCATTGACAAGATCAACCCCGAACACTACTTGTTCACCGGACTAGCACCAATTCAATGGTGTCCGGCACTTTCGGACGTAGAGAGCTTCATAGGGTGCTATTTTGATGCTCGTCTGATAACCACTGTTGTACGAGAACTCCACCAATGGTAAGTGATCATCTCAGCTCTTACCGTGGTGGATGGCACACGCTCTTAGCATATCTTCCAGTATTTGCTTCACCCTTTCAGTTTTCCCATCGCTTTGAGGGTGATACGCGGAGCTTCGAATCAGTTTGGTTCTTAAGGATGCGTGTAGCTGTTCCCAGAAACGGGCTACGAACAGCAATCCTCTGTCGTACACAATGGTACGGGAAACCCCATGTAAGCACAAGATCTGTGCTATGTAAAACTCCGCATACTGCTTTGCGGATATCTTGTATGCAGCGGAATGAAGTGTGCTGATTTGGTTAACTGATCAACGATTACCCAAATTGAATCATGGTTGTGGGAGGTCATCGGCAACCCGACGATGAAGTCCATACTCAAGTCTTCCCACTTCCATGCCGGTGCATGCAATGGCTGCAACAGACCCGACTTCTTAACGTGGTCGGCCTTGACTCTTCGACACGTATCACATTCTGAAACGTACTTTGCAATTTCACGTTTTATACGTGTCCACCAAAATTTCTTCTAGAGATCATGGTACATTTTATTACTGCCCGGATGAATGGAAAATTTGGACAAATGAGCTTCATCCAAAATCTTCTTCCGTAGTCCCATATTACGGGGTACTACTATCCGGTCATTGAACCACGACGTACCTTTATCATTTTTCCGGAAGCTTTTCATTTCTCTGTTGTCTATTCTTCGCCTTATGTGAGACATACCCTTGTCTTTTTGTTGAACTTCAATGATCTCCTCTCAGATGGTAGGAATGAAAGCGAGATTATAGAGTGCTCCATACGGGATAACACGGAGGCTTGGTTCTTCATCATCCAGTTCAGCAATAGTCAAGTGATGGATATGCGCCTTACGACTGAGTGCATCGGCGACCACATTCGCCTTTCCTGGATGATAATGAATCTCAAGTTCATAGTCTTTAATGAGCTCTAGCCATCTTCGTTGCCTCATGTTGAATTTTTTCTGAGTGAAGATGTACTTCAAGCTCTTGTGGTCGGTGTAGAGGTGTACAAGATTTCTGAGCATGTAATGCAGCCACATCTTCAAAGCAAGAACCACGGCAGCTAACTCAAGATCATGAGTTGGATAATGCTGCTCGTGATTTCTAAGTTGACGAGATCCATAAGCGACCACTCGTCCTTCTTGCATCAGCACGCAGCCAAGACCGATGCCAGATGCATCGCAGTAAACGTCGAATGGCTTCGTCGTATCCGGCTGAGCAAGAACTGGGGCTGTTGTGAGATTCTTCACTAGATTCTTGAAGGCTTGTTCACACGCAGCACTGCACACAAATCTGGTATTCTTCTTTAATAATTCCGTCATCGGTTTAGCAATCATGGAGAAGCCCGGAATGAACCTCCAGTCATAAACCGCAAAACCGAGGAAGTTACGGGCTTCATGCATTGACTTTGGTGACTCCCATTTCTGTACTTGGATAATCATACTCGGATCTACAGCGATGCCCTCCGCTGAAATAATGTGTCCGAGAAACGGTACTTGATTAATTCTGAATTCACACTTGCTGAATTTTGCATAGAGCTGATGGTCTCGCAATCTTTGTAGTACAATATGAAGATGTTCAGCATGTTCTTCCTCTGACTTGGAGTACACCAAGATATCGTCGATGAAGACCACGACGAATTTATCCAACTCCTGCATGAACACTGAATTCATCAGGTACATAAAGTGTGTCGGGGCGTTGGTCAAACCAAAAGACATAACGAGATACCAATATAGCCTGTATCTCGTTGAGAATTCCGTCTTCGGAATATCTTCAGCCCGGATTTTAATCTGATGATATCTGGACCAAAAATCCATCTTCAAAAATACCTTCGAACCCACTAATTGATCGAAGAGGATATCAATCCGAGGTAGTGGATACTTGTTCTTGATGGTAACGGCGTTCAAAGAACGATAATCAACACAAAGCCATAGTGTTTCGTCCTTCTTCTTGACAAACAATGCTGAACAACCCCAAGGTGACGAACTCGGTCATATAAAGCCCTTGCTCATTAGGTCATTCAGCTGTGTCTTCAATTCTGCCAGTTCATTGGTGCCATCTTATACGGCCTTCGTGATATCGGTGTTGTTCTCGGTATAAGTTCAATCTTGAACTCAACGTCTCGCTCGGGAGGCATGCCCAGTAAATCATCGGGAAAAACATCCGGATACTCACGTACCACCAGAATGTCCTCTATATTCACAGCTTCCGTGTAGTTCACTGTTGCAAACTGTTGCTGTCTGGCGCCGTAATTAATATATGAAGACCATGCTGTGGGGAGTTGAGCTCAACGGTCGTAGAGCTGATGTTAAGAACCGCCTTGTGGTAATTTAACCATGACATCCCCAAAATGATGTCGATCTTCGGACCCTCAAGAATAATAAGAGTCGTAGGGTATATTCTACCCCCCAAACAAAGAGGTGCTTGGGAGACAACCTCGCTTGTGGTACTGCTACCCCCGGGCAAATATATGAGGTATTGCCTCTTTGTATAAACTGTTTGGAGCTGATGTTGAGCCACAAAAGATTGGCTAATGAAACTGTGTGTGGCACCGGAATCAAAGAGAATTAAAACCGGTAGTTTATTCAGAGAAAACATCCCTTCTAAAGCGGTTTATCCTTCTGGAACATCATAAATCACGGTATAGTGAATTTTGCCCCTTATCTGCCCTCCTTTCTGCAGATTATGGTATGGGTCATATTGTTGTAAATATGATGACCCGCAGCCTTGAGTTCCCTCCAGACAATACCTAGCATAATGGCCCATACGCCGACAAGTGAAACATGGATGTCTCACCGGTTCTTCGTTGACTTGCGGTTGGATGCTAGGTACACGTTGCTGCAGCGATGGAACACAAACCACCGTCTGATGCGGCTGCTGTGGAGGTGGTGCAAGTCATGGAACATGACCAGAAATCAACCTCTGAGGAGTTGATCGTTCAGGTGGCCTCCATCTTTCACCGGGTGGCATTTGATACACCAAACGGTACTTCTGAGGCACATAACTTGTGCTGGCCTGCTCGATCTCACTCATCTTTCTCTTCTAAGCTTGCCACTCAAGTGTCGGCTTCTCTTGGATGAGAGCCCCGTCGACCATATCGGTGTAACTGCCATTATTGTGCACGACCAACTTCTCCCATAATATGGCACTCAGGCCATGGAAGAGTAAGGCACACCGTGCCTCTTCTTTCGCCACATATTCGGAAGCATATTGGGCCAAAAGGTTAAACCTTCTGACATACTCGAGGACACTCATGTCCCCTTGCTTCAAGCCTAAAAATTCCTCCCGCTTTGCCTTGACAATACCTAGTGGTATCTGACGAGTACGAAAGGGTTCACAAAACTCACTCGATGGCACTTGATGGTCATCCGGAATTGTGATAAGATGTTCATCCCACCAGTTTCTGGCGGCTCCATGGAGTTGCTGAGCGGCAAACCTTGTCTTTTGCACTTCATTACACTCGAATACTCCGAATTTTGACTCCATGACACGAAGCCATTGATCTTCTTCCACAGGTTTGGTAGCTTCAGTGAAGATTGGCGATTGAGTCGCCAAGAAGTCTAGATAAGCATTCCGAGGTGGAACGACTTGTTGCGTGTTCTGGAGTACGCCTTGCTGTACTAGGACTTGGAGTAAGTGTGTGTTCTCTTTAGTTGATTCTTGGAGTAACCTGGTGTTCTCCTGGTTAGACTCGACAACACGAGTCATAAGATCCATCCATCACGTTGGATGGTGGTTCTGACGGTGTAATAGAAGCATCACAGCCTTGGCGAGAACTCCCGGCCTTACTCCTAGAGTGAGTACGAACGGTACTGCAAAAATGTATACGAGATGAGTTAAACATGAACTCAGCAGTATGTGAGACTAATAAAACATGAATATGTCAATACTTTATGAAAGCAGTAACAAAATCCATGTTTACACAACTCCTTAGAGTAGGCATCGCTAACCAGTCTATCTGTACAGAACAGACCTTTATGCTCTATCTCCAAATTCTGATCTAGTTAAAAGCATTTTCATAACTCAAGTTGAATACCAAAGTTAAATTTAACTTCAGTATATTTCCAACGAGTACTCATATGCCTTCAGATCATCTCTGGATTAACAGTTAAGATTTTCCAAAGTTGATAGAATTCCTGGATAAAATTTGCCAGCATCTCCTTTGTATGTGGCTGATTTTATCACAGTTGTATATGCAAATACAATAAGAATCCGAACAATCTTTGAACTACAACAATGTTGCACAATTCATAACCTTTCCAACAGTGTATCATAGGCTTCTTAAGGATTTTTCTACAGAATGTTATGGCTGAAAAACAAAAAGGTCCAGAGAGGTTTTGCTGCTGTCCTGGTTCTGGACAGTTTAGCTTCAACTGGACTTCCCACCAATTTAACTTGTGATTTTGCTCTGGAGGTCTACAGAGAAGTTGTAGAGAACTTAAAAATATTTCCATAATTGTACCATACACGTTATTTGGGTCAATATAATCATAGTTATGCTCTGTTAAAGTTCAGAAAGAATTCCTGCCAAAAACAGAGCACTCTGTTTTTGAAATCTTTGAAGCCTAATCATCCTCTCATTTGAATCTTAGTTCAAAATAAGAGTTCAGTAACTAATATTTGTTTTAAACTTCCATTTTTAGTTGAAAGTTAGTTTATGAGTCATTTCTTCAGAGGGAAGAGGTTATTAGGTCCAGTACGGTGTCGATGCACTGTAAGAAACATGTCGGTACTATGTTGCCTCACAAAATAAAAACCCTAACCAGATAATACCGGCATAACGTATCTTAGGTGGTACTAAAACGGTCACTCACAAATGTGTTCTACTCGTACTATGGTTTCATGGTTAAAATGGCATTAGTCACACACAATCGTCAGGTCCGGCTGCACACCGAACCGGTCCCAATACAGTTTGTACACCTTTCTGTCATCACTCGCACAGGTGTTCTCAAGCCAAACACGCCTTAAGCTACGTGTTCACGTTACTAACCATGTGACGGGGTCCCCCATACTTGCCCGTAGCACGCCAGGGAAGGGTGTTGCTCGAGTACCCCAAACGACATGAAAAGTCGTAGAGGATACTAAAGCGGGCCGGGTTACCTGCCACCTGTGGGGCTCCACCCTTCAGCTTGTGCGCACTGGTGGACAGCGCTTACATGTACCCCCAAGACATAGACGTCCCGAGATGCACGATTTTCCGACATAGCAAATAAGTTAGGTTGCCACCTTCATATTAGGCTAATAGTAATCCTTATGTGGGCCTAGTACCGTATCCTCACCGTAACCTAGAACTTTTTGTCGTAATACGATCTTTATTCCGTGCGCTACTACCAATGCGGCTCTGATACCATGCTGACAGGATCCACGCCACCCGTTCAGTCACAGGGACGTGCCACTTGCCCGGGAATCGCATTGGGTGGTGTCGTGTTGTGCGGCACCCAACAGCACACATATAACGAACAATGTATTACATAAAACAATAGCGGAAGCTTACAATTTTTTCTTTGCAAATAGTTTACATAAAGTAACTACAGCGTAAGTCTATAGACAGCTCACGTTGAATAACTAAAGGGCACTCAAGAAGAGGTCCAGCCTGCGGACTCCTCTCGCTAGCAACACGAAAACAACAGCAGCGGCGGAGTTCTCCCTGTGTTAAATGACTCGGAAGTCTCCGAGTCTCGCTGGACAACCCTCTTCTTAGCATTGACGTTAACCTGCAAAACCACTCATATAGCAAGCGTGAGCACATAGGCTCAGCAAGACTGATCCGTCTCTCCTAAACAAGAAACTCTACATGCACGACAGATTGAAATAGGGTAGCTAGATTTGCATAAAGGACTCACCTAATGTAGATACTTAACTTTCAGATTTTAAGCCTCATTGTACAGACCTTGAGCCGAACAGCATCGCAACTCCAAAATCAACAAGAAACGCTTTGTTGCGATGCTCCTTGCACAAAGTAAAAGTAAAATTTAATGAGCCTATCTCTAATTCAATCATGGTTGCAATACAAGTTACATCACAGCCTTATCAAGTTCGAAAGAACCTATTCAGTTGTTAGTACGTCAAGACGCAGTGGGCAAGTGTGCTCATATAACTGCGAGCGATGGTGATTCGAATCAGTACACGCCCAGACTACATGACATGTACACCCGTACTCTGACTTGCCGGCAGCAACCTCGACTGACGTTGTACGCGTCCACCTTTCCCAAGATCTTCCACACAGGACGCGGTCTAACTGCCCTGAGTCCCCATGCTCCCTCAAGGTACATACCTGGAGTGTTCTTGAATGAGTTACCTCCTACTACCCTGACACTGAAAGCCTAAGACAGTTAGAAAATTTCCAATGTGGATCTCCCCAGGTACATCGGTTTCCTGGGTCCCATATAGCCAGTATGTGCCCAGTACACAACTCAAACTTGTCCAACAGGGCCAAGCACGGATGGGCCTTAACCGACACAGGCAGGGCTATGCACATGGTCCGCAGCCTGCTGCATCTAAACCTCCCTTCCCGGTCTTCATTTCTTAAGTGTGAACTTTTCTCATTGTTTCTATTCTTGACCCGCTCCGAATAAACCAGCCATAAACTCGCGAGTAGATTCAACTACTCATCTTCTACCGAACCTTTCCTACTAACATTTAGCATAGCCTAATCCAATCGAAGAGGTGCTATTCTACCCTTTCTCTCTTAGGACATTTCTGGTCATGCAACTGGGGTTTTCAATATCAACTAGACTTAATGCAATAAAACGATTCAAAGCTATGATCTCTAAAAATGGAAATGCTTTATAAAACAGTTCAAATGCAAACCGGGGCTTGCCTGTTTTGCAGGTGACTAAGATTACAATCAGTTAGTGAAGATCGCTTGGGGCTTGATCACTCGCTTTCCTCCCTCCTCGATCTTCACTTCAATCCCTTCACACGTTCTCACGTAGATGCTACACGATACGAATATGCATATGTATTTAATTGTAAAGCTTTTGCTAATAAGCTCTAATGACAAGTTTAAAAACTGGAACTCTGTTTAAGAATTTAAAATGACACTGGTGCTAGTGGTTTGGGTTTGTGTTTAAGCACTGGTGCTTTCTCCACTTGTGTGTTGATCACCTTAAGAGGTTGAACAGAACAGTGGTGATCCATAGCTCCAATGGAGTTGAAAATTTTCATGTGAGTTCCTTGTCACAAGAAAGTCCTATGGACCAAAATGTAGCACTTTTCATTGAGTGGTTTATTCAGAATAATTCTCTAAGCAATTAAGTAAAGAGGAATTAATTCTGAGGTAACACCAATGTTCATGTGAAACTTAGTAAACTACAATTTCAATTATAGTTCATAGAGACTGCATGAATTTTCCTAGTATTTTGGGAGCTAAGAATTTCCCAGAACTGAATTTCCATGTTTTGGAAATTCTCTGAAAATGTTTCTGTATTCATTTGAACACAGCAATTTAAAATCTGAATTCTCCTGATCAAATCAACTCCAAATGAGCTGAAATTTTTACAGATATTCAATAACATCCTAAAGGATGTTCTGGCAAAATTTGAGGGTTTTTGGATAAACCAAACTCCCTATAAATTTTTTCCGGAAAAGTTTAAAGAAATTCCAGAATTAAATAATGGCTTTCATACAAATTGGGTTGCATATTTGGATAGTGTTTAGCAATTAGAATCTAACCCAATTTGAATCACTAAATTTGGAGTTTTCTAGCAAAAGTTATGCTCTTCTAAAGTTTTGGGAAAAATCTGTGATTTGAATTAATCGTGGAAAAGTTGAAACACTGATGGTGGGTCTAGGGGACACGTTTCTTGTGTCGGGACAGCGCCACACTGGCCCACAGGTTTAATTCCCGCGCTGTCACAGCTGATCTGAGTCCACATACGATCCGGCCTTCCCCTCCAGAGCCACTGACACGCGGGCCCGGCGAGGCTTCTTCAACCTCGCGACTCCCGCACCCCGCGCCACCGGAGCTCGCCGGAGTGCCTCTGAAATCAGTCGTACGGCCATCCCTAATGCTCAAACTCGCCGCTAGGCCCTAATTTCGTGCGAGGAACACGCTGGTGTGGTCTACCCGAGCCGGCAGAGCTTCCAACGTACCTCGCGACGTGCGGCGGCACTCATCCGACTCCGGTGATGTCGCCTCGCTGTGTTAGCCCGCCAAAAGCTCCCCGCAAAGACCCTACAGCACCAGTGAGGGCTGGAGAAGCTCCACACGGTGGCAAAAGACACCGGGAATAGCTCTAACTATACTCTCACCGTGCGCCCGAAGCTGCCCGACATTGCCGCCGTCGGAAAAGCTCAAACTACACCGGCTACACGTAGTTTTATGCTAGGTTCACAAAGCAAACTAGTGCACCCTCAGGTATAGCTCTCGTATGTGAAATTTTGTGGCCTCTAAACAAGAATCAATCGGGAATTTCATGAATTCATACCCAAAGGTCGGTTTGCACCGATCAGAAGAGAATCTCAAAATTTGCCATGGATGATCCGCAGTCGGACATGAGATTTGGAGGTGAGCTGCATGGATGTCGTGCACGTCCAGAGGAGGCTTTTATTGGCCGTGACAAGCCCTGGGTGAGGATGTCCACGAGAGCACCTCCTCTCGGTTTTGTGTCGGCCGCCGCGGGAGAGATTGTTTCTCGGTGTGGGGAGCACGAGCTCACTCGGTGATGACTTGAGGAGGTTGTGGGGGAGTCCTGTGCTGCCATTTTGCTGCTCAGCCTGGGCTCACACGCAAGTTTCAGGGGTGGCCGAGCGATCGACAGAACAGCGGAAAAGGCTCGGTTGATTTCTTGCGCGAAGAAGAAGGCAACGAGGGCTCTCGGTGTCGGGAGCAAAAGAGAGCATGGTTGAGGGGATGAGAACGGGGAGAACAGCTCGCCAGTGCACATACGGCAAAGGGGAGTCGGTTCTTGGCGTGGCTCGGTGTCGCACGGCGAGGACCTCGGTGGCTCAGTTGCTTCGGGTGGAGGAGGGAAAACAGAGACCAATCACTGAGATATTTTGCCACTTAACCACCTCAATGACATGTGGGTCCCAGACCCTTCTTATCCCTCTCCAAAATATCTCACAAAAATTTCAAATGGTGAAATTAAATTGTCGGAGTTCAAATCTGAGGTGCATTTCGATATTTGGGCAAGTTTCATCAAAATTCAAATTGGCATTTGAATTCTTTGCAATTTATAGTCCATTTTTGGAAAATGAGTTGCAAAACCTTTCAACAAATCATGGAACTTTGCATACCAACTAATTTGGACCTAAGGAATTCAAAGAAATCTGATTTTAAATTTGGCTGCTGCAAATGAAATTTTTAGCATAACAGTTCGATTTCCCTTGTGTTGCTCTCATTTGAATTTTGAGTTTGAACACATTTGTTCCAAATCTAAATTTAGCTTTGTCACACATGTGGGAACTTTCCTCCTTGGTTTCAAATCCATTTTGGGTTCCAAGTATTCAAATAAATATTTGAGCATGTGTGAAGAGAGCTCTCATGTGTATTATTACATGTGGAAAAAGTTTTTAACAAGTCCCATTTTTCATACATATGAAACAAACTTTTGCAAACAAGACTTTCTTTGTCTTCACATTTTGGGACCTTCCGGCCGTAGAAAGCTTCATAGGGTGCCATTTTGATTCTCGTATGATAACCGTTGTTGTACGAGAACTCCGCCAACGGTAAGTGATCATCCCAGCTCTTAACATGGTGGATGGCACATGCTCTTAGCATATCTTCCAGTATTTGTTTCACCCTCTCAGTTTGCCCATCGGTTTGAGGGTGACACGCGGAGCTTCGAATCAGTTTGGTTCCAAAGGATGCGTGTAGCTGTTTCCAGAAACGGGCTACGAACAGCGATCCTCTGTCGGACACAATGGTATGGGGAACCCCATGTAAGCACAAGATCAGTGCTATGTACAACTCTGAATTTTGCTTTGCGTTATATCTTGAATGCACAGGAATGAAGTTTGCTGATTTGGTTAACCGATCAACGATTACCCAAATCGAATCATGGTTGTGGGAGGTCATCGGCAACCCAACGATGAAGTCCATACTCAAGTCTTCCCACTTCCATGCCAGTACTTGCAATGGCTGCAACAGGCCCAACTTTTTCACATGGTCGGCCTTGACTCTTCGACACGTATCACATTCTGAAACGTACTTTGGAACTTCACGTTTCATACGTGTTGAAAGTGCATCTAGCCATCCCTTGTGGCATTTGGTTGATTTATGACAAACAAATGAGACCCTAACAAAATCATTGAGATGAGCGCAGGTTTTAAAGAAATTTGGAAGAAAGCGCAAAAAGAAAGGAGAATGAGGATCTAAAATGATAACAGCTCAGGAGCTGAAGAGATTAGATTACTTAGTATGGAGTGTGTTGGAGAAACACACCCCAAGAGCTCAAGTGAAAGAAATCACACTAACTGCACAAAAATCAGCGTGTGCAGACTAGTCCAATATCAACCGGACTAGTCCGATTTCTCTCTGACTAGAAAGCGGACTAGTCCGATATGGACCGGACTAGTCCGATTTGTCTCTGAATAGACAACGGACTAGTCCGGACTATTACGGACTAGTCCGGTATCTCACAACACTTAGGGTTTTCCACATGCCGCACACCGGACTAGTACGGAGTCCACCACGGACTAGTCCAGACATCGCAAACCCTAACGGTAACCTTTGGAAACCCTAGTATAAATAGAGGTGTATGTCCATACCACCATAACTCTCGACCCCCTGCGCCGTCACACCTTCCAAGAGCCCAAAATTCACATATCTCCACACATTCTAACCCAAAAAGGATCAAATCTTTGAGGATTAGCAATTGATCAAAGAAGAGACTTGTTCTACACATCTTGAGCTCTTGGGTTTGATCTCTCGCACACTCTTGTTCATTTATTGTTCATATTTTGAGTGTGTTTGATGGTATTCATTCATTGTAATTCTTGGGGAGCCCTAAAGTTGTGAGAAGGCCCCTTAAATGATTTATTTGCCCTTTGTGATTAGTGGAAGAGAATCAGCCTCCGTGGCGATTCCATGAGGGTAGGGTTGGTGAAGACCCGGTCCTTCGTGGACTCCTCAACGGGGACGTAGATTTACTTCGTGGAATCGAACCTCGGGATAAAATTTTGTCTCTTGCTCTTGTTCATTTATTGTTCATCATATTCTAGGGTTTATTTAATCTTGTGTAATTCACGTTGAAGCATTGAAACTAAAGTTGATCTCTGTCATTCATTGTTTCACTATTGTAATACATCCAAGTTCCCAATTAATTTCCGCTGCATAGGGTACTAGAAGTGAAAATATTGATCAACCTAATCTTTCTAGTCCACGCATATCGGACTACTATGCACACCCAACCTAGGCCTTTGGTATCCCAAAGGTTCAAAATTCAATCTCATTGGATACTCCGATGCAGATTATGCCGGATGCAAGATAGATAGAAAAAGTACTTCCGGTACTTGCCAATTCCTAGGTAGATCCTTAGTTGCTTGGTCCTCCAAGAAACAAAATTCAATTGCCTTATCCACGGCCGAAGCGAAGTATGTTGCAGCCGGGAGGTGTTGTGCACAACTCCTCTGGATGCGACAAAATCTAAGGGATTACGGTTACAATATGAGCCGTATTCCACTACGTTGATGATAATGAGAGTGTAATTACATTGCCCATAACCCTGTAGAGCACTCTAGAACCAAACACATAGATATCCGGCATCATTTTTTGAGAAATCACTCAATGAAAGGAGACATAGCCATCTCCCATGTCAACACTGAAAAACAACTAGCCGATATCTTTACCAAGCCTCTTCATGAAAAACGCTTTTGTGAGCTCCGAAATGAACTAAATATCCTTGATGCTCAGAATGTGGCTTGAAAACTTGCATACCTGTATGCTATCCTCAAAATCATGTTAATTGTGTTGAAAAATCATCTCTCTCTATTTTTCTCCTAAAAACTATGTTAGTTACTTCATCCTGATGAATTATGGTCATAGCTTGGTTGTTGTATATTTACTGATCATATTCATTAAGAATATCTGTGTATCTTTGTCCCCTATTCCTTATTAGGAACCATTGAATACATATATATAAGTATTTTGTACTTTTCCGTACAAGGGACCACGGACTAGTCCGTGGTCACCCCGGACTAGTCCGCACATTGCAGACTAGTCCGCACTTTGTCCGCTAGTCCAGACTAGTCCGGTTCGACCACGAACTAGTCCAATATTTCGACGCTATAACCCTAGGGCCGGCTCATACCTAATCTCCTTCAACCTCACAACTCCTCCCACGTTCTCTCTCCTCACTCAAGTGCTCCCAAGGCGGATTTGCGAGTTCTCCATCAAATCCACCCAAATCACCGTGGGAATCGATCTCCACTACAAAGGGATCGAAGACCCCGGACTAGTCCGCATCAAGAACTCCTTCAACGCCTCGAATCGAAGGATTTGGTAAAATTTTGTCCAAAGCCTAGAACCTTTGATTTTCCTTGTTTTTGCTCAATTAGCTTAGCCCCTCCAGTCAATACATGCTCTATTGATGTATTCCGTGTACCCTAGATCATATTTGCATTGAATAACCTCAAATTTCGACAAGTTACGGTTTGAGCAGCCTCATAACGGACTAGTCCGACCCTGAACACCAGACAAGTCCGGTATGCCCTGATCAAAACCTTAACTTATATCAATTCAATGCAATCCCTTGTCATCCTTGCTTATTCATATCATTTATATCTTCCTTTTCAGAAATCATGTCGGGATCGAATGAGAATATCTCCGACTTTGAAGCCGAGATGGATCAAGATGTGATATATAGTATTCCGGAGTCTCGCTCCAACAAGAGACAAGAGCGTGCTGCCGAGCCTTCGTCCACCCCACCGAGGGTGCGTCGAAAGGTTACAGTCAAGAGACCAGCTTCAAAAGCAAATATGGCTGGTTCTAGCCCGGCGGCTAAACGCCAAACCAAGGGCAATGGAAAGGGACTTGCTTCCGGCACGATTGGTCCCCTTAAGATGACAGCTCCAAGACAGAGGAATAGGGATCCCTCGGAGGAGAAGTTCAATGGCAAGGGGAGCGATGTGGCATGGAAGCTAAGAAATATTGACGCCTATAGCACTGGCAAAAAGGCAGCTGACAAGAGATTTTGGAGCAACTTTCACTCGGACTACTACAGTTCGGTGTACCTCCAAATGAAGACTCCAGTGGTCCGCAGCCAATGGATCGACTGGACATATTTTGAAAGGATGAGTTGTGAAGCCTTTGAGGAGGTAATAGAGGCTGCAAAGAGACATGGACTCAAGGACATGCTCTCCTTCAGATACAACTGGAACGATGAGATTATCGACCAGTTCATTGCAACTTGCCACTTTTCCCACGATGAAGAAGACAGAGCGACTTGGATGACACATGGATCCAAGCACACAGTTTCCTATGTTGAGTTTGCCAGACTGCTGCACCTTGAGGACACCTGTAACACCCCAAAACCTGTTAAGAGGGGAATTTTAAAAAAAAAATTGGACGTATTGCATGTGGTGCAGAAATTCAAATTCAAATTGGAATTCAAATTCAAATCAAAATAGAAAAGAAAAGGAAAAAGAAAAAGAGAAATCCCAATGGTCAGTGGGCCGAAACCCACCAGACGGCCCACTACTTCCCCGCGCCAGCCCCGAACCCGCGCCTCTCTCTTCCTCTCACTGACACACGGGGCCCGCATGTCATCCCCCACCTCTCGCGCGCTCGGCTGACCCCGGGACTCTCCTCTCTCCCGAATCCAAACAACCTCCGAAAAACCACTCCAACAGCCTAATTTTCGGCCCCGGACGCTGCTATATAACCCAGTCGATCCTCCGCCGCCTCCCCTCGTGAAATTCCCGCACAGAAACTCGCCGAATTCCACAGCGCACTCCAATTTTCTCTCTGGTGAGAACCAAAGCTCTGATCACCGTTTTCTCTCGATCCTTGCTCGGGTTTTCTGATCTAACGCGCCGATCGTGTTCCACCGCCTCCGGGGAATCACGCAGGTGCAGAAAACTTGGTGGTTTGCACCCTAGACACAGCTCCGGCGAGCACCACCGCTATTTCATCTCGAACCTCGCCGCCGACCGTCTTCCAGGACCTCCGAGCTCAAGAAAAAACCCGAGGTGAGATCCCCGACCTCCTCTCTATCGTTCTATGCCATGAAATCCCAGTTTTAGGAGCTATGGACGAAGATCCGAAGATCTCCGGCGAGATCGCCGCCTCCCGCCGCCGCGCGCCGCCGGGCAGCGCCGCCCTCGCACGGCCAGGGCGACGTGGCCCACTGAGGCTCATCCATTTTAAATCGTGCGGTTCCTATTAGATCTAACCCGTACCCCTTCGCGTTATAATCTCAGCCGTCTATTTTACATCAGACGGTCCACATCAGCCCCGCGTTATAAAGGCCAACATTCTTACGCGCTACCCCCTGGGGATCTCGGAAAACACGAGCTAGCCCCGGAAACTTCTGATGTAGCCCCTGGAACTTCAGAAATTCGTGTAAATTCATTTAAAAATCAGCTTTAGCCCCTGGACTTAATAAAAATTAGGAAAACCCCTCTGTTATGTGTAGTTAGACCCCTGGAAATTTATAAATTAATAAATTAGACCCTGTAGTAGGGTGAATTTACCTTTTAACCCTATATGATATTAAATTCAGAAATTTGAATATGTGATTAGGATTTAAATTTAAAAGGTGAGGCAAACACATTGTAAATTCAAATTTAAACTCCACTAGCACTTGGAAAACTTTAGAATGAGTTAGAAATAGATTTTGGCTGAAATGAATTCTGTCTAAATGATATTCATATTTATTAGTTCTAGAAA
The DNA here is from genome assembly GCA_030760725.1 of Neostapfia colusana. Classification (NCBI taxonomy): domain Eukaryota; kingdom Viridiplantae; phylum Streptophyta; class Magnoliopsida; order Poales; family Poaceae; genus Neostapfia; species Neostapfia colusana. Next base: position 20,077,150 of record JASWHV010000011.1, read on the forward strand.
CATATTTTAGGCTAGGAAATAATTCTAAAAACTAGTAAAATAAATTTAAAATTGTTCCACATCATAGAGGAAGTTCAAAGATATATTATTGAACATTTTAGATCAGAACCAATTCTGTTTAGATGAGGTGTCTTACTATTTTCATAATAAAACTCACCTTTAGGCATAGAAAATAAATCTGAAAAAATAGGAAAATACGTATGCATAATTAGAAAATGATAAATGAAGTCTCGAAATCCAAAAATTTCAGTTTAGGATTTGGTAGAAGATCTGAAAACCTATTTGGAGTAGGAAAATACCTTTTATACAAACTTTGTGGCTAAGAAATGTAATAATTAAATATAAAGAATTTGTTCAAATTGGACCTTCATATAAAGTGTGCAAATAGAAATATGAACATAGAAGTTAGAAATAATATACATATGTTTAAAGGTGAATGTAGGCCAAAAATCAACACATGTGGAGTAACCACTACACTTAGAAATGTGAATGACTTTCATAGATATGTATGTGTAGTTTGTACGAAGTGAAAGTGTGAACTATATCTTATGGATTGTTGTTTTCTTTTGCTATGTGTATTGGCATGAATAGAACCTGCCCCAGAGCAAGTTCTCCCCTTCCAAGACCAGAACTTTCCATTCCCAGAGCAGCAGGAAGAAGGCAAGTGTCCTTGACCACTTTGATCCTAAGCTAGGATGTGTAGGTAGAATTATTTGCATTGTCAATTGAAATATGAAACCCATGCTAGGAAGTTTCCCTAGAATTGTATTATCTTGTTTCCTTGTAGCTTGGGTTGTGAGTTATTTTATCATGTCATTTATTTATATGCTTATGCTTAGCCAAGCTTAGAATAGAATACTTGGGATATGAGATCATCAATTTATTGACCTTACTCTTGAATGAGATGTTATGAGTTATGTCGAGGTAGGGATCGAGGCAAGTTGGATGATTTTGTTGGTGCTGGGTGCACGAGACTCGGGTTTGTGTTTAGTACTTGCCTGGATCCTAAGGACCGGTTCATGGAGCATGTAACCTGGCTTTACCGTGCCAACCACATGCTGAGATGGGGCAGCTTGGCCAATTAATTAGGTGTATCCCCGGCGTAGTATGGGTGTGTTGGATGGTGCGGGGAATAGGTGTTAGCTGGACTACCATATGAACCGCAAGGCTCAAGAGGGGGCCACTGCAGCGGGGTTGGAGCCTCTTGTATGCTGTTAGGGGTGAAACCTCAGTGGGCCCACGCTCATCGAGAATCCCTTTGTAAAGGCTTCGTAGTGATCTCCTGGCTACACACCTGGGAAGTGTGAATGTGGTTCGTGGCCACTGGCATAATGGAGGTTCTTTTAGTCCACCCGACAACGGGGGACGAAATCACTACATGTGGGTACAGTGGTGCAAACTCTGCAGAGTCAAAACTGTCATGACAGCCGTGCTCACGGTCAAGAGCGGCTTGGACTTATTCATGATTAGAGGATGATGACTTTGGAAGTTGTGGATGTTAAGCGGAGAGCTTAACATTGGAAATGATGTTATGGTTATTTGATTATGATGATGGGTTGGGAGATTGGGACCGTTGCGTAGTGCTTTAACCATGAGTCAACCTCTCGTTGTTCTAGCCATGCATGATATAACTTTCCCACACTTGCTGAGTACCAACGGTACTCAAACTTGCATATTTGTTGGTTTAAATTGCTGCTCAGGTCAAGGGGATGATGTGGTGTCCAATGACAAAGACTTCGGACACGAAGAAGGATTGTAGGTTCATGGAGTCCCCCGGGCAACGCCTGTGACGGAGCCCACAAGAATAATATTCCGCTGCTAGTTTATTTACATGTTATTAACTTATTATCGTCCATCGAGACGTATGCTTTATAAGACATATTTATATTCGACACCTGGCTTGTAATAAATGATGCTTCACTATTTGTCACCACATGTATGAGAAAATGATCCTGGCATACATGTGATATTCACTCGGTTGTTCTTCGGAGAAACCGGGTGTGACAACACCGGTAGTAATGAGATTGTGATTCACAATCTTGGTGTTGTGGAGAAGGACAAGGTGGAATTCCTCTATGATACTCAACTCCCATACAATCCTCTCTCAACCAAGAACATGAAGTCTTCTTCATTGTTCTCAACAGAGTGCTCCGGAAGACCATTGCTCCAAAGGATGGAGATGCCGGGAGTGTCCAAGGTTACTTGAGAACCTTAATGAAAGTAATTAGAAGGAGGAGAAAATTTGATATCTTCGATTACATTTGTAATGACATGGTGAACATATCCTGCACACCAAACCGTTCCTGTGGATATGCACCATACTTCATGTTCATGATTAAAAAAGTCACAGGAATTGAGTTTGTGAAGGATGTGGAGCACACTACTCTAAGGCCTCAGAAGCCTACTAAATCCTCTCTCCCAGCTGATCCCTTACCTGGCTCACCTGAAGAACATCCAGAGAGAGCTCAAGAAGATGCAAGGCCTTCATCCAAGACTAGGGCCCCTCCTCACATCGGGTCCCTAGTGGGATTATGAAGTATTTGGCTGTTATCTTTGGTTCTTGCCGCAAAACTGAGGTGAAGCTTCATAAGATGAACAAGGCAAGAAAAGAAGAAATGAGATACATGAAGGCCAATGTCAAAGCAATATGCCAAAAACTGGAGATTGAGCCCATTGGATCTTGATTCATCTCAGCGTACTCTGCATCTGTCTTAATAGAGCTCTCTCTGGATTTGGGCTTCTTCGTAGGTTCTTCTTTTGTGTCCTAGTTTAAGAAGTGGGCTTTTGTAATACTCATGCTATCATTATGCTTTTGGACATGTGCTGTGAAATGATGACTATGTTATGATTATGATTAATGGTGTATGTTTAAAATGTAGGCTTGAGACTCTTGATGATATTATGATTATGCTTATTATGGTATTCACATCAAAATTATTGATCACACACATAGTTTTGCACCCCACCATAAAGAGTGCACATATGTCTTATGTCTACATCGCCTATTTTGCTCAAAGCTCATATGTGCACACTTTATGAAAATCTGAATTTTTTATCATATTTGTGTGATCTCAGTTGGTTGTCATCAATCACCAAAAAGGGGGAGATTGAACGTGCATGTAGGCATCCATTGTGGGTTTTCGTTTATTTATGACAAACAAATGAGACCCTAACAAAATCGTTGAGATGAGCATAGGTTTTTAAAGAAATTTGGAAGAAAGCGCAAAAAGAAAGGAGAATGAGGATCTAAAATGATAAGAGCTCAGGAGCTGAAGATATTAGATTACTTAGTATGGAGTGTGTTGGAGAAACACACCCAAGAGCTAAAGTGAAACAAATCACACTAACTGCACAAAAATCAGCATGTGCGGACTAGTACGATATCAACCGGACTAGTCTGATTTCTCTCTGACTAGAAAACGAACTAGTCCGATATGGACCGGACTAGTACGATTTGTCTCTGAATAGACAACGGACTAGTCTGCACTATTACGGACTAGTCTGGTATCTCACAACACTTAGGGTTTTCCACACGCCGCACACCGGACTAGTCCGGAGTCCACAACGGACTAGTCCAGACATCGCAAACCCTAACGGTAACCATTGGAAACCCTAGTATAAATAGAGGTGTACGACCATACCACCATAACCCTCGACCCCCTGCGTCGTCACACCTTCCAAGAGGCCAAATTCACATCTCTCCACACATTCTAACCCAAAAAGGATCAAATCTTTGAGGATTAGCAATTGATCAAAGGAGAGACTTGTTCTACACATCTTGAGCTCTTGGGTTTGATCTCTCGCACACTTGTTCATTTATTGTTCATCTTTTGAGTGTGTTTGGTGGTATTCATTCATTGTAATTCTTGGGGAGCCCTCAACTTGTGAGAAGGCCCCTTGAACAATTTATTTGCCCTTTATGATTAGTGGAAGAGAATCAGCCTCCGTAGCGATTCAACGAGGGTAGGGTTGGTGAAGACCCGGTCCTTCATGGACTCCTCAATGGGGACGTAGATTTCCTTCGTGGTATCGAACCTCGAGATAAAATCTTGTCTCTTGCTCTTGTTCGTTTATTATTCATCATATTCTAGGGTTTATTTAATCTTGTTTAATTCACGTTGAAGCAATGAAACTAAAATTGATCTCTGCCATTCATTGTTTCACTATTGTAATACATCTAAGTTTCCAATTAATTTCCGCTGCATAGGGTACTAGAAGTCAAAATATTGGTCAACCTTGATCTTTCTAGTCCACGCATACAGGACTAGTCCGCACAGTACCGGATTAGTCCGATTTGTCTTTGAGTAGACAACGGACTAGTCCGCATTCTACCGGACTAGTCCGATTTCCCTATATTTGATAAATCTTTCCGAAGCATTTCATTTCTCTGTTGTCTATTCTTTGCCGTATGTGAGACATACCCTAGTCTTTTCATTGATCTTCAATGATCTCCTCTCGGATGGTAGGAATGAAAGCAAGATTATAGAGTGCTCCATACGGGATGACACGGAGGCTTGGTTCTTCATCATCCATTTCAGCAATAGTCAGGTGATGGATGCGCCTTACGACTGAGCGCATCGGCAACCACATTCACCTTTCCTGGATGATAATGAACCTCAAGTTCATAGTCTTTAATGAGCTCTAGCCATCTTCATTGCCTCATGTTCAATTCTTTCTGAGTGAAGATGTACTTCAAGATCTTGTGGTGGTGTAGAGGTGTATAAGATTTCCGAGCAAGTAATGCCGCCACGTCTTCAAAGCAAGAACTGTCACACCCAGTTTCTCCGAAGAACAACCGAGTGAATATCACATGTATGCCAGGATCATTTTCTCATACATGTGATGAAAAATTATGAAGCATCATTTATTACAAGCCAGGTGTCGAATATAAATATGTCTTACAAAGCATACGTCTCGATGGACGATAATAAGTTCATAACATGTAAATAAACTAGCAGGGGAATATTATTCTTGTGGGCTCCATCACAGACGTTGCCCGGGGGACTCCATGAACATAGAATCCTTCTTCGGGTCGGAAGTCTTGGTCATTGAACACCACATCATCCCCTTGACCTGAGCAGCAATTTAAACCAACAAATATGCAAGTTTGAGTACCGTTGGTACTCAGCAAGTGTGGGAAAGTTATGTCATGCATGGCTAGAACAAGGAGAGGTTGAACTCATGGTTAAAGCACTATGCAATTAATACCTATCACCTTAGCTTATTAAGCACCTACATTACTACATAGGTGAAATGGTCCCAATCTCCCAACCCATCATCATAATCAAATAACCATAACATCATTTCCAATGTTAAGCTCCCCGCTTAACATCCACAACTTCCAAAGTCATCATCCTCTAATCATGAATAAGTCCAAGCCGCTCTTGACCGTGAGCACGGCTGTCATGACAGTTTTGACTCTGCAAAGTTTGCACCACTGTACCCACATGTTGTGATTGCATCCCCCATTGCCGGTTGGACTAAAAGAACCTCCATTATGCCAGTGGCCATGAACCACATTCACACTTCCCAGGTGTGTAGCCAGGAGATCACTACGAAGCCTTTACAAAGGGATTCCCGACGAGCGTGGGCCCACTAAGGTTTCACCCCTAACAGCATACAAGAGGCTCCAACCCCGCTGCAGTGGCCCCCTCTTGAGCCTTGCAGTTCATATGGTAGTCGAGCTGACACCTATTCCCCGCACCATCCAACACACCCATACTACGACGGGGATACACCTAATTAATTGGCCAAGCTGCCCCATCTCAGCATGTGGTTGGCACGGTAAAGCCAGGTTACATGCTCCATGAACCAGTCCTTAGGATCCAGGCAAGTACTAAACACAAACCCGAGTCTCGTGCACCCAGCACCAACCAAATCATCCAATTTGCCTCGATCCCTACCTCTACATAACTCATAACATCTCACTCAAGAGTAAGGTCAATAAATTGATGATCTCATATCCCAATTAACCTATTCTAAGCATGGCTAAGCATAAGCATATAAATAAATGACATGATAAAATAACTCCCAACCCAAGCTACAAGGAAACAAGATAATACAATTCTAGGGAAACTTCCTAGCATGGGTTTCATACTTCAATTGACAATGCAAATAATTCTACCTACACATCCTAGCATAGGATCAAAGTGGTCAAGGACACTTGCCTTCTTCCTGCTGCTCTGGGAATGGAAAGTCCTGGTCTTGGAAGGGGAGAACTTGCTCTGGGGCAAGTTCTATTCATGCCAATACACATAGCAAAAGAAAACAACAATCCATAAGACATAGTTCACACTTTCACTTCATACAAACCACACATACATATCTATGAAAGTCATTCACATTTCTAAGTGTAGTGGTTACTCCACATGTGTTGATTTTTGGCCTACATTCACCTTTAAACATATGTATATTATTTCTAACTTCTATATTCAGATTTCTATTTGCACACTTTATATGAAGTTCAAATTTGAACAAATTATTTATATTTAATTATTACATTTCTTAGCCACAAAGTTTGTATAAAAGGTATTTTCCTACTCCAAATAGGTTTTCAGATCTTCTACCAAATCCTAAACTGAAGTTTTTGGATTTGGAGAGTTCATTTATCATTTTCTAATTATGCATACCTATTTTCCTATATTTTTCAGATTTATTTTCTATGCCTAAAGGTGAGTTTTATTATGAAAATAGTAAGACACCTCATCTAAACAGAATAGGTTCTGATCTAAAATGTTCAATAATATATCTTTGAACCTCCTCTATGATGTGGAACAATTTTAAATTTATTTTACTATTTTTTAGAATTATTTCCTAGCCTAAAATATGTTTCTAGAACTAATAAATATGAATATCATTTAGACAGAATTCATTTCAGCCAAAAATCTATTTCTAACTCATTCTAAAGTTTTCCAAGCGCTAGTGGAGTTTAAATTTGAATTTACAATGTGTTTGCCTCACCTTTTAAATTTAAATCCTAATCACATATTCAAATTTCTGAATTTAATATCATATAGGGTTAAAAAGGTAAATTCACCCTACTACAGTGTCTAATTTATTATTTTATAAATTTCCAGGGGTCTAACTACACATAACAGAGAGGTTTTCCTAATTTTTATTAAGTCCAGGGGCTAAAACTGAATTTTAAATGAATTTACACGATTTTCTGAAATTTCAGGGGCTAGATCAGAAGTTTCCAGGGCTAGCTCGTGTTTTCCGAGATCCCCTGGGGGTAGCGCATAAGAATGCTGGCCTTTATAACGCGGGGCTGAAGTGGACCGTCCGATTTAAAATAGACGGCTGAGATTATAACGCGTAGCGGTATGGGTTAGATCTAATAGGAACCACACGATTTAAAATGGACGAGCCTCAGTGGGCCACGTCGCCCTGGCCGTGCGCGGGCGGCGCTGCCTGGCGGCACGCGGCGGCGGGAGGCGGCGATCTCGCCGGAGATCTTCGGATCATCGTCTATACCTCCTAAAACTGGGATTTCATGGCATAGAACGGTAGAGGGGAGGTCGGGGATCTCACCTCGGGTTTTTTCTTGAGCTCGGAGGTCCTGGAAGACGGTCGGCGGCGAGTTCCGAGATGAAATAGCGGTGGTGCTCGCCGGAGCTGCGTCTAGGGTGCAAAATACCAATTTTTCTGCACCTGCGTGATTCCCCGGAGGCGGTGAAACATGATCGGTGCGTTAGATCAGAAAACCCGAGCAAGGATCGAGAGAAAACGGTGATCGGAGCTTCGGTTCTCACCGGAGAGAAAATTGGAGTGCGCTGGGGAATTCGGCGAGTTTCTGTGCGGGAATTTCATGAGGGGAGGCGGCGGAGGATCGACTAGGTTATATAGCAGCGTCCGGGGCCGAAGATCGGGCTGTTGGCGCGGTTTTTCGGAGGTTGTTTGGATTCGGGAGAGAGGAGAGTCCCGGGGTCGGCCGAGCGCGCGAGAGGTGGGGGATGACATGCGGGCCCCGCGTGTCAGTGAGAGGAAGAGAGGGGCGCAGGTTCGGGGCTGGCGCGGGGAAGTAGTGGGCCGGCTGGTGGGTTTCGGCCCACTGGCCGGTGGGATTTTTCTTTTTCCTTTTCTTTTCAGTTTTCATTTGAATTTGAATTCCAATTTGAATTTGAATTTCTGCACCACATGCAATACGTCCAAAATTTTTTTTAATTCCCCTCTTAACAGGTTTTGGGGTGTTACAGCTCTACCACCCTTAAAAGAAATCTCGTCCTCGAGATTGGTGGTTCTAAGAAAACAATTCCGGAAACTGTGCCTTAAGCTCGTCTTCTCGCTCCCATGTGGCTTCATCTTCCGAATGATGCTTCCACTGCACCTTGCACATCCGGATTCTTTTATTTCTTGTGAGGCGTTCCATTGTCTCCAAAACCTTGATCGGTTGCTCGGCATAAGACAGATCCTCTCCTACGTCAACCTCATTCATGGGTAACATTTCTTCAGGCGTTCTTAGACATTTCTTTAGCTGTGACACATGGAATACATCGTGCACATCTGATAGGCGAGCCGGTAGTTCTAGTTGATATGCCACTTCGCCTTTCCTTTCCAGAACCTGAAACGTTCCGATGTATCGAGGTGATAACTTCCCTTTCACCTTGAACCGACGAAGTCCTCGGATAGGGGACACCTTGAGATAGACATAGTCCCCCACGTTGAAAATAAGCTCTCTTCTCCATACATCGGCATAACTCTTTTGTCGGGTCTGTGCTATCCTCAAGTTGTTGCGGATTTCCCTCACTTTTGCCTCGGCTTCTTGTAGTACCTCGGGTCCAAACACTTTACTTTCCCCCGTTTGGTTCCAAAATAGGGGAGTTCTGCACTTCCTCCCATACAAAGCCTCAAATGGTGACATCTTCATACGAGTCTGGTAGCTGTTGTTATAGGAGAACTCCGCATACGGTAAGTTCTTATCCCAACTCGTATTTTTCTTGAGCGCACACGCTCTCAGCATATCCTTAAGGATCTGATTGGTTCTTTCCGTCTGTCTGTCAGTCTGGGGATGATAGGCAGAACTAAAATTCAGATGAGTTCTCATGGTTTCATGTAACTTCTGCCAGAACCTTGAGGTGAACTGTGTCCCTCAATCTGACACTATCTTCTTTGGCACTCCATGGTAACACACGATCCTTGACATGTACAACTCTGCCAATTTGGATCCGCTGTAGCTTTCTTTCACGGGAATGAAATGAGCTACCTTGGTTAGCCTGTCGATGATGACCCATATCGAATCATATCCTGATTGGGTCCTAGGTAGTCCCACTATGAAATCCATACCGATTTCTTCCCATTTCCATTCAGGCACTTTGAGTGGTTGCAATAATCCCGCGGGTCTTTGATGTTCTGCTTTCACCAACTTACATGTGTCACATAGGGCAACATGTTCCGCGACATCTCGCTTCATGCCATACCATCAATACCTGCTCTTGAGGTCATGATACATCTTCGTACTCCCAGGATGAATGGAATAGTCGGAATCATGAGCTTCCTTCAAAATCAATTCACGGATCTCCTTCACTTCAGGCACACAGATTCTTTTCCCGTGCCATACCGTACCTTGTTCAACCTCTCTGAAACCAGGGGCTTTATTATCCTTGATGAGTTCTCTGATTTCTTGTATCTTCTCATCATTCTTTTCACCATCATGTATGTCTTGCTCTAATGTGGAGTCCACTTCCATGCCGATGGCTTCACTACTATTCACCAGACATAGATTGAGTTTTATAACCTCTTCCTTCAATTCTGTAGGCATGTCCTTCAAGCTCAACCTATCGACCTGCACTTTCCGGCTTAAAGCATCTGCCACGATGTTCGCTTTCCAAGGATGATAGTTGATGCCCACATCAAAGTCGTTGATCAGCTCTAACCATCTCCTTTGTCTGAGGTTGAGATCTGGCTGTGTGAAAATATACTTTAAGCTCTTATGATCCGTATATATCTCTGTCCTCTACCCCATCAAGTAATGCCGCCAAATCTTCAACGCGTGTACCACCGCGTCTAGCTCTAGGTCATGTGTAGGATAGTTCTTCTCGTGTTTCCGAAGCTGCCGGGATGAATAAGCCACGACATGCCCCTCTTGCATGAGAACACATCCCAACCCGTTTCTAGAGGCATCGCAATACACCGAAAAATTCTTTTGCATATCTGGCATAACTAGCACTGGGGCTGTTGTCAATCTTTTCTTTGGCTCTTGAAAACTCGTCTCACACTGCGGTGTCCATGTGAATGTGATTCCCTTCTCCAACAATTTGGTGAGGGGTCTCGAAATCTTGGAGAAACCCTCGATAAACCGTCCATAATACCCAGCCAATCCTAAAAAGCTTCGAACTTCCCCGACATTTTCATGGGTCTGCCACTTCTGCACATCCTCGATCTCGGCGGGATCTACGGAGATTCCTCCCTCCGAGATTATATGTCCTAAGAAGGGAACTCTCTTCAGCCAAAACTCACACTTGCTCAACTTGGCATATAGTTGGTGTTCTCTCAGCTTTTGCAACACCAACCTTAGATGCCCCTCATGTTCTTCTTCATCTTTGGAGAAGACGAGAATGTCATCAATGAAAACCACCACAAATTTGTCCAGATATTCCATGAATACCTTGTTCATGAGATACATGAAGTATGCCGGGGCATTAGTTAGCCCGAAAGGCATGACGGTGTATTCATACAGTCCATACTGAGATACAAAATCTGTCTTTGGAATATTGGTTTGCCTTATCTTAAGTTGGTGGTACCCCGACCTGAGATCAATTTTCGAGAACACACAAGCTCCCCTCGACTGATCAAACAAGTCTTCAATGCGGGGTAATGGGTACTTGTTCTTGATGGTTACTTCATTCAACGCACGGTAGTCCACGCATAGCCTTTGGGTCCCGTCCTTCTTGGGCACAAATATCACTGGAGCTCCCCATGGTGAGGAACTAGGGCGAATATACCCCTTCTCCGTCAATTCTCTCAAATGTTCCTTGAGTCCTTCTAGCTGTTTGGAGTCCATCCGATAGGGTCTCTTGTATATCGGAGCTGTTCCAAGCACTAGCTCAATCACGAATTCCACTTCACGATCAGGGGGCATACCTGGCAACTCTTCCGGAAAAACATCTGGATATTCCCTGATGATCCTGATCTCCTCCACTTCCACCTCAACTTGATTGAGTTTAATGTCCCTCCTAGGCTCTTGTATGGTTATGAACTTTACTCTTGTGCCACTAGGGTGAGTTAGTTCCACCGTTCTTGTCGAACAATGGATGATTCCTTTATGTTTGGTCAACCAATCCATACCCAATATAATATCTATCCCTTGTAAATCTATCACTATTAGGTTTGCAGTAAATACCACCCCATTAATGTCTAGATTCACCTTGGGACACACTTGTCTTGTCCTTATTTCTCCACCTGGAGAGTTCACTGCTAGCATATGATTCATTTGTGTGGTTGCTAGATCATGCTTCTTAACAAACCCTTGAGCAATGAACGAGTGGTAGCACCAGAATCAAACAACAGGGTTGCAATGTGTAAATTGGCAGGAAACATACCAACTACCACGTCGGGTGCCTCTTGCGCCTCCTCCATGGTCACGTGGTTCACCCGTCCTCGCACCACATTCTGCTGTTGCGGCTGCACGGGCTTCTTCTTTGGGCACTTATGGGCGTAGTGCCCCACTTCACCACAGTTAAAGCATTGCACCCCTACCATAGGTGCCTGGCCTTTGTTGTCTTGGGGTTGGTTTGGGGGTCCTTGTACTGCTGGTCGAGGTTGATATGTGGGGCGAGGCCTCCGTACAAACTGACGTTGTGGCTGTGCTGGTGCTGACGGAGGCCTGAAGTTCGGTTTGTACCCTCTGGGTGCTGAGTAGGGTACCGCAGCACGGCTCGTCTGCCCTGCGGGTTGCTGCATCAGACGTGGGCGTGTGTTGCTACCCGAGGCTTGGTGTGACCATCCCGCCTTCCTATTGTTTTCATTTTCCAAGGCCTTCAGCTTCCTTTCCACAAAAAATGCTCTGTCCACCATCTTTTGGAAGCTTTCATACTCGTTGGAGGACATTGCACACTGCATTTCCGCTGTAAGTCCTTCCACAAAGCAGTCCTGTTTCTGCTCATCAGTCTCGATGTCCCGTGGTGCATAACGGGATAGTTGAGTGAATTTAGTGAGGTATTCCCTCACAGTCATGTTTCCTTGCTGCTGCCCCAAGAACTCCTTTCTCTTGTTTTTGAGTTCACCCCTTGGTATGTAATGGTTGCGGAAACTACGCTTGAACTCTTCCCAAGTGATGTTCTCAGGGTCATGATGGGCTGCCATGTAAGCGGTCCACCAATCAGCAGCAGGTCCATGCAACTGGTGAGAGGCAAACAGCACCCTCTCATACCCTTGCCATTGTATGATCCTCATCTTGCTCTCAATGGTCTTTAGCCAGTCATCTGCCTCCAGAGGTTCAGCAGCACTTGCAAACTTTGGAGGTTGAGTCCCTAGAAACTCACTCAACCTTGGTTGGTGTGGTGCAGCTTGTGGAGGTGGAGCTTGGTGTAAGTTGGCCACCACTTGAGTTAGGCTCTGGATGAGCTGATTCTGATTTTCATGCATTTGGTGGATGGGATCAACTCCTTCACGGCGACACCCCCTGTCTTGTCCTCCAGAAAGATGAGGGTTGCTGGCCTCATTGTTGTTGTTGGCGGGGTTGGCACCACGACCCTTTCCTCTTCCGGCCATCTATTATGATCAACCAAATGTCAATTTAAAGCATTACGCACTAACTTCCCAATTTGCTTGTTTAAACTTTAAAATTTTGAGACCTTATTATATTTATATTTTCTGAGGGTTTCATGTCTCATGCGAAAATAAATACACTCTTAATTCGTAGGGGTTCACACATCAAAGCAAAACAACCTTAAGACGAGGTTGTGGACAAATGCCCATGGCTTCCACAACTCACGTTACACACCAAACATTAACACACCATTAACTAAGGTATTGACTCGCCTACTCGATAACCTGCTGAACTATGGGAAAGGACTCTACACGACTCGTATCTCTGAGCTCGCTCCTCGGGGTCTTCCTCATTATTGCGGCTGCCCTCTGACTCCACTTTGGGTGGGGAAGCTGCTGGTGGAGAAGTGCGGCGGCGCCTGCTCGCCTGGCGGTCTGGGGAGTTAGGAGTCCATGTGTCATGTACGGTGACACACAGTTCATTCCTATCTCCTCTTTCTCTTACCCTCAAGCTGGCTCGAAGCAACGCCTCAGTCTCCTCCAGGGTGTCACGAGCATCCTGGAGCTCCTGCTGGCACTCCTGCAGTCGAGTGCTGAGCATAGTAGCATCCTCCAAGCACAGGTACATGTGCTCATGGGAAGTCCCCTGCTGCACTGGCGGGTACTTTTACTCTGCTGTACCGCTCTCACGCTGGAGGACATACATGTTCTCAGTTCTGTCCAGGTGGCGATGGTAGATGTGACTCTGGCAGGTGATGGCCTCCCAGGTGACATCCTTCTCCGCATCGACCTGTGTTGCCCAACAAGCTGGAGTGCGGTGGATCTTGAGCAGCTGATTTTCATGGAGAATCCTCATTTCTGAACTCCATTCTTCCCGCTTGTCACGGATGGTCCGGGTGGAGCTGTAGTGTATGATTAGCTTGCCCGTATTGCCGGCGGCGTGGAGCATACGTCGAAGACGGCGCAACAAGCCTCCTACTGCCAATCCGTAGGAGTGGTACGTCACCGGACGGTTCTCCTCCCTCAGGGCAAAGGCAACTACGGGAACTCTCCCTCCGGTGGACTTACGGGCGGTGCGGATCATGCGAACCATCTAAAACATAAAGCATTTAAAATTAAGTTAGATAAGATTTTAGACAAAATTCTATTGTGAATAGAATTTGGGGTAAGATGAATAAAGTGACCCCATTAAATAACACTTTTCAACCCACACCTTTGTAAAATAGTTTTTAAGAAAATAGGGTCCTTAAATACGTCCATTTCTACCTAGGTCCATGTTCCTACGAGCAACCTTGGCTCTGATACCACTTCTGTCACACCCGGTTTCTCTGAAGAACAACCGAGTGAATATCACATGTATGCCAGGATCATTTTTTCATACATGTGATGACAAATAGTGAAGCATCATTTATTACAAGCCAGGTGTCGAATATAAATATGTCTTATAAAGCATACGTCTCGATGGACGATAATAAGTTCATAACATGTAAATAAACTAGCAGCGGAATATTATTCTCGTGGGCTACATCACACGCGTTGCCCAGGGGACTCCATGAACCTAGAATCCTTCTTCGGGTCCGAAGACTTGGTCATTGAACACCACATCATCCCTTGACCTGAGCAGCAATTTAAACCAACAAATATGCAAGTTTGAGTACCGTTAGTACTCAGCAAGTGTGGGAAAGTTAGGTCATGCATGGCTAGACCAAGGAGAGGTTGAACTCATGGTTAAAGCACTACGCAATTAATACCTATCACCTTAGCTTATTAAGCACCTACATTACTACATAGGTGAAATGGTCCCAATCTCCCAACCCATCATTATAATCAAATGACCATAACATCATTTCCAATATTAAGCTCCCCGCTTAACATCCACAACTTCCAAAGTCATCATCCTCTAATCATGAATCGTCCAAGCCACTCTTGACCGTGAGCACGGCTGTCATGACAGTTTTGACTCTGCAGAGTTTGCACCACTGTACCCACATGTAGTGATTTCATCTCGTGTTGCCGGGTGGACTAAAAGAACCTCCATTATGCCAGTGGCCACGAAACACATTCACACTTCCCATGTGTGTAGCCAGGAGATCACTACGAAGCCTTTACAAAGGGATTCCCGACGAGTGTGGGCCCACTGAGGTTTCACCCCTAACAGCATACAAGAGGCTCCAACCCCGCTGTAGTGGCCCCCTCTTGAGCCTCGCGGTTCATATGGTAGTCCAGCTGACACCTATTCCCCGCACCATCCAACACACCCATACAACGCAGGGGATACACCTAATTAATTGGCCAAGCTACCCCATCTCAGCATGTGGTTGGCACGGTAAAGCCAGGTTACATGCTCCATGAACCGGTCCTTAGGATCCAGTCAAGTACTAAACACAAACCCAAGTCTCGTGCACCTAGCACCAACCAAATAATCCAACTTGATTCGATCCCTACCTCTACATAACTCATAACATCTCATTCAAGAGTAAGGTCAATAAATTGATGATCTCATATCCCAATTAACCTATTCTAAGCATGGCTAAGCATAAGCATATAAATAAATGACATGATAAAATAACTCCCAACCCAAGCTACAAGGAAACAAGATAATACAATTCTAGGGAAACTTCCTAGCATGGGTTTCATATTTCAATTGACAATGCAAATAATTCTACCTACACATCCTAGCATAGGATCAAAGTGGTCAAGGACACTTGCCTTCTTCCTGCTGCTCGGGGAATGGAATGTCCTGGTCTTGGAAGGGGAGAACTTGCTCTGGGGCAGGTTCTATTCATGCCAATACACATAGCAAAAGAAAACAACAATCCATAAGACATAGTTCACACTTTCACTTCATACAAACCACGCATACATTTCTATGAAAGTCATTCACATTTCTAAGTGTAGTGGTTACTCCACATGTGTTGATTTTTGGCCTACATTCACCTTTAAGCATATGTATATTATTTCTAACTTCTATGTTCAGATTTCTATTTGCACACTATATATGAAGTTCTAATTTGAACAAATTCTTTATATTTAATTATTACATTTCTTAGCCACAAAGTTTGTATAAAAGGTATTTTCCTACTCCAAATAGGTTTTCAGATCTTCTACCAAATCCTAAACTGAAGTTTTTGGATTTGAAGACTTCATTTATCATTTTCTAATTATGCATACCTATTTTCCTATATTTTTCAGATTTATTTTCTATGCCTAAAGGTGAGTTTTATTATGAAAATAGTAAGACACCTCATCTAAACAGAATAGGTTCTGATCTAAAATGTTCAATAATATATCTTTGAACTTCCTCTATGATGTGGAGCAATTTTAAATTTATTTTACTAGTTTTTAGAATTATTTCCTAGCCTAAAATATGTTTCTAGAACTAATAAATATGAATATCATTTAGACAGAATTCATTTCAGCCAAAAATCTATATATAACTCATTCTAAAGTTTTCCATATGCTAGTGGAGTTTAAATTTGTATTTACAATGTGTTTGCCTCACCTTTTAAATTTAAATCCTAATCACATATTCAAATTTCTGAATTTAATATCATATAGGGTTCAAAAGGTAAATTCACCCTACTACAGGGTCTAATTTATTATTTTATAAATTTCCAGGGGTCTAACTACACATAACAGAGGGGTTTTCCTAATTTTTATTAAGTCCAGGGGCTAAAACTGATTTTTAAATGAATTTACACGAATTTCTCAAGTTCCAGGGGCTAGATCAGAAGTTTCCAGGGCTAGCTCGTGTTTTCCGAGATCCCCAGGGGGTAGCGCGTAAGAATGCCGGCCTTTATAACGCGGGGCTGATGTGGACCGTCCGATTTAAAATAGACGGCTGAGATTATAACGTGAAGCGGTACGGGTTAGATCTAATAGGAACCGCACGATTTAAAATGGACGAGCCTCAGTGGGCCACGTCGCCCTGGCCGTGCGCGGGCGGCGCTGCCCGGCGGCGCGCGGCGGCAAGAGGCAGCGACCTCGCCGGAGATCTTCGAATATTCGTCTATACCTCCTAAAACTGGGATTTCATGGCATAGAATTGTAGAGGGGAGGTCGGGGATCTCACCTCGTGGTTTTTCTTGAGCTCGGAGGTCCTGGAAGACGGTCGGCGGCGAGGTCCGAGATGAAATAGCGGTGGTGCTCGACGGAGCTGCGTCTAGGGTGCAAAACACCAAGTTTTCTGCAGCTGCGTGATTCCCCGGAGGCGGTGGAACATGATCAGCGCGTTAGATCAGAAAACCCGAGCAAGGATCGAGAGAAAACGGTGATCGGAGCTTCGGTTCTCACCGGAGAGAAAATTGGAGTGCGCTGGGGAATTCGGCGAGTTTCTGTGCGGGAATTTCACGAGGGGAGGAGGTGGAGGATCGACTGGGTTATATAGCAGCGTCCAGGACCGAAGATCGGGCTGTTGGCGCGGTTTTTTGGAGGTTGTTTGGATTCGGGAGAGAGGAGAGTCCTGGGGTCGGCCGAGCGCGTGAGAGGTGGGGGATGACATGCGGGCCCCGCATGTCAGTGAGAGGAAGAGAGGGGCGCGGGTTCGGGGCTGGCGCGGGGAAGTAGTGCGCCGGCTGGTGGGTTTCGGCCCACTGGCCGGTGGGATTTTTCTTTTTCTTTTTCCTTTTCTTTTCTGTTTTTATTTGAATTTGAATTCCAATTTGAATTTGAATTTCTGCACCACATGCAATACGTCCAAAAAAATTTTTAAATTCCCCTCTTAACAGGTTTTGGGGTGTTACAAGAAGCACGAAAGCTAACTCAAGATCATGAGTTGGATAATGCTGCTCGTGATTTCTAAGTTGACGAGATCCATAAGCGACCACTCATCCTTCTTGCATCAGCACGCAGCCAAGACCGATGCCATATGCATCGCAGTAAACGACGAATGGCTTCGTCGTATCCGGATGAGCAAGAATTGGGGCTGTTGTGAGATGCTTCACTAGAGTCTTGAAGGCTTGTTCACACGCAGCACCCCACACAAATCTGGTATTCTTCTTTAATAATTCCATCATCGGTTTAGCAATCTTGGAGAAGCCCTGAATGAACCTCCGGTAATAACCCGCTAAACCGAGGGTAACTCCCCAATGCCTTCAGTGGGAACAGTAGCCGTATACTTCAGTCATTTCCGGAGTTGAGAGACATGGAAAATGTCATGAACACCAGCAAGAGATACCGGTAGTTCTAGTCTATATGCCACCGGTCCACATTTCTCATTGACAGCATAGGGTCCAAGAAATCGGTGAGCGAGTTTCCCCTTCATGACAAATCGGTGCACGCCCTTCATGGGAGACACCAGAGATAAACATGTTCTCCAATGTCAAAATGCAGCGGCCTACGCCTCTTATCAGTGTAACTTTTTTGTTGGCATTGGGCGTTTTCAAGTTCAAAGTCTCCAACTTCGAAGGTCAAACTCCTTCGCCTATTGTCCGCATAGCCCTTTTGTAGTGACTGAGCGGCCTTCAAATTTTCACGTATTGTTTGGACTTTCTTCTCAGCATCCTTCAGTACTTCGGGTCCAAACACTTGGCTTTCTCCAGTCTCATTCCATAACAGGGGTGTTCTACACCGTCTACCATATAGTGCCTCAGAAGGTGACATTTTCAAGCTGGCTTGGTAACTATTGTTGTACCAGAATTCAGCATACAGCAAGCTCTTCTCCCAACTACGCCCATGTTTCAAGGCGCAAGCTCTCAGCTTTTCTTCCAAAATCTGATTCGTCCTCTCAGGTTGCCTGTCGGTTTGTAGGTGATACGCGGTGCTGAAATTTAACCGTGTACCCATAGCTTCATGCAGATTCTTCTAGAACCTAGCGGTAAATTGAGAAACTCGAGCTGAAACTATCCTCTTCAGATCCATGACGACACACGATTCGCGCCATATACAGCTCGGCTAATTCTGCAGTGGTGATACGATTTTGAAGACAAACGATCCGCTCCATATACACAATTATATCATCGATGAAAATCACAACGAACTTGTCCATGTACTCCATGAAGACCTTATTCATGAGGTACATAAAGTATGCAGGTACATTCGTCAAACCAAATGATATTACGGTATATTCATACGAACCATACCGTGTTCTAAATGCAGTATTGGGTATGTCGGAGGGCTTAATCTTCAGCTGGAAGTATCCCGACCGAAGATCAATCTTAGAGAAAATCCACGTGCCTTTCATTTGATTGAATAGGTCCTCTATGCGGAGCAGCGGGAACTTATTCTTGATCGTCACTTTGTTGAGAGACCTATAGTCCACACACATTCTTTGGGTTCCATCTTTCTTGTCTACGAAGAGCACGGGGGCTCCCCAAGATGACGAGCTTGGGCGTATAAAACCCTTATCGAGCTGCTCCTGAATTTGTTCCTTGAGCTACACTAATTCATTAGCAGGCATCCTATATGGACACTTAGCATTAGGTGCAGTTCCGGGTACTAAATCAATAGTGAATTCAATGTCCCGATTAGGTGGCATACCTGGTAATTCCTCCGGGAACACATCTGAATATTCTTCAACCACTGAAATGCTTTCCAATGTCACTTCTTCAATGTGGTTCAGCGTTGCCTTCTCCATTGCAGATTGAGCTGCCTCAAACTCGATACGAGTACCGTGCTCACTCGTCAACTGCATCCTCTTAGCACATTGAATCACTCTGTTGTTCACAAAGATGTGTGCAGCTGCCCCCAGAAACAGGAAATGAACAGTGCACCTTAATCTGAAACTATTGTTCTTGGAACCCCATACAAGCATAAGATCCGTGCAATGTATAGCTGTGACACCCGGTTCCGAAAATGAACCAAGTGAATGCATATGTGTGCCCATGATGTTCATCACACATACACATGTACTTGACAAACTGAAATTCATAATATAACCACGTTCAAATAATGTTTAAGTACTTTATTACATTGACTCATTGTCTCACTCATGAATAGCTAACTTATTCTTGCAGCGGAAGACTCTAAACGAAAGCGAAAAATGACTCTGACAGCAGGCTCTAACTTCAACTCCACAGGCATGATGACGGTAGTGTGCACGCTAGTACCCCACCTGTTCCTCGAAGTACTCTTCTCGTGTAGCTGATGTATATGTGGAAATGCAAGGGTGAGTACATGTCGTACTCAGCAAGTGCAGGAAAAGTATGACATGTAGCTTACAACAAGGTAGGGAATAAAAAGGTTCATTTGCAGCAAGCAAATTTTATTTCACAAACATGGTAAAAACAGCAACTATTTCTGGGTGAGTTAAATCCCATCACAACTAAGTAATTCATCAACATTCCTTTATTATATTTCACCATTTATCAAGCCTCAACCAGCCTATACTCTTCCTCATGTTCATCTCATACTCATAAATATTCATAACCATCTCATTTTTATAGAACCGAAAACAAATTAATAGTCATGACCCAAAACCAATCCCAATGACCATACCCGAATAACAATCCCAAGTTTTGCCTCTAATCATGGAAGTTGATCAGGTGCTTGTAACCGGAAGCACGGCTATCATGATAGTTTTACACTCTGTAGAGGTGTCACCACTTTACCCTCAAGTTCGTGATTTCATCACCCGTCGACGACTAGAGAAAAACCTTCATTCTACCAGTACACAACCATCGGTGTATGGCCAAGAGATCCCAAAATAGCCTTTAAAAACGGGCTACTAGGATGTACAGACCCACTGAGGTTTCACCGGCAAACTCGAATCTCCATTGTCCCATCCACGCGCCCCCTCATGTGCCATGCAGTTCCAAGGGCAGTCCTCCTCGACTCCCATTCCCCGCACCATCCAATGGTCCATAACAAGCTAGCAACACACCTAATTAGTCAGCTAAGCCGCACCCATATTTGGCCTTGTGGTGGCACTGTTTTCATGGCATGTGCTCGCATGAACCGGTACTTAGCTCTACGGCAAGAAAACCACCATCACATTCAGCAACATCCACAAACCAAGCTCGCCTAGATCTCCCCGATTCCATGCTCATTAACATCATCAAGTTCTCATTATCTTTATTCTCAAGAGTGCAGTAGCTAAACAAGTTTTATTTTAGCTTCCAGTGTCCCGTAAATTAAGTGTAGTAAAAGGAAAAATGACCATACCCGACTCCTCAACTTTCCCGGCGGCAAGGATGGCTAACAAAACTAGTAAACTCCTATAAAAGGGTGTCCCATCAAGTTGACACAATCGAACCAGTTTTCGCAAGCAAAACAGTTTCAAAAACATGCGATCAATATGGTCAAGGGGCACTTGCCTTGCTCCTGCTGTTCGTGTTGCTCAAGCATCTCGAAGTGTTGGTGATTTAGTTCCTCATAGACGGCCTTTTGGGCGTGTCCTTCTACTCACGACCATGCACATACAAATTTTACAGCAACCAATTATCATGCACAAACTTTACTCAAGATGCAATGAGGTGGATGAATGCAATTCCTATGGTGCAGTTATATAAAATCAGTTTGCATGTGTTCTTGCATGTTTATTAGGCTTCAATGGGGTTTTATGATGAACAAGGCTGCTGGGAACAAGTGTGGACGTGGTCATGATCTTGACACACTTTGTAGATCAATTCCACCGTCAAAAATCGACCAAAACATGGTCTGTCCACAAGCAGAATTTTCTGCTCTTAGGGGGTGGAGAAAACCGGTGCGTAAAAACAATGTGGATGTGGTAAGAGGGGTAACGAAGACCTTCCTCCTCTCTTCCTGGTGGCAGAACCTCCTACCTTGCAATGGCAGCAGCGGAAGACTTTTTATGGAGAATTATGAGGCTGCGGCTAGGGCAGAACGTCGGGGTCTTCTTTTCCGACGACGGCGAGGTGTGACGGAGCTCCGACGGTGGCCAAACTCATGGAAGAGGGCGGCAACCAAGCCTTGGCAGCAGGGGAGAGGGGGCGGCGGTCAAAAAGAGGGGTGAGGATGGCGGCTATGGGGGAGGGTTTTACTTATAAGAGGGGTAAAGAGTTACGGAGGCTAGGATTTTCACCTTGTTTGGCACGGCTTAAACTTGTTAAAAAAAGCAGCTTGTCTGAAAAGCTGGTGAACCGCAGCTTAAACTTATATCCTGCTTTTAGTTCATTCTGAGAAGCAGCTGAACTAATAAGCTGCTAGAGAAGCTGACTGTTTGGTATACCCGCAGTTTATTTTTATAAAAAAAGCTGGTTCAGAAGCTGTGTGTAACGCCCTCAAAATCCATTCTCTGCATGCACACATTTTTCATATAGCGAAACATTACAAAAGAAGTAGAAATGGGAAAAAGATAGCAGAAATGAGCCAATTCCAGTTTGCCGAGGTGCGCTGTCGACACTTCCCTAGGGCACGGGACACGTGGCAGCTTTGGAGCTCACCCCTGCGGAAGGGATGAAGTCCTGCCCCGACAGAACACGTGTCGACTTCGGAGCTCACCCTGCGGAGGGGATGAGGTTCGGCCCCGTGGGACATGTGTTGCCTTCGGAGCTCGCCTCGGAGGAGAGGCGAGGCCCGATCCCGCGGGACATGTGTCACCCTCGGAGCTCGCCTCCAAGAGGTCCGGCCCTGCTGGACGCGTGTCACCCTCGGAGCTCACCTCCGAGGAGAAGGGAGGTCCGACACCGCTGGACACATGTTGTCCTCGGAACTCACCTCCGAGGAGAAGGGAGGTCCGACGCTGTTGGACACGTGTCACCACCGGAGCTCTTCTCTGTAGAGAGGGGAGGCCATGCCCCGCCAGACACGTGGCGCACACGGAGCTCGCCTCTGAGGAAAAGGGAGGCCCCGCCCCGCCAGACACGTGGCACATGCAGAGCTCACCTCTGAGGAAAAGGAGAGGCCCCGCCCCGCCAGACACGTGGTGCACGCGGAGCTCGCCTCTGAGGAAAAGGGAGGCCCCGCCCCGTTGGACGCGTGGCAGGTCCGTAGCTCGCTTCTGAGGAGAAGCAAGGACCGCCCCCCGCTGAACACGTGGCGTCTACGGAGCTCACCACTACGGAGATACGAGGTCCTTAGGCGATTTTTCTTCTGTGCACGGGAGTACCCGGTACGGAGGATACCGACAAAGTTTCCCCCACGTTGCTGCCGCACCAAATCAATTGGAGATAAGTCGTTAAGATCCAAAACAAATTCAATAGGACTCTTATTCGAGCTCCAATTGGAGTAGGAATCTTCTTTCACCCCTTATAAATAGAACCCAAAACCCCTTGGCCGCAACCACGGACCTTTTTCTTTTTCCACCTCTCGAGTCGACGACTTGGAGGCCCTAGCCCCCAACTCGCCGAGTTGGACCACCACCTCCCTCGCCGGAGTTCAGTCACCGGTGAGCCCGCCGACGAGCCCCGTCATGCTTTGTCGTCGCCGGAAAAGAGCCGTCGATCATAAGGAAGTAAGGTAGGTCTTCATTACCCATCTTACGATGTCGTCGCTGTTCTACGCATCTGTTTCTTCGTTTCCTTCGGATAGAAACTCTTTCATGTGGAAAGATCACGTTGTGATCGGTTTTTGACGGTGGAATTGATCTGGATCTTGAGTCAAGATCATCACCACGTCCACACTTGATCCCTACACCCTTGTTCATCATAAAACCCCATGCAAGCCATTAAAACATGCAAGAACACGTACAAACTAGTTTAATAAAACAGCACCATAGGATCTACACCATTGCATCTTTAGTAGAGTTTGTGCATGATGTTTGATTGCTGTAAATCTTGTATGTGCGTGATCGTGAGTAGAAGGACAAGCTCAGGGAGCTATCTACGAAGCACTACAGCACCAAGACTTCGAGACGCTTGAGCAACAAGAACTACAGGAGCAAGGCAAGAGCCCCTTGACCATATTGATCCCATGTTTTAAAACTGTTTTGTTTGTGAAAACGTGTATGCTTGAGTCAACTTGATGGGACACCCTTTATTAGGAGTTTACTAGTTTTGTTGACCACCCTTGTCGCCGGGAAAGTTGATGAGTCGGGTATGGTCATTTTTCCTTTTTGCTTCGCTTAGCTTACGGGATACGGGAAGCGAAGTAGAACATGTCTATGTACTGCACTCATATGAATAATGATGATGAGAACTTGATGATAATAATGAGCATAGAATCGGGGGAGATCTAGGCAAGCTTTGTTCGTGGATGTGGTAGAATGAGATGGTGGTTTACTTGCCGTAGATCTAAGGACCAGTTCATGCCAGCACATGCCAGGAAAACAGTGCCACCACAAGGCCATATATGGGTGCGGCTTAGCTGATTAATTAGGTAAGTTGCTAGATTGTTATGGACCGTGGAAGGCGCGGGGAATGGGAGTCGAGAGAGGACTGACCTGGGAACTGCATGGCACAAGAGGGGGCCGGTAGGTGGAGAATGGTGATTCGAGCCTGCTGGTGAAACATTAGTGAGTCCATACATCTAGTAGCCCCTTTGTAAAGGCTATTTTGTGATCTCTTGACCATACACCGACGGTTGTGTAGTGGTATAATGGAGGTTCTGCATTCGCCGACGGGTGACGAAATCACAAACTTGTGGGTAAAGTGGTGCCACCTCTGCAGAGTGTAAAACTATCATGATTGTCGTGCTTACAGTCACAAGCGCCTGGCCAACTCACATGATTAGAGGGGAAATTTTGGATGGATGTTCGGTATGGTCTTTGTATGGTCTTTGAGATTGGTTTTCGGGACTGTTGAGTCATGACAATGAGTTGGGTTTTCGGTTATATGATTATGAGATGGATATGAATATGAGATGGTTATTATGAGCATTAGATGAAGTTGAGGAAGATGAATGGCTGGTTGAGACATGATAAGTGGTAAATTATGATGGAGGTATGTTGCTGTTTTACAAGGTTATATTGGGATTAAATTCACCTAGACATAGTTGCTGTTTTTATCATGGTTGTGAAACAAAATTTGCTTTCTGCAATGAACCTTTTTATTCCTACCTTGTTATAAGCTACATGTCATACTTTTCCCGCACTTGCTGAGTAAGACATGTACTCACCCTTGCATTATCAAAAAAAAAAACATCAGCTTCAGGAGAAGAGTACTTCGAGGATCATGTGGAGTACTAGGCGTGTGGACTACCGTCAACTTGCCTGTGGAGTTGAAGATGGAGCCGCTGCTGTTTAGTTGCTTCCGCATTCGTTTAGAGACTTCCGCTGCTAGAATAAGTTAGAGACTTCCGCTGCAAGAATAAGTTAGAGATTGATGTAATAAAGTACTTAAACCCTATTATTCGTGGTTATATTCTGAATTCAGTTTGTGGATTACATGTGTATGTGTGATGAACATCCTAGGCACACATATGCATTAGCTGGGTTCCGTGTTTTACGGAACCGGGCGTCACACTGTGCCAAACAGGGCCTTTAGCAACCCAATTATCCAATTGCTGAGATTTAATTTTAAAAGAGGTGGGAGCTAGGGGCTGGGATTTTATTATTTACTTTCCTCCAATGGCTGAGATTAATTGAGAAAATAAAAACCCACAAAAATCAAAAAGGGGGGGGCGGCTAGAGTTCCCCCCCTAATGGGCTCCGGCCAAGGGGGTGGGGCCCATTAGTGTTCCCCCTGCCCCCCAAGTGGTGCCGCCAAAATTGGGGGAAAATTCCCTCAAATGTGGGGAAAAATTAGCTAGGGGATTTTGGGGGAATTTGGGGAAAATCAGAAAAATTGGGGAAAATTAGGGAAGAGGGGAATTTGGTGCAAAATTAGGAAATTTTGGGGAAAATTGGGGGTGGCCAAATTTGACTATTTTATTTCTTTTTTATTTATCTCCCTTTTCTATTTATTTTCATTATTTTCCATTTTCATTTCTTTTAATTATTTTATTTGCTTCTATATTCGTCTCTTTATTTTCTTCTTCATTCTAAATGCTTCTCTATATGAAAAATGTATGCAATGCATGGTAGTAATTTTGAGGGTGTTACAAACCTACCCCCCTTAAAATGAATCTCGCCCTCGAGATTTGATAGAGTGAAGAAAAGATGAGGAAACTCCGTCTTGATGTCTTTCTCATGCTCCCACGTAGCTTCGGCTTCGGTGTGATGGCTCCATTGTACCTTGCACCAACGGATTACTTTGTTTCTCGTGACCTTTCCTTTACGTCCAAGATTTTGTTGGGGTGTTCCGCTTAAGTCAGATCCTCCTGAAGTTCTAGCTCATCCATCAGTACTTGTTCTTCCGGCACTCTTAGGCACTTCTTGAGTTGGAATATGTCAAATACGTCGTGCACGTCGGAGAGGTGCGTTGGCAGCTCTAATTGATAGGCTACCTCTCCTCGCTTGCCCAAAATCTTGAATGGCCCGATGTAGCGAGGTGCTAGCTTGCCTTTGACGTTGAACCATCGCTGGCCTCGGATAGGCGACACCTTGAGATATACGAAATCTCCAACTTCGAATGTCAAACTCCTTCGCCTATTGTCCGCATAGCCCTTTTAACCTGACTGAGCAGCCTTCAAGTTTTCACGTATCGTTTGGACTTTCTTTTCTGCGTATTGCAGAACTTCGGGTCCAAATACTTGGCTTTCTACGGTCTCATTCCAGAACAGCGGTGTTCTGTCTACCGTATAGTGTTTCAAAAGGTGACATCATCAAGCTGGCTTTGTAACTGTTGTTGTATGAGAATTCAGCATATGACAAGCTCTTATCCCATCTACGCATATGTTTCAAGGCGCAAGCTCTCAACAGGTCTTCCAAAATCTGATTTGTCCTCTCAGTCTGCCGTTCAGTTTGTGGGTGATATGCAGAGCTGAAATTCAACCGTGTACCCATGGATTCATCCAGCTTCTTCCAGAACCTAGATGTAAATTGAGAACCACGATCTGAAACTATCCTCTTCGGAACATCATGACGACACACGATTTGCTCCATATACAGCTCGACTAATTGCGCTACGGTGTATCTAGTCCTAACAGGAATAAAGTGGACTGGTTTCATCAATCTTATGATCCATATAGATCTCACATCGGTGACAAAGTACATAATGCCTCCAAATCTTCAAGGCATGTACCACAGCTGCAAGTTCCAGGTCATGTGTGGGGGTAATTCAGCTCATGTTTCTTTAATTGCCTTGAAGCATAGGCTACCACTTGTCCTCCTTGCAAAAGCACACATCCAAGCCCTTGTCTAGATGTGTCACAATATATATCCAAACTATTGCTCACGTCCTGCAATATCAAAACAGGCACTGTTGTTAATCTCTTCTTTAGCTCCTCAAAGCTGTCTTGACACGGTTGTGTCCACTGAAATGCCTTCCCTTTCATCAGCAATTCAGTCATAAGTTTCGCTATTTTGGAGAAATCCTTGATGAACCGGTGGTAGTATCCAGCCATCCTAAGGAACCTCCGAATATCTCTCACATTCTGTGGTTGGTTCCACTTCAAAACATCCCTCACTTTTCCGGGATCAACCGATACTCCTCCCTCGGAGACAATGTGGCCTAGGAACGATATCTCCTTTAGCCAAAACTGACACTTGCTGAAGTAAGCATACAATTGATGCTCTCGCAGTTTCTGCAATGTCAATCTCAAGTGTTCTTCATGTTCTTCCTTGCTTTTTGAATACACCATGATATTGTCGATGAAAACAACAACAAACTTGTCCATGAAGACCTTATTCATGAGTTGCATAAAGTACGCTGGTGCATTCGTCAACCCAGAAGACATAGCTGTATATTCATACGAACCATACCGTGTTTGAAATGCAGTTTTGGGTATGTCGGAGGGCTTAATCTTCAGATGGAAGTATCCCGGACGAAGATCAATTTTGGAGAAAATTCTGGCACCTTTCATTTGATCGAATCAGTCCATTATGCAAGGCAGCGGGTATTTATTCTTGATCGTTATCTCGTCGAGAGACCTATAGTCCACGCACATCCTTTGGGTCCCATCTTTCTTGTCCACGAAGGGCAGGGGGGCTCCCCAAGGTGACAAGCTTGGGCGTATAAAATCCTTATCTAGCTGCTCCTGAATTTGCTTCTTGAGCTCCAATAATTCATTAGCAGGCATCCTATATGGCCTCTTCGCAATAGGTGCAGTTCCGGGTACTAAATCAATGGCGAATTCAATGTCCCGGTCAGGTGGCATACCTGGAAGATCTTCCGGGAACACATATGAATATTCTCGAACCACCGGAATGCTTTCCAATGTCGCTTCTTCGATGTGGTTCAGCACTGCCTTCTCAGTTGCATGTTGGGCTGCCTCAAACTCAATACGAGTACCGTGCTCACTCGTCAACTGCAGGATCCTCTGAGCGCATTGAATTACTCCGTTGTGCTTGCTTAACCAGTCCATTCCAAGTATTATGTCAATCCCTTGGGGACCCAAGACAATAAGGTTGGCAAGAAAGTGTACCCCCCTTATTTTAAGGCATACTTTCGGACATACTATATTAGTCCTCATCTCCCCACCTGGAGAATTAGCCAACATAGTTTGTTTCATGTGTGATATTGGCAGGTTATACTTGGCAACATACTTGGATGATATGAATGAATGCGATGCTCTGGAATCAAATAAAATAGTGGCTGGGTTGGAGTTGGCGAGAAACATACCAATCACGACGTCCTCTGCTTGTTGTGCTTCCTCAGCGGAGACATGATTCACATTGCCATGAGCATAGTTCTGCTTTTCATGGTTACCTTGCATAGCTCCTCACTTCGGCCGTGGGTTCTTCTTAGGTGCGTTGCTCGGCTGTCCAAGGCCTTGCTTCAGGCACTGATTTGCAAAGTGTCTGCCTCTCCGCATGAAAAGCATACCTTGTTTCCCATAACAGAAGGAGTGTTGGGGCGAGGCTGGTTTTCAGCATAGGCGCCCATGTTGGGACGGGGCGCAGGAGGCATAGCCATACAAGGTGCTTGCATAACCGAACGTTGCTGCGGTGGCTGATTACAGCGATGTGGATTTGCAGGGGGGGAAAGTAGAAGCGGATGAGCCATAGTGTGGTGTAGCTGGTGGCATGAAGCGGGGACATACATTGCTCCCTTGTGGCTGTCTTTGATATGGCATCTTTCTCTTTCCCTCTTTTTCAATCTCACGGATCTTGCTCTCCACCACTATAGCTTTGTCAACGAGCTTTTCGAAGTTTTCATAGTCATTGTTGAGCAGCTGAACTTGAATCTCATTGTTCAATCCTCTCATGAACAAGTACTGCTTCCTGTGATACGAGTTGACATCTTCTGGAGCATACCTTGACAGCTGCTTGAACTTGTTGAGGTACTCATTCACGCTCTTCCTTCCATGACGGAGACCTTCAAACTCTTGCCTTTTAAGCATCATGACTCCTTCAAGGACATAGTGAGAGCGGAAATGTCAAGGGGACCTGCCCACGACGCCAACGACTGGGTCGGCGCCTCTTGCCCGGGAATCGCACTGGGTGGTGCCGTGCGATGTGGCACCCAACAGCATGCACGAAAAGACGGTAAAACATAATGAAACCCTTTTATTACTCAATATAAGATCTTTTACAACATAATGTACATACGCAGCGGAAATGAAAACTGGACAACTACTCACTCTCGACCCTAACTACACCGAAGAGAAGTTGTTCATCCCGTGAGCGCTTCCTACTAGCTTCACCAAAGAAAGGCAGTGGCTAGGTTTCCAATGAGTTGAACGAACCGTGAGGTTCATCGTCTCACCGAACAACCATCTTCATAGCAGGCATCCTGCTACCTGCAAAAACAACTCAGATGCAACCGTGAGCACTAAGGCTCAGCAAGTCTTAACCGTCAATCCTAAACATGTAACTCTACATGCAGGGGTAGTAAGACAGTAGGAACATGAATTTGCAAAATGAAGCTTGACTAAACTTTATTCTTATATTCAGATTCTTATAGCCTTCATTTTAGTGGTCCTCACGCCTCACAACACCGGAAGTCCACAATCAAACAAGAAACGCTTATCCCGATGTTGCTAGCCTAAGGTGGAATAGAAATTTAGTTGGCTCTATATCTACTTCAGTAAAGGTTCCAATACAATGATTAAGCCATAAACATCATGTTAATAGACTTAGTTATTCTTCTTACTATGTCACGGCGCAGTGGGCAAGTATGCTCAATCCTCTTTCGCGAGCGACGGTGATTTGAATCAATAATAACCTGGAATACACGACACATACACCCGCCTCGAAAGACTCTCTCAAGAGCTCTTTCTTACGTTGTATGCAGCAACCTTTCACACGACACCCTAACATAGAAAAACGTTTCACGCCGAGCAGGATGGTCCTCTACGCGAACACGTCGATGTTGCCCGCAAAAGGATTTACACCTCCCACCTTCTCAATGCTATTCCCATGCGAAGTACGAGTTTCTATATCACGGTCCATCGAGTTACATCAGTTTCATGGGTCCCATACCCCACTATATATCCGGTACAGCTCAATCTTGTCCAGCAGGGCCGCATACGTGCTGTCCTTAACCGATACGGACGGGGCTAAACCTAACCTCCAAATTGGCCTTACCATCCCGGCCCAGGCCCAATGTGGTCTCAAGCATTGTCACACCCATCGCAGGTCGATACCAACCTTGAGTGCTCCATCCTAAAAGAACTCCCCGTTCCCATCTCATTTTTATGACCGTGCTCTTATCATCAACCTCTCGCGAGTAACTCCATTACTCGACCTTTCTCGCGAGTAGCTTTTTACTACTCGACTTCTACCAAGCTAGCTACAACATTAGTCCAGCATCTACGATGAGGCAAAGCCTACACTAAACCTTCTACTATGGGATGTAATAGCCATGCAATTGGGTTTCAAGCATCCTAGACATAATGCACAATATCAAAAATATTAAACATGAGGTGAAGTAAAGAAAAATTTACATACGGTACTTATATGCAAACCGGGGCTAGCCTTGCTCAACGGTTTTTTTTAGAAGCTAGGAGTTATTCTTCCTCCGGAGAATCTGCCATGTCCTTCACGAGAGGGAGATCCTCGCTTCGTACCTGATCTCCTTGTCGAGCGTCGACGTCATGTGCTAATGAGATGATGATGCACATAGATTTAAAAATCAACTTAGAAAATGTTTTAAAGTGGTTGCACAAGTTAACTATGACTAAACAGAGATAACAACAGCAAAGTTTCTGTTGTTGGATCTATAATCTTAGAGATGATGAAAACTAGGTGAAAAGGGAGGAAAATAAATCACCATGTGATTACATCTTCATATGAACACTTAAACCTAAATAATGGCAGCTCGAGAACCAGGGGTCCAATGACGCTCAAAATTTAACCACGGCTTCTATGGAAGGTATTTAGGCAGTGTACAAAAATTGAGATCATGACATGGCCCAAGGTGATCACAATAATTCCTTATGTGATTTTCACTAATCTGCCTTTACCCTTATCTTTACTATGCTGCAAAGTAGACTTTTTGTGAATTACAAAATGTCCTGAGTCCATAGGTATTGGTTTTACCATTTTTGGAGTTTCCTACATTGATATATGGATTTTACAATCTTGGGTAAAAGTCTGAAAATGTCTCTGTTCATTTTTCCCATTTTTCAGAGACATAAAGGATTTACACCACGTTTGGCCAAGAAAATTAGGTCCAATGCCTCGGAAATTTTACTGGAGTTCAAGGATTTTTGGAAGCAGGTCCTGCCCAAATTTGGGAATTTTTCAATAAACAGAACTCCTGTAATAATTCCTACACAAATTTTCTTCTATGAATTAATGAGACATATCCAAGGATTTTCATAAACATTAGGCTGCACCCTTGGATAGTACTCTCTGTGAGGAATCTAACAAAATTTATTTGACAATTTTTGGACATTCCTACGCAATGTTATGGCTCTTCAAAGTTTGAACTAAAATGGGAAAATTTGGAAATGTTTATAACCTGCCTGTGGGCCGCACCTGTCATCCCTCATCTTCAACCTCGCGCCCAACAGGGCCAGCGGCATCGCCCTCCGGCGAGGGTCGTCGGAAGCCACTTTCCAGCCACCTCCCGGCTCCATAGTCACCGCCCCCCGCCCCCCCCCCCCCCCATTTTCGAACCAGCTGAACACGTTGGGAAGGTCTCCGGCGGCCGGCGACCACCGGAAACCATGGTGCACCGGTCACAGTTCTTGCTAGGGTTACGGCGAGGTTGCGGCGGCTCATTTCTTCACCAAACGATCGGTTCTTGGGCTCTATAGCACCGGTGGATGGTGTAGAAGCTAGACATGGCAACCAAATCCGCCGGGGAGCTCTCCAAACCCATCAGCACCGTGCGCCCGACCTGCTCCGGCGGTTCTCCCTCGACAAATCATGGAATTTCATCCTCTACACCCCATATCTCGGTATAGAATGCATAGAGAAAGTGCGCTAGCTAATTAAGAAGTTCCGTGCGAAGTTTAAAGCCTTAACAATTCGAATTGACGACGAATTTTGCAAATCCTTACCTCGGTGTCGGTTTGTGCCGACCGGGAGGAAAACTCAAAATTCTCCCTCTGTGATCAATGGCTAGGGCTGAGATTGGGCAGTGAGCAGCTCAGTTCATGGGTGCACCGAGTGGTTAGCTTGCTTGAGCGTGAGCTTCTTTGGTTTGAGCTGTCCACGGTGACCTTCTCGGTTCTTTGGGGTTCCAAACGGCCACAGCCAAAACTGCTAACTCCCACGCTCAACTGAGCACAGAACCGTGGAGGAACGTTGCTAGCCGGCTAGAGCACTCGTGTGCGCTGCTATTTGCTGTGGGGAGCTCAAGAATCCTGTGTTCGGTTGGTGGCTGGCGATCAGGAGAAGAACAGAGAGTGCGGTGGTGTTCTTCGCGTGAGAGAAACACACGGGAGTGAGGAAGAACGGGAAGAAAGCAAATAGGCTTTGTTGCACTCGTGTGTGTGGATTAGGCCGAGAAAACACGAGGGAGGCAGGAGCTGTCATCGGGAGTGGATTGCACCGGCTGTGGTCGCGCGCTTGGGGGAAGAATGATCAAAAAGGAGGCGGTTTGCCCTGTGGGGTAGCTGACATGTGGGACCACAGCATCGCAAATATCTACCCCCTCTGTGCTTTAATATTCCTGCACCGCCTTTGTCCAAATTCCACCAAAATTGGACGGTAGACCAAAATGATGTGAGGAATTTGAATCTAAACATAGATTTTAAAATTGAGCAAGTCTGGTTCCGTTTTCAAATTCAAATTCGAATTTGAATGTGATCCCCATTAATCCTTTGAACACCTGATATATGAGCTCCAAAAATACCCAAATTTGGATTATGAGCTCATGGCTACAGGAGAAATGCATTGTGAATTCACTCGCGTTCCTTTGGACAATCTAAACGAATTCTTTTAAAAGATTTCAAATGGTGTTTAAATTTCCTTCCATCCTCTTCATAGTGAGGGTTAACTTGAATTCAAACTTAGGAAGTGAAGTTCCCTGCTCATGTTAACATGTGCTAACCCTGAGTTGAAGAAAATTTTTAACTCCCTCACATGTCCATTGTTGTGTTTATCATTTTATGTGACACAAATATAGTCTGTC
This sequence comes from Neostapfia colusana, assembly GCA_030760725.1. Taxonomy (NCBI): domain Eukaryota; kingdom Viridiplantae; phylum Streptophyta; class Magnoliopsida; order Poales; family Poaceae; genus Neostapfia; species Neostapfia colusana. The sequence goes on from JASWHV010000011.1 coordinate 20,110,257, forward strand.
TTCACCGTAACAATTTTTCATCAGTTGAAATCAAACATTACAAACTGAGGGCTGTTACATTCCTCCCTCCTTAAAAGAATCTCGTCCCGAGATTGTAAAAAGAATAAGGAAGGGAGAATGACTACTGGACATTGGTACAAACATGTCAGGAAAATTTAAACGGAGAAAGTCCTCGCTTTCCCACGTGGCTTCATCAGCGGTGCGGTTACTCCTCAAGACTTTGTAAAATCGCAATGTCCAATTTCTTGTGGCACGAGTCTTCTCATCGATAATCTGGATCGGATACTCAAAATAAGTGAGATCCGGTTGAAGATCCTCAATGTTCTCCATATGAACTGTGGTTGGGTACTTAAGACATTTCCGCAGCTGAGAGACGTGGAAAACATTGTGAATATCCAAAAGTGACGCTGGTAGCTCCAAATGATAGGCCACGGGTCCACATATTTCAACAACGACAAATGGCCCGATGAATCGCGGAGCAAGTTTTCCCTTCACTCCAAAACGATGAATCCCTTTCATCGGAGAGACACAAAGATACACGTAGTCCCCGATGTCGAAGTGAAGAAGTCGACATCGTTTATCTGCATAGCTTTTCTGCCGAGATTGAGCAGCCTTTAAATTGGCTTGACTCACTCGCACTCGTTCCTTGGCTTCATTCACAAGATCAATCCCGTGGATCCCTCTCTCGCCGGACTAACACCAATTGAGCGGTGTGCGGCACTTCCGGCGATAAAGAGCTTCATACGAGGCCATCTTAATGCTGGATTTATAACCGTTATTATATGAGAATTCTGCTAGTGGTAGGTGGTCATCCCAATTCTTCTCATGATTGATGACACATGCCCGTAGCATATCCTCCAGAATCTGATTTACCCTCTCTGTTTGACCATCAGTTTCCGGATGATACGCTGAACTCTGAATTAACTTAGTTCCCAGTGAAGCATGTAGTTGCTCCCAAAATCTGGATACGAATAAGGCACCTCGGTCAGAAACGATGGTGCGGGGAACCCCCATGTAAATACATGATTCTCGAGATGAACAGCTCCACATACTCCGTTGCCACATATTTGGTATGGACTGGAATAAAATGAGCTGTCTTGGTCAAACGATCGACGATTACCCAAATAGACTCATGCTTGCTGCTGGTCATGGGTAAACCGATGATGAAGTCCATACTTATGTCTTCCCACTTCCATGCTGGAACCTTCAGCGGTTGAAAATGTCCGGCTTTAACCTGCCGATACGTATCACACTCGGATAAATACTTTGTAATCTCTCTTTTCATCCGTGTCCACCAGAACTTCGATTTCAAGTCCTGGTACATCTTATTGCTTCCCGGATTAATGGAGTACTCGGACATATGAGCTTCATCCAATATCTTCCTCCGCAATTTCGTATTCCGGGGTATCACTATGCGGTTGTTAAACCAGAGCGTACCCTCTTCATCCTTGCAGAACATCTTAAATTCACCACTGTCCACTCTCCTCCGGATGTGAGACATACCCCTGTCCCTCTTCTGAGCCTCTACAATCTCATCTCAGATTGTAGGAATAAGAGAGAGAATGAACAGCGAGCCATAGGGAACTAAGCGCAGGCTTGGTTCTCCTTATTCATGGGCAGCCATGGCTAGATGGTGAACGTGAGCTTTCCGACTTAGTGCGTCGGCAACAACATTCGCCTTGCCCGGATGGTAATGAATTTCAAGTTCATAGTCATTGATCAATTCGAGCCATCTTCGCTGCCTCATATTCAGTTCTTTCTGTGTGAAGCTGTACTTCAAGCTTTTGTGGTCAGTGTAGAGATGTACTAGATTTCCTAGTAAATAATATCTCCACATTTTCAATGCAAGGACCACTGCAGCTAGTTCAAGGTCGTGCGTTGGGTAATTCTGATCATGACCCCTAAGTTGTCGGGATCCATACGCGACCACGCGTCCTTCTTGCATCCACACACAACCCAAACCAATACTGGATGCATCACAATAGACATCAAAAGGCTTCGTGGTGTTCGGCTGGGCTAAAACTGGAGCTGTGGTGATATGTTTCAATAAAGTTCTGAAAGCTTGTTCACATGAATTGCTCCAATCATACTTGGTGCTTTTCTTCAACAGCTCCATCATAGGTTTAGCGACTTTGGAGAAGTTTGGAATGAAACTATGGTAATAACCTGCTAAACCTAGGAAACTCCTCACTTCATGAACAGATGTTGGAGATTTCCAATTCAGCACTTGCTCGATTTTACTTGGATCCACAGTGATGCCTTCCTCTGAAATAATATGCCCAAGAAACGGCACTTTGCTGATCCAAAACTCACATTTACTGAACTTTGCATATAGCTTGTGATCTCTCAAGCGTTGGAGTACAATACGCAAATGTTCACCTTGTTCTTCTTCTGACTTTGAATAGACCAAGATGTCATCAATGAAAACCACGACGAACTTATCTAACTCTGGCATGAAAACAGAGTTCATGAGATACATAAAATGAGCCGTGTGGCGGATCGGAATCCGCTCATCCAGGATCGCAGAGGGTGGTGCCGCACGATGCGACACCTGACAGCACACATCATAAGAACAATATTGTATTACATAGAAAACAACTGAATATGTACCAACTAGTACAAGACTTCAGTTACAAACTAGTATTTGAATTACAAAAGCAGAAGCTAAGTTTATACAACTCACACCCATCTATCTAGCAAAAGCCGGTTGCCCAGCCCTATGGGCAACCCACACTAGCTGCACTCCTCAGCTCAGCGAAGCGTGTACGGCTCCCACTCAGCCGTGGTCCCCTATGGAGGGTAGCCCTCGCCGGTTGATTCGTACCCCCAGTCCGTGGGATACTCCTCACCTGAAAAACACTTATAGCAGCAACGGTGAGCACGATGGCTCAACAAGACTTAACCGACTCACCTATGAATGAAACTCTACATGCAGCAAATGGACACGCCTACAAGTTCATCCTTATTTCATATTTTAGCCATAAGTTACCAGTTCATGAATCTGAAATTTAGTAAGCAATATTTGGTGGCACACATGTAACAATACAATTATACATATCAGCAGAATTGAATCATAACATTCCATAATTTATCTACGTCATGACGCAGTGAACAAGCGGTACTCATCACCGCGAGGGACGGCAAATCGACTTGATATACACCTGCAGGGATACCCGAAGAGCACATCACATACGCCTACCCGTGGAGCTGCACAGGACACTCACTCGGTGTCGTACAGGACAACCTTTCACCAAATAGCCCAAACGTCGAACGTGGTCGCACCCAAACGGACAGGAGGTTCTGTACACGGAGCATCTCTCTATGCCCGTTAGCGGATTTCCACCTTTCTGCCCTCAACCTTTACCTATAAATCGGTGCGTTATGCCTCGACGCCCGGAGGTATAGGTTACATCGGTTTATCGGGGCCCATATATCCGATGTAAAAGCCCAAGAAAGGAACTTGCAAAAGTGATCATTTTCATCACCTCACAACACCACAGCTCATCTTGTGGATATCTTGTGAACACCTGTGAAGAGCAAGTAACCTCCATGAAAAGGGTGATTAGAGGGGAAAGCCCTAACTTCCAAAAAGTAGGATTTCTACACATGAACATGAAAGGTTGAGCTCACCCCTAGACCTTAAATAGTCTTGGGAAGGCTCAGGCCAAATTTCATGCAAATCTAATACTTTTTAGGCACTTTTGGAGGCATTTGAAAAAGGGGCCAATTTGAATGCAAATTCAAATTGCAGCCACTCTCATCACTTGAATTCAAAAGTTGACTTCATATTCAAACTCGGCACATTTGTCTGAGTTAGTCCACCAATTTTCATCCTCATTGGAGTTCACCTTGTCGAGGAAACCAAATTCCAACTATGACTTGGTGCTTAAGTCTCTCATTCAATTGAGAGTAGCTGGGATACTTACAGTGGAAATTGGAAAAATTGTTGGGGGAGAGATGGGCCCACAGGTCAGTGGGAGAGCTAATTCATAAACGAGCGCTGCTATGTTTCTCACGGGGTCGTTCGAGCGCAGCGCGCCACCGGGGCATTCTACTGATGCCACCTCCCGAGCGACCCAGGCCGCCGATACGTCGACATATCGGCAACCGGTGATATTTCTCACATCATCAACCACCTCTCCGTGCTGCTCTGCCCGCTCCCGAGCCCTCGACAGAAAAACGCCGCCGCACCCCGACAACCCTCGGTTCTCCGGCGTCCGCACATCTCCGAGGTTGGCACGCTGGTCTGAGCTCACCCAGAGCTTCGCCGAAGCCTCCTCGATGTGATCGACGCAACGAACCGGCGCCACACCCATGGTAAACCGACCACGAGCTCCCTGTTTCCATTCAGCGCCGTGTAAAGCCACCGCTACCAAAAACTCATCGTCCGGCCGCCAGGTTTGATGCCACGCCGAGTTGAGCATGCAAAAAGGTTCGCCAAGGAGTGCACTTTCTGTCCGACAACCCCGGCCGCATTCCATAGAGTGTGCCGGCCGGAATTTCAGTTCTTGCCGAGTGCATGTGATATTGCCCGTGTTCGGTTAATTAGAAAATTCGGGCTAACCGGTCAAGCAATCGCTCCCCAGCTTCAACAACCAGCTAGAAACGTCCATTCAAATCCATATGGTCAAGAATCACGGGAAACCAGCGGCAAACCACCGAGTTCCGTGGGTTTTTCGTTCATCGCCGGGTTTAGACCTAGGTCGCACGGTGAAGTCCGGGTTGCCGCAACTTTGAGCAAGATCAGAGGCTGGTTCGTGGCTCCGTAGGACGTGGCGGTGCTGTAGGATCCAACAGAGGGGACTTTGAGGCATGACAGCGCCATACGGACATCGCCGAACTCACCCCGTGAACTGTCGCCGTCGCGCAACCGATACCGGTGATCACCGGCCAGCTACAAGGTCAGCAACGGGTTCCCCGAGCAGTTTCAGGTGGGGGCGGCCAGTTTGGTCGAGCTCCGGTCACGGGAACAGCCTCCCGGCGAGTACTCCGGTGAGGGGGGCGGCGGGGAGCCGCGGGAGCGCGAGGTAGACGAAGCCCTGCAGGCCCCACGTGTCGGTCTCTGCTAAAACCGCCCCGGATCGTCTGTGGCAAAGGTTTCTCGTGCGACTGCATGGGAGACTCTGCGGGACCCGTGTGGTTTGGCTGCGGTGCTGACACGTAGACCGGGACCCCACCAGCCGGTTTAAACTTTATTTGAATTTTCAGATTTGGTTCAAACTTCAAATGCAGATAACTTCTGCTAGGAAGCTCCAAATTCAGTGAACCAAATTTCTCTGAACTCAGTTTTTGAGGTCAGTCCAGCAACACAAATCCCAGCTCATGAAACTTAATAGTTTTCAAGAATTAATTCCCTAAATTTAAACTGTTTGGAATTTTATCTGGAGAATTACTTTATGAAAAATTCTGAAATTTGGCTGGGATGTTCAATGAAAAATCCTAGATTCCCAGAAACATTTTCAGACCCATCCAAGTTCATTTAGTCCTCCTAATGGTGGGATTAAGTAAACTGCCCTAAGAAAATAGAAAAAATGTACATAAACATTTTTTCAGATTTTCTCAAATCTTGTCTAGGGCATAACTTCATCTAGAATTCTTCAAATGACATGAAACCAATTCCATTAGAACTATCTCGAATTCTAGTTTCCAGAAAGTAAGGGTTGGAGCCATGAAACCCCTGGAATTCCTTAGTGGCTCTAATATTGATCAAATGGGCTTTTATTTGTACAAAGCTCAAATGAACTTGTTTCAAATGAAACTTGGTCAAGACTCTGGTTAGGACCCTACCAAACCACCATAAAAATTTCAGAGCCAAAGGGGAGGGCTAGCTAGAGTTATGGTAATTACATATTCAATTTCAAACATTGCATTTAGATTGACATATAGCATACTGCTTACATGTAGTCGCTGAAGGCGAGGAAACTCCGGAGGTGCTTGATTTCCTTCTTCCGGAAGAAGCCCTAACCACTGACGAACAGCAACAAGGCAAGCGTTTGCATTAAAAAATTTTACAAAGTTTTGCTTTATGAATACTTAGTATGAAGTATGGGTGTGCATTAGGTGTAGGATGGATGAAACCCCAATTGCATAACCATAACTTTCCTACAAGAGTGAGGGTAGTGTCTAAGACCTCGAGTAGACAGGCTATGCTTAATGATGCATAAAACTTCAGTACAAGTCGAGTAGTTGGAATCTACTCGCGAGTTAGGTTGGGACACACGGGATTGGTTCGAGTGATGTGAGATCACTTTAGTACTGAAATGTGACTAGGCAGGGGCTAGGGCGCAGCAAGAGGAAGTCTTGTGTGCGCAACCCTGTCTGTGTCGATTGAGGACCGATCCGTGTGCGGTCCTGCTGAACAAGTATTGAACGTACCGAAGGCATATCGGATATATGGGCCCCTATAAACCGATGTAACCTATACCTCAGGGCGTCGAGGGATAACGCACCGATTTATAGGTGTAGGCTGAGGGAAGCAAGGTGGAAATCTGCTAACGGGCATAGAGAGATGCTCAACCTCCTGCTCGTTTCGGTGCGACCTGTTCGACGTTTGGGCTGTTGGGTGAAAGGTTGTCCCGTACAACATCCAGTGAGCGTGCTGTGCAGCTCCACGGGTGGGCGTACATGACGTGCTCTTTGGGTATCCCTGCAGGTGTATATCGAGTCGATTCGCCGTCCCTCGCGGTGATGAGTACCGCTTGTTTACTGCATCGTAATGTAGATAAACTATGGAATGTTATGATTCGATTCTAGTGATATGTATAATTGTATTGCTACATGTGTGCCACCAAATATTGCTTACTAAATTTCAAATTCATAAACTGTTGACTTGTGGCTAAAAGATGAAATAAGGATGAACTTGTAGGCGTGTCCATTTTCGGCTAATTACCACCCCATGTCCGTTGTACACTACATGTAGAGTTCCATGCCTAGGTGAGTCAGTTAAGTCTTGCTGAGCCCTCGTGCTCACGGTTGCTGCTATAAGTGTTTTTCAGGTGAGGAGCATCCACGGACTCGGGTTACGAGTCCACCGGCGAGGGATACCCTCCGTTGGGGACCACGGCTGAGTGGGAGCCATACACGCTGCGCTGAGCTGAGTGCAGCTAGTGTGGGTTGCCCTAGGGCTGGGCAACCGACTTTACTAGGTAGACGGGTGTGAGTTGTACAAACTTAGTTTCCGCTGCTGTAATATAAACACTAGTTTGTAACTGAAGTATTGTACTACTTTGTACATTTAAGTTGGTTTTCTATGTAATACAATGTTTCCTTATGATGTGTGCTGTTGGGTTTCGCATCGTGCAGCACCACCCTCTACGATCCTGGATGAGCGGATCTCGGTCCGCCACATCCGATATGCCTTCGGTACGTTCAATACTTGTTCAGTTGGGCCCACACGGATCGGTCCTCAATCAACACGGACAGGGCTGCGCCCACAAGACTTTCTCTTGCTGTGCCCTAGCCCCTGCCTATTCTCATTTTCATACTAAAGTGATCTCACATCACTCAAACCAATCCCGTGTGTCCCGACTCCTATACTCGCGAGTAGATTCCAACTACTCGACTTGTACCGAAGTTCTATGAACATTAAGCATAGCCTGGCTACTCGAAGACTTAGATACTACCCTTACTCTTGTGGGAAAATTCTAGTTATGCACTTGGGTTTCATCCATCCTACACCTAATGCACATATATACCTCATACTAAGTATACATATAGCAAAACTTTGTAAAATTGGTTAATGCAAACCGGGGCTTGCCTTGTTGGTGCTCGTCAGATGTTAGGGCTTCATCCGGAAGAAGAAAGTCCATCACTTCCGGAGTTTCTTCGCCTTCAGTGACTACACGTAAGAAATATACTACATGTCAATTTAAATGCAATGTTTAGAACTGAATATGTAATTACCATAACTCTAGCTAGCCCTCCCCTTTGGTTCTGCAATTTTTATGGTGGTTTTGTACGATCCTAAACAGAGTCTTGACCAAGTTTCATTTAAAACAAAGTTCATTTGAGCTTTGTACAAATAAAAACCTATTTGGTCATTAGTATAACCTCTAAGGATTTTTAAGGACTTTCATGGCACAAACCCTTATTTTCTGGAAACTAGAACTTGAAGCGGTTCTAATGCAATTGATTAATGTAATTTGAAGAACTCTAGATGAAGTTATGACCTAATCAAGATTTGAGAAAATCTGAAAAATGTTTCTGTACATTTTCTATTTTCTCAGGGCAGTTCACTTAATCACACCATTAGGGGGAATAAATTAACTTGGATGGGCCCGAAATTTTTCCTGTGACTCAAGGATTTTTCAAATGAACCTCCCAGCGAAATTTCAGAATTTTTCATAAAGTAATTCTCCAGATAAAATTCCCAGCAGTTTAAAATTAAGGGAATTAATTATAGAAAACTATTAAGTTTCATGAGCTAAAATTGTGTTGCTGGAAAGTATTCAAAAAGCTGAATTCAGCAAAATTTAGTTCACTGAATTTGGAGCTTCCTAGCAAAAGTTATATGCATTTGAAGTTTGAACCAAATCTGAAAATCATAGAAATGTTTAAACTCGGGTTGTGGGCCCCACTCTTTAAAACGGCCCACTGAGATCGTGGCCACACCGCAGCCCACAGGGTTTTACCCACGCTGCCGCACCAGATCCCTGCCGCAAAGCGGATCCCCGTTGGAAACAAGGACTGACCGGTGGACCCGGCCCCCCCTTCGTCTACCTCACGACAGCCCGCGACCCCTGCGGCGGCGCTTCACCGGAGAGCTCGCCGCCGGCCATTTTACCACATGACCTTCGACGGATTTCACCGCCTGTGCCCAACTTTGCTCGGAGAACACGTTGGTGCACTCACTGAAGCTCGGAGGTGGACGGAATCACGCTCACGACGGTGACAGCGGCGATCCCCACGCCGGCGTTGTCGCCCGAGCTACTCAGGCCACTATTTTTGGAACGGTTTGCTCCTACAGCTCCGCTGTGGCATGCTGAGCACGAAAATGAACTCGGTTTGCCATGAAAACGGCTGGAGCTAGGACCTCACCATCGACCTAGGGCTAAAACGATGTATACTCGAAAAACTCGAATAGCAGCGCCAAAACTCGATGGTTTCTGATGGTCTTTGATACTAGGTGGCCGTGGGGACGTGTAGAACATGTGTTTAGCTTGGTTTACGCGGTGGTGGACTGATCACCACAAATTTTGGATTCTTGGCTAGCTCGGTTCTTTGAACACCAAGGACTAAACACGGAAATTCTCTCCTGAGAGGGCATGAAAAGGGTTAGGGTTTTCACCGTGAGTCCGAGCAGCCCCTGGCACGTCTAATTGCTGTTGATCGTCGGTCACGAGAACACTTAGATCGGCGGCGCACCGAGGACCCGAGGAGAGCGGCCGAAACTGTGATACTTTTGGTGGAGTGCTTGTGAAAGCCAGCCGGTTTCCCGTGTTTGCTGCGAGAGATGGCTTCGTGGGAAGGCAAAGGCGTGGCGCTAGCCTCAAGCACGACAACAGCTCGTCGCGGTGGCCGTTCTCCACTGCTCGGTGGTGCCCGCTGCTGTGCCCCGTGGAACAGAGTCTGTGGAAAAGTTTGATCAGGGCATTTGACTGCCAGGTGGGCCCTTCCCTCCCCCTTAATGCTCTCTTTTTTGTGCAAATATCTCAACTACTCAGACTTGAAGGGAAATCTTAGCTATCAATCCAGAGGAGGAATTTGAATTCATCAGTTTGAAACTGATTCGGCCAAATTCTCTTCACATTTGAATTAGAAATTCAAAATCAGTTTTGAATTAATGCCAATTTAGCTTTTGACAAGATGAACTCCAATGAGGATGAAAATTGGTGGAAAAACTCAGAAAAATGTGATGAGTTTGAATATGAATTCCACTTTTGAATTAAAGTGAGGAAAGTGGCTACAATTTGAATTTGCATTCAAACTAGCCCTTTTTACAAATGTCTCCAAAAGTGGCTCAAAAGAGTTTGGATTTACATGAAACTTGGCATGAGCATTCCTAAAAATATTTAGGACCAAATAATGAACTCATCCTCTCATGTTTATGTGTATGAGCTCCCACTTTTTTGAGTTATGGGTTTTTCCTCTAATCATCCTCTTGATGGTGTTTACTTGCTCTTCACAAGTGTTCATGAGATATCCACCACATAAGCTGTTGTGTTGTGAGGTGATGAACATTTTTTTGCATGTCACTTTCTTGGGCTTTTACATCCCTCCCCCCTTAAAAAAATCTTGTCCCGAGATTATAAATGAGGAGACAGCGATGTAATAGGAACTCACCCGTGATGAGACGCCATGAACTCTGGGTAGTTTGAGCGAAGGAATTCCTCGCTCTCCCACGTCGCTTTTTCGGCGGTGTGGTTACTCCACAGTATCTTGTAGAACCACAGCGTTCGGCTACGTGTGGTCCGAGCCTTCTCATCCGTAATTGCCACCGGATATTCTGCATACGTTAAATCCGGTTGCAGCTTGCCAATGTCTTCGGTGGGGAATGCAGCCGTATACTTCAGACATTTTCGTAGTTGTGAAACATGGAAAACGTCGTGAACACAGCGAGAGATGCCGGTAGCTCCAGTCTATTCGCCACTGGTCCACACTTCTCGGTGATAGCTTAGGGTCCAATAAATTGGGGAGCGAGCTTCCCCTTCATGGCGAATCGGTTCTCGCCTTTCATCGGAGATACACGGAGATACACGTGTTTCCCAACGTAAAAGTGCAGCGGCCTACACCTCTTATCAGCGTAGCTTTTCTGCCAGGATTGAGCGGCCTTCAAGTTGGCTTGAATTATCCGAACGCGCTCTTCAGCGTTGTTCACCACATCAACCACGAATGTGACCCTTTCACCGGACTAGCACCAGTTTAATGGGGTGCGGCATTTACGACCGTATAGAGCCTCATATGGTGCCATCTTGATACTAGCTTGATAGCCATTGTTGTACGAGAATTCCGCCAACGGTAGATGATCATCTCAGTTTCTACTGTGGTGGATGGCACACGCTCTCAAAATGTCTTCTAGTACTTGGTTCACCCTCTCTGTTTGCCCATCTGTCTGAGGGTGATAGGCGGAGCTTCTAATCAGCTTAGTACCCAATGCAGCGTGCAACCGCTGCAAGAAATGAGATACAAATAGTGCGCCTCGATCTGAGATTATAGTCTTGGGTACCCATGTAAGCATAGAATCCTTGCAATGTACAACTCCACATACTTGCTGGCATTGTAACGCGTATGCATGGGAATGAAGTGAGCCGACTTGGTTAATCGGTCAACGATTACCCAAATAGAATCATGCTTGTTGGAACTCAGGGGTAATCCCACAATGAAATCCATGCCCACATCTTCCCACTTCCATGCTGGAATTTTCAGGGGTCGCAACAGCCCTGATTTCCTCATGTGATCCGCTTTCACTCGTCTACACGTATCACACTCGAATACGTAGTTAGCCACTTCCCGCTTCATCCGTGTCCACAAAAATTTTCTCTTCAAATCTTGGTACATTTTGTTGCTTCCTGGATTAATGGAGAATTTAGACAAGTGAGCTTCATCAAGTATCTTCTTCCTAAGCTCCATATTCCGGGGTACAACTATGCGGTCATTAAACCACAGCGTCCCCTCATCATATTTCCGGAAACATTTGGTTTCCCCGTTGTCTATCCATCTCCGGAGATGTGCCATACGCTTGTCAACTTTCTGAGCTGCAATGATATCCTCCCTAATGGTAGGGATGAGAGCAAGGTTGTAGAGTGATCCATAAGGAACCAAGTATAAACTCGGCTCTTCCTCCTCCACCGGTGTAATGTTGAGGTTATGGACATGTGATTTCCGACTCAGCGCGTCGACAACCACATTCGCCTTGCCGGGGTGGTAATGAATCTCAATCTCATAATCTTTAATTAGTTCTAACCACCTCCTTTGCCTCATAGTCAGCTCCTTCTGGGTGAAGATATACTTCAAGCTCTCGTGGTCGGTGTAGAGATGCACCAAATTCCCTAGGAGATAGTGCCTCTACATTTTTAGCGCAAGAATCACAGCAGCGATCTCAAGATCATGAGTCGGATAGTGCTGCTCATGGTTCCGATGTTGGCGTGAGCCATATGTGACCACACGTCCTTCCTGCATCAACACCACAGCCGAGCCCGATACCAGACGCATCACAATACAGGTCGAAGGGCTTGGTCGTATCCGGTTGAGCTAAGACTGGGGCTGTTGTGAAATGCTTCACCAATGCTTGGAACGCCCCTTCACATGCTGCGTTCCAAACATACTTTGTTCCCTTTTTCAGTAACTCTGTCATAGGCTTAGCAAGCTTGGAGAAGCTTGGAATGAACCTCCGGTAATATCCTGCTAAACCGAGGAAGCTTCTGACTTCATGGACAGAAGTAGGGGCTTTCCATTTCAGCACTTGTTCAATTTTGCTTGGGTCAACCGCAATGCCTTCCGCTGAGATGATATGTCCAAAAAATGGCACTTGGCTGATCCAAAACTCGCATTTGCTGAACTTGGCATAGAGTTTATGGTCCTGCAATCGTTGATGAACGATTCTCAAGTGTTCGGCGTGTTCTGCTTCTGTCTTGGATTAAACCAAGATATCATCAATGAACACCACAGCTATCTTGTCCAGCTCTGGCATGAACACCGAGTTCATGAGATACATGAAATGTGCCAGAGCATTAGTGAGACCAAAAGACATGACAAGATATTCGTATAGTCCATATATCGTCGAGAATGCCGTCTTCGGGATATCCTCCGCCCAGATTTTTATTTGATGATACCTGGAGCAAAGGTCCATCTTTGAGAACACACTTGCACCCACAAGCTGATCAAACAGGATGTCAATGCGGGGCAGCAGGTATTTGTTCTTGATGGTGACGGCATTGAGCGGCCGGTAATCCACACACAGCCACAAGGTTTCATCCTTCTTCTTTACGAAGAGCGCCAAGCATTCCCAAGGCGAGGAACTCGGTCTAATGAAACCTTTGCTCAGCAGATCATTGAGCTGTTCTTTCAATTCAGCCAGCTCGTTCGGAGCCGTTTTATACGGTCTCCGTGAGATAGGAGTAGTCTCGGGTGCAAGCTCAATCTTGAACTCCACATCCCGCTCAGGTGGCATGCCCGGAAGATCATCCGGAAACACGTCGGGGTATTTCCATACTACGAGGATGTCCTCTAGCTTTGAAGCTTCAGTAGTATAGGCGGCTGAAACTTCCCGGAATGGATGGTCTAGTATGAGGGACTGCGTACGGTGTAGTGGGGAGTAGAGGTGCACTGTCCGTGATAAGGTTTCTAGGACAGCACCATGGTACCTTAACCATGACATCCCTAAGATTTCATCAATCTTCTGCCCCTCAAGAATAATAATAGTGGTGGGATATATCCTCCCACCTAAGCACAGTGGTGCTTTTGGAATCATCGTAGTTGCTGAAATCCATCCTCCCGGTGAGCAGATCATATAAGAGCACTCGGTTGGAAAGGCTTCCAGTTGATGCTTAACCACATATGATGCACTTATGAAGTTGTGGGTTGCACCAGAATCAAATAATATGATGATTGCTTGATCGTTAAGAGTGAATGTACCCGCCAGCATGTTTTCTCCCTCCGGGGCGTCCTCATTGTCGAGGTTGCGAACGCCCCCAGTTCATTGACCAACCTTCTTGACCGGAGGTCGGCCTCGAGCACCGCCCTGATACTGGGCTTGCCCGCCTCTCTGCTGCCCCTGGGGACAGTCCTTCGAGAAATGGCCTGCCCGGCCACACGTAAAGCAAGTGTAGCGAGGCGGTCCTCCGCTGATTGGCGGATGTAATACCGGGGCGCGTTGTGGCGGTGGAAACGCCTGGGGTACCATCTGCTGCTGCTGTTGCGGTCGCGGTGGTGGCATCGGCGGTCGGAACGGAGGTGGCTGGAAAGAACGACCCCCAAACTGCTGAGGTCGTGACGGTGGATGCCACTGCTGACCGGATGGTGTCCGATACACCATGCGGTATTTCTGAGGAGCTCCACCCCCACTGCTGGGTGGAGTGGTGCGCTTTTGCTGCTCAACTGCCAATTCACACTGAGTGTCTTCTTGCATGATCGCGGCGTTGATGAGATCGTTGAACGTGCCGCGATTGCATTGGACGAGATGCGTCTTCATCTCGGGATTTAATCCCCGATAAAAATGCTCTCGCTTCTTCTCCTCAGTGGAGACATAATCCGACGCATACTGTGCCAGATGGTTGAAAGCACGGGAGTAGTCGTGGGCACTCCTCCCGCCCTGCTTCAGCTCCAAGAACTCTTGTAACTTCCGCTTCATTATCAAGGGAGGGATATGGTAGGTGCAGAACGCCTCTCGGAATTCTTCCCACTCCACGGCATGGCCAGCCGGCAGTGAGGCGACATAGTTCGCCCACCACGCACCAGCGGCACCGTCAAGCTGCTGCGCCGCGAAGAGAGTCTTTTTCCGCTCCGTGCATTGGAGCAGCCTGAACTTAGACTCGATCATCTGCAGCCAGTTGTCGGCCTCCAGGGGTTCTGCTGCTTCAGTGAACACCAGAGGGTGCGTACTCATGAAGTCCGAGTATGTCACAACATGGGGCTCACGAGGCCCCCTATATTGACGCCCCCCCCCCCCCCGCCTGGGACGTATTTTGCACGATCTTGCAAACCAGATCGGTCTGCTCCTCACGATTACCCACAAAGGCCGCGATCACATCCGCTAGTGTAAGCGGAGGCGACGGTGGTGGTTGTTGCTGCGGGGTGCTGTCGTAGGCAGGTGGCTGGGAGTCATCACCCCCCTACTGGCTAGAGCCACCGACCTCATGCGTGGCCCGAGTGCGAGCCATCTGCAACCATACGACAATAAAAATCAGTCCCACAACATACTTCATGCATTCCAATAAAATAGGCGTAAAACATAATGACAGTAAAACATACGCTACGTCTCGTATATAGATAATGTAATAACTTTGAACAAGATACACCATTACCAGACCAAATACAAGCTAGTTAAATCCAACTGGACGGACTTCCTCTTTGGAAGTTCATCTCAACTAGGTTTGATCACAACGAGATGTTAATATCGTTTTGTCATCACGTATACTACCCTTTTATCTTCAATACGACATAAACATGGTCTCTAGCAAAAGAACCTTGAGTATGACATATACTCAAATCTTTCACTAGTTGAAGATAACCACTCATGAGTATGTTCTACCCCATTGGAAGTACATAAACCCCCTAGGGTACAACAATCTCTCAAATGAGTTCAACTGTCATCACTCTGCCAGAATGACCAGTTTCTACATATTCCAGATTTCAATCTGGTGCTGGACATTTTCATGACTCAAGCTGAATACCAAAGTGAAAGTTAACTCCAGTATATTTCCAACTAGTATTCATTTGCCCTCAGATCAGCTATGGTTAAAAAGTTATGATAATTCAAAGTCAACATAATTTCTGGAAGAATTTCAACAGCACCTCCATTGGAAGTTGCTATTTTAAACTCTAATTTCCACTGAGTTCTGTGATGGAATTGCAGAAACTTTGAATTACAAAGATGTAACAAATCTCCTACCCTTTCCAAAAAGGTGTCATATGAAAATTTTATATTTTTCTACTGGAAGTTATGCTTGAAAAACAGAACACTCCAGAGACTTTTTGAACCTGTCCTGGTTCTGGACCATTTACATTCCTCTGGGATTTAAACCATCTTAACGTGTGATTCTGCTCTGGAAGTCTACAACAAAATTGTAGAGTACTTAAACACCTTTCCAGAATTATATCCCACACCTCCGTTGGCTAAATAATCTGTGAGTTATGCTCTGTCAAAGTTCAGCGAACTTGCTGCCAAACAGAGCACTCTGTTTTTCAATCCCTTTGAACTAAACTGATCAACTAATGATTTTTTTACCCAACCAGGGTTCTAAATAATGAAACTTGGTTATTTTAGTTCCTTGTTACCATTATCTTTAATGCAAATGCCTATTATATGCCGGTACTACGTTCCTCACAAAAAGAAAATCCTAGCGGATTATACTGGCATATACGTCCTAATTGTGGCACTAAACGGTCTCTCGCACACGTATACTACACAGGATGCATATGTGGTTAGTACCTGCTGAAGAACACACAATAACGATGCTCTCAAAGGTTATTTCCATTTCAGGCAGGTCCATATTTGAAAGTAAATACAAACGCCTGTATTATTGCCATACAACCGTCCTTGAGTTAAGCCACGTCTCAAGGTACGTGATCGTGTTTTCACACCACACGACATGGAACCCAAGTAGAGCGCGAACTGGTTGTCACAGTGGGAATTCTATCAACCCAAAATATACCGCCTACTTCCCTGAAGGGCACGCCGATGGCAAGCGCTGCGTATGTCCTCCTGGGCTATTTCCAGAGGAACACACTATCGCGTTACTGACCACAAGATGGGGTCTCCACTTGCTTGCCTAATGCACGCTAGGGATCAGCGTTTCATATGAACTCAGGAACATGAAGAGTCCAAGAGTTTCATATTAACGTCTCACACCAAGCTGTGAGACCTAGCCCTGAACCACATTCCTCGTCAGTGGAGCTAACCGAAATTGAACAGCTTTCGGTGGTGTTCCTTACAATTTTTACCTGAGCGTAGGTGCGTCATTACATAATTAAAATTCAGAATTATAACACCTATGTCAGTCTTGCCACTTTAAGTAAAAATGCTAATATAGTCCTTACTGGGGCAAACTAGCGAATCCTCACCGTAAACAAAAGTTTTCCCGTAATACGGTCTTTAATTAGTGTGCTATCCCAAATGCAGCTCTGATACCAGCCTGTGGCGGAACGGAATCCGCTCATCTAGGATCGCAGAGGGTGGTGCCACATGATGCCACACCCGACAGCACACATCATAAGAACGATGTCGTATTACATAGAAAACCAACTGAATATGTACAAAGTAGTACAAGACTTCAGTTACAAAATAGTATTTGGATTACAAAAGCGGAACCTAAGTTTATACAACTCACACCCATCAATCTAGCAAAAGTCGGTTGCCCAGCCCTATGGGCAACCCACACTAGCTGCACTCCTCAGTGCAGCACGGCATGTACGACTCCCACTCAGCCGTGGTCCCCGATGGAGGGTAGCCCTCGCCGGTGGACTCGTACCCTGAGTCCGTGGGATACTCCTCATCTGAAAAACACTTATAGCAGCAACGTTGAGCACGATGGCTCAACAAGACTTAACCAACTCACCTATGCATGAAACTCTACATGCAGTTCACAATGAACGTGGGATGGTAATTTGCAGCAAACGGATACGCCTACAAGTTCATCCTTATTTCATCTTTTAGCCACAAGTTAACAGTTCATGAATCTGAAATTTAGTAAGCAATATCTGGTGGCACACATGTAACAATACAATTATACATATCAGCAGAATTGAATAATAACATTCCATAATTTATCTATGTCACGACGCAGTGAACAAGTGGTACTCATCACCGTGAGGGACGGCGAATCGACTCGATATACACCTGTAGGGATACCCGAAGAGCACGTCACTTACGCCCACCAGTGGAGCTGCACAGCACGCTCACTCGGTGTCGTACGGGACAACCTTTCACCAAACAGCCCAAACGTCGAACCAGTCACACCCAAACAGACAGGATGTTCCCTACACGGAGCATCTCTCTATGCCCATTAGCATATTTCCACCTTGCTGCCCTCAACCTACGCCTATAAATCGGTGTGTTATGCCTCGACGCCTGGATGTATAGGTTGCATCGGTTTATCGGGGCCCATATATCCGATATGCCTTCGGTACATTCAATACTTGTTCAGCAGGGCCGCACACAGATCGGTCCTCAATCGACACGGACAGGGCCGCGCCCACAAGACTTCCCCTTGCTGCGCCCTAGCCCCTGCCTAGTCTCATTTTCTTACTAAAGTGATCTCACGTCACTCGAACCAATCCCGTGTGTCCCGACTCCTATACTCGCGAGTAGATTGCAACTACTTGACTTTACCAAAGTTTTATGAACATTAGGCATAGTCTGGGTACTCGAGGACTTATATACTACCCTCACTCTTGTGGGAAAATTCTGGTTATGCACTTGGGTTTCATCCATCCTACACTTAATGCAAATACATACCTCATACTAAGTATACATAAAGCAAAACTTTGTAAAATTGGTTAATGCAAACCGGGGCTTGCCTTGTTGCTGCTCGTCAGATGTTAGGGCTTCGTCCGGAAGAAGAAAGTCCAGCACTTCCGGAGTTTCTTCGCCTTCAGGGACTACACGTAAGAAATATACTACATGTCAATTTAAATGCAATGTTTAGAACTGAATATGTAATTACCATAACTCTAGCTAGCCCTCTCCTTTGGTTCTGGAATTTTTATGCTGGCTTGGTACGGTCCTAACCAGAGTCTTGACCAAGTTTCATTTGAAACAACGTTCATTTGAGCTTTGTACAAATAAAAACCTATTTGGTCATTAGTATAACCTCTAAGGATTTTTAAGGACTTTCATGGCTCAAACCCTTACTTTCTGGAAACTAGAAGTTTAAATGGTTCTAATGGAATTGGTTTCATGTCATTTGAATAATTCTAGATGAAGTTATGCCCTAATCAAGATTTGAGAAAATCTGAAAAATGTTTCTGTACAGTTTTCTATTTTCTCAGGGCAGTTCACTTAATCACACCATTAGGGGGACCAAATTAACTTGGATGGGTCCGAATTTTTTCCTGTGACTCAAGAATTTTCAAAAGAACCTCCCAGCCAAATTTCAAAATTTTTCATAGAGTAATTCTCCAGATAAAATTCGCAACAGTTTAATATTTAGGGAATTAATTCTGGAAAACTATTAAGTTTCATGAGCTGAAATTTGTGTTGCTGGAAAGTATGCAAAAAGCTTAATTCATAAAAAATTTGTTCACTGAATTTGGAGCTTCCTAGCAAAAGTTATATGCATTTAAAGTTTGAACAAAATCTGAAAATCATAGAAATGTTTAAACTCGGGTTGTGGGCCCCACTTTTTAAACTGGCCCACTGAGATCGCAGCCACACCGCAGCCCACTGGGTTTTACCCACGCTGCCGCACCAGATCCCGGCCGCAAAGCGGATCCCCGTTGGAAACAAGGACTGACTGGTGGACCTGGCCCCCCCCTTCGTCTACCTCGCGACAGCCCGCGACCCCTGCGCCGGCGCTTCACCGGAGAGCTCGCCGCCGCCATTTTACTGCATGACCTTCGACGGATTTCGCCGCCTGTGCCCAACTTTGCTCGGAGAACACGTTGGTGCACTCACTGAAGCTTGGCGGTGGACGGAATCACGCTCGCGACGGTGACAGCGGCGATCCCCACGCCGGCGTTGTCGCCCGAGCTACTCAGGCCACTATTTTTGGAACGGTTTGCTCCTACAGCTCCGCTGTGGCATGCTGAGCACGAAAATGAACTCGGTTTGCCATGAAAACGGCCGGAGCTAGGACCTCACCATCGACCTAGGGCTAAAACGGAGGATACTGGAAAAACTCGAATAGCAGCACCAAAACTCGATAGTTTCTGATGGTATTTGATTCTAGGTGGCCGTGGGGACATGTAGATCATGTGTTTAGCTTGGTTTACGCGGTGGTGGACCGATCACCACGAATTTTGGATTCTTGGCTAGCTCGGTTCTTTGAACACCGAGGACTAAACACGGAAATTCTCTCCCGACAGGGCATGACAAGGGTTAGGGTTTTCACCGTGAGTTCGAGCAGCCCTGGCACGTCTAAATGCTGTTGATTGTCGGCCACGAGAATGCTTAGATCGGGGGCGCACCGAGGACCCGAGGAGAGCGGCCGAAACTGTGATACTTTCGGTGGAGTGCGTGTGAAAGCCAGCCAGTTTCCCATGTGAGCTGCGAGAGATGGCTTTGTGGGCAGGCAAAGGCGCGGCGCTAACCTCCAGCATGACAACAGCTCGTCGCGGTGGCCATTCGGCAGCTGCTCGGTGGCACCCGCTGCTGTGCCCAGTGGAACAGAGCCCGTGGAAAAGTTTGATCAGGGCATTTGACTGCCAGGTGGGCCCTTGCCTCCCCCTAATCCTCACTTTTGTTGTGCAAATATCTCAACTACTCAGACTTGAAGGGAAAGCTTAGCCATCAATCCAGAGGAGGAATTTGAATTCATCAGTTTGAAACTGGTTTGGCCAAATTCCCTTCACATTTGAATTTGAAATTCAAATTCAGTTTTGAATTAATGCCAATTCAGCTCCCGACAAGATGAACTCCAATGAGGATGAAAATTGGTGGACTAACTCAGAAAAATGTGCTGAGTTTGAATATGAAGTTCACTCTTGCATTCAAGTGAGGAAAGTGGATGCAATTTGAATTTGCATTCAAACTAGCCCTTTTTACAAATGTCTCCAAAAGTGGCTCAAAAGAGTTTGGATTTACATGAAACTTGGCATGAGCATTCCTAGAAATATTTAGGACCAACTAATGAACTCATTCTCTCATGTTTATGTGACATCCTATCTCCCAGCTTAATAGGATTGATAGCGTACCTATATCATAAAGGTATACCTTCTGTTCCAGAAGCCCACCCGCAACGGACTCCGGGGTTAAGTGTGCTTGGCCCGGAGGAATTCGAGATTGGTGACCGATCAGGAAGTCTTCCTGGGCGCGCACGAGTGAAGATAAAGTGCGCAGAAAAGACGAGTGGTGGTATGTGGGGCTATTCTATAATCCTAGAGAGCTTTCACAAATGGTATCAGAGCCGACCCTCGCAGTTTCACGGGTGCGTACGGGTTAGTGAGAAGGATACGGTACCGTGCGGGTCAGGGACGTGGGTACTATGCATGACGCGTGGGTCCTCTGTGTGGAACACGGTATTGTATGTATGCTGCTAACAGGACGTACTGTATGCGTATGCCAGTACTGAACGTACGGACGTGGCTAAGAGGGGACATTCCTGTCTTTGTGTTGACCGACGAGGACGTCGGTCTTCTAAGGGGGGTGGATATTGACATCCTAACTCCCAGATTAATAGAATTGATAGCATACCCATACCATCAAGGTATACATTCTTTTCTGGAAGCCCACCTGCAAAGGACTCCAGGGTTAAGCGTGCTTGGCCCGGAGGAATTTGGGTATGGGTGACCAACCGGGAAGTCTTTCTGGGTGCGCAGAGTGAGGACAAAGTGCGCAGAAAAGATGAGTGGTGGTCTGTTGGGCTAGTCTATGATCCTATTGAGCTTTCATAGTTTATGTGTGTGAGCTCCCACTTTTTGGAGTTATGGGTTTTTCCTCTAATCATCCTCTTGATGGTGTTTACTTGCTCTTCACAAGTGTTCATGAGATATCCACCACATAAGCTGTGGTGTTGTGAGGTGATGAACATTTTTTTGCAAGTAACTTTCTTGGGCTTTTACAAGCTGGAGCATTGGTCAACCCAAATGACATGACAAGATATTCATAAAGCCCATATCTTGTCCAGAACGCCATCTTAGGTACATCTTCTGCCTGGACTTTTATCTGGTGATACCCGGACCGAAGATCCATCTTGGACAATACCTTAGCACCCACTAGTTGATCAAACAAAGTGTCAATGCGCGGTAGTGGATACTTATTTTTGATAGTGACAGCATTCAGTGGACAATAATCTATGCATAGTCTCAAAGTCTCGTCCTTCTTCTTCACGGAGAGTGCGGAATAGCCCCAAGGTGATGAACTTGGGCGTATAAAACCGCTGTCCATGAGGTCATTCAGCTGCTCCTTCAATGCTGCTAGCTCCTTTGGGGCCATTTTGTACGGTCGCCGAGAAATAGGTGTTGTTCCCGGTGCTAGTTCAATCTTGAACTCCACATCACGTTCGGGCGGCATGCCCGGCAAGTTGTCGGGAAACACATCTGGATATTCACATACCACTGGAATATCCTCAAGCTTAGGAGCTTCAATCTGATGCACTGCTGCAACTTGTTGTGATGGATCCACAAGCTTCAATGTGTTGCAACCGTGTATTGTTGAATTTAGTTGGACAGTCTGAGAGCTGATGTCAAAGATAGCTCCATAATGTGTCAACCATGACATCCCCAAGATAATATCAATCCTTTGGCTACTGAGTATGATACCGCTCGCAGGATAGATGTTTCCATCCAAACATAAAGGTGCCCGAGAGACCATCTCCTCAGTTGATATCTTGCCCCCGGGTGAGCTGATATGAAACAGATGCTTGACTGTGCTAAATGGAAGATTATTCTTCAGCACATAGTCCCTGATAATAAAATTGTGGGTGGCCACGGAATCAAACAAAATGAAAGTGGGCTGTCCATGCAAAGTGAACATGCCCACCAAAAATGGTTCGCCTTCTGCAATATCCTCAATAGCAGTATAGTTAACCCTGCCAGCTTTTGAAAGATTCTTCTGTGAAAGTTCATGGTGCTGATCTGAGCATTGATGAGACACCACATCGGTTTCGTGTTGCAGAAATCTTCAGCTCTGTACTAACACGAGGTGGAGATGGTACGTGCATAGCTGGTTGCGGTAGGGTTGGACAAACAACTTCTGATTGCTGGTGTTGAGGTTGAGGCTCATAAGTGAGTAACTCCAGCCGTGGTTGTGAGAGTTGCACCACAGGATGAATTTCTTGCCTGACTGGTGAGTAATACCGCACTGGATAGTTCGGAGGAACCTCGATATCGCTATCCGGCGGCATACTCCTTTTCAGCTCCGCTTGCAACGGATATGCATATCTACTTTAATGATAGCAGCATTTACCAACTCATTGTAAATACCATTATTGAACAAGGTAACTTGTTCCCTAAGTTTGACATTCAAATCTCAGAAGAAATACTCACACTTCAACTCTTCCGAGTCTACCGTATGAGTGGCGTATTGCATCAAGTCTTCAAACTCCTTGAAGTACTCGTACGCACTCCTTTCCCCTTGCTTTAACTCCAGAAAGTCTTGATACTTTGTTCGAAGAATTCCCGAACAAAGGTGACGTGCCCAGAAAACATCCCAGAATTCATCTCACGTCACACGATGACCTTCAGGGAGAGTAGCAATGTATCCACGCACGAAGCTCCAGCATCTCCGTGGAGTTGTTGAGCGGCAAATAACACCTTTTGATACTCATCGCACTCAAGCATATTAAACTTGGCTTCAATACATTGGAGCCAATGAGCCGACTCCAACGGTTCTTTTGCTTCCAAGAAAACTGGTGGTTGTCTTGCTAGAAAGTCCAGATAAGTGCTTGGCGGGGGACTTTGCTGTAGTGTCTCCTGTCGGATACTTTGTCGCACCAACAGATCGAGAGACTCAGCCATCTTTACCAAGATTTCCGCCAATCCGGTTGATGATGTCGGCACTTCTTGTCGTGGTGAATTATTTCCGCTGTGACTTGACTCACCAACCTCACTTCTGGAATGAGCACGATCCATGCTGCAAGAGTGAGCAATTTATGGTTAAAATTCAAGGTCTAACTGAACTTGAATTGAAACCATAACCGTAAAAGCATCACATAGATATTGCAGCACTACACAAGCTAACCAGGGCTTCGACAATTCTGAAATCTACCAAACTTGAGCAAGTTTGTCCAAACCCTTAATTTGAACAGTAGGAAAAACTTAAAATTAACTCAAGAGCATGTTATGGAACTTAGAGATGTCTAAAATATCCCTATCCACAACAAGTCCCAAGCTAAATGGCAATAAGCACTACTCTGTTCAGAATGACCTATTGGTCTTAATCCCAGAATTTGAATATGAAAATGGCAGTTTCATGACTCAAATTGCATATCAAAGTTGTAGTTAACTTATATATTTCCAATGAGTATTCATTTTCCTTCATATTAGTTCTGGATCAAATGTTGTGATATTTCAAAGTTGACAGAAATCTGGAACAATTTTGACAGCACCCATCTTTGAAAGTGTCTTTTGTCCGCAAGATTTCATACAGTACACTCCAAATCAGGAGAAACTTTGAACTAAAAACTCATATAACATATCTTAAACTCAACGGTGTCTTACTTGACCCTCAGAAATTGTTCTACAGAAATTTATGGTCGAAATATAGAAATTTCCAGACAGCACTTTGTATCTGCCCTGTTTTTGGGCAGTTCACACTCATCTGAGAATTTCATCTATTTGGAGGGTGATTCTGATCTGGAGTTATACAGAAAAGTGGTAGAAGACTTCAAAACCTTTCCATAAATGTATCACACACCTCCATTGGTTCAACCACTCAAAAGTTCTGTCCTGTTCACTTTCAGCAAAAACTCTGCCAAAAACAGGGGAGGTTATTCCTAAGTCTTTGTGAATGAATCTATACTCCCAATTGACTCTTAGTTCAATATAGTAGTTCATTAACCCCTAATGGAATCCTAGACTCCAAATTTACTCTTTTTCTTTTCAAACCTCTTTTTTCATGCAATTCAAAACATATCATGGTACTACGTTGCCTCACCAAATTAAAATCCTAACCGGCTTTATACCGGCATATACGTCTCAAGTGGTGGCACTAACACGATCATTCACAAACGTTTTCTACACGTCATGTTCTAACGTGGTTAAGGAACCTGTCTAAAAGCACGCCATAGTGATGCACACAAGGGTTTTGACATTTCAGGCAGGTCCATATCATAGTAAAAACATATGCCACGTATCATTGCTATACGGGCCGTCCTTGAGTTAGGCCACGTCTCAAGGTACATGATTGGATTATTCACCACCCGACGGGGGATCCACACCTTTGCAATAAAGCACACCGGTGGAACAGCGCTTTCGTAAGCCTCATAGTACATGAAGAGTGCTAGAGAACATACTTTGTGTTACAAACAACACGATGGGGGTCTCCTCTTGCCCCTGGATTTGCGCACTGGAGGCTAGTGTATTTCATATGTCTCTAAGACATGAAGAGTCTTGGAAAACATATTCACTTCCCGTCCATTGCTGAACGGGACATCCCACACTACTTTCCTCATCTGGGTGAGCTAACCGAAATTGATCCTCTTTCGGTGGCGTTCCTTACCATTCTTACCTCCACGTAGGTGCGTCGTTAGAGAATTGAAATACTGAAGGGTGACACACTGTTAGCTTGCCACCTTAAGTAACTATGCTAATAATATTCCTTATGTGGGCATACTATACGTTCCTCACTCGTATACTCCTAAGTTTTCAAAAATAGACTCTTTTCATGCGTGCTATTCCCAATATGGCTCTAATACCACGCTATCGAGGGGGCCCGCCCCTGATGCCAACGACCGGCTTGGCGCGTCTTGCCCGGGAATCGCACTGTGTGATTCCATGCGATTCGGCACCCAACAGCATGCATGAAAAGTTGCTAAAACATAATGAAACTATTTTATTACTCAAGATAATATCTTATACAACATAATGTACATACGCAGCGGAAATGAAAACTGGACAACTACTCACTCTCGACCCTAACTACACCGAAGAGAAGTCAGTCAGTCCGTGAATGCTTCCTACTAGCTTCACCAAAGAAAGGCAGCGGCTAGGTTTCCAATGAGTTGAACGAACCGTGAGGTTCGTCGTGTCACCAAACAACCATCTTCATAGCAGGCATCCCGCTACCTGCAAAAACAACTCAGAAGCAACCATGAGCACTAAGGCTCAGCATGTCTTAACCGTCAATCCTAAACATGTAACTCTACATGCAGGGGTAGTAAGACAATAGGAACATGAATTTGCAAAATGAAGCTTTACTAAACTTGATACTTATATTCAGATTCTTATAGCCTTATTTTAGTGGTCCTCATGGCTCAGAACACCAGAAGTCCACAATCAAACAAGAAAAGCTTATCCCGATGTAGCTAACCTAAGGTGGAATAGAAATTTTGTTGGCTCTATATCTACTTCAGTCAAGGTTCCAATACAATGATTAGGCCATAAACATCATGTTAAGAGACTTAGTTAATCTTCTTACTATGTCACAGCACAGTGGACAAGTATGCTCAATCCTCTTCCGTGAGTGACGGTGATTCGAATCAATAACAACCCGGAATGCACGACACATACACCCATCTCGAAAGACTCTCTCAAGAGCTGTTTCTTATGTTGTATGCAGCAACCTTTCACACGACACCCCGACATAGAAAAACGTTTCGCGCCGAGCAGGATGGTCCTCTACGCGGACGCATCAAAGTTGCCCGCTAAAGGATTTACACCTCCCACCTTCTCAACGCCATTCCCACGCGAAGGATGAGTTTCTATATCAGGGTCCATCGAGTTACATCGGTTTCATGGGTCCCATACCCCACTATATATCCAGTAAAGATCAATATTGTCCAGCAGGGCTGCATACACGTGGTCCTTAACCGATACGGACAGAGCTAAACCCAACCTCCACATTGGCCTTACCATCCTCGCCCAGGCCCAATGTGGT
The DNA here is from genome assembly GCA_030760725.1 of Neostapfia colusana. Taxonomy (NCBI): domain Eukaryota; kingdom Viridiplantae; phylum Streptophyta; class Magnoliopsida; order Poales; family Poaceae; genus Neostapfia; species Neostapfia colusana. The sequence continues at coordinate 20,136,607 of JASWHV010000011.1, forward strand.
CTCAAGCATTGTCACACCCATCGCAGGTCGAGACCAACCTTGAGCGCTCCATCCTAAAGGAACTCCCCGTCCCCATATCATTTTTATGAGGGTGCTCTTATCATCAACCTCTCGCGAGTAACTCCATTACTCGACCTTTCTCGCGAGTAGGTTTTTACTACTCGACTTCTACCGAGCTAGCTACAACATTAGCCTAGCATCTATGACGAGGCAAAGCCTACACTAAACCTTCTACTCAGAGTTGTAATAGCCATGAAAGTGGGTTTCAAGCATCCTAGACATAATGCACAATATCAAGACTAATAAACATGAGGTGAAGTAAAGCAAAATTTAAATACGGTACTTATATGCAAACTGGGGCTTGCGTTGCTCAACGGTTTTGTTAGAAGCTAGGAGTCAGTCTTCCTCCAGAGAATCCGCCAAGTCCGTCTTGAGAGGGAGATCCTCGCTTCATACCTGATCTCCTTGTCGAGCGTCGATGTCACGTGCTAATGAGATGATGATGCACATAGATTTCAAAAGCAACTTAGAAAATGTTTTAAAGTGGTTGCACAAGTTAACTATGACTAAACAGGAATAAAAACAGCAAGGTTTCTGTTGTTGGATCTATAATCTTAGAGATGATGAAAACTAGGTGAGAAGGGAGGGAAATAAATAACCATGCGATTACATCCTCATATGAACACTTAAACCAGTGTGCAAAAATTGAGCTCATTACATGGCTCTAGGTGATCACAGTAATTCCTTATGTGATTTTCACTACTCTGCCTTTACCCCCTAGATATTAAGCTTTCCTATGCTGCAAAGTAGACTTTTCGTGAAGTACAAAATGTCATGAATCCATAGGTTTTGGTTTTACTATTTTTGGAGTTTCCTACATGGAGATATGGATTTTACAATCTTGGGTAAAAGTTTGAAAATATCTCTGTTCATTTTCCCCATTTTTGAAAGACATAAAGGATTGACACCACATTTGGCCTAGCAAATTAGGTCCAATGCCTCTGAAATTTTTACTTGAGTTCCAGGATTTTTGGAAGAAGGTCCTGCCCAAATTTGGGAATTTTCCAATAAACAGGACTCCTGTAATAATTCCTACACAATTTTTGTTCTATGAATTAATGAGCCAAATCCAGGGATTATTCATAAACATTAAGCTGCACCCATGGATAGTACTCTCTGAGAGTAATCCAAGAAAATTATTTGAAAATTTTTGGACATTGCTACACAAAGTTATGGCTCTTCAAATTGGAACTAAAATGGGAAAAATCTGGAAATGTTTAAAACTTGCCCGTGGGCCCCACCTGTCGTCCCTCATCTTCAACCTCAAGCCCAACAGGGCCAGTCGCGGCGCCCCCCCCCCCCGGCGAGGGTCACCGGAAGCCATTTTCCGGCCACCTCCCAGCTCCATAGTCGCTGCCCCCCCCCCCCCATTTTCCAACCCGCTGAACACGTTGGGAAGGTCTCCGGTGGCCGGCGACCACCGGAAACCATCGCGCACTGGTCACAGCTCTTGCTAGGGTTACGGAAAGGTTGCGGCGGCTCATTTCTTCATCAAACGATCAGTTCTTGGGCTCTAAAGCACCGGTGGAATGTGTAGAAGCTAGACATGGCAACCAAATATGCCGGGGAGCTCTCCAAACCCATCGGCACCGTGCGCCCGGTGTGGTCCGGCGGTACTCCCTCAACAAAACATGGAATTTCTCTCTCTACGCCCCATCTCTCGGTCTAGAATGCATGGAGCAAGTGCTATAGCTAGTTAAGAAGCTCTGTGCAAAGTTTGAAGCTTTAACAACTTGAATTGACGACGAATTTTGCAAATCCTTACCTCGATGTCGGTTTGTGCTCCCGGGAGGAAAATTCAAAATTCTCCTTCTGTGGTCAATGGCTAGGGCTGACATTCGGTCGTAAGCAGCTCAGTTCATGGGTGTACCGAGGGGTTAGCTTGCTTGAGCGTGAGCTTCTTTGGTTTGAGCTGTCCACAGTGACCTTACTCGGTTATTTGGGGTTCCACACGGCCATAGCCAAAACTGCTAACTCCCACATGCAACTGAGCACAGAACCATGGAGGAACATTTCTAGCTGGCTAGAGCACTCGTGTGCACTGCTATTTGCTGTGGGGAGCTCGAGCATCCGTTGTTCGGTTGGTGGCTGGCGATCGGGAGAAGAGCAGAGAGCGTGGTGTTCTTCGCGTGAGAAACACATGGGAGTGAGGTAGAATGGGGAGAAAGCAAAGAGACTTTGTTGCACTCGTGTGCGTGGATTAGGCCGAGCAAATACGAGGGAAGCAGGAGCTGGCATCGGGAGTGGATTGCACCGGCTGTGGTTGTGCGCTCAGCCGAAGAAAGATCAATACAGAGGCGGTTTGCCATGTGGGGTGGCTGACATGTGGGACTACAGCACCCCAAATATCTACCCCCCCTGTGCTTTAATATTCCCACACCGCCTTTGTCCGAATTCCACCAAAATCAGATGGTAGACCAAACATGATGTGAGGAATTTGAATCTACACATAGATTTCAAAATTGAGCACGTTTGGTTCAGTTTTCAAATTCGAATTTGAATGTGATCCCCATTAATCCTTTGAACACCTGATATATGAGCTCCAAAAGTACCCAAATTTGGATTATGAGCTCATGGCTACAGGAGAAATGCATTGTGAATTCACTCGTGTGCCTTTGGACAAGCTGAACATGAATTCTTTTAGAAGATTTCAAATGGTGTTTAAATTTCTCTCCATCCTCTTCATAGTGAGGGTTAACTTGAATTCAAACTAAGGAAGTGAAGTTCCCTGCTCATGGTAACATGTGCTAACCTTGAGTTGAAGAAATTTTTTAACTCCATCACATGTCCATTGTTGTGTTTATCATTTTATGTGACACAAATATAGTCTGTCTTCGCCTTAACTTTGTTTTATCAGTTCAAATCAAACTTTACGAAAGTCAGGGCTGTTACAGGAAACTCTCCTTGAATTCAGCCCAAGCGATAGTCTCCTGGTTGACATGATCATTGTAAAGAGCGTCCCATCAATCAGTGGCTGCTCCCATAAGCTGGTGTGATGCGAAGAGAACTTTCTCCCGATCATTACAATGAACAATAGCAAGCTTTTTTTACATAGATTTCAGCCAATCATCAGCCCCAATAGGATCATTGGCTTGTGCAAAAGTAGGCGGCCTAGTCCTCATGAACTCTCCCAATCTGTTGTGAGCCGGCGGTGGTGGCGGTGGCGGTGGTGGGGTGCAGGAATGGGGTTAGGGTTGTTGTTGTTTTTGGCCTGCAACTGTCCAAACGTTTGTATCATAGTTTGCATGAGCTTGTTCTGCATAGCCATCAACTGTTCAAGGTTGGAAAGAGCTCCTCCATGAGGTCCAATGATCTCCCTTGTACCACTCTTCCGATACGGGTGCAGCTCAAAGGTAGTGTTCTCAAGCTGCTCACGGAAGGCAGAGCACAGCCCGGTGAGTGCATCCCATGCAGCATCATCAACAGCTTCTGCCCTTGTAGCTCTCCATGTGGGTGTGAAGTGCCGTGTGACAACCCTACCATTAGATAGGATGGTTACTTCAGCCTTCCACTCTTCATGTCCTATACGAGGGACTTTCTTGAGGAGATACTCCGGGTATAAGCTGCAGCAATCAAGGAACCCTCTAAGCTCCTTGGATATGTGTCCTCCCTCCATCCAGTCGGACCGGAATTCTTGAACTGAACGACTGCCCCGTTCATCACCTTCATTCTCGGCCTCAGCAGGGGGTGGCTCCTCTTCGGATTCATGTAAAGGTCCCAAAATTTTGTATAGAAATGGACTAAAGTTTGAACACCATTTGGTTTCAGGTTTATAAAAATTGGGACTTGTTTAAATTTTTCCACATATGATGACACACATGAGTGTCCCACCACTCTACCCTAGGATCATTTGAGCGTTTGGGGGACAATGGTAATTAAAACCCATGTGTAAGCTCTCATGTGCAAGGGGAGAAAAATTCAGATTTTGAACTCAAATTGTTCAACTCAAATTTCAAATGAGAGCAACCAATAGGGATGCAAACTGTTGTGCTCAAAACCTCATTTGCAGCAACAAAAAAAAAATCATATTTCATATTTGAAGTCCTTAGGTCTAAATTATTGGGTATGCAAAGTGTCATAAACTTTGGAAATGTTTTGCTACCAATTTTCCAAATGGACTTTGAATTGAATAGGAATCCAAATTCAAATTTGAATTTGGATGAAACTTGTTCAATTATCAAAATACAGTTCAGATTCAAACTTCTCACAATTGAACTGAGTCATTTGTGTAAGTGCATCTAGGATATCCCTTGTGGGTTTTGGATAATTGATGACAAGCATATGAGATCCTAATGAAATTATTGCAGGACAAACAAAGTGAACTAGCTCGTGCACACAAAAAGGTGAAAAATAGAGTGGTGTCCGAAAAGGAAGGCTTTAGTGGAATTTAGAAGAGCAAAGTAGATGTAAATGTATAGGGTGTGTGTGAGAGACACATCCCAAGAGCTCATGACTTTGTGTAAGGGTAAGGGGTTTAAAAATCAACTAAAATCCACTGGACACCGGACTAGTCCGTTCATGGACCGGACTAGTCCGGTCAACTTATTGGAATGCGACCGGACAAGTCCGGTTTTAGACCGGACTAGTTCGCTCATGTTTCTGTTGTCCTCTTTAGAGGACTGCGGACTAGTCCATCCATGCGACATGACTAGTCCGCTAAACTTTCTGGAACTCCACTTCACATAGCACCGGACAAGTCCGTTTTTGGACCGGACTAGTCCGGTTAACCCACTAGAAGTAGACCGGACAAGTCCGATCATATACCGGACTAGTCCGGTATTAGGTTTTACAACGATAACTTTTTAGAAACTATATAAATGGGTGATCCACGGCCTCCCATAGTAGAGACACGACTCATACTGCTTGAAACAAGAACCCTAGCGCCGCCACCTGTCCCAAGAGCCCAAAAACACATCTCCCCACACATCTAAGGCGCAAAAAGGTGAAGATCAATTGAACACTTGGATTCGGGATCGGGAGATCGTCGTTCTTTCGTTGTGAGCTCTTGGGGTTTGATCTCTCTACACTCATATTCTGCATTGTAATCTTTTTGAGTGTATTTCATCGCTTTCTCATTGTAATTCTTGTGGGAGCCCTCAACGTGTGAGGTTGCCCCACAAACTCGGTGATTACCCGTGCTAGTGGAGTCAAGTCGGCCTTGTGTGGTGACTTGAAGAGGGAAAGGGTTAGAGACCAAGCTCTGTGTGAGCCTCCTCAATGAGGACGTAGATCTCTTGGTGAGATCGAACCTCGGTAAAATTTGTGTCTCGCATGCCTCCTTGTTTTTGTTGATTATAACATCTAGTTGCTAAACTTCATAATTTGAGTTGCTAAGTCTCATTCACGTGCATAATCACACCTCACATTGTAAAATCAAAATAGAATAATTGTTGTTCTTATTTCCGCTGCTAAACAAGTTAATTCTTCTGCACAACACTTATACAGTCTACACAATTCAGCACACCGGACTAGTCCGCCCATACAACCGGACTAGTCCAGTCAATCAAGTTTCTGATAATTCTATTAAGTGTGCATGAATCTTTTAAAGGCCTATTCACCCCCCCTCTAGGCTACATTCAATTGGTATCAGAGCCAAGTTCTCCATCAACGAGACTCACATCTCGGAGAGATCAATGGCCTCTGAGAAGAACAACGATATCCCGAAAACGAACAACAACGATGAGGAGCAAGAAGCCAAAGCCTTCGATGTTCTTAAAGAAAGTCCACATGACGATGATGAAGTGAGACAGCTAAAGGCATTACTGAGAAAGAAATTAATGGCACAAAAGGGAAAAGAGGAAGAAAAGACGATGGGGAGTGGTCATCACGACTACTCCCGGTATCCTTACAACTACAACCGTCTCAATTCAAACAATCACTATCTTTCGATTCCTATGAGAAGGCCTCCACAGTTTGACGGAAGTGACTATACCATGTGGAAGTACAACATGAAGATGCATCTGATATCTCTGAATCCCAGCCTTTGGCATATTGTCTGCACAGGAATAGATATCCCAGACACAGATGAAGAACTCACTCCGGAACAAGAACAAGAGATTCACAGAAATGCACAAGCCGTTGCAGTAATCACATCGTCACTGAGCAGAGAAGAATTTACCAAGATTGATGGACTAAAGAGTGCAAAAGAGATCTGGGATACACTCAAAACAGCTCATGAAGGAAATAGGTCTGTACGTGAAGCCAAAATTGAGATGCTTGAAAGAGAGTTGGGGAGATTTGCTATTGAAGAAGGCGAATCACCTCAAGACATGTACAATCGGATGAAGGCACTCATTAACAAAATCCGTGCCTATGGAAGTCAGAAATGGACTGATCACGAGGTGGTTAAAAGGATGATAAGAGCCTTCATGCCAAGAAACATCACACTTTGCTCATTGATCAGAGAGAGCCCCGGTTTTCATAAAATGACTCCCGATGAATTACTAGGGAAGATCATAAATCATGAAATGATGGAGAAAGAAGCCCAATACGTCAAAGACTTAGCCGGACTCACCTCATCCAAAAAGAAAGAAGTTGCTCTCAAAGCAACGTGCAGACCCAAACTCAAAGAAACTCGTGAAGACCAATACGATGGAGATACAAGCGACGAGAGCACCGATCTTGATGACGAAGAAATGGTACTCTTCATCAAAAAGTTCAAACGCATGGTGAAGAGAAGACACGGCAACAATTCACATGAAGGCAAAAGCAAGGATAAAGGAAAATCCAAGGCTCGACGCACTTGCTACAACTACGGAGAGTATAGTCACTTCATGGTGGACTGTACTTATGAAGAAAACAAAAAGAAGAAGGAAACAGGATCTCAAGAAAAGAAAAATTTCAGAAAAAGAAGACAAGTCCATCAAGCTCACATTGGGAAGGAGTGGGACTCAAACGATGAGTCCTCCTCCGATGAAGAAGAAGAGATGGCCACTATCGCAGTCAAGAAACCAACAATGAGAGCCACACTCTTTCCGAACATGGGAGGACGGGACATGAACAACCACACTTGTCTTATGGCTAAGGAAGGCAAGAAAAAGGTTCGACTTACTCCTCCTGTACTAAATTCCTCCATTGATGACTTTGATAGCTCTAGTGATAATGAAGAAATGTTTAGAGGTCTAAGTAAAATTGCTTTAAAGAAAATGGAAATGTTGTCGAACAAAATCTTTGAAAAGGAGGAACTTGTCAACCGACAAGAAGATATGCTCATCCGTGAGAGGAAGAGATATCAAGAAGTTGAAAAGCTTCTTGAGCTTGAAAGAGAGAAGAATGAGTCACTTGAGTTAGAGCTAGCCTTGAGTAAGGAAACTTACTCAAAGTTAGAAGACTCGCACATTGCAATCAAGGAAGAACTTGCTAACTTGTCAAAAGTTAACAAAATCCTTGAGGTGCAAGTTGAGTCGCTCAAACAAAGTGACTCCTCTTCCTCCAAGAGCTCTTCCTCCAAAGACATGAGTTCGACAAAAATAAGAACCTGCACTTGCTCTAGTAAGAAGAATGTAATTTCTAATGCTTCAACCTCTCATGACATGCATTCTTCTCAAAACGGCATCTTTGATAAGGAGAAGATCAAATATGCACGAAGTGCATATATGATCACTAGACCTCCCAATGTCAAAGATGGTCTTGGTTTTGACAGGAACAAACACATGTCTACTCCTAATCATGCTAAGAATAGAATCACTTTTGTTAAAGAAAATTCCCATGAATCTGAGTTACAAACACTGTTCCGTACATTTGATGCTTCTTATGTTCTCATGAAAAACATTTATGGAAAAGTCATTGCTAAATATACAGGGCCACGCCACAAGAACTTAAAAACTTGTGTGTGGGTGCCCAAGACTCTTTTGACTAACCTGAGAGGACCCAAGCAAGCTTGGGTACCTAAAACCAAGGAATAGTTCTATTTTGCAGGCTTACTCCTCCGGCGGATCTAAGTGGGTGCTAGATAGCGGATGCACAAATCATATGACCGGAGAGAGAGGTATGTTTGTGGAGTACGAGTGCAACAAGAATCCAAGTGAAGGTATATACTTTGGAGACAACAGTCAAGGAAAGGTCCTTGGTAGTGGTAACATTGAAATATCCTCTCAACACACCTTATCTAATGTTTTACACGTAGACTCTCTAGATTATAATCTTTTATCAATATCTCAACTATGCGACAAAGGCTACAACTGTTTATTCACTAATGAGGGTGTGACCGTCTTTAGAAGAAGCGGTGGCTCGATTGCATTCAAGGGATTGTTGAAGGGAAAGCTTTATCTTGTTGACTTCAACAAAGATAAAGCCGAACTCAACACTTGCTTGGTTGCTAAGACCAACATGGGATTGCTGTGGCATAGACGGCTAGCCCATGTTGGAATGAGAAATCTGCAGAAACTTCTAAAAGGTGGTCACATCCGTGGTCTTAAGGATGTGGTTTTTGAAAAAGACAGGCCGTGCAGCGCTTGTCGAGCAGGAAAACAGATTGGAGCACCACACCCCGCCAAGAATGTGATGACCACCGCTAGACCGCTGGAACTTGTCCACATGGATCTCTTTGGTCCAATTGCGTACATCAGCATCGGCGGTAACAAATACGGTTTAGTAATTGTTGATGATTTTTCAAGATTTACCTGGGTATTTTTCTTGTATGATAAATCAGAAACTCAGGGAATCCTCAAGAAGTTCTTGAAAAGAGCTCAGAATGAATTCTCATCAGCCGTAAAGAATATCAGAAGTGACAATGGGACAGAATTCAAGAACACCCAAGTTGAAGAATATCTCAATGAAGAAGGTATAAAGCGTGAATTCTCGGCACCCTACTCTTCTCAACAGAACGGGTGGCCGAAAGGAAGAACAGAACATTGATCGAAATGGCGAGAACAATGTTGGATGAATACAAGACGTCAGACCGATTTTGGGCAGAAGCGGTGAACACCGCTTGTCATGCCACAAATCAGTTGTACCTTCATCGACTACTGAAGAAAACTCCATATGAGCTTCTCACGGGTAAAAAGCCTAATGTTTCTTATTTCAAAGTTTTTGGTTGCAAATGTTTTATCCTGAACAAGAAACCAAGGGCCTCGAAGTTCGCTTCGAAGTCCGATGAAGGATTCTTGCTTGGATATGAATCGAATGCCTACGCCTATCGTGTCTTCAACAAGGTATCCGGCCTTGTTGAAGTAGCACGTGACGTAGTGTTCGATGAAACTAACGGCTCACAAGTGGAGCAAGTCGATAAGTTTATGCTAGATAAGGAAGAAGCTCCATGTGAAGCGCTGAAGAAAATGGCACTTGGTGATATCCTACCACGAGAGGAAACACAAGACGAATTTCAACAAGGAAGCAATGATCAAGGGGGAGCTCCTACACAAGATCAGGTTGAAGAAGGTCAAGAAGATGAAGATGATCATGGAAGCAATGATCTAGGGGGAGACATGACACATGAAGACAATGAAGAACAAGCAACTATACAAATTCCAATCCCAAGAGTACATCAGTGTGGGCAAAGAGACCATCCTGTCAACAATATCATAGGAGACATTGCTAAGGGAGTAACTACTAGATCTCAAATTGCAAATTTTTGTGAACACTATTCTTTTGTGTCTTTTCTGGAGCCATACAAGGTAGAAGAAGCCTTAAGGGATCCAGACTGGGTGATTGCAATGCAAGAGGAGCTGAACAACTTCAAAAGAAATGAAGTATGGGAGCTGGTGGAAAGACCAAGGGCGAACATAGTTGGAACCAAATGGGTCTTTCGGAACAAGCAAGATGAACATGGAGTAGTGACAAGAAATAAAGCGAGGTTGGTGGCCAAAGGTTATTCTCAGGTGGAAGGTTTGGACATCGATGAAACTTTCGCTCCTGTAGCTAGACTTGAGTCCAATCGCATTTTATTGGAATATGCTACTCACCATAATTTTAAGTTGTATCAAATGGACGTCAAGAGTGCCTTCCTCAATGGTCCGATAAAGGAGGAAGTCTATGTGGAGCAGCCACCGGGGTTCGAAGATCAGGAATACCCCAACCATGTCTATAAACTGCGTAAGGCTCTCTATGGCCTCAAACAGGCTCCTCGAGCCTGGTATGAGTGCCTTAGAGATTTTCTGACTCAAAATGGATTCAAAATTGGTAAAGCTGACTATACACTCTTTACTAAACATTTTGATGATCATTTATTCGTATGTCAAATTTATGTTGATGACATTATCTTTGGATCCGCTAACAAGTCCTTATGTGAAGAATTTAGCAAAATAATGACAGACAGGTTCGAGATGTCAATGATGGGTGAATTGAAGTTCTTCTTGGGATTTCAAGTGAAGCAACTGAGAGCAGGCACATTTATAAGCCAAACTAAATATACACAAGACATTCTCAAGAAATTCAATATGGACAAAGCCAAGCCCATCAAGACACCCATGGCCATCAACGGACATCTCGACCTCAATGAAGACGGTCCAAATGTGGACCAAAAGGTATATAGGTCCATGATTGGCTCCTTACTTTATTTATGTGCATCTAGGCCAGATATTATGCTTAGCGTATGCATGTGTGCAAGGTTTCAAGCCTCACCTAAAGAGTGTCACTTAATTTCTGTAAAAAGAATCCTAAGGTACCTTGTGCACACACCCAACTTGGGCCTTTGGTATCCCAAAGGATCCAAGTTTAACTTGATCGGTATTCCGATGCCGAATATGCAGGATGCAAAGTCGATAGAAAGAGCACGTCAGGGACTTGTCAATTTCTTGGTAGGTCCCTAGTTTCTTGGTCATCTAAAAAAACAGAACTCCATTGCTCTTTCCACAGCGGAAGCGGAGTATGTTGCAGCCGGTAGTTGTTGTGCGCAAGTACTTTGGATGCGACAGACTCTTAGGGACTACGGCTACAATCTAAGTCATATCCCGCTTTTATGCGATAATGAAAGTGCTATAAAAATTGCACACAACCCTGTAGAGCACTCAAGAACTAAGCACATAGATATCCGTCATCACTTTCTTAGAGATCATTCATTAAAAGGTGACATTTGCTATTTCACATGTTAGGACTGAAAAACAACTTGCGGATATTTTTACCAAACCATTAGATGAGAAAAGGTTTTGTGAACTAAGAAATGAGCTAAACATTCTTGACTCTCGAAATGTGACTTGAAACATTGCATACCTGGTTGCAACTCAAAATGTTCCTTTGTATTGTTAAAAATGCTCCTCTTCTCCTTTTCCACTCAGAAAACTATCTTAATGAAGAAATCTTGTGGATTATGACCATTGTTTGATTGCTCATTGCCTACTGGTCGTAATCACCAAGACTATTTGCAAAATTATTGTCCTTGGATCACTATTAATCATCTATATATGTATCAGGTCTGTTGGAAAGGACTAGTCCGATTTTCAACCGGACTAGTCCGGACAGACGACAATTAGGTTAACTCAGGGGTACCGGACTAGTCCGCTACCATGACCGGACTAGTCCGGTCAGTCGCATATAGAAGCAGTTGGCCGGACCAAACGCCTCCCTCTCCACTCATAAACACTTTGTCTCACCCTCTCTCCTAAACCCTAGCTCCCAAGGTGATTTTTGAGTTGAGCCCTCAAACTCGGAGTTTTCTCCGTGAAAAAGCCTCTTCTCGATGAGGGGATGCTACTTTCCGGACTCATCCGGATAGACTCTTGCTCCTTCAACGCGAATCTTCAAATCTTGGTAAATCCCCCCGTAAAACCAAAATCTCAATTTTTCTAGCTCTAGCTAGTTTCCTTTGATTTCAAAAGGATGTACATTGCATAAATAGATGTATTCCTACCACTTTTCTGCCCTTGTGTCCTTAGATAGGATATTTGTTTCAAATGAAACATTCAATTTAGGGTTCTTATGCTAGGCCGGACTAGTCCGGCGCTCAGATGCGGACAAGTCCGGTCCATCGGACTAGTCTGCACTCTGAAACCGGACAAGTCCGGTCTCTGACAGTTGAACCCCTACATTCCCATTTGAAGTCGATAATGCGTCCATTTGCATCTAATCCTTAAACTCCTTATCAGACATCATGTCTTCGGGCTCAGATGACGGCTCTTTTCACCTTGACGAAGAAGTTCAACGTGAAAGAGTGAGGAGAGCTAAGGAGGGAGTGATGAAGAAGAGACATGATGTCAATGCTCACTCTCCACCCTTCGACGACAATCTACCTAAGAAGAGAAAAGTTATTGTCAAAAGGCCTCAAAGGAAAGATGCTGCTGAGGGCTTGTCAGAGCCAAAAAGAGTTCTCAATAAAGGGAAGGGACTTGCTAGTGGCCCCATTGGGCCTCTGAAAATGAAAAATCCCGTTCACCGCAACAGGCAGCCTTCAAGTGAGGATATCACTGGAAAAGGGAATGAGCTAGCTGATAACTTTAGGAAGATTGAAGTGTATGACCGACCTAAACAATGTTCTGATCCAAGGTTCTGGAGCAACTTCCATGCAGACTACTACGAGCATGTGTACATGAAGATGAAGAATCCTGTAGTAGAGAGTCAATGGCTAAATGTTGAATACCTGAAGTCGAAGAGGTATCCTGCCTTTCGTGAGATGGTGGAGGCCTTAGAGAGGCACGGTCTGACGGACCTGCTATCATTTGAGTATGACTGGAACAATGAAGTTATTACCCAGTTTTACTCCACTCTCTACTTTGCTCGTGGTGATGGAGACAGTCTTACTTGGATGACTCATGGTTCAAGGTACAGTGTCACTTATGATGAATTTGCTAGGATTCTTCACCTCCAACACACTTTGGATCATGAACTGATCATCCATAATCTAAAACCCCTGGAGAAGGAAGAGCTTGAGTTTCTCTATGACACAAGGATGCCATATGTTCCTCCCACCATCAAATATCTGAAGCCCTTCTTTGTGGTCCTCAATAGAGTCTTGAGAAAGACTATAGCTCCGAAGGATGGAGATGCGGGAACTATACAAGGGACCTTGAGGACTCTCATGAAGGTCATTAGTGGAAGGAGACCATTCAATGTTTTTCAGTATATCTACAACGACATTGTGAACATCTCAATCACCCCCAATAGGTCCTGTGGATATGCACCGTATATCATGTACATGATTGAGAAAGTGACGGGACTCGAGTTCGTCAAGGATGTCAAGCATGCGGGGTTGAAGCCGCAAAAACCCACCGAGTACACTCTCCCCCCGGCTCCAACTACCCCGTCCTCTCCATCAGTGGAGAGGAGATCAAAGCAAGCTCAAGATGTCACTAGATCTGCAGCTGCTCCTCCTGGGTCTCCACCTGCCCAAGAATCATCCAGTGGCATCCTCAAGATGCTCTCCTCCATCTTTGCCTGCTGCCGCAAGATCGAAGACAGGCAGCGCAAGGAAAAGCATGCAAGGAAGAAACATCAACAGTATGTCAATGCCAATATCAAGTCTATCTGTGCAAAGCTTGAGATTGAGCCCGTTGGATCACCGCCCGCCTCAGAGGGCTCAGAGGAAGATCCTGCTCCCGTGGATCCCGAAGTTGGTGACGATGAAGATCAGACTGAGAGTGAAGGAGGAGGCAGCGATGAGTGATTCCCCTCAATTTTTCCCTTTTTGGTGCCTTGATGCCAAAGGGGGAGAGATTGAGATTAGATTTGGACTCGAACTATCTAGTATTAGTTATTAAGCTCTTTTGTGATCAAGGACATGTACCTATTTTAAAATCTTGTAATGCACTACTTCTTTTCTTATGTGTGATGCACTATGCTCTAATGCCTACTTATATGTTCACTATTGTTTGTCTTTAATTTATCACATTTTGTTTATCACACACCTGTTAGGCACCCCACCATAAGGTGTGTGCATATGTGAGAAGCTTTTTGTGAATTCCTTATTATTCTCATATGTGCACACTTTATGAAAATCAACTTTTTATTCTCAATTGTGATATCTCAAATAGTTGTCATCAATCACCAAAAAGGGGGAGATTGTAAGTGCATGTAGGATATCCCTTGTGGGTTTTGGCTAATTGATGACAAGCATATGAGATCCTAATGAAATTATTGCAGGACAAACAAAGTGAACAAGCTCGTGCACACAAAAAGATGAAAAATAGAGTGGTGTCCGAAAAGGAAGACTTTAGTGGAATTTAGAAGAGCAAAGTAGATGTAAATGTATAGGGTGTGTGTGAGAGACACATCCCAAGAGCTCATGACTTTGCGTAAGGGTAAGGGGTTTAAAAATCAACTAAAATCCACTGGACACCGGACTAGTCCGTTCATGGACCGGACTAGTCCGGTCAGCTTACTGGAATGCGACAGGACAAGTCCGGTTTTAGACCGGACTTGTTCGCTCATGTTTCTGTTGTCCTCTTTAGAGGACTGCGGACTAGTCCATCCATGCGACAGGACTAGTCCGCTAAACTTTCTGGAACTCCACTTCACATAGCACCGGACAAGTCCGTTTTTGGACCAGACTAGTCCGGTTAACCCACTGGAAGTAGACCGGACAAGTCCGATCATATACAAGACTAGTCCGGTATTAGGTTTTACAACGATAACTTTTTAGAAACTATATAAATGGGTGATCCACGGCCTCCCATAGTAGAGACACGACTCATACTGCTTGAAACAAGAACCCTAGCGCCACCACCTGTCCCTAGAGCCCGAAAACACATCTCCTCACACATCTAAGGCGCAAAAAGGTGAATATCAATTGAACACTTGGATTCGGGATTCGGAGATCGTCGTTCTTTTGTTGTGAGCTCTTGGGGTTTGATCTCTCTACACTCATATTCTGCATTGTAATCTTTTTGAGTGTATTTGATCGCTTTCTCATTGTAATTCTTATGGGAGCCCTCAACGTGTGAGGTTGCCCCACAAACTCGGTGATTACCCGTGCTAGTGGAGTCAAGTCGGCCTTGTGTGGTGACTTGAAGAGGGAAAGGGTTAGAGACCCGGCTCTGTGTGAGCCTCCTCAACGAGGACGTAGATCTCTTGGTGAGATCGAACCTCGGTAAAATTTGTGTCTCGCATGCCTCCTTGTTTTTGTTGATTATAACATCTAGTTGCTAAACTTCATAATTTGAGTTGCTAAGTCTCATTCACGGGCATAATCACACCTCACATTGTAAAATCAAAATAGAATAATTGTTGTTCTTATTTCCGCTGCTAAACAAGTTAATTCTTCTGAACAACACTTATACAATCTACACAATTCAGCACACCGGACTAGTCCGCCCACACAACCGGACTAGTCCGGTCAATCAAGTTTCTGATAATTCTATTAAGTGTGCAGGAATCTTTTAAAGGCCTATTCACCCCCCCCCCTCTAGGCCACATTCAATTTGCTAAGTTTGAGAAATTTGAGAGGATAAAAGGGACAGTGGGGCCCACTGGTCAGCCTGCCCAAATATCTGAAGAAGTGAGTCGGTCTGTGTTTCTCCACTCGAACCAGCCAAGGCAGCAGAGGGCACAACCGAGCTTCCAGGCAGCAGCTGCTCTCCCAAAATTTTCATCGTGCGGGCGAGTTGCTTGTGTGATTCCTTATCCCCGGCGTGATCCTCTGACTCCCAAACCGAACCCCCACAGCCTTTGCTTCGTGCTCACGCCAGAGAACAGCGCCACTCACTGCCGCCACCACCGATCGATTGGGAGCCGGTATTTCATCACATGCAAGCCTATGTGCATGGCAAAACAGCTCTAGGGCATTGGCCTCAACCTCCTTGGCACAAAACCGAGTGCTACCGGTATCCCCAACACCGAGCAAAATGTTTTCCCGCGGCGGCTGAAAGGAAGAGCGACATGGTGCTCTCCTGGATAGCCTCACCCAGAGCTTCTCACAGCCAAACAAGACCACCTTTGGACGCGCTAAGGTCTCACTATGCTCACCTCTAAAGCTTGGCTCAAGTGGTGGATCAACGCCGATGAATTTCCGATTCTTCCTCCGGCTGGTGCAAAATAACCTTCAGGTAAGGAAACTCCAAATTCCCGATCAATACCTGCTTAGAGGCCACAAAACTGCACACACACGAGCTAGACTTTCTAAGGAACATTTTTGCTTCGCAACCCTGGCACGAAACACTCTGTAGCCGGCCAAATTTGAGTTTTTGTAATGGCGACCGAGGCGGGGGACCGTGGGCGCAAGGTGAAACCCCATTAGCCACCGTTCCCGAGCAGTTTTGAGGCCATGTCAATCTTCCTCATAGTTCACCGGTGCTTTATAGCTTGAAAAACTAGGGTTTGGCGAGCCAGGCAGAGCGGGCAACGTCGCCGAAGTGGAACCGAGACGCTGCACCGTTGCGAGTGGGGTTGGGGACCTCGCCGGCTCGGGGAAGCTTCACCAAGGTTCTCAGCGCGTGGTTTTAGGCCCTGGCAGCAAGCAGGGGCTCGGGAGGAGGTCTGGGGACCGAGTTCCGTGGAGCTCCGGCGAGCTCCGAGTGCGGGCGCGGGAATGGCGAGAGGTTAAAGAAGGGTGCACTGGGCCCAGCAGCCAGTGAGAGGGATTTAAAACCCGGATCCTTTGTGGCTTTGAATCAGCTGTGGCCGCGTGATATAAACCCTGTAACCCCGTGTGTCCTTCTCCCAGAGCGTGCCACGTCACCCCGGACCCCGCCGTCAGAATTTAAACTTTTTCCCCGATTTAATTTGAATTTCAGATTTCCTTCAAACTTTGGAAGACCATAACTTTTGCTAGGAAACTTCAAATTTAGTGATTCAAATTGGGTTAGATTCAGATTAAAAAAACTCTATCCAAATATGCAACCCAATTTGTATGAAAGTAAATAATTAATTCTGGAAAATTCATTGTAGCTTTTCAGTTAAAGAATTTTACAGGGAGTTTGGTTTATCCAAAAATCCTTAACTTTTGCCAGTGAAATCCTTAGGATGTTATTGAACTCCTGTAAAATTTTCATCTCATTTAGAGTTATTTCAGTATAATAATTCAGATTTCAATTTGATGTGTTCAAATGAATACAGAAGCTTTTCAGAAAAAGTCCCAGAGTTGGAAAAATTAATTCTGGACAATTCTAAGCTCCACAAATACTAGGAAAATTCATGCCGGCTCTATGAACTATAATTGAAATTTTATTTCGCTAAGTTTTGCATGAACATGTGATTTACTTCAGAATTAATTTCTTTTCTCTTAATTGCTCAAGGAATTGATCTGAATAAACCCCTGAGTGAAAAGTGCTAAATTTTGGTCCAGAATCTTTTCATGTGACCAGAACTCACATGTAAAGTTTCAGCTCGAGTTGAGCCTTAGAACTCCCTGTATTTGTTTTCCATGCTTATGTAGGTGGGGAAATACATAAGAGTCTTTTAGGAATTATGGGAGACACATTTTCCTTCCACTTTAGCTGCAATTTGGCAAGCTAAGTCCCTGTGGAGTATAGGACTTCCTGTAAAATTTTCAGCAATATTGTAGTTCAGATTCTCCAATTTTCTTCACATTAGTTCAGCTCATTTGATATGTTCATTAGGAAACTTAGTTAAACCTTGATGATTCTATGCACCACAGAGGCAACAAAGCCATTCTTGGCATTTCCACACAGCCTCTGTTCTTAAGAAGTTTGTGTCTTCAATTCTCTAAATTGCATTATAACAACTTATGCATATACATGTCGATAGCTCATGACGACAGACTTCAACGGAGTCATCCCGTGAAGTGTGGATCTCTTGATCAGAGCTTAGGAGGATCAAGGGAGCAAAGATCACTAACTGCTTATATATATTACTACCCTGCAAAACAAGCAAGATTCGGTTTGCATTAGCCGTTTCATAAATTTTACTGTTTTGAGAACTTACATTATGTATTCATTAAAATTGTGCATTAGAGTCTTGTTTGAAAACCCAACTGCATAGCCAAGAGAACCAGGGTTTTGGGGCTTAGGTTATAAACCTCGAGTAGCCACTGCAATGCTAAAATAGTGTAGGATTTGGTACAAGTCGAGTAGTTGGAACTGCTCACGAGAATAGGCTAAAGGCACACAACTTGTTAGAGATAGAAAATGGAACACATGGCAAGAAAAATGAGACCGAGCGGAGAGTAAGTGCAGCAGGACTTTGGGGCCTGAGTGCCATAGCTCCGCTTGTGTCGATTGAGGACCGAGCCATGTGCAGGTCTGTTGAACAAGTTAGAACAGTACCGAAGATCTGCTTGATATATGGCAACCAGGAAACCGATGTAATTCGGATAGCGATCTGTTGAGGCATTGCTTGTCGTCCAGAGGGTAGGTTGAGAGCATGAGGTGTAAATTGGCTGGCGGCACTGCGGATGCGCTCGCAGAGGCCTCTTGCTCGGGACGATAGGACCGGTTCAACACTTGGCTGACGGATGAAAGGTGGTTGCATACGACGCCCGTGGTGGTTGCTGTAGGCAACATCGAGTACGGGCGTACCTGACAGGTTATTCGGGTAACCCTGCAGGTTTAAAATGATTAAAATCACCATCCCTCGCGGTCAGTGAGTACCACTTGTTCACTGTTCCATGACGTAGAAAGAACAGGCTAGTTCCATGTTAAAACATTTCTGATTGAAAGCTGTACTTTGTTTGCTAATGACTTGCTGTAGTTTAGAGCTAATTAAAGTTCCTTTCAGCCTTAGGCAAAGCACACGTGAGAAATGTGTTTCTTGTTTGATTGCGGCTCTCTTATGTGTCTTAGCATGAGGTTTTCCACACACTTGCTGCTAAAACTTGAAAGTAAGAGCCAACTAAATAGGCGTGTCTTTTGCAACTTACTTTCCTATTATGCACTGCAATTCTAGCATGTAGAGTGACATGTTTAGGTGAGACGGGTCAGTCTTGCTGAGCCTATGTGCTCCTGCTTGCTATATGAGTGGTTTTGCTGGTTAACATCGGTGCTTATGAGGAGGTTGTCCGGTGAGACTCGGAGACTTCCGAGTCATGTAACACATGGAGAACCCGGCCGCTGTCATATGACTTCGTGTTGCTAGCGAGAAGAGTCCACGGGCTAGACATATTCTCGAGTGCTTAGTAGACATGAAACATGAGCTAAACTAGTATTCCATTATAGTTATTTGATGTAAATTATTTAAAAAGAATACTTGTAAGCTTCTTCATTTGATTTATATAATACGTGTTTCTTATATGTGTGTTGTTCGGTGCCGCATCGCAAGGCACCACCCAATGCGATTCCCGGGCGAGTGGCATGACCCCGTGATCAGGTCGGGCCATCACAGCATGGTATCAGAGCCGCATTAGGAATAGCGCACGGAATAGGGATCGTATTACGAAAAAACTTAGGATACGGTGTGTGAGACCTATGTGTGCTGAATATATTGGCTATGACGATAAAAGTTTTAATTCTGCCAAAACACTCTTTTTGTCAAGATCCGACTTGCTATGGCTAGGTCCGACATGTGTTTAGTTAGCTCCGGTGGTAGGTCCGACTAGCTTTGGTAAGTTCCGGTGCTAGGTTCTGCTAGCTTTGGTAAGCTCCGGCTAAAGGTCCAGTTAGCTTTGGCAAGGTCCGGAGCTAAATCGCAATGGTTCTGTTTTTACCATGCAAATGTTTTGAACTTGCTTTAAATCTATGAAAAGATTGCTTAGTATTCTTTTAATAAGTTTTTGGAGTGTTATGGCTGTTTACGGTGGTTAACATTTTGATATGGTTTGCAGCATGCTTATGTGAGGTGTTCACGTAAGGTGTTGTGGTTTTCGAAACTAACGTGAGTCAAGTCGAGGACTTGTGCTCAAAAGTATTGGTTGTTTATTCATGTGCAGGTGTTGCTTGAGTTCAAGATATGGATGGTGACGGGATCCATTGAACTAGTCTTAGGGAGAAGATGAGGTTCAACAACCAAGTTCAGCAGGAATTGTGGTTGAGTTGATCGGGAGGTCGTGCAACATGTTTGGATCAAGAACAATGCATATGAAGGTATCGTGGACGTTGTTGTAAGGTGTTTGCACGTGTGCAAGGAGTGCATGGATGTGGCAACATGGTTATAAGGTGTGATGAAGAGATGTGGATGGAAAGAATTGGTACGAAAGGTCCAACCGGATGGATTATGGACTCAGGCTGCGACTGAGTCGATTATGGCTCAAATATGGAAAGATTTGAGTTGGTTATGATAGCATTTCGTGTGGGACACGAAGTTGAGTTGTTTTATGAATGTAGGATACGTTTCTAAGGTGTTTGGAAGTCTCATGATTGCTTCTATCTGCGTATAGAAGAGTCTTCAGCAGTTATGGAATGTTCGATTAAGAAACTGAGTAGGATTAGAATCCTAGATTGAATTGGGTTGGCCTCCGGGCAGGTTATAGAAGCAAGGGAGGCCAGAGCTCGTGAATAAAATGATCTTGGGCTGTTTCTCTTATGTTTTGATCAATAAAATTCGTAATTTAGAGGGGCTTTTGTGCATTGTTCATCCGACTTCTTTTTGTCAAGTCTTTCTCGTCGAGTTTCTGTACAGCACGACAGTGTTTCGGTGTTTTGATCATAACTCAAGTTTTACAGATCCAATTGACGTGATTATTTCTGGGTTGTATTCAAAACTTGATTATCTATAATCTGTGAAAATTTCACGGTTATTTGATTTGTAGTTTCTGATCTACACGAGTTTTTTTTGCAGTGTTGCAGATCTGGTTTTTACTTGAGTAGAACAGATTGACCCTCATTTGATCTTTCGATCATAACTTGAGTTTTTCTTGACGGATTTCCGTGATTCTTGTTGCCGTGTCTTTGTGACTTGATTCTCTATAATATATACCAATTTTGTCACGGTTGAACATATTTAGATCAGTCGCATCCATGGTTTCTTTAACAGATCAATTTTCTGCCGAGTGGGTTTTTGTTGCTTCCGCTAAAAAGTTTAAATCTACCATTCACCCCCCCTGGTAGATTTTTACGTGCTCTTTGATCCTACAATTGGTATCAGATCCATGATGCTCTAATCTTTGTGATTTACACGTGTTTTGACTAATCATCATAGAGAAATACTCCGCGAAACCTTGTGTGTTTAGTGGCATTGATTTTCAGGTTTGGAAGGCACGAATGGAGTCTTTCATCCAAGCGGAAGGCTTCGCAATATGGGAAAAGGTGTACAAGCCTTATGACATTTTCGAATGTCGTAAGACAGGACATTTTCATATGGATTGCCCTAACCATTCAGATCCTACTTCCTGTAATGAAAAGCAAACTAGGACGAAGCACTCCTCTGCAAACGATAAGAAAAAGAAGAAGGGTTTTATAGGACACCAATTGGTAAATAGTTTTATCTCCGCACTTCAAGTACATGGCTCGAGTGATGTGGACATCGGATGTGACGAAGATGAAGATGATTTGGCAAACTTATTCTTCATGGTGGGCAAGTCAAGTTCAAGTATGGAGGAGGCAGAACACAACAGCGACAATGAAGAAGTATGTCCTACTTGCGAAGAAATGTGTGATGCTATTTCTCGTGCCACTGTTAAGAAAAACGACAAAAAGCTTAAGGACAAAGCTGTTAAAATTGAGTCACTAGAATCTGATATTAATCGTTTGAAGTCTATGATTACTAGTGATGATTCTTGTTCCTCATGTGATTTGATATATGAACAATTGTCCTCTCTAGGAAGTGCACATACCTCCACACTTGATAAACTTGAGTTAATGATTGAAAAGAACAGAGAGCTTGCTGCACTTAATGATAAAAACTTGAAAGATGCTTGCTGTTCTACAATTGATTTGCACTGTTCTACTTATGATGATCTTAATAAGAAACTACAAGATGCTATGAATGAAATTTCTATATTGAACAATGCTTTACGTTCTCATGAAGCTAAGTATTGTTCCAATTGCAAACTAAAAGGAAAAACTTCATGTAAAAACTGTCTAGACTTGTCTAAGAAACCTAATGACATGAATAGGACACTAGAGCGGTTTTATAATGGGAATAAGAATCTGAACTTGCTGTTGAATTCTTCTAAATCATGCAATGATAAAACTGTTTTAGGTTTTGATTCCCATGCTCATGCTAAAGCACACCCACCTAAAATTGTAAAGTCATTAGGAAGTGGTCTGATTAAAACAGTTCCTAAACAAAAAGAAGTTGTTTTTAAATCTGCAGGAGTGTTGTCTCACTCGGTTTCAGATAAACATGTTGTCTGCTCATCTAGACATGAATATAAAGTTAAATTTCATTGTACCTACTGTGGTAGAGATGGTCATGTCATAGATTTTTGTTATAGACTTGCTAGGCAACAGAAAAAGGAAAGAATGATTGCTAGATCACATAACAACTGTGCAAAACCTGTTGCGTGTGCTGAACCGAATGTTAGGAATATGCAACCTGCTGTAATGAGTCAAAAACATGCAAAGTTTGCTTCCGGACCTACTGT
Source organism: Neostapfia colusana (assembly GCA_030760725.1). Taxonomy (NCBI): domain Eukaryota; kingdom Viridiplantae; phylum Streptophyta; class Magnoliopsida; order Poales; family Poaceae; genus Neostapfia; species Neostapfia colusana. The sequence goes on from JASWHV010000011.1 coordinate 20,158,949, forward strand.
TTTTAGTGCTACTCATGTAACACCTCGTAGGTCAGTAGATGGGTTCAAAAATCCTCAAACTTTGGCTCTTAAACCTGCTGTTTTATCTCAGCCTTTGCGTGTTACTTCTGCTGGACGTCGTGTGACTTAGTACTGGATTTCTAAATGTCTTTTGACTAACCCTAGTATTGAGTCATCGACGTATTGTACTTCTATGTAGGTTGCACGCTTGAGGAGGGAGAACATTTGGGATTGTGGATTCAGGATGCTCACGCCACATGACCGGTAACAAAGAATGGTTCTCCTCCCTCTCTTTTGTGTCACATGTAGAAAATGTTACTTTTGCCGATAATTCTTTAAATCCTATAATTGCTAAGGGTTCGGTTACAGTAAATAATCAGTACACTTTAAAAGATGTGGCACTTGTTAAAATTTGAAATACAACTTGCTTTCTGTTTCACAATTGCTAGATGAAAATCTGGAAATTATTTTCACTAATAATTGTTGCAAGGTTGTAGTTTCAAATAGTGAGCTCATTTTTAATATGTTTCGGTTTGGATGAGTTTTTAAAGTTGATTTTAATAAGTCATCCTCTAAGCATAGATGTCTAGTTTCTAATGATCCAAAAGACTTATATTTTTGGCATCGTAGACTTGGTCACGTAGGCTTTGATCATCTAAGACGTGTTAGTGCTCTTGATCGCATACGTGGGCTGCTAAGCTTAAAGGGGACAAAGAAATTGTGTTCTCTTCTTGTAGACATGCTAAGATGGTTGCAGGTTCACATGCTCCTCTAACAATGACCATGAAAACTGAACCGGGTCAATTTTTGCACCTTCACACGTTGAAGGCTCCCACAAGAATTACAATGGGAAAGCGATCAAATACACTCAAAAAGATTACAATGCAGAATATGAGTGTAGAGAGATCAAACCCCAAGAGCTCACAACGAAGGAACGACGATCTCCCAATCCAAAATCCAAGTGTTTGATTGATTTTCACCTTTTTGCACCTTAGATGTGTGGGGAGATGTGTTTTTTGGGCTCTTAGGACAGGTGGCGGCGCTAGGGTTTGAGTTTTTAGCAGTATGAGTAGTGTATCCCTGTTGGAAGGCCGTGGATCACCCATTTATATGGTTTCCAAAAAGGTTATCGTTGTAAAACCTAATACCGGACTAGTCCGGTATATGATCGGACTTGTCCGGTCTACTTCCAGTGGGTTAACCGGACTAGTCCGGTATAAAAACGGACTTGTCCGGTTCTATGTGAAGTGGGGTTCCAGAAAGTTTAGTGGACTAGTCCTGTCGCATGGATGGACTAGTCCGCAGTCCTCTAAAGAGGACAACAGAGACATGAGTGGACTAGTCCGGTCTAAAACCGGACTTGTCCGGTTGCATTAAAGTAAGTTGACCGGATTAGTCCGGTCCACGAACGGACTAGTCCGGTGTCCAGTGGATTTTAGTTGATTATTAACCCCTTACCCTTACCAAAAAGTCATGAGCTCTTGGGATGTGTCTCTCACACACACCCTATACATTTACATCTAATTTGCTCTTCTAAATTCCACTAAAGTCTTCCTTTTCGGGCAGCACTTTATTTTTCACCTTTTTGTGTGCACCGAGCTAGTTCACCTTGTTTGTCCTGCAATCATTTCATTAGGATCTCATATGCTTGTTATCAATTCTCCAAAACCCACAAGGGATACGCTAGATGCACTTTCACAAAGTGAGGATGGGGTTGTGGTTAGGAATAAGGCTAGGTTGGTTGCTCAAGATTTCACACAAGTTGAAGGACCTGATTTTGATGAAACTTTTGCTCCTGCTGCTAGATTAGAAGCCATAAGAATTTTGTTAGCATTTGCTGCATCTAAAGGTTTGAAGTTATATCAAATGGATGTTAAAAGTGTTTTTCTTAATGGCTACAGAGATGAGGAGGTTTATGTCAAGCAACCACCGGGTTTTGAAAATCCAAATTTTCCTAATCATGTTTACAAACTGTCCAAAGCCTTGTATGGTCTTAAACAAGCCCCTAGAGCATGATATGATAGGTTAAAAATATTCTTACTTGAAAAGGGGTTTACCATGGGCAAGGTTGATAAAACTCTTTTTGTTTTTAAGCATGGCAATGACTCATTATTCGTTCAAGTGTATGTGGATGATATTATCTTTGATTGTGCTTCTCGTGATCTTGTGTCCAAGTTTTCAGCTATGATGAGTTCAGAATTTGAGATGAGTATGATGGGAGAACTCACATACTTTTTGGGGCTGCAAATCAAGCAAACAAAGGAGGGTACTTTTGTGGATCAAACAAAGTATACAAGAAACCTTCTTAAGCACTTCAACATGGACAAAAGCAAGTCTCTTAGGACACCAATGGGTACAACAACGAAACTTGAACTTGATGAAGATGGTGAACCAGTGGATCAAAAAGAATGTATAAGTATGATTGGATCACTTTTGTACCTCACAGCATCAAGACCGGACATACGATTCAGCGTATGTCTTTGTGAACAATTTCAATATTCCCCACGTGCTTCACATCGTCAAGCCGTCAAAAGAATTCTCAGATACTTACATGGAACTGAAGAATTTGGGATTTTTCTTCCTTCTTCCTCAATCGTTAATTTGAAAGCTTTTTCGGATGCTGATTTTGGGCGTTGTAGAATTGATAGGAAAAGTGCTTCGGGTGCTTGTCATTTTCTTGGTAATTCACTTGTTGCTTGGTCCTCTAGGAAACAAAATTCAGTTGCACAATCCACAGCCTAATCTGAATATGTAGCTGCTGCTAGAGCTTGCTCATAAATTCTTTGGATTGTTCAAACACTTAAGGACTATGGGGTTGATCTAGATAGTGTTCCACTATTTTGTGATAACAGTAGTGCCATTTGCATTGCTAAAAACTGTAAAAGTCCCAAAAATGTGTATGAATAAAAACCAAGGTTTGAGTTCATATGTGTGGCAAAGACATGAAAAATGGGACTTGCTAAAACTTTTCTTCATGCAAGGTAATACATGGATGAACATCCAACATGAGGTTCACCTTTTTATTTAAAAGTGTTGGACCAATAAGGAGTTAAATACCTCTTTGCATGAAAGTTTAAAATTCAGATTTGAAATTCAAAGTTCACACATGGGGTGACCAAAAACATTGAATAAACATGCAGCCCTATAGTTGGGATTATAGGGAAAAGTTTGCTCACAAACTTTTCAATTGTTGGGTGGGCTCAAAAAGGAGTTAAAGAGAAGAATTTGCAAACTTAAACCAAATTCAGATTTAGTCTTGCAAATTCAAACTGAATTTGAAGAATTCAAATTCTAGCCCACCTTTTTAAATTTTAGCATTCTAGGGATTGAAAAGATCAGCTTGAACAGATATTTGGGAGGTACATGTGGAGTGGGATCCACACGTCATAGAGCTAAAAGAGGAAACTTACTCACTAAGTTTTGCTCTCGGTGGGAAATTTTTCCGAACATCTCGCGAGCGCCACAGAGGAGCTTGCCGTGCCAGCTCCTGCTGCCGGCCTCCGCGCGTTGGCGCCCCAGGGTCAGTTCTCACCGCTTCAGCAACGTTATCTCTCCCTCCTCGGACCAAGCCGACAGCAGTTGCTTCCTCTCCTCACGATCAGCAGGGCGCTGTTTTTCCTTCACCGGCGCTGCTCCACTGCCCCTGTCTCCCGGCCAGCCCAGCGCCTCTCCGGCAGGCTCAAGAGGTCACAGAGGTGCGCCAGGAGGTACTGATCCTCATCCCATCGTCTTCTTGCTCTCCCCCGACGCCGGCTCGCCGGAATTCGATTTCTGGCACCGGCGCACGTATAGAACAACCTGTGTTTAATTCGTGAAATTCTCCCAAACCGATTGATCATACCTCCTACAATTCAAACCACAGCAACTAGATGCCCTAGCGCCCTCCCACGCCGAAAACCAAAAGAAACCGACCCTCCTATGCCCCGGGCGACGAGAAATCGTCGCCGGCGGCCAAAACTGCCACGGTCCACGGTGACGACTAGGTTGCAGCCACTTCCTGCACGATCTGACCTCCGTTCCATGTTCCTAGAACCATATGGATGCTGTAGGACATCGTAGCTCGCCGGGAGATGCCTTAGACACGCTGGAACGCGTCCATGTCGAGCTCCCGAGCCGCCCCACCGGTGCCGACCCACCTACAACCGTTTTCACGCGGGGAAACCTTGCCCGGCAGCTGCGCCACGTTCCCAGGAGCATGTAGGGCGAAACCGGAGCTCATTTGGTGGAGAAATGAGGGAGAACGAGCCATGCCAAGTTCACTGCCAGTGTGCACCCGCGGGCTCTGGCGGGAGGTTGAAGAAGCACCTGACCCGTGGGCCCCATGCGCGACTGTGCTGTTTAAAATCAAACAGAGAGTTGTGCAAACTTGTAAAATGCATAACTTAGTGTAGGAAGCTCCAAAAATAGTGAGATAAATTTTGTTGGATTCCTTTAAGAGAGTACTATCCAGAGGTACAACCCAATAATTATGAAAACCCCTGGTTTTGGCTCATTAATTCATAGAAGGAAAAGCTTGTGGGAATTTTTCCAGAAGTTCTATGTATTGGAAAATCCCCAAATTTGGGCAGGAGAGTCTTCCAAAAATACTTGAACTCCAGTAAAATTTTCAGAAGCATTGGACCTCATTTGCTTGGCCAAATGTGATGTTAATTCCTTATGTCTCTGAAAATGGGAAAATAAACAGAGGTCAATTTCAGAAATTTTCCCCAAACTTTAGAACCTCATAACCCTTGCTAGGAATCCCCAAATTTAGTGATTCAAATTGGGTTGGGTTCATATTGAATAGCTCTGTCCAAATCTACAACCCAATTTGAATGAAACGAATTATTTAATTCTGGAAAATTCTTGGAAGGTTTTCTGAAAAAGAATTATTGAGGGAGTTTGGTTTATCCAAAATACCCAAATTTTGCCAGAATATTCCTTAGCATATTGTTGACCTTATAGCAAATGTTCAGCTCATTTGAAGATCATTTGAGTAGGAATTTGCTAAAAACAATCTGCTGTGTTCATAAGAGTCCAGAAACATTTTCAGAAAATGTTTCCCACTTCGAAAATCTGTTCTGAGCAATCCAAAGCTCCAAAAATCATAGGAAAATTTAGGCAATCTCTCTGGGAGATACTTGGAGTTGTAGTTCACTTAGTTGGGCATTAAAATGCACATTACTACAGAATTAATTCTATTGAATACAAATGCTTAAAGAATTGTTCTGGGAGAACTACCCAAGTAAAAGGGCTGAATTTTGGACCAGATGACTCTAATGTGATCAAGAACTCACATGTAAATTATCAGCCCAAGATGAGTCCTGGAACTCCCTGTCCTTATTCTCCATACTTATGTATAAGGGAAAAATACATAAGAGATATTGTGAGAATTATGGAGGACACAATATGACTCCACATTAGCTGCAATTTGGCAAGATAAATCCTTAGGTAGTATAGAACCTGCTGTAAAAGTTTTGAGGCCATTGGAGTTCTTGTTCTTCAGTTGCACTCAAATCTTTTCAGCTTATCTATTATGTTCATTAGAGAAAAGGGTTAGTGTATAGCTAAGGCCTTAAGGTCAATTAGTTTATTTCTGTTCTTTGCACAACAGAGGCAAACCAAGCCATTCTGGTCTTTTCCACACAACCTCTGTTCCTAAGAAATTAATTCCATAACTTCTTTCCATTACAGTCTATAAAATATATGCATATGCATTTCAATAGGAACCACAACGAAGGGGACTCAAAGGAGTGCTTCATCGAAGTGGATCAAGCTCCGGAGACTCAAGGGTGGATCTGCAAGGATACTAACTACTTATATACGACTACCCTGCAAAACAGGCAAGCTCCGGTTTGCATTTAACAGCTGTTAAGTTTTTATTTTGTATTCACCTTTGGTTAAGATTTGAACTGTGCATTAGGTCTAGTGTTTGATACTCCTCTTGCATAGCCAAATGACCCATGGAGTATTGGGTAGGTGTCTTTCACCGTGTAGAACTGCCATGCTTAAGTACGGTTCGGTAGAAGTCGAGTGGTGAGATGCTACTCGCAGATTTAGGAACAACAAGGGCATACGGGATTGGTTCGTAATTGAATTAGCAAGTTAAAGTTGAGACCGGAAGGTTGTAGGAGCAGCAGGACATAAGGGCCTGGGTGCTGTAGACCTGTCCGTGTCGGTAAAGGATCGATCCGTATGTGGCCCTGTTGAACAAGTTTGTGTTGTGTACTGGACTCATGCTGGCTATATGGGACCCAGTAAACCGATGTACCTCGGGAAGCTGTCGTTGGGACTTTTCGGGTCGCCTCAGGCGGACGGCCGGTGTGCAGTATGTGGGGAATATTCTCATGACATCTCACATCGGAAGGTGCACCATGAGAGTAGCTACTGTACGGGGTGACTTGATCGATTCAGCGGGGGTGAAACGGGGGAAAGGCTGCCACGTACGACGTCAGTGATGGTTGTTGTAGGCAACGTCGAGTACGGGTGTACGTGTCGTGTAGTCCGGGTGTTATTGATTCGAATCACCGTCGGTCGCGGAATGGACCGAGTATACTTGTTCTCACAGTCGTGACGTAGTAAGAACTTGCATGAGAAAGGAACTAATCATATTGATGTGAAGTATTATACTAGTGTTGTATTGGATCTCGATGAATAGGCTAGTGCAAACTCGATTCTTTTATGCCGTGAGCAATTTACATCGGGGGAAAGCGTTTCTTGTTTGATTGTTGACTCCCGATGTAGCGTGCCCAGGGTTACTTAAAATGCTGCAATTAATACCTGAAAGTAAGGATTCACTTTTAGGCGAGTTAATTATGCTTATGCCATCCTATGTTAGGTTCATAACCTCACTTAGAGTTTCATGTTTAGGGTGACGGTTAAGTCTTGCTGAGCGTTATGCTCACGGATGCTATCCGAGTTGTTTTGCAGGTAATTGACTCGCTGATTATGAGAAGGGGTGCCGATGAGACTCGGGAACCTCCGAGTGCTTACTCTAAGAGCATCCTCGCCGCTGCAGATTGTCTTCGTGTTGCTAGTAAGAAACGTCCGCGGGCTGGACCGTTTCTTTGTTGCTAGTTTAGATATGAGTCGTGAGAGTGATAGTCTTCCGCTGTAGTTTACTCTGATATACTTATTTGTAAAACAATCTTGTATGCTTCCGCAAACTATTTATGTAGTATGATGTATGTTCATCAACCCGTGTGCTGTTGGGTGCCACATAACACGGCACCACCCGACGAGGTCCTGTGGGGCCGTCACAGCGTGGTATCAGAGCTGCGTTGGGAACAGAGCACGGATTGAGCATCATATTATGTCAAAAACTTAGGATACGGTGAGATAACGGTACTAGGCCCACATAAGGACTACTATTAGCATATAATGAAGGTGGCAAGCTAACTTATTTGTTATGTCGGAAAATCGTGCATCTCGGGATGGTTTATGTCTTGGGGGGTGCACGTATGCGCTGTCCACCAGTGCGCACAAGCTGAAGGGTGGAGCCTCACGGGTGGCAGGTAACCCGACCCGCTTTAGTATCCTCTACGACTCTTCATGTCGTTTGGGGTATTCGAGCAGCGTCTGTCACAGGCGTGCGTGGTGCAATTTGGGAGACCCTGTCACGTGGTCAGTAACGTGAACACATAGCTCAAGGCGTGTTTGGCTTGAGAACACCTGGGCGAGTGATGACGGTCGGGTGTACGAACTGTATGGATACGGGTTCGGTGTGCAGCCGGACCTGATGATTGAGTGTGGCTTATGTAGGTACTAACCACGAAAACCTTAGTGCGTGTTGAACACGTTTGCGAGTGACCGTTTTAGTGCCACCTAAGGATACGTATATGCCGGTGTAATCCGGTTAGGTTTTTCTTTGGTGAGGCAACGTAGTACCGTCATATGTCTTACGGTGCATCGTCACCGTACTACACTGGATAGTATTCTTACCTATGAAGAAATCATTCATGACTAACTTCCAAACTAAAAATGGATGTGATAAAGTACATATTAGTTACTGAGCTCTTCATTTGAATAAGTTTCAAAGAAGAGACTTGTTAGGCTTCTTTTGATCTCAAAGACAGAGTGCTCTATTCAGACAGAAATTTTTCTAGTCTTTAACAGAGCGTAACTCTGATTAGCTTGACCCAATGGAGGTGTTTGATACAGTTCTGGAAAGGTTATCAAGTGCTCTACAACTCTTGTGTAAAACTCCAGAGCCAAACCCGACACCAACTTGGTTATATGTCCAGATGAATGCAAACTGTTCAGAAAACAGAGCAGCTGCAGACTTCTCTGGATGTTGCTGTAAATTAGCCGTCACAGTCTGTAGAAAAGTTTCTAAGGGTCATATGATACACCATTGGAAAGGTTAGGAAATTTTCAACAATTTTGTAGTTCATATTGTGTTCAGAATTGTACTCCATTTGTATGTAAAACTGTGATGAAAACAGCCACATACAAAGGAGGTGCTGGCAAATTTTAGCCAGAAATTCCGTCAACTTTGAACAATCCTAACTTTTGTTCAAGAAATGATCTAGGGGCATATGAGTACTCGTTGAAAATATACTGAAGTTAACTTTAACTTTGGTATTCAACTTGAGTTATGAAAATGCTAATAAATGGATCAAATTCTGAGTTAAGTACATAAAGGTCTGTTCTGTACAGAATGAGGGACTGAATATGTTGGCTTTAGAAAGATGTGTAAACATGAAATTTTGTTATGCTTTCATAAAGTTTTAGCATGTTCATGTTTTACATACTTTCACATACTTATGAGATCATATTTTGACTCCCCTCACAAATTATCTTTGTGCAGTATGGTGCATACTCATTCTCCGAGTAGGACTGAAGGTTCTCATCGAGACGGTGATGACTCGACTCCACCAGGGGCACCGCCATCAACGGTATGGGCGGATATCATGGCTCAGATGGTCGAGTCAAGTCAAGAGAACACAAGACTACTCCAAGCCTTGGTACAACAGGGCTTACTCCAGCGTGCACAACAGGACGTTCCACCTCGGAACGCCTACTTGGATTTCTTGGCGACACAACCGCCAATCTTCACGGAAGCCCATGAACCAGTGGAAGCTGATCAGTAGCTTCGAGTTATGGAGTCCAAGTTTGGAGTGTTTGAGTGCGATGAGTATCAGAAGACATTATTTGCAGCTCAACAGCTCCATGGAGCCGCCGTAAATTGGTGGTTTCCTTATCTCGCCACCGTTCCAGAAGGCCATCAAGTGGAGTGGACGGAATTTCGTGAAGCATTCCGGGCTTGTCACATTCCTATGGGTTTTATTAAGGCCCAACAGAAAGAATTCAGGAACCTGAAGCAGGGGGACATGAGTGTCCTCGATTATGTCAGACGATTCAACCTTCTGGCACAATATGCTCCTGCTTATGCGACGAGCGAAGCTGCAATGTGTGACTACTTTTTCTATGGCTTGAGTGCCATACTAAAAGAGAAGTTAGCTTTGTTCAATCAAGGAAGTTACACCGAGTTGATCAGTGCTGCTCTGCTACAAGAACAAGCGACACTTGAGTGTCAAGCAGAGAAGAGGGACCGGGAGGGTGTGCAAGAAGACACACCAGTTGTTCCTTGCAAATACCGTGTGGTGTATCGCACACCATCCGATGGAAGATGGCAATCACCAGTGAGATCAACTCCGTACAGATTTCCTGCTCAAGAATCTTATCTTGAAGCAGCACCATTACCGCAGCAACGAATGATACCTGTTGCATCATTGCTGCAGCCATGTACATCAACTTCTCAACCGCAAGTCAACGAAGAACCGGGGAAACCTCCGTGTTCTTATTGCCACCGTTCAGGGCATTTTAGGCAAGAATGCCGGGAGAAGTTGGTGAACACCAAACAGCCATCATCATCAGGTGGTATGCCGCCACCTGCTCCAGTCAACATAACAGCATTACAATCCGGGAGTGTGCAACATCTTGCGATCGAGGATGTCCCGGAGGGAGCACCAGTGTTAGCGGGCATGTTTACTCTCAAGGACGTGCCCGTATTGGTACTTTTTGATTCAGGTGCAACCCACAATTTTATCAGCAAAACATGCGTGGATCAGCACCAATTATCCACCAATACTCCAACAATGAGTTTTCTCATACGTTCACCGGGAGGAAATATCTCTGCCAATCAGATTGTGTCCCGAGCAGCTTTGTGTTTGGGCGGAAAAATATACCCAACATCGCTGATTATGTTGGATAGGCAGAAGATAGACATTATATTGGGGATGTCTTGGTTAAATCGTCACGGTGCCGTTCTCAATATCGGTAACCGGACTGTCCAGATTGACTCGCCGATTCACGGACAGCACACGCTGTTTTTAAACAGCGAAGATCCAGATATGGTAGAGGCCTACCACACGGAAGCGCTGAAGCTTGAAGATATTCCGGTGGTACATGATTATCCCGACGTATTTCCCGATGACTTACCGGGCATGCCGCCCGAACGGGACGTCGAGTTCAAAATTGAACTGGCGCCGGGAACGACGCCTATTTCACGAAGGCCTTACAAGATGGCACCTAACGAGCTAGCGGAGTTGAAAGAGCAACTGAATGAATTTATGAGCAAGGGTTTCATACGACCAAGTTCTTCACCTTGGGGTTGCTCAGCGCTGTTCGTTAAGAAGAAGGACGAAACACTACGGCTATGTGTTGATTACCGTCCTCTCAATGATGTCACAATAAAGAACAAGTATCCTTTGCCCCGCATTGACATCCTGTTTGATCAACTTGTGGGTGCAAAGGTATTTTCGAAGATGGATCTTTGGTCGGGCTATCATCAAATCAAGATCCGACCGGAGGACATACCGAAGACAGCTTTCTCGACGAGATACGGACTCTACGAGTACCTCGTCATGTCATTTGGGCTAACCAACGCTCCGGCACACTTTATGTATTTGATGAATTCTGTATTCATGCCGGAGCTAGACAAGTTCGTCGTGGTATTCATCGACGACATTTTGGTTTACTCCAAATCTAAAGAAGAGCACGCTGAACATCTGCGTATTGTGCTACAACGGTTGCAGGAGCACCAATTGTATGCCAAGTTCAGCAAGTGCGAATTTTGGATTGATCAAGTGCCTTTCCTAGGCCATATTATTTCAGCAGAAGGTATCGCCGTGGACCCCAGCAAGATTGAACAAGTGCTGAAGTGGGAATCTCCCAAATCGGTCCACGAGGTCCGAAGTTTCTTAGGTTTAGCGGGGTATTATCGGAGGTTTATTCCGAGCTTCTCAAAGATTGCTAAACCAATGATGGAGCTGCTGAAGAAGGGCACTAAATACATGTGGAATGAAGCATGTGAAGCCGCATTCAAAACTTTGGTGAAACATCTCACAACGGCTCCAGTTCTTGCTCAGCCGGACACGACGAAGCCATTCGATGTATACTGTGATGCATCCGGCATCGGTCTCGGCTGCGTTCTGATGCAAGAAGGGCGTATAGTCGCCTATGGGTCTCGTCAACTGCGAAACCACGAGCAGCATTATCCAACTCACGATCTTGAGCTTGCTGCTGTGGTGTTGGCGTTAAAGATGTGGAGGCATTACCTACTGGGTAATCTTGTTCACCTCTACACCGACCATAAAAGCCTGAAGTATATCTTCACGCAGATGGAGCTAAATATGAGACAACGGAGATGGTTGGAGCTCATCAAAGATTATGAAATTGAGATCCACTATCATCCAGGAAAAGCAAACGTGGTTGCCGACGCGCTGAGTCGGAAGGCCCATGTTCACAACTTAGCGGCTGCTGAGTTAGAAGACGAAGAACCAAGCCTCCGTGTCATTCCGTATGGCGCGCTTTATAATCTCGCGCTCATTCCAACAATCCGTGAAGAGATTGTTGAGGCTCAAAGAAGAGACAGAGGCATGTCTCACATACGGAGGAGACTCGACAACGGAGAGGTGAAATGTTTCCGGAAGGATGAGAACGGTACGATATGGTTTAACGACCGTATAGTGGTACCGCGTAATATGAAACTCCGGAAGAAGATCTTGGATGAAGCCCACCTGTCTAAGTTTTCCATTCATCCCGGAAGTAACAAGATGTACCAAGATTTGAAACAGAAATTTTGGTGGACGAGGATGAAGAGGGAGATTGCTAAATACGTATCCGAATGCGATACGTGTAGACGGGTCAAGGCTGATTATATGCGGAAAGCCGGACCGCTACAACCTTTAAAGATTCCGGCGTGGAAATGGGAGGATGTGAGTATGGACTTCATCGTCAGATTACCGCTCACATCCAGGAAGCATGACTCGATATGGGTGATCGTCGACCGGTTGACAAAGTCGGCTCATTTCATACCGGTGAACACCCATTATCGAGCAAGGCAATATGCGGAGTTATTCATCTCCAGAATTATTTGCTCACATGGTGTCCCGAAGACCATCATTTCAGATCGAGGTGCGCTGTTTGTTGCTCGTTTTTGGGAGCAGCTGCATGCCTCGTTGGGCACTAAGCTGATTAGGAGCTCCGCATATCACCCTCAAACCGATGGACAAACTGAGAGGGTGAATCAAGTACTTGAGGATATGTTGAGAGCGTGTGCCATCCACCACGGTAGGAATTGGGACGATCACCTACCGCTGGCGGAGTTTTCATACAACAACGGTTATCAAGCGAGTATTAAAATGGCACCGTATGAAGCTCTCTATGGCCGTAAGTGTCGCACACCACTGAATTGGTGTGAGTCTGACGAAAGAGTTCTGTTTGGGATTGATCTTGTCAACGAAGCCGAAGACAGAGTTCGGTTGATACAAGAGAACTTAAAGGCTGCACAATCCCGACAGAAGAGCTACGCAGATCAGAGGCGTAGGCCATTACATTTTGACGTCGGAGAACACGTTTATCTTCGTGTATCCCCGATGAAGGGAATTCACCGGTTCGGTGTAAAGGGGAAGCTCGCTCCCCGTTTTATTGGTCCTTTTGCTATCACGGAGAAGTGCGGACCCGTAGCCTACCGGCTGGAATTACCGGCAAGTCTAGCGGGTGTTCATGATGTATTTCATGTTTCACAGCTGCGGAAGTGCCTCAAATTCACCGCTGCTGTTCGCACTGAGTACATCGACGAATTGAAACCGGACCTGACCTACACCGAGCGACCGGTTCAGATTTTGGATGAAAAGACCCAGGTAACCCGGAACCGGACGATCCGATTTTTCAAGGTGCTGTGGAGTAATCACACCGCGGAAGAGGCGACGTGGGAAAGTGAAGATTATCTCCGCACCAACTATCCAGAATTTTTAGCTTTGTACAGTTTGTAATAACCTCTCCCGTCTCATTCCTCTTTTGTAATCTCGGGACAAGATTCTTTTAAGGGGGGGGAATGTAAAAGTCCCAAAAATGTGTATGAATAAAAACCAAGGTTTGAGTTCATATGTGTGGCAAAGACATGAAAAATGGGACTTGCTAAAACTTTTCTTCATGCAAGGTAATACATGGATGAACATCCAACATGAGGTTCACCTTTTTATTTAAAAATGTTGGACCAATAAGGAGTTAAATACCTCTTTGCATGAAAGTTTAAAATTCAGATTTGAAATTCAAAGTTCACACATGGGGTGACCAAAAACATTGAATAAACATGCAGCCCTATAGTTGGGATTATAGGGAAAAGTTTGCTCACAAACTTTTCAATTGTTGGGTGGGCTCAAAAAGGAGTTAAAGAGGAGAATTTGCAAACTTAAACCAAATTCAGATTTAGTCTTGCAAATTCAAACTGAATTTGAAGAATTCAAATTCTAGCCCACCTTTTTAAATTTTAGCATTCTAGGGATTGAAAAGATCAGCTTGAACAGATATTTGGGAGGTACATGTGGAGTGGGATCCACACGTCATAGAGCTAAAAGAGGAAACTTACTCACTAAGTTTTGCTCTCGGTGGGAAATTTTCCCGAACATCTCGCGAGCGCCACAGAGGAGCTTGCCGTGCCAGCTCCTGCTGCCGGCCTCCGCGCGTTGGCGCCCCAGGGTCGGTTCTCACCACTTCAGCAACGTTATCTCTCCCTCCTCGGACCATGCCGACAGCAGTTGCTTCCTCTCCTCACGATCAGCAGGGCGCTGTTTTTCCTTCACCGGCGCTGCTCCACTGCCCCTGTCTCCCGGCCAGCCCAGCGCCTCTCCGGCAGGCTCAAGAGGTCACAGAGGTGCGCCAGGAGGTACTGATCCTCATCCCATCGTCTTCTTGCTCTCCCCCGACGCCGGCTCGCCGGAATTCGATTTCTGGCACCGGCGCACGTATAGAACAACCTGTTTTTAATTCGTGAAATTCTCCCAAACCGATTGATCATACCTCCTACAATTCAAACCACAGCAACTAGATGCCCTAGCGCCCTCCCACGCCGAAAACCAAAGGAAACCGACCCTCCTATGCCCCGGGCGACGAGAAATCATCGCCGGCGGCCAAAACTGCCACGGTCCACGGTGACGACTAGGTTGCAGCCACTTCCTGCACGATCTGACCTCCGTTCCATGTTCCTAGAACCATATGGATGCTGTAGGACATCGTAGCTCGCCGGGAGATGCCTTAGACACGCTGGAACGCGTCCATGTCGAGCTCCCGAGCCGCCCCACCGGTGCCGACCCACCTACAGCCGTTTTCACGCGGGGAAACCTTGCCCGGCAGCTGCGCCACGTTCCCAGGAGCATGTAGGGCGAAACCGGAGCTCATTTGGTGGAGAAATGTGGGAGAACGAGCCATGCCAAGTTCTCTGCCGGTGTGCACCCGCGGGCTCTGGCGGGAGGTTGAAGAAGCACCTGACCCGTGGGCCCCACGCGCGACTGTGCTGTTTAAAATCAAACAGAGAGTTGTGCAAACTTGTAAAATGCATAACTTAGTGTAGGAAGCTCCAAAAATAGTGAGATAAATTTTGTTGGATTCCTTTAAGAGAGTACTATCCAGAGGTACAACCCAATAATTATGAAAACCCCTGGTTTTGGCTCATTAATTCATAGAAGGAAAAGTTTGTGGGAATTTTTCCAGGAGTTCTATGTATTGGAAAATCCCCAAATTTGGGCAGGAGAGTCTTCCAGAAATACTTGAACTCCAGTAAAATTTTCAGAAGCATTGGACCTCATTTGCTTGGCCAAATGTGGTGTTAATTCCTTATGTCTCTGAAAATGGGAAAATAAACAGAGGTCAATTTCAGAATTTTTCCCCAAACTTTAGAACCTCATAACCCTTGCTAGGAATCCCCAAATTTAGTGATTCAAATTGGGTTGGGTTCATATTGAATAGCTCTGTCCAAATCTACAACCCAATTTGAATGAAACGAATTATTTAATTCTGGAAAATTCTTGGAAGGTTTTCTGAAAAAGAATTATTGAGGGAGTTTGGTTTATCCAAAAATACCCAAATTTTGCCAGAATATTCCTTAGCATATTGTTGACCTTATAGCAAATGTTCAGCTCATTTGAAGATCATTTGAGTAGGAATTTGCTAAAAACAATCTGCTGTGTTCATAAGAGTCCAGAAACATTTTCAGAAAATGTTTCCCACTTCGAAAATCTGTTCTGAGCAATCCAAAGCTCCAAAAATCATAGGAAAATTTAGGCAATCTCTCTGGGAGATACTTGGAGTTGTAGTTCACTTAGTTGGGCATGAAAATGCACATTACTACAGAATTAATTCTATTGAGTACAAATGCTTAAAGAATTGTTCTGGGAGAACTACCCAAGTAAAAGGGCTGAATTTTGGACCAGATGACTCTCATGTGATCAAGAACTCACATGTAAATTATCAGCCCAAGATGAGTCCTGGAACTCCCTGTCCTTATTCTCCATACTTATGTATAAGGGAAAAATACATAAGAGATATTGTGAGAATTATGGAGGACACAATATGACTCCACATTAGCTGCAATTTGGCAAGATAAATCCTTAGGTAGTATAGAACCTGCTGTAAAAGTTTTGAGGCCATTGGAGTTCTTGTTCTTCAGTTGCACTCAAATCTTTTCAGCTTATCTATTATGTTCATTAGAGAAAAGGGTTAGTGTATAGCTAAGGCCTTAAGGTCAATTAGTTTATTTCTGTTCTTTGCACAACAGAGGCAAACCAAGCCATTCTGGTCTTTTCCACACAACCTCTGTTCCTAATAAATTAATTCCATAACTTCTTTCCATTACAGTCTATAAAATATATGCATATGCATTTCAATAGGAACCACAACGAAGGGGACTCAAAGGAGTGATTCATCGAAGTGGATCAAGCTCCGGAGAGTCAAGGGTGGATCTGCAAGGATACTAACTATTTATATACGACTACCCTGCAAAACAGGCAAGCTCCGGTTTGCATTTAACAGCTGTTAAGTTTTTATTTTGTATTCACCTTTGGTTAAGATTTGAACTGTGCATTAGGTCTAGTGTTTGATACTCCTCTTGCATAGCCAAATGACCCATGGAGTATTGGGTAGGTGTCTTTCACCGTGTAGAACTGCCATGCTTAAGTACGGTTCGGTAGAAGTCGAGTGGTGAGATGCTACTCGCAGATTTAGGAACAACAAGGGCATACGGGATTGGTTCGTAATTGAATTAGCAAGTTAAAGTTGAGACCGGAAGGTTGTAGGAGCAGCAGGACATAGGGGCCTGGGTGCTGTAGACCTGTCCGTGTCTGTAAAGGACCGATCCGTATGCAGCCCTGTTGAACAAGTTTGAGTTGTGTACCGGACTCATGCTGGCTATATGGGACCCAGTAAACTGATGTACCTCGGGAAGCTGTCGTTGGGACTTTTCGGGTCGCCTCAGGCGGACGGCCGGTGTGCAGTATGTGGGTAATATTCTCATGACATCTCACGTCAGAAGGTGCACCATGAGAGTAGCTACTGTACGGGGCGACTTGATCGAATCAGCGGGGGTGAAACGGGGGAAAGGCTGCCACGTACGACGTCAGTGATGGTTGTTTTAGCAACGTCGAGTACGGGCGTACGTGTCGTGTAGTCCGGGTGTTATTGATTCGAATCACCGTCGCTCGCGGAATGGACCGAGCATACTTGTTCTCACAGTCGTGACGTAGTAAGAACTTGCATGAGAAAGGAACTAATCATATTGATGTGAAGTATTATACTAGTGTTGTATTGGATCTCGATGAATAGGCTAGTGCAAACTTGGTTTCTTTTATGCCGTGAGCAATTTACATCGGGGGAAAGCGTTTCTTGTTTGATTGTGGACTCCCGATGTAGCGTGCCCAAGGTTACTTAAAATGCTGCAATTAATACCTGAAAGTAAGGATTCACTTTTAGGCGAGTTAATTATGCTTATGCCATCCTATGTTAGGTTCATAACCTCACTTAGAGTTTCATGTTTAGGGTGACGGTTAAGTCTTGCTGAGCGTTATGCTCATGGATGCTATCCGAGTTGTTTTGCAGGTAATTGACTCGCTGATTATGAGAAGGGGTGCCGATGAGACTCGGGAACCTCCGAGTGCTTACTCTAAGAGCATCCTCGCCGCTGCAGATTGTCTTCGTGTTGCTAGTAAGAAACGTCCGCGGGCTGGACCGTTTCTTTGTTGCTAGTTTAGATATGAGTCGTGCGAGTGATAGTCTTCCGCTGTAGTTTACTCTGATATACTTATTTGTAAAACAATCTTGTATGCTTCCGCAAACTATTTATGTAATATGATGTATGTTCATCAACCCGTGTGCTGTTGGGTGCCGCATAACACGGCACCACCCGACGAGGTCCTGTGGGGCCGTCAAAAAAACCCCGTGCAACATTCGAGAACAAAGCACATTGACATTAGGTATCACTTTCTCAGTGATAATGTTGAAAAAGGAAACATTGTGCTTCACCATGTAGATACCGAACAACAATTGGCTGACATTTTTACAAAACCTTTGGATTTCAGTTGTTTTTGTTTCATTCGCAGTCAAATAGGGGTTATGCATCCTCATGGCTTAAATTGAGGCGGAGTTTTGAAAATTGGGAAATCTATGTGTGAATCTGAATTTAAAATAATATGAGCATACTATTTCATGCATATATGACTTTGTGATTCCTTCTATATGCTGAAAGTTCTTACTACATTACTCATGTTATACATTTTGTACTTTTCCCATGACTAGTATTTGGAATAATTATTTAGACTAAATCTGGTCATGATCGAACTTTCTTGCTGTTTTAAACTTGTTGCATGCTCACAAGTGCTTTTAATAATGAAAAAATAATCAATCAACTATTCACATGTTGAGCTTTTATGTTCAAATGAAAAATTGAGAAAAAGATCAAGAGAATATGCATGCATCGCACTTCTTCTTTTGAGATGGCTTATCATTGCACTT
Organism: Neostapfia colusana; assembly: GCA_030760725.1. NCBI lineage: Eukaryota > Viridiplantae > Streptophyta > Magnoliopsida > Poales > Poaceae > Neostapfia > Neostapfia colusana. The sequence continues at coordinate 20,177,216 of JASWHV010000011.1, forward strand.
AGATATGAACTTGGAAGAAGTTATGTATGACTAAAACCATGTCCTTAAGCTTCTGATTGTCAAATGACATAGGCTTGGCTTGGTTGGTTAGAATAAGGCTGATGCGGCATATAATCTCTTGCAAATGTCATATGATCTGAATTTGTGCTTTGAAAAATAATTAAAATGCAGCAACAAGTGTCATGCTTTCAGGTCTTGACATAGTTATGTTTGTGAGATCATGACTTGCTTAAATTGAAAATTACACTTTGATCTCTAGCATGGCTACTTTATGTATCTCATTGATGTGATAGTGTAAGTTACTTGATAGTATGGCTTGGATGAGCTTTGTTTTATATGTATATATTATAAATATGCTCATAACAATTAAAATTTCTCTTTTCAACCTTGCTAGATACATTGTCAAAGGGGGAGAAATTGATCACACATTGCACGATTCACAAGTGTTTTGGCACGATTCTTCTCAGGGGGACAATTTTTGTTTTTCTTCTCATCTTATTTCTGATTTACATAGGAGGAGAAATATGTATAGGGGAGAAATTTTTGTTTCGAAATTTGTTTCTCATTTGATTGTTTTCAAAACTTTTCATGTGACTAAGCCAATGTTTGGATTTTAAGTGGTGTTGCCAATGCATTCATCAATGGGAAGCTTGTGAGACCTATGTGTGCTGAATACATTTGCTATGACAATAAAAGTTTTGAATTCTGCCAAAACACTCTTTCTGTCAAGGTCCAACTTGCTATGGCTAGGCCGGATATGTGTTTGGTTAGCTCCGGCGGTAGATCCGACAAGCTTTGGTAAGTTCCGATGCTAGGTAATGCTAGCTTTGGTAAGCTCCGGCTCAAGTTTCGGTTAGCTTTGGCAAGGTCCGGAGCTAAATCGCAATGGTTCTGTTTTTACCATGCAAATGTTTCGAAATTGCTTTACATCTATGGAAAGTTCGCTTAGTGTTCTTTTACTAAGTTTTTGAAGTGTTATGGCTTTTTACGGTTGTTAACATTTTGCTATGGTTTGCAACATGCTTATGTGAGGTGTTCACGTAAGGTGTCGTGGTTTTCGGAACTAACGTGAACGAAGTCGCGGACTTGTGCTCAAAAGTATTGGTTGTTTATTCATGTGCAGGTGTTGCTTGAGTTCAAGATATGGCTGGTGATGGGGTCCATTGAACTAGTCTTAGGGAGAAGATGAGATTCAACAACCAAATTCGGGAGGAATTGTGGTTGAGTTTTATCAGGAGGTCGCACAACATGTTTGGAAAAAGAACAATGCATATGAAGGTATCATGGATGTTTCTGGAAGGTGTTTGCACGTGTGCAAGGAGTGCATGGACGTGGCAACATGGTTCCAAGGCATGATGAAGAGATGTGGACGTACAGAATTGGTAGGAAAGGTCCGACCTACTGGATTCTGGACTCAGGCTGCGGCTGAGTCTGTTATGGCTCAAACATGGAAAGATTTGAGTTGGTTATGATAGGATTTCGTGTGGGACACGAAGTTGAGTTGTTTTAGTAATGTAGGATTCGTTCCTAATGTGTTTGGAAGTCTTAAGATTGCTTCTATCTGCGTATAGAAGAGTCTTGAGTAGTTATGGAAAGTTTCGATTCAGAAACTGAGTATGATTAGAGTCCTAGTCTGAACATGGTTGGCCTCCAGGCTGGTTATATAAGCAGGGGAGGCCAGAGCTCGTGAATAAGTTGACTTTGGGCTGTTCCTCTTATGTTTTGATCGATAAAATTCGTAATTTAGAAGAGCTTTTTCTGCCTTGTTCGTCCGACTTGTTTTTGTCAAGTCTTTCTCGTCGAGTTTCTGGACAGCACGACAGTGCTTCAGTGTTTTGATCATAACTCAAGTTTTACAGATCCAATTGACGTGATTCTTTTTGGGTTGTCTTCACAACTTTATTATCTATCATGTATGACAATTTCACGGTCATTGGATTTGTAGTTTCTGATCTACCCGAGTTTCTTTGAAGTGTTGCAGATCTGGTTTTTACTCGAGTAGAACAGATTGACCCTCGTTTGATCTTTCGATCATAACTTGAGTTTTTCTTGACGGATTTCCGTGATTCTTGTTATCAAGTCTTCGTGACTTGATTCTCTATAATATATACCACTTTTGTTACAGTTGAACACATTTAGATCAGTTACATACATGGTTTCTTTAACAGATCAATTTTCTGCCGAGGGGGTTTTTGTTGCTTCCGCTAAAAAGTTTAAATCTACCATTCACCCCCCTCTTGTAGCTTTTCATGTGCTCTTCGATCCTACACGGTGAGAAAATGGTACTAGGACCACGTAAGGACTACTATATTAGCCTAATATGAAGGTGGCAACCTAACTTATGTGTTAGGTCGGAAAGTCATGCATCTCGGGACTTCATATGTCTTGGGGGTGCTTTAAGCGCTGTCCACCAGTGCGCACAATCTTAAGGGTGGAGGCTCATGGATGGCAGGTAATCTGGCCAACTTTAGTATCCTCTACGACTCTTCATGTCGTTTGGGGTATTCGAGCAGCACCCTTCCCTAGTGTGCTACGGGCAAGTATGGGAGACCCCGTCACGTGGTTAGTAATGTGAACGCATAGCTCAAGGCTTGTTTGGCTTGAGAACACCCGTGCGAGTGATGAAGGACGTGTGTAGGAAACTGTATTGGGACCGGGTTCGGTGTGCATCCGCACCTGATGATTGTGTGTAACTTATGTAGGTGCTAACCACAAAACCGTAGTACGAGTAGAACACGTTTGCGAGTGATCATCTTAGTGCCACCTAAGGATACTTATATGGCTGTATAAGCCGGTTAGGATTCTCTTTTGTGAGGCAACATAGTACCGTCATATGTCTTACGGTGCATCGCCACCATACTACACTTCATAACTTCTTTCCTATGAATAAATCATTCATGACTAACTTTCAACTAAAAATGGAAGTTGGAAAACACCTATTAGTTACTGAGCTCTTCATTTGAACTAAGCTTCAAAGGGGAGAATTGATAGGCTCCTATGTTTCTCGAGAACAGAGTACCCTGTTCTGGCAGGAATTTTTGCTGAGTTTGACAGAGCCTAACTTTGAGTAGCTATACCCAATGGAGACTTATGATACATTTCTGGAAAGGTTTTTAAGTTCTCTACAACTTCTTTGTAGACATACAGAGAAAAATCACAGGCCAAATTGGTTGAATGTCCAGTTGAATGCAAACTGTTCAGAAAACAGGACAGATGCCAACCTCTCTGGATGTTTCTGTATAATACTTATAACTTTTTGTAGAAAAATTCTTAAGGGTCATATGATACACAGTTGGAAAGTTTATTAGATATGCAACATTGTTGAAGTTCAAAGTTTGTTCACATTCATATTGTATTTGCTTATACAACTACGAAAAAACCAACCACATACAAAGGAGATGCTGGCAAATTTTATCCAGGAAATCCGTCTGTTTTGGAAAATCATAACTTTTGATCCAGAAATTATCTGGAGGCATATGAATACTCCTTGGAAATATATTGAAGTTAACTTTAACTTTGTTATGCAACTTGAGTTATGAAAATGCCTCAAACTGGATCAAAATCTAGATTCAGTTCATGAAGGTCTGGTCTGTATAGAGAAAAGGAAAATGAGTGATATCTTGCAGGCTAGCACAAGTTATGTGCCCCAAAAGTACCGGTTGGTGTACCGAACGTCATCTGGTGAATTATGGAGGCCCCTGTATGATTAACTCTTCAGAGGTTGATTGCTGGTCAAGTACCACAATTTGCACCACCTCCACAGCAGCAGCATCAGACGGTGGTTTGTGCTCCATCGCTGCAACTATATGTACCTAGCTTCCAACCACATGTTAGCAAAGAACCGGGGGACATCCGTGCTTCACTTGTGGTCGGATGGGACATTATGCTAGGTATTTTCCAGAGGGAATTCAAGGCTGCGGGTCATCATAGTTTCAATATTCAGATCATACCTATATCTTCAGAAAAGAGGGCAGACAAGGGGCAACATTCACTACACAGTGATTGATGATGTTCCTGAAGGAGAAGCCGTGTTAGCAGAGATGTTTTCTCTGAATCAGCTACCGGTATTAATTCTCTTCGACTCCTGTGCCACACATAACTTTATTAGCTAATCTTTTGTGAATTAACATCAGCTCCATTATACCAGTACACAACCGCCGGCGTATGGCCAAGAGATCACAAAATAGACTTTACGCAGGGGCTACTAGAATGTACGGAGCCACTGAGGTTTCGCCAGCAGGCTCGAATCTCCATTCTCCCACCCACGGGCCCCCCTCTTGTGCCATGCAGTTCACAGAGCAGTCCTCATCGACTCCCATTCCCTGCGCCATCCAATGGTCCATGACAAGCCAGCAACAAATCTAATTAGTCAGCTAAGCCACACCCATATTTTGCCTTGTGGTGGCACTGTTTTCATGGCATGTGCTCCCATGAACCTGTCCTTAGATCTACATCAAACAAACCACCATCTCATTCAGCAACATCCACGAACCAAGCTCGCCTAGATCTCCCCGATTCCATGCTCATTAACATCATCAAGTTCTCATTATCTTTATTCTCAAGATTGCAGTAGCTAAACAAGTTCTATTTCAGCTTCCCATGTCCCATAAATTAAGCGTAGCAAAAGGAAAAACGACCATACCCGACTCATCAACTTTCCCGGTGACAAGGATGGCTAACGAAACTAATAAACTCCTATAAAAGGGTGTCCCATCAAGTTGACACAGGCGTACGAGTTTTCGTAAGCAAAACAGTTTTAAAAACGTGGGATCAATATGGTCAAGGGGCACTTGCCTTGCTCCCGTTGTTCGTATTGCTCAAGAGTCTCGAAGTCTTGGTGCTGTAGTTCCTCGTAGACGGCCTCTTGAGCGTGTCCTTCTACTCATGACCACGCACATACAAAACTTACAGCAATCAATTACCATGCAAAAACTTTACTCAAGATGCAATGAGGTGGATGAATGCAATTCCTATGGTGATGTTTTATAAAATCAGTTTGCATGTGTTCTTGTATGTTTATTAGGCTTCCATGGGGTTTTATGATAACAAGGCTGCTGGGATGAAGTGTGGACATGGTCATGATCTTGACACACTTTGTAGATCAATTCCACCATCAAAAATAGACCAAAAATGGTCTGTCCACACACAGAATTTTCTGCTCGCTGGGGGTGGAGAAAACGGGTGCGTAAAAACAGAGGCGACGCGGTAAGAGAGGTAACAAAGACCTACCTCACTTTATCCTCCTCTCTTCCTGGCAGCAGAACCTTCTCCCTTGCAATGGCAGCAGCGGAAGATTTTTTACGGAGAATTATGAGGCTGCTGCTAGGGCAGAACGTTGGGTGCTTCTTTTCCGACGACAGCGAGGCGTGACGGAGCTCCGACGGCGGCCAAACTCCTGCTAGAGGGCGGCGACCAAACCTTGGCAGCAGGGGAGAGGGGTGGCGGCCAAAAAGAGGGGTGGGGATGGCGGCTAGGAGGGAGGGTTTTATTTATAAGAGGGGAAAAGAGCTACGGAGGCTAGGATTTTAGCAACCCAATTATCCAATGGCTGAGATTTAACTTTAAAAGAGGTGAGAGCTAGGGGCTGGGATTTTATTATTTATTTTCCACCAATGGCTGAGATTAATTGAGAAAACACAGGCCCACAAAAATCAAAAAGGGGGGGCAGCTAGGGTTTCCTCCCCTAATGGGCTGCGGCCGGGCCCATTAGGGTCCCCCCCCCCATGTGGTACCGCCAAAATTTGGGGAAATTTCCTCCCAAGTGTGGGGAAAAATTAGCTAGGGAAATTTTGGGGAATTTGGGGAAAATCTGGAAAATTGGGAAAAATTAGGTAAATTAGGGTAGAGGGGAATTTGGTGAAAAATCGGGAAATTTTGGGGAAAAATTTGGGGTGGCCAAATTTGGCTATTTTTTATTTTTATTTATTTTCCTTTTCTATTTATTTTCATTATTATCAATTTTTATTTCTTTTTATTTTTTTATTTGTTTCTATATTCCTCTCTTTATTTTCTTCTTCATTTTAAATGCTCCTCTATATGAAAAATATATGCAATATGTGGTAGTTATTTTGAGGGTGTTACAATAGCTCCGCAAATTTCTTGGCGTTGAATCCCACATTTACCGGTATGAAGTGTGCTGATTTGGTTAATCAGTCAACGATCACCCGAATCAAATCATGCTTCCGAGATGTGAGCGTTAACCCGACAATGAAATCGATACTCACATCTTCCCACTTCCATGCCGGAATATTAAGGGGCTGCAGAAATCCAGGTTTCTTCATGTGATCGGCTTTCACTCTTTGACACGTATCGCACTCGGATACGTATTTAGCTATTTCCCGCTACATCCGTGTCCACCAAAATTTGTTCCTCAAATCTTGGTACATATTGTTACTGCCCGGATGAATGTAAAATTTTGACAAATGCGCTTCGTCTAATATTTTCTTCCGAAGCTTCATGTCTCACGGTACGACTATACGGTTCTTGAACCATAACGTGTACCATTCTCATCTTTCTGGAAGCACTTAACTTCTCCTTTGCCTACGCCCTTCCGCATATGTGCCATGCCTTCATCTTTATTTTGAGCCTCTACAATTTCATCACGAATTGTAGGAATGAGGACAAGGTTAAATAGCAACAAGTAGGGAACCAATTGCACGCTCGGTTCTTCTTCTTCCATCGCAGCCATGGTTAGGTTATGAACATGTGCTTTCTGACTAAGTGCGTCAGCAACGACATTCGCTTTCCCATGATGGTAACGAATCTCTATTTCATAATCCTTGATTAACTCTAGCCATCTTCGCTGCCTCATATTTAATTCATTTTGTGTGAAGATATTTTTCAAACTTTTATGGTCGGTGTAGAGGTGGACTACATTTCCATGTAAATAGTGCCTCCACATTTTTAGAGCAAGGACAACAGCAGCTAGCTCGATGGCATGTGTCAGATAATTCTGCTCATGATTCTGAATCTGCCGGGATCCATACGGGACCACTTGCCCTTCTTTCATGAGCACACAGCACAGACTGATGTCGGACGCATCACAATAAACATTAAAAGCCTTAGTTGTATCAGGCTGCGCAAACACCGGGGCTGTTGTGAGGTGCTTGACAAATGCTTTGAACGCCTCCTCACATGCTTCACTCCACACATATTTCTTGCCCTTCTTCAGAGGTTTCGTCATCGGTTTAGAGATTTTGGAGAAATGCGGAATGAATCTCCGGTAGTAACCCGCTAAACCGAAGAAGCTACAGACTTCGTGGACTGATTTTGGCGAACTCCAATTCAGCACTTGGACAATCTTGCTTGGATCAACTGCGATGCCCTCCGCAGAAATAATGTGCCCAATAAATGGCACTTGGTTGATCCAAAACTCGCACTTGCTGAATTTTTGCATATAGCTTGTGATCCCATAGGCGTTGGAGCACAATATGCAAATGCTCGGCGTGTTCTTCTACTGATTTGGAATAGACTAAGATATCACCGATGAAGACCATGGCGAACTTGTCCAACTCCGGCATAAAGACTGAATTCATCAAGTGCATAAAATGAGCCGGAGCATTGTTGAGTCCGGATGACATGACGAGATATTCATATAACCCGTATCTCATCGAGAATGCCATTTTTGTATATCTTCAGCCCGGATTTTGATCTGGTGATATCCGGACCGAAGATCCATATTTGATAAAACCTTAGGACCCACTAATTGATCAAAAAGCATATCAATACGTGGTAGTGTATACTTGTTCTTGATAGTTACGGCATTGAGCGGATGATAGTCCACACATAGCCTTAGAGTATCGTCCTTTTTTTTGACGGACAGCGTGGAGCATCCCCACGGTTATGAACTTGGTCGAATAAAGCCTTTGCTTAACAACTCATTCATCTGCCCTTTCAGCTCCGCGAGTTCTTTTGGTGCCATTTTATACGGCGTCCGAGAGATCGGTGTGGTTCCCGGTGCTAGTTTAATCTTTAACTCCACATCACCTTCGGGCTGCATGCCTAGTAAATCGTCGGGAAACACGTCCGGATATTCTGGGACCACTGGAATGTCCTCCAGTTTATTAGCTTCAACATCGTGTACACCAGTAACTTCCGGTGCAACATTTCTCAGGATCAACGTATGTTGACCGTGCCTCTTTGAATTCAGCTGCACCGTTCGTGATCTAGTATCAAAGATAGCTTGGTGATGTGTCAACCGAGCCATTCCCAAGATGATGTCAATCTGCAAGCCTTCTAGGATGATGAGAGTAGTAGGATATATCCGCCCATCCAAATATATAGGCGCTCGAGCAACAATCCTACCCGCTGTCCTACTACCTCCCGGTGACTTAATCTGGTAAGATGCGTCCAAGGTAGTTGATGGTATTTGGTGCTTGCACACATAATCTTTGCTGATAAAATCATGTGTGGCACCCAAATCTAACAACATGAATGTGGTCTGATCACGTAGGCTAAACATACCAGCAAACACGGGTTCTCCCACGGGGACATCTTCAACTGCCATATATTTCACGTTTCCCACTTTCAGTGCTGTCCTCCTTGGCTGACCATGAAATTTCTTTGCAGCTTGAGATGATATTTTCCTACTTCTCTGCTTGGTCACATGGCACTCCTGAGTGATATTCCCGACATCGCTACAAGTGTCGTACGAATCTACGATGCGAGCTCAGGATCTTCACAAAATGGAAGTGGTTGATATTCTTGTGCACTTTGCTGAGGTGGAAGTGCACACATATTCATTTGCTGCTTCTGCATCAGTGCCTGAACATCCATGGTTGGATATGGATGGAATCGGATCTGTGGTGGTCCGTCAAAGGACTGAATTTCCAACCCGGACGGTAAGCAATATATCACCGGTTGTTTCTGAGGATAATCAGCCGTAATTGCCGGTGATAAGATTCTCTTCCTCTTACTTCCCTTATACTGGAGTTCAGATTTTTCTTGAATCTTAGCGGCATTGACTAACTCCCTAAAATTTTCTTGATTGAATAATGCCACTTTCGCCCGAAGCTCCACGTTGAGGCCTCGGAAGAAGTAATGGCACTTAACCATTTCTTTATCTACATAAGCAGATGCTTATTGTACTAAATGGTTAAATTCCATAAAGTACTCCATAACAATAATCCCTTCTCGCTTGAGTTCATAGAACTCTTCAACTCTGATTTGAACGATGCACGCATAGATATGACGTGCACAGAAAGCATCAAGAAACTCCGTCCATGTCACACGATGGCCTTCAGCGATTGTAGCAAGATACCCTGACCACCAAGCTCCAGAGGATCCATGAAGTTGCTGAGCGGCAAATAAAGCCTTCTCATATTCATCACACTATAGCATTCCCAATTTAGATTCAATCACGCGGAGCCAATAATCTGCCTCTAAGGCCTCTTTAGCTTCCGAGAATACCAGTGGTTGTCTTGCTAGAAAATCTAGATAAGTATTCAGTGTGTGATTTCACTGTAATGTCTCCTGTCAGATGCCTTGCTGCACCAACATGTTAAGAGACTCAGCAATTTTCCCAACACCTCCGCCAATCCAGTTGATGATGGAGGTGATCGTCGCTGCGACGAATCATTTCCATCCCAGCTGGAACCACCCACCTCACGCCTGGGAGTCATCACCCCCTACTGGCTAGAGCCACCGACCTCATGCGTGGCCCGAGTGCGAACCATCTGCAACCATACGACAATAAAAATCAGTCCCACAACATACTTCATGCATTCCAATAGAATAGGCGTAAAACATAATGACAGTAAAACATACGATACATCTCGTATATAGATAATGTAATAACTTTGCACAAGATACACCATTACCAGACCAAATACAAGCTAGTTAAATCCAACTGGACGGACTTCCTCTTTGGAAGTTCATCTCAACTAGGTTTGATCACAACGAGATGTTATTATCGTTTTGTCATCACGTATACTACTCTTTTATCTTCAATACGACACAAACATGGTCTCTAGCAAAAGAACCTTGAGTATGACATATACTCAAATCTTTCACTAGTTGAAGATAACCACTCATGAGTATGTTCTACCCCATTGGAAGTACTTAAACCCCCTAGGGTACAACAATCTCTCAAATGAGTTCAACTGTCATCCCTCTGCCAGAATGACCAGTTTCTACATATTCCAGATTTTAATCTGGTGCTGGACATTTTCATGACTCAAGCTGAATACCAAAGTTAAAGTTAACTCCAGTATATTTCCAACTAGTATTCATTTTCCCTCGGATCAGCTAAGGTTAAAAAGTTATGATAATTCAAAGTCAACATAATTTCTGGAAGAATTTCAACAGCACCTCCATTGGAAGTTGCTATTTTAAACTCTAATTTCCACTGAGTTCTGTGATGGAATTGCAGAAACTTTGAATTACAAAGATGTAACAAATCTCCTACCCTTTCCAAAAAGGTGTCATATGAAAATTTTATATTCTTCTACTGGAAGTTATGCTTGAAAAACAGAACACTCCAGAGACTTTTTGAACCTGTCCTGGTTCTGGACAGTTTACATTCCTCTGGGATTTAAACCATCTTAACGTGTGATTCTGCTCTGGAAGTCTACAACAAAATTGTAGAGTACTTAAACACCTTTCCAGAATTATATCCCACACCTCTGTTGGCTAAATAATCTGTGAGTTATGCTCTGTCAAAATTCAGCGAACTTGATGCCAAACAGAGCACTCTGTTTTACAATCCCTTTGAACTAAACTGATCAACTAATGATTTTTTTACCCAACCAGGGTTCTAAATAATGAAACTTGGTTATTTTAGTTCCTTGTTACCATTATCTTTAATGCAAATGCCTATTATATGCCGGTACTACGTTCCTCACAAAAAGAAAATCCTAACCGGATTATACCGGCATATACGTCCTAATTGTGGCACTAAACGGTCTCTCGCACACGTATACTACACATGATACATATGTGGTTAGTACCTGCAGAAGAACACATAATAACGATGCTCTCAAAGGTTATTTCCATTTCAGGCAGGTCCATATTTGAAAGTAAATACAAACGCCTGTATTATTGCCATACAACCGTCCTTGAGTTAAGCCACGTCTCAAGGTACGTGATCGTGTTTTCACACCACACAACGGGGAACCCAAGTAGAGCGCGAACGGGTTGTCACAGTGGGAATTCTATCAACCCAAAAGATACCACCTACTTCCCTGAAGGGCACGCCGATGGCAAGCGCTGCGTATGTCCTCCTGGGCTAATTCCAGAAGAACACACTATCGCGTTACTGACCACAAGATGGGGTCTCCACTTGCTTGCCTAATGCACGCTAGGGATCAGCGTTTCATATGAACTCAGGAACATGAAGAGTCCAAGAGTATCATATTAACGTCTCACACCAAGCTGTGAGACCTAGCCCTGAACCACATTCCTCGTCAGTGGAGCTAACCGAAATTGAACAGCTTTCGGTGGTGTTCCTTACAATTTTTACCTGAGCGTAGGTGCGTCATTACATAATTAAAATTCAGAATTATGACACCTATGTTAGTCTTGCCACTTTAAGTAAAAATGCTAATATAGTCCTTACCTGGGCAAACTAGCGAATCCTCACCGTAAACCTATGTTTTCCTGTAACACCCCAAATTTTGATTCAAAACCCTAAACCATGTTCAGAGGGGAATTTAAAAATTTTTGGACGTGTTGCATGTTTTGCAAAAATTCAAATTCAAACTGGAATTCAAATTAGACTCAAAACAGAAAAGAAATGGAAAAAAGAAAAAGAGAAAACGGGAAAAAACCGGCCAGTGGGCCGAAACCCGCCAGCCGGCCCAATTTCCCCCGCGCCAGCCCGCAGCCGCGCGCCCGCGTTATCCCTCACAGACAGGTGGGACCCACCTGTCATCCCTAACCCCGCGACCCCGGACTCTCCCGCGCGCGCACGATCTTAAACGATCGGAATACCGCGTCCCTCAGCCTGTATTCCGGTCCCAGAAGACTCAAACTCGATCACAACTGACCCACCGCCCTCCCCCGGCTATAAAAACCCCAGCCCCGATCGGTTTTTCCCACGCGATCGCCGATTTTTACTCCGGTGAGCACCGAGAATTCTCCGGTGAATTCTAGCCGATCTAAGCTCGGAAACTCTGATCTAACTCGCTGGTCTTGATCCACCGCCTCCGGGGAACCTTGCAGGTGCAGAAAACTCGGAGACTTACGGTGTAAACACAGCGCCGACGAGCTTCGCCGTGGTTTTGCCTCGGACCTCGCCGCCGATCACTTTCCAGGACCCCCGAGCTCAAGAAAACCCCCGAGGTGAGATCCCTGACCTCCCCTCTACCGATCTATGCCATAAGATCACAGTTCTAGGCAGAATTCTCGAGGATCCGAAACTTTCCGGCGAGATCGCCGCTTCCCGCCGCCGTGCGCCGCCGGTAGCGCCGCCCGCGCTCGATCAGAGCGACGTGGCCGCTTGTGCGCCGTTTATTTTAAATCGCACGGTAGACTTTAAAACCCCGCGTACCGGTTCGATGTTATAATCTCAGCCGTCGGTTTAAAATCGGACGGTTCACGTCAGCCCCGCGTTATAAAGACTGGAATTCTTACGTGCTACCCCCTGGGGTTCTCGGGAAATAAGAGCTAGCCCCGGAAACTTCTGATCTAGCCCCTGAAACTCCAGAAAATCATGTAAATTCATTTAAAAATCAGTTTTAGCCCCTGGACTTAATAAAAATTAGGTAAAACACCTCTGATAAGTGTAGCTAGACCCCTGGAAATTATGAAAATAATATTATAGACCCTGTAATGGGGTGAGTTCATTATTTTAGCCCTGTTTAGTATTTAATTTAGGAAATTGAATATGTAACTAGTGTTTAAAAATTAAAAAGTGGGACAAACATAATTGTCAAAATTAATTAAAAATTTTCTCAGTACTTAGAAAACCTTGGAATGAGATAAAACTATATTTTGGGCTGAAATGAATCTGTTTCATTTATTATTCACATTTAATAGTATAGGGACACATTTTTAAGTAAAGAATAGCTATAGAAAAATAGGGAAAATAATTATGAAATAGTTTACATCAGAGGCCAAGGTCAAAATATGTTATTCAATTATTTAGGACCAAAACCTATGCTGTTTAGATGATGAGTATTACTAATTTCATAATAAAATACACAATTATGCATAGGAATATAAATCTGAAAATATAGCAACTAGTAAATGATAAATGGAGTTTTTAAAAAATCCAAAGAGTTCAGTTTAGGGTTGATAGAAAATATGAAGGCACATATGGAGAAGAAAAATACTTTTCATATATACTTGGTAGTTTAATATAAGGAATTTATTTAAAACTGAAACACACATATATATATATATATATATATATATATATATATATATATATATATAGTATGTAAGTATAAATATGAACACCAAAGTAGGAATCATATATATATAAATAAAAGTGTATGCAAGCCATAGATCAACACACAAAGTAACCACAACCCATATAATGGTGAATGAATTTCATAAATATGAATGTGTGGTTTGTATGAAGTAAGAAGTGTGAACTATGTCTTATGAATTGTTGTTTTTTTTTGCTATGTGTGATGGTATGAAGTAGAACCTGTTCAAGAGCAAGTTATTTCTTTCCAAGATCAGGACTACCCATTTCAAGAGCAGCAAGAAGGAGGCAAGTGTCCTTGACCACTTTGATCCTATGCTAGGATGTGTAGATAGAATTATTTGCATTGTCAAATGAAATATGAAACCCATGCTAGGAAAGTTTCCCTAGAATTGCATTACCTTGTTTCCTTGTAGCTTGGGTTGGGATTTATTTTACCATGTCATTTATTTCCATGCATATGCTTAGCCATGCTTAGAATGGGATATTTGGGACATGAGATCATCAGTTTATATTACCATACTCTTGAATGAGACATTGTGAGTTATGTAGAGGTAGGGATCAAGGCAAGTTGGATGTTTTGGTTGTGTGCTGGGTGCACGAGACTTGGGTTTGTGTTTAGTACTTGCCTGGATCCTAAGGACCGGTTCATGGAGCATGTAACCTGGCTTTACAGTGCCAACCACATGCTGAGATGGGGCAGCTTGGCCAATTAATTAGGTGTATCCCCGGCGTAGTATGGGTGTGTTGGATGGTGCGGGGAGTAGGTGTCAGCTGGACTACCATATGAACCGCAAGGCTCAAGAGGGGGCCACTGCAGCGGGGTTGGAGCCTCTTGTATGCTGTTAGGGGTGAAACCTCAGTGGGCCCACGCTCGTCGGGAATCCCTTTGTAAAGGCTTCGTAGTGATCTCCTGGCTGCACACCTGGCAAGTGTGAATGTGGATCGTAGCCACTGGCATAATGGAGGTTCTTTTAGTCCACCCTGCAACGGGGGATGAAATCACTACATGTGGGTACAGTGGTACAAACTCTGCAGAGTCAAAACTGTCTTGACAGCCGTGCTCACGGTCAAGAGCGGCCTGGACTTATTCATGATTAGAGGATTGATGGTTTTGGAAGTTAAGCGAGGAGCTTAACATTGGAAATAATGTTATGGTTATTGGATTATGATGATGGGATGGGAGATTGGGACCGTTTCACCTGTGTAGTAATGTAGGTGCTTAATAAGCTAAGGTGATAGGTATTAATTGCGTAGTGCTTTAACCATGAGTTCAACCTCTTCTTGTTCTAGCCATGCATGATAAAATTTTCCCACACTTGCTGAGTACCATTGGTACTCAACCTTGCATATTTGTTGGTTTATATTGCTGCTCAGGTCAAGATAATGAGGTGGTGTATAATGACCAAGATTTTGGACCCGAGGAAGGTTTATAGGTTCATGAAGACCCCCGGGCAACGCCTGTGATGGAGCCCTAAAGGATAATATTCTGCTGCTAGTTTATTTACTTGTGATGAACTTATTATTGTCCATCGAGACATTTATTATGCAAGACTTACTTATATTCGACACCTGGCTTGTAATAAATGATGCTTCACTATTTGTCATCACATGTATGAGAAAATGATCCTGGCATACATGTGATATTCACTTGGTTGTTCTTCGGAAAAACCGGGTGTGACAGAGGTGGTATCAGAGCCAAGGTTGCCCGTAGGAACGTGGACCTAGGTAGAAATGGACGTATTTAAGGGCCCTATTTTCTTAAAAACTATTTTCCGAGGTGTGGGTTGAAAAGTGTTATTTAAGGAGTCATTTTCTTCATCTTACCCCAACTTTCATTCAAAATAGGATTTTTGTTTGAGAATTTATCTAACCTAATTTTAAATTCTTTTTGTTTTAGATGGTTCGCATGATTCGCACCGCTCGTAAGTCCACAGGAGGGAGGGTTCCCGTAGTTGCCCTTGCCGAAAGAGAGGAAAGCCGTCCGGTGACGTACCTTTCCTACGGATTGGCAGTAGGAGGCTTATTGCGCCGTCTTCGGCGTATGCTCGAAGCCGCCGGCAATATGGGCAAGCTAATCATCCACTATAACTCCACCAGGACCATCCGTGAGAAGAGGGAAGAATGGAGTTCGGAGATGAGGATTATACACGAGAATCAGCTGCTTAAGATTCATCACTCTCCAGCTTGTCGAGCAACACAAGTTGACGCAGAGAAAGATGTCACCTGGGAGGCCATCACCTGCCAGAGTCACATCTATCGTCGCTACTTGGACAAAACTGAGTACATGTATGTCCTCCAACGTGAGAGTGGCACCACGGAGTACAAATACCCACCAGTGCAGCAAGGGACTTCCCATGAGCACATGGACTTGTGCTTGGAGGATGCTGCTATGCTCAGCACTCGACTGCAGGAGTGTCAACAAGAGCTTCAGGATGTACGAGACACCCTGAAGGAAACAGAGGCGTTGCTGCGAGCTTGTTTAAAGGCGAGAGAAAGAGGAGATGGGAATGAACTGTGTGTCACCGTGAGTGATCCATGGACTCCCGATTCCCCGGATCGCCGAGCGATCAGGCGTCGTCGCACTTCTCCACCAGCAGCCTCCCCACCCAAAGCAGAGTCGGAAGGTAGCCGAAATGAGGAGGAAGATCCCGAGGAGCCAGCTCAAGAGGACGAGTAGTGTAGAGTCTTTCCCCTAGCTAGCAGGAGGTCGAGTAGTCGAGTCGTTACGTAGATAATGGTGTGATAATGCTTGGTGTGTGACGTGAGTTGTGGAAGCCATGAGCAATTGTCCACAGCCTCGTCTTCAGATTGTTTTGTTTTGGTGTGTGAACCCACAGGAAATAATAGTGCATTTGTTTGGTGTGTGATATAAACCCTCGTAAAATTTTAACAAAGCTTCAACACCTCAAAGTACCAACAAATGAAAGTAGTAAGACGATACTAAATGGGATCAAATTAACGTTTGTTGATTCTGCAAGATGGCCGGAAGAGGAAAAGGACGTGCTGCCAACCCCGCCAACAACAATGATGAGGCATGCAACCCTCATCTTTCTGGAGGCCAGGACCGGGGTGGTCGCCGTGAAGAAGTTGATCCTCTCCACCAAATGCTGGAGAATCAAAATCAGCTCATCCAGAACTTGACTCAAGTGGTGGCCAACTTGCATCAAGTTCCACCTACACAAGCTGCACCACGCCAACCAAGGTTGAGTGAGTTTCTAGGAACTCAACCTCCAAAGTTTGCAAGTGCTGCTGAACCTCTGGAGGCAGATGATTGGCTGAAGACCATTGAAAGTAAGATGAGGATCATACAGTGCCAAGGGTATGAGAGGGTGCTGTTTGCCTCTCATCAATTGCATGGACCTGCTGCTGATTGGTGGACCGCCTACGTGGCCGCCCATCATGACCCTGAGAGCATCACTTGGGAAGAGTTCAAGCGTAGCTTCCGCAACCATTACATCCCAAGAGGTGAACTCAAAAACAAGAGGAAGGAGTTTTTGGGGCTGCAGCAGGGAAACATGACGGTGAGGGAATACCTCACTAAATTTACTCAACTATCCCGTTATGCTCCACGAGACATAGAGACTGATGAGCAGAAACAAGATTGTTTCGTGGAAGGACTTACCGCAGAGATGCAGTGTGCAATGTCCTCAAATGAGTAGGAAAGCTTTCAAAAGATGGTGGACAGAGCATTTGTGGTGGAAAGGAAGCTAAAGGCCCTGGAAAATGAGAATAAGAGGAAGGCTGGGTGGTCACATCAAGCCTCAGGGAGCAACACCCGCCCACGTATGATGCAACAACCTACGGGGCAGACGAGCCGTGCTGCGGTACCCTATTCAGCACCAAGAGGGTACAACCCAAACTACAGGCCTCCCACAGCACCAGCGCAGCCGCAACGTCAGTTTGTGCAGCAGCCTCGCCCCGCATATCCACCTCGACCAGCAGTGCAAGGACCCCCAAACCAACCCCAAGACAACAAGGGCCAAGCATCTAAGATTGGGGTGCAATGTTTCAGCTGTGGTGAAGTGGGGCACTACGCCCATAAGTGCCCAAAGAAGAAGCCCACGCAGCCACAGAAGCAGAATGTAATGAGAGGACGGGTGAACCACGTCACTATGGAGGAAGCACAAGAGGCACCCGACGTGGTAGTTGGTAAGTTTCCAGCCAATTTACACCTTGCAACTCTGCTGTTTGATTCTGGTGCTACCCACTCGTTCATTGCTCAAGGGTTTGTTAAGAAACATGACCTAGCAACCACACAAATGAACCATATGCTAGCGGTAAACTCTCCAGGAGGAGAAATAAGGACAAGACAAGTGTGTCCCAAAGTGAACCTAGACATTAATGGGGTAGTATTTACGGCTAACCTCATAGTGATAGATTCACAAGGGATAGATATTATTTTGGGTATGGATTGGTTGACCAAACATGAAGGAATCATCCATTGTTCGACCAGAACGGTGGAACTAACTCACCCCAGTGGCACCAAAGTAAAGTTCATAACAATACACGAGCCTAGGAGGGACATTAAATTAAATCAAGTGGAGGTGAAAGTTGAGGAAATCAGGACTATCAGGGAATATCCAGATGTTTTTCCGGAGGAGTTGCCAGGTATGCCTCCCGACCGTGACGTGGAATTCGCAATTGAGCTAGTACCGGGAACAGCCCCGATATACAAGAGACCTTATCGAATGGACTCCAAGCAGCTAGAAGAGCTCAAGGATCATTTGAGAGAATTGACGGAGAAGGGGTATATTCGCCCTAGTTCCTCACCATGGGGAGCTCCGGTGATATTTGTGCCCAAGAAAGACGGAACCCAAAGGTTATGCGTGGATTACCGTGCCTTGAATGAGGTAACCATCAAGAACAAGTACCCATTACCCCGCATTGAAGACTTGTTTGATCAGTTGAGGGGAGCTTGTGTGTTCTCGAAAATTGATCTCAGGTCGGGATACCACCAACTCAAGATAAGGCAATCTGATATTCCCAAGACAGCTTTCGTATCTTGGTACGGACTGTATGAATACACTGTCATGCCTTTCGGGCTAACCAATGCCCCGGCATATTTCATGTACCTCATGAACAAGGTATTCATGGAATATCTGGACAAATTTGTGGTGGTTTTCATAGATGATATTCTCGTCTTCTCCAAAGATGAAGAAGAACATGAGAAACATCTAAGGTTGGTGTTACAGAGGCTAAGAGAACACCAACTATATGCCAAGTTGAGCAAGTGTGAGTTTTGGCTGAAGAGAGTTCCCTTTTTAGGACATATAATCTCGGAGGGAGGAATCTCCGTCGATCCCGCCAAAATCGAGGATATCCAGAAGTGGAAGACCCCTGAAAACGTCGGGGAAGTTCGAAGCTTTTTGGGATTGGCTGGATACTATCGACGGTTTATTGAGGGGTTCTCCAAGATTTCGAGACCTCTCACCAAACTGTTGGAAAAGGGAATCACATTCACCTGGACGCCACAGTGCGATACGAGCTTTCAGGAGCTAAAGAAGAGATTGACAATAGCCCCAGTGTTGGTTATGCCAGATATGCAGAAGAATTTCACAGTGTACTGCGATGCCTCTGGAAATGGGTTGGGATGTGTGCTCATGCAAGAAGGACATGTCGTGGCATATGCATCCCGGCAGCTTCGGAAGCACGAGAAGAACTATCCTACACATGACCTAGAACTAGCTGCAGTGGTACACGCGTTGAAAATTTGGCGGCACTATTTGATGGGGAAGAGGACAGAGATATATACGGATCATAAGAGTTTGAAGTACATATTCACACAGCCAGATCTCAACCTCAGACAAAGGAGATGGTTAGAGCTAATCAATGACTTTGATGTGGGCATCAACTATCATCCGGGGAAAGCAAACGTCGTGGCCGATGCTTTGAGTCGGAAAGTGCAGGTCAATAAGTTGAGCTTGAAGGACATGCCTGCAGAATTGAAGGACGAGGTTATAAGGCTCAATCTATGTCTAGTAAATAGTGGTGAAGCCATCGCCATGGAAGTGGACTCCACACTCGAGCGAGACATATGCGAGGGCCAGAAGAATGATGAGAAGATACAAGAGATCAGACAGCTCATCAAGGAAAATAAAGCTCCTGGTTTTAGAGAGGATGAACAAGGAACGGTGTGGAACGGGAAAAGGATCTGTGTGCCAGAAGTAAAGGAGATCCGTGAATTAATTTTGAAGGAGGCTCACGATTCCGACTATTCCATTCATCCTGGGAGTACGAAGATGTACCAGGACCTCAAGAGCAGGTATTGGTGGTATGGCATGAAGCGAGATGTCGCGGAACATGTTGCCCTATGTGACACATGTCAGTTGGTGAAAGCAGAACATCAACGACCCGCGGGGTTGCTGCAACCACTCAAAGTGCCTGAATGGAAGTGGGAAGAAATCAGCATGGATTTTGTCGTGGGATTGCCTAAGACCCAATCCGGGTATGATTCAATATGGGTCATTATTGATAGGCTAACCAAGGTAGCTCATTTCATTCCTGTGAAAGAAAGCTACAGCGGATCCAAATTGGCAGAATTGTACATGTCAAGGATCGTGTGTTATCATGGAGTGCCAAAGAAGATAGTGTCGGACCGAGGGACACAGTTCACCTCGAGGTTTTGGCAGAAGTTGCATGAAACCATGGGAACCCATCTGAACTTCAGCTCTGCCTATCATCCCCAAACTGACGGGCAGACGGAGAGAACCAATCAGATCCTTGAAGATATGTTAAGGGCATGTGCACTCAAAAACAATAGAAGTTGGGACAAGAACCTACCGTATGCGGAGTTTTCCTATAACAACAGTTATCAAGCTAGTATGAAGATGTCATAGTTTGAAGCTTTGTATGGAAGGAAGTGCAGGACTCCCCTATTTTGGAACCAAACAGGAGAATGTAAAGTGTTTGGTCCAGAAGTGCTACAAGAAGCCGAGGCGAAGGTGAGGGAGATTCGCAACAACTTGAGGATAGCACAGACACGCCAGAAGAGCTATGCCGATGTACGAAGAAGAGAGCTCGTTTTCAACGTGGGAGACTATGTTTATCTCAAGGTGTCCCCTATCAGAGGACTTCGTCGGTTCAAGGTGAAAGGGAAGTTGTCACCTCGATACATCGGACCCTTTCAGGTTTTGGAAAGGAAAGGCGAAGTGGCGTACCAACTAGAGTTACCGGTTCATCTATCGGATGTGCACGATGTATTCCATGTGTCACAACTCAAGAAATGCCTGAGGACGCCTGAAGAGGTGTTACCCATGAATGAAGTGGATGTAGCTGAGGATTTGTCTTATGCCGAGCAACCATACAAGATTTTGGAGACAATGGAACGCCTCACCAGAAATAAGAGAATCCGGATGTGCAAGGTGCAGTGGAAGCATCACTCAGAAGAGGAAGCCACCTGGGAACGGGAAGATGAGCTCAAGGCACAATTTCCGGAATTGTTTTCTTAGAAACACCAATCTCGAGGACGAGATTTCTTTTAAGGGGGGTAGAGCTGTAACACCCCAAATTTTGATTCAAAACCCTAAACCATGTTCAGAGGGGAATTTAAAAATTTTTGGACGTGTTGCATGTTTTGCAAAAATTCAAATTCAAACTGGAATTCAAATTAGACTCAAAACAGAAAAGAAATGGAAAAAAGAAAAAGAGAAAACGGGAAAAAACCGGCCAGTGGGCCAAAACCCGCCAGCCGGCCCAATTTCCCCCGCGCCAGCCCGCAGCCGCGCGCCCACGTTATCCCTCACAGACAGGTGGGACCCACCTGTCATCCCTAACCCCGCGACCCCGGACTCTCCCGCGCGCGCACGATCTTAACCGATCGGAATACCGCGTCCCTCAGCCCGAATTCCGGTCCCAGAAGACTCAAACTCGATCACAACTGACCCACCGCCCTCCCCCGGCTATAAAAACCCCAGCCCCGATCGGTTTTTCCCACGCGATCGCCGATTTTTACTCCGGTGAGCACCGAGAATTCTCCGGTGAATTCTAGCCGATCTAAGCTCGGAAACTCTGATCTAACTCGCTGGTCTTGATCCACCGCCTCCGGGGAACCTTGCAGGTGCAGAAAACTCGGAGATTTATGGTGTAAACACAGCGCCGACGAGCTTCGCCGTGGTTTTGCCTCGGACCTCGCCGCCGATCACTTTCCAGGACCCCCGAGCTCAAGAAAACCCCCGAGGTGAGATCCCTGACCTCCCCTCTACCGATCTATGCCATAAGATCACAGTTCTAGGCAGAATTCTCGAGGATCCGAAACTTTCTGGCGAGATCGCCGCTTCTCGCCGCCGTGCGCCGCCGGTAGCGCCGCCCGCGCTCGATCAGAGCGACGTGGCCGCTTGTGCGCCGTTTATTTTAAATCGCACGGTAGACTTTAAAACCCCGCGTACCGGTTCGATGTTATAATCTCAGCCGTCGGTTTAAAATCGGACGGTTCACGTCAGCCCCGCGTTATAAAGACTGGAATTCTTACGTGCTACCCCCTGGGGTTCTCGAGAAATAAGAGCTAGCCCCGGAAACTTCTGATCTAGCCCCTGGAACTCCAGAAAATCATGTAAATTCATTTAAAAATCAGTTTTAGCCCCTGGACTTAATAAAAATTAGGTAAAACACCTCTGATAAGTGTAGCTAGACCCCTGGAAATTATGAAAATAATATTATAGACCCTGTAATGGGGTGAGTTCATTATTTTAGCCCTGTTTAGTATTTAATTTAGGAAATTGAATATGTAACTAGTGTTTAAAAATTAAAAAGTGGGACAAACATAATTGTCAAAATTAATTAAAAATTTTCTCAGTACTTAGAAAACCTTGGAATGAGAT
This sequence comes from Neostapfia colusana, assembly GCA_030760725.1. Taxonomy (NCBI): domain Eukaryota; kingdom Viridiplantae; phylum Streptophyta; class Magnoliopsida; order Poales; family Poaceae; genus Neostapfia; species Neostapfia colusana. Next base: position 20,199,404 of record JASWHV010000011.1, read on the forward strand.
AAAACTATATTTTGGGCTGAAATGAATCTGTTTCATTTATTATTCACATTTAATAGTATAGGGACACATTTTTAAGTAAAGAATAGCTATAGAAAAATAGGGAAAATAATTATGAAATAGTTTACATCAGAGGCCAAGGTCAAAATATGTTATTCAATTATTTAGGACCAAAACCTATGCTGTTTAGATGATGAGTATTACTAATTTCATAATAAAATACACAATTATGCATAGGAATATAAATCTGAAAATATAGCAACTAGTAAATGATAAATGGAGTTTTTAAAAAATCCAAAGAGTTCAGTTTAGGGTTGATAGAAAATATGAAGGCACATATGGAGAAGAAAAATACTTTTCATATATACTTGGTAGTTTAATATAAGGAATTTATTTAAAACTGAAACACACACACACACACACACACACACACACACATATATATATATATATATATAGTATGTAAGTATAAATATGAACACCAAAGTAGGAATCATATATATATATAAATAAAAGTGTATGCAAGCCATAGATCAACACACAAAGTAACCACAACCCATATAATGGTGAATGAATTTCATAAATATGAATGTGTGGTTTGTATGAAGTAAGAAGTGTGAACTATGTCTTATGAATTGTTGTTTTTCTTTTGCTATGTGTGATGGTATGAAGTAGAACCTGTTGAAGAGCAAGTTATTTCTTTCCAAGATCAGGACTACCCATTTCAAGAGCAGCAAGAAGGAGGCAAGTGTCCTTGACCACTTTGATCCTATGCTAGGATGTGTAGATAGAATTATTTGCATTGTCAAATGAAATATGAAACCCATGCTAGGAAAGTTTCCCTAGAATTGCATTACCTTGTTTCCTTGTAGCTTGGGTTGGGATTTATTTTACCATGTCATTTATTTCCATGCATATGCTTAGCCATGCTTAGAATGGGATATTTGGGACATGAGATCATCAGTTTATATTACCATACTCTTGAATGAGACATTGTGAGTTATGTAGAGGTAGGGATCAAGGCAAGTTGGATGTTTTGGTTGTGTGCTGGGTGCACGAGACTTGGGTTTGTGTTTAGTACTTGCCTGGATCCTAAGGACCGGTTCATGGAGCATGTAACCTGGCTTTACAGTGCCAACCACATGCTGAGATGGGGCAGATTGGCCAATTAATTAGGTGTATCCCCGGCGTAGTATGGGTGTGTTGGATGGTGCGGGGAGTAGGTGTCAGCTGGACTACCATATGAACCGCAAGGCTCAAGAGGGGGCCACTGCAGCGGGGTTGGAGCCTCTTGTATGCTGTTAGGGGTGAAACCTCAGTGGGCCCATGCTCATCGGGAATCCCTTTGTAAAGGCTTCGTAGTGATCTCCTGGCTGCACACCTGGGAAGTGTGAATGTGGATCGTAGCCACTGGCATAATGGAGGTTCTTTTAGTCCACCCTGCAACGGGGGATGAAATCACTACATGTGGGTACAGTGGTACAAACTCTGCAGAGTCAAAACTGTCTTGACAGCCGTGCTCACGGTCAAGAGCGGCCTGGACTTATTCATGATTAGAGGATTGATGGTTTTGGAAGTTAAGCGAGGAGCTTAACATTGGAAATAATGTTATGGTTATTGGATTATGATGATGGGATGGGAGATTGGGACCGTTTCACCTGTGTAGTAATGTAGGTGCTTAATAAGCTAAGGTGATAGGTATTAATTGCGTAGTGCTTTAACCATGAGTTCAACCTCTTCTTGTTCTAGCCATGCATGATAAAATTTTCCCACACTTGCTGAGTACCATTGGTACTCAACCTTGCATATTTGTTGGTTTATATTGCTGCTCAGGTCAAGATAATGAGGTGGTGTATAATGACCAAGATTTTGGACCCGAGGAAGGTTTATAGGTTCATGAAGACCCCCGGGCAACGCCTGTGATGGAGCCCTAAAGGATAATATTCCGCTGCTAGTTTATTTACTTGTGATGAACTTATTATTGTCCATCGAGACATTTATTATGTAAGACTTACTTATATTCGACACCTGGCTTGTAATAAATGATGCTTCACTATTTGTCATCACATGTATGAGAAAATGATCCTGGCATACATGTGATATTCACTTGGTTGTTCTTCAGAAAAACCGGGTGTGACATTTCCCTTAATACGGTCTTTAATTAGTGTGCTATCCCCAATGCAGCTCTGATACCAGCCTGTGCCGGACCGGAATCCGCTCATCTAGGATCGCAGAGGGTGGTGCCACATGATGCGACACCCGACAGCGCACATCATAAGAACGATGTCGTATTACATAGAAAACCAACTGAATATGTACAAAGTAGTACAAGACTTCAGTTACAAAATCGTATTTGGATTACAAAAGCAGAACCTAAGTTTATACAACTCACACCCATCAATCTAGCAAAAGTCGTTTGCCCAGCCCTATGGGCAACCCACACTAGCTGCACTCCTCAGTGCAGCACGGCATGTACGACTCCCACTCAGCCGTGGTCCCCGACGGAGGGTAGCCCTCGCCGGTGGACTCGTACCCTGAGTCCGTGGGATACTCCTCATCTGAAAACACTTATAGCAGCAACGGTGAGCACGATGGCTCAACAAGACTTAACCAACTCACCTATGCATGAAACTCTACATGCAGTTGACAACGAACGTGGGATGGTAATTTGCAGCAAACGGATACGCCTACAAGTTCATCCTTATTTCATCTTTTAGCCACAAGTTTACAGTTCATGAATCTGAAATTTAGTAAACAATATTTGGTGGCACACATGTAACAATACAATTATACATGTCAGCAGAATTGAATCATAACATTCCGTAATTTATCTATGTCACGACGCAGTGAACAAGTGGTACTCATCACCGCGAGGGACGGCGAATCGACTCGATATACACCTGTAGGGATACCCGAAGAGCACGTCACTTACGCCCACCTGTGGAGCTGCACAGCACGCTCACTCGGTGTCGTACGGGACAACCTTTCACCAAACAGCCCAAACGTCGAACCGGTCACACCCAAACAGACAGGATGTTCCCTACACGGAGCATATCTCTATGCCCATTAGCATATTTCCACCTTGCTGCCCTCAACCTACGCCTATAAATCGGTGTGTTATGCCTCGACGCCTGGATGTATAGGTTACATCGGTTTATCGGGGCCCATATATCCGATATGCCTTCGGTACGTTCAATACTTGTTCAGCAGGGCCGCACACGGATCGGTCCTCAATCGACACGGACAGGGCCGCGCCCACAAGACTTCCCCTTGCTGCGCCCTAGCCCCTGCCTAGTCTCATTTTCTTACTAAAGTGATCTCACGTCACTCGATCCAATCCCGTGTGTCCCGACTCCTATACTCGCGAGTAGATTGCAACTACTCGACTTTACCAAGGTTTTATGAACATTAAGCATAGTCTGGGTACTCGAGGACTTATATACTACCCTCACTCTTGTGGGAAAATTCTGGTTATGCACTTGGGTTTCATCCATCCTACACCTAATGCAAATACATACCTCATACTAAGTATAGATAAAGCAAAACTTTGTAAAATTGGTTAATGCAAACCGGGGCTTGCCTTGTTGCTGCTCGTCAGATGTTAGGGCTTCGTCCGGAAGAAGAAAGTCCAGCACTTCCGGAGTTTCTTCGCCTTCAGGGACTACACGTAAGAAATATACTACATGTCAATTTAAATGCAATGTTTAGAACTGAATATGTAATTATCATAACTCTAGCTAGCCCTCTCCTATGGTTCTGCAATTTTTATGGTGGCTTGGTATAATCCTAACCAGAGTCTTGACGAAGTTTCATTTGAAACAACGTTCATTTGAGCTTTGTACAAATAAAAACCTATTTGGTCATTAGTATAACCTCTAAGGATTTTTAAGGACTTTCATGGCTCAAACCCTTACTTTCTGGAAACTAGAAGTTTAAATGGTTCTAATGGAATTGGATTCATGTCATTTGAATAATTCTAGATGAAGTTATGCCCTAATCAAGATTTGAGAAAATCTGAAAAATGTTTCTGTACAGTTTTCTATTTTCTCAGGGCAGTTCACTTAATCACACCATTAGGGGGACCAAATTAACTTGGATGGGTCCGAATTTTTTGCTGTGACTCAAGGATTTTCAAAAGAACCTCCCAGCCAAATTTCAAAATTTTTCATAGAGTAATTCTCCAGATAAAATTCACAACAGTTTAACATTTAGGGAATTAATTCTGGAAAACTATTATGTTTCATGAGCTGAAATTTGTGTTGCTGGGAAGTATGCAAAAAGCTTAATTCAGAAAAAATTTGTTCACTGAATTTGGAGCTTCCTAGCAAAAGTTATATGCATTTGAAATTTGAACAAAATCTGAAGATCATAGAAATGTTTAAACTCGGGTTGTGGGCCCCACTCTTTAAACTGGCCCACTGAGATCGCAGCCACACCGCAGCCCACAGGGTTTTACCCACGCTGCCGCACCAGATCCCAGCCGCAAAGCGGATCCCCGTTGGAAACAAGGACTGACCGGTGGACCCGGCCCCCCCTTCGTCTACCTCGCGACAGCCCGCGACCCCTGCGGCGGCGCTTCACCGGAGAGCTCGCCACCGCAATCTTACCACATGACCTTCGACGGATTTCGCCGCCTGTGCCCAACTTTGCTCGGAGAACACATTGGTGCACTCACTGAAGCTCGGCGGTGGACGGAATCACGCTCGCGATGGTGACAGCGGCGATCCCCACGCCGGCGTTGTCGCCCGAGCTACTCAGGCCACTATTTTTTGAACGGTTTGCGCCTACAGCTCCGCTGTGGCATGCTGAGCACGAAAATGAACTCGGTTTGCCATGAAAACGGCCGGAGCTAGGACCTCACCGTCGAACTAGGGCTAAAACGGCGGATACTCGAAAAACTCGAATAGCAGCGCCAAAACTCGATAGTTTCTGATGGTATTTGATTCTAGGTGGCCATGGGGACATGTAGATCATGTGTTTAGCTTGGTTTACGCGGTGGTGCACCGATCACCATGAATTTTGGATTCTTGGCTAGCTCGGTTCTTTGAACACCGAGGACTAAACGCGGAAATTCTCTCCCGACAGGGCATGAAAAGGGTTAGGGTTTTCACCGTGAGTTCGAGCAGCCCTCTGGCACGTCTAAATGCTGTTGATTGTCGGCCACGAGAATGCTTAGATCGGGGGCGCACCGACGACCCGAGGAGAGCGGCCGAAACTGTGATAATTTCGGTGGAGTGCATGTGAAAGCCAGCCAGTTTCCCATGTGAGCTGCGAGAGATGGCTTCGTGGGCAGGCAAAGGCGCGGCGCTAGCCTCCAGCATGACAAAAGCTCGTCGCGGTGGCCATTCGGCAGCTGCTCGGTGGCACCCGCTGCTGTGCCCAGTGGAACAGTGCCCATGGAAAAGTTTGATCAGGGCATTTGACTGCCAGGTGGGCCCTTGCCTATCCCTAATCCTCACTTTTGTTGTGCAAATATCTCAACTACTCAGACTTGAAGGGAAAGCTTAGCCATCAATCCAGAGGAGGAATTTGAATTCATCAGTTTGAAACTGGTTTGGCCAAATTCCCTTCACATTTGAATTTGAAATTCAAACTCAGTTTTGAATTAATGCCAATTCAGCTCCCGACAAGATGAACTCCAATGAGGATGAAAATTGGTGGACTAACTCAGAAAAATGTGCTGAGTTTGAATATGAAGTCCACTCTTGAATTTAAGTGAGGAAAGTGGATGCAATTTGAATTTGCATTCAAACTAGCCCTTTTTACAAATGTCTCCAAAAGTGGCTCAAAAGAGTTTGGATTTACATGAAACTTGGCATGAGCATTCCTAGAAATATTTAGGACCAACTAATGAACTCATCATCTCATGTTTATGTGACATCCTATCTCCCAGCTTAATAGGATTGATAGCGTACCTATGTCATAAAGGTATACCTTCTATTCCGGAAGCCCACCTGCAAAGGACTCCGGGGTTAAGCGTGCTTGGCCCGGAGGAATTCGGGATTGGTGACCGATCAGGAAGTCTTCCTGGGCGCACACGAGTGAAGATAAAGTGCGCAGAAAAGACGAGTGGTGGTATGTGGGGCTACTCTATAATCCTAGAGAGCGTTCACAAATGGTATCAGAGCCGACCCTCGCAGTTTCACGGGTGCGTACGGGTTAGTGAGAAGGATACGGTACTGTGCGGGTCAGGGACGTGGGTACTATGCATGACGCGTGGGTCCTCTGTGTGGAACACGGTATTGTATGTATGCTGCTAACAGGACGTACTGTATGCATATGCCAGTACTGAACGTACGGACGTGGCCAAGAGGGGACGTTCCTGTCTTTGTGTTGACCGACGAGGAAGTCGGTCTTCTAAGGGGAGTGGATATTGACATCCTAGCTCCCAGATTAATAGAACTGATAGCATACCCATACCATCAAGGTATACCTTCTTTTCTGGAAGCCCACCTGCATAGGACTCCGGGGTTAAGCGTGCTTGGCCCGGAGGAATTTGGGTATGGGTGACCAACCGGGAAGTCTTTCTGGATGCGCACGAGTGAGGACAAAGTGCGCAGAAAAGATGAGTGGTGGTCTGTTGGGCTAGTCTATGATCCTATTGAGCTTTCATAGTTTATGTGTGTGAGCTCCCACTTTTTGGAGTTATGGGTTTTTCCTCTAATCATCCTCTTGATGGTGTTTACTTGCTCTTCACAAGTGTTCATGAGATATCCACCACATAAGCTGTGGTGTTGTGAGGTGATGAACATTTTTTTGCAAGTCACTTTCTTGTGCTTTTACAAGCTGGAGCATTGGTCAACCCAAATGACATGACAAGATATTCATAAAGCCCATATCTTGTCCAGAACGCCATCTTAGATACATCTTCTGCCCGGCTTTTATCTGGTGATACCCGGACCGAAGATCCATCTTGGACAATACCTTAGCACCCACTAGTTGATCAAACAAAGTGTCAATGCGCAGTAGTGGATACTTATTTTTGATAGTGACAGAAACAGCATTCAGTGGACAATAATCAATGCATAGTCTCAAAGTCTCGTCCTTCTTCTTCACGGAGAGTGCAGAAGAGCCCCAAGGTGATGAACTTGGGCGTATAAAACCGTTTTCCATGAGGTCATTCAGCTGCTCCTTCAATGCTGCTAGCTCCTTTGGGGCCATTTTGTATGGTCGCCGAGAAATAGGTGTTATTCCCGGTGCTAGTTCAATCTTGGACTCCACATCACGTTCAGGCGGCATGCCTGGCAAGTTGTCGGGAAACACATCTGGATATTCACATACCACTGGAATATCCTCAAGCTTAGAAGCTTCAATCTGATGCACTGCTGCAACTCGTTGTGATGGATCCACAAGCTTCAATGTGTTGCAACCGTGTATTGGAGAATTTAGTTGGACAGTCCGAGAGCTGATGTCAAAGATAGCTCCATAATGTGTCAACCATGACATCCCCAAGATAATATCAATCCTTTGGCCACTGAGTATGATACCGCTCGCAGGATAGATGTTTCCACCCAAACATAAAGGTGCCCGAGAGACCATCTCCTCAGTTGATATCTTGCCCCCGGGTGAGCTGATATGAAACAGATGCTTGACTGTGCTAAATGGAAGATTATTCTTCAGCACATAGTCCCTGATAATAAAATTGTGGGTGGCCACGGAATCAAACAAAATGAAAGTGGGCTGTCCATGCAAAGTGAACATGCCCACCAAAAATGGTTCACCTTCTGCAATATCCTCAATAGCAGTATAGTTAACCCTGCCAGCTTTTGAAAGATTCTTCTGTGAAAGTTCATGGTGCTGATCTGAGCATTGATGAGACACCACATCGGTTTCATGTTGCAGAAATCCTCAGCTCTCTACTAACACGAGGTGGAGATGGTACGTGCATAGCTGGTTGCGGTAGGGTTGGACAAACAACTTCTGATTGCTGGTGTTGAGGTTGAGGCTCATAAGTGAGTAACTCCAGCCGTGGTTGTGAGAGTTGCACCAAAGGATGAATTTCTTGCCTGACTGGTGAGTAATACCGCACTGGATAGTTCGGAGGAACCTCGATATCGCTGTCCGGCGGCATACTCCTTTTCAGCTCCCTTGGCAACGGATATGCATATCTTCTTTAATGATAGCAGCATTTACCAACTCATTGTAAATACCGTTATTGAACAAGGTAACTTGTTCCCTAAGTTTGACATTCAAACCTCAGAAGAAATACTCACACTTCAACTCTTCCGAGTCTGACGTATGAGTGGCGTATTGCATCAAGTCTTCAAACTCCTTGAAGTACTCGTACGGAGTCCTTTCCCCTTGCTTTAACTCCAGAAAGTCTTGATACTTTGTTCGAAGAATTCCCGAACAAAGGTGGCGTGCCCAGAAAACATCCCAGAATTCATCTCACGTCACACGATGACCTTCAGGGAGAGTAGCAGTGTATCCGCGCACGAAGCTCCAGCATCTCCGTGGAGTTGTTGAGCGGCAAATAACACCTTTTGATACTCATCGCACTCAAGCATATTAAACTTGGCTTCAATACATTGGAGCCAATGAGCCGACTCCAACGGTTCTTTTGCTTCCGAGAAAACCGGTGGTTGTCTTGCTAGAAAGACCAGATAAGTGCTTGGCGGGGGACTTTGCTGTAGTGTCTCCTGTCGGATACTTTGTCGCACCAACAGATCGAGAGACTCAGCCATCTTTCACAAGATTTCCGCCAATCCGGTTGATGATGTCGGCACTTCTTGTCGTGGTGAATTATTTCCGCTGTGAGTTGACTCACCAACCTCACTTCTGGAATGAGCACGATCCATGCTGCAAGAGTGAGAAATTTATGGTTAAAATTCAAGGTCTAACTCAACTTGAATTGAAACCATAACCGTAAAAGCATCACATAGATATTGCAGCACTACACAAGCTAACCAGGGCTTCGACAATTCTGAAATCTACCAAAGTTGAGCAAGTTTGTCCAAACCCTTAATTTGAACAGTAGGAAAAACTTAAAATTAACTCAAGAGCATGTTATGGAACTTAGAGATGTCTAAAACATCCCTATCCACAACAAGTCCCAAGCTAAATGGCAATAAGCACTACTCTGTTCAGAATGAGCTATTGGTCTTAATCCCAGAATTTGAATATGAAAATGGCAATTTCATGACTCAAATTGCATATCAAAGTTATAGTTAACTTATATCTTTCCAATGAGTATTCATTTTCCTTCATATTAGTTCTGGATCAAATGTTGTGATATTTCAAAGTTGACAGAAATCTGGAACAATTTTGACAGCACCCCCTTTGAAAGTGTCTGTTTTGTCCGCAAGATTTCATACAGTAGACTCCAAATCAGGAGAAACTTTGAACTAAAAAGTCATAGAACATATCTTAAACTGAACGGTGTCTTACTTGACCCTCAGAAATTGTTCTACAGAAATTTATGGTCGAAATATAGAAATTTCCAGACAGCACTTTGTATCTGCCCTGTTTTTGGGCAGTTCACACTCATCTGAGAATTTCATCTATTTGGAGGGTGATTCTGATCTGGAGTTATACAGAAAAGTGGTAGAAGACTTCAAAACCTTTCCATAAATGTATCACACAACTCCATTGGTTCAACCACTCAAAAGTTCTGTCCTGTTCACTTTCAGCAAAAACTCTGCCAAAAACAGGGGAGGTTATTCCTAAGTCTTTGTGAATGAATCTATGCTCCCAATTGACTCTTAGTTCAATATAGGAGTTCATTAACCCCTAATGGAATCCTAGACTCCAAATTTACTCTTTTTCTTTTCAAACCTCTTTTTTCATGCAATTCAAAACATATCATGGTACTACGTTGCCTCACCAAATTAAAATCCTAACCGGCTTTATACCGGCATATACGTCTCAAGTGGTGGCACTAACACGATCATTCACAAACGTTTTCTACACGGCATGTTCTAACGTGGTTAAGGAACCTGTATAAAAGCACGCCATAGTGATGCACACAAGGGTTTTGACATTTCAGGCAGGTCCATATCATAGTAAAAACATATGCCACGTATCATTGCTATACGGGCCGTCCTTGAGTCAGGCCACGTCTCAAGGTACATGATCGGATTATTCACCACCCGACGGGGGATCCACACCTTTGCAATAAAGCACACCTGTGGAACAGCGCTTTCGTAAGCCTCATAGGACATGAAGAGTCCTAGAGAACTTACTTTGTGTTACAAACAACACGATGGGGGTCTCGTCTTGCCCCTGGATTTGCGCACTGGAGGCTAGTGCATTTCATATGTCTCTAAGACATGAAGAGTCTTGGAAAACATATTCACTTCCCGTCCATTGCTGAAAGGGACATCCCACACTACTTTCCTCATCTGGGTGAGCTAACCTAAATTGATCCTCTTTCGGTGGCGTTCCTTACCATTCTTACCTCCACGTAGGTGTGTTGTTAGAGAATTGAAATACTGAAGGGTGACACACTGTTAGCTTGCCACCTTAAGTAACTATGCTAATAATATTCCTTATGTGGGCATACTATACGTTCCTCACTCGTATACACCTAAGTTTTCAAAAATAGACTCTTTTCATGCGTGCTATTCCCAATACGGCTCTAATACCACGCTGTCGAGGGGGCCCGCCCCTGATGCCAACAACCGGCTCGGCGCGTCTTGCACGGGAATCGCACTGTGTGATGCCGTGCGATGCGGCACCCAACAGCATGCACGAAAAGTTGCTAAAACATAATGAAACTATTTTATTACTCAAGATAATATCTTATACAACATAATGTACATACGCAGCGGAAATGAAAACTGGACAACTACTCACTCTCGACCCTAACTACGCCGAAGAGAAGTCAGTCAGCCTGTGAATGCTTCCTACTAGCTTCACCAAAGAAAGGCAGCGGCTAGGTTTCCAATGTGTTGAACGAACCGTGAGGTTCGTCGTGTCACCAAACAACCATCTTCATAGCAGGCATCCCGCTACCTGCAAAAACAACTCAGAAGCAACCATGAGCACTAAGGCTCAGCAAGTCTTAACCGTCAATCCTAAACATGTAACTCTATATTCAGGGGTAGTAAGACAATACGAACATGAATTTGCAAAATGAATCTTTACTAAACTTGATACTTATATTCAGATTCTTATAGCCTTATTTTAGTGGTCCTCATGGCTCACAACACCGGAAGTCCACAATCAAACAAGAAAAGCTTATCCCAATGTAGCTAACCAAAGGTGGAATAGAAATTTTGTTGGATCTATATCTACTTCGGTCAAGGTTCCAATACAATGATTAAGCCATAAACATCATGTTAAGAGACTTAGTTCCTCTTCTTACTACGTCAAAGCGCAGTGGGCAAGTATGCTAAATCCTCTTCCGTGAGTGACGGTGATTCGAATCAATAACAACCCGGAATGCACGACACATACACCCATCTCGAAAGACTCTCTCAAGAGCTGTTTCTTATGTTGTATGCAGCAACCTTTCACACGACACCCCGACATAGAAAAACGTTTCGCGCCGAGCAGGATGGTCCTCTACGCGGACACGTCGAAGTTGCCCGCTAAAGGATTTACACCTCCCACCTTCTCAACGCCATTCCCACGTGAAGGATGAGTTTCTATATCAGGGTCCATCGAGTTACATCGGTTTCATGGGTCCCATACCCCAATATATATCCAGTACAGATCAATCTTGTCCAGCAGGGTTGCATACACGTGGTCCTTAACCGATACGGACAGAGCTAAACCCAACCTCCACATTGGCCTTACCATCCTCGCCCAGGCCCAATGTGGTCTCAAGCATTGCTACACCCATCGCAGGTCGAGACCAACCTTGAGCGCTCCATCCTAAAGGAACTCCCCGTCCCCATCTCAATTTTATGAGGGTGCTCTTATCATCAATCTCTCACGAGTAACTCCATTACTCGACCTTTCTCGCGAGTAGCTTTTTACTACTCGACTTCTACCGAGCTAGCTACAACATTAGCCTAGCATCTATGACGAGGCAAAGCCTACACTAAACCTTCTACTCAGGGTTATAATAGCCATGCAAGTGGGTTTCAAGCATCCTAGACATAATGCACAATATCAAGACTAATAAACATGAGGTGAAGTAAAGCAAAATTTAAATATGGTACATATATGCAAACTGGGGCTTGCCTTGCTCAACGGTTTTGTTAGAAGCTAGGAGTCAGTCTTCCTCCAGAGAATCCGCCAAGTCCGTCTTGAGAGGGAGATCCTCGCTTCATACCTGATCTACTGTTCGAGCGTCGATGTCACGTGCTAATGAGATGATGATGCACATAGAAATCAAAAGCAACTTAGAAAATGTTTTAAAGTGGTTGCACAAGTTAACTATGACTAAACAGGGATAAAAACAGCAAGGTCTCTGTTGTTGGATCTATAATCTTAGAGATGATGAAAACTAGGTGAGAAGGGAGGGAAATAAATCACCATGCGATTACATCCTCATATGAACACTTAAACCAGTGTGCAAAAATTGAGCTCATTACATGGCTCAAGGTGATCACAGTAATTCCTTATGTGATTTTCACTACTCTGCCTTTACCCCCTAGATATTAAGCTTTCCTATGCTGCAAAGTAGACTTTTCGTGAAGTACAAAATGTCATGAATCCATAGGTTTTGGTTTCACTATTTTTGGAGTTTCCTAAATGGAGATATGGATTTTACAATCTTGGCTAAAAGTCTGAAAATGTCTCTGTTCATTTTCCCCATTTTTGAAAGACAAAGGATTGACACCACATTTGGCCTAGCAAATTAGGTCCAATGCCTCTGAAATTTTTACTTGAGTTCCAGGATTTTTGGAAGAAGGTCCTGCCCAAATTTGGGAATTTTCCAATAAACGGAACTCCTGCAATAATTCCTACACAAATTTTGTTCTATGAATTAATGAGCCAAATCCAGGGATTATTCATAAACATTAAGCTGCACCCATGGATAGTACTCTCTGAGAGTAATCCAAGAAAATTATTTGACAATTTTTGGACATTGCTACACAAAGTTATGGCTCTTCAAATTGGAACTAAAATGGGAAAAATCTGGAAATGTTTAAAACTTGCCCGTGGGCCCCACCTGTCATCCCTCATCTTCAACCTCGTGCCCAACAGTGCCAGTCGCGGCGCCCCCCCCGGCGAGGGTCACCGGAAGCCATTTTCTGGCCACCTCCAGGCTCCATAGTCGCTGCCCCCCCCCCCCATTTTCCAACCCGCTGAACACGTTGGGAAGGTCTCCGGCGGCCGGCGACCACCGGAAACCATCGCGCACCGGTCACAGCTCTTGCTAGGGTTACGGAAAGGTTGTGGCAGCTCATTTCTTCACCAAACGATCAGTTCTTGGGCTCTAAAGCACCGGTGGAAGGTGTAGAAGCTAGACATGGCAACCAAATACGCCGGGCAGCTCTCCAAACCCATCGGCACCGTGCGCCCGGTGTGGTCCGGCGGTACTCCCTCAACAAAACTTGGAATTTCTCTCTCTACGCCCCATCTCTCGGTCTAGAATGCATGGAGCAAGTGCTCTAGCTAGTTAAGAAGCTCTGTGCAAAGTTGGAAGCTTTAACAACTTGAATTGACGACGAATTTTGCAAATCCTTACCTCGATGTCGGTTTGTGCTCCCGGGAGGAAAACTCAAAATTCTCCTTCTGTGATCAATGGCTAGGGCTGACATTCGGTCGTGAGCAGCTCAGTTCATGGGTGTACCGAGGGGTTAGCTTGCTTGAGCGTGAGCTTCTTTGGTTTGAGCTGTCCACGGTGACCTTACTCGGTTATTTGGGGTTCCACACGGCCATAGCCAAAACTGCTAACTCCCGCATGCAACTGAGCACAGAACCGTGGAGGAACATTGCTAGCTGGCTAGAGCACTCCTGTGCACTGCTATTTGCTGTGGGGAGCTCGAGCATCCGGTGTTCGGTTGGTGGCTGGCGATCGGGAGAAGAACAGAGAGCGCGGTGTTCTTCGCGTGAGAAACACATGGGAGTGAGGTAGAACGGGGAGAAAGCAAAGAGGCTTTGTTGCACTCGTGTGCGAGGATTAGGCCGAGCAAATACGAGGGAAGCAGGAGCTGGCATCGGGAGTGGATTGCACCGGCTGTGGTTGTGCGCTCAGCCGAAGAAAGATCAATACAGAGGCGGTTTGCCATGTGGGGTGGCTGACATGTAGGACCACAGCACCCCAAATATCTACCCCCTGTGCTTTAATATTCCCACACCGCCTTTGTCCAAATTCCACCAAAATCGGATGGTAGACCAAACATGATGTGAGGAATTTGAATCTACACTTAGATTTCAAAATTGAGCACGTTTGGTTCAGTTTTCAAATTCGAATTTGAATGTGATCCCCATTAATCCTTTTAACACCTGATATATGAGCTCCAAAAGTACCCAAATTTGGATTATGAGCTCATGGCTACAGGAGAAATGCATTGTGAATTCACTCGTGTGCCTTTGGACAAGCTGAACATGAATTCTTTTAAAAGATCTCAAATGGTGTTTAAATTTCCCTCCATCCTCTTCATAGTGAGGGTTAACTTGATTTCAAACTAAGGAAGTGAAGTTCCCTGCTCATGGTAACATGTGCTAACCTTGAGTTGAAGAAATTTTTTAACTCCATCACATGTCCATTGTTGTGTTTATCATTTTATGTGACACAAATATAGTCTGTCTTCGCCTTAACTTTGTTTTATCAGTTCAAATCAAACTTTACGAAAGTCAGGGCTATTACAGGAAACTCTCCTTTAATTCAGCCCAAGTGATAGTCTCCTGGTTGACATGAGCATTGTAAAGAGCGTCCCATCAATCAGTGGCTGCTCCCATAAGCTGGTGTGATGCGAAGAGAACTTTCTCCCGATCATTACAATGAACAATAGCAAGCTTCTTTTACATAGACATCAGCCAATCATCAGCCCCAATAGGATCATTGGCTTGTGCAAAAGTAGGTGGCCTAGTCCTCATGAACTCTCCCAATCTGTTGTGAGCCGGCGGTGGTGGCGGTGGCGGTGGTGGGGTGCAGGAATGGGGTTAGGGTTGTTGTTGTTGTTGCCCTGCAACTGTCCAAACGTTTGTATCATAGTTTGCATGAGCTTGTTCTGCATAGCCATCAACTGTTCAAGGTTGCTTGCATCAGCACAGGGGTTGGCATTTTCAGGAACTTCCACATTGCCATCCTCCTGTAGTTCGTTGTTACCACGAGCGTTCCTTCGTTGGCGGTTGGAGTTTTCCCTCACCATCTGTGAGAGAGTAGAGTAGGAAATAGAAATTTAGATTGATCCCTCAACTATATGCATCAAGGTGTATGAATTAAGCAACGTCTTTTATTAATTTCAGCCTATATGAGGATGTGAACATGTGCCGAAACATCTCACATATCTCTAGTATGTGTGGATGTGGACATTCGTCGAAGCGTCCCACAACTCACACCACATGGACACAAACACAAGCAATCAGCATAAAAATTCAGCACACCACTCTTATTCAAGATACTACGTCTAAGCGTTCTTATTACAACTTTAATAGGGAACCTAAACTTAGTCGTGAGACCCGGTGCTGTTCTCGCCATGTGATGGGGGTGGTCCATACATGGGCGCACACCATGGTGAGTCGGCAGTCCATGTAGGGATAGATGATGCTGGTGCTCCATTTGTTCCCGCGTTGGCACGAGTCTCCTCTTGTTTTTCCAGCAAGTACATCTTGCGGAGGTAGCGGATCTCTTCTTGTGCCCTTGCATAGCGGTTTCCTAACTCCACGAGCAACCTCTAAAACTTGTCAGCAACTTGTGGGTTGGAAAGAGCTCCTCCATGAGGTCCAATGATCTCCCTTGTACCACTCTTCCGATACGGGTGCAGCTCAAAGGTAGTGTTCTCAAGCTGCTCACGGAAGGCAGAGCACAGCCCGGTGAGTGCATCCCATGCAGCATCATCAACAGCTTCTGCCCTTGTAGCTCTCCATGTGGGTGTGAAGTGCCGTGTGACAACCCTACCGTTAGATAGGATGGTTACCTCAGCCTTCCACTCTTCATGTCCGATACGAGGGACTTTCTTGAGGAGATACTACGGGTATAAGCTGCAGCAATCAAGGAACTCTCTAAGCTCCTTGGAAATGTGTCGTCCCTCCATCCAGTCGGACCGGAATTCTTGAACTGAACGACTGCACCGTTCGTCACCTTCATTCTCGGCCTCAGCAGGGGGTGGCTCCTCTTCGGATTCATGTAAAGGTCCCAAAATTTTGTATAGAAATGGACTAAAGTTTGAACACCATTTGGTTTCAGGTTTATAAAAATTGGGACTTGTTTAAATTTCTCCACATATGATGACACACATGAGTGTCCCACCACTCTACCCTAGGATCATTTGAGCGTTTGGGGGACAATGTTAATTAAAACCCATGTGTAAGCTCTCATGTGCAAGGGGAGAAAAATTCAGATTTTGAACTCAAATTGTTCAACTCAAATTTCAAATGAGAGCAACCAATAGGGATGCAAACTGTTATGCTCAAAACCTCATTTGCAGCAACCAAAAAAAAATCATATTTCATATTTCAAGTCCTTAGGTCTAAATTAGTGGGTATGCAAAGTTTCATAAAATTTGGAAATGTTTTGCTACCAATTTTCCAAATGGACTTTGAATTGAATAGGAATTCAAATTCAAATTTGAATTTGGATGAAACTTGTTCAATTATCAAAATACAGTTCAGATTCAAACTTCTCACAATTGAATTGAGTCATTTGCTAAGTTTGAGAGGATAAAAGGGACAGTGGGGCCCACTGGTCAGCCTGCCCAAATATCTGAAGAAGTGAGTCGGTCTTTGTTTCTCCACTCGAACCAGCCAAGGCAGCAGAGGGCAGAACCGAGCTTCCAGGCAGCAGCTGCTCTCCCAAAATTTTCATCGTGCGGGCGAGTTGCTTGTGTGATTCCTTATCCACGGCGTGATCCTCTCACTCCCAAACCGAACCCCCACAGCCTTTGCTTCGTGCTCACGCCAGAGAACAGCGCCACTCACTGCCGCCACCACCGATCGGTTGGGAGCCGGTATTTCATCGCATGCAAGCCTATGTGCATGGCAAAACAGCTCTAGGGCATTGGCCTCAACCTCCTTGGCACAAAACCGAGTGCTACCGGTCTCCCCAACACCGAGCAAAATGTTTTCCCGCGGCGGCTGAAAGGAAGAGCGACGTGGTGCTCTCCTGGATAGCCTCACCCAGAGCTTCTCACGGCAAAACAAGACCACCTTTGGACGCGCTAAGGTCTCACGCTGCTCACCTCTAAAGCTTGGCTCGAGTGGTGGATCAACGCCGACGAATTTCCGATTCTTCCTCCGGCTGGTGCAAAACAACCTTCAGGTAAGGAAACTCCAAATTCCCGATCAATACTTGCTTAGAGCCCACAAAACTGCACACACACGAGCTAGACTTTCTAAGGAACATTTTTGCTTCGCAACCCTGGCACGAAACACTCTGTAGCCGGCCAAATTTGAGCTTTTGTAATGGCGACCGAGGCGGGGGACCGCGGGCGCAAGGTGAAACCCCATTAGCCGCCGTTCCCGAGCAGTTTTGAGGCCATGTCGATCTTCCTCATAGTTCACCGGTGCTTTAGAGCTTGAAAACCTAGGGTTTGGTGAGCTAGGCAGAGCGGGCAACGTCGCCGAAGTGGAACCGAGCCGCTGCACCGTTGCGAGTGGGGTTGGGGACCTCGCCGGCTCGGGGAAGCTTCACCAAGGTTCTCAGCGCGTGGTTTTAGGCCCTGGCAGCAAGCAGGGGCTCGGGAGGAGGTCTGGGGACCGAGTTCCCTGGAGCTCCGGTGAGCTCCGAGTGCGGGCGCGGGAATGGCGAGAGGTTAAAGAAGGGTGCACTGGGGCCAGCAGCCAGTGAGAGGGATTTAAAACCCGGATCCTTTGTGTCCTTGAATCCGCTGTGGACGCGTGATATAAACACTGTAACCCCGTGTGCCCTTCTCCCAGAGCATGCCACATCACCCCGGACCCCGCCGTCAGAATTGAAACTTTTTCCCCGATTTAATTTGAATTTCAGATTTTCTTCAAACTTTGGAAGACCATAACTTTTGCTAGGAAACTTCAAATTTAGTGATTCGAATTGGGTTAGATTCAGATTGAAAAAACTCTATCCAAATATGCAACCCAATTTGTATGAAAGTAAATAATTAATTCTAGAAAATTCATTGTAGCTTTTCAGTTAAAGAATTTTACAGGGAGTTTGGTTTATCCAAAAATCCTTAACTTTTGCCAGTGAAATCCTTAGGATGTTATTGATCTCCTGTAAAATTTTCATCTCATTTAGAGTTATTACAGTATAATAATTCAGATTTCAATTTGATGTGTTCAAATGAATACAAAAGCTTTTCAGAAAAAGTCCCAGAGTTGGAAAAATTAATTCTGGACAATTCTAAGCTCCACAAATACTAGGAAAATTCATGCCGGCTCTATGAACCATAATTGAAATTTTATTTCGCTAAGTTTTGCATGAACATGTGATTTACTTCAGAATTAATTCCTTTTCTCTTAATTGCTCAAGGAATTGATCTGAATAAACCTGTAACACCCCAAAATTTTGATTCAAAACCCTAAATCATGTTAAGAGGGGAATTTAAAAATTTTTGGACGTGTTGCATGTTTTGCAAAAATTCAAATTCAAACTGGAATTCAAATTTAACTCAAATCAGAAAAGAAATAGAAAAAGAAAAAGAGAAAACAGAAAAAAAACCGGCCAGTGGGCCGAAACCCACCAGCCGGCCCAGCCAGCGCCCGCGCCAGCCCGCAGCCGAGCGCGCTGCTTCCTCATGCTGACAGGCAGGACCCACCCGATCTTCGTCTACCTCGCGACAGCGCCGGACTCCCTCGCACCCGAATCAAAACCGATCGGGATTTCGGCGTATCCCCGCTGAATTCTGTTCGTAGGCGACGCGGAAATGATCTAAACCACCCCACCGCCCTCCCCCGTCTATAAAAACCCCGGCCTCGTTCTGTTTTTCCCCCACGATCGCCGATTTTTACTCCGGTGAGAACCGAGACTTCTCCGGCGAATTCTGGCCAATCTAAGCTCGGAAATTCCGATCTAACTCGCTGGTCTTGATCCACCGCCTCCGGGGAACCTTGCAGGTGCAGAAAACTCGGTGATTTGCGGTGTAAACGCATCGCCGACGAGTTTCGCCGTGGTTTTTCCTCGGACCTCGTCGCCGATCACCTTCCAGGACCTCCGAGCTCAAGAAAACCCCCGAGGTGAGATCCCCGACCTCCCCTCTACCGATATATGCCATAAAATCACAGCTCTAGGAACAATTCCTGAAGATCCGAAAGTTTCCGGCGAGATCGCCGCTTCCCGCCGCCGTACGCCGCCGGCAGCGCCGCCCCCGCTCGATCAGAGCGACGTGGCCGCTTGTCCGCCATTTATTTTAAATCGCACGGTAGGGTTTAAATCCCCGCGTACCGGTTCGATGTAATAATCTCAGCCTTCGGTTTAAAATCGGACGGTCCACGTCAGCCCCGTGTTATAAAGACTAGAAATCTTACGTGCTACGCCCTGGGGTTCTCGGGAAATAAGAGCTAGCCCCGGAAACTTCTGATCTAGCCCCTGGAACTCCAGAAAATCATGTAAATTCATTTAAAAATCAGTTTTAGCCCCTGGACTTAATAAAAATTAGGAAAAACACCTCTGATAAGTGTAGCTAGACCCCTGGAAATTTTGAAAATAATATTATAGACCCTGTAATGGGGTGAGTTTACCTTATTAGCCCTGTTTAGTATTTAAATTAGGAAATTGAATATGTGGCTAGTGTTTAAAAATTAAAAAGTGGGACAAACATATTGTCATAATTAAATTAAAAACTTTCTCAGTATTTAGAAAACTTTGGAGTTAGATAAAAACATATTTTGGGCTGAATTGAATCTGTTTAATTTATTATTCACATTTAGGGACACATTTTTAAGTAATGAATAGTTTTAGAAAATAGGGAAAATAATTGTGAAATAGTTTACATTAGAGGCAAAGGTCAAAATATGTTATTAAAATTATTTAGGACCAGAACCTATTCTGTTTAGATGATGTATATTACTAATTTCATAATAAAGAACACATTTATGTAGAGGAAAATAAATCTGAAAATATAGCAACTAGTAAATGATAAATGGAGTTTCTAAAAACCAATGAATTCAGTTTAAGGTTGGTAACAATTCTAAAGGCACATATGGAGAAGAAAAATACTTTTCATACATACTCGGTAGTGAAAAGGTATAGTAGTTGAATATAAGGAATTTATTTAAATTGGAAACTCATATATAAATAGTAGGTAAGTATAAATGTGAACACAAAAGTAGGAATCATATACACATGATTAAAAGTGCATGCAAGCCACAACTCAACACACATAAAGTAACCATAACACATATAATGGTGAAGGACTTTCATAAATGTGAATGTGTGGTTTGTATGAAGTAGAAGTGTGAACTATGTCTTATGATTGTTGTTTTTCTTTTGCTATGTGTGATGGTATGATGTAGAACCTGCTCAAGAGCAAGTTGTTCCTTTCCAAGACCAGGACTACCCATTTCAAGAGCAGCAAGAAGGAGGCAAGTGTCCTTGACCACTTTGATCCTATGCTAGGATGTGTAGATAGAAATATTTGCATTGTCAAGTTAAATATGAAACCCATGCTAGGAAGTTTCCCTAGAATTGCATCACCTTGTTTCCTTGTAGCTTGGGTTGGGATTTATTTTATCATGTCATTTATTATTATGCATATGCTTAGCCATGCTTAGAATGGGATATTTGGGATACGAGATCATCAGTTTATTTTACCATACTCTTGAATGAGATATTATGAGTTATGTAGAGGTAGGGATCAAGGCAAGTTGGATGTTTTGGTTGTGTGCTGGGTGCACGAGACTCGGGTTTGTGTTTAGTACTTGACTGGATCCTAAGGACCGGTTCATGGAGCATGTAACCTGGCTTTACAGTGCCAACCACATGCTGAGATGGGGCAGCTTGGCCAATTAATTAGGTGTATCCCCGGCGTAGTATGGGTGTGTTGGATGGTGCGGGGAGTAGGTGTCAGCTGGACTACCATATGAACCACAAGGCTCAAGAGGGGGCCACTGCAGCGGGGTTGGAGCCTCTTGTATGTTGTTAGGGGTGAAACCTCAGTGGGCCCACGCTCGTCGGGAATCCCTTTGTAAAGGCTTCGTAGTGATCTCCTGGCTACACACCTGGGAAGTGTGAATGTCGTTCGTAGCCACTGGCATAATGGAGGTTCTTTTAGTCCACCCGGCAACGGGGGATGAAATCACTACATGTGGGTACAGTGGTACAAACTCTGCAAAGTCAAAACTGTCATGACAGCCGTGCTCACGGTCAAGAGCGGCTTGGACTTATTCATGATTAGAGGAGTGATGGTTTTGGAAGTTGTGGATGTTAAGCGGGGAGCTTAACATTGGAAATGATGTTATGGTTATTGGATTATGATGATGGGATGGGAGATTTGGACCATTTCACCTGTGTAGTAATGTAGGTGCTTAATAAGCTAAGGTGATAGGTATTAATTGCGTAGTGCTTTAATCATGAGTTCAACCTCTCCTTGTTCAAGCCATGCATGATATAATTTTCCCACACTTGCTGAGTACCATCGGTACTCAACCTTGCATATTTTGTTGGTTTATATTGCTGCTCAGGTCAAGATAATGAGGTGGTGTATAATGACCAAGACTTTGGACCCGAAGAAGGTTTCTAGGTTCATGGAGACCCCCGGGCAACGCCTGTGATGGAGCCTTCAAGAATAATATTCCGCTGCTAGTTTATTTACTTGTGATGAACTTATTATTGTCCATCGAGACTTTTGCGATGTAAGACTTATTTATATTCAACACCTGGCTTGTAATAAATGATGCTTCACTATTTGTCATCACATGTATGAGAAAATGATCCTGGCATACATGTGATATTCACTTGGTTGTTTCTTTGGAAAAACCGGGTGTGACAAAACCCCTGAGTGAAAAGTGCTAAATTTTGGTCCAGAATCTTTTCATGTGACCAGGAACTCACATGTAAAGTTTCAGCTCGAGTTGAGCCTTAGAACTCCCTGTATTTGTTTTCCATGCTTATGTAGGTGGGGAAATACATAAGGGTCTTTTAGGAATTATGGGAGACACATTTTCCTTCCACTTTAGCTGCAATTTGGCAAGCTAAGTCCCTGTGGAGTATAGGACTTCCTGTAAAATTTTCAGCAATATTGTAGTTCAGATTCTCCAATTTTCTTCACATTAGTACAGCTCATTTGATAAGTTCATTAGGAAACTTAGTTAAACCTTGATGATTCTATGCACCAGAGAGGCAACAAAGCCATTCTTGGCATTTGCACACAGCCTCTGTTCTTAAGAAGTTTGTGTCTTCAATTCTCTAAATTGCATTATAACAACTTTTGCATATACATGTCGATAGCTCATGACGACGGACTTCAACGGAGTCATCCCGTGAAGTGTGGATCTCTTGATCAGAGCTTAGGAGGATCAAGGGAGCAAAGATCACTAACTGCTTATATATATTACTACCCTGCAAAACAAGCAAGATTCGGTTTGCATTAGTCGTTTCGTAAATTTTACTGTTTTGAGAACTTACATTATGTATTCATTAAAATTGTGCATTAGAGTCTTATTTGAAAACCCAACTGCAGAGCCAAGAGAACCAGGGTTTTGGGGCTTAGGTTATAAACCTCGAGTAGCCACTGCAATGCTAAAATAGTGTAGGATTCGGTACAAGTCGAGTAGTTGGAACTGCTCGCGAGAATAGGCTAAAGGCACACAACTTGTTAGAGATAGAAAATGGAACACATGGCAAGAAAAATGAGACCGAGCGGAGAGTAAGTGCAGCAGGACTTTGGGGCCTGAGTTCCATAGCTCCGCTTGTGTCGATTGAGGACCGACCCATGTGCAGGTCTGTTGAATAAGTTAGAACAGTACTGAAGATATACTGGATATATGGCAACCGGGAAACCGATGTAATTCGGGTAGCGATCTGTTGAGGCATTGCTTGTCGTCCAGAGGGTAGGTTGAGAGCATGAGGTGTAAATTGGCTGGCGGCACTGTGGATGCGCTCGCCGAGACCTCTTGCTCGGGACGATAGGACCGGTTCAACACTTGGCTGACGGATGAAAGGTGGTTGCATATGACGCCCGTGGTGGTTGCTGTAGGCAACATCGAGTACGGACGTACCTGACAGGTTATTCGGGTAACCCTGCAGGTTTAAAATGATTAAAATCACCATCCCTCGCGGTCAGTGAGTACCACTTGTTCACTGTTCCATGACGTAGAAAGAACAGGCTAGTTCCATGTTAAAACATTTCTGATTGAAAGCTGTACTTTGTTTGCTAATGACTTGCTGTAGTTTAGAGCTAATTAAAGTTCCTTTCAGCCTTAGGCAAAGCACACGTGAGAAATGTGTTTCTTGTTTGATTGCGGCTCTCTTATTTGTCTTAGCATGAGGTTTTCCACAAACTTGCTGCTAAAACTTGAAAGTAAGAGCCAACTAAATAGGCGTGTCTTTTGCAACTTATTTTTCTATTATGCACTGCAATTCTAGCATGTAGAGTGACATGTTTAGGTGAGACGGGTCAGTCTTGCTGAGCCTATGTGCTCATGCTTGCTATATGAGTGGTTTTGCTAGTTAACATCGGTGCTTATGAGGAGGTTGTCCGGCGAGACTCGGAGACTTCCGAGTCATGTAACACATGGAAAACCCGGCCGCTGCCATATGACTTCGTGTTGCTAGCGAGAAGAGTCCGCGGGCTAGACATATTCTCGAGTGCTTAGTAGACATGAAACATGAGCTAAACTAGTATTACGTTATAGTTATTTGATGTAAATTATTTAAAAAGAATACTTGTAAGCTTCTGCATTTGATTTATATAATGCGTGTTTCTTATATGTGCCGCATCGCAAGGCACCACCCAATGCGATTCCCGGGCGAGTGGCATGACCCCGTGATCAGGTCGGGCCATCACAGCATGGTATCAGAGCCGCATTAGGAGTAGCGCACGGAATAGGGATCGTATTAAGAGAAAAACTTAGGATATGGTGTGTGAGACCTATGCGTGCTGAATACATTGGCTATGACGATAAAAGTTTTAATTCTGCCAAAACACTCTTTTTGTCAAGGTCCGGCTTGATATGGCTAGGTCCGACATGTGTTTAGTTAGCTCCGGCGGTAGGTACGACAAGCTTTGGTAAGTTCCGGTGCTAGGTTCTGCTAGTTTTGGTAAGCTCTGGCTCAAGGTCCAGTTAGCTTTGGCAAGGTCCGGAGCTAAATCGAAATGGTTCTGTTTTTACCATGCAAATGTTTTGAACTTGCTTTAAATCTATGAAAAGTTTGCTTAGTATTCTTTTAATAAGTTTTTGGAGTGTTATGGCTGTTTACGGTGGTTAACATTTTGCTATGGTTTGCAACATGCTTATGTGAGGTGTTCACGTAAGGTGTTGTGGTTTTCGAAACTAACGTGAGTCAAGTCGAGGACTTGTGCTCAAAAGTATTGGTTGTTTATTCATGTGCAGGTGTTGCTTGAGTTCAAGATATAGATGGTGACGGGTTCCATTGAACTAGTCTTAGGGAGAAGATGAGGTTCAACAACCAAGTTCAGCAGGAATTGTGGTTGAGTTGATCGGGAGGTCGTGCAACATGTTTGGATCAAGAACAATGCATATGAAGGTATCGTGGACGTTGTTGTAAGGTGTTTGCACGTGTGCAAGGAGTGCATGGATGTGGCAACATGGTTCTAAGGCGTGATGAAGAGATGTGGATGAAAAGAATTGGTACGAAAGGTCCAACCGGATGGATTATGGACTCAGGCTGCGACTGAGTCGATTATGGCTCAAATATGGAAAGATTTGAGTTGGTTATGATAGGATTTCGTGTGGGACACGAAGTTGAGTTGTTTTATGAATGTAGGATACGTTTCTAAGGTGTTTGGAAGTCTCATGATTGCTTCTATCTGCGTATAGAAGAGTCTTCAGCAGTTATGGAAAGTTCGATTCAGAAACTGAGTAGGATTAGAGTCCTAGATTGAATTGGGTTGGCCTCCGGGCTGGTTATAGAAGCAAGGGAGGCCAGAGCTCGTGAATAAAATGATCTTGGGCTGTTTCTCTTATGTTTTGATCAATAAAATTCGTAATTTAGAGGAGCTTTTGTGCATTGTTCGTCCGACTTGTTTTTGCCAAATCTTCCTCGTCGAGTTTCTGTACAGCACGACAGTGTTTCGGTGTTTTGATCATAACTCAAGTTTTACAGATCCAATTGATGTGATTATTTCTGGGTTGTCTTCAAAACTTGATTATCTATAATATGTGAAAATTTCACGGTTATTTGATTTGTAGTTTCTGATCTACACGAGTTTTTTTGCAGTGTTGCAGATCTGGTTTTTACTTGAGTAGAACAGATTGACCCTCATTTGATCTTTCGATCATAACTTGAGTTTTTCTTGACGGATTTCCGTGATTCTTGTTGTCGTGTCTTTGTGACTTGATTCTCTATAATATATACCAATTTTGTCATGGTTGAACACATTTAGATCAGTCGCATACATGGTTTCTTTAACAGATCAATTTTCTGCCGAGTGGGTTTTTGTTGCTTTCGCTAAAAAGTTTAAATCTACCATTCACCCCCTCTGGTAGCTTTTCACATGCTCTTCGATCCTACAATTGGTATCAGATCCATGGTGCTCTAATCTTTGTGATTTACATGTGTTTTGACTAATCATCATAGAGAAATACTCCGTGAAACCTTGTGTGTTTAGTGGCATTGATTTTCAGGTTTGGAAGTCACGAATGGAGTCTTTCATCCAAGCGCAAGGCTTCGCAATATGGGAAAAGGTGTACAAGCCTTATAACATTTTTGAATGTCGTAAGACAGGACATTTTCATATGGATTGCCCTAACCATTCAGATCCTACTTCCCGTAATGAAAAGCAAACTAGGACGAAGCACTCCTCTGCAAACGATAAGAAAAAGAAGAAGGGTTTTATAGGACACCAATTGGTAAATAGTTTTATCTCCGCACTTCAAGTACTTGGCTCGTGCCACTGTTAAGAAAAACGACAAAAAGCTTAAGGACAAAGCTGTTAAAATTGAGTCACTAGAATCTGATATTAATCGTCTGAAATCTTTGATTCCTAGTGATGATTCTTGTTCCTCATGTGATTTAATATATGAACAATTGTCCTCTCTAGGAAGTGCACATACCTCCACACTTGATAAACTTGAGTTAATGATTGAAAAGAACAGAGAGCTTGCTGCACTTAATGATAAAAACTTGAAAGATACTTGTTGTTCTACAATTGATTTGCACTGTTCTACTTGTGATGATCTTAATAAGAAACTACAAGATGCTATGAATGAAATTTCTATATTGAACAATGCTTTACGTTCTCATGAAGCTAAGTATTGTTCCAATTGCAAACTAAAAGGAAAAACTTCATGTAAAAACTGTCTAGACTTGTCTAAGAAACCTAATGACATGAATAGGACACTAGAGCGGTTTTATAATGGGAATAAGAATCTGAACTTGCTGTTGAATTCTTCTAAATCATGCAATGATAAAACTGTTTTAGGTTTTGATTCCCATGCTCATGCTAAAGCAACCCACCTAAAATTGTAAAGTCATTAGGAAGTGGTCTGATTAAAACAGTTCCTAAACAAAAAGAAGTGGTTTTTAAATCTGCAGGAGTGTTGTCTCACTCGGTTTCAGATAAACATGTTGTCTGCTCATCTAGACATGAATATAAAGTTAAATTTCATTGTACCTACTATGGTAGAGATGGTCATGTCATAGATTTTTGTTATAGACTTGCTAATCAACAGAAAAAGGAAAGAATGATTGCTAGATCACATAACAACTGTGCAAAACCTGTTGCGTGTGCTGAACCGAATGTTAGGAATATGCAACCTGCTGTAATGAGTCAAAAACATGCAAAGTTTGCTTCCGGACCTACTGTTTTTAGTGCTACTCATGTAACACCTCGTAGGTCAGTAGATGGGTACAAAAATCCTCAAACTTTGGCTCATAAACCTGCTGTTTTATCTCAGCCTTTGCGTGTTACTTCTGCTGGACGTCGTGTGACTCAGTACTGGATTTCTAAATGTCTTTTGACTAACCCTAGTATTGAGTCATCGACGTATTGTACTTCTATGTAGGTTGCACGCTTAAGGAGGGAGAACATTTGGGATTGTGGATTCAGGATGCTCACGCCACATGACCGGTAACAAAGAATGGTTCTCCTCCCTATCTTTTGTGTCACATGTAGAAAATGTTACTTTTGCTGATAATTCTTTAACTCCTATAATTGCTAAGGGTTCGGTTACAGTAAATAATCACTACACTTTAAAAGATGTGGCACTTGTTAAAAATTTGAAATACAACTTGCTTTCTGTTTCACAATTGCTAGATGAAAATCTGGAAATTATTTTCACTAATAATTGTTGCAAGGTTGTAGTTTCAAATAGTGAGCTCATTTTTAATATGTTTCAGTTTGGAAGAGTTTTTAAAGCTGATTTTAATAAGTCATCCTCTAAGCATAGATGTCTAGTTTCTAATGATCCAAAAGACTTATATTTTTGGCATCGTAGACTTGGTCACGTAGGCTTTGATCATCTAAGACGTGTTAGTGCTCTTGATCGCATACGTGGGCTGCTAAGCTTAAAGGGGACAAAGAAATTGTTTGCTCTTCTTGTAGACATGCTAAGATGGTTGCAGGTTCACATGCTCCTCTAACAATGACCATGAAAACTGAACCGGGTCAACTTTTGCACCTTGACACCGTAGGACCTTCACATGTTCAATCCTTCGGAGCTAAATGGTATGTTCTTGTGATTGTTGATGACTATTCTAGATACTCTTGGGTTTATTTTATGGCATCAAAGAATGAAACTTTTAGTCACTTTATAACCTTATTTTTTAGATTATCAATTGATCACCCAGGATCTTTAAAAGCAATTAGAAGTGATAATGGAACCAAATTTAAAAATCGATTACTTGATCACTTTTGTGCTGAAAATGGAATAGATCGTCAATTTTCTTCACCATATGTACCTCAACAAAACGGTGCTGTAGAGAGAAAGAACAAAACCTTAGTTGAGATGGCTACGACTACGCTTGATGAATATCAAACTCCTAGAAAATTTTCGGCTAATGCAATTGCAACTGCTTTTTATGTCTTAAATCGTGTTTTCTTGCGTGCTAAGCTAGGTAAAACACCATATGAACTTCGGTTTGGACATAGGCCTAGTGTCATACACTTTCGGATCGTTGGCTGAAAAAGCTTTGTTAAGAAACATGGTAATCTTGATAAATTTGAACCTAGATCCGTTGATGGCATGTTTCTTGGTTAACCATCTCATACTAGAGGCTACCGTGTGCTTTTACATGACACTAACAAAATTGTGGAGACTTGTAAGGTTTCTTTTGATGAAGCTAGCCCAGGTACTAGCTCTAATATTGCAGGACCAGACCCATATCCACAGGGGAGAATATTTTCATCAAAGAAGATGAAGAAGTGATGCTGCTGCCCAAAAATTCAGGAGCTAATGACATTGTTCCAGCTCCTGATTTTGATTCACAACCAGCACTGACGACCACCATTGCTGGTCCAGATCGTCCTCAAGTCACAAGTTCTTCAATTTGTAATGAACATGAAAAAGAAGGAGCTTGTGAATTGTATACTCCCCTCCGGGTCCTCAAAAGTCATCCTCCACAACAAATGATTTGGAGCTTGCACGAACGAGTCACATGGTCCAGGTTTTGTGATCCAAACTCTCAAGCTAATTCAGCATTTGTTGCTTCTTTTGAACCCAAAGATATATCACACGCACTCAATAATGAATCTTGGATTATTGCCATGCAAGAAGAGTTAGAAAAATTTGAAAGAAATAATGTTGGGAAACTTGTACCTCCAGCTCAAGGTCACACTCTAATCGGAACTAAATGGGTGTTTAAAAATAAACAAAGTTAATGTGGCCTAGACGGGGGGTGAATAGGCCTTATAGAGTTTCCTGCACATTTAAAGTAGTTGTCAAAAACTTGATTGACTGGACTAGTCCGGTTGTCTGAGCGGACTAGTCCGGTGTGGCTGAAGTGTGTAGATTGTATAAGTGTTGTGCAGGAAAATTAACTTGTTTAGCAGCGGAAATAAGAACAACAATTATTCTATTTTGATTTTATAATGTGAGGTGTGACCGTGAATGAGACTTAGCAACTCAAATTATGAAGTTTAGCAACTAGATGTTATAATCAACAAAAAACAAGGAGACATGCGAGACACAAATTTTATCGAGGTTCGATCTCACCAAGAGATCTACGTCCTCATTGATGAAGCTCACAAAGAGTCGGGTCTCTAACCCTTTCCCTCTTCAAGTCACCACACAAGGCCGACTTGACTCCACTAGCACGGGTAATTACCGAGTTTGTGGGGCAACCTCACACGTTGAGGGCTCCCACAAGAATTACAATGGGAAAGCGATCAAATACACTCAAAAAGATTACAATGCAGAATATGGGTGTAGAGAGATCAAACCCCATGAGCTCACAACGAAGGAACGACGATCTCCCAATCCCAAATCCAAGTGTTTGATTGATTTTCACCTTTTTGCACCTTAGATGTGTGGGGAGATGTGTTTTTTGGGCTCTTAGGACAGGTGGCGGCTCTAGGGTTTGAGTTTTTAGCAGTATGAGTCGTGTATCCCTGTTGGAAGGCCGTGGATCACCAATTTATATGGTTTCCAAAAAGGTTATTGTTGTAAAACCTAATACCAGACTAGTCTGGTATATGATCGCACTTGTCCGGTCTACTTCCAGTGGGTTAATCAGACTAGTCCGGTCTAAAACCGGGCTTGTCCGGTGCTATGTGAAGTGGGGTTCCAGAAAGTTTAGCGGACTAGTCCTGTCGCATGGATGGACTAGTCCGCAGTCCTCTAAAGAGGACAACAGAGACATGAGCGGACTAGTCCGGTCTAAAACCGGACTTGTCCGGTTGCATTCCAGTAAGCTGACTGGACTAGTCCGGTCCACGAACGGACTAGTCCAGTGTCCAGTGGATTTTAGATGATTATTAACCCCTCACCCTTATGAAAAGTCATGAGCTCTTGGGATGTGTCTCTCACACACACCCTATACATTTACATCTAATTTGCTCTTCTAAATTCCACTAAAGTCTTCCTTTTCGGGCATCACTTTATTTTTCACCTTTTTGTGTGCACCGAGCTAGTTCACTTTGTTTGTCCTGCAATCATTTCATTAGGATCTCATATGCTTGTCATCAATGCTCCAAAACCCACAAGGGATACCCAAGATGCACTTTCAATCTCCCCCTTTTTGGTGATTGATGACAACCATTTGAGATATCACAATTAAGAGAAAAAATTGATTTTTCATAACGTGTGCATATATGAGCTCATATACACACACCTTATGGTGGGGTGCCTAACAAATGTGTGATCAACAAAAATGTGATGAACGAGGATAAAAAATAACAACCATAGATGTAAGCATCACACATAAGGTAAATAGTCAAATTACAATAGTTTTAAAAATAAGCACAAGTCCTCGATCACAAGTCCTTAATAACTTATCCTAGATAATCTCTCCCCCTTTGGCATCAAGGCACCAAAAAGGGAAAAATCGAGTGGAATCACTCATCACCGTTCCCACTTTCTCTCTCAGTCCTATCTTCATCTTCATCTTCCTCTCCACCTTGATCTTCATCATCTTAACCACCAAACCCAAGGGAGCTCAACTCTTGGTCAGTGAAGGTTGGCATTTCACTGAAGTCTTCAGCTGAGTCCTCAGAAACTTCAAGTGACCCTTGTGGCTCAATTTCCAGTCTGGCACAGATGGCTTAGATGTTGGCTTTTACATATCTTTGATGCTTCTTCCTGGCCAATCTCTCTTCATGTTGCTTAACTTCAATTTTGCGGCAAGAGGCAAAGATAGAAGATAGCATCTTAAAGATGCCACTTGAGGATTCCCGAGTAGAGGAGGTTGCATGAGTGGTAGCTGCAGCCTCAGATCTTGGCTCCTCTTGAGCTCTCTTGGATCTTCTTTCTTCTCCGGGTGAGGCAGGAGCAGAATATATAGTGGGATTTTGGGGCCTAAGTCTAGTGTGAGCCACATCCTTTACGAACTCCAGTCCTGTCACTTTCTCAATCATGAACATTATGTAGGGTGCATAGCCGCAACACCAGATGGGATTGATAGAGATATTGACAATGTCATTGTAGATGTACTCAAACACATTGAATTTTCTCTTCTTGCTTATGACCTTCATCAAGGTTCTGAGGGTGCCCTGAACAGTCCCTGCATCTCCCTCTTTGGGAGCTATAGTCTTCCTCAATATCCGATTGAGGACTACAAAGAAGGGCTTCATGTATTTGGTGGTGGGAGGCTTGAATGGCATCCGTGTATCATAGAGAAAGTCCAGCTGATCTTTCTCCAGTGGTTTCAGGTTGTGAATCACAAGTTCATTGTCTAATGTGTCCTCAAGATGAAGGATCCTTGCAAATTCTTCATATGTGACACTATACTGAGACCCATGTGTCATCCAAACCATCCTGTCGTTGTCATCACGAGCGAAGTAGAGAGTGGAGTAGAATTGCGTGATGACTTCGTCATTCCAGTCACACTGGAAGGAGAATAGTTCATTTAGTCCATGAAGCTCGAGGGCTGTCACAACCTCCTAATAAGCTTGACATCTCTTGGACTGTAGATAATCAATATCAACCTACTGACATTCGACAACGGGATGCTTCATCTTCTGATACACATGTTCATAGTAATCAGCATGAAAATTACTCCAAAATCTGGGGTCAGCTGACTCTCTGGGCTGATTATACACTTCTGCTTTTCTGAACTTGTCAGCTAGTTCACCCCCTTTTCCAGTGTAATCATTATCTGAAGGTTTCCTGTTGCGATGAACGGGATTTTTCATTTTCAGAGGCCCAATGGGGCCACTAGCAAGCCCCTTTCTTTTATTGAGAGTCCTCTTAGGTCCTGAGGAGCTCTCAGCCATAGCCTTCCCTCGAGGCTTCTTCACAATTACTTTCCTCTTCTTAGGCAAATTTTCGTCGGAAGGTGAAGAGTGGACATTGACATCATGTCTTTTCTTCATCACTCCCTCCATAGCTCTCCTCACTCTTTCACGTTGAATTTCTTCGTCAAGGTGAAAAGAGCCGTCATCTGAGCCTGAAGACATGGTGCCTGATAAGGATTTCAAGGATTAGATGCGAATGGGCTCATTATTGACTTCAAATGGGAATGTAGGGGTTCAACTGTCAGAGATCGGACTTGTCCGGTTTCAGAGTGTGGACTTGTCCGGTGGACCGGACTTGTCCGCATCTGTGTGCCGGACTAGTCCGACCTAGCATAAGAACCCTAATGTTTTATTTGAATCAAATCTTCTATCTAAGGACACAAAGGCAGGAAAGTGGTAGGAATGCATCTATTGAGGCAATGTACATCCTTTTGAAATCAAAGGAAACTAGCTAGAACTAGAAAAGTTGAGATTTTGGTTTTAAAGGGGGAAATTTACCAAGATTTGAAGATTCGCGTTGAAGGAGCAAGAGTCTATCTGGATGAGTCCGGAGAGTAGAATCCACTCGTCGAGGAGAGGCTTTTTACCGGAGAAAACTCCGAGTTTGAGGGCTCAACTCAAAAATCACTTTGGGAGCTAGGGTTTAGGAGAGGGGGTGAGACAAAGTGCTTATGAGTGGAGAGGGAGGGGTTTGGTCCGGCCAACTGCTTCTATATGCGACTGACCGGACTAGTCCGGTCATGGTAGCGGACTAGTCCGGTGCCCCTGAATTAACCTAATTGTGTTGTCTGTCCGGACTAGTACGGTCGACAACCGGACAAGTCCGGTTCCAACAGACTTGATGCAGATAGTAGAGTTTAGAGGTGATCCAAGGACACTAATTTTTGCAAATAATCTTGGTAATTACGACCAGTAGGCAATCAACAATCAAACAATGGTCATATTTTGCAAGATTTCTTCATTAAAATAGTTTTCTTAGAAGAAAAAGAGATGAGGAGCGGTTTCTACAATAAAATGTAACATTTGAGGTTGCAATCAGGTATGCAACGTTTCAAGCCACGTTTCGAGAGTCAAGAATATTAAGTTCATTTCTTCGCTCACAAAACCTTTTCTCATCTAATGGTTTGGTAAAAATATCTGCAAGTTGTTTTTTAGTTCTAACATGTGAAATTTCAATGTCACCTTTTAATGAGTGATCTCTAAGAAAGTGATGACGAACATCTATGTGCTTAGTTCTTGAGTGCTCTACTGAGTTGTGTGCAATTTTTATCGCGCTTTCATTATCACATAGAAGCGGGATATGATTTAGATTGTACCCGTAGTCTCTAAGAGCCTGTCGCATCCAAAGTAGTTGTGCACAACAACTTCCTGCTGCAACATACTCTGCTTCTGCTGTTGAAAGAGCAATAGAGTTTTGCTTTTTAGATGACCAAAAAACTAGGGATCTGCCAAGAAATTGACAGGTCCCTGAAGTGCTCTTTCTATCGACTTTCCATCCTGCATAGTCGGCATCGGAATAACCTATCAAGTTAAACTTGGATCCTTTGGGATACCAAAGGCCCAAGTTTGGTGTGTGCACAAGATACCTTAGGATTCCTTTTACAGCAATTAAGTGACACTCTTTAGGTGCGGCTTGAAACCTTGCACACATGCATACGCTAAGCATAATATCTGGCCTAGATGCACATAAGTAAAGTAAGGAGCCAATCATTGACCTATATACCTTTTGGTCCACATTTGGACCTTCTTCATTGAGATCGAGATGTCCGTTGATTGCCATGGGTGTCTTGATGGGCTTGGCTTTGTCCATATTGAATTTCTTGAGGATGTCCTGTGTGTATTTGGTTTGGCTTATAAATGTGCCTTCTCTCAGTTGCTTCACTTGGAATCCCAAGAAGAACTTCAATTCGCCCATCATCGACATCTCGAACCTATCTGTCATAATTTTGCTAAATTCCTCACAGAAAGACTTGTTAGTGGATCCAAAGATAATATCATCAACGTAAACTTGACATACAAATAGATGATCATCAAAATGTTTAGTGCAGAGTGTATAGTCAGCTTTACCAATTTTGAATCCATTTTGAGTTAGAAAAACTCTAAGGCACTCATACCAAGCTCGAGGAGCTTGTTTGAGGCCATAGAGAGCCTTACACAGTTTATAGACGTGGTTAGGATACTCTTGGTCTTTGAATCCTGGTGGCTGCTCCACATAAACTTCCTCCTTTATCGGACCGATGAGGAAGGCACTTTTGACGTCCATTTGATACAACTTGAAATTATGGTGAGTAGCATATGCCAGTAAAATACGAATGGACTCAAGTCTAGCTACGGGAGTGAAAGTTTCGTCGAACTCCAAACCTTCGACCTGAGAATAACCCTTGGCCACCAGCCTTGCTTTATTTCTTGTTACTACTCCATGTTCATCTTGCTTGTTTCGAAAGACCCATTTGGTTCCAAGATGTTCGCCCTTGGTCTTTCCAACAGCTCCCACACTTCATTTCTTTTGAAGTTGTTCAATTCTTCTTGCATTGCCATCACCCAGTATGGATCCCTTAAGGCTTCGTCTACCCTGTATGGTTCTAGGATGAGATAAAAGAATAGTATTCAAAAAAATTTGCAACACGAGATCTAGTAGTTACTCCCTTAGCAATATCACCAATGATATTGTTGACAGGATGGTCTCTTTGTACACTCTGATGTACTCTTGGGTGAGGAACTTGTGTAGCTGCTTGTTATTCATCATCTTCATGTTCATTGTCTCCCCCTAGATCATTGCTTCCATGATTATCTTGATCTTCTTGATCTTCCTCCACTTGATCTTGTGTGAAAGCTCCCCCTTGATCATTGCTTCCTCGTTGAGGTTCACCTTGTGCATTTGAGTCTTGCGTTTGCTCTTGTGGTAGAATATCACCAAGTGCCATTTTCTTCAGCGCTTCACATGGAGGTTCCTCTTTATCTAGCATACACTTATCGACTTGCTCCACTTGTGAGCCGTTAGTTTCATCGAACACTACGTCACGTGCTACTTCAACAAGGTCAGACACCTTGTTGAAGACACGATAGGCGTAGGCATTCGATTCATAGCCGAGCAAGAATCCTTCATCGGACTTCAAGGCAAACTTCGAAGCCCTCGGTTTCTTGTTCAGAATAAAACATTTACAACCAAAAACTTTGAAATAAGAAACATTAGGCTTTTTACCGGTAAGGAGCTCATATGGAGTTTTCTTCAGAAGTCAGTGAAGGTGTGGTGCAACTTGTGGAGGTGGAACTTGATGCAAGTTAGCCACCACTTGAGTCAAGTTCTGGATGAGCTGATTTTGATTCTCCAGCATTTGGTGGAGGGGATCAACTCCTTCACGGCGACCACCCCGGTCCTGGCCTCTAGAAACATGAGGGTTGCATGCCTCATCGTTGTTGTTGTTGGCGGGGTTGGCAGCACGTCCTTTTCCTCTTCCGGCCATCTGGCAGAATCAACCAATATTAATTTGAAAGCATTTAGTATCATCTTACTACTATCATTTGTTTGTACTTTGAAGTGTTGAAGCTTCGTTATACTTCTCTAAGGGTTCACTTTTCACACAAAAATAAATGCAATATTATTTCATGTGGGTTCACACACCATAGCAAAACAATCCAAAGACGAGGCTGTGGACAATTGCTCATGGCTTCCACAACTCACGTCACACGCCATGCATTATCACACCATTAACTTAACGACTCGACTATTCGACATCTTGCTAACTAAGGGAAGGATTCTACACTACTTGTTTTCTTGAGCTGGCTCCTCGGAATCTTCCTCCTCATTTCGGCTGCCTTCTGACTCTGCTTTGGGCGGGGAGGCTGCGGGTGGAGAAGTGCGACGACGCCTGATCGCCCGGCGATCTGGGGAGTCAGGAGTCCATGTATCATTCGCGGTGACACACAGTTCATTCCCATCTCCTCTTTCTCTCGCCCTTAAGCAGGCTCGCAGCAATGCCTCCGTTTCCTTCAGGGTGTCCCGAACATCCTGAAGCTCTTGCTGACACTCCTGCAGTCGAGTGCTGAGCATAGAAGCATCCTCCAAGCACAAGTCCATGTGCTCATGGGAAGTCCCTTGCTGCACCGGCGGGTACTTGTATTCCGTGGTGCCACTCTCACGTTGGAGGACATACATGTACTCAGTTTTGTCCAAGTGGCGATGATAGCTGTGACTCTGGCAGGTGATGGCCTCCCA
Source organism: Neostapfia colusana (assembly GCA_030760725.1). Taxonomy (NCBI): domain Eukaryota; kingdom Viridiplantae; phylum Streptophyta; class Magnoliopsida; order Poales; family Poaceae; genus Neostapfia; species Neostapfia colusana. The sequence goes on from JASWHV010000011.1 coordinate 20,235,665, forward strand.
GGTGACATCTTTCTCCGCATCGACCTGTGTCGCTCTACAAGCTGGAGAGTGGTGAATCTTAAGCAGCTGATTTTCGTGTATAATCCTCATCTCTGAACTCCATTCTTCCCTCTTCTCACAGATGGTCCTGGTGGAGTTATAGTGGATGATTACTTGCCCGTATTGCCGGCGGCTTTGAGCATATGCCGAAGACGGCGCAATAAGCCTCCTACTGCCAATCCGTAGGAAAGGTACGTCACCGGACGGCTCTCCTCCCTCTCGGCAAGGGCAACTACGGGAACTCTCCCTTCTGTGGACTTGCGAGCGTTGCGAATCATCCGAACCATCTAAAACAAAAAGAATTTTAAACTTAGGTTAGATAAACTCTCAAACAAAAATCCTATTTTGAATGAAAGTTGGGGTAAGATGAAGAAAGTGACTCATTAAATAACACTTTTCAACACACACCTTGTAAAAATAGTTTTTAAGAAAATAAGATCCTTAAATACGTCCATTTCTACCTAGGTCCATGTTCCTACGGGCAACCTTGGCTTTGATACCACTTCTGTCACACCCGGTTTTTCCGAAGAACAACCAAGTGAATATCACATGTATGCCAGGATCATTTTCTCATACATGTGATGACAAATAGTGAAGCATCATTTATTACAAGCCAGGTGTCGAATATAAGTAAGTCTTACATAGTAAATGTCTCGATGGACAATAATAAGTTCATCACAAGTAAATAAACTAGCAGCGGAATATTATTCTTCAGGGCTCCATCACAGGCGTTGCCCGGGGGTCTCCATGAACCTAGAAACCTTCTTCGGGTCCAAAGTCTTGGTCATTATACACCACCTCATTACCTTGACCTGAGCAGCAATATAAACCAACAAAATATGCAAGGTTGAGTACCAATGGTACTCAGCAAGTGTGGGAAAGTTATGTCATGCATGGCTAGAACAAGGAGAGGTTGAACTCATGGTTAAAGCACTATGCAATTAATTCCTATCACCTTAGCTTATTAAGCACCTACATTACTACACAGGTGAAATAGTCCCAATCTCCCATCCCATCATCATAATCCCATAACCATAACATCATTTCCAATGTTAAGCTCCCCGCTTAACATCCACAACTTCCAAAACCATCACTCCTCTAATCATGAATAAGTCCAAGTCGCTCTTGACCGTGAGCACGGCTGTCATGACAATTTTGACTCTGCAGAGTTTGTACCACTGTACCCACATGTAGTGATTTCATCCCGCGTTGCCGGGTGGACTAAAAGAACCTCCATTATACTAGTGGCTACGAACCACATTCACACTTCCCAGGTGTGTAGCAAGGAGATCACTACGAAGCCTTTACAAAGGGATTCCCGACGAGCGTGGGCCCACTGAGGTTTCACCCCTAACAGCATACAAGAGGCTCCAACTCCGCTGCAGTGGCCCCCTCTTGAGCCTTGCGGTTCATATGGTAGTCCAGCTGACACCTATTCCCCGCACCATCCAACACACCCATACTACGCCGGGGATACACCTAATTAATTGGCCAAGCTGCCCCATCTCAGCATGTGGTTGGCACTGTAAAGCCAGGTTACATGCTCCATGAACCGGTCCTTAGGATCCAGGCAAGTACTAAACACAAACCCGAGTCTCGTGCACCCAGCACACAACCAAAACATCCAACTTGCCTTGATCCCTACCTCTACATAACTCACAATATCTCATTCAAGAGTATGGTAAAATAAACTGATTATCTCATATCCCAAATATCCCATTCTAAGCATGGCTAAGCATATGCATAATAATAAATGACATAATAAAATAAATCCCAACCCAAGCTACAAGGAAAAAAGGTAATGCAATTCTAGGGAAACTTCCTATCATGGGTTTCATATTTAAATTGACAATGCAAATAACTCTAGCTACACATCCTAGCATAGGATCAAAGTGATCAAGGACACTTGCCTCCTTCCTGCTGCTCTTGAAATGAGTAATCCTGATTTTGGAAAGGAATAACTTGCTCTTGAGCAGGTTCTACATTATACCATCACACATAGCAAAAGAAAAACAACAATCCATAAGACATAGTTCACACTTCCACTTCATACAAACCACACATTCACATTTATGAAAGTCATTCACCATTATGTGTGTTGTGGTTACTCTATGTGTGTTGATTTGTGGATTGCATGCACTTTTAATCATATGTATATGATTCCTACTTTTGTGTTCACATTTATACTTACATACTATATATATGAGTTTCCAATTTAAATAAATGCCTTATATTCAATTACTACACCTTTTAACTACCAAATAAGCATGAAAGGTATTTTCCTTTTCCATATGTGTCTTCATAATTTCTACCAACCCTAAACTGAACTCTTTGGATTTTAGAACTCCATTTATCATTTACTAGTTGCTATATTTTCAGATTCATTTCCTATGCCTAAATGTGAACTTTATTATGAAAATAACAAGACACATCATCTAAACAGAATAGGTTCTGATCTAAAATATTTACTAATATATTTTTGACCTTTTCCTCTGATGTATACTATTTTACAATTATTTTCCCTACTTTCCAGAACTATTCTTTACTTAAAATGTGTCCCTAAATGTGAATAAGAAATTAAACAGATTCATTTCAGCCCAAAATATATTTTTATCTAACTCCAAAGTTTTCTAAATACTGAGAAAGTTTTTAATTTAATTTTAACAATATGTTTGTCCCACTTTTAAATTTTAAACACTAGCCACATATTAAATTTTCCTAAATTAAATATCAAACAGGGTTAAAAAGGTAAACTCACCCCACTACAGGGTCTATAATATTATTTTCAGAATTTCCAGGGGTCTAGCTACACTTATCAGAGGAGTTTTTCCTAATTTTTATTAAGTCCAGGGGCTAAAACTGATTTTTAAATGAATTTACATGATTTTCTGAAGTTCCAGGGGCTAGATCAGAAGTTTCCGGGGCTAGCTCTTATTTCCCGAGAACCCCAGGGGGTAGCACGTAAGATTTCCAGTCTTTATAACGCGGGGCTGACGTGAACCGTCCGATTTTAAACCGACGGCCAAGATTATAACATCGAACCGGTACGCGGGGATTTAAACCCTACCGTGCGATTTAAAATAAACGGCGCACAAGCGGCCACGTCGCTCTGATCGAGCTCGGTCGGCGCTGCCGGTGGCGCACGGCGGCGGGAAGCGGCGATCTCGACGGAGACTTTCGGATCTTCGAGAATTCTTCCTAGAACTGTGATTTTATGGCATAGATCGGTAGAGGGGAGGTCGGGGATCTCACCTCGGGGGTTTTCTTGAGCTCGGAGGTCCTAGAAAGCGATCGGCGACGGGGTCCGAGGTGAAACCACGGCGAGGCTCGTCGGCGCTGTGTTTACACCGCAAGTCACCGAGTTTTCTGCACCTGCAAGGTTCCCCGGAGGCGTTGGATCAAGACCAGCGAGTTAGATCGGAATTTCCGAGCTTAGATCGGCCAGAATTCGCCGGAGAAGTCTCGGTTCTCACCGAAGGAAAATCGGCGGATCGCGTGGGAAAAACAGAACGAGGCCGGGGTTTTTATAGACGGGGGAGGGCGGCGGGGTGGTTTAGATCAAGTCCGCGTCGCCTACGAACAGAATTCAGCGGGGATACGCAGAAATCCCGATCGGTTTTGATTCGGGTGAGAGGGAGTCCGGCGCGGGCGCGAGGTAGAAGACGAGCTGGTGGGTCCCACCTGTCAGCGGAAGGAAACAGCGCGAGCGGCTGCGGGCTGGCGCGGTTGCTGGGTGGGCCGGCTGGTGGGTTTCGGCCCACTGGCCGTTTTTTTTCTGTTTTCTCTTTTTTCTTTTTCTATTTCTTTTCTTATTTGAGTTTAATTTGAATTCCAGTTTGAATTTGAATTTTTGCAAAACATGCAACACGTCCAAAAAATTTTAAATTCCCCTCTTAACATGATTTAGGGTTTTAAATCAAAATTTTGGGGTGTTACAGCTCTACCCCCCTTAAAAGAAATCTCGTCCTCGAGATTGGTGTTTCTTAGAAAACAATTCCGGAAATTGTGCCTTGAGCTCATCTTCCCGCTCCCAGGTGGATTCCTCTTCTGAGTGATGCTTCCACTGCACTTTGCACATCCGGATTCTTTTATTTCTAGTGAGGCGTTCCGTTGTCTTCAAAATCTTGTATGGTTGCTCGGCATAAGACAAATCCTCAGCTACGTCCACTTCATTCATGGGTAACACCTCTTCAGGCGTCCTCAGGCATTTCTTGAGTTGTGACACATGGAATACATCGTGCACATCCGATAGACGAGCCGGTAATTCTAGTTGATACGCCACTTCGCCTTTCCTCTCCAAAACTTGAAAGGGTCCGATGTATCGAGGTGACAACTTCCCTTTCACCTTGAACCGACGAAGTCCTTGGATAGGGGACACCTTGAGATAAACATAGTCTCCCACGTTGAAAACGAGCTCTCTTCTTCGTACATCAGCATAACTCTTTTGGCGTGTCTGTGCTATCCTCAAATTGTTGCGAATTTCCCTTACCTTTGCCTCGGCTTCTTGTAGTACTTCTGGACCAAACACTTTACTTTCCCCCGTTTGGTTCCAAAATAGGGGAGTTCTGCACTTCCTCCCGTACAAGGCTTCAAACGGTGATATCTTCATACTAGCTTGATAGCTGTTGTTATAGGAAAACTCCGCATACGGTAAGTTTTTATCCCAACTCCGATTGTTTTTGAGTGCACATGCCCTCAGCATATCTTCAAGGATCTGATTGGTTCTTTCCGTCTGCCCATCAGTTTGGGGATGGTAGGCATAACTAAAGTTCAGATGGGTTCCCATGGTTTCATGCAACTTCTGCCAGAACCTTGAGGTGAACTATGTCCCTCGATCCGACACAATCTTCTTTGGCACTCCATGGTAACACACGATCCTTGACATGTACAACTCTGCCAATTTGGATCCGCTGTAGCTTCCTTTCACGGGGATGAAATGAGCTACCTTAGTTAGCCTATCAATGATGACCCATATCGAATCATACCCTGATTGGGTCCTAGGCAATCCCATGATGAAATCCATGCTGTTTTCTTCCCATTTCCATTCAGGCACTTTGAGTGGTTGCAATAATCCCGTGGGTCGTTGATGTTCTGCTTTCACCAACTGACATGTGTCACATAGGGCAACATGTTCCGCGACATCGCGCTTCATGCCATACCACCAATACCTGCTCTTGAGGTCCTGGTACATCTTCGTACTCCCAGGATGAATGGATTAGTCAGAATCATGAGCCTCCTTCAAAATCAATTCACGGATCTCCTTTACTTCTGGCACACAGATTCTTTTCCCGTGCCACACCGTTCCTTGTTCATCCTCTCTAAAACCAGGAGCTTTATTTTCCTTGATGAGTTATCTGATCTCTCATATCTTCTCGTCATTCTTTTGACCCTCGCGTATGTCTCGCTCGAGTGTGGAATCCACTTCCATGGCGATGGCTTCACCACTATTTATCAGGCATAGATTGAGCCTTATAACCTCGTCCTTCAATTCTGCAGGCATGTCCTTCAAGCTCAACTTATTGACCTGCACTTTCCGACTTAAAGCATCGGCCACGACGTTTGCCTTCCCAGGATGATAGTTGATGCCCACATCAAAGTCATTGATTAGCTCTAACCATCTTCTTTGTCTGAGGTTGAGGTCTGGCTGTGTAAAAATGTACTTCAAACTCTTATGATCCGTATATATCTCTGTCCTCTTCCCCATCAAATACTGTCGCCAAATTTTCAACGCGTGTACCACTGCGGCTAGTTCTAGGTCATGTGTAGGATAGTTCTTCTCGTGCTTCCGAAGCTGCCGAGATGCATATGCCACGACATGCCCTTCTTGCATGAGAACACATCCCAACCCGTTTCCTGAGGCATCGCAGTACACCGTAAAGTTCTTCTGCATATCTGGCATAACGAGCACTGGGGCCGTTGTCAATCTTTCCTTTAACTCCTGAAAACTCGTCTCGCACTGCGGCGTCCATGTGAATGTGATTCCCTTCTCCAACAGTTTGGTGAGGGGTCTCAAGATCTTAGAGAATCCCTCAATAAACCATCGATAGTATCCAGCCAATCCCAAAAAGCTCCGAACTTCCCTGACATTTTCAGGGGTCTTCCACCTCTGTATATCGTCTATTTTGGCAGGATCCACAAAGATTCCTCCCTCCGAGATTATATGTCCTAAGAAGGGAACTCTCTTCAGCCAAAACTCACACTTGCTCAACTTGGCATATAGTTGGTGTTCTCTCAGCCTCTGCAACACCAACCTTAGATGTTTCTCATGTTCTTCTTCATCTTTGGAGAAGACGAGAATGTCATCTCTGAAAACCACCACAAATTTGTCCAGATATTCCATGAATACCTCGTTCATGAGATACATGAAGTATGCCGGGGCATTAGTTAGCCCGAAAGGCATGACGGTGTATTCATACAGTCCGTACCGAGATACGAAAAGTTGTCTTGTGAATATCAGATTGCCTTATCTTGAGTTGGTGGTAGCCCGACCTGAGATCAATTTTCCAGAACACACAAGCGCCTCTCAACTGATCAAACAAGTTTTCAATGCGAGGTAATGGGTACTTGTTCTTGATGGTTACCTCATTCAAAGCACGGTAATCCACACATAACCTTTGGGTTCCGTCCTTCTTGGGCACAAATATCACCGGAGCTCCCCATGGTGAGGAACTAGGGCGAATATACCCCTTCTCCGTCAATTCTCTCAAATGATCCTTGAGTTCTTCTAGCTGCTTGGAGTCCATCCGATAAGGTCTCTTGTATATTGGGGCTGTTCAAGGCACTAGCTCAATTGCAAATTCCACTTCACGATCGGGAGGCATACCTGGTAATTCTTCAAGAAAAACATCTGGATATTCCCGGATGGTCCTGATTTCCTCAACTTTCACCTCAACTTGATTTAATTTAATGTCCCTCCTAGGCTCGTGTATTGTTATGAACTTTACTCTTGTGCCACTAGGGTGAGTTAGTTCCACCGTTCTGGTCGAACAATGGATGATTTCTTTATGTTTTGTCAACCAATCCATACACAAGATAATATCTATCCCTTGTGAATCTATCACTATGAGGTTAGCAGTAAATACCACCCCATTAATGTCTAGGTTCACTTTGGGACACACTTGTCTTGTCCTTATTTCTCCACCTGGAGAGTTTACGGCTAGCATATGGTTCATTTGTGTGGTTGCTAGGTCATGCTTAAACCCTTGAGCAATGAACGAATGGGTAGCACCAGAATCAAACAGCAGGGTTGCAAGGTGTAAATTGGCAGGAAACTTACCAACTACCACGTCAGGTGCATCTTGTGCTTCCTCCATAGTGACGTGGTTCACCCGTCCTCTCATTACATTCTGCTGTTGTGGCTGCGCGGGCTTCTTCTTTGAGCACTTATGGGCGTAGTGCCCCACTTCACCACAGCTAAAACATTGCACCCCAACCTTAGGTGTCTGGTCTTTGTTGTCTTGGGGTTGGTTTGGGGGTCCTTGCACTGCTCGTTGAGGTGGATATGCGGGGCGAGGCTGCTGTACAAACTGACGTTGCGGCTGTGCTGGTGCTGCCGGAGGCCTGTAGTTCGGGTTGTACCCTCTTGGTGCTGAGTAGGGTACCGCAGCACGGTTCGTCTGCCCTGCTGGTTGCTGCATCAGACGGGGGCGGGTGTTGCTACCCGAGGCTTGATGTGACCAACCGGCCTTCCTCTTGTTCTCATTTTCCAAGGCCTTCAGCTTCCTTTCTACCACAAACGCTCTGTCCACCATCTTTTGGAAGCTTTCATACTCATTTGAGGACATTGCACACTGCATCTCTGCAGTAAGTCCCTCCACGAAACAATCTTGTTTCTGCTCATCAGTCTCTATGTCCCGTGGGGCATAACGGGATAGTTGAGTAAATTTAGTGAGGTATTCCCTCACCGTCATGTTTCCCTGCTGCAGTCCCAAAAACTCCTTCCTCTTGTTTTTGAGTTCACCTCTTGGTATGTAATGGTTGCGGAAGCTATGCTTGAACTCTTCCCATGTGATGTTCTCAGGGTCATGATGGGCGGCCACGTAGGCGGTCCACGAATCAGCAGCAGGTCCATGCAATTGATGAGAGGCAAACAGCACTCTCTCATACCCTTGGCACTGTATGATCCTCATCTTGCTTTCAATGGTCTTCAGCCAATCATCTGCCTACAGAGGTTCAGCAGCACTTGCAAACTTCGGAGGTTGAGTTCCTAGAAACTCACTCAACCTTGGTTGGCGTGGTGCAGCTTGTGGAGGTGGAACTTGATGCAAGTTAGCCACCACTTGAGTCAAGTTCTGGATGAGCTAATTTTAATTCTCCAGCATTTGGTGGAGGGGATCAACTCCTTCACGGCGACCACCCCGGTCCTGGCCTCCAGAAAGATGAGGGTTGCATGCCTCATCGTTGTTGTTGTTGGCGGGGTTGGCAGCACGTCCTTTTCCTCTTCCGGCCATCTGGCAGAATCAACCAATATTAATTTGAAAGCATTTAGTATCATCTTACTACTTTCATTTGTTTGTACTTTGAAGTGTTGAGGCTTCGTTATCTTCTCTAAGGGTTCACTTTTCACACAAAAATAAATGCAATATTATTTCATGTGGGTTCACACACCATAGCAAAACAATCTAAAGACGAGGCTGTGGACAATTGCTCATGGCTTCCACAACTCACGTCACACGCCAAGCATTATCACACCATTAACTGAACTTAACGACTCGACTATTCAACATCTTGCTAACTAAGGGAAGGATTCTACACTACTCGTTTTCTTGAGCTGGCTCCTTGGGATCTTCCTCATCATTTCGGCTGCCTTCTGACTCTGCTTTGGGCGGGGAGGCTGCGGGTGGAGAAGTGCAACAACGCCTGATCGCCCTGCGATCTGGGGAGTCAGGAGTCCATGTATCATTCGCGGTGACACACAGTTTATTCCCATCTCCTCTTTCTCTCGCCCTTAAGCAGGCTCGCAGCAATGCCTCCGTTTCCTTCAGGGTGTCCCGAACATCCTGAAGCTCTTGCTGACACTCCTGCAGTCGAGTGCTGAGCAAAGAAGCATCCTCCAAGCACAAGTCCATGTGCTCATGGGAAATCCCTTGCTGCACCGGCGGGTACTTGTATTCCGTGGTGCCACTCTCACGCTGGAGGACATACATGTACTCAGTTTTGTCCAAGTGGCGACGATAGATGTGACTCTGGCTGGTGATGGCCTCCCAGGTGACATCTTTCTCCGCATCGACCTGTGTCGCTCTACAAGCTGGAGAGTGGTGAATCTTAAGCAGCTGATTTTCGTGTATAATCCTCATCTCTGAACTCCATTCTTCCCTCTTCTCACGGATGGTCCTGGTGGAGTTATAGTGGATGATTAGCTTGCCCGTATTGCCGGCGGCTTCGAGCATACGCCGAAACGGCGCAATAAGCCTCCTACTGCCAATCCGTAGGAAAGGTACGTCACCGGACGGCTCTCCTCCCTCTCGGCAAGGGCAACTACGGGAACTCTCCCTCCTGTGGACTTGCGAGCAGTGCGAATCATGCGAACCATCTAAAACAAAAAGAATTTTAAACTTAGGTTAGATAAACTCTCAAACAAAAATCCTATTTTGAATGAAAGTTGGGGTAAGATGAAGAAAGTGACTCATTAAATAACACTTTTCCACCCACACCTTGTAAAAATAGTTTTTAAGAAAATAAGATCCTTAAATACGTCCATTTCTACCTAGGTCCACGTTCCTACGGGCAACCTTGGCTCTGATACCACCTCTGTCACACCCGGTTTTTCCGAAGAACAACCAAGTGAATATCACATGTATGCCAGGATCATTTTCTCATACATGTGATGACAAATAGTGAAGCATCATTTATTACAAGCCAGGTGTCGAATATAAATAAGTCTTACATCGCAAATGTCTCAATGGACACTAATGCTTCATCACAAGTAAATAAACTAGCAGCGGAATATTATTCTTTAGGGCTCCATCGCAGGCGTTGCCCGGGGGTCTTCATGAACCTAAAAGCCTTCCTCGGGTCCAAAATCTTGGTCATTATACACCACCTCATATCTTGACCTGAGCAGCAATATAAACCAACAAATATGCAAGGTTGAGTACCAATGGTACTCAGCAAGTGTAGGAAAATTTTATCATGCATGGCTAGAACAAGGAGAGGTTGAACTCATGGTTAAAGCACTACGCAATTAATACCTATCACCTTAGCTTATTAAGCACCTACATTACTACACAGGTGAAATGGTCCCAATCTCCCATCCCATCATCATAACCAAATAACCATAACATCATTTCCAATGTTAAGCTCCCCGCTTAACATCCACAACTTCCAAAAACCTTCACTCCTCTAATCATGAATAAGTCCAGGCCGCTCTTAACCGTGAGCACGGCTGTCAAGACAGTTTTGACCCTGCAGAGTTTGTACCACTGTACCCACAAGTAGTGATTTCATCCCCCGTTGCCGGGTGGACTAAAAGAACCTCCATTATGCCAGTGGCTACGATCCACATTCACACTTCCCAGGTGTGCGGCCAGGAGATCACTACGAAGCCTTTACAAAGGGAATCCCGACGAGCGTGGGCCCACTGAGGTTTCACCCCTAACAGCATACAAGAGGCTCCAACCCCGCTGCAGTGGCCCCCTCTTGAGCCTTGCGGTTCATATGGTAGTCCAGCTGACACCTATTCCCCGCACCATCCAACACACCCATACTACGCCGGGGATACACCTAATTAATTGGCTAAGCTGCCCCATCTCAGCATGTGGTTGGCACTGTAAAGCCGGGTTACATGCTCCATGAACCGGTCCTTAGGATCCAGGCAAGCACTAAACACAAACCCAAGTCTCGTGCACCCAGCACACAACCAAAACATCCAACTTGCCTTGATCCCTACCTCTACATAACTCACAATAGCTCATTCAAGAGTATGGTAAAATAAACTGATGATCTCATATCCCAAATATCCATTCTAAGCATGGCTAAGCATATGCATGTGTATAAATGACATGACAAAATAAATCCCAACCCAAGCTACAAGGAAACAAGGTGATGCAATTCTAGGGAAACTTTCCTAGCATGGGTTTCATATTTCATTTGACAATGCAAATAATTCTATCTACACATCCTAGCATAGGATCAAAGTGGTCAAGGACACTTGCCTCCTTCTTGCTGCTCTTGGAATGAGTAGTCCTGATCTTGGAAATGAATAACTTGTTCTTGAACAGGTTCTACTTCATACCATCACACATAGCAAAAGAAAACAACAATCATAAGACATAGTTCACACTTCTACTTCATACAAACCACACATTTCATATTTATGAAATTCATTCACCATTATATGTGTTGTGGTTACTTTGTGTGTTGATCTGTGGCTTGCACACACTTTTATTTATATGTGTATGATTCCTACTTTGGTGTTCATATGTATACTTACATACTATATATATATATATATGTGTGTGTGTTTCAGTTTTAAATAAATTCCTTATATTAAACTACTACACCTTTTCACTACCAAGTATGTATGAAAAGTATTTTTCTTCTCCATATGTGCCTTCACAATTTCTATCAACCCTAAACTGAATTCTTTGGATTTTAGAAACTCCATTTATCTTTTACTAGTTGCTATATTTTCAGATTTATATTCCTATGCATAATTATGTATTTTATTATGAAATTAGTAATACACATCATCTAAACAGTATAGGTTCTGGTCCTATATGATTTAATAACATCTTTTTACCTTGGCTTCTGATGTAGACCATTTCATAATTATTTTCCCTATTTTTCTATAACTATTCTTTACTTAAAAATGTGTCCCTATACTAATAAATGTGAATACTAGATAAAACAGATTTATTTCAGCCCAAAAATATATTTTTATCTCACTCCAAAGTTTTCTAAGTACTGAGAAAGTTTTTAATAAATTTGACAACTATGTTTGTCCCCCTTTTTAATTTTTAAACACTAGTTACATATTCAATTTTCTAAATTAAATACTAAACATGGCTAAAATAATGAATTCACCCCATTACAGGGTCTATAATATTATTTTCATAATTTCCAGGGGTCTAGCTACACTTATCAGAGGTGTTTTTCTTAATTTCTATTAAGTCCAAGGGCTAAAACTGATTTTTAAATGTATTTACATGATTTTCTGAAGTTCCAGGGGCTAGATCTGAAGTTTCCGGGGCTAGCTCTCAATTCCAGAGAACCCCAGGGGGTAGCACGTAAGAATTCCAGTCTTTATAATGCGGGGTCGACGTGGACCGTCCGATTTTAAACCGACGGCTGAGATTATAACATCGAACCGGTACGCGGGGTTTTAAAGTCTACCGTGCGATTTAAAATAAACGGCGCACAAGCGGCCACGTCGCTCTGATCGAACGCGGGCGGCGCTGCCGGCGGCGCACGGCGGCGGGAAGCGGCGATCTCGCCGGAAAGTTTCGGATCCTCGAGAATTCTGCCTAGAACTGTGATCTTATGGCCTAGATCGGTAGAGGGGAGGTCAGGGATCTCACCTCGGGGGTTTTCTCGAGCTCGGGGGTCCTGGAAAGTGCTCGGCGGCGAGGTCCGAGGCAAAACCACGGCGAAGCTCGTCGGCGCTGCGTTTACACCGTAACTCTCCGATTTTTCTGCACCTGCAAAGTTCCCCGGAGGCGGTGGATCAAGACCAGCGAGTTAGATCAGAGTTTCCGAGCTTAGATCGGCCAGAATTCACCGGCGAAGTCTCGGTGCTCACCGGAGTGAAAATCGGCGATCGCGTGAGAAAAACTGATCGGATCGGGGGTTTTTATAGCCGGGGAAGGGCGGTGGGTCTGTTGTGATCGAGTTGGAGTCCTCTGGGACCGGAATTCGGCTGCGGGACGGGCTTTCCCGGTCGGTTGCGATTTCGCGCGCTCGGGAGAAAAGTCCGGGGTCGCGGGGCTCGGGGTTAGGGATGACAGGTGGGTCCCACCTGTCTGTGTGAGAGAGCGCGGGCACGCGCGGGGGCGGGCTGCGCGGGAGTAGCTGGGCCGGCTGGCGGGTTTCGGCCCACTGGCCGGTTTTTTTTTCCCGTTTTCCTTTTTCTTTTTCCATTTCTTTTCTGTTTTGAGTATAATTTGAATTCCAGTTTGAATTTGAATTTTTGCAAAACATGCAACACGTCCAAAAATTTTTAAATTCTCCTCTGAACATGGTTTAGGGTTTTGAATCCAAATTTGGGGTGTTACAATCCAACACACCCATACTACGCCGGGAATACACCTAATTAATTGGCCAAGCTGCCCCATCTCAGCATGTGGTTGGCACTGTAAAGCCAGGTTACATGCTCCATGAACCGGTCCTTAGGATCCAGGCAAGTACTAAACACAAACCCGAGTCTCGTGCACCCAGCACACAACCAAAACATCCAACTTGCCTTTATCCCTACCTCTACATAACTCACAATATCTCATTCAAGAGTATGGTAAAATAAACTGATTATCTCATATCTCAAATATCCCATTCTAAGCATGGCTAAGCATATGCATAATAATAAATGACATAATAAAATAAATCCCAACCCAAGCTACAAGGAAACAAGGTAATGCAATTCTAGGGAAACTTCCTATCATGGGTTTCATATTTAAATTGACAATGCAAATAACTCTAGCTACACATCCTAGCATAGGATCAAAGTGGTCAAGGACACTTGCCTCCTTCCTGCTGCTCTTGAAATGAGTAATCCTGATCTTGGAAAGGAATAACTTGCTCTTGAGCAGGTTCTACATCATACCATCACACATAGCAAAAGAAAAACAACAATCCATAAGACATAGTTCACACTTCCACTTCATACAAACCACACATTCACATTTATGAAAGTCATTCACCATTATGTGTGTTGTGGTTACTCTATGTGTGTTGATTTGTGGATTGCATGCACTTTTAATCATATGTATATGATTCCTACTTTTGTGTTCACATTTATACTTACATACTATATATATGAGTTTCCAATTTAAATGAATGCCTTATATTCAATTACTACACCTTTTAACTACCAAATAATCATGAAAGGTATTTTCCTTTTCCATATGTGTCTTCATAATTTCTACCAACCCTAAACTGAACTCTTTGGATTTTAGAACTCCATTTATCATTTACTAGTTGCTATATTTTCAGATTCATTTCCTATGCCTAAATGTGAACTTTATTATGAAAATAACAAGACACATCATCTAAACAGAATAAGTTCTGATCTAAAATATTTACTAATATATTTTTGACCTTTTCCTCTGATGTATACTATTTTACAATTATTTTCCCTACTTTCTAGAACTATTCTTTACTTAAAATGTGTCCCTAAATGTGAATAAGAATTAAACAGATTCATTTCAGCCCAAAATATATTTTTATCTCACTCCAATGTTTTCTAAATACTGAGAAAGTTTTTAATTTAATTTTAACAATATGTTTGTCCCACTTTTAAATTTTAAACACTAGTCACATATTAAATTTTCCTAAATTAAATATCAAACAGGGTTAAAAAGGTAAACTCACCCCACTACGGGGTCTATAATATTATTTTCAGAATTTCCAGGGGTCTAGCTACACTTATCAGAGGAGTTTTTCCTAATTTTTATTAAGTCCAGGGGCTAAAACTGATTTTAAAATGAATTTACATGATTTTTTGAAGTTCCAGGAGCTAGATCAGAAGTTTCCGGGGCTAGCTCGTATTTCCCGAGAACCCCGGGGGTAGCACGTAAGATTTCCAGTCTTTATAATGCGAGGCTGACGTGGACCGTCCGATTTTAAACCGACGGCCGAGATTATAACATCGAACCAGTACGTGGAGATTTAAACCCTACCGTGCGATTTAAAATAAACGGCGCACAAGCGGCCACGTCGCTCTGATCGAGCGCGGGTGGCGCTGCCGGTGGCGCACGGCGACGGGAAGCGGCGATCTCGCCGGAGACTTTCGGATCTTCGAGAATTCTTCCTAGAACTGTGATTTTATGGCATAGATCGGTAGAGGGGAGGTTGGGGATCTCACCTCGGGGGTTTTCTTGAGCTCGGAGGTCCTAGAAAGCGATCGGCGACGGGGTCCGAGGTGAAACCACGACGAGACTCGTCGGCGCTGTGTTTACACCGCAAGTCACCGAGTTTTCTGCACCTGCAAGGTTCCCCGGAGGCGGTGGATCAAGACCAGTGAGTTAGATCGGAATTTCCGAGCTTAGATCGGCCAGAATTCGCCGGAGAAGTCTCGGTTCTCACCGAAGGAAAATCGGCGGATCGCGTGGGAAAAACAGAACGAGGACGGGGTTTTTATAGACGGGGGAGGGCGGCGGGGTGGTTTAGATCAAGTCCGCGTCGCCTACGAACAGAATTCAGCGGGGATACGCAGAAATCCCCATCGGTTTTGATTCGGGTGAGAGGGAGTCCGGCGCGGGCGTGAGGTACAAGACGAGCTGGTGGGTCCCACCTGTCAGCGGAAGGAAACAGCGCGCGCGGCTAAGGGCTGGCGCGGTTGCTGGGTGGGCCGGCTGGTGGGTTTCGGCCCACTGGCCGGTTTTTTTCTGTTTTCTCTTTTTTCTTTTTCTATTTCTTTTCTGATTTGAGTTTAATTTGAATTCCAGTTTGAATTTGAATTTTTGCAAAACATGCAACACGTCCAAAAAATTTTAAATTCCCCTCTTAACATGATTTAGGGTTTTAAATCAAAATTTTGGGGTGTTAAACCCTCATTAGTGAATAAACAGTTATAACCTTTGTCGCATAGTTGAGATATTGACAAAAGGTTATAATCTAGGGAGTCTACATGTAAAACATTAGATAAAGTGTGTTGAGGAGATATTTCAATGTTACCGCTACCAATGACCTTTCCTTGGCTGTTGTCTCCAAAGTACATGCCTTCACTTGGATCCTCGTTGTACTCGTACTCAACAAACATATCTCTCTCTCCGGTCATGTGATTTGTGCATCCGCTATCTAGCACCCACTTAGATCCACCGGAGGAGTAAGCCTGCAAAACAGAATTATTCCTTGGTTTTAGGTACCCAAGCTTGCTTGGGTCCTCTCAGGTTAGTCACAAGAGTCTTGGGCACCCACACACAAGTTTCCGAGTTCCTATGGCGTGGCCCTGTGTATTTAGCAATAACTTTTCCATATTTGTTTTTCATAAGAACATAGGAAACATCAAATGTACGAAACAATATTTGTAAATTAGATTCATGTGATTTTTCCTTAACAAAGGTGATTATTTTCTTTGCATGATTAAGAGTGGATATGTGTTTGTTCCTGTCAAACCCAAGACCATCTTTGACGTTGGGAGGTCTAGTAACCATATATGCGCTACGTGCATATTTGATCTTCTCCTTATCAAAGATGCCGATTTGGGAAGGATGCACATCATGAGAAGTTGAAGTATTAGAAATGATATTTTTCTTACTAGAGCATGTGCAGGTTCCAATTGTTGTCAAACTCATATCTTTGGAGGAAGAGCTCTTGGAGGAAGATGAGTCACTTTGCTTTAGCGACTCAACTTGCACCTCTAGGATCTTGTTAACTCTTGACAAGTTAGCAAGCTCATTTTTGATTGCAATATGTGAGTCCTCTAGCTTTGTGTAAGTCTCCTTACTCAAGGCTAGCTCAACCTCAAGTGACTTGTTCTTCTCTCTTTCGAGCTCAAGAAGTTTTTCAACCTCTTGATATCTCTTCCTTTCACGGATGAGCATATCTTCTTGTCGGTTGACAAGTTCCTCCTTTTCAAAGATTTCGTTCGACAACATTTCCATTTTCTTTAAAGCAATTTTACTTAATCCTCTAAACATTTCTTCATTACCACTAGAGCTATCAAAGTCATCAATAGAGGTATTTAACGCAGGAGAAGTAAGTCGAACCTTTTTCTTGCTTTCTTTAGCCAAAAGGCAAGTATGGTTGTTCATATCCCGTCCTCCCATGTTTGGAAAGAGTGTAGCTCTCATGGTGGGTTTCTTAACGGCAATGGTGGCCATCTCCTCTTCTTCATCGGAGGAGGACTCATCGTTTGAGTCCCACTCCTTGGCAATGTGAGCCTGATGAGCTTGTCTCCTTTTTCTGAAATTTTTCTTCTCATGTGCTTTTGTTTCCTTCTTCTTCTTGTTTTCTTCATAAGTACAGTCCACCATGAAGTGACTGTACTCTCCACAATTATAGCAAGTACGTCGAGCCTTGGATTTTCCTTTATCCTTGCTTTTCCCTTCATTTGAGTTGTTGCCACGTCTTCTCCTCATCATGCGCTTGAACTTTTTGATAAAGAGTACCATTTCCTCATCATCTAGGTCGGTACTCACGTCGCATGTATCTCCATCAGCTTGGTCTTCACGGGTTTCTTTGAGTTTGTGTCTGCACGTTGCTTTGAGAGCAACTTCTTTCTTTTTGGAAGAGGTGAGCTCGGCTAAGTCTTTGACGTATTGAGTCTCCTTCTCCATCATTTCATGATTTATGATCTTCCCCAATAACTCATCGGGAGTCATTTTGTGAAACCCGGGGCTTTCTCTAATCATTGAGCAAAGTGTGACGTTTCTTGGCATGAAGGCTCTTATCATCCTTTTGACCACCTCGTGATCAGTCCATTTCTCACTTCCATAGGCACGGATTTTGTTGATGAGTGCCTTCATCCGTTTGTACATGTCTTGAGGTGATTCGCCTTCTTCAATAGCAAATTTCCCCAACTCTCCTTCAAACATCTCAATTTTGGCTTCACGTACAGACCTATTTCCTTCATGAGCTGTTTTGAGTGTATCCCAGATTTCTTTTGCACTCTCTAGTCCATCAATCTTGGTGAATTCTTCTCTGCTCAGTGACGATGTGATTACTGCAACGGCTTGTGCATTTCTGTAAATCTCTTGTTCTTGTTCTGGAGTGAGTTCTTCATCTGTGTCTGGGATATCTATTCCTGTGCAGACAATATGCCAAAGGCTGGGATTCAAGGATATTAGATGCATTTTCATGTTGTACTTCCACATGGTATAGTCACTTCCGTCAAACTGTGGGGGCCTTCCCATAGGAATGGAGAGATAATGATTATTTGAATTGAGACGGTTGTAGTTGTAAGGATATCGGGAGTAGTCGTGATGACCACTCCCCATCTTTTTCTCTTTCTCTTTTCCCTTTTGTGCCATTAATTTCTTTCTCAGTAGTGCCTTTAGCTGTCTCACTTCTTCATCGTCATGTGGACTTTCTTTCAGCACATCGAAGGCTTTGGCTTCTTGCTCCTCATCGTTGTTGTTCGTCTTTGGGATATCGTTGTTCTTATCAGAGGCCATTGATCTCTTCGAGATGTGAGTCTCATTGATGGAGAACTTGGCTCTGATACCAATTGAATGTGGCCTAGAGGGGGGGTGAATAGGCCTTATAGAGTTTCCTGCACACTTAAAGTAGTTGTCAGAAACTTGATTGACCGGACTAGTCCGGTGTGGCTGAAGTGTGTAGATTGTATAAGTGTTGTGCAGGAGAATTAACTTGTTTAGCAGCGTAAATAAGAACAACAATTATTCTATTTTGATTTTATAATGTGAGGTGTGATTATGCCCGTGAATGAGACTTAGCAACTCAAATTATGAAGTTTAGCAACTAGATGTTATAATCAACAAAAAACAAGGAGGCATGCGAGACACAAATTTTACCGAGGTTCGATCTCACCAAGAGATATACGTCCTCGTTGAGGAAGCTCACACAGAGCCGGGTCTCTAACCCTTTCCCTCTTCAAGTCACCACACAAGGCCGACTTGACTCCACTAGCACGGGTAATCACCGAGTTTGTGGGGCAACCTCACACGTTGAGGGCTCCCACAAGAATTACAATGGGAAAGCGATCAAATACACTCAAAAAGATTACAATGCAGAATATGAGTGTAGAGAGATCAAACCCCAAGAGCTCATAACGAAGGAACAACGATCTCCCAATCCCAAATCCAAGTGTTTGATTGATTTTCACCTTTTTGCACCTTAGATGTGTGGGGAGATGTGTTTTTTGGGCTCTTAGGACAGGTGGTGGCGCTAGGGTTTGAGTTTTTAGCAGTATGAGTCGTGTATCCCTGTTGGAAGGCCGTGGATCACCCATTTATATGGTTTCCAAAAAGGTTATCGTTGTAAAACCTAATACCGAACTAGTCCGGTATATGATCGGACTTGTCCGGTCTACTTCCAGTGGGTTAACCGGACTAGTCCGGTATAAAATCGGACTTGTCCGGTGCTATGTGAAGTGGGGTTCCAGAAAGTTTAGCGGACTAGTCCTGTCGCATGGATGGACTAGTCCACAGTCCTCTAAAGAGGACAACAGAGACATGATCGGACTAGTCCAGTCTAAAACCGGACTTGTCCGGTTGCATTCCAGTAAGCTGACAGGACTAGTCCGGTGTCTAGTGGATTTTAGTTGATTATTAACCCCTTACCCTTACGAAAAGTCATGAGCTCTTGGGATGTGTCTCTCACACACACCGTATACATTTACATCTAATTTGCTCTTCTAAATTCCACTAAAGTCTTCCTTTTCGGGCAGCACTTTATTTTTCACCTTTTTGTGTGCACCGAGCTAGTTCACTTTGTTTGTCCTGCAATCATTTCATTAGGATCTCATATGCTTTTCATCAATTCTCCAAAACCCACAAGGGATACGCTAGATGCACTTTCACAAAGTGAGGATGGGTTGTGGTTAGGAATAAGGCTAGGTTGGTTGCTCAAGATTTCACACAAGTTGAAGGACTAGATTTTGATGAAACTTTTGCACCTGCTGCTAGATTAGAAGCCATAAGAATTTTGTTAGCATTTGCTGCATCTAAAGGTTTGAAGTTATATCAAATGGATGTTAAAAGTGCTTTTCTTAATGGCTACAGAGATGAGGAGGTTTATGTCAAGCAACCACCGGGTTTTGAAAATCCAAATTTTCCTAATCATGTTTACAAACTGTCCAAAGCCTTGTATGGTCTTAAACAAGCCCCTAGAGCATGGTATGATAGGTTAAAAACATTCTCACTTGAAAAGGGGTTTACCATGGGCAAGGTTGATAAAACTCTTTTTGTTTTTAAGCATGGCAATGACTCATTATTCGTTCAAGTGTATGTGGATGATATTATCTTTGGTTGTGCTTCTCGTGATCTTGTGTCCAAGTTTTCAGCTATGATGAGTTCAGAATTTGAGATGAGTATGATGGGAGAACTCACATACTTTTTGGGGCTGCAAATCAAGCAAACCAAGGAGGATACTTTTGTGGATCAAACAAAGTATACAAGAGACCTTCTTAAGCACTTCAACATGGAAAAAAGCAAGTCTCTTCCGACACTAATGGGTACAGCAACGAAACTTGAACTTGATGAAGATGGTGAACCAGTGGATCAAAAAGAATGTATAAGTATGATTGGATCACTTTTGTACCTCACAGCATCAAGACCGGACATACGATTCAGCGTATGTCTTTGTGAACAATTTAAATATTACCCACGTGCTTCACATCGTCAAGCCGTCAAAAGAATTCTCAGATATTTACATGGAACTCAAGATTTATGGATTTTTCTTCCTTCTTCCTCAATCGTTAATTTGAAAGCTTTTTTGGATGCTGATTTTGGGGGTTGTAGAATTGATAGGAAAAGTGCTTCGGGTGCTTGTCATTTTCTTGGTAATTCACTTGTTGCTTGGTCCTCTAGAAAACAAAATTCAGTTGCACAATGCACAGCCGAATCTGAATATGTAGCTGCTGCTAGAGCTTGCTCATAAATTCTTTGGATTGTTCAAACACTTAAGGACTATGGGGTTGATCTAGATAGCGTTCCACTACTTTGTGATAACAGTAGTGCCATTTGCATTGCTAAAAACCCCGTGCAACATTCGAGAACAAAGTACATTGACATTAGGTATCACTTTCTCAGTGATAATGTTGAAAAAGGCAACATTGTGCTTCACCATGTAGATACCGAACAACAATTGGCTGACATTTTTACAAAACTTTTGGATTTCAGTTGTTTTTGTTTCATTCGTAGTCAAATAGGGGTTATGCATCCTCATGGCTTAAATTGAGGCGGAGTTTTGAAAATTGGGAAATCTAAGCGTGAATCTGAATTTAAAATAATATGAGCATAGTATTTCATGCATATATGACTTTGTGATTCCTTCTATATGCTGAAAGTTCTTACTACATTACTCATGCTATACATTTTGTACTTTTCCCATAACTAGTATTTGGAATAATTATTTAGACTAAATCTGGTCATGATCAAACTTTCTTGCTGTTTTAAACTTGTTGCAAGCTCACAAGTGCTTTTAATAATGAAAAAAATAATCAATCAACTATTCACATGTTGAGCTTTTATGTTCAAATGAAAAATTGAGAAAAATATCAAGAGAATATGCATGCATCGCACTTCTTCTTTTGAGATGGCTTATCATTGCACTTAGATATGAACTTGGAAGAAGTTATGTATGACTAAAACCATGTCCTTAAGCTTCTGATTGTCAAATGACATAGGCTTGGCTTGGTTGGTTAGAATAAGTCTGATGCGGCATATAATCTCTTGCAAATGTCATATGATCTGAATTTGTGCTTTGAAAAATAATTAAAATGCAGCAACAAGTGTCATGCTTTCAGGTCTTGACATAGTTAAGTTTGTGAGACCATGACTTGCTTAAATTGAAAATTACACTTGATCTCTAGCATGGCTACTTTATGTATCTCATTGATGTGATAGTGTAAGTTACTTGATAGTATGGCTTGGATGAGCTTTGTTTTATATGTATATGTTATAAATATGCTCATAACAATTAAAATTTCTCTTTTCAAACTTGCTAAATACATTGTCAAAGGGGGAGAAATTGATCACACATTGCACGATTCACAAGTGTTTTGGCACGATTCTTCTCAGGGGAACAATTTTTGTTTTTCTTCTCATCTTATTTCTGATTTACATAGGAGGAGAAATATGTATAGGGGGAGAAATTTTTGTTTCGAAATTTGTTTCTCATTTGATTGTTTTCAAAACTTTTCATGTGACTAAGCCAATGTTTGGATTTTAAGTGGTGTTGCCAATGCATTCATCAATGGGAAGATTGTGTGACCTATGTGTGCTGAATACATTTGCTATGACAATAAAAGTTTTGAAATTCTGCCAAAACACTCTTTCTATCAAGGTCCGACTTGCTATGGCTAGGTCCGATATGTGTTTGGTTAGCTCCGGCGGTAGGTCCGACTAGCTTTGGTAAGTTCCGAAGCTAGGTTCTGCTAGCTTTGGTAAGCTCCGGCTCAAGTTTCGGTTAGCTTTGGCAAGGTCCGGAGCTAAATCGCAATGGTTCTATTTTTACCATGCAAATATTTCGAAATTGCTTTACATCTATGGAAAGTCCGCTTAGTGTTCTTTTACTAAGTTTTTGAAGTGTTATGGCTGTTTACGGTTGTTAACATTTTGCTATGGTTTGCAACATGCTTATGTGAGGTGTTCACGTAAGGTGTCGTGGTTTTCGGAACTAACGTGAACCAAGTCGCGGACTTGTGCTAAAAAGTATTGGTTGTTTATTCATGTGCATGTGTTGCTTGAGTTCAAGATATGGCTGGTGATGGGATCCATTGAACTAGTCTTAGGGAGAAGATGAGATTCAACAACCAAATTCGGGAGGAATTGTGGTTGAGTTTTATCAGGAGGTCGCACAACATGTTTGGAAAAAGAACAGTGCATATGAAGGTATCATGGACGTTTCTGGAAGGTGTTTGCATGTGTGCAAGGAGTGCATGGACGTGGCAACATGGTTCCAAGGCGTGATGAAGAGATGTGGACGTACAGAATTGTTAGGAAAGGTCCAACCGACTGGATTCTGGACTCAGGCTGCGGCTGAGTCTGTTATGGCTCAAACATGGAAAGATTTGAGTTGGTTATGATAGGATTTCGTGTGGAACACGAAGTTGAGTTGTTTTAGTAATGTAGGATACGTTCCTAATGTGTTTGAAAGTCTTAAGATTGCTTCTATCTGCGTATAGAAGAGTCTTGAGTAGTTATGGAAAGTTTCGATTCAGAAACTGAGTATGATTAGAGTCCTAGTTTGAACATGGTTGGCCTCCAGGCTGGTTATATAAGCAGGGGAGGCCAGAGCTCGTGAATAAGATGACTTTGGGTTGTTCCTCTTATGTTTTGATCAATAAAATTCGTAATTTAGAGGAGCTTTTTCTGCCTTGTTCGTCCGACTTGTTTTTGTCAAGTCTTTCTCGTCGAGTTTCTGGACAGCACGACAGTTCTTCAGTGTTTTGATCATAACTCGAGTTTTACAGATCCAATTGACGTGATTCTTTTTGGGTTGTCTTCACAACTTTATTATCTATCATGTGTGACAATTTCACGGTCATTGGATTTGTAGTTTCTGATCTACCCGAGTTTCTTTGAAGTGTTGCAGATCTGGTTTTTACTCGAGTAGAACAGATTGACCCTCGTTTGATCTTTTGATCATAACTTGATTTTTTCTTGACGGATTTCTGTGATTCTTATTATCAAGTCTTCGTGACTTGATTCTCTATAATATATACCACTTTTGTTACAGTTGAACACATTTAGATCAGTTACATACATGGTTTCTTTAACAGATCAATTTTCTGCCGAGGGGGTTTTTGTTGCTTCCGCTAAAAACTTTAAATCTACCATTCACCCCCCTCTTGTAGCTTTTCATGTGCTCTTCGATCCTACACAGTGATAAAATGGTACTAGGCCCACGTAAGGACTACTATATTAGCCTAATATGAAGGTGGCAACATAACTTATGTTTAGGTCGGAAAATCATGCATCTCGGGACTTCATATGTCTTGGGGGTGCTTGTAAGCGCTGTCCACCAGTGCGCACAAGCTTAAGGGTGGAGGCTCATGGGTGGGAGGTAATCTGGCCAACTTTAGTATCCTCTACGACTCTTCATGTCGTTTGGGGTATTCAAGCAGCACCCTTCCCTAGTGTGCTACGGGCAAGTATGGGAGACCCTGTCACGTGGTTAGTAATGTGAACACATAGCTCAAGGCGTGTTTGGCTTGAGAACACCCGTGCGAGTGATGAAGGACGTGTGTAGGAAACTGTATTGGGACCGGGTTCGGTGTGCATCCGCACCTGATGATTGTGTGTAACTTATGTAGGTGCTAACCACGAAACCGTAGTCCGAGTAGAACACGTTTGCGAGTGATCGTATTAGTGCCACCTAAGGATACGTATATGGCTGTATAAACCGGTTAGGATTCTCTTTTGTGAGGCAACATAGTACCGTCATATGTCTTACGGTGCATCGCCACCATACTACACTTCATAACTTCTTTCCTATGAAGAAATCATTCATGACTAACTTTCAACTAAAAATGGAAGTTGGAAAACACCTATTAGTTACTGAGCTCTTCATTTGAACTAAGCTTCAAAGGGGAGAATTGATAGGCTTCTATGTTTCTCGAGAACAGAGTACCCTGTTCTGGCAGGAATTTTTGCTGAGTTTGACAGAGCCTAACTTTGAGTAGCTTACCCAATGGAGACTTATGATACATTTCTGGAAAGTTTTTTAAGTTCTCTACAACTTCTTTGTAGACATATAGAGCAAAATCACAGGCCAAATTGGTTGAATTTCCAGTTGAATGCAAACTGTTCAGAAAACAGGACAGATGCCAACCTCTCTGGATGTTTCTGTATAATACTTATAACTTTCTGTAGAAAAATCCTTAAGGGTCATATGATACACCGTTGGGAAGTTTATGAGATATGCAACATTGTTGAAGTTCAAAGTTTGTTCAGATTCATATTGTATTTGCTTATACAACTACGAAAAAACCAACCACATACAAAGGAGATGCTGGCAAATTTTATCCAGGAAATCCGTCAGTTTTGGAAAATCATAACTTTTGATCCAGAAATTATCTGGAGGCATATGAATACTCCTTGGAAATATATTGAAGTTAACTTTAACTTTGTTATGCAACTTGAGTTATGAAAATGCCTCAAACTGGATCAAAATCTAGATTCAGTTCATGAAGGTCTGGTCTGTATAGAGAAAAGGAAAATGAGTAATATCGTGCAGGCTAGCACAAGTTATGTGCCCCAAAAGTACCGGTTGGTGTACCGAACGTTATCTGGTGAATTATGGAGGCCCCTGTATGATTAACTCTTCAGAGGTTGATTGCTGGTCAAGTACCACAATTTGCACCACCTCCACAGCAGCAGCATCAGACGGTGGTTTGTGCTCCATCGCTGCAGCCATATGTACCTAGCTTCCAACCACATGTTAGCAAAGAACCGGGGGACATCCGTGCTTCACTTGTGGTCGGATGGGACATTATGCTAGGTATTGTCCAGAGGGAATTCAAGGCTGCGGGTCATCATAGTTTCAATATTCAGATCATACCTATATCTTCAGAAAAGAGGGCAGACAAGGGGCAACATTCACTACACAGTGATTGATGATGTTCCTGAAGGAGAAGCCGTGTTAGCAGGGATGTTTTCTCTGAATCAGCTACCGGTATTAATTCTCTTCGACTCCTGTGCCACACATAACTTTATTAGCTAATCTTTTGTGGATTAACATCAGCTCCATTATACCAGTACACAACCGCCGGCGTATGGCCAAGAGATCACAAAATAGACTTTACGCAGGGGCTACTAGAATGTACGGAGCCACTGAGTTTTCGCCAGCAGGCTCGAATCTCCATTCTCCCACCCACGGGCCCCCTCTTGTGCGATGCAGTTCACAGAGCAGTCCTCATCGATTCCCATTCCCTGCGCCATCCAATGGTCCATGACAAGCCAGCAACACATCTAATTAGTCAGCTAAGCCGCACACATATTTTGCCTTGCGGTGGCACTGTTTTCATGGCATGTGCTCGCATGAACCTGTCCTTAGATCTACGTCAAACAAACCACAATCTCATTCATCAACATCCATGAACCAAGCTCGCCTAGATCTCCCCGATTCCATGCTCATTAACATCATCAAGTTCTCATTATCTTTATTCTCAAGATTGCAGTAGCTAAACAACTTCTATTTCAGCTTCCCATGTCCCCTAAATTAAGCGTAGCAAAAGGAAAAACGACCATACCCGACTCATCAACTTTCCCGGTGACAAGGATGGCTAACAAAACTAATAAACTCCTATAAAAGGGTGTCCCATCAAGTTGACACAGGCGTACGAGTTTTCGTAAGCAAAATAGTTTTAAAAACGTGGGATCAATATGGTCAAGGGGCACTTGCCTTGCCCCCATTGTTCGTATTGCTCAAGCGTCTCGAAGTCTTGGTGCTGTAGTTCCTCGTAGACAGCCTCTTGAGCGTGTCCTTCTACTCATGACCAGGCACATACAAAACTTACAGCAATCAATTATCATGCAAAAACTTTACACAAGATGCAATGAGGTGGATGAATGCAATTCCTATGGTGATGTTTTATAAAATCAGTTTGCATGTGTTCTTGTATGTTTATTAGGCTTCCATGGGGTTTTATGATAACAAGGCTGCTGGGATGAAGTGTGGACATGGTCATGATCTTGACACACTTTGTATATCAATTCCACCATCAAAAATAGACCAAAAATGGTCTGTCCACACACAGAATTTTCTGCTCGCTGGGGGTGGAGAAAACGGGTGCGTAAAAACAGCGGCGACGCTGTAAGAGAGGTAACAAAGACCTACCTCACTTTATCCTCCTCTCTTCCTGGCAGCAGAACCCTCTCCCTTGCAATGGCAGCAGCGGAAGATTTTTTACGGAGAATTATGAGGCTGCTGCTAGGGCAGAACATTGGGTGCTTCTTTTCCAATGACAGCGAGGCGTGACGGAGCTCCGACGGCGGCCAAACTCCTGCTAGAGGGCGGCGACCAAGCCTTGGCAGCAGGGGAGAGGGGGTGGCGGCCAAAAAGAGGGGTGGGGATGGCGGCTAGGAGGGAGGGTTTTATTTATAAGAGGGGAAAAGAGCTACGGAGGCTAGGATTTTAGCAACCCAATTATCCAATGGCTGAGATTTAACTTTAAAAGAGGTGAGAGCTAGGGGCTGGGATTTCATTATTTATTTTCCACCAATGGCTGAGATTAATTGAGAAAACACAAGCCCACAAAAATCAAAAAGGGGGGGCAGCTAGGGTTTCCTCCCCTAATGGGCTGCGGCCGGGCCCATTAGGGTCCCCCCCTATGTGGTGCCGCCAAAATTTGGGGAAATTTCCTCCCAAATGTGGGGAAAAATTAGCTAGGGAAATTTTGGGGAATTTGGGGAAAATCTGGAAAATTGGGGAAAATTAGGTAAATTAGGGTAGAGGGGAATTTGGTGAAAAATCGGGAAATTTTGGGGAAAAATTTGGGGTGGCCAAATTTGGCTATTTTATTTATTTTTTATTTTTATTTATTTTCCTTTTCTATTTATTTTCATTATTATCAATTTTTATTTCTTTTTATTATTTTATTTGTTTCTATATTCCTCTCATTATTTTCTTCTTCATTTTAAATGCTTCTCTATAGGAAAAATATATGCAATGCGTGGTAGTTATTTTGAGGGTGTTACAATAGCTCCGCAAATTTCTTGGCGTTGAATCCCACATTTACCGGTATGAAGTGTGCTGATTTGGTTAATCAGTCAACGATCACCCGAATCAAATCAATGCTTCCGAGATGTGAGTGGTAACCCGACAATGAAATCGATACTCACATCTTCCCACTTCCATGCCAGAATATTAAGGGGCTGCAGAAATCCAGGTTTCTTCAGGTGATCGGCTTTCACTCTTTGACACGTATCGCACTCGGATACGTATTTAGCTATTTCCCGCTACATCCGTGTCCACCAAAATTTGTTCCTCAAATCTTGGTACATATTGTTACTGCCCGGATGAATGTAAAATTTTGACAAATGCACTTCGTCTAATATTTTCTTCCGAAGCTTCATGTCTCACGGTACGACTATACGGTTCTTGAACCATAACGTGTACCGTTCTCATCTTTCCGGAAGCACTTAACTTCTCCTTTGCCTATGCCCTTCCGCATATGTGCCATGCCTTCATCTTTATTTTGAGCCTCTACAATTTCATCACGAATTGTAGGAATGAGGACAAGGTTCAATAGCAACAAGTAGGGAACCAATCGCAAGCTCGGTTCTTCTTCTTCCATCGTAGCCATGGTTAGGTTATGAACATGTGCTTTCTGACTAAGTGCGTCGGCAACGACATTCTCTTTCCCAGGATGGTAATGAATCTCTATTTCATAATCCATGATTAACTCTAGCCATCTTCGCTGCCTCATATTTAATTCCTTTTGTGTGAAGATATTTTTCAAACTTTTATGGTCGGTGTAGAGGTGGACTACATTTCCATGTAAATAGTGCCTCCACATTTTTAGAGCAAGGACAACAGCAGCTAGCTCGATGGCATGTGTCAGATAATTCTGCTCATGATTCTGAATCTGCCAGGATCCATACGGGACCACTCGCCCTTCTTGCATGAGCACACAGCACAGACTGATGTCGGACGCATCACAATAAACATCAAAAGCCTTAGTTGTATCAGGCTGCGCAAACACTGGGGCTGTTGTGAGGTGCTTGACCAATGCTTTGAACGCCTCCTCAAATGCTTCACTCCACACATATTTCTTGCCCTTCTTCAGAGGTTTCCTCATCGGTTTAGAGATTTTGGAGAAATGCGGAATGAATCTCCGGTAGTAACCCGCTAAACCGAAGAAGCTACAGACTTCGTGGACTGATTTTGGCGAACTCCAATTCAGCACTTGGACAATCTTGCTTGGATCAACTGCGATGCACTCCGCAGAAATAATGTGCCCAATAAATGGCACTTGGTTGATCCAAAACTCGCACTTGCTGAATTTTTGCATATAGCTTGTGATCCCATAGGCGTTGGAGCACAATATGCAAATGCTCGGCGTGTTCTTCTTCTGATTTGGAATAGACTAAGATATCATCGATGAAGACCACGCGAACTTGTCCAACTCCGGCATAAAGACTGAATTCATCAAGTGCATAAAATGAGATGGAGCATTGTTGAGTCCGGATTACATGACGAGATATTCATATAACCCGTATCTCATCGAGAATGCCATTTTTGTATATCTTCAGCCCGGATTTTGATCTGGTGATATCCGGACCGAAGATCCATATTTGATAAAACCTTAGGACCCACTAATTGATCAAAAAGCATATCAATACGTGGTAGTGTATACTTGTTCTTGATAGTTACGGCGGCATTGAGCGGACGATAGTCCACACATAGCCTTAGAGTATCGTCCTTTTTTTTGACGGACAGCGTGGAGCATCCACACGGTTATGAACTTGGTCGAATAAAGCCTTTGCTTAACAACTCATTCACCTGCTCTTTCAGGTCCGCGAGTTCTTTTGGTGCCATTTTATACGGCCTCCGAGAGATCGGTGTGGTTCCCGGTGCTAGTTTAATCTTTAACTCCACATCACCTTCGGGCAGCATGTCTAGTAAATCGTCGGGAAACACGTCCGGATATTCTGGGACCACTGGAATGTTCTCCAGTTTATTAGCTTCAACATCGTGTACACCAGTAACTTCCGGTGCAACATTTCTCAGGATCAACGTATGTTGACCGTGCCTCTTTGAATTCAGCTGCACCGTTCGTGATCTAATATCAAAGATAGCTTGGTGATGTGTCAACCAAGCCATTCCCAAGATGATGTAAATCTGCAAGCCTTCTAGGATGATGAGAGTAGTAGGATATATCTGCCCATCCAAACATATAGGCGCTCGAGCAACAATCCTACCCGCTGTCCTACTACCTCCCGGTGACTTAATCTGGTAAGATGCGTCCAAGGTAGTTGATGGTATTTGGTGCTTGCACACATAATCTTTGCTGATAAAATCATGTGTGGCACCCAAATCTAACAACATGAATGTGGTCTGATCACGTAGGCTAAACATACCAGCAAACACGGGTTCTCCCACGGGGACATCTTCAACTGCCATATATTTCACGTTTCCCACTTTCAGTGCTGTCCTCCTTGGCTGACCATGAAATTTCTTTGCAGCTTGAGATGATATGTTCCTACTTCTCTGCTTGGTCACATGGCACTCCTGAGTGATATTCCCGACATCGCTACAAGTGTCGTACGATGCGAGCTCAGGATCTTCACAAAATGGAAGTGGTTGATATTCTTGTGCACTTTGCTGAGGTGGAAGTGCACACATATTCATTTGCTGCTGCTGCATCAGTGCCTGAACATCCATGGTTGGATATGGATGGAATCGGATCTGTGGTGGTCCGTCAAAGGACTGAATTTCCAACCCGGACGGTAAGCAATATATCGCCGGTTGTTTCTGAGGATAATCAGCCGTAATTGCCGGTGATAAGATTCTCTTCCTCTTACTTTCCTTATACTGGAGTTCAGATTTTTCTTGAATCTTAGCGGCATTGACTAACTCGCTAAAATTTTCTTGATTGAATAATGCCACTTTTGCCCGAAGCTCCACGTTGAGGACTCGGAAGAAGTAATGACACTTAACCATTTCTTTATCTACATAAGAAGATGCTTATTGTACTAAATGGTGAAATTCCATGAAGTACTCCATAACACTAATCCCTTCTCGCTTGAGTTCATAGAACTCTTCAACTCTGATTTGAACGATGCACGCATAGATATGACGTGCACGGAAAGCATCAAGAAACTCCGTCCATGTCACACGATGGCCTTCAGCGATTGTAGCAAGATACCCTGACCACCAAGCCCCAGAGGATCCATGAAGTTGCTGAGCGGCAAATAAAGCCTTCTCATATTCATCACACTAGAGCATTCCCAATTTAGATTCAATCACGCGGAGCCAATAATCTGCCTCTAAGGCCTCTTTAGCTTCCGAGAATGCCAGTGGTTGTCTTGCTAGAAAATCTAGATAAGTATTCAGTGTGTGATTTCGCTGTAATGTCTCCTGTCAGATGCCTTGCTGCACCAACATGTTAAGAGACTCAGCAATTTTCCCAACACCTCCGCCAATCCAGTTGATGATGGAGGTGATCGTCGCTGCGACGAATCATTTCCATCCCAGCTGGAACCACCCACCTCACGCCTGGAATGAGTGTGATCTATACTGAAAGAGTGAGCAAATTACGGTTAATCTCCAAGATTGTACTCAACTTGCACTCAAAATTATTAACCGTAAAAGCATCACGTCAACAGTGCAGCATACATGGGTTTGAACAAGGATTTTGACAATTCTGGAATATCAACAACGGTTGATCAAATTTGTCAAACACTTCAATCAACAGCTAGGAATGATGGAAGATAACTAAGGAATATGTCATGGAACTTACAGAAATATAAAAACCTTCATGTCCACAACAAGTCCTAAATAAATTGGAGTTGAGCAACCCTCTGCTCAGATATGACCAGTTTTCACTGTACACAGAATTTGCATATGAAAATTGCAATTTCATGTGTCAAGTTGAATACCAAAGTTACATATAACTTCAATATCTTTCCATATAGTATCCATTTGCCTAATATCAGTTCTGGATTGAAAGTTATGATATTTCAATGTTGACAGAAATCTGGAACAATTTTGACAGCACCTCCTTTGCAAGTGGCTGCTTTGTTCGCAAAATTCCAACTATTTCTTCTCCAAATCTCGGAAAACATTAACAACAAAGTGGTAGCAAAGTTGTAGAAGACTTCAAAACCTTTCCAGAATTGTATCACACAACTCCATTGGTTCAAGCAATTAAAAGTTATGTCCTGTTCAGGTTCAGAAAATATTCTGCTGAAAACAAGGGAGGTTGTTCCTAAGTCATTGGGAATGAATCTATCCTCCCAATTGACTCTTTTCTTTGAAAACTTCCTTTTTATGCAATTAATAACTCATCTCGGTACTACGTTTCCTCACCAATTCAAAAATCCTAACCGGTGTTAAACCGGCATATACGTCTCAAGTGGTGGCACTAAAACAGTCACTCACAAACATTTTCTAAATGCAATGCTCTAACGTGATTAAAGTACCTGCATAAAACCCTCAATAGTGAAGCACACAAAGGGTTGTCATTTCAGGCAGGTCCGTATCATAGTAAAAACATACAACTCCATATCATTGTCATACGGTTCGTCCTTGAGTCAAGCCGCCTCTCAAGGTACATAATCGGTTTATTCACCATCTGACAGAGGGCTCCACACCTTTGCAATTAAGCACAGTGGTGGAACAGCGCTTTCATATGCCTCATAGAACATGAAGAGTCCTAGAGAAAATACTTCGTGTTACAAACCACACGATGGGGTCTCCTTCTTTTGCCCCTGGGTTTGCGCACTGGAGGCTAGTGCATTTCATATGTCTCTAACACATGAAGAGTCTTAGAAAACATATTGACCTCCCATCGATTTCTGAACGGGACATCCCACATTACTTTCCTCGTATTAGGGAGCTAACCAAAATTGATCCGCTTTCGGTGGCGTTCCTTACCATTCTTACCTCCATGTAGGTGTGTCGCTATTGAATTGAAATATTGAATATTATCATACTGTCAGCTTGCCACCTTAAGTAGCTATGCTAGTTATAGTCCTTATGTGGGCATACTATACGTTTCTCACTCGTGTACGTCTAAGTTTTAAAAAATATGCTCTTTTCGTGCATGCTATTCCCAATGCGTCTCTGATACCAAGCCTGTGGGGAACCCCTTCCGGGATCCACACTCCAGGAATCACATTGGGTGGTGCCGTGCGAAGCGGCACCCAACAGCATACACGAAAAGAAACCATAAACATACAAAGTCTTTTATTTCTCAACATAATATCATTTACAACAAAATGTACCTCGAAGGTACACACAGTGGAATATACATAAACACACACTCTCGATCCTGGCTACGCAAAAGAGAAGACATCCAGCCCGCGGACGCTTCTTACTAGCTTCAAAAAGAGTGTAGGCAGCGGCAAGGTTTTCAGTGAGTCTCCAATGTCTCACCAAATAACCATCTTCATAGCAATATTAATATAACCTGCAAAACACTAATAATGCAACTGTGAGATCAAAAGCTCAGCAAGGCATAACCGTCACCCTAACAAAGAACTCTACATGCAGGACAGCAACTATTGCATTAGGGACTCGCCAAAAAGTGCATCCTTACTAGCAGTTTTACAGCAGCAATTAAATATGCCCTGAGCCTCCCAACATCGGAAATCCACAATCAAACAAGAAATGCTTCTTTTCGATGTTGATTTGCCTAATGTGGAATATAAATTTAACGAGCTCTACAACTATAGCATACATGGTTGCAATACAATGATCTTATGAACTTCATAACAACAATGATTCATCTCAATTCATCTAAAATTCTTACTATGTCACAACTCAGTGAACAAGTGGTTCTCATATAACCGCGAGGGACGGTGATTCAAACGGCACATACACCTGCCCCGAAGGACTCATACAAGAGCTCTTTCTTACGTTGTATGCAGCAACCTTTCACCCGTCACTCCAATGTTGAACAAGTTCTACCAACCCATCAGAAGGGCCACTACACAGAACAAGTCAGAGTTGCTCTGCTAGTGGGTTTACACCTCTGACACCAACCCCCAAAAGATGTCGGTATAAGTTTTTACACGAGAGTAACCGAGTTACATCGGTTTCCTGGACCCCATTTATCCAGTATGCATCCGGTACTGTTCAAACTTGCTCAGCAGGCCGGCATACGTGTAAGGGCCTAAGTTTTTGCACACATCCAAAGTGTTCATCACACCACACACACCTCATTTGAGGAAAAGTTATGAACACATTTGAAGAGCAAGTAACCACCATCAATATGGTCATTATAGGGTAAACTCACAAAATGCAAAAGTGGTAGTTCACATATGCATCCTATAAGGGCTGAGCATATGAAAAACTCCTACACCTTGGTAGGAATGCTCATGCCAAAATTCACCCAAATCCAAAACCTTTTTGAGGTGTTTTCGGGTATAATTAGAAAGGGTCTAGTTTAAACTCAAATTCAAAATCAAACTACTTTTATCCCATGAATTCAAAAGTGGGAGGCATATTCATACTCAGCACATTTTTGTGAGCTCACACACCAATTTTCACTCCATTTAGAGTTAACCTTGACATAAGCTATTTGGCTAAATTCAAATCAAATTTTAATTTTAACTAAACCTTTGCTGAAAATTTGATCAAATCAAATTCCACTTTGAATTATTCAAAGTCCAGTAGCCATTTGGAAATTTGATCAAATCACCAAGGTTATTTGGGTCTCTACTGTTTAGAGCAGTAGGAAAAGTTAATTTCAGAGGTAAAAAGGGGAATGGGGCCCACCTGTCAGCCTCACTAGCAAATTCAACCGACTGAGGCGCCGTGCTCTATTTCTCAGGCTGCAGCCGAGCGTGCCACGAGCGGCGACCGGTGCCAGCTCCTGCTGCGTTTCCCCGTGCTGGAGACCAGCTGCCCGGCGTCTTATCCCTCGCCGACGTGCTCTGTTTGCTCACAACCCGAAATCCCAGAGTGATCGTCCTCTCTCACGCCGAGCTCAATCGAAAGTGCGCCGCCCTCTCGGTTCCACTCACGAGCAGGCTGATCAATCGTGATTAGAGCCTTCCCAGTAGCAAAAAAGCGTCATGGGTTTGTGAGCAACATCCTCGAAGTCTTGTTGTCCCGTGACCGGACGCCCTCGAGCTAGCCGAGCGTTTTTCCGGCGACCCGAGAGTTGCTGCCATTCGGGGCTCCCACGGGCAGCTCGGCACAGCCATCCTCGCATCCACTTCTTTGCAGCGTGTAGAAGGTGTAGCCGGAAGCCGTTTGGCATATGATCAACCATAGGACAAGAATTTCCAAATATACCGAAAGCTAGTCCATATGGGCAGAGCTGATTAAAATTCGGACTCCACGCACTCTTGTTAGTTGAGCCTGTCGGCCAGTAGGTTCTACACATGCTAGCACATACGGTTGAGGATGAAGCAAGGAAAACCGTTGAGGTACGGCTGTGATATGGCCGTTTTCCTTGCCGCCGTTGCAAAGTACCTCGGCTCACCATCAAGAGTATGGTTGCCGCCGTTTCTAGCTTCCGCAAGGTCTTGTTTCATGTTCCTCGTGCTCCACTGATGCTCTCCGAGCAACTTCCGATTGATTTGGTGCACTGTGGTGCGAGACCGACCTCGCCGGAACCCTAGGTTCCGCTGTTACCGATGCACACGTGTTTCCGGTGATTGCCGGCGGTCGGCGAGCCCTCATATGAGTTCACGAGGTTGGGAAACGGGGAGGTGGTGAGTTTCGGACCAAGGGGTGGCCGGGAACTCGGTTCCGGCGAGGCTCGCTGGAGGGTGCCGCCGGGGGACACTGTTGGCGCGAGGTTGAAGAAGATCAGCGTCGTGGGACCACCGGCAGGAGTTTAAACATTTTCCCGATTTTCAGATTTAGTTCAAACTTCAAACCTACATAACTTTGGCTAGAAAACTCCAAATCGAGTGAACCAAATATTTTTGGATTCATCTCTCTGAGTACTTTCCAACAAATCAAGTTTCCCTTTATGAAAATCCTTATTTCTCCAGAATTAAGTCTTCAAAATTAAAATTGTTTAGAATTTTAACTGGAGAACCCTTTGGAGGAAAATTCTGAAATTTGGCTAGGATGTTCACAAAAATATCCCTGAGCTACCATAAAACTTTCAGATTCATTTGAGCTCATTTGATCCACCTAATGGTGTGATTAATAAAACTGTTCCAGAGAAAATGGAAAATGTCCAGAAACATTTTCAGATTTTCCCTGAAATTGTTTAGCTCATATCTTTAGCTAGGAACCTTCAAATCAAGTGAAACCAACTCCATTAGGACCCTCTAAAAATCTAGTTTTCAGAAAGTCATGGCTTGCTCCATGAAAATCCCTAGAACACCCTAAGAGCTCCAATTAAGGCCAAGTATACAATTATTTGTGGAGAGCTCAAATTAGCTGTGCTGCCAATGAAACATGGTCACGTCTCTGTTTAGGTTGTATCTAAACAACAGTAAAAATTTCAGAGTCATTTGGTCTGTCTAGTAAGACTTATAGTTCTCACAAGTTTAACTTCAATTTAAATGCATTCCAAATTGATACATGTATGTGTTATCTCATGTAGTCGCTAAGGTTGACGAGGAGCCTGTGGTCTTAGACTTCATCACTCCAGAGGAGCAGCTAGCCTATTGAGAGGGCCTGGTCCCGATCACGGGGCCATGCCACTCGCCCGGGAATCGCATTGGATGGTGCCGTGCGATGCGGCATCCAACAGCACACATAATAAAGCATCATATTACATAAATCAAGTGGAAGCTTACGAAGTGTAAATTTTATAAATACTTCTCAAGATAATCTACAGCAGAAGACTATTACAACTCATGTCTCATACCTATGCTAAGCAACAAAGAAGGTGTCCAGCACGCAGACCCTTCTCACTAGCAACACTATCACAATAGCAGCGGCAGGGATTGCCATGAGCTCCCCACTCGGAGGGTTCCAAGTCTCATCGGACACCCGTACATATCAGCGTACAGTTATTACCTGCAAAACAACTTATGCAGTATACGTGAGCACGAAGCTCAGCAAGACTTAACCGTCACCCTAGTCATGAAACTCTACATGCAGAAAATAGAGGGCTGAATTTAGAACTTTGCACAAAAGATGCACTTGAGCTAAAGGGGAGTCCATACTTCAAGTTTTAAGCAATTTTTATAGCCCTTGCGCAATTTACATCGAGACTCCACAATCAAACAAGAAACGCTTCATCTCGATGTCACTTGCCCGAGGTGAAAGTAACTTTAGTGAGCTACCCTAGACTCATATGGACCTT
The DNA here is from genome assembly GCA_030760725.1 of Neostapfia colusana. Lineage (NCBI taxonomy): Eukaryota > Viridiplantae > Streptophyta > Magnoliopsida > Poales > Poaceae > Neostapfia > Neostapfia colusana. The sequence goes on from JASWHV010000011.1 coordinate 20,272,431, forward strand.
GCGCTAACAACGTCGAGACTCCACAATCAAACAAGAAACGCTTTTCCTCGACGCTCCTAGCCCAAGGTGGAAAATAAATTTAGTGAAAGTGTTAATCATTCCTCATCTCCATTATGAGGATTACTCACGAAGTATATTAAATGTTTTCCCAGTTTATTACTATGTCACGACGCAGAGAACAAGTATGCTCGGTCCATTCCGCGAGCGACGGTGATTGCAATCAAAAACATCCGGCTGACATGTATGCCCGTACTCGACGTTGCGCACAGCAACCATCACTGACGTCGTACGTGGCAACCTTTCACACGACACCCAAATGTCGAACCAGTCCCACCGACTGGGATTAAGTCTCACTATGCCAAACCCTCGTAGAGACGACTTCTATATCCTTTCAGCATCTGCATCAGACGGTGAGGTATGCCTTGACACCCAGGTTAACATGTTACATCGGTTTCCTGGGTCCCATATAGCCAGTATGCATCTGGTACACAACTCAAACTTGTCCAACGGGCCGCACACGAGAACGGGCCTTAATCGACTCAGACATAGACTAGGTTCACAGGACCACGTCCTTGAGCCTTCCATCCATTGCCCGGTCTCCATTCCCAACTATGAGGATCAATTCCCAACTCTTCCGATTGATCCCCCTTAATCCCGGTTAACGAGCAGGAAACTGCCTACTCGAGTTATGCATCTTTTAATCCACTTTTGTTAACTTGAGATCAGCAGTTATAATCAATTGATAACCTATTCTACATTTTACTCCCGGATTTTCTGGGTCATACATTTGGAGCTTCATACCATCTAAACTTAATGCAATAAACAAAATGCTAGACATTATAAAGTGAATACAAATGAAAACTTGTAAGTTTTGATGCAAACGGGGGCTTGCCTTTGTTTTGCAGGGGACTTATATATATGTGGTTCAGTTAGTGAAGATCACTTGGCTTGATCAAGTGCTTTCCTCCTTCCTTAATCTCCACTCCGATGACTTGAAATTCTTCACGTAGATGCTACACGTAATAAATATGCATATATGTTTGATTGTAAAACTTTTGCTCACAAGTGCTAAAGACAGGTTTAAAACTGGAACTCTATTTAAGAATTTAAAATGACACTTGTGCTAGTGGTTTGGGTTTGGGTTAAAGTATAACGATCAAGTGATAAGTGAAGTTCATCACTTGGGTGGTGATCACCTAATGAAGTTGAACAGAACATTACTGATCCAGGGATCCAATGGATCTGGAGAATTTCTTGTGAGTTCCTTGTAACAAGAAAGTAATCTGGACCAAAATTTAGAAATTTTCAATGAGTAGATCACTCAGAACAATTCCCTAAGAATTTAGGAAAAGGAGAATTAATTCTGAATAAATTTGCACCTTTATGCAAATTCAAGTGAACTATACTTTCAAACATAGCTCAGGGAGAATGCATGAATTTTCCTAGGATTTTTGGAGCTAAGAATTTCCTAGAACTGAATTTCCAAGTTTTTGGACATTTTATGAAAATGTTTCTGTATTCAATTGAACACAGCAACTTCAAATCTGAATTGATCTAATCAAATCAACTCCAAATAAGATGAAATTTTAATAGGGGTCACGAACATCCTAAGGAATATTCTGGCACAATTTGAGGATTTTTGGATCATCCAAACTCCCTCTAAGATTCTTTTGCTGAAAAGATTTAAAGAATTTTCCAGAAATAAATAATGGGTTTCATACAAATTGGGTTGCATATCTGGATAGAGCTATTCAATATGAATCCAACACAATTTGAATCACTAAATTTGGAGCTTCCTAGAACAAGTTATGAGGTTCTAAAGTTTGGGGAAAAAATCTGAAATTGGACTCTGTTCTATTTTTCCAATTTTCAGAGGCATAAGAAATTAACACCACATTTGCCCAAGTAAATGTGTTCCAATGCCTCTGACATTTTACTGGAGTTCAAGTGTTTTTGGAAGAATCTCCTTCCCAAATTTGGGAATTTTCCAATACACAGAACTCCTGGAAAAATTCCTACAAGATTTTCATTATATGAATTAATGAGCCAAATCCAGGTATTTTCATAAACATTGGGCTGTACCCCTAGATACTACTCTTTGAGACGAATACAACAAAATTTGTTTGACAATTTTTGGACATTCCTACACAAAGTTGTGGTGGTTCAATGTTTGAACTGAAATCTGGAATCTCTAAAATGTTTAAATGTCTGCTACTGGGCCCGGGCCACGTGTCCCCCTATGAGACAAAGCCACACGGGCTACACAGTCCCAGCCATGCAGTCACACCGGATCCAATAGCCACAGAGGATCGGGATTTAGATTTTTCCTCTCACTGACTGCTGGAGCCCGGCGTCCTTCTTCAACCTCCCGACGCCTTTGCTCGCTGGAGCACGCCAGAAACAGCTCTCCCGACCCCTGCCCGAGCCCTGCTCGCCGCCCAGGGCCTAAATTTATGTGCTGAGCAAGTTGGTGGAGTTTCCCCGAGCTGGCAAGGCCTCTACCATGGCTAGCAACAGTGCGGCGGCTCGGCACACCATCGGCGGCGTCAGCTGATTGACCTAATGTGCCCACAGCTCGGAAAAACGGTGCTACAGCACCAATGAACCATGAGGGAGCTCGACGTAGCCTCAGAACTGCTCGGGAACGATGGCAAATAGGGTTTCACCATGCGCCCTTTGTCCCCCGCCTCGGTCACCGTTACAAAACCGTGAAATACCCAACCTGCGTTCCGTTTCAAGCTAGGGATGTGAAAGGCTAATGATCGCCGACTACTGGCGGTCCTGTGTGCAAGACTTGACGACCTACGATTGAGGATAGAAGTCGAATTTGAAGTTACCGTGCTGGAAGGACGGTTTGTGCCCGCCGGAGGAATTTTCTCAAATTCGCGCTCGGTCATCCACGGGATGTCTTGAGCTTCAGAGGTGAGCACCACAGGGTCCCACCGTGTTCGAGGGTACCCTTGCTCGGGCATGAAAGGCCCTCTGCAGCGCTGTCCACGTGAGACCTCTCCGTCGGTTCTCATCCGGACACCACGGGAACACGGAGTCCTCGGGTATAGGAGCTGAACACAGATCAGTGGCACGTCAAGGAGGGAGAGGGTGAGGCCCTGGTGCCATTTTTCTACTCTCCAGCCTTTGTTCGCGCTCGCTAGAGCCGGCTGGGATGGCGGCGGTGGTTCTGTTCCTGTGCGCGAGAGAAGAAGAAAACCAAGCGGTCTCTAGGGGTTGTAGCACGGGAACACAGGCTGAGGTGATAAGAAAAGAGGACCAGCTCGCCAGCGCGAAGAAAACGAGCAGGAGGTGGCTCGGAGCTGCTCCCGCGGTGTCGTCTGGGGGAGCCTCGGTGCTGTCTCGGTTGCTTCGAGTGGAACAGAAAGAACCGATTCAATCTAGATATTTGGTGCATATGACAAGTGGGCCCCACATTTTCCCTTATCCCCTCTTACAGCTCTCACATTTGGCAAATGCTGGAAATCAAAATGTGGGAATTCCAATCTGTATTGTGTTTGGATAATTTGGACAAGTTTCCTCCAAAATCAAATGTATATTTGAACTCATTGCAAATTTAAGTCTATTTGGAAAATGGATAGCAAATATCTTCAAAAATTCATGAGACTTTGCCTACCCCCTAATTTGGACCTAAGGAATTCAAATATGAAATCTGATATTTGATTTGGCTGCTGCAAATGAGGTTTTATCACAGCAGTTTGTATTCCTATTGTTGCCCTCATTTGAAATTTGAGTTTGAACAGTTTGAGTTTAAAAACCTGAATTTTCATTTCCCCTTGCACATGAGAGCTTACACATGGGTTTTAAAATAACTGTCCCCCAACAATCAATTGATCCTAGGCTAGAGTGGTGGGACACTCATGTGTGTCATCACATGTGGAAAAATTTAAACAAGTCCAAATTTTCATAACCTGAAACCCATTGTTGTTCAAGGCCCTTCCGTATTCCAAACTTTGGGACCTTTACAATCCCCCCCTTAAAAGAATCTCATCCTGAGATTACAGGTAAAAATGAGAGGGAGGATGGTGGAAAATTATAGGATGTGCGACGTCAAAGTCGGGATAATTGGTGCGAAGAAACCCTTCGCTCTACCATGTCGCTTCAATCCTGGAGTGACCACTCCATAAAACTCTATAGAACCACATCATATGGTCGCGTGTGGTTTGGTCGGTTATGTCGATGATCTGAACCAGTCCCTCCTAAGGTGTGAGATCTGGTTTCAGTTCCCCAGTATTTCCCAGCTGAATGGTGGTTGAACACTTGAGACACTTCTTCAGCTGAGAAATGTGGAAGATGTCATACACATCGGTGAATTTCGCTGGTAATTCCACCCGTTGTGCAACTGAGCCACATCTTTCCGAAAACCTGGAACGGACCGACGAATCAGGGTGAATAGAAACTTTGACAAGTGAGCCTCGTCAAAAATCTTTCTTCCTCGACTCCGGTTATGGGGTACGGCGATTCTGTCCTTAAACCACAGGACGCCATCTCCGTCGTTCCGGAAATATTTCAGTTCCCCACTGTCTATACATCTCTGCAAATGTGACATGACCCGATCATGTGTCTGGGCGGCCACCCTTTTTTCACGGATGGCGGGGATAAAAGCTAAATTGTAGATTTCTCTATGGTGAACCATACGTAATGGTGGCACGCTCTCTTTCAACGGGGTGATGATTGGATTACGAACGTGTGACTTGCGACTCCCACATTCGCCCACGTTACCCTTGCCGGGGTGATAATGGACCTCTATTTCGTAATCCTTTATCAACTCCAACCATCCTTGCTGCCTCATGTTCCACTCCTTCTGAGTGAACATGTACTTGAGGGTCTTGTGGTCGATATACAAATGCAAGAGGTTACCAAGTAGGTAGTGCCTCCACATTTTGAGTGCGAGTACCACGGCAGTGAGTCCTAAGTCATGAGTCGGATAGTGTTGCTCATGATTCCTGAGTTGCCGTGACCCATACATGACCACCCTTTGGTTTTGCATCAGCACACATCCTAGCCCAAAGCCGGATGCATCGCAGTACACAATGAACGGTCTTGTGGTGTTTGGCTGCGCCAAAACCGGTGCTGATGTTAGGTGTTTCACTAATGCCTTGAACACTGCTTTACATGCTGGACTCCAAACATCTTTGGTAGTCTTCTACAGCAGCTATGTCATAGGCTTGGCAATCTTCGAGAAGTTCGGAATGAACCTCCGATAATATCCCGCGAGCCCGAGAAATTCTTCCGTACCTCATTAATAGACCGCGGGGACTTCCAATGCCGCACTTGTGCGATATTACTCGGGTCTACAGCGATGCCCTTTGCTGAGATGATATGCCCGAGACAAAGTACTTGTGATATCTAGAATTTGCACTTGCTGAATTTCACGTATAGCTTGTGATCCCGCAGCCGTTGCAATACTATACGCAGGTGCTTCTCGTGTTCTTCCTCCGACTTGGAATAAACCAGTAGGTCGTCGATGAAGACCACGACAAACATGTCCAGCTCCGGCATGAATACCGAGTTCCTTAAGTACATGGACTGAGCTGGAGTGTTGGTAAGGCAAAGGAATATGACAGGTACTCATAAACTCCGTACCTCGCCGAAAAAACTGTCTTCAGAATAGCCTCAGCCCTTATCTCAATCTGATGGTACCCTGATCTTAAGTCCATCTTGGAAAAGATCTTTGCTTTGACCAACTGATCAAACAATAAGTCGATCTGTGGTAACGGGTACTTGTTCCTGATTGTCACAATGTTAATGTCACACCCGATTTCTCCGAAGAACAACCGAGTGAATATCACATGTATGCCAGGATCATTTTCTCATACATGTGATGACAAATAGTGAAGCATCATTTATTACAAGCCAGGTGTCGAATATAAATATGTCTTACAACGCATATGTCTCGATGGACGATAATAAGTTCATAACATGTAAATAAAATAGTAGCGGAATATTATTCTTGTGGGCTCTGTCAGAGGCGTTGCCCGGGGGACTCCATGAACCTAGAATCCTTCTTCGGGTACGAAGTCTTGGTCATTAAACACCACCTCATCCCCTTGACCTGAGCAGCAATTTAAACCAACAAATATGCAAGGTTGAGTACCGTTGGTACTCAGCAAGTGTGGGAAAGTTATGTCATGCATGGCTAGAACAAGGAGAGGTTGAACTCATGGTTAACGCATTACGCAATTATTGCCTACCACCTTAGCTTATTAAGCACCTACATTACTACACAGGTGAAATGGTCCCAATCTCCCATCCCATCATCATAATCAAATAACCGTAATATCATTTCCAATGTTAAGCTCCCCGCTTAAAATCCACAACCTCCAAGGTCATCATCCTCTAATCATGAATAAGTCCAAGCCGCTCTTGACCGTGAACACGGCTGTCAGTACAGTTTTTGACTCTGCAGAGTTTGCACCACTGTACCCACATGTAGTGATTTCATCCCCCGTTGCCGGGTGGACTAAAAGAACCTCCATTATGCCAGTGGCCACGAACCACATTCACACTTCCCAGGTGTGTAGCCAGGAGATCACTACGAAGCCTTTACAAAGGGATTCCCGACGAGCGTGGGCCCACTGAGGTTTCACCCCTAGCAGCATACAAGAGGCTCCAACCCCGCTGCAGTGGCCCCCTCTTGAGCCTTGCGGTTCATATGGTAGTCCAGCTGACACCTACTCCCCGCACCATCCAACACACCCATACTACGCCGGGGACACACCTAATTAATTGGCCAAGCTGCCCCATCTCAGCATGTGGTTGGCACGGTAAAGCCAGGTTACATGCTCCATGAACCGGTCCTTAGGATCCAGGCAAGTACTAAACACAAACCCGAGTCTCGTGCACGTAGCACCAATCAAAATCATCCAACTTGCCTTGATCCCTACCTCTACATAACTCATAACATCTCATTCAAGAGTATGGTAAATAAACTGATGATCTCATATCCCAATTATCTCATTCTAAGCATGGCTAAGCATAAGCATGTAAATAAATGATATAAAATAAACCCCAATCCCAAGCTACAAGGAAACAAGATAATGCAATTCTAGGGAAACTTTCTAGCATGGGTTTCATATTTCAATTGACAATGCAAATAATTCTATCTACACATCCTAGCATAGGATCAAAGTGGTCCAAGACACTTGCCTTCTTCCTGCTGCTCTGGGAATGGATAGTCCTGATCTTGGAAGGGAAGAACTTGCTCTGGGGCAGGTTCTACTCATGCCAACACACATAGCAAAAGGAAACAACAATCCATAAGACAGGGTTCACACTTTCACTTCATACAAACCACACATTCACACCTATGAAAGTCATTCACATTTCTAAGGGTTGTGGTTACTCTATGTGTGTTGATTTTTGGCCTACATGCACTTTTAAACATATGTATATTATTTCAAATTTCTGTATTCAGATTTCTGTTTGCACACTATATATGAATTTCCAATTTAAACAAATTCTTTAATACACTCTTTAGCTACCAAGTTTACCTGGAAGGTAATTTCCTACTCCAAATGGATTTTCAGATCTTCTACCAATCCTAAACTGAAGTCTTTTGATTTGGAGACTTCATTTATCATTATCTAGTCATGCACACCTATTTTCTTATATTTTCCAGATTTATTTTCTATTACTAAAAGTAAACCTTAATATTAAATAGTAGGGCATATCATCTAAACAGAATAGGTTCTGATCAATAATATATTTTGGAACTTCTCCTCTGATGTGAACTAATTTAAATTTATTTTACCAATTTTCAGAATTATTTATTAACCTAAAAATGTGTTCCTAGAACTAATAAATATGAACAACACCCAAACAGATTTCATTTCAGCCTAAAATTTATTTTTAGTTCATTCCAAAGTTTTCCAAGTGTTAGTAGAGTTTAACTTGAATTAGCACATGTGTTTGTCTTTCCTTTTAAATTTAAATCCTAGTCACACATTCAAATTTCTAAACTTAATACCGTATATGGTCAAAAAGGTAAGTTCACCCTACTACAGGGTCTAATTTATTATTTTAAGAATTTCCAGGGGCCTAACTATGCATAACAGAAGGGTTTTGCTAATTTTTATTAAGTCCAGGGGCTAAAACTGATTTTTAATTGAATTTACATGAATTTCTGAAACTCCAGGGGCTAGATCAGAAGTTTCCTTCGTATTTTCCGAGATCCCCAGGAGGTAGCGCGTAAGAATCCCGGCCTTTATAATGTGGGGCTGACGTGGACCGTCCGATTTAAAACAGACGGCTCAGATTAGATCGCCAAACCGGTACACGCGGGTTTTAATTCCACCGTGGGATTTAAAATAGACGGTGCATAAGCGGCCACGTCGCACTGACCGAGCGCGGGCGGCGCTGCCCGGCGGCGCGCGACGGCGAGAGGCGGCAATCTCGCCGGAAAACTTCGGATCTTCATCTATTCTTCCTAAAACTGGGATTTCATGGCATAGATCGGTAGAGGGAAGGTCGAGGATCTCACCTCGGGGTCTTTCTTGAGCTCGGAGGCCCTGGAAGGCGGTCGGCGACGAGGTCCGAGATGAAATCGCGGCAATGCTCGTCGGCGCTGTGTCTGGAGCGCAAACCACTGAGTTTTCTGCACCTCCGTAATTCCCCGGAGGTGGTGGAACACGATCGACGCGTTAGATCAGAGAACCCGAGCAAAGATCGAGAGAAAACGGCCGCAGAAGCTCTGGTTCTCACCGGGAGGAAAAACAGGCGATCGGGATGAAAAAAACGGGTGATGCCGGCGCTTATATAGACGAGGGAGGGCGGCGGTCGGTTGGGATCGAGCTGGAGTTGTCCGGGGACCAGAATCTCGGCTGGGGAACGCGGTTTTCCGGGTTAGTTGTGATCGGGAGCGCGCGGAAGAGTCTGGCGGTTGGCGCGAGCGGGAGGTCGGGGATGACACGCGGGCCCCGCATGTCAGTGAGAGAGAGTGAGAGGGGCGCACGGCTGCGGGCTGGCGCGGGGGTGGGTGGGCCGGCTGGTGGGTTTCGGCCCACTGGCCGGGGGGTTTTGTTTTTTTCTTTTTCTTTTTCTTTTTCTTTTCTGTTTTGAGTTGAATTTGAATTCCAATTTGAATTTGAATTTCTGCACCACATGCAATACGTCCAAAAATTTTTAAATTCCCCTCTTAACTGGTTTTGGGATGTTACAGCTCTACCCTCCTTAAAAGAAATCTCGTCCTCGAGATTGGTGGTTCTAGGAAAACAATTCCGGAAACTGTGCCTTAAGCTCGTCTTCTCGCTCCCATGTGGCTTCCTCTTCCGTGTGATGCTTCCGCTGCACCTTGCACATCCGGATTCTTTTATTTCTTGTGAGGAGTTCCATTGTCTCCAAAATCTTGAATGGTTGCTCGGCATAAGATAGATCCTCAGCTTCGTCAACCTCATTCATGGGTAACATCTCTTCAGGCGTCCTCAGACATTTCTGGAGCTGTGACACATGGAACATGTCATGCACATCTGATAGGCGAGCGGTAGTTCTAGTTGATATGCCACTTCGCCTTTCCTCTCTAGAACTTGAAAGGGTCCGATGTATCGGGGTGATAACTTCCCTTTCACCTTGAACCAACGAAGTCCTCGGATAGGGGACACCTTGAGATAGACATAGTCTCCCACGTTGAAAACGAGCTCTCTTCTCCGTACATCAGCATAGCTCTTTTGTCGTGTTTGTGCTATCCTCAAGTTGTTGCGGATTTCCCTCACTTTCGCCTCGGCTTCTTGTAGTACTTCGGGCCCAAACACTTTACTTTCCCCCGTTTGGTTCCAAAATAGGGGAGTTCTGCACTTCCTCCCATTCAAAGCCTCAAATGGTGACATCTTCATACTAGCCTGATAGCTGTTGTTATAGGAGAACTCCGCATACGGTATGTTCTTATCCCAACTCCGATTGTTTTTGAGTGCACACGCTCTCAGCATATCCTCAAGGATCTGATTGGTTCTTTTTGTCTGCCCGTCAGTTTGGGGATGATAGGCAGAACTAAATTTCAGATGAGTTCCCATGGTTTCATGCAACTTCTGCCAGAACCTTGAGGTGAACTGTGTCCCTCGATCCGACACTATCTTCTTTGGCACCCCATGGTAACACACGATCCTTGACATGTACAACTCCGCCAATTTGGATCCGCTGTAGCTTTTTTTCACGGGGATGAAATGAGCTACCTTGGTTAGCCTGTCGATGATGACCCATATCGAATCATATCCTGATTGGGTCCTAGGCAATCCCACTATGAAATCCATACCGATTTCTTCCCATTTCCATTTAGGAACTTTTAGTGGTTGCAATAATCCCGCGGGTCGTTGATGTTCCGCTTTCACCAACTGACATGTGTCACATAGGGCAACATGTTCCGCGACATCTCGCTTCATTCCATACCACCAATATCTGCTCTTGAGGTAATGATACATCTTAGTACTTCCAAGATGAATGGAATAGTCGGAATCATGAGCCTCCTTCAAAATCAATTCATGGATCTCCTTCACTTCAGGCACATAGATTCTTTTCCCGTGCCACACCGTACCTTGTTCATCCTCTCTGAAACCAGGGGCTTTATTTTCCTTGATGTGTTCTCTAATCTCTTGAATCTTCTCGTCATTCTTCTGACCATTTCGGATGTCTCCCTCTAATGTGGAGTCCACTTCCATGGCGATGGCCTCACCACTATTCACCAGGCATAGATTGAGTTCTATAACCTCTTCTTTCAATTCTGTAGGCATGTCCTTCAAGCTCAACCTATTGACCTGCACCTTCCGGCTTAGAGCATCCGCCACGACATTCGCTTTCCCAGGATGATAGTTGATGCCCACATCAAAGTCGTTGATTAGCTCTAACCATCTCCTTTGTCTGAGGTTGAGATCTGGCTATGTGAAAATGTACTTTAAGCTCTTATGATCCGTATATATCTTTGTCCTCTTCCCCATCAAGTAGTGCCGCCAAATTTTCAACGCGTGTACCACTGCGGCTAGTTCGAGGTCATGTGTAGGATAGTTCTTCTCGTGTTTCCGGAGCTGCTGGGACGCATAAGCCACGACATGCCCCTCTTGCATGAGAACACATCCCAACCCGTTTCTAGAGGCATCGCAGTACACCGAAAAGTTCTTCTGCATATCTGGCATAACTAGCACTGGGGCTGTTGTCAATCTTTTCTTCAGTTCCTAGAAACTCGTCTCGCACTGCGGCGTCCATGTGAATGTGATTCCCTTCTCCAACAGTTTGGTGAGGGGTCTCGAAATCTTGGAGAAACCCTCGATAAACCGTCGATGGTATCCAGCCAATCCTAAGAAGCTTCGAACTTCCCCGACATTCTCAGGGGTCTTCCACTTCTGTACATCCTCGATCTTGGCGGGATCTACGGAGATTTCTCCCTCCGAGATTATATGTCCTAAGAAGGGAACTCTCTTCAGCCAAAACTCACATTTGCTCAACTTGGCATATAGTTGGTGTTCTCTCAGCTTTTGCAACACCAACCTTAGATGTTTCTCATGTTCTTCTTCATCTTTGGAGAAGACGAGAATGTCATCTATGAAAACCACCACAAATTTGTCCAGGTATTCCATGAATACCTTGTTCATGAGGTACATGAAGTACGCCGGGGCATTAGTTAGCCCGAAAGGCATGACGGTGTATTCATACAGTCCGTACCGAGATGCGAAAGCTGTCTTTGGAATATCGGCTTGCCTTATCTTAAGTTAGTGGTACCCCGACCTGAGATCAATTTTCGAGAACACACAAGCTCCCCTCAACTGATCAAACAAGTCTTCAATGCAGGGTAATGGGTACTTGTTCTTGATGGTTACTTCATTCAAGGCACGATAGTCTACGCATAACCTTTGGGTTCCGTCCTTCTTGGGCACAAATATCACTGGAGCTACCCATGGTGAGGAACTAGGACGAATGTACCCCTTCCCTGTCAATTCTCTTAAATGATCCTTGAGTCCATCCGATAAGGTCTCTTGTATATCGGAGCTGTTCTAGGCACTAGCTCAATTGCGAATTCCACTTCACGATCAGGAGGCATACCTGGCAACTGCTCTGAAAAAACGTCTGGATATTCCCTGATAATCCTGATCTCCTCCACTTTCACCTCAACTTGATTTAATTTAATGTCCCTCCTAGGCTCTTGTATTGTTATGAACTTTACTCTTGTGCCACTAGGGTGAGTTAGTTCCACCGTTCTGGTCGAACAATGGATGATTCCCTTATGTTTGGTCAACCAATCCATGCCCAAAATAATATCTATCCCTTGTGAATCTATCACTATGAGGTTGGCAGTAAATACTACCCCATTAATGTCTAGATTCACCTTGGGACACACTTGTCTTGTCCTTATTTCTCCACCTGGAGAGTTTACTGCTAGCATATGGTTCATTTGTGTTGTTGCTAGATCATGCTTCTTAACAAACCCTTGGGCAATGAACGAGTGGGTAGCACCAGAATCGAACAACAGTGTTGCAATGTGTAAATTGGAAGGAAACTTACCAACTACCACGTCAGGTGCCTCTTGCGCTTCCTCCATGGTCACGTGGTTCACCCGTCCTCACATCACATTCTGCTGTTGCGGCTGCATGGGGCTTCTTCTTTGGGCACTTATGGGCGTAGTGCCCCACTTCACCACAGTTAAAGCATTGCACCCGAACCTTAGGTGCCTGGCCTTTGTTGTCTTGGGGTTGCTTTGGGGGTCCTTGTAGTGCTGGTCGAGGTTGATATGTGGGGCGAGGCTGCTGTACAAACTGACGTTGTGGCTGTGTTGATGCTGACGGAGGCCGGAAGTTCGGGTTGTACCCTATTGGTGCGGAGTAGGGTACCGCAGCACGGCTCGTCTGCCCTGCGGGTTGCTGCATCAGACGTGGGCGGGTGTTGCCACCCGAGGTTTGGTGTGACCATCCTGCCTTCCTCTTGTTTTCATTTTCCAATGCCTTCAGCTTCCTTTCTACAACAAATGCTCTGTCCACCATCTTTTGGAAACTTTCATACTCGTTGGAGGACATTGCACACTTCATTTCCGCTGTAAGTCCTTCCACAAAGCAGTCCTGTTTCTGCTCATCAGTCTCTATGTCTTGTGGGGCATAACGGGATAGTTGGGTGAATTTAGTGAGGTATTCCCTCACAGTCATGTTTCCTTGCTGCAGCCCCAAGAAGTCCTTTCTCTTGTTTTTGAGTTCACCCCTTGGTATGTAATGGTTGCGGAAGCTACACTTGAACTCTTCCCAAGTGATGTTCTCAGGGTCATGATTGGCGGCCATGTAAGTGGTCCACCAATCAGCAGCAGGTCCATGCAATTGGTGAGAGGCAAACAGCACCCTCTCATACCCTTGGCATTGTATGATCCTCATCTTGCTCTCAATGGTCTTTAGCCAGTCATCTGCCTCCAGAGGTTCAGCAGCACTTGCAAACTTTGGAGGTTGAGTCCCTAGAAACTCGCTCAACCTTGGTTGGCGTGGTGCAGCTTGTGGAGGTGGAGCTTGGTGCAAGTTGGCCACCACTTGAGTCAGGCTCTGGATGAGATGATTTTGATTCTCAAGCATTTGGTGGATGGGATCAACTCCTTCACGGCGACCACCCCTGTCTTGTCCTCCAGAAAGATGAGGGTTGCCGACCTCATCGTTGTTGTTGGCGGGGTTGGCACCATGACCCTTTCCTCTTCCGACCATCTATCATGATCAACCAAATGTCAATTTAAAGCATTACGTGTTAATTTCCCAATTTGCTTGTTTAAATTTAAAATTTTGAGGCCTTATTATATTTATATTTTCTGAGGGTTTCACGTCTCACGCGAAAAATAAATGCACTCTTAATTCATAGGGGTTCACACATCAAAGAAAAACATCCTGAAGACGAGGTTGGGGACAAATGCCCACGGCTTCCACAACTCACGTCACACACCAAACATCAACACACCATTAACTAAGGTATTGACTCGACTACTCGATAACCTGCTAAACTACGGGAAAGGACTCTACACGACTCGTATCACTGAGCTGGCTCCTCAGGATCTTCCTCGTTATTGCGGCTGTCCTCATACTCCGCTTTGGGTGGGGAAGCTGCTGGTGGAGAAGTGCGGCGACGCCTGCTCGCCCGGCGATCTGGGGAGTCAGGAGTCCATGTGTGACACACAGTTCATTCCCATGTCCTCTTTCTCTCGCCCTCAAGCTGGCTCGAAGCAACGCCTCAGTCTCCTTTAGGGTGTCACGTACATCCTGAAGCTCCTGTTGACACTCCTGCAGTCGAGTACTGAGCATAACAGCATCCTCCAAGCACAAGTCCATGTGCTCATGGGAAGTCCCCTGCTGCACTGGCGGGTACATGTACTCCGTTGTACCACTCTCGCGCTGGAGGACATACATGTACTCAGTCCTGTCCAGGTGGCGACGATAGATGTGACTCTGACAGGTGATTGCCTCCCAGGTGACATCCTTCTCCGCATCGACCTGTGTCGCTCGACAAGCTGGAGAGCGGTGGATCTTAAGCAGCTGATTTTCATGGATAATCCTCATTTCTGAACTCCATTCTTCCCGCTTCTCACGGATGGTCTGGGTGGAGCTGTAGTGTATGATTAGCTTGCCTGTATTGCCGGCGGCTTGGAGCATGCGTCGAAGACGGCGCAATAAGCCTCCTATTGCCAATCCGTAGGAGAGGTACGTCACCGGACGGTTCTCCTCTCTCAGGGCAAGGGCAACTACGGGAACTCTCCCTCCGGTGGACTTGCGAGCGGTGCGGATCATGCGAACCATCTAAAACATAAAGCATTTAAACTTAAGTTAGAAGATTTTTAAACAAAAATCCTATTTTGAATAAAAGTTGGGTAAGATGAAATAAAGTGACCCCATTAAATAACACTTTTCAACTCACACCTTTGTGAAAATAGTTTTTAAGAAAATAGGGTCCTTAAATACGTCCATTTCTACCTAGGTCCACGTTCCTACGGGCAACCTTGGCTCTGATACCACTTCTGTCACACCCGGTTTCTCCGAAGAACAACCGAGTGAATATCACATGTATGCCAGGATCATTTTCTCATACATGTGATGACAAATAGTGAAGCATCATTTATTACAAGCCAGGTGTCGAATATAAATATGTCTTACAACGCATACGTCTCGATGGACGATAATAAGTTCATAACATGTAAATAAAATAGCAGCGGAATATTATTCTTGTGGGCTCCGTCACAGGCGTTGCCCGGGGGACTCCATGAACCTAGAATCCTTCTTCGGGTACGAAGTCTTGGTCATTAAACACCACCTCATCCCCTTGACCTGAGCAGCAATTTAAACCAACAAATATGCAAGGTTGAGTACCGTTGGTACTCAGCAAGTGTGGGAAAGTTATGTCATGCATGGCTAGAACAAGGAGAGGTTGAACTCATGGTTAACGCACTACGCAATTATTGCCTACCACCTTAGCTTATTAAGCACCTACATTACTACATAGGTGAAATGGTCCCAATCTCCCATCCCATCATCATAATCAAATAACCGTAATATCATTTCCAATGTTAAGCTCCCCACTTAACATCCACAACCTCCAAGGTCATCATCCTCTAATCATGAATAAGTCCAAGCCGCTCTTGACCGTGAGCACTGCTATCATGACAGTTTTTGACTCTGCAGAGTTTGCACCACTGTACCCACATGTAGTGATTTCATCCCCCGTTGCCGGGTGGACTAAAAGAACCTCCATTATGCCAGTGGCCACGAACCACATTCACACTTCCCATGTGTGTAGCCAGGAGATCACTATGAAGCCTTTACAAAGGGATTCCCGACGAGCATGGGCCCACTGAGTTTTCACCCCTAACAGCATACAAGAGGCTCAACCCGCACTGCAGTGGCCCCCTCTTGAGCCTTGCGGTTCATATGGTAATCCAGCTGACACCTACTCCCCGCACCATCCAACACACCCATACTACGCCGGGGAGACACCTAATTAATTGGCCAAGCTGCCCCATCTCAGCATGTGGTTGGCACGGTAAAGCCAGGTTACATGCTCCATGAACCGGTCCTTAGTATCCAGTCAAGTACTAAACACAAACCCGAGTCTCGTGCACCCAGCACCAACCAAAATCATCCAACTTGCCTTGATCCCTACCTCTACATAACACATAACATCTCATTCAAGAGTATGGTAAATAAACTGATGATCTCATATCCCAATTATCTCATTCTAAGCATGGCTAAGCATAAGCATGTAAATAAATGATATGATAAAATAAACTCCAATCCCGAGCTACAAGGAAACAAGATAATGCAATTCTAGGGAAACTTCCTAGCATGGGTTTCAGATTTCAATTGACAATGCAAATAATTCTATCTACACATCCTAGCATAGGATCAAAGTGGTCAAGGACACTTGCCTTCTTCCTGCTGCTCTGGTAATGGATAGTCCTGATCTTGGAAGGGAAGAACTTGCTCTGGGGCAGGTTCTACTCATGCCAACACACATAGCAAATAGAAAAAACAATCCATAAGACAGGGTTCACACTTTCACTTCATACAAACCACACATTCACACCTATGAAGGTCATTCACATTTCTAAGGGTTCTGGTTACTCTATGTGTGATGATTTTTGGCCTACATGCACTTTTAAACATATGTATATTTTTTCTAACTTTTGTATTCAGATTTCTGTTTGCACACTATATATGAATTTCCAATTTAAACAAATTTTTTAATACACTCTTTAGCTATCAAGTTTACCTGGAAGGTAATTTCCTACTCCAAATGGATTTTCAGATCTTCTACCAATCCTAAACTGAAGTCTTTGGATTTGGAGACTTCATTTATCATTATCTAGTCATGCACACCTATTTTCCTATATTTTCCAGATTTATTTTCTATGACTAAAAGTAAACCTTAATATTAAATAGTAGGGCATATCATCTAAACAGAATAGGTTCTGATCAATAATATATTTTGGAACTTCTCCTCTGATGTGAACTAATTTAAATTTATTTTACCAATTTTCAGAATTATTTATTAACCTAAGAATGTGTTCCTAGAACTAATAAATATGAACAACACCCAAACAGATTTCATTTCAGCCTAAAATTTATTTTTAGTTCATTCCAAAGTTTTCCAAGTGTTAGTAGAGTTTAACTTGAATTAGCACATGTGTTTGTCTTTCCTTTTAAATTTAAATCCTAGTCACACATTCAAATTTCTAAACTTAATACCATATAGGGTCAAAAAGGTAAGTTCACCCTACTACAGGGTCTAATTTATTATTTTAAGAATTTCCAGGGGCCTAACTATGCATAACAGAAGGGTTTTGCTAATTTTTATTAAGTCCGGGGGCTAAAACTGATTTTTAAATGAATTTACATGAATTTCTGAAGTTCCAGGGGCTAGATCAGAAGTTTCCGGGGCTAGCTCGTATTTTCCGAGATCCCCAGGGGGTAGCGCGTAAGAATCCCGGCCTTTATAATGCGGGGCTGACGTGGACCGTCCGATTTAAAAAAGACGGCTCAGATTAGATCGCTGAACCGATACGTGCGGGTTTTAATTCCACCGTGCGATTTAAAATAGACGGCGCATAAGCGACCAAGTCGCTCTGACCGAGCGCGGGCGGCGCTGCCCGGCGGCGCGCGGCAGCGGGAGGCGGAGATCTTGCCGGAAAACTTCGGATCTTCATCTATTCTTCCTAAAACTGGGATTTCATGGCATAGATCGGTAGAGGGGAGGTCGGGGATCTCACCTCGGGGTCTTTCTTGAGCTCGGAGGCCCTGGAAGGCGGTCGGCGACGAGGTCCGAGATGAAATCGCGGCAATGCTCGTCAGCGCTGTGTCTGGAGCGCAAACCACCGAGTTTTCTGCACCTGCGTGATTCCCCGGAGGTGGTGGAACACGATCGATGCATTAGATCAGAGAACCCCGAGCAAAGATCGAGAGAAAACGGCCGGAGAAGCTCTGGTTCTCACCGGGAGGAAAAACAGGCGATCGGGATGAAAAAAACGGGTGATGCCGGCGCTTATATAGACGAGGGAGGGCGGCGGTCGGTTGGGATCGAGCTGGAGTCGTCCGGGGACCAGAATCTCGGCTGGGGAACGCGGTTTTCCGGGTTAGTTGCGATCGGGCGCGCGCGGAAGAGTCCGGCGGTTGGCGCGAGCGGGAGGTCGGGGATGACACGCGGGCCCCGCGTGTCAGTGAGAGAGAGTGAGAGGGGCGCGCGGCTGCGGGCTGGCGCCGGGGTGGGTGGGCCGGCTGGTGGGTTTCGGCCCACTGGCCGGGGGGTTTTGTTTTTTTCTTTTTCTTTTTCTTTTTCTTTTCTGTTTTGAGTGGAATTTGAATTCCAATTTAAATTTGAATTTCTGCACCACATGCAATACGTCCAAAATTTTTTAAATTCCCCTCTTAACAGGTTTTGGGGTGTTACAGTTAAGCGGACGAAAATCAACACTAAGCCGTAGTGTTTCATCCTTCTTCCTACTACACAGCGCAGAGCAACCCCAATGTCATGAGCTTGGTTGTATAACACATTTGCTCATGGTTTCCTTTAGTTACTCCTTCAACCGTTCTCTTTGCTGTGCAGAACAGACTCTTCTGTCCTAACCCAGATTTTGATCCGTTTAGAAACATTTTCATACTCAAGTTGAATACTAAAGTTAAATTTAACTTCAATATCTTTCCAAGGAGTATTCAAAAGCCTCAATATCACTTCTGAATCAAAATTTATGATTGCTCAAAGTTGACAGAATTTCTGGATAAAATTTGCCAGCATCTCCTTTGTATGTGGCTGACTTTATCACAGTTGTATACAGATACAATATGAATCTGAACCAACTTTGAAATACAACAATGTTGCATATATCATAACCTTTCCAAAGGTGTATCATAGGCTCCTTAGGGATTTTTCTACAGCAAGTTATGGCTTAAAAAGAGAAAGGTCCAGAGAGATTTTTTTTTCTGCTGTCCTGGTTCTGAACAGTTTGCCTTCAACTGGACTTTTGACCAACTTAACGTGAGATTTTGCTCTGGAGGTCTAGAAAGAAGTTGTAGAGCACTTGAAAACCTTTCGAGAACTGTATCATACACCTTAATTGGTTAAATCTACTCAGAGTTAGGATCTGTTAAAGTCCTGCAAGAATTCCTGCCGGAAACAGAGCACTCTGTTTTTGAAATCTTTGAAACCTAGACCTTCTCTCATTTGAATCTTAGCTCAAAATAAGAGTTCAGTAACCAATATTTGTTTCAAACTTCTATTTTTAGTTGAAAGTTAGCTCATGAACCATTTCTTCATAGGGAAGAGGTTGTTAAGTGTAGTACAGTGTCGAAGCACCGTAAGAACAATGTCGGTACCACGTAGCCTCACCAAAGAAAACCTAACCAGATTATACCGGTATATACGTCTCAATTGTGGCTCTAAGACAGTCACTCGCACACGTGTACTACACGGGATACGTACGTAGTTAGTACCTGCAGAAAAACACTTAATGATGATGCACACATAGGTTTCCTCATTTCAGGCAGTTCCATATCATACTAAAGACATACACCCTGTATCATTTCCATACGGGCCGTCCTTGAGTCAAGTCACGTCTCAAGGTACATGGTCGCATTTTTTACACCACATGACGGGGAACCCGAGTAGAGCACGAACGGGTCGTCACGGTTGGGAATGTTATCAACCCAACGGACACCACATACTGCCCTGCAGGGCACGCCGATGGCAAGCGCTGCGTATGTCCTCCTGGGCTATTTCCAGACGAACACACTATCGTGTTACTAACCATACGATGGGGTCTCCACTTACTTGCCTAATGCACGCTAGGGATCAACATTCCATATGAACTTAGGAACATGAAGAGTCCAAGAGTTTCATATTAACGTCTCACACCAAGCTGTGAGACCTATCCCTGAACCACATTCCTTGTCAGGGGAGCCAACCGAAACTGAACCGCTTTCGGTGGCGTTCCTTACCATGTTTACCTGAGCGTAGGTGCGTCGTTACATAATCAGAATTCAGAATTATAACAAGTATGTTAGTCATGCCACTTAAGTAACTATACTACTATAGTCCTTATGTGGGCCTAATACCATTTGCTCACCGTATCCTAAGTTTTTGTCGTAATACGATCCTTATTCCGTGTGCTATTACCAACGCGGCCCTGACACCATGCTGAGAGGGCCCGGTCCGGATCACGAGGCCGTGCCACTCGCCCGGGAATCGCATTAGGTGGTGTTGTGCGATGCGGCACCCAACAGCACACATAATAAAGCATCATATTACATAAATCAAGAGGAAGCTTATAAAGTGTAAATTTTACAAATACTTCTCAAAATAATCTACAGCGGAAGACTATTACAACTCACGTCTCATACCTATGCTAAGCAACAAAGAAGGTGTCCATCCCGCGGAGCCTTCTCACTAGCAACACTATCACAATAGCAGCGGCAGGGGTTGCCATGAGCTCCCCACTCGGAGGGTTCCGAGTCTCATCGGACACCCGTACATATCAGCGTACAGTTATTACCTGCAAAACAACTTATACAGTATCCGTGAGCACGAAGCTCAGCAAGACTTAACCGTCACCCTAGTCATGAAACTCTACATGCTGAAAATAGGAGGCTGAATTTAGAACTTTGCACAAAAGATGCATTTGAGCTAAAGGGGAGTCCTTACTTCAAGTTTTAAGCAACTTTTATATCCCTTGCGCAATTTACATCGAGACTCCACAATCAAACAAGAAACACTTCATCTCGATGTCACTTGCCCGAGGTGAAAGTAACTTTAGTGAGCTACCCTAGACTCATACGGACCTTGCGCCAACGACGTCGAGACTCCAAAATCAAACAAGAATTGCTTTGCCTCGACACTCCTAGCCCAAGGTGGAAAATAAATTTAGTGAAAGTGTTGATCATTCCTCATCTCCATTATGAGGATTACTCATGAAATATATTAAATGTTTTCCCAGTTTATTACTACGTCACGACGCAGAGAACAAGTATGCTCGGTCCATTCCGCGAGCGACGGTGATTGCAATAAAAAACACCTGGCTGACATGACACGTACGCCCATACTCGATGTTGCACACAGCAACCATCACTGACGTCGTACGTGGCAACCTTTCACACGACACCCAAATGTTGAACCGGTCCCACCGACTGGGATTAAGTCTCACTACGGCAAACCCTCATAGAGCCGACTTCTCTATCCTTTCAGCATCTGCATCAGACGGTGAGGTATGCCTCGACACCCAGGTTAACATGTTACATCTGTTTCCTGGGTCCCATATAGACAGTATGCATCCGGTACACAACTCAAATTTGTCCAACGGGCCGCACACGAGAATGGGCCTTAATCGACTCAGACATAGACTAGGTTCACCGGACCACGTCCTTGAGCCTTCCATCCATTGCTCGGTCTCTATTCCGAACTATGAGGATAAAATTCCAACTCTTCCGATTGATCCCCCGTAATCCCGGTTCACGAGTAGGAAACTGCCTACTCAAGTTATGCCTCTTCTAGTCCACTTTTGTTAACCTGAGATCAGCAGTAATAATCAACTGATAACCTATTCTACATTTTACTCCTGGATTTTCTGGGTCTTGCATTTGAAGCTTCATACCATCTAGACTTAATGCAATAAACAAAATGCTAGACATTATAAAGTGAAAACAAATAAAACTTATAAGTTTTGATGCAAACTGGGGCTTGCCTTTGTTTTGCAGGGGACTTATATATATGAGGTTCAGTTAGTGAAGATCACTTGGCTTGATCAAGTGCTTTCCTCCTTCCTTGATCTCCACTCCGATGACTTCAAATTCTTCACGTAGATGCTACACGTAATGAATATGCATATATGTTTGATTGTAAAACTTTTTCTAACAAGTGCTAAAGACAGGTTTAAAACTGGAACTCTGTTTAAGAATTTAAATGACACTGGTGCTAGTGGTTTGGGTTTGGGTTAAAGTATTGCGATTAAGTGATAAGTGGGGTTCATCACTTGGGTGGTGATCACCTAATGAAGTTGAACAGAACATTACTGATCCAGGGCTCCAATGGATCTGTAAATTTTCTTGTGAGTTCCTTGTCACATGAATGTCATCTGGACCAAAATTTAGAAATTTTCAATGAGTAGATCACTCAGAACAATTCCTTAAGCATTTAGGAAAAGGAGAATTAATTATGAATAAACTTGCACCTTCATGCAAATTCAAGTGAACTATGATTTCAAACATAGCTCAGGGAGCATGCATGAATTTTCCTAGGAGTTTTGGAGCTACGAATTTCGTAGAACGGAATTTCCAAGTTTTTGGACATTTTCTGAAAATGTTTCTGTATTCAATTGAACACAGCAAATTCAAATCTAAATTGATCTAATCAAATCAACTACAAATGAGCCGAAATTTTTATAGGTGTTCCCTAATATCCTAAGGAATATTCTGGCAAAATTTGAGGATTTTTGGATTATCCAAACTCCATCTAAGATTCTTTTGTTCAGAAGCTTTAAAGAATTTTCCAGAATTAAATAATGGGTTTCATACAAATTGGGTTGCATATCTGGATAGAGATATTCAATATGAGTCCAAACCAATTTGAATCACTAAATTTGAAGCTTCATAGCACAAGTTATGAGGTTCTAAAGTTTGGGGAAAAATCTGAAATTGAACTCTCTTCTATTTTTCCAATTTTCAGAGGCATAAGAAATTAAAACCACATTTGGGAATTTTCCAATACACAGAACTCCTGGAAAAATGCCTACAAGATTATCATTATATTAATTAATAAGCCAAATCCAGGTATTTTCATAAACATTGGGCTGTACCCCTGGATACTACACTTTGAGAGGAATCCAAAAAAATTTGTTTGACAATTTTTGGGCATTCCTACACAAAGTTGTGGTGGTTCAAAGTTTGAACTGAAATCTGGAATCCCTAAAATGTTTAAATGTCTGCTACTGGGCCTGGGCCACGTGTCCCCCTCTGAGACAAAGCCACGCGGGCTACACAGTCCCAGCCATGCAGTGACACCGGATCCAATAGCCACAAAGGATCGGGATTTAGATTTTTCCTCTCACTGACTGCTGGGGCCCAACGTCCTTCTTCAACCTCCCGACGCCTCTCGCGCGTGCGTGCCGCTAGGTCGCCGGAGCTCGCCGGAAACAGCTCTCCCGACCCCTGCCCGAGCCCCTGCTCGCCGCCAGGGCCTAAATTTATGTGCTGAGAAACTTGGTGGAGTTTCCCCGAGCCGGCGAGGCCTCTACCGTGGCTAGCAACGGTGCGGTGGCTCGGCACACCTTCGGCGGCATCGGCCGATCAACCTAACGTGCCCACAGCTCGGAAAAACGGCGCTACAGCACCAATGAACCATGAGGGAGCTCGACCAAGCCTCAAAACTGCTCGGGAACGGTGGCAAATAGGGTTTCACCGTGCGCCCTCGGTCCCCCGCCTCAGTCACCGTTACAAAACCGTGAAATACCCAACCTACATGCCGTTTCAAGCTAGCGATGTGAAGGCCTAATGATCGCTGACTACAGGCAGTCCTGTGTGCAAGAATTGACAACCTAAGAACGAGGATAGAGGTCGAATTTGACGTTACCGTGCCGGAAGGTCGGTTTGTGCCCGCCGGAGGAATTTTCACAAATTCGTTCTCGGTCGTCCACGGGATGTCTTGAGCTTCGGAGGTGAGCACAACATGGTCCCAGCGCGTTCGAGGTACCCTTGCTCGGGCATGAAAGGCCCTCTGCAGCGCTGTCCACGTGAGACCTCACTGTCGGTTCTCATCCGGCCACCACGGGAACACAGAGTCCTCGGGTATAGGAGCTGAACACCGATCAGTGGCACGTCGAGGAGGGAGAGGGTGAGGCCCTGGTGCCATTTTTTCTACTCTCCAGCCTTTGTTCGCGCTCACTAGAGCCGGCTGCCCATCGATCGGGGATGGCGGCGGTGGTTCTGTTCCTGTGCGCGAGAGAAGAAGAAAACCGAGCGGTCTCTCGGGGTTGTGGCACGGGAACAAAGGCTGAGGTGATAAGAAAAGAGGACCAGCTCACCAGCGCGAAGAAAACGAGCAGGAGGTGGCTCGGAGCTGCTCCGGCGGTGTCGTCCGGGGGAGCTTCGGTGCTGTCTCGGTTGCTTCGAGTGGAATAGAAAAGAACCGACTCAATCTAGATATTTGGTGCATATGACAAGTGGGCCCCACATTCCCCCTTATCCCCTCTCACATCTCTCACTTTTGGCAAATGCTGGAAATCAAATTGTGGGAATTGCAATCTGTATTGTGTTTGGATAATTTGGACAAGTTTCCTCCAAATTCAAATGTATATTTGAATTCATTGCAAATTTACGTCCATTTGGAAAATGGATAGCAAATAGCTTCAAAAATTCATGAGACTTTGCCTACCCCCTAATTTGGACCTAAGGAATTCAATATGAAATCTGATATTTGATTTGGCTGCTGCAAATGAGGTTTTTATCACAACAGTTTGTATTCCTATTGTTGCCCTCATTTGAAATTTGAGTTTGAACACTTTGATTTTGAAAATCTGAATTTTAATTTCCCCTTGCACATGAGAGCTTACACATGGGTTTTAAAACAACTGTCCCCCAACAATCAATTCATCCTAGGCTAGAGTGGTGGGACACTCATGTGTATCATCACATGTGGAAAAATTTAAACAAGTCCAAATTTTCATAACCTGAAACCGATTGGTGTTCAAACTAGAGGCCCTTCTGTATTCCAAACTTTGGGACCTTTACACCTACGACCCACAGCAGCAAGGCAAGCTCCGGTTTGCATTAACCATTTTTACAAATTTTACTGTTTTGAGAACTTACTATGAGCAACCACTTTAATTCTTTGCATTAGAGTCTTGTTTGAAAACCCAAATGCATAGCCAAGAAAACCCTGGTTGGGCTTAGGTTTATAAATCTCGATTAGCTACTGCAATGCTAAGTTAGTGTAGGATTCAGTACAAGTCGAGTAGTTGGAACTTCTCGTGAGAATAGGCTAGAGGCACACTACTCGGGTAAAAGGTAGCAAATGAAACAAATGGCAATAAAAATGAGACCGGGCGGAGAGTAAGGGCAGCAGGACGTTGGGCCCTGGGTGCCATAGCTCCGCTTGTGTCGATTGAGGACCGAGCCGTGTGCGGGCCTGTTGAACAAGCTAGAACAGTACCAAAGACCTACCGGATATATGGGAACCGGGAAATGGATGTAACTCGAGTAGCTGGATGTTAAGGCATTGCTGGTCGTTCAGAGGGTAGGTTGAGAGCTTGAGGTGTAAATCGGCTGGCGGCACTGCAGATGTGCACGCAGAGACCTCTTGCTCGGGACGATTGGACCGGTTCAACATTTGGCTGACAGGTGAAAGGTGGTTGCGTACGACATCCATGATAGTTTCTGTAGGCAACATCGAGTACGGACGTATGTGACGCGTTATTCAGGTAACCCTGCAGGTGTAAATCGATTATAATCGCTGTCCCTCACGGTCGGTGAGTACCACTTCTACACTGTACCGTGACGTAGAAAGAACAGGCTAGAGTCATGTAAAAGATGCTGATTGAAAGCTATATATTGATTGTTAAAGACTTGCTGTAGTTTATAACTAATTAAAGTTCTTTTCAACCTTGGGCAAAGTACATGAGAGAAATGCGTTTCTTGTTTCATTGTGGCTCTCTCCTGTGCCTTAGCGTGTGGTTCTCTATAACTGCTGCTAAAACTTGAAAATAAGGTTCAAATAATTAGGCGAGTCCTTTGCAAATTATTTACCTCATGTACCCTGAATCCCTCATGTAGAAGTTTCATGTATAGGAGAGACGGGTCAGACTTGCTGAGCCATCGTGCTCACTGCTTGTGTTTGAAGCTTTTGCAGGGTGTTATGAGGAAGGGACTCCCGAGGAGGAGACGGAACCCCAGGAGGGAAACCCCGTCGAGTGGGTGTCGTGCACGCCGCCGTGTTAGTGTGCGTGTGTGCTAGCGGGGACACGTTCACGGTCTGAACGTGAACTCGGTGCGTAGTCTATGCCCGTGAGTGTAGGCTGAACGTATTTTGTTGAACAAATGTTCATAAACTCGTTTCTGGAATAAAATTTTGCTTCTGCTTTGTATCTTTGATGTGTGTTATCCGGTGCTATGCAACGCAGCACCCCTCAGCGTGATCCTGGCTCGACAAGGCCGTGGGGCCGCGTCAGCGTGGTATCAGAGCTCGCTTGAGGTTTAACACACTAAAAGGTCATCTTTTCCAAAAACTCGGTGAGGAACGTGTTAGTAGCCCATATAAGGATGTTATTAGTGTATAGAAAGTGGCAATACTAACCTATTTGTTTATGTCGCAAAATCGTGCATCTCGGGACGTTCTATGTCTTGGGGGTGCATGTAAGCACTGTCCACCAGTGCGCACAAGCTGAAGGGTGGAGCCTCACGGGTGGCAGGTAACCCGGCCCACTTTAATATCCTCTACGACTATTCATGTCGTTTGGGGTATTCGAGCAACGCCTTTCCCTGGCGTGCTACGGGCAAGTTTGGGAGACCCCGTCACATGGTCAGTACGTGAACACATAGCTCAAGGCGTGTTTGGCTTGATAACACCCGTGCGAGTGTTGACGGACGGGCGTATGAGCTGTATTGGGACCAGACTCGGTGTAGAGCCGAGTCTGATGATTTTGTGAGTTATTTGCAGGTAGTATAACCACGAATCTGTAGACGAGTAGCATCCGTGTGCGAGAGACGTTTAGTGCCACTGAACTAACGAAGCCGGCTAAGTCCGGTATAGGTTTTTCTTTGTGAGGAACGTAGTACCGACATGAACTGGTGACGCTTCGACGTCACACCCCACTAAATGAGCAACTTCATTGTAAAACTTGAAAGTTTTAATCTAGAGCACTAAAACTTTGAGATAACTCCTTCCCAATATCAGGATGTTCAAAGTTAACAAGTTTTTAACTTATAGGATACAAAGGACAGAGTCCTCTATTTTTAGCTGAAATAAGGCTGCAGTTAATCAGAGGTTAGAGGTTGAGTTATTTGGATGTTGGGGTCATATGATACAATTCTGGAAATCTTTGAGAGAGATTTACAACTTTTCTGTTGATGTCCAGAGGTGTTTCATCCCTTAACCAGTCTAAAAATGCAGTAGAGTTGAAACTGTCCAGAAAACAGGGCAGAGCAAACACTCTCTGTAACTCTCTGTTAATTGAGCACAACATCCTGCATAAAAATCCAAAAATAGAAAATGAGGTAGTTATGAAAAGTTCATTTGATAGGTTACAACTTTGTAACAGAAAGTTTTGTCAGATTTGGTGTAGGATTAATTGGAACTCTTGGATCAAATAAGTGCCTCAAGCAGGAAGGTGCTGTCCAATTTTCTCCAGAAATTCTGTGAACTTTGACATCTCATAACTTTTGAACCAAGACAGATCTTAGGCCAAGTAAATACTTTATGGAAAGCTATTGAAGTTATCTTAAACTTTTATGCTGATCCAGAGAATTAGTTTTGCATTAAGCATGGTCTAAATAAGGTTGAAATAGAAACTGGTCAGGGCTGTCAGTTTGGGCAGCAGACCAGCAATCAAATTTGCTCTAAGTTTGAGTTGTGTTTCCAAGTTTTATGAGTTCAATGACATGTTTTATGTTGTAACTCAATTATTTACTGTTGAAATAAATATTTGACATTTTTCAAATATATTTCTACAGATGACAGCGGATAGACATTTGGAGAACAGGTGGGTGGTATCCCACTGTTCTCACCGCAGCGGTTATCTAGAAGCGTTGAGGCAAATGCTTCAATATTTCAGGTACATCGAGATGCCGCAGTACTTCGCCAAGGAAAAAGGCAAGGAGGGGAACAAGACGTGGATGACCCATGTCGAAGTTCCTGCAGGACCCATGCCACCCGGTTGGACACTGTTCACCGTCATGGCGAGAGGTAGACAGTCGGAGGAGATGTGGCTAGTGGCAGCCCGCGACACCATGTCGCGTTTCTGCCAACTACACGTGAGAGCTATGGAGGGCACTCCATACGCGCTCGTTGCGGTGGAGGGACGAGCTAGTCATGTGTGGAGGGAATGGTACGTGGAGGCAACAGATCCGGGTTGCCCAAGGTACAATCCTGCGGAGGCAAACCTCAGCCTCTAGTTGAGGGCAGGAAAAGCCATGATGGACAGCAAAGCTGTTCATACGGATTGTCTTGCTGTGAAGCTCAAGGAGAGCACCAGCCGTGGAGACCATTTCGAGAGTGCTCACAGTGCACTCCGCAATGTTCTCCTTCCAACGATAAAGCGACTGAATGAGCAACACAATCAGTTGCATCGTCTGAAGAAGGCAAAGAAGAAAAGCCACATCGATATCACAGCTTTGCAACAGCAAGTGCAAGCCTTGACCCAGCAAAATGAGGTCCTCACTCAAGAGCGTGATGACGCTACTGAGGAGGGGCAAGGCTGGGAAGAGGACTACAACCCGTCCATGGACAAGGTGCATGCGTTGCAGGACCTCGTACCTCTGGTAATGGGCCTACCGATGGTAGGTGCCGTACCCATGGTTTTGGGTATCCCAGCGATGGGGGAACCTGAATCGGAAGAGGAGGTCATGGACCCGGAGCCACCAGCAGTGGTAGTGGAGGAGGACGACCCGCAGGAGGTCGAGTTCTACTCCGAGTAGTAGGTTACCGTTGTCATGTAGGGCAGCGAGGGTGGTGTAAGAAAAACTTTTGTAATTGGTAACATGTCGTATAGACAGTAGTATATGTATAGGTAGTGACGACATGAGCACGACTTCTCGGAGACCCGAGAATAATGTATCTTGTATAAAGTTTATGCTTTATCAATCTATGTGAATGTTGTGCAAGTTACTCATGTGTCAGTTAAATACCTACTGTTTAGTAAGGACTTTTAGGTGTGACATGTGCTGATCGTTGCTGTTTTGAATTTCAGAATGACTCACACTCGTGCCAACCCAGAAGTTGGGGGTTCCAGTCAGGGGGGAGAGGCCTCCCAAAAGCCTCCCGAGGATTCCTCGGGACAGAAACAGCAAAAACAGCCACCACCACCGCCAACGGTTACATTGGCCGACATCGTTGCGGCAATGGCGGGTTCTCATCAGCAACACACGGAGTTGCTGCAGACTCTTATTGCGAATATGTCTCGGCCGGAGAGGCGTCAAGATCGCGAGGAGTGTCAACAAAGCTCCTACTCCGACTTTCTGGCTACTCATCTCCCTCTATTCTCAAGGGCGGATGAACCCATCGATGCGGAGAACTTGCTCCGCATGATGGAGATGAAGTTCGGGCTGCACCAAGTGAGTGAGCAGCGCAAGACTCAGTTCGCAGTCCAACAGCTTCAAGGATCCGTGAGTGCTTGGTGGGTGAACTACTGCGCCTCGCAACCCACCGAGTGAGTTATGACCTGGGCGGAGTTCCGGACGGCCTTCAGGGCCCGCCAGGTATTATGAAGAGGAAGACGCAGGAGTTCCTTCGCCTGCAGCAAGGAAGCAGGAATGCGCTGGAATACTCCAGGGTGTTCAATGATCTTGCATTTTACACTTCTTATCACGCCGATACCGACGAGAAGCGGCAGGATCATTTTTACCAGGGGCTTAACCCGCTCCTGAAGGACAAGCTGGCGATGTTCAATGGTGGCAGCCTCAATGATATTATTGATGCTGCAATTGTTCCGGAGGACTCCGTCAAGGAGTTAGCGGCGGCAGAGAGGAAGTGAAGCACGCCACAAAGCAGAGGAGAAGGAGGTGGTCCTTCTCAAAAATACCGGATGGTGAATCACTCACCATCGTGTCCACGCTGGCAGCCACCACAGAGGCCGATGCCATTCCACAGTCAACCATATTCTCCACCAGCATTCAGGCCGGCACTACAGCACCACCTCCGCAGCAACAACAGCAGCAGCGGGCGATGCCGCGTGCGTTTGCACCTCAGCAGCGCATGCTGGGATTTCATCCCCCAAGCACCGGCCAGTCAGCAGCCACATGCTACAAATGTGGTCGCCTAGGACACTTCGCCAACAACTGTCCTGAGAGGCAAGGCGGCGGAGTGACAGCACAGTTTCCGGGGCGGAATCAGCCCCGGAACCCCACTAATGCACGGCAGGCAAATCCTAGGCCCGGCACCGTTCACAAACTTCCCATAGAGGATGTGCCGGAGGGAGAGCCAATCCTTGCGGGTATGTTCCAACTCCACCAGCATCCCGCTATAGTGTTATTTGATTCAGGCGCCATGCATAGTTTCATTAGCCAAGCTTTTATTGCTAAATACAGCTTGCAAATACTACCCACCGACAGTCCATACTTGATTTGTTCACCGGGTGGGAGAATTTCATCAAGCATGATGGTTCCAAAAGCGCCATAATGCTTAGAGGGTAGAGTATACCCTACGTCTCTCATAGTTTTAGAGGGACAGAAGGTTGATGTCATCTTAGGGATGTCGTGGTTAACCTGCCACGGCGCTGTTTTAGACACCGTCGTCCGTGTCGTGCATTTGCATTCAGAAGTGCACGTGTCTCACTCTTTATTTCTGGACAGTCCAGAAATAAAACATCCAAGTGTATATCAATCCACAACCATCAGATTGGAAGACATTCCAGTAGTCCGTGAGTTCTCTAATGTGTTCTCGGATGATCTACCGGGGATGCCGCCCGACCGAGAGGTGGAGTTCAAGATTGAACTTGCACCGGGAACTATACCAATATCCAAAAGGCCGTACAAGATGGCGCCCAAGGAATTGGCTGAACTGAAGACGCAGTGTGAGGGCCGGGACTCGATCACGGGGCCGTGCCACTCGCCCTGGAATCGCATTGGGTGGTGCCATGCGATGCAGCACCCAACAGCACACATAATAAAGCATCATATTACAAAAATCAAGCGGAAGCTTACAAAGTGTAATTTTTTACAAATACTTTTCAAAATAGTCTACAGCGGAAGATTTATACAACTCACGTCACATCGCTATACTAAGCAACAGAGAAAACGTCCAGCCCACGGACCCTTCTCACTAGCAACATGATCACAATCGCAGCGGCAAGGGTTGCCATTAGTTCACCACTCGGAGAGTTCCAAGTCTCATCGGACACCCGTACATGTCAGCATAGTGTTATTTCCTAGAAAACAACTCATGCAGTATCTATGAGCATGAAGCTCAGCAAGACTTAACCGTCACCCTAGTCATGAAACTCTATATGCTGAAAATAGAGGGCTGAATATACAAGTTTTCACAAAATCCGAACTTGAGCTAAAGGAGAGTCCTTACTTCAAGTCTTAAGCAACTCTTGTAGCCCTCGCACAATTTATATCGTGACTCCACAATCAAACAAGAAACGCTTCATCTCGATGTCACTTGCACGAGGTGAATGTAACTTTAGTGAGCTACCCTAGACCCATACAAATCTTGCACCATCAACGTCGAGACTCCACAACCAAATAAGAAACGCTTTCCCTCGACGCTTCTAGCCCAAGGTGGAAAATAAATTTAGTGAAAGTGTTGATCATTCCTCATCTCCATTATGAGGATTACTCATGAAGCATATTAAATCTTTCCCAGTTTATTACAACAACACGACTCAATGTACATGTATGCTCACTACCATGAGCGACGGTGATTGCAATCAAAAACACCCGGCTGACAGGACACATACGCCCGTCCGAGACCGGTGATCAACCAATCCCATCAACGTCGTATGTGGCAACCTTTCACACGACACCAAAATGTTGAACCAGTCCCACCGACTTGGATTAAGTCTCACTACGGCAAACCCTCGTAGAGCCGACTTCTCTATCCTTTCAGCATCTGCATAAGACGATAGGGATTGCCTCGACACCCAGGTTAACATGTTACATCGGTTTCCTGGGTCCCATATAGCCAGTATGCATCCGGTACACATCTCAAACTTGTCCAGCGGGGCCGTACACGAGAACGGGCCTTAATCGACTCAGACATAGACTAGGTTCACAGGACCACGTCCTTGAGCCTTCCATCCCCTGCCCGGTCTTCATTCCCAACTATGAGGATCAATTCCCAACTCTTCCGATTAATCCCCCTTAATCCCGGTTCGCGAGTAGGAAACTGTAAAAGTCCCAAAAATGTGTATGAATAAAAACTAAGGTTTGACTTCATATGTGTGGCAAAGACATGAAAAATGGGACTTGCTAAAACTTTTCTTCATGCAAAGTAATACATGGACCGGGCTGCCCTTTCTTTTAAAGTAATACATGGAGGACCATCCAAAATGAGGCTCACATTTTTATTTAAAAGTGTTGAACCAATAAGGAGTTAAATACCTCTTTGCATGTAAGTTTAAAAATCAGATTTGAGATTCAAAGTTCACACATGTGGTGACCAAAAACTTTGAATGAACATGCAGCCATATAGTTGGATTTATAGGGAAAAGTTATATCGCCAACTTTGCATTTGTAGGGTGGGCTCAAAAAGGAGTTTAAGAGAAGCATTTGCAAATTCTATCCAAATTCAAATTTGTCATACAAATTCAGACTGAATTTAGAGAATTCAAATCCTAGCTCACCTTTCCAAACCAAGAACTTTGAACTTAGATAGATTAACTTGAGAAGATCTTTTGGGGGAATTTGTAGGATAGGACCCACATGTCATTGAGAGGAGAGTGGAGACTTGCATATGAAGCAAACTGTGGACATGGCTATGTTTTCAGTTTCACCGTAGCTTCACCTGGGTGTGCTACCGAGAGGAACCGGCGCCACCTCTTGCTGCCTGCCCCCATGCGCTGACCCCCCAAGGCGGTGACCTCGTGCTTCTCCCCGTGCTCACGTCGCCTCAGCCGAGCAAAGCCTCAGTTGTTCTCCTCCCCTCGCGAGCG
This sequence comes from Neostapfia colusana, assembly GCA_030760725.1. NCBI lineage: Eukaryota > Viridiplantae > Streptophyta > Magnoliopsida > Poales > Poaceae > Neostapfia > Neostapfia colusana. Next base: position 20,305,213 of record JASWHV010000011.1, read on the forward strand.
CACGAGCAGAAGCTGCTTTTCACCTCCGCTGCTCGGTCCGGTCGGAGAAATGGCAAAACAACCATGTCTTCCCTCCCCCGAGCTGCTAAATCTTGCCGCGAGCTCAGCCTCCACCTCCCTGACCTGAAAGCAAGCGAGCTGCGACCTCCGGTGCTCGAGAACAACCGCCGCCGCGGCGACCGAGTTCAAGAAAGTGATCGGGCGCACGTGGGCAGCTCGCTACAGCGGTCTTCACGGCCAAGCGAGGATGGCAACGGGAGCACACAGCCACCACGCTGCTCTCACCCAAAGCTCAGGCCATGCCGTGAGCTATTGACGGCGAATTTCGAAGTTTTGCTCCGGCGACCTCATCCCGAGCTTCAGGTACGGTTCCTTCGAATTCTTGCCCTCTGATCCTCCTTAAGTCATCAAATTTGGCACATAGACGCTGGATTAGCCGGCGGTCATTTCTCCTTTAGGATCCAGCGCATGAAAACGCCACAGACCGACGAATTTCGAGCTCTACTGAGGGTGTTCATGGTGGACCCATTCGGTCGCACGATGACAACCCACTTGCAGCCGTTTCCGAGTAAGCTTGCGACCATGTCGGTTCTTCCTAAGGTCCGCTGGTGCTGTAGAGCTCGTCGGCACAGGTTTTGGCGGGCTGAGAGACCTTGGGCGACGCTGCCGAACTTCCACAGTAGCTGCCGCACGTCGTCGGCCATTTTCCGGCCGCGGGCAGCCTACACCGACCCCACACCAGTGTTCCTCGTTGCCCTAAACCCCCTGGCGGCGAGTTCCAGTTTGGATGGTGGCCGGGAACGCCGGTCCGGCGAGGGGGAGCGCGTGGGCGCGGGAAGGGAGCCGAAGGAAGAAGAAGACGGGTGGGCCCCGTCTGTCAGCAGCAGGAAATTTAAACCTGTGATCGGGTGTGGCCAGGATCCTGTGTGTTGGCGCGCTTGGAAGCTGTGGCCCCGGTGTGGCCCAACCCTGATTGGCTGGGATTTAAAACAGTGGGTCCAGCCGAATTTTCAGTAGGAAAACAATTCCAGAGTTAGCTCAAACTTTGGAAATTCATAGCTCCTGGTAGAAACCTCCAATTTGAGTGATTCCACTTGGGTTGGGTTCATCTTTCCGAACTCTAACCAAATATGAACTTAGATTTGTATGAAAGTCAATAGTATATTCTGGAAAATTCTTTGAAGGTATTCTGAAAAAGAATTATTGAGGGAGTTTGGTTTCTCCAAAAATCCCCAAATTTTGCCAGAATATTCCTTAGCATATTGTTAACCTTCGAGCAAATTCGCAGCTCATTTGAAGATCATTTGAGTAGGAATTTGCTAAATGAAAACGACTGCGTTCAAAAGAGTCCAGAAACATTTTCAGAAAAATGTTTTCCACTTCAAAAATCTATTCTGGGCAATCCATAGCTCCAAAAATCATAGGAAAATTCAGGCAAGCTCTCTGAGACATACTTAGATTTGTAGTTCACTTAATTGGGCATGAAAATGCACATTACTTCAGAATTAATTCTTTTGAGTACAAATGCTTAAAGAATTGTTCTGGGAGAACTACTTAAGTAAAGAGCTGAATTTTAGACCAGATTACTTTCATGTGACCAAGAACTCACATGCAAATTATCAGCCCGAGTTGAGCTGTAGAACTCCCTGTTCCTATTCTCCATACTTGTGTATAGGTGGAAATACATGGGAGACCTTGTGAGAATTATAGAGGACACAATTTAACCGCACCTTAGCTGCAATTTGGCAAGATAAATCCTTAGGTAGTATAGAACCTGCTGTAAAAGTTTTGAGGCCATTGGAGTTCTTGTTCTTCAGTTGCACTCAAATCTTTTCAGCTTATCTATTATGTTCCTTAGGGAAAATGGTTAATGTATAACTAAGGCCTTAAGGTCAATTTAGTTTAAGTCTGTTTCTTTGCACAACAGAGGCAAACCAAGCCATTCTTGGCTTTTCCACACAACCTTTGTTCCTGAGGAATTAATTCTATAACTTCTTTCCATTACATTCTATAAAACATGTACATATGCATTTCAATAGGAACCACAACGAAGGGGGATTCAAAGGAGTGATTCATTGAAGTGGATCAAGCTTCGGAGAATCAAGGATGGATCAACAAGGACACTAACTGTTTATATACGACTACCCTGCAAAACAGGCAAGCTCCAGTTTGCATTTAACAGCTATTAAGTTTTTAATTTGTATTCACCTTTGGTTAAGATTTGAACTGTGCATTAGGTCTAGTGTTTGATACTCCTCTTGCATAGCCAAAATGACCCATGGAGTATTGGGTAGGTGTCGTTCACCGTGTAGAACTGCCATGCTTAAGTACGGTTCGGTAGAAGTCGAGTGGTTAGATGCTACTCGCAGGTTCAGGAACAACAGGGGCATACGGGATTATTTCAAAAATGAATTAGCAAGTTAAAGTGGAGACCGGAAGGTTGTAGGAGCAGCAGGACATAGGGGCCTGGGTGCTATAGAGCTGTCCGTGTCGGTCAATGACCGATCCGTATGTGGATCTGTTGAACAAGTTTGTGTTGTGTACCGGACTCATGCTGGCTATATGGGACCCAGTAAACCGATGTAGTAAGAACTTGCATGAGAAAGGAACTAATCATTTTGATGTGAAGTATCATACTGGCTTTGTATTGGATCTTGATGAATAGGCTAGTGCAAACTCGATTCTTTTATGCCATGAGCAGTTTATATCGGGGGAAAGCATTTCTTGTTTGATTGTGGACTCCCGATGTGGCGTGCCCAAGGTTACTTAAAATGCTGCAATTAATACCTGAAAGTAAGGATTCACCTTTAGGCGAGTTTAATTATGCTTATGCATCCTAATTTAGGTTCATAACCTCACCTAGAGTTTCATGTTTAGGGTGACGGTTAAGTCTTGGTGAGCGTCATGCTCACGGATGTTATCCGAGTTGTTTTGCAGGTAATTGACTTCATGCTTATGAAGGGATGCCGATGAGACTCGGGAACCTCTGAGTGCCTACTCAAAGAGCATCCTCGCCGCTGCAGATTGTCTTCGTGTTGCTAGTAAGAAACGTCCGCAGACTGGACTGTTTCTTTTTTGCTAGTATAGAAATGAGTCGTGAGAGTGATAGTCTTCCGCTGTAGCTTACTCTGATATACTTATTTGTAAAACATTATTGTATGCTTCCGCTAAATTCATTTATGTAATGTGATGTGTTTTCATCGACCCGTGTGCTGTTGGGTGCCGCATATCACGGCACCACCCAACGAGGCCTTGTGGGCTCCCACAGCATGGTATCAGAGCTGCGTTGCAAACAGAGCACGGATTGAGCATCATATTATGTCAAAAACTTAGGATACGGTGAGACAACGGTACTAGGCCCACATAAGGACTACTATTAGCATATTATGAAGGTGGCAACCTAACCTATTTGTTATGTCGGAAAATCATGCATCTCGAGACGTTTATGTCTTGGGGGGGGGGGGGTGCACGTAAGCGCTGTCCACCAGTGCGCACAGGCTGAAGGGTGGAGCCCCACGGGTGGCAGGTAACCCGATCTGCTTTAGTATCCTCTACGACTCTTCATGTCGTTTGGGGTATTCGAGCAACGCTTTTCCCTAGCGTGCTTTGGGCAAGTATGGGAGACCCCATCACGTGGTCAGTAACATGAACACGTATCTCAAGGCGTGTTTGGCTTGAGAACACCTGGGCGAGTGATGACGGCCGGGTATACGAACTGTATGGATACCGGGTTCGGTGTGCAGCCGGGCCTGATGATTGAGTGTTTCTTATGTAGGTACTAACCACGAAAACCTTAGTGCGTATAGAACACATTTGCGAGTGACTGTTTTTGTGCCACCTAAGGATACGTATATGCCGGTGTAACCCGGTTAGGTTTTTCTTTGGTGAGGCAAGGTAGTACCGTCATATGTCTTACGGTGCATCGTCACCGTACTACACTTAATAGTATTCTTTCCTACGAATAAATCATTCATGATTAACTTCCAAACTAAAAATGGATGTTGGAAAGCACATATTAGTTACTGAACTCTTCATTTGGCCTAAGTTTCAAAGAAGGGAATTGCTAGGCTTCTTTTAATCAGAAAACAGAGTGCTCTGTTCTGGCAGAAATTTTTGCTGGATTTTTACAGAGAATAACTCTGTGTATATTGACCCAATGAAGGTGTATGATACCTTTCTGGAAAGGTTTTTCAGTGCTCTACAACGTTTCTGTAGACCTCCAGAGCAAAATCATAAGCCAACTTGGTTGATGGTACAGATGAATGCAAACTGTTCAGAAAACAGAGCAGCTGTAAACTTCCCTGGATGTTTCTGTAAATTGGCCATAATAATCTGTAGAAAAATTTCTAAGGGTCATATGATACATCGTTGGAAAGTTTATGAAACTTGCAAAGATTTTGTAGTTCATAGTTTGTTCAGAATTGTAAGCCATTTGTATGTAAAACTGTGATGAAAACAGCCACATACAAAGGAGGTGCTGGCAAATTTTATCCAGAAATTCTGTCAGATTTGAACAATCATAACCTCTGATTAAGGGATGATCTAGAGGCATGTGAGTACTTTTTGGAAAGATACTGAAGTTAACTTTAACTTTGGTATTCAACTTGAGTTATGAAAATGCTAGTAACTGGATAAAAATTTAGGTTAAGTTCAGAAAGGTCGGTTCTGCACAGAATAGGGGACTGATTATGTTGGCTTTGGAAAGAGGTGTAAACATGAAATTTTGTTATGCTTTCATAAAGTTTTAGCATGTTCATGTTTTACATACTTTCACATACTGCTGAGATCAATTTTTGACTCCCCTCAAAATTATGCTTTTGCAGTATGGTGCGTACTCATTCTCCGAGTCAGGCTGAAGGTTCTCGCCGAGACGATAATGACTCGACTCCACCACGGGCACCGCCATCAACGGTATGGGCGGATACCATGGCTCAGATGGTTGAGTCAAGTCAAGAGAACACGAGACTACTCCAAGCCTTGGTACAACAGGGCTTACTCCAACGTGCACAACAGGACGTTCCACCTCGGAACGCCTATTTGGACTTCTTGGCGACACAACCGCCAATTTTCACGGAAGCCAACGAACCAGTGGAAGCTGATCAGTGGCTTCGAGTTATGGAGTCCAAGTTTGTGGTGTTTGAGTGCGACGAATATCAGAAGACATTATTTGCAGCTCAACAGCTCCATGGAGCCGCCGGTAATTGGTGGTTAGCTTATCTCGCCACCGTTCCGGAAGGCCATCAAGTGGAATGGACGGAATTTAGTGAAGCATTCCGTGCTCGTCACATTCCTATGGGTTTTATCATTGCCCAACAGCAAGAATTTAGGAACCTGAAGCAGGGGGACATGAGTGTCCTCGATTATGTCAGACGATTCAACCTTCTGGCACAATATGCTCCTGCTTATGCGACGAGCGAAGCTGCAAGGTGTGACTACTTTTTCCATGGCTTGAGTGCCATATTAAAAGATAAGTTGGCTTTGTTCAATCAAGGCAGTGACACCGAGTTGATCAGTGCTGCTCTGCTGCAAGAACAAGCGACACTTGAGTGTCAAGCAGAGAAGTGGGACGGGATGATGTGCAAGAAAACACACCAGTTGTTCCTCGTAAATACCGTGTGGTGTATCACACACCATCCAATGAATTATGGCAGGCACCAGTGAGATCAACGTCGTACAGATTTCCTACTCAAGAATCATGTCTTGAAGCAACACCTTTGCCGCAGCAACGAATGACACCTGTTGCATCACTGCTGCAGCCAAGTACGTCAACTTCTCAACCACAAGTCGACGAAGAACCGGGGAAACCTCCGTGTTCTTATTGCCACCGTTTTGGGCATTTTAGGCAGGAATGACGGGAGAAGTTGGGGAACACCAGACAGCCATCATCATCAGGTGGTATGCCGCCACCTGCTCAAGTCAACATAATAGCATTGCAATCCGGGAGTGTGCAACATCTTGCTATTGAGGATGTCGCGGATGGAGCACCAGTGTTAGCAGGCATGTTTACTCTCAAAGATGTGCCTGTCCTGGTACTTTTTTATTCCGGTACAACATTTTTATCAGCAAATCATGCGTGGATCAGCACCAACTATCCACCAATACTCCCACAACGAGTTTTCTTATATGTTCACCGGGAGGAAATATCTCTGCCAATCAGATTGTGTCCCGAGCAGCTTTGTGTTTGGGCGGAAAAATATACCCAACATCGCTGATTGTGTTGGATAGGCAGAAGATAGACATAATTGGGGATGTCTTGGTTAAATCGTCACGGTGCCGTTCTCAATATCGGTAATCGGACTGTCCAGATTGACTCGGCGATTCACGGACAGCACACACTGTTTTTAGACAGCAAAGACCCAGATATGGTAGAGGCGTACCACACGGAAGCACTTAAACTAGAAGATATTCCGGTGGTACGTGATTATCCCGATGTATTTCCCGATGACTTTCCGGGCATGCCGCCCGAACAGGACGTCGAGTTCAAGATTGAACTGGCGCCGGGAACGACGCCTATCTCATGAAGGCCTTACAAGATGGCACCTAACGAGCTAGCAGAGTTGAAAGAGCAACTGAATGAACTCATGAGCAAGGGTTTCATACGGCCAAGTTCCTCACCATGGGGATGCTCAGCGCTGTTCGTTAAGAAGAAGGACGAAACACTACGGCTATGTGTTGATTACCGTCCTCTAAATGCTGTCACAATCAAGAACAAGTATCCTTTGCCCCGCATCGACATCCTGTTTGATCAACTTGTGGGTCCAAAGGTATTTTCAAAGATGGATCTTCGGTTGGGATATCATCAATTCAAGATCCGACCGGAGGACATACCGAAGACAGCTTTCTCGACGAGATACGGACTCTATGAGTACCTCGTCATGTCATTTGGGTTAACCAACGCTCCGGCACACTTCATGTACTTGATGAATTCTGTGTTCATGCCGGAGTTAGACAAGTTCGTCGTGGTATTCATCGATGACGTATTGGTTTACTCAAAATCTGAAGAAGAGCACGCTGAACATTTGCGTATCGTGCTACAACGGTTGAGGGAGCACAAGTTATATGCCAAGTTCAGCAAGTGTGAGTTCTGGATTGATCAAGTTCCTTTCCTAGGTCATATCATTTCAGCAGAAGGCTTTGCCGTGGACCCCAGCAAGATTGAACAAGTGCTGAAGTGGACATCTCCCAAATCAGTCCACGAGGTCCGAAGTTTCCTAGGTTTAGCGGGGTATTATGGGAGGTTCATTCCGAGCTTCTCAAAAATTGCTACACCAATGACGGAGCTGCTGAAGAAGGGCACTAAATACATGTGGAATGCAGCATGTGAAGATGCATTCAAAACTTTGGTGAAACATCTCACAACAGCTCCAGTTCTTGCTCAGCCGGACACGACGAAGCCATTTGATGTATACTGTGATGCATCCGGCCTCGGTCTCGGCTGCGTTCTGATGCAAGAAGGGTGTGTAGTCGCCTATGGGTCTCGTCAACTGCGAAACCATGAGCAGCATTATCCAACTCACGATCTTGAGCTTGCTGCAGTGGTGTTGGTGTTAAAGATGTGGAGGCATTATCTGCTTGGTAATCTTGTTCAGCTCTACACCGACCATAAAAGCCTGAAGTATATCTTCACGCAGAAGGAGCTGAATATGAGACAACGGAGGTGCTTGGAGCTCATCAAAGATTATGAAATTGAGATCCACTATCATCCAGGTAAAGCCAACATGGTTGCCGACGCGCTTAGTCGAAAAGCCCACGTTCACAACTTGGCGGCTGCTGAGTTGGAAGAAGAAGAACCAAGTCTCCGTGTCATTCTGTATGGCGCGCTTTATAATCTCGTGCTCATTCCAACAATACGTGAAGAGATTGTTTTGGTTCAAAGAAGAGATAGAGGTATGTCTCACATACGGAGAAGACTAGACAACGGATAATAAAATGTTTCCGGAAGGATGAGAGTGGTACATTATGGTTCAATGACCGTATAGTGGTACCGTGCAATATGAAACTCCGGAAGAAGATCGTTGATGAAGCCCACCTGTCTAAGTTTTCCATTCACCCCGGAAGTAACAAGATGTACCAAGATTTGAAACAGAAATTTTGGTGCACGAGGATGAAGAAGGAGATCGCTAAATACGTATCTGAATGTGATACGTGTAGAAGGGTCAAGGCGGATCACATGCGGAAAGCCGGACCGCTACAACCTTTGAAGATACCGGCATGGAAATGAGAGGATGTGAGTATGGACTTCATCATCGGATTACCGCTCACATCCAGGAAGCATGACTCGATATGGGTGATCGTCGACCGGTTGACGAAGTCGGCTCATTTCATACCGGTGAACACTCATTATCGAGCAAGGCAATATGCAGAGTTATTCAGCTCCAGAATTATATGCTCACATGGTGTCCCGAAGACCATCATTTCAGATCGAGATGCGCTGTTTGTTGCTCGTTTCTGGGAGCAGCTGCATGCCTCGTTGGGCACCAAGCTGATTCGAAGCTCCGCATATTACCCTCAAACCGATGGACAAACTGAGAGGGTGAATCAAGTGCTCGAGGACATGTTGAGAGCGTGTACCATCCACCACGGTAGGAAGTGGGACTATCACCTACCATTGGCGGAGTTTTCATACAACAACGGTTATCAAGCAAGTATTAAAATGGCACCGTATGAAGCTCTCTACGGCCGGAAGTGTCGCACACCACTGAATTGGTGTGAGTCCGGAGAAAGAGTTCTGTTTGGGATTGACCTTGTCAACGAAGCCGAAGACCGAGTTCGGTTGATACAAGAGAACTTAAAGGCTGCACAATCTCGACAGAAGAGTTACGCTGATCAACGGCGTAGGCCTTTGCATTTTGACATCGGAGAGCATGTGTATCTTCGTGTATCTCTGATGAAAGGGATTCACCGGTTCAGTGTAAAGGGGAAACTCGCTCCCCATTTTATTGGTCCATTTGTGATCACGGAGAAGTGCGGACCCGTAGCCTACCGGCTGGAACTACCGGCAAGTCTAGCAGGTGTTCATGATGTATTTCATGTGTCACAGCTGCGTAAGTGCCTCAAATTCACTGCTGCTGTTCGCACCGAGGAAATCGACGAATTGAAACCGGACCTGACCTACACCGAGTGACCGGTTCAGATTTTGGAGGAAAAGACCGGGGTAACCCGGAACAGGACGATCAGATTTTTCAAAGTGCTGTGGAGTAACCAAACCGCGGAAGAGGCGACATGGGAAAGTGAAGATTACCTCCGCACCAACTATCCGGAACTTTTAACTTTGTACAGTTTGTAATTACCTCTCCCGTCTCGTTCCTCTTTTGTAATCATGGGACGAGATTCTTTTAAGGGGGGAAAATGTAAGTGTCCCAAAAATGTGTATGAATAAAAACTAAGGTTTGAGTTCATATGTGTGGCAAAGACATGAAAAATGGGACTTGCTAAAACTTTTCTTCATGCAAAGTAATACATGGAGGACCATCCAAAATGAGGCTCACATTTTTATTTAGAAGTGTTGAACCAGTAAGGAGTTAAATACCTCTTTGCATGTAAGTTTAAAAAACAGATTTGAGATTCAAAGTTCACACATGTGGTGACCAAAAACTTTGAATGAACATGCAGCCATATAGTTGGATTTATAGGGAAAAGTTTTATCACCACCTTTGCATTTGTAGGGTGGGCTCAAAAAGGAGTTTAAGAGAAGCATTTGCAAATTCTAGCCAAATTCAAATTTGTCATACAAATTCAGACTGAATTTGGAGAAATCATATTCTAGCTCACCTTTCCAAACACAGAACCTTGAACTTAGAGAGATTAACTTGGGAAGATCTTTTGAAGGAAGTTGTGGGATAGGACCCACATGTCATTGAGAGGAGAGTGGAGACTTGTATATGAAGCAAACTGTGGACTTGGCTCTGTTTTCAGTTTCACCGTAGCTTCACCTGCGTGTTCCACCGAGAGGAACCGGCGCCACCTCTTGCTGCCTCAGCCGAGCAAAGCCTCAGTTGTTCTCCTCCCCTCGCGAGCGCACGAGCAGAAGCTGCTTTTCACCTCCGCTGCTCGGTCCGGTCGGAGAAACGGCAAAACAACCGTGTCTTCCCTCCCCCGAGCTGCTAAATCTTGCCACGAGCTCAGCCTCCACCTCCCTGACCTGAAAGCAAGCGAGCTGCGACCTCCGGTGCCCGAGAACAACCGCCGCCGCGGCGACCGACTTCAAGAAAGTGATCGAGCGCATGTGGGCAGCTCGCCACAGCAGTCTTCACGGCCAAGCGAGGGCGGCAACGGGAGTGCACGGCCACCGCGCCGCTCTCACCCAAGCTCAGGCCATGCCGTGAGCTACTGACTGCGAATTTTGAAGTTTTGCTCCAGCGACCTCATCCCGAGCTTCCGGTACGGTTCCTTCAAATTCTTGCCCTCTGATCCTCCTTAAGTCATCAAATTTGGCACATAGACGCTGGATTAGCCGGAGGTCATTTCTCCTTTAGATCCAGCAGATGAAAACACCTCAGACCGACAAATTTTGAGCTCTACTGAGGGTGTTCATGGTGGACCCATTCGGTCGCACGATGACAACCCACTTGCGGCCATTTCCGAGCAAGCTTGCGACCATGTCGGTTCTTCCTAAGGCCCGCTGGTGCTGCAGAGATCGTCGGCACAGGTTTTGGCGGGCTGGAGACCTTGGGCGACGCTGCCGAACTTCCACAGTAGCTGCCGCACGTCGTCGGCCATTTTCCGGCCGCAGGCAGCCTACACCGACCCCACAGCCGTGTTCCTCGGTGCCCTAGACACCCTGGCAGCGAGTTCCAGTTTGAATTGTGGCCGGGAACGCCGGTCCGGCGATCCTCCAGCGTGCTCCGGCAAGGGGGAGCGCGGGCGCGGGAAGGGAGCCGAAAGAAGAAGAAGACGGGTGGGCCCCGTCTGTCAGCAGCAGGAAATTTAAACCTGTGATCGGGTGTGGCCAGGATCCTGTGTGTTGGCGTGCTGGGAAGCTGTGGCCCCGGTGTGGCCCAAACCAGATTGACTGGGATTTAAAACAGTGGGTCCAGCCGAATTTTCAGTAGGAAAACAATTCCAGAGTTAGCTCAAACTTTGGAAATTCATAGCTCCTGGTAGAAACCTCCAACTTGAGTGATTCCACATGGGATGGGTTCATCTTTCCGAACTCTATCCAAATATGAACTTATATTTGTATGAAAGTCAATAGTATATTCTGGAAAATTCTTTGAAGGTATTCTGAAAAAGAATTATTGAGGGAGTTTGGTTTCTCCAAGATTCCCCAAATTTTGCCAGAATATTCCTTAGCATATTGTTAACCTTCTAGCTAATTCTCAGCTCATTTGAAGATCATTTGCATACGAATTTGCTAAATGCAAACGACTGTGTTAAAAAGAGTCCAGAAACATTTTCAGAAAAATGTTTTCCACTTCAAAAATCTATTCTGGGCAATCCATAGCTCCAAAAATCATAGGAAAATTCAAGCAGGCTGTCTGAGAGATACTTAGATTTGTAGTTCACTTAATTGGGCATGAAAATTGCACATTACTTCAGAATTGATTCTTTTGAGTACAAATGCTTAAAGAATTGTTCTGGGAGAACTACTCAAGTAAAAGAGCTGAATTTTAGACCAGATTACTTTCATGTGATTAAGAACTGACATGCAAATTATCAGCCCAAGTTGAGCTGTATAACGACCTGTTCCTATTCTCCATACTTATGTATAGGTGGAAATACATTAGAGACCTTGTGAGAATTATAGAGGACACAATTTAACCCCACCTTAGCTGCAATTTGGCAAGATAAATCCTTAGGTAGTATAGAACCTGCTGTAAAAGTTTTGAGGCCATTGGAGTTCTTGTTCTTAAGTTGCACTCAAATCTTTTCAGCTTATCTATTATGTCCATTAGGGAAAATGGTTAATGTATAGCTAAGGCCTTAAGGTCAATTTATTTTAAGTCTGTTTCTTTGCACAACAGAGGCAAACCAAGCCATTCTTGGCTTTTCCACACAACCTCTGTTTCTGAGGAATTAATTCTATAACTTCTTTCCATTACATTCTATAAAACATGTACATATGCATTTCAATAGGAACCACGACGAAGGGGGATTCAAAGGAGTGATTCATTGAAGTGGATCAAGCTCCGGAGAATCAAGGGTGGATCAACAAGGACACTAACTGTTTATATACGACTACCCTGCAAAACAGGCAAGCTCCAGTTTGCATTTAACAGCTATTAAGTTTTTATTTTATATTCACCTTTGGTTAAGATTTGAACTGTGCATTAGGTCTAGTGTTTGATACTCCTCTTGCATAGCCATGTGACCCATGGAGTATTGGGTAGGTGTCGTTCACCGTGTAGAACTGCCATGCTTAAGTACCATTCGGTAGAAGTCGAGTGGTGAGATGCTACTCGCAGGTTCAGGAACAACAGGGGCATACGGGATTATTTCAAAAATGAATTAGCAAGTTAAAGTGGAGACCAGAAGGTTGTAGGAGCAGCAGGACATAGGGGCCTGGGTGCTATAGACCTGTCCGTGTCGGTCAAGGACCGATCCGTATGTGGACCTGTTGAACAAGTTTGAGTTGTGTACCGGACCCAGTAAACCGGTGTACCTCGGGAAGCTGTCGTTGGGACTTTTCGGGTCGCCTCATGCGGACGGCCGGTGTGCAGTACGTGGGGAACATTCTCATGACATCTCACGTTGGCAGGTGCACCATGAGAATGGCTACTGTACAGGGCGACTTGATCGATTCAGCGGGGTGAAACGGGGGAAAGGCTGCCACGTACGACGTCAGTGATGGTTGTTGTAGGCAACGTCAAGTACGGGTGTACGTGTCGTGTAGTCCGGGTGTTATTGATCCGAATCAGCGTCGCTCACGGAATGGACCGAGCATACTTGTTCTCACAGTCATGGCGTAGTTAGAACTTGCATGAGAAAGGAAATAATCATTTTGATGTGAAGTATCATACTGTCTTTGTATTGGATCTTTATGAATAGGCTAGTGCAAACTCGATTCTTTTATGCCATGAGCAGTTTACATCGGGGGAAAGCGTTTCTTGTTTGATTGTGGACTCCCGATGTGGCATGCCCAAGGTTACTTAAAATGCTGTAATTAATACCTGAAAGTAAGGATTCACCTGTAAAAGTCCCAAAACTTGTAAATAGAAAACTTGAGCTATGAATAAAGTTGAGTTTGAATACAAGAAATGGGACTTACAAAAAACTTTTGTCTACTCATGAAAGTGTTGGCATGTGCAATAACACTTTGAATTCAGTTTGAATTAAGAGGGTCGTTTCAAAAAGAAGGAGGGCATTTTCAAAAGAGGAAATTCAAACTGTTGTTGGAAAAGTTGTGTTTGCAATGGCCAACTCAATGATCAGAGGACATATTTGAATTCCTCAGCTTCAAGTTGTGAAGGAGGCAAATTTTGAGCAAATTTGGAGGTGCCTTGATATGATTATCAAAGGGACTTGTAAATTTCATCTAAATTTGAATTCAAATTTGAAACTGAGGCAAAACAGGTCAAATTGCCAAATGACATTGGAATTTGAGTTCCTCAGAGTTGAATTTGTATAGTGCCAAGAATTTTGGAGATATTTGGGAGAGGAGCTGTGGGCCCCAATGGTCATAGAGTGAGGGGAATAACTTACTGCCTATGTCACTTATCTGTTTTGACTCGATCACCACGGGGTCTGCACCGAACGTCGCCGAGGGCGCTACCGCAACCTCCTGCTCGAGCTGCCCCCCCCATGCGCGGGCGCCAGAGGCGGTTCACCCGGTGTTTATCCTCCCCACCGAGGCAAACACGAAGTCTTCCACTCGTGCTCGCGGGTTCGTCTGCTTCCACGCCCGAAAAACAACCGCCGGCGACGCCTCTGTTGCCTTCGGTTGTCTACCAGCTCGCGTCCTCGTTTGCTTGAGCCGTCCACACAAAAAGGGAGCGCCAGCGAGTGTACAAGATCCTCCACAGCTCGGCCCCGACATTCCTGGCTCGTGGGGCACCCAATTCAACGATCAACGCGAGGTACTGAAGCTCCCCGGCAAAAGTGCAACTTGGGTCACCGTGGGCAGCTCATACCGAGGCTTTTCATGGCCGAGCAAGCACCCTCTGAGACGCGCCGGGACTTCACGCTGCTCTCCCTCGAGTTTCAGCCCGAGCCGTGCAACGTAGCTCAGCAATTTCCAGTTTTTCTCTCGGACGAGAGAAACCTTACCGCGGGTAAGAACTTCAAAAATCGATGCTTGATTCTCGGTTAAAGTTGTTCCTTTTGCGCACACAGAAGCTAGAGAGGATAGGGAACCTTTCTCCTTTGCAACCCTAGCTTAGCAGTGAGTAGGGGCAGCTAATTTCGAGTTCTTCCATCGGCGGCCATGGCGGGGGCACTCAGGCACACGATGAACCCCCACTTGCTGCCGTTTCCGAGCCGGTTTGAGGCCGTGCCGAGTTATCCTGACCTCCACTGATACTTTAGAGCGGATCCGCCGAACGTTTGGCAGGCTAGGGCGCTCGGGCCACGGCGCCGAAGCTGTACCGAGGGGTGCGCACGTCGCCGACTGGTTTCCGGTCGCCGGCAGCCCGAATTCACCGCACCGTTGGATTCCTCATGGCTGAAAACCCCCAGGCAGCAAGTACAGAGCTGGGAGATAGTCGGGAAGCCGACTCCGGCGAGCTCCGACGAGTCTCCGGCAAGGGGGCGTCGCGGGAAAAGGGAACGGCCCGATGTTGAAGATGACCGGCCGGTCCCACATGTCAGTGGCGATATTTTAAATCATTGATCCGCTGCGGCCCCAGGATCCGGTGTGGTGGAACTGGAAGGGTCCTGTGGCCCCGTGTGGCGTGATTCCAGCGGCTGACACGTGTAGGGTGGACCCACATGCAGAGTTTGAACATTTCCCGAATTAATTTGAATTTCAGATTTAGTTCAAACTTTACAACTGCATAACTTTTGCTAGGAGGCTCCAAATTTAATGATTCAAATTTGGTTGATTCAGGATGAAAAGGCCTATCCAAATATGCAGCCCAATTTGCATGGAATCAATAGAAAATTCTGGAAAATTCTTTAAAGCTTTCAGCAAAAGAATTTTTGAGGGAGTTTGATTCATCCAAAAATTCCCAACTTTTGCCAGGATATTCTTTAGTATGTTAGGAGACTCCTGTAAAAGTTTCAGCTCATTTGGAGTTGATTTAGATAGGGTAATTCTGATTTCAAGTTTCTATATTCAAATGAATACAGAAACATTTTCAGAGAATTTTCAAAACTTGGAAATTCAGTTCTGGACATTCCTTAGCTCCAAAAATCCTAGGAAAATTCAGGCATACTCTTTGAACTATGCTTGAAATTGTAGTTCACTTGAATTTGCATGAAAGTGCAGATTTATTCAGAATTGATTCCTCTTGCCTAAATGCTTAGGGGATTGTTCTGGGTGATCCACTTAGTGAAATGTTCTGAATTTTGGTCCAGGAGACTTTCTTGTGACAAGGAACCCCCAAGAAAATTTCCAGCTCCATTGGAGCCCTGGATCATTAGTGTTCTGTTCAAACATTAGTTGATCCCCACCCAAGTGATGAAACCCCACTCATCACTTGATGATAGTGCTTAAACACACACCCAAACCACTACCCCAGTGTCATTTTAAATTCTTAAACAGAGTTCCAGTTTTAAACTTGTCTTTTACACTTGTTAGCAAAAGTTTTATAATTAAACATGTATGCATACTCATAACGGGTAGTGATTAAACGTGGATAAGTGAAGATTTGATCAAGGAGCAAGAAGGCAAGGATTAAGCTTCAAGTCATCATCAGCAACTAACTTCATCTTATCTGACTTAAGTCACCTGCAAAACCAAGGCAAGCCCCGGTTTGCACTTAAGTTGTTTTTAAAGTTTTCCCTTTGTTCACTACTATTGGTCTAAGTTTGTATGTGCATTAGGTCAAGGATGTTTGATACTCCACTTGCATAACCAAACATGAACCCTGAGGTCAAGGATAGAATTGTGTCATCGCTGTAGAATAAGGCCATGCTAAATAGACTAGGGCATCCGGTAGAAGACGAGTAGTTGGAATCTACTCGCGAGCTTTGTTCCAGGACCACATAAGTGGGGTTGGAAAGGGAGGCAAACTAAAGTTTACATTTCTAAAGATGAGACCGGGCAGGAGAGTTAGGTAGCGACAAGACGAGGTCTTGGTTGGGTAGCTCTGCCCGTGTCGGTCAAGGACCGAAGCGTATGCGGCCCTGGGAGCAAGTATTGAGTTGTGTACCGGATGCTTACTGATATATGGGAACCAGGAAACCGATGTACCGGGTTCATTGGATTGTAGAGGCATACCACAGCGTCTCGTTAGACCTATGTGCCCGAGACGGAGCGACCGGTTCTACAGTTTAGTGGCCTGAGAAAGGTTGCCACATACGACGTAATGAAGGACGCCAGAGTTGGGTCTTCAGAGGCGGGCGTATGTGTCGAGTTATCCGGGTAGTGTTTGATTCGAATCACCGTCCCTCGCGGTTATGAGTACCGCTTGCTCACTGCGCTGTGACGTAGTAATCAAGTTGTGTGGGAATAGTTTGCAAAAGTTTTAAATGCTGTTATGCTAATTATAAATTGCATGAAAACCATGTTTGAAGTAGAGAAAGAGCAAACTAAAGTTACTTTTCACCTTGGGACAAGTAACATTGGAATGAAGCGTTTCTTGTTTGATTGTGGAGTTCCAATGTTGCTGGGCGCAAGGTCACTACTAATATGGCTAAAATCTGAAAGTTAAGGATGAACTTGTAGGCGAGTCTTTTCGCAAATGACAGGCTTAAGTCTTAGATTACTTTCATGTAGAGTTTCATGTCTTAGGAGAGACGGTTAGGTCTTGCTGAGCCTTTGTGCTCACTCTTGCTATATAAGTGGTTTTGCAGGTAAGCATCAACACTATAAAGAAGGTTGTCCGTTGAGACTCGGAAACTTCCGAGTCATGTCACACTTGGAGAACCTAGCCGCTGCCGTGTCTTCGTGTGTCTAGCGAGAGGAGTCCGCGGGCTGGACCCCTTCTTGAGTGCTTCTTAGATAATCAACGTGAGCTGTTTATAGACTTCCGCTGAGGCTATTTTTTGTAAATTATTTACGAAGAACAATTGTAAGCTTCCTCTTTGATTTATGTAATACATTGTTCCTTATATGTGTGCTGTTGGGTGCCGCATAACACGGCACCACCCAATGCGATCCCCGGGCGAGGCGGCACGACCCCGTGATCGAGGTCGGGCCCCCTCATCACCTTTAGGCGAGTTTAATTATGCTTATGCCATCCTATTTTAGGTTCATAACCTCACCTATAGTTTCATGTTTAGAATGACGGTTAAGTCTTGCTGAGCGTCATGCTCACGGATGTCATCCGAGTTGTTTTGCAGGTAATTGACTTCATGCTTATGAAGGGATGCCGATGAGACTCGGGAACCTCCGAGTGCCTACTCAAAGAGCATCCTCACCGCTGCATATTGTCTTCGTGTTGCTAGTAAGAAACGTCCGTGGGCTGGACTGTTTCTTTGTTGCTAGTATAGAAATGAGTCGTGAGAGTGATAGTCTTCCGCTGTAGCTTACTCTGATATACTTATTTGTAAAACATTCTTGTACGCTTCCGCTAAATTCATTTATGTAATGTGATATGTTTTGATCGACCCGTGTGCTGTTGGGTGCCGCATATCACGGCACCACCCAACGATGTCCTGTGGGCTCTCACAGAAACTTCCTACTCGAGTTATGCCTCTTTTAATCCACTTTTGTTAACTTGAGATCAGCAGTTATAATCAATTGATAACCTACTCTACATTTTACTCCAGGGTTTTCTGGGTCTTGCATTTGGAGTTTCATACCATCTATACTTAATGCAATAAACAAAATGCTAGATATTATAAAGTGAATACAAATAAAAACTTGTAAGTTTTGATGCAAACCAGGGCTTTCCTTTGTTCTACAGGGTACTTTTATATAAGTGTTAGTTAGTGAAGACCACTTGAGGCTTGATCACTCGCTTCCCTCCTTCTTTGACCTCCAGTCTAATTGATTCAAATTCTTCACGTAGATGCTACACGTAATGAATATGCATATAGATTTAATTGTGAAGATTTTTGCTAACAAGTTCTAATGACAATTTTAAAAACTGGAACTCTGTTTAAGAATTTAAAATGACACTGGTGCTAAGGTTTGGGTTTGGGCTAATTAACATGATTAAGTGCTAAGTGTCTTCCCCATTGATGTTTTAAGCACCTAAAGAGGTTAAACAGAACAGGGGTGATCCAAAACTCCAATGGAGCTGAAAATTTTCATGTGAGTTCCTTGTCACAAGAAAGTCATCTGGACCAAAAATTAGCACTTTTCATTTAGTGGTTCGTTCAGAACAATTCTCTAAGCAATTAAGCAAAAAGGAATTAATTCTGAAGTAACTCACATGTTTTGGTATAGAATTGGACAAGCAATTTCTTTGCCGAAATCATGCCAAACTTAGTGAACTACAATTTCAATTATAGTTAATAGGACCTGCATTAATTTTCCTATGATATTTGGAGCTAAGAGTTATCCAGAACAAAATTTCCAACTTTTGGAAATTCTCTGAAAGTGTTTCTGTATCCAATTGAACACAGTAATTTCAAATCTGAATTCCCCTATCCAAATCAACTCCAAATCAGCTGAAATTTTTATATGAGTTCACTAACATCACAAAGAATACTATGGTGAAACTTTAGGATTTTTGGACGAACCAAACAGCCCCTAAAATTCTTTTGCTGAAAAGCTTTCAATAATTTTCCAGAAATAAATAATGACTTTCATACAAATTGGGTTCCATATTTGGATAGAGTTTTTCAACCTGAATCCAACCCAATTTGAATCAATAAATTTCAAGCTTCCTAGCAAAAGTTATGAGGTTCTAATATTTGGGGAAATTCTGGAATTCAATTTAACCGGGAAAAGTTCAAATCTCTGACAGCGGGTCCGGCTACCACATGTCATCCCCTCGGTTAAACAACACAGGGCCACAGGGTCTCGCCCACGCTGTCACAAAGTGATCCGAGGCCACAACAGATCCTTCCCGGTTTAAACTCAGATGCTGATGGGTGGGACCGACCAGTCCTTCGTCTACCTCCAGCTCCCGCGCCCGCGCGCCGCCGGGCTCGCCGGAGTTCGCTGGATTTCAGCCTCCCGGCCATCCCCCGAGCTCTCCCTCGCTGCTAGGGCCTAAAACCACACGCTGAACACGATGGAGGCAAGTTCCCCGACCGTCGGTGGCTCTAACACAGCCGGCGATGGTGCGGCGGCTCGGTACACCATTGGCAACGTCGGCCTACCCCTATAGCCCACAAAATCTTCGGTGGAAGGGCTCTACAGCACCGGTGGATGCTAGGGAAGATGGAGCTGGTGGAGAAACAGCGCGGAGATGGCTCTAACATAGCTTTCACCGTAAGCCCGATTCTCCCCGCCATAGCCGCCGCCGGAAAAGTTGAAAATACACCATGCGCAGTGGGTTTCATGCGTCGGTTGTTAAAAGGCAAATGACCGCCGGCTAGTCCAGCTTGGGTGTTCAA
Source organism: Neostapfia colusana (assembly GCA_030760725.1). Lineage (NCBI taxonomy): Eukaryota > Viridiplantae > Streptophyta > Magnoliopsida > Poales > Poaceae > Neostapfia > Neostapfia colusana. Next base: position 20,324,764 of record JASWHV010000011.1, read on the forward strand.
GATTTGATAAGGTATGGAGGATTATAGAGTGAGAATTTTGGCAGCAAGTACCGGACGCTTGGTTTGAAGCCGCCGGGACAAAATCTCCCAATTAGCCGTCGATACTTCACGGTTTGGCTTCAGCTTCTGGTGAGAGTAGCACGGTGACTGTGCGATCCCATTGCCGTGCTTGCTCGGCCTTGAAACCTACCATGGTGGCCTGTCCACGTGAAGCCGATCGCCGGGTTTCTTTAGGTCGTTGCGGAGACACGCAGCTCTTGGGTTGTGGTGGCTGAGCTCGCGTGGGGACGGCGCGAGGAGGTCGTGGGGAGTCCCGTGGTGCTGTTTTGTTCGGTTGCCGAAGCTTGCATGTGAAAGGAAGCAGTTCCCGAGCGATCAAACAATGGCGGCGGAATGAGAGCGAGAGAGCTCACCAGCAGAGAGAGCAGAGGGGTTCTCGGTGTTGTGGAACAGCTGACCACGGCTGGGAGTGAAGGCAGGCACGAGTAGCTCGCCAGCACGAGGGGAAACGAGCAGGAGGTGGCTCCCGGTGCCCCTCGGTGTCACACAGTGACGCCTCTGTTCTCTGCTCGAGTGGAAAGACTTGGCACTAATGACTGCAGATCTTTTTGCAATTTTAACCTCCGCAATGACATGTTGGTTTCACAAGGCAGTCCCTCCTTATCCCTCAAAAGATGTCCAAAATTTGGCAACTGACCAATTCAAATGTTTGGAGTTGAAAACTGAGCTGCATTTGGATAGTTGGGCAAATTTCATCCAAATTAAAATTGTATTTGAATTCTTTGCACATTTAAGTCCTTTTGGGAGAAATGGATAGCATCTCCTTTCAAAAATTGATGAAACTTTGCCTACCCACTAATTTGGACCTAAGGAATCCAAATATACAATCTGATTCTTGTGTTAGCTGCTGCAAACAAGAGTTTGAACACAACAGTTTGAATTACCATTGTGTTCTCCCTCATTTGAAATTTGAGTTGAACATTTAGTTCAAAATCTGATTTTTAAACCCTTCCAATGCACCTGAGACATCAAATCTTTGGGTTTAATCCACCTAGGGTCCAAGCATCTGAGTAACCCTAAGTTTGTTTAGAAAGAACTTTCATGTGTTATCACATGTGCGAAAAAGTTTTATCCAGTCCCATTTTTCATACACATGACACCAATGCTTGTGCAAACTCAAGTTTCTTTGTATTCATATTTTTGGGACCTTTACATTCCTCCCTCCTTGAAAGGGAATCTCGTCCCGAGATTACAAAAGAAAGGTGAGGCAGAAGGTAATTACAAAATCTATGACAAAAGTTCCGGATAATTCTTGTGGATGTAATCTTCACTCTCCCAAGTCGCCTCTTCTGGGGTATGATTACTCCACAGGACTTTGTAAAATTTCAAAGTTTGATTTCGAGTAATCCGGGTCTTTTCGTCGATAATCTGGATGGGCTGCTCGGCATAGGTGAGATCTGGTTGTAGTATGTCCATGTCTCCTGAAAGAACCTCTGTTGGCTTCTTCAAACACTTTCTCAAGTTTGAGACATGGAAGATGTCATGGATGCCCGATAAAGATGGTGGCAGCTTCAGACGGTAGGCTACAGGTCCACACCATTCTGTAATATTGAACGGACCCACAAAATGAGGAGCTAGCTTTCCCTTGACCCTGAATCGATGAACTCCCTTCATCGGGGATACTCGGAGATAGACGTGGTCTTCGACTTCAAAATACAAGGGTCGGCGTCGCTTGTCCGCATAACTCTTCTGGCGAGATTGAGCGGCTTTGAGGTTTGCATGAATAAGCTGGACCCACTCTTCGGCATCTTTTACCAGATCAATGCCAAAAAATCACCCTCTCACCGGATTCACACAAATTGAGTGGCGTGCGGCACTTCCTGCAATATAGTGCTTCGTGTGGTGCCATTTTGATGCTGGATTGGTAACCATTTTTGTAGGAGAACTCCGCCATTGGAAAATGGTCATCCCAATTCTTTCCATGATCTATGGCACATGCTGTCAGCATATCTTCTAATATCTAATTCACCCTCTCCGTTTGACCGTCGGTCTGAGGATGGTATGCTGAGCTTCTAATTAACTTTGTTCCTAGAGATTCATGTAGTTGCTCCCAGAAACGTACAACGAATATAGAACCTCGGTCGGATATGATGGTTATAGGAACTCCATGTAAGCACATAATTCTGGAGAGATACAACTCTGCATATTGCTTAGTATGGAATCCCGTATTCACTGGGATGAAGTGGGCTGATTTTATTAAGCGATCAACAAACACCCAAATGGAGTCATGCTTTCTGAATGTGAGAGGCAGTCCGACAATAAAGTCCATGCTGATGTCCTCCCACTTCCATGCCGGAATGCTTAATGGTTGTAGCATTCTCACTTTCTTTATATGGTCAGCTTTGACTCGCCGACATGTATCACACTCGGATACATATTTGGCAATTTCTCGCTTCATCCGAGTCCACCAAAATTTTGTTTTAAGGTCTTGATACATCTTATTGCTTCCTAGATGTATTGAGTACTTGGACATATGGGCTTCATCCAGGATTTTCTTCCTTAGCTTCATGTTCTGGGGTACCACGATACGGTTGTTAAACCATAACACACCTTGATCATCTTCCCAGAAACATTTCATTTTATCCTCATTGATTCTTGCCCGGATTTTCCGCATTCCTTTATCTCTCTTTTGGGCTTGTACAATCTATTCTCTGATGGTAGGCACGAGGGCAAGATTATACAATGCCCCATACGGAATCACCCTCAAGCTTGGTTCTTCATCCTCATCTGGAACAACTGACAAGTTATTCACGTGGGACTTACGACTGAGTGCATCAGCCACCACATTACCTTTGCCCGGATGGTAATAGATCTCGAGCTCATAATCTTTGATTAACTCCAACCATCTCCGCTGCCTCATATTAATATCCTTCTGAGTGAATATATATTTGAGGCTCTTATGGTCGGTGTAGAGGTGCAATAAATTCCCAAGTAAGTAGTGCATCCACATTTTCAACACAAGCACCACTGCAGCGAGTTCTAGGTCATGAGTGGGGTAGTGCTGCTTGTGGTTGCGGAGTTGACGAGATCCATACGCGATCACGCGTCTATCTTGCATTAATACGCAGCCAAGTCCAATGCCTGAAGCATCACAATAAACATCGAATGGCTTTGTTGTATCCAGTTGGGCTAGAACCGGTGCCGTTGTGAGATGTTTATTCAAAGTTTGAAATGCCTCTTCACAGGCCTCCATCCGTACATACTTGCTGCTCTTCTTCAATAATTCTGTCATGGGTTTAGCCACCTTTGAGAAGCTGGAAATAAATCTCCGGTAATAACCCACTAGTCCTAGAAAACTGCAGATTTGATGAACAGATGTCGGAGACTCCCACTTCAAGACTTGTTAAATTTTGGTTGGATCTACGACCACACCCTCCGCTAAAATAATGTGGCTCAAGAATGGTACTTTGCTGATCCAAAATTCACACTTGCTGAATTTGGCATACAGCTTATGTTCTCGTAAGCGTTGGAGCACAATATGGAGATGTTTGGTGTGCTCTTCCTCCCATTTGGAGTATACGAGAATGTCGTCGATCAAAACAACGACGAACTGATCCAACTCTGGCATGAATACAGAAATCATGAGATACATGAAATGGGCGGGTGCATTCATTTACCCGAAAGACATGACTAGATACTCATAGAGCCCGTATCTAGTCGAGAAAGCCGTCTTCAGTATATCCTCTGCTCTGATTTTTATCTGATGGTAACCGGACCTCAAGTCCATCTTGGAGAATACTTTGGCACCCACTAACTGATCAAATAATATATCGATCCGCGGCAGTGGATATTTATTTTTGATCGTCACTGCATTCAGCGGCCGATAATCTACACATAACCGAAGTGATTCATCTTTTTTCTTCACAAAGAGGGCTGAACAGCCCCATGGTGATGAGCTTGGATTGATAAACACTTTGTCAATTAAGTCATTTAGCTGTTCCTTCAGTTCAGCTAATTCCTTCAGAGACATTTTGTACAGCCTCCGAGATATTGGTGTGGTTCCCGGTGCTAACTCGATCTTGAATACCACGTCTCTTTCAGGCGGCATCCCTAGAAGATCATCGGGAAACACATCTGGGTACTCACGGACCACTGGAATATCCACCAGTTTCATGGTCACACTGTGGTACACCACTGGATTTTCAGAATCCACGTCTTCAGGTATTAGTGTTTGAAGACCGTAGAACGGAGAGTCCAAGCAAACAATCCGTGGACCAATGTCAAGAACAGCCCCGTGGTAGTTCATCCACGCAATTCCTAAGATCACATCGATCTTCTGCCCCTCTAACACAATGAGGGTTGTGGGGTATAATTTTCCACCTAAGCACAAAGGTGCTTTGATCACCACCTCATTAGCAGCAATATTTCCACCGGGTGAGCGTATAAGGTAGTGATCTTTCGGTGTAGTGGTGGAGAGCTCAGCTTTGCACACAAATAACCTGCTGATGAAATTGTGTGTGGCTCGTGAGTCAAATAAAATCAATACGGGTAGTTCATTGAGGGTGAACATTCCCGCTAGCACAGGTGCCCCTTCCGACACATCCTCTAGAGCTGTATGATAAATGCACCCGGACTTTGGTGTTGTTCCTTGGAGCTGAGCACGGGGTTGATTTATACCCTGCTCCGGTGTATTTCCTCTCTGGCATATCCTTTCTGGACACTTCCTGCTGATGTGACCCAAATAACCGCACGTGAATCACGGTTTCTCAGCCGGTTCAATGTTACTCTGAGTACGGACACTGGGTGTATTCTGATGCGGCAAGAACGCTTGAGGAACAGAATAATGTGGCTGCATATACCACTGTTGCAGATGTCCGATTTCAGAATATTGAGATGGACGACCCGAATATTGTTGGAGTCGTCGAGCCGGCTGCATCATTTGAAAGTTCATGGTACTGTCCACCACCCGGTATTTATGAGGAGCAATATTGTGACGCGGCCCCACGGCCTCATCAAGCCAGGATCACACTGAGGGGTGCTGCGTTGCACAGTACCGGATAACACACATCAAATATACAAAGCGGAAGCAGAGTTTTATTACATAAACAGGTTTATGAACATTTGTACAACAAAATATGTTCCGTCTACACTCACAGGCGTAAACTACGCATCGAGTTCACGTTCAGCCCGTGAACGTATCCCTGCTAGCACACACACACAGTAACACGGCGGCGTGCACGACTCCCATTCGACGCGATTTCCCTCTTGGGTCTCCGTCTCCTCCTCGGGAGTCCCTTCCTCATAAACCCCTGCAAAAGCTTTAAACACAAGCAGTGAGCATGATGGCTCAGCAAGACTGACCCGTCTCTCCTATATATGAAACTTCTACATGAAGGGTTTAGGGTACATGAGGTAAATAATTTGCAAAGGACTCGCCTAATTATTGGAACCTTACTTTCATGTTTTAGCAGCAGGTTGTGGAAAACCTTACGATAAGGCACATGAGAGAGCCGCAATCAAACAAGAAACACATTTCTCTCATGTACTTTGCCCAAAGTTGAAAAGAACTTTAATTAGCTCTAAACTACCACAATACATTAACAAGCAAATTATGTCTTTCAAATCAGCAAACTTTTAACATGTATCTAGACTGTTCTTTCTACGTCATGTACAGTGAACAAGTGGTACTCACTGACCGCGAGGGACGGTTATTATAATCGATTTACACCTGCAGGGTTACCCGAATAACCCGTCACGTACACCGTACTCGATGTTGCCTACAGCAACCATCAAGGACGTCGTACGCAACCACATTTCACCCATCAGCCAAATATTGAACCGGTCCTATCGTCCCGAGCAAGAGGTCTCTGCGCGCGCATCCACAGTGCCGCCAGCCGATTTACACCTCAAGCTCTCAACTTACCCTCTGAACGACAGGCAATGCCTCAATACCCAGCTACCCGAGTTACATCGGTTTCCCGGTTCCCATATAGCCGGTAGGTCTTCGGTACTGTTCTTGCTTGTTCAACAGGCCCGCACACGGCTCGGTCCTCAATCGACACAAGCAGAGCTATGGCACCCAGGCCCCAAAGTCCTGCTGCCCTTACTCTCCGCTCGGTCTCATTTTTCTTGCCATATGTTTCATTTGCTATCATTACCCGAGCAATGTGCCTCTAGCCTATTCTCACGAGTAATTTTAACAACTCGACTTGTACCGAATCCTACCCTATCTTAGCATTGCAGTAGCTACACGAGGTTTACAAACCTAATCCCAACCCATGGTTTTCTTGGCTATGCATTTGGGTTTCAAATAAGACTCTAATGCAAGAATTAAGTGGGTGCTCAAAGTAAGTTCTCAAAACAGTAAAATTTGTAAAAAGGGTTAATGCAAACCGGAGCTTGCCTTGCTGCTCTTGGTCGTAGGCTAGTTGTTCTTCTGGAGTGACGAAGTCTAAGACTTCGGGTTCCTCCTCAACCTTAGCGACTACATATGATAAATATACATATGTGTCAATTTAAATGCATTTCAATTGAAGTTAAACTTGTGAGGACTATAAGTCTTACTAGACAGACCCAGTGACTCTGAAATTTTTACTGTGGTTTGGATACAACCTAAACAGGGACTTGGCGAAGTTTCATCTGCAGAAAAGCTCATTTGTGCCCTCCACAAATACTTATGTACTTGGCCTTAATTGGAGCTCCTACGGTGTTCTAGGGATTTTCTTTGAGCAAGTCATGACTTTCTGAAAACTAGGTGTTCAGAGGGTTCTAATAGAGTTGTTCTCACTTAATTTGAAGGTTCCTAGCTAAAGATATAGCTAAACAATTTCAGAGAAATTCTGAAAATGTTTCTGGACATTTTCTATTTTCTCTGGAACCGTTTTATTAATCACACCATTAGGTGGATCAAATTAGCTCAAATGGATCTGAAATTTTTATGGTAGCTCAGGAATATTTTGTTGAACATCCTAGCAAAATTTCAGAATTTTCCTCCAAAGTGTTCTCCAGTTAAAATTCTAAACATTTTAAATTTTGAAGAATTAATTCTGGAGAACTAAGGATTTTCATGAAGTGAAACTTGATTTGATGGAAAGTACTCAGTGAGCCGAATCCAACAAAATTTGGTTCACTTGATTTGGGGTTTCCTAGCCAAAGTTATGTGGGTTTGAAGTTTGAACTAAATCTGAAAATCGGAGAAATGTTTAAATCGCTGCGCGTGGGACCGGGCTACGTGTCAACTCCTCAGCGGTTGGCACACGGGGCTACGGAGTCTTTCGCGCGCAGCAGCACCCAATACGGTGCCACAGCTAATCCTAGGTTTAAAATATCGGCTTCAGTCTGACCGTCCGTCTGCGGATGGTAGGCGGAACTGTAATCTAGTTTGGTGCCCAGGAGAGCATGCAAACTCTTCCAAAAGTGTGCTGTGAATTGGGAGCCTCGATCCGACACTATCCGGCTTGGTACTCCGTGTAGTCGGAGTATGTGGTCTATGTATAGTTGTGCTAATTGGTCTCCACGGTGGGTCGTTTTGATTGGTATGAAAAGGGCCACCTTCGTCAGACAGTCTACGATGACCCAAACGGAGTTGTTTCCTTTTTCGTCCGTGGTAATCCGGTTATGAAATCCATAGCGATTTCATCCCATTTCCACACCAGTATGGTTAGGGGTTGTAGCAACCCTGCTGGCCTCTGATGTTCGGCTTTTACTCAGCGGCAGACGTCGCAATGGGCGACAAATTCTGCTATTTCTCTTTTCATAGCCACCCACCAATACTTCTGTTTTAGGTCCTGGTACATCTTGGTGGTTCCCGGGTGGATGGAGTATGCTGAATTGTGTCTCAAACTGTTCCTATACGAGCTAGAATTGGTAGTGACCAACTTTAATTCGCAGCCATGGCAAGAAAACCTTGGTAGACCGGTTAGTTCTAGTTTTTCTACCGGCGCTAATGGCGAAAGCCGTCGGGCGCACGGTGAGAGCTTACCTAGAGCCTATTCCGATCTGCCTCGAGAACATGCCGAGCTTTCCTAGGGTCCACTGATACTCTCCGGCCTTTTGCTCGATCGTTTGGGGTGCTAGGAAGTCCGGCCGACACGGTCGAAGTTCATCCGAAGCCGCCGCTCGTCGCCGGCCGTGTTCCGGCGAGTGTCACGACGAGCTGAGCCCAACATTGTGTTCCCCGTGTGGAATTAGGTAGAGGCGGACAAGATCATGGAGTTTCGCACATGGCAGAGTCCACCGGCAAGCTCTCCGGTGAGGGTTCACGGCGGCCGAGCGCAGGAGGCTGGAGGTAGACAAAGCCCCCGGTCCCACGTGTCAGCAGCCAATATTTTAAAACTGGGATTTGCTGTGGCGCCGGATCGGGTGCGGCTACATGCGAAAGATTCCGTAGCCTCGTGTGTCGACCGCTGGGAAGTTGAAACGTAGCCCCGGTCCCACGCACAGCAATTTAAACATTTCCCCGATTTTCAGATTTAGTTCAAAACTTTAAACCCACATAACTTTGGCTAGAAAACTCCAAATCGAGTGAAGCAAATTTTGTTGGGTTCACCTCTATGAGTTCTTTCCAGCAAATCAAGTTTCACTTCATGAAAATGTAAAATCCCCAAAAGGGGTAGCAAGAAAAATCAGTTCATATACACTTATGAAAAATGAGGGGAATTAAAACTTTGAATTATAATAGTGTAAGTTCAAAGTGAGGGTTTCGACTTCCCAAAACTTTCAAACATGGAGATCTAAATGCACAGCTTGGATCTTCATATTCCAAATATTCAACCTTCCAAAATTCAGCTCATTTGGAGGAGTTTTCATATTTGTTTGGGATTAAAAAGAAAAGCCCTCTAATCTGAATTTCAAATTCAGTTTCAAATTCATATTCCCTCAATTTGAAAATTGGGTTTCACAAATGTGTTCTCCACCTTTTAATAAGCAGCCATGCCAAAAATTGGAAATTTTGGAGCTGGTTTGCTATATTTTTGAGGCAATACAAAGTGGAGAATTCAAACTCCTTTTCAAATTCAAATGATCAAACCCTATTCAAATTCTACAACAGAATTCAAACCATTTCAATTGTGCAAATTCAAACTTAACTTTGGGATGAAATAAAGACTTTAATGTTGAGTTCCTGGAGGGAAAAATATCAGAAAAGTTTGACTAAACAAAGGGGGAGGTGGGGCCCAATTGTCAGCCACCTAAAGCAAACAAACCGGCTGTTTTTCCCCCTCTCTCTGTTCCCGGGTGATCGCGGCGCAACAGCTTCCTGAAAAGAGCTCCACCCGACGTCCTCACCGAGCCACCGAGCTGGTTCTCGCTGGCCGAGGTCGGCATGCGCGCATGGGCGATAAGAGCGGCCGCCCGAGTACCCCAGCTCTACTTCTCCTCCTCCTCAGCTCGGTTGCCGCGGCTGCTTTGTCCACAACGAGCACCACCGATAGCTTTCTCTCCCGATCGACCACCGCCTGCTGAGCTCAGCTGCTCGGGCCATCCATAGCAAAAAGTAGCGCCTGGACGTGCTCTAGCCCTCGCAAAGTCCCTTCGAAGTTTGCCGGTCCGAACTGCTCAAGAAACGCGGATTGGCGCCAAAGCTTCAAGGTGTCCGGACCTCGCCGTTTCGGCTCACCGTCGACAGCAGCACCCGACCACCCTCTCCCCCGACTTCCTATACAAGAAAGGTGCGTGGACATGTCCTGGTCGTGTAGCCGGAGGCCGTTTATTGATTGCTAGGACTGGTGGCGAGAATTTCACCATTTTCTCAAACTGTACACCGATGGATAGGGCTCGGTCTAACGGAAAATTTGTGGTGCACAATCCTTTATACCTCAAGTAAGCTTGCACAGACCTTCCCTACTTCCTAGCGACTCTCCTCGATGAAGAACCAAGCAAAAACATCAAGAAACGAGGGAGCCCTAGCTGTTTTCTTAGTCGCCAGTGCAAAGACACCTCGGGTCACCGGTGAGGTCCCCTCTCCGGTGGTTTTCATGTAGAACGAGCTATGGGTCGATGTTGTCCATGGGACACTGGTGCTTTTGGAGCAAACCCTAGCCCGAAAGACCCACTGTGGAGGGAGAGCGAGGTCGCCGAAGTAAGGTTCGACATGGTCGCCGGTGCAAGCACCTTTCCGGCCGTTGTCATCGGCTCCCGACCCCACCATCGTGTTCAGCACGGTGTAGAACTCACAAGCGGTGAGTTTGATGAAGTTTGGACCACGGGAACCCCGTCCCGGCGAGCCTCGCTGGCGTGCGCCACCGCGGGAGGCGCGGGCAGCGCGAGGAAGACGAAGGAGGGCCGGGTCCCACCGGTCAGCCTCCGTATACGCGCAGGGACCGGCTTGTGGCGCCGTATCCAGTACGGCTGCACGGGAATATCTCCGTAGCCCCGGTGTTGCAGAAATCTCACTGGTCCAATTTAAAACAGTGGGCCCAGCCCAATTATTTGAAGTTTCTATTAGAGAAATAATTCCAGGAATTAGCTGATCTTTACAAGCCCATAACTTTGTGTAGAAAACTCCAAAAAGAGTGAGACCAATTTGGTTGGATCCCTCATGAGGAGTACTTCACATAGAAACTAATTTTAGGCTATGTAAATGCCCAGGAATTTCTGTAGAATTGTTTCTAGTAAATCCTTTAGGGATTTATTACAGGAGCAATTCTTTATGAAATAGTCCCAAAGTTGGGTAGAAAATCCTTTCCATAGTTACTGATTTTCAGTAAAAATTTGGGCTTCATTGGAGTTTATTTTCTAGGCTAGACTGCCTTCCCAAATTCAGCCTTTATTTGGAAATTCCAATTTAAACAGAAACTATTTCAGCACTCCTGTCCAAACTTCAAAATCTCATATCTCTCTGATGGTAGCTCCAAAATGGTGAAACAAATTTTTTTAGAACCATGGAGACTTAACCTAATCAGATTTTCCTCCCTTATCTATTTTAAAGATCCTGAATTGGGCTCAAAATTCAGAGAAGCATTGTACTTGTATTAATTTTAAAGACTACATTGTGCAATGACATGTCTCCAAATTTGGCTCAAATCATACTTAGAGAGTCTAGTATCCACTGTAAAATTTCCAAAGCCAATTAAGGATTTTAAATAGCAGTAGCTATGAATAGAAGTTTATTTCTTATAAATCCTTAATACTTACACATGTATTTTATTACATTTCATAATAGTGACCGAAGTTGAGGAAGCACCGGAGCCTTTGGACGTCCTCCCACCAGAAGCTGATTTCCCCTTTAACTCGCAACCAGGCAAGCCCCGGTTTGCACTTAAGTACCTTTTATAAAGTTTTTCATTTGTATCACTTATGTCTAGGTTGAAATGTATGCATTAGAGTTAGGGTGATTGAAATCCCAATTGCATAGCCTTTTAAATCCTAATAAGGGTTGGGTAGTTTACAGATTCGACGAGTAGAGAATGCCATGCTAATGTTTAGGATTTCGGTAGAAGTCGAGTGGTTGGAAGCTACTCGCGAGATAGTACTTATCACACGGGATGAGAAGAGATAGAAAATGGCTTAAGTTTTGAAAATGAGACCCAGCAGGAGGGATAGGATGCAGTGAGCAGAGGTCTCACGTGCTTAGCCCTGTTGGTGTCGGTTGAGGACCATCCGTGTGCGGCCCTGCTGGACAAGTATCGAACAGTATCGGATGCATACTGGCATATGGGAACCAGGAAACCGATGTAATTGGTTAACCTGGGTGCCGAGGCTTACCCAACCGTAAATAGGAGTGGTTTGAGGGTAGAAAGGTGTAAATCTGCCGGTGGGCACAGTCACGCTCCACGCGGGGAACTCCTGCCCGTTACGGATGGACCGGTTCGGTATTTGGGTTGCCTCTGAAAGGTTGTTGCATACAACAGAGTAGGAAGGGGTGTGGAATCACGCTTCTGAAAGTGGGTGTATGTGACGTGTTATCCGGGTGTGTCTTGATTTCAATCACCGTCTCTCGCGGTTATTTGAGTACCCGCTTGTTCACTGCACTGTGACATAGTAAGAAGTAAAATAAGCCAACTGTAAATGCTGTATTGATCTATTATTGTCTTGAAAACTTGATTGCTATAGTTATAGAGCTAATTAAGTTTATATTCCACTTTGGGCATCAACACATCGGAGGAAAGCGTTTCTTGTTTGATTGTGGACTTCCGATGTGAGGGCTGCCTAAGGCACATGAATCTGCTGCTATAAAACTGAAAGTAAGGATCAACTTATAGGCGTGTCTTTATTGCAATGTCCTTTCCTACCTTACACATCCTTGCACGTAGAGTTCCATGCCTAGGGTTGACGGTTCAGACTTGCTGAGCCATCGTGCTCACGGTTGCAATAATTTGAGCTGTGTGCAGGTGAGAGTTATGAGGAAGGTTCCGAGGACGAGGCGATGCCCCCGTCGGGGTACACGGCCGAGCTGGAGCCCTGCACGCTGCTGTGATGTCCGTTTACTTGCTGCTAGTGTGTAGCGTCCCCGGGCTGGACGGCTGCACTTTTGCATAGCTAGGATGAGAGGCCGTATATGTATATTACTTCCACCTTATGAATAGGTTTTATAAAAAGAATTCCGCTGTTTTATATTAAATAGAAGTTTGTATGTTGTTCTTTAATCTTTTCATGTGTGCTGTTGGGTGCCGCATCGCACGGCACCACCCTATGCGATCTTGGAGTGGGTGAACCACGGGGTGGTCCCCACAGTCGTGGTATCAGAGCCGCATTGGGAATAGAACGCTCGAAAAGAACTTATTTTGAAAACTTAGAAGTAGTCGAGTGAGGGTTAGTCATTAAGCCCACATAAGGTCTATTATAGTAGTAGTTACTAAGGTGGAAAAGCTAACTTATATGTTATACATTCTGTAACGACGCTCCGACGTCAGGTAAGAGGTAAGGTACGCCACCGCAGGCGGATCAATTGCGGTAACTCGCCATACGAGTAATAGTATGGAATGATATACCGTGGCTTGGCACGGTAGTGAATATGAGTCTCTGGACCTCTCTATGTTCTGAGAGCATATGAAAACGCTGATCTCCAGCTTGCTTTAGGCAAAAGTGTGAATACCCCATCGTGTGGTAAGCAACACGATAGTATGCAACTCTTGAACGTTCAATGTTCAAAGGGCCATACGCAGCGCTCGCCATCGGCGTGCCTCAATGGTCATGAGGCAGTAGGTGGTATCCGTTGGGTTGATAAAATTCCCAACCGTGACGACCCGTTCGCGCTCTACTCGGGTTCCTCGTCGTGTGGTGTGAAAACACGACCATTTACCTTGAGACGTGGCTTGACTCAAGGACGATCCGTATGGCAATGATACAGACCATATGTTTTTACTATGATATGGAACTGCCTGAAATGTCAAAAACCTTTGTGTGCACCATTATTGTGTGTTCTTCTGCAGGTACATTAACCACGTTAGTGCATGACGTGTAGAAACAGTTTGTGACTGATGTCTTTAGTTCCACCATTTGACACGTATATGCCGGGATACCGGTTTAGGATTTTTCTTTGGCAAGGAAACGTAGTACCGACTGCATAAAAGTTTATTTTCAAAGAAAATAATCACAATGAAGTATAGGAATTCATTTAGGGGTTAGTAAACTCCTATATTAAACTAAGAGTCAATTGGGAGTATAGGTTCAATCTCAAAAGCTTAGGAACAATCTCCCCGGTTTTTGGCAGAAATTTTTCTGAACTTGAACAGGGCATAACTTAAGATTGGTTAAACCAATGGAGGTGTGGGATACCATTCTGGAAAGGTTTAGAAGTCCTCTACAACTTTTCTGTAGAGCTCCAGAACAAAATCTCCGTCCAAAGGGATGAAAATCTTAGATGAGTAGGTACTGTCCAGAAACAGGGCAGACCAAATGCTCTCTGGAATTTTCCGTATTTCGACCAAAAGACTTAGTTTCACCGTTCGACGTCCAGTGGCTGTGGTAGAACAGCGAGTTGGAGTCGAAGGGTTTATGCATTTAACACATCACTTCGAGTTAGTACATGTTTGGGTCCAATACAATAGCGAGGAATTACGCATGCTAACACACTTACATCCCGTGGTGACCCCGATGGTCGAAATGAACTTTTAACCCATAAAGTTCAATACTTTGGAACTCGATCATGTGACACGGTCCAGGGATGTATATGTTGCATAAAGTTTATACTTTATCCATATGTGTGACTGTTTTGCATACTATTTATTCCATTCTCACATCACTATTGTATAGAATGGATGAAATAAACCAACATGTGCTGATCGTTTGAATGGTCTAAATGCAGAATGGTGCGGATACGTTCAATGCAAGAGGAGAGAGGTTCGAGTCATGTTCGTGGTGATGAGTCTCCACCTCCGCAGCAAACCACGACGCAGCAGCAACCACCTCCTCCACCGCCAGAACATCCAAGGAATCTTGCGGAGGTTCTCGCCGCAGTGCTCGGCTCGCGCGACGAGCAAACCGAGTTACTGCGGATGTTGGTGCAGCAGAATGTGTCCCATCAGGGATGACGCCAAGACAATGGGCAACACCAGCCCCAACAAAGTTCATATTCAGAATTCATGGCGACCCATCCACCGGTCTTCATGGAGGCCGAAGAACCTTTGGAGGCGGACAGCTTTTTCCGCACTCTAGAGGCAAAGTTCGGGCTGCTACGATGCACCGAACACCAGAAGGCGCTGTATGCAGCGGAACAGCTTCAAGGAGAAGCCGGTACATGGTGGGCCAACTACACTGCCTCCTTGCCGGCTGGCCATGCCGTCACATGGACGGAGATCCGGGAGGCGTTCCGCGCCTATCACATACCTCCCGGTGTGTTGGAAATGAAGCTCCAGGAGTTCCTGGCGTTACGGCAAGGCGAGAGGAGTGCTCACGAGTACACCAGGTTATTCAACCGGCTGGCGCAGTATGCGCCAGGATTTTTGGGGACGGAAGACAATAAGCGCAACGCTTTCTTCCGGGGCCTGAATTCAAAGATGAAGGTCCATCTCGCCCAAAGCAATCGCGGCACATTCAACGACCTCGTTAATGCCGCGATTCTACAAGAGAATGCTCAGCGCGAGTGCGGTTCTGACAAGAGGAAACGCAGCACGCTGACGAGCAGCAGTGGTGGGACGCCACAGAAATACCGCGTGGTGTATCGCTTACCATCCGGTCAGAGATGGCAGCCACCGGCCCGACCGCCTCGGTTTCGCGGTCGACAATATAATGCGCCGGGCTTCCGAGCAATGTATCCACCACAGCAACAGCAGCACCAAAGGATGGTCCCGCGTGCGCCTCAGTTTCAGCAGCGTGCACCGGGATTCCATCCTCAAGTCGGCGGGACCCCGACACCTTACACGTGCTACACGTGTGGCCGTGTCGGGCACATTTCAAGGGACTGCCCCGAGCCGCGACAGGGCAGGGTTGCAGCACCGTATCAGGGTGCTAATCAGCCCCACAATCAGCCCAAGAAACCAGCACCAAAACCCGGCAACGTCCATCACTTAGCTATCGAAGACGTGCCGGAAGGCGAACCCGTCCTCGCGGGTACATTTTCTTACTTAGGTCATCCCGTAGTCATACTTTTTGACTCCGGTGCCACCCATAATTTCATAAGTCAGTCTTATGTTGTTAAATATCAACTGCCTATTATTCCCACAAATAATTCATACTTGATATGTTCTCCGGGTGGGAAAATAACAGCTGATAGAATGGTCTATAGAGCACCATTACAGTTGGGTGGGAATCTATATCCGACTTCTCTAATCATGTTAGAGAGTCAAAAACTTGATGTCATTTTAGGAATGTCATGGCTACATTGCCATGGTGCTGTTCTTGACATCATTCCACGTGTGGTTCGTTTAAACTCTCCACTTCATGAACCACATGTTCTTATTCTTGACCGCTCGGTTCAAGAAGCTCCAGCCACATATAATACGGAAGCCACAAAGCTTGAGGATATTTGTGTGGTCCGTGAATACCCGGATATCTTTCCGGATGATCTCCCGGGCATGCCACCTGAAAGGGATGTCGAGTTCAAGATCGAACTTGTACCCGGGACAACACCGATCTCACGGAGACCGTACAAGATGGCTCCAAATGAGCTGGCTGAATTGAAGGAGCAGCTCAATGACTTAATGAAGAAGGGTTTCATTCGACCGAGTTCCTCTCCATGGAGATGCTCGGCGCTGTTTGTGAAGAAAAAGGATGAAACCTTGAGGTTGTGTGTGGACTACCGACCTCTCAACGCCATCACTATCAAAAATAAATATCCGCTGCCCCGCATCGATATATTATTCGATCAACTTGTGGGTGCAAATGTGTTTTCAAAGATGGATCTTCGCTCCGGATATCATCAAATCAAGATCCGGGCGGAAGATATTCCAAAGACGGCCTTCTCGATGAGATATTGGTTATATGAATACCTCGTCATGTCCTTTGGTCTCACCAACGCCCCGGCACACTTCATGTATCTCATGAACTCAGTGTTCATGCCGGAGTTGGATAAGTTTGTGGTAGTGTTCATAGACGACATCTTGGTTTACTCCAAGTCTGAAGAAGTACATGCCAAACACTTGCATATCGTACTTCAACGATTAAGAGACCATAAGCTTTCTGCCAAGTTCAGCAAGTGCGAGTTTTGGATCAGCCAAGTGCCCTTCCTTGGTCATATCATTTCTGCAGAAGGCACTGCAGTTGATCCAAGCAAGATCGAACAAGTGCTGAAATGGAAATCCCCCCACATCAGTCCATGAGGTCAGAAGTTTCCTCGGGTCAGCAGGATATTATCGGAGATTCACACCAAATTTCTACAAGCTTGCTAAGCCGATGACTAACTGTTGAAGAAAGGGATAAAATATGTTTAGAGCTCAGCTTGCGAAGAAGCTTTCCAAGCATTAGTGAAGCATCTTACAACAGCCCCGGTGTTAGCTCAACCGGATACAACCAAGCCCTTTGACGTATATTGTGATGCGTCTGGCATCGGGCTTGGCTGTGTATTGATGCAAGGGGGAAGAGTGGTCGCCTATGGCTCACGTCAACTTCGTAACCACGAGCAGCACTATCCGACTCATGATCTTGAGCTCGCTTCTGTGGTGTTGGCCTTGAAGATGTGGAGGCACTATTTGCTTGGGAACTTAGTGCACCTCTACACCAACCACAAGAGTTTGAAGTATATCTTCACTCAAAAGGAGTTGAATATGGGGCAACGGAGATGGCTAGAACTGATCAAAGATTATGAGATCGAGATTCACTACCATCCCGGGAAGGAGAACGTAGTTGCCGATGCCTTAAGCCGCAAATCCCATGTCAACAGTCTGTCGATCACCGCACTTGAAGAGGAGGAGCCAAGTCTGTACTTGGTTCCATATGGGGCATTATATAATCTTGCTCTCGTCCCGACCATAAGAGAGGAGATTATGGAAGCTCAGAAGAAAGACATGGTAATGTCGCACATTTGGAGGAGGATGGAGAATGGCGAAATGAAGTGCTTCCGAAGAGATGAACACGACACTCTATGGTTTAAAGACCGTATAGTGGTACCCCGTGACATGAAGCTTCGGAAGAAAATCTTAAACGAGCTCATTTGTCCAAGTATTCTATTCATCCGGGCAGCAACAAGATGTACCAAGATCTGAAAACCAGGTTTAGGTGGACACGTATGAAAAGAGAAACCGCAAAGTACGTATCTGAATGTGATACGTGTCGGCATGTGAAAGCCGACCATATGCGTAAAGCCGGACAGCTGCAACCATTGATTATTCCGGCGTGGAAGTTGGAGGATATCAGCATGGACTTTATTGTTGGTTTACCTCTCACATCTCACAAACATGTCTCGATTTGTGTGATAGTCGATCGACTAACAAAGGCGGCTCATTTTATCCCGGTACATACAAAGTACGTGGCCAAGCAATATGCGGAGCTGTACATTACAAAGATCTTGTGTTTGCACGGTGTTCTCCACTCCATCATTTCAGATCGCGGTGCGCTGTTCGTCTCTCGGTTCTGGGAACAGCTGCACGCATCATTGGGGACCAAACTGATCCGAAGCTCCGCGTATCACCCGCAGATAGATGGTCAAACGGAACGGGTGAATCAAGTGCTTGAAGATATGCTACGCGCTTGTGCCATCCACCACGGCAAGAATTGGGACGATGAATTGCCATTGGCGGATTTCTCTTATAATAATGGCTATCAAGTTAGCATTAAGATAGCGCCGTATGAAGCTCTCTACGGCCGGAAATGCCGCACACCTCTCAACTGGTGCGAGTCCGGCGAGCGAGTTATCTACGGCATTGAACTTGTGAATGAAGCTGAAGAACGAGTGCGAGTAATACAAGCCAATCTCAAGGCTGCTCAATCTTGTCAGAAGAGCTATGAGGATAAAAGACGCCGCCCTCTCCACTTCGACATCGGGGACCATGTTTATGTCCGTGTGTCTCCGATGAAGGGAGTTCACCGTTTCGGAGTGAAGGGTAAACTTGCGCCGCGGTTCATTGGTCCATTCACCGTCATTGAAAGATGCGGACCCGTGGCCTATCCCTTGGATTTACCAGCGTCGCTCGCAGGCATTCACAACGTCTTCCACATCTCTCAGCTGAGGAAGTGCCTCAAACCCTCGGCTGAAATCCGCACAGAAGACATAGAAGTTCTTCAACCGGACCTCACGTACACGGAGTATCCTATCCGGATCATCGATGAAAGGACTCGCGCCACAAGAAACCGGATCTTATGGTTCTACAAGGTCTTGTGGAGTAACCATACCGCTGATGAGGCGACGTGGGAAAGCGAGGATTATCTACGCACGTATTATCCGGACATGCTATCATCATATACCCTGTAAAGTTTTCCCCATTTTGCTTTTCCTTTGGAATCTCGGGATGAGATTCTTTTTAAGGGGGGAGGGATGTAAAATCCCCAAAAGTGGTAGCAAGAAAATTCAGCTCATATACACTTACGAAAAATGAGGGGAATTAAAACTTTAAATTATAATAGTGTAAGTTCAAAGTGAGGGTTTAGACTTCCCAAAACTTCCAAACATGGAGATATAAATGCACAGCTTGGATCTTCATATTCCAAATATTCAACCTTCCAAAATTCAGCTCATTTGGAGGAGTTTTCATATTTGTTTGGGATTAAAAAGAAAAGCCCTCTAATCTGAATTTCAAATTCAGTTTCAAATTCCAATTCCCTCAATTTGAAAATTGGGTTTCACAAATGTGTTCTCCACCTTTTAATAAGCAGCCATGCCAAAAATTGGAAATTGTGAAGCTGGTTTGCTATATTTTTGAGGCAATACAAAGTGGACAATTCAAACTCCTTTTCAAATTCAAATGATCAAACCCTATTCAAATTCTACACTAGAATTCAACCATTTGTATTGTGAAAATTCAAACTTAACTTTGGGATGAAGTAAAGCCTTTGATGTTGAGTTGCTGGAGGGAAAAATATCAGAAAAGTTTGACTAAACAAAGGGGGAGGTGGGGCCCAATTGTCAGCCACCTAAAGCAAACAAACCGACTGTTTTTTCCTCTCTCTCTCTGTTCCCGGGTGATCGCGGTGCGACAGATCCCTGAAAAGTGCTCCACCCGATGTCCTCACCGAGCCACCGAGCTGGTTCTCGCTGGCCGATGTCAGCGTGCGCGCGTGGGCGATAAGAGCGGCCGCCCGAGTACCCCAGCTCTACTTCTCCTCCTCCTCAGCTCGGTTGCCGCGGCTGCGTTGTCCACAACGAGCACCACCGATAGCTTTCTCTCCCGATCGACCATCACCTGCTGAGCTTGGCTGCTCGGGCCATCTATAGCAAAAAGTAGCGCCTGGACGTGCTCTAGCCCTCGTCAAAGTCCCTTCGAAGTTTGCCATTCCGAACTGCTCAAGAAACGCGGATTGGCGCCAGAGCTTCAAGGTGCCCGGACCTCGCCGTTTCGGCTCACCGTCGACAGCAGCACCCGGCCACCCTCTCCCCTGACTTCCTATACAAGAAAAGTGCGTGGACATGTCCTGGCCGTGTAGCCGGAGGCCGTTTAGCGATTGCTAGGACCGGTGGCGAGAATTTCACCATTTTCTCAAACTGTACACCTACGGATAGGGCTCGGTCTAACCGAATAAGGAGAACTGTAGGTCGGTGGCTACCTAAGGAAACTCCGATTCGATCTGCCCCCCGGCTGGGAGGCATCTACCGCATCCCGTCTGTAGGTGGCTTTTCAAGTCCGCCGTCAAATCCCAGGGCTCAACCCTGGACAGGCGGTGGAAACTACCAAGCTGGAGTACGGTAGGGGCAGAGGGAATTTCCGCGACACCAAACATAGGTGCGTACCATTGCCCCAATCCAATGGACTATGTCATACAGGGAGGAACCCATGGAGGTTGGGACAGAAAGAAAGCAGGTTTTGATCGGCTGGCTCATCCTTATCATCCGAAAAGAAAACAGAGACAAAACTCGTGGAGCACGATCCTTTAGACCTCGAGTAAGCTTGCACAGAGCTTCCCTACTTCCTAGCGCCTCTCCTCGACGAAGAACCAAGCAAAAACATCAAGAAACGAGGGAGCCCTAGCTGTTTTCTTAGCCACCAGTGCAAAAACACCTCGGGTCGCCGGTGAGGTCCCCTCTCCGGTGGTTTTCATGGAGAGCGAGCTATGGGTCGATGTTGTCCATGGGACACTGGTGCTTTTGGAGCAAACCCTAGCCCGAAAGACCCACTGTGGAGGGAGAGCAAGGTCGCCGAAGTAAGGTTCGACATGGTCCCGGTGCAAGCACCTTTCTGGCCGTTGTCATCGGCTCCCGACCCCACCATCGTGTTCAGCACGGTGTAGAACTCACAGGTGGTGAGTTTGAAGAAGTTTGGACCACGGGAACCCCTTCCCGGCGAGCCTCGCCGGCGTGCGCCACCGCGGGAGGCACGGGCAGCGCGAGGAAGACGAAGGAGGGCCGGGTCCCACCGGTCAGCCTCCGTATACGCGCAGGGATCGGCTTGTGGCGCCGGATCCAGTGCAGCTCCGTGGAATAACTCCGTAGCCCCGGTGTTGCCGAAATCTCGCTGGTCCAATTTAAAACAGTGGGCCCAGCCCAATTATTTGAAGTTTCTATTAGAGAAATAATTCCAGGAATTAGCGGATCTTTACAAGCCCATAACTTTGTGTAGAAAACTCCAAAAAGAGTGAGACCAATTTTGTTGGATCCCTCATGAGGAGTACTTCACAGAGAAACTAATTTTAGGCTATGAAATGCCCAGGAATTTCTGTAGAATTGTTTTTAGTAAATCCTTTAGGGATTTATTACAGGAGCAATTTTTTATGAAAAAGTCCCAAATTTGGGCAGAAAATCCTTTCCATAGTTGCTGATTTTGAGAAAAAAATTGGGCTTCATTGGAGTTCATTTGCTAGGCTAAACTGCCTTCCCAAGTTCAGCTTTTATTTGGAAATTCCAATTTAAACAGAAACTATTTCAGCACTCCTGTCCAAACTTCAAAAATTCATATCTCTCTGATGGTAGCTCCAAAAAATGGTGAAACAAATTTTGTTAGAACCATGGAGACTTACCCTAATCAGATTTCCACCCTTAGCTATGTCAAAACTCCTGAATTGGGCTCAAATTTCAGAGAATCATTGTACTTGTAGGAATTTTAAAGACTACATTGTACAATGACATGTCTCCAAATTTGGCTCAAATCATCCTTAGAGAGTCTAGTATCCACTGTAAAATTTCCAAAGCCACTTAAGGATTTTAAATAGCAGTAGCTATGAATAGAAGTTTAATTCTTATAAATCCTTAATACTTACACATGTATTTTATTACATTTCATAATAGTGACCAAAGTTGAGGAAGCACCGGAGACTTTGGACGTCCTCCCACCAGAAGCTGATTTCCCCTTTAACTCGCAACCAGGCAAGCCCCGGTTTGCACTTAAGTACCTTTTATAAAGTTTTTTATTTGTATCACTTATGTCTAGGTTGAAATGTATGCATTAGAGTTAGGGTGATTGAAACCCCAATTGCATAGCCTTTTAAATCCTAATAAGGGTTGGGTAGTTTACAGACTCGACGAGTAGAGAATGCCATGCTAATGTTTAGGATTTCGGTAGAAGTCGAGTGGTTGGAAGCTACTCGCGAGATAGTACTTATCACACGGGATGATAAGAGATAGAAAATTGCTTAAGTTTTGAAAATGAGACCCAGCAGGGGGGATAGGATGCAGCGAGCAGAGGTCTCACGTGCTTAGCCCTGTTGGTGTCGGTTGAGGACTGTCCGTGTGCGGCCCTGCTGGACAAGTATCGAACAGTACCGGATGCATACTGGCATATGGGAACCAGGAAACCGATGTAATTGGTTAACCTGGGTGCCGAGGCTTACCCAACCGTAAATAGGAGTCGGTTGAGGGTAGCAAGGTGTAAATCTGCCAGTGGGCACAGTCACGCTCCACGCGGGGACCTCCTGCCAGTTCCGGATGGACCGGTTCGGCATTTGGGTTGCCATTGAAAGGTTGTTGCATACAACAGAGTAGGAAGGGGTGTGGAATCACGCTTCTGAATGTGGGTGTATGTGACGTGTTATCCGGGTGTGTCTTGATTGCAATCACCGTCCCTCGCGGTTATTTGAGTACCCGCTTGTTCACTGCGCTGTGACGTAGTAAGAAGTGAAATAAGCCAACTGTAAATGCTGTATTGATCTATTATTGTCTTGAAAACCTTGATTGCTATAGTTATAGAGCTAATTAAGTTTATATTCCACTTTGGGCATCACCACATCGGAGGAAAGCGTTTCTTGTTTGATTGTGGACTTCCGATGTGAGGGCTTCCTAAGGCACATGAATCTTCTGCTATAAAACTGAAAGTAAGGATCAACTTATAGGCGTGTCTTTATTGCAATGTCCTTTCCTACCTTACACATCCTTGCACGTAGAGTTCCATGCCTAGGGTTGACGGTTAAGACTTGCTGAGCCATCATGCTCACGGTTGCAGTATTTTGAGCTGTGTGCAGGTGAGAGTTATGAGGAAGGTTCCGAGGACGAGGCGATGCCCCCGTCGGGGTACACGGCCGAGCTGGAGCCCTGCACGCCGCCGTGATCTCCGTTTACTTGCTGCTAGTGTGTAGCGTCCCCGGGCTGGACGGCTGTACTTTTGCATAGCTAGGATGAGAGGCCGTATATGTATATTACTTCCCGCTGTTTGAATAGGTTTTGTAAAAAGACTTGCGCTGTTTTATATTAAATAGAAGTTTATGTGTTGTTCTTTAATCTTTTCGTGTGTGCTGTTGGGTGCCGCATCGCACGGCACCACCCTATGCGATCTTGGAGTGGGTGAACCACGGGGTGGTCCCCACAGTCAATCCTTAGTTCTTCAAAATTAATTCTTTAAAATTTAAATATTTTAGAATTTAACTGGAGAACCCTTTGGAGGAAAATTCTGAAATTTTGCTGGGATGTTTACCAAAATATCCCAGAGCTACCATAAAAATTTCAGGTCCATTTGAGCTGATTTGATCCACCTAATGGTGTGATTAATAAAACTGTTCCAGAGAAAATAGAAAATGTCCAGAAACATTTTCAGAATTTCTCTAAAATTGTTTAGCTCATATCTTTAGCTAGGAACCTTAAAATTAAATGAAACCAATTCCATTAGAACCCTTTTAAAATCTTGTTTTCAGAAAGTCATGGCTTGCTCCATGAAAATCCTTAGAACAGCCTAGGAGCTCCAATAAAGGTCAAGTACATAATTATTTGTGGAGAGCTCAAATGAGCTTTGCTGCAAATGAAACATGGTCAAATCTCTCTTTAGGTTGTATCCAAAACAACAGTAAAAATTTCAGAGTCATTGGGTCTGTCTAGTAAGACTTATAGTTCTCACAAGTTTAACTTTAATTCAAATGCATCTAAATTGACACATGTTTATATTTATCATATGTAGTCACCAAGGTTGAGGACGAACCCGAAGTCTTAGACTTCGTGACTCCGAAAGAACAGCTAGCCTATAACCAAGAGCAGAAAGGCAAGCTCTGGTTTGCATTAACCTGTTTTATAAATTTTTACTGTTTTGAGAACTTACTTTGAGCACCCACTTAATTCTTGCATTGGAGTCTTGTTTGAAATCCAAATGCATAGCCAAGAAAACCCTGGATTGGGATTAGGTTTGAAAACCTCGTTAGCTACTGCAATGCTAAGGTAGTGTAGGATTCGGTACAAGTCGAGTAGTTGGAACTACTCGCGAGAATAGGATAATGGCACATCGCTCGGGTAAAGATAGCAAATGAACACATGGCAATAAAAATGAGACCGAGCGGAGAGTAAGGGCAGCAGGACTTTGGGGCCTGGGTACCATAGCTCCGCTTGTGTCAATTGAGGACCGAACCGTGTGCGGTCCTGTTGAACAAGCTAGAACAGTACCGAAGACCTAACGGCTATATGGGAACCGGGAAACCGATGTAACTCGGGTATCTGGGTATTAAGGAATTGCCTGTCGTTCAGAGGGCAGGTTGAGAGCTTGAGGTGTAAATATCGCTTTTCTACTGGCGCTTATGGCGGAAGCCGTCGGGCGCACGGTGAGAGCTTACCTGTGAAATTCCAAAAAGTTTAGTAAATGGAGCTGGAATTTACACCAAGGAAATGGGAGAGAGTTTAAATTTTTGAATGGGGAGGTGTGAACTCCAAGTGCTATAGTAACGTGTCACAATGTCCAAACACGAAGACCTAAACGTACCACATGGTTCTTCACACATCCATGGGTAGCCCCGCAAATTTTCAGCTCATTTGGAAAGATTTCCTATTTGTTGGAATTTAAACGGGAGACAATTCGAATTTGAATTTGAACAGTTTCAAATTCTGACTTCACTGAAATTCAAATTTGAGAGCACCATTATTGTCACACCCAGTTTCTCCGAAGATTAACCGAGTGAATATCACATGTATGCCAGGATCATTTTCTCATACATGTGATGACAAATAGTGAAGCATCATTTATTACAAGCCAGGTGTCGAATATAAATAAGTCTTACATAGCATACGTCTCGATGGACGATAATAAGTTCATAATATGTAAATAAAACAGCAGCGGAAATATTATTCTTATGGACTCCTTCACAGGCGTTGCCCGGGGGACTCCATGAACCTAGAATCCTTATTCGGGTTCGAAGTCTTGGTCATTGAACACCACATCATCCCCTTGACCTGAGCAGCAATTTAAACCAACAAATATGCAATGTTGAGTACCGTTGGTACTCAGCAAGTGTGGGAAAGTTATGTCATGCATGGCTAGAACATGGGGAGGTTGAACTCATGGTTAAAGCACTACGCAATTAATACCTATCACCTTAGCTTATTAAGCACCTACATTACTACACAGGTGAAATGGTCCCAATATCTCATCCCATCATCATAATCAAATAACCATAACATCATTTCCAATGTTAAGCTCCCCGCTTAACATCCACAACTTCCAAAGTCATCATCCTCTAATCATGAATAAGTCTAAGCCGCTCTTGACCTTGAGCACGGCTGTCATGACAGTTTTGACTCTGCAGAGTTTGTACCACGGTACCCACATGTAGTGATTTCATCCCCGTTGCCGGGTGGACTAAAAGAACCTCCATTATGCCAGTGGCCACAACCACATTCACACTTCCCAGGTGTGTAGCCAGGAGATCTTTACGAAGCCTTTACAAAGGGATTCCCGACGAGCATGGGCCCACTGAGGTTTCACCCCTAACAGCATATAAGAGGCTCCAACCCCGCTGCAGTGGCCCCCTCTTGAGCCTTGCGGTTCATATGGTAGTCCAGCTGACACCCACTCCCCGCACCATCCAACACACCCATACTATGCCGGGGATACACCTAATTAATTGGCCAAGCTGCCCCATCTCAGCATGTGGTTGGCACGGTAAAGCCAGGTTACATGCTCCATGAACCGGTCCTTAGGATCTAGGCAAGTACTAAACACAAACCCGAGTCTCGTGCACCCAGCACCAACCAAAACATCCAACTTGCCTTGATCCCTACCTCTACATAACTCACAATATCTCATTCAAGAGTATGGTAAAATAAACTGATGATCTCATATCCGAAATATCCCATTCTAAGCATGGCTAAGCATATGCATAATAATAAATGACATGATAAAATGAATCCCAACCCAAGCTACAAGGAAACAAGGTAATGCAATTCTAGGGAAACATCCTAGCATGGGTTTCATATTTTAATTTGACAATGCAAATAACTCTAGCTACACATCCTAGCATAGGATCAAAGTGGTCAAGGACACTTGCCTTCTTCTTGCTGCTCTAAGTATGGAAAGTCTTGGTCTTGGAAGGGGAGAACTTGCTTTGGAGCAGGTTCTACTCATACCATCACACATAGCAAAAGAAAACAACAATTCATAAGACATAGTTCACACTTCCACTTCATACAAACCACACACTCACATTTATGAAAGCCATTCTCATTTCTATGTGTGGTGGCTACTCTCTGTGTGTTGATTCTGGCTTACATGCACTTTTAAACATGTGTATATGATTTCTACTTTTGTATTCACATTTATGTTTGCATACTATATATGAGTTTCCAATTTAAATAAATTCCTTATATTCAATTACTACACCTTTTAGCTACCAAGTATGCATGAAAGGTATTTTCCTACTCCATAGTTGCCTTCAGACCTTCTACCAACCCTAAACTGAATTCTTTGGATTTTGGAAACTTCATTTATCATTTTCTAGTTATTCATACCTAGTTTGCTATATTTTCAGATTTATTTCCTATGCCTAAATGTGAACTTTATTATAAAAATAGTAAGACACGTCATCTAAACAAAATAGGTTTTGGGTCAAAAACAGTTAATAATATATTTTTTAATCTTTTCCTCTGATGTAAACTATTTTACATTTATTTTTCTAATTTTCAGAATTATTCTCTACTTAAAAATGTGTCCCTCTAACTAATAAATGTGAATAATCAATTATACAGATTCATTTCAGCCAAAAATCTATTTTTATCTCACTCCAAGGTTTTCTAAGTACTGGGAATGTTTTTAATTTGAATTTGACCCTATGTTTGTCCCACCTTTTAAATTTTAAATACTAGCCACATATTCAAATTCCTAACTTTTATATCAAATAGGGTTAAAAAGGTAAACTCACCCCACTACAGGGTCTATAATATTATTTTAAGAATTTTCAGGGGTCTAGCTACACATAACAGAGGGGTTTTTCCTAATTTTTATTAAGTCCAGGGGTCAAAACTGATTTTTAAATGAATTTACATGATTTTCTGAACTTCCAGGGGCTAGATCAGAAGTTTTCGGGGCTTGCTCTTATTTTCCGAGAACCCCAGGGGGTAGCGCATAAGAATTCCAGTCTTTATAACGCGGGGCTGACGTGGACCGTCTGATTTAAAACAGACGGCTGAGATTATAACATCGAACCGGTACGCGGGGATTTAAACTCTACCGTGCGATTTAAAATAAACGGCGCACAAGCGGCCACGTCGCTCTGATCGAGCGCGGGCGGCGCTGCCCGGCGGCGCACGGCGGCGGTAGGCGGCGATCTCGCCGGAGAGTTTCGGATCTTCGTAAATTCTTCCTAGAACTGTGATTTTATGGCATAGATCGGTAGAGGGGAGGTCGGGGATCTCACCTCAGGGGTTTTCTTGAGCTCGGAGGTCCTGGAAGGCGGTCGACGACGAGGTCCGAGGTGAATTCACGGCGAGGCTTGTCGGCGCTGTGTTTGAGCCGCAAACCACCGAGTTTTCTGCACCTGCACGGTTCCCTGGAGGCGGTGGATCAAGACCAGCGAGTTAGATCGGAATTCCCGAGCGTAGATCGGGCAGAATTCGCCGGAGGGGCTCGGGTTCTCACCTGAGAGAAAATCGGCGGATCGTGGGGAAAAACGGGACAATGTCGGGGTTTTTATAGACGGGGGAGGGCGGCGGGTTGGTTTAGATCGAGCTGGAGTCTTCGGGGTCCGGAAGTCGGCTGGGATACGCGAGATTTTCCGGTCGGTTTTGATTCGGGTGAGAGAGTCCGGCCGAGCGTGGGCGCGGGCGCGAGGAGGAAGAAAGCTTGGCGGGCCCCGCGTATCAGTGGGAAGAAGGGGGCGCGCGCGGCTGCGGGCTGGCGCGGGATCGGGTGGGCCGGCTGGTGGGTTTCGGCCCACTGGCCGGTTTTTTTGTTTTCCTTTTTCTTTTTCTATTTCTTTTCTTTTCTGAGTTTAATTTGAATTCCAGTTTGAATTTGAATTTTTGCAACACATGCAACACGTCCAAAAATTTTTAAATTCCCCTCTTAACAGGATTTTGGGGTGTTACAGCTCTACCCCCCTTAAAAGAAATCTCATCCTCGAGATTGGTGGTTCTAAGAAAACAATTCCGGAAATTGTGCCTTAAGCTCATCTTCTCGCTCCCAGGTGGCTTCCTCTTCCGAGTGATGCTTCCACTGCACCTTGCACATCCGGATTCTTTTATTTCTTGTGAGGCGTTCCATCGTTTCCAAAATCTTGGATGGTTGCTCGGCATAAGACAAATCCTCAGCTACGTCAACCTCATTCATGGGTAACACCTCTTCAGGCGTTCTTAGACATTTCTTGAGTTGTGACACATGGAATATATCGTGCACATCCGATAGGCGAGCCAGTAATTCTAGTTGATACGCCACTTCGCCTTTCCTCTCCAGAACTTGAAAGGGTCCGATGTATCGTGGTGACAACTTCCCTTTTACCTTGAATCGACGAAGTCCTCGGATAGGGGACACCTTGAGATAGACATAGTCTCCCACGTTGAAAACGAGCTCTCTTCTTCGTACATCGGCATAGCTCTTTTGGTGTGTCTGTGCTATCCTCAAGTTGTTGCGAATTTCTCTCACCTTCGCCTCGGGTTCTTGTAGTACTTTGGGACAAAACACTTTACTTTCCCCTGTTTGGTTCCAAAATAGGGGAGTTCGGCACTTCCTCCCATACAAAGCTTCGAACGGTGACATCTTCATACTAGCCTGATAGCTGTTGTTATGGGAGAATTCGGCATACGGTAAGTTCTTGTCCCAACTCCGATTGTTTTTGAGTGCACATGCCCTCAGTATACCCTCAAGAATCTGATTGGTTCTTTCCGTCTGCCCATCAATTTTGGGATGATAGGCCGAACTAAAGTTCAGATGGGTTCCCATGGTTTCATGCAACTTCTGCCAGAACCTCGAGGTGAACTGTGTCCCTCGATCCGACACTATCTTCTTCGGCACCCCATGGTAACACACGATCCTTGACATGTACAACTCCGCCAATTTGGATCCGCTGTAGCTTTCCTTCACGGGGATGAAGTGAGCTACCTTGGTTATCCTGTCGATGACGACCCATATTGAATCATATCCCGATTGGGTCCTAGGCAATCCCACTATGAAATCCATACCGATTTCTTCCCATTTCCATTCAGGCACTTTGAGTGGTTGCAATAATCCCGCGGGTCGTTGATGTTCTACTTTCACCAACTAACATGTGTCACATAGGGCAACATGTTTCGCGACATCTCGCTTCATGCCATACCACCAATACCTGCTCTTGAGGTCCTGGTACATCTTCGTACTCCCAGGATGGATGGAATAGTCAGAATCGTGAGCCTCCTTCAAAATCAATTCACGGATCTTCTTTACTTCTGGCACACAGATTCTTTTTCCGTGCCACACCGTTCCTTGTTCATCCTCTCTGAAACCAGGGGCTTCGTTTTCCTTGATGAGTTGTCTGATTTCTTGTATCTTCTCGTCATTCTTTTGACCCTCACGTATTTCTCGCTCTAGTGTGGAGTCCACTTCCATGGCGATGGCTTCACCACTATTCACAAGGCATAGATTGAGCCTTATAACCACTTCCTTCAATTCGGTAGGCATGTCCTTCAAGCTTAACCTATTGACCTGCACCTTCCGGCTTAAAGCATCTGCCACAACGTTCGCTTTCCTAGGATGCTAGTTGATGCCCACATCGAAGTCATTGATTAGCTCTAACCATCTCCTTTGTCTGAGGTTGAGATCTGGCTGTGTGAAAATGTACTTTAAACTCTTATGATCCGTATATATCTCTGTCCTCTTCCCCATCAAGCAGTGCCGCCAAATTTTCAACGCGTGTACCACTGCGGATAGTTCTAGGTCATGTGTAGGATAGTTCTTCTCGTGCTTCCTGAGCTGCCGGGATGCATAAGCCACGATATGCCCTTCTTGCATGAGAACACATCCCAACCCGTTTCCAGAGGCATCGCAGTACACCGTAAAGTTCTTCTGCATATCAGGCATAACTAGCACTGGGGCTGTTGTCAATCTTTTCTTTAACTCCTGAAAACTCGTCTCGCACTACAGCGTCCATGTGAATGTGATTCCCTTCTCCAACAGTTTGGTGAGGGGTCTCGAGATCTTAGAGAATCCCTCAATAAACCGTCGATAGTATCCAACCAATCCCAAGAAGCTTCGAACTTCCCCGACATTTTCAGGGGTCTTCCACTTCTGTATATCCTCGATTTTGGCGGGATCTATGGAGATTCCTCCCTCCGAGATTATATGTCCTAAGAAGGGGACTCTCTTCAGCCAAAACTCACACTTGCTCAACTTGGCATACAGTTGGTGTTCTCTCAGCCTCTGCAACACCAACCTTAGATGTTTCTCATGTTCTTCTTCATCTTTGGAGAAGACGAGAATGTCATCTATGAAAACCACCACAAATTTGTCCAGATATTCCATGAATACCTTGTTCATGAGATACATGAAGTATGCCGGGGCATTAGTTAGCCCAAAAGGCATGACAGTGTATTCATACAGTCCGTACCGAGATACGAAAGCTGTCTTGGGAATATCAGATTGCCTTATCTTGAGTTGGTGGTATCCCGACCTGAGATCAATTTTCGAGAACACACAAGCTCCCCTCAACTGATCAAACAAGTCTTCAATGCGGGGTAATGGGTACTTGTTCTTGATGGTTACCTCATTCAAGGCACGGTAATCCAGGCATAACCTTTGGGTTCCGTCCTTCTTGGGCACAAATATGACCGGAGCTCCCCAAGGTGAGGAACTAGGACGAATATACCCCTTCTCCGACAATTCTCTCAAATGATCCTTGAGTTCTTCCAGCTGTTTGGAGTCCATCCGATAAGGTCTCTTGTATATCGGTGTTGTTCCAGGCACTAGCTCGATTGCAAATTCCACTTCACGATCAGGAGGCATACCTGGCAACTCCTCCGGAAAAACATCTGGATATTCCCTGATAATCCTGATATCCTCCACTTTCACCTCAACTTGATTTAATTTAACGTCCCTCCCAGGCTCTTGTATTGTTATAAACTTTACTTTTGTGCCACTAGGGTGCGTTAGTTCCACCGTTTTGGTCGAACAATGGATGATTCTATTATGTTTGGTCAACCAATCCATACCCAAGATAATATCGATCCCTTGGGAATCTATCACTATGAGGTTAGCAGTAAACACTACCCTATTAATGTCTAGATTCACCTTGGGACACACTTGTCTTGTCCTTATTTCTCCACCTGGAGAGCTTACTGCTAGCATATGATTCATTTGTGTTGTTGCTAGGTCATGCTTCTTAACAAACCCTTGGGCAATGAACGAGTGGGTAGCACCAGAATCAAACAACAGAGTTGCAATGTGTAAATTGGCGGGAAACTTACCAACTACCACGTCAGGTGCCTCTTGCGCTTCCTCCATGGTGACGTGGTTCACCCGTCCTCTCATTACATTCTTCTGTTGTGGCTGCGTGGGCTTCTTCTTTGGGCACTTATGGGCGTAGTTCCCCACTTCACCACAGTTAAAACATTGCACCCCAACCTTAGGTGCCTGGCCTTTGCTGTCTTGGGGTTGGTTTGGGGGTCCTTGTACTACTGGTCGAGGTTGATATGTAGGGCGAGGCTGCTGTACGAACTGACGTTGTGGCTGTATTGGTGCTGCTGGAGGCCTGTAGTTCGGGTTGTACCCTCTTGGTGCTGAGTAGGGTACCGCAGCATGGTTCATCTGCCCCGCGGGTTGCTGCATCAGACGTGGGCGGGTGTTGCTCCCTGAGGCTTGGTGGGACCACCCGGCCTTCCTCTTGTTCTCATTTTCCAAGGCCTTCAGCTTCCTTTCTACCACAAATGCTCTGTCCACCATCTTTTGGAAGCTTTCATATTCGTTGGAGGACATTGCGCACTGCATTTCTGCGGTAAGCCCTTCCACGAAACAATCCTGTTTCTGCTCATCAGTCTCTATGTCCCGTGGGGCATAACGGGAGAGTTGGGTAAATTTAGTGAGGTATTCCCTCACAGTCATGTTACCTTGCTGCAACCCCAAAACTCCTTCCTCTTGTTTTTGAGTTCACCCCTTGGGATGTAATGGTTGCGGAAGCTACGCTTGAACTCTTCCCAGGTGTTGTTCTCAGGGTCATGATGGGCGGCCACGTAGGCGGTCCACCAATCAGCAGCAGGTCCATGCAATTGATGAGAGGCAAACAGCACCCTCTCATACCCTTCGTACTGTATGATCCTCATCCTGCTTTCAATGGTCTTTAGCCAATCATATGCCTCCATAGGTTCAGCAGCACTTGCAAACTTCGGAGGTTGAGTTCCTAGGAACTCACTCAACCTTGGTTGGCGTGGTGCAGCTTGTGGCGGTGGAGCTTGGTGCAAGTTGGCCACCACTTGAGTCAAGTTCTGGATGAGCTGATTTTGATTCTCAAGCATTTGGTGGAGGGGATCAACTCCTTCACGGCGACCACCCCTGTCTTGGCCTCCTGAAAGATGAGGGTTGCAGGCCTCATCGTTGTTGGTGGCGGGGTTGGCAGCGCGACCTTTTCCTCTTCCGGCCATCTAGCATGATCAACCAAATGTCAATTTAAAGTATTACGTATTATCTCACTACTTTAACTTGTTTGTACTTTGAAGTGTTGAAGCTTTGTTATACTTTTCTGAGGGTTCATGTCTCATACAAAAATAAATGCACTATTTTTTCATGTGGGTTCACACACCAAAGCAAAACAATCTGATGACGAGGCTGTGGACAATTGCTCATGGCTTCCACAACTCACGTCACACACCAAGCATAAACACACTATTAACTAACGTAACGACTCTACTATTCGACATCTTGCTAACTAAGGGAAAAACTCTACACTACTCGTATTCCTGAGCTGGCTCCTCGGGATCTTCCTCATTATTGCGGCTACCTTCTGACTCTGCTTTGGGTGGGGAGGCTGCTGGTGGAGAAGTGCGACGACGCCTGATCGCCCGACGACCTGGGGAGTCAGGAGTCCATGTATCATTCACGGTGACACACAGTTCATTCCCATCTCCTCTTTCTCTCGCCCTCAAACATGCTCGAAGCAACGCCTCAGTTTCCTTCAGGGTGTCCCGAACATCCTGAAGCTCCTGCTGACACTCCTGCAATCGAGTGCTGAGCAGAGCAGCATCCTCCAAGCACAAGTCCATGTGCTCATGGGAAGTTCCTTGCTGCACTGGTGGGTACTTGTACTTTGTTGTACCGCTCTCGCGCTGGAGGACGTACATGTACTCAGTCCTGTCCAGGTGACGACGATAGATGTGACTCTGACAGGTGATTGCCTCCCAGGTGACATCCTTCTCCGCATCGACCTGTGTCGCTCGACAAGCTGGAGAGCGGTGGATCTTGAGCAGCTGATTTTCATGGATAATCCTCATCTCTGAACTCCATTCTTCCCTCTTCTCACGGATGGTCCTGGTGGAGCTATAATGTATGATTAGCTTGCCCGTATTGCCAGCGGCTTGGAGCATACGTCGAAGACGGCGCAACAAGCCTCCTACTGCCAATCCGTAGGAAAGGTACGTCACCGGACGGCTCTCCTCTCTTTGGGCAAGGGCAACTACGGGAACTCTCCCTCCTGTGGACTTGCGAGCGGTTCGAATCATGCGAACCATCTAAAACAAAAAGCATTTAAACTTAGGTTAGATAAACTTTTAAATAAAAATCCTATATTGAATGAAAGTTGAGGTAAGATGAAGAAAGTGACTCCATTAAATAACACTTTTCAACACACACCTTGTAAAATAGTTTTTAAGAAAATAGGGCCCTTAAATAAGTCCATTTCTACCTAGGTCCACGTTCCTACGGGCAAAACCTTGGCTCTGATACCACTTCTGTCACACCCAGTTTCTCCGAAGAACAACCGAGTGAATATCACATGTATGCCAGGATCATTTTCTCATACATGTGATGACAAATAGTGAAGCATCATTTATTATAAGCCAGGTGTCGAATATAAATAAGTCTTACATAGCATTTGTCTAGATGGACGATAATAAGTTCATAATATGTAAATAAAACAGCAGCGGAAATATTATTCTTATGGGCTCCGTCACAGGCGTTGCCCAGGGGACTCCATGAACCTAGAATCCTTCTTCGGGTCCGAAGTCTTGGTCATTGAACACCACATCATCCCCTTGACCTGAGCAGCAATTTAAACCAACAAATATGCAAGGTTGAGTACCGTTGGTACTCAGAGTGTGGGAAAGTTATGTCATGCATGGCTAGAACAAGGGGAGGTTGAACTCATGGTTAAAGCACTACGCAATTAATACCTATCACCTTAGCTTATTAAGCACCTACATTACTACACAGGTGAAATGGTCCCAATCTCCTATCCCATCATCATAATCAAATAACCATAACATCATTTCCAATGTTAAGCTCCCCGCTTAACATCCACAACTTCCAAAGTCATCATCCTCTAATCATGAATAAGTCCAAGCCGCTCTTGACCGTGAGCACGGCTGTCATGACAGTTTTGACTCTGCAGAGTTTGTACCACTGTACCCACATGTAGTGATTTCATCCTCCGTTGCCGGGTGGACTAAAAGAACCTCCATTATGCCAGTGGCCACAACCACATTCACACTTCCCAGGTGTGTAGCCAGGAGATCACTACGAAGCCTTTACAAAGGGATTCCCGACGAGCGTGGGCCCACTGAGGTTTCACCCCTAACAGCATACAAGAGGCTCCAGCCCCGCTGCAGTGGCCCCCTCTTGAGCCTTGCGGTTCATATGGTAGTCCAGCTGACACCCACTCCCCGCACCATCCAACACACCCATACTACGCCGGGGATACACCTAATTAATTGGCCAAGCTGCCCTATCTCAGCATGTGGTTGGCACGGTAAAGCCAGGTTACATGCTCCATGAACCGGTCCTTAGGATCTAGGCAAGTACTAAACACAAACCCGAGTCTCGTGCACCCAGCACCAACCAAAACATCCAACTTGCCTTGATCCCTACCTCTACATAACTCACAATATCTCATTCAAGAGTATGGTAAAATAAACTGATGATCTCATATCCCAAATATCCCATTCTAAGCATGGCTAAGCATATGCATAATAATAAATGACATGATAAAATGAATCCCAACCCAAGCTACAAGGAAACAAGGTAATGCAATTCTAGGGAAACATCCTAGCATGGGTTTCATATTTTAATTTGACAATGCAAATAACTCTAGCTACACATCCTAGCATAGGATCAAAGTGGTCAAGGACACTTGCCTTCTTCTTGCTGCTCTGAGAATGGAAAGTCTTGATCCTGGAAGGGGAGAACATGCTCTGGAGCAGGTTCTACTCATACCATCACACATAGCAAAAGAAACACAACAATTCATAAGACATAGTTCACACTTCCACTTCATACAAACCACACACTCACATTTATGAAAGCCATTCTCATTTCTATGTGTTGTGGCTACTCTATGTGTGTTGATTCTGGCTTACATGCACTTTTAAACATGTGTATATGATTTCTACTTTTGTTTTCACATTTATGTTTGCATACTATATATGAGTTTCCAATTTAAATAAATTCCTTATATTCAATTACTACACCTTTTAGCTACCAAGTATGCATGAAAGGTATTTTCCTACTCCATATGTGCCTTCAGACCTTCTACCAACCCTAAACTGAATTCTTTGGATTTTGGAAACTTCATTTATCATTTTCTAGTTATTCATACCTAGTTTGCTATATTTTCAGATTTATTTCCTATGCCTAAATTTGAACTTTATTATAAAAATAGTAAGACACCTCATCTAAACAGAATAGGTTTTGAGTCCAAAACAGTTAATAATATACTTTTTTAATCTTTTCCTCTGATGTAAACTATTTTACATTTATTTTTCTAATTTTTCAGAATTATTCTCTACTTAAAAATGTGTCCCTTAACTAATAAATGTGAATAATCAATTATACAGATTCATTTCAGCCTAAAATCTATTTTTATCTCACTCCAAGGTTTTCTAGGTACTGGGAAAGTTTTTAATTTGAATTTGACCCTATGTTTGTCCCACCTTTTAAATTTTAAATACTAGCCACATATTCAAATTCCTAACTTTTATATCAAATAGGGTTAAAAAGGTAAACTCACCCCACTACAGGGTCTATAATATTATTTTAAGAATTTTCAGGGGTCTAACTACACATAACAGAGGGGTTTTTCCTAATTTTTATTAAGTCCAGGGGTCAAAACTGATTTTTAAATGAATTTACATGATTTTCTGAACTTCCAGGGGCTAGATCAGAAGTTTCCGGGGCTAGCTCTTATTTTCCGAGAACCCCAGGGGGTAGCGCGTAAGAATTCCAATCTTTATAACGCGGGGCTGACGTGGACCGTCCGTTTTGAAACAGACGGCTGAGATTATAACATCGAACCGGTACGCGGGGATTTAAACTCTACCGTGCGATTTAAAATAAACGGCGCACAAGCGGCCACGTCGCTCTGATCGAGCGCGGGCGGCGCTGCCTGGCGGCGCACGGCGGCGGGAGGCGGCAATCTCGCCGGAGAGTTTTGGATCTTCGTAAATTCTTCCTAGAACTGTGATTTTATGGCATAGATCGGTAGAGAGGAGGTCGGGGATCTCACCTCGGTGGTTTTCTTGAGCTCGGAGGTCCTGGAAGGCGGTCGACGACGAGGTCCGAGGTGAATTCACGGCGAGGCTCGTCGGCACTGTGTTTGAGCCGCAAACCACCGAGTTTTCTGCACCTGCACTGTTCCCCGGAGGCGGTGGATCAAGACCAGCGAGTTAGATCGGAATTCCCGAGCGTAGATCGGGCAGAATTCCCCGGAGGGGCTCGGGTTCTCACCGGAGAGAAAATCGGTGGATCGTGGGGAAAAACGGGACAATGCCGGGGTTTTTATAGACGGGGGAGGGCGGCGGGTTGGTTTAGATCGAGCTGGAGTCTTCGGGGTCCGGAAGTCGGCTGGGATACGCGAGATTTTCCGGTCGGTTTTGATTCGGGTGAGAGAGTCCGGCCGAGCGCGGGCGCGGGCGCGAGGAGGAAGAAAGGTTGGCGGGCCCCGCGTGTCAGTGGGAAGAAGGGGGCGCGCGCGGCTGCGGGCTGGCGCGGGATCGGGTGGGCCGGCTGGTGGGTTTCGGCCCACTGGCCAGTTTTTTCTGTTTTCCTTTTTCTTTTTCTATTTCTTTTCTGTTTTGAGTTTAATTTGAATTCCAGTTTGAATTTGAATTTTTGAAACACATGCAACACATCCAAAAAATTTTAAATTCCCCTCTTAACAGGATTTTGGGGTGTTACAATTGTGTTCCTCATATTCCTATTGGCTTGTTCTCCATGTTTGATCAAATTTGGAGTTCATTTGCTAGCCCAAACAAAAATGGAAAGAAAAAGAAGAGGGAAAGGGGGCCCACTGGTCAGAAGACTTAGACCCGAAGTCAAGTGGTGCTAGTAACTCGGTAGCCGGCGCTCAACCGCGCGCCACCTCCTGCTCCCGCGCCCTAGCAAGGGAGACACTGCACGTCTGTGCTGCGCCTGGAAGTACAGTTGCTGTGATCACTACGCGCTCAGGCCACGTGAACTTGTCCCCTCGCTCCCATCTCCTTCACTCACCGAAGCAAGCAACCTCCGGTCGACCTCTCTGATCACCGGCACCCAGGCGGCACAGGCACTTTCGTGCCCGACGAGCTGCACGAAAAAGGTCCACCCTGAGGTGCTGATCACAACCGTGCCGACCTCACTCTCTCTCTCTCTCGCATGATCGGCAGAGAATTTGGCTGATTAGTGCGTCAGTGTGCTTATAACCGAGCCACACGAACTTACGAAATTCGTAGCAATCAAGCCACCATCCACTGGACCGAGCTATAGACATGGTCTACACTCACCCACGCTTCTCTAGGAGCATGAACCATCGAGTTTCATCGAGTTTTGGCGATGTTCTTTGATATTTTTGCGTCGGCGCCGATTTTCACCCTAGGCGCCGATGAGCTCTTAGTTGCAGCCTTGGTTGAGCTAATTTGAGCTCATACCGGTGCTTAGGATGCCACCACGGTGCTATAGGAAGAAAGACCAAAGTATTTGAGCCCTCCTAGCACGAGTGTGACGTTGCCGGACTCCAACCGCCACTGCCTCCCGTCGCCGATGGGTTTCCGGTGACCGGCGTCCCCGGCCGACCACGGGGACGAGTTGCCCGTGGTCCAAAAGGGGGGAGGCGGCAAGTTTCCGGGCGGGAGGAGGTCAGAAAGTCGGGTTCCGAGGAGCTCGCCCATGAACACCATCGCAGCGGGCCGTTGGCACGAGGAGGAAGAAGGCACTGTATTGTGGGGCCCACATGCAGAGTTTAAACTTTTCTGGGATTTTCCAGTTTAGTTCAAACTTCAATTGCATATAACTTTTTCTAGAAAGCTCCAAATTTAGTGAACTAAATTTTTCTGAACTCAGGTTTTTGAGAACTTTCCAGAAACACAAATTTCAGCTTATGAAACTTGATAATTTGTCAGAATTATTTCCCTAAAATTAAAACTGTTAGGAATTTTATCTGGAGAATTACTTTAGGAAAATACTGAAATTTGGCTGGGAGGTTCATTGGAAAATCCTTGAGTCAAAGTAAAATGTTCAAACCCATCCAAGTTCATTTAGTCCCCCTAATGGTGTGATTAAGTGAACTGCCCTGAGAAAATAGAAAAATGTACAGAAACATTTTTCAGATTTTCTCAAGTCTTGTTTAGGGCATAACTTCATCTAGAATTCTTCAAATGACATGAGACCAATTCCATTAGAACCATCTCAAATTCTAGTTTCCAGAAAGTAATGGTTGGAGCCATTAAAACCCCTGTAATTCCATAGAAGCTCTAATATTGACCAAATAGGCTTTTATTTGTACAAGGCTCAAATGAACTTTGTTTCAAATGAAACTTGGTCAAGACTCTGGTTAGGACCCTACCAAGCCACCATACAAATTTTAGAACCAAAAGGGAGGGCTAGCTAGGTAATTACTTATTCAGTTCTAAACATTGCATGTAAATTGACATATAGTATATCATTTACGTGTAGTCGATGAAGGCGACGAGACCCCGGAAGTACTCGACTTTCTTCTTCTGGACGAAGCCCTAACAACTGACCAGCAGCAACAAGGCAAGCCCTGGTTAACATTAAACCATTTTACAAAGTTTTGCTTTGTTATATACTTAGTATGAGGTATATGAATGTGCATTAGGTGTAGGGTGGATGAAACCCAAGTGCATAAACAGATTTTTCCTATAAGAGTGAGGGTAGTGTCTAAGTCCTCGAGTAGATAGGCTATGCTTAATGATTCATAGAACTTTGGTACAAGTCGAGTAGTTGAAATCTACTCGCTGGTTAGGCTTTGGGACACATGGGATTGGTTCGAGTAATGTGAGATCATTTTAGTAAGAAAATGAGACTAGGCAGGGGCTAGGGCGCAGCAAGAGGAAGTCTTGTGTGCGCAGCCCTATCTGTGTCGATTGAGGACCGATCCGTGTGCGGCCCTGCTGATCAAGTATTGAAGGTACCGAAGGCATATCGGATATATGGGCCCCGGTAAACCGATGTATTCTAAACCTCCGGGCGTCGAGGCATAACAAACCGATTTATAGGTGTAGGCTGAGGTCAGCAAGGTGGAAATCTGCTAATGGGCATAGAGAGATGCTCCGTGTAGGGAACCTCCTGCTCGTTTCGTTGCGACCGGTTCGACGTTTGGGCTGTTGGGTGAAAGGTTGTCCCGTACGACATCGAGTGAGCGTGCTGTGCAGCTCCACGGGTGGGCGTACGTGACGTGCTCTTCGGGTATCCCGGCAGGTGTATATCGAGTCGATTCGCCATCCCTCGCGGTGACGAATACCGCTTGTTTACTGCGTCGTAACGTAGATAAACTATGGAATGTTATGATTCAATACTGCTGATATGTATAATTGTATTGCTACATGTGTGCCACCAAATATTGCATACTAAATTTCAGATTCATGAACTGTTAACTTGTGGCTAAAAGATGAACTAAGGATGAACTTATAGGCATGTCCATTTGCTGAAATTACCATCCCCATGTTCGTGTAAACTGCATGTAGAGATTCATGCCTAGGTGAGTTGGTTAAGTCTTGTTGAGCCCTCGTGCTCACGGTTGCTGCTATAAGTGTTTTTCAGGTGAGGAGTATCGCACGGACTCGGGTTACGAGTCCACCGGCGTGGGCTACCCTCCGTCGGGGACCACGGTTGAGTGGGAACCGTACATGACGCACTGAGCTGGAGGAGTGCAGCTAGTGTGGGTTGCCTAGGGCTGGGCAACCGACTTTTGCTACGTAGATGGGCGTGAGTTGTAAAAATTTAGTTTCCACTGTTGTAATATAAACACTAGTTTGTAACTGAAGTATTGTACTACTTTGTACATTTCAGTTGGTTTTCTATGTAATACAATATCGTTCTTATGATGTGTGCTGTCGGGTGTCGCATCGTGCGGCACCACCCTCTGCGATCCTGGATGAGCGGATCCTGGTGCACCACAGGCTGGTATCAGAGCCGCATTGGGAATAGCACATTAATTAAGGACTGTATTTTGGGAAAACTTAGGTTTACGGTGAGGATTTGGCAGTTTGCCCAAGTAAGGACTATATTATCATAGTTACTTAAAGTGGAAAGACTAACATATGTGTTATAATTCTGAATTTTGATTATGTAAGGACGCACCTACGCTCAGGTAAGAATGGTAAGGCACGCCACCGAAAGCGGTTCAATTTCGGTTAGCTCCCCTGACGAGGAATGTGGTTCAGGGATAGGTCTCACAGCTTAGTGTGAGACGTCAATATGAAACTCTTGGACTCTTCATGTTCCTAAGTTCATATGAAACGCTGATCCCTAGCATGCATTAGTCAAGTAAGTGGAGACCCCATCGTGTGGTCAGTAACGTGATAGTGTGTTCATCTGGAAATAGCCCAGGGGGACATAAGCAGCGCTTGCCATCGGCCTGCCCTGTAGGGCAGTGGGTGATATCTGTTGGGTTGATAAAATTCCCAACCGTGACAACCCGTTCGCGCTCTACTCGGGTTCCCCGTCGTGTGGTCTTAAAACACGATCACGTACCTTGAGACGTGGCTTAACTCAAGGACGGCTGTATGGCAACGATACGGGCGTTTGTACTTACTTTCAAATATCGACCTTCCTGAAATGAACATAACCTTTGAGTGCATCATTATTGGGTGTTCTTCTGCAGGTACTAACCACGTATGTATCCCGTGTCGTATATCTGTGCGAGCGACCTTTTAGTGCCACAATTGAGACGTATATGCCGGTATAATCCGGTTAGGATTTTCTTAAAATTCAATAGTTGATATGGGTAGTTCAAAGGGATTGAAAAACAGAGTGCTCCGTTTTGGGCAGCCAGTTTGCTCAACTTTGATAGAGCATAACTCACAGATTAGTTAGCCAATGGAGGTGTGGGATATAGTTCTGGAGAGCTGTTCAAGTACTCTACAACTTTGTTGTAGACTCCCAGAGCTGAATCACACCTTAAGATAGCTTAAGTCCCAGAGGAGTGTAAACTGTCCAGAAGCAGGACAGATTTAAAATACTCTCTGGACTGTTCTGTTTTTCAAGCATAACTTCCTGTAGGAAAATCTAAAATTATCATATGATACATTTTTGGAAAGGGTAGGAGATGTTTTGAGTCTTTGTAATTCAAGGTTTCTGTAATTTCAGCACGGAATTCAGTGGAAATTAGAGTTGAAAACAGCAACTTCCAAAGGAGGTGCTGTTGAAATTCTTCCAGAAATTCTGTTGGCTTTGAATTACCATAACTTTTAAACCAGAGATGATCTGAGGGCAAATAAATATTCATCGGAAAGATACTGAAGTGAACTTTAACTTTGGTATTCAGATTAAGTCATAAAAATGCCTAGCACCAGATCAAAATCTGGAATATGTAGAAACTGGTCATTCTGGCAGAGGGATGACAGTTGAACTCATTTGAGAGATTGTTGTACCCTAGGGGGTTTAAGTACTTCCAATGGGGTAGAACATACTCATGAGTGGTTATCTTCAACTAGTGAAAGATTTGAGTATATGTCTTGCTCAAGTTTCTTTTACTCGAGACCATGTTTGTCTCGTATTGAAGATAAAAGGGTAGTACACGTGATGACAAAGCGATTTTAACGTCTCGTAGTGACCAAACCTAGTTGAGATGAACTTCCAAAGAGGAAGTCCGTCAAGTTTGATTTAACTAGCTTGTATTTGGTCTGGTAATGGTGTAGCTTGTGCAAAGTTATTACACTATCTACATACGGGATGTATCCCATGTTTTACTGTCATTATGTTTTACGCCTATTTTATTGGACTGCATGAAATATGTTGCGGGACTGATGTTTATTGTTGTATGGTTGCAGATGGTTCGCACTCGGACCACGCATGAGATTGGTGCTCTAGCCAACAGGGGGTGATGACTCCCAGCCACCTGCCTACGACAGCACCCTGCAGCAACAACCACCACCGCCGCCTCCGCTTACGCTAGCGGATGTGATCGCGGCCTTGGTGGTTAATCGTGAGGAGCAGACCGACCTTCTCCGCACGATCGTGCAGAATACGTCCCATGCGGGGGGCATCAAGAGAGGGGGCCTCATGAGCCCCGTGATGTGACGTACTCAGACTTCATGAGTACGCGCCCTCCGGTGTTCACTGAAGCAGCAGAACCCCTAGAGGCCGATAACTGGCTGCGGACAATTGAGTCCAAGTTCGGGCTGCTCCAATGTACGGAGCGGCAGAAGACTCTGTTCG
Source organism: Neostapfia colusana (assembly GCA_030760725.1). NCBI lineage: Eukaryota > Viridiplantae > Streptophyta > Magnoliopsida > Poales > Poaceae > Neostapfia > Neostapfia colusana. Next base: position 20,367,726 of record JASWHV010000011.1, read on the forward strand.
CAGCGCAGCAGCTTCACGGTGCCTCTGGTGCGTGGTGGGCAAACTATGTCGCCTCACTGCTGGCTGGCCATGCCGTGGTGCAGGAAGAATTCCGGGAGGCGTTCCGCGCCGACAATATCTCTCCCGGGATCATGAAGCGGAAGTTCCAAGGTTCTTGGAGCTGAAGCAGGGAGGGAGGAGTGCCCACGACTACTCCCGTGCCTTCAACCATCTGGAGCAATATGCGTCGGATTATGTCTCCACCGAGGAGAAGAAGCGAGAGCACTTCTAAGGGGGTTTACATCCCAAGATGAAGACGCATCTCGTCCAATGCAATTGTGGCACGTTCAATGATCTAGTCAAAACTGCGATCATTGAAGAAGATGCTCAGCGGGAGTTGGCGGCTTAGCAGCGGAAGCGCAGCACTCCACCCAGCAGTGGGGGTGGAGCTCCTCAGAAATACCTCATGGTGTATCGGACACCATCCGGTCAGCAGTGGCATCCACCGGTGCGACCTCAACAGTTCGGGGGTCGTTCTTTCCAGTCACCCCCGTTCCGACCGCCGATGCCACCACCGCGACCGCAACAACAGCAGCAGCAGCAGCAGATGGTACCCTGGGCGTTTCGACCACCACAACGCACCCCGGGTTTCCGTCTGCCGATCAGCGGAGGTCAGCCTCGCTACACTTGCTTTATGTGTGGCCAGACGGGCCATTTCTCGAAGGACTGTCCCCAGGGGCAGCAGAGCAGCGGGCAAGCCCAGTTCCAGGGCGGTGCTCGAGGCCGACCTCCGGTCAAGAAGGTTGGTCAGCGAACCGGGGGCATTTTCAACCTCGACAATGAGGACGCCCCAGAGGGACACAACGTGCTGGCGGTTACGTTCACTGTCAACAATCAAGCAATCATCATATTATTTGATTCAGGTGCAACCCACAACTTCATAAGTGCATCATATGTGGTCAAGCATCAACTGGAAGCCTTTCCAACCGAGTGCTCTTATATGATCTGCTCACCGGGAGGAAAGATTTGAACAACTATGATGATTCCGAAAGCACCACTGTGCTTAGGTGGGAAGATATATCCCACCACTATGATTATTGTTTAGGGGCAGAAGATTGATGCAATCTTAGGGATGTCATGGCTAAGCTACCATGGCGCTGTCCTAGAAACGTTATCAAGGACGGTTCACCTTAACTCTCCACTACACCATCTGCAGTCCCTCATATTAGACAATCCAGTCCGGGAAGTTTCAGCAATTAATAATACTGAAACTCTCAAGTTAGGGGACATCTCCGTAGTCCGGGAATACCCCGACGTGTTCCCGGATAACCTTCCGGGCATGCCACCTGAGCGGGATGTGGAGTTCAAGATTGAGCTTGCACCCGGGACTACTCCTATCTCACGGAGACCATACAAAATGACTCCGAACGAGCTGGCTGAGTTGAAAGAACAGCTCAATGATCTGTTGAGCAAAGGTTTCATTAGGCCGAGTTCCTCGCCTTGGGGATGCTCGGCACTGTTCGTCAAGAAGAAAGATGAAACCTTGAGGCTGTGTGTGGATTACCGGCCGCTCAACGCCGTCACCATCAAGAACAAATACCCACTGCCCCGCATTGACATCTTGTTTAATCAGCTTGTGGGTGCAAGTGTGTTTTCCAAGATGGACCTTTGCTCTGGATATCATCAACTAAAAATCCGGGGTGAGGATATCCAGAAGACGGCCTTCTCGACGAGATATGGCTTATATGAATATCTCGTCATGTCTTTTGGTCTCACCAATGCTCCGGCATATTTCATGTATCTCATGAACTCGATGTTCATGCCAGAGCTGGATAAGTTCGTTGTGGTGTTCATTGATGATATCTTGTTTCACTCCAAGACAGAAGCAGAACACACCGAACACTTGAGGATCGTTCTTCAACGACTGCAGGACCATAAGCTATATGCCAAGTTCAGAAAATGTGAGTTTTGGTTCAGCCAAGTGCCATTTTTGGGACATATCATCTCAGCAGAAGGCGTTGCGGTTGACCCAAGCAAAATTGAGCAAGTGCTAAAATGGAAAGCCCCTACTTCTGTCCATGAAGTCAGAAGCTTCCTTGGCTTAGCGGGATATTACCGGAGATTCATTTCAAGTTTCTCCAAACTTGCTAAGTCGATGACAGAATTATTGAAGAAGGGAACAAAATATTTGGAACACGGCATGTGAAGGAGCGTTCCAAGCATTAGTGAAGCATCTCACAACAGCCTCGGTCTTAGCTCAACCGGATACAACTAAGCCCTTCGACGTGTATTGTGATGCGTCCGACATCAGGCTCGGCTGTGTGTTGATGCAGGAAGGATGTGTGGTCGCATATGGCTCACGCCAACTTCGGAACCATGAGCAGCACTATCCAACTCCTGATCTTGAGCTCGCTCCTGTGGTTTTGGCACTGAAAATGTGGATGCACTTTCTCCTGGGGAATTGGTGCATCTCTACACCGACCACAAGAGCCTGAAGTATATTTTCACCCAGAAGGAGCTGGATATGAGGCAAAGGAGGTGGTTAAAACTAATCAAAGATTATGATATTGAGATTCGTTACCACCCCGGCAAGGCAAATGTGGTTGCCGACGCGCTGGGTCAGAAATCCCATGTCCATAACCTCACCATTACACCGGTGGAGGAGGAAGAACCAAGTTTGTACTTAGTTCCTTATGGATCACTTTACAACCTTGCTCTCATCCCTACCATTAGGGAGGACATCATTACAGCTCAGAAAGTTGACAAGGGTATGGCAAATCTCTGGAGACGGATAGACAATGGTGAAATCAAATGTTTCCAGAAAGATGATGAGGGGACGCTATGGTTCAATGACCGCATAGTCGTACCCCGGGATATGGAGCTGAGGAAGAAGATTCTTGATGAAGCTCACTTGTCTAAATACTCCATTCATCCGGGCAGCAACAAAATGTACCAAGATTTGAAAAAGAAATTTTGGTAGACACGGATGAAGCGGGAAGTGGCGAAGTACGTATCTGAGTGTGATACGTGTAGACGAGTGAAAGCGGACCATATGAGGAAATCAGGGCTGCTGCAACCCCTTAAAATCCCGGCATGGAAATGGGAAGATGTGAGCATGGATTTCATTGTGGGATTACCCCTGACTTCCAACAAGCATGATTCCATTTGGGTAATCGTTGACCGATTAACCAAGTCGGCTCACTTCATTCCTGTGCATACACGTTACAATGCCGGCAACTATGCGGAGCTGTACATAGCGAGAATTCTATGCTTATATGGGGCACCCAAGACCATAGTCTCAGATTGAGGTGCATTATTCGTGCCTCGTTTTTGGGAGCAGTTGCACGCTGCATTGGGTACTTAGCTTATTAGAAGCTCCGCATATCACCCTCAGACAGATGGCCAAACAGAGAGGGTGAACCAAGTACTAGAAGGCATGTTGAGAGCGTGTGCCATCCACCACGGTAGAAACTGGGATGATCATCTACCGTCGGCAGAATTCTCGTACAATAACGGCTATCAGGCGAGTATCAAGATGGCAACATATGAGGCTCTCTGTGGTCGCAAATGCCGCACCCCATTAAACTGGTGCGAGTCCGGTGAAAGGATCACGTTCGGGGTTGATGTGGTGAACGATGCCAAAGAGCGCGTTCGGATAATTCAAGCCAACTTGAAGGCCGCTCAATCCCGGCAGAAAAGCTACGCTGATAAGAGGCGTAGGCCGCTACACTTTGACGTTGGGGAACACGTGTATCTCCGTGTATCTCCGATGTAGGGCGTGCACCGATTCGGCCTGAAAGGGAAGCTCGCCCCCAGATTTATTGGACCCTATGTTATCACCGAGAAGTGTGGACCAGTGGCGTATATACTAAAGCTACCGGCATCTCTCGCTGGTGTTCATGACGTTTTCCATGTTTCACGACTATGAAAATGTCTGAAATATACGGCTGCTGTTCCCACCGAAGACATCAGCGAGCTGCAACCGGATTTGACGTATGCTGAATATCCGGTGGAAATTATTGATGGGAAGGCTCGGACCACACGTAGCCGAATGTTGTGGTTCTATAAGATACGGTGGAGCAACCACACCGCTGAAGAAGCGACGTGGGAGACCGAGGAATTCCTTCGCTCAAACTACTCGGAGTTCATGGCGTCTCATCAAGGGTGAGTTCCTATTACATCGTTGTCTCTTCTTTTGTAATCTCGGGACGAGATTCTTTTATGGGGGGAGGGATGTGAAATTCCAAAAAGTTTAGTAAATGGAACTGGAATTTACACCAACGAAATGGGACAGAGTTTAAACTTTTGAATGGGGAGGTGTGACCTCCAAGCGCTATAGTAACATGTCACAATGTCCAAACACGAGGACCTAAACGTACCACATGGTTCTTCACACATCCACGGGTAGCCCTGCAAATTTTTCAGCTCATTTGGGAAAGATTTCCTATTTGATGGAAATTAAACGGGAGACAATTTGAATTTGAATTTGAACTTCAGTTTCAAACTCCGACTTCACTGAAATTCAAATTTGAGAGCACCATTGTGTTCCTCATATTCCTATAGGCTTGTTCTCCAAGTTTGATCAAATTTGGAGTTCATTTGCAAGCCCAAACAAAAATGGAAAGAAAAATAAGAGGGAAAGGGGGCCCACTGGTCAGAAGACTTAGACCCAAAGTCAAGTGGTGTGAGTCACTCGGCAGCCGGCGCTCAACCGTGTGCTACCAACTGCTCCCGCGCCCGAGCAAGGGAGACACCGAACGCCTGTGCTGCGCCTTGAAGTACCGGTTGCTGTGATCACTATGCGCTCAAGCCACGTGAACTCGTCCCCTCGCTCCCATCTCTTTCACTCACCGAAGCAAGCAACCTCCGGTCGACCTCTCCGATCACTGGCGATCAGGCGGCACAGGCACTTTCGTGCCTGACGAGCTACACAAAAAAGGTCCACACAAAGGTGCTGATCACAACCGTCCCAAACTCGCTCTCTCTCTCTCGCACGATCGGCAGATAATTTGGCTGATTAGTGCGTCAGTGTGCTTAGAACCGAGCCACACGAACTTCGGAAATTCGTAGCCATCAAGCAACCATCCACTGGACCAAGCTATAGACATGGTCTATAGACTCACCCACGCTTCTCTAGGAGCAAGAACCATCAAGTTTCATCTAGTCTTGGCGATGTTCTTCGAGATTTTTGCGTCGGCGCCGATTTTCACCCTAGGTCGCCGATGAGCTCGTAGTTGCAGCCTCAGTTGAGCTAATTTGAGCTCATACCAGTGCTTAGGATGCCACCACGGTGCTCTAGGAAGAAAGACCAAAGTATTTGAGCCCTCCTAGCATGAGTGTGACGTTGCCGGACTCCAACCGCCACTGCCGCCCGTCGCCGATGGGTTTCCGGGGACTGGGGTCCACGGCAGACCACAGGGACGAGTTGCCCGTGGTCGAAAAGGGGGAGGCTGCAAGTTTCCAGGTGGGAGGAGGTCAGAAAGTTGGGTTCCGAGGAGCCCGCCAGAGAACACCGCCACAGCGGGCCGTTGGCGCGAGGAGGAAGAAGGCACTGTATTGTGGGGCCCGCATGCAGAGTTTAAACTTTTCCGCGATTTTCCGGTTTACTTCAAACTTCAATTGCATATAACTTTTGCTAGGAAACTCCAAATTTAGTGAACTAAATTTTGGTGAACTCAGATTTTTGAGTACTTTCCAGAAACTCAAATTTCAGCTTATGAAACTTGATAATTTTCCAGAATTAATTCCCTAAAACTAAAACTGTTAGGAATTTTATATGGAGAAATACTTTAGGAAAAATTCTGAAATTTGGCTGGGGGGTTCATTGAAAAATCCTTGAGTCACAGTACAATTTTCAGATCCATCCAAGTTCATTTAGTCCGCCTAATGGTGTGATTAACTGAACTGCCCTGAGAAAATAGAAAAATGTACAGAAACATTTTTCAGATTTTCTCAATTTAGGGCATAACTTCATCTAGAATTCTTCAAATGACATGAGACCAATTCCATTAGAACCATCTCAAATTCTAGTTTCCAGAAAGTAATGGTTGGAGCCATGAAAACCTCTGGAATTCCATAGAAGCTCTAATATTGACCAAATAGGCTTTTATTTGTATAAGGCTCAAATTAACTTTGTTTCAAATGAAACTTGGTCAAGACTCTGGTTAGGACACTACCAAGGCACCATAAAAATTTCAGAGCCAAAATGGAGGGCTAGCTAGAGTTACGGTAATTACTTATTCAGTTCTAAACATTGCATGTAAATTGACATATAGTATATCATTTACGTGTAGTCGCTGAAGGCGTGGAGACCCCGGAAGTACTCGACTTTCTTCTTCTGGACGAAGCCCTAACAACTGACCAGCAGCAATAAGGCAAGCCCTGATTTACTTTAAACCATTTTACAAAGTTTTGCTTTGTTATATACTTAGTATGAGGTATATGAATGTGCATTAGGTGTAGGGTGGATGAAACCCAAGTGCATAAACAGATTTTTCCTATAAGAGTGAGGGTAGCGTCTAAGTCCTCGACTAGACAGGCTATCCTTAATGATTCATAGAACTTCGGTACAATTCGAGTAGTTGGAATCTACTCGCGAGTTAGGCTTTGGGACACACGGGATTGGTTGGAGTGATGTGAGATCATTTTAGTAAGAAAATGAGACTAGGCAGGGGCTACGGCGCAGCAAGGGGAAGTCTTGTGTGCGCAGCCCTGTCTTTGTCGATTGAGGACCGATCCGTGTGCGGCCCTGCTGAACAAGTATTGAAGGTACCGAAGGCATATCGGATATATGGGCCCCGGTAAACCGATGTATCCTGAACCTCCGGGCGTCGAGGCATAACACACCGATTTATAGCTGTAGGCTGAGGGCAGCAAGGTGGAAATCTGCTAATGGGCATAGAGAGATGCTCCATGTAGGGAACCTCCTGCTCGTTTCGGTGCGACCGGTTCGACGTTTGGGACAAACTGAAATGTACAAAGTAGTACAATACTTCAGTTACAAACTAGTGTTTATATTACAACAGCAGAAACTAAATTTGTACAACTCACTCCCATCTACCTAGAAAAAGTCGGTTGCCCAGCCCTAGGCAACCCACACTAGCTGCACTCCTCCAGCTCAGCGCGGCGTGTACTGTTCCTACTCAACCGTGGTCCCCGATGGAGGGTGCCCTCGCGAGTGGACTCGTAACCCGAGTCCATGGGATACTCCTCACCTGAAAAACACTTGTAGCAGCAACCGTGAGCACGAGGGCTCAACAAGACTTAACCGACTCACCTAGGCTTGAAACTTTACATGCAGTTTACACGAACATGGGATGGTAATTTTAAAAAATGGACACGCCTACAAGTTCATCCTTAGTTCATCTTTTAGCCACGAGTTAACAGTTCATGAATCTGAAATTTAGTAAGCAATATTTGGTGGCACACATGTAGCAATACAATAATACATATAAGCAGTATTGAATCATAACATTTCATAGTTTATCTATGTTACGACACAGTGAACAAGTGGTACTCGTCACCACGAGGTTACGGCGAATCGACTTGATATACACCTGCAGAGATACCCGAAGAGCACGTCACATACGCCCACCCGTGGAGCTGCACAGCATGCTCACAACTATGGAGTGAGAATTTGGTGGATCTGCACCCGAAGGTTGGTCTGCGCCGAGAAAAGCTTTCGGTATGAGCAAGATCATCCGAATTCAGCTAAATTGCAGCTTGGACGGAGTGGAGAGTCTCCCGAGCGAGCGGCGGCGAGCGATGCTTTCTTGCGCGAGAGCGAAGAAACGATCGGTAGTGCTCGGTTTGGCTCAGCTGCGGGGGATAAGGGGGAGGGGTGAGGCGGTTCAGCAGCCAGGGGCAGCAAGCAGCTGCTGGTCTCACTGTTTTCTCGCCGTGGCGGCTGCTGGACCAGGCGCAAGAAACCGAGCTCGGGCTTCAGTCGGTTGAATTTGCTGCTGAGGCTGACATGTGGGTTCCACCCGATGTTTGACCTCTGAAACTATATTTTCCCCACTGTTCTAAATAGTATAGACCCAAATACCCTCTCATTTTTGAACTATCAACTACAAACCCATTTGAAGTTGATAGAATTCAAATTGTGAAGTGTTTGAATTAATTTTCAGCACATATGCAGTTTGAAATTCAAATTGAGTTTGAATTTGCTAAACTTAGCTCATGTCAAGATCAACTCCAAATGGAGTTAAAATTGGTGTGTGAGCTCACAAAAATGTGCTGAGTAAGAATATGCCTCCCACTTTTGAATTCATCTGATGGAAGTAGTTTGAATTTGAGTTCAAACTACCCTCTTTCTAGTTATACCCAAAAAGACCTCAGAAGGTTTTGGATTTGGGTGAAATTTGGCATGGACATTCCTAGCAAGGCGTAGGAGTTTTTCATATGCCCAGACCCTATATGATGCATATGGGAAATGCCACTTTTGTATTTTGTATGTTTATTGTCTAATGAGCATGTTGATGGTGTTTACTTGCTCTTCAAATGCATTCATAAAGTTTTCCTCAAATGAGGGTGTTTGTGTTGTGTGAACCCTTAGAATGTGTACCAAAAACTTAGGCACTTACATTCCTCCCCCCTTAAAAGAATCTCGTCCCGAGATTATAAGTTGAAAATGAGAGGGAGTGGTGGAAAATTACCGTATATGCAACGTAAAAAAGTCGGGGTAGTTAGCGCGAAGAAATCCTTCGCTCTCCCATGTTGCTTCATCTACGGAGTGATTACTCCATAGAACTTTGTAGAACCACAACGTGCGGTTGCGTGTGGTTCGGGCCTTGTCATCAATTATTTGAACTGGTTCCTACCGATACGTGATATCCGGTTTCAGTTCTTAAATATCCTCCAGCTGAATGGTAGTTGATAGCTTGAGACACTTCCTCAGATGGGAGATGTGAAAGATGTCGTGCACACCGGAGAGTGTTTCTGGTAAATTCAGCCGGTATGCTACCGATCCACATCTTTCTGTACTCTTAAATGGACCGATGAATCAGGGTGCTAACTTCCCTCTCACCCCGAATCTGTTCACACCCTTCATTGGAGATATACGTAGATATACGTGATCCCCGACTATGAACTGTAATGGGAATCTTCTCCGGTCCGCATACTGTTTTTGTCGGGATTGGGCGGCATTTAAGTTCGCTTGAATCAGCCGAATTTTTCCTCCTCGTTGTTGACAAGATCAATCCCGAAGGTGACCCTTTCGCCAGAAACACCAATTCAGTGGTGTGCGGCATTTTCTCCCATATAGCGCCTCGTAAGGCGCCATATTAATACTGGCTTGGTACCCATTGTTGTACGAGAACTCGGCCAACGGTATGTGATCATCCCAATTCTTACCGTGGTTGATAACACACGCTCGTAGCATATCTTCTAAAATCTGATTTTCCCGCTCGGTTTGTCCATCCGTCTGCGGGTGTGTAACACCCCAAAATTTTGATTTAAAACCCTAAATAATGTTAAGAGGGGAATTTAAAAAATTTTGGACGTGTTGCATGTTTTGCAAAAATTCAAATTCAAACTGGAATTCAAATTAAACTCAAATCAGAAAAGAAATAGAAAAAGAAAAAGAGAAAACAGAAAAAAACCGGCCAGTGGGCCGCAACCCACCAGCCGGCCCAACCAGCGCCGCGCCAGCCCGCAGCCGCTCGCGCCGTTTCCTTCTGCTGACAGGTGGGACCCGCCAGCTCGTCTTCTACCTCGCGCCCGCGCCGGACTCCCTCTCACCCGAATCAAAACTGATCGGGATTTCCGTGAATCCCAGCCGAATTCCGCTCGGGGGCGACGCAAACTCGATCTAAACCACCCCGCCGCCATCCCCCGTCTATAAAAACCCCGGCCTCGTTCTGTTTTTCCCACGCGATCGGCTGATTTTCCTCCGGTGAGAACCGATACTTCTCCGGCGAATTCTGGCCGATCTAAGCTCGGAAATTCCGATCTAACTCGCTGGTCTTGATCCACCGCCTCCGGGGAACCTTGCAGGTGCAGAAAACTCGGTGACTTGCGGTGTAAACACAGCGCCGACGAGCTTCGCCATGGTTTCACCTCGAACCTCGTCGCCGATCAACTTCCAGGACCTCCGAGCTCAAGAAAACCCCCGAGGTGAGATCCCCGACCTCTCCTCTACCGATCTATGCCATGAAATCATAGTTCTAGGAAGAATTCCCGAAGATCCGAAAGTTTCCGGCGAGATCGCCGCTTTCTGCCGCCGTGCGCCGCCGGCAGCGCCGCCCGTGCTCGATCAGAGCGACGTGGCCGCTTGTGCGCCGTTTATTTTAAATCGCACGGTAGGGTTTAATTCCCTGCGTACCGGTTCGACGTTATAATCTCAGCCGTCGGTTTAAAATCGGACGGTCCACGTCCGCCCCGCATTATAAAGACTGGAAATCTTACATGCTACCCCCTGGGGTTCTCGGGAAATAAGAGCTAGCCCCGGAAACTTCTGATCTAGCCCCTGGAACTTCAGAAAATCATGTAAATTCATTTAAAAATCAGTTTTAGCCCCTGGACTTAATTTGGAAAAACTCCTCTGATAAGTGTAGCTAGACCCTTGGAAATTCTGAAAATAATATTATAGACCCTGTAGTGGGGTGAGTTTACCTTTTTAGCCCTGTTTAGTATTTAATTTAGGAAATTGAATATGTGGCTAGTGTTTAAAAATTAAAAAGTGGGACAAACATATTGTCAAAATTAAATTAAAGACTTTCTCAGTATTTAGGAAACTTTGGAGTGAGATAAAAACATATTTTGGGCTGAATTGAATCTGTTTAATTTATTATTCACATTTAGGGACACATTTTTAAGTAAAGAATAAATCTGAAAATTAGGAAAATAATTGTGAAATATTTTACATCAGAGGCAATAGTCAAAATATGTTATTAAATTATTTAGGACCAGAACCTATTCTATTTAGATGATGTGTCTTACTATTTTCATAATAAAGTACACATTTATGCACAGGAAAATAAATCTGAAAATATAGCAACTAGTAAATGATGAATGGAGTTTCTAAAATCCAAAGAGTTCAGTTTAGGGTTGGTAGAAATTATGAAGACACATATGGAGAAGGAATATACCTTTCATGCTTATTTGGTAGTAAAAAGGTATAGTAATTGAATATAAGGAATTTATTTAAATTGGAAACTCATATATATATATATAGTAGGTAAGTATGAATGTGAACGCAAAAGTAGGAATCATATATACATGATTAAAAGTGTATGAAAGCCACAAATCAACACACATAGAGTAACCACAACAGATATAATGGTGAATGACTTCCATAGATATGAATGTGTGGTTTGTATGAAGTGGAAGTGTGAACTATGTCTTATGGATTGTTATTTTTCTTTTGCTATGTGTGATGGTATGAAGTAGAACCTGCTCAGTAGCAAGTTATTCCTTTCCATGATCAGGACTACCCATTCCAAGAGCAGCAGGAAGGAGGCAAGTGTCCTTGACCACTTTGATCCTATGCTAGGATGTGTAGATAGAATTATTTGCATTGTCAAATGAAATATGAAACCCAGGTTAGGAAGTTTCCCTAGAATTTCATTACCTTGTTTCCTTGTAGCTTGGGTTGGGATTTATTTTATCATGTCATTTATTATTATGCATATTCTTAGCCATGCTTAGAATGGGATATTTGGGATATGAGATCATCAGTTTATTTTACCATACTCTTGAATGAGATATTGTGAGTTATGTAGAGGTAGGGATCAAGGCAAGTTGGATGTTTTGGTTGTGTGCTGGGTGCACGAGACTCGGGTTTGTGTTTAGTACTTGCCTGGATCCTAAGGACCGGTTCATGGAGCATGTAACCTGGCTTTATAGTGCCAACCACATGCTGAGATGGGGCAGCTTGGCCAATTAATTAGGTGTATCCCCGACGTAGTATGGGTGTGTTGGATGGTGCGGGGAGTAGGTGTCAGCTGGACTACCATATGAACCGCAAGGCTCAAGAGGGGGCCACTGCAGCGGGGTTGGAGCCTCTTGTATGCTGTTAGGGGTGAAACCTCACTGGGCCCACGCTCGTCGGGAATCCCTTTGTAAAGGCTTCGTAGTGATCTCCTGGCTACACACCTGGGAAGTGTGAATGTGGTTCGTAGCCACTGGCATAATGGAGGTTCTTTTAGTCCACCCGGCAACGGGGGATGAAATCACTACATGTGGGTACAGTGGTACAAACTCTGCAGAGTCAAAACTGTCATGACAGCCGTACTCACGGTCAAGAGCGGCTTGGACTTATTCATGATTGGAGGATGATGATTTTGGAAGTTGTGGATGTTAAGCGGGGAGCTTAACATTGAAAATGATGTTATGGTTATTTGGTTATGATGATGGGATGAGAGATTGGGACCATTTCACTTGTGTAGTAATGTAGGTGTTTAATAAGCTAAGGTGATAGGGATTAATTGCGTAGTGCTTTAACCATGAGTTCAACTCTCCTTGATATAGCCATGCATGATAAAATTTTCCCACACTTTCTGAATACCATTGGTACTCAACCTTGCATATTTTGTTGGTTTATATTGCTGCTCAGGTCAAGATAATGAGGTGGTGTATAATGACCAAGACTTTGGACCGGAAGAAGGTTTCTAGGTTCATGGAGACCCCCGGGCAACGCCTGTGACAGAGCCCTCAATAATAATATTCCGCTGCTAGTTTATTTACTTGTGATGAACTTATTATTGTCCATTGAGACATTTGCGAGGTAAGACTTATTTATATTCGACACCTGGCTTGTAATAAATGATGCTTCACTATTTTTCATCACATGTATGAGAAAATGATCCTGGCATACATGTGATATTCAGTCGGTTGTTCTTCGGAGAAACCGGGTGTGACAGAGGTGGTATCAGAGCCAAGGTTGCCCGTAGGAACGTGGACCTAGGTAGAAATGGACGTATCTAAGGACCCTATTTTCTTAAAAAACTATTTTACAAGGTGTGTGTTGAAAAGTGTTTTTTAATGGAGTCACTTTCTTCATCTTACCCCAATTTTCATTCAAAATAGGATTTTTGTTTAAGAGTTTATCTAACCTAAGTTTAAATTCTTTTTGTTTTAGATGGTTCGCATGATTCGTACCGCTCGCAAGTCCACAGGAGGGAGAGTTCCCGTAGGTGCCCTTGCCGAGAGGGAGGAGAGCCGTCCGGTGACATACCTTTCCTAAGGATTGGCAGTAGGAGGCTTATTGCGCCGTCTTCGGCGTATGCTCGAAGCCGCCGGCAATACGGGCAAGCTAATCATCCACTATAAGTCCACCAGGACCATCCGTGAGAAGAGGGAAGAATGGAGTTCAGAGATGAGGATAATACACGAAAATCAGCTGCTTAAGATTCACCACTCTCCAGCTTGTAGAGCGACACAGGTCGATGCGGAGAAAGATGTCACCTGGGAGGCCATCACTTGCCAGAGTCACATCTATCGTCGCCACTTGGACAAAACTGAGTACATGTATGTCCTCCAGCGTGAGAGTGGTACCACGGAGTACAAGTACCCGCCGGTGCAGCAAGGGACTTCCCATGAGCACATGGACTTGTGCTTGGAAGACGCTGCTATGCTCAACACTCGACTGCAGGAGTGTCAACAAGAGCTTCAGGATGTCCGAGACACCCTGAAGGAAACGGAGGCGTTGCTGCGAGCCTGCTTAAAGGCGAGAGAAAGAGGAGACGGGAATGAACTGTGTGTCACCGAGAATGATACATGGACTCCTGACTCCCCAGATCACCGGGCGATCAGGCGTCGTCGCACTTCTCCACCAGCAGCCTCCCCACCCAAAGCAGAGTCAGAAGGAAGCCGAAATGATGAGGAAGATCCCGAGGAGCCAACTCAAGAAAACGAGTAGTGTAGAGTCCTTCCCTTAGTTAGCAAGATGTTGAATAGCCGAGTCATTACGTTAGATAATGGTGTGTTAATGCTTGGTGTGTGATGTGAGTTGTGGAAGCCATGAGCAATTGTCCACAGCCTCGTCTTCAGATTGTTTTGCTTTGGTGTGTGAACCCACATGAAATAATATTGCATTTATTTTTGTGTGAAAAGTAAACCCTTAGAGAAGTATAACAAAGCCTCAACACTTCAAAGTACAAACAAATGAAAGTGGTAAGAGGATACTAAATGCTTTCAAATTAACATTGGTTGATTCTGCCAGTTGGCTGGAAGAGGAAAAGGACGTGCTGCCAACCCCGCCAACAACAACGATGAGGCCTGCAACCCTCATCTTTCTGGAGGCCAGGACAGGGGTGGTCGCCGTGAAGGAGTTGATCCCCTCCACCAAATGCTGGAGAATCAGAATCAGCTCATCCAGAACTTGACTCAAGTGGTGGCCAACTTGCATCAAGTTCCACCTCCACAAGCTGCACCACGTCAACCAAGGTTGAGTGAGTTTCTAGGAACTCAACCTCCAAAGTTTGCAAGTGCTGCTGAACCTCTGGAGGCAGATGATTGGTTGAAGACCATTGAGAGTAAGATGAGGATCATACAGTGCCAAGGGTATGAGAGAGTGCTGTTTGCCTCTCATCAATTGCATGGACCTGCTGCTGATTGGTGGACCGCCTACGTGGCCGCCCATCATGACCCTGAGAACATCACTTGGGAAGAGTTCAAGCGTAGTTTCCTCAACCATTACATCCCAAGAGGTGAACTCAAAAACAAGAGGAAGGAGTTTTTGGGGTTGCAGCAAGGTAACATGACTGTGAGGGAATACCTCACTAAATTTACTCAACTATCCCGTTATGCCCCACAAGACATAGAGACTAATGAGCAGAAACAAGATTGTTTCGTGGAAGGACTTACCGCAGAAATGCAGTGTGCAATGTCCTCAAGTGAGTATGAAAGCTTCCAAAAGATGGTGGACAGGGCGTTTGTGGTAGAAAGGAAGCTGAAGGCCTTGGAAAATGAGAACAAGAGGAAGGCCGGGTGGTCACATCAAGCATCAGGGAGCAACACCTGCCCACGTCTGATGCAGCAACCAGCAGGGCAGACGAACCGTGCTGCGGTACCCTACTCAGCACCAAGAGGGTACAACCCGAACTACAGGCCTCCGGCAGCACCAGCACAGCCACAACGTCAGTTTGTACAGCAGCCTCGCCCTGCATATCCACCTCGACCAGCAGTGCAAGGACCCCCGAACCATCACCAAGACAACAAAGGTCAGGCACCTAAGGTTGGGGTGCAATGTTTTAGCTGTGGTGAAGTGGGGCACTATGCCCATAAGTGCCCAAAGAAGAAGCCCGCGCAGCCACAACAGTAGAATGTAATGAGAGGACGGGTGAACCACGTCACTATGGAGGAAGCACAAGAGGCACCCGATGTGGTAGTTGGTAAGTTTCCTGCCAATTTACACCTTGCAACCCTGCTGTTTGATTCTGGTGCTACCAACTCGTTTATTGCTCAAGGGTTTGTTAAGAAGCATGACCTAGCAACAACACAAATGAACCATATGCTAGCCGTAAACTCTCCAGGTGGAGAAAATAGGACAAGACAAGTGTGTCCCAAAGTGAACCTAGACATTAATGGGGTGGTATTTACTGCTAACCTCATAGTGATAGATTCTCAAGGGATAGATATTATCTTGGGTATGGATTGGTTGACAAAACATAAAGGAATCATCCATTGTTCGACCAGAACGGTGGAACTAACTCACCCTAGTGGCACAAGAGTAAAGTTCATAACAATACACAAGCCTAGGAGGGACATTAAATTAAATCAAGTTGAGGTGAAAGTGGAGGAGATCAGGATTATCCGGGAATATCCAGATGTTTTTTCCGGAAGAATTGCCAGGTATGCCTCCCGATCGTGAAGTGGAATTTGCAATTGAGCTAGTGCCTGGAACAGCCCCGATTTACAAGAGACCTTATCGGATGGACTCCAAGCAGCTAGAAGAACTCAAGGATCATTTGAGAGAATTGACGGAGAAGGGATATATTCCCCCTAGTTCCTCACCATGGGGAGCTCCGGTGATATTTGTGCCCAAGAAGGACGGAACCCAAAGGTTATGTGTGGATTACCGTGCTTTGAATGAGGTAACCATCAAGAACAAGTACCCATTACCCCGCATTGAAGACTTGTTTGATCAGTTGAGGGGAGCTTGTGTGTTCTCGAAAATTGATCTCAGGTCGGGATACCACCAACTCAAGATAAGGCAATCTGATATTCCTAAGACAGCTTTCGTATCTCGGTACGGACTGTATGAATACACTGTCATGCCTTTCGGGCTAACTAATGCCCCGGCATACTTCATGTATCTCATGAACAAGGTATTCATGGAATATCTGGAAAAATTTGTGGTGGTTTTTATAGATGACATTCTCGTCTTCTCCAAAGATGAAGAAGAACATGAGAAACATCTAAGGTTGGTGTTGCAAAGGCTCAGAGAACACCAACTATATGCCAAGTTGAGCAAGTTTGAGTTTTGGCTGAAGAGAGTTCCCTTCTTAGGACATATAATCTCGGAAGGAGGAATCTCCGTAGATCCCGCCAAAATCGAGGATATACAGAAGTGGAAGACCCCTGAAAGTGTCGGGGAAGTTCGAAGCTTCTTGAGATTGGCTGGATACTATCGACGGTTTATTGAGGGATTCTCTAAGATCTCAAGACCCCTCACCCAAACTGTTGGAGAAGGGAATCACATTCACATGGACGCCACAGTGCGAGACAAGTTTTCAGGAGCTAAAGAAAAGATTGACAACAGCCCCAGTGTTGGTTATGCCAGATATGCAGAAGAATTTCACGGTGTATTGCGATGCCTCTGGAAATGGGTTGGGATGTGTTCTCATGCAAGAAGGGCATGTCGTGGCTTATGCATCCCGGCAGCTTCGGAAGCACGAGAAGAACTATCCTACACATGACCTAGAACTAGCCGCAGTGGTACACGCGTTGAAAATTTGGCGGCACTATTTGATGGGGAAGAGGACAGAGATATATACGGATCATAAGAGTTTGAAGTACATTTTCACACAGCCAGATCTCAACCTCAGGCAAAGGAGATGGTTAGAGCTAATTAATGACTTTGATGTGGGCATCAACTATCATCCCGGGAAAGCAAGCGTCGTGGCCGATGCTTTGAGTCGGAAAGTGCAGGTCAATAAGTTGAGCGTGAAGGACATGCCTGCAGAATTGAAGGACGAGGTTATAAAGCTCAATCTATGCCTGGTAAATAGTGGTGAAGCCATCGCCATGGAAGTGGATTCCACACTCGAGCGAGACATACGCGAGGGTCAAAAGAATGACGAGAAGATACAAGAGATCAGACAACTCATCAAGGAAAATAAGGCTCCTGGTTTCAGAGAGGATGAACAAGGAACGGTGTGGCACGGGAAAAGAATCTGTGTGCCAGAAGTAAAGGAGATCCGTGAATTGATTTTGAAGGAGGCTCATGATTCTGACTATTCCATTCATCCTGGGAGTATGAAGATGTACCAGGACCTCAAGAGCAGGTATTGGTGGTATGGCATGAAGCGAGATGTCGCGGGACATGTTGCCCTATGTGACACATGTCAGTTGGTGAAAGCAGAACATCAACGACCCGTGGGATTATTGCAACCACTCAAAGTGCCTGAATGGAAATGGGAAGAAATCAGCATGGATTTCATCGTGGGAATGCCTAGGACCCAATCAGGATATGATTCGATATGGGTCGTCATTGATAGGCTAACTAAGGTAGCTCATTTCATCCCCGTGAAAGAAAGCTATAGTGGATCCAAATTGGCAGAGTTGTACATGTCAAGGATCGTGTGTTACCATGGAGTGCCAAAGAAGATTGTGTTGGATCGAGGGACACAGTTCACCTCAAGGTTCTGGCAGAAGTTGCACGAAACCATGGGAACCCATCTGAACTTTAGTTCTGCCTATCATCCCCAAACTGATGGGCAGACGGAAAGAACCAATCAGATCCTTGAATATATGCTAAGGGCATGTTCACTTAAAAACAATCGGAGTTGGGACAAGAAATTACCGTATGCGGAGTTTTCCTATAACAACAGCTATCAAGCTAG
The DNA here is from genome assembly GCA_030760725.1 of Neostapfia colusana. Taxonomy (NCBI): domain Eukaryota; kingdom Viridiplantae; phylum Streptophyta; class Magnoliopsida; order Poales; family Poaceae; genus Neostapfia; species Neostapfia colusana. The sequence goes on from JASWHV010000011.1 coordinate 20,385,713, forward strand.
TATGAAGATGTCACCGTTTGAAGCTTTGTACGGGAGGAAGTGCAGAACTCCCCTATTTTGGAACCAAACGGGGGAAAGTAAAGTGTTTGGTCCAGAAGTACTACAAGAAGCCAAGACGAAGGTGAGGGAAATTCGCAACAACTTGAGGATAGCACAAACACGCCAAAAGAGCTATGCCGATGTACGAAGAAGAGAGCTCGTTTTCAACGTGGGAGACTATGTCTATCTCAAGGTGTCCCCTATCAGAGAGACCTCGTCGGTTCAAGATGAAAGGGAAGTTGTCACCGCGATACATCGGACCTTTTCAAGTTTTGGAGAGGAAAGGCGAAGTGGCGTATCAACTAGAGTTACCGGCTCATCTATCGGATGTGCACGATGAATTCCATGTGTCACAACTCAAGAAATGCCTGAGGACGCCTAAAGAGGTGTTACCCATGAATGTAGTGGACATAGCTGAGGATTTGTCTTATGCCGAGCAACCATACAAGATTTTGGAGACAATGGAACGCCTCACCAGAAATAAAAGAATCCGGATGTGCAAGGTGCAGTGGCAGCATCACTCAGAAGAGGAAGCCACCTGGGAGCAGGAAGATGAGCTCAAGGCACAATTTCCGGAATTGTTTTCTTAGAACCACCAATCTCGAGGACGAGATTTCTTTTAAGGGGGGTAGAGCTGTAACACCCCAAAATTTTGATTTAAAACCCTAAATCATGTTAAGAGGGGAATTTAAAATTTTTTGGACGTGTTGCATGTTTTGCAAAAATTCAAATTCAAACTGGAATTCAAATTAAACTCAAATCAGAAAAGAAATAGAAAAAGAAAAAGAGAAAACAGAAAAAAAACCGGCCAGTGGGCCGCAACCCACCAGCCGGCCCAACCAGCGCCGCGCCAGCCCGCAGCCGCGCGCGCCGTTTCTTTCCGCTGACAGGTGGGACCCGCCAGCTCGTCTTCTACCTCGCGCCCGCGCCAGACTCCCTCTCACCCGAATCAAAACCGATCGGGATTTCCGCGAATCCCAGCCGAATTCCGCTCGAGGGCGACGCAAACTTGATCTAAACCACCCCGCCGCCATCCCCCGTCTATAAAAACCCTAGCCTCATTCTGTTTTTCCCAAGCGATCGGCCGATTTTCCTCCGGTGAGAACCGAGACTTCTCCGGCGAATTCTGGCCGATCTAAGCTCGGAAATTCCGATCTAACTCGCTGGTCTTGATCCACCGCCTCTGGGGATCCTTGCAGGTGCAGAAAACTCGATGACTTGCGGTGTAAACACAGCGCCGACGAGCTTCGCCGTGGTTTCACCTCGGACCTCGTCGCCGATCACCTTCCAGGACCTCCGAGCTCAAGAAAACCCCCGAGATGAGATCCCCGACCTCTCCTCTACCGATCTATGCCATGAAATCACAGTTCTAGGAAGAATTCCCGAAGATCCGAAAGTTTCCGGCGAGATCGCCGCTTTCCGCCACCGTGCACCGCCGACAGCGGCCCCCGCGCTCGATCGGAGCGACGTGGCCGCTTGTGCGCCGTTTATTTTAAATCGCACGGTAGGGTTTAAATCCCCGCGTACCGGTTCGACGTTATAATCTCAGCCGTCGGTTTAAAATCGGACGGTCCACATCAGCCCCGCGTTATAAAGACTGGAAATCTTACGTGCTACCCCCTAGGGTTCTCGGGAAATAAGAGCTAGCCCCAGAAACTTCTGATCTAGCCCCTGGAACTTCAGAAAATCATGTAAATTCATTTAAAAATCAGTTTTAGCCCCTGGACTTAATAAAAATTTGGAAAAACTCCTCTGATAAGTGTAGCTAGACCCTTGGAAATTCTGAAAATAATATTATAGACCCTGTAGTGGGGTGAGTTTACCTTTTTAGCCCTGTTTAGTATTTAATTTAGGAAATTGAATATGTGGCTAGTGTTTAAAAATTAAAAAGTGGGACAAACATATTGTCAAAATTAAATTAAAGACTTTCTCAGTATTTAGGAAACTTTGGAGTGAGACAAAAACATATTTTGGGCTGAATTGAATCTGTTTAATTTATTATTCACATTTAGGGACACATTTTTAAGTAAAGAATAAATCTGAAAATTAGGAAAATAATTGTGAAATATTTTACATCAGAGGCAAAGGTCAAAATATGTTATTAAATTATTTAGGACCAGAACCTATTCTATTTAGATGATGTGTCTTACTATTTTCATAATAAAGTACACATTTATGCATAGGAAAATAAATCTGAAAATATAGCAACTAGTAAATGATGAATGGAGTTTCTAAAATCCAAAGAGTTCAGTTTAGGGTTGGTAGAAATTATGAAGACACATATGGAGAAGGAAAATACCTTTCATGCTTATTTGGTAGTAAAAAGGTATAGTAATTGAATATAAGGAATTTATTTAAGTTGGAAACTCATATATATATATAGTAGGTAAGTATGAATGTGAACACAAAAGCAGGAATCATATATACATGATTAAAAGTGCATGAAAGCCACAAATCAACACACATAGAGTAACCACAACACATATAATGGTGAATGACTTCCATAGATATGAATGTGTGGTTTGTATGAAGTGGAAGTGTGAACTATGTCTTATGGATTGTTATTTTTCTTTTGCTATGTGTGATGGTATGAAGTAGAACCTGCTCAGGAGCAAGTTATTCCTTTCAAAGATCAGGACTACCCATTCCAAGAGCAGCAGGAAGGAGGCAAGTGTCCTTGACCACTTTGATCCTATGCTAGGATGTGTAGATAGAATTATTTGCATTGTCAAATGAAATATGAAACGCAGGTTAGGAAGTTTCCCTAGAATTTCATTACCTTGTTTCCTTGTAGCTTGGGTTGGGATTTATTTTATCATGTCATTTATTATTATGCATATGCTTAGCCATGCTTAGAATGGGATATTTGGGATATGAGATCATCAGTTTATTTTACCATACTCTTGAATGAGATATTGTGAGTTATGTAGAGGTAGGGATCAAGGCAAGTTGGATGTTTTGGTTGTGTGCTGGGTGCACGAGACTCGGCTTTGTGTTTAGTACTTGCCTGGATCCTAAGGACCGATTCATGGAGCATGTAACCTGGCTTTACAGTGCCAACCACATGCTGAGATGGGGCAGCTTGGCCAATTAATTAGGTGTATCCCCGGCGTAGTATGGGTGTGTTGGATGGTGCGGGGAGTTGGTGTCAGCTGGACTACCATATGAACCGCAAGGCTCAAGAGGGGGCCACTGCAGCGGGGTTGGAGCCTCTTGTATGCTGTTAGGGGTGAAACCTCAGTGGGCCCATGCTCGTCGGGAATCCCTTTGTAAAGGCTTCGTAGTGATCTCCTGGCTACACACCTGGGAAGTGTGAATGTGGTTCGTAGCCACAGGCATAATGGAGGTTCTTTTAGTCCACCCGACAACGGGGGATGAAATCACTACATGTGGGTACAGTGGTACAAACTCTGTAGAGTCAAAACTGTCATGACAGCCGTGCTCACGGTCAAGAGCGGCTTGGACTTATTCATGATTAGAGGATGATGATTTTGGAAGTTGTGGATGTTAAGCGGGGAGCTTAACATTGAAAATGATGTTATGGTTATTTGGTTATGATGATGGGATGAGAGATTGGGACCATTTCACTTGTGTAGTAATGTAGGTGCTTAATAAGCTAAGGTGATAGGGATTAATTGCGTAGTGCTTTAACCATGAGTTCAACCTCTCCTTGATATAGCCATGCATGATAAAATTTTCCCACACTTGCTGAGTACCATTGGTACTCAACCTTGCATATTTTGTTGGTTTATATTTCTGCTCAGGTCAAGATAATGAGGTGGTGTATAATGACCAAGACTTTGGACCCGAAGAAGGTTTCTAGGTTCATGGAGACCCCCGGGCAACGCCTGTGACGGAGCCCTCAAGAATAATATTCCGCTGCTAGTTTATTTACTTGTGATGAACATATTATTGTCCATCGAGACATTTGCGATGTAAGACTTATTTATATTCGACACCTGGCTTGTAATAAATGATGCTTCACTATTTGTCATCACATGTATGAGAAAATAATCCTGGCATACATGTGATATTCACTCGGTTGTTCTTCGGAGAAACCGGGTGTGACAGGGTGGTACGCTGAACTACGGATCAGCTTTGTCCCCAACGCAGCGTGTAGCTGCTCCCAAAAATGGGACACAAATAAAGTGCCCCGATCCGATATGATGGTGCGGGGTACACCGTACAAGCATAAGATCCGTGAGATGTACAATTCAGCATACTTCTTGGCGTTGTAGTTTGTTTTGACCGGGTTTAAATGGGCAACTTTGGTGAGCCAATCGACGATAACCCACACAGAATCATGCTTCTGAAAAGTGGTGGGTAAACCGACGATGAAGTCCATGCTCACATCCTCCCACTTCCAGGCAGGAACGCCCAGTGGTTGTAGCAGTCCCGGTTTCCTCATGTGGTCTGCCTTCACTCTTCGACATGTATCACACTCAGACACGTACTTTGCGGTCTCCCGCTTCATCAGTGTCCACCAAAACTTGCTTCTGAGTTCTTGATACATTTTGTTGCTGCCGGGGTTAATAGAAAACATTGACAAGTGAGCCTTATCAAAGATTTTCTTCCGGGTTACGGGGTACGACGATCCGATCGTTGAACCATAGGACGCAGTCTCCGTCTTTCTGGAAACATTTCAGCTCCCCACTGTCTATACGTCTCCGCAAATGTGACATGCCCTTGTCATGTTTCTGAGCTGCCGCTATCTCTTCACGGATGGTGGAGATCAACACTAAGTTGTAGAGAGCTCCATGTGGAATCACATGCAATGGTGGCTCGCTCTCTTCCAACGGTGTGATGGTCAGATTGTGGACGTGTGACTTCCGACTCAGCGCATCCGCCACTATTTTTGCCTTGCCGGGGTGACAATGGATCTCTATCTCGTAATCCTTTATCAACTCTAACCATCTTCGTTGCCTCATGTTCAGCTCTTTCTGAGTGAATATGTACTTGAGGCTCTTGTGGTCGGTATATAAATGTACGAGGTTACCGAGTAGGTAGTGCCTCCACATTTTAAGTGCGAGCATCACGGCAGCGAGCTCCAAGTCATGCGTTGGATAATTCTGCTCATGGTTTCTGAGCTGCCATGATCCATACGCGACCACTCTTCGGTCTTGCATCAGCACACATCTGAGCCCAATGCCGGATGCATCGCAGTACACATCGAACGGTTTTGTTGTGTCTGGCTGTGCCAAAACCGGTGCTGATGTTAGGTGTTTCACTAATGCCTTGAACGCTGCTTCACATGCTGGACTCCAAACAAATTTGGTAGACTTCTTCAGCAGCTCTGTCATAGGCTTGGCAATCTTCGAGAAGTTCGGAATGAACCTCCGATAATATCCCGTGAGTCCGAGGAAACTCTGTACCTCGTGAACAGTTCTCGGGGACTTCCAATTCAGCACTTGTGTGATCTTACTCGGGTCTACAGTGATGCCCTCCGCTGAGATAATATGCCCGAGAAAAGGCACTTGCGATATCCAGAATTCGCACTTGCTGAATTTCGCGTATAGCTTGTGATCCCGCAGCCGTTGCAAGACTATACGCAGATGCTTCTTGTGTTCTTCCTCCGACTTGGAATATACCAATATGTCATCGATGAAGACAATGACAAACTTGTCCAGCTCCGGCATGAATACCGAGTTCATCAAGTACATGAAATGAGCTGGAGCATTGGTGAGGCCGAAGGACATGACCAGGTACTCATACAGTCCGCACCTCGTCGAGAAAGCCGTCTTCGGAATATCCTCAGCCCGTATCTTAATCTGATGATACCCGGATCTTAAGTCCATCTTGGAAAAGATCTTTGCTTCGACCAACTGATCAAACAACATGTCGATCCGTGGCAACGGGTACTTGTTCTTGACGATTATGGCATTTAGTGGACGATAGTCCACACAAAGCCGCAACGTCTCGTCTTTCTTCTTCACGAATAATGCAGAACAGCCCCATGGCGAGGAGCTTGGCCTAATAAAACCCTTCTCCAGCAAGTCCGTCAACTGCGTCTTTAGTTCAGCCAATTCCTTGGGCGCCATCTTGTACGGCCTTCGGGATATTGGCATGGTTCCGGGTGCAAGTTCAATCTTGAACTCCACCTCTCTGTCGGGCGGCATCCCGGTAAATCATCCGGGAACAAGTCAGGGAACTCACGGACTACTGGAATATCTTCCAATCTGATGGTTGTGGATTGATATACACTTGGAAGTTTTATTTCTGGACTGTCCAGAAACAAAGAGTGTGACTCGTGCATTTCTGGGTGTAGTTGCACGACTCGAAGGACGGTTCTAAAACAGCGCCGTGGCGGGTTAACCACGACATCCCTAAGACGACATCGACCTTATGTCCCTCTAAAATTATGAGAGACGTAGGGTATACTCTACCCGCTAAGCATAATGGTACTTTGGAAACCATCATGCTTGCTGAAATCTTCCCACCCGGTGAGAAAATCAAATATGGATTATTGGTGGGTAGTATTTGCAAGCTGTGTTTAGCACTGAAAGCTTGGATAATAAAATTGTGCATGGTGCCTGAAACAAATAATACTATGGCGGGATGCTGGTTGTAACACCCCAAAACCTGTTAAGAGGGGAATTTAAAAATTTTTGGACGTATTGCATGTGGTGCAGAAATTCAAATTCAAATTGGAATTCAAATTCAACTCAAAACAGAAAAGAAAAAGAAAAAGAAAAAGGAAAAAACAAAACCCCCCGGCCAGTGGGCCGAAACCCACTAGCCGGCCCACCCACCCCCGCGCCAGCCCGCAGCCACGCGCCCCCTCTCCCTCTCACTGACACGCGGGGCCCTCGTGTCATCCCCGACCTCCTGCTCGCGCCAACTACCCGGACTCCTCCGCGCGCGCCCGATCGCAACTAACCCGGAAAACCGCGTTCCCCAGCCGAGATTCTGGTCCCCGGACAACTCCAGCTCGATCCTAACCGACCGCCGCCCTCCCTCGTCTATATAAGCGCCGGCATCACCCATTTTTTTCATCCCGATCGCCTATTTTTCCTCCCGGTGAGAACCAAAGCTTCTCCGGCCGTTTTCTCTCGATCTTTGCTCGGGTTCTCTGATCTAACGCGTCGATCGTGTTCCACCGCCTCCGGGGAATCACGCAGGTGCAGAAAACTCGGTGCTTTGTGCTCCAGACACAGCGCCGACGAGCATCGCCACGATTTCATCTCGGACCTCGCCACCGACCGCCTTCCAGGGCCTCCGAGCTCAAGAAAGCCCCCGAGGTGAGATCCCCGACCTCCCCTCTACCGATCTATGCCATGAAATCCCACAGTTTTAGGAAGAATAGACGAAGATCCGAAGTTTTCCGGTGAGATCGCCGCCTCCCGCCGCCGCGCACCACCGGGCAGCGCCGCCCGCGCTCGGTCAGAGCGACGTGGCCGCTTATGGGCCGTCTATTTTAAATCGCACGGTGGAATTAAAACCCGCGCGTACCGGTTCGGCGATCTAATATGAGCCGTCTGTTTTAAATCGGACGGTCCACGTCAGCCCCGCATTATAAAGGCCGGGATTCTTACGCGCTACCCCCTGGGGATCTCGGAAAATACGAGCTAGCCCCGGAAACTTCTGATCTAGCCCCTGGGACTTCAGAAATTCATGTAAATTCAATTAAAAATCAGTTTTAGCCCCTGGACTTAATAAAAATTAGCAAAACCCTTCTGTTATGCATAGTTAGGCCCCTCGAAATTCTTAAAATAATAAATTAGACCCTGTAGTAGGGTGAACTTACCTTTTTGACCCTATATGGTATTAAATTTAGAAATTTGAATGTGTGACTAGGATTTAAATTTAAAAGGAAATACAAACACATGTGCTAATTCAAGTTAAACTCTACTAACACTTGGAAAACTTTGGAATGAACTAAAAATAAATTTTAGGCTGAAATGAAATCTGTTTGGGTGTTGTTCATATTTATTAGTTCTAGGAACACATTTTTAGGTTAATAAATAATTCTGAAAATTGGTAAAATAAATTTAAATTAGTTCACATCAGAGGAGAAGTTCCAAAATATATTATTGATCAGAACCTATTCTGTTTAGATGATATGCCCTACTATTTAATATTAAGGTTTACTTTTAGTCATAGAAAATAAATCTGGAAAATATAGAAAAATAGGTGTGCATGACTAGATAATGATAAATGAAGTCTCCAAATCCAAAGACTTCAGTTTAGGATTGGTAGAAGATCTGAAAATCCATTTGGAGTAGGAAATTACCTTCCAGGTAATCTTGGTAGCTAAAGAGTGTATTAAAGAATTTGTTTAAATTGGAAATTCATATATAGTGTGCAAACAGAAATTTGAATACAAAAGTTAGAAATAATATACATATGTTTAAAAGTGCATGTAGGGCAAAAATCAACACACATAGGGTAACCACAACCCTTAGAAATGTGAATGACTTTCATAGGTGTGAATGTGTGGATTGTATGAAGTGAAAGTGTGAACCCTGTCTTATGGATTGTTGTTTCCTTTTGCTATGTGTGTTGGCATGAGTAGAATCTGCCCCAGAGCAAGTTCTTCCCTTCCAAGATCAGGACTATCCATTCCCAGAGCAGCAGGAAGAAGGCATGTGTCCTTGACCACTTTGATCCTATGCTAGGATGTATAGATAGAATTATTTGCATTGTCAATTGAAATATGAAACCCATGCTAGGAAGTTTCCCTAGAATTGCATTACTTTGTTTCCTTGTATGCTTGGGTTGGGATTTATTTTATCATGTCATTTATTTATATGCTTATGCTTAGCCATGCATAGAATGGGATAATGGGAATATGAGATCATCAAATTATTTACCTTATTCTTGAATGAGATATTATGAGTTATGTAGAGGTAGGAATCAAGGCAAGTTGGATGTTTTGGTTGGTGCTGGATGCACGAGACTCGGATTTGTGTTTAGTACTTGCCTGGATCCTAAGGACCGGTTCATGGAGCATGTAACCTGGCTTTACCGTGCCAACCACATGCTGAGATGGGGCAGCTTGGCCTATTAATTGGGTGTATCCCCGGTGTAGTATGGGTGTGTTGGATGGTGCGGGGAGTAGGTGTCAGCTGGACTACCATATGAACCGCAAGGCTCAAGAGGGGGCCAATGCAGCGGGGTTGGAGCCTCTTGTATGTTGTTAGGGGTGAAACCTCAGTGGGCCCACGCTCGTCGGGAATCCCTTTGTAAAGGATTCATAGTGATCTCTTGGCTACACACTTGTGAAGTGTGAATGTGGTTCGTGGCCACTGGCATAATGGAGGTTCTTTTAGTCCACCCGGCAACGGGGGATAAAATCACTACATGTGGGTACAGTGGTGCAAACTCTGCAGAGTCAAAACTGTCATGACAGCCGTGCTCACGGTCAAGAGCGGCTTGGACTTATTCATGATTAGAGGATGATGGATTTGGAAGTTGAGGATGTTAACCGGGGAGCTTGACATTGGATATGATGATTATAATTACTTGATTTTGATGATGGGTTGGGAGTTTGGAACCATTTCACCTGTTTAGTAATGTATGTGCTTAATAAGCTAAGGTAATAGGTATTAATTGCGTAGTGCTTTAACCATGAGTTCAACCTGTCCTTGTTCTAGCCATGCATGACATGACTTTCCCACACTTGCTGAGTACCAATGGTATTCAACCTTGCATATTTGTTGGTTTAAATTGCTGCTCAGGTCAAGGGAATGATGTGGTGTTCAATGCCCAAGACTTCAGACCCGAAGAAGGATTTTAGGTTCATGGAGCCCCGGGCAACGCCTGTGACGGAGCCCACAAGAATAATATTCCACTGCTATTTTATTTACTTGTTATGAACTTATTATCGTCCATCGAGACATATGCTATGTAAGACTTATTTATATTCGACACCTGGCTTGTAATAAATGATGCTTCACTATTTGTCGTCACATGTATGAGAAAATGATCCTGGCATACATGTGATATTCACTAGGTTGTTCTTCGGAGAAACTGGGTGTGACAGAAGTGGTATCAGAGCCAAGGTTGCCCGTAGGTTTGTGGACCTAGGTAGAAATGGACGTATTTAAGGACCCTATTTTCTTAAAAACTATTTTTACAAAGGTGTGGGTTGAAAAGTATTATTTAATGGGGTCACTTTATTCATCTTACCCAACTTTTATTCAAAATAGGATTTTTGTTTAAAATCTTATCTAACTTAAGTTTAAAAGCTTTATGTTTTAGATGGTTCCCATGATCCGCACCGCCCGCAAGTCCACCGGAGGGAGAGTTCTCGTAGTTGCCCTTGAGAAGCGGGAAGAATGGAGTTCAGAAATGAGGATTATCCATGAAAATCAGTTGCTTAAGATCCACCGCTCTCCAGCTTGTCGAGCGACACAGGTCGATGCGGAGAAGGATGTCACCTGGGAGGCCATCACCTGCGAGAGTCACATCTACCATCGCCACCTGGACAGGACTGAGTACATGTATGTCCTCCAGCGCGAGAGTGGTACAACGGAGTACAAGTACTCGCCAGTGCAGCAGGGGACTTCCCATGAGCACATGGACCTGTGCTTGGAGGATGCTGCTATGCTCAGCACTGGACTGCAGGAGTGTCAACAGGAGTTTCAGGATGTATGTGACACCCTGAAGGAGATTGAGGCATTGCTTCGAGCCAGCTTGAGGGCGAGAGAAAGAGGAGATGGGAATGAACTGTGTGTCACCGTGAATGAAACATGGACTCCTGACTCCCCAGATCGTCGGGCGAGCAGGCGTCGCCGTACTTCTCTGCCAACAGCTTCCCCACCCAAAGCGGAGTCAGAGGGTAGCCGCAATAACGAGGAAGATCCCGAGGAGCCAGCTCAGTGATACGAGTAGTGTAGGGTGCTTCCCTTAGTTTAGCAGGATGTCGAGTAGTCAAGTCGTTACCTTAGTTAATGGGGTGTTAATGCTTGGTGTGTGACGTGAGTTGTGGAAGCCGTGGGCGTTTGTCCACAACCTCGTCTTCAGGTTGTTTTGCTTTGGTGTGTGAACCCATATGAATTAAGAGTGCATTTATGTTCGCGTGAGACATGAAACCCTCATAAAATATAAATATAATAAGGTCTCAAAATTTTAAAGTTTAAACAAGCAAATTGGAAGTTAATACGCAATGCTTTAAATTGACATTTGGTTGATCAGGATAGATGGCCGGAAGAGGAAAGGGTCGTGGTGCCAACCCCGCCAACAACAACGATGAGGCCGGCAACCCTCATCTTTCTGGAGGGCAAGACAGGGGTGGTCGCCGTGAAGGAGTTGATACCATCCACCAAATGCTTGAAAATAGAAATCAGCTCATCCAGAGCCTGACTCAAGTGGTGGCCAACTTGCACCAAGCTCCATCTCCACAAGCTGCACCACGCCAACCAAGATTGAGTGAGTTTCTAGGGACTCAACCTCCAAAGTTTGCAAGTGCTGCTGAACCTCCGGAGGCAGATGATTGGCTAAAGACCATTGAGAGCAAGATGAGGATCATACAATGCCAAGGATATGAGAGGGTGCTGTTTGCCTCTCACCAGTTGCATGGACCTGCTGCTGATTGGTGGACCGCTTACGTGGCCGCCCATCATGACCCTGAGAACATCACTTGGGAAGAGTTCAAGCGTAGCTTCCGCAACCATTACATACCCAGGGGTGAACTCAAAAACAAGAGAAAGGAGTTCTTGGGGCTGCAGCAAGGAAGCATGACAGTGAGGGAATACCTCACTAAATTCACCCAACTATCCCATTATGCTCCACGGGACATAGAGACTGATGAGCAGAAAAAGGATTGCTTCGTGGAAGGACGTACAGAAGAAATGCAGTGTGCAATGTCCTCCAACAAGTATGAAAGCTTCCAAAAGATGGTGGACAGAGCATTTGTTGTAGAAAGGAAGCTGAAGGCCTTGGAAAATTAAAACAAGAGGAAGGCGGGATGGTCACACCAAGCCTCGGGTAGCAACACACGCCCACGACTGATGCAGCCACCCGCAGGGCAGACGAGCCGTGCTGTGGTACCCTACTCAGCACCGAGAGGGTACAACCCGAATTTCAGGCCTCCGTCAGCACCAGCGCAGCCACAACGTCAGTTTGTACAGCAGCCTCGCTCCACATATCAACCTCGACCAGCAGTACAAGGACCACCAAACCAACCCCAAGACAACAAAGGCCAGGCACCGAGGGTTGGGGTACAATTCTTTAATTGTGGTGAAGTGGGGCACTACGCCCGTAAGTGCCCAAAGAAGAAGCCTGTGCAGCCGCAACAGCAGAATGTGATGCGAGGATGGGTGAACCACGTGACCATGGAGGAAGCGCAAGAGGCACCCGACGTGGTAGTTGGTAAGTTTCCTGCCAATTTACACATTGCAACCCTGTTGTTCGATTCTGGTGCTACCCACTCGTTCATTGCCCAAGTATTTGTTAAGAAGCATGATCTAGCAACAACACAAATGAACCATATGCTAGCAGTAAACTCTCCAGGTGGAGAAATAAGGACAAGACAAGTGTGTCCCAAGGTGAATCTAGACATTAATGGGGTAGTATTTACTGCCAACCTCATAGTGATAGATTCACAAGGGATAGATATTATTTTGATCATGGATTGGTTGACCAAACATAAGGGAATCATCCATTGTTCGACCAGAATGGTGGAACTAACTCACCCTAGTGGCACAAGAGTAAAGTTCATAACAATACAAGAGCCTAGGAGGGACATTAAATTAAATCAAGTTGAGGTGAAAGTGGAGGAGATCAGGATTATCAGGGAATATCCAGACGTTTTTCGGGAGGAGTTGCCAGGTATGCCTCCTGATCGTGAAGTGGAATTCGCAATTGAGCTAGTGCCTGGAACAGCTCTGATATACAAGAGACCTTATCGGATGGACTCCAAGCAGCTAGGAGAACTCAAGGATCATTTAAGAGAATTGACAGGATGGGGTACATTCGTCCTAGTTCCTAACCATGGGAAGCTCCAGTGATATTTGTGCCCAAGAAGGACGGAACCCAAAGGTTATGCGTAGACTACCGTGCCTTGAATGAAGTAACCATCAAGAACAAGTACCCATTACCCCGCATTGAATACTTGTTTGATCAGTTGAGGGGAGCTTGTGTGTTCTCGAAAATTGATCTCAGGTCGAGGTACCACCAACTTAAGATAAGGCAAACCGATATTCCAAAGACAGCTTTCGTATCTCGGTACGGACTGTATGAATACACTGTCATGCCTTTCGGGCTAACTAATGCCCCGGCATACTTCATGTACCTCATGAACAAGGTATTCATGGAATATATGGACAAATTTGTGGTGGTTTTCATTGATGACATTCTCGTCTTCTCCAAAGATGAAGAAGAACATGAGGAACATCTAAGGTTGGTGTTGCAAAAGCTGAGAGAACACCAACTATATGCCAAGTTGAGCAAGTGTGAGTTTTGGCTGAAGAGAGTTCCCTTCTTAGGACATATAATCTCGGAGGGAGGAATCTCCATAGATCTCGCCAAGATCGAGGATGTACAGAAGTGGAAGACCCCTGAGAATGTCGGGGAAGTTCGAAGCTTCTTAGGATTGGCTGGATACTATCGACGGTTTATTGAGGGATTTTCCAAGATCTCGAGACCCCTCACCAAACTGTTGGAGAAAGGAATCACATTCACATGGACGCCGCAGTGCGAGATGAGTTTTCAAGAGCTGAAGAAAAGATTAACAACAGCCCCAGTGCTAGTTATGCCAGATATGCAGAAGAACTTTTCGGTGTACTGTGATGTCTCTGGAAACGGGTTGGGATGTGTTCTCATGCAAGAGGGACATGTCATGGCGTATGCGTCCCAGCAGCTCCGAAAACACGAGAAGAACTATCCTACACATGACCTAGAACTAGTCGCAGTGGTACACGCATTGAAGATTTGGCGGTATTACTTGATGGGGAAGCGGACAGAGATATATACGGATCATAAGAGCTTAAAGTACATTTTCAAACAGCTAGATCTCAACCTCAGACAAAGGAGATGGTTAGAGCTGATCAACGACTTTGATGTAGGCATCAACTATCATCCTGGGAAAGTGAACGTCGTGGCAGATGCTTTAAGCCGGAAGGTGCAGGTCAATAGGTTGAGCTTGAAGGACATGCCTACAAAATTGAAGGAGAGGTCATAAGACTCAATCTATGCCTGGTGAATAGTGGTGAATCCATCGCCATGGAAGCGGACTCCACATTAGAACAAGACATACGCGATGGTCAAAAGAATGATGAGAAGATACAAGAAATCCGACAACTCATCAAGGATAATAGAGCCCCTGGTTTCAGAGAGGATGAACAAGGTACGGTGTGGCACGGGAAAAGAATCTGTGTGCCTGAAGTGAAGGAGATCCGTGAATTGATTTTGAAGGAGGCTCATGATTCTGACTATTCCATTCATCCTGGAAGTACTAAGATGTATCATGACCTCAAGAGCAGATATTGGTGGTATGGAATGAAGCGAGATGTCGCGGAACATGTTTCCCTATGTGACACATGTCAGTTGGTGAAAGCGGAACATCAATGACCCGCGGGATTATTGCAACCACTCAAAGTGCCTGAATGGAAATGGGAAGAAATCGGTATGAATTTCATAGTGGGATTGCCTAGGACCCAATCAGGATATGATTCGATATGGGTCATCATCGACAGGCTAACCAAGGCAGCTCATCTCATCCCCGTGAAAGAAAGCTACAACGGATCCAAATTGGCGGAATTGTACACGTCAAGGATCGTGTGTTATCATGGAGTGCCAAAGAAGATAGTGTCAGATCGAGGGACACAGTTCACCTCAAGGTTCTGGCAGAAGCTGCATGAAACCATGGGAACCCATCTGAACTTTAGTTCTGCCTATCATCCCCAAACTGACGGGCAGACGGAAAGAACCAATCAGATCCTTGAGGATATGCTGAGAGCGTGTGCACTCAAAAACAATCGGAGTTGGGATAAGAACTTACCGTATGCGGAGTTCTCATATAAAAACAGTTATCAGGCTAGTATGAAGATGTCACCATTTGAGGCTTTTTATGGGAGGAAGTGCAGAACTCCACTATTTTGGAACCAAACAGGGGAAAGTAAAGTGTTTGGACCCGAGGTACTACAAGAAGCCAAGGCGAAAGTGAGGGAAATCCGCAACAACTTGAGGATATCATAGACACGACAAAAGAGCTATGCCGATGTACGAAGAAGAGAGCTTGTTTTCAACGTGGGGGACTATGTCTACCTCAAGGTGTCCCCTATCCGAGGACTTCGTCGGTTCAAGGTGAAAGGGAAGTTATCACCTCGATACATCGGACCCTTTCAAGTTCTGGAAAGGACAGGCGAAGTGGCATATCAACTAGAGTTACCGGCTCGTCTATCGGATGTGCACGATGTGTTCCATGTGTCACAACTCAAGAAATGTCTGAGGACGCCTGAAGAGATGTTACCCATGAATGAGGTTGACGTAGCCGAGGATCTGTCATATGCCGAGCAACCATTCAAGATTTTGGAGACAATGGAACGCCTCACAAGAAATAAAAGAATCCGGATGTGCAAGGTGCAGTGGAAGCATCACTCAGAAGAGGAAGCCACATGGGAGCGAGAAGACGAGCTTAAGGCACAGTTTCCAGAATTGTTTTCCTAGAACCACCAATCTCGACGACGAGATTTCTTTCAAGGGGGGTAGAGCTGTAACACCCCAAAACCTGTTAAGAGGGGAATTTTAAAAATTTTTGGACGTATTGCATGTGGTGCAGAAATTCAAATTCAAATTGGAATTCAAATTCAACTCAAAATAGAAATGAAAAAGAAAAAGAAAAAGAAAAAACAAAACCCCCCGACCAGTGGGCCGAAACCCACCAGCCGGCCCACCCACCCCTGTGCCAGCCCGCAGCCGCGCGCCCCTTCTCCCTCTCACTGACACGTGGGGCCCGTGTGTCATCCCCGACCTCCCGCTCGCGCCAACTACCCGGACTCCTCCGCTCGCGCCCGATCGCAACTAACCCGGAAAACCGCGTTCCCCAGCCGATATTCTGGTCCCCGGATGACTCCAGCTCGATCCCAACCGACCGCCGCCCTCCCTCGTCTATATAAGCGCCGGCATCACCAGTTTTTTTCATCCCGATCGCCTGTTTTTCCTCCCGGTGAGAACCAGAGCTTCTCCGGCCGTTTTCTTTCGATCTTTGCTCGGGTTCTCTGATCTAACGCGTCGATTGTGTTCCACCGCCTCCGGGGAATCACGCAGGTGCAGAAAACTCGGTGGTTTGCGCTCCAGACACAGCGCCGACGAGCATCGCCGCGATTTCATCTCGGACCTCGCCGCCGACCGCCTTCCAGGGCCTCCGAGCTCAAGAAAGACCCCGAGGTGAGATCCCCGACCTCCCCTCTACCGATCTATGCAATGAAATCCCAGTTTTAGGAAGAATAGACGAAGATCCGAAGTTTTCCGGCGAGATCGCCGCCTCCCACCGCCGCGCGCCGCCGGGCAGCGCCGCCCGCTCTCGGTCAGAGCGACGTGGCCGCTTATGCACCGTCTATTTTAAATTGCACGGTGGAATTAAAACCCGCGCGTACCGGTTCGGCGATCTAATCTGAGCCGTCTGTTTTAAATCGGACGGTCCACGTCAGCCCCGTATTATAAAGGCCGGGATTCTTACGCGCTACCCCCTGGGGATGTCGGAAAATACGAGCTAGCCCCAGAAACTTCTGATCTAGCCCCTGGGACTTCAAAAATTCATGTAAATTCAATTAAAAATCAGTTTTAGCCCCTGGACTTGATAAAAATTAGCAAAACCCTTCTGTTATGCATTGTTAGGCCCCTGGAAATTCTTAAAATAATAAATTAGACCCTGTAGTAGGGTGAACTTACCTTTTTGACCCTATATGGTATTAAGTTTAGAAGTTTGAATGTGTGACTAGGATTTAAATTTAAAAGGAAAGACAAACACATGTGCTAATTCAAGTTAAACTCTACTAACACTTGGAAAACTTTGGTATGAACTAAAAATAAATTTTAGGCTGAAATGAAATCTGTTTGGGTGTTGTTCATATTTATTAGTTCTAGGAACACATTTTTAGGTTAATAAATAATTCTGAAAATTGGTAAAATAAATTTAAATTAGTTCACATCAGAGGAGAAGTTCCAAAATATATTATTGATCAGAACCTATTCTGTTTAGATGATATGCCCTACTATTTAATATTAGGGTTTACTTTTAGTCATAGAAAATAAATCTGGAAAATATAGGAAAATAGGTGTGCATGACTAGATAATGATAAATGAAGTCTCCAAATCCAAAGACTTCAGTTTAGGATTGGTAGAAGATCTGAAAATCCATTTGGAGTAGGAAATTACCTTCCAGGTAAACTTGGTAGCTAAAGAGTGTATTAAAGAATTTGTTTAAATTGGAAATTCATATATAGTGTGCAAACAGAAATCTGAATACAAAAGTTAGAAATAATATACATATGTTTAAAAGTGCATGTAGGCCAAAAATCAACACACATAGAGTAACCACAACCCTTAGAAATGTGAATGACTTTCATAGGTGTGAATGTGTGGTTTGTATGAAGTGAAAGTGTGAACCCTGTCTTATGGATTGTTGTTTCCTTTTGCTATGTGTGTTGGCATGAGTAGAACCTGCCCCAGAGCAAGTTCTTCCCTTCCAAGATCAGGACTATCCATTACCAGAGCAGCAGGAAGAAGGCAAGTGTCCTTGACCACTTTGATCCTATGCTAGGATGTATAGATAGAATTATTTGCATTATCAATTGAAATATGAAACCCATGCCAGGAAGTTTCCCTAGAATTGCATTACCTTGTTTCCTTGTATGCTTGGGTTGGGATTTATTTTATCATGTCATTTATTTATATGCTTATGCTTAGCCATGCTTAGAATGGGATAATGGGAATATGAGATCATGAAATTATTTACCTTATTCTTGAATGAGAAAGAGGTAGGGATTAAGGCAAGTTGGATGTTTTGGTTGGTGCTGGATGCACGAGACTCGGGTTTGTGTTTAGTACTTGCTTGGATCCTAAGGACCGGTTCATGGAGCATGTAACCTGGCTTTACCGTGCCAACCACATGCTGAGATGGGGCAGCTTGGCCAATTAATTAGGTGTATCCCCGGCGTAGTATGGGTGTGTTGGATGGTGCGGGGAGTAGGTGTCAGCTGGACTACCATATGAACCACAAGGCTCAAGAGGGGGCCACTGCAGCGGGGTTGGAGCCTCTTGTATGCTGTTAGGGGTGAAACCTCATTGGGCCCACGCTCGTCGGGAATCCCTTTGTAAAGGCTTCGTAGTGATCTCCTGGCTACACACCTGGGAAGTGTGAATGTGGTTCGTGGCCATTGGCATAATGGAGGTTCTTTTAGACCACCCGGAAACGGGGGATGAAATCACTACATGTGGGTACAGTGGTGCAAACTCTAAAGAGTCAAAACCGTCATGACAGCCGTGCTCACGGTCAAGAGCGACTTGGACTTATTCATGATATAGAGGATGATGGATTTGGAAGTTGAGGATGTTAAGCGGGGAGCTTGACATTGGATATGATGATTATGGTTACTTGATTTTGATGATGGGTTGGGAGTTTGGAATCATTTCACCTGTGTAGTAATGTATGTGCTTAATAAGCTAAGGTAATAGGTATTAATTGCATAGTGCTTTAACCATGAGTTCAACCTCTCCTTGTTCTAGCCATGCATGACATAACTTTCCCACACTTGCTGAGTACCAATGGTACTCAACCTTGCATATTTGTTGGTTTAAATTGCTGCTCAGGTCAAGGGGATGATGTGGTGTTCAATGCCCAAGACTTCAGACCCGAAGAAGGATTTTTGGTTCATGGAGCCCCGGGCAACGCCTGTGACGGAGCCCACAAGAATAATATTCCGCTGCTGTTTTATTTACTTGTTATGAACTTATTATCGTCCATCGAGACATATGCTATGTAAGACTTATTTATATTCGACACCTGGCTTGTAACAAATGATGCTTCACTATTTGTCGTCACATGTATGAGAAAATGATCCTGGCATACATGTGATATTTACTCGGTTGTTCTTCGGAGAAACCGGGTGTGACACTGGTGGAGTTGGAACATACCCGCAAGGATCGGCTCTCCCTCCGGCACGTCCTCTATGGCAAGTTGATGGACGGTGCCGGGCCTACGGTTTGCCCGCTGCGCATTAGTGGGGTTCCGGGGCTGATTCCTACCCGGAAGTGGTGGTGCAACTCCGCCGCCTTGCCTGTCAGGACAATTGTTGGCGAAGTGTCCTGGACGGCCACATTTGTAGCATGTGGCTGCTGCTTGGCCGGTGTTTGGGGAACGAAAGCCCGGCATGTGCTGCTGAGGTGACTACGCACGCGGCATCGTCCTCTGTTGCCATTGTTGCTGCAGAGGTGGTACTGGCAGTGCCGGCCAGAATGCTGGTGGAGAATATGGCCGACTGCGGAATGGCATCGGCCTCTGTAGTGGCTGCCAGCGTGGACCCGATGGTGGGCGATTCACCATTTGGTATTTCTGAGAAGGACCACCTACTTATCCGCTGCTTTGCGGCGCGATTCGCTTCCTCTCCGCCGCCTCTAACTCCTTGCCGGAGTCCTCCTGAACAATCGCAGAATCAATAATATCGTTGCGGCTGCCGCGATTGAACATCATCAGCTTGTCCTTCAGGAGCGGGTTAAGCCCCTGGTAAAAATGATCCCGCCGCTTCTCGTCGGTATCGGTGTGATACGAAGCGTATAGCGCAAGATCTTTGAACGCCCTGGAGTATTCCAGCGTGTTCCGGCTTCCTTGCTGCAGGCGTAAGAAATCCTGCGTCTTCCTCTTTGTGAGACCCGGCGGTATGTGATAGGTCCTGAAGGCTGTCCCGAACTCCGCCCAGGTCATAACTCCCTCGGTGGGCTGTGAGGCACAGTAGTTCGCCCACCAAGCACTCGCGGATCCTTGAAGCTGTTAGACCGCGAACTGAGTTTTGCGCTGCTCACTCACTTGGAGCAGCCCAAACTTCATCTCCACCGTGCGGAGCCAGTTGTCCGCATTGAGGGGTTCATCCGCCCTCGACAATACCGGGGGATGAGTATCCAGAAAGTTGGAGTAGGAGCTTTCTTGGCACTCCTCACGATCTTGACGCCTCTCTGGTCGAGACGTATTTGCAATGAGGGTTTGCAGCAACTCCGTGTGCTGCTGATGAGAGCCCGCCATCGCTGCCACGATGTCAGCCAAAGTAACCGTTGGCGGTGGCGGTGGCGGTTGTTGCTGTAGCTGTTGCTGCTGTTGCGGTCCCGAGGAATCCTCGGGAGGCTATTTGGAGGTTTCTCCTCCATGACTGGAACCCCCAACGTCCGGGTTGGCACAAGTGCGAGTCATTCTGAAATTCAAAACAGCAGCGATCAGCACATGTCATACTTAAAATTCCATATGAAACAGTAGGTATTGAAGTGACACATGAATAATTTGCACAACATTTACATATATTGATGAAGTATAAACTTTATACAAGATACATTATTCTCGGATCTCTGAGAAGTCGTGCTCATGTCGTCACTACCTATACATACACTGCTGTTTACACGACATGTCACTGATTAGAAAAGTTTTTCTGTTACACCACCCTTGCTGCCCTACTTGGCAACGGTAACCCACTACTCGGAGTAGAACTCAACCTCCTGTGGGTCATCCTCCTCCGCTACCTCTACTGGTAGCTCCGGGTCCATGACCTCCTCTTCCGGTTAAGGTTCTCCCATTGCTGGAAAACCCAAAATAACAGGTACGGCATCCACCATTAATATGCCCATTACCGGAGGTACGAGGTCCTGCAACGCGTGCACCTCGTCCATGGCCTGGTTGTAGTCCTCTTCCCAGCCTTGACCCTACTCAATAGCGTCATCACGCTCTTGAGTGAGGACCTCGTTCTGCTGGGTCAGGGCCTGCACCTGTTGTTGCAAAACCGTGATGTCAACATGGCTTTTCCTCTTCGCCTTCTTCAAACGATGCAACTGATTATGTTGTTCGTTCAGTCGCTTGATCATCGGAAGGAGAACATTGCGTAGTGCGCTGTGAGCACTCTTGAAATGGTCTCCACAGCTTGTGCTCTCCTTGAGCTTTGTAGCAAGACAATCCGTATGAACAGCTTGGCTGTCCATCACAGCTTTTCCTGCCCTCAACTGGAGGCTGAGGTTTGCCTCGGCAGGGATGTACCTTTGGGAATCCGGATCTGTTGCCTCCATGTACCTTTGCCCCCACACATGAACAGCTCGTCCCTCCACCGGAACGAGCGCGTATGGAGTGCCCTCCATAGCCATCATGTGTAGTTGGCAGAAACGCAACATGGTGTCGCAGGCTGCCACTTGCCACATTTCCCCCGGCTGTCTACCTCTCACCGTGCTGGTGAACGGCGCCCAACCGTGTGGCGTGGGTCCTGCAGAAACTTCAACATGTATTGTCCACGTCTTGTTCCCCTACTTGCCTTCTTCCTTGGTGAGGTACTACGGCATCTCACTGTACCCGAGATATTGAAGCATTTGCCTCAACACTTCCGGATAACCGCTGCGGTGAGAACAGTGGGACAACACCCACCCGTTCTCCAATTGTTTATCTGCTGTTATCTGTAGAAACATATTTGAGAAATGTTAAATATTTAATTGAACAGTAAAACCTTGAGTTATAACATAAAATATGTCATTGATGTAAAAGTCCCAATATGTGTATGAATAAAAACCAAGGTTTGAGTTTATATGGGTGGCAAAGACATGGAAAATGGGGCTTGCTAAAATTTTCCTTCATGCAAAGTAATACAGGGATGACCATCCAAAATGAGGCTCACATTTTTATTTAGAAGTGTTGAACCAATAAGGAGTTAAATACTTCTTTGCATGTAAGTTTAAAAACCAGATTTGAAATTCCAAGTTCACACATGTGGTGACCAAAAACTTTGAATAAACATGCAGCCATATACATGGAATTATAGGAAAAAAGTTTGATCACAAACTTTTCATTTGTTAGGGTGGGGGCTCAAAAAGGAGTTAAAGAGAAGCATTTGCAAATTCTAGCCAAATTCAAATTTGTCATACAAATTCAAACTTAATTTGGAGAATTCAAATTCTAGCCACCCTTTTTAAACTCAGAATTCTGGGAATTGAGAGGATCAGGTTGAGAAGATATTTGGGAGGTAAATGTGGAGTGGGACCCACATGTCATAGCTAAAAAGGGTGCCTTGCACACTAAGTCTCAGCCTCGGTGGGAAATTCCACCGAAAAGCTCACGGGAGCCACCGAGCAGCTTGCCGGCACCACCTCCTGCCTCCTGCCTTACCGCGCTGGCACCCCAGGGTCGGTCCTGACCGCGCCTTCAACGTGATCACGTGCCCTCAGACCGAACAAAGGCTCGTTTGCCTTCCTCTCTCGCGAGAACGCCGAGCAACCCAGTGCCTCACGTCCGCTCTCGGCCGATCAGGAAATCAAAGAAACCATCGCGCCTCTCTTCTCCCCGAGCTGCTAGAAAGCGCCCCGAGCTCAGCCTTCACCTCCCTGACCCGCAACCAAGCGAGCTTCGGCCTCCCTCGCCCGAGAACAACCGCAACAGCGGCGACCTAGTTCAAGAAAGTGATCGGGCGCACGTGGGCAGCTCGCCACAGCGGTCTTCACGGCCAAGCAAGGGCGTCAACGGGAGCGCACGGTTACCGTGTTGCTCTCACCCAATGATCAGGCCATGCCGTGAGCTATTGACGGCGAATTTCGAAGTTTTGCTCCAGCGGCCTCAGCCCGAGCTCCCGGTACAGCTCCTTAAAATTCCTCCTCTCCAATCCTTCTTAGGGCATCAAATTTGTCACATAAACGCTGGATTAGCCGGCGGTCATTTCTCCTTTAGTACCCAGCGCATGAAAACGCCTCAGAGCGACGGAATTCGAGCTCTACTGAGGATGTTCATGGCGGACCCATTCGGTCGCCTGATGACAACCCACTTGCGGCCATTTCCAATGGAGATTGAGACCTTGTCGGTTCTTCCTAAGACCCACTGGTGCTGTAGAGCTCATCGGCACAGGTTTTGGCAAGCTGGAAACCTCGGCAGACGCTGCCGAACCTCCACAGTAGCCGCCGCACGTCGCCGAGCTGGTTCCGGCAACCGGCAGCCCAAGCTGAACCCACCATCGTGTTCCTCGGTGCCCTAAACCCCCTGGTGGTGAGTCCTAGTTTGGATGGCGGCCGGGAACGCCGGGACGGCGAGCATCCGTTGGCTCCGGTGAGGGGGAGCGCGCGGGCGCGGGAGGGGAGCCGGAGGAATAAGACGACGGTTGGGGCCAGTCGGTCAGAAGCAGAAAATTTAGACCCGTGATCGGTTGTGGCTGGGATCCAGTGTGTTGGCGCGCTGGGAAGCTGTGGCCCCGGTGTGGCCCAATCCTGATTGGCTGGGATTTAAAACAGTGGGTCCAGCCGAATTTTCTGTAGGAAAACAATTCCAGTGAGGGCTCAACTTTGGAAATTCATAGCTCCTGGTAGAAACCTCCAATTTGAGTGATCCCAATTGGGTTGGATTCATCTTTTATAGTTCTATCCAAATATGAACTCAGTTTTGTATGAATGTCAATATTATATTCTGGAGAATTCTTTGAATGTTTTCTGAAAAAGAATTATTGAGGGAGTTTGGTTTATCCAAAAGTCCCCAAATTTTGATAGAATATTCTTTAGCGTAGTATTGACCTTACAGCAAATGTTCAGCTCATTTTAAGATCATTTGAGTAGGAATTTGCTAAATACAAGATGCTGTGTTCATAAGGGTCCAGAAACATTTTCAGAAAATGTTTTCAACTTATATAATCTATTCTGGGCAATCCATAGCTCCAAAAATCATAGGAAAATTTACGCAAGCTCTCTGAGACATACTTGATATTGTAGTTCACATAATTGGGCATGAAAATGCACATTTCTCCAGAATTAATTCTTTTGAATAGAATTGCTTAAAGAATTGTTCTGGGAGAACTACTCAAGTAAAAGGGCTGAATTTTGGACCAGATTACTCTCATGTGACCAAGAACTCACATGTAAATTATCAGCTCAAGTTAAGCCCTAGAACTTGCTGTTCTTATTCTCCATACTTATGTATCGGTGGAAATACATGAGAGACCTTGTGAGAATTATAGAGGACACAATTTATCTCCACCTTAGCTGCAATTTGGCAAGCTAAATCCTTAGGTAGTATAGAACCTTCTGTAAAGGTTTTGAGGCCATTGGAGTTCTTGTTCTTCAGTGGCACTCAAATCTTTTCAGTTTATCTATTAGGTTCATTAGGGAAAATGGCTAGTGTATAGCTAAGGCCTTAAGGTCAATTTATTTTAAGTCTGTTCTTTGCACAACAGAGGGAAACCAAGCCATTCTTGGCTTTTCCACACAACCTCTGTTCCTAAGAACTTCATTCTGTAACTTCTTTCCATTACATTCTATAAAACATGTGCATATGCATTTCAATAGGAACCACAACGAAGGGGATTCAAAGGAGTGATTCATTGAAGTGGATCAAGCTCCGTAGAATCAAGGGTGGATCAACAAGAACACTAACTGATTATATACGACTACCCAGGAAAACAGGCAAGCTCCGGTTTGCATTTAACAGCTATTAAGTTTTTATTTTGTATTCACTTTCGGTTAATATTTGAACTGTGCATTAGGTCTAGTGTTTGATACTTCTCTTGCATAGCCAAATGATCCATGGAGTATTGGGTAGGTGTCTTTCACCGTGTAGAACTACCATGCTTGAGTACGGTTCGGTAGAAGTCGAGTGGTGAGATGCTACTCACATGTTCAGGAACAATAGAGGCATACAGGATTGGTTCATAAATGAATTAGCAAGTCAAAGTTGAGACCGGAAGGTCGTAGGAGCAGCAGGACATAGGGGCCTGGGTGCTATAGACCTGTCCGTGTCGGTCAAGGACCGATCCGTATGTGGCCCTGTTGAACAAGTTTTAGTTGTGTACCGGACTCATGCTGGCTATATGGGACCCAGTAAACCGATGTACCTCGGGAAGCTGTCGTTGGGACTTTTCGGGTCGCCTCAGGTGGACGGCCGGTGTGCAGTATGTGGGGAACATTCTCATGACATCTCACGTCGGCAGGTGCACCATGAGAGTGGCTACTGTACGGGGCAACTTGATCGATTCAGCGGGGGTGAAACGGGGGAAAGGCTGCCACGTACGACGTCAGTGATGGTTGTTGTAGGCAACGTCGAGTATGGGCGTACGTGTCGTGTAGTCCGGCTGTTACTGATTCGAATCATCGTCGCTCGCTGAATGGACCGAGCATACTTGTTCTCACAGTCGTGACGTAGTAAGAACTTGCATGAGAAAGGAACTAATCATTTTGATGTGAAATATCATACTAGCTTTGTATTGGATATTGATGAATAGGCTAGTGCAAACTTGATTCTTTTATGCCATGAGCAATTTACATCGGGGGAAAGCCTTTCTTGTTTGATTGTAGACTCCCGATGTGGCGTTCCCAAGGTTACTTAAAATGCTGCAATTAATACCTGAAAGTAAGGATTCACTTTTAGGCGAGTTTAATTATGATTATGCCATCCTACTTTAGGTGCATAACCTCACATAGAGTTCCATGTTTAGGGTGACGGTTAAGTCTTGCTGAGCGTTATGCTCACGGATGCTATCCGAGTTGTTTTGCAGGTAATTGACTTCATGCTTAAGAGAAGGGATGCCGATGAGACTCAGGAACCTTCGAGTGCTTACTCAAAGAGCATCCTCGCCGCTGCAGATTGTCTTCGTGTTGCTAGTAAGAAACGTCCACAGGCTGGACCGTTTCTTTGTTGCTAGTTTAGATATGAGTCGTGAGAGTGATAGACTTCCACTGTAGCTTACTCTGATATACTTATTTGTAAAACATTCTTGTACGCTTCTGCTAAACAATTTATGTTATATGATGTGTGTTTGTCAACCCGTGTGCTGTTGGGTGCCGCATATCACGGCAACACCCGACGAGGTCCTGTCCCTCACAGCGTGGTATCAGAGCTGTGACGAGTGGTGCCAGAGCTCTGTCACAGTTGATACCAAAGCGGCTGTCTCAGCTGGTATCAGAGCTGTTACAATTGAACTCATAAAACTTGGAAACATAGTTCAAACTTGAACAAATTTGACTACTGATCTGCTGTCCACTATGACAGCCCTGACTAGTTTCTGTTTCAACCTGATTAAGACCATGCTAAAGCAAAACTAATTCTGGAGCTCAACATCAAAGTTAAAGTTAACTTCAAAAGATTTCCAGAAAGTATTTGCTTGGCCTAAGATCTTTCCTGGTTCAAAAGTTATGAGATGTCAAAGTTGATAGAATTTCTGGAGAAAATTGGACAGCACCTCCCTGCTTGAGGTACTTATTTGATCTAAGAATTCCAGTTAATTCTACACAAAATATGACAAAACTTTCTGTTACAAAGTTGTACCCCATCTAATAAACTTTCCAGAACTACCTCATTTTCTATTTTTGGATTTTTATGCAGGAATTTATGCTCAATTTACATAGAGTTACAGAGAGTGTTTGCTCGGCCCTATTTTCTGGACAGTTTCAACTATACTGCATTTTTAGTTTGGTTAGAGGATGAAACACCTCTTGACATAAACTGAAAAGTTGTAAATATCTTCCAAAGCTTTCCAGAAATGTATCATATGACCCCATCCTGGAAAGAACTCAACCTCTAACCTCTGATTAACTTCAGCCTTAATTCAGCTGAAAACAGGGGACTCTATCCTTATTATCCTATAAATTGAAAACTTGTTAACTTTGAATGTCCTGGTTAAGGGAAGGAGTTACATCAAAATTTTAGTGCTCTAGATTGAAACTTTTCATTTTTACTATGAAGTTGCTCATTTAGTGGGGTGTGACGTCGATGCGTCACCAGTTCATGTCGGGACTACGTCCTCACAAAGAAAAACCTATACCGAACTTAGTCGGCTTCGTTAGTTCAGTGGCACTAAGCGTCTCTCGCACATGGATGCTACACGTCTACCATTTCAGGGTCAGACTACCTGCAAATAACTCATAAAATCGTCAGACTCGGCTGCACACCGAGCCCGGTATCCATACAGTTCATACACCCGGCCGTCATCACTCGCCCGGATGTTCTCAAGCCAAACACGCCTTGAGCTACGTGTTCACCTTACTGATCACGTGACGTGGTCTCCCAAATTGCCCAAAGAACGCCAGGGATAGATGTTGCTCAAATACCCCAAATGACATGAAGAGTCGTAGAGGACATTAAAGCGGGTCGGGTTACCTGCCACCCATGGGGCTCCACCCTTCAGCTTGTGCGCACTGGTGGACAGCGCTTACGTGCACCCCCCAATACATAAAGTGTCCCGAGATGCATGATTTTCCGACATAAGCAAATAGGTTAGTACACCACTTTATATACACTAATAACATCCTTATATAGGCTACTAACTCGTTCCTCACCGAATTTTTCATAAAGATGACCTTTCTAGTGCGTTAAACCTCAAGCGAGCTCTGATACCACACTGACGCGGCCTCATGGCCTCGTCAAGCCAGGATCACGCTGATGGGTGCTGCCTTGCACAGCACCAGATGACACACACCAAAGATACAAAGCGGAAGCAAAGTTTTATTACATAAACAGGTTTATGAACATTTGTACAACAAAATATGTTCCGTCTACACTCACGGGCGTAGACTACGCATCGAGTTCACGTTCAGCCCGTGAACGTGTCCCTGCTAGCACACACGCACACTAACATGGCGGCGTACATGACTCCCATTTGACGGGATTTCCCTCTTGGAGTTCCATCTCCTCCTCGGAAGTCCCTTCCTCATAAACCCCTGCAAAAGCTTCTACATGAAGGATTTAGGGTATATGAGGTAAATAATTTGCAAAGGACTCACCTAATTATTTGAACCTTACTTTCAAATTTTAGCAGCAGGTTGTGGAGAACCTTACGTGAAGGCACATGAGAGAGCCACAATCAAACAAGAAACGCATTTCTCTCATGTACTTTGCCCAAAGTTGAAAAGAACTTTAATTAGCTCTTAACTACAACAAGACATTAACAAGCAATGTATAACTTTCAAATCAGCAGACTTTTAACATGTATCTAGCCTGTTCTCTCTACATCACGGTACAGTGAACAAGTGGTACTCACTGACCGTGAGGGACGGCGATTATAATCGATTTACACCTGCAGGGTTACCCGAATAACCCATCACGTACGCCCGTACTCGATGTTGCCTACAGCAACCATCACGGACGTCGTACGCAAACACCTTTGATCCGTCAGCCAAATATTGAACCGGTCCTATCGTCCCGAGCAAGAGGTCTCTGCGCGCACATCCACAGTGCCACCAGCCGATTTACACCTCAAGCTCTCGACCTACCCTCTGAACGACAGGCAATCCCTCAATACCCAGCTACCTGAGTTACATCGGTTTTCCGGTTCCCATATAGCCGGTAGGTCTTTGGTACTGTTCTAGCTTATTCAACAGGCCCGCACACGGCTCGGTCCTCAATCGACACAAACGGATCTATGGCACCCAGGACAGAAGTCCTGCTGCCCTTACTCTCCGCTCTGTCTCATTTTTATTGCCATGTATTTCATTTGCTATCTTTACCCGAGCGATGTGCCTCTAGCCTATTCTTGCGAGTAGTTCCAACTACTCGACTTGTACCGAATCCTACACTACTTTAGCATTGCAGTAAATAACGAGGTTTTCAAACCTAATCCCAATCCAGGGTTTTCTTGGCTATGCATTTGGATTTCAAACAAGACTCTAATGCAAGAATTAAGTGGGTGCTCAAAGTAAGTTCTCAAAACAGTAAAATTTTGTAAAATGGGTTAATTTAAACCGGAGCTTGACTTGCTTCTCTTGGTCATAGGGTAGCTGTTGTTCCAGAGTAACAAAGTCTAAGACTGCGGGTTCCTCCCCAACCTTACCGACTACATATGATAAATATAAACATGTGTCAATTTAGATGCATTTGGATAGAAGTTAAACTTGTGAGGACTATAAGTCTTACTAGAAATACCCAATGACTCTGAAATTTTTACTGTGGTTTGGATACAACCTAAACAGAGATTTGGCCAAGTTTCATTTGCAGCAAAGCTCATTTGAGCTCTCCACAAATAGTTATGTACTTGAACTCAATTGGAGCTCCTAGGGTGTTCTAAGGATTTTCATGGAGCAAGCCATGACTTTCTGAAAATTAGATTTTCAGAGGGTTCTAATGGAATTGGTTTCATTTAATTTTAAGGCTTTTAGCTAAAGATATGAGCTAAACAATTTCAGTGAAATTCTGAAAATGTTTCTGGACATTTTCTATTTTATCTGGAACAGTATTATTAATCACACCATTAGGTGGATCAAATCAGCTCAAATAGATCTGAAATTTTTATGGTAGATCTAGATAATTTGCTGAACATCCCAGCAATATTTCAGAATTTTCCTCCAAAGGGTTCCAAACTCCATGATCTTGGCCGCCTCTACCTAATTCCACACGGGGAACACGATGCTGGGCTCAGCTCGTCATGATACTCACCGGAACACGGCCGGCGACGAGCGGCGGCTTTGGAAGAACTTCGGCCGTGTTGGCCGGACATCCTAGCACCCCAAACGATCGAGCAAAAGGCCGGAGAGCATCAGTGGACCCTAGGAAAGCTTGGCATGGTCTCGAGGCAGATCGGAATAGGCTCTAGGTAAGCTCTCACCGTGCGCCCGACGGCTTCCGCCATTAGCGCCGATAGAAAAACTAGAACTGACCGGTCTACCAAGGTTTTCTTGCCACGGCTGCGAAGCAAAGTTGGTCACTACCAATTTTAGCTCATATAGGAAAAGTTTGAGACTCTCTAAACAACTATAGAGTGAGAATTTTGCGGATCCGCAACCGAAAATCGGTCTGCGCCGAGTGAAAGGGGAAACTGAAATTCGTCGCCGGTGATCAAACACTCGGGCTGTGGTTCGGGGGTGAGAAGCTTCAGACTCTAACACGTCCGAGGGCACCATAGCTTGGGCGTGACACTCTCCCGTTTGGGCTGTCCACGGGAGCCCGAGGTGCGGCAGACATAGGTCGCTAGGAAAAGCTTTCAGTATGAGCAAGATCATCCAAATTTGCCTAAATTGCAGCTTGAAGGGAGTGGAGAGGCTGTGATCACTGATTCTCTGATCAATCCCGAGCGAGCGGCGGCGAGCGATGCTTTCCTGCGCGAGAGTGAAGAAACGATAGGTAGTGCTCAGTTTGGCTCAGCTGCGGGGGATTAGGGGGAGGGGTGAGGCGGTTCAGCAGCCAGGGGCGGCAAGCTGCTTCTGGTCTTGCCGTTTTCTCGCTGTGGCGGCTGCTGGACCAGGTGCAAGAAACCAAGCTCCGGCTTCAGTCGGTTGAATTTTCTGCTGAGGCTGACATGTGGGTCCCACCTGAGGTTTAACATCTGAAATTAAATTTTCCCCACTGCTCTAAACCGTAGAGACTCAAATACCCTCTCATTTTTGAATTATCAACCACAAGTACATTTTAAGTTGATAGAATTCAAATTGTGAAGTGTTTGAATTAATTTTCAGCACATATGCAGTTTGAAATTCAAATTGAGTTTGAATTTGCTAAACTTAGCTCATGTCAAGAACAACTCCAAATGGAGTGAAAACTGGTGTGTGAGCTCACAAAAATGTGCTGAGTAAGAATATGCCTCCCACATTTGAATTCATGGGATGGAAGTAGTTTGAATTTGAATTTGAGTTCAAACTACCTTCTTTCTAGTTATACCCCGAAAGACCTCAAACGGTTTTGGATTTGGGTGAAATTTGGCATGGACATTCCTAGCAAGGCGTAGGAGTTTTTCATATGCCCAGCCCCTATATGATTCATGTGGGAAATGCCACTTTTGCATTTGTGAGTTTATTGTCTAATGAGCATGTTGATGATGTTTACTTGCTCTTCAAATGTATTCATCAAGTTTCTTCAAATGAGGGTGTGTGTGTGGTGTGAATCCTTTGAATGTGTACCAAAAACTTAGGCCCTTACATTTTGTCGGGATTGGGTGGCTTTTAGGTTCGCTTGAATTAGCCGAACCTTTTCCTCCGCGTTGTTGACAAGATCAATCCCGAAGGTAACCCTTTCGCCAGACTCACACCAAATCAGTGGTGTGCGGCATTTTCTCTCGTATAGCGCCTCATAAGGTGCCATCTTGATGCAGGCTTGGTACCCATTGTTGTACGAGAACTTGGCCAATGGTAAGTGATCATCCCAATTCTTACCGTGGTTGATAGCGCAAGCTCATAGCATATCTTCTAAAATCTGATCTACCCGCTCGGTTTGTCCATCCGACTGCGGGTGGTACGCTGAACTACGGATCAGCTTTGTCCCCAATGCAGCATGTAGCTTCTCCCAAAAATGGGACACAAATAAAGTGCCCCGATCCGATATGATGGTACGGGGAACGCCATACAAGCATAGGATCCATGAGATGTACAATTCAGCATACTTATTGGCGTTGTAGTTGGTGTTGACCGGGATAAAATGGGCAATTTTGGTGAGCCGGTCGACGATCACCCACAAAGAATCATGTTTCTGAAAAGTGGTGGGTAAACCAACGATGAAGTCCATGCTCACATCTTGCCACTTCCAGGCAGGAACGCCCAGTGGTTGTAGCAGTCCCGGTTTCCTCATATGATCTTCCTTCACCCTTTGACATGTATCACAGTCGGACACGTACTTTGCGATCTCCTGCTTCATCCGTGTCCACCAAAACATGTTTCTGAGTTCTTGATACATTTTGTTGCTGCCGGGGTGAATAGAAAACTTTGACAAGTGAGACTCATCAAAGATTTTCTTCTGTAATTCTGGGTTACGGGGTACGACGATCCGGTCCTTGAACCATAGGACGTCATCTCCGTCTTTCCAGAAACATTTCAGCTCCCCACTATCTACACGTCTCCGCAAATGCGACATGACCTTGTCATGTTTCTGCGCTGCTGCTATCTCTTCATGGATGGTGGGGATTAAAGCTAAGTTGTAGAGAGCTCCATGTGGAATCACATGCAATGGTGGCTCGCTCTCTTCCAATCGGGTGATGGTCAGATTGTTGACGTGTGACTTGCGACTCAGCGCATCCGCCACTACGTTTGCCTTACCGGGGTGATAATGGATCTATATTTCGTAATCTTTTATCAACTCCAACCATCTTCGCTGCCTCGTGTTCAGCTCTTTCGGAGTGAATATGTACTTGAGGCTTTTGTGGTCGGTATATAAATGCACGAGGTTACCGAGTAGGTAGTGCCTCCACATTTTAAGTGCGAGCACCACGGCAGCGAGCTCCAAGTCATGAGTTGGATAATTCTGCTCATGGTTTCTGAGCTGCCGTGATCCATACGCGACCACCCTTCGGTCTTGCATCAGCACACATCCGAGCCCAATGCCGGATGCATCGCAGTACACATCGAATGGTTTTGTTGTGTCTGGCTGCGCCAACACCGGTGCTGATGTTAGGTGCTTCACTAATGCCTTGAACGCTGCTTCATATGCTGGACTCCAAACATATTTGATAGCCTCCTTTAGCAGCTCTGTCATAGGCTTGGCAATCTTCGAGAAGTTCGGAATGAACCTCCGATAATATCCGGCGAGTCCAAGGAAACTCCGTACCTCGTGAATAGTTCTCGGGGACTTCCAATTCAGCACTTGTATGATCTTACTCGGGTCTACAGCGATGCCCTCCGCTGAGACAATATGCCCGAGAAAATGCACTTGCGATATCCAGAATTCGCACTTGCTGAATTTCGCGTATAGCTTGTGATCCCGCAGCCGTTGCAAGACTATACGCAGATGCTTCTTGTGTTCTTCCTCCGACTTGGAATATACCAATATGTCATCGATGAAGACCATGACAAACTTGTCCAGCCCCGGCATGAATACTGAATTCATCAAGTACATGAAATGAGCTGGAGCGTTGGTGAGGCCGAAAGACATGACCAGGTACTCATAAAGCCCGTACCTCGTCGAGAAAGCCGTCTTCGGAATATCCTCAGCGCGTATCTTAATCTGATGGTACCCGGATATTAAGTCCATCTTGGAAAAGATCTTTGCTTTGACCAACTGATCAAACAACATGTCGATCCGTGGCAATGGGTACTTGTTCTTGATGGTTACAGCGTTTAGTGGACGATAGTCCATGCAAAGCCGCAACGTCTCATCTTTCTTCTTCACGAATAATACCGAACAGCCCCATAGCGAGGAGCTCGGCCTAATAAAACCCTTCTCCAGCAGGTCTGTTAACTGCGTCTTCAGTTCATCCAATTCCTTGGGCACCATCTTGTATGGCCTTCGGGATATTGGCAAGGTTCCGGTGCAAGTTCGATCTTGAACTCCACCTCTCTGTCGGGCGGCATCCCTGGTAAATCATCCGGGAACACGTCAGGGAACTCACGGACTACTGGAATGTCTTCAAATCTGACTGTTGTGGATTGATATACACTTGGAAGTTTTATTTCTGGACTGTCCAGAAATAATGAATGTGACTCGTGCAATTATGGGTGTAAATGCAAGACTCGGAGGACGGTGTCTAAAACAGCGCCGTGGCGGGTTAACCACGACATCCCTAAGATTACATCGATCTTCTGTCCCTCTAAGACTATGAGAGACGTAGGGTACACTCTACCCGCTAGGCATAATGGTACTTTAGAAACCATCATGCTTGCTGAAATCCTACCACCCAGTTAACAAATCAAATATGGACTTTCGGTGGGTAGTATTTGCAAGCTGTGTTTAGCAATGAAAGCTTGGCTAATAAAATTATGTGTGGTGCCTAAATCAAATAATACTATGGCGGGATGCTGGTGGAGTAGGAACATACCCGCAAGGATCGGCTCTCCCTCCGGCATGTCCTCTATGGAAAGTTGGTGGACGGTGCCGGGCCTAGGATTTGCCTGCCACGCATTAGTGGGGTTCCGGGGCGGATTCCTCCCTGGAAGTTGCGGTGCAACTCCGCCGCCTTGCCTCTCAGGACAATTGTTGGTGAAGTGTCCTGGGTGACCACATTTGTAGCATGTGGCTGCTGCTTGGCCGGTGCTTGGGGGACGAAAGCCCGGCATGCGCTGCTGAGGTGCATACGCACACGGCATCGGCCGCTGCTGCTGTTGTTGCTGCGGAGGTGGTTTAGGCAGTGCCGGCCTGAATGCCGGTGGAGAATATGGCCGACTGTGGAATGGCATCGGCCTCTGGGGTGGCTGCCAGCATGGAACCGATGGTGGGCGATTCACCATACGATATTTTTGAGAAGGACCACCTTCTTCTCTGCTGCTTTGCGGTGCGCTTCGCTTCCTCTCTGCTGCCGCTAACTCCTTGCAGGAGTCCTCCTGAACAATCGCAGCATCAATAATATTATTGAGGCTGCCGCGATTGAATATCGCCAGCTTGTCCTTCAGGAGCGGGTTAAGCCCCTGGTAGAAATGATCCCGCCGCTTCTCGTCGGTATCGGCATGATACGAAGCGTAGAGTGCAAGATCATTGAATGCCCTGGAGTATTCCAGCGCGTTCCTGCTTCCTTGCTGCAGGCGTAGGAACTCCTGCATCTTTCTCTTCATGATACCCGGTGGTATGTGATAGGCCCTGAAGGCCGTCCGGAATTTCATCCAGGTCATAACTCACTCGATGGGTTGCGAGTCGCAGAAATTCACCCACCAAGCGCTTGTGTATCCCTGAAGCTGTTGGACCGCGAATTGAGTCTTGCGCTGCTCACTCACTTGGAGCAGCCCGAACTTCATCTCCATCGTGTGGAGCTAGTTGTCCGCATCGAGGGGTTCATCCGACCTTGAGAATACCGGAGAATGAGTAGCCAGGAAATTGGAGTAGGAGCTTTGTTGGTGCTCCTCGCGATCTTGACGCCTCTCTGGTCGAGACATATTCGCAATCAGGGTTTGCAGCAACTCCGTGTGCTGCTGATGAGAACCTGCCATCGCCGCGACGATATCGGCCAATGTAACCGTTGGCAGTGGCGGTTGTTGCTGTTGCTGTTGCTGTCCCGGGGAATCCTCGGGAGGCTGTTGGTAGGTCTCTCCCCCTTGACTGGAACCCCCAACGTCTGGGTTGGCACGAGTGTGAGTCATTCTGAAATTTAAAACAGCAGCGATCAGCACATGTCATACATAAAATTCCATATGAAACAGTAGGTATTGAAGTGACACATGAATCATTTGCACAACATTCACATATATTGATAAAGCACAAACTTTATACAAGATACATTATTCTCGGGTCTCCGAGAAGTCGTGCTCATGTCATCACTACCTATACATACACTGCTGTCTACACGACATGTCACCGATTACAAAAGTTTTTCTCTTACACCACCGTGCTGCCCTACTTGGCAACGGTAACCCCCTACTCGAAGTAGAACTCGACCTCCTGTGGGTCGTCCTCCTCCGCTACCTCTGCTGGTGGCTCTGGGTCAATGACCTCCTCTTCCGGTTCAGGTTCTCCC
Source organism: Neostapfia colusana (assembly GCA_030760725.1). NCBI lineage: Eukaryota > Viridiplantae > Streptophyta > Magnoliopsida > Poales > Poaceae > Neostapfia > Neostapfia colusana. Next base: position 20,421,196 of record JASWHV010000011.1, read on the forward strand.
ATTGCTGGAAGACCCAAAACCACAGGTACGGCACCACCATTGGTATGCCCATTACCGGAGGTACGAGGTCCTGCAACACGTGCACCTCGTCCATGGCCTGGTTGTAGTCCTCTTCAAAGCCTTGCCCCTCCTCAATATTGTCATCCTGCTCTTGAATGAGGACCTCATTATGCTGGGTCAGGGCCTGCACCTGTTGTTGCAAAGCCGTGATGTCGACACGGCTTTTCTTTTTCGCCTTCTTCAGCCAATGCAACTGATTATGTTGCTCATTCAGTCGCTTTATCATCGGAAGGAGCACATTGCGGAGTGCGCTGTGAGAACTCTCGAAATGGTCTCCACGGCTGGTGCTCTCCTTGAGCTTTGTAGCAAGACAATCCGTATGAACAGCTTGGCTGTCCATCACGGCCTTTCCTGCCCTCAACTGGAGGCTGAGGTTCGCCTCCGGGGGATTGTACCTTGGGCAACCCGGATCTGTTGCCTCTATGTACCTTTCCCCCCACACATGACTAGCTCATCCCTCCACCGGAACGAGTGTGTATGGAGTGCCCACCATAGCTCTCACGTGTAGTTGGCAGAAACGCGACATGGTGTCGCGAGCTGCCACTTGCCATATTTCCTCCGGCTGTCTGCCCCTCAGCGTAACAGTGAACGGCGCCCAACCGGGTGGCGTGGGTCCTGCAGGAACTTCGACATGTATTGTCCATGTCTTGTTCCCTTCCTCGCCTTCTTCTTTGGTGAATTACTGCGGCGTCTCCACATATCCGAAATATTGAAGCATTTGCTTCAACATTTCCGGATAACCGCTGCGGTGAGAACAGTGGGATACCACCCACCCGTTCTCCAATTGCCTATCCGCTGTCTTCTGTAGAAACATATTTGAAAAAGGTCAAATATTTATTTAAACAGTAAATCATTGATTCATAACACAAAACATGTCATTGAACTCATACAACTTGGAAACACAACTCAAACTTAGAACAGATTTGATTGCTGGTCTGCTGCCCCAAACTGACAGCCCTGACCAGTTTCCATTTCAACCTGATTTAGACCATGCTAAAGGCACAACCACTCCTGGAGCTCAACATCAAAGTTAAAGATAACTTCAATATATTTGCATAAAGTATTTTCTTGGCCTAATATCTGTCCTGGTTCAAAAGTTATGAGATTTCAAAGTGGACAGAACTTCTGGAGAAAATTGGACAGCACCTCCCTGCTTGAGGTACTGATTTGATCCAAGAATTCCAATTAATTCTACACCAAATTTGACAAAACTTTCTTTTACATAGTTGTAACCCATCTCATGAAATTTCCAGAAATACCTTATTTTCTATTTTTGGATTTTTATGCAGGAAGTTATGCTCAATTTACAGACAGTTACAGAGAGTGTTTGCTCTGCCCTGTTTTCTGGACAGTTTCAACTCTACCGCATTTTTCGACTGGTTAAGGGATGAAACACCTCTGGACCTCAAAAGAAAAGTTGTAAAGCTCTTCTAAAGATATCTAGAAATGTATCCTATGACCTCAACCTCGAAAGAACTCAATCTCTAACCTCTGATGAACTTCAGCCTTATTTCAGCTGAAAACAGGGGACTCTGTCCTTAGTATCCGATAAGTTGAAAACTTGTTAACTTTGAATATCCTGGTTAAGGGAAGAAGTTACATCAAAGTTTTAGTTCTATATATTAAATAATTCAAGTTTTTCAATGAAGTTGCTCATTTAGTGGGGTGTGACGTCGATGCATCACCAGTTCATGTCGGTACTGCGTCCTCACAAAGAAAAACCTATACCGGACTTAGCCGGCTTTGTTAGTTCAGTGGCACTAAACATGTCTCGCACACAGATGCTACACGTCTATAGTTTTGTGGTTAGACTACCTGCAAATAACTCATATAATCGTCAGACTCGGCTGCACACCGAGCCCAATATCCATACAGTTCATACACCTGGCCGTCATCACTCGCCCGGATGTTCTTAAGCCAAACACGCCTTGAGCTACGTGTTCACGTTACTGACCACGTGACTGGGTCTCCCACACATGCCCAATGCACACCAGGGAAGTGCGTTGCTCGAATACTCCAATCCACATGAAGAGTCATAGAGGATATTAAAGCGTGTCGGGTTACCTGCCACCCGTGGGGCTCCACCCTTCAGCTTGTGTGCATTGGTGGACAGCGCTTACGTGCACCCCCAAGACATAAACGTCCCGAGATGCATGATTTTTCGACATAATCAAATGGGTTAGTATGCCACTTTCTATGCACTAATAACATCCTTATATGGGCTACTAACTCGTTCCTCACCGTATTTTTGAAAAAGATGACCTTTGTAGTGCGTTAACCTCAAGCGAGCTCTGATACCATGCTGACGTGGCCCCACAACCTCGTCGAGCCAGGATCACGCTGAGGGGTGCTGCGTTGCACAGCACCGGATAACACACATCAAAGATACAAAGCAGAAGCAAAGTTTTATTACATAAACATGTTTATAAACATTTGTACAACAAAATATGTTCTGTCTACACTCACGGGCATAAACTACGCATCGAGTTCACGTTCTGCCCATGAACGTGTTGTAACACCCCAAAACCTGCTAAAGAGGGGAATTTAAAAAAATTTTGGACGTATTGCATGTGGTGCAGAAATTTAAATTCAAACTGGAATTAAATTCAAATCAAAACAGAAAAGAAAAGGAAAAAGAAAAAGAAAAACCCCAGCCGGCCAGTGGGCCGAAACCCGCCAGCCGGCCCACTACCTCCCCGCGCCAGCCCAAACCCGTGCCCCTCTCTTAATCTCACTGACACACGGGGCCCACATGTCATCCCTCACCTCCCGCGCACCCGCCCGACCCCGGACTCTTCCCTCGCACCTGAATCCAAACCACCCCCGGAAACCCGTGCCCCCAGCCCGATTTCCGGTGCCGGACGCCCCCGACTCGATCTCAACAGACCGCCGCCCTCCCACGCCTATTTAAACGCTGATCATCGCCCTGTTTCCCCCCCCCCCCCCCGATCGGCCGATCTTCTCTCCGGTGAGAACCGAAGTTTCGACCGCCGATTTCTTTCGATCCTTGCTCAATTTCCCTGATCTAACGTGCTGATCACGTTCCACCGCCGCCGGGGAGCCCTGCAGGTGAGGGAAACGACTTGTCTTGTGCCCCAACGGCCACCCCGACGTGCACCGAAGATCATCGCCGTTGAAGCTCGCCGCCGACCGACTTCCAGGGCCTTCGAGTGCTGGAAAACCCCTCGGTGAGCATCCCCTACCCTTCCGTAGCCGATCCATGCAAAAAGATGCGAGTTCTAACGTGTAGCCGCAAAAGCCAAGGCTGCACCGGCGAGATCACCACCCCCCGCCGCCGCGCGCCGCCGCGCACGCGGGCTGGTTCCGGCCAGAGCGACGTGGCCCCTTGAGGGCCGTCTATTTTAAATCGCACGGTAGAAATAAAACCCACGCGTACCAGTTCAGCGATCTAATCTGAGCCGTCTATTTTAAATCGGACGGCCCACGTCAGCCCCGCGTTATAAAGGCCGGGATTCTTACGCGCTACCCCCTGGGGATCTTGGAAAACACGAGCTAGCCCCGGAAACTTCTGATCTAGCCCCTGGAACTTCAGAAATTAGTGTAAATTCATTTAAAAATCAGTTTTAGCCCCTGGAGTTAATAAAAATTAGGAAAACCCCTCTGTTATGTGTAGTTAGACCCCTGGAAATTTATGAAATAATAAATTAGACCCTGCAGAAGGGTGGATTTACCTTTTTGACCCAATATGATATTAAATTCAGAAATTTGAATATGTGATTAGGATTTAAATTTAAAAGGTGAGGCAAACACATGTGCAAACTCAAATTTAAACTCTCCTAGCACTTAGAAAACTTTAGAATGAGTTAAAAATAGATTTTAGGCTGAAATGAAATCTGCCTAAGTGTTGTTCATATTTATTAGTTCTAGAAACACATTTTTAGGCTAGGAAATAATTCTGAAAACTGATAAAATAAATTTAAATTAGTTCACATCAGAGGAGAAGTTCAAAAATATATTATTTAATATTTTAGATCAGAACCTATTCTGTTTAGAAGATATGTCCTACTATTTAATATTAAAAGTCACTTTTAGGCATAGAAAATAAATATGAAAAATATAGGAAAATAGGTATGCATAATTAGAAAATGATAAATGAGTTCTCTAAATCCAAAAGCTTCAATTTAGGATTTTGTAAGAAGATCTGAAAACCTATTTGGAATAGGAAATTACCTTTCATGCAAACTTGGTAGCTAAGAAATATATTAATTAAATATAAAGAATTTGTTCAAATTGGAAATTCATATATAGTGTGCAAACAGAAATCTGAATACAAAAGTTAGAAATCATATACATATGTTTAAAAGTGCATGTAGGCAAAAAAATCAACACATGTAGAGTAACCACAATATTTAGAAATGTGAATGACTTTCATAGGTATGTATGTGTGGTGTGTATGAAGTGAAAGTGTGAACTATGTCTTATGGATTGTTGTTTTCTTTTGCTATGTGTATTGGCATGAGTAGAACCTGCCCCGGAGCAAGTTCTGCCCTTCCAAGACCAAGACTTTCCATTCTCAGAGCAGCAGGAAGAAGGCAAGTGTCCTTGACCACCTTGATCCTATACTAGGATGTGTAGATAGAATTATTTGCATTGTCAAATTGAAATATGAAACCCATGCTAGGAAGTTTCCCTAGAATGGCATTACCTTGTTTCCTTGTAGCTTGGGTTGGGATTTATTTTATCATGTCATTTATTTATATGCTTATGCTTAGCCATGCTTAGAATGGGATAATTGGGATATGAGATCATCAATTTATTTACCTTACTCTTGAATGAGATATTATGAGTTATGTAGAGGTAGGGATCGAGGCAAGTTGGATAATTTGGTTGGTGCTGGGTGCACGAGACTCGGGTTTGTGTTTAGTACTTGCCTGGATCCTAAGGACCAGTTCATGGAGCATGTAACCGGGCTTTACCGTGCCAACCACATGCTGTGATGGGGAAGCTTGGCCAATTAATTAGGTGTATTCCCGGCGTAGTATGGGTGTTTTGGATGGTGCGGGGAATAGGTGTCAGCTGGACTACCATATGAACCGCAAGGCTCAAGAGGGGGCCACTTCAGCGGGGTTGAAGCCTCTTGTATGCTGTTAGGGGTGAAACCTCAGTGGGCCCATGCTCGTCGGGAATCCCTTTGTAAAGGCTTCGTAGTGATCTCCTGGCTACACACCTGGGAAGTGTGAATGTGGTTCACGGCCACTGGCATAATGGAGGTTCTTTTAGTCCACCCGGCAACGGGGGATGAAATCACTACATGTGGGTACAGTGGTGCAAACTCTGCAGAGTCAAAACTATCATGACAGCCGTGCTCACGGTCAAGAGCGGCTTGGACTTATTCATGATTAGAGGATGATGGATTGGGAAGTTGAGGATGTTAAGCGGGAAGCTTAACATTGGAAATGAGACTATGTTTACTTGATAATGATGATGGGTTGAGGGATTGGGATCCATTTCACATGTGTAGTAACGTAGGTGCTTAATAAGCTAAGGTGATAGGTAATAATTGCGTAGTGCTTTAACCATGAGTTCAACCTCTCCTTGCTCTAGCCATGCATGACATAACTTTCCCACACTTGCTGAGTACCCACGGTACTCAAACTTGCTTTTCTGTTGGTTTATATTGCTGCTCAGGTCAAGAGAATGATGTGGTGTTTAATGACAAAGACTTTGGTCCCGAGGAAGGATTCTAGGTTCACGGAGTTCCCCGGGCAATGCCTGTGACGGAGCCCTCAAGACTTATATTCCGCTGCTATTTTATTTACATGTTATGAACATATTATCGTCCATCGAGACGTATGCTATGTAAGACTTATTTATATTCGAACACCTGGCTTGTAATATGATGATGCTTCACTATTTGTCGTCATATGTATGAAAAAATGATCCTGGCATACATGTGATATTCACTCGGTTGTTCTTCGGAGAAACCGGGTGTGACAGAAGTGGTATCAGAGCCAAGGTTGCCCATAGGAACGTGGACCTAGGTAGAAATGGACGTATTTAAGGACCTTATTTTATTAAAAACTATTTTACAAAGGTGTGGGTTTAAAGTGTTATTTAATGGGGTCACTTTATTCATCTTACCCCAACTTTTATTCAAAATACAATTTTTGTTTAACTCTTATCTAACTTAATTTTAAATGCTTTATGTTTTAGATGGTTCGCATGATCCGCACCGCTCGCAAGTCCACCGGAGGGCGAGTTCCTGTAGTTGCCCTTGCCCTGAGAGATGAGAACCGTCCGGTGACGTACCACTCCTACGGGTTGGCAGTAGGAGGCTTGTTGCGCCGTCTTCGGCGTATGCTCCACGCCGCCGGCAGTACGGGCAAGCTAATCATACACTACAGCTCCACCCGGACCATCCGTGAGAAGCGGGAAGAATGGAGTTTAGAAATGAGGATTATCCATGAAAATCAGCTGCTCAAGATCCACCGCTCTCCAGCTTGTCGGGCGACACAGGTCGATGCTGAGAAGGATGTCACCTGGGAGGCCATCACCTGCCAGAGTCACATCAACCGTCGCCACCTGGACAGGACTGAGTACATGTATGTCCTCCAGCGTGAGAGTGGTACAGCGGAGTACAAGTACCCGCCAGTACAGCAGGGGACTTCCCATGAGCACATGGCCCTGTGCTTCGAGGATGCTGCTATGCTCAGCACGCGACTGCAGGAGTGCCAGCAGGAGCTTCAGGATGTTCGTGACACCCTGAAGGAGAGTAAGGCGTTGCTTCATGCCAGCTTGAGGGCGAGAGAAAAAGGAGATGGGAATGAACTGTGTGTCACCATGAATGACACGTGGACTCCTGACTCCTCAGACCGCCGGGCGAGCAGGCGTCGCCACACTTCTCCACCAGCAGCTTCCCCACCCAAAGTGGAATCAGAGGGCAGCCGCAATAATGAGGAAGACCCCGAAGAGCCAGCTCAGTGATACAAGTCGTTTAGAGTTCTTTCCCTTATTTCAGCAGGTTATCGAGTAGTCAAGTCAACACCTTAGTTATTTTTGTGTTAATGTTTGGTGTGTGACGTGAGTTGTGGAAGCCATGGGCATTTGTCCACAACCTCGTCTTTAGCTTGCTTTGCTTTGATGTGTGAACCCCTATGAATTAAGAGTGCATTTATTCTCGTGTGAGACGTGACTCCCAAAAATCTACGTGAACCCCCAGAAAATGTTAATATATATATTAAGGCCTCAAAAGTTTAAGTTTAAACAAGCAATTTGGGAAGTTAATAAGTAATGCTTTAAGTTAACACTTGGTTGATCATGATAGATGGCTGGAAGAGGAAAGGGTCGTGGTGCCAACCCTGCCAACAACAACGATGAGGCCGGCCACCCTCATCTTTCTGGAGGACAAGACAGGGGTGGTCGCCGTGAAGGAGCTGATCCTATCCACCAAATGCTTGAAAATCAGAATCAGCTCATCCAGAGCCTAACTCAAGTGGTGGCCAACTTGCACCAAGCTCCATCCCCATAAGTTGCACGACGCCAACCAAGGTTGAGTGAGTTTCTGGGGACTCAACCTCCAAAGTTCGCAAGTGCTGCTGAACCTCTGGAGGCAGATGACTGGCTAAAGTTCATTGAGAGCAAGATGAGGATCATACAATGCCAAGGGTATGAGAGGGTGTTGTTTGCCTCTCACCAATTGCATGGACCCGCTGTTGATTGGTGGACCGCTTACGTGGCAGCCCATCATGACCCCGAGAACATCACTTGGGAAGAGTTCAAATGCAGTTTCCGCAACCACTACATACCAAGGGGTGAACTCAAAAACAGGACAAAGGAGTTCTTGGGACTGCAGCAGGGAAACATGACTGTGAGGGAATACCTCACTAAGTTCACCCAACTATCCCGTTATGCACCACGGGACATCGAAACTGATGAGCAAAAACAAGACTGTTTTGTGAAAGGACTTACTATGGAAATGCAATGTGCAATGTCCTCCAATGAGTATGAAAGCTTCCGAAAGATGGTAGATAGAGCATTTGTCGTGGAGAGGAAGCTGAAGGCCTTGGAAAATGAAAACAAGAGGAAGGCGGGATGGTCACACCAAGCCTCAGGTAGCAACACATGCCCACGTCTGATGCAGCAACCCGCAGGGCAGACGAGCCATGCTGTGGTACCCTACTCAGCACCCGGAGGGTACAACCCGAATTTCAGGCCTCCGTCAGCACCAGCACAGCCGCAATGTCAGTTTGTGCAGCAGCCTCGCCCCACATATCAACCTCGACCAGCAGTACAAGGACCACCGAACCAACCCCAAGACAACAAAGGCCAGGCACCTAAGGTTGGGGTGCAATGCTTCAACTGTGGTGAAGTGGGGCACTACGCCCGTAAGTGCCCAAATAAGAAGCCCATGCAGCCACAACAGCAGAATGTGATGCAAGGACGGGTGAACCACGTGACCATGGAGGAAGCACAAGAGGCACCTGACGTGGTAATCGGTAAGTTTCCTGCCAATTTACACATTGCAACCCTGTTGTTTGATTCTGGTGCTACCCACTCATTCATTGCTCAAGGGTTTGTCAAGAAGCATGATCTAGCAACAACACAAATGAACCATATGCTAGCAGTGAACTCTCCAGGGGGAGAAATAAGGACAAGACAAGTGTGTCCCAAGGTGAATCTAGACATTAATGGGGTAGTACTTACTGCAAACCTCATAGTGATAGATTCACAAGGGATAGATATTATTTTGGGTATGGATTGGTTGACCAAACATAAAGGTATCATCCACTGTTCGACCAGAACGGTGGAACTAACTCACACTAGTGGCACGAAAGTGAAGTTCATAGCCGTGCAAGAGCCCGAGAGGGACATTAAACTCAATAATGTTGAGTTTGAAGTGGGAGAGATACGTATTATCAAGGAATATCTAGTTGTTTTTCCGGAGGAGTTGCCAGGTATGCCCCCCGATCATGAAGTGGAATTCGCGATTGAGCTAGTGCCTGGAACAGCTCCAATATACAAGAGGCCTTATCGGATGGACTCCAAACAGCTGGAAGAGCTCAAGGAGCATATAAGGGAATTCACGGAGAAGGGGTATATTCGTCCTAGTTCCTCACCATGGGGAGCTCCAGTGATAATTGTGCCCAAGAAGGATGGGACCCAAAGGTTATGCGTAGACTACCGTGCGTTAAATGAAGTAACCATCAAGAACAAGTACCCATTAACCCGCATTGAAGACTTATTTGATCAGTTGAAGGGAGCCTTTGTGTTCTCAAAAATTGATCTCAGGTCGGGATACCACCAACTTAAGATAAGGCAAACTGACATTCCAAAGACAGCTTTCGTATCTCGGTACGGGCTGTATGAATACACCGTCATGCCTTTCGGGCTAACTAATGCCCCAGCATACTTCATGTATCTCATGAACAAGGTATTCATGGAATATCTGGACAAATTTGTGGTTGTTTTCATTGATGACATTCTCGTCTTCTCCAAAGATGAAGAAGAACATGAGGGACATTTAAGGTTGGTGTTGCAAAAGCTAAGAGAACACCAACTATATGCCAAGTTGAGCAAGTGTGAGTTTTGGCTGAAGAGAGTTCCCCTCTTAGGACATATAATCTCGGAGGCAGGAATCTCTGTAGATCCCGCCAAGATTGAGGATGTGCAGAAGTGGAAGACCCCTGAAAATGTTGGGGAAGTTCGAAGCTTCATAGGATTGGCTGACTATCGACGGTTTATCGAGGGTTTCTCCAAGATTTTGAGACCCCTCACCAAATTGTTAGAGAAGGGAATCACATTCACATGGACACCGCAGTGTGAGATGAGTTTTCAAGAACTGAAGAAAAGATTGACAACAGCCCCAGTGCTTGTTATGCCAGATATGCAGAAGAACTTTTCGGTGTACTGCGATGCCTCTGGAAATGGGTTGGGATGTGTTCTCATGCCGTTGAAGCTCACAGCCGACCGACTTCCAGGGCCTCCGAGTGCTAGAAAACCCCTCAGTGAGCATCCCCTACCCTTCTGCAGCCGATCCATGCAAAAAGATGTGAGTTCTAACGTGTAGCGACAAAAGCCGAGGCTGCGCCGGCGAGATCACCACCCCTCACCGCCGCGCGCACGGGCTGGTTCCGGCCAGGGCCACGTGGCCCCTTGAGGGCCGTCTATTTTAAATCGCACGGTAGAAATAAAACCCACGCGTACCGGTTCAGCAATCTAATCTGAGCCGTCTATTTTAAATCGGACGGTCCACGTCAGCCCCGTGTTATAAAGGCCGGGATTCTTACGCGCTACCCCCTGGGGATCTCGGAAAACACGAGGTAGCCCCAGAAACTTCTGATCTAGCCCCTGGAAATTCAGAAATTCATATAAATTCATTTAAAAATCAGTTTTAGCCCCTGGACTTAATAAAAATTAGGAAAACCCCTCTGTTATATGTAGTTAGACCCCTGGATTTACCTTTTTGACCCTATATGATATTAAATTCAGAAATTTGAATATGTGATTAGGATTTAAATTTAAAAGGTGAGGCAACTACATGTGCAAACTCAAATTTAAACTCTCCTAGCACTTGGAAAACTTTAGAATGAGTTAAAAATAGATTTTATGCTGAAATGAAATATGCCTAAGTGTTGTTCATATTTATTAGTTCTAGAAACAAATTTTTAGGCTAGGAAATAATTCTGAAAACTGATAAAATAAATTTTAATTAGTTCACATCAGAGGAGAAGTTAAAAATATATTATTTAATATTTTAGATCAGAACCTATTCTGTTTAGAAGATATGTCCTACTATTTAATATTAAAACTCACTTTTAGGCAAAGAAAATAAATCTGAAAAATATAGGAAAATAGGTATGCATAATTAGAAATGATAAATGAGTTCTCTAAATCCAAAAGCTTCAATTTAGGATTTTGTAAGAAGATCTGAAAACCTATTTTGAATAGGAAATTACCTTTCATGCAAACTTGGTAGCTAAGAAGTATATTAATTAAATAATAAGAATTTGTTCAAATTGGAAATTCATATATAGTGTGCAAACAGAAATCTGAATACAAAAGTTAGAAATCATATACATATGTTTAAAAGTCTATGTAGGCCAAAAATCAACACATGTAGAGTAACCACAACACTTAGAAATGTGAATGACTTTCATAGGTATGTATGTGTGGTGTGTATGAAGTGAAAGTGCGAACTATGTCTTATGGATTGTTGTTTTCTTTTGCTATGTGTATTGGCATGAGTAGAACCTGCCCCAGAGCAAGTTCTCCACTTCCAAGACCAAGACTTTCCATTCTAAGAGCAGCAGGAAGAAGGCAAGTGTCCTTGACCACTTTGATCCTATACTAGGATGTGTAGATAGAATTATTTGCATTGTCAAATTGAAATATGAAACCCATGCTAGGAAGTTTCCCTATAATTGCATTACCTTGTTTCCTTGTAGCTTGGGTTGGGATTTATTTTATCATGTCATTTATTTATATGCTTATGCTTAGCCATGCTTAGAATGGGATAATTGGGATATGAGATCATCAATTTATTTACCTTACTCTTGAATAAGATATTATGAGTTATGTAGAGGTAGGGATCGAGGCAAGTTGGATGATTTGGTTGGTGCTCGGTGCACGAGACTCGGGTTTGTGTTTAGTACTTGCCTGGATCCTAAGGACCGGTTCATGGAGCATGTAACCTGGCATTACCGTGCCAACCACATGCTGAGATGGGGCAGCTTGGCCAATTAATTAGGTGTATCCCCGGCGTAGTATGGGTGTTTTGGATGGTGCGGGAAATAGGTGTCAGCTGGACTACCATATGAACCGCAAGGCTCAAGAGGGGGCCACTGCAGCGGGGTTGGAGCCTCTTGTATGTTGTTAGGGGTGAAACCTCAGTGGGCCCACGCTCGTCGGGAATCCCTTTGTAAAGGCTTCATAGTGATCTCCTGGCTACACACCTGGGAAGTGTGAATGTGGTTCACGGCCACTGGCATAATGGAGGTCCTTTTAGTCCACCCGGCAACGGGGGATGAAATCACTACATGTGGATATAGTGGTGCAAACTATGCAGAGTCAAAACTGTCATGACAACCGTGCTCACGGTCAAGAGCGGCTTGGACTTATTTATGATTAGAGGATGATTGCTTGGGAAGTTGAGGATGTTAAGCGGGAAGCTTAACATTGGAAATGAGACTATGTTTACTTGATAATGATGATGGGTTGAGGGATTGGGATCCATTTCACCTGTGTAGGAACGTAGGTGCTTAATAAGCTAAGGTGATAGGTAATAATTGTGTAGTGCTTTAACCATGAGTTCAACCTCTCCTTGCTCTAGCCATGCATGACATAACTTTCCCACACTTGCTGAGTACCCACGGTACTCAAACTTGCTTTTCTGTTGGTTTATATTGCTGCTCAGGTCAAGAGAATGATGTGGTGTTTAATGACCAAGACTTTGGTCCCGAGGAAGGATTCTAGGTTCACGGAGTTCCCCGGGCAATGCCTGTGACGGAGCCCTCAAGACTTATATTCCGCTGCTATTTTATTTACATGTTATGAACTTATTATCGTCCATCGAGACGTATGCTATGTAAGACTTATTTATATTCGAACACCTGGCTTGTAATATGATGATGCTTCACTATTTGTCGTCACATGTATGAGAAAATGATCCTGTCATACATGTGATATTCACTCGGTTGTTCTTCGGAGAAACCGGGTGTGACACGTGTCCCCGCTAGCACACACGCACACTAACACGGCGGCGTGCACGACACCCATTCGACGGGATTTCCCTCTTGGTGTTTCGTCTCCTCCTCGGGAGTCCCTTCCTCATAAACCCCTGCAAAAGCTTCAAAAACAAGAAGTGAGCACGATGGCTCAGGAAGACTGACCCGTCTCTCCGATACATGAAACTTCTACATGAATGGTTTAGGGTACATGAGGTAAAAAATTTGCAAAGGACTCGCCTAATTATTGGAACCTTACTTTACAGTTTTAGCAGCAGATTGTGGAAAACCTTACACTAAGGCACATGAGAGAGCCGCAATCAAACAAGAAACGCATTTCTCTCATGTACTTTGCCCAAAGTTGAAAAGAACTTTAATTAGCTCTTAACTACCACAAGACATGCACAAGCAAAGTATGTCTTTCAAATATGCAAACTTTTAACATGTATCTAGCCTGTTCTTTCTTTGTCATGGTACAGTGAACAAGTGGTACTCACTGACCGTGAGGGACAGCGATTATAATCGATTTGCACCTGCAGGGTTACCCGCATAACAAGTCACGTACGCCCGTACTCAATGTTTCCTACATCAACCATCACGGACATCGTACGCAACCACCTTTCACCCGTCAGCCAAATATTGAACCAGTCATATCGTCCTATGCAAGAGGTCTCTGCGTGTGCATTCGCAGTGCCGCCAGCCGATTTACACCTCAAGCTCTCAACCTACCCTTTGAACGACAGGCAATGCCTCAATACCCAGCTACCCGAGTTACATCGGTTTCCCGGTTCCCAAATGGCCGGTTGGTCTTTGGTACTGTTCTAGCTTGTTCAACAGGCCCACACACGGCTCGGTCCTCAATCGACACAAGCAGAACTATGGCACTCAGACCCCAAAGTCCAGCTGCCCTTACTCTCCGCTCGGTCTCATTTTTCTTGCCATGTGTTTCATTTGCTATCATTACCCGAGCAATGTGCCTCCAGCCTATTCTCGTGAGTAATTTCAACTACTCGACTTGTATCGAATCCTACCCTATATTAGCATTGCAGTAGCTACACAAGGTTTACAAACCTAACCCAAACCCATGGTTTTCTTGGCTATGCATTTGGGTTTCAAACACGACTCTAATGCAAGAATTAAGTGGGTGCTCAAAGTAAGTTCTCAAAACAGTAAAATTTGTAAAAAGGGTTAATGCAAACCGGAGCTTGCCTTGCTGCTCTTGGTCTTAGGCTAGTTGTTCTTATGGAGTGACGAAGTCTAAGACTTCGGGTTCCTCCTCAACCTTATCGACTACATATGATAAATATACATATGTGTCAATTTAAATGCATTTGAATTGAAGTTAAACTTGTGAGGACTATAAGTCTTACTAGACAGACCCAATGACTCTGAAATTTTTACTTTGGTTTGGATACAACCTAAACAGGGACTTGGCCAAGTTTCATCTGCAGCAAAGCTCATTTGAGCCCTCCACAAATAATTATGTACTTGGCCTTAATTGGAGCTCCTAGTGTGTTCTAGGGATTTTCATGGAGCAAGCCATGACTTTATAAAAACTAGGTCTTCAGAGGGTTCTAATAGAGTTGGTCTCACTTAATTTGAATGTTCCTAGCTAAATATATGAGCTAAACAATTTCAGAGAAATTCTGAAAATGTTTCTGGACATTTTATATTTTCTCTGGAACAGTTTTATTAATCACAACATTAGGTGGATCAAATGAGCTCAAATGGATCTGAAATTTCTATGGTCACCCAGGGATATTTTGGTGAACATCCTAGCAAAATTTCAGAATTTTCTTCCAAAGGGTTCTCCAGTTAAAGATCTAAACAGTTTAAATTTTGAAGAATTAATTCTGGAGAACTACATATTTTCATGAAGTGAAACTTGATTTGTTGGAAAGTACTCAGAGAGCTGAATCCAACAAAATTTGGTTCACTAGATTTGGGTTTTCCTAGCCAAAATTATGTGGGTTTGAAGTTTGAACTAAATCTGAAAATCGGTGAAATGTTTAAATCGCTGCGCGTTGGACCGCGCTACGTGTCAACTCCTCAGCAGTCGATACACGGGGCTACGGAGTCTTTCACGTGAAGAAAAGCAAGAAATGGCCGGTCTACCAAGGTTTTGTTGCCAAGGCTGCGAAGGAAAGTTGATCGCTACCAAGCCTAGCTCGTGTAGGAACAGTTTGAGGATCTCTAAACAACTAAGGAGTGACAATTTGACGGATCCGCACCCGAAGGTCGGTCTGCGCCGAATGAAAGGGAAAACTGCAATTCGTCGCTGGTGATCAAAAACTCGGGCTGTGGTTCGGGGGTGAGCAGCACCAGCCTCTAACACGTCCGAGGACGCCTTAGCTTGGGCGTGCCACTCTCCCGTTTGGGCTGTCAACGGGAGCCCGAGGTGCGGCGAACTTAGGTCACCGGAAAGAACTTTGGGTATGGGCGAGATCACCCGAATTTGGCTAATTCCTACGATGGGTAAGGAAGAGGGGAGCCTCTAGTACCGTTTTGCAGCTTAGAGGGAGTGGAGCGGCTGTGATCACTGGCTCTCCGATCAGTTTCCGAGAGAGCGGCGGTGAGGCGATGATTTCTTGCACGAGAGTTATGAAACGATCGGTAATGCCTTGGTTTGTCTCAGCTGCAGGGATAAGAGGGAGGGTGACACAGTTCATGTAAAAGCCCGAGAGAGTGACTTGCAAAAGTGTTCTTTTCATCACCTCACAACACCACAGTTCATTTTGTGGATAGCTGATGAACACTTGTGAAGAGCAAGTAAACACCATCAAAATGGGTGATTAGAGGGGGAAGCGCTAATTTTGAAAAGTAGGAGTCATACACATAAACATGAAAGGTTGAGCTCACCCCTAGACCTTCAATAGCCATGAGAAGGATCAGGCAAAATTTCATGCTAATCCAATACTTTTTGAGGTACTTTTGGAGACATTTGAAAAAGGGGCCAATTTGAATGCAAATTCAAATTGCAGCCACTTTCATCACTTGAATTCAAAAGTTGGCTTCATATTCAAACTCAGCACATTTTTATGAGTTAGTCTACCAATTTTCATCCTCATTTGAGTTCAGCTTGGCATGAGCTTATTTGAGCAAATTCAAACCGAATTTGAATTTCAGCCTCACATATGCTCAAATTCCTTCAAACCCAATGTCAATTTGAATCATTCAAATTTAGAGACCCCAACAAGTTGTTTGATCAAGTTACCAGGGACAAGGGGGTCACACAAACTAAGAGCAGTAAGAATTTAATTTTGGAGGACAATTTTGGAGCCTGTAGGGCCCTCCTGTCAGCCAAACTGGAGTGCAAAGCGACTGAACTCAGTGTACTCGGTTCCCACGCGTGCAGTGAGAGGGGGGCGCGGTGACTTCATGCCGAAGGTCACCGAGCGGCGCCGGCTAGCTCCTGCTTCGGTGTGGGAGGTGGCTCAGCAGGTGTTGCACCCTCCACTGCCTTCGGTTGGCTATAAAAGGCACGAGATCGGCCGGCGAGCTCCTCTTTCACGCACCTCCATAAACGGCCGCCTAGCCGCCCGGGTTCTGATCCCATGCAAACCGAGCTCTGATCGTTCTCTACCCTCGACGTCCATAGAAAAGCAGAGCGCTAGCTTGTCCTAAAGCTCACTGCACAAACCGTTTCAAGGTTCTGTAAAATCCCAAGAAAAGGGACTTGCAAAAACTTTTCTTCACCTCACAACACCACAGTTTTTATTGTGGATATCTTAGGAAATATTGTGAAGAGCAAGTAACCTCCGACAAAAGAGTGATTAGAGGGGAAAGCCTTCATTTTCACATAGTGGGATTTGGGCACATGAACATGAGAGGTTGAGCTCACCCCTAGAACTTAAAAAGTCATGGGAGGGTTCAAGCCAAGTTTCATGCAAATCCAACACTTTTTGAGGCACTTTTGGGGGGTATTTGAAAAAGAGGCCAATTTGAATGTAAATTCAAATTGCAGCAACTTTCATCACTCAAATTCAAAAGTTAGCTTCATATTCAAACTCAGCACATTTTCCTGAGTAAGCCCACCAATTTTCATCCTCATTGGAGTTCATCTTGTCAAGAGCTAAATTTGCAAGAATTCAAAACTGAATTTGAATTTCAGTTTAAACATGCAGCAAATTTAGCCAAACACAGTTCAAATTTGAGAATTCAAATTTAAACCAAGACTTGGGGGCTAAGTCTCCCATTCAATGTTCAGTAGCTGGGATATTTACAAAAGAAAGGGGGAGAAAGAATTAGAGGGGAGAAGAGGGCCCACTGGTCAGCCACCCAGGGATCAAACCGACTCAGGCACGAGGTTGAACACCCCTACGGGCGACAGCGCACGGGGTCGACCCCGTCCCAACGCGGCCACCGCACGGTGAAAGCGCGGAGTCACCACGCCAGCGCGACGCCGCTCGGCTGTTTTCACGGTGCCACGGCTGCCCCATCGTTCCCCCATCCACAATCGCCTCCGCGCGCAAACTTGTTCCTCGCCGCTCTCTGGTCGCTGGCGTCCGAGCAACCCAGGCACTCTCGTGACCGACGAGCAACACAAGAAAGAACCGCCTCGAGGTACTGATCACCACCGTACTGACCTCGCCCTCTCTCTCGCACGGTCGGCAAAGAATTTGGGGGATTAGTGTGTCGGGGTGTTTAGAACTGAACCATGCGAAATCCAGAAATTCGTAACAAGTAAGCCACCACTCCTTAGGCCGAGCTAAAGACATGATCTAGACTCGCCCACGCGTCTCTGAGATCAGAAATCATCGAGTTTCATCGAGTATGGGCGATGTTCTTCGAGCTTTTTTGCATCGGCGCCGATTTCCGGTCTAGGTCACCGGTGAGGTCGTAGTTGCAGCTGTTTTCACAGAGATCGGTGCCCATATCCATGATCAGCGGGTGTCAGCGGAGCACCCCGAGCAAACCGTATCGAAAAAGGTGCAGGGGGTGCTGAGTTTGACGTCGCCGGTGAGCTCCCGGCCGCTGTTGCCGGCGGGAGCACTATTCCGGCCGTTGTCAAGCTCCGGTGAGGGCACCATCGTGTTCTCCGAGTCGAGTTAGGAACATGCGGCAAGTTCCGTCGAAGTTCGGGCAGTGAAACGCCCGGCGGTGAGCGCTCCGGCGAGGCACCGCCGCGGGAGCTGCGGGAGAGCGCGAGGTAGACGAAGGGGGGCCGCGTCCACCGGTCAGCCTCTGATCTCGCGCGGGGATCGGTTTGTGGCCGGGATTCAGTGTGGCAGCGCGTGTAAAACCCCATGGGCCGCGGTGTGGCCGCATTCTTAGTGGGCCGGCTCGAGGAGTGGGACCCACCCGCAGGATTTAAACATTTTTGGAATTTCAAGTTTTAGTTCAAACTTCAAATGCATAGAACTTTGGCTAGGAAACTCCAAATTCGATGAACCAAATTGTGCTGAACTCAGAATTCTGAGTACTTTCTAGCAATACCAAATTCAGCTCATGAAAGTGGATAGTTTTCCAGAATTAAATCCCTAAAGTTTAAACTGTTGGGAATTTTATCTGGAGAACTACTTTACGAAAAATTCTGAAATTTGGCTGAGAGGTTCATTGGAAAATCTCTGAATCCCAGTAAAATTTTCAGACTCATCCAAGTTCATTTAGTTACCCTAATGGGGTGATTATAAGAACTGCCCTAGGAAAATAGGAAAATGTACAGAAACATTTTTCAGATTTTCTCAAATCTTAATTAGGGCATAACATTCTGTAGAATTCTTCAAATGACATGAAACCAACTCCATTAGAGCCATCCTAAATTCTAGTTTCCAGAAAGTAATGGTTGGAGCCATGAAAACCCCTGGAATTATTTAGAGGCTCAAATATTGACCAAATGGGCTGTTATTTGTACAAGGTTCAGATGAGCTTTGTTTCAAATGAAACTTGGTCAAGACTCTGGTTAGGACCCTACCAAGCCACCATAAAAATTTCAGAACCAAAGGGGAGGGCTAGCTAGAGTTATTAATAGTTAAGTATTCAAGTTTATCCATTGCATTTAAATTTACATGTCGTATTTCATTAAACGTGTAGTCACTGATGAAGAGACTCCGGAAGTGCTGGACTTCCTCCTTCCGGAAGAAGAGCTAACTACTGACCAGCAGCAACAAGGCAAGCCCCGGTTTGCATTAACCTTTTTATAAGTTTTACTTTGGTTACATGTGTCATATGAAGTGTGAATGTGCATTAGGTGTAGGATGAATGGAACCCCACTTGCATAACCAGAAATTGTCCATAAGAGTGAGGGTAGTGTCTAAGACCTCGAGTAGACAGGCTATGCTTAATGTTCATAGGACTTCGGTACAAGTTGAGTAGTTGGAATCTACTCGCGAGATAGGCTTGGGACACACGGGTTCGGTTGAGTGATGTGAGATCACTTTAGTAATAAAAATGAGACTAGGCAGGGGCTAGGGTGCAGCAAGAGGGAGTCTTGCGTGCGCAGCCCTGTCGGTGTCGATTGAGGACCGATCCGTGTGCGGCCCACGCTGATCAAGTTTGAACGTACCCAAGGCATATCGGATATATGGGCCCCAATAAACCGATGTAGCCTAAACCTCCGGGCGTCGAGGCATAACGCACCGTTTTATAGGTGTAGGCTGAGGGCAGCAAGGTGGAAATCTGCCAACGGGCATAGAGAGATGCTCCATGTGGGGAACCTCCTGCTCGTTTCGGTGCGACCGGATCGACGTTGGGCTGTTGGGTGAAATGTTGTCCCGTATGACATCGAGTGAGCGTGCTGTGCAGCTCCACGGGTGGGCGTACGTGACGTGCTCTTTGGGTTTCCCTGCAGGTGTATATCGAGTCGATTCGCCGTCCCTCGCGGTGAAGAGTACCACTTGGTCACTGAGTCGTGACGTAGGCTAATGTATGAAATATGATGATTCAATATTGCTGATTGATATAAAATTGTATTGCTACCTGGTTGCCACCAAATATTGCTTACTAAATTTCAGCTTCCTGAACTGTTAACTTGTTGCTAAAAGCTGAACTAAGGATGAACTCGTAGACGTGTCCATTTGCTGCAATATTACTACCCTATGTCATTGTACACCTCATGTATAGTTTCCTGTTTAGGTGAGTCGGTTAAGCCTTGCTGAGCCTTCATGCTCACGGTTGCTGCTTAAGTGTTTTTCAGGTGAGGAGCCACCCACGGACTCAGAGTACGAGTCCACCGGCGAGGGTTACCCTCCGTCGGGGACCATGGCTGAGTGGGAGCCGTACACGCCGCGCTGAGCTGAGACGTGCAGCTAGTGTGGGTTGCCCTAGGGCTGGGCAGCCGACTTTTGCTAGATAGGCGGGCGTGAGTTGTATAGTGTAGACTTCCGCTGTGTAAGATAAATAATATTTTGTAACTGGAGTTTGTACTACTTTGTACAGTTCAGTTGTTTTCCCATGTAATATATTGTGCTCTTATGACGTGTGCTATCAGGTGTCGCATCGTGCGGCACCACCCTCTGCGATCCTGGATGGGCGGATCCCAGTCCGCCACAGGTTCGACCTTTGTGCGCAAAGAATTTCCTGGTTTAGGATTGGGAGCTCATTTCAGGAGCCAATTAGGTTTGGGAGAAATTGGGGAGGATCATCTTGTGGGAGGGCAAACAGAGCTGAGAAATGGCATTTAGAGGTTCTTGCACCCCTCCTCGATCAAAAACCGGAAAGAAACCAATGCTGGAACCATAGGTTCACCGAGGATCAGCTCGGCGGAAGAGGGGGTCGCCGGTGAGGTCCGGTTTGTCGGCTGTTTCGGTCCTAACCAAGGTCATGCCGAGCTTCCCGAGGCTTCCCTGAACGTGGTGACGCGATAAGCGCGGGAAGGGGGTGGTTAGGAGGACGGGAACACGTTGCCGATGTTGCACAGAGACATAGCGCTCGTCGCCGGCGAGCTACGGTGGTTAGCCGGCGGCTGCATGGTGTCCAGCGTGTTCAGCGTCCAAAGTTACATGGGGGAGGCAAGTCTCACCATCGCCGGCGAGCTAGGTCACCGGGAACGCCGACCTCGCCAGAGCTCCGGCGACTCGGGGTGGCGGCGTCGGGAGGTAGACGAAGGCGTGGACCCCATGTTTCAGCCGCTGAGTTAAGCGTGCGCGAGAGCGCGGTTAGTTTAAATTAAATGGGTGGGCCCCACTGTCAGTCTCCGGTTGAGCGCAGGAGGCAATTTTCTGTAGGAAAATAATTCAGGGAATCAGCCCAAACTTTAGAAATTCATAACTCGAGTTAGAAGTATCCAAATCCAGTGAACCAAATTTTGTTGGATTCATCTCTTCAAGTGCTATCCAGCAAGACAAGTTTCAGCTCATGAAACTTAATAGTTTTCCAGACTTAATTTCCTAAAATTTTAACTGTGGGAATTTTATCTGGAGAATTACTATATGAAAAATTCTGAAATTTGGCTGAGAGATTCATTAGAAAATCCTTGAGTCACAAAAAAAAATTTCAGACCCATCCAAGTTCATTTAGTCCCCCTAATGGTGTGATTAATTGAACTGACCTGAGAAAATAGAAAAAATGTACAGAAACGTTTTTCAGATTTTCTCAAATCTTGATTAGGGCATAATTTCATCTAGAATTCTTCAAATATCATGAAACCAGTTCCTTAGAACCATCTCAAACTCTAGTTTCCAGAAAGTAATGGTTGGAGCCATGAAAATCCCTGGAAATCCCTAGAGGCCCTACTAATGACCAAATAGGCTTTTATTTGTACAAGGCCCAAATGAACTTTGTTTCAAATGAAACTCGGTCAAGACTCTGGTTAGGACCCTACCAAGCCACCATAAAAATTTCAGAACCAAAGGGGAGGGCTAGCTAGAGTTATGGTAATTACTTATTCAGTTCTAAATATTGCATTTAAATTAACATATAGTATATCGTTTACGTGTAGTCGCTGAAGGCGAGGAGACCGCTGAAGTGCTTGACTTTCTCCTTCTGGAAGAAGCCCTAACCTCTGACCAGCAGAAACAAGGCAAGCCCCAGTTTGCATTAACCCATTTTACAAAGTTTTGCTTTATGTATACTTAGTATGTGGTATGGATGTGCATTAGGTGTCGGATGGATGAAACCCAAGTACATAACCAGATTTTTCCTATAAGAGTGAGGGTAGTGTCTAAGTCCTCGAGTAGACAGGCTATGCTTAATGATTCATAGAACTTTGATACAAGTCGAGTAATTGGAATCTACTCGCGAGATAGGCTTGCGACACACGGGATTGGTTCGAGTGATGTGAGATCATTTTAGTAAGAAAATGAGACTAGGCAGGGGCTAGGGCGCAGCAAGAGGAAGTCTTGGTGGTGCGGCCCTATCCGTGTCGATTGAGGACCGATCCGTGTGTGGCCCACACTGATGAAGTTTGAACGTACCGAAGGCATATCGGATATATGGGCCCTGATAAACCGATGTAACCTATACCTCCGGGCGTCGAGGCTGACACGACCCCACGGTCTTGTCGAGCCAGGATCACCCTGAGGGGTACTGCATTGCACAGCACCAAATAACACACATCAAAGGTACAAAGCGGAAGAAAAGTTTTATAACATAAAAAGGTTTATGAACATTTGTACAACAAAATATGTTCGGTCTACACTCACGGGCATAGACTACGCATCGAGTTCACGTTCAGCCCGTGAACGTGTCCCCGCTAGCACGCACACACACTAACACGGCGGCATGCACGACTCCCACTACGGGGTTCCCCTCCGGGGGTTCCGTCTCCTCCTCAGGAGTCCCTTCCTCATAGAATCCTGCAAAAGCTTCAAACACAAGCAGTGAGCACGAAGGCTCAGCAAGACTGACCCGTCTCTCCTATACATGGAACTTCTACATGATGGTTGATAGGTTACATGAGGTAAAATAAGTTGCAAAGGACTCGCCTAATTAGTGAAACCTTACTTTCAAATTTTTAGCAGCAGGTTGTGGAGAACCTTACGCTAAGGCACATGAGAGAGCCGCAATCAAACAAGAAACGCATTTATCTCATGTATTTTGCCCAAAGTTGAAAAGAACTTTAATTAGGTCTAAACTACAATAAGACATTACAAGCAAGGTATATCTTTCAAATCAGCAAACTATTAACATGAATCTGGCCTGTTCTTTCTACGTCACGGTGCAGTGAACAAGTGGTACTCACTGACCGCGAGGGACGGCGATTATAATCGATTTACACCTGCAGGGTTACCCGAATAACTCGTCATGTACGCCCGTACTCGATGTTGCCTACAACAACCGTCATGGACGTCATACGCAACCACCTTTCACCCGTCAGACAAATGTTGAACCGGTCCAATCGTCCCGAGCAAGAGGTCTCTGCGCGCGCATCCACAGTGCCATCAGCTGATTTACACCTCGAGCTCTCAACCTACCCTTTGAACGACCAGCTATGCCTCAACACCCAGCTACCCAAGTTACATCGGTTTCCCGGTTCCCATATAGCCGGTAGGTCTTCGGTACTGTTCTAGCTTGTTCAACATGCCCGCACACGGCTCGGTCCTCAATCGACACAAGCGGAGCTATAGCACTTAGGCCCCTTGTCCTGCTGCTCTTACTCTCCGCTCGGTCTCATTTTTCTTGCCATGTGTTCAATTTGCTATCTCTACCCATGTCGAGTGCCTCTAGCCTATCATCGCGAGTAGTTCCAACTACTCGACTTGTACCGAACCCTACACTACCTTAGCATTGCAGTAGCTACACGGGGTTTTCAATCCTAATCCCAACCCATGGTTTTCTTGGCTATGTATTTGGGTTTCAAACAAGACTCTAATGCAAGAGATAAGTGGTACTCAAAAGAAGTGCTCAAAACAATAAAAAATTGTAAAGAGGTTAATGCAAACCGGAGCGTGCCTTGCTGCTCTTGGTCGTAGGCTAGCTGCTCTTCCAGAGTGACGAAGTCTAAGACTTAGGGTTCCTCCTAAATAGAGACTTGGCCAAGTTTTATTTGCAGCAAAGCTCATTCGAGCTCTCCACAAACAATTATATACCTGACCTTAATTAGAGCGCTTAGGGTGTTCTAGGGATTTTTCATGGAGTAGGCCACGACTTTCTGAAAACTAGATTTTTAGAGGGTTCTAATGGAGTTGGTCTCACTTAATTTGAAGGTTCCTAGCCTAAAATATGAGCTAAACAATTTCAGAGAAATTCTGAAAATGTTTCTGGACATTTTCTATTTTCTCTGGAGCAGTTTTTATTAATCACACCATTAGGTGGATCAAATAAGCTTAAATGGATCTGAAATTTTTATGGTAGCTCAGGGATATTTTGGTGAGCATCCCAGTAAAATTTCAGAATTTTCCTCTAAAGGATTCTCTAGTTAAAATTCTAAACAGTTTAAACTTTGAAGAATTAATTTTGGAGAATTAAGGATTTTCAAGAAGTGAAACTTGATTTGCTGGAAAGTAATCAGAGAGCGGAATCCAACGAAATTTGGTTCACTTGATTTGGAGTTACCTAGCCAATGTTAGACCAGGACTTTCCATTCCCAGAGCAGCAGGAAGAAGGCAAGTGTCCTTGACCACTTTGATCCTATGCTAGGATGTGTAGGTAGAATTATTTGCATTGTCAATTGAAATATGAAACCCATGCTAGGAAGTTTCCCTAGAATTGTATTATCTTGTTTCCTTGTAGCTTGGGTTGGGAGTTATTTTATCATATCATTTATTTATATGCTTATGCTTAGCCATGCTTAGAATAGGATAATTGGGATATGAGATCATCAATTTATTGACCTTACTCTTGAATGAGATGTTATGAGTTATGTAGAGGTAGGGATCGAGGCAAGTTGGATGATTTGGTTGGTGCTGGGTGCACGAGACTCGGGTTTGTGTTTAGTACTTGCCTGGATCCTAAGGACCGTTTCATGGAGCATGTAACCTGGCTTTACCGTGCCAACCACATGCCGAGATGGGGCAGCTTGGCCAATTAATTAGGTGTATCCCCGGCGTAGTATGGGTGTGTTGGATGGTGCGGGGAATAGGTGTCAGCTGGACTACCATATGAACCGCAAGGCTCAAGAGGGGGCCACTGCAGCGGGGTTGGAGCCTCTTGTATGCTGTTAGTGGTGAAACCTTAGTGGGCCCATGCTCGTCAGGAATCCCTTTGTAAAGGCTTCGTAGTGATCTCCTGGCTACACACCTGGGAAGTGTGAATGTGGTTTGTGGCCACTGGCATAATGGAGGTTCTTTTAGTCCACGCGGCAACGGGGGATGAAATCACTACATGTGGGTACAGTGGTGCAAACTCTGCAGAGTCAAAACTGTCATGACAGCCGTGCTCACGGTCAAGAGCGGCTTGGACTTATTCATGATTAGAGGATGATGACTTTGGAAGTTGTGGATGTTAAGCGGGGAGCTTAACATTGGAAATGATGTTATGGTTATTTGATTATGATGATGGGTTGGGAGATTGGGACCATTTCGCCTATGTAGTAATGTAGGTGCTTAATAAGCTAAGGTGATAGGTATTAATTGTGTAGTGCTTTAACCATGAGTTCAACCTCTCCTTGTTCTAGCCATGCATGACATAACTTTCCCACATTTGCTGAGTACCAACGGTACTCAAAATTGCATATTTGTTGGTTTAAATTGCTGCTCAGGTCAAGGGGATGATGCGGTGTTCAATGACCAAGACTTCGGACCCGAAGAAGGATTCTAGGTTCATGGAGTCCCCCGGGCAACGCCTGTGACGGAGCCCACAAGACTTATATTCCGCTTCTGTTTTATTTACATGTTATGAACTGATTATCGTCCATCGAGACGTATGCTATGTAAGACTTATTTATATTCGACACCTGGCTTGTAATAAATGATGCATCACTATTTGTCATCACATGTATGAGAGAATGATCCTGGCATACACGTGGTATTCACTCGGTTGTTCTTCGGAGAAACCGGGTGTGACAGCCGAACATCAAAGACCCGCTAGATTGTTGCAGCCATTGAAGATACCCAAGTGGAAGTGGGAAGACATCAGCAGGGATTTCATAGTCGGACTGCCATGAAATCAGTCGGGTTACGACTCAATTTGGGTTATTGTGGACCGGTTGATGAAAACAGCCCATTTCCTTTCTGTTAGAGCCAAGTACCGCATCACGCAACTAGCGCCGAGCTATATATGGAACAAATCATGTGTCACCGTGGAGTTCCGAAGAGGATAGTTTCAGATCGGGGTTCTTAATTTACATCCAGATTCTGGAAGAAGCTGCATGAAGCCATGGGTACACGGCTGAATTTCAGCTCTGCTTATCACCCGCAAACCGACGGGCAAACGGAGAGGACAAATAAGATTTTGGAAGACATGTTTAGAGCTTGCGCCTTGAAACATGGGCGTAGTTGGGATAAGAGCTTGCCATATGCTGAATTCTTATACAGCAACAGCTGTCAAGCCAGCTCGAAAATGTCACCTTTCGAAGCATTGTATGGTAGACGGTGTAGAATGCCGCTGTTCTGGAATGAGACCGGAGAAAGCCAAGTGTTTGGACCCGAAGTGCTGCAAGACGCCGAAAAACAAGTCCAAACGATAAGAGAAAACTTGAAGGCCACTCAGTCACGACAAAAGGGTTGTGCGGATAATAGGCGAAGAAGATTGACCTTCGAAGTGGGAGACTTCGTGTATATGAAACTATCGCTTATCCGAGGCCAACGACGGTTCAACGTCAAAAAGGCAAGTTAGCACCTCGTATATCGGGCCATTCAATATTTTGGGCAAGCGAGGAGAGGTAGCCTATTAACTAGAGCAGCCAACGCTCCTCTCCGACGTGCACGACGTGTTTCATGTATCCCAACTCAAGAAGTGCTTGAGCGTACCGGAAGAACAAGTACCGATGGATGAGATCGAACTTCAAGAGGATCCGACCTACGCGGAGCACCCTATCAAAATTTTGGTCGTGAAGGAAAGGGTCACGAGGAACAAAGTAGTCCGTTGGTGCAAGGTACAATGGAGCCATCACACGGAAGCTGAAACCACATGGGAGCGTGAGGAAGATCTCAAGGCAGAATTCCCTCATCTATTCTCCACTCTATCGAATCTCGAGGGCGAGATTCAGTTTAAGGGGGTAGGTTTGTAACACCCTCAAATTCATTACCATGCATTGCATACATTTTTCATGTAGAGAAGCATTGTAAAAGAAGTAGAAATGGAGAAAGAACCCTAGAAATGGAGAAAGAACTATAGAAATGGAGAATGAACCATAGAAATGGAGAAAGAACCATAGAAATGGAGGAAGAACCATAGAAATGGAGAAAGAAATATAGAAATGGAGAATGGAACATAGAAATGGGGAATAGGACATATAAATGGAGTGGGGAATTAGAAAAGGAAAAGGGACATAGAAATGGTGAGAAATGGAAAAAAGATAGCTGAAATGATCATTCCAAAATTTTCCCCAAAATTTCCAAATTCCCTAATTCCACAAAAGGGGAATTTTCCACACATTTGGGGGAATTTAATCCCCAACGCTGCCGCACCCAATTTAAAGGGGAAAGGTTGGTTGAGTTCAAAATTGACTAGGAGTTGAGTTCCAATTGGAGTAGGACCCCTCCCTTCTCCCCCTTATAAATACAACCCCACCCCCCTCCTTTTTGGCGGCAGCCTCCCCCTCCCCCTCCCCAAGTCACCGACTTGGTGCC
Source organism: Neostapfia colusana (assembly GCA_030760725.1). NCBI lineage: Eukaryota > Viridiplantae > Streptophyta > Magnoliopsida > Poales > Poaceae > Neostapfia > Neostapfia colusana. The sequence goes on from JASWHV010000011.1 coordinate 20,448,548, forward strand.
CCACCCCCTCCAAGTCACCGAGTTAGCACCCCCCTGCCGGAGTTTGGTCACCGGTGAGCCCCGCCGTCGAGCCACGCCATCGAGCCCCGTCGTCGAGCCCCGCCGTCGAGCCCTGCCGTCGAGCCCCATCGTCCAGACCCGCCGACGAGCCCCGTCACGCCTCGCTGTCGCTGGAAAAGAAGCCGACGATCTGTCCAACCCTAATCTTACATAGAAAAATTCCCTGCCGCCGCCATTGCTAGGAGGAAGGCCCTGCCACAAAAAGGAAGTGAGGTAGGTCCCGTTACCCATCTTACGATGGTGCCGCTGTTACTACGCATCCATTTTCTTCGCCCCCTTCGAGCAGAAACTTTTGCGTGTGGACAGATCGTGTTTTGATCAATTTTTGGCGGTGGAATTGATCTAGATCTTGAGTCAAGATCATCACCACATCCACACTTGATCCCAGCACCCTTGTTCATAATAAAACCCCATGAAAGCCCGTTAAAACATGCAAGAACACGTACAAACTTGTTTAATAAAACAGCACCATAGAATTTGCATTCATCTACCCCATTGCATCTTGATGAAAGTTTGTGCATGATGATTGATTTCTGTAAATTTGGTATGTCCGTGGTCGTGAGTAGAAGGACAAGCTCAAGAGGCCATCTACGAGGAACTACAGCACCAAGACTTCGAGACGCTTGAGCAACAAGAACCATGGGAGCAAGGCAAGTGCCGCTTGACCATATTGATCCCATGTTTCGAAACTGTTTTGTTTGCGAAAACTTATATGCTTGAGTAAACTTTATGGGACATCCTCTTATAGCAGTTTACTAGTTTTTTTAACCATCCTTGTCGCCGGTAATGTTTATGAGTCGGGTATGGTCGATTTTCCTTTTTGTTTCACGTAATTTATGGGATACGGGAAGCTGAATTAAAACATGGTTCGCTACAGCACTCATGAGAATAAAGATGATGATAACTTGATGATGTTGATGAGCATGGAATCGGTGAGATCTAGGCAAGACTGGTTCGTGGATGTTGCTGAATTAGATGGTGGTTTACTTGCCGTAGATCTAAGGACCGGTTCATGCCAGCACATGCCAGGAAAACAGTGCCACGACAAGGCCAAGTATGGGTGCGGCTTAGCTGATTAATTAGGTGTGTTGCTAGCTTGTTATGGACCGTTGGATGGTGCGGGGAACTGGAGTCGAGGAGGACTGCCCTGGGAACTGCATGGCACAAGAGGGGGCCCATGGGTGGGAGAATGGTGATTCGAGCCTGCCGGTGAAACCTCAGTGGGTCCATACATATATTAGCTTTTTGTAAAGGCTATTTTGTGATCTCTTGGCCATACACTGACGGTTGTGTACTGGTATAATGGAGGTTTTGCAGTCGCCGATGGATGACGAAATCACGAACTTGCGGGTAAAGTGGTGCCACCTCTGCAGAGTGTAAAACTATCAAGATAGCCGTGCTTCCAGTCACAAGCACCTGGCCAACTTCCATGATTAGAAGCAAAACTTGGGATGGACATTTGGGTATGGTCATTGGGATTGGTTTTGGTACTGTTTTGAGTCATGGCAATGAAATTGGTTTTGGTTATATGAATATGAGATGGTCATGAATATTTATGAGTATGAGATGAACTTGAGAAAGATTAATGGCTGGATGAGACTTGATAAATGGTGAATCATGATAAGAGAATGTTGCTGAATTACTTGATTATGATGGGATAATTTTCACATAGAAATAGTTGCTATTTTTATCATGTTTGTGAAATAAAATTTGCTTGCTGCAATGAGCCTTTTTATTCCATACCTTGTTGAAAGCTACATGTCATACTTTTCCCGCACTTGCTGAGTACAACATGTACTCACCCTTGCATTATCACATATACATCAGCTACAGGAGATGAGTACTTCGAGGACCATGTGGGGTACTAGGCATGCGAACTACCGTCAACATGCCTGTGGAGATGAAGATTGGAGCCTGCTGTTTAGTTATTTCCGCTGTTGTTTAGAGACTTCCGCAGCAAGAATAAGTTAGAGATTTATGAGTGAGACTTTGAGTCATTGTAATAAAGTACTTAAACACTATTTATTCGTGATTATATTCTGAATTCAGTTTGTGGATTACATGTGTATGTGCGATGAAAATTCTGGGCACACATATGCATTCACTTGGTTCTATTTTTGGAACCGGGTGTCACACGCTTTTAATTCTAGCCGGTATGCAATGGATCCACATCTTTCTAGAATCTGGAATGGACCGATGAATCGGGGTGCCAACTTTTCTCTGACCCCGAATCTGTCCACACCCTTCATTGGAGACACACGTAGATACAAGTGATCCCCAACTTCAAATTATAAAGGACGTCTTCTCCGGTCCGCATACTGTTTTTATCGGGATTGGCGGGTTTTAAGTTCGCTTGAATCAGCTGAACTTTTTCTTCCGCATTGTTGACAAGATCGATCCCGAAGGTGGCCCTTTCGCCAGACTCACACCAATTCAGCGGTGTGCGGCATTTTCTCCCATATAGCACCTCGTAGGGCGCCATATTGATGCTGGCTTGGTAAACATTATTGTATGAAAACTCAGCCAATGCTAAGTGATCATCCCAATTCTTACCGTGGTTGAGGGAACAAGCTCGTAACATGTCTTCTAATATTTGATTTACACGCTCGGTTTGCCCATCCGTCTGTGTGTGGTACGCTGAACTATGGATCAGTTTCGTACCCAATGTAGAATGTAACTGCTCCCAAAAACGAGACACAGTTAAAGTGCCCTGATCTGAGATGATAGTGCGGGGTACGCCATATAAGTATAGAATCTGTGAGATGTACAATTCAGCATACTTCTTGGCGTTGTAGTTGGTGTTGACCGGGATAAAATGGGCAACCTTCGTGAGCCAGTCGACATCACCCACACTGAATCATGTTTCTGAAATGTGGTGGGTAAACCGACGATGAAGTCCATGCTCACATCCTCCCACTTCCAGGCAGGAATGTCAAGCGGTTGTAGCAATCCCGGTTTCTTCATATGGTCAGCCTTCACCCTTCGGCATGTATCACACTCGGACACGTATTACGCGATCTCCCGCTTCATCCTTGTCTGCCAAAACTTGTTTCTGAGTCCTTTATACATCTTATTACTGCCGGGGTGAATAAAAAACTTTGACAAGTTAGCCTCGTCAAAAATTTTCTTTCTCAATTCCAAGTTATGGGGTACGACGATCCTGTCCTTGAACCACAGCACGTCGTCTCCGTCTTTCTGGAAACATTTCGGTTCCCCACTGTCTACACGTCTCCGCAAATGTGACATGCCCTTGTCATGTTTTTGGGCTGCCGCTATCTCTTCACAGATGGTGGGGATAAGAGCTAAGTTGTAGAGAGCTCCATTGGGAACCACTTGCAATGGTGGCTCGCTCTCTTCCAACGGGATGATGGTCAGATTATGAACTTGTGACTTGCGACTCAGCACATCCGCCACCACGTTCGCCTTGCCGGTGTGATAATGGATCTCTATTTCATAATCTTTTATCAACTCCAACCATCTTCTCTGCCTCATGTTCAACTCCTTCTGACTGAATATGTACTTGAGGCTCTTATATTCGGTATATAAATGTACGAGGTTACTGAGTAGGTAGTGCCTCCACATTTTTAGTGCGAGTACCATGGCAGCGAGTTCTAAGTCATGAGTTGCATACTTTTGCTCATGATTCCTGAGCTGCCGCGATGCATACACGACCACCCTTCGGTCTTGCATCAGCACACATCCGAGCCCAATGCCAGATGCATCGCAGTACACATCGAATGGTATTGTCGTGTCTGGCTGCGGCCAAACCGGTGCTGATGTTAGGTGCTTCACTAATGCCTTCAATGCTGCTTCACATGCCGGACTCCAAACGTATTTGGTAGCGTTATTCAGCAGCTCGGTCATAGGATTGGCAATCTTCGAGAAGTTCGGAATGAACCTCCGATAATATACCGCGAGTCCAAGGAAACTCCATACCTCATGGACAGACCTCGGGGACATCCAATTCAGCACTTGTGTAATTTTTATCGGGTCTACAGCAATGCCCTCCGCTGAGATAATATGCCCACGGAAAGGTACATGCGATTTTCAGAATTCGCATTTGCTGAATTTCGCATATAGCGTGTGATCCCGAAGCCGTTGCAATACTATATGCAGGTGCTTCATTTGTTCTTCCTCCGACTTGGAATATACCAATATGTCATCAATGAAGACCATGACAAACTTGTCCAGCTCCGGCATAAATACCAAGTTCATCAAGTACATGAAATGAGCTGGAGCGTTGGTGAGGCTGAAGGACATGACCAGGTACTCATAAAGCCCGTACCTCGTCGAGAATGCCGTCCTCAGAATGTCCTCCACCCGTATTTTATTCTGGTGGTATCCTGATCTCATTTTGGAGAAGATCTTTGCTTCTACTAACTGATCAAACAACATGTTAATCCGTGGCAATGGGTACATGTTATTGATAGTCACAGCGTTTAGTGGATGATAGTTCACGCAAAGCCGCAACGTTTCATCTTTCTTATTCACAAATAATGCCGAACAGCCCCATGGCGAGGAGCTCGACCTAATAAACCCCTTTTCCAGCAGGTCTGTCAACTGCGTTTTCAATTTCGCCAACTCCTTTGGTGCCATCTTGTACGGCCTTCTGGATATTGGCATAGCTCCCGGTGCAAGCTCAATCTTGAACTCCACCCCTCGGTCGGTCGACATCCACGGTAAATCATCCGGGAACACGTCTAGGAACTCACGGACCACAGGAATATCTTCCAATCTGATGGTGGTGGATTGGTATACACTTGGAAGCTTTATTTCTGGATTGCCCATAAATAATGAATGAGACTCATGCATTTCTGGGTGTAGATGCACGACTCATAGGACGGTGTCTAAAACAGCACCGTGGCCGGTTAACAAGGACATCCCTAAGATGACATCGACCTTTTGTCCCTCTAAAGCTATGAGAGACGTAGGGTATACTCTACCCCCAAGCATAATAGCGCTTTCGGACCACCATACTTGCTGAAATCTTCCCACCCGGTGAACAAATCAAGTATAGACTTTTGATGGGTAGTATTCGCAAACTTTATTTAGCATTAAAAGCTTGGATAATGAAATTATGTGTGGCGCCTGGATCAAATAAAACTATGGTGGGATGCTTGTGGAGTTGGAACATACCCGCAAGAATGGGTTCTCTTTCCGGCACATCCTCTATGGCGAGTTGGTGGATGGTGCCGGGCTTAGGGTTTGCCCGCTGCGCATTAATGGGGTCCCGGGGCTGATTACGCCCCAGAAACTGTAGTGCCACTCCGCCACCTTGCCTCTCAGGGCAGTTGTTGGCGAAGTGCACATGGCGACCGCACTTGAAATATGTGGTCGATGGCTGGCTCGTGCTTGGAGGACGAAAGCCCGGCATGCTCTGCAGAGGTGCAAACGCACGCGGCATTGCCTGCTTCTGATGTTGTTGCTGCGGAGGTGGTGCTGATAAGGCCGGTAGGAACGCCAGTGGTGAATACAGCTGATTGCAGAATTGCATCGATCACTGCAGTGGCTGCCAGCGTTGACCTGATGGTGAGCGATACACCATCCGGTATTTCTGTGGAGGACCACCTCCCTTACCGCTGCTTTGCGGCGCGCTTCACTTCTTCTCCGCTGCCGCTAACTCATGCCGGAGTCATCTTGTACAATCGCAGCATCAATTATGTCATTGAGGCTGCCACGACTGAACATCGCTAGCTTGTCCTTCAGGAGCAGATTTAGCCCCTGGTAAAAGTGGTTCAGCCGCTTCTCATCAGTATCCGCATGATATGAGTACTCCAGTGCATTCCTGTTGCCTTGCTGCAGGTGAAGGAATTCCTGCGTCTTCCACATTATGAGATCTGGCGGTATGTGATAGGCCCTGAAGGCCGTTCGGAACTCCGCCCAGGTCAGCACTCGCTCGGTGGGTTGCGAGATGCAGAAGTTCACCCACCAATATCTCGCGGACCCCTGAAGTTGCTGGGCCACAAACTGAGTCTTCCGTTGCTCACTAACTTGGAGCAGCCCGAACTTCTTCTCCATCGTGCGGAGGAAGTTGTCCGCATCGAGTGGTTCATCCGCCTTTGAGAATACCGTTGGATGTGTTGCTATAAAATCCGAGTAAGAACTTTGCTGTTGTTCTTCCCGGTCTTGACGCCTCTCTGGTCGAGACGTATTGGCAATCAGTGTTTGCAGCAATTCGGTGTGCTGCTGGTGTGAGCCCGCCATGGCCGCAACAATATCGGCCAACGTGACCCTTGACGGTGGCGGCGGAAGAGGTTGCTATTGCGGCTGCTGCTATCCCGAGGAAGTCTCGGGAGGCTGTTGGGAGGCCTCTCCTGTAAAATCCCCAAGTTGGGCCTTGCTGATGTTCTGTGGAATTCAAATCAGCAGGGTATGCTCCTCCTAAATTTGTTTTCAAAATTCAAAATTTTGCCACATGAAATAAAGGCTAGACTATTGTAAAGAGACTTTAGCACAAAGAAGGTGAAACATAGGATTTGAATTAGGGGCACGAGAGAGAGGATTAGCAACTGTATTCAAATTCCTCTTTCAAAATTTCCTACCACTTTTCAAATTCAAACTTCGGCTACATGAAATAAAGGAAGGGCTACAAAACTAGCCAAAAAGGAAATTAACCCGGCAGTTCAAATCCGTGCACCAACGAGAGTTAACATCACGGAAATCAAATTCAAAATTTTGGAATTTTCTACAACTTTTGAATTTGAATTGTGGAGCCACGGTTTTTTGGAGGGGGAGACCTTGTGGGACCTGCAAGTCATTGGAACCCAGAACCCTCAGTGTTTCTTTTTCTGTGAGCTCGCCATCGAGGCAGCCACCGAGCTGCTGCTCATGCCTTGCTCCCAAAGGCAGGCAATTCCACAGCGTTGTTGATTGTTAGCCACATCAGCTGCACAACTCAATTGCCGTTTATCTGCTCACAAAACAACCGAAGACTTTCCTCCATATGACGTTGTTACCACAGTTCAAATCATCCGCAGATTTTAATTTACACACGCATTTGACATCGGGGCCGCTGTTGTTTGGAGGAGACTTCGGTGGTCAGTGAAACAGAAACACAAGGCAGTTTTTCCTTCTCTCTGAGAGTGACACCGAGGAGGTAAGAGTTCCACGGAGCTGTGTGGATGCCTTGCTTCCGAAGGAAGCTCAGTCCCCTGCGTTTTGTTCGATAAACATCAGAGAGGAACAACTCAAATGACTTTTTCCCTGCTCGGCCATTACAACGCACATACCAGCCTCTCTCGCGCACGCATCCGAGAGAAACACGCTCGGCACCTGCTCTGCTCATCGCCGTTTGCTCCCGGCCGTGGTGACACCCAGTTGAGCCAGAAAACAGCTGTACCCATTGATCCCCGACATTCTCGACGTGTTCTAAGATCACCCCCGGCCTTCTACCATCGGTGCTACCAGTTTCGTTCTCCACAAAATAGTGCAACGAAGCGCTCTCACTGATCATCGTCGACCAGCCCCCTCCACGCTGCTCCGGTCCAAACAAATGCCCACGAAGGTTTTCTCAGTCATCTAGATAATTTTTCCGGACCCCAATGGCTCCTTTCAACCGCCGGCTAGCCATAATTTTGGTTTTTGCACCGGCGGACGTGTTGAACCGACGCGAGCCAATTATGGAAATTCACCCAAACCGCTGGATCAACGTTCATGCAATTAAAGCCACAGCAAATAGATGCCCTGGCACCCAACAACGCCGAAAACCACAGCAAACCCTCCATCCCACAAGCGGGGTGACAAGAATTCACCGCCGGCGGCAAAAACAGGTCGGTCCTCCGGTGACCGCCCTCTTACCACCGTTTGCTGCAAGAATTGGTTTGCATTCCATGTTCTAAAACCTCTAGGGGTTCTTTATGGCAGATTGGTCTGTTGAAATCGGCTTGGGACACACCGGAACGCGTTGATGCCAAGCCGCCAAGCGCCGCCGTCGGTGCCGACCCATTTCCGACCGTTTTCAAGCGGGGAGACCTTGCCCGGCAGCTGTGCCATGTTCCTATGGTCGTGTAGGGGGAAACCGGAGCTAATTTGGTGGAGAATTGAGGGAGAACAAGCTATGCCATGATCTGTGCCGGTGTGCACGCGCGTGCTCTGGCGAGAGGTTGAAGAAACACCTGACCCATGGGCCCCACTTTTGAATTGTTCTGTGTAAAATTCAAACAGAAAGTTGTTCAAACTTGAAAAACACATAACTCTGGGTATAAAGCTCCAAAAATAGTGAGACCAATTTTGTTGGAAGAGTACTTTGCGGAGAAACAAATTGCTAGCTATGAAAATGCCTAGGAATTTCTGTAGAATTGTTTTTAGTAAATCATTTAGGGATTACTTCCAGGAACAATTCTTCATGAAACATTACCAATTTTGGGCAGCAAATATTTCTCATAGTTCCTGAGCTCCAGTAAAAATCTTAGGATTTTTGGAGATGATTAATGTGGCTTAATCAGTAGGTTTTCTCAGGGTTATTTAAATGGGCTGAAAAATCACAGAAACTAACTCCAGAAAATAGAATTGCATTTCAATCCTCCATTCTGGCCAGCAGAAGACTTAGAATAATTTCAAACAAATTTTCCTAGGAACCTTAGGTCCAGGCCTATTAGGATATCAAATTTCTCCATATGACCAAGTCTAATTAAATTCCTATAAATCATTGAAAGTTAAAGGTTCAAATAATTTTTGTGTCCATATCCTTCTTCAAAAGCTTCTGAAAATTTTACCATACTCCTATAATGAGTTTAGAAAGGCCCTGTAAAGATTTCAACCATAGATTCCCCTGTCTTCATCTATTTTGCTTCTGTAGTGATATATCACATTAATTCTAATTAGAAACGTATTTCTTTTATTTGATCATTTCGATAGAAATATTGCTCGAGAAGACTTCGGAGGCCGCTGACATCTCCTATTGACAGAAACTTTAGTCGGGATCAACACTAAGGCAAGCCCCGGTTTGCATCAAAATTTACAAGTTTCTATTTGTATTCACTTTATAATGTATAGCATTTTGATTATTGCATTAAGTCTAGTTTGTACGACACTCCACATGCATGACCCAATAAATCCCTGGAGTTTGATTTAGAGTATATTTTTACTTAATTATAACTGCTGTTATCAAGTTAATAAAAGTGGATTAAAAGAGGAATAACTCGAGTAGGCCGTTTCCTACTCATGAACTGGGATTAAGGGGGATCAATCGGAAGAGTTGGGAATTGATCCTCTTAGTTGGGAATGGCGACCGGACAGTATGGATTGAAGGCTCAAGGACGTGGTCCGGTGAACCTAGTCTCTGTCTGAGTCGATTAAGACCCGTTCTTGTGTGCGGCCCCGCTGGACAAGTTTGAGTTGTGTACTGGATGCATACTGGCAATATGGGACCCAGGAAACCGATGTAACATGTTAACCTGGGTGTCGACGCAATCCCCACCGTATTATGCAGATGCTGAAAGGATAGAGAAGTTGGCTCTACGAGGGTTTGTCGTAGTGAGACTTAATCCAAGTCGGTGGGACCGGTTTGATATTTGGGTGTCGTGTGAAAGGTTGCCATATACGACGTTGAGGGTATCGGTTGATCACCAGTCTCGGACGGGCGTATGTGTCGTGTCAGCTGGATGTTTTTTATTCGAATCACCGTCGCTCGCGGTAGTGAGCATACTTGTATACTGAGTCATGACGTAGTAAGAAACTGGGGAAAAGTTAATATGCTTCGTGAGTAATCCTCATGATGGAGATGAGAGATGATCAACACCTTCACTAAATTTACTTACTACCTTGGGCTAGTAGCGTCGAGACAAAGCGTTTCTTGTTTGATTATGGAGTCTCGACGTTGATGGCGCAAGGTATGTATGAGTCTAGAGTAGCTCACTAAATTTATTTTCTCCTCAGGCAAGTGGCATCGAGATGAAGCGTTTCTTGTTTGATTATGGAGTCTTGATATAAATTGTGCGAGGATTATAAACGTTGATTAAAACTGGAAGTAAGGACTCTCTTATAGCTCAAGTTCATCTTTTATGCAAACTTCTCTATTCAGCCCTCTATTTTCAGCATCTACAGTTCCATGTGTGGGTTTTCGGTTAAGTCTTGCTGAGCATAAGCTCACGGTTTGTTGATCCATTTTCTTGCAGGTAACATTGCATAAGGCAACGTTACATAGGAAGGGAGATCTGAGCGGAGCAGCACCCAATGAGGGGTGTGGGTCTCGCTTAGAACCCTGCACGCCGCCGAGTTTATGATGTGGTGCTAGTGTGAAGCATCTGCGGGCAGGATGGCTTCATTTTTCTTAGCGTAGGCTATAGTCCGTGAGTGTATTCTAATCTTTGGCTGCAATGTACGCTGTACTTTATTTGTAAAATGAGACAATATTATGTATTGAAGACATATATTGTTGGGTATGTGTGTTTTTCTGTGATGTGCTGTTGGGTGCCGCATCGCATGGAACCACCCGATGCGATTCCTGGACTGTCGGGGCGGGGTCCCCACATCTCCCCCCTGACTTGAACCACCAACCTCAGGGTTGGCACGTGTACGAGTCATTCTGAAATTCAAAACAGCAACGATCAGCACATGTCATTCTTAAAATTCCATAGAAAAACAGTAGGTATTGCAGTGACACATGAATAAAGTCGCACAACATTCACATATATTGATCAAACAAAATATTTATACAATATATATGATTCTGGGGTAAAAATTACAGCCACTTTTGACCACCCGAGGTGTTGTGCTCATGTTGTCACTACATACTCACACGCTTCTGTCTTTCTAATGACATGTCGCTGTTGCAAAAGCTATCATCCGTAGAAAAATATTTGCAAAGGACAAATATTCATTTCTACAGTAAATCATTTATTAATAACATAAAACATGTCATTGAACTCATAAAACTTGAAAACACAAATCAAACTTAGAACAAATTTGATTGCTGGTCTGCTGCCCAAACTGACACTGTGACCAGTTTCTCTTTTAACCTGATTTAGACCATGCTAAAGGCAAAACCAGTTCTGGAGCTCAAAATAAGAAGTTAAAGTTAACTTCAATAAATTTCCATATTGTATTTTTTGCCCTCAGATCTGTCCGTGTTCAAAAGTTATGAGATGTCAAAGTTGACAGAATTTCTGGAGAAAATTCGACACCACCTCCCTGCTTGAGGTACTGAGTTGATCCAAGAATTCCAGTTAATTCTACATCGAATTTGATAAAACTTTCTGTTACAGAGTTGTAAACTATCTCATGAAATTTTCAGAACTACCTAATTTTCTATTTTTGGATTTTTATCCAGCAAGTTATGCTCCATTTCAAGAGAGTTACAGAGAGTATTTGCTCTGCCCTGTTTTCTGGACAGTTTCAACTCTACTGCATTTTTTGACAAGTTAAGGGATGAAGCACCTCTGGACATCAGTAGAAAAGTTGTAAAGATCTTCCAAATCTTTCCAGTAATGTATCATACGACCCCAACATCGAAAGAACTCGACTTCTAACCTTTGTATAACTTGAACATTATTTCAGCTGAACACAGAGGACTCTGTTCTTAATATCCTATAAGTTGAAAACTTGCTTACTTTGAAAATCCTGATTAAGGGAAGGAGTTAAATATCAATTTTAGTGCTCTGGATCAAAACATTCAAGTTTTACAATGATGTTGATTATTTAGGGGAGTGTGACGTCGAAGCGTCACCCAATTCATGTCGGTACTACGTTCCTCACAAAGAAAACCTATACCGGGCTTAGCCGCCTTCGTTAATACAGTGGCACTAAACGCTCTCGCAAATGTATACTACTCGTTTACCGATCCGTGGTTAGACTACCTGCAATTAAACCACACAATCGTCAGGTTCGGCTGCACACAGAACTGGGTCCCAATACAGTACATACAACCGTCCGTCATCACTCGCACGGTTGTTCTCAAGCCAATCATGCCATGAGCTACGTGTTCACGTTACTAACCATGTGAAAGGGTCTCCCATACTTGACTGTAGCATGCCAAGGAAGGGCGTTGCTCAAATAGCTTAAACGACATGAAGAGTCATAGAGGATACTAAAGGTGGCCGGGTTACCTGCCACCAATGAGGTGCCTCCCTTAAGCTTGTGGGAACTAGTGGACAGCGCTTACATGCACCCCCCAAGACATATGAAGTCCCAAGATGCCCGATTTTCCGACATAAACACATAGGTTTGTATTGCCACTTTCTATACACTATTAACATTCTTATATGGGCTAATAACTCGTTCCTCACCAAGTTTTTGAAAATTTAACCTTTTAAGTGCGTTAAACTTCAATGGAGCTCTGATACCATGCTGCAAGGACCCGACGGTCTCGACTAGCCAGAATCACACAGAGGAGTGCTGCGTTGCAAAGCACCGGATAACACACATAAAAGGTACAATGCGGAAGCGGAAATTTTATTACATAGATGAGTTTATGAACATGTTTACATCAAAATAATGTCAAGTCTACACTCACGGGCATAGACTAAGCAAAATAGTTTACGTTCATCCTGTGAACGTGTTCCTACTAGCACAAACACACTAACACGGCGGCGTGCACAACTCCCACTCGACGGTGTTTCCCTCTTGGGGGTCCGTCTCCTCCTCGGGAGCCTCTTCCTCATAGCACCTTGCAAACGCTTCAAACATAAGAAGTGAGCATGATGGCTTAGCAAGACTGACCCGTCTTACCTACAAATGAAACTCTACATGCTGGGTTTGCAGTGTATAGTGGAATGTATATTGCAAATGACACGCCTAAATAGTTGAAACTTACTATCAAATTTTAGCAACAAGTTGTTGGAGAACCTCGTGCTAAGACACATAAGAGAGCCGCAATCAAACAAGAAACGCATTTCTCTCATGTGCTTTGCCAAAGGATGAAAAGATATTTCATTAGCTCTAAACTACAGCAAATCATTAACAAGCAATGTAAAACTTTCAATCAGCAATCTTTTACCGTGACACTAGCCTGTTCTTTCTACATCACAGTACAGTGAACAAGTGGTACTCACTGACCGTGAGGCACGGCGATTATAATCGATTTACACCTGCAGGGTTACCCGAATAACCCGTCACGTATGCCCGTACTCGATGTTGCCTACAGCAACCACCACGGACGTCGTACGCAACCACCTTTCATACGTCAGCCAAGTGTTGAACCGGTCCTATCGTCCCGAGCAGGAGGTCTCTGCGCGGAGCATCCGCAGTCCCCGCCAGCCGATTTACACCTTGCTGCTCTCAACCTACCCTCTGTACGACAAGCAATGCCTCAACAGATCGCTACCCGAATTAAATCGGTTTCCCGGTTCCCATATATCCGGTAGGTCTTCGGTACTGTTCTAGCTTGATCAACAGGCCCGCACGGCTCGGTCCTCAATCGACACAAGCAGAGCTATGGCACCCAGGCCCCAAAGTCCTGCTTCCCTTACTCTCCGCTCGGTCTTATTTTTCTTGCCATGTGATTCATTTGCTATCTCTAACCATGTGGCGTGCCTATAGCCTATTCTCGCGAGTAGTTCCAACTACTCGACTTGTACTAAATCCTGCACCGAGTTAGCATTGCAGTGGCTACTCGAGGTTTAAAACCTAAGCCAAAAACACTGGTTCTCTTGGCTATGCATTTGGGGTTTTCAAACAAGACTCTAATTTACAATTGTAAGAAATACAAAAAGTTCTCAAAACAAAAGACTTTATGAAACGGCTAATGCAAACTGGAGCTTTCCTTGCTGCTGGTCGTATGCTAGTTGTTCTTCCGGAGTGATAAAGTCCAGAACCTCCGGGCCTTCTTCGATTTTAGCGACTACACGAGATAAACATACAATGCGTGTCAATTTAAATGCATATGAGTTGAATTTGATATTGTGAAGGCTATAAGTATTGCTAGACAGTGCTATTGACTCTGAAATTTTTACTGTTGTTTGGATACAACCTAAATAGAGACTTGGCCAACTTTCATTTGAAGCAAAGCTCATTTGAGCTCTTATGATTTCTAAGGACTTTCATGGAGCAAGCCATGACTTTCTGGAAATTAGATTTTCAGAGGGTTCTAATGGAATCGGTTTCACCTAATTTGAAGCATCCTAGCAAAATATATGAGCTACAAAAGTATAGAGAAAATCTGAAAAATGTTTCTGGACATTTTTCTTTTTCTCTGAACCAATTTCCTTAATCACACCATTAGGTGGATAAAATGATCTAGAATGGATCTGAAATTGTTATGGTAGCTCAGGGATATTACAAGAACACCCTGGCCAAATTTCAGAATTTTCCACTAAAGGGTTCTCCAGTTAAAATTCTAAACAGTTTAAACTTTGAAGAGTTAATTCTGGAGAAATAAAGGCTTTCTCATGAGGTGAAACTTTATTTGTTGGAAAGTACTCAGAGAGCTGAATCCAAGAAAATTTGGTCCACTCGATTTGGAGCTTCCTACCAAAAGTTATATGAGTTTAAAGTTTGGGGAAAATCTGGAAATTGGAAAATCCGAGAAAAGTTCAAATGTCTGACAGTGGGGTCCCTGGCAACGTGCCATGCTCTGGTGCGTTGGCACACGGAATCACAGAAATAAATGCGCGTAGCCACACTCTATCCCGAGCCACAGAAAATCCGGCGCCCGGGTAACCGAGGCTGACACACGGGGCCCGTGGGTTGTCTTCAACCTCGCACTCCCGCCCTCGGCCGCCGCCCCCCTCGTTGGAGTGCTCGACGGAGGGGCTTTGCCATGCGCCAAGCTTCGTGATTTTTTCCGCCTCTGCCTAATCCCGCACGGGGAATATGGTGCTGACCTTAGCTCGACTCGAGAACAACCGGAACATGGCCGGTAACGAGCGGCGGTTTCAGAAGAACTTTGGCCGTGTGGGCCGGACTCCCTAGCACCCCAAACGCTCGAGCAAAGGGTCGTACAGAATCAGTGCACCCTAGGGAAGAATATCATGAACGGCTCTAACTAGCATGTCACCGTGCGACCTAGGTCAAAAATCGGGAAAACTAGCAAAACTCGGAGAACAGCGGCTATACTCGATGGTTCTCCAAGGTTTCTGATCCTATGGACTCGCACGGGCATCTAAAAGTAGTTTGCTAAGTTTGGTGATGAGTGGTGCGGCGTGTAGCACGAATTTTGCAAAGTTAGCCGGCAGTCTCTTTTGTACACCGGTGCCAAAATGTGAAATTCCAGCGAGGGCAGCCCATGGCATGCAGCCGGAGCTTGTGGTGAGGGAATAGAAGACCTTGATGAACCTCTTTTCTGTTCACAGCTCGGCGAAAGACGGGCTGTGGTGGCCGGACGAGGTGTTCTCGTGGGAGCGGCTCGCTTTGAACTGAGTAAGAAGAAACGGTGCGGTGAAGCTCGATGGAAGCTGATCACACGCAGCCAAGGGCTGGAGCACGTCGAGTGAAGGTCGGCGACCTTGTTTGTGACCTCAGTTAAGCGTGCAAGCCGTTACTTCGGCCGGTCGATGGTGGAACAGAGGGTTCGGGTGAGCGGCGCTTTTCTTTCGTGCGAGGGCGAAGCAACCGGGACTGTGAGCGATGAAATGGTTCGGGGCTTGTCCGAGAATAAGGATGAGGGCGCTGGGAAATTGCTCGGTGGCCAGAGCAAGTAATCAGCTGGTGGCAGGGCATTCTCTCCGTTGCGTCCGCGTGAGCGCGCGCAAGAAACCGAGCACATCGGCTTCAGTCGGTTTGATCACTGGACTGGCTGACAGGAGGGCTCCACCTCTCCAATTTTGACCTCACAAATTGAATTCCTACTGCTCCAAATATTAAGGACCAAATACCCTTTGTAATTTGATCAAACCCCCAAATGCCCCTTTGAATTTGAATGAATCAAAATGTGATTTAATTTGACTAAATTTTCTTCAAATGTGAACTGAAATTCAAATTTGATTTGAATTTTGCCAATAGCACATGTCAAGATCAACTCCAAATGGCGTGAAAATTGGTGTGTGAGCTCATAAAAATGTGCTGGGTGTGAATATGAATCCCACTTTTGAATTCATAGGATGAAAGGAGTTTGAATTTTAATTTAAGTTCAAACTAGCCTTTTACTAATTGTACCCAAAAGTACCTCAAAAGGTTTTCGACTTGGATGAAATTTTGCACGAGCATTCCTAACAAAGTTTAGGAGTTAATATATGCTCAGCCCCTATATGATGCATGTGGGAAATACCACTTTTGCACTTTGTTAGTTTATCTCCTAATGAATCTATTGATGGTGGTTACTTGCTCTTCAAATGTGTTCATGTGATTACCACAAATGAGGTGAGGTGTGGTGTGATGAACACTTCTAGCAAATGAAAAACTTGGGCCCTTACACATAGGACACTAGAACGGTTTTGTAGTGCAAATAAGAACCTAAACTTGCTGCTGAATTCATCTAAGTCTTGCAATCATAAAACTGGTTTAGGTTTCGATTCTCATGCTCAAGCTAAAGCATATCCACCAAAAATTTTAAAGTCATTAGGAAATGGTTTGATTCAAACAGTTCCTAAACAAAAAGAAGTGGTTTTCAAATCTGCAAGAGTGGTGTCTCATTCGGTTTCTAATAAACATGTTGCTTGCTCATCTAGACATGAAATAAGGTTACTTTTGTGACACCCGATTCCGAAAAATGAGCCAAGTGAATGCATATGTGTGCCCAGGATGTTCATCACACATACACATGTATTCCACAAACTGAAATTCAGAATATAACCACGTACGAATAGTGTTTAAATACTTTATTACAATGACGACTCAATGTCTCACTCATAAACATCCAACTTATTGAGCAGCGGAGGATTCAAAACGACAGCAGAAAATGACTAAAATAGCAGGCTCCAACTTCAACTCCACTGGCATGTTGACGGTAGTGCGCATACCTAGTACTCCACTTGTTCTTCGAATTATTCTTCTCCTGTAGCTGATGTATATGTGGGAATGCAAGGGTGAGTACATGTCGTACTCAGCAAGTGCGGGAAAAGTATGACATGTAGCTTACAACAAGGTAGGCAATAAAGAGGTTCATTGCAGCAAGCAAAATTTATTTCACAAAGATGGTAAAACCAGCAACTATTTCTTGGTAAGTTAAATCCCAATATAACCAAGTAAATCAGCAACATTCTTTCATCATAATTCACCATATATCAAGTCTCAACCAGCCATTAATCTTTCTCAAGTTCATCTCATACTCAGAATTAGTCATAACCATCTCATTTTCATATAACCAAAACCAAACTCATTGTCATGACCCAAAACCAATCCCAATGACCATACCATAACCATAACGAATAAACATCCGAAGTTTCACCTCTAATCATGGAAGTTGGTCAGGTGCCTATAACCGGAAGCACAGCTATCATCATAGTTTTACACTCTGCAGAGGTGGCACCACTTTACCCACAAGTTCGTGATTTCGTCACCCATCAGCGACTAGAAAGAACCTCCATTACACCAGTGCACAACCATCGGTGTATGGCCAAGAAATCAAAAAATAGCCTTTACAAAGGGGCTACTAGGATGTACGGACCCACTGAGGTTTCACCGGCAGGCTCGAATCTCCATTCTCCCACCCACGGGCCCTCTCTTTTGCCATGCAGTTCCCAGGGCAGACCTTCTCGACTCCCATTCCCTGCGCCATCTAACAGTCTATAACAAGCTTGCAACACACCTAATTAGTCAGCTAAGCCGCACCCATATTTGGCCTAGTAGTTGCACTATTTTCCTGGGATGTGCTCGCATGAACCGGTCCTTAGATCTACGGCAACCAAACCACCATCTCATTCAGCAACATCCACGAACCAAGCACGCCTAGATCTCCCTGATTTCATGCTCATTAACATCATCAAGTTATCATCCTCTTCATTCATATGAGTGCAGTAGCTAACAAGTTTTATTTCAGCTTCCCGTATCCTTTAAATTAAGCGAAGCAAAAAGGAAAAACGACCATACCCGACTCTTCAACTTTCCCGGTGACGAGGATGGTTAACAAAACTAGTAAACTCCTATAAAAGGTGTCCCATAAAGTTGACACAAGCATATGATTTTTCACAAGCAAAACAGTTTTGAAAACATAGGATCAATATGGTCAAGGGGCACTTGCCTTGGTCCCGTGGCTCGTGTTGCTCAAGCGTCTCGAAGTCTTGGTACTGTAGCTCCTCGTAGATGGCCTCTTGAGCTTGTCCTTCTACTCACGACCACGCACATAAAAAATTTACAGCAATCAATTATCATGCACAAACTTTACTCAAGATGTGATGTGGTGAATGAATGCAATTCCTATGGTGCAGTTTTATAGAACCAGTTTGTACGTGTTCTTGAATTCTTTAGTAGGCTTCCATGGGGTTTTATGATGATCAAGGTTGCTGGGATCAAGTGTGGATGTGGTGATGATCTTGACCCACATTGTAGATCAATCCCACCGTCAAAAATTGAACAAAACATGGTCTGTCTGCACACAGAATTTTCTGCTCGCAGGAGGTGGAGAAAATGGGTGCGTACAAACAGCGGCGATGTTGTAAGAGGGGTAATGGAAACCTACCTCACTTTTTCCTCCTCTCTTCCTGGCGGCAGGAACTCCTCCCTTGCAATGGCAGCAGTGGAGGATTTTCCGTGGAGAATTATAAGGCTGCGGGTAGGGCAGACGTCGGGGGCTTCTTCTCCGGCGACGGCGAGGCGTCACGGAAATCGACGGAGGCCAAATTCTGGCAGGGGGGCGCGACTTGGCAGCAAGGGGGACAGGGCAGCGGCCAAAGAAAGGAGCACGGGGTGGGGCGGCTAGGGGGTAGGAGTTATATTTATAAAGAGGAAAATGACTACGGTGGCTAGGATTTTACCAACCCAAATATCCAATGGCTGAGATTCAATTTTAAAAGAGGTGGGAGCTAAGGGCTGGGATTTTATTATTTATTTTCATCCAATGGCTAGGATTTAATTAGACAATAAAAGCCCACAAGAGTCCAAAGGGGGCGGCTAAGGATTCCCCCTCCCCTAACGGGCTACGGCCAAGGGGGATGGGGCCACTTAGGGTTCGCCACCCCCCTAATTTGTTGTGGACAAATTGGGGGAAAAATCCCCCGAAATTTTGGAGGAAATCCCCCTAGGGGAATTTTTGGGAATTTGTGGAAAATCAGGAAAATAGGGAAAATTTTGGGAAAATTAGGGGAGAGGGGAATTTGGATAAAATTGGGGAATTTTGTGGAAAAAATTGGGGTGGCTCAATTTGGCTATTTTATTTATTTTTTCTTTTTATTTCTTTTCCTTTTCTATTTATTCTCATTAATTTCTATTTTTATTCCCTTTTACTATTTTATTTGCTTCTATATTTCTCTCTTTATTTCTTTTTCATTTTTTTAAATGCTTCTCTATATGAAAAATGTATGCAATGCATGGTAGTAATTTTGATGGTGTTACAAAGCTACCCCATTAAAATGAATCTCGCCCTCGAGATTCGATAGGGTGGAGAAAAGATGAGGGAATTCCGCCATGAGATCTTCCTCATGTTCCCATGTAGTTTCGGCTTCCGTATGATGGCTCCATTGTACTTTGCACCAATAGATTACTTTGTTTCTCATGACCCTTTCCTTTACGTCAAAGATTTTGACGAGGTGTTCCGCGTAGGTCAGATCCTCTTTAAGCTCTATCTCATCCATCGGTACTTGTTCTTCCGGTACTCTTAGGCACTTCTTGAGCTGCGATACGTGAAACATGGCGTGCACGTCGGAGAGGTGCGTTGGCAGCTCTAGTTGATAGGCTACTTCTCCTCGCTTGCCCAAAATCTTGAATGGACCGATGTAGCAAGGTTCTAACTTGCCTTTGACGTTGAGCCGTCGTTGGCCTCGGATAGGCGGCACTTTAAAATACACGAAGTCTCCAACTTCGAAGGTCAATCTTCTTCGCCTATTGTCCGCATAACCCTTTTGTCGTGACTGAGCGGCCTTCAAGTTTCCACGTATCGTTTGGACATGCTTTTCTGCATCTTGCAGCACTTCGAATCCAAATATTTGGCTTTCTCTGTTCCCATTCCGGATCAGTGGTGTTCTACACCGTCTACCATACAATTCTTTGAAAGGTGACACCTTCAAGCTTGCTTGGTAACTATTGTTGTACGAGAATTCAGCATACGGCAAGCTCTTATCCCAACCACGTCCATGTTTCAAGGCGCAAGCTCTCAACATGTCTTCCAAAATCTGATTTGTCCTCTAGGTTCGCCCGTCGGTTTGCGGGTGCATTCATCAACCCAACAGACATAACGATATACTCATACGAACCATACCGTGTTTGAAATGCAGTTTTGAGTATGTCGGATGGCTTAATCTTCAGACGGAAGTATCCTGACCGACGATCAATCTTGCAGAAAATTTGGGCACCTTTCATTTGATGGAATAGGTTCTCTATGCGGGGCAGCGGGTATTTATTCTTGATCGTCACCTCGTTGAGAGGCCTGTAGTCCACACACATCATTTGGGTTCCATACTTCTTTTCCACGAAGAGCACGGGGGCTCCCCACGGTGACGAGCTTGGGCGTATAAAACCCTTATCAAGCTGCTCCTGAATTTGTTTCTTGAGCTCCACTAATTCGTTAGCAGGCATACTATATGGCCTCTTCGAGATAGGTCCAGTTCCGGGTACCAAAACAATGGCAGATTCAATGTCCCGGTCAGGTGGCATACTTGGATGTTCTTCCGGTAACACATCTGAATATTCTCAAACCACCGGAATGCTTTCCAATGTCGCTTCTTTGATGTGGTTCAGCACTGCCTTCTCCCTTGTAGGTTAGGCTGCCTCAAACTCGATATGAGTACCGTGCTCATTCGTCAACTGCACAATCCTCTGAGCACATTGAATTACTCCATTGTGCTTGTTTAACCAGTCCATTCCAAGTATTTTGTCAATCCCTTGGGAATCCAAGATGATAAGGTTGGCAAGAAAGTCTACCTCCCTTATTTTAAGGCTTACTTTCGGTCATACTATATTAGTCTTCATCTCTCCACCGGGAGAATTAACAAACATAGTTTGTTTCATGTGTGATATGGGCAGGTTATACTTGGCAACATAATTGGATGAGATGAATGAATGCGATGCACCGGAATCAAATAAAACAGTGGCTGGGTTGGAGTTGGCAAGAAACATACCAATCACGACGTCCTCAGCTTGTTGTGCTTCCTCAGCGGAGACGTGATTCACATTGCCACGAGCATAATTCTGCTGTCCATGGTTACCTTGCATAGCTCCTCCATTCGTCCGTGGGCTCTGCTTAGGTGCGTTGCTCGGCTGTCCAAGGCCTTTCTTCGGGCACTGACTTGCAAAGTGTCCCACCTCTCTATGCATGAAAAACATGCCTTGTTGCCCATAACAGCAGGAATGTTGGGGCGAGGCTGGTTTTGAGCATAGGCGTCCATGTTGGGATGGGGCGCAGGAGGCATAGGCATACGAGGTGCTTGCATAACAGGGTGTTGCTGCAGTGGCTGATTAGAGCGAGGTGAATTTGCCGGGCGAAAAGTAGAAGCGGACGAGCCATAGTGTTGTGCAGCTGGTGGCACGAAGCGGGGACGTACATTGCTCCCTTGTGGCTGTCCTTGATATGGCATCTTCCTCTTGCCCTCTTTCTCAATCTCGCAGATTTTTCTCTCCACCACTATAGCTTTGGCAACGAGCTCTTGGAAGTTTGCATAATCATTGTTGAGCAGCTGAACTTGAATTTTATTGTTCAATACCCTCATGAACAAGTACTGCTTCCTGTGATCTTAGTTGACATCTTTTGGAGCATACATTGACAGCTGTGTGAATTTGTTGAGAAACTCATTTACGCTCTTCCTTCCTTGACGGAGACCTTCAAACTCTTGCCTTTTAAGCGTCATGACTCCTGCAGGGACATAGTGAGAGCGGAAACTCTTCTTGAATTCAGCCCAAGTGATAGTCTCCTGGTTGACATGAGCATTACAAAGAGCGTCCCACCAATTAGCGGCTGCTCGCATAAGTCGGTGCGATGCAAAGAGATCTTTCTCCCGATCATTGCACTGAACAATAGCAAGCTTCTTTTCTATAGACTTCAGCCAATCATCAGCCTCCATAGGATCATTGGCTTGTGCAAAAGTAGGCGGCCTAGTCCTCATGAAATCTCTCAATCTGTTGTGAGCCGGCGGTGGTGGCGGTGGCGGCGGTGGGGGTGCAGGAATGGGGTTAGGGTTGATGTGGTTGTTGGCCTGCAGCTTTCCCAATGTTTGTATCTTTGTTTGCATGAGCTGGTTCTGCATAGCCATCAACCGTTCAAGGTTTCTTGCATCAGCCCGGGGGTTGGCATTTTCAGGAACTTCAACATTGCCATCCTCCTGTGGTTGAGCGTTCCTTCGCTGGCAGTTGGAGTTTTCCCTCACCATCTTTGAGAGAGAGAGTAGAGTAGGAAATAAAAATTTAGATGGATACCCCAACTATATGCATCAAGGTGTATGAACTAAGCAACTTCTTTTATTAATTAATTTCAGCCTAAATGAGGATGTGAACAAGTGCCGAAGCATCTCACATCTCTCCACTATGCGTGGATGTGGACATTCACCGAAGCATCCCACAACTCACACCAGCACACAAACACAAGCAATCATCATAAAAATCTCTGCACACCACTCTTCTTTGACTTACTACGATCTAAACGTTCCTATTACAGATGTATTCAATGGAAACCTAAACTTAATCGTGAGAACCTGTGCTGTTCTCGCCGTGTGATGGGGGTGGTCAATACACGGGCGCACGTCATTGTGAGTCGGCAGTCCATGTAGGTATAGATGACGTTGGTATCAATTTGTTCCTGCGTTGTCACGACTCTTCTCTTGTTTTTCCAGCAAGTACAGCTTCTTGCGGAGGTAACGGATCTCTTCTTGTGCACTTGCATAGCGGTTTCCTAATTCCACGAGCAATCTCTGAGACATGTCAGAAGCTTGTGGGTTTGATAGACCCTTCATGGGGTCCAATGATCTCCCTTGTACCACTCTTCCGATACAGGTGCAGCTCAAAGGTAGTGTTCTCAAGCTGCTCACGGAAAGCGTAGCACAGTCTGTGAGTGCATCCCATGCAGCATCATCAATGGATTCTGCTCTTGTAGCTCTCCATGTGGGTGTGAAGTGCCGAATGACAACCCTACCGTTAGATAGGATGGTTACCTCAGCCTTCCACTCTTCATGTCCGAGACGAGAGACTTTCTTGAGGAGATACTACGGGTATAGGCTGCAGCAATCCAGGAACTCTTTAAGCTCCTTGGATATGTGTCCTCCTTCCATCCCGTGAGATCGGAATTCTTGAACTGAACGGTTGGCCCGTTCATCACCTTCATTCTCGGCCTCAGAAGGGGGTGGCTCCTCTTCGGATTCATCTCTTTCTGACATAGCTTCATGGGCTCCGCTGGGTGTAAGCCCGTGTGAAACTCCTCCTGACGTGCGTACTAATGCTGTTCTTGTGGATCATATTCCATGTCTTCTTCGATTGGTTCCACCTCTTCCGGATCCTCTTCCTCATGTAGAGAGCTACTGACTTCATATTTATCATGACGTTCCATCTTCACCTCCTGCCAATATGGTCCATCAGACACCTCAATGGGGTTAAGTGCACTCCTGTGTGGTGGTGGACGGGATCTTATGCGTGCTGTGCTCCTAGTCACCGGCATCTATAAATAAGACATGAGAAACATTAGAGAAGAAGCAAATAACTCAAAAACTTCAGAATCTATGAAGCACAAAAACAAAAGTGTTGCTGTCCAAAAGAAGAGAAAAAGAGGGGCTGAAATAGCACTTTGCGGTGGCTGAACTGACAATTAAAGTGCAGCAGCAAACAATTTTTGAAAATAACAGTTTAGAGGGGTGTTCCTATGTGTTTTAGAGTATCCACTCTACGTAGGCTTGCTGTGACACCCTCGCCTCGGGTGTCAGCATATGTTCATGTGCCATGAAGAAGAAACATTCTAATGAAAAAAAGGAACGGAGAGAATTATCAAAAGAATAGCCAATAAAGCCCTCCGAGAGCGCCAAAGACAACTTACCACGGCCGCTGGCCACGTGGCGTGTTCGGAGCTCGTCCCTGCGAGATGGGGAGAAGTCCGCCGCTGAAAGAGCTACGTGGCAGGTTCGGGGCTCGTCGCCACAAAGGGGAGAGGTCCGATCCTGTGGGACACGTGTTGACCACGGAGCTAGCCTCTGCAGAGGAAGCAATAGCATTTCCGCAAGACACGTGTCATCCTCGGAGCTAGTCCTCGTGGGAATCAGAGGACCAGTCGCGCGGGGTACGTGTCGATCTCGGAGCCCATCTCAGAGAAGTCCGGATCTATCGGAGCTTATCTCCGGGAGGTCTGTCGTTGCCAGACACGTGTCAACCTCGGGGCATGTTCCTGAGGAAAGGAGAAAGGGAAGACCGGTGCCAACACGTGGCGTGCGCGGAGCTCACCTCCAAAGAAGGGGGAGGTCTCGCTCGTGACACGCGGCACAACCAGAGCTCGTCTCTGCGGACGAGGAGATACCAGGCCCCGGAGGACACATGGAGCTTCCGAAGCTCATCATCACGGAGGTAACGAGTTCTGGAGCGGGATTTTCGCGTAAAAGATACCGGTACGCAACAGAAACCGATCTAAGTTCCACGATGTTACTAAAGATAAGATGTTAGGATCCAACAAAGATCTGAATAAGACTCTTATTCGAGATACAATCAGATTAGGACTCTTCTCTTCCCGATTATAAATAGAACCCAAAACCTCTGGCCGAAACCACAAACTTCTCTTTCGACTCCTGAGCCGACGACTTAGAGCCCTAGCCCTAACTCGCCGAGCAAACCATCGGTGAAGCGCAACAAGGGAGATCATCGAAGAAGAACTGAGCGGTCTGAGGAGGACCTCAAAGAACGTGACGTAGGACTTCAATATCATTGTGTTCATCTCTTTGCCTCTGTTCTTCAATTCCTTTCGAACAGAAGCCTTCTCGTGGGCAGATCACTTGATGATCAGTTAGATCTAAAGACAAGATCATCACCACGTCCCTACAAGGCCATGCAAGAACATGTACGGATCAATCTAATAAAACTAATCATGAGATAGCATGCATATGCATCATCACATCTAGTTTAAGGTTCGTGCATAAATATTGATTGCTGTGAATCCTGTATGCACGTGATCCTACCTAGCAGGACAAGCTCAGGGAGCTGTCTACGACGAACTGCAGCAACCAGGTTTTGAGATCCAAGAACAACCGGAACCGCAAGAACAAGGCAAGTGCTCTTTGACCATATTGATCCTACGTTTTGTATAAAACTGTTTTGTTATGCAAAAAGGTGTGTGTGCCGAGTCAAACATGATGGGAAACCCTTTTTATAGGAGTTTACTAGTATTGGTTAAACCACCCTTGTCGCCTGGGAAGTTTATGAGTCGGGTATGGTTTTTGCTTTATGCTTCGCTGAGTCTATGGGATTGGGGAGCGAGATAGATGTGTCTAGCTAACTGCACTCGTAATGATAATGAGAAACTGATGATGTTAATGAACATGGATCGGAGGGAGATCTAGGCAAGCCTGGGTTTGTGAATGAGGTAGCATGAGATGGTGGTTTTACTTGCTGTAGATCTAAGGACCGGTTCATGCGTGCACATGCCAGGATAACAGTGCCACCACAAGGCCAAGTATGGGTGCGGCTTAGCTGAGTAATTAGGTAAGTTGCTAGAGTGTTATGGACTGTGGAAGGCGCGGGGAATGGGAGTCGAGTGAGGACTGCCCTGGGAACTGCATGGCACAAGAGGGGGCCCGTGGGTGGGAGAATTGGAGATTCTAGCCTGCTGGTGAAATCTTAGTGAGTCCATACATCTAGTAACCCCTTTGTAAAGGCTATTTTGTGATCTCTTGACCACACACCGACGGTTGTGTACTGGTATGATGGAGGTTCTGCAGTCGCCGACGGGTGATGAAATCAAAAACTTGTGGGTAAAGAGGTGCACACTCTGCAGAGTCTAAAACTATCATGATAGCCGAGCTTACGTCACGAGCACCTGGTTAAACTGCCATGATTAGTTGGGATGGTTATAGGGAAATTTCTTGGTTATGGATTTGGTTGTGGTTTAGTTGTTGGGACAGTTGAGTCTGGGTGATGAGATGGTTGCATTACTGTTGGGACATGACATGAGATTGGTCTCGGTGTGAGACGAGGTTGAATTACGAGGTGAGATGGTAGCGAATACGAGGAGGTATTCGTGAGTATGAATAAAGGATTGGTTAATGTTCGGATGGAACACGGGAAGTGATGGAGGTATGTTGGTAATTTAATACATGTTGGGAGTACATCTAAAGTTAAGTTGCTGTTTTATCATGGTTTTACAAATCTGCTTTTCTGCAAATAAGCCTTTTATACCTACCTTGTTTATGAGCTGCATATCATGTGTTTTCCCGCACTTGCTGAGTACATCATTGTACTCAAACTTGCATTATTATTTCGTCATCAACAGCAAGAGAAGGCTATTATGAAGACCAAGTAGAGCATAGCGTGTGATCTGTTCTCAACCTTGCCTGTGGAAGGAGTAGAGATGGAGCCACTTCTGCTTAGTTTTTCTTCCGCATTAGTTTTTGCTTCCGCATTAAAATAAGACTTCCGCTGCATAAAAATAAGACTTCCGCTGTAAGCATGAGTCCAAGACTCATGAGACGTTGTAATAGAATCTGTTATTCGTGGTTATATATATTCTGAATTCAGTTTGTGAAATATATGTATATGTGTGATGAACATCCTGGGCACACATATGCATTAGTTCTTGGTTCCGTGGTTTTTCCACAGAGTTGAGGGCGTCACAGATTGGTATCAGAGCCACGGGTTGACAGTAGGTTACACGCCTAGATAGAAACCTTAGATTGATATTAGAGCCACAGGTTGACAAGCGAGTTACACCCCTAAGTAGGAGTCGCAAGCGTCCTAAGGTGAGTTGCTTAGATTGGCCTTTAAAACCCACCTTGACATAGGAAACCATCCTTGAATAGGAGCTGTGTGGGCCCTGGTGATGATTATTTGTGATTTTGTGCTTAGTGTGAGTTGTGGGACGTCTCAAAAATGTTGTCCATACGTAAGAAGAAAGAGGTGTGAAATGCTTCGGCACTTGATCACATCCTCATAAGGGCTAATATATATATAGTCCAACTCACCTTGATGCATATAGTTGAAGGGACCTACCTAACCTTCTAACCTTCTATTCTATTTCGTTCTCCATCACAGATGGTGAGAGGAAACGCCAGCCGAAGGAACATCCAGGAGGATGACCACGAGGAAGTTCCTGCTAACCCCGGAGCTGGTGAAAACCATCTCGGAAGGTTGATGGCCATGCAAAACCATCTTATGCAAACCATGATCCAAACTTTGGGTCAGTTGCAGGCCAACCAAAACCCCGTTCCGGCACCACCGCCACCACCACCGCCGGCTCATAACAGGTTGGGAGAGTTCATGAGGGCTCGACCACCCACCTTTGCTCAAGCAAGCGATCCCATGGAGGCTGATGATTGGTTGAAATCCATGGAGAAGAAGCTCGCCATTGTTCAGTGCAACGACCGAGAGAAGGTTCTCTTCGCATCGCACCAACTTATGGGAGCCGCTGCTGACTGGTGGGATGCTTTGAGCAACGCCCATGCCAACCCGGAGACAATCACTTGGACTGAGTTCAAGGAAAGTTTCCGCTCTCACTACATCCCTGCTGGTGTAATGATGCTCAAGAGGCAGGAGTTTGAGAGTCTCCACCAAGGACAGAAGAGTGTGAACGAGTATCTCAACAAGTTCATACAACTGTCCTGGTACGGCCCCGAAGATGTCAACTCAGACCAGAGGAAGTAGTACCTGTTCATGAGAGGGTTGAACAATGAGATCCAGGTTCAGCTCCTCAACAATGACTACGTAAGCTTCCAGAAGCTGGTTGACAAGGCTATTGTGGTTGAAAACAAGATCCGAGAGATCAAGCGAGAGTGCAAGAGGAAGATGCCATACCAGCCCCAAGGGAGCAACGTACGACCTGAGTACATGCTCTCTGCCCCGCAGTATGAATCGACCACTCCTGCGTACCGCCCTGGTCAGTCCCCACAGCAACAATTCGTTGCACCGGCACCTCGTGTGCCCATGCCTCCAGCGCCCCGACCTAACAATGGCGCCCCTGTTCAAAACCCCCGCCCCAACGTACCTGCTGCCGTAGGCAACAGGGCATGCTTTGCATGCGGGGAAGTAGGCCACTTCGCTAACCAGTGCCCGAGGAGAGGCCCTGGACAGCAAGGTAACGTGCCCAAGCAGAACCAGCAACCAAACAGAGGGGACAACCAAGGGAAACATGGACCGCAGAACTATGCTCGTGGCCACATGAACCATGTCACTGCTGAAGAAGCACAACAGGCTGAGGACGTCACAATTGGTATGTTCCTTGCCAACTCCAACCCAGCCACCATTTTATTTGATTCCGGAGCATCGCATTCCTTCATATCATCCAAATACATTGCCAAACATCAACTACCCGTATCCCACTTAGAATATGCTATGTTAGTTAATTCTCCCGGAGGAGAAATGAGGACTAATATAGTGTGTCCTAAAGTAAGCCTTAAAATAAGGGGAGTAGACTTCCTTGCCAACCTTATTGTCTTGGACTCCCACGGGATTGACATCATACTCGGAATGGATTGGTTAAGCAAGCACAATGGAGTAATCCAATGTGCTGAAAGGAGCGTGCAGTTGACAAACGAACACGGTATTCGTGTCGAGTTTGAGTCAGACCAGCAAACAACTTAATGGGCACATTTGAACCATGTCGAAGGAACAACATTGGACAGCATTCCAGTGGTTCAGGAATTTTCGGACGTGTTCCCGAAAGAGCTTCCAGGAATGCCCCCTGATCGGGACATCGAGTTTGCCATAGATTTGGTACCCGGAACTGCACCTATAGCTAAGAGACCATATAGGATGCCTGTCAACGAGCTAGTTGAACTCAAGAAGCAAATTCAAGAACAGTTGAAGAAGGGTTTTATCCATCCAAGCTCGTCAACATGGGGAGCTCCGGTACTCTTCGTGGACAAGAAGGATGGAACCTAAAGAATGTGTGTGGACTACAGGTCTCTCAACGAGGTGACAATCAAGAATAAATACCCTCTGCCCCGTATAGAGGACCTGTTCGATCAAATGAAAGGAGTCCGAGTATTCTCCAAGATTGATCTTCGGACGGGATACTTCCAGCTGAAGATTAAGCCCTCTGATATACCTAAGACAGCCTTTCGGACACGGTATGGTTCATATGAATATACCGTTATGTCTTTTGGATTGACGAATGCACCCGCATACTTCATGTACCTTATGAACAAGGTTTTCATGGAGTACTTGGACAAGTTCGTCGTGGTTTTCATCGACGACATTATGGTGTATTCAAAAAGTGAGGAGGAGCATGAAGAACATCTGAGATTGACCCTGCAGAAGTTGCGTGAGCATCAATTGTATGCCAAGCTCAACAAGTGTCAATTTTGGCTAAAGGAAATATGTTTCCTAGGCCACAATATCTCCAAGGAAGGGGTATCGGTTGATCATGGAAAGGTGAGAGATGTTCTGAAGTGGGACCAACTGAAGAGCGTGAGGGATATTCGGAGTTTCCTTGGGATGGCAGGATACTATCGGCGCTTCATTAAAGACTTCTCTAAGATAGCAAAACCTATGACGGAGTTGCTAATGAAGGGAAAAACCTTTCAATGGACACAAGCCTGCCAAGAAAGTTTTGAGGAACTCAAGGAAAGGCTAACCACAACACCAGTTCTGGTATTGCCAGACGTAAGCAAGAGCTTTGACATATATTGTGACGCATCCAGACAAGGGCTCGGGTGTGTACTCATGCAGGAAGGACAAGTGGTAGCCTATGCCTCATGAAAATTAAAGAAACACGAGCTTAACTATCCTACGCACGACTTGGAGCTAGCAGCAGTGGTGCATGCATTGAAGATTTGGAGACATTATATCCTTGGACATCGATGTGAGATCTATACGGATCATAAAAGCCTCAAGTACATATTTACACAAACGGACTTGAATTTGAGGCAATGTCGATGGTTAGAACTCATCAAGGATTATGATGTGGGAATCGACTACCACCCCGGGAGGGCCAATGTAGTAGCGGACGCATTGAGCAGAAAGGGAGCATGTCACCAACTCACGGTTCGGGAGCTACCACCCGAACTACGGAAGGAGTTCGAACGGTTACACCTCGGATTCTTGAATAACGTGGAGATAATGGAGATCCACTCCCCATTGGAGCAAGAAATAAGAGAGGGCCAAGCAACGGACGAGGAGATCAAGGAGATTAAGGAAAGAATCCGACAAGGAATAGAGAATGATTTCAAGGAGGATGAAAAGGGTACGCTTTGGCTAGGAAAAAGGATTTGTGTGCCGAACATAAGACACCTCCGCGCCATGATATTGAAGGAGGCACGTGATTCACCCTATTCCATACATCCAGGAAGCACCAAAATGTACAAGGACTTGAAAACTTATTATTGGTGGGATGGTATGAAGAGGGATATAGCCGAATACGTTGCCCTATGCGACACATGCCAACGGGTAAAGGCCAAACATCAAAAACCCGCTGGATTGTTGCAACCTTTGGAGATACCCGAATGGAAATGGGAGGACATCAGTATGGACTTCATCGTCGGATTACCACGTACTCAGTCAGGGTATGACTCCATCTGGGTCATTGTGGACCGATTGACGAAAACTGCCCATTTTCTTCCGGTAAAGACGAGTTATAACGTTGCACAATTGGTAGAGTTGTACATGGAGCAGATCGTGTGCCGTCACGGAGTTCCGAAGAGGATAGTCTCAGATCAAGGTTCTCAGTTTATCTCTAGATTCTGGAGGAAGCTGCAGAAAACCATGGGTACACGACTGGATTTTAGCTCCGCCTACCACCCACAAACAGATGGACAAACCGAAAGGACGAACCAAATTTTGGAGGACATGTTGAGAGCTTGCGCCTTGAAACGTGGGCGTAGTTGGGATAGGAGTATACCGTATGCCGAGTTCTCCTATAACAACAGCTATCAAGCTAGCTTAAAGATGTCGCCTTTCAAAGCCTTATATGGTAGACGGTGTAGAACGCCACTATTCTGGAACGAGACTGGAGAGAACCAGGTTTTCGCAAGCAAAACAGTTTCAAAAACATAGGATCAATATGGTTAAGAGGCACTTGCCTTGCTCCCGTGGCTCGTGTTTCTCAAGCGTCTCGAAGTCTTGGTGCTGTAGCTCCTCGTAGACGACGTCTTGAGCTTGTCCTTCTACTGACGACCACGCACATACAAAATTTACAGCAATCAATTATCATGCACAAACTTTACTCAAGATGCAATGAGATGAATGAATGCGGTTCCTATGGTGCAGTTTTATAAAACCAGTTGGTACATGTTCTTCCATTGGGGTTTATGATGATCAAGGTTGCTGGGATCAAGTGTGGACCTAGTTATGATCTTGACCCACTTTGTAGATCAATCCCACCGTCAAAAATCGACCAAAACATGGTCTGTCCGCACGCAGAATTTTCTGCTCGCAGGGGGTGGAGAAAATGGGTGCGTAGAAACAGCAGCGACGCTGTAAGAGGGGTAACGGAAACCATCCTCACTTGTTCCTCCTCTCTTCCTGGCGGCAGGACCTCCTCCCTTGCAATGGCAGCAGCGGAGGATTTTCCGTGGAGAATTATAAGGCTGCAGGTAGGGCAGAACGTCAGGGTCTTCTTCTCCAGCGACGACGAGGCGTGACGAAGCTCGACGGCGGCCAAATTCCGGCAGGGGGCGTGAATTGGCAGCAGGGAGAGAGGGCGGCGGCCAAAAAAGGAGAGAGGTGTGGGGCGGCTAGGGGGGAGTTATATTTATAAAGTGGAAAAAGGCTAGGGTGGCTAGGATTTTACTAACCAAAATATCAAATGTCTGAGATTTAATTTTTAAAATATATGGGAGCTAGGGGCTGGAATTTCATTACTTATTTTCATCCAATTGCTAGGATTTAATTAGAAAATAAAAGCCCACAAAATTCCAAAGGGGGGTGGCTAGGGTTCCGCCCCCCCTAATGGGCTGCGGCCAAGGGGAGTGGGGCCATTAGAGTCCCCCCCTAATTTGGTGCGGCCAAATTGGGGGAAAATCTCCCCAAATGTGGGGGAAAATCCCCCTTGCGGAATTTTGGGAAAATATGGAAAATTGGGAAAAATTTGGGAAAATTAGGGTAGAGGGGAATTCAGGGGAAAATTGGGGAATTTTGGGGAAAAATTAGGGTGGCTCAATCTGGCTATTTTTTATTTTTTCTTTTCTTTTTATTTTTATTTCTTTTCCTTTTATATTTATTTCCATTATTTTCTATTTTTATTCCCTTTTGCTATTTTATTTGCTTCTATATTCCTCTCTTTATTTTGTCTTCTTTTTTTAAATGCTTCTCTATATGAAAAATTTATGCAATGCATGGTAGTAATTTTGAGGGAGTTACAACTTTTCATTGTACATAATGTGGTAGAGATGGTCATGTCTTTGATTTTTTTTATAGACTAGCTAAACAACATAAAAAGGATAGATTGATTGCTAGATCACATAACAACTGAGCAAAACTTGTGCATGCTGAATCCAATGTTAGGAACATGCAACCTGGTGTAATGAGTCATAAAAATT
Organism: Neostapfia colusana; assembly: GCA_030760725.1. Lineage (NCBI taxonomy): Eukaryota > Viridiplantae > Streptophyta > Magnoliopsida > Poales > Poaceae > Neostapfia > Neostapfia colusana. Next base: position 20,481,220 of record JASWHV010000011.1, read on the forward strand.
CAAAGATTGCTTCTAAACCTACTGTTTTTCATGCTACACATAACACACTTCATAAATCAGTAGTTGGGAACAAGAATTCTCAAAATTTGGCTCATAAACCTGCTGTGTTTTCTCAGCTTTATTGTGCTATTCCTGCCCAACGTCGTGTGACTCAGTACTGAATTCCTAAATGCCTTTTGACTAACCCCAGTATTGAGTCATTGATGTATTGTGCTGCTATGTAGGTTACACGCTTGAGGAAGAAGAACATTTGGATTGTGGATTCAGGTTGCTCACGCCACACGACCGGTAACAAAGAATGGTTCTCCTCACTCTCTTTTGTATCATGTGTAGGAAATGTTACTTTTGCCGATAGTTCTTCGACACCTATAATTGCTAAGGGTTCGGTTAGGGTTAATAAACACTACACCTTGAAGGATGTGGCGCTTGTTAAAAATTTGAAATACATCTTGCTTTCCTTTTCAAAATTGCTAGATGGAAATCTAGAAGTTAATTTCACTAAAAATTGCTGCAATATTGTACATTCAAAAGGTAAGTTTTGGTATAACATTTCTAGAATTGGAAGAGTTATTAAAGCTGATTTTGATATGTCAACTTCTAAGCATAGGTGTCTAGTTGCTAATGATTCAAAGGACTTATATTTTTGGCACCATAGATTTGGTCACGTAGGCTTTGATCACCTCACACGTGTTAGGTGGTCTTGATCACATACGTTGGCTATCTAAGTGTAGGATCGAAGAGCACGTGAAAATCTACCAGTGGGGGGTGAATGGTAGATCAAAATTTTTTATATGAAAGCTACAAAAAACCTGTTGGCAGAAAATTGATCTGATAAAGAAAACGTGTTCGTGACTGTTTTCAACATGTTAAAACATGACTAAGATAGTGGAGATTATAGACAATCATGTCACGAAGCCACTGCCACAAGAATCACATGAAAACACTAAGTAGAACTTGAGTTATGATCAAAAGACTAGACAAAGGTCAATCTTTTCTACCCGATTTTAAAACAGATCTGCAATGCTGTAAAGAAAATCGTGTAGATCAAAAACCACAAATTCAGTGACCGTGAAATTTTCACAGATGATATATAATCAAGTTTTTAGACAACCTAAAAAGAATCACGTTAATTGGATGTAAAATCCCCAAAAGTGGTAGCAAGAAAATTCAGCTCATGTATACTTATGAAAAATGAGGGGAATTAAAACTTTGAATTATAATGGTTTAAGTTCAAAGTGAGGGTTTAGACTTCCCAAAACTTCCAAACATGGAGATCTAAATGCACAGCTTGGATCTTCATATTCCAAATATTCACCCTTCCAAATTTCAGCTCATTTGGAGGAGTTTTGATATTTGTTTGGGATTAAAAGAGGAAACCCTCTAATCTGAATTTCAAATTCAGTTTCAAATTCCAATTTCCCCAATTTGCAAATGTGATTCCACAAATGTGTTCTCCACATTTGAATTAGCAGCCATGCCAAAAATTGGAAACTTTGGAGCTGGGTTGCTATATTTTTGGGGTAATACAAAGTGGAAAATTCAAACTCCTTTTCAAATTCAAATGATCAAACCCAATTCAAATTCTACACCAGAATTGAAACTATTTGAATTCAGAAAATTCAAACCATGACTTTGGGAGGAAGCAAAGGATTTAATTTGGAGAAAAATATCAGAGCTATTAGGTGAGGTGGGACCCACATGGCAGTGACACATGAAATAACAGAGGCAATTTGCTTCTGTTCTCCTTATCGAGCTGCCACCGTGATGTATTCTTCCCTCCACCGAGCTGCTTGCGACTTCATCTCCACGGCAAGCACTGAGGCTGGTTAAAGCAGCAGCACGATCAAACTTTGTCTCTCTACCTCCACCGAAGCTTTTTCCTCAGCTCTCGAGCGTCCAGCGAAGGAAAAACAGACGCCCACCCCTGTGCTCCTGATTCAGCAGCCTCCAGCCCCTCCCAGCAGTGGTTGATCGCCCCAGGAGCTGCGCCAGCGACCCCTCAACGTGTTCCACCGCTCCTCAGCTCATCCCCGAGCTCCCCTTGCAGTGCCCAACCTGTTTTTCACCGGGAGGAAACAGAGCACGTCGCCCCTCACTGCTCCTCGACTTCCAGCTGCTCCAACGCCTCTACTGCACGTCCAGCACCTCCCTAAAGTGCGCCAAGGTGTGTAGATCATGCTACCGCAGTCCCCTTGCCCTTCCCCGCCGCTGGCTCGCCGGAATTTGGATTTTGCCGCTGGTACACGTGAAGAACCGACCCACACCAAAACTGGAAATTCGCAACGTGGTTGATCATCGGTTCTACAATTCAAGCCACAGAAACTAGTGACCCTAGCGCCCTCTCACGCCAAATCACGGGTTAAACCAGCCATCCCACGCCCCGGGCGACGAGAAATCGCCGGCGGCGGCAAAAATGGGTCGGTCCTCTGGTGAACCCTATGTTCCGGCCGTTTGCTGCAAGGTTTAGCCTACGTTCCATGTTCCCCGATCATTGGTGATGCTTTAGGGCAAGGTAGCTCGCCGGGAGAAGCTTCAGACGCATCAGAACGCGTTGATGCCGAGCTCCCGAGCCGCCCCACCGGTGCCGACCTGTTTTCTGCCGTTTTCATGCGTGGAAACCTTGCCCGGCAGCTGCGCCATGTTCCAAGGAGCATGTAGGGCGAAACCGGAGCTAATTTGGTGGAGAAATGAGCGAGAACGAGCCATGCCACGGTCTGTGCGGGTGTGCACGCGCGTCTCTGGCGGGAAGTTGAAGAAGGACATGACGAGTGGCCCCCCTGTTAAGTCTTTGTGTAGGTTTCAAACAGAGAGCTATTCAAGTTTGAAAAATTCATAACTTTGTGTAGACAATTCCAAAAAGGGTGAGACCAATTTTGTTTGAATCCTTAGGAGGCGTACTTCACACAGAAACGAATTGCATGCTACGAAAATGCATAGGAATTTCTGTAGAATTGTTTTTAGTAAATCAGTTAGGGATTTATTACAGGAGCAATTCTTTATGAAATATTCCCAAATTTGGGCAGCTAGTCCTTTTCATAGTGCCTGACCTCCAGTAACAATTTTAGGATTTTTGGACTTTATTTAGAGGGATTAATCAGTAGGTTATCCCAGGATTAAATAAATTAGCTAAAAATTATAGAATTGATTTCCAGAAAAATGGTTCAACCTTCATACCTCCATAACTTTCTTTAGGGATGTCCAAAATTTGTGAAACAAATTTTGTTGGATTTATCTCAGTCAGTAATTTGCAGAGATGCAAAGAAATTGATTTGAAGATCTCTGGAAAGTTCTTCAAAATTCATCAAATTTAAATCTTTGGGAATTTATTCCAGAAGATCTCTGTTATGGAATTTCTTCAAATTTGGCCAGGAAGTTCCTAATGACGTTACGATTTCCAGTAAAAATTTGAGCTTCATTGGAGTTCATTTGCTAGGTCAAATTACCTTCCAAAGTTCAGCCTTTATTTGGAAATTCAAATTTAAACAGAAACTTTTCAGAACTCCTGTCCAACTTCAAAAATTCATATCTCTCTGATGGTAGCTCCACAAATGGTGAAACAAATTTTGTTAGAACCATGGAGACTTACCCTAATCAGATCTTCCACTATTAGCTATGTAAAAGCTCCTGAATTGGGCTCAAAAGTCAGAGAAACATTGTACTTGTAGGAATTTTAAAGACTACATTGTGCAATGACATGTCTCCAAATTTGGCTCAAATCATCCTTAGAGGGTCTAGTATCTACTGTAAAAATCCCAAAGCCAATTAAGGATCCTAAATAGCAATAGCTATGAATAGTAGTTCAATTCTTATAAATCCTTAATACTTATACATCTATTTTGCTACATTTCATTTAGTGACCGAAGTTGAGGACGCACCGGAGCATTTAGACGTCCTGCCACCTGACGTTGACTTCCCATCTAACTCGCAACCAGGCAAGCCCCGGTTTGCACTTAAGTACCTTTATAAAGCTTTTTATTTGTATCACTTATGTCTAGGGTGAATGTTTGCATTAGAGTTAAGGTGACTGAAACCCCACTTGCATAACCTTTTAAATCCTATGAAGGGTTGGGTAGCTTACAGAGCCTACGAGTATACAAGGCCCTGCTAATATGCTTAGGACCTCGGTAGAAGTCGAGTAGTTGGAATCTACTCGAGAGGTAAGGTTTATCACACGGTTTGGTCAAAATAGAAAATGGCTTAAGAGCGGTGAAAATGAGACCCAGCAGGGGGGGAAAGGAAGCAGTGAGCAGAGGTCTCACGTGTGTAGCCCTGTTGGTGTCGATTGAGGACCGAGTCGTGTGCGGGCCTGCTGAACAAGTATCGAAGAGTACCGGATGGCATACTGACATAAGCAGGAAACCGATGTAAATGGTTAACCTGGGTGCCGAGGCTTACCCAACCGTAAACAGGAGTGGGTTGAGGGTAGCAAGGTGTATATCTGCCGGTGGGCACAGTCACACTCCACGCGGGGACCTGCTACCCGTTACGGATGGACCAGATCGGCATTTGGATTGCCTTTTAAGGTGGTTGCATACAACAGAGTAGGAAGGGGTGTGGAATCACGCTTCTGAAAGTGGGTGTATGCAACGTGTTGTCCGGGTGTCTCCTGATTGCAATCACTATCCCTCGCGGTTATTTGAGTACCGCTTGTTCACTGTTTCGTGACGTAGTAAGAAGTGAAGTAAGCCAGTTGAATGATAATATGCTGTGATGATATATTACTGTTTTGGAAACCATGTTTTCTGTAGATGTAGAGCTAATTAAGTTTACTTTCCGCTTTGGGCATCACCACATCGGAGGAAAGCATTTCTTGTTTGATTGTGGACTTCCGATGTGAGGGCTGCCTAAGGCACATGAATTTGCTGCTATAAAACTGAAAGTAAGGATCAACTTATAGGCGTGTCTTTGTCGCAAATTCCTTTTTCCTATCACACACCTCCCTGCATGTAGAGTTCCATGCCTAGGCTAGACGGTTAAGCCTTGCTGAGCCATCATGCTCACGGTTGCAATATTTGAGCTGTATGCAGGTGAGAGCTATGAGGAGGGTTCCGAGGACGAGGCGATGCCCCCGTCAGGGTACACGGCCGAGATGGAGCCCTGCACGCCGCTGTGATCTCCGGTTTCATGCTGCTAGCGTGTAGCGTCCCCGGGCTGGACGGCTGCACTTTTGCGTAGTTAGGATGAGAGGCTACTATTGTACATTACTTCCGCTGTATAGTTATGTTTTGTAAAAGACTTCTACTGTTTTATAACAAATAAAAGTTTGTATGTTGTTCTTAAATTCTTTTCGTGTGTGCTGTTGGGTGCCGCCCCTTAATTCTAATTGGGGGGTATAAACGAATTCGCCCTCTTCATATACCCATATGGCTAGGTATTGTATTAATTTTCAGTGATATACTTCTTATCTGTTTTGGTGCGAGATTGAAACAATTTTTCAGTTTTGGACGGATTTGTTGCAGCAATTTTCAACGGGTACCCTTTGGAAATAGTACCTGAATATTATCCAAAAGGTGTATTTTAAACAAACTATATTGGAGTTTTATCAAGAATTTTATTCTAAAAAGTGGACAGTCGAATTTATACTGCATAGTAGAAATAATATTCTACAGCACAAAAAAGAAAAGGAAGAAAGGGATTGATGGGTACTGTCGCCTATATCTCTTAGTGTATATTGTAGGAATAATCAAACTATAGAGTACAAAGAATACGATCCTAATCGAAATGCAAATCGCACGGCACCGCCCTATGCGATCCTGGAGTGGGTGAACCACGGGGTGGTCCCCACATTGGATCAGTAAAATACGATTTATGATCGAAAATACCGATGCAACGTCATTCTGTCCAGAAACTCGTCGAGGAAAGACTTGTCTAAAACAAGTCGGACGAACAAGGCACCAAAGCTCCTCTAAACTACAAATTTTATTGATCAAAACTTAAGAGAAGCAGCCACAAGTCGTGCTCTCCACGAGCCATTGCCTCCCTTGATTATATAACCATCCCTAAAGTCAACCCATTTCAAACAAGGACTCCTACTCCTACTTGGATTCAAACTCAACTTTCTGAAACTGCTGAAGACTCTTCTATATGCAGATAGAAGCAATCTTAACACTTTGAAACACCTTAGGAACGTCCCAAACATTCCTAAAACAACTCTACTTTGTGCTTTGCATGAAACATATCATAACTGTGAGGACCCTACGGTCCCGACAAACCAGGATCTCGCTGAGGGGTGCGGCGTTGCACAGCACCGGATAACACAAAAAAGGTGATAAGTGGAAGCAAAAATTTTATTACAGAATCTTGTTTATTAATATAGTTACATCAAAATAACGTTAAGTCTACACTCGCGGGCGTAGGTTAAGCAAAAGAAATTCACGTTCAGCCCGTGAACGTGTCCTCACTAGCACACACGCAAACTAACACAGCGGCGTGCACGGCTCCCACTCGACAGTGGTTCCCTCTTGGGGGTCCATTTCCTCATTGGGAGTCTCCTCCTCATAGCACCGTGCAAACACTTCAAACACAAGCAGTGAGCACGATGGCTCAGCAAGACTGACCCATCTAACCTACACATGAAACTCTACATGCTGGGTTTGCAGTGTATAATAGGAAAGTATGTTGCAAAAGACACACCTAATTAGTTGAATCTTACATTCAAGTTTTAGCCTCAAGTTAGTGGTAAACCTCGTGCTAAGACACATAAGAAAGCCGTAATCAAACAAGAAACACGTTTCTCTTATGTGGTTTGCCTAAGGTTCAAAAGATCTTTGATTAAATTTAAACTAAAGAATTTCATTAACAAACAATGTAAAGCTTTTAACCAGCAACATTTTACCATGACAACTAGCCTGTTCTTTCTATGTCATGGTACAGTTAACAAGTGGTACTCACTGACCGTGAGGGACGGTGATTATAATCGATTTGCACCTGCAGGGTTAACCGAATAACCTGTCACATACGCCCGTACTCGATGTTGCCTACAGCAACCACCACGGACGTCGTACGCAACCACCTTCATCCATTACAGAAGTGTTGAACCGGTCCTATCGTCCCAAGCAAGAGGTCTCTATGCGGAGCGTCCGCAGTGCCCTCTAGCAGATTTACACCTCGCTGCTCTCAACCTACCCTCTGGACGACAAGCAATGCCTCAACAGATTGCTACCCGAATTACATCGGTTTCCCGGTTCCCATATGTCTGGTAGGTCTTCGGTACTGTTCTAGCTTGTTCAACAGGCCCGCACACGGCTTGGTCCTCAATCGACACAAGCAGAGCTATGGCACCCAGGCCCCAAAGTCCTGCTGCCCTCACTCTCTGCTTGGTCTCATTTTCTTGCCATGTGATTCATTGTCTATCTCTAACCAAGTAGTGTGCCTCTAGCCTATTCTCGCGAGTAGTTCCAACTACTCGACTTATTTTACTAGAAAGAACATAGAGAGCTGGATCCAACAAAATTTGTTTCACTCAATTTGGACACTCCTAGCAAAAGTTATGGTCTTCTAATGTTTTGGAGGGAAAACTGGAAATTCAATTCGAATTGTTTGAACTGATGCCACCCAGGGCCCACAACACAGTGTTGTCTTGAACCTCTCGCCGGCGCCCAAGCTCACGACGAACATAGACAGTGGCGCGCATGTTTCTCGGAAGACAAGGAGTGATTTTCAAAACGGATTCTTCCTACACCCTCCTGGGGCCGTGGTACACATGCCGGACAACTCCGTGCACCTCGGCATCGCCAGCAACCTCATTGGCGATGGCGGCGGCGCAATTTGTTTCGGGTCCGAAGGTGAGCACACATCTCGGCAGCGAACACAACCAACTAAAGGGTTGGAAAGCACCACTGGGGCACGGGGAAGCTAACCCTGCCATCCTCTTGGCCGGAGATCGTCGGGAAGAGGATCATCCCCGCTAGAATTTGTTCTAGGTGATCGTTGGGCGCTAGTCTAGCTCTAGGTAGGCCGGCAAATGTCGAGGCCCGGGGACCTCATTGGGTGGTGCCGTGCGATGCGGCACCCAAAAACACAGGGTAAAGGATAACATCATATTACATAAATCATTTGCGGAAGTGTACAAAAAGTACTTTACAAATACTTTACCTCAAGTACTACTACATCGGAAGACTATAACTCTCACGACACATTTCAAATTTAGCGTCAAAGAAACAGTCAAGCCCGTGGATGTTTCTTACTAGCAACACGAATACAAACCGCAGCGGCGAGCATGCTCATGAGTAACCACTCGGAGATTTCCGAGTCTCATCGGCAACCATTCTCATAAGCATAAATTCAATACCTGCAAAACAACTAGGATAGTATCCGTGAGCATAAAGCTCAGCAAGACTTAATCGTCAAACCTAGCCATGAAACTCTACATGAGGGTATAAACATAAAGTGGAATAGCATAATGCATAATAAACTTGCCTAAAAGTAAATCCTTACTTTCAGGTATTATTTGCAGCAAATTAAAAGTAACCTTGGGCACGCCACATCGGAAGTCCACGATCAAACAAGAAACACTTTCCCCCGATGTAATTTGCTCATGGTGTAAATGAATCGAGTTTGCTCTAACTATTCATAAAAGATATATCAGAAAGCTAGTATGAACTTCAAACCAAAGTGATTAGTTCCTTTCTCATGCAAGTTCTTACAACGTCACGACTGTCAAAACAAGTATGCTCAATCCTCTTCCGCGAGCGACGGTGATTCAAATAAAAAACACCGGACTACACACACGCACACCCGTACTCGACGTTGCCTACAGCAACCATCACTGATATTGTACGCGGCAGCCTTTCCCCATTTTACCCACGTTGAATCGATCCAATCGCCATGTAGAGTAGCCACCCTCATGGTGCACCTACCGACATGAAATGTCATGAGAGTGTTACCCACATACTGCACACCGGCCCTCTTGCCTAAGGCGACCAGAAAAGGCTCAAAGCAAGCTTCCCGAGGCACATCGGTTTACTAGGTCCCATATAGCCAGCATGAGTTCGGTACACAACTCAAACTTGCTCAACATGGCCGCATACGGATCGGTCCTTGACCGACGTGGACATGTATAATGCACCCAGGCCCCATTGTCCTGCTGCTCCTACAACCTGCTGGTCTCAACTTTAACATGCTAACAATTTTCAGAACCAATCCCGTATGCCCCTGTTTTCCTGATCATGCTAGTAGCATTTCACCACTCGACTTCTACCGAACCTTACTTAAGCATGGAGTTCTACACGATGAAAAGACATCTACCCAATATTCCATGGGTTTATTTGGTCATGCAAGAAGAGTATCAAATCATCTAGACCTAATACACATTTCATATCCTAACCAACAAGTGAATACAAAGTAAAACATTAAAAGTTGTTAAATGCAAACCGGAGCTTACCCGTTTTGAAGAGATGTAGTATATATAAGCAGTTAGTGTTGATGTTCCTTGCTGATCACTTCCTTGATTCTCCGGAGCCTGAACCACTTCGATGAATCACTCCTTCGAATCCCCTTCGTTGTGAACCCTATCGAAATGTATATGCACAAGTTTTTATAATGCAATGGAAAGAATTAGAGAATTGATTTCTTAAGAACAGAGGCTGTGTGTCAATGCCAAGAATGGCTTTGTTACCTCTGTTGTGCAAAGAAACATGAATGAAACTAAATCTGCCCTAGGGTATAGTTATACACTAACTAAATTTCCCAATAAACATAAGAGAAGAGCTGAAAAGATTTGAATGAAACTGAAGATCAAAAACTCTAGTGGCTTCAAAAGTTTTACAGCATGTTCTATACTACCCTGGGATTTATCTTTCCAAATTGCATCTAATGTGGAATGAAATTGTGCTCCCCATAATTCCTACAATATTCTTATGTATTTCCCCACATACATAAGCATGGAGAACAAGAACAGAGAGATCTAAGGCTCAACATGAGCTGATAATTTGCATGTGAGTTCCTGGTCACATAAAAGTAATTTGGTGCAAAATTCAGGCCTTTTACTTGAGTAGTTCCCCCAGAATAAATTTTTAAGCATTTCTACTAAAAAGAATTAATTCTGTAGTAATGTGCATTTTCATGCACAATCAAGTGCACTACAATTTCATGTATGACTCATAGAGTTTGCCTGAATGTTCTCATGATTTTTAGAGCTATGAGTTGCCTAGAAAGGATTTTACAAGTGAGCAACATTTTCTGAAAATGTTTCTTGACCACTATGAACACAGCAGTTTGTATTTAGCAAATTCCTACTCAAATCTTCTTCAAATGAGCTGAAAATTTGCTAGAAGGTCAAAAATACCCTAAAGAATATTCTGTAAAAATGTGAGGATTTTTGTATGAACCAAACTCCCTCAATAATTCTTTATAATAAAATTTTCAAAGAATTTCAAGAATTTATTATTGACTTTCATACAAATTGGGGTTCATATTTGGATTGGACATTGCATAATGAATTCAACCCAATTTTAATCACTCAATTTGGAGGTTCCTACACAAAGATATGATTTTCCAAAGTTGTGGCAAAATCTGGATTTGTTTTGCTATTGAAAATCGATTTGGGCCCACTGTTTTAAACCTCAGCACTGAAATTCGAGAACACATGGGGGCTAAAGGGTTTAAGAGCACAGCCAAAGTGGATCCGAGACACAGCCGGTCATCTTTTTAAATTATTCAGTCGCTGACGCTGGGCCTGACCCTCCTTCTCCTACCTCCCGCTATCTCTCGCGCGCGCGCCGCTCCCCTCGCCGGACCGAGGCCAGAGCTTGCCGGCTCGGTGTTTCCGGCCGCCTCTCAGCCTAGGACTTGCTGCTAGGGGGTTTGGGAGGCCACGGAACATGATGGTAGGGTCTGCTCGGGCTGCTAGTGGCCGAAAATAGCCCGGCAACGTGCGGCGGCTACAGGATGACTTCGGCGCGGTCGGCCGACCTCTCTAGCACGCCAAAAGCTCGGCTAACTTGCTCTACAGCACCAGTGCACTACTAGGAAGATTGAAAATGCCTCAAAATGTCTTGGAAATGGCTACAGGTAAGTCGTCACCGTGCACCCGCGGGGTGCCACCATGGATACGCTCGGGAATCCTCAAAATACGCTGTGCCGAGTTAGTTTCAAGCTATGGATGCTAAAGAGAAGATGATCGCCGGCTAGTACGGCCCATGTGCACAAGACTTCGTGAGCTAACAACAATTAGAGTGGGGGGAATTTTGAGTTCCTGTACCGGTTACTCGGTTTGCACCCGCCGGAGAAAAAATCTCGAATTAGCACTCGGTAATCCAAGGTTTGATCCAAGTTTTAAAGGAGAGCAGCACGGAGGTAGGGCGCTACCGTGGCCGTGCTCGCTCGGGCGTGAAAACCTCTGTGGAGGGCTGTCCACGTGTGCCCGGTTGTCGGTTTGTTTTAGGTCGCCACGGAGGAAGCCGTTTTAGGGGAAGCGAAGCCAGAGCTCCGCTGTTTTTTTGCGTCGAGGAAGTGGGAAACGGGCACGCGGTGCTGTTTAGCAGCTCAGAGGGGAGTTGCACGTGAGTTTTCTCGGTTTCTGAATGATCACCGAGGGTGCGGCGATGTGGAGTCTCTGTTCTGTCCATGTTGTGAGCGAGGAGAAAGAAAAAATCCATTTGCTTCGGTCTGTGAGGAAGGATCACGTCGAGAGGAATCTCACACACTGGTGCCAGCGTGTGGTGAGGAGCAGGAGGTGAAGGCAGGCGCTCTCTCAGTGGCGTCCGGGGAGTGCTCCTCGGTGGAGTGGAAAACAGAGACCCAATTGCTTCATTTGCATGTCATATTGCACAATGACATGTGGGGTCCACCCCTTCCTCCTCTCAAAAGATCTTCTCATGTCCATCCCCTCATTTCAAAAGCTCTGAATTTCAAATGTGGGCTGGAATTTGAATGCGCCAAATTCAGTTTGAATTTGCATTGAAAATTTGAATTCGGTTTGAACTTGCAACTTCTCCTAGTTAATTCCTTTTTAGCCCACCGTAAAAATGAAAAGTTTGCCACCCTAAATTTTCCTCAAATTCCAATATATAGGGCTGCATGAGTATTCAAAAGTTTGGCCACAATTTGCGGTGAACTTCGAATTTGAAAAGCTGATTTTCAACTTTCATGCACATGAGTGTTTTAAGTACATATTGGTTCAACATATTCAAATGAACATGTGAGATTGTTTTTGATGGACATCCATGTACCACTTTGCGTGTAGAAAAGTTTTAGCAAGTCCCAATTTTCATTAATTTGCAACCCCTAGAATTCAAACTTTGGTTTATTCATAACATTTTTGGGACTTCTACAGCTAATCCGTTGATCATTCATACGAGAGGAATTTCACCTTTTGGTCGGCCTCAGTTCTATATGGTGATCGCCGGGAATCGTGAAATTCTGGCTATCCCGTGCTACAAAGGATCTAGAGGGTTCGTGATAACCTACTAGACCTCGAAGCTAATCTCTGGGTGTAACTGGTGGCGTCAGAGCGGCTTTGAGGTGGGCAGACGACGGTGATCCGTGGAGATGTGGCAGTATCGACCCGAGGAAGAAAGGAACGGCTCGGAGAAGCTCGAGGAACGTCGGTCACGGGCTGGAACAGGTGCGAGAACGTCGAGGACAGGTCGGTGATCTCGTTTGCAGCCTCAGTACAGCGTGACAGTCCCGGGTTCGACCGGTCGACGGTGGAGCAGAGAGCTTTGGTGATGCGGCGACGTGCGGCGCGTTTTCTGTGCGGAACAAGGACGAAGCAGTGGCAAAATGGGTTTTGGACTGTTCGGGGCTGAAGATAAGGCGGCTAGGACGTGTGCTCGGCGGACAGAAACCGAGAACAGCTGCTGGCAGCAGCTCCCTGCCGTGGCGTTCGCAGGCGCGCATGCAGGTACCCTTGCCTCGATGGAAACTCTGTTCACTCGGTTGTGTGACTGACATGTGCGTCCACAAATAAAATTCGTCCCACAAAATTGAATTTTCCTACTGCTCTAAATATTGTGGTCACACTGTCCTTTGTAATTTGATCAAACCACATTTTTGCCCTCTGAATTTTAATGATTCAAAGTGTCTAGTGACTTGATTACAATTGCAGCAAACGTGAAGTTTAAAATTGAAACTAAATTTGAATTCGCCACAATTAGCTCGTGTCAAGATCGACTCCAAATGGAGTGAAAATTGGTGTGTGAGCTCATAAAAATGTGCTGAGTGTGAATATAAATCCCACTTTGAATTCATGGGATGAATGGTGTTTGAATTTGAATTTAAAACTAGCATTTTAATGATTGTACCCTAAAGTACCTCAAATGGTTCTAGATTTGGGTGAATTTTGGCCTGATCATTCCTAACAAAGTTTAGGAGTTGATAGTGTGCTCATCTTCTATATGATGCATGTGGCAAATACCACTTTTGCATTTGTGAGTTCATCTGATTTACGGTGGTTACTTGCTCTTCAAATGTGTTCATGTGATTACCACAAATGAGGTGAGGTGTGGGTGTGACGAACACTTTTAGCAAGTGAAAAACTTGAACCCTTACATTCCTCCCCCCTTAAAAGAATCTCGTCCAGAGATTATAAGGTAAAATGAGAGAGAGGAAGGTGGAAAATTACCGGATGTGAGACTTTAAAAAGTCCGGGTAGTTGGCGCGAAGAAATTCTTTGCTCTCCCATGTCGCTTCATCCTCGAAGTGATTACTCCATAGAACTTTATAAAACCACAAACACAGTTGCGTGTGGTTCGGGCCTTCTCATTAATAATCTGAACCGGTTCCTCCAGATAGGTGAGATCCGGTTTCAGTTCCTGATATCCCCCAGCTGAACGGTGGTTGAAAACTTGAGGCACTTCCTCAACTGAGAAATGTGGAAGATGTTGTGCACAGCGGAGCGTGTCGCTGGTAATTACAGCCGGTATGCAACGGATCCACATCTTTCCAGAGCCTGGAATGGACCGATGAATCGGGGTGCTAACTTTCCTCTGATCCCGAATCTGTTCACACCCTTCATTAGAGACACACGTAGATACACGTGATCCCCGACTTCGAATTGGAGAGGACGTATTCTCCGGTCCGCATATTGCTTTTGTCTGGATTGGGCGGCTTTTAAGTTCACTTGAATTAGCCAAACTTTTTCTTCCGCATTGTTGATAAGATCAATCCCGAAAGTGACCCTTTTGCCGGACTCACACCAATTCAACGGTGTGGGGCATTTTCTTCCGTATAGCGCCTCATAAGGCGCCATCTTGATGCTGGCCTGGATTTCGTTATTGTACGAGAACTCAGCTAACGGTAAGTGATCATCTCAATTCTTACCGTGGTTGATAGCACAAGCTTGTAACATGTCTTCTAGGATTTGATTTACCCGCTCGGTTTGCCCATCCGTCTGCGGGTGGTACGCTGAACTACAGATCAGCTTCGTACCCAATGCAGCATGTAACTGCTACCAAAAACGAGACACAAATAAAGTGCCCCGATCCAAGATGATAGTGCGGGGTACGCCGTATAAGCAAAGAATCCGTGAGATGTACTGTTTGGCATACTTCTTGGCGTTGTAATTAGTATTGACCGGGATAAAATGGGCAACCTTTGTTGGCCAGTCAACGATCACTCACACTGAATCATGTTTCCGAAATGTAGTGGGTAAAACGAAGATGAAGTCCATGCTCACATCCTCCCACTTCCAGGGAGGAATGCCTAGTGGTTGCAACAGTTCCGGTTTCTTCACATGGTCAGCCTTAACCCTCCGGCATGTATCACACTCGGACACGTATTTCGCGATCTCCCGCTTCATCCGTGTCTGCCAAAATATGGCTATGAGTTCTTGATACATCTTGTTGCTGCTGGGGTGAATAGAAAACTTTGACAAGTCAGCCTCGTCAAAAATTTTCTTCCTCAATTCCGGGTTACGGGGTACGACGATCCTGTCCTTGAACCACAGGACACCGTCTCCGTCTGTTTGGGAACATTTCAGTTACCCACTGTCTACACGTCTCCGCAAATGCGACATACCCTTGTCATGTTTCTGTGCTGCCGCAATCTCTTCACAGATGGTGGGGATAGGAGCTAAGTTCTAGAGAGCTCCATGGGGAACCACATGCAATGGTGGCTCACTCTCTTGCAACGGGGTGATGGTCAGATTATGTACATGTGACTTGCGACTCAGCGCATCCGCCACCACGTTCGCCTTGCCGGGATGATAATGAATTTCTATTTCATATTCTTTTATCATTTCAAACCATCTTCTCTGCCTCATGTTCAACTCCTTCTGAGTGAATATGTACTTGAGGCTCTTGTGGTCGGTATATAAATGTACGAGGTTACCGAGTAGGTAGTGCCTCCATATCTTAAGTGCAAGTACCACGGCAGCAAGTTCTTAGTCATGAGTTGGATAGTTTTGCTCCTGATTCCGCAGCTTCCATGATCCATACGTGACCACCCTTCAGTCTTGCATCAGCACACATCCGAGGCCAATGCCGGAGGCATCGCAGTACACATCGAACGGTTTTGTTGTATCTGGCTGCGCCAAAATCAGTGCTGATGTTAGGTGCTTCACTAAAGCCTTGAATGCTGCTTCACATGCTGGACTCCAAACATATTTGGTAGACTTCTTCGGCAGCTCGGTCATAGGCTTGGCAATCTTCGAGAAGTTCGGAATGAACCTCTGACAATATCCCGCGAGTCCGATGAAACTTCGTACCTCGTGAACAGACCTCGGGGACTTCCAATTCAGCACTTGTGTAATCTTGCTCGGGTCTACAGTGATTCCTTCCACTGAGATGACATGCCTGACGAAAGGTACTTGCGATATCTAGAATTCGCACTTGCTGAATTTCGCGTATAACTTGTGATCTCGCAGCCGTTGCAAAACTATACGCACGTGCTTCGTGTGTTCTTCCTCCGACTTGGAATAAACCAGGATGTCATTGATGAAGACCATGACAAACTTGTCCAACTCCGGCATGAATACCGAGTTCATAAAATACATGAAATGAGCTGGAGCATTGGTGAGGCCGATGGACATGACCAGGTACTCATAAAGCCCGTACCTCATCGAGAAAGCCGTCTTCGGAATGTCTTCAGCCCGTATTTCAATCTGGTGGTACCCTGATCTTAAGTGCATTTTGGAAAACATCTTTGCTTCGACCAAATGATCATATAACATGTCGATCCATGGCAACGGGCACTTATTCTTGATAGTCACAGCGTTTAGTGGACGATAGTCCATGCAAAGTTGCAAAGTTTCATTTTTCTTCTTAACAAATAATGCCGAACAGCCCCATGGCGAGGAGCTCAGCCTAATAAACCCCTTCTCCAGCAGGTCCGTCAACTGTGTTTTCAATTTTTCCAACTCCTTTGGCGCCATCTTGTACGGCCTTCTGGATACTGGCATTGTTCCCGGTGCAAGCTCAATCTTGAACTCCACCTCCCGGTCGGGCGGCATACCAGGTAAATCATACGGGAATACGTCAGGAAACTCACGGACTACTGGAATAGCTTCCAATCTGATAGTGGTGGATTGGTATAAGGTTGGAAGTTTTATTTCTGGACCGTCCAGAAATAATGAATGAGACTCGTGCATTTCTGGGTGCAAATGCACGACTCGTAGGACAGTGTCTAAAACACCGCCGTGGCGGGTTAATCACGACATCCCTAAAATGACATCGACCTTTTGTCCCTCTAAAGCTATGAGAGACGTAGGGTATACTCTACCCCCGAAGCATAATGGTGCTTTTGGGACTATCATGCTTGCTGAAATTTTCCCACACGGTGAACAAATCAAATATGAACTTTTGGTGGGTAGTATTTGTAAACTGTGCTCAGCAATATAAGCTTGGATAATAAAATTATTTGTGGCACCTGTAAAGGACCCAAAAATATTAATACAAAGAAACTGGAGTCTGAAACAAACATTTGGTTTCATGTGTATGAAAATTGGAACTAGCTAAAACTTTTTCACATGTGATGATGCACATGAGAGCTCTCTCTACAGAAGCTCATGTTTATTTGCATGCTAGGAACAAAGGTGGATTTAAAACCACAGATGTGAAGTATCATGTACAATAGAATGTTGCAAATCAGATTGTGAACTAAATTTGTTCAACTCAAATTTCAAATGAGGGCAACACAATGGAAATGGAAACTGTTGTGTTCAAACTCTCATTTGCAGCAGCTAAATTAAAAATCAGATTTCATATTTGAATTCCTTAGGTACAAATTAGTGGGTATGCAAAGTTTAATGAATTTTGGAGATGTTTTGCTATCCATTTTCCAAATGGACTTTAAATTGCCTAGGAAATCAAATTCAAATTTGAATTTGGATGAAACTCGCCCAATTGTCCAAATGCAGTTCAGATTGAATTTCCAACAATTGAATTTGGTTATTTGCCAAAAATTGAGATCTTTTAGAAGATAAGAGGGAGGTAACTTGACACGGCCTCACGGCCTCGTCGACCCAGGATCACGTTGAGGGGTGCTGTGTTGCACAGCATCGGATAACGCACATCAAAGACACAAAGCGGAAGCAAAGTTTTATTACATAAACCAGTTTATAAACATTTTTACAACAAAATATTTCAGTCTACACTCACGGGCGTAGACTACGCATCGAGTTTACATTCACACTATGAACGTGTCCCTGCTAGCACGCACACACACTAACACAGCGGCGTGCATGACTCCCACTCAACGGGGTTTCCCTCTTGGGGTTCCGTCTCCTCCTCGGGAGTCCCTTCCTCATAACACCCTGCAAAATATTCAAACACAACCAGTGAGCACGATGACTCAGCAAGTCTGACCCGTCTCTCCTATACATGAAACTTCTACATGAGGGATTCAGGGTACATGAGGTAATTAAGTTGCAAAGGACTCGCCTAATTATTTGAACTTTACGTTCAAGTTGTAGCAGCAGTTGTGGAGAACCTCACGCTAAGGCACATGAGAGAGCTGCAATCAAACAAGAAATGCATTTCTCTCATGTACTTTGCCCAAGGTTGAAAAGAACTTTAATTAGCTCTAAACTACAGAAAGTCATTAACAATCAAGGTATAGCTTTCAATCAGCAACTTTTACATGACTCTAGCATGTTCTTTCTACGTCACGGTACAGTGAACATGTGGTACTCACTGACCGCGAGGGACGGCGATTATAATCGATTTACACCTGCAGGGTTACCCGAATAACCCGTCACGTACGCCCGTGCTCGATGTTGCCTACAGCAACCATCACGGACGTCGTATGCAACCACCTTTCACCCGTCAGCCAAATGTTGAACCGGTCCTATCGTCCCGAGCAAGAGGTCTCTGCACACACATCTGCAGTGCCGCCGGCCTATTTACACCTCAGGCTCTCAACCTACCCTCTGGACAACAAGCAATGCCTCAACACCTAGCTACCCGAATTACATCGGTTTCCCGGTTCCCATATAGCCGGTAGGTCTTCGGTACTGTTATAGCTTGTTTAACAGGCCCACACATGGCTCGGTTCTCAATCAACACAAGCGGAGCTATGGCACCCAGGCACCAAAGTTCTGCTGCTATTACTCTCTGCTCAGTCTCATTTTTCTTGCCATGTGTTCCATTTGCTATCTTTAACCGACTAGTGAGCCTCTAGCCTATTCTGGCGAGCAGTTCCAACTACTGAACTTTTAACGAATCCTACACTGTCTTAGCATTGCTGTAGCTAATCGAGGTTTACAAACCTAAATCCAACCCAGGGTTTTATTGGCTATGCATTTGGGTTTTCAAACAAGACTCTAATGCAAAATTTAAGTGAGTGCTCAAAGTAAGTTCTCAAAATAGTAAAATTTGTAAAAAAATGGTTAATGCAAACCGTACCTTGCCTTGCTGCTGTTGGTCGTAGGCTATCTGCTCCTCTGGAGTGATGAAGTCTAAGACTTCGAGCTCCTCCTCATACTTAGCGACTACATGAGATAATACATATATGTATCAATTTAAATGCATTTGAATTGAAGTTGAATTTGTTAAGACTATAAGTCTTGCTAGACAGGCCCAATGACTCTGAAATTTTTACTGTGGTTTGGATATATCCTAAACAGAGACTTGGCCAAGTTTCATTTGCAGAAAAGCTCATTTGAGCTCTCCACAAATAATTATGTACTTGGCCTTAATTGGAGCTACTAGGGTGTTCTAAGGATTTTCATGGAGCAAGCCATGACTTTCTGAAAACTAGATTTCCAGAGGGTTCTAATGTAGTTGTTTTCACTTAATTTGAAGGTTCATAGCCAATATATGAGCTAAACAAGTTCAGACAATTTGTGAAAAATGTTTCTGGACATTTTTCATTTTCTCTGGAACAGTTTTATTAATCACACCATTAGGTGGACCAAATTAGCTCAAATGGATCTGAAATTTTTATGGTAGCTCAGGGATATTTTGGTGAACATCGTAGAAAAATTTCAGAATTTTCCTCCAAAGGGTTCTCCAGCTAAAATTCTAAACATTTTAAATCTCGAAGAATTAATTCTTGAGAATTAAAGGTTTTCATAGAGTGAAACTTAATTTGTTGGAAAGTACTCTGAGATCTGAATCCAACAAAATTTGGTTCACTCGATTTGGAGTTTACTAGCCAAAGTTATGTGGGTTTGAAGTTGAACTAAATCTGAAAATCGGGGAAATGTTTAAAACACTGCGCGTGGGTCCCCACGCACAGTGTCTTCTTCAACCTCCCACCAGCGCCCAAGCGTGCGACGCACAGCGACGGTGGCGCGGCTCGTTCTCGGCCGTTACCGCCTAATTCTCGACACGGTTTCGTCCTACGTGACCCTTGGAGCACGGCGCACACGCCGGGCAACTTCTTGCACCTCGACATCGCCGGGAACATAGTCGGCGACGGTGGCGGCGGAACTAAGCTCGGGTCCGACGGTGCTAGCTTGTCTCGTTGGTGAACACGATCAACTAACGGGTCGCAAAGCACCACTAGGGCACGGGGAAGCTAACCCTGCCCTCCGCTTGGCCGGAGATCGCCGGGAAAGTAATCTTCACCGGCGACCCGAGCTGTTTTCACCGGCGGTGGCCAAAATAAGGTGCTCTGCTCACTGGGTTGATCATCATTGGTAGGATTTTGCTGAGGTACCCGTGAGGTGCTACTCTAGCTTCAGCTCGACCAGGATTTCTATTGATCAAGTGATCAAGATGAATTTTGGGTTTTGGTTCTCGGTGTTCTATACGGTGATCATTAGGAAAATTGAAATTCCGGCTTACCGGCGCTAAGAGGGAGCTAGGGAACTCGGGAGAGCTACTAGACTTCGATGCTAACCTCAGAGACCAGTTTGCCGTGCTGGAGAACCTTGGAGCTGCTCGGATGACGGTGTCAAGTCGGAGGATCTTCAGGGTTGACAGAGCGGTGGAAGATTGGCTCGGACAAGCTCAACAGAAGCTGATCACGAGCAGCTGAGGGCTGGAGCATGTCGAGCAAAGGCCGGCAGTGCCATTTGTGGTCTCTTCTTGCGGTGGGAAGGATTGCATTGGCCGGTCGACGGTGGGGTGGTGAGTTGGGGTGTGCGGTGGCTTGCTTCCGTTTCTCAGTGCGGAAAAACATCGAGGCAGCATGAAAACCGGCTGCTGCCATCGGTAGCTCGAGGATAAATAGCTGAGGACGTCGGTTTGCAGCTGTGATCAGCGATCAGGAGGCGGCAGCGGTGTGCAGCACCATGGTGCCCTTGTGAGCGCGCGCAAGACCCAAGTCCCGGGTGCTTCAGTAGGTTCACTGGCTCGTGTGGCTGACAAGTGGGACCCATATCCATTTTAACCTCTGAAATTAACTTCCTCCCACTGCTCCAAACAGTAATCCCACTAATACCCTTTAGAATTTAAATCATCTAGCAATTTCCCATTTGAACTTGATAGAATTCATATTGTGAAGTGTTTGAATATATTTTCAGCACATATGCAGATTGAAATTCAAATTGAATTTGAATTTCCTGAACTTGGCTCATGTCAAGATCAACTATAGATGGAGTGAAAATTGGTGTGTGAGCTCACAAAAATGTGCTGAGTGTGAATATGCATCCCACTTTTGAATTCATGGGATGAAAGGAGTTTGAATTTGAATTTGAATTCAAACTAGCCTCTTTTAAGTTATACCCAATAATACCTCAAAAAGGTGTTGGATTTGGGTGAAATTTGGCATGAGCATTCCTATCAAGGTGTATGAGTATTTCATATGCTAAGCCCCTATAAGATGCATGTGGGAAATGCCACTTTTGCATTTTGTGAGTTTATTCTCTAATGACCATGTTGATGGTGTTTACTTGCTCTTCAAAGGTGTTCATGAAGTTTCCTCAAATGAGGTGGGTGTAGTGTGATGAACACTTTGGATGTGTGCAAAAACTTAGGCCCTTACATTCCTCCCCCCTTAAAAGAATCTCGTCCCGAGATTATAAGGTGAAAATGAGAGAGAGGACGGTGGAGAAATTACCGTATGTGCGATGTGAAAAAGTCGGGGTAGTTAGCGTGAAGGAATCCTTCGCTCTCCCATGTCGCTTCATCTACGTAGTGATTACGCCATAGAACTTTGTAGAACCACAGCGTACGGTTGCGTGTGGTTCAGGCCTTTTCATCAATAATCTGAACCGGTTCCTCCTGATACGTGAGATCCGGTTTCAGTTCATCAATGTCCCCCAGCTGAATGGTAGTAGATAGCTTAAGACACTTCCTCAGCTGAGAAATGTGAAAGACGTTGTGCACACTGGAGAGTGTCGCCGATAATTCTAGCTGGTATGCAACTGACCCACATCTTTCCACAATCTGGAATGGACCGATGAATCCTGGTGCCAACTTTCCTCACCCCAAATCTGTTCACGCCCTTCATTGGAGACACACGTAGATACACGTGATCCACGACTTCGAATTGTAACGGGCGTCTTCTCCGGTCTGCATACTGTTTTTGTCGGGATTGGGCGGCTTTTAGGTTCGCTTAAATCAGTCGAACCTTTTCCTCCGCGTTGTTGACAAGATCAATCCCGAAGGTGACCCATTCGCCGGACTCACACCAATTTAGTGGTGTGCGCCATTTTCTCCCTATAACGCCTCATAAGGCGCCATCTTGATGCTGGCTTGGTACCCATTGTTGTACGAGAACTCGGCCAATGGTAAGTGATCATCCCAATTCTTACCATGGTTGATAGGACAAGCTCGTAGCATATCTTCTAAAATTTGATTTACCCGCTCGGTTCGCTGAACTACGGATCAGCTTCGTCCCCAATGCATGTCACACCCGGTTTTTTCGAAGAAACAACCAAGTGAATATCACATGTATGCCAGGATCATTTTCTCATACATGTGATGACAAATAGTGAAGCATCATTTATTACAAGCCAAGTGTCGAATATAAATAAGTCTTACATCGCAAATGTCTCATTGGACACTAATGCTTCATCACAAGTGAATAAACTAGCAGCGGAATATTATTCTTTTAGGGCTCCATCACAGGCGTTGCCCGGGGGTCTTCATGAACCTAAAATCCTTCCTCGGGTCCAAAATCTTGGTCATTATACACCACCTCATTATCTTGACCTGAGCAGCAATATAAACCAACAAATATGCAAGGTTGAGTACCAATGGTACTCAGCAAGTGTGGGAAAATTATATCATGCATGGCTAGAACAAGGAGAGGTTGAACTCATGGTTAAAGCACTACGCAATTGATACCTATCACCTTAGCTTATTAAGCACCTACATTACTACACAGGTGAAATGGTCCCAATCTCCCAACCCATTATCATAATCCAATAACCATAACATCATTTCCAATGTTAAGCTCCCCGCTTAACATCCACAACTTCGAAAAACCATCACTCCTCTAATCATGAATAAGTCCAGGCCGCTCTTAACCGTGAGCACGGCTGTCAAGACAGTTTTGACTCTGCAGAGTTTGTACCACTGTACCCACAAGTAGTGATTTCATCCCCCGTTGCCGGGTGGACTAAAAGAACCTCCATTATGCCAGTGGCTATGATCCACATTCACACTTCCCAGGTGTGTGGCCAAGAGATCACTACGAAGCCTTTACAAAGGGATTCCCGACGAGCGTGGGCCCACTGAGGTTTCACCCCTAACAGCATACAAGAGGCTCCAACCCCGCTGCAGTGGCCCCCTCTTGAGCCTTGCAGTTCATATGGTAGTCCAGCTGACACCTACTCCCCGCACCATCCAACACACCCATACTACGCCGGGGATGCACCTAATTAATTGGCCAAGCTGCCCCATCTCAGCATGTGGTTGGCACTGTAAAGCCGGGTTACATGCTCCATGAACCGGTCCTTAGGATTCAGGCAAGTACTAAACACAAACCCAAGTCTCGTGCACCCAGCACACAACCAAAACATCCAGCTTGCCTTGATCCCTACCTCTACATAACTCACAATAACTCATTCAAGAGTATGGTATAATAAACTGATGATCTCATATCCCAAACATCCCATTCTAAGCATGGCTAAGCATATGCATGTAAATAAATGACATGACAAAATAAATCCCAACCCAAGCTACAAGGAAACAAGGTAATGCAATTCTAGGGAAACTTCCTAGCATGGGTTTCATATTTCATTTGACAATGCAAATAATTCTATCTACACATCCTAGCATAGGATCAAAGTGGTCAAGGACACTTGCCTCCTTCTTGCTGCTCTTGAAATTGGTAATCCTGATCTTGGAAAGGGTTAACTTGCTCTTGAGCAGGTTCTACTTCATACCATCACACATAGCAAAAGAAAAACAACAATCATAAGACATAGTTCACACTTCTACTTCATACAAACCACACATTTCATATTTATGAAATTCATTCACCCTTATATGTGTTGTGGTTACTTTATGGGTGTTAAGTTGTGGCTTGCATGCACTTTTAACCATGCATATATATGATTCCTACTTTTGGTGTCCACATTTATACTTGCATACAATGTGCCTTCACAATTTCTATCAACCCTAACTGAATTCTTTTGTATTCTAGAAACTCCATTTATCATTTACTAGTTGCTATATTTTCAGATTTATATTCCTATGCATAATTATGTATTTTATTATTGAATTAGTAATACACATCACCTAAACAGATTAGGTTCTGGTCCTAAATAATTTAAAATCATATTTTGACCATGGCTTATGATGTATACTATTTCATAATTATTTTCCCTATTTTTCTTTAACTATTCTTTACTTAAAAATGTGTCCCTATACTAATAAAATGTGAATAATAGATAAAACAGATTTATTTCAGCCCAAAAATATATTTTTATCTCACTCCAAAGTTTTCTAAGTACTGAGAAAGTTTTTAATTAATTTTGACAATTATGTTTATCCCCCTTTTAATTTTTAAACACTAGTTACATATTCAATTTTCTAAATTAAATACTAAACAAGGCTAAAATAATGAATTCACCCCATTACAGGGTCTATAATATTATTTTCATAATTTCCAGGGGTCTATCTACACTTAACAGAGGTGTTTTTCCTAATTTCTATTAAGTCCAGGGGCTAAAACTGATTTTTAAATGGATTTACATGATTTTCGGGAGTTCCAGGGGCTAGATCTGAAGTTTTCGGGGCTAGCTCTCAATTCCAGAGAACCCCAGGGGGTAGCACGTAAGAACTCCAGTCTTTATAACGCGGGGTCGACGTGGACCGTCCAATTTTAAACCGACGGCTGAGATTATAAGATCGAACCGGTACGCGGGGTTTGAAAGTCTACCGTGCGATTTAAAATAAACGGCGCACATGCAGCCACGTCGCTCTGATCGAGCGCGGGCGGCGCTGCCGGCGGCGCACGGCGGCGGGAAGCGGCGATCTCGCCGGAAACTTTTGGATCCTCGAGAATTCTGCCTAGAACTGTGATCTTACGGCCTAGATCGGTAGAGAGGAGGTCAGAGATCTCACCTCAGGGGTTTTCTCGAGCTCGGGGGTCCTGGAAAGTGCTCGGCGGCGAGGTCCGAGGCAAAACTACGGCGAAGCTCGTCGGCGCTGTGTTTGCACCGTAACTCTCCGAGTTTTCTGTACCTGCAAAGTTCCCCGGAGGCGGTGGATCAAAACCAGCGAGTTAGATCAGAGTTTCCGAGCTTAGATCGGCCAGAATTCACCGGCGAAGTCTCGGTGCTCACCGGAGTGAAAATCGGCGATCGCGTGAGGAAAACTGATCGGAGCTGGGGTTTTTATAGCCGGGGGAGGGCGGTGGGTCTGTTGTGATCGAGTTGGAGTCCTCTAGGTCCAGAATTCGGCTGCGGGACGCGGTTTCCCGATCGGTTGCGATCGCGCGCGCGGGAGAGAGTCCGGGGTCGCGGGGTTAGGGATGACATGTGGGTCCCACCCGTCAGCGAGGGGCAGCGCGGCGCGCGCGGGGGCGGGCTGGCGCGGGGGTTGCTGGGCCGGCTGGCGATTTCGGCCCACTGGCCAGTTTTTTCCCGTTTTCCTTTTTTTCTTTTTCCATTTCTTTTCTGTTTTGAGTATAATTTGAATTCCAGTTTGAATTTGAATTTTTGCAAAACATGCAACACGTCCAAAAATTTCTAAATTCCCCTCTGAACATGGTTTTGGGTTTTGAATCAAAATTTGGGGTGTTACAGCTCTACCCCCCTTAAAAGAAATCTCGTCCTCGAGATTGGTGTTTCTAAGAAAACAATTCCGAAAATTGTGCCTTGAGCTCATCTTCCCGTTCCCAGGTAGCTTCCTCTTCTGAGTGATGCTTCCACTGCACCTTGCACATCCGGATTCTCTTGTTCCTGGTGAGGCGTTCCATCGTCTCCAAAATCTTGTATGGTTGCTCGGCATAAGACAAATCTTCAGCTACATCCACTTCATTCATGGGTAACACCTCCTCAGGCGTCCTCAGGCATTTCTTGAGTTGTGACACATGGAATACATCGTGCACGTCCGATAGATGAACCGGTAACTCTAGTTGGTACGCCACTTCGCCTTTTCTTTCCAAAACTTGAAAGGGTCCGATGTATCGAGGTGACAACTTCCCTTTCACCTTAAACCGACGAAGTCCTCTGATAGGGGACACCTTGAGATAAACATAGTCTCCCACGTTGAAAACGAGTTCTCTTCTTCGTACATCAGCATAACTCTTCTGGCGTGTTTGTGCTATCCTCAAGTTGTTGCGAATCTCCCTCACCTTCGCTTCGGCTTCTTGTAGCACTTCTGGACCAAACACTTTACTTTCTCCTGTTTGGTTCCAAAATAGGGGAGTTCTGCACTTCCTTCCATACAAAGCTTCAAACGGTGACATCTTCATACTAGCTTGATAGCTGTTGTTATAGGAAAACTCCGCATACGGTAAGTTCTTGTCCCAACTCCTATTGTTTTTTAGTGCACATGCTCTTAACATATCTTCAAGGATCTGATTGGTTCTCTCCGTCTGCCCGTCAGTTTGGGGATGATAGGCAGAGCTGAAGTTCAGATGGGTTCCCATGGTTTCATGCAACTTTTGCCAAAACCTCGAGGTGAACTGTGTCCCTCGGTCCGACACTATCTTCTTTGGCACTCCATGGTAACACACAATCCTTGACATGTACAATTCTGCCAATTTAGATCCGCTGTAGCTTTCTTTCACAGGAATGAAATGAGCTACCTTGGTTAGCCGATCAATAATGACCCATATTGAATCATACCCGGATTGGGTCCTAGGCAATCCCACGACAAAATCCATGCTGATTTCTTCCCACTTCCATTCAGGCACTTTGAGTGGTTGCAATAATCCCGCGGGTCGTTGATGTTCTGCTTTCACCAACTGACATGTGTCACATAGGGCAACATGTTCCGCGACATCTCGCTTCATGCCATACCACCAATACCTGCTTTTGAGGTCCTGGTACATCTTTGTACTCCCAGGATGATAGTTGATGCCCACATCAAAGTCATTGATTAGCTCTAACCATCTCCTTTGTCTGAGGTTGAGATCTGGTTGTGTGAATATGTACTTCAAACTCTTATGATCCGTATATATCTCTGTCCTCTTCCCCATCAAATAGTGCCGCCAAATTTTCAACGCGTGTACCACTGCGGCTAGTTCTAGGTCATGTGTAGGATAGTTCTTCTCATGCTTCCGAAGCTGCCGGGATGCATATGCCACGACATGTCCTTCTTGCATGAGAACACATCCCAACCCATTTCCAGAGGCATCGCAGTACACTGTGAAATTCTTCTGCATATCTGGCATAACCAACACTGGGGCTGTTGTCAATCTCTTCTTTAGTTCTTGAAAGCTCGTATCGCACTGTGGCGTCCAGGTAAATGTGATTCCCTTTTCCAACAGTTTGGTGAGAGGTCTCGAGATCTTGGAGAATCCCTCAATAAACCGTCGATAGTATCCAGCCAATCCCAAAAAGCTTCGAACTTCCCCGACATTTTCAGGGGTTTTCCACTTCTAGATATCTTCGATTTTGGCGGGATCTACGGAGATTCCTCCCTCCGAGATTATATGTCCTAAAAAGGGAACTCTCTTCAGCCAAAACTCACACTTGCTCAACTTGGCATATAGTTGGTGTTCTCTCAGCCTCTGTAACACCAACCTTAGATGTTTCTCATGTTCTTCTTCATTTTTGGAGAAGATGAGAATATCATCTATGAAAACCACCACAAATTTGTCCAGATATTCCATGAATACCTTGTTCATGAGGTACATGAAATATGCCGGGGCATTGGTTAGCCCAAAAGGCATGACAGTGTATTCATACAGTCCGTACCGAGATACGAAAGCTGTCTTGGGAATATCAGATTGCCTTATCTTGAGTTGGTGGTACCCCGACCTGAGATCAATTTTCGAGAACACACAAGCTCCCCTCAACTGATCAAACAAGTCTTCAATGCGGGGTAATGGGTACTTGTTCTTGATGGTTACCTCATTCAAGGCACGGTAATCCACGCATAACCTTTGGGTTCCGTCTTTCTTGGGCACAAATATCACCGGAGCTCCCCATGGTGAGGAACTAGGGCGAATATACCCCTTCTCCGTCAATTCTCTCAAATGATCCTTGAGCTCTTCTAGCTGCTTGGAATCCATTCGATAAGGTCTCTTGTATATCGGGGCTGTTCCCGGTACTAGCTCAATCGCGAATTCCACATCACGGTCGGGAGGCATACCTGGCAATTCCTCCGGAAAAACATCTGGATATTCCCTGATAGTCCTGATTTCCTCAACTTTCACCTCCGCTTGATTTAATTTAATGTCCCTCTTAGGCTCGTGTATCGTTATGAACTTTACTCTTGTGCCATTGGGGTGAGTTAGTTCCACCGTTCTGGTCGAACAATGGATGATTCCTTTATGTTTGGTCAACCAATCCATACCCAAAATAATATCTATCCCTTGTGAATCTATCACTATGAGGTTAGCAGTAAATACTACCCCATTAATGTCTAGGCTCACTTTGGGACACACTTGTCTTGTCCTTATTTCTCCCCCTGGAGAGTTTACGGCTAGCATATGCTTCATTTGTGTGGTTGCTAGGTCATGCTTCTTAACAAACCCTTGAGCAATGAACGAGTGGGTAGCACCAGAATCAAACAGCAGAGTTGCAAGGTGTAAATTGGCAGGAAACTTACCAACTACCACGTCGGGCGCCTCTTGTGCTTCCTCCATAGTGACGTGGTTCACCCGTCCTCTCACTACATTCTGCTGTTGTGGCTGCGCGGGCTTCTTCTTTGGGCACTTATGGGCATAGTGCCCCACTTCACCACAGCTAAAACATTGCACCCCAACTTTAGGTGCTTGGCCTTTGTTGTCTTGGGGTTGGTTCGGGGGTCCTTGCACTGCTGGTCGAGGTGGATATGCGGGGCGAGGCTGCTGCACAAACTGACGTGGCGGCTGTGCTGGTGCTGCGGGAGGTCTGTAATTTGGGTTGTACCCTCTTGGTGCTGAATAGGGTACCGCAGCACGGCTCGTCTGCCCCGTAGGTTGCTGCATCATACGTGGGTGGGTGTTGCTCCCTGAGGCTTGATGCGACCATCCCGCCTTCCTCTTATTCTCATTTTCCAGGGCCTTTAGCTTCCTTTCCACCACAAACGCTCTGTCCACCATCTTTTGAAAACTTTCATACTCATTGGAGGACATGGCACACTGCATCTCTGCGGTAAGTCCTTCCACGAAACAATCTTGTTTCTGCTCATCAGTCTCTATGTCTCGTGGAGCATAACGGGATAGTTGAGTAAATTTAGTGAGGTATTCCCTCACCGTCATGTTTCCCTGCTGCAGTCCCAAAAACTCCTTTCTCTTGTTTTTGAGTTCACCTCTTGGGATGTAGTGGTTGCGGAAGCTACGCTTGAACTCTTCCCAAGTGATGTTCTCAGGGTCATGATGGGCGGCCACGTAGGCGGTCCACCAATCAGCAGCAGGTCCCTGCAATTGATGAGAGGCAAACAGCACCCTCTCATACCCTTGGCATTGTATTATCCTCATCTTACTTTCAATGGTCTTCAGCCAATCATCTGCCTCCAGAGGTTCAGCAGCACTTGCAAACTTTGGAGGTTGAGTTCCTAGAAACTCACTCAACCTTGGTTGGCGTGGTGCAGCTTGTGGAGGTGGAACTTGATGCAAGTTGGCCACCACTTGAGTCAAGTTCTGGATAAGCTGATTTTGATTCTCCAGCATTTGGTGGAGAGGATCAACTTCTTCACGGCGACCACCCCGGTCCTGGCCTCCAGAAAGATGAGGGTTGCATGCCTCATCATTGTTGTTGGCGGGGTTGGCAGCTCGTCCTTTTCCTCTTCTGGCCATCTGGCAGAATCAACATATGTTAATTTGATATCATTTAGTATCATCTTACTACTTTCATTTGTTGGTGCTTTGAGGTGTTGAGGCTTTGTTAAAATTTTACGAGGGTTTATATCTCACACCAAAATAAATGCACTATTATTTCCCGTAGGTTCACACACCAAAGCAAAACAATCTGAAGACGAGGCTGTGGACAATTGCTCATGGCTTCCACAACTCACTTCACACACCAAGCATCATCACACCATTAACTACGTAACGACTTGACTACTCGACCTCTTGCTAGCTAGGGGAAAGACTCTACACTACTCGTCCTCTTGAGCTGGCTCCTCGGGATCTTCCTCCTCATTTCGGCTACCTTCTGACTCTGCTTTGGGTGGGGAGGCTGCTGGTGGAGAGGTGCGACGACGCCTGATTGCTCGGCGATCCGGGGAGTCAGGAGTCCATGGATCACTCACGGTGACACACAGTTCATTCCCATCCCCTCTTTCCCTCGCCTTTAAGCAAGCTCGCAGCAATGCCTCCATTTCCTTCAGGGTGTCTCGGACATCCTGAAGTTCTTGTTGGCACTCCTGCAGTCGAGTGCTGAGCATAGCAGCATCCTCCAAGCACAAGTCCATGTGCTCATGGGAAGTCCCTTGCTGCACCGGTGGGTACTTGTACTCCGTGGTACCACTCTCACGTTGGAGGACATACATGTACTCAGTTTTGTCCTAGTGGCGACGATAGATGTGACTCTGGCAGGTGATGGCCTCCCAGGTGACATCTTTCTCTGCGTCAACTTGTGTTGCTCGACAAGCTGGAGAGTGGTGAATCTTAAGCAGCTGATTCTCGTGTATAATCCTCATCTCCGAACTCCATTCTTCCCTCTTCTCACGGATGGTCCTGGTGGAGTTATAGTGGATGATGAGCTTGCCCGTATTGCCGGCGGCTTCGAGCATACGTCGAAGGCGGCGCAACAAATCGCCTACTGCCAATCCGTAGGAAAGGTACGTCACGGGACGATTCTCCTCTCTTTCGACAAGGGCAACTACGGGAACTCTCCCTCCTGTGGACTTACGAGCGGTGCGAATCATGCGAACCATCTAAAACAAAAGAATTTAAAATTAGGTTAGATAAAATCTCAAACAAAAATCCTATTTTGAATGAAAGTTGGGGTAAGATGAAGAAAATGACTCCTTTAATAACACTTTTCCATCCACACCTTGGAAAATAGTTTTTAAGAAAATAGGGCCCTTAAATACGTCCATTTCTACCTAGGTCCACGTTCCTACGGGCAACCTTGGCTCTGATACCACCTCTGTCACACCCGGTTTTTCCGAAGAAACAACCAAGTGAATATCACATGTATGCCAGGATCATTTTCTCATACATGTGATGACAAATAGTGAAGCATCATTTATTACAAGCCAGGTGTCGAATATAAATAAGTCTTACATCGCAAATGTCTCATTGGACACTAATGCTTCATCACAAGTGAATAAACTAGCAGCGGAATATTATTCTTTTAGGGCTCCATCACAGGCGTTGCCCGGGGGTCTTCATGAACCTAAAATCCTTCCTCGGGTCCAAAATCTTGGTCATTATACACCACCTCATTATCTTGACCTGAGCAGCAATATAAACCAACAAATATGCAAGGTTGAGTACCAATGGTACTCAACAAGTGTGGGAAAATTATATCATGCATGGCTAGAACAAGGAGAGGTTGAACTCATGGTTAAAGCACTACGCAATTGATACCTATCACCTTAGCTTATTAAGCACCTACATTACTACACAGGTGAAATGGTCCCAATCTCCCAACCCATTATCATAATCCAATAACCATAACATCATTTCCAATGTTAAGCTCCCCGCTTAACATCCACAACTTCCAAAAACCATCACTCCTCTAATCATGAATAAGTCCAGGCCGCTCTTAACCGTGAGCACGGCTGTCAAGACAGTTTTGACTCTGCAGAGTTTGTACCACTGTACCCACAAGTAGTGATTTCATCCCCCGTTGCCGGGTGAACTAAAAGAACCTCCATTATGCCAGTGGCTACGATCCACATTCACACTTCCCAGGTGTGTGGCCAAGAGATCACTACGAAGCCTTTACAAAGGGATTCCCGACGAGCGTGGGCCCACTGAGGTTTCACCCCTAACAGCATACAAGAGGCTCCAACCCCGCTGCAGTGGCCCCCTCTTGAGCCTTGCGGTTCATATGGTAGTCCAGCTGACACCTACTCCCCGCACCATCCAACACACCCATACTACGCCGGGGATACACCTAATTAATTGGCCAAGCTGCCCCATCTCAGCATGTGGTTGGCACTGTAAAGCCGGGTTACATGCTCCATGAACCGGTCCTTAGGATCCAGGCAAGTACTAAACACAAACCCAAGTCTCGTGCACCCAGCACACAACCAAAACATCCAGCTTGCCTTGATCCCTACCTCTACATAACTCACAATAACTCATTCAAGAGTATGGTATAATAAACTGATGATCTCATATCCCAAACATCCCATTCTAAGCATGGCTAAGCATATGCATGTAAATAAATGACATGACAAAATAAATCCCAACCCAAGCTACAAGGAAACAAGGTAATGCAATTCTAGGGAAACTTCCTAGCATGGGTTTCATATTTCATTTGACAATGCAAATAATTCTATCTACACATCCTAGCATAGGATCAAAGTGGTCAAGGACACTTGCCTCCTTCTTGCTGCTCTTGAAATTGGTAATCCTGATCTTGGAAAGGGTTAACTTGCTCTTGAGCAGGTTCTACTTCATACCATCACACATAGCAAAAGAAAAACAACAATCATAAGACATAGTTCACACTTCTACTTCATACAAACCACACATTTCATATTTATGAAATTCATTCACCCTTATATGTGTTGTGGTTACTTTATGGGTGTTAAGTTGTGGCTTGCATGCACTTTTAACCATGCATATATATGATTCCTACTTTTGGTGTCCACATTTATACTTGCATACAATGTGCCTTCACAATTTCTATCAACCCTAACTGAATTCTTTTGTATTCTAGAAACTCCATTTATCATTTACTAGTTGCTATATTTTCTGATTTATATTCCCATGCATAATTATGTATTTTATTATTGAATTAGTAATACACATCACCTAAACAGATTAGGTTCTGGTCCTAAATAATTTAAAATCATATTTTGACCATGGCTTATGATGTATACTATTTCATAATTATTTTCCCTATTTTTCTTTAACTATTCTTTACTTAAAAATGTGTCCCTATACTAATAAAATGTGAATAATAGATAAAACAGATTTATTTCAGCCCAAAAATATATTTTTATCTCACTCCAAAGTTTTCTAAGTACTGAGAAAGTTTTTAATTAATTTTGACAATTATGTTTATCCCCCTTTTAATTTTTAAACACTAGTTACATATTCAATTTTCTAAATTAAATACTAAACAAGGCTAAAATAATGAATTCACCCCATTACAGGGTCTATAATATTATTTTCATAATTTCCAGGGGTATATCTACACTTAACAGAGGTGTTTTTCCTAATTTCTATTAAGTCCAGGGGCTAAAACTGATTTTTAAATGGATTTACATGATTTTCTGGAGTTCTAGGGGCTAGATCTGAAGTTTCCGGGGCTAGCTCTCAATTCCAGAGAACCCCAGGGGGTAGCACGTAAGAACTCCAGTCTTTATAACGCGGGGTCGACGTGGACCGTCCGATTTTAAACCGACGGCTGAGATTATAAGATCGAACCGGTACGCGGGGTTTGAAAGTCTACCGTGCGATTTAAAATAAACGGCGCACATGCAGCCACGTCGCTCTGATCGAGCGCGGGCGGCGCTGCCGGCGGCGCACGGCGGCGGGAAGCGGCGATCTCGCCGGAAACTTTCGGATCCTCGAGAATTCTGCCTAGAACTGTGATCTTACGGCCTAGATCGGTAGAGAGGAGGTCAGGGATCTCACCTCGGGGGTTTTCTCGAGCTCGGGGGTCCTGGAAAGTGCTCGGCGGCGAGGTCCGAGGCAAAACTACGGCGAAGCTCGTCGGCGCTGTGTTTGCACTGTAACTCTCCGAGTTTTCTGTACCTGCAAAGTTCCCCGGAGGCGGTGGATCAAAACCAGCGAGTTAGATCAGAGTTTCCGAGCTTAGATCGGCCAGAATTCACCGGCGAAGTCTCGGTGCTCACCGGAGTGAAAATCGGCGATCGCGTGAGGAAAACTGATCGGAGCTGGGGTTTTTATAGCCGGGGGAGGGCGGTGGGTCTGTTGTGATCGAGTTGGAGTCCTCTAGGTCCAGAATTCGGCTGCGGGACGCGGTTTCCCGATCGGTTGCGATCGCGCGCGCGGGAGAGAGTCCGGGGTCGCGGGGTTAGGGATGACATGTGGGTCCCACCCGTCAGCGAGGGGCAGCGCGGCGCGCGCGGGGGCGGGCTGGCGCGGGGGTTTCTGGGCCGGCTGGCGATTTCGGCCCACTGGCCAGTTTTTTCCCGTTTTCCTTTTTTTCTTTTTCCATTTCTTTTCTGTTTTGAGTATAATTTGAATTCCAGTTTGAATTTAAATTTTTGCAAAACATGCAACACGTCCAAAAATTTCTAAATTCCCCTCTGAACATGGTTTTGGGTTTTGAATCAAAATTTGGGGTGTTACAATGCAGCGTCTAGCTGCTTCCAAAAACGGGACACAAATAAAGTGCCCCGATCCGATATGATGGTGCTTGGTACGCTGTACAAGCATAGGATACGTGAGATGTACAATTCAGCATACTTCTTGGCGTTGTAGTTGGTATTGACCGGGATAAAATGGGCAACTTTGGTGAGCCGGTCGACGATCACCCACACGGAATCATGTTTCTGAAAAGTGGTGGGTAAACCGTCGATGAAGTCCATGCTCACATCTTCCCACTTTCAGGCAGGAACGCCCAGTGGTTGTAGCAGTCCCAGTTTTCTCATGTGGTCTGCCTTCACCCTTCGACATGTATCACACTTGGACACGTACTTTGCGATCTGTCGCTCCATCCTTGTCCACCAAAACTTGCTTCTAAGTTCTTGATACATCTTGTTGCTGCCGGGGTGAATAGAAAACTTTGACAAGTGATCCTCATCAAAGATTTTCTTCCGTAACTCCGGGTTAGGGGGTACGATGATCCGGTCCTTGAAACATAGGACACCGTCTCCGTCTTTCCTGAAACATTTCAGCTCCCCACTGTCTACACGTCTCCGCAAATGCGACATGCCCTTGTCATGTTTCTGAGCTGCCGCTATCTCTTCATGGATGGTGGGGATCAAAGCTAAGTTGTAGAGAGGTCCATGTGGAATCACATGCAATGGTGGCTCGCTCTCTCCAACGGTATGATGGTCAGATTGTTGACATGTGACCTGCGACTCAGCGCATCCGCCACTACGTTTGCCTTGCCGGGGTGATAATGGATCTCTATTTCGTAATCCTTTATCAACTCTAACCATCTTCGCTGCCTCATGTTCAGCTCTTTCTGAGTGAATATGTACTTGAGGCTTTTGTGGTCGGTATATAAAGGCACGAGGTTACCGAGTAGGTAGTGCCTCCACATTTTAAGTGCGAGTACCATGGCAGCAAGCTCCAAGTCATGAGTTTGATAATTCTGCTGATGGTTTCTGAGCTGCCGTGATCCATACGCGACCACCCTTCAGTCTTGCATCAGCACACATCCAAGCCCAATACCGGATGCATCACAGTACACATTGAACGGTTTTGTTGTGTCTGGCTGCGCCAAAATCGGTGCTGATCTTAGGTGCTTCACTAATGCCTTGAACGCTGCTTCACATGCTGGACTCCAAACATATTTGGTAGCCTTCTTCAGCAGCTCAGTCATAGGATTGGCAATCTTTGAGAAGTTTGGAATGAACCTCCGATAATACCTCGTGAGTCCGAGGAAACTCCGTACCTCGTGAACAGTTCTCGGGGACTTCCAATTCAGCACTTGTGTGATCTTACTCGGGTCTACAGCGATGCCCTCCGCTGAGATAATATGCCTGAGAAAAGGCACATGCGATATCCAGAATTCGCACTTGCTCAATTTCGCGTATATTTGTGGTCCCGCAGCCGTTGCAAGACTATACGCAGATGCTTCGATTGTTCTTCTTCCGACTTGGAATATACCAATATGTCATCGATGAAGATCACCACAAACTTGTCCAGCTCCGGCTTGAATACCGAGTTCATCAAGTACATGAAGTGAGCTGGAGCATTGATGAGGCCGAAACACATGACCAGATACTCATAAAGTCCGTACCTTGTCGAGAAAGCCATCTTCGGAATATCCTCAGCCCGTATCTTAATCTGATGGTACCCGGATCTTAAGTCCATCTTGGAAAAGATCTTTGCTTCGAACAACTAATCAAATAGCATGTCAATCCGTTGCAACGGGTACTTGTTCTTGATGGTTACGGCGTTTAATGGACGATAGTCCACGCAAAGCCACAACGTCTCGTCGTTCTTCTTCATGAATAATGCCGAACAGCTCCATGGCGAGTAGCTCGGCCTAATAAAACCCTTCTCCAGCAGGTCCGTTAACTGCATCTTCAGTTCAGCCAATTCCTTGGGCGCCATCTTGTACAGCCTTCAGGATATTAGCATAGTTCCCGGTGCAAGTTCAATCTTGAACTCCACCTCTCGGTCGGGCGGCATCCCCGGTAAATCATCCGGGAACACGTCAGGGAACTCACGGACTACTGGAATGTCTTCCAATCTGATGGTTGTGGATTGATATACACTTGGAAGTTTTATTTCTGGACTGTCTAGAAATAAGGAGTGTGACTCGTGCATTTCTGAGTGTAGATGCACGACTCAGAGGACGGTGTCTAAAACAGCGCCGTGGCGGGTTAACCACGACATCCCTAAGATGACATCGACCTTTTCTCCCTCTAGAGATATGAGAGACGTGTGGTATAGTCTACCCGCTAAGCATAATGGTACTTTGTAAACCATCATGCCTGCTGAAATCTTCCCACCCGGTGAACAAATCAAATATGGACTTTTGGTGGGTAGTATTGCAAGCTGTGTTTAGCAATAAAAGCTTGGCTAATAAAATTATGTGTGGTGCCTGAATCAAATAACACTATGGCGGGATGCTGGTGGAGTTGGAACATACCCGCAAGGATTGGCTCTCCTTCCGGCACGTCCTCTATGGCGAGTTGGTGGACGGTGCCGGGCTTAGGATTTGCCCACCGCGCATTAGTGGGGTTCCAGGGCTTATTCCTGCCCAGAAACTGCGGTGCCACTCCGCCGCCTTGCCTCTCAGGACAGTTGTTGGTGAAGTGTCCTGGGCGACCACATTTGAAGCATGTGGCTGCTGACTGGCCGGTGCATGGGGGACGAAAGCCCGGAATGCGCTGCTGAGGTGCATAAGCACACGGCATCGCCCAATGCAGCTGTTGTTGCTGTGGAGGTGGTGCTGGTAGTGCCGGCCTGAATGCCGGTGGAGAATTCTGCCGACTGCTGAATGGCATCGGCCTCTGTGGTGGCTGCCAGCAGGGAACCGATGGTGAACGATTCAGCATCCGGTATTTGTGATAAGGACCACCTCCTTCTCCGCTGCTTTGCTGCGCGCTTCGCTTCCTCTCCGCCGCCGCTAACTCTTTGCCGGAGTCCCCTGAACAGTCACAGCATCAATAATATCATTGAGGCTGCCTCGATTGAACATCGCCAGCTTGTCCTTCAGGAGCGGGTTAAGCCGCTAGTAGAAATGATCCCACCGCTTCTCGTCGGTATCGGCGTGATAAGAAGCGTAGAGTGCAAGATCATTGAATGCCCTGGAGTATTCCAGTGCATTCCTGCTTCCTTGCTGCAGACAAAGGAACTCCTGCCTCTTCCTCTTCATAATACCCGGTGGTATGTGATAGGCCCTGAAGGCCGTCCGGAACTCTGCCCAAGTCATAACTCGCTCGGTGGGTTTCGAGCTACAGTAGTTTGCCCACCAAACGCTCGCGGGTCCTTGAAGCTGTTGGACCACGAACTGAGTCTTGCGCTGCTCACTCACTTGGAGCAGCCCGAACTTCATCTCCATCGTGCGGAGCCAGTTGTCCATCTCGATTGGTTCATCCGCCCTTGAGAATACCGAGGGATGAGTAGCAAGAAAGTTGGGGTAGGTGCTTTGTTGGTGCTCCTCGCGATCTTGACGCCTCTCTGGTCGAGACGTATTCTCAATAAGGCTCTGCAGCAACTCCGTGTGCTGCTGATGAGAACCCGCTATCACCGCAACGATGTCGGCCAATGTAACCGTTGGCGGTGGTGGTGACGGCTGTTGCTGTTGCTGCTGTTGTTGTCCTGAGGAATCATCGGGAGGCTGTTGGGAGGCCTCTCCCCCCTGACTAGAACCCCCAATGTCTGGGTTGGCACGAGTGCGAGTCATTCAGAAATTCAGAACAAAAGCGATCAGCACATGTCATACTTAAATTCCATATGAAACAGTAGGTATTGAAGTGACGCATGAATAACATGCACAAAATTCACATATATTGATAAAGCATAAAATTTATACAAGATACATTATTCTCGGGTCTCCGAGAAGTCCTCACTACCTATACATATACTACTGTCTATACGACATGTCACCGATTACAAAAGTTTTTCTTACACCACCCTCGCTGCCCTACTTGGCAACGGTAACCTACTACTCGGAGGAGAACTCGACCTCCTGTGGGTCGTCCTCCTCCGCTACCTCTGCTGGTGGCTCCGGGTCCATGACCTCCTCTTCCGGTTCAGGTTCCCCCATCGCTGGAATACCCAAAACTATGGGTACGGGACCTACCATTGGGAGGCCCATTACCGGAGGTACGAGGTCCTGCAATGCATGCACCTCGTCCATGGCCTGGTTGTAGTCCTCTTCCCAGCCTTGGCCTTCCTCAATAGCGTCATCACGCTCTTGAGTGAGGACTTCATTTTTCTGGGTCAAGGCTTTCACTTGCTGTTGTCAAGCCATAATGTCGACGCGACTTTTCTTCTTTGCCTTCTTCAGACGATGCAACTGATTATGTTGTTCGTTCAGTCGCTTTATCGTCCGACGGAACTGAGCTCGGGTCCGACAGTGCTAGCTCATCTCGGCGGTGAACACGATCAACCAACGGGTCGCAAAGCACCACTGGGGCACGGGGAAGCTCGTCTTGGCCGGAGATCGCCGGGAAAGTAGACTTCACCGGTGACCCGAGCCATTTTCACTGGCGGTGGCCAAAAGAAGGTGCTCTGCTCACTTGGTTGATCATCGTCGCTAGGATTTGGCTGAGGTACCCGTGAGGTGCTACTCTAGCTTCCGCTCGACCAGGATTTCTAGTGATCAAGTGATCGAGATGAATTTTGGGTTTTGGTTCTCGGTGTTCTATACGGTGATCATCGGTAAAATTGAAATTCTGGCTAACCGGCACTAAGAGGGAGCTAGGGAGCTCGGTGAGAGCTACTAGACTTCAATGCTAACCTCAGAGACCAGTTTTCTGTGCTGGATAAGTTGGAGCTGCTCGGACGATGGTGTCAAGTCGGAGGAGCTTCGTGGTTGATGGAGCGGTGGAAGATCGGATCGGACAAGCTCAACAGAAGCTGATCACGAGCAGCTGAGGGCTGGAGCACGTCTAGCAAAGGCCGGCGGTGCCGTTTGTGGCCTCAACTTGCGGTGGGAAGGACTGATTTGGCCGGTCGATGGCAGGGTGGTGAGTTGGAGTGTGCAATGGCTTGCTTCGGTTTCTCAGGGCGGAAAAACTTCGAGGCAGCGTGAAAACCGGCTGCTGCCGTCGGTAGCTCAAGGATAAATAGCTGAGGACGTCAATTTGCAGCTGTGATCGGCGATCAGGAGGTGGCAGCAGCGTGCAGCACCGTGGCGCCCACGTGAGCACGCGCAAGACCCGAGTCCCGGGTGCTTCAGTCGGTTCACTGGCTTGTGTGGCTGACAAGTGGGACCCACTTCCATTTTAGCCTTTGACATTAACTTCCTCCCACTGCTCCAAACAGTAATCCCACTAATACCCTTTAGAATTTGAATTATCTACCAAATGCCCATTTGAACTTGATAGAATTCAAATTGTGAAGTGTTTGAATATATTTTCAGCACATATGCAGTTTGATATTCAAATTGAATTTGAATTTGCTAAACTTGTCTCATGTCAAGATCAACTCCAAATGGAGTGAAAATTGGTGTGTGAGCTCACAAAAATGTGCTGAGTGTGAATATGCATCCCATTTTTGAACTCATGGGGTGAAAATAGTTTGAATTTGAATTTGAGTTCAAACTAGCCTCTTTTAAGTTATACCCAATAATACCTCAAAAAGGTTTTGGATATGGGTGAAAAATTTGGCATGAGCATTCCTAGCAAGGTGTATGTGTTTTTCATATGCTCCGCCCCTATAAGATGCAAGTGGGAAATGCCACTTTTGCATTTTGTGAGTTTATTCTCTAATGACCATTTTGATGGTTGTTTACTTGCTCTTCAAAGGTGTTCATAAAGTTTCCTCAAATGAGGTGTGTGTGGTGTGATGAACACTTTGGAAGTGTGCAAAAACTTAGGCCCTTACATAACTTGTGGGACCCACATGTTATTGGGGCAGTAATATTGCAACTGAAGATTCAGTCCTAAATCACTGTTTTTCCACTCGAAGGCCACCGCGGCAACTCGAGCAGAACAGGGTCTCACCGGGGCGACAATGTGGGCAGGCCGAAGACACCTCTCGCTGTTTTTCCTCACGCTGGCGAGCTGTGCATGTGGTTCTTTGACCCTCTTCCGTGCTCCTTTTTCCCACAACATCGAAGCTTTGCCTCTGCTTTCCTCTCTCTCGTGCAGACGAACAGAACACGCCGCCACTGCTTCGATTCATCGGGAACCGACAAGATCCCGTGAACAGAGACTCCTAAGTGGCAAAACAGCACCGTAGACCTTCTCTATTCGTCCTCGATGCGTCACCAAGCGAATTCGGGCTTTCCCACAATCGAGAACACTCGTTCCCGCGGTGGCCGAAAGAAAAAGCAACGAGGTGCTCCCGTGGACAGCTTCACCCGGAGCCTCTCACGGCCAAGAAAAGGCACCTTTGGATGCGCCAAGGTTCCGTGCTGCTAACCTCCAAGGCTTGGCTCGAGTGGTTGATCATCGCCGGCGGAATTTCCATTTTTTTCTAATCAGTGCAAACCGACCCACAGGTACGGAATCACAAAATTTGCACTGAACTTTCGGTTTTGATTCACCAAACATAGCACAACTGAGCTGGACTAGGTAGGAAACCTTTTCTCTTGGAAACCCTAGCATGGAAACTGCTGTAGCCAGCGCAATTCAAGTTTTCACATCAGCGACCGCAGCGGGGAGCCTTGGACGGACGGTGAGAAGTACTTTAGAGCCAATTTCCGATTCCTTTTGAACCCATGTCGAGCTCCTACGGTCTCCACCGGTGCTGTAGCACCAATTCACCAGGGATTTGGTGGGCTGGAAGGGTCGCGCGATGTCGCCTAACTTCGGTACGAGCCGCCGCACGTCGCGCACTAGGGTATAGGCCGTGCCGGCTCGAGGAAACCTCACCAACGTGCTCAGCGCGTCGGAATAAAAGCTGACAGCGAGCAGGAGCTTGAGAGGAGGCCGGGTGAGTGAGCTCCGGCGAGGGGTGCGGCGCGGGCGTGCGGGAGCGGCGTGAGGTTGAAGAAGCGTCTGGTCCCATGTGTCAGTCACAGAGGTGAAAGGGCTGGATCTTTTGTGGCGCAGGATCAACGTGTGACAACACGGAAAAGATTCTGTAACCCCATGTGTCCTTCTCCCTGAACGTGCCATGTCACCCCAGACCCCACCATCAGAATTTAAACTTTTTCCCTGATTTAATTCGAATTCCAGATTTCCTTCAAACTTTGGAAGAGCATAACTTTTGCTAGGAAACTCCAAATTAGTGATTCAAATTGGTTTAGATTCAGATTGAAAATTTCTATCCAAATATGCAAATTGAAGCGTATCCAAATTGGTGTAGGAAAGTCAATAATTAATTCTGGAAAATTCATTGAAGCTTTTCAGTAAAAGAATTTTAGAGGGAGTTTGGTTCGTCCAAAAATTCTCAAATTTTGCCAGAATAATCCATAGGGTGTTAGTGAACTCCTGTAATATTTTCAGCTTATTTAGAATTTATTTGAGCGGGAGATTGTGAAGCAAAAAGGAGTTGGATCAAGGAGTAAGGTTATCAAGCCTCAAGTGATCGACTACACTAACTGAATTTATGTTCTTAGTCACCTGCAAAACAGGCAACCTCCAGTTTGCATTAGCCATTTTCTAAAGTCTTATGTTTTGATCACTTACTTTATGTATTTCCTACAATTGTGCAATAGAGTCATGTTTGGAAACCCAGATGCATAGCCAAGAGAACCAGGGGTTTTGGGCTTAGGTT
The DNA here is from genome assembly GCA_030760725.1 of Neostapfia colusana. Taxonomy (NCBI): domain Eukaryota; kingdom Viridiplantae; phylum Streptophyta; class Magnoliopsida; order Poales; family Poaceae; genus Neostapfia; species Neostapfia colusana. The sequence goes on from JASWHV010000011.1 coordinate 20,523,265, forward strand.
TTAAACCTCGAGTAGCCACTGCAATGCTAAATTGGTATAGGTCTCGGTACAAGTCGAGTAGTTGGAACTACTCGCGAGAATAGGCTTATCAGCACACTACTCGGTTAGAAAGATAGACAATGATTCACATGGCAATAAAAATGAGACCGAGCGGTGCGTAAGGGCAGCAGGACTTTAGGGCCTGGGTGCCATAGCTCTGCTTGTGTCGATTGAGAACCGAACCATGTGCGGGCCTGTTGAACAAGCTAGAACAGTACCGAAGACCTACCAGATATATGAAAACTGGGAAACCGATGTAATTCGGGTAGCGATATGTTGAGGCATTGCTTGTCGTCCAAAGGGTAGGTTGAGAGCAGCGAGGTGTAAATCGGCTGGCGGGCACTGCAGATGCTCCACACAGAGACCTCCTGATCGGGACGATAGGAACGGTGCAACACTTGGCTCACGGATGAAAGTTGGTTGCGTATGACGTACGTGGTTGTTTCTGTAGGCAACATAGAGTATGGGCGTACATGACGGGTTATTCAGGTAACCCTACAGGTGTAGATCGATTATAATCGCCGTCCCTCGCAGTCAGTGAGTACCACTTGTTCACTGTACCATGACGTAGAAAGAATACGCTAGTGTCATGATAAAAGTTGCTAGTTGAAAGCTTTACGTTGGTTGCTAATGAAATGCTTTAGTTTAGAGCAAATTAAAGTTCCCTTCAACATTAGGCAAAACACATAAGAGGAATGCGTTTCTTCTTTGATTGTGAACTTCTTATGTGTCTTAGCACAAGGTTTTCCAACAGCTTGCTGCTAAAACTTGAAAGTAAGAGCCAACTATTTAGGTCAGTCTTTATGCAAAGTAATTTCGTATTATACACTGCAAATCTAGCATGCAGAGTTACATGTTTAGGTGAGACGGGTATGTGTTGCTGAGCCTATGTGCTCACGCTTGCTATAGGAGTGGTTTTGCAGGTTAACGTTGATGCTTATGAGGAGGTTGTCTGGTGAGACTCAGAGTCTTCTGAGTCATTTTACACATGGAGAACCCGGCCGCTGCCGTCTGACTTCATGTTCTAGCGAGAAGCGGGCTGGACGTCTTCTCGAGTGCTTAGTAGATATTAAACGTGAGATAAGTCTTCCGCTGTAGTTATTTGATGTAAATTATTTACAAATACTACTTGTAAGCCTCCGCATTTGATTTATGTGATACGTGTTCCTAATATGTTGTTGTTGGGTGCCGCATCGCATGGCAGAACCCAATGTGATTCTCGGGCAAGCGGCACGACCCCGTCGAGGGCCTGGCCCTCACAGCATGGTATCAGAGCCGCGCTGGGAATAGCGCACAGAATAAGGATCGTATTACGACAAAAAACTTAGCATACGGTAAGAATATGGTACTAGGCCCAAATAAGGACTACTATATTACCCTAATATGAAGGTGGCAACCTAACATATGTTTTTATGTCGGAAAATCATGCATCTCGGGACTTTCCATGTCATGGGGGGTGCATGTAAGCGCTGTCCACCAGTGCGCACATGTTTAAAGGTAGAGCCTCACGGGTGGAAGGTAACCCGCCCAGCTTTAGTATCCTCTACGACTCTTCATGTCATTTGGGGTATTCGAGCAACGCCCTTCCCTGGCGTGCTACGGGCAAGTTGGGGAGACCCCATCAATTGTTATTAATGTGAACACGTAGCTCAAGGCGTGTTTGGCTTGAGAACACCCGTGCGAGTGATGATGGATGGGTGTATGAAACTGTATTGGGACCGGGTTGGGTATGCAGCCGAACCTGATGATTGTGTGTGACTTATGCAGGTATTAACCACGACATCGTAGTAAGAGTAGCACACGTTTGCAAGTCACCATTTCAGTGCCACCTAAGGATACAGATCTGCCGGTATAATCAGGTTTGGATTTTCTTTTGTGAGGCAATGTAGTACCAATATGTCTCTTACGGTGCATTGACACCGTACTAAACTTAGTAATCTTCTTTCCTATGAAGAAATGACTCATGAACTAACTTTAAACTAAACATGGAAGTTTGAAACAACTATTGGCTACTGAACTCTTATTTTGAGCTAAGATTCAAATGAGAGAACGATTAGGATTCAAAAGTTTCAAAAACACAGTGCTCTGTTCTGGCAGAATTTTTTGCTGGAATTTGGCAGACCATAACTCTGAGTAGATTTACCCAACGGAGGCGTATGATACATATGAAAAGATTCTTAAGTGCTCTACAACTTCTCTGTAGACCTCCAGAGCAAAATCATAAGCCAAGTTGGAGGAAATTCCAGTTGAACGCAAACTGTTCAAATCCAAGACAGAAGCAAAAACTCTCTGGATAATTCTGAATTTCAGCCATAACTCCGTGTAGAAAAATCCCTAAGGGTCATATGATACACCATTGGAAAGGTTATGAAATTTGCAACAATTTTGCAATTCATAGTTTGTTCAGATTTGTGGGGGCCTGACGACCTGACACTCCAGGAATCGCATTGGGTGGTGCCGTGTTAGGCGACACCGACTAGCACACACAGAAATGAATCCAAGACATACACAAGTGTGTATTAAACAAGAGATCTGTTTTACAAATAATATTGTACATTCTAATGTACAGCAGCAGAATATAAAATCAAAGTTGCAGTGGAATTACAACTGTGATCACTCTCACGAACCTAGCTAAGCAGCAAAGAAGATATCCTGCCCGAGGATACCACTTTCTAGCAGCAGGAAATGTATTCGGCGGCGAGCAGGATTTCTTCTGACCATGCAGCCAAGAATGGCGCTGTCATGCTTAACCCTTCAAGGTATACTACGGATTACCTGCAAAACAACAACTCTGCAAGAGCGAGCACGAAGTCTCAGCAAGACTTAACCATCTCTCCTAAGACATGCAACTCTACATGAGGGTAACTTAAGACATAAACATGTAAGTTGCATAAAGACTCGCCTACAAGTTCATCCTTACTTTTCAGATTTTAGCCATCATAGTAATGACCTTGCACTGAGCAACATTGGAACTCCACAATCAAACAAGAAATGCTTCATTCCATTGTTACTTGTCCCAAGGTGCCAAATAACTTTAATTCGGTCTACTTCATACATGGTTTTCATGCAATTCAAATTATCATAACAGCATATAAAACTTGCAAACTGTTGCCACACCACTTTGATTACTACGTCACAATGCAGTGAGCAAGCGGCACTCATATCTGCGAGGGACGGTGATTTAAATCAAACACTGCCTGGCTTACTCAACACATATGCCTGCCTCTGAAGACCTAAATCTGGCGTCCTTCATTACGTCGTATGTGGCAACCTTTCGCAGGACACTCGACTGTAGAACCGATCGCGTCGTCTCAGGATCATAGGTCTAACGAGACGATATGGTATGCCTCTAAAATCCAGTTAACCTGGTACATCAGTTTCCAGGGTCCCATATACCAGTAAGCATCCGGTACACAACTCAATACTTGCTCAGCGGGGTCGCACACGATAACGGTCCTTAACCGACACAGGTAGAGCTACTCGACCATGAACTTGTCTTGTCGCTGCATACACTCTCTGACCAGTTTCATCTTCGGAAACATAAACTTTAGTTTCCTTATTAATCATACCCGTGTGAATCCGACCTATAGCTCGCGGGTAGATTCCAACTACACGACTTCTAACGGATGTCATTCCTATTTAGCATGGCAATATTTTACAGCGGGGAAAACTATTCTGCCTATGACTACATGGTTTATTTGGTCATGCACATACAAACTCTAAACCATAGTAGTGAATAAAGTAAAACTTTATAAACAACTTAAATGCAAACCGGAGCTTGACTTTGTTTTGCAGGTGACTAAAGTCAGATAATTATGCAGTTAGTTGCTGATGACTTGAAGCTTAATCACGGCTCTTCTTGCTCCTTGACCCAAGCTTCACTCCCTTCCCACTTCTTCACGTTTAACACTATAGGAAAGCTGTGCACTTACGATGGCCAGAAACCGTCATAAATAACGTTAAACCGTTGTAAGTTAGTTATTTATGACGGTTTTATGTTATTTGCGACGGTTTCTGGCAGTTTCAAAATTTTGGTTGTAAATAATGTTAACTATCTTACGATGGCTAGGAACAGCCGTCGTAAGTAAATGGCCGTCGCCCATCGCCGCACCACATGGCGGGCTGGCCGCGTTACTTACGATGGCTAGGGTACCGGCCATCGTAAGTTAGTTAGGTTAACTTACGACGACCTTGCCCTGGCCGTCATAAGTTAATTAGGTTAACTTATGACGGCCCTATATAGCTGTCCGTCGTAAATAATGTTTTCAATTTTTTTTAAGAAACAGAATTAGGATAACCTGACACGATGGTCAGCTCACAGAACAGTTTATATAAACATCCAAAACATAAAACATCCAAAATATTAAAGAAAAATGAGATCAGCTCACTAAACACTACCCCTTCCACTCGCGGATCCAGTCGCTCCTCCACTCGCCCCGGAGCCGAAGAATCCGCGACCTCCTCCCGGTGCTGGTAGCTGTGGCGGTGGAGTTTGATCCTCTGTTGCCGATCTTTGCAATTCGAATAAATACATAAAGTGAGTTTGAGCTTGTACGGCTCTCACCCCACTACTCTCACTCCGTCTCTCTCCCTCCCCTGCACTCTTACTTTCTTCCTCGCCCTCTCCCTCCCCCTCTCTCTAAGACTCCCTCTCTCTCTCTCTCTCACCCCTATCTCTACCACTCTGTATCTCTCTCCCTCCCTCTTTCTCTTTTCACTCTTACTCTCCCTCCCTCTCCCTCTGCATCTCTACCACAATCTTTTACTCTCACTCCCTCCCTCTCTCCCCTCTCACTCAAACTTTCTCCCTCGCCCTCTCCCTCCCCCTCTCTCTACGACTACCTCTCTCTCACGCCCCCTATCTCTACCACTCTGTCTCTCTCCCTCCCTCTTTCCCTTTTCACTCTCACTATCTCTCCTTCCCCCTCACTACCACTATCTCTTACTTTCACTCTCTCCCTCGCTCGCCCCCCACACTCTCATTCTCACTCTCTCCCCTCAACTACACTATGTTTTTCTTGGATTAGAAAATGGAAAATAAAAACACATTACCTGGAATCTGAATGTGCATGTGGTGGGGGCACTTGTGGCGGGGCAAAATCTGACAGCTGCCACGTCATGATCGGGATCTGCTCCCCACTCTATCGAGCTAAGGCCTATAATTGCAAAATATTAAAAAATAAACTAATGCAATGTTAGAAATTTAAATTAATTTGTATTCAAATACTTAACTCCATGGCCGCCTGCATTTGAGCCATGTAGTTTGCCATATCGGGCACGTCAAACGACCATGAGTGCTCCATACAGAAAACATACCATATCCTGGAAAATCATGGACAAACCATAAGTAAGCAGTCCGCAGGTCAAATTTGTGCTTCTTGTAACAGTCGTAAGCTTCGACTCCTGTCCACAAAGTTTTCAGTTCTACAATCAACGGTTTCAACATTACGTTTACACATGGCCCAGGATGATCCGTTCCAGGTATGATGAGGCAAAGAGACATGAATTCATACTTCATACAAAGAGATGGTGGCAAGTTGTATGGAATAACAAAAACGGGCCAACACGAGTATGGCGTGGCGTTTGTACTAAACGGCGAGAAGCCATCTGTCGCCAAACACATGCGAACATTTCTCACATCACTGGCAAATTCTGGATCAAAGTGGTCCAGCGCCTTCCATGCCTCACCACCGGACGGGTGCTTCATGACTCCATTGTTCTGACGTACACATTCTTTGTGCCATCTCATGTGTCTAGCTATTCTTTTTGAAATAAACAACAGCTTCAATTGAGGTGTCAGTGGTAAGTAATGAAGTTGCTTATGTGCAACTTCTGTGATCACATTATCACCATCGTCGTTAACAACTTTGACAAACCACGATTTTCCACATTTCAAGCTCTTGTTCTCTTTCGCATGCTATTTTCAAAAAAGCATACAATTGTTTTGACACACATCAATCTTCTCATATTTCATACCGAGACCAGGCAACAATTTCTTCGACTGATACATATCTTTAGTCATTTTGTGGGGTTGTGGAAGGATATCGCCGATCAATTTGATTAGGTCATTGTAACAGTTGTTGGAAAAGAAGTATTTGTACTTAATTGCCATAAATCTGGTGATGAACGTAAGGAGGGTCACTTTTTTCTGTTCATGAAGAGGTTCTTCTGAAGCTTTAAGAAGCTTGAAGAACGCTTGTACCTCCGTAGTTGGAGGATCCTCCGTAGCCTCTGGTTCAATAGATTGTAGCATATCGTCCATCCGATCAACCCTCGTGTTGTCATCATCCTCTTGCACTTCTTGTACGGCTTTAGAAGCCGTCTCGCCGTGAAAACTCCACACCTCATAATGTGATGTGTAACCGTTTCGACACAAGTGTATCGAAAGAGTCATTTTATCAAGCCACTTTGTGTTTCGGCATTTTGTACATGGGCATCACACATTATCGATCATTGACAATGAAAAGGCTCGATCGATAAAAGCATCTGTCTTTGCGAACCATTCATCTGAGTGACCACCTTTCTTGTTTCAACCAATGTACATCCAACTACAGTCTTTCACCCATGTTGGAGGCTACAGATTAAAGAGGAAAAAAACATCATTAATTTATACTTCTATTGGGACAGATAGGTCCTAAACCCACCCAAGAGTGACCGAGATGAACGTGCTTCTGACAAGACGCCAGGTCCCAATCCAGACAAAATTTCGGCAGCATAACCCTGCTATTCTCCGACTGCACGTCCGATAATGGTGCAGCAGAGAACATCAGAGTTACGTTGTCAAAATCTCGTTCGGATTCAGACCTGCGTCTCGTCGTAGGCACGCCCCCTCAGTCACACTCAGGCTGTCCAAAATGGGACAATTCCAGACCTACTCGGCTTGAAACGGGTGATGCATATTCTAAAAGTTTACGTTAGTCATTCTTTATGAGTCATTTATGACAGAGAGGGAGGAAAGAACAAAAGAGAGGGGGGAGAATAGAGGTGACCGTCAACACGCGGGTCTACGTCCATGCGACCTAATTCTTCGGCATGTCCGAGATTTTAAAAACAACGGGAGAAGGACGAAGTCAAAGCCCACAAGCATTTCGGAGGCTCGGGCACCAGACACGGGTCGGGTTTGGGTGGTCCTTAAACCCTTTTGCGATGGGTCATGGCTTATGAGCTGCAAAGCCCGGACCGACTGCTCTCGTCGAGCATCTCTCCACGTCCATGAGTGCTCGAAGCTTTGGAGGTTCGGGGCCTTCTGGCTCCCGCCGCCGTCACGACGTGACAACCCAGGCCGGAACCATCGTAATTAACATTTTGTCACATTCTCTCACCACGGTGTATATATATACCTAACCGTCATGAGAGCATAGCATAAACACTCAATTTTATACACAACATTCAACTAAATAATGAATTGAAATTATACAATAATAGTAGTAATTTACATAAACTAAAACAACTAAATTCAATTCAACTTAATTCATACTAATTTGATTCAATTCAACTCAATTCCTACTAATTTGATTCAATTCAATTCATTTCATACAATTCAACTCAATTCGGTTCAATTTGATTCAATTCATTCCAACAATGTACATAAAATTATACATAAAACTCCAGTTACTTGATCGGAGGCGACGTGACGCACCGGGGTGCCCAGGGGTGATGCGGGGTGGCGCCGGGAGCTGCGGGGAGGCGTGAGGGAGCTCGGGGGACCTTGGGGGTGGCTCGGGAGCTCCGGGGGAGGCCGGGGGAGCTCGGGGATGACTCAGGAGCTCCGGGAGAGGTCGGTTGCGGCAGCCGGAGCGGCTGCAGCAGCGGGCAGCGGCTCTGGAGCGGCGGCAGGGGCTCAGGTCGGCGCGGGCGTGAATGCCCGCGCCGACCCGGGCCCGTGGGGTATATAGAATTATTTACGACGGCCCGTTGTCTGGCCGTCGTAAATAAGCTAATTTATGATGCCCAAGCCCTAGCCGTCGTAAATAACTTGTTATTTACGACGGCCTAGGTCAAGCCGTCATAAACAACTCTTTATTTACGACAGCCAGAGTTGGCCATCATAATTAATTTAACTTACAACAGCCAACCCTAGAGCCATCGTAAATTAAACTGGCCGTCGTAAATTGTTGTGTTTCCTGTAGTGTAATCACTACACATTATAAACATGCATATGTATTCAAATATAAATGCTTTGATCAATATTTGTTACAAAAGGGAGAATAGAATTCTATTTTGCAGCTGGAATGGAGTGGATCCTAGTTGATGAAGAGTGGATCTAGCAAGGTGGGATCAAGTGCTAAGTGTTCTTCCTAATTGTTGCATTTTCACCTAGAAATGTTGTATCAAAAAATACTGATACAGAGCTCAAATTTATCTGAGAATTTTCCTGTGAGTTCCTTGTCACTAGAAGACATTCTGGACCAAAATTCTGAATTATTCAATGAGTATTTCATCCACAACAATTACCTAAGCATTTAGGAAAAAAGGAATTAATTCTGAATAAGTTTCATGCAAATTCAAGTGAACCACAATTTCAAACATAGCTCAGGGAGGATGCATGAATTTTCCTAGGAATTTTGGAGCTACAAATTGCCCAACATTGATTTTTCAAAGTATGAATTATCTCTGAAAAAGTTCCTGCACTTTTTGAACACAGCAAATTGCAATCTAAATTTTCATACTCAAATCAATTCCAAATTATATGAAAGTGTAGTAGGAGTTCAATAATACCTTAATGAATATTCTGGCAAAATTTGGGGATTTTTGGATGAACCAAACTCCCTTCAAAATTCTATTACTAATAATCTTCAAAGAATTTTCCAGAATTTATTACTGAGTTTCATACAAATTGGGTTGCACATTTGGATATATGTTTCCAAGCTGAATATAACCCAATTTGAATCACTCAATTTGGAGTTATGAGGTTCTAATGTTTGAATTAAATCTGTGAATTCAAATATACCCGAAAAAAATTCAAACTCTGACAGTGGGTCGGGGGAGACGTGGCACCACCAGAGAGCCGAACACACGGGGCCACAGGGATCCCCACACGCAGGCACAGTTGGATCCAGTGCCACAGAAGATCAAATCTCCTCGCAACAGAGGCTGACGTGTGGGCCAGCCCCCGTCATCTTCTACCTCTCGCCTCCCGCACCGGGCCGCCACCGAGATCGCCGGAGAGCTCGCCAGGAGGGGGTTCCTGTAAAAGTCCCAAAATTGTATATGAAATAAACCGAGGCTTGAAAGTCTATGTGTTGTAAATTCATGAAAATGGGACTTGCTAAAACTTTTCTACACACATAGTGGTACATGGATGTTCACAAAAAAGAGGCCCACATGTCCATTTGAATATGTTGAACCCGTATGGAAATACTCCCTTGCATGAAGGAGATTAAAAATCAGATTGTCAAATTCAAAGGTCACTTCAAACTATTGCCAAACTTTTGAATTCACATGAGGCCACCTATTTTGAATTTGAGGAAAAATGGGATGGCAAACGTTTAATTTTAGGGTGGGCTAAAAAGGAAGTGAAAATGAGCATTTTCAAATTCAAACCGAATACATATTTGCAATGCAAATTCAAACTGAATTTGGCGATTCAAATGCTAGCCACTTTGCAATCTCAGAACTTTTGGAATTTATGAGATTAACATGAGATCTTTTGGGGAGGAGAGTGGGTGGACCCCACTTGTCATTGAGCTAAATTGTGACATGCACCCAAAGCAATTCCTCTGTTCTCTGTTTTCCACTGAAGCAACTAAGTCTCGGTTCTCTGTTTCACTAGAACAGTCTGAGGGCTCAACAGGTGCCACCGAGCTACCGCCGCTCCACCTCCCCGTGGTTTTTCCCTGCGCTGGCGACCAGCTTGTCTGTCTCCTTCACTCTCGGCGTGATCTTTCCCTCACTGCATCGAGCTACTTACGTTTCCCTACCTCCTCGCGAGTAAACACCGGACACACCGCCGCCTCCTCGGTGACCATGGGGAAACCGGCAACTCTCGTGCACACCACCTTCCAAACCGCAAAAATAGCACGGTGGATAACTCCTCACACCCTTGGGCAAGGATTGAGCGAGTTGTGGCTCCTCCTATCCGGGCACACAGTTTCTTCGCGGTGACATAACGTTGCCGACAACCAGGGGCCCATGGACAGCCCACACCAGAGAGCTGCACGGCCGAGCAAGCATCCCTAGGGACTAGTCACACCACAGCGCCACTTCTCCCCAACCGGATGATCAAACCGTGGACGACCGAGTGCTAATTCGAGGATTTTTCTCGGGCGTGCACAACCTGAGCGTCCGGTACGAAATCATCGAATTCGTTGTCAATTTCCGTTCTTAGGCCACCAACTCTTGCGCACAAGAGCTAGGCTAGACGGCGATCACTTTCTCTTTGCAAACCTAGTTTGAAATGGCACGTAAACCGACCAATTCTATGTTTTCCGGGCGCTTCCATGGTGGCACGGGTGGGGTGCACGGTTACAACCTACTTGGAGCCATTCCTGAGCAATTTTGAGGCTATGTTGGTCTTCTCTAAGCTCCAAGGGTGCTTTAGAGTGGTTTGGTCGATTGTTTGGCAGGCTAGGTTGGCCTGCCGACGGTGCTGTAGTCATTCTGTAGCTGCCATACGTCGCCGACGGTGTTCCGACCCTTGGCAGCACGAGCAGACCCCACCAACATGTTCCCTGGCCTACCAAACCCCCTAGCAGCCAGCCTCAGGCCGAGAGGCGGCCGGAAACACCGAGCCGGCGATCTCGGGTCTCAGTCCGGCGAGCTGGCGGCGCGCGCGCGTTAGATGGACGTGGGAGGAAGAAGACCCGGGCCCATGTGTCAGCGACCGAGTTTTTAAAATTAGGATCTGCTGTGGCGTGTGATCCACTGTCACTGCACGCTGGAACCCCATAGCATGGTGTGGCTCGAGTTTCATTGGCTGAGGTTTAAAACAGTGGGCCCAATTTATTTCCAATAGCAAAACATATCCATATTTTGTAACAACTTTGGAAAATCATAACTTTGTGTGGTAACCTCCAAATTGAGTGATTCAAATTTGGTTGGATTCATTTTGCACAGATCTATACAAATATTAATCCCAATTTGTATGAAATAAATAATAAATTCTGAAAAATTCTTTGAAATATTTCTGAAAAAGAGTTATTGAGTGAGTTTTGTTCATCCAAAAATCCTCAAATTTTGCCAGAATATTCTTCAGAATATTGTTGACCTTCTAGCAAAAGTTGAGCTCATTTGAAGATGATTTGAGTAGGAATTTGCTAAATACAAACTGCTGTGTTCAAAGTGGTCCAGAAACTTTTTCAGAAAAGGTTTCCAACTTGTAAAATCCATTCTAGGCAATTCATATCTCCAAAAATCATGAGGAAACTCAGGCATGCTCCATGAATCATACTTGAAATTGTCATTCACTTGATTTGGCATGAAAATGCACATTTCTCCATAATTAATTCTTTTTAGTAGAAAGGCTTAAGGAATTATTCTAGAGGAACTACTCAAGTGAAAGGCCTGAATTTTCAACCAAATTACTTTCTTGTGACCAGGAACTCACATGTAAAGCTTCAGCTCAAGTTGAGCCTTAGAACTCCCTGTATAAGTTTTCCATGCTTATGTATGTGGGAAAATACATAAGAGTATTTTAGGAATTTTGGAGAACACATATTAGTTCCACTTTAGCTGCAATATAAAAAGATTCGTCCCTGGGTAGCATAGAACATGAAGTAAAAGTTTTGAAGCCATTGGAGTTCTTGATCTTCAGTTTCATTCAAATCTTTTCAGCTCATCTCACATGTCCATTAGGAAACTTAGTTAGTGTATAACTAAACACCTAGGGCAGATTTAGTTTCATTCATGTTTCTTTGCACAACAGAGGCAACAAAGCCATTCATGGCATTTCCACACAGCCTCTGTTCTTAAGAAATCAAGTCTTTAATTCTTTCCATTGCATTATAAAAACTTGTGCATATACATGTCTATAGGGTTCACAGCGAAGGGGATTCGAAGGAGTGACTCATTGAAGTGGATCAGACTCTGGAGGATCAAGGAATTGATCAGCAAGGAACAGAAACACTATCTTCTTATATATATCACATCCATGCAAAACAGGGAAGCTCCGGTTTGCATTTAACAGCTTTTAAGTTTTTACTTTGTATTCACTTGTTGGATAGGATATGAAATGTGCATTAGGTCTAGTTGATTTGATACTCCTCTTGCATGACCAAATAAACCCATGGAGTATTGGGTAGATGTCTTTTCATCATGTAGAACTGCCATGCTTAAGTAAGGTATGATAAAAGTCAAGTGGTGAGATGCAACTCGCATGATCAGGAGAAACAGGGGCATACGGGATTGGTTCATAAATTTGTTAGCAAGTTGAAGTTGAGACCAGGCAGGTTGTAGGAGCAGCAGGACATAGGGTCGTGGGTGCGTTAGACCTGTCCGTGTCGGTCAAGGACCGATCCGTATGCGGCCATGTGGAGCAAGTTTGAGTTGTGTACCAGACTCATGCTGGCTATATGGGACCCAGTAAACCGATGTACCTCGGGAAGCTTGCGTTGAGACTTTTTTGTAAAATCCCAAGAATTGACTTTCTAAAATGTTAATCACATCACCACACCACAGCTCATTTGGTGGGTAGCTCATGAACATTTGTGAAGAGCAAGTAAACACAATCAAGAGGGTAATTAGAGGAAAGACCCATAACTTCAAAAAGTAGGAGCTCACACACATGAACATGAGTGGATGAGTTCACTATTTGGTCCTAAATACTTTTAGGAATGCTCATGCCAAGTTTCATGCAAACCCAAACTCTGGAGCCACTTTTGGAGACATTTGTGAAAAGGACTATTTGAATGCAAATTCAAATTTCAGCTAGATTTCATCACTTGAATTCAAAAGTGCCATCATATTCAAACTCAACAAAGTCCACAAATTTTCATCCTCATTGGAGTTCATCTTGTAAGGAGTTAATTTGAGCAAATTCAAACCCAATTTGAATCTCAACCTCACATATACTCAAATTCCTTCAAACCCAATATCATTTGAATCATTCAAATTCAGAGACCCAGAAATGTTGTTTGATGAAATTACCAGGGACAAGGGGGTCACATTATTTAAGAGCAGTAGGAATTTAATTTTTTAGGACAATTTCGAGCTGTGGGCCCCCTTTGTCAGCCACACAAAGCTCTGAACCGACTGAACCCTGGGTGTTCTCTGCGTTCACGCACTCAGTGGGAGCGCACGCCAAGACTTCGCGTCGAAGTCGACTGAGCAGTGCCGGCCAGCTCCTGGTTCGACGGAAAAATGTGGTAAACCAGGTGTTGCGCCCTCCATGCCTCCGGCTTGGCTATATAAGGGGTCGAGTCGGACGGCGAGCATCCTTTTAACGCACACCCGAGACCTACCACGCACCAGCTCGAACATCGCCGCCATGGAACGGCCGAAACCGAGGTTCTGTGCCCTCGACGTCCATAGCAAAGCTGAGCGCTAGCTTGTCCTCGAGCTGACCGCGCAAATCATTTCAAGGTTCGACCTTCGTGTGCAGAGAATTTCCCAGTTTAGGATTGGGAGCTCATTTCGGGACCCGGGTAGGTTTAGGAGAAATTCGGGAGGATCATCACGTGGGAGGGCAAACAGAGTTTAGAAATTTCATCTAGAGGTTCTTGCGCCCCTCCTCGATCAAAAACCAGAAAGAAACCACCGCTGGAACCCTAGGTTCACCGACGTACAGCTTGGCGGAAGAGGGGGTCGCGGTGAGGTCCGGTTTGCTAGCTGTTTAGGTCCCAACAAAGATCATATCGAGCTTCCCAAAGCTTCCCTGGATGTGGTGACGCGATTAGCGCACGAATGGGGTGGTCGGAAGGATGGGAACGCGTTGCCGAAGTTGCACAGGGGCATAGCACTCGTCGCCGGCGAGCTACGGCGGTTAGCCTGTGGCGGCATGGTGTCCAGCGTGTTCAGCATCGAAAGTTACATAGGGGCGGCGAGTTTCACCGTCGCTAGACGCCGACCTCGCCGGAGCTACGTGGCTCGGGGCGGCGGCGTCGCGAGTTAGACGAAGGGCACGGATCCCATGTGTCAGTCACTGAGCTAAGCGCGCGTGGGGTTAGTTTAATTTAAACATGCGGGCCTCCTGTCATTCACTGTTTAGGCATGGGAGGTGATTTTCTTTAGGAAAATAATTCAGGAATCAGCCCAAATTTTAGAAATTCATAACTTTGGGTAGAAGTGTCCAAATTTAGTGAACCAAATTTTATTGGATTCAGCTCTTCTAGTACTATCCAGCAATAGAAGTTTCAGCTCATGAAACTCATTCTTTTTTCCCAGAATTAATTCCCTCAACTTTAAACTGGGGGGAATTTTATCTGGAGAATTCCTTTATAAGAAATTATGAAATTTGGCCAGGAGGTTCATTTAAAAATCCTTGAGTCACAGGACAAATTTCATATCCATCCAAGTTCATTTATTTCCCCTAATGGTGTGAATAAGTGAACTGCCTTGAGAAAATAGAAAAATGTACAGAAACATTTTTCAGATTTTCTGAAATCTTGTTTAGGGCATAACTTCCTCTAGTATTCTTTAAATGGCATGAAACCAATTCCATTAGAACCATATCAAATTCTAGTTTCCATAAAGTATTTGTTTGAGCCATGAAAATCCCGGGAAATCCTTAGAGGCTCTAGTAATGACCAAATAATTTTTTTTTTGTACAGAGCTGAAATTAACTTTGTTTCAAATAAAAGTTGGTCAATTCTCTGGTTAAGACCCTACCAAGCCACTATAAAAATTTCAGAGCCAAAGGGGATGTCTATCTAGAGTTATGGTCTTTACATACTCGATTGAACACATTGCATTTAAATTGACATATCGTACATTGCTTACTTGTAGTCGCTGAAGGCGAAGAGACCCCGGAAGTTTTGGACTTCCTACTTCCGGATGAAGCGCTAACATCTGACCAACAGCAGCAACAAGGTAAGCCCCGGTTTGCATTTAACAAGTTTACGAAGTTTTTCTTTATATACACATAGCTTGAGGTATATTTGTGCATTAGGTGTAGGATGGTTGAAACCCCAAGTGCATAACCAGATTATTCCTACAAGAGTGAAAGTAGTGTCTAAGTCCTAGAGTAGTCAGGCTGTGCTTAATGTTCATAGGACTTCGGTACAAGTCGAGTAGTTGGAATCTACTCGCGAGTATAGGCTTCGGGACACACGGGATTGGTTCGAGTGATGTGAGATCACTTTAGTAAGAAGATGAGACTAGGAAGGGGCTAGGTGCAGCAAGAGGAAGTCTTGTGGGTGCAGACCTGTCCATGTCGACTGAGGAGCGATCCATGTGCAGCCCCGCTGAACAAGTTTTGAACGTACCGATGGCATATCGGATATATGGGCCCCGATAAACCGATGTAACCTTTACCTTCGGGCGTTGAGGCATAACGCACCGATTTATTGTTGTAGGTTGAGGGCAGCAAGGTGGAAATCTGGTAACGGTCATAGAGAGATGCTCTGTGTAGGGAACCTCCTGTCCGTTTGGGTGCGACCGGTTCGACGTTTGGGCTGTTTGGTGAAAGGTTGTCCCGTACGACATCGAGTGAGCATGCTGTGCAGCTCCACAGGTGGGCGTACATGACTGAGGACTGATCCGTGTGCGGCCCCGCTGAACAAGTATTGAACGTACCGATGGCATGTCGGATATATGGGCCCTGATAAACCGATGTAACCTTTACCTCCGGACGTCGAGGCATAACACACCGATTTATAGGTGTAGGTTGAGGGCAGCAAGGTGGAAATCCGCTAACGGGCATAGAGAGATGCTCCGTGTAGGGAACCTCCTGTCTGTTTGTGTGCCACTGGTTTGACGTTTGGGCTGTTTGGTGAAAGGTTGTCCCATACGACATTGAGTGAGCCTGTTGTGCAGCTCCACGGGTGTGCGTATGTGACGTGCTCTTCGGGTATCCTGCAGGTGTATATCGAGTCGATTCGCCGTCCCTCGCGGTTATGAGTACCGCTTGTTCACTGCGTCGTGACGTAGATAAATTATGGAATATTGTGATTCAATTTTGTTGATATGTATAAATTGTATTGCTACAAGTGTGCCATCAAATATCGCTTACTAAATTTCAGATTCATGAACCGTTAACTTGTGGCTAAAAGGTGAATTAAGGATGAACTTGTAGGTGTGTCCTCTGCTTCAATGTGCCATCCCATGTTGGTTATGAGCTGCATGTAGAGTTTCATGTATAGGTGAGTCGGTTAAGACTTGTTGAGCCATCGTGCTCACGGTTGCTGCTATTGAGTGTTTGCCGGTGAGGAGTACCCCACGGACTCGGGGTACGAGTCCACCGGCGAGGGCTACCCTCCGTCAGGGACCACAGCTGAGTGGGAGCCATACACGCTGCGCTGAGCTGAGGAGTGGAGCTAGTGTGGGTTGTCCATAGGACTGGACTCTGGGAAACCCCTTCCGGGATCCAAACTCCAGGATACACATTGGGTGGTGTCATGCGATGCGGCACCGAACAGCATACATGAAAAGAACCAGAAAGTACAAAGCATTGTACTACGAGGGTACACGCAGCGGAATATACATACATACTTACTCTTGGTCCTAACTATGCAAAAGAGAAGACGTCCAGCCCGCGGACGCTTCTTACTAGCTTCCACAAAGATGAGTGCAGCGGCAGGGTTTCCGGTGAGTCTCTGATGGCTCACCGAACAACCATCTTCATAGGAAATTTTATAACCTGTGAAACACTAATAATGCAACCGTGAGCACGATGGCTCAGCAAGACTTTACCGACACTCCTAAGCCATGAAACTCTACATGCAGGGATTACTAACATAGGAAAAGTATGATGCAATAACGACACGCCTACATGTTGATCCTTACTTTCAGTTTAATAGCAACAGATTATTAGGCCTTAGGCAGCCCTCACATTGGAAGTCCACAATCAAACAAGAAACGCTTTCCTCCGATGTGGTGCTGCCCAAGGTGGAATATAAACTTGTTGAGCTCTACAACTATAGCATACATGGTTAGCAATACAATGAATTTAAGAACTTCACATCAGCAATGATTCATCTCACTTCATCTGGAAATAATTACTACGTCAAAACTCAGTGAACAAGTGGTAATCATATAACCGCGAGGGACGGTGGTTCGAATAAGGACACACCCGAAATACACGACAATTACACCCGCCTTGAAAGACTCACACTAGAGCTCTTCCTTAAGTTGTATGCAGCAACCTCTCACCCATCACTCCAATGCCGAACCAGTTCCGCCGACCCATCAGAAGGGCCACTACCCAGAACACGACGAAGTTGCTCCGCTAGTGGTTTTACACCTCTGGCACCAACTCCCAAAGGATGGCCGTATAAGTTTTGACATGAGAGTAGCCGAGTTACATCAGTTTCCTGGACCCCATAATTCAAGTATGCATACGGTACTGTTCAAACTTGCTCAGCAGGGCGGCATACGCATCGGTCCTTAACCGACACAAACAACAACAGGCCCAACGTCCTGATGCTGATACTCTCTGTCTGGTCTCATTTTCCTTTCCAGTTATTCCATTCTCTAGAATCATACCCTGCTGAACCAACATCCTAAACTCGCGAGTAGCATCCAACTACACGACTTGTACCGGATCCTATACAACTTAAGCCTAGCCAAAACTACACGAAGGTAACCTATTCTACCCTTTAACTCCAAGGGTTTGTGGGTCATGCATTTGGAGTATCAATCACCTTGACCTAATGCACAATACATACTAGACCCATAAAAGTGATACAAATTAAAATGTAATTAAAAGGCTGTTAAATGCAAACCGGGGCTTGGCTTATGTTGCTGCAGGTTTAGTTCTACTTTATACTCAGTATCTTGGTGATGATTTAATCTTCAACTTGCTGATCCGAGTCGAGTTCTTTGTCGAACTCCTTCGTCGTATTTCCTACCGACATGAATATGCACAGTTCTATGTTGCAAGTAAAGATATTATAAAACAAAAGTGTTTTATGACTTAAAAAAGGGTTCTGACTAAATAAGACTCAATAATTTGGTTTGGCTATGTGCTGGAACAGAGAAAGGAACAATTTTAGAATTGGAGGTTTTGGAATAAGTTCAAAGGAATAGCTAATGGACAAAAATATGAAGCTGGACATAATTGGCAGAAAACTGGAGAAGATGACCTCAAGTTGCCATAAAATTTTTACAGTGGTCCATAGATCCTATAGAGGTAGGGCTTGCAAGATTTCAGACAAAGTTGATGTAAGATGTGGCCTAAAGAATCTTCTTAGCTATTTGGCTTCTCTGAATTCCTATGGCAATTCTAGGATCTTGTCATGCTACAAATTTGGTTTTTCAGAGACTTGGGAGTCTCATGAGTCCATAGGACTTTGTTTCACCATTTTTGGAGCTTCCTACACAGAGATATGGATTTTACAAACTTGGGTAAAAGTCTAAAAATGTCTCTGTTCATTTTTCCTATTTTTCAGAGACATAAAGGATTGACACTACATTTGGCCAAGCAAATTAAGTCCAATGCCTCTGAAAATTTTACTGGAGCTCAAGGATTTTGGAAGAATGTCCTACCCAATTTTAGGAACTTTCCAATAAACAGAACTCCTGTAAAAATTCCTACAAGATTTCCTTAAATGAATTAATGAGCCAAATCCAGAGATTTTCATAAATATTGGGCTGCACCCCTGGATAATACTCTTTGAGAGGAATCCAACAATATTTATTTCACAATTTTTGGAGGTTCCTATACAAAGTTATGGCTCTCCAGAGTTTGAACTGAATTAGGAAAATCTGGAAAAGTTTAAACACTGCCCGTGGGCCCCACCGGTCATCCCTCATCTTCAACCTCGCGCCAGAGGGCCAGTGGTGGCCCTATCCGAAGAGGGTCGCCGCACCGGCCTTCCCGGCCACCTCCCGACCCCCTGCTGGCCGCCCCCCATTTTCCATCACCCTGAACATGTTGGTGAGGTCGCTGGCGGCCGAATCTCACAGGAAACCATGGCGCACGGGCAACAGCAAGACCTAGGGCTCCGGCGAGTTCATGCAGGGTGAATTCTCCACCAAATGATCGGTTCTTGGGCTCTAAGGCACCATAGAATCGTGTAGAAGGTCGACATAAGGTTCAAAAACGAGCCGGGGAGCACTCCAAATCTATCGGCACCGTGCGCCCGACTGGTCCAGCGGTATTCCCTGAAAAGAATTCGGATTTCTTGCTCCATACCTAATTTCTCGGCCTAAAATCTATGGAGGAGGTGTGCTAGGCAGTTAAGAACTTGTGTGCGGATTTTCGAACACATCCAACACGAATTGAGGACGAATTTTGCAATTTCTTACCTCGGGGTCAGTTTGTGCCGCCCTAGAGAAAATCTTGAAATTCTCCCTCTGTGATCAATGGCTAGGGCTGAGCTTCTGAGAGGAGTAGATCCAGTTGTGGGTGCACCTATGAGTAAGCTCTTTTGGGCTTGAACTTGCTCGGGTTGAGCTGTCCATGGCGACACAACTCGGTTCTTCACTGTTTACTCGAGAGCTGCAGAACCTTTGCTGTTTTCCGGTGCAAACAAGCTCGGGACAGGGGAGGAAAAGGGCTGGCCGGCTAGAGCACTGGTGGGCGCATCTTTTTAGTGTGGAAATCTCGAGCAAAGGAAGTTCAGTTGGTGGATGGGCGTTGGAAGAACAGAGCACAGCGCCAGCGTCGGTTTTCTCGGGAGAGCGCTGCGTGAACGAGCGAGAGGAGAAACACTTCACGGGGCTGGGAGCTACGTGCTTATCGATCGGCCACCGGATCACCCTGAGCAGGAGGTGGCGTCGACCGATGTCGGTGGCTTCGGGTGTCGGGAGGTGGCGCGAGCTGAAGACTCGCTGCAGTCGGTTTGCATTTTGTGAGACTGACCGGTGGGGTCCACAGGCACAGTTCTCCCTCTTTTCTGCGCTTTAGGATTCCTACACGGATTTTGTCCGAACATTTCCAAAATTGGAGTGCAGACCCAAAGGAATATGAAAATCAAAATGATGCACTCAAATTTAAATTTCGGTGAAGTTGGAATTTGAAACTTGGATTTAAATTTAAATTCAAATTTTCTCCCGTTTAAATTCCAACAAATAAGAAATCCTTTTCAAATGCTCTGAAAATTTGCCGGGCTATTATTGGGTATGTGGAGAACCAATTGATAGCTTTTGATCTCCGTGTTCGGGAATATTTGCATGTTCAAGTTTAGACTTGGAGCTCACACCGTTAAATTCAAAAGTTTAAATTCCCTCTCATTTTCTCGGTGTGACTTGCAGCTCCACTTGCTAGAGTTTTGGGATTTCACATCCCTCCCCCCTTAAAAAGAATCTTGTCCCAAGATTCATAATGAAGAGATACAGCGGTAGAGGAAGAATTACCTTATATGAGCGGACAGCGAGTCCGGGTAGTTCAAACGGAGGTATTCTTCACTCTCCCATGTTGCTTCCTTCTTGGTATGATTGCTCCATAATACCTTATAGAATTGTAGCGTCCGATTCCTTGTCGACCGAGACTTTTCATCAATAATCCAGATTGGATGCTCGGTATAGGAGAGATCCGGTTGCAATGTCTCGAGATCTTCATTGCGGACAGCAGTGATATTATTGAGACATTTCCAAAGCTTAGAAATGTGAAATGTATCATGCACACCAGCGAGATTTGTCGGTAGCTCAAGCCGGTAAGCTACGGGTCCACATTTCTCCGTGATAGCGAATGGACCGATAAACCGGGGAGCGAGCTTTCCTTTTATACCGAATCGGTGAACTCCCTTCATTGGAGATATGCGGAGATATACGTACTCTCCGACGTTGAAGTTCAGCGGTCGACGTTGCTGGTCTGCATAACTCTTATGCCGAGATTGAGCAGCCTTTAAATTTGCTTGTATGACCCGAACTTGTTCTTCGGCGTCATTGACAAGGTCAATCCCGAATGTCACTCTTTCACCGGATTCGCACCAGTTCAGCGGTGTGCGACATCTCCGACCGTAGAGAGCCTCGTATGGTGCCATCTTGATACTTGTTTGATAGCTGTTGTTGTACGAGAATTCCGCCAACGTTAAATAAGCATCCCAATTCTTACCGTGGTGGATGGCACACGCTCTCAACATATCTTCCAAGACTTGATCCACCCTCTCAGTTTGTCCATCTGTTTGAGGGTGATATGCGGAGCTTCTAAGCAATTTGGTTCCCAAAGATGCGTGCAGCTGTTCCCAGAAACGAGAAAAGAACAGTGCACCTCGATCTGAAACTATTGTTCTTGGAACTTCATGCTGGGATAATATCCGTTCAATGTATAACTCCGCATATTTCTTGGTGTTGAATCCCACATTCACCGGTATGAAGTGTGCTGACTTGGTTAATCGGTCAACGATTACCCAAACCGAATCATGCTTTCGAGATGTGAGCGGTAACCCGACAATGAAATCCATACTCACATCTTCCCACTTCCATGCCGGAATATGAAGGGGCTGAAGCAAACCAGTTTTCTTCATGTGATCTGCTTTCACCCTTCGACACGTATCGCACTCGGATACGTATTTAGCTATTTCCCGCTTCATCCGTGTCCACCAAAACTTGTTTCTCAAATCATGGTACATATTGTTGCTGCCCGGATGAATGGAAAATTTTGATAGATGAGCTTCGTCTAATATTTTCTTATGAAGCTTGATGTCCCTCGGTACGACTATACGGTTCTTGAACCATAGCATACCATTCTCATCTTTCCGGAAGCACTTAGCTTCTCCTTTGTCTATTCTCTTCCGGATATGGGCCATGCCCTTACCTTTCTTTTGCGCCTCTACAATTTCATCACGAATTGTAGGAATGAGGGCAAGATTAAATAGCGACCCATAAGGAACCAAGCGCAGGCTCGGTTCTTCTTCTTCCATTGCAGCCATGGTTAGGTTATGAACATGTGATTTCCGACTAAGTGCGTCGGCAACCACATTCGCTTTTCCAGGATGGTAATGAATCTCTAGTTCATAATCTTTTATTAATTCTAACCATCTTCGCTGCCTCATTTTTAACTCCTTTTGTGTGAAGATAAATTTCAAACTTTTGTGGTCGGTGTAGAGGTGAACTAAGTTTCCAAGCAAATAGTGCCTCCGCATTTTTAGAGCAAGAACCACTGAAGCTAGCTCGAGACCTTGTGTCGGATAATTCTGCTCATGATTCCGAAGCTGCCTGGATCCATATGCGACCACTCGCCCTTCTAAGTACGCAGCCAAGGCCGATGCCGGATGCATCGCAATAAACATCAAAAGCCTTAGAAGTATCGGGCTGCGCCAACACTGGGGCTGTTGTGAGGTGTTTTACCAATGCTTTGAACGCCTCCTCACATGCTTCACTCCACACATATTTCTTGCCTTTCTTCAGAAGTTCCGTCATCGGTTTAGAGACCTTGGAGAAATTTGGAATTAATCTCCGGTAGTAACCCGCTAAACTGAGAAAACTACGGACTTCGTGGACTGATTTTGGTGCACTTCAATTCAGCACTTGGACGATCTTGCTCGGATCAACTGCGATGCCCTCCACAGAAATAATGTGCCCAAGAAATGGCACTTGGTTGATCCAAAACTCGCACTTGCTGAATTTTGCATATAGTTTGTGATCCCGTAGGCGTTTGAGCACATTATGCAGATGTTCAGCGTGTTCTTCCTCCGACTTAGAATATACCAAGATATCATCAATGAAGACCACGACGATCTTGTCTAGCTCTGGCATGAAGACTAAATTCATCAAGTACATAAATGGGCCGGAGCATTAGTGAGCCCGAATGACATGACGAGATACTCATATAACCCGTATCTCATCGAGACTGCCATCTTGGGTATGTCTTCCGCCCGGATTTTTATCTGATGATATCCGGACCGAAGATCCATCTTCGAGAAAACCTTAGCACCCACTAGTTGATCGAAAAGCATATCGATACGGGGTAGTGGATACTTGTTCTTGATCGTTACAGCATTGAGCGGACGATAGTCCACACATAACCTCAGAATCTCATCCTTTTTTCTTGACGAACAGCGTGGAGCATCCCCACAGTGATGAACTGGGGCGAATGAAGCCTTTGCTTAATAAATCATTCAGCTGCTCCTTCAGCTCCGCGAGTTCCATCGGTGCCATTTTATACGGCCTCCGAGGGATGGGTGTGGTTCCCGGTGCTAGTTCAATTCTAAACTCCACTTCACGTTCAGGCGACATGCCCGGTAGATTATCAGTAAACACGTCCTGATATTCCCGGACCACTGGAATGTCCTCCAGTTTCTTAGCTTCAACGGTGTGGACAGCAGTGACTTCCGGTGCAACATTTCTCAGAATCATCGTGTGTTACCCGTGCTTCTTTGGATTCAGCTGCACCGTTCGTGAATTAATATCAAAGATAGCTTGGTGATGAGTCAACCAAGCCATTCCCAAGATTATGTCAATCCACAAGACTTCCAGGATGATAAGAGTAGTAGGATATATCCACCCATACAAACATATAGGCGCTCGAACAACAATCCTGCCCGCTGTCCAACTACCTCCCGCTGAATTAATCTGATAAGATGCGGCCAATGTGGTTGATGGTACTTGATGCCTAACCACATAATCTTGGCTGATAAAATCATGTGTAGCACCTGCGTTGAACAACATGAACATAGGCTGATCACGTAGGCTGAATATGTCCGCAAACACGGGTTCTCCCACGGGAACATCTTCAACTGTCATATAGTTTACGTTCCCCACTTTCAGTGTTGTCCTCCTTGGCTGACCAAGAAATTTCTTTGCAGCTTGAGATGACATGTGATTGCTTGCTTTGCTGGGTCACTTGACCCTCCTGAGAAATATGCTCTACATCGCGACAAGTATCGTACGATGCGAGCTCAAGATCTTTACAATATGGAAATGGTTGATATTCTTGTGCACTTTGCTGATGTAGGGGTGCACAAATACTCATTTGTTGCTGTTGCAGCAGTGGCTGAACATCCATGGGTGAATATGGACAGTATTGGATCTGAGGTGGCCCGTCAAAGGACTGAATTTCCACACCAGATGGTAAGCAATATATCACCGGTTGTTCTTGATGATAATCACCCATACTTGCCAGTGATAATTTTCTCTTCCTCTTACTTTCCTTATGTTCGAGTTCAGCTATTTCTTGAATCATAGCGGCATCGACTAACGAGCAAAAATTCCCTTTATTGCATTGTGCCACTTTTGTCTGGAGCTCCACATTGAGGCCTCAGAAGAACTAATGACACTTCATCGTCTCCTTATGTACATAAACGGATGCATATTGTACTAGACGGTTAAATTCTATAAAGTACTCCATAACACTCATGCCTCCTTGTTTGAGTTCATAGAACTCTTCAATTCTGGTTTTGATGATGCCCTCACAGATATGACCTGCACGGAAAGCATCACGAAACTCCATCCACGTCACACGATGGTTTCAGCGATCTTAGCAAGATATTCAGACCACCAATCCCCAGCGGATCCATGAAGTTGCTGAGCGGCAAATAAAGCCTTCTCATATTCATCACACTGGAGCATTCCCAGTTTAGATTCGATCACCCGGAGCCAATGATCTGCCTCCAAGGCTTCTTTAGCTTCCAAGAATACCGGTGGTTGTCTTGCTAGAAAATCCAGATAAGTATTCAGTGTGGGGTTTTGCTGTAAGGTCTCTTGTAGGATGCCTTGCTGCACCAACGACTCAAGAGATTCAGTTATTATTCCCAACACCTTCACCAGTCCGGTTGATGATGGCGGTGATCGTCGCTGCGACGAATCATTTCCATCCCTACTGGAACCACCAACCTCATACCCAGAATGAGTATGATCCATACTGTAAGAGTGAGCAATTTACGGTTAATATCCAAGATTATACTCAACTTGAACTCAAATTATTAACCACAAAAGCATCACATTAACAGTGCAGCATACATGAAGGAAACAAGGTTTTTGACAATTCTGAAATATAACCAATGATTGTTGAAGTTTGTCAAACTCTTAAACCAACAACAAGGAATGATGAAAAATAACTAACGAATATGTCATGGAACTTAGAGAAGTATAAAAACCTTCATGCCCACAACAAGTCTCAAGTTACATGGGCAATGAACAATGCTCTGTTCAGAATGAACATTTGACCTTAATCCCAGTTTTGATTATGAAAAGTGCAGTTTCATGTCTCAAGTTGAATATCAAAGTTATATATAACTTCAATATATTTCCAACGAGTATTTATTTGCCTTCATATCAGTTCTGGATCAGGAGTTATGATATTTCAAAATTGACAGAAATCTGGAACAATTTTGACAGCACCTCCTCTGAAAGTGTCTGTTTTGTCCGCCGGATTTCCTAAAGTTCTACCCCAAATCTGTAGAAACTTTGAACTACAAAGTCGTAAAACATATAAAAAAATTTCCAAAGATATTAGCATGATCCTTAAACATTTTCTACAAAAAGTTATGGTCAAAATACAGAAAATTCCAGAGAGCATTTTTGGTCTTCCCTGTTTTTGGACAGTTAACACTCATCTAAGATTTTTCATCCATTTGGAGGGAGATTCTGTTGTGGAGTTCTACAGAAAAGTTGTAGAAGACTTCAAAAACTTTCCATTAATTTATTACTCACCTCCATTGGTTCAACCAATCAAAAATTATGTCCTGTTCAATTTCAGCAAAAATTCTGCTGAAAACAGGGAAGGTTGTTACTAAAGATTTGAGATGGAAACTATACTCCCAATTGACTCTTAGTTGAATATAGGAGTTCATTAACCCCTGATGGAATCCTAGACTCCAAATTTACTCTTTTATTCGAAAAATTCATTTTTCATGCAGTTAAGAACATATTACGGTACTGCGTTTCCTGACCAAATCAAAATCCTAACTGGCATTACACTGGCATATACGTCTCAAGTGGTGGCACTAAAACGATCACTCACACAAACACAATGTTCTACTCGTGGTTAAGGTAACTGCAGAAAAACAATCAATAGTGATGCACACAAAGGTTTTCCATTTCAGGCAGGTCCATATCATAGTAAAAACATACGCCCTGTATCATTGCCATACAGGACGTCCTTGAGTCAAGTCACGTCTCAAGGTACATGGTCGCGTTTTCACACCACACGATGGGGAACCCGAGTAGAGTGCGAACGGGTCGTCACGGTTAGGAATGATGTCAACCCAACAGATACCACCTACTGCCCTGCAGGGCATGCCGATGGCAAGCGCTGTGTATGTCCTCCTAGGCTATTTCTAGGAGAACACACTATCGTTACCGACCACATGATGGGGTTTCCACTTTCTTGACTAATGCACGCTAGGGACCATCATTTCATATGAACTCAGGAACATGAAGAGTTCAAGAGTTTCATATTGAAGTCTCACACCAAGCTGTGAGACCTATACCCCGAACCACTTTCCTCATCAGTGGAGCTAACCGAAATTGATCCGCTTTCGGTGGCGTTCCTTACCATTCTTACCTCCACGTAGGTGCGTCGTTACAGAATTGAAATACTGAATATTAACACACTGTTAGCATGCCACCTTAATTAACTATGCTAATAATAGTCCTTATGTGGGCATACTACACGTTCCTCACTCGTATACTTCTAAGTTTTTGAAAATAAGCTCTTTTCATGCGTGCTATTCCCAATGCACATCTGATACCACGCCTGTGGGGAACCCTTCCGGGATCCACACTCCAGGATACAGATTGGGTGGTGCTGTGCGATACGGCACCGAACAGCATACACGAAAAGAACCGGAAAGTACAAAGTCTTTTATTTCTCAAGATAATGTCATTTACAAAATATTGTACCACGAGGGTACACGCAGCGGAATATACATACACACTTACTCTCGGTCCTAACTATGCAAAAGAGAAGACGTCCAGCACGCGGACACTTCTTACTAGCTTCCACAAAGATGAGTGCAGCGGCAGGGTTTCCGGTGAGTCTCTGATGGCTCACCGAACAACCATCTTCATAGCAAATTTTATAACCTGCGAAACACTAATAATGCAACCGTGAGCACGATAGCTCAGCAAGACTTTACCGACACTCCTAAGCCATGAAACTCTACATGCAGGGATTACTAACATAGGAAAAGTATGATGCAATAACGACACGCCTACATGTTGATCCTTACTTTTAGCTTAATAGCAGCAGATTATTATGCCTTAGGCAGCCCTTACATCGGAAGTCCACAATCAAAAAAGAAACGCTTTCCTACGATGTGGTGCTGCCCAAGGTGGAATATAAACTTAGTGAGATCTACAACTATAGCATACATGGTTGGCAATACAATGAATTTAAGAACTTCACATCAGCACTGATTCATGTCACTTCATCTGAAAATAATTACTATGTCACAACTCAGTGAACAAGTGGTACTCATATAACCGCGAGGGATGGTGATTCGAATCAGGACACACCTGGAATACACGACACATACAACCGTTGTATGCAGCAACCTTTCACCCGTCACTCCAATGCCGAACCAGTTCCGCCGACCCATCAGAAGGGCCACTACCCAGAACGCGTCGAAGTTACTCCGCTAGTGGGTTTACACCTCTGACACCAACCCCCAAAGGACGGCCGTATAAGTTTCAACATGAGAGTACCTGAGTTACATCGGTTTCCTGGATCCCATAATTCCAGTATGCATCTGGTACTGTTCAAACTTGCTCAGAAGGGCAGCATACGCATCGGTCCTTAACCGACAAAAACAGAGCTACAGCAGCACAGGCCAAACGTCTTGCTGCTCCTACTCTCTGTCCGGTCTCATTTTCCATTCCAGTTATTCCATTCTCTAGAATCATACCCCGCTGAACCAACATCCAAAACTCGCAAGTAGCATGCAACTACCCGACTTGTACCGGATCCTATACAACTTAAGCCTAGCTAAAACTACACGAAGGTAACCTATCCTACCCTTTAACTCCAAGGGTTTGTTGTAAAGGCCTCAGTTTTTGACACATTCAAAGTGTTCATCATCACACACACACACCTCATTTGAAGATATTTGATGAACACATTTGAAGAGCAAGTAACCATTATCAACATGCTCACTAGAGAATAAACTCATAAATGCAAAAGTGGTATTTCCCACATGCATCATCTAGGGGCTGGACATTTGGAAAACTCCTACACCATGCTAGGAATGTCCATGCCAAGTTTCACAAATTCAAACTGTTTTATCCCACGGATTCAAAAGAGGGAGGCATATTCTTACTCAGCACATTTTTGTGAGCTCACACACCAATTTTCAATCCATTTGTAGTTGATCTTGACATGAGCTAAGTGTAGCAAATTCAAACTTTATTTTAATTTCAAACTGAACATGTGCTGAAATTTAGTCAAACCAAACCCAATTTGAATTCTAACCGATTCAAATTGCTCAGGGGTGAATAATTCAAATCACCATGGGCAGTTTAGGGCTTACTGTTTACAACAGTGAATTGGAGTTAAGTTCAGGGGTTAAAATTGAAAGTGGGACCCACATGTCAGCCACTGAAGTAAATCAACCGACTGAAACTCCCTCACTCGGGTCTTCGGGCTTCAGCATCGATCGCCACCGAAAAAGGCCACACGCGGGCACAAGTCGCTCCGGGGCCTTCTTAAGGCGCCCCCCTCCTCAGCCAAAGCCCCCTCACCATTTTCTCCTCGCAAGAACACAGAGCCGGAAATTTTCCTCCGCCATTCAGAACTGATCGGAGAGCCCCGATCACGGCCACCCTGCTTCCTCCAGAGCTACGGCAAGGTACTAGGAACCTTCCTCTTTCTTCCGCATCGCTAGAACTTGGCTGAAACCGGTTGATCTCGGCTATACCGAGAGCTCCATTCAGTAACCTAAAGCCGCCGCACTGGTGATCGGTGCTGCTCACCCCCGAGCCACAGCCCGAGTGCTTGATCACCGGCGGTGAATTTCCAGTTTTCCCCTTTCTCGGTACATACCGACCTTTGGGTGCGATTCTATCAAATTCACACTCTAGGAAGAGTTAGAGGGACTCAATCTGCTCCTACACAGACTAGACCTGGTAGCGCACAAGTTGCCTTCACAACCTTTAGCCAGAGAACCCATGTACACGGCATATTTCGAAGATTGCCAACGGCGGATCATGCGGGAAGCATCGGGCGCACGGTGAGAGCCTACGTCGGGCCTCCCCCGAGCTGATTCAAGCTCTTGTCGACCTTCCCAAAGGTCCACCGATGCTCCCCAACCGGTTGCTCGAGTGATTGAGGTGCTAGGCAGGTCGGCTGACATGACCGAAGTTCTCCCGAGGCCGCCGCTCGTCGCCGACCAGGTGCCGGCCATTTTCATGACGAACTGAGCCCGGAATTATGTTCCCCGAGTGAAAGTAGGCAGGGGCGGCCAGAAACATGACGTTTGGAGCCCCACAGACGCTGCCGGCGAGCTCTCCGGTGAGGTATCGCGGCGGCAGAGCGCGGGCTGCGAGAGGTAGACGAAGGGGTGGGTCCCGTCTGTCAGCAGCTCGGATTTTAAATCGTGATCAGTCTGCGGCTTGGATCTGGTGTGCTGGCACGCAAAAAAAACTCTGTGGACCCCGGTGTGCCGTCGCTCCAGTACCCGACACGTGTACCGTGGACCCACCGGCAGATTTGAACTTTTCCCCGATTTTTAGAATTCATTCAAACTTCAAATCCTCATAAATTTGGCTACGAACCTCCAAATCGAGTGAACCAAATTTTCTTGGATTCAGCTCTCTGAATAATTTCCAGCAAATCAAGTTTCACTTCATGAAAATCCATATTTCTCCTGAATTAATTCTTCAAACTTAAACTGTTTGGAATTTTAACTGAAGAATCCGTTGGAGGAAAATTCTGAAAATTTGCTGTGATGTTCACCAAAATATCCCTGAACTACCATAAAAATTTCAGATCCATTTGAGCTCATTTGATCCACCTAATGGTGTGATTAATAAAACTGTTCCAGAGAAAATAGAAAATGTTCAGAAACATTTTCAGAATTTTCTCTGAAATCGTTTAGCTCATATCTTTAGCTAGGAACCTTCAAATTAAGTGAGACCAACTCCATTAGAACCCTCTGAAAATCTAGTTTTCATAAAGGCGTGGCTTGTTCCATGAAAATCCTTAGAATACCCTAAAGGCTTCAATTAAGGTCAAGTACATAATTATTTGTGGAGAGCTCAAATGAGCTTTGCTGCAACTAAAACTTGGCCAAGTCTCTGTTTAGGTTGTATCCAAACCACAGTAAAAATTTCAGAGTCATTGAGTCTGTCTAGTGGGACTTATAGCCTTCACAAGTTTAAAATTCAATTCACATGCATTTAAATTAATACATGTACTTGTTACCTCATGTAGTCGCTAAGGTCGAGGAGGAACCCGAAGTCCTAGACTTCGTTGCTCCGGAAGAGCAGCTAGCCTACGACCAAGAGCAGCAAGGAAAGCTCCGGTTTGCATTAACCATTTTACAAATTTTTATTGTTTTGAGCACATACTTGAATACCATTATTCCTTGCACTAGAGTCTTGTTTGGAAACCCAGTTGCATAGCCAAGAAAACCATGGGTTGGGACTAGAATTGAAAACACCGTAGCTATTGTAATGCTAAGATTATGTAGGATTCGGTACAAGTCGAGTAGTTGTAACTACTCGCGAGCATAGGCTAGAGGCACTCGACTCGGGTAGAGATAGCACATGATACACATGGCAAGAAAAATGAGACCGAGCGGAGAGTAAGGGCAGCAGGACTTTAGGGCCTGGGTGCTATAGCTCCGCTTGTGTCGATTGTGGACCAAGCCGTGTGCGGGCCAGTTGAACAAGCTAGAACAGTACCGAAGACCTACCGGCTATATGGGAACCGGGAAACCGATGTAACTTGGGTAGCTGGGTGTTGAGGCATAGCTGGTCGTTCAGAGGGTAGGTTGAGAGCTCGAGGTGTAAATCGGTTGGCGGCACTGAGATGCGCGTGCAGAGAACTCTTGCTCAGGACGATTGGACCGGTTCAACATTTGGCTAACGGGTGAAAGGTTGTTGTGTACGACGTCCGTGATGGTTGGCAACATCGAGTACGGGCGTACGTGACGGGTTGTTCGGGTAACCCTGCAGGTGTAAATCGATTATAATCGCCGTCCCTCGCGGTCAGTGAGTACCACTTGTTCACTGTACCGTGACGTAGAGAGAACAGGCTAGTGACATGTTAAAAATGTTGCTGATTGAAAGATGGACTTTGATTGTTAATGAGTTGTTGTAGTTTAGAGCTGATTAAAGTTCCTTTCAACTTTGGGCAAAGCACATGAGAGAAATGCGTTTCTTGTTTGATTGCCCCTCTCTCATGTGCCTTAGCGTAAGGTTCTCCACAACCTGCTGCTACAACTCGAAAGTAAGGTTTCACTAATTAGGCGAGTCCTTGCAAATGATTTCTACCTCATGTAACCTATCAACCCTCATGTAGAAGTTCCATGTTTAGGAGAGACGGGTCAGTCTTGCTGAGCCTTCGTGCTCACTGCTTGTGTTTGAAGCTTTTGCAGGGTTCTATGAGGAAGGGACTCCCGAAGAGGAGACGGAACCCCAGGAGGGGAACCCCGTCGAGTGGGAGTCTTGCACACCGCTGTGTTAGTGTGCGTGTGTGCTAGCAAGGACACGTTCACGGGCTGAACGTGAACTTGATGTGTAGTCTACACCCATGAGTGTAGACGGAACATATTTTGTTGTAAAAATGTTCATAAACCTCTTTATGTAATAAACTTTGCTTCCGCTTTGTACCTTTGATGTGTGTTATCCGGTGCTGTGCAACGCAGCACCCCTCAGCGTGATCCTGGCTCGACAAGACTGTGGGGTCGTGTCAGCGCTGGTATCAGAGCTCGCTTGAGGTTTAACGCACTACAAAGGTCATCTTTTTCAAAAATCCAGTGAGGAACGAGTTAATAGCCCATATAAGGATGTTATTAGTGTATAGAAAGTGGCATACTACCCTATTTGTTTATGTCAGAAAATCGTGCATCTCGGGACGTTTATGTCTTGGGAGGTACACGTAAGCGCTGTCCACCAGTGCGCACAAGCTAAATGGTGGAGCCCCATGGGTGGCAGGTAACCCGACCCGCTTTAATATCCTCTACGACTCCTCATGTCGTTTGGGGTATTCGAGCAACGTCTGTCCCTGGCGTGCGTGGTGCAATTTGGGAGACCCCGTCACGTGGTCAGTAACGTGAACACGTAGCTCAAGGCGTGTTCTGCTTGAGAACATCCGGGCGAGTGATGACGGCCGGGTGTACGAACTGTATGGATACCGGGCTCGGTGTGCAGACGAGTCTGACGATTGTGTGAGTTATCTGCAGGTAGTATAACCACGAAACGGTAGACGTGTAGTATCCTTGTGCGAGAAACGCTTAGTGCCACCGAACTAACGAAGCCGGCTAAGTCCGGTATAGGTTTTCTTTGTGAGGACGTAGTACCGACATGATATGGTGACGCATCGACGTCACACTGCACTAAATGAACAACTTCATTGTAAAATTTTAAAGTTTTAATCCAGAGTATTAAAACTTGATGTAACTCCTCCCCTTAATCAAGATATTCAAAGTTAACAAGTTTTCAACTTATAGGCTGCTAAGGACAGAGTCCCCTGTTTTCAGCTGAATTAAGGCTGAAGTTAATCAGAGGTTAGAGGTTGAGTTCTTTCGAGGTTGGGGGCATATGATACATTTATGGAAAGAATTGGAAGAGCTTTACAACTTTTCTGTTGAGGTCCACAGGTTTTTCATCCCTTAACCAATCGAAAAATGCAGTAGAGTTGAAACTGTCCAGAAAACAGGGCAGAGCAAACACTCTCTGTAAACTCTCTGTAAATTGAGCATACCTTCCTGCATAAAAATCCAAAAATAGAAAATGAGGTAGTTCTGAAAAGTTCATGAGATGAGTTACAACTTTGTAACAGAAAGTTTTGTCAGATTGGGAGCAGAATTAACTGGAATTCTTGGATCAAATCAGTACCTAAAGCAGGGAGGTGCTGTCCAATGTTCTCTAGAAATTCTGTTAACTTTGACATCTCATAACTTTTGAACCAGGACAGATCTTAGGCCAAGCAAATACTTTCTGGAAATCTATTGAAGTTATCTTTAACTTTGATGATGAGCTCCAGAATTGGTTTTGCCTTTAGCATGGTCTAAATCAGGTTGGAATGGAAACTGGTCAGGGCTGTCATGTTGGACAGCAGATCAGCAGTCAAATTTGTTTAAATTTGAACTAGGATTCCAAGTCTTATGAGTTCAATGACATGTTTTATGTCATAACTCAATGGTTTACTGTTTAAATAAATATTTGACATTTCTCAAATATGTTTTTACAGATGACAGCGGATAAACAGTTCGAGAACGGGTGGGTGGAATCTCACTGTTCTCACCACAGCGGCTATCCGGAAGCATTGAGGCAGATGCTTCAATAATTCGGGTATGACACGATGCCACAATACTTCGCCAAGGAAGAAGGCGGGGAGGGGAACAAGACGTGGACAATCCATGTCGAGGTTCCTGCAGGACCTACGCCACCCGGGTGGGCGCCGTTCACTGTCACGGTGAGAGGTAGACAACCCGAGGGAATGTGGCAAGTGGCAGCCAGTGACACCATGTCACGTTTCTGCCAGCTACACGTGAGAACGATGGAGGGAACTCCATACGCGCTCGTTCTGGTGGAGGGACGTGCGAATCATGTGTGGGCAGGGAGGTACAGGGAGGCAACCGATCCGGGTAGCCCAAGGTACAGCCCCACAGAGGCGAACCTCAGCCTCCAAATGAGGGCGGAAAAGGCCGTGATGGACAGCAAAGCTGTTCATACGGAGCATCTCGCCACAAAGCTCAATGAGAGCACAAGCCGTGGAGACCATTTTGAGAGTACTCACAGTGCACTCCGCAACGTGCTCCTTCCGACGATCAAGCAACTGAACGAATAGCATAATCAGTTGCAGCGTCTGAAGAAGGCGAAAAAGAAGAGCCGGGTTGACATCGCGGCGTTGCAAGAACTGGTGCAGACGCTAACCCAGCAGAAC
This sequence comes from Neostapfia colusana, assembly GCA_030760725.1. Lineage (NCBI taxonomy): Eukaryota > Viridiplantae > Streptophyta > Magnoliopsida > Poales > Poaceae > Neostapfia > Neostapfia colusana. The sequence goes on from JASWHV010000011.1 coordinate 20,557,331, forward strand.
GAGGACCTTACTCAAGAGCGAGACGACGCTATTGAGGAAGGGCAAGGCTGGGAAGAAGGCTACAACCAGGCCATGGACGAGGTTCACGCGTTGCAGGACCTCGTGCCTCCAGTATTGGGCATACCGATGGTCTTGGGTCTTCCGGCAATGGGAGAACCCGAGATGGAAGAAGAGGTGGTAGATCCGGAGCCACCAGCAGAGGTACCAGAGGAGGACGACCCGCAGGAGGTCTAGTTCGACTCCGAGTAGGGGGTTACGGTTGTCAAGTAGGGCAGCTAGAGTAGGGTAACCCAAACTTTTGTAATCGGTGACATGTCGTGTAGGCAGTAGGGTATGTATATAAAGTGACGACATGAGAACGACTTCTCGGAGGCCCGAGAATAATGTATCTTGTATAAATTTTATGTTTTATCAATATATGTGAATGTTGTGCAAACTATTCATGCGTCACTTCAATACCTACTGTTGCATATGGAATTTTAAGTATGACATGTACTGATCGCTGCTGTTTTGAATTCCAGAATGACTCGTACTCGTTCCAACCCAGACGTTGGGGGTTCCAGTCAAGGGGGAGAAACCTCCCAACAGCCTCCCGAGGACTCCTCTGGACAACAACAACAGCAGCAGCCACAGCAACAACCGCCACAGCCAACGGTTACATTGGCTGACATCGTTGCGGCGATGTCGGATTCTCATCAGCAGCACACGGAGTTGCTGCAAACTCTTATTGCCAATACGTCTCGACCAGAGAGGCGTCAAGATCGTGAGGAGCGCCAACAGAGCTCCTACTCCAACTTCCTGGCAACTCATCCCCCGGTACTCTCAAGGGCAGATGAACCCCTCGATGCGGACAACTGGCCGCACGATCGAGATGAAGTTCGGGCTGCTCCAAATAAGTGAGCAGCGCAAGACTCAGTTCGCGGTCCAACAGCTCCAGGGATCCACGAGCGCGTGGTGGGCAATCTTCTGTGCTTCACAGCCCACCGACCGAGTTATGACCTGGGCGGAGTTCCGGACGGCCTTCAGGGCCTATCACATACTGCCGGGTCTGATGAAGAGGAAGACACAGGAGTTTTTACACCTGCAGCAAGGGAGTCGGAATGCTGGAATACTCCAGGGCATTCAACGATCTCGCGCTCTATGCATCGTATCACGCCGATACTAACGAGAAGTGGCGGGGCCACTTCTACCAGGGGCTTAACCCGATCCTGAAGGACAAGCTGGCGATGTTCAATCGCGGCAGCCTCAACGACATAATTGATGATGCGATTTTTCAGGAGGACTCCGGTAAGGAGTTAGCGGCGGCGGAAAGAAAGCGAAGTGCGCCGCAAAGCAGCGGAGAAGGAGGCGGTCCTTCTCAGAAATTTCAGATGGTGAATCACCCACCATCAGGTTCACGCTGGCAGCCACCACAGAGGCCGATGCCATTCCGCAGTCGGCCCTATTCTTCACCGGCGTTCCGGCCGGCACTGCCAGCACCACCTCCACATCAACAACAACAACAACGGGCGATGCCACGTGCGTATGCACCTCAGCAGCGCATGCCGGGCTTTCGTCCTCCAAGCACCGGACAAGCAGCGGCCACATGCTACAAATGTGGTCGGCCAGGACACTTCGCCAGCAGTTGCCCGGAGAGGCAAGGCGGCGGAGTTGCACCACAACTTCGGGGGAGGAATCAGCCGCGAAACCTACTAATGCGCGGCGGGCAAACCCGAGGCCCGACACTGTCCACCAACTTGCCATAGAGGACGTGCCGGAGGGAGAGCCAATCCTTGCGGGTATGTTCCAACTCCACCAGCATCCCGCCATAGTATTATTTGATTCAGGCACCACGCATAGCTTCATTAGCCAAGCTTTCATTGATAGATATAGCTTGCAAATACTACCACCGATAGTCCTTATGTGATCTGTTCACCGGGTGGGAAAATTTCAGCAAGCATGATGGTCCCAAAAGCGCCATTGTGCTTAGAGGATAGAGTATACCCTAGGTCTCTCATAATTTTAGAGGGACAAAACGCTGTTTTAGACACCGTCCTCCGAATTGTGCACTTGAACTCAGAAGTGCACGAATCTCATTCTTTATTTCTGGACAGTCCAGAAATAAAACTTCCAAGTGTCTATCAGTCCACAACCATCAGATTGGAAGATATTCTAGTGGTCCGAGAGTTCCCAGACGTGTTCCGGGATGATTTACCGGGGATGCCGCACGATAGAGAGGTGGAGTTCAAGATTGAACTTGCACCGGGAACCATGCCAATACCCCGAAGGCCGTACAAGATGGCGCCCAAGGAGTTGGCTGAACTGAAGACTAAGCTCACGGACCTGCTGGAGAAGGGCTTTATTAGGCCGAGCTCCTCGCCATGGGGCTGTTCGGCATTATTTGTGAAGAAGAAGGATGAGACGTTGCGGCTTTGTGTGGACTATCGTCCACTAAACGCCGTAACCATCAAGAACAAGTACCCGTTGCCACGAATCGACATGTTGTTTGATCAGTTGGTCGAAGCAAGGATCTTTTCAAAGATGGACTTAAGATCCGGGTACCATCAGATTAAGATACGGGCTGAGGATATTCCGAAGACGGCTTTCTCGACGAGATACGGGCTTTATGAGTACCTGGTCATGTCCTTCGGCCTCACCAATGCTCCAGCTCACTTCATGTACTTGATGAACTCGGTATTCATGCCGGAGCTGGACAAGTTTGTCGTGATCTTCATCGACGACATACTGGTATATTCCAAGTCGGAGGAAGATCACAAGAAACATCTGCGTATAGTCTTGCAACGGCTGCGGGATCACAAGCTATACGCGAAATTCAGCAAATGCGAATTCCGGATATCACAAGTGCCTTTTCTCGGGCATATCATCTCAGCGGAGGGTATCGCTGTAGACCCGAGTAAGATCACACAAGTGCTGAATTGGAAATCCCTGAGAACTGTTCACGAGGTACGGAGTTTCCTCGGACTCGCGGGATATTATCGGAGGTTCATCCCGAACTTCTCGAAGATTTCCAAGCCTATGACCAAGCTGCTGAAGAAGGCTACCAAATATGTTTGGAGTCCAACATGTGAAGCAGCTTTCAAGGCATTAGTGAAGCACCTGACATCAGAACTGGTTTTGGCGCAGCCAGACACAACAAAACCATTCGATGTGTACTGCGATGCATCCGGCATTGGGCTCGGATGTGTGCTGATGCAAGACCGAAGGGTGGTCGCGTATGGGTCACGGCAGCTCAGAAACCATGTGCAGAATTATCCAACTCACAACTTGGAGCTCGCTGCCGTGGTACTTGCACTAAAAATGTGGAGGCACTACCTACTCGGTAACCTCGTACATTTATATACCGACCACAGGAGCCTCAAGTACATATTCACTCCGAAGGAGCTGAACATGAGGCAGCGAAGATGGTTAGAGTTGATAAAGGTTTACGAAATAGAAATCCATTATCACCCCGGCAAAGCAAACGTATTGGCGGATGCGCTGAGTCACAAGTCACACGTCAATAATCTGACCATCACACTGTTGGAAGAGAGCGAACCACCACTACGTGTAATTCCACATGAAGCTCTCTACAACCTAGCTTTGATCCCCACCATCCGTGAAGAGGTAGAGGCAGCTCAGAAACATGACAAGGGCATGTCGCATTTGCGGAGACGTGTAGACAGTGGGGAGCTAAAATGTTTCCGGAAGGACGGAGACGGCGTCCTATGGGTCAAGGACCAGATCGTCGTACCCCGTAACCCGGAGTTACGGAAGAAAATTTTTGATGAGGCTCAATTATCAAAATTTTCTATTCACCCCGGCAGCAACAAAATGTATGAGGAACTAAGAACCATGTTTTGGTGGACACGGATGAAGCGGGAAATCGTCAAGTACGTGTCCGAGTGTGATACATGTCGAAGGGCGAAGGAAGATCATATGCGGAAACCGGGACTGCTACAACCACTGGGCGTTCCTGCCTGGAAGTCAGAGGATGTGAGCATGGACTTCATCGTCTGTTTACCCACCACCTTTCAGAAACATGATTCTGTGTGGGTGATCGTCGACCGGCTCACCAAAGTTGCCCATTTCATCCTGGTCAACACCAACTACAACGCCAAGAAGTACACTGAGCTGTACATCTCACGGATCCTATGCTTGTACGGCGTACCCCGTACCATCATATAGGACCGGGGCACATTATTTGTGTCCCGTTTTTGGGAGCAGCTGAACGCTGCATTGGGGACGAAGCCGATCCGTAGTTCCGTGTACCACCCGCAGACGGATGGGCAAACCGAGCTGGTAAATCAGATCCTAGAAGACATGCTACGAGCTTGCGCTATCAACCACGGCAAGAATTGGGATGATCACTTACCGTTAGCTGAGTTCTCGTACAACAATGGGTACCAAGCCAGCATCAAGATGGCACCTTACGAGGCGCTATACGGGAGGAAATGTCGCACACCACTGAATTGGTGTGAGTCTGGCAAAAGGGTCACCTTCGGTATTGATCTTGTCAACAATGCGGAGGAAAAGGTTCGGCTGATTCAAGCAAATCTAAAAGCCGCCCAGTCCCGACAGAAGTAATATGCGGACCGGAGAAGGCGCCCACTACAATTCAAAGTCGGGGATCACGTATACCTACGTGTGTCTCCAATGAAGGGCGTAAACAGATTTGGGGTGAGAAGAAAGCTGGTACCCCGATTCATCGGCCCATTCCAGATTACCGAAAGATGTGGATCAGTAGCATACCGGCTAAAATTACCAGAAGCACTTTCCGGTGTGCACGACATCTTTCATATTTCCCAGCTGAAGAAGTGTCTTAAGCTATCAACTACCGTTCAGCTGGAGGACATTGAAGAACTGAAACCGGATCTCACCTATCGGGAGGAACCGGTTCAGATCATTGACGAGAAGGCCCGAACCACACGCAACCGTACGTTGTGGTTCTACAAAGTTCTGTGGAGTTATCACTCCATTGACGAAGCGACCTGGGAGAGCAATGGATTTCTTCGCGCTAACTACCCTGACTTTTTCACGTCGCATATCTGGTAATTTTCTACCGTCCTCTCTCTCATTTTCACCTTATAATATCGGGACAAGATTCTTTTAAAGGGGGAGGAATGTAAAGGCCTCAGTTTTTGACACATTCAAAGTGTTCATCATCACACACACACACACAAACCTCATTTGAAGATATTTGATGAACACATTTGAAGAGCAAGTAACCATTATCAACATGCTCACTAGAGAATAAACTCACAAATGCAAAAGTGGTATTTCTCACATGCATCATCTAGGGGCTGGACATTTGGAAAACTCCTACACCATTCTAGGAATGTCCATGCCAAGTTTCACCCAAATTCAGAACCTTTTTGAGGTCCTTTTGGGTATATCATGAAACAGGGTAGTTTGAACTCAAATTCAAATTCAAACTGTTTTATCCCATGGATTCAAAAGTGGGAGGCATATTCTTACTCAGCACATTTTTATGAGCTCACACACCAATTTTCAATCCATTTGGAGTTGATCTTGACATGAGCTAAGTGTAGAATATTCAAACTTTATTTGAATTTCAAACTGAACATGTGCTGAAATTTAGTCAAACCAAACCCAATTTGAATTCTAACCGATTCAAATTGCTCAGGGGTGAATAATTCAAATCACCATGGGCAGTTTAGGGCTTACTGTTTACAACAGTGAATTGGAGTTAAGTTCAGGGGTTAAAATTGAAAGTGGAACCCACATGTCAGCCACTGAAGTAAATCAACCGACTGAAACTCCCTCACTCGGTTCTTCGGGCTTCAGCTGCGATCGCCACCGAGGGAGGCCGCCGCGCCAGCAGCTGCTTGGCCACGCGCGGGCACAAGTCGGTCCGGGGCCTTCTTAAGGCGCCCCCCTCCTCGGCCAAAACCCCATTACCATTTTCTCATCGCAAGAACACAGAGCCGGGAATTTTCCTCTGCCGTTTGGAACTGATCGGAGAGCCCCGATCACAGCCACCATGCTTCCTCCAGAGCTACGGCAAGGTACTAGGAATCTTCCTCTTTCTTCCCCATCACTAGAACTCAGCTGAAACCGGTTGATCTCGGCTATACCGAGAGCTCCATTCAGTAACCTAAAGCCGCCGCACTTCGGGATCCCGTGGACAGCCCAACCAGGAGGTTGTCACGCCCGAGCTAAGCCATCCCGGGACGCGCTGGTGATCGGTGTTGCTCACCCACGAGTCACAGCCCGAGTGCTTGATCACCGGCGGTGAATTTCCAGTTTTCCCCTTTCTCGGTACAGACCGACCTTCGGGTGCGGTTCTAGCAAATTCACACTCTAGGAAGAGTTAGAGGGTCTCAATCCGCTCCTACACAGACTAGACCTGGCAGCGCACAAGTTGCCTTCACAACCTTTAGCCGGAGAACCCCTGTACACGGCATATTTCGAAGATTGCCAACGGCGGATCATGCGGGAAGCATCGGGTGCACGGTGAGAGCCTACGTCGGGCCTCCCCCGAGCTGCATCAATCTCTGGTCGACCTTCCCGAAGGTCCACTGATGCTCCCCGACCGGTTGCTCGAGTGATTGAGGTGCTAGGGAGGTCAGCCGACATGACCGAAGTTCTCCCGAGGCCGCCGCTCGTTGCTGACCAGGTGCCGGCCATTTTAATGACGAACTGAGCCCGGAATTATGTTCCCCGAGTGAAAGTAGGCAGGGGCGGCCAGAATCATGATGTTTGGAGCCCGACAGACGCTGCTGGCGAGCTCTCCGACGAGGTATCGCGGCGGCAGAGCGCGGGCAGCGAGAGGTAGACAAAGGGGTGGGTCCCGTCTGTCAGCGGCTCGGATTTTAAATCGGGATCAGTCTGCGGCTCGGATCCGGTGTGCTGGCGCACAAAAAAACTCCATGGACCCCGGTGGGCCGTCGCTCCAGTACCTGACACGTGTACCGTGGACCCACCGGCAGATTTGAACTTTTGCCCGATTTTCAGAATTCATTCAAACTTCAAATCCTCATAACTTTGGCTAGGAAGCTCCGAATCGAGTGAACTAAATTTTGTTGGATTCAGCTATCTGAATAATTTCCAGCAAATCAAGTTTCTCTTCATGAAAATCCTTATTTCTCCAGAATTAATTCTTCAAAGTTTAAAATGTTTGGAATTTTAACTGGAGAATCCGTTGGAGGAAAATTCTGAAATTTTGCTGGGATGTTCACCAAACTATCCCAGAACTACAATAAAAATTTCAGATCCATTTGAGCTAATTTGATCCACCTAATGGTGTGATTAATAAAACTGTTCCAGAGAAAATAAAAAATGTTCAGAAACATTTTCAGAATTTTCTCTGAAATTGTTTAGCTCATATCTTTAGCTAGGAACCTTCAAATTAAGTGAGACCAACTCCATTAGAACCCTCTGAAAATCTAGTTTTCAGAAAGGAATGGCTTGTTCCATGAAAATCCCTAGAATACCCTAAAGGCTCCAATTAAGCTCAAGTACATAATTATTTGTGGAGAGCTCAAATGAGCGTTGCTGCAACTAAAACTTGGCCAAGTCTCTGTTTAGGTTGTATCCAAACCACAGTAAAAATTTCAGAGTAATTGAGTCTGTCTAGTAGGACTTATAGCCTTCACAAGTTTAAAATTCAATTCAAATGCATTTAAATTAATACATGTACTTGTTACCTCATGTAGTCGCTAAGGTCGAGGAGGAACCCGAAGTCCTAGACTTCGTTGCTCCGGAAGAGCAGCTAGCCTACGACCAAGAGCAGCAAGGAAAGCTCCGGTTTGCATTAATTATTTTACAAATTTTTATTGTTTTGAGCACATACTTAAATACCATTATTCCTTGCATTAGAGTCTTGTTTGGAAACCCAGTTGCATAGCCAAGAAAACCATGGTTTGGGACTAGAATTGAAAACCCCGTAGCTATTGCAATGCTAATATTATGTAGGATTCGGTACAAGTCGAGTAGTTGGAACTACTCGCGAGCATAGGCTAGAGGCACTCGACTCGGGTAGAGATAGCACATGATACACATGGCAAGAGAAAATGAGACTGAGCGGAGAGTAAGGGCAGCAGGGCTTTGCGGCCTGTGTGCTATAGCTCCGCTTTTGTCGATTGAGGACCGAGCCGTGTGCGGGCCTATTGAACAAGCTAGAACAGTACCGAAGACCTACCGGCTATATGGGAACCGGGAAACTGATGTAACTCGGGTAGCTGGGTGTTGAGGCATATCTGGTCGTTCAGAGGGTTGGTTGAGAGCTCGAGGTGTAAATCGGCTGGCGGCACTGAGATGCGCGTGCAGAGACCTCTTGCTCGGGACGATTGGACCGGTTCAACATTTGGCTAACGGGTGAAAGGTGGTTGCATACGGCGTCTGTGATGGTTGTTGTAGGCAACATTGAGTACGGGCGTACGTGACGGGTTATTCGGGTAACCCTGCAGGTGTAAATCGATTATAATCGCCGTCCCTCGCGGTCAGTGAGTACCACTTGTTCACTGTACCGTGACGTAGACAGAACAGGCTAGTTACATGTTAAAAATGTTGCTGATTGAAAGATGAACTTTGATTGTTAATGAGTTGTTGTAGTTTAGAGCTGATTAAAGTTCCTTTCAACTTTGGGCAAAGCACATGAGAGAAATGCGTTTCTTGTTTGATTGCCCCTCTCTCATGTGCCTTAGTGTAAGGTTCTCCACAACCTGCTGCTAAAATTTGAAAGTAAGGTTTCACTAATTAGGCGAGTCCTTGCAAATGATTTCTACCTCATGTAACCTATCAACCCTCATGTAGAAGTTCCATGTTTAGGAGAGACGGGTCAGTCTTGCTGAGCCTTCGTGCTCACTGCTTGTGTTTGAAGCTTTTGCAGGGTTCTATGAGGAAGGGACTCCCGAAGAGGAGACGGAACCCCAGGAGGGGAACCCCGTCGAGTGGGAGTCGTGCACACCGCTGTGTTAGTGTGCGTGTGTGCTAGCAAGGACACGTTCACGGGCTGAACGTGAACTTGATGTGTAGTCTACGCCCATGAGTGTAGACGGAACATATTTTGTTGTAAAAATGTTCATAAACCTCTTTATGTAATAAACTTTGCTTCCGCTTTGTACCTTTGATGTGTGTTATCCGGTGCTGTGCAACGCAGCACCCCTCAGCGTGATCCTGGCTCGACAAGACCGTGGGTTCGTGTCATTTGTGGATCATGCATTTGGAGTATCAATCACCTTGACCTAATGCACAGTACATACTAGACCCATAAAAGTGATACAAAGTAAAATGTAACTAAAAGGCTGTTAAATGCAAACCGGGGCTTGCCTTATGTTGCTACAGATTTTGTTCTACTTTATAGTCAGTATCTTGGTGACGATTTAATCTTCAACTTGCTGATCCGAGTCGAGTTCTTTGTCAATCTCCTTCGTCGTATTTCCTACCGACATGAATATGCATAGTTTTATGTTGCAAGTAAAGACATTATAAAACAAAAGTGTTTTATGACTTAAGAAAGGGTACTGACTAACTAAGACTCGATAATTTGGTTTGGCTACGTGCTGGAACAGAGAAAGGAACAATTTTAGCATTGGAGGTTTTGGAATAAGTTCAAAGGAATAGCTAATGGACACAAATATGAAGCTGGACATAATTGGCAGAAAACTGGAGAAGATTACCTCAACTTGCCCTGAAATTTTTACAGTGGTCCATAGATCCTATAGAGGTATGGCTTGCAAGATTTCAGACAAAGTTGATGTAAGATGTGGCCTAAAGAATTTTCTTTGCTATTTGGCTTCTCTGAATTCCTATGGCAATTCTAGGATCTTGTCATGCTCCAAATTTGGTTTTCCAGATACTTGGGAGTCTCATGAGTCCATAGGACTTTGTTTTACCATTTTTGGAGCTTCCTACACAGAGATATGAATTTTACAAACTTGGGTAAAAGTCTAAAAATGTCTCTGTTCATTTTTCCTATTTTTTAGAGACATAAAGAATTGACACTACATTTGGCCTAGCAAATGAAGGCCAATGCCTCTGAACATTTTACTGGAGCTCAAGGATTTTTGGAAGAATGTCCTACCTAAATTTGGGAACTTTTAAATAAACAGAACTCCTGTAAAAATTCCTATAAGATTTTCCTTAAATGAATTAATGAGCCAAATCCAGAGATTTTCATAAATATTGGGCTGCACCCCTGGATAGTGCTGTTTGAGAGAAATCCAACAAAAATTATTTTACAATTTTTAGAGGATCCTACACAAAGTTATGCTCTCCAAAGTTTGAACCGAATTAGGAAAATCTGGAAAAGTTTAAACACTGCCCCTGGGCCCCACCTGTCATCCCTCATCTTCAACCAAGCGCCAGACAGGGCCAGTGGTGGCTCTCTCCGGCGAGGGTCGCCGGACCGGCCTTCCCGGCCACCTCCCGACCCCCTGCTGGCCCCCCCCCCCTCATTTTCCATCACCCTGAACATGATGGTGAGGTCGCCGGCGGCCGAATCTCACCGGAAACCATGGCGCACCGGCAACAGCAAGACCTAGGGCTCCGGCGAGGTCGTGCACGGTGAATTCTCCACCAAATGATTGGTTCTTGGGCTCCAAAGCACCAGGGAATCGTGTAGAAGGTCGACATAAGGTTCAAACGAGCCGGGGAGCGCTCCAAACCTATCGGCACCGTGCGCCCGAATAGTCCAGCAGTATTCCCTCGAAAAGAACTCGGATTTCTTGCTCCATACCTAATTTCTCGGCCTAAAATCTATGGAGGAGGTGTGCTAGGCAGTTAATAACATGTGTGCAGAGTTTGGAACACATCCAACACGAATTGAGGACGAATTTTGCAATTTCTTACCTCGGGGTCAGTTGTGGGTGCACCTATGAGTAAGCTCATTTGGGCTTGAACTTGCTCGGGTTGAGCTGTCCACAGCGACACAACTCAGTTCTTCACTGTTTACCCGAGAGCTGCAGAACCTTTGCTGTTTTCCGGTGCAAACAAGCTTGGGACAGGGGAGGAAAAGGGCTGTCCGGCTAGAGCACTTGTGGGCGCAGCTGTTTCGTGTGGAGAGCTCGAGCAAAAGAAGTTCAGTTGGTGGCTGGCCGTGGGAAGAACAGAGCACAGCGCCGGCGTCGGTTTTCTCGGGAGAGCGCTGCGTGAACGAGCGAGAGGAGAAACACTTCACGGGGCTGGGAGCTACGTGCTTATCGATCGGCCACCGGATCACCCCGAGCAGGAGGTGGCATCGACCGACGTCGGTGGCTTCGGGTGTCAGGAGGTGGCGCGAGCTGAAGACTCGCTGCAGTCGGCTTGCATTTGTGAGACTGACAGGTGGGGTCCACAGCCACAATTCTCCCTCCTTTCTGTGCTTTAGGATTCCCACACGGATTTTGTCCAAAAATTTCAAAAATTAGAGTGTAGACCAAAAGGAATATGAAAAACAAAATGGTGCACTCAAATTTAAATCCCGGTGAAGTTGGAATTTGAAACTGAGATTTAAATTTAAATTCAAATTTTCTCCCATTTAAATTCCAACACATAAAAAATCCTTTTCAAATGCTCTGAAAATTTGCCGTGCTATTATTGGATGTGTGGAGAACCAAATGATAGCTTTAGATCTCCGTGTTCGGGAATTTTTGCAATTTCATGTTTAGACTTGGAGCTCACACCGTTAAATTCAAATGTTTAAATTCCCTCTCATTTTCTCTGTGTGACTTGCAGCTCCACTTGCTAGAGTTTTGGGATTTCACATGAACAACCGACTTTTGCTAGTTAAGTGGGCGTGAGTTGTATAAATTTAGCTTCCACAGTTGTAGACTCTGTATTTAGATGTAAACTGAAGGCTTGTACTACTTTGTGCACACTCAGTTGTTTTTTTATGTAATACAATGGTTGCCTTATGATGTGTGCTGTCGGGTGTCGCATCGTGCGGCACCACTCTGAGATCCTGGGCATACGGATTTCGGTCTGTCACAGGCTGGTATCAGAGCTGCTTAGGGGATATCACACTAATTAAGGACTGTATTACGGGAAAACTTAGTATTACGGTGAGGATTCGCTAGTATGCCCAAATAAGGACTATATTAATATAGTTACTTGAAGTGGCATGACTAACATATGTGTTATAATTCTAAATTTTGATTATGTAAGAACGCACCTACGCTCAGGTAAATATGGTAAGGAACGCCACCGAAAGCGGTTCAATTTCGGTTAGATCCCCTGACAAGAATGTGGTTCAGGATAGGTCTCACAGCTTGGTGTGAGACGTTAATATGAAACTCTTGAACTCTTCATGTTCCTGAGTTCATAGGAAATGCTGGTCCCTGGCGTGCATTAGGCAAGAAAGTGGAAACTCCATCGTGTGGTGGGTAACACGATAGTGTGTTCTTTTGGAAATAGCCTAGGAGGACATACGCAGCGCTTGCTATCGGCGTGCCGTGCAGGGCAGTAGGTGGTATCTATTGGGTTGATGAAATTCCCATCCTTGATGACCCATTCGCGCTGAACTTGGGTTCCCCGTCATGTAGTGTGAAAAACGATCACGTTCGTTGAGACGTGGCTTAACTCAAGGACGGTCGTATGGCAATGATACGGGCATATGTATTTACTTTAAAATATGGACCTGCCTAAAATAACAACAACCTTTGAGTGCATCACTATTGAGTGTTCTTCTGCAGGTACTAACCACGTATGTACCCCGTGTAGTACACGTGTGCGAGAGACCATTTAGTGCCACAATTGAGACGTATATGCCGGTATAATACGGTTAGGATTTTCCTTGTTGTGAGGAATGTAGTACCGACATGTAATAGGCATTTGCATTAAAGATAATGGTAACAAGGAACTAAAATAACCAAGTTTCAATGTTTAGGACTCTAGTTAGGTATAAAAATTCAACAGTTGATTGGTTTAGTTCAAAGGGATTGAAAAACAGAGTGCTCTGTTTTGGCAGCAAGTTTGCTGAACTTTAACAGAGCATAACTCACAGGCTATTTAGCCAATTGGGGTGTGGGATATAGTTCTGTAAAGGAGTTTAAGTGTTCTACAACCTTATTGTTGACTTCCAGAGCATAATCACACATTAAACTGGTTGAAATTCCAGATGGTTGTAAACTGTCCAGAACCAGGACAGGTTCAAAAACTCTCTGGACTGTCCTGTTTTTCAAGCATAATCTCCTGAAGAAAAATCAAACATTAGCATATGTATATTTTTCGAATGTATAGGAGGTCTTACATCTTTGTAGTTCAATGTTTCTGCAGTTGCAGCACGGAATTCAGTGGAATTTAGAGTTGGAAACAGCAACTTCAAAAGTAGGTGCTGTTGAAATTCTTCCAGAAATTCTGTTGAATTTTCATTATCGTAACTTTTTAACCAGAACTGATATGAGTGCAAATAAATACTCGTTGGAAAGATACTGAAGTTAAATTTATCTTTGGTATTCAACTTGTGTTATGAAAATGCCATGTACTAGGTCAAAATCTGGGATATTTTGAAACTTGTCATTCTGGGCAGAGGGATGGACAGTTGAACTCATTTGAGAAATTGTTGTACCCTAGGGGGTTTGATTACTTCCAATGTGGTAGAACATACTCATGAGTTGTTATCTTCAACTAGGGAAAGATTTGAGTATATTTCCTACTCAAGTTTCCTTTGCTAGATACCATGTTTGTGTCGTATTGAAGAGACAGGGTACTATACGTGATGACAAAGCGATATTAATATCTCGTAGTGACCAAATCTAGTTGAGATGAACATCCAAAGAGGAAGTCCATCAAGTTTGATTTAACTAGTTTGTATTTGGTCTGGTAATGGTGTAGCTTGTGAAAAGTTATTACATTATCTATTACGAGACGTATCGCATGTTTACTGTCATTATGTGTTTACGCCTATTTTATTGGACTGCATGAAGTATGTTGTGGGACTGATTTTATTATCGTATGGTTGCAGATGGTTCGTACGCGGACCACGCATGAGGTCGGTGGCTCTAGTCAGCAAGGGGGTGATGATTCCCAGCCACCTGCCTACGACAGTACCCCGCAGCAACAACCACCACTGCCACCTCCGCTTACACTAGCGGATGTGATCGCGGCACTGATGGGCAATCGTGAGGAGCAGACCGATCTGCTCCGCACAATCGTGCAGAATACGTCCCATGCGGGGGGGCATCAAGAGAGGGGTCCTCATGAGCCCCACACTATGACGTACTCGGATTTCATGAGTACGCATCCTCCGGTGTTCACCAAAGCGGTAGAACCACTGGAGGCCGACAACTGGCTGCGTACGATCGAGTCCAAGTTCTGGCTGCTCGAATGCACAGAGCAGAAGAAGACTCTATTCGCGGCATAGCAGATTCACGGTTCTACTGGTGCGTGGTGGGCGAACTATGTTGCCTCACTATCTGCTGGCCACGCCGTGAAATGGGAAGAATTCCGGGAGGCGTTCCGCGCCTATCATATCCCTCCCGGGATAATGAAGAGGAAGTTCCAAGAATTCTTGGAGCTGAAGCAGGGCGGGAGGAGTGCCCACGGATACTCCCGTGCGTTCAACCATCTGGCACAGTATGCTTCAGATTATGTCTCCACCGAGGAGAGGAAGCGAGAGCACTTCTATCATGGGTTAAATTCTGAGATGAAGACGCATCTCGTACAATGCAATTGTGGCACTTTCAACGACCTCATCAACGCCACGATCATGCAAGAGGAAGCTCAGCGGGAATTGGCGGCTGAGCAGCAAAAGCGAAGCGCTCCACCAAGCGGGGGTGGAGCTCCTCAAAAATACCGCATGGTGTATCGGACACCATCCGGTCAGCAGTGGCATCCACCGGCGTGACCTCATCAGTTCGGGGGTCGTTCTTTTCAGCCACCCCCGTTCCGACCGCCGATGCCACCACCGCGTCCACAGCAGCAGAAGCAGAAGATGGTACCCCGGGCGTTTCCACCGCCATAACGCGCCCCAGGCTTCCGTCCGCCAATCAGCGGAGGACTGCCTCTCTACACCTGCTACACATGTGGCCAGGTGGGTCATTTCTCGAAGAACTGTCCCCAGGGGCAGCAAAGCAGCAGGCAAGCCCAATATCAAGGCGGTGCTCGAGGCCGACCTCCGGTCAAGAATGGAGGTCAGCGAACAGGGGGTGTTCGCAACCTCGACAATGAGGACGCCCTGGAGGGAGAAAACGTGCTGGCGGGTACATTCACTCTCAACGATCAAGCAATCATCATATTATTTTATTATGGTGCAACCCACAACTTCATAAGTGCATCATATGTGGTTTAGCATCAACTGGAAGTCTTTCTAACCGAGTGCTCTTATATGATTTGCTCACCAGGAGGGAAGATTTCAGCAACTATGATGATTCCGAAAGCACCACTGTGCTTAGGTGGGAAGATATATCCCACTACTATGATTATTCTTGAGGGACAGAATATTGATGCAATCTTAGGGATGTTATGGCTAAATTACCATGATGCTGTCCTAGAAACATTATCACGGACGGTTCACCTCAACTCCCCACTATACCGTCCGCAGTCTCTTATACTAGACAATCCAGTCCCAGAAGTTTCAGCCGCCTATAATACTTAAGCTTCCAAGTTAGAGGACATACCCGTAGTCCGAGAGTACCCCGACGTGTTCCCGGATGATCTCCCGGGAATGCCACCAGAACGGGATGTGGAGTTCAAGATTGAACTTGCACCCGGGACTACTCCCATATCACGGAGACCGTACAAAATGGCTCCGAATGAGCTGGCTGAGTTGAAATAACAGCTCAATGATTTGTTCAGCAAGGGTTTCATTAGACCGAGTTCCTCGCCTTGGGGATGCTCAGCGCTGTTCGTCAAGAAGAAAGATGAAACCTTGAGGCTGTCTGTGGATTATCGGTCACTCAATGCCGTCACCATCAAGAACAAATATCCACTGCCCCGCATTGACATACTGTTTGATCAGCTTGTGGGTGCAAGTGTATTCTCCAAGATAGATCTTCGCTCCGGGTATCATCAAATAAAAAATCCGGGCGGAGGATATCCCGAAGATTTCCTTCTCGACGAGATATGGCTTATATGAATATCTCGTCATGTCTTTTCGTCTCACCAATGCTCCGGCACATTTCATGTACCTCATGAACTCGGTGTTCATGCCGGAGCTGGACAAGTTCGTTGTGGTGTTCATTGATGATATCTTGGTTTAAAACAAGTCAGAAGCAGAACACGCCGAACACTTGAGAATCGTTCTTCAACGATTGCGGGACCATAAGCTCTATGCCAAGTTCAGAAAATGCGAGTTTTGGATCAGCCAAGTGCCATTTTTGGGACATATTATCTCAGCGGAAGGCATCACGGTTGACTCAACCAAAATTGAACAAGTGCTGAAATGGAAAGCCCCCACTTCTGTCCATGAAGTCAGAAGCTTCCTCGGTTTAGCGGAATATTAGTGGAGATTCATTCCAAGCATCTCCAAGCTTGCGAAGCCGATGACAGAATTATTGAAGAAAGGAACAAAATATGTTTGGAACTCAGCACATGAAGGAGCGTTCCAAGCATTGGTAAAGCATCTCACAACAGCCCCGGTCTTAGCTCAACCGGATAAGACCAAGCCCTTCGACGAGTATTGTGATTCGTTTGGTATCGGGCTCGGCTGCATGTTGGTGCAAGAGGGACGTGTGGTCGAGTATGGCTCACGCCAACTTCGAAACCATGAGCAGCACTATCCGACTCATGATCTTGAGCTCGCTGCTGTGGTATCGGCGTTGAAAATGTGGAGGCACTATCTCCTGGGGAATTTGGTGCACCTCTACACCGACCACAAGAGCTTAAAGTGTATCTTCACCCAGAAGGAGCTGAATATGAGGCAAAGGAGGTGGTTAGAACTAATCAAAGACTATGAGATTGAGATTCATTACCACCCCGGCAAGGCAAATGTGATTGCCAACGCGTTGAGTCGGAAATCACATATCCATAACCTTACCATTACACCAATGGAAGAGGAAGAGCCGAGTTTATACTTGGTTCCTTATGGATCACTCTACAATCTTTCTCTCATCCCTACCATTAGGGAGGATATCATTGCAGCTCAGAAAGTCGACAAGGGCATGACACCTCCCCGTAGACGGATAGACAGAGGGGATATCAAATGTTTCTGGAAAGAGGATGAGGGGACGCTGTGGTTCAATGACCGCATAGTCGTACCCTGGAATATGGAGCTGAGGAAGAATATCCTTGAGGAGGCTCACTTGCCTAAATTTTCCATTCATCCGGGCAGCAACAAAATGTACCAAGATTTGAAAACGAAATTTTGGTGGACACGGATGAAGCGGGAAGTGGCTAAATACGTATCCCAGTGTGATACATGTAGATGAGTGAAAGCGGATCACATGAGAAAATCAAGGATGTTACAACCCCTGAAAATTCCAGCATGGAAGTGGGAAGATGTGAGCATAGATTTCATTGTGGGATTACCCCTGACTTCCAACAAGCATGTTTCCATATGGGTAATCATTGACCGATTAACCATGTCAGCTCACTTCATTCCCGTGCATACACGTTTCCATGCCAGCAAGTATGCGGAGTTGTAAATTGCAAGAATCCTATGCTTGCATGGGGTACCCAAGACCATAATCTCAGATCGAGGGGCACTGTTTGTAGCCTGTTTCTGGGAGCAGTTGCACGCTGCATTGGATACTAAACTGATTAGAAGCTCCGCTTATCACCCTCAGACAGATGGGCAAACTGAGAGGGTGAATCAAGTATTAGAAGACATGTTGAGAGCGTATGCCATCCACCACAGTAGAAACTGGGATGATCATCTACCGTTGGCGGAGTTCTTGTACAACAATGGCTATCAAGCGAGTATCAAGATTGCACCATATGAGGCTCTCTACGGTCGCAAATGCCGCACCCCATTGAACTGGTGCGAGTCCAGTGAAAGGGTCACGTTCGGGGTGGATGTGGTGAACGATGCCGAAGAGCGCGTTTGGATTATTCAAACCAACTTGAAGTCTGCACAATCCAAACAGAAAAGTTACACTGATCAGAGGTGTAGGCCGCTACACTTCGATGTCGGGGAACACGTGTACCTCCGTGTATCTCCGATGAAAGGCGTGCACCGATTCAGCATGAAGGGGAAACTCGCTCCCCGATTTATTGGACACTATGCTATCACCGAGAAGTGTGGACCAGTGGTGTATAGACAGGAGCTACCGGCATCTCTTGCTGGTGTTCACGATGTTTTCCATGTTTCACAACTACAGAAATGTCTGAAGTATACGGCTGCTTTTTCCACCGAAGACATTGGCGAGCTTCAACCGAATTTGACGTATGCTGAATATCCGGTGGCGATTATTGATGAGAAGGTTTGGACCACGCGTAACCGAAGGCTGTGGTTCTACAAGATACTGTGGAGCAACCACACGCTGAAGAAGCGACGTGGAAGAGTGAGGAATTCCTTCGCTCAAACTACCCAGACTTTATGCCGTCTCATCACGGGTAAGTTCCTATTACATCGTCGTCTCTTCCTTTATAATCTCAGGACGAGATTCTTTTAAAGGGGGAGGGATGTAAAAGCCAAAGAATTGACTTGCTAAAATGTTCATCACACCACAGCTCATTTGGTGGGTAGCTCATGAACATTTGTGAAGAGCAAGTAAACACAATCAAGAGGGTGATTAGAGGAAAGACCCATAACTTCAAAAAGTAGGAGCTCACACACATGAACATGAGAGGATGACTTCACTATTTGGTCCTAAATACTTTTAGAAATTCTCATGCCAAGTTTCATGCAAATCCAAACTCTTTTGAGCCGCTTTTGGAGACATTTGTAAAAAGGGCTATTTGAATGCAAATTCAAATTTCAGCTAGTTTTCATCACTTGAATTCAAAAGTGCCTTCATATTCAAACTCAGGGAATTTTTCTGAGTTAGTCCACAAATTTTCATCCTCATTGGAGTTCATCTTATCGGGAGTTAATTTGAGCAAATTCAAACTCAATTTGAATCTCAACCTCACATATGCTCAAATTTCTTCAAACCCAATATCAATTTGAATCATTCAAATTCAGAGACCCAAAAATGTTGTTTTATCAAATTACCAGGGACAAGGGGGTCACATTATTTAAGAGCAGTAGGAATTTAATTTTTGAGGACAATTTGGAGCTGTGGGCCCCCTCTGTCAGCCACACAAAGCTCTTAACTGACTGAACCCCAAGTGTTCTCTGCGTTCATGCACTCAGTGGGAGCGCACGCCAAGACTTCGCATCGAAGTCGACCGAGCAGCACCGGCCAGCTCCTGGTTCGACGGAGAAACCTGGTATACCAGGTGTTGCGCCCTCCATGCCTCCGGGTTGGCTATATAATGTAAAAGCCCAAGAAAAGGGACTTGTAAAAATTTTTATGCACCTCACAACACAACAGTTTTTGTTGTGGGTAGATTGTGAAATATTGTGAAGAGCAAGTGACCTCCATCAAAGGGATGAGTAGAAGGGAAAGCCTTCACTTTCACAAAGTAGGGCTTCTGCACATGAACATGAGAAGTTGAGCTCACCCTAGGATTTGAAAAGTCTTGGGAAGGTTCAGTTCAAAGCTCATGCAAATTCAACAATGTTTGAGGCACTTTTGGGTTATTTCAAAAAGAGGCCAATTTGAATGTAAATTCAAATTGCAGCAACTTTCATCACCCAAATTCAAAAGTTAGCTCCATATCTATACTCAGCACATTTTTCGGAGTGAACCCACCAACTTTCATCTCCATTGGAGCTCATCTTGTCAAGAGGTAAATTTGCAAGAATTCAAAACTGAATTTGAATTTCAGTTTGAATATGAAGCAAATTTAACCAAACAAAGTTTGAATTTGGGAATTCAAATTCAAACAAAGGCTTGGTGACTAAGTCTCACATTAAATTGTGAGTAGCTGAGGATATTTTGGCACAACAGAATTCAGAAAATTGGAAAAAACAAAAGAGTTAGAGGGGAGGCCCACTGGTCAGTAGACTTAGCACCGAAGTCTCTTCAGCCGACTCCTCGACCGAGCGCGCGCGCCAGCTGCAGCCAGCGGCGGTGACCGACCACCTCGGCCGGCCAGCTCCTGCTTCGGCAGAGGAGGTGGCACAGCAGGTGTCGCGCTCTCCCCTGGCCTCAGGAGCCTATAAAAGGGCCCGAGACCGCCGGCGAGTTACTGATTTTCGCGAAGTCCTGTAACCAGCAGCCTAGTCGGCCGAGCTCCGATCGTGTGCCACCCCAGCTGTGATCATCTTCCGGCTTCGACCTCCATAGGAAAGTGAAGCGCTAGTTCGTCCTCAAGACCACCGCGCAAACCGTTCCAAGGTTCGACCTCTGTGCGCGGAGAATTTCTCAGCTTAGGGCGAGTAGCTCCTTTCGGGACCCGATTAGGTTTAGCAGAAATTTGGGCAGCATAGTGGGTGGGAGGCCGAACGGAGCTGTGAGAGAGCATCTAGAGGTTCTGGCGACCCTTCTCGTTCGAAAACCGGAAGGAAATCACCGCCGGAACCCTAAGTTCACCCTAGGACAGTATGGCGGAGGAGGGGGTCGCCGGTGAGGTCTGGGTTGCCGGCCGTTTAGGGCCCAACAGAGCTCATGCCGAGTTTCCCCAGGTTTCCCTGAGTGTGGCGACGCGATTAGCGCACGATGAAAACGATCAGAAGGGCGGGAACACATTGCCGAGGTAGCACAGAGGCATAGGGCTCGTCGCCGACGAGCTATGGCGGTTAGCCGGCGGCGACATGGTGTCCAGCGGATTCAGCACCCGAGATTACGTGGGGGCGGCGAGTCTCGTCGGCTCCGGTGAGCTAGATCGCCGGGAACGCTGACCTCGCCGGAGCTCCGGCGGCTCGGGGCGGCGACGTCGGGAGGTAGACGAAGGGCGCGGCCCCACCTGTCAGCCCCTGTGTTAATCGCGCGCGAGCGCGCGGTTAGTTCAATTTAAATGGGCGGGCCCCGCTGTCAGCCTCTGGTTTAGCGCGGGAGGGGATTTTCTGTAGGAAAATAATTCAGGGATTAGCTCAAACTTTAGAAATCCATAACCTTGGCTAGGAAGCTCCAAATTTAGTGATTAAAATTGGGTTGGATTCATCTTGCCTAGCTCTGTCCAGAGATACAACCCAATTTGTATGAAACCCATTAATTAATTCTGGAAAATTCTTTAAAGCTTTTCAGCAAAAGAATTTTTGAGGGAGTTTGGTTCATCCAAAAATCCCCAAATTTTGCCAGGATGTTCTTTAGGACATTAGTAAACCCCTGTAAAAGTTTCAGACCATTTGGAGTTGATTTGGTCAGAGCAATTCAAATTGGAAGGTGCTGTGTTCATTTGAATGCAGAAACATTTTCAGAGAATTTCCAAAACTTGGAAATTCAATTCTGGGCAAAACCTTGACTCCAAAAATGCTAGGAAAATTCATGCAAACTCTATGAGCTATAATAGAAATTGTAGTTCATTAAGTTGAGCATGAACAGGGGTATTACCTAAGAATTAATTCTTCCTTGCTGATTTGCCAAGAGAATTATTCTGAGCAAACCACTCCATGAAAAGTGCTAATGTTTGGTCCAGAGAGTTTTCTTGTGACAAGGAACTCACACAAAAATTCTCAGCTCCATTGGAGCTCTAGATCACACCTGTCCTGTTTACCCACTTAAGGGATTAAGATGGAAAAGGGGGAAAACCACTTAGCACTTAACCATGTGACTAAGTCCAAGCCAAACCACCAACACCAGTTCATCCTTAAATTCTTAAACAAAGTTCCAGGTGTTAGAGGCTGGTTATTAGAACTAATAGCAGAAGTCTTACTCAAAAACTCACCTGTGCATCTAAATTAACGTATAGTATTTCATTAACGTGTAGCCGTTGAAGAAGAGACTCCGGAAGTGCTGGACTTCCTCCTTCCGGACGAAGAACTAACTTCTGACCAGCAGCAACAAGGCAAGCCCCGGTTTGCATTAACCCTTTTTAAAAGTTTTACTTTGTATACATGTGTCATATGAAGTATGTATGTGCATTATGTATAGGATGAATGAAACCCCACTTGCATAACCAAAGGTTCCTAAAAGAGTGAGGGTAGTGTCAAGGACCTCGAGTAGACAAGCTATGCTTAATGAGTCATAGGACTTCGGTACAAGTCGAGTAGTTGGAATCTACTCGCGAGATAGGCTGGGGACACACGGGTTCGGTTGAGTGATGTGAGATCACTTTAGTAATGAAAATGAGACTAGGCAGGGGCTAGGGCGCAGCAAGAGAGAGTCTTGTGTGCGCAGCCCTGTCCGTGTCGATTGAGGACCGATCCGTGTGCGGCCCTGCTGAACAAGTATTGAACGTACCGAAGGCATATCGGATATATGGGCCCCGATAAACCGATGTAGCCTAAACCTCCGGGCGTCGAGGCATAGCACACCGATTTATAGGTGTAGGTTGAGGGCAGCAAGGTGGAAATCTGCCAACGGGCATAGAGAGATGCTCCGTGTGGGGAACCTCCTGCTCGTTTCGGTGCGACCGGTTCGACGTTTGGGCTGTTGGGTGAAAGGTTGTCCCGTACGACATCGAGTGAGCGTGCTGTGCAGCTCCACGGGTGGGCGTACGTGATGTGCTCTTTGGGTTTTTCCTGCAGGTGTATATCGAGTCGATTCGCCGTCCCTCGCGGTGACGAGTACTGCTTGTTCACTGCGTCGTAACGTAGACTAATGGATGAAATATGTTGATTCAATGATGCTGATTGATATAATTGTATTGCTACATGTGTGCCACCAAATACTGCTTACTAAATTTCAGATTTCATGAACTGTTAACTTGTTGCTAAAAGATGAACTAAGGATGAACTTGTAGGCGTGTCGTTTTGCTGAAATGTTACTATCCTATGTCCATTGTACACCTCATGTAGAGTTTCATGCTTAGGTGAGTCGGTTAAGCCTTGCTGAGCCTTTGTGCTCACGGTTGCTGTTTAAGTGTTTTTCAGGTGAAGAGCCACCCACGGACTCGGAGTACGAGTCCACCGGCGAGGGTTACCCTCCGTCGGGGACCACGGCTGAGTGGGAGCCGTACACGCCGCGCTGAGCTGACACATGCAGCTAGTGTGGGTTGCCCTAGGGCTGGGCAACTGACTTTTGCTAAATAGGCGGGCGTGAGTTGTATAGTGTAGTCTTCCGCTGTGTAATAGAACAATAGTTGTAACTGAAGTTTGTACTTATTTGTACAGTTCAGCTGTTTTTCCCATGTAATATATGGTGTTCTTATGACGTGTGCTGTCGGGTGTCGCATCACGCGGCACCACCCTCTGCGATCCTGGATGAGCGGATTCCGGTCCGCCACAGCCTGGTATCAGAGCTGCAGTGGGGATAGCACAGTACTAAAGGACTGCATTATGGGAAAAACTTAGGTATACGGTGAGGAATCGGTAGTTGCCCAAGTAAGGATTATATTAGCATAGTTACTTAAAGTGGCAAGGACTAACTTATGTGTTATAATTCTGAATTTCAATTATGTAACGATGCACCTACGCTCTGGTAAGTATGGTAAGGAACGCCACCGAAAGCGGTTCAATTTCGGTTAGCTCTCCCTGACGAGGAACGAGGTTCAGGGATTGATCTCACAGCTTGGTGTGAGACGTTAATATGAACCTCTTGGACTCTTCATGTCCCTGAGTTCATATGCAACGCTGATCCCTAGCGTGCATTAGGCAAGTAAGTGGAGACCCCATCGCATGGTCAGTAACGCGAGAGTGTGTTCGTCTGGAAATAGCCCAGGAGGACATACGCAGCGCTTGCCATCGGCGTGCCCTGCAGGACAGTAGGTGGTATCTGTTGGGTTGATAACATTCCCAACCGTGACGACCCGTTCATGACATACTCGGGTTCCCCGTCGTGTGGTGTTGAAACACGATCACGTACCTTGAGACGTGACCTAACTCAAGGACGGCCGTATGACAATGATACGGGCGTTTGTATTTACTTTCAAATATGGAACTTCCTGAAAGGAATAACCATTGAGTGCACCATTATTGTGTGGTTTTCTGCAGGTACTAACCACGTATGTATCCGTGTAGAAAACGTGTGCGAGAGACCGTTTAGTGCCACACTTGAGACGTATATGCCGGTATGATCCGGTTAGGATTTTCTTTGGTGAGGAACGTAGTACCGAGGTATTGTAGGCATATGCATGAGTATAACGATAACAAAGAATTAAAATCTATAGGTTCAACATTTAGGACCCTGGTTGGGTATAAGAATGGGATAGTAATGATTGTAGTTCCAAAAAGACTGAAAAACAGAGTGCTCTGTTTTGGGCAGCATGTTTCTGATCTTCAACGGGGCATAACTTACAGGTCGTTTAGCCCAGGGAGGTGTGCTATATAGTTCTGGAAAGGTATTCAAGTACTCTACAACTTTGTTGCAGACTTCCAGAGCTGAAACTCGCCTTGAGAAGGCTGAAATCCCAGAGGAATGTAAACTGTCCAGAACCAGGGCAGAGTAAAACATCCTCTGAACTGATCTGTTTTTCAAACATAACTCCCAGTAGAAAAATCTAAAATTTTCATATAATACATCCTTAGAAAGAGTAGAAGATGTGTGACATCTTTGCAATTCAAAGTTTCTGAAGTTTCAGCACAGAATTTAGTGGAAATCAGGGTTGAAAACAGCCACCTCCAAGGGAGGTGCTGTTAAAATTCTTCCAGAAATTCTGCTAACTTTGAATTAGCATAACTTTTTAATCAAAGCTAATCTGGGGGCAAATGAGTACTTGTTGGAAAGATACTGAAGTTAACTTTAACTTTGGTATTCAGCTTGAGTCATGAAAATGCCCAGAACCAGATCAAAACTTGGAATAGGTAGCAACTGGTCATTCTGACAGAAGAATGACGGTTGAACTCATTGAAAAGGGTGTTGTACCCTAAGGGTGTTATACGTGATGACAACGCAATAATAATGTCTCGTAGAGACCAAACCCAGTTATGGTGAGCTTCCAAAGAGGGGGTTCATCAAGTTGGATTAAGCTAACTTGTGTTTGGTCTGGTAATGTTGTAGCTTGTGCAAAGTTATTACCTTATCTACTTACGAGATATTTCGCATGTTTGGTTGTCATAATGTTTTTACGCCCAGTTCTATTGGACTGCATGCAAAATGTTGCGGGACTGATGTTTAATGTCGTATGGTTGCAGATGGTTCGCACTAGGACCACGCACGAGGTAGGTGGCTCTAGCCAAGGTGGAGGCGATGACTCCCAGCCACCGGCCTACGACAGCACCCCGCAGCAGCAGCCACCACCGCCGCCTCCGCTTACTCTAGCGGATGTGATAGCGGCATTGGTGGGAGGTCGTGAGGAGCAGACCGACCTGCTCCGCACGATCGTGCAGAATACGTCCCAGGCGGGAGGACGTCAAGAGCGAGGGCCTCGTGAGCCCCGCGAAGTGTCGTACTCGGATTTCATGAGTACGCACCCTCCAGTGTTCACCGAAGCTGAAGAACCACTGGAGGCGGACAACTGGCTGCGGACTATCGAGTCCAAGTTCGGGCTGCTCCCGTGTACGGAGCGGCAGAAGACACTGTTCGCAGCGCAGCAGCTCCACGGTGCCGCTGGGGCGTGGTGGGCGAATTATGTCGCCTCACGACCGGCTGGCCATGCCGTGGAATGGCAAGAGTTCCGGGAGGCGTTCCGCGCCTATCACATCCCTCCCGGAATAATGAAGAGAAAGTTCCAAGAATTTTTGGAACTGAAGCAGGGCGGGAGGAGTGCCCACGACTACTCCCGTGCCTTCAACCATCTGGCGCAGTATGCGTCAGACTACATCTCCACAGAGGAGAAGAAGAGGGAGCACTTCTATCGGGGGTTACATCCCGAAATGAAGACCCACCTCGTACAATGGAACCGCGGCACATTCAACGACCTAGTCAATGCCGCCATCATGCAAGAGGACGCTCAGCGGGAGTTAGCAGCTGAGCAGAGGAAGCGTAGCGCTCCACCTAGCAGCGGTGGGAGTGGCGCTCCCCAGAAGTACCGTATGGTGTATCGGACACCATCCGGGCAGCAGTGGCAACCACCGGCGCGGCCGCACGGTTCGGGGGACATCCCTTTCAGGCACCTCCGTTCCGTCCGCCGATGCCACCACCAAGACAGCAGCAGCAGCAGACGGTACCCCGGGCGTTTCCACCGCCACAACGCGCCCCAGGTTTCCGTCCACCGCTCAGCGGGGGACCGCCCCGTTTCACCTGCTTCACGTGTGGCCAGGCGGGCCACTTTGCGAAGGACTGTCCCCAGGGGCAGCAGAGCAGCGGGCAAGCCCAGTTTCAGGGCGGTGCTCGAGGCCGACCTCCGGCGAAGAAGGTTGGTCAGCGGACTGGAGGCGTCCGCAACCTCGACAGTGAGGACGCCCCAGAGGGAGACAACGTGCTGGCGGGTACGTTTACTCTCAACCATCAGGCCATCGTCATATTATTTGATTCTGGTGCAACCCACAGCTTTATAAGTGCATCCTATGTGGCTAAACATCAATTGCAAGTCTTCCCAACCGACTGCACTTATATGATATGCTCACCGGGAGGGAAGATTTCAGCTAATATGATGATTCCAAAGGCACCTCTGTGCTTGGGTGGGAAGCTATATCCCACCACCTTGATAATCCTTATGGGACAAAAGATTGATGCAATCTTAGGGATGTCATGGCTGCAATACCATGGCGCTGTCCTAGAGACTCGGACACGGACGGTTCACTTAAATTCTCCATTCCAGCGTCCGCATTCCATGGTGTTAGACACGCCAGTCCGGGAAGTTTTAGCAATTAATAATGCTGAAGTTCTCAAGTTAGAAGACATCCCCGTAGTCCGGGAGTATCCTGACGTGTTCCCGGACGATCTTCCGGGCATGCCACCTGAGCGGGATGTCGAGTTCAAGATTGAACTTGCACCCGGGACTACGCCCATCTCACGGAGACCATACAAGATGGCTCCGAATGAGCTGGCTGAACTGAAAGAACAGCTCAATGATCTGTTGAGCAAGGGTTTCATTAGGCCGAGTTCATCGCCTTGGGGATGCTCGGCGCTATTTGTAAAAAAGAAGGATGAAACCCTGAGGCTGTGTGTGGATTACCGGCCGCTCAACGCCGTCACCGTCAAGAATAAGTACCCACTGCCCCGTATTGACATCTTGTTTGATCAACTTGTGGGGGCAAGTGTATTCTCAAAGATGGACCTTCGCTCTGGATATCACCAGATCAAGATCCGGGCGGAGGATATCCCGAAGACGGCGTTCTCGACGAGATACGGCTTATACGAATATCTCGTCATGTCCTTTGGTCTCACAAATGCTCCAGCCCATTTCATGTATATCATGAACTCGGTGTTCATGCCGGAGCTGGACAAGTTCGTGGTAGTGTTCATCGACGACATCTTGGTTTACTCCAAGACAGAAGCCGAGCATGCCGAACACTTACGGATCGTTCTTCAACGATTGCGAGACCACAAGCTCTACGCCAAGTTCAGCAAATGCGAATTTTGGATCAGCCAAGTGCCGTTCTTAGGACATATCATCTCAGCTGAAGGCATCGCGGTTGACCCAAGCAAAATAGAGCAAGTATTGAAATGGAAAGCTCCCACTTCAGTCCATGAAGTCAGAAGCTTCCTCGGGTTAGCGGGGTACTATCGGAGATTCATTCCGAGTTTCTCCAAGCTCGCTAAGCCGATGACAGAGTTGCTGAAAAAAGGGAAGAAATATGTTTGGAACACGGCGTGTGAAGGAGCGTTCCGAACATTGGTGAAGCATCTCACAACAGCCCCGGTCTTAGCTCAACCGGATACAACAAAGCCCTTCGACGTGTATTGTGACGCGTCCGGTATTGGGCTTGGCTGCGTGTTGATGCAGGAAGGACGTGTGGTCGCTTATGGCTCACGCCAACTTCGGAACCATGAGCAGCACTACCCGACTCACGATCTTGAACTTGCTGCCGTGGTGTTGGCGCTGAAAATGTGGAGGCACTATCTCCTGGGGAACTTGGTGCATCTCTACACCGACCACCAGAGCTTGAAATATATTTTCACCCAGAAGGAGCTGAACATGAGGCAGAGGAGGTGGTTAGAACTGATCAAAGATTATGAGATTGAGATCCATTACCACCCCGGCAAGGCGAATGTGGTTGCCGACGCGCTGAGTCGGAAATCGCATGTCCATCACCTCACCATTACACCGGTGGAGGAGGAAGAGCCAAGTTTATACTTGGTTCCTTATGGATCGCTGTACAACCTTGCCCTCATCCCTACTATTAGGGAGGACATCATTGCAGCTCAGAAAACGGATAAAGGCATGGCACATCTCCGGAGACGGATAGACAATGGAGAAATTAAATGTTTCCGGAAGGATGATGAGGGGACGCTGTGGTTCAATGACCGCATAGTCGTACCCCGAGATATGGAGTTGAGGAAAAAGATCCTCGATGAAGCTCACTTGTCTAAATACTCCATTCATCCGGGCAGCAACAAAATGTACCAAGATTTGAAAAAGAAATTTTGGTGGACACGGATGAAGCGGGAGGTAGCTAAGTACGTATCCGAGTGCGATACGTGTAGACGAGTGAAAGCTGATCACATGAAGAAATCAGGGCTGTTGCAACCCCTGAAGATCCCGGCATGGAAATGGGAAGATGTGAGCATGGATTTCATTGTGGGATTACCCCTAACAGCCAACAAGCATGATTCCATATGGGTAATCGTTGATCGGTTAACCAAGACGGCTCACTTCATTCCGGTGAATACACGTTACAATGCCGGCAAATATGCGGAGCTATACATAGCAAAGATTCTATGCCTATACGGGATACCCAAGACCATTGTCTCAGATCGAGGTGCATTATTTGTATCTCGCTTTTGGGAGCAGCTACACGCTGCATTGGGTACTAAGCTGGTCAGGTGCTCCGCTTATCACCCTCAGACAGATGGCCAGACAGAAAGGGTGAATCAAGTCCTGGAAGACATGTTGAGAGCATGTGCCATCCACCACGGTAGGAATTGGGATGATCACCTACCATTGGCGGAATTCTCGTACAACAACGGTTATCAGGCGAGTATCAAGATGGCACCTTACGAAGCTCTCTACGGTCGTAAATGCCGCACCCCATTAAATTGGTGCGAGTCCGTTGAAAGGGTCACATTCGGGGTTGATGTGGTGAACGACGCCGAGGAGCGCGTTCGGACAATTCAAGCCAATTTGAAGGCCGCTCAATCCCGACAGAAGAGCTACGCTGATAAGAGGCGTAGACCGTTGCACTTTGACGTTGGGGAACACGTGTACCTCCGCGTGTCTCCAATGAAGGGCGTACACCGATTCGGTGTGAAGGGGAAGCTCGCTCCCCGTTTCATTGGACCCTACGCTATCACTGAGAAGTGTGGACCAGCAGCGTATCGATTGGAGCTACCGGCATCTCTGGCTGGTGTCCATGATATTTTCCATGTTTCGCAACTACGAAAATGCTTGAAGCATACAGCTGCTGTTCCTACCCAAGACATCGGCGAGCTGAAACCGGATCTAACATATGATGAATATCCGGTGGGAATTCTTGATGAGAAGGCCAGAACCACACGCAGCAGGACGTTGTGGTTCTACAAAATACTCTGGAGCAACCACACCGCCGAGGAAGCGACGTGGGAGAGCGAGGAGTTCCTTCGCTCAAACTACCCGGAGTTCATGGCTTCTCAACACGGGTAAGTCCCTATTACATCGCTATCTCTTCTTTTGTAATCTCGGGACGAGATTCTTTTAAGGGGGGAGGGATGTAAAAGCCCAAGAAAAGGGACTTGTAAAAATTTTTATGCACCTCACAACACAACAGTTTTTGTTGTGGGTAGATTGTGAAATATTGTGAAGAGCAAGTGACCTCCATCAAAGGGATGAGTAGAAGGGAAAGCCTTCACTTTCACAAAGTAGGGCTTCTGCACATGAACATGAGAAGTTGAGCTCACCCTAGGATTTGAAAAGTCTTGGGAAGGTTCAGTTCAAAGCTCATGCAAATTCAACAATGTTTGAGGCACTTTTGGGTTATTTCAAAAAGAGGCCAATTTGAATGTAAATTCAAATTGCAGCAACTTTCATCACCCAAATTCAAAAGTTAGCTCCATATCTATACTCAGCACATTTTTCGGAGTGAACCCACCAACTTTCATCTCCATTGGAGCTCATCTTGTCAAGAGGTAAATTTGCAAGAATTCAAAACTGAATTTGAATTTCAGTTTGAATATGAAGCAAATTTAACCAAACAAAGTTTGAATTTGGGAATTCAAATTCAAACAAAGGCTTGGTGACTAAGTCTCACATTAAATTGTGAGTAGCTGAGGATATTTTGGCACAACAGAATTCAGAAAATTGGAAAAAACAAAAGAGTTAGAGGGGAGGCCCACTGGTCAGTAGACTTAGCACCGAAGTCTCTTCAGCCGACTCCTCGACCGAGCGCGCGCGCCAGCTGCAGCCAGCGGCGGTGACCGACCACCTCGGCCGGCCAGCTCCTGCTTCGGCAGAGGAGGTGGCACAGCAGGTGTCGTGCTCTCCCCTGGCCTCAGGAGCCTATAAAAGGGCCCGAGACCGCCGGCGAGTTACTGATTTTCGCAAAGTCCTGTAACCAGCAGCCTAGTCGGCCGAGCTCCGATCGTGTGCCACCACAGCTGTGATCATCTTCCGGCTTCGACCTCCATAGGAAAGTGAAGCGCTAGTTCGTCCTCAAGACCACCGCGCAAACCGTTCCAAGGTTCGACCTCTGTGCGCGGAGAATTTCTCAGCTTAGGGCGAGTAGCTCCTTTCGGGACCCGATTAGGTTTAGCAGAAATTTGGGCAGCATAGTGGGTGGGAGGCCGAACGGAGCTGTGAGAGAGCATCTAGAGGTTCTGGCGACCCTTCTCGTTCGAAAACCGGAAGGAAATCACCGCCGGAACCCTAAGTTCACCCTAGGACAGTATGGCGGAGGAGGGGGTCGCCGGTGAGGTCTGGGTTGCCGGCCGTTTAGGGCCCAACAGAGCTCATGCCGAGTTTCCCCAGGTTTCCCTGAGTGTGGCGACGCGATTAGCGCACGATGAAAACGGTCAGAAGGGCGGGAACACATTGCCGAGGTAGTACAGAGGCATAGGGCTCGTCGCCGACGAGCTATGGCGGTTAGCCGGCGGCGACATGGTGTCCAGCGGATTCAGCACCCGAGATTACGTGGGGGCGGCGAGTCTCGTCGGCTCCGGTGAGCTAGATCGCCGGGAACGCTGACCTCGCCAGAGCTCCGGCGGCTCGGGGCGGCGACGTCGGGAGGTAGACGAAGGGCGCGGCCCCACCTGTCAGCCCCTGTCTTAATATCGCGCGAGCGCGCGGTTAGTTCAATTTAAATGGGCGGGCCCCGCTGTCAGCCTCTGGTTTAGCGCGGGAGGGGATTTTCTGTAGGAAAATAATTCAGGGATTAGCTCAAACTTTAGAAATCCATAACCTTGGCTAGGAAGCTCCAAATTTAGTGATTCAAATTGGGTTGGATTCATCTTGCCTAGCTCTGTCCAGAGATACAACCCAATTTGTATGAAACCCATTAATTAATTCTGGAAAATTCTTTAAAGCTTTTCAGCAAACGAATTTTTGAGGGAGTTTGGTTCATCCAAAAATCCCCAAATTTTGCCAGGATGTTCTTTAGGACATTAGTAAACCCCTGTAAAAGTTTCAGACCATTTGGAGTTGATTTGGTCAGAGCAATTCAAATTGGAAGGTGCTGTGTTCATTTGAATGCAGAAACATTTTCAGAGAATTTCCAAAACTTGGAAATTCAATTCTGGGCAAAACCTTGACTCCAAAAATGCTAGGAAAATTCATGCAAACTCTATGAGCTATAATAGAAATTGTAGTTCATTAAGTTGAGCATGAACAGGGGTATTACCTCAGAATTAATTCTTCCTTGCTGATTTGCCAAGAGAATTATTCTGAGCAAACCACTCCATGAAAAGTGCTAATGTTTGGTCCAGAGAGTTTTCTTGTGACAAGGAACTCACACAAAAATTCTCAGCTCCATTGGAGCTCTAGATCACACCTGTCCTGTTTACCCACTTAAGGGATTAAGATGGAAAAGGGGGAAAACCACTTAGCACTTAACCATGTGACTAAGTCCAAGCCAAACCACCAACACCAGTTCATCCTTAAATTCTTAAACAAAGTTCCAGGTGTTAGAGGCTGGTTATTAGAACTAATAGCAGAAGTCTTACTCAAAAACTCACCTGTGCATCTAAATTAACGTATAGTATTTCATTAACGTGTAGCCGTTGAAGAAGAGACTCCGGAAGTGCTGGACTTCCTCCTTCCGGACGAAGAACTAACTTCTGACCAGCAGCAACAAGGCAAGCCCCGGTTTGCATTAACCCTTTTTAAAAGTTTTACTTTGTATACATGTGTCATATGAAGTATGTATGTGCATTAGGTATAGGATGAATGAAACCCCACTTGCATAACCAAAGGTTCCTAAAAGAGTGAGGGTAGTGTCAAGGACCTCGAGTAGACAAGCTATGCTTAATGAGTCATAGGACTTCGGTACAAGTCGAGTAGTTGGAATCTACTCGCGAGATAGGCTGGGGACACACGGGTTCGGTTGAGTGATGTGAGATCACTTTAGTAATGAAAATGAGACTAGGCAGGGGCTAGGGCGCAGCAAGAGAGAGTCTTGTGTGCGCAGCCCTGTCCGTGTCGATTGAGGACCGATCCGTGTGCGGCCCTGCTGAACAAGTATTGAACGTACCGAAGGCATACCGGATATATGGGCCCCGATAAACCGATGTAGCCTAAACCTCCGGGCGTCGAGGCATAGCACACCGATTTATAGGTGTAGGTTGAGGGCAGCAAGGTGGAAATCTGCCAACGGGCATAGAGAGATGCTCCGTGTGGGGAACCTCCTGCTCGTTTCAGTGCGACCGGTTCGACGTTTGGGCTGTTGGGTGAAAGGTTGTCCCGTACGACATCGAGTGAGCGTGCTGTGCAGCTCCACGGGTGGGCGTACGTGACGTGCTCTTTGGGTTTTCCCTGCAGGTGTATATCGAGTCGATTCGCCGTCCCTCGCGGTGACGAGTACTGCTTGTTCACTGCGTCGTAACGTAGACTAATGGATGAAATATGTTGATTCAATGATGCTGATTGATATAATTGTATTGCTACATGTGTGCCACCAAATACTGCTTACTAAATTTCAGATTTCATGAACTGTTAACTTGTTGCTAAAAGATGAACTAAGGATGAACTTGTAGGCGTGTCGTTTTGCTGAAATGTTACTATCCTATGTCCATTGTACACCTCATGTAGAGTTTCATGCTTAGGTGAGTCGGTTAAGCCTTGCTGAGCCTTTGTGCTCACAGTTGCTGTTTAAGTGTTTTTCAGGTGAAGAGCCACCCACGGACTCGGAGTACGAGTCCACCGGCGAGGGTTACCCTCCGTCGGGGACCACGGCTGAGTGGGAGCCGTACACGCCGCGCTGAGCTGAGACATGCAGCTAGTGTGGGTTGCCCTAGGGCTGGGCAACCGACTTTTGCTAAATAGGCGGGCGTGAGTTGTATAGTGTAGTCTTCCGCTGTGTAATAGAACAATAGTTGTAACTGAAGTTTGTACTTATTTGTACAGTTCAGCTGTTTTTCCCATGTAATATATGGTGTTCTTATGACGTGTGCTGTCGGGTGTCGCATCGCACGGCACCACCCTCTGCGATCCTGGATGAGCGGATTCCGGTCCGCCACATATAAGGGGTCGAGTCGGCCGGCGAGCATCCTTTCCGCGCCCACCCGAAACCTACCATGCACCAGCTCGAACATCGCCGCCGTGGAACGGCCGAAACCGAGGTTCTCTGCCCTCGACGTCCATAGCAAAGCTGAGCGCTAGCTTGTCCTCGAGCTCACTGCGCCAAAACCGTTTCATGGTTCGGCCTTCGTGAGCAGAGAATTTCCCAGTTTAGGTTTGGGAGCTCATTTTGGGACCCGATTAGGTTTAGGAGAAATTTGGGAGGACCATCGCATGGGAGGGCAAACAGAGTTTAGAAATTGCATCTAGAGGTTCTTGCGCCCCTCCTCGATCAAAAACCGGAAAGAAACCACCGCCAGAACCCTAGGTTCACCGAGGAACAGCTTGGAGGAAGAGGGGGTCGCTGATGAGGTCCGGTTTGCCGACTGTTTAGGTCTCAACCAAGATCATGCCGAGCTTCCCGAGGCTACCCCGGACGTGGTGACGTGATTACCGCGCGAAGGGGGTGGTCAGAAGGACGGGAAAGCGTTGCCGAAGTTGCACAGGGGCATAGCACTCGTCGCCGGCGAGCTACGGCGGTTAGCCATTGGCAGCATGGTGTCAAGCGTGTTTAGCGTCCAAAGTTACGTAGGGCCGGCGAGCTTCACCATTGCCGGCGAGCTAGGTCGCCGGGAACGCCGACCTCGCGGAGCTACGGCGGCTCGCGGCGGCAGCGTCGGGAGGATAGACAAAGGGCACGGGTCCCACGTGTCAGTCACTGAGCTAAGCGCGTGCGGTTAGTTTAATTTAAACATGCGGGGCCCGCTGTCAGTCACTGTTTAGGCGTGGGAGGTGATTTTCTTTAGGAAAATAATTCAGCAATCAGCCCAAACTTTAGAAATTCATAACTTTGGGTAGATGTGTCCAAATTCAGTGAACCAAATTTTGTTGGATTCAGCTCTTCGAGTACTATCCAGAAATACAAGTTTCAGATCATGAAACTCATTCTCTTTCCAGAATTAATTCCCTCAATTTTAAACTGTGGGGAATTTTATCTGGAGAATTCCTTTATAGAAAATTATGAAATTTGGTCAGGGGGTTTATATGAAAATCCTTGAGTCACAGGAAAAATTTCAGATCCATCCAAGTTCATTTATTTCCACTAATGGTGTGAATAAGTAAACTGCCCTGAGAAAATAGAAAAATGTTCAGAAACATTTTTCAGATTTTCTCAAATCTTGTTTAGGGCATAACTTCCTCTAGTGTTCTTCAAATGGAATGAAACCAATTCCATTAGAACCATCTCAAATTCTAGTTTCCAGAAAGTAATAGTTTGAGCCATGAAAATCCCTGGAAATCCTTAGAGGCTCTAAAAATGACCAAATAAACTTTTATTTGTACAGAGCTCAATTGAACTTCGTTTCAAATAAAACTTGTTCAAGTCTCTGGTTAGGACCCTACTAAGCCACCATAAAAATTTCAGAGCCAAAGGGGATGTCTAGCTAGAGTTATGGTCTTTACATACTCGATTTAACACATTGCATTTAAATTGAAATATCGTACATTGCTTACGTGTAGTTGCTGAAGGCGAAGAGACCCCGGAAGTTTTGGACTTCCTACTTCCGGATGAAGCGCTAACATCTGACCATCAGCAGCAACAAGGCAAGCCCCAGTTTGCATTTAACAAGCTTACGAAGTTTTGCTTTATATACACATAGCTTGAGGTATATTTGTGCATTAGGTGTAGGATGGATGAAACCCCAAGTGCATAACCAGATTATTCCTAAAAGAGTGAGGGTAGTTTCTAAGTCCTCGAGTTGTCAAGCTATGCTTAATGTTCATAGGACTTTGGTACAGGTCGAGTAGTTGGAATGTACTCGCGATTATAGGCTTCGGGACACACGGGATTGGTTTGAGTGATGTGAGATCACTTTAGTAAGAAGATGAGACTAGGCAGGGACTAGGGCGCAGCAAGAGGAGGTCTTGTGGGCACAGCCCTGTCTGTGACGTTTGAGGACCGATCCATGTGCGGCCCCACTGAACAAGTTTTGAATGTACCGAAGGCATATCGGATATATGGGCCCCGATAAACCGATGTAACCTATACCTCCGGGCGTCGAGGCATAACACACCGATTTATAGGTGTAGGTTGAGGGAAGCAAGGTGGAAATCCACTAACGGGCATAGAGAGATGCTGCATGTAGGGAACATCCTGTCCGTTTGGTTGCGACCGATTCGACTTTTGGGCTGTTTGGTGAAAGGTTGTCCCGTACGACATCGAGTGAGCGTGCTGTGCAGCTCCACGGGTGGGCGTACGTGACGTGCTATTCGGGTATCCCTGCAGGTGTATATCGAGTCGATTCACCGTCCCTCGCGGTTATGAGTACCGCTTGTTCACTGCATCATGGCGTAGATAAGTTATGGAATATTGTGATGCATTTCTGCTGATATGTATAAATTGTATTGCTACATGTGTGCCACCAATTATCACTTACTAAATTTCATATTCATGAACCTTTAACTTGTGGCTAAAAGATGAATTAAGGATGTACTTGTAGGCATGTCCTTTGCTGCAATGTACTATCCCATGTTGGTTATGAACTGCTTGTAGAGTTTCATGTATAGGTGAGTCGGTTAAGACTTGCTGAGCCATCGTGCTCACGGTTGCTGCTATTGAGTGTTTGCAGGTGAGGAGTACCCCACGGACTCGGGGTACGAGTCCACCGGCGAGGGCTACCCTCCGTCTGGGACCACAGCTGAGTGGGAGCCGTACACACCACACTGAGCTGAGGAGTGGAGCTAGTGTGGGTTGTCCATAGGGCTGGACAACCGACTTTTGCTAGTTAGGTGGGCATGAGTTGTATAAATTTAGCTTCCGCAGTTGTAGACTCTGTATTTAGATGTAAACTGAAGGCTTGTACTATTTTGTTCATATTCAGATGTTTTTCTATGTAATACAATGGTTGCCTTATGATGTGTACTGTCGGGTGTCGCATCGTGCGGCACCACCCTCTGAGATCCTGGGCGTACGGATTTTGGTCCATCACACTTTTCCGGTCGCCTCAGGCGAGAGGGCCGGTGTGCAGTATGTGGGTAACGCATGTAAGGGCCCAAGTTTTGCAAATACAAGAAGTGTTCATCACACCACACTCAACTCATTTGAGGAACTCATATGAACATCTTTGAAGAGCAAGTAAACACCATCAAGAAAGTAATTAGATGATGAACTCACAAAATGCAAAAATGGTATTTCCCACATGCATCATATAGGGGCTGAGAATATGAAAAACTCCAAAACCTTGTTAAGGATGCTCATGTCAAACTTCACCCAAATTCAAAACCTTTTGAGGTGTTTTTGGGTACAAATAGAAAAAGGGGTAGTTTTAACTTAAATTCAAATTCAAACTTCTTTCAACCCATGAATTCAAAAGTGGGATTCATATTCAAACTCAGCACATTTTTGTGAGCTCACACTCCAATTTTCACTCCATTTGGAGTTGATCTTGACATGAGCTATTTTGGTTAAATTCAAATAAAATTTGAATTTCAGTTAACCTTTGCTGCAAATTTTATCGAATCAAATCACACTCTGAATTATTCAAAGTCAATTGGCCATTTTGATGTTTGATCAACTCACAAGGGGTATTAGGGTCCTAAATTAAGATCAGTAGAGAAATTCAAGTTTTTAGGACAAAAAGGGGGCAGTGGGACCCAATGCCAGTGTCACAACTGAGGTGAACCGAGTTTCAACTGGCGCTCTGTTCTTCAGGCCAAAGCTACGGACGCCACGGCGCGAGAGCGCTCGCCACCAGCTGCTTCTGAGCCCCCACGCTGGCACGCTTGCCCCAGCTTTTTATCCCCATGCCCGGATGCCACAATTTGAATTCTCCACTATCTCAATGTCACTCATGTCGCTCGGTTGCCTGGCTCCCGCGAAAAACACCCGACACCGCCACTCGTGGTTATTTCCGATCGGCCACGCTATCCAAGCATCGGTTGCTCAAGCCTTCCACACGAAAAATCATCACCATCTCGTGCTCTAGCGTGCTACCACTTCACACCGAGGTTTCCTTGCTGTGGTTGGTGGCAAATTGAGGATTTCAACCGAGCTCCCGAGAGCACCGATGGAATTGCACTTCGGGTCGCCGTGGACAGGGAGCCACAGACGTCGTCGTCCACCACTTGCTGCACAAGAATGGTGCGCTATACTCCCTAGATTGTGTAGCTGCAATCGTTTAGCAAATGATCAACCGGGTATGGAGAATTTCCAAGATTTCCGAAACCTAGGGAAAACTAGCTGAGCTCGGTCTAAACCCAAATTCGGGTTACATGATCCCCCAACGCTCGAGCCGGCTTGCACGTCACTTGTACACGTACTAGCGCTACTCCTCGAAGAAGGACCGAATAAAACCATCCATAATCGACCGAGTTCTAGCCATTTTTCGTTCGGCGATGGAAAAAGCACCTCGGGTCATCGGTGAGGACAGGGTTGCGGCTGTTTCCATCATCAGCTAAGCTCATATCCTTGATTCCCGTGTTCTCCCGGTGCTGTAGGAGAAAAAATGGAGCATTTCGGGTTTTCCTGAGCTCAATATACGTCACCAGAGTTGCTCCGCCTCGGTGTACCATCGAGATCAATTTTCCGGTCACCGATGATCACCGCCAACCTCACCAGCATGTTCCTCCCGTCGGACTAGGCCCTAGCGGAGAGTCTCGTGAAGCTTGGCGCAAGGGATCGACCGGTGGCGAGCTTCGCCGGAGTGTGCCGCCGTGGGACAGTCGGGGGTCGGGAGGAAGACGAAGCCGGCGGGTCCCAGTGGCAGAAGCTGCCCGAAGCACGCGCGCGCCGCATTAAATTAAACAAAGCGGCGGGCCCCACTGTCATCGGCTCAGTCAGCCTGGGAAGGGATTTCCTATTGGAAAATAATTCTGAATTCAGCTCCAACTTTATAAATTCATAACTTTGGCTAGGAAGCTCCATTTTGGGTGAACCAAATTTTGTTGAATTCAGCACACTGAGTACTCTCAAGCAAATTAAGTTTCAAAATCTTTAATTCTCCAGAATTAATTCTTCATATTTTAAAATGTTTAGAACAATTTAAGGGAAAAATTACTCTCCATCAAATGCATTTAAATTGACACGCCTACATATTTAGATTGTGTAGTCGCTTAGGTTGAAGAGGAGCCAGAGGTTTTGGATTTCATCACCCCAGAGGAACAGCTAGCATACGACCAGCAGCAGCAAGGCAAGCTCCGGTTTGCATTAGCCATTTTATAAATTTTATTGTTTTGAGAACTTACTTTGAGTATCCACTTCGATTATGTATTAGAATCTTGTTTGAAAACCCAAATGCATAGCCAAGACGAACCTGGTTTTGGGCTTAGCTTTTAAACCTTGAGTAGCCACTGCAATGCTAGACTAGTGTAGGATTCAGTACAAGTCTAGTAGTTGGAACTGCTCACGAGAATAAGCTAGAGGCACACCACTCGGTTAGAGATAGCAAATGGAACACGGGGCAAGAAAACTGAGACCGAGCGGAGAGTAAGGGCAACAGGACTTTTGTGGCCTAGGTGCCATAGCTCCTCTTGTGTCGATTGAGGACCGAGCCGTGTGCAGGCCTATTAAACAAGCTAGAACAGTACCGAAGAACTACCGGATATATGGGAACCGGGAAACCGATGTAATTCGGGTAGCGATTTGTTGAGGCATAGCTTGTCGTCCAGAGGGTAGGTTGAGAGCTTGAGGTGTAAATCGGCTGGCGGCACAGCGGATGCGCACACAGAGACCTCTTTCTCTGGACAATGGGACCGGTTCACCATTTAGCTGACGGATGAAAGGTGGTTGCGTACGACCTCCGTGATGGTTTCTGTAGGCAACATCGAGTACGGGCGTACGTGACGGGTTATTCGGGTAACCCTGCAGGTGTAAATCGATTATAATCGCCGTACTCATGGTCAGTGATATAGCACTTGTTCACTGTACCATGACGTAGAAAGAACAGGTTTGAGTCATGTTAAAAAGTTGCTGATTGAAAGATATACTTTTGTTGCTAATGATCTGTTGTAGTTTAGATCTAATTAAATTTCCTTTTAACCTTTGGCAGAGCACATTAGAGAAATCCGTTTCTTGTTTGATTGCGGCTCTTTTATGTGCCTTAGCACGAGTTTCTTCCAAAAGTTATGCTAAAACTTAAAAGTAAGGTACAACTATGTAGGCGTGTCCTTTGCAACTTTCATTCCATTACACAATGCAAACCCAGCATGTAGAGTTTTATGTATAGGAAAGACGGGTGAGTCTTGCTGAGCCATCGTGCTCACTGCTTGTGTTTGAAGCTTTTGCACGGTGCTATGAGGAGGAGACCCCAGAGGAGGAGACGGACCCCCCAGAGGGAAACCCCGTCGAGTGGGAGTCGTGCACAGCACCGTGTTAGTGTGTGTGCGTGCTAGTGGGAACACGTTCACGGGCTGAACGTGAACTCTTTTGCTTAGTCTACGCCCGTGAGTGTAGACTTGACTTATTTTGTTATAAACATGATCAAAAAAGTTTATTGTAATAAAACATTTGCTTCCGTTTTGTACATTTTATGTGTGTTATCCGGTGCTGTGCAACACAGCACCCCTTAGCGTGATCCAGGCTAGTCGAGACCGTGTGGTCCTTGCAGCATGGTATCAGAGCTCGCTTGAGGTTTAGCACACTTAAAAAGGTCATCTTTTCAAAAACTCGGTGAGGAACGAGTTAGTAGCCCATATAAGGATGTTATTATTGTATAGTAAGTGGCATTACTAACCTATGTGCTTCTCGGAAAATCATGCATCTTGGGACGGCATATGTCTTGGGTTGTGCATGCAAACGCTGTCCACCAGTGCGCACAAGCTAAAGGGTGGAGCCTCACGGGTGGCAGGTAACCTGGCCAGATTTAGAATCCTCTACGACTCTTCATGTCGTTTGGGGTATTCGAGCAACGCCCTTCCCTGGCGTGCTACGGGCAAGTATGGGAGACCCCTTCACGTGGTTAGTAACGTGAACACGTAGCTCAAGGCGTGATTCGCTTGAGAACAACCGTGCGAGTGATGACGGACAGTTGTATGGATTGTATTGGGACCGGGTTCGGTGTGCAGCCGAACCTGACGATTGAGTGGTTTATTTGCAGGTAGTCTAACCACGGATCGGTAGATGAGTAGCACACGTGTGCCAGAGACGTTTTAGTGCCACTGAACTAACGAAGCCGGCTATATCCGGTATAGGTTTTTCTTTGTGAGGAACGTAGTACCGGCATGAACTGGTGACCCTTCGACGTCACAACCCACTAAATGTTCAACATCATTGTAAAACTTGAAAGTTTTGATCCAGAGCACTGAAACTTTGAGTTAACTCTTTTCCCTAATCTGGATGTTCGAAGTAACAAGTTTTCAACTTATAGGATACTAAGGACAGAGTCCCCTGTTTTCAGCTAAAATAATGCTGAAGTTACACAGAGGTTAGAGGTCGAGTTCTTTCGAGGATGGGGTCATATGATACATTTATGGAAAGCATTGGGAGAGCTTTACAACTTTTTAATTAGTGTACAGAGGTGTTTCATCCCCTAACCAGTCGAAAAATGCAGTAGAGTTGAAGCTGTCCAGAAAACAGGGCAGAGCAAATACTCTCTGTAAGTCTCTGTAAAATGACCATAAATTCCTTCATAAAAGTCCAAAAATAGAAAATGAGGTAGTTCTGAAAATCTCATGATAGGAGTTACAACTTTGTAACATAAAGTTTTGTCAAATTCGATGGAGAATTTACTGGAATTCTTGGATCAAATCAGTACCTCAAGCAGGGAGGTGCTGTCCAATTTCATCTAGAAATTCTGTTAACTTTGACATCTCATAATTTTTGAACCAGGATTTAGCTGAGGGCAAACAAATACATTCAGGAAAGCTATTGAAGTTAACATTAACTTTGATGTTGATCTC
Organism: Neostapfia colusana; assembly: GCA_030760725.1. NCBI lineage: Eukaryota > Viridiplantae > Streptophyta > Magnoliopsida > Poales > Poaceae > Neostapfia > Neostapfia colusana. The sequence goes on from JASWHV010000011.1 coordinate 20,598,896, forward strand.
CAGAACTGGTTTTTCCTATAGTATGGTATAAATCAGATTAAAAGGGAAACTGGTCAGCGCTGTCAGTTTGGGCAGCAGACCAGCAATCAAATTTATTCTAAGTTTGATTTGTGTTTCCATGTTTTATGAGTTAAATGACATGTTTTATGTTATAACTCAATGATTTACTGTTGCAGTGAATATTTGAACTTTTTCAAATATTTTCTACAAATGGCAGAGGAGAAACAATTGGAGAACGGGTGGGTGGTGTCCCACTGTTCTCAATGCAGCGGTTATCCGGAACTGTTGAAGCTAATGCTTCAATATTTCGGGTATGTGGAGACGCTGCATTACCTCACCAAGTAAGAAGGCGAGGAGGGGAACAAGACATGGACCATCCATGTCGAAGTTCCAGCAGGACCTACACCATCGGGTTGGGCACCGTTCACCGTCATGGTGAGAGGTAGACAACCGGAGGAGATGTGGCAGGTTGCAGCCCGCGACACCATGTCGCGTTTCTGCCAGCTACACGTGAGAGCTATGGAGGGCACTCCATACGCGCTTGTCCCGGTGGAGGGGTGAGTGTCACACCCGGTTTCTCCGAAGAACAACCGAGTGAATATCACATGTATGCCAGGATCATTTTCTCATACATGTGACGACAAATAGTGAAGCATCATCATATTACAAGCCAGGTGTTCGAATATAAATAAGTCTTACATAGCATACGTCTCGATGGATGATAATAAGTTCATAACATGTAAATAAAATAGCAGCGGAATATAAGTCTTGAGGGCTCCGTCACAGGTGTTGCCCGGGGGACTCCGTGAACCTAGAATCCTTCCTCAGGACCAAAGTCTTGGTCATTAAACATCACATCATTCTCTTGACCTGAGCAGCAATATAAACCAACAGAAAAGCAAGTTTGAGTACCGTGGGTACTCAGCAAGTGTGGGAAAGTTATGTCATGCATGGCTAGAGCAAGGAGAGGTTGAACTCATGGTTAAAGCACTACGCAATTATTACCTATCACCTTAGCTTATTAAGCACCTACATTACTACATAGGTGAAATGGATCCCAATCCCTCAACCCATCATCATTATCAAGTAAACATAGTCTCATTTCCAATGTTAAACTTCCCGCCTAACATCCTCAACTTCCCAATCCATCATCCTCTAATCATGAATAAGTCCAAGCCGCTCTTGACCGTGAGCACGACTATCATGGCAGTTTTGACTCTACAGAGTTTGCACCACTGTACCCACATGTAGTGATTTCATCCCCCGTTGCCAGGTGGACTAAAAGAACCTCCATTATGCCAGTGGCCGCGAACCACATTCACACTTCCCAGGTGTGTAGCCAGGAGATCACTATGAAGCCTTTACAAAGGGATTCCCGACGAGCGTGGGCCCACTGAGGTTTCACCCCTAACAGCATACAAGAGGCTCCAACCCCGCTGCAGTGGCCCCCTCTTGAGCCTTGCGGTTCATATGGTAGTCCAGCTGACACCTACTCCCCGCACAATCCAACACACCCATACTACGCCGGGGATACACCTAATTAATTGGCCAAGCTGCCTCATCTCAGCATGTGGTTGGCACTGTAAAGCCAGGTTACATGCTCCATGAACTGGTCCTTAGGATCCAGGCAAGTACTAAACACAAACCCGAGTCTCGTGCACCCAGCACACAACCAAAACATCCAACTTGCCTTGATCCCTACCTCTACATAACTCACAATACCTCATTCAAGAGTATGGTAAAATAAACTGATGATCTCATATCCCAATTATCCCATTCTAAGCATGGCTAAGCATATGCATAATAATAAATGACATGATAAAATAAATCCCAACCCAGGCTACAAGGAAACAAGGTAATGCAATTCTAGGGAAACTTCCTAGCATGGGTTTCATATTTCAATTGACAATGCAAATAATTCTAGCTACACATCCTAGCATAGGATCAAAGTGGTCAAGGACACTTGCCTCCTTCCTGCTGCTCTGAGAATGGAAAGTATTGGTCTTGGAAGGGGAGAACTTGCTCTGGGGCAGGTTCTACTCATGCCAATACACATAGCAAAAGAAAACAACAATCCATAAGACATAGTTCACACTTTCACTTCATACACACCACACATACATACCTATAAAAGTCATTCACATTTCTAAGTGTTGTGGTTACTCTACATGTGTTGATTTTTGGCCTACATGCACTTTTAAACATATGTATATGATTTCTAACTTTTGTATTCATATTTCTGTTTGCACACTATATATGAATTTCCAATTTGAACAAATTCTTTATATTTAATTAATATACTTCTTAGCTACCAAGTTTGCATGAAAGGTAATTTCCTATTCCAAATAGGTTTTCAGATCTTCTTACAAAATCCTAAATTGAAGCTTTTGGATTTAGAGAACTCTTTTATCATTTTCTAATTATGCATACCTATTTTCCTATATTTTTCAGATTTATTTTCTATGCCTAAAAGTGAGTTTTAATATTAAATAGTAGGAGATATCTTCTAAACAGAATAGGTTCTGATCTAAAATATTAAATAATATATTTTTGAACTTCTCCTCTGATGTGAACTAATTTAAATTTATTTTATCAGTTTTCAGAATTATTTCCTTGCCTAAAAATGTGTTTCTAGAACTAATAAATATGAACAACACTTAGGCAGATTTCATTTCAGCCTAAAATCTATTTTTAACTCATTCTAAAGTTTTACAAGTGCTAGGAGAGTTTAAATTTGAGTTTGCACATGTGTTTGCCTCACCTTTTAAATTTAAATCCTAATCACATATTCAAATTTCTGAATTTAATATCATATAGGGTCAAAAAGGTAAATCCACCCTACTGCAGGGTCTAATTTATTATTTCATAAATTTCCAGGGGTCTAACTACACATAACAGAGGGGTTTTCCTAATTTTTATTAAGTCCAGGGGCTAAAAGGATTTTTAAATGAATTTACACGAATTTCTGAAGTTCCAGGGGCTAGATCAGAAGTTTCCGGGGCTGGCTCGTGTTTTCCAAGATCCCCAGGGGGTAGCGCGTAAGAATCCCGGCCTTTATAACGCAGGGCTGACGTGGACCATCCGATTTAAAATAGACGGCTCAGATTATATCGCTGAACCAGTACGCGTGGGTTTTATTTCTACCGTGCGATTTAAAATAGACGGCCCTCAAGGGGCCACGTCGCCCTGGCCGGAACCAGCCCGCGCGCGCGGCGGCGGGGGGTGGTGATCTCGCCGGTGCAGCCTCGGCTTTTGCCGCTACACATTATAACTCGCATCTTTTTGCATGGATCGGCTGCTGAAGGGTAGGGGATGCTCACCGAGTGGTTTTCCAGCACTCAGAGGCCCTGGAAGTCGGTCGGCGGCGAGCTTCAACGGCGATGATCTTCGGTGCACGTCGGGGTGGCCGTTGGGGCGCAAGACAAGTCGTTTCTTTCACCTGCAGGGCTCCCCGGCGGCGGTGGAACGTGATCAGCACGTTAGATCAGGGAATTTGAGCAAGGCTCGAAAGAAATCGGCGGTAGAAACTTCGGTTCTCACTGGAGAGAAGATCGGCCGATCGGGGGGAAAACAGGGCGATGGTCGGCGTTTAAATAGGCGTGGCAGAGCGGCGGTCTGTTGAGATCGAGTCGGGGGCGTCGGGACAGGAAATCGGGCTGCGGGCGTGGGTTTCTGGAGGTGGTTTGGATTCGGGTGCGAGGGAAGAGTCCGGGGTCGGGCGGTGCGCGAGAGTTGAGGGATGACCCGTGTGTCAGCGAGAGGAAGAGAGGGGCACGGGTTTGGGCTGGCGCGGGGAGGTAGTGGGCCGGCTGGCGGGTTTCGGCCCACTAGCCGGATGGGCTTTTTCTTTTTCTTTTTCCTTTTCTTTTCTGTTTTGATTTGAATTTGAATTCCAGTTTGAATTTAAATTTCTGCACCACATGCAATACGTCCAAAATTTTTTAAATTCCCCTCTTTAGCAGGTTTTGGGGTGTTACAGCTCTACCCCCCTTAAAAGAAATCTCGTCCTCGAGATTGGTGCTTCTAGGAAAATAATTCCGGAAACTGTGCCTTAAGCTCGTCTTCTCGCTCCCATGTGGCTTCCTCTTCCGAGTGATGCTTCCACTTCACCTTGCACATCCGGATTTTTTTATTTCTTGTGAGGCGTTCCATTGTCTCCAAAACCCTGACCGGTTGCTCGGCATAAGACAGATCCTCTCCTACATCAATCTCATTCATGGGTAACATCTCTTCAGGCGTCCTTAGACATTTCTTTAGCTGTGACACATGGAATACATCGTGCACATCCGATAGGCGAGCCGGTAGTTCTAGTTGATATGCCACTTCGCCTTTCCTTTCCAGAATCTGAAAGGGTGTGATGTATCGAGGTGATAACTTCCCTTTCACCTTGAACCGACGAAGTCCTCGGATAGGGGACACCTTGAGATAGACATTGTCCCCCACGTTGAAAACGAGCTCTCTTCTCCGTACATCGGCATAGCTCTTTTCTAGGGTCTGTGCTATCCTCAAATTGTTGCGAATTTCCCTCACTTTCGCCTCGGCTTCTTGTAGTACCTCGGGCCCAAACACTTTACTTTCCCCTGTTTGGTTCCAAAATAGTATAGTTCTGCACTTCCTCCCATACAAAGCCTCAAATGGTGACATCTTCATACTAGCCTGATAGCTGTTGTTGTAGGAGAACACCGCATACGGTAAGTTATTATCGCAACTCCTATTGTTCTTGAGCACACATGCTCTCAGCATATCTTCAAGGATCTGATTGGTTCTTTCCGTCTGCCCGTCAGTCTGGGGGTGATAGGCAGAACTAAAATTTAGATGAGTTCCCATGGTTTCATGTAACTTCTGCCAGACCCTTGAAGTGAACTGTGTCCCTCGATCTGACACTATCTTCTTTGGCACTCCATGAAAACATACGATTCTTGACATGTAAAATTCTGCCAATTTGGATCCGCTGTAGCTTTCTTTCATGGGGATGAAATGAGCTACCTTGGTTAGTCTGTCGACGATGACCCATATCGAATCATATCCCGATTGGGTCCTGGGTAGTCCCACTATGAAATCCATTCCGATTTCTTCCCATTTCCATTCAGGCACTTTGAGTGGTTGCAATAGTCCCACGGGTCGTTGATGTTCTGCTTTTACCAACTGACATGTGTCACATATGGCAACATGTTCCATGACATCTCGCTTCATGCCACACCACCAATATCTGCTCTTGAGGTCATGATACATCTTCATACTTCCAGGATGAATGGAATAGTCGGAATCATGAGCCTCCATCAAAATCAATTCACGGATTTCCTTCACCTCAGGCAAATAGATTCTTTTCCCGTGCCACACCGTACCTTGTTCATCCTCTCTAAACCCGAGGGATTTATTATCCTTAATGAGTTCTCTGATTTCTTGTATCTTCTCATCATTCTTCTGACCATTGCGTATGTCTTGCTCTAATGTGGAGTGCACTTCCATGGCGACGGCCTCACCACTATTCACCAGACATAGATTGAGTTTTACAACCTCTTCCTTCAATTCTGTAGGCATGTCCTTTAAGCTCAACCCATTGACCTGCACCTTCTGGCTTAAAGCATCTGCCACGACGTTCGCTTTCCCAGGATGATAGTAGATGCCCACATCAAAGTTGTTGATTAGCTCTAACCATCTCCTTTGTCTGAGGTTGAGATCTGGCTGGGTGAAAACATACTTTAAGCTCTTATGATCCGTATATATCTCTGTCCTTTTCCCCACCAAGTAATGCCGCCAGATCTTCAATGCGTGTACCACTGCGGCTAGCTCCAGGTCATGTGTAGGATAGTTCTTCTCGTGTTTTCGGAGCTGCCGGGACACGTAGGCCACGACATGCCCCTCTTGCATGAGAATACATCCCAACCCATTTCCAGAGGCATCGCAGTACACCGAAAAGTTCTTCTGCATATCTGGCATAACTAGCACTGGGGCTGTTGTCAATCTTTTCTTTAATTCTTGAAAACTCGTCTCGCACTACGGTGTCCATGTGAATGTGATTCCCTTCTCTAACAAGTTGGTGAGGGGTCTCGAAATCTTGGAGAAACCCTCGATAAACCGTCGATAGTACCCAGCCAGTCCTAAGAAGCTTCGAACTTCCCCGACATTTTCAGGGGTCTTCCACTTCTGCACATCCTCAATCTTGGCGGGATCTACGGAGATTCCTCCCTCCGAGATTATATTTCCTAAGAAGGGAACTCTCTTCAGCCAAAACTCACACTTGCTCAACTTGGCATATAGATAGTGTTCTCTCAGCTTTTGCAACACCAACCTTAAATGTCCCTCATGTTCTTCTTCATCTTTGGAGAAGACGAGAATGTCATCAGTGAAAACCACCACGAATTTGTCCAGATATTCCATGAATACCTTGTTCATGAGATACATAAAGTATGTCGGGGCATTAGTTAGCCTGAAAGGCATGACGGTGTATTCATACATCCCGTACCGAGATACGAAAGCTGTCTTTGGAATGTCAGTTTGCCTTATCTTAAGTTGGTGGTATCCCGACCTGAGATCAATTTTGAGAACACACAAACTCCCTTCAACTGATCAAATAAGTCTTCAATGCGGGGTAATGGGTACTTGTTCTTGATGGTTACTTAATTTAACGCACGGTAGTCTACGCATAACCTTTGGGTCCCGTCCTTCTTGGGCACAAATATCACTGGAGCTCCCCATGGTGAGGAACTAGGACAAATATACCCCTTCTCCGTCAATTCCCTTATATGCTCCTTGAGCTCTTCCAGCTGTTTGGAGTCCATCCGATAAGGCCTCTTGTATATTGGAGCTGTTCCAGGCACTAGCTCAATCACGAATTCCACTTCACGATCGGGGGGCATACCTGGCAACTCCCCTGAAAAAACATCTGGATATTCCTTGATAATCCTTATCTCTCCCACTTCCACCTCAACTTTATTGAGTTTAATGTCCCTCCGGGGCTCTTGCACAGCTATGAACTTCACTTTCGTGCCACTAATGTGAGTTAGTTCCACCATTTTGGTCGAACAGTGGATGATACTTTTATGTTTGGTCAACCAATCCAAACCCAAAATAATATCTATCCCTTGTGAATCTATCACTATGAGGTTTGCAGTAAGTACTACCCCATTAATGTCTAGTTTCACCTTGGGACACACTTGTCTTGTCCTTATTTCTCCCCCTGGAGAGTTCACTGCTAGCATATGGTTCATTTGTGTTGTTGCTAGATTATGCTTCTTAATAAACCCTTGAGCAATGAACGAGTGGGTAGCACCAGAATCAAACAACAAGGTTGCAATGTGTAAATTGGCAGGAAACTTACCAGTTACCACGGCAGGTGCCTCTTGTGCTTCCTCCATGGTCACGTGGTTCACCCGTCCTCGCATCACATTGTGCTGTTGTGGCTGCATGGGCTTCTTCTTTGGGCCCTTATGGGCGTAGTGCCCCACTTCACAACAGTTGAAGCATTGCACCCCAACCTTAGGTGCCTGGCCTTTGTTGTCTTGGGGTTGGTTCGGTGGTCCTTGTACTGCTGATCGAGGTTGATATGTGGGGCGAGGCTGCTGCACAAACTGATGTTGCGGCTGTGCTGGTGCTGACGGAGGCCTGAAATTCGGGTTGTACCCTCTGGGTGCTGAGTAGGGTACCACAGCACGGCTCGTCTGCCCGGCGGGTTGCTGCATCAGACGTGGGTGTGTGTTGCTACCTGAGGCTTGGTGTGACCATCCCTCCTTCCTCTTGTTTTCATTTTCCAAGGCATTCAACTTCCTCTCCACGGCAAATGCTCTGTCTACCATCTTTTGGAAGCTTTCATACTCGTCGTAGGACATTGCATATTGCATTTCCATAGTAAGTCCTTCCACAAAACAGTCCTGTTTTTGCTCATCAGTTTCGTTGTCCCGTGGTGCATAACGGGATAGTTGGGTGAACTTAGTGAGGTATTCCCTCACAGTCATGTTTCCTTGTTGCAGTCCCAAGAACTCCTTTCTCTTGTTTTTGAGTTCACCCCTGGGTATGTAATGGTTGCGGAAACTGCACTTGAACTCTTCCTAAGTGATGTTCTCGGGATCATGATGGGCTGCCACGTAAGCGGTCCACCAATCAGCAGCAGGTCCGTGCAATTGGTGAGAGGCAAATAGCACCCTCTCATACCCTTGACATTGTATGATCCCCATCTTGCTCTCAATGGTCTTTAGCCAGTCATCTGCCTCCAGAGGTTCAGCAGCACTTGCAAACATTGGAGGTTGAGTCCCCAGAAACTCACTCAACCTTGGTTGGCGTGGTGCAGCTTGTGGAGGTGGAGCTTGGTGCAAGTTGGCCACCATTTGAGTTAAACTCTGGATGAGCTGATTCTGATTTTGAAGCATTTTGTGGATGGGATCAGCTCCTTCACCGCGACCACCCCTGTCTTGTCCTACATAAAGATGAGGGTTGCCGGCCTCATCGTTGTTGTTGGCGGGGTTGGCACCACGACCCTTTCCTCTTCCAGCCATCTATCATGATCAACAAAATGTTAACTTAAAGCATTACTTATTAACTTCCCAAATTGCTTATTTAAACTTAAACTTTTGAGGCCTTAATATATGTATATATATATATTAACATTTTCTGGGGGTTTCACATAGATTTTTGGGAGTCACGTCTCACGCGAAAATAAATGCACTCTTAATTCATAGGGGTTCACACATCAAAGCAAAGCAACCTAAAGACGAGGTTGTGGACAAATGCCCATGGCTTCCACAACTCACGTCACACACCAAACATTAACACACAAATAACTAAGGTATTGACTCGACTACTCGATAACCTGCTGAAATAAGGGAAAGAACTCTAAACAACTCGTATCACTGAGCTGGCTCTTCGGGGTCTTCCTCATTATTGCGGCTGCCCTCTGATTCCGCTTTCGGTGGGGAAGCTGCTGGTGGAGAAGTGCGGCGACGCCTGCTCGCCCGGCGGTCTGGGGAGTCAGGAGTCCACGTGTCATTCACAGTGACACAAAGTTCATTCACATCTCCTTTTTCTCTCGCTCTCAAGCTGGCCCGAAGCAATGCCTCAGTCTCCTTCAGGGTGTCACGAACATCCTGAAGCTCCTGCTGGCACTCCTGCAGTCGAGTGCGGAGCATAGCAGCATCCTCCAAGCACAGGTCCATGTGCTCATGGGAAGTCCCCTGCTGCACTAGCGGGTACTTGTACTCTGCGGTGCCACTCTCACGCTGGAGGGCATACATGTACTCAGTCCTGTCCAGGTGGCGACGGTTGATGTAACTCTGGCAGGTGATGGCCTCCCAGGTGACATCCTTCTCAGCATCGACCTGTGTCGCCCGACAAGCTGGAGAGCGGTGGATCTTGAGCAGCTGATTTTCATGTATAATCCTCATTTCTGAACTCCATTCTTCCCGCTTCTCACGGATGCTCCGGGTGGATCTGTAGTGTATGATTAGCTTGCCCGTATTGCCGGCGGCGTGGAGCATACGCCGAAGACGGTGTAACAAACCTCCAACTACCAATCTGTAGGAGTGGTACGTCACCGGACGGTTCTCCTCTCTCAAGGCAAGAGCAACTACCGGAACTCTCCCTCCGGTGGACTTGTGGGCGGTGTGGATCATGCGAACCATCTAAAACATAAAGCATTTAAAATTAAGTTAGATAAGAGATAAACAAAAATTGTATTTTGAATAAAAGTTGGGGTAAGATGAATAAAGTCACCCCATTAAATAACACCTCTAACCCACACCTTTGTAAAATAGTTTTTAAGAAAATAGGGTCCTTAAAAACCTCCATTTCTACCTAGGTCCATGTTCCTACGGGCAACCTTGGCTCTGATACCACTTCTGTCACACCCGTTTCTCCGAAGAACAACCGAGTGAATATCACATGTATGCCAGGATCATTTTCTCATACATGTGACGACAAATAGTGAAGCATCATCGTATTACAAGCCAGGTGTTCGAATATAAATAAGTCTTACATAGCATACGTCTTGATGGACGATAATAAGTTCATAACATGTAAATAAAATAGCAGCGGAAAGTCTTGAGGGCTCCGTCACATGCGTTGCCCGGGGGACTTCGTGAACCTAGAATCCTTCATCGGGACCAAAGTCTTGGTCATTAAACACCACATCATTCTCTTGACCTGAGCAGCAATATAAACCAACAGAAAAGCAAGTTTGAGTACCGTGGGTACTCAGCAAGTGTGGGAAAGTTATGTCATGCATGGCTAGAGCAAGGAGAGGTTGAACTCATGGTTAAAGCACTATGAAATTATTACCTATCACCTTAGCTTATTAAGCACCTACATTACTACACAGGTGAAATGGATCCCAATCCCTCAACCCATCATCATTATCAAGTAAACATAGTCTCATTTCCAATGTTAAACTTCCCGCCTAACATCCTCAACTTCCCAATCGATCATCCTCTAATCATGAATAAGTCCAAGCCGCTCTTGACCGTGAGCACGACTGTCATGACAGTTTTGACTCTGCAGAGTTTGCACCACTGTACCCACATGTAGTGATTTCATCCCCCGTTGCCGGGTGGACTAAAAGAACCTCCATTATGCCAGTGGCCGCGAACCACATTCACACTTCCCAGGTGTGTAGCCAGGAGATCACTACGAAGCCTTTACAAAGGGATTCCCGACGAGCGTGGGCCCAATGAGGTTTCACCCCTAACATCATACAAGAGGCTCCAACCCCGATGCAGTGGCCTCCTCTTGAGCCTTGCGGTTCATATGGTAGTCCAGCTGACACCTATTCCCCGCACCATCCAAAACACCCATACTATGCCGGGGATACACCTAATTAATTGGCCAAGCTGCCCCATCTCAGCATGTGGTTGGCACGGTAAAGACAGGTTACATGCTCCATAAACCGGTCCTTAGGATCCAGGCAAGTACTAAAACAAACCCGAGTCTCGTGCACCCAGCACCAACCAAATCATCCAACTTGCCTCGATCCCTACCTCTACATAACTTATAATGTCTCATTCAAGAGTAAGGTAAACAAGTTAATGATCTCATATCCCACTTATCCCATTCTAAGCATGGCTAAGCATAAGTATATGAATGAATGACATAATAAAACAAATCCCAACCCAAGCTACAAGGAAACAAGATAATGCAACTCTAGGGAAACTTCCTAGCATGGGTTTCACATTTTAATTGACAATGCAAATAATTCTATCTACACATCCTAGCATAGGATCAAAGTGGTCAAGGACACTTGCCTTCTTCCTGCTGCTCTAAGAATGGAAAGTCTTGGTCTTGGAAGGGGAGAACTTGCTCTAGGGCAGGTTCTACTCATGCCAATACACATAGCAAAAGAAAACAACAATCCATAAGACATAGTTCACACTTTCACTTCATACACACCACACATACATACCTATGAAAGTCATTCACATTTCTAAGTGTTGTGGTTACTCTACATGTGTTGATTTTTGGCCTGCATGCACTTTTAAACATATGTATATGATCTCCAACTTTTGTATTCAGATTTCTGTTTGCACACTATATATGAATTTCCAATTTGAACAAATTCTTTATATTTAATTAATATACTCCTTAGCTACCAAGTTTGCATGAAAGGTAATTTCCTATTCCAAATAGGTTTTCAGATCTTCTTACAAAATCCTACATTGAAGCTTTTGGATTTAGAGAACTCATTTATCATTTTCTAATTATGCATACCTATTTTCCTATATTTTTCAGATTTATTTTCTATGCCTAAAAGTGAGTTTTAATATTAAATAGTAGGACATATCTTCTAAACAGAATAGGTTCTGATCAAAAATATTAAATAATGTATTTTTGAACTTCTCCTCTGATGTGAACTAATTTAAATTTATTTTATCAGTTTTCAGAATTATTTCCTAGCCCAAAAATGTTTTCTAGAACTAATAAATATGAACAACACATAGGCAGATTTCATTTCAGCCTAAAATCTATTTTTAACTCATTCTAAAGTTTTCCAAGTGCTAGGAGAGTTTAAATTTGAGTTTGCACTTGTCTTTGCCTCACCTTTTAAATTTAAATCCTAATCACATATTCAAATTTCTGAATTTAATATCATATAGGGTCAAAAAGGTAAATCCACCCTACTGCAGGGTCTAATTTATCATTTCATAAATTTCCAGGGGTCTAATTACACATAACAGAGGGGTTTTCCTAATTTTTATTAAGACCAGGGGCTAAAACTGATTTTTAAATGAATTTACACGAATTTCTGAAGTTCCAGGGGCTAGATCAGAAGTTTCTGGGGCTAGCTCGTGTTTTCCGAGATCCCCAGGGGGTAGTGCGTAAGAATCCCGGCCTTTATAACGCGGGGCTGACATGGACCATCCGATTTAAAATAGACGGCTCAGATTAGATCGCTGAACCGGTACGTGTGGGTTTTATTTCTACCGTGTGATTTAAAATACACGGCCCTAAAGGGGCCACGTCGCCCTGGCCGGAACCAGCCCACGCGCGCGGCGGCTCACGGCGGCGGGGGGTGGTGATCTCGCCGGCGCAGCCTCAGATTTTTCCGCTACACGTTAGAACTCGCATCTTTTTGCATGGATCGGCTGCGGAAGGGTAGGGGATGCTCACTGAGGGGTTTTCCAGCACTCGAAGGCCCTGGAAGTCGGTCGGCGGCGAGCTTCAACGGCGATGATCTTTGGTGCACGTCGGGGTGGCCGTTGGGGCGCAAGACAAGTCATTTTCTTCACCTGCATGGCTCCCCGGCGGCGGTGGAACGTGATCAGCACGTTAGATCAGGGAATTTGAGCAAGGATCGAAAGAAATCGGCGGTAGAAACTTCGGTTCTCACCGGAGAGAAGATCGGCCGATCAGGGGGGGAAAACAGGGGGATGGTCGGCGTTTAAATAGGCATGGGAGGGCGTCGGTCTGTTGAGATCGAGTCGGGGGCGTCCGGGACCGGATATCGGGCTGGGGGCGCGGGTTTCCGGAGGTGGTTTGGATTCGGGTGCGAGGGAAGAGTCCGGGGTCGGGCGGGTGCGTGGGAGGTGAGGGATGACACGCGGGCCCTGCATGTTAGTGAGAGGAAGAGAGGGGCGCGGGTTTGGGCTGGCACGGGGAGGTAGTGGGCTGGCTGGCCGGTTTTAGCCCACTGGCCGGTTGGTGTTTTTCTTTTTCTTTTTCCTTTTGTTTTCTGTTTTGATTTGAATTTGAATTCCAGTTTGAATTTAAATTTCTGCACCACATGCAATACGTCCAAATTTTTTTTAAATTCCCCTCTTTAGCAGGTTTTGGGGTGTTACAGCGAGCTAATCATGTGTGGAGGGAGAGTTACTTTGAGGCGACGGATCCAAGTTGGGGGCGAACCTCAGCCTCCAGTTGAACGCAGGGAAGACCGTGATGTACATCCATGCTGTCCATACAGCTCGACTTGCCGTGCAGCTTAAGGAGAGCACCAGCCGCCGAGACCATTTTGAGAGTGCTCACAGCACACTCCGTAATTTGCTCCTTCCGACGATTAAGAGACTGAATGAGCAACAAAATCAGTTGCGTCGTCTGAGGAAGGCGAAGAAGAAAAGCTGTGTCGACATCATGGCTTTACAGCAGAAAGTACAGGACTTGACCCAGCAGCACAAGGTCCTTACTCAAGAGCGTGATGACGCTATTGAGGATGGACAGGGCTGGAAATAAGACTACAACCAGGCCATGGACGTGGTGCACGCGTTGCAAGACCTCGTGCCTCCGGTAGTGGGCTTACCGATGGTAGGTGCAGAACCTGTGGTTTTGGGTATCCCGGAGATGGGGGAATCTGAACCCGAAGAGGAGGTTATGGATCCTGAACCACCAGCAGAGGTAGCGGAGGAGGAGGACCCGCAGGAGGTCGAGTTCTACTCCGAGTAGTGTGTTACCATTGCCAAGTAGGGAAGCGAGGGTGGTGTCTAGAAACTTTTGTAACAGGTGACATGTCATGTAGACAGTAGTATGTGTAGAGATAGTGACGACATGAGCACGACTTCTTAGGGATCCGAGAATAATGTATCTTGTATAAAATTTATGCTTTATCAATATATGTGAATGTCGTGTAATTTTATTCATGTGTAACTTCCATACCTACTGTTTTCTATGGAATTTTAAGAATGACATGTGCTGATCATTGCGGTTTTGAATTTCAGAAAGACTCGTACACGCGCCAACACTGAGATTGGTGGGTCCAGTCAGGAGGGAGAGGCCTCCCAACTGCCTCCCGAAACTTCCTCGGGACAGCAACAGCAACAACCGCCACCGCCAACAGTTACATTGGCCGACATCGTTGCGGCCATGGCGGGCTCACATCAGCAGCATACGGAGTTTCTGCAAACTTTAATTGCAAATACGTCTCGACCTGAGAGGCGGCAAGACCGAGAGGAGCATCAACAAAGCTCCTACTCTGACTTTCTGGCTACTCATCCCCCGGTATTCTCAAGGGCGGATGAACCCCTCGAAGCGGACAACTGGCTCCGCACGATGGAGATGAAGTTCAGGCTGCTCCATGTGAGTGAGCAGTGGAAAACGCATTTCGCGGCCCAGCAGCTTCAAGGGTCCGCTTGCGCTTGGTGGGCAAACTTCTGTACCTCACAACCCACCGAGCGAGTGCTGAACTGGGTGGAGTTCCGGACGGCCTTCAGGGCCTATCACATACCGCCAGGTCTTATGAAGATGAAGACGCAGGAGTTCCTTCGCCTGCAGCAAGGCAGCAGGAACATGCTGGAGTACTCCAGGGCGTTCAACGATCTCGCACTCTATGCGTCATATCACGCCAATACCGATGAGAAGCGGCGGGACCACTTTTACCAGGGTCTGAATCCACTCCTGAAGGACAAGCTGGCGATGTTCAATGGCGGCAGCCTCAATGATGTTATTGATACTGCGATTGTACAAGAGGACTCTAGAAAGGAGTTAGCGGCGGCGGAGAAGAAGCGAAGCGTGCCGCAAAGCCGAGGAGAGGGAGGTGGTCCTCCCCAAAAATACAAGATGGTGTATCGCTAACCATCGGGCCAACGCTGGCAGCCACCGCAGCGACCGATGCAATTCCTCAGTCGGCCATATTCTCCACCAGCATTCCGGCCAGCATTACCAGCACAACCTCTGCAGCAACAACAGCAGCAGCAGACGATGCCGCATGTGTTTGCACCTCAGCAGCGCATGCCGGGCTTTCGTCCTCCAAGAACGGGCCAGCCGTCAACCGCATGCTACAAATGAGGTCGCCAAGGGCACTTTGCCAACAACTGCCCCGAGAGGCAAGGCGGCGGAGTGGCACCACAGTTTCCAGGGAGGAATCAGCCCCAGAACCCCATTAATGTGTGGCGGGCCAATCCGAAGCCCGGCACCGTCCACCAACTCGCCATAGAGGATGTACCGGAGGGAGAGCCAATCCTTGCGGGTATGTTCCAACTCCACCAGAATCCTGCCATAGTGTTATTTGATTCAGGCGCCACGCATAGTTTCATTAGCCAAGCTTCTATTGCTAAATACAGCTTGCAAATAATACACACCAAGAGTCTTTACGTGATTTGTTCACCGGGTGGGAAAATTTCAGCAAGCATGATGGTTTCGAAAGCGCCATTATGCTTAGGGGGTAGAGTATACCCTACGTCTCTCATAGTTTTATAGGGACAAAAGATCGATGTCATATTAGGGATGTCGTCATTAACCCACCACGGTGCTGTTTTAGAAACCGCCCGCCGAGTCGTGCATTTGCACTCAAAAATGCACGAGTCTCACTCGCTATTTCTGGACAGTCCAGAAATAAAACTTCTATGTGTATACCAATCCACCACTATCAGATTGGAAGACATTCTAGTAGTCCGTGAGTTCCCAGACGTGTTCCCGGATGATTTACCAGGGATGCCGCCTGACCGAGGGGTGGAGTTCAAGATTGAACTTGCACCGGAAACTATGTCAATATCCCGAAGGCCATACAAGATGGCGCCAAAGGAATTGGTGGAATTAAAAACGCAGTTGACGGACCTGCTGGAGAAGGGATTTATTAGACCAAGCTCCTCGCCATGGGGCTGTTCGGCATTATTTGTGAAGAAGAAGGATGAAACGTTACTGCTTTGCGTGGACTATTGTCCATCGACATGTTGTTTGATCAGTTGGTTGAAGCAAAAATCTTTTCCAAGATGGACTTAAGGTCCGGGTACCATCAGATTAAGATACGGGCTGAGGACATCCCGAAGACGGCTTTCTCGATGAGGTACGGGCTTTATGAGTACCTGGTCATGTCCTTCGGCCTCACCAACGCTCCAGCTGATTTCATGTACTTGATGAACTAGGTATTCATGCCGGAGATGGACAAGTTTGTCGTGGTCTTCATCGAAGACATATTGGTATATTCCATGTCAGAGTAAGAACACACGAAGCATCTGCGTATAGTCTTGCAAAGGCTGCGGGATCACAAGCTATACGCGAAATTCAGCAAGTGTGAATTCTGGATATCGCAAGTGCCATTTCTCAGGCATATTATCTCAGCGGAGGGCATCGCCGTAGACCCGAGTAAGATTACAAAAGTGCTGAATTGGAAGTCCCCGAGGTCTGTTCACGAGGTACGGAGATTCCTCGCACTTGCAGGATATTATCGGAGGTTCATTCCGAACTTCTCGAAGATTGCGAAAACTATGACCGAGCTGCTGAAGAAGGCTACCAAATATGTTTGGAGTCCAGCATGTGAAGCAGTGTTCAAGGCATTAGTGAAGCACCTAACATCAGCACCGGTTTTGGTGCAGTCAGACATAACAAAACCTTTCGATGTGTACTGTGATGCATCCAGCATTGGGCTCAGATGTGTGCTGATGCAAGACCGAAGGGTTGTCGCGTATGGATCACGGCAGCTCAGGAACCATGACCAGAATTATCTAACTCATGACTTAGAGCTCGCTGCCGTGGTACCCGCACTCAAAATGTGGAGGCACTACCTACTCGGTAACCTCGTGCATTTATATACCGACCACAAGAGCCTCAAGTACATATTCACTCAGAAGGAGCTGAACATGAGGCAACGAAGATGGTTGGAGTTGATAAAGGATTATGAAATAGAGATCCATTATCACCCCGGCATGGTAAATGTGGTGGCGGATACGCTGAGTCGCAAGTCACACGTCCACAATCTGACCATCACACCGTTGGAAGAGAGCGAGCCACCATTGCATGTGATTCCACATGGAGCTCTCTACAACCTAGCTCTTATCCCCACCATACGTGAAGAGATAGCGGCAGCTAATAAACATGACAAGGGCATGTCGCATTTGCAGAGACGTGTAGACAGGGGGAGTTAAAAATTTTCCGTAAAGACGGAGACGGCATTCTGTGGTTTAAGGACAGGATCATCGTACCCCGTAACCCGGAGTTACGGAAAAAAATTTTGATGAGGCTCACTTGTCAATGTTTTCTATTCACTCTGGCAGCAACAAGATGTATCAAAACTCTGAAGCAAATTTTGGTGGACACAGATGAAGCGGGAGATTGCAAAATACGTGTCCGAGTGTGATACATGCCATAGGGTGAAGGCGGACCACATGAACAAACCGGGACTATTGCAACTGTTGGGCGTTCCTGCCTGGAAGTGGGAGGTTGCGAGCATGGACTTCATCGTCGGGTTACCCACTACATTTAAGAAACATGATTCAGTGTGGATGATCGTCGACCGGCTCACAAAGGTTGCCCATTTCATGCCGATCAACACCAACTACAACGCCAAGAAGTATGCTGAATTGTACATCTCACAGATCTGGTGCTTATTCGCCGTACCCCACACTATCATCTCGGATCGGGGCACTTTATTTGTGTCTTGTTTTCGGGAGCAGTTACATGCTGCTTTGGGGACGAAGCTGATCCGTAATTCAGCGTACCACCCGCAGACGGATGGGCAAACCGAGCGGGTAAATCAGAGCTTGTGCTATCAACCACGGTATGTATTGGGATGATCACTTACCGTTAGCCGAGTTCTTGTATAATAATGGGTACCAAGCCAGCATCAAGATTGTGCCTTACGAGGCGCTATACGGGATAAAATGCCGCACACCGCTAAATTGGTGTGAGTCTGGCGAAAGGGTCACCTTCGGGATTGATCTTGTCAATAATGCAAAAGAAAAGGTTTGGCTGATTCAAGCGAACTTAAAAGCCACCTAGTTCTGACAAAAACAGTATGCAGACCAAAGAAGACGCCCGTTACAATTCAATGTCGGGGATCACGTGTATCTACATGTGTCTCCAATGAAGGGCGTGAACAAATTCGGGGTGAGAGGAAAGTTGGCACCACGATTCATCGGTCCATTCCGGATAGTGGAAAGATGTGGATCAGTTGCATACCGGCTGGAATTACCAGCGACACTCTCCGGTGTGCACGACGTCTTTCATATTTCTCAGTTGAGGAAGTGCCTCAAGCTTTCAACCACTGTTCAGCTGGGAGATATCGAAGAACTGAAACCGGATCTCACTTATCGGAAGGAACCGGTTCAGATTATTGATGAAAAGGCCCGAACCACACGCAACCGTACCTTGTGGTTCTACAAGGTTCTATGGAGTAATCACTCCATAGATGAAGCAACATGGGAGAGCGAAGGCTTTCTTCACGCTAACTAACCCGACTTTTTAACGTCGCACATCTGGTAATTTTCCACTGTCCTCTCTCTCATTTTCACCTTATAATCTCGGGATGAGATTCTTTTAAGGGGGGAGGAAATGTCAGGGCCTAAGTTTTGCATATACAAGAAGTGTTCATCACACCACACTCACCTCATTTGAGGAACTCATATGAACATCATTGAAGAGCAAGTAAACACCATCAAGAAAGTCATTAGATGATAAACTCACAAAATGCAAAAGTGGTATTTCCCTCATGGATCATATAGGGGCTGAGCATATGAAAAACTCCTAAACCTTATTAAGGATGCTCATGCCAAACTTCACCCAAATCCAAAACCTTTTGAGGTGTTTTTGGGTACAAATAGAAAAAGGCTTGTTTGAACTTAAATTCAAATTCAAACTCCTTTCATCCCATGAATTCAAAAGTGGGATTCATATTCACAATCAGCACATTTTTGTGAGCTCACACACCAATTTTCACTCCATTTGGAATTGATCTTGACATGAGCTACTTTGGTTAAATTCAAATCAAATTTGAATTTCAGTTAACCTTTGCTGCAAATTTGATCAAATCAAATCACACATTGAATTATTCAAAGTCAATTGCCCATTTTGATGTTTGATCAACTCACAAGGGGTATTAGGCTCCCCAAATTAAGAGCAGTAGAGAAATTCAAGTTTTTTGGACAAAAAGGGGGCAGTGGGACCCAATGGCAGTGTCACAACCGTGATGAACCGTGTTTCAACCGGCGCTCTGTTCTTCGGGCAGAAGCTACGGACACCACGGCATGAGAGCGCTCGCCACCAGCTGCTTCCGAGCCCCCGCGCTGGCACGCTCGCCCCAGATTTTTATCCCCACGTGTCACACCCGGTTTTTCCGAAGAACAACCAAGTGAATATCACATGTATGTCAGGATCATTTTCTCATACATGTGATGACAAATAGTGAAGCATCATTTATTACAAGCCAGGTGTCGAATATAAATAAGTCTTACATGGCAAATGTCTCGATGGACAATAATAAGTTCATCACAAATAAACAAACTAGCAGCGGAATATTATTCTTGAGGGCTCCATCACAGGCGTTGCCCGGGGGTCTCCATGAACCTAGAAACCTTCTTCGGGTCCAAAGTCTTGGTCATTATACACCACCGCATTATCTTGACCTGAGCAGCAATATAAACCAACAAAATATGCAAGGTTGAGTACCAATGGTACTCAGCAAGTGTGGGAAAATTATGTCATGCATGGCTATAACAAGGGGAGGTTGAACTCATGGTTAAAGCACTACGCAATTAATACCTATCACCTTAGCTTATTAAGCACCTACATTACTACACAGGTGAAATGGTCCCAATATCCCATCCCATCATCATAATCCAATAACCATAACATCATTTCCAATGTTAAGCTCCCCGCTTAACATCCACAACTTCCAAAATCATCAATCCTCTAATCATGAATAAGTCCAAGCCGCTCTTGACCGTGAGCACGACTATCATGACAGTTTTGACTCTGCAGAGTTTGCACCACTGTACCCACATGTAGTGATTTCATCCCCCGTTGCCGGGTGGACTAAAAGAACCTCCATTATGCCAGTGGCCGCGAACCACATTCACACTTCCCAGGTGTGTAGCCAGGAGATCACTACGAAGCCTTTACAAAGGGATTCCCGACGAGCGTGGGCCCACTGAGGTTTCACCCCTAACAGCATACAAGAGGCTCCAACCCCGCTGCAGTGGCCCCCTCTTGAGCCTTGCGGTTCATATGGTAGTCCAGCTGACACCTACTCCCCACACCATCCAACACACCCATACTACGCCGGGGATACAACTAATTAATTGGCCAAGCTGCCTCATCTCAGCATGTGGTTGGCACTGTAAAGCCAGGTTACATGCTCCATGAACTGGTCCTTAGGATCCAGGCAAGTACTAAACACAAACCCGAGTCTCGTGCACCCAGCACACAACCAAAACATCCAACTTGCCTTGATCCCTACCTCTACATAACTCACAATACCTCATTCAAGAGTATGGTAAAATAAACTGATGATCTCATATCCCAATTATCCCATTCTAAGCATGGCTAAGCATATGCATAATAATAAATGACATGATAAAATAAATCCCAACCCAGGCTACAAGGAAACAAGGTAATGCAATTCTAGGGAAACTTCCTAGCATGGGTTTCATATTTCAATTGACAATGCAAATAATTCTAGCTACACATCCTAGCATAGGATCAAAGTGGTCAAGGACACTTGCCTCCTTCCTGCTGCTCTTGAAATAGGTAGTCCTGATCTTGGAAAGGAATAACTTGCTCTTGAGCAGGTTCTACATCATACCATCACACATAGCAAAAGAAAAACAACAATCCATAAGACATGGTTCACACTTCCACTTCATACAAACCACACATTCATATTTATGAAAGTCATTCTCATTTCTATGTATTGTGGTTACTCTATGTGTGTTGATTTTGGCTTCCATGCACTTTTAAACATGTGCATATGATTTCTACTTTTGTATTCATATTTTATGTTTGTATATATTATATGAGTTTCCAATATAAACAAATTCCTTATATTCAATTTATACACCTTTTAGCTACCAAGTGTGCATGAAGGGTATTTTTCTTCTCCATATGTGTCTTCAGAATTTCTACCAACCCTAAACTGAATTCTTTGGATTTTAGAAACTCCATTTATCATTTACTAGTTGCTATATTTTCAGATTTATTTTCCTATGCATAAATGTGTACTTTATTATGAAAATAGTAAGACACATCATCTAAACAGAATAGGTTCTGGTCCTAAATAATTTAATAACATATTTTGACCTTTGCCTCTGATGTAAACTATTTCACAATTATTTTCCCTATTTTCTAGAACTATTCTTTAGTTAAAAATGTGTCTTAAAATGTGAATAATAAATTAAACAGATTCAGTTCAGCCCAAAATATATTTTTATCTCACTCCAAAGTTTCCTAAATACTGAGAAAGTCATTAATTTAATTTTGACAATATGTTTGTCCCACTTTTTAATTTTTAAACACTAGCCACATATTCAATTTCCTAAATTAAATACTAAACAGGGCTAAAAAGTTAAACTTACCCCACTACAGGGTCTATAATATTATTTTAAGAATTTTCAGGGGTCTAGCTACACTTATCAGAGGTGTTTTTCCTAATTTTCATTAAGTCCAGGGGCTAAAACTGATTTTTAAATGAATTTACATGATTTTCTGGAGTTCCAGGGGCTAGATCAGAAGTTTCCGGGGCTAGCTCTTATTTCCCGAGAACCCTAGGGGGTAGCACGTAAGATTTCCAGTCTTTATAACGCGGGGCTGACGTGGACTGTCCGATTTTAAACCGACGGCCGAGATTATAACATCGAACCGGTACGCGGGGATTTAAACCCTACCGTGCGATTTAAAATAAACGGCGCACAAGCGGCCACGTCGCTCTGATCGACCGCGGGCGGCGCTGCCGGCGGCGCCCGGCGGCGGGAAGCGGCGATCTCGCCGGAAACTTTCGGATCTTCGGGAATTCTTCCTAGAACTGTGATTTTATGGTATAGATCGGTAGAGGGGATGTTGGGGATCTCACCTCGGGGGTTTTCTTGAGCTCGGAGGTCCTGGAAGGTGATCGGCGACGAGGTCCGATTCGAAACCACGGTGAAGCTCGGCGGCGCTGTGTTTACACTGCAAGTCACTGAGTTTTCTGCACCTGCAAGGTTCCCCGGAGGCGGTGGATCAAGACCAGCGAGTTAGATCAGAATTTCCGAGCTTGGATCAGCCAGAATTCGCTGGAGAAGTCTCGGTTCTCACCGGAGGAAAAATCGGCGATCGCGTGGGAAAAACAGAACGAGGCCGGGGTTTTTATAGACGGGGGAGGGCGGCAGGGTGGTTTAGATCATGTCCGCGTCGCCTACGAACAGAATTCAGCGGGGATACGCCGAAATCCCGATCGGTTTTGATTCGGGTGCAAGGGAGTCCGGCGCTGTCGTGAGGTAGACAAAGATCGGGTGGGTCCCACCTGTCAGTGTGAGGCAGCAGCGCGCGCGGCTGCGGGCTGGCGCGGGCGCTGGCTGGGCCGGCTGGTGGGTTTCGGCCCACTGGCCGGTTTTTTCTGTTTTCTCTTTTTCTTTTTCTATTTCTTTTCTGATTTGAGTTTAATTTGAATTCCAGTTTGAATTTGAATTTTTGCAAAACATGCAACACGTCCAAATTTTTTTAAATTCCCCTCTTAACTTGATTTAGGGTCTTAACAATATTTTTGGGGTGTTACAGCTCTACCCCCCTTAAAAGAAATCTCGTCCTCGAGATTGGTGTTCCTAAGAAAACAATTCCGGAAATTGTGCCTTGAGCTCATCTTCCCGCTCCCAGGTAGCTTCCTCTTCTGAGTGATGCTTCCACTGCACCTTGCACATCCGGATTCTTTTATTTCTGGTGAGGCGTTCCATTGTCTCCAAAATCTTGTATGGTTGCTCGGCATAAGACAAATCCTCAGCTACGTCCACTTCATTCATGGGTAACACCTCTTTAGGCGTCCTCAGGCATTTCTTGAGTTGTGACACATGGAATACATCGTGCACATCCGATAGATGAGCCGGTAATTCTAGTTGATACGCCACTTCGCCTTTCCTCTCCAGAACTTGAAAGGGTCCGATGTATCGAGGTGACAACTTCCCTTTCATCTTGAACCGACGAAGTCCTCGGATAGGGGACACCTTGAGATAGACATAGTCTCCCACGTTGAAAACGAGCTCTCTTCTTCGTACATCAGCATAGCTCTTTTGGTGTGTTTGTGCTATCCTCAAATTGTTGCGAATTTCCCTTACCTTCGCCTCGGCTTCTTGTAGTACTTCTGGACCAAACACTTTACTTTCCCCCGTTTGGTTCCAAAATAGGGGAGTTCTGCACTTTCTCCCGTACAAGGCTTCAAACGGTGACATCTTCATACTAGCTTGATAGCTGTTGTTATAGGAAAACTCCGCATACGGTAAGTTCTTGTCCCAACTCCTATTGTTTTTGAGTGCACATGCCCTTAGCATATCTTCAAGGATCTGATTGGTTCTTTCCGTCTGCCCGTCAGTTTGGGGATGATAGGCAGAACTAAAGTTCAGATGGGTTCCCATGGTTTCGTGCAACTTCTGCCAGAACCTTGAGGTGAACTGTGTCCCTCGATCTGACACAATCTTCTTTGGCACTCCATGGTAACACACGATCCTTGACATGTACAACTCTGCCAATTTGGATCTGCTGTAGCTTTCCTTTACGGGAATGAAGTGAGCTACCTTGGTTAGCCTATCAATGATGACCCATATCGAATCATATCCTGATTGGGTCCTAGGCAATCCCATGATGAAATCCACGCTGATTTCTTCCCATTTCCATTCAGGCACTTTGAGTGGTTGCAATAATCCCGCGGGTCGTTGATGTTCTGCTTTCACCAACTGACATGTGTCACATAGGGCAACATGTCCCGCGACATCTCACTTCATGCCATACCACCAATACCTGCCCTTGAGGTCCTGGTACATCTTCGTACTCCCAGGATGAATGGAATAGTTGGAATCGTGAGCCTCCTTCAAAATCAATACACTGATCTCCTTTACTTCAGGCACACAGATTCTTTTTCCGTGCCACACCGTTCCTTGTTCATCCTCTCTAAAACCTGGAGCTTTATTTTCCTTGATGAGTTGTCTGATCTCTTGTATCTTCTCATCATTCTTTTGGCCATCGCGTATGTCTCGCTCGAGTGTGGAGTCCACTTCCATGGCGATGGCTTCACCACTATTTACTAGACATAGATTGAGCCTTATAACCTCGTCCTTCAATTCTGCAGGCATGTCCTTCAAGCTCAACTTATTGACCTGCACTTTCCGACTTAAAGCATCAGCCACGACATTTGCTTTCCCAGGATGATAGTTGATGCCTACATCAAAGTCATTAATTAGCTCTAACCATCTCCTTTGTCTGAGATTGAGATCTGGCTGTGTGAAAATGTACTTCAAACTCTTATGATCCGTATACATCTCCGTCCTCTTCCCCATCAAATAGTGTCGCCAAATTTTCAACGCGTGTACCACTGCGGCTAGTTCTAGGTCATGTGTAGGATAGTTTTTCTCGTGCCTCCGAAGCTGCCGGGATGCATATGCCACGACATGCCCTTCTTGCATGAGAACACATCCCAACCCGTTTCCAGAGGCATCGCAGTACAACGTGAAGTTCTTCTGCATATCTGGCATAATGAGCACTGGGGCTGTTGTCAATCTCTTCTTTAGCTCCTGAAAACTCGTCTCGCACTGTGGCGTCCAGGTGAATGTGATTCCCTTCTCCAACAGTTTGGTAAGGGGTCTCGAGATCTTAGAGAATCCCTCAATAAACCGTCGATAGTATCCGGCCAATCCCAAAAAGCTTCGAACTTCCCCGACATTTTCAGGGGTCTTCCACTTCTGTATATCCTCGATTTTGGCAGGATCCACGGAGATTCCTCCCTCCGAGATTATATGTCCTAAGAAGGGAACTCTCTTCAGCCAAAACTCACACTTGCTCAGCTTGGCATATAGTTGGTGTTCTCTCAGCCTCTGCAACACCAACCTTAGATGTTTCTCATGTTCTTCTTCATTTTTGGAGAAGACGAGAATGTCATCTATGAAAACCACCACAAATTTGTCTAGATATTCCATGAATACCTTGTTCATGAGATACATGAAGTATGCCGGGGCATTAGTTAGCCCGAAAGGCATGACAGTGTATTCATACAGTCCGTACCGAGATACGAAAGCTGTCTTGGGAATATCAGATTGCCTTATCTTGAGTTGGTGGTATCCCGACCTGAGATCAATTTTCGAGAACACACAAGCTCCCCTCAACTGATCAAACAAGTCTTCAATACGGGGTAATGGGTACTTGTTCTTGATGGTTACCTCATTCAAGGCACGGTAATCCACGCATAACCTTTGGGTTCCGTCCTTCTTGGGCACAAATATCACCGGAGCTCCCCATGGTGAGGAACTAGGGCGAATATACCCCTTCTCCGTCAATTCTCTCAAATGATCCTTGAGTTCTTCTAGCTGCTTGGAGTCCATCCGGTAAGGTCTCTTGTATATCGGGGCTGTTCCAGGCACTAGCTCAATTGCAAATTCCACTTCACGATCGGGAGGCATACCTGGCAATTCTTCCGGAAAAACATATGGATATTCCCGGATAATCCTGATCTCCTCCACTTTCACCTCAACTTGATTTAATTTAATGTCCCTCCTAGGCTCGTGTATTGTTATGAACTTTACTCTTGTGCCACTAGGGTGAGTTAGTTCCACCGTTCTGGTCGAACAATGGATGATTCCTTTATGTTTGGTCAACCAATCCATGCCCAAAATAATATCGATCCCTTGGGAATCTATCACTATGAGGTTAGCAGTAAACACTACCCCATTAATGTCTAGATTCACTTTGGGACACACTTGTCTTATCCTTATTTCTCCACCTAGAGAGTTTACGGCTAGCATATGGTTCATTTGTGTTGTTGCTAGGTCATACTTCTTAACAAACCCTTGAGCAATAAACGAGTGGGTGGCACCAGAATCAAACAGCAGGGTTGCAAGGTGTAAATTGGTAGGAAACTTACCAACTACCACGTCGGGTGCATCTTGTGCTTCCTCCATAGTGATGTGGTTCACCCGTCCTCTCATTACATTCTGCTGTTGTGGCTGCGCGGGCTTCTTCTTTGGGCACTTATGGGCATAGTGCCCCACTTCACCACAGCTAAAACATTGCACCCCAACCTTAGGTGCTTGGCCTTTGTTGTCTTGGGGTTGGTTCGGAGGTCCTTGCACTGCTGGTCGAGGTGGATATGCGGGGCGAGGCTGCTGTACCAACTGACGTTGCGGCTGTGCTGGTGCTGCCGGAGGCCTGTAGTTCGGGTTGTACCCTCTTGGTGCTGAGTAGGGTACCGCAGCACGGCTCGTCTGCCCTGCAGGTTGCTGCATCAGACGTGGGCGGGTGTGGCTCCCTGAAGCTTGATGTGACCACCCGGCCTTCCTCTTATTCTCAGTTTCCAAGGCCTTTAGCTTCCTTTCTACCACAAATGCTCTGTCCACCATCTTTTGGAAGCTTTCATACTCATTTGAGGACATTGCACACTGCATCTCTGCGGTAAGTCCCTCCATGAAACAATCTTGTTTCTGCTCATCAGTCTCTATGTCCCGTGGGGCATAGCGGGATAGTTGAGTAAATTTAGTGAGGTATTCCCTCACCGTCATGTTTCCCTGCTGCAGTCCCAAAAACTCTTTCCTCTTGTTTTTGAGTTCACCTCTTGGGATGTCATGGTTGCTGAAGCTACGCTTGAACTCTTCCCAAGTGATGTTCTCAGGGTCATGATGGGCGGCCATGTAGGCGGTCCACCAATCAGCAGCAGGTCCATGCAATTGATGAGAAGCAAACAGCACCCTCTCATACCCTTGGCACTGTATGATCCTCATCTTACTTTCAATGGTCTTCAGCCAATCATCTGCCTCCAGAGGTTCAGCAGCACTTGCAAACTTTGGAGGTTGAGTTCCTAGAAACTCACTCAACCTTCGTTGGCGTGGTGCAGCTTGTGGAGGTGGAACTTGATGCAAGTTGGCCACCACTTGAGTCAAGTTCTGGATGAGCTGATTTTGATTCTCCAGCATTTGGTGGAGAGGGTCAACTTCTTCACGGCGACCACCCCTGTCCTGGCCTCCAGAAAGATGAGGGTTGCATGCCTCATCGTTGTTGTTGGCGGGGTTGGCAGCACGTCCTTTTCCTCTTCCGGCCATCTGGCAGAATCAACCAATGTTAATTTGAAAGCATTTAGTATCATCTTACTACTTTCATTTGTTTGTACTTTGAAGTGTTGAGGCTTTGTTATTCTTCTCTAAGGGTTCACTTTTCACACAAAAATAAAGGCAATATTATTTAATGTGGGTTCACACACCAAAACAAAACAATCTAAAGACGAGGCCATGGACAATTGCTCATGGCTTCCACAACTCACGTCACACACCAAGCATTATCACACCATTAACTTATCTTAACGACTCGCCTATTCGACATCTTGCTGACTAAGGGAGGGACTCTACACTACTCGTTTTCTTGAGCTGGCTCCTCGGGATCTTCCTCTTCATTTCGGCTGCCTTCTGACTCTGCTTTGGGTGGGGAGGCTGCTGGTGGAGAAGTGCGACGACGCCTGATCGCTTGGCAATCTGGGGAGACAGGAGTCCATGTATCATTCACGGTGACACACAGTTCATTCCCATCTCCTCTTTCTCTCGCCCTCAAACAGGCTCGCAGCAACGCCTCCGTTTCCTTCAGGGTGTCCCGGACATCTTGAAGCTCTTGTTGACACTCCTGCAGTCGAGTGCTGAGCATAGAAGCATCTTCCAAGCACAAGTCCATGTGCTCATGGGAAGTCCCTTGCTGCATCGGCGGGTACTTGTACTCCGTGGTATCACTCTCACGCTGGAGGACATACATGTACTCAGTTTTGTCCAAGTGGCGACGATAGATGTGACTCTGGCAGGTGATGGCCTCCCAGGTGACATTTTTCTCCGCATCGACCTGTGTTGCTCGACAAGCTGGAGAGTGGTGGATCTTAAGCAGCTGATTTTCGTGTATAATCCTCATCTCCGAAGTCCATTCTTCCCTCTTCTCACGGATGGTCCTGGTGGAGTTATAGTGGATGATTAGCTTGCCCGTATTGCCG
Organism: Neostapfia colusana; assembly: GCA_030760725.1. NCBI lineage: Eukaryota > Viridiplantae > Streptophyta > Magnoliopsida > Poales > Poaceae > Neostapfia > Neostapfia colusana. Next base: position 20,627,208 of record JASWHV010000011.1, read on the forward strand.
GCGGCTTCGAGCATACGCCGAAGTCGGCGCAATAAGCCTCCTACTGCCAATCCGTAGGAAAGGTACGTCACCGGACGACTCTCCTCTCTCTCGGCAAGGGCAACTACAGGAACTCTCCCTCCTGTGGACTTGCGAGCGGTACGAATCATGCGAACCATCTAAAACAAAAAGAATTTAAAATTGGGTTAGATAAACTCTCAAACAAAAATCCTATTTTCAATGAAAGTTGGGGTAAGATGAAGAAAGTGACTCATTTAAATAACACTTTTGAATCCACACCTTTGTAAAATAGTTTTTAAGAAAATAGGGCCCTTAAATACGTCCATTTGTACCTAGGTCCACGTTCCTACGGGCAACCTTGGCTCTGATACCACTTCTGTCACACCCATTTTTTCCAAAGAACAACCAAGTGAATATCACATGTATGCCAGGATCATTTTCTCATACATGTGATGACAAATAGTGAAGCATCATTTATTACAAGCCAAGTGTCGAATATAAATAAGTCTTACATGGCAAATGTCTCGATGGACAATAATAAGTTCATCACAAATAAACAAACTAGCAGCGGAATATTATTCTTGAGGGCTCCATCACAGGCGTTGCCCGGGGTCTCCATGAACCTAGAAACCTTCTTCGGGTCCAAAGTCTTGGTCATTATACACCACCGCATTATCTTGACCTGAGCAGCAATATAAACCAACAAAATATGCAAGGTTGAGTACCAATGGTACTCAGCAAGTGTGGGAAAATTATGTCATGCATGGCTATAACAAGGGGAGGTTGAACTCATGGTTAAAGCACTACGCAATTAATACCTATCACCTTAGCTTATTAAGCACCTACATTACTACACAGGTGAAATGGTCCCAATCTCCCATCCCATCATCATAATCCAATAACCATAACATCATTTCCAATGTTAAGCTCCCCGCTTAACATCCACAACTTCCAAAATCATCAATCCTCTAATCATGAATAAGTCCAAGCCGCTCTTGACCGTGAGCACGACTGTCATGACAGTTTTGACTCTGCAGAGTTTGTACCACTATACCCACATGTAGTGATTTCATCCCCCATTTCCGGGTGGACTAAAAGAACCTCCATTACGCCAGTGGCTACGAACCACATTCACACTTCCCAGGTGTGTAGCCAGGAGATCACTACGAAGCCTTTACAAAGGGATTCCCGACGAGCGTGGGCCCACTGAGGTTTCACCCCTAACAGCATACAAGAGGCTCCAACCCCGCTGCAGTGGCCCCCTCTTGAGCCTTGCGGTTCATATGGTAGTTCAGCTAACACCTACTCCCCGCACCATCCAACACACCCATACTACGCCGGGGATACACCTAATTAATTGGCCAAGCTGCCCCATCTCAGCATGTGGTTGGCACTGTAAAGCCAGGTTACATGCTCCATGAACCGGTCCTTAGGATCCAGGCAAGTACTAAACACAAACCCAAGTCTCGTGCACCCAGCACACAACCAAAACATCCAACTTGCCTTGATCCCTACCTCTACATAACTCACAATACCTCATTCAAGAGTATGGTAAAATAAACTGATGATCTCATATCCCAATTATCCCATTCTAAGCATGGCTAAGCATATGCATAATAATAAATGACATGATAAAATAAATCCCAACCCAGGCTACAAGGAAACAAGGTAATGCAATTCTAGGGAAACTTCCTAGCATGGGTTTCATATTTCAATTGACAATGCAAATAATTCTAGCTACACATCCTAGCATAGGATCAAAGTGGTCAAGGACACTTGCCTCCTTCCTGCTGCTCTTGAAATAGGTAGTCCTGATCTTGGAAAGGAATAACTTGCTCTTGAGCAGGTTCTACATCATACCATCACACATAGCAAAAGAAAAACAACAATCCATAAGACATGGTTCACACTTCCACTTCATACAAACCACACATTCATATTTATGAAAGTCATTCTCATTTCTATGTGTTGTGGTTACTCTATGTGTGTTGATTTTGGCTTCCATGCACTTTTAAACATGTGCATATGATTTCTACTTTTGTATTCATATTTTATGTTTGTATATATTATATGAGTTTCCAATTTAAACAAATTCCTTATATTCAATTTATACACCTTTTAGCTACCAAGTGTGCATGAAGGGTATTTTTTTTCTCCATATGTGTCTTCAGAATTTCTACCAACCCTAAACTGAATTCTTTGGATTTTAGAAACTCCATTTATCATTTACTAGTTGCTATATTTTCAGATTTATTTTCATATGCATAAATGTGTACTTTATTATGAAAATAGTAAGACACATCATCTAAACAGAATAGGTTCTGGTCCTAAATAATTTAATAACATATTTTGACCTTTGCCTCTGATGTAAACTATTTCACAATTATTTTCCCTATTTTCTAGAACTATTCTTTACTTAAAAATGTGTCTTTAAATGTGAATAATAAATTAAACAGATTCAGTTCAGCCCAAAATATATTTTTATCTCACTCCAAAGATTCCTAAATACTGAGAAAGTCATTAATTTAATTTTGACAATATGTTTGTCCCACTTTTAAATTTTTAAACACTAGCCACATATTCAATTTCCTAAAATAAATACTAAACAGGGCTAAAAAGTTAAACTTACCCCACTACAGGGTCTATAATATCATTTTAAGAATTTTCAGGGGTCTAGCTACACTTATCAGAGGTGTTTTTCCTAATTTTCATTAAGTCCAGGGGCTAAAACTGATTTTTAAATGAATTTACATGATTTTCTGGAGTTCCAGGGGCTAGATCAGAAGTTTCCGGGGCTAGCTCTTATTTCCCGAGAACCCCAGGGGGTAGCACGTAAGATTTCCAGTCTTTATAACGCGGGGCTGACGTGGACCGTCCGATTTTAAACCGACGCCGAGATTATAACATCGAACCGGTACGCGGGGATTTAAACTCTACCGTGCGATTTAAAATAAACGGCGCACAAGCGGCCACGTCGCTCTGATCGAGCGCGGGCGGCGCTGCCGGCGGCGCACGGCGGCGGGAAGTGGCGATCTCGCCGGAAACTTTCGGATCTTCAGGAATTCTTCCTAGAACTGTGATTTTATGGTATAGATCGGTAGAGGGGAGGTCGGGGATCTGACCTCGGGGGTTTTCTTGAGCTCGGAGGTCCTCGAAGGTGATCGGCGACGAGGTCCGAGGCGAAACCACGGCGAAGCTCGTCGGCGCGGTGTTTACACCGCAAGTCACCGAGTTTTCTGCACCTGCAAGGTTCCCCGGAGGCGGTGGATCAAGACCAGCGAGTTAGATCGGAATTTCCGAGCTTAGATCAGCCAGAATTCGCCGGAGAAGTCTCGGTTCTCACCGGAGGAAAAATCGGCGATCACGTGGGAAAAACAGAACGAGGCCGGGGTTTTTATAGACGGGGGAGGGCGGCGGGGTGGTTTAGATCATGTCCGCGTCGCCTACGAACAGAATTCAGCGGGGATACGCCGAAATCCCGATCGGTTTTGATTCGGGTGCGAGGGAGTCCGGCGCTGTCGCGAGGTAGACGAAGATCGGGTGGGTCCCGCCTGTCAGTGTGAGGCAGCAGCGCGCGAGGCTGCGGGCTGGCGCGGGCGCTGGCTGGGCCGGCTGGTGGGTTTCGGCCCACTGGCCGGTTTTTTTCTGTTTTCTCTTTTTCTTTTTCTATTTCTTTTCTGATTTGAGTTTAATTTGAATTCCAGTTTGAATTTGAATTTTTGCAAAACATGCAACACGTCCAAAAATTTTTTAAATTCCCCTCTTAACATGATTTAGGGTCTTAACAATATTTTTGGGGTGTTACACCACGCCTGGGCGCCACAATCTGAATTCTCCACCGTTTCAACGTCGCTCACGTCGCACGGTTGCCTGGCTCCCGTGAAAAACACCCGACACCGCCGCTCACGGTTACTTCCGATCGGCCACGCTAGCCAAGCATCAGTTGCTCGAGCCTTTCACATGAAAAAGCATCGCCATCTCGTGCTCTAGTGTGCTACCACTTCACATTGAGGTTTCCTTGCTGTGGTTGGTGGCAAATTGAGGATTTCCACCGAGCTCCCGAGAGCACTGGCAGAATTTCACTTCGGGTCACTGTGGACAGGGCGCCACAGCCGTTGTCCTCCACCACTTGCTGCACAAGAAAGGTGCGCTATACTCCCTAGATTGTGTAGCTGCAATCCTTGTAGCAAATGATCAATCGGGTGTGGAGAATTTCAAAGATTTCCAAAACCTAGGGAAAACTAGCCGAGCTCAGTCTAAACCCAAATTCGGGTTACACGATCCCCCAATGCTCGAGCCGGCTTGCACGTCGCTTGTACACGTCCTAGCGCTCCTCCTCGAAGAAGAACCGAACAAAACCACCCATAATCGACCGAGTTCTAGCCATTTTTCATGCTGCCATGGAAAAAGCACCTCGGGTCGTCGAAGAGGTCGATGTTATGGCGGTTTAATTCATCAGCTAAGCTCATATCCTTGATTCCCTTGTTCTCCCAGTGCTGTAGGAGAAAACAGTGGAGCATTTGGGGTTTTCCCGAGCTCAGTACACGTCGCCGGAGTTTCTCCGCCTCGGTGTATCGTTGGGAGCTATTTTCCTGTCACTGGCGATCACCACCGACCTCACCAGCGCGTTCCTCGCGTCGGACTAGGCCCAAGCGGCGAGTCTCGTGAAGCTTGGCGCAAGGGATTGGCCGGCGGCGAGCTTTGCTGGAGTGCGCCGCCGCGGGACAGTCGGGTGGTCGGAAGGAAGATGAAGCCGACGGGTCCAGCGGTCAGCCGCTGTCCGATACGCGCGCACGCCACGTTAAAATTAAACAAAGCAGCGGGCCCCACTGTCAGCAGCTCAGTCAGCGCGGGAAGGGATTTGCTATTGGAAAATAATTCCGAATTCAGCTCCAACTTTATAAATTCATAACTTTGGCTAGGAAGCTCCAATTTGGGTGAACCAAATTTTATTGAATTCAGCTCTCTGAGTAATTTCCAGAAAATAAAGTATCAACTCATGAAAATCACTATTTCTCAGGAATTAATTCTTCAAAATATAAAATTTTTAGAATTTTAACTGGAGAACCCTTTAAGGGAAAACTCTGATATTTGGCCAGGATATTTATCATAATATCCCTCAGCTACAATAAAAATTTGAGATCCATTTGAGCTTATTTGATCCTCCTAATGGTGTGATTAATGAAACTGTTCCAGAGAAAATGAAAAATGTCCAGAAACATTTTTCAAATTTTCTCTGAACTTGTTTAGCTCATATATTTTGCTAGGAATATTCAAATTAGGTGAAACCAATTCCATTATAACCCTCTGAAAATCTAGTTTCCAGAAAGTCATGGCTTGCTACATTAAAATCCTTAGAACACCCTAAGAGCTCCAATTAAGGCCAAATACACATTTATTTGTGGAGGGCCCAAATGAGCTTTGCTGCAAATGAAATTTGGCCAAGTTTCTGTGTAGTTTGTATGCAAACCACAATAAAAATTTCAGAGTCACTGGCACTGTCTAGATATAGTTATAGACTTCACAAAATCATCATCAAATTCAAATGCATTTAAATTGACACGCATACATATTTATATTGTGTAATCGCTAAGGTTGAAGAGGAGCCGGAGGTGTTGGATTTCATCACCCCAGAGGAGCAGCTAGCATACGACCAGCAGCAGCAAGGCAAGCTCCGGTTTGCATTAGCCATTTTATAAATTTTATTGTTTTGAGAACATACTTTGAGTATCCACTTCAATTATGCATTAGAGTCTTGTTTGAAAACCCAAATGAATAGCCAAGAAGAACCTTGTTTTAGGCTTAGGTTTTAAACCTCGAGTAGCAACTGCAATGCTAGACTAGTGTACGATTTGGTACAAGTCGAGTAGTTGGAAATGCTCACGAGAATAGGCTAGAGGAACACCACTCGGTTAGAGATAGCAAATGGAACACATGGAAAGAATAATGAGACCGAGCGGAGAGTAAGGGCAGCAGGACTTTGGGGCCTGGGTGCCATAGTTCCGCTTGTGTCGATTGAGGACCGAGCCGTGTGCGGGCCTGTTGAACTAGCTAGAACAGTACCGAAGACCTACCGGATATATGGGAACGGGAAACCGATGTAACTCGGGTAGCGATTTGTTGAGGCATAGCTTGTCGTCCAGAGGGTAGGTTGAGAGCTTGAGGTATAAATCGGCTGGCGGCACTGCAGATGCACGTGCAGAGACCTATTGCTCGGGACGATGAGACCGGTTCAACATTTGGCTGACGGATGAAAGGTGGTTGCGTACGACGTCCATTATGGTTGCTGTAGGCAACATCGAGTACGGGCATACGTGACGGGTTATTCGGGTAACGCTGCAGGTGTAAATCGATTATAATCGCCGTCCCTCGCGGTCAGTGAGTAGCACTTGTTCACTGTACCATGTCATAGGTAGAACAGGTTAGAGTCATGTTAAAAAGTTGCTGATTGAAAGATATACTTTGGTTGCTAATGATCTGTTGTAGTTTAGAGCTAATTAAATTTCCTTTTAACCTTGGGCAGAGCACATGAGTGAAATGCATTTCTTGTTTGATTGTGGCTCTCTTATGTGCTTAGCACGAGGTTCTTCCACAACTTGTGCTAAAACTTGAAAGTAAGGTACAACTATGTAGGCGTGTCCTTTGCAACTTTCATTCCATTACACAATGCAAACCCAGCATGTAGAGTTTCATGTATAGGAAAAACGGGTGAGTCTTGCTGAGCCATCGTGCTCACTACTTGTGTTTGAAACTTTTGCAGGGTGCTATGAGGAGGAAACTCTCGAGGAGGAGACAAACCCCCCGGAGCGAAACCCTGTCGAGTGGGAGTCGTGCATGCCGCCGTGTTACTGTGTGTGCGTGCTAGTGGGAACATGTTCACGGGCTGAACGTGAACTCTTTTGCTTAGTCTACGCCTGGGAGTGTACACTTGACTTATTTTGTTGTAAACATGTTCAAAAACAATTTATTGTAATAAAACTTTTGCTTCTGTTTTGTACCTTTTATGTGTGTTATCCAGTGCTGTGCAACGCAACAACCTTCAGCGTGATCCGGGCTAGTCGAGACCGTGTGGTCCTCGCAACACTCTCATGACATCTCATGTTTGTAGGTGCACCATGAGGGTGGCTAATGTACGGGGCGATTAGATTGATTCAACGTGGGTGAAATGGGGGAAAGGCTGCCACGTACGACATCAGTGATGGTTGCTGTAGGCAACGTCGAGTACGGGCATAAGTGTCGTGTAGTCCGGGTGTTATTGATTCGAATCACCATCGCTCGTGGAAGAGGATTGAGCATACTTGTTCTCACAGTCATGACATAGTAATAACTTGCATGAAAAAGGAACTAATCACTATAGTTTGAAGTTCATACTAGCTTTGTGATGTATCTGTTATGAATAGTTAGAGCAAACTCAATTCATTTACACTGTGAGCAACTTACATCGGGGGAAAGCATTTCTTGTTTGATTGTGGACTCCCGAGTGGCGTGCCCAAGGTTACTATTAATTTGCTGCTAATAAGACTTGAAAGTAACGATTCACATTTAGGCTAGTTCATTGTGCATTATGCTATCCCACTTTATGTTTATACCCTCATGTGGAGTTTCATGACTAGGTTAGAAGGTTAAGTCTTGCTGAGCTTTATGCTCACAGATACTATACTCGTTGTTTTGCAGATATTGACTCTAATGCTATGAGTATGGTTGTCCGATGAGACTCAGAACCCTCCGAGTGGATACTCAGGAGCAACCTCGCCGCTGCTGTTGTTATTGGTGTTGCTAGTAAGAAACGTCCGCGGGCTGGACAGTTTCTTTGTTGCTAAGCTTGAATTAAGTCGTGCGAGTTATAGTCTTCCTCTGTAGTAATATTTGAGGTAAAGTATTTGTAAAGTACTCTTTGTATGCTTCCACAAATGTTTTATATAATATGGTTTCCTTTACTCGTGTGCTGTTAGGTGCCGCATCGCACGGCACCACCCAATGCGATTCCCGAGCGTGCGTGCACGGACCCGAGACCGTGGTCCGGGGCCGGGCGCGCCTTGACAGTTCCGGTGCCCCAAACTTGCTTATTTTCGCCGCCTCTATGTATTTTCGTGCTAGGAACACGTTGCCAGCATTCACTCGGACCAAGGATGGACGGAAACCTACGTGCGACGGTGACCGTGGCTGCGGCATGTACGGTGACGTAGCTAGGGCTCTGTGATGCACCAAAAACTTTGCCGTTTTCTCGTACAGCACCACTGCACCGAGGAGAACACGGATCCACTCGCTGATCTCGATGAAACTCGTCGAAAGTAGGACCTCACCGTCGGGCTAGGTCAAAATCCGGCAAAATTCGAAAAACTCAAAGAACTTCGGTTAGGGTCGACGGTTTTCCATGGTGTTTGATCCTATGAACTCACATAGAGGTATACGAGGTTTCTTCTATGTTGTGTGTTGTTTGGTTTACCATGCGGCACAAATTTTTGGTTGGAGTAGCTTCGGTGTCTATTGCAGGCCGGTGGGAAAACGATGAAATTCCGGCGAGACACACCATAGCATGCTGCTGGAGTTGGGAGGAGAGTAGAAGGGTTCTAGAAAACTGTTTAGGTGTTTAAAGCTCGGCGGGAGAATGATTCTTGTGGCCGAGCGACGAGTTCTTGTTGTGACGGCTCGACACGGCGCCGGGAAGAAAAGAGGAGCTTGGCTCTGGGGTTGTGGTGGAGGGATCATCGAGTTCTTGCATCGTCACTTTGAGGGAGGGTCGGCGACGCTGTGGGTGAGCTCAGCTCGGCATGAAAACTACTAAGGAATCCGCGCTCCGTGGACCTATCGTCTCGTGCATGCGGCGTGAGCTCGGCAAGTAGGGCACGTGAGAAGGACGCACCGGGCGCAGGGTCAGTTTGTGGCGTGAATGTAACACCCTCAAATTCGTATTTATGCATTTATACAGATTTCATATAGAGAAAACATTTTAAACGAAGTGGAAACAGAGAAAGAATCAGAAAGATAGCCAAAAAGAGCAAATCCAATCCACCAAGAGCGCCGAAGACACTTCCCGCGGCCCGATGGCCACGTGGCGCCTTCGGAGCTCATCCTTGCGAAAGGGGTGAGGTCCGTCGCTAACTGGCTACGTGGCAGGCTCGGACCATGCCTCTGTGAAAGGGGCAAGGTCTGACCTCGTGGGACACGTGTTGCCCCCAGAGCTAGCCTTTGCGGAGAAGCGAGGTCAGCCCTGCAGGACACGTGGAACCCTCGGAGCTCACCTCCGAGAGGTCCTACCGATGGGCACGTGTCACCCTCGGAGCTCGCCTCCAGGAGGTTCGGTCCTACTGGACACATGTCGTCCTCGGAGCTCACCTCCGAGGAGAAGACACTGTTGGACACGTGTCAACCTTGGAGCTCATCTCCGAGAGGAAGGGAGGTCCGACGCTTTTTGACACGTGGCACTCTCGGACCTCACCTCCGAACAGAGGGGAGGTCCGGCACTGACATGTGGCATATCCGGAGCTACCTCCGAAGAGAGGGGAGGTCCGGCACTGACACGTCTCTGGAGAGAGGAGAGGTCCCGACCCACCAGACACGTGGCGCACGCGGAGCTCGCCTTTGAGACAGAGGGTGGTCCCGCCCGCCAAGACGCATGGCGCACGCGGAGCTCGCCTCTGAGGGAGAGGGAGGTTCTGCCTGCCTGACACACGGCACAACTGGAACCCGCCACTGCGGAAAAGGGATGCCCGGCGCCCGCTAGGACACATGGAGCCTTTGGAGCTTATCCCTACGGAAGGACGAGGTTCCTAAGCGGTTTTCCTCTGTACGCGAGTACCCGGTGCTGAGGAAACCGACATGAATTCTTCCACGTTGAATACTGCAACCAAATCGATTGGAGATAAGTTGTTAAAATCCAAAAACAAATCAAATAGGACTCTCATTTAAAATCCAATCAGAGTAGGACTCTTCTTTTTTTCCGGTTATAAATAGAACAGAAAACCTCTGGCCGAAACCACGTACTTATTCTTTCCCTCCCGAGTCGTGACTTGGAAATCCTAGCTCCCAACTCGCCGAGATAACCCCCTTCGCCGGAGTTCAGTCACCGGAGAGACCACCGACGAGCCCCGACACGTTCGACGTTGCCGGAAGAGAGTTGTCCTGCTGCCATTGCTAGGAGGAAGGCCCGAAGGAAGTAAGGTAGGTCTCCAGTACCACCTTACGACATCATCGCGGTTTCTTCGCATCTGTTTCTTTGATTCCTTCAAAACAGAAGCTTTTCCCTGTGGACAGATCACGTGTTGATCGGTTTGATCTAGATCTTGAGACAAGATCATCACCACGTCTACATTTGTTCATCATAAAACCCCATGCAAACCACTTAAAACATGCAGGAACATGCAAGAACACATAAAAACTGATCTAATAAAACAGCACCATAGGATTAGCATGCATATACACCATTGCATCTTGAGTAAGGATTATGCATGATGTTTGATTGCTGTGAATCTTGTATGTGCATGATCATAAATTGAAGGACAAGCTCAGGGAGCTATCTACGAAGGACTACAGAGCCAAGAATTCAAGATCCAAGAGCAACAGAAACCACAGGAACAAGGCAACTGCCCCTTGACCATATTGATCCTATGTTTTGAAACTGTTTTGTTCGCAAAAAGGTGTGTGTGCTTGAGTCAACTTGATGGGGAACCCTTTCGTAGGAGTTTACTAGTTTTGCTAACCACCCTTGTAACCGGGACAGTTGATGAGTTGGGTATGGTCATTTTGCTTTTTGCTTCCCTGAGTCCACGGGATATGGGAAGCGAGATAGAATGTGTCTAGCTACTGCACTCATATGAACAATGATAATAAGAACTTGATGTTTATAATGAACATGAATTGAGGGAGATCTAGGCAAGCTTGGTTTGTGGAAGTGGTAGAATGATATGGTGGTTTACTTGTCGTAGATCTATGGACCGGTTCATGCCAGCCATGCCAGGAAAACAGTGCCACCACAAGGCCAAATGTGGGTGCGGATTAGCTGACTAATTAGGTAAGTTGCTAGATTGTTATGGACCGTGGAAGGCGCAGGGAATGGGAGTCGAGAGATAACTGCCCTGGGAACTGCATGGCACAAGAGGGGGCCCGTAGGTGGGAGAATGGTGATTCTAGCCTGCTAGTGAAACCTTAGTGAGTCCATACATCTAGTAGCCCCTTTGTAAAGGCTATTTTGTGATCTCTTGGCCATACAACGACGGTTGTGTACTGGTATAATGGAGGTTCTGCAGTCGCCGACGGGTGATGAAACCACAAACTTGTGGGTAAAGTGGTGCAAACTCTGCAGGGTGTAAAATTATCATGATAGCCGTGCTTCCGGTCACAAGCGCCTGGCCATCTCACATGATTAGATGGTATGGTTATTGGGATGGTGTTTGGTTTGGATATTGGTTTGGTCTTTGCATTTGGTTTTGGGACTGTTGAGTCTTGGTGATGAGAATGGGACTGTTAAGTCGTGATAATGAGCTTTGGTCTCGGTATGAGATGGAACTGAATATGAGATGAGATGGTAATGAATACTAGATGGTATTCATGAGCATGAGAAAAAGTTGAGAAAGATTAATGTCTGGATGAGACATCGAAAGTGGTGAAACATGATGGAGGTATATTGATATGTTGGGATTGCATTCACTTAAAGCTAGTTGCGGTTTTTATCATGTTTTGTGAAATAAACTTTGCTTTTATGCAATGAGCCTTTTTATGTCTACCTTGTTGTAAGATACATGTCATACTTCCTGCACTTGCTGAGTACGACATGTACTCACCCTTGCATTATCATACATCATCAGCAACCGGAGAGGAGTGCTTTGAAGAGCATGTGGAGTATTAGGCGTGTGATCTACCGTCAGCTTGCCTGTGGAGTAGGAGATGGAGCCGCTGCTGTGTTTAGTTTTCTTCCGCAATAGTTTATAAGACTTCCGCTGCTAGAATAAGACTTCCGCTGCTAAGATAAGACTTCCGCTACTAGAATGAGTTAGAGACTCATGAGACATTGTAATAAAACCCTATTATTCGTGGTATTATTCTGAATTCAGTTTGTGGATTACATGTGTATGTGTGATGATCATCCTGGGCACACATATGCATCAGTCCGGTTCCGAGGTTTTCTCGGAACAGGGGCGTCACAGTGAAGATGTCTCGGTTTTGGCTGTGGAGAGCAAAGACTCAAGCCCTGTTTTGCTTGGGAGGTGGCAGCGGTGCTGCCTCGGTGGCACGAGCTGCTTTTCAGTGGTTTCAGTCGGTTCGAGTGCAAGCCAAAAAAATGAGACTTTGGTTGCAAGATTTTCTCCTTCTCAATGACAAGTGGGTCCCACAATTCTCTCCCCGAAATATCTCCAAATTTGGCATATTGCAAACTTCAGTCATGATGAGCTCAAATTTGAAATCCATTTGGAAAATTGACAAGGTGTACTTCAGTTTCAAATCTGAATTCAAATTTAAATGTAATTCAAAGCCTCTTTGACATATAAATCAATGTACCTCCAAATTTGCTCAAAATTTGCCATCCCACTAATTTGAACCCAAAGAATTCAAATATGGTTTCACACTTTTAATTTGACGGCTGCAAATGGGAGGTTTACAACCACAGTTTCCATCCTTTGTTTGAAATGGCCAGATTTGAATTTTTAGTGCACAAAGTGAGGTTATAATCTGTATTTAGAACTCCCCTTGCACATGGAAACTTTACATGGGGTTTAAGTCAACCTTGGCTGAAAACATCTCAAAGGAGTATTCGAGCTCGGTTGGTTGAACACCTTTGTGCACTCTCATGTTTAGAAAAGTTATTGCAAGTCCCATTTCCTTGAATTTGAAACCCAACTTTATTCATAACTCAAGTTTTGCATTCACAAGTTTTGGGATTTTTACATTCCTCCCCCCTTAAAAAGAATCTCATCCCGAGATTCACAATTAAGAACAATGTGGGGGAGGACGACTATCGGACATGCGCCTCTAATAGCTCCGGATGATTGGACGGTAAATACTCTTCTCTTTCTCATGTAGCTTCGTCGGATGTGTGATTCTCCCATAGCACTTTGAAGAACCCCAATGTCCGGTTTCTTGACTCGCGAGTCTTTTCAACAATTATCCGGGTTGGACACTCAACATAAGTAAGGTCCGGCTTCAAATCTGCTATGCCTTCCATGAGAATTCCCGTTGGAACTTTTATGCACTTCCGCAACTGAGATATGTGAAAGATGTTATGAACTCCGGCTAAGGCTGCCGGTAACTCCAAACGTTATGCCACGGGTCCACATCTTTCGATGATGGCAAAGGGACTGATAAAAATGCGGAGCTAATTTTCCCTTCACCCCGAATCGGTGCATTCCTATCATCGGAGATACACGGTGATATACTTGGTCTCCAACTTGAAAGTTCAGAGGACGATGTCTCTTATCCGCATAGCTCTTTTATCTGGACTGAGCGTCCTTAAGATTTTCTTGAATAAGCCTTACCCGCTCTACAGCTTCATTTATGAGATCAATCGCGTAAATAACTCTCTCGCCATATTCACACCATTTCAAGAGTGTGCGGCACTTCTGGCCGTAGAGAGCTTCATAAGTTGCCATCTTGATGCTCGCTTGATAACCATTGTTATAAGCGAATTCCGCCAACGGTAGATGATCGTCCCATCCTTTACCGTGGTGTATGGCATATGCTCGAAGCATATCTCTGAGAACTTGGTTCATCCTCTCCGTTTGCTCATCGGTTTGAGGATGATATGCAGAGCTTCTAATCAATTTGGTCCCCAGTGAGGCATGTAGCTGCTCCAAGAAAAAAGCAACGAACAACACACCTCGATCAGAGATGATCGTCCGGGGAACTCCATGTAAACACAATATTCTTGCAATATACAGCTCTGCATACTTCTTGGCATGGAATCCCGTATGTACCAGGATTAAGTGTGCTGATTTGGTCAACCGATCGACGATCACCCAAATCGAGTCATGCTTATTAGCCGTGAGAGGTAATCTAAGAATGAAGTCTATACTAATATCCTTCCACTTCCATGCCGGAATGCTTAGTGGTTGCAATGTTCCTGCTTTCTTCATGTGGTCGGCTTTAACTCGCTGACACGTATCACATTCTGATACGTGTTTGGCAATCTCACATTTCATCCAGGTCCACCAAAATTTAGTTTTCAATTCCTGGTACATCTAGTTGCTGCCCGGATGAATAGAAAATTTGGACAAGTGAGCCTCATCCAAAATTTTCTTCCGCAGCCTCATATCACGGGGTACAACTATCCGATCCTTGAACCATAAGGTACCTTCATCATCTAACCGGAAACACTTTGTTTCCCCGTTCTTCAACCTTCTTCTAATATGAGACATGCTTTTGTCTTGCCTTTGAGCTTTCATAAACTCCTCTTTTAATGTGGGTATGAGAGCTAGATTGTGAATATGAGATTTCCGGCTGAGTGCATCGGCAACCACATTTGCCTTGCCCGGATGATAATGAATTTCAATCTCATAGTCTTTGATCAGCTATAACCATCGCCTTTGTCGCATATTCAACTCTTTTTGAGTGAATATGTACTTGAAGCTTTTGTGGTCGGTGTAGAGATAAACTAGATTTCCCAATAAATAGTGTCTCCACATCTTCAAAGCTAGTACCACGGCAGCAAGCTCAAGATCATGAGTTGGATAATGTTGTTCATGATTCTGTAATTGCCGTGACCCATTGTAAAGGTCCCAAAAATATGAATACAAAGAAACTCATGTTTGCACAAAGTTGGTTTCATATGTATGAAAAATGGGACTTGTTTAAACTTTTCCACTATGATAATACACATGAGAGCTCTTTCTAAACAAGCTTATGGTTGCTTAGAGGCTTGGACCTTAGGTGGATTAAAACCACATTTTTGAAGTCTCATGTGCAATGGAAAGTTTAAAAATCAGATTGTGAACACCATTTGTTCAAATGCAAATTTCAATTGAGGGTAACACAAGGGATTGCAAACTGAAGTGTTAAAAAGCTAATATGCAGCAGCCAAATCAAAAATAAGATTCCATATTTGAATTCCTTAGGTCCAAATTAGTGGTTGTGCAAAATTTCATGAATTTTGGAGATGTGTTGCTACCCATTTTCCAAAAGGACTTAAATTTGCAAAGAATTCAAATATACATTTTAATTTGGATGAAATTTGCCCAATTATCCAAATACACCTCAGTTTTGAACTTCCCACAATTGAATTTCATCATTTGCCAAATTTTGGAGGATTTGGAGAGATAAGGGGGAGTGTTGGACCCACTTGTCATATGAACCCCAAAAGATCTTCACAGAGGTACCGAGTCTTTGTCTTTCCTCTGTTCAGCATTCGACAGCGGGGGTAGACCGTGCCAGCGTGCGTGCGCGCGATGCTTCTGCCCGAGCACCTGTTGAACCGCCTCTCAGCGCCGATAAGAGCTTCCAAGCCAGCTCAGCACTCGGCAAACCGTGTTCCTCGACTGCCCCTCGAGCTTCTTCGCTGCTGCCTCCCTGCACGAGTGTTTCAGCTTCCAACAAACCGCCACCACCAGTCCACCGGTGCCCGGCCATCTCGATAGGTTGCATGCCGAGTTGAACCTCCCCACAGCATCGTCGTGTCCTCCTCGAGGTGTCCGACGCAATAGCCCGACGTTTCTTCTACTGGAACTCGGCACCGAGCTCGATTTTTCCACCGACGCCACAGCGAGCCGCCGTACAGAAGAACACGTCGCCCAGTAGCCACAATTCATTTCCCACCGAGCTTCAAAAGCAAAAAGGTACGCCTAGACCTTCTCTTGCTTCACCGCAACACCCGGCAGCTTGTCACGAACTGTGCTCACCAAAATTTTGTTTTTTCCACAAACATGCGGTATGAACCAGGAGGAGGAAATCGGGAAATTAGGGTCACACGGTGCACCACTCACCACCAAACCTAGAAAACCAGTTTTTAGACGTCCGTGCGAGTGTGTGGGATCAAGAACCAGGGAGAACCATCAAGGAAACCTTCGGTTCTTCGAGTTTTTCGAGCTTGCACCGAAGTTGACCTAGGTTGCACGGTGAGCTTGTATTTGCCGACGCTTCTCGCGGGATCAGAGCCTTGAACGTTGCTCCCTAGGTTGTGGGGATGCTGTAGGAGCTAGCCGAAGCAAGGTTGAGGCACTACAACGTCCTCACAACGTTGCCGGAGTTTCCACAGAGGCTGTCACCGTCGCGAAACAATTTCCGTTGATTGCCGGTCAGTGCCAATGGTAGCAGCGTGTTCCCCGAGCGATTTTAGGTAGAGGCGGCGAGACTTGTTAGTTCGGGGCACGGGAACCCCCTCCCCGCGAGAGCTCCGGCGAGCTCGGCGGCGCGGGCACGCGGGGGCGGGAGGTAGACGAAGGAGGGGTCGGCCCCACTCATCAGCGTCTGAGTTAAAAAGGGTAGGATTTTCTGCAGCCTCGGATCACTTTGTAACAGCACGGGAAGGACCCTGTGCCTGTGTGTCTTTGTTCCAGCAAGTGACACGTGTCCCCTGGACCGACCGTCAGCATTTGAACTTTTCTCTCGATTTATTTGAATCCCAGATTTTCTCCAAACTTTAGAAGAGCATAACTTTTGCTAGGAAACTCCAAATTTATTGATTCAAATTGGGTTAGATTCAGGTTGAAAAACTCTATCCAAATATGCAGCCCAATTTGTATGGAAGTCATTATTCTGTAAGGGCCCAAATTTTTTGTTTGCTAAAATTGTTCATCACACCACACCTCACCTCATTTGTGGAAATCATATGAACACATTTGAAGAGCAAGTAACCACCATCAAGAAATCCATTAGGAGATAAACTCACAAAATGCAAAAGTGGTATTTCCCAAATGCATCATAAAGGGGCTGATCATGTGTTTAACTCCTAAACATTGTTAGGAATGCTCATGCCAAATTTCACCCAAATCCGAAACTTTTGGAGGTATTTTTGGGTACACTTAGTAAAAGGACATGTTTGAATTTAAATTTAAATTCAGACTCCTTTCATCACATGAATTCAAAAGTGGGATTCATATTCACCCTCAGCACCTTTTGTGAGCTCACACACCAATTTTCACTCCATTCGGAGTTGATCTTGACATGAGCTGATTTAGTCAAATTCAAACCAAATTTGAATATCAAACTGCATATGTACTGTAAATTTATTCCAAACACTTCACACATTGAATCATTCAAATCCAAAGGGGACATTTGGTGAATTATTCAAATGTACAAGGGCATGAAGGTCACCAATATTTGGAGCAGTGGAAAATTGAAGTTTAGAGGTTAAAACTAGGAGGTGGGGGCCCTCCTGTCAGCCTCACACTCGAGCAAACCGACTGAAGAATTGAGGCTCGGTTTCTCGGGCTGTTGCAGCGTGCCCCAACGAGCCACAGCGCCGGACCAGCTCCTGCTTCGCTTCCCCATGCTGGAGACCAGCTGCCCGACGTCTTATCCCTCTTCGGCGTGCTCCGTTTGCTCACAACCAGAAACCACAGCGAGTTCGTCCTCTCTCACAATGAGCTCACCAGAAAGTGTGCCGCTTTCTTTGTCGCGATCGCAAGCAGGACGATCACTCACTAACAGAGACTCCTCAGTAGCAAAACGGCATCATGGGTTTGTGAGCAACATCCTCGACGCCTTGTTGCCCCGTGACTGGACTTCCTCGAGCTACCCGAGCGTTTTTCCGGCGACCCGAGAGTTGCCGCCGTTCGGTGCTTCTGTGGACAGCTCGGCACAGCCATCCTCGCCTCCACCTCCCTACACAAGAAAGGTGCATCGTCGTGCGTAGAAGGTGTAGCCGAAAGCCGTTTGGCAAATGATCAACCCTATAGCTTGAATTTTACATTTTCCCAAACCTAGTACAAAACACCCGAGCTCGGTTGAGAGCCAAATTCGGCTCACATGTACAACCAAAGCCTGAGTTCGTTTGCAAGTAGCTTGTACATCCCCTAACGCCTCTCCTCGAAGAAAAACCGAAGAAAAGCATTGAGAATTGGCTCGGAGAGGGCAGTTTTTCGGGCCGCCATGGAAAACGGTATCGGTTCACCATGGAGCTCGGTGTTGCTGGCCGTTTCACCGCTGTTGGCTCCCATTTCCAGCTTCCTCGTAGTTCCATGGTGCTATAGAACCAAAAAACCGAAGCTTTGGTGAGGGACATAGCCTAACCGACCTCGCCGAAACCCTAGCCGGTGCTGTCGCTGGTGCACACGTATTTCCGGCCATCGCTGGCGGCTAGCGAGCCCACAAATGAGTTCAAGAGGTTGGAAAATGGAGGGGCGGCGAGTTTGGCCCCGAGAGGTGGCCGGGAACTCAGTTTCAGCGAACCTTGCTGGAGACCGCCGCCGTCGGGTGCGTTTTGCGCGAGGAAGAAGAAAGCCGGACATGTGGGACCCATCGGCAGGGATTTAAACATTTCCCGAATTTCAGTTTCTAGTTCAAACTTAAAACCCACATAACTTTGGCTAGGAAACTCCAAATCGAGTGAACAAAATTTTGTTGGATTCAACTCTCTGAGGAATTTCCAACAAATCAAGTTTCACCTCATGAAAACCATTATTTCTCCAGAATTAATTCTTCAATATTCAAACTGTTTAGAATTTGAGAATCCTTTAGTAGAAAATTATGAAATTTGGCCAGGATGTTCATTATAATATCCCTGAGCTACCGTAAAAATTCAGATCCATTTGACCTCATTTGATCCATCCTAATGTTGTTATTAATAAAACTATTCCAGAGAAAATGAAAAATGCCCAGAAACATTCTTCAGATTTTGTCTGAACTTGTTTAGCTCATATCTTTTGCTAGGGATCTTCAAATTATAAGAAACCAATTCCATTAGAACCCTCTGAAAATCAAGTTTTCAGAAAGTCATGGATTTCCCCATGAAAATCCTTATAACACCCTAAGAGCTCCAATTAAGTCCAAATACACATTTATTTGTGCAGGGCTCAAATGAGCTTTTTGCTTCAGATGAAATTTGGCCAAGTCTCTGTTTAGGTTGTATTCAAACCACAGTAAAA
The DNA here is from genome assembly GCA_030760725.1 of Neostapfia colusana. Lineage (NCBI taxonomy): Eukaryota > Viridiplantae > Streptophyta > Magnoliopsida > Poales > Poaceae > Neostapfia > Neostapfia colusana. The sequence goes on from JASWHV010000011.1 coordinate 20,646,218, forward strand.
ATTTGAGAGTCATTAGGCCTGTCTAGCTATACTTATAGACTTTATAATATCAACTCCAAAATCATATTCATTTAAATTGACCCGCATATATGGTTATCTCATGTAGTCGCTAAGGCTGAAGAGGAGCCGGAGGTGTTGGATTTCATCACTCCGGTGGAACAGCTAGCTTACGACCTGCAGCAAGGAAAGCTCCGGTTTGCATTAGCCGTTTCATAAACTTTATTGTTTTGAGAACTTACATTATGTATTCATTACTATTGTACATTAGAGTCTTGTTTGAAAACCCAACTGCATAGCTAAGAGAACCAGAGTTTTGGGCTTAGGTTTTAAACCTCGAGTAGCCACTGTAATGCTAAGATAGTGTAGGATTCGGTACAAGTCGAGTAGTTGGAACTGCTCGCGAGAATAGTCTAGAGGCACACCACTCGGTTAGACATAGCAAATGGAACACAAGGCAATAAAAATTAGACCGGGTGGAGAGTAAGGGCAGCAGGACTTTTGGGCCTAGGTGCCATAGCTCCGCTTGTGTCGATGGAGGACTGAACCGTGTGCAGGCCTGTTGAACAAGCTATAACAGTACCGAAGACCTACCGGATATATGGGAACCGGGAAACCGATGTAATTTGGGTAGCGTTCTGTTGAGGCTTTGCTTGTCATCCAGAGGGTAGGTTGAGAGCATCAGGTGTAAATCGGCTGGTGGCACTGCAGATGCACGCGCAGAGACCTCTTGCACGGGACAATAGGACCGGTTCAACACTTGGCTGATGGATGAATGGTGGTTGCGTACAATGTCTGTGGTGGTTGCTGTAGGCAACATCGAGTACGGGCGTACGTGACGGATTATTCGGGTAACCCTGCAGGTGTAAAACGATTATAATCGTCGTCCCTCGTGGTCAGTGAGTACAACTTGTTCACTGTACCGTGATGTAGAAAGAACAGACTAGTGTCATGATTAAAAGGTTGCTGATTGAAACCTATACTTTGTTTGTTAATGACTTGTTGTAGTTTTAGAGCTAATTAAAGTTCTTTTCATCCTTGGGCAAAGCACATGATAGAAATGTGTTTCTTGTTTGATTGCGGCTCTCTTATGTGTCTTAGCACGAGGTTCAGCTATTTAGGTGTGTCCTTTACAACTTACATTCCATTATACACTACAAACCCAACATGTAGAGTTTCATGTGTAGGTAAGACGGGTTAGTCTTGCTGAGCCATCGTGCTCACTTCTTGTGTTTGAAGCGTTTGCAAGGTGCTATGAGGAGGAGACGGACCCCCAAGAGGGCAACACCATCAAGTGGGAGCCATGCATGCCGCCGTGTTATGTGCGTATGTGCTAGTGGGAACACGTTCATGTGCTGAAAGTGAACTCTTTTGCTTACTCTATGCCCGTGAGTGTAGACTTAAACGCTTTTATGTAATAAAACTGTTGCTTCTGCTTTGTACCTTTTTGTGTGTTATCCAGTGCTGAGCAATGCAGCACCCCTTAGCGTGATCCTGGCTAGTCGAGACCGTCAGGTCCTCACATCTTCCCACTTCCACTCAGGTACTTTCAATGGCTGCAAATATCCAGCGGGTCTTTGATGTTCGGCCTTCACTCGTTGGCACGTGTCACATAAGGCGACATATTCAGCGATGTCCCTTTTCATACCATCGCACCAATAGCATGTTTTTAGGTCCTTGTACATCTTTGTACAGCCGGGGTGTATGGAATAACGCAAGTCATGTGCCTCCTTTAGTATCATGTTGCGGATGTGCTTCACGTTAGGCACAAAAATCCTTTTTCCTAACCAAAGCATGCCATTCTCGTCTTCCTTGAAATCCTTCTCTATCCCTTGTCGGATTCTTTCATTGATTTCCTTTATTTCCTCAACCGTTGCATGGCCATCTCGTATCCCTTGTTCCAGCATTGACTTCAGTTTTACCACCTCCATCTCGTTCAAGAACCCGGGATGTAACCGTTCGAACTCCTTACGCAGCTCGGGTGGCAGCTCCCGAACAGTGAGTTGGTGACATGCTCCCTTTCGGCTCAACGCATCAGCTACTACATTGGCCTTTCTGGGGTGATAGTTGATTCCAACATCATAATCCTTGATGAGTTCCAACCATCGATGTTGCCTCAAATTCAGATCCTTTTGCATGAATATATACTTGAGGCTTTTGTGATCCGTGTAGATCACACATCAGTGACCAAGGATATAATTCCTCCAAATCTTCAAGGCATGTACCACGGCTGCAAGTTCCAGGTCATGTGTGGGGTAATTCAGCTCATGTTTCTTTAATTGTCTCGATGAATAGGCTACCACTTGTCCTCCTTGCATAAGCACACATCCAAGCCCTTGTCTTGATGCGTCACAATATATATCGAAACTCTTGCTCACGTCCGGCAATACCAAAACCGGCGCTGTTGTTAATGTCTTTAGCTCTTCAAATCTGTCTTGACACACTAGTGTCCACTGAAATGCTTTCCCCTTCATCAGCATTTTCATCATAGGCTTCGCTATTTTGGAGAAATCCTTGATGAACCGGCGTTACTATCCAGCCATCACAAGGAAACTCCGAATGTCCCTCACATTCTGCAGTTGGATCCACTTCAAAACATCCCTCACTTTTCTGGGATCAACCGATAATCCTCCCTCGTAGATGATGTGGCCTAAGAATGATATCTCCTTTAGCCAAAATTGACACTTGCTGAGCTTAGCATATAATTGATGCTCTTGCAGTTTCTGCAACGTCAATCTCAAGTGTTTTTCATGTTCTTCCTCACTTTTTGAATACACCATGATATCGTCGATGAAAACCACGACAAACTTGTCCAAGTACTCCATGAATACCTTATTCATGAGGTACATAAAGTATGCGGGTGCATTCATCAACCCAAATGACATAGCGGTATATTCATACGAACCATACCGTGTTCAAAATGCAGTCTTGGGTATGTTGGATGGCTTAATATTCAGCTGAAAGTATCCCGACCGAAGATCAATCTTGGAGAAAATTTGGGCACCTTTCATTTGATCGAATAAGTCCTCTATGCGGTGCAGCGGGTACTTATTCTTGATCATCACTTCGTTAAGAGACCTATAGTCCACACACATCCTTTGGGTTCCATCCTTCTTATCTACGAAAAGCACGGGGGCTCCCCAAGGTGACGAGCTTGAGCGCATAAAAGCCTTATCTAGCTGCTCCTCAATTTGCTTCTTGAGCTCCACTAATTCGTCATCAGCCTTCCTATATGGCCTCTTCGCTATAGGTGCAGTTCCAGGTACTAAATCAATGGCAAATTCAATGTCCCGGTCAGGTGGCGTACCTGGAAGTTCTTCCGGGAACACATTTGAATATTCTTGAACCACCGGAATGCTTTCCTGTGTCGCTTCTTTGATGTGGTTCAGCACTGCCTTCTCGGATGCAGGTTGGGCTGCCTCAAACTCAATACGTGTACCGTGCTCACTCATTAACTGCACGATCCTTTGAGCGCATTGAATTACTCCATTGTACTTGCTTAACCAGTCCATTCAAAGTATTATGTCAATCCTTTGGGAATCCAAGAAAATAAGGTTGGCAATAAAGTCTACCCCCCTTATTTTAAGGCATACTTTCGGAATAGAATGCAGAATTGAAAGAAGTGATTTCCCAACTATATGCATCAGGGTGTATGAACTAAGCAACTTCTTTTATTAATTTCAGCCTACATGAGGATGTGAACAAGTGCCGAAGCATCTCACATTTCTCTACTATGTGTGGATGTGGGCATTCGTGGAAGCGTCCCACAACTCACACGAAGCACACAAACACAAGCAATCATAATTCAGCACACTACTCTTATTCAAGCTACCATGATCTAAGAGTTTTTATTACAACTTTATTCAATGGAGAACCTAGACTTAATCGTGAGAACCTGTGCTGTTCTCACCGTGTGATGGGGATAGTCCATAGATGGGTGCACGCCATGGTGAGTCCACAGTCGATGTAGGGATAGATGACGATGGTGCTCCATTTGTTCCCGCGTTGGCACAAGTCTCCTCTTATTTTTCCAGCAAGTACAGCTTCTTGCAGAGGTAACGGATCTCTTCTTGTGCGCTTGCATAGCGGTTTGCTAACTCCACGAGCAACCTCTGAGACTTGTCAGCAGCTTGTGGGTTGGAAAGAGCTCCTTCATGGGGTCCAATGATCTCCCTTGTACCACTCTTCCGATACGGGTGCAGCTCAAAGGTAGTGTTCTCGACATGGTCACGGAAAGCGTAGCACAGTCCGGTGAGTGCATCCCATGCAGCATCATCAATAGCTTCTGCCCTTGTAGCTCTCCATGTCGGGTGTGAAGTGTCGTGTGACAACCCTACCGTTAGATAGGATGGTTACCTCAGCCTTTCATTCTTCATGTCCTAGATGGGGGACTTTCTTGGGGAGATACTCCGGGTATGGGCTGCAGCAATCCAGAAACTCTTTAAGCTTCTTAGATATGTGAACTGAACGGTTCGCCTGTTCATCAACTTCATTTTCGGCCTCACCAGGGGTTGGCTCCTCTTCGGATCCATCTTATTCCGACATAGCTTCATGATGCTCCGCTGGGTGTAGGCCCGCGTGAAACTCCTCCTGAGATGCGTACCAATGCTGTTCTTGTGGATCATCTTCCATGTCTTCTTCGATTGGTTCTACCTCTTCCGGATCCTCCTCCTCTTGCATGGAGCTACTGACTTCATCTTCCTCATGGGGTTCCATCTTCACCTCCTCCCAATATGGTCCATCGGACACCTCAATGGGGTTAAGTGCACTCCCAAGTGGTGGTGAACGAGCCTTTATGCGTGTTGTGCTCCTAGTCACCGGCATCTATAAAAAAGACATGAGAAACTTTAGAGAAAAAGAATGTAACTCCAAAACTTCAGAAGCTATGAAGCAAGAAAACAGAAAGTGTGGCTGTCCACAAGAATAGAAGAAAAGAGGGGCTGAGAATGGCACTTTGCGGTGGCTGAGTTGACAAATAAAGTGCAGCAGCAAGCAATTTTTGAAAATAACAGTTTAGAGGGATATTCCTATGTGTTTTAGAGTGTCCATTCTACCTAGGCTTGCGTCCTATGGTCAACGTGGCTCTGATGCCAATTTGTGACACCCGGTTCCGAAAAATGAACCAAGTGAGTGCATATGTGTGCCCAGGATGTTCATCACACATACACAGCTTTATCACAAACTGAAATTCAGAATATAACCACGCACAAATAGTGTTTGAGTACTTTATTACATAGACTCATTGTCTCACTCATGAATATCTAACTTATTCTTGCAGACTCTAAACGACAGCGGAAAATCACTAAGACGATGGGCTCCACTCCGACTCCATAGGCATGTTGACGGTAGTGCGTACGCCTAGTACTCCACCCGTTCCTTGAAGTATTATTCTCCTGTTGTTGTTGTATATGTGGGAATGCAAGGGTGAGTACATGTCGTACTCAGCAAGTGCGGGAAAAGTATGACATGTAGCTTACAACAAGGTAGGGAATAAAGAAGTTCATTGCAGCAAGCAAATTTTATTTCACAAATATGGTAAAAACAGAAACTATCTCTAGGTAAGTTAAATCCCAACAAGTCCAAGTAAATCATCATCCCTCCATCATAATTCATCATTAATCAAGTCTCAACCAGCCAATACTCTTTCTCAAGTTCATCTCATACTCATAAGTACTCATGACCATCTCATTTTCATAAAACCGAAACCAAACTCATTGTCATGACCCAAAACAGTCCCAAGACCAATCCCAATGACCATATCCGAATAACCATCCCACGTTTTGCCTCTAATCATGGAAGTTGGCCAGGTGCTTGTGACCGGAAGCACGACTATCATGATAGTTTTACACTCTGCAGTGGTGGTAGCACTTTTCTCACAAGTTTGTGATTTTGTCACCCGTCGGCGACTAGAGAGAACCTCCATTATACCAGTACACATCCATCGGTTTATGGCCAAGAGATCACAAAATAGCTTTTACAAAGGGGCTACTAGAATGTACGGACCCACTGAGGTTTCACCGGCAGGCTCGAATCTCCATTCTCCCAGCCACGGGCCCCCTCTTGTGCCATGCAGTTCACAGGGCAGTCCTCATCGACTCCCATTCCTCGCGCCATCCAATGGTCCATAACAAGCTAGCAACACACCTAATTAGTCAGATATGACGCACCCATATTGGGCCTTGTGGTGGCACTGTTTTCCTGGAATGTGCTTGCATGAACCTGTCCTTAGATCTACGGCAAGCAAACCACCATCTCATTCAGCAACATCCACGAACCAAGCTTGCCTAGATCCCCCCGATTCCATGCTCATTAACATCATCAAGTTCTCATTATCTTTATTCTTATGAGTGCAGTAGCTAAACAAGTTTTATTTCATCTTCCCGTATCCCGTAAGTTAAGCGAAGCAAAAAGGAAAAACGACTATACCCGACTCATCAACTTTCCCGGTGACAAGGATGGTTAACAAAACTAGTAAACTAATATAAAAGGGTGTCCCATCAAGTTGACACAAGCATAAGAGTTTTCGCAAGCAAAACAGTTTCGAAAACATAGGATCAATATGGTGAAGGGGCACTTTCCTTGCTCCCGCTGTTCGTGTTGCTCAAGCATCTCGAAGTCATGGTGCTGTAGTTCCTCGTAGACGGCCTCTTGAGCGTTTCCTTCTACTCACGACCATGCACATACAAAATTTACAGCAATTAATTATCTTGCATAAACTTTACTCAAGATACAATGAGGTGGATGGATGCAATTCCTATGGTGCAGTTTATAAAAATCAGTTTGCACGTGTTCTTGCATGTTTTAGTGGGTTCCATGGGGTTTTATTATGAACAAGGCTGCTGGGATCAAGTGTGGACGTGGTTATGATCTTGACACACTTTGTAGATCAATCCCACCATCAAAAATCGACCAAAATATGGTCTGTCCATACGCAGAAATTTCTGCTCGTAGGGGATGAAGAAAACGGGTGCGTAGAAATAGAGGTGACGTGGCAAGAGGGTAACAAAGACCTACCTCACTTCTTCCTCCTCTCTTCCTTCCGGCAGAACCTCCTACCTTGCAATGGCAGCAGCGGGAGATTTTCTATGGAGAATTATGAGGCTGTGGCTAGGGCAGAACGTCGGGGGCTTCTTTTCCAGCGACGGCGAGTCGTGACGGAGCTCCGACGGCGGCCAAACTCCTGCTAGAGGGTGGCGACCAAGACTTGGCAGCAGGGGAGAGAGAGGCGGCAGCCAAAAAGAGCGGTGGGGGTGGCGTCTAGGGGGAGAGTTATATTTATAATGGGGAAAAGAGCTAGGGTGGCTAAGATTTTAGCAACCCAATTATCCAATGGCTGAGATTTAATTTTAAAAGAGGTGGGAGCTAGGGGCTGGGATTTTATTATTTTTTCCACCAATGGCTGAGATTAATTGATAAATAAATGCCCACAAAAATTCACAAAAGGGGGGCGGCTAGGGTTTCCCCCCTAATGGGCTGTGGCCAAGGGTGGGGCCCATTAGTGTCCCCCCCCCCCAAGTGGGGCGGCCAAAATTGGGGAATATCCCCCCAAATGTGGGGAAGATTCCCTAGGGGATTTTTGGGGAATTTTGGGAAATCAGGAAAATTGAGAAAAATTAGGGAAATTATGTGGGGACCACCCAGTGGTTCACCCACTCCAACATCGCATAGGGTGGTGCCGTGCGATGCGGCACCCAACAGCACACACGAAAAGATTAAAGAACAACATACAAACTTTTATTTAATATAAAACAGCGGAAGTCTCTTTACAAAACCTATTCATACAGCGGAAGTAATATACATATACGGCCTCTCATCCTAGCTACGCAAAAGTGCAGCCGTCCAGCCCGGGGACGCTACACACTAGCAGCAAGTAAACGGAGATCACGGCGGTGTGCAGGGCTCCAGCTCGGCCATGTACCCCGACGGGGGCATCGCCTCGTCCTCGGAACCTTCCTCATAACTCTCACCTGCATACAGCTCAAAATATTGCAACCGTGAGCACGATGGCTCAGCAAGTCTTAACCATCAAACCTAGGCATGGAACTCTACGTGCAAGGATGTGTAAAGTAGGAAAGGACTTTGCAAGAAAGACACACCTATAAGTTGATCCTTACTTTCAGTTTTATAGCAGCAGATTCATGTGCCTTAGACAGCTGTGACACCCTCGCCTCGTGTGACACCCTCGCCTCGGGTGTCAGCCTATGTTCATGTCTTATGAAGAGGAAACACTTTAAGAAAAGTAGGGACAGAGAAAAATATCAAAAGGATAGCCAATAAGAGTCGAATCCAGCTCTCAGGAAGCACCGAAGACAACTTACCGTGGCCGCTGGCCACGTGGCGTGTTCGGAGCTCATCCCTGCAAAGCGGGGAGAGGCTGTCGCCAAGCTGGCTACGTGGCAGGGGCTCGTCTCCGCAAAGGGGAGAGGTCCGATCTTGTGAGGCACGTGTTGGCCACGGAGCTAGCCTCTGCAGAAGAAGGAAAGGCATTCCGCAAGACACGTGTCATCATCGGAGCTAGTCCTCGCGGAAGTCAGAGGACCAGTTGCACGGGATACGTGTTGATCTCGGAACCCATCTCCGAGAAGTCCGGATCTATAGAACACGTGTCGCCACCGGAGCTTATCTCCGGGAGGTCCGTCGCAGCTAAACACGTGTTGACCTCGGAGCCGTCCCTGAGGAAAGAAGCGAGGGAAGACCGGCGCCAACACGTGCCGTGCGCGGAGCTCACCTCCGAAGAAGAGGGAGGTCTCGCTCGACACGCGGCACAACCGGAGCTCATCCCTACAGGAAAGGAGACACCAGGCCCCGGAGGACACGTGGAGCTTCCGGAGCTCATTATCGCGGAGGTAACGAGTTCTAGAGCGGTTTTTACGCATAAAGATACCGGTATGCAACAGGAACCGATCTAAATTCCACGATGTTACTAAAGATAAGACGTTAGGATCCAACCAAGATCTGAATAAGACTCTTATTCGGGATACAATCAAATTAGGACTCTTCTCTTCCCGATTATAAATAGAACCCAAAACCTCTGGCCGAAACCACAAACTTCTCTTTCAACTCCTGAGCAGACGACTTAGAGCCCTAGCCCAAACTCGCCGAGCAAACCATCGCCAAAGCGCAACAAGGTTGATCATCGGAGAAGAACCGAGCGGTCTGAGGAGGACCTCGAAGTCAAGAAGAACGTGAGGTAGGACTTCAATACCGCCTTACGACATCATTGTGTTCATCTCTTTGCATCTGTTCTTCAATTCCTTTCGACAGAAGCGTTCTCGTGGGCAGATCACTTGATGATCAGTTTGATCTAAAGACAAGATCATCGCCCCATCCACCTTTGATCCGAACACCTCTGTCCATGCAAGCCATGCAAGAGCACACCAATCTAATAAAAATCATAGGATAGTATGCATGTGCATCATCGCATTTAGTTTAAGGTTTGTGCATGATATTGATTGCTGTGAATCTTGTATGCACGTGAATCCTACATAGCAGGACAAGGTCAGGGAGCTGTCTACGACGAGCTGCAGCAACAAGGTTTTGAGAATCAAGAACCCCCGGAACCGCAAGAACAAGGCAAGTGCTCCTTGACCATATTGATGCTATGTTTTGGGTAAAACTGTTTTGTTTTGCGAAAAGGTGTGCGTACTGAGTCAAACATGATGGGAAGCCCTTTTATATGAGTTTACTAGTTTTGATTAAACCACCCTTGTCGCCTGGGAAGTTTATGAGTCGGGCATGATTTTTGCTTTATGCTTCGCTGAGTCTATGGGATTGGGAAGCGAGATAGATGTATCTAGCTAACTGCACTCGTAAATGATAATGAGAAACTGATGATGTTAATGAACATGGGTCGAAGGGAGATCTAGGCAAGACTGGGTTTGTGGATGAGGTAGCATGAGATGGTGGTTTACTTGCCGTAGATCTAAGGACCGGTTCATGCATGCACATGCCAGGATAACAGTGCCACCACAAGGCCAAGTATGGGTGCGGCTTAGCTGAGTAATTAGGTAAGTTGCTAGGGTGTTATGGACTGTGGAAGGCGCGGGGAATGGGAGTCGAGTGAGGACTGCCCTGGGAACTGCATGGCACAAGAGGGGGCCCGTGGGTGGGAGAATTGGAGATTCTAGCCTGCCGGTGAAACCTTAGTGAGTCCATACGTCTAGTAACCCCTTTGTAAAGGCTATTTTGTGATCTCTTGACCATACACCCACGGATGTGTACTGGTATAATGGAGGTTCTGCAGTCGCCAACGGGTGATGAAATCACAAACTTGTGGGTAAAGAGGTGCAAACTCTGCAGAGTCTAAAACTATCATGATAGCCGAGCTTACGGTCACGAGCACCTGGCTAAACTGCCATGATTAGTTGCGAATGGTTATTGGGAAGGTTCTTGGTTATGATTATTGGTTTGGATATGGTTTGGTTTGGGACTGTTGAGTATGGGTGATGAGATGGTTGCATGACTGTTGAGTCGTGACATGAGATGGGTCTCAGTGTGAGACGAGGTTGTTTACGAGGTGAGATGGTAGCGAATACGAGGAGGTATTCGTGAGTATTAATAAAGGATTGATTAATGTTCGGATGGAACACAGGAAGTGATGGAGGTATGATGGTAATTTAATACATGCTGGGATTACATTCATCTAAAGTTAAGTTGCTGTTTTATCATGGTTTATAAAACTGCTTTTTCTGCAAATAAGCCTTTTTATACCTACCTTGTTATGAGCTGCATATCATGTGTTTTTTCCGCACTTGCTGAGTACATCATTGTACTCAAACTTGCATTACTATTTCATCATCAGCAGCAAGATAGGCCTACTATGAGGACCAAGTGGAGCATTATGCCGTGTGATCTGTTCTCAAACTTGCATGTGGAGGGAGTAGAGATGGAGCCACTTCTGCTTAGATTTGCTTCCGCATTAGTTAAATTGCTTCCGCTTTAGAGCAAAGACTTCCGCTGCCTAGAAATAAGACTTCCGCTGTGAGCATGAGTCCAAGACTCATGAGGTGATGTAATAAACTCTGTTATTCGTGGTAATATATAATCTGAATTCACTTTGTGGAACGTATGTGTATGTGTGATGAACATCCTGGGCACACATGCATTAGTTCTCAGTTCCGTGGTTTTCCCACAGAATTGAGAGTGCCACAGACTGGTATCAGAGCCATGGGTTGACAGTAGGTCACACACCTAGATAGAAACCTTAGATTGATATTAGAGCCACGGGTAAACAACAAGTTACACCCTAAATAGGAGTCAAATGTAGCTAAGCCACGCTGACGAAAGGAAGCATCCTAAGGTGAATAGCTTAGATTGGCCTTTAAACCCACCTTGACATAGGAAACCATCCTTGAATAGGAGTTGTGTGGGCCCTGGTGATGATTATTTGTGATTGTGTGCTTAGTGTGAGTTGTGGGACGTCTCAAAACGTTGTCCATATCCACACGTAGAAAGAAAGAGGTGTGAGATGTTTCAGCACTTGCTCACATCCTCATATGGGCTAATATATATAGTCCAACTCACCTTGATGCATATAGCTGAAGGGACCTACCTAACCTTCTAACCTTCTATTCTATTTCGTTCTCTCTCACAGATGGTGAGAGGAAACGCCAGCCGAAGGAACGTCCAGGAGGACGACCACGAGGAAGTTCCTGCTAACCCTGGAGCTGGTGAAAACCACCTGGAACGGCTGCTGGCTATGCAAAACCAGCTTATGCAAACCATGAACCAAACTTTGGGTCAGTTGCAGGCCAACCAAAACCCCGTTCCGGCACCACCGCCATCACCACCGCCGGCTCATAACAGGTTGGGAGAGTTCATGAGGACTCGACCACCCACCTTTGCTCAAGCTGGTGATCCCATGGAAGCCGATGATTGGATAAAATGCATGGAGAAAAAGCTTGCCATTGTTCAGTGCAATGACCGAGAGAAGGTTCTCTTCGCATCGCACCAACTTACGAGAGCCGCGCTGCTGACTGGTGGGATGCCCTGAGCAACGCTCATGCCAACCCGGAGACAATCACTTGGACTGAGTTCAAGGAAAGTTTCTGCTTTCACTACATCCCAGCTGGTGTGATGATGCTCAAAAGGCAGGAGTTCAAAGGTCCCCGCCAAGGACAGAAAAGTGTGAATGAGTATCTCAACAAGTTCATGCAACTGTCCCGGTACGCCCCCGAAGATGTCAACTCAGACCAGAGGAAGCAATACCTGTTCATGAGAGGGTTGAACAATGAGATCCAGGTTCAGCTCCTCAACAATGACTACGTAAGCTTCCATAAGCTGGTTGACAAGGCTATTGTGGTTGAAAACAAGATCCGAGAGATCGAGCGAGAGTGCAAGAGGAAGATGCCATACCATCCCCAAGGGAGCAACGTACGACCTAGGTACATGCCCCCCTGCACCGCAGTATGGATCGACCACTCCTGCGTACCGCCCTGGTCAGCCACCACAGCAACAATTCGTTGCACCGGCACCTCGTGTGCCCATGCCTCCTGCGCCCCGACCTAACAATGGCACCCCTGTTCAAAACCCCTGCCCCAACGTACCTGCTGCCGTAGGCAACAGAGCATGCTTTGCATGCGGGGAAGTAGGCCACTTCGCTAACCAGTGCCCGAGGAGAGGCCCTGGACAGCAAGGTAACGTGCCCAAGCAGAACCAGCGACCAAACGGAGGGGACAACCAAGGGAACCGTGGACCGCAGAACTACGCTCGTAGCCACGTAAACCATGTCACTGCTGAGGAAGCACAACAGGCTGACGACGTCGCAATTGGTATGTTCCTTGCCAACTCCAACCCAACCACCATTTTATTTGATTCTGGAGCATCACATTCCTTCATATCATCCAAATATGTTGCCAAACATCATCTACCCGTATCCCACTTAGAATGTGCTATGTTAGTTAATTCTCCCGGAGGAGAAATGAGGACTAATATAGTATGTCCTAAAGTAAGCCTTAAAATAAGGGGGGTAGACTTCCTTGCCAACCTTATTGTCTTGGACTCCCACGGGATTGACATCATACTCGGAATGGATTGGTTAAGCAAGCACAATGGAGTAATCCAATGTGCTGAAAGGAGCGTACAGTTGACAAACGAACACGGTATTCGTGTCGAGTTTGAGTCAGCCCAGCAAACAACCGAACGGGCAAATTTGAACCACGTCGAAGGAACAACATTGGACAGCATTCCAGTGGTTCAGGAATTTTCGGACGTGTTCCCGAAGGAGCTTCCAGGAATGCCACCTGACCGGGACATCGAGTTTGCCATAGATTTGGTACCCGGAACTGCACCCATAGCTAAGAGACCATATAAGATGCCCGTCAACGAGCTAGTTGAACTCAAGAAGCAAATTCAAGAACAGTTGGAAAAGGGTTTTATCCGTCCAAGTTCGTCACCATGGGGAGCACCGGTACTCTTCGTGGACAAGAAGGATGGAACCCAAAGAATGTGTGTGGACTACAGGTCTCTCAACGAGGTGACAATCAAGAATAAATACCCTCTGCCCCGTATAGAGGACCTATTTGACCAATTGAAGGGAGCCCGAGTATTCTCCAAGATTGATCTTTGGTCGGGATATTTCCAACTGAAGAATAAGCCCTCCGATATACCTAAGACAGCCTTTCGGACACGATATGGTTCGTATGAATATACCGTCATGTCTTTTGGGTTAACAAATGCACCCGCATACTTCATGTACCTTATGAACAAGGTTTTCATGGAATACTTGGACAAGTTCGTCGTGGTTTTCATCGATGACATTATGGTGTATTCAAAAAGTGAGGAGGAGCATGAAGAACATCTGAGATTGACCTTGCAGAAGTTGCGTGAGCATCAATTGTATGCCAAGCTCAACAAGTGTCAATTTTGGCTAAAGGAAATATCTTTCCTAGGCCACATTATCTCCGACAAGGGGTATCAGTTGATCCAGGAAAGGTGAGAGATGTTCTGAAGTGGGACCAACCGAAGAGCGTGAGGGATATTCGGAGTTTCCTTGGGATGGCAGGATACTATCGGCGCTTCATTAAAGACTTCTCTAAGATAGCAAAACCTATGACGGAGTTGCTAATGAAGGGAAAAGTCTTTCAATGGACACAAGCCTGCAAAGAAAGTTTTGAGGAACTCAAGAAAAGGCTAACCACAGCACCAGTTCTGGTATTGCCAGACGCAAGCAAGAGCTTTGGCATATATTGTAACGCATCCATACAAGGGCTCGGATGTGTGCTCATGCAGGAAGGACAAGTGGTAGCCTATGCCTCACGACAATTAAAGAAGCACGAGCTTAACTATCCTACGCATGATTTGGATTTAGCAGCAGTGGTGCATGCATTGAAGATTTTGAGACATTATACCCTTGGTCATCGATGTGAGATCTATACGGATCATAAAAGCCTCAAGTACATATTCACACAAACGGACTTGAATTTGAGGCAACGTCGATGGTTAGAACTCATCAAGGATTATGATGTTGGAATCAACTACCACCCCGGAAAGGCCGATGTAGTAGCTGATGCATTGAGCCAAAAGGGAGCATGTCACCAACTCACGGTTCGGGAGCTACCACCCAAACTACGGAAGGAGTTCGAATGGTTACACCTTGGATATTTGAACAACATGGAAATAATGGAGATCCACTCTTCATTGGAGCAAGAAATAAGAGAGGGCCATGCAAGGAACGAGGAGATCAAGGAGATCAAGGAAAGAATCCGACAAGGAATAGAGAAGGATTTCAAGGAGGATGAAAAGGGTACGCTTTGGCTAGGAAAAAGGATTTGTGTGCCAAACATAAGACACCTTCGCGACATGATATTGAAGGAGGCACATGATTCACCCTATTCTATACATCCCGGAAGCACCAAAATGTACAAGGATTTGAAAACATGCTATTGGTGGGATGGTATGAAAAGGGATATAGCCGAATACGTTGCCCTATGCGACACATGCCAACGGGTAAAGGCCGAACATCAAAAACACGCTGGATTGTTGCAACCTTTGAGAATACCTGAATGGAAGTGGGAGGACATCAGTATGGACTTCATCGTCGGATTACCACGTCTCAGTCGGGATACGACTCCATCTGGGTCATTGTGGACCGGTTGACGAAAACCGCCCATTTTCTTCCGGTAAAGACCAGTTACAACGTTGCACAATTGGCAGAGTTGTACATGGAGCAGATCGTGTGCCGTCACGTAGTTCGGAAGAGGATAGTCTCAGATCGAGGTTCTCAGTTTACCTCTAGATTCTGGAGGAAGCTGCAGAAAGCCATGGTTACACGACTGGATTTTAGCTCCGCCTACCACCCACAAACAGATGGACAAACCGAAAGGACAAACCAAATTTTGGAGGACATGTTGAGAGCTTGCGCCTTGAGATGTGGGCAAAGTTGGGATAGGAGTTTACCGTATGCCGAATTCTCCTATAACAACAGCTATCAAGCTAGCTTAAAGATGTCGCCTTTCGAAGCCTTATATGGTAGACGGTGTAGAACGCCACTGTTCTGGAACGAGACTGGAGAGAACCAGGTGTTTGGACCCGAAGTACTACAAGAAGCTGAAAAGCAGGTCCAAACGATACGGGAGAACTTAAAGGCTGCTCAGTCACGACAGAAAGGCTATGCGGACATAGGCGTAGGAAGTTGACCTTTGAAGTAGGAGACTTCGTATACCTTAAGGTATCGCCTATTCAAGGCCAACGACGTTTCAACGTCAAAGGCAAGCTAGCACCTCGCTACATCGGACTCTTTAAGATTTTGGACAAGCGAGGAGAAGTAGCCTATCAACTAGAGCTTCCAAACCACCTCTCCGACGTACATGAGGTGTTTCATGTATCCCAGCTCAAGAAGTGCTTGAGAATACCAGAGGAACAAGTGTCAATGGAGAGCTTGAACTTCAAAAGGACCTGACTTATGCAGAACACCCTGTCCAAATCTTGGACGTAAAGGAAAGGGTCACCCGGAACAAGGTGATTCGATGGTGCAAGGTACAATGGAGTCATCACACGAAGCTGAAGCCACATGGGAGCGTGAAGAGGATATCAAGGCAGAATTCCCCATCTATTTCCTACTAATGAATCTCGAGGGCGAGATTCAATTTAAGGGGGGTAGATTTGTGACACCGTCGCCTCGTGTGACACCCTGGCCTCGGGTGTCAGCCTATGTTCATGTATTATGAAGAGGAAACACTTTAAGAAAAGTAGGGACAGAGAAAAATATCAAAAGGATAGCCAATAAGAGTCGAATCCAGCTCTCAGGAAGCACCGAAGACAACTTACCGCGGCCGCTGGCCACGTGGCGTGTTCGGAGCTCATCCTTGCAAAGTGGGGAGAGGCCGTCGCCAAGCTGGCTACGTGGCAGGGGCTCGTCTCCGCAAAGGGGATAGGTCCGATCATGTGAGGCACGTGTTGCCCACGGAGCTAGCCTCTGTAGAAGAAGCAAAGGCATTCCGCAAGACACGTAACATTCTCGGAGCTAGTCCTCGCGGAAGTCAGAGGACCAGTTGCACGGGATACGTGTTGATCTCGGAACCCATCTCCGAGAAGTCCGGATCTATCGAACACGTGTCACCATCGGAGCATATCTCCGGGAGGTCCGTCGCAGCTAAACACGTGTCGACCTCGGAGCCGTCCCTGAGGAAAGAAGAGAGGGAAGACCGGCGCCATCACGTGGCGTGCGCGGAGCTCACCTCCGAAGAAGAGGGAGGTCTCGCTCGACATGCGGCACAACCGGAGCTCGTCCCTGCAGGAAAGGAGACACCAGGCCCCGGAGGACACGTGGAGCTTCCGGAGCTCATCATCGCGGAGGTAACAAGTTCTGGAGCGGTTTTTACGCGTAAAGATACCGGTACGCAACAGAAACCGATCTAAATTCCACGATGTTACTAAAGATAAGATGCTAGGATCCAACAAAGATCTGAATAAGACTCTTATTCGGGATACAATCAGATTAGGACTCTTCTCTTCCCGATTATAAATAGAACCCAAAACCTCTGGCCAAAACCACAAACTTGTCTTTCAACTCCTGAGCAGATGACTTAGAGCCCTAGCCCTAACTCGCCGAGCAAACCATCGCCGAAGCGCAACAAGGGAGATCATCGGAGAAGAACCGAGCGATATGAGGAGGACCTCGAAATCAAGAAGAACGTGAGGTAGGACTTCAATACCGCCTTATGAAATCATTGTGTTCATCTCTTTGCATCTGTTCTTCAATTCCTTTCGAACAGAAGCCTTCTCGTGGGCAGATCACTTGATGATCAGTTTGATCTAAAGACAAGATCATCGCCACGTCCACCTTTGATCTGAACACCTCTGTCCATGCAAGCCATGCAAGAGCACACCAATCTAATAAAAATCATAGGATAGCATGCATGTGCATCATCGCATGTAGTTTAAGGTTTGCGCATGATATTGATTGCTGTGAATCTTGTATGCATGTGAATCCTACATAGCAGGACAAGCTCAGGGAGCTGTCTACGATGAGCTGCAGCAACAAGGTTTTGAGAATCAAGAACCCCCGGAACCGCAAGAACAAGGCAAGTGCTCCTTGACCATATTAATCCTATGTTTTTGGTAAAACTGTTTTGTTTTGCGAAAAAGTGTGCGTACTGAGTCAAACATTATGGGAAGCCCTTTTATAGGAGTTTACTAGTTTTGATTAAACCACCCTTGTCGCCTGGGAAGTTTATGAGTCGGGCATGATTTTTGCTTTATGCTTCGCTGAGTCTATGGGATTGGGAAGCGAGATAGATGTATCTAGCTAACTGCACTCGTAAATGATAATGAGAAACTGATGATGTTAATGAACATGGGTCGAAGGGAGATCTAGGCAAGACTTGGTTTGTGGATGAGATAGCATGAGATGGTGGTTTACTTGCCGTAGATCTAAGGACCGGTTCATGCATGCACATGATAGGATAACAGTGCCACCACAAGGCCAAGTATGGGTGCGGCTTAGCTGAGTAATTAGGTAAGTTGCTAGGGTGTTATGGACTGTGGAAGGCGCGGGGAATGGGAGTCGAGTGAGGACTGCCCTGGGAACTGCATGGCACAAGAGGGGGCCCGTGGGTGGGAGAATTGGAGATTATAGCCTGCCGGTGAAACCTTAGTGAGTCCATACATCTAGTAACCCCTTTGTAAAGGCTATTTTGTGATCTCTTGACCATACACCCACGGATGTGTACTGGTATAATGGAGGTTCTGCAGTCGCCGACGGGTGACGAAATCACAAACTTGTGGGTAAATAGGTGCAAACTCTGCAGAGTCTAAAACTATCATGATAGCCGAGCTTACGGTCACGAGCACCTGGCTAAACTGCCATGATTAGTTGGGAATGGTTATTGGGAAGGCTCTTGGTTATGATTATTGGTTTGGATATGGTTTGGTTTGGGACTGTTGAGTATGGGTGATGAGATGGTTGCATGACTGTTGGGTCATGACATGAGATGGGTCTCAGTGTGAGACGAGGTTGTTTACGAGGTGAGATGGTAGCGAATACGAGGAGGTATTCGTGAGTATGAATAAAGGATTGATTAATGTTCGGATGGAACACAGGAAGTGATGGAGGTATGATGGTAATTTAATACATGCTGGGATTACATTCATCTAAATTTAAGTTGCTGTTTTATCATGGTTTATAAAACTACTTTTTATGCAAATAAGCCTTTTTATACCTACCTTGTTATGAGCTGCATATCATGTGTTTTTCCCGCACTTGCTGAGTACATCATTGTACTCAAACTTGCATTACTATTTCATCATCAGCAGCAAGAGAGGCCTACTATGAGGACCAAGTGGAGCATTATGGCGTGTGATCTGTTCTCAACCTTGCCTGTGGAGGGAGTAGAGATGGAGCCACTTCTGCTTAGATTTGCTTCCGCATTAGCTAAATTGCTTCCGCTTTAGAGCAAAGACTTCCGCTGCATAGAAATAAGACTTCCGCTGTGAGCATGAGTCCAAGACTCATGAGGTGTTGTAATAAACTCTGTTATTCGTGGTAATATATAATCTGAATTCAGTTTGTGGAACGTATGTGTATGTGTGATGAACATCCTGGGCACACATATGCATTAGTTCTCGGTTCCGTGGTTTTCCCACAGAATTGAGGGCGTCACAGCAGCCCTCACATCGGAAGTCCACAATCAAACAAGAAACGCTTTCCTCCGATGTGGTGATGCCCAAAGTGGAATATAAACTTAATTAGCTCTATAACTACAGCAATCAAGGTATTCAAGACATTAATGATCAATACATCATTTTCAGTTGGCTTATTTCACTTCTTACTACATCACAGTGCAGTGAACAAGCGGGTACTCAAATAACCGCAAGGGACGGTGATTGCAATCAAGACACACCCGGATAACACGTTGCATACACCCACTTTCAGAAGCGTGATTCCACAACCCTTCCTACTCTGTTGTATGCAACAACCTTTCAAAGGTAACCCAAATGCCGAACCGGTCCATCCGTAACGGGCAGGAGGTCCCCTCGTGGAGCGTGAATGTGCCCACCGGCAGATTTACACCTTGCTACCCTCAACCTTGTAAAAGTCCCAAAAATGTGTATGAATAAAAACCAAGGTTTGAGTTCATATGTGTGGCAAAGACATGAAAAATGGGACTTGCTAAAACTTTTCTTCATGCAAAGTAATATATGGATGACCATCCAAAATGAGGCTCACATTTTTATTTAAAAAGTGTTGAACCAGTAAGGAGTTAAATACCTCTTTGCATGTAAGTTTAAAAATCAGATTTGAAATTCAAAGTTCACACATGTAGTGACCAAGGACTTTGATTAAAAATGCAGCCACATAGTTGGAATCATAGGGAGGAGTTTGCTCACCAACATTCTATTTGTAGGGTGGGCTCAAAAAGGAGTTAAAGAGAAGAATTTGCAAACTTCAACCAAATTCAAATTTGGCAAGCAAATTCAAACTGAATTGGAAGGATTCAAATTCTAACCCACATTTTAAACTCAGAATTGTGGGAATTAAGAGGATCAGCTTGAGAAAATATTTGGGGAGGAAATGTGGAGTGGGACCCATATGTCATAGAGCTAAAGGAGGAGCCTTGCACCCTAAGTCTCAGCCCAGTGGGGAAATTCACCGAACAACACGTGAGCCACGAGCAGCTCCCACCGTGGAGCCACTGGGACGCTCGGCAGCGCCACCAGCTGCTCCCTTTCCCCACGCACGGCGCCCAGAGACGGTTCTGCGGCCTGATCACCACCCCTGGACGAAGCAAAGGTCATCCCTTCTTCTCCTCCTCGCGAGCGCACGGCCAGCGACCCTCTTCCCCTTCGCCCTCTCGGTCAATCGGGAAACCGAAGGAACCACCGCGCCTCCTCCTCCCCCGAGCTGCTAAACCTCTCCCTGAGGTCAGCCTCCACCTCCCCGACACAAAAGCAAGCGAGCTGCGACCTCCGTTGCCGAGAACAAACGCCACCGCGGCGACCTAGTTCGAGAAAGTGATCGGGCGCTCGTGGACAGCCCTCCACAGGGAGTTTCACGGCCGAGCGATCACAGCTACGGACGCGCACGGGTGCGGTGCTGCTCTCGGCCGAAGTTCAGGCCGTGCCGTGAGCGGTTGACAGCGAATTTCGAGGTTTTGCTCTGGCGACCTCATTCCGAGCGTCCGGTATGGATTCAACAAATTCCCGCTCTCTAATCCTTCCTAGGTCCTCAAATCTTGCACGTAGCAGCTGGATTAGCCGGCGATCATTTTCCCTTTTGCATCCAGCGCATGAAAACGCCTCAGATCGACGAATTTTGAGCTTTTCTTGGGTGGTTCACGGCGGACCCATTCGGTCGCATGACGACGACCTAGTTCCAGCCATTTCCGAGCTAGTTTGAGGTCGTGTCGATCTTCCTAGAGCTACGCTGGTGCTGTAGGGCTCGTCGGCACAAGTTTTTGAGGGCTGGAGACCTCGGGCGACGCTGCCGAACTACCACAGAGGCAGTTACACGTCGCCGGCCATGTTCCGGTCGTCGGCGGCCTTAGCAAACCCCACAGCCATGTTCCTCGAGGCCCTAAACCTCCTGGCGGCGAGTTGTAGCTCCGGCGTGGCCGGGAAGGCCGGTCCGGCGACCTCCGGCGTCGGGCCGGCGAGGGGCAGCGCGGGCGCGAGCGAGGAAGCCGGAGGAAGAAGAAGACGCGTGGGCCCCGGCTGTCAGCAGCTCAAATTTTAAACCTCTGTTTCTAAGAAATTAATTCCATAACTTCTTTCCATTACAGTCTATGAAATATATGCATATGCATTTCAATAGGAACCACAATGAAGGGGACTCAAAGGAGTGATTCATCGAAGTGGATCAAGCTCCGGAGAGTCAAGGGTGGATCTGCAAGGACACTAACTGTTATATACGACTACCCTGCAAAACAGTCAAGCTCCGGTTTGCATTTAACAGCTGTTAAGTTTTTGTTTTGTATTCACTTTCGGTCAGGATATGAATTATGCATTAGGTCTAGTGTTTGATACTCCTCTTGCATAGCCAAATGACCCATGGAGTATTGGGTAGGTGTCTTTCACCGTGTAGAACTGCCATGCTTAAGTACGGTTTGGTAGAAGTCGAGTGGTGAGATGCTACTCGCAGATTTAGAAACAACAGGGGCATACGGGATTGGTTCGTAATTGAATTAGCAAGTTAAAGTTGAGACCGAAAGGATGTAGGAGCAACAGGACATAGGGGCCTGGGTGCTGTAGACCTGTACGTGCCGGTCAAGGACCGATCCGTATGCGGCCCTGTTGAATAAGTTTGAGTTGTGTACCGGACTCATGCTGGCTATATGGGACCCAGTAAACCGATGTACCTCAGGAAACTGTCGTTGGGACTTTTCGGGTCGCCTCAGGCGGACGGCTGGTGTGCAGTATGTGGGGAATATTCTCATGACATCTCACATCGGAAGGTGCACCATGAGAGTAGCTACTGTACGGGGCGACTTGATTGATTCAGCGGGGGTGAAACGGGGGAAAGGCTGCCACGTACGATGTCCGTGATGGTTGTTGTAGGCAACGTCGAGTACGGGCATTCGTGTCCTGTAGTCCGGGTGTTATTGATTCGAATCACCGTCGCTCGCGGAATGGACCAAGCTTACTTGTTCTCACAGTCATGACGTAGTAAGAACTTGCATGAGAAAGGAACTAATCATATTGATGTGAAGTATTATACTAGCGTGTATTGGATCTTGATGAATAGGCTAGTGCAAACTCGATTCTTTTATGCCATGAGCAATTTACATCGGGGGAAAGCGTTTCTTGTTTGATTGTGGACTCCCGATGTGGCCTGCCCAGGGTTACTTAAAATGCTGCAATTAATACCTGAAAGTAAGGATTCACTTTTAGGCGAGTTTAATTATGCTTATGCCATCGTATGTTAGGTTCATAACCTCACTTAGAGTTTCATGTTTAGGGTGATGGTTAAGTCTTGCTGAGCGTAATGCTCACGGATGCTATCCGAGTTTTCTTGCAGGTAATTGACTCGATGCTTATGAGAAGTAGTGCCGATGAGACTCGGGAACTTCCGAGTGCTTACTCAAAGAGCATCCTCGCCGCTGCAGATTGTCTTCGTGTTGCTAGTAAGAAACATCCGCGGGCTGGACCGTTTCTTTGTTGCTAGTTTAGATATGAGTCGTGAAAGCGATAGTGTTCCGCTGTAGTTTACTCTGATATACTTATTTGTAAAACAATCTTGTACGCTTCCGCAAACTATTTATGTAATATGATGTGTGTTCATCAACCCGTGTGCTGTTGGGTGCCGCATAACACGGCACCACCTGACGAGGTCCTGGCTGTCTCAGCTGGTATCAGAGCTGCGTTGGGAACAGAGCACGGATTGAGCATCATATTATGTCAAAACCTTAGGATACGGTGAGTTAACGGTACTAGGCCCACATAAGGACTATTATTAGCATAATATGAAGATGGCAACCTAACTTATTTGTTATGTCGGAAAACCGTGCATCTCGGGACGTTCTATGTCTTGGGGGTGCACGTATGCGCTGTCCACCAGTGCGCACAAGCTGAAGGGTGGAGCCCCACGGGTGGCAGGTAACCTGACCCGCTTTAGTATCCTCTACAACTCTTCATGTCGTTTGCGGTGTTCGAGCAACGTCTTCCCTGGCGTGCGTGGTGCAATTTGGGAGACCCCGTCACGTGGTCAGTAACATGAACACGTAGCTCAAGGCGTGTTTGGCTTGAGAACACCTGGCGATTGATGACGGCCGGGTGTACAAACTGTATGGATACCGGGTTCGGTGTGCAGCCGGGCCTGATGATTGAGTGTGGCTTATGTAGGTACTAACCACGAAAACCTTAGTGCGTGTAGAACACGTTTATGAGTGACCGTTTTAGCGCCACCTAAGGATACGTATATGCCGGTGTAATCCGGTTAGGTTTTTCTTTGGTGAGGCAACGTAGTACCGTCATATGTCTTATGGTGCATCGTCACCGTACTACACTGGATAGTATTCTTACCTATGAAGAAATCATTCATGACTAACTCTTCAACTAAAAATGGATGTGATAAAGCACATGTTAGTACTCAGCTCTTCATTTGAACTAAGTTTCAAAGAAGAGACTTGTTAGGCTTCTTTTGATATCAAAGACAGAGTGCTCTGTTCAGACAGAAATTTTTCTGGGCATTAACAGAACGTAGCTCTGATTAGCTTGACCCAATGGAGGTGTTTGATACAGTTCTGCTATTAAGTGCTCTACAACTTTTCTGTAGAACTCCAGAGCCAAATCCGACACCAACTTGGTTGAATGTCCAGATGAATGCAAACTGTTCAGAAAACAGAGCAGCTGCAAACTCCTCTGGATGTTGCTGTAAATTAGCCGTCACAGTCTGTAGAAAATTTTCTAAGGGTCATATGATACACCATTGGAAAGGTTAGGAAATTTGCAACAAATTTGTAGTTCATAGTGTGTTCAGAATTGTACTTCATTTGTATGTAAAACTGTGATGAAAACAGCCACATACAAAGGAGGTGCTGGCAAAATTTAGCCAGAAAATTCTGTCAACTTTGAACAATCCTAACTTTTGTTCCAGAGATGATCCAGAGGCATGTGAGTACTCGATGGAAAGATACTGAAGTTATCTTTAACTTTGGTGTGCGACTTGAGTTATGAAAATGCTAGTAACTGGATCAAATTCTGAGTTAAGTACAGAAAGGTCTGTTCTGTACAGAATAAGGGACTGAATATGTTGGCTTTAGAAAGATGTGTAAACATGAAGTATTGTTGCTTTTATAAAGTTTTAGCATGTTCATGTTTTACATACTTTCACATACTGCAGAGATCAAGTTTTGACTCCCTTCAACAATGATTATTTTGCAGTATGGTGCGTACTCATTCTCCGAGTAGGGCTGAAGGTTCTCGCCGAGATGATGATGACTCAACTCAACCACGGGCACCGCCATCAACGGTATGGGCGGATGTCATGGCTCAGATGGTCGAGTCAAGTCAAGAGAACACAATACTACTCCAAGCCTTGGTACAACAGGGCTTACTCCAGCGTGCACAACAGGACGTTCCACCTCGGAACGCCTACTTGGATTTTTTGGCGACACAACCGCCAATCTTCACGGAAGCCAATGAACCAGTGGAAGCTGATCAGTGGCTTCGAGTTATGGAGTCCAAGTTTGGAGTGTTTGAGTGTGATGAGTATCAGGAGACATTATTTGCAGCTCAACAGCTCCATGGAGCCACCGGTAATTGGTAGTTTGCTTATCTCGCCACCGTTCCCGAAGGTCATCGAGTGGAATGGACGGAATTTCGTGAAGCATTCCGTGCTCGTCACATTCCTATGGGTTTTATCAAGGCCCAACAGCAAGAATTTAGGAACTTGAAGCAGGGGGACATGAGTGTCCTCGATTATGTCAGACGATTCAACCTTCTGGCATAATATGCTCCTGCTTATGCGACGAGCGAAGCTGCAATGTGTGACTACTTTTTCTATGGCTTGAGGGTCATACTAAAAGAGAAGTTAGCTTTGTTCAATCAAGGCAGTTACACCGAGGATATGAGTGCTGCTCTGCTACAAGAACAAGCGACACTTGAGTGTCAAGCAGAGAAGAGGGACCGGGAGGATGTGCAAGAAGACACACCAATCGTTCCTCGCAAATACCGTGTGGTGTATCACACACCATCCGATGAGCTATGGCAAACACCAGTAAGATCAACTCTGTACAGATTTCCTGCTCAAGAATCTTGTCTTGAAGCAACACCTTTGCCGCAGCAACGAATGACACCTATGACATCATTGCTGCAGCCGAGTACATCAACTCCTCAAGCACAAGTCAACGAAGAACCGGGGAAACCTCCGTGTTATTATTGCCACCGTTCAGGGCATTTTAGGCAAAAATGCCGGGAGAAGTTGGTGAACACCAAACAGCCATCATCGTCAGGTGGTATGCCGCCACCTGCTCAAGTCAACATAACAGCATTGCAGTCCGGGAGTGTGCAACATCTTGCCATTGAGGATGTCCCGGAGGGAGCACCAGTGTTAGCGGGCATGTTTACACTCAAAGACGTGCCCGTGCTCATACTTTTTGATTCCGGTGCCACCCACAATTTTATCAGCAAATCATGCGTGGATCAGCACCAATTATCCACCAATACTCCCACAACGAGTTTTCTCATACGTTCACCGGGAGGAAACATCTCTGCCAATCAGTTTGTGTCCCGAGCAGCTTTGTGTTTGGACGGAAAAATATACCCAACATCGCTGATTATGTTGGATAGGCAGAAGATAGACATTATATTGGGGATGTCTTGGTTAAATCGTCACGGTGCCATTCTCAATATCGGTAACCGGACTGTCCAGATTGACTCACCGATTCACGGACAACACACGCTATTTTTAGACAGCGAAGACCCAGATATGGTAGAGGCTTACCACACGGAAGCGCTGAAGCTTGAAGATATTCCGGTGGTACGAGATTATCCCGACGTATATCCCGATGACTTACCGGGCATGCCGCCCGAACGGGACGTCAAGTTCAAGATTGAACTGGCGCCGGGAACGACGCCTATCTCACGAAGGCCTTACAAGATGGCACCTAACGAGCTAGCGGAGTTAAAAGAGAAACTGAATGAACTCATGAGCAAGGGTTTCATACGACCAAGTTCTTCACCTTGGGGTTGCTCAGCGCTGTTCGTTAAGAAGAAGGACGAAACACTACGGCTATGTGTTGATTACCGTCCTCTAAATGCTGTCACGATCAAGAACAAGTATCCTTTGCCCCGCATCGACATCCTGTTTGATCAACTTGTGGGTGCAAAGGTATTTTCGAAGATGGATCTTCGGTCGGGATATCATCAAATCAAAATCCGACCGGAGGACATACCGAAGACAGCTTTCTCGACGAGATACAGACTCTATGAGTACCTCGTCATGTTATTTGGGTTAACCAACACTCTGGCACACTTCATGTACTTGATGAATTCAGTGTTCATGCCGGAGTTAGACAAGCTCGTCGTGGTATTCATCGACGACATATTGGTTTACTCCAAATCTAAAGAAGAGCACGCTGAACATCTTCGTATTGTGCTACAACGATTGCGGGAGCACCAGTTATATGCCAAGTTCAGCAAGTGCAAGTTCTGGATTGATCAAGTGCCTTTCCTAGGCCATATTATTTCAGCAGAGGGCATTGCCGTGGACCCCAGTAAAATTGAACAAGTGCTGAAATGGGAATCTCCCAAGTCAGTCCACGAGGTCCGAAGTTTCCTAGGTTTAACGGGGTATTATCGGAGGTTTATTCCGAGCTTCTCAAAGATTGCTAAACCAATGGCAGAGCTGCTGAAGAAGGGCACTAAATACACGTGGAATGCAGCATGTGAAGCCGCATTCAAAACCTTGGTGAAACACCTCACAACAGCTCCAGTTCTTGCTCAGCCGGACACGACGAAGCCATTTGATGTATATTGTGATGCATCCGGCATCGGTCTCGGCTGTGTTCTGATGCAAGAAGGGCGTGTAGTTGCCTATGGGTCTCGTCAACTGCAAAACCACGAGCAGCATTATCCAACTCATGATCTTGAGCTTGCTGCAGTGGTGTTGGCGTTAAAAATGTGGAGGCATTACCTACTGGGTAATCTTGTTCACCTCTACACGACCATAAAAGCCTGAAGTATATCTTCATGCAGAAGGAGCTGAATATGAGACAGCGGAGATGGTTGGAGCTCATCAAAGATTATGAAATTGAGATCCACTATCACCCGGGAAAAGCCAACGTGGTTGCCGACGCGCTTAGTCGGAAAGCCCACGTTCACAACTTGGCGGCTGCTGAGTTGGAAGCTGAAGAACCAAGTCTCCGTGTCATTCCATATGGCGCGCTTTATAATCTCGCGCTCATTCCAACAATCCGTGAAGAGATTGTTGAGGCTCAAAGAAGAGACAGAGGTATGTCTCACATACGGAGAAGACTAGACAATGGAGATGTGAAACGTTTCCGGAAGGATGAGAATGGTATGACATGGTTTAATGACCGTATAGTGGTACCGCGCAATATGAAACTCTGGAAGAAGATCTTGGATGAGGCCCACCTGTCTAAGTTTTCCATTCATCCCGGAAGTAACAAGATGTACCAAGATTTGAAACAGAAATCTTGGTGGACGAGGATGAAGAGGGAGATTGCTAAATACGTATCCGAATGCGATACGTGTAGACGGGTCAAAGCGAATCATATGCGAAAAGCCGGACCGCTACAACCTTTGAAGATACCGGCATGGAAATGGGAGGATGTGAGTATGGACTTCATCATCGGATTACCGCTCACATCCAGGAAACATTACTCGATATGGGTGATCGTCGACCGGTTGACGAAATCGGCTCATTTCATACCGGTGAACACTCATTATCGAGCAAAGCAATATGCAGAATTATTCATCTCCAGAATTATTTGCTCACATGGTGTCCCGAAGACCATCATTTCAGATCGAGGTGCGCTGTTTGTTGCTCGTTTTTGGGAGCAGCTGCACGCCTCGTTGGGTACCAAGCTGATTAGGAGCTCCGCATATCACCCTCAAACCGATGGACAAACTGAGAGGGTGAATCAAGTGTTCGAGGACATGTTGAGAGCGTGTGCCATCCACCACGGTAGGAATTGGGACGATCACCTACCGCTGGCGGAGTTTTCATACAACAACGGTTATCAAGCGAGTTTTAAAATGGCACCGTATGAAGCTCTCTACGGCTGGAAATGTCGCACACCATTGAATTGGTGTGAGTCCGGCGAAAGAGTTCTGTTTGGGATTGATCTTGTCAACGAAGCCGAAGACCGAGTTCGGTTGATACAAGAGAACTTAAAGGCTGCACAATCCCGACAGAAGAGCTACGCCGATCAAAGGCAGAGGCCATTACATTTTGACGTCGGAGAACGCGTTTATCTTCGTGTATCTCCGATGAAGGGAATTCACCGGTTCGGTGTAAAGGGAAAACTCGCTCCCCGTTTTATTGGTCCTTTTGCTATCACGGAGAAGTGCGGACCCGTAGCATACAGGCTGGAGTTACCGGTAAGTCTAGCGGGTGTTCATGATGTATTTCATGTTTCACAGCTGCGGAAGTGCCTCAAATTCACCGCTGCTGTTCGCACTGAGGATATCGACGAATTGAAACCAGACCTGACCTACACCGAGCGACCGGTTCAGACTTTGGATGAAAAGACCCGGGTAACCCGGAACCGGACGATCCGATTTTTTAAGGTGCTGTGGAGTAATCACAACGCGGAAGAGGCGACGTGGGAAAGTGAAGATTACCTCCGCACCAACTATCCGGAATTTTTAGCGTTGTACAGTTTGTAATTACCTCTCCCGTCTCGTTCCTCTTTTGTAATCTCAGGACGAGATTCTTTTAAGGGGGGAGGAATGTAAAAGTCCCAAAAATGTGTATGAATAAAAGCCAATGTTTGAGTTCATATGTGTGGCAAAGACATGAAAAATGGGACTTGCTAAAACTTTTCTTCATGCAAAGTAATATATGGATGACCATCCCAAATGAGGCTCACATTTTTATTTAAAAAGTGTTGAACCAATAAGGTGTTAAATACCTCTTTGCATGTATGTTTAAAAATCAGATTTGAAATTCAAAGTTCACACATGTAGTGACCAAGGACTTTGATTAAAAATGAAGCCACATAGTTGGAATCATAGGGAGGAGTTTGCTCACCAACTTTCTATTTGTAGGGTGGGCTCAAAAAGGAGTTAAAGAGAAGAATTTGCAAACTTCAACCAAATTCAAATTTGGCAAGCAAATTCAAACTGAATTGGAAGGATTCAAATTCTAACCCACATTTTAAACTCAGAATTGTGGGAATTAAGAGGATCAGCTTGAGAAGATATTTGGGGAGGAAATGTGGAGTGGGACCCACATGTCATAGAGCTAAAGGAGGAGCCTTGCACCCTAAGTCTCAGCCCAGTCGGGAAATTCACCGAACAACACGTGAGCCACGAGCAGCTCCCACCGTGGAGCCACTGGGACGCTCGGCAGTGCCACCAGCTGCTCCCTTTCCCCACGCACGGCGCCCAGAGGCTGTTCTGCAGCCTGATCACCTCCCCTGGACGAAGCAAAGGCCATCCCTTCTTCTCCTCCTCGCGAGCGCACGGCCAGCGACCCTCTTCCCCTCCGCCCTCTTGGTCGATCGGGAAACCGAAGGAACCACCGCGCCTCCTCCTCCCCCGAGCTGCTAAACCTGTCACACCCGGTTTCTCCAAAGAACAACCGAGTGAATATCACATGTATGCCAGGATCATTTTCTCATACATGTGATGACAAATAGTGAAGCATCATTTATTACAAGCCAGGTGTCGAATATAAATAAGTCTTACATAGCATATGTCTCGATGGACGACAATGAGTTCATAACAAGTAAATAAAATAGCAGCGGAATATTATTCTTGTGTCTCCGTCACAGGCGTTGCCCGGGGTCTCCATGATCCTAGAAACCTTCTTCGGGTCCAATGTCTTGGTCATTATACACCACCTCATTTTCTTGACCTGAGCAGCAATATAAACCAACAAATATGCAAGGTTGAGTACCAATGGTACTCAGCAAGTGTGGGAAAGTTATGTCATGCATGGCTACAGCAAGGGGAGGTTGAACTCATGGTTAAAGCACTACGCAATTAATACCTATCACCTTAGCTTATTAAGCACCTACATTACTACACAGGTGAAATGGTCCCAAACTCCCATCCCATCATCATAATCAAATAACCATAACATCATTTCCAATGTTAAGCTCCCCGCTTAACATCCACAACTTCCAAAACATCATCCTCTAATCATGAATAAGTCCAAGCCGCTCTTGACCGTGAGCACGGCTGTCATGACAGTTTCGACTCTGCAGAGTTTGTACCACTGTACCCACATGTAGTGATTTCATCCCCCGTTGCCGGGTGGACTAAAAGAACCTCCATTATGCCAGTGGCTACGAACCACATTCACACTTCCCAGGTGTGTAGCCAGGAGATCACTACGAAGCCTTTACAAAGGGATTCCCGACGAGCGTGGGCCCACTGAGGTTTCACCCCTAACAGCATACAAGAGGCTCCAACCCTACAGCAGCGGCCCCCTCTTGAGCCTTGCGGTTCATATGGTAGTCCAGCTGACACCTACTCCACGCACCATCCAACAAACCCATACTACGCCGGTATACACCTAATTAATCGGCCAAGCTGCCCCATCTCAGCATGTGGTTGGCACGGTAAAGCCAGGTTACATGCTCCATGAACCGGTCCTTAGGATCTAGGCAAGTACTAAACACAAACCCGAGTCTCGTGCACCCAACACCAACCAAAACATCCAACTTGCCTTGATCCCTACCTCACAATATCTCATTCAAGAGTATGGTAAAATAAACTGATGATCTCACATCCCAAATATCCAATTCTAAGCATGGCTAAGCATAAGCATGTAAATAAATGTCATGATAAAATAAATCCCAACCTAAGCTACAAGGAAACAAGATAATGCAATTCTAGGGAAACTTCCTAGCAGGGGTTTCATATTTCATTTGACAATGCAAATAATTCTATCTACACATCCTAGCATAGGATCAAAGTGGTTAAGGACACTTGCCTCCTTCCTGCTGCTCTTGAAATGGGTAGTCCTGATCTTGGAAAGGAAGAACTTGCTCTGGAGCAGGTTCTACATCATACCATCACACATAGCAAAAGAAAAACAACAACCCATAAGACATAGTTCACACTTCCACTTCTTACAAACCACACATTTACATTTATGAAAGTCATTCACAATAATATGTGTTGTGGTTACTCTATGGATGTTGATTTGTGTCTTACATGCACTTTTAATCATGTGTATATGATTCCTACTTTTGCATTCACATTTATGCTTGCATACTATATATATGAGTTTCCAATTTAAATAAATTCCTTATATTCAATTACTACACCTTTTAGCTATCAAGTATGCATGAAAGGTATTTTCCTACTCCATATGTGTCTTCAGAACTTCTACCAACCCTAAACTGAATTCTTTGGATTTTGGAAACTTCATTTATCATTTTCTAATTATTTATACCTAGCTTGCTATATTTTCAAATTTACTGCCTATGCCTAAATATGTACTTTATTATGAAAATAGTAAGACACATCATCTAAACAGAATAGGTTCTGATCCAAAATAGTTAATAA
Organism: Neostapfia colusana; assembly: GCA_030760725.1. Classification (NCBI taxonomy): domain Eukaryota; kingdom Viridiplantae; phylum Streptophyta; class Magnoliopsida; order Poales; family Poaceae; genus Neostapfia; species Neostapfia colusana. The sequence continues at coordinate 20,677,856 of JASWHV010000011.1, forward strand.
TATATTTTTTAATCTTTTCCTCTGATGTAAACTATTTTACATTTATTTTTCTAATTTTCAGAATTATTCTCTAATTAAAAATGTGTCCCTCTAACTAATAAATGTGAATAATCAATTATACAGATTCATTTCAGCCAAAAATCTATTTTTATCTCACCCCAAGGTTTTCTAAGTACTGGGAAAGTTTTTAATTTCAATTTGACCCTATGTTTGTCCCACCTTTTAAATTTTAAAAACTAGCCACATATTCAAATTCCTAACTTTTATATCAAATAGGGTTAAAAAGGTAAACTCACCACACTACAGGGTCTATAATATTATTTTAAGAATTTTCAGGGGTCTAGCTACACATAACAGAGGGGTTTTTCCTAATTTTTATTAAGTCCAGTGGTCAAAACTGATTTTTAAATGAATTTACGTGATTTTCTGAACTTCCAGGGGCTAGATCAGAATTTTCCGAGGCTAGCTCTTCTTTTCCGAGAACCCCAGGGGGTAGCGCGTAAGAATTCCAGTCTTTATAACGCGGGGCTGACGTGGACCGTCCGATTTAAAACAGACGGCTGAGATTATAACATCGAATCGGTACGCGGGGATTTAAACTCTACCGTGCGATTTAAAATAAACGGCGCACAAGCGGCCACGTCGCTCTGATCGAGCGCGGGCCGCGCTGCCCGGCGGCGCACGGCGGCGGGAGGCGGCGATCTCGCCGGAGAGTTTCGGATCTTCGTATATTCTTCCTAGAACTGTGATTTTATGGCATAGATCGGTAGAGGGGAGATCGGGGATCTCACCTCGGGGGTTTTCTTGAGCTCGGAGGTCCTGGAAGGTGGTCGGCGACGAGGTCCGAGGTGAATTCACGGCGAGGCTCGTCGGCGCTGTGTTTGAGCCGCAAACCACCGAGTTTTCTGCACCTGCGCGGTTCCCCGGAGGCGGTGGATCAAGACCAGCGAATTAGATCGGAATTCCCGAGCGTAGATCGGGCAGAATTCGCCGGAGGGGCTCGGGTTCTCACCGGAGAGAAAATCAGCGGATCGTGGGGAGAAACGGGACAATGCTGGGGTTTTTATAGACGGGGGAGGGCGGCGGGTTGGTTTAGATCGAGCTGGAGTCTTCGGGGTCCGGAAGTCGGCTGGGATACGCGATATTTTCCGGTCGGTTTTGATTCGGGTGAGAGAGTCCGGCCGAGCGCGGGCCCGGGCGCGAGGAGGAAGAAAGGTTGGTGGGCCCCACGTGTCAGTGGGAAGAAGGGGGCGCACGCGGCTGCGGGCTGGCGCGGGATCGGGTGGGCCGGCTGGTGGGTTTCGGCCCACTGGCCGGTTTTTTTCTGTTTTCCTTTTTCTTTTTCTATTTCTTTTCTGTTTTGAGTTTAATTTGAATTCCAATTTGAATTTGAATTTTTGCAACACGTCCATAATTTTTTAAGTTCCCCTCTTAACAGGATTTTGGGGTGTTACAGCTCTACCCCCCTTAAAAGAAATCTCGTCCTCGAGATTGGTGGTTCTAAGAAAACAATTCCGGAAATTGTGCCTTAAGCTCATCTTCTCGCTCCCAGGTGGCTTCCTCTTCCGAGTGATGCTTCCACTGCACCTTGCACATCCGGATTCTTTTAATTCTTGTGAGGCGTTCCATCGTTTCCAAATCTTGGATGGTTGCTCGGCATAAGACAAATCCTCAGCTACGTCAACCTCATTCATGGGTAACACCTCTTCAGGCGTTCTCAGACATTTCTTGAGCTGTGACACATGGAATACATCGTGCACATCCGATAGGCGAGCCGGTAATTCTAGTTGATACGCCACTTCGCCTTTCCTCTCCAGAACTTGAAAGGGTCCGATGTATCGAGGTGACAACTTCCCTTTTACCTTGAATTGATGAAGTCCTCGGATAGGGGACACCTTGAGATAGACATAGTCTCCCACGTTGAAAACGAGCTCTCTTCTCCGAACATCGGCATAGCTCTTTTGTTGCGTTTGTGCTATCCTCAAGTTGTTGCGAATTTCCCTCACTTTCGCCTCAGCTTCTTGTAGTACTTCGGGACCAAACACTTTACTTTCCCCTGTTTGGTTCCAAAATAGGGGAGTTCTGCATTTCCTTCCATACAAAGCTTCGAACGGTGACATCTTCATACTAGCCTGATAGCTGTTGTTATAGGAGAATTCCGCATACGGTAAGTTCTTGTCCCAACTCCGATTGTTTTTGAGTGCACATGCCCTCAGCATATCCTCAAGAATCTGATTGGTTCTTTCCGTCTGCCCATCAGTTTGGGGATGATAGGCCGAACTAAAGTTCAAATGGGTTCCCATGGTTTCATGCAACTTCTGCCAGAACGTCGAGGTGAACTGTGTCCCTCGATTCGACACTATCTTCTTCGGCACCCCATGGTAACACACGATCCTTGACATGTACAACTCCGCCAATTTGGATCCGATGTAGCTTTCCTTCACGGGGATGAAGTGAGCTACCTTGGTTAGCCTGTCGATGACGACCCATATTGAATCATATCCTGATTGGGTCCTAGGCAATCCCACTATGAAATCCATACCGATTTCTTCCCATTTCCATTCAGGCACTTTGAGTGGTTGCAATAATCCCGCGGGTCGTTGATGTTCTGCTTTCACCAACTGACATGTGTCACATAGGGCAACATGTTCCGCGACATCTCGCTTCATGCCATACCACTAATACCTGCTCTTGAGGTCCTGGTACATCTTCGTACTCCCAGGATGGATGGAATAGTCAGAATCGTGAGCCTCCTTCAAAATCAATTCACGGATCTTCTTTACTTCTGGCACACAGATTCTTTTTCCGTGCCACACCGTTCCCTGTTCATCCTCTCTGAAACCAGGGGCTTTGTTTTCCTTGATGAGTTGCCTGATTTCTTGTATCTTCTCGTCATTCTTTTGACCCTCGCGTATTTCTCGTTCTAGTGTGGAGTCCACTTCCATGGCGATGGCTTCACCACTATTCACAAGGCATAGATTGAGCCTTATAACCTCTTCCTTCAATTCGGTAGGCATGTCCTTCAAGCTTGACCTATTGACCTGCACCTTCCGGCTTAAAACATCTGCCACGACGTTCGCTTTCCCAGGATGATAGTTGATGCCCACATCGAAGTCATTGATTAGCTCTAACCATCTCCTTTGTCTGAGGTTGAGATCTGGCTGTGTGAAAATGTACTTTAAACTCTTATGATCCGTATATATCTCTATCCTCTTCCCCATCAAGTAGTGCCGCCAAATTTTCAACGCGTGTACCACTGCGGCTAGTTCTAGGTCATGTGTAGGATAGTTCTTCTCGTGCTTCCTGAGCTGCCGGGATGCATAAGCCACGACATGCCCTTCTTGTATGAGAACACATCCCAACCCGTTTTCAGAGACATCGTAGTACACCGTAAAGTTCTTCTGCATATCAGGCATAACTAGCACTGGGGCTGTTGTCAATCTTTTCTTTAACTCCTGAAAACTCGTCTCGCACTACGGCGTCCATGTGAATGTGATTCCCTTCTCCAACAGTTTGGTGAGGGGTCTCGAGATCTTAGAGAATCCCTCAATAAACCGTCGATAGTATCCAGCCAATCCCAAGAAGCTTTGAACTTCCCCGACATTTTCAGGGGTCTTCCACTTCTGTATATCCTCGATTTTGGCAGGATCTACGGAGATTCCTCCCTCCGAGATTATATGTCCTAAGAAGGGGACTCTCTTCAGCCAAAACTCACACTTGCTCAACTTGGCATACAGTTGGTGTTCTCTCAGCCTCCGCAACACCAACCTTAGATGTTTCTCATGTTCTTCTTCATCTTTGGAGAAGACGAGAATGTCATCTATGAAAACCACCACAAATTTGTCCAGATATTCCATGAATACCTTGTTCATGAGATACATGAAGTATGCTGGGGCATTAGTTAGCCCAAAAGGCATGACAGTGTATTCATACAGTCCGTACCGAGATACGAAAGCTGTCTTGGGAATATCAGATTGCCTTATCTTGAGTTGGTGGTATCCCGACCTGAGATCAATTTTTGAGAACACACAAGCTCCCCTCAACTGATCAAACAAGTCTTCAATGCGGGGTAATGGGTACTTGTTCTTGATGGTTACCTCATTCAAGGCACGGTAATCCACGCATAACCTTTGGGTTCCGTCCTTCTTGGGCACAAATATGACCGGAGCTCCCTAAGGTGAGGAACTAGGCCGAATATACCCATTGTCTGACAATTCTCTCAAATGATCCTTGAGTTCTCGCAGCTGTTTGGAGTCCATCCGATAAGGTCTCTTGTATATCGGGGCTGTTCCAAGCACTAGCTCGATTGCAAATTCCACTTCACGATCAGGAGGCATACCTGGCAACTCCTCCGGAAAAACATCTGGATATTCCCTGATAATCCTGATCTCCTCCACTTTCACCTCAACTTGATTTAATTTAACGTCCCTCCTAGGCTCTTGTATTGTTATAAACTTTACTTTTGTTCCACTAGGGTGCGTTAGTTCCACCGTTCTGGTCGAAAATGGATGATTCCTTTATGTTTGGTCAACCAATCCATACCAAAGATAATATCGATCCCTTGGGAATCTATCACTATGAGGTTAGCAGTAAACACTACCCCATTAATGTCTAGATTCACCTTGGGACACACTTGTCTTGTCCTTATTTCTCCACCTGGAGAGTTTACTGCTAGCATATGATTCATTTGTGTTGTTGCTAGGTCATGCTTCTTAAGAAACCTTTGGGCAATGAACGAGTGGGTAGCACCAGAATCAAACAACAGGGTTGCAATGTGTAAATTGGCAGGAAACTTACCAACTACCACGTCAGGTGCCTCTTGCGCTTCCTCCATGGTGACGTGGTTCACCCGTCCTCTCATTACATTCTGCTGTTGCGGCTGCGCGGGCTTCTTCTTTGGGCACTTATGGGCGTAGTGCCCCACTTCACCACAGTTAAAACATTGCACCCCAACCTTAGGTGCCTGGCCTTTGCTGTCTTGGGGTTGGTTTGGGGGTCCTTGCACTGCTGGTCGAGGTTGATATGTAGGGCGAGGCTGCTGTACGAACTGACGTTGTGGCTGTATTGGTGCTGCCGGAGGCCTGTAGTTCGGGTTGTACCCTCTTGGTGCTGAGTAGGGTACCGCAGCACGGTTTATCTGCCCCGCGGGTTGCTGCATCAGACATGGGCGGGTGTTGCTCCCTGAGGCTTGGTGGGACCACCCGGCCTTCTTCTTGTTCTCATTTTCCAAGGCCTTCAGCTTCCTTTCTACCACAAATGCTCTGTCCACCATCTTTTGGAAGCTTTCATATTCGTTGGAGGATATTGCGCACTGCATTTCGGCGGTAAGCCCTTCCACGAAACAATCCTGTTTCTGCTCATCAGTCTCTATGTCCCGTGGGGCATAACGGGAGAGTTAGGTAAATTTAGTGAGGTATTCCCTCACAGTCATGTTACCTTGCAGCAACCCCAAAAACTCCTTCCTCTTGTTTTTGAGTTCACCCCTTGGGATGTAATGGTTGCGGAAGCTACGCTTGAACTCTTCCCAGGTGATGTTCCCAGGGTCATGATGGGCGGCCATGTAGGCGGTCCACCAATCAGCAGCAGGTCCATGCAATTGATGAGAGGCAAACAGCACCTTCTCATACCCTTGGCACTGTATGATTCTCATCTTGCTTTCAATGGTCTTTAGCCAATCATCTGCCTCCAGAGGTTCAGCAGCACTTGCAAACTTCGGAGGTTGAGTTCCTAGGAACTCACTCAACCTTGGTTGGCGTGGTGCAGCTTGTGGCGGTGGAGCTTGGTGCAAGTTGGCCACCACTTGAGTCAAGTTCTGGATGAGATGATTTTGATTCTCAAGCATTTGGTGGAGGGGATCAACTCCTTCACGGCGACCACCCCTGTCTTGGCCTCCTGAAAGATGAGGGTTGCAGGCCTCATCGTTGTTGGTGGCGGGGTTGGCAGCGCGACCTTTTCCTTTTCCAGCCATATAGCATGATCAACCAAATGTCAATTTAAAGTATTACCTATTACCTCACTACTTTAACTTGTTTGTACTTTGAAGTGTTGAAGCTTTGTTATACTTTTTTGAGGGTTCATGTCTCATACAAAAATAAATGCACTATTATTTCATGTGGGTTCACACACCAAAGCAAAACAATCTGATGACGAGGCTGTGGACAATTGCTCATGGCTTCCACAACTCACGTCACACACCAAGCATAAACACACCATTAACTAACGTAACGACTCTACTATTCGACATCTTGCTAACTAAGGGAAAAACTCTACACTACTCGTATTCCTGAGCTGGCTCCTCGGGATCTTCCTCATTATTGCGGCTACCTTCTGACTCTGCTTTGGGTGGGGAGGCTGCTGGTGGAGAAGTGCGACGACGCCTGATCGCCCGGCGATCTGGGGAGTCAGGAATCCATGTATCATTCACGGTGACACACAGTTCATTCCCATCTCCTTTTTCTCTCGCCCTCAAACAGTCTCAAAGCAACGCCTCGGTTTCCTTCAGGGTGTCCCGAACATCCTGAAGCTCCTGCTGACACTTCTGCAGTCGAGTGCTGAGCATAGCAGCATCCTCCAAGCACAGGTCCATGTGCTCATGGGAAGTCCCCTGCTGCACTGGTGGGTACTTGTACTCCGTGGCACCACTCTCACGCTGGAGGACATACATGTACTCAGTCCTGTCCAGGTGGCGACGATAGATGTGACTCTGGCAGGTGATGGCCTCCCAGGTGACATCCTTCTCCACATCGACCTGTGTCGCTCGACAAGCTGGAGGACATACATGTACTCAGTCCTGTCCAGGTGGCGACGATAGATGTGACTCTGGCAGGTGATGGCCTCCCAGGTGACATCCTTCTCCACATCGACCTGTGTCGCTCGACAAGCTGGAGAGCGGTGGATCTTAAGCAGCTGATTTTCATGGATAATCCTCATCTCTGAACTCCATTCTTCCCTCTTTTCACGGATCGTCCTGGTGGAGCTATAGTGTATGATTAGCTTGCTCGTATTGCCGGCGGCTTGGAGCATACGTCGAAGACGGCGCAACAAGCCTCCTACTACCAATCCGTAGGAAAGGTACGTCACCGGACGGCTCTCCTCTCTTTGGGCAAGGGCAACTACGGGAACTCTCCCTCCTGTGGACTTGCGAGCGGTGCGAATCATGCGAACCATCTAAAACAGAAAGCATTTAAACTTAGGTTAGATAAACTTTTAACAAAACTCCTATTTTGAATGAAAGTTGGGGTAAGATGAAGAAAGTGACTCCATTAAATAACACTTTTCAACACACACCTTGTAAAATAGTTCTTAAGAAAATAGGGTCCTTAAATACGTCCATTTCTACCTAGGTCCACATTCCTACGGGCAACCTTGGCTCTGATACCACTTCTGTCACACCCGGTTTCTCCGAAGAACAACCGAGTGAATATCACATGTATGCCAGGATCATTTTCTCATACATGTGATGACAAATAGTGAAGCATCATTTATTACAAGCCAGGTGTCGAATATAAATAAGTCTTACATAGCATATGTCTCGATGGACGACAATGAGTTCATAACAAGTAAATAAAATAGCAGCGGAATATTATTCTTGTGGGCTCCGTCACAGGCGTTGCCCGGGGTCTCCATGAACCTAGAAACCTTCTTCGGGTCCAAAGTATTGGTCATTATACACCACATCATTTTCTTGACCTGAGCAGCAATATAAACCAACAAATATGCAAGGTTGAGTACCAATGGTACTCAGCAAGTGTGGGAAAGTTATGTCATGCATGGCTAGAGCAAGGGAGGTTGAACTCATGGTTAAAGCACTACGCAATTAATACCTATCACCATAGCTTATTAAGCACCTACATTACTACATAGGTGAAATGGTCCCAAACTCCCATCCCATCATCATAATCAAATAACCATAACATCATTTCCAATGTTAATCTCCCCGCTTAACATCCACAACTTCCAAAGCCATCATCCTCTAATCATGAATAAGTCCAAGCCGCTCTTGACCGTGAGCACGGCTGTTATGACAGTTTTGACTCTGCAGAGTTTGTACCACTGTACCCACATGTAGTGATTTCATCCCCCGTTGCCAGATGGACTAAAAGAACCTCCATTATGCCAGTGGCTACGAACCACATTCACACTTCCCAGGTGTGTCGCTAGGAGATCACTACGAAGCCTTTACAAAGGGATTCCCGACGAGCGTGGGCCCACTGAGGTTTCACCCCTAACAGCATACAAGAGGCTCCAACCCCGCTGCAGTGGCCCCCTCTTGAGCCTTGCGATTCATATGGTAGTCCAGCTGACACCTACTCCTCGCACCATCCAACACACCCATACTACGCCGGGGATACACCTAATTAATCGGCCAAGCTGCCCCATCTCAGCATGTGGTTGGCACGGTAATGCCAGGTTACATGCTCCATGAACCGGTCCTTAGGATCTAGGCAAGTACTAAACACAAACCCGAGTCTCGTGCACCCAGCACCAACCAAAACATCCAACTTGCCTTGATCCCTATCTCACAATATCTCATTCAAGAGTATGGTAAAATAAACTGATGATCTCACATCCCAAATATCCCATTCTAAGCATGGCTAAGCATAAGCATGTAAATAAATGTCATGATAAAATAAATCCCAACCCAAGCTACAAGGAAACAAGATAATGCAATTCTAGGGAAACTTCCTAGCAGGGGTTTCATATTTCATTTGACAATGCAAATAATTCTATCTACACATCCTAGCATAGGATCAAAGTGGTCAAGGACATTTGCCTCCTTCCTGCTGCTCTTGAAATGGGTAGTCCTGATCTTGGAAAGGAAGAACTTGCTCTAGAGCAGGTTCTACATCATACCATCACACATAGCAAAAGAGAAACAACAATCCATAAGACATAGTTCACACTTCCACTTCTTACAAACCACACATTCACATTTATGAAAGCCATTCACAATTATATGTGTTGTGGTTACTCTATGGATGTTGATTTGTGTCTTACATGCACTTTTAATCATGTGTATATGATTCCTACTTTTGTATTCACATTTATGCTTGCATACTATATATATGAGTTTCCAATTTAAATAAATTCCTTATATTCAATTACTACACCTTTTAGCTACCAAGTATGCATGAAAGGTGTTTTCCTACTCCATATGTGTCTTCAGAACTTCTACCAACCCTAAACTGAATTCTTTGGATTTTGGAAACTTCATTTATCATTTTATAATTATTTATACCTAGCTTGCTATATTTTCAAATTTACTGCCTATGCCTAAATATGTACTTTATTATGAAAATAGTAAGACACATCATCTAAACAGAATAGGTTCTGATCCAAAATAGTTAATAATATATTTTTTTAATCTTTTCCTCTGATGTAAACTATTTTACATTTATTTTTCTAATTTTCAGAATTATTCTCTACTTAAAAATGTGTCCCTCTAACTAATAAATCTGAATAATCAATTATACAGATTCATTTCAGCCAAAAATCTATTTTTATCTCACTCCAAGGTTTTCGAAGTACTGGGAAAGTTTTTAATTTGAATTTGACCCTATGTTTGTCCCACCTTTTAAATTTTAAATACTAGCCACATATTCAAATTCCTAACTTTTATATCAAATAGGGTTAAAAAGGTAAACTCACCCCACTACAGGGTCTATAATATTATTTTAAGAATTTTCAGGGGTCTAGCTACACATAACAGAGGGTTTTTTCCTAATTTTTATTAAGTCCAGGGGTCAAAACTGATTTTTAAATGAATTTACATGATTTTCTGAACTTCTAGGGGCTAGATCAGAAGTTTCCGGGGCTAGCTCTTATTTTCCGAGAACCCCAGGGGGTAGCGCGTAAGAATTCCATTCTTTATAACGCGGGGCTGACGTGGACCCTCCGATTTAAAACAGACGGCTGAATTATAACATCGAACCGGTACGCGGGGACTTAAACTCTACTGTGCGATTTAAAATAAACGGCGCACAAGCGGCCACGTCGCTCTGATCGAGCGCGGGCGGCGCTGCCCGGCGGCGAACGGCGGCGGGAGGCGGCGATCTCGCCGGAGACTTTCGGATCTTCGTAAATTCTTCCTAGAACTGTGATTTTATGGCATAGATAGGTAGAGGGGAGATCGGGGATCTCACCTTGGGGGTTTTCTTGAGCTCGGAGGTTCTGGAAGGCGGTCGGCGACGAGGTCCGAGGTGAATTCACGGCGAGGCCCGTCGGCGCTGTGTTTGAGCCGCAAACCACCGAGTTTTCTGCACCTGCGCGGTTCCCCGGAGGCGGTGGATCAAGACCAGCAAGTTAGATCGGAATTCCCGAGCGTAGATCGGGCAGAATTCGCCGGAGGGGCTTGGGTTCTCACCGGAGAGAGAGTCGGCGGATCGTGGGGAAAAACGGGACAATGCTGGGGTTTTTACAGACGGGGGAGGGCGGCGGGTTGGTTTAGATTGAGCTGGAGTCTTCGGGGTCCGGAAGTCGGCTGGGATACGCGAGATTTTCCGGTCGGTTTTGATTCGGGTGAAAGAGTCCGGCCGAGCGCGGGCACGGGCGCGAGGAGGAAGAAAGGTTGGCGGGCCCCGCATGTCAGTGGGAAGAAGGGGGCGTGCGCGGCTGCGGGCTGGCGCGGGATCGGGTGGGCCGGCTGGTGGGTTTTGGCCCACTGGCCGGTTTTTTTCTGTTTTCCTTTTTTTCTATTTCTTTTCTGTTTTGAGTTTAATTTGAATTACAGTTTGAATTTGAATTTTTTTTGCAACACATGCAACACGTCCAAAAATTTTTAAATTCCCCTCGTAACAGGATTTTGGGGTGTTACAAAACCTCTCCCTGAGGTCAGCATCCATGTAACACCCCAAAACCTGTTAAGAGGAAAATTTAAAATTTTTTGGACGTATTGCATGTGGTGCAGAAATTCAAATTCAAATTGGAATTCAAATTCAACTCAAAACAGAAAAGAAAAAGAAAAAGAAAAAGAAAAAAACAATACCCCCCGGCCAGTGGGCCGAAACCCACCATCCGGCCCACCCACCGCCGCGCCAGCCCGCAGCCGCGTGCCCCCTCTTCCTCTCACTGACACGCGAGGCCCACGTGTCATCCCCGACCTCCCGCTCACGCCAACCGCCGGACTCTTCCGCGCGCGCCCGATCGCAACTAACCCGGAAAACCGCGTTCCCCAGCCGAGATTCTGGTCCCCGGACGACTCCTGCTCGATCCCAACCGACCGCCGCCCTCCCTCGTCTATATAAGCGCCGGCATCACCCATTTTTTCATCCCGATCGCCTGTTTTTCCTCCTGGTGAGAACCAGAGCTTCTCCGGTCGTTTTCTCTCGATCTTTGCTCGGGTTCTCTGATCTAACGTGTCGATCGTGTTCCACCGCCTCCGGGGAATCACGCAGGTGCAGAAAACTCGGTGGTTTGCGCTCCAGACACAGCGCCGACGAGCATCCCCGTGATTTCATCTCGGACCTCGCCGCCGACCGCCTTCCAGGGCCTCCGAGCTCAAGAAAGACCCCGAGGTGAGATCCCCGACCTCCCATCTACCGATCTATGCCATGAAATCCCAGTTTTAGGAAGAATAGACGACGATCCAAAGTTTTCCGGCGAGATCGCCGCCTCCCGCCGCCGCGTGCCGCCGGGCAGCGCCGCCCGTGCTCGGTCAGAGCGACATGGCCGCTTATGCGCCGTCTATTTTAAATCGCACGGTGGAATTAAAACCCGCGCGTACCGGTTCGGCGATCTAATCTGAGCCGTCTGTTTTAAATCGGACGGTCCACGTCAGCCCCGCATTATAAAGGCCAGGATTCTTACGCGCTACCTCCTGGGGATCTCGGAAAATATGAGCTAGCCCCGGAAACTTCTGATCTAGCCCCTGGGACTTCAGAAATTCATGTAAATTCAATTAAAAATCAGTTTTAGCCCCTGGACTTAATAAAAATTAGTAAAACCTTTATGTTATGCATAGTTAGGCCCCTGGAAATTCTTAAAATAATAAATTAGACCCTGTAGTAGGGTGAACTTACCTTTTTGACCCTATATGGTATTAAGTTTAGAAATTTGAATGTGTGACTAGGATTTAAATTTAAAAGGAAAGACAAACACATGTGCTAATTCAAGTTAAACTCTACTAACATATGGAAAACTTTTGAATGAACTAAAAATAAATTTTAGGCTGAAATGAAATCTGTTTGGGTGTTGTTCATATTTATTAGTTCTAGGAACACATTTTTAGGTTAATAAATAATTCTAAAAATTGGTAAAACAAATTTAAATTAATTCACATCATAGGAGAAGTTCCAAAATATATTATTGATCAGAACCTATTCTGTGTAGATGATATGCCCTACTATTTAATATTAAGGTTTACTTTTAGTCATAGAAAATAAATCTGGAAAATATAGGAAAATAGGTGTGCATGACTAGATAATGATAAATGAAGTCTCCAAATCCAAAGACTTCAGTTTAGGACTGGTAGAAGATCTGAAAATCCATTTGGAGTAGGAAATTACCTTCCAGGTAAACTTGGTAGCTAAAGAGTGTATTAAAGAATTTGTTTAAATTGGAAATTCATATATAGTGTGCAAACAGAAATCTGAATACAAAAGTTAGAAATAATATACATATATTTAAAAGTGCATGTAGGCCAAAAATCAACACACATAGCGTAACCACAACCCTTAGAAATGTGAATGACTTTCATAGGTGTGAATGTGTGGTTTGTATGAAGTGAGTGTGAACCCTGTCTTATGGATTGTTCTTTCCTTTTGCTATGTGTGTTGGCATGAGTAGAACCTGCCCCAGAGCAAGTTCTTCCCTTCCAAGATCAGGACTATCCATCCCAGAGCAGCAGGAAGAAGGCAAGTGTCCTTGACCACTTTGATCCTATGCTAGGATGTGTAGATAGAATTATTTGCATTGTCAATTGAAATATGAAACCTTGCTAGGAAGTTTCCCTAGAATTGCATTATCTTGTTTCCTTGTAGCTTGGGATTGGGGTTTATTTTATCATATCATTTATTTACATGCTTATGCTTAGCCATACTTAGAATGAGATAATTGGGATATGAGATCATCAGTTTATTTACCATACTCTTGAATGAGATGTTATGAGTTATGTAGAGGTAGGGATCAAGGCAAGTTGGATGATTTTGGTTGGTGTTGGGTGCACGAGACTCGGGTTTGTGTTTAGTACTTGCCTGGATCCTAAGGACCGGTTCATGGAGCATGTAACCTGGCTTTACCGTGCCAACCACATGCTGAGATGGGGCAGCTTGTCCAATTAATTAGGTGTATCCCCGGCGTAGTATGGGTGTGTTGGCTGGTGCGGGGAGTAGGTGTCAGCTGGACTACTATATGAACCGCAAGGCTCAAGAGGGGGCCACTGCAGCGGGGTTGGAGCCTCTTGTATGCTGTTAGGGGTGAAACCTCAGTGGGCCCACGCTCGTCAGGAATTCCTTTGTAAAGGCTTCGTAGTGATCTCCTGGCTACACACCTGGCAAGTGTGAATGTGGTTTGTGGCCACTGGCATAATGGAGGTTCTTTTAGTCCACCCGGCAACGGGGGATGAAATCACTACATGTGGGTACAGTGGTGCAAACTCTGCAGAGTCAAAATTTGTCATGACAGCCGTGCTCACGGTCAAGAGCGGCTTGGACTTATTCATGATTAGAGGATGATGACCTTGGAGGTTGTGGATGTTAAGCGGGGAGCTTAACATTGGAAATGATATTACGGTTATTTGATTATGATGATGGGATGGGAAATTGGGACCATTTCACCTGTGTAGTAATGTAGGTGCTTAATAAGCTAAGGTGGTAGGCAATAATTGCGTAGTGCGTTAACCATGAGTTCAACCTCTCCTTGTTCTAGCCATGCATGACATAACTTTCCCACACTTGCTGAGTACCAACGGTACTCAACCTTGCATATTTGTTGGTTTAAATTGCTGCTCAGGTCAAGGGGATGATGTGGTGTTCAATGCCCAAGACTTCGGACCCGAAGAAGGATTTTAGGTTCATGGAGCCCCGGGCAACGCCTGTGACGGAGCCCACAAGAATAATATTCTGTTGCTATTTTATTTACTTGTTATGAACTTATTATCGTCCATCGGGACATACGCTATGTAAGACTTATTTATATTCGACACTTGGCTTGTAATAAATGATGCTTCACTATTTGTCATCACATGTATAAGAAAATGATCCTGGCATACATATGATATTCACTCGGTTGTTCTTTGGAGAAACCGGGTGCGACAGAAGTGGTATCAGAGCCAAGGTTGCCCGTAGGAACGTGGACCTAGGTAGAAATGGACGTATTTAAGGACCCTATTTTCTTAAAAACTATTTTCACAAAATTGTGAGTTGAAAAGTGTTATTTAATGGGGTCACTTTATTTCATCTTACCCAACTTTTATTCAAAATAGGATTTTTGTTTAAAAATCTTATCTAACTTAAGTTTAAATGCTTTATATTTTAGATGGTTCGCATGATCCGCACCGCTCGCAAGTCTACCGGAGGGAGAGTTCCCGTAGTTGCCCTTGCCCTGAGAGAGGAGAATCGTCCGGTGACGTACCTCTCCTACGGATTGGTAGTAGTAGGCTTATTGCGCCGTCTTCGACGCATGCTCCAAGCCGCCGGCAATACGGGCAAGCTAATCATACACTATAGCTCCACCCGGACCATCCTTGAGAAGCGGGAAGAATGGAGTTCAGAAATGAGGATTATCCATGAAAATCAGCTGCTTAAGATCCACCGCTCTCCAGCTTGTCGAGCGACACAGGTCGATGCAGAGAAGGATGTCACCTGGGAGGCCATCACCTGCCAGAGTCACATCTACCGTCGCCACCTGAACAGGACTGAGTACATGTATGTCCTCCAGCGTGAGAGTGGTACAACGGAGTACAAGTACCCGCCAGTGCAGCAGGGGACTTCCCATGAGCACATGGACTTGTGCTTGGAGGATGCTGCTATGCTCAGCACTCGACTGCAGGAGTGTCAACTGGAGCTTTAGGATGTACGTGACACCCTGAAGGAGACTGAGGCGCTGCTTCGAGCCAGCTTGAGGGCGAGAGAAAGAGGGGATGGGAATGAACTGTGTGTCACCATGAATGACACATGGACTCCTGACTCCCCAGATCGCCGGGCAAGCAGGCGTCGCCGCACTTCTCCACCAGCAGCTTCCCCACCCAAAGCGGAGTCAGAGGCAGCCGCATTAACGAGGAAGATCCCGAGGAGCCAGCTCAGTGATACGAGTAGTGTAGAGTCCTTTCCTTAGTTTAGCAGGATGTCGAGTAGTCGAGTCGTTACCTTAGTTAATGGTGTGTTATTGCTTGGTGTGTGACGTGAGTTGTGGAAGCTATGGGCGTCTGCCCATAACCTCGTCTTCAGGTTGTTTTGCTTTGGTGTCTGAGCCCATTTGAATTAAGAGTGCATTTATGTTCGCGTAAGACATGAAATCCTCAGAAAATATAAATGAAATAAGTTCTCAAAATCTTAAAGTTTAAACAAGCAAAAACTGGTAAGTTAATACGTAATGCTTTAAATTAACATCTGGTTAATCATGATAGATGGCCGAAAGAGGAAAGGGTCGTGGTGCCAACCCCGCCAACAACAACGATGAGGCCAGCAACCCTCATCTCTCTGGAGGACAAGACAGGGGTGGTCGCCGTGAAGGAGTGGATCCCATCCACCAAATGCTTGAAAATCAGAATCAGCTCATCCAGAGCCTGACTCAAGTGGTGGCCAACTTGCACCAAGCTCCACCTCCACAAGCTGCACCACGCCAACCAAGGTTGAGTGAGTTTCTAGGGACTCAACCTCCAAAGTTTGCAAGTGCTGCTGAACCTCTGGAGGCAGATGACTGGCTAAAGACCATTGAGAGCAAGATGAGGATCATACAATGCCAAGGGTATGAGAGGGTGCTGTTTGCCTCTCACCAATTGCATGGACCTGCTGCTGATTGGTGGACCGCTTACGTGGCCGCCCATCATGACCATGAGAACATCACTTGGGAAGAGTTCAAGCGTAGCTTCCGCAACCATTGCATACTAAGGGATGAACTCAAAAACAAGAGAAAGGAGTTCTTGGGGCTGCAGCAAGGAAACATGACTGTGAGGGAATACCTCACTATATTCACCCAACAATCCCGTTATGCCCCACGGGACATAGAGACTGATGAGCAGAAACAGGACTGCTTTGTGGAAGGACTTACAGCGGAAATGCAGTGTGCAATGTCCTCCAACGAGTATGAAAGTTTCCAAAAGATGGTGGACAGAGCATTTGTTGTAGAAAGGAAGCTGAAGGCCTTGGAAAATGAAAACAAGAGGAAGGCAGGATGGTCACACCAAGCCTCGGGTAGCAACACCCGCCCACGTCTGATGCAGCAACCCGCAGGGCAGACGAGCCGTGCTGCGGTACCCTACTCCGCACCAAGAGGGTACAACCTGAACTTCAGGCCTCCGTCAGCATCAACACAGCCACAACGTCAGTTTGTACAGCAGCCTCGCCACACATATCAACCTCGACCAGCAGTACAAGGACCCCCAAACCAACCCCAAGACAACAAAGGCCAGGCACCTAAGGTTGGGGTGCAATGCTTTAACTGTGGTGATGTGGGGCACTATGCCCATAAGTGCCCAAAGAAGAAGCCCGTGCAGCCGCAACAGCAGAATGTGATGCGAGGACGGGTGAACCACGTGACCATGGAGGAAGCGCAAGAGGCACCCGACGTGGTAGTTGGTAAGTTTCCTGCCAATTTACACATTTGAACGCTGTTGTTCGATTCTGGTGCTACCCACTCGTTCATTGCCCAAGGGTTTGTTAAGAAGCATGATCTAGCAACAACACAAATGAACCATATGCTAGCAGTAAACTCTCCAGGTGGAGAAATAAGGACAAGACAAGTGTGTCCCAAGGTGAATCTAGACATTAATGGGGTAGTATTTACTGCCAACCTCATAGTGATAGATTCACAAGGGATAGATATTATTTTGGGCATGGATTGGTTCACCAAACATAAGGGAATCATCCATTGTTCGACCAGAACGGTGGAACTAACTCACCCTAGTGGCACAAGAGTAAAGTTCATAACAATACAAGAGCCTAGGAGGGACATTAAATTAAATTAAGTTGAGGTGAAGGTGGAGGAGATCAGGATTATCAGGGAATATCGAGACGTTTTCCGAAGGAATTGCCAGGTATGCCTCCTGATCGTGAAGTGGAATTCGCAATTGAGCTAGTGGCTGGAACAGCTCCGATATAAAAGAGACCTTATCGGATGGACTCCAAGCAGCTGGGAGAACTCAAGGATCATTTAAGAGAATTGACCGGGAAGGGGTACATTCGTCCTAGTTCCTCACCATGGGGAGCTCCAGTGATATTTGTGCCCAAGAAGGACGGAACCCAAAGGTTATGCGTAGACTACCGTGCCTTGAATGAAGTAACCATCAAGAACAAGTACCCATTACCCCGCATTGAAGACTTGTTTGATCAGTTGAGGGGAGCTTGTGTGTTCTCGAAAATTGATCTCAGGTCAGGGTACCACCAACTTAAGATAAGGCAAGCCGATATTCCAAAGACAGCTTTCGCATCTCGGTACGGACTGTATGAATGCACCGTCATGCCTTTCGGGCTAACTAATGCCCCGGCATACTTCATGTACCTCATGAACAAGGTATTCATGGAATATCTGGACAAATTTGTGGTGGTTTTCATAGATGACATTCTCGTCTTCTCCAAAGATGAAGAAGAACATGAGAAACATCTAAGGTTGGTATTGCAAAAGCTGAGAGAACACCAACTATTTGCCAAGTTGAGCAAGTGTGAGTTTTGGCTGAAGAGAGTTCCCTTCTTAGGACATATAATCTCGGAGGGAGGAATCTCCGTAGATCTCGCCAAGATCGAGGATGTACAGAAGTTGAAGACCCCTGAGAATTTAGGGGAAGTTCGAAGCTTCTTAGGATTGGCTGGATACTATCGGCGGTTTATTGAGGGATTCTCCAAGATCTCGAGACCCCTCACCAAACTGTTGGAGAAAGGAATCACATTCACATGGACGCCGCAGTGCGAGACGAGTTTTCAAGAGCTGAAGAAAAGATTGACAACAGCCCCAGTGCTAGTTATGCCAGATATGCAGAAGAACTTTTCGGTGTACTGCGATGCCTCTGGAAACGGGTTGGGATGTGTTCTCATGCAAGAGGGGCATGTCGTGGCGTATGAGTCCCGATAGCTCCGAAAACACGAGAAGAACTATCCTACACATGACCTAGAACTAGCCGCAGTGGTACAAGCATTGAAGATTTGGCGGCATTACTTGATGGGGAAGCGGACAGAGATATATACGGATCATAAGAGCTTAAAGTACATTTTCACACAGCCAGATCTCAACCTCAGACAAAGGAGATGGTTAGAGCTGATCAACGACTTTGATGTAGGCATCAACTATCATCCTGGGAAAGCGAACGTCGTGGCAGATGCTTTAAGCCAGAAGGTGCAGGTCAATAGTTTGAGCTTGAAGGACATGCCTATAGAATTGAAGGAAGAGGTTATAAGACTCAACCTATGCCTGATGAATAGTGGTGAAGCCATCGCCATGGAAGTGGACTCCACATTAGAACAAGACATACGCGATGGTCAAAAGAATGATGAGAAGATACAAGAAATCCGACAACTCATCAAGGATAATAGAGCCCCTGGTTTCAGAGAGGATGAACAAGGTACGGTGTGGCACAGGAAAAGAATCTGTGTGCCTGAAGTGAAGGAGATCCGTGAATTGATTTTGAAGGAGGCTCATGATTCCGACTATTCCATTCATCCTGGAAGTACTAAGATGTATCATGACCTCAAGAGCAGATATTGGTGGTATGGAATGAAGCGAGATGTCGCGGAACATGTTGCCATATGTGACACATGTCAGTTGGTGAAAGCGGAACATCAACGACCCGTGGGATTATTGCAACCACTCAAAGTGCCTGAATGGAAATGGGAAGAAATCAGCATGGATTTCATCATGGGATTGCCTAGGACCCAATCAGGATATGATTCGATATGGGTCATCATTGATAGGCTAACCAAGGTAGCTCACTTCATTCCCGTAAAGGAAAGCTACAGCGGATCCAAATTGGCGGAGTTGTACATGTCAAGGATCGTGTGTTACCATGGAGTGCCAAAGAAGATAGTGTCGGATCGAGGGACACAGTTCACCTCAACGTTCTGGCGGAAGTTGCATGAAACCATGGGAACTCATCTGAATTTTAGTTCTGCCTATCATCCCCAAACTGACGGGCAGACGGAAAGAACCAATCAGATCCTTGAGGATATGCTGAGAGCGTGTGCACTAAAAAACAATCGGAGTTGGGATAAGAACTTACCGTATGCGGAGTTCTCCTATAACAACAGTTATCAGGCTAGTATGAAGATGTCACCATTTGAGGCTTTGTATGGGAGGAAGTGCAGAACTCCCCTATTTTGGAACCAAACGTGGGAAAGTAAAGTGTTTGGGCCCGAAGTACTACAGAAGCCGAGGCGAAAGTGAGGGAAATCCGCAACAACTTGAGGATAGCACAGACACGACAAAATAGCTATGCCGATGTACGGAGAAGAGAGCTCGTTTTCAACGTGGGAGACTATGTCTATCTCAAGGTGTCCCCTATCCGAAGACTTCATTGGTTCAAGGTGAAAGGGAAGTTATCACCCTGATACATCGGACCCTTTCAAGTTCTAGAGAGGAAAGGCGAAGTGGCATATCAACTAGAACTACCGGCTCGCCTATCAGATGTGCATGACGTGTTCCATGTGTCACAGCTCAAGAAATGTCTGAGGACGCTTGAAGATATGTTACCCATGAATGAGGTTGACGAAGCTGAGGATCTATCTTATGCTGAGCAACCATTCAAGATTTTGGAGACAATGGAACGCCTCACAAGAAATAAAAGAATCCGGATGTGCAAGGTGCAGTGGAAGCATCACTCGGAAGAGGAAGCCACATGGGAGCGAGAAGACGAGCTTAAGGCACAGTTTCCGGAATTGTTTTCCTAGAACCACCAATCTCGAGGACGAGATTTCTTTTAAGGGAGGTAGAGCTGTAACACCCCAAAACCTGTTAAGAGGGGAATTTAAAAATTTTTGGACGTATTGCATGTGGTGCAGAAATTCAAATTCAAATTGGAATTCAAATTCAACTCAAAACAGAAAAGAAAAGGAAAAAGAAAAAAAAAACAAAACCCCCCGGCCAGTGAGCCGAAACCCACCAGCCGGCCCACCCACCCCCGCGCCAGCCCGCAGCCGCGCGCCCCCTCTCCCTCTCACTGACGCGCGGGGCCCGCATGTCATCCCCGACCTCCAGCTCACGCCAACCGCCGGACTCTTCCGCGCGCGCCCGATCGCAACTAACCCGGAAAACCGCGTTCCCCAGCCGAGATTCTGGTCCCCGGACGACTCCAGCTCGATCCCAACCGACCGCCGCCCTCCCTCGTCTATATAAGCGCCGGCATCACCCGTTTTTTTCATCCCGATCGCCTGTTTTTCCTCCCGATGAGAACCAGAGCTTCTCCGGCCGTTTTCTCTTGATCTTTGCTCGGGTTCTCTGATCTAACGCGTCGATCGCGTTCCACAACCTCCGGAGAATCACGCAGGTGCAGAAAACTCGGTGGTTTGCGCTCTAGACACAGCGCCGACGAGCATCGCCGCGATTTCATCTCGGACCTCGCCGCCAACCGCCTTCCAGGGCCTCCGAGCTGAAGAAAGACCCCGAGGTGAGATCCCCGACCTCCCCTCTACCGATCTATGCCATGAAATCCCAGTTTTAGGAAGAATAGATGAAGATCCGAAGTTTTCCGGCGAGAACGCCGCCTCCCGCCGCCGCGCGCCGCCGGGCAGCGCCGCCCGCGCTCGGTCAGAGCGACGTGGCCGCTTATGCGCCGTCTATTTTAAATCGCACGGTGGAATTAAAACCCGCGCGTACCGGTTCGGCGATCTAATCTGAGCCGTCTGTTTTAAATCGGACGGTCCACGTCAGCCACGCATTATAAAGGCCAGGATTCTTACGCGCTACCCCTGGGATCTCAGAAAATTTGAGCTAGCCCCGGAAACTTCTGATCTAGCCCCTGGGACTTCAGATATTCATGTAAATTCAATTAAAAATCACTTTTAGCCCCTGGACTTAATAAAAATTAGCAAAACCCTTCTGTTATGCATAGTTAGGCCCCTGGAAATTCTTAAAATAATAAATTAGACCCTGTAGTAGGGTGAACTTACCTTTTTGACCCTATATGGTATTAAGTTTAGAAATTTGAATGTGTGACTAGGATTTAAATTTAAAAGGAAAGACAAACACATGTGCTAATTCAAGTTAAACTCTACTAACACTTGGAAAACTTTGGAATGAACTAAAAATAAATTTTAGGCTGAAATGAAATCTGTTTGGGTGTTGTTCATATTTATTAGTTCTAGGAACACATTTTTAGGTTAATAAATAATTCTGAAAATTGGTAAAATAAATTTAAATTAGTTCACATCACTGGAGAAGTTCCAAAATATATTATTGATCAGAACCTATTCTGTTTAGATGATATGCCCTACTATTTAATATTAAGGTTTACTTTTAGTCATAGAAAATAAATCTGGAAAATATAGGAAAATAGGTGTGCATGACTAGATAATGATAAATGAAGTCTCCAAATCCAAAGACTTCAGTTTAGGATTGGTAGAAGATCTGAAAATCCATTTGGAGTAGGAAATTACCTTCCAGGTAAACTTGGTAGCTAAAGAGTGTATTAAAAAATTTGTTTAAATTGGAAATTCATATATAGTGTGCAAATAGAAATCTGAATACAAAAGTTAGAAATAATATACATATGTTTAAAAGTGCATGTAGGCCAAAAATCAACACACATAGAGTAACCACAACCCTTAGAAATGTGAATGACTTTCATAGGTGTGAATGTGTGGTTTGTATGAAGTGAAAGTGTGAACCCTGTCTTATGGATTGTTGTTTCCTTTTGCTATGTGTGTTGCCATGAGTAGAACCTGCCCCAGAGCAAGTTCTTCCCTTCCAAGATCAGGACTATCCATTCCTAGAGCAGCAGGAAGAAGGCAAGTGTCCTTGACCACTTTGATCCTATGCTAGGATGTGTAGATAGAATTATTTGCATTGTCAATTGAAATATGAATCCCATGCTAGTAAGTTTCCCTAGAATTGCATTATCTTGTTTCCTTGTAGCTTGGGATTGGGGTTTATTTTATCATATCATTTATTTACATGCTTATGCTTAGCCATGCTTAGAATGAGATAATTGGGATATGAGATCATCAGTTTATTTACCATACTCTTGAATGAGATGTTGTGAGTTATGTAGAGGTAGGGATCAAGGCAAGTTGGATGATTTTGGTTGGTGCTGGGTGCACGAGACTCGGGTTTGTGTTTAGTACTTGCCTGGATCCTAAGGACCGGTTCATGGAGCATGTAACCTGGCTTTACCGTGCCAACCACATGCTGAGATGGGGCAGCTTGGCCAATTAATTAGGTGTATCCCTGGCGTAGTATAGGTGTGTTGGATGGTGCGGGAGTAGGTGTCAGCTGGACTACCATATGAACCGCAAGGCTCAAGAGGGGGCCACTGCAGCGGGGTTAGAGCCTCTTGTATGCTGTTAGGGGTGAAACCTCAGTGGGCCCATGCTCGTCAGGAATCCCTTTGTAAAGGCTTCGTAGTGATCTCCTGGCTACACACCTAGGAAGTGTGAATGTGGTTCGTGGCCACTGGCATAATGGAGGTTCTTTTAGTCCACCCGGCAACGAGGGATGAAATCACTACATGTGGGTACAGTGGTGCAAACTCTGCAGAGTCAAAACTGTCATGACAGTCGTGCTCACGGTCAAGAGCGGCTTGGAATTATTCATGATTAGAGGATGATGACCTTGGAGGTTGTGGATGTTAAGCGGGGAGCTTAACATTGGAAATGATATTACGGTTATTTGATTATGATGATGGGATGGGAGATTGGGACCATTTCACCTGTGTAGTAATGTAGGTGCTTAATAAGCTAAGGTGGTAGGCAATAATTGCGTAGTGCATTAACCATGAGTTCAACCTCTCCTTGTTCTAGCCATGCATGACATAACTTTCCCACACTTAATGAGTACCAACGGTACTCAACCTTGCATATTTGTTGGTTTAAATTGCTGCTCAGGTCAAGGGGATGATGTGGTGTTCAATGTCCAAGACTTTGGACCCGAAGAAGGATTTTAGGTTCATGGAGCCCTGGGCAACGCCTGTGAGGGAGCCCACAAGAATAATATTCCGCTGCTATTTTATTTACTTGTTATAAACTTATTATCGTCCATCGGGACATATGCTATGTAAGACTTATTTATATTCGACACCTAGCTTGTAATAAATGATGCTTCACTATTTGTCATCACATGTATGAGAAAATGATCCTGGCATACATGTGATATTCACTCGGTTGTTCTTCGGAGAAACCGGGTGTGACACTCCACCTCCCTGACACAAAAGCAAGCGAGCTGCGACCTCCGTTGCCCGAGAACAAACGCCACCGCGGTGACCCAGTTCGAGAAAGTGATCGGGCGCTCGTGGACAGCCCTGCACAGGGAGTTTCACGGCCGAGCGATCACAGCTTTGGACGCGCACGGGTGCGGTGCTGCTCTGGCGACCTCATTCCGAGCGTCCGGTATGGATTCAACAAATTCCCGCTCTCTAATCCTTCCTAGGTCCTCAAATCTTGCACGTAGCAGCTTGATTAGCCAGCGATCATTTTCCCTTTTGCATCCAGCACATGAAAACGCCTCAGATCGACGAATTTCGAGCTTTTCTTGGGTGGTTCACGGTGGACCCATTCGGTCGCACGACGACGACCTAGTTCCAGCCATTTCCGAGCTAGTTTGAGGTCGTGTCGATCTTCCTAGAGGTACGCTGGTGCTGTAGGGCTCTTCGGCACAAGTTTTTGAGGGCTGGAGACCTCGGGCGACGCTGCCGAACTACCACAGAGGCAGTTACATGTCGCCGGCCATGTTCCGGTCGTCGGCGGCCCTAGCAAACCCCACAGTCATGTTCCTCGAGGCCCTAAACCCCCTGGCGGCGAGTTGTAGCTCCGGCGGTGGCCGGGAAGGCCGGTCCGGCGAGCTTCGGCGTCGGGCCGGCGAGGGGCAGCGCGGGCGCGAGCGAGGAAGCCGGAGGAAGAAGAAGACGGGTGGGCCCCGGCTGTCAGCAGCTCAAATTTTAAACCCGGGATCGGGTGTGGCCGGGATCCCGTGTGTTGGCGCGCAGAGATGCTGTGGCCCGGTGTGGCTTCATTTCTATTGGCTGGAATTCAAAACTGTGGGTCCAGCCAAATTTGCTGTAGGAAAATAATTCCAGACATAGGTCAATCATTGGAAATTCATATCTCCCTGTAGAAAACTCCAATTTGAGTGATTCCAATTGGGTTGGATTCAGCTCTCTGTGTTCTATCCAAATATGAACTCAGCTTTGTATGAAAGTCAATATTATATTCTGGAAAATTCTTTGAAGGTTTTCTGAAAATAAATTATTGAGGGAGTTTGGGTTATCCAAAAATCCCCAATTTTTGCCAGACTATTCTTTAGCATATTGTTGACCTACTAGCAAATATTCAGCTCATTTTAAGATCATTTGAGTAGGAATTTGCTAAATTCAAACTACTGTGTTCAAAAGAGTCCAGAAACATTTTCAGAAAATGTTTCCCACTTCAAAAATCTGTTCTGAGCTATACATAGCTCCAAAAATCATAGGAAAATTTAGGCAAGCTCTCTGGGACATACTTGGAATTGTAGTTCACTTAGTTCGGCATGAAAATGCACATTACTACAGAATTAATTCTGTTGAGTACAAATGCTTAAAGAATTGTTCTGGGAGAACTACCCAAGTAAAAGGGCTGAATTTTGGACCAGATTACTCTCATGTGATCAAGAAATCACATTTAAATTATCAGCCGAATATGAGTCCTGGAACTCCCTGTTCTTATTCTCCATACTTTTGTATATGTGGGAATACATAAGAGATATTGTGAGAATTGGGGAGGACACAATATGACTCCACATTAGCTGCAATTTGGCAAGCTAAATCCTTAGGTAGTATAGAACCTGCTGTAAAAGTTTTGAGGCCATTGGAGTTCTTGTTCTTAAGTTGCACTCAAATCTTTTCAGCTCGTCTATTATGATCATTAGGGAAAATGGTTAGTGTATAGCTAAGGCTTTAAGGTCAAATTAGTTTATTTCTGTTCTTTGCACAACACAGGCAAACCAAGCCATTCTTGGCTTTTCCACACAACCTTTGTTCCTAAGAAATTAATTCCATAACTTCTTTCCATTACAGTCTATAAAATATATGCATATGCATTTCAATAGGAACCACAACGAAGGGGACTCAATGGAGTGATTCATCGAAGTGGATCAAGCTCCGGAGAGTCAAGGGTGGATCTGCAAGGACACTAACTGTTATATACAACTACCCTGCAAAACAGGCAAGCTCCGGTTTGCATTTAACAGCTGTTAAGTTTTTGTTTCGTATTCACTTTCGGTCAGGATATGAATTATGCATTAGGTCTAGTGTTTGATACTCCTCTTGCATTGCAAAATGACCCATGGAGTATTGGGTAGGTGTCTTTCACCGTGTAGAACTGCCATGCTTAAGTACGGTTCGGTAGAAGTCGAGTGGTGAGATGCTACTCGCAGATTTAGGAACAACAGGAGCATACGGGATTGGTTCTTAATTGAATTAGCAAGTTAAAGTTGAGACCAGAAGGTTGTAGGAGCAACAAGACATAGGGGCCTGGGTGCTGTAGACCTGTCCGTGTCGGTCAAGGATCGATCCGTATGCGGCCCTGTTGAACAAGTTTGAGTTGTGTACCGGACTCATGCTGGCTATATGGGACCCAGTAAACCGATGTACCTCAGGAAGCTGTCGTTGGGACTTTTCGGGTCGCCTCAGGCGGACGGCCGGTGTGCAGTATGTGGGGAATATTCTCATGACATCTCACGTCAGAAGGTGCACCATGAGAGTAGCTACTCTACGGGGCGACTTGATCGATTCAGCGGGGGTGAAACGGGGGAAAGGCTGCCACGTACCACGTCAGTGATGGTTGTTGTAGGCAACGTCGAGTACTGGCGTACGTGTCGTGTAGTCCGGGTGTTATTGATTCGAATCACCGTCACTCGCGGAATGGACCGAGCATACTTGTTCTCACAGTCGTGACGTAGTAAGAACTTGCATGAGAAAGGAACTAATCATATTGATGTGAAGTATTATACTAGCGTGTATTGGATCTTGATGAATAGGCTAGTGCAAACTCGATTCTTTTATGCCATGAGCAATTTACATCGGGGGAAAGCGTTTCTTGTTTGATTGTGGACTCCCGATGTGGCGTGCCTAGGGTTACTTAAAATGCTGCAATTAATACCTGAAAGTAAGGATTCACTTTTAGGCGAGTTTAATTATGCTTATGACATCCTATGTTAGGTTCATAACCTCACTTGGAGTTTCATGTTTAGGGTGACGGTTAAGTCTTGCTGAGCGTTATGCTCACGGATGCTATCCGAGTTGTTTTGCAGGTAATTGACTCGATGCTTATGAGAAGGAGTGCCGATGAGACTCGGGAACCTCCGAGTGCTTACTCAAAGAGCATCCTCGCCGCTGCAGATTGTCTTCGTGTTGCTAGTAAGAAACGTCGCGGGCTGGACCGTTTCTTTGTTGCTAGTTTAGATATGAGTCGTGAGAGCGATAGTCTTCCGCTGTAGTTTACTCTGATATACTTATTTGTAAAACAATCTTGTACGCTTCCGCAAACTATTTATGTAATATGATGTGTGTTCATCAACCCGTGTGCTGTTGGGTGCCGCATAACACGGCACCACACGATGAGGGCCTGGCTGTCTCAAACCCACTCCTATTTACGGTTGGGTAAGCCTCGGCACCCAGGTTAAACAATTACATCGGTTTCCTGGTTCCCATATGCCAGTATGCAACCGGTACTGTTCGATACTTGTCCAGCAGGGCCGCACACGGACGGTCCTCAACCGACACCAACAGGGCTACGCACGTGAGACCTCTGCTCACTGCATCATATCCCCCTCCTGGGTCTCATTTTCATATCTTAAGCCATTTTCTACCTCTTCTCATTCCGGGTGATAAGTACTATCTCGCGAGTATCTTCCAACCACTCGACTTCTACCGAGATCCTAAACATTAGCATGGCATCCTCTACTCGTCGAGTTTGTAAACTACCGAACCCTTTATATGATTTAAAAGGCTATGCAAGTGGGGTTCAATCACCCTAACTCTAATGCAAGCATTCACCCTAGACATAAGTGATACAAATAAAAAGCTTTATAAACGGTACTTAAGTGCAAACCGGGGCTTGCCTGGTTGCGAGTAAAAGGGGAAGTCAGCTTCTGGTGGCAGGACGTCCAACGGCTCCGGTGCGTCCTCAACTTCTGTCACTATTATGAAATGTAATAAAATACATGTGTAAGTATTAAGGATTTATAAGAATTGAACTTCTATTCATAGCTACTGCTATTTATGATCCTTAAATGGCTTTGGGAATTTTACAGTGAATACTAGACCCTCTAAGGATGATTTGAGCCAAATTTGGAGACATGCCATTGCACAATGTAGTCTTTAAAATTCCTAAAAGTACAATGCTTCCCTGAATTTTGAGCCCAATTCAGGAGCTTTGACATAGCTAATAGTGGAAGATCTGATAAGGGTAAGTCTCCATGGTTCTAACAAAATTTGTTTCACCATTTTTGGAGCTACCATCAGAGAGATATGATTTTTTGAAGTTTGGACAGGAGTGCTGAACAGTTTCTGTTTAAATTTGAATTTCCAAATAAAGGCTGAACTTGGGAAGGTAATTTGACCTAGCAAATTAACTCTAATGAAGCCCAACTTTTTACTGGGGATCAGTATCTATGAAGAGGATTTGCTGCCCAAATTTGGGAATATTTCATAAAGAATTGCTCCTGTAATAAATGCCTAAAGGATTTACTAAAAACAATTCTACAGAAATTCCTGGGCATTTTCATAGCCTATAATTGGTTTCTCTGTGAAGTACTCTTCATGAGGATTCCAACAAAATTGGTCTCACTCTTTTTGGAGTTTTCTACACAAAGTTATGGGCTTATAAAAATCAGCTAATTCCTGGAGTTATTTCTCTAACAGAAACTTCAAATAATTGGGCTGGGCCCAATGTTTTAAATTGGACCAGTGAGATCTCGGCAACACCGGGGGCTACCGGGTTATTCCAGCGCAGCCGCACCGGATCCGGCGCCATAGGCCGATCCCCGCGCGTATACGGAGGCTGACCGGTGGGACCGGCCCTCCTTCCTCTTCCTCGCGCTGTCCGCGCCGGGACGGGGTTCCCGTGGTCCAAACTTCATCAAACTCACCGCCTGTGAGTTCTACACCGTGCTGAACACGATGGTTGGGTCGGGAGCCGATGACAACGGCGGGAAAGGTGCTTGCACCGGTGACCATGTCGAACCTTACTTCGGCGACCTCGCTCTCCCTCAACAGTGGGTATTTCTGGCTAGGGTTTTCTCCAAAAGCACCAGTGTCCCATGGACAACATCGACCCATAGACCGTTGTCCATGAGAACCACCGGAGAGGGGACCTCACCGGCGACCCGAGCCCGCAAAACTCCGATGGTGATAAAAACTCGGTACCCGGCATCTCTACTTGCTCATTTGAGCTGCTAGAACTTCGGGGAGATGCACAAGCATGTTCTGGAGCTACTCTAAGCTCATCTAGCGTGGAGCTACCCCGAGCACAACGAATTTCTTCGAAGGGTCCTCGGATTTCTAAAGAACCGCCGGCGCCAAACTTCAAAATACTCGGTACCGGAGCTAAGAAAGCAGGAACTGTTTGGAGGGAAGGAAGAAGGGTTCCTCATGCACCTCAGGGACCTTTTGGTTGATCGGAAGAGGCTGCAAATCTGTCGGGCGACGGTGTGGCGTCGTGGCGGGAAGTTGGAAAGTGGAACGAGGAATTCATGCTCAGTTCTCGGGATCAGCTCGAAGGAATGATAGGGGTTGTCGTCAGAGAGGAACTAGAGAGCCTTGCGCACCTTCCTGTGACCCCAACCAGGCGTGACAACGCCGGAGTTGCGTTGGTGATGGACGGTGACGTTAAGCGACCGAGCGGCGGTCGAAGCTACTCGTGCTAAGCAGGGAAAAGGGAAAACACGTCGGTGGACGGCCAGAGAGCAAGGGAGGACGTACTGGGACTGTAGCATGCGCGGATGATCAAGTAGGCGGCAGAATCAGGAGGTGGCGCGGCACACCTCGGGCGTGGGTCGGAGACGGGAGCTGTCGCGCCCCTGCTGTTCGACCGAATGAAGCAAAGGCGGTTGCTTTGCTGTGAAACTGACCACTGGGCCCCACTTCCCCCTTTGTTTATTCAAACTTTCTCTGATCTTTTCCATCCAGCAACTCAAAATTTAAGGCTAGACTTTCACCCCAAGTTAAGTTTGAATTTGCTGAATTCAAAGGGTTTGAATTCAGGTGTGAAATTTGGACGTGGTTTGATCATTTGAATTTGAAAATGAGTTTGAATTCTCCACTTTGTATTGCCTCAAAAATATAGCAAACCAGCTCCAAAGTTTCCAATTTTTGGCATGGCTTCTGATTCAAAGGTGGAGGACTCAGTTGTGAAACCAAAATTTGAAATTGAGGGGATTGGAATTTGAAACTGAATTTGAAATTCATATTGGAAGGATTTTCCTTTTAATCCCAAACAAATATGAACACTCCTCCAAATGAGCTGAAATTTGGAAGGGTGAACATGTGGGCTATGAAGATCCAAGTTATGAATTTAGATCTCCATGTTTGGAAGTTTTGGGAAGTCTAAACTCTCACTTTGAACTCACCCCCTTATAATTCAAAGTTTTAATTTCCCCTCATTTTTCATAAGTGTACATGAGCTGAATTTTTCTTGCTACCACTTTTGGGGATTTTACATCCCTCCCCCCTTAAAAAGAATCTTGTCCCGAGATTCCGAAGGAAAACAAAGCGGAGAGAACTTTACCAAGTATATGATGATAGCAAGTCCGGATAGTACTTTCGTAGATAGTCCTCGCTTTCCCATGTCGCCTCATCAGCGGTATGGTTACTCCACAAGACCTTGTAGAACCATAAGGTCCGGTTTCTTGTGGCGCGAGTCCTTTCATCGATGATCCGGATGGGATACTCCGTGTATGTGAGGTCCGGTTGAAGAACTTCTATGTCTTCAGTGCGGATTTCAGCTGAGGGTTTGAGGCATTTCCTCAGCTGAGAGATGTGGAAGACGTTGTGAATGCCCGCGAGCGATGCCGGTAACTCCAGGCGATAGGCCACTGATCCGCATCTTTCAACGACGGCGAATGGACCAATGAACCGCGGCGCAAGTTTACCCTTCACTCCGAAACGATGAATTCCCTTCATCGGAGACACACGGACGTAAACATGGTCCCCGATGTCAAAGTGGAGAGGGCGGCGTATTTTATCCGCATAGCTTTTCTGACGAGATTGAGCAGCCTTGAGGTTGGCTTGTATTACTCGCACTCGTTCTTCAGCTTCATTCACAAGTTCAATGCCATAGATAACTCGCTCGCCGGACTGGCACCAGTTGAGAGGTGTGCGACATTTCCGGCCATAGAGAGCTTCATACGGCGCCATCTTGATGCTAGCTTGATAGCCATTGTTGTAAGAAAAATTCCGCCAACGGCAAATGATCGTCCCAATTCTTGCCGTGGTGGATGGCACAAGCACGTAGCATGTCTTCAAGCACTTGATTCACCCGTTCAGTTTGACCATCCGTCTGCGGGTGATACGCGGAACTTCGGATCAGTTTGGTCCCCAATGACGCGTGCAGCTGTTCCCAAAACCGAGAAACGAACAGCACACCGCGATCCGAAATAATGGAGTGGGGAACACCGTGCAAGCATAAAATTCTTGCAATGTAAAGTTCCGCATATTGCTTGGCTACATAACTGGTATGTACAGGAATGAAATGAGCTGACTTGGTTAGTCGATCGACTATCACCCAAATCGAGTCATGTTTGTGAGACGTGAGAGGTAATCCGACTATGAAGTCCATGCTGATATCCTCTCACTTCCACGCCGGAATGTTCAACGGTTGCAGCTGTCCGGCTTTACGCATATGGTCGGCTTTCACCCGCCGACACGTATCACATTCGGATACGTACTTTGCGATTTCTCTTTTCATCCGCGCCCACCAAAACCTTGTTTTCAGATCTTGGTACATCTTGTTGCTGCCCGAATGAATAGAATACTTGAACAAATGAGCTTCGTCCAAGATTTTCCTCCGAAGCTTCATGTCACGGGGTACCACTCTACGGTCTTTAAACCATAGTGTACCGTTATCATCTCTTTGGAAGCATTTCATTTCGCCATTCTTCATCCTTCTCCGAATGTGCGACATTCCCACGTCTTTCTTCTGCGCTTCCATAATCTCCTCTCGTATTGTAGGGACGAGAGCAAGATTATACAATGCCCCATATGGAACCAAGTACGGACTCGGCTCCTCCTCTTTAAGTGGGGTGATGGACAGACTGTTAACATGGGATTTGCGGCTTAAGGCATCGGCAACCACGTTTGCCTTCCCGGGATGGTAGTGAATCTCGATCTCATAGTCTTTGATCAGTTCTAGCCATCTCTGTTGCCGCATATTCAACTCCTTTTGAGTGAATATATATTTCAGACTTTTGTGGTCGGTGTAGAGGTGCACTAAGTTCCCAAGAAAATAGTGCCTCCACATCTTCAAGGCCAATACCACAGCAGCAAGCTCGAGATCATGAGTCGGATAGTGCTACTCGTGGTTACGGAGTTGACGTGAGCCATAGGCGACCACTCTTCCTCCTTGCATCAATACACAGCCAAGCCCGATACCGGACGCATCACAATATACGTCGAAGGGCTTGGTTGTATCCGGTTGAGCTAACACCGGGGCTGTTGTAAGATGCTTCACTAATGCTTGGAAAGCTTCTTCGCAAGCTGAGCTCCAAACATATTTGATCCCCTTCTTCAACAATTCAGTCATCGGCTTAGCAAGCTTGGAGAAGTTCGGTATGAATCTCCGGTAATATCCTGCTAACCCGAGGGAACTTCTGACTTCATGGACTGATGTGGGGGACTTCCATTTCAGCACTTGTTCGATTTTGCTTGGATCAACTGCAATGCCTTCTGCAGAAATAATGTCACCAAGGAATGGCACTTGGCTGATCCAAAACTCGCACTTGCTGAACTTGGCATAAAGCTTATGGTCCCGCAATCGTTGAAGTACGATATGCAAGTGTTTGGCGTGTTCTTCCTCAGACTTGGAGTAAACCAAGATGTCGTCTATGAACACCACCACAAACTTGTCCAACTCCGGCATGAATACTGAGTTCATGAGATACATGAAGTGTGCCGGGGCGTTGGTGAGAATAAAGGACATGACGAGGTACTCATATAACCCATATCTCGTCGAGAAGGCCGTCTTCAGAATATCTTCCGCCCGGATCTTGATTTGATGATATCCGGAGCGAAGATCCATCTTTGAAAATACACTTGCACCCACAAGTTGATCGAATAATATATCGATGCGGGGCAGTAAATATTTATTCTTGATGGCGACGGCGTTGAGAGGCCGGTAGTCCACACACAACATCAAGGTTTCATCCTTCTTCTTCACAAACAGCGTCGAGCATCCACATGGCGAGGAACTCGGTCGAATGAAACCCTTCTTCATTAAATCATTGAGCTGCTCCTTCAATTCAGCCAGCTCATTCGGAGCCATCTTGTACGGTCTCCGTGAGATCGGTGTCGTCCCCTGTACAAGTTCA
This sequence comes from Neostapfia colusana, assembly GCA_030760725.1. Taxonomy (NCBI): domain Eukaryota; kingdom Viridiplantae; phylum Streptophyta; class Magnoliopsida; order Poales; family Poaceae; genus Neostapfia; species Neostapfia colusana. Next base: position 20,710,706 of record JASWHV010000011.1, read on the forward strand.
ATCTTGAACTCGACATTTCTTTCGGGTGGCATGCCCGGGAGATCATCCGGAAAGACATCCGGGTATTCACGGACTACACGAATATTCTCAAGTTTCGTGGCTTCCGTATTATATGTGGCTGGGGCTTCTTGAACCGAACGGTCAAGAACAAGAACATGTGGTTTATGAAGTGGAGAGTTTAGACGAACCACACGTGGAATGCAAAAACTTTTCAACTCCAACTCGCTGTTTTACAACAGCCACTGGACGTTGAACGGTGAAACTAAGTGTTTTGGTGGAAACACTTCAACATAGTGCTCACTGTCCAGCTTCTGGTACAGCTGACCAGTCCGGATAATTCAACAGTTTTGACCTCTATAGAGGCAAAATCTGGACTAGTGTTCAACAACATTGTTGTAGCACATTTCCTACACTTTCCAACGGTATCTTACTTGACCCTTAGAAATTTTTCTACAGGAAGTTGTGGTTGAAATACAGAAAATTCCAGAGAGCCTTTTGGTCTGCCCTATTTCTGGACAGTACCTACTGTTCTGATATTTTCATCCCTTTGGAGGGAGATTATGTTCTGGAGATCTACAGGAAAGTTGTAGAGGACTTCAAAAAATTTCCAGAATGGTGTCCCACACCTCCATTTGTTCAACCAATCTTAAGTTATGCCCTGTTCAAATTCAGCAAAATTTCTGCCGAAAACAGGGGAGATTGTTCCTATGTTTTTGAGACTGAATCTACACTCCCAATTGACTCTTAGTTCAATATGGAAGTTCAATGACCCCTAAATGGAATCCTAAACTTCATTTTGACTCTTTTCTTTAAAAATAAACTTTTATGCAATCGGTACTACGTTTCCTCACCAAAGAAAAATCCTAAACCGGTATTCCGGCTTAAACGTGTCAAATGGTGGAACTAAAGACGTCACTCACAAACGGTTTCTACACTTCATGCACTAACGTGGTTAGTGTACCTGAAGAAGAACACACAATAATTATGCACACAAGGGTTTTTGACATTTCAGGCAGTTCCATATCATAATAAAAACATACGGTCCGTATCATTGCCATACGGACCGTCCTTGAGTCAAGCCACGTCTCAAGGTACATGGTCGTGTTTTCACACCACACGACGGGGAACCTGAGTAGAGCGCGAACGGGTCATCACAGTTGGGAGTTTTATCAACCCAACGGATACCACCTACTGCCTCATGACCGTTGAGGCACGCCGATGGCGAGTGCTGCGTATGGCCCTTTGAACATTGAACGTTCAAGAGTTGCATACTATCATGTTGCTTACCACGCGATGGGGTATTCTCACTTTTGCCTAAAGCACGCTGGAGAACAGCGTTTTCATATGCTCTCAGAACCATGAAGAGGTTCAGAGACTCATATTCACTACCGTGCCAAGCCACGGTATATCCTTCCATACTATTACTCGTATGGGGAGTTACCGCAATTGATCCGCCTGCGGTGGCGTACCTTACCTCTTACCTGACGTCGGAGCGTCGTTACAGAATGTATAGCACATAAGTTAGCTTTTCTGTGGGGAACCCCTTCCGGGATCCACACTCCAGGATACACATTGGGTGGTGCCGTGCGATGCGGCACCCAACAGCATACATGAAAAGAACCATAAATGTACAAAGTCTTTTATTTATCAACATAGTGTCTTTTACAAAATAATGTACCACGAGGGTACACGCAGCGGAATATACATACACACTTACTCTCGGTCCTAACTAAGCAAAAGATAAGACGTCCAGCCCGCGGACGCTTCTTACTAGCTTCCACAAAGATGAGTGCAGCGGCAGGGTTTCCGGTGAGTCTCTGATGGCTCACAGAACAACCATCTTCATAGCAAATTTTATAACCGGCAAAACACTAATAATGCAACCGTGAGCACGATGGCTCAGCAAGACTTAACCCACACTCCTAACCATGAAACTCTACATGCAGGGATTACTAACATAGGGAAAATATGATGCGATAACGACACGCCTAAATATTGATCCTTACTTTCATGTTTATAGCAGCAGATTATTATGCCTTAGGCAGCCCTCACATCGGAAGTCCACAATCAAACAAGAAACGCTTTCCTCCGATGTAGTGATGCCCAAAGAGGAAAATAAACTTAATGAGCTCTACATCTACAGCATACATGGTTGGCAATACAATGAATTTAAGAACTTCACATCAGCAATGATTCATCACACTTTATCTGGAAATATTACTACGTCACAACTCAGTGAACAAGTGGTACTCATATAACCGCGAGGGACGGTGATTGGAATCAGGACACACCCGGAATACACGACACATACACCCGCCTCGAAAGACTCACGCGAGCTCTTTCTTACGTTGTATGCAGCAACCTTTCACCCGTCACTCCAATGCCGAACCAGTTCCGCTGACCCATCAGAAGGGCCACTACACGGAACACGTTGAAGTTGCTCCGCTAGCAGGTTTACACCTCTGACACCAACCCCCAAAGGACGGCCGTATAAGTTTCGACACGAGAGTACCCGAGTTACATCGGTTTATCGGGTCCCATATATCCGATATGCATCTGGTACTGTTTAAACTTGCTCAGCAGGGCGGCATATGTATCGGTCCTTAGCCGACACAAACAGAGCTACAGCCACACAGGCCCCAACGTCCTGCTGCTCCTACTCTCTGCTCGGTCTCATTTTCAATTGCAGAACTTTCATTCTCTAGAATCATACCCCGCTGAACCAACATCCTAAACTCGCGAGTAGCTTCCAACTACCTGACTTGTACTGGATCCTATACAACTTAAGCCTAGCCGAAGCTACACGAAGGTAACCTATTCTACCCTTTAACTCCAAGGGTTTGTGGGTCATGCATTTGGAGTATCAATCACCTTGACCTAATGCACAATACATACTAGACCCATAAAAGTGATACAAAGCAAAATACAACTAAAAAGTTGTTAAATGCAAACCGGGGCTTGCCTTATGTTGCTGCAGGTCTAGTTCTACTTTATAGTCAGTATCTTGGCGATGAGTTAAGCCTCAACTTGCTGCTCCGAGTCAAGTTGCCCGTCGACCTCCTTCGTCGTATTTCCTACCGATATGAATATGCACAGTTTTTAATACAAGTAACTGAATTATAAAACAAATGTGTTTTAAGAACTAAGGATGGTTTAGACCAACTCTAAGGTGAGTGAAAATCTCTGTTATGGACAAAAACAGAGAACTTTAGCTGGTAGTAGATGTTGGTTGGAGTAAAATTCAAAGATTTATATCTAATGGACATAAGAAAGGTAGTGGAAAGAACCAGCAGAAAATTGGAGAAGATGATCTCAATTTTCTCTGAAATTTTTACAGTGGACCATATATCTTACAGAGGTATGGCTTGCAAAATTTCAGACAAAGTTGATGGAAGATGTGGCCTAGGGAATTTTCTTACTATTTGGTTTCTATGAAATCATATGGCAATTATAGTGTCTTGTCATGCTCCAAATTTGGTTTTTCAGAAACTTGAGAGTCTCATGAGTCCATAGGACTTGGTTTCACCATTTTTGGAGCTTCCTACACAGATACATGAATTTTCCAAACTTGGTTATAAGTCTGAAAATGTCTCTGTTCATTTTCCCATTTTTCAGAGACATAGAGGATTCAAACAATATTTGGCCAAGCAAATGGGGTCCAATGCCTCTGAAATTTTACTGGAGTTCAAGGATTGTTCGAAGAATGTCCTGCCCAAATTTGGGAATTTTCCAATTAACAGAACTCATGTAAAAATTCCTCCAAGGTTTTCCTTAAATGAATTAATGAGCCAAATCCAGTGATTTTCATAAACATTGGCCTGCAGCCCTGGATAGGACTCTTTGATAGGAATCCAACAAAATTTGTTTCACAATTTTTGGACACTCCTACACAAAGTTATGGCTCTCCAAAGTTTGAACTGAAATAGGAAAATCTGGAAAATGTTTAAATGCTGACAGTGGGTCCCACTTGTCATCCCTAACCTCCAGCCACGCGCCAAACAGAGCAGGGGCGGCTCCCTCCGGCGAGATCGTGCACGGTGATTTCTCCACCAAATGGTCGGTTCTTGAGCTCTAAAGCACCAGGGCATCATGGAGAAGACCGACATGAGGTCTAAACAGGTCGGGGAGAGCTCCAAACCAATCGGCACCGTGCACCCGACATGGTTCAGTGGTATACCCTCAAAAAGAACTCGAATTCCTCGCTCCACACTCAATTTCTTGGTCTAAAATCGATGGATGAGGTGTGCTAGGCAGTTAAGAACTTCTGTGCGGAGTTTGAAACACAACCAACATGAATTGAGGACGAATTTTGCAATTCCTTACCTCAAGGTCAGTTTCGGCCGCCAGGGAGAAAAACTTGAAATTCTCCCGCTGTGATCAATGGCTTGGGCTGAGTTTTGGAGGTGAGCAACTAGGCTTGTAGGTGCACCTATGGGTGGCTTGCTTGGGCGTGATCACCCCTGGTTTGGGCTGGCCACGACGACCAGTTCGGTTTTTCAGCTTTTACCCGAGAGCTGCATAACTTTTGCTGATTTCCGGTGCTAAGGAGCTCGGAGCCGTGGGGGAAAGTTGCTGGCCGGCTATAGCATCCATGGGCGCAGCCTTTCTCTGTTGGGAGCTTGGGCAAAAGTTGCTTGGTTGCTGTGGTGATCAGGAAAACGCAGAGCGCACGGGCAGCTGTGTTCTTCTGTTTGAGTGGGTGAGGGACCTGTGAGCAGGAAAGGAGGACTTCACTGCTGCTGTTGGTGATATGCACAAGAGGCAATCATAACAATTCGGATAAAGTCCTGATAGATATTTGATCCATAAGAAATTAGGGTACTAATGGGCCTGTGACCTAAAAGCCCATTAGCGCGCCTATAAATATGAGGGGTAGGGTTAGGGATAGATGACTCCACCAGATAGCAGTCCCAGCCGCCGCCCCTCACAAGTCAGCCGCCGAAACCCCTGCCGCGCGCACGGTGCTAGCACACCGACGCACGACGTTCCTCCCTGCACGTGTGAACTCCGTGGAGGCGCTGCTGTTACTGCTGCGCTGATGGGCTACGACGCGCATCTACGATCCGTTGCGCTGCGCGTCTAGTGGTAACGATCCATGACCTTCTTACTCGCATGTTTCCTGGGTGATACGGTCGAATTGCTAGAGTAGCGCATCACCTATTTCCCTACAGTGGTACCAGAGCCAACTTGCCTAGTTTTTGGTCTGGATCTTAGATGCGATCTACTGCAGACAAGTTCATATGATGAATTTTTATAGTTCGTCTTTTGGGGTTTGGAATTGGTTAGAGTAGATTGCCATCATATGACTAAAGGATTTGTTCGTGCTCCTTCTCTGCTGTGTGCGCAACCTGTCCCTACCGGTTGGAATCACCATCGGGACTAATAGTGTACATAGCTAACAGATTGAGCCAACAGATCACGGTCATGTGTCGCGATCTTCTCGTGGATAACCAGTCACAATGAAAATTGAGGCATTCTGAATGGCTCAGATTCGGGTTGATCTGATCAATTCAATGAGATTTTCATAGTGATTTCATAGATGCGATCTATGTAATTCCGTTTGCTGTCTGCTGTAGTGACATCATTAAGTTGTTTCGTGATAGACATCGTTCTACGCTAAACTTGTTTTTGCAGAAAATGATGTGAATGGTATGGCCTAAATATGATGTGATAATCTGTGTGTAAAATTCGTGCAGCCTGCATGTTGCAAATTTAACACAACCGGGTTGAGGTTGTCACATATTTGTATAACGACCTGCGTGTCGCCTTGTGATGTCTGATCTCTCATGTAATTTATTTGATAGCTATTAGATGTATTAGCTTCTTTTATATTCATGGTGATCACCATAATAAGGGAGACATGGCGGTGTAGATCATGATGGAACCATGGTGATGGAGACCACTATGATCCTAAAGGCCATACTATTCACATATATAATATGATCGTATGCCTGTGATGTTTTACTATTCTTTCATGCTTTTCATATGGTGGACGTTTTGTCATGATAGAATAGATTCCCTCGAAAAAGTTGAGTATTTGATGCCATTTACCTATAGCTGCACCTATGTTGTTTTGATCGTTGTATGGTAGGTTTGCCAAAGCAAAATACCGTCATCTATCATAATGAATAGGGTGAATGTTGGACATTCACATGCATAGTACTGGTTTACTCAACAAAGCTATCAAAACGGTTTTGGGGCTTTATGGCATAGTGTTGAGAGCCGGGTCATTGGATGTCACCCAACAAACAAGAATCATATAGAGATATGATTAACAATGGTTGTTTACCTATGTCACTAATTTTCTAGCAGTGAAGCCAAAGCTCACTAGGAATTAGTGAATATGGATCTTGGACCACTATATGTCGTTAGAGGGAGGACGATGCTCATATAGTGGTGGTGTCTTTTATTAAACTGTTAATAAAAGATTGGTACATAACATAGTGCTAAAACATTGCATATTTATTTTCTATTGTAGATCATGTCTGCTAGTAACAATTCCGGTTTCAATTTGCGATCTGTGCTTGAGAAAGAAAAGCTCAATGGAGCTAACTTTATTGATTGGTACCGCAACCTGAGAATTGTTCTCAGGCAAGAGAAAATTGAGTATGTTCTTGAGCAACCATACCCCAATGACCTCCCCGATGATGCAAATGCCGCAACTCGCAGGACTTATGAGAAGCACTGCGATGATGCGCTTAATGGAAGCTGCCTCATGCTTGCCACAATGTCCCCTGATCTACAGAAACAATATGAGCAAGCAGATGCTTATTCTATGATTCAGGGACTACGTGGAATGTTTGAGAACCAAGCAAGGGCTGAGAGGTACAACATCTCAAAGTCCTTGTTCTCATGCAAGCTGGCAGAAGGTAGCCCGGTCAGTCCCCATGTAATCAAGATGATTGGTTACATTGAGACTTTGGACAAACTTTGTTCTGAACTCAAGGATGACCTGGCTATTGACGTTATTCTCCAGTCACTCCCACCGAGCTATGAGCCATTTATATTGAATTATCAAATGAATGGCATGGAGAAAAGTTGGCTGAATTGCATGGGATGCTTAAAACAGCCGAGGAAAGCATTAAGAAAAACACCACTCATGTGATGATGGTTCAAAAGGAGAATAAAAAGAGGAAGCGTGTGATGCATCCTAAAGGCAAGGGAAAGGTTCCCAATGAGTCTTCAAGCTCAAAGCCAAAGGGCAAATCAGGCCCTTCTCCTAATGATGAATGCTTCCACTGTCATGCTAAGGGGCATTGGTCTAGGAACTGCAAGAAGTACTTGGAGGATAAGAAGAGGAAAGGAAGTGAGTCTTCCACTTCAGATATAAATGTTATAGAAATCAATATTGCTACATCTTCTAGTGAATCATGGGTATTTGATACCGTATCAATGATTCACACTTGCAAATCGTTGCATGGTCTAAGTGAGGCTAGAAGATTTGCAAAAGGCGAGTTGGATGTTCGGGTCGGCAATGGAGCAAAGGTTGCTGTCATAGCTGTCGGAACATATCACTTGTCATTACCCTCAGGATTAGTTTTGGAATTAAATAATTGTTATTGCATTCCTTCTTTGAGCAAGAACATTATATGTTCTTCATGTTTGGAAGAAGTTAATGGTTATGATATTATAATAAAGAACAAATGTTGTTCTATTTATTATAATAATATTTTCTATGCTCAATGTCCATTAGTGAATGGATTATATGTTCTTGATCTTGAGGATAAAATAGTCTATAACATTAATACAAAAAGGGCTCGACGAAATGATCTAAATCCCACTTTTATTTGGCATTGTCGCTTAGGTCATATAAATGTGAAACGCATTGAGAAACTCCATAAAGATGGTTTGTTAAGTTCATTTGATTTTGAATCACTTGACACATGCGAGTCTTGTTTGCTTGGGAAGATGACCAAAGCACCCTTCACTGGTCAAAGTGAGAGGGCAAGTGACTTGTTGGGACTTATACATACTGATGTATGTGGACCAATGAGTTCGGTAGCTAGAGGTGGTTTTCAGTATTTCATTACTTTTACCGATGACTTTAGTAGATATGGATATGTCTATCTAATGAGGCACAAGTCTGAATCTTTTGAAAAGTTCAAAGAATTTCAGAATGAAGTACAAAATCAGTTGGGCAAGACAATTAAACTTCTACGATCTAATCGTGGGGGTGAATATTTGAGCCATGAATTTTATGATCATTTAAAACAATGTGGAATTGTTCCACAGTTGACTCCACCTGGAACGCCCCAATGGAATGGGGTGTCCGAGTGGAGGAACCGAACCTTGTTAGACATGGTTAGGTCGATGATGAGCCAGACTGATCTTCCACTATCCTTTTGGGGTTATGCTCTTGAAACTGCTGCGTTTACACTAAACAGAGTCCCAACTAAGTCTGTTGAGAAGACACCATATGAGATGTGGACCGGGAAACGTCCCGGATTGTCTTTCCTCGAAGTTTGGGGATGTGATGCTTATGTCAAACGTTTGACGTCAGACAAACTTACTCCCAAATCAGACAAATGCTTCTTTGTGGGATATCCTAGGGAAACCAAAGGATATTATTTTTATAATAAAACGGAGGGTAAAGTGTTTACTGCTCGCAATGGTGTCTTCTTGGAGAAAGAGTTTCTCTCAAAAGGAGTTAGTGGGAGCAAGGTGCATCTTGAAGAAATTCAAGAAATATCTGAAAATGTTTCGGCACCCTCTAATCCTATACAGGATGTACAAGATGTTGTACAACCACTTGATGAAACACCAGCCCCACGAAGGTCTAGAAGAGTACGTCGTGCAACTGAAAAGTTGACACTCCTAACCACGGAACCACAGGACATGGTATTGTTGGAAAATAATGAGCCTGTGACCTACACTGAAGCAACAATGGGACCCGACTCTGAGAAATGGCTTGGAGCCATGGAATCCAAAATAGAATCCATGCATGAGAATCAAGTTTGGAACTTGGTTGATCCAATCGATGGTGTGAGACCGATCGATTGCAAATGGATTTTCAAGAAAAAGACTGATATGGATGGAAAAGTTCACATCTATAAAGCACGATTGGTGGCGAAAGGTTTCAAACAAATTCAAGGTGTTGATTATGATGAAACATTTTCGCCCGTCGCTATGCTAAAGTCTGTTCGGATTCTCCTAGCAATTGCTGCATATTTTGATTATGAAATATGGCGGATGGATGTCAAAACAGCCTTTCTTAATGGGAGTCTGACTGAGGATGTGTACATGACACAACCTGAGGGTTTTGTCGATCCTAAAAATGCTAGAAAAATATGCAAACTTCAAAAGTCCATCTATGGATTGAAGCAAGCATCTCGGAGTTGGAATCTACGTTTTGATGAAGTGGTCAAAGGGTTTGGTTTCATCAAGAACGTAGAAGAACCTTGTATTTACAAGAAGGTTAGTGGGAGCGCACTTATATTTCTGGTCCTATATGTAGATGACATATTGTTGATCAGAAATGACATTCCAGTACTAGATGCTGTTAAATCCTCATTAAGGAGAAGTTTCTCAATGAAGGATTTAGGAGAGGCAGCGTACATTTTGGGCATAAAGATCTATAGAGATAGATCTAAAAGGTTAATTGGTTTAAGCCAAGACACATATATTGACAAGATATTGAATCGGTTCAATATGCAAGATTCTAAAAAAGGTTTCTTGCCAATGTCACATGGCATCACTCTAAGCAAAAGTTAGTGTCCTTCGATGCCTGATGAGCAAAAGAGGATAAGAGCGATTCCTTATGCTTCGGCTATTGGATCTATCATGTATGCCATGTTGTGTACACGCCCAGATGTATCCTATGCTCTAAGTGTTACGAGCAGGTATCAATCAGATTATGGTGAGGCTCATTGGACAGTTGTCAAAAACATTCTTAAGTACTTGAGAAGAACTAAGTATGTATTCCTAGTGTTTGGAGGTGAAGAAGAGCTCGTTGTAAGAGGTTACACCGATGCTAGCTTCCAAACAGACAAGGATGACTCTAGATCGCAATCCGGTTTTGTGTTCTGCCTCAATGGAGGGGCAGTGAGCTGGAAAAGTTCCAAGCAAGAACAGTAGCAGATTCAACGACGGAGGCGGAGTATATTGCAGCTTCTGAAGCTGCAAAGGAAGCTGTTTGGATCAGAAAATTTGTTTCTGAGTTGGTTGTTCTTCCTAGTGCGTCCGGACCTGTGGATCTCTATTGCGACAATAATGGAGCCATTGCACAGGCAAAGGAGCCTAGATCACACAAAATATCCAAACATATACTACGACGCTATCATCTGATTCGAGAGATTATCGACCGAGGTGATGTGAATATATGCAAGGTGCATACGGATTTGAATATGGCAGATCCGTTGACAAAGCCTCTTCCACAATCAAAGCATGAGACACACACGAGATCTATGGGTATTACATACTTACATCAGTGATCCTAGTGTGTAGTGGGAGACTTGTGTCATAGCTATGTTTATGTACTATTTGAGTAACTATTATTCACATTGATCATCAAGTATGTGACTTGTTCGTGAGACTCTTTGTTAATTATAATGTTACTCAAAATGATCCCTAGTCTACATCGTTATATGAGATAATGATAGTACACAGACTAGCACATGTATTAATTGATGATCATGTTTCACGGATCATAGATATGGAGATATCGAATTAATAATGTGAACACATGTTAGTGAACATGGTGTTGGATAGGCCCATTCTGAGACACTGTTGGGATTGTTATTTATATATGTGCCATCAGTTGATCTTGAGTGATACACCTGCTAGATTCTTTGACCTGAGATCGCCATTGTTTCTCACTATGTGTAGTTGTGCACTTTGAAACTATCAAACGCTACTCCATAACTGGGTGGTCATAAAAATAGTCTTCAGATGCATGATGAAGCATGGAATGAGATGTGTGCGGATCAAGATGGGATTTGCCCCTCCTAAATAACAGGAGAGATATCTCTGGGCCCCTCGAGATAGTTGGATTGAAAGTGCATGGCCATGCCAAAATGATTAAAGAGTTAATCATTATGACTAAAAGTTAGTCATAGATTGAATCCACTATTTGATCGAGTGAATGGTCGAGCTATCACAAGGATGGCACGTATCTCGCCTTGAGCTTGACTGGTATCGTGTGGCAAAGGAATTAGCATGTGAATGTATCTAGGTTCAGCCGATATGATCTTTGTGTACATTCGGGAGTCAGTATGTTCTGCTAGGAACCTCTACTGACTTGTGTTTGAAAACGGTTTTCATTCATAACCGACTGTACATGAACCTAACGGGTCACACACTTAAGGGGATGGAATATTAAAAAACTTGGCTATATGATTGTCTCTAGTGCAAGTGGGAGATTGTTGGTGATATGCCCAAGAGGCAATCATAACAATTCGGATAAAGGCCTGATGGATATTTGATCCATAAGAAATTAGGGTACTAATGGGTCTGTGACCTAAAAGCCCATTAGCGCCCCTATAAATATGAGGGGTAGGGTTAGGGGAGAGCTCCAAACCTATCGGCACCGTGCACCCGACATGGTTCAGTGGTATACCCTCAAAAAGAACTCGAATTCCTCACTCCACACTCAATTTCTTGGTCTAAAATCGATGGAGGAGGTGTGCTAGGCAGTTAAGAACTTGTGTGCGGAGTTTGAAACACAACCAACACGAATTGAGGACGAATTTTGCAATTCCTTACCTCAAGGTCAGTTTCGGCCGCCCGGGAGAAAAACTTGAAATTCTCCCACTGTGATCAATGGCTTGGGCTGAGTTTTGGAGGTGAGCAACTAGGCTTGTAGGTGCACCTATGGGGTGGCTTTCTTGGGCGTGATCAACCCTGGTTTGGGCTGGCCACGACGACCAGTTCGGTTTTTCAGCTTTTACCTGAGAGCTGCAGAACTTTTGCTGATTTCCGGTGCTAAGGAGCTCGGGGCCGTGGGGGAAAGTTTCTGGCCGGCTAGAGCACCCTTGGGCGCAGCTTTTCTCTGTTGGGAGCTCGGGCAAAAGTTGCTTGGTTGCTGTGGTGATCGGAAAAACGCAGAGCGCACGGGCAGCTGTTTTCTTCTGTTTGAGTGGGTGAGGGACGTGTGAGCAGGAAAGGAGGACTTCGCTGCTGCTGCGTGTGGGAGAGATAAGGGTGAAGAAAATCAGCTGAGAGCAGGAGGTGGCGCCAAAACTTCACTCCGAAGTCTTCTTCCGGTGTGCTGTCGGGAGCTCCAGCGAGAGAGGAAAAACAGAGGCGGTAGAACCCTGTGTGTATGACATGTGGGGTCCACCTCTCCCTCTTATCCCCAATTTCTTTTTAAAATTTGGAGGACAGGCCAAAAGAAGTATGAGGAACACAATGGTGCACTCAAATTTGAATTTCGGTGAATTTGGAATTTGAAACTGAGATTTAAATTCAAATTCAAATTTTCTCCCGTTTAAATTTCAACAAATAGGAAATCCTAAATGCTCTGAAAATTTGCAGGCTATTATTGGATGTTTGGAGAACCAAATGATAGCTTTAGATCTCCATGTTCGGGAATTTTTGCAAGTTCAAGTTTAGACTTGGAGCCCTCTCCTTTTCTCGGTGTGAACTGCAGCTCCACTTGCTAGAATTTTGGGATTTCACATTTTCCACCTTAGTAACTACTACTATCATAGACCTTATGTGGGCTTAATGACTAATCCTCACTCGACTACTCCTAAGTTTTCAAAATAAGCTCTTTTCGAACGTGCTATTCCCAATGCGGCTCTGATACCACGACTGTGGGGACCACCCCGTGGTTCACCCACTCCAAGATCGCATAGGGTGGTGCCGTGCGATGCGGCACCCAACAGCACACGCGAAAAGATTAAACAACAATATACAAACTTTTATTTAATATAAAACAGCGGAAGTCTCTTTACAAAACCTATTCATACAGCGGAAGTAATATACATATACGGCCTCTCATCCTAGCTACGCAAAAGTGCAGCCGTCCAGCCCGCGGACGCTACACACTAGCAGCAAGTAAACGGAGATCACGGCGGCGTGCAGGGCTCCAGCTCGGCCGTGTACCCCGACGGGGGCATCGGCTTGTCCTCGAAACCTTCCTCATAACTCTCACCTGCATACAGCTCAAAATATTGCAACCGTGAGCACGATGGCTCAGCAAGTCTTAACCGTCAAACCTAGGCATGAAACTCTACGTGCAAGGATGTGTAAAGTAGGAAAGGACTTTGCAAGAAAGACACACCTATAAGTTGATCCTTACTTTCAGTTTTATAGCAGCAGATTCATGTGCCTTAGGCAGCCCTCACATCCGAAGTCCACGATCAAACAAGAAACGCTTTCCTCCGATGTGGTGATGCCCAAAGTGGAATATAAACTTAATTAGCTCTATAACTACAGCAATCAAGGTATTCAAGACATTAATAGATCAATACAGCATTTTCAGTTGGCTTATTTCACTTCTTACTACGTCACAGCGCAGTGAACAAGCGGGTACTCAAATAACCGTGAGGGATGGTGATTGCAATCAAGACACACCCGGATAACACGTTGCATACACCCACTTTCAGAAGCGTGATTCCACAACCCTTCCTACTCTGTTGTATGCAACAACCTTTCAAAGGCAACCCAAATGCTGAACCGGTCCATCCGTAAGGGGCAGGAGGTCCCCGCGTGGACCGTGACTGTGCCCACCGGCAGATTTACACCTTGCTACCCTCAACCCACTCCTATTTACGGTTGGGTAAGCCTCGGCACCCAGGTTAAACAATTACATCGGTTTCCTAGTTCCCATATGGTAGTATGCATCCGGTACTGTTCGATACATGTCCAGCAGGGCCGCACACGGACGGTCCTCAACCAACACCAACAGGGCTACGCACGTGAGACCTCTGCTCACTGCATCCTATCCCCCTGCTGGGTCTCATTTTCATATCTTAAGCCATTTTCTACCTCTTCTCATTCCGGGTGATAAGTACTATCTCGCGAGTATGTTCCAACCACTCGACTTCTACTGAGATCCTAAACATTAGCATTGAATTCTCTACTCGTCGAGTTTGTAAACTACCCAACCCTTTATAGGACTTAAAAGGCTATGCAAGTGGGGTTTCAATCACCCTAACTCTAATGCAAGCATTCACCCTAGACATAAGTGATACAGATAAAAAGCTTTATAAACGGTACTTAAGTGCAAACCGGGGCTTGCCTGGTTGCGAGTAAAAGGGGAAGTCAGCTTCTGGTGGCAGGACGTCCAACGGCTCCGGTGCGTCCTCAACTTCAGTCACTATTATGAAATGTAATAAAATACATGTGTAAGTATTAAGGATTTATAAGAATTGAACTTCTATTCATAGCTACTACTATTTAGGATCCTTAATTGGCTTTGGGAATTTTTCAGTGAATACTAGACCCTCTAAGGATGATTTGAGCCAAATTTGGAGACATGCCATTGCACAATGTAGTCTTTAAAATTCCTACAAGTACAATGCTTCCCTGAATTTTGAGCCCAATTCAGGAGCTTTGACATAGCTAATAGTGGAAGATCTGATTAGGGTAAGTCTCCATTGTTCTAACAAAATTTGTTTCACCATTTTTGGAGCTACCATCAGCGAGATATGAATTTTTGAAGTTTGGACAGGAGTGCTGAACAGTTTCTGTTTAAATTTGAATTTCCAAATAAAGGCTGAACTTGGGAAGGTAATTTGACCTAGCAAATGAACTCTAATGAAGCCCAACTTTTTACTGGAGATCAGTATCTATGAAGAGGATTTGCTGCCCGAATTTGGGAATATTTCATAAAGAATTGCTCCTGTAACAAATCCCTAAAGGATTTAGTAAAATCAATTCTACAGAAATTCCTGGGCATTTTCATAGCCTATAATTGGTTTCTCTATGAAGTACTCTTCATGAGGATTCCAACAAAATTGGTCTCACTCTTTTTGGAGTTTTCTACACAAAGTTATGGGCTTATAAAGATCAGCTAATTCCTGGAATTATTTCTCAAACAGAAACTTCAAATAATTGGGCTGGGCCCACTGTTTTAAATTGGACCAGTGAGATCTCGGCAACACCGGGGGCTACGGGGTTATTCCCACGCAGCCGCACCGGATCCGGCGCCACAGGCCGATCCCCGCGCGTATACGGAGGCTGACCGGTGGGACCGGCCCTCCTTCGTTATCCTCGCGCTGTCCGCGCCTCCCGCGGCGGCGCACGCCGGCGAGGCTCGCCGGGACGGGGTTCCCATGGTCCAAACTTCATCAAACTCACTGCCTGTGAGTTCTAAACCGTGCTGAACACGATGGTGGGGTCGGGAGCCGATGACAACGGCCGGAAAGGTGCTTGCACCGGTGACCATGTCGAACCTTACTTCGGCGACCTCGCTCTCCCTCAATAGTGTGTCTTTCGGGCTAGGGTTTGCTCCAAAAGCACCAGTGTCCCATGGACAACATCGACCCATAGCCCGTTCTCCATGAAAACCACCGGAGAGGGGACCTCACCGGCAACCCGAGCCTGCAAAACTCCGGCGGCGACAAAAACTCGGTACCCGGCATCTCTACTTGCTCATTTGAGCTGCTAGAACTTCGGGGAGATGCGCAAGCATGTGCTGGAGCTGCTCTAAGCTCATCTAGCGTGGAGCTACCCTGAGCACAACGAATTTCTTCGAAGGGTCCTCGGGTTTCTAAAGAACCGCCAGCGCCAAACTTCAAAATACTTGGTACCGGAGCTAAGAAAGCAGGAACTGGTGGGAGGGAAGGAAGAAGGATTCCTCACGCACCTCAGGGACCTTTTGGTTGATCGGAAGAGGCTGCAAATCCGTCGGGCGATGGTGTGGCATCGTGGCGGGAAGCTGGAAAGTGGAACGAGGAATTCATGCTCAGTTCTCGGGATCAGCTCGAAGGAACGATAGGGGCTGTCGTCAGAGAGGAACTAGAGAGCCTTGCGCACCTTCCTGTGACCCCAACCGGGCGTGACAACGCCGGAGTTGCGTCGGTGATGGACGGCGACGTGAAGCGACCGAGCGGCGGTCGAGGCTACTCGCGCTGAGCAGGGAAAAGGGAAAACACGTCGGTGGACGGCCGAGAGAGCAAGGGAGGATGTAATGGGACTGTGGCACGCTCGGATGATCAAGTAGGCGGCAGAATCAGGAGGTGGCGCGGCACACCTCGGGCGTGGGTCGGAGACGGGAGCTGTCGCGCCCCTGCTGTTCAACCGAATGAAGCAAAGGCGGTTGCTTTGCTGTGAAACTGACCACTGGGCCCCACTTCCCCCTTTGTTTATTCAAACTTTCTCTTATCTTTTCCATCCAGCAACTCAAAATTTAAGGCTAGACTTTCACCCCAAGTTAAGTTTGAATTTGCTGAATTCAAAGGGTTTGAATTCAGGTGTGAAATTTGGATGTGGTTTGATCATTTGAATTTGAAAAAGAGTTTGAATTCTCCGCTTTGTATTGCCTCAAAAATATAGCAAACCAGCTCCAAAGTTTCCAATTTTTGGCATGGCTGCTCATTCAAAGGTGGAGGACTCAGTTGTGAAACCAAATTTTGAAATTGAGGGGATTGGAATTTGAAACTGAATTTGAAATTCAGATTGGAAGGCTTTTCCTTTTAATCCCAAACAAATATGAACACTCCTCCAAGTGAGCTGAAATTTGGAAGGGTGAACATGTGGGCTATGAAGATCCAAGTTATGAATTTAGATCTCCATGTTTGGAAGTTTTGGGAAGTCTAAACCCTCACATTGAACTCACCCCCTTATAATTCAAAGTTTTAATTTCCCCTCATTTTTCATAAGTGTACATGAGTTGATTTTTCTTGCTACCACTTTTGGGGATCTTACAAATTAGGGGAGAGAGGAATCTGGGGGAAAATTGGGGAATTTTGGGGAAAATTAGGGGTGGCCAAATTTGGCTATTTTATTTATTTATATTTATATTTCTTTTCCTTTTCTATTTATTTCCACTATTTTCTATTTTATTCCCTTTTACTATTTTATTTGCTTCTATATTCCTCTCTTTATTTCTTCTTCTTTTTATATGCTTCTCTATATGAAAAATGTATGCAATGCATGGTAGGAATTTTGAGGGTGTTACACCTGCAGACCGGGTACCCCGCGTTTTGGGTAGAAGATAGCCTGGGCCCTGCCTCCCTGCTGAGGCGGGCCCCAGCGTAAGCCACGTACCCTTGGCCCCATGGTCAGCCCTGGGGCTGGCACGTGCGCTTAAGCTCCGGAGCTGACATGTACCCTGGGCTCCGGTCCGAGCCTCCCCGCTGAATTGAGGTCTAGAGCTGCCGCGTGTGTCCCTGGCTCCGAGCCGCCTCTCCGCTGAGGAGAGCTCCGGTGGTGACATGTGTTCCAGGCTCCTGTCCGAGTCTCCCCGCTGAGGAGAGCTCCGGTGCTGACACGTGTCCCGGGCTTCGGTCCAAGCCTCACCGCTGAGGTGAGGTCCAGAGCTGTCACGTGTCCCCAGGTACCAAGCCCGTTGACACGAGCTCCACAGCCACCACGTGCCCCACAACTAGTTGTGGGCCGGGGGTCAATGAAGTAAACAAGGAAATGCGCTGTCAGGCTTCGCATTCAAAGCCCGCGCCATCCCTAGAAGCATGGTGCGCTGCACACGCCTTCGTCCTCAGCCTGTTTGCCATTACGGTGACAGGACAGGGCAAAGGCGTGACAACGGTACAGTACCGCCCAACGGCATGGAGCAGCCCAAGCACGGCGAGAAGACATGGTGACAAGATGGCCTTGAACTATAAAAGGACCGGGTGACCACATTGTAGAGGGTTCCGGTCTCTCGCACTCTAGATCCCACAACGGACAAGCACTCACGCTCAAGCAATAGAACAAGCACTCCGGTGGACATAGGGTATTACGCTCCATCAGCCTGAACCACGTAAATCTCGGTGTTTATCTGCTCTCTTGAGCCCAGGTCGCGTAGGGCGCCAAGCCCTCTCCGAAAAAAAAGAACCTCGCGGGCTGCTTCCGAGCAGGCCGGTAGGAGTGTCGCAGCTCACACTCCAACATTTGGCACGCCAGGAAGGGGGGCCTTCTGCACTCTTCTCGCGATCATTGTGAACATCACCTCTTATGGCGAGCCTTTTCGCGAAGCTCACCGTCGTATCCAGGCGGGAGACGATGAGGCTACCACCCGCTCCACAGCGGGTAGTTCTGGCCAAGCCGGCAGCCAAGCGGCCGGCGCACTCTATGTGATGTATGGGTGTTCTTATGACGTCTCGTCTAGGCCAGCCGTCAAGACCCTCCGTCGAGCAGTGGCAGCTGCCGTCCCAGTCTAGGGGCCAGCACCACATTGCAAATGGATGGAAGCGCCGATCAGCTTTGACGCCTTTGACTGCCCTAAGAACATGGCAGGCGCTGAGCAGATGCCTCTCCTCGTCGCCCAGACCATCTCTAACTTGAAGTTCTACCACATGTTGATCAATGGCGGGGCGGCCCTCAGCGTTATCAGTCTTGCAGCTTTCAAGAAGCTGTATATCCCTATGTCCCAGCTTACGCCCTCAAGACAATTCTCGGGGGTAGGTTGGGACCCAGTCCTCCCATGCGGTAGTACCTCCCTCCCAGTGACATTCAGGATGCCTGAGAACTACCGTACGGAGAGCGTCGTCTTCGACGTTGCGGAGGTCAGCCTCCCCTTCAATGCCATAATCGGCAGAACAGCTCTGTACCAGTTCATGGCTGTAGACCACTACGGCTACATGGTCTTGAAGATGCCAACCCCGAGTGGCGTACTCAAGATTCGTGGTGACCGCACCGCGGCTGTCTCAGCGCTGGAAAAGCTCCAGGCGCTGGCAGCAGCACAGGAGGCCTCCTCCGTTCACGCTGAAGCTAGCTGGCCGCCTCCAAGCATGCGTCAGCGAGGGGTGACATCTGCACCCCGTGTGCAGCCCTTGGACGGCGAGGATGTACCTGTCAAGGTCATCCAAGTTGGTCTTGACATCGCCCAGACTACCCGAATCGCTGGGGGCTTGGGCGGCAAATAGGAAGACGCACTCGTCACCTTCCTCCGGGCCAATGTCAACGTGTTGGCCTGGCAACCGTCGGAAATGCCTAGGATCCCCAGGGAGGTGATTGAGCACCAACAGAAGATCCACCCCGATGTCAGGCCGGTCAAACAGAAGCCTTGGAAGCAATCCATCGAGCGGCAAGACTTCATCCGTGAAGAAATCAAGAAGATGCTCGATGCTGGCTTCATCCGAGAGGTCCACCATCCACGATGGTTGGACAACCCTGTTGTCGTCCATAAGGCTGGCAGGAAGCTACGTATGTGCATCGACTACACCACCCTCAATAAGGCATGTCGAAAGGATCCGTTCCCTCTCCCCCGTATAGACCAAATAGTCGACTATGTTTGGCTGTGATCTACTATGTTTCCTAGATGCATATTCAGGTTTCCACCAGATACCTATGTCTAGGGAATATGAAGAGTATACTACGTTTATCACAGTAGACGGTGTATACTGCTACATGCCCATGCCTTATGGTCTTAAGAATGCACTTCCCACATTTGTGCGTGCAATGAACAAGACGTTTGGGAACCTCATTCGGGACCTGGTCGAGGTTTGTGTCGATGACATCGTAGTAAAGGTTAAGTCGCAAGCATCTCTGCTAGACAACCTAGTCATAGTCTTCGATAGACTGCGTTCCACACGCACAAAGTTGAACTCGGACAAATGTGTCTTCGGGGTCTCTGCCGGGAAGCTGCTCGGTTTCTTGGTCTCACACCGAGGGATGAAAGCTAACCCAGAGAAGATTAAGGCGATAGAACTGATGCGGCCCCTGCCTTCATGAAGGACATGCAGAAGCTTACCGGATGCCTCGCTGCGCTCAGTCGGTTTATCTCTAGACTGGCCCAGCGGGCTCTTGCATTCTTTAAGCTTCAGCGCAAAACTGGTCCGTTCATATGGACCGAGGAGGCAGATGAAGTGTTTCAGGAGCTGAAGAAGTTCGTCATAACGCTGATGATCATGGTGGCCCCTGAACAAGGCGAGCCACTACTCCTCTACATTGCTGCTACAACCGAGGTCATGAGCATGGTTTTGCTCGCCGAGCGGCCAGAACTCTATTGACATCAAGTCCCCGAAAAGGCTCCTGCTGCCGATGGTCTAAAGCCCCAGGGCTCTGACTCCGCAGGAAACCCATGGGATGGAGAAGTAATCAGGTCCCAAGCAGGCAGACCTGATGATGAATGCATATCCGGGTCCAAGCTCCCGGAATGTAGTCTCGGACCTGGGGGCCTCGAGTCCCGGACATCTCCAAGAAGAACTAGTCAGGTCTCAGCCATCTAGACCCGGCAACCGACATGCATCTGGGTCTGAGCTCCCAGAATGTAGTCTTGGACCAGGGTCTAGGGGCCCCCGAGTCCCAAACCTCTCCAAGAAGAACTGGTTGGGTCTCAGCAATTTAGACCTGATGACTGGTGTGCACCTGTGTCTGAGCTCCCAGAGTGCAGTTCTAGTCCCTGGGGCCGGGGGGGCCCGAGTCCCGGGCCTCCACAAGAAGACGCTTCGGACCCCTCCGGGAGGGTCTGAACCGTCCAGCGCCCGGTATACTTCATCAGCGAGGTCCTCCACGATGCCAAAACAAGATATCTAGAGGTGCACAAACTACTCTATGCAGTCCTTGTTGCATCAAGGAAGTTGCGCCATTAATTCCAAGCTCAAAAGATCTTGGTTGCTACCTCATACCCGCTGAGAACCGTCCTCCATAGTCCCAACGCCACTGGAAACGTGGCTAAATGGGCTGCGGAGTTGGCGGAGTTTGAGCTGGACATCTTAGCGCGCCATGCGGTGAAAAGCCGGGCGTTAGCTGACTTCATGGTAGAGTGGACTCCACCACCATGCCAGCAAGGGGCCAGGACATCGGTGAACTGGACCTTACTGAACTCTCTTGTTCGACGGCTCCTCGCGGAAGCAATGTGCCAGAGCGGAGGTTCTGCTCGTTACACCAACCGGAGAGCAGTTCGAATACATGGTGCGACTTGACTTCAAGGCGACCAACAACATGGCGGAGTATGAGGCTATCATATTCGGGTTAAAAACCGCGCTATCCCTCGGTGTCCAGCAGTTGTTGGTCAAGGGTGATTCTCAGCTGATCAACACACAAGTCAAGGGATAGTGTAGCTGCAACGACCCACAGCTTGCAGCTTATCTCCTCCAGGTACAGAAGTTTGAGAAGGACTTCTTATCCTTGGACTTGTGCCATGTTCCCCATGCCAATAACACAATAGCTGACGACCTGTCAACGAAGGCTTTCCACTTGGGCTCCGGTTCCTGAGGGAGTCTTTGAAAGAAGGTTGCTGTGACCTACCGCCTGGCCGGCCAAACCAGGCAAAGGGGGCAGGACCAGCACCTCGAAGATTGCGGTCCCGGCGGCCATGTTACCATGGCGCCCGCCAAGGATCGTAAGAATCACCGAGGGCTCCGTGCGACCCGACGCTCAAGATCCAAGTGGTCAAGTAGGTCTTGATGCATGGATCACAGAGACCCAGGACTACTTGAAAGACAATTCCCTTCCTGATGAACGTGTATCCGCTGAACGGATCGCTCAGTTGGCTAAGAGATACACACTGGAAGAAGTGGATCTCTACCAGCGTGGCGCTAATAGCGTCCTTTTGCGGTGCATAACCCGGGAGGAGGGCTGCGACCTGCTTGTAGAGATCCATGGAGGCGAGTGTAGGAATGATGCATGTTCCCGAACGCTGGTCGGTAAAGCCTTACGACATGGCTTTTACTGGCCGACAGCTCTCCATGATGCCGTCGACCTAGTCAGGAGATGCAAGGCATGCCAGTTCCATGCTATGCAGATCCACACACCAGCGCAGATGCTGCAGATGATCCCGCCCTCGTGGCCCTTTGCTGTGTGGGGGCTAGATATCCTGGGACCATTCCCCAGATCTGTCGGAGGGTACCAGTACCTCTACGTCGCCGTAGACAAGTTCGCTGCGAGGGCCTCATTGCCTTGACTAGCCCAGATCATGCTGAGGGGTACAGCACCGGATAACACACATAAAAGGTACAAAATCGGAAGCAAAGTTTTATACATAAAAGAGTATATGAACATGTTTACAACAAAATATGTTCAGTCCACACTCACGGGCGTAGACTAAACACAGAGTTCACGTTCAGCCCGTGAACGTGTCCCCTCTAGCACACACGTACACTAACACGGTGGCGTGCACGAGTCCCATTTGACGGGGATGCCTCTTGGGGGTCGTCTCATCCTCGGGAGTCTCCTCCTCATAACATCCTGCAAAAGCTTCAAACACAAGCAGTGAGCACGATGGCTCAGCAAGTCTGACCCGTCTCACCTACACATGTAACTCTACATGCTGGAATTGCAATGTGTAATGGGAAAGTAAGTTGCAAGGACACACCTAAATAGTTGAACCTACTTTCATGTTTTAGCAGCAAGTTATGGAGAACCTCACGCTAAGACACATAAGAGAGCCGCAATCAAACAAGAAACGCATTTCTCTCATGTGCTTTGCCCAAGGTTAAAAAGAACTTTAATTTGCTCTAAACTACAACATATCATTAGCAACCAAGGTATAGCTTTCAATCAGCAACTTTTAACATGACTCTAGCCTGTTCTTTCTACGTCATGTACAGTGAACAAGTGGTACTCACTGATCGCGAGGGACGGCGATTATAATCGATTTACACCTGCAGGGTTACCCGAATAACCCGTCACGTACGTCCGTACTCGATGTTGCCTACAGCAACCATCACGGACATCGTATGCAACCACTTTTCATCTATCAGCCAAATGTTGAACCGGTCCTATCGTCCTGAGCAAGAGGTCTCTGCACGCGCATCCGCAGTGCTGCCAACCAATTTACACCTCAAACTCTCAACCTACCCTCTGGACGACAAGCAATGCCTCAACACCTAGCTACTCGAATTACATCGGTTTCCCGGTTCCAATATATACAGTAGTTCTTCGGTACTGTTCTAGTGTAACACCCTCAATTTCGTATCCATGCATGCATACATATTTCATATAGAGAAACAATATAAAAGAAGCAGAAACGGAGAAAGAATCAGAAAGATAGACGAAAAGAGCCAAATCCAGTTCGCCGAGGTGCGCTGTTGACACTTCCCGCGGCCCGCTGGCCACGTGGCGTCTTTGGAGGTCATCAATGTGAAGGGGGTGAGGTCCGACACTGCTGGCCACGTGGCAGGCTAGGAGCTCGCCTCGGCGGAAGGGGCGAGGTCCGTCCCGCTAGACATGTGTTGCCTTTGGAGCTCGCTTCAGAGGAGCGGCAAGGCCCGACCCTGCGGGACACATGTCACCCTCGGAGCTCGCCTCCGAGAGGTCCGGTCCTGCTGGACACGAGTCATCCTCGGATCTCACCTCCGAGGAGAAGGGAAGTCCGACACCATGGGACACGTGTCGTCCTCGGAGCTCACCTCCGAGGAGGAGGGAGGTCCAACGCTGTTGGACACGTGGCAACCTTGGATCTCATCTCTAAGGAGAAAGGAGGTCCGACGCTGTTGGACACGTGGCACTCTCGGAGCTTGCCTCTGAGGAGAGGGGAGGTCCGGCACTGACACGGGGCACTCTTGGAGCTCGCCTCTGAGGAGAGGGGAGGTCCGGCACTGACACGTGGTGCCCCCAGAGCTCGCCTCTGAGGAGAGGGGAGGTCCTGCCCGCCAGACACGTGGCACACGCGGAGCTCGCCTCTGAGGGAGAAGGAGGTCCCGTCTGCCAGACACGTGGCGCACCCAGAGCCCGCCTCTGAGGAAAAGGGAGGCCCAGCCCTTGCTGGACACGTGGCGTCTCCGGAACTCACCACCACGGAGATGCGAGGTCCTTAGGCGGTTTTTCTCCTGTAAGCGCGGGAATACCTGGTACTGAGGGAACCGACACGATTTCCATGTTGCTACCGCATCAAATCAATTGAATATAAGTTGTTAAGATCTGAAACAAGTTGAATAGGACTCTTATTTGAGATCCAATTGGAGTAGGACTCTTCTTTCACCCCTTATAAATAGAACTCAAAACCTCTGGATGCAAACCACGTATTATTTTTCTACCTCCCGAGTCGATAACTTGGAGGCCCTAGCCCCCAGCTCGCTGAGTTGGACCACCACCCTTCACCGGAGTTCAGCCGCCGGAGAGCCGCCGACGAGCGCCGTCACGCCTCACCGTCGCTGCTGCCATTGCTAGGAGGAAGGCCCTTCCATCAGAGAGAAGTGAGGTAGGTCTTCGTTACCACCTTGCAACATCATCGCAGTTTCTACGCATCTGTTCCTTCGGACAGAAGCTTTTTCGTATGGACAGATCACGTGTTGATCGGTTTTTGATGGTGGAATTGATCTAGATCTTGAGTCAAGATCATCACTACGTCGACACTAGATCCCTACACCATTGTTCATCATAAAACCCATGCAAGCCATTAAAACATGCAAGAACACGTACAAACTGGTTTGATAAAACAGCACCATAGGATTTGCATCCACTGCATCTTAAGTAAAGTTTGTGCATGATGTTTGATTGCTATAATTTTGTATGTGCGTGATCGTGAGTAGAAGGACAAACTCAGGGGCTATCTACAAAGGACTACAGCACCAAGACTTTGAGATCCGTGAGCAACAGAAGCCAAAGGAACAAGGCAAGTGCCCTTGACCATATTGATCCCATGTTTTTGAAACTGTTTTGTTTGCGAAAACGTGTATTCTTGAGTCAACTTGATGGGACACCCTTTATAGGAGTTTACTCATTTTGTTAACCATCCTTGTCGCCGGGAAAGTTGATGAGTCGGGTATGGTCGTTTTTCCTTTTTGCTTCGCTTAAGCTACGGGATACGGGAAGGCGAAGTAGAACATGTATAGCTACTGCACTCATATGAATAATGATAATGAGAACTTGATGATGATAATAAACATGGATTGGAGGACATATAGGCAAGCTTGGTTCGTGGATGTGGTAGAATGAGATGGTGGTTTACTTGCCGTAGAACTAATGACCGGTTCATGCCAGCACATGCCAGGAAAATAGTGCCACCACAAGGCCAAATATGCGTGCGGCTTAGCTGACTAATTAGGTAAGTTGCTAGATTGTTATGGACCATGCAAGGCGTGGAGAACGGGAGTCAAGAGGGGACTGCCCTGGGAACTGCATGGCACAAGAGGGGGCCCGTAGGTGGGAGAATGGTGATTCGAGCCTACTGGTGAAACCTTAGTGAGTCCATACATCTAATAGCCCCTTGTAAAGGCAATTTTGTGATCTCTTGGCCATACACCGATAGTTGTGTACTTGTATAATGGCGGTTCTGCAGTCGCCGACGGGTGACCAAATCACAAACTTGTGGGTAAAGTGGTGCCACCTCTACAGAGTGTAAAACTATCATGATTTCCGTGCTTACGGTCACAAGCGCCTGGCCAACTCACATGATTAGAGGGAAACTTGGGATGGATGGTTACCGGGATGGTTATTGGTATGGTTATTGGTTTGATTATGGTATGGTCTTTGGGATTGGTTTCGGGACTGTTGAGTCATGACAGTGAGTTTGGTTTCGGATCAAACGAATATGAGATTAATATAAGATGGATATGAATATGAGATGGTTATTATGAGCATGAGATGACGTTGAGAAAGGTTAATAGCTGGTTGAGATATGATAAGTGATGAATCATGATTGAGGTATGTTACTGTTTCACTTGGATATATGTTGGGATGAAATTCACTTAAAGATAGTTGATGTTTTTATCATGTTTGTGAAATAAACTTTGCTTTTCTGCAATGAGCCTTTTTATTCCCTACCTTGTTATAAGCTACATGTCATACTTTTTCTGCACTTGCTGAGTACGACATGTACTCACCCTTGAATTATCACACAAACATCAGCAACAAGAGAGGAGTACTTCAAAGACCATGTGGAGTACTAGGCGTGCGATCTACCGTCAACTTGCCTGTGGAGATGGAGATGGAGCTGCTGCTGCTATTTAGTTTGCTTCCGCTATCGTTTAGAATACTTCCGCGGCTAGAATAAGTTAGAGACTTCCACTGCTAGAATAAGTTTGAGACTTCCGCTGCAAGAATAAGTTAGAGATTGATGTATTAAAGTACTTAAACCCTATTATTCGTGGTTATATTCTGAATTCAGTTTGTGGATTACATGTGTATGTGTGATGAACATTCTGGGCACACATATGCATTAGCTAGGTTCTGTGTTTTATGGGACCGGGCGTCACAGATTGGTATCAGAGCCACGTTGACCGTAGGACGCAATCTTAGGTAGAAGTCACAGATTGGCATCAGAACCACATTGACCATAGGATGCAAGCCTAGGTAGAATGGACACTAAAAAACACATAGGAACAGCACCAATTCACATGATTAAGTTTAGGACTTCCATTGAATAAGCTTGAATAGGAGTGGTGTGAACCTTTGTGATGATTGCTTGTGTTTGAGTGCTTAGTGTGAGTTGTGGGACGCTTCAGCGTTGTCCATATCCACACATAGTAGAGAGATGTGAGATGCTTTGGCACTTGTTCACATCCTCATATAGGCTGAAATTAATTAGTTCATCCACCTTGATGCATATAGTTGAGGGGATCAAATCTAAACTTCTAACTTCTACTCTACTCAACTCTCTCTCACAAATGGTGAGGGAAACCGCCAGCCGTCAAAGGAGGAACATTCATGGCAACCACGAACCACAAGAGGATGGTCACGTTGAAGTTCCTGAGAATGCTAACCCCGGGGCTGGTGAAAACAACATTGAATGGTTGATGGCTATTGACACGACCCCACGGTCTTGTCGAGCCACGATCACGCTGAGGGGTGCTGTGTTGCACAGCACCGGATAACACACATCAAAGGTACAAAGAGGAAGCAAAGTTTTATTACATAAACAGGTTTATGAACGATTTTACAACAAAATATGTTCAGTCTACACTCACGGGTGTAGACTATGCATCGAGTTCACGTTCAGCCCGTGAACGTGTCCCCGCTAGCACGCACACACACTAACACGGCGGCGTGCACGACTCCCACTCGACGGGGTTCCACTCCTGGGGTTCTGTCTCCTCCTCGGGAGTCCCCTCCTCATAAAACCCTGCAAAAGCTTCAAACACAAGCAGTGAGCACGATGGCTCAGCAAGACTGACCCGTCTCTCCTATACATGAAAAATCTACATGAAGGTTGATAGGTTACATGAGGTAAAATAAGTTGCAAAGGACTCGCCTAATTAGTGGAACCTAAATTTCAAGTTTTAGCAGCAGGTTGTGGAGAACCTTACACTAAGGCACATGAGAGAGCCGCAATCAAAAAAGAAACACATTTCTCTCATGTACTTTGCCCAAAGTTGAAAAGAACTTTAATTAGCTCTAAACTACAACAAAACATTAACAAGCAAAGTATATCTTTCAAATCAGCAATCTTTTAACATGTATCTAGCCTTTTCTTTCTACGTCACGGTACAGTGAAAAAGTGGTACTCACTGACCGCGAGGGACGCCGATTATAATCGATTTACACCTGCAGGGTTACCCGAATAACCCGTCATGTACGCCCGTACTCGATGTTGCCTACAGCAACCATCATGGACGTTGTACGCAACCACCTTTCACCTGTCAGCCAAATGTTGAACCGGTCCAATCATCCCGAGCAAGAGGTCACTGCGCGCGCATCCACAGTGCCGCCAGCCGATTTACACCTCGAGCTCTCAACCTACCCTCTGAACGACCAGCTATTCCTAAACAATCAGCTACCCGAGTTACATCGGTTTCCCGGTTCCCATATAGCCGGTAGGTCTTCGGTACTGTTCTAGCTTGTTTAACAGGCCCGCACACGGCTCGGTCCTCAATCGACACAAGCGGAGCTATAGCACCCAGGCCCCAAAGTCATGCTGCCCTTACTCTCCGCTCAGTCTCATTTTTCTTGCCATGTGTTTCATTTGCTATCTTTACCCGAGCGATGTGCCTCTAGCCTATTCTCGCGAGTAGTTCCAACTACTCAACTTGTACCGAATCCTACACTTTCTTAGCATTGCAGTAGCTAATGAGATTTTCAAACCTAATCCCAACCCAGGGTTTTCTTGGCTATGCATTTGGGTTTCAGACAAGACTCTAATGCAAGAATTTATTGAGTGCTCAAAGTAAGTTCTCAAAACAGTAAAACTTTGTAAAAAGGTTAATGCAAACCGGAGCTTGCCTTGCTGCTCTTGGTCGTAGGCTAGCTGCTCTTCCGGAGTGATGAAGTCTAAGACTTCGGGTTTGTCACACCCGGTTTGTCCAAAGAGCAACAGAGTGAATATCACATGTATGCCAGGATCATTCTCTCATACATGTGATGACAAATAGTGAAGAATCATTATATTACAAGCCAAGTGTTCGGATATAAATAAGTCTTACATAGCATAATGTCTCGATCGACGATAATATGTTCATAACATGTAAATAAAACAGCGGAGGAATATAAATCTCGTGGGCTCCGTCACAGGTGTTGCCCGGGGGACTCCGTGAACCTAGAATCCTTCTTCGGGTCCGAAGTCTTGGTCATTGAACACCACGTCATCCCCTTGACCTGAGCAGCAATTTAAACCAACAGAAAAGCAAGCTTGAGTACCGTTGGTACTCAGCAAGTGTGGGAAAGTTATGTCATGCATGGCTAGAGCAAGGAGAGGTTGAACTCATGGTTAAAGCACTACGCAATTAATACCTATCACCTTAGCATATTAAGCACCTAGATTACTACACAGGTGAAATGGTCCCAATCCCTCAACCCATCATCAATATCAAGTAACCATAATCTCATCTCCAATGTTAAGCTTCCCGCTTAACATCCTCAACTTCCCAATTCATCATCCTCTAATCATGAATAAGTCCAAGCCGCTCTTGACCGTGAGCACGGCTGTCATAACAGTTTTGACTCTGCAGAGTTTGTACCACTGTACCCACATGTAGTGATTTCATTAATCGTTGCCGGCTGGACTAAAAGAACCTCCATTATGCCAGTGGCTGCGAACCACGTTCACACTTCCGAGGTGTGTAGCCAGGAGATCACTACGAGGCCTTTACAAAGGGATTCCCGACAAGCATGGGCCCACTGAGGTTTCACCGCTAACAGCATACAAGAGGCTCCAACCCCGCTGCAGTGGCCCCCTCTTGAGCCTTGCGGTTCATATGGTAGTCCAGCTGACACCTATTCCCCGCACCATCTAAACACCCATACTACGCCAGAGATACACCTAATTAATTGGCCAAGCTGCCCCATCTCAGCATGTGGTTGGCACGGTAAAGCCAGGTTACATGCTCCATGAACCGGTCCTTAGGATCCAGGCAAACACTAAACACAAACCCGAGTCTCGTGCACACAGAATCAACCAAATCATCCAACTTGCCTCGATCTCTACCTCTACATAACTCATAATATCTCATTCAAGAGTAAGGTAAACAAGTTGATGATCTCATATCGCACTTATCCCATTCTAAGCAGGGCTAAGCATAAGTAATATGAATGAATGACATAATAAAAAAATCCCAACCCAGGCTACAAGGAAGTAAGGTAATGAAAATCTGGGGAAACTTCCTAGCTTGGGTTCCATATTCCAAATTGACAACGCAATTAATTAAATTCTAACTACACATCCTAGTATAGGATCAAAGTGGTCAAGGACACTTGCCTTCTTCCTGCTGCTCTGGGAATGGAAAGTCTTGATCTTGAAAGGTGATAACCTTCTCTGATGCTGGTTCTACTCATGCCAATACACATAGCAAAAGAAAATAACATTTCATAAGGCATAGTCCACATTTCCACTCATACAAACCACACATGCATACACATGAAAGTCATACACCTATTTAAGTGTTGTGTTTACCCTAGATTTGTTGATTCTAAGAATACATGCACTTTTAAACATATATATTATTTCTAGCTTTAATATTCACATTTTTAAGTGCACATTATACATGAATTTCCAATTTGAACAAATTTTCTATATGGAATAAAACACTTCTTAGACACAAAATTTGTATAAGAGATAACTTCCTGCTCTAAATAGGTTTTCAGATCTTCTACAAAACCTTAATTTGAAGTTTTGGATTTGGGGACCTCACTTGACATTTTCTAACTAGGTATACCTATTTTCTTATATTTTCATATTTATTTTCCATACCTAAAAGTGAACTTTAATACTAAGATAGCACAAGATATCTCCTAAACAGAATGTGTTCTGATCTAAAATGTCCAATAAAATATCTTTTGACTTCCTCTCTGATGAGGATCAATTTAAATTTTTTTACCCATTTTCAGAATTATTTTCTAGTCTAAAAATGAATTTCTACCAATAAAACAGCAACCTAAATTCATACAAAAATTTCTACTGTTCCACTTACCCAAACAGAACCTTCATAAATTTTTCCTACCCCTTTTTGGTTACTTAGATTCATTTTCCCACATTTTAAACTTGTTTTATGCCTAAAGGGTATAATTCAGAGATAAATTACAAAACAGCAAATCTCATTTAGTTTTAAAGTTTATTTCCCCTCTAAACTCAGACCTCAGGTTGTTCTACCAATTTTCACAGGGTTAGAATAATTCAACTGAACTTACACCTATGTTTAAATTTAAATCCTATTCACATATTCAATTTCCTGAAATTAATACTTCCCAGGGACTGTGTGCAATTTCACACTGCAGTGGGGCCCCATTTCTCATTTTCTAAATTTTCAGGGGTCTAAGTGTGCAAAACAAGGAGGTCTTCCTAATTCTTATTAAGTCCAGGGGCTAAAACTGATTTTTAAATGAATTTACATGAATTTCTGAGGGTCCAGGGGCTAGATCAGAAGTTTCCGGGGCTAGCTCGTGTTTTCCGAGATCCCCAGGGGGTAGCGCGTAAGATTCCCGGCCTTTATAACGCGGGGCTGACATGGGCCGTTGGATTTAAAACGGAGGGCTGAGATTAGATCGCGAAGCGGTATGGGTTAGATCTATTCGGGGCCGCACGATTTAAAATGGACGGGCCTCAGGGGGCCACGTCGCCCTGGCCGGAGCCAGCCCGCGCGCGCGGCGGTGCGCGGCGGCGGGGGCGGTGATCTCGCCGGCGCAGCTTCGGTTCCTTGCCGCTACACGCTAAAACTTGCAGCTTTTCACACGGATCGACTGTGGAGGGGTAGGGGAAGCTCACCTAGGGGTTTCTCGGGCTTGGAGAGGTCGGAATTCGGCTCTGCGACGACGGTGGTCAGAGCTGCTCCTCGGTGCTCGTCGAAGCCGATGCTAGGGTGCAAGACTCGTCGCTTCCTTCACCTGCAGGGCTTCCTGGCGGCGGTGGAACACGAGAAACCCGTTAGATCAGAGAAACCGGACGAGGATCGAAAGAAAACGACCGAGGATGCCTCGGTTCTCACCGGAGAGAAAGATGGAGCGGGTAAGGGGAAACCTGCGAGTTTTCTTGCGTTTAAATGCATGAGGAGGGGTGGCGGGGGTCGGTGTAGATGTGCAGCAGCGCTTTGCCGAAGATCGGGCGTGGAAATCGGGTGAAGCAGCAGTGATTGGCGCGGGAAGATCGGGGCAGTCGGGGGCGCGGGGGGGGGGGGGGGGGGGGAAGATGACATGCAGGCCCCACGCGTCAGAGAGAGAGGGAGGGGGGGACAGCCGTGGGCTGTTCGGCCGGCTGATGTGGGTTTCGGCCCACTGGCCGTTTTTCTTTTTCCTTTTTCTTTTCTGTTTTGATTCAAATTTGAATTCCAGTTTGCTTTTGAATTGTTTCACCACATGCATTACGTCCAAAAATTTTAAATTGCCCTCTTTAACAGGTTTTGGGGTGTTTCAACTCTACCCCCCTTAAAAGAAATCTTGTCCTCGAGATTGATGACC
Source organism: Neostapfia colusana (assembly GCA_030760725.1). Lineage (NCBI taxonomy): Eukaryota > Viridiplantae > Streptophyta > Magnoliopsida > Poales > Poaceae > Neostapfia > Neostapfia colusana. Next base: position 20,742,518 of record JASWHV010000011.1, read on the forward strand.
TTAGGAAAATAAATTTGGAAACTGTGCCTTGAGCTCATCTTCTCGCTCCCATGTGGCTTCTGCTTCCGAGTGATGCTTCCATTGCACTTTGCACATTCGGATCCTTTTATTTCTTGTGTGGCGTTCCATTGTCTCCAGGATCTTGACCGGTTGCTCGGCATATGAAAGATCCTCTCGTACGTCCACCTCATTCATGGGTAACATCTCTTCGGGTGTTCTTAAACATTTCTTGAGTTGTGACACATGGAATACATCGTGCACATCTGATAGTCGAGCCGGTAGTTCTAACTGATATGCCACTTCGCCTTTCCTCTCCAAAATCTGGAAGGGTCCGATGTATTGAGGTGATAGCTTCCCTTTCACCTTGAATCGACGAAGCCCTCGGATAGGGGACACCTTGAGATAAACATAGTCCCCCACGTTGAAAACGAGCTCTCTTCTCCGTACATCGGCATAGCTATTTTGTCGGGTCTGGGCTATACTCAAGTTGTTGCGGATTTCCCTCACTTTCGCCTCGGCTTCTTGTAGTACCTCGGGCCCAAACACTTTACTTTCCCTGGTTTGGTTCCAAAATAGTGGAGTTCTGCACTTCCTCCCATACAACGCCTCAAACGGTGACATCTTCATACTAGCCTGATAACTGTTGTTGTAGGAGAACTCCGCATACGGTAAGTTCTTATCCCAACTCCTATTGTTCTTGAGTGCACAACCTCTCAGCATATCCTCAAGGATCTGACTGGTTCTTTCAGTCTGCCCATCGGTCTATGGATGGTACGCAGAACTGAAATTCAAGTGAGTCCCCATGGTTTCATGTAACTTCTGCCAGAACCTTGAGGTGAACTGTGTCCCTCGATCTGACACTATCTTCTTTGGCACTCCATGAAAACACACGATTCATGACATGTACAACTCTGCCAATTTTGATCCGCTGTAGCTTTCTTTCACGGGGATGGAATGGGCTACCTTAGTTAGCCTGTCGATGATGACCCATATTGAATCATATCCCGATTGGGTCCTAGGAAGTCCCACTATGAAGTCCATACCTATTTCCTCCCATTTCCATTCGGGCACTTTGAGTGGTTGCAATAGTCCCACGGGTCGTTGATGTTCTGCTTTCACCAACTGACATGTGTCACATAGGGCAACATGTTCCGCAACATCTCGCTTCATGCCATACCACCAATATCTGCTTCTGAGGTCATGATACATCTTCGTACTCCCAGGATGAATGGAATAGTCGGAATCATGAGCCTCCTTCAAAATTAGTTCATAGATCTCCTTCACCTCAGGCACACAGATTCTTTTCCCATGCCACACCGTACCTTGTTCATCCTCTCTGAACCCAGGAGCTTTATTCTCTTTGATGAGTTCTCTGATTTCTTGTATCTTCTCATCATTCTTCTGACCGTCGCGTATGTCTTGCTCCAATGTGGAGTCCACCTCCATGGCGATGGCCTCACCACTATTCACCAGGCATAGATTGAGTTTTGCAATCTCTTCCTTCAACTCCGGTGTCATTTAAGCTCAACATGTTGACGTGCACCTTCCGTCTTAAAGCATCTGCCACGACATTCGCTTTCCTAGGATGGTAGTTTATTCCCACATCAAAGTCGTTGATTAGCTATAACCATCTCCTTTGTCTGAGGTTGAGATTTGGCTGTGTGAAAATGTACTTTAAGCTCTTATGATCTGTATATATCTCTGTCCTATTTTCCATCAAGTAATGCCGCCAAATCCTCAATGCGTGGACCACTGCGGCTAGTTCTAGGTCATGCGTAGGATAGTCCTTCTCGTGTTTTCGGAGCTGCCGGGAAGCATAGGCAACGACATGCCCCTCTTGCATGAGAACACATCCCAACCCGTGTCCAGATGCATCGCAATACACCGAAAAATTCTTCTGCATATCTGGCATAACTAACACTGGGGCTGTTGTCATGTAAGGGCCTCAGTTTTTGACACATAATTGAAGTGTTCATCACCACACCACACACCTCATTTGATGAAAGATGATGAACACAAATGAAGAGCAAGTAACCACCATCAACATGCTCATTAGAGAACAAACTCACATATTGCAAAAGTGGTATTTCCCACATGTGATATAGGTGGGCTGGACATATGAAAACTCCTACACATTGCTAAGGATGTCCATGCCAAGTTTCACCCAAATTCAAAACCTTTTTGAGACCATTTTGGGTATAGCTAGGAAGAGGGCAGTTTGAAACCATATTCAAATTCAAACTGTTTTTAACCCATGAATTTAAAAGTGGGAGGCGTATTCTTATTCAGCACATTTTTGTGAGCTCACACACCAATTTTCACTCCATTTGGAGTTGATCTTGACATGAGCTAAGTGGGACAAATTCAAACTTTATTCGAATTCAAAACTGAACTTGTGCTGAAATTCATTCAAACCAAACACAATTTGAATTCTACTCAATTCAAATGGCTCATGGATGAATAATTTGAATCACCATGGGTATTTTGGGGCTCACTGTTTACAACAGTGATTAGGAGTGAATTTCAGAGGTTAAAACCCCGGGTGGGACCCACATGTCAGCCACTGAAGCAAAAGAATCCGACTGAGGACTCAGCTCGGTTAACCGCGCGCGCTGCAGCTGCCGCCACGGCGAAGAAACGGCGAAGCCACCAGCTGCTTGCCGGTCTCAGCCGCGGAACTGACTCCCTGGGTCTTTATCTACCCGCCCTAGCGGTCACCGGCGCCTTCCATCACTGCCTCGTCGCACTTCCACCCAAAACGACGAAACACCTCGCCGCCCGAGTGAAACTTTGGTTCCTCATCGCCCGGCCGATCCAGTGACCCTCTCGGCGATCTGAGACCAGCACCGGGTGCGCCAAGCCATCTTCGACACCTTCGCATCGGTTCCAGACCCTGCGCGGTCTTCCCCGAGCTCCACCGCGGCGATATTTGTCCTGCCGGTTCAGCTCGAGCCGCCGCTGCGGGAACAGCCCTTCCGGCCACCGCAGCCCACCGTTCACGGAGCTGTAAACAGCAAAGAGGTTCGCCTTCAACCCCTCTTTCTTTCCCGTAAGCTCCGGCGGCGTGACAAGCGCTGCTCAAGCCGGAATTTCATGTTTTCGCGACGGTGTGCAAAAGGGAGGTTTGCACCGATCCGAGAAATTCGTAAGCCACACTGTATCACTCATCCTCTTGTAGAGAGGATCACTTCTAGTAGCCCGTGCGGATCCATAGGAGCAAGAACCACGAAGAACCGTGGAGGAAAACCGCTGTTCTTCGAGTTTTAGTAGAAATCCCGATTTCCGGCCTAGATCACACGGTGACAGCCCAACACAGCCCTTCCCGAGCTCTGTGGATCTCACGTCAACCTTTCCTATGATCCACTGATGCTCGACGACCCTTAGCTTGATCGGGGGAGGTGCTAGGGAGGGTGGACAACGCGACCGAAGTTCTCCCGAGGCTGCGGCTCGTCGCCGACCATGTGGCAGCCATTTTCATGGCGAGCTGGCCCGAGAATCCTGTTCCCCAAGAGAAAATAGGCAGAGGCGGCCAAAATCGTAAAGTTTGTAGCTGTACAGAAGCCGGCGGCGAGCTCTCCGGTGAGGCTCCTCGGCGGCAGAGCGCGGGTGTCGGGAGGTTGACGAAGGGGTGGACCCCAGCTGTCAGCGGGAGATATTTTAAATCGGGATCGGGCTGCGGCCGGGATCTGGTGTGCTGGCGCGCAAATACCCTGTGAGCCCCGGTGTGCCGGACACCGCTGCGCTCGACACGTGTCCTCGCAGGCCCCCGCGAGATTTAAACTTTTCCCCGATTTTCAGAATTCTTCCAAACTCCAAATCCTCATAACTTTGGCTAGAAAGCTCCAAATCGAGTGAACCAAATTTTGTTGGATTCCGCTCTCTGAGCACTTTCCAGCAAATCAAGTTTCAACTAATGAAAACCCTTAATTCTCCAGAATTAATTCCTCAAAATTTAAACTGTTAGGAATTTTAACTGGAGAATCCTTTGTAGGAAAATCCTGAAATTTTGCTGGTATGTTAACCAAAATATCCCTGAACTACCATAAAAATTTCAGATCCATTTGAGCTCATTTGTTCCACCTAATGGTGTGATTAGTGAAACTGTTCCAGAGAAAATATAAAAATGTCCAGAAACATTTTCAGAATTTTCTCTGAAATTGTTTAGCTCATATCTTTAGCTAGGAACCTTCAAATTATATGAGACCAACTCCATTAGAACCCTCTGAAAATCTAGTTTTCAGAAAGTCATAGTTTGTTTCATGAAAATCCTTAGAACACCCTAAAAGCCTTCAATTAAGGTCAGGTACATAATTAAATGTGGAGGGCTCAAATGAACTTGACTGCAACTAAAACTTGACCAAGTTTCTATTTAGGTTGTAACCAAGCCACAGAAAAAGTGTCACAGTCATTAGGCTTGTCTAGTAAGAGTTATAGACTTCACAAGATTAAAAGTAAATACAACTGCATTTAAATTAATACATGTATTGCTTCTATCATGTAGTCGCTAAGGTCGAGGAGGAACCCGAAGTCCTAGACTTCGTTACTCCGGAGGAACAGCTAGCCTACGACCAAGAGCAGCAAGGCAAGCTCCGGTTTGCATTAACCTTTTACAAGTTTTTATTGTTCTGAGCACATACTTGATTACTTTATTCTTTGCATTAGAGTCTTGTTTGGAAATCCAACTGCATAGCCAAGAAAACCATGGGTTGGGTTTAGGATTGCAAACCCCATTAGCTACTGCAATGCTAAGGTAGAGTAGGATTCGGTACAAGCCGAGTAGTTGGAACTACTAGCAAGCATAGGCTAGAGGCACTCGACTCGGGTAGTGATAGCACATAAAACACATGGCAAGAAAATGAGACCAAGCGGAGGGTAAGGGCAGCAGGACTTTGGGGCCTGTGTGCTGTAGCTCCGCTTGTGTCTATTGAGGACCGAGCCGTGTGCAGGCCTGTTGAACAAGCTAGAACAGTACCGAAGACCTACCGGCTATATGGGAACCGGGAAACTGATGTAACTCGGGTAGCTGGGTATTGAGGCATTGCCCGTCGTTCAGAGAGTAGGTTGAGAGCTTGAGGTGTAAATCGGCTGGCGGCACTGAGACGTGCGTGCAGAGACCTCTTGCTCGAAACGATGGGACCGGTTCAATATTTAGCTGACAGGTGAAAGGTAGTTGCGTACGGCGTCCGTGATGGTTGTTGTAGGCAACATCGAGTACGGGCGTATGTGACGGGTTGTTCGGGTAACCCTGCAGGTGTAAATCGATTATAATCGCCGTCCCTCGCGGTCAGTGAGTACCACTTGTTCACTGTACCGTGACGTAGAAAGAACAGGCTAGTTACATGTTAAAATATTGCTGATTGAAAGATGGACCCTGATTGCTAATGGTTTGCTATAGTTTAGAGCTAACTAAAGTTCTTTTTCAACTTTGGGCAAAGTACATGAGAGAAATGCGTTTCTTGTTTGATTGCGGCTCTCTCATGTACCTTAGCGTAAGGTTCTCCACAACCTGCTGCTAAAACTTGAAAGTAGGTTCTACTAACTAGGCGAGTCCTTGCAAATGATTTTTACCTCATATAAACCATCACCCCTCATTTAGAAGTTCCATGTTTAGGTGAGACGGGTAAGACTTGCTGAGCCTTCGTGCTCACTGCTTGTGTTTGAAGCTTTTGCAGGGTTCTATGTGGAAGGGACTCCAGAAGAGGAGACGGAACCCCAGGAGGGGAACCCCGTCGAGTGGGAGTCATGCACGCCGCAGATTTAGTGTGCGTGTGTGCTAGCAAGGACACGTTCAAGGGCTGAACGTGGACTTGATGCGTAGTCTACGCCCGTGAGTGTAGACTGGAACTATTTTAGTGTAAACATGTTCATAAACTTGTTTATGTAATAAAATTTCGCTTCCGCTTTGTACCTTTGACGTGTGTTGTCCGGTGCTGTACAACGCAGTACCCCTCAGCGTGATCCTGGCTCGACAAGACTGTGGGGTTGTGTCAGCGTTGGTATCAGAGCTCGCTTGAGATTTAACGCACTACAAAGGTCATCTTTTTCAAAAATCCAGTGAGGAACGAGTTAGTAGCCCGTATAAGGATGTTATTAGCATATAGAAAGTGGCATATTAACTTATTTGCTTATGTCGGAAAATCGTGTATCTCGGGACGTTTATGTCTTGGGGGGTACACGTAAGCGCTGTCCACCAGTGCACACAAGCTGAAGGGTGGAGCCCCACGGGTGGCAAGTAACCCGACCCGCTTTGATATCCTCTACGACTCTTCATGTCGTTTGGGGTATTCGAGCAACGTCTATTCCTGGCGTGTGTGGTGCAACTTGGGAGACCCTGTCATGTGGTCTGAAATGTGAACACGTAGCTCAAGACGTGTTTGGCTTGAGAACATCCGGGCGAGTGATGACGGACAGGTGTACGAACTGTATGGTCCGGGCTCGGTGTGCAGCCGAGTCTGATGATTGTTTGAGTTTCTTCAGGTAACCTGACCACGAAACGGTAGACGTGTAGCACACGTGTGCGAGTGACGTTTAGTGCCACTGAAATAACGAAGCCGGCTAAGTCCTGTATAGGTTTTTCTTTGTGAGGACGTAGTACCGACATAATCTGGTGACACATCGACGTCACACCCAACTAAATGAACAACTTCATTTAAAACTTGAAGGTTTTGATATAAAGTAGAAAACTTGATGTAACTCCTTCCCTTGAAAAAGATATTCAAAGTTAACAAGTTTTCAACTTATAGGTTGTTAAGGACAGAGCACTCTGTTTTCAGCTGAATCAAGGCTGAAGTTAATCAGAGGTTAGAGGTTGAGTTCTTTCGAGGTTGGGGTCGTATGATACATTTATGGAAAGCATTGGAAGATATTTACAACTCTTCTGTTGAGGTCCAGAGGTATTTCATCCCTTAACCACTCGAAAAATGCAGTAGAGTTCAAACTGTCCAGAAAACAGGACAGAGTAAAGACTCTCTGTAAACTCTCTGTAAATTGAGTATAACTTCCTGCATAAAAATCCAAAAATAGAAAATGAGGTAGTTATGGAAAGCTTATGATATGGGTTACAACTTTGTAATAGAAAGTTTTGTCAGATTGAGAGCAGAATTAACTGGAATTCTTGGATCAAATCAGTACCTAAAGCAGGGAGGTGCTGCCCAGAATTCTCCAGAAATTCTGTTAACTTTGACATCTTATAACTTTTGAACCAGGACAGATCTTAGTCCGAGCAAATACTTTCTGGAAAGCTATTGAAGTTAGCTTTAACTTTGATGTTGAGCTCCAGAATTGGTTTTGCCTTTAGCATGGTCTAAATCAGGTATAGAAACTGGTCAGGGCTGTCATGGGAACAGCAGATCAGCAGTCAAATTTGTTTAAAATTTGAACTGTGTTTCCAAGTTTTATGGGTTCAATGACATGTCTTATGTTATAACTCAGTGGTTTACTGTTTAAATAAATATTTGACATTTCTCAAATACATTTTTTTACAGATGACAGCAGATAAGCAATTGGAGAACGGGTGGGTGGTGTCCCACTGTTCTCACCGTAGCGGCTACCCGGAAGCATTGTGGCAAATGCTCCAATATTTCGGGTACGACCAGATGCCGCAGTACTTCGCCAAGGAAGAAGGCGAAGAGGGGAACAAGACGTGGACGATCCATGTCGAAGTCACTGCAGGACCTACGCCACCCGGTTGCGTGCCGTTCACCGTCACGGTGAGAGGAAGACAACCGGAATGGAGGTGGCAAGTGGCAGCCCGTGACACCATGTCACGTTTCTGCCAACTACACGTGCAACTATGGAGAGCACTCCATACGCGCTCATTCCGGTGGAGGGACGAGCTCAGCATGTGTGGGAAGAGAGGTACCTGGAGGCAACGGACCCGGGTTGCCCAAGGTACAACCCCGCGGAGGCAAATCTCAGCCTCCAGATGAGAGCGGGAAATGCCGTGATGGACAGCCAAGCTGTTCATATGGAGCATCTCGCTACAAAGCTCAAGGAGAGTACGAGCCATGGAGACCATTTCAAGAGTGCTCACAGCGCACTGCGCAATGTGCTCCTTCCGACGATCAAGCGACTGAATGAACAACACAATCAGTTGCATCGTCTGAAGAAGGCAAAGAAGAAGAGCCGTGTCGACATCGCGGCATTGCAAGAACTGGTACAGAATCTGACCCAACAGAACGAGGAACTTACTCAAGAGCGGAATGACGCTATTGAGGAAGGGCAAGGCTGGGAAGAAGATTACACCCAGGCTATGGATGAGGTGCATGCTTTGCAGGACCTCGTACCTCCGGTATTGGGCATACCGGTGGTCTTGGGTCTTCCGGCAATGGGAGAACCCGGGATGTGAGAAGAGGTGGTAGATCCAGAGCCACCAGCAGAGATACCGGAGGAGGACGACCCACAGGAGGTCGAGTTCTACTCCGAGTAAGGGGTTACAGTTGCCAAGTAGTGCAGCTAGGGTAGTGTAACCCAACTTTTGTAATCAGTGACATGTCGTGTAGACAGTAGCGTATGTATAGGTAGTGACGACATGAGCACGACTTCTCGGAGACCCGAGAATAATGTATCTTGTATAAAGTTTATGCTTTATCAATATATGTGAATGTTGTGCAAATTATTCATGTGTCACTTCAATTCCTACTGTTGCATATGGAAAAAAATTTTAGTAAGACATGTGCTAATCGCTGCTATTTTGAATTTCAGAATGACGCGTACTCGTGCCAACCCTGATGTTGGGGGTACTAGTCAAGGGGGAGAGACCTCCCAACCACCTCCCGAGGACTCCTCGGGACAGCAGCAGCAACAACAGCATCAGCAACAGCAAACACCACCACTGCCAACGGTTACATTGGCCGACATCGTCGCAGCAATGGCGGGTTCACATCAGCAGCACACGGAGTTGCTGCAAACGCTTATCGCCAATACGTCTCGCCCAGAGAGATGTCAAGATCGTGAGGAGCGTCAACAGAGCTCCTACTCCGACTTCCTGGCGACTCATCCCCCTGTATTCTCAAGGGCGGATGAACCTCTTGACGTGGACAACTGGCTCCGCGCCATAGAGATGAAGTTCGGGCTGCTCAAGATAAGTGAGCAGCGCAAGACTCAGTTCACGGTCCAGCAGCTCCAAGGATCTGCGAGCGCGTGGTGGGCCAACTTCTGTGCTTCACAGCCCACCGACCGAGTGATGACCTGGCAGAGTTTTGGACGGCCTTCAGGGCCCATCACATACCACCAGGTTTGATGAAGAGGAAGATGCAGGAGTTCTTACACCTGCAACAAGGGAGCCGGAACGCGCCGGAATACTCCAGAGCGTTCAACGATCTCGCGCGCTACGTGTCGTATCATGCCGATACCGATGAGAAGTGGCGGGACCACTTCTACCAGGGGCTTAACCTGCTCCTGAAGGACAAGTTGGCGATGTTCAATCGCGGCAGCCTCAATGACATCATTGATGCTGCGATTGTTCAGGAGGACTCCGGCAAGGAGTTAGCAGCGGCGGAGCGAAAGCGAAGCGCGCCGCAAAGCAGTGGAGAAGAAGGCGGTCCTTCTCAGAAGTTTCGGATGGTGAATCGCCCACCATCAGGTCCACGCTGGCAGCCACCACAGCGGTCGATGCCGTTCCGCAGTCGACCGTACTCTTCACCGGCATTCAGGCCGGCACTGCCAGTACCACCTCCGCAACAACAGCAGCAGCGGGCGATGCCGCGTGCGTATGCACCTTAGCAGCGCATGCCGGTCTTTCGTCCCCCGAGCTCTACACCAGCAGCGGCCACATGTTACAAGTATGGTCGTCCAGGACACTTCGCGAGCAGTTGCCAGAGAGGCAAGGCGGCGGAGTGGCACCACAGTTTCCAGGGAGGAATCAACCCTGGAACCCTACTAATGCGCGGTGGGCAAACCCTAGGAAGATGTGGACGTCGTTGGAAGATGTTTGAACATGTGCAAGGAGTGCATGGACGTGGCTGCATGGTTCCAAGGCATGATTAAGAGATGTGGACATAAAGAATTGGTCGGAAAGGTCCAACCGACTAGGTTATGGACTCAGGCTGCGGCTGAGTCGTGTTTGACTCAAATATGGAAAGTTTTGAGTTGGTTATGATAGGATTTCGTGTGGGTCACGAATTTTAGTTGTTTTAGGAATGTTTGGGACGTGACTAAGGTGTTTGGAAGTCTTAAGATTGCTTCTATCTGCGTTTAGAAGAGTCTTGAGCAGTATTGGAAAGTTACAGTTTGAATCCAAGTAGGAGTATGAGTCCTAGTTTGAATTGGGTTGGCCTTACGGCTGGTTATATAAGCAAGGGAGGCCAAGGCTCGTGGGGGCACGACTTTGGGGCTGTTCCTCTTGTGTTTTGATAAACAAAATTCATATTCTAAAGGAACTTTTGTGCCTTGTTCGTCCGACTTGTTTCAGACAAGTTTTTCTCGTCGAGTTTCTGTTCAGCACTACCTTGCTTCGGTGGTTTCATCATAACTCGAGTTTTACAGATCCAATTGATGTGATTCTTTTTGGCTTGTCTTCACAACTTGATTATATATCACCTGTTAAAATTTCACGGTCATTGAATTTGTGGTTTCTGATCTACACGAGTTTCTTTGCAGTATTCCAGAACTGTTTTTCTCGCGTAGGACAGATTGACCTTTGTTCGATCTTTCGATCGTAACTTGAGTTTCTCTCAACGGATTTTCATGATTCTTGTTGTGACGTCTTCGATACTTGATTATCTACAATCTATACTAGTTTGTCAAATTTGAAAACGTTTAGATTAGTCGCACACACGGTTTCTTTAACAGATCGGTTTTCTGCTGAGGGGTGTTTTGTTGCTTCCGCTGAAAAGTTTTTATCTACCATTCACCCCCCTCTGGTAGCTTTACACGTGCACTTCGATCCTACATTTGGTATCAGAGCCAGGTTGCTCTAATATTTATGATTTGCACATGTTTTGACTAATCATCATGAAGAAATACTCTGCCAAACTTTTGTGTGTTTAGTGGTATTGATTTTCAGGTTTGGAAGGCACGCATGGAAGCTTTCATCCAGGCGCAAGGCTGTGTAATATGGGAAAAGGTGTACAAGTCTTACGATGTGCCTTCAAACGATCCAGTCACGGCTACAAACATGAGAGATGTCGACAACAACAATAAGGCTCAGAACTTGATCATACAAGGACTAACTCAGAGCGACTTCGACCATGTTGCACACCTCCGATCGGCGTACGATGTGTGAAGAGCACTTTGTAACTACCACGAAGGATCCAACACGATCAAGGAGGTAAGACAGGATATGTTAAAGAAAGAATACATGCGCTTTGAGATGCAACCCGGTGAGTCGATTGATGACCTCTTTGCTCGCTTTAATAAAATTCTCAGCAACTTGCGTAGCGTCAATGTTAATTTTTCAGATGCTGAAAATGCTAGGCAATTACTAAGTGCATTATACATGTCAATTTGGGAGATGGAAGTAACATCCATACGTGAATCCACTGTCATTTGTACTCTTACATTAGATGTGCTTTATTCAAAGCTAAAACTCATGAAATTGACATTATATCACGTAAGAACCCAAATAAGACTATTGCATTTGTCTCGCAATGTGATATTCCTAGCTCCGTCCAATCATCTAGCAATACACTTGCTTTTCTGTCTTCACTAACCCTGGAACAGATTGAGGAGTTTCCAGAGGAGGAGCTAGTACATCTTTCTACTAGGTTCTCAAAAGCATTGCAAAATGTGAGAACTAGAAGGAGAGGATGCTCCAGACCTCAACGATGCTTTGAATATGGTAAGACAGGACACTTTCGTACAGATTGCCCTAACCTTTCAGGTCCTTCTAACCGTGATGAAAAGCAGAATAAAGTCAAGTCCTCTTTTGGCAACACCAACAAGAAAAAGAAGGGTTTTACAAGACGCAAACTGATAAACAGTTTCATCACCACACTTCCAGAACTTGGCTCGAGTGATGTAGACATTGGAAGTGATGAAGATGAAGATGATCTGACAAACTTGTGCTTCATGGCGGGCGAATCAAAATCAAGTATGGAGGATGCAGAACACAACAGTGACAACGAAGAGGTATGTCCTACTTGTGAAGAAATGTGTGATGCTATTTCTCGTGCCACTATTATTGTTAAGAAAAAGGACAAAAAGCTTAGGGACAATGCTGTTAAAATTGATTCACTAGAATCTGAAATTAATCTTTTAAAATCCTTGATTCCTAGTGATGATTCTTGTTCCTCATGTTATTTAATATATGAACAATTGTCCTCGCTAAGAAGTGCATACACCTCCACACTTGATAAACTTGAACTTGAAATCAAAAAGAATAAAAAGCTTGCTGCACTTAATTATGAAAACTTGAAAGATGCTTGTTGTTCTACAATTGATTTGCATTGTTCTACTTGCAATGATCTTGATAAGAAACTACAAGATGCTATGAAAGAAATTTCTATATTGAACAATGCTTTACGTTCTCATGAAGTTAAATATTGTTCCAGTTGCAAATTAAAAGAAAAAACTTCATGTGAAAATTGCCTTGATCTATCAAATAAACTTGATAACATGCATAGGACATTAGATCGGTTTTGTAATGGGAATAAGAACCTAAAGTTGCTGCTGAATTCTTCCAAGTCTTGCAATGATAAAACTGGTTTAGGTTTTGATTCACATGCTCATGCTAAGGAACATCCACCTAAAATTGTAAAATTATTAGTAAGTGGTTTGATTCAAACAGTTCCTAAACAAAAAGAAGTGGTTTTTTAAATCTGCAGGACTGTTGTCACATTCGGGTTCAAAAAAGCATACTGCATGCTCATCTAGACATGAATACAAAGTTAAATTTCATTGTACATATTGTGGTAGAGATGATCATGTCATAGATTTTTGTTATAGACTAGCTAAACAACATAAAAAGGAAAGAATGCAAGCTAGATCTTATAACTCTCATGCAAAATTTGCTGCACATACTAAACCGATGTCAGGAACATGCAACCTGCTGTTATGAGTCTGAAATATTCAAAGTTTACCTCCGGAGCTTCAGTTTTTGCCTCCGGAGCTACTGATTTTCGTGCTACACAAGTAACACCTCATAGGTCAGTAGTTAAGAACAAAAAATCTCAAACTTTGACTCATAAACCTGTTGTTTTATCTCAGCTTTCGCATGTTATTCCTGCTGGACGTCGTGTGACTCAGTACTGGATTCCTAAATGCCTTTTAACTAACCCCAGTATTGAGTCATCGACGTATTGTGCTTCTATGTAGGTTACACGCTTGAGGAAGGAGAACATTTAGATTGTGGATTCAGGTTGCTCACGCCACATGACCGGTAACAAAGAATGGTTCTCCTCTCTCTCTCTTTTGTGTCACGTGTAGAGAATGTTACTTTTGCCGATAATTCTTCAACTCCTATAATTGCTAAGGGTTCGGTTAGAATAAATGATCACTACACTTTGAAGGATGTGGCACTTGTCAAAAATTTGAAATACAACTTGCTTTCTGTTTCACAATTGCTAGATGAAAATCTGGAAATTATTTTCAATAAAAACTACTGCAAAGTTGTAGATTCAAATAGTGAGCTTATCTTTAACATGTCTCGATTTGGAAGAGTTTTTAAAACTGATTTTGATATGTCTTCCTCTAAGCATAGATGTCTAGTTGCAAATGATTCCAAAGATTTATATTTTTGGCATCGTAGACTTGGTCACGTAGGGTTTGATCATCTCACGCGTGTTAGTGCTCTTGATCGCATAAGTGGGCTGCCTAAGCTTAAAGGGGACAAAGAAAGTGTGTGCTCTTCTTGTAGACATGCTAATATAGTTGCAGGTTCACATGCTCCTCTCACAATGACCATGACAACTGAACCGGGTCAACTTTTACACCTTGACAACGTAGGACCTTCACATGTTCAATCCTTCGGAGGTAAATGGTATGTTCTTGTGATTGTTGATGACTATTCTAGATACTGTTGGGTTTACTTTATGGCATCTAAGAATGAAGCTTTTAGTCACTTTAGAACTTTATTTCTTAGATTATCAATTGATCACCCAGAATCTTTAAAAGCAATTAGAAGTGATAATGGAACCGAATTTAAAAATCAATCGTTTGATAACTTTTGTGCTGAAAATGCAATATATCATCAATTTTATTCACCATATGTACCTCAACAAAACGGTGTTGTAGAGAGAAAGAACAGAACCATAGTTGAGATGGCTAGGACTATGCTTGATGAATATCAAACACCTAGGAAATTTTGGGCTGATGCAATTGCAACCGCTTGTTATGTCTCAAATCGTGTTTTCTTGCGTGCTAAGCTAGGTAAAACACCATATGAGCTCAGGTTTGTACATAGGCCTAGTGTCACACACTTTAGGGTCTTTGGTTGCAAATGCTTTGTTAAGAAACATGGTAATCTTGATAAATTTGAAGCTATATCTGTTGATGGCATGTTTCTTGGTTATCCATCTCATACTAGATGCTACCGTGTGCTTTTACTTGATACTAACAAAATTGTGGAGACTTGTGAGGTTTCTTTTGATGAAGCTAGCCCAGGTACTAGTTCAAATATTGCAGGTCCGGATCCATATCCGCAGGGGGAGAGTATTTTCGTTGAAGAAGAGGAAGAAGTGGTGCTGGTGCCCAAAAATTCAGCAGCTAATGGCATTGTTCCAGCTCCTGATCCTGATTCACAGCCAGCACCGATGACCACCATTGCTGGTCCAGATCCTCCTCACGTCACAAGCTCATCTATTTGTGATGAACATGAAGAAGAAGAAGCTTGTGAAGTGTCCACTCCCCTCTGGATTCTCAAAAGTCATCCTCCACAACAAATTATTGGAAGCTTGCATGAACGAGTTACAAGATCCAGGTTTTTTTGACCCCAATTCTCATGCTCATTCTGCTTTTGTTGCTTCTTTTGAACCCAAAGATATATCACATGCACTCAATAATGAATCTTGGATTATTGCCATGCAAGAAGAGTTAGAAAATTTTGAAAGAAATAATGTTTGGAAACTTGTACCTCCACCTCAAGGTCACACTTTAATTGGAACTAAATGGGTGTTTAAAAATAAACAAAGTGAGGATGGGGTTGTGGTTAGGAATAAGGCTAGGTTGGTTGCTCAAGGTTTCACACAAGTTGAAGGTCTAGATTGGGATGAAACTTTTGCTCCTGTTGCTAGATTAGAAGCCATAAGAATTTTGTTAGCTTTTGCTGCACCTAAAGGTTTTAAGCTATATCAAATGGATGTCAAAAGTGCTTTCTTAATGGCTACATAGATGAGGAGGTTTATGTCAAACAACCACCTGGTTTTGAAAATCCAAATTTTTCTAATCATGTTTACAAACTGTCCAAAGCCTTGTACGGTCTCAAACAAGCCCCTAGAGCATGGTATGATAGGTTAAAAACATTCTTACTTGAAAAGGGGTTTACCATGGGCAAGGTTGATAAAACTCTTTTTGTGCTTAAGCATGGCAGTGACTCATTATTCGTTCAAGTGTATGTGGATGATATTATCTTTGGTTGTGCTTCTCATGATCTTGTGTCCAAGTTTTCAGCTATGATGAGTTCAGAATTTGAGATGAGTATGATCGGAGAACTCACATACTTTTTGGGGCTGCAAATCAAGCAAACCAAGGAGGGTACCTTTGTGCATCAAACAATGTATACAAAAGATCTCCTAAGGCGCTTCAACATGGATAAAAGCAAGCCTCTTCGGACACCAATGTGAACAGCAACAACACTTGAACTTGATGAAGATTATGATCCCTTTGATAAAAAAGAATATAGAAGCATGATTGGATCACTTTTGTATCTCACGGCATCAAGACCGGACATACAATTCAGCGTATGTCTTTGTGCACGGTTTCAAGCCTCCTCACGTGCTTCACATCGTCAAGCCGTCAAAAGGATTCTCAGGTACTTACATGGATCTCAAGAATTTGGGATTTTTCTTCCTTCTTCCAGAACCGTTACTTTGAAAGCTTTTTCGGATGCTGATTTTGGGGGTTGTAGAATTGAAAGGAAAAGTATTTCGGGTGCTTGTCATTTTCTTGGTAATTCACTTGTTACTTGGTCCTCTAGAAAACAAAATTCAGTTGCACAATCAACAGCCAAATCTGAATATGTAGCTGCTACTAGCGCTTGCTCACAAATTCTTTGGATTGTGCAAAACACTTAAAGACTATGGGGTTGATCTAGATAGTGTTCCACTATTTTGTGATAACACTAGTGCCATTTGCATTGCTAAAAACCCCGTGCAATATTCGAGAACAAAGCACATTGACATTAGGTATCACTTTCTCCATGATAATGTTAAAAAAGGAAACATTGTGCTTCACCATGTAGATACCGAACAACAATTAGCTGACATTTTTACAAAACCTTTGAATTTCACTCGTTTTTGTTTCATTCATAGTGAAATAGGGGTTATGCATCCTCATGGCTTAAATTGGGGGGGAGTTTTGAAACTTGGGAAGTCTATGTGTGAATCTGAATTTAAAATAATATGAGCATAGTATTTCATACATATATGACTTTGTGATTCCATTTATATGCTGAAAGTTCTTACTACATTACTCATGTTGTACATTTTGTAGTTTTTGCCATTACTAATAATTGGAATAATTATTTACACTAAATCTGGTCATGATCAAACTTTCTTGATATTTTAAACTTGTTGCATGCTCACAAGTGCTTTTAATCATAAAGAATTAATCAAGTAATCAACTCACATGTTGAGTTTTTATGTTCAAATAAAAAAATGAGAAAAGATCAAGAGAATATGCATGCATCACACTTCTTCTTTTGAGATGGCTTATCATTGCACTTAGATATGAACTTGAAACGAGTTGTGTATGACTAAAACCATGTCCTTAAGCTTCTGACTGTCAAATGACATAGGCTTGGCTTGGTTGGTTAGAATAAGGCTGATGCTGCATATAATCTCTTGCAAATGTCATAAGATCAAAATTTGTGCTTTAAATGATAAATAAAATGCAGCAACAAGTGTCATGCTTTCAGGTCTTGAAATAGTTAAGTTTGTGAGATCATGACTTGCTTAAATTGAAAATTACACTAGATCTCTAGCATGGCTTACACTACTTTATGTATCTCATTGATGTGATAGTGTAAGTTACTTGATAGTATGATTTGGATGAGCTTTATTTTATATGTATATGTTATAATGTGCTCATAACAAATTAATATTTCTCTTTTGTACCTTGCTGAATACATTGTCAAAGGGGGAGAAATTGATCACACATTGCACACATTCACAAGTGTTTTGGCACGATTCTTATCAGGGGGAGAATTTTTGGTATTTTTGTTTTTCTTCTTATTTTATTTCTGATTTACAAAGGGGGAGAAATTGTTTTCAAAACTTTTCATGTGAACAAGCCAATGTTAGGATTTTAAGTGGTGTTGTCAATGCATTCATCAGGGGGGAGATTGTGCGACCTATGTGTGCTGAATACATTGGCTTTGACGATAAAAGTTTTGAATACTACCAAAACACCTTTTTAACAAGGTCCGACTCTAGGTCCGAGCTCCTGCAAGGTCCGACGATAGGTCCGACGTAAGGTACGACTTGCTTTGTCTAGGTCTGACTTATTTTGGCTAGGTCCGACTTGTTTTTGCTAGCTCCGGTGCTAGGTCCGACTAGCTTTGGTAAGTTCCGTGCTAGGTCCGACTAAGCTTTAGTAAGCTCCGGCGCTAGGTCCGACAAGCTTTGGTAAGCTCCGGTTCAAGGTCCCGTTAGCTTTGTTAAGGTTTGGAGCTTGATTGCAATGGTTCTGCTTTTAACTTGCAATGTTTCGATCTTTCTTTACTCTTATGAAAAGTTTGCTTAGTATTATTATACTAAGTTTTTTGTGTGTTTTGGTGGTTATGGCTGCTATCATTTTGCTATGGTTTACAACATACTTATGTGAGGTGCTCACGTAAGATGTTGTAGTTTCGGAACTAACGAGAGTCAAGTCGAGGACTTGTGCTCGGAAGTATTGGTTGTTTATTGATGTGCAGGTGTTGCTTGAGTTCAAGACATGGCTGGTGACGGGATCCATTGAACTTGTCTTAGGGAGAAGATGAGGTTCAACAACCAAGTTCGGGAGGAATTGTGGTTGAGTTGATCGGGAGGTTGCGCAGTATGTTTGAATAAAGAACAATGCATGTGAAGGTATCTTGGACGTCGTTGGAAGATGTTTGCACGTGTGCAAGGAGTGCATGGACATGGCTGCATGGTTCCATGGCGTGACGAAGAGATGTGGACGTAAAGAATTGGTCGGAAAGGTCCAAGCGACAAGGTTATGGACTCAGGCTGCGGCTGAGTCGTGTTTGACTCAAATATGGAAAGTTTTGAGTTGGTTATGATAGGATTTCGTGTGGGTCACGAATTTGAGTTGTTTTAGGAATGTTTGGGACGTCACTAAGGTGTTTGGAAGTCTTAAGATTGCTTCTATCTGCGTTCAGAAGAGTCTTGAGCAGTATTGGAAAGTTACAATTTTAATCTAAGTTGGAGTAGGAGTTCTAGTTTGAATTGGGTTGTCCTTAGGGCTGGTTATATAAGCAAGGGAGGCCAAGTCTCATGGGGGCACGACTTTGGGGCTGTTCCTCTTGTGTTTTGATAAACAAAATTCGTATTCTAAAGGAACTTTTGTGCCTTGTTCGTCTGACTTGTTTCAGACAAGTTTTTCTCGTCGAGTTTCTGTTCAGCACTACCTGTCTTCGGTGGTTTTATCATAACTCGAGTTTTACAGATCCAATTGATGTGATTCTTTTTGGGTTGTCTTCACAACTTAATTATCTATAAGCTGTGAAAATTTCACTGTCATTGAATTTGTGGTTTCTGATCTACACGAGTTTCATTGCAGTATTCCAGAACTGTTTTTCTCGGGTAGGACAGATTGACCTTTGTTCGATCTTTCGATCGTAACTTGAGTTTCTCTCAACGGATTTTCATGATTCTTGTTGTGACGTCTTGATGACTTGATTCTATACAATCTATACTAGTTTTGTCACAGTTGAACATGTTTAGATTAGTCGCACACATGGTTTCTTTAACATATCATTTTTCTGCTGAGGGGTGTTTTGTTGCTTCTGCTAAAAAGTTTTTATCTACCATTCACCCCCCTCTGGTAGCTTTACACGTGTACTTCGATCCTACAACATCGACCTTTTGTCTCTCTAGAACTATGAGAGACGTAGGGTATACTCTACCCTCTAGGCATAATGGCGCTTTTGGGACCATCATGCTTGCTGAAATCTTCTCACCCGGTGAGCAAATAAATTATGGACTATCTGTGGGTAGTATTTGCAAGCTGTATTTAGCAATAAAAGCTTGGCTAATGAAGCTATGCGTGACGCCTGAATCAAATAGTACTATGGCGGGATGCTGGTGGAGTTGGAACATACCTGCAAGGATTGACTCTCCCTCCGGCACGTCCTCTATGGCAAGTTACTGGATGGTGCCGGGCCTAGGGTTTGCCCACCACGCATTAGTGGGGTTGCGGGGCTGATTCCTCCCAGGAAGTTGCGGTGCAACTCCGCCACCTTGCCTCTCCGGAAAACTGCTGGCGAAGTGTCCCGGACGACCACATTTGTAGCATGTGGCTGCTGCTTGGCCGGTGCTTGGGGGATGAAAGCCCGGCATGCGCTGCTGAGGTGCATACGCACGCGGCATCGCCCGCTGTTGTTGTTGTTGTTGCTGCAGAGGTGGTACTGGAAGTACCGGCCGGAATGCCGGTGGAGAATATGGCCGACTGCGGAATGGCATCGACCTCTGTGGTGGCTGCCAGCGTGGACCCGATGGTGGGAGATTCACCATCCGGTATTTTTGGGAAGGACCACCTCCTTCTCCACTGCTTTGCGGCGCGCTTCGCTTCCTTTCCGCCGCCGCTAACTCATTGCCGGAGTCCTCCTGGACAATCGCAGCATCAATTATATTGTTAAGGCTGCCGCGATTGAACATCGCCAATTTGTCCTTCAGGAGCGGGTTAAGCCCCTAGTAAAAACGATCTCGCCGCTTCTTGTCGGTATCGGCGTGATACGAAGCATAAAGCGCAAGATCATTGAATGCCCTGGAGTATTTCAGCGCGTTCTGGCTCCCTTGCTGCAGGCGTAAGAACTCCTGCGTCTTCCTCTTCATGAGACCCGGCGGTATGTGATAAGCCCTGAAGGCCTTCCGGAATTCCGCCCAGGTCATGACTCGCTCAGTGGGCTGCGAAGCACAGTAATTCGCCCACCACGCGCTCGTGGATCCATAGAGCTGTTGGACCGCGAACTGAGTCTTGTGCTGCTCACTCTCTTGGAGCAGCCCGAACTTCATCTCCATCGTGCGGAGCCAGTTGTCCGCATCGAGAGGTTCATCAGCCCTTGAGAATACCGGGGGATGAGTAGCCAGAAAATCGGAGTAGGAGCTATGTTGGTGCTCCTCACGATCTTGATGCCTCTCTGGTCGAGACGCATTCGCAATGAGGGTCTGCAGCAACTCCGTGTGCTGCTGATGAGAGCCCGCCATCGCGGCCACAACGTCAGCCAAAGTAACTGTTGGCGGTGGTGGTGGCGGCTGTTGTGGTTGCTATTGCTGCTGTTTCTGTCCTGAGGAATCCTTGGGAGGCTGTTGGGTGGTCTCTCCCCCCTGACTGGAACCCCCAACGTCCCGGTTGGCACGAGTACGAGTCATTCTGAAATTTAAAACAGCAGCGATCAGCATATGTCATACTTAAAAGTCCATATGAGACAGTAGGTATTGAAGTGATGCATGAATAACTTTCACAACATTCACATATATTGATAAAGCATAAACTTTATACAAGATACATTAGTCTTGTGTCTCCGAGAAGTCGTGCTCATGTCATCACTACCTATACATACGCTACTCTCTACCCGACATGTTACTGATTACAAAAGTTTCGGTTACATCACCCCAGCTGCCCTACATTGCAACGGTAACCCCCTACTCGGAGTAGAATTCGACCTCCTGCGGGTCGTCCTCCTCCGGTACCTCTTCTGGTGGCTCTGGGTCCACAACCTCCTCTTCTGGCTCGGGTTCCCCCATTGCCTGAAGACCCAAGACCACGGGTATGGCACCTACCACCAGTATGCCCATTACCGGAGGTACGAGGTCCTGCAACGCGTGCACCTCGTCCATGGCTTGGTTGTAGTCCTCTTCCCAGCCTTGCCCCTCCTCAATATCGTCGTCCCGCTCTTGAGTAAGGACCTCATTCTGCTGGGTCAGAGCCTGCACCTGTTGCTGCAAAGTCGTGATGTCAACACGGCTTTTTCTCTTCACCTTCTTCAGATGATGCAACTGATTATGTTGTTCGTCCAGTCGCTTGATCATCGGAAGGAGCACATTGCGGAGTGCGCTGTGAGTACTCCTGAAATGATCTCCACGGATGTTGCTCTCCTTGAGCTTCACGGCGAGACATTCCGTATGAACAGCTTGGCTGTCCATCACGGCCTCTCCCGCCCTTATCTGGAGACTGAGGTTTGCCTCCGCAGGGTTGTACCTTGGGCTACCCGGATCTGTTGCCTTCATGTACCTTTCCCCCCACACATGATTAGCCCATCCCTCCACCGGAACGAGCGCATATGAAGTGCCCTCCATAGCTCTCACGTGTAGTTGGCAGAAACGCGACATGGTGTCGCAGGCTGCCACTTGCCACATTCCCTCCGGCTGTCTACCTCTCACCGTAACGGTGAACGGCGCCCAACCGGGTGGCGTAGGCCCTGAAGGAACTTTGACATGGATCGTCCACGTCTTGTTCCCCTCCTTGCCTTCTTCCTTGGCGAATAACTGCGGCATCTCGCTGTACCCGAAATATTGAAATATTTGCCTCAACACTTCCGGATAACCGCTGCGGTGAGAACAGTGGGACACCACCCACCCGTTCTCTAACTGTCTATCCGTTGTCATCTGTAGAAACATATTTGTGAAATGTCAAATATTTATTTGAACAGTAAACCATTGAGTTATAACACAAAACATGTCATTGAACTCATAAAACATGGAAACATAGTTCAAACTTAAGCAAATTTGACTTCTGATCTGCTGTCCAACATGACAGTTCTGACCAGTTTCCATTTCAACCTGATTTAGACCATGCTAAAGCAAAACCAATTCTGGAGCTCAACATCAAAGTTAAATTTAACTTCCATATCTTTCCAGAAAGTATTTGCTTGGACTAAGATCTGTCCTGATTCAAAGTTATGAGATTTCAAAGTTGATAGAATTTCTGGAGAGAATTTGACAGCACCTCCCTGCTTAAGGTACTGATTTGATTCAAGAATTCCAGTTAATTCTACACCACATTTGACAAAACTTTCTGTTACAAAGTTGTAACCCATCTCATGAAATTTTCAGAACCACCTCATTTTCTATTTTTGAATTTTTATGCAGGAAGTTATGCTCAATTTACAGAGAGTTACAGAGAGTGTTTGCTCTGCCCTGTTTCCTGGACAGTTTCACTCTACTGCAATTTTTGATTGGTTAGGGGACGAAACACCTCTGGACCTCAAAAGAAAAGATGTAAAGCTCTTCCAATTCTTTCCAGAAATATATCATATGACCCCAACCTCGAAATAACTGAACCTCTAACCTCTGATTAACTTCAGACTTATTTCAGCTAAAAACAAGGGACTCTGTCCTTAGTATCCTATAAGTTGAAAACTTGTTAACTTTGAATATCCTGTTTAAGGGAAGGAGTTACATCAAGTTTTAGTGCTCTGGATTAAAACTTTCAAGTTTTACAATGAAGATGTTCATTTAGTGCAGTGTGACGTCGATGCGTCACCAGAGCATGTTGGTACTACGTCCTCACAAAGAAAAACCTATACCGGACTTAGCCGGCTTCGTTAGTTCAGTGGCACTAAGCGTCACTCACACATGAATGCTACACATCTATCGTTTCGTGGTTAGACTACCTGCAGATAACTCAAACAATCATTAGACTCGGCTGCACACCGAGCCCGGTATCCATACAGTTCTTGCACCCGGCCGTCGTCACTCGCTCGAATGTTCTCAAGCCAAACACGCCTTGAGCTACGTGTTCACGTTACTGACCATGTGACGGGGTCTCCCAAATTACCCAAAGCACGCCAGGGACAGACGTTGCTCGAATACCCCAAACGACATGAAGAGCCGTAGAGGATATTAAAGCGGGCCGGGTTACCTGCCACCCGTGGGGCTCCACCCTTAAGCTTGTGTGCACTGGTGGACAGCGCTTACGTGCACCCCCAAAGACATAAAACATCCCGAGATGCACGATTTTCCGACATAAGCAAATAGGTTAGTATGCCACTTTCTATATACTAATAACATACTTATATGGGCTACTATCTCGTTCCTCACCGAATTTTTAAAAAAGATGACCTTTGTAGTGCGTTAAACCTCAAGCGAGCTCTGATACCACGCTGACACGACCCCACGGTCTTGTTGAGCCAGAATCACGCTGAGGGTGCTGAGTTGCACAGCACCGGATAACACATATCAAAGGTACTGACACGACCCCACGGTCTTGTCGAGCCAGGATCAGGCTGAGGGGTGCTGCGTTGCACAGCACCATATAACACACGTCAAAGGTACAAAGCGGAAGCGAAATTTTATTACATAAACAGGTTTATGAACATGTTTACATCAAAATAAGTTCAGTCTACACTCGTGGGCATAGACTACGCATCAAGTCCACGTTCAGCCCTTGAACGTGTCCTTGCTAGCACACACGCACACTAACTCTGCGGCGTGCACGATTCCCACTCGACGGGGTTCCCCTCCTGGGGCTCCGTCTCCTCTTCGGGAGTCCCTTCCTCATAGAACCCTGCAAAAGCTTCAAACACAAGCAGTGAGCATGAAGGCTCAGCAAGTCTGACCCATCTCACCTAAACATGGAACTTCTACATGAGGGGTGATGGGTACATGAGATAAAATCATTTGCAAATGACTCGCCTAATTAGTGGAACCTTACTTTCAAGTTTTAGCAGCAGGTGGTGGAGAACCTTACGCTAAGGCACATGAGAGAGCCTCAATCAAACAAGAAACGCATTTCTCTCATGTACTTTGCCCAAAGTTGAAAAGAACTTTAGTTAGCTCTGGACTACAGCAAATCATTAGCAATCAAGTTCATCTTTCAATCAGCAACATTTTAACATGCAACTAGCCTGTTCTTTCTATGTCACGGTACAGTGAACAAGTGGTACTCACTGACCGCGAGGGACGGCGATTATAAACGATTTACACCTACAGGGTTACCCGAACAACCGGTCACGTACGCCCGTACTCGATGTTGCCTACAACAACCATCACGGATGCCGTACGCAACCACCTTTCGCCCGTCAGCCAAATATTGAACCGGTCCCATCGTCCCGAGCAAGAGGTCTCTGCATGCGCATCTCAGTGCTGCCAGCCGATTTACACCTCGAGCACTCAACCTACCCTCTGAGCGACGGGCAATGCCTCAATACCCAGCTACCCGAGTTACATCGGTTTCCCGGTTCCCATATAGCCGGTAGGTCTTCGGTACTGTTCTAGCTTGTTCAACAGGCCCGCACATGGCTCGGTCCTCAATCGACACAAGCGGAGCTACAGCACACAGGCCCCAAAGTCCTGCTGCCCTTACTCTCCGCTCGGTCTCATCTTTCTTGCCATGTGTATCATGTGCTATCTCTACCCGAGTCGAGTGCCTCTAGCCTATGCTCGCGAGTAGTTCCAACTACTCAACTTGTACCGAATCCTACTCTATCTTAGCATTGCAGTAGCTAACGGGGTTGGTAAATCCTAAACCCAATCCATGGTTTTCTTGGCTATGCAGTTGGGTTTCCACACAAGACTCTAATGCAAAGAATCATAATACTTAAATAAGTGCTCAAAACAATAAAAATTTGTAAAAACGGTTAATGCAAACCGGGGCTTGCCTTGCTGCTCTTGGTCGTAGGCTAGCTGTTCCTCCGGAGTAACAAAGTCTAGGACTTCGGGTTCCTCCTCGACCTTAGCGACTACATGATAGCAGAAGTACATGTATCAATTTAAATGCATTTGTATTAAGTTTGAAGTTGAGAAGTCTATAACTCTAACTAGACAGACCCAATGAATGTGAAACTTTCACTGTGGCTTGGTTACAACCTAAACAGAGACTTGGTCAAGTTTTAGTTGCAGCAAAGCTCATTTGAGCTCTCCACAACTAATTATGCACTTGACCTTAATTGAAGGCTTTTAGGGTGTTCTAAGGGTTTTCATGAAACAAACTATGAATTTCTGAAAACTAGATTTTCAGAGGGTTCTAATGGAGTTGGTGTCACTTAATTTGAAGGTTCCTAGCTAAAGATATGAGCTAAACAATTTCAGAGGAAATTCTAAAAATGTTTCTGAACATTTTCCATTTTCTCTGCAACAGTTTCACTAATCACACCATTAGGTGGAACATATGAGATCAAATGGATCTGAATTTTTTATGGTAGTTCAGGGATATTTTGGTGAACATCCCAGCAAAATTTCAGAATTTTCCTCCAAAGAATTCTCCAGTTAAAATTCCAAACAGTTTAAATTTTGAGGAATTAATTCTGGAGAAATAAGGATTTTCATGAAGTGAAACTTGATTTGATGGAAAGTACTCAGAGAGCTGAATCCAGCAAAATTTGGTTCACTCGATTTGGAGCTTTCTAGCCAAAGTTATGAGAATTTGAAGTTTGAAGGAAATCTGAAAATCGGGGGAAAAGTTTAAACTTGCGGGTGGGCACCGGGGAAACGCGTCGCACGCCGAGGCGACAGCACACCGCGGCCCACAAGGTTTTTGCACGCCAGCACACCCGATCCCAGCCACAGCCCGATCCCGATTTAAAATATCGGTCGCTGACAGCTGGGGTCCACCCCCTTCTTCAACCTCCCGCCGCCCGCGCTCTGCCGCCGAGGGACCTCGCCGGAGAGCTCGCCGGCAGCTTCTGTGGAGCTTCAAACTTCATGATCTTGGCCGCCCCTGCCTACTTTCACACGGGGAACAGGATTCTGGGGTCAGCTCGTCATGACAACGGCCGTTACATGGTCGGCGATGAGCCGCCACCTCGGAAAGACTTCGGCCATGTCGGCTGACTTCCCTAGCACCTAAACTACTCGAGCAATCGGTCGGGAAGCATCAGTGGACCACAGGGAAGGTCGACATGAGCTTGAGGCAGCTCGGGGGAGGCCCGAAGTAGGTCCTCACCGTGCGCCCGATGCCTCCCGCATATTCCGTCGTCGGTAAACTTCGGAATACGTCGGTTGCAGAGGTTCTTAGACCAAAAGTTGTAAAGGCAACTTGTGCGCTACCGTGTTTAGTTTATGTGAGAGCGGATTGAGGTCCTCTAATCCTTCCTAGGGTAAGAATTTGATAGAAGCGCACCCGAAGGTCGTTCTGCACACAGAAAGGGGAAAACTGGAAATTCACCGCCGGTGAGCAAACACTCGGGCTGTGGCTCGGGGGTGAGCAGCACCGGTCACCAGCGCGTCCAAGGGTGCCTTGGCTTGGGCGTGGCAACGCCCCGGTTGGGCTGTCCACGGGAGCCCGAGGTGCGGCGGTTTTAAGTCACCGAATTGATCTTTCGGTATAGCCGTGATCAATCGGTTTCAGCTGATTTTTAGCAACGGGGAGGAAGGAGAAGAGTTCCTAGTACCTTGCCGTAGCTCGAGAGGGGACGGGAAGGCTGTGATTGGCGCTCTCCGATCGATTCCGAGCTGCGGAAGGAGTTTGCCAGCGCTGAGTTCTTGCGGGGGAAGAAACTGGCGAGGCTTCGGCCGAGGAGGGGGGGAAACGCCTTAGGAAGGCCCTGAACCGCTTCACGCCCGCGCGTGGCCAAGCAGCTGCTGGCGCGGCGGCTCCCCTCCGTGGCGATCGCAGCGGCGGCTCGGTGACCCGAGTGAGAAAAGTCTCAGTTGGTTGATTCTTCTCTGTGGCTGACATGTGGGACCCACCCAGGGTTTTAACCTCTGAAATTCACTCCTAATCACTGTTGTAAACAGTGAGCCCCAAAATACCCCTGGGTATTCAAATTATTCACCCATGAGCCATTTGAATTGAGTAGAATTCAAATTGGTTTTGGTTTGAATGAATTTCAGCACAAGTTCAGTTTGAAATTCAAATAATGTTTGAATTTGCCCCACTTAGCTCATGTCAAGATTAACTCCAAATGGAGTGAAAATTGGTGTGTGAGCTCACAAAAATGTGCTGAATAAGAATATGCCTCCACTTTTGAATTCATGGGATAAAAACAGTTTGAATTATATATGCTTTCAAACTGCCCTCCTTCTAGCTATATCCCAAAATAACCTCAAAAAGGTTTTGAATTTTTGTGAAACATGGCATGGACATCCTTAGCAGTGTATAGGAGTTTTCATATGTCCAGCCCACCTATATCACATGTGGGAAATACCACTTTTGCAATATGTGAGTTTGTTCTCTAATGAGCATGTTGATGGTGGTTACTTGCTCTTCATTTGTGTTCATCATCTTTCCTCAAATGAGGTGTGTGGTGTGGTGATGAACACTTCAAATAGGTGTCAAAAACTGAGGCCCTTACATTCCTCCCCCCTTAAAAGAATCTCGTCCCGAGATTATAAGGTGAAAACGAGAGAGATGACGGTGGAAAATTACCGGATATGCGACGTGAAAAAGTTGGGGTAGTTGGCGCGAAGAAATCCTTTGCTCTCCCATGTCGCTTCGTCCACGGAGTGATTACTCCATAGAACCTTGTAGAACCACAACATACGGTTGCGTGTGGTTCGGGCCTTTTCGTCAATAATTTGCACCGGTTCTTCCCGATAGGTGAGATCCAGTTGCAGTTCTGCAATGTCTTCCAGCTGGATGGTAGTTGATAGCTTGAGACACTTCCTCAGCTGGGAAATGTGAAAGACGTCGTGCACACCGGAAAGTGCTTCTGGTAATTGTAGCCGGTATGCCACTGGTCCACATCTTTCGGTAATATGGAATAGACCGATGAATCGGGGTGCCAACTTTCCTCTCACCCTGAATCTGTTTACGCCCCTCATTGGAGACACACGCAGATATACGTGATCCCCGACTTCAAATTGTAGTGGGCGTCTTCTCCGGTCCGCATACTGTTTCTGCTGGGATTGGGCGGCTTTTAGGTTCGCTTGAATCAGTCGAACCTTTTCTTCCGCGTTGTTGACAAGGTCAATCCCGAAGGTAACCCTTTCGCCAGACTCACACCAGTTCAATGGTGTGCGACATTTTCTTACATATAGCGCCTCATAAGGCGCCATCTTGATGCTGGCTTGGTACCCATTATTGTACGAGAACTCGGCTAACGGCAAGTGATCATCCCAATTCTTGCCGTGGTCGATAGCGCAAGCTCGTAGCATGTCTTCTATGATCTGATTTAGCTGCTCCGTTTGCGCATCCGTCTGCGGGTGGTATGCTGAACTACGGATCAGCTTCGTCCCCAAGGAAGCGTGCAGCTGCTCCCAAAAACGGGACACAAATAAAGTGCCCCGATCCGATATGATGGTACGGGGTACGCCGTACAAGCATAGGATCCGTGAGAGGTACAGTTCAGCATACTTCTTGGCGTTGTAATTGGTGTTGACCGGGATGAAATGGGCAACTTTGGTGAGCCGATCGACGATCACCCACAAAGAATCATGTTTCTGCAAGGTGGTGGGTAAACCGACGATGAAATCCATGCTCACCTCCTCCCACTTCCAGGCAGGAATGCCCAGTGGTTGCAGCAGTCCCGGTTTCCGCATGTGGTCTGCCTTCACCCTTCGACATGTATCACACTTGGACACGTATTTTGCAGTCTCTCGCTTCATCCGTGTCCACCAAAACTTGCTTCTGAGTTATTGATACATCTTGTTGCTGCCGGGGTGAATATAAAACTTTGACAAGTGAGCCTCATTAAAGATTTTCTTCCGTAATTCCGGGTTACGGGGTACGACGATACGGTCCTTGAACCATAGGACGCCGTCTCCGTCCTTCCGGAAACATTTCAACTCCCCACTGTCTACACGTCTCCGCAAATGCGACATGCCCTTGTCATTCTTCTGGGCTGCCGCTACCTCTTCACGGATGGTGGGGATCAAAGCTAGGTTGTAGAGAGCTCCGTGTGGAATCACATGTAGTGGTGGTTCGCTCTCTTCCAACAGTGTGATGGTCAGATTGTTGATGTGTGACTTGCGGCTCAGCGCATCTGCCACTACGTTTGCCTTGCCTGGATGATAATGGATCTCTATTTCATAATCCTTTATCAATTCTAACCATCTTCGCTGCATCATGTTCAGCTCCTTCTGAGTGAATATGTACTTGAGACTTTTGTGGTCGGTATATAAATGTACGAGGTTACCGAGTAGGTAGTGCCTCCACATTTTCAGTGCAAGTACCACGGCAGCGAGCTCCAAGTCGTGAGTTGGATAATTCTGCTCATGGTTTCTAAGCTGCCGTGATCCATATGCGACCACTCTCCGGTCTTGCATCAGCACACATCCGAGCCCAATGCCGGATGCATCACAGTACACATCGAACGGTTTTGTTGTGTCTGGCTGCGCCAAAACCGGTGCTGATATCAGGTGCTTGACTAAAGCCTTGAATGCTGCTTCACATGCTGGACTCCAAACATATTTGGTAGCCTTCTTCAGCAGCTCTGTCATTGGCTTGGCAATCTTCGAGAAGTTTGGAATGAACCTCCGATAATATCCCGCGAGTCCGAGGAAACTCCGTACCTTGTGAACAGTTCTCGGGGATTTCCAATTCAGCACTTGAGTGACCTTACTCGGGTCTACAGCGATACCCTCCGCTGAGATGATATGCCTGAGAAAAGGCACTTGCGATATCCAAAACTCGCATTTGCTGAATTTCGCATATAACTTGTGATCCCGCAGCCTTTGCAAGACTATACTCAGATGTTTCTTGTGATCTTCCTCTGACTTGGAATATACCAGGATGTCGTCGATGAAGACCACGACAAACTTGTCCAGCTCCGGCATGAATACCGAGTTCATCAAGTACATGAAGTGAGCTGGAGCATTGGTGAGGTCGAAGGACATGACCAGGTACTCATAAAGTCCGTACCTCGTCGAGAAAGCTGTCTTTGTAATGTCATCCGCCCTTATCTTAATCTGATGGTACCCGGATCTTAAGTCCATCTTGGAAAAGACCTTTACTTTGACCAACTGATCAAACAACATGTCGATCCGTGGCAACGGGTACTTGTTCTTGATGGTTACAGCAATTAATGGACGATAGTCCACGCAAAGCCGTAACGTCTCATCCTTCTTCTTGACAAATAATGCCGAACAGCCCCATGGCGAGGAGCTCGGCCTAATAAAACCCTTCTCCAGGAGGTCCGTGAGCTGAGTCTTCAGTTCAGCCAACTCCTTGGGCGCCATCTTGTACGGCCTTCGAGATATTGGCATAGTTCCCGGTGCAAGTTCAATCTTGAACTCCACCTCTCTATCGGGCGGCATCCCCGGTAAATCTTCCGGGAATACATCAGGGAACTCTCGGACCACTGGAATATCTTCCAATCTGATGGTTGTGGCTTGATAGACACTTGGAAGTTTTATTTCTGGACTGTCCAGAAATAATGAGTGAGAACCGTGCACCTCCGAGTTTAAGTGCACGATCGAAGGACGGTGTCTAAAACAGCGCCGTGGCGGGTTAACCACGACATCCCTAGGATGACATCGACCTTCTGTCCCTCTAAGATAATGAGAGATGTGGGGTACACTCTACCCACTAAGCATAATGGTGCTTTGGAAACCATTACGCTTGCTGAAATCTTCCCATCTGGTGAACAAATTAAATATGGACTATCGGTGGGTAGTATTGGCAAGCTGTGTTTAGCAATGAAAGCTTGGATAATAAAATTATGCGTGGCGCCTGAATCAAACAGTACTATAGCGGGATGCTGGTGGAGTTGGAACATACCCGCAAGGATTGGCTCGCCCTCCGGCACGTCCTCTATGGCAAGCTGGTGGACGGTGCCGGGCCTAGGGTTTGCCCGCCGCGCATTAGTAGGGTTCCGGGGTTGATTCCTCCTCGGAAACTGTGGTGCCACTCCGCCGCCTTGCCTCTCAGTGAAACTGCTCACGAAGTGTCCTGGACGACCACACTTGTAACATGTGGCCGCTGCTGGTGTACTACTCGGGGGACGAAAGCCCGGCATGCGCTGCTGAGGTGCATACGTACGCGGCATCGCCCGCTGCTGCTGTTGTTGCGGAGGTGGTACTGGCAGTGCCGGCCTGAATGCAGGTGAAGAGTACAGCCGACTGTGGAACGGCATCGACCGCTGTGGTGTCTGCCAGCGTGGACCTGATGGTGGGCGATTCACCATCCGAAACTTCTGAGAAGGACCGCCTCCTTCTCCGCTGCTCTGCGGCGCGCTTCGCTTCCTCTCCGCCGCCGCTAACTCCTTGCCGGAGTCCTCCTCAACAATCGCAGCATCAATGATGTCGTTGAGGCTGCCGCGATTGAACATCGCCAACTTGTCCTTCAGGAGCGGGTTAAGCCCCTGGTAAAAGTGGTCCTGCCGTTTCTCGTCAGTATCTGCGTGATACGACGCGTAGAGCGGGAGATCGTTGAACGCTATGGAGTATTCTAGCGTGTTCCGGCTCCCTTGTTGCAGGTGTAAGAACTCCTGCGTCTTCCTTTTCATCAAACCTGGCGGTATGTGATAGGCCCTGAAGGCTGTCCGAAACTCTGTCCAGGTCATCACTCGGTCGGTGGGCTGTGAAGCACAGAAGTTGGCCCACCATGCGCTCGCGGATCCTTGGAGCTGCTGGACCGCGAACTGAGTCTTGCGCTGCTCGCTTATCTGGAGCAGCCCGAACTTCATCTCTATTGCGCGAAGCCAGTTGTCCGCGTCAAGAGGTTCATCCGCCCTTGAGAATACTAGGGGATGAGTCGCCAGGAAGTCGGAGTAGGAGCTCTGTTGACGCTCCTCACGGTCTTGACATCTCTCTGGGCGAGACGTATTAGCAATGAGAGTTTGCAGCAACTCCGTGTGCTGCTGATGTGAACCCGCCATTGACGCGACAATGTCGGCCAATGTAACCGTTGGCAGTGGCGGTGGCGGTGTTTGCTGTTGCTTCTGTTGCTGCTGCTGTCCCGAGGAGTCCTCAAGAGGCTGTTGGGAGGTCTCTCCCCCTTGGCTAGTACCCTCAACATCCGGGTTGGCACGAGTACGCGTCATTCTGAAATTCACAACAGCAGCGATTAGCACATGTCATATTAAAATTCCATATGCAACAGTAGGTATTGAAGTGACACATGAATAATTTGCACAACATTCACATATATTGATAAAGCATAAACTTTATACAAGATACATTGTTCTCGGTTCTCCTAGAAGTCGTGCTCATGTCGTCACTACCTATGCATACGCTACTGCCTACACGACATGTCACCGATTACAAAAGTTGGGTTACACTACCCTAGCTGCCCTACTTGGCAACTGTAACCCCCTACTCGGAGTAGAACTCGACCTCCTGCGGGTCGTCCTCCTCCGGTACCTCTGCTGGTGGCTCTGGATCTACCACCTCTTCTCCCATCCCGGGTTCTCCCATTGCTGGAAGACCCAAGACCACCGGTATGCCCAATACCGGAGGTACGAGGTCCTGCAAAGCATGCACCTCGTCCATAGCCTGGTTGTAGTCCTCTTCCCATCCTTGGCCTTCCTCAATAGCGTCGTCTCACTCTTGAGCAAGGTCCTCGTTCTGCTGGGTCAGATTCTGTACCAGTTCCTGTAACACCACGATGTCGACACGGCTCTTCTTCTTTGCCTTCTTCAGACGATGCAACTGATTGTGCTGTTCATTCAGTCGCTTGATCGTCGGAAGGAGCACACTGCGGAGTGCGCTGTGAGCACTCTGGAAATGATCTCCACGGCTTGTGCTCTCCTTGAGCTTTGTGGCGAGATGCTCCGTATGAACAGCTTGTCTGTCCATCACGGCGTTTCCCGCCCTCATCTGGAGGCTAAGGTTTGCCTCCGCGGGGTTGTACCTTGGGCAACTCGGGTTCGTTGCCTCCAGGTACCTCTCTTCCCACACATGCTGAGCCCGTCCCTCCACCGGAACGAGCGCGTATGGAATTCCCTCCATAGCCTGCACGTGTAGTTTGCAGAAACGTGACATGGTGTCACGGGCTGCCACTTGCCACATCTCTTCCGGTTGTCTTCCTCTCACCGTGATGGTGAACGGCTCCCAACCGGGTGGCGTAGGCCCTGCAGGGACTTCGACATGGATTGTCCACATCTTTTTCCCCTCTTCGCCTTCTTCCTTGGCGAAGTACTGCGGCATCTGGTTGTACCCGAAATATTGGAGCATTTGCCACAATGCTTCCGGGTAGCCGCTGCGGTGAGAACAGTGGGACACCACCCACCCGTTCTCCAACTGTTTATCTGCTGTCATCTGTAAAAATATATTTGAGAAATGTCAAATATTTATTTAAACAGTAAACCACTGAGTTATAACATAAGACATGTCATTGGACCCATAAAACTTGGAAACATAGTTCAAATTTTAAACAAATTTGACTGCTGATCTGCTGTTCACATGACAGCCCATCTCAACCTGATTTAGGCAATGTTAAAGCAAAACTAGTTCTGGAGCTCGACATCAAAGTTAAAGCTAACTTCAATAGCTTTCCAGAAAGTATTTTCTTGGCCTAAGATCTGTCCTGGTTCAAAAGTTATGAGATGTCAAAGTTAACAGAATTTCTGGAGAAAATTGGACAGCACCTCCCTGCTTTAGGTACTGATTGGATCCAAGAATCCCAGTTAATTATATTCCTAATATGACAAAACTTTCTGTTACAAAGTTGTAACCCATCTCATAAGATTTCCAGAACTACCTCATTTTCTATTTTTGGATTTTTATGCAGGAAGTTATACTCAATTTACAGAGAGTTTACAGAGAGTCTTTGCTCTGTCCTGTTTTCTGGACAGTTTCAACTCTACTGCATTTTTCGAGTGGTTAAGGGATGAAACACCTCTGGACCCCAACGGAAAAGTTGTAAAGCTCTTCCAAAGATTTCCAGAAATGTGTCATATGCCCCCAACCTCGAAAGAACTCAACCTCTAACCTCTGATTAACTTCAGCCTAAATTCAGCTGAAAACAGAGTGCTCTATCCTTAACACCCTAGAAGTTGAAAACTTGTTAACTTTGAATATCCTGTTGAAGGGAAGGAGTTACATCAAGTTTTACTACTTTGGATTAAAACCTCCAAGTTTTTACAATGAAGTTGTTCATTTAGTTGGGTGTGACGTCGATGCGTCACCAGATTATGTCGGTACTACGTCCTCACAAAGAAAAACCTATACCGGGCTTAGCCGGCTTCGTTAATTCAGTGGCACTAAACGTCACTCGCACACGGATACTACACGTATACTGTTTCGTGGTCAGGCTACCTGCAGGAAACTCAAGCAATCGTCAGACTCGGCTGCACACCGAGCCCGGAATCCATACAGTTCGTACACCCGGCCGCCATCACACGCCCAGATGTTCTCAAGCCAAACACGCCTTGAGTTACATGTTCACGTTTCAGACCACGTGACGGGGTCTCCCAAGTTGCACCACGCACGCCAGGGACAGACGTTGCTCAAATACCCCAAACGACATGAAGAGTCGTAGAGGATATCAAAGCGGGTCGGGTTACCTGCCACCCATGGGGCTCCACCCTTCAGCTTGTGCGCACTGGTGGACAGCGCTTACGTGCACCCCCCAAGACATAAACGTACCGAGATGCACGATTTTCCAACATAGACAAGTAGGTTAGTATGCCACTTTCTATATGCTAATAACATCCTTATATGGGCTACTAACTCGTTCTTCACTGGATTTTTAAAAAAGATGACCTTTTTAGTGCGTTAAACCTCAAGCGAGCTCTGATACCAGCGCTGACACGACCCCACGGTCTTGTCGAGCCAGGATCACGCTGAGGGGTGCTGCGTTGCACAGCACCGTATAACACACGTCAAAGGTACAAAGCGGAAGCGAAATTTTATTACATAAACAGGTTTATGAACATGTTTACATCAAAATAAGTTCAGTCTACACTCGCGGTCGTAGACTACGCATCAAGTCTACGTTCAGCCCTTGAATGTGTCCTTGCTAGCACACACGCACACTAACTCTGCGGCGTGCACAGACTCCCACTCGACGGGGTTCCCCTCCTGGGTTCCGTCTCCTCTTCGGGACTCCCTTCCTCATAGAACCCTGCAAAAGCGTCAAACACAAGCAGTGAGCACGAAGGCTCAGCAAGTCTGACCCGTCTCACTCAAACATGGAACTTCTACATGAGGGGTGATAGGTACATGAGATAAAATCATTTGCAAAGGACTCGCCTAATTAGTGGAACCTTACTTTCAAGTTTTAGCAGCAGGTGGTGGAGAACCTTACGTTAAGGCACATGAGAGAGCCGCAATCAAACAAGAAACACATTTCTCTCATGTACTTTGCCCAAAGTTGAAAAGAACTTTAGTTAGCTCTGGACTACAGAAAATCATTAGCAATCAAGTTCATCTTTCAATCAGCAACATTTTAACATGCAACTAGCCAGTTTTTTCTACGTCATGGTACAGTGAACAAGTGGTACTCGCTGACCGTGAGGGACGGTGATTATAATCGATTTACACCTACAGGGTTACCCGAACAACCCGTCACGTACGCCCGTACACGATGTTGCCTACAACAACAATCACGGACGCCGTACGCAACCACCTTTGGCCCATCAGCCAAATATTGAACCGGTCCCATCGTCCCGAGCAAGAGGTCTCTGCACGCGCATCTCAGTGCCGCCAGCCGATTTACACCTCGATCTCTCAACCTACCCTCTAAACGACGGGCAATGCCTCAATACCCAGCTACCCGAGTTACATCGGTTTCCCGGTTCCCATATAGCCGGTAGGTCTTCGGTACTGTTCTAGCTTGTTCAACAGGCCCGCACATGGCTCGGTCCTCAATCGACACAAGCGGAGCTACAGCACACAGGCCCCAAAGCCCTGCTGCCCTTACTCTCCGCTCGGTCTCATCTTTCTTACCATGTGTATCATGTGCTATCTCTACCCGTGTCGAGTGCCTCTAGCCTATGCTCGCGAGTAGTTCCAACTACTCGACTTGTACCGAATCCTACTCTATCTTAGCATTGCAGTAGCAACGGGGTTGGTAAATCCTAAACCCAATCCATGGTTTTCTTGGCTATGCAGTTGGGTTTCCACACAAGACTCTAATGCAAATAATCATAATACTTAAATAAGTGCTCAAAACAATAAAAATTTGTAAAAACGGTTAATGCAAACCGAGGCTTGCCTTTCTGCTCTTGGTCATAGGCTAGCTGTTCCTCCGGAGTAAAGAAGTGTAGGACTTTGGGTTCCTCCTCGACCTTAGCGACTACATGATAGCAGAAGTACATGTATCAATTTAAATGCATTTGTATTAAGTTTGAAGTTGTGAAGTCTATAACTCTCACTAGACAGACCCAATGACTGTGAAACTTTTACTGTGGCTTGGTTACAACCTAAACAGAGACTTGGTCAAGTTTTAGTTGCAGCAAAGCTCATTTGAGCCCTCCACAACTAATTATGCACTTGACCTTAATTGAAGGCTTTTAGGGTGTTCTAAGGGTTTTCATGAAACAAACTATGACTTTCTGAAAACTAGATTTTCAGAGGGTTCTAATGGAGTTGGTCTCACTTAATTTGAAGGTTCCTAGCTAAAGATATGAGCTAAACAATTTCAGAGGAAATTTTAAAAATGTTTCTGAACATTTTCTATTTTCTCTGGAACAGTTTCACTAATCACACCATTAGGTGGATCATATGAGCTCAAATGGATCTGAAATTTTTATGGTAGTTCAGGGATATTTTAATGAAGACCCCAGCAAAATTTCAGGATTTTCCTCCAAAGGATTCTCCAGTTAAAATTCCAAACATTTTAAACTTTGAGGAATTAATTCTGGAGAAATAAGGATTTTCATGAAGTGAAACTAGATTTGCTGGAAAGTACTCAGAGAGCTGAATCCAGAAAAATTTGGTTCAATCGATTTGGAGCTTTCTAGCCAAAGTTATGGGAATTTGAAGTTTGAAGGAAATCTGAAAATCGGGGGAAAAGTTTAAACTTGCGGGTGAGCCCCGGGGACACGCGTCGCACGCCGAGGCGACAGCACACCGCGGCCCACAAGGTTTTTGCGCGCCAGCCACCCGATCCTGGCCGCAGCCCGATCCCGATTTAAAATATCGGTCGCTGACAGCTGGGGTCCACCCCCTTCTTCAACCTCCCGCCGCCCGCACTCTGCCGCCGAGGGACCTCGCCGGAGAGCTCGCCGGCAGCTTCTGTGGAGCTTCAAACTTAATGATCTTGGCTGCCCCGGCCTACTTTTACATGGGGAACAGGATTCTGGGGTCATCTCGTCATGACAACGGCCTGTACATGGTCGGCGACGTGCCGCCACCTCGGAAAGACTTCGGCCATGTCGGCTGACTTCCCTAGCACCTCAACTACTCGAGCAATCGGTCGGGAAGCATCAGTGGACCTCAGGGAAGGTCGACATGAGCTTGAGGCAGCTCGGGGGAGGCCTGAAGTAGGTCCTCACCGTGCGCCCGATGCCTCCCGCATATTCCGCCGTCGGTAAACTTTGGAATACGTCGGTTGCAGAGGTTCTTAGACCAAAAGTTGTGAAGGCAACTTGTACGCTACCGTGTCTAGTTTATGTGAGAGCGGATTGAGGTCCTCTAATCCTTCCTAGGGTAAGAATTTGAAAGAACCGCACCCGAAGGTCGTTCTGCACACAGAAAGGGGAAAATTGGAAATTCGCCGCCAGTGAGCAAACACTCGGGCTGTAGCTCGGAGGTGAGCAGCACCGGTCACCAGCGCGTACAAGGGTGCCTTGGCTCGGGCGTGACAACGCCCCGGTTGGGCTGTCCACGGGAGCCCGACGTGCGGCGGTTTTAAGTCACCGAATTAATCTTTCGGTATAGCCGAGATCAATCGGTTTCAGCCGAGTTTTAGCAACGGGGAGGAAGGAGAAGAGTTCCTAGTACCTTGCCGTAGCTCGAGAGGGGACGGGAAGGCTGTGATCGGCGCTCTCCGATCGATTCCGAGCTGCGGAAGGAGTTTGCCGGCGCTGAGTTCTTGCGGAGGAAGAAACTGGCGAGGCTTCGGCCGAGGAGGGGGGAAACGCCTTAAGAGGGCCCTGAACCGCCTCACGCCCGCGCGTGGCCAAGCAGCTGCTGGCGCGGCGGCTCCACTCGGTTGTGATCGCAGCGGCGGCTCGGCGACCCGAGTGAGAAAAGTCTCAGTCGGTTGATTCTTCTCTGTGGCTGACATGTGGGACCCACCCGGGGTTTTAACCTCTGAAATTCACTCCTAATCACTGTTGTAAACAGTGAGCCCCAAAATACCCCTGGGTATTCAAATTATTCACCCATGAGCCATTTGAATTGAGTAGAATTGAAATTGGGTTTGGTTTGAATGAATTTCAGCACAAGTTCAGTTTGAAATTAAAATAAAGTTTTAATTTGCCCCACTTAGCTCATGTAAGGATTAACTCCAAATGGAGTGAAAATTGGTGTGTGAGCTCACAAAAATGTGCTGAATAAGAATATGCCTCCCACTTTTGAATTCATGGGATAAAAACAGTTTGAATTGAATATGCTTTCAAACTGCCCTCCGTCTAGCTATACCCAAAAATAACCTCAAAAAGGTTTTGAATTTGGGTGAAACTTGACATGGACATCCTTAGCAATGTATAGGAGTTTTCATATGTACAGCCCACCTATATCACATGTGAGAAATACCACTTTTGCAATATGTGAGTTTGTTCTCTAATGAGCATGTTGATGATGGTTACTTTCTCTTCATTTGTGTTCATCATCTTTCCTCAAATGAGGTGTGTGGTGTGGTGATGAACACTTCAAATAGGTGTCAAAAACTGAGGCCCTTACAGGTACAAAGCGGAAGCAAAGTTTTATTACATAAACAGGTTTATGAACACTTTTACAACAAAATATGTTTAGTCTACACTCACGGGCATAGACTACGCATCGAGTTCACGTTCAGCCCGTGAACGTGTCCCCGCTAGCACGCACACACACTAACACGGTGGCGTGCACGACTCCCACTCGACGGCGTTCCCCTCATGGGGTTCCGTCTCCTCCTCGGGAGACCCTTCCTCATAAAACCATGCAAAATCTTCAAACACAAGCAGTGAGCAGGATGGCTTAGCAAGACTGACCCGTCTCTCCTATACATGAAACTTCTACATGAAGGTTGATAGGTTACATGAGATAAAATAAGTTGCAAAGGACTCACCTAATTAGTGGAACCTTACTTTCAAGTTTTAGAAGCAGGTTGTGGAGAACCTTACGCTAAGGCACATGAGAGAGCCGCAATCAAACAAGAAACACATTTCTCTCATGTACTTTGCCCAAAGTTGAAAAGAACTTTAATTAGCTCTAAACTACAACAAGACATTAACAAGCAAAGTATGTCTTTCAAATCAGCAATCTTTTAACATGTATCTAGCCTTTTCTTTCTATGTCATGGTACAGTGAACAAGTAATACTCACTGACCGCGAGGGACGGCGATTATAATCGATTTACACCTGCAGGGTTACCCGAATAACCCGTCACGTATGCCCGTACTCGATGTTACCTACAGCAACCATCACGGACGTCGTACGCAACCACCTTTCACCCATCAGCCAAATGTTGAACCAGTCCAATCGTCCCGAGGAAGAGGTCTCTGCGCATGCATCCACAGTGCCGCCAGCCGATTTACACCTCGAGCTCTCAACCTACCCTCTGAACGACCAGCTATGCCTCAACACCCAGCTACCCGAGTTACATCAGTTTCTGGGTTCCCATATAGCTGGTAGGTCTTCGGTACTGTTCTATCTTGTTCAACAGGCCCGCACACGGCTCGGTCCTCAATCGACTCGAGCGGAGCTATAGCACCCAGGCCCCAAAGTCCTGCTGCCCTTACACTCCGCTCGGTCTCATTTTTCTTGCCATGTGTTTCATTTGCTATCTTTACCCGAGCAATGTGCCTCTAGCCTATTCTCGCGAGTAGTTCAAACTACTCGACTTGTACCGAATCCTACTCTGTCTTAGCATTGCAGTATCTAACGAGGTTTTCAAACCTAATCCCAACCCAGTGTTTTCTTGGCTATGCATTGGGGTTTCAAACAAGACTCTAATGCAAGAATTTATTGAGTGCTCAAAGTAAGTTCTCAAAACAGTAAAACTTTGTAAAAAGGTTAATGCAAACCAGAGCTTGCCTTGCTGCTCTTGGTCATAGGATAGCTTCTCTTCCGGAGTGACGAAGTCTAAGACTTCGGGTTCCTCCTCATCCTTAGCGACTACATGAGATAACATGTATATGTATAAATTTAAATGCATTTGAATTGAATTTAAACTTCTGATGACTGTAAGTCTTATTAGATAGACCTAATGACTCTGAAATTCTTACTGTGGTTTGGTTACAACCTAAACAGGGACTTGGCCAAGTTCTATTTGCAGCAAAGCTCATTTGCGCTCTCCACAAATAATTAGGTACTTGACCTTAATTGGAGCTCCTAGGGTGTTCTAGGGATTATCATGGAGCAAGCCATGACTTTATGAAAACTAGATATTCAGAGGGTTCTAATGGAGTTGGTTCCACTTAATTTGAGGATTCCTAGCTAAAGATATGAGCTAAACAATTTCAGAGAAATTCTGAAAATGTTTCTGGACATTTTCTATTTTCTCTGGAACAGTTTTATTAATCACTCCCTTAGGTGGATCAAATGAGCTCAAATGGATCTGAAATTTTTATGGTAGCTCAGGGATAGTTTGGTGAATATCCCAGCAAAATTTCAGAAATTTCCTCAAACAAGTTATCCAGTTAAAATTCTAAACAGTTTAAATTTTGAAGAATTAATTATGGAGAACTAAGGATTTTCATGCAGTGAAACTTGATTTGCTGGAAAGTAATCAGAGAGCTGAATCCAACAAAATTTGGTTCACTCGATTTGGAGTTTCCTAGCCAAAGTTATGTGGGTTTGAAGTTTGAACTAAATCTAAAAATCGGGAAAAAGTTTAAACTCCTGCCGGTGGGTCCCACACAGTGCTTCGTCTTCCTCCTCGCGCCAAATACCCGGCGGCGGCGGTCTCCGGCGAGACTCGCCGGAACCGAGTTCCCGGCCACCTCCCGGCCAGAAACTCGCCGCCTCCCCCTTTTCCGACCTCCTGAACTTGGCTGTGAGCTTTCGGGCCCCGGCAATGGCCGGAAACCCACACGCACCGGTGACAGCACCCGCTAGGGTTTCGGCAAGGTCAATTTTGCACCACCGTGCACCAAATCGATCGGAAATTGCTCGGAGAGCATCAGTGGAGCACGAGGAACATGAACCAAGGCATTGTGGAAGGTAGAAACGCCGGCAACCATACCCTCGACGGTGAGCCGAGGTACTTTGCAACGGCGGCGAGGAAAACGGCCATATCACGGCCGATCCTCAATGGTTTTCCTTGATTCCTTCTCGAGCGTGTGCGCTAGCATGTATAGATCCTACTGGACAACCGGCTTGACCAACAATTGTGTGTGGAGTCCGAATTTCAATCGGAGGTGAGCTCGGCTCATATGAACTGGCTCTCGGTAATCTTGGAAATTCTCAACCGATATTTGATCATATGACAAATGGCTTTCTGCTACACCATCTACATGCAGTGACGCACCTTTCTTGTGTAGAGAAGTGAACGCAACGACGGCTGTGCCGAGCTGTCCACGAGAGCCCGAATGGCGGCAACATTCGGTTCGCCGGGAAAAACGCCCGGCTGAGCTCGAGGGCGCCTGCTCACTGGACAACACGACGTCTAAGACGTTGCTCACAAGCTCACAATTCTGTTTTGCTACTGGGAAGGCTGTGTTTGCATGCGACCGGCCTGCTCACGAGCGGAACCGAGAGGGCGGCTGGTTTTCGGTGGAGCTCGATGTGAAAATGATCGAACTCGCCGCGGGCTCGGATGATAAGCAACAGGATCACGCCGGGGAGGGATAAGGAGCCGGGCAGCAGGTATACCATGCGGGGAAGCACAGCAGGAGCTGGCGTTGGTCGGCTCCTCGGTGGCGCGCTCGGCTGCAACCCGGGAACCGAGCACCCTGTGATTCAGTCGGTTGATTTTTGCTGCTGACGCTGACATGTGGGTCCCACTCCGGTTTTAACCCCTGAAATTGAATTTTCCCCACTGCTCTAAACAGTAGAGACCCAATTAACCTTGGTCAATTGAATTATCTACCCCTTGGCCATTTGAATTGGATAGAATTCAAATTGGGATTTGTTTGAATATATTTTCAGCACATATGCAGTTTGAATTCAAATAAAGTTTGAATTTGCTAAATTTAGCTCATGTCAAGATCAACTCCAAATGTAGTGAAAATTGGTGTGTGAGCTCACAAAAATGTTCTGAGTAAGAATATGCCTCCCACTTTTGAATTCATGGGATGGAAATAGTTTGAATTTGAGTTCAAACCACCCTCTTTCTAGATATACCCAAAAAGACCCCAAAAAGTTTTGAATTTGGATGAAATTTGGCATGAGCATTCTTGACAAGGTGTAGGACTTTCTCATATGTCCATCCCTTATATGATTCTTATGGAAACGCCACTTTTGGTTTCTTGTGAGTTTAGTCTCTAATGAAAATGTTGATGGTGTGTACTTGCTCTTCAAATGTACTCATCAAGTTTCTTCAAATGAAGTGTGTGTGTGGTGATGAACACTTTGAATATGTTCCAAAAACTTAGGCCCTTACAGCTATGCAGAACCAGCTCATGCAAACTATGATCCAAACTTTAGGTCAGCTGCAAGCCAACAACCACAACCACCCTAACCCCGTTCCTGCACCCCCACCACCACCACCGCCGGATCACAACAGGTTGGGAGAGTTCATGAGGACTCGACCGCCTACTTTTGCACAAGCTAATGATCCCATGGTGGCTGATGATTGGCTGAAGTTCATGGAGAAGAAGATTGCTATTGTGCAGTGCAACGATCGGGAGAAAGTTCTCTTCGCATCGCACCAACTTATGGGAGCAGCCACTGACTGGTGGGACGCTCTTTGCAATGCTCATGTGCACCAGGAGACTATTACTTGGACTGAGTTCAAGGAGAGTTTCCGCTCTCATTACGTTCCTGCTGGAGTCATGATGCTTAAACGGCAAGAGTTTGAAGGTCTCCGCCAAGGAAAGAAGAGTGTGAACGACTACCTCAACAAGTTCACGCAACTTTCAAGGTATGCCCCTGAGGACGTCAATGACGGGGGCCCGACCTCCCTATCACGGGGTCGTGCCGCCTCGCCTGGGGATCGCATTGGGTGGTGCCGTGTTATGCGGCACCCAACAGCACACATATAAGGAACAATGTATTACATAAATCAAGAGCGGAAGCTTTCAATTGTTCTTCGTAAATAATTTACATAAAATAGCTACAGCGGAAGTCTATAAACAGCTCATGTTGAATATCTAAGAAGCACTAGAGAAGAGGTCCAGCCCGCGGACTCCTCTCGCTAGCAACACGAAGACATGGCAGCAGCTAGGTTCTCCAAGTGTGACATGCCTTGGAAGTTCCCAAGTCTCACCGGACAACCTTCTTTATAGCGTCGAGGTTTACCTGTAAAACCACTTATAT
Organism: Neostapfia colusana; assembly: GCA_030760725.1. Taxonomy (NCBI): domain Eukaryota; kingdom Viridiplantae; phylum Streptophyta; class Magnoliopsida; order Poales; family Poaceae; genus Neostapfia; species Neostapfia colusana. Next base: position 20,786,146 of record JASWHV010000011.1, read on the forward strand.
AGCAAGAGTGAGCACAAAGGCTCAGCAAGACTTAACCATCTCTCCTAAGACATGAAACTCTAAATGAAGTAACATAAGACTTAAGCCTGTCATTTGCGAAAAGACTCGCCTACGAGTTTATCCTTAACTTTCAAATTTTTAGCCATAATAGTAGTGACCTTGCGCACAGCAACATTGGAACTCCACAATCAGACAAGAAACGCTTCATTCCAATGTTACTTGTCCCAAGATGGAAAAATAACTTTAGTTTGCTCTATTTCTACTTCAAACATGGTTTTCATGCAACTTAACACAATCATGGCAGCAATTATACTTTTTGCAAACTGTTTCCACACAAGTTGATTACTACGTCACAACATGGGAGCGAGCGGTACTCAATAACCGCGAGGGACGGTGATTCGAATCAAACACTACCCGGATAACTTGACACATACGCCCGCCTTCTGAAGACCCAACTCTGGCGTCCTTCATTACGTCGTATGTGGCAACCTTTCTCAGGACACTAAACTGTAGAACCGGTCGCGCCGTCTCGGGCTCATAGGTCTAACGAGACGATGTTGTATGCATCTACAATCCAGTGAACCTGGTACATCGGTTTCCTGGTTCCCATATATCAGTAAGCATCCGGTACACAACTCAATACTTGCTCCTGGACGCGGCACACGCATCGGTCCTTAACCGACACAGGCAGAGCTACTCGACCAAGACCTCGTCTTGTCGCTGCCTAACCCCTCTGCCCGGTCTCATCTTTAGAAATGTAAACTTTGGTTTTCTTCCTTTCCCAACCACACTTATGATATTCTAAACTATAGCTCGCGAGTAGATTCCAACTACTCGTCTTCTACCTGATGCCCTAGTCAATTTAGCATGGCCTTATTCTACAACGATGACACAATTCTACCCTCGACCTCAGGGTTCATTTTAGGTTATGCAAGTGGGTATAAAACTTTAGAAAATAACTTAAATGCAAACCGGGGCTTGCCTTGGTGTTGCAGGTGACTAAAGTCAGATAAGTTTGAAGTTAGTTTCTGCTGACTTGAAGCTCAATCCCTGCCCTTCTTGTTCCTAGATATAAGCTCAACTCCTCCTTCTTCACTTTCCACGTTTAATCACTACACGTTATGAACATGCATACATGTTTAATTGTAAAACTTTTTGTCTAACAAATGCTAAAGCCAAGTTTAAAACTGGAACTCTGTTCAAGAATTTAAAATGACACTGGGGGTGGTGGTTTGGGTGTGTGTCTAAGCACTATCATCAAGTGAGAAGTGAGGTTCATCACTTGGGTGGTGATCACCTAATTGGTTGAACAGAACACTACTGATCCAGGGCTCCAATGAATCTGGAAATTTTCTTGTGAGTTCCTTGTCAAAAGAAAGTCCTCTGGACCAAAATTTAGAATGTTTCACTGATTAGGTCACCCAGAACAATTCCCTAAGCATTTAGGCATAAAGGAATTAATTCTGATTAAACTTGCACTTTCATGCAAATCCAAGTGAACCATAATTTCATACATAGCTCAGGGGGTATGCCTGAATTTTACTAGGATTTTTGGAGCTAAGGAATGGCCAGAACTGAATTTCCATGTTTTGGAAATTTGCTGAAAATGTTTCTGTATTCATTTGAATAAAGAAACTTGAATTTAGAATTACCCTAACTAATTCAACTCTAAATGAGCTCAAACTTTTACAGGAGTCTCCTAACATCCTAAAGAATATCCTGGCAAAATTTGGGAATTTTTGGATGATCCAAACAACCTCAAAAATGCTTTTGCTGAAAAGCTTTAAAGAATTTTCCTGACTTTTCTATTGATTTTCATGCAAATTGGGTTGCATATTTGGAGAGGGTTTTGCATCCTGTATTCAAGCCAATTTGAATCACTAAAATTGGAGCTCCCTACCAAAAGTTATGAGGTCCTAAAGTTTGAACCAAATCTGGAATTCAAATTAATTCGGGAAATGTTCAAACCCTGCGGGTGTGTCCAGGGGACCACGTGTCATGCGCTGGGGACAACCACACGGGGCCACAGTATCATTTCCCACGCTGTCAAAAAGGATCCGACTCCGTAGAAAATCCCGGCCGGTCCTCCCCTCACTGACAGTGGGCCTGACGCCCTCGTCTTCTACCTATGGACGCCCGCGCGACCCCGCCGCCGGAGCTCGCCGGAGAACATCAGAATCCGGCTTCCCCGCCACCTCTCGGCCTGTTACTCGCCGCCCAGGGGTTTTCAGGGTCGAGCAACTCATCTAAGGGGTCAGCACAAGCTAAAGACGCTCGGAACTAGATCGGCGACGTGCGCACCCTTCGGTGAAACTTCGGCGCCGTGGTCCGAGCATCCTAGACTACCAAAGGGTCGGAGAATTTGCTCTAAAGCATCAGGGAGTCATGGGGGTGCTCGGCTTTGGCTCAAACTGGATCAGTAACGGCTCGAGATGGGGTCTCACCGTGCGCCCGGCGGTTCCCACCATGATCGCCGCTCGAAAAGCTCAAAATTAGCTGTAACCACGGGGTTTCTAGCTAGGGTTGTGAAGGGGATCAGACTGCCGTTAAGCCTAGATCCTTTGTGCACGAGTTGGTGACCTCTAAGTGCAAATTAAGCGTGAATTTGAGAAATCCTTACCAGAGGGTCCATGGTCGTGCTCTGGAGGAAAAACTTCAAATTCTGTCACTGAGGATCACCGTTTGAGCTGAGCTCCGGGGAGAAGCACCGCGGTGGTACGGCGCACCTCTGAGCGTCGCTGCTTGAGCGTGAAACCCCCGCTGGTGAGCTGCCCGCGAGAGCCCGACGTCGGTTTCGTTTCAAACCACCACGGGGGAACCGTTTCCTGGGTAGGGGACCCGTAGTTTGGGCTGCTCTCGTGCTGAGGGAGTGGAGGGCGATCAGGGCTTGCCGTTTTGCGGTTCAGGCGGTGCTGTGCGCGGGGTTTACATGCATCCCCGGTCAGAACCGAGGCGGCGGCGAGCTCGACGTTTATTGAGCACGAGGAGAAGAAGAGAAACAGCATTGGCTCAGTTCAGAGGGAAAGGATCACGCCGAGGTTAAGGGGGGGCTGGTAAGCTGGTCGCCAGCACGAGAGCGGGGGCGAGGCGGTGGCTTCGGGGTAGCCTTGGTGGCGCCCGTTTGTGGGCATCGGCTGTTCAGCGCCTTCGAGTGAAAAAACAGAGAACCGGTTGAGTGAGTCTGAGCAGGGAAAGTATTGCTTAAGTGCTAAGCCTTCCCATCTCCTCAATGACAATTGGGTCCCACTCATCTCCCCTCCTAAATATCCAAATATTGGCACATTGTAAATTCATATATGAAGGATCCAAATTCAAAAGCCATTTTGCTATTTGCCAATTTGTGCCACAGTTTCAAATTTAAATTCAAATTTGGATGAATTTACAAGTTCCTTTGACATTCATATCAAAGCCCCTCCAAATTTGCTCAAAACTTGGCTCCCTCATAATTTGGACCTGAGGAATTCAAATATGTCCTCTGATCTTTGAGTTGGCTATTGCAAATACAACTTCTCAAACAACAGTTTGAATTCCATCTTTAGAAAATGCCCTTCTTCCTTTTGAAGTGGCCCTCTTAATTCAAACTGAATTCAAAGTTTTATTGCGCCTGCCAACACTTCCATGAGTAACACAAAAGTTTTTGTAAGTCCCATTTCTTGTATATAAAATCAACTTTATTTATAGATCAAGTTCTCTATTTACAAGTTTTGGGACTTTTACATTCCTCCCCCCTTAAAAAGAATCTCGTCCCGAGATTCATGATTAAGGACAATGCGGAGAGGACAGCTACTCAACATACGCCTGTAACAACTCCGGATGATTGCGCTGCAAATTCTCCTCGGTTTCCCATGTTGCTTCCTCGGACGTGTGATTTTCCCATAGCACTTTGAAAAATCGCAACGTCCGATTTCTTGTTTCACGAGTCTTCTCATAAATTATACGGGTTGGTCGCTCAACATAAGTGAGGCCCGGCTTCAAATCTGTGATGTCTCCCGTGAGAACCTCCGTTGGCACTTTCAAACACTTCCGCAACTGAGATATGTGGAAGACGTTATGAACTCCGGCTAAGGCTGCCGGTAGCTCCAAACGGTATGCCACGGGTCCACACTATTCAATGATGGCGAAGGGACCGATAAAACGTGGAGCTAACTTCCCTTTCACTCCGAATCGGTGAATGCCCTTCATAGGAGATACGCGGAGGTATACGTGGTCCCTAACATCGAAGTCTAGAGGACGACGCCTCCTATCTGCATAGCTCTTTTGTCTTGACTGAGCGGCTTTAAGATTTGCTTGAATAATCCGTACCGCTCTTCCGCTTCATTTACGACATCAATCCCGTAAATAACTCTCTCGCCGGATTCACACCAGTTCAAGGGGGTGCAGCACTTCCGGCTGTAGAGAGCTTCATAAGTGGCCATTTTTATGCTCGTTTGATAACCATTGTTATACGAGAACTCCGCCAATGGTAAGTGATCATCGCAGCTCTTACCGTGGTGGATGGCACACCCCCTTAGCATATCCTCAAGGATTTAATTCACCCTCTCAGTTTGCCCATCAGTTTGAGGGTGGTACGCGGAGCTTCGAATCAGTTTTGTTCCCAAGGATGCGTGTAGCTGTTCCCAGAAGCGGGACACAAACAGTGATCCTCTGTCGGAGACAATGGTACGGGGAACTCCATGCAAGCATAAGATTCGTGCCATGTATAACTCCGCATACTGCTTGGCGCTGTAGTTGGTATGCACCGGAATGAAACGTGCCGATTTGGTTAATCGGTCAACGATTACCCAAATCGAATCATGGTGGTGGGAGGTCATCGGCAACCCAACGATGAAATCCATACTCAAGTCTTCCCACTTCCATGCCGGTATTTGTAGCGGTTGCAGCAGGCCCGACTTCTTCATATGGTCGGCCTTAACTCTTCGACACGTATCACATTCTGAAACATATTTCGCAACTTCACGTTTCATACGTGTCCACCAAAACTTCTTCCGGAGGTCTTGGTACATTTTATTGCTGCCAGGATGAATAGAAAATTTGGATAAGTGAGCTTCATCCAAAATTTTCTTCCGCAGCCTCATATCACGGGGTACGACTATCCGGTCCTTGAACCATAGGGTGTCTTCATCATCTAACCGGAAACATTTAATCTCCCCGTTCTTCAATCTCCTTCTGATATGAGCCATGCCCTTGTCTTTCTTTTGAGCTTCCATAACCTCTTCTCTTATTGTTGTATGAGAGCTAGATTATGTAGAGCTCCATATGGAACCAAGTAGAGACTTGGTTCTTCCTCTTCTATTGGCGTAATGGTCAGATTATGAATATGAGACTTCCGGCTGAGTGCATCGGCAACCACATTTGCCTTGCCCAGATGATAATGAATTTCAATCTCATAGTCCTTGATCAGCTCCAACCATCGCCGTTGCCGCATATTAAACTCTTTTTGAGTGAATATGTACTTCAAACTTTTGTGGTCGGTGTAGAGATGAACCAGGTTTCCAAATAGGTAATGTCTCCACATCTTCAAAGCTAATACCACGGCAGCAAGCTCGATATCATGAGTTGGATAATGTTGCTCATGATTCCATAATTGCCGTCATCCATATGTGACCACACGTCCTCCTTGCATGAGTACACAACCAAGTCCGATGCCAGATGCATCACAATAAACATCAAAAGGCTTGGTTGTGTCCGGTTGAGCTAGAACCGGGGCTGTTGTGAGGTGTTTCACCAACGCTTGAAAAGCTTCCTCACGTGGCTTTCTCCAATCATATTTGATGCCCTTTTTCAGTAGCTCAGTCATAGGTTTGGAGATTTTTGAGAAACCCGGGATGAACCTCCGATAATATCCCGCCAAACCCAAAAAGCTACGAACTTCATGGACTGATGTTGGAGACTTCCACTTCAGCACTTGCTCAATCTTGCTTGGATCAACAGCAATGCCTTCCGCTGAAATAATATGCCCAAGAAATGGCACTTGGTTGATCCAGAATTCACATTTACTAAACTTTACATAGAGCTTGTGTTCTCTTAGTCGTTGGAGCACAATATGCAAATGTTTAGTGTGTTCCTCTTCAGATTTGGAATAGACCAAGATGTCGTCAATGAATACCATGATGAACTGATCCAGCTCCGGCATGAATACCGAGTTCATAAGGTACATAAAGTGAGCCGGAGCATTGGTCAACCCAAATGACATGACAAGATACTCATAGAGTCCATATCTTGTCGAGAATGCTGTTTTCGGGACATCTTCCGCTCGAATCTTAATTTGATGATATCCCGACCTTAAGTCCATCATGGAGAAGACTTTAGCACCCACTAGCTGATCGAAGAGGATATCAATTCATGGTAGTGGATACTTGTTCTTTATTGTCACAGCATTTAAAGGACGATAATCAACACATAGCCTCAGTGTCTCATCCTTCTTTTTCACAAATAAAGCTGAGCAACCCCACGGTGACAAACTTGGGCGAATAAACCCCTTGTCCATCAGATGCTTGAGTTGCTCCTTCAGCTCGGCTAATTCATTCGGAGCCATTTTGTATGGTCTCCGAGAGATCGGCATGGTTCCCGGTATCAACTCTATTTTGAATTCCACCTCGCGCTCAGGTGGTAAGCCTGGAAGATCTTCGGGAAACACGTCCAGATATTCACGGACTACCAGAATGTCTTCTAACTTGCACGCCTCGGCATTACATACTTCCGGGTCTTTGGAAACCGCTTCGCCGAGATACAATGTTTGACGCCCGTGAAGTGGAGAGTCCAAGTGAACACTCCTGTTCTCGATGTCCAGAACAGCCTTATGGAAGGCCAGCCATGATATTCCCAATATGGCATTTATTCCTTGGTCTTCGAGAATGATGAGGGTGGTAGGATAAATTTTTCCACCCAAGCAAAGTGGTGCTCGAGAGACGACTTCATTAGTTGATATGTCTCCACCTGGTGAATGAATAAGGTATGAACCTTTGGTAATAGTGGTGGATATTTGATCCCGGATCACCGTCGCCCAGCTAATGAAGTTATGTGTTGCACTAGAGTCGAATAAAATGACAACCGGCTTGTCATTTAAGGTGAACCTGCCGGCAAGAACAGGTCCTCCCTTTGGCAGATCATCGACTGACACATAATTAACTGTCCCCACTTTGGATATAGCTTTTCTTTGCTGCCCAAGATCGCTCGGTGGAACTGGACCCGCAGACACATTGTTGCTGCTCGGTTCAGTTGCTTCATTGACATTGAGCTCATTGTCAATATGAAGTGGGACAGCACGTGGTTCAGCTGAGAAATCACCTTGTTCATCTTCAGCCTCTTGAGGGCAATAATATTCTAGTGCACTTCGTTGATACTGAGGTGCAAGAGGAACCTGTTGCTGCTGCGGTGGAGGTAAATAAGACCTCTGTGGAGTAGAAGAGTCGTCACACTCCCAGAATGATTGCATCTCTTGTGGAAACTCTCTACCGGAAGGTGAACGGATCACCAACCGATACTTCTGAGGCAGATGATTGTCTTCAGCCTGTGATGAGTCCCTCTCCCTCTTTTCTTTAAGATAGAGGTTGGAATAGTATTCCTGAGCGATAGCACAGCTCACAAACTCATCAAAATCCTCTTGGCTAACTTGAGCCAATTCACATCGCAGCCTAGCAGTCAGCCCTCGGTAAAAGTGATAACCCTTCATGGCTGGTGACTTCACATAGTCAGGGACATATTGAGCTAAGCGATTAAATTCGTTCGCATACTCAATAACACTCATGTCCCCTTGCTTTAGGTTCCAGAACTCATCATGACTTGGCTGCATTATGCCCGCAGGGATGAAACGAGCACGGAATGTAGCTTGGAACTCCACCCATGTGACCCGATGCCCTGCTGGTTGGACAGCAAGGTAGTCTGCCCACCATGCTCCTGCAAAGCCGTGAAGCTGCTGAGCGGCATATAGAGTCTTCGAGAATTCATCACATTGGATCAACCCAAACTTGGACTCAGTGACACATAACCAGTGATTAGCTTCACAATGGTCAGCCGCCTCAGAGAATACCGGCGGTTGTGTCGCCAAGAAGTCCAGGTACGTGCTCTGGGTTGGCATGTGACGTTGAGCTTCTCTATTTATTCCCTGCTGAACTAAAGTTTGGAGAGTTTTATTCATCTTCGCCATAATTTCAGCCAATCCGGTTGGCGATGGCTCTTGTGATGAAGTCGAGTCACCCCCACCTCGACTTGAACCTCCAATCTCCATTTGAGGATGTGTGCGTACCGTACTGCACGAAACAAAATTATGAGTCAATCAAAATTCTATCTCAGTAGTAAGTAAAGATAAGTAAAACATGAACATGTCATGAACTTTATGAAAGCATATCCACATTCATGTTTAAACAAATCTTAAGTACGCTAAACTAATCCGCGGGACTACCCGGACAAGTTCACACAAACTCCAAATTTTACTCAAGTTAACCACAGCTTCTTGACTTGAGTTCAATACCAAAGTTCTAGTAAACTTCAGTATATTTCCAACGGTGTTTCATGGGCTCCTTAAGGATTTTTCTACAGGAAGTTATGGCTTAAAAACAGAAAGGTCCAGAGAGGTTTTTAGTGCTGTCCTGGTTTTGAACAGTTTGCCTTCAACTGGACTTTTCACCAACTTAAATTGTGATTTTGCTCTGGAGGTCTACAAAGAAGTTGTAGAGCACTTGAAAATCTTTCCAGAACTGTATCATACACCTTAATTGGGTCAAGCTACTCAGAGTAATGCTCTGTTAAAGTCCAGCAAGAATTTCTGCCAGAAACAGAGCACTCTGTTTTTGAAAACTTTGACACCTAGTTATGCTCTCATTTGAATCTTAGCTCAAAATAAGAGTTCAGTAACTAATATTTGTTTCAAAACTCCATTTTTAGTTGAAAGTTAGTTCATGAATCATTTCTTCATAGGGAAGAGGTTATTAAGTTTAGTACGGTGTCGATGCACCGTAAGAAACATGTCGGTACTACGTAGCCTCTCCAAAAGAAAAACCCTAACTGGATTACATCGGCATATACGTATTATCAGTGGCACTAAGACGGTCTCTTGCACATGTATACTACACGGGATACGTACGTGGTTAGTACCTGCAGAAAGACACTCAATAGTGGTGCACTCAAAGGTTGTTTCATTTCAGGCAGTTCCATAATTGAAAGTAAATACAAATGCCCGTATCATTGTCATACGGCAGTCCTTGAGTCAAGTCACGTCTCAAGGTATGTGATCGTGTTTCAACACCACACGACGGGGAACCTGAGTATGTCATGAACGGGTCATCACGGTTGGGAATGTTATCAACCCAACGGATACCACCTACGGCCCTGCAGGGCACGCCGATGGCACGCGCTGCGTATGTCCTCCTGGGCTATTTCCAGACAAGCATACTATTGCGTTACTGACCACACGATGGGGTCTCCACTTACTTGCCTAATGCACGCTAGGGATCAGCGTTTCATATGAACTCAGGAACATGAAGAGTCCAAGAGTTTCATATTAACATCTCACACCAAGCTGTGAGATCTATCCCTGAACCACTTTCCTCGTCAGTGGAGCTAACCGAAATTGAACCGCTTTCGGTGGCATTCCTTACCATGTATACCTGAGCGTAGGTGCGTCGTTACATAATCAAAATTCAGAATTATAACACGTAAGTTAGTTCTGCCACTTTAAGTAACTATACTACTATAGTCCTTATGTGGGACTAATACCGTTTCCTCACCGTATCCTAAGTTTTTGTCGTAATACGATGCTTACTCCGTGTGCTATTACCAATTCGGCTTTGATACCACGCTGACGGGGGCCCGACCTCCCTATCACGTGGTCGGGCCGCCTCGCCCGGGGATCGCATTGGGTTGTGCCGTGTTATGCGGCACCCAACAGCACAAATATAAGGAACAATGTATTACATAAATCAAGAATGGAAGCTTTCAATTGTTCTTCGTAAATAATTTACATAAAATATCTACAGCGGAAGTCTATAAACAGCTCACGTTGAATATCTAAGAAGCACTCGAAAAGAGGTCCAGCCCGCGGACTCCTCTCGCTAGCAACACGAAGACATGGCAGCGGCTAGGTTCTCCAAGTGTGACATGACTCGGAAGTCTCACCGGACAACCTTCTTTATAGCGTCGAGGTTAACCTGCAAAACCACTTATATAGCAAGAGTGAGCACAAAGGCTCAGCAAGACTTAACCGTCTCTCCTAAGACATGAAACTCCAAATGAAGTAACCTAAGACTTAAGCCTGTCATTTGCGAAAAGACTCGCCTACGAGTTTATCCTTAACTTTCAAATTTTTAGCCATAATAGTAGTGACCTTGCGCCCAGCAACATTGGAACTCCAAAATCAGACAAGAAACGCTTCATTCCAATGTTACTTGTCCCAAGGTGGAAAAATAACTTTAGTTTGCTCTATTTCTACTTCAAACATGGTTTTCATGCAACTTAACATAATCATATCAGCAATTATACTTTTTGCAAACTGTTTCCACACAAGTTGATTACTACATCACAACATGGGAGCAAGCGGTACTCAATAACCGCGAGGGACGGTGATTCGAATCAAACACTACCCGGATAACTCGACACATACGCCCACCTCTGAAGACCAAACTCTGGCGTCCTTCATTACGTCGTATGTGGCAACCTTTCTCAGGACACTAAACTGTAGAACCGGTCACGCCGTCTTGGGCTCATAGGTCTAACGAGACGATGTGGTATGCCTCTACAATCCAGTGAACCTGGTACATCGGTTTCCTAGTTCCCATATATAAGTAAGCATCCGGTACACAACTCAATACTTGCTCCTGGACGCGGCACACGCATCGGTCCTTAACCGACACAGGCAGAGCTACTCGACCAAGACCTCATCTTGTCGCTGCCTATCCCCTCTGCCCGGTCTCATCTTTAGAAATGTAAACTTTGGTTTGCTTCCTTTCCCAACCACACTTATGATATTCTAAACTATAGCTAGCGAGTAGATTCCAACTACTCGTCTTCTACCGGATGCCCTAGTCTATTTAGCATGGCCTTATTCTACAACGATGACACAATTCTACCCTTGACCTCAGGGTTCATTTTTGGTTATGCAAGTGGGGTATAAAACATCCTTGACCTAATGCACATACAAACTGAACCCATAGTAGTGAACAAAGTGAAAACTTTAGAAAATAACTTAAATGAAAACCGGGGCTTGCCTTGGTTTTGCAGGTGACTAAAGTCATATAAGTTTGAAGTTAGTTTCTTCTGACTTGAAGCTCAATCCCTGCCCTTCTTGTTCCTTGATATAAGCTCAACTCCTCCTTCTTCACTTTCCACGTTTAATCACTACACGTTATGAACATGCATACATGTTTAATTGTAAAACTTTTTGGCTAACAAATGCTAAAGCCAAGTTTAAAACTGGAATTCTGTTCAAGAATTTAAAATGACACTGGGGGTGGTGGTTCGGGTGTGTGTCTAAGCACTATCATCAAGTGAGGTGAGGTTCATCACTTGGGTGGTGATCACCTAATTGGTTGAACAGAACACTACTGATCCAGGGCTCCAATGGAGCTGGAAATTTTCTTGTGAGTTCCTTGTTACAAGAAAGTCCTCTGGACCGAAATTCAGAATGTTTCACTGATTAGATCACCCAGAACAATTCCCTAAGCATTTAGGCATAAAGGAATTAATTCTGATTAAACTTGCACTTTCATGCAAATCCAAGTGAACCATAATTTCATACATAGCTCACGGAGGATTCCTGAATTTTCCTAGGATTTTTGGAGCTAAGGAATGGCCAGAACTGAATTTCCAAGTTTTGGAAATTTCCTGAAAATGTTTCTGTATTCATTTGAACACAGAAACTTGAATTTAGAATTACCCTAACTAATTCAACTCCAAATGAGCTGAAACTTTTACAGGAGTCTCCTAACATCCTAAAGAATATCCTAGCAAAATTTGGGAATTTTTGGATGAACCAAACCCCCTCAAAAATTCTTTTGCTGAAAAGCTTTAAAGAATTTTCTATTGATTTTCATGCAAATTGGGTTGCATATCTGGAGAGGGTTTTTCATCCTTAATTCAACCCAATTTGAATCACTAAAGTTGGAGCTTCCTAGCAAAAGTCATGAGGTCCTAAAGTTTGAACCAAATCTGGAATTCAAATTAATTCGGGAAATGTTCAAACCCTGCGGGTGGGTCCAGGGGACCACGTGTCATGCGCTGGGGACAACCACACGGGACCACAGTATCATTTCCCGTGCTGTCACAAAGGATCCGACTCTGCAGAAAATTCTGGCCGGTCCACCCCTCACTGACAGTGGGCCTGACGCCCTCGTGTTCTACCTCTGGACGCTCGCGCGACCCTTTCGCCGGAGCTCGCCGGAGAGCATCAGAATCCGGCTTCCTGGCCGCCTCTTGGCCTGTTACTCGCCACCCGGTGGTTTTCAGGGTCGAGCAACTCATCTAAGGGGTCAGCACAAGCTAAAGGCGCTCGGAACTAGGTCGGCGACGTGCGCACCCTTCGGTGAAGCTTCGGCGCCGTGGTCCGAGCATCCTAGCCCGCCAAAGGGTCAGAGAATTTGCTCTAAAGCATCAGGGAGTCATGGGGGTGCTCGGCTTTGGCTCAAACTGGATCGGTAACGGCTCGAGATGGGGTCTCACTGTGCGCCCGGTGGTTCCCTCCATGATCGCCGCTCGAAAAGCTCAAAATTAGCTGTAACCACGGGGTTTCTAGCTAGGGTTGTGAAGGGGATCGGACCGCCGTTAAGCCTAGATCCTTTTTGCACGAGTTGGTGACCTCTAAGTGCAAATTAAGCGTGAATTTGAGAAATCCTTACCAGAGGGTCCGTTGTCGTGCTCCGGAGGAAAAACTTCAAATTCTGTCACTGAGGATCAACGTTTGAGCTGAGCTCCGGGGAGAAGCTCCGCGGTGGTACGGCGCACCTCTGAGCGTCGCTGCTTGAGCGTGAAACCCCCGCTGGTGAGCTGCCCACGAGAGCCCGACGTCGATTTCGTTTCAAACCGCCGCGGGGGAACCGTTTCCTGGGTAGGGGACCCGTAGTTTGGGCTGCTCTCGTGCTGAGGGAGTGGAGGGCGATCAGGCCTTGCCGTTTTGCGGTTCAGGCGGTGCTGTGCGCGGGGTTTACATGCATCCCCGGACAGAACCGAGGTGGCGGCGAGCTCGACGTTTATTGAGCGCGAGGAGAAGAAGAGAAACAGTGTTGGCTCGGTTCAGAGGGAAAGGATCACGCCAAGGCTAAGGGGGGGGGATGGTAAGCTGGTCGCCAGCGCGAGAGCGGGGGCGAGGCGGTGGCTTCGGGGTAGCCTCGGTGGCGCCCGTGCGTGGGTGTCAGCTGTTCAGCGCCTTCGAGCGAAAAAACAGAGAACCGGTTGAGTGAGTCTGAACAGGGAAAGTATTGCTTAAGTGCTAAGTCTTCCCCTCTCCTCAATGACCATTGGGTCCCACTCATCTCCCCTCCTAAATATCCAAATTTTGGCACATTGTAAATTTATCTATGAAGGATCCAAATTCAAAAGCCATTTTGCTATTTGCCAATTTGTGCCACAGTTTCAAATCTAAATCCAAATTTGGATGAATTTACAAGTTCCTTTGACATTCATACGAAAGCCCCTCCAAATTTGCTCAAAACATGGCTCCCTCATAATTTGGACCTGAGGAATTCAAATATATCCTCTGATCTTTGAGTTGGCTATCGCAAATACAACTTCTCAAACAACAGTTTGAATTCCCTCTTTTGAAAATGCCCTTCTTCCTTTTGAAGTGACCCTCTTAATTCAAACTGAATTCAAAGTTTTATTGCGCCTGCCAACACTTCCATGAGTAACACAAAAGTTTTTGTAAGTCCCATTTCTTGTATATAAACTCAACTTTATTCATAGATCAAGTTCTCTATTTACAAGTTTTGGGACTTTTACAGTCAACACGGATCAAAAGAAGCAATACTTGTTCATGAGGGGTTTGAACAATGAGATCCAAGTTCAGCTTCTCAACAACGACTATGCAAACTTCCAGAAGCTAGTTGACAAAGCTATAGTGGTTGAGAGCAAGATCCGTGAGATCGAGCAAGAGGGAAAGAGAAAGATGCCATACCAGCCACAAGGGAGCAATGTACGTCCCTGTTTCATGCCCCCAGCTGCACCGCAGTATGGCTCGTACGCTTCTACTTTTCGCCCTAATCAACCACCAGAGCAACGTCCTATTAGGCAAGCACTTCGTGGGCCTTTGCCTTCCGCACCCCATCCCAACACGGGCGCCTATGCTCAAAACCACCCTCGCCCCAACGTTCCTGCTGTCTTGGGCAACAAGGCATACTTTGCATGCGGAGAGATGGAACACTTTGCAAGTCAATGCTCGAGGAAAGGCCTTGGACAGCCAAGCAACATGCCCAAGCAGAACCCACGGCCGAATGGAGGAGCTACGCAAGGTAACCGTGGACAGCCGAACTACGCTCGTGGCAATGTGAATCATGTCTCTGCTGAGGAAGCGCAAATGGCTGAGGACGTCATGATTGGTATGTTCCTTGCCAACTCCAACCCAGCCGTTGTTTTATTTGATTCCAGAGCATCCCATTCATTCATATCATCCAAGTACATTGCCAAGTATAATCTGCCCATATCGCACATGAAATATACTATGTTGGTTAACTCTCCCGGTGGAGAGATAAGGACCAATGTAGTATGTCCGAAAGTAAACCTTAAAATAAGGGGGTAGACTTTCTTGCCAACCTTATTGTCTTGGATTCCCAAGGTATTGATATAATACTTGGAATGGATCGGTTAAGCAAGCACAACGGAGTAATTCAATATGCCGAGAGGAGCGTGCAGTTGACAAACGAGCACGGTACTCGTATTGAGTCCGAGTCAGCCCAACCGGCAACCGAGAAGGCAACGTTGAACCACGTCGAAGAAGCAGCATTGGAAAGCATTCCGTTGGTTCAAGAATTTTCGGATGTGTTCCCGGAAGAACTCACTGGTATGCCACCTGACCAGGACATTGAGTTTGCCATTGATTTAGTACGTGGAACTGCACCCATAGCAAAGAGGCCATATAGGATGCCCGTTAATGAACTAGTGGAACTCAAGAAGCAAATTCAGGAACAGTTAGAAAAGGGTTTTATACGCCCAAGCTCGTCACCGTGGGGAGCCCCCGTGCTCTTTGTGGACAAGAAGGATGGGACCAATGGATGTGTGTGGATTATAGGTCTCTCAACGAGGTGACGATCAAAAATAAATACCCGCTGCCCCGTATAGAGGATCTGTTCGACCAAATTAAAGGTGCCCGAGTTTTCTCCAAGATTGATCTTCGGTCGGGATACTTCCAGCTAAATATTAAGCCCTCCGACATTCCCAAGACCGCCTTTCAAACACGGTATGGTTTGTATGAATATACCGTTATGTCTTTTGGGTTAACGAATGCAACCGCGTATTTCATGTACCTTATGAATAAGGTCTTCATGGAGTACATGGACAAGTTCGTCGTGGTTTTCATCGACGATATTATGGTATATTCAAAAGGCGAGGAAGAAGATGAAGAACATTTGAGATTGACATTGCAGAAGCTGCGAGAGCATCAATTGTATGCCAAGCTCAGCAAGTGTCAATTTTTGCTGAAGGAGATACCGTTCCTAGGCCACATCTTCTCTGAGAGAGGAGTATCAGTTGATCCTGGAAAAGTGGGAGATGTTCCGAAGTCGAACCAACCGTAGAACGTGAGAGATATTCGAAGTTTCCTTGAGATGGCCGTATACTACCGACGGTTCATCAAGGATTTCTCCAAAATAGCAAAGCCTATGACTGAATTGCTAATGAAGGGAAAAACATTTCAGTGGACACCAGCATGCCGAGAAAGCTTTGTGGAGCTCAAGAAAAGGCTAACCACATAGCCGGTTTTGGTATTGCCGGACGTGAGCAAGAGTTTTGACATATATTGTGACGCATCAAGACAAGGGCTTGGATGTGTGCTCATGCAAGAAGGACAAGTGGTAGCCTATGCGTCGAAACAACTAAAGAAACACGAGCTGAATTACCCCACACATGACTTGGAACTTGCAGCCTTGGTAGATGCCTTGAAAGTTTTGGAGGCATTATATCCTTGGCCATCGATGTGAGATCTATATGGATCACAAAAGCCTCAAGTACATATTCACGCAAACGGATTTGAACTTGAGGCAACGTCGATGGTTGGAACTCATCAAGGATTATGATGTTGGACTCAACTATCACCCCGGAAAGGCCAATGTAGTAGCTGATGCATTGAGCCAAAAGGGAGCATGTCACGAACTCACGGTTCAGGAGCTACTAACCGAGCTGCAAAAGGAGTTCGAACGGTTACATCTCGGATTCTTGAATGAGATGGAAGTGATGGAACACCACTCTTCGCTGGAACAAGAGATAAGAGATGGCCAAGTAACGGATGAGGAAATCAAGGAGATCAAGGAAAGGATCCAACAAGGCATAGAAAAGGACTTCAGGAAGACGAAAAGGGTATGCTTTGGTTAGTTTTGTGTGCCTAACGTGTAGCACATCCGCGACACGATATTAAAGGAGGCACATGACTCACCTTATTCCATACATCCCGGCAGTACAAAGATGTACAAGGACTTGAAAACTTGTTATTGGTGGGATGGTATGAAAAGGGACATAGCTGAGTATGTTGCCTTATGCGACACGTGCCAAAGGATGAAGGCCGAACATCAAAGACCCGCTGGACTGTTGCAACCATTGAAAGTACCCGAGTGGAAGTGGGAAGACATCACCATGGATTTCATCGTTGGATTACCACGTACTTGGTCGGGTTACGATTCCATCTGGGTTATTGTGGACCGATCGATGAAAACAGCCCATTTCCTTCCAATTAGAGCCATGTACCGCGTCGCAGAACTAGCCGAGCTGTACATGGAGCAAATTGTGTACCGTCATGGGGTTCCGAAGAGGATAGTTTCAGATCGGGATACCCAATTTACCTCTAGGCTTTGGAATATGCTGCATGAAGCTATGGGTACACGACTGGATTTTAGCTCCGTACCACCCGCAGACTGATGGGCAAACTGAGAGGACGAATCAAATTTTGGAGGACATGTTGAGAGCCTGTGCCTTGAAACATGGATGTAGATGGGATAGGAGCTTGCCGTATGCTAAGTTCTCATACAATAACAGCTATCAAGCCAGGTTGAAGATGTCACCATTCGAAGCATTGTACAGTAGACGGTGTAGAACGCCGCTGTTCTTGAATGAGACTGGAGAGAACCAAGTGTTTGGACCCGAAGTGCTGCAAGAAGCGGAGAAGCATGTCCAATCGATACGGGAGAACTTGAAGGCTGCTCAGTCATGAAAAAAAGGTTATGCGGACAATAGGCGAAGAAAGTTGACTTTCAAAGTAGGAGACTTTGTGTACCTTAAGGTATCGCCTATCCGAGGCCAACGACGTTTTAACGTCAAAGGCAAGTTAGCACCTCACAAAGAACAAGTATCGATGGATGATCTCGAGCTTCAAGAGGATCTGACCTATGTGGAGCACCCTGTCCAAATTTTGGATGTGAAGGAAAGGGTCACAAGGAGCAAAGTGATCCGTTGGTGCAAGGTATAATGGAGCCATCACACGAAAGCTGAAGCTACATGGGAGTGTGAGGAAGACCTCAAGACAGAATTCCCTCATCTCTTCCCTACTCTATCGAATCTGGAGGGCGAGATTCAGTTTAAGGGGGGTAGGTTTGTAACACCCTCAATTTCGTATCCACGCATGCATACATATTTCATATAGGGAAACATTATAAAAGAAGCAGAAACGGAGAAAGAATCAGAAAGATAGCCGAAAAGAGCCAAATCCAGTTCGCCGAGTTGCACTGTTGACACTTCCCGTGGCCCGCTGGCCACGTGGCGTCTTCGGAGCTCATCCCTGTGGAGGGGGTGAGGTCCGGCACTGCTGGCCATGTGGCAGGCTAGGAGCTCGCCTCTTCGGAAGGGGCGAAGTCCGGCCCGCTGGACACGTGTTGCCTCCGGGGCTTGTCGCTCCGGAGAAGCGAAGTCCAGTCCCGATGGACACGTGTCGTCTTCGGAGCTAGCCTCTGCGGAGAAGCGAGGCCCAGCCCCGTGGGGCACGTGTTGCATTCGGAGCTCGCCTTGGAGGAGAGGCAAGGCCTGACCCCGCGGGACACGTGTCACCCTCGGAGCTCTCTTCCGAGAGGTCCGGTCCTGCTGGACACGAGTCATCCTCGGAGCTCACCTCCGAGGAGAAGAGAGGTCCGACACCGTGGGACACGTGTCGTCCTCGGAGCTCACCTCAGAGGAGGAGGGAGGTCCGACTCTATTGGACACATTGCACCCTCGTAGCTCGTCTCTGAGGAGAAAGGAGGTCCGACGCTGTTGGACACGTGGCACTCTCGGAGCTCACCTCTGAGGAGAGGGGAGGTCCAGCACTGACACGCAGCACTCTCGGAGCTCGCCTCTGAGGAGAGGGGAGGTCTGGCACTGACACGTGGCACCCCTAGAGATTGCCTCTGAGGAGAGGAGAGGTCCCGCATGCCAGACACGTGGTGCACGCAGAGCTCGCCTCTGAGGGAGAAGGAGGTCGCGTCCACCAGACACGTGGCGCACCCGGAGCCCGCCTCTGAGGAAAAAGGGAGGCCCGACCCTCGCTGTACATGTGGCGTCTCTGTAACTCGCCACCGCGGAGATGCAAGGTCCTTAGGCGGTTTTTCTCCTGTTCGCGCGGGAATACCCGGTACTGAGGTGTCACACCCGGTTTTTCCGAAGAAACAACCAAGTGAATATCACATGTATGCCAGGATCATTTTCTCATACATGTGATGACAAATAGTGAAGCATCATTTATTACAAGCCAGGTGTCGAATATAAGTAAGTCTTACATAGTAAATGTCTCGATGGACAATAATAAGTTCATCACAAGTAAATAAACTAGCAGCGGAATATTATTCTTGAGGGCTCCATCACAGGCGTTGCCCGGGGGTCTCCATGAACCTAGAAACCTTCTTCGGGACCAAAGTCTTGTTCATTGTATACCACCTCATTATCTTGACCTGAGCAGCAATATAAACCAACAAATATGCATGGTTGAGTACCAATGGTACTCAGCAAGTGTGGGAAAATTATATCTTGCATGGCTAGAACAAGGAGAGGTTGAACTCATAGCTAAAGCACTACGCAATTAATGCCTATCACCTTAGCTTATTAAGCACCTACATTACTACACAGGTGAAATGGACCCAATCTCCCATCCCATCATCATAACCAAATAACCATAACATCATTTCCAATGTTAAGCTCCCCGCTTAACATTCTCAACTTCCAAAACCATCATTCCTCTAATCATGAATAAGTCCAAGCCGCTCTTGACCGTGAGCACGGCTGTCATGACAGTTTTGACTCTGCAGAGTTTGTACCACTGTACCAACATGTAGTGATTTCATCCCCCGTTGCCGGGTGGACTAAAAGAACCTCCATTATGCCAGTGGCTACGAACCACATCCACACTTCCCAGGTGTGTAGCCAGGAGATCACCACGAAGCCTTTACAAAGGGATTCCCGACAAGCGAGGGCCCACTGAGGTTTCACCCCTAACAGCATACAAGAGGCTCCAACCCCGCTGCAGTGGCCCCCTCTTGAGCCTTGCGGTTCATATGGTAGTCCAGCTGACACCTATTCCCCGCACCATCCAACACACCCATACTACGCCGGGGATACACCTAAATAATTGGCCAAGCTGCCCCATCTCAGCATGTGGTTGGCACTGTAAAGCCAGGTTACATGCTCCATGAACCGGTCCTTAGGATCCAGGCAAGTACTAAACACAAACCCGAGTCTCGTGCACCCAGCACACAACCACAACATCCAACTTGCCTTGATCCCTACCTCTACATAACTCACAATGTCTCATTCAAGAGTATGGTAAAATAAACTGAAGATCTCATGTCCCAAATATCCCATTCTAAGCATGGCTAAGCATATGCATAAATAATAAATGACATGACAAAATAAATCCCAACCCAAGCTACAAGGAAACAAGGTAATGCAATTCTAGGGAAACTTCCTAGCATGGGTTTCATATTTAACTAGACAATGCAAATAATTCTATCTACACATCCTAGCATAGGATCAAAGTGGTCAAGGACACTTGCCTCCTTCTTGCTGCTCTTGAAATGGATAGTCCTGATCTTGGAAAGGAATAACTTTCTCTTGAGCAGGTTCTACATCATACCATCACACATAGCAAAAGAAAAACAACAATCATAAGACATAGTTCACACTTCTACTTTATACAAACCACACATTCACATTTATGAAAGTCCTTCAACATTATATGTGTGGTGGTTACTTTATGTGTGTTGAGTTGTGGCTTGCATGCACTTTTAATCATGTGTATATGATTCTTACTTTTGTGTTCACATTTATACTTACATACTATATATATGAGTTTCCAATAAATTTCTTATATTCAACTACTACACCTTTTCACTACCAAATATGTATGAAAAGTATTTTTCTTCTCCATATGTGCCTTCATAATTTCTACCAATCCCTAAACTGAACTCTTTGGATTTTTAAAAACTCCATTTATCATTTACTAGTTGCTATATTTTCAGATTTATATTCCTATGCATAATTGTGTACTTTATTATGAAATTAGTAATACTCATCATCTAAACAGAATAGGTTCTGGTCCTAAATAATTTAATAACATATTTTGACCTTTGCCTCTGATGTAAACTATTTCATAATTATTTTCCCTATTTTCTAGAACTATTTATTACTTAAAAATGTGTCCCTAATTGTGAATAATAAATTAAACAGATTCAATTCAGTCCAAAATATGTTTTTATCTCACTCCAAAATTTCCTAAACACTGAGAAAGTCTTTAACTTAATTTTGACAATATGTTTGTCCCACTTTTTAATTTTTAAACACTAGTTACATATTCAATTTTCTAAATTAAATACTAAGCAGGGCTAAAATGATGAACTCACCCCATTACAAGGTCTATAATATTATTTTCAGAATTTCCAGGGGTCTAGCTACACTTATCCGAGGTGTTTTTCCTAATTTTTATTAAGTCCAGGGGCTAAAACTGATTTTTAAATGAATTTACATGATTTTCTGGAGTTCCAGGGGCTAGATCTGAAGTTTCCGGGGCTAGCTCTTATTTCCCGAGAACCCCAGGGGGTAGCATGTAAGAATTCCAGTCCTTATAACGCGAGGCTGACATGGACCGTCCGATTTTAAACCGACGGCCGAGATTATAACATCGAACCGGTACGCGGGGGTTTAAACCCTACCGTGCGATTTAAAATAAACGGCGCACAAGCGGCCACGTCGCTCTGATCGAGCGCGGGCGGCGCTGCCGGCGGCGCACGGCGGCGGGAAGCGGCGATCTCGTCGGAAACTTTCGGATCCTCGAGAATTCTGCCTAGAACTGTGATCTTATGGCATAGATCGGTAGAGGGGAGGTCGGGAATCTCACCTCGGGGGTTTTCTGGAGCTCAGAGGTCCTGGAAGGTGATCGGCGACGAGGTCCGAGGCAAAACCACGGTGAAGCTCGTCGGCGCTGTGTTTACACCACAAGTAACCGAGTTTTCTGCACCTGCAAGGTTCCCCGGAGGCGGTGGATCAAGATCAGCGAGTTAGATCGGAGTTTCCGAGCATAGATCGGCCAGAATTCACCGGAGAAGTCTCGGTTCTCACCGGAGTAAAAATCGGCGATCGCGTGGGAAAAATAGAACGAGGCCGGGGTTTTTATAGATGGGGGAGGGCGGCGGGGTGGTTTAGATCATGTCCGCGTCGGCTACGAACAGAATTCAGCGGGGTTTACGTCGAAATCCCGATCGGTTTCGATTCGGGCACGGGGGGTCCGGCGCTGGCGCGAGGTAGACGACGATCGGGTGGGTCCCGCCTGTCAGCGTGAGAAAGAGCGGGCGCGCGGCTGCGGGCTGGCGCGGGGTAAGTTGGGCCGGCTGGTGGGTTTCGTCCCACTGGCCGGTTTTTTTCTGTTTTCTCTTTTTCTTTTTCCATTTCTTTTCTAATTTGAGTTTAATTTGAATTCCAGTTTGAATTTAAATTTTTGCAAAACATGCAACACGTCCAAAAATTTTTAAATTCCTCTCTTAACATGATTTAGTGTTTTGAATCAAAATTTCGGGGTGTTACAGCTCTACCCCCCTTAAAAGAAATCTCGTCCTCGAGATTGGTGTTTCTAAGAAAACAATCCCGGAATTGTGCCTTGAGCTCATCTTCCCGCTCCCAGGTGGCTTCCTCTTCCGAGTGATGCTTCCACTGCACTTTGCACATCCGAATTCTTTTATTTCTGGTGAGGCGTTCCATTGTCTCCAAAATTTTGTATGGTTGCTCGGCATAAGACAAATCCTCAGCTACGTCCACTTCATTCATGGGTAACACTTCTTCAGGCGTCCTCAAACATTTCTTGAGTTGTGACACATGGAATACATCGTGCACATCCGATAGATGAGCCGGTAACTCTAGTTGATACGCCACTTCGCCTTTCCTTTCCAAAACTTGAAAGGGTCCGATGTATCGAGGTGACAACTTCCCTTTCACCTTGAACCGACGAAGTCCTCTGATAGGGGACACCTTGAGATAGACATAGTCTCCCACGTTGAAAACGAGTTCTCTTCTTCGTACATCGGCATAGCTCTTTTGGCGTGTCTGTGCTATCCTCAAATTGTTGCGAATTTCCCTCACCTTCGCCTCGGCTTCTTGTAGTACTTCTGGACCAAACACTTTACTTTCCCCTGTTTGGTTCCAAAATAGGGGAGTTGTGCACTTCCTCCCATACAAGGCTTCAAACGGTGACATCTTCATACTAGCTTGATAGCTGTTGTTATAGGAAAACTCCGCATACGGTAAGTTCTTGTCCCAACTCCTATTGTTTTTGAGTGCACATGCCCTTAACATATCTTCAAGGATCTGATTGGTTCTTTCTGTCTGCCCGTTAGTTTGGGGATGATAGGCAGAGCTGAAGTTCAGATGGGTTCCCATGGTTTCATGCAACTTATGCCAAAACCTCGAGGTGAATTGTGTCCCTCGGTCCGACACAATCTTCTTTGGCACTCCATGGTAACACACGATCCTTGACATGTACAACTCTGCCAATTTGGAGCCGCTGTAGCTTTCTTTCACGGGGATGAAATGAGCTACCTTTGTTAGCCTATCAATGATGACCCATATCGAATCATACCCTGATTGGGTCCTAGGCAATCCCACGATGAAATCCATGCTGATTTCTTCCCATTTCCATTCAGGCACTTTGAGTGGTTGCAATAATCCCGCGGGTCGTTGATGTTCTGCTTTCACCAACTGACATGTGTCACATAGGGCAACATGTTCCGCGACATCTCGCTTCATGCCATACCACCAATACCTGCTCTTGAGGTCCTGGTACATCTTCGTACTCCCAGGATGAATGGAATAGTCGGAATCATGAGCCTCCTTCAAAATCAATTCACGGATCTCCTTTACTTCTGGCACACAGATTCTTTTCCCGTGCCAAACCGTTCCTTGTTCATCCTCTCTAAAACCAGGAACTTTATTTTCCTTGATGAGCTGTCTGATCTCTTGTATCTTCTCATCATTCTTTTGGCCCTCGCGTATGTCTCGCTCGAGTGTGGAGTCCACTTCCATGGCGATGGCTTCACCACTATTTACTAGACATAGATTGAGCCTTATAACCTCGTCCTTCAATTCTGCAGGCATGTCCTTCAAGCTCAACTTATTGACCTGCACTTTCCAACCTAAAGCATCGGCCACGACCTTTGCTTTCCCAGGATGGTAGTTGATGCCCACATCAAAGTCATTGATGAGCTCTAACCATCTCCTTTGTCTGAGGTTGAGATCTGGCTGTGTGAAAATGTACTTCAAACTCTTATGATCCGTATATATCTCTGTCCTCTTCCCCATCAAATAGTGTCGCCAAATTTTCAACGCGTGTACCACTGCGGCTAGTTCTAGGTCATGTGTAGGATAGTTTTTCTCGTGCTTCCGAAGCTGCCGGGATGCATAAGCCACGACATGTCCTTCTTGCATGAGAACACATCCCAACCCGTTTCCAGAGGCATCGCAGTACACTGTGAAATTCTTCTGCATATCTGGCATAACCAACACTGGGGCTGTTGTCAATCTCTTCTTTAGCTCCTGAAAGCTCGTCTCGCACTGTGGCATCCAGGTGAATGTGATTCCCTTCTCCAACAGTTTGGTGAGAGGTCTCGAGATCTTGGAGAATCCCTCAATAAACCGTCGATAGTACCAAGCCAATCCCAAAAAGCTTCGAACTTCCCCGACATTTTCAGGGGTCTGCCACTTCTGGATATCCTCGATTTTGGCGGGATCTACGGAGATTCCTCCCTCCGAGATTATATGTCCTAAAAAGGGAACTCTCTTCAGCCAAAACTCACACTTGCTCAACTTGGCATATAGTTGGTGTTCTCTCAGCTTCTGCAACACCAACCTTAGATGTTTCTCATGTTCTTCTTCATCTTTGGAGAAGACGAGAATGTCATCAATGAAAACCACCACAAATTTGTCCAGATATTCCATGAATACCTTGTTCATGAGATACATGAAGTATGCCGGGGCATTGGTTAGCCCGAAAGGCATGACAGTGTATTCATACAGTCCGTACCGAGATACGAAAGCTGTCTTGGGAATATCAGATTGCCTTATCTTGAGTTGGTGGTATCCCGACCTGAGATCAATTTTTGAGAACACACAAGATCCCCTCAACTGATCAAACAAGTCTTCAATGCGAGGCAATGGGTACTTGTTCTTGATGGTTACCTCATTCAAAGCACGGTAATCCACGCATAACCTTTGGGTTCCATCTTTCTTGGGCACAAATATCACCGGAGCTCCCCATGGTGAGGAACTAGGGCGAATATACCCCTTCTCCGTCAATTCTCTCAAATGATCCTTGAGTTCTTCTAGCTGCTTGGTGTCCATCCGATAAGGTCTCTTGTATATCGGGGCTGTTCCCGGTACTAGCTCAATTGCGAATTCCACTTCACGATCGGGAGGCATACCTGGCAACTCCTCCGGAAAAACATCTGGATATTCCCTGATAGTCTTGATTTCCTCAACTTGATTTAATTTAATGTCCCTCCTAGGCTCGTGTATTGTTATGAACTTTACTCTTGTGCCACTAGGGTGAGTTAGTTCCACCGTTCTGGTCGAACAATGAATGATTCCTTTATGTTTGGTCAACCAATCCATACCCAAAATAATATCTATCCCTTGTGAATCTATCACTATGAGGTTAGCAGTAAATACTACCCCATTAATGTCTAGGTTCACTTTGGGACACACTTGTCTTGTCCTTATTTCTCCACCTGGAGAGTTTACGGCTAGCATATGGTTCATTTGTGTTGTTGCTAGGTCATATTTCTTAACAAACCCTTGAGCAATAAACGAGTGGGTAGCACCAGAATCAAACAGCAGGGTTGCAAGGTGTAAATTGGCAGGAAACATACCAACTACCACGTCAGGTGCATCTTGTGCTTCCTCCATAGTGACATGGTTCACCCGTCCTCTCAATACATTCTGCTGTTGTGGCTGCACGGGCTTCTTCTTTGGGCATTTGTGGGCGTAGTGCCCCCACTTCTGCGCAGCTAAAACATTGCACCCCAACCTTAGGTGCCTGGCCTTTGCTGTCTTGGGGTAGGTTTGGGGGTCCTTGTACTGCTGGTCGAGGTGGATATGCGGGGCGAGGCTGCTGCACAAACTGACGTTGCGGCTGTGCTGGTGCTGCCAGAGGCCTGTAGTTCGGGTTGTACCCTCTTGGTGCTGAGTAGGGTACCGCAGCACGGTTCGTCTGCCCTGCAGGTGGCTGCATCAGACGTGGGCGGGTGTTGCTACCTGAGGCTTGATGTGACCACCCGGCCTTCCTCTTATTCTCATTTTCCAAGGCTTTTAGCTTCCTTTCTACCACAAACGCTCTGTCCACCATCTTTTGGAAACTTTCATACTCATTTGAGGACATTGCACACTGCATCTCTGCAGTAAGTCCTTCCACAAAACAATCTTGTTTCTGCTCATCAGTCTCTATATCCCGTGGGGCATAGCGGGATAGTTGAGTAAATTTAGTGAGGTATTCCCTCACCGTCATGTTTCCCTGCTGCAGTCCCAAAAACTCCTTCCTCTTGTTTTTGAGTTCACCTCTTGGGATGTAATGGTTGCGGAAGCTATGCTTGAACTCTTCCCAAGTGATGTTCTCAGGGTCATGATGGGCGGCCACGTAGGCGGTCCACCAATCAGCAGCAGGTCCATGCAATTGATGAGAGGCAAACAGCACCCTCTCATACCCTTGGCATTGTATGATCCTCATCTTACTTTCAATGGTCTTCAGCCAATTATCTGCCTCCAGAGGTTCAGCAGCACTTGCAAACTTTGGAGGTTGAGTTCCTAGAAACTCACTCAACCTTGGTTGGCGTGGTGCAGCTTGTGGAGGTGGAACTTGATGCAAGTTGGCCACCACTTGAGTCAAGTTCTGGATGAGCTGATTCTCCAGCATTTGGTGGAGGGGATCAACTCCTTCACGGCGACCACCCCGGTCCTGGCCTCCAGAAAGATGAGGGTTGCATGCCTCATCGTTGTTGTTGGTGGGGTTGGCAGCACGTCCTTTTCCTCTTCCGGCCATCTGGCAGAATCAGCCAAGGTTAATTTGAAAGCATTTAGTATCATCTTACTACTTTCATTTTGTTTGTACTTTGAAGTGTTGAGGCTTTGTTATACTTTTACGAGGGTTCATATCTCACACCAAATAAATGCACTATTATTTCATGTGGGTTCACACATCAAAGCAAAACAATCTGAAGACGAGGCTGTGGACAATTGCTCATGGCTTCCACAACTCACGTCACACACCAAGCATTATCACACCATTAACTACGTAACGACTCGACTACTCGACCTCTTGCTAGCTAAGGGAAAGACTCTACACTACTCGTTCTCTTGAGCTGGCTCCTCGGGATCTTCCTCCTCATTTCGGCTACCTTCTGACTCTGCTTTGGGTGGGGAGGCTGCTGGTGGAGAAGTGCGACGACGCCTGATCGCTCGGCGATCCGGGGAGTCAGGAGTCCATGTATCATTCACGGTGACACACAGTTCATTACCATCTCCTCTTTCTCTCGCCTTTAAGCAGGCTCGCAGCAACGCCTCCGTTTCCTTCAGGGTGTCCCGGACATCCTGAAGCTCTTACTGACACTCCTGCAGTCGAGTGCTGAGCATAGCAGCATCCTCCAAGCACAAGTCCATGTGCTCATGGGAAGTCCCTTGCTGTACCGGAGGGTGCTTGTACTCCGTGGTACCACTCTCACGTTGGAGGACATACATGTACTCAGTCTTGTCCAGGTGGCGACAATAGATGTGACTCTGGCAGGTGATGGCCTCCCAGGTGACATCTTTCTCCGCATCGACCTGTGTTGCTCGACAAGCTGGAGAGTGGTGAATCTTAAGCAGCTGATTCTCGTGTATAATCCTCATCTCTGAACTCCATTCTTCCCTCTTCTGACAGAGGGTCCTGGTGGAGTTATAGTGGATGATTAGCTTGCCCGTATTGCCGGCGGCTTCGAGCATACGCCGAAGACGGCGCAACAAGCCTCCCACTGCCAATCCATAAGAAAGGTATGTCACCGGACGGCTCTCCTCTCTTTCGGTAAGGGCAACTACGGGAACTCTCCCTCCTGTGGACTTGCGAGCGGTGCGAATCATGCGAACCATCTAAAACAAAAAGAATTTAAAATTAGGTTAGATAAACTCTCAAACAAAAATCCTATTTTGAATGAAAGTTGGGGTAAGATGAAGAAAGTGACTCCATTAAATAACACTTTTCAATCCACACCTTTGTAAAATAGTTTTTAAGAAGATAGGGTCCTTAAATACGTCCATTTCTACCTAGGTCCACGTTCCTACGGGCAACCTTGGCTCTGATACCACCTCTGTCACACCCGGTTTTTCCGAAGAAACAACCAAGTGAATATCACATGTATTCCAGGATCATTTTCTCATACATGTGATGACAAATAGTGAAGCATCATTTATTACAAGCCAGGTGTCGAATATAAGT
The DNA here is from genome assembly GCA_030760725.1 of Neostapfia colusana. Lineage (NCBI taxonomy): Eukaryota > Viridiplantae > Streptophyta > Magnoliopsida > Poales > Poaceae > Neostapfia > Neostapfia colusana. The sequence continues at coordinate 20,814,239 of JASWHV010000011.1, forward strand.
AAGTCTTACATAGTAAATGTCTCGATGGACAATAATAAGTTCATCACAAGTAAATAAACTAGCAGCGGAATATTATTCTTGAGGGCTCCATCACAGGCGTTGCCCGGGGGTCTCCATGAACCTAGAAACCTTCTTCGGGACCAAAGTCTTGTTCATTGTATACCACCTCATTATCTTGACCTGAGCAGCAATATAAACCAACAAATATGCAAGGTTGAGTACCAATGGTACTCAGCAAGTGTGGGAAAATTATATCATGCATGGCTAGAACAAGGAGAGGTTGAACTCATAGCTAAAGCACTACGCAATTAATGCCTATCACCTTAGCTTATTAAGCACCTACATTACTACACAGGTGAAATGGACCCAATCTCCCATCCCATCATCATAACCAAATAACAATAACATCATTTCCAATGTTAAGCTCCCCGCTTAACATTCTCAACTTCCAAAACCATCATTCCTCTAATCATGAATAAGTCCAAGCCGCTCTTGACCGTGAGCACGGCTGTCATGACAGTTTTGACTCTGCAGAGTTTGTACCACTGTACCCACATGTAGTGATTTCATCCCCGTTGCTGGGTGGACTAAAAGAACCTCCATTATGCCAGTGGCTACGAACCACATTCACACTTCCCAGGTGTGTAGCCAGGAGATCACCACGAAGCCTTTACAAAGGGATTCCCGACGAGCATGAGCCCACTGAGGTTTCACCCCTAACAGCATACAAGAGGCTCCAACCCCGCTGCAGTGACCCCCTCTTGAGCCTTGCGGTTCATATGGTAGTCTAGCTGACACCTATTCCCCGCACCATCCAACACACCCATACTACGCCGGGGATACACCTAATTAATTGGCCAAGCTGCCCCATCTCAGCATGTGGTTGGCACTGTAAAGCCAGGTTACATGCTCCATGAACCGGTCCTTAGGATCCAGGCAAGTACTAAACACAAACCCGAGTCTCGTGCACCCAGCACACAACCAAAACATCCAACTTGCATTGATCCCTACCTCTACATAACTCACAATGTCTCATTCAAGAGTATGGTAAAATAAACTGAAGATCTCATGTCCCAAATATCCCATTCTAAGCATGGCTAAGCATATGCATAAATAATAAATGACATGACAAAATAAATCCCAACCCAAGCTACAAGGAAACAAGGTAATGCAATTCTAGGGAAACTTCCTAGCATGGGTTTCATATTTAACTTGACAATGCAAATAATTCTATCTACACATCCTAGCATAGGATCAAAGTGGTCAAGGACACTTGCCTCCTTCTTGCTGCTCTTGAAATGGATAGTCCTGATCTTGGAAAGGAATAACTTTCTCTTGAGCAGGTTCTACATCATACCATCACACATAGCAAAAGAAAAACAACAATCATAAGACATAATTCACACTTCTACTTTATACAAACCACACATTCACATTTATCAAAGTCCTTCACCATTATATGTGTGGTGGTTACTTTATGTGTGTTGAGTTGTGGCTTGCATGCACTTTTAATCATGTGTATATGATTCCTACTTTTGTGTTCACATTTATACTTACATACTATATATATGAGTTTCCAATAAATTTATTATATTCAACTACTACACCTTTTCACTACCAAATATGTATGAAAAGTATTTTTCTTCTCCATATGTGCCTTCATAATTTCTACAAATCCCTAAACTGAACTCTTTGGATTTTTAAAAATTCCATTTATCATTTACTAGTTGCTATATTTTCAGATTTATATTCCTATGCATAATTGTGTACTTTATTATGAAATTAGTAATACTCATCATCTAAACAGAATAGGTTCTGGTCCTAAATAATTTAATAACATATTTTGACCTTTGCCTCTGATGTAAACTATTTCATAATTATTTTCCCTATTTTCTAGAACTATTTATTACTTAAAAATGTGTCCCTAATTGTGAATAATAAATTAAACAGATTCAATTCAGTCCAAAATATGTTTTTATCTCACTCCAAAATTTCCTAAACACTGGGAAAGTCTTTAACTTAATTTTGACAATATGTTTGTCCCACTTTTTAATTTTTAAACACTAGTTACATATTCAATTTTCTAAATTAAATACTAAACAGGGCTAAAATGATGAACTCACCCCATTACAGGGTCTATAATATTATTTTCAAAATTTCCAGGGGTCTAGCTACACTTATCCGAGGTGTTTTTCCTAATTTTTATTAAGTACAGGGGCTAAAACTGATTTTTAAATGAATTTACATGATTTTCTGGAGTTCCAGGGGCTAGATCTGAAGTTTCCGGGGCTAGCTCTTATTTCCCGAGAACCCTAGGGGGTAGCACGTAAGAATTCCAGTCTTTATAACGCGAGGCTGACATGGACCGTCCGATTTTAAACCAACGGCCGAGATTATAACATCGAACCGGTACGCGGGGGTTTAAACCCTACCGTGCGATTTAAAATAAACGGCGCACAGGCGGCCACGTCGCTCTGATCGAGCGCGGGAGGCGCTGCCGGCGGCGCACGGCGGCGGGAAGCGGCCATCTCGCCGGAAACTTTCAGATCCTCGAGAATTCTGCCTAGAACTGTGATCTTATGGCATAGATCGGTAGAGGGGAGGTCGGGGATCTCACCTCGGGGGTTTTCCGGAGCTCGGAGGTCCTGGAAGGTGATCGGCGACGAGGTCCGAGGCAAAACCATGGCGAAACTCGTCGGCGCTGTGTTTACACCGCAAGTCACCGAGTTTTCTGCACCTGCAAGGTTCCCCGGAGGCGGTGGATCAAGATCAGCGAGTTAGATCGTAGTTTCCGAGCTTAGATCGGCCAGAATTCACCTGAGAAGTCTCGGTTCTCACCGGAGTAAAAATCGGCGATCGCGTGGGAAAAACAGAACGAGGCCGGGGTTTTTATAGACGGGGAAGGGCGGCGGGGTGGTTTAGATCATGTCCGCGTCGGCTACGAACAGAATTCAGCGGGGTTTACGTCGAAATCCCGATCGGTTTCGATTCGGGCGCGGGGGGTCCGGCACTGGCGCGAGGTAGACGACGATCGGGTAGGTCCCGCCTGTCAGCGTGAGAAAGCGCGGGCGCGCGGCTGCGGGCTGGCGCGGGGTAAGTTGGGCCGGCTGGTGGGTTTCGGCCCACTGGCCGGTTTTTTTCTGTTTTCTCTTTTTCTTTTTCCATTTCTTTTCTGATTTGAGTTTAATTTGAATTCCAGTTTGAATTTGAATTTTTGCAAAACATGCAACACGTCCAAAAATTTTTAAATTCCCCTCTTAACATGATTTAGTGTTTTGAATCAAAATTTCGGGGTGTTACATGAGGGAACCGACACGATTTCCACGTTGCTACCGCACCAAATCAATTGAAGATAAGTTGTTAAGATCCAAAACAAGTTGAATAGGACTCTTATTTGAAATCCAATCGGAGTAGGACTCTTCTTTCACCCCTTATAAATAAAACCCAAAACCTGTGGATGCAAACCACGTATTATTTTCTACCTCTCGAATCAACGACTTGGAGGCCCTATCCCCCAGCTCGCCGAGTTGGACCACCACCCATCACCATAGTTCAGTCACCGGAGAGCCACCGACGAGCGCCGTCACGCCTCACCGTCGCTGCTCCCATTGCTAGGAGGAAGGCCCTGCCATCAGAGAGAAGTGAGGTAGGTCTTTGTTACCACCTTACGACATCATCGCGGTTTCTACGCATCTGTTCCTTCGGACAGAAGCTTTTTCGTGTGGACAGATCACGTGTTGATCGGTTTTTTACGGTGGAATTGATCTAGATCTTGATTAAAGATCATCACCACATCCACACTAGATCCATAAACCCTTGTTCATTATAAAACCCATGCAGGCCATTAAAACATGCAAGAACACGTACAAACTGGTTTGATAAAACAGCACCATAGGATTTGCAACCACTGCATCTTAAGTAAAGTTTGTGCATGATTTTTGATTGCTATAATTTTGTATGTGCGTGATCGTGAGTAGAAGGATAAGCTCAGGGAGCTATCTACGAAGGACTACAGCACCAAGACATCGAGATCCGTAAGCAACAGAAGACACAGGAACAAGTCAAGTGCCCTTGACCATATTGATCCCATGTTTTTGAATCTGTTTTGTTTGCGAAAATGTGTATGCTTGAGTCAACTTGATGGGACACCCTTTATAGGAGTTTACTCGTTTTGTTAACCATCCTTGTCGCCGGGAAAGTTGATGAGTCGGGCATGGTCGTTTTTCATTTTTGCTTCGCTTAAGCTACGGGATACGGGAAGGCAAAGTAGAACATGTCTAGCTACTGCACTCATATGAATAATGATAATGAGAACTTGATGATGATAATAAACATGAATCGGCGGAGATTTAGGCAAGCTTGGTTCGTGGATGTGGTAGAATGAGATGGTGGTTTACTTGCCGTAGATCTAAAGACTGGTTCATGCCAGCACATGCCAGGAAAACAGTGCCACCACAAGGCCAAATATGGGTGCGGCTTAGCTGACAAATTAGGTAAGTTGCTAGATTGTTATGGACCGTGGAAGGCGCGGGGAATGGGAGTCGAGAGAGGACTGCACTGGGAACTGCATGGCACAAGAGGGGGCCCGTAGGTGGAAGAATGGTGATTCGAGCCTACTTGTGAAACCTTAGTGAGTCCATACATCTAGTAGCCCCTTTGTAAAGTCTATTTTGTGATCTCTTGGTCATACATCGACAGTTGTGTACTGATATAATGGAGGTTCTGCAGTCGCCGACGGGTGACGAAATCACAAACTTGTGGGTAAAGTGGTGCCACCTCTGCAGAGTGTAAACTATCATGATAGCCGTGCTTACGTTCACAAGCGCCTGGCCAAGTCACATGATTAGAGGGAAACTTGGGATGGATGGTTATCGGGATGGTTATTGGTGTGGTTATTGGTTTGATTATGGTATGGTCTTTGGGATTGGTTTCGGGACTGTTTAGTCATGACAATGAGTTTGGTTTCGGATCAAACGAATATGAGATGGATATGAATATGAGATGGTTATTATGAGCATGAGATGAAGTAGAGAAAGGTTAATAACTGGTTGAGGCGTGATAAGTGATGAATTATGATGGAGGTATGTTACTGTTTCACTTGGATATATGTTGGGATGAAATTCACTTAAAGATAGTTGTTGTTTTTATCATGTTTGTGAAATAAACTTTGCTTTTCTGCAACGAGCCTTTTTATTCCCTTCCTTGTTATAAGCTACATGTCATACTTTTCCCGTACTTGCTGAGTACGACATGTACCAAGCCTTGCATTATCACACAAACATCAGCAACAGAAGAGGAGTACATCGAAGACCATGTGGAGTACTAGGCGTGCAATCTACCGTCAACTTGCCTGTGGAGTTTGAGATGGAGCCGCTGCTGCTGTTTAGTTTGCTTCCGCTATCGTTTAGAAGACTTCCGCTGCTAGAATAAGTTAGAGACTTCCGCTGCTAGAATAAGTTAGAGACTTCCGCTGCAAGAATAAGTTAGAGATTGATGTAATAAAGTAATTAAACCCTATCATTCATGATTATATTCTGAATTCAGTTTGTGGATTACATGTGTATGTGTGATGAACATCCTGGGCACACATATGCATTAGCTGGGTTCCGTGTTTTACGGGACCGGGCGTCACATCTAGCTTGTTCAACAGGCCCGCACACGGCTCGGTTTACAATCGACACAAGTGGAGCCACGGTACCCAGGCCCCAAAGTCCTGCTTCCCTTACTCTCCGCTCGGTCTCATTTTTCCTGCCATGTGTTCCATTTGCTATCTCTAACTGAGTAGTGTGCCTCTAGCCTATTCTCGTGAGCAGTTTTAACTACTCGACTTGTACCGAATCCTACCCTATCTTAGCATTGCAGTAGCTAATCGAGATTTAAAAACCTAAGCCCAAAACCAGAGTTTTCTTGACTATGCATTTGGGTTTTCAAACAAGACTCTAATGCATAAACGAAATGGATACTCAAAGTAAGTTCTCAAAACAGTAAAATTTATAAAACGGCTAATGCAAACTGGAGCTTGCCTTGCTGCTGTTAGTCATAGGCTAGCTGGTCCTCCGGAGTTATGAAGTCTAAGACTTCTAGATCCTCCTCAACCTTAGCGGCTACATGAAACAAATACATGTATGTATCAATTTAAATGCATGTGAGTTTAGAGTTAATATTATTAAGACTATAGGTACTGCTATACAGGCCCAATGACTCTGAAATTTTTACTGTGGTTTGGATACAACCTAAAGATAATCTTGACCGAATTTCATTTGCAGAAAAGCTAGATTGATCCCTCCAAAAATATATGTCTGTTGAGGACTTAATTGGAGCTCTTAGGATGTTATAGGGATTTTCATGGAGCAAGCCATGACTTTCTGGAAACTATATTTTCATAGGGTTCTAATGGAATTGGTTTCACCTAATTTGAAGATTCCTAGCCAAAGATATGAGCTAAACAAGTTCAGATAAAATCCAAAAAAAAGGTTTCTGGACATTTTTCATTTTCTCTGAAACAGTTTCATTAATCACACCATTAGGTGGATCAAATGAGCTCAAATAAATCTAAATTTTTTTATGGTAGCTCAGGGATATTACAATGAACATACTGATCAAATTTCAGAATTTTTCACTAAGGTGTTCTCCAGTTAAAATTCTAAAGAGTTTATATTTTGAGGAATTAATTCTGGAGAACTAAAGGTTTTCATGAAGTGAAACTTTATTTGTTGGAAATTACTCAGAGAGCTGAATCCAACAAACTTTGGTTCAGGCGATTTGGAGTTTCCTAGCCAAAGTTATGTGGGTTTGAAGTTTGAACTAAATCTGAAAATAGGAAAAAAGTTTAAACAGCTGACAACCGGGCCCACTGCACAGTGTCGTCTTCAACCTTCCGCCGGCGCCCGAGCGTGCAATGAATAGAGGCCGTGGCATGGTCCGTTCTCCGGCTACGGTGGACCATTTCCGGTGATCTTTTGCCCTACACGCTCCTCAGACCAAGGCCTAACGGCCGGACAAGGTTGTGTAGCATGCCATCGCCGGAAAACCGGTCGGCATCGACGGCAGTGATCGGTGGTGTGGCACCGATGATGACCAACATGTCCCATGCTTATCTCGATCCCCGAAGCAGCCGTAAAGCACCACTGGAGCTCGAAGAAGGTGATGGTGCACTCAAACAGCACGGAAAACGACCGGAGTTATGAGCTCAACGGCGACCAAGCAATTTCGGCCGGCAACGGCGAGTTTGCTTTTCTCAGCCCGTCGGATAGGTGTTTCTTCGTGGTTTTTGGTAAGGATGGTCGTGAAGTACCCTAGTTGCTATAGTTCAACCAGCTTTCGGCATGATCAACCATGCGAGAGGAATTTTGAGTTCTAGTGAGCTTCGGTTATATACGGCCCTTCTGGGAAAACCTAAAATTCTGGCTAGCCGGCGCTAAGAGGGAGCTAGGGAGTTCGGGGAAAGCTACTGGACCTCGATGCTAACCTCAGAGAGCAGTTGGCAGCGCCGGAGAAGCTTGGAGCTGCCCGGGCGACGGTGTCAAGTCAGAGGCGCTTCGGGGTGAACAGGGCAGTGGAAAATCGGCTCGGGAAAGCTCGAGGGGAGCTGATCACGAGCAGCTGAGGGCTAGAGCACGTTGAGTGAAGGTTGGCAGTGCCGTTTATGGTCTCAGCTCGAGGTGGAAGGGACGGGTTTGGCTGGTCGACGGCGAGGTGGTGAGGTTCAGGTGTTAGGTGGCTCTCTCCGAGTTCTCAGCGCGAGGAGGCGTCGGGACAGTGGCGAAATGGCTTTGTGACGCCCGGGACTTGATGATAATGCGCTGGGGATGTTGGCCGGGAGCTGGAATCGCCGAGCAGGAGGTGGCAGCACTGATCAGAGCCGTGGCGTCCATGTGAGCACGCGCAAGTCACCGAGCACCGAGAGTTCAGTCGGTTTGCTCAAGTGTGAGACTGACAGTGGGTCCCACCTCCTTGTTTTAACCTCTAAAATTTAATTTTCCCACTGTTCTAAACAGTAGGGACCCTAATACTCTTTGCAATTTGAATAATCCACCAAATGCCCATTTGAAATTGGTAGAATTCAAATTAAGAACTGGTTTGATTGTATTTGGATTCAAATGGCAAACTTAAATATAAATTCAGTTTGAATTTTTCTCAAAATACCTCATGTCAAGATCAACTCCAAATGGAGTGAAAATTGGTGCGTGAGCTCACAAAAATGTGCTGAGTGTCAATATGAATCCCACTATTTTATTCATGGGATAAAAGGAGTTTGAATTTGAATTTAAGTTCAAACTAGCCTTTCTCTAGTTTTACCCAAAAACATCTCAAAAGGTTTTGGATGAAATTTGGCATGAGCATTCCTAGCAAGGTGTAGGAGTTTGTCATATGCTCAGCCCCTATATTATGCATGTGGGAAATACCACTTTTGAATTTTGTGAGTTTATCTCCTAATGAGTTTGTTGATGGTGTTTACTTGCTCTTCAAAGATGTTCCTAACATTTTCTCAAATGAGGTGTGTGTGGTGTGATGAACACTTTGAATGTGTGCAAAAACTTGAGCCCTTACATTTCCCCCCCCCCCCTTAAAAGAATCTCGCCCCGAGATTATAAGGTAAAAATGAGAGAGAGGACGGTGTAAAATTATCGTATGTGTGACGTTAAAAAGTCAGGGTAGTTAGCGCGAAGAAAGCCTTCTCTCTCCCATGTCGCTTCATCTACTGAGTGATTACTCCATACAACTTTGTAGAACCATAACGTATGGTTGCGTGTGGTTCGGGCCTTTTCATCAATAATCTGAACCGGCTCTCCCGATAAGTGAGTTCCGGTTTCAGTTCTTGAATATCTCCCAGCTGAACGGTAGTTGAAAGCTTTAGACACTTCCTAAGCTGAGAAATGTGAAAGACGTCGTGCACACCGGAGAGTGCCGCTGGTAATTCGAGCCGGTATGCAACTGATCCACATCTTTCTGTAATCTGGAATGGACCGATGAATCGGTGTGCCAACTTTCCTTTCACCCCGAATCTGTTCACGCCCTTCATTGGAGACACACGTAGATACACGTGATCCCTGACTTTGAATTGTAACGGGCGTCTTCTCCGGTCCGCATACTGTTTTTGTCGGGATTGGGCGGCTTTTAGGTTCGCTTGAATCAGCCGAACCTTTTCTTCCGCGTTATTAGGTCCGGGGCATTTTCTTCCATATAGCGCCTCGTAAGGCGCCATCTTGATGCTGGCTTGGTACCCATTGTTGTACGAGAACTCGGCTAATGGTAAGTGATCATCCCAATTCTTACCGTGGTTGATAGCACAAGCTCGTAGCATATCTTCTAAAATCTGATTTACCCGCTCGGTTTGCCCATCCGTCTGCGGGTGGTACGCTGAACTACATATCAGCTTCGTCCCCAAAGCAGCATGCAACTGCTCCCAAATACGAGACACGAATAAAGCGCCCCAATCCGAGATGATGGTACGGGGTATGCCGTATAAGCATAGGATCCGTCAGATGTACAATTCAGCATACTTCTTGGTGTTGTAGTTGGTGTTGACCAGGATAAAATGGGCAACTTTGGTGAGGTGGTCGGCGATCACCCACACTGAATCATTTTCTGAAATGTGGTGGGTAAACCGACAATGAAGTCCATGCTCACATCCTCCCACTTCCAGGCAGGAACGCCCAGTGGTTGTAGCAGTCCTGGTTTTTTCATGTGGTATGCCTTCACCCTTCAGCATTTATCACACTCGGACAAGTACTTTGCGATCTCCGGCCTCATCCGTGTCCACCAAAATTTCCTTGTGAGCTCTTGATACATCTTATTGCTGCCGGGGTGAATAGAAAACTTTGACAAGTGAGCCTCATCAAAGATTTTCTTCCGTAACTCTGGGTTACGGGGTACGACGATCCAGTCCTTGAACAATAGGACGCCGTCTCTGTCTTTCCAGAAACATTTCAACTCCCCATTGTCTACATGTCTCCGCAAATGCGACATGCCCTTGTCATGTTTCTGAGCTGCCACTATCTCTTCACATATTGTGGGGATCAAAGCTAAGTTGTAGAGAGCTCCATGTGGAATCATATGCAATGGTGGCTCGCTCTCTTCCAACTGGGTGACGGTCAGATTGTTGACGTGTGACTTGCGACTCAGCGCATCCACCACTACGTTTGCCTTGCCGGGGTGATAATGGATCTCTATTTCGTAATCCTTTATCAACTCCAACCATCTTAGTTACCTCATGTTCAGCTCCTTTTGAGTGAATATGTACTTGAGGCTTTTGTGGTCGGTATATAATTGTACGAGGTTACCGAGTAGGTAGTGCCTCCACATTTTTAGTGCGAGTACCATGGCAGCGAGCTCTAAGCCAAGAGTTGGATAATTTTGCTCATGGTTCCTGAGCTGCCGTGATCCATACGCGACCACCCTTCGGTCTTGCATCAGCACACATCCGAGCCCAATGCCAGATGCATCGCAGCACACATCGAACTGTTTTGTTGTGTCTGGCTGCGCCAAAACTGGTGCTGATGTTAAGTGCTTCACTAATGTCTTGAACGCTGCTTCACATGCTGGACTCCAAACACAGTTGGTAGCCTTCTTCAGTAGCTCGGTCATAGTCTTGGCAATCTTTGAGAAGTTCGGAATGAACCTCCGATAATATCCTGCGAGTCTTAGGAAACTTCGTACCTCATGAACAGTTCTCGGAGACTTCCAATTCAGCATTTGTGTGATCTTACTCGGGTCTACAGCGATACCCTCCGCTGAAATAATATGCCCGAGGAAAGGCACTTGCGATGTCCAGAATTCGCACTTGCTGAATTTCGCGTATAGTTTGTGATCCCGCAGCCGTTGCAAGACTATACGCATATGTTTTGTGTGTTCTTCCTCCGACTTTGAATATACCAATATGTCATCGATGAAGACCACGACAAACTTGTCCAGCTCCGGAAGAAATACCGAGTTCATCAAGTACATGAAGTGAGCTGGAGCGTTGGTGAGGCCGAAGGACATGACTTGGTACTCATAAAGCCCGCACCTCGTTGAGAACGCTGTCTTCGGAATATCCTCAGCCCGTATCTTAATCTGATGGTACCCGGATCTTAAGTCCATCTTGGGAAAGATCTTTGCTTCGACCAACTGATCAAACAACATGTTGATCCGTGGCAACGGATACTTATTCTTAATAGTTATTACGCTTAGTGGACGATAGTCCACGCAAAGCCACAACGTCTCATCTTTCTTCTTCACAAATAGTGCCGAACAGCCCCATGGCGAGGAGCTCGGCCTAATAAAACCCTTCTCCAGCAGGTCCATAACTGTGTTTTCAATTCTGCCAACTCTATTGGCGCCATCTTGTACGGCCTTCAGGATATTGGCATAGTTCCCGGTGCAAGTTCAATCTTGAACTCCACCTCTCGGTCGGGCGGCATCGCCGGTAAGTCATCCGGGAACACGTCTTGGAACTCATGGACTACTGGAATGTCTTTCAATCTGATGGTGGTGTATTGATATACACTTGGGAGTTTTATTTCTCGATTGTCCAGAAATAATGAGTGAGACTCGTGCATTCCTGGGTGTAGATGCACGACTCGGAGGACGGTGTCTAAAACAGCGCCGTGGCCGGTTAACTACGACATCCCTAAGATGACATCGACCTTTTGTCCCTCTAAAGCTACGAGAGACGTAGGGTATACTCTACCCTCTAAGCATAATGGCGCTTTTGAAACCATCATACTTGCTGAAATTTTCCCACCCGGTGAGCAAATCAAGTAAGGACTTTTGGTGGGTAGTATTTGCAAGCTGTGTTTAGCAATAAAAGCTTGGCTAATGAAATTATGCGTGGTGCCAGAGTCAGATAACACTATCGTGGGATGCTGGTGGAGTTGAAACATACCCGCAAGGATTGGCTCCCCCTCTGGCGTGTCCTCTTTGGCGAGTTGGTGGACTGTGCCGGGCTTAGAATTTGCCCGCCACACATTAATAGGGTTCCGGGGCTGATTCCCCCCCCCTGAAACTTTGGTGCCACTCCGCCGTCTTGCCTCTCGGGGCAGTTGTTGGTGAAGTGCCCTAGGCGACCGCATTTGTAGCATGCGGTTGACGACTGGCCCATGCTTGGTGGATGAATGCCCGGCATGCGCTGCTGGGGTGCATACGCACGTGGCATAGTTCGCTGCTGCTGTTGTTGCTGCGGAGGTGGTGCTGGTAATGCCGGCCGGAACGCCGGTGGAGAATATGGATGACTGCGGAATTGCATCGGCCGCTGTTGTGGCTGCCAGTGTGGACCCGATGGTGAGTGATACACCATCCAGTATTTCTGGGGAGGACCACCTCTCTATCCGCTGCTCTGCGGCACACTTCGCTTCTTCTCCGCCGCCGCTAACTCCTTGCTGGAGTCCTCTTGAACAATCGCAGCATCAATAATGTCATTGAGGTTGCCGCGATTGAACATCGCCAGTTTGTCCTTCAGGAGCGCATTAAGCCCCTGGTAAAAGTGATCCCGCTGGTTCTCATCGGTGTCAGCGTGATATGAAGCGTAGAGTGCGAGATCGTTGAACACCCTGAAGTATTCCAGCGCGTTCCTGCTGCCTTGCTGCAGATGGAGGAATTCTTATGTCTTCCTCTTCATCAGACCCGGCGGTATGTGATAGGCCTTGAAGGCCGTCCAGAACTCCGCCCAGGTCATTACTCGCTCGGTGGGTTGTGAGGCACATAAGTTTGCCCACCAAGCACTCGCGGACCCTAGAAGCTGCTGGACCATGAACTGAGTCTTTCGCTGCTCACTCAGTTGGAGCAGCCCGAACTTCATCTCCATCGTGTGGAGCCAGTTGTCCGCATCGAGGGGTTCATCCGTCCTTGAGAATACCGGGGGATGAGTAGCGAGAAAGTCGGAGTAGGAGCTTTGTTGGCGCTCCTTTCGGTCTTGACGCCTCTATGGTCGAGACGTATTCGCAATGAGAGTTTGCAGCAACTCCGTGTGCTGCTGATGTGAGCCCGCCATGGCCCCAACGATGTCGGCCAATGTAACCGTTGGTGGTGGCGGTTATTGCTGTTGCTGCTGTTGCTGCCCCGAGGAAGTCTCGGGAAGCTGTTGGGAGGCATCTCCCCCCGTACTAGAACCCCCAACTTCGGTGTTGGCGTGTGGACGAGCCATTTTGAAATTCAAAACAACAGCGATCAGCACATGTAATTCTTAAACTTCCATGTAAAACAGTAGGTATTGAAGTGACACATGAATAAACTTGCACAACATTCACATATATTGATAAAGCATAAACTTTATACAGGATAAATTATTCTTGGCTCCCCGAGAAGTCGTGCTCATGTCATCACTACCTATACACATGCTACTGTCTACATGACATGTCACCGATTACAAAAGTTTTTACACACCACCCTCGCTGCCCTTCTTGGCAACGGTAACTCACTACTCGGAGTAGAACTCGACCTCCTGCGGGTCGTCCTCCTCCGCTACCTCTGCTGGTGGCTCCGGGTCCATGACCTCCTCTTCTGGTTCAGGTTCCCACATCGACGGGATACCCAAAACCATGGGTACGGCACCTACCATCGGTAGGCCCACTAACGGAGGCACGAGATCTTGCAACGCATGCACCTCGTCCATGGCCTGGTTGTAGTCCTCTTCCAAGCCCTGCCCCTCATCAATCGCGTCATCACGCTCTAGAGTATGGGCCTCGTTCTGCTGGCTAAAGGCCTGTACTTGCTGCTGTAAAGCCGTGATGTCGACGTGGCTTTTCTTCTTCGCCTTCAGACGATGCAACTGATTGTGTTGTTCATTCAGTCGCTTTATCGTCGGAAGGAGCACATTACGGAGTGCGCTGTGAGCACTTTCGAAATGGTCTCGGCGGCTGCTGCTCTCCTTGAGCTTCACGGCAAGTCGATCCGTGTGGACAGCTCACCGTCCTTCCTGTCATCAACTGGAGGCTAAGGTTTTCTCCGCGGGGCTGTAGCTTGGGCAACTCGAATCAGTTGCCACAGTGTACCTCTCCCTCCACACGTGATTAGCTCGTCCCTCCACCAGGACGAGCGCATATGGAGTGCCCTCCATATCTCTCAAGTGTAGTTGGCAGAAACGCGACGTGGTGTCGCGGGCTGCCACTTGCCACATCTCCTCTGGTACCGTGACGGTGAGAGGTGCCCAACCGGGTGGCTTAGGTCCTGCTGGAACATCGACATGGATGGTCCATGTCCTGTTCCCCTCTTCGCCTTCTTCCTTTACGAGGTACAGCAGCGTTTCCACGTACCCAAAATGTTGAAGCATTAGCTTCAACAGTTCCGGATAACCGCTGTGTTGAGAACAGTGGGATGCCACCCACCCGTTCTCCAGTTGTTTATCCGCTGTCATCTGTGGAAATATATTTGAAAAAGGTCAAATATGCATTTCAACAGTAATTCATTGAGTTATAACATTAAAACATGTCATTGAACTCATAAAACTTGGAAACATATTTCAAACTTAGAACAAATTTGATTGCTGGTCTGCTGCCCAAACTGACAGCCCTGGCCAGTTTCCATTTCAACCTTATTTAGACCATGCTAAATGCAAAAATAATTCTGGATCTCAACATCAAAGTTAAAGATAACTTCAATAGATTTCCATAAAGTATTTGCTTGGCGTAAGATCTGTCGTGGTTCAAAAGTTATGAGATGTCAAAGTTGACAGAATTTCTGGAGGAAATTGGACAGCACCTCCCTGCTTGAGGTACTGATTTGATCCAAGAATTGCAGTTAATTCTTCATCGAATTTGACAAAACTTTCTGTCAAAAAGTTTTAACTTATCTCATGGTCTTTTCAGAACTATCTAATTTTCTATTTTTGGATTTTTATGCACGAAGTTATGCTCTTTTTTCAGAGAGTTACAGAGAGTATTTGCTCTGCCATTTTTTCTGGACAGTTTCCACTCTACTGCATTTTTCGACTAGTTAAGGGATGAAACACCTCTGGACATCAATAGAAAAGTTAAAGCTCTTCCATAGATTTCCATAAATGTATCATATGACCCTAACCTCGAATGAACTCAACCTCTAACCTCTGTTTAACTTCAGCCTTATTCCAGCTGAAAACAGGGGACTCTGTCCTTAATAACCTATAAGTTGAAAACTTGTTAACTTTGAACATCCGGGTTAAGGAAAGAAGTTAAGTCCCAGTTTTAGTTCTCTAGATAAAAACCTTCAAGTTTTACAATGATATAGAACATTTAGTGGGGTGTGACATCGAAACGTCACCAGTTCATGCGTGTACTACGTTCCTCATAAAAAAAACCTATGCCGGACTTAGCCGGCTTCGTTAGTTCAGTGGCACTAAGACGTCTCTCGCACACGTGTGCTACTCGTCTACCGATTCGTGGTTAGACTATCTGAAAATAACTCACACATTCATCAGCCTCGACTGAACACTGAACCCGGTCTCAATACAGTCCATACAACCGTCTGTCATCACTCACACGGTTGTTCTCAAGCCAATCACGCCTTGAGCTACGTGTTCACGTTACTAACCACGTGACGGGGTCTCCCACACTAGCCCATAGCACGCTAGGGAAGGGCGTTGTTCGAGTACCCCAAACGACATGAAGATTCATAGAGGATACTAAATTTGGCTGGGTTACCTGCCACCTGTGAGGCTCCACCCTTTAGCTTCTGTGCACTGGTGGACAGCGCCTACATGCACCCCCAAGACATATGACGTCCCGAGATGCATGATTTTCCAAAATAAGCACATAGGTTAGTAATGCCACATGCTATACACTAATAACACCTTATCTGGGCTACTAACTAGTTCATCACCAAGTTTTTGAAAAAGATGACCTTTTTAGTGCGTTAAACCTCAAGCGAGCTCTGATACCATGCTGCGAGGGCCTCACGGCCTTGACTAGCCCGGATCACGCTGAGTGGTGCTGCGTTGCACAGCACCGGATAACACACATAAAAGGTACAAAGCGGAAGAAAAGTTTTATTACATAAACGAGTTTATAAACATGTTTACAACAAAATATGTTCAGTCCACACTCACGGGCGTAGAATAAGCACAGAGTTCACGTTCAGCCCGTGAACGTGTCCCCTCTAGCACATACGCACACTAACACGGCGGCGTGCATGACTCCCATTCGACGTGGTTGCCCTCTTGGGGGTCCTTCTCCTCCTCGGGAGTCTCCTCCTCATAACACCCTGCAAAAGCTTTAAACACAAGCAGTGAGCACGACGGCTCAGCAAGTCTGACACGACTCACCTACACATGTAACTCTACATGCTGGAATTGCAATGTGTAATACGAAAGTAAGTTGCAAGGACACGCCTAAATAGTTGAACCTACTTTCATGTTTTAGCAACAAGTTGTGGAGAACCTCTCGCTAAGACACATAAGAGAGCCACAATGAAACAAGAAACACATTTCTCTCATGTGCTTTGCCCAAGGATAAAAAGAACTTTAATTTGCTCTAAACTACAACATATCATTAGCAATCAAGGTATAGCTTTCAATCAGCAACTTTTAACATTACTCTAGCCTGTTCTTTCTACATCACGGTACAGTGAACATGTGGTACTCACTGACCGCGAGGGACGGCGATTATAATCGATTTACGCCTGCAGGGTTACCCGAATAACCCGTCACGTACGTCCGTACTCGATGTTGCCTACAGCAACCATCACGGACATTGTACGCAACCACCTTTCATCCGTCAGCCAAATGTTGAACCGGTCCTATCGCCCTGAGCAAGAGGTCTCTGCGCGCGCATCCGCAGTGCCGCCAACCGATTTACACCTCAAGCTCTCAACCTACCCTCTGGACGACAAGCAATGCCTCAGCACCTAGCTACCCGGATTACATCGGTTTCCAGGTTCCCATATATCTGGTAGGTCTTCGGTACAGTTCTAGCTTGTTCAACAGGCCCGCACATGGCTAGGTTTTCAATCAATGTAAGTGGAGCTATGGCACTCAGGCCCCAAAGTCCTTCTTCCCTTACTCTCCGCTCGGTCTCATTTTTCCTGCCATGTGTTCCCTATCTCTAGCTGAGTAGTGTGCCTCTAGCCTATTCTCGCGAGCAGTTTCAACTACTCGACTTGTACCAAATCCTACCCTATCTTAGCATTGCAGTAGCTAATCGAGGTTTAAAAACCTAAGCCCAAAAGCAGGGTTTTCTTGGCTATGCGTTTTGGTTTTCAAACAAGACTCTTATGCATAAACGAAATGGATACTCAAAGTAAGTTCTCAAAAAAGTAAAATTTATAAAACGGCTAATGCAAACCGGAGCTTGTCTTGCTGCTGTTTGTTGTAGGATAGCTGTTCCTCCGGAGTTATGAAGTCTAAGACTTCTGGCTCCTCCACAACCTTAGCGACTACATGAAACAAATACATGTATGTATCAATTTAAATGCATGTGAGTTTAGAGTTAATATTATTAAGACTATAGGTAGTGCGAGACAGGCCCAATGACTCTAAACTTTTTACTGTGGTTTGGATACAACCTCAATAGAAACTTGACCAAATTTCATTTGCAGCAAAGCTCATTTGTGCCCTCCACAAATATATGTGTATTTGGCCTTAATTGGAGCTCTTAGGATATTCTACGGACTTTCATGGAGCAAGCCATGACTTTCTGGAAACTAGATTTTCAGAGGGTTCTAATGGAATTGGTTTCACTTAATTTGAAGATTCCTAGCCAAAGATATGAGCTAAACAAATTCAGAGAAAATCTGAAAAATGTTTCTGGACATTTTTTATTTTTTCTGAAACAGTTTTATTAATCACACCATTAGGTGAATCAAATGAGCTCAAATGGATCTAAAATTTTTATGGTAGCCCAGCGATATTATGATGAACATCCTGACCAAACTTCAGAATTTTTCACTAAGGGGTTCTCCAGTTAAAATTCTAAACAGTTTAAAATTTGAAGAATTAATTATGGAGAACTAAGGGTTTTCATGAAGAGAAACTTGATTTGTTGGAAAGTACTCAGATAGCTAAACCAACAAAATTTGGTTCACTCGATTTGGAGTTTCCAACCCAAAGTCATGTGGGTTTGAAGTTTGAACTAAATCTGAAAATCAGGGAAAGTTTAAATGGCTGACAACCGGACCCACCGCACAGCGTCGTCTTCAACCTCCCGCCGGCGCCTGAGCGCGCAACGAACAGAGGCTGTGGCGCGGTCCATTTTCCGGCTACGGTGGACCATTTCTGGTGATCTTTTGTTCCACACGCTCCTCAGACCAAGCCCTAACGGTCGGACAAGGTTGTGCAGCATGCCATCGCTGGAAAACCGGTCGGCATCGACGGCGGTGATCGGTGGTGCGGCGCCGACGATGACCAATGTGTCCCATTCTTATCTCGATGCCCGAAGAGGCCATAAAGCACCACTGGAGCTCGAGGAAGGTGATGGTGCACTCAAACCGCGTGGAAAACGACCGGAGCTATGAGCTCAACGGCGACCCGAGCCATTTCGACCGGTGGCGGCGATTTTGCGTTGCTCAGACCGTCGGATAGGTGTTTCTTCGTGGTTTTTGGTCAGGGTGGTCGTGAAGTACCCTAGTTGCTATAGCTCGACCAGCTTTGGGCATGATCAACCATGCGAGAGGAATTTTGAGTTCTTGTGAGCTTCAGTTATATATGGCCCTTCTCGGCAAACCTAAAATTCCGGCTAGCCGGCGCTAAGAGGGAGCTAGGGAGTTTGGGGAAAGCTACTAGACCTCCATGCTAAACGCAGAGAGCAGTTGGAAGCGCCGGAGAAGCTTGGAGCTGCCCGGGCGACGGTGTCAAGTCGGAGGCGCTTCAGGGTGAACAGGGCAGTGGAAAATCAGCTCGGGAAAGCTCGAGGGGAGCTGATCACGAGCAGCTGAGGGCTGGAGCACGTCGAGTGAAGGTCGGCGGTGCTGTTTATGGCCTCAGCTTGAGGTTGAAGGGATGGGTTTGGCCTGTCGACAGCGAGGTGGTGAGTTTTGGGTGTGCAGCGGCTCTCGCTGGGTTCTCAGCGCAAGGAGGCGTCAGGGCAGTGGCAAAATGGCTTTGTGACTCCCGGTACTTGACGATAATGCGCTGGGGACGTCGTCCGGGAGCTGGAATCACCGAGCAGCAGGTGGCAGCACCGGTCAGCGCCGTAGCATCCGTGTGAGCGCGCACAAGAAACAAAGCACCGAGAGTTCAGTCAGTTTGCTCGAGTGTGAGACTGAGAGTGGGACCCACCTCCTTGTTTTAACCTCTAAAATTCAATTTTCCCGCTGCTCTAAACAATAGGGACCCTAATACCCTTTGCAATTTGAATAATCCACAAAATGCCATTTGAAACTGGGAGAATTCAAATTGTGAACTGGTTTGATTGTATTTGGATTCAAATGGCAAACTGAAATTTAAATTCAGTTTGAATTTTTCTCAAAATACCTCATGTCAAGATCAACTCCAAATGGAGTGAAAATTGGTATGTGAGATCACAAAAATGTGCTGAGTGTGAATATGAATCCCACTTTTGAATTCATGGGATAAAAAGAGTTTGAATTTGAATTTAAGTTCAAACTAGCCTTTTCTAGTTGTACCCAAAAACACCTCAAAAGGTTTTGGATTTGGGTGAAATTTGGCATGAGTATTCCTAGCAAGGTGCAGGAGTTTTTCATATGCTCACCCCCTATATGATGCATGCGGGAAATACCACTTTTGCATTTTGTGAGTTTATCTCCTAATGAGTTTGTTGATGGTGTTTACTTGCTCTTCGAAGATGTTCCTAAGATTTCCTCAAATGAGGTGTATGTGGTGTCATGAACACTTTGAATGTGTGCAAAAACGTGGGCCCTTACATTCACCAAGTGGCAGGAAGCTACCCCTGTAGTAACCATCAACAAGCAGTCGGCAGTCAGGTTCATCAAATCAATAGTATGCCGGTTCTGCGTCCCGAACAGAATCATCACTGACAACGGGACCCAGTTCACCAGTGCAGTATTCCAAGACTGCTGTGAAGACCTCGGCATCCAAGTTTGCTATGCTTCCGTTGCTCACCCAGAGAGTAACGGTCAAGCCGAAAGAGCCAACGCTGAGATTCTCAGGGGACTCAAGACACGCACCTACAACAGCTTGAAGAAGCACGGTGCCAATTGGGTTGAAGAGCTTCCGTGTACACTGTGGGCTAAATGGACATCCCTCAATCAATCAAAAGGGGAAACACCCTTCTTCCTGGTGTATGGGGCTGAGGCCATCCACCCCTTGGAAATCACCATGGTCTCATCCCGTGTCCCGAGCGTACGATGAAGCCACACAGGACCAGCTCCAGCGTTAAGATATCGACCTTGTCGATGAGCGAAGGTGGCAAGGAGCTGTCTGAAATGCTCGATACCATCAAGCGCTCCGG
Organism: Neostapfia colusana; assembly: GCA_030760725.1. Taxonomy (NCBI): domain Eukaryota; kingdom Viridiplantae; phylum Streptophyta; class Magnoliopsida; order Poales; family Poaceae; genus Neostapfia; species Neostapfia colusana. The sequence goes on from JASWHV010000011.1 coordinate 20,834,554, forward strand.
CGTTATCAGCAGCGGTTCGTGCGGAGTAGACTGCTCGAGGTGGGTGACCTAGTGCTACGACGGATACTTTCTCGAGAAGGGGGGAACAAACTCTCCTCCAGCTGGGAGGGACCCTTCTGAGTGACACAAGTATGCCGCCCCGGGTGCGTGCGCCTAGCCACAGAGGATGGGGTACCTCTACCCAATACTTATAACATAGAACACCTCCGTAAGTTATGTCCTTAGCACAGTGGTTGGGTTCTGTTTTCTCTAAAAAGGTGTCATAGCGTCAAGGAATAGCGCTTAGAACAGCTAAGCCCCAGAGGGGTCCTGGTACCCTTGTCATCTGGGGCAGGTCGCTTCCTTCTTAAAACAGTATGATTCCTCCCATGAAGAAGAGCCTAAGTGAGAAAATTTTGCCTTGTCCTGTGCATTCTCCCTTTACAGTTTGTGCTTCCTCAAGCATATCAACTGTAAACGGGAAAAGCCACGTGCCCTTGGCCCTAAAGTCATCCCTGGGACTGCCACGTTCTCTTGAGCTCCATATCTGACGTGTGCCCTGGGCTCCGGTCCTAAGCCTCCCTGTTGAGGTGGATCCTGGAGCTGCCATGCATCACCTGGCTCCGAGCCGCCTACCCGCTAAGGACAGCTCCGGTGCTGACACGTGCCCTTGGCTCCGGTCTGGGCCTCCCTGCTGGGTGAAGTCCAGAGCTACCACGTATCCCCAGGCTCCAAGCTGCCTCTCCGCCGAGGACAGCTCCGGTGCTGACATGTGCCCCAGGCTCCGGTCCAGACCTCCCTGTTTGGTGAAGTCTGGAGCTACCACGTGTCCCCGGGCTCTAAGCCGCCTCCCAGCTGAGGATAGCTCCGGTGCTGACACGTGCCCCGGGCTATGGACAGAGTCTCCCCTCTGAGAAAAAATCTGGAGCTGCCATGTGTCTCCCTGGAAAGAGCTAAAGACATGGGCCGAACTTCCATCAAATCCTTGCGCTACCAAAGAACCGGAAGGAGTGGTAGCCACACTGCCGGAGCGCCCTGGGTCCTTACGCCACTAAGGACCCAGAGGAACAAGCTCGAGACATCGGCAAAGAGCTACCCATGTAGGCTAAGTCATCCCGGACTGTTGGAGTGTGAGCTGCAACACTCCTCCTGGCCTGCTCGAAAGCAGCCCGCAAGGTTCTTTTTTTAGAGGGGGCTTAGTGCCCTACGCTACCTAGGCTCGAGAGAGCGGATGAACACCGAGATTTACGTGGTTCAGGACGCCGCAGCATAATACCCTACGTCCAGGGGAGTTCTTGTTCTATTGCCTGACCGTGAGTGCTTGTGCGTTGTGGGATCTGGAGTGCGAGAGAGCGGAACTCTCTACAGGGTGGTCACCCCGGTCCTTTTATAGTTCAAGGCCGGGGCGGTTACAATGAGGCTTGGAGCCCGACAGGTGGCTCCCGAGCTATGTGAATCCTATACACAATCTAGAGCTTCGTCCTTTGAGTAGAGTGGTCGGTGGGATAGTTGAGTCCCTCCGTACAGCACGCTGAGTGCTCTAACGGCTGTCAGGTGATGATGAAGACGCCGTCTTGTCGCCGCGTCTTCTCGCCCTGCTCGGGCGGCTTCATGCCGTTGGGCGGCACTGTACCGCTGTCATGCCTTTGCCCTGTTCTTTCACCGTAATGGCGAACGGGCAGAGGACGCAGGCATGTGCAGTGTACCATGCGCTTTAGAAAGGCGCGAACCTTGAATGCGGAGCCTGATAGCGCACTTCCTTTTTGACTTCGTCGACCCACGGCCCACAAAGGATCGTGGGGCATGCGGCGGCTCTGGAGCTCTTATCAAACTTGGTGTCTGGGGACACGTGGCATCTCCGGACCTTACCTCAGTGGGGAGGCTCAGGCCGGAACCCAGTGCATATATATCTGCACCAGAGATGTCCTTAGCGGGGAGGCGACTTGGAGACTGGGGACACGTGGAAGCTCCGGACCTCACCTCAACGGGGAGGCTCAGGCCGGATCCCGGGGCACGTGTCAGCACTGGAGCTGTCCTCAGCGGGGAGGCGGCTCGGAGCCTGGGGACACGTGGCAGCTCTGGACCTCAGCTTAACGGGGAGGCTTGGACCAGAGCCTGGGGCACATATCAGCACCGGAGCTCTCCTCAGCGGTGAGGCGGCTCAGAGCCAGGGAACACGTGGCAGCTCCGGACCTCACCTCAGCGGGGAGGCTCATACCGGAGCCCAGGGCACGTGTCAGCTCCGAAGATCGAGCGCACGTGGTAGCCCCAGGGCTGACAATAGGGAAAAGATCACGTGGCTTATGCTAGGACCTGCCTCAGCAGGGAGGCGGGGCACAGTCTGTCTCTTATCCACTACGTGGGGGGTACCCGGTATGCAGGGTAACGATAGTGGCCCCCGGGCCCAACTTGGGGGAGGCATCGAGCCTTCAGGTGGGGCCCCCGTCTTTCCCACGTGGTGGTTTTGAACCTGTGCTTTGGATACCAATGCAGCGGCGAGATTTTCGTGTCGTGGATGAGTGGTTGTACCTGAAGGCAAAAAAGGCTGCACGTCCTTGGCATAGTGGGCATACTTACAAGTCGAAGTGGCAGCACATCGTCGGAGTAGTGGACGCGTGCTCGCTCCTGACTGGTCGGTCGTGGCGATGTTCTCGAGGGGTTACCCTGGCGCAGTTACTACGGCAACCTTTGGGTCGACCACTGCAGCTCCACCGCACTGCTTTTCCCGGGAACCGCCAGACGTTCCCGAGGAGTTACCCACCTGGGCCCCAGTGTCTGACGGGTGGACCTGGGTCCTACTCGTCGTTGAGGGGGGCAGGTAACCCACGGCACGGCATGATGGAAACCCAAACATCGCGCCAATTGCCCTGCCAGAGGTTGCGGTCGTATAAAGGGAATCCTTCCAGAGAAGGACGGTTCCCTTCCGTCTTTTGCAATCTTCACCTTCCTCACGCGCGCTCAAAGCCTCTGCTCCCTAGCGCTCACAACCATTCCTCTCCTCCATTTCTTCCTATCTCCATTCATCTAGGCTCAAGAGCGATGGCGACATCGCTGTCGTGAGGCGCCTGCTCGTCTGGCAATCGGCCATGTTTGATGGGAAGATCTGCCGCGGGAGGGTCCCGCTGACCGACATGCGACCCAGCGAGGTGCTACTATTCACCTCGTACGTGTTATCCGGGTTCGCGCTCCCGGCGTCGTCCTTCTTCCTTACCCTTCTGGAGGTGTATGGATTGCAGCTGCAGCACCTCATGCCACACGCTCTCACGCTAGTGGCCATCTTCGTCCACTTCTGCAAGATGTTCGTGTGCGTACGGACTTCGGTGCGGCTCTTCAGCGTGTTCTTTGCCTTGAGGGCTTTGGGGAGAAGCACAAGCTAACTGGGGGCTTATTACTTTCAGCACTGATGGAGGCACTCTATGCTCTACATCGCACCCTTCAATCCCGCGAAGTGGGAGCACTAGAGGGTGGACTGGGTGATTGTCCAGACTGACGTCCACGACTGCATGGAGCAGCCAGGTGGCCCGCCAATGACCGAGGTGGCCATTGGGGATGAGATCCCGGACCTGCAGGACGCCTACACGCCGGTGCTGGAGAGGATCAGGTACTTGGCGGAGGAAGGCCTGACCTCGCTGATGGCCCTGGCTGACTTCCTGTCCTGCCGGATCGCTCCTCTGCAGCAGCGTGTTCGGGCTGCTTGGCAGTACAACAGGGAGGGCGACATGACCCAGGTGGAGCGTGGAGCAGGGTCATCGCTGGATCGGGAGATGTTGCAGGTGATGCTGCAGAAGCTCTCCTGTTACCCGATTACCGACGACTCCATCACCTCGCCGGCGAGCTGCCAGCCCGTCTACCTCAACCCACAGGCGCTGTCGAGGCTGATGAGGGAACTTCTGATGCTGGATGATATAGATGTTGCAGTGCGGCAGATTGCGGATCCCTCGTGCCATCGAGATCCCCGGAGCAGACTGTGCCGGTAGTCAGGCAGGGCCTGCTCCGGACTCACTCCGAAGCATGGGGAGGGAGTTATCAGGGAGGCTTGAGGCTGCGGTGCGCCCCCGTTCGCCACCCAAGGATGCCCCGGAGCCAGGCAGGGCGTCGAAGAGGAAGCTGGCCTGTCCTGACGGAAGCTTCTTCTCAGGCTCCCAAGCGAGGGGTTCCCAGGCTTCCCGTGATCCCGCACTGGGCTCGGCGACTAGCGCCGAGGGCAGCTCTGGAGCTGCCGCTGCCCAAGCAGTCCCGGCGGCCACGGTAAGGGCGTCTGGTGCTGCTGGGGATTCAAGGCAGATCCCAGCAACGTCAGCGGCTTCTCAACCATCGAGGGCCGCCCCAGCTCAGGGCGCATCTTCAGCGTCGAGGTCCTCGGCAGGGAAGGCTCCTGATTTGGTGTCTTCATCGACGAAGACCCATGAGGCTCCGCCAGCTCCGAAGCCAGTGGAGGTGACCTCGATGTCGGCAGGGGCGAGTGGCTCGAGCCCCCCGCACAAGAAGCTCTACGAGGAGTGGAACTTCCAGGCTTCTAGGTACGGCTCATCCTCATGGGACTGTGTACTGAGCCGCTGGATGGCGTAGTTTATGCTTGGTGCTTCTTTTTGCAGGGCTCCTCAGTAGATCACCTCTGCTTCTCCTCCACCGCAGCAGTCCGGGAGCCGGGGCTCCCTGTCCGGTGAAGCTCCAACACAGGCGGCAGCATCTAAGCCTGTGCCTGAGGCAGCTCCGGATGTCGACACCCGGGCCCTCGCGCCAACCAACCAGCGGGGGCAGACGCCTCCGGTAGCAGTGCGGCTTGTAACACCCTCAATTTCATATTCATGCATGAATACATATTTCATATAAAGAAACATTTTAAAAGAAGTAGAAACGGAGAAAGAATCAGAAAGATAGCCGAAAAGAGCCAAATCCAGTTCGCCGAGGAGCGCCGTCGACACTTCCCTCGGCCTGCTGGCCACGTGGCGCTTTCGGAGCTCATCCCTGCGGAGGGGGTGAGGTCCGGCACTGTTGGCCACGTGGCAGGCTAGGAGCTCGCCTCTGCAGAAGGGGGCGAGGTCCGGCCCGCTGGACACGTATTGCCTCCGGGGCTTGGCGCTGAGGAAAAGCGAGGTCCAACCCCGCTAGACACGTGTTGCCTCTGGAGCGAGTCTCTACGGAGAAGCAAGGCTCAACCCCGTGGGACACGTGTCATCCTCGGAGCTCACCTCCGAGGAGAAGGGAGGTCCGACACTGCTGGACACGTGGCACTCTCGGAGCTCGCCTCCGAGGAGAGGGGAGGTCCGGAACTGACACGTGGCACTCTCAGAACTCGCCTCTGAGGAGAGGGGAGGTCCGGAAATGACACGTGACACACGCGGAGCTCGCCTCTGAGGGAGAGGGAGGTCCCGCCCGACAGACACGTGGCGCACCTGGAGCTTGTCTCTGCGGAAAAGGGAGGCCAGGCCCCCGCTGGACACGTGGAACCTCCAGAGCTCATCCCTGCGGAAGGACGAGATCCTTAAGAGGTTTTTCTCCTGTGCGCGCGGGAATATCCAGTACTGAGGAAACCGACACGAATTCCACGTTGATACCGCACCCAAATCAATTAGAGATAAGTTGTTTAGATCCAAACACAAATCAAAAAGGACTCTTATTTGAAATCCAATGGGAGTAGGACTCTTCTTTTTCCGGTTATAAATAGAACCCGAAACACCTTCTCAAGCCGACAACTTAGAGGCCCTAGCCCCCAACTCGCCGAGTTAAACCCCTTCGCCAGAGTTCAACCACCGGTGAGACCCCCGACGAGCTCCGTCGAGCTCGCCGTAGCCATAAGAGATCCTACGATCTGTCTTTCTGCCATTGCTAGGTGGAAGGCTGAGGTAGGTCTACGTTACCACCTTACGACATCATCGCGGTTTCTACGCATCTGCTTTGAACATAAGCTTTTTCGTGTGGACAGATCACGTGCTGATCAGTTTTTGACGGTGGAATTGATCTAGATCTTGAGTCAAGATCATCACCACGTCCGCACTTGATCCCTACACCCTTGTTCATCATAAAATCCCATGCAACGCCATTAAAACATGCAAGAACACGTACAAACTGAACTAATGAAGCTGCACCATAGGATTAGCATGCATCTACACCATTGCATCTTAAAGTAAAGTTGTGCATGATGATTGATTGCTGTGAATCTTGTATGTGCGTGATCGTGAGTAGAAGGACAAGCCCAGGGAGCTATCTACGAAGGACTACAGCACCAAGAATTCGAGACCCGTGAGCAATAAAAGCCACAGGAACAAGGCAAGTGCCCCTTGACCTTATTGATCCCATGTTTTTGGAACTGTTTTGTTTGCGAAAACTGTGTATGCTTTAGTGGGACACCCTTTCATAGGAGTTTACTAGTTTTGTTAACCACCCTTGTCGCCGGGAAAGTTGATGAGTCGGGTATGGTCATTTTTGCTTTTTGCTTCGCCGAGTCCATGGGATATGGGAAGCGAGATAGAATGTGTCTATCTACTGCACTCATATGAACAATGATAATAAGAACTTGATGTTGATTATGAACATGAATCGGGGGAGATCTAGGCAAGCTTGGTTCGTGGATGTGGTAGAATGAGATGGTGATTTACTTGCCGTAGATCTAAGGACCGGTTCATGCCAGCACATGCCAGGAAAACAGTGCCACCACAAGGCCAAATATGGGTGCGGCTTAGCTGACTAATTAGGTAAGTTGCTAGATTGTTATAGACCATGGAAGGCGCGGGGAATGGGTGTCGAGAGAGGACTGCCCTAGGAACTGCGTGGCACAAGAGGGGGCCCGTAGGTGGGAGAATGGTGATTCGAGCCTACTGGTGAAAACTTAGTGAGTCCATACATCTAGTAGCCCCTTTTGTAAACGCTATTTTGTAATCTCTTGACCATACACCGACGGTTGTGTACTGGTATAATGGAGGTTCTGTAGTCGCCGATGGGTGACAAAATCACAAACTTGTGGGTAAAGTGGTGCCACCTCTGCAGAGTGTAAAAATATCATGATAGCCGTGCTTACGGTCACAAGCGCCTGGCCAACTCACATGATTAGATGGGATGGTTATTGGGATGGTTATTGGTTTGGTTATTCGGTATGATTACGGTATGGTCTTTGGATTTGGTCTCGGGACTGCTGAGTCTTGGTGATGAAATTGGTTTTGGGACTATTGAGTCATGACAATGGGTATTGGTTCGGTTATATGATTATGAGATGGATATGATCATGAGATGGTTATTATGAGCATGAGAAAAGGTTGAGAAAGATTTATGGTGGGATGAGACTTGGAAAGTGGTGAAATATGAAGGAGGTATGTTGATGTTTTAATTGGTTTTATGTTGGGATTAAATTCACTTAATGATAGTTGCTGTTTTATCATGCTTTGTGAAATAAACTTTGCTTTATGCAATGAGCCTTTTTATTCCTACCTTATTGAAAGCTACATGTCATACTTCCCGCACTTGCTGAGTACGACATGTACTCACCCTTGCATTTTCATACAACATCAGCAATAGGAGAGGAGTACTTCGAAGACCATACAGAGTATTAGGCGTGTGAACTACTGTCAACTTGCCTGTGGGGATGGAGTTGGAGATGGAGCCGCTGCCGTGCTTAGTTTGCTTCCTCTATAGTTTAGAAGACTTCCGCTGCTAGAATAAGTTAGAGACTTCCGCTGCAAGTACAAGTTAGAGAATGATGTAATAAAGTACTTAAACCCTATTATTCATGGTTATATTCTGAATTCAGTTTGTGGATTATATGTGTATGTGTGATGAACATCCTGGGCACACATATGCATCAGCTGGGTTCCATCTTTTATGGGATCGGGCGTCACAGATTGGTATCAGAGCCACGTTGACCGTAGGACGTAGGCCTAGTCACAGAATGGCATCAGAACCACATTGACCGTAGGATGCAAACATAGGTTGAATGGACACTCTAAAACACATAGGAACACATCTCTAAACTCTTACTTTCAAAAATTGCTTGCTGCTGCACTTTTCTTGCACCAGAAGATGCTGTTTTCAACCCCTCCTTGTCTCTTCTTTTGGACAGCAACCCATTTGCTCTTGCTCCACAACTTCTGATGTTCTGGAGTTATTTCCTCCTTCTCAAAGTTTTCTCATGACCCATTTATAGATTTATCTGGTGTTCCCGATCAACACCATCTAACCTTACGTGGACTGTCGCCTCACCATGGCATGCGCCATGCATGGACCACCCCATCGCATGACGGGAACAGTACCGGTTCACATGATCAAGTTTAGGACCCCCATTGAATAAGCGTGAATAGGAACGTGTGTTAAACTTTTGTGATGATTGCTTGTGTTTGTGTGCTTAGTGTGAGTTGTGGGACATTTCAGCGTTGTCCATATCCACACATACTAGAGAGATGTGAGATGCTTCGGCATGTATTCACATTCTCATATAAAAGAAGATATATAGTTCATACACCTTGATGCATATAGTTGGGGGAATCAATCTAAACTTCTAACTTCTATTCTACCCAACTCTCTCTCACAGATGATTAGAGAAAACGCCGGCCGTTAGAAGAGGAACGTCCGTGGCAACCATGAACCACAAGAGGATGACCACGTTGAAGTTCCTGAGAATGCTGACCCCGGGGCTGGTGCAAATAACCTGGAACGGTTGATGGCTATGCAGAACCAGCTCATGCAAACCATGATACAAACTTTGGGCCAGCTGCAAGCCAACAACAATAACAATACTTACCCCGTTCCTGCACCACCACCACCACCGCCACCACCGCCGGCTCACAACAGGTTGGGAGAGTTCATGAGGACTCGACCGCCCACTTTCGCTCAAGAAAATGATCCCATGGAAGCTGACGATTGGTTGAAATCCATGGAGAAGAAGCTTGCCATAATTCAGTGCAATGATCGCGAGAAAGTTCTCTTCACATCGCACCAACTTATGGGAGCAGCTGCTGACTGGTGGGACACTCTTTGCAATGCTCATGTCGACCAGGAGACTATCACTTGGGCTGAGTTCAAGGAGAGTTTCCGCTCTCATTATGTCCTGCTGGAGTCATGATGCTAAAAAGGCAAGAGTTTGAAGGTCTCCGCCAAGGACGGAAGAGCGTGAATGAGTACCTCAACAAGTTCACGCAACTGTCAAGGTATGCCCCTGAGGATGTCATCTCGGACCAACGGAAGCAGTACTTGTTAATGAGAGGGTTGGACAATGAGATCCAAGTTCAGCTTCTCAACAATGACTATGCAACTTTTCAGAAGCTAGTTGACAAAGCTATAGTGGTTGAATGCAAGATCCGAGAGATCGAGCAAGAGGGCAAGAGAAAGATGTCATACCAGCCACAAGGGAGCAATGTATGTCCCCGTTTCATGCCCCCAGCTGCACCGCAGTATGGCTCGTCCGCTTCTACTTTTCGCCCTAATCAGCCACCGCAGCAACGTCCCGTTACGCAAGCACCTCGTGTGCCCTTGCCTCCTGCGTTCCGTCCAAACATGGGCGCCTATACTCAAAACCACCCTCGCCCCAACGTTCCTGCTGCCTTGGGCAACAATGCATGCTTTACATGCGGAGAGACGGGACACCTTGCAAGTCAGTGCACGAAGAAAGGCCTTGGACAGCCAAGCAACGCCGCCCAAGCAGAACCCACGGCCGAATGGAGGAGCTAATCAAGGCAACCGTGGGCAGCAGAACTATGCTCGTGGCAACGTGAATCATGTCTCCGCTGAGGAAGCACAATAGGCTGAGGACATCGTGATTGGTACGTTCCTTGCCAACTCCAACCCAGCCACTGTTTTATTTGATTCTGGAGCATCGCATTCAGTTATATCATACAAGTATGTTGCCAAGTATAGTCTACCCATATCACACATGAAATATACTATGTTGGTTAATTCTCCCGAAGGTGAGATGAGGACTAATATAGTATGTCCGAAAGTAAACCTTAAAATAAGGGGGTAGACTTTCTTGCCAACCTCATTGTCTTGGATTCCCAAGGGATTGACATAATACTCGGAATGGATTGATAAGCAAGCACAACGGAGTAATTCAATGTGCCAAGAGGAGCGTGCAGTTGACAAACAAGCACAGAACTCGTATCGAGTTTGAGTCAGCCCAACCGGCAACCGAGAAGGCAACGTTGAACCACGTCGAAGAAGCAACATTGGAAAGCATTCCGGTGGTTCAAGAATTTTCGGATGTGTTCCCGGAAGAACATCCCGATATGCCACCTGACCGGGACATTGAGTTTGCCATGGATTTGGTCCCTGGAACTGCACCGATAGCAAAGAGGCCATATAGGATACCCGTTAATGAACTAGTGGAACTCAAGAAGCAAATTCAGGAGCAGCTAGAAAAGGGTTTTATACGCACAAGCTCGTCACCATGGGGAGCCACCATGCTCTTCCTGGACAAGAAAGATGGGACTCAAAGGATGTGTGTGGATTATAGGTCTCTCAATGAGGTGACGATCAAGAATAAATACCCGCTGCCACGTATAGAGGATATGTTCGACCAAATGAAAGGTGCCCGAGTTTTCTCAAAGATTGATCTTCGGTCAGGATACCTCCAGCTGAAGATTAAGCCCTCCGACATACCCAAGATTGCCTTTCGAACACGGTATGGTTCGTATAACTATACCGTTATGTCTTTTGGGTTAACGAATGCACCCGTGTATTTCATGTACCTCATGAATAAAGTCTTCATGGAGTACTTGGACAAGTTCGTCGTGGTTTTCATCGATGATATGATGGTGTATTCGAAAAGCGAGGAAGAACATGAAGAACATTTGAGATCGCCATTGCAGAAGCTGCGAGAGCATCAATTGTATGCCAAGCTTAGCAAGTGTCAATTTTGGCTAAAGGAGATTTCATTCCTAGGCCACATCATCCCCGAGGAAGGAGTATCGGTTGATCCCGGAAAAGTGGGAGATATTCTGAAGTGGAACCAACCGCAAAACGTGAGAGAAATTCAGAGTTTTCTTGGGATGGCTGGATACTACCGACGGTTCATCAAGGACTTCCCCAAATTAACGAAGCCTATGACGGAGTTACTAATGAAGGGAAAAGCATTCCAATGGACACCAGCGTGCCAAGAAAGCGAGGAGCTCAAGAAAAGGCTAACCACAACGCCGGTTTTCGTATTGCCGGACGTAAGCAAGAGCTTCGACATATATTGTGACGCATCAAGACAAGGGCTTGGATGTGTGCTCATGCAAGAAGGACAAGTGGTAGCCTATGCGTCAAGACAACTAAAGAAACACGAGCTTAATTACCCCACACATGACTTGGAACTCGCAGCCGTGGTACATGCCTTGAATATTTGGAGACATTATATCCTTGGCCACCGATGTGAGATCTATACAGATCACAAAAGCCTCAAGTACATATTCACGCAAACGGATTTGAATTCGAGGCAACGTCGATGGTTGGAACTCATTAAGGATTATGATGTTGGAATCAACTATCACCCCAGAAAGGCCAATGTAGTAGCTGATGCATTGAGCCGAAAGGGAGCATGTCACCAACTCACGGTTCGGGAGCTACCGCCCGAGCTGCGCAAGGAGTTCGAACGGTTACATCTCGGGTTCCTGAACGAGATGGAAGTGATGGAACTCCACTCTTCGCTGGAACAAGAGATAAGAGATGGCCAAGCAACGGATGAGGAAATCAAGGAGATCAAGGAAAGGATCCGACAAGGCATAGAAAAGGACTTCAAGGAAGATGAAAAAGGTACGCTTTTGTTAGGGAAAAGGATTTGTGTACCTAATGTGAAGCACATCCGCGACACGATATTAAAGGAGGCACATGACTCACCTTATCCCATACATCCCGGCAGTACAAAGATGTACAAGGACTTGAAAACTTAATATTTGTGGGATGGTATGAAAAGGGACATAGCTGAATATGTTTCCTTATGCGACAGGTGCCAACAGGTGAAGGCCGAACATCAAAGACCTGCTGGACTGTTGCAACCATTGAAAGTACCCGAGTGGAAGTGGGAAGACATCAGCATGGATTTCATCATTGGATTACCACGTACTCTGTCGGGTTACAACTCCATCTGAGTTATTGTGGACCGATTGACGAAAACAGCCATTTTCTTTCTGTTAGAACCACGTAGAACTAGCCGAGCTGTACATGGAGCAAATCATGTGCCGCCAAGGAGTCCCGAAGAGGATAGTTTCAGATCGGAGTTCTAAGTTTACCTCTAGGTTATGGAGGATGCTGCATGAAGCTATGGGTACATGACTGGATTTTAGCTCCGCTTATCACCCGCAAACCGACGGGCAATCCGAGAGGACAAACCAGATTTTGGAAGACATGTTGAGAGCCTGCACCTTGAAACATGGTTGTAGTTGGGATAGGAGCTTGCCGTATGCTGAGTTCTCGTACAACAACAGCTACCAGGCCAGTTTGAAGATGTCACCTTTCGAAGCATTGTACAGTAGACGGTGTAGAACGCCGCTCTTCTGGAACGAGACCAGAGAGAACCAAGTGTTTGGACCTGAAGTGCTGCAAGAAGCTGAGAAGAAAGTCCAAACGATACGGTTGAACTTGAAGGCTGCTCAGTCATGACAAAAATGTTATGAGGACAATAGGCAAAGAAAGTTGACTTTCGAAGTAGGGGACTTCGCGTACCTTAAGGTATCGCCTATCAGAGGCCAACAACGTTTCAACGTCAAAGGCAAGTTAGCACTTCGCTATATCGGGCCATTTAAGATTTTGGGCAAGCGAGGAGAAGTAGCCTATCAACTAGAGCTCCCAACGCACCTCTTCGACGTGCATGACGTGTTTCACGTATCCCAGCTTAAGAAGTGCTTGAGAGTTCCAGAAGAACAAGTACCGATGGATGATCTCGAGCTTCAAGAGGACCTGACCTATGTGGAGCACCCTGTCCAAATTTTGGACATGAAGGAAAGGGTCACGAGGAACAAAGTGATCCATTGGTGCAAGGTACAATGGAGCCATCACACGGAAGCCGAAGCTACATGGGAGCGTGAGGAAGACCTCAAGGCAGAATTTCCTCATCTATTCTCCACTCTATCGAATGTCGAGGGCGAGATTCAGTTAAGGGCGGTAGGTTTGTAACACCGTCAATTTCGTATTCATGCATGCATACATATTTCATATAGAGAAACATTTTAAAAGAAGTAGAAACGGAGAAAGAATCAGAAAGATAGCCGAAAAGAGCCAAATCCAGTTCGCCAAGGAGCGCCGTCGACACTTCCCACGGCCTGCTGGCCATGTGGCGCTTTCGGAGCTCATCACTACGGAGGGGGTGAGGTCCGGCACCGTTGGCCACGTGGCAGGCTAGGAGATCGCCTCTGCGGAAGGGAGCAGGGTCTGGCCCACTGGACACGTGTTGCCTCCGGGGCTTGGTGCTGCGGAAAAGCGAGGTCCAATCCCGCTGGACACGTGTTGCCTCCGGAGCTAGTCTCTGCGGAGAAGCAAGGCTCAACCCCACGGGACACGTGTCGTCCTCGAAGCTCACCTCCGAGGAGAAGGGAGGTCCGACACTGGTGGACACGTGGCACTCTCGGAGCTCGCCTCTGAGGAGAGTGGAGGTCCGGAACTGACATGTGGCACTCTCGTAGCTCGCCTCTGAGGAGAGGGGAGGTCCGAAACTGACACGTGGCGCACGCGGAGCTCGCCGCTGAGGGAGAGGGAGGTCCCGCTCGCCAGACACGTGGCGCACGCGGAGCTCGCCTCTAAGGGACAGGGAGGTCCCGCCCGCCAGACACGTGGCGCACCCGGACCTTGTCTCTGTGGAAAAGGGAGGCCAGGCCCCCGCTGGACACGTGGAGCCTCCGGAGCTCATCCCTGCGGAAGGACGAGATCCTTAAGCGGTTTTTCTCCTGTGCGCGCGAGAATACCAGGTACTTAGGAAACCGACACGAATTCCATGTTGATACCGCACCCAAATCAATTAGAGATAAGTTGTTAAGATCCAAACACAAATCAAATAGGACTCTTATTTGAAATCCAATCGGAGTAGGACTCTTCTTTTTCCGGTTATAAATAGAACCCGAAACACCCCTTGGTCGTAACACCTTCCCAAGGCGACAAGTTAGAGGCCCTAGCCCCCAACTCACCGAGTTAAACCCCTTTGCTGGAGTTCAACGACCAATGAGACCTCCGACGAGCTCCGTCGAGCTCGCCGCCGCTGGAAGAGAACCGACGATCTGTCCTGCTGCCATTGCTAGGAGGAAGGCCGAGGTAGGTCTATGTTACCACCTTACGACATCATCGCGGTTTCTACGCATCTGCCTCTTCGAACAAGAACCTTTTTCTTGTGGACAGATCACGTGTTGATGAGTTTTTGACGGTGGAATTGATCTAGATCTTGAGTCAAGATCATCACCACGTCCGCACTTCATCCCTACACCCTTGTTCATCATAAAATCCCATGCGAAGCCATTAAAACATGAATGAACACGTACAAGCTGAACTAATGAAACTGCACCATAGGATTAGCATGCATCTACACCATTGCATCTTAAAGTAAAGTTGTGCATGATGATTGATTGCTGTGAATCTTGTATGTGCGTGATCGTGTGTAGAAGGACAAGCTCAGGGAGCTATCTACGAAGGACTACAACACCAAGTATTTGAGACCCATGAGCAACAAAAGCCACAGGAACAAGGCAAGTGCCCCTTGACCATATTGATCCCATGTTTTTGGAACTGTTTTGTTTGCGAAAACTGTGTATGCTTAAGTCAACTTGATGGGACACCCTTTCATAGGAGTATACTAGTTCTTTTAACCACCCTTGTCGCCAGGAAAGTTGATGAGTCGGGTATGGTCGTTTTTGCTTTTTGCTTCACTGAGTCCATGGGATATGGGAAGCGAGATAGAATGTGTCTATCTACTGCACTCATATGAACAATGATAATAAGAACATGATGTTGATAATGAACATGAATCGGGGGAGATCTAGGCAAGCTTTGTTCGTGGATGTGGTAGAATGAGATGGTGGTTTACTTGCCGTAGATCTAAGGTCCGGTTCATGCCAGAACATGCCAGGAAAACAGTGCCACCACAAGGCCAAATATGGGTGTGGCTTAGCTGACTAATTAGGTAAGTTGCTAGATTGTTATGGACCGTTGAAGGCGCAGGGAATGGGAGTCGAGAGAGGACTGCCCTGGGAACTGCTTGGCACAAGAGGGGGCCCGTAGGTGGGAGAATGTTGATTCGAGCCTACTGGTGAAATCTTAGTGAGTCCATACATCTAGTAGCCCCTTTGTAAAGGCTATTTTGTGATCTCTTGACCATACACCGACGGTTGTGTACTGGTATAATGGAGGTTCTGCAGTTGGCGACGGGAGACGAAATCACAAACTTGTGGGTAAAGTGGTGCCACCTCTGCAGAGCATAAAACTATCATGATAGCCGTGCTTACGGTCACAAGCGCCTGGCCAACTCACATGATTAGATGGGATGATTATTCGTTTGGTTATTCGCTATGATTACTGTATGGTCTTTGGATTTGGTTTTGGGACTGTTGAGTCTTGGTGATGAAATTGGTTTTGAGACTATTGAGTCATGACAATGAGTATTGGTTCGGTTATATGATTATGAGATGGATATGATCATGAGATGGTTATTATGAGCATGAGAAAAAGTTGAGAAAGATTTATGGTGGGATGAGACATGGAAAGTGGTGAAATATGAAGGAGGTATGTTGATGTTTTAATTGGTTTTATGTTGGGATTAAATTCACTTAAAGATAGTTGCTGTTTTATCATGCTTTGTGAAATAAACTTTGCTTTCTGCAATGAGCCTTTTTATTCCTACCTTGTCGAAAGCTACATGTCATACTTCCCGCACTTGTTGAGTACGACATGTACTCACCCTTGCATTTTCATACAACATCAGCAATTGGAGAGGAGTGCATCGAAGAACATATGGAGTATTAGGCGTGCGAACTACCGTCAACTTGCCTGTGGGGATGGAGTTGGAGATGGAGCCGCTACCGTGCTTAGTTTGCTTCTGCTATAGTTTAGAAGACTTCCGCTGCTAGAATAAGTTAGAGACTTCAGCTGCAAGTACAAGTTAGATAAGTTGGCACTTGCTGAGTGTCATATTGCAGGAGAAGTTGGCCGTGTTTTGTAACACCCCAAAACCTGTTAAAGAGTGGAATTTAAAAAATTTTGGACGTATTGCATGTGGTGAAACAATTCAAATTTAAACTGGAATACAAATTTGAATCAAAACAGAAAAGGAAAACGAAAAAGAAAAGGAAAAACGGCCAGTGGGCCGAAACCCACCTCAGCCGGCCCAAAACCCACGGCTGTTCCCCCTCTCCCTCTCTCTGACATGTGGGGCCCATGTGTCATCCTCCTCCCCGCGCGCGCGCCCAACCGCCATGCTACTTCCGCGCCGATCGCCGCTGCCACACCGATTATCTTGCCCCAGAGCCACGATCTCCAGCCCACGCGCTGCTGCACATCTAAACCAACCCCCGCGACCCTCCCTCGCCCATTTAAACGCCGAAATCCGCTGTGGCGAACCGGAATCCGCTCATCCAGGATCGCAGAGGGTGGTGCCGCGTGATGCGACACCCGACAGCACACGTCATAAGAACACATTATATTACATGGGAAAAACAAACTGAATGTACAAAGTAATACACTTCTCAGTTACAAACTAGGGTCTTTATTACACAGCGGAAGTTTCTTTTATACAACTCACGCCCGCCTATCTAGCAAAAGTCGGTTGCCCAGCCCTAGGGCAACCCACACTAGCTGCACTCCTCAGCTCAGTGCGGCGTGTACGGCTCCCACTCAGCCGTGGTCCCCGACGGAGGGTAACCCTCGCCGGTGGACTCGTACTCCGAGTCCGTGGGTGGCTCCTCACCTGAAAAACACTTAAGCAGCAACCGTGAGCACGATGGCTCAACAAGGCTTAACCGACTCACCTAAGCATGAAACTCTACATGAGGGGTACAATGACATAGGGTAGTAATATTGCAGCAAATGGACACGCCTACAAGAGTTCATCCTTAATTCATCTTTTAGCAACAAGTTAACAGTTCGGAAATCTGAAATTTAGTAAGCAATATGTGGCGGACCGGAATCCGCTCATCCAGGATCGCAGAGGGTGGTGCCACGCGATGCGACACCCGACAGCACACGTCATAAGAACATAATATATTACATGGGAAAGACCACTGAAACTGTACAAACAGGTACAAACTTCAGTTACAACTATTGTTTATATTACACAGCGGAAGACTACACTATACAACTCACGCCCGCCTATTTAGCAAAAGTTGGTTGCCCAGCCCTAGGGCAACCCACACTAGCTGCACTCCTCAGCTCAGCGCGGCGTGTACGGCTCCCACTCAGCCGTGGTCCCCGACGGAGGGTAACCCTCGCCGGTGGACTCGTACTCCGAGTCCGTGGGTGGCTCCTCACCTGAAAAACACTTAAGCAGCAACCATGAGCACGAAGGCTCAGCAAGGCTTAACCGACTCACCTAAGCATGAAACTCTACATGAGGTATACCAAGACATAGGTTGGTAGCATTTCAGCAAAACGACACGCCTACAAGTTCATCCTTAATTCATCTTTTAGCAACAAGTTAACAGTTCATGAAATCTGAAATTTAGTAAGCAGTATTTGGTGGCACACATGTAGCAATACAATTATATCAACCAGCAATATTGAATCAACATGTTTCATCCATTAATCTACGTTACGACGCAGTGAACAAGCAGTACTCGTCACCGCGAGGGACGGCGAATCGACTCGATATACACCTGCAGGGAAAACCCAAAGAGCACGTCACGTACGCCCATCCGTGGAGCTGCACAGCACGCTCACTCGATGTCGTACGGGACAACCTTTCACCCAACAGCCCAAACGTCGAACCGGTCGCACCGAAACGAGCAGGAGGTTCCCCACACGGAGCATCTCTCTATGCCCGTTGGCAGATTTCCACCTTGCTGCCCTCAACCTACACCTATAAATCGGTGTGCTATGCCTCGACGCTCGGAGGTTTAGGCTACATCGGTTTATCGGGGCCCATATATCCGATATGCCTTCGGTACGTTCAATACTTGCTCAGCAGGGCCGCACACGGATCGGTCCTCAATCGACACGGGCAGGGCTGCGCACACAAGACTCTCTCTTGCTGCGCCCTAGCCCCTGCCTAGTCTCATTTTTATTACTAAAGTGATCTCACCTCACTCAACCGAACCCGTGTGTCCCAAGCCTATCTCGCGAGTAGATTCCAACTACTCGACTTGTACCGAAGTCCTATGACTCATTAAGCATAGCCTGTCTACTCGAGGTCCTTGACACTACCCTCACTCTTTTAGGAACCTTTGGTTATGCAAGTGGGGTTTCATTCATCCTATACCTAATGCACATACATACTTCATATGACACATGTAAACAAAAGAAAACTTATAAAAAGGTTAATGCAAACCGGGGCTTGCCTTGTTGCTGCTGGTCAGGAGTTAGTTCTTCGTCCGGAAGGAGGAAGTCCAGCACTTCCGGAGTCTCTTCTTCAACGGCTACACGTTAATGAAACACTACATGTTAATTTAGATGCAAATGTGAGTTTTAGAGTAAGACTTCTACTATTAGTTCTAATAACCAACCTCTAACACCTGGAACTTTGTTTAAGAATTTAAATATGAACTGGGTGTTGGTGGTTTGGCTTAGACTTAATCACATGGTTAAATGCTAAGTGGTTTTCCCCCCTTTTCCATATTAATCCCTTAAGTGGTTAAACAGGACAGGGGTGATCTCAAGCTCCAATGGAGCTGAGAATTTTTTGTGTGAGTTCCTTGTCACAAGAAAACTCTCTGGACCAAACATTAGCACTTTTCATGGAGTGGTTTGCTCAGAATAATTCTCTTGGCAAATCAGCAAGGAAGAATTTATCCTGAGGTAATACCCCTGTTCATACCCAACTTAGTGAACTACAATTTCAATTATAGCTCCTAGAGTTTGCATGAATTTTCCTAGCATTTTTGGAGTCAAGGTTTGCCCAGAATTGAATTTCCAAGTTTTGGAAATTCTCTGAAAATGTTTCTGTATTCAAATGAACACAGCACCTTCCAATTTGAATTGCTCTGACCAAATCAACTCCAAATGGTATGAAACTTTTACAGGGGTTTACTAATGTCCTAAAGAGCATCCTGGCAAAATTTGGGGATTTTTGGATGAACCAAACTCCCTCTAAAATTCTTTTGCTGAAAAGCTTTAAAGAATTTTCCAGAATTAATTAATGGGTTTCATACAAATTGGGTTGTATATCTGGACGGAGCTAGGCAAGATTAATCCAACCCAATTTGAATCACTAAATTTGGAGCTTCCTAGCAAAAGTTATGGGGTTCTAAAGTTTGCACCAAAACTGGACATTCCAAAAATGTTTAAATCCTGCGGGTGGGTCCACGTACACGTGACGACCGCTGGATCCGAGCCACACGGGGCCACCGACTCCTTCCCGTGCGGCCGCACTGGATCCCGGACCACAGAGTATCCCACCCCTTTATCTCCAGCCGCTGACGCGTGGGGCCTACCCCTTCGTCCTCCTCCGGCCACCCGCGCGACCCCGCCGCCGAGCTCGCCGGAGCTCTCGCCGGAGAGGGGTTCCGGCCTTCGGAGCTTGCTGATTCTCGCCGCCTGTGCTATCCTGGCCTGGGGAACACGGTGGTGCCCTTCCCGGAGCTTGACAATGGCCGGAACAGGGCTCCCGACGGCAACAGCGGCCGGGAGCTCACCGGCGACGTCGAACTCGGCATCCCACGCACCTTTTTCGATGCGGTTTGCTCGGGGAGCTCCGCTGACACCTGCTGGTCACGGACATGGACACCGATCCCCGTGAAAACGGCGGTAACTATGACCTCACCGGCGACCTAGGCCGGATATCGGCTGTGCTTCAGAAAACTTCAAAAACCGTCAACCTAGCCCACGGTTTTTACTGGTTTTCGATCCTAGGTGGTCGTGGCCGTGTGTAGAGCGTGTGCATGACTCAGTTTGCCCGGTGATGAGCTAACCCTCACGAATTTTGGGATTTTGTGGGAGCTCGGTCTCAAGACACCCGAAGCTTTCCCGGCGAAATACTCCCTCGACAGCCCATGAAATGACGAACGGTAGGGACCAGAAGAATCAGCACCTTAAGGCGGTCCTTTCTTGTGTGGCTCGTCGGGCACGAGCGTGCCTGTGCTGGCCGGACGCCGGCGATCAGAGAGGGCGGCGTTTCTGTGCTCGCGCGGAAACGAGGAAGGAGCTCGGTAGGGGGGGTTCTCGTTTGGAAAGCAGGAGGAAGGCGGCGTGGGCTGTGCGCTGGCCTTTAAGCCGCAGTTTGGCACCGTGAGGTGGCCGATCGCTGCCTCGGTGGCTCGCCGCCGTTCCCTGGCTTGCGCGCGAAGTCGGGGTCGGCTGCAGCAACCGACTGCCCCTCCTGTGTGCCACTGACCTGTGGGCCTCCCCCTTTCTTCTTTTTCCCTAATATTTCTTTTCTGTTTTTGCTAATTATCCCACCAGCTACTCACAATTTAATGTGAGACTTAGCTCCCAAGTATTTGTTTGAATTTGAATTCTCAAATTCAAACTTTGTTTGGTTAAATGTGGTTCATATTTAAACTGAAATTCAAATTCAGTTTTGAATTCTTGCAAATTTAGCTCTTGACAACATGAGCTCCAATGGAGATGAAAATTGGTGGGTTTACTCAGAAAAATGTGCTGAGTATAGATATGGAGCTAACTTTTAAAGTTGGGTGATGAAAGTTGCTGCAATTTGAATTTACATTCAAATTGGCCTCTTTTTGAAATAACCCAAAAGTGCCTCAAAAATTGTTGAATTTGCATGAGCTTTGGACTGAACCTTCCCAAGACTTTTTAAATCCTAGGGGTGAGCTCAACCTCTCATGCTCATGTGTAGAAACCCTACATTGTGAAAGTGAAGGCTTTCCCCTCTAATCATTCTTTTGATGGAGGTTACTTGCTCTTCACAACATTTCCTATGGTGTCCACAATAAAAACTGTGGTGTTGTGAGGTGAAGAAAAGTTTTTGCAAGTCCCTTTTCTTGGGCTTTTACATCCCTCCCCCCTTAAAAGAATCTCGTCCCGAGATTATAAAAGAAGAGATAGCGATGTAATAGGGACTTACCCGTGTTGGAAAGCCATGAACTCCGGGTAATTTGAGCGAAGGAACTCCTCGCTCTCCCACGTCGCTTCTTCGGCGGTGTGGTTACTCCAGAGTATTTTGTAGAACCACAACGTTCTGCTACGCGTGGTCCTGGCTTTCTCATCAAGAATTCCCACCGGATATTCATCATATGTTAAATCCGGTTTCAGCTCGCCGATGTCTTTGGTAGGAACAGCAGCTGTATGCTTCAAGCATTTTCGCAGTTGCGAAACATGGAAAATATCATGGACACCAGCCAGAGATGCCGGTAGTTCCAATCGATACGCCGATGGTCCACACTTCTCGGTGATAGCGTAGGGTCCAATAAAACGGGGAGCGAGCTTCCCCTTCACAACGAATCAGTGCACGCCCTTCATTGGAGACACGCGGAGGTACACGTGTTCCCCAACGTCAAAGTGCAACGGCCTACGCCTGTTATCAGCGTAGCTCTTTTGCCGGGATTGAGCGGCCTTCAAATTGGCTTGAATTGTCCGAACGAAATCTTCGGCGTCGTTCACCAAATCAACTCCGAATGTGACCCTTTCACCGGACTCGCACCAATTTAATGGGGTGCGGCATTTACGACCGTAGAGAGCTTCGTAAGGTGCCATCTTGATACTCGCCTGATAACCGTTGTTGTACGAGAATTCCGCCAATGGTAGGTGATCATCCCAATTCCTACCATGGTGGATGGCACATGCTCTCAACATGTCTTCCAGGACTTGATTCACCCTTTCTGTCTGGCCATCTGTCTGAGGGTGATAAGCGGAGCTCCTGATCAACTTAGTACCCATGCAGCGTGTAGCTGCTCCCAAAAGCGAGATACAAATAATGCACCTCGATCTGAGACAATGGTCTTGGGTACCCCGTATAGGCATAGAATCTTCGCTATGTATAGCTCCGCATATTTGCCGGCATGGTAACGTGTATTCACCGGAATGAAGTGAGCCGTCTTGGTTAACCGATCAACGATTACCCATATGGAATCATGCTTGTTGGCTGTTAGGGGTAATCCCACAATGAAATCCATGCTCACATCTTCCCATTTCCATGCCGGGATCTTCAGGGGTTGCAACAGCCCTGATTTCTTCATGTGATCAGCTTTCACTCGTCTACACGTATCGCACTCGGATACGTACTTAGCCACCTCCCGCTTCATCCGTGTCCACCAAAATTTCTTTTTCAAATCTTGGTACATTTTGTCGCTGCCCGGATGAATGGAGTATTTGGACAAGTGAGCTTCATCGAGGATCTTCTTCCTCAACTCCATATCTCGGGGTACGACTATGCGGTCATTGAACCACAACGTCCCCTCCCCATCTTTCCGGAAACATTTGATCTCCCCATTGTCAATTCGTCTCCGGAGATGTGCCATGCCTTTATCATTTTTCTGAGCTGCAATGATGTCCTCCCTAATAGTAGGGACGAGGGCAAGGTTGTACAGCGATCCATAAGGAACCAAGTATAAACTTGGCTCTTCCTCCTCCACCGGTGTAATGGTCAGGTGATGGACATGTGATTTCCGACTCAGCGCGTCGGCAACCACATTCGCCTTGCCGGGGTGGTAATGGATCTCAATCTCATAATCTTTGATCAGTTCTAACCACCTCCTTTGCCTCATATTCAGCTCCTTCTGGGTGAAAATGTATTTCAAGCTCTTGTGGTCGGTGTAGAGGTGCACCAGATTGTCTAGGAGATAGTGCCTCCACATTTTCAGTGCCAACACCACGGCAGCAAGCTCAAGATCATGAGTAGGATAATGCTGCTCATGGTTCCGAAGTTGGCGTGAGCCATAGGCGACCACACGTCCTTCTTGCATCAACACGCAGCCGAGCCCAATATCGGACGAGTCACAGTACACGTCGAAGGGCTTTGTTGTATACGGCTGAGCTAAGAGCGGGGCTGTGGTGAGATGCTTCACCAATGTTTGGAATACTCCATCACACGCCGTGTTCCAAACATATTTCGTCCCTTTCTTCAGCAATTCTGTCATCGGTTTAGCGAGCTTGGAGAAACTTGGAATAAATCTCCTATAGTATCCTGCTAACCCGAGGAAGCTTCTGACTTCATGAACTGAAGTGGGAGCTTTCCATTTCAGCACTTGCTCTATTTTGCTTGGGTCAACCGCAATGCCTTCTGCTGAGATGATATGTCCCAAGAATGGCACTTGGCTGATCCAAAACTCACATTTACTGAACTTGCCGTAGAGCTTATGGTTTCGCAATCGTTGAAGAACGATCCACAAGTGTTCGGCTTCTGTCTTGGAGTAAACCAAGATATCATCGATGAACACTACCACGAACTTGTCCAGCTCCGGCATGAACACTGAGTTCATGAGATACATGAAATGGGCTGGAGCGTTTGTGAGACCAAAAGACATGACGAGATATTCATATAGTCCATATCTCGTCGAGAAGGCCGTCTTCAGAATATCCTCCGCCCGGATTTTAATCTGGTGATATCCAGAACGAAGGTCCATCCTTGAGAACACACTTGCCCCCACAAGTTGATCAAACAAAATGTCGATGCGGGGCAGTGGGTACTTATTCTTGATGGTGATGGCGTTGAGCGGCCGGTAGTCCACACACAGCCTTAAGGTTTCATCCTTCTTTTTCACGAACAGCGCCGAGCATCCCCAAGGCGAGGAACTCGGTCTAATGAAACCCTTTCTCAACAAATCATTGAGCTGTTCTTTCAGTTCTGCCAGCTCATTTGGAGCCATCTTGTATGGTCTCCGTGATATGGGCGTAGTCCCGAGTGCGAGCTCGATCTTGAACTCGACATCCCGCTCCGGTGGCATGCCCGGAAGATCATCCGGGAACACGTCGGGGTACTCCCGGACCACGGGGATGTCTTCTAACTTGAGAGCTTCAGCGTTATTAATTGCTAAAACTTCCCGGACTGGCGTGTCTAATACCATGGAATGCGGACGGTGGAATGGAGAATTTAAGTGAACCGTCCGTTTCCGAGTCTCTAGGCCAGCGCCATGGTATTGTAGCCATGACGTCCCTAAGATTGCATCAATCTTTTGTCCCATAAGGATTATCAAAGTGGTGGGATATAGTTTCCCACCTAAGCACAAAGGTGCCTTTGGAATCATCATATTAGCTGAAATCTTCCCTCCCGGTGAGCAGATCATATAAGTGTAGTCGGTTGGGAAGACTTGCATTTGATGCTTAGCCACATAGGATGCACTTATAAAGCTGTGGGTTGCACCAGAATCAAACAATATGACGATGGCTTGATGGTTGAGAGTAAACGTACCCGCCAGCACGTTGTCTCCCTCCGGGGCGTCCTCATTGTTGAGGTTGCGGACGCCTCCAGTCCGCTGACCAACCTTCTTCACTGGAGGTCGGCCTCGAGCGCCGCCCTGAAACTGGGCTTGCCCGCTGCTCTGCTGCCCCTGGGGACAGTCCTTCACGAAGTGGCCCGCCTGGCCACACGTGAAGCAGGTGAAACGGGGCGGTCCCCCGCTGATCGATGGACGGAATCCCGGGGCGCGTTGTGGCAGTGGCAACGCCCGGGGTACCGTCTGCTGCTGCTGCTGTCTTGATGGTGGCATCGGCGGACGGAACGAGGGTGACTGGAATGGACGTCCCCCGAACCATTGCGGTCACGCTGGTGGATGCCACTGCTGCCCGGATGGTGTCCGATACACCATACAGTACTTCTGGGGCGCGCCACCACCGCTGCTAGGTGGAGCGCTGCGCTTCCTCTGCTCAGCTGCCAACTCCCGCTGAGCATCCTCTTGCATAATCGTGGCATTGACTAGGTCATTGAAAGTGCCGCGATTCCACTGAACAAGGTGCGTCTTCATTTCGGGGTGTAACCCCCGATAGACATGCTCCCTCTTCTTCTCCTCCGTGGAGATATAGTCTGACGCATATTGCGCCAGATGGTTGAAGGCACGGGAGTAGTCATGGGCACTCCTCCCGCCCTGCTTCAGCTCCAAGAATTCTTGGAACTTCCTCTTCATGATTCCGGGAGGAATGTGGTAGGCGCGGAACGCCTCCCGGAACTCTTGCCATTCCATGGCCTGGCCAGCCGGACGTGAGGCGACATAGTTCGCCTACCACGCACCAGCGGCACCGTGGAGTTGCTGCGCTGCAAACAGAGTCTTCTGCCGCTCCGTACATTGGAGCAGCCCGAACTTGGACTCGATGGTCCGCAGCCAGTTGTCCGCCTCCAGTGGTTCTTCGGCTTCGGTGAACACTGGAGGGTGCGTACTCATTAAGTCCGAGTACGACACTTCCCGGGGCGCACGAGGCCCTCTATCTTGACGTCCCCCCGCCTGGGACGTATTCTGCACGATCGTGCAGAGCAGGTCGGTCTGCTCCTCACGACCTCCCACCAGTGCCGCTATCACATCCGCTAGAGTAAGCGGAGGCGGCGGTGGTGGCTGCTGCTGCGGGGTGCTGTCGTAGGACGGTGGCTGGGAGTCATCGCCTCCCCCTTGGCTAGAGCCACCAACCTCGTGCGTGGTCCTAGTGCGAACCATCTGCAACCATACGACAATAACATCAGTCCCGCAACATATTGCATGCTGTCCAAATGAAAATAGGCGTAACAACATAATGACAATGAAAATATGCGATACATCTCGTATGTAGATAATGTAATAACTTTGCACAAGCTACACCATTACCAGACCAAACACAAGCTAGTTTAATCCAACTTGATGAACCTCCACTTTGGAAGCTCACCATAACTAGGTTTGGTCACTATGAGATATTACTATCGCTTTGTCATCACGTATACCACCCTTAGGGTACAACACCCTCTCCAATGAGTTCAAACTGTCATTCTTCTGTCAGAATGACCAGTTTCTACCTATTCCCAGTTTTGATCTGGTTCTGGGCAATTTCATGACTCAAGTTGAATACCAAAGTTAAAGTTAACTTCAGTATCTTTCCAACGAGTATTCATTTTCCCCCAGATAAGCTTTGGTTAAAAAGTTATGGTAATTCAAAGTCAGCAGAGTTTGTGGAAGAATTTTAACAGCACCTCCCCTGGAAGTGGCTGTTTTCAACCCTGGTTTTCCACTGAAATCTTTGCTGAAATTTCAGAAACTTTGAATTGCAAAGATGTCACACATCTTCTACTCTTTCTAAGGATGCATCATATGAAAATTTTTGATTTTTCTACTGGGAGTTATCATTGAAAAACAGAAGAGTCCAGAGAATGTTTCACTCTGTCCTGGTTCTGGACAGTTTACATTTCTCTGGGAATTAAGCCATCTTAAGGTGAGTTTCAGCTCTGGAAGTCTACAACAAAGTTGTAGAATACTTCAATACGTTTCCAGAACTATATAGCACACCTCCCTGGGCTAAAGGACATGTGAGTTATGCTCTGTTCAAGTTCGGCAACCTTGCTGCCAAAACAGAGCACTCTGTTTTTCAGTCTTTTGGAACTACACTCATCCCTTTTCAATTTGCCTACCAAACCAGGGTCCTAATTGTTAAACCTATAGAGTTTAATTCCTTGTTATCTATATTATCATGCATATGCCTACAATATCACGGTACTACGTTCCTCACAAAAGAAAATCCTAACCGGATTATACCGGCATATACGTCTCAAGTGTGGCACTAAACGGTCTCTCGCACACGTTTTCTACACGGATACATATGTGGTTAGTACCTGCAGAAGACCACACAATAATGGTGCACTCAATGGTTGTTCATTTCAGGCAGGACCATATTTAAAGTTAAATACAAACGCCCGTATCATTTCCATACGGCCGTCCTTGAGTTAAGTCACGTCTCAAGGTACGTGATCGTGTTTCAACACCACACGATGGGGAACCCGAGTATGTTATGAACAGGTCGTCACGGTTGGGAATGTTATCAACCCAACAGATACCACCTACTGCCCGGCAGGGCACGCCAATGGCAAGCGCTGCGTATGTCCTCCTGGGCTACTTCTAGACGAACACACTCTCGCGTTACTGACCACGCGATGGGGTCTCCACTTACTTGCCTAATGCACGCTAGGGATCAGCGTTTCATATGAACTCAGGGACATGAAGAGTCCAAGAGGTTCATATTGACGTCTCACACCAAGCTGTGAGACTCTATCCCTGAACCACGTTCCTCGTCAGGGGGAGCTAACCGAAATTGAACCACTTTCGGTGGCGTTCCTTACCATGCTTACCAGAGCGTAGGTGCGTCGTTACATAATTAAAATTCGGAAGTATAACACATAAGTTAGTCTTTGCCACTTTAAGTAACTATGCTAATATAGTCCTTACTTGGGCAACTACCGAATCCTCACCGTAACCTACGTTTTCCCATAAGGTAGTCCTTAAGTGCTGTGCTATCCCCACTGCAGCTCTGATACCAGGCTGTGGCGGACCGGAATCCGCTCATCTAGGATCGCAGAGGGTGGTGCCGCGCGATGCGACACCCGACAGCACACGTCATAAGAACACATTATATTACATGGGAAAAACAAACTGAATGTACAAAGTAGTACACTTCTCAGTTACAAACTAGGGTCTTTATTACACAGCGGAAGTTTCTTTTATACAACTCACGCCCGCCTATCTAGCAAATGTCGGTTGCCCAGCCCTAGGGCAACCCACACTAGCTGCACTCCTCAGCTCAGCGCGGCGCGTACGGCTCCCACTCAGCCGTGGTCCCCGACGGAGGGTAACCCTCGCCGGTGGACTTGTACTCCGAGTCCGTGGGTGGCTCCTCACCTGAAAAACACTTAAGCAGCAACCGTGAGCACGATGGCTCAACAAGGCTTAACCGACTCACCTAAGCATGAAACTCTACATGAGGGGTACAATGACATAGGGTAGTAATATTGCAGCAAATGGACACGCCTACAAGTTCATCCTTAATTCATCTTTTAGCAACAAGTTAACAGTTCGGAAATCTGAAACTTAGTAAGCAATATTTGGTGGCACACATGTAGCAATACAATTATATCATAGCAGCAATATTGAATCATAACATTTCATTCATTAGTCTACGTTACGACGCAGTGAACAAGCGGTACTCATCACCGTGAGGGACGGCGAATCGACTCGATATACACCTGCAGGGAAACCCAAAGAGCACGTCACGTACGCCCACCCGTGGAGCTGCACAGCACGCTCACTCGATGTCGTACGGGACAACCTTTCACCCAACAGACAAAACGTCGAACCGGTCACACCGAAACGAGCAGGAGGTTCCCCACACGGAGCATCTCTCTATGCCCGTTGGCAGATTTCCACCTTGCTGCCCTCAACCTACACCTATAAATCGGTGTGCTATGCCTCGATGCCCGGAGGTTTAGGCTACATCGGTTTATCGGGGCCCATATATCCGATATGCCTTCGGTACGTTCAATACTTGTTCAGCAGGGCCGCACACGGCTCGGTCCTCAATCGACATGGACAGGTCTGCGCACACAAGACTCCCTCTTGCTGCGCACTAGCCCCTGCCTAGTCTCATTTTCATTACTAAAGTGATCTCACATCACTCAACCAAACCCGTGTGTCCCAAGCCTAAACTCGCGAGTAGATTCCAACTACTCGACTTGTACCGAAGTCCTATGAAACATTTAAGCATAGCATGTCTACTCGAGGTCTTAGACACTACCCTCACTCTTAGGGAAAAATGCTGGTTATGCAAGTGGGGTTTCATTCATCCTATACCTAATGCACATACATACTTCATATGACACATGTAAACAAAGTAAAAACTTATAAAAAGGTTAATGCAAACCGAGGCTTGCCTTGTTGCTGCTGGTCAGTAGTTAGTTCTTCGTCCGAAAGAAGGAAATCCAGCACTTCCGGGGTCTCTTCTTCAATGGCTACACGTTGAATACAATACTACATGTAAATTTAAATGCAATGTGTAAACTTGGATACTTATTTACTAATAATTCTAGCTATCCCTCCCCTTTGGTTCGGAAATTTTTATTGTGGCTTGGTAGGGTCCTAACCAGAGTCTTGACCAAGTGTCATTTGAAACAAAGTTCATTTGAACCTTGTACAAATAAAAGCCCATTTGGTCAATATTCGAGCCTCTGAATAATTCCAGGGGTTTTCATGGCTCTAACCATTACTTTCTGGAAACTAGACTTTAAGATGATTCTAATGGAATTGGTTTCATGTCATTTTAAGAATTCTACTGGAAGTTATGCCCTACTTAAGATTGGAGAAAATCTGAAAAATGTTTCTGTACATTTTTCTATTTTCTCAGGGCAGTTCTATTAATCACCCTATCAGGGTAACTAAATGAACTTGGATGAGTCTGAAAATTTTACTAGGATTCAGGGATTTTCTACTGAACCTCTCAGCCAAATTTCAAAATTTTTGATAAAGTAGTTCTCCAGATAAAATTCCCACTAGTTTAAACTTTAGGGATTTCATTCTGCAAAACTGTTCACTTTCATGAGCTGAATTTGGTATTGCTGGAAAGTACTCAGAATTCTAAGTTCAGCAAAATTTGGTTCATCGAATTTGGAGTTTCCTAGCCAAAGTGCTATTCATTTGAAGTTTGAACTAAAACTGGAAATTCGAATAAAATTTAAACTCTGCGGGTGGGGTCCCCCGGCTACGTGTCAGTTCCTCAGCTAACTCACACCGGAGCCCGCAGAATCACCCGCGCAGCCACACGGAATCCCGGTGCCGCAGCAAATCCCGAGCGCCCTCAGCAGTGACTGACACGCGGGGCCCGCAAGGCTTCTTCCACCTCGCGCTCCCGCGGCTCCCCGCCGCCGAGCTCGCCGGAGCTCTCGCCGGAGAGGGGTTCCAGCCCCCGGAGCTCCCTGATTCTTGACGCCTGTGCCTAACTTGACTCGGAGAATACGCTGGTGCCCTCGCCAGAGCTTTACAACGGCCGGAACAGGGCTCCCGACGGCAACAGCGACCGGAAGCTCACCGGCGACGTCGAACTCAGCATCCCCTGCACCTTTTTCGATGCGGTTTGCTCGGGGAGCTCCGCTGACACCCGCTGATCACGGATATGGGCACCGACCTCTGTGGAAACAGCTGCAACTACGACCTCACCGGTGACCTAGACCGGAAATCGGCGCCGATGCAAAAAGCTCGAAGAACATCGCCCCTACTCGATGAAACTCGATGATTTCTGATCCCAGAGATGCGTGGGCGAGTCTATATCATGTCCTTAGCTCGGCCTAAGGAGTGGTGGCTTACTTGCTCTGAATTTCCGAATTCCTCACGGTTCGGTTCTCAACACCCTGACGCGCTAATCCCTCAAATACTTTACCGATCGTGCGAGATAGAGGGTGAGGTCAGTATGGTCGTGATCAGTACCTCGCGGCGGTCCTTTCTTGCGTTGCTCGTCGGGCACGAGAGCGGCTGTGCTGGCAAGACGCCAGCGATCAGAGAGGGCGGCGTTTCTGTGCTCGCGCGGAATCGAGAAAGAAGCTCGGTAGGGGTTCTCGTTTGGAAAGCAGGAGGAAGGCGGCGTGGGCTGTGCACTGGACTTTGAGCCGCGGTTTTGGCACCGTGAGGTGGCCCTGTGCTGCCTCGGTGACTCGCCATCGCTCCCTGCCTTGCGCGCGAAGCCGAGACCCGGCTGCAACAACCGACTGAGTACTCGTGTGTGCAGCTGACATGTGGGCCTCCCCTTCTCTTCTTTTTCCAAATTTCTTTTCTGGTTTTTGCTAATTATCCCACCAGCTACTCACAATTTAATGTGAGACTTAGCCCCCAAGTTTAGGTTCAAATTTAAGTCCTCCAATTTGAATTTTGGTTGGTCCAATTTGCTTCATATTTAAACTGAATTTCAAATTCAGTTTTGAATTATTGCAAATTTGGCTCCCGACAATATGAACTCCAATGGGGATGAAATTTGGTGGGCTTACACAGAAAAATGTGCTGAGTTTGAATATGATGCTAAATTTTGAATTTGAGTGATGAAAGTTGCTACAATTTGAATTTACATTCAAATTGGCCTCTTTTTCAAATACCTCCAAAAGTGCCTCAAAAAGTGTTGGATTTACATGAAACTTGGTCTGAACCTTCCCAAGACTATTGAAGTTCTAGGGGTGAGCTCAACCTCTCCTGTTCATGTTTAAAATTCCCACTTTTTGTGAAAATGAAGGCTTTCCCCTCTAATCACTCTTTTGATGGAGGTTACTTGCTCTTCACAATATTTCCTAAGATATCCACAATAAAAACTGTGGTGTTGTGAGGTGAAGAAAAAGTTTTTGCAAGTCCCTTTTCTTGGGCTTTTACATCCGCCCCTTTTTCCTCCCAGATGGGCCGCCTCAGTCCTCGGTGAGAACCGAAGCTCCCGCCGCTGTTTTCCTTCGATTCTCGTCCGAATTTTCTGATCTAACGAGCTTGTCGTGTTCCACCGCCGCCGGGGAGTCTTGCAGGTGAAGGAAACCCAGTGTTTTGCGCTCTAGACACAGCTCCGGTGAGCACCGCCGCGTTTTCCCCTCGGACCTCATCGCCGACCACTTTCCAGGGCCTCCGAGCTCAAGAAAAATCCCGAGGTGAGATCCCCTACCTCTCCTCTTCCGTTCTATGCCAAGAAATCCAAGTTTTAGGAAGTATAGACGAAAACCCGAAGTTCTCCGGCGAGATCGCTGCCTCCCGCCGCCGCGCGCCGCCGGGCAGCGCCGCCAGCACACGGCCAGGGCGACGTGGCCCCCTGAGGCCCGTCCATTTTAAATCATGCGGTCCCGAATAGATCTAACCCGTACCGCTTCGCGTTATAATCTCAGCCGTCTGTTTTAAATCCAACGGCCCACGTCAGCCCCGCTTTAAAAAGGCCGGGAATCTTACGCGCTACCCCCTGGGGATCTCAGAAAACATGAGCTAGCCCCAGAAACTTCTGATCTAGCCCCTGGACCTTCAGAAATTCATGTAAATTCATTTAAAAATCAGTTTTAGCCCCTGGACTTAATAAAAATTAGGAAAACCTCTCTGTTTTGTGTAATTAGGCCCCTGAAAATTTAGGAAATTGTGAAGTAGACCCTGCAGTAGGGTGGATTTGCCCTTTTAGACCCTATAGGGTATTAAATTCAGAAATTGAACATATGAGTAGAATTTAAATTCAAATGTTAATGTAAACACATGTGCAAATACAAATGTAAATTTTCCTAGCATTTGGAAGACATTTAGAATGAGTTGAGAACTGATTTTAGGCTGAAATGAAATCTGACTAAGTGCTGTTTTATTTTTATAATTTCTGGAAATTCATTTTTAGACTAGAAAATAATTCTGAAAATGAGTAAAATAGATTTAATTTGATCCCCACCAGAGAGGAAGTTCAAAGATATTTTATTGAACATTTTAGGTCAGAACCTATTCTGTTTAGGTGATATGTCTTACTATTTTAATATTAAAGTTCACTTTTAGGCATAGAAAATAAATCTAAAAATATAGGAAATAGGTAGGCATAATTAGAAAATGTTAAATGAGGTCTCCAATTCCAAAAACTTCAAATTAAGATTTTGTTGAAGATCTGATAACCTATTTGGAGTAGGAAATTTTCTTTCATGCAAATTTTGTGGCTAAGAATTGTATTAATTAAATAGAAAGAATTTGCTCAAATTGGAAATTCATATATATTGTGCAATTAGAAATCTGAATACAAAAAGTTAGAAGTAATATGTATGTTTAAAAGTGCATGTAGGACTAAAATCAACACATCTAGGGTAACCACAACACTTAAAATGTGAATGACTTTCATTGGTATGTATGTGTGGTTTGCATGAGTGGAAGTGTGGACTATGGCTTATGGAATGTTGTTTTCTTTTGCTATGTGTGTATTGGCATGAGTAGAACCAGCCCCAGAGCAGGTTCTCACCTTTCAAGATCAAGGCTTTCCATTCCCAAGGCAGCAGGAAGAAGGCAAGTGTCCTTGACCACTTTGATCCTATACTAGGATGTGTAGTTAGAATTTAATTGCATTGTCAATTTGGGAATATGATAACCAAACTATGAAGTTTCCCTAGATTTTCATTATCTTATTTCCTTGTAGCCTGGGTTGGGATTTATTTTATTATGTCATGTATTTATATACTTACGCTTAGCCATGCTTAGAATGGGATAAGTGGGATATGAGATCGTCAACTTATTTACCTTACTCTTGAATGAGATATTATGAGTTATGTAGAGGTAGGGATCAAGGCAAGTTGGATGATTTGGTTGGTTCTGTGTGCACGAGACTCGGGTTTGTGTTTAGTGCTTGCCTGGATCCTAAGGACCGGTTCATGGAGCATGTAACCTGGCTTTACCGTGCCAACCACATGCTGAGATGGGGCAGCTTGGCCAATTAATTAGGTGTATCTCCGGCGTAGTATGGGTGTTTGGATGGTGCGGGGAATAAGTGTCAGCTGGACTACCATATGAACCGCAAGGCTCAAGAGGGGGCCACTGCAGCGGGGTTGGAGCCTCTTGTATGCTGTTAGGGGTGAAACCTCAATGGGCCCACGCTCATCGGAAATTCCTTTGTAAAGGCCTCGTAGTGATCTCCTGGCTACACACCTGGGAAGTGTGAACGTGGTTCGCGGCCACTGGCATAATGGAGGTTCTTTTAGTCCACCCGGCAACAGGGGATGAAATCACTACATGTGGGTACAGTGTTACAAACTCTGTAGAGTCAAAACTGTCATGAAAGCCATGCTCACGGTCAAGAGCGGCTTGGACTTATTCATGATTAGAGGATGATAAATTTGGAAGTTGAGGATGTTAAGCGGGGAGCTTAAACATTGGAGATGTTGTTATGGTTACTTGATTTTGATGATGGGTTGGGAGATTGGGACCATTTCACCTATGTAGTAATGTAGGTGCTTAATAAGCTAAGGTGATGGTATTAATTGCGTAGTGCTTTAACCATGAGTTCAACCTCTCCTTGCTCTAGCCATGCATGACATAACTTTCCCCCACTTGCTGAGTACCAACAGTACTCAAGCTTGCTTTTCTGTTGGTTTAAATTGCTGCTCAGGTCAAGGGGATGACGTGGTGTTCAATGACCAAGACTTCGGACCCGAAGAAGGATTTTAGGTTCACGGAGTCCCCCGGGCAACACCTGTGACGGAGCCCACAAGATTTATATTCCGCTGCTGTTTTATTTATATGTTATGAACATATTATCGTCCATCGAGGCATTATGCTATGTAAGACTTATTTTATATTTGAACTCTTGGCTTGTAATTAATGACGCTTCACTATTTGTCATCACACGTATGAGAAAATGATCCTGGCATACATGTGATATTCACTCGGTTGCTCTTTGGAGAGACCGGGTGTGACATGTTTAAAAAAGGCAATTACACCGACATGGTTGATGCGGCTCTCATTCAAGAAAAGCTGACACTCGAGTAGCAAGTAGAGAAAATAAAAATGAGTGAGATCGAGCAGGCCAGCACAAGTTACATGCGCCAAAAATACCATTTGGTGTATCGAATGCCATCCGGTGAAACATGGAGGCCACTTGTACGATCTACTCCGCAGAGGTTGATTGCTGGTCAAGTACCACAACTTGCACTAACTCCACAGAAGCAGCATCAGACGGTGGTTTGTGCTCCATCGCTGCAGTCATGCACACCTAGCATCCAACCGCAAGTCAACGAAGAACCGGAGAGACATCTGTGTTTTACTTGTTGGCGTATGGGCCATTATGCTAGGCATTGTCCGGAGGTTATTCAAGGCTGCGGGTCATCACATTTGCAATATTCAGACCCGTACCTAAATCTGCAGAAGGGAGGGCAGACAAGGGGCAGTATTCACTACATAGTGTTGGATGATGTTCCGGAAGGAGAAGCCGCTTTAGCAAGGATGTTTTCCCTGAATCAGCTACCGGTTTCAATTCTCTTTGATTCCGGTGCCACACACAACTTTCTCATCAATATTTTGTGGCTCAACAATAGCTCCAAACAAATTTTACAAAGAGCCAATACCTCATATTTTCGCCCGGGGGCAGCAGTACCACAAGTGAGATTGTCTCCCGAGCACCTCTTTGTTTGGGGGGTAGAATATACCCCACAACTCTAATTATTCTTGAGGGTCTGAAGATCGACATCATTTTGGGGATGTCATGGTTGAATTACCACTATGCGGTTCTTAACATCAGCTCTAGGACCGTTGAACTCAACTCCCCACAGCACGGTCTTAATATATTATTTCTGGGCGCCAGTCGGCAACAGATTGCAACAGTGAACCACACGGAAACTGTGAAGATAGAGGACATTCTAGTGGCACGTGAATACCCGGATGTGTTCCCAGATAATTTACCGGGCATGCCGCCCAAACGGGACGTAGAGTTCAAGATTGAACTTGTGCGCCGGGAACAACACCAATTTCACAAAGGCCGTACAAGATGGCACCCAATGAACTGGCAGAATTGAAGACACAGCTGAATGACCTAATGAGCAAGGGCTTTATACGACTGAGTTTGTCACCTTGGGGTTGTTCAGTGCTGTTTGTCAAGAAGAAGGACGAAACCCTACGGCTTTGTGTTGATTATCGTCCTTTGAACGCCGTTACCATCAAGAACAAGTATCCACCACCTCGCATTGATATGCTTTTCTTTCAATCAGTGGGTGCTAAAGTATTCTCAAAGATGGATCTTTGGTCCGGATATCATCAGATTAAAATCCGGGCAGAAGATATTCCGAAGACAGCATTTTCAACGAGATACAAACTATATGAGTGTCTCGTCATGTCTTTTGGTGGACCAACGCCCCGGCACACTTTATGTACCTGATGAATTCAGTGTTCATGCCGGAGTTGGATAAATTCGTTGTTGTTTTCATCGACGATATCTTGGTGTACTCCAAGTCAGAGGAAGAACATGCTGAGCATCTGCATATTGTGCTACAAAGATTGCGAGATCATCAGCTCTATGCAAAATCCATCAAGTGTGAATTCTGGATTAATCAAGTACCTTTTCTCGGACACATTATTTCAGCAGAGGGCATCACTGTAGATCCGAGTAAGATTATCCAAGTGCAGAAATGGGAGTCACCAAAGTCTGTGCATGAAATTTGAAGCTTCCCCGGTTTAGCGGGTTATTACCGGAGGTTCATTCCTGGCTTCTCCAAGATCGCTAAACCGATGACGGAATTATTGAAGAACAATAGCAGATCTGTGTGGGGTGCTGCGTGTGAACAAGCTTTCAAGACTCTAGTGAAGCATCTCACAACAGCCCCAGTTCTTGCTCAGCCGGAGATGACGAAGCCATTCGACGTTTATTGCGATGCATCAGGCGTCGGTCTTGGCTGTGTGCTGATGCAAGAAGGAGGAGTGGTCGCTTATGGATCTCGTCAACACAGAAACCACGAGCAACATTATCCAACTCGTGATCTTGAGTTAGCTGCTGTGGTCCTTGCATTGAAGATGTGGAGTCATTACTTGCTCGGAAATCTTGTACACCTCTACACCGACCACAAGAGATTGAAATACATCTTCACTCAGAAAGAGCTGAACATGAGACAACGAAGATGGCTAGAGCACATTAAAGATTATGAACTTGAGACTCATTATCATCCGGGAAAGGCAAATGTTGTCGCCAATGCGCTCAGTCGTAAGGCGCATGTTCACCACTTGACTATTACTGAAATGGATGATGAAGAACCAAGTCTCCGTGTCATCCCGTATGGAGCGCTCTATAATCTCGCTCTCATTCCTACCATCCGAGAGGATATCACTGAAGCTCAACGCAAAGACAAGGGTATGTCTCACATACGGCGAATAATAGGCAGCGGAGAGATGAAACGCTTCCAGAAGGACAATGAAGGTACTTTATGGTTCAACGACCTGATAGTAGTACACCGGATATGGGACTGCGGAAGAAAATTTTGGATGAAGCTCATTTGTCCAAGTTTTCCATTCATCTGGGCAGCAATAAAATGTGTCAAGATCTCCGGAAGAAATTTTGGTGGACACGTATGAAACGTGAAGTTGCAAAGTACGTTTCAGAATGTGATACGTGTCGGAGAGTCAAAGCCAACCATGTGAAGAAGTCGGGCATGCTGCAACCACTGCAAGTACCAGCATGGAAGTGGGAAGACTTGAGTATGGACTTCATCGTCGGGTTGCTGATGACCTCCCACAACCATGATTCGATTTGGGTAATCGTTGACCGGTTAAGCAAATCAGCACACTTCATCCCTGTGCATACAAGATACAATGCAAAGCAGTATGCAGAGTTGTACATAGCACGAATCTTGTGCTTACATGGAGTTCCCTGTACCATTGTGTCTGACAGAGGATCGCTGTTCTTAGACTGTTTCTGGGAGCAGCTACACGCATCCTTTTGAACCAAATTGATTAGAAGCCACGCATATCACCCCCAAACCGATGGGCAAACTGAGAGGGTGAATCAAATACTTGAAGATATGCTGAGAGTGTGTGCCATCCACCACGATAAGAACTGGGATGACCACTTACAGTTGGTGGAGTTCTCGTACAACAACGGATATCAAACGAGCATCAAAATGGCACCGTATGAAGCTCTCTACGGCTGGAAGTGCCATACACCATTGAATTGGTGCGAGTCCGGTGAACGAGTACCGTTCGGGGTTGATCTTGTCAATGAAGCCGAAGAGAGAGTTTGGATAATACAAGAGAACCTCAAAGCCGCCAAATCTCATCAGAAAAGCTACGCGGATCAGAGGCATCGACCGCTGCATTTCAACGTCGGAGAGCACGTGTATCTTCGTGTGTCTCCGATGAAATGAATTCATCGGTTTGGTGTCAAGGGGAAACTAGCTCCCCGATTCATCGGTCCATTTGCCATCACAGAGAAGTGCGGAACCGTAGCCTACCAGCTGGAACTACAGGCAAGCCTTGCTGGTATTCATGACATATTTCACGTGTCCCAGCTGTGGAAGTTTCTCAAGTTTACCGCTGCTATCTGCACCGAAGACATCGACGAGTTGAAGCCAGATCTCACCTATGCCGAGCAGCCCATTCAGATTATCGACGAAAAGACCCAGATCACCTGAAACCGGACTTTGAAATTTTACAAAGTCCTGTAGAGTAATCATACCCCGGAAGAGGTGACTTGGGAAAAAGAAGATTACATCCACAGGAACTATCCGGAACTATTGTCATAGACTTTGTAATTACCCTCCCGTCTCTCTCTTCTTTTGTAATCTCGGTATGAGATTCCTTTTAAGGGGGAGGAATGTAAAGGACCCAAAAATATGAATACAAAGAAACTCATGTTTGCACAAAGTTGGTTTCATATGTATGAATAATGGGACTTGTTTAAACTTTCACATGTGATAATGGACATGAGAGCTCTCTATACAAGCTCATGTTTAATTACATGCTTGGACCCTAGGTGGATTAAAACCAGATATTTGAAGTCTCATGTGCAATGGAAAGTTTAAAAATCAGATTGTGAACTAAATGTTCAACTAAAATTTCAAATGAGTACCACACAATGGAAATTTCAAACTGTTGTGTTAAAAAGCTCATTTGCAGCAGGCAAACCAAAAATCGGATTTCATATTTGAATTCCTTAGGTCCAAATTATTGGGCATGCAATGTTGCATGAATTTTGGAGATGTTTTACTAACCATTTTCCAAAAAGGACTTAAATTTGCAAAGATTTCAAATACACATTTGAATTTGGATGAAATTTACCCAATTATCCAAATGCAGTTCAGATTTGAGTTGTTCACAAGTGAATTCATCATTTGCCAAATTTTGGAAGATTTGAGAGGATAAGGGGGAGTGTGTGACCCACTTGTCATATGCACCCAAAAATATTCTTCACAAAAGAACTTAGTCTCTGTTTTGCTTCTTCACTCAGTTTCACTCGAGACAGAGGCGAGCAGTTCACCGGGCGACAGCAAGCGGCGCCGAGGACACCTCCTTTCTGCTGTCCCTCATGCTGGCGAGCTCCCTATGTGGTTCTCCACTCCAAGCCGTGCTCAGCTTCCCTACTAACCCGAGGAGGTTCTCTGTTTTCCTTCTTCCTCTCACACGAGAACAGAAACACAGCCGCTACTCCTTTGATCACTCGGCCACCCACCAGATCGCGAGCAACCTCCAGGAAAGTAGCAAAACGGAACCACAGTAACCCTCACGACCTCCTCGGACCACAACCGAGTGAGTTCGGCCTCCCCAAACCCGAGCAAACGAGTTTTTCGCGGCGGCCGAAAGCAAAAGCGGCAAGGAGCTCACGTGGACAGCTCAACTGGGAGCTTCTCACGCGCAAGCGAGGACGCCCAAGGGAGCGCTAGGATCACGTGTTGCTCACATCCGAAGCTCAGCTCGAACCCTTGCTCATCCTCGGAGAATTTCCAGTTTTTCCTCCGGCTGGCTCAAACCGAGGTGCGGTTAAGAAATCTTCAAATTCTTGATCAGTACTTGCTTAGAGCCCACGAAATTTCCCTCACAGGAGCTAGACTGGATGGCGAACAAGTTTGCTTCGCAACCCTAGCTTGAAACCGTCTGTAGCCGGCGTATTTGGAGGTTTTCCGAAGGCGACCATAGGGGAAGCCGTCGGGTGCACGGTGCAACCCTAGTTAGAGCCATTCCCGAGCTGTTTTGATGGCATGTCGACCTTCTCTAGCATCCACCAGTGCTCTAGCGCTTGGAAACCAAAGGTTGGAGGGTTTAGGGCATCGGTTTGGCGCCGCCAAACCATCACCGAGCCGCTGCACCATTGCGAGCTATGTTGGAGGCTTCGCCGGTCCGGGGAAACCCACCCAACGTGTTCAGCACACGATTTTAGAAGCTGGCGGCAAGTGGCAGCGGGGGAGGTGGCCGGAGAGGCGTGTTCCGAGGAGCTCCGGCAAGCTCTGGCGGCGCAGGCGCGCGGAAGTCCGGAGGTAGACGATGACCGGTCCGGGCCCGCTGTCAGTGGGAGAAAAACACATCCGGGATTGTCTGTTGCACCGGATCAGGCTGTGGAAACACGGTAGAGAACCTGTGGCCCTGTGTGTTTTGCCTGGGAGAGTGACACGTGGCCCTAGGACCCACAGTCAGAATTTGAATGTTTCCCTGTTTAATTCAAATTGCACATTTCCTTTAAAACTTTAGAAGAGCATAACTTTTGCTAGGAAACTCCAAATTTAGTGATTTAAATTGAGTTATATTCAGGTTAAAAAACTCTATCCAAATATGCAACTTAATTTGCACGAAAAGTCATTATTTAATTCTGGAAAATTCTTTAATGCTTTTAAGCAAAAGAATTTTAGAGGGAGTTTGGTTCATCAAAAAATCCTCAAATTCTGCCAGATTATTCTTTAGGATGTTAGTGAACTCCTGTAAACATTTAAGCTCATTTGAAGTTGATTTGATTAGAAGAATTCAGATTTCAAGTTGCTGTGTTCAAATGAATTAGAAACATTTTTAGAGAATTCCCAAAACTTGGAAATTCAATTCTGGGCAATTCTTAGCTCCAAAGATCCTAGGAAAATTCAAGCTGGCTCTATGAACTATAATTGGAATTGTAGTTCAAACTAAGTTTGATATGAACATGTGAGTTACTTCAGAATTAATTCTATTTTGCTTAATTGCTTAGAGAATTGTTCTGAATAAACCACTCAATGAAAAGTGCTAAATTTTGGTCCAGATGACTTTCTTGTGACAAGGAACAAACATAAAAAATTTTAGCTCCATTGGAACGTTGGATCACCACTGTTCTATCAACCTCTTTAGGGGATTAAAACACAAGTGATGAAATGGACTTATCACTTGATCATGTTGCTTAACCAAAACACAAACCTTAGCACCAGTGTCATTTTAAAGTCTTAAACAGAGTTCCAGTTTTAAACTTGTCACTAGAACTTGTTAGCAAAATCTTTACAATTAAATACTTGTGCATATTCATAACGTGTAGCATATACGTGAGGACTTGTGAAGGAAGTGAAGTGGGATTTCAAAGACAAGGTGATCGAGTGATCAAGCCTCAAGTGATCTTCACTAACTGAATATATATTAGTCAACTGCAAAACAGGCAAGCCCCGGTTTGCATTCAAGCAAATTTATAAAGTCTTTTCATTTCTAGAGATCATAGCTTTGATTCGTTGATTGCATTTGGTCTAGATGATATTGAACAACCCACTTGGATGACCAGAATACCTAGGAGAGAATGGGTAGTGTAGCAGTCCCACAAGTAGATTTGGCTACGCTAAATGTTAGTAGGAAAGGTCCGGTAGAAGCCAAGTAGTTGAAATCTACTCGCGAGTTTAGGGCTTGGTTTCTTCGGAGTGGGTCTGCGATAGAAACAATGAGGAAAGTTCACAATTAAGAAATGGATTCCGGGCAGGGAGGTTTAGATGCAGCAGGCTGCGGACCATGCGTGCATAGCCCTGCCTGTGTCGGTTAAGGCCCATCCGTACTTGGCCCTGTTGGATAAGTTTGAGTTCTGTACCGGGCGCATACTGGCTATATGGGATCCAAGAAATCGATGTACCTTGTGAGATCCAAATTGGAACTTTTCTAATCGTCTTAGGCTTTCGACGTCAGGATAGCAGGAGGTAACTCGCTCAAGAACATATCACTGTGGGTATGTACCTTGAGGGAGCTTGCTATTCGGGGCAATTGGACTGCGTCCTGTGTTGAAGAACTTGGGAAAGGTGGCCGCGTACAACATCAGTCGAGGTTGCTGCTGGCAACTCGGAGTATGGGTGTACGTGTCATGTAGTCCGGGCGTGTACTTATTCGAATCACTGTCGCTAGCGGTCATATGAGCATACTTGCCTATTGTGTCTTGACGTAGTAAGAACTGAACTGGTTTCCTTTAAATATTGATAAGGCTGGTGATTTAACTTGTAATGGAACCACATGCTTGCTGTAGAGATAGTGCTAATTAAAGTTTACTTCACTTCGTGCAAGAAGCATCACAACAAAGCATTTCTTGTTTGAATGTGGAGTTGCGATGCTGTTCGGCTCAAGGTCTTTACAATGAGGCTTAAAATATAAAAGTTAAGGATCAACTGTAGGCAAATCGTTTATGCAAAGTTAGCTAACCCATTTTAATCCATCGTGCTTGTAGAGTTTCTTGTTTAAGGAAGACGGATCAGTCTTGCTGACCCTATATGCTCACGCTTGCTATATGAGTGGTTTTGCAGGTTAACATCAACACTTATGAGAAGGTTGTCTGGTGAGGCTAAGAGACTTCCGAGTCGTTTAACACATGGAGAACCCAGTCGCTGCAATGTCTTCGTGTTGCTAGCGAAAGGAATCCGCGGGCTGGACCTCTTCTCGAGTGCTCATTAGTTATTCGACGTGAGCTGATTATAGTCCTCCACTGTAACTATTTGATGTAAATTATTTACAAAGAACCTTTGTAAGCGTCCGCTTTTGATTTATGTAATACATGTTTCCTTATATGTGTGTTGTTGGGTGCCGCATAACACGGCACCATCCAATGTGATTCTCGGGCAAGCGGCACAGCCCCGTGAATGGATGCCGGGTCCCTCTCAAGTGGTCGGTGGGAGAGTTAAGTCCCTCTGTCTGGTGAGCTGAGCGCCGCTGACCGTGTGTCAGGTGATGATGAAGACACCGTATTGTCGCCGCGTCTTCTCGTCCTGCTTGGGCGGCATCGTGCCGTTGGGCGGCACTATACCGCTGTCACGCCTTTGCCCTGTCCTGTCACAGTAATGGCAAACGAGCAGAGGACGGAGGCGTGCGCAGTGCACCATGCTTCTGGGGAAGGCGCGAGCCTTGAATGCGAAGCCTCACAGCGCACTTCGTTCTTGACATCATCGACCCACGGCCCATGAAGGATCGTGGGGCACGCGGCGGCTCTGGAGCTCTTGTCAACGGACTTGGTCTCTGGGGACATGTGGCAGCTCCGGACCTTACCTCAGCGAGGAGGCTCAGGCCGGAGCCCAGTGCACGTGCCTGCACCGGATCTTTCCTCAGTGGGGAGGCAGCTCGGAGCCTGGGG
Source organism: Neostapfia colusana (assembly GCA_030760725.1). Taxonomy (NCBI): domain Eukaryota; kingdom Viridiplantae; phylum Streptophyta; class Magnoliopsida; order Poales; family Poaceae; genus Neostapfia; species Neostapfia colusana. The sequence goes on from JASWHV010000011.1 coordinate 20,877,499, forward strand.
ACACGTGGCAGCTCCGGACCTCACCTCAGCGGGGAGGCTCATACCGGAGCCCAGGGCACGTGTCAGCTCCGAAGCTCGAGCGCACGTGGTAGCCCCAGGGCTGACAATAGGGAAAAGATCACGTGGCTTATGCTAGGACCTGCCTCGGCAGGGAGGCGGGGCACAGTCTGTCTCTTATCCACTACGTGGGGGGCACATGTAAGCAACGGAGCTGTCCTCAGAGGGAGGCGGCTCGGAGCCTAGGGACACATGGCAGCTCTGGACCTCAACTCAGCGGGGAGGCTCGGACCAGAGCCCAGGGCACGTGTCAGCTCCGGAGCTCGAGCGCACGTGGTAGCCCCAGGGCTGACCATAGGGCAAACGTCACGTGGCTTACGCTGGGGCTCGCCTCAGCAGCGAGGCGGGGCCTAGGCTGTCTTTTATCCACTACGCGGGGGTACCCGGTCTGTAGGGTACCGACAACGACCCTTGCGCTGCTAAGGGTCCGAAGTCTACATCGACAACATAGGACAATGAAAGACTTGAAACAAAGAAGCTCTCATTAATAACAGAGTTCTGGCATACAAAAGCGGATACAAGACAACTAGGGAACTCAGCAGCTACAAGTCGAGCAATATCCTGCTCCGTGGCATGCTTGGTTGTCCCCTGAGCCGATCTATGCGCAGTTAGACGGTCACCTGCTATAAGACCGAGGACGGCAGCAACTCATGCTGGACCGAGGCAGCAGTGACATCCAGTGTCATGTGGACCAAACGCCATCTATGGCAGATTTGTTGTCCACAACAGTACCTGGAGGAAGGCTTGATCACTCTGTACTTAACCTTCCTCCGGTACTGGCAGGTAGCCCTCCTTCGGTGAGGCGCCTAGAGGACATGCCCCACTCGACACTGGCGTAGGGACTCACTGCGAGTCAAGGACCCTGTCCCCGACGGCCTCCCCTACCACCAGCACAGCATCAGGATGGCATGTGCTTCTATCCGAGGCCGTCAAGGAGAGGGATGCCCTAGAGAGTCTCACCGAAGTCCGCACACACAAACATCTCGCAAAAGTGGACGAAGACGTCTACCAGTGTGAAAGAATCTAGGGGGCGAGAATGTCGGGAAGCAGAGACTTCCAGCGCGCAAGAGGAGAACAAAGGCCACATGGTGAGGGAGGGTGCCATCCAACATCCGAAGGCCTCCTTTTCAATCAACCACGACCTCTGGCAGGGCAACAGGCATGGCGATTGAGTTTTCACCTCTGCACGCCGCGAGTTATTCGCCTCCCCCAATGATGGGTAGGATCCATGTGCACCCTTCAGACAATGTGGTCTTGGAGGATAACCGCTCGGGAACGTCAGGCGGTTCCTGAGAAGAGCGGTGCGACCAACTCATCGGTTGCCACAGTAAATTACCCGAGGCAACACCTTGGGCTGACACCTTGACACTCACCTCCCCCGTTGATGGGTTGGACCCAAGTCAGCAAATGAGACACCGGGTGCCAGGTGAGTAGCATCTTGGGGACGTCCGACGCACCCCAAGATAAGAGGCGCGGTGGAGCTGCAGCAACCAACTAGGTTGTTTCCGCAGTAAGTGCCCCAAGGCAACCCCTCGAGCACATCGCCTGTCACACCCGGTTTCTCCAAAGAGCAACCGAGTGAATATCACATGTATGCCGGGATCATTTTCTCATACATGTGATGACAAATAGTGAAGCATCATTTATTACAAGCCAAGAGTTCGAATGTAAAATAAGTCTTACATAGCATAATGTCTCGATGGACGATAATATGTTCATAACATGTAAATAAAACAGCAGCGGAATATAAATCTTGTGGGCTCCATCACAGGTGTTGCCTGAGGGACTCCGTGAACCTAAAATCCTTCTTCGGGTCCGAAGTCTTGGTCATTGAACACCACGTCATCCCCTTGACCTGAGCAGCAATTTAAACCAACAGAAAAGCAACCTTGAGTACCGTTGGTACTCAGCAAGTGGGGGAAAGTTATGTCATGCATGGCTAGAGCATGGAGAGGTTGAACTCATGGTTAAAGCACTACACAATTAATACCTATACCCTTAGCTTATTAAGCACCTACAATATTACATAGGTGAAATGGTCCCAATCTCCCAACCCATCATCAAAAATCATGTAACCATAACAACATTTCCAATGTTAAGCTCCCCGCATAACATCCTCAACTTCCAAATTTATCATCCTCTAATCATGAATAAGTCCAAGCCGCTCTTGACCCAGAGCACGGCTGTCATGACAGTTTTGACTCTGCCGAGTTTGCACCACTGTACCCACATGTAGTGATTTCATCCCCGTTGCCGGGTGGACTAAAAGAACCTCCATTATGCCAGTGGTCACGAACCGCGTTCACACTTCCCAGGTGTGTAGCCAGGAGATCACTACGAGGCCTTTACAAAGGGATTTCTGACGAGCATGGGCCCACTAAGGTTTCACCCCTAACAGCATACAAGAGGCTCCAACCCCGCTGCAGTGGCCCACTCTTGAGCCTTGCGGTTCATATGGTAGTCCAGCTGACACCTATTCCCCGCACCATCCAAACACCCATACTACGCCAGAGATACACCTAATTAATTGGCCAAGCTGCCCCATCTCAGCATGTGGTTGGCACGGTAAAGCCAGGTTACATGCTCCATGAACCGGTCCTTAGGATCCAGGCAAGCACTAAACACAAATCCGAGTCTTGTGCACACAGCACCAACCAAATCATCCAACTTGCCTCGATCCCAACCTCTACATAACTCATAATATCTCATTCAAGAGTAAGGTAAATAAGTTGATGATCTCATATCCCACTTATCCCATTCTAAGCATGGCCAAGCATAAGTATATAAATAAATGACATAATAAAATAAATCCCAACCCAGGATACAAGGAAATAAGATAATGAAAATCTAGGGAAACTTCCAAGTTTGGTTATCATATTCCAAATTGACAATGCAATTAAATTCTAACTACACATCCTAGTATAGGATCAAAGTGGTCAAGGACACTTTCCTTTTCCTGCTGCTCTGGGAATGGAAAGTCTTGATCTTGAAAGGTGAGAACCTGCTCAGCGGCTGGTTCTACTCATGCCAAATACATACATAGCAAAAGAAAACAACATTCCATAAGCCATAGTCCACACTTCCACTCATGCAAACCACACATGCATACATATGAAAGTCATTCACATTTTTAAGTGTCGTGGTTACCCTAGATGTGTTGATTTTAGGCCTACATGCACTTTTAAACATACATATTACTTCTAACTTTTGTATTCAGATTTCTAATTGCACACTATATATGAATTTCCAATTTGAACAAATTCTCTATATTTAATTAATACACTTCTTAGCCACAAAATTTGCATGAAAGAAAATTTCCTACTCCAAATAGGTTTTCAGATCTTCTACAAAATCTTTATTTGAAGTTTTTGGAATTGGAGACCTCATTTAACATTTTCTAATTATGCATACCTATTTTCCTATATTTTCAGATTTATTTTCTATGCATAAAAGTGAACTTTAATATTAAAATAGTAAGACATATCACCTAAACAGAATAGGTTCTGACCTAAAATGTTCAATAAAATATCTTCGAACTTCTTCTCTGATGGGGATCAAATTAAATTCATTTTACCCATTTTCAGAATTATTTTATATCCTAAAAAAATGAATTTCCAGAAATAAAAAAAGTAAGCAGCACTTACTCAGATTTCATTTCAGCCTAAAATCAGTTCTCAACTCATTCTAAATGGTTTCCATGTGCTAGGAAAATTTACATTTGTATTTGCACATGTGTTTACATCACCCTTTGAATTCAAATTCTACTCAAATGTTCAAATTTCTGAATTTAATACCCTATAGGGTCAAAAGGGCAAATCCACCCTACTGCAGGGTCCATTTTACTATTTCCTAAATTTTCAGGGGCCTAATTACACAAAACAGAGAGGTTTTCCTAATTTTTATTAAGTCCAGCGGCTAAAACTGATGTTTAAACGGGTTTGCATAAATTCCCGATTTCCAGGGGCTAGATCAGAAGTTTTTGGGTCTAGCTCGTGTTTTCCGAGATCCCCAGGGGGTAGCGTGTAAGATTCCCGGCCTTTATAACGTGGGGCCAACGTGGGCCGTTGGATTTAAAATCAATGGCTGAAATTATAACGCGAAGGGGTACGCCGGGTTCCTATTATGCGCCACACGATTTAAAATAGATGGCCCACAAGAGGCCACGTCGCTCCTAGCTGGAGCTCGCCCATGCGCGCGGCGGCGCAAGGCGGCAGAGGCGCGATCTCGCCGGCGAGGTCGCGGATCTTCATCTACAGACGCTAACATCTGCCCTTTTCGGTAGCAAACGGCAGAGGGAAGACAGGAGAGCTCACCAGTGCGGTTTTCTTGGATCCGAAGGGGTCGGGAGGGCTCAACGGCGGCGAGGAGCGGCTACCGAAGGCGATCTTCGGTGGGAGAGCAATGGGGTCGATCCTCCTTGGATTTTCTTCGGCGATGAGCTTCTCTGGAGGCGGTCAAACACTGCAAGCCCGTTAGCGTGGGGAAGAATTGAAGAGAAAGCCGGAAAAAGGGAAGCAGCGGCGACGGTTCTCACCTTGCGTCGGTTGTGGCCGATCGGGGAGGAAGGGGCGGATTTTCGGCGTTTAAATGGCGAGGGAGGGTGGCGGGGTCGGTTGAGATCACACTGGAGTGCCCGTGACCGAAATTCGGGGTGTGCGAGCGCGGGTTTTGGCAGCGGCGGGTGCGATCGGGGGCGGGAGTAGCGGTGGCGGTTGGGGGCGCGCACGGGGAAGAAGATGGCACGCGGGGCCCCCGCGTCAGAGAGAGGGGGAGAGGGGAAACAGTCGCGGGCTTTGGGCCGGCTGAATTGGGTTTCAGCCCACTGGCCGTTTTTCTTTTTTTTTCTTTTTCCTTTTTCTTTTCTGCTCTGATTCAAATTTGAATTCCAGTTTGAATTTGAATTGTTTCACGACATGCAATATGTCCAAAAATTTTAAATTCCCCTCTTTAACAGGTTTTGGGGTGTTACAACTCTACCCCCTTAAAAGAAATCTTGTCCTCGAGATTGGTGACTCTAGTAAAACAAATCCGGAAACTGCGCCTTGAGCTCGTCTTCTCGCTCCCATGTGGCTTCTGCTTCCGAGTGATGCTTCCACTGCACTTTGCACATTCTGATTCTTTTATTTCTTGTTAGGCGTTCCATTGTCTCCAAAATCTTGGCCGGTTGCTCGGCATAAGAAAGATCCTCTCATACGTCCACCTCATTCATTGGTAACATATCTTCGGGTGTTCTTAAACATTTCTTGAGTTGTGACACATGGAATACATCGTGAACATCTGATAGGCGAGCCGGTAGTTCTAGCTGATATGCCACTTCGCCTTTCCTCTCTAGAATATGAAAGGGTCCGATGTATCGTGGTGATAATTTCCCTTTCACCTTGAACCGACGAAGTCCTCGGATAGGGGACACCTTGAGATAAACATAGTCCCCCACATTGAAAATGAGCTCTCTTCTTCGTACATCAGCATAGCTCTTTTGTCGGGTCTAGGCTATCCTCAAATTGTTGCGGATTCCCTCACTTTCGCCTCGACTTCTTGTAGCACCTCAGGCCCAAACACTTTACTTTCCCCAGTTTGGTTCAAAAATAGTGGAGTTTGGCACTTCCTCCCATACAACGCCTCAAATGGTGACATCTTCATACTAGCCTGATAACTGTTGTTGTAGTAGAACTCTACATACTGTAAGTTCTTATCCCAACTCCTATTGTTCTTGAGTGCACAAGCTCTCAACATATCCTCAAGGATCTGATTGGTCCTTTCGGTCTGCCCGTCAGTCTGGGGGTGATAGGTAGAACTAAAATTCAGACGAGTTCCCATGGTTTCATGTAACTTCTGCCAGAACCTGAAGGTGAACTGGGTCCCTCGGTCTGACACTATCTTCTTTGGCACTCCATGAAAACACACGATTCTTGACATGTACAATTCTGCCAACTTGGATCCGCTGTAGATTTCTTTCACGGGGATGAAATGAGCTACTTTAGTCAGTCTGTCGATGATGACCCATATCGAATCATATCCCGATTGGGTCCTAGGTAGTCCCACTATGAAGTCCATACCGATTTCTTCCCATTTCCATTCAGGCACTTTGAGTGGTTGCAATAGTCCCGCGGGTCGTTGATGTTCTGCTTTCACCAACTGACACGTGTCACATAGGGCAACATGTTCCGCGACATCTCGCTTCATGCCATACCACCAATATCTGCTCTTGAGGTCATGATACATCTTCATACTCCTAGGATGAATGTAATAGTCGGAATCATGAACCTCCTTCAAAATCAGTTCACGGATCTCCTTCACCTCAGGCACACAGATTCTTTTCCCATGCCACACCGTACCTTTTCATTCTCTCTAAACCTAGGAGCTTTATTCTCTTTGATGAGTTCTCTGATTTCTTCTATCTTCTCATCATTCTTCTCACCGTTGCGTATGTCTTGCTCCAATGTGGAGTCCACCTCCATGGTGATGGCCTCACCACTATTCACCAGGCATAGATTGAATTTTGCAATCTCTTCCCTCAATTCCGTAGGCGTGTCACTTAAGCTCAACATGTTGACGTGCACCTTCCGTCTTAAAGCATCTTCCGCGACGTTCGCTTTCCCAGGATTATAGTTGATGCCCACATCAAAGTCGTTGATTACCTCTAACCATCTCCTTTGTCTGAGGTTGAGATCTGGCTGTGTGAAAATGTACTTTAAGCTCTTATGATCTGTATATATCTCTGTCCTCTTTCCCATCAAGTAATGCCGCCAAATCTTCAATGCGTGGACCACTGCGGCTAGTTCTAGGTCATGCGTAGGATAGTTCTTCTCGTGTCTTCGGAGCTGCCGGGACGCATAGGCAACAACATGCCCCTCCTACATGAGAACACATCCCAACCCGTGTCCAGATGCATCGCAGTACACCGAAAAATCCTTCTGCATATCTGGCATAACTAGCACTGGGGCTGTTGTCAATCTTTTCTTCAACTCTTGGAAACTCGTCTCACACTCCGGTGTCCATGTGAATGTGATTCCCTTCTCTAACAATTTGGTGAGGGGTCTCGAGATCTTGGAGAAACCCTCAATGATCCGTCGATAATACCCAGCCAATCCTAAAAAGCTTCGAATCTCCCCGACATTTTCAGGGGTCTTCCACTTCTGCACATCCTCGATCTTGGCGGGATCTACGGAGATTCCTCCCTCCGAGATTATATGTCCTAAGAAGGGAACTCTCTTCAGCCAAAACTCACACTTACTCAACTTGGCATATACTGGTGTTCTCTCAGCTTCTGCAACACCAATCTTAAGTGTTCCTCATGTTCTTCTTCATCTTTGGAGAAGATGAGAATGTCATCAATGAAAACCACTACAAATTTGTCCAGATATTCCATGAATACCTTGTTCATGAGATACATGAAATACGCCGGGGCGTTAGTTAGCCCGAACAGCATGACGGTGTATTCATACAGCCCGTACCAAGATACGAAAGCTGTCTTTGGAATGTCAGTTTGCCTTATCTTCACTTGGTGGTATCTCGACCTGAGATCAATTTTTGAGAACACACAAGCTCCCGTCAATTGGTCAAATAAGTCTTCAATGCGGGGTAATGGGTATTTGTTCTTGATGGTTACCTCATTCAACGCACGGTAGTCTACGCATAACCTTTGAGTTCCGTCCTTCTTGGGCACAAATATCACTGGAGCTCCCCATGGTGAGGAACTAGGACGAATATACCCCTTCTCTGTCAATTCTCTTATATGTTCCTTGAGCTCCCCCAGCTGTTTGGAGTCCATCCGATAAGGCCTCTTGTATATTGGGGCTGTTCCAGGTACTAGTTCAATCGTGAATTCCACTGAACGATCTGGGGGTATACCTGGCAACTCCTCCGGAAAAACGTCTGGATATTCCCTGATAATCCTTATCTCTTCCACTTCCACCTCAACTTGATTGAGTTCAATGTCCCTCCTAGGTTCTTGCTCGGCTACGAACTTCACTTTTGTGCCACTAGTGTGAGTTAGTTCCACCGTTCTTGTCGAACAGTGGATGATTCCTTTATGTTTGGTCAACCAATCCATACCCAAAATAATATCTATCCCTTGAGAGTCTATCACTATGAGGTTTGCAGTAAATACTACCCCATTAATGTCTAGATTCACCTTGGGATACACTTGTCTTGTTCTTATTTCTCCCCCTGGAGAGTTCACTGCTAACATATGATTCATTTGTGTTGTTGCTAGATCATGCTTCTTAACAAATCCTTGAGCAATTAATGAGTGGGTAGCACCAGAATCGAACAATAGGGTTGCAATGTGTCAATTTGCAGGAAACTTACCAATTACCACGTTAGGTGCCTCTTGCGCTTCCTCCATGGTTACGTGGTTCACCCGTCCTCGCATCACATTCTGCTACTGTGGCTGAATGGGCTTTTTCTTTGGGCACTTATGAGCATAGTGCCCCACTTCACCACAATTGAAGCATTGCACCCCAACTTTAGGTGCTTGGCCTTTGTTATGTTGGGGTTGGTTCTGTGGCCCTTGTCCTGCTGGTCGAGGTTGATAAGTGGGGCGTGGCTGCTGCACAAACTGGCGCTGCGGCTGTACTGGTGCTGATGGAGGTCTGATGTTCGGGTTGTACCCTCTTGGTGTCGGATAGGGTACCACAGCACGGCTCGTCTGCCCTGCCGGTTGCTGCATCAGACGTGGACGTGTGTTGCTGCTTGATGCTTGGTGTGACCATCCCATCTTCCTCTTGTTTTCATTCTCCAAGGACTTCAGCTTCCTCTCCACGACAAACGCTCTGTCTACCATCTTTTGGAAGCTTTCATACGCGTTGGAGGACATTGCACATTGCATCTCCATGGTAAGTCCTTCCACAAAACAATAATGTTTTTGCTCATCGGTTTCGATGTCCCGTGGTGCATAATGAGATAATTCGGTGAACTTGGTGAGGTATTCCCTCACAGTCATGTTGCCTTGCTGCAGTCCCAAGAACTCCTTTCTCTTGTTCTTGAGTTCACCCCTGGGTATATAGTGGTTGCGGAAACTGCACATGAACTCTTCCCAAGTGATGTTCTCGGGGTCGTGATGGGCTGCCACGTAAGCGGTCCACCAATCAGCAGCAGGTCCATGCAATTGGTGAGAGGCAAACAGCACCCTCACATACCCTTGGCATTGTATGATCCTCATCTTTCTCTCTATGGTCTTTAGCCAGTCATCTGCCTCCATAGGTTCAGCAGCACTTGCAAACTTTGGGGGTTGAGTTCCCAGAAACTCACTCAACCTTGGTTGACGTGGTGCAGCTTGTGGGGGTGGACCTTGGTGCAAGTTGGCCACCACTTGAGTTAGACTTTGGATGAGTTGATTCTGATTTTCGAGCATTTGGTGGATAGGATCAGCTCCTTCACGGTGATCACCCCTGTCTTGCCCTCCCGGAATGTGAGGATTGGCGGCCTCATCGTTGTTGTTGTTGGGGTTGGCACCACGACCTTTTCCTCTTACAGCCATCTATCATGATCAACCAAATGTTAACTTTAATCATTACGTATTAACTTTCCAAATTGCTTGTTTAAACTTTTGAGGCCTTAATATCTAGGTAATTTCTGAAGATTTCACATAGATCTTTGAGCAGTATGTCTCACGCAAAAATAAATGCACTATTGATTCATAGGGGTTCACACAGCAATGCAAAGCATCTTAAAGACGAGGTTGTGGACAAGTGCCTATGGCTTCCACAACTCACGTCACACACCAACACTAACAAGCAAATAGGGGGGTTATTAACACGACTACTCGATAATCATGCGGAAATAAAGGAAATAATTATAACAACTCGTATAACTGAGCTGGCTCGTCGGTGTCCTCCTCATCATTGCGGCTGCCCTCTGATTCTGCTTTAGGTGGGAGAGCTGCTGCTGTAGAAGGGCGGCGACGCTTGCTCGCCTGGCGGTCTGGAGAGTTAGAAGTCCACGTGTCATTCACAGTGACACACAGTTCATTCCCATCTCCTCTTTCTCTCGCCCTCAAGCTGGCGTGAAGCAACGCCTCAGTCTCCTTCAGGGTGTCACGAACATGAAGCTCCTGCTGGCACTCCTGCAGTCGAGTGCTGAGCATAGCTGGATCCTCCAGGCACAGGTCCATGTGCTTGTGGGAAGTCCCCTGCTGCACTGGGGGGTACTTGTACTCCGCGGTGCCACTCTCACGCTGGAGGACATACATGTACTCAGTCCTGTCCAGGTGGCGACGGTTGATGTAACTCTGGCAGGTGATGGCCTCCCAGGTGACATCCTTCTCAGCATCGGCCTGCGTCGCCCGACAAGCTGGAGAGCGGTGGATCTTGAGCAGCTGGTTTTCATGGATAATCCTTATCTCTGAGCTCCATTCTTCACGCTTCTCACGAAGGGTCCTGGTGGAGCTGTAGTGTATGATCAGCTTGCCAACATTGCCGGCGGCGTGGAGCATACGCCGAAGACGGCGCAACAAGCCTCCTACTGCCAACCCGTAGGAGTGGTATGTCACCGGGCGGTTCTCCTCTCTCAAGGCAATGGCAGCTACAGGAACTCTCCCTCCGGTGGACTTGCGAGCGGTGCGGACCATGCGAACCATCTAAAACATAAAGCATTTAAAATCGAGTTAGACAAGAATTAAATAAAGATTGTATTTTGAATAAAAGTAGGGACAAGATGAACAAATAATGTGACCCCATTAAATAACACTTTCAGCCCACACCTTTTGTAAAATAGTTTTTAAGAAAATAGGGTCCTTAAATACGCCCATTTCTACCTAGGTCCAAGTTACTACGGGCAACCTTGGCTCTGATACCACTTCTGTCACACCCGGTTTCTCCAAAGAGCAACCGAGTGAATATCACATGTATGCCAGGATCATTTTCTCATACATAGCATAATGTCTCGATGGACGATAATATGTTCATAACATGTAAATAAAACAACAGCGGTATATAAATCTTGTGGGCTCCGTCACAGGTGTTGCCCGGGGGACTCCGTGAACCTAAAATCCTTCTTCGGGTCCGAAGTCTTGGTCATTGAACACCACGTCATCCCGTTGACCTGAGCAGCAATTTAAACCAACAGAAAAGAAAGCTTGAGTACCGTTGGTACTTATCAAGTGGGGGAAAGTTATGTCATGCATGGCTAGAGCAAGGAGAGGTTGAACTCATGGTTAAAGCACTACGCAATTAATGCCTATCACCTTAGCTTATTAAGCACCTACATTACTACATAGGTGAAATGGTCCTAATCTCCCAACCCATCATCAAAAATCAAGTAACCATAACAACATTTCCAATGTTAAGCTCCCCGCTTAACATCCTCAACATCCAAATTTATCATCCTCTAATCATGAATAAGTCCAAGATGCTCTTGACCGTGAGCACGGCTGTCATGACAGTTTTGACTCTGCCGAGTTTGCACCACTGTACCCACATGTAGTGATTTCATCCCCCGTTGCCGGGTGGACTAAAATAACCTCCATTATGCTAGTGGCCGCGAACCACGTTCACACTTCCTAGGTGTGTAGCCAGTAGATCACTACGAGGCCTTTACAAAGGGATTTCCGATGAGCGTGGGCCCACTGAGGTTTCACCCCTAACAGCATACAAGAGGCTCCAACCCTGCTGCAGTGGCCCCCTCTTGAGCCTTGCGGTTCATATGGTAGTCCAGCTGACACCTGTAACCTGCACCATCCAAACACCCAAACTACGCCGGAGATACACCTAATTAATTGGCCAAGCTGCCCCATCTCAGCATGTGGTTGGCACGGTAAAACCAGGTTACATGCTGCATGAACCGGTCCTTATAATCCAGGCAGGCACTAAACACAAACCCGAGTCTCGTGCACACAGCACTAACCAAATCAACCAACTTGCCTTGATCCCTACCTCTAAATAACTCATAATATCTCATTCAAGAGTAAGGTAAATAAGTTGATGATCTCATATCCCACTTATCCCATTCTAAGCATGGCTAAGCATAAGTATATAAATAAATGGCATAATAAAATAAATCCCAACCTAGGCTACAAGGAAATAAGATAATGAAAATCTAGGGAAACTTTCTAGTTTGGTTATCATATTCCAAATTGACAATACAATTAAATTCTAACTACACATCCTAGTATAGGATCAAAGTGGTCAAGGACACTTGCCTTCTTCCTGCTGCTCTGGGAATGGAAAGTCTTGATCTTGAAATGTGAGAACCTGCTCTGGGGCTGGTTCTACTCATGCCAAATACACACATAGCAAAAGAAAACAACATTCCATAAGCCATAGTCCACACTTCCACTCATGCAAACCACACATACATACATATGAAAGTCATTCACATTTTGAAGTGTTGTGGTTACCCTAGATGTGTTAATTTTAGGCCTACATGCACTTTTAAACATACATATTACTTCTAACGTTTGTATTCAGATTTCTAATTGCACACTATATATGAATTTCCAATTTGAACAAATTCTCTATATTTAATTAATACACTTCTTAGCCACAAAATATGCATGAAAGAAAATTTCCTACTCCAAATAGTTTTTCAGATCTTCTACAAAATCTTAATTTGAAGTTTTTTGAATTAGAGACTTAATTTAACATTTTCTAATTATGCATACCTATTTTCCTATATTTTCAGATTTATTTTCTATGCCTAAAAGTGAACTTTAATATTAAAATAGTAAGACATATCACCTAAACAGAATAGGTTCTGACCTAAAATGTTCAATAAAATATCTTTGAACTTCCTCTCTGATGGGGATCAAATTAAATTCATTTTACCAATTTTCAGAATTATTTTCTAGCCTAAAAAAATGAATTTTCAGAATAAAAGTAAACAGCACTTAGTCAGATTTCATTTCAGCCTAAAATCAGTTCTCAACTCATTCTAAATGTTTTCCAAGTGTTACGAAAATTTACATTTGTATTTGCACATGTGTTTACATCACCCTTTGAATTCAAATTCTACTCATATGTTCTAATTTCTGAATTTAATACCCTATAGGGTCAAAAGGGCAAATCCACCCTACTGCAGGGTCTATTTTTACTATTTCCTAAATTTTCAGGGGCCTAATTACGCAAAACAGAGAGGTTTTCCTAATTTTTATTAAGTCCAGGGGCTAAAACTGATGTTTAAACGGGTTTGCATAAATTCCCGAGGGTCCAGGGGCTAGATCAGAAGTTTCCGGGGCTAGCTCGTGTTTTCTGAGATCCCCAGGGGCTAGCGCGTAAGATTCCCGGCCTTTATAACGCGGGGCCGACGTGGGCCGTTGGATTTAAAACCGACGGCTGAGATTATAACACGAAGGGGTACGCCGGGTCCCTATTATGCGCCACATGATTTAAAATAGACGGCCCACAAGAGGCCATGTCGCTCCTGGCCGTTGCTCGCCCATGCGCGCGGCGGCGCACAGCGGCAGAGGTGCGATCTCGCCGGCGAGGTCACGGATCTTCATCTACAGACGCTAACACCCGCCCTTTTCGGTAGCAAACGGTAGAGGGAATACAGCAGAGCTCACCAGTGCGGTTTTCTTGGATCTGAAGGGGCTGGGAGGGCTCAACGGCGGCGAGGAGCGGCGATCGAAGGCGATCTTCGGTGGGAGAGCAATGGGGTCGATCCTCCTCGGATTTTCTTCGGCGATGAGCTTCTCTGGAGGCGGTCAAGCAATGCAAGCCCGTTAGCGTGGGGAAGAACGGAAGAGAAAGCCGGAAAAGGGGCAGCAGCGGCGGCAGTTCTCACCTTGCGTCGGTTGTGGCCGATCGGGGAGGAAGGGGCGGATTTTCGGTGTTTAAATGGCGAGGGAGGGCGGCGGGGTCTGTTGAGATCACGCTGGAGTGCCCGGGACCGAAGTTCGGTGTGTGAGAGCGCGGGTTTCGGGAGCGGCGGGTGCGATCAGGCGCGGGATTAGCGGTGGCGGTTGGGGGCACGCGTGGGGAACAAGATGACACGCGGGCCCTGCGCATCAGAGAGAGGGAGAGGGGGGAAACGGTCGCGGGCTTTGGGCTGGCTGAGGTGGGTTTCGACCCACTGACCGTTTTTATTTTTTTTCTTTTTCCTTTTTCTTTTCTGTTCTGATTCAAATTTGAATTCCAGTTTGAATTTGAATTGTTTCACCACATGCAATACGTCCAGAAATTTTAAATTCCCCTCTTTAACAGGTTTTGGGGGTGTTACATCACCTTAGCACTCGCCCCCACCAATGACAGGTAGGACCCAGGTCCACCGGTCAGACACTGGAGGGACAGGAGAGTAAAAACTCGGGAACGTCTGGCGGTTCCCGAGGGAAGCAGCGCAGTATTCCTGCGGGCCATGGGTTGTCGCAGTAATTACCCCGAGGCAACCCTAGAGTGCATCGTCGTGGCCCGTCAAATCAGAAGTAGACCCGATGACGCGCTGCTGCTTTGACTGAATGTGCCCACTATGCCAAGGACGTGCAGCCTTTTCATCTCCCAGGTACAACCACTCATCCACTACGCAAAAATCTTGCCACCACTTTGGTTTCCGGAGCACAGATTCAAAACCACCACGAGGGAGAGACGGGGGCCCCACCTGCAGGCTCGATGCCTCCCTCGAGATGGGCCTGGGGGCCACTGTCGGTACCCTCCAGACCGGGTACCCCCACGTAGTGGGTAGAAGACAGCCTGGGCCCCGCCTCCCTGCTGAGGCAGGCCCCAGCGTAAGGCACGTACCCTTGGCCCCATGGTCAGCCCTGGGGCTGGTGTGTGCTCTTAATTTCCAGAGCTGACACGTGCCCTGGGCTCCGGTCCGAGCCTCCCCTCTGAGATGAGGTCAGGAGCTACCGTGTGTCCCACTGGCTCCGAGCCGCCTCCCCGCTGAGGAGAGCTCCGGTGCTGTCACATGTCCTGGGCTCCGGTCCGAGCCTCCTCGCGGAGGAGAGCTCCGGTGCTGACATGTGTCCTGGGCTCCGGCCCGAGCCTCCCCGCTGAGATGAGGTCCGAAGCTGCCATGTGTCCCCATGTACCAAGCCCGTCGACAAGAGCTCTAGAGCCGCCACGTGCCCCATGACCAGTCGGGGGTCAATGAAGTCAAGAAGGAAGTGCGCTGTCAGGCTTCACATTCAAGGTTCGCGCCTTCCCCAGAAGCATGGTGCGCTGCGCACACCTCTGTCCTCTGCCTGTTCTCCATTACGGTCACAGGACAGGGCAAAGGCGTGACAGCGGTACAGTGCCGCCCAACGCCAAGAACCCAGCCAAGCATGGTGAGAAGACGCGGCGACAAGACGGGGTCTTCATCATCACCTGACACGTGGTCAGGGACGCTCGGCGCACCCGGCGGAGGGGCTTAACTCTTCGGCCAGCCACTTTATTCAGAGGGCGAAGCCCTAGATCGTGTATAGGATTCACATAGCTCTGGAGCCACCTGTCGGGCCCCAAGCCTCATTGTAACCACCCCGGCCTTGAACTATAAAAGGACCGAGGTGACCACCCTGTAGAGGGTTCTGCTCTCTCGCACTCCAGATCCCACAACGCACAAGCACTCATGCTCAAGCAATAGAACAAGCACTCCCGTGGACGTAGGGTATTACGCTCCGGTGGCCCGAACCACGTAAATCTCAGTGTTCATCCGTTCTCTCGAGCCCAGGTCGCATAGGGCGCCAATACCCCTCAGGAAAAAAAAGAACCTCACGGGCTGCTTCCGAGCAGGCCGGGAAGAGTGTTGCAGCTCACACTCCAACACTCATAGCATCAAGGTATACCTTCTTTTCCGGAAGCCCACCTGCAAAGAACTCCGGGGTTAAGCGTGCATGGCCCAGAGAAATTTAGGAATGGGTGCACACATTTGAGGACAAAATTCACAGAAAAGACTAGTGTTGGTCGGTGGGGCTAGTCTATGATTCTAGAGAGCTGCCACACCATATCTGGCCTTGTGGTGGCACTGTTCCTGACATGTTCTCGCATGAACCGGTCCTTAGATCGAAGACAAGCAACCACCATCTCATTCAGCATAACCACGAACCAAGCTTGCCTAGATCTTCTCAATTCCATGCTCATTAACATCATCATGTTCTCATCATCTTTAATCTTCATGAGTGCAGTAGCTAATCAAGTTAATTTCAGTTTTCCCGAATCCCATAAGTTATGCGATGCAAAAGAGAAAATGACCATACCCGACTCAATAAGTTTACCAGCGATAAGGGTGGCTAACAAAACTAGTAAACTCCTACTAAAGGGTTTCCCATCAAGTTGACACGAGCATGTAGTTTTCACAAGCAAAACAGTTCAAAAACATAGGTTCAATATGGGCAAGGGGCACTTGCCTTGCTCCTGCGGTTCGTGTTGCTCAAGCTTGTCGAAGTCTTGATTCTGGAGGTCCTCGTAAACGGCCTCTTGAGCATGTCCTTCTACTCACGACCACGCACATCCAAACAATACAACAATCAATATCATGCACGAGTTTTACTCAAGATGTGATGATGTGGATGCATGCAACTCCTATAATGCAACCTGTAATAACCAGTTTGCATGTGTTCATGCGAGCTTTGGATTGGTTTTAGTGGGGCTTTACGAAGGTCAGTGGTGCTGGAAATCAGTGTGGACGTGGCTATTGTCGAGGTGCGCCCGTCTCCGGACCACGGGTCCGTGCACGCTCGTCAGGGAATCGCATTGGGTGGTGCCGTGCGATGCGGCACCCAACAGCACATGGGTAAAGGACAAACATATTTCATAAATCATTTGTGGAAGCGTACAAAGAGTACTTTACAAATACTTATCTCAAAATAATACTACAGCGGAAGAATATAACTCTCACAATTGATTTCTAACTCAGCAACAAAGAAACTGTCCAGCCCGCGGACGTTTCTTACTAGCAACACGAAGAACAAACCACAGCGGCGAGGATGCTCATGAGTAACCACTCGGAAGTTTCTGAGTCTCATTGGCACCCATTCTCATAAGCATAAAGTCAATACCTGTAAAACAACTAGGATAGTATCCGTGAGCATAAAGCCCAGTAAGGCTTAACCGTCAATCCTAGTCATAAAACTACATGAGGGTATAGACATAAAGTAGGATAGCATAATGCATAATAAACTCGCCTAAATGTGAATCCTTACTTTCAAGTCTAATTAGAAGCAAATTAATAGTAACCTTGGGCACGCCACATCGGGAGTCCACAATCAAACAATAAACGTTTTCCCCTGATGTAAATTGCTAACGGTGGAAATGAATCGAGTTTGCTCTAACTATTCATAAAAGATATAGAACAAAGCTATATGAACTTCAAACCATATTGATTAGTTCCTTTCTCATGCAAGTTCTTACTATGTCACGACTGTGAGAACAAGTATGCTCAATCCTCTTCCGCGAGCGATGGTGGTTCAAATCAAAAACACCCATACTACACGACACATACGCCCGTACTCGATGTTGCCTATAGCAACCATCACTGATGTCGTACGTGGCAGCCTTTTCCCCGTTTCAACCACGTTGAATCGATCCAATCGCCCCGTACAGTAGCCACCCTCATGGTGCACCTACCAACATGAGATGTCATGAGAGTGTTACCCACATACTGCACACCGGCCCTCTCACCTGAGGCGACCAGAAAAGTCTCAACGCAAGCTTCATGAGGTACATCGGTTTACTGGGTCCCATATAGCCAGCATGAGTCTGGTACACAACTTAAACTTGCTCAACAAGGCCACATACGGATCGGTCCCTGACCGACACGGACAGGTCTAACGCACCCAGGCCCCTATTTCCTGCTACTCCTACAGCCTGCCTGGTCTCAACTTCAACTTGCTAACATATTTATGAACCAATCCCGTATGCTCCTGTTTCTCCCGATCATGCGAGTAGCATCTCACCACTCGACTTCTACCGAACCTTACTTAAGCATGGCAGTTCTACACACTGAAAAGACATCTACCCAATACTCCATGGGTTCATTTTTTCATGCAAGAGGAGTATCAAAGCAACTAGACCTAATGCACATTTCATTTCCTAACCAACATAATGAATACAAAGTAAAAACTTAAAAGCTGTTAAAAGCAAACCGGAGCTTTCCTGTTTTGCAGGGATGTGATATATATAAGAAGTTAGTGTTGCTGTTCCTTGCTGATCAATTCCTTGATCCTCCGGTGTCTGATCCACTTCAATGAATCACTCCTTCGAATCTCCTTCGTAGTGAACCCTATTGATATGTATATGCACAAGTTTTCATGATGCAATGGAAAAATTAAAGACATGATTTCTTAAGAACAGAGGCTGTGTGGAAATGCCAAGAATGTCTTTGTTGCCTCTGTTGTGAAAAGCAACATCAATGAAACTAAATCTGTCTTAGGGTTTTAGTTTTTAAACTAAGTTTCCTAATGAACATAAGATGAGCTGCAATGATTTGGACATTACTAAGGATCCTGATCTCCAATGACTTCAAAGTTTTTACAGGAAGTCATAGACTACATAGAGACTTAGCTTGCCAAATTGCAGCTAATGTGGATGCAAATTGTGTCTCCCAAAATTCCTACGATACTCTTATGTATTTTCCCACATACATAAGCATGGAAAACAAGAACAGGGAGATCTAAGACTCATCTTGAGCTGAAACTTTACATGTTAGTTCCTTGTCACAATAAAGTTCTTTGGTCTGAAATTTAGGCCTTTTACTTGAGTAGTTCTTCCAGAATAATTTCTTAAGCATTTCTACTAAAAAAGAATTAATTTTGGAGTAATGTGTATTTTCATGCCCAATCAAGTGAATTACCATTTCAAGTATGATTCATAGAGTATGTCTGAATTTTTCTATGATTTTTGGAGCTACGAATTTGAGATGGGCGCGGTACCGACTGAGACAGGGCTCAGCTCTGATACCACGCTGACGCGGCCCCGTCAACCGAGACAGGCCACTCGCCCGGGAATCGCATTGGGTGGTGCCGTGTTGTGTGGCACCCAACAGCACACATATGAGGAACAATGTATTACATAAAACAATAGCAGAAGCTTACAAGTTTTTCTTTGTAAATACTTTACATCAAGTAACTACAGCGGAAGTCTATATCAACTCACGTCGAATAACTAAAAGCACTCGAGATGAAGTCCAGCCCGCGGACTCCTCTTGCTAGCAACACGAAGACAACAACAGCGGCTGGGTTCTCCCTGTGTTAAATGACTCGGAAGTCTCCGAGTCTCACTGGACAACCTTCTTTTCAGCATCGATGTTAACCTGCAAAACCACTTATATAGCAAGCGTGAGCACATAGGCTCAGCAAGTCTGACCCGTCTCTCCTAAGCAAGAAACTCTACATGCACGACGGTTGCAATTGGGTTGGCTAGATTTGCATAAAGGACTCGCCTAAAGTTGATCCTTAAATTTCAGATTTTTAAGCCTCATTGTGCGGACCTTGAGCCGAAAAGCATCGCAACTCAACAATCAAACAAGAAACGCTTTGTTGCGATGCTCCTTGCACAAAGTGAAAGTAAACTTTAATGAGCCTATCTGTAATTCAATCATGGTTGCAATACAAGTTATAGCACAGCCTTATCAAGTTCGAAAGAATAACCAGTTCAGTTCTTACTACGTCAAGACGCAGTGAGCTAGTATGCTCATATAACCGCGAGCGACGGTGATTCGAATCAGTACACACCCGGACTACACGACATGTACACCCGTACTCCGAGTTGCCGGCAGCAACCTCGACTGACGTTGTACGCGGCCACCTTTCCCAATATCTTCCACATTGGACGCAGTCCAACTGCCCCGAGTATGCAAGCTCCCTCAAGGTACATACCCGCAGTGGTATGTTCTTGAGCGAGGTACCCCCTGCTACCCTAACGCTGAAAGCCTAAGGCAGTTGGAAAAGTTCCACTATGGATCTCCCAAGGTACATCGGTTTCCTGGGTCCCATATAGCCAGTATGCGCCCGGTACACAACTCAAACTTGTCCAACAGGGCCAAGCACGGACGGGCCTTAACCGACACAGGCAGGGCTATGCACGCACGTCCTGCAACGTGCTGCATCTAAACCACCCTGCCCGGTCTCAATTTCTTATGTGTGAACTTTCCTCATCTTTTCTAATTCGGACCCGTTCCGAGTAAAACCGCCCTAAACTCGGGAGTAGCTTCCAACTACTCGACTTCTACCGGACCTTTCCTACTAACATTTAGCGTAGCCAAATCCACTCGAGGAGGTGCTATTCTACCCTTTCTCTCTTAGGTATTTCTGGTCATGCAAGTGGGGTTTTCAATATCAACTAGACTTACTGCAATCAATGATGCAAAGCTATGATCTCTACAAATGAAAATGCTTTATAAAACTGGTTAAATGCAAACCGGGGCTTGCCTGTTTTGCAGGAGACTAAGTTTACAATCAGTTAGTGACGATCACTTGGATCTTGATCACTTGTTTTCCTCCCTCCTTGATCTTCACTTCAAGTCCTTCTCACCTTCTTCACGTATATGCTACACGATATGATCATGAATATGTATTTAATTGAAAAGCTTTTGCTAATAAGATCTAATGACAGTTTTAAAACTGGAACTCTGTTTAAGAATTTAAAATTACACTGGTGCTAGTGGTTTGGGTTGGGCTTAAACACTAAGATCAAATATTAAGTGCTTTTCCCACTTAAGTGTTGATCACCTTAAGAGGTTACCTATGAGTGGTGATCCAGAGCTCCAATGGAGCTGGGAATTTTCATGTGAGTTCCTTGTCACAAGAAAGTCCTCTGGACCAAAATTTAGCACTTTTCATGGAGTGGTTTATTCAGAACAATTATCTAAGTGTTTAATCAAGATGAATTAATTCTGAGTTAATACCCATGTTCATGTCAAACTCAGTGAACCACAATTTAAATTAAGTTCATAGAGTCTAGATGAATTTTCCTAGGATTTTTTGGAGCTAAGAATTGCCCAAAACTGAATTTACAAATTTTGGAAATTCTCTGAAAATGTTTCTGTATTCATTTGAATACAGGAAGTTACAATCTGAATTACCCGTATCAATT
This sequence comes from Neostapfia colusana, assembly GCA_030760725.1. Taxonomy (NCBI): domain Eukaryota; kingdom Viridiplantae; phylum Streptophyta; class Magnoliopsida; order Poales; family Poaceae; genus Neostapfia; species Neostapfia colusana. The sequence continues at coordinate 20,898,501 of JASWHV010000011.1, forward strand.
CAACTCTGTCACACCCGGTTTTTCCGAAGAACAACCAAGTGAATATCACATGTATGCCAGGATCATTTTCTCATACATGTGATGACAAATAGTGAAGCATCATTTGTTACAAGCCAGGTGTCGAATGTAAATAAGTCTTAAATAGCAAATGTCTCGATGGACAATAATAAGTTCATCACAAGTAAATAAACTAGCAGCGGAATATTATTCTTGAGGGCTCCGTCACAGGCGTTGCCCGGGGACTCCATGAACCTAGAAACCTTCTTCGGGTCCAAAGTCTTGATCATTATACACCACCTCATTTTCTTGACCTGAGCAGCAATACGAACCAACAAATATGCAAGGTTGAGTACCAATGGTACTCAGCAAGTGTGGGAAAGTTATGTCATGCATGGCTAGAGCAAGGGGAGATTGAACTCATGGTTAAACCACTACGCAATTAATACCTATCACCTTAGCTTATTAAGCACCTACATTACTACACAGGTGAAATGGTTCCCAATCCCTCAACCCATCATCATTATCAAATAAACATAGTCTCATCTCCAATGTTAAGCTTCCCGCTTAACATCCTCAACTTCCAAATCCATCATTCTCTAATCATGAATAAGTCCAAGCCGCTCTTGACCGTGAGCACGGCTGTCATGACAGTTTTAACTCTGCAGAGTTTGCACCACTGTACCCACATGTAGTGATTTCATCCCCCGTTGCCCGGTGGACTAAAAGAACCTCCATTATGCCAGTGGCCGCGAACCACATTCACACTTTCCAGGTGTGTAGCCAGGAGATCACTACGAAGCCTTTACAAAGGGATTCCCGACGAGCGTGGGCCCACTGAGGTTTCACCCCTAACAGCATACAAGAGGCTCCAACCCCGCTGCAGTGGCCCCCTCTTGAACCTTGCGGTTCATATGGTAGTCCAGCTGACATCTATTCCCCGCACCATCCAACACACCCATACTACGCCGGGGATACACCTAATTAATTGGCCAAGCTGCCCCATCTCAGCATGTGGTTGGCACGGTAAAGCCAGGTTACATGCTTCATGAACCGGTCCTTAGGATCCAGGCAAGTACTAAACACAAACCCGAGTCTCGTGCACCCAACACCAACCAAAACATCCAACTTGCCTTGATCCCTACCTCTACATAACTCACAACATCTCATTCAAGAGTATGGTAAAATAAACTGATGATCTCATATCCCAAATATCCCATTCTAAGCATGGCTAAGCACAAGCATGTAAATAAATGACATGATAAAATAAATCCCAACCCAAGCTACAAGGAAATAAGATAATGCAATTCTAGGGAAACTTCCTAGCATGGGTTTCATATTTCATTTGACAATGCAAATAATTCTATCTACACATCCTAGCATAGGAACAAATTGGTCAAGGACACTTGCCTCCTTCCTGCTGCTCTTGGAATGGGTAGTCCTGATCTTGGAAAGGAAGAACTTGCTCTGGAGCAGGTTCTACATCATACCATCACACATAGCAAAAGAAAAGCAACACTCCATAAGACATAGTTCACACTTCCACTTCATATAAACAACACATTCACTTTTATGAAAGCCATTCACAAATTCTATGTGTTATGGTTACTCTATGTGTGTTGATTTTTGGCTTACATGCACTTTTAAACATGTGTATATGATTTCTACTTTTGTATTCATATTCATGTTGGCATACTATATATGAATTTCTAATTTGAATAAATCCCTTATATTTAATGGATACACATTTTAGCTACCAAGTATGCATGAAAGGTATTTTCCCACTTCATATGTGTCTTCAAACCTTTTACTAACCCTAAACTGAATTCTTTGGATTTTGAAAACTTCATTTATCATTTTCTAGTTATTCCTACCTAGTTTGCTATATTTTTAGATTTATTTCCTATGCCTAAATGTGCACTTTATTATGAAAATAGTAAGACACCTCATCTAAACAGAATAGGTTTTGGGTCTAAAATATTAAATAATATATTTTTGAACTTCTCTTCTGATGTGAACTGTTTTACATTTATTTTACAAATTTTCAGAATTATTCTATACTTAAAAATGTGTCCCTATAACCAATAAATGTGATTAATCAATTAAAAAGATTCATTTCAGCCAAAAATCTATTTTTATCTCACTCCAAGGTTTTCTAAGTACTGGGAAAGTTTTTTGTTTGTCTTTGACAATATGTTTGTCCCACCTTTTAAATTTTAAATGCTAGCCACATATTCAAATTCCTAACTTTAATATTAACTAGGGTTAAAAAGGTAAACTCACCCCACTACAGGGTCCATTATATTATTTTAAGAACTTCCAGGGGTCTAGCTACACTTAACAGAGGGTTTTTTCCTAATTTTTATTAAGTCCAGGGGCTAAAACTGATTTTTAAATGAATTTACATGATTTTCTGAAGTTCCAAGGGCTAGATCAGAAGTTTCCGGGGCTAGCTCTTATTTTCCGAGAACCCCAGGGGGTAGCGCGTAAGAATTCCAGTCTTTATAACGCGGGGCTGACGTGGACCGTCCGATTTAAAATAGACGGCTGAGATTATAACATCGAACCGGTACGTGGGGATTTAAACTTTACCGTGCGATTTAAAATAAAGGGCGCACAGGCGGCCACGTCGCTATGATCGAGCGCGGGCGGCGCTACCCGGCGGCGCACGGCGGCGATCTCGCCGGAGAGTTTCGGATCTTCGTAAATTCTTCCTAGAACTGTGATTTTATGGCATAGATCAGTAGAGGGGAGGTCGGGGATCTCACCTCGGGGGTTTTCTTGAGCTCGGAGGTCCCAAAAAGCGATCGGCGACGAGGTCCGAGGTGAATTCACGGCGAGGCTCGTCGGCGCTGTTTTGAACCGCAAATCACCGAGTTTTCTGCACCTGCAAGGTTCCCCGGAGGTGGTGGATCAAGACCAGCGAGTTAGATCAGAATTCCCGAGCGTAGATTGAGCAGAATTCGCCGGAGGGGCTCGGGTTCTCACCGGAGAGAAAATCGGCGGATCGTGGAGGAAAACGGGACGGTGCCGGGGTTTTTATAGACGGGGAAGGGCGGCGTTTGGTTGTGATCGAGTTTGCGTCGCCCACGAGCAAAATTCGGCTGGGATACGTGAGGATCCGGGGCGGTTTAGATTCGGGGTGAGAAGAGTCCGGCCGAGCGTGGGCGCGAGCGCGAGGAGGAAGAAAGGTTGGTGGGCCCCGCATGTCAGAGGGAAGAAGGGGGGTGCGCGGCTGCGGGCTGGCGCGGGATGGGGTGGGCCGGCTGGTGGGTTTCGGCCCACTGGCCGGTTTTTTTCTGTTTTTCTTTTTCTTTTTCCATTTCTTTTCTGGTTTGAATTTGAATTTGAATTCCAACTAAGTTTGAATTTCTGCAGCCCATGCAATACGTCCAAAAATTTTTAAATTCCCCTCTTAACAGGATTTTGGGGTGTTACAGCTCTACCCCCCTTAAAAGAAATCTCGTCCTCGAGATTGGTGTTTCTAAGAAAACAATTCCGGAAATTGTGCCTTAAGCTCATCTTCTCGCTCCCATGTGGCCTCCTCTTCCGAGTGATGCTTCCACTGCACCTTGCACATCCAGATTCTTTTATTTCTGGTGAGGCGTTCCATTGTCTCCAAAATCTTGATTGGTTGCTCGGCATAAGACAAATCCTCGGCTACGTCCACCTCATTCATGGGTAACACCTCTTCAGGCGTTCTCAGACATTTCTTGAGTTGTGACACATGGAATACATCGTGCACATCCGATAGGCGAGCCGGTAATTCTAGTTGATACGCCACTTCGCCTTTTCTCTCCAGAACTTGAAAGGGTCCGATGTATCGAGGTGACAACTTCCCTTTCACCTTGAACCGACGAAATCCACGGATAGGGGACACCTTGAGATAGACATAGTCTCCCACGTTGAAAACGAGCTCTCTTCTCTGTACATCGGCATAGCTATTTTGTCGTGTCTGCGCTATCCTCAAGTTGTTGCGAATTTCCCTCACTTTCGCCTCGACTTCTTGTAGTACTTCGGGACCAAACACTTTACTTTCCCCTGTTTGGTTCCAAAATAGGGGAGTTCTGCACTTCCTCCCGTACAAAGCTTGGAACGGTGACATCTTCATACTAGCCTGATAGCTGTTGTTATAGGAAAACTCCGCGTACGGTAAGTTCTTATCCCAACTCTGATTGTTTTTGACTGCACATGCTCTCAGCATATCCTCGAGAATCTGATTGGTCCTTTCCGTCTGCCCGTCAGTTTGGGGATGATAGGCCGAGCTGAAATTCAGATGGGTCCCCATGGTTTCATGCAACTTCTGCCAGAACCTTGAGGTGAACTGTGTCCCTCGATCCGACACAATCTTCTTTGGCACTCCATGGTAACACGATCCTTGACATGTACAACTCTGCCAATTTGGATCTGCTGTAGCTTTCTTTCACGGGGATGAAATGAGCTACCTTGGTTAGCCTGTCGATGATGACCCATATTGAATCATATCCTGATTGGGTCCTAGGCAATCCCACTATGAAATCCATACCGATTTCTTCCCATTTCCATTCAGGCACTTTGAGTGGTTGCAATAATCCCGCGGGTCGTTGATGTTCTGCTTTCACCAACTGACATGTGTCACATAGGGCAACATGTTCCGTGACATCTCGCTTCATGCCATAACACCAATACTTGCTCTTGAGGTCCTGGTACATTTTCGTACTCCCAGGATGAATGGAATAGTCAGAATCGTGAGCCTCCTTCAAAATCAATTCACGGATCTTCTTTACTTCTGGCACACATATTCTTTTCCCGTGCCACACCGTTCCTTGTTCATCCTCTCTGAAACCAGGGGCTTTATTTTCCTTGATGAGTTGCCTGATTTCTTGTATCTTCTCGTCATCCTTTTGACCCTCTCGTATTTCTTGCTCTAGTGTGGAGTCCACTTCCATGGCGATGGATTCACCATTATTCACAAGGCATAGATTGAGCCTTATAACCTCGTCCTTCAATTCTGCAGGCATGTCCTTCAAGCTCAACTTATTGACCTGCACTTTCCGACTTAAAGCATCTGCCACGATGTTTGCTTTCCCAGGATGATAGTTGATGCCCACATCAAAGTTATTGATTAGCTCTAACCATCTCCTTTGTCTGAGGTTGAGATCTGGCTGTGTGAAAATGTACTTTAAACTCTTATGATCCGTATACATCTCTATCCTCTTCCCCATTAATAGTGCCGCCAAATTTTCAACGCGTGTACCACTGCGGCTAGTTCTAGGTCATGTGTAGGATAGTTCTTCTCGTGCTTCCTGAGCTGCCGGGATGCATAAGCCACGACATGCCCTTCTTGCATGAGAACACATCCCAACCCGTTTACGGAGGCATCGCAGTACACCTTAAAGTTCTTCTGCATATCTGGCATAACTAGCACTGGGGCTGTTGTCAATCTTTTATTTAACTCCTGAAAACTCGTCTCGCATTGCGGCGTCCATGTGAATGTGATTCCCTTCTCCAACAGTTTGGTGAGAGGTCTCGAGGTTTTAGAGAATCCCTCAATAAACCGTCGATAGTATCCTGCCAATCCCAAGAAGCTTCGAACTTCCCCGACATTTTCAGGGGTCTTCCACTTCTGTATATCCTCGATTTTGGCGGGATCCATGGAGATTCCTCCCTCCGAGATGATATGTCCTAAGAAGGGAACTCTCTTCAGCCAAAACTCACACTTGCTCAACTTGGCATATAGTTGGTGTTCTCTCAGCCTCTGCAACACCAACCTTAGATGTTTCTCATGTTCTTCTTCATCCTTGGAGAAAACGAGAATGTCATCTATGAAAACCACCACAAATTTGTCCAGATATTCCATGAATACCTTGTTCATGAGATACATGAAGTACGCCGGGGCATTAGTTAGCCCAAAAGGCATTACAGTGTACTCATACAGTCCGTACCGAGATACAAAAGCTGTCTTGGGAATATCAGATTGCCTTATCTTAAGTTGGTGGTATCCCGACCTGAGATCAATTTTCGAGAACACACAAGCTCCCTTCAACTGATCCAACAAGTCTTCAATGCGGCGTAATGGGTACTTATTTTTTATGGTTACCTCATTCAAGGCACGGTAGTCCACGCATAACCTTTGGGTTCCGTCCTTTTTGGGCACAAATATGACTGGAGCTCCCCAAGGTGAGGAACTAGGACGAATATACCCCTTCTCCATCAATTCTCTCAAATGATCCTTGAGTTCTCCCAGCTGTTTGGAGTCCATCCGATAAGGTCTCTTGTAGATCGGGGCTGTTCCAGGCACTAGCTCAATTGCGAATTCCACTTCACGATCAGGAGGCATACCAGGCAACTCCTCCGGAAAAACATCTGGATATTCCCTGATGGTCCTGATCTCCTCAACTTTCACCTCAACTTGATTTAATTTAATGTCCCTCCTATGCTCTTGTACTGTTATAACCTTTACTTTTGTACCACTAGGGTGCGTTAGTTCCACCGTTCTGGTTGAACAATGGATGATTCCCTTATGTTTGGTCAACCAGTGCATGCCCAAAATAATTTCGATCCCTTGGGAATCTATCATTATGAGGTTGGCAGTAAATACTACCCCACTAATGTCTAGATTCACCTTGGGACACACTTGTCTTGTCCTTATTTCTCCACCTGGAGAGTTTACTGCTAGCATATGGTTCATTTGTGTTGTTGCTAGATCATGCTTCTTAACAAACCCTTGAGCAATGAACGAGTGGGTAGCACCAGAATCAAACAGCAGGGTTGTAATATGTAAATTTGCAGGAAACTTACCAACTACCACGTCAGGTGCCTCTTGCGCTTCCTCCATGGTGACGTGGTTCACCCGTCCTCTCATTACGTTCTGCTGTTGTGGCTGCGTGGGCTTCTTCTTTGGGCACTTGTGGGCGTAGTGCCCCACTTCACCACAGTTGAAACATTGCACCCCAACCTTAGGTGCCTAGCCTTTGCTGTCTTGGGGTTGGTTTGGGGGTCCTTGCACTGCTGGTCGAGGTTGATATGTAGGGCGAGGCTGCTGTACAAACTGACGTTGTGGCTGTATTGGTGCTGCCTGAGGCCTGTAGTTCGGGTTGTACCATCTTGGTGCTGAGTAAGGTACCGCAGCACGGTTCGTCTGCCCCGCGGGTTGCTGCATCAGACGTGGGCGGGTGTTGCTCCCTGAGGCCTGATGTGACCACCCGACCTTTCTCTTGTTCTCATTTTCCAAGGCCTTCAGCTTCCTTTCTACCACAAACGCTCTGTCCACCATCTTTTGGAAGCTTTCATACTCATTGGAGGACATTGCACACTGCATTTCTGCGGTAAGTCCTTCCACGAAACAATCTTGTTTCTGCTCATCAGTCTCTATGTCCCATGGGGCATAACGGGAGAGTTGAGTAAATTTAGTGAGGTATTCCCTCACAGTCATGTTACCTTGCTGCAACCCCAAAAACTCCTTCCTCTTGTTTTTGAGTTCACCCCTTGGTATGTAATGGTTGCGGAAGCTACGCTTGAACTCTTCCCAAGTGATGTTCTCAGGGTCATGATGGGTGGCCACGTAAGCGGTCCACCAATCAGCAGCAGGTCCATGCAATTGATGAGAGGCAAACAGCACCCTCTCATACCCTTGGCACTGTATGATCCTCATCTTGCTTTCAATGGTCTTTAGCAAATCATCTGCCTCCAGAGGTTCAGCAGCACTTGCAAACTTCAGAGGTTGAGTTCCTAGAAACTCACTCAACCTTGGTTGGCGTGGTGCAGCTTGTGGAGGTGGAACTAGATGCAAGTTGGCCACCACTTGAGTCAGGTTCTGGATGAGCTGATTTTGATTCTCAAGCATTTTGTGGATGGGGTCAACTCCCTCACGGCGTCCACTCCTGCCTTGGCTCCCAGAAAGATGAGGGTTGCAGGCCTCATCGTTGTTGTTGGCGGGGTTGGCAGCACGACCCTTTCCTCTTCTGGCCATCTAGCATGATCAACCAAATGTTAATTTAAGGCATTGCGTATTATCTTACTACTTTCACTCGTTTTTACTTTGAAGTGTTGAGGCTTTGTTATACTTTCTGAGGGTTCATGTCTCATACAAAAATAAATGCACTATTATTTCATGTGGGTTCACACATCAAAGCAAAACAATCTGAAGGCGAGGTTGTGGACAATTGCTCATGGCTTCCACAACTCACGTCACACACACACCAAGCATTAACACACCATTTACTAAGGTAACGACTCGACTATTCGACATCATGCATCTAACTGAGGGAAAGACTCTACACTACTCGGATTCCTGAGCTGGCTCCTCGGGATCTTCCTCATTATTGCGGCTACCTTCTGACTCTGCTTTGGGTGGGGAGGCTGCTGGTGGAGAAGTGTGACGACGCCTGATCGCCCAGCGATCTGGGGAGTCAGGAGTCCATGTATCACTCACGGTGACACACACTTCATTCCCATCTCCTCTTTCTCTCGCCCTCAGGCAGGCTCGCAGCAACTCCTCTGTTTCCTTCAGGGTGTCCCGAACATCCTGAAGCTCTTGCTGACACTCCTGCAGTCGAGTGCTAAGCATAGCAGCATCCTCCAAGCACAAGTCCATGTGCTCATGGGAAGTCCCTTGCTGCAATGGTGGGTACTTGTACTCCGTGGTACCACTCTCACGCTGGAGGACATACATGTACTCAGTCCTGTCCAGGTGGCAACGATAGATGTGACTCTGGCAGGTGATGGCCTCCCAGGTGACGTCCTTCTCCGCATGGACCTGTGTCGCTCGACAAGCTGGAGAGCGGTGGATCTTGAGCAGCTGATTTTCGTGGATAATCCTCATCTCTGAACTCCATTCTTCTCTCTTCTCACGGATTGTCCTGGTGGAGCTATAGTGTATGATTAGCTTGCCCGTATTGCCTGCGGCTTGGAGCATACGTCGAAGACAGCGTAACAAGCCTCCTACTACCAATCCGTAGGAAAGGTACGTCACCGGACGGCTCTTCTCTCTTTGGGCAAGGGCAACTACGGGAACTCTCCCTCCTGTGGACTTGCGAGCGGTGCGAATCATGTGAACCATCTAAAACAAAAAGCATTTAAACTCAGGTTAGATAAACTTTTAATCAAAAATCCTATTTTGAATGAAAGTTGGGGTAAGATGAAGAAAGTGACTCCATTAAATAACACTTTTCAACACACACCTTGAAAAATAGTTTTTAAGAAAATAGGGCCCTTAAATACGTCTATTTCTACCTAGGTCCACGTTCCTACGGGCAACCTTGGCTCTGATACCACTTCTGTCACACCCGATTTTTCCGAAGAACAACCAAGTGAATATCATATGTATGGCAGGATCATTTTCTCATACATGTGATGACAAATAGTGAAGCATCATTTGTTACAAGCCAGGTGTCGAATGTAAATAAGTCTTACATAGCAAATGTCTCGATGGACAATAATAAGTTCATCACAAGTAAATAAACTAGCAGCGGAATATTATTCTTGAGGGCACGGCACAGGCGTTGCCCGGGGACTCCATGAACCTAGAAACCTTCTTCGGGTCCAAAGTCTTGATCATTATACACCACCTCATTTTCTTGACCTGAGCAGCAATACAAACCAACAAATATGCAAGGTTGAGTACCAATGGTACTCAGCAAGTGTGGGAAAGTTATGTCATGCATGGCTAGAGCAAGGGGAGATTGAACTCATGGTTAAAGCACTACGCAATTAATACCTATCACCTTAGCTTATTAAGCACCTACATTACTACACAGGTGAAATGGTTCCCAATCCCTCAACCCATCATCATTATCAAACAAACATAGTCTCATCTCCAATGTTAAGCTTCCCGCTTAACATCCTCAACTTCCAAATCCATCATTCTCTAATCATGAATAAGTCCAAGCCGCTCTTGACCGTGAGCACGGCTGTCATGACAGTTTTAACTCTGCAGAGTTTGCACCACTGTACCCACATGTAGTGATTTCATCCCCCGTTGCCGGGTGGACTAAAAGAACCTCCATTATACCAGTGGCCGCGAACCACATTCACACTTCCCAGGTGTGTAGCCAAGAGATCACTACGAAGCCTTTACAAAGGGATTCCCGACGAGCGTGGGCCCACTGAGGTTTCACCACTAACAGCATACAAGAGGCTCCAACCCCGCTGCAGTGGCCCCCTCTTGAGCCTTGCGGTTCATATGGTAGTCCAGCTGACACCTATTCCCCGCACCATCCAACACACCCATACTACGTCGGGGATACACCTAATTAATTGGCCAAGCTGCTCCATCTCAGCATGTCGTTGGCACGGTAAAGCCAGGTTACATGCTTCATGAACCGGTCCTTAGGATCCAGGCAAGTACTAAACACAAACCCGAGTCTCGTGCACCCAGCACCAACCAAAACATCCAACTTGCCTTGATCCCTACCTCTACATAACTCACAACATCTCATTCAAGAGTATGGTAAAATAAACTGATGATCTCATATCCCAAATATCCCATTCTAAGCATGGCTAAGCACAAGCATGTAAATAAATGACATGATAAAATAAATCCCAACCCAAGCTACAAGGAAACAAGATAATGCAATTCTAGGGAAACTTCCTAGCATGGGTTTCATATTTCGTTTGACAATGCAAATAATTCTATCTACACATCCTAGCATAGGATCAAAGTGGTCAAGGACACTTGCCTCCTTCCTGCTGCTCTTGGAATGGGTAGTCCTGATCTTGGAAAGGAAGAACTTGCTCTGGAGCAGGTTCTACATCATACCATCACACATAGCAAAACAAAAGAAACAATCCATAAGACATAGTTCACACTTCCACTTCATATAAACCACACATTCACATTTATGAAAGCCATTCACAAATTCTATGTGTTATGGTTACTCTATGTGTGTTGATTTTTGGCATACTATGTGTATATGAACTTCATATAAACATGCACTTTTAAACATGTGTATATGATTTTTACTTTTGTATTGATATTCATGTTGGCATACTATATATGAATTTCTAATTTAAATAAATCCCTTATATTTAATGGATACACATTTTAGCTACCAAGTATGCATGAAAGGTATTTTCCCACTTCATATGTGTGTTCAAACCTTTTACCAACCCTAAACTGAATTCTTTGGATTTTGGAAACTTCATTTATCATTTTCTAGTTATTCCTAACTAGTTTGCTATATTTTCAGATTTATTTCCTATGCCTAAATGTGCACTTTATTACGAAAATAGTAAGACACCTCATCTAAACAGAATAGGTTTTGGGTCTAAAATATTAAATAATATATTTTTGAACTTCTCTTCCGATGTGAACTGTTTTACATTTATTTTACAAATTTTCAGAATTATTCTATACTTAAAAATGTGTCCCCATAACCAATAAATGTGATTAATCAATTAAACAGATTCATTTCAGCCAGAAATCTATTTTTATCTCACTCCAAGGTTTTCTAAGTACTGGGAAAGTTTTTTGTTTGTCTTTGACAATATGTTTGTCCCACCTTTTAAATTTTAAATGCTAGACACATATTCAAATTCCTAACGTTAATATTAACTAGGGTTAAAAAGGTAAACTCACCCCACTACAGGGTCCATTATATTATTTTAAGAACTTCCAGGGGTCTAGCTACACTTAACAGAGGGGTTTTTCCTAATTTTTCTTAAGTCCAGGGGCTAAAACTGATTTTTAAATAAATTTACATGATTTTCTGAAGTTCCAGGGGCTAGATCAGAAGTTTCCGAGGCTAGCTCTTATTTTCCGAGAACCCCAGGGGGTAGCGCGTAAGATTCCAGTCTTTATAACGCGGGGCTGACGTGGACCGTCCGATTTAAAACAGACGTCTGAGATTATAACATCGAAACGGTACGCGGGGATTTAAACTCTACCGTGCGATTTAAAATAAACGGCGCACAAGCGGCCACATCGCTCTGATCGAGCACGGGCGGCGCTGCCCAGCGGCGCACGGCGGCGGGAGGCGGCGATCTCGCCGGAGAGTTTCGGATCTTCGTAAATTCTTCCTAGAACTGTGATTTTATGGCATAGATCGGTAGAGGGGGGGTCGGGGATCTCACCTCGGGGGTTTTCTTGAGCTCGGAGGTCCCGAAAAGCGACCGGCAACGAGGTCCGAGGTGAATTCATGGCGAGGCTCGTCGGCGCTGTGTTTGAACCGCAAATCACCGAGTTTCTGCACCTGCATGGTTCCCCGGAGGCGGTGGATCAAGACCAGCGAGTTAGATCAGAATTCCCGAGCGTAGATAGAGCAGAATTCGCCGGAGGGGCTCGGGTTCTCACCGGAGAGAAAATCGGAGGATAGTGGGGGAAAACGGGACGGTGCCGGGGTTTTTATAGACGGGGGAGGGCGGCGTTCGGTTGTGATCGAATTTGCGTCGCCCACGAACGAAATTCGGCTGGGATACGTGAGGATCCGTGGCGGTTTTGATTCGGGGTGAGAAGAGTCCGGCCGAGCGCGGGCGCGAGCGTGAGGAGGAAGAAAGGTTGGCGGGCCCCGCGTGTCAGTGGGAAGAAGGGGGGGGCGCGGCTGCGGGCTGGCGCGGGATGGGGTGGGCCGGCTGGTGGGTTTCGGCCCACTGGCCGGTTTTTTTCTGTTTTTCTTTTTCTTTTTCCATTTCTTTTCTGGTTTGAATTTGAATTTGAATTCCAACTAAGTTTGAATTTCTGCAGCCCATGCAATACGTCCAAAATTTTTTAAATTCCCCTCTTAACTGGATTTTGGGGTGTTACAAACTCCAAATGAGCTGAAACTTTTACAGGAGTCTAATACACCCTAAATAAATATTCTAGCAAAATTTGAGGATTTTTGGATAAACCAAACTCCCTCTAAAATTCTTTTTCTGAAAAGCTTTAAAGAATTTTCCACAATTAAATAAAGACTTTCATACAAACTGGGTTGCATATTTAGATAGAGTTTGTCAATCTGAATCTAACCCAATTTGAATCACTAAATTTGGAGGTTCCTAGCCAAAGTTATGCTCTTCTAAAGTTTGGGAAAAATTCTGGGATTTGAATAAATCCGGGAAAAAGTTTAAACCTGACTGTGGGACCAGGGGCACGTGTCAGTCACCGGGAGCGTGCCACACGGGGTTACAGGGTCATTTCCCGCGCTGTCACAATCGATCCCGCGCCACAGCGTATCCAGCCCACTGTTGCCGTGGGACTGACAGGCGGGCCCGGCGAGGTCTTCTTCCACCTCACGCTGCCGCGCGATCCCACCGCCGGGCTCGCCGGAGTAGCTCCAGGATCGGTCGTCCGGCCACCCCTGCTGCTGAAACTCGCCGCCAGCCCCTAATTCCACGCGAGGAACACGCTGGTGGGGTTTTCTCGAGCTGGCAGGGCCCCTAAACTAGCCCGCGACGGCACACCGGCTCGGATGAAGTCCGGCGACGTCGCCCCGACGCCCTAAGCCTTCTAGGCTTCGGTTTCCAAGCTCTGAAGCACCGGCGGATGCTAGGGATCATCGACGTGTCAAGGAAATGGCTCGGAGACGGCTCTAACTTAGGGTTCACCGTGCACACGACGGTCTCTACCACAACCGCCGTTAGAAAGATCAAAATCACGTCGTGCAGAGCGGATTTCTAGGTAGGTTCCAAAAGTAAAGTTGTTGCTAAGCAAGTCTACGTCCCGTGTGTGCAATTTGAAATGCTCAAAACGAATATAACTCGAGAATTTCATGGATTCATACCCGCGGGTCAGTTTTCACCGGCCGGAGGAGATTTCCGAAATTCGTCGACCAGAGGCGAAGACAGGCTTTGTGCTTCGGGTGGAAGCTGCACGGAGCTCCTGCGCGTCCAAAAATGGCCTTGCTTGGTCGTGACAAGCTCTGGAGGAGGCTGTCCACGGGAGCACGTCGCTGCCGTGGTATAGCGGCCGCCGCGGAAACTCAAGGTTCTCAGTGTAGGTTGCACAAACACACTGGGTGATGGCTCGAAGAGGTCATGGGGACGATGGTAGTGTTGTTTGGCCGATCAGCCGGGGCTCGCACGCGAGCTAGACGGTGGGCGATCGGATTGCTCCAGCATCGGCTGCTCTGTCCTGTCTCTCGTGTGAGGAGGAGGAAAACAATGCCTGGTCCTCTGTGATAAGGCGAACGGGAGGTTGGGAGAGGGTATAGACGTCCGGTGCAGCCCTCTAGCACGATAAAACTGAGCAGGAGCTGGCCGCCGGCTGGCCCTCGGTGTCGAGCGGAGGGAGGTCGGCTCGGCCGTTGCTTCGCGTGGGAGGAAAACAAACAGCGACTGGCTGCTTCACTGAAGATCTTTTTGCAAGTTTTCAGTCCTCCCAATGACATGTGGGTCCCACATGTCAGTCCTCCTTATATCTTCTAAAATATCTCCCCAATTTGAATATTGATGGAATTCAATTGTGGAAGTTTAAATCTGAGAGGCATTTGGATAATTGGGCAAGTTTCATCCAAATTTAAACATGCATTTGAATTCTTTGTCATTTAAAGTCCATTGTGGAAAATGGGTTGCAATTCATTTCCATAAATCATGAAACTTTGCACACCCCCTAATTTGGACTCAAGGAATTCAAATATGAAACCTGATTTTTATTTTGGCTGCTACAAATGAGATTTTCAGCACAACAGTTTTGAATTCCATTGTGTCATTCTCATTTGAATTTTTATTTGAACAAATTGTTCCAAATCTGATTTTTGTTTCCTCACACATATGGGAACTTCACATCTTTGTTTTAGACCCCTCCAGGGTTCCAAGTTCTCAAATAAACATTTGACTTGTGTGAAGAAAACCCTCATGTGTGTTATCACATGTGGAAAAGTTTTAACAAGTCCCTAAATTTCATACATATGAAACAAACATTTCAAACAAGTGTTTCTGTGTATTCATATTTTTGGGACCTTTACATTGCTCCCCCCTTAAAAGGAATCTCGTCCCGATATTCAAAAAGGAGAACGAGACGGGAGGTAATTACAAAGTTTATGACAAAAGCTCCGTATAGTTCTTGTGGATGTAATCTTTGGTTTCCTACGTCGCCTCTTCCGGGGTATGATTACTCCACAGGACTTTGTAAAATTTCAAAGTCCGGTTCCTGGTGGTCCGGGTCTTTTCGTCGATAATCTGTACAGGTTGCTCGACATAGGTGAGATCCGGCTTCAACTTGTCGATGTCTTCGGTGCGGATGGCAGCGGTAAACTTGAGACACTTCCTCAGCTGGGACACGTGAAATATGTCGTGAATACTGGCAAGGCTCGCCGGTAATTCCAGCCGGTAGGCTACAGTTCCGCACTTCTCCGTTATAGCAAACAGACCGATGAATCGGGGAGCAAGTTTCCCCTTGACACCGAACCGATGAATCCCCGTCATCGGAGACACACGAAGATACACGTGCTCTCCGACTTCGAAATGCAGCGGTCGACGTCTCTGGTCCGCGTAGCTCTTTTACGAGATTGGGCAGCTTTGAGGTTCTCTTGTATTATCCGAACTCTCTCTTCGGCTTCATTGACAAGATCAACCCCGAACGTTACTCGTTCACCGGATTCGCACCAATTCAATGGTGTACGGCACTTCTGGCCGTATAGAGCTTCATATGGTGCCATTTTGATGCTCGTCTGATATCCGTTGTTGTACGAGAGCTCTGCCAGCGGTAAGTGATCATCCCAACTCTTACCGTGGTGGATGGCACATGCTCTTAGCATATCTTCCAATATTTGGTTCACCCTCTCAGCTTGCCCATCGGTTTGAGGGTGATACGCAGAGCTTCTAATCAACGTCGTCCCCAAGGATGCGTGTATCTGTTCCCAGAAACGGGCTACGAACAGCGATCCTCTATCTGACACAATGGTACGGGGAACTCCATGTAAGCACAAGATCCGTGCTATGTACAGCTCTGCATACTGCTTTGCGTTATACCTTGTATGCACAGGGATGAAATGTGCTGATTTGGTTAACCGGTCAAGGATTACCCAAATCGAATCATGGTTGTGGGAGGTCATCGGCAACCCGACGATGAAGTCCATGCTTAAATCTTCCCACTTCCATGCTGGTACTAGCAGTGGTTGCAACAGGCCTGACTTCTTCATATGGTCGGCCTTGACTCTTCGACACGTATCACACTCTGAAACGTATTTTGCAACTTCACGTTTCATACGTGTCCACCAAAACTTCTTCCGGAGATCTTGGTACATTTTATTACTGCCCGGATGAATGGAAAACTTGGACAAATGAGCTTCATCCAAAATTTTCTTCCGTAGTCCCATATCCCGGGGTACTACAATCCGGTCGTTGAACCACAAAGTACCTTCATCGTCCTTCCGGAAGCACTTCATTTCTCCGTTGTTTATCCTTCGCCGTATGTGAAACATTCCCTTGTCTTTTCATTGAGCTTCAATGATCTCCTCTTGGATGGTAGGGATGAGAGCGAGATTATAGATAGCTCCATACGGGATGACACGGAGGCTTGGTTCATCATCATCCATTTCAGCGATATTTAGGTGATGGATATGCGCCTTACGACTGAGCGCATCGGCGACCACATTCGCCTTTCCTGGATGATAATGAATCTCAAGTTCATAATCTTTAATGAGCTCTAGCCATCTTCGTTGCCTCATGTTCAATTCTTTCTGAGTGAAGATGTGCTTCAAGCTCTTGTGGTCGGTGTAGAGGTGTACAAGATTTCAGAGCAAGTAATGCCTCCACATCTTCAAAGCAAGGACCACGGCAGCTAACTCAAGATCATGAGTTGGATAATGCTGCTCCTGATTTCTATGTTGACGAGATCCATAAGCGACCACTCGTCTTTCTTGCATCAGCACGCAGCCAAGACCGGTGCCAGATGCATCGCAATAAACGTCGAATGGCTTTGTCGTATCCGGCTGAGCAAGAACTGGGGCTGTTTTGAGATGCTTCACTAAAGTCTTGAAAGCTTGTTCACACGCAGCACCCCACATAAATCTGGTGTTCTTCTTCAATAATTCCATCATCGGTTTAGCGATCTTAGAGAAACCCGGAATGAACCTCCAGTAATAACCCACTAAACCGAGGAAGCTTCAGATTTCATGTACTGACTTTGGTGACTCCCATTTCTGTACTTGGATAATCTTACTCGGATCTACAGCGATGCCCTCCGCTGAAATGATGTGTCCGAGAAAAGGTACTTGATTAATCGAGAATTCACACTTGCTGAATTTTGCATAGAACTGATGATCTCGCAATCTTTGTAGCACAATATGCAGGTGTTCAGCATGTTCCTCCTCTGACTTGGAGTACACCAAGATATCGTCGATGAAGACAACGATGAATTTATCCGACTCCGGCATGAACACCGAATTCATCAGGTACATAAAGTGTGCCGGGGCGTTGGTCAAACCAAAAGACATAACGAGATACTCATACAGCCCGTATCTCGTTGAGAATGCCGTCTTCGGAATATCTTCTGCCCGGATTTTAATCTGGTGATATCCGGACCGAAGATCCATCTTCAAAAATACCTTCGCACCCACTAATTGATCGAAGAGCATATCAATGCGAGGTAGTGGATACTTGTTCTTGATGGTAACGGCGTTCAAAGGAAGATAATCAACACAAAGCCATA
This sequence comes from Neostapfia colusana, assembly GCA_030760725.1. Classification (NCBI taxonomy): domain Eukaryota; kingdom Viridiplantae; phylum Streptophyta; class Magnoliopsida; order Poales; family Poaceae; genus Neostapfia; species Neostapfia colusana. The sequence goes on from JASWHV010000011.1 coordinate 20,916,046, forward strand.
GTGTTTCGTCCTTCTTTTCGACAAACAACGCTGAACAACTCCAAGGTGACGAACTTGGTCGTATAAAGCCCTTGCTCATTAGGTCATTCAGCTGTGTCTTCAATTCTGCCAGTTCATTGGATGCCATCTTGTATGGCCTTCGTGATATCGGTGTGGTTCCCGGTATAAATTCGATCTTGAACTCAACGTCTAGTTCGGGCGGCATGCCCGGTAAATCCTCAGGAAATGCATCCGGATACTCACGTACCACCGGAATGTCCTCTATCTTAACAGCTTCCGTGTGGTTTACTGTTGCAATCTGTTGCCGTCTGGCGCCCAGAATTAATATATGAAGACCGTGCTGTGGGGAGTTGAGCTCAACGGTCCTGGAGCTGATGTTAAGAACCGTGTGGTGATAATTCAACCACGACATCCCCAAAATGATGTCGATCTTCAGACCCTCAAGGATAATGAGAGTCGTAGGGTATATTTTACCCCCCAAACAAAGAGGTGCTCGGGAGACAACCTCGCTTGCAGTACTGCTGCCCCCGGGCGAAGATAGGAGGTATTGCCTCTTTGTATAAACTGTTTGGAGCTGATGTTGAGCCACAAAGGATTGGCTAATGAAGTTGTGTGTGGCACCGAAATCAAAGAGAACTAAAACCGGTAGCTGTTTCAGAGAAAATATCCCTGCTAAAGCGGCTTCTCCCTCCGGAACATCATCAATCACCGTATATTGAATATTGCACCTTATCTTCCCTCCTATCTGCAGATTAAGATACGGGTCGTATTGTTGTAAATATGATGACCCGCATCCTTGAATTCCCTCCGGACATTGCCTAGCATAATGGCCCATGCGCCCACAAGTGAAACACGGATGCCTCTCCGGTTCTTCGTTGACTTGCGGTGGACTGCTAGGTACATATGGCTGCAGCGATGGAGCACAAACCACCGTCTGATGCTGCGGCTGTGGAGGTGGTGCAAGTTGTAGAACTTGACCAGCAATCAATCTCTGAAGAGTTGATCATACAGGTGTCCTCCATCTTTCACCGGGTGGCGTTTTATACACCAAACGGTACTTCTGAGGCACATAACTTGTGCTAGCCTGCTCGATCTCACTCATGTTTCTCTTCTCCGCTTGCCACTCAAGTGTCGGCTTCTCTTGAATGAAAGCCACATCGACCATGTCGGTGTAACTGCCGTTATTGTGTACGGCCAACTTATCCTGTAATATGGCACTCAGGCCATGGAAGAATAGGTCACACCGTGCCTCTTCTTTCGCCACATATTCGGGAGCATATTGTGCCAAAAGGTTAAACCTTCTGACATACTCGAGGACACTCATGTCCCCTTGCTTCAAGCCCAGAAACTCCTCCCGCTTTGCCTTGACAATACCTAGTGGTATGTAACGAGTACGAAAGGCTTCACAAAACTCACTCCACATTATTTGATGGTCCTCCGGAATGGTGGCAAGATAATCCACCCACCAGTTTCCGGCGGCTCCATGGAGTTGCTGAGCGGCAAACTTTGTCTTCTGGTATTCATCACACTTGAATACTCCAAATTTTGACTCCATGACACGAAGCCATTGATCTGCTTTCACAGGTTCGGTGGCTTCAGTAAAAATTGGCGGTTGAGTCGCCAAGAAGTCCAGATAAGCATCCTGAGATGGAACGGCTTGTTGCGTGTTCTGGAGTACACCTTGCTGTACCAAAGCTTGGAGTAAGCGTGTGTGTTCTTGTGTTGCTGCTTGGAGTAGCCTAGCGTTATCTTGATTAGACTCGACGACTCGAGTCATAAGATCCATCCATCCTGTGGATGGTGGTCTCAGCGGTGGAATAGAAGCATCACCGCCTCGACGAGAACTTCCGGCCCTACTCCTAGAGCGAGTACGAACCATACTGCAAAATGTAGTTGAGATGAGTTAAACAAGAACTCAGCAGTATGTGAGACTAATGGAAACATGATTATGTCAAAATTTTACGAAAGCAGTAACAAAATTCATGTTTACACAACTCCTTAGTAGGCATAGCTATTCGGCCTAACTGTACAGGACAGACCTTTATGCACTATCTCCAGATTTTGATCTAGTTAAAAGCATTTTAATATCTCGAGTTGAATACAAAAGTTAAAGTTAACTTTTTTCCAAAGTTGACAGAATTCCTGGATAAAATTTGCCAGCACCTCCTTTGTACGTGGCTGATTTTATCACAGTTGTACACGTAAATACAATAAGAACCTGAACAAACTTTGAACTACAACAATGTTGCACATTTCATAACCTATCCAATGGTGTATCATAAGCTTCTTAAGGATTTCTCTATAGAAAGTTATGACTTAAAAACAGAAAGGTCCAGCGAGGTTTTGTTGCTGTCCTGGTTCTGGACAGTTTACCTTCCCCTGAACTTTCTACCCATTTAGCATGTGATTTAGCTCTGGAGGTCTACAAAGAAGTTGTAGTTCACTTGAAAATATTTCCAGAACCGTATCATACACCTCAATTGCGTCAAGCTACCCAGAGTTATGCTCTGTTAAAGTCCAGCAAGAATTCTTGCCGAAAACAAAGCACTCTGTTTTTGAAATCTTTGAAGCCTAGTCTTCCTCTCATTTGAATCTTAGCTCAAAATAAGAGTTCAGTAACTAATATTTGTTTCAAACTTTCGTTTTTAGTTTAAAGTTAGTTCATGAGTCATTTCGTCAAAGGAAAGGGGTTATTAAGTTTAGTACGGTGTCGATGCACCGTAAGAAGCATGTCGGTACTACGTAGCCTCACCAAAAGAAAATCCTAACCGGATTATAACGGCATAAATGTATCTTAGGTGGCACTAAAATGATCACTCGCAAATGTGTTCTATTCGTACTACGATTTCATGGTTAATCCTGCATAAGTCACACTCAATCGTCAGGTCCGGCTGCACACCGAACCCGGTATCCATACAATTCTTACACCTGTTCGTCATCACTCGCACAGGCGTTCTCAAGCCAAACACGTCTTGAGCTACGTGTTCACGTTACTAACCACGTGACAGGGTTTCCCAAATTGCACCACACACGCCTGGGACAGACGTTGCTCGAGTACCCCAAATGACATGAGGAGTCATAGAGGATACTAAAGCGGGTCGGGTTACCTGCCACCCGTGGGGCTCCACCCTCCAGCTTGTGCGCACTGGTGGACAGCGCTTACGTGCACCCCCCAAGACATAACTCATCCCGAAATGCACGATTTTCCGACATAACAAATAAGTTAGGTTGCCACCTTCATATTAAGCTAATAGTAATCCTTATGTGGGCCTAGTACCGTATCCTCACCGTAACCTAAATTTTTGTCGTAATACCTTACATATTCCGTGTGCTATTCCCAACGCGGCTCTGATACCAGCTGAGACGGGCGCGGTACCGACTGAGACAGGGCTCAGCTCTGATACCACGCTGATGCGGCCCCGTCAACCGAGACAGGTCACTCGCCCGGGAATCGCATTGGGTGGTGCCGTGTTGTGCGGCACCCAACCGCACACATATGAGGAACAATGTATTACATAAAACAATAGCGGAAGCTTACAAGTTTTTCTTTCTAAATATTTTACATCAAGTAACTACAGTGGAAGTCTATATCAACTCACGTCAAATAACTAAAAGCACTCGAGATGAAGTCCAGCCCGCGGACTCCTCTTGCTAGCAACACGAGGACAACAGCAGCGGCTGGGTTCTCCCTGTGTTAAACGACTCGGAAGTCTCCGAGTCTCACCGGACAACCTTCTTTTCAGCATCGATGTTAACCTACAAAACCACTTATATAGCAAGCGTGAGCACATAGGCTCAGCAAGTTTGACCCGTCTCTGCTAAGCAAGAAACTCTACATGCACGACGGTTGCAATTGGGTTGGCTAGATTTGCATAAAGGACTCGACTAAGGTTGATCCTTAACTTTCAGATTTTAAGCCTCATTGTGCGGACCTTGAGCCGAAAAGCATCGCAACTCCACAATCGAACAAGAAACGATTTGTTGCGATGCTCCTTGCACAAAGTGAAAGTAAACTTTAATGAGCCTATCTCTAATTCAATCATGGTTGCAATACAAGTTATAGCACAGCCTTATCAAGTTCGAAAGAATAACCAGTTCAGTTCTTACTACGTCAAGACACAGTGGGCAAGTATGCTCATATAACCGCGAGTGACAGTGATTCGAATCAGTACACGCCCGGACTACACGACACGTACACCCATACTCCGAGTTGCCGGCAGCAACCTCGACTGACGTTGTACGTGGCCACCTTTCCCAAGATCTTCCACATTGGACGCAGTCCAACTGCCCCGAGTACGCAATCTCCCTCAAGGTACATACCCGCAGTGGTATGTTCTTGAGCGAGGTACCTCCTGCTACCCTGACGCCGAAAGCCTAAGGCAGTTGGAAAAGTTCCACTATGGATCTCCCAAGGTACATCGGTTTCCTGGGTCCCATATAGCCAGTATGCGCCCAGTACACAACTCAAACTTGTCCAACAGGACCAAGCACGGACGGGCCTTAACCGACACAGGCAGGGCTATGCACGCACTTCCTGCAACCTGCTGCATCTAAACCACCCTGCCCGGTCTCCATTTCTTATGTGTGAACTTTCCTCATCTTTTCTAATTCGGACCTGTTCCGAGTAAACCCGCCCTAAACTCGCGAGTAGCTTCCAACTACTCGACTTCTACCGGACCTTTCCTACTAACATTTAGCGTAGCCAAATCCACTCGAGGAGGTGCTATTCTACCCTTTCTCTCTTAGGTATTTCTGGTCATGCAAGTGGGGTTTTCAATATCATCTAGACTTACTGCAATCAATGATGCAAAGCTATGATCTCTACAAATGAAAATGCTTTATAAAACTGGTTAAATGCAAACCGGGGCTTGTCTGTTTTGCAGGTGACTAAGGTTACAATCAGTTAGTGACGATCACTTGGAGCTTGATCACTTGTTTTCCTCCCTCCTTGATCTTCACTTCAAGTCCTTCTCACCTTCTTCACGTATATGCTACACGATATGATCATGCATATGTATTTAATTGAAAAGCTTTTGCTAATAAGATCTAATGACAGTTTTAAAACTGGAACTCTGTTTAAGAATTTAAACTAACACTGGTGCTAGTGGTTTGGGTTGGGCTTAAACACTAGCATCAAATATTAAGTGCTTTTCCCACTTAAGTGTTGCTCACCTTAAGAGGTTACCTATGACAGTGGTGATCCAGAGCTCCAATGGAGCTGGGAATTTTCATGTCAGTTCTTTGTCACAAGAAAGTCCTCTGGACCAAAATTTAGCACTTTTCATGGAGTGGTTTATTCAGAACAATTCTCTAAGTGTTTAATCAAGATGAATTAATTCTGAGTTAATACCCATGTTCATGTCAAACTCAGTGAACCACAATTTCAATTATAGTTCATAGAGTCTACATGAATTTTCCTAGGATTTTTGGAGCTAAGAATTGCCCAAAACTGAATTTACAAGTTTTGCAAATTCTCTGAAACTGTTTCTGTATTCATTTGAATACAGGAACTTACAATCTGAATTACCCTGATCAATTCAACTCCAAATGAGCTGAAACTTTTAGAGGAGTCTAATAACACCCTAAAGAATATTCTGGCAAAATTTGAGGATTTTTGGATAAACCAAACTCCCTCTAAAATTCTTTTGCTGAAACACTTTAAAGAATTTTTCAGAATTAAATAAAGAGTTTCATACAAATTGAGTTGCATATTTGGATATAGTTTGTCAATCTGAATCTAACCCAATTTGAATCACTAAATTTGGAGGTTCCTAGCCAAAGTTATGCTCTTCTAAAGTTTGGGGAAAAATCTGGGATTTGAATAAATCCGGGAAAAAGTTTAAACCTGACTGTGGGACCAGGGGCACGTGTCAGTCACCGGGAGCGTGCCACACGGGGTTACAGGGTCATTTCCCATGCTGTCACAATCGATCCCGCGCCACAGCGTATCCAGCCCACTGTTGCCATGCGACTGACAGGCGGGCCCGGCGAGGTCTTCTTCCACCTCCCGCTCCCGCGCGATCCCGCCGCCGGGCTCGCCGGAGTAGCTTCGGGATCGGTCGTCCGGCCACCCCTGCCGCTGAAACTCGCCGCCAGCCCCTAATTCCACGCGAGGAACACGCTGGTGCGGTTTTCTTGAGCTGGCAGGGCCCCTAAACTAGTCCGCGATGGCGCACCGGCTCGGATGAAGTCCGGCGATGTCGCCCCGACGCCCTAAGCCTTCTAGGCTTCGGTTTCCAAGCTCTGAAGCACCGGCGGACGCTAGGGATCATCGACGTGTCAAGGAAATGGCTCGGAGATGGCTCTAACATAGGGTTCACCGTGCACCCGACGGTCTCTACCACAACCGCCATTAGAAAGATCGAAATCACGTCGTGCAGAGCGGATTTCTAGCTAGGTTCCAAAAGGAAAGTTGTTGCTAAGCAAGTCTACGTCCCGTGTGTGCAATTTGAAATGCTCAAAACGAATATAACTCAAGAATTTCATGGATTCATACCCACGGGTCAGTTTTCACCGGCCGGAGGAGATTTCCGAAATTCGTCGACCAGAGGCAAAGACAGGCTTTGTGCTTCGGGTGGAAGCTGCACGGAGCTCCTGCTTGGTCGTGACAAGCTCTGGAGGAGGCTGTCCGCAGGAGCACGTCGCTGCCGTGGTATAGCGGCCGCCGTGGAAACTCAAGGTTCTCGGCGTAGGTTGCACGAACACACTGGGTGATGGCTCAAAGAGGTAGTGGGGATGATGGTAGTGTTGTTTGGCCGATCAGCCAGGGCTTGCACGGGAGCTAGACGGTGGGCGATCGGATTGCTCGAGCATCGGCTGCTCTGTCCTGTCTCTCGTGTGAGGAGGAGGAAAACAACGCCCGGTCCTCGGTGATAAGGCGAACGGGAGGTCGGGAGAGGGTATAGACGTCCGGTGCAGCCCTCCAGCGCGATAAAACCCAGCAGGAGCTGGCCGCCGGCTAGCCCTCGGTGTCGAGCGGAGGGAGGCCGGCTCGGTCGTTGCTTCGTGGGAGGAAAACAAACAGCGACTGGCTGCTACACTGAAGATCTTTTTGCAAGTTTTCAGTCCTCCCAATGACATGTGGGTCCCACATGTCAGTCCTCCTTATCTCTTCTAAAATATCTCCCCAATTTGAATATTGATGGAATTCAATTCTGGAAGTTTAAATCTGAGAGGCATTTGGATAATTGGGCAAGTTTCATCCAAATTCAAACATGCATTTGAATTCTTTGTCATTTAATGTCCATTTTGGAAAACGGGTTGCAATTCATTTCCATAAATCATGAAACTTTGCACACCCCCTAATTTGGACTCAAGGAATTCAAATATGAAACCTGATTTTTAGTTTGCCTGCTACAAATGAGATTTTCAGCACAACAGTTTTTAATTCCATTGTGTTGTTCTCATTTGAATTTTTATTTGAACAAATTGTTCCAAATCTGATTTTTGTTTCCTCACACATATGGGAACTCCCCATCTTTGTTTCAGACCCCTCCAGGGTTCCAAGTTCTCAAATAAACATTTGACTTGTGTGAAGAAAACCCTCATGTGTGTTATCACATGTGGAAAAGTTTTAACAAGTCCCTAAATTTCATACATATGAAACAAACTTTTGCAAACAAGTGTTTCTTTGTATTCATATTTTTGGGACCTTTACATAATTGCCTAGAATAGATTATACAAGTTGGAAACTTTTTCTGAAGAAGTTTCTGGACCACTTGGAACACAGCAGTTTGTATTTAGCAAATTCCTACACAAATCATCTTCAAATGAGCTGAATACTTCCTACACATGTGATTTTGAGAATGGATTGCTATTGAATGATTTAATTGTTATTAGGAACCATGGACATGATCAACAAGTAAAGGGAGGAGGATTTGGGGATGTGGAGAACAAGATGGGACGTCCACAAGTTGATGGATACAGTCACCAACTCGGACTCGAGTTCAACTCGTAGTCCAGGAGCAGTCCATCTTAAAACGGACGCCCAGGATGCATACGAACTCCGTTTTCGACGTTCTACATATGCATGGAAATATGAGACGATAAAATTTCCAATGGTTCTGGTCCCACATTAAAATTCGCCAGGAGTCTTTGGTAGTTATCGAAACAAGTCGAATTCAGAGTTCTGTCCGGTGCTACACAACAGTATTGGGCTTTTGGGCCTTGTATCCCGTATGAGTCCATTAGGGACGCGTCCAAGGGTCTTATGGACAAACCCTAGCCTTTAAATACTGTAGCCACCGGCCAAATTCGTTTGTTTTGCTTAGATAAACAGCCGCTGTTCTACGGTTTTTGTGAAACTCCAACTTCGTGATTTTCAGATCACGTCTTCTACATTCTTGCTCGTGTTCTCAGTTGCACCTGCAGAGATTAGCCTTCTTGGCGACGTCAAGTGTGTGCTGCATGGTTGATAACCGACGGAGCAGTGGTGTAGTGATTGCAGGGGTGTTCGAACTGCTGGAGTGCCGCCGATCATCAACGTCGAGTTCTCCACCTCAATCGACCTACCTTTCGGAAGATCAGGCCTAAACCACTCATTATTTGGTATCAGATTTCAGGTTGCCTATGAGGTACTTTCATTTCCCACTAGATTAGTTTTTTTTTCATACCTAGAGTCCACAAAAAAGCCACAAAAAAATCATATCATGTTTACCGATTCCTAGACCATAGTGCCTGCAAGTTCCATTTTTCAGTTTGCATTGTTGAGTTTGCATTCGTGTGGTCGAGTCTTGTTGCTGGTTTAGCATTGTGCTTTTGGGTCATAGTTATCATTTTTCTTCCTTGTTTTTCTTGCTGCTCACCTACTCCACAACCCCTAAACAACAAACCGAGCCAACAAGATCATCGGTTTGCCTTAGCTAGCCGCCTTGCGTGAACTCCCGCATCGCCAGCCCTAGAACAGGTGACAAACCATTGTGCCAGTCCTCCTTGATACATCACACAACATCCCATCATTCGTCGTTGCTAAATTCCAATTGCTTTTCACATCCTATTGCGAGATCTTTTTCAAAACCAAGGTTGAATCAAAATAAAAAACAGTAACTCGGGTAGCCTACCTTAAGACGGCCATAACTTTTGCATACGAACTCGAAATTGGGCGATTTTTTTCAAATTGATCTACTGAAAATTTCGCAACCGATTTTCCACACCTTCGCCATGTTCGGCGAAATTTGTTTGGCCAAATTCCCCTTGGAAGATTGACTATCCGGCCTCCAAAGTTTCAGCCCTAATTTTAAAAAATCTTCTTAATTTTCTATAGGCCACATCTTACATCCAATTGAGCTGCAAAGTTGTGTGCTTTCTATTTTCATGCTCTCGAGTAATCAGAAAAAATATTAAAAAAATAAAAAAATAGTGAAGAGAGCACAGATATTTACAGCACACACTTGAAAACAGTTGGCCAATACACATGTGCTATACTTGTTGGTTATATCTTCCTGATTTTCTATTTGCCTTTCTACTCCCTTGTATTGTGCTAGGCCTAGAACACTTATTAACCAGCAACAGTTCCTACATTGAATACTTATTTAACTTTGTTTGCTGTTAACGATTTTTTTGCTTATTAGCCACCATATCGTGCCATCCAAGCTCCACTTTTCCTCTTGAGCAGAACAGGTACCTTTGCAATCACTCCACACTTCATTGGTTCTCACCGTCCACCATTTACCACCTGCTGTGTCGGTAAGAACACTTGTAAGAACGTGGTAAGACGCTTTAGAGAGAGAGAGATTGTTTCCTTCCTTCCACTTTTCATATTGCCACTATCCTTTGTAGTTGATAGGGATAACATATTTTTGTTGTCTTTTGTTTACTACTAATAATGGCAGAAGATAAAATGGATGATGAATGTGTTTGACATGCTGAGTTGCGTGACATGATGAGGGAAATGACAGATATGTTCACCAAAACCCAAGCATCGACAGAGGCGTCATTGACGACATTGAATCGCCAACTTGCTAATATTGTTGTTTGGATGGATACTCTTGAGGCGCGGCTGCCTCTCGCTGAAGATCGTGAAGACGGTGCTTATAATATGGAAGATCATAACAATCAACCACAACTTCCACTTTATCTATGAGGTATGGGAGGTAATAATCGTTATATTTACAATGATCATCATAACAATTTTAATCGCCCTCTTGATGATCCTTTTGCTAAAGTCAAATTTACTATACCCTCTTTTTCTGGTGCTTATGATGCTGAGGCATATCTTGATTGGGAGATGACAGTAGAGCAGAAATTTAATGCCCACCTTGTTCCTGAACAACATAGATATCGTCAAGCCACTAGTGAGTTTAAGGATTTTGCTATCATATGGTGGAATGAACATGTTAAAACTAGAACTGATCCTCTAACATGGGATAGATTAAAGGAAGCTATGCGTGTTCGTTTTGTTCCTCCTTTTCAGCGGGACCTTCGCAAAAAATTGCAGCGCTTAGACCAAGGTAACATGTCCATAGAGGAGTATTATCAAGAGTTACAAAATGGTATGTTGCGCTGTGGAGTTGTAGACGACATGGATGATAAAATAGCTCGTTTTTATGGGGGGTTGAGGCGTGAAATTCAGGACATTGTTGATTATAAGGAATATGATACTATTACCAGATTATTTCAGCTGGCTATGTTGGCAGAAAAAGAATTGCAGGGCCGCCAACAGCAGCAGCACCAACGCATGAGGAGCACCTTTACACCGCGTTCGACATCTACACCATCCAAATCAGCACCATCTTCGAGTTTTCCTACTGCCACCACACCATCCAATGGTGGCCAACAAACTTCATCTACTGCTCCATTTCCTCGCGCACCAGAGGGCAGCAAGACGACACCATTCAAGCCTACGTCTTCCACTCTTTCCATGAGTCGAACTTCCAACATTAAGTGTCACCGCTGCCAGGGAGTTGGTCATGTGATGAAAGATTGCCCTAGCAAACGAGCATACATAGCACGAGATTATAGCGGGTATAATAGTACTTCGGATGTTGAAGATGAATATTCTCTTGCTACTAACGTTGCAGGACCAAAAGATGACCACTATAGCACAGATGAAGAGGTACTTGGCACTGCAGCAACGGAAAATTATAGAAGCATAATTGTGCAGTGTGCTTTAAGCTCCAAAGTTGAGGCGTATGACAAGCTACAGCGACACAATATTTTTCACATGTTTCTCATCGTCAAGGACTGCCGTGTGCACACTATAATTGACGTAGGCAGTTGCAATAACTTGGTGAACACGGATGTGGTCAAGAAACTTGGGTGACAACAGGAGCACACCCTCATCCATACCACATTCAGTTGTTCAACAACAGCGGTAAGGTTAGGGTAACACAAACAGCGAGAGTACATTTTTTGATTGGTTCTTACCATGATTTTGCCGATTTTGATGTCGTACCTATGGATGCTTGTTCTGTTTTGTTGGGACGTCCTTGGGAATTTGATACGTATGCTATTCATCATGGTAGAACTAATAAATATACTCTGATGCATAAAGGAAAGAAAATCACTTTGCTTCCTATGACTCCTGCTGAAATTGTACATTTGGAGAAAAGTAAAACACGTGATGATAAGGCAACAAAATCACTAGACTCTGAAAAACAGCAAGTAATTAAGTTAAAATCACCTTCGCTGCTCACAACTAAATCTGACCTTGCTGATTTATTCAATACCAAGGGGATGTACTATGCTTTAGTATGCAAAGAAGCCATGTTTTCGCTTTATGAAGTGTCCATTGCATTGCTCCCTGCTGTTGCTAACCTTTTGCAGGATTTTGCGGATGTGTTTCCCCCCGAGATACCCCCTGGATTACCACCTATGAGGGGCATTGAAAATAAGATCGACTTGATTCCAGGGGCAAGTTTGCCAAGTTGAGCGGCATACAGGGCGAATCCGGAAGAGACAAGGGAATTTCAGCGACAAGTTCAAGATCTTTTGAACCACGGGTATATTCGTGAAAGCCTTAGTCCTTGTTCTGTTCCTGTTCTTTTGGTTCCTAAAAAAGATGGTTGCTGGCGCATGTGTGTTGATTGTAGAGCGATTAATAACATCACCATTTAATATCGTTATCCTATTCCTCGCTTAGATGACATGCTTGATGAATTGAGTGGTGCTATTATTTTCACAAAAATTGACTTGCGTAGTGGTTACCACCAAATTAGAATGGCACTAAGAGATGAATGGAAAACTGCATTTAAAACCAAGTTTGGACTTTATGAGTGGTTAGTCATGCCTTTTGGTTTAACTAATGCACCTAGCACTTTTATGCGATTAATGAACGAGGTTTTACATGCTTTTATTGGAAAATTTGTGTTGGTTTACTTCGATGATATCCTCATTCACAGCAAGTCATATGACGAACATCTTAATCATGTGCGTGCTGTTTTCAATGTCTTGAGAGATGTACGTTTGTTTGGTAACCTCGAGAAGTGTGTCTTTTGCACCAATCGAGTTTTGTTTCTTGGAAATGTCGTTTCATCGCAGGGAATTGAGATGGATGAGGCAAAAATTGTGGCGATCACTAGCTGGCCAACTCCATCGACCATCATGCAGGTGCGTAGTTTTCTTGGTCTTGCAGGTTTTTATCGATGCTTTGTGTGGAATTTAAGAACCATTGCAGCACATCTCCATGAACTGACGAAGAAGGGAGTGCAGTTTCGATGGGGGCGAACAGCAGCAACAAGCTTTTGATGTGCTCGAATCAAAGCTTACACAAGCACCATTGCTACAACTTCCTGATTTTGACAAGACATTTGAGCTAGAATGTGATGCAAGCGGCATTGGTATTGGAGGTGTTCTCATACAAGGAGGTAAACCCGTTGCATTCTTTAGTGAAAAATTGCATGGTCCATCTCTGAATTATTCCACTTATGATAAGGAATTGTATGCCTTAGTGTGAGTTCTACAAACTTGGCAACATTACCTATGGTCTAAGGAGTTCGTTATACATTCCGATCATGAATCTTTGAAGTATCTTAAGTGTCAAACCAATTTGAATAAACGACATGCTAAATGGATTGAGTTCATAGAATCATTTCCATACATCATTAAGCATAAGAAAGGGAAGGAGAATGTTATTGCAGATGCATTATCTAGACGTTACACCATGCTCTCCCAACTTGATCATAAAATATTTGGTTTGGAAACAATAAAAGGATTATATCCTACTGATTTGGACTTCAAAGATGCCTTTGAAAATTGTAGAGAAGGAAGAACTTGGAATAAATATATACTACAGGAGGGTCTCCTCTATCGTGCTAACAAGCTATGTGTTCCTGCTAGTTCCGTTCGCCTATTACTTTTGCAGGAAGCTCATGGAGGAGGTTTGATGGGACATTTTGGAGTGAAGAAAACTGAGGACGTGATGGCCACACACTTCTTTTGGCCAAAGATGAGACGTGATGTCGAGCGCTACGTGTCATGATGCACTACTTGCAATAAAGCTAAGTCTCGACTTAACCCACATGGTCTTTATATGCCTCTTCCTATTCCTAGTGTACCTTGGCAGGATATTTCCATGGATTTTGTTTTGGGATTGCCTAGGACTAAGAGGGGGAGGGATATTATTGTTGTGGTTGTTGATCGTTTCTCCAAAATGGCACATTTTATACCTTGTCATAAGAATGATAATGCCTCACACATTGCTGATTTGTTTATGACGGAAATCATTCGTTTACATGGTGTACCAAATACCATTGTTTCTGATCGTAATGCAAAATTTTTAAGTCATTTTTGGAGAACTTTGTGGTATAAATTGGGAACCAAGCTGCTGTTTTCGATCACATGTCACCCACAAACTGATGGACAAACTGAGGTAGTAAATCATACTCTATCCACTATGTTGCGGGCTGTTTTAAAAACAAATTTAAAAGGTTGGGAGGATTGTTTACCACATATAGAATTTGCTTACAACAGGTCAGTTCACTCTACTACAAAGGTAAGCCCATTCCAGGTAGTGTATGGTTTCAATCCCCGTGCTCCTATTGATTTATTACCTTTGCCTCATTCTGAAACTATAAATTTGGATGCTACACAACGATCTGAATTCATTCTTAAGATGCATGAAACTACAAAGAAAAATATTGAAAGGATAAATGAGAAGTATAGAATTTCTAGTAGTAAAGGTAGAAAAGAAGTAAAATTTGAACCAGTGGACTTGGTATGGATACATTTGAGAAATGAACGATTCCCTCACTTGAGAAAATCTAAACTTATGCCACAAGCTGCTGGTCCTTTTAAAATTATTGAAAAGATCAATGACAATGCATATAAGCTTGAGTTGCCTCCCGATTTTGGGGTTAGTCCCATATTTAACATTTCAGATTTACGACCATACTTGGGGGAGTAAGATGATCTTGAGTCGAGGATGACTCCGATTCAAGAGGGGGGGTATGATGAGGACATCACAACAGTGGATACTCACATTGATATACAAGGACCAATCACAAGAGCATGAGCACGGTTACTAAATCAGCAGGTGAACTCGTTCCTAACTTCCTACCCATGTGATTTTGAGAATGGATTGCTATTGAATGATTTAATTATTATTAGGAACCATGAACATGATCAACAAGTAAAGGGAGGAGGATTTGGGGACGTGGAGAACCAGATGGGACGTTCACAAGTTGATGGAAACAGTCACCAACTTGGACTCGAGTTCAACTCGGAGTCCAGGAGCAGTCCATCTTAAAACGGACGCCTAGGATGCATACGGACTCCGTTTTCGACGTTCTACATATGCATGGAAAGATGAGAAGATAAAATTTCCAATGGTCTTGTCCCACATTAAAATTCGCCATGAGTCATTGGGAGTTGTCGAAACAAGTCGAATTCAGAGTTCTGTCCGGTGCTACACCACCGTATTGGGCTTTTGGGCCTTGTATCCTGTATGAGTCCATTGGGGACGCGTCCAAGGGTCTTATGGCCGAACCCTAGCCTTTAAATACTGGAGCCGCCGGCCAAATTCTTGAGTTTTGCTTAGATAAACAGCTGCCATTCTACGGTTTTTGTGAAACCCCAACTTCGTGATTTTCAGATCACGTCTTCTACGTTCTTGCTCGTGTTCTCGGTTGCACCTGCAGAGATTAGCCTTCTTGGCGAGGTCAAGTGTGTGCTGCATGGTTGATAACCAATGGAGCAGTGGTGTACAAATTTGGGAATGTTTCATAAAGAATTGCTCCTGCAATAAATCTCCAATGGATAAACTAAAAACAATTCTACAGAAATTCCTGGGCATTTTCATAGAAAGCAATTTGTTTCTATGTGAAGTACTCTTCATGAGGATTCCCAAAAAATTGGTCTCACCCTTTTTTGAGTTCCCTACACGAAGTTATGGATTTTTCAAACTTGAATAACATTCTGTTGGAAATTTACACAGAGACTCAAAGGGGGGCCCACTGGTCAGATGCTTCTTCCACCTCTCGACAGGCCCCGCGTGCGCACGCCGGACCCGACGATGGCGCGCCATGTTCTCACTCGTTTCTCCACCATTCTCTCTGTGGTTTCGTGCTACACCATCCTCGGATCACAGCCTAGCAGCCGGGCAAGGTTTCGGGTTATGAAAACACCGGGAAACCCATCGGCAACGGCGAGGCGGCTCGGTGGCGCGGCGCCGGTGATGAACCGCACGTCCAAAGCCTTAACCGTTGATCTAAGGGGCAGTACACCATCCATGGAGTATGTAGATCATGATGCTACCCCTAGCCAGAGCTGAAAACGCCCGCAAATTGGAGGTCAACGGTGAACCGAGCCGTTTCAGACGGCGGCGACGGATTCTCATCGCTAGGGTTGTAGAAAAGATGATTTGCTTCGTGCTTCAGCATGGGAGGGTGCTAGGAGCTCTAGTAGCTGTGTCTAAGACCGAAGACCCGATGATCCAACGTGTGTGAAGAATTTCCCGAAGTTGTCTCGATCGGTCCTCCACGTGCACCGTCGGAAATCTCCAAATTCCGGCTAGCCGGTGGTGGTAAAGTACAAAAGGACGTCGGTGTGAGAAACTAGACTCCATGACGCACCTCTGGGTGGTTTTCCTTCCGCTGGGGAGGTCGGAGTCGGCCGGGAGACATGGAACCGAGGCGGCGGCGTCGTGCTCTGTTTTTCTTCGGAGCAGAAAAGCTCGGCGCCGGTGTAGACGGTCAGCCACGGCCTAGGAGAGGGTGGAAAACGTCGAGGAGGCTCCGGCGGCGCTGGTGGGTGGCTCAGCTAGGCGCTGGTGTCGCCGGAAGATGATCAACAACGGGAACCCGAGCAGATCAGTGTAGCTCGGCGGTTTTGCTCGTGCGCTCGAGCAGAAGGCTGGGAACCACGTCGGTTGAAGACCGAGAGGGCAATGGAAAATGTGCTGCGGCTGTGGCGTGGACGGATGATCACGTAGCCAGGGCAACAGGAGGTGGCGCGGTGCTTCTTGGGAGCGGGTTGCAACCGAGAGCTGTCGAGCGCTCACTGTTTGACCGAATTCAGCAGAGGCGGTGGACATTTGTGTGGCTGACAAAGGGGTCCCACCACCTCTAACTTTTATCCAATTTCCACTTATATTTCTCCACCAGCTACTCAAAATTTAAGGCTATGCTTTGCCTCAAAGTTAAGGTTTGAAAAGGTTGAATTCCACTGATTTGAATTCTGTTGTGGAAATTGAATTGAATATGGTCATTTGAATTTGAAAATGGAATTTGAATTCTTCCTTTTGCATTGTTCCAAGAACATAGCAAACCAACTCCAAAGTTTCTGATTTTTGGCATGGCTGCTAATTCAAATGTGGAGAACACATTTGTGGAACCAAATTTGCACATTGAGGAAGTTGGAATTTGAAACTGAATTTGAAATTCAGATTAGAGGGCTTCCTCTTTTAACCCCAAACAAATATTAAAGCTCCTCCAAATGAGCTGAAATTGGAAGGTTGAATATTTGGAATATGAAGATCCAAGTTATGCATTTAGATCTCCATGTGTGGAAGTTTTTGGGAAGTTTGAATCCTCACTTCGAACTTACACCGTTATAATTCAAAGTTTTAATTCCTCTCATTTTTCCTAAGTGTACATGAGCTGAATTTTTCTTGCTACCATTTTTTTGTGGATTTTACAAGATCACCCTTGGTTCGGGCTGTCCACGGTGGTCGACTTGGTTTACTTCTGTTTGAACTTGGAAGCAGCGGCAATTCTGCCGTTTCTAGGCGCAAGCGAGCTCGGAACCATGGGAACAAATGGCTAGCCGGCTAGAGCACTCATGGGCGAAGCTTTTTCTGTGGGAAGCTCGGGCAAAGGGTGCTGGGTTGCTCTGGTGTGCTCGGGCGAACAGAGAGCACGGCGGCTGTTTTCACTGCATGCGAGAGGACGAGCAAAGAGACCGAGTGAGCGAGAGAGCATTAATTTGCTTTGGTGCAACAGCTGCGTGATGATCAGGCCGAGCTCATGAGTTGAAGCAGGAGCTGGCGCTTGAGGCCTCGGGCGGGGGTGACGCCGGCGCGCTGTCGGCTCGTGTGCAACTGAGAGGGAAAAACAGAGTCGGTTTGGTTACATGTGTGTATGACATGTGGGTAGATCAAACAAATTACGAAGAATTTGAATCTGAAATCAGATTTCAAAACACGTTTGGTTTGGTTTTCTAATTCAAATTTGAATTTGAACTCTCCCTCAAATATTCTTTGGAATAATTGGTATACGAGCTTCAAAAATATCCAAATTTGGATCACGAGCTCATTGATACATGGGGAATGCATCGGTGCATTCATTTAGATGCATTTATACAATATGGATATGAATCCTTTTAAAAGATTCAAAATGGTGTTTAAATTTTTCCCTCCATCCTCTGCATATTAAGTATGTGCACATTAGTGCCATTTAGGGAGTAAAGTTCACTCCCCCTGTTAGCATATGCTAGTCAGGAGGTGAAGAATTTTTTAGCTCTCTCACATGTCCATTGTTGTGTTTATCATTTTATGTGACACAAACATAATCTGTCTTCGCCTTAACTTTGTTTCTTCAGTTGAAATCAACTTTACAAAAGTCAGGGCTGTTACATTCCTCCCCCCCCCCCTTAATAGAATCTCGTCCCGAGATTAAAAGAAAACATAAGGAAGGGAGAATGACTACTCGACATATGGTACAAACAAGTTGGGAAAATTTAAATGGAGAAAGTCCTCGCTTTCCGACGTGGTTTCATCAGCGGTGTGGTTGCTCCACAAGACTTTGTAAAATCGCAAGGTCTGATTTCTTGGGGCACGAGTCTTCTCATCGATAATCTGGATCGGATACTCCGAATAAGTGAGATCTGGTTGAAGATCCTCAATGTTCTCCATATGAACTGCGGTTGGGTAATTAAGACATTTTCGTAGCTGAGAGATGTGGAAAACATTGTGAATACCCAAAAGTGATGTCGGTAACTATAAATGATAAGCCACGGGTCCGCATATCTCAGTGACTGCAAACGGCCCGATGACTCGTGGAGCGATCTTTCCCTTCACTCCGAGACAATGAACCCCGTTCATCGGAGAGACACGAAGATACACGTGGTCCCCGATGTCAAAGTGGAGAGGTAGACGTCGTTTGTCTGCATAGCTCTTCTGCCGAGATTGAGCAGCCTTTAAATTGGCTTGAATCACTCGAACTCGTTCCTCGGCTTCATTCACAAGATCAATCCCGTAGACCACTCTCTCACCGGACTCACACCAATTCAGCGGTCTGCAGCACTTCTGGCCGTAAAGAGCTTCATACGGAGCCATCTTGATGCTGGAATGATAACCGTTATTATATGAGAATTCTTCTAACGGTAGATGGTCATCCCAATTCTTCCCATGGTTGATGACACATGCCCGTAGCATATCCTCCAGAATCTGATTTACCCTTTCCGTTTGACCATCAGTTTGTGGATGATACGCTGAACTCCGAATCAACTTGGTCCCCAAGGAAGCATGCAGTTGCTCCCAAAATCTGGATACGAATAATGCACCTCGGTCAGAAACGGTGGTGTGGGGAACCCCGTGTAAACACCCAATTCTCGAGATGAACAGCTCTGCATACTTCTTTGCCACATATTTAGTATGAACTGGAATAAAATGAGCTGTCTTGGTCAAACGATCGACGATTACCCAAATAGAATCATGCTTGTTGCTGGTCATGGATAATCTGACGATGAAGTCCATACTTATGTCTTCCCACTTCCATGCTGGAATCTTCAGCGGTTGAAGTGGTCCGGCTTTTCTCATATGGTCAGCTTTAACCCACCGACATGTATGACACTCGGATACGTACTTTGCAATCCCTCTTTTCATCCGTGTCCACCAAAACTTAGATTTCAAGTCTTGGTACATCTTATTGCTTCCCGGATGAATGGAGTACTTGGATAAATGTGCTTCATCCAATATCTTCCTCCGCTATTTCATATTCCAGGGTACCACTATGCGGTTGTTAAACCATAGAGTACCCTCTTCATCCTTGGGGAACATCTTCAATTCACCGCTGTCCACTCTTTTCCGGATGCGAGACATACCTTTGTCTCTCTTCTGAGCCTCTACAATCTCATCTCGGATTGTAGGAATAAGAGCGAGGTTGAACAGCTATCCATATGGAACTAAGCGCAGGCTTGGTTATCCTCCTTCATGTGCAGCCATGGCTAAATGGTGAATGTGGGCTTTCGGACTAAGTGCGTCGGCAACCACATTCGCTTTACCGGTATGGTAATGAATTTAAAGTTTATAGTCCTTGATCAATTCGAGCCATCTTCGCTGCCTCATATTCAATTCTTTCTGTGTGAAGATGTACTTTGAGCTTTTGTGGTCAATGTAGAGATGTACTAGATTGCCTAGTAAATAATGTCTCCACATTTTCAATGCAAGGACCACTGCAGCTAATTCAAGGTTGTGTGTCGGGTAATTCTGCTCATGACCCCTAAGTTGTCAGGATCCATACGCGACCACGCATCCTTCTTACATCAACACACAACCTAAACTAATACCGGATGCATCACAATAGACATCAAAAGGCTTCGTGGTGTCCGGCTGGGCTAAAACTGGAGCTGTGGTGAGATGCTTCACTAAAGTTTTAAAAGCTTGTTCACATGAATTTCTCCAACCATACTTGGTGCTGTTCTTCAACAGCTCCGTCATAGGTTTAGCGACTTTGGAGAAGTTTGGAATGAATCTCCTGTAATAACCCGCTAAACCTAGGAAAATCCTCACTTCATGAACAGATGTTGGAGATTTCCAAATCAGCACTTGCTCGATTTTACTTGGGTCCACAGCGATGCCTTCCTCTGTAATAACATGCCCAAGAAAAGGCACTTTGCTGATACAAAACTCACATTTACTAAACTTTGCATAAAGCTTGTGATCTCTCAAGCGTTGGAGTACAATACGCAAATGTTCAGAGTGTTCTTCTTCTGACTTTGAATAGACCAAGATGTCGTCGATGAAAACCACGACGAACTTGTCTAACTCCGGCATGAACACAGAGTTCATGAGATACATAAAGTGAGCGGGAGCATTGGTCAACACAAAAGACATGACAAGATATTCATAAAGACGATATCATGTCGAGAACTTCGTCTTAGGTACGTCTTCTGCCCGGATTTTTATCTGGTGATACCCGGACTGAAGATCCATCTTGGAGAATACCTTAGCACCCACTAGTTGATCAAATAAAATATCAATGCCGGTAGTGGATACTTATTGTGGATAGTGACAGCATTCAGTGGATGATAATCTACACATAGTCTCAAAGTTTCATCCTTCTTCTTCAGGAAGAGTGCGGAACAGCCCCAAGGTGATGAACTTGGGCGTATAAAACCTTTGTCCATGAGGTCATTCAGCTGCTCCATCAATTCTGCTAGCTCCTTCGTTGCCATTTTGTATGGTCGCCGAGAAATAGGTGTTGTTCTCGGTGCTAGTTCAATCTTGAACTTAACATCACGTTTGGGCGGCATGCCCGGCAAGTGACACGACCCCAAGGTCTTGTCGAGCCAGGATCACGCTGATGGGTGCTGCGTTGCACAGCACCTGATAACACACATCAAAGGTACAAAGCATAAGCAAAGTTTTATTACATAAAGAGGTTTATGAACATTTTTACCACAAAATATGTTCAGTCTACACTCACGGGCGTAGACACGCACACTAGCACGGCGGCGTGCACGACTCCCACTCGACGGGGTTCCCCTCCTGGGGTTCCGTCTCCTCCTCGGGAGTCCCTTCCTCATAGAACCCTGCAAAAGCTTCAAACACAAGAAGTGAGCACGAAGGCTCAGCAAGACTGACCCGTCTCTCCTAACCATGGAACGTCTACATGAGGGGTCATAGGTACAGGAGATAAAACAAGTTGCAAGGAGTCACCTAATTAGTGGAACCTTACTTTCAAATTTTAGCAGCAGGTTCTGGAGAACCTTACGCTAAGGCACATGAGAGAGCCGCAATCAAACAAGAAACACATTTCTCTCATGTACTTTGCCCAAAGTTGAAAAGAACTTTAGTTAGCTCTAAACTACAACAAATCATTAACAATCAAAGTCCATCTTTCAATCAGCAACATTTTAACATGTAACTAGCCTGTTCTTTCTACGTCACGGTACAGTGAACAAGTGGTACTCACTGACCGCGAGGGACGGCGATTATAATCGATTTACACCTACAGGGTTACCCGAACAACCCATCACGTACGCCCGTACTCGATGTTGCCTACAGCAACCATCACGGACGTCGTACGCAACCACCTTTCACCCGTTAGCCAAATGTTGAACTGGTCCAATCGTCCCGAGCAAGAGGTCTCTGCACGCGCATCTCAGTGCCGCCAGCCGATTTACACCTCAAGCTCTCAACCTACCCTTTGAACGACCAGCTATGCCTCAACACCCAGCTACCCGAGTTACATCGGTTTCCCGGTTCCCATATAGCCGGTAGGTCTTCGGTACTGTTCTAGCTTGTTCAACAGGCCCGCACACGGCTCGGTCCTCAATCGACACAAGCGGTTCTATAGCACCCAGGCCCCAAAGTCCTGCTGCCCTTACTCTCCGCTCGGTCTCATTTTTCTTGCCATGTGTATCATCTGCTATCTCTACCCGAGTCGAGTGCCTCTAGCCTATCCTCGCGAGAAGTTCCAACTACTCGACTTGTACCGAATCCTACACTATCTTAGCATTGCAGTAGCTAACAGGGTTTTTAATCCTAATCCCAACCCATGGTTTTCTTGGCTATGCATTTGGGTTTTCAAACAAGACTCTAATGCAAGGAATAATAGTACTCAAAGTAAGTTCTCAAAACAATAAAAGTTTGTAAAAAGTTCAATGCAAACCGGGGCTTGCCTTGCTGCTCTTGGTCGTAGGCTAGCTGCTCCTCCGGAGTAACGAAGTCTAAGACTTCGGGTTCCTCCTCGACCTTAGCTTAACATAAATGCACTTGATTGAATTTAAACTTATGAAGTCTATAACTCTTACTAGACAGATCCAATGACTCTGAAATTTTTACTGTGGCTTGGTTACAACCTAAACAGAGACTTGGTCAAGTTTTAGTTGCAGCAAAGCTCATTTGAGCTCTCCACAAATAATTATGTCCTTGACCTTAATTGAAACTCTTAGTGTGTTCTAGGGATTTCCATGGAGCAAGCCATGACTTTCTGAAACCTAGATTTTCAGAGGGTTCTAATGGGGTTGGTCTCACTTAATTTGAAGATTCCTAGATAAAGATATGAGCTAAACAATTTCAGAGAAATTCTGAAAATGTTTCTGGACATTTTCTATTTTCTCTGGAACAGTTTTATTAATCACACCATTAGGTGAATCAAACGAGCTTAAATGAATCTGAAATTTTTATGGTACTTCAGGGATATTTTGGTGAACATCCCAGCAAAATTTCAAACATTTCCTCCAAAGGATTCTCCAGTTAAAATTCCAAACATTTTAAAATTTGAGGAATTAATTCTGGAGAAATAAGGATTTTCATGAAGTGAAACTTGATTTGCTGTAAAGTACTCTGAGATCTGAATCCAACAAAATTTGGTTCACTCGACTTGGAGTTTCCTAGCCCATTCTATGAGGATTTGAAGTTTGAATCAAATCTGAAAATCGATGAAAAGTTTAAATCTGCCGGTGGGTCCACAGGGACACGTGTTGGGCACTGGAGCTACGGCACACCGGGGTCCACGGAGTTTTTGCATGCTAGCACACCAGATCCGAGCCGCAGACCGATCCCAATTTAAAATCCGAGCCGCTGACAGCCGGAACCCACCCCTTCGTCTACCTCTCGCCTCCCGTGCTCTGCCGCCGCGACACCTCGCCGGAGAGCTCGTCGGCAGCCTCTGTGGTGCTCCAAACTTCCTGATTCTGGAAGCCCCTGCGTACTTCCACTAGGGGAACATGATTCCGGGCTCAGTTCGTCATGAAAATGGCCGGCACCTGGTCGGCGACGAGCGGCAGCCTCGGGAGGACTTCAGCCGTGTCGGCTGACCTCCCTGGCACCCCAATCGATCGTGCAAACGGTCGGGAAGCATCAGTGGACCTTAGGAAAGGTCGACATGAGCTCCACGGAGCTCGGAAAGGGCTGTGTTGGGCTGTCATCGTGCGACCTAGGCCGGAAATCAGGATTTTTACTAAAACTCGAAGAACAGCGGTTTCCCTCAACGGTTCTTCATGGTTCCTGCTCCTATGGACTCGTACGGGCACCTAGAAGTGATACCCTCCACGAGAGGATGAGTGGTGCAGTGTGTATTACGAATTTCGGAGATCGGTTCTGACTCCACTTTTGCACACCGTCGCGAAAACATGAAATTCCGGTGTGAGCAGTCTATGTCATGCGGCCAGAGCTTGCGGAAATGGAAGAGGGACTGAAGGCGAACCTCTTTGCTGTTCACAGCTCGGCGAACGGTAGGCTGTGGTGGCCGGACGGATCGCTCCCACGGTGGCAGCTCGAGCTGAACCGGCAGAGAAAAGATCGTCGCGGTGGAGCTCGGGGAGGGCTGCTCCGGACCTGGAACTGGCGCGATGGTGTCCAGGAAGCCTTGGTGCACCCGGTGCTAGTCTCAGATCGCCGGGAGGATCACTGGATCGGCCGGGCGATGAGGGACCGAGAGTTCAACCGAGCGGCGAGGAGTTTCAGCTTTCTGGTGGATTTGAGTTTGAGTTCAAACTACCCTCTTTCTAGCTATACCCAAAAGTACCTCAAAAAGGTTTTGAATTTGGGTTAAACTTGGCATGGACATTCCTAGCAAGGTGTTTATGAGATGAAATGGTAGCAAAGACAAGATGGTATTGTCACACCCGGTTTTTCCGAAGAACAACCAAGTGAATATCACATGTATGCCAGGATCATTTTCTCATACATGTGATGACAAATAGTGAAGCATCATTTATTACAAGCCAGGTGTCGAATATAAATAAGTCTTACATAGCAAATGTCTCGATGGACAATAATAAGTTCATCACAAGTAAATAAACTAGCAGCGGAATATTATTCTTGAGGGCTCCGTCACAGGAGTTGCCCGGGGGTCTCCATGAACCTAGAAACCTTCTTCGGGTCCAAAGTCTTGGTCATTATACACCACCTCATTATCTTGACCTGAGCAGCAATATAAACCAACAAAATATGCAAGGTTGAGTACCAATGGTACTCAGCAAGTGTGGGAAAATTATAACATGCATAGCTAGAACAAGGAGAGGTTGAACTCATGGTTAAAGCACTACGCAACTAATACCTATCACCTTAGCTTATTAAGCACCAACATTACAACACAGGTGAAATGGTCCCAATCTCCCATCCCATCATCATAATCCAATAACCATAACATCATTTCCAATGTTAAGCTCCCCGCTTAACATCCACAACTTCCAAAACCATCAATCATCTAATCATGAATAAGTCCAAGCCGCTCTTGACCATGAGCACGGCTGTCATGATAGTTTTGACTCTGCAGAGTTTGTACCACTGTACCCACATGTAGTGATTTCATCCCCCGTTGCCGGGTGGACTAAAAGAACCTCCATTATGCCAGTGGCTACGAACCACATTCACACTTCCCAGGTGTGTAGCCAGGAGATCACTACGAAGCCTTTACAAAGGGATCCCCGACGAGCGTGGGCCCACTGAGGTTTCACCCCTAACAGCATACAAGAGGCTCCAACCCCGCTGCAGTGGCCCCCTCTTGAGCCTTGCGGTTCATATGGTAGTCCATCTGACACCTACTCCCCGCACCATCCAACACACCCATACTACGCCGGGGATACACCTAATTAATTGGCCAAGCTGCCCCATCTCAGCATGTGGTTGGCACGGTAAAGCCAAGTTACATGCTCCATGAACCGGTCCTTTGGATCCAGGCAAGTACTAAACACAAACCCGAGTCTCGTGCACCCAGCACACAACCAAAACATCCAACTTGCCTTGATCCCTACCTCTACATAACTCACAATATCTCATTCAAGAGTATGGTAAAATAAACTGATGATCTCATATCCCAAATATTCCATTCTAAGCATGGCTAAGCATATGCATAATAATAAATGACATGATAAAATAAATCCCAACCCAGGCTACAAGGAAACAATGTAATGCAATTCTAGGGAAACTTCCTAGCATGGGTTTCATATTTCATTTGACAATGCAAATAATTCTATCTACACATCCTAACATAGGATCAAAGTGGTCAAGGACACTTGCCTCCTTCCTGCTGCTCTTGAAATGGGTAGTCCTGATCTTGGAAAGGAATAACTTGCTCTTGAGCAGGTTCTACATCATACCATCACACATAGCAAAAGAAAAACAACAATCCATAAGACATAGTTCACACTTCCACTTCATACATACCACACATTCATATTTATGAAAGTCATTCACCATTATATGTGTTGTGGTTTCTCTATGTGTGTTGATTTGTGGCTTGCATGCATTTTTAATCATGTGTATATGATTCCTACTTTTGTGTTCACATTTATACTTACATACTATATATATGAGTTTCCAATTTAAACAAATTCCTTATATTCAATTACTACACCTTTTAGCTACCAAGTATGCATGAAAGGTATTTTCCTTCTCCATATGTGTCTTCAGAATTTTCACCAACCCTAAACTGAATTCTTTGGATTTTAGAACTCCATCTATCATTTACTAGTTGCTATATTTTCAGATTTATTTCCTATGCCTAAATGTGAACTTTATTATGAAAATAATAAAACACATCATCTAAACAGAATAGGTTCTGATATAAAATATTTACTAATATATTTTTGACCTTTTTCCTCTGATGTAAACTATTTTACAATTATTTTTCCTATTTTCCAGAACTATTCTTTACTTAAAAATGTGTCCCTAAATGTGAATAATAAATTAAACAGATTCATTTCAGCCCAAAATATATTTTTATCTCACTCCAAAGTTTTCTAAATACTGAGAAAGTTTTCAATTTAATTTTGACAATATGTTTGTCCCACTTTTTAAATTTTAAACACTAGCCACATATTCAATTTCCTAAATTAAACATTAAACAGGGCTAAAAAGGTAAAGTCACCCCACTACAGGGTCTATAATATTATTTTAAAAATTTTCAGGGGTCTAGCTATACATAACAGAGGAGTTTTTACTAATTTTTATTAAGTCCAGGGACTAAAACTGATTTTTAAATGAATTTACATGATTTTCTGAAGTTCCAGGGGCTAGATCAGAAGTTTCCGGGGCTAGCTCTTATTTCCTGAGAACCCCAGGGGGTAGCACGAAAGATTTCCAGTCTTTATAACGCGGGGCTGACGTGGACCGTCCGATTTTAAACCGACGGCTGAGATTATAACGTCGAACCGGTACACGGGGATTTAAACTCTACCGTGCGATTTAAAATAAACGGCGCACAAGCGGCCACGTCGCTCTAACCGAGCGCAGGCGGCGCTGCCTGGCGGCGCACGGCGGCGGGAGGCGGCGATCTCGCCGGAGAGTTTTGGATCTTCGGTAATTCTTCCTAGAACTGTGATTTTATGGCATAGATCGGTAGAGGATAGGTCGGGGATCTCACCTCGGGGGTTTTCTTGAGCTCGGAGGTCCTAGAAGGTAGTCGGCGACGAGGTCCGAAGTGAAACCACGGCGAAGCTCGTCGGTGCTGTGTTTGAACCGCAAGTCACCGAGTTTTCTGCACCTGCAGGGTTCCCCGGAGGCGGTGGATCAAGACTAGCGAGTTAGATCGGAATTTCCGAGCGTAGATCGGCCAGAATTCGCCGGAGAAGGCTCGGGTTCTCACCGGAGTAAAAACGGCGGATCGCGTGGGAAAAACAGAACGAGGCCGGGGTTTTTATAGACGGGGGAGGGCGGTGGGTTTGTTTAGATCGAGTGGGAGTCCTCC
Source organism: Neostapfia colusana (assembly GCA_030760725.1). Lineage (NCBI taxonomy): Eukaryota > Viridiplantae > Streptophyta > Magnoliopsida > Poales > Poaceae > Neostapfia > Neostapfia colusana. The sequence continues at coordinate 20,943,339 of JASWHV010000011.1, forward strand.
GGAACCAGAATTCGGCCGGAAATCCGGTCGGTTGCGATCGCGCGCGCGCGGGTGAACAGTCCGAGGTTCGGACGATCGGGGGTTAGGGATGACAGGTGGGTCCCACCTGTCTGAGAGAGAGAGCGCGGGCGCGCGGCTGCGGGCTGGCGCGGGGGCAGGGTGGGCCGGCTGGTGGGTTTCGGCCCACTGGCCGGTTTTTTTTCTGTTTTCCTTTTTCTTTTTCTATTTCTTTTCTGTTTTGAGTTTAATTTGAATCCCAGTTTGAATTTAAATTGTTGCAAAACATGCAACACGTCCAAAAATTTTTAAATTCCCCTCTTAACATGATTTTGGGTCTTAACAAGATTTTGGGGTGTTACAGCTCTACCCCCCTTAAAAGAAATCTCGTCCTCGAGATTGGTGGTTCTAAGAAAACAATTCCGGAAATTGTGCCTTGAGCTCATCTTCCCGCTCCCAGGTGGCTTCCTCTTCTGAGTGATGCTTCCACTGCACCTTGCACATCCGGATTCTTTTATTTCTGGTGAGGCATTCCATTGTCTCCAAAATCTTGTATGGTTGCTCGGCATAAGACAAATCCTCAGCTACGTCCACTTCATTCATGGGTAACACCTCTTCAGGCGTTCTCAGGCATTTCTTGAGTTGTGACACATGGAACACATCGTGCACATCCGATAGACGAGCCGGTAACTCTAGTTGATACGCCACTTCGCCTTTCCTTTCCAGAACATGAAAGGGTCCGATGTATCAAGGTGAAAACTTCCCTTTTACCTTGAACCGATGAAGTCCTCTGATAGGGGACACCTTGAGATAGACATAGTCTCCCACGTTGAAAACGAGCTCTCTTCTTCGTACATCGGCATAGCTCTTTTGGCGTGTCTGTGCTATCCTCAATTTTTTGCGAATTTCCCTCACCTTCACCTCGGCTTCTTGTAGTACTTCTGGACCAAACACTTTACTTTCCCCCGTTTGGTTCCAAAATAGGGGAGTTCTGCACTTCCTCCCGTACAAGGCTTCAAACGATGACATCTTCATACTAGCTTGATAGCTGTTGTTATAGGAAAACTCCGCATACGGTAAGTTCTTGTCCGAACTCCTATTGTTTTTTGAGTGCACATGCCCTCAGCATATCTTCAAGAATCTGATTGGTTCTTTCCGTCTGCCCGTCAGTTTGGGGATGATAGGCAGAACTAAAGTTCAGATGGGTTCCCATGGTTTCGTGCAACTTCTGCCAGAACCTTGATGTGAACTGTGTCCCTCGATCCGACACAATCTTCTTTGGCACTCCATGGTAACACACGATCCTTGACACGTACAATTCTGCCAATTTGGATTCGCTGTAGCTTTCTTTCACGGGGATGAAATGAGCTACCTTGGTTAGCCTGTCGATGATGACCCATATTGAATCATATCCTGATTGGGTCCTAGGCAATCCCACTATGAAATCCATACCGATTTCTTCCCATTTCCATTAAGGCACTTTGAGTGGTTGCAATAATCCTGCGGGTCGTTGATGTTCTTCTTTCACCAACTGACATGTGTCACATAGAGCAACATGTTCCGCGACATCTCGCTTCATGCCATACCACCAATACCTGCTCTTGAGGTCCTTGTACATCTTCGTACTCGCAGGATGAATGGAATAGTCAGAATCGTGAGCCTCCTTCAAAATCAATTCACGAATCTCCTTTACTTCAGGCACACAGATTCTTTTCCCATGCCACCGTTCCTTGTTCATCCTCTCTGAAACCAGGAGCTTTATTTTCCTTGATGAGTTGTCTGATCTCTTGTATCTTCTCGTCATTCTTTTGACCCTCGCGGATTTCTTGCTCGAGTGTGGAGTCCACTTCCATGGCATTGGCTTCCCCACTATTTACCAGGCGTAGATTGAGCCTTATAACCTCGTCCTTCAATTCTGCAGGCATGTCCTTCAAGCCCAACTTATTGACCTGCACTATCCGACTTAAAGCATCGGCCACGATGTTTGCTTTCCCAGGATGATAGTTGATGACCACATCAAAGTCATTGATTAGCTCTAACCATCTTCTTTGTCTGAGGTTGAGATCTGGCTGTGTAAAAATGTACTTCAAACTCTTATGATCTGTATATATCTCTGTCCTCTTCCCCATCAAATAGTGTCGCCAAATTTTCAACGCGTGTACCACTGCGGCTAGTTCTAAGTCATGTGTAGGATAGTTTTTCTCGTGCTTCCGAAGCTGCCGGGATGCATATGCCACGACATGCCCTTCTTGCATGAGAACACATCCCAACCCGTTTCCAGAGGCATCGCAGTACACTGTGAAATTCTTCTGCATATCTGGCATAACCAACACTAGTGCTGTTGTCAATCTCTTCTTTAACTCCTAAAAACTCGTCTCGCACTACGGCGTCCATGTGAATGCGATTCCCTTATCCAACAGTTTGGTGAGGGGTCTCGAGATCTTGGAGAATCCCTCAATAAACCGTCGATAGTATCCAGCCAATCCCAAGAAGCTTCGAACTTCCCCGACATTCTCAGGGGTCTTCCACTTCTGTATATCCTCGATTTTGGCAGGATCCACGGAGATTCCTCCCTCCGAGATTATATGTCCTAAGAAGGGAACTCTCTTCAGCAAAAACTCACACTTGCTCAACTTGGCATATAGTTGGTGTTCTCTTAGCCTTTGCAACACCAACCTTAGATGTTTCTCATGTTCTTCTTCATCTTTGGAGAAGACGAGAATGTCATCTATGAAAACCACCACAAATTTGTCTAGATATTCCATGAATACCTTGTTCATGAGATACATGAAGCATGCTGGGGCATTAGTTAGCCCGAAAGGCATAACAGTGTATTCATACAGTCCGTACCGAGATACGAAAGCTGTCTTAGGAATATCAGATTGCCTTATCTTGAGTTGGTGGTATCCCGACCTGAGATCAATTTTCGAGAACACACAAGCTCCCCTCAACTGATCAAACAAGTCTTCAATGCGGGGTAATGGGTACTTGTTCTTGATGGTTACCTCATTCAAGGCACGGTAATCCACGCATAACCTTTGGGTTCCGTCCTTTTTGGGCACAAATATCACCGGAGCTCCCCATGGCGAGGAACTAGGGCGAATATATCCCTTCTCTGTCAATTCTCTCAAATGATCCTTGAGTTCTCCCAGCTGCTTGGAGTCCATCCGATAAGGTCTCTTGTATATCGGGGTTGTTCCAGGCACTAGCTCAATTGCGAATTCCACTTCACGATCGGGAGGCATTCCTGGCAACTCATCCGGAAAAACATCTGTATATTCCCTGATGGTCCTGATTTCCTCAACTTTCACCTCAACTTGATTTAATCTAATGTCCCTCCTAGGCTCGTGTATTGTTATGAACTTTACTCTTGTGCCACGAGGGTGAGTTAGTTCGACCGTTCTGGTCGAACAATGAATGATTCCTTTATGTTTTGTCAACCAATCCATACCCAAGATAATATCTATCCCTTGTGAATCTATCACTATGAGGTTAGCAGTAAATACCACCCCATTAATGTCTAGGTTCACTTTGGGACACACTTGTCTTGTCCTTATTTCTCCTCCTGGAGAATTTACTGCTAGCATATGGTTCATTTGTGTTTTTGCTAGGTCATGCTTCTTAACAAACCCTTGAGCAATGAACGAGTGGGTAGCACCAGAATCAAACAGCAGGGTTGCAAGGTGTAAATTGGCAGGAAACTTACCAACTACCACGTCGGGTGCCTCTTGCGCTTCCTCCATAGTGACGTGGTTCACCCGTCCTCGCATCACAGTCTGCTGTTGTGGCTGTGCGGGCTTCTTCTTTGGGCATTTATGGGCGTAGTGCCCCACTTCACCGCAGCTAAAACATTGCACCCCAACCTTAGGTGCCTGGCCTTTGCTGTCTTGGGGTTGATTTGGAGGTCCCTGTACTGCTGGTCGAGGTGGATATGCGGGGCGAGGCTGCTGTACGAACTGACGTTGTGGCTGCGCTGGTGTTGCGGGAGGCCTGTAGTTCGGGTTGTACCCTCTTGGTGCCGAGTAGGGTACCGCAGCACGGTTCGTCTGCCCTGCAGGTTGCTGCATCAGACGTGGGCGAGTGTTGCTCCCTGAGGCTTGATGTGACCACCCGGCCTTCCTCTTGTTCTCATTTTCCAAGGCCTTCAGCTTCCTTTCCGCCACAAATGCTCTGTCCACCATCTTTTAGAAGCTTTCATACTCATTTGAGGACATCGCACACTGCATTTCGGCGGTAAGCCCTTCCACGAAACAATCCTGTTTCTGCTCATCAGTCTCTATGTCCCGTGGGGCATAACGGGATAGTTGAGTAAATTTAGTGAGGTATTCCCTCACCGTCATGTTTCCCTGCTGCAGTCTCAAAAACTCCTTCCTCTTGTTTTTGAGTTCACCTCTTGGGATGTAATGGTTGCAGAAGCTACGCTTGAACTCTTCCCAAGTGATGTTCTCAGGGTCATGATGGGCAGCCACGTAGGCGGTCTACCAATCAGCAGCAGGTCCATGCAATTGATGAGAGGCAAACAACACCCTCTCATACCCTTGGCACTGTATGATCCTCATCTTGCTCTCAATGGTCTTAAGCCAATCATCTACCTCCAGAGGTTCAGCAGCACTTGCAAACTTTGGAGGTCGAGTTCCTAGAAACTCACTCAACCTTGGTTGGCGTGGTGCAGCTTGTGGAGGTGGAACTTGATGCAAGTTGGCCACCACTTGAGTCAAGTTCTGGATGAGCTGATTTTGATTCTCCAGCATTTGGTAGAGAGGATCAAGTTCTTCACGGCGACCACCCCTGTCCTGGCCTCCAGAAAGATGAGGGTTGCAGGCCTCATCGTTGTTGTTGGCGGGGTTGGCAGCACATCCTTTTCCTCTTCCGGCCATCTGGCATGATCAACCAAATGTTAATTTAAAGTATTACGTATTATCTTACTACTTTCACTTGTTTGTACTTTAAAGTGTTGAAGCTTTGTTATACTTTCCTAGTGTCTCATATCTCTCACAAAAATAAATGCAATATTATTTCATGTGGGTTCACACACCAAAGCAAGACAATCTGAAGAAGAGGCTGTGGACAATTGCTCATGGCTTCCACAACTCACGTCACACACCAAGCATTAACACACCATTAACTAACGTAACGACTCGACTACTCGACATCCTTCTAATTTAAGGGAAAGGCTCTACGCTACTCGTTTTCTTGAGCTGGCTCCTCGGGATCTTCCTCATCATTTCGGCTGCCTTCTGACTCTGCTTTGGGTGGGGAGGCTGCTGGTGGAGAAGTGCGATGACGCCTGATCGCTCGGCGATCTGGGGAGTCAGGAGTCCACGTATCATTCACGGTGACACACAGTTCATTCCCATCTCCTCTTTCTCTCGCCCTCAAGCAGGCTCGCAGCAATGCCTCCGTTTCCTTCAGGGTGTCCCGAACATCCTGAAGCTCTTGCTGACACTCCTGCAGTCGAGTGCTGAGCATAGCAGCATCCTCCAAGCACAAGTCCATGTGCTCATGGGAAGTCCCTTGCTGCACTGGTGGGTACTTGTACTCCGTGGTACCACTCTCACGCTGGAGGACATACATGTACTCAGTCCTGTTCAGGTGTCGACGATAGATGTGACTGTGGCAGGTGATGGCCTCCCAGGTGACATCCTTCTCCGCATCAACCTGTGTCGCTCTACAAGCTGGAGAGCGGTGGATCTTAAGCAGCCGATTTTCGTGTATAATCCTCATCTCTGAGCTCCATTCTTCCCTCTTCTCACGGACGGTCCTGGTGGAGTTATAGTGGATGATTAGCTTGCCCGTATTGCCGGCGGCTTCGAGCATACGTCGAAGACGGCGCAACAAGCCTCCTACTGCCAATCCGTAGGAAAGGTACGTCACCGGACGGCTCTCCTCTCTTTCGGCAAGGGCAACTACGGGAACTCTCCCTCCTGTGGACTTACGAGCGGTGCGAATCATGCGAACCATCTAAAACAAAAAGCATTTAAACTTAGATTAGTTAAACTTTAAACAAAAATCCTATTTTGAATGAAAGTTGGGGTAAGAAGAAGAAAGTTACTCCACTAAATAACACTTTTCAACACACCTTGAAAAATAGTTTTTAAGAAAAATAGGGCCCTTAAATACGTCCATTTCTACCTAGGTCCACGTTCCTACGGGCAACCTTGGCTCTGATACCACTTCTTGTCACACCCGGTTTTTCCAAAGAACAACCAAGTGAATATCACATGTATGCCAGGATCATTTTCTCATACATGTGATGACAAATAGTGAAGCATCATTTATTACAAGCCAGGTGTTGAATATAAATAAGTCTTACATAGCAAATGTCTCGATGGACAATAATAAGTTCATCACAAGTAAATATACTAGCAGCGGAATATTATTCTTGAGGGCTCCGTCACAGGAGTTGCCCGGGGGTCTCCATGAACCTAGAAACTTTCTTCGGGTCCAAAGTCTTGGTCATTATACACCACCTCATTATCTTGACCTGAGCAGCAATATAAACCAACAAAATATGCAAGGTTGAGTACCAATGGTACTCAGCAAGTGTGGGAAAATTATATCATGCATAGCTAGAACAAGGAGAGGTTGAACTCATGGTTAAAGCACTACGCAACTAATACCTATCACCTTAGCTTATTAAGCACCAACATTACTACACAGGTGAAATGGTCCCAATCTCCCATCCCATCATCATAATCCAATAATCATAACATCATTTCCAATGTTAAGCTCCCCGCTTAACATCCACAACTTCCAAAACCATCAATCATGTAATCATGAATAAGTCCAAGCCGCTCTTGACCATGAGCACGGCTGTCATGATAGTTTTGACTCTGCAGAGTTTGTACCACTGTACCCACATGTAGTGATTTCATCCCCCGTTGCCGGGTGGACTAAAAGAACCTCCATTATGCCAGTGGCTACGAACCACATTCACACTTCCCAGGTGTGTAGCCAGGAGATCACTACGAAGCCTTTACAAAGGGATTCCCGACGAGCGTGGGCCCACTGAGGTTTCACCCCTAACAGCATACAAGAGGCTCCAACCCCACTGCAGTGGCCCCCTCTTGAGCCTTGCGGTTCATATGGTAGTCCAGCTGACACCTACTCCCCGCACCATCCAACACACCCATACTACGCCGGGGATACACCTAATTAATTGGCCAAGCTGCCCCATCTCAGCATGTGGTTGGCACGGTAAAGCCAAGTTACATGCTCCATGAACCGGTCCTGTGGATCCAGGCAAGTACTAAACACAAACCCCAGTCTCGTGCACCCAGCACACAACCAAAACATCCAACTTGCCTTGATCCCTACCTCTACATAACTCACAATATCTCATTCAAGAGTATGGTAAAATAAACAGATGATCTCATATCCCAAATATTCCATTCTAAGCATGGCTAAACATATGCATAATAATAAATGACATGATAAAATAAATCCCAACCCAGGCTACAAGGAAACAATGTAATGCAATTCTAGGGAAACTTCCTAGCATGGGTTTCATATTTCATTTGACAATGCAAATAATTCTATCTACACATCCTAACATAGGATCAAAGTGGTCAAGGACACTTGCCTCCTTCCTGCTGCTCTTGAAATGGGTAGTCCTGATCTTGGAAAGGAATAACTTGCTCTTGAGCAGGTTCTACATCATACCATCACACATAGCAAAAGAAAAACAACAATCCATAAGACATAGTTCACACTTCCACTTCATACAAACCACACATTCATATTTATGAAAGTCATTCACCATTATATGTGTTGTGGTTTCTCTATGTGTGTTGATTTGTGGCTTGCATGCATTTTTAATCATGTGTATATGATTCCTACTTTTGTGTTCACATTTATACTTACATACTATATATATGAGTTTCCAATTTAAACAAATTCCTTATATTCAATTACTACACCTTTTAGCTACCAAGTATGCATGAAAGGTATTTTCCTTCTCCATATGTGTCTTCAGAATTTTCACCAACCCTAAACTGAATTCTTTGGATTTTAGAACTCCATTTATCATTTACTAGTTGCTATATTTTCAGATTTATTTCCTATGCCTAAATGTGAACTTTATTATGAAAATAATAAAACACATCATCTAAACAGAATAGGTTCTGATATAAAATATTTACTAATATATTTTTGACCTTTTTCCTCTGATGTAAACTATTTTACAATTATTTTTCCTATTTTCCAGAACTATTCTTTACTTAAAAATGTGTCCCTAAATGTGAATAATAAATTAAACAGATTCATTTCAGCCCAAAATATATTTTTATCTCACTCCAAAGTTTTCTAAATACTGAGAAAGTTTTCAATTTAATTTTGACAATATGTTTGTCCCACTTTTTAAATTTTAAACACTAGCCACATATTCAATTTCCTAAATTAAACATTAAACAGGGCTAAAAAGGTAAACTCACCCCACTACAGGGTCTATAATATTATTTTAAAAATTTTCAGGGGTCTAGCTATACATAACAGAGGAGTTTTTCCTAATTTTTATTAAGTCCAGGGACTAAAACTGATTTTTAAATGAATTTACATGATTTTCTGAAGTTCCAGGGGCTAGATCAGAAGTTTCCGGGGCTAGCTCTTATTTCCCGAGAACCCCAGGGGGTAGCACGTAAGATTTCCAGTCTTTATAACGCGGGGCTGACGTGGACCGTCCGATTTTAAACCGACGGCTGAGATTATAACGTCGAACCGGTACACGGGGATTTAAACTCTACCGTGCGATTTAAAATAAACGGCGCACAAGCGGCCACGTCGCTCTAACCGAGCGCAGGCGGCGCTGCCCGTCGGCGCACGGCGGCGGGAGGCGGCGATCTCGCCGGAGAGTTTCGGATCTTCGGGAATTCTTCCTAGAACTGTGATTTTATGGCATAGATCGGTAGAGGAGAGGTCAGTGATCTCACCTCGGAGGTTTTCTTGAGCTCGTAGGTCCTGGAAGGCGGTCGGCGACGAGGTTCGAAGTGAAACCACGGTGAAGCTCATCGGCGCTGTGTTTGAACCGCAAGTCACCGAGTTTTCTGCACCTGCAGGGTTCCCCGGAGGCGGTGGATCAAGACTAGCGAGTTAGATCGGAATTTCCGAGCGTAGATCGGCCAGAATTCGCCGGAGAAGGCTCGGGTTCTCACCGGAGTAAAAGCGGCGGATCGTGTGGGAAAAACAGAACGAGGCCGGGTTTTTATAGACGGGGGAGGGTGGTGGGTTTGTTTAGATCGAGTGGGAGTCCTCCGGAACCGGAATTCGGCCGGAAATCCGGTCGGTTGCGATCGCGCGCGCGCAGGTGAACAGTCCGAGTTTCGGACGATCGGGGGTTAGGGATGATAGGTGGGTCCCACCTGTCTGAGAGAGAGAGCGCGGGCGCGCGGCTGCGGGCTGGCGCGGGGGCAGGGTGGGCCGGCTGGTGGGTTTCGGCCCACTGGCCGGTTTTTTTCTGTTTTCCTTTTTCTTTTTCTATTTCTTTTCTGTTTTGAGTTTAATTTGAATTCCAGTTTGAATTTAAATTGTTGCAAAACATGCAACACGTCCAAAAAATTTTAAATTCCCCTCTTAAAATGATTTTGGGTCTTAACAAGATTTTGGGGTGTTACAGGTATTCGTGAGATGGTAGCGAATACGAGGAGATATTCATGAGCAAGAATGAGGATTGATTGATGTCTTGTTGGGATATGGAAGGTAATGAAAATAATGGAGGTATGATTGGTATTTTAGTACATGTTGGGATTACATTCGCTTAAAGATAAGTTGCTGTTTTTATCATGGTTTTGATAAATAAGTTTGCTTTCTGCAATGAGCCTTTTTATACCTACCTTGTTGTGATCTACATATCATATTTTCCCATACTTGCTGAGTACATCATTGTACTCAAACTTGCATTATTATTTCATCATCAGCAACAGGAGAAAATTTCTATGAAGATGAAGTGGAGCATTAGGCGTGTAATCTGTCCTCAACCTTGCCTGTGGGGATGGAGCAGAGATGGAGCTGCTGCTGTTGTTTAGATTGCTTCTGCATTAGAATAAAGACTTCCGCTGTTAGATTAAACTTCCGCTGTGAGCATGAGTCCAAGACTCATGAGACATTGTAATAAACTCTGTTATTCGTGGTCATATATATTCTAAAATTCAGTTGTGGATGATATGTATATGTGTGACGAATATCCTGGGCACACATATGCATCAGTTCTCGGTTCCGTGGTTCTCCACATAATTGAGGGCGTCACAGACTGGTATCAGAGCCACTGGTTTAGGTTACACACTTAGATAGATCATAGATTGGTATCCGACACAGATTGGTAGCTAAGCCACGCTGACCATAGGATGCAAGCCTAGGGTGCTTAGATTGACCTTGAAACTGCCTTGACATAGGATAAAAGCCTAGGAAAGGGCATAGTTGGAACACAGATTGGCAACACCCTAAGCCATATAGGACCCCCATTGAGCAAGCCTTGAATAGGAGTTGTGTGAGCCCTTGTGATGATTGTTTGTGATTGTGTGCTTAGTGTGAGTTGTGGGACATCTCAAGACGTTGTCCATATCCACACATAAGTAGAAAGAGGAGTGAGATGCTTCGGCATTTGTTCACATCCTCATATGGGCTAATATATATAAGTCCAACCCACCTTGCATGCATATAGTTGAGGTCCTGGTGGAGCTATAGTGTATGATTAGCTTGCCCGTATTGCCGGCGGCTTCGAGCATACGTCGAAGACGGCGCAACAAGCCTCCTACTGCCAATCCGTAGGAAAGGTACGTCACCGGACGGCTCTCCTCTCTTTCGGCAAGGGCAACTACGGGAACTCTCCCTCCTGTGGACTTACGAGCGGTGCGAATCATGCGAACCATCTAAAACAAAAAGCATTTAAACTTAGATTAGTTAAACTTTAAACAAAAATCCTATTTTGAATGAAAGTTGGGGTAAGAAGAAGAAAGTTACTCCACTAAATAACACTTTTCAACACACCTTGAAAAATAGTTTTTAAGAAAAATAGGGCCCTTAAATACGTCCATTTCTACCTAGGTCCACGTTCCTACGGGCAACCTTGGCTCTGATACCACTTCTTGTCACACCCGGTTTTTCCAAAGAACAACCAAGTGAATATCACATGTATGCCAGGATCATTTTCTCATACATGTGATGACAAATAGTGAAGCATCATTTATTACAAGCCAGGTGTTGAATATAAATAAGTCTTACATAGCAAATGTCTCGATGGACAATAATAAGTTCATCACAAGTAAATATACTAGCAGCGGAATATTATTCTTGAGGGCTCCGTCACAGGAGTTGCCCGGGGGTCTCCATGAACCTAGAAACTTTCTTCGGGTCCAAAGTCTTGGTCATTATACACCACCTCATTATCTTGACCTGAGCAGCAATATAAACCAACAAAATATGCAAGGTTGAGTACCAATGGTACTCAGCAAGTGTGGGAAAATTATATCATGCATAGCTAGAACAAGGAGAGGTTGAACTCATGGTTAAAGCACTACGCAACTAATACCTATCACCTTAGCTTATTAAGCACCAACATTACTACACAGGTGAAATGGTCCCAATCTCCCATCCCATCATCATAATCCAATAATCATAACATCATTTCCAATGTTAAGCTCCCCGCTTAACATCCACAACTTCCAAAACCATCAATCATGTAATCATGAATAAGTCCAAGCCGCTCTTGACCATGAGCACGGCTGTCATGATAGTTTTGACTCTGCAGAGTTTGTACCACTGTACCCACATGTAGTGATTTCATCCCCCGTTGCCGGGTGGACTAAAAGAACCTCCATTATGCCAGTGGCTACGAACCACATTCACACTTCCCAGGTGTGTAGCCAGGAGATCACTACGAAGCCTTTACAAAGGGATTCCCGACGAGCGTGGGCCCACTGAGGTTTCACCCCTAACAGCATACAAGAGGCTCCAACCCCACTGCAGTGGCCCCCTCTTGAGCCTTGCGGTTCATATGGTAGTCCAGCTGACACCTACTCCCCGCACCATCCAACACACCCATACTACGCCGGGGATACACCTAATTAATTGGCCAAGCTGCCCCATCTCAGCATGTGGTTGGCACGGTAAAGCCAAGTTACATGCTCCATGAACCGGTCCTGTGGATCCAGGCAAGTACTAAACACAAACCCCAGTCTCGTGCACCCAGCACACAACCAAAACATCCAACTTGCCTTGATCCCTACCTCTACATAACTCACAATATCTCATTCAAGAGTATGGTAAAATAAACAGATGATCTCATATCCCAAATATTCCATTCTAAGCATGGCTAAACATATGCATAATAATAAATGACATGATAAAATAAATCCCAACCCAGGCTACAAGGAAACAATGTAATGCAATTCTAGGGAAACTTCCTAGCATGGGTTTCATATTTCATTTGACAATGCAAATAATTCTATCTACACATCCTAACATAGGATCAAAGTGGTCAAGGACACTTGCCTCCTTCCTGCTGCTCTTGAAATGGGTAGTCCTGATCTTGGAAAGGAATAACTTGCTCTTGAGCAGGTTCTACATCATACCATCACACATAGCAAAAGAAAAACAACAATCCATAAGACATAGTTCACACTTCCACTTCATACAAACCACACATTCATATTTATGAAAGTCATTCACCATTATATGTGTTGTGGTTTCTCTATGTGTGTTGATTTGTGGCTTGCATGCATTTTTAATCATGTGTATATGATTCCTACTTTTGTGTTCACATTTATACTTACATACTATATATATGAGTTTCCAATTTAAACAAATTCCTTATATTCAATTACTACACCTTTTAGCTACCAAGTATGCATGAAAGGTATTTTCCTTCTCCATATGTGTCTTCAGAATTTTCACCAACCCTAAACTGAATTCTTTGGATTTTAGAACTCCATTTATCATTTACTAGTTGCTATATTTTCAGATTTATTTCCTATGCCTAAATGTGAACTTTATTATGAAAATAATAAAACACATCATCTAAACAGAATAGGTTCTGATATAAAATATTTACTAATATATTTTTGACCTTTTTCCTCTGATGTAAACTATTTTACAATTATTTTTCCTATTTTCCAGAACTATTCTTTACTTAAAAATGTGTCCCTAAATGTGAATAATAAATTAAACAGATTCATTTCAGCCCAAAATATATTTTTATCTCACTCCAAAGTTTTCTAAATACTGAGAAAGTTTTCAATTTAATTTTGACAATATGTTTGTCCCACTTTTTAAATTTTAAACACTAGCCACATATTCAATTTCCTAAATTAAACATTAAACAGGGCTAAAAAGGTAAACTCACCCCACTACAGGGTCTATAATATTATTTTAAAAATTTTCAGGGGTCTAGCTATACATAACAGAGGAGTTTTTCCTAATTTTTATTAAGTCCAGGGACTAAAACTGATTTTTAAATGAATTTACATGATTTTCTGAAGTTCCAGGGGCTAGATCAGAAGTTTCCGGGGCTAGCTCTTATTTCCCGAGAACCCCAGGGGGTAGCACGTAAGATTTCCAGTCTTTATAACGCGGGGCTGACGTGGACCGTCCGATTTTAAACCGACGGCTGAGATTATAACGTCGAACCGGTACACGGGGATTTAAACTCTACCGTGCGATTTAAAATAAACGGCGCACAAGCGGCCACGTCGCTCTAACCGAGCGCAGGCGGCGCTGCCCGTCGGCGCACGGCGGCGGGAGGCGGCGATCTCGCCGGAGAGTTTCGGATCTTCGGGAATTCTTCCTAGAACTGTGATTTTATGGCATAGATCGGTAGAGGAGAGGTCAGTGATCTCACCTCGGAGGTTTTCTTGAGCTCGTAGGTCCTGGAAGGCGGTCGGCGACGAGGTTCGAAGTGAAACCACGGTGAAGCTCATCGGCGCTGTGTTTGAACCGCAAGTCACCGAGTTTTCTGCACCTGCAGGGTTCCCCGGAGGCGGTGGATCAAGACTAGCGAGTTAGATCGGAATTTCCGAGCGTAGATCGGCCAGAATTCGCCGGAGAAGGCTCGGGTTCTCACCGGAGTAAAAGCGGCGGATCGTGTGGGAAAAACAGAACGAGGCCGGGTTTTTATAGACGGGGGAGGGTGGTGGGTTTGTTTAGATCGAGTGGGAGTCCTCCGGAACCGGAATTCGGCCGGAAATCCGGTCGGTTGCGATCGCGCGCGCGCAGGTGAACAGTCCGAGTTTCGGACGATCGGGGGTTAGGGATGATAGGTGGGTCCCACCTGTCTGAGAGAGAGAGCGCGGGCGCGCGGCTGCGGGCTGGCGCGGGGGCACGGTGGGCCGGCTGGTGGGTTTCAGCCCACTGGCCGGTTTTTTTCTGTTTTCCTTTTTCTTTTTCTATTTCTTTTCTGTTTTGAGTTTAATTTGAATTCCAGTTTGAATTTAAATTGTTGCAAAACATGCAACACGTCCAAAAAATTTTAAATTCCCCTCTTAAAATGATTTTGGGTCTTAACAAGATTTTGGGGTGTTACAGGTATTCGTGAGATGGTAGCGAATACGAGGAGATATTCATGAGCAAGAATGAGGATTGATTGATGTCTTGTTGGGATATGGAAGGTAATGAAAATAATGGAGGTATGATTGGTATTTTAGTACATGTTGGGATTACATTCGCTTAAAGATAAGTTGCTGTTTTTATCATGGTTTTGATAAATAAGTTTGCTTTCTGCAATGAGCCTTTTTATACCTACCTTGTTGTGATCTACATATCATATTTTCCCATACTTGCTGAGTACATCATTGTACTCAAACTTGCATTATTATTTCATCATCAGCAACAGGAGAAAATTTCTATGAAGATGAAGTGGAGCATTAGGCGTGTAATCTGTCCTCAACCTTGCCTGTGGGGATGGAGCAGAGATGGAGCTGCTGCTGTTGTTTAGATTGCTTCTGCATTAGAATAAAGACTTCCGCTGTTAGATTAAACTTCCGCTGTGAGCATGAGTCCAAGACTCATGAGACATTGTAATAAACTCTGTTATTCGTGGTCATATATATTCTAAAATTCAGTTGTGGATGATATGTATATGTGTGACGAATATCCTGGGCACACATATGCATCAGTTCTCGGTTCCGTGGTTCTCCACATAATTGAGGGCGTCACAGACTGGTATCAGAGCCACTGGTTTAGGTTACACACTTAGATAGATCATAGATTGGTATCCGACACAGATTGGTAGCTAAGCCACGCTGACCATAGGATGCAAGCCTAGGGTGCTTAGATTGACCTTGAAACTGCCTTGACATAGGATAAAAGCCTAGGAAAGGGCATAGTTGGAACACAGATTGGCAACACCCTAAGCCATATAGGACCCCCATTGAGCAAGCCTTGAATAGGAGTTGTGTGAGCCCTTGTGATGATTGTTTGTGATTGTGTGCTTAGTGTGAGTTGTGGGACATCTCAAGACGTTGTCCATATCCACACATAAG
This sequence comes from Neostapfia colusana, assembly GCA_030760725.1. Taxonomy (NCBI): domain Eukaryota; kingdom Viridiplantae; phylum Streptophyta; class Magnoliopsida; order Poales; family Poaceae; genus Neostapfia; species Neostapfia colusana. The sequence goes on from JASWHV010000011.1 coordinate 20,958,803, forward strand.
TAGAAAGAGGAGTGAGATGCTTCGGCATTTGTTCACATCCTCATATGGGCTAATATATATAAGTCCAACCCACCTTGCATGCATATAGTTGAGGGGATCTACCTAACCTTCTAGCCTTCTATTCTATTTCGTTCTCTCTCTCACAGATGGTGAGAGGAAACACCGGCCGAAGGAACATCCGTGACAACCAAGAGGATGGCCACGATGAAGTTCCTGTTAACCCCGGAGCTGGTGAGAACAACCTGGAACGGTTGATGGCCATGTAGAATCAACTTATGCAAACCATGATCCAAACTTTGGGTCACTTGCAGGCCAACAACAACAACCCCGTTCCGGCACCACCGCCACAACCACCGTCGGCTCATAACAGACTGGGAGAGTTCATGAGGACTCGACCACCCACCTTTGCTCAAGCTAATGACCCCATGGAGGCCGACGATTGGTGGAAACCCATGGAGAAGAATATTTCCATAGTGCAGTGCAATGACCGAGAGAAGGTTCTCTTTGTGTCGCACCAACTCATGGGAGCTGCCGCTGACTTGTGGGATGCCCTATGCAACGCTCATATCGACCCGGAGGTAATCACTTGGACTGAGTTCAAGGAGAGTTTCCGCTCTCATTACATCCCTGCTGGTGCAATGATGCTCAAGAGACAGGAGTTTGAAGGTCTCCCCCAAGGACAGAGAAGCGTGAATGAGTATCTCAACAAGTTCACACAACTGTCCCGGTATGCCCCCGAAGATGTCAACTCAGACCAGAGGAAGCAGTACCTGTTCATGAGAGGGTTGAACAATGAGATCCAGGTTCAGCTCCTCAACAATGACTACACGAGCTTCTAGAAGCTGGTTGACAAGGCTATAGTGGTTGAAAGCAAGATCCGAGAGATCAAGCGAGAGTGCAAGAGGAAGATGCCATACCAGCCCCAAGGGAGCAACGTACGACCTCGGTACATGCCCTCGGCCACACCACAGTATGGATCAACCACTTCTTCATACCGCACTAGTCAGCCACCACAGCAACGACCAGTTGCACAAGCACCTCGTGTGCCCTTGCCTCCTATGCCCCTACCAAACATGGGCGCTCCTGTTTAAAACCCCCGCCCCAACGTACCTGCTGCCGTAGGCAACAGGGCATGCTTTGCATGCGGGGAAACAGGACACTTCGCGAGCCAGTGCCCGAGGAGAGGCATTGGACAGCAAGGCAACGTGCCAAAGCAGAACCCGCGACCGAACGGAGGGGACAATCAAGGAAACCGTGGACAGCAGAACTATGCTCGCGGCAACGTGAACCATGTCTCTGCTGAGGAAGCACAACAGGCTGAGGACATCGTAATTGGTATGTTCCTTGCCAACTCCAACCCAGCCACCATCTTATTTGATTCAGGAGCATCACATTCCTTCATAGCATCCAAGTATGCTGCCTAGCATAATCTACCCATATCACACTTAAAATGCGCTATGTTAGTTAATTTTCCCGGTGGAGAGATGAGGACTAATATAGTATGTACGAAAGTAAGCCTTAAAATAAAGGGGGGTAGACTTCCTTGCCAACCTATCGTCTTGGATTCCCAAGGGATTGACATAATACTCGGGATGGATTGGTTAAGCAAGCACAACAGGGTAATCCAATGTGCTGAAAGAAGCATGCAGTTGACAAATGAGCACGGTATTCGTGTCGAGTTTGAGTCAGCCCAACAAACAACCGAAAAGGCAATCTTGAACCACGTCAAAGGAGCAACATTGGACAGCATTTCAGTGGTTCAAAAATTCTCAGACGTGTTTCCAAAGGAGCTTCTAGGTATGCCACCTGATCGGGACATTGAGTTTGCCATTGATTTTGTACCCGGAACTGCACCCATAGCAAAGAGACCCTATAGGATGCCCGTCAATGAACTAGTGGAACTCAAGAAGCAAATTCAGGAGCAGTTGGAGAAGGGTTTGTACGTCCAAGCTCGTCACCATGGGGAGCCCCCGTGCTCTTCGTAGACAAGAAGGATGGGACCCAAAGGATGTGCATGGACTATAGATCTCTCAATGAGGTAACAATCAAGAACAAATACCCTCTGCCCCGTATAAAGGACCTATTCGACCAAATGAAAGGAGCCCGAGTGTTCTCTAAGATTGATCTTCGGTCGGGATACTTCCAACTGAAGATAAAGCCCTCCGATATACCCAAAACTGCCTTTCGAACACGATATGGTTCGTATGAATATACCGTCATGTCTTTTGGGTTAACAAATGCACCCACATACTTCATGTACCTTATGAACAAGGTTTTCATGGAGTACTTGGATAAGTTCATCGTGGTTTTCATCGACGACATTATGGTGTATTCAAAAAGTGAGGAGGAGCATGAAGAACATTTGAAATTGACCTTGCAGAAAATGCGTGAGCATCAATTGTATGCCGAGCTTAACAAGTGTCACAGTGGGAAGGCCAATGTAGTAGCTGATGCATTGAGCCGGAAGGGAGCATGTCACCAACTTACGGTTCGGGAGCTACCACACGAACTACGTAAGGAGTTCGAACGGTTACACCTCAGATTCTTGAACAAGATAGAATTGATGGAGATCCACTCTTCATTGGAGCAAGAGATTTGAGATGGACAGGCAACGGATGAGGAGATTAAGGAGATCAAGGAAAGGATCCGACAAGGAATAGAGAAGGATTTCAAAGATGATGAGAACGGTACGCTTTGGCTAGGAAAAAGGATTTGCGTGCCTAACGTGAAGCACATCCGCGACATGATATTAAAAGAGGCACATGATTTACCCTATTCCATACATCCGGGAAGTACCAAAATGTACAAGGACTTGAAGACTTGTTATTGGTGGGATGGTATGAAAAGGGATATAGCCGAATACGTTGCCCTATGCGACACATGCCAACGGGTGAAGGCCAAACATCAAAGACCCGCTAGATTGTTGCAACCCATGAAGGTACCCGAGTAGAAGTGGGAGGACATCAGTATGGATTTCATTGTTGGATTGCCACGTACTCAGTCGGGTTATGACTCCATCTGGGTTATCGTGGACCGATTGACGAAAACCACCCATTTTCTCCTTATAAGGGCCAAGTTCAACATTGCACAATTAGCCGAGTTGTACATGGAGCATATCGTGTGCCATCATGGAGTTCCGAGGAGGATAGTCTCAGATCGAGGTTCTCAGTTTACCTCTAGATTCTGGAGGAAGCTGCAGAAAGCTATGGGTACACGACTAGATTTTAGCTCCGCCTACCACGCACAAACCGATGGACAAACCGAAAGGACAAACCAAATTTTGGAGGACATGTTGAGAGCTTGCGCCTTGAAACGTGGGCGTAGTTGGGATAGGAGTTTACCGTACGCCGAATTCTTTTATAACAACAGCTATCAAGCTAGCTTGAAGATGTCACCTTTCGAAGCATTGTATGGTAGGCGGTGTAGAACGCCGCTGCTCTAGAATGAGGCCGGAGAGAACCAGGTGTTTGGACCCGAAGTGCTACAAGAAGCTGAAAAGCAGGTCCAAACGATACGGGAGAACTTAAAGGCTGCTCAGTCATGACAAAAAGGCTACGCGGATAATAGGCGAAGGAAGTTGACCTTCGAAGTAGGAGACTTTGTATACCTTAAGGTATCACCTATCCGTGGCCAACGACGTCTCAACGTCAAAGGCAAGCTAGCACCTCGCTACATCGAACCATTTAAGATTTTGGACAAGCGAGGAGAAGTAGCCTATCAACTAGAGCTCCCAACATATCTCTCCGACGTACATGACGTGTTTCATGTATCCCAGCTCAAGAAGTTCTTGGGAGTACCAGAGGAGCAAGTATCAATGGAAGAGCTTGAACTTCAAGAGGACCTGACTTATGCGGAGCACCCTGTCCAAATTCCGGACGTAAAGGAAAGGGTCACCAGGAACAAAGTGATCCGATGGTGTAAGGTACAATGGAGCCATCACACCGAAGCTGAAGCCACATGGGAACGTGAAGAAGACATCAAGGCAGAATTCCCTCATCTATTCTCTACTAATGAATCTCGAGGGCGAGATTCAATTTAAGGGGGGTAGATTTGTGACACCCTCATTTTTAGTTTCTGCATGTATTCATGCTTCATGTAGAGAAAACATTTTAAAAGAAGTGGGAACAAAGAAAGAATAAAAAGATAGCCAAAAAGAGCAAAATCCAGTTCACCAAGAGCTCTGAAGACAACTTCCGCGGCCCGCTGGCCACGTGGCGACTTTGGAGCTCCTCCCTGCAAAGGGGGAGAGGTCCGACCCCGTGGAACACGTGGTGCCCCCGGAGCTAGCCTCTGCGAAGAAGCAAGGCCAGCCGCAGGACACATGTCACCTTCGGAGCTAGTCACCACGGAAGTCAGAGGACCAGTCACGGGGGATACGTGTCAATCTCGGAGCTCACCTCCGAGAGGTCCGGTTCTACTGGACACATGTCGCCACCGGAGCTTATCTCTGGGAGGTCCGACACTGTTGGAGACATGTCGACCTCGGAGCTCGTCTCTGAGGCAAAAGGGAGTCTGGCGCTACTTGACGCGTGGCATTCACGAAGCTCGCCTCCGAAGAGAGGGAGGTCCGAAATGGATACGTGGCACACCCGGAGCCACCTCCAAAGAGAGGGAAGGTCCGGCACTGACACGTGGCGTGTGCGGAGCCACCTCCGAATAGAGAGGAGGTCCCGATCACCAGGATACGTGGCACACGCGGATCTCACCTCCAAAGGAGAGGGAGGTCTCGCTTGCTTGACACGCGGCACAACCGGAGCTCGTCCCTGCGGAAAAGGGGAGACCAGACCCCGGTGGATGAGCTTCCAGAGCTCCTCACCGCGGAGGTAACGAGTTCTGGAGCGGTTTTTGGATTCTGTACACGTAGAAATATCGGTACAGAGAAGAAACCGACCTGAATTCCACAATGTTACCGCACCAAATCGACTAAAGATAAGTTGTTAAGATTCAACGACAAATCTGAATAGAACTCTTATTCGAAATACAATCAGATTAGGACTCTTCTTCTCCCGATTATAAATAGAACCCAGAACCTTTGGCCGAAAACAACAAACTTCTTTTCCACCTCCTAAGCCGACGACTTAGAGCCCTAGCCCCAACTCGCCGAGTAAGCCCATCGCCGGAGTTCGGTCGAGAGGGAGATCGCCGGAAGAGAGCCTCAACGATCTGTCTGATCAGAGAAGGACCCCGAGACCAATAAGAACGTAAGGTAGGTCTCCAATATCACCTTACGACACCATCGTGTTTTCTTTGCATCTGTTCTTTGATTTCTTTCGAACAGAAGCTTTCTCGTGGACAAATCACTTGTCGATCGGGTTGATCAAAAGACAAGATCATCGCCACGTCCACATTTGATCCGAACACCTCTATTCATCGAAAAACCCTGCAAGCCTTGCAAGAACACGTACAAACCGATCTAATAAAACTGATTATAGGATAGCATGCATATGCATCATCGCATCTAGTTAAAGTTTATGCATGATATTGATTGTTATGAATCTTGTATGTGCGTGATCATGTATAGAAGGACAAGCTCAGGGAGCTGTCTACAACGAGCTGCAACACCAAGGTTTCGAGATCCAAGAGCAATCGGAACCGCAAGAACAAGGCAAGTGCCCCTTGACCATATTGATCCTAAGTTTTGGGAAAAACTCTTTTATTTTGCAAAAAGGTGTGTGTGCTGAGTCAAACCTGATGGGAAACCCTTTTATAGGAGTTTACTAGCTTTGGTTATACCACCCTTGTCGCCAGGGAAGTTTATGAGTCGGGTATAGTTCTTGCTTTAAGCTTCGCTGTGTCCATGGGATTGGGAAGCAAGATATATGTGTCTAGCTAACTGCACTCGTAATGATAATGAGAAACTGATGTTGTTAATGAACATGGATCGGAGGGAGATCTAGGCAAGACTGGGTTTGTGAATGAGGTAGCATGAGATGGTGGTTTACTTGCCGTAGATCTAAGGACCGGTTCATGCGAGCACATGCCACGATAACAGTGCCACCACAAGGCCAAGTATGGGTGCGGCTTAGCTGACTAATTAGGTAAGTTGCTAGATTGTTATGGACGGTGGAAGGCGCAGGGAACGGGAGTCGAGTGAGGACTGCCCTGGGAACTGCATGGCACAAGAGGGGGGCCGTGGGTGGGAGAATTGGGGATTCTAGCCTGCCGGTGAATCCTTAGTGAGTCCATACATCTAGTAGCCCCTTTGTAAAGGCTATTTTGTGATCTCTTGGCCATACACCGACGGTTATGTACTGGTATAATGGAGGTTCTGCAGTCGCCGACGGATGATAAAATCACAAACTTGTGGGTAAAGAGGTGCAAACTCTGCAGAGTCTAAAACTATCATGATAGCCGAGCTTCCGGTCACGAGCGCCTGGCCAACTTCCATGATTAGTTGTGATGGTTATTGGGTATGGTTTTGGTTATGGTTTGGTTTTGGTTATGTTTTCGGGACTGTTGAGTCCGGGTGATAAGATGGGTTGCATGATTGTTGAGTCATGGCAACGAGGCTGGACGGTTTGAGACGGAAATTGTTTATGAGATGAAATGGTAGCGAATACGAGATGGTATTCGTGAGATGGTAGCGAATACGAGGAGGTATTCGTGAGCAAGAATGAGGATTGATTGATGTTTGGTTGGGATATGGAAGGTAATGAACATAATGGAGGTATGATTGGTATTTTAGTACATGTTGGAATTACATTCACTTAAAGATAAGTTGTTGTTTTTATCATGGTTTTGATAAATAACTTTGCTTTCTGCAATGAGCCTTTTTATACCTACCTTGTTGTGAGCTACATATCATATTTTCTCGCACTTGCTGAGTACATCATTGTACTCAAACTTGCATTATTATTTCATCATCAGCAACAGGAGAAAATTTCTATGAAGATGAAGTGGAGCATTAGGCGTGTAATCTGTCCTCAACCTTGCCTGTGGGGATGGAGCAGAGATGGAGCTGCTGCTGTTGTTTAGATTGCTTCCGCATTAGAATAAAGACTTCCGCTGTTAGATTAAGACTTCCGCTGTGAGCATGAGTCCAAGACTCATGAGACATTGTAATAAACTCTGTTATTCGTGGTCATATATATTCTGAAATTCAGTTGTGGATGATATGTATATGTGTGACGAACATCCTGGGCACACATATGCATCAGTTCTCGGTTCCGTGGTTTTCCACAGAATTGAGGGCGTCACATGGTGGCTGCCATCTCTGACCGGATGGTGAGCGATACACTACGCGGTATTTTTGTGAAGCCCCACCACTGCTGCTTGTCAGCGCGCTGTGTTTCCTCTTATCAGAACCGCGCTCACGCTGAGCATTTTCTTGTAAGATCGCAGCATTAACTAGGTCGTTGAATGTGCCGCGATTGCTTTGGGCGAGATGGACCTTCATTTTTGAATTCAGGCCCCGGAAGAACGTGTTTCGCTTGTTTTCCTCTGTTCTCACAAATCCTGGCGCATACTGCACCAGTCGGTTGAATGACCTGTAGTACTCATGAGCACTCCTCTCGCCTTGTTTCAACGCCAGGAACTCCTGGAGCTTCCTTTCCATAACACCGGGAGGTATATGGTAGGCACGAAATGCCTCCCGGAACTCCATCCATGTGACGGCATGGCCAGCCGGTAATGAGGCGATGTAGTTCGCCCACCATGTACCGGCTTCTCCTTGAAGCTGTTGCGCTGCGTACAGCGCCTTCTGGTGTTCGGTGCACCATAGCAGCCCGAACTTTGCCTCCAGAGTGCGGATAAAGCTGTCCGCCTCCAAAGGCTCTTCGGCCTCCTTGAAAACCGGTGGATGGGTCACCAGGAATTCTGAATAAGAACTTTGTTGGGACTGGCGTTGCCCATTGTGTTGGCGTCCTCCTGAATGGGATGCATTTTGCTGCACCAGCATCCGCAGCAACTCTGTTTGCTTGTCGCGCGAGCCGAGCACTGCGGCGAGAACCTCCGCAAGATTTCTTGGAAGTTCTGGCGGTGGAGGAGGTGGTTGCTGGTGCGTCGTGGTTTGCTCTGGAGGTGGAGACTCATCACCACGAACCTGACTTGGACCTCCTCCTCTTGCATTGAACGTGTACGCACCATTCTGCATTCATACCATTCAAAAGATCAGCACATGTTGGTTTATTTTACCCAGTCTATACAATAGTAGTGCGAGAATGGACTAAATAATACGCATAACAATAACACATATTGATAAAGTATAAACTTTATACAACATATACATCCCTGAACCGTGTCACAAGATCGAGTTCCAAAGTATCGAACTTATGGGTTAAAAGTTCATTTCGACCATCGTGGGTCGCCACGGGATGTTAAGTGTGTTAGCCTGCGTAATTCCTCACTTTTGTACTGGATCCTAACATGTCCTCGCTCGAAATGATATTGTTAATGCATCAAATTTTTCACTCCAGCTCGCTGTTTTACAACAGCCGCTGGATATCGAAAGGTGAAACTAATTGTTTTGGTTGAAAAACTTCAACATGGGGTTCACTGTCCAGCTTCTGGTCCAGCTGACCAGTCTGGATAATTCAACTGTTTTGGCCACATTGGAGGCAAATTCTGGACTAGAGTTCAACAACAAAGTTGTAGTAGACTCAAAAAGGAATCCAGATTGTATTTATTTGCCTATATAGCCTTCCTAGTTTTTGAGTTATGGCTTCTACAAGTTGACAGAATTTTCTCAGAAATTTCGACAGCACCTCCTTTGCAAGTGGCTGTAGTTCACGAAATTCCATCAAATTCTGCCCTCAATCTAGGAAAACACTGAACCACAAAGTTGTAGAACATTTCCTATACTTTCCAACGATGTCTTGCTTGACCCTTAGAAATTTTTCTACAGAAAGTTGTGGTCGAAATACAGAAAATTCCAGAGAGCATTTTGGTCTGCCATGTTTCTTGACAGTACCCACTCATCTGAGATTTCCATCCCTTTGGAGGGAGATTTTGTTCTGGAGCTCAACAGAAAATTTGTAGGGGACTTCAAAAAAATTTCTGAATGGTATCTCACACCTCCATTGGTTCAACCAATCCTATGTTATACCCTGTTTAAATTCAGCAAAGTTTCTGCCGAAACAGGGGAGGTTGTTCCTAAGTCCTTGAGATTGAATCTATACTCCCAATTGACTCTTAGTTCAATATGGGAGTTCAATAACCCCTAAATGGAATCCTAAACTCATTTTAACTCTTTTGTTTGAAAATATTATTTTATGTAGTCTTGGTACTACGTTTCCTCACCAAAGAAAAATCCTAACCCAGTATTCCGGCATATACGTGTCAAATGGTGGAACTAAGAACGTCACTCACAAACGGGTTCTAAACGTCATGCACTAACGTGGTTAATGTACCTGCAGAAGAACACACAATAATGGGGCACACAAAGGTTTTAACATTACAGGCAGTTCGATATCATAGTAAAAACATACGGTCCGTATCATTGCCATACGGATCGTCCTTGAGTCAAGCCACGACTCAAGGTACATGGTCGTGTTTTCACACACCACAACGGGGAACCCGAGTAGCGCGCGAACGGGTTGTCACGGTTGGGAATTTTATCAACCCAACGGATACCACCTACTGCCTCATGACCGTTGAGGCACGCCGATGGCGAGCGCTGTGTATGGCCCTTTGAACATTGGACGTTCAAGAGTTGCATACTATAGTGTTGCTTACCACACGATGGGGTATTCTCGCTTTTGCCTAAAGCATGCTGGAGATCAGCATTTTCATATGCTCTAAGAACCATTGATAGGTTCAGAGACTCATATTGACTACCTTGCCAAGCCACGGTAAACCATTCCATACTATTGCTCGTATGGCAAGCTTACCGCAATTGGTCCGCCTGCGGTGGTGTACCTTACCTCTTACCTGATGTCGGAGCATCAGTACAGAATGTATAACACATAAGTTAGCTTTTCCACCTTATTAACTACTACTATCATAGACCTTATGTGGGCATAGTGACTAATCCTCACTCGACTACTTCAAATCTTTAATAATAGGCTCTTTTCAAGCGTGCTATTCCCAATGCGGCTCTGATACCACGTCTATGGGGACCACCCCGTGGTTCACCCACCCCAGGATTGCATAGGGTGGTGCCGTGCGATGCGGCACCTAACAGCACACATGAAAAGAATTAAGAACAACATACAAACTTTTATTTGATATAAAACAGCGGAAGTCTTTTTATGAAACTTAATTATACAGCGGAAGTTATATACATAGCTACTCTCAAATCCTAACTAAGCAAAAGTGCAGCCGTCCAGCCCGGGGACGCTACACACTAGCAGCATGTAACCGGAGATCACGGCGGCATGCAGGGTTCCAGCTCGGCCGTGTACCCCGACGGGGGCATCGCCTCGTCCTCGGACCCCTCCTCATAGCTCTCACCTGCACACAGCTCAAATATTGCAACAGTGAGCACGATGGCTCAGCAAGTCTTAACCGACAACCCTAGGCATGAAACTCTACATGCCAGGATGTGTAAGATAGGAACACAGACTTTGCAATAAAGACACACCTACATGTTGATCCTTACTTTCAGTTTTATAGCAACAGTTTAATGAGCCTTAGGCAGCCCTCATATCGGAAGTCCACAATCAAACAAGAAACACTTTCCTCCGATGTGGTGATGCCCGAAGTGGAAGATAAATTTAAATAGCTCTACATCTACAGCAAACATGGTTTCAAAACATTAATAATTCATCACAGCATATTAACATTCATCTGGCTTATTGTTCTTCTTACTACGTCACAGAACAGTGAACAAGCGTTACTCAAATAACCGCGAGGGGCGGTGATTGCAATCAGGACACACCTGGACAACATGTTGCATACACCCACTTTCAGAAGCGTGATTCCACACCCCTTCCTACTCTGTTGTATGCAACAATCTTTGAAAGGCAACCCAAATACCGAACCGGTCCATCCGTAACGGGCAGGAGGTCCCCGTGTTGAGCGTGACTGTGCCCACCTGCAGATTTACACCTTGCTACCCTCAACCCACTCCTATTTACGGTTGGGTAAGCCTCGGCACCCAGGTTAACCAATTACATCGGTTTCCTGCTTATGTCAGTGTGCCATCCGGTACTGTTCAATACTTGTTCAGCAGGCCCGCACACGACTCGGTCCTCAATCGACACCTAGAGGGCTACGCACGTGAGACCTCTGCTCACTGCTTCCTATCCCCCCTGCTGGGTCTCATTTTCCCCACTCTTAAGCCATTTTCTATTCTGACCAAACCGTGTGATAAAACCTTATCTCGCGAGTAGATTCCAACTACTTGACTTCTACCGAGATCCTAAGCATAGTAGAATGGCATTCTCTACTCGTCGAGTCTGTAAACTACCCAACCCTCCATAGGATTTAAAAGGTTATGCAAGTAGGGTTTCAATCACCCTAACTCTAATGCAAGCATTCACCCTAGTCATAAGTGATACAAATGGAGAATTTGCAAAAGTACTTAAATGCAAACCGGGGCTTGCCTTGTTGCGAGTTAAAGGGGAAGTCAGCTTCTGGTGGGAGGACGTCCAAGTGCTCCGGTGTGTCCTCAACTTCGGCCACTAAATGAAATGTAGCAAAATATATGTATAAGTGTTAAGGACTTATAAGAAGTAAACTTCTATTCATAGCTACTGCTATTAAGGATCCTTAGATGGCTTTGGGATTTTTCCAATGGATACTAGACTCTCTAAGGATGACCTGAGCAATATTTGGAGAATTTTCATTGCACCTTGTGGTCTCCAAAATTCCCACAAGCACAGGCTTATCTGAATTTTAAGCCCAAATCAGGAGCTTTGACATGACTAACAGTTGAAGATCTAATTAGGGTATGTCTCCATGGTTCTAAAAAAATTTGTTTCACCATTTTTGGAGCTATCAACAGAGAGATATGAATTTTTGAAGTTGGATAGGAGTTCTGAAAAAGTTTATGTTTAAATTTGAATTTCCAGATAAGGGCTGAACTTTGGAAGGCAATTTACCCTAGCAAATGAACTCCAATGGAGCTCAAAATTTTACTGGGGATCTGTAACTATGAAAAGGATGCGCTGCCCAAATTTGGAAATGTTTCATAAAGAATTGCTCCTGCAATAAATCTCCAATGGATTTATTAAAAACAATTCTACAGAAATTCCTGGGCATTTTCATAGAAAGCAATTTGTTTCTATGTGAAGTACTCTTCATGAGGATTCCCAAAAAATTGGTCTCACCCTTTTTGGAGTTCCCTACACAAAGTTATGGATTTTTCAAACTTGAATAACTTTCTGTTGGAAATTTACACAGAGACTCAAAGGGGGGGCCCACTGGTCAGATGCTTCTCCCACCTCTCGACAGGCCCCGTGCGCGCATTCTGGACCCGACGATGGCGCACCATGTTCTCACCTGTTTCTCCACCATTCCCTCTGCGGTTTCGTGCTACACCACCCTCGGATAACAGCCTAGCAGCCGGGCAAGGTTTCGGGTTATGAAAACGCCGGGAAACCCATCGGCAACGGCGAGGCGGCTCGGTGGCGCGGCGCCGGTGATGAACCGCACGTCCAAAGCCTTAACCGTTGATCTAAGGGGGAATACACCATCCCTGGAGTATGTAGATCATGATGCTACCCCTAGCCGGAGCTGAAAACACCCGCAAATTGGAGCTCGACGGTGAACCGAGCCGTTTCAGCCGGCGGCGACGGATTCTCATTGCTAGGGTTGTAGAAAAGATGATTTGCTTCGTGCTTCAGCATGGGAGGGTGCTAGGAGCTCTAGTAGCTGTGTATAAGACCGGAGACCCGATGATCCAACGTGTGTGAATAATTTCCCGAAGTTGTCTCGATCGGTCCTCCACGTGCACCGTCGGAAATCTTCAAATTCCGGCTAGCCGGTGGTGGTAAAGTACAAAAGGACGTCGGTGTGAGAAACTAGACTCCATGACGCACCTCTGGGTGGTTTTCCTCCCGCTTGGGAGGTCGGAGTCGGCCGGGAGACGTAGAACCGAGGCGGCGGCGTCGTGCTCTGTTTTTCTTCGGAGCAGAACAGCTCGGCACCGGTGTAGACGGTCAGCCACAGCCTAGGAGAGGGTGGAAAACGTCGAGGAGGCTCCGGCGGCACTGGTGGGTGGCTCAGCAAGGCGCTGGTGTCGCTGAAATATGATCAACAACGGGAACCCGAGCAGATCAGTGTAGCTCGGTGGTTTTGCTCGTGCGCTCGAGCAGAGGGCTGGGAAGCACGTCGGTTGAAGACCGAGAGGGCAAAGGAAAATGTGCTGCGGCTGTGGCGTGGACGGATGATCACGTAGCCAGGGCAACAGGAGGTGGCGCGGTGCTTCTTGGGAGCGGGTTGCAACCGAGAGCTGTCGAACGCTCACTGTTTGACCGAATTCAGCAGAGGCGGTGGACATTTGTGTGGCTGACAAAGGGGTCCAACCACCTCTAATTTTTATCCAATTTCCACTTATATTTCTCCCCCAGCTACTCAAAATTTAAGGCTATGCTTTGCCTCAAAGTTAAGGTTTGAAAAGGTTGAATTCCACTGATTTGAATTCTGTTGTGGAGTTTGAATTGATTATGGTCATTTGAATTTTAAAATGGAATTTGAATTATTCCTTTTGTATTGTTCCAAGAACATAGCAAACCAACTCCAAAGTTTCTGATTTTTGGCATGGCTGCTAATTCAAATGTGGAGAACACATTTGTGGAACCAAATTTGCACATTGAGGAAGTTGGAATTTGAAACTGAATTTGAAATTCAGATTAGAGGGCTTCCTCTTTGAACCCCAAACAAATATTAAAACTCTCCAAATGAGCTCAAATTGGAAGGTTGAATATTTGGAATATGAAGATCCAAGTTATGCATTTAGATCTCCATGTATGGAAGTTTTTGGGAAGTTTGAATCCTCACTTCGAAATTACACTGTTATAATTCAAAGTTTTAATTCCTCTCATTTTTCCTAAGTGTACATGAGCTGAATTTTTCTTGCTACCATTTTTTTGTGGATTTTACATGATCACCCTTGGTTCTGGCTGTCCACGGTGGCCGACTTGGTTTACTTCTGTTTGAACTCGGAAGCAGCAGCAATTCTGCCGTTTCTAGGCGCAAGCGAGCTTGGAACCGTGGGAACACATGGCTAGCCGGCTAGACCACTCATGGGCGAAGCTTTTTTCTGTGGGAAGCTCGGGCAAAGGGTGCTGGGTTGCTCTGGTGTGCTCGGGCGAACAGAGAGCACGGCGGCTGTTTTCACTGCATGCGGGAGGACGAGCAAAGAGACCGAGTGAGCGAGAGAGCAATTTGCTTTGGTGCGCCAGCTGCGTGAAGATCAGGACGAGCTCATGAGTGGAAGCAGGAGCTGGCGCTTGAGGCCTCGGTCGGGGGTGACGCCGGCGCGCTGTCGGCTCGTGTGCAACCGAGAGGGAAAAACAGAGTCGGTTTGGTTACATGTGTGTATGACATGTGGGCCACAGCCCCCAAATATCCCCCCTCTCCATGCTTTAATTTTCCCGCACCGCTTTCGTCCAAATTCAACAAAATTGGGCGGTAGATCAGACAAATTACAAAGAATTTGAATCTGAAATCAGATTTCAAAATTGAGCACGCTTGGTTTGGTTTTCTAATTCAAATTTGAATTTGAACTCTCCCTCAAATATTCTTTGGAATAATTGGTATACGAGCTTCAAAAATATCCAAATTTGGATCACGAGCTCATTGATACATGGGGAATGCATCGGTGAATTCATTTGGATGCATTTATACAATCTGGATATGAATCCTTTTAAAAGATTCAAAATGGTGTTTAAATTTTTCCCTCCATCCTCTACATATTGAGTATGTGCACATTAGTGCCATTTAGGGAGTAAAGTTCACTCCCCATGTTAGCATATGCTAGTCAGGAGGTGAAGAAATTTTTAGCTCCCTCACATGTCCATTGTTGTGTTTATCATTTTATGTGACACAAACATAATCTGTCTTCGCCTTAACTTTGTTTCTTGAGTTGAAATCAACTTTACAAAAGTCAGGGCTATTACATTCCTCCCCCCTTAATAGAATCTCATCCCGAGATTATAAGAAAACAGAAGGAAGGGAGAATGACTACTCGACATATGGTACAAACAAGTTGGGAAAATTTAATTGGAGAAAGTCCTCGCTTTGCCACGTGGCTTCATCAGCGGTGTGGTTGCTCCACAAGAATTTGTAAAATCGCAAGGTCTGATTTCTTGTGGCACGAGTCTTCTCGTCGATAATCTGGATCGGATACTCCAAATAAGTGAGATCCGGATGAAGATCATCAATGTTCTCCATATGAACTGCGGTTGGGTACTTAAGACATTTCCGCAGCTGAGAGACATGGAAAACATTGTGAATACCCGAAAGTGATGTCGGTAACTCTAGACGATAAGCAATGGGTCCGCATATCTCAGTGACTGCAAACGGCCCGATGACTCGTGGAGTGAGCATTCCCTTCACTCCGAGACGATGAACCCCTTTCATCGGAGAGACACAAAGATACACGTGGTCCCCGATGTCGAAGTGGAGAGGTCGACGTCATTTGTCTGCATAGCTCTTCTGCCGAGATTGAGCAGCCTTTAAATTGGCTTGAATCACTCACACTCGTTCCTCGGCTTCATTCACAAGATCAATCCCGTAGACCACTCCCTTGCCGGACTCACACCAATTCAGCGGTGTGCGGCACTTCTGGCCGTAAAGAGCTTCATACGGAGCCATTTTGATGCTGGATTGATAACCGTTATTATATGAGAATTCTGCTAACGGTAGATGGTCATCCCAATTCAATATCCTCCAGAATCTGATTTACCCTTTCCGTTTGACCATCAGTTTGCGGATGATACGCTGAACTCCGAATCAACTTGGTCCCCAAAGAAGCATGCAGTTGCTCCCAAAATCTGGATACAAATAATGCACCTCGGTCAGAAACGGTGGTGCAGGGAACCCCGTGTAAACACCCAATTCTCAAGATGAATAGCTCCGCACACTTCTTTGCCACATATTTAGTATGAATTGGAATAAAATGAGCTGTCTTGGTCAAACGATCGACGATTACCCAAATAGAATCATGCTTGTTGCTGGTCATGGATAATCCAACGATGAAGTCCATACTTATGTCTTCCCACTTCCATGCTGGAATCTTCAGCGGTTGAAGTGGTCCGGATTTCCTCATATGGTCAGCTTTAACCCGCCGACATGTATGACACTCGGATACGTACTTTGCAATCTCTCTTTTCATCCGTGTCCACCAAAACTTAGATTTCAAGTCTTGGTACATCTTATTGCTTCCCTGATGAATGGAGTACTTGGATAAATGCGCTTCATCCAATATCTTCCTCCGCTATTTCATATTCCAGGGTACCACTATGCGGTTGTTAAACCATAGAGTACCCTCTTCATCCTTGCGGAACATCTTCAATTCACCGCTGTCCACTCTTTTTCCGGATGCGAGACATACCTTTGTCTCTCTTCTGAGCCTCTACAATCTCATCTCGGATTGTAGGAATAAGAGCGAAGTTGAACAGCTATCCATAGGGAACTAAGCGCAGGCTTGGTTCTCCTCCTTCATGTGCAGCCATGGCTAAATGCTGAATGTGGGCTTTTGGACTAAGTGTGTCAGCAACCACATTCTCTTTACCCGTATGGTAATGAATTTCAAGTTCATAGTCCTTGATCAATTCGAGCCCTTCGCTGCCTCATATTCAATTCTTTCTGTGTGAAGATGTACATTGAGCTTTTGTGGTCAATGTAGAGATGTACTAGATTGCCTAGTAAATAATGTCTCCACATTTTCAATGCAAGGACCACTGCAGCTAATTCAAGGTCGTGTGTCGGGTAATTCTGCTCATGACCCCTAAGTTGTCGGGATCCATACGCGACCATGCGTCCTTCTTGCATTAACACACAACCTAAACCAATACCGGATGCATCACAATAGAAATCAAAAGGCTTCGTGGTGTCCGGCTGGGCTAAAACTGGAGCTGTGGTGAGATGCTTCACTAAAGTTTTAAAAGCTTGTTCACATGAATTTCTCCAACCATACTTGGTGCTGTTCTTCAACAGCTCCGTCATAGGTTTAGCGACTTTGGAGAAGTTTGGAATGAATCTCCGGTAATAACCCGCTAAACCTAGGAAACTCCTCACTTCATGAACAGATGTTGGAGGTTTCCAAATCAGCACTTGCTCGATTTTACTTGGGTCCACAGCGATGCCTTCCGCTGAAATAATATGCCCAAGAAACGGCACTTTGCTGATACAAAACTCACATTTACTAAACTTTGCATAAAGCTTGTGATCTCTCAAGCGTTGGAGTACAATACGCAAATGTTCAGCGTGTTCTTCTTCTGACTTTGAATAGACCAAGATGTCGTCGATGAAAACCACGACGAACTTGTCTAACTCCGGCATGAACACAGAGTTCATGAGATACATAAAGTGAGCGGGAGCATTGGTCAACCCAAAAGACATGACAAGATATTCATAAAGACCATATCTTGTCGAGAACTTCGTCTTAGGTACGTCTTCTGCCCGGATTTTTATCTGGTGATACTCGGACCGAAGATCCATCTTGGAGAATACCTTAGCACCCACTAGTTGATCAAATAAAATATCGATGCCGGTAGTGGATACTTATTCTTGATAGTGACAGCATTCAGTGGACGATAATCTATATATAGTCTCAAAGTTTCATCCTTCTTCTTAACGAAGAGTGCGGAACAGCCCCAAGGTGATGAACTTGGGCGTATAAAACCTTTGTCCATGAGGTCATTCAGCTGCTCCTTCAATTCTGCTAGCTCCTTCGGTGCCATTTTGTATGGTCGCCGAGAAATAGGTGTTGTTCTCGGTGCTAGTTCAATCTTGAACTCAACATCACGTTTGGGCGGCATGCCCGGCAAGTGACACGACCCCAAGGTCTTGTCGAGCCAGGATCACGCTAAGGGGTGCTGCGTTGCACAGCACCGGATAACACACATCAAAGGTACAAAGCGGAAGCAAAGTTTTATTACATAAATAGGTTTACGAACATTTTTACAACAAAATATGTTCAGTCTACACTCACGTGAGTAGACTACGCATCAAGTTCACGTTCAGCCCGTGAACGTGTCCTTGCTAGCACACACACACACTAAAACGGCGGCATGCACGACTCCCACTCGACGGGGTTCCCCTCCTGGGGTTCCATCTCCTCCTCAGGAGTCCCTTCCTCATAGAACAATGCGAAAGCTTCAAACACAAGCAGTGAGCACGAAGGCTCAGCAAGACTGACCCGTCTCTCCTAAATATGGAACTTCTACATGAGGGGTGATAGGTACAGGAGATAAAACAAGTTGCAAGGACTCGCCTAATTAGTGGAACCTTACATTCAAATTTTAGCAGCAGGTTGTGGAGAACCTTACGCTAAGGCACATGAGAGAGCCGCAATCAAACAAGAAACGTATTTCTCTCATGAACTTTGCCCAAAGTTGAAAAGAACTTTAGTTAGCTCTAAACTACAAAAAATCATTAACAATCAAAGTCCATCTTTCAATCAGCAACATTTTAACATGTAACTAGCCTGTTCTTTCTACGTCACGGTACAGTGAACAAGTGGTACTCACTGACCGCGAGGGGCGGCGATTATAATCGATTTACACCTGCAGGGTTACCCGAACAACCCGTCACGTACGCCCGTACTCGATGTTGCCAACCATCACGGACGTCGTACACAACAACCTTTCACCCGTTAGCCAAATGTTGAACCGGTCCAATCGTCCTGAGCAAGAGGTCTCTGCACGCGCATCTCAGTGCCGCCAGCCGATTTACACCTCGAGCTCTCAACCTACCCTCTGAACGACCAGCTATGCCTCAACACCCAGCTACCCGAGTTACATCGGTTTGCCGGTTCCCATATAGCCGGTAGGTCTTCGGTACTGTTCTAGCTTGTTCAACTGGCCCGCACACGGCTTGGTCCTCAATCGACACAAGCGGAGCTATAGCACCCAGGCCCTAAAGTCCTGCTGCCCTTACTCTCCGCTCGGTCTCATTTTTCTTGCCATGTGTATCATGTGCTATCTCTACCCGAGTCGAGTGCCTCTAGCCTATCCTCGCGAGTAGTTCCAACTACTCGACTTGTACTGAATCCTACACTATCTTAGCATTGCAGTAGCTAACAGGGTTTTCAATCCTAATCCCAACCCATGGTTTTCTTGGCTATGCATTTGGGTTTTCAAACAAGACTCTAATGCAACGAATAATGGTACTCAAAGTAAGTTCTCAAAACAATAAAAGTTTGTAAAAAGGTTAATGCAAACCAGGGCTTGCCTTGCTGCTCTTGGTCATAGGCTAGCTGCTCCTCCGGAGTAACGAAGTCTAAGACTTCAGGTTCCTCCTCGACCTTAGCGACTATATGAGATACAAGTACATGTATTAATTTAAATGCACTTGATTGAATTTAAACTTGTGAAGTCTATAACTCTTACTAGACAGATCCAATGACTCTGAAAATTTTTACTGTGGCATGGTTACAACCTAAAAAGAGACTTGGTCAAGTTTTAGTTGCAGCAAAGCTCATTTGAGCTCTCCACAAATAAGTATGTCCTTGACCTTAATTGGAACTCTTAGGGTGTTCTAGGAATTTCCATGGAGCAAGCCATGAATTTCTGAAAACTAGATTTTCAGAGGGTTCTAATGGAGTTGGTCTCACTTAATTTGAAGGTTCCTAGATAAAGATATTTACTAAACAATTTCAGAGAAATTCTGAAAATGTTTCTGGACATTTTCTATTTTCTCTGGACAGTTTTATTAATCACACCATTAGGTGGATCAAACAAGTTCAAATGGATCTGAAATTTTTATAGTAGTTCAGGGATATTGTGGTGAACATCCCAGCAAAATATCAAACTTTTCCTCCAAAGGATTCTCGAGTTAAAATTCCAAACAGTTTAAATTTTGAGGAATTAATTCTGGAGAAATAAGGATTTTCATGAAGTGAAACTTGATTTGCTGGAAAGTACATCGAGAGCTGAATCCAACAAAATTTGGTTTACTCGATTTGGAGTTTCCTAGCCCAAGTTATGAGGATTTGAAGTTTGAATCAAATCTGAAAATCGAGGAAAAGTTTAAATCTGCCGGTGGGTCCACGGGGACACGTGTTGGGCACTGGAGCGACAGCACACCGGGGTCCATGGAGTTTTTGCACGCCAGCACACCAGATCCGAGCCGCAGACCGATCCCGATTTAAAATCCGAGCTGCTGGCAGCCGGGACCCACCCCTTCGTCTACCTCTCGCCGCCCGCGCTCTGCCGCCGCGACACCTCACCGGAGAGCTCGCCGGCAGCCTCTGTGGTGCTCCAAACTTCCTGATTCTGGCTGCCCCTACCTACTTCCACTTGGGGAACATGATTCTGGGCTCAGTTCGTCATGAAAATGGCCGGCACCTGGTCGGCGACGAGTGGCAGCCTCGGGAGGACTTCGGCCATGTTGGCTGACCTCCCTGGCACCCCAATCGATCGAGCAAACAATCGGGAAGCATCAATGGACCTTAAGAAAGGTCGACATGAGCTCCACGGAGCTCGGAAAGGGCTGTGTTGGGCTGTCATCGTGCGACCTAGGCCGGAACTAAAACTCGAAGAACAGCGGTTTCCCTCAATGGTTCTTCGTGGTTCCTGCTCCTATGGACTTGTACGGGCACCTAGAAGTGATCCCCTCCACGAGAGGATGAGTGGTGCAGTGTGGATTATGAATTTCGCGGATCGGTTCCGACTCCACTTTTGCACACCGTCGCGAAAACATGAAATTCCGGCGTGAGCAGTCTATGTCATGCCGCCGGAGCTTGCGGAAATGGAAGAGGGACTGAAGGCGAACCTCTTTGCTGTTCACAGCTCGGTGAACGGTAGGCTTTGGTGGCCGGATGGATCGCTCCCGCGGTGGCGGCTCGAGCTGAACCGGCAGAGAAAATATCATCGCGGTGGAGTTCGGGGAGGGCTGCTCCGGGCCTGGAACTGGCGCGATGGTGTCCAGGAAGCCTTGGCGCATGCGGTGCTCGTCTCAGATTGCCGGGAGGATTACTGGATCGGCCGGGCGATGAGGGACCGAGAGTTCAACCGAGCGGCGAGGAGTTTCAGCTTTCTGGGTGGAAACGCGACGAGGCAGCGGTGAAATGCACCGGTGACCGCTGGGGCGCGTAGATAAAGTCCCCGAGAGTCGGTTCCGCGGCTGAGATCGGCAAGCAGCTGGTGGGCTCGCTGTTTCTTCGCCGTGGCGGCAGCTCGGTTCAGCGCAAGAACCCGAGTGCAGAGTTCAGTCGGCTGAGTTCTCTTCAGTGGCTGACAAGTGGGTCCCACTCTCACTTTTAACCCCTGAAATTAACACCATATCACTGTTGTAAACAGTAAGCCCTAAAATGCACATGGTGATTTGAATTATTCACCCCTGAGCCATTTGAATTGGTTAGAATTCAAATTGGTTTTGGTTTGACTAAATTTCAGCACATGTTCAGTTTGAAATTCAAATAAAGTTTGAATTTGCTACAGTTGGCTCATGTCAAGATCAACTCCAAATGGAGTGAAAATTGGTGTGTGAGCTAACAAAAATGTGCTGAGTAAGAATATGCCTCCCACTTTTGAATTCATGGGATAAAACACAGTTTGAATTTGAATTTGAGTTCAAACTACCCTCTTTCTAGCTATACCCAAAAGTACCTCAAAAAGGTTTTGAATTTGGGTTAAACTTGGCATGGACATTCCTAGCAACGTGTAGGAGTTTTTATATGCCCAGCCCATAGATGATGCATGTGGGAAATACCACTTTTGCATTTTGTGAGTTTATTCTCTAATGAGCATGTTGATAATGGTTACTTGTGTAACACCCAAAATTTTTAGTCAAAACTCAAATTTTGATTTAGAACCATAAACCATGTTCAGAGGGGAATTTAGAAATTTTTGGACGTGTTGCATGTTTTGCAAAAATTCAAATTCCAACTGGAATTCAAATTAGACTCAAAACAGAAAAGAAATGGAAAAAGAAAAAGGAAAACCGGAAAAAAACTGGCCAGTGGGCCGAAACCCCAGCCGGCCCAGCAAACCCCCGCGCAGCCCGCCCCCGCGCGCGCCGCGCTGCCCCTCGCTGACGGGTGGGACCCGCCTGTCATCCCTAACCCCGCGACCCCGGACTTCTCCCCCGCGCGCGCGATCGCAACCGATCGGGAAACCGCGTCTCACAGCCGAATTCTGGACCCTGAGGACTCTAACTCGATCACAACAGAACCACCGCCCTCCCCCGGCTATAAAAACAACCGATCCGATCAGTTTTTCTCACGCGATCGCCGATTTTCACTCCGGTGAGCACCGAGACTTCGCCGGTGAATTCTGGCCGATCTAAGCTCGGAAACTCTGATCTAACTCGTTGGTCTTGATCCACCGCCTCCGGGGAACTTTGTAGGTGCAGAAAACCCGAAGACTTACGGTGCAAATCCAGCTCCGACGAGCTTCGCCGTGGTTTTGCCTCGGACCTCGCTGCCGAGCACTTTCCAGGACCCCCGAGCTCGAGAAAACCCCCGAGGTGAGATCCCTGACCTCCCCTCTACCGATCTAGGCCATAAGATCTCAGTTCTAGGCAGAATTCTCGAGGATCCGAAAGTTTCCGGCGAGATCGCCGCTTCCCGCCGCCGGCAGCGCCGCCCGCGCTCGATCAGAGCGACGTGGCCGCTTGTGCGCCGTTTATTTTAAATCGCACGGTAGACTTTAAAACCCTGCGTACCGGTTCGATGTTATAATCTCAGCCGTCGGTTTAAAATCAGACGGTCCACGTCAGCCCCGCGTTATAAAGACTGGAATTCTTACGTGCTACCCCCTGGGGTTCTCTGGAATTGAGAGCTAGCCCCGGAAACTTCAGATCTAGCCCCTGGAACTCCAGAAAATCATGTAAATTCATTTAAAAATCAGTTTTAGCCCTAGACTTAATAGAAATTAAGAAAAACACCTCTGAAAAGTGTAGCTAGACCCCTGGAGATTATGAAAATAATATTATATACCCTGTAATGGGGTGAATTCATTATTTTAGCCCTGTTTAGTATTTAATTTAGAAAATTGAATATGTAACTAGTGTTTAAATATTAAAAAGGGGGACAAACCTAATTGTCAAAATTATTAAAAACTTTCTCAGTACTTAGAAAACTTTGGAGTGAGATAAAAATATATTTTTGGGGCTGAAATAAATCTGTTTCATATATTATTCACATTTAATAGTATAGGGACACATTCTTAAGTAAAGAATAGTTAAAGAAAAATAGGAAAAATAATTATGAAATAGTATACATCAGAAGCCAAGGTCCAAAATATGATCTTAAATTATTTAGGACCAGAACCTAATCTGTTTAGGGAGTGTGTATTACTAATTTAATAATAAAATGCACAATTATGCATAAGAATATAAATCTGAAAATATAGAAACTAGTAAATGATAAATGGAGTTTCTAAAGTACAAAGAATTCAGTTTAGGGTTGATAGAAATTATGAAGGCACATATGGAGAAGAAAAATACTCTTCATACATACTTGGTAGTTTAATATATAAGGAATTTATTTAAAACTGAAACACACATATATACATATATATATATATATATATATATATATATATATATATATATATATATATATATATATATATATATATATATATAGTATGTGAGTATAAATATGAACACCAAAGTAGGAATCATACACATGTAAATAAAAGTGTGTGCAAGCCCCAAATCAACACACATAGAGTATCCACAACACATAAAATGGTAAAGAAATTTTCATAAATGTGAATGTGTGGTTTGTATGAAGTAGAAGTGTGAACTATGTCTTATGATTGTTGTTTTCCTTTTGCTATGTGTGATGGTATGAAGTAGAACCTGTTCAAGAGCAAGCTATCAGTTTCCAAGATCCGGACTACCCATTTCAAGAGCAGCAAGAAGGAGGCAAGTGTCCTTGACCACTTTGATCCTATGCTAGGATGTGTAGATAGAATTATTTGCATTGTCAAATGAAATATGAAACCCATGCTAGGAAAGTTTCCCTAGAATTGCATTACCTTGTTTCCTTGTAGCTTGGGTTGGGATTTATTTTGTCATGTCATTTATTTACATGCATATGCTTAGCCATGCTTAGAATGGGATATTTGGGATATGAGATCATCAGTTTATATTACCATACTCTTGAATGAGATATTGTGAGTTATGTAGAGGTAGGGATCAAGGCAAGTTGGATGTTTTGGTTGTGTGCTGGGTGCACGAGACTCGGGTTTGTGTTTAGTACTTGCCTGGATCCTAAGGACCGGTTCATGGAGCATGTAACCCGGCTTTACAGTGCCAACCACATGCTGAGATGGGGCAGCTTGGCCAATTAATTAGGTGTATCCCCGGCGTAGTATGGGTGTGTTGGATGGTGCGGGGAGTAGGGTGTCAGCTGGACTACCATATGAACCGCAAGGCTCAAGAGGGGGCCACTGCAGCGGGGTTGGAGCCTCTTGTATGCTGTTAGGGGTGAAACCTCAGTGGGCCCACGCTCGTCGGGAATCCCTTTGTAAAGGCCTCGTAGTGATCTCTTGGCCACACACCTGGGAAGTGTGAATGTGGATCGTAGCCACTGGCATAATGGAGGTTCTTTTAGTCCACCCGGCAACGGGGGATGAAATCACTACTTGTGGGTACAGTGGTACAAACTCTGCAGAGTCAAAACTGTCTTGACAGCCGTGCTCACGGTTAAGAGCGGCCTGGACTTATTCATGATTAGAGGAGTGAAGGTTTTTGGGAGTTGTGGATGTTAAGCGGGGAGCTTAACATTGGAAATGATGTTATGGTTATTGGGTTATGATGATGGGATGGGAGATTGGGACCATTTCACCTGTGTAGTAATGTAGGTGCTTAATAAGCTAAGGTGATAGGTATTAATTGCGTAGTGCTTTAACCATGAGTTCAACCTCTCCTTGTTCTAGCCATGCATGATATAATTTTCCCACACTTGCTGAGTACCATTGGTACTCAACCTTGCATATTTGTTGGTTTATATTGCTGCTCAGGTCAAGATAATGAGGTGGTGTATAACGACCAAGACTTTGGACTCGAGGAAGGTTTTTAGGTTCATGAAGACCCCCGGGCAACGCCTGTGATGGAGCCCTAAAGAATAATATTCCGCTGCTAGTTTATTTACTTGTGATGAACTTATTATTGTCCATCGAGACATTTACTATGTAAGACTTACTTATATTCGACACCTGGCTTGTAATAAATGATGCTTCACTATTTGTCATCACATGTATGAGAAAATGATCCTGGCATACATGTGATATTCACTTGGTTGTTCTTCGGAAAAACCGGGTGTGACAGAGGTGGTATCAGAGCCAAGGTTGCCCGTAGGAACGTGGACCTAGGTAGAAATGGACGTATTTAAGGGCCCTATTTTCTTAAAAACTATTTTCCAAGGTGTGGGTGAAAAAGTGTTAGCAAAAGAGTCATTTCCTTCATCTTACCCCAACTTTCATTCAAAAATAGGATTTTTGTTTGAAATCTTATCTAACCTAATTTTAAATTCTTTTATTTTAGATGGTTCGCATGATTCGCACCGCTCGTAAATCCACGGGAGGGAGAGTTCCCGTAGTTGCCCTTGCTGAAAGAGAGGAGGGTCGTCCAGTGACGTACCTTTCCTACGGATTGGCGGTGGGAGATTTGTTGCGCCGTCTTCGACGTATGCTCGAAGCCGCCGGCAATACGGGCAAGCTCATCATCCACTATAACTCCACCAGGACCATCCGTGAGAAGAGGGAAGAATGGAGTTCGGAGATGAGGATTATACATGAAAATCAGCTGCTTAAGATCCACCACTCTCCAGCTTGTCGAGCAACACAAGTTGACGCGGAGAGAGATGTCACTTGGGAGGCCATCACCTGCCAGAGCCACATCTATCGTCGCCACTTGGACAAAACTGAGTACATGTATGTTCTCCAACGTGAGAGTGGTACCACGGAGTACAAGTACCCACCGG
The DNA here is from genome assembly GCA_030760725.1 of Neostapfia colusana. Lineage (NCBI taxonomy): Eukaryota > Viridiplantae > Streptophyta > Magnoliopsida > Poales > Poaceae > Neostapfia > Neostapfia colusana. The sequence goes on from JASWHV010000011.1 coordinate 20,984,790, forward strand.
TGCAGCAAGGGACTTCCCATGAGCACATGGACTTGTGCTTGGAGGATGCTGCTATGCTCAGCACTCTACTGCAGGAGTGTCAACAAGAGCTTCAGGATGTCCGAGATACCCTGAAGGAGACAGAGGCATTGCTGCGAGCTTGCTTAAAGGCGAGAGAAAGAGGAGATGGGAATGAACTGTGTGTCACCATAAGTGATCCATGGACCCCTGACTCCCCGGATCGCCGAGCGATCAGGCGTCGTCGCACTTCTCCACCAGCAGCCTCCCCCCCCAAAGCAGAGTCAGAAGGTAGCCGAAATGAGGAGGAAGATCCCGAGGAGCCAGCTCAAGAGGATGAGTAGTGTAGAGTCTTTCCCCTAGCTAGCAAGAGGTCGAGTAGTCGAGTCGTTACGTAGTTAATGGTGTGATAATGCTTGGTGTGTGACGTGAGTTGTGGAAGCCATGAGCAAGTGTCCACAGCCTCGTCTTCAGATTGTTTTGCTTTGGTGTGTGAACCCACAGGAAATAATAGTGCATTTATTGGGTGTGAGATATAAAACCCTCGTAAGATTTTAACAAAACTTCAACACTTCAGAGTACAAACAAGTGAAAGTAGTAAGATGATACTAAATGCTTTCAAATTAACATTTGTTGATTCTACCAGATGGCCGGAAGAGGAAAAGGACGTGCTGCCAACCCCGCCAACAACAATGATGAGGCATGCAACTCTCATCTTTCTGGAGGCCAGAACCGGGGTGGTCGCCGTGAAGAAGTTGATCCTCTCCACCAAATGCTGGAGAATCAAAATCAGCTCATCCAGAACTTGACTCAAGTAGTGGCCAACTTGCATCAAGTTCCACCTCCACAAGCTGCACCACGCCAACCAAGGTTGAGTGAGTTTCTAGGAACTCAACCTCCAAAGTTTGCAAGTGCTGCTGAACCCCTGGAGGCAGATGATTGGCTGAAGACCATTGAAAGTAAGATGAGGATCATACAATGCCAAGGGTATGAGAGGGTGCTGTTTGCCTCTCATCAATTGCAAGGACCTGCTGCTGATTGGTGGACCGCCTACGTGGCCGCCCATCATGACCCGGAGAGCATCACTTGGGAAGAGTTCAAGCGTAGCTTCCGCAACCATTACATCCCAAGAGGTGAACTCAAAAACAAGAGGAAAGAGTTTTTGGGACTGCAGCAGGGAAACATGACGGTGAGGGAATACCTCACTAAATTCACTCAACTATCCCGTTATGCTCCACGAGACATAGAGACAGATGAGCAGAAACAAGATTGTTTCGTGGAAGGACTTACCGCAGAAATGCAGTGTGCAATGTCCTCCAATGAGTATGAAAGCTTTCAAAAGATGGTGGACAGAGCGTTTGTGGTGGAAAGAAAGCTAAAGGCCCTGGAAAATGAGAATAAGAGGAAGGCTGGGTGGTCACATCAAGCCTCAGGGAGCAACACCCGCCCACGTATGATGCAGCAACCTACGGGGCAGACGAGCCGTGCTGCGGTACCCTATTCAGCACCAAGAGGGTACAACCCAAACTACAGGCCTCCCGCAGCACCAGCACAGCCGCAACGTCAGTTTGTGCAGCAGCCTCGCCCCGCATATCCACCTCGACCAGCAGTGCAAGGACCCCCAAACCAACCCCAAGGCAACAAGGGCCAAGCATCTAAGATTGGGGTGCAATGTTTCAGCTGTGGTGAAGTGGGGCACTACGCCCATAAGTGTCCAAAGAAGAAGCCCACGCAGCCACAGCAGCAGAACGTAATGAGAGGACGGGTGAACCACGTCACTATGGAGGAAGCACAAGAGGCACCCGACGTGGTAGTTGGTAAGTTTCCTGCCAATTTACACCTTGCAACTCTGCTGTTTGATTCTGGTGCTACCCATTCGTTCATTGCTCAAGGGTTTGTTAAGAAGCATGACCTAGCAACCACACAAATGAACCATATGCTAGCGGTAAACTCTCCAGGTGGAGAAATAAGGACAAGACAAGTGTGTCCCAAAGTGAACCTAGACATTAATGGGGTAGTATTTACCGCTAACCTCATAGTGATCGATTCACAAGGGATAGATATTATTTTGGGTATGGATTGGTTGACCAAACATAAAGGAATCATCCATTGTTCGACCAGAACGGTGGAACTAACTCACCCTAGTGGCGCAAGAGTAAAGTTCATAACGATACACGAGCCTAGGAGAGACATTAAATTAAATCAAGTGGAGGTGAAAGTTGAGGAAATCAGGACTATCAAGGAATATCCAGATGTTTTTCCGGAGGAGTTGCCAGGAATGCCTCCCGACCGTGACGTGGAATTCGCAATCGAGCTAGTACCGGGAACAGCCCCGATATACAAGAGACCTTATCGAATGGACTCCAAGCAGCTAGAAGAGCTCAAGGATCATTTGAGGGAATTGATGGAAAAAGGGTATGTTCGCCCTAGTTCCTCACCATGGGGAGCTCCGGTAATATTTGTGCCTAAGAAAGATGGAACTCAAAGGTTATGCGTGGATTACCGTGCCTTGAATGAGGTGACCATCAAGAACAAGTATCCATTACCCCGCATTGAAGACTTGTTTGATCAGTTGAGGGGAGCTTGCGTGTTCTCGAAAATTGATCTCAGGTCGGGATACCACCAACTCAAGATAAGGCAATCTGATATTCCCAAGACAGCTTTCGTATCTCGGTACGGACTGTATGAATACACTGTCATGCCTTTCGGGCTAACCAATGCCCCGACATATTTCATGTACCTCATGAACAAGGTATTCATGGAATATCTGGACAAATTTGTGGTGGTTTTCATAGATGATATTCTCGTCTTCTCCAAAGATGAAGAAGAACATGAGAAACATCTAAGGTTGGTGTTACAGAGGCTGAGAGAACACCAACTATATGCTAAGTTGAGCAAGTGTGAGTTTTGGCTGAAGAGAGTTCCCTTTTTAGGACATATAATCTCGGAGGGAGGAATCTCCGTAGATCCCGCCAAAATCGAAGATATCCAGAAGTGGAAAACCCCTGAAAATGTCGGGGAAGTTCGAAGCTTTTTGGGATTGGCTGGATACTATCGACGGTTTATTGAGGGATTCTCCAAGATCTCGAGACCTCTCACCAAACTGTTGGAAAAGGGAATCACATTCACCTGGACGCCACAGTGCGATACGAGCTTTCAGGAGCTAAAGAAGAGATTGACAACAGCCCCAGTGTTGGTTATGCCAGATATGCAGAAGAATTTCACAGTGTACTGCGATGCCTCTGGAAACGGGTTGGGATGTGTTCTCATGCAAGAAGGACATGTCGTGGCATATGCATCCCGGCAGCTTCGGAAGCACGAGAAGAACTATCCTACACATGACCTAGAACTAGCTGCAGTGGTACACGCGTTGAAAATTTGGCGGCACTATTTGATGGGGAAGAGGACAGAGATATATACGGATCATAAGAGTTTGAAGTACATATTCACACAGCCTGATCTCAACCTCAGACAAAGGAGATGGTTAGAGCTAATCAATGACTTTGATGTGGGCATCAACTATCATCCCGGGAAAGCAAACGTCGTGGCCGATGCTTTGAGTCGGAAAGTGCAGGTCAATAAGTTGAGCTTGAAGGACATGCCTGCAGAATTGAAGGACGAGGTTATAAGGCTCAATCTATGTCTAGTAAATAGTGTTGAAGCCATCGCCATGGAAGTGGACTCCACACTCGAGCAAGACATACGCGAGGGCCAAAAGAATGATGAGAAGATACAAGAGATCAGACAGCTTATCAAGGAAAATAAAGCTCCTGGTTTTAGAGAGGATGAACAGGGAACGGTGTGGCACGGGAAAAGGATCTGTGTGCCAGAAGTAAAGGAGATCCGTGAATTAATTTTGAAGGAAGCTCACGATTCTGACTATTCCATTCATCCTGGGAGTACGAAGATGTACCAGGACCTCAAAGGCAGGTATTGGTGGTAATGGCATGAAGCGAGATGTCGCGGAACATGTTGCCCTATGTGACACATGTCAGTTGGTGAAAGCGGAACATCAACGACCCGCGGGATTATTGCAACCACTCAAAGTGCCTGAATGGAAGTGGGAAGAAATCAGCATGGATTTTGTCGTGGGATTGCCTAGGACCCAATCCGGGTATGATTCAATATGGGTCATTATTGATCGGCTAACCAAGGTAGCTCATTTCATTCCAGTGAAAGAAAGCTACAGCGGATCCAAATTGGCAGAATTGTACATGTCAAGGATTGTGTGTTACCATGGAGTGCCAAAGAAGATAGTGTCGGACCGAGGGACACAGTTCACCTCGAGGTTTTGGCAGAAGTTGCATGAAACCATGGGAACCCATCTGAATTTCAGCTCTGCCTATCATCCCCAAACTGACGGGCAGACGGAGAGAACCAATCAGATCCTTGAAGATATGTTAAGGGCATGTGCACTCAAAAACAATAGGAGTTGGGACAAGAACCTACCGTATGCGGAGTTTTCCTATAACAACAGTTATCAAGCTAGTATGAAGATGTCACCGTTTGAAGCTTTGTATGGAAGGAAGTGCAGAACTCCCCTATTTTGGAACCAAACAGGAGAAAGTAAGGTGTTTGGTCCAGAAGTGCTACAAGAAGCCGAGGCAAAGGTGAGAGAGATTCGCAACAACTTGAGGATAGCACAGACACGCCAAAAGAGTTATGCTGATGTACGAAGAAGAGAGCTCGTTTTCAACGTGGGAGACTATGTTTATCTCAAGGTGTCCCCTATCAGAGGACTTCGTCGGTTCAAGGTGAAAGGGAAGTTGTCACCTCGATACATCGGACCCTTTCAAGTTTTGGAAAGAAAAGGCGAAGTGGCGTACCAACTAGAGTTGCCGGTTCATCTGTCGGACGTGCACGATGTGTTCCATGTGTCGCAACTCAAGAAATGTCTGAGGACGCCTGAGGAGGTGTTACCCATGAATGAAGTGGATGTAGCTGAGGATTTGTCTTATGCCGAGCAACCATACAAGATTTTGGAGACGATGGAACGCCTCACCAGAAATAAGAGAATCAGGATGTGCAAGGTGCAGTGGAAGCATCACTTAGAAGAGGAAGCCACCTGGGAACGGGAAGATGAGCTCAAGGCACAATTTCCGGAATTGTTTTCTTAGAAACACCAATCTCGAGGACGAGATTTCTTTTAAGGGGGGTAGAGCTGTAACACCCAAAATTTTTAGTCAAAACTCAAATTTTGATTTAGAACAATAAACCATGTTCAGAGGGGAATTTAGAAATTTTTGGACGTGTTGCATGTTTTGCAAAAATTCAAATTCAAACTGGAATTCAAATTAGACTCAAAACAGAAAAGAAATGGAAAAAGAAAAAGGAAAACCGGAAAAAAACTGGCCAGTGGGCCGAAACCCCAGCCGGCCCAGCAAACCCCCGCGCGCGCCGCGCTGCCCCTCGCTGACGGGTGGGACCCGCCTGTCATCCCTAACCCCGCGACCCCGGACTTCTCCCCCGCGCGCGCGATCGCAACCGATCGGGAAACCGCGTCTCACAGCCGAATTCTGGACCCTGAGGACTCTAACTTGATCACAACAGAACCACCGCCCTCCCCCGGCTATAAAAACAACCGATCCGATCAGTTTTTCTCACGCGATCGCCGATTTTCACTCCGGTGAGCACCGAGACTTCGCCGGTGAATTCTGGCCGATCTAAGCTCGGAAACTCTGATCTAACTCGTTGGTCTTGATCCACCGCCTCCGGGGAACTTTGTAGGTGCAGAAAACCCGAAGACTTACGGTGCAAATCCAGCTCCGACGAGCTTCGCCGTGGTTTTGCCTCGGACCTCGCTGCCGAGCACTTTCCAGGACCCCCGAGCTCGAGAAAACCCCCGAGGTGAGATCCCTGACCTCCCCTCTACCGATCTAGGCCATAAGATCTCAGTTCTAGGCAGAATTCTCGAGGATCCGAAAGTTTCCGGCGAGATCGCCGCTTCCCGCCGCCGTGCGCCGCCGGCAGCGCCGCCCGCGCTCGATCAGAGCGACGTGGCCGCTTGTGCGCCGTTTATTTTAAATCGCACGGTAGACTTTAAAACCCTGCGTACCGGTTCGATGTTATAATCTCAGCCGTCGGTTTAAAATCAGACGGTCCACGTCAGCCCCGCGTTATAAAGACTGGAATTCTTACGTGCTACCCCCTGGGGTTCTCTGGAATTGAGAGCTAGCCCCGGAAACTTCAGATCTAGCCCCTGGAACTCCAGAAAATCATGTAAATTCATTTAAAAATCAGTTTTAGCCCTAGACTTAATAGAAATTAAAAAAAACACCTCTGAAAAGTGTAGCTAGACCCCTGGAGATTATGAAAATAATATTATATACCCTGTAATGGGGTGAATTCATTATTTTAGCCCTGTTTAGTATTTAATTTAGAAAATTGAATATGTAACTAGTGTTTAAATATTAAAAAGGGGGACAAACCTAATTGTCAAAATTATTAAAAACTTTCTCAGTACTTAGAAAACTTTGGAGTGAGATAAAAATATATTTTTGGGGCTGAAATAAATCTGTTTCATATATTATTCACATTTAATAGTATAGGGACACATTCTTAAGTAAAGAATAGTTAAAGAAAAATAGGAAAAATAATTATGAAATAGTATACATCAGAAGCCAAGGTCCAAAATATGATCTTAAATTATTTAGGACCAGAACCTAATCTGTTTAGGGAGTGTGTATTACTAATTTAATAATAAAATGCACAATTATGCATAAGAATATAAATCTGAAAATATAGAAACTAGTAAATGATAAATGGAGTTTCTAAAGTACAAAGAATTCAGTTTAGGGTTGATAGAAATTATGAAGGCACATATGGAGAAGAAAAATACTCTTCATACATACTTGGTAGTTTAATATATAAGGAATTTATTTAAAACTGAAACACACATATATACATATATATATATATATATATATATATATATATATATATATATAGTATGTGAGTATAAATATGAACACCAAAGTAGGAATCATACACATGTAAATAAAAGTGTGTGCAAGCCCCAAATCAACACACATAGAGTATCCACAACACATAAAATGGTAAAGAAAATTTCATAAATGTGAATGTGTGGTTTGTATGAAGTAGAAGTGTGAACTATGTCTTATGATTGTTGTTTTCCTTTTGCTATGTGTGATGGTATGAAGTAGAACCTGTTCAAGAGCAAGCTATCAGTTTCCAAGATCAGGACTACCCATTTCAAGAGCAGCAAGAAGGAGGCAAGTGTCCTTGACCACTTTGATCCTATGCTAGGATGTGTAGATAGAATTATTTGCATTGTCAAATGAAATATGAAACCCATGCTAGGAAAGTTTCCCTAGAATTGCATTACCTTGTTTCCTTGTAGCTTGGGTTGGGATTTATTTTGTCATGTCATTTATTTACATGCATATGCTTAGCCATGCTTAGAATGGGATATTTGGGATATGAGATCATCAGTTTATATTACCATACTCTTGAATGAGATATTGTGAGTTATGTAGAGGTAGGGATCAAGGCAAGTTGGATGTTTTGGTTGTGTGCTGGGTGCACGAGACTCGGGTTTGTGTTTAGTACTTGCCTGGATCCTAAGGACCGGTTCATGGAGCATGTAACCCGGCTTTACAGTGCCAACCACATGCTGAGATGGGGCAGCTTGGCCAATTAATTAGGTGTATCCCCGGCGTAGTATGGGTGTGTTGGATGGTGCGGGGAGTAGGGTGTCAGCTGGACTACCATATGAACCGCAAGGCTCAAGAGGGGGCCACTGCAGCGGGGTTGGAGCCTCTTGTATGCTGTTAGGGGTGAAACCTCAGTGGGCCCACGCTCGTCGGGAATCCCTTTGTAAAGGCCTCGTAGTGATCTCTTGGCCACACACCTGGGAAGTGTGAATGTGGATCGTAGCCACTGGCATAATGGAGGTTCTTTTAGTCCACCCGGCAATGGGGGATGAAATCACTACTTGTGGGTACAGTGGTACAAACTCTGCAGAGTCAAAACTGTCTTGACAGCCGTGCTCACGGTTAAGAGCGGCCTGGACTTATTCATGATTAGAGGAGTGAAGGTTTTTGGGAGTTGTGGATGTTAAGCGGGGAGCTTAACATTGGAAATGATGTTATGGTTATTGGGTTATGATGATGGGATGGGAGATTGGGACCATTTCACCTGTGTAGTAATGTAGGTGCTTAATAAGCTAAGGTGATAGGTATTAATTGCGTAGTGCTTTAACCATGAGTTCAACCTCTCCTTGTTCTAGCCATGCATGATATAATTTTCCCACACTTGCTGAGTACCATTGGTACTCAACCTTGCATATTTGTTGGTTTATATTGCTGCTCAGGTCAAGATAATGAGGTGGTGTATAACGACCAAGACTTTGGACTCGAGGAAGGTTTTTAGGTTCATGAAGACCCCCGGGCAACGCCTGTGATGGAGCCCTAAAGAATAATATTCCGCTGCTAGTTTATTTACTTGTGATGAACTTATTATTGTCCATCGAGACATTTACTATGTAAGACTTACTTATATTCGACACCTGGCTTGTAATAAATGATGCTTCACTATTTGTCATCACATGTATGAGAAAATGATCCTGGCATACATGTGATATTCACTTGGTTGTTCTTCGGAAAAACCGGGTGTGACACTTGCTCTTCAAATCTGTTCATCAACTTTGTTCAAATGAGGTGTGTTGTGTGGTGATGAACACTTTAAACATGTGTCAAAAACTGAGGCCTTTACATTCCTCCCCCCTTAAAAGAATCTCGTCCCGAGATTATAAGGTGAAAATGAGAGAGAGGACGGTGGCAAATTACCGGATATGCGACGTGAAAAAGACGGGGTAGTTAGCGCGAAGAAATCCTTCGCTCTCCCATGTCGTTTCGTCCACGGAGTGATTACTCCATAGAACTTTGTAGAACCACAATGTACGGTTGCGTGTGGTTCGGGCCTTCTCGTCAATGATCTGAACCGGTTCCTCCCGATAGGTGAGATCCGGTTTCAGTTCTTCAATGTCCTCCAGCTGAACGGTAGTCAATAGCTTGAGACACCTCCTCAGCTGGGAAATATGAAAGACGTCGTGCACACCGGAAAGTGCTTCTGGTAATTTCAGCCGGTATGCTACTGATCCACATCTTTCGGTAATCTGGAATGGACCGATGAATCGGGGTGCCAATTTCCCTCTCACCCCGAATCTGTTTACGCCCTTCATTGGAGACACACGTAGATATATGTGACCCCCTACTTCGAATTGTAATGGGCGTCTTCTCCGGTCCGCATATTGCTTTTGTCGGGATTGGGCGGCTTTTAGGTTTGCTTGAATCAGTCGAACCTTCTCCTCGGCGTTACTGACAAGGTCAATCCCGAAGGTAACCCTTTCGCCAGACTCACTCCAATTCAGTGGTGTGCGGCATTTCCTCCCGCATAGCGCCTCGTAAGGCGCCATCTTGATGCTGGCTTGGTACCCGTTGTTGTACGAGAACTCGGCTAACAGCAAGTGATCATCCCAATTCTTGCCGTGGTTGATAGCGCAAGCTCGTAGCATGTCTTCTAGAATCTAATTTACCCGCTCGGTTTGCCCATCCGTCTGCGGGTGGTATGCTGAACTACGGATCAGCTTCGTCCCCAATGCAGCGTGCAGCTGCTTCCAAAAACGGGACACAAATAAAGTGCCCCGGTCCGATATGATGGTACGGGGTACGCCGTACAAGCATAGGATCTGTGAGACGTACAGTTCAGCGTACTTCTTGGCGTTGTAGTTGGTGTTGACCGGGATGAAATGGGCAACTTTGGTGAGCCGGTCGACGATTACCCACACAGAATCATGTTTCTGAAAAGTGGTGGGTAAACCGACGATGAAGTCCATGCTCACATCTTCCCACTTCCAGGCAGGAACGCCCAGTGGTTGTAGCAGTCCTGGTTTCCGCATATGATCTGCCTTCACCCTTCGACATGTATCACACTCGGACACGTACTTTGCGATCTCCCGCTTCATCCGTGTCCACCAAAACTTGTTCCTGAGTTCTTGATACATTTTGTTGCTGCCGGGGTAAATAGAAAACTTTGACAAGTGAGCCTCATCAAAAAATTTCTTCCGTAACTCCGGGTTACGGGGTACGATGATCCGGTCCTTGAACCATAGGACGCCGTCTCTGTCCTTCCGGAAACATTTCAGCTCCCCACTGTCTACACATCTCCGCAAATGCGACATGCCCTTGTCATGTTTCTGAGCTTCCGCTATCTCTTCACGGATGGTGGGGATCCAAGCTAGGTTGTAGAGAGCTCCATGTGGAATCACATGCAGTGGTGGTTCGCTCTCTTCCAACAGTGTGATGGTCAGATTATTGACGTGTGACTTGCGACTCAACGCATCTGCCACCACGTTTGCCTTGCCGGGGTGATAATGGATCTCTATTTCGTAATCCTTTATCAATTCTAACCATCTTCACTGCCTCATGTTCAGCTCCTTCTGAGTGAATATGTACTTGAGGCTCTTGTGGTCGGTATATAAATGTACGAGGTTACCGAGTAGGTAGTGCCTCCACATTTTCAGTGCAAGTACCACGGAAGCGAGTTCCAAATCGTGAGTTGGATAATTCTGCTCATGGTTTCTAAGCCGCCGTGATCCATACACGACCACCCTTCGGTCTTGCATCAGCACACATCCGAGCCTGATGCCGGATGCATCGCACTACACATCAAACGGTTTTGTTGTGTCTGGCTGCGCCAAAACCGGTGCTGATGTTAGGTGCTCGACTAAAGCCTTGAATGCTGCTTCACACGCTGGACTCCAAACATAGTTGGTAGCTTTCTTCAGCAGTTCCGTCATAGGCTTGGCAATCTTCGAGAAGTTCGGAATGAACCTCTGATAATATCCCGCGAGTCCGAGGAAACTCCATACCTCGTGAACCGTTTTTGGGGATTTCCAATTCAGCAATTGTGTGATCTTGCTCGGTTCTACAGCGATACCATCCACTGAGATTATATGCCCAAGAAAAGGCACTTTCTATATCCAGAATTCGCATTTGCTGAATTTCGCTTATAGCTTGTGATCCCGCAGCCGTTGCAAGACTATACGCAGATGCTTCTTGTGATCTTCCTCCGACTTGGAATATACCAGTATATCATCGATGAAGACCACGACAAACTTGTCCAGCTCCGGCATGAATACCGAGTTCATCAAATACATGAAATGAGCCGGAGCATTGGTGAGGCCAAAGGACATGACCAGGTACTCATAAAGTACGTACCTCGTCGAGAAAGTCGTCTTCGGAATGTCCTCATCCCGTATTTTAATCTGGTGGTACCCGGATCTTAAATCCATCTTCGAAAAGATCTTTTCTTCGACCAACTGATCAAACTACATGTCGATCCGTGGCAACGGGTACTTGTTCTTGATGGTTACGGCGTTTAGTAGACGATAGTCCACACAAAGCCGCAACGTCTCATCCTTCTTCTTCACAAATAATGCCGAACAGCCCCATGGCGAGGAGCTCGGCCTAATGAAACCCTTCTCCAGCAGGTCCGTTAGCTGGGTCTTCAATTCAGCCAATTCCTTGGGTGCCATCTTGTACGGCCTCCGGGATATTGGCATGGTTCCCGGTGCAAGTTCAATCTTGAACTCCACCTCTCTATCGGGCGACATCCCCGGTAAATCATCCAGGAACACGTCAGGGAACTCTAGGACCACTGGAATATCTTCCAATCTGATGGTTGTGGATTGATAGACACTTGGAAATTTTATTTCTGGACTGTCCAGAAATAAGGGATGAGATTCGTGCACTTCTGAGTTCAAGTGCACAACTCGGAGGACGGTGTCTAAAACAGCGTCGTGGCGGGTTAACCATGACATCCCTAAGATGACATCGACCTTTTGTCCCTCTAAAATTATGAGAGACGTAGGGTATACTCTACCCTCTAAGCACAATGGCGCTTTTGGGACCATCATGCTTGCTGAAATTTTCCCACCCGGTGAACAGATCACATAAGGACTATTGGTGGGTAGTATTTGCAAGCTATATCTATCAATGAAAGCTTGGCTAATGAAGCTATGCGTGGCGCCTGAATCAAACAACACTATGGCGGGATGCTGGTGGAGTTGGAACATACCCGCAAGGATTGGCTCACCCTCCGGCACGTCCTCTATGGCAAGTTGGTGGACAGTGCCGGGCTTCGGGTTTGCCCGCCGCGCATTAGTAGGGTTCCGGGGCTGATTCCTCCCCGGAAGTTGTGGTGCAATTCCTCCGCCTTGCCTCTCCGAGCAACTGCTGGCGAAGTGTCCTGGCCGACCACATTTGTAGCATGTGGCCGCTGCTTGTCTAGTGCTCGGGGGACGAAAGCCCGTCATACGCTGCTGAGGTGCATACGCATGCGGCATCGCCCGCTGCTGCTGTTGTTGTTGCGGAGGAGGTGCTGGCAGTGTCGGCCTGAATGCCGGTGAAGAATACGGCCGACTGCAGAATGGCATCGACCTCTGTGGTGGCTGCCAGCGTGGACCTGATGGTGGGCGATTTACCATCCGAAATTTTTCAGAAGGATTGCCTCCTTCTCCGCTGCTTTGCGGCGCACTTCGCTTTCTTTCCGCCTCCGCTAACTCCTTGCCGGAGTCCTCCTGAACAATCGCAGCATCAATTATGTCATTGAGGCTGCCGCGATTGAACATCGCCAATTTGTCCTTCAGGAGCGGGTTAAGCCCCTGGTAGAAGTGGTCCCGCCGCTTCTCGTCGGTATCGGCGTGATACGACGCGTAGAGTGCGAGATCGTTGAACGCCCTGGAATATTCCAGTGTGTTCCGGCTCCCTTGCTGCAGGTGTGGAAACTCCTGTGTCTTCCTCTTCATGAGACCCGGCGGTATGTGATAGGCCTGGAAGGCCGTCCGGAACTCCGCCCAGGTCATAACTCAGTCGGTGGGCTGTGAAGCACAGTAGTTTGCCCACCACGCGCTCGCGGATCCCTGGAGCTGCTGGACCGTGAACTGAGTCTTGCGCTGCTCACTTATTTGGAGCAGCCCGAACTTCATCTCTATCGTGCGGAGCTAGTTATCCGCATCGAGGGGTTCATCTGCCCTTGAGAATACCGGGCGATGAGTTGCTAGGAAGTCAGAGTAGGAGCTTTGTTGGCGCTCCTCACGATCTTGACGCCTCTCTGGTCGAGACGTATTGGTAATAAGAGTTCGCAGCAACTCCGTGTGCTGCTGATGAGAGCCCGCCATTGCTGCTACAATATCCGCCAAAGTAACTGTTGGCGGTGGCGGTGGCGGTTGTTGCTGTGGTTGCTACTGCTGTTGCTGTCCCGAGGAGTCCTCTGGAGGCTGTTGGGAGGTTTCTCCCCCTTGACTAGAACCCCCAACGTCCGGGTTGGCACGAGTACGAGTCATTCTGAAATTCAAAACAGCAGCGATCAGCACATGTCATACTTAAAAATTCCATATACAACAGTAGGTATTGAAGTGACGCATGAATAATTTGCACAACATCCACATAAATTGATAAAGCATGAACTTTATACAAGATACATTATTCTCGGGTATCTGAGAAGTCGTGCTCATGTCGTCACGATCTATACATACGCTACTGCCTACACGACATGTCACCGATTACAAAAGTTTGGGTTACACCATTCTAGCTGCCCTACTTGGCAACCGTAACCCCCTACTCGGAGTAGAACTCGACCTCCTGTGGGTCGTCCTCCTCCGGTACCTATACTGGTGGCTCCGGATCTACAACCTCTTCACCCATCTCGGGTTCTCCCATTGCCGGAAGACCCAAGACTACCGGTATGCCCAATACCGGAGGTACGAGGTCCTGCAATGCATGCACCTCGTCCATGGCTTGGTTGTAGTCTTCTTCCCAGCCTTGCCCTTCCTCAATAGCGTCGTCTCGCTCTTGAGTAAAGTCCTCGTTCTGCTGGGTTAGAGTCTGCACCAGTTCTTGCAACGCCGCGATGCCGACACGGCTCTTCTTCTTCGCCTTCTTCAGACGATGCAGCTGATTATGCTGTTCGTTCAGTCGCTTGATCGCCGGAAGGAGCACATTGTGGAGTGCGCTGTGAGCACTCTCGAAATGGTCTCCACAGCTTGTGCTCTCCTTGAGTTTTGCGGCGAGATGCTCTGTATGAACAGTTTGGCTGTCCATCATGGCCTTTCCCGCCCTCATTTGGAGGCTGAGGTTCGCCTCCGCGGTGCTGTACCTTGGGCAACCCGGATCGGTTGCCTCCCTGTACCTCCCTTCCCACACATGATTCGCCCGTCCCTCCACCACAACGAGCGCGTATGGAGTGCCCTCCATCGCTCTCACGTGTAGCTGGCAGAATCGTGACATGGTGTCACGGGCTGCCACTTGCCACATTCCCTCGGGTTGTCTACCTCTCACCGTGACGGTGAACGGCGCCCACCCGGGTGGTGTAGGTCCTGCAGGAACCTCGACATGGATTGTCCATGTCTTGTTCCCCTCCTCGCCTTCTCCCTTGGCGAAGTACTGCGTCATCGTGTCATACCCGACATATTGAAGCATCTGCCTCAATGCTTCCGGAGAGCTGCTGTGGTGAGAACCTCACCCATTCTCGAACTGTTTATTCGCTGTCATCTGTAAAAATATATTTGAGAAATATCAAATATTTATTTGTACATTAAACCATTGAGTTATAACATAAAACATGTCATTGAATTCATAAACTTTGAAACCTAGTTCAAATTTAAACAAATTTGACTACTGGTCTGCTGTCCAACATGACAGCCCTGACCAGTTTCCATTTCAACCTGATTTAGGCCATGCCAAAGGCAAAACCAATTCTGGAGCTCAACATCAAAGTTAAAGATAACTTCAATAGATTTCCAGAAAGCATTTGCTTGGCCTAAGATCTGTCCTGGTTCAAAAGTTATGAGATGTCAAAGTTAACAGAATTTCTGGAGAAAATTGGACAGCACCTCCCTGCCTTAGGTACTGATTTGATCCAAGAATTCCAGTTAATTCTACCCCCAATCTGACAAAACTTTCTGTTACAAAGTTGTAACCCATCTCATAAGATTTCCAGAACTACCTCATTTTCTATTTTTTTTATTTTTATGCAGGAAGTTATGCTCAATTTACAGAGAGTTTACAGAGAGCGTTTGCTCTGCCCTGTTTTCTGGACAGTTTCAACTCTACTGCATTTTTCGATTGGTTAAGGGATGAAAAGCCTCTGGACCTCAACAGAAAAGTTGTAAAGCTCTTCCAAAGCTTTCCATAAATGTATCATATGACCCCAAACTCGAAAGAACTCAACCTCTAACCTCTGATTAACTTCAGCCTTCTATCAGCTGAAAACAGGGGACTCTGTCCTTAGTATCCTATAAGTTGAAAACTTGTTTACTTTGAATATCCTGATTAGGGGAAGGAGTTACATCAAGTTTTAGTGCTCTGGATCAAAACTTTCAAGTTTTTCAATAAAGTTGTCCATTTAATGGGGTGTGACGTCGATGCGTCACTAGATCATGTCGGTACTACGTCCTCACAAAGAAAACCTAAACAGAGACTTGGTCAAGATTTAGTTGCAGCAAAGCTCATTTGAGCTCTCCACAAATAATTATGTCCTTGACCTTAATTGGAACTCTTAGGGTGTTCTAGGGATTTCCATGGAGCAAGCCATGACTTTCTGAAAACTAGCTTTTGAGAGGGTTCTAATGGAGTTGGTCTCACTTAATTTGAAGGTTCCTAGATAAAGATATGAGCTAAACAATTCCAGAGAAATTCTGAAAATGTTTCTGGACATTTTCTATTTTCTCTGGAACAGTTTTATTAATCACACCATTAGGTGGATCAAACAAACTCAAATGGATCTGAAATTTTTATGGTAGTTCAGGGATATTTTGTTGAACATCCCAGCAAAATTTCAAACTTTTCCTCCAAAGGATTCTCGAGTTAAAATTCCAAACAGTTTAAACTTTGAGGAATTAATTCTGGAGAAATAATGATTTTCATGAAGTGAAACTTGATTTGCTGGAAAGTACTCCAAGAGCTGAATCCAACAAAATTTGGTTCAATTTGGAGTTTCCTAGCCCAAGTTATGAGGATTTGAAGTTTGAATCAAATATGAAAATCGAGGAAAAGTTTAAATCTGCCGGTGGGTCCACGGAGACACGTGTTGGGCACTGGAGCGACGGCACACCGGGGTCCATGGAGTTTTTGCGCGCCAGCACACCAGATCCGAGCCGCAGACCAATCCCGATTTAAAATCTGAGCCACTGACAGCTGGGACCCACCCCTTCGTCTACCTCTCGCCGCCCGCACTCTGCCGCCGCGACACCTCGCCGGAGAGCTCGCCGACAGCCTCTGTGGTGCTCCAAACTTCCTGATTCTGGCCGCCTCTGCCTACTTCCACTCGGGGAACATGATTCCGGGCTCAGTTCGTCATGAAAATGGCCGGCACCTGGTCGGCGACGAGCGGCAGCCTCGGGAGGACTTCGGCCGTGTCGGCTGACCCCCCTGGCACCCCAATCGATCGAGCAAACGGTCGGGAAGCATCAGTGGACCTTAGGAAAGGTCGACATGAGCTCCACGGATCTCGGAAAGGGCTCTGTTGGGCTGTCATCGTGCAACCTAGGCCGGAAATCAGGATTTTTACTAAAACTCGAAGAACAGCGGTTTCCCTCAACGGTTCTTCATGGTTCCTGCTCCTATGGACTCGTACGGGCACCTAGAAGTGATACCCTCCACGAGAGGATGAGTGGTGCAGTGTGTATTACGAATTTCGGAGATCGGTTCTGACTCCACTTTTGCACACCGTCGCGAAAACATGAAATTCCGGTGTGAGCAGTCTATGTCATGTGGCCAGAGCTTGCGGAAATGGAAGAGGGACTGAAGGCGAGCCTCTTTGCTGTTCACAGCTCGGCGAACGGTAGGCTGTGGTGGCCGGACGGATCGCTCCCACAGTGGCGGCTCGAGCTGAACCGACAGAGAAAAGATCATCGCGGTGGAGCTCGGGGAGGGCTGCTCCAGGCCTGGAACTGGCGCGATGGTGTCCAGGAAGCCTTGGCGCACCCGGTGCTGGTCTCAGATCACCGGGAGGATCACTGGATCGGCCGGGCGATGAGGGACCGAGAGTTCAACCGAGCGGCAAGGAGTTTCAGCTTTCTGGGTGGAAACGCGACGAGGCAGCGGTGAAATGGACCGGTGACCGCTCGGGCGCGTAGATAAAGGCCCCGAGAGTCGGTTCCGCGGCTGAGATCGGCAAGCAGCTGGTGGCCTCGCCGTTTCTTTGCCGTGGCGGCAGCTCGGTTCAGCGCAAGAATCCGAGTGCAGAGTTCAGTCGGATGAGTTCTCTTCAGTGGCTGACAAGTGGGTCCCACTCTCACTTTTAACCCCTGAAATTAACTCCATATTACTGTTGTAAACAGTAAGCCCTAAAATGCCCATGGTGATTTGAATTATTCACCCCTGAGCCATTTGAATTGGTTAGAATTCAAATTGGTTTTGGTTTGACTAAATTTCAGCACATGTTCAGTTTGAAATGCAAATAAAGTTTGAATTTGCTACACTTGGCTCATGTCAAGATCAACTCCAAATGGAGTGAAAATTGGTGTATGAGCTCACAAAAATGTGCTGAGTAAGAATATGCCTCCCACTTTTGAATTCATGGGATAAAAACAGTTTGAATTTGAATTTGAGTTCAAACTACCCTCTTTCTAGCTATACCCAAAAGTACCTCAAAAAGGTTTTGAATTTGGGTTAAACTTGGCATGGACATTCCTAGCAAGGTGTAGGAGTTTTCATATGCCCAGCCCCTAGATGATGCATGTGGGAAATACCACTTTTGCATTTTGTGAGTTTATTCTCTAATGAGCATGTTGATAATGGTTACTTGCTCTTCAAATGTGTTCGTCAACTTTCTTCAAATGAGGTGTGTTTTGTGGTGATGAACACTTTAAACATGTGTCAAAAACTGAGGCCTTTACAGCAAGTCATCAGGAAACACATCTGGATATTCACATACCACTGGAATATCCTCAAGTTTAGGAGCTTCAATCTGATGCCGCTGCAACACGTTGTGATGGATCCACAAGATTCAATATGTTGCAACCATGTATTGGGGAATTCAGTTGGACAGTCCGAGAGCTGATGTCAAAGATAGCTCCATAATGTGTCAACCATGACATCCCCAAGATAATATCGATCCTTTGGCCTTTGAGTATGATAAGGCTCGCAGGATAGATGTTTCCACCCAAACATAAAGGTGCCCGTGAGACCATCTCATATGTGGATATCTTGTCTCCGGGTGAGCTGATATGAAATAGATGCTTAACTGTGCTAGATGGAAGATTATTCTTCAGCACATAGTCTCTGCTAATAAAATTGTGGGTGGCTCCAGAATCAAACAACACGAAAGTGGCTGTTCATGTAAAGTGAACATGCCCACCAAAACTGGTTCATCTTTACCAATATCCTCGATAGCAGTGTAATTAACCCTGCCAGCTTTTGAAGATTCTTCTTTGAATGTTCATGATGCTGATCTGAGCATTGACGAGACAGCACACGATTGTGACTCTGCTCAGCACCATGATGGTTTCGTGTTGTAGAAATCCTCAGCTCTCTACTAACACGAGGTGGAGATAAACTGTGCACAGCTGGTTGTGGTAGGGTTGCACAAACAATTTCCGATTGCTGCTGTTGAGGTTGAGGCTCATAAGTGAGTAACTCCAGCCATGGTTGTGAGAGTTGCACCACAGGCTGAATTTCTTGCTTGACTGGCGAGCAATACCGCACTCGATAGTTCGGAGGAACCTCGATACCGCTGTCTGGCGGTATACTCCTTTTCAGCTCCGCTTCACAACGGAGATGCATGTCTTCTTTAATGATAGCAGCATTTACCAACTCATTGTAAATACTGTTATTGGACAAGGTCACTTGTTCTTTAAGATCGACATTCAGACCTCAGAAGAAGTACTCACACTTCAAAGCTTTCGAGTCTACCATATGAGTGGCGTACTGCATCAAGTCTTCAAACTCTTTGAAGTACTCGTACGCACTCCTTTCTCCTTGCTTTAATTCCAGAAAGTCTTGATACTTTGTTCGCAGAATTCCCAAACAAATGTGACGTGCCCAGAAAACAGTCAAGAATTCATCCCACGTCAGGCGATGACCTTCAGGAAGAGTAGCGATGTACTCCGCTGTGAGGGCCCGTCGTCCCGGTTCACGGGGATGGGGCACCTCTCCCGGGAATCGCATTGGGTGGTGCCGTGCGATGCGGCACCTAACAGCACACATAATAAAGAAACATATCACATAAATCAAGCGGAAACTTACAAAGTATAAAATTTACAAATACTTCTCAAAATATTCTACAGCGGAAGACTATTACAACTCACGTCTCATACCTATGCTAAGCAACAGAGAAGGAGTCCAGCCCGCGGACCCTTCTCACTAGCAACACTATCACAATAGCAGCGGCAGGGGTTGCCATGAGTTCACCACTCGGAGGGCTCCGAGTCTCACCGGACACCCGTACATATCAGCGTACAGTTATTACCTGCAAAACAACTTATGCAGTATCTGTGAGCACGAAGCTCAGCAAGACTGACCCGTCACCCTAGTCATGAAACTCGACATGATGAAAATAGAGGGCTGAATATAGAAGTTTGCACAAAAGGTGACCTTGAGCTAAAGGAGAGTCCTTACTTCCAGTTTTAAGCCACTTTTATATGCCTCACGCAATTTACATCGAGACTCCACAATCAAACAAGAAATGCTTTATCTCGATGTCACTTGCCCGAGGTGAAAGTAACTTTAGTGAGCTACCCTAGACTCATACGGACCTTGTGCCATCAACGTCGAGACTCCACAATCAAATAAGAAACGCTTTGCCTCGACGCTACTAGCCCAAGGTTGAAAATAAATTTAGTGAAAGTGTTGATCATTCCTCATCTCCATTATGAGGATTACTCACGAAGCATTATTAACTTTTCCCAGTTTATTACTACGTCACGACGCAGAGAACAAGTATGCTCGGTCCCTTCCACGAGCGACGGTGATTGCAATCAAAAACACCCGGCTGACATGACACGTACGCCCGTACTCGACGTTGCACACAGCAACCGTCACTAACGTCATACGTGGCAACCTTTCACACGACACCCAAATGTCGAACCAGTCCCACCGACTGGGATTAAGTCTCTCTACGGCAAACCCTCGTAGAGCCGACTTCTCTATCCTTTCAGCATCGGCATCAGACGGTGAGGTATGCCTCGACACCCAGGTTAATATGTTACATCGGTTTCCTGGGTCCCATATAGCAAGTATGCATCCGGTACACAACTCAAACTTGTCCAACGGGCCGCACACGAGAACGGGCCATAATCGACTCAGACATTTTGTGAGTTTATTCTCTAATGAGCATGTTGATAATGGTTACTTGCTCTTCAAATGTGTTCATGTGAGACCTATGTGTGCTGAATACATTGGCAATTAGGATAAAAGTTAGCATTAACATTCAAAGTTTTGAATATTGCCAAAACATTCTTCTGTGGCGAGGTCCGACAAGTTCTTTGTTAGGTCCGCCAAGTGTTGGCAAGGTCCGGAGAGCTCCTGCAAGGTCCGGAGAGCTTCTGTGAGGTCCGGAGCTTGTTTTTAGGGAGCTCCCGTGAAGTTCAACTCGTAGAACTGCAGCGTCTTGTTTTTGCTTTTAACTCGCAATGTTGCAAACTTGCTTTATGGGAAGGTTTGCTTAGTATTAATTTGCTAAGTTTTTGGTGTGTTTTGGTGGTTATGGCTGTTATCATTTGATATGGTTTGCAACATGGTTATGTGACGTGCTCATGTAAGGTGTTGTGGTTTTCGAACTAACGTGAGTCAAGTCGAGGACTTGTGCTCGGAAGAATTGGTTGTTTATTCATGTGCAGGTGTTGCTTGAGTTCAAGACATGGCTGGTGACGGGATCCTTGGACTAGTCTCAGGGAGGAGATGAGGTTCCAACAACCAAGTTCGGGAGGAGCTGTGGTTGAGTTGATCGGGAGGTCGCGCAGCATGTTTGGATCAAGGGCAGTGCATATGAAGGTTGCGTGTACGTCGTTGGAAGGTGTTTGCACGTGTGCAAGGAGTGCATGGACATGGCAACATTGTTCCAAGGCGTGATGAAGAGAAGTGGACGTAAAGAATTGGTCGGAAAGGTCCAACCGGCTGGATTGCGTACTCAGGCTGAGGCTGAGTCGGATATGGCTCAAATATGGAAGATTTGAGTTGGTTATGATAGGATTTCGTGCTAGGCATGAAGTTGAGTTGTTTTAGGAATGTTTAGGACGTTCCTAAGGTGTTTGGAAGTCTCACGATTGCTTCTATCTGCGAATAGGAGAGTCCTGAGCAGTTATGGTAAGTTAGGATACGAGTCCATTAGGAGTAGGAGTCCTAGATTGGATTGTTTAGCCTGAGGGCTGGCTATAAAAGCAAGGGAGGCCAGAGCTCTCGTGGGTAGAGAACTTTGGGCTGTTCCTCATGTGTTTCTATTGAATAAAGTTTATAGTTTCGAGGAGCTTTTGTGTCTTGTTCGTCCGACTTGTTTTTCGTCAAGTCTTTCTCGCCGAGTTTCTGGACAGACCGACGTTGCTTGGGTGTTTCGTTCATAACTCAAGTTTTACAGATCCGATTGACGTGATTCGTTTTGGGTTGTCTTCAGAACTCAATTATCTATCATCTGTGAAATTTTTCACGCGCTTCGGATCTGTAGTTTTTGAGATACACGAGTTTCTTTGCAGAGTTGCAGATCTGTTTTATATCGGGTAGAACAGATTGATCTTCGTTTAATGTTTTGATCGTATCTCAAGTTTTACTTTGTGTTTTCAAGTGATTCTTGTTGCATTAGATCCGTGACTTGATTCTCTACCTCTCTACTTGATTTTTCACGGTTGAACATGTTTGAAACACTTCACACACGGTTTGTTTAACCGATTGATTTTTTGCTGAGGGGTTTTTGTTGTTTCCGCTGCGAAAAGTTTTAATCTACCATTCACCCCCCTCTGGTAGCTTTTCACGTGCTCTTCGATCCTACAATTGGTATCAGAGCCAAGGTGCTCTAATCTTTGTGATTTGCACGTGTTTTGACTAACCATCATGGAGAAGTACTCCGCAAAACCTTGTGCGTTCAATGGCATCGATTTTCAGGTTTGGAAGGCGCGGATGGAGGCCTACATACAGGCGCAAGGCTTCGCCATATGGGAAAAGGTGTACCGGAACTTCGATGTACCACCCAACGATCAAGTTACGGCTGCGAACATGAGAGATGTTGACAACAACAACAAGGCTCGCAACTTGATCATCCAAGGATTGACTCAAAGCGACTTCGACCGTGTTGCACACCTCTGATCTGCATATGATGTTTGGAAAGCTCTTTGTGACTACCACGAAGGATCCAATACGATCAAGGAGGTAAGGCAAGATATGTTCAAGAAAGAATACATGCGTTTTGAGATGCAACCCGGTGAGTCAATTGACGACCTTTTTGCTCGCTTTAATAAAATTCTCAGCAACTTGCGTAGTGTCAATGTTAACTTTTTAGATGCTGAAAATGCTAGACAATTGTTAGGAGCATTAGATATGTCAATTTGGGAGATGAAAGTTACATCTATTCGTGAATCTACTGTCATGAGTTCTCTTATTTTAGACGTGCTTTATTCTAAATTGAAAACTCATGAAATTGACATCATCTCACGTAAAAACCCCAACAAGTCTATTGCATTTGTTTCGCAACGTGACATGTCTAGTTCTAGTCAATCATCATCTAGTGGTGCACTCTCTTTGCTGTCCTCTCTAACCCTTGAACAGATTGAAGAGTTTCCAGAGGAGGAGCTTGCACTCATCTCTACTCGGTTCTCAAAAGCATTGCAAAATGTGAGAACTAGAAGGAGAGGAAGCTCCGGACCTCAACGATGTTTTGAATGTGGTAAGACAGGACATTTTCGTACGGAGTGCCCTAACCTTTCAGGTCCGACTTCACGTGAAGAAAAGCAAACAAGGCCGAAGAAATCGTTTGCAAAAAATAAGAAGAAGAAAGATTTATCAATGCGCAACATAGTGCATAGTATGATCTCTGCACTTCAAGATTTCGGCTCAAGTGATGTGGACACCGGTAGTGATGAAGATGAAGAAGCTATGGCAAATATGTGCTGCATGGCGAGCAAGTCAAGTTCAAGCTCCGAGGAGGCAGAACACAACAGCGACGATGAAGAGGTATGTCCCACTTGCGAAGAAATGTGTGATGCTATTTCTCGTGCCACTGTTATATTAAAGAAAATGGATAAAAAACTTGGGAACAATGCTGTTAAAATTGAATCACTAGAATCTGAAATTAATCATTTAAAAACTTTGATTCCTAGTGATGATTCTTGTTCCTCATGTGATTTGATTTATGAACAATTATCCTCTTTAAGAAGTGCACACGCATCTACACTTGATAAACTTGAACTTGAAATTGAAAAGAACAAAGAGCTTGCTGCACTTAATGATAAAAATTTGAAAGATGCTTGTTGTTCTACAATTGATTTGCATTGTTCTTCATGTGATGATCTGAATAAGAAACTAAATGATGCTATGAATGAGATTTCTATTTTGAACAATGCTTTATGTGTGCATGAAGTTAAATATTGTTCAAATTGCAAACTAAAAGGAAAAACTTCATGTGAAAACTGCTTTGATCTGTCCAATAAACTTGATGACATGCATAGGACACTAGATCGGTTTTCTAATGCAAATAAGAACCTAAACTTGCTGCTGAATTCTTCCAAGTCTTGTAATGATAAAACTGGTTTAGGTTTTAATTCTCATGCTCATGCTAAGGCTCACTCACCTAAAGTTGTAAAGTCATTAGGAAGCGGTTTGATCAAACAGCTCCTAGAGAAAAATAGGTGATTTTCAAATCTGCAGGAGTACTGTCCCATTCGGGTTCTAATAAACGTGTTGCTTGCTCATCTAGACATGATAATAAGGTTATTTTTCATTGTACCTACTGTGGTAGAGATGGTCATGTCATGGATTTTTGTTATAGACTAGCTAAACACGATAAGAAACAAAGAATACTTGCTAGATCACATAACAACCAAGCAAAATCTGCTACACCGAATGTTCGGAGCTTGCAACCTGCTGTAATGAGTCAAAAACTTGCTCCCGGACCTACTGTTTTTTGTGCTACATATAACACATCTTCTAAGTCAGTAGTTGGGAACAAAAAGTTTCGATGTTTGGCTCATAAACCTGCTGTACCTTCTCAGCTTTCGCGTGTTATTCCTGCTGGACGTCGTGTGACTCAGTACTGGATTCCTAAAAGTCTTTTAACTAACCCCAGTATTGAGTCATCGACGTATTGTGCTGCTGTGTAGGTTTCACGTTTGAGGAAGGAGAACATTTGGATTGTGGATTCAGGTTGCTCACACCACATGACCGGTAACAAAAAATGGTTCTCCTCTCTCTCTTTTGTGTCACGTGTAGAAAATGTTACTTTCGCCGATAACTCTTCTACTCCCATAATTGCTAAAGGTTCGGTTAGAGTAAACAATCTCTACACTTTGAAAGATGTGGCACTTGTTAAAAATTTGAAATACAACTTGCTTTCGGTTTCACAATTGCTAGATGAAAATCTAGAGGTTAGCTTTGCTAAAAATTGCTGCAAGGTTGTAGATTCAAAAGGTGAGCTTTTGTTTAACATGTCTAGGTTTGGAAGAGTTTTTAAAGCTGATTTTAATTTGTCAACTTCTAAGCATCGGTGTCTAGTTGCTAATGATACAAATGATCTATATTTTTGGCATGGTAGACTTGGTCACATAGGCTTTGATCATCTCACTCGTGTTAGTGCTCTCGATCGCATACGTGGGCTGCCGAAGCTTAAAAAGGACAATGATATTGTGTGCTCTTCTTGTAGACATGCTAAGTTTGTTGCAGGTTCACATGCTCCTCTCACAATGACCATGACAGCTGAACCGGGACAACTTTTACATCTTGACACAGTAGGTCCGGCACGTGTTCAATCCTTCGGAGGTAAATGGTATGTGCTTGTGATTGTTGATGATTATTCCAGATATTCTTGGGTTTATTTTATGGCATCTAAGAATGAAGCTTTTAGTCATTTTAGAACTTTATTTCTTAGATTATCTATTGATCACCCAGGATCATTAAAAGCAATTAGAAGTGATAACGGAACTGAATTTAAAAACCAATCCTTTGATCACTTTTGTGCTGAAAATGGAATAGATCATCAATACTCTTCACCCTATGTACCACAACAAAATGGTGTCGTAGAAAGAAAGAACAGGACCTTAGTTGAGATGGCTAGGACTATGCTTGATGAATATCGAACTCCTAGGAAATTTTAGGCTGATGCATTTGCAACCGCTTGTTATGTCTCAAATCGTGTTTTCTTGCGTGCTAAGCTTGGAAAAACCCCATATGAGCTCCGGTTTGGACATAGGCCTAGGGTTACACACTTTAGAGTTTTTGGTTGCAAATGCTTTGTTAAGAAACATGGTAATCTTGATAAATTTGAAGCTAGATCTGTTGATGGCATGTTTCTTGGTTATCCGTCTCATACTAGAGGCTACCGTGTGCTTTTACTTGACACTAACAAAATTGTGGAGACTTGCGAGGTTTCTTTTGATGAAGCTAGCCCAAGTACTAGCTCCGATTTTGCAGGTCCGGATCCATATCCGCAGGGGGAGAGTATTTTTATTGAAGAAGATGAAGAAGTGGTGCTGCTGCCTGAAAACTCGGAAGTAAATAACGATCAAGCTGCTTATTTTGCACCACAACCAGCACCAACAGTCACTACTGCTGGTTCGGACCTTCCTCAATCAACAAGCTCTCCTAATCAAAGGTCCGAACATGAAGAAGAAGGTTCTTGTGAAGTGTCTACTCCCCTCCGAGTACTCAAAAGTCATCCTCCATAACAAATCATTGGAAGCTTGCATGAACGAGTCACTCGATCCAGGTTTTGCGATCCAAACTCTCATGCTCATTCTGCTTTTGTTGCTTCTTTTGAACCCAAAGATATATCACACACACTCACTAATGAATCTTGGATTAATGCCATGCAAGAAGAGTTAGAAAATTTTGAAAGAAATAATGTTTGGAAACTTGTACCTCCACCTCAAGGTCACACATTAATTGGAACTAAATGGGTATTTAAAAATAAGCAAAGTGAGGATGGGGTTGTGGTTAGGAATAAAGCTAGGTTGGTTGCTCAAGGTTTCACTCAAATTGAAGGTCTAGATTTTGATGAAACATTTGCTCCTGTTGCTAGATTAGAAGCTATAAGAATTTTATTAGCATTTGCTGCATCTAAAGGTTCCAAGTTATATCAAATGGATGTTAAAAGTGATTTTCTTAATGGCTACATAGAGGAGGAGGTTTATGTTAAGCAGCCACCGGGTTTTGAAAATCCAAATTTTCCTAATCATGTTTACAAACTGTCCAAAGCCTTGTACGGTCTAAAACAAGCCCCTAGAGCATGGTATGATAGGTTAAAAACATTCTTACTTGAAAAGGGGTTTACCATGGGCAAGGTTGATAAAACTCTTTTTGTACTTAAGCATGGCAATGACTCATTATTCGTTCAAGTGTATGTGGATGATATTATCTTTGGTTGTGCTTCTCATGATCTCGTGTCCAAGTTTTCAGCTATGATGAGTTCAGAATTTGAGATGAGTATGATGGGAGAACCCACATACTTTTTGGGGCTGCAAATCAATCAAACAAAAGAAGGAACTTTTGTGCATCAAACTAAGTATACAAAGGACCTTCTTAAGCGCTTCAACATGGACAAATGCAAGCCTCTTCGGACACCAATGGGAACAGCAACAACACTTGAACTTGACGAAGATGGTGACCCGGTCGATAAAAAAGAATACAGAAGTATGATTGGATCACTTTTGTATCTCACGGCGTCAAGACCGGACATACAATTCAGCGTATGTCTTTGTGCACGTTTTCAAGCTTCTCCACGTGCTTCACATCGCCAAGCCATCAAAAGGATTCTCAGGTACCTACATGGAACTCAAGAATTTGGCATTTTTCTTCCTTCTTCCTCAACCGTTCCTTTGAAAGCTTTTTCGGATGCTGATTTTGGGGGTTGTAGGATTGATAGGAAAAGTACTTCGGGTGCTTGTCATTTTTTTGGTAATTCACTTGTTGCTTGGTCCTCTAGAAAACAAAGTTCAGTTGCACAATCCACGGCCGAATCTGAATATGTAGCTGCGGCTAGCGCTTGCTCACAAATTCTTTGGATTGTTCAAACACTTAAGGACTATGGGGTTGATTTAGATAGTGTTCCACTGTTTTATGATAACACTAGTGCAATTTGTATTGCTAAAAACCCCGTGAAACACTCTAGAACTAAGCACATTGACATTAGGTATCACTTTCTTCGTGATAATGTTGAAAAAGGAAACATTGTGCTTCACCATGTCGATACCGAACAACAATTGGCTGATATTTTTACAAAACCTTTGGATTTCACTCGTTTTTGTTTCATTCGTAGTGAAATAGGGGTTATGCATCCTCATGGCTTAAATTGAGGGGGAGTTTTTGAAACTTTGAAAGTCTATGTGTGAATCTGAAACTAAAATAATATGAGCATAGTATTTCATACATATATGACTTTGTGATTCCTTTTACAGGCTGAAAATTCTTACTACATTACTCATGTTATACCTTTTGTAGTTTTTGCCATGACTAGTAATTGGAATAATTACTTACACTAAATCTGGTCATGATCGAACTTTCTTGCTGTTTTGAACTTGTTGCGTGCTCACAAGTGCTCTTAATCATAAAAAATTAATCAAGTGATCAGCTCACATGTTGAGTTTTCAAATAAAAAATTGAGAAAAGATCAAGAGAATATGCATGCATCGCACTTCTTCTTTTGAGATTGCTTATCATTGCACTAAGATATGAACTTGGAAGGAATTGTGTATGACTAAAACCATGTCCTTAAGCTTCTGATTGTCAAATGACATAGGCTTGGCTTGGTTGGTTAGAATAAGGCTGATGCGGCATATAATCTCTTGCAAATATCATATGATCAACTTTGTGCCTTAAATGATTATGAATAATAAAAATGCAGCAACAAGTGTCATGTTTTCAGGTTTTGAAATAGTTAAGTAAGTGAGATCACGACTTGCTTAAACTGAAAAATACATTTGATCTCTAGCATGGCTTACACTACTTTATGTATCTCATCGATGTGATAGTGTAAGTAACCTGATAGTATGACTTGGATGAGCTTTGTTTTGTATGTATATGTTATAATATGCTCATAACATTTAAAAATTTCTCTTTTGAACCTTGCTGAATACATTGTCAAAGGGTGAGAAATATGTATAAGGAGAGATTTTTTTACACTTTGCATATGTTATACACTTTCTTCCTTCTCTGATTTTAAAAAATGGGGAGAAAATAATAAAGGGGGAGAAATGAGTTTTCAAAACTTTTCAAAACTCTTCATAAGACAATGTTCGGATTTTAATTGGTGTTGCCAATGCATTCATCAAGGGGGAGATTGTGAGACCTATGTGTGCTGAATACATTGGCAATTAGGATAAAAGTTAGCATTAACATTCAATGTTTTGAATATTGCCAAAACATTCTTTTGTGGCAAGGTCCGACAAGTTCTTTGTTAGGTCCGCCAAGTGTTGGTAAGGTCCGACGCAAGGTCCAGAGAGCTCCTGCAAGGTCCAGAGAGCTTCTGTGAGGTCCGGAGCTTGTTTTTAGGGAGCTCCCATGAAGTTCAACTCGTAGAACTGCAGCGTCTTGTTTTTGCTTTTAACTCGCAATGTTTCAAACTTACTTTATGGGAAGGTTTGCTTAGTATTAATTTGCTAAGTTTTTGGTGTGTTTTGGTGGTTATGGCTGTTATCATTTGATATGGTTTGCAACATGCTTATGTGACGTGCTCATGTAAGGTGTTGTGGTTTTCGAACTAACGTGAGTCAAGTCGAGGACTTGTGCTCGGAAGAATTGGTTGTTTATTCATGTGCAGGTGTTGCTTGAGTTCAATACATGGCTGGTGACGGGATCCTTGGACTAGTCTCAGGGAGGAGATGAGGTTCCAACAACCAAGTTCGGGAGGAGCTGTGGTTGAGTTGATCGGGAGGTCGCGCAGCATATTTGGATCAAGGGCAGTGCATATGAAGGTTGCGTGTACGTCGTTGGAAGGTGTTTGCAAGTTTGCAAGGAGTGCATGGACGTGGCAACATTGTTCCAAGGCGTGATGAAGAGAAGTGGACGTAAAGAATTGGTCGGAAAGGTCCAACCGGCTGGATTGCATACTCAGGCTGAGGCTGAGTCGGATATGGCTCAAATATGGAAGATTTGAGTTGGTTATGATAGGATTTTGTGCTAGGCACGAAGTTGAGTTGTTTTAGGAATGTTTAGTATGTTCCTAAGGTGTTTGGAAGTCTCACGATTACTTCTATCTGCGAATAGGAGAGTCCTGAGCAGTTATGGTAAGTTAGGATACGAGTCCAATTAGGAGTAGGAGTCCTAGATTGGATTGTTTAGCCTGAGGGCTGGCTATAAAAGCAAGGGAGGCCAGAGCTCTCGTGTGTAGAGAACTTTGGGCTGTTCCTCTTGTGTTTCTATTGAATAAAGTTCATAGTTTCGAGGAGCTTTTGTGCCTTGTTCGTCCGACTTGTTTTTCGTCAAGTCTTTCTCGCCGAGTTTCTTGACAGACCGACGTTGCTTGGGTGTTTCATTCATAACTCGAGTTTTACAGATCCGATTGACGTGATTCTTTTTGGATTGTCTTCATAACTCAATTATCTATCATCTGTGAAATTTTCACGATCTTCGGATCTGTAGTTTTCGAGATACACGAGTTTCTTTGCAGCGTTGCAGATCTGTTTTATATCGGGTAGAACAGATTGATTTTCGTTTAATGTTTTGATCGTATCTCAAGTTTTACTTCGTGTTTTCAAGTGATTCTTGTTGCATTAGATCCGTGACTTGATTCTCTACCTCTCTACTTGATTTTTCACGGTTGAACACGTTTGAAAACACTTGCACACATGGTTTCTTTAACCGATTGATTTTTTGCTGAGGGGTTTTTGTTGTTTCCGCTGCGAAAAGTTTTAATCTACCATTCACCCCCCCTCTGGTAGATTTTCACGTGCTCTTCGATCCTACAGTTCATCAACTTTCTTCAAATGAGGTGTGTTGTGTGGTGATGAACACTTTAAACATGTGTCAAAAACTGAGGCCTTTACATTCCTCCCCCCTTAAAAGAATCTCGTCCCGAGATTATAAGGTGAAAATGAGAGAGAGGATGGTGGCAAATTACTGGATATGCGACGTGAAATCGTCGGGGTAGTTAGCACAAAGAAATCCTTCGCTCTCCCATGTCGCTTCGTCCATGGAGTGATTACTCCACAGAACTTTGTAGAACCACAACGTACGGTTGCGTGTGGTTCCTCCGGATAGGTGAGATCCGGTTTCAGTTCTTCAATGTCCTCCAGCTGAACGGTAGTTAATAGCTTGAGACACTTCCTCAGCTGGGAAATACGAAAGACGTCGTGCACACCGGAAAATGCTTCTGGTAATTTCAGCCGGTATGCTACTGATCCACATCTTTCCGTAATCTGGAATGGACCGATGAATCGAGGTGCCAATTTACCTCTCACCCCGAATCTGTTTACGCCCTTCATTGGAGACACACGTAGATATACGTGATCCCCTACTTCGAATTGTTATGGGTGTCTTCTCCGGTCCGCATATTGCTTTTGTCGGGATTGGGCGGCTTTTAGGTTCGCTTGAATCAGTCGAACCTTCTCCTCCGCGTTACTGACAAGGTCAATCTCGAAGGTAACCCTTTCACCAGACTCACACCAATTCAGTGGTGTGTGGCATTTCCTCCCGCATAGCGCCTCGTAAGGCGCCATCTTGATGCTGGCTTGGTACCCATTGTTGTACGAGAACTCAGCTAACGGCAAGTGATCATCCCAATTCTTGCCGTGGTTGATAGCGCAAGCTCGTAGCATGTCTTCAAGAATCTGATTTACCCGCTCGGTTTGCCCATCCGTCTGCGGGTGGTATGCTGAACTACGGATCAGCTTCGTCCCCAATGCAGTGTGCAGCTGCTCCCAAAAACAGGACACAAATAAAGGGCCCCGGTCTGATATGATGGTACGGGGTACACCGCACAAGCATAGGATCCGTGAGATGTACAGTTCAGCGTACTTCTTGGCGTTGTAGTTGGTGTTGACCGGGATGAAATGGGCAACTTTGGTGAGCCGGTCGATGATTACCCACACAGAATCATGTTTCTGAAAAGTGGTGGGTAAACCGACGATGAAGTCCATGCTCACATCTTCCCACTTCTAGGCAGGAACGCCCAGTGGTTGTAGCAGTCCCGGTTTCCGCATATGATCTGCCTTCACTCTTCGACATGTATCACACTCGGACACGTACTTTGCGATCTCCCGCTTCATCCGTGTCCACCAAAACTTGTTTCTGAGTTCTTGATACATTTTGTTGCTGCCGGGGTGAATAGAAAACTTTGACAAGTGAGTCTCATCAAAAATTTGCTTCCGTAACTCCGGGTTACGGGGTACAACGATCCGGTCCTTGAACCATAGGACGCCGTCTCCGTCCTTCTGGAAACATTTCAGCTTCCCACTGTCTACACGTCTCCGCAAATGCGACATGCCCTTGTCATGTTTCTGAGCTGCTGCTATCTCTTCACGGATGGTGGGGATCAAAGCTAGGTTGTAGAGAGCTCCATGTGGAATCACATGCATTGGTGGTTCGCTCTCTTCCAACAGTGTGATGGTCAGATTATTGACGTGTGACTTGCAACTCAGCGCATCTGCCACCACGTTTGCCTTGCCGGGGTGATAATGGATCTCTATTTCGTAATCCTTTATCAATTCTAACCATCTTCGCTGCCTCATGTTCAGCTCCTTCTGAGTGAATATGTACTTGAGGCTCTTGTGGTCGGTATATAAATGTACGAGGTTACCGAGTAGGTAGTGCCTCCACATTTTCAGTGCAAGTACCACGGCAGCGAGCTCCAAATTGTGAGTTGGATAATTCTGCTCATGGTTTCTAAGCTGCCGTGAACCATACGCGACCACCCTTCGGTCTTGCATCGGCACACATCCGAGCCCGATGCCAGATGCATCACAGTACACATCGAACGGTTTTGTTGTGTCTGGCTGCGCCAAAACCGGTGCTGATGTTAGGTGCTCGACTAAAGCCTTGAATGCTGCTTCACACGCTGGACTCCAAACTTATTTGGTAGCTTTGTTCAGCAGTTCCGTCATAGGCTTGGCAATCTTCAAGAAGTTCGGAATGAACCTCCGATAATATCCCGCGAGTCCGAGGAAACTCTGTACCTTGTGAACCGTTTTCGGGGATTTCCAATTCAGCACTTGTGTGATCATGCTCGGGTCTACAGCGATACCCTCCGCTGAGATGATATGCCCGAGAAAAGGCACTTGCAATATCCAGAATTCGCATTTGCTGAATTTCGTGTATAGCTTGTGACCCCGCAGCCATTGCAAGACTATACGCAGATGCTTCTTGTGATCTTCCACCGACTTGAAATATACCAGTATGTCGTCAATGAAGACTACGACAAACTTGTCCAGCTCCGGCATGAATACTGAGTTCATCAAATACATGAAATGAGCTGGAGCATTGGTGAGGCCAAAGGACATGTCCAGGTACTCATAAAGTCCGTACCTCATCGAGAAAGCCGTTTTAGGAATGTCCTCAGCCCGTATTTTAATCTGGTGGTACCCAGATCTTAAATCCATCTTGGAAAAAATCTTTGCTTCGACCAACTGATCAAACAACATGTTGATCCGTGGCAATGGGTACTTGTTCTTGATGGTTATGGCGTTTAGTGGACGATAGTCCACACAAAGCCGCAACGTCTCATCCTTCTTCTTCACAAATAATGCCGAATAGCCCCACGGCGAGGAGCTCGCCCTAATGAAACCTTTCTCCAGCAGGTCCGTTAGCTGGGTCTTCAATTCAGCCAATTCCTTGGGCGCCATCTTGTACGGTCTCCGGGATATTGGCATGGTTTCCGGTGCAAGTTCAATCTTGAACTCCACCTCTCTATCGGGCGGCATCCCCGGTAAATCATCCGGGAACACGTCAGGGAACTCTTGGACCACTGGAATATCTTCCAATCTGATGGTTGTGGATTGATAGACACTTTGAAATTTTATTTCTGGACTGTCCAGAAATAAGGAATGAGATTCGTGCACTTCTGAGTTCAAGTGCACAACTCGGAGGACGGTGTCTAAAACAGCGCTGTGGCGGGTTAACCACGACATCCCTAAGATGACATCAACCTTTTGTCCCTCTAAAATTATGAGAGACGTAGGGTATACTCTACACTATAAGCACAATGGCGCTTTTGGGACCATCATGCTTGCTGAAATTTTCCCACCCGGTGAACAGATCACATAAGGACTATCTGTGGGTAGTATTTGCATGCTATATCTATCAATGAAAGCTTGGCTAATGAAGCTATGCGTGGCGCCTGAATCAAACAACACTATGACGGGATGCCGGTGGAGTTGGAACATACCCGCAAGGATTGGCTCACTCTCCGGCACGTCCTCTATGGCAAATTGGTGGATAGTGCCAGGCCTCGGGTTTGCCCACCGCGCATAAGTAGGGTTTCGGGGCTGATTCCTCCCCGGAAGTTGTGGTGCGACTCCGCCGCCTTGCCTCTCCGGGCAACTGCTGGCGAAGTGTCCTGGCCGACCACATTTGTAGCATGTGGCCGCTGCTTGTCCAGTGCTCAGGGGATGAAAGCCCTGCATACGCTGCTGAGGTGCATACGCACGCGGCATCGCCCGCTGCTTCTGTTGTTGTTGTGGTGGTGGTGCTGGCAGTGTCGGCCTGAATGCCAATGAAGAATACGGCCGACTGCGGAATGGCATCGACGTCTGTGGTGGTTGCGAGCGTGGACCTGATGGTGGGCGATTCACCATACGAAATTTCTGAGAAGGACCGCCTCCTTCTCCGCTGCTTTGCAGCGCGCTTCGCTTTCTTTCCGCCGCCGCTAACTCCTTGCCAGAGTCCTCCTGAACAATCGCAGCATCAATTATGTCATTGAGGCTGCCGCGATTGAACATCGCCAATTTGTCCTTCAGGAGCGGGTTAAGCCCCTGGTAGAAGTGGTCCCGCCACTTCTCATCGGTATCGGCGTGATACGACGCGTAAAGTGCAAGATCCTTGAACGCCCTGGAATATTCCAGTGCATTCCGGCTCCCTTGCTGCAGGTGTAGAAACTCCTGCGTCTTCCTCTTCATGAGACCCGGCGGTATGTGATAGGCCTGGAAGGCCGTCCGGAACTCCGCCCAGGTCATAACTCGGTCGGTGGGCTGTGAAGCACAGTAGATTTCCCACCACGCGCTCGCGGATCCCAGGAGCTGCTGGACCGTGAACTGAGTCTTGCGCTGCTCACTTATTTGGAGCAGCCCGAACTTCATCTCTATCGTGCGGAGCCAGTTGTCCGCATCGAGGGGTTCATCCGCCCTTGAGAATACCGGGGGATGAGTTGCTAGGAAGTCAGAGTAGGAGCTCTGTTGACGCTCCTCACAATCTTGACGCCTCTCTGGTCGAGACGTATTGGCAATAAGAGTTTGCAGCAACTCCGTGTGCTGCTGATGAGAGCCCGCCATTGCTGCTACAATATCCGCCAAAGTAACTGTTGGCGGTGGCGGTGGCGGTTGTTGCTGTGGTTGCTGCTGCTGTTGCTCTCCCGAGGAGTCCTATGGAGGCTGTTGGGAGGTTTCTCCCCCTTGACTAGAATCCCCAACGTCCGGTTTGGCACGAGTACGAGTCATTCTGAAATTCAAAACAGCAGCGATCAGCACATGTCATACTTAAAAATTCCATATACAACAGTAGGTATTGAAGTGACGCATGAATAATTTGCACAACATCCACATATATTGATAAAGCATGAACTTTATACAAGATACATTATTCTCGGGTCTCCGAGAAGTCGTACTCATATCATCACGATCTATACATACGCTACTGCCTACACGACATGTCACCGATTAAAAAAGTTTGGGTTACACCACTCTAGCTGCCCTACTTGGCAACCGTGACCCCCTACTGGGAGTAGAACTCGACCTCATGTGGGTCGTCCTTCTCCTCTACCTCTACTGGTGGCTCCGGATCTACAACCTCTTCACCCATCTTGGGTTCTCCCATTGCCGGAAGACCCAAGACTACCGGTATACCCAATACCGGAGGTACGAGGTCCTGCAATGCATGCACCTCGTCCATGGCTTGGTTGTAGTCTTCTTCCCAGCCTTGCCCTTCCTCAATAGCGTCGTCTCACTCTTGAGTAATGTCCTCGTTCTGCTGGGTTAGAGTCTGCACCAGTTCTTGCAACGCCGCGATGTCGACATGGCTCTTCTTCTTCGCCTTCTTCAGACGATGCAGCTGATTATGCTGTTCGATCAGTCGCTTGATCGTCGGAAGGAGCACATTGCGGAGTGCGCTGTGAGCACTCTCGAGATGGTCTCCACGGCTTGTGCTCTCCTTGAGCTTTGCGGTGAGATGCTCCGTATGAACAGTTTGGCAGTCCATCACGGCCTTCCCCGCCCTCATTTGGAGGCTGAGGTTTGCCTCCGCGGGGCTGTACCTTGGGCAACCCGGATCGGTTGCCTCCCTGTACCTCCCTTCCCACACATGATTCGCCTGTCCCTCCACCAGAACGAGCGTGTATGGAGTGCCCTCCATCGCTCTCACGTGTAGCTAGCAGAAACGTGGCATGGTGTCACGGGCTGCCACTTGCCACATTGCCTCGGGTTGTCTACCTCTCACCGTGACGGTGAACGGCGCCCACCCGGGTGGTGTAGGTCCTGCAGGAACCTCGACATGGATCATCCACGTCTTGTTCTCCTCATCGCCTTCTCCCTTGGCG
Organism: Neostapfia colusana; assembly: GCA_030760725.1. NCBI lineage: Eukaryota > Viridiplantae > Streptophyta > Magnoliopsida > Poales > Poaceae > Neostapfia > Neostapfia colusana. The sequence continues at coordinate 21,020,682 of JASWHV010000011.1, forward strand.
AAGTACTGCGGCATCGTGTCATACCCGAAATATTGAAGCATCTGCCTCAATGCTTCCGGATAGCCGCTGTGGTGAGAACACTGAGATTCCACCCACCCATTCTCGAACTGTTTATCCGCTGTCATCTGTAAAAATATATTTGAGAAATGTCAAACATTTATTTGTACAGTAAACCATTGAGTTATAAAATAAAACATGTAATTGAACTTATAAACTTGGAAACCTAGTTCAATTTTAAACAAATTTGACTACTGGTCTGCTGTCCAACATGACAGCCCTAACCAGTTTCTATTTCAACCTGATTTAGGCCATGCCAAACGCAAAACCAATTCTGGAGATCGACATCAAAGTTAAAGCTAACTTCAATAGCTTTCCAAAAAGTATTTTCTTGGCCTAATATCTGTCGTGGTTCAAAAGTTATGAGATGTCAAAGTTAACAGAATTTCTGGAGAAAATTGGACAGCACCTCCCTGCCTTAGGTACTGATTTGATCCAAGAATTCCAGTTAATTCTACCCCCAATCTGACAAAACTTTCTGTTAAAAAGTTGTAACGCATATCATAAGCTTTCCAGAACTACCTCATTTTCTATTTTGTTTTATTTTTATGAAGGAAGTTATGCTCAATTTACAGAGAGTTTACAGAGAGCGTTTGCTCTGCCCTGTTTTCTGGACAGTTTCAACTCTACTGCATTTTTCAATTGGTTAAGTGATGAAACACCTCTGGACCTCAAAAGAAAAGTTGTAAAGCTCTTCCAAAGCTTTCCAGAAATGTATCATATGACCCCATCCTCTAAATAACTCAACCTCTAACCTCTGATTAACTTCAGCCTTCTATCAGCTGAAAACAGGGGACTCTGTCCTTAGTATCCTATAAGTTGAAAACTTGTTTACTTTGAATATCCTGATTAGGGGAAGGAGTTACATCAAGTTTTAGTGCTCTGGATCAAAACTTTCAAGTTTTTCAATGAAGTTATCCATTTAATGGGGTGTGACGTCAATGCGTCACTAGATCATGTCGGTACTACGTCCTCACAAAGAAAACCTATACCGGACTTAGCCGGCTTCGTTAGTTCAGTGGCACTAAACGTCACTCGCACAAGGACGCTACATGTCTACCGTTTCTTGGTTATACTACCTGCAAATAACTCAAGCAATCATCAGACTGGGCTGCACACCGAGCACGGTATCCATACAGTTCGTACACCCGACCGTCATTACTCGCCCGGATGTTCTCAAGCCAAACACGCCTTGAGCTACGTGTTCACGTTATGGACCACGTGACGGGGTCTCCAAAATTGCACCACGCACGCTTGGGATGGACGTTGCTCGAATACCCCAAACGACATAAAGAGTCGTAGAGGATACTAAAGCGGTTCGGGTTACCTGCCACCCGTGGGGCTCCACCCTTCAGCTTGTGTGCACTGGTGGACAGCGCTTACGTGCACCCCCCAAGACATAAAGCGTCCCGAGATGCACGATTTTCCGACATAGACAATTAGGTTAGTATGCCACTTTCTATACACTAATAACATCCTTATATGGGCTACTAACTCGTTCCTCACTGGATTTTTGAAAAAGATGACCTTTTTCGCGCGTTAAACCTAAAGCGAGCTCTGATACCAACGCTGACACGACCCCAAGGTCTTGTCGAGCCAGAATCACACTGAGGGATCCTGCGTTGCACAGCACCGGATAACACACATCAAAGGTACAAAGCGGAAGCGAAGTTTTATTACATAAAGAGGTTTATGAACATTTTTACAACAAAATATGTTCAGTCTACACACGGGCGTAGACTACGCATCAAGTTCACGTTCAGCCCGTGAACATGTCCTTGCTAGCACATATGCACACTAACACGGCGGCGTGCACGACTCCCACTCGACGGGGTTCCCCTCCTGGGGTTCCGTCTCCTCCTCGGGAGTCCCTTCCTCATAGAACCCTGCAAAAGCTTCCAACACAAGCAGTGAGCACGAAGGCTCAGCAAGACTGACCCATCTCTCCTAAACATGGAACTTCTACATGAGGGGTGATAGGTACAGGAGATGAAACAAGTTGCAATGACTCACCTAATTAGTGGAACCTTACTTTCAAATTTCAGCAGCAGGTTGTGGAGAACCTTACGCTAAGGCACATGAGAGAGCCGCAATCAAACAAGAAACGCATTTCTCTCATGTACTTTGCCCAAAGTTGAAAAGAACTTTAGTTTGCTCTAAACTACAACAAATCATTAACAATCAAAGTCCATCTTTCAATCAGCAACATTTTAACATGTAACTGGCCTGTTCTTTCTACGTCACAGTACAGTGAACAAGTGGTACTCACTCACCGCGGGGGATGGCGATTATAATCGATTTACACCTGCAGGGTTACCCGAACAACCCGTCACATACGCCCGTACTCGATGTTGCCTACAGCAACCATCACGGACGTCGTACGCAACCACCTTTCACCCGTTAGCCAAATGTTGAACCGGTCCAATCGTCCCGAGCAAGAGGTCTCTGCACGCGCATCTCAGTGCCACCAGCCGATTTACACCTCAAGCTCTCAACCTACCCTCTGAATGACCAGCTATGCCTCAACACCCAGCTACCACTTGAGTCAACACTTGAGTCAAGTTCTGGATGAGCTGATTTTGATTCTCCAGCATTTGGTGGAGAGGATCAACTTCTTCATGGCGACCACCCCTGTCCTGGCCTCCAGAAAGATGAGGGTTGCAGGCCTCATCGTTGTTGTTGGCGGGGTTGGCAGCACGTCCTTTTCCTCTTCCGGCCATCTGGCATGATCAACCAAATGTTAATTTAAAGTATTACGTATTATCTTACTACTTTCACTTGTTTGTACTTTAAAGTGTTGAAGTTTTGTTATACTTTCCTAGTGTCTCATATCTCTCACAAAAATAAATGCAATATTATTTCATGTGGGTTCACACACCAAAGCAAGACAATCTGAAGACGAGGCTGTGGACAATTGCTCATGGCTTCCACAACTCACGTCACACACCAAGCATTAACACACCATTAACTAACGTAACGACTCGACTACTCGACATCCTTCTAATTTAAGGGAAAGGCTCTACGCTACTCGTTTTCTTGAGCTGGCTCCTCGGGATCTTCCTCATTATTTCGGCTGCCTTCTGAATCTACTTTGGGTGGGGAGGCTGCTGGTGGAGAAGTGCGACGACGCCTGATCGCTCGGCGATCTGGGGAGTCAGGAGTCCATGTATCATTCATGGTGACAAACAGTTCATTCCCATCTCCTCTTTCTCTCGCCCTCAAGCAGCCTCGCAGCAATGCCTCCGTTTCCTTCAGGGTGTCCCGAACATCCTGAAGCTCTTGCTGACACTCCTGCAGTCGAGTGCTGAGCATAGCAGCATCCTCCAAGCACAAGTCCATGTGCTCATGGGAAGTCCCTTGCTGCACTGGCGGGTACTTGTACTCCATGGTACCACTCTCACGCTGGAGGACATACATGTACTCAGTCCTGTCCAGGTGGCGACGATAGATGTGACTCTGGCAGGTGATGGCCTCCCAGGTGACATCCTTCTCCGCATCGACCTGTGTCGCTCTACAGGCTGGAGAGCGGTGGATCTTAAGCAGCTGATTTTCGTGTATAATCCTCATCTCTGAACTCCATTCTTCCCTCTTCTCACGGATGGTCCTGGTGGAGTTATAGTGGATGATTAGCTTGCCCATATTGCCGGCGGCTTCGAGCATATGTCGAAGACGGCGCAACAAGCCTCCTACTGCCAATCCGTAGGAAAGGTACGTCACCGGACGGCTCTCCTCTCTTTCGGCAAGGGCAACTACGGGAACTCTCCCTCCTGTGGACTTGCGAGCGGTGCAAATCATGCGAACCATCTAAAAAAAGCATTTAAACTTAGGTTAGATAAACTTTTTAAACAAACATCCTATTTTGAATGAAAATTGGGGTAATATGAATAAAGTGACTCATTAAATAACACTTTTCAACACACACCTTGTAAAAATAGTTTTTAAGAAAATAAGGCCCTTAAATACGTCCATTTCTACCTAGGTCCACGTTCCTACGGGCAACCTTGGCTCTGATACCACTTCTTGTCACACCCCGTTTTTCCGAAAAACAACCAAGCGAATATCACATGTATGCCAGGATCATTTTTCTCATACATGTGATGACAAATAGTGAAGCATCATTTATTACGAGCCAGGTGTCGAATATAAATAAGTCTTACATAGCAAATGTCTCGATGGACAATAATAAGTTCATCACAAGTAAATAAACTAGCAACGGAATATTATTCTTGAGGGCTCCGTCACAGGCTTGCCCGGGGGTCTCAATGAACCTAGAAACCTTCTTCAGGTCCAAAGTCTTGGTCATTATACACCACCTCATTATCTTGACCCGAGCAGCAATATAAACCAACAAAATATGCAAGGTTGAGTACCAATGGTACTCAGCAAGTGTGGGAAAATTATATCATGCATGGCTAGAACAAGGAGAGGTTGAACTCATGGTTAAAGCACTACGCAATTTATACCTATCACCTTAGCTTATTAAGTACCTACATTACTACACGGGTGAAATGGTCCCAATCTCCCATCCCATCATCATAATCCAATAACCATTACATCATTTCCAATGTTAAGCTCCCCGCTTAACATCCACAACTTCCAAAACCATCAATCCTCTAATCATGAATAAGTCCAAGCCGCTCTTGACCGTGAGCATGGCTGTCATGACAGTTTTGACTCTGCAGAGTTTCTACCACTGTACCCACATGTAGTGATTTCATCCCCCGTTGCCGGGTGGACTAAAAGAACCTCCATTATGCCAGTGGCTACGAACCACATTCACACTTCCCAGGTGTGTAGCCAGGAGATCACTACGAAGCCTTTACAAAGGGATTCCCGACGAGCGTGGGCCCACTGAGGTTTCACCCCTAACAGCATACAAGAGGCTCCAACCCCGCTGCAGTGGCCCCCTCTTGAGCCTTGCGGTTCATATGGTAGTCCAGCTGACACCTACTCCCCGCACCATCCAACACACCCATACTGCCGGGGATACACCTAATTAATTGGCCAAGCTGCCCCATCTCAGCATGTGGTTGGCACGGTAAAGCCAGGTTACATGCTCCATGAACCGGTCCTTAGGATCCAGGCAAGTACTAAATACAAACCCGAGTCTCGTGCACCCAGCACACAACCAAAACATCCAACTTGCCTTGATCCCTACCTCTACATAACTCACAATATCTCATTCAAGAGTATGGTAAAATAAACTGATGATCTCGTATCCCAATTATCCTATTCTAAGCATGGCTAAGCATATGCATAATAATAAATGACATGATAAAATAAATCCCAACCCAAGATACAAGGAAACAAGGTAATGCAATTCTAGGGAAACTTCCTAGCTTGGGTTTCATATTTCATTTGACAATGCAAATAATTCTATCTACACATCCTAGCATAGGATCAAAGTGGTCAAGGACACTTGCCTCCTTCCTGCTGCTCTTGAAATGGGTAGTCCTGATCTTGGAAAGGAATAACTTGCTCTTGAGCAGGTTCTACATCATACCATCACACATAGCAAAAGAAAAACAACAATCCATAAGACATAGTTCACACTTCCACTTCATACAAACCACACATTCATATTTGTGAAAGTCATTCACCATTATATGTGTTGTGGTTACTCTATGTGTGTTGATTTGTGACTTGCATGCACTTTTAATTATGTGTATATGATTCCTACTTTTGTGTTCACATTTATACTTACATACTATATATATGCGTTTCCAATTTAAATAAATTCCCTATATTCAATTACTACACCTTTTAGCTACCAAGTATGCATGAAAGGTATTTTCCTTCTCCATATGTGTCTTCAGAATTTCCACCAACCCTAAACTGAATTCTTTGGATTTTAGAACTCCATTTATCATTTACTAGTTGCTATATTTTCAGATTTATTTCCTATGCCTAAATGTGAACTTTATTATGAAAATAATAAGACACATCATCTAAACAGAATAGGTTCTGATCTAAAATATTTACTAATATATTTTTGACCTTTTTCCTCTGATGTAAACTATTTTACAATTATTTTCCCTATTTTCCAGAACTATTCTTTACTTAAAAATGTGTCCCTAAATGTGAATAATAAATTAAACAGATTCATTTCAGCCCAAAATATATTTTTATCTCCTCCAAAGTTTTCTAAATACTGAGAAAGTTTTTAATTTAATTTTGACAATATGTTTTCCCAATTTTTAAATTTTAAACACTAGCCACATATTCAATTTCCTAAATTAAACATTAAACAGGGCTAAAAAGGTAAACTCACCCCTCTACAGGGTCTATAATATTATTTTAAAAATTTTCAGGGGTCTAGCTATACATAACAGAGGAGTTTTTCCTAATTTTTATTAAGTCCGGGGACTAAAACTGATTTTTAAATGAATTTACATGATTTTCTAAAGTTCCAGGGGCTAGATCAGAAGTTTCCGGGGCTAGCTCTTATTTCTCGAGAACCCCAGGGGGTAGCACGTAAGATTTCCAGTCTTTATAACGCGGGGCTGACGTGGACCGTCCGATTTTAAACTGACGGCTGAGATTATAACGTCGAACCGGTACGCGGGGATTTAAACTCTACCGTGCGATTTAAAATAAACGGCGCACAAGCGGCCACGTCGCTCTAACCGAGCACAGGCGGCGCTGCCCGGCGGCGCACGGCGGCGGGAGGCGGCGACCTCGCCGGAGAGTTTCGGATCTTCGGGAATTCTTCCTAGAACTGTGATTTTATGGCATAGATCGGTAGAGGAGAGGTCGGGGATCTCACCTCGGGGGTTTTCTTGAGCTCGGAGGTCCTGGAAGGCGGTCGGCGACGAGGTCCGAAGTGAAACCACGGCGAGGCTCATCGGCGCTGTGTTTGAACCGCAAGTCACCGAGTTTTCTGCACCTGCAGGGTTCCCCGGAGGCGGTGGATCAAGACCAGCGAGTTAGATCGGAATTTCCGAGCGTAGATCGGCCAGAATTCGCCGGAGAAGGCTCGGGTTCTCACCGGAGTAAAAACGGCGGATCGCGTGGGAAAAACAGAACGAGGCCCGGGTTTTTATAGACGGGGGAGGGCGGTGGGTTTGTTTAGATCGAGTGGGAGTCCTCCGGAACCAGAATTCGGCCGGAAATCCGGTCGGTTGCGATCGCGCGCGCGGGTGAACAGTCCGAGTTTCGGACGATCGGGGGTTAGGGATGACAGGTGGGTCCCACCTGTCTGAGAGATAGAGCGCGGGCGCGCGGCTGCGGGCTGGCGCGGGGGCAGGGTGGGCCGGCTGGTGGGTTTCGGCCCACTGGCCGGTTTTTTTTCTGTTTTCCTCTTTCTTTTTCTATTTCTTTTCTGTTTTGAGTTTAATTTGAATTTCAGTTTGGATTTAAATTGTTGCAAAACATGCAACACGTCCAAAAAAATTTAAATTCCCCTCTTAACATGATTTTGGGTCTTAACAAGATTTTGGGGTGTTACATATAGCACCCAGGCCCCAAAGTCCTGCTGCCATACTCTCCGCTCGGTCTCATTTTTCTTGCCATGTGTATCATGTGTTATCTCTACCCGAGTCGAGTGCCTCTAGCCTATCCTCGCGAGTAGTTCCAACTACTCGACTTGTACCGAATCCTACACTATATTAGCATTGCAGTAGCTAACGAAGTTTTCAATCCTAATCCAAACCCATGGTTTTCTTGGCTATGCATTTGGGTTTTTAAACAAGACTCTAATACAAGGAATAATGGTACTCAAAGTAAGGTTAATGCAAACTGGGGCTTGCTTTGCTGCTCTTGGTCGTAGGCTAGATGCACCTCTGGAGTAACGAAGTCTAAGACTTCGGGTTCCTCCTCGACCTTAGCGACTACATGAGATACAAGTACATGTATTAATTTAAATGCACTTGATTGAATTTAAACTTGTGAAGTCTATAACTCTTACTAGACAGATCCACTGACTCTGAAATTTTTACTGTGGCTTGGTTACAACCTAAAGAGAGACTTGGTAAAGATTTAGTTACAGCAAAGCTCATTTGAGGTCTCCACAAATAATTATGTCCCTGACCTTAATTGGAACTCTTAGGGTGTTCTAGGGATTTCCATGGAGCAAGCCATGACTTTCTGAAAACTAGATTTTCATAGGGTTCTAATGCAGTTGGTCTCACTTAATTTGAAGGTTCCTAGATAAAGATATGAGCTAAACAATTTCAGAGAAATTCTGAAAATGTTTCTGGACATTTTCTATTTTCTCTGGAACAGTTTTATTAATCACACCATTAGGTGGATCAAACGAGCTCAAATGGATCTGAAATTTATATGGTAGTTCAGGGATATTTTGGTGAACATCGCAGAAAAATTTCAAACTTTTCCTTCAAAGGATTCTCCAGTTAAAATTCCAAACAGTTTAAATTTTGAGGAATTAATTCTGGAGAAATAAGGATTTTCATGAAGTGAAACTTGATTTGCTGGAAAGTACTCCAAGAGCTGAATCCAACAAAATTTGGTTCACTTGATTTGGAGTTTCCTAGCCGAAGTTATGAGGATTTGAAGTTTGAATCAAATTTGAAAATCGAGGAAAAGTTTAAATCTGCCGGTCGTTCCACAGGGACACGTGTTGGGCACTGGAGCGACGGCACACCGGGGTCCATGGAGTTTTTGCGCGCCAGCACACCAGATCCGAGCCACAGACCGATCCTGATTTAAAATCCGAGCCACTGACAATCGGGACCCACCCCTTCGTCTACCTCTCGCCGCCCGCACTCTGCCGCCACGACACCTCACCGGAGAGCTCGCCGGCAGCCTCTGTGGTGCTCCAAACTTCCTGATTCTGGACGCCCCTGCCTACTTCCACTCGGGGAACATGATTCCGGGCTCAGTTCGTCATGAAAATGACCGGCACCTGGTCGGCGACGAGCTGCAGCCTCGGGAGGACTTCGGCCATGTCGGCTAACCTCCCTGACACCCCAATCGATCGAGCAAACGGTCGGGAAGCATCAGTGGACCTTAGGAAAGGTTGACATGAGCTCCACGGAGCTCGGAAAGGGCTGTGTTGGGCTGTCATCGTGCGACCTAGGCCGGAAATCAGGATTTTTACTAAAACTCGAAGAACAGCGGTTTCCCTCAACGGTTCTTCGTGGTTCCTGCTCCTATGGACTCGTACGGGCACCTAGAAGTGATCCCCTCCACGAGAGGATGAGTGGTGCAGTGTGGATTACAAATTTCGTGAATCGGTTCCGACTCCACTTTTGCACACCATCGCGAAAACATGAAATTCCGGCGTGAGCAGTCTATGTCATGCCGCCGGAGCTTGCGGAAATGGAAGAGGGACTGAAGGCAAACATCTTTGCTGTTCATAGATCGGCGAACGGTAGGCTGTGGTGGCCGAACGGATCGCTCCCACGGTGGCGGCTCGAGCTGAACCGGCAGAGAAAAGATCGTCGCGGTGGAGCTCGGGGAGGGCTGCTCCAGGCCTGGAACTGGCGCGATGGTGTCCAGGAAGCCTTGGCGCACCCGGTGCTGGTCTCAGATCGCCGGGAGGATCGCTGAATCGGCCGGGCGATGAGGGACCGAGAGTTCAACCGAGCGGCGGGGAGTTTCAGCTTTCTGGGTGGAAACGCGACGAGGCAGCGGTGAAATGCACCGGTGACCGCTCGGGCGCGTAGATAAAGGCCCCGAGAGTTGGTTCCGCGGCTGAGATCGGCAAGCAGCTGGTGGCCTCGCCATGGCGGCAGCTCGGTTCAGCGCAAGAACCCAAGTGCAGAGTTCAGTTGGCTGAGTTCTCTTCAGTGGCTGACAAGTGGGTCCCACTCTCACTTTTAACCCCTGAAATTAACTCCATATCACTGTTGTAAACAGTAGGCCCTAAAATGCCCATGGTGATTTGAATTATTCACCCCTGAGCCATTTGAATTGGTTAGAATTCAAATTGGTTTTGGTTTGACTAAATTTCAGCACATGTTCAGTTTCAAATTCAAATAAAGTTTGAATTTTCTACACTTGGCTCATGTCAAGATCAACTCCAAATGGAGTGAAAATTGATGTGTGAGCTCACAAAAATGTGCTGAGTAAGAATATGCCTCCCACTTTTGAATTCATGGGATAAAAACAGTTTGAATTTGAATTTGAGTTCAAACTACCCTCTTTCTAGCTATACCCAAAAGTACCTCAAAAAGGTTTTGAATTTGGGTTAAACTTGGCATGTACATTCCTAGCAAGGTGTAGGAGTTTTCATATGCCCAGCCCCTAGATGATGCATGTGGGAAATACCACTTTTGCATTTTGTGAGTTTATTCTCTAATGAGCATGTTGATAATGGTTACTTGCTCTTCAAATGTGTTCGTCAACTTTCTTCAAATGAGGTGTTTTGTGTGGTGATGAACACTTTAAACATGTGTCAAAAACTGAGGCCTTTACAGAAAGTCATCGGGAAACACATCTGGATTTTCACATACCACTGGAATATCCTCAAGTTTAGGAGCTTCAATCTGATGCCGCTGCAACACGTTGTGATGGATCCACAGGATTCAATATGTTGCAACCATGTATTGGGGAATTCAGTTGGACAGTCCGAGAGCTGATGTCAAAGATAGCTCCATAATGTGTCAACCATGACATCCCCAAGATAATATCGATCCTTTGGCCTTTGAGTATGATAAGGCTCGCAGGATAGATGTTTCCACCCAAACATAAAGGTGCCCGTGAGACCATCTCATATGTGGATATCTTGTCTCCGGGTGAGCTGATATGAAATGGATGCTTAACTGTGCTAAATGGAAGATTATTCTTCAGCACATAGTCTCTGCTAATAAAATTGTGGGTGGCTCCGGAATCAAACAACACGAAAGTGGCTGTTCATGTAAAGTGAACATGCCCACCAAAACTGGTTCGCCTTTACCAATATCCTCGATAGCAGTGTAATTAACCCTGCCAGCTTTTGAAGATTCTTCTTTGAATGTTCATGATGCTGATCTGAGCATTGACGAGATAACACACGAGTGTGACTCTGCTCAGCACCATGACGGTTTCGTGTTGTAGAAATCCTCAGCTCTCTACTAACACGAGGTGGAGATAAACTGACCACAGCTGGTTGTGGTAGGGTTGCACAAACAATTTCCGATTGCTGCTGTTGAGGTTGAGGCTCATAAGTGAGTAACTGCAGCCATGGTTGTGAGAGTTGCACCACAGGCTGAATTTCTTGCCTGACTGGCGAGCAATACCGCACTCAATAGTTCGGAGGAACCTCGATACCGCTGTATGGCGGTATACTCCTTTTCAGCTCCGCTTCACAACGGAGATGCATGTCTTATTTAATGATAGCGTCATTTACCAACTCATTGTAAATACCGTTATTGGACAAGGTCACTTGTTCTTTAAGATCGACATTCAGACCTCAGAAGAAGTACTCACACTTCAAAGCTTCCGAGTCTACCATATGAGTGGCGTACTGCATCAAGTCTTCAAACTCTTTGAAGTACTCGTACGCACTCCTTTCTCCTTGCTTTAATTCCAGAAAGTCTTGATACTTTGTTCGCAGAATTCCCGAACAAATATGACGTGCCTAGAAAACAGTCAAGAATTCATCCAACGTCAGGCGATGACCTTCAGGAAGAGTAGCGATGTACTCTTCTGTGAGGGCCTGTCGTCCCGGTTCACGGGGACGGGGCACCTCGCCCGGGAATCGCATTGGGTGGTGCCGTGTGATGCGGCACCCAACAGCACACATAATAAAGCATCATATCACATAAATCAAGCGGAAGCTTACAAAGTATAAATTTTACAAATACTTCTCAAAATATTCTACAGCGGAAGACTATTACAACTCACGTCTCATACCTATGCTAAGCAACAGAGAAGGTGTCCAGCCCGCGGACCCTTCTCACTAGCAACACTATCACAATAGCAGCGGCAGGGGTTGCCATGAGTTCACCACTCGGAGGGCTCCGAGTCTCATCGGACACCCGTACATATCAGCGTACAGTTATTACCTGCAAAACAACTTATGCAGTATCTGTGAGCACGAAGCTCAGAAAGACTGACCTGTCACCCTAGTCATGAAACTCGACATGATGAAAATAGAGGGCTGAATATAGAAGTTTGCACAAAAGGTGACCTTGAGCTAAAGGAGAGTCCTTACTTCCAGTTTTAAGCCACTTTTATATGCCTCGCGCAATTTACATCGAGACTCCACAATTAAACAAGAAACACTTTATCTCGATGTCACTTGCCCGAGGTGAAAGTAACTTTAGTGAGCTACCCTAGACTCATACGGACCTTACGCCATCAACGTCGAGACTCCACAATCAAACAAGAAACGCTTTGCCTCGACGCTACTAGCCCAAGGTGGAAAATAAATTTAGTGAAAGTGTTGATCATTCCTCATCTCCATTATGAGGATTACTCACGAAGCATTATTATCTTTTCCCAGTTTATTACTACGTCACAACGCAGAGAACAAGTATGCTCGGTCCCTTCCGCGAGCGACGGTGATTGCAATAAAAAACACCCGGCTGACATGACACGTACGCCCGTACTCGACGTTGCACACAGCAACCGTCACTAACGTCGTACGTGGCAACCTTTCACACGACACCCAAATGTCGAACCGGTCCCACCGACTGGGATTAAGTCTCTCTACGGCAAACCCTCGTAGAGCTAACTTCTCTATCCTTTCAGCATCGGCATCAGACGGTGAGGTATGCCTCGACACCCAGGTTAACATGTTACATCGGTTTCCTGGGTCCCATATAGCCAGTATGCATCCGGTACACAACTCAAACTTGTCCAACGGGCCGCACACGAGAACGGGTCTTAATCAACTCAGACATAGACTAGGTTCACAGGACCACGTCCTTGAACCTTCCATCCACTGCCCGGTCTCCATTCCCAACTATGAGGATCAATTCCCAACTCTTTCGATTGATCCCCCTTAACCCCGTTTCACGAGTAGGAAACTGCCCACTCGAGTTTTGCTTCTTTTAATCCACTTTTGTTAATTTGAGATCAGCAGTTATAAGCAATTTATAAACTACTCTACATTATACTCCAGGGTTTTCTGGGACATGCATTTGGGGTGTCATACCACCTAGACTTAATGCAATAAATAAAATGCTAGACGTATAAAGTGAATACAAATAAAAACTTGTAAGTTTTGATGCAAACCGGGGCTTGCCTTTGTTTTGCAGGGAACTAATATATATATCTCAGTTAGTGAAGACCACTTGGTTTGATCTCTTGCCTCCCCCCTTTGATCTCTACTCCAATGCCTTCAAGTTCTTCAGTAGATGCTACACGTAATGAATATGCACATATGTTCAATTGTAAAGATTTTGCTACAAGTTCTAATGACAAGTTTTAAAAAAATTGGAACTCTGTGTAATAATTTAAAATGATAGTGGTGCTAGGGGTTTGGGTTTGGATTAAGCACATGATTAAGTGCTAAGTGGTTTCCTCCTCTTCTATATTGATCACCTTAAGAGGTTAAACAGGACAGGGGTGATCCAGAGCTCCAATGGGGCTGAGAATTTTCATGTGAGTTCCTTGTCACATGAAAGTCCTATGGACCAAAAATTAGCACTTTTCATTGAGTGGTTTGTTCAGAATAATTTTCTAAGCAATTAAGCAAGGAAGAATTAATTCTGAGATAACACTCACGTTCATGCCAAACTTAGTGAACTACAATTTCAATTATATTCATAGAGGTTGCATGAATTTTCCTAGGATTTTTTTGGGGCTAAGGATTTCCTAGAACTGAATTTCCAAGATTTGGAAATTCTCTGAAAATGTTTCTGTATTTAAGTGAACACAGCAACTTCAAATCTGAACTGCCCTGATCAAATCAAATCCAAATTAGCTGAAAATTTTACAGGAGTTCACTAACATCCTAAAGAACATTCTGGCAAAATTGGAGGGTTTTTGGATGAACCAAACTGCCTCAAGAATTCTTTTTCTGAAAAGCTTTAAATAATTTTCCAGAATTAAAACGTTCCATACAAATTGGGTTGCATATTTGGATAGAGCTATTCAACCTGAATCCAACCCAATTTGAATCACTAAATTTGGAGCTTCCTAGCAGAAGTTATGAGGTTCTAAAGTTTGAGGAAATTCTGGAATTTGGATTAACCGGGAAAAGTTCAAATCCCTGACAGCGGGTCCGGCCCACACGTGTCAATCCCTCGGATACACCACACGGGGCACAAGGACTCTTTTCCGCATTGCCACAGATGATCCGGTGCAACAGAAGATCCCAACACTATTTACTGAGCGACTGACGAGCGGGCTCGGCCAACTCATCTTCTTCCTCGCGCTCCCGCGCCCGTGCGCCGCCGGGCTCGCCGGAGCCGCGCTGATTTTCGCCGTCTGGCCAGCTCCCGCGCCCTCCCTCGCCGCTAGGGCCTAAAACCGTGCGCTGAACACGATGGGAGCCTTTTCCCCAACCGGCAGTGGCTCTAACTTGGCCGGCGATGGTGTGGCGGCACAGGATCATTTCGGCGATTTCGCCCGACTCCTCTAGCCCGCCAAAGCCTCGGTGGAAGGGCTCTACAGCACCAGAGGATCCCAGGGAAAGTCGACATGGCCATGCAAAGGCTCGGGGAAGGCTCTAACCTAACTTTCACCGTGAGCCCGATCCTCCCCGCCATAATTGACGTTACAAAAGCTAGAAATACTCGGCCTACGTGCAGTTTCAAGCTAGGGATGTGAAGGGCTAACGATCGCCGACTGCTGGCGGTCCTGTGTGCAAGAATTGACGAGCTAAGAACAAGGAGGTCAGTTCGTGCCCGCCGGGGAACTTTCTTCAAATTCGCGCTCGGTAGATCACGTCACGGTTTGAGCTTCGTTGGTGAGCACCAGAGGGTCCTGGCACATCCGAGGGTGTTCTCGCTCGGGCATGACAAGCTCCCTGCAGCGCTGTCCACGTGCGACCTCTTCGTCGGTTCTCAGCCGGCCACCACGGAAGCAGGGATTTCTTGGTATAGAAGCTGAACACCGATCAGTGGCACGTCGAGGATGGAGAGGGAGATTCCCTGGTGCCATTTTGTCGCTCTGCCGAGTCTTGCACGCGATGGAACGACGGTGGCACGGTGGATCGGTGGTGGCGGCAGCGAGCGGCGCTGTTCTAGGGCGTGGGCACGAAGCCAAGACCACGGGGTTTCATCTGGTGCGCGAGAGGATCAGGCCGGGGCTTAAGAAGCGTCTAAGCGACTCGGCAGCACGATGAAACGTTCGGAGGGTGGCTGCTGCGTGGAGAACTCGGTGGCGCCTGGGGAGTCTTCGGCTCTGTCTCGGTTACTCGTGAGGAGATAACGCAGAGCCAACAGCTTGGGGTAGCGAGGAGAGGATCACACCGAGGGAACCGAGAACCATACGTACGGTGCCAGCACGAGGAAATTTCAACGAGGAGGTGGCGCGGTGACCTGCTCGGTTTGGCACCCGGAGAGAACTCCTCGGTGGAGTGAAAGACAGAGAGAAGACTTAGTGTGTAAGTCTAAATATCACTATGATATGTGGGCCCCACCGTCCCCCTTATCCCCTTTCATTTTTCTCACAAATATCTCCACACTTTGGCAAATGTTGGAAATCAAATGGTGAGAATTCAAACCTGTATTGTGTTTCGGTAATTTGGACAAGTTCCATCCAAATTCAAATGTATATTTGAATTCATTGCACATTTAAGTCCATTTGGAAAAAAATGGGTAGCAAACATCTTCACAAATTTATGAGACTTTGCCTACCCCCTAATTTGGACCTAAGGAATTCAAATATGAGCTCTGGTCTTTGATCTGGCTGCTGCAAATGAGCTTTTCAATACAACAGTTTGAGAACCATTGTGTTACTCTCATTTGAATTTTTGAGTGGAACAATTTGTTCTCAAAATCTGACTTTGGCTTTCTCACACTTATGGGAACTTCCTACTTTGGTTTTAGATCCCTCTTGGGTTCCAGGTTTTCACATAAAGATTTAAACTTGGGTGAAAAGGGTTCCCATGTGTATTATCACATGTGAAAAAGTTTAAAAAGTCCCATTTTTCCTACATATGAAACCATTCTTTGTGAAAACAAGAGTTTTCTTTGTATGCATATTTTGGGACCTTTACAATCCTCCCCCCTTAAAAGAAACTTGTCCCGAGATTATAAGGTAAAAATGAGAGGGAGGATGGTGGAAAATTAACTAACGTGCAACGTTTAAAGTCGGGATAAATGGTGTGAAGAAATCCTTCACTCTCCCACGTCACTTCAACCTTGGAGTAACCACTCCCTAAATCTTTATAGAACCACAATGTATGGTTGCGTGTGGTTCGGTCCGTTATGTCAATGATATGAACCAGTCCCTCCTGAGGCGTAAGATCTGGTTTCAGTTTCCCGGTATTTCCCAGCTGAATGGTGGTTGAACACTTGAGGCACTTCCTCAGCTGAGAAATGTGGAAGATGTCGTACACACCAAGGAATATTGCTGGTAATTCCAGCCGGTGTGCAACTGACCCACATCTTTCTGAAAAACTGGAACGGACCGACAAATCGTGGTGAATAGAAACTTGACAAGTGAGCCTTGTCAAAAATCTTTCCTCCTCGACTCCGGTTTACATGGTACGACGATTCTGTCCTTAAATCACAGGACGCCGTCTCCGTCTTTCCGGAAATATTTCAGTTTCCCACTGTCTATACCTCTCCGCAAATGTGACATGCCCTTATCATGTTTCTGGGCTGTCACCCTTTTTCACGGATGGTGGGGATAAAAGCTAAATTGTAGAGAGCTTTAGGGTGAACCATACGTAATGGTGGCTCGCTCTCTTCAAACGGGGTGATGGTTGGACCGTGAACGTGTGACTTGTGACTCCCACATTCTCCCACGTTATCCTTGCCGGGTTGATAATGGATCTCTATTTTGTAATCCTTCATCAACTCCAACCATCTTTGCTGGCTCATGTTCCACTCCTTCTGAGTGAATATGTACTTGAGGCTCTTGTGGTCGATATATAAATGCACGAGGTTACCGAGTAGGTAGTGCCTCCACATTTTGAGTGCGAGTACCACGGTAGTGAGTTCTAAGTCATGAGTCAGGTAGTTTTGCTCATGATTCCTGAGTTTCCGGGATCCATACACGACCACACTTCGATCTTGCATCAGCACACATCCTAGCCCAAAGTCGGATGCATCACAGTACACAACGAACGGTTTTGTTGTGTCTGTCTGTGCCAAAACCGGTGCTGATGTTAAGTGTTTTATTAATGCCTTGAACGCTGCTTTACGTGCTGGACTCCAGACCTATTTGGTAGCCTTCTTCAGCAACTATGTCATAGGCTTGGCAATCTTCGGGAAGCGCGAGTCCGAGGAAACTCCGTACCTCGTGGGCAGTTCTCAGGGATTTCCAATGCAGCACTTGTGCGATATTACTCGGGCTCACAGCGATGCCCTTCGCTGAGATGATATGCCCGAGACAAAGTACTTGTGATATCTAAAATTCGCACTTGCTGAATTTCACGTATAGCTTGTGATCCCGCAGCCGTTGCAAGACTATACGCAGGTGCTTCTCGTGTGCTTCCTCCGACTTGGAATAACCAGTAGGTCGTTGATGAAGACCACGACAAACATGTCCAGCTCCGGCATGAATACCGAGTTCCTTAAGTACATGAACTGAGCTGGAGTGTTAGTAAGGCCAAGGAATATGACAGGTACTCATAAACTTCGTACCTCGCCGAAAAACTGTCTTCAGCATAACCTCAGCCCTTATCTCAATCTGATGGTACCCTGATCCTAACTCCATCCTGGAAAAGATCCTTGCTTTGACCAACTGATCAAACAATATGTCGATCTGTGGTAACGGGTACTTGTCCTTGATTGTCACAATGTTAAGCGGATGAAATTAACACTAAGCTGAAGTGTTTCGTCCTTCTTCCTACTACACAGCGCAGAGCAACCCCAAGGTCGTGAGCTTGGTTGTATAACACATTTGCTCATGGTTTCCCTTAGTTGCTCCTTCAACCGTTCTCTTTGCTGTGCAGAACAGACTCTTCTGGCCTAACCCAGATTTTGATCCGTTTAGAAGCATTTTCATAACTCTTGAATACCAAAGTTAAAGTTAACTTCACTATATTTCCAATGAGCACTCCTATGCCTCTAGATCATTTCTGGATCAGAAGTTATGATTGCTCAAAGTTGGCATAATCCCTGGATAAAATTTGCCAGCATCTCCTTTGTATGTGGCTGATTTTATCACAGTTGTATACATAGATACAATATGAATCTGAACCCTTTGAACTACAACAATGTTGCATATCTCATAACCTTTCCAAAGGTGTGTCACAGGGTCCTTAGGGATTTTTCTACAACAGGTTAGGGCTTAAAAACAGAAAGGTCCAGAGAGGTTTTTTCTGCTGTCCTGGTTCTGGACAGTTTGCCTTCAACTGGTCTTTTCACCCACTTAACGTGTAATTTTGCTCTGGAAGTCTACAAGAAATTTGTAGAGCACTTGAAATGCTTTCCAGAACTGTATCATACACCTTATTTGGTTCAAGATACTCAGAGTTATGCTCCATTAAAGTTCAGCAAGAGTTCCTGCCAGAAACAGAGCACTCTGTTTTTGAAATCTTTGAAACCTAAACCTTCTCTCATTTGAATCTTAGCTCAAAATAAGAGTTCAGTAACTAATATTTGTTTCAAACTTCCAGTTTTAGTTGAAAGTTAGCACGTGAATCATTTCTGCATAGGGAAGGAGTTATTAAGTGTAGTACGGTGTCGATGCACCGTAAGAAACATGTCGGTACTACGTAGCCTCACCAAAGAAAATCCTAAACCGGATTATACCGGCATATCCGTCTAATCAGTGGCACTAAGACGGTCTCTCGCACACGTGTACTACACGGGATATGTACGTGATTGGTACCTGCAGAAGAACACTCAATAGTGGTGCACTCAGAGGTTGTTTCATTTCAGGCAGTTCCATAGTTGAAAGTAAATACAAACGCCCGTATCATTGCCATACGGCCGTCCTTGAGTTAAGTCACGTCTCAAGGTACATGATCGTTTTTAACACTACACGATGGGGAACCCGAGTATATCATGAACGGGTCGTCACGGTTGGGAATGTTATCAACCCAACGGATACCACCTACTGCCCTGCAGGGCACGCCGATGGCAAGCTCTGCGTATGTCCTCCTGGGCTATTTCCAGATGAACACACTCTCGCGTTACTGATCACGTGATGGGGTCTCCACTTACTTGCCTAATGCACGCTAGGGATCAGCATTTCATATGAACTCAGGAACATGAAGAGTCCAAGAGTTTCATATTAACGTCTCACACCAAGTTGTGAGACCTATCCCTGAACTACTTTCCTCGTCAGGAGAGCTAACCGAAATTGAACCGCTTTCGGTGGCGTTCCTTACCATTCTTACCTGAACGTAGGTGCGTCGTTGCATAATCAAAATTCGGAATTATAACAAGTATGTTAGTACTTCCACTTTAAGTAACTATACTATTATAGTCCTTATGTGGGCCTAATACCGTTTCCTCACCGTATCCTAAGTTTTTGTCGTAATACAGTCCTTATTCCACCATGCTGTGAGGGCCCGTCGTCCCAGTTCATGGGGACGGGGCACCTCGCCCAGGAATCGCATTGGGTGGTGCCGTGCGATGCGGCACCCAACAGCACACATAATAAAGCATCATATCACATAAATCAAGCGGAATCTTATAAAGTATAAATTTTACAAATACTTCTCAAAATATTCTACAACGGAATAATATTACAACTCACGTCTCATACCTATGCTAAGCAACAGAGAAGGTGTCCAGCCCGCGGACCCTTCTCACTAGCAACACTATCACAATAGCAGAGGCAGGGGTTGCCATGAGTTCACCACTCGGAGGGCTCCGACTCATCGGACACCCGTACATATCAGCGTACAGTTATTACCTGCAAAACAACTTATGCAGTATCTGTGAGCACGAAGCTCAGCAAGACTGACCCGTCACCCTAGTCATGAAACTCGACATGATGAAAATAGAGGGCTGAATATAGAAGTTTGCACAAAAGGTGACCTTGAGCTAAAGTAGAGTCCTTACTTCCAGTTTTAAGCCACTTTTATATGCCTCGCACAATTTACATCGAGACTCCACAATCAAACAAGAAACGCTTTATCTCGATGTCACTTGCCCGAGGTGAAAGTAATTTTAGTGAGCTACCCTAGACTCATACGGACCTTGCGCCATCAACGTTGAGACTCCACAATCAAACAAGAAACGCTTTGCCTCGACGCTACTAGCCCAAGGTGGAAACTAAATGTAGTGAAAGTGTTGATCATTCCTCATCTTCATTATGAGGATTACTCACGAAGCATTATTAACTTTTCCCAGTTTATTACTACGTCACGACGCAGGGAACAAGTATGCTCGGTCCATTTCACGAGCGACGGTGATTGCAATCAAAAACACCCGGCTGAAATGACACATACGCCCGTACTCGACGTTGCACACAGCAACCGTCACTAACGTCGTACGTGGCAACCTTTCACACGACACCCAAATGTCGAACCGGTCCCACCGACTGGGATTAAGTCTCTCTACGGCAAACCCTCGTAGAGCCGACTTCTCTATCCTTTCAGCATCGGCATCAGACGGTGAGGTATGCCTCGACACCTAGGTTAACATGTTACATCGGTTTCCTGGGTCCCATATAGCCAGTATGCATCCGGTACACAACTCAAACTTGTCCAACGGGCCGCACACGAGAACGGGCCTTAATCGACTCAGACATAGACTAGGTTCACAGGGCCACATCCTTGAACCTTCCATCCACTGCCCGGTCTCCATTCCCAACTATGAGGATCAATTCCCAACTCTTCCGATTGATCCCACTTAACCCCGTTTCACGAGTAGGAAACTGCCCACTCGAGTTTTGCTTCTTTTAATCCACTTTTGTTAATTTGAGATCAGCAGTTATAAGAAATTTATAAACTACTCTACATTATACTCCAGGGTTTTCTGGGTCATGCATTTGGGGTGTCATACCACCTATACTTAATGCAATAAATAAAATGCTAGACGTATAAAGTGAATACAAATAAAACTTGTCAGTTTTGATGCAAACGGGGGCTTGGCTTTGTTTTGCAGGGAACTAATATATATATCTCAGTTAGTGAAGACCACTTGGATTGATCTCTTACCTCCCCCCTTTGATCTCTACTCCAATGCCTTCAAGTTATTCACGTAGATACTACACATAATGAATATGCACATATGTTCAATTGTAAAGATTTTGCTACAAGTTCTAATGACAAGTTTTAAAAAAAATGGAACTCTGTGTAAGAATTTAAAATGACACTGGTGCTAGGGGTTTGGGTTTGGATTTAAGCACATGATTAAGTGCTAAGTGTTTTCCCCCTCTTCTATATTGATCACCTTAAGAAGTCAAACAGAACCGGGGTGATCCAGAGCTCCAATGGAGCTGAGAATTTTCATGTGAGTTCCTTGTCACAAGAAAGTCCTCTGGACCAAAAATTAGCACTTTTCATTGAGCGGTTTGTTCAGAACAATTTTCTAAGCAATTAATCAAGGAAGAATTAATTCTGAGATAACACCCATGTTCATGCCAAACTTAGTGAACTACAATTTCAATTATAGTTCATAGAGCTTGCATGAATTTTCCTAGGATTTTTTTGGAGCTAAGGATTTCCTAGAACTCAATTTCCAAGTTTTGGAAATTCTCTGAAAATGTTTCTGTATTTAAGTGAACATAGCAACTTCAAATCTGAATTGCCCTGATCAAATAAACTCCAAATGAGCTGAAAATGTTACAGGAGTTCACTAACATCCTAAAGAATATTCTGGCAAAATTTGAGGGTTTTTGGATGAACCAAACTCCCTCAAGAATTCTTTTGCTGAAAAGCTTTAATGACTTTTCCAGAATTAAATAATGAGTTTCATACAGATTGGGTTGCATATTTGGATAAAAATTCAACCTGAATCCAACCCAATTTGAATCACTAAATTTGGAGCTTCCTAAAAGAAGTTACGAGGGTATAAAGTTTGAGGAAATTCTGGAATTTGGATTAACCGGGAAAAGTTCAAATCCCTGACAGCGGGTCCGGCCCACACGTGTCAATCCCTCAGATACACCACACGGAGCACAAGGACTGTTTTCCGCATTGTCACAGATGATCCGGTGCAACAGAAGATCCCAACACTATTTACTGAGCGACTGACGAGCGGGCCCGGCCAACTCGTCTTATTCCTCGCGCTCCCGCGCCCGCGCGCCGCCGGGCTCGCCGGAGCCGCACCGATTTTCGCCGTCCGGCCAGATCCCGCGCCATCCCTCACCGTTAGGGCCTAAAACCCTGCGCTGAACACGATGGGAGCCTTTTCCCCAACCGGCAATGGCTCTAACTTGGCCGGCGACGGTGTGGCGGCTAGGGATCATTTCGGCGATGTCGCCCGACTCCTCTAGCCCGCCAAAGCCTCGGTGGAAGGGCTCTACAGCACCGGGGGATCGTAGGGAAAGTCGACATGGCCATGCAAAGGCTCGGGGAAGGCTCTAACCTAACTGTCACCGTGAGCCCGATCCTCCCCGCCATAATTGCCGTTACAAAAGCTAGAAATACTCGGCCTACGTGCAGTTTCAAGCTAGGGATGTGAAGGGCTAACGATCGCCGACTGCTGGCGGTCCTGTGTGCAAGAATCGACGAGCTAAGAACATGGGTGGCGGGTGAATTTGAAGTTACCGTGCCGGGAGGTCAGTTCGTGCCCACCGGGGAACTTTCTTCAAATTCGCGCTCGGTAGATCACGTCACGGTTTGAGCTTCGGAGGTGAGCACCAGAGGGTCCTGGCGCGTCCGAGGGTGCTCTCACTCAGGCATGACAAGCTCCCTGCAGCGCTGTCCACGTGCGACCTCTTCGTCTGTTCTCAGCCGGCCACCACGGAAGCAGGGATTTCTCGGTATAGAAGCTGAACACCGATCAGTGGCACGTCGAGGATGGAGATGGAGATGCCCTGGTGCCATTTTGTCGCTCTGCCGAGGCTTGCACGCGATGGAACGACGGCGGAACGGTGGATCGGTGGTGGCGGCAGCGAGCGGCGCTGTTCTCGGGCGTGGGCATGAAGCAAAGACCACGGGGTTTCATCTGGTGCGCGAGAGGATCAGGCCGGGGCTTAAGAAGCGTCTAAGCGACTCGCCAGCACGATGAAACGTTCGGAGGGTGGCTGCTGCGTGGAGAACTCGGTGGCGCCCGGGGAGTCTTCGGCTCTGTCTCGGTTACTCGTGAGGAGATAACGCAGAGCCAACAGCTCGGGGTAGCGAGGAGAGGATCACACCGAGGGAACCGAGAACCATACGTACGGTGCCAGCACGAGGAAATTTCAACGAGGAGGTGGCGCGGTGACCTGCTCGGTGTGGCGCCCGGATAGAACTCCTCGGTGGAGTGAAAGACAGAGAGAAGACTTAGTGTGTAAGTCTAAATATCACTATGACATGTGGGCCTCACTGTCCCCCTTATCGCCTCTCATTTTTCTCACAAATATCTCCACACTTTGGCAAATGTTCAAAATCAAATGGTGAGAATTCAAACCTGTATTGTGTTTTGGTAATTTGGACAAGTTCCATCCAAATTCAAATGTATATTTGAATTCATTGCACATTTAAGTCCATTTGGAAAAAAATGGGTAGCAAACATCTTAAAAAATTTATGAGACTTTGCCTACCCCCTAATTTGTACCTAAGAAATTCAAATATGAACTCTGATCTTTGATCTGGCTGCTGCAAATGAGCTTTTTAATACAACAGTTTGAGAACCATTGTGTTACTCTCATTTGAATTTTTGAGTGGAACAATTTGTTCTCAAATTCTGACTTTAGCTTTCTCACACTTATGGGAACTTCCTACTTTGGTTTTAAATCCCTCTTGGGTTCCAGGTTTTCACATAAAGATTTAAACTTGGGTGAAAAGGGTTCCCATGTGTATTATCACATGTGAAAAAGTTTAAACATGTCCCATTTTTCCTACTTTTGAAACCATTCTTTGTGAAAACAAGAGTTTTCTTTGTATGCATATTTTGGGACCTTTACATCCGCCCACCAAGCTCCAGAGGCTCCGTGGAGTTGTTGAGCGGCAAATAAAGTCTTCTGGTACTCATCGCATTCAAGCATATCAAACTTGGCTTCAATACATTGGAGTCAATGAGCCGACTCCAACGGTTCTTTCGCTTCCGAGAAAACCGGTGGTTGTCTTGCTAGAAAATCCAGATAAGTGATTGGCGGGTGATTTTTCTGTAGTGTCTCCTGTCGTATGCTTTGTCGCACCAACAGATCCAGAGACTCAGCCATCCTTGCCAAGATTTCCGCCAATCCGATTGATGATGTCGGCACTTCTTGTCATGGCGAATTATTTTCGCCGTGACTCGACTCACCAACCTCACTCCTGGAATGAGTATGAGTGTGATCCATACTGCAAGAGTGAGCAATTTACGGTTAAAATTCAAAATTTAACTCAACTTGAATTGAAAGCATAACCGTAAAAGCATCACATCAATATTGCAGCATTACACAAGCTAACTAGGGTTTCGACAATTCTGAAATCTACCAAACTTTAACAAGTTTGTCCAAACCCTTAATTCCATTAGTAGGAAAAACTGAAAAATAACTCAAGAACATGTTATGGAACTTAGAGAAGTCTAAGACATCCCTGTCCACAACAAGTCCCAAGCTAAATGGCAATAAGCACAACTCTGTTCAGAATGACCAATTGGTCTTAATCCCAGAGTTTGAATATGAAAATGGCAATTTCATGTTTCATGTTGAATATCAAAGTTATAGTTAACTTCCATATCTTTCCAACGAGTATTCATTTTATATCTGTTCTGGATCAAAAGTTGTGATATTTCAAAATTAGCAGAAATATGGAACAATTTTGACAGCACCTCCTTTGAAAGTGGCTGTTTTGTCCGCAAGATTTCATAAAATTAAACTCCAAATATGGAGAAACTTTGAACTACAAAGTCATATGATATGTCACAAGCTTTCCAACGGTGTATTACATGACCGTTATAAATTGTTTTATAGAAAGCTATGGTCAAAATACAGAAATTTCCCGAGAGCATTTTGTGTCTGCCCTGTTTTTGCACAGTTCACACTCATCTGAGAATTTCATCCAATTGGAAGGGGATTGTGATATGGAGATCTACAGAAAAGTTGTAGAAGACTTCAAAACATTTCCATAAATATATCACACACCTCCATTGGTTCAACCACACAAAAGTTATGCCCTGTTCAAGTTCAGCAAATATTCTGCTGAAAACAGGGGAGGTTATTCCTAAGTCTTGGTGAATAAATCTATACTCCCAATTGACTCTTAGTTCAATATAGGAGTTCATTACCCCCTAATGGAATCCTAGACTCCGAATTAACTCTTTTTATTTTCAAACCTGTTTTTCATGCAGTTCAAAACACATCACGGTACTACGTTTCCTCACCAAATTAAAATCTTAACCGGATTTATACCGGCATATACGTCTCAAATGGTGACACTAAAACGATCACTCACAAACGTTTTCTACACGACATGTACTAACGGGGTTAAGGTACCTGCAGAAAACCACCCAATAGTGATGCACACAAGGGTTTTTTCATTTCAGTCAGGTCCATATCATAGTAAAAGCATATGCCCCGTATCATTGCCATACGGGCTGTCCTTGAGTCAAGTCACGTCTCAAGGTACATAATCGGGTTATTCACCACCCGACGGGGGCTCCACACCTTTGCAATAAAGCACACCGGTGGAACAGCACTTTCGTGAGCCTCATGGGAAATGAAGAGTACTAGAGAACATACTTCGTGTTACAAACCACATGATGATGGGGTCTCCTCCTCTTGCCCCTGGGTTTGCGCACTAGAGGCTAGTGCCATTCATATGTCTCTAAGACATGAAGAGTCTTAGAAAACATATTCACTTCCCGTCCATTGCAGAACGGGACATCCCACACTACTTTCCTCGTATGGGGGAGCTAACCGAAATTGATCCGCTTTCGGTCGCGTTCCTTACCATTCTTACCTCCACGTAGGTGCGTCGTTACTGAATTGAAATACTGAAGAGTAACACACTGTTAGCTTGCCACCTTAAGTAACTATGCTAATAATACTACTTATGTGGGCATACTATATGCTCCTCACTCGTATACTCCTAAGTTTTCAAAAATATGCTCTTTTCATGCGTGCTATTCCCAATGCGGCTCTGATAGCATGCTGTGAGAGCCCGAGTATCGCACTGGGTGGTGCCGTGCGATGCGGCACCCAAAAGCATGCACGAAAAGAGGCTCAAAAACATATGAAACCATTTTGTTACTCAAGATAAGTTCTTTTACAACATAGGTACACACGCAGCGGAATGTAAAAACTGGACAATCTACTCACTCTCGACCCTAACTACGTTGAAGAGAAGTCGTTCAGCCCGTGAACGCTTCCTACTAGCTTCACCAAAGAAAGGCAGAGGCTAGGTTTCTGATGAGTGGATCAAACTGTGAGGTTCATCATCTCACCGAACAACCCTCTTCATAGCAGGCATCCTGCTACCTGCAAAAACAACTCAGAAGCAACCGTGAGCACTAAGGCTCAGCAAGTCTTAACTGTCAAACCTAAACATGTAACTCTACATGCAGGGGTAGTAAGACAGTAGGAACATGAATTTGCAAAATGAAGCTTGGCTAAACTTGATCCTTATATTCAGATTCTTATATTCTTCATATTAGTGGTCCTCACACCTCACAACACCGGAAGTCCACAATCAAACAAGAAACACTTATCCCGATGTTGCTAGCCTAAGGTGGAAATGAACTTTAGTTGGCACTATCTCTAATTCAGTCAAGGTTCCAATACAAAGATTAATCCATAAACATCATGTTAAGAGACTTTGTTCCTCTTCTTACTACGTCACGGCGCAGTGGGCAAGTATGCTCAATCCTCTTCCGTGAGCGATGGTGATTTGAATCAATAACAACCCGGAATACACGACACATACACCCGCCTCGAAAGACTCTCTCTCGAGAGCTCTTTCTTACGTTGTATGCAGCAACCTTTCACACTACACCCTGACATAGAAAAACGTTTCACGCCGAGCAGGATGGTCCTCTACGAGGACACGTCGAAGTTGCCCGCTAAAGGATTTACACCTCCCGCCTTCTCAATGCCATTCCCACGCGAAGGATGAGTTTATATATCACGGTCCATCGAGTTACATCGGTTTCATAGGTCCCATACCCCACTATATATCCGGTACAGCTCAATCTTGTCCAGCAGGGCCGCATACATACGGTCCTTAACCGACATGGACGGGGCTAAACCCAATCTCCAAATTGGCCTTACCATCCCAGCCCAGGCCCAATGTGGTCTCAAGCATTGTCACACCCATCATAGGTCGAGACCAACCTTGAGCGCTCCATCCTAAAGGAACATCCCCGTCCCCATCTCATTTTCATGAGGGTGCTCTTATCATCAACCTGTCGCGAGTAACTCCATTACTCGACCTTTCTCGCGAGTAGCTTTTTATTACTCGACTTCTACTGGGCTAGCTACAAGATTAGCCTAGCATCTACGACGAGGCAAAGCCTATACTAAACCTTCTACTCAGGGATGTAATAGCCATGCAAGTGGGTTCCACTCATCCTAGGCATAATGCACAATATCAAGTCTAATAAACATGAGGTGAAGTAAATCAAAATTTAAAATGGTAATTATATACAAACCAGGGCTTGCCTTGCTCAACGGTTTTGTTAGAAGCTAGGAGTTAGTCTTCCTCCGGAGAATCTGCCAAACTCATCACGAGATGGAGATCCTCGCTGTGGAGTTGAGTCCTCATCGAACGTCGACGTCATGTGAGCTATTATATTGCAATGCACATATATTTCAAACGCAATTTAGAAACTGTTTCAAAACTGTTGTTCAAGTTAACTCACACATAAGAGGGACAAACAACAGAATGGTTTCTGTTGTTGGATCTAAACCTTAGAGATGATGAAAGCTAGGTGAAAAGGGATACTAGTAATCACCATGTGATTAAGTTCATTATATGAACACTTAAACCTAAAAGATGGTAGCTCAACTTACAAAAATCCAATGAAGCTGAACATTTGACCACAGCTTCTAAGGAAGGTATTTAGGCAGTGTGCAAAAATTGAGCTCATGAAATGGCTTCATGTGAGCACAACAAATCCTTATATGGTGTTCACTAATCTGCCTTTACCCCCTAGATATTAAGCTTTCCTATGCTGAAAAGTAGACATTTTGTGAAGTAAAAAATGTCCTGAGTCCATATGAATTGGTTTTACATTTTTGGAGTTTCCTACATGGAGCTATGAATTTTTCAACTATTGGGGAAAAGCTGAAAATGTCTCTGTTCATTTTTCCCATTTTTCGGAGACATAAGGAATGGACTTTTGACCAAGTAAATGAGGTCCAATGCCTATGAAATTTTTACTGTACTTCAATGATTTCCAGAAGAAGGTCCTGCCAAAATTTGGGAATTTTCCAATAAACAGAACTCCTGTAAAAATTCCTACAAGATTTTCCTTAAATGAATTAATGAGCCAAATCCAGGGATTTTCATAAACATTGGGATGCACCCCTGGATAGTACTCTCTGAGAGCAATCCAACAAAACATATTTCACAATTTTTGGACTCTCCTACACAAGTTATGGCTCTCCAAAGTTTGAACTAAAATGGGAAAATCTGGAAATGTTTAAAACACGCCCGTGGATCCCACCTGTCATCCCTCACCTTCAACCTCGCGCCAAACAGGGCAGTGGCGCCTCCCTCTGGCGAGGGTCACCGGAAAGGCCCTTCCTGGCCATCTCCCGACCCCATACTGGCCGCCCCCCCCCCCCCCCCCATTTTCCACCACACTGGACATGTTGGTGAGGTCGCCGGCGGCCAGAGCTCACCGGAAAACAGTGCTCACCGATGACAGCAATAACTCGGGTTCCGGTGAGGTTGCGGCGGCTCGTTTCTTCACCAAATGATCGGGTTCTTGGCTCTAGAGCACCAGGGGATAATGTAGAAGATCGACATGAGGTCTAAACAAGCCGGGGCGCTCTCCAAACCCATCGGCACCGTGCGCCCGACGTGGTCCGGTGGTATTCCCTCGAAAAGAACTCGGATTCCTTGCTCTACACTCCATTTCTCGGTCTAAAATCGATGGGGGAGGTGTGCTAGGTAGTTAAGATCCCATGTGTGAAGTTTGAAACACAACCAACACGAATTGAGGACGAATTTTGCAATTCCTTACCTCAGGGTCAGTTTGTGCCGCCCGGGAGAAAATCTTGAAATTCTCCCTCTGTGGTCAATGGCTAGGGCTGAGCTTCGGAGAGGAGTAACTGGGGTTGTAGGTGCACTGATGGGGTTGCTTTCTTGGGCGTGATCACCCTTGGTTCGGGCTGTACACGGTGGTCGACTTGGTTTACTTCTGTTTGAACTCAGGAGCAGCGACAATTCTGCCGTTTCTACGAGCAAGCAAGCTCGGAACCGTGGGAACAAATGGATAGCCGGCTAGAGCACTCATGGGCGAAGCTTTTTTTTTTGGGAAGCTCGGGCAAAGAGTGCTGGGTTGCTCTGGTGTGATCGGGCGAACAGAGAGCACGGCGGCTGTTTTCACTGCATGCGGGAGGACGAGCAGAGAGACCGAGTGAGCGAGAGAGCAATTTGCTTTGGTGCACCAGCTGCGTGAAGATCAGGCCGAGTTCATGAGTGGAAGCAGGAGCTGGCGCTTGAGGCCTCGTGCGGGGGTGACGCCGGCGCGCTGTTGGCTCGTGTGCAACCGAGAGGGAAAAACAGAGTCGGTTTGGTTACATGTGTGTATGACATGTGGGCCACAGCCCCCAAATATCTCCCCTCTCTGTGCTTTAATTTTCCTGCACCGCCTTCATCCAAATTCAACCAAAATTTTATGGTAGATCAAACAAATTACGAAGAATTTGAATCTGAAATCCGATTTCAAAATTGAGCAAGTTTGGTTTGGTTTTCTAATTCGAATTTGAATTTGAACTCTCCCTCGAATATTCTTTGGAATAATTGGTATACGAGCTCCAAAAATATCCAAATTTGGATCACGAGCTCATTGATACATGGGGAATGCATCGGTGAATTCATTTGGATGCATTTATGCAATCTGGATATGAATCCTTTTAAAAGATTCAAAATGTTGTTTAAATTTTTCCCTCCATTTGAGTATGTGCACATCGGTGCCATTTAGGGAGTAAAGTTCGCTCCCCATGTTAGCATATGCTAGTCAGGAGGTGAAGAAAATTTTTAGCTCCCTCAAATGTCCATTGTTGTGTTTATCATTTTATGTGACACAAACATAATCTGTCTTTGCCTTAACTTTGTTTCATCAGTTGAAATCAACTTTACAAAAGTCAGGGCTGTTACACAAAGCAAATAAGATAAATGCATTTCTTGTTTGATTTTGGATTTCTTATGTGTCTTGGCACAAGGTTACCCACTAACTTGAGGCTAAAACTTGAAAGTAAGAGTCAACTAATTAGGTGTGTCTTTTGCAACATACTTTCCTATTATACACTGCAAATCCAGTATGTAGAGTTTCATGTTTAGGTGAGACGGGTCAGTCTTGCTGATCCATCATGATCACTGCTTGTGTTTGAAGTGTTTGCAGGGTGCCATGAGGAGGAGGCTCCAGAGGAGGAGACGGACCACAAGAGGGAAACATCGCACGCCGCCGTGTTAGTGTGTGCGTGTGTGCTAGTGGGATCACGTTCACGGGCTGAACGTGAGACCTTTTGTTTAGTCTATGCCCATGAGTGTAGACTCTAACGATATTTTGATGTAATTATGTTCATAAACCAGTTTATGTAATAAAACTTAGCTTCCGCTTATTGCTTTTATGTGTGTTATTCGGTGCTGTCCAACACAGCACCCCTCAATGATATCCTAGTTTGTCGGGACCGTCGGGTCCTCACATGTGGTGTGTTGAACACATTTAGCAAGTGAAAAACTTGGGCCCTTACAAAAGGGATGTTTGTGAGGTCTAAACCAGCTTGATCAGCAGCTTGTGCTCCACAAGGTCTCGGCTTAGCCCTAGCATTTCAGTGTACTCCCACGTGAAGCAATCCATGTATTCTTTAAGGAGTTTACTCACGTCTGCCTTCTAAGCACGTCCGAGATTTGTGTTGATGAAGGTCGGTCGATGTACCAATCTCTCACTTAGGTCTACCTCTTCTAACTCGTCTATCGAAGAAAACCCCTGCCCATGTTTCCCCAAGTCATTGAGGCCCTCGACCAGTTCGTCCATATCGTTTTTACATAAACAATATCGCTCGGTTTTATCCTGCAGCCAAGTTAATTGGCCCTGTTTATCTAACATTCTCAGGTTACATTGCTAAGCCAAGTGATATCAGTCGGCTTTACGCACACGGTACAAACCCATCCCTTACAACACTTACAAAATCATATCCGGTGAGGTCCCGACCTATGAGACGTCTAATGTCGTTGTGTTGGAGCTCGGACAACTAGGCCATCGCCACACAAGCCGAGTTGTCAGCTTCAATCATCTCTACTTTGTCGCCGACCCATTGGACGAGGCACCGGTGAAGCATGGATGGCACACACCCGTTGGCGTGTATCTAGTCTCGCCTAAGGAGTATGTTGTACCTTCTTTGAACATTGATGACGAAGAAGGGCGTGGGTATTGTCTTGCTTCCTACGGTGAGCTCCATGAACAATACCCCCTTAGCTTCTGTTGAGTCCCCTAAAAACCTGCTCAACGTCGTGTTGGTCTTGATGAGATCACCTTCCCGATAACCAAGTTTCTCAAACATGGTCACAGGCATGATGTTCACCCCAACTCCTCCGTCAACCAACGTGCGCCCAACTGGCATTCCATCAATGTGATCACGAATGTAGAGGGGCATCATGTGTTCCCCGAGCTTCTCTGGCCTCTTGAAGACAACATTGTTGGCTCCCAGATCAAGCTCGGCCACCTCACCCTCCAGGATGCAGAATTCATCCGGTAGATGGAACACCATGTCCACTTCAACCTGGTTTTCATTCTTGCCCGAGATGTCCTCCTCTGTTTCATCGTGTCCAGCTTCCTCCCGGGCAATCCTCTTCTCTTTCCAGGTCTTCTTGTTGGTCATTGGTCGTGCTTGGTTGAACCAATGATCCCTTTGCTCCCCCTCCTTCTTCTCAGCAGGTTCCAGGGCTTTAAGTCTTTGTACACGCCTCTTCTGAATCTTGTTGAGCCCTATGGTAAACCATTGTGGTTCCGGCTTTGTTCCCAAAGCCACCGTCTTTATCGTGTCTTGTTTTACCTCTTCTGGCTTCATGTCCCATCTGCTGAGCTGTTTTGGAGCTGTGTTGGGCTGGCCGATTGATGTTCTGAGTGGTTGTGCATGTTCAACCGGCCTCTGCGCCTTGTCCTTGGCTGCTGGTGTGATGCCTGCCCCAACGATGATTCTTCCTTCTGGAGACACATGCCGAGAG
Source organism: Neostapfia colusana (assembly GCA_030760725.1). NCBI lineage: Eukaryota > Viridiplantae > Streptophyta > Magnoliopsida > Poales > Poaceae > Neostapfia > Neostapfia colusana. The sequence goes on from JASWHV010000011.1 coordinate 21,053,170, forward strand.
CGCTTGATGAGAGGTCTTGGATCAGCTTTGGCTCTCTCGGCTTTGTTTACACCAGCACTAGCCTTTGTATTGGAGCTCCCGACCTCATGTCGGTTACCCGACCCCTGTTTTGTGAAATGGCCTTCAATTCCAGAGTTGATAGAGTCCAATTCACCTTGGGTCACACAAGGACCGACCCGATCATCTATAATTGGTGCCCTGGTCTTGTGTTTTTCTCGGTCTGGGTCTTCCTGACATACCTCTGCGATGGGGTGGAAGTATCAGTACCATTCAGTGATTTTTGCTTCGGCCTCCATGTTGTGGTGCTACTCCCACGTCCATCCGGCCATTGCTCCCGCATCTGCGATTCCCGAGCCCCTTGAGAAGGCTGTTTTCCTTGAAAAACTATCGGCTTCTCAGCGTGCCTATAATTCCTGGGTCGTGCCCTTTGAGCCCTTTGGGAAGGCCGTTTACCTTGCAAAATTATAGGTTTCTCGAGGTGCCGATGACTCCCAAACCCAGTTCTGTCGAGGGTACTTCCGAGACTCCTGTTGACATATGCTGTAGACTTGTCACACTTGCAACCTCTGAGTCCATGGAAGGCATCTGTCTCCTGCTTCCTCCTGAGGTACTTGCTGATCAGAAACTTGGAGGTCGGCTTGAACAGAGTAGTATTCCTAGGTTCATTTAGCTTCCACACGCCGACCTCGGGGTTTCTTGGCTTGATCATCTTTTTGCGCAGAAATCAGACACAATCAAGTTCTTCCCCTTTGTTATAGATGTCTGATCGGTCCTTACAATTATCTTCTTCCCCTCAGAGTTCACCATGTTGACCAGAAAAGGATTCGTATCAAGCTTCATTCTGTCGCGGGGACCCTTCAGGATCCTCACTTGCCGGGAATCGCAATGGGTGGTGCCGTGCGATGCGGCACCCAACAGTTCACATATAAGGACATCATATTACATAAATCAATGCTGAAGCATACAAAGTGTTACTTTACAAATACTTTATCTCAAATTAAACTACAGCGGAAGATTAATACAACTCACGTCTCATATCAAAACTAAGCATCCGAGAAGACGTCCAGCCCGCGGACTCTTCCCACTAGCAACACGAAGACATACGGCAGCGGCAGGGGTTTTCATGAGTTCAATGACTTGGATGGCTCTGAATCTCACCGGACAACCTCATCATAAGCACATATGTTAACCTGCAAAACCACTAATATAGCAAGCGTGAGCATATAGGCTCATCAACACTTATCCTTGTCCTCTAAACAAGAAACTCTAGATGCAAGAAACAATGAATATGGCAGCTGAGTTTTACATAAAGGAGTCGCCTACAGTTGATCCTTAACTTTCAGATTTTAGAGCATTCTTTTCAAGCCTTGAGCCGAGCAGGATCGCAACTCCACAACCAAACAAGAAACGCTTTGTTACGATGCTTCTTGCACAAGGTGAAATAAACTTAATGTGCACTATCCCTAACACATACATGGTTGCAATACAATTTATAACACAAGGACTTATTAATTCATAGTAATTTGCTTCACTTCTACTACGTCAAGACTCAGTGTCCAAGTATGCTCATATAACCACGAGCGACGGTGATTCGAACCAATACACGCCCGGACTGCACGACATGTACACCCATCCCAAAGTTGCCGTCGGCACACTCGACCGATGTTGCATGCAGCCACCTTTCCCATGTTCATCCACACCGGACGTGGTCCCATCGACCTGAACAGCAAGATCCCTCAAGGTACATCTCCAATGTGAGATGTTCTTGAGTGAGTTACCTCCTGCTGTACTGAGGCCAAAAGCCTAAGCCGATCGGAAAAGTTTCAATATGGATCTCACGAGGTACATCGGTTTCCTCGGTCTCATATAGCCAGTATGCGCTCGGTACACAACTCAAACTTGTCTAACAGGGCCAAGTACGGACGGGCCTTACCGACACATGCAGCGCTACGCACGCACGGACCTCATCCTGCTGCTCTCTACATCCCTGCCTGGTCTCGAATTCTCATTTGTGAATTTTCCTCAATGTTATACTCATAACCCATCCGACAAGAATCCAAGCCCTAAGCTCGTGAGTAGCTTCCAACTACTCGACTTTTACCGGCCCTTCCAATTGAACATTAAGCGTAGCCTAACTCACTTGACGAGGTACTATTCTGCCCAATTCCCTCAGGGTAAATCTGGTCATGCAATTGGGTATTCAAATTATCTAGACCTAATGCACATCATAATCTCATACCTATAGTATATATAAATGGAAAACTTTATAAATATTGCTTGAATGCAAACCGTGACTTGCCTGTTTTGCAGGTGACGAATATCATATAAATCAGTTAGTTGCTGATCACTTGATGCTTAATCACTTGATCTTCTTGCTCCTTGATCCAAGCTTCACTTGCTCCACAATTCTCCACGTCAATCACTACACATTATGAACATGCATGTGTATTTAATTATAAATGCTTTGTGATCAAGGCCTAATTACAAGTTTAAAACAGAATTAGATGTACATCTGGATTTGAGAGGATCCTAGTGGATGAAGTTGGATTTAGCAAATGGGATCAAGTGCTAAGTGTTCTTCCTACTTGTTGTATTTTTACATAAGCAAAGTATACTGAAAAGTACTGATCCAGAGCACAAATTTAGCTGAGAATTTTCATGTGAGTTCCTTATCACAAGAACGGATTCTGGACCAAAATGCAAGACTTTTCATTCAGTAGTTCATCCAGAACAATTCCCTAAGCATTTAGGTTAAAAGGAATTGATTCTGATGTAATTTGCACTTTAATGCAAAATCCAGTGAACTACAATTTGAAGCATATATTATAGAGCATACATGAATTTTCCTAGGATTTTTGGAGCTAAGAATTACCCAGAACTGATTTTATAAGTTGTGTAAAATTCCTGAAAAGCTTCTGAATTCATTTTAGTACAGTAGTTTGCACTCTTAATTTTCCTACACAAATCAACTCCAAATGAGCTGAAATTTTAACAGAAGTTCAATAATATCCTAAAGAATATTCTATCAAAATTTGGAAAATTTTGGATGAACAAAACTTCCTCAATAATTCTTTTACTTAAAAGTTTCAAAGAATTATCCAGAAATTATCATTGACTTTCATCAAATTGGGTTGAAAATTTGGATTGATCTTTCCAAGCTAAATATAACCCAATTTTAATCACCCAATTTGGACTTTCCTAGCAAAAGTATGAATTTGTGAAGTTTGGCTAAAATCTTGAATTTTCTTTCTATTGGAAATCCATTGCACAATGGACTGGGCCCGCATGATTTAAATCCAGCCACTCAGGTGTGAGCCACAACGGGCCACAGGTTTCCAACCCGTGTATTCACACTTGATCCCTGGCCACAGCAAATCCCAGTTTTAATTTAACTGTCACTGACGTGTGGGCCCGGCTAACCTTCTTCTTCCTCCCATTCATTTCCCGCGCGCGCGGCTCCCCCCTCGCCGGCAGCGGTGGTGCTCCTCTGTTCTCGGGTTTCCGGCCACCTCCCGCGCCACAATTCTCCGCTAGCCCCTAACCCGACGTGAAGAACTCGATGGTGAAGTCTCCCCGGGCCGGCGATGACCCTACCTCATCGTGCGACGTGCGGCGGCGAAAATATCACTCTGGCGACGTCGTCCCGCCTCTCTAGCCCTCCAAACGATCGGGTTTTTGGCTCAACAGCGTCAGGGGATTATGGGGGTGCTCGACTTGGATGCCAAGGACCTCGGGAAAGTTGCTAACCTAGTTGTCACCGTGCGGCCGACGTTCCCCGCCATGATCGCCGTAGGAAATACCTAGAATTGTGCCTCTACCTACAGTTTTAAGCTAGGGTTCCGAAGGATGAAGGTTCCCTACCCAGTCTAGCTCACGTGTGCACAAGATGATGAACATAAATGAAATTTGAGCGCGAATTTCATGGATTCTTACATGAAGGTAGGTTTTCCCCGGCCAGGAGAAAAACTCGGAATTCTCGAGTGAGGGTCCATGGCTTGGGCTGCGGTTTGGGGAGGAGTAGCACGAGGCTCCGGCGCTCCTTTGGGGTTGTTTTCTTGGGAATGAAAGAGTCCGGGTAGAGCTGTCCATGTGAGCCACCACCGTCGGTCTTGTGCGGCCACCGCGAGAAGAAGGCATTCTCGGTTTGGGTAGGACGAAATCGCTCTGTTTCGTGTCGAGGAGGTGGAGAATGAGTTCACGGAGCCGTATTGCTACTCAAAGAGGCTCTTCACCCACTATCTTGCTGGCTCCCGATCGATCACGAGGCAGCGGCGAGGTTGCGGTTCAGTTTTTGCTCGAGGGAGAGGCAAGGTGCTGGGGTTTCGGTTTCTGAGCGAGATGGTCATGCCATGAGCTGATAAGGGCGCCGAGCTTCTCTCCAGCACTGCTCAAGCAGCTGGGAGGTGGCAGCAGCGATCCCCTTGGTGTCGCCTGCTTGGAGGTCAGTTTGTTCGAGTGAACACAGTGGAACCAACTGAAACTGATCTTTTGTGGTGTGGTGGCAGACCAGTGGATCCCACATTTCCTCTCCTCCTTATCCTTCTTTGTTGCTTCAATTTGGCAGATGATTTAAATTAAATGTGTGGAGTTCAAATTTGACATGCATTTGGAGAATTGACCAAGTTTCATTCAAATTCAAATCTGAATTTGAATTCCAATGCAATTTAACATCCCCTTTGAAAATGAATAGCAAAGCATCTCCAAAGTTTAACAAACTTTGAATTTCTACTAATTTGGACCTGAGGAATTCAAATATGAAATCTGAATTTTAAAATTGCTGCTGCAACTGGGATATTTGACACAACATTTTGCATTTCCTTTTGTGATGCCCCCATTTGAAATTTGAGTTGGACAAAGTGAGTTCAAAATATGAATTTAAAACCTCCTCTTGCACATGAGAATTTTACACATGGTGTTTAATTCAACCTTGGCTTAAAAAATTGAAATGAACGTTGGAGCTCATTTAGTTGGACACTCATGTGCATCATCCCGTGTATAAAATTTTTGTAAGTCCCAATTTCATGAAATCGAAACCAAACGGCATTCATCCTTCGTTTATTGCATTTACATTTTTTGTGACTTTTACATTTCTCTTCCGTTAAAAGAATCTTGTCCCGAGATTACAAACGAAGAACGAGACGGGGGGTGGGGGATAATTTGCACGGCATATGACAAAAGTTCCGGATAGTTCTAGTGGATGTAATCCTCGCTTTCCCACGTTGCTTCTTACGTGGTATGATTACTCCACAGGACTTTGTAAAATTTCAACGTCCGGTCCCGGGTGACCCGGGTCTTCTCATAGATAATCTGAACCAGTTGCTCTGTGTACGTGAGATCCGGTTTCAACTCGTCGATGTCTTTGGTGCGGACAGCAGCGGTAAACTTAAGACATTTCCGCAGCTGTGACACGTGAAATATGTCATGAATACCAGCAAGGTTCACCGGTAATTCCAGCCGGTAGGCTACGGTTCCGCACTTCTCCGTGATAGCAAACGGACCGATAAATCGGGGAGCAAGTTTCTCCTTTACACCAAACTGATGAATTCCTTTCATCGGAGATACACGAAGATAAACATGCTCTCCGACGTTGAAATGCAGCGGTCGACGCCTATGATCTGCGTAGCTCTTTTGACAAGATTGAGCAGCCTTCAGGTTCTCTTGCCTTCAGCTTCGTTGACAAGATCAACCCCGAACATTACTCGTTCACTGAACTCGCACCAATTCAGTGGTGTACGACACTTCCGGCCGTAGGGAGCTTCATATTGTACCATTTTAATACTCGTTTGATAGCCGTTGTTGTATGAGAACTCCGCCGACAGTAAGTGATCATTCCTGTTCTTACCATGGTGGATGGCGCACGCTCTGAACATATCTTCAAGTATTTGATTCACTCTCTCAGTTTGCCCATTGGTTTGAGGGTGATATGCGGAGCTTCAAATTAATTTGGTTCCCAATGCTGCATGTAGCTGCTCCAAAAAACGGGCTATGAACAGCGATCCTCTATCGGATACAATGGTACGGGGAACCCCATGTAAGCACAAAATCTGTGTTATGTATAACTCTGCATATTTCTTCACATTGTAACCGGTGTGCACAGGGATGAAATGTGCTGATTTGGTTAACCGGTCAACGATTACCCAAATCCAATCATGATTGTGGGAAGTCATCGGTAATCCAACGATGAAGTCCATACTCAAGTCCTCTCATTTCCATGCCAGTATTTGCAATGGTTGCAGCAGGCCCGACTTCCTCGTATGGTCGGCCTTTATTCTTCGACACGTATCACATTCCGATATATATTTCTCTATTCTCGTTTCATATGTGTCCACCAAAATTTCTTCTGGAGATCTTGGTACATTTTATTGCTACCCAGATGAATGGAAAATTTGGACAAATGAGCTTCATCCAAATTTTCTTCCGTAGTCCCATATCCCCGGGTACTACTATCCAGTCTTTGAACCATAACATACCATGTTCGTCTTTCTGAAAGCATTTCATTTCACCTCTATTCAATCTCCATCATATGTGAGACATACCCTTGTCTTTTCTTTGAGCCTCAATAATCTCCTCTTGGATTGTAGGAATGAGAGCAAGATTATAAAGTGCTCCATACGGAATGACACCGAGACTTGGTTCTTCATCATCCATTTCAGTAATGGTTAAGCTGTGGACATGCGCCTTGCGACTAAGAGCATCGGCAACCACATTTGATTTTCTTGGATGATAATAAATCTCAAGTTCATAATCTTTAATGAGCTCTAACCATCTTCGTTGCCTCATATTCAGTTCTTTCTGAGTGAAGATGTATTTCAAGCTCTTGTGGTTGGTGTAGAGGTGTATAAGATTTCCGAGCAACTAATGCCTCGACATCTTCAAAGCAAGGACCACGGCATCTAGCTCAAGGTCATGAGTTGGATAATGCTGCTCGTGGTTTCGGAGTTGACGAGATCCATATGCGACCACTCGTCCTTTTTGCATCAGCACGCAGCCAAGACCGATGCCAGATGCATCGCAATAAACGTCGAATGGCTTGGTCGTATCCGGCTGAGCAAGAACTGGCGCTGTTGTGAGATGCTTCTCTAATGTCTTGAAAGCTTGTTCACACGCAGCACCCCAAACATATTTGGTACCTTTCTTCAACAGCTCCGTCATCGGTTTAGCGATTTTTTAGAAGCTCGGAATGAACCTTCGGTAATAACTCGCTAAACCGAGGACGCTTCGGATTTCATGGACAGATTTTGGTGACTCCCATTTCTGCACTTGGATAATCTTACTCGGATCCACAGCGATGCCCTCCGCTGAAATAATGTGTCCAAGAAAAGGTACTTGATTTATCCAAAATTCGCACTTGCTGAATTTTGCATAGAGCTGTGATCTTGCAATCGTTGCAGCACAATATGCAAATGCTCAGCATGTTTTTCCACTGATTTAGAGTACACCAAGATGTCATTGATAAAGACCTCGATGAATTTATCCAACTCTGGCATAAACACTGAATTCATCAAGTACAAAAAGTGTGCCAGAGCATTGGTTAACACAAAAGACATGACAAGATATTCGTATAGCCCATATCTCATCGAGAATGCTGTCTTTAGAATATCTTCTGCCCGGATCTTTATCTGATGATGTCTGGACCGAAGATCCATCTTGGAGAATACCTTAGCACCCACTAATTGATCGAATAAAATATCAATGCGAGGTAGTGGATACTTGTTCTTGATGGTAACGACATTAAGTGGACAATAAACAACACATAGCCGTAGTGTTTCGTCCTTCTTCTTGACAAACAGCGCTGAGCAACCTCATGGTGATGAACTTGGTCGTATAAAACCTTTGCTCATGAGATCATTCAGCTGTTCCTTTAACTCTGCTAATTCGGGAAAATCGGTGTCGTTCCCGGTGCAAATTCAATCTTGAACTCTATGTCCCGCTCGGGCGGCATGCCCGGTAAATCATCAGAGAACATATCCGGATATTCGCGGACCACCGGAATGTCTTCTAGCTTCACTGTCTCTGAGCGGTTCAATGCTGCGAACTTTTGCGTACTGGTGCCCAGAAATAATGTGTGAAGACTGTGCGGTGGGAAGTTGAGCTCAACAGTTTGGAAACTGATTTTGAGAACCGCATTGTGGTTATGCAACAACAACATCCACAAAATTATGTCAATCTTCATACCCCAAGAATGATGAAGGTGGTGGGATATATTCTACCCCCAAACAAAGAGGTGCTTGGGAAACAATATTGCTTGCGGTAATGCTGCCCCCGGGTGAAGATATGAGGTATTGACTCTTTGTGTAAGTGGTTTGGAGCTGATGTCGGGCCACAAAAGATTGGCTAATGAAGTTATGTGTGGCACCTGAATCAAAGAGAATTAACACCGGTAGCTGATTAAGAGAAAACATCCCTGCTAACACGGCTTCTCCTTCCGGAACATCCTCAATCACTGTGTAGTGAATGCTGCCTCTTTTCTGTCCTCTTTTCTGCAGATTTAGATATGGGTCTGAATATTGAGCATATGACAGCCCACACCCTTGAGTTCCCTCCGGACAATACCTAGCATAATGGCCCACATGGCTGCAGCGATGAAGCACATACCACCGTCTGATGCTGCTGCTGTGGAGGGGATATAAGTTCTAACACTTGATCAAAAAATAATCGAGGAGCTGATCATACAGGTGGCTGCCATATTTCACCGGATGGCGTTCGATACACCAAACAGTATTTCTGGGGCACATTACTTGTGCTGTCTTGCACATCACTCCCCTTCCTCTTTTCGGCTTGACACTCGAGTGTCGTATTTTCTTGCATGATGGCCACACTGACCAACTCGGTGCAATTGCTTTTATTGATCAAGGCCAATTTAACCCTTAATATGGCACTCAGGCCATAGAAGAAATAATCACACCTTGCCGCTTCTATCGTAAGATATTTGGGAGCGTATTATGCCAACTGGTTGGATCTTTTGCCATAATCAAGAACATCCATCTCTCCTTGATTCAATTTCAAGAATTCCTCCTGCTTGGTCTTGATAATTCCTATAGGTATGTGACAAGCACGAAAGGCTCCACGGAATTCACTCCATGCCTCTTGATAGTCTCCCGGGATGGTGGCGAGATATTGAACTCACCAATTTCCGGCGGCTCTATGAGGTTGTTGAGCGGCAAACAATGTCTTCTGATATTCATCACACTGGAAAACTCCAAATTTTGACTCCATTACACGAAGCTACTGATCTGCTTCCACAGGTTCGGTACATTCCTTGAAGATTGGTGGTTAAGTCACCAAGAAATCCAAATAAGTGTTCCGAGGTGGAACAACCTGTTGCATTTGCTGATGTAGGTCTTGTTGTACCAAGGCTTGGAGTAATCTAGTGTTTTCCTGAGTAGACTCTTGGAGTAGTCTGGTGTTCTCTTGGTTAGACTCGACAACCCAAGTCATAATATCCATCCATCCTGTGGATGGCGGTGCCGGTGGTGGAGTCGAATCATCACCATCACAGCGAGAACCTCTGACCTTACTCGAAGAGCGAGTATGAACCATACTGCAAAAATACATTTCGAGATGAGTCAAAAATGAATTCAGCAGTATGTGAATATAAGGAAAACATGAATATTTCAAAACTTTATGGAAGCATAACAAAAATTCATGTTTACACATATCCTTAAAGTAGGCATAACTAGTCAGCTTTTCTGGATAGAACAGACCATATTGCACTTAACCCAGATTTTGATCCGGTTAACAGAATTTTCATAACTCAAGTTGAATAAGTTAAAGTTAACTTCAATATCTTTCCAACGAGTATTTATATTCCTTCAGATCATTTCTGGATCAAAAGTTATGATCCTTCAAATTGACAGAATTCTGGATAAAATTTGCTAGCATCTCCTCTGAATGTGGTTGTTTTTATCAAAGTTGTACATCATAATACAATACAATTCTTAACAAACTTTGAACTACAAAATAGTTGCACATCTCATAACCTTTCCAACAGTGTGTCATAGGATCCTTAGGGATTTTCCTACAGAGAGTTATGGATGATATACAGAAATATCCAGAGAAGGTTTGCATCTGCCCTATTTCTGGACAGTGTGCATTCAACTGGACATTCAACCAGTTTGGCGTGTGATTTTACTCTGGAGGTCTACAGAGAAGTGGTAGAGCACTTTAAAACTTTCCATAACTGTATCATACACCTCCATTGGGTAACTCTACTCAGAGTTATGCTCTGTCAAAGTCCAGCAAGAAGTCCTGCCAGAAACAGAGCACTCTGTTTTTATGAACCTTTGAATCCTAGCAATTCTCTTAGTTGAATCTTAGTTTAAAATAAGAGCTCAGTACTAATATTTGTTTCAATACTTCTGTTTTTAATTGAAAGTTAGTTCATGAGTCATATCTTAGAGGAAAGAAGTTATTTAGTACAATGTTGATGCACTGTAAGAGAGATGTCGGTACTATGTTGCCTCACCAAAAGAAAATTCCTAAAAGGATTACACCGGCATATACGTATCCATAGGTGGCACTAAGAAGGTCAGTTACAAACGTGTTCTACTCGTAATATGGTTTTCGTGGTTAGAGTACCTGCATAAGACACACAATCATCAGGTTCAGCTGCACATTGAACCTGGCTCCATAAACAGTTTAATACGCCCGTATGTCCTCGGTCACACGGACGTTCTCAAGTCAAACATGACTTGAGCTACGTGTTCATGTTACCAATCACGTGGCTGGCGTTGCTCACATACTACAAATGACATGAAGAGTCGTAGAGAACATATGAGTGGGCCGGGTTACCTGTCACCCGTGGGGCTCCACCCTTCAGCTTGTGCGTACTGGTGGACAGCGCATAAATGCATCCCCCAAGACGTAGAGAGTCCCGAGATGCAAGATTTTTTGACATAATTACATAAGTTACCTTGCCACATTCATACTGTGCTAATATAGTAGTCCTTATGTGGTCATAGTACCGTTTTCTCAACGTATCCTAACTTTTTCTCGTAATACAACCCTAATTCTGTGTGCTATTCCCATTGCGGCTCTCATACCATGTTTCGCTGGGACCCCTTCGGGATCCTCACTTCCCGGGAATCGCATTGGGTGGTGTCGTGCAATGCGGCACCCAACAGCACATATATAAGGACATCATATTACATAAATCAATACGGAAGCTTACAAAGTGTTACTTTACAAATACTTTATCTCAAAATAAACTACAGCGGAAGAGTATTATAACTCACGTCTCATATCTAAACTAAGCATCCGAAAAGACGTCCAACCCGTGGATGTAAAATCCCATTTTCAGAATGTATAGTTTCTTAGTAGGATTATATCCGCAGGGTCAAATTCAATTGTAATTAGGGTTTCAAATTCGAAAGTTGGTGACATGGAATAGAGGAAGGTTATAATGACAGTCAAGCCAAAAAGGAAATAAACCCGGCGTTTCAAATTAGAGCACAAGAAAGAGGGTTAATCCACTAGATTCAAATTCAAATTTTGGAAATTTACCACAACTATGAATTTGAGTTGTTGAACCACTGTGGTGTTGGGGGGGGGGGGACTGTCTGTGGGCCCGGTATGTTAGTGAACAGAGAACCACATCAGTTTTGCTTCTGTGGGGGAGTGACACCGAGGGGTAAGGCAGCTCCACCGAGCTGCTTGAGACTTACTCCCGAAGGCAGCTCGCTCAACGGCGTTGTTGATCGATAAACATCGAGGCTGCCCAACCAAAGTCCAATTTCTCTGCTCGCGAACCCTCTTCACACGTTAAACCGAAGAAAACAACCGTTCCCTCGAGCGCTCACCCAAGAGAACCCGGCGCCGCCTCTCTGTGATCATCGTCAATCACCTTCTAGCGATTTTGGCGCCCGGTTGAACCACCCAAGAGCTGTGCCGGTGACTCCTTGATGTTTTCCAACCCTTCTCAGCTCGTGCCCGGCCTTCTACGATCGGTACCGACCGTTTCTTCCTCCGGAAAAACAGAGCACGAAGCCACTTCACTGCTACCTGATGTCTGGCCGGCTCCGACCCTCCCCGGTGTGAGCAAAACCCCACAAAGGTTCGTCATGAAGTCTAGATCATCATCCCTAACCCCCTGTCTCTTTCCCAACACCGGCAAGCTGGAATCCATGATTTGGCGCCGGAGTACATGATGAACTGCCGAAACTAGAATCTGAAAATTCTTCCAAACCGTGTGATCATCCATTCTTCGGTTCAAGCTACAGAATCCAGCAACCCTAGCGACCCCCATGGCCAAAGCCCAAAGGAAACCATCCCTCCTATGCCCCGGGCGACGAGAAATCGCCTCCGCCGGCCAAAACGGCTCTGCTCACCGTCGAGCTCCCTTTTACGGACTTTTTTGACTCGTGTTAGGGGTGGAATCTTGTTCTACGTGCTCTAGTGATGGTATACGGCCAATTGGTTCATCGAAATTGGCTCGGAACACGTGTCCCCTTGTTAGCGCCGCTGCCGGTGCCGATTGGTTTCCGTCCGTTTTCAAGCGGGGAAAGCTTGCCCGACTGCTAGGTCGTGATGTGAGGAACATGTAGCACAAAACCGCATCGAAATGGTTGGGAAATGGGGGAGAACGGGGCGCGCCACCCCGCTGTTCCGGCGTGCGCGCGAGCCTCTGTCGAGAGGTTGAAGAAGGGACTGAAACGGGGGTCCCACCTGTCAGTGTGTAGAGGAGTTCTCTGTGTAAAATAAAAACAGAAAGTTGTTTAAACTTTGCAAATTCATAACTCGGTGTAAAAAACTCCAAAAATAGTGAGACAATTTTTTTAGAATCCTTATAAGGATTACTTTGCAGAGAATAATATTCTTGCTATGAGAATGCCTAGGAATTTCTGTAGAATTCTTTTTAGTTATTCCGTTAGTGAGTAATTCCAGGAATATTCCTTTATGAAATATTCCCATTTTTAGTCCGAAAAATCTTCTCTTAGTTCCTGATATCCAGTAAAAAATGTTTGGATTTTTGGAGCTGATTAAGGTGGCCTAATCAGGAGGTTAGCTCAGGGATTAAATAAAGAAGCTGAAAAACAATAGGATTGAATTCCAGAAAATATAATGAGTTGCAACAAGCAATTCTGGCCAGCAGAAAACTTACAATGTTTTGAAACAAAATTTCCTAGAAACCTTAGGTCCAGACTTCTTAGAATATCAGATTCTCTAATATGGAAAGGTCTTAATTAAATTCCTATAAAGCTTTAAATGTTAAATCTTCCAAGAACTTTTGGGTAAAATTCCTTCCTCCGAAACTTCTGAGTCTTTTTTCATACTCCTATAATGAGTTTAGGAAGCCCCTGCTAAAATTTCAAACCTAGATTCCTTTGTCTTCAAATATTTTAGTTTTGTAGTTTATATATTGCATTAATACATAGTGTGATGCATCTTTTTATTGATCATTGCGATAGAAGTATTTCTCGAGATGACGTCGGAGGCTGCTGACTTGAACTACTGACAGAAACATTAGTTAAGATCAACATTAAGGCAAGCCTCGGTTTGCATCCAAATTTACATGTTCTTATTTGTATACACTTTATATTGTCTAAAATATTAGTTTTGCATTACGGCTAGGTTTGTATGACACTCCACATGCATGACTCAATAAATCCCTGGAGTTTTATTTAGAGTAGGTTTTCACTTAAGTATAACTTCTGTGATTAAGTTAAGAAAACTGGATTAAAAGAGGCATAACTCGAGTAGGCTGTTTTCCTACTCATGAACCGGGATTAAGGGGGGTCAATAGGAAGAGATGGGAATTGATCCACTTAATTGGGGAATGGAGACCGGGAAGTATGGATGGAAGGCTCAAGGACGTGGTACTGTGAACCTAGTCTCTGTCTTAATCGATTAAGACCTATTCTCGTGTGCTGCCCCGCTGGACAAGTTTGATCTTGTACTGGATGCATACTGGCAATACGGGACCTAGAAAACCAATGTAACTTGTTAACCTGGGTGTCGAGGCAATCCCCACCGTCTTATGCAAATGCTGAAAGGAGAGAGAAGTCGGTACTACGAGGGTTTGCCGTAGTGAGACTTACTCCAAGTTGGTGGGACCGGTTCGACATTTGGGTGTAGTTTCAAAGATTGCCACATACGATGTTGAGGGGATTGTTTGATCACCTTTCTCAAACAGGCTTACGTGTTGTGTCATCCGGGTGTTTTTGATTTGAATCACCGTCGCTCACGGTAGTGAGCATAATTGTACACTGAGTCGTGACGTAGTAAGAAATTGAGGGAAAAGAAATGTGCTTCGTGATTAATCCTCATATTGGAAATGAGGGATGATAACTACTTTCTCTAAATTTACTTTCTACTTTGGGCTAGTGGCGTCTAGAAAAAGCATTTCTTGTTTGATTGTGGAGTCTCGACGTTGATGGTGCAAGGTATGTATTGGTCTAGGGTAGCTAACAAATTTTGCCTTCTCCTCGGGCAAGTGGCATCGAGATGAAGTAAATTTATGTTTCTTGTTTGATTGTGGAGTCTCGATTTAAATTGTGCGAGGATTATAAAAGTTGTTTAAAACCAGAAGTAAGGAATCTCTGTTAGCTCAAGTTCATCTTTTATGAAAACTTCTTTATTCTGCCCTCTATTTCCAGCATTTAGAGTTCCATGTGTAGGGCTTCGGTGAAGTCTTGCTGAGCATAAGCTCATGGTTCGTTGATTCATTGTTTTGCAGGTAACGTTGCTTAAGGTAACGTTAGTGAGGAAGGGAGATCCAAGCGGGGCAGCACCCAATGAGGGGTGTGAGTCTCACTTGGAACCCTGCACGCCGCCGTGTTTGGGTGTAATGCTTGTGTGGAGCATCCGCGGGCACGATGGCTTCCTTTTGCTTAGCATAGGCTATAGATCGTGAGTTGTACTCTTATCTTCCGCTGCAATGTATGTCTGTACATACTTCGTAAAATATGACAATATTATGTATTAAAGACATATATTGTTGTGTATGTGTGTTTTTCGGATGTGTGCTTTTGGGTGCCGCATCGCACGGCACCACCCAATGCGATTCCTGGACTGTCGGGACGGGGTCCCCACAATGGACTCTCCTCACTAGCAACACTAAGACATATGGCAGCGGCAGGGGTTTCCATGAGTTAAACGACTCGGATGGCTCCGAGACTCACCGAACAACCTCATCATAAGCACATATGTTAACCTGCAAAACCACTAATATAGCAAGCATGAGCGCATAGGCTTAGTAAGACTTATCCTTCTCCTCTAAAAAAGAAACTCTAGGTGCAAGAAACAATGAATATGGCAGCTGAGTTTTGCATAAAGGACTCGCCTACAGTTGATCCTTAACTTTTAGATTTTAGAGCATCCTTTTAAAGCCTGGAGCTGAGCAGCATCGCAACTCCACAATCAAACAAGAAATGCTTTGTTACGATGTTTCTTGCACAAGGTGAAATAAACTTAATGTGCACTATCTCTAACACATACATGGTCGCAATACAATTTATAACATAAGACTTATCAATTCATAGTAATTCACTTCACTTCTTACTACGTCAGGACTCAATGTCCAAGTATGCTCATATAAACGTGAGTGATGTGGACATCACAGCAAAGGACACACATAAACAATTTTACGAAGGACCGATTTACACGAACTCGAGCTAAGAAACTTGAACAACAGGTTAATGCTTTCCTCTCTACATTACATTTTAATATTAATGAGAATAATATGCTACCTAATCATGTGATTACGTGATACTCATGTTTACACATGAAGGAGCATCATTGGCAGAAGCCTCAACTTCACGTGTAATTCTGTACCATTCTGTCACGTTCAAGGGAGCATAATACACATGGTTTGGAGTAGCCAACCTGGAGTTATGGCCAAATTACTAAAGACTGCGCAGAAGGTGAGCAGACACGTGAGGACCTAAGACTACTTCATGAATTGCTCACTAGCTTACCCTCCACTTCAAAACGTGGTGACTTCAGTTCACACCTAACTAGGAGGGTTGTTCCCAGTATAAATAACACCCTTGTGCTCCAAGAAAAACAACCATTGATCATTTGATAAACAATATAATTCTGAGAGCCTTGCACACCTTTGTTCTTCCCGGTTCTTCATAGATTTGTGAAGTGATCCCCTAGGGGTCCCCTAATTCGTACTCTAGGCTTCCGGGCCTTTTGTGTAGATTAGTTTCCAGTTTGTGGTTCTGCGGTCGTTCAGAGATCGAGTCGAAATCCTCAAGGTTTCGGTGCCTCTTTTCCCATCGCTTGGTTGCAACCAACCTTGTCTGGTATAAAGCTAGTTATCTTGGATTGTGGTTCTGTGGTCATTCGGAGATCGAGTAGAAGTTCTCAAAGACTTCAGTGCCTCTCTCTCGTTCACCTGGTCGCATCCAACATTGGCTGGTATAAAGCTAGTTACCGCGCTGTTTTCAGCTAGTCACCATTGTTTGTTCCGTTGTCCGATCTTTCCATTTGCCCTTCGTCGTACCTACTGCCGTGAAGATCGGGCCACCCCCGGGTTTCAACCCATCATTTGGTATCAGATTTCGGATTTACACGGTAGGTACGATCCTCATATCATCCATTTGTTATCACCATTTTTTCTGTTATACATCTCGTGTTTTTCGTGTCATACCTATAGTCCACTAAACCACCACAAAAAGTAACCGAACCTTTGTGTAGTACCACTGATATTGTGTCATTTGCACCATTTATTGTTGTCAGATCCATCTACGTCATGTTGGTCAGCCCACATCTTGTTCGCATAAAAAAAGAAAAAAGAAAAATATTTATCAGGCTGCAAGATTATAATCATTGTTGAAAGAATTTTCAGATTGGGCAACAAAGTTTTACTCATCTTTGACTTGGTTTATGATACTTGATTTACAGTGCTACAAGCCTTCCTTGTTCAGTCATCCTAGCTCTACAAAAATACCATAACCGGATCCCTCGACTCATAATCCTTTCAACCGCTTAATCACAGCAGGGATACTACCACATTTTGCACATTTGCAGTCCTTGAGAACGGGTAAGAACTTTGGTAAGCAAGAGGTGAGATTGTGTGATTCCACAAAAAAATTCCTATACCATTTTTCCACTCCACTGTTCTAACATGGAAGGATCTGATTCGAGTGTTCATGGTGGTAATACTGGAAGGCAAGAACCACCGATTGCAAGAGCTGAACTATGCCAACTCGAAGACTCACTATTGGAGGCCATGGGGAGGATGTTCAATGAACGTCTCCATCCAGCTGATGGCAGGGCTCCACGACATCATAATGAAGAATTTGGCAATCAAAATTCTGGTTTTGGGAATGGTATTCGGAACCATTTCTGAAATGAACATGGTGGCCATGATGGTGGTAGGCGTGCTGGTGACAATGATCCGCATGGAAGAAGAATGCAATGACGTGGTCACGGCAACCATGTGCACTTTGATGATGAGCAGGAATTACATGAGGACAAATACGATGGGTATGAGGCAAATGATAACCCTTTTGCAGATCAAGAACCTTTTGCACATCACCATGATCATCGTCAAGGTGCTGGTTATAATGGAGAACGTCGTCGTCAACACAATGGGGATGATCAGGAACAACATTGCTCGTGTCAAACTAAGTGTCCCAAAGTTTTCAGGAAAAGAAGATGCAGATGTATATCTACAATGGGAGGAGCAATGTGACCAAATTTTTAGAGTGCATAATCTCTGACATGGCCCGACCCGATCACGGGGTCGTGCCACTCGCCTGGCAATCGCATTGGGTGGTGCCGTGATATGCGGCACCCAACAGAACACATATAAGGAAAACCATATCACATAAATCAAATTTGGAAGCTTACAAGTATTTTTTGTAAATAATTTACATCAAATAAACTATAGCAGAAGACTAAATTTCTCACGTTTAATATCTACTAAGCACTCGGGAAGATGTCCAGCCCGTGGACTCTTCTCGCTAGCAACACGAAGTCATACGGCAGCGGCTGGACCTCCATGTGTTAAACGACTCGGAAGTCTCCGAGTGTCACTGGACAATCTCCTCATAGCGTCGATGTTAACCTGCAAAACCACTCATACAGCAAGCGTGAGCACATAGGCTCAGCAATACTGATCCGTCTCCTATAAACAAGAAACTCTACATGCACGACAGATTGAATAAGGTAGCTGAATTTGCATAAAGGACTCGCCTACAGTTGATCCTTAACTTTCAGACTTTTAAGCCTCTTTTAAAGACCTTGAGCCGAATAGCATCACAACTCCACAATCAAATAAGAAACGCTTGTTCCCTGCGCCGCCTCCTTCCCTCCCCCTTCCCGTGCCGCCTCCCTCCTCGCCCTCGCCGCTGGCCGAGTGCCGCCTCCCTTCTCCGGCACCATCGCCACCGCACCCCCGTGCCTTAATCCTCCCCGTGCGGCCTCCTCTTTCCCGGCATCTACCCCCACCGTGTGCTGCCCCCTTCCCACCATCCCCCACCACCGACGCTCTCCCACTGCGCTGAGCCCCCCTTTTGGATTATTTAGATTGTTTATATTACTTGTTTAGAGACCTTGACAATTGCTTAGATTAATTGTTTAGATTTTGTTTGAAGGTGGACAAGAGAGCAAATTGTTTAGAGAGCAAATTAATTGTTTACATCAGAAAGCAAAGCAAATTTAGCTCAATTGTTTCTTCTACTTTTTTTGTGTGTTCATACCGACACCAATTAGTTGTTTTGAATAGTTGTTGTGTTAAAGGAGATAGTATTGTTGTGCTAATAGTAGTCCATGTTGTCTTTGTAATCACTGAGTACTATAACAGGGATACATGTTGTCTTTGTAAATCCACCATGTTCGCTCTATTTTATATATTAGGATGTGATTTTACAAATTAGGATATCTTTGTAATCATTGAGTACTATAACAAGAAACCCCTTCTGTTGCTTTTCAAGTTCTAACATGGAAAACACTAAGAAGACTAGTGCTAGTAGTAACAATGATGCCGACAATATGGAGTTTAATGACTCCAACAGTTCAGGCTCGTATCACAGTCCATCGGATTCTTTTCCAAATATGAAAATTCAAAAGACTTCAGAGGATCTCGACCCGGAATATGATCCTGTCTGTGAGGTATGGATTAAAAATTTAAATTCCAGCAGTTTAACTTAATGTTGGTTGTCAAGTATATAAAGTCTTATAATTCTTTTCTACCTAGCTTAATTGCCAAGACAACAAGGCCACTTCGGCTCCTAAAACCGTAAAAGGTTCTCCAATGGTTGAATCTTCAAATTCAGTCAAGCGAAAATGAGGGCACCAAGGTCTCAATAAGGGTCCATTGAACCGCATCATATACATAACAAGTGTCAGTCCAGGTGGGCTTATCCATGAACCACTGGATTCAGTTACAAAGTACCAAAATGCATGTGGTTGTCTTGTTAGAGGGATTGTGCCGATCACAACCGAGAATTGGAGAAAATTTCCTGAGGCGAACAAGAATGAGGTGTGGAAGAAGTTAAAGAAATAATTCAAGTTCCCAAAAGGGACGGAAGAAGCTGGAAAGAAAGCAACATTGGTCTCCTGCGGCAAGAAGTTTAGTGGCTGGAAGAGTGAAATGAATGCTTATTTTAAAGACACTAAGGTCCCTAGCCCGAAGAAGATCGGAAAATGACACAGCCTCAGTGGCAAGAATTTGTTCGTCAATAGAACACAGCTGAGGCTAAAGCCCTAAGTGAATCTAGGTTAGAGCTTGCCAAAAAGAACAAATACCATCATCGCTTGGGGTCTGCCGGATATGCCCCAAAGTTGAGAAAATGAATAAAATATTAGAGGAAACTATCAGTATGGGCAATCCTGACCGCTACAAGGCTGCGATGAGAGAACTAAGCGGTGGGTCTTAGCTCGGTCAGGTTTGACCAGGGAGGGCAAACATGAAAAGCCCGACTCTGTGAACCAAGTAGAGCAAAAAATAGAAGAAGTAATTGAAAAGCAACAGAAGGGTCTCTTCAAGCCGAAGAGGGCGAATGACCAACTTACCGCTATCCTAGTGTAAAAGTCCCAAAACTTGTAAAGGGAAAACTTTAGTGATGAATAAAGTTCAGTTGAAATCCAAGAGATGGGACTTGCTAAAACTTTTGTAAAACATGTGAAGATGGTCCTGAGCAAGCCTAGGCCTTGAAGTTTCCTTTTTATTTCAAATGATCATGTGACTCCAAAGGTGGCCATTTCCAAAATGAGGGTTTCCAAACTGTTGGTTCAAAACCTCATTTGCAGGGGCCAACTCAAGGATCAGATGGCATATTTGAATTCATCAGGTCCAAATTATGAGGAAGGCAAATTTTGAGCAAATTTGGAAGTGCTTTGATATGTATATCAAAGGGACTTGTAAATTTCATTGAAATTTGAATTCAAATTTGAAACTGAGGCACAACTTGTCAAATTGCCAAGTGGCTTTTTAATTTGAGTTCCTCATAGCTGAATTTGCATTATGCCAAAAATTGGAGATCTTTTGGAGGAGAGGAGCTGTGGGACCCACATGTCATTGGGAGGAAACTTGCAACTGAAGCAAACCTATTCCTCTGTTCAGACCGAGCCTGAAGCAAACAGCCGCGAGGCGCCACCGAGGGCTGCAGCCAACGCCACCTCCAGCTCCCAGATTCACGTTAGCGACCATCTTACACGCCTGAGCGGGATCTTTTGCCCCCAACCGACCCCCACTCGGCTCCGTTCATCCCCTCGCACGACAACAGAACCGAGAACGCAGCCGCCTTGAGTCCTTGATTGGGAAACCGCCAGGCTCGTGCCACAGCGCCTCCCAAGCCAAAAATCGGCACCAGGGGGCTTCCCTCCACCTTCTCGGCACAAACCGGAGAGGTTTTCAGCTGCCCCGACCAAGAACGAAGCGTGCATCTGCTGATCCGAGAGCTAAACCCGAACGGGCTCGCATGGACAGCCTACACCAGGCACTTTCACGCCCGAGCAAGGACATCCCCGGACGCGCCGGTGAACCGTGCTACTCACCTCCAAACCTCAAGCAAAGCCGTGAACCACCGAGCGAGAATTCGGGAAAACTTCGCCGGCGGCCACAAACCGATGACCCGGTATGAAAACCCAAAATTCTCATTTGTTCTTCATTCTTAGCTCATCAAATCATGCACCAATAAACTAGACTGGCTAGCGATCCGATCCCCTTCACAACCCTAGCTTGAAACCCCGTGTTGACGGCCCATTTCAAGCTTCCCGATTGGCGGCCATGACGGAGACGCGCGGGCACACGGTGACAACCAGATTGCCGCCGTTTCCGAGCCACGTTGAGGCCTTGCCGAGCTAGCCTGTCCTCCACTGATGCTTTAGAGCGAATCCTCCGAGCCTTTGGTGGGCTAGGGTGCTCGGACCACGGCGCCAAAGCTTCACCGAGGTGTGCGCACATCGCCGACCGATTTCCGGTCACCGGAAGCCCGAGAGCACCGCACCAATAAATTCTTCGCAGCTGGAAACCCCCAGGCGGCAAGTACCAATCTTAACAGTGTCCGGGAAGCCGACTCCGGCGAGCTCTGACGAGAGTCCGGCGAGGGGGCAACGCGGGAGAGGAAAACGGCCCGAGGAGGAAGAAGGTCGGGTGGGCCCTGCGTGTCAGCGGCGGAAGATTTAATCTGCTGATCGGCTGCGGCTCCGGGATCCAGTGTGGCTGCACGGGAAGGGGTCTGTGGCCCCGTGTGGCTCAGCTCCAGCAGTTGACACGTGTGTGATGGACCCACAGTCAGAGTTTGAACATTTCCCGATTTAATTTGAATTCCAGATTAAGTTCAAACTTAGTAACCTCATAAACATTTGCTAGGAAGCTCCAAATTTAGTGTTTCAAATTGGGTTGGATTCAGGATGAAAAACTATGTCCAAATATGCAACCCAATTTGCATGAAAACCAATAGATAATTCTGGAAAATTCTTTAAAGCTTTTCAGCAAAAGAATTTTTGAGGGAGTTTGGTTCATCCAAAAATCACCAAATTTAGCCAGAATATTCTCTAGGATGATAGGGAACTCCTGTAAATTTTCAGATCATTTGGAGTTGATTTAGCCAGGGTAATTCTGATTTCAAGTTTCTGTATTCAAATGAATAAAGAAACATTTTCAGGGAAGTTCCAAAACTTGGAAATTCAGTTCTGGTTAGTTCTTGGCTCCAAAAATCCTAAGAAAATTCATGCATGCTCCTTGAGCTATGTTTGAAATTGTAGTTCACTTGAATTTGCATGAAAGTGCAAAATTTATTCAGAATTAATTCCTTTTTTCCTAAATACTTAGGGAATTGTTCTGAGTGATCTATTCATTTAAATATTCTGAATTTTGGTCCAGATGACTTTCTTGTGACAGGGAACTCGCACGATAAATTTCAGCTCCATTGGAGTCCTGGATCAATACTGTCCTGTTTAACCTATAGATGATCACCACACACAAGTAATGAAAAATACTTATCACTTGATCATAGTGCTTAGCCCCAAATCCCAAACCACTAGCACCAGTGTCATTTTAAATTCTTATACAGAGTTGCAGTTTTAAACTTGTCTTTAGCACTTGTTAGCAAAAGTTTTATAATTAAACATGTGTGCATACTCATAACGTGTAGTGATTAAACGTGGAAAAGTGAAGGAGAAGTCAAGCTTGGATCAAGGAGCAAAAAGGGCAGGGATTAAACTTCAAGCCATCAGCCACTAACTTCAAAAGTATCTGACTTTAGTAACCTGCAAAACCAAGGCAAGCTCCGGTTTGCATATAAGTTGTTTTATAAAGTTTTTCCTTTGTTCACTACTATGGGTCAAAGTTTGTATGTGCATTAGGTCAAGGATGTTTTATACTCCACTTGCATAACCAAAAATGAACCCTGAGGTCAAGGGTAGAAAGGTGTCATCGCTGTAGAATAATGCCGTGCTAAATAGCTTAGGACATCCGGTAGAAGTCGAGTGGTTGGAATCTACTCGCGAGCTATAGTTCGGGATTACATAAGTGTGGTTGGAAAAGAGGCAAACTAAAGTTTACATTTCTAAAGATGAGACCGGGCAGGAGGGTTAGGCAGCGACAAGACGAGGTCTTGGTCGGGTAGCTCTGCCTGTGTCGGTTAAGGACCGATGTGTGTGCCGCATCCAGGAGCAAGTATTAAGTTGTCTACCAGAGGCTTACTGCTATATGGGAACCAGGAAACCGATGTACCAGGTTAACTGGATTGTAGAGGCATACCACATCGTCTCGTTAGACCTATGAGCCCGAAACGGCGCGACCGGTTCTACAGTCGAGTGTCCTGTGAAAAGTTGCCACATACGACGTAATGAAGGATGCCAGATTTAGGTCTTCAGAGGCGGGCGTATGTGTCGAGTTATCTGGGTAGTGTTTGATTCGAATCACCGTCCCTCACGGTTATTGAGTACCGCTTGCTCCCATGTTGTGACGTAGTAATCAACTTGCATGGAAACAGTTTGCAAAGTTTAATTGCTGCTATGATTATTGTAAATTGCATGGAAACCTTGTTTGAAGTAGAGATAGAGCAAACTAAAGTTATTTTTCCACCTTGGGACAAGTAACATTGGAATGAAGCATTTTTGTTTGATTGTGGAGTTCCAATGTTTTTGGGCGCAAGGTCACTACTATTATGGCTAAAATCTGAAAGTTAAGGATAAACTCGTAGGCGGGTCTTTTCGCAAATGACATGTTTAAGTCTTAGGTTACTTCATGTAGAGTTGCATGTCTTAGGAGAGACGGTTAAGTCTTGTTGAGCCTTTTTGCTCACTCTTGCTATATGAGTGGTTTTGCAGGTTAACACGACGCTATAAAGAAGGTTGTCCGGTGAGACTCAGGAACTTCCGGGTCATGTATCACATGGAGAATCTAGCCGCTGCCATGTCTTCGTGTTGCTAGCGAGAGGAGTCCGCGGGCTGGACCTCTTCTCGTTGCTCACTAGTTATTCGACGTGATCTGTTTATCGACTTCTGCTGTAGCTATTTTATGTAAATTATTTACAAAGAATATTTGTAAGCTTCCGCTTTTGATTTATGTAATACAGTTTTCCTTATATGTGTGCTGTTGGGTGCCGCATAACACGGCACCACCCAATGCGATTCCCAGGCGAGGTGCCCCGTCCCCGTGATCGGGACGGCAGGTCCTGTCAGCGTGGTATCAGAGCTGCATTGGTATTAGCACATGGAATAAGGATCATATTACGATAAAAACTTAGGATACGGTGAGGAAACGGTATTAGGCCCACATAAGGACTATAGTATTATAGTTAATTAAGTGGCATGACTAACATACTTGTTATAATTCTGAACTTTGATTATGTAACGATGCACCTGCGTTCAGGTAAGAATGGTATGGAACGCCACCGAAAGCGGTTCAATTTCGGTTAGCTCCCCTGACGAGGAATGTGGTTCAGGAAAAGGTCTCACAGCTTGGTGTGAGACGTTAATATGAAACTCTTGGACTCTTCATGTTCCTGAGTTCATATGAAACATTGATCCCTAGCGTGCATTAGGCAAGAAAGTGGAGACCCCATCGTGTGGTCAGTAACGTGATAGTGTGTCCTTCTCGAAATAGCCTAGGAGGACATACGCAGCGCTTGTCATCGGAGTGCCCTGCAGGGCAGTAGGTGGTATCCATTGGTTTGATAACATTCCCAACCGTGATGACCCGTTCATGATATACTCGGGTTCCCCGTCGTGTGGTGTAAAAACACGATCACGTACCTTGAGACGTGGCTTAACTCAAGGACGGCCGTATGGCAATGATACGGGCGTTTGTATTTACTTTCAAATATGGAACTGCCTGAAATGAAACAACCTTTGAGTGCACCACTATTGAGTGTTCTTCTGCAGGTACTAACCACGTACGTATCCCGTGTAGTACACGTGTGCGAGAGACCGTCTTAGTGCCACTGATAATACGTATATGCCGGTGTAATCCGGTTAGGATTTTTCTTTTGGTGAGGCAACCTAGTACCGACATGTTTCTTACGGTGCATCGACACCGTACTACATTTAATAACCTCTTCCCCATTAAAAAATGATTCATGAACTAACTTTCAACTAAAAATGGAAGTTTGAAATAAGTTTTAGTTACTGAACTCTTATTTTGGGCTAAGATTCAAATGAGAGCATGACTAGGCGTCAAAATTTTCAAAAACAGAGTGCTCTGTTTCTGGCAAAAATTCTTGCTGGACTTTAACAGAGCATAACTCTGAGTAGCTTGACCCAATTAAAGTGTATGATACAGTTCTGGAAAGATTTTTAAGTGCTCTACAGCTTATTGGTAGACCTCCAGAGCAAAATCACACGTTAAGTTGGTGAAAAGTCAAGTTGAAGGCAAACTATTCAGAACCAGGACAGTAGCAAAAACCTCTCTGGACCTTTCTGTTTTTAAGCAATAACTTCCTGTAGAAAAATCCTTAAGGAGCCTATGATACACCGTTGGAAAGGTTATGAAATATGCAACATTGTTGTAGTTCAAAGTTTGATCAGATTCCTATTGTATTTTCATATACAACTGTGATAAAGTAGCCACATACAAAAGAGATGCTGGCAAATTTTATCCAGGAATTCTGTCAACTTTGAGCAATCATAACTTTTGATCCAGAGATGATCTAGAGGCATATAAGTACTTGATGGAAATATACTGAAGTTTACTAAAACTTTGGTATTGGACTCGAGTCATTAATCTGTAGTTAACTTGAGTAAATTTTGGAGTTTGTGTGAACTGGTCAGGGTAGTCCAGCTGATTAGTTTAGCGTACTGAAGATTTGTTTAAACATGAATGTGGTTATGCTTTCATAAAGTTCATGACATGTTCATGTTTTAATTTACTACTGAGATAGAATTTTGATTAACTCAAAATTTTGTTTCGTGCAGTATGGTACGCACATATTCTCAAATAGAGCTTGGAGGTTCAAGTCGAGGTGTGAATGACTCGACTTCATCACAAGAGCCATCGCCAACCGGATTGGCTGAAATTATGGCGAAGATGAATGAAACTCTCCAAACTCTCGTTCAGCAAGGAATAAATAGAGAAGCTCAACATCACATGCCAACCCCGAGCACTTATCTGGATTTCTTAGCGACACACCCGCCGGTATTCTCAGAGGCGGCTGACCATTGTGAAGCAAATCACTGATTACGTGTCATTGAGTCCATGTTTCGGTTGATTCAATGTGATGAATTCCAGAAGACGCTATATGCCACTCAGCAGCTTCGCGGTTTTGCTGGAGCCTGGTGGCAGAATACCTTGCTGTCCAACCAGCAGGGCATCGTGTCACATGGGCGGAGTTCCAGGATGCATTTTGTGCTCGCTTCGTTCCTGCTGGCGTAATGCAAACAAGTCTGGATGAATTCTGGAATCTAAAGCAAGGAGAAAGGAGTGTTATTGAGTACGTGAAGGAATTCAATCGCTTAGCTCAATATGTCCCTGATTATGTGAAATCACCATCCATGAAGGGTTATCATTTTTATTGAGGGCTGACTGCTAGGCTGCGACGTGAGTTGGCTCAAGTTAGCCAAGAAAATTTTGATGAGTTTGTTAGCTGTGCTATCACTCAGGAATATTATTCCAATCTCTACCTTAAAGAGAAGAGGGAGAGGGACTCATCAAAGGATGAATGCAATCATCTACCTCAGAAGTATCGGTTGATAATCCGTTCACCTTCCAGTCGAGAGGTTCCACAAGAGGTGCAGTCATTCTGGGAGTATGATGACTCTTCTACTCCCCAGAGGTTTTATTCACCTCCACCGTAGCAGCAACTTATTTCTCATGCACCTCAGTATCAACAAGGTGCACCAGAATGCTATTTCCCTCAAGATGCTGAAAATGATCACGGTGATTTCTCAGCTGAACCGAGTAGTGTCCCACTTCATATTGACAATGAACTCAACGTCAATGAAGCAACTGAACCGAGCAGCAACATTTTGTCTGCGGGTACAGTTCCAAAGAGTGATCTTGGACAGCAAAGAAAAGCCATGTCCAAGTGGGAACAGTTAATTATGTGTCAGTCGATGATCTGCCAAAGGGAGGACATATTCTTGCAGGCAGGTTCACATTAAATGACAAGCCGGTTGTCATTCTATTCGACTCTGGTGCAACACATAATTTCATTAGCAAGGTGACGGTGATTCGGGATCAAATCTCCACAACTACCACAAAAGGTTCTTACCTTATTCATTCGCCAGGTGGAGACATATCGACTAATGAAGTCGTTTCTAGAGCACCACTTTGTATGGGTGGAAATATTTATCCTACCACCCTCATTATTCTCGAAGACCAAGGAATCAATGCCATATTGGGAATATCATGGTTGACCTTCCATAAGGTTGTTCTGGACATCGAGAACAGGAGTGTTAGCTTGGACTGTCCACTTCACGGGCGTCAAATATTGTATCTCGGCTAAGCGGTTTCCAAAGACCCGAAAGTATGTAATGCCGAGGCTTGCAAGTTAGAAGACATTCCGGTAGTCCGTGAATATACGGACGTGTTTCCTAAAGATCTTCCCGGCTTACCACCTGAGCGCGAGGTGGAATTCAAAATAGAGTTGATACCGGGAACCCCGCCGATCTCTCAGAGACCATACAAAATGGCTCCGAATGAATTAGCTGAACTGAAGGAGCAACTCAAGGATCTGATGGACAAGGGGTTCATTCGTCCAAGTTCATCACCATGGGGATGCTCGGCTTTATTTGTGAAGAAGAAGGATGAGATGTTGAGGCTATGCGTCGATTATCGTCCTTTGATTGCTGTGATGATAAAGAACAATTATCCACTACAAAGAATTGATATTCTCTTCGATCAGCTAGTGGGTGCTAAAGTCTTCTCCAAGATGGACTTAAGGTCGGGATATCATCAAATCAAGATTCGAGCGAAAGATATCCCGAAAACAGCATTCTCGACAAGATATGGACTCTATGAGTATCTTGTCATGTCATTTGGGTTGACCAATGCTCCGGCTCACTTTATGTATCTTATGAACTCGGTGTTCATGCCGGAGATAGATCAGTTCGTCGTGGTATTCATCAACGACATCTTGGTCTATTCCAAATCAGAATAGGAACACGCTAAACATTTGCATATTGTGCTCCAACGACTGAGAGATCACAAGCTCTATGCAAAGTTTAGTAAATGTGAATTCAGGATCAACCAAGTGCCATTTATTGGACATATTATTTCAGCGGAAGGCATTGCTGTTGATCCAAGCAAGATTGAGCAAGTGCTGAAGTGGAAGTCTTCAACATCAGTCCATGAAGTTCGTAGCTTCTTGGGTTTGTCGGGATATTATCGGAGGTTCATCCTGGGCTTCTCAAAAATCTCCAAACCTATGACGGAGCTACTAAAAAAGGGCATCAAATATGATTGGAGCAAGCCATGTGAGGAAGCTTTTCAAGCGTTGGTAAAACACCTCACAACAGCCCCAGTTTTAGCTCAACCGGATACAACCAAGCCCTTTGATGTTTATTGTGATGCATCTGGCATCGGACTTGGTTTTGTACTCATGCAAGGAGGACGTGTGGTCGCATATCGGTCACAGCAATTACGGAATCATGAGCAACATTATCCAACTCATGATCTCGAGCTTGCTGCCGTGGTATTAGCTTTGAAGATGTGGAGACATTACCTATTGGGAAATCTGGTTCATCTCTACACCGACCACAAAAGCTTGAAGTACATATTCACTCAAAAGGAGTTGAATATGCGACAACGGCGATGGTTGCAGCTGATCAACGACTATGAGATTGAAATTCATTATAATCCGGGCAAGGCAAATGTGGTTGCTGATGCACTCAGCCAGAAGTCTCATGTTCATAACCTGACTATTACGCCGATAGAAGAGGAAGAACCAAGTCTCTACTTGGTTCCATATGGAGCTCTACATAACCTAGCTCTCATACCCACAATAAGAGAGGAGGTTATGAAATCTCAAAAGCAAGACAAGGGCATGGCTCATATCAGAAGGAGGCTGAAGAACGGATAGATGAAATGTTTCTAGTTAGATGATGAAGATACCTTATGGTTCAGGGACCGGATAGTCGTACACCGTGATATGAGGCTGCGGAAGAAAATTTTGGATGAGGCTCACTTATCCAAGTTTTCTATTCATCCGGGCAGCAACAAGATGTACCAAGAATGAATACTAAATTTTGGTGGACCCAGATGAAGAGAGAGGTTGCTAAATACGTATCAGAATGTGATACGTGACGGTGAGTTAAAGCCGACCACATGAAGAAAGCAGGAACCTTACAACCGCTAAGCGTTCCGGTGTGGAAGTGGGAGGATATTAGTATGGACTTCATTGTTGGACTACCTCTCACGGCTAATAAGCATGATTCGATTTGGGTAATCATGGATCGGTTAACCAAATCAGCACGCTTCATCCCGGTGCGTACCAAATACAACGCCAAAAAGTACGCGGAGTGGTACATAGCATGAATCTTTTGCTTGCATGGAGTTCCCCATACCATTGTCTCCGATAGAGGATCGTTGTTCGTGTCCCGCTTCTGGGAACAGCTACACGCATCCTTGGGAACTAAATTGATTCGATGCTCCGCGTATCACCCTCAAACCGATGGGCAAACTGAGAGGGTAAATCAAATCCTTGAAGATATGCTAAGGGCGTGTGCCATCCACCACGGTAAGAGCTGGGATGATCATTTACCGTTGGCGGAGTTCTCGTATAACAACGGTTATCAAACGAGCATAAAAATGGCACCTTATGAAGCTCTCTACGGCCGGAAGTGCCGCACACCCTCGAACTGGTGTGAATCTGGCGAGAGGGTGATTTACGGGATTGATCTCGTAAAGGAAGCTGAAGAGCGGGTAAGGCTTATTCAAGCAAATCTTAAAGCCGCTCAGTCCAGACAAAAGAGCTATGCGGATAGGAGATGACGTCCTCTAGATTTCCATGTTGGGGACCACGTATACCTCCGCGTATCTCCTATGAAGGGCATTCACCGATTCGGAGTGAAAGGAAAATTAGCTCCACGTTTTATCGGTCCCTTCATCATCATTGAAAGATGTGGACCCGTGGCATACCGTTTGGAGCTACCGGCAGCCTTATCCGGAGTTCATAACGTCTTCCACATATCTCAGTTGCAGAAGTGCTTGAAAGTTCCAATGGAGATTCTCACGGGAGACATAGCAGATTTGAAGCCGGACCTCACGTATGTTAAGCATCCAACCCGGATCATTGAAGAAAAGACTCGCGAGACCAGAAATCGGACGCTGCGATTTTTCAAGGTGCTATGGGAAAATCATACGTCCGACGAAGCTACATGGGAAAGCAAGGAGTATTTACAACGCAATCATCCGGAGTTATTAGAGGCTTGTGTTCCGTAGTCATCATCCCCGCATTGTTCTTAATCATGAATCTCGGGACGAGATTCTTTTTAAGGGGGAGGAATGTAAAAGTCCCAAAACTTGTAAAGAGAAAACTTTAGCGATGAATAAAGTTCATTTGAAATCCAAGAAATGGGACTTGCTAAAACTTTTGTAAAACATGTGAAGATGGTCCTGAGCAAGCCTAGGCCTTCAAGTTTCCTTTTTATTTCAAATGATCTTGTGACTCCAAAGGTGGCCATTTCCAAAATGAGGGTTTCCAAACTGTTGGTTCAAAACCTCATTTGCAGGGGCCAACTCAAGGATCAGATGGCATATTTGAATTCATCAGGTCCAAATTATGAGGAAGGCAAATTTTGAGCAAATTTGGAAGTTCTTTGATATGTATATCAAAGGGACTTGTAAATTTCATCGAAATTTGAATTCAAATGTGAAACTAAGGCACAACTTGTCAAATTGCCAAGTGGCTTTTGAATTTGAGTTCCTCATAGCTGAATTTGCACTATGCCAAAAATTGGAGATCTTTTGGAGGAGAGGAGCTGTGGGACCCACATGTCATTGGGAGGAAACTTGCAACTGAAGCAAACCTATTCCTCTGTTCAGACCAAGCCTGAAGCAAACAGCCGCGAGGCGCCACCGAGGGCTGCGGCCAACGCCACCTCCAGCTCTCGGATTCACGCTGGCCACCAGCTTACACGCCTCAGCGGGATCTTTGGCCCCCAATCGACCCCCACTCGGCCCCGTTCATCCCCTCGCACGACAACAGAACTGAGAACGTAGCCGCCTCGAGTCCTTGATCGGGAAACCGCCAGGCTCGTGCCACAGCGCCTCCCAAGCCAAAAATCAGCACCAGGGGGCTTCCCTCTACCTTCTCGGCACAAATCGGAGAGGTTTTCGGCTGCCCCGACCAAGAACGAAGCATGCATGTGCTGATCCGAGAGCTAAACCCAAACGGGCTCGCGTGGACAGCCTACACCAAGAACTTTCACGCCCGAGCAAGGACATCCCCGGACGTGCCGGTGAACCGTGCTGGTCACCTCCAAACCTCAAGCAAAGCCGTGAACCACCGAGCGAGAATTCGGGAAAACTTTGCCGGTGGCCACAAACCGATGATCCGGTATGAAAACCCAAAATTCTCATTTGTTCTTCGTTCTTAGCTCATCAAATCATGCACAAATAAACTAGACTGGCTAGCGATCCGATCCCCTTCACAACCCTAGCTTGAAACCCCGTGTTGACGGCCCATTTCAAGCTTCCCGATTGGCGGCCATGACGGAGACGCGTGGGCGCACGGTGACAACCAGATTGCCGCCATTTCTGAGCCACGTTGAGGCCTCGCCGAGCTAGCCTGTCCTCCACTGATGCTTTAGAGCGAATCCTCCGATCCTTTGGCGGGCTAGGGTGCTCGGACCACGGCGCCAAAGCTTCACCGAGGTGTGCACACGTCGCCGACCGATTTCCGGTCACCGGCAGCCCGAGAGCACCGCACCAATGAATTCCTCGTAGCTGGAAACCCCCAGGCGGCGAGTACCGAGCTTAAAAGTGGCCGGGAAGCCGACTCCGGCGAGCTCCGACAAGAGTCCAGCGAGGAGGCAGCGTGGGAGAGGAAAACGGCCCGAGGAGGAAGAAGGTCGGGCGGGCCCCGCGTGTCAGCGACAGAAGATTTAATCTGCTGATCGGCTGCGGCTCCGGGATCCAGTGTGGTTGTGCGGGAAGGGGTCTGTGGCCCCGTGTGGCTCAGCTCCAGCAGTTGACACGTGTGTGATGGACCCACGGTCAGAGTTTGAACATTTCCCGATTTAATTTGAATTCCAGATTCAGTTCAAACCTAGTAACCTCATAACTTTTGCTAGGAAGCTCCAAATTTAGTGTTTCAAATTGGGTTGGATTCAGGATGAAAAACTCTGTCCAAATATGCAACCCAATTTGCATGAAAACCAATAGAAAATTCTGGAAATTTCTTTCAAACGTTTCAGCAAAAGAATTTTTGAGGGCGTTTGGTTCATCAAAAAATCCCCAAATTTTGCCAGAATATTATCTAGGATGATAGGGAACTTCTGTAAAAGTTTCAGCTCATTTGAAGTTGATTTAGCCAGGGTAATTCTGATTTCAAGTTTCTGTATTCAAATGAATACAGAAACATTTTCAGGGAAGTTCCAAAACTTGGAAATTCAGTTTTGGTTAGTGCTTAGCTCCAAAAATCCTACGAAAATTCATGCATGCTCCTTGAGCTATGCTTGAAATTGTAATTCACTTGAATTTGCATGAAAGTGCAAAATTTATTCAGAATTAATTCCTTTTTGCCTAAATACTTAGGGAATTGTTCTGAGTGATTTATTCATTGAAATATTCTGAATTTTGGTCCAGATGACTTTCTTGTGACAAGGAACTGGCACGAAATATTTCAGCTCCATTGGAGTCCTGGATCAATACTGTCATGTTTAACCTATAGATGATCACCACACACAAGTGATGAAAAATACTTATCACTTGATCATAGTGCTTAGCCCCAAATCCCAAACCACTAGCACCAATGTCATTTTAAATTCATAAACAGAGTTCCAGTTTTAAACTTGTCTTTAGCACTTGTTAGCAAAAGTTTTATAATTAAACATGTGTGCATATTCATAACGTGTAGTGATTAAATGTGGAAAAGTGAAGGAGAAGTCAAGCTTGGATCAAGGAGCAAGAAGGGCAGGGATTAAGCTTCAAGCCATCAGCCACTAACTTCAAAAGTATCTGACTTTAGTCATCTGCAAAACCAAGGCAAGCTCCGGTTTGCATTTAAGTTGTTTTATAAAGTTCTTCCTTCGTTCACTACTATGGGTCAAAGTTTGTGTGTGCATTAGGTCAAGGATGTTTTATACTCCACTTGCATAACCAAAAATGAACCCTGAGGTCAAGGGTAGAAAGGTGTCATCGCTGTAGAATAATGCCGTGCTAAATAGCTTAGGACATCCGGTAGAAGTCGAGTAGTTGGAATCTACTCGCGAGCTATAGTTCGAGATTACATAAGTGTGGCTGGAAAAGAGGCAAACTAAAGTTTACATTTCTAAAGATGAGACCGGGCAGGAGGGTTAGGCAGCGACAAGATGAGGTCTTGGTTGAGTAGCTTTGCATTTGTCTGTTAAGGACCGATGCGTGTGCCACATCCAGGAGCAAGTATTGAGTTGTGTACCGGAGGCTTACTGCTATATGGGAACCAGGAAACCGATGTACCAGGTTAACTGGATTGTAGAGGCATGTCACATCGTCTCGTTAGACCTATGAGCCCAAGACGGCGCGACCGGTTCTATAGTCGAGTGTCCTGCGAAAGGTTGCCACATACGACATAATGAAGGACGTCAGATTTGGGTCTTCTGAGGCGGGCGTATGTGTCGAGTTATCCGGGTAGTGTTTGATTCGAATCACCGTCCCTCGTGGTTATTGAGTACCGCTTGCTCCCATGTTGTGATGTAGTAATCAACTTGCATGGAAACAGTTTGCAAAGTTTAATTGCTGCTATGATTATTGTAAATTGCATGAAAACCTTGTTTGAAGTAGAGATAGAGCAAACTAAAGTTATTTTTCCACCTTGGGACAAGTAACATTGGAATGAAGCGTTTCTTGTTTGATTGTAGAGTTCCAATGTTGCTGGGCGCAAGGCCACTACTATTATGGCTAAAATCTGAAAGTTAAGGATAAACTTGTAGGCGAGTCTTTTCGCAAATGACATGTTTAAGTCTTAGGTTACTTCGTGTAGAGTTGCATGTGTTAGGAGAGACGGTTAAGTCTTGCTGAGCCTTTGTGCTCACTCTTGCTATATGAGTGGTTTTGCAGGTTAACACCACGCTATAAAGAAGGTTGTCCGGTGAGACTCGGGAACTTCCGGGTCATGTATCACATGGAGAACCTAGCTGCTGCCATGTCTTCGTGTTGCTAGCGAGAGGAGTCCGCGGGCTGGACCTCTTCTCGGTTGCTCACTAGTTATTCGACGTGAGCTATTTATCGACTTCCACTGTAGCTATTTTCAGTAAATTAGTTACAAAGAATATTTGTAAGCTTCCGCTTTTGATTTATGTAATACAGTTTTCCATATATGTGTGCTGTTGGGTGCCGCATAACACGGCACCACCCAATGTGATTCCCGGGTGAGGTGCCCCGTCCCCGTGATCGGGACGGCGGGTCCTGTCATCTAGGCAACCCTGAACATGGTGGATGGGTTCGAGCAATCTCTTCTCAGATGTTCTAGAGAGATGGTTTCCCGAACGATAAAGAGTTATATAGAAGACGTGACAAGTTCAATAAGACAATTGAAGATACGATTGATCAAAAGGTCAAGGCATCTGTGAAAGCAATAATAGATCAACTTATAGAATCAGGACAATTAACGCCACAGAATAGAGCGATGGTTCCCATGGAAAAGGAGCATTTGATATCTCCAACTTCCTACCCTAGCAGCGTAGATTTTGTGCAAGGCTCAGGGTCAAGCCATAAGTTTTCTGTCGATGATATTGTTAAGGACACATCTTGTCGTCTTCTTGTCCCGATCGGCATAGCCGAGAACAAAACAAAACAGGTTGCCACTGTTATGGCAAAGCCGAATTGTGTCTTCAACTGCAATTCACTTCTGTTGTAATATGATTATGAAGATTATGAAATAGACCACATCACACCTAAGAGGATCATGACTCTGGAGCAGGCCGTCAACCACTTAATCCTTTGGTACCGACGCGATATCCTGTTGTTCGATGAGCCGATGTCTAGCCCTATTGCATCTCGAAAGACTGCAGTCTCGTTTTCTTTGCCAAAAGTCCAAGAAGAACCACTCCTGCTATGTCCCAGCAAGGATGATAGAAACCTTGCTAGTAAAGATAACCAAGAGCAAGTAGTTGAACAACAACTTGAAGCAGTACAAGAGCAAGTTGCTGGTAGTAAAGAGCAATCAGTTGAACAACAGGTTCAACAACAGGCCAATGTCCAACTTCTGACGACTACTTCTCGATCAGTGCCTGTGAAAGTTACCTCATGCGAAACTAAGGAACCTTCTAAAGAAGTGTCAAAATATTTGGAAAAAATGAAGAAAAATATTACAAAATCTAATACATCTCGTGCTTCACATGAGCCAGCATTAGAAAATATTGAGGAGTGGGAAGAAGATGGTGTGAAATATACTCGGGAGACGACTTTAGTTAAACCAGGAGTTCCGGTATACAAGATTAGGACATTTCTCCTGAATATGAGAATGGGAAGCAATTCATGACATTGGCACAGCTTAGCAAACAACCTTTCTCGCTCAGAAGAATGCACGAGTGGTTCATCACTGCCAGCACAAAATACAAATTTGTTACGTCACAGTTCTTGTGCCAGAAGAAGCATTATGGAGAATTGGAAAAGATAAATGAGTCATTCTCTTTGAAGATCTACGGAGCCTTTTCTATCGAGGCATGCTAGAAATCAACCTGCTACTCGTCTGGTGCTTGTAAGTGACTCTAATATTTCATATTTGCTTTTCTTAATACACGCATACACATGTCATGAGATTTTAACAATTCCGGACTTCTTCAATAGAATGCAATACAAGGATAATGAAAAGATGAACTCTAAGACAGATATCCTTGACCCTAAAGTGATTGCAAAGTCGAATTTCAACTTTCAGGTGGAACGGGACTCAGAACAGTACAAGCACCTGACAAAAAAAAGAATTTGAGAAATCAATCGCAAGCCAAAGTAAGGATAAAAAGACAAAGGTTGCAGCCTACATAGTACATGCCATGTTTAACTTTGTCAGAGATGGCAAGGACCTCATAAAGGATCCGTACCACTTCGAGAAAGTTTGACACATGGCATGGAAATAGCAATTATTGCTAATTTTTAACTTAACATGTGTGTTTGTACGTGTGCAGTAAACACTACATATTCATAAATCCAATGTAGGGTTTGGCAACGGTGTTTGACTCAGTCGATTACTCACAAGATACTTACAAATATTCCCTTGCCATTTTGAGAATGTACTGTTATTCGATACTTTTAATATATATATATATATATATATATATATATATATATATATGTTGGCAACTCTTATATGACATTCCTTGTATGACAGCGCTTGGCGGTTTTACGCAAAACAACTTGGAGTCAGAGACCTCCTAATAAGGATGCATTACAAATATCAACATATTATCCTTGTCCCATGCAGCCTTCTCGGAGCGTCTTATGCGGGTATTACGTATGCGAGCATCTTCAGACCGCCCGCGAATATAGGTGAATTGTGAGGATGTAAGTTATCCTTAATGTAAATATTGTATTTTCCTACTTTTGAGTTTAATTTTCATTGTAACTAGCGTATTTTAATATTATTATGTTATCATTGTCACCAACACATTCTAAACCTTGTTATGTGTTTCATTGCAGCACACGAATGTGAACGTGGCCTGTTTCTAGAGATATACCTGGTGAAGGAGCTGATAAGATTGCTAGTAAACTGTGTCTCTTCATGCGTCGTGAAATTTTCTGCCAAAAAGGGCAGTTCTTCGATGACGCGGGTGTAATAGCTGATATGCCAGAACTTTACCAGTATAAGCATTGAAAGAGTTTTTAGTCAAAAAATTGTAAACTATGAATTGAGATGTATTGTACTGTACATATGTGTATGAGATGACTTTTTGGTGATATTGTGTCGATGATGCTTGTCAGAATATATTGTTTCTACTGTGTATGAATGCCCATATGAAATTGATCTGGAAATTAGAAATAACAGCATGTAGTATCTAACAAACCGCTTGCGATAATATAATTTCACAAACAACTTGTCGTAGGTAAAGAACCGCATGTGATAATATAGTTTCATAGGCGGCTAGTCATAGGTAAAGAACCGCCTGCGGTAATGGAGTTACACCGGCGGGTAATCTTACGTTATAAACCGCCAGTGATAAACATTCTTCACAGGCGGACAGGGTAAAGAACCACCTGCGATAATGGAGTTATCACATGCGGATACTTTTACGGTACAAACCGACTGTGATAAAGATTCTTCACAGGCGGCTAGTCGTAGGTATAGAACCGCCTGCGATAATAGAGTTATCACAGGCGGATACTCTTACGTTACAAACAGCCTGTGATAAAGAGTCTTCACAGGCGGAATCATGAAGGTTACGACCACCTGTGATAATTTTTTTCACAGGCGGTTTAAGTTTCCGCTTGTGAAAATTGATGGTTATCACAGGCTCCTCGTTTCAGCCAGTTTTTAAAACCGCGTGTGATAATATGTTTAGAGCCGCCTGAGATGAAGCTTGTTGTAGTTATGTTATTTAGAAAATTACAAAGTTCAGCCTATGTTAGAGCAGCTTAAGTTGTTAGCCAGAAACATAAAACACCAACAAACTACCCCGTCTGAAAATAAGACTCCCACCAAGCCAGCTGTTGATAGCTAATAGTTAACCCTTAGCGGCAGCATCTAACACTAATAATATTGAAAAAATAAGCCGCCTAGCTGCCAATGACAAACAAACTATAGAGGAGGATAGGCGAGAGTGAGAGAGAGACACTACTACAGCAACAAGCATCTGTACACGCTACAGAACTAGTACTAAAAATTCGGTTATGATAATAAGGGTCATCATACGAACCCGTTCTTATATTTTGATATGTTTTTTTTTGAAAAGGAAAAACAGCAGGGCGATCCCAACTGTGAAAATATCATCATGCATTTGTTGATTCCTATTTTGATAAAAGAGAAGTCATACAAATAATCGATATCAACAACTATTGTAATGTACAAGCAAAATCTTCATAAAATCACCAATATTTACCTAAAGTTTACATCAATTTTAAATTTTAATAGATGCGAATTAAAACTTAATTAATTATTACATGGGGAATTATTTCATTTAACTATGATGACTTCGTCATGATCGTGATGTATGTAAGTAGGTTCCTCGTTGTCATCAAGGAGAGGGAGGATGATATTCTCCCCGAATGGAGGCAGATTGTCGAATTTATTGTAGTTGACAACAACCTCAACACCAATAATCTTTCTTTTTCCTTCAAAAATGACATGGCGCTCTTGAGGGTCTGAATCTTTAATGTAGAAGACTTGTGTGACATCTTTGGCAGGCTCAAATAAGTGTTCTATATAACCGAAAAATTTGAGATCAATAGTTGTCATACTGTACTAGCTGATCTTCACTCCATTCGGTAATATGATCCATTGGCAATGGAACAGAGGGTCCTTCAGATTTTCTCTGTACACAAGCTCCCAAATTTCCTCTATGATGGATACCTTTCCTTATCTTCCTATCCAACCGGTTTTGATACTTATTATCTATTCCAGTTATACATACGAAGTGGTTCTGGTATTTAGGTATGTTTCCAAAAGGAACAATAGCATGACAATCCGTAGTGTAAAAAGATCATAATGCATTTGTTGATTCCTATTCTGATAAAATGAAAATAAAATATAAAGTTTCTGTTAAATGTCTCTTCTGCATTAACTATAGTCATTGGCCTCGTTATTGTTTACAAAGAATGAAGAAGTCTCGTGTGACATGGGTTCATAATAAGACAAAAGGGCAGAAATCTAAGATCATGCAAGATACATTTGAAGGGAAATCTAAAGTGTTGTTAGGTGAAGAGACATGCCCCATAGAAGAGAGAAGTGGGGTAACACTTTGGACTTTGTGAATGTCACATCCCACGCGCATGAAGAAAATAAAGGGGTGTCTCTCTAGTTGAATCACTTGCATGAACGATCATATAACACACACCATTTGGGTAAGAACAAAACGCGCTTCTTCCAGACTTTGGCTTTCTCGTCTTCCCAGCACCGTAGTCTTCTTTGCGCTGTCTTCTGGTCCTTCACCCTTACGATAATGCCTCCGTCTTTCATGATAGTGAGGGACAAGAGGTAGCAAACGACAGGCCAGACGTAGCTCGGCCTTAGTTCCTCGTTCTATATGTCATCTTCTTGAGAGATGAGCCCCTGGATCGCCTTCGCCAGAAGCCCGGAAGCACTTGCTAGCCGAGACATTATGTCGAGGGCCCATTTGCCAGCCCACTACACTACAGGACTACAGGGATTCGAGAAACTTACGACGGCTAAGGCCGTCGTAAGCCATAAACCGTCGTAAGTTAGTTACTTACGACGGTATTTCTTTATTTACGATGGTATAGAGCCGAGGTAATTACCATATCGTAAATAACGTAACTTACGATGGCTACCGTCGTAAATAACATAACTTACGACGGCGTCGCGCATCCGTCGTAAGTAACGGCCCAGGCCACGTGGTGGCCTAAGGCACGTTACTTACGACGGTTTTGGTGACCGTCGTAAGTAACAGAGGCTGACTTACGGCGGTTCTGGTGAACCGTCGTAAGTAACAGAGGCTAACTTACGACGGCTTCTAGGCAGTAGCCGTCGTAAGTTATATTTGTAATTTAAAAAAAAAACAGAAACGCACTAACCTGACACGATGGCCAGCTCAGAGAACAAACAGCTATGAGTAAACAGTTATAAAATAGTTCATATGCATCACACACAACACAAATTACAAACGGGCTACACACTGTCCTCTCGACTACCTCCGGAGCCGAAGATATCATCTCCACGCGTCTCTCTTGAAACCGGTAGCTGTGGCGATGGAGTAGAGGCCTCCGTCGCCAAACCCTACAAAACACATGAGTAGTTACGACGGTTTGGATTCAGATATCAATGCCTTTCTCTTTTTTCTCACTCTCTTCCTCTCTCTGTACTATTCATCCCATCTTTATGTTATTCTCACTCACACCCTCTCTCGCACTCTCTCTCTCTCCCTCTATTGCAACACTCGATCTCTCCATCTCACTCTCACTCACTCTCGCACTCCCTCTCTCCCTTCTGTACCACTCTACATCTCCCTCTCTCCTTATGTTAGATGAAAAATACAATATTAAAGAGTTTATTACCTGTACCGGAGGCACCTGGGCTGCGGGCTCCTATGACGGGGTCACCTGTGGCGGCTGCCACGCAGCAATCGTGATTTGTTGGCCGTTCTGTTGAGCTAAGGTCTATAATTGAAAAATATTAGAACATATGTATTACTGAAATGTTATGAAAGTAAACTACAGTAATTGAAATTACTTACCTCCACCGCTGCCTGCATCTGGGCCATCTAGTTAGCTTGGTACTCCTGGATGGCCCTCGTCCTGTCGAGCTCCTCCTGGATCCGCGTCAACCTCTCCTGCATGGCACGGAACTCCATGTCCCTCTGCGAGAGACGGCCACTCGACGGACCAACCGACGAAGCCTGCGTCGATGAAGTGCCTCTCGCAGGTCGCGCCGACCTCGAGTCGACAACTCCATCAAAAATGGCAAAACTACAAAAGAAAGAAAAATAATAAGTAAAAGAAGGAATATTGGAAAATCTAAATCAAAGAAACCAACTCACCGGCCATGGGCCTTTCCGCCGCCGCTTGCATACACGGCTTGAGGGTCTATTGGTGTGTTTTCCCAATCGTACCCTTCACCGTGTATTTTGATGGCTTCTTGCCCGTACTTTTCCTAAAAAACATAGAAATGGTGTTAGTGTGTCAATAATAATATTAGTTATAATTAAATTGAATAATTATGTAAACTTACCAATCAATCGGTCGCGACCTGACTACACTGCCCCGGCTGCGATGGGTCACTTCCCCTGTGACCTCTCTTCCAAACCTCGACCTTGTTAGGCTCCTGGCCGGTCTCTCGCTCCTGTAGATGCGTGTTAGTAGGATAAATATGTTATCAACACGAACTTATAATACACTTAGCATGTGTTTAGCCAAACGCAAATGACTATCGGCGCCATAGGTGTGCTTCCCATCGGACCCTCTGCATCCTCGATCCCTCATGGACTTAGCTTTGAAGTCATCGCTAGCCCAATACCGACAGAGAGCTCGGTATGCATCGGGTTGACCCTCTAACCAGGAAATACTAACCTGCACATATGTAGTATATCATTAACTGTTAACATAAGTAACTATTGAGTTTTTTTAACAATTCGAACTTACCTCTGCATATTGATCCTCGGTCAAGTACGTGTCGGAGTCCCTTCTAGAGGGACCCCGTTCCTGCTGCTGCTGATGCCGTTTCTGGTAGTCGTTAATGGCCTGTATGCGGACGTACGACAATGCCTGCGTCACGAGCTTCCCAGCGCTTGTGTGGAACACGAGTGTCGCGTGCTCCATCATGCTCTCGCTCGTTTCCTCTAACTGGTACCTCAGCTTTAAGGAAACAAACATTTAATCAATATGCATTAACAATTTAAATGAGTTGAAGAATGTAAACATTTAAACTTACCATAAAATCGTTCCACACGGCCCCCTGAAGAGTGTCGTGCACCTCATGCGAGACACGAGCGTAGTCGTCCCACGACAAAGCAGAGACACCATCGATGACACCGGGATAGTGCAAATGCACTAAAGCCCCGATGACACTGTTAACCTTCCTGTGGTGTCCCTGGCCCATGAACGAACAGTCGTACCAAGATCTGTAAAATTTGTTATCTCAGTAAGTATCTATAGACATCATAAAATATGTACCAAGTATATGATTTTTTTACCTGTCTCCAACTGAACGAATAGTGACCCGCTCATGAGGAACAGGAGGAGGAGCCACAAAGTGGGTCCTCCTCGTCCGTCGTCTCTGCGCGGGCACCACGTCCGGTGACCCGGAAGGCTGATCACCACTAGAGCCCGAAGGCTCCACGCTCGCCGGCTCCGAAGGTAGGGTAGCCGGCTTCGAGGGCTGGCTAGCCTGTGGCAGCGGCCTAACCTCTGACTCTGAATCTGACGACTGTGAGTCAGACTGCAAAATTAAAGGATTGATAATAAGAATAAATTATTTATAAGTGGAATTTAAAATAACGTGATTGACAACTGAAATTTACCTTTGTGCGCTGTAAGGCTAGAGGTCGGCCCGCAAAGTCTGGTAGGTGCCTCATCAGCTGAGAGCGTCTGCTCGCACCTGACGAGCTACCTGAGAAGAGGTCCCGTGACCGACTGAGGAACCCTCGTGTCCCCTTTTTCCCGCTCCCCTTTGATGACGACATCCTGTTGCAAGGAATAATTGATAAATATTGCCGCTCCCCTTTGATGACGACAAAACTCATGTTAAGTTAGTGAAGAAAATGTTACATCATCAATTTCAAAATTCATCAATGTCATGATCATGTACCCTACTCCTTAAACTAGACCATCGATCTTCTTTCGTGAGCGTCTGAACTGGATTTCGTTTCTGTTTACGCATATCAGAAGTCTCGACATCTTGAGCGTCTCCAACTAAGTCATCAAGTCCTACACCAGGCTCGATGATAAACGAGTCTGGCAACTCTTCTTCTTGGTAAACCTCGTCAACCTCATCAGTATCATGGTAACCATCATCTTCTGGAGTGTATAACCGCTCACGGGGATTAACCTTATGTACAACCCACCAAGCTTTGAGTTTTTTGCATGGATAAGATAGATAATACACTTGCTCCACTTGGTGTGCAAGAACAA
Source organism: Neostapfia colusana (assembly GCA_030760725.1). Lineage (NCBI taxonomy): Eukaryota > Viridiplantae > Streptophyta > Magnoliopsida > Poales > Poaceae > Neostapfia > Neostapfia colusana. The sequence goes on from JASWHV010000011.1 coordinate 21,095,945, forward strand.
ATGAATCGTATCCTCATAGCCGTTCGTTGTATTTGACTTCCACCATGCCAAATTGGTTTAGTCGAGTTCCATGATTGATATCAAACCAATCACAGTCAAAGAATACTACTCGAAGATCCTTATTCCCGGCAAAAGCAAATTCAAGGATTTTATTAATGATTCCATAATAATTAGTTTCACGTCCTTGAGAGTCAACTGCCCTCGTCACAACTCCGGTATTAGATGTTGTCGCGAGAGGACGAAGAGATTCAAATTGAGTTGTACGGAATCGGTAGCCATTGACGTCATATCGACCATAGCTCCTAACTTTAATCAATCCATAGGATAGTTGTCGCAAGTCTTCATAGACGTGGGCATCTTTCATGCACTGTTATAAGAACACTTTGTAAATACTCGTAAGTTATAAGAATACTTTGTAAATATTGCTAAGTTAACGAGAAAATTTCGGCAGCATAACCCCGTTGTTCTCCACTTCACGCCCGAAAATGGTGCAGCAGAGAACAACAGGGTTATGCCGCCGAAACCTCGTCTAGATCTAAACCCGCGTCTCATCACAAGCCACGCCCCCTCGATCACTCCCAGGCTGTCCAAAAAGGGACAATTCCGAACCTCCACGCCTCACATGCGTAACACATGTGAGACGGGCCAGTTCGAAACGGGTGACGCATGTTGTATAGGTTTACGTCAATCTTTCATTTTTGAGTCATTTAAAAGAGAGAGAGGAAAGAATGAGAGAGAAGGAAAGAACGAGAGAGAGAGACAAAGAAGTGGGTCAGCCGTCCTAAGTTATGCCCCGTTGGGGCCTGCCATTATCTTACGACGCCTTTAGTGTTAGCCATCGTACGTTATGCCCCGTCGTAAGTGGGTCAAAGATGAAACCGCCCCGTCGGGGCCCGCCGTCCATGCGCGGGAGCTTGCCATCCTCCGTGCCTGTCTCGACTAATACATTACCACTAAATGGGCCGTGACAGACCCTAAATAGGTCGTGTCAGGCCGGACCGGGCCGAAACCCATTTATTTACATATAGTAACTAATCACGCAAACAATCAAAGTATTAATTCAACAATAATCAATTACAATACTAATTAAACAATTAATCAACTAAGAGCAAATTAAACATGTAATCACACATAAACACGGTGTCGGGTCACACATACACACGGTGTCGGGTCACACATATGACACAGCGTCGGGAGGCGGCACGGCGAGCAGGGGCCACAACGATCAAGGCTTCCTGGATTTCTTGGCCGTGGGCCGCCATCTCCTCTGCAGCTTGAGCCCCCCCCCCCCCTGTGCAGTCTCTGGTGCCGCACGGAGGTGGGCGAGCTCCGCAGACGACGATGTCGCCCCTTCGATCGCAACTGCTGCCACCCGTTCCACTTCTTCTGCAGCGGCCCAGGCCTTCTCAAGCTCCGCCCGCACCTCAGACAGCTCGGCCTCTGTGTGGCGACGGTGATCCTCGCTCTCTTAAATACGCCGTGAGTCCTCAGCAGCTCAGCGAACCAGCTTCTGTCGACAAGGGAGAAAACTCTTCACCAATGTCCAAGAACTCGCGATGAGAAGAATGTGACACCCGGTTCCAAAAAAAAAGAACCAAGTGATGCGTATGTGTGCCCGGTTCACAAACTGAATTCAGAACTTAACCACGTTACAAATAGTACTTAAGTGCTTTATTACAATAGTTCAATGTCTCAATCATGAGTATCTAATTTATTTTGCAGCGGAAAACTCTAAAAGCAGCGGAAAGAGAACTAAAACAGCAGGGTTCCAACTGCGACTCCACAGGCAGTTGACGATAGTGTGCATGCCTAGTACTCCATCTGCTCTTTGAAGTACTCTTATCCTGTAGCTGATATATTGTGGGAAATGCAGGGGTGAGTACATGTCGTACTCAGAAAGTGCGGGAAGAATATGATATGTAGCTTAAAAAAGGTTGGAAACAAAGGTTAATTGCAGCAAGCAAGTTTTATTTCACAATGACAAGAAAACAGCCTACTATGTCTAGGTGAGTTAAATCCCAACATAACCAAGTAGTTCTTCATGTCTCCTGTTCAATATCATCATACTCCATCGTTCAACAAGTTTTAACCAGCCAATACTCATTCTCAAGTTCATCCCAATTCACAAGTTATCATGATCAACACATACTCCCATAACTGAATCCAATCTCATATGCATAACTAAAACCAGTCTCGAATGACACAACCAAAACTAAACCCGAATAAGTATCCCAAGTTTTGCCTGTAATCATGAAAGTTTGTCAGGTGCTCGTAACCGGAAGCACGACTATCATGGTAGTTTACACTCTGAAGAGGTGGCACCACATTACCCACAAGTTCATGATTTCGTCACCCGTCGGCGACTAGAGAAACCTCCATTATGCCAATACACAACCGTCGGTGTATGCACAAGAGATCACAAAATAGCCTCTACAAAGGGGCTACTAGAATTTACGAACCCACTGAGGTTTCACCGGCAGGCTTGAATCTCAATTCTCCCACCCACGGGCCCCCTCGTGTGCCATGCAGTTCTCAGGGTAGTCCATCCTTGGCTCCCATTCCCCGCGCCATCCAATGGTCCGTAACAAACTAGCAACACACCTAATTAGTCAGCTCTGCCACACCCATATTTGGCCTTGTGGTGGAACTGTTTTCCTAGCATATTCTCTCATGGACCGGTCCTTAGATCTAAGGTAAACAAACCACCATATCAATCAGACAGCCACAAGCCATGCTCGCCTAGATCACCCCGGTTCCGTGCTTGTTAAAGATAACCATGTTCTCCTTATCATTAATCCTCATGATTCTAGTGGTTTAATCAAGTTTATTTTAGTTCCCACATTCCCATACACAATGCGGCGCAAAAGAGAAAATGACACCATACTCGACTCAACAAGTTCTCATTGACAAGGGGTGGCATACAATGCTAGTAAACTCCTACTAAAAGGGTTTCCCATCATATTGACACATGCATGCAGTTTTCACAAGCAAAACAGTTCAAAAACATAGGATCAATATGGTCAAGGGGCACTTGCCTTGCTCCAATGGGTTGTGTTGCTCAAATGTGCTGAAGTATTGGTTCTGGAGATCCTCGTACACGACCTCTTCAGTACGTCCTTCTACTCGCAATCACATACACATACACAACAATTCATTCAATCAATATGATGCACACATGTTAATCAATATTTGATGATGCGGATGCATGCAAATTTATGATGCAACCTACACTAACCAGTTCACATATGTTCATGTGAGTTTGGATAGATTACAGTGGGTTTTTTTATGATAGGTGCTGATGAAAATCCAATTTAGAAGCGGCTGTGGTTTTAGCTTGGGTAGCAGATCAATTCCAACATCAAGAGCTAGAGCGGAGAGTGATCTACTTACGTGCAGTAGCTCCTGGTCGTGGGGTGTGATGCATTGGGGTTGGAGACGAATGCAGCGACATTACACGAAGGATGACGGATCCTGCCTCTTCTTTCTCCTCTTCTTCTTCTTCTCTGCGGGCGGTCTTCTCCCTTCAGTGGAAGCAGCTAGAGCTCCTCTTGTGATCAATGTGGGCGGCTGGGGTTTTCTTGGGGAAGATCAGGGCTGTGGCCAGGGGCAGGGCAGGGCAGTGCAAGGCTGCAACCAGCAGGGCAGCAGGGCCATGGCCAAAGAGCAGGGCAGCAGGGGTTTCAGGCTGCGGGGGTTTTCCCTTTGGGCAGGAGGTGCGGCGGCAAGAGGGGGTATTTATAGGGGGAGGGTGCAGCCAAGGGGGCTAAGATTTCAGCAAAATAAAGTGATCAAGGGCTGGGATTTAACCTGAGGGGCGCAGCTAAGGGGAGAGGGCTCCTACTCGGATTGGGAGAGGGGGGGGACCCTAAGGGGGGGGCATGGTCAGGATTCCTTTATCTCTTTTCTTCTTCTTTTTAAATGATTCTCTACATGAGAATGAATGCAATGCATGATGATGAATATGAGGGTGTTACAAACCTACCCCCCATAAAATGAATCTCGCCCTCGAGATTTGATAGAGTGGAGAAAAGATGATGAAATTCCATCTTGAGGTCTTCTTCACGCTCCCACATAGCTTCGGCTTACGTATGATGTCTCCATTGTACTTTGCACCAATGGATTTTCTTGTTCCTTGTGACTCTTTCCTTCATATCCAGAATTTTGATAGGGTGTTCCGCATAGGTCAAGTCCTCCTGGAGTTCTAACTCATCCATTGGTACTTGTTCTTCTGGCACTCTTAGACACTTGTTGAGTTGAGACACGTGAAACACATCATGTATGTCGGAGAGGTGCACCGGAAGCTCTAGTTGATATGCTACCTGTGATGACCGGGGGTTCCGACATTCCAGGAATGGAATTGGATGGTGTCGTGCGATGCAACACCCAACAACACACCTCAAAAGACATTCATATTACATCACATAAGCTTGAACCAACAAGTTCAAGCAGAAATATAATATATTTTAAAACATGTCTACAGCGGAAGTCTTGTCTCTACTCACACTCTACATATACACGATGCAAAATAATGAACATTCCAGACCTCGTACTGTTCACTCTAGCAGCAGCTCCTCACGGCGGCATGCAGGGCTCCCATTCAGCCGTATACCTCGATGGGGATGTGGCCTCCCACTCGAGCCCTTCATCAGATGAGGCCATAGATGGCCCCTCACCTGCAGCAACAACTTATATAGCAACCGTGAGCATGAAGGTTCAGCAAGTCTTAATCGACTCCTCCTAAACATGAAACTCTACATGGATAAAGGTTCTAACATAGGCAGGAGATGTTTGCATAAATAACTCACCTAAACCGTAAGTTCTTAACTTCACTTTTAGCCTAGATTAAGCCCCTAGTGCTACACAACATCGTGACTCCAAAATCAAACAAGAAACGCTTCATCTTGATATTGCTTACCTTAGGAGAAATAAATCTAAGTTTAGTTTGCACTAATCTTACTTCACACAACGTGGAAAGGCAACATCAACTCATATTATCAAAGTTCATCCTACTCCAACTACTCTTCATTACTACGTCACAGCGCAGCAAACAAACGGTACTCAAATAACCGCGAGGGGCGGTGATTGCAATTAAAAGACACCCGGTAATACACGACAAGTACGCCCATACTAGAAGCTGCCCGGGGCACGCTCTCTTTCTGCCGTACACGGCCACCTTTCACGAGGAAACTCAATCGTTGAACCGGTCCTACTGTCCCGAGCAGGAGGTCCCTACACAGAGCAGCATCCTAGACGGAGCCCGTTACCGGATTTACACCTTGCTGCCCTCAACCAACATCCTTAAGATGGGGAGCAATGCCTCAACAACCAAGTTAACCAAGTTATATCGGTTTCCTGGGGCCCATATATCCAGTATGCTACGAGTACAGTTCAAACTTGCCCAGCAGGGCTGCACACGGATGGTCCTTGATCGACATTAGCAGAGCTACACACAAAAGACCTCCACGTCCTGTTGCATCCTACATCTCTGCCCCGTCTCATTATCAATTGAGTGGGACATGTTCTGCAACCGTGTGCCATATTCTTTCTCTCACGAGTAGATTCCAACTACTTGAATTCTACCGAATCCTTTCTATGACTTTGATCCTAGCAAGTGTCTACATGACAGTATACTAAGCTACTTATAAAGAAAAAGGATTGTGTGGTCATGCCATTGGGGTTTCACTCACTCTAACCTAATGCACATCCTATAACTACTACTCATATGTTCTAGAGGAAACAGTTATAAGAACTTGTTAAATGTAAACCAGGGATTGCCTTGTTGTTGCTCGGATTCCCAGTCAGTCTCCGAAGGAAGACTTGCAAGTGGCTCCAGAGTCTTCTCGAGTTCGGAAACTAAACGATATGAACAAATGCAATAATTTGTATTACATATATGAATGAAATTCATATGTGATATTAGGTATTGATAAATGGCTCCAATTCCTCTTAGGATTCTGTGGTAGTTAACATGGATCATCACTGATATGCTAGCCAAGTTTCATAATTATTTCTTAAGTATGTGTTGTTTATAATTTCTTAGAGCTTTAATATTCACTGAATTTTCAGAGAAAATTTGGTGACTTTGACATGCAGAAAAGTATGTTATTCTTACAGCACAAGTCATGAGGAGTCTAATGAAATTGGTTTCACAATTTTCTAAGCTATCTACCAGAAGATATGGCTTTTACTAGTTGCTAACAATTTCTGAAATTGTTTTTGGGAATTTTCAGGGACCTAGGGCAAAATGCTATTATTTACGCTATTTAGCAATGTCAACTGAAGCTGAAATTTGGCCTGATGATCAAAGGTTTTATAAAGGAGGTTCTGGTCAAATTTGGGATTTTTCTAATATGGGATCTTCTGTAATTAATTTCTAAAGGTTTAATTTAAAGGCATTAATAAGCACAATTCAGAAACTTTCTTACCAATTAAATGGTATTGCTGTAAAGTACTGGTCACAAGGATTCTAACAAAATTTATTTGAGGAATTTTGGACAATCCTACAGAAATATATGAATTTCCAAAGGTTGCGCTCAAACTGGAATTATTTTCCTACTGAAAATCCTTTAAACAGTCGCCTGGGCCCACCCATTTAAATTGGTCCACTCAGAGCGAAGCAAAAATCAGTTGCTGACATGTGGGGCCCGTTGGGTTGTCTTCTACATCCCGACACTCGACACCTCTCCGCGGCGGCGCACGACGGTGAGCTCACCGCTGAGGCTTGTTCTACTTCTTCCTACTGCTCCGTAAGGTTGTCTAGAGCATGTCCTTAGACACCCACGATCGCTAGATAATCGTGTGAGGTGAATTTCACCTCAAAACCCACTCGGATCAAATGAACACACCGGGGAAAAACGGGAAATACATGGCATCCAAGGAATGGAACGAAGAACGGCTTTCACCTTGAGCAAGAAGGATCTCCTGCGCACCTTTTGTCTTTTTGGATCGAGGCACAAAAGTGGCTGGATTGCCGGGGTGTCAGAGGTCCTAACGACGGCAAGGTTTGCTCGGGTGCAGCGAAAATGGAGAGCAGAGAACTCGAGTGATTTTCACCCACGACGTGCGAGTGGAGTTGTACCAGGGGTGAAGCGGTCGAACGCATTTACAGCAGCTCGCCAGCTCCTGTACCGCGGTGGAAAATCGGTGGTGAATCGGCGCTCGGTGGCGCGCTCGCGCGAGAGGGAAGAAAATGCAGCACACTCTGCACTGACATGTGGGTCCCACCTCCCTCTTATCCACTTTGTAAATTCAGTTTAAAATAGTAAACCGACTCCAAGAATTGTAAAAATTTGCATGTCATATAAACAGAAAATGTGGAATCCAATGGTGCAATTCAATTTGAATTTGGATGAAGTTGACTTCAGAATTTGAACTTATGAATTGAATTTTGAATTCCCACTTTACCTCATCCAAACAAATAGTAAACCTGGTCCAAATTCAATGAAATTGGCAGGGATACTATTTAGACTATGGAGAAACTATTTGTGAATTCAGATCTCCATGTTTCGAAGTGTTGTAAAGTAGAATTCAGAAGGTTACTGAGGAGCTCTATTCAACCATACACTAATTTGAAATCAATCATTTAGTTCCAAATTTAGGCACATTTGGCAGCCTGCCTAGTTTGAACCTAAGAATTTGAAATGTGAGATCATATGAAAATTTTTAGGTGCTATGTTGCTGTTTTTAGTCCCACATTTGATCTCACATCATTGTATTCAAAAATTTTTAATTCCCCCCATTTTTACTAAGTGTTCATGAGCTGACTACGTGTGTTGAATTTTTGGGATTTCACACTACATCTCCTCACTTGCCCAAAATCTTGATTGGTCCGATGTAGCGGGGTGCTAGCTTGCCTTTGATGTTAAACCGTCGTTGGCCTCAGATAGGCGACACCTTGAGATACACGAAGTCTCCAACTTCAAAGGTCAGAATCCTTCGCCTATTGTCCGCATAGCCTTTCTGACGTGACTGAGCAGCCTTCAAGTTTTCACGTATTACCTGAACTTGCTTCTCGGCGTCCTGTAACACTTTGGGTCAAAACACTTGGTTTTCTCCTGTCTCATTCCAGAACAAGGGTGTCCTACTCCTTCTACCATTTAATACGTCCAAAAGTGAAATTTTTAGGCTGGCTTGGTTACTATTGTTGTACGAGAATTCAGCATACGGCAGGCTCTTGTTCCAGTTACGCACATGTTACAAGGTGCAAGCTCTCAACATGTCCTCCAATATTTGATTCGTCCGCTCGGTTCTTCCGTAGGTCTGTGGGTGATACGCGGAGCTGAAATCCAACCATGTACCCATAGCTTCATGTAGTTTCTTCCAGAACCAAGAGGTAAATTGAGAACCTCGGTCTGAAACTATCCTCTTCAGTTCTCCATGATGACATACTATATTCTCCATATACAGCTCGGCTAACTGTGCCACGGTGTACCTGATCCTAACAGGGATAAAGTGAGCTGATTTCACCAATCTGTCCACGATAACTCAAATAGAGTCGTAACTGGACTGAGTACGTGGCAATCCGACTATGAAATCCATACTGATTTCTTCGCACTTCCACTCGGGTACTTTCAGTGGCTGCAATAATCCAGCGGGTCTCTAATGCTCAGCCTTCACTCGTTGGCATGTGTCACATACGACAACGTATTCGGCTATGTCCCTTTTCATGCCATCCCACCAATAGCAAGTTTTCAAGTCCTTATACATCTTCGTACAACCCGGATGAATGGAATAAGGCGAGTCATGTGCCTCCTTTAACATTGTGTCGCGGATGTGCTTCATGTTGGGCACACAAATCCTTTTCCCTAACCAATGTGTGCCATTCTCATCTTTCTTGAAATTTTTCTCTACCCCTTGCCAGATTCTTTCCTTGATTTCCTTTATCTCCTCATCCGTTGATTGACCATCTCGTATTTCTTGTTCCAACATTGGGCTTAGCTCTATCACATCCATCTCATTCACGAAGCCAAGATGCAATTGTTCATCCTTAAGTAGCTCGGGTGGTAGCTCCCGAACCGTGAGTTGGTGACAAGCTCCCTTTCGGCTCAAACCGTTCGCTACTACATTGGCTTTCCCTTGGTGATAGTTGATTCCTACATCATAATCCTTGATGAGCCCTAACCATCAGCTTTGCCCCAAATTCAGATACGTTTGCGTGAGTATATACTTGAGACTTTTGTGATCCGTATAAATCTCACATCGGTGACCAAGAATGTAGTGCCTCCAAATCTTCAAGGTGTGTACCACTACTACGAGCTCAAGATCAAGCGTAGGGTAATTCAGCTCATGTTTCTTTAGTTGTCTTGATGAATAAGCTACTACTTGGCCTTCTTGCATAATCACACATCCCAGTCCCTATCTTGAGGCATCACAATATATATTGAAGCTCTTGCTCACATCCGGCAATACCAAAACCGGTATTGTTGTCAATCTCTTCTTCAACGCCTCAAAGTTGTCTTGACAAGCTTGTGTCCACTAAAATGCCTTCCCTTTCATTAGCGATTCAGTCATGGGCTTCGCTATCTTGGAGAAGTCCTTGATGAATCAGCAGTAATATCCAGCCATCCCATGGAAACTTCGAATGTCCCTCACATTCTGCAGTGGGTTCCACTTCAACACGTCCCTCACTTTTTCGGGATCAACCAATACTTCTCCTTCAGAGATAATATGGCCTAAGAATGATATCTCCCTTAACCAAAATTGACACTTGCTCTTGGCATATAATTTATGCTTCCGTAGTTTCTACAATATCAGTCTCAAATGTTCCTCATGTTCTTTCTTTCTTATTGAATACACCATAATATCATCGATGAACACCACAACGAACTTGTCCAAGTACTCCATGAAGACCTTATTCGTGAAGTACTGCGCATTTGTCAACCTGAATGACATGACGATGTACTCATATGAACCATACCATGTTTGAAGAGTCGTATTGGGTATGTCCGAGGGTTTAATCTTCAGTTGGAAGTATCCTGACCAAAGATCAATCTTAGAGAAAACCCGGGCGCCTTTCATTTGATTGAACAAGTCCTCTATGCGGGGCAGCAGGTACTTATTCTTGATCGTCACCTTGTTGAGAGACCTATAATACACACACATCCTATGGGCTCCATCCTTCTTATCTATGACACCCGGTTCCCAAAATTGAACCAAGTGATGCGTATGTGTCCAGAATGTTCATCATACATACACAGATCCATCACAAACAGAATTCAAAACATGACCACGTTACAAATAGTGCTTAAGTACTTTATTACAATAGCTCAATGTCTCAATCATGAGTATCTAATTTATTATGGAGCGGAAGACTCTAAACAATAGCAAAAAAACTAAGGTAGCAGGGCTCCAATCTCCGACTCCATAGGCAGTTGACGGTAGTGCGCATGCCTAGTACTCTACCTGCTCTTCGAAGTACTCTTCTCCTGTATCTGAATTATATGTGGGAATGCAAGGGTGAGTGCATGTCGTACTCAGCAAGTGCGGAAAAGTATGACATGTAGCTTAAAACAATGTTGGAAATAAACGGTTCATTGCAGCAAGTAAGTTTTATTTCACAATCACAAGAAAACATCCTACTATGTCTAGGTGAGTTAAATCACATCATAACCAAGTAATTCATCATCTCTCATGTTCAGTACCATCATACTTCATCATTTATCAAGTCTTAACCAACCAATGCTCATTCTCAAGCTATCTCATATTCACAATTTCTCATGATCAACACATATTCACATAACCGAAACCAATCTCACATGTATAACCAAAACAAGTCCCAATGACAATACCATATCCATGCCTGAATAACCATTCCAATTTTTGCCTCTAATCATGGAAGTTGGCCAGGTGCTTGTAACCGGAAGCACGGCTATCATGATAGTTTTACACTATGCAGAGATGGCACCACTTTACCCACAAGTTCGTGACCCGTCGGTGATTAGAGAAAACCTCCATTCTGCCACTATACAACCGTCGGTGTATGACCAAGAGATCGCAAAATAGACTTTCCAAAGGGGCTACTAGGATGTATGGACCCACTGAGGTTTCACCGGTAGTCTTGAATCTCCATTCTCCCACCCACGGGCCCTCTCGTGTGCCATGCAGTTCCCAGGGCAGTCCTCCTTGACTCACATTCCCCGCACCATCCAATGGTCCATAACAAGCTAGCAACACACCTAATTAGTCAGCTAAGCCGCACCCATATCTGGCCTTGTGGTGGCACTGTTTTCCTGACATATTCTCGCATGAACCGGTCCTTAGATCTAAGGCAAGCAAACAACCATATCATTCAGCATAACCACGAACCAAGCTTGCCTAGATCTCCCCGATTCCATGCTCCTTAACGTCATTTTCTCATCATCTTTAATCTTTATGAGTGCAGTAGCTAAACAAGTTTATTTCAGTTTCCCGAAATCCCGTAAGCATTGCGGTGCAAAAGAGAAAACGACACACACCTGACTCAACAAGTTCTTGGTGACAAGGGTGGCTAACAATGCTAGTAAACTCCTACTATAGGTTTTCCCATCAAGTTAACATGAGCATGCAGTTTTCACGAAACAAAACAGTTCAAAAACATAGGATCAATATGGTCAAGGGGCACTTGCCTTGCTCCCGCGGTTCGTGTTGCTCAAACGCGTCAAAGTCTTGGTGTTGGAGGTCCTCGTAAACAGCCTCTCTAGCGTGTCCTTCTACTCACGATCATGTACATTTCAATACAATACACACATTTTACTCAAGATGTGATGATATGGATGCATGCAAATCTTATTATGCAACCTATAGTAACCAGTTTGTATGTGTCCATGTGAGTTTTAGTTAGGTTTAGTGGGGTTTTACGATGATCGGTGCAGCTGGAAATCAATTGGAAGGGGGCTATTATCCTAATCTTGGTTTTTAGATCAAACCATCATCAAACCTAAGCCGGGTCTGTCCTACTTACATGCAGTAGCTCCTGTTCGCAGGGTGTGGTGCAACATGGATGGAGACGACGGCAGAGATGTTGCACGAAGGGTGACGGGTTCTGCCTCCCTTCTTCCTCCTCTCCTCCTTGGCGGCTGGTCTTCATCTTGCAATGGCAGCAGCTGGAGCTCCCCTTGATGATCAATGCAGTGGCTGGGGTTTTCCTTGGTGATGGTGCAACAGGGCAGAGCTTTGGTGGCGGCCAAGGCAGGCAGCAGGGGCGGCGACCAGGGCAGGCAGCAGGGAGTGGCGACCAGGGGGTTTGGGGGCAAGGGTGGCGGCTAGGGGGGAGGCTTTTATTTATAAGGGGGAAAACAGCCAAGGGGGCTAGGATTTCAGAAAAATATTCCAATCAAGGGCTGGAATTTAATTAGGTAAAGGTGGGGACTAGGGGCTAGGATTTTAGCAAATATTTTCAATCAAGTGCTGAGATTAATTGGGGGAGATAAAAATCCCTTGGGGGGGGGGGGATTTTATGGCTGCGGCCAGGGGATTTTTCCCCAAGCAGGGGTGCGGCCAGGGGGGGGTGAAATCCCTATTGTGGGGGAAAATCCCTAGGGGAAATTTCCTAAGGGGGGGTAATATTGGGGCACCGGCCAAATATACGGGGGGGGGGGGGGGGATTAGGGGTGGCTAAACCGAGGATGCTTCGGATTTCATGGACAGATTTGGGTGGCTCCCATATCTGCACTTGGATAATCTTACTCGGATCCACAGCGATGCCTTCCTCTGAAATTTAATTTGTCCGAGAAAAGGTACTTGATTTATCCTAAATTCGCACTTGCTGAATTCTGCATAGAGCTTGTGATCTCGCAATCGTTGCAGCACAATATGCAAATGCTCAGCATGTTTTTCCACTGATTTACAGTACACCAAGATGTCGTTGATAAAGACCACGATGAATTTATCCAACTCTAGCATAAACACTGAATTCATCAAGTACATAAAGTGTGCCGGAGCATTGGTTAACCCAAAAGACATGGCGAGATTCGTATAGCCCATATCTCGTCGAGAATGCCGTCTTCGGAATATCTTCTGCCCGGATCTTGATCTGATGATATCTGGACCAAAGATCGATCTTGGAGAATACCTTGGCACCCACTAATTGATAGAATAACATATCAATGCGAGGTAGTGGATACTTGTTCTTGATGGTAACGACATTAAGTGGATGATAAACAACACATAGCCGTAGTGTTTCATCCTTCTTCTTGACAAACAGCGCTGAGCAACCCCATGGTGATGAACTTGGTCGTATAAAACATTTGCTCATGAGATAATTCAGCTGTTCCTTTAACTCTGCTAATTCATTGGGTGCCATCTTGTACGGCCTTCGGGAAAATCGGTGTCGTTCCCGGCGCAAGTTCAATCTTGAACTCTATGTCTCACTCAGGTGGCATGCCCGGTAAATCGTCGGAGAACACATCTGGATATTCGCGGACCACCGGAATGTCTTCTACCTTCACTGTCTCTGAGTGGTTCAATGCTGCGAACTTCTGCGTACTGGCGCTCAGAAATAATGTGTGAAGACTGTGCGGTGGGGACTTGAGCTCAACGGTTCGGAAACTGATGTTGAGAACCGCATTGTGGTTATTCAACCACGACATCTCCAAGATTATGTCAATCTTCATACCCCTAAGAATGATGAGGGTGGTAGGATGACACGACCCCAAGGTCTTGTCGAACCAGGATCACGCTGAGGGGTGCTGCGTTGCACAGCACCAGATAACACACATCAAAGGTACAAAGCGGAAGCAAAGTTTTATTAAATAAAGAGGTTTATGAATATTTTTACAAAAAAATATGTTCAGTCTACACTCACGGGCGTAGACTACGCATCAAGTTCACGTTCAGCCCGTGAACGTGTCCTTGCTAGCACACACGCACACTAACACGGCGGCGTGCACGACTCCCACTCGACGGGGTTCTCCTCCTGGGGTTCCGTCTCCTCCTTGGGAGAACCTTCCTCATTGAACCCTGCAAAAGCTTCAAACACAAGCAGTGAGCATGAAGGCTCAGCAAGACTGACCCGTCTCTCCTAAACATGGAACTTCTACATGAGGGGTGATAGGTACAGGAGATAAAACAAGTTGCAAGGACTCGCCTAATTAGTGGAACCTTACTTTCAAATTTTAGCAGCAGGTTGTGGAGAACCTTACGCTAAGGCACATGAGAGAGCCGCAATCAAACAAAAAACGTATATCTCTCATGTACTTTGCCCAAAGTTCAAAATAACTTTAGTTAGCTCTAAACTACAACAAATCATTAACAATCAAAGTCCATCTTTCAATCAGCAACATTTTAACATGTAACTAGCCTGTTCTTTCTACATCACGGTACAGTGAACAAGTGGTACTCACTGACCGCGAGGGACAGTGATTATAATCGATTTACACCTGCAGGGTTACCCGAACAACCCGTCACGTATGCCCGTACTCGATGTTGCCTACAGCAACCATCACGGACGTCGTACGCAACCACCTTTCACCCGTTAGCCAAATGTTGAACCGGTCCAATCGTCCCGAGCAAGAGGTCTCTGCACACGCATCTCAGTGCTGCCAGCCGATTTACACCTCAAGATCTCAACCTATCCTCTGAACGACCAGCTATGCCTCAACACCCAGCTACCCGAGTTACATCGGTTTCCCGATTCCCATATAGCCGGTAGGTCTTCGGTACTGTTCTAGCTTGTTCAACAGGCCCGCACATGGCTCGGTCCTCAATCGACACAAGCGGAGCTATAGTACCCAGGCCCCAAAGTCCTGCTGCCCTTACTCTCCGCTCGGTCTCATTTTTCTTGCCATGTGTATCATGTGCTTTCTCTACCCGAGTCGAGTGCCTCTAGCCTATCCTCGCGAGTAGTTCCAACTACTCGACTTGTATCGAATCCTACACTATCTTAGCATTGCAGTAGCTAATGGGGTTCTCAATCCTAATCCCAACCTATGGTTTTCTTGGCTATTCATTTGGGTTTTCAAACAAGACTCTAATGCAAGGAATAATGGTACTCAAAGTAAGTTCTTAAAACAATAAAAGTTTGTAAAAAGGTTAATGCAAACCGGGGCTGGCCTTGCTGCTCTTGATCATAGGCTAGCTGCTCCTCTGGAGTAACGAAGTCTAAGACTTCGGGTTCCTCCTCGACCTTAGCGACTACATGAGATACAAGTACATGTATTAATTTAAATGCACTTGATTGAATTTAAACTTGTGAAGTCTATAACTCTTACTAGACAGATCCAATGACTCTGAAATTTTTACTGTGGCTTGCTTACAACCTAAACATAGACTTGGTCAAGTTTTAGTTGCAGCAAAGCTCATTTGAGCTCTCCACAAATAATTATGTCATTGACCTTAATTGGAACTCTTAGGGTGTTCTATGGATTTCCATGGAGCAAGCCATGACTTTCTGAAAACTAGATTTTCAGAGGGTTCTAATGGAGTTGGTCTTACTTAATTTGAAGGTTCCTAGATAATGATATGAGCTAAACAATTTCAGAGAAATTCTGAAAATGTTTCTGGACATTTTCTATTTTCTCTGGAACAGTTTTATTAATCACACCATTAGGTGGATCAAACGAGCTCAAATGGATCTGAAATTTTTATGGTAGTTCAGGGATATTTTGTGAATATCCCAAAAAATTCCAAACTTTTCCTCCAAAGGATTCTCCAGTTAAAATTCCAAACAATTTAAAATTTGAGGAATTAATTCTGGAGAAATAAGGATTTTCATGAAGTGAAACTTGATTTGCTGGAAAGTACTCCGAGAGCTGAATCCAACAAAATTTGGTTCACTCGATTTGGAGTTTCCTAGCCCAAGTTATGAGGATTTGAATTTTGAATCAAATCTGAAAATCGAGGAAAAGTTTAAATCTGCCGGTGGGTCCACGGGGACACGTGTTGGGCACTGGAGCGACGGCACACCGGGGTCCACGGAGTTTTTGCACGCCAGCACACCAGATCCGAGCAGCAGACCGATCCTGATTTAAAATCTGAGCCGCTGACAGCCGGGACCCACCCCTTCGTCTACCTCTCGCCGCCCGCGCTCTGCCGCCGCGACACCTCGCCGGAGAGCTCGCCGGCAGCCTCTGTGGTGCTCCAAACTTCCTGATTCTGGCCGCCCCTGCCTACTTCCACTCGGGGAACATGATTCCGGGCTCAGTTCGTCATGAAAATGACCGGCACCTGGTCGGCGACGAGCTGCAGCCTCGGGAGGACTTCGGCCATGTCGGCTAACCTCCCTGACACCCCAATCGATCGAGCAAACGGTCGGGAAGCATCAGTGGACCTTAGGAAAGGTTGACATGAGCTCCACGGAGCTCGGAAAGGGCTGTGTTGGGCTGTCATCGTGCGACCTAGGCCGGAAATCAGGATTTTTACTAAAACTCGAAGAACAGCGGTTTCCCTCAACGGTTCTTCGTGGTTCCTGCTCCTATGGACTCGTACGGGCACCTAGAAGTGATCCCCTCCACGAGAGGATGAGTGGTGCAGTGTGGATTACAAATTTCGTGAATCGGTTCCGACTCCACTTTTGCACACCATCGCGAAAACATGAAATTCCGGCGTGAGCAGTCTATGTCATGCCGCCGGAGCTTGCGGAAATGGAAGAGGGACTGAAGGCAAACATCTTTGCTGTTCATAGATCGGCGAACGGTAGGCTGTGGTGGCCGAACGGATCGCTCCCACGGTGGCGGCTCGAGCTGAACCGGCAGAGAAAAGATCGTCGCGGTGGAGCTCGGGGAGGGCTGCTCCAGGCCTGGAACTGGCGCGATGGTGTCCAGGAAGCCTTGGCGCACCCGGTGCTGGTCTCAGATCGCCGGGAGGATCACTGGATTGGCCGGGCGATGAGGGACTGAGAGTTCAACCGAGCGGCGAGGAGTTTCAGCTTTCTGGGTGGAAACGCGACGAGGCAGCGGTGAAGTGCACCGGTGACCTCTCGGGCGCGTAGATAAAGGCCCCGAGAGTCGGTTCCGCGGCTGAGATCGGCAAGCATCTGGTGGCCTCGCCGTTTCTTCGCCGTGGCGGCAGCTCGGTTCAGCGCAAGAACCCGAGTGCAGAGTTCAGTCGGCTGAGTTCTCTTCAGTGGCTGACAAGTGGGTCCCACTCTCACTTTTAACCCCTGAAATTAACTCCATATCACTGTTGTAAACAGTAAGCCCTAAAATGCCCATGGTGATTTGAATTATTCACCCCTGAGCCATTTGAATTGGTTAGAATTCAAATTGGTTTTGGTTTGACTAAATTTCAGCACATGTTCAGTTTGAAATTCAAATAAAGTTTGAATTTGCTACACTTGGCTCATGTCAAGATCACCTCCAAATGGAGTGAAAATTGGTGTGAGCTCACAAAAATGTGCTGAGTAAGAATATGCCTCCCACTTTTGAATTCATGGGATAAAAACAGTTTGAATTTGAATTTGAGTTCAAACTACCCTCTTTCTAGCTATACCCAAAAAGTACCTCAAAAAGGTTTTGAATTTGGGTTAAACTTGGCATGGATATTCCTAGCAAGGTGTAGGAGTTTTCATATGCCAGCCCCTAGATGATGCATGTGGGAAATACCACTTTTGCATTTTGTGAGTTTATTCTCTAATGAGCATGTTGATAATGGTTACTTGCTCTTCAAATGTGTTTATCAACTTTCTTCAAATGAGGTGTGTTATGTGGTGTTGAACACTTTAAACATGTGTCAAAAACTGAGGCCTTTACATTCCTCCCCCCTTAAAAGAATCTCATCCCGAGATTATAAGGTGAAAATGAGAGAGAGGACGGTGGCAAATTACCGGATATGCGACGTGAAAAAGTTGGGGTAGTTAGCGCGAAGAAATCCTTTGCTCTCCCATGTCGCTTCGTCCATGGAGTGATTACTCCACAGAACTTTGTAGAACCACAACGTACGGTTGCGTGTGGTTCGGACCTTCTCGTCAATAATCTGAACCGGTTCCTCCCGATAGGTGAGATCCGGTTTCAGTTCTTCAATGTCCTCCAGCTGAACGGTAGTTGATAGCTTGAGAGACTTCCTCAGCTGGGAAATATGAAAGACGTCGTGCACACCGGAAAGTGCTTCTGGTAATTTCAGCCGGTATGCTACTGATCCACATCTTTCGGTAATCTGGAATGGACCGATGAATCGGGGTGCCAACTTTCCTCTCACCCCAAATCTGTTTACGCCCTTCATTGGAGACACACGTAGGTATACGTGATTCCCGACTTCGAACTGCAATGGGCATCTTCTCCGGTCCGCATACTGTTTCTGCCGGGATTGGGCGGCCTTTAGGTTCGCTTGAATCAGTCGAACCTTTTCCTCGGCGTTATTGACAAGGTCAATCCCGAAGGTAACCCTTTCGCCAGACTCACACCAATTCAATGGTGTGAGGCATTTTCTCCCTTATAGCGCCTCGTAAGGCGCCATCTTGATGCTGGCTTGGTACCCATTGTTGTACGAGAACTCGGCTAATGGTAAGTGATCATCCCAATTCTTGCCGTGGTTGATAGCGCAAGCTCGTAGCATGTCTTCTAGAATCTGATTTACCCGCTCGGTTTGCCCATCCGTCTGCGGGTGGTATGCTGAACTACGGATAAGCTTCGTCCCCGATGCAGAGTGTAGCTGCTCCCAAAAATGAGACACAAATGAAGTGCCCCGGTCTGATATGATGGTACGGGGTACGCCGTACAAGCATAGGATCCGTGAGATGTACAGTTCAGCGTACTTCTTGGCGTTGTAGTTGGTGTTGACCAGGATGAAATGGGCAACTTTGGTGAGCCGGTCGACGATCACCCACACAGAATCAAGTTTCTGAAAGGTGGGTGGTAAACCGACGATGAAGTCCATGCTCACATTCTCCCACTTCCAAGCAGGAACGCCGAATGGTTGTAGCAGTCCCAGTTTCCGCATATGATCTGCCTTCACCCTTCGACATGTATCAACTCAGACACGTACTTTGCGATCTCCCGCTTCATCCATGTCCACCAAAACTTGCTTTTGAGTTCTTGATACATTTTGTTGCTGCCAGGCTGAATAGAAAATTTTGATAAGTGAGCCTCATCAAAAAATTTCTTCCGTAACTCCGGGTTACGGGGTACGACGATCCGGTCCTTGAACCATAGGACGCTGTCTCCGTCCTTCCGGAAACATTTCAGCTCCCCACTGTCTACACGCCTCCGCAAATGCGACATGCCCTTGTCATGTTTCTGTGCTTCCGCTATCTCTTCATGGATGGTGGGGATCAAAACTAGGTTGTAGAGAGCTCCGTGTGGAATCACATGCAGTGGTGGTTCGCTCTCTTCCAACGGCGTGATGATCAGATTCTTGACGTGTGACTTGTGGCTCAGCGCATCCGCCACTACATTTGCTTTGCCGGGGTGATAATGGATTTCTATTTCGTAATCCTTTATCAACTCTAACCATCTTCGCTGCCTCATGTTCAGCTCCTTCTGAGTGAATATGTACTCGAGGCTCTTGTGGTCGGTATATAAATGCACGAGGTTACCGAGTAGGTAGTGCCTCCACATTTTCAGTGCAAGTACCACGGCAGCGAGCTCCAAATCGTGAGTTGGATAATTCTGCTCATGGTTTCTAAGCTGCCATGATCCATACGCGAACACCCTTCGGTCTTGCATCAGCACACATCCGAGCCCGATGCCGGATGCATCGCAGTACACATCGAACGGTTTTGTTGTGTCTGGCTGCGCTAAAACCGGTGCTGATGTTAGGTGCTCGACTAAAGCCTTGAATGCTGCTTCACACACTGGACTCCAAACATATTTGGTAGCTTTCTTCAGAAGTTTCGTCATAGGCTTGGCAATCTTCGAGAAGTTCAGAATGAACCTCCGATAATATCCCACGAGTCCGAGGAAACTCCATACCTCGTGAACCGTTCTCGGGGATTTCCAATTCAACACTTGTGTGATCTTGCTCGGGTCTACAGCGATACCCTCCGCTGAGATGATATGCCCGAGAAAAGGCACTTGCGATATCCAGAATTCGCATTTGCTGAATTTTGCGTATAGCTTGTGATCCCGCAGCCGTTGCAAGACTATACGCAGATGCTTCTTGTGATCTTCCTCCGACTTGGAATATACCAGTATGTCGTCGATGAAGACCACGGCAAACTTGTCCAGCTCTGGCATGAATACCGAGTTCATCAAATACATGAAATGAGCTGGAGCGTTGGTGAGGCCAAAGGACATGACCAGGTACTCATAAAGTCTGTACCTCGTCGAGAAAGCCGTCTTCGGAATGTCCTCAGCCCGTATTTTAATCTGGTGGTACCCGGATCTTAAATCCATCTTGGAAAAGATCTTTGCTTCGACCAACTGATCAAACAACATGTCGATCCGTGGCAACGGGTACTTGTTCTTGATGGTTACGGCGTTTAGTGGACGATAGTCCACACAAAGCCGCAACGTCTCATCCTTCTTCTTCACAAATAATGCCGAAAAGCCCCATGGTGAGGAGCTCGGCCTAATGAAACCCTTCTCCAGCAGGTCCGTTAGATGGGTCTTCAGTTCAGCCAATTCCTTGGGCGCCATCTTGTACGGCCTCGGGGATATTGGCATGGTTCCCGGTGCAAGTTCAATCTTGAACTCCACCTCTCTATCAGGCGGCATCCCCGGTAAATCATCCGGGAACATGTCAGGGAACTCTTGGACCACTGGAATATCTTCCAATCTGATGGTTGTGGATTGATAGACACTTGGAAATTTTATTTTTGGACTGTCCAGAATAAGGAATGAGATTCGTGCACTTCTGAGTTCAAGTGCACAACTCGGAGGACGGTGTCTAAAACAGCGCCGCGGCGGATTAACCACGACATCCTTAAGATGACATCGACCTTTTGTCCCTCTAAAAATATGAGAGACGTAGTGTATACTCTACCCTGTAAGCACAATGGCGCTTTTGGGACCATCATGCTTGCTGAAATTTTCCCACCCGGTGAACAGATCACATAAGGACTATCGGTGGGTAGTATTTGCAAGCTATATCTATCAATGAAAGCTTGGCTAATGAAGCTATGCGTGGCGCCTGAATCAAACAACACTATGGCAGGATGCTGGTGGAGTTGGAACATACCCGCAAGGATTGGCTCACCCTCCGGCACGTCCTCTATGGCATGTTGGTGGACAGTGCCGGGCCTCAGGTTTGCCCGCCGCGCTTTAGTAGGGTTCCGGGGCTGATTCCTCCCCGGAAGTTGTGGTGCAACTCCGCCGCCTTGCCTCTCCGGGCAACTGCTGGCGAAGTGTTCTGGCCGACCACATTTGTAGCATGTGGCCGCTGCTTGTCCAGTGCTCGGGGGACGAAAGCCCGGCATACGCTGCTGAGGTGCATACACACGCGGCATCGCCCGCTGCTGCTGTTGTTGTTGCAGAGGTGGTGCTGGCAGTGTCGGCCTGAATGCCGGTGAAGAATACGGCCGACTGCGGAATGGCATCGACCTCTGTGGTGGCTGCCAGCGTGGACCTGATGGTGGGCGATTCACATCCGAAATTTCTGAGAAGGACCGCCTCCTTCTCCGCCGCTTTGCGACGCGCTTCGCTTTCTTTCCGCCGCTGCTAACTCCTTGCTGGAGTCCTCCTGAACAAGCGCAGCATCAATTATGTCACTGAGGCTGCCACGATTGAACATCGCCAATTTGTCCTTCAGGAGCGGGTTAAGCCCCAGGTAGAAGTGGTCCCGCCGCTTCTTGTCAGTATCGGCGTGATACGACACGTAGAGTGCGAGATTGTTGAACGCCCTGGAATATTCCAGTGCGTTCCGGCTCCCTTGCTGCAGGTGTAGAAACTCCTGCGTCTTCCTCTTCATGAGACCCGGCGGTATGTGATAGGCTCGGAAGGCCGTCCGGAACTCCGCCCAGGTCATAACTCGGTCGGTGGGCTGTGAAGCACAGTAGTTTGCCCACCACGTGCTCTCGGATCCCTGGAGCTGCTGGACTGCGAACTGAGTCTTGCGCTGCTCACTTATTTGGAGCAGCCCGAACTTCATCTCTATTGTGCGGAGCCAGTTGTCTGCATCGAGGGGTTCATCCGCCCTTGAGAATACCGGGGGATGAGTTGCTAGGAAGTCAGAGTAGGAGCTATGTTGGTGCTCCTCACGATCTTAACGCCTCTCTGGTCGAGACGTATTGGCAATAAGAGTTTGCAGCAACTCCGTGTGCTGCTGATGAGAGCCCGCCATTGCTGCTACAATATCCGCCAAAGTAACCGTTGGCGGTGGTGGTGGCGGTTGTTGCTGTGGTTGCTGCTGCTGTTGCTGTACCGAAGAGTCCTCGGGAGGCTGTTGGTAGGTTTCTCCCCCTTGACTAGAACCCCCAACGTCCGGGTTGGCACGAGTACGAGTCATTCTGAAATTCAAAACAGCAGCGATCAGCACATGTCATACTTAAAAATTCCATATACAACAGTAGGTATTGAAGTGATGCATGAATAATATGCATAACATCCACATATATTGATAAAGCATGAACTTTATACAAGATACATTATTCTCAGGTCTCCGAGAAGTCGTGCTCATGTCGTCATGATCTATACATACGCTACTGCCTACACGACATGTCACCGATTACAAAAGTTTGGGTTACACCACTCTAGCTGCCCTACTTGGCAACCGTAACCCCCTACTAGGAGTAGAACTCGACCTCCTGTGGGTCGTCCTCCTCCGGTACCTCTACTGGTGGCTCCGGATCTACAACCTCTTCACCCATCTCGGGTTCTCCCATTGCCGGAAGACCCAAGACTACCGGTATGCCCAATACCGGAGGTACGAGGTCCTGCAATGCATGCACCTCGTCCATGGCTTGGTTGTAGTCTTCTTCCCAGCCTTGCCCTTCCTCAATAGCGTCGTCTCGCTCTTGAGTAAGGTCCTCGTTCTGCTGGGTCAGAGTCTGCACCAGTTCTTGCAACGCCGCGATGTCGACATGGCTCTTCTTCTTCGCCTTCTTCAGACGATGCAACTGATTATGCTGTTCATTCAGTCGCTTGATCATGGGAAGGAGCACATTGCGGAGTGCGCTGTGAGCACTCTCGAAATGGTCTCCACGGCTTGTGCTCTCCTTGAGATTTTTGGTGAGATGCTCCGTATGAACAGTTTGGCTGTCCATCACGGCCTTTCCCGCCCTCAGTTGGAGGCTGAGGTTCGCCTCCGCGGGGCTGTACCTTGGGCAACCCGGATCGGTTGCCTCCCGGTACCTCCCTTCCCACACATGATTTGCCCGTCCCTCCACCGGAACAAGCACGTATGGAGTGCCCTCCATCGCTCTCGCGTGTAGCTGACAGAAACATGACATGGTGTCACGGGCTGCCACTTGCCACATTCCCTCGGGTTGTCTACCTCTCACCGTGAACGGCACCCACCCGGGTGGTGTAGGTCCTGCAGGAACCTCGACATGGATCGTCCACGTCTTGTTCCCCTCCTCGCCTTCTCCCTTGGCGAAGTACTGCGGCATCGTGTCATACCCAGAATATTGAAGCATCTGCCTCAATGCTTCCGGATAGCCGCTGTGGTGAGAACAGTGAGATTCCAACCACCCATTCTCGAACTGTTTATCCGCTGTCATATGTGAAAATATATTTGAGAAATGTCAAACATTTATTTGTACAGTAAACAATTTAGTTATAACATAAAACATGTCATTGAACTCATAAACTTGGAAACCTAGTTCAAATTTAAACAAATTTGACTACTGGTCTGCTGTCCCACATGACAGCCCTGACCAGTTTCCATTTCAACCTGATTTAGGCCATGCCAAAGCAAAACCAATTCGGGAGATCAACATCAAAGTTAAAGCTAACTTCAATATCTTTCCAGAAAGTATTTGCTTGGCCTAAGATCTGTCCTGGTTCAAAAGTTATGGGATGTGAAAATTAACAGAATTTCTGGAGAAAATTGGACAGCACCTCCCTGCCTTAGGTACTGATTTAATCTAAGAATTCCAGTTAATTCTACCCCCAATCTGACAAAACATTCTGTTACAAAGTTGTAACCCATCTCATAAGATTTCCAGAACTACATCATTTTCTATTTTTTTTATTTTTATGCAGGAAATTATGCTCAATTTACAGAGAGTTTACAGAGAGTGTTTGCTCTGCCCTGTTTTCTGGACAGTTTCAACTCTACTGCATTTTTCGATTGGTTAAGGGATGAAACACCTATGGACCTCAACATAAAAGTTGTAAAGATCTTCCAAAGCTTTCCAGAAATGTATCATATGACCCCAACCTCGAGAGAACTCAACCTCTAACCTCTGATTAACTTCAGCCTTCTATCAGCTGAAAACAGGGGACTCTGTCCTTAGTATCCTATAAGTTGAAAACTTGTTTACTTTGAATATCCTGATTAGGGGAAGGAGTTACATCAAGTTTTAGTGCTCTGGATCAAAACTTACAAGTTTTTCAATGAAGTTGTCCATTTAATGGGGTGTGACGTCGATGCATCACTAGATCATGTCGGTACTACGTCCTCACAAAGAAAACCTATACCGGACTTAGCCGGCTTCATTAGTTCAGTGGTACTAAACGCCACTCGCACATGGATGCTACACGTCTACCATTTCATGGTTAGACTACCTGCAAATAACTCAAGCAATCGTCAGACTCGGCTGCACACTGAGCCCGGTATCCATACAGTTCGTACATCTGGCCGTCATTACTCGCCCCGATGTTCTCAAGCCAAACACGCCTTGAGCTACGTCACGTTACGGACAACGTGATGGGGTCTCCCAAATTGCACCACGCACGCTAGGGACAGACGTTGCTTGAATACCCCAAACGACATGAAGAGTCGTAGAGGATACCAAAGCGAGTCGGGTTACCTGCCACCCGTGGGGCTCCACCCTTCAGCTTGGGCGCACTGGTGGACAGCGCTTACGTGCACCCCCAAGACATAAAGCGTCCCGAGATGCACGATTTTTCGACATAAGCAAATAGGTTAGTATGCCACTTTCTATACACTAATAACATCCTTATAAGGGCTATTAACTCATTCCTCGCTGGATTTTAGAAAAAGATGACCTTTTTAGTGCGTTAAACCTCAAGCGGGCTCTGATACCAACGCTGACACGACCCCAAGGTCTTGTCGAGTTAGGATCACGCTGAGGGGTGCTGCGTTGCACAGCACCGGATAACACACATCAAAGGTACAAAGCGGAAGCAAAGTTTTATTACATAAAGAGGTTTATGAACATTTTTACAACAAAATATGTTCAGTCTACACTCACGGGCGTAGACTACGCATCAAGTTCACGTTCAGCCCATGAACGTGTCCTTGCTAGCACACACGCACACTAACACGACGGCATGCACGACTCCCACTCGACGGGGTTCCCCTCCTGGGGTTCCGTCTCCTCCTCGGGAGTCCCTTCCTCATAGAACATTGCAAAAGCTTCAAACACAAGCAGTGAGCATGAAGGCTCAGCAATACTGACCCGTCTCTCCTAAACATGGAACTTCTACATGAGGGGTCATAGGTACAGGAGATAAAACAAGTTGCATGGACTCGGCTAATTAGTGGAACCTTACTTTCAAATTTTAGCAGCAGGTTGTGGAGAACCTTACGCTAAGGCACATGAGAGAGCCGCAATCAAACAAGAAACGTATTTCTCTCATGTACTTTGCCCAAAGTTGAAAAGAACTTTAGTTAGCTCTAAACTACAACAAATCATTAACAATCAAAGTCCATCTTTCAATCAGCAACATTTTAACATGTAACTAGCCTGTTCTTTCTACGTCACGGTACAGTGAACAAGTGGTACTCACTGACCGCAAGGGACGGCAATTATAATCGACTTACACCTGCAGGGTTACCTGAACAACCCGTCACGTACGCACGTACTCGATTTTGCCTACAGCAACCATCACGGACATTGTACGCAACCACCTTTCACCCGTTAGCCAAATGTTGAACCGGTCCAATCGTCCTGAGCAAGAGGTCTCTGCACGCGCATCTCAGTGCCACCAGCCGATTTACACCTCAAGCTCTCAACCTACCCTCTGAACGATCAGCTATGCCTCAACACCCAGCTACCCGAGTTACATCGGTTTCCCGGTTCCCATATAGCTGGTAGGTCTTTGGTACTATTTTAGCTTGTTCAACAGGCCCGCACACGGCTCGGTCCTCAATCGACACAAGCGGAGCTATAGCACCCAGGCCCCAAAGTCCTGCTGCCCTTACTCTCCGCTCGGTCTCATTTTTCTTGCCATGTGTATCATGTGCTATCTCTACCCGAGTCGAGTGCCTCTAGCCTATCCTCGCGAGTAGTTCCAACTACTCGACGTGTACCGAATCCTACACTATTTTAGCATTGCAGTAGCTAACGGGGTTTTCGATCCTAATCCCAACCCATGGTTTCTTGGCTATGCATTTGGATTTTCAAACAAGACTCTAATGCAAGGAATAATGGTACTCAAAGTAAATTCTTAAAACAATAAAAGTTTGTAAAAAGGTTAATGCAAACCGGGGCTTGCCTTGCTGCTCTTGGTCGTAGGCTAGCTGCTCCTCCAGAGTAACAAAGTCTAAGACTTTGGGTTCCTCCTCGACCTTAGCGACTACATGAGACACAAGTACATGTATTAATTTAAATGCACTTGGTTGAATTTAAACTTGTGAAGTCTATAACTCTTACTAGACAGATCCAATGACTCTGAAATTTTCACTGTGGCTTGGTTACAACCTAAACAGAGACTTGGTCAAGTTTTAGTTGCAGCAAAGCCCATTTGAGCTCTCCACAAATAATTAAGTCCTTGAACTTAATTGGAACTCTTAGGGTGTTCTAGGGATTTCCATGGAGCAAGCCATGACTTTCTGGAAACTAGATTTTCAGAGAGTTCTAGTGGAGTTGGTCTCACTTAATTTGAAGGTTCCTAGATAAAGATATGAGCTAAACAATTTCAGAGAAATTCTGAAAATGTTTCTGGACATTTTCTATTTTCTCTGGAACAGTTTTATTAATCACACCATTAGGTGGATAAAACAAGCTCAAATGGATCTGAAATTTTTATGGTAGTTCAGGGATATTTTGGTGAACATCCCAGCAAAATTCCAAACTTTTCCTCCAAAGGATTCTCCAGTTAAAATTCCAAACAATTTAAAATTTTGAGGAATTAATTCTGGAGAAATAAAGATTTTCATGAAGTGAAACTTGATTTGCTTGAAAGTACTCCGAGAGCTGAATCCAACAAAATTTGGTTCACTCAATGGAGTTTCCTAGCCCAAGTTATGAGGATTTGAATTTTGAATCAAATCTGAAAATCGAGGAAAAGTTTAAATCAGCCGGTGGGTCCACGGGGACACGTGTTGGGCACTGGAGCGACGGCACACTGGGGTCCACGGAGTTTTTGCACGCCAGCACACCAGATCCGAGCCGCAGACCGATCCCGATTTAAAATCTGAGCCGCTGACAGCCGGGACCCACCCCTTCGTCTACCTCTCGCCGCCCGCGCTCTGCCGCCGCGACACCTCACCGGAGAGCTCGCCGGCAGCCTCTGTGGTGCTCCAAACTTCCTGATTCTGGCCGCCCCTGCCTACTTCCACTCGGGGAACATGATTCCGGGCTCAGTTCATCATGAAAATGGCCGGCACCTGGTCGGCGACGAGCGGCAGCCTCGGGAGGACTTCGGCCGTGTCGGCTGACCTCCCTGGCACCCCAATCGATCGAGCAAACGGTTGGGAAGCATCAGTGGACCTTAGGAAAGGTTGACATGAGCTCCACGGAGCTCGGAAAGGGCTGTGTTGGGCTGTCATCGTGCGACCTAGGCCGGAAATCAGGATTTTTACTAAAACTCGAAGAACAGTGGTTTCCCTCAACGGTTCTTCGTGGTTCCTGCTCCTATGGACTCGTACGGGCACCTAGAAGTGATCCCCTCCACGAGAGGATGAGTGGTGCAGTGTGGATTACGAATTTCGTGAATCGGTTCCGACTCCACTTTTGCACACCGTCGCGAAAACATGAAATTCCGTCGTGAGCAGTCTATGTCATGCCGCCGGAGCTTGCGGAAATGGAAGAGGGACTGAAGGCGAACCTCTTTTCTGTTCACAGCTCGGCGAACAGTAGGCTGTGGTGGCCGGACGGATCGCTCCCGCGGTGGCGGCTCGAGCTGAACCGGCATAGAAAAGATCGTCGCGGTGGAGCTCGGGGAGGGCTGCTCCGGGTCTGGAACTGGCGCGATGGTGTCCAGGAAGCCTTGGCGCACCCGGTGCTGGTCTCAGATCGCCGGGAGGATCACTGGATCGGCCGGGCGATGAGGGACTGAGAGTCCAACCGAGCGGCGAGGAGTTTCAGCTTTCTGGGTGGAAACGCGACGAGGCAGCGGTGAAGTGCACCGGTGACCGCTCGGGCGCGTAGATAAAGGCCCCGAGAGTCGGTTCCGCGTCTGAGATCGGCAAGCAGCTGGTGGCCTCACCGTTTCTTCGCCGTGGCGGCAGCTCGGTTCAGCGCAAGAACCCGAGTGCAGAGTTCAGTCGGCTGAGTTCTCTTCAGTGGCTGACAAGTGGGTCCCACTCTCACTTTTAACCCCTGAAATTAACTCCATATCACTGTTGTAAACAGTAAGCCCTAAAATGCCCATGGTGATTTGAATTATTCACCCCTGAGCCATTTGAATTGGTTAGAATTCAAATTGGTTTTGGTTTGACTAAATTTCAGCACATGTTCAGTTTGAAATTCAAATAAAGTTTGAATTTGCTACACTTGGCTCATGTCAAGATCAACTCCAAATGGAGTGAAAATTGGTGTGTGAGCTCACAAAAATGTGCTGAGTAATAATATGCCTCCCACTTTTGAATTCATGGGATAAAAATAGTTTGAATTTGAATTTGAGTTCAAACTACCCTCTTTCTAGCTATACCCAAAAGTACCTCAAAAAGGTTTTGAATTTGGGTTAATCTTGGCATGGACATTCCTAGCAAGGTGTAGGAGTTTTCATATGCCCAGCCCCTAGATGATGCATGTGGGAAATACCACTTTTGCATTTTGTGAGTTTATTCTCTAATGAGCATGTTGATAATGGTTACTTGCTCTTCAAATGTGTTCATCAACTTTCTTCAAATGAGGTGTGTTGTGTGGTGATGAACACTTTAAACATGTGTCAAAAACTGAGGCCTTTACATGGGATATATTCTATCCCCAAACAAAGAGGTGCTTGGGAAACAACATCACTTGCGGTAATGCTGCCCCGGGGTGAAGATATGAGGTATTGACTCTTTGTGTAAGTGGTTTGGAGCTGATGTTGGGCCACAAAAGATTGGCTAATGAAGTTATGTGTGGCACCGGAATCAAAGAGAATTAACACCAGTAGCTGATTAACAGAAAACATCCCTGCTAACACGGCTTCTCCTTCCAGAACATCCTCAATCACTGTGTAGTGAATGCTGCCTCTTTTCTGTCCTCTTTTCTGCAGATTTAGGTATGGGTCTGAATATTGAGCATATGACAGCCCGCAGCCTTGAGTTCCCTCCGGACAATACCTAGCATAATGGCCCACACGACCACAAGTGAAACACGGATGTTTCTCCGGTTCTTCGCTGACTTGTGGGTGGAAACTAGGTACACATGGCTGCAGCGATGAAGCACATACCACGGTCTGATGCTGCTGCTGTGAAGATGCTGCTGCTGTGGAGGGGATATAAGTTCTGACACTTGACCAGAAAATAATTGAGGAGCTGATCATACAGGTGGCTGCCATATTTCACCGGATGGGTTTGATACACCAAACGGTATTTCTGGGGCACATTACTTGTGCTGTCCTGCACATCACTCCCCTTCCTCTTCTCGGCTTGACACTCAAGTGTCGTATTTTCTTGCATGATGGCCGCACTGACCAACTCGGTGTAATTGTCTTTATTGAGAAAGGCCAATTTAACCCTTAATATGGCACTCAGGCCATAGAAGAAATAATCACACCTTGCCGCTTCTATCGTAAGATATTTGGGAGCGTATTGTGCCAAATGGTTTGATCTTTTGCCATAATCAAGAACATCCATCTCTCCTTGCTTCAATTTCAAGAATTCCTCCTGCTTGATCTTGATAATTCCTATAGGTATGTGACAAGCACGAAAGGCTTCACGGAATTCACTCCATGCCTCTTGATGGCCTCCCGGGATGGTGGCGAGATATTGAACCCACCAATTACCGGCGGCTCTATGAGGTTGTTGAGCGGCAAACAATGTCTTCTGGTATTCATCACACTGGAAAACTCCAAATTTTGACTCCATTACATGAAGCTACTAATCTGCTTCCATAGGTTCAGTAGATTCCGTGAAGATTGGTGGTTAAGTCGCCAAGAAATCTAAATAAGCGTTCCGAGGTGGAACAACCTGTCGCGTTTGCTGATGTAGGCCTTGTTACCAAGGCTTGGAGTAATCTAGTGTTTTCCTGAGTAGACTCTTGGAGTAGTCTGGTGTTCTCTTGGTTAGAATCGACAACCCGAGTCATAATATCCATCCATCCTGTGGATGGCGGTGCTGGTGGTGGAGTCGAATCATCACCATCACAGCGAGAACCTCTGACCTTACTCGAAGAGCGAGTACGAACCATACTGCAAAAATACATTTCGAGATGAGTCAAAAATGAACTCAGCAGTATGTGAATATAATAAAAACATGAATATTTCAAAACTTTATGGAAGCATAACAAAAATTCATGTTTACACATATCCTTAAAGTAGGCATAACTAGTCATCTTTTCTGGATAGAACAGACCATATTGCACTTAACCCAGATTTTGATCCAGTTAACAGCATTTTCATAACTCAAGTTGAATAAGTTAAAGTTAAATTCAATATCTTTCCAATGAGTATTTATATTCCTCCAGATCATTTCTGGATCAAAAGTTATGATCCTTCAAATTGACAGAATTCTGGATAAAATTTGCTAGCATCTCCTCTGAATGTGGTTGTTTTTATTAAAGTTGTACATCATAATACAATACAATTCTTAACAAACTTTGAACTACAAAATTGTTGCACATCTCATAACCTTTCCAACGGTGTGTCATAGGATCCTTGAAGATTTTTCTACAGAGAGTTACGGATGATATACATAAATATCCAGAGAAGGTTTGCATCTGCCCTGTTTCTGGACAGTGTGCATTCAACTGGACATTCAACCAGTTTGGCGTGTGATTTTACTCTGGAGGTCTACAGAGAAGTGGTAGAGCACTTAAAAGCTTTCCAGAACTGTATCATACACCTCCATTGGGTAACTCCACTCAGAGTTATGCTCTGTCAAAGTCCAGCAAGAAGTCCTGCCAGAAACAGAGCACTCTGTTTTTGTGAACCTTTGAATCCTAGCAATTCTCTTAATTAAATCTTAGTTAAGATCTCAGTACTAATATTTGTTTTACAATACTTCCATTTTTAATTGAAAGTTAGTTCATGAGTCATCTCTCAGAGGAAAGAAGTTATTTAGTACGATGTTGATGCACCATAAGAGAGATATCGATACTACGTTGCCTCACCCGGGAATCATAAATGCATCCCCCAAGACATAGAAAGTCCCGAGGTGCATGATTTTTTGACATAATCACATAAGTTAGGTTGCCACATTCATATTGTGCTAATATAGTAGTCCTTATGTGGTCATAGTACCGTTTTTCACCGTATCCTAACTTTTTCTCGTAATACGACCCTAATTCCGTGCGCTATTCCAATGCAGCTCTGATACCATGTTTCGCTGGGACCCCTTCGGGATCCTCACTTCCCGGGAATCGCATTGGGTGGTGTCATGCAATACGGCACACAACAGCACACATATAAGGACATCATATTACATAAATCAATACGGAAGCTTACAAAGTGTTACTTTACAAATACTTTATCTCAAAATAAACTACAGCGGAAGACAATTATAACTCACGTCTCATATCTAAACTAAGCATCCGAGAAGACGTCCAGCCTATGGATGTAAAATCCCCATTTTCAGAATGTCTAGTTCCTTAGTAGGATTATGTCCGCAGGGTCGAATTCGAATTGAATTGTAATTAGGGTTTCAAATTTGAAAGTTGGTGACATGGAATAAAGGAAGGTTATAATGACAATCAAGCCAAAAAGGAAATAAACCCGGCGTTTCAAATTTGAGCACAAGAAAGAGAGTTAATCAACTAGATTCAAATTCAAATTTTGGAAATTTACTGCAACTTATGAATTTCAATTGTTGAGCCACTGTGGTGTTGGGGGGGGGGCTGCCTGGGACCGGTATGTCAGTGAACAGAGAACCACATCAGTTTTGCTTCTGTGGGGGAGTGACACCGAGGGGTAAGGCAGCTCCACCGAGCTGCTTGAGACTTACTCCCAAAGGAAGCTCGCTCCACGGCGTTGTTGATCGATAAACATCGAGGCTGCCCAATCAAAGTCCCATTTCACTGCTTGCAAACCCTATTCACACGTTAAACCGAAGAGAACAACCGTTCTCTCGAGCGCTCACCCAAGAGAACCCGGCGCCGCCTCTCTGTGATCATCGTCGATTACCTTCCGGCGATGTTGGCGCCCGGTTGAACCGCCGAGGAGCTGCGCCGGCGACTCATCGATGTTTTCCAACCCTTCTCAGCTCGTGCCCGACCTTCTACGATCGGTACCGACCGTTTCTTCCTCCGGAAAAACAGAGCACGAAGCCGCTTCACTGCTACTCGACGTCCGGCCGGCTCCGACCCTCCCCGGCGCGAGAAAAACCCCACAAAGTTTCTTCATGAAGTCTGGATCATCATCCCTAACCCCCTGGCTCTTTCCCAACGCCGGCTAGCCGGAGTCCGTGATTTGGCGCCGGAGTACATGATGAACCACCGAAACTAGAATCTGAAAATTCTTCCAAACCGCGAGATCATCCATTCTTCGGTTCAAGCTACAGAATCCAGCAACCCTAGTGACCCCCACAGCCAAAGCCCAAAGGAAACCGTCCCTCCTATGCCCCGGTCGACGAGAAATCGACGCCGCCGGCCAAAACGGTTCGGCTCACCGTCGAGCTCCCTTTCACGGACTTTTTTGGCTCAGGTTAGGGGTGGAATCTTGTTCTACGTTCTCTAGTGATGGTGTACGGCCAATTGGTTTGTCGACATTGGCCCGGGATACGTCTCCCTGTTTCGGCGCCGTGCCGCCAAGCGCCGCTGCCAGTGCCGAAGCTTGCCCGGCTGCTAGGTAGTGATGTGTGGAACATGTAGCACAAAACCGCATCAAAATGGTTAAGAAACGGGGGGAACGGGGCGCGCCACCCCGCTGTTATGGCGTGTGCGCGAGCCTCTGTCGAGAGGTTGAAGAAGGGACTGAACCTGGGGTCCCACCTGTCAGTGTGTAGAGGAGTTCTCTGTGTAAAATAAAAACAGAAAGTTGTTTAAACTTTACAAATTCATAAATTGGTGTAGAAAACTCCAAAAATAGTGAGACCAATTTTGTTGGAATCCTTATGAGGAGTACTTTGCAGAGAAACAATATTCTTGCTATGAAAATGTCTAGAAATTTCTGTAGAATTCTTTTTAGTTATTCCATTAGTGGGTAATTCAGGAATATTAGTTCCTGATCTCCAGTAAAAATGTTAGGATTTTTGGAGCTGATTAAGGTGGCCTAATCAGGAGGTTAGCTCAGGGATTAAATAAAGAAGCTGAAAAACAGTAGAATTGAATTCCAGAAAATATAATGAGTTGCAACAAGCAATTCTGGCCAGCAGAAAACTTAGAAAGTTTTGGAACAAATTTTCCTAGGAACCTTAGGTCCAGAGTTCTTAGAATATCAGATTCTCCAATATGGAAAGGTCTTAATTAAATTCCTATAAAACTTTAAATATTAAATCTTCCAGGAATTATTTGGTAAAATTCCTTCCTCAGAAACTTCTGAAATTTTTTTCATACTCCTGTAATGAGTTTAGGAAGCCCCTGTAAAAATTTCAAACTTAGATTATTTGTCTTCCAAGATTTTAGTTCTGTAGTTTATATATTGCATTAATACATAGTGTGATGCATCTTTTTATTGATCATTGCGATAGAAGTATTTCTCAAGACGACGTCGGAGGCCGCTGACTTGAACTACTGACAGAAACATTAGTCGAGATCAACATTAAGGCAAGCCTCGGTTTGCATCCAAATTTACATGTTTTTATTTGTATACACTTTATATTGTCTAAAATATTAGTTTTGCATTACTTCTAGGTTTGTATGACACTCCATATGCATGACTCAATAAATCCCTGTAGTTTTATTTAGAGTAGGTTTTCACTTAATTATAACTGCTGTGATCAAGTTAAGAAAACTGGATTAAAAGAGGCATAACTCGAGTAGGCCGTTTTCCTACTCGTGAACCTGGATTAAGGGGGGTCAATCGGAAGAGTTGGGAATTCATTCATTTAATTGGGGAATGGAGACTGGGCAGTATGGATGGAAGGCTCAAGGACGTGGTCCTGTGAATGTAAAAGTCCCAAAACATGTACATGAATATAACTTAGGTTTGAATTCATATGTGTGGCAAAAGCATGAAAAATGGGACTTGCTAAAACTTTTCTTCTTGCAAAGTGATACATGGATGATTATCCAAAATGAAGTTCACATCTTTATTTGAAAGTGTTGAACCAATAAGGATTTAATTACCCTTTGCATGCAAGTTTAAGAATCAGATTTTAAATTCAAAGTTCATACAAATGGTGGCCATAACTTTGAATAACCATGCAGCCCTAGAGTTGGAAATTTGGGAAAATGTGGATGACAAACTTTTCATTTTTAGGGTGGGCTCCAAAAAGGAATTATGGGAGCATTTTCATAACTCCAACCAAATTCAAATTTGTCATACAAATTCAAACTGAATTTTGAGGATTCAAATCCTAGCTCATCTTTCAAACTCAGAGTTTTGGAATTTGGGAGGATTAACTTGAGAAGATATTTTGGGAGGAAATTGTGGGGTGGGACCCACATGTCAGTGAGCAAATTTGACTTGCCAAGGAAACAAACACTCTCTGTTCTCACACCCACGAGCAGCTTCTCACCGTGGCACCACCGAAAGCTGGCTGAGCCACCTCCTGATGCCTTCTCCCAAGTGCTGACCCCAGAGGCGGTTCCTTCGGCGTGATCATCCCCTCTGACCGAAGCAAAGTCCTTTTGCCTTCTCTCCTCCTCGCGAGCGACACCGAACAGAACCGGTTCTTCCCTCCGCTACTCGGCTCGATCGGGAAATCGGCAGAAGCTCGCGCCCCTCTCTTCCCCGGGCTGCTAAACAACACCCCGAGCTCAGCCTCCACCTCCCCGAACCTGAAACCACTGAGCTCCGGCCTCCTTTGCCCAAGAACAGCCTCCACAGCGGTGACCTAGCTCAAGCCGACGGTCGGGCGCTCGTGGACAGCTCTCCACAGGAGTTTTCACGGCCGAGCAAGAGCGGCAACTGAAGCGCACGGCCACCGTGCTGCTCTCACCCAAATCTCAAGCCACGCCATGAAGCATCGACGGCGAATTTTGAGATTTTGCTCCAGCGAGTTCCACCCGAGCATCTGGTACGAGTTCTTCAAATTCGTGCTCCCTGATCCTTCTTAGGTTGTCAAACTTGGCACATAGGTGCTGGACTAGCCAGCGATCAGAATCCCTTTAGCATCCGTTGCATGAAACCGGCTAGGAACAATGGATTTTGAGCTTGATCAACAGCGTTCATGGCGGACACGATCGGTCGCACAGTGATGACCAAGTTGTGGCCATTCCAGAGACATTTTGAGGCCTTGTCGATCTTCCTAGTCATGCCCTGGTGCTGTAGAGCTAAGTGGTCGAGCTTTTGTCGGGCTAGGAACCCCGGCCGACGGTGCCGAAGTTCATCCGAGGCTGCCACACGTCGCCGGCCATCTTCCGGTCACCGGCAGCCCCAAAATACCTCACCATCGTGTTCCTCGACAGCACAAACCCTCTGGAGGCGAACCTCGGCTCGAGCGGTGGCCAGCAGCGGCAATCCGGCGAGCAGCGGTTTACTCCGGCGAGGGCAGTCGGCACGCGCGTGAGGAAACGACGGGAGGTGGAAGAAGGCGCCGGGCCCGGCTGTCAGCGGTGGAGAATTTAAACTGGGATCAGCTGTAGCTCGGATCCGGTGTGCTGGCGTGCAAAAATCCTGTGAACCCGGTGTGGCTGACTTCTGAGTGGCTGGCATTTAAATAGCGGGAACAGTAGAATTTGCAGTAGAAAAACAATTCCAGAGATTGCTCAAACTATGGAAAGTCATATATTTGTGTAAGAATCTCCAAACTGAGTGATTAAAATTGGGTTGGTTTCCTTGTTCAAAGATCTATCCAAATATGAACTCAGGTTTGTATGAAAGTCCATAGGTAATTCTGGAAAAATCTTTTAAAATTTACTGAAAAAGATTTATTAAGGGAGTTTGGTTTATCCAAAAATACTCAAATTTTGCCAGAATATTCTTTAGTATATTTTTGACCTTCTAGCAAATTTTCAGCTCATTTGAAGATAATTTGAGTAGCAATTTGCTAAATACAACATGCTGTGTTCATAAGAGTCCAGAAACGTTTTCAGAAAATGTTTCCCAATTGTAAAATCTATTTTGGGCAATCCATAGCTCCACAAATCATAGGAAAATTTAGGCAAGCTCTCTGAAACATACTTGAAATTGTAGTTCACTAAATTGGGCATGAAAATGCACAGTACTTCAGAATTTATTCTTTTGAGTAGAAATGCTTAAGGAATTGTTCTGGAGGAACTACTCAAGTAAAAGGTCCAAATTTTGGATCAAATTACTTTCATGTGACCAGGAACTCACATGTAAATTATCAGCTCAAGTTGAGCATTAGAATTCCCTGTCCTTATTCTCCATACTTAGGTATATGTGGAAATGCATAAGAGACATTGTGAGAATTATGGAGAACACAATTTGACTCCACATTAGTTGCAATTTGGCAAGCTAAATCTCTAGGAATTATAGAACCTTTTGTAAAAGTTTTGAGGCCATTGGAATTCTTGTTCTTCAGTTGCACTCCATTCTTTTCAGCTCATCTATTATGTTCATTAGGGAAGGTAGTTAGTATCTAGCTAAAATACTAAGATCAATTTAGTTCATTTCTCTTTCTTTGCACAACAGAGACAAACCAAGCCATTCTTGGCTTTTCCACACAACCTATGTTCCTAAGAAATTAAGTCTTAACTTCTTTCCATTTCATTCTATAAAATTTTGCATATACATTTCATTAGGATTCACGACGAAGGGGGTTCAAAGGAGCGATTCATCGAAGTGGATCATACTCCGTAAAATCAAGGGTTGATCAGCAAGATCACTAACTGAATATATACGACTACCCTGCAAAATAGGCAACCTCAGGTTTGCATTTAACAGCTGTTAAGTTTTTATTTTTGTATTCACTTTCGGTTAAGACATGAAATGTGCATTAGGTCTAGATGATTGATACTCCTCTTGCATAACCAAATAAACCCATGGAGTATTGGGTAGATGTCTTTACATCGTGTAGAACTGCCATGCTTAAGTAAGGTTCGGTAGAAGTCGAGTGGTGACATGCTACTCGCATGTTCAGGAACAACAGGGGCATACGGGATTGGTTCATACATGAATTAGCAAGTTAAAGTTGAGACCGAAAGGTTGTAGGGGCAGCAGGACATAGGGGCCTGGATGCTATAGACCTGTCCGTGTCGGTCAAGGACCGATCCGTATGCGGCCCTGTTGAACAAGTTTGAGTTGTGTACCGGACTCATGCTGGTATTATGGGACCAGTAAACCGATGTACCTCGGGAAGCTGTCGTTGAGCCTTTTCGGGTCGCCTCAGGCGAGACGGCCGGTGTGCAGTATGTTGGGAACATTCTCATGACATCTCATGTCGGCAGGTGCACCATGAGAGTGGCTACTGTACGGGGCGACTTGATCGCTTCAACGGGGGTGAAACGGGGGAAAGGCTGCCACGTACGATGTCAGTGATGGTTGCTGTAGGCAACGTTGAGTACGGGCATACGTGTTGTGTAGTCCGGGTGTTATTGATTCGAATCACCGTCGCTCGCGAGATGGACCGAGCATACTTGTTCTCACAGTCGTGACGTAGTAAGAACTTGCATGAGAAAGGAACTAATCACATTGGTTTGAAATTTATACTACCTTTGTATTGTATCTTTGATGAGTAGCTAGTGCAAACTCGATTCTTTTATGCCATGAGCAATTTACACCGGGAGAAAGCATTTCTTGTTTGATTGTGGACTCCCGATGTGGCGTGCCCAAGGTTACTTAAAATTGCTGCAAATAATACCTGAAAGTAAGGAGTTTATTATGCATTATGCCATTCTACTTTAGGTTCATAACCTCACATAGAGTTTCATGTTTAGGGTGACGGTTAAGTCTTGCTGAGCGTTGTGCTCATGGATACTATCCGAGTTGTTTTACAGGTATGACTTCATGCTTATGAAGGGATGCCGATGAGACTCGGGAACCTCCAAGTGCTTACTCAAAGAGCATCCTCGCGGATGCGGTTTGTCTTCGTGTTGCCAGTAAGAAACGTCCACGGGCTGGACTGTTTCTTTGTTGCTAAGTTAGAAATGGGTCGTGAGAGTTATAGTCTTCCGCTGTAGCTTATTTTGATATAAGTACTTGTAAAACACTTTTGTACGCTTCCGCAAATGATTTATGTAATGTGATGTGTTTTATCGACCCGTGTGCTGTTGGGTGCCGCATATCACGGCACCACCCAACGAGGTCCTGTCTCCGGCCCTCACAGCGTGGTATCAGAGCTGCGTTGGGAACAGAGCACGGATTGAGCATCATATTACGTTAAAAACTTAGGATACGGTGAGATATCGGTACTAGGCCCACATAAGGACTACTATTAGCATATTATGAAGGTGGCAACCTAACCTATTTGTTATATCGGAAAATCGTGCATCTCAGGATGTCTATGTCTTGGGGGGTGCACGTATGTGCTGTCCACCAGTGCGCACAAGCTGAAGGGTGGAGCCCCACGGGTGGCAGGTAACCCGACCTGCTTTAGTATCCTCTACGACTCTTCATGTAGTTTGTGGTATTCGACCAACGCCTTTCCCTTGCGTGCTTTGAGCAAGTATGGGAGACCCTGTCACGTGGTCAGTAACATGGACACGTAGCTCAAGGCATGTTTGGCTTGAGAACACCTGGGCGAGTGATGACGGCCGGGTGTATGAACTGTATGGATACCGGGTTCGGTGTGCAGCCGAACCTGATGATTGAGTGTGTTTTATGTAGGTACTAACCACGAAAACCTTAGTGCGTGTAGAACACGTTTGCGAGTGACCGTTTTAGTGCCACCTAAGGATACGTACATGCCGGTGTAAGCCGGTTAGGTTTTCTTTTGTGAGGCAACGTAGTACCGTCATATGTCTTACGGTGCATCGTCACCGTACTACACTGGATAGTTTTCTTTTCTATGAAGAAATTAGTCATGACTAACTTTCAAACTAAAAAAATTGATGCTGGAAAGCACATATTAGTTACTGAGCTCTTCATTTGAACTAAGTTCCAAAGAAGAGAATTGCTAGGCTTCTTTTGATCCAAAAACAGAGTGCTCTGTTCTGGAAGAAATTATTGCTGAAATTTTACAGAGCATAACTCTGTGTATATTGACCCAATGAAGGTGTATGATACAGTTCTGGAAAGTTTCTTAAGTGATCTACAACTTTTCTGTAGACCTCCAGAGCAAAATCAGAAGCCAACTTGGTTGAATGTCCAGATGAATGCAAACTGTTCAGAAAACAGAACAGCTGCAACCTTCTATGGATGTTTCTGTATATTAGCCATAACTCTCCGTATAAAAATCCCTAAGGGTCATATAATACACCGTTGGAAAGGTTACGAAATTTTCGACAATTTTGTAGTTCATAGTTTGTTCAGAATTGTAATCCAATTGTATGTAAAACTGTGATGAAAACAGCCACATACAAAGGGGATGCTGGCAAATTTTGTCCTGAAATCCTGTCAACTTCGAACAATCATAACTTTTGATCCAGAAATTATCTTGGAGCATATGAGTACTCGTTGGAAATATGCTGAAGTTAACTTTAACTTTTGTATTCAAATTGAGTTATGAAAATGCTTCTAACCGGATCAAAATCTGGGTTAAGTAAAAAAAGGTTGGTTCTGTACAGAATAGGGGACTGATTATCTTGGCTGTAGGAAGATGTGTAAACATGAAATCTTGTTATGCTTCCATAAAGTTTTAGCATGTTCATGTTTTACATACATTCAAATACTGCTGAGATCGAGTTTTGACTCCTCTCAAAATTATTATTTTGCAGTATGGTGTGTACTCATTCTCTGAGTAGGGCTGATGGTTCTTGCCTAGATGGTGATGACTCGACTCCACCACGGGCACCGCCATCAACGGTATGGGCGGATGTCATGGCTCAGATGGTCGAGTCAAGTCAAGAGAAAACAAGACTACTCCAAGTCTTGTTACAACAAGGCTTACTCCAACATGCACAACAGGACGTTCCACCTCGGAACGCCTATTTGGACTTCTTGGCGACTCAACCGCCAATTTTCACGGAAGCCAACGAACCCGTTGAAGCTGATCAGTGGCTTCGGGTTATGGAGTCCAAGTTTGGAGTGTTTGAGTGCGATGAATATCAGAAGACTTTGTTTGCAGCTCAACAGCTCCATGGAGCCGCCGGAAATTGGTGGTTCACTTATCTCGCCACCGTTCCGGAAGGCCATCAAGTGGAATGGACGAAATTTTGTGAAGCATTCCATGCTCGTCACATTCCTATGGGTTTTATCAAGGCCCAACAGCAAGAATTTTGGAACTTGAAGCAGGGGGACATGAGTGTCCTTGATTATGCTCCTGCCTATGCGACGAGTGAAGCTGCAAGGTGTGACTACTTCTTCTATGGCCTGAGTGCCGTGTTAAAAGATAAGTTAGCTTTGTTCAATCAAGGCAATTACACCGAGTTGATCAGTGCTGCTCTGCTGCAAGAACAAGCGACACTTGAGTGTCAAGCAGAGAAGAGGGACCGAGATGATGTGCAAGAAGACACACCAGTTGTTCCTCGCAAATACCGTGTGGTGTATCACACACCATCCGATGAACTATGGCAAGCGCCAGTAAGATCAACTCAGTGCAGATTCCCTGCTCAAGAATCATGTCTTGAAGCAACACCATTGTCGCAGCAACGAATGATACCTGTTGCATCATTGCTGCAGACAAGTACATCAACTTCTCAACCACAAGTTAACGAAGAACCAGGGAAGCCTCCGTATTCTTATTGCCACCGTTCTGGGCATTTTAGGCAAGAATGCCGGGAGAAGTTTTGAACACCAGACAACCATCATCATGAGGTGGTATGCCGCCACCTGCTCAAGTCAATATAACAGCATTGCAATCCGGGAGTGTGCTACATCTTGCTATTGAGGATGTCCCGGAGGGAGCACCGGTGTTAGTGGGCATGTTTACTCTCAAAGACGTGCCCGTGCTCATACTTTTTGATTCCGGTGCAACCCACAATTTTATCAGCAAATCATGCGTGGATCAGCACCAATTATCCATCAATACTCCTACAACGAGTTATCTTATACGCTCAACGGGAGGAAATATCTCTGCTAATCAGATTGTGTCCCGAGCAGCGTTGTGTTTGGGCGGAAAAATATACCCAACATCGCTGATTATGTTGGATAGGAGAAGATAGACATAATATTGGGGATGTCTTGGTTAAATCGTCACGGTGCCATTCTCAATATCGGTAACCGGACTGTCCAGATTGAATCGCTGATTCACGGACAGCACATGCTGTTTTTAGACAGTGAAGACCCATATATGGTAGAGGCCTACCACACGGAAGTGCTTAAGCTTGAAGATATTCCGGTGGTACGTGATTATCCCGACGTATTTCCCGATGACTTACCGGGCATGCCGCCCGAACGGGACGTCGAGTTCAAAATTGAACTGGCACCGGGAATGACGCCTATCTCACGATGGCCTTACAAGATGGCACCTAACGAGCTAGAGGAGTTAAAAGAGCAGCTGAATGAACTCATGAGCAAGAGTTTCATACGACCAAGTTCTTCATCTTGGGGTTGCTCTGCGCTGTTCGTTAATAAGAAGGACGAAACACTATGGCTATGTGTTGATTACCGTCCTCTAAATGCTGTCACGATAAAGAAAAAGTATCCTTTGCCCCGCATCGACATCTTGTTCGATCAACTTGTGGGTGCAAAGGTATTTTCAAAGATGGATCTTCGGTCGGGCTATCACCAAATTAAGATACGACCGGAGGACATACCGAAGACAGATTTCTCGATGAGATACGGATTCTATGAGTACCTCGTCATGTCATTTGGGTTAACCAACGCTCCGGCACACTTCATGTGATGAATTCTGTGTTCATGCTGGAGTTAGATAAGTTCGTCGTGGTATTCATCGACGACATATTAGTTTCTCCAAGTCAGAAGAAGAGCATGCTGAACATTTGTGTATCGTGCTACAACGGTTGAGGGAGCACCAATTATATGCCAAGTTCAGCAAGTGCGAGTTCTGGATTGATCAAGTGCCTTTCCTAGGCCATATTATTTTAGCAGAGGCCATTGCCATGGACCCCAGCAAAATTGAACAAGTGCTGAAGTGGGAATCTCCCAAATCAGTCCACAAGGTCCGAAGTTTCCTAGGTTTAGTGGGCTATTATCGGAGGTTCATTTCGAGCTTCTCAAAAATTGCTAAACCAATGACGGAGCTGCTGAGGAAGGGCACTAAATACATGTGGAATGCAGCATGTGAAGCCGCATTCAAGACTCTAGTGAGACATCTCACAAGAGCTCCAGTTTTTGCTCAGCCGGACACGACAAAGCCATTTGATGTATATTGTGATGCATCCGGCATCGGTCTCGGCTGTGTTCTTATGCAAGAAGGGCGTGTAGTCGCCTATGGGTCTCGTCAACTGTGAAACCACGAGCAGCATTATCCGACTCACGATCTTGAGCTTGCTGCTGTGGTGTTGGTGTTAAAGATGTGGAGGCATTATCTACTGGGTAATCTTGTTCACCTCTACACTGACCATAAAAACTTGAAGTATATCTTCACGCAGAAGGAGCTGAATATGAGACAACGGAGGTGGTTGGAGCTCATAAAGATTATGAAATCAAGATCCACTATCATCCGGGAAAAGCAAACGTGGTTGCCGACGCGCTTAGTCAGAAAGCCCACGTTCACAACTTGGCGTCTGCTGAGTTGGAAGATGAAGAACCAAGTCTCCGTGTCATTCCGTATGGCGGGCTTTATAATCTCACGCTCATTCCAACGATCCGTGAAGAGATTGTTGAGACTCAAAGAAGAGACAGAGGTACATCTCACACACGGAGAAGACTAGACAACGGAGAGGTGAAATGCTTCCGAAAGGACGAGAATGATACGATATGGTTTAACGACCGTATAGTGGTGCCGCGCAACATGAAACTCCGGAAGAAGATCTTGGATGAAGCCCTGCCGAAGTTTTCCATTCATCGCGGCAGTAACAAGATGTACCAAAATTTGAAACAGAAATTTTGGTGGATGAGGATGAAGAGGGAAATCGCTAAATACGTATCCGAGTGTGATACGTGTAGACGGGTCAAGGCTGATCATATGCGGAAAGCCGGGCCGCTATAACCTTTGAAGATACCGGCATGGAAATGGGAGGATGTGAGTATGGATTTCATCGTCGGATTACCGCTCACATCCCGGAAGCATGACTCGATATGGGTGATCGTCGACCGATTGACGAAATCAGCTCATTTCATACCGGTGAACACTCATTATCGAGCAAGGCAATATGCGGAGCTATATATTTCGAGGATTATATGCTCACATGGTGTTCCAAAGACCATCGTTTCAGATCAAGGTGCGCTGTTCGTCGCTCGGTTATGGGAGCAGCTGCACGCCTCGTTGGGCACCAAGCTGATTAGAAGCTCCGCATATCACCCTCAAACTGATGGACAAACTGAGAGGGTGAACCAAGTACTAGAAGATATGTTGAGAGCGTGTGCCATCCACCACTGGAAGAATTGGGATGATCACTTACCGTTGACGGAGTTTTCATACAACAACGGGTATCAAGCGAGTATTAAAATGGCACCGTATGAAGCTCTCTACGGCTGGAAATGTCGCACACTGTTGAATTGGTGTGAGTCCGGCGAAAGAGTTCTATTTGAGTTTGATCTTGTCAATGAAGCCGAAGACCGAGTTCGGTTGATATAAGAAAATTTGAAAGCTGCACAATCCCGACAGAAGAGCTACGCTGATCAAAGGCGTAGGCCATTGCATTTTGACGTTGGAGAGCACGTTTATCTTTGTGTATCTTCGATGAAGGGAATTCACCGGTTCGGTTTAAAGGGGAAACTCGCTCCCCGCTTTATTGGTCCTTTTGCTATCACGGAGAATTGCGGAACCGTAGCCTACCGGCTGGAATTACCGGCAAGTCTAGCAGGTGTTCATGATGTATGTCATGTGTCATAGCTGCGGAAGTGCCTCAAATTCACTGCTGCTGTCCGCA
Source organism: Neostapfia colusana (assembly GCA_030760725.1). Taxonomy (NCBI): domain Eukaryota; kingdom Viridiplantae; phylum Streptophyta; class Magnoliopsida; order Poales; family Poaceae; genus Neostapfia; species Neostapfia colusana. The sequence continues at coordinate 21,140,331 of JASWHV010000011.1, forward strand.
CCGAGGAAATCAATGAATTGAAACCGGACCTTACCTACACCGAGCGACCGGTTCAGATTTTGGATGAAAAGACTCGGGTAACCCGGAACCGGACGATCAGATTTTTCAAGGTGAGTAATCATACTGCGGACGAGGCGACGTGGGAAAGTGAAGATTATCTCCGCACCAACTATCTGGAACTTTTAGCTTTGTACAGTCTGTAATTACCTCTCCCGTCTCGTTCTTCTTTTGTAATCTCGGGACGAGATTCTTTTAAGGGGGAGGAATGTAAAAGTCCCAAAACATGTACATGAATAAAACTAAGGTTTGAATTCATATGTGTGGCAAGAGCATGAAAAATGGTACTTGCTAAAATGTTTCTTCTTGCAAAGTGATACATGGATGGTTATCCAAAATGAGGTTTACATCTTTATTTGAAAGTGTTGAACCAATAAGGATTTAATTACCCTTTGCATGCAAGTTTAAGAATCAGATTTTAAATTCAAAGTTCACACAAATGGTGGCCAAAACTTTGAATAACCATGCAGCCCTAGAGTCGGAAATTTTGGAAAAAGTGGATGACAAACTTTTCATTTTTAGGGTGGGCTCCAAAAAGGAATTATGGGAGCATTTTCATAACTCCAACCAAATTCAAATTTGCCATACAAATTCAAACTGAATTTGGAGGATTCAAATCCTAGCCCATCTTTCAAACTCAGAGTTTTGGAATTTGGGAGGATTAACTTGAGAAGATATTTTGGGAGGAAATTGTGGGGTTGGACCCACATGTCAGTGAGCAAATTTGACTTGCAAAGGAAGCAAACACTCTCTGTTCTCACACCCACGAGCAGCTTCTCACTGTGGCGCCACCGAAGGCTGGCTGAGCCACCTCCTGCTGCCTTCTCGCAAGCGCTGACGCTAGAGGCGGTTCCTTCGGCATGATCATCCCCTCTGACCGAAGCAAAGTCCTTTTGCCTTCTCCTCCTCGCGAGCGATACCGAACAGAACCGGTTCTTCCCTCCGCTACTCGGCTCGATTGGGAAATCAGCAGAAGCTCGCGCCCCTCTCTTCCCCGAGCTGCTAAACAACACCCCGCACTCAGCCTCCACCTCCCCGACCCAGAAACCACTGAGCTCCGGCCTCCTTTGCCCGATAACAGCCTCCACAGCGGCAACCTAGCTCAAGCCGACGGTCGGGCGCTCGTGGACAGCTCTCCACAGGAGTTTCCAAGGCCGAGCAAGAGCGACAACGGAAGTGCACGGCCACCGTGCTGCTCTCATCCAAATCTCAAGCCACGCCGTGAAGCATCGACGGCAAATTTCAACATTTTGCTCCAGTGAGTTCCACCCAAGCATCTGGTACGAGTTCTTCAAATTCGCGCTCTCTGATCCTTCTTAGGTTGTCAAACTTGGCACATAGGTGCTGGACTAGCCAGCGATCAGAATCCCTTTAGCATCCGTTGCATGAAACCGGCTAGGAACGACGGATTTTGAGCTCGATCAAGGGCGTTCAAGGCGTACACGATCAGTTGTACAGTGATGACCAACTTGCGGCCGTTCCAGAGCCATTTTGAGGCCTTGTCGAGCTTCCTAGTCATGCCCTGGTGCTGTAGAGCTAAGTGGTCGAACTTTTGGCGGGCTAGGAATCCGGGCCAACGGTGCCGAAGTTCATCCGAGGCTGCCACTTGTTGCCAGCCATCTTCCGATCACCGGCAGCCCCAAAACACCTCACCATCATGTTCCTCGACGGCAAAAACCCTCTGGCGGCGAACCTCAGCTCGAGCGGTGGCCGGCAGCGGCAATCCGGCGAGCACCAGTTTACTCTGGCGAGGGCAGTCGGAGCGCGCGCGAGGAAACGACAGGAGGTGGAAGAAGGGGCCGGGCCCGGCTGTCAGCGGTGGATAATTTAAACTGGGATCAGATGTGGCTCGGATCCGGTGTGCTAGTGCGTAAAAATCCTGTGAACCTGGTGTGGCTGACTTCTGAGTTGCTGGCATTTAAATAGCGGGCACAGTAGAATTCGCAGTAGAAAAACAATTCCAGAGATTGCTCAAACTTTGGAAAATCATATCTTTGTGTAGGAATCTCCAAATTGAGTGATAAAAATTGGGTTGGATTCCTTGTTCAAAGATCTATCCAAATATGAATGAACTCAGGTTTGTATGAAAGTCAATAGGTTATTCTGGAAAATTCTTTGAAATTTTTCTGAAAAAGGATTATTGAGGGAGTTTGGGTTATCCAAAAATCCTCAAATTTTGCCAGAATATTCTTTAGAATAATTTTGATCTTCTAGCTAATTTTCAGCTCATTTGAAGATCATTTAAGTAGCAATTTGCTAAATACAACATGCTGTGTTCATAAGAGTCCAAAAACATTTTAAGAAAATATTTCCCACTTGTAAAATCTATTTTGGGCAATCCATAGATCCACAAATAATAGGAAAATTAGGCAAGCTCTCTGAGACATACTTGAAATTGTAGTTCACTAAATTGGGCATGAAAATGCACAGTACTTCAGAATTTATTCTTTTGAGTAGAAATACTTAAGGAATTGTTCTGGAGGAACCACTCAAGTAAAAAATCCAAATTTTGGATCAAATTACTTTCATGTGACCAGGAACTCACATGTAAATTATCAGCTCAAGTTGAGCATTAGAACTCCATGTCCTTATTCTCCATACTTATGTATATGTGGAAATACATAAGAGACATTGTGAGAATTATGGAGAACACAATTTGACTCCACATTAGTTGAAATTTGGCAAGCTAAATCTCTAGGTATTATAGAACCTTCTGTAAAAGTTTTGAGGCCATTGGAGTTCTTGTCCTTCAGTTGCACCCCATTCTTTTCAGCTCATCTATTATGTTCATTAGGGAAGGTAGTTAGTATCTAGCTAAAATACTAAGATCAATTTAGTTCATTTCTGTTTCTTTGCACAACAGAGGCAAACCAAGCCATTCTTGGCTTTTCCACACAACCTCTCTTCCTAAGAAATTAAGTCTTAATTTATTTCCATTTCATTCTATAAAATTTTGCATATACATTTCATTAGGATTCACGACGAAGGGGATTCAAAGGAGCGATTCATCAAAGTGGATAATACTCCGGAGAATCAAGGGTTGATCAGCAAGATCACTAACTGAATATATACGACTACCCTGCAAAACAGGCAAACTCCGGTTTGCATTTAACAGCTGTTAAGTTTTTATTTTTGTATTCACTTTCGGTTAAGATATGAAATGTGCATTAGGTCTAGATGATTGATACTCCTCTTGCATAACCAAATAAACCCATGGAGTATTGGGTAGATGTCTTTACATCGTGTAGAACTTCCATGCTTAAGTAAGGTTCAGTAGAAGTCGAGTGGTGAGATGCTACTCGCATGTTCAGGAACAACAGGGGTATACGGGATTGGTTCATAAATGAATTAGCAAGTTAAAGTTGAGACCGGAAGGTTGTAAAGGCAGCAGGACATAAGGGTCTGGGTGCTATAGACCTGTCCGTGTCGGTCAAGGACCGATCCGTATGCGGCCCTGTTGAACAAGTTTGATATGTGTACCGGACTCATGCTGGTATTATGGGACCCAGTAAACCGATGTGCCTTGGGAAGCTGTCGTTGAGCATTTTTGTGTCGCCTCAGGCGAGACGGCCGGTGTGCAGTATGTGGGGAACCTTCTCATGACATCTCATGTCGACAGGTGCACCATGAGAGTGGCTACTGTACGGGGTGACTTGATCGATTCAATGGGGGTGAAACGGGGGAAAGGCTGCCACGTACGATGTCAGTGATGGTTGTTGTAGGCAACGTCGAGTACGGTCGTACTTGTCGTGTAGTCCGGGTGTTATTGATTTGAATCACCGTCGCTCGCGGGATGGAACGAGCATACTTGTTCTCACAGTCATGACGTAGTATGAACTTGCATCAGAAAGGAACTAATCACATTGGTTTGAAATTTATACTACCTTTGTATTGTATCTTTGATGAGTAGCTAGTGCAAACTCGATTCTTTTATGCCATGAGCAATTTACACCGAGAGAAAGTGTTTCTTGTTTGATTGTGGACTCCAGATGTGGCATGCCCAAGGTTACTTAAAATTTCTGCAAATAATACCTGAAAGTAAGGATTCACTTTTAGGCGAGTTTATTATGCATTATGCCATTCTACTTTAGGTTCATAACCTCACATAGAGTTTCATGTTTAGGGTGACGGTTAAGTCTTGCTGAGCGTTGTGCTCACGGATGCTATCCGAGTTGTTTTGCAGGTTTGACTTCATGCTTATGAAGGGATGCCGATGAGACTCGGGAACCTCCAAGTGCTTACTCAAAGAGCATCCTCGCCGCTGCGGTTTGTCTTCGTGTTGCCAGTAAGAAACGTCCGCGGGCTGGACTGTTTCTTTGTTGCTAAGTTAGAAATGGGTCGTGAGAGTTATTGTAAAAGCCCAAGAAAGGGACTTGCAAAAGTGTTCATTTCATCACCTCACAACACCAAAACTCCTGTGATGGATATCTCATGAACACTTGTGAAGAGCAAGTAACCACCATCAAAAAGGTGATTAGAGGGGAAAGCCCTTACTTCCAAAAAGTAGGATTTCTACACATAAACATGAAAGGTTGAGCTCACCCCTAGACCTTATATATTATTGGGAAGGCTCAGGCCAAATTTCATGCAAATCCAATACTTTTTGAGGCACTTTGGAGACAATTAAAAAGGGGCTAATTTGAATGCAAATTCAAATTTCAGCCACTTTCATCACTTGAATTCAAGAGTTGCCTTCATATTCAAACTCAACACATTTTTCTGAGTTAGTCCACCAATTTTCATCTCCATTGGAGCTCATCTTGTCAGGAGCCAAATTTGCACTAATTCAAAACTGAATTTGAATTTCAAATTCAAATGGCCAGCAAATTTAGCCAAACCAGTTTCAAACTTAGGAAATCAAATTCAAACAATGACTTGGAGGCTAAGTCTCTCATTCAATTGAGAGTAGCTGGGATATTTACAGTGGAAATTGGAAAAAGTAGTAGGGGGAGATATGGGGCCCACAGGTCAGCGGGAGAGCTAATTCACAACCGAGTGTGCTCTGTTTTCTCACTGAAGCGATCGCACGCAGCGCGCCACTGAGGCGATTCCAGAATGCCACCACCAGAGCAGATCAAGGCACGGTAGACATCGGCGTTATCGGCAAAACGTGATATTTCCCACCACAGAAACCGACTCGCCGTGCTGCTCTGGTCGTTCCCGAGCTCCTCGACGAAGAAACACCGCCGCACGCTCGACAACTTTTGGTTCTCGGGCGTCCGCTCGTCTCCGAGGTTGGCACGCTGGTCTGAGCTCACCCAGAGCTTCGCCGAAGCCTCCTCGATGTGATCGACGCAACAACCCGGCGCCACACTGACGGCAAACCGACCACGAGCTCCCTGTTTACCTTCAGCGCCGTGTAGAGCCGCCGCTACCAAAAACTCATCGTCCGGCCGCTAGGTTTGATCCCATGCCGAGTTGAGCATGCTAAAAGGTTTGCCTTGGAGTGCACTTTCTGTCCGACAAACCTGGCCGCATGCCATAGAGTGTGCTTGCCGGAATTTCAGTTCTTGCTTAGAGCATGTGATATAGCCCGTGTTCGGTTCATTGCAAAATTCGGGCTAACCGGTCAAGCAATTGCTCCCCAGCTTCGACAACTAGCTAGAAACGTCCGTGCGAATCCACACGGTCAAGAATAACAGGAAACCAGCGAGAAACCACCGAGTTCCGTGGGTTTTTCGTTCGTCGCCGGGTTTAGACCTAGGGTCGCACGGTGAAGTCCGGTTTGCCGTAACTTTGAGCAATATCAGAGGCTGGGTCGTTGCTCCATAGGTTGTGGCGGTGCTGTAGGAGCCAACAGAGGGGACTGTGAGGCATTACAGCGCCATACCGACATCGCCGAACTCATCACGTGGACTGTCGCCGTCGCGCAACCAATTCCGGTGATCACCGGCCGGCAACAGGGTCAGCAACGGGTTCCCCGAGCAATTCCAGGCGGGGGCGGCCAATTTGGTCGAGGTCCGGTCACGGGAACAGCCTTCTGGCGAGTACTCCGGCGAAGGGGGCGGCGGGGAGCCGCGGGAGTGCGAGGTAGACGAAGCTCCGTGGGCCCCACGTGTCGGCCACTGCTAAAACTGCCCTGGATCGGCTGTGGCACCGGGATCTTGTGCGACTACGCGGGAGACTCTGCGGACCCCCGTGTGGTTTGGCTGCGGTGCTGACACGTAGCCCAGGGACACCACCAGCCGGTTTAAACATTATTTGAACGTTCAGATTTGATTCAAACTTCAAATGCACATAACTTCTGCTAGGAAGCTCCAAATTCAGTGAACCAAAAATTTCTGAACTCATCTTTTTGAGTACTTTCCAGCAACACAAATTTCAGCTCATGAAACTTAATAGATTTCCAGAATAAATTCCATAAATTTTAAACTGTTGGGAATTTTATCTGGAGAATTACTTTATGAAAAATTCTGAAATTCGGCTGAGAGATTCATTGGAAAATCTTTGAGTCACAGTAAAATTTTCAGACCCATCCAGATTTATTTAGACCCCCTAATGGTGTGATTAATTGAACTGCCCTGAGAAAATAGAAAAATGTACAGAAACATTTTTCAGATTTTCTCAAATCTTGTTTAGGGCATAACTTTATCTATAATTCTCCAAATGACATGAAACCAATTCCATTAGAACTATCTCAAATTCTAGTTGCCATAAAGTAATGGTTGAAGCCACGAAAATCCCTGGAATTCCTTAGAGGCTCTAATATTGACCAAATGGGCTTTTATTTGTACAAAGCTCAAATGAACTTCGTTTCAAATGAAACTTGGTCAAGACTGTGGTTAGGACCCTACCAAGCCACCATAAAAATTTCAGAGCCAAAAGGGAGGGCTATCCAGAGTTATGGTAATTACTTATTCAGTTCTAAACATTGCATTTAAATTGACATATAGTATATCTGTTACGTGTAGTCGCTGAAGGCGAGGAAACTCCGGAAGTGCTCGACTTCCTTCTTCCGGACAAAGCCCTAACCACTGACCAGCAGCAACAAGGCAAGCCCCGGTTTGCATTAACCCATTTTTCAAAGTTTTTCTTTATGAATAGTTAGTATGTGGTATGAATGTGCATTAGGTGTAGGATGGATGAAACCCAAGTGCATAACCAGATGTTTCCACAAGAGTGAGGATAGTGTCTAAGACCACGAGTAGACAGACTATGCTTAATGATTGATAGGACTTCGGTACAAGTCGAGTAGTTGAAATCTACTCGCGAGTTTAGGCTTTGGGACACACGGGATTGGTTCGAGTTATGTGAGATCACTTTAGTAATGAAAATGAGACTAGGCAGGGGCTAGGGCGCAGCAAGAGGAAGTCTTGTGTGCGCAGCCCTGTCCGTGTCGATTGAGGACTGATCCGTGTGCGGCCCACGCTGATCAGGTTTGAACATACCGAAGGCATATCGGATATATGGGCCCCGGTAAACCGATGTATCCTAAACCTCCGGGCGTCGAGGCATAACGCACCGATTTATAGGTGTAGGTTGAGGGCAGCAAGGTGGAAATCTGCTAACGGGCATAGAGAGATGCTCCGTGTAGGGAACCTCCTGCCCGTTTCGGTGTGACCGGTTCGATGTTTGGGCTGTTGGGTGAAAGGTTGTCCCGTACGATCGAGTGAGCGTGCTGTGCAGCTCCACGGGTGGGCGTACGTGACGTGCTCTTCGGGTATCCCTGCAGGTGTATATCGAGTCGATTCACCGTCCCTCGCGGTGAAGAGTACCACCTGGTCACTGAGTCGTGACGTAGGTTAATATATGAATGAAATGTGATGATTCAATATTGCTGTTATGATAAAATTGTATTGCTACTTGTGTGCCACCAAATATTGCTTACTAAATTTCAGATTCATGAACTGGTAACTTGTGGCTAAAAGATGAACTAAGGATGAACTTGTAGGCGTGTCCGTTTGCTGAAATTTTACCGTCCCATGTTCGTTGTGCACTACATGTAAAGTTTCATGCCTAGGTGAGTCGGTTAAGTCTTGCTGAGCCATCGTGCTCATGGTTGCTGCTTAAGTGTTTTTCAGGTGAAGAGTATCCCACGGACTCGGGTTACGAGTCCACCGGCGAGGGCTACCCTCCGTCGGGGACCACGGCTGAGTGGGAGCCGTACACGCCGCGCTGAGCTGGAGGAGTGCAGCTAGTGTGGGTTTCCCTAGGGCTGGGCAACCGACTTTTGCTAGATAGATGGGCGTGAGTTGTACAAACTTAGTTTCCGCTGCTGTAATATAAACACTAGTTGTAACTGAAGTATTGTACTACTTTGTACATTTCAGTTGGTTTTCTATGTAATACAATATTGTTCTTATGATGTGTGTTGTTGGGTGTCGCATCGTGTGGCACCACCCTCTGCGATCCTGGATGAGCGGACTCCGGTCCACCACAGGCTAGTATAAGAGCCGCATTGGGGATAGCACATTAATTAAGGACTGTATTACGCAAAAACTTAGGTTTATGGTAAGGTTTCGGTAGTTTTCCCAAGTAAGGACTATATTAGCATAGTTACTTAAAGTGGCAAGACTAACATATGTGTTATAATTCTGAATTTTAATTATGTAACAACGCACCTACGCTCTGGTAAGAATGGTAAGGAACGCCACCGAAAGCGGTTCAATTTTGGTTAGCTCCCCTAACGAGGAACGTGGTTCAGGGATAGATCTCACAGCCTGGTGTGAGAAGTTAATATGAAACTCTTGGACTCTTCATGTTCCTGAGTTCATATGAAACGTTGATCCCTAGCGTGCATTAGGCAAGTAAGTGGAGACCCATCGTGTGGTCAGTACCGCGATAGTGTGTTCGTCTGAAAATAGCCCAGGAGGACATACGCAGCGCTTGCCATCGGCGTGCCCTGCAGGGCAGTAGGTGGTATCCATTGGGCTGATAAATTTCCCAACCATGACGACCCGTTCGCGCTCTACTCGGGCTCCCCGTCGTGTGGTGTTAAAACACGATCATGTACCTTGAGACGTGGCTTAACTCAAGGACGCCGTATGGCAATGATACGGGCGTTTGCATTTACTTTCAAATATGGACCTGGTGTCACACCCGGTTTCTCCGAAGAACAACCGAGTGAATACCACATGTATGCCGGGATCATTCTCTCATACATGTGATGACAAATAGTGAAGCATCATTTATTACAAGCCAGGTGTTGAATATAAATAAGTCTTACATAGCATACGTCTCGATGGACGATAATAAGTTCATGACATGTAAATAAAACAGCAGCGGAATATAAATCTTGTGGGCTCCGTCACAGGCGTTGCCCGGGGGACTCCGTGAACCTAGAATCCTTCCTCGGGACCAAAGTCTTGGTCATTAAACACCACATCATTCTCTTGACATGAGCAGCAATATAAACCAACAGAAAAGCAAGTTTGAGTACCGTGGGTGCTCAGCAAGTGTGGGAAAGTTATGTCATGCATGGCTAGAGCAAGGAGAGGTTGAACTCATGGTTAAAGCACTACGCAATTAATACCTATCACCTTAGCTTATTAAGCACCTACATTACTACACAGGTGATATGAATCCCAATCCCTCAACCCATCATCATTATCAAATAAACATAGTCTCATCTCCAATGTTAAGCTTCCCTCTTAACATCCACAACTTCCCAATTCATCATCCTCTAATCATGAATAAGCCCAAGCCGCTCTTGACCGTGAGCACGGCTATCATGACAGTTTTGACTCTGCAGAGTTTGCACCACTGTACCCACATGTAGTGATTTCATCCCCCATTGCCGGGTGGACTAAAAGAACCTCCATTATGCCAGTGGCCGCGAACCACATTCACACTTCCCAGGTGTGTAGCCAGGAGATCACTACGAAGTCTTTACAAAGGGATTCTCGACGAGCGTGGGCCCACTGAAGTTTCACCCCTAACAGCATACAAGAGGCTCCAACCCCGCTGCAGTGGCCCCCTCTTGAGCCTTGCGGTTCATATGGTAGTCCAGCTGACACCTATTCCCCGCACCATCCAACACACCCATACTACGCCGGGGATACACCTAATTAATTGGCCAAGCTGCCCCATCTCAGCATGTGGTTGGCACAGTAAAGCCAGGTTACATGCTCCATGAACCGGTCCTTAGGATCCAGGCAAGTACTAAACACAAACCCGAGTCTCGTGCACCCAGCACCAACCAAATCATCCAACTTGCCTCGATCCCTACCTCTACATAACTCATAATATCTCATTCAAGAGTAAGGTAAATAAATTGATGATCTCATATTCCAATTATTCCATTCTAAGCATGGCTAAGCATATAAATAAATGACATGATAAAATAGATCCCAACCCAAGCTACAAGGAAACAAGGTAATGCAATTCTAGGGAAACTTCCTCGCATGGGTTTCATATTTCAATTGACAATGCAAATAATTCTCTCTACACATCCTATTATAGGATCAAAGTGGTCAAGGACACTTGCCTTCTTCCTGCTGCTCTGGGAATGGAAAGTCTTGGTCTTGGAAGGGGAGAACTTGCTCTGGGGCAGGCTCTACTCATGCCAATACACATAGCAAAAGAAAACAACAATCCACAAGACACAGTTCACACTTTCACTTCATACAAACCACACATACATGCCTATGAAAGTCATTCACATTTCTAAGTGTTGTGGTTACTCTACAACTGTTTATTTTTGGCGTACCTGCACTTTTAAACATATGTATATGATTTCTAACTTTTGTATTCAGATTTCTGTTTGCACACTATATATGAATTTTTCCAATTTGAACAAATTCTTTATATTTAATTAATACACTTCTTAGCTACCAAGTTTGCATGAAAGGTAATTTCCTACTCCAAATAGGTTTTCAGATCTTCTACAAAATCCTAAATTGAAGCTTTTGGATTTGGAGAACTCATTTATCCTTTTCTAATTATGCATACTTATTTTCCTATATATTCAGATTTATTTTCTATGCCTAAAAGTGAACTTTATTATGAAAATAGTAAGACACATCATCTAAACAGAATAGGTTCTGATCTAAAATGTTCAATAATATATTTTTGAACTTCCTCTCTGATGTGGAACAAATTAAATTTATTTTACTAGTTTTTAGAATTATTTCCTAGACTAAAATGAGTCTCTAGAGAAAATAAAAATGAGCAACACTTAGGCAGATTTCATTTTAGCCTAAAATCTATTTTTAACTCATTCTAAAGTTTTCCAAGTGCTAGGAGAGTTTAAATTTGAATTTGCACATGTGTTTGCCTTTCCTTTTAAATTTAAATCCTAGTTACATATTCCAATTTCTGAATTTAATATCATATAGGGTCAAAAAGGTAAATCCACCCTACTGCAAGGTCTAATTTACTATTTCCTAAATTTCCAGGGGTCTAACTACACATAACAGAGGGGTTTTCCTAATTTTTATTAAGTCCAGGGGCTAAAACTGATTTTTAAATGAATTTACACGAATTTATGAAGGTCCAGGGGCTAGATCAGAAGTTTCCGGGGCTAGCTCGTGTTTTCCGAGATCCCCAGGGGGTAGTGCGTAAGAATCCCGGCTTTTATAACGCGGGGCTGATGTGGACCGTCCGATTTAAAATAGACGGCTCAGATTAGATCGCCGAACCGGTACGCGCGGGTTTTATTTCTACCGTGCGATTTAAAATAGACGGCCCTCAAGGGGCCACGTCGCCCAGGCCGGAGCCAGCCCACGCACGCGGCGGCGGGGGCGGCGATCTCGCTGGCGCAGCTTCGGTTCCTTGCCGCTATACGTTAAGACTTGCAGTTTTTCAAACGGATCGACTGCGGAGAGGTAGGGGAGCTCACCTAGGGGTTTCTCGGGCTTGGGGAGGTCGGAATTCAGCTCTGCGATGACGATGGTTGAAGCTGCTCCTCGGTGCTCGTCGGAACCGATGCTAGGGCGCGAAACTTGTCGCTTCCTTCACGTGCAGGGCTCCCTGGGGGCGGTGGAGCACGATCAGCGTGTTAGACCAGAAAATCCGAGCAAGGATCGAAAGAAAACGGTGATCAAAGCTTCGGTTCTCACCGGAGAGAAGAACGGCCGATCGGGGGGGAAACAGGGCAATTGTCGGCGTTTAAATAAGCGAGGGAGGGCGGCGGTCTGTTGAGATCGAGTTGGGGGCTTCCGGGACCGGAAATCGGGCTAGGGGCACGGGTTTCCGGAGGTCGGTTGCGATCGGGCGCGAGAGAAGAGTCCGGGCCGTTGGGGGCGCGCGGGGAAGGAGATGACACGCGGGCCTCGCGTGTCAGCGAGAGGGAGAGAGGGGGGCGCGGGTTCGGGCTGGCGCGGGGGATTGTGCCGGCTGGCGGGTTTCGGCCCACTGGCCGGTTCCGGGTTTTCTTTTTTTCTTTTTCTTTTTCCTTTTCTTTTTCTGTTTTGATTTGAATTTGAATTCCAGTTTGAATTTGAATTTCTGCACCACATGCAATACGTCCAAAAATTTTTAAATTCCCCTCTTTGCCTGGTTTTGGGGTGTTACAGCTCTACCCCCCTTAAAAGAAATCTCGTCCTCGAGATTGGATGGTCCTAGGAAAACAATTCCAGAAACTGTGCCTTAAGCTCATCTTCTCACTCCCATGTGGCTTCCTGTTCCGAGTGATGCTTCCACTGCACCTTGCACATCCAGATTCTTTTATTTCTTGTGAGGCGTTCCATTGTCTCCAAAACCTTGACCGGTTGCTCGGCATAAGACAGATGCTCTCCTACGTCAACCTCATTCATAGGTAACATCTCTTCAGCGTCCTTAGACATTTCTTTAGCTGAAACACATGGAATACATCGTGCACATCCGATAGGCGAGCCGGTTGTTCTAGGTTATATGCCACTTCGCCTTTCCTCTCCAGGATCTGAAAGGGTCCGATGTATCGAGGTGATAACTTCCCTTTCACCTTGAACCGACGAAGTCCTCGGATAGGTGACACCTTGAGATAAACATAGTCTCCCACGTTGAAAATGAGCTCTCTTCTCCGTACATCGGCATAGCTCTTTTGTCGGGTCTGTGCTATCCTCAAGTTGTTGCGGATTTCCCTCACTTTCGCCTCGGCTTCTTGTAGTACTTCGGGCCCAAACACTTTACCTTCCCCTATTTGGTTCCAAAATAGTGGAGTTCTGCACTTCCTCCCATACAAAGCCTCAAATGGTGACATCTTCATACTAGCCTGATAGCTGTTGTTATAGGAGAACTCCGCATACGGTAAGTTCTTATCCCAACTCCTATTGTTCTTGAGCACACACGCTCTCAGCATATCCTCAAGGATCTGATTGGTTCTTTCCGTCTGCCCGTCAGTCTGGGGGTGATAGGCAGAACTAAAATTTAGGTGAGTTCCCATGGTTTCATGTAACTTCTGCCAGAACTTGAGGTGAGCTGTGTCCCTCGGTCTGACACTATCTTCTTTGGAACTCCATGGAAACACACGATCCTTGACATGTACAATTCCGCCAATTTGGATCTGTTGTAGCTTTCTTTCATGGGGATGAAATGAGCTACCTTGGTTAGCCTGTCGATGATGACCCATATCGAATCATATCCAGATTGGGTCCTGGGTAGTCCCACTATGAAGTCCATACCTATTTCTTCCCATTTCCATTCAGGCACTTTGAGTGGTTGCAACAATCCCGCGGGTCGTTGATGTTCTGCTTTTACCAACTGACATGTGTCACATAGGGCAACATGTTCCGCGACATCTCGCTTCATACCATACCACCAATACCTGCTCTTGAGGTCATGATACATCTTCGTACTCCCAGGATGAATGAAATAGTCGGAATCATGAGCCTCCTTCAAAATCAATTCACGGATCTCCTTTGTAAAAGTCCCAAAAACGTGTATGAATAAAAACTAAAGTTTGAGTTCATATGTGTGGCAAAGACATGAAAAATGGGACTTGCTAAAACTTTTCTTCATGCAAGGTAATACATGGATGAACATCCAACATGAGGTTCACCTTTTTACTTAAAAGTGTTGGACCAATAAGGAGTCAAATACCTCTTTGCATGTGAGTTTAAAATTCAGATTTGAAAATTCAAAGTTCACACATATGGTGACCTAAAAACTTTGAATTAACATGCAGCCATATAGTTAAGTTTTTAGGGAAAAGGTTATCACCAACTTTTCAATTGTAGGGTGGGCTCAAAAAGGAGTTAAAGAGGATAATTTGCAAACTTAAACCAAATTCAAGATTTAGTCTTGCAAATTCAAACTGAATTTGAAGAATTCAAATTCTAGCCCACCTTTTTAAAATTTAGCATTTTGGGGAGTGAAAAGATCAGCTTAAACAGATATTTGGGAGGTACATGTGGAGTGGGACCCACATGTCATTGAGCTAAAAGAGGAAACTTAATCACTAAGTTTTGCTCTCGGTGGGAACTTTTCCCGAGCAGCTTGCGAGCGCCACCGAGCAGCTTGCCGGTGACAGCTCCTGCTGCCGGCCTCCACGCGTTGGCGCCCCAGGGCGGGTTCTCACCGCTTCAGCAACGTTATCTCCCCCTCCTCGGACCAAGCCAACAGCAGTTGCTCCTCTCCTCACGATCAGCAGGGCGCTGTTTTTCCTTCACCGGCGCTGCTCCATTGCCCCTGTCTCCCGGCCAGTCCAGCGCCTCTCCGGCAGGCTCAAGAAGTCACAGAGGTGCGCCAGGAGGTACTGATCATCATCCCGTCGTCCTCTTGCCCTCCCCCGACGCCGGCTCGCCGGAATTCCAGTTTTGGCACCAGTGCACGTGTAGAACAGCATGTGTGTAATTCGGGAAATTCTCCCAAACCGATTGATCACACCTCCCACAATTCAAACCACAGCAACTAGATGCCCTAGCGCCCTCCCACGCCGAAAACCAAGGGAAACCGACCCTCCTGTGCCCCGGGCGACGAGAAATCGTCGCCGGCGGCCAAAACTGCCAGGGTCCACGGTGAGGACTAGGTTGCAGCCATTTTCTGCATGATCTGATCCACGTTCCGTGTTCCTAGAACCATAGGGATGCTGTAGGACATCATAGCTCGCCGGGAGATGCCTTGGACACGCGGGAACGCGTCCATGTCGAGCTCCCGAGCCGCCCCACCGGTGCCGACCCACCTGCAGCCATTTTCATGCGGGAAAACCTTGCCCGGCAGCTGCGCCACGTTCCCAGGAGCATGTAGGGCGAAACCGGAGCTCATTTGGTGGAGAAATGAGGGAGAACGAGCCATGCCAAGTTTCTGCTGGTGTGCACCGCGGGCTCTGGCGGGAGGTTGAAGAAGCACCTGACCCGTGGGCCCCACGCGCTACTGTGCTGTTTAAAAATCAAACAGAGAGTTGTGCAAACTTGTAAAATGCATAACTTGGTGTAGGAAGCTCCAAAAATAGTGAGATAAATTTTGTTGGATTCCTTTAAGAGAGTACTATCCAGAGGTACAACCCAATTTGTATGAAACGAATTATTTAATTCTGGAAAATTCTTGGAAGTGTTTCTGAAAAAGAATTATAGAGGGAGTTTGGTTTATCCAAAAATACCCAAATTTTGCCAGAATATTCTTTAGCATATTGTTGACCTCATAGCAAATTTTCAGCTCATTTGAAGATCATTTGAGTAGGGATTTGCTAAAAACAATCTGCTGTGTTCATAAGAGTCCAGAAACATTTTCAGAAAATGTTTCCCACTTCAAAAATCTGTTCTGAGCAATCCATAGCTCCAAAAATCATAGGAAAATTTAGGCAAGCTCTATGGGACATACTTGGAATTGTAGTTCACTTAGTTGGGCATGAAAATGCACATTACTACAGAATTAATTCTATTGAGTACAAATGCTTAAAGAATTGTTCTGGGAGAACTACCCAAGTAAAAGGGCTGAATTTTGGACCAGATGACTCTCATGTGATCAAAAACTCACATGTAAATTATCAGCCCAATATAAGTCCTGGAACTCCCTGTTCTTATTCTCCATACTTATGTATAAGGGAAAAATACATAAGGGGTATGGTGAGAATTATGGAGGACACAAGTTGACTCCACATTAGCTGCAAGTTGGCAAGCTAAATCCTTAGGTAGTATAAAACCTGCTGTAAAAGTTTTGAGGCCATTGGAGTTCTTGTTCTTCAGTTGCACTCAAATCCTTTCAGTTTGTCTATTATGTTCATTAGAGAAAAGGGTTAGTGTATAGCTAAGGGCCTTAAGGTCAAATTAGTTTAATTCTGTTCTTTGCACGACAGAGGCAAACCAAGCCATGCTTGGTTTTTCCACACAACCTCTGTTCTTAAGAAAGTAATTCTATAACTTCTTTCCATTACATTCCATGAAACATATGCATATGCATTTCAATAGGAACCACAACGAAGGGGACTCAAAGGAGTGATTCATCAAAGTGGATCAAGCTCCGGAGAGTCAAGGGTGGATCTGCAAGGACACTAACTGTTATATACAACTACCCTGCAAAACAGGCAAGCTCCGGTTTGCATTTAACAGCTGTTAAGTTTTTATTTTGTACTCACTTTCGGTCAAGATATGAACTGTGCATTAGGTCTAGTGATTGATACTCCTCTTGCATAGCCAAATGACCCATGGAGTATTGGGTAGGTGTCTTTCACCGTGTAGAACTGCCATGCTTAAGTACGGTTCGGTAGAAGTCGAGTGGTGAGATGCTACTCGCAGATTTAGGGACAACAGGGGCATACGGGATTGGTTCGTAATTGAATTAGCAAGTTAAAAGTTGAGACCGGAAGGTTGCAGGAGCAGCAGGACATAGGGGCCTGGGTGCTGTGGACCTGTCCGTGTCGGTCAAGGACCGATCCGTATGCGGCCCTGTTGAACAAGTTTGAGTTGTGTACCGGACTCATGCTGGCTATATGGGACCCAGTAAACCGATGTACCTCGGGAAGCTGTCGTTGGGACTTTTCGGGTCGCCTCAGGCGGACGGCCGGTGTGCAGTATGTGGGGAATATTCTCATGACATCTCACGTCGGAAGGTGCACCATGAGAGTAGCTACTGTACGGGGCGACTTGATCGATTCAGCGGGGGTGAAACGGGGGAAAGGCTGCCACGTACGACGTCAGTGATGGTTGTTGTAGGCAACGTCGAGTACGGGCGTACGTGTCGTGTAGTCCGGGTGTTATTGATTCGAATCACCGTCGCTCGCGGAATGGACCGAGCATACTTGTTCTCACAGTCGTGACGTAGTAAGAACTCGCATGAGAAAGGAACTAATCATATTGATGTGAAGTATTATACTAGTGTTGTATTGGATCTCGATGAATAGGCTAGTGCAAACTCGATTCTTTTATGCCATGAGCAATTTACATCGGGGGAAAGCGTTTCTTGTTTGATTGTGGACTCCCGATGTAGCGTGCCCAGGGTTACTTAAAATGCTGCAATTAATACCTGAAAGTAAGGATTCACTTTTAGGCGAGTTAATTATGCTTATGCCATCCTATGTTAGGTTCATAACCTCACTTAGAGTTTCATGTTTAGGGAGACGGTTAAGTCTTGCTGAGCGTTATGCTCACGGATGCTATCCGAGTTGTTTTGCAGGTAATTGACTCGCTGATTATGAGAAGGGGTGCCGATGAGACTCGGGAACCTCCGAGTGCTTACTCTAAGAGCATCCTCGCCGCTGCAGATTGTCTTCGTGTTGCTAGTAAGAAACGTCCGCGGGCTGGACCGTTTCTTTGTTGCTAGTTTAGATATGAGTCGTGAGAGTGATAGTCTTCCGCTGTAGTTTACTCTGATATACTTATTTGTAAAACATTCTTGTACGCTTCCGCAAACTATTTATGTAATATGATGTATGTTCATCGACCCGTGTGCTGTTGGGTGCCGCATAACACGGCACCACCCGACGAGGTCCCGTGGGGCCGTCTCAGCGTGGTATCAGAGCTGCGTTGGGAACAGAGCACGGATTGAGCATCATATTATGTCAAAAACTTAGGATACGGTGAGATAACGGTACTAGGCCCACATAAGGACTATTAGTAGCATATTATGAAGGTGGCTACCTAACTTATGTGTTATGTCGGAAAATCGTGCATCTCGGGACGTCTATGTCTTGGGGGGTGTGCGTATGCGCTGTCCACCAGTGCGCACAAGCTGAAGGGTGGAGCCCCACGGGTGGCAGGTAACCCGACCCGCTTTAGTATCCTCTACGACTCTTCATGTCGTTTGGGGTATTCGAGCAACGTCTTCCCAGGCGTGCGTGGTGCAATTTGGGAGACCCCGTCACGTGGTCAGTAACGTGAACACGTAGCTCAAGGCGTGTTTGGCTTGAGAACACCTGGGCGAGTGACGACGGCCGGTGTACAAACTGTTATGGATACCGGGTTCGGTGTGCAGCCGAACCTGATGATTGAGTGTGTTTTATGTAGGTACTAACCACGAAAAACCTTAGTGCGTGTAGAACACGTTTGCGAGTGATCGTTTTAGTGCCACCTAATGATACGTGTATGCCGGTGTAATCCGGTTAGGTTTTTCTTTGGTGAGGCAACGTAGTACCGTCACATGTCTTACGGTGCATCGTCACCGTACTACACTGGATAGTATTCTTACCTATGAAGAAATCATTCATGACTAACTTTCAAACTAAAAATGGATGTGATAAAGCACATATTAGTTACTGAACTCTTCATTTGAACTAAGTTTCAAAGAAGAGAATTACTAGGCTTCTTTTGATCTCAAAAACAGAGTGCTCTGTTCTGGCAGAAGTTTTGCCGAACTTTCACAGAGCGTAACTCTGATTAGTTTGACCCAATGGAGGTGTTTGATACAGTTCTGGAAAGTTTATTAAGTGCTCTACAACTTTTCTGTAGAACTCCAGAGCCAAATCCGACACCAACTTGGTTGAACGTCCAGATGAATGCAAACTGTTCAGAAAACAGAGCAGCTGCAGACTTCTCTGGATGTTGCTGTAAATTAGCCGTCACAGTCTGTAGAAAAATTTCTAAGGGTCATATGATACACCGTTGGAAAGGTTAGGAAATTTGCAACGATTTTGTAGTTCATAGTTTGTTCAGAATTGTACCCCAGTTGTATGTAAAACTGTGATGAAAACAGCCACATACAAAGGAGGTGCTGGCAAATTTTAGCCAGAAATTCTGTCAACTTTGAACAATCCTAACTTCTGTTCCAGAAATGATCTAGGGGCATGTGAGTACTCGTTGAAAATATACTGAAGTTAACTTTAACTTTGGTATTCAACTTGAGTTATGAAAATGCTAATAAATGGATCAAATTCTGGGTTAAGTACAGAAGGGTCTGTTTTGTACCGAATGAGGGACTGGATATGTTGGCTTTAGAAAGATGTGTAAACATGAAATTTTGTTATGCTTTCATAAAGTTTTAGCATGTTCATGTTTTACATACTTTCACATACTGCTGAGATCATGTTTTGACTTCCCTCAAAAATTCTCTTTGTGCAGTATGGTGCGTACTCATTCTCCGAGTAGGGTTGATAGTTCTCGTCAAGACGATGATGACTCGACTCCACCACGGGCACCGCCATCAACGGTATGGGCGGATGTCATGGCTCAGATGGTCGAGTCAAGTCAAGAGAACACAAGACTACTCCAAGCCTTGGTACAACAGGGCTTACTCCAGCGTGCACAACAGGACGTTCCACCTCGGAACGCCTACTTGGATTTCTTGGCGACACAACCGCCAATCTTCACGGAAGCCCATGAACCAGTGGAAGCTGATCAGTGGCTTCGAGTTATGGAGTCCAAGTTTGGGGTGTTTGAGTGCGACGAATATCAGAAGGCATCATTTGCAGCTCAACAGCTCCATGGAGCCGCCGGAAATTGGTGGTTTACGTATCTCGCCACCGTTCCGGAAGGCCATCAAGTGGAATGGACGGAATTTCGTGAAGCATTTCGTGCTCGTCACATTCCTATGGGTTTTATCAAGGCCCAACAGCAAGAATTCAGAAACTTGAAGCAGGGGGACATGAGTGTCCTTGATTATGTCCGAAGATTCAACCTTCTGGCACAATACGCTCCTGCTTATGCGACGAGCGAAGCTGCAATGTGTGACTACTTTTTCTATGGCTTGAGTGCCATACTAAAAGAGAAGTTAGCTTTGTTCAATCAAGGCAGTTACACCGAGTTGATCAGTGCTGCTCTGCTGCAAGAACAAGCGACACTTGAGTGTCAAGCAGAGAAGAGGGACCGGGAGGATGTGCAAGAAGACACACCAATCGTTCCTCGTAAATACCGTGTGGTGTATCACACACCATCCGAGGAGATATGGCAAGCACCAGGGAGATCAACTCCGTACAGATTTCCTGCTCAAGAATCTTATCTTGAAGCAGCGCCATTTCCGCAGCAACGAATGATACCTGTTGCATCATTGCTTTAGCCAAGTGCCTCAACTTCTCAACCACAAGTCAACGAAGAACCGGGGAAACCTCCGTGTTCTTATTGCCACCGTTTTGGGCATTTTAGGCAGGAATGCCGGGAGAAGTTGGTAAACACCAGACAGCCATCATCATCAGGTGGTATGCCGCCACCTGCTCCAGTCAACATAACAGCATTGCAATCCGGGAGTGTGCAACATCTTGCGATTGAGGATGTCCCGGAGGGAGC
Source organism: Neostapfia colusana (assembly GCA_030760725.1). Lineage (NCBI taxonomy): Eukaryota > Viridiplantae > Streptophyta > Magnoliopsida > Poales > Poaceae > Neostapfia > Neostapfia colusana. The sequence goes on from JASWHV010000011.1 coordinate 21,160,898, forward strand.
ACCGGTGTTAGCGGGCATGTTTACTCTCAAGGACGTGCCCGTATTGGTACTTTTTGATTCAGGTGCAACCCACAATTTTATCAGCAAAACATGCGTGGATCAGCACCAAATATCCACCAATACTCCCACAACGAGTTTTCTCATACGTTCACCGGGAGGAAATATCTCTGCCAATCAGATTGTGTCCCGAGCAGCTTTGTGTTTGGGCGGAAAAATATACCCAACATCGCTGATTATGTTGGATAGGCAGAAGATAGACATTATATTGGGGATGTCTTGGTTAAATCGTCACGGTGCCGTTCTCAATATCGGTAACCGGACTATCCAGATTGACTCGCCGATTCACGGACAGCACACGCTGTTTTTAGACAGCGAAGATCCAGATAGGGTAGAGGCCTACCACACGGAAGCGCTGAAGATTGAAGATATTCCGGTGGTACGTGATTATCCCGACGTATTTCCCGATGACTTACCGGGCATGCCGCCCGAACGGGACGTCGAGTTCAAAATTGAACTGGCACCGGGAACGACGCCTATTTCACGAAGGCCTTACAAGATGGCACCTAACGAGCTAGCGGAGTTGAAAGAGCAACTGAATGAACTCATGAGCAAGGGTTTCATACGACCAAGTTCTTCACCTTGGGGTTGCTCAGCGCTGTTCGTTAAGAAGAAGGACGAAACACTACGGCTATGTGTTGATTATCGTCCCCTCAATGCGGTCACGATCAAGAACAAGTATCCTTTGCCCCGCATTGACATTCTGTTTGATCAACTTGTGGGTGCAAAGGTATTTTCGAAGATGGATCTTCGGTCGGGCTATCATCAAATCAAGATCCGACCGGAGGACATACCGAAGACAGCTTTCTCGACGAGATACGGACTCTACGAGTACCTCGTCATGTCATTTGGGCTAACCAACGCTCCGGCACACTTTATGTATTTGATGAATTCTGTGTTCATGCCGGAACTAGACAAGTTCGTCGTGGTATTCATCGACGACATATTGGTTTACTCCAAATCTGAAGAAGAGCATGCTGAACATCTGCGCATTGTGCTACAACGGTTGCGGGAGCACCAATTGTATGCCAAGTTCAGCAAGTGCGAATTTTGGATTGATCGAGTGCCTTTCCTAGGCCATATCATTTCAGCAGAGGGCATTGCCGTGGACCCCAGCAAAATTGAACAAGTGCTGAAGTGGGAATCTCCCAAGTCAGTCCACGAGGTCCGAAGTTTCCTAGGTTTAGCAGGGTATTATCGGAGGTTCATTCCGAGCTTCTCAAAAATTGCTAAACCAATGACGGAGCTGCTGAAGAAGGGCACTAAATACATGTGGAATGCAGCATGTGAAGCCGCATTCAAAACTCTGGTGAAACATCTCACAACGGCTCCAGTTCTTGCTCAGCCAGACACGACGAAGCCATTTGATGTATACTGTGATGCATCCGGCATCGGTCTCGGCTGTGTTCTGATGCAAGAAGGGCGTGTAGTCGCCTATGGGTCTCGTCAACTGCGAAACCACGAGCAGCATTATCCAACTCACGATCTTGAGCTTGCTGCTGTGGTGTTGGCGTTAAAGATGTGGAGGCATTACCTACTGGGTAATCTTGTTCACCTCTACACCGACCACAAAAGCCTGAAGTATATCTTCACGCAGAAGGAGCTAAATATGAGACAACGGAGATGGTTGGAGCTCATCAAAGATTATGAAATTGAGATCCACAATCATCCAGGAAAAGCAAACGTGGTTGCCGACGCGCTGAGTCGGAAGGCCCATGTTCACAACTTAGCGGCTGCTGAATTAGAAGACGAAGAACCAAGCCTCCGTGTCATTCCGTATGGTGCGCTTTATAATATCGCGCTCATTCCCACAATCCGCGAAGAGATTGTTGAGGCTCAAAGAAGAGACAGAGGCATGTCTCACATACGGAGAAGACTGGACAACGGAGAGGTGAAATGTTTCCGGAAGGATGAGAACGGTACGATATGGTTTAACGACCGTATAGTGGTACCGCGTAATATGAAACTCCGGAAGAAGATCTTGGATGAAGCCCACCTGTCTAAGTTTTCCATTCATCCCGGAAGTAACAAGATGTACCAAGATTTGAAACAGAAATTTTGGTGGACGAGGATGAAGAGGGAGGTTGCTAAATACGTATCCGAATGCGATACGTGTAGACGGGTCAAGGCTGATCATATGCGGAAAGCCGGACCGCTAAAACCTTTGAAGATTCCGACGTGGAAATGGGAGGATGTGAGTATGGACTTCATCGTCGGATTACCGCTCACATCCAGGAAGCATGACTCGATATGGGTGATTGTCGACCGGTTGACGAAATCAGCTCATTTCATACCGGTGAACACTCATTATCGAGCAAGACAATATGCGGAGTTATTCATCTCCAGAATTATATGTTCACATGGTGTTCCAAAGACCATCATTTCAGATCGAGGTGCGCTGTTTGTTGCTCGATTTTGGGAGCAGCTGCATGCCTCGTTGGGCACCAAGTTGATTAGGAGCTCCGCATATCACCCTCAAACTGATGGACAAACTGAGAGGGTGAATCAAGTGCTCGAGGACATGTTGAGAGCGTGTGCCATCCACCACGGTAGGAATTGGGACGATCACCTACCGCTGGCGGAGTTTTCATACAACAACGGTTATCAAGCGAGTATTAAAATGGCACCGTATGAAGCTCTCTATGGCCGGAAGTGTCGCACACCACTGAATTGGTGTGAGTCCGGCGAAAGAGTTCTGTTTGGGATTGATCTTGTCAACGAAGCCGAAGACCGAGTTCGGTTGATACAAGAGAACTTAAAGGCTGCCCAATCCCGACAGAAGAGCTACGCCGATCAAAGGCGTAGGCCATTACATTTTGACGTCGGAGAACCCGTTTATCTTCGTGTATCCCCGATGAAGGGAATTCACCGGTTCGGTGTAAAGGGGAAGCTCGCTCCCCGTTTTATTGGTCCTTTTGCTATCACGGAGAAGTGCGGACCCGTAGCCTACCGGCTGGAGTTACCAGCAAGTCTAGCGGGTATTCATGATGTATTTCATGTATCACAGCTGCGGAAGTGCCTCAAATTCACCGCTGCTGTGCGCACTGAGGACATCGACGAATTGAAACCGGACCTGACCTACACCGAGCGACCGGTCCAGATTTTGGATGAAAAGACCCGGGTAACCCGGAACCGGACGATCAGATTCTTCAAGGTGCTGTGGAGTAATCACACCGCGGAAGAGGCGACGTGGGAAAGTGAAGATTATCTCCGCACCAACTACTCGGAACTTTTATCTTTGTACAGTTTGTAATTACCTCTCCCGTCTCGTTCCTCTTTTGTAATCTCGGGACGAGATTCTTTTAAGGGGGGAGGAATGTAAAAGTCCCAAAAACGTGTATGAATAAAAACTAAAGTTTGAGTTCATATGTGTGGCAAAGACATGAAAAATGGGACTTGCTAAAACTTTTCTTCATGCAAGGTAATACATGGATGAACATCCAACATGAGGTTCACCTTTTTACTTAAAAGTGTTGGACCAATAAGGAGTCAAATACCTCTTTGCATGTGAGTTTAAAATTCAGATTTGAAAATTCAAAGTTCACACATATGGTGACCTAAAAACTTTGAATTAACATGCAGCCATATAGTTAAGTTTTTAGGGAAAAGGTTATCACCAACTTTTCAATTGTAGGGTGGGCTCAAAAAGGAGTTAAAGAGGATAATTTGCAAACTTAAACCAAATTCAAGATTTAGTCTTGCAAATTCAAACTGAATTTGAAGAATTCAAATTCTAGCCCACCTTTTTAAAATTTAGCATTTTGGGGAGTGAAAAGATCAGCTTAAACAGATATTTGGGAGGTACATGTGGAGTGGGACCCACATGTCATTGAGCTAAAAGAGGAAACTTAATCACTAAGTTTTGCTCTCGGTGGGAACTTTTCCCGAGCAGCTTGCGAGCGCCACCGAGCAGCTTGCCGGTGACAGCTCCTGCTGCCGGCCTCCACGCGTTGGCGCCCCAGGGCGGGTTCTCACCGCTTCAGCAACGTTATCTCCCCCTCCTCGGACCAAGCCAACAGCAGTTGCTCCTCTCCTCACGATCAGCAGGGCGCTGTTTTTCCTTCACCGGCGCTGCTCCATTGCCCCTGTCTCCCGGCCAGTCCAGCGCCTCTCCGGCAGGCTCAAGAAGTCACAGAGGTGCGCCAGGAGGTACTGATCATCATCCCGTCGTCCTCTTGCCCTCCCCCGACGCCGGCTCGCCGGAATTCCAGTTTTGGCACCAGTGCACGTGTAGAACAGCATGTGTGTAATTCGGGAAATTCTCCCAAACCGATTGATCACACCTCCCACAATTCAAACCACAGCAACTAGATGCCCTAGCGCCCTCCCACGCCGAAAACCAAGGGAAACCGACCCTCCTGTGCCCCGGGCGACGAGAAATCGTCGCCGGCGGCCAAAACTGCCAGGGTCCACGGTGAGGACTAGGTTGCAGCCATTTTCTGCATGATCTGATCCACGTTCCGTGTTCCTAGAACCATAGGGATGCTGTAGGACATCATAGCTCGCCGGGAGATGCCTTGGACACGCGGGAACGCGTCCATGTCGAGCTCCCGAGCCGCCCCACCGGTGCCGACCCACCTGCAGCCATTTTCATGCGGGAAAACCTTGCCCGGCAGCTGCGCCACGTTCCCAGGAGCATGTAGGGCGAAACCGGAGCTCATTTGGTGGAGAAATGAGGGAGAACGAGCCATGCCAAGTTTCTGCTGGTGTGCACCGCGGGCTCTGGCGGGAGGTTGAAGAAGCACCTGACCCGTGGGCCCCACGCGCTACTGTGCTGTTTAAAAATCAAACAGAGAGTTGTGCAAACTTGTAAAATGCATAACTTGGTGTAGGAAGCTCCAAAAATAGTGAGATAAATTTTGTTGGATTCCTTTAAGAGAGTACTATCCAGAGGTACAACCCAATTTGTATGAAACGAATTATTTAATTCTGGAAAATTCTTGGAAGTGTTTCTGAAAAAGAATTATAGAGGGAGTTTGGTTTATCCAAAAATACCCAAATTTTGCCAGAATATTCTTTAGCATATTGTTGACCTCATAGCAAATTTTCAGCTCATTTGAAGATCATTTGAGTAGGGATTTGCTAAAAACAATCTGCTGTGTTCATAAGAGTCCAGAAACATTTTCAGAAAATGTTTCCCACTTCAAAAATCTGTTCTGAGCAATCCATAGCTCCAAAAATCATAGGAAAATTTAGGCAAGCTCTATGGGACATACTTGGAATTGTAGTTCACTTAGTTGGGCATGAAAATGCACATTACTACAGAATTAATTCTATTGAGTACAAATGCTTAAAGAATTGTTCTGGGAGAACTACCCAAGTAAAAGGGCTGAATTTTGGACCAGATGACTCTCATGTGATCAAAAACTCACATGTAAATTATCAGCCCAATATAAGTCCTGGAACTCCCTGTTCTTATTCTCCATACTTATGTATAAGGGAAAAATACATAAGGGGTATGGTGAGAATTATGGAGGACACAAGTTGACTCCACATTAGCTGCAAGTTGGCAAGCTAAATCCTTAGGTAGTATAAAACCTGCTGTAAAAGTTTTGAGGCCATTGGAGTTCTTGTTCTTCAGTTGCACTCAAATCCTTTCAGTTTGTCTATTATGTTCATTAGAGAAAAGGGTTAGTGTATAGCTAAGGGCCTTAAGGTCAAATTAGTTTAATTCTGTTCTTTGCACGACAGAGGCAAACCAAGCCATGCTTGGTTTTTCCACACAACCTCTGTTCTTAAGAAAGTAATTCTATAACTTCTTTCCATTACATTCCATGAAACATATGCATATGCATTTCAATAGGAACCACAACGAAGGGGACTCAAAGGAGTGATTCATCAAAGTGGATCAAGCTCCGGAGAGTCAAGGGTGGATCTGCAAGGACACTAACTGTTATATACAACTACCCTGCAAAACAGGCAAGCTCCGGTTTGCATTTAACAGCTGTTAAGTTTTTATTTTGTACTCACTTTCGGTCAAGATATGAACTGTGCATTAGGTCTAGTGATTGATACTCCTCTTGCATAGCCAAATGACCCATGGAGTATTGGGTAGGTGTCTTTCACCGTGTAGAACTGCCATGCTTAAGTACGGTTCGGTAGAAGTCGAGTGGTGAGATGCTACTCGCAGATTTAGGGACAACAGGGGCATACGGGATTGGTTCGTAATTGAATTAGCAAGTTAAAAGTTGAGACCGGAAGGTTGCAGGAGCAGCAGGACATAGGGGCCTGGGTGCTGTGGACCTGTCCGTGTCGGTCAAGGACCGATCCGTATGCGGCCCTGTTGAACAAGTTTGAGTTGTGTACCGGACTCATGCTGGCTATATGGGACCCAGTAAACCGATGTACCTCGGGAAGCTGTCGTTGGGACTTTTCGGGTCGCCTCAGGCGGACGGCCGGTGTGCAGTATGTGGGGAATATTCTCATGACATCTCACGTCGGAAGGTGCACCATGAGAGTAGCTACTGTACGGGGCGACTTGATCGATTCAGCGGGGGTGAAACGGGGGAAAGGCTGCCACGTACGACGTCAGTGATGGTTGTTGTAGGCAACGTCGAGTACGGGCGTACGTGTCGTGTAGTCCGGGTGTTATTGATTCGAATCACCGTCGCTCGCGGAATGGACCGAGCATACTTGTTCTCACAGTCGTGACGTAGTAAGAACTCGCATGAGAAAGGAACTAATCATATTGATGTGAAGTATTATACTAGTGTTGTATTGGATCTCGATGAATAGGCTAGTGCAAACTCGATTCTTTTATGCCATGAGCAATTTACATCGGGGGAAAGCGTTTCTTGTTTGATTGTGGACTCCCGATGTAGCGTGCCCAGGGTTACTTAAAATGCTGCAATTAATACCTGAAAGTAAGGATTCACTTTTAGGCGAGTTAATTATGCTTATGCCATCCTATGTTAGGTTCATAACCTCACTTAGAGTTTCATGTTTAGGGAGACGGTTAAGTCTTGCTGAGCGTTATGCTCACGGATGCTATCCGAGTTGTTTTGCAGGTAATTGACTCGCTGATTATGAGAAGGGGTGCCGATGAGACTCGGGAACCTCCGAGTGCTTACTCTAAGAGCATCCTCGCCGCTGCAGCTTGTCTTCGTGTTGCTAGTAAGAAACGTCCGCGGGCTGGACCGTTTCTTTGTTGCTAGTTTAGATATGAGTCGTGAGAGTGATAGTCTTCCGCTGTAGTTTACTCTGATATACTTATTTGTAAAACATTCTTGTACGCTTCCGCAAACTATTTATGTAATATGATGTATGTTCATCGACCCGTGTGCTGTTGGGTGCCGCATAACACGGCACCACCCGACGAGGTCCCGTGGGGCCGTCTCACTTCACTTTAGGCACACAGATTCTTTTCCCGTGCCACACCGTACCTTGTTCATCCTCTCTGAACCCAGGGGCTTTGTTATCCTTGATGAGTTCTCTAGTCTCTTGTATATTCTCATCATTCTTCTGACCGTTGCGTATGTCTTGCTCTAATGTGGAGTCCACTTCCATGGCGATGGCCTCACCGCTATTCACCAGACATAGATTGAGTTTTACAACCTCTTCCTTCAATTATGTAGGCATGTCCTTTAAGCTCAGCCTATTTACCTGCACCTTCCGGCTTAAAGCATCTGCCACGACGTTCGCTTTGCCAGGATGATAGTTGATGCCCACATCAAAGTCGTTGATTAGCTCTAACCATCTCCTTTGTCTGAGGTTGAGATCTGGCTGTGTGAAAATATACTTTAAGCTCTTATGATCCGTATATATCTCTGTCCTCTTCCCCATCAAGTAATGCCGCCAAATCTTCAACGCGTGTACCACTGCGGCTAGCTCTAGGTCATGCGTAGGATAGTTCTTCTCGTGTTTCCGGAGCTGTCGGGACGCATAAGCCACGACATGCCCCTCTTGCATGAGAACACATCCCAACCCGTTTCCAGAGGCATCGCAGTACACCGAAAAGTTCTTCTGCATATCTGGCATAACTAGCATTGGGGCTGTTGTCAATCTTTTCTTCAGTTCTTGAAAACTCGTCTCGCATTGCGGTGTCCATGTGAATGTGATTCCCTTCTCTAACAATTTGGTGAGGGGTCTCGAAATCTTGGAGAAACCCTCGATAAACCGTCGATAATACCCAGCCAATCCTAAGAAGCGTCAAACTTCCCCGACATTTTCGGGGGTCTTCCACTTCTGCACATCCTCGATCTTGGCGGGATCTACCGAGATTCCTCTCTCCGAGATTATATGTCCTAAGAAGGGAACTCTTTTCAGCCAAAACTCACACTTGCTCAAATTGGCATATAGTTGGTGTTCTCTCAGCTTTTGCAACACGAACCTAAAATGTCCCTCATGTTCTTCTTCATCTTTGGAGAAGACGAGAATGTCATCAATGAAAACCACCACAAATTTGTCCAGATATTCCATGAATACCTTGTTCATGAGATACATGAAGTATGCCGGGGCATTAGTTAGCCCGAAAGGCATGACGGTGTATTCATACAGCCCGTATCAAGATAGGAAAGCTGTCTTTGGAATGTCAGTTTGCCTTATCTTAAGTTGGTGGTATCCTGACCTGAGATCAATTTTTGAGAACACACAAGCTCCCCTCAACTGATCAAATAAGTCTTCAATGCGGGGTAATGGGTACTTGTTCTTGATGGTTACTTCATTAAAGGCACGGTAGTCTACGCATAACCTTTGGGTCCCGTCCTTCTTGGGCACAAATATTACGGGAGCTCCCCATGGTGAGGAACTAGGATGAATATACTCCTTCTCCGTCAATTTCCTTATATGCTCCTTGAGCTCTTCCAGCTGTTTGGAGTCCATCCGATTAGGCCTCTTGTATATTGGAGCTGTTCCAGGCACTAGCTCAATCGCAAATTCCACTTCACGATCGGGAGGCATACCTGGCAACTCCTCGAGAAAAATGTCTAGATATTCCCTGATAATCCTGATCTCTTCCACTTCCACCTCAACTTGATTGAGTTTAAGGTCCCTCCTAGGGTTTTGTACAGTTATGAACTTCACTCTTGTGCCACTAGGGTGAGTTAGTTCCACCGTTCTTGTCGAACAATGGATGATTCCCTTATGTTTGGTCAACCAATCCATACCCAAAATAATATCTATCCCTTGTGAGTCTATCACTATGAGGTTTGCAGTAAATACTACCCCATTAATGTCTAGATTCACCTTGGGACACACTTGTCTTGTCCTTATTTCTCCCCCTGGAGAGTTTACTGCTAGCATATGGTTCATTTGTGTTGTTGCTAGATCATGCTTCTTAACAAACCCTTGAGCAATGAACGAGTGGGTTGCACCAGAATCGAACAACAGGGTTACAATGTGTAAATTGGCAGGAAACTTACCAATTACCACGTCAGGTGCCTCTTGTGCTTCCTTCATGGTCACGTGGTTCACTCGTCCTCGCATCACATTCTGCTGTTGTGGCTGCATGGGCTTCTTCTTTGGGCACTTATGGGCGTAGTGCCCCACTTCACCACAGCTGAAGCATTGTACCCCAACTTTAGGTGCCTGGCCTTTGTTGTCTTGGGGTTGGTTCGGTGGTCCTTGTCCTGCTGGTCGAGGTTGATGTGTGGGGCGAGGCTGCTGCACAAACTGACGCTGCGGCTGCGCTGGTGCTGACGGAGGCCTGAAGTTTGGGTTGTACCCTCTGGGTGCTGAGTAGGGTACCACAACACGGCTCGTCTGCCCTGCGGGTTGCTGCATCAGACGTGGGCGTGTGTTGGCTTGGTGTGACCATCTCTCCTTCCTCTTGTTTTCATTCTCCAAGGCCTTCAGCTTCCTCTCCACAACAAATGCTCTGTCTACCATCTTTTGGAAGCTTTCATACTCGTTGGAGGACATTGCACACTACATTTTCATAGTAAGTCCTTCCACAAAGTATTCCTGTTTCTGCTCATCAGTTTCGATGTCCCGTGGTGCATAACGGGATAGTTGGGTGAATTTAGTGAGGTATTTCCTCACAGTCATGTTTCCTTGCTGCAGTCCCAAGAACTCCTTTCTCTTGTTTTTGAGTTCACCCCTTGGTATGTAATGGTTGCGGAAACTGCGCTTGAACTCTTCCCAAGTGATGTTCTCGGGGTCATGATGGGCTGCCACGTAAGCGGTCCACCAATCAGCAGCAGGTCCATGCAATTGGTGAGAGGCAAACAGCACCCTCTCATACCCTTGACATTGTATGATCCCCATCTTGCTCTCAATGGTCTTTAGCCAGTCATCTGCCTCCAGAGGTTCAACAGCACTTGCAAACTTTGGAGGTTGAGTCCCCAGAAACTCACTCAACCTTGGTTGGCGTGGTGCAGCTTGTGGGGGTGGAGCTTGGTGCAAGTTGGCCACCACTTGAGTTAGACTCTGGATGAGCTGATTCTGATTTTCAAGCATCTGGTGGACAGGATCAGCTCCTTCGCGGCGACCACCCCTGTCTTGTCCACCAGAAAGATGAGGGTTGCCGGCCTCATCGTTGTTGTTGGTGGGGTTGGCACCACGACCTTTCCTCTTCCAGCCATCTATCATGATCAAACAAATGTTAACTTAAAGCATTACGTATTAACTTCCCAAATTGCTTGTTTAAACTTAAACTTTTGAGGCCTTATTATAGTAACATTTTCTGAGGGTTTCACGTAGATTTTTGGGAGTCACGTCTCACGCGAAAATAAATGCACTCTTAATTCATAGGGGTTCACACATCAAAGCAAAGCAACCTAAAGACGAGGTGATGGACAAATGTGTATGGCTTCCACAACTCATGTCACACACCAAACATTAACACACAAATAACTAAGGTATTGACTCGACTACTCGATAACCTACTGAACTAAGGGAAAGGACTCTACACGACTCGTATCACTGAGCTGGCTCCTCGGGGTCTTCCTCATTATTGCGTCTGCCCTCTGATTCCGCTTTGGGTGGGGAAGCTGCTGGTGGAGAAGTGCGGCGACGCCTGCCCGCCCGGCAGTCTGGGGAGTCAGGAGTCCATGTGTCATTCACGGTGACACACAATTCACTCCCATCTCCTCTTTCTCTCGCTCTCAAGCTGGCTCGAAGCAACGCCTCAGTCTCCTTCAGGGTGTCACGAACATCCTGATGCTCCTGCTGACACACCTGCAGTCAAGTGCTGAGCATAGCAGCATCCTCCAAGCACAGGTCCATGTGCTCATGGGAAGACCCCTGCTGCACTGGCGAGTACTTGTACTCCGCGGTGCCACTCTCACGCTGGAGGATATACATGTACTCAGTCCTGTCCAGGTGGCGACGGTTGATGTAACTCTGGCAGGTGATGGCCTCCCAGGTGACATACATCTCAGCATCGACCTGTGTCGCCCGACAAGCTGGAGAGCGGTGGATCTTGAGCAGCTGATTTTCATGGATAATCCTCATTTCTGAACTCCATTCTTCCCGCTTCTCACGGATGGTCCATGTGGAGCTGTAGTGTATGATTAGCTTGCCCGTATTGCCGGCAGCGTGGAGCATACGCCGTAAACGGCGCAACAAGCCTCCTACTGCCAACCCGTAGGAGTGGTACGTCACCGGACGGTTCTCCTCTCTTAAGACAAGGGCAACTACTGGAACTCTCCCTCTGGTGGACTTGCGGGTGGTGCGGATCATGCGAACCATCTAAAACATAAAGCATTTAAAATTAAGTTAGATAAGAGTTAAACAAAAATTGTATTTTGAATAAAAGTTTGGGTAAGATGAATAAAGTGACCCCATTAAATAACACCTTCAACCCACACTTTTGTAAAATAAATTTTAAGAAAATAGGGTCCTATACGTCCATTTCTACCTAGGTCCACGTTCCTACGGGCAACCTTGGCTCTGATACCACTTCTGTCACACCCGGTTTCTCCGAAGAACAACCGAGTGAATACCACATGTATGCCAGGATCATTCTCTCATACATGTGATGACAAATAGTGAAGCATCATTTATTACAAGCCAGGTGTTGAATATAAATAAGTCTTACATAGCATACGTCTCGATGGACGATAATAAGTTCATGACATGTAAATAAAACAACAGGGGAATATAAATCTTGTGGGCTCCGTCACAGGCGTTGCCCGGGGGACTCCGTGAACCTAGAATCCTTCCTCGGGACCAAAGTCTTGGTCATTAAACACCACATCATTCTCTTGACCTGAGCAGCAATATAAACCAACAGAAAAGCATGTTTGAGTACCGTGGGTACTCAGCAAGTGTGGGAAAGTTATGTCATGCATGGCTAGAGCAAGGAGAGGTTGAACTCATGGTTAAAGCACTACGCAATTAATACCTATCACCTTAGCTTATTAAGCACCTACATTACTACACAGGTGAAATGAATCCCAATCCCTCAACCCATCATCATTATCAAATAAACATAGTCTCATCTCCAATGTTAAGCTTCCCTCTTAACATCCACAACTTCCCAATTCATCATCCTCTAATCATGAATAAGCCCAAGCCGCTCTTGACCATGAGCACGGCTGTCATGACAGTTTTGACTCTGCAGAGTTTGCACCACTGTACCCACATGTAGTGATTTCATCCCCCGTTGCCGGGTGGACTAAAAGAACCTCCATTATGCCAGTGGCCGCGAACCACATTCACACTTCCCAGGTGTGTAGCCAGGAGATCACTACGAAGCCTTTACAAAGGGATTCCCGACGAGCGTGGGCCCACTGAGGTTTCACCCCTAACAGCATACAAGAGGCTCCAACCCCGCTGCAGTGGCCCCCTCTTGAGCCTTGCGGTTCATATGGTAGTCCAGCTGACACCTATTCCCCGCACCATCCAACACACCCATACTACGCCGGGGATAAAAAAAGAAAGGGCAGCCCGGTGCATGTAGCTCCCGCTTGCGCAGGGTCCGGGGAAGGGTCCGACCCATTTGGGTCTTTTGTACGCAGCCTTTCCCTGCATTTCTGCAAGAGGCTGTTTCCAGGACTCGAACCCGTGACCTCATGGTCACAAGGCAACAGCTTTACCGCTGCGCCAAGGCCCAATTATCCTATTCTAAGCATGGCTAAGCATATAAATAAATGACATGATAAAATAGATCCCAACCCAAGCTACAAGGAAACAAGGTAATGCAATTCTAGGGAAACTTCCTCGCATGGGTTTCATATTTCAATTGACAATGCAAATAATTCTATCTACACGTCCTATTATAGGATCAAAGTGGTCAAGGACACTTGCCTTCTTCCTGCTGCTCTGGGAATGGCAAGTCTTGGTCTTTGAAGGGGAGAACTTGCTCTAGGGCAGGTTCTACTCATGCCAATACACATAGCAAAAGAAAACAACAATCCATAAGACACAGTTCACACTTTCACTTCATACAAACCACACATACATGCCTATGAAAGTCATTCACATTTCTAAGTGTTGTGGTTACTCTACATGTGTCGATTTTTGGCCTACCTGCACTTTTAAACATATGTATATGATTTCTAACTTTTGTATTCAGATTTCTGTTTGCACACTATATATGAATTTTTCCAATTTGAACAAATTCTTTATATTTAATTAATACACTTCTTAGCTACCAAGTTTGCATGAAAGGTAATTTCCTACTCCAAATAGGTTTTCAGATCTTCTACAAAATCCTAAATTGAAGCTTTTGGATTTGGAGAACTCATTTATCCTTTTCTAATTATGCATACTTATTTTCCTATATTTTCAGATTTATTTTCTATGCCTAAAAGTGAACTTTATTATGAAAATAGTAAGACACATCATCTAAACAGAATAGGTTCTGATCTAAAATGTTCAATAATATATTTTTGAACTTCCTCTCTGATGTGGAACAAATTAAATTTATTTTACTAGTTTTTAGAATTATTTCCTAGACTAAAATGTGTCTCTAGAGAAAATAAAAATGAGCAACACTTAGGCAGATTTCATTTCAGCCTAAAATCTATTTTTAACTCATTCTAAAGTTTTCCAAGTACTAGGAGAGTTTAAATTTGAATTTGCACATGTGTTTGCCTTTCCTTTTAAATTTAAATCCTAGTCACATATTCCAATTTCTGAATTTAATATCATATAGGGTCAAAAAGGTAAATCCACCCTACTACAAGGTCTAATTTACTATTTCCTAAATTTCCAGGGGTCTAACTACACATAACAGAGGGGTTTTTCTAATTGTTATTAAGTCCAGGGGCTAAAACTGATTTTTAAATGATTTTACACGAATTTCTGAAGTTCCAGTGGCTAGATCAGAAGTTTCTGGGGCTAGCTCGTGTTTTCTGAGATCCCCAGGGGGTAGCGCATAAGAATCCTGGCTTTTATAACACGGGGCTGATGTGGACCATCCGATTTAAAATAGACGGGTCAGATTAGATCACCGAACCGGTACGCGCGGGTTTTATTTCTACCGTGCGATTTAAAATAGATGGCCCTCAAGGGGCCACGTCGCCCTAGCCGGAGCCAGCCCGCGCGCGCGGCGGCTGGGGCGGCGATCTCGCCGGCGCAGCTTCGGTTCCTTGCCGCTATACGTTAAAATTTCAGTTTTCACACGGATCGACTGCGGAGAGGTAGGGGAGCTCACCTAGGGGTTTCTCGGGCTTGGGGAGGTTGGAATTCGGCTCTGCGACGACGATGGTTGAAGCTGCTCCTCGGTGCTCATCGGAACCTATGCTAGGGCGCGAAACTTGTCGCTTCCTTCACGTGCAGGACTCCCTGGGGGCGGTGGAGCACGATCAGCGTGTTAGATTAGAAAATCCGAGCAAGGATCGAAAGAAAACGGTGATCGAAACTTTGGTTCTCACCGGAGAGAAGAACGGCCGATCGGGGGGAAAACAGGGCGATTGTCGACGTTTAAATAGGCGAGGGAGGGCGGCGGTCTGTTGAGATCGAGTTGGGGGTGTCCGGGACCGGAAATTGGGCTGGGGGCGCGGGTTTCCGGAGGTCGGTTGCGATCGGGCGCGAGAGAAGAGTCCGGGCCGTTGGGGGCGCGCGGGGAAGGAGATGACACGTGGGCCCCGCGTGTCAGCGAGAGGGAGAGAGGGGGGCGCGGGTTCGGGCTGGCGCGGGGGATTGGGCCAGCTGGCGGGTTTCGGCCCACTGGCTGGTTCCGGGTTTTCTTTTTTCTTTTTCTTTTTCCTTTTCTTTTTCTGTTTTGATTTGAATTTGAATTCCAGTTTGAATTTGAATTTCTGCACCACATGCAATACGTCCAAAATTTTTTAAATTCCCCTCTTTAGCAGGTTTTGGGGTGTTACACCTGCCTGAAATGAAAATAACTTTTGAGTGCATCATTATTGGGTGTTTTTCTGCAGGTACTAACCACGTATGTATCCCGTGTAGTAAACGTGTGCGAGAGGCCGTTTAGTGCCACAATTGAGACGTATATGCCTGTATAATCCGGTTAGGATTTTCTTTTTGTGAGGAATGTAGTACCGGCATATCATTGGCATGTGCATGAAAGATAATGATAACAAAGAACTAAAATCACCAAGTTTCAACATTTAGGACCCTGGTTGGGTAGAAAAATTTGATAGTTGATCAATGTAGTTCCAAAGGATTGAAAAACAGAGTGCTCTGTTTTGGGCAGCAAGTTTGCTGAACTTTGAAAGAGCATAACTCACAGATTATTTAGCCAATGGAGGTGTGGGATATAGTTCTAGAAAGGTGTTTAAGTAGTATACCACTTTGTTGTATACTTCCAGAGCTGAATCAGACCTTAAACTGGCTGAAATTCCAGGTGATTGTAAACTGTCCAGAACCAGGACAGATTGAAAACACTCTCTGGACTGTTCTGTTTTTCAAGCATAACTTCCTGTAGAAAAATCTAAAATTTTCATATCGTACATCTTTGGAAAGGGTAGGAGATGTGTTACATCTTTGTAATTCGAAGTTTCTGAAATTTCAGCACAGAACTCAGTGGAAACCAGAGTTGAAAACAGCAACTTCCAAAGGAGGTGCTGTTGAAATTCTTCCAGAAATTCTGTTGACTTTGAATTACCATAACTTTTAAACCAGAGCTGATCTGAGGGAAAATAAGTACTCGTTGGAAATATACTGAAGTTAACTTTAACTTTAGTATTCAGCTCGAGTCATGAAATTGCCCATCAGCAGGTCAAAATCTTGAATAGGTAGCAACTGGTCATTCGGACAGAGGGATGACAGTTGAACTCATTTGATGGATTGTTGTACCCAAGGGGGTATGAGTACTTACAATGGGGTAGAACATACTCATGAGTGGTTGTCTTCAACTAGTGAAAGATTTGAGTATATGTCTTGCTCAAGTTCTTTTGCTATAGACCATGTTTGTGTCGTATTGAAGGTAAAAGGGTTGTATACGTGATGACAAAGCGATTTTAACGTCTCGTAGTGACCAAAACTAGTTGAGATGAACTTCCAAAGAGGAAGCCCGTCAAGTTGGATTTAACTAGCTTGTATTTGGTCTGGTAATGGTGTATCTTATGCAAAGTTATTACATTATCTGTATACGAGATGTATCGCATGTTTTACTGTCATTATGTTTTATGCCT
Source organism: Neostapfia colusana (assembly GCA_030760725.1). Taxonomy (NCBI): domain Eukaryota; kingdom Viridiplantae; phylum Streptophyta; class Magnoliopsida; order Poales; family Poaceae; genus Neostapfia; species Neostapfia colusana. The sequence continues at coordinate 21,177,439 of JASWHV010000011.1, forward strand.
ATTGGACTGCATGAAGTATGTTGCGGGACTGATGTTTATTGTCGTATGCTTGCAGATTGTTCGCACTCGGACCACGCATGAGATTGGTGGCTCTAGCCAGCAGGGGGTGATGACTCCCAGCCAACTGCCTACGACAGCACCCCGCAGCAACAACCACCACCACCGCCTCCGCTTACGCTAGCGGATGTGATCGCGGCCCTGGTGAGTAATCGTGAGGAGCAGACCGACCATCTCCGAACGATCATGCAGAATACGTCCCGGGGGGGCTCAAGAGAGGGGGCCTCGTGAGCCCCGTCATGTGACGTACTCGGACTTCATGAGTACGCACCCTCCGGTGTTCACAGAAGCAGCAGAACCCATGGAGGCCGACAACTGGCTGTGGACAATTGAGTCCAAGTTTGGGCTGCTCCAATGTACGGAGCGGCAGAAGACTCTGTTCGTGGCACAGCAGCTTCACGGTGCCGCTGGTGCATGGTGGGCAAACTATGTCGCCTCACTGCCGTCTGGCCACGCCGTGGAGTGGGAATAATTCCAGGAGGCGTTCCGCGCCTACCATATCCCTCATGGGATAATGAAGCGGAAGTTACAAGAGTTCTTGGAGCTGAAGCAGGGCGGGAGGAGTGCCCACGACTACTCCCATGCCTTCAACCATCTGGCGCAATATGCATCGGATTATGTCTTCACCGAGGAGAAGAAGCGGGAGCACTTCTATCGGGGATTACATCCCGAGATGAAGACGCATCTCGTCCAATGCAATCGCGGCACGTTCAATGATCTAGTCAACGCCGTGATCATGCAAGAAGATGCACAGCAGGAGTTGGCGGCTGAGCAGCGGAAGCGCAGTATGCCACCCAGCAGTGGGGGTGGAGCTCCCCAGAAATACCACATGGTGTATCGGACACCATCCGGTCAGCGGTGGCATCCACCGGCGTGACCTCAACAGTTCGGGGGTCATTCTTTCCAGTCACCCCCGTTCCGACCGCCGATGCCACCACCGCTACCGCAACAACAGCAGCAGAAGCAGATGGTACCCCGGGCGTTCCCACCACCACAACGCGCCCCGTGTTTCTGTCTGCCAATCAGCGGAGGACCACCTCGCTACACATGCTTTACGTGTGACCAGGCGGGCCATTTCTCGAAGGACTGTCCCCAGGGGAAGCAGAGCAGCGGGCAAGCCCAGTTCCATGGCGGTGCTCGAGGCTGACCTCCGGTCAAGAAGGTTGGTCAGCGAACTGGGGGCGTTCGCAACCTCGACAATGAGGACGCCCCAGAGGGAGACAACGTGCTGGCGGGTACGTTCACTCTCAACGATCAAGCAATCGTCATATTATTTGATTCGGGTGCAACCCACAACTTCATAAGTGCATCATATGTGGTTAAGCATCAACTGGAAGCCTTTCCAACCGAGTGTTCTTATATGATCTGCTCACCGGGAGGAAAGATTTCAGCTACTATGATGATTCTGAAAGCACCACTGTGCTTAGGTGGGAAGATATATCCCATCACTATGATTATTCTTGAGGGGCAGAATATTGATGCAATCTTAGGGATGTCATGGCTAAGCTACCATGGCGCGGTCCTAGAAACATTATCATGGACGGTTCACCTCAACTCCCCACTACACCGTCCGCGGTCCCTCATATTAGACAACCCAATCCGAGAAGTTTCAGCAATTAATAACACTGAAGCTCTCAAGTTAGATGATATCCCCGTAGTCCGGGAGTACCCCGACGTGTTTCCGGATGATCTTCCGGGCATGCCACCTGAGCGGGATGTCGAGTTCAAGATTGAGCTTGCACCCGGGAATACGCCCATATTACGGAGACCATATAAAATGGCTCCAAACGAGCTGGCTGAACTGAAAGAACAGCTCAATGATCTGTTGAGCAAAGGTTTCATTAGACCGAGTTACTCGTCTTGGGGATGCTCGGCGATGTTCGTAAAGAAGAAGGATGAAACCTTGAAGCTGTGTGTGGACTACCGGCCGCTCAACGCTGTCACCATAAAAAACAAATACCCACTGCCCCGCATTGACATCCTGTTTGATCAGCTTGTGGGTGCAAGTGTGTTCTCCAAGATGGACCTTCGCTCTGGATATCATCAAATAAAAATTCGGGCGGAGGATATCCTGAAGACGGCCTTCTCGATGAGATATGGTTTATATGAATATCTCGTCATGTCTTTTGGTCTCACCAATGCTCCAGCACATTTCATGTATCTCATTAACTCGGTGTTCATGCCGGAGCTGGACAAGTTCGTTGTGGTGTTTAATGATGATATCTTGGTTTACTCCAAGATAGAAGCAGAACACGCCGAACACTTGAGGATCATTCTTCAACGATTGCGGGACCATAAGCTATATGCCAAGTCAGAAAATGTGAGTTTTGGATCAGCCAAGTGCCATTTTTGGGACATATCATCTCAGCGGAAGGCATTGCGGTTGACCCAAGGAAAATTGAGCAAGTGCTGAAATGGAAAGCTCCCACTTCAGTCCATGAAATCAGAAGCTTCAAATTCAAATTTCAGCCACTTTCATCACTTGAATTCAAGAGTTGCCTTCATATTCAAACTCAACACATTTTTCTGAGTTAGTCCACCAATTCTCATCTCCATTGGAGCTCATCTTGTCGGGAGCCAAATTTGCACTAATTCAAAACTGAATTTGAATTTCAAATTCAAATGGCCAGTAAATTTAGCCAAACCAGTTTCAAACTTAGGAAATCAAATTCAAACAATTACTTGGAGGCTAAGTCTCTCATTCAATTGAGAGTAGCTGGGATATTTACAGTGGAAATTGGAAAAAGCAGTAGGGGGAGATGGGGCCCACAGGTCAGCAGGAGAGCTAATTCACAACCGAGCGTGCTCTGTTTTCTCACTGAAGCAATCGCACGCAGCGCGCCACCGAGGCGATTCCCAAATGCCACCTCCCGAGCAGCTCAAGGCGCGGTAGGCGTTATTGGCAAAACGTGATATTTCCCACCACAGAAACTGACTCACCGTGCTGCTCTGGCCGTTCCTGAGCTCTTCGACGAAGAAACACCGCCACACGCTCGACAACTTTCGGTTCTCCGACGTCCGCTCGTCTCCGAGGTTGGCACACTGGTCTGAGATCACCCAGAGCTTCGCTGAAGCCTCCTCGACGTGATCGACGCAACAACCCGGCGCCACACCAACGGTAAACCGACCACGAGCTCCCTGTTTACCTTCAGCACCGTGTAGAGCCGCCGCTACCAAAAACTCATCGTCTGGCCGCTAGGTTTGATCCCACGCCGAGTTGAGCATGCCAAAAGGTTCTCCTAGGAGTGCACTTTCTGTCCGACAAACCCGGCCGCAAGCCATAGAGTGTGCTTGCTGGAATTTCACATCTTGCCAAGAGCATGTGATATAGCCCGTGTTCGGTTAATTGGAAAATTCAGGCTAACCAGTCAAGCAATCGCTCCCCAGCTTCGACAACCAGCTAGAAACGTCCGTGCGAATCCATACGGTCAAGAATCACGGGAATCCAGCGAGAAACCACCGAGTTCCGTGGGTTTTTCGTTCGTCGCCGGGTTTAGACCTAGGTCGCACAGTGAAGTCTGGTTTGCCGTAACTTTGAGCAAGATCAGAGGCTGAGTCGTTGCTCCATAGGTCGTGGCAGTGCTGTAGGAGCCAACAGAGGGGACTGTGAGGCATGACAGCGCCATACCGACATCGCCGAACTCATCCCGTGGACTGTCGCCGTCGCGCAACCGATTCCGGTGATCACCGGCCGGCGACAGGGTGAGCAACGGGTTCCCCGAGCAATTCCAGGCGGGGGCGGCCAATTTGGTCGAGTTCTGGTCACGGGAACAGCCTTCTGGCGAGTACTACGGCGAATGGGGCGGCAAGGAGCCGCGGGAGCGCGAGGTAGACGAAGCTCCGCGAGCCCCACATGTCGGCCTCTGCTAAAACCGCCCCGGATCGGCTGTGACACCGGGATCTCGTGCGACTACGTGGGAGACTCTGCGGACCCCCCGTGTGGTTTGGCTGCGGTGCTGACACGTAGCCCAGGGACCCCACCAGCCAGTTTAAACTTTATTTGAATTTTCAGATTTGGTTCAAACTTCAAATGCATATAACTTCTGCTAGGAAGCTCCAAATTCAGTGAGCCAAATTTTGCTGAACTAAGCTTTTTGACTACTTTACAGCAACACAAATTTCAGCTCATGAGACTTAATAGCTTTCCAGAATTAATTCCATAAAATTTAAACTGTTGGGAATTTTATCTGGAGAATTACTTTATGAAAAATTCCTAAATTTGGCTGAGAGGTTCATTGGAAAATCCTTGAGTCACAGTAAAATTTTGAGACCCATCCAGATTCATTTAGTCTCTCTAATGGTGTGATTAAGTGAACTGCCCTGAGAAAATAGAAAAATGTACAGAAACATTTTTCAGATTTTCTCAAATCTTGTTTAGGGCATAACTTCATCTAGAATTCGTCAAATGACATGAAACCGATTCCATTAGAACCATCTCAAATTCTAGTTTCCAGAAAGTAATGGTTGAAGCCATGAAAATCCCTGGAATTCCTTAGAGGCTCTAATATTGACCAAATAGGCTTTTATTTGTACGAAGCTCAAATGAACTTTTTTTAAAATGAAACTTGGTAAAGACTCTGGTTAGGACCCTATCAAGCCACCATAAAAATTTCAGAGCCAAAAGGGAGGGCTAGCTAGAGTTATAGTAATTACTTATTCAGTTCTAAACATTGCATTTAAATTGACATATAGTATATCGTCTGTGTGTAGTCGCTGAAGGCGAGGAAACTCCGGAAGTGCTTGACTTCCTTCTACCGGATGAAGCCCTAACCACTCACCAGCAGCAACAAGGCAAGCCCCGGTTTGCATTAACCCATTTTTCAAAGTTTTGCTTTATGAATACTTAGTATGTGGTATGAATGTGCATTAGGTGTAGGATGGATGAAACCCAAGTGCATAACCAGATGTTTCCACAAGAGTGAGGGTAGTGTCTAAGACCTCGAGTAGACAGGCTAAGCTTAAAGATTCATAGGACTTCGGTACAAGTCGAGTAGTTGGAATCTACTCGCGAGTTTAGGCTTTGGGACACACGGGATTGGTTCGAGTGATGTGAGATCACTTTAGTAATGAAAATGAGACTAGGCAGGGGCTAGGGCGCAGCAAGAGGAAGTCTTGTGTGCGCAGCCCTGTCCGTGTCGATTGAGGACCAATCCTTGTGTGGCCCACGCTGATCAAGTTTGAATGTACCGAAGGCATATCGGATATATGGGCCCCAGTAAACCGATGTATCATAAACGGGCGTCGAGGCATAACGCACCGATTTATAGGTGTATGTTGAGGGCAGCAAGGTGGAAATCTGCTAACGGGCATAGAGAGATGCTCCGTGTAGGGAACCTCCTGCCTGTTTTGGTGCGACCGGTTCAACGTTTGGGCTGTTGGGTGAAAGGTTGTCCCGTACGACATCGAGTGAGTGTGCTGTGCAGCTCCACGGGTGGGCGTACGTGATGTGCTCTTCGGGTATCCCTGCAGATGTATATTGAGTCGATTCGTTGTCCCTCACGGTGAAGAGTACTGCTTGGTCACTGAGTCGTGACGTAGGTTAATGTATGAATGAAATGTGATGATTCAGTATTGCTGTTATGATAAAATTGTATTGCTACTTGTGTGCCACCAAATATTGATTACTAAATTTCAGATTCATGAACTGGTAACTTTGGCTAAAAGATGAACTAAGGATGAACTTGTAGGCGTCTCCGTTTGCTGAAATTTTACCGCCCCATGTTCGTTGTACACTACATGTAGAGTTTCATGCCTAGGTGAGTCGGTTAAGTCTTGTTGAGCCATCGTGCTCATGGTTGCTGCTTAAGTGTTTTTCAGGTGAAGAGTATCCCACGGACTCGGGTTACGAGTCCACCGGCGAGGGCTACCCTCTGTCGGGGACCACGGCTGAGTGGGAGCCGTACACGCCGCGCTGAGCTGGAGGAGTGTAGCTAGTGTGGGTTGCCCTACTGCTGGGCAACCGAATTTTGCTAGATAGATGGGCGTGAGTTGTACAAACTTAGTTTCCGCTGCTGTAATATAAACACTAGTTGTAACTGAAGTATTGTACTACTTTGTACATTTCAGTTGGTTTTCTATGTAATACAATATTGTTCTTATCATTTGTGCTGTTGGGTGTCGAATCGTGCGGCACCACCCTCTGCGATCCTGGATGAGCGGATTCCGGTCCGCCACAGTTATAGTCTTCTGCTGTAGCTTATTTTGATATATGTACTTGTAAAACACTTTTGTACGCTTCCACAAATGATTTATGTAATGTAATGTGTTTTGTTGACCCATGTGCTGTTGGGTGCCGCATATTATGGCACCACCCAACGAGGTCCTGTCTCTGGCCCTCACAGTGAACCTAGTCTTTGTCTGAATCGATTAAGGCCTGTTCTCGTGTTCTGCTCCGCTGGACAAGTTTGATCTTGTGCCGGATGCATACTGGCAATATGGGACCCATAAAACCGATGTAACATGTTAACCTAGGTGTTGAGGCGATCCCTATCGTCTTATGCAGATGCTGAAAGGAGATAGAAGTCGGTACTACGAGGTTTGCCATAGTGAGACTTACTCCAAGTCGGTGGGACCGGTTCGACATTTGGGTGTAGTGTCAAAGGTTGCCACATACGTCGTTGAGGGGATTGGTTGATGACCTTTCTCAAACGGGCGTATGTGTCGTGTCATCCGGGTGTTTTTGATTTGAATCACCGTCGCTCGCAGTAGTGAGCATACTTGTACACTGAGTCGTGACGTCGTAAGAAATTGAGGGAAAAGAAATGTGCTTCGTGATTAATCCTCATATTGGAGATGAGGGATGATAACTACTTTCACTAAATTTACTTTCTACTTTGGGCTAGTGGCGTTGAGACAAAGCGTTTCTTGTTTGATTGTGGAGTCTCGACGTTGATGGCGCAAGGTATGTATTGGTATAGGGTAGCTCACTAAATTTACCTTCTGCATGGGCAAGTGGCATCGAGATGAAGCATTTCTTGTTTGATTGTGGAGTCTCAATGTAAATTGTGCAATGATAATAAAAGTTGTTTAAAACCGGAAGTAAGGACTCTCTGTTACCTCAAGTTCATCTTTTCTGAAAATTTCTTTATTCAGCCCTCTATTTCCAGCATTTAGAGTTCCATGTGTAGGGTTTCGGTTAAGTCTTGCTGAGCATAAGCTCACGGTTTGTTGATTCATTGTTTTGCAGGTAACATTGCTTAAGGTGACGTTAGAGAGGAAGTGACATCCAAGCGGTGCAGCACCCAATGAGGGGTGTGAGTCTCACTTGGAATCCTGCATGCCGCCGTGTTTGGGTGTAATGCTGTTGTGGAGCTTCCACTGGCAGGATGGCTTCCTTTTGCTTAGCATAGGCTATAGATCGTGAGTTGTACTCTTATCTTCCGCTGCAATGTATGTCTGTACATTCTTCATAAATGTGACAATATTATGTATTAAAGACATATATTGTTGTGTATGTGTGTTTTTCGGATGTGTGCTGTTGGGTGCCGCATTGCACGGCACCACCCAATGCGATTCCTGGACTGTCGGGACGGGGTCCCCACAGTGGACTCTTCTCACTAGCAACACCAAGACATACGGCAGCGGCAGGGGTTTCCATGAGTTAAATGACTCGGATGGCTCTGTGGCTCACCGAACAACCTCATCATAAGCACATATGTTAACCTGCAAAACCACTAATATAGCAAGCATCAGCACATCGGCTTAGCAAGACTTATCCTTCTCCTCTAAAAAAGAAAATCTAGATGCAAGAAACAATGAATATAGCAGCTGAGTTTTGCATAAAGGACTCACCTATAGTTGATCCTTAACTTTCAGATTTTAGAGCATCCTTTTAAAGCTTTGAGCCGAGCTGCATCGCAACCCCACAATCAAACAAGAAACGCTTTGTTACGATGTTTCTTGCACAAGGGAAATAAACTCAATGTGCACTATCTCTAACACATACATGGTTGCAATACAATTTATAACACGAGACTTATGAATTCATAGTAATTCACTTCACTTCTTACTACGTCAAGACTCAATGTCCAAGTATGCTCATATAAACGCGAGTGATGTGGACATCACATCAAAGGACACACATAAACAATTCTACGAAGGACTGATTTACACGAACTCGTGCTAAGAAACTTGAACAACAGGTTAATGCTTTCCTCTCTACATTACATTTTAATATTAATGAGAATAATATGCTACCTAGTCATGTGATTACGTGATACTCATGTTTACACATGAAGGAGCATCATTGGCAGCAGCCTCAACTTCACATGTAATTCAGTACCATTCTGTCACGTTCAAGGGGGCATAATACACATGGTGTGAAAGCTTATCAAGTCTACTTTCCAACACAATAAAACGGTGCATTGTTTGGAGTATCCAACATGGAGTTATGGCCAAATTACTAAAGACCGCACAGAAGGTGAGCAGACGCGCGAGGACCTAAGACTACTTTGTGAATTGCTCACTAGCTGACCCTCCACTTCAAAACATGGTGACTTCAGTTCACACCTAGCTAGGAGGGTTGTTCCCAGTATAAGTAACACTCTTGTGCTCCTAGAAAAACAATCATTGATCATTTGATAAACAATATAATTCTGAGTGCCTTGCACACCTTTGTTCTTCTAGGTTCTTCATGGACTTGTGAATTGATCCGTCAGGGGTCCCCTAATTCGTTCTCTAGGCTTCCGGGCCTTTTGTGTAGATTAGTTTCCGGTTTGTGGTTCTGCAGTCGTTCAGAGATTGAGTCGAAATCCTCAAGGTTTCGTTGCCTCTCTCCCCGTCGCTTGGTCGCAACCAACTTTGTCTGGTATAAAGCTAGTTATCTCGGATTGTAGTTCTGTGGTTGTTCGGAGATCGAGTAGAAGTTCTCAAAGACTTCAGTGCCTCTCTCCCCATCACTTGCTCGCATCCAACATTGGCAGGTATAAAGCTAGTTACCCCGCCGTTTTCAGCTAGTTACCGTTGTTTATTCCATTGTCCGATCTTTCCATTTGCCCTTCGTCGTACCTACTGCCGTGAAGATCGGGCCACCCCCGGGTTTCACCCCATTATTTGGTATAAGATTTCGGGTTTACATGGTAGGTACGATCCTCATATCATCCATTTGTTATCACCATTTTTTCTGTTATCCATCTCGTGTTTTTTGTGTCATACCTATAGTCCACTAAACCACCACAAAAATTAACCAGACATTTGTGTAGTACCGCTGATCTTGTGTCATTTGCACCATTTGTTGTTGTCATATCCATCTACATTGTGTTGGTCAGCCCGCATCTTGTTAACATAAAAAAAAGAGAAATGTTTAAAGGGCTGCAAGATTATAATCATTGTTGAAAGAATTTTCAGATTGGGCAAGAAAGTTTTACTCATCTTTGACTTGGTTTATGATACTTGATTTACGGTGCTACAAGCCTTCCTTATTCAGTCATCCTAGCTCCACAAAAATACCATAACCGGATCCCTCAACTCGTAATCCTTTCAACCGCTTAATCACAGCAGGGATACTACCACATTTTGCACATTCGCAGTCCTTGAGAACGGGTAAGAACTTTGGTAAGCAAGAGGTGAGATTGTGTGATTCCACAAAATAAATTCCTATACCATTTTCCCACTCCACTGTTCTAACATGGCAGGATCTGATTCGAGTGTTCATGGTGGTAATACTGGAAGGCAAGAACCACCGATTGCAAGAGCTGAACTACGCCAACTCGAAGACTCACTATTGGAGGCAATGGAGAGGATGTTCAATGAACGTCTCCCTCCAGCTGATGGCAGGGCTCCACGACATCATAATGAAGAATTTGGCGATCAAAATTCTGGTTCTGGGAATGGTTTTCGGAACCATTTCTGAAATAAACATGGTAGCCATGATGGTGGTAGGCGTGCTGGTGACAATGATCTGCGTGGAAGAAGAATGCAATGACGTGGTCACGGCAACCATTTGCACTTTGATGATGAGCCAGGAATTACATGAGGACTTGTACGATGGGTATGAGGCAAATGATAACTCTTTTGCAGATCAAGAACCTTTTGCACAAAGCCATGATCGTCATCAAGGTGCTGGTTATAATGGAGAATATCGTCATCAACACAATGGGGATGATCAGGACAGCATTGCTCGTGTCAAACTAAGTGTCCCAAAGTTTTCAGGGAAAGAAGATGCAGATGCATATCTAGAATGGGAGGAGCATTGTGACCAAATTTTTAGAGTGCATAATCTCTGACAGGGCCCGACCCGATCACGGGGTCGTGCCACTCGCCTGGCAATCGCATTGGGTTGTGCCATGATATGCGGCACCCAACAGAACACATATAAGGAAAATCGTATCACATAAATCAAATGCGGAAGCTTACAAGTATTCTTTGTAAATAATTTACATCAAATAACCTACAGCGGAAGACTAGATTTCTCACGTTTAATATCTACTAAGCACTCGAGAAGATATCCAGCTCGCGGACTCTTCTCGCTAGCAACACGGAGTTATACGGCAGCGGCTGGACCTCCATGTGTTAAATGACTCGGAAGTCTCCGAGTCTCACTGGACAACCTCCTCATAGCATCGATGTTAACCTGCAAAACCACTCGTATAGCAAGCGTGAGCACATAGGCCCAGCAAGACTGATCCGTCTCCTCTAAACAAGAAACTCTACGTGCACAACGGATTGAATAAGGTAGCTAAATTTGCATAAAGGACTCGCCTACAGTTGATCCCTAACTTTCAGATTTTTAAGCCTCCTTTTAAATACCATGAGCCAAATAGCATCACAACTCCACAATCAATAAGAAACGCTTGTCCCCCGCGCCGCCTCCTTCCCTCCCCCTCCCCATGCCGCCTCCCACCTCAGCCTCGCCGCCGGCCGAGTGTCGTCCTCGCCACCTCCTCCCTCCTCCCTTTTCTGTCCTCCTTCGGCACCATCGCCAGCGCACCGCCGCGCCTTAATCCTCCCCGCGCTGCCTCCTCCTGCCCGGCATCAGCCCCACCGTGCGCTGCCCCCTTCCCACCGTCCCCCTCCACTGATGCTCTCCCACTGCGACGAGCCCCCCTTTTGGATTGTTTAGATTGTTTATATTACTTATTTAGAGACCTTGACAATTGCTTAGATTAATTGTTTAGATTTTGTTTGAAGGTGGACAAGAGAGCAAATTGTTTAGAGAGCAAATTAATTGTTTACATAAGCAAGCAAAGAAAATTTAGCTCAAATGTTTCTTCTACTTTTTCTGTGTGTGTTCATACCGGCACCAATTGGTTGTTTTGAGTAGTTGAGGGAGCCACGCCCGGGAATCGCAGTGGGTGGTGCCGTGCGATGCGGCACCCAACAGCATGCACGAAAAGAGGTGTAGGAACATAACGGAACCGTTTTGTTACTCAACATAAGATCTTTTACAACATAAGTACACACGCAGCAGAAATTAAAACTAGCTGGACAATCTACTCACTCTCGACCCTAACTACGCCGAAGAGAAGTCGTTCAGCCTGTGAACGATTCCTACTAGCTTCACCAAATTAAAGCAGCGGCTAGGTTTCCAATGAGTATAACGAACCGTGAGGTTCGTCGTCTCACCGAACAACCCTCTTCATAGCAGGCATCCTGCTACCTGCAAAATAACTCAGAAGCAACCGTGAGCACTAAGGCTCAACAAGACTTAACCGTCAACCTAAACATGTAACTCTACATGCAGGGGTAGTAAGACAGTAGGAATAGGAATTTTGCAAAATGCAGCTTGACTAAACTTGATCCTTATGTTCAGATTCTTCTAGCCTTCATTTTAGTGGCCCTCACGCCTCACAACATCGGAAGTCCACAATCAAACAAGAAACGCTTATCCCGATGTTGCTAGCCTAAGGTGGAAATGAAATTTAGTTGGCTCTATATCTACTTCAGTCAAGGTTCCAATACAGTGATTAATCCACAAACAGCAAGTTAAGAGACTTAGTTCCAATTCTTACTACGTCACGGCGCAGTGGGCAAGTATGCTCAATCCTCTTCCGCGAGCGACGGTGATTCGAATCAATAACAACCCGGAATACATGACACATACACCCGCCTCGAAAAACTCTCTCAAGAGCTCTTTCTTATGTTGTATGCAGCAACCTTTCACACGACACCCCGACATAGAAAAATGCTTCGCGCCGAGCAGGATGGTCCTCTACGCGGACACGTCGAAGTTGCCCGCTAAAGGATTTACACCTCCCGCCTTCTCAATGCCATTCCCACGCGAAGGATGAGTTTTTATATCACGGTCCATCGAGTTACATCGGTTTCATGGGTCCCATACCCCACTATATATCCGGTACAGCTCAATCTTGTCCAGCTGGGCCACATACATACAGTCCTTAACCGACACGAACGGGGCTACAACCAACCTCCACATTTGCCTTACCATCCCGGTCCAGGCCAAATGTGGTCTCAAGCATTGTCACACCCATCGCAGGTCGAGACCAACCTTGAGCGCTCCATCTTACAGGAACATCCCCGTCCCCATCTCATTTTCATGAGGGTGCTCTTATCATCAACCTCTCACGAGTAACTCCATTACTCGACCTTTCTCGCGAGTAGCTTTTTACTACTCGACTTCTACCGAGCTAGCTACAACATTAGCCTAGCATCTACAACGAGGCAAAGCCTACACTAAACCTTCTACTCAGGGATGTAATAGCCATGCATGTGGGTTTCAATCATCCTAGACATAATGCACAATATCAAGTCTAATAACCATGAGGTGAAGTAAAGCAAAATTTAAAATGGTAACGATATGCAAACCAGGGCTTGCCTTGCTCACGGTTTTGTTAGAAGATAGAAGTTAGTCTTCCTCCAGAGAATCCGCCAAACTCGTCACGAGATGGAGATCCTTGCTGCAGAGTCGAGTCCTCGTCGAACGTCGATGTCACGTGAGCTATTATATTGCAAGGCACATATATTTCAAAAGCAATTTAGAAACTGTTTCAAAACTGTTGTTCAAGTTAACTCACACCTAAAAGGGACAAACAACAGCAAGGTTTCTGTTATTGGATCTACAACCTTAGAGATGATGAAAGCTAGGGTGAAAAGAGATACTAGTAATCACCATGTGATTAAGTCCATTATATGAACACTTAAATCTAAAAGATGGTAGCTCAAGTTCCAGAGGTCCAATGAAGCTGAGAATTTAACCACAGCTTCTATGGAAGTTATTTAGGTAGTGTGCAAAAATTGAGCTCATGAAATGGCTTCATGTGAGCACAACAAATCCTTATGTGGTTTTCACTAATCTGCCATTAGCCCCTAGATATTAAGCTTTTCTATGCTGCAAAGTAGACTTTTTATGGAGTACAAAATGTCATGAGTCCATAGGAATTGGTTTTACCATTTTTGGATTTTCCTACATGGAGATATGGATTTTAGAAGGATTGGGAAAAAGCTGAAAATGTCTCTGTTCATTTTTCCCATTTTTCAGAGACATAAGGAATGAACACATCATTTGACCAAGCAAATTAGGTCCAACGCCTTTGAAATTATTACTGGAGTTCAAGGATTTTTGGAAAAATGTCCTGCCCAAATTTGGGAATTTTCCGATAAACAGAACTCCTGTAAAAATTCATACAAGGTTTACCTTAAATGAATTAATGAGCCAAATCCAGGGATTTTCATAAACATTGGCCTGCACCCATGCATAGTACTCTTTGAGAGGAATCCAAAAAAATTTATTTCACAATTTTTGGACACTCCTACACAAAGTTATGGCTCTCCAAAGTTTGAACTAAAGTGGGAAAATCTGGAAAATGTTTAAATGCCGACAGTGGGTCCCACTCGTCATCCCTAACCTCCAGCCTCGCGCCAAACAGAGCAGGGGCGGCTCCCTCCAGTGAGGTCGCCGGAAAAGCACTTCCCAGCTACTTCCGGACCCCCTGCTGGCCGCCCCCCCCATATTTCCCCACGCTGAAAATGTTGGTGAGGTCGCCGGCGACTGAAACTCGCCGGAAAACAGGGCGCACCGGCCACAGCAAACCCTAGGGCTCCGGCGAGGTCTTTCACGGTGAATTCTACACCAAATGGTCGGTTCTTAGGCTCTAAAGCACCAGGGGATCATGAAGAAGACCGACATGAGGTCTAAACATGCCGGAGAGAGCTCCAAACCTATCGGCACCGTGTGCCCGATATGGTCCAGCACTATACCCTCAAAAAGAACTCGGATTCCTCACTATACACTCAATTTCTTGGTCCAAAATTGATGGAGGAGGTGTGCTAGGCAGTTAACATCCTGTGTGTGAAGTTTGAGACCCAACAAACACGATTTGAGGACGAATTTAACAATTCCTTACCTCAAGGTCCGTTTCTGCCGCCTGGGAGAAAAACTTGAAATTCTCCCTCTGTGATCAATGGCTAGGGCTGAGCTTCGGAGGTGAGCAACTAGGCTTGTAGGTGAACCGATGGGGTGGCTCGCTTGGGCGTGATCACTGCTGGTTTGGGCTGTCCACGGTGTCCAGTTCCGGCTCCTTCAGTTTCAGTTTGGGAGCAGTGGAAACTTTGCCATTTCTAGGCGCCGGTGAGCTCAGGACGGCGGATGAAAGGTGCTAGACGGCTAGAGCATGAGTAGGCGATGATCTTTGCTGTGGAGACCTCAATCATCCGGTGCTCGGGTGGCTGTGTAGGATCGAGAGAAGCAGAGGGGTGCCGGTTGTGTTCTGCTCTGGAGAAGCTGAGAACGTGCACCAGCGAGAGAGAAACAGCAGTTCGCTTGTGCAGCCTCCTGGGAAGATAAGAGCACCGGAGAGGAGGAGGTGGCACCGGAGAGCGTCGTGTGCAATCGGCTGTCGGAAGCTGTCGCACGCTCAGCCGTCGCTGTAGTCGGTTTGCGCTTTTGTGAGACTGACCGGTGGGGTCCACAGACACAATTCTCCCTCTTATCCCCTATTTCGATTTAAAATAGCAAATGAGCTCAAAATTTTATCAAACTTGGAGGATAGGTCAAAAGAATTACGAGGAACTCAAATCTGAAATCAGATTTTGAAATTGAGTTTGTTTGTTTCAAAATTCAAATTCAAGTTTGAATTTGAACGTGCCCTCTTTAATCCTCGGAAGAAATAGTATAGGAAACCTAAAATTCTCCAAATTTGAAACTTAGGCCCTGGAATACATGAGAAATGCATCTATGATCTCACATATAGGCCTTTGGACAATCTAAATATGAATCCTTTCAAAAGATTCAAAATGTTGTTTAAATTTCCTCCACTCTCCTCATAGAAAAGGGTGCACATGAGTAGAGTTTTTGGGAGTGTAATTCTTTCCCCTAGGTTAACATGTGCTGATCATGGGCTAGAGAAAATTTTTAACTCCCTCACATGTCCATATTTGTGTTCATCATTTCATGTGACACAATTATAGTCTTTCTTTTCCTTAACTTTATTTCATACGTTGACATCAAACTTTACAAAAGTTAGGGCTGTTACATTCCTCCCCCTTAAAAGAATCTCGTCCTGAGATTATAAAAAGAAAGAAGAAGGGAGAATAACTACTGGACATATGGTACAAACAAGTCGGGAAAATTTGAACGGAGAAATTCCTCGCTTTCCCACGTGGCTTCATCATCGGTGTGGTTGCTCCACAAGACTTTGTAAAATTGCAATGTCCGATTTCTTGTGGCGCGAGTCTTCTCGTCGATAATCTGTATCGGATACTCAGAATAAGTGAGATCTGGTTGAAGATCCTCAATGTTCTCCATATGAACTACGGTGGGGTACTTAAGACATTTCCGCAGTTGAGAGACGTGGAAAATGATATGAATACCCGAAAGTGACGTCGGTAACTCCAGACGATTGGCCACGGGTCCACATATCTCAGTGACAGCAAACGGCCCGATGAATCGCGGAGCAAGCTTTCCCTTCACTCCGAACCGATGAACCCCTTTCATTGGAGAGACACGAAGATAAACGTGGTCCCCGATGTCGAAGTTAAGAGGTCGACGTCTTTTGTCTGCATAACTCTTCTGCCGAGATTGAGCAGCCTTTAAGTTGGCTTGAATCACTCGCACTCATTCCTCGGCTTCATTCACAAGATCAATCCCGTAGACCACCTCGACGAGAACTTCCGGCCCTACTCCTAGAGTGAGTACGAACCTTACTGCAAAAATATAGTTGAGAAGAGTTGTACAAGAACTCAGCAGTATGTGAGACTAATGAAAACATGAATATGTCAAAACTTTATGAAGGCAGTAACCAATTCATGTTTTCACAACTCTTAGTAGGCATAGCTATCCAGCCTATCTATACAGGACAGACCTTTATGCACTATCTCCAGATTTTGATCTAGTTAAGAGCATTTTCATATCTCGAGTTGAATATAAAAGTTAAATTTAACTTCAGTATCTTTCAAACGAGTACTCATATGCTTGCATATCATCTCTGAATTAAAAGTTATGATGTTCCGAAGTTGACAGAATTCTTGGATAAAATTTGCCAGCACCTCCTTTGTATGTGGCTGATTTCATCACAGTTGTATATGTAAATACAATAAGAATCTGAACCAACTTTGAACTACAACAATGTTGCACCATTCATAACCTCTCCAATGGTGTATCATAGGCTTCTTAGGGGTTTATCTACAGAAAGTTATGGCTTAAAAACAGAAGGGTCCAGAGGGGTTTTGTCACTGTCCTGGTTCTGGACAATTCACCTTCCTCTGAACTTTCTACCCATTTAGCATGTGATTTGGCTCTGGAGGTCTACAAAGCAGTTGTAGAGATCTTGGAGACCTTTCCAGAACTGTACCATACACCTTAATTGGGTCAAGCTACTCAGAGTTATGCTCTGTTAAAATCCAGCAAGAATTCCTGCCGAGAACAGCGCACTCTGTTTTGAAATCTTTGAAGCCTAGTCTTCCTCTCATTTGAATCTTAGCTCAAAATAAGAGTTCAGTAACTAATATTTGTTTCAAACTTCCATTTTTAGTCGAAAGTTAGCTCATGAGTCATTTCTTTAAAGGAGAGGGGTTATTAAGTTTAGTACGGTATCGATGCACCGTAAGAAGCATGTCGGTACTACGTAGCCTCACAAAAAGAAAATCCTAACCGGATTATACCGGCATAAATGTATCTTAGGTGCCATTAAAACGGTCACTCACAAATGTGCACTATTCGTACTACGGTTTCGTGGTTAAACCTGCATAAGTCACACGCAATCGTCAGGTCCGGCTGCACACCGAACCCGGTATCCATACAGTTCTTACACCCGTCCGTCATCACTCGCGCAGGTGTTCTCAAGCCAAACACGCCTTGAGCTACGTGTTCACGTTACTAACCACGTGACGGGTTTCCCAAATTGCACCACGCACGCCCGGGACAGACGTTGCTCGAATACCCCAAAGGACATGAAGAGTCGTAGAGGATATTAAAGCGGGTCGGGTTACCTGCCACCCGTGGGGCTCCACCCTTCAGCTTGTGCGCACTGGTGGACAGCGCTTACATGCACCCCCCAAGACATAAAGCGTCCCGAGATGCACAGCTTTCCGACGTAACAAATAAGTTAGTATGCCACCTTCAGAATAAGCTAATAGTAATCCTTATGTGGGCCTAGTACCATATCCTCACCGTAACCTAATTTTATCATAATACAATCCTTATTCCGTGCGCTATTACCAATGCGGCTCTGATACCACGCTGACACGGACCTGTCAATTGAGACAGGCCACTCGCCCGGGAATCGCATTGGGTGGTGCCGTGTTGTGCGGCACCCAACAGCACACATACAAGGAACAATGTATTACATAAAACAATAGCGGAAGCTTACAAATTTTTCTTTGTAAATAATTTACATCAAATAGCTACAGCGGAAGTCTATAACAACTCAAGTCGAATAACTAAGAGCACTCGAGATGAAGTCCAGCCCGCGGACTCCTCTCGCTAGCAACACGAAGACAAGCAGCAGCGGCTGACTTCTCCATGTGTTACCTGACTCAGAAGTCTCCGAGTCTCACCGGACAACCTCCATCTTAGCATCGATGTTAACCTGCAAAACCACTTATATAGCAAGCGTGAGCACATAGGCTCAGCAAGACTGATCCGTCTCTCCTAAACAAGAAACTCTACATGCACGACGGTTGCAATTGGGTTAGCTAAATTTGCATAAAGGACTCGCCTACAGTTGATCCTTAACTTTCAGATTTTTAAGCCTCATTGTGTAGACCTTGAGCCGAAAAGCATCGCAACTCCACAGTCAAACAAGAAACGCTTTGTTGCGATGCTCCTTGCACAAAGTGAAAGTAAAGTTTAATGCGCCTATCTCTAATTCAATCATGGTTGCAATACAAGTTACAGCACAGCCTTATCAAGTTCAAAGATAACCAGTTCCAGTTGTTACTACGTCAAGACGCAGTGGGCAAGTATGCTCATATGACCGCGAGCGACGGTGATTCGAATCAGTACACGCCCGGACTACACGACACGTACACCCGTACTCCGAGTTGCTGGCAGCAACCTCGACTGACGTTGTACGCGGCCACCTTTCCCAAGATCTTCCACATTGGACGCAGTCCAACTGCCCCGAGTACGCAAGCTCCCTCAAGGTACATACCCACAGTGGTATGTTCTTAAGCGAGGAACCTCCTGCTACCCTGACGCCGAAAGCCTAAGGCAGTTGGAAAAGTTCCACTATGGATCTCCCAAGGTACATCGGTTTCCTGGGTCCCATATAGCCAGTATGCGCCCGGTACACAACTCAAACTTGTCCAACAGGGCCAAGCACGGACGGGCCTTAACCGACACAGGCAGGGCTATGCACGCACGGCCTGCCACCAGATGCATCTAAACCTCCCTGCCCGGTCTCCATTCCTTATGTGTGAACTTTCCTCATCTTTTCTAATTCGGACCCGTTCCGAGTAAACCAGCCCTAAACTCGCGAGTAGATTCCAACTACTCGACTTCTACCGAACCTTTCCTACTAACATTTAGCGTAACCAAATCCACTCAAGGAGGTACTATTGTACCCTTTCTCTCTTAGGTATTTCTGGTCATGCAAGTGGGGTTTTCAATATCATCTAGACTTAATGCAATCAACGATGCAAAGCTATGACCTCTACAAATGGAAATGCTTGTAAAACTGTTCAAATGCAAACCGGGGCTTGCCTGTTTTGCAGGTGACTAAGGTTACAATCAGTTAGTGATGATCACTTGGAGCTTGATCACTTGTTTTCCTCCCTCCTTGATCTTCACTTCAAGTCCTTCTCCCCTTCTTCACGTATATGCTACACGATATGATCATGCATATGTATTTAATTGAAAAGCTTTTGCTAATAAGATCTAATGACAGTTTTAAAACTGGAACTCTGTTCAAGAATTTAAAATGACACTGGTGCTAGTGGTTTGGGTTGGGTTTAAACACTATGTTCAAATGTTTAGTGCTTTTCCCACTTAAGTGTTGATCACCTTAAGAGATTACACATGTCAGTGGTGATCCAGAGCTATAATGGAGCTGAAAATTTTTATGTGAGTTCCTTGTCACCAAAAATTCCTCTGGACCAAAATTTAGCACTTTTCATGGAGTGGTTTATTCAGAATAATTCTCTAAGTGTTTAGTCAAAGATGAATTAATTCTGAAGTAACACCCATGTTCATGTCAAACTCAGTGAACAACAATTTCAATTATAGTTAATAGAGTCTACATGAATTTTCCTAGGATTTTTTGGAGCTAAGAATTGCCCAAAACTGAATTTACAAGTTTTGGAAATTCTCTGAAAATGTTTCTGTATTCATTTGAATACAGTAACTTACAATCTGAATTCTCCTGACCAAATCAACTCCAAATGAGCTGAAGCTTTTACATGAGTCTAAGAACACCCTAACGAATGTTCTGGCAAAATTTGGGGATTTTTGGATAAACCAAACTCCCTCTAAAATTCTTTTGCTGAAAAGATTTAAAGAATTTTCCAAACTTAAATAAAGACTTTCATACAAATTGGGTTGCATAATTGGATAGAGTTTGTCAATCTGAATCTAACCCAATTTTAATCACTAATTTTGGAGGTTCCTAGCAAAAGTTATGCTCTTCTAAAGTTTGGGGGAAAATCTGGAATTTGAATAAATCCGGAAAAAGGTTTAAACCTGACTGTGGGACCAGGGGCACGTGTCAGTCACCGGGAGCGCGCCACACAGGGCCACAGGGTTAATTCCTGCGCTGTTACAATCGATCCCGCGCCACAGAATATCCAGCCCGCTCCCCTGAGCCGCTGACAGGCGGGACCGGCGAGGTCTTCTTCAACCTCGCGCTCCCGCGCGATACCGCTGCCGGGCTAGCCGGAGTAGCTCCGGGATCGGTCGTCCGGCCATCGCAACTGCTGAAACTCGCCGCTAGGCCCTATTTTAACCCGAGGAACACGATGGTGGGGCTTCCTCAGACCGGCGAGGTTCCTAAACCACCCCGCACCGGTGCAGCGGCCCTGAGGGAGTCCGGCAACGTTGCCCCGACGCTCTAGCCCACCAAAAGTCCTCTGGAAATGTCCTACGGCACCAGTGGAGGTTGGCCAAGCTCGGCATGGCTGCATATGGGCTCGGGGACGGCTCCCACCCAGGGTTCACCATGTACCCGATGCCCCTTATTGTGGTAGCCGTCGGAAAAAGCTTGGAGCAAGCCGTCTACCATGGGTTTCATGCGACGCTTTGTGAAGAAGAAAGGTTGCTACACCAGTCTAGGTTCTGTGTGTGAAATTTGCAGAACTCTAAATGAATATAACTCAAGAATTTCATGGATTCATACCCGCGGATCAGTTTTCCCCGGCCGGAGAAGATTTCTGAAATTCGTCGTCCAGAGGCGAAGACAAGCTCTGTGCTTCGGGTGGAAGCTGCGTGGAGCTCTTGCACGTCCCAGGGACCGCATGCTTGGTCGTGAAAGCCGCTCTGTGGATCTGTCCACGGGAGCACGTCGCCGCCGGGGTGTTCCGCCGCCGCGGGAACTCGATGTTCTCGGCGTAGAGGGCACGAACGCACTTGGCGATGGCTCGAGGAGGTCGAGGGGTCTACGGTGGTGTGGTTTTGCTGCTCAGAGGCGCTGCTCACTTGAATTGCCCGAGCTCCCGAGTGATCGAAGAGGGGCGGCCGCGTTTCTGTCTTTCGGTGCGAGGGAGAGAAGAAACAGCGCCGTGGCTTCGGTTAAGAGGTGGGAGAGGGAGTGTGGCGGTAGCTGCCGACGTCCAGCAGCTCTCCAGCGCGAAGGGGAGCCAGCAGGAGGTGGCTGCGGCTGGTACTCGGTGTCGCTCGGGGAAGGAGCGGTCTGCTGTTGCTTCGCGTGGGAGGAAGGCAAAGGGAGACTGTGGACTGAAGATCTTTTGCAAATTACAGTGCTCCCAATGACATGTGGGTCCCACTGTTCAGTTCCTTCTTATCCCTCTCAAAGTATCTCCCAAATTTGAATATTGATAGAATTCAATTGTGGAAATTCAAATCTGGTATGCATTTGGATAATTGGGCAAGTCTCATCCAAATTCAAATGGGTGTTTGAATTCTTTGTCATTTAAAGTCCATTTTGGAAAATGGGTTGCAAATCATTTTCATAAATCATGAAACTTTGCACACCCCCTAATTTGGACCCAAGGATTTCAAATATGGAATCTGATTTTTATTTTGGCTGCTGCAAATGAGGTTTTCAGCACAACAGTTTTGAATTCCATTGTGTTGTCCTCATTTAAATTCTAGTTTGAACAAATTGTTCCAAATCTGATTTTTGTTTTCCCACACATATGGGAACTTCCCATCTTTGTTTTAGACCCTTCTTGGATTCCAAGTTTTCAAATAAACATTTAAACTTGTGTGAAGAAAACCCTCATGTGTGTTATCACATGTGGGGAAAAGTTTTAACAAGTCCCAAATTGCACTCATATGAAACAAAACTTTTGCAAACAAGAGTTTCTTTGTATTCACATTTTTGGGACCTTTACATTCCTCCCCCCTTAAAAGGAATCTCGTCCCGAGATTCAAAAGAGGAACGAGAGGGGAGGTAATTACAAAGTTTATGACAAAAGCTCCGGATAGTTCTTGTGGATGTAATCTTCCGTTTCCCACGTTGCCTCTTCCGGGGTATGATTACTCCACAGGACTTTGTAAAATTTCAAAGTCCGATTCCTGGTGGTCCGGGTCTTTTCGTCGATAATCTGTATAGGTTGCTCGACATAGGTGAGATCCGGCTTCAACTCGTCGATGTCTTCGGTGCGGATGGTAGCGGTAAACTTGAGACACTTCCGCAGCTGGGACACGTGAAATATGTCGTGAATACCAGCAAGGCTTGCCGGTAGTTCCAGCCGGTAGGCTACAGTTCCGCACTTCTCCGTTATGGCAAATGGACCAATGAATCGGGGAGCAAGTTTCCCCTTGACACTGAACCGATGAATCCCTTTCATCGGAGACACACGAAGATACATGTGCTCTCCGACTTTGAAATGCAGCGGTCGACGTCTCTGGTCCGCGTAGCTCTTTTGACGAGATTGGGCAGCTTTGAGGTTCTCTTGTATTATCCGAACTCTCTCTTCGGCTTCATTGACAAGATCAACCCCGAACGTTACTCGTTCACCGGACTCACACCAGTTCAATGGCGTACGACACTTCCGGCCGTATAGAGCTTCATATGGTGCCATTTTGATGCTCGTCTGATATCCATTGTTGTACGAGAACTCCGCCAACGGTAAGTGATCATCCCAGCTCTTACCGTGGTGGATGGCACATGCTCTTAGCATATCTTCCAGTATTTGATTCACCCTCTCAGTTTGCCCATCGGTTTGAGGATGATACGTAGAGCTTCTAATCAACTTCGTCCCCAAGGATGCGTGTAGCTGTTCCCAGAAACGGGCTACAAACAGCGATCCTCTATCTGACACAATGGTGCGGGGAACTCCATGTAAGCACAAGATCCGTGCTATGTACAGTTCCGCATACTGCTTTGCATTATACCTAGTATGCACTGGGATAAAGTGTGCTGATTTGGTTAACCGGTCCACGATTACCCAAATCGAATCATGGTTGTGGGAGGTCATTGGCAACCCGACGATGAAGTCCATGCTTAAGTCTTCCCACTTCCATGCCGGTACTTGCAGTGGCTGCAACAGGCCTGACTTCTTCATGTGGTCGGCCTTGAGTCTTCGACACGTATCACACTCTGAAACGTACTTTGCAACTTCACGTTTCATACGTGTCCACCAAAACTTCTTCCGGAGATCTTGGTACATTTTATTACTGCCCGGGTGGATGGAAAACTTGGACAAATGAGCTTCATCCAAAATTTTCTTCCGCAGTCCCATATCTAGGGGTACTACAATTTGGTCGTTGAACCACAAAGTACCTTCATCGTCCTTCCGGAAGCACTTCATTTCTCCGTTGTCTATCCTTCGCCGTATGTGAAACATGCCCTTGTCTTTTCGTTGAGCTTCAATGATCTCCTCTCGGATGGTAGGAATGAGAGCGAGATTATAGAGAGCTCTGTACGGGATGACACGGAGGCTTGGTTCGTCATCATCCATTTCAGCGATACTTAGGTGATGGATATGCGCCTTACGACTGAGCGCATCGGCGACCACATTCGCCTTTCCTGGATGATAATGAATCTCCAGTTCATAGTCCTTAATTAGCTCTAGCCATCTTCATTGCCTCATGTTCAATTCTTTCTGAGTGAAGATGTACTTCAAGCTCTTGTGGTCGGTGTAGAGGTGTACAAGATTTCTGAGCAAGTAATGCCTCCACATCTTCAAAGCAAGGACCACGGCAGCTAACTCAAGATCATGAGTTGGATAATGCTGCTCGTGAGTTCTGAGTTAACGAGATCCATAAGCGACCACTCGTCTTTCTTGCATCAGCACGTAACCAAGACCGATGCCAGATGCATCGCAATAAACGTCGAATGGCTTTGTCGTATCCGGCTGAGCAAGAACTGGGGCTGTTGTGAGATGCTTCACTAAAGTCTTGAAAGCTTGTTCACACGCAGCACCCCACATAAATCTGGTGTTCTTCTTTAATAATTCCGTCATCGATTTAGCGATCTTAGAGAAACCCGGAATGAACCTCCGGTAATAACCCGCTAAACCGAGGAAGCTACGGATTTCATGTACTGACTTTGGTGACTCCCATTTCTGTACATGGATAATCTTACTCGGATATACAGCGATGCCCTCCGCTGAAATGATGTGTCCGAGAAAAGGTACTTGATTAATCCAGAATTCGCACTTGCTGAATTTTGCATAGAGCTGATGATCTCGCAATCTTTGTAGCACAATATGCAGATGTTCAGCATGTTCTTCCTCTGACTTGGAGTACACCAAGATATCGTCGATGAAGACAACGACAAATGTATCCAACTCCGGCATGAACACTTAATTCATCAGGTACATAAAGTGTGCCGGGGCGTTGGTCAAACCAAAATACATAACGAGATACTCATACAGCCCGTATCTCGTTGAGAATGCCGTCTTCGAAATATCTTCTGCCCGGATTTTAATCTGATGATATCCGGACCAAAGATCCATCTTCGAAAATACCTTCGCACCCACTAATTGATCGAAGAGCATATCAATGCGAGGTAGTGGATACTTGTTCTTGATGGTAACAGCGTTCAAAGGACGATAATCAACACAAAGCCATAGTGTTTCGTCCTTCTTTTTGACAAACAATGCTGAACAACCCCAAGGTGACGAACTCGGTCGTATAAAGCCCTTGCTCATTAGGTCATTCAGTTGTGTCTTCAATTCTGCTAGTTCATTGGGTGCCATCTTGTACGGCCTTCGTGATATCGGTGTTGTTCCCGGTATAAGTTCAATCTTGAACTCAACGTCTCGTTCGGGTGGCATGCCCGGTAAATCCTAGGGAAATACATCTGGATACTCACGTACCACTGGAATGTCCTCTATCTTGACAGCTTCCGTATGGTTCACTGTTGCAATCTGCTGCCGTCTGGCGCCCAGAATTAATATATGAAGACCATGCTGTGGGGAGTTGAGCTCAACGGTCCTGGAGCTGATGTTAAGAACCACCTGGTGGTAATTCAACCACGACATCCCCAAAATGATGTCGATCTTTAGACCTTCAAGAATAATGAGGTTCGTAGGGTATATTTTACCCCCCAAACAAAGAGGTGCTCGGGGAACAACCTCGCTTGCGGTACTGCTGCCCCCGGGTGAAGATATGAGGTATTGCCTCTTTGTATAAACTGTTTGGAGCTGATGTTGAGCCACAAAAGATTGGCTAATGAAGTTGTGTGTGGCACCGGAATCAAAGAGAACTAAAACCGATAGCTGATTCAGAGAAAAGATCCCTGCTAAAGCGGCTTCTCCTTCCGGAACATCATCAATCACAGTATAGTGAATATTGCCCCTTATTTGCCCTCCTATTTGCAGATTAAGGTACGGGTCATATTGTTGTAAATGTGATGACCCGTAACCTCGAGTTCCCTCCGGACATTGCCTAGCATAATGGCCCATGCGCCCACAAGCAAAACACGGATGTCTCTCCGGTTCTTTGTTGACTTGTGGTGGACTGCTAGGTACATATGGCTGCAGCGATGGAGCACAAACCACCGTCTGATGCTGCGGCTGTGCAGGTGGTGCAAGTTGTAGAACTTGACCAGCAATCAATATCTGAGGAGTTGATCGTACAGGTGGCCTCCATCTTTCACAAGGTGGTGCTTGATACACCAAACGGTACTTCTGAGGCACATAACTTGTGCTAGCCTGCTCGATCTCACTCATCTTTCTCTTCTCCGCTTGCCACTCAAGTGTCGGCTTCTCCTGAATGAAAGCCACATCGACCATGTCGGTGTAACTGCCGTTATTGTGTACGGCCAGCTTTTTCCGTAATATGGCACTCAGGCCATGGAAGAATAGGTCACACCGTGCCTCTTCTTTCACCACATATTCAGGAGCATATTGGGCCAAAAGGTTAAACCTTCTGACATATTCGAGGACACTCATGTCCCCTTGCTTCAAGCCCAAAAATTCCTCCCGCTTTGCCTTGACAATACCTAGTGGTATGTAACGAGTACGAAAGGCTTCACAAAACTCACTCCATGGCACTTGATGGCCCTCCGGAATGGTGGCAAGATAATCACTCCACCAGTTTTCGGCAGCTCCATGGAGATGCTGAGCGGCAAACTTAGTCTTCTGGTAGTTATCACACTTGAATACTCCAAATCTTGACTCCATGACACGAAGCCATTGATCTGCTTCCACAGGTTCGGTGGCTTCAGTAAAAATTGGCGGTTGAGTCGCCAAGAAGTCCAGATAAGCGTTCCGAGGTGGAACGACTTGTTGTGTGTTCTGGAGTACGCCTTTCTGTACCAAAGCTTGGAGTAAGCGTGTGTGTTCTTGCGTTGCTTCTTGGAGTAGCCTAGCGTTCTCTTGATTAGACTCGACGACTCGAGTCATAAGATCCATCCATCCCGTGGATGCTGGTTCTGACGGTGGAATAGAAGCATCACCACCTCGACGAGAACTTCCGGCCCTACTCCTAGAGTGAGTACGAACTATACTGCAAAAATATAGTTGAGAAGAGTTAGACAAGAACTCAGCTGTATGTGAGACTAATGAAAACATGAATATGTCAAAACTTTATGAAGGCAGTAACCAATTCATGTTTTCACAACTCCTTAGTAGGCATAGCTATCCAGCCTATCTATACAGGACAGACCTTTATGCACTATATCCAAATTTTGATCTAGTTAAGAGCATTTTCATATCTCGAGTTGAATACCAAAGTTAAATTTAACTTCAGTATCTTTCAAACGAGTACTCATATGCCTGTAGATCATCTCTGGATTAAAAGTTATGATTTTCCGAAGTTGACAGAATTCCTGGATAAAATTTGCCAGCACCTCCTTTGTATGTGGCTGATTTCATCACAGTTGTATATGTAAATACAATAAGAATCTGAACCAACTTTGAACTACAAAATTGTTGCACCATTCATAGCCTCTCCAATGGTGTATCATAGGCTTCTTAAGGGTTTATCTACAGAAAGTTATGGCTTAAAAACAGAAGGGTCCAGAGGGGTTTTGTCACTGTCCTGGTTCTGGACAATTCACCTTCCTCTGAACTTTCTACCCATTTAGCATGTGATTTGGCTCTGGAGGTATACAAAGCAGTTGTAGATATCTTGATGACCATTCCAGAACTGTACCATACACCTTAATTGGGTCAAGCTACTCAGAGTTATGCTCTGTTAAAATCCAGCAAGAATTCCTGCCGAGAACAGCGCACTCTGTTTTGAAATTTTTGAAGCCTGGTCTTCCTCTCATTTGAATCTTAGCTCAAAATAAGAGTTCAGTAACTAATATTTGTTTCAAACTTCCATTTTTAGTCGAAAGTTAGCTCATGAGTCATTTCTTTAAAGGAGAGGGGTTATTAAGTTTAGTACGGTGTCGATGCACCGTAAGAAGCATGTCGGTACTACGTAGCCTCACAAAAAGAAAATCCTAACCGGATTATACCTGCATAAACGTATCTTAGGTGGCACTAAAACGGTCACTCACAAACGTGCACTATTCGTACTACGGTTTAATGGTTAAACCTGCATAAGTCAAACGCAATCGTCAGGTCCGGCTGCACACCGAACCCGGTATCCATACAGTTCTTACACCCGTCCGTCATCACTCGCACAGGTGTTCTCAAGCCAAACACGCCTTGAGCTACGTGTTCACGTTACTAACCACGTGACGGGGTTTCCCAAATTGCACCACGCACGCCCGGGACAGACGTTGCTCGAATACCCCAAACGACATGAAGAGTCGTAGAGGATATTAAAGCGGGTCGGGTTACCTGCCACCCGTGGGGCTCCACCCTTCAGCTTGTGCGCACTGGTGGACAGCGCTTACGTGCACCCCCCAAGACATAAAGCGTCCCGAGATGCACGACTTTCCGACATAACAAATAAGTTAGTATGCCACCTTCAGAATAAGCTAATAGTAATTCTTATGTGGGCCTAGTACCGTATCCTCACCGTAACCTAATTTTATCGTAATACCATCCTTATTCCGTGCGCTATTACCAATGCAGCTCTGATACCACGCTGACGCGGACCCGTCAACTGAGACAGGCCACTCGCCCGGGAATCGCATTGGGTGGTGCCGTGTTGTGCGGCACCCAACAGCACACATACATGGAACAATGTATTACATAAAACAATAGCGGAAGCTTACAAATTTTTCTTTATAAATAATTTACATCAAATAGCTACAGTGGAAGTCTATAACAACTCAAGTCGAATAACTAAGAGCACTCGAGATGAAATCCAGCCCGCGGACTCCTCTCGCTAGCAACACGAAGACAAGCAGCAGCGGCTGGGTTCTCCATGTGTTACCTGACTCAGAAGTCTCCGAGTCTCACCGGACAACCTCCATTTTAGCATCGATGTTAACCTGCAAAACCACTTATATAGCAAGCGTGAGCACATAGGCTCAGCAAGACTGATCTGTTTCTCCTAAACAAGAAACTCTACATGCACGACGGTTGCAATTGGATTTGCTAAATTTGCATAAAGGACTCGCCTACAGTTGATCCTTAACTTTCAGATTTTTAAGCCTCATTGTGTAGACCTTGAGCCGAAAAGCATCGCAACTCTACAATCAAACAAGAAACGTTTTGTTGTGATGCTCCTTGCACAAAGTGAAAGTAAAGTTTAATGCGCCTATCTCTAATTCAATCATGGTTGCAATACAAGTTACAGCACAGCCTTATCAAGTTCAAAGATAACCAGTTCCAGTTGTTACTACGTCAAGACGCAGTGGGCAAGTATTCTCATATGACCGTGAGAGACAGTGATTCGAATCAGTACACGCCCGGACTACACGACACGTACACCCGTACTCTGAGTTGCTGGCAGCAACCTCGACTGACGTTGTACGCGGCCACCTTTCCCAAGATCTTCCACATTGGACGCAGTCCAACTGCCCCGAGTACGCAAGCTCCCTTAAGGTACATACCTGCAGTGGTATGTTCTTAAGCGAGGTACCTCCTGCTACCCTGACGCCAAAAGCCTAAGGCAGTTGGAAAAGTTCCACTATGGATCTCCCAAGGTACATCGGTTTCCTGGGTCCCATATAGCCAGTATGCGCCCGGTACACAACTCAAACTTGTCCAACAGGGCCAAGCACGGACGGGCCTTAACCGACACAGGCAGAGCTATGCACGCACGGCCTGCCACCTGCTGCATCTAAACCTCCCTGCCCGGTCTCCATTCCTTATGTGTGAACTTTCCTCATCTTTTCTAATTCGAACCCGTTCCGAGTAAACCAGCCCTAAACTCGCGAGTAGATTCCAACTACTCGACTTCTACCGAACCTTTCCTACTAACATTTAGCGTAGCCAAATCCACTCAAGGAGGTACTATTCTACCCTTTCTCTTTTAGGTATTTCTGGTCATGCAAGTGGGGTTTTCAATATCATCTTGACTTAATGCAATCAACGATGCAAAGCTATGACCTCTACAAATGGAAATGCTTGTAAAACTGTTCAAATGCAAACCGGGGCTTGCCTGTTTTGCAGGTGACTAAGGTTACAATCAGTTAGTGACGATCACTTGGAGCTTGATCGCTTGTTTTCCTCCCTCCTTGATCTTCACTTCAAGTCCTTCTCCCCTTCTTCACGTATATGCTACACGATATGATCATGCATATGTATTTAATTGAAAAGCTTTTGCTAATAAGATATAATGACAGTTTTAAAACTGGAACTCTGTTCAAGAATTTAAAATGACACTGGTGCTAGTGGTTTGGGTTGGGTTTAAAGACTATGTTCAAATGTTGAGTGCTTTTCCCACTTAAGTGTTGATTACCTTAAGAGATTACACATGTCAGTGGTGATCGAGAGCTCTAATGGAGCTGAAAATTTTTATGTGAGTTCCTTGTCACCAAAAATTCCTCTGGACCAAAATTTAGCACATTTCATGGAGTGGTTTATTCAGAATAATTCTCTAAGTGTTTAGTCAAAGATGAATTAATTCTGAGGTAACACCCTGTTCATGTCAGACTCAGTGAACCACAATTTCAATTATAGTTCATAGAGTCTACATGAATTTTCCTAGGATTTTTTGGAGCTAAGAATTGCCCAAAACTGAATTTACAAGTTTTGGAAATTCTCTGAAAATGTTTCTGTATTCATTTGAATACAGTAACTTACAATCTGAATTCTCCTGACCAAATCAACTCCAAATGAGCTGAAACTTTTACAGGAGTTTAATAACACCCTAAAGAATGTTCTGGCAGAATTTGGTAATTTTTGGATAAACCAAACTCCCTCTAAAATTCTTTTTCTTAAAAGTTTAAAGAATTTTCCAAAATTAAATAAAGACTTTCATACAAATTGGGTTGCATAATTGCATATAGTTTTTCAATCTGAATCTAACCCAATTTGAATCACTAATTTTGGAGGTTCCTAGCAAAAGTTATGCTCTTCTAAAGTTTGGGGAAAAATCTGGAATTTGAATAAATCCGGGAAAAAGTTTAAACCTGACTGTGGGACCAGGGGCACGTGTCAGTCACCGGAAGCGCGCCACACGGGGCCACAGGGTTAATTCCCGCGCTGTTACAATCGATCCCTCGCCACAGAATATCCAGCCCGCCCCCCTGAGCCGCTGACAGGCGGGACCGGCGAGGTCTTCTTCAACCTCGCGCTCCCACGCGATACCGCCTCCGGGCTCGCCCGAGTAGCTCCAGGATCGGTCGTCCGGCCATCGCAACTGCCGAAACTCGCCGCTGGGCCCTATTTTAACCCGAGGAACACGATGGTGGGGCTTCCTAAGACCGGCGAGATTCCTAAACCACCCCGCACCGGTGCAGCGGCCCTGAGGGAGTCCGGCAACGTTGCCCCGACGCTCTAGCCCGCCAAAAGTCCTTTGGAAATGTCCTACGGCACCAGTGGAGGTTGGCCAAGATCGGCATGGCCGCATATGGGCTCGGGGATGGCTCCCACCCAGGGTTCACCGTGTACCCGATGCCCCTTATTGCGGTAGCCGTCGGAAAAAGCTTGGAGCAAGCCGTCTACCATGGGTTTCATGCGACGCTTTGTGAAGAAGAAAGGTTGCTACACCAGTCTAGGTTCTGTGTGCGAAATTTGCAGAGCTCTAAATGAATATAACTCGAGAATTTCATGGATTCATACCCGCGGGTCAGTTTTCCCCGGCCGGAGAAGATTTCCGAAATTCGTCGTTCAGAGGCGAAGACAAGCTCTGTGCTTCGGGTGGAAGCTACGTGGAGCTCTTGCGCATCCCAGGGACCGCTTGCTTGGTCATGAAAGCCGCTCTGTGGAGCTGTACGTGGGAGCACGTCGCCACCGGGGTGTTCGGCCGCCGCGGGAACTCGATGTTCTCGGCGTAGAGGGCATGAACGCACTTGGCGATGGCTCGAGGAGGTCGAGGGGTCTACGGTGGTGTGGTTTTGCTGCTCAGAGGCGCTGCTCACTTGAATTGCCCGAGCTCCCGAGTGATCGAAGAGGGGCGGCCGCATTTCTGTCTTTCGGTGCGAGGGAGAGAAGAAACAGCGCCGTGGCTTCGGTTAAGAGGCAGGAGAGGGAGTGTGGCGGTAGCTGCCGACGTCCAGCAGCTCTCCAGCGTGAAGGGGAGCCAGCAGGAGGTGGCTGCGGCTTCGGTGTCGCTCGGGGAAGGAGCGGTCTGCTGTTGCTTCGCGTGGGAGGAAGGCAAAGGGATACTGTGGACTGAAGATCTTTTGCAAATTTCAGTGCTCCCAATGACATGTGGGTCCCACTGTTCAGTTCCTTCTTATCCCTCTCAAAGTATCTCCCAAATTTGAATATTGATAGAATTCAATTGTGAAAATTCAAATCTGGTATGCATTTGGATAATTGGGCAAGTCTCATCCAAATTCAAATGGGTGTTTGAATTCTTTGTCATTTAAAGTCCATTTTGGAAAATGGGTTGCAAATCATTTTCATAAATCATGAAACTTTGCACACCCCCTAATTTGGACCCAAGGAATTCAAATATGAAATCTGATTTTTATTTTGGCTGCTGCAAATGAGGTTTTCAGCACAACAGTTTTGAATTCCATTGTGTTGTCCTCATTTAAATTTTAGTTTGAACAAATTGTTCCAAATCTGATTTTTGTTTTCCCACACATATGGGAACTTCCCATCTTTGTTTTAGACCCTTCTTGGATTTCAAGTTTTCAAATAAACATTTAAACTTGTGTGAAGAAAACCCTCATGTGTGTTATCACATGTGGGGAAAAGTTTTAACAAGTCCCAAATTTCACTCATATGAAACAAAACTTTTGCAAACAAAAGTTTCTTTGTATTCACATTTTTGGGACCTTTACACGTGGTCCCCGATGTCGAAGTGAAGAGGTCGACGTCTTTTGTCTGCATAACTCTTCTGCCGAGATTGAGCAGCCTTTAAGTTGGCTTGAATCACTCGCACTCATTCCTCGGCTTCATTCACAAGATCAATCCCGTAGACCACTCTCTCGCCGGACTCACATCAATTCAGTGGTGTGCGACACTTTCGGCCATAAAGAGCTTCATACGGGGCCATCTTGATGCTGGATTGATAACCGTTATTATATGAGAATTCTGCTAATGGTAGATGGTCATCCCAGTTCTTCCCATGATTGATGACACATGCCCGTAGCATGACCTCCAAAATCTGATTTATGCTCTCCGTTTGACCATTAGTTTGCAGATGATACGCTGAACTCCGAATTAACTTGGTTCCCAAGGAAGCATGCAGTTGCTCCCAAAATCTGGATATGAATAACGCACCTCAGATCAGAAACGATGGTGTGGGGAACCCCGTGTAAACACACGATCCTCGAGATGAACAGCTACGCATACTTCTTTGCCACATATTTAGTATGGACTGGAATAAAATGTGATGTCTTGGTCAAACGATCGACGATTACCCAAATAGAATCATGCTTGTTGCTGGTCATGGGTAAACCGACGATGAAGTCCATACTTATGTCTTCCCACTTCCATGCTGGAACCTTCAGCGGTTGAAGTGGTCCGGCTTTCCTCATATGGTCGGCTTTAACCCGCCGACACGTATCACATTCGGATACGTATTTTGCAATTTCTCTTTTCATCCGTGTCCACCAGAACTTAGATTTCAAGTCCTGGTACATCTTATTGCTTCCCGGATGAATGGAGTACTTGGATAAATGTGCTTCATTCAATATCTTCCTCCGCAATTTCATATTCCGGGGTACAACTATGCGGTTGTTAAAACATAGAGTACCCTCTTCATCCTTGTGGAACATCTTCAATTCACCGCTGTCCACTCTTCTCCGGATGTGGGACATATCCTTGTCTCTCTTTTGAGCCTCTACAATCTCATCTCAGATTGTAGGAATAAGAGCGAGGTTGAACAGCGATCCGTAGAGAACTAAGCGCAGGCTTGGTTCTCCTTCTTCATGTGCAGCCATGGATAAATGGTGAACGTGGGATTTCCGACTAAGTGCGTCGGCAACCACATTTGCTTTACCCGGATGGTAATGAATTTCAAGTTCATAGTCCTTGATCAATTCTATCCATCTTCGCTGCCTCATATTCAGTTCTTTCTGTGTGAAGATGTATTTCAAGCTTTTGTGGTCAGTGTAGAGATGTACTAGATTGCCTAGTAGATAATGTCTCCACATTTTCAATGCTAAGACCACTGCAGCAAGTTCAAGGTCGTGCGTCGGGTAATTCTGCTCATGACCCCTAAGCTGTCGGGATCCATACACATCCTTCTTGCATCAACACACAACCCAAACCAATGCCGGATGCGTCACAATAAACATCAAACGGCTTCGTTGTGTCTGGCTGGGCCAAAACTGGAGTTGTAGTGAGATGCTTCACTAAAGTTTGAAAAGCTTGTTCGCATGAATTGCTCTAATCATACTTGGTGCTTTTCTTAAATAGCTCCGTCATAGGTTTAGCGACTTTGGAGAAGTTTTGAATGAATCTCTGGTAATAACCCGCTAAACCTAGGAAACTCCTCACTTCATGAACAGATGTTGGAGATTTCCAATTCAGCACTTGCTCGATTTTACTTGGGTCCACAGCGATGCCTTCCACTGAAATAATATGCCCAAGAAACGGCACTTTGCTGATCCAAAACTCACATTTACTGAACTTTTCATACAGCTTGTGATCCCTCAAGCGTTGGAGTACAATACGCAAATGTTCAGCGTGTTCTTCTTCTGACTTTGAATAGACCAAGATGTCTTCGATGAAAACCACGACGAACTTATCTAACTCCGGCATGAACACAGAGTTCATGAGAGACATAAAGTGAGCCGGAGCATTGGTCAACCCAAAGGACATGACAAGATATTCATAAACACCATATCTTGTCGAGAACGCCGTCTTAGGTACGTCTTCTGCCCGGATTTTTATCTGGTGATACCTAGACGGAAGATCCATCTTGGAGAATACCTTAGCACCCACTAGCTGATCGAACAAAATATCGATGCGCGGTAGTGGATACTTATTCTTGATAGTGACAGCATTCAGTGGACGATAAGCTACGCATAGTCTCAATGTCTCGTCCTTCTTCTTCACGAAGAGTGCGGAACAGCCTCAAGGTGATGAACTTGGGCGTATAAAACCTTTGTCCATGAGGTCATTAAGCTGCTCCTTCAACTCTGCTAGCTCCTTTGGTGCCATTTTGTATGGTCGCCGAGAAATAGGTGTTGTTCCCGGTGCGAGTTCAATCTTGAACTCAACATCACCTTCGGGTGGCATGCCCGGCAAGTCTTCGGGAAACACATCTGGATATTCACATACCACTGGAATATCCTCAAGTTTAGGAGCTTCAATCTGATGCACTGCTGCAACTCGTTGTGATGGATCCACAAGATTCAATGTGTTGCAACCGTGTATTGGGGAATTCAGTTGGACAGTCCGAGAGCTGATATCAAAGATAGCTCCATAATGTGTCAACCATGACATCCCCAAGATAATATCAATCCTTTGGCCTTTGAGTATGATAAGGCTTGCAGGATAGACGTTTTCACCCAAACATAAAGGTGCCCGTGAGACCATTTCATCTGTTGATATCTTGCCTCCGGGTGAGCTGATATGAAACGGATGCTTAACTGTGCTAAATGGAAGATTATTCTTCAGCACATAGTCTCTGCTAATAAAATTGTGGGTGGCTCCGGAATCAAATAACATGAAAATGGGCTGTTCATGTAAAGTGAACATGCCCGCCAAAACTGGTTCGCCTTTAGCAATATCCTCAATAGCAGTGTAATTAACCCTGCCAGCTTTTGAAAAATTCTTCTTTGAAGGTTCACGGTGCTGATCTGAGCATTGATGAGACGACACATAAGTGTGGCTCTGCTCAGCTCCATGACGGTTTCGTGCTGCAGAAATCCTCAGCTCTCTACTAACACGAGGTGGAGATAATTCGTGCGTAGCTGGTTGCGGTAGGGTTGCACGAATAATTTCTGACCGCTGCTGTTCAGGTGGAAGCTCATAAGTGATCATCTTCAGCCGTGGTTGTGAGAGTTGCACCACAGGCTGAATTTGTTGCCTATTTGGCGAGTAATACCGCACTCGATAGTTCGGACGAACCTCGATATCGTGGTCTGGCGGTATACTTCTTTTCATCTCCGCTTCACATCGGAGATGCATGTCTTATTTAATGATAGCGGCATTTACCAACTCATTGTAAATACCGTTATTGAACAAATTCACTTGTTCCTGAAGTTTGACATTCAAATCTCGGAAGAAATACTCGCACTTCAACGCTTCCGAGTCTACCATATGAGTGGCGTATTGCATCAAGTCTTCAAACTCTTTGAAGCACTCGTACGCACTCCTTTCCCCTTGCTTTAGCTCCAGAAAATCTTGATACTTTGTTCGAAGAATTCCTGAACAAACGTGACGTCCCCGGAAAACATTCCGGAATTCCTCCCACGTCACTCGATGACCTTCAGGATGAGTAGCGATATACTCCGCCCACCAAGCTCCAGCAGGTCCTTGGAGTTGTTGAGCGGCAAATAAAGTCTTTTGGTACTCATCGCACTCAAGCATACCAAACTTGGCTTCAATACATTGGAGCCAATGAGCCGACTCCAACGGTTCTTTCCCTTCCGAGAAAACCGGTGGTTTTCTTGCTAAGAAATCCGGATGAGTGCTTGGCGGGGGATTTTTATGTAGTGTCTCCTGTCGTATGCTTTGTCGCACCAACAGATCAAGAGACTCAGCCATCTTTGCCAAGATTTCCGCCAATCCAGTTGATGATATCGGCACTTCTTGTCGTGGTGAATTACTTTCACCGTGACTCGACTCACCAACCTCACTCCTGGAAGGAGCACGATCCATGCTACAAGAGTGAGCAATTTACGGTTAAAATTCAAAGTTTTAAACTCAAATTGAATTCAAAAACATAACCGTAAAAGCATCACATAGATATTGCAGCACTACACAATCTAACCAGGGTTTCGACAATTCTGAAATCTATCAAACGTGAGCAAGTTTGTCCAAACCCTTAATTCCATTAGTAGGCAAAACTGAAAAATAACTCAAGAACATGTTATGGAGCTTAGAGAAGTCTAAAACATCCCTGTTCACAACAAGTCCTAAGTTACATAGGCAATAAGCACTACTCTGTTCAGAATGACCAATAGGTCTTAATCCCAGAATTTGAATATGAAAACGGCAATTTCATGTCTCAAGTTGAATATCAAAGTTATAGCTAACTTCAATATATTTCCAACGGGTATTCATTTGCCTTCATATCAGTTCTGGATCAAAAGTTCTGATATTTCAAATTTGACAGAAATCTAGAATAATTTTGACAGCACCTCCTTTGAAAGTAGCTGTTTTGTACGCAAGATTTCATACAATTAGACTCCAAATTTGGAGAAACTTTGAACTACAAAGCCTAGAATATATCACAAGCTTTCCAAAGTTGTATTACATGACCATTAGAAATTTTTCTATAGAAAGTTATGGTCGAAATACAGAAATTTCCAGAGAGCATTTTGTGTCTGCCCTGTTTTTGGGCAGTTCACACTCATCTGAGAATTTCATCCCTTTGGAGGGTGATTCTGATCTGGAGTTATACAGAAGAGTTGTAGAAGACTTCAATAGCTCTCCATAAATGTATCACTCACCTCCATTGGTTCAACCAAACAAAAGTTATGTCCTGTTCAACTTCAGAAAAATTCTGCCGAAAACAGGGGAGGTTATTCCTAAGTCTTTGTGAATAAATCTATACTCCCAATTGACTCTTAGTTCAATATAGGAGTTAATTACCCCCTAATAGAATCCTAGACTCCAAATTTACTCTTTTTCTTTTCAAACCTTCTTTTTCATGCGGTTCAAAACACATCACGGTACTACGTTTCCTCACCAAATTAAAAATCCTAACCGGCTTTATACCGGCATATACGTTTCAAATGGTGGCACTAAAACGATCACTCACAAACGTTGTCTACACGACATGTACTAACGTGGTTAAGGTACCTGCAGAAAACCACTCAATAATGATGCACACATTGGTTTATCATTTAAGGCAGGTCCATATCATAGTAAAAACATACGCCCCGTATCATTACCATACGGGCCGTCCTTGATTCAAGCCACGTCTCAAGGTACATGATCGGGTTATTCACCACCCGACGGGGGCTCCACACCTTTGCAATAAAGCACACCTGTGGAACAGTGCTTTCGTATGACTCATAGGACATGAAGAGTCCTAGAGAACACACTTCGTGTTACAAACCACACGATGGGGTCTCCTCCTCTTGCCCCTGGGTTTGCGCACTCGAGGCTAGTGCATTTCATATGTCTCTAAGACATGAAGAGTCTTAGAAAACATATTCACTTCCCGTCCATTGATGAATGGAACATCCCACACTACTTTCCTCATATGGGTGAGCTAACCGAAATTGATCCGCTTTCGGTGGCGTTCCTTACCATTCTTACCTCCACGTAGGTGTGTCGTCACTGAATTAAAATACTAAAGAGTAACACACTGTTAGCTTGCCACCTTACGTAACTATGCTAATAATACTCCATATGTGGGCATACTATACGGTCCTCACTTGTATACTCCTAAGTTTTCGAAAATATGCTCTTTTCATGCGTGCTATTCCCAATGCAGCTCTGATACCACGCTGTGACGGAGCCACGCCCAGGAATCACAGTGGGTGGTGCCGTGCGATGCGGCACCCAACATCATGCACGAAAAGAGGCGTAGGAACATAACGGAACCATTTTGTTACTCAACATAAGATCTTTTACAACATAAGTACACACGCAGCGGAAATTAAAACTAGCTAGACAATCTACTCACTCTCGACCCTAACTACGCCGAAGAGAAGTCGTTCAGCCCGTGAACGCTTCCTACTAGCTTCACCAAAGAAAAGCAGCGGCTAGGTTTCCAATGAGTATAACGAACCGTGAGGTTCGTCGTGTCACTGAACAACCCTCTTCATAGCAGGCATCCTGCTACCTGCAAAACAACTCAGAAGCAACCGTGAGAACTAAGGCTCAACAAGACTTAACCGTCAACCTAAACATGTAAGTCTACATGCAGGGGTAGTAAGACAGTAGGAATAGGAATTTTGCAAAATGCAGCTTGACTAAACTTGATCCTTATGTTCAGATTCTTTTAGCCTTCATTTTAGTGGCCCTCACGCCTCACAACATCGGAAGTCCACAATCAAACAAGAAACGCTTATCCCGATGTTGCTAGCCTAAGGTGGAAATGAAATTTAGTTGGCTCTATATCTACTTCAGTCAAGGTTCTAATACAGTGATTAATCCACAAACAACAAGTTAAGAGACTTAGTTCCTATTCTTACTACGTCACGGCGCAGTGGGCAAGTATGCTCAATCCTCTTCCGCGAGCGACTTCTCTTTGAGAGGAATCCAAAAAAATTTATTTCACAATTTTTGGAAACTCCTACACAAAGTTATGGCTCTCCAAAGTTTGAACTAAAGTGGGAAAATCTGGAAAATGTTTAGATGCCGACAGTGGGTCCCACTCCTCATCCCTAACCTCCAGCCTCGCGCCAAACAAAGCAGGGGCGGCTCCCTACGGTAAGGTCGCCGGAAAAGCACTTCCCAGCCACCTCCGGACCCCCTGCTGGCCGCCCCCCCCCCCCCCCATATTTCCCCACGCTGAAAACGTTGGTAAGGTCACCGGCGACTGAAACTCGCCGGAAAACAGGCGCACCGGCCACAGCAAACCCTAGGGCTCCGGCGAGGTCTTGCACGGTGAATTCTACACCAAATGGTCGGTTCTTGGGCTCTAAAGCACCAGGAGATCATGAAGAATACCGACATGAGGTCTAAACATGCCGGGGAGAGCTCCAAACCTTTCGGCACCGTGTGCCCGATATGGTCCAGCGCTGTACCCTCAAAAAGAACTCTGATTCCTCACTCTACACTCAATTTCTTGGTCCAAAATCGATGGAGGAGGTGTGCTAGGCAGTTAACATCCTGTGTGTGAAGTTTGAGACCCAACAAACACAATTTGAGGACGAATTTTACAATTCCTTACCTCAAGGTCCGTTTCTGCCGCCCGGGAGAAAAACTTGAAATTCTCCCTATGTGATCAATGACTAGGGCTGAGCTTCGGAGGTGAGCAACTAGGCTTGTAGGTGCACCGAAGGGGTGGCTCGCTTGGGTGTGATCACTCCTGGTTTGGGCTGTCCACGACGTCCAGTTCTGGCTTCTTCAGTTTCAGTTCGGGAACAGTGGAAACTTTACCGTTTCTAGGCGCCGGTGAGCTCGGCATGGCGGAGGAAAGGTGCTAGCCGGATAGAGCATGAGTATGAGATGATCTTTTCTGTGGAGACCTCAATCATCCGGCGCTCGGGTGGCTGCGTAGGATCGAGAGAAGCAGAGGGGCGCCGGTTGTGTTCTGCTCGGGAGAAGCTGAGAACGTGCACGAGCGAGAGAGAAATAGCAGTTCGCTTGTGCAGCCTCCTGGGAAGATAAGAGCACCGGAGAGGAGTAGGTGGCACTGGAGAGCGTTGTGTGCGACCGGCTGCCGGAAGCTGTCGCGCGCTCAGCCGTCGCTGGAGTCGGTTTGCGCTTTTGTGAGACTGACCGGTGGGGTCCACAGCCACAATTCTCCCTCTTATCCCCTATTTTGATTTAAAATAGCAAATGAGCTCCAAATTTAATCAAACTTGGAGGATAGGTTAAAAGAATTACGAGGAACTCAAATCTGAAATCAGATTTTGAAATTGAGTTTGTTTGTTTCAAAATTCAAATTCAAGTTTGAATTTGAACGTGCCCTCTTTAATCCTCGGAAGAAATAGTATAGGAAACCTAAAATTCTCCAATTTTGAAACTTAGGCCCTGGAATACATGAGAAATGCATCTATGATCTCACATATAGGCCTTTGGACAATCTAAATATGAATCCTTTCAAAAGATTCAAAATGGTGTTTAAATTTCCTCCACTCTCCTCATAGAAAAGGGTGCACATGAGTTAGAGTTTTTGGGAGTGTAATTCTTTCCCCTAGGTTAACATGTGCTGATCATGGGCTAGAGAAAATTTTTAACTCCCTCACATGTCCATATTTGTGTTCATCATTTCATGTGACATAATTATAGTCTTTCTTTGCCTTAACTTTATTTCATACGTTGACATCAAACTTTACAAAAGTTAGGGCTGTTACAGTTGTTGTGATAAAGGAGATAGTCTTGTTGTGCTAACAGGTAGTCTATGTTGTCTTTGTAATCACTGAGTACTATAACAGGGATACATGTTGTCTTAGTAAATCCACCATGTTCGCTCTATTTTATATATTAGGATGTCTTTGTAATCACCGAGTACTATAACAAGAAACCCCTTCTGTTGCTTTTCAAGTTCTAACATGGAAAGCCCTAAGAAGACTGGTGCTGGTAGTAAAAATGATGTCGACAATATGGAGTTTAGTGACTCCAGCAGTTCAGGCTCGTATCACAGTCCATCGGATCCTTTTCCAAATATAAAAATTCAAAAGACTTCAGAGGATCTCGACCAGGAATATGATCCTACCGGTGAGGTATGGATCACAAATCTTAACTCCAGCAGTTTAAGTTAATGTTGGTTGTCAAGTATATAAAGTCTTATAATTCTTTTCTACCTAGCTTAATTGCCAAGACAACGAGGTGACTTCAGCTCCTAAAACCGCAAAAGGTTCTCCAATGGTTAAATCTTCAAATTCAGTCAAGCGAAAACGAGGGCACCAAGGTCCCAATAAGGGTCCATTGAAATGCATCATATACATAACAAGTGTCAGTCCAGGTGGGCTTACCCATGAACCACTGGATTCAGTTACAAAGTACCAAAATGCATGTGGTTGTCTTGTTAGAGAGATCGTGCCGATCACAACCGAGAATTGGAGAAAATTTCCTGAGGCGAACAAGAATGAGTTGTGGGAGAAGTTAAAGAAACAATTCAAGTTCCCAAAAGGCACGGAAGAAGCTGTAAAGAAAGCAACATTGGTCTCCTGCGGCAAGAAGTTTAGTTGCTGGAAGAGTGAAATGAATGCTTATGTTAAAGACACTAAGGTCCCTGGCCCGAAGAAGATCGGAAAAATGACACAAGCTCAGTGGCAAGAATTTGTTTGTCAAAAGACCACACCTAAGGCTAAAGCCCTAAGTGAATCTAGGTCAGAGCTTGGAAAAAAAGAACAAATACCATCATCGCTTGGGGTCTGCCGGATATGCCCCCAAACTTGATAAATGGAATAAAATATTAGAGGAAACTATTAGTAAGGGCAATCCTGACCCGCTACAAGGCTGCGATGAGAGAACTAAGCGGTGGGTCTTAGCTCGGTCAGGTTTGACCAGGGAGGGCAAACTTGAAAAGCCCGACTCTGTGAACCAAGTAGAGCAAAAAATGAAAGAAGTAATTGAAAAGCAACAGAAGTTTCTCTTCAAGCCGAAGAGGGAGAATGACCAACTTACCGATATCCTAGGCAACCCTGAACACGGTGGACGGATTAAGGCAATCTCTTCTCAGATGTCCTGGAGAGATGGTTTCACGAACAATAAAGAGTTATGTAGAAGACGTGAGAAGTTCAAGAAGAAAATTGAAGATATGATTGATCAAAAGTCAAGGCATCTGTGAAAGCAACAATAGATCAACTTATAGAATCGGGACAATTAATGCCACAGAATAGAGCGATGGTTCCCGTGGCAAAGGAGCATTTGATATCTCCAACTTCCTACCCTAGCAGCGTAGGTTCTGTGATAGGCTCAGGGTCAAGCCATAAGTTCCCTATCGATGATATTGTTAAGGACACATCTTGTCGTCTTCTCGTCCCGATCGGTAGAGCCAAGAATAAAACAAAATAGGTTGCCACTGCTATGGCAAAGCAGAATCGTGTCTTCAACTGCAATTCACTTCTGTTGTATTATGTTGTGGTGCAAGTTCTTCAGGTCATTGATAATGATTGTGAAGATTATGAAATAGACCATATCACACCTAAGGTCACCTAAGGGGATCACAACTCTGGGGCAGGCCGTCAACCAGTTAATCCTTTGGCACCGACGCGATATCGTGTTGTCCGATGAGCCGATGTCTAGCCCCGTCGCATCTCGAAAGACTGCAGCCCCGTCTTCTTCGTCAAAAGTCCAGGAAGATCCACTCCCGCTATGTCCCAGCAAGGATGATAGTAACCTTGCTAGTAAAGATAACCAAGAGCAACCAGTTGAACAACAACTTGAAGCAGTACAAGAGCATTTGGCTGGTAGTAAAGAGCAATCAGTTGAACAACAGATTCAACAATAGGCCAATGTCCAACTTCCGACGACTACTCCTCAGTCAGTGCCTATGAAAGTTACCTCATACGAAAATAAGGAACCTTCTAAAGAAGTGTCAAAATATTTGGAAAAAATGAAGAAAAATATTACAAAATCTAATGCATCTCGTGCTTCACATGAGTCAACATTAGAAAATATTGAGGAGTGGGAAGAAGACGGTGTGAAATATACTCGAGAGACGACTTTAGTTAAACCAGGAGTTCCAGTATACAAGATTTAGGACATTTCTCCTGAATATGAGAATGGGACGCCATTCATGACATTGGCACAACTTAGCAAACAACCTTTCTCGGTCAGAAGAATGCATGAGTGATTCATCACTGCCAGCACAAAATATGAACTTTGTTACGTCACATTTCATGTGCCACAAGAAGCATTATGGAGCATTGGAAAAGATGAACGAGTCATTCTCTTTGAAGATCTACGGAGCCTTTTCTATTGAGGCATGCTCTAAATCAACCTGCTACTGGTCTGGTGCTTGTAAGTGCCTCTAATATTTCTTATTTGCTTTTCTTAATACACGCATACACATGTCATGAGATTATAACAATTCTTGGCTTCTTCAATAGGATGCAAAACATGGAAAATGAAAAGATGAACTCCAAGACAGATATCCTTGACCCTAAAGTGATTGCAAAGTCGAATTTCGACTTTCGGGTGCAATGGGACTCAGAACAGTACAAGCACCTGACAAAAAAAGAGTGAAAAATCAACCGCAAGCAAAAAGAAGGATAAAAAGACAAAGGTTGCAGTCTACATAGGACATGCCATGTTTAACTTTGTCAGAGATGGCAAGGACCTCATAAAGGATCCGTACCACTTCGAGTAAGTTCGACACATGGCATGGAAATAGCAATTATTGCTAATTTTTAACTTAACACGTGTGTTTGTCGTGTGCAGTAAACACTATATAATGATCTTCATAAAGCCAACTGTGACGCCCTCAATTCTGTGGAAAACCATGGAACCGAGAACTAATGCATATGTGTGCCCAGGATGTTCATCACACATACACATACGTTCCACAAACTGAATTCAGATTATATATTACCACGAATAACAGAGTTTATTACAATTCCTCATGAGTCTTGGACTCATGCTTACAGCGGAAGTCTTATTTCTATGCAGCGGAAATCTTATTAAATGCGGAAGCAAAAACTAATGCGGAAGCAAAACTAAGCAGAAGTGGCTCCATCTTTAATCCTTCCACAGGCAAGGTTGAGAACAGATCACACGCCATAATGCTCTACTCGGTCTTCATAGTAGTCTTCTCTTGCTGTTGATGAAGAAATAATAATGCAAGTTTGAGTACAATGATGTACTCAGCAAGTGCGGGAATAACACATGATATGCAGCTTATAAACAAGGTAGGTATAAAAGGGCTTATTTGCAGAAAAACAAATCTTGTAACACTATGATAAAACGGCAACTTTACTTTAGATGAATGTAATCCCAGCATATATTGAATTACCAACATACCTTCATCACTCCCCGTGTTCCATCCAAACATTAACCAATCTTTTATTCATACTCACGAATACCTCCTCGTATTCGCTACCATCTCATCTCATATAACAACCTCATCTCGCACCGAGACCAATTCTCATTACATGACCCACCAGTCGTGCAATCCTTTCATCATCCAGACTTAATAATTCCAAACCAAACCATAACCAAACCCATAATCATAACCAAGAATCCTTCCCAATAACCATCCCATCAATCATCCCAATAACCATTCCAATAACCATTCCATCTAATCATGGCAGTTTAGCCAGGTGCTCATGACCGTAAGCTCGGCTATCATGATAGTTTTAGTA
Organism: Neostapfia colusana; assembly: GCA_030760725.1. Lineage (NCBI taxonomy): Eukaryota > Viridiplantae > Streptophyta > Magnoliopsida > Poales > Poaceae > Neostapfia > Neostapfia colusana. The sequence goes on from JASWHV010000011.1 coordinate 21,222,027, forward strand.
ACTATGCAGAGTTTGTACCTCTTTACCCACAAGTTTGTGATTTTGTCACCCATCGGCGACTGCAGAACCTCCATTATACCAGTACACAACCGTCGGTGTATGGTCAAGAGATCACAAAATAGCCTTTACAAAGGGGTTACTAGATGTATGGACTCACTAAGGTTTCACCGGCAGGCTAGAATCTTCAATTCTCCCACCCACGGGCCCCCTCTTGTGCCATGCAGTTCCCAGGGCAGTCCTCACTTGACTCCCATTCCCCGCGCCTTCCACAGTCCATAACATCCTAGTAACTTACCTAATTACTCAGCTAAGCCGCACCCATACTTGGCCTTGTGGTGGCACTGTTATCCTGGCATGTGCATGCATGAACCGGTCCTTAGATCTATGGCAAGTAAAACCACCATCTCATGCTACCTCATTCACAAACCCAGGCTTGCCTAGATCTTCCCTCCGATCCATGTTTCTTAACCTCATCAATTACTTATTATCAGTACGAGTGCAGTTAGCTAGACACATCTATCTCGCTTCCCAATCCCATAAACTCAGCGAAGCATAAAGCAAAAAAACATACCCGACTCATAAACTTCCCTGGCGACAAGGATGGTTTAATCAAAACTAGTAAAATCCTATAAAAAGGGTTTCCCATCATGTTTGACTCAGTACACACACCTTTTAGCAAAACAAAACAGTTTTACCCAAAACATAGGATCAACATGGTCAAGGAGCACTTGCCTTGTTCTTGCGGTTCTGGTTGTTCTTGATTCTCAAAGCCTTGTTGCTGCAGCTCGTCGTACACAGCTTCCTGAGCTTGTCCTGCTATGTAGGATTCACGTGCACACAAATTCACAGCAATCAATATCATGCACAAACTCTAAACTAGGTGTGATGATGCACATGCATACTATCCTACGATTAGTTCTATTAGATTGATCTGATGTTCTTGCATGGCTTGCATGGTCAGAGGTGTTCAGATCAAAGATGAACGTGGCGATGATCTTGTCTTTAGATCAAACTGATCATCGAGTGTTCTGCCCACGAAAACGCTTCTGTTCGAAAGGAATGGAAGAACAGATGCAAAGAGATGAACAACATGATGTCGTAAGGTGGTATTGAAGTCCTACCTTACGTTCTTCTTGTCTTCGGGGTCCTCCTCAGACTGCTTGGTTCCCCTCCGATGATCTCCCTTGTTGTACTTTTGGCGATGTTTTGCTCGGCGAGTTAGGGCTAGGGCTCTAAGTCGTCGGCTTAGGAGTTGAAAAAGAAGTTTGTAGTTTCGGCCAGAGGTTTTGGGTTCTATTTATAATCGGGAAGAGAAGAGTCCTAATCTAATCGGATCCCAAATAAGAGTCTTATTCAGATCTTTGTTAGATCCTGAGGTCTTATCTTCGGTAAGGTTCGTGGAGTTTAGATCAGTTTCCGTTGCGCACCGATATCTTCATGTGTAAGAACCGCTCCAGACTCGTTACCTCCGCGGTGATGAGCTCCGGAAGCTCCACGTGTCCTTCCGAGCCTGGTATCTCTTCTTCCGCAGAGACGAGCTCCGGTCGTGCCGCCTGTCAATCGATCGAGACCTCCCTCTTCTTCGGAGGTGAGCTCCGCGCACGCCACGTTTTGGCGCCGGTCTTCCTTTTCTTCTTTCCTCAGGGACATGCCCCGCGGTCGACACGTGTTTAGCTGCGACGGACCTTCCGGTGATAAGCTCCGGTGGCGACATATATTCGATAGATCCGGACTTCTCTGAGATGAGCTCCGGGATTGACACGTATCCCGCGCGACGGGTCCTCTTATTTCCGCGAGGACTAGCTCCGTGAACGACACGTGTCTTATGAAAAATGCCTTTGCTTCTTCCGCAGAGGCTAGCTCTGCGGGCAGCACGTGTCCCACAGGGTCGGACCTCTTTCCAATTGCGGAGGTGACCCCCGGTCCTGCCACGTAGCCTAGTTTAGCGTCGGACCTCTCCCAATCTCTCGGGGATGAGCTCTGAACGCGCCACGTGGTTTGCTGGCCGTGGAAGTTGCGTTTCGGTGTTCTCGGAGAGCTTTATTGGCCATCCTTTTGATACTTATCTCTGTTCCTTCTTTTCTTAAAATGTTTTTCTTCTTCATATGCTGACACCCGAGATGAGGGTGTCACACCAACGTAGGGTTTGGCAACAGTCTTGGACTCAGCCGATTACTCACAAGATACTTACGAATATTCACTTGCTATTTTGAGAACGTTCTGTTATTCGATACTTTTAATACACACACACACACACACACACACACACATATATATATATATATATATATATATATATATATATATATTGGCAACTCTTATATGACATTCCTTATATGATAGCGCTTGGGCGGTTTTACGTGAAAAACTTGGCGGTCATAGACCTCCTAATAAGGATGCATTACAGATATCAACATATTATCTTTGTCCCATGCAGCCTTCTGGGAGCATCTTATGCGGGTATTATGTACGCGAGCATCATCAGACCGCCTACGAATATAGGTGAATCGTGGGGATGTAAGTTATCCTTAATGTAAATATTATATTTTTCCAACTTTTGAGTTTAATTTTGATTGTAACTAGCGTATTTTAATACTATTATGTTATTATTGTCACCAACACATTCTAAACCTTGTTATGTGTTTCATTGCAGCACACGAATGTGGACGTGGCCGGTTTCTAGAGATATACCTGGTGGAGGAGCTGATAAAATTGCTAGTGAATTGTGTCTCTTCATGCGTCGTGAAATTTTTCACAAAAAGGGCAGTTCTTCGATGACGCGGGTGTAATAGCTAATGTGCCAGAACTTTACCAGTATGAGTGAAAAACTTGTAAACTATGAATTGAGATGTATTGTATACATATATATATATGAGATGGCTTTTTGGTGATATTGTATCCATGATGCTTGTCAGAATATATTGTTTCTACTGTGTGTGAATGCGCATATGAAATTGACCTGGAAATTAGAAATAACAGCATGTAGTACCTAACAAATAGCCTGTAATAATATAATTTCACAGACGACATATCGTATGTAAAGAACTGCATGTGATAATATAGTTTCATAGGCGGCTAGTCGTTGGTAAAGAACCGCATGCGATAATGGAGTTATACGGGCGGATAATCTTACGTTACAAACCGCCTGTGATAAACATTCTTCATAGGCGGATAGTTGTAGGTAAAGAACCGCCTGCGATAATAGAGTTATGCGGATACTCTTACGTTATGAACCGCATGTGATAAAGATTCTTCACAGACGGCTAGTCGTAGGTATAGAACCGCCTGCGATAATGGAGTTATCACAGGCAGATATTCTTACGTTACGAACCGCCTGTGATAAAGAGTCTTCACAGGCGGATTCATGAAGGTTAAGACCGCCTGTGATAACTTTTTTCACAGGCGGTTTAAGTTTCCGCTTGTGAAAATTGTTGATTATCACAGGCTCTTCGTTTCAGCCAGTTTTGAAAATCGCATGTGATAATACGTTTAGAGTCGCCTGAGATAAAACTTATTGTAGTAGTGTTTTTTAGAAAAATACAAAGTTCAGCCTATGTTAGAGCAGCTTAAGTTGTTAGCCAGAAACATAAAACACCAACAAACTACCCCGTCTGAAAATAAGACTCCCACCAAGCCAGCTGTTGATAGCTAATAGTTAACCCTTAGCGGCAGCATCTAACACTAATAATACTAAAAAAATAAGCCGCCTAGCTGCCAATGACAAACAAACTATAGAGGAGGATAGGCGAGAGAGAGAGAGAGACACTACTACAGAAACAAGCATCTGTACACGCTACAGAACTAGTACTAAAAATTCGGTAATGTAATAAGGGTCATCATACGAACTATTCTTATATTTTGATATGTTTTTTTAAGGAAAAACAGCAGGGCGGTCCCAACTGTGGAAATATCATCATGCATTTGTTGATTCCTATTCTGATAAAAGAGAAGTCATACAAATAATCAATATCAACAACTATTGTAATGTACAAGCAAAATCTTCGTAAAATCACCAATATTTGCCTAAAGTTTACATCAATTTTGAATTTTAATAGATGCGAATCAAAACTTAACTAATTATTACATGGAGAATTATTTCATTTAACTATGATGACTTCGTCATGATCGTGATGTATGTAAGTAGGTTCCTCATTGTCATCAACTAGAGGGAGGATGATATTCTCCCCGAATGGAGGCAGATTGTCGAATTTATTGTAGTTGTCATCGTTGACAACAACCTCAACACCAATAATCTTTCTTTTTCCTTCAAAAACGACATGGCGCTCTTGCCTGTTAAGAGGGTCTGAATCTTTAATGTAGAAGACTTGTGCGACATCTTTGGCAAGCTCAAATAAGTGTTCTATATAACCGAAAAATTTGAGATCAATAGTTGTCATACTGTACTAGCTGATCTTCACTCCATTCGGTAATATGATCCATTGGCAATGGAACAGAGGGTCCTTCAGATTTTCTCCGTACTCAAGCTCCCAAATTTCCTCCATGATGGATACCTTTCCTTATCTTCGTATCCAACCAGTTTTGATACTTATTATCTATTCCGGTTATACATACGAAGTGGTTCTGATATTTTGGTATGTTTTTAAAAGGAACAATAGCAGGACAATCCGTAGTGTAAAAAGATCATAATGCATTTGTTGATTCCTATTCTGATAAAATGAAAATAAAATGTAAAGGTTCTGTTAAATGTCTCTTGCATTAACTATAATCATTGGCCTCGTTATTGTTTACAAAGAATGAAGAAGTCTCGTGTGACATGGGTTCATAATAAGACAAAAGGGCAGAAATCTAAGATCACGCAAGATACATTTGAAGGGAAATCTAAAGTGTTGTTAGGTGAAGAGACATGCCCCATAGAAGAGAGAAGTGGGGTAACACTTTGGGCGTTGTGAATGTCACATCCCACACGCATGAAGAAAATGAAGGGGTGTCTCTCTAGTTGAATCACTGGCATGAACTATCATATAACACACAGCATTTCGGTAAGAACAAAACGCACTTCTTCCAGACCTTGGCTTTCTCATCTTCCCAGCACCGTAGTCTTCTTTGCGCTATGTCTTCTGGTCCTTCACCCTTACGCTAATGCCTCCGCCTTTCCTGATAGTGAGGGACAAGAGGTAGCAAAACGACAGGCCAACCATAGCTCGGCCTTAGTTCATCGTTCTATATGTCATCTTCTTGAGAGATGAGCCACCGAATCGCCTTCGCCAGAAGCCCAGAAGCACTTGCTAGCCGAGACATTATGTCGGGGGCCCATTCCCCGGCCCACCAGCCAGGGGTAATGATCTCTACATTGGTTTTGTTCGCAGGCGGAGGGACCGCTACAAGTTTTGGTGTTGAGCGACCGCTTGATTGAGGTGACTCAACGCATGGGACTTCATCGAGGGGCAAGTAGACAACCCTGACATCTTCTAGTTTCGATGGTGAGGGGAGGGATCCCCAGCCCACGCCCTAGAGGAGCTAGCGTTGAAGAAGGTACGACGTCGGTACCTTGACGTCTCACACATTGAAGGGGGTGACCTCGGGTGCCACCGCACCTCCCCCGCCTATGACCGCAACGCAGTTGAGGGAGGCCCAGCCTATTGGCTGGGTGGTATATAGAGGGAGAGGCTCCTCATGCGGTTCGAGGAGCTGGAGAGGTTGTGGGGGGACGTTGAACGGAGGTTCAATAAGTTGCCGAAGGAGGTGGCTGATGAGGAGAGTCACTCCACCACCTTGCGCATTGGGATTCTGCAGATGTCTCAGGATTTCTTTCAATAAACACCGACTCAATGGTGCATTTGTGTCTTGGGAAGGTCACTACTGGTTGGCATGAAACCTACATCGTCAGCTACTATATCTTCGGGTTCCGTAAAGTGGTCGAGAGTCTTGACACATCGGGGGAGACAATCGCCTAGATGTTTAGGGTGTAAGGTCATGAGAAGTTGGAGGAGACAATCACCAATAAGTTGAGAGTTCACGAGTCGATCTATGTGTTCACGTGTATGTGCATAGGACCTGTTCTCTTCCAACTCCTTAGTAGGCTTATTCATGTGGTTAGAAGCTCATTAGATAAGTTAATTAATTATCCATAAATCCCAACTAAGCATGCTACAAAAAGAAAATACCAACCCGACTCTTCATCTATTTCCGGTGACGAGGAAAATCAATTCAATACTAGTAAACACTAACGATCGATTTTCACATAAAAATGACACGGGCATGAAAGTTTGCAAACAAAACAATTTTATCGAAAATAATCAACATGGTCAAGGGCACTTGCCTTTCTGTTGGGATGGGTTTCTCAAGTTTCTCGAAGTCCTACTGTTGAAGGTCATCGAATGCAGGGGCTCCAGAGCGTACTTATCTACTCACGATCACGCTCATACACAAGGAAACATACACAATAAATACATTGCGAAACAATGCTAATAAATATGATATGATATGAATGTATGTGAAGTACATGAATTAATTTATTATTTGTGCGTATTAATGTTATATAGTAAAGTTCATAATTAATTTTAAGTGTCTAGTGATCAATCTATAACGTTACATATAGGTAAGTTTATACTTTATTATAGTTAACTAGGACTTACAATAATTAATTTAGGTGAAAATTAATGCTAAAACTATTAATAATATTTTCTAGAATTTATTTATGATAATTATACTTTTCGGGAATTCATTTACTAGTAAATATGCTATTTAGGCGTTTATCCTATTTGTTCTGGACTAAACCAAAAAGTTACTAAAGATCAGGGGCTATTTACTAATTTTTATAAATTATATTGGCTAAAGTATAAACATACATGACTAGAAACAATTTATATAAAATTTAAGGGCACTAGAATAAAATTTAGTGCGAGGTGTAATTATTTTATAATCTATGGGCTCATCTACAAAAATCTTGGGTTAAATCTATTATTTTTAGAGTCTGGTGTTTTTCTACAAATTTGACTTTTCTCGTGATTTTTAGATTTGTTTTTCTACGCAAAAATCATGGATCCGGTCTATTGCTTCTTGGAGTGAGGGATGGTGCTTCATTAAAAGTCTACAGTGGACCAGGTGCATACCTCTTCGCCTAGATGTAATCTGGGCCGTACACCAGAGATCTGACAGTTCATGACGGATCCGACCAGGATGGGTGTGGCAGCTGGTGAGTTTAATGATGTGAACTTTTCGGCATCACTTGAGTTTACCCCCTTTTTCTTATTGCGACCATGAATCTCGTCGAAGTTCAAAGAGAAAGATAGAGAAGGTGGCAAGGAATCTCACTGAGGTGGTTTCACACGCGGGGGTGGCCTGGATTTGGCCGGACGACGACCGGCAAGGCACCTCAAGCATCAACAGCGACGTGGCTCTGGGTGTGGTGGAAACAGAGCAGTAGTATATATTTATAGGGGCACACCTCCGTTGAGTCCTAGGTACACACTTGGAGGCGGTTTGGATTTGGCGGCGGTGGGAGCGGCGGTCGGCATGGTGTTAGGGTTAGGGCGGTTGTGCGTGGGTTGAGCTGGGTCGGCGGCAGGTCTGGCCGGGCTGGGTAGTGCGAGTGGGGGGAAGGGGGGGAAGAAAAAAGTGAAAGCAGGCCACCGAGGGGAAGAAGGGAAAAGAAAATGAAATTGAATAAAATTGGGTCATAGAGGAAAAAAGGGCCAAGAGCAAGATTATGGCCCAACGGCCTAATTGATTTATTTTTTCTATTTCTTTTCTTTCTTATTTTCTATTGCAACAATTTCTAATTTGATTAAATAATTTATCCCTTTTAATCCTTGTGTATATATATGTATGCATATGCAGCATGAGATGCATAATGTGGCATTTTATTTTATAAAAATATTTTCTATCTATATTTGAATCCTAAATTCATATTTAAAGATAGTTTAATCAAATTTGAAAAATAGGGTGTTACGTCCAAGCGCTTCTTGCAAAAGCAAAAGATGAATGGAGCTAGCTGAAACACACGATAAAAAGGATCCGACAACAGCACATATTTGTTCTAGATTCTTCCTTCTCTACAATTTTCAAAAACATTTTTGAAGTCCAAATCTGTAGAATATAATCATTTTATTGTTTCTAAATGAAAAATTTTATAATCAAGTTGGGACAACAGGGTATAACATTTAGATAATGCATCCACGAGGACTTTTTACTTCCATTTCTTATGCTTAATAATGTAAGGAAACGACTATAAATTTAATCCATTTAGCATGTCATTATTTTAAAATTTATTTGACACTTAAAATACTTTTAAAATCCATGATCAGAATGTATGATAAATTTCGTATACCACAGAAAATGTTGCCAAGTGTCTAAGACCTGCTAAGGTATACAACTACTTATCATAAGTGAAATAATTTAGAGAAGGACCACTAAATTTTTCACTAAATAATATAGTGGATTTATCTAGTTGTTTGATAACTCCTCAAATGACAATGTCGCTCACATCACATCCTAACTCAAACATCTTATCAAAATCAAAAAGTTGTAGCAACTGTGCTTATGTAAGTTTTAATTTTAGAACATTAAACTCTTGTCAACTCGTGGAGAGATGCTACAATAGTGTTGAAGTACCGCACAAAGCGCCGATAAAAACCTGCAAGACTTAAAAAACCATGTACCAGCGTGGTGATCGTAGGAATTGGCTAGCTCGTGATGGCATCAATTTTTGCCGCATCCACCTCACTTCCCCGCAAAGAAAAAATGTACCCAAGAAACATGACTCGATTGGTGCAAAATAAGCACTTCTCGAAATTACCAATCAAAAGTGCATTTCCCAAGACAATAGAAGCATCATGCAAATGCTTAAAATGCTCATCATATGGCTTGGTGTAAATGAGGATATCATCAAAGCAAACCACCACAAATTTTCTAATAAATGCATGTAAAACCTCGTTCATTAGTCGCATAAAAGTGCTACATGCATTAGATAACCAAAAGGCATGACTAGCTACTCATAAAGTCTGAACTTAGTTTTAATGTAGTTTTCCATTCATATCCTAATATCATTCTAATTTGATGGTAACGGGGGTTCTAGACTTCAACCCCTGGGAGAGAAGCGGAAGGATATCCTACGAAGGGTGACAGACTAGGCCCGAGCCCGAGCTCAGGAGAAGGCGGAACGAACATGACGAGGAGCTCGGGACCGACCCCTGGATGAGTCGGGAGACTTATCCTTAGGGGGGCAGACGAAGGGAAGGACTCGAAGGAAGGCCCGAGCCCCACCTCGGGTAGGAGGGAAGCAGTTGGCTTTCAATGCAGGGTAGGTGCCGCCCCGGCCAAGTGGGAGGACACTTGAGTGTCCTCCCTGGTCATGACATTGAATACTCGTCGCCTCCGAAGGAACCGAAGAGGAGTGGAACATGGAGCGTGCGTGTGTCTCGGTATGGTCTATCTAGACGATGGTGCAGGAGCAGGCGTAGCTGCAGGCTATAAATACGGCGACAACATCGAGTGCCATGCCTAGCGTACAACAAGACAAGCCGTCCCTGTTCCCACAGCTTGCTTCCACTCTGTAATATAGACGCCGACAGAGAGAAAGAGAGAGAGAGTATAAATAGAAGGACCTGTCAGCCCCAAGAGGGCAGGCTCTCGCACTTGTAAGAACCACCCCTATTCTTGAGTAAGAACATGCCAGACACCCGGGTTGGACATAGGGCACTTTGCCCGAACCAGGATAATTTGTTTGTGTTCTTAGCTAGGACACCTTGAGGTAGAACACATGGTACATTCGATAACTAGTCGAAAATCCAAATGCCAGCAGTTGGCGCGTCAGAAAGGGGGACTGCTGTGCATTCCATTTTTTCTTGCACCACCTCGATGGCTTCCCCAAGAACGACCCTCGCACCCGATGCGACAATGTCCTTCTGCGATTTTGAGTTCACCACCACAGGCGATGAGGGGCGTTATGCTTCGCCCTCACCCACTAGACCCTCCGCTTCAGAAGCTTGGACTTCTTTACCAGCAGCTTCGGCACCCTCCGGATCTCCACCAACTCGGGTGCCGCGTACGATGCTCCGCTGTCAATCTTCACGGGGGTGATCAAACACGCCCCAACGTCCCTTCGCCACATCCTGGAGTACGACCCAAGCTCCAACGACGATGCCGAAGGTGGCGAGCACCCTTCTCACGAGCACCCTTCTCAACGCCTCCTAGCTGGCTAGACCAACCAGCGCAAGCCCATGGGGCAAGCCTGAGCCCTCGGAGGCACGGCACCGCGAGCTGGCCGACCAGATCGCGGCACTACGCTCTGCATCAAGGCCCACCGGACATGACCTGGCTTTAGCTCAGGTTCAAATGTGGCACGCCTCCGTGCCCGACAGGTCCAGGCTGACATCGTCAACGACAACCGGGCCCCACACTTCAAAGGGCCAGCCAAAATGTGGTGGCCGCCGCCGCTATACTGCATGGCATGTCGGAGCCCACAAACCCCGAAACTCAGAGGGATCACCTAGACCTTCAGGCGCTCTTGGCTTCAGCCGCTGCCCAGCAGGCTGAAAGCTCACTCACCCGAGCCCGGGGCTCATCAGCCCCCAGCCAAAGCCGAAAGCACGGCAGGTGCGGAACGAACCGCTCTGAAACCTACACGCCGAGCCAGGAAGCCAGATCCGAAAGGGCCGGGTCATCAACCCCCTCGTGTAACTCGATGCGCGAGTGCGTGGGGGCTTGCGACCTCCGTCGGACTCTTGAAGCCAGGTGGCGACCTTTGGAAGGCCCCAAGGACTTACCCTCCAACTCTCGGCCCCAACAGCCTCGCCAGGCTAGTTATCATGGCCATGAAAGAGGACGGAGCCTGAGCCCCAGCCCCTCGGGCCCCAAATCATAGGTTCCATGGGGATACACGGCGTTCTCTTTCCGCATAGGTTCCAGGCCCCGACCAACATTGGAAAGTACGACGGGGAAACCAACCCCGGCATATGGTTGGAGGACTACCGCCTCACCTGCCGGGCCGGTGGAGCGAAGGATGATGACTTCATCATCCAATACCTCCCCATATATATACACACACACCTCCAATTCTCGTCTCAATTCTTGACCAAGATATCGGAAGCTTTTTCATCCCACCAAAAGGAGAAATCGTGTTCCCCACAAATTACAAGGATAAAACAGAAACACAAGATGAAGTCCTAAATATGAGGGGGATCACTCCTTCCCTGCTTCTTGTCCGCGTCATCCTTGATCGCTTCTTCCGAGATGAGCTCGGCCAAGGAGAGCGCAGCCGGAGTGATCGCATCCCTAGCCCCTTCAGGATCCGTAGCCGGCTTGTGAAAACCGCAAAGAAGCTCAAGATCGAGGGCGGGGTAGTGAGACAGCACGGCCCCTAGCGCCACTCGAGCCCCATAGAAGACCCCAACTTCCCCAACATCCCGCCGCCGACCATCCACTTTGCCGAGCGCCCTGACCAGCCGACAAGAGAGCCTGAATCCAGACCGGTCCCCGAGCACCAGGTCGCATATCGACCGCCCACCGTTCCGGAGGCTAGCAAGCTCCAACTGTAGAACCGCGAAACGCTGGTAACCTGCCGAAGCAGCGACTCAGGGGAAGCGAGGTCCGCCAAAGTAGTCGCCAGCATCAGACCCAGCATCCTGTCGCAAGTCGCTGCCACTAGTTGCCGAGTCTTCTCCAGTGTTCGTTCCTCAGCGGAGAGATGAGCATGGAGATTCTTGACATCCCCTCCCCGAGGTTCGGCCAAGTCTCTAACAACGGTTATCCGTCCTCACGTTTCTACACAAGACACACCGCAAAGGCGTCAGACCAGCACGGATGCATAAAGAAGAAGAAAAAAGAAAGGACCAACCCGTGATTTGGTCCCTTGTCCTCTCCACAACGACCAAAGCTTCCCGGATTTATTGGTCGTGGGCCGCCATCTCCTCTGCAGCTTGAGCCGCAACACCCCCCCCACAGTCTCTGGTGCCGCATGGAGGTGGGCGAGCTCCGCGGACGACGATGCCGCCCCCTCGATCGCAACTGCTGCCGCCCGCTCCACTTCCTCTGCAGCGGCCTGGGCCTTCTCGAGCTCCGCCCGCTCCTCAGCCAGCTTGGCCTCTATGCGGCGACTATGATCCTCGCTCTCACAAATACGCCGTGAGTCCTCAGCAGCTCAGCGAACCAGCTTCTGTCGACAAGGGAGAAAACTCTTCACCAAAGTCCAAGAACTCGCGATGAGAAGAATGTGACACCCGGTTCCAAAAAAAGAACCAAGTGATGCGTATGTGTGCCCAGGACGTTCATCACACATACACAAGTACATCACAAACTGAATTCAGAACTTAACCATGTTACAAATAGTACTTAAGTGCTTTATTACAATAGTTCAATGTCTCAATCATGAGTATCTAATCTATTTTGCAGCGGAAGACTCTAAACAGAAGCAGAAAGAGAACTAAAACAGCAGGGTTCCAACTGCGACTCCACAGACATTTGACGGTAGTACGCATGCCTAGTACTCCACCTGCTCTTTGAAGTACTCTTCTCCTGCAGCTGATATATTATGGGAAATGTAAGGGTGAGTACATGTCGTACTCAGAAGGTGCGGGAAGAATATGATATGTAGCTTAAAAAAAGGTTGGAAACAAAGGTTAATTGCAGCAAGCAAATTTTATTTCGCAATCACAAGAAAACAGCCTAGCCGACCCAAACAGGCTTGGGATAAAGGCTTGGTTGTTGTTGTTGTAATCACAAGAAAACAGCCTACTATGTCAAGGCGAGTTAAATCCCAACATAACCAAGTAGTTCTTCATGTCTCCTGTTCAATATCATCATACTCCATCGTTCAACAAGTTTAGCCAGCCAATACTCATTCTCAAGCTCATCCCAATTCACAAGTTCTCATGATCAACACATACTCCCATAACTGAATCCAATCTCATATGCATAACCAAAACCAGTCTCGAATGACACAACCAAAACTAGACCCGAATAACCATCCCAAATTTTACCTCTAATCATGGACTGGCCAGGTGCTTGTAACCGGAAGCACGGCTATCATGATAGTTTTACACTATGTAGAGATGGCACCACTTTACCCACAAGTTCGTGACCCGTCGGTGACTAGAGAAAACCTCCATTATGCCACTACACAACCGTCTGTGTATGACCAAGAGATCACAAAATAGCCTTTACAAAGGGGCTACTAGGATGTACGGACCCACTGAGGTTTCAACGATAGTCTTGAATCTCCATTCTCCCACCCATGGGCCCCCTCGTGTGCCATGCAGTTCCCATGGCAGTCCTAGACTCACATTCCCGCACCATCCAATGGTCCATAATAAGCTAGCATCACACCTAATTAGTCAGCTAAGCCGCACCCATATTTGGCCTTGTGGTGGCACTGTTTTTCTAGCATATTCTCACATGAACCGGTCCTTAGATCTAAGTCAAGCAAACCACCATATCATTCAGCATAACCATGAACCAATCTTGCCTAGATCTCCCCGATTCCATGCTCATTAACATCATCATTTTCTCATCATCTTTAATCTTTATGAGTGCAGTAGCTAAACAAGTTTATTTCAGTTTTCTCGAAATCCCGTAAGCATTGCGGTGCAAAAGAGAAAAAGACACATACCTGACTCAACAAGTTCCTGGTGACAAGGGTGGCTAACAATGCTAGTAAACTCCTACTAAAGGTTTTCACATCAAGTTGACACGAGCATGCAGTTTTCACAAACAAAACAGTTCAAAAACATAGGATCAATATGGTCAAGGGGCACTTGCCTTGCTCCTGCGGTTCGTGTTGCTCAAACGCGTCAAAGTCTTGGTGCTGGAGGTCCTCGTAAACGGCCTCTCTAGCGTGTCCTTCTACTCACGATCATGTACATACAGAGCAATACAACAATCAATACAATACACACATTTTACTCAAGATGCAATGATGTGGATGCATGCAAATCTTTAATGCAACCTATAGTAACCAGTTTGTATGTGTCCATACGAGTTTTAGTTAGGTTTAGTGGGGTTTTACGATGATCGGTGCTGCTGGAAATCAATTGGAAGGGGGCTATGATCCTAATCTCGGTTTTTAGATCAATTTGTCATCAAACCTAAGCCGGGGCTGTCCTACTTACATGCAGTAGCTCCTGTTCGCAGGGTGTGGTGCAACAAGGTTGGAGACGACGGCAGCAACATTGCACGAAGGGTGATGGGTTCTGCCTCTCTTCTTCCTCCTCTTCTCCTTGGTGGATGGTCTTCATCTTGCAATGGCAGCAGCTGGAGCTCCCCTTGATGATCAATGCAGCGGCTGGGGTTTTCCTTGGGCAAGAACAGAGCTGCGGCCAAGGCAGGGGCGCTGGGGTCTTCTCTCTGGTGACGGCGCGACAGGGCAGAGCTTTGGCAGCGGCCAAGGCAGGCAGCAGGGGCGGCAACCAGGGCAGGCAGCAGGGAGTGTCGACCAGGGGGTTTTGGGGCAATGGTGGCGGCTAGGGGTGGAGGCTTTTATTTATAAGGGGGAAAAACAGCCAAGGGGGCTAGGATTTCAGAAAAATATTTCAATCAAGGGCTGGAATTTAATTAGGGAAAGATGGGGACTAGGGGCTAGGATTTTAGAAAAAAATTCAATCAAGTGCTGAGATTAATTGGGGGAGATAAAAATCCCTTGGGGGGGGGGATTTTAGGGCTGCAGCAAGGGGATTTTTCTCCAGGGGGGGCGCGGCCAGGGGGGTGAAATCGCTAAGGGTTTGTTTGGGTAATAAGAAATGGAGTGGAATGGAGTGGAAAATGAACTAATTTTTACTCTAATCCCCCTCAATCCACTTCAAATAGAGAGTATTTAGTTGTATCCAAACAAGCCCTAATGTGGGGGAAAATCCCTAGGGGAAATTTCCTAAGGGGGGTAATATTGGGGCGCCGGCCAAATAAAGGGGGGGATTTAGGAGCGGCTAGGGTTTTCTTTTTCTTTTATTATTTTTCTTTCTATTTTTTATTTATTTATTATTCATTATTTTTTCTATTTTTATTTTATTTTATTTTATTTCTCTCTTTCTTCTTTTTAATGATTATCTATATGCAATGCATGATCATGAATATGAGGGCGTTACAAACCTACCCCCTTTTTAAATCTCACCCTCGAGATTTGATAGAGTGGAGAAAAGATGAGAGACCTGCGTCTTGAGGTCTTCCATTGTAGCTCCCAACGAAGTTTTGGCATTCTACGACATGAACAAATTGCTAGTAGTATAATAAAGACGTTAAGAGAACGAAGATAACAAAGAAATAAAAACAACAAAGTAAGATCGACAAAGGTTCATTGTCACCGTACACTAAGGGTCTGTTTGGTTCAGTTGCAGCAA
Organism: Neostapfia colusana; assembly: GCA_030760725.1. NCBI lineage: Eukaryota > Viridiplantae > Streptophyta > Magnoliopsida > Poales > Poaceae > Neostapfia > Neostapfia colusana. Next base: position 21,237,314 of record JASWHV010000011.1, read on the forward strand.
CCAGATTCTCTACCAAAAATCAGAAATTTGAACCAAAGGGGTTCACATGAGAATCAGATTCTCTAGAATCTACAGATTTTCTTAGTGCAAATGGAATCTGCCAGAACCCAAGATTTTCCGGATTTCTGTTGTAGGATCGAAGAGCACGTGAAAAGCTACCAGAGGGGGTGAATGGTAGATTTAAACTTTTTAGTGGAAGCAACAAAAAACTCCTCGGCAGAAAATCGATCTGTTAAAGAAACCGTGTATGCGACTGATCTAAATGTGTTCAACCGTGACAAAAATGGTATATATTATAGAGAATCAAGTCACAAAGACACTATAATAAGAATCACAGAAATCCGTCAAGAAAAACTCAAGTTATGATCGAAAGATCAAACGAGGGTCATCTGTTCTTCTCGAGTAAAAACCAGATCTGTAACACTACAAAGAAACTCGTGTAGATTAGAACCTACAAATCCAATGACCGTGAAATTTTCAAAGGCGATACATAATCAAGTTGTGAAGACAACCCAAAAAGAATCACGTCAATTGCATCTGTAAAACTCGAGTTATGATCAAAACACCGAAGCACTGTCGTGCTGTCCAGAAACTCGACGAGAAAGACTTGACAAAAACAAGTCGGACGAACAAGGCACAAAAGCTCCTCTAAATTACGAATTTTATTGATTAAAACATAAGAGGAACAGCCCAAGGTCTTCTTATCACGAGCTTTGGCCTCCCTTGCTTATATAACCAGCCCGGATGCCAACCCAATTCAAACTAGGACTCTAATCCTACTCAGTTTCTGAATCGAAACTTTCCATAACTGATCAAGATTCTTCTATACGCAGATAGAAGCAATCTTAAGACTTCCAAACACCTTAGGAACGTATCCTACATTTCTAAAACAACTTAACTTCATATCCCACACGAAATCCTATCATAACCAACTCAAATCTTTCCATATTTGAGCCATAACCGACTCAGCTGTAGCTTGAGTCCATAATCCAGCCGGTTGGACCTTTCCTACCCATTCTTTACGTCCACATCTCTTCATCACACCTTGAAACCATTCCACGTCCATGCACTCCTTGCACACATGCAAACACCTTCCAACGACGTCCATGATACCTTCATGTGCATTGTTCGTGATCCAAACATGTTGCGTGACCTCCCAATCAACTCAACCATAATTCCTCCCGAACTTGATTGTTGAACCTCATCTTCTCCCTAAGACTAGTTCAATGGATCCCGTCACCAACCATATATTGAACTCAAGTAACACCTACACATGAATAAATAACCAATACTTTCGAACACAAGTCCGCAACTTGACTCAGGTTAGTTCCGAAAACCAAACACCTTACGTGAACACCTCACATAAGCATGTTGCAAACCATAGCAAAACGTTAACCACCATAAACAGCCATAACACTTCAAAAACTTAGTAAAAAAATACTAAGCAAACTTTTCATACATGTAAAGCAAGTTCAAAACATTTGCATGGTAAAAACAGAACCATTGCGATTTAGCTCCGGACCTTGCCAAAGCTAACGGGACCTTAAGCCGGAGCTTACCAAAGCTAGCAGAACCTAGCACCGGAACTTACCAAAGCTAGTCGGACCTACTGCCGGAGCTAACCAAACACATGTCGAACCTAGCCATAGCAAGTCGGACCTTACGTCGGATCTTGTCGGAGCTCGGACCTAGAGTCGGACCTTGACAAAAAGAGTGTTTTGGCAGAATTCAAAACTTTTATCGTCATAGCCAATGTATTCAGCACACATAGGGCTCACAATCTCCCCTTTGATGAATGCATTGGCAACACCACTTAAAATCCGAACATTCGCTTATTCACATGAAAAGTTTTGAAAACAATCAAATGAGAAAGAAATTTTGAAACAAAAATTTCCCCCACTATACATATTTCTCCCCCTTTGTAAATCAGAAATAAAATGAGAAGAAAAATAAAAATTCTCCCCCTAAGAAGAATCGTGCCAAAACACTTGTGAATCATGCAATGTGTGATCAATTTTCCCCCTTTGACAATGTATTCAGCAAGGTTCAAAAGAGAAGTTTTAATTGTTATGAGCATATTTATAACATATGCATATAAAAAAAGCTAATCCAAGCCACACTATCAAGTAACTTACACTATCATATCAATGAGATACATAAAGTAGTGTAAGCCATGCTAGAGATCAAGTGTAATTTTCAATTTAAGCAAGTCATGATCTTACAAACTTAACTATGTCAAGACCTAAAAGAATGACACTTGTTGGTGCATTTTAATTATTTTTCAAAGAACAAATTCAGATCATATGACATTTGCAAGAGATTATATTCCGGATCAGCCTTATTCTAACCAACCAAGCCAAGCCTACGTCATTTGACAATCAGAAGCTTAAGGTTCATGTTTTAGTCATACAACTTCTTCAAAGTTCATATGTAAGTGCAATGATAAGCCGTCAAAAGAAGAAGTGTGATGCATGCATATTCTCTTGATCTCTTTCTCAATTTTTCATTTGAACATAAAAGCTCAACATGTGAATAGTTGATTGATTATTTTTTTCATTATTAAAAGCACTTGTGAGCATGCAACAAGTTTAAAACAGCAAGAAAGTTCGATCATGACCAGATTTAGTATAAATAATTATTCCAAATACTAGTCATGGCAAAAACTACAAAATGTATAACATGAGTAATGTAGTAAGAACTTCCGCATATAAAAGGAATCACAAAGTCATATATGTATGAAATACTATGCTCATTTTATTTTAAATTCAGATTCACACATAGACTTCCCAAGTTTCAAAACTCCCCCTCAATTTAAGCCATGAGGATGCATAACCCCTATTTCACTACGAATGAAACAAAAACCAGTGAAATCCAAAGGTTTTATAAAAATATCAGCCAATTGTTGTTCGGTATCTACATGGTGAAGCACAATGTTTCCTTTTTCAACATTATCACGGAGAAAGTGATACCTAATTTTAATGTGCTTCGTTCTTGAATGTTGCACGGGCTTTTTAGCAATGCAAATGGCACTATTGTTATCACAAAATAGCGGAACACTATCTAGATCAACCCAATAGTCTTTAAGTGTTTGAACAATCCAAAGAATTTATGAGCAAGCGCTAGCAGCAGCTACATATTCAGATTCGGCTATGGATTGTGCAACTAAATTTTGTTTTCTAGAGGACCAAGCAACAAGTCAATTACCAAGAAAATGACAAGCACCCGAAGTACTTTTTCTATCAATTCTATAACCCCCAAAATCAGCATCCGAAAAAGCTTTCAAAGTAACGGTTGAGGAAGAAGGAAGAAAATCCCAAATTCTTGAGTTCCATGTAAGTACCTGAGAATTCTTTTGATGGCTTAATGATGTGAAGCACGTGGGGAAACTTGAAATCGTGCACAAAGACATACGTTGAATTGTATGTCCATTCTTGATGCTGTGAGGTACAAAAGTGATCCAATCATACTTCTATATTTTTTTTGATCCACGGGTTCACCATCTTCATCAAGTTCAAGTGTCATTTCTGTACCCATTGGTGTCTAAAGAGACTTGATTTTGTCCATGTTGAAGCGCTTAAGAAGGTCTCTTGTATACTTTGTTTGATGCACAAAAGTACCCTACTTGGTTTGCTTGATTTGCAGCCCCAAAAAGTATGTGAGTTCTCCCATCATACTCATCTCAAATTCTGAACTCATCATAGCTGAAAACTTGGACACAAGATCATGCGAAGCACAACCAAAGATAATATCATCCACATACACTTAAACGAATAATGAGTCATTTCCATGCTTAAGCACAAAAAGAGTTTTATCAACCTTGCCCATGGTAAACCCCTTTTCAAGTAAGAATATTTTTAACCTATCATACCATGCTCTAGGGGCTTGTTTAAGACCATGCAAGGCTTTGGACAGTTTGTAAACATGATTAGGAAAATTTTGATTTTCAAAACCCGGTGGTTGCTCGACATAAACCTCCTCATCTATATAGCTATTAAGAACAGAACTTTTAACATCCATTTGATATAAATTGAAACCTTTAGATGCAGCAAATGATAACAAAATTCTTATGGCTTCTAATCTAGCAACAGGAGCAAAAGTTTCATCAAAATCTAGTCCTTCAACTTGTGTGAAACCTTGACCAACCAACCTAGCCTTATTCCAAACCACAACCCCATCCTCACTATGTTTATTTTTAAACACCCATTTAGTTCCGATTAGAGTGTGACCTTGAGGTGGAGGTACAAGTTTCTAAACATTATTTCTTTCGAAATTTTCTAACTCTTCTTGCATGGAAATAATCCAAGATTCATTAGTGAGTGCGTGCGATATATCTTTGGGTTCAAAAGAAGCAACAAATGCAGAATGAGCATGAGAGTTTGGATCACAAAACCTGGACCGTGTGACTCGTTCGTGCAAGCTTCCAATCATTTGTTGTGGAGGATGACTTTTGAGGACCCGGAGGGGAGTAGACAATTCACAAGCTCCTTATTCTTCATGTTCATCACAAATTGAAGAACTTGTGACTTGAGGACGATCTGGACCAGCAATGTTGGTCGTCGGTGCTGGTTGTGAATCAAAATTAGGAGCTGGAACAATGTCATTAGCTCCTAAATTTTCGGGCAGCAGCATCACTTCTTCATCTTCTTCGATGAAAATACTCTCCCCCTGCGGATATGGGTCTGGTTTTGCAATATTAGAGCTAGTACCTAAGCTAGCTTCATCAAAAGAAAACTCACAAGTCTCCACAATTTTGTTAGTGTCATGTAAAAGCACACGGTAGCGTCTATTATGAGATGGGTAACCAAGAAACATGCCATCAACGGATCTAGGTTCAAATTTATCAAGATTACCATGTTCCTTAACAAAACATTTGCAACCAAAGACCCGAAAGTGTGTGACACTAGGCCTATGTCCAAACCGAAGTTCATATGGTGTTTTACCTAGCTTAGCATGCAAAAAAACACGATTTGATACATAACAAGCAGTTGCAATTGCATCAGCCCAAAATTTTCTAGGAGTTTGATATTCATCAAGCATAGTCCTAGCCATCTCAACTAAGGTTCTGTTCTTTCTCTCTACAACACCGTTTTGTTGAGGTACATATGGTGAAGAAAATTAATGATCTATTCCATTTTCAGCACAAAAGTGATCAAACAATTGATTTTTAAGTTCGGTTATGTTATCACTTCTAATTGCTTTTAAAGATCCTGGGTGATCAATTGATAATCTAAGAAATAAAGTTCTAAAGTGACTAAAAGTTTCATTCTTAGATGCTATAAAATAAACCCAAGAGTATCTAGAATAGTTATCAACAATCACAAGAACATACCATTTAGCTCCGAAGGATTGAACACGTGAAGGTCCTACGGTGTCAAGGTGCAAAAGTTGGCCCGGTTCAGTTGTCATGGTCATTGTGAGAGGAGCATGTGAACCTGCAACCATCTTAGCATGCCTACAAGAAGATCACACAATTTCTTTGTCCCCGTTAAGCTTAGGCAGCCCACGTATGCGATCAAGAGCACTAACACGTGTGAGATGATCAAAACATATGTGACCAAGTCTATGATGCCAAAAATATAATTCTTTTGAATCATTAGCAACTAGACATCTATGCTTAGAGGATGACATATCAAAATCAGCTATAAAAACTCTTCCAAACCGATACATATTAAAAATGAGCTCACTATTTGAATATACAACCTTGCAACAATTTTTAGTGAAAATAATTTTAAGATTTTCATCTAGCAATTGTGAAACAGAAAGCAAGTTGTATTTCAAATTTTTAACAAGTGCCACATCTTTTGTAGTGTAGTGATTTTACTCTAACCGAACCCTTAGTAATTATAGGAGTTGAAGAATTATCGGCAAAAGTAACATTTTTTACATGTGACACAAAAGAGAGGGAGGAGAATCATTCTTTGTTACCGGTCATGTGGCGTGAGCATCCTGAATCCACAATCCAAATGTTCTCCTTCCTCAAGCGTGTAACCTACATAGAAGAACAATACGTCGAAGACTCAATACTGGGGTTAGTCAACAGGCATTTAGGAATCCAGTACTGAGTCACACGACGTCCAGCAGAAGTAACACGCAAAGGCTGAGATAAAACAACAGGTTTATGAGCCAAACATTGGGGATTTTTGTACCCAACTACTGACCTACGAGGTGTTATATGAGTAGCACTAAAAACAGTAGGTCCGGAAGCAACTTTGAATGTTTTTGACTCATTACAGCAGGTTGCATATTCCTAACATTCGGTTCAGCACACACAACAGGTTTTGTGCAGTTGTTATGTGATGTAGCAATCATTCTTTCCATTTTCTGTTGCTTAGCTAGTCTATAACAAAAATCTATGATATGACCATCTCTACCACAGTAGGTACAATTAAATTTAACTTTACGTTCATATCTAGATGAGCATACAACATGTTTATTTGAAACCGAATGAGACAACACTTCTGCAGATTTAAAAACCATTTATTTTTGTTTAGGAACTGTTTTAATCAAACCACTTCCTAATGACTTTACAATTTTAGGTGGATGTGCTTTAGCATGAGCATGGGAATCAAAACCCAAACCAGTTTTATCACTACAAGATTTAGAAGAATTCAACAGCAAGTTCAGATTCTTATTCCCATTATAAAACCGCTCTAGTGTACTATTCATGTCATCAAGATTCTTAGACAAGTCTAGGCAGTTTTGACATGAAGTTTTTCCTTTTAGTTTGCAATTGGAACAATACTTAACTTCATGAGAACGTAAAGCATTGTTCAATATAGAAATTCCATTCATAGCATCTTGTAGTTTCTTATTAAGATCATCACAAGTAGAATAATGCAAATCAATTGTAGAACAACAAGCATCTTTCAAGTGTTTATCGTTAAGTGCAGCAAGCTCTCTGTTCTTTTCAATCTCTAACTAAAGTTTATCAAGTGTGGAGGTATGTGCACTTCTTAGAGAGGACAATTATTCATATATTAAATCACATGAGGAACAAGAATCATCACTAGGAATCAAAGATTTCAAATGATTAATTTCAGATTCTAGTGACTCAATTTTAACAGCATTGTCCCTAAGATTTTTGTCCTTTTTCTTAACTATAACAGTGGCACGAGAAATAACATCACATATTTCTTCGCAAGTAGGACATATCTCTTCATTGTTGTTGTTGTGTCCTGTCTCCTCCATACTTGAACTCGACTTGCCCGCCATGAAGCATAAGTTTGCCAAATCATCTTCGTCACTTCCGATGTCCACATCGCTCGAGCCAAGTTCTTGAAGTGCGGAGATAAAACTATTTTCCAATTGGTGTCCTATAAAACCCTTCTTCTTTTTCTTATCGTTTGCAGAGGAGTGCTTTGTCCTAGTTTGCTTTTCATCACGGGAAGTAGGACCTGAAAGGTTAGGGCAATCCGTACAAAAATGTCCTGTCTTACAACATTCGAAGCATCGTTGAGGTCCGACGCTTCCTCTCCTTCTAGTTCTCACGTTTTGCAATGCTTTTGAGAACCGAGTAGAGATGAGTGCAATTTCTTCCTCTGGAAACTCTTCAATCTGTTCAAGGGTTAGAGAGGACAACAAATAAAGTGTACCAAAAGATGAAATTCACTAGAGCTAGGCATGTCACGTTGTGAAATAAATGCAAGAGACTTGTTGGGGGTTCTTATGTGATATTATGTTAATTTCATGAGTTTTAACTTAGAATATAGCACATCTAATGTAAGTGTACTCATGATAGTAGATTCATGAATAGATGTAACTTTCATCTCCCAAATTGACATGTCTAACGCACTTAGTAATTGCCTAGCATTTTTAGCATCTGAAAAATTATCGTTGACACTACGCAAGTTGCTGAGAATTTTATTGAAGCAAGCAAAGAGGTCATTGATTGACTCACCGGGTTGCATCTCGAAGCGCATGTATTATTTCTTGAACATATCTTGTCTTACCTCCTTGATCGTGTTGGATCCTTTGTGGTAGTCACAAAGTTCTTTCCACACATCGTATGCAGATCGGAGGTGTGCAACACGGTCAAAGTCAGAGTTAATCCTTGTATGATCAAGTTTCGTGCTTTGTTGTTGTCGACATCTCTCATGTTCATAGCCGTGACTTGATCGTTTGGCGGCATGTCATAAGTCTTGTACACATTTTCCCATATTGTGAAGCCTTGCGCCTGGATGAAAGCCTCCATTTATGTCTTCCAAACCTGAAAATCAATGCCACTGGACACACAAGGTTTTGCAGAGTATTTCTCCATGATGATTAGTCAAAACACGTGCAAATCACAAAGATTAAAGTATCGTGGCTCTGATACCAATTATAGGATCGAAGAGCACGTGAAAAGCTACCAGAGGGGAGGTGAATGGAAGATTTAAACTTTTTTGCGGAAACAACAAAAAACCCCTTGGCAGAAAATTGATCTGTTAAAGAAACTATGTATGCGACTGATCTAAATATGTTCAACCATGACAAAAGTGGTATATATTATAGAGAATCAAGTCACAAAGATATGACAACAAGAATCACATAAATCCGTCAAGAAAAACTCAAGTTATGATCGAAAGATCAAACGAGGGTCAATCTGTTCTACTCGAGTAAAAACCAGATCTGCAACACTACAAAGAAACTTGTGTATATCAGAAACTACAAATCCAATGACCCTGAAATTTTCATATATGATAGATAATCAAGTTTTGAAGACAACACAAAAACAATCACGTCAATCGGATCGGTAAAACTTGAGTTATGATCAAAACACTGAAGTACGGTCGTGTTGTCCAAAAACTTGACGAGAAAGACTTGACAAAAACAAGTCGGACGAACAAGGCACAAAAGCTCCTCTAAATTATGAATTTTATTGTTCAAAACATAAGAGGAACAGCCCAAGGTCTTCTTACCATGAGCTCTGGCCTCCCTTGCATATATAACTAGCCTGGAGTGTAACCCAATTCAAACTAGGACTCTAATCCTACTCAGTTTCTGAATCGAAACTTTCCATAACTGCTCAAAATTCTTCTATACGCAGATAGAAGGAATCTTAAGACTTCCAAACACCTTAGTAACATATCCTACATTGTTAAAACAACTCAAGTTCGTGTCCCACACGAAATCCAATCATAACCAACTTAAATCATTCCATATTTGAGCCATAACCGACTCAACCACAGCCTAAGTCCATAATCCAGCCGGTTGGACCTTTCCTACCAATTCTTTACATCCACATCTCTTCATCACGCCTTGGAACCATGTTGCCACGTCCATGCACTACTTGCACACGTGCAAACACCTTCCAACGACGTCCACGATATCTTCATATGCATTGTTGTTGACCCAAACATGTTGCGCGACCTCCCGATCAACTCAACCACAATTCCTCCCGAACTTAGTTGTTGAATCTCATCTTCTCCCTAAGACTAGTTCAATTGATCCCCTCACCAGCCATATCTTGAACTCAAGCAACACCTGCACATGAATAAACAACCAATACTTTCGAGCACAAGTCCGTGACTTGACTCACGTTAGTTCCGAAAATCACAACACCTAACGTGAACACCTCACATAAGCATGTTGCAAATCATAGCAAAATGTTAACCACCATGAACAGCCATAACACTTTAAAAACTTACTAAAAAATACTAAGCAAACTTTCCATAGATGTAAAGCAAGTTCGAAATATTTGCATGGTAAAAATAGGACCACTGCGATTTAGCTTTGGACCTTACCAAAGCTGTCTGCGGAACGTTTCACTGCCTTCAGCGGGCCCGCCCCCCGCCGGACCTTGAGCCGGAGCTTACCAAAGCTAGCAGAACCTAGCACCGGAACTTAACAAAGCTAGTCAGACCTACTGCCAGAACTAACCAAACACATGTCGAACCTATCCATAGCAAGTCGGACCTTACGTCGGATCTTATCGGAGCTCGGACCTAGAGTCGGACCTTGACAAAAAGAGTATTTTGGTAGAATTCAAAACTTTTACCATCATAGTCAATGTATTCAGCACAAATAGGTCTCACACCTGATCTAACTTTTCACAGAAATTACCCACCATGCCACTGATTACACAACATAACGTTATTTTCTTTATAACACACATTTATTACAGAATCCACAATTGATAGTTGTTTCTAGCCAAACAGAGCTTTACCGCAGCTCTCAGCTCACAACAGCTTTCTCACAGCTCACAGCTAGAATCAGATTTTGCTGAACAAAACACACCCTAATACCTGAACCGCTGTGAGTCTGTAACACGAAAAAGACAAAGCGTTCACAACATTTAAAGCTGCTATCCTTAGATGCATTCACAGCGTATTTGCTTAGACGCCATCGAAGAAGAAGCTAGGGGCACAATTGACATACACAGCTCTCATAACGCCTTTTCACTGACGCCGTCAGGGTTGTCAGCCTATCAATTCCATTTTGATATCCCTGAGATCGACATTGATGTCGTATAGAGCTGAATCCTAAATAAATTTTATTTCCTCTCGCACATAGAGCCATAATACAAATATGATGTCACCGTCACGCATTGGACTCCGATAGATTCTGTTGATGTTTTAAAGGATGTGGTTTTAGAAATCATGTGTAGTTGTAGGAATAGATATGGATGTGAGTGTGTAGATGTGAGTGGGTGTGTACAAATAAAGATTCCATACAAATATTTTGGTATCCCTATATATTACAGAAAATTGAGCAACAATGATTGAAAATTGATTCAAGATAGATTTGAAAAGAAATTAAGTAGTTGGAAGGGCAAACACCTGTCAGTAGGAGGGCATTTGGTTTTAATAAATTCTGTCTTGACCAATCTCCCTATGACCATGTTATCATTTTTTTAGGTTCCAAGGGTGTCCTCGAAAAGATGAAGTATTATAGGACCAGGTTCTTTTGGCAAGCTGATAATCATAAGAAAAAATATAGACTTGCTAAATGGACATAATATGCCAACTGAAAGAACAAGGAGGGCTAGAAATTCAAAATATCGATATCTAGAATCAATATTTGTTAAGCAAGTGGTTATTGAAAATACTGAATGAGGATGGAATACGGCAACGCTTGTTAAAGAGAAAATATCTGAGAAACAAAATAATTGGGCAGATTCAATATAAATCAGGGGACTCACATTTTTTGTCTAGTCTGATAAAAGTAAAACAAAAATTCATGTGCTTTGGAATGTTTCAGGTGAATAATGGGAAACAAACTAGATTCCGGGAAGATAGATGGTTGGGGAACTTCACTTTAGAGGACAAATATCCAGTCCTTTATAATATTGTTAGACATAAACATGTCACGGTTGCACACACTCTATATTCTGTTCCACTAAATATATTATTTAGAAGAGGCCTAATAGAAAACAATTTGGTGAGATGGTATAGACTAGTTGCACTACTCTTACATGTTCGTCTGAATAATGACGAGGATGTTTTTAGATGGAACCTCAAAAAGAAATGGTACATTTGCAGCCAACTCAATGTATATGGCATTGATATCGAATGGTAATGCAAGGAGAGATAGAATGCTGTGGGGAGCAAAGTTAGTACTAAAAATCAAGATTTTCATGTGGTACCTACATCGTGGATCTAGTGAGACAGAATTGGGAGGGAGACAAAAAATGTGTATTTTGTATGCATGACGAATCCATTCAACATCTTTTTGTATTGCCATTATGCTAGATTCATTTGGAGAGTTGTTAATGTTACTTTCAATGTGATGAGGACATTACAACAGTAGATACTCACATTGATATACAAGGATCAATCACAAGAGCACGAGCACGGTTACTAAATCAGCAGGTGAACTCATTCCTAACTTCCTACCCATGTGATTTTGAGAATGGATTGCTATTTATTGATTTAATTGTTATTAGGAACCATAGACATGATTAACATGTAAAGGGAGGAGGATTTGGAGACGTGGAGAACCAGATGGGCGACGTCCACAAGTTGATGGAAACAGTCGCCAACTCAGACTCGAGTTCAACTCGGAGTCCAAGAGCAGTCCATCTTAAAACGAACGCCCAGGATGCATACGGACTCCGTTTTCTATGTTCTACATACACATGGATGAGAAGATAAACTTTCTAATGGTTCTGGTCCCACATTAAAATTCACCAGGAGTCATTGGGAGTTGTCGAAACAAGTCGAATTTAGAGTTCTGTCTAGTGCTGCACCATCGTATTGGGCTTTTGGGCCTTGTATCCCGTATGAGTCCATTAGGGACGCATCTAAGGGTATTATGGCCGAAGCCTAGCCTTTAAATACTGTAGTCGGCGGCTAAATTCATGGGTTTTGCTTAGATTAAACAATCTCACCGTTCTACGGTTTTGTGAGACCCCAATTTCACAATTTCAGATTGTATCTTCATCGTTCTTGCTTGTGTTCTCGGTTGCACCTGCAAAGATAGCCTTCTTGGCGAGGTCAAGCGTCTGAAGCACGGTTGATAACCAACGGAGCAAATATGTAGTGATTGCAGGGGTAATTCAGGTTTGCTCGAGTGCCTCGGATCATCAATGTCGAGATCTGCACTTCAATCGACATACCTTTCGAAAGATCAGGCCTAAACCACTCATCATTTGGTATCAGATTTCAGGTTGTCCATGAGGTACTTTGATTTCCCACTAGATTAGTTTTTTTCATACCTAGAGTCCACAGAAAAAGCCACAAAAAAATATATCGTGTTTACCGATTCCTAGATCATAGTGCCTGCAAGTTTTGTTTTTCAGTTTGCATTGCTGAGTTTGCATTCGTGTGGTAGAGTCTTGTTGCTGGTTTAGCTTTATATTTTTGGGTCGTAGTTATCGTTTTTCTTCCTTGTTTTTCTTGCTGCTCACCTATTCCATAATCCCTAAACATCAAATTGATCCACCAAGATCATCGGTTTGCTCTAGCTAGCCGCATTGCGTGAACTCCCGCATCGCCAGCCCTAGAACAAGTGACAAACTATTGTGCCAGTCCTCCTTGATTCATCACACAACATTCCATCAGTTGTCGTTGCTAAATTCCAATTGTTTTTCACATCCTATTGCGAGATCTGTTTTAAAACCAAGTTTGAATCAACATAAAAAATAGTAACTCGGATAGCCTACCTTAAAACGGCCATAACTTTTGCATACGAACTCGAAATTGGGCGATTTTTTTTTCAAATTGATCTACTCAAAATTTTGCAACCGATTTTCCACCGCTTCAACGTGTTCGGCGAAATTTATTTGGCCAAATTCCACTCGGAAGATAGACTATCCGGCCTCCGAAGTTTCAGCCCGAATTTTAAAGAATCTTCCTGATTTTCTATAGGCCACATCTTACATCCAATCGAGCTGTAAAGTTGTGTGCTTCTTATTTTCGTGCTCTCGAGTAAACAAAAAATATCAGAAAAAATATTTAAAAAAAAAAGAAAAAAAGTGAAGAGAGCACAGATATTAAAGCATTGACAGCACACACTTGAAAACAGTTGGCCCATACACTTGTGCTGTACTTGTTGGTTATATCTCCTGATCTTCTGTTTGCCTTTCTACTGCCTTGTGTTGTGATAGGCCTAGAACATTTGTTAACCAGCAACAGTTCCTACATTGAATACTTATTCAACTTTGTTTTGCTGTTAACGATTTTTGTTTATTAGCCACCATATTGTGTCATCCAAACTCCACTTTTCCTCTTGAGCAGAACAGGTACCTTTGCAATCACTCCACGCTTCATTGGTTCTCACCGTCCACCGTTTACCACCTGCTGTGTCGGTAAGAACACTTGTAAGAACGTGGTAAGACGCTTGAGAGAGAGAGATTGTTTCCTTCCTTCTACGTTTCACATTGCCACTATCCTTTGAAGTTGATAGGAATAACATCTTTTTGTTGTCTTTTATTTACTACTAATAATGGCAGAAGATAAAAGGGATGATGAATGTGTTCAACATGCTGAGTTGCGTGACATGATGAGGGAAATGACAGATATGTTCACAAAAACCCACGCATCAACAGAGGTGTCATTGACGACATTGAATCGCCAACTTGCTGATCTTGTTGTTCGGATGGATACTCTTGAGGCGCGGCTGCCTCTCGCTGAAGATCGTGAAGACGGTGTTCATAATATGGAAGATCATAACAATCAACCACGACTTTCACTTTATCTACGAGGTATGGGAGGTAATAATCGTTATAATTACAATGATCGTCATAACAATTTTAATCGCCCTTTTGATGATCCTTTTACTAAAGTCAAATTTACTATACCCTATTTTTCTGGTGCTTATGATGTTGAGGCATATCTTGATTGGAAGATGACAGTAGAGCAGAAATTTAATGCCCACCTTGTTCCCGAACAACATAGAGTTTGTCAAGCCACTAGTGAGTTTAAGGATTTTGCTATCATATGGTGGAATGAACTTGTTAAAACTAGAACTGATCCTCCAACATGAGATAGATTAAAGGAAGCTATGCATATTCGTTTTGTTCCTCCTTCTTTTCAGCGGGACCTTCGCAAAAAATTGCAGCGCTTAGACCAAGGTAACATGCCCGTAGAGGAGTATTATCAAGAGTTATAAAAGGGTATGTTGCACTGTGGGGTAGTAGAGGACATGGATGGTAAAATAGCTCATTTTTATGGGGGGTTGAGGCATGAAATTCAGGACATTATTGATTATAAGGAATATGATACTGTTAACAGATTATTTCAGCTAGCTATGTTGGTAGAAAAAGAATTGCAGGGCCGCCAATAGCAGCAACAACAACGCACGAGGAGCACCTTCACACCGCGTTCGACATCTACACCATCCAAAACAGCACCATCTTCGAGTTTTTGTACAGCCACTACACCATCCAATGGTGGCCAACGAACTTCACCTACTGCTCCATTTCCTCGCGCGCCGGAGGGCAGCAAGGAGACACCATTCAAGCCTACATCTTCCACTCCTTCCACGAGTCGAACTTCCAACATTAAGTGTCACCACTGCCAGGGAGTTGGTCATGTGATGAAAGATTGTCCTAGCAAACAAGCATACATAGCACGAGATGATGGCGGGTATGATAGTACTTTGGATATTGAAGATGAATATTCTCTTGCTACTAACGTTGCAGGACCAAAAGATGACCACTATAGCACAGATGAAGAGGTACTTGGTACTACAGCAATGGAAAATTATAGAAGCATAATTGTGCAGCGTGCTTTGATCTCCAAAGTTGAGGCGGATGACAAGCTACAACGACACACTATTTTTCACATGTTTCTCATCGTCAAGGACTGTTGTGTGCACACTATAATTGATGGAGGCAGCTGCAATAACTTGGTGAAACCGGATGTGGTCAAGAAACTTGGGTTGACAACAAGAGCACACCCTCATCCATACCACATTCAGTGGTTCAACAACAACGGTAAGGTTAGGGTAACACAAACAGCGAGAGTACATTTTTCGATTGGTTCTTACCATGATTTTGTCGATTTTGATGTCGTACCTATGGATGCTTGTTCTCTTTTGTTGGGACGTCCTTGGGAATTTGATATGGATGCTATTCATCATGGTAGAACTAATAAATATACTCTGATGCATAAAGGAAAGAAAATCACTTTGCTTCCTATGACTCCTGCTAAAATTGTACATTTGGAGAAAAGTAAAACACGTGATGATAAGGCAACAAAATCACTAGACTCTGCAAAACAGCAAGTAATTAAGTTAAAATCACCTTCGCTGCTCACAACTAAATCTAAC
This sequence comes from Neostapfia colusana, assembly GCA_030760725.1. Classification (NCBI taxonomy): domain Eukaryota; kingdom Viridiplantae; phylum Streptophyta; class Magnoliopsida; order Poales; family Poaceae; genus Neostapfia; species Neostapfia colusana. Next base: position 21,253,004 of record JASWHV010000011.1, read on the forward strand.
CTTGCTGATTTATTTAATACCAAGGGGATGTACTATGCTTTAGTATGCAAAGAAGCCATGTTTTCGCTTCATGAAGTGTCCATTGCATTGCCTCCTGCTGTTGCTAACCTTTTGTAGGATTTTGCGGATGTGTCCCCCCCCCCCCCCCCGAGATACCCCCTTGATTACCACCTATGAGGGGCATTGAACATAAGATCGACTTGATTCCAGGGGCAAGTTTGCCAAATCGTGCGGCGTACAGGGCGAACCCGGAAGAGACAAGGGAAATTCAGCGACAAGTTCAAGATCTTTTGAACCGCGGGTATATTCGTGAAAGCCTTAGTTCTTGTTATGTTCCTGTTCTTTTGGTTCCTAAGAAAGATGGTACCTGGCGCATGTGTGTTGATTGTAGAGCGATTAATAACATCACCATTTGATATCGTTATCCTATTCCTCGCTTAGATGACATGCTTGATGAATTGAATGGTGCTATTATTTTCACAAAAATGACTTGCGTAGTGGTTACCACCAAATTAGAATGGCACTAGAAGATGAATGGAAAACTGCATTTAAATCCATGTTTGGACTTTATGAGTGGTTAGTCATGCCTTTTGGTTTAACTAATGCACCTAGCACTTTTATGCGATTAATGAATGAGGTTTTACGTGCTTTTATTGGAAAATTTGTGGTGGTTTACTTCGATGATATCCTCATTTACAGCAAGTCATATGACGAACATCTTAATCATTTACGTGTTGTTTTCAGTGTCTTGAGAGATGCACGTTTGTTTGGTAACCTCGAAAAGTGCGTCTTTTGCACCAATCGAGTTTTATTTCTTGGATATGTCCTTTCATCGTAGGGAATTGAGATGGATGAGACAAAAATTGTGGCGATCACTAGCTGGCCAACTCCATAGACCGTCATGCAGGTGCGTAGTTTTCTTGGTCTTGTAGGTTTTTATCGACGCTTTGTGCGGGATTTCAGCACCATTGCAGCACCTCTCCATGAATTGACGAAGAAGGGAGTGCAGTTTCGATGGGGCGAACAACAGCAACAAGCTTTTGATGTTCTCAAATCAAAGCTTACACAAGCACCATTGCTACAACTTTCTGATTTTGACAAGACATTTGAGCTAGAATGTGATGCAAGCGGCATTAGTATTGGAGGTGTTCTCATTCTCATACAAGGAGGTAAACCCATTGCATTCATTAGTGAAAAATTGCATGGTGCTTGTCTGAATTATTCTACTTATGATAAGGAATTGTATGCCTTAGTGCGAGTTCTATAAATTTGGCAACATTACCTGTGGTCTAAGAAGTTCGTCATACATTCCGATCATGAATTTTTGAAGTATTTTAAGTGTCAAACCAATCTGAATAAACGACATGCTAAATAGATTGAGTTCATAGAATCGTTTCTATACATCATTAAGTATAAGAAAGGGAAGGAGAATGTTATTGCAGATGCATTATCTAGACGTTACACCATTCTGTCCCACTTGATTAAAATATTTGGTTTGGAAACAATAAAAAGATTATATCCTACTGATTTGGACTTCAAAGATACCTTTGAAAATTGTAGAGAAGGAAGAACTTGGAATAAATATGTACTACGGGAGGGCCTCCTCTATCGTGCTAACAAGCTATGTGTTCCTGCTAGTTCCGTTCGCCTATTACTTTTGCAGTAAGCATATGGAGGAGGTTTGATGGGACATTTTAGAGTGAAGAAAACTGAGGACATGCTGACCACACACTTCTTTTGGCCAAAGATGAGACGTGATGTCGAGCGCTACGTGTCACGATGCACTACTTGTAATAAAGCTAAGTCTCGACTTAACCCATATGGTTTTTATATGCCTCTTCCTGTTCCTAGTGTACCTTGGCAAGATATTTCCATGGATTTTATTTTGGGATTGCCTAGGACTAAGAGGGGGAGGGATAGTATTTTTGTAGTTGTTGATCGTTTCTCTAAAATGGCACATTTTATACCTTGTCATAAGAATAATAATGCCTCACACATTACTGATTTATTTATGATGGAAATTATTCGTTTCCATGGTGTGTCAAATACCATTGTTTCTTATCGTGATGCAAAATTTTTAAGTCATTTTTGGAGAACTTTGTGGTATAAATTGGGAACCAAGCTGCTATTTTCAACCACATGTCACCCACAAACCGATGGACAAACTGAGGTAGTAAATCGTACTCTATCCACTATGTTGCGGGCTGTTTTAAAAACAAATTTAAAGGGTTAGGAGGTTTGTTTACCACATATAGAATTTGCTTACAACAGGTCAGTTTCACTCTACTACAAAGGTAAGCCCATTCCAAGTAGTGTATGGTTTCAATCCCCATGCTCCTATTGATTTATTACCTTTGCCTCCTTCTGAAACTATAAATTTGGATGCTACACAACGATTTGAATTCATTCTTAAGATGCATGAAACTACAAAGAAAAATATTGAATGGATGAATGAGAAGTATAGAATTTCTGGTAGTAAAGGTAGAAAACAAGTAAAACTTGAATCAGGGGACTTGGTATGGCTACATTTGAGAAAAGAACGATTCCCTCACTTGAGAAAATCTAAACTTATGCCACGAGCTGCTGGTCCTTTTAAGATTGTTGAAAAGATCAATGACAATGCATATAAGCTTGAGTTGCCTCCCGATTTTGGGGTTAGTCCCACTTTTAACATTTCGGATTTATGACCATACTTGGGAGAAGAAGATGATCTTGAGTCGAGGACGACTCCGATTCAAGAGGGGGAGGATGATGAGGACATTACAACAGTGGATACTCACATTGATATACAAGGACCAATCACAAGAACACGAGCACAGTTACTAAATTAGCAGGTGAACTCGTTCCTAACTTCCTACCCATGTCATTTTAAGAATGGATTGCTATTTAATGATTTAATTGTTATTAGGAACCATGGACATGATCAACAAGTAAAGGGAGGAGGATTTGGGGACGTGGAGAACCAAATGGGACGTCCACAAGTTGATGGAAACAGTCGCCAACTCGGACTCGAGTTCAACTCGGAGTCCAGGAGCAGTCCATCTTAAAACGGACACCTAGGATGCATACGGACTCCGTTTTCGATGTTCTACATATGCATGGAAAGATGAGAAGATAAACTTTCCAGTGGTTCTGATACCACATTAAAATTTGCCAGGAGTCATTGGGAGTTGTCGAAACAAATCAAATTCAGAGTTTTGTTCGGTGCTGCACCACCGTATTGGGCTTTTGGGCCTTGTATCCCGTATGAGTCCATTAGGGACGCGTCTAAGGGTCTTATGTCTAAACCCTAGCCTTTAAATACTGTAGCCGCCGGCCAAATTAGTGGGTTTTGCTTAGATTAAACAATCTCGCCGTTCTACAGTTTTGTGAAACTCTAATTTCACAATTTCAGATTGCATCTTCATCATTCTTGCTTGTGTTCTCGGTTGCACCTGCAGGGATAGCCTTCTTGGCGAGGTCAAGCGTGTGAAGTACGCTTGATAACCAACGGAGCAGAGGTGTAGTAATTGCAGGGGTAATTCGAGTCTGCTCGAGTGCCTCGGATCATCAACATCGAGATCTCCACTTCAATCGACGTACCTTTCGGAAGATCGGGTCTAAACCACTCATCACAATGTTACAACCCCTGCTTCTACATCTCATATGTTTGACAGTTGGCTGCTTGCTTTTTTAACTAGATATAGGAAAATGATTTTGGTGGATACAACAACACTATTGTGGGCAATATGGCTGACTAGAAATAACAAACTTTTTGATAATGGTCCTATAAAAACTTATATGCATATACTATTTAGGGCAACTTATTGGTGCCACTCTTGGGCGCAACTTCAAAGGCGTGAAGACAGGTCTGATGAGATGAGGTGGTGCCAGCTCCGCTCTGGAGACTGTCACGATGATATCTGCCCGCTTCAGTTGGAGTTTTAGTTATAGGCTGAATTATCAACAGAAGAATAAGAATATCATGTATGGTCATGTTAGTTTTATTTGGTTAAGAATAGAATATGGGTGTTAAACTTGTAATTTGTTTTGTAATAAGGCGGTTGTACCCTCTCTTTTGAGGCGAAGGTCAGGCATGACCCATTATCTAAAAATAGAGAGGCTTGAAAAACTCCTTTCACTAACACGGTGACAACCTGTGTGGGCTAGGCATTTCTGGGTCCCACGACGCTCATCCTTCGCCCTTTGCCCGCCCATGGGATTATTCATCATTTGTCATCCTTACGAATATTTTAGAGTCGCTACCCTTCTTATAACCGACCTTATAGAAGTGTACTACCATCCTACCACCACCACATAGGTGTGCTAAATCATTTTTCATATTAATGACATGTCAACCTCTAATATAATTATATTTATGCTCTTGAAGCTTAGTAACTAATAGTATTTTTCAACACTTTTCTTGTATACGAATGCATCTCCTCCACACAACATCGTTTGGTTCATCTGCTCAGGACCGCCACCACCTTTAGCATATACCTTCAACCGAGAAAGAGACCAAACTCGCTGTCGCCTCCACACCACCACCGCCTTCACGCCGCCGTTGCATCCACCTTGCATCGAAGAAAAGACGATAGGTGTCCTAAATTGGGTGGTGACTCTGCTCTCTCTTAACCGTGAAACGGTAGACGAAAGTTTGTATCAATAATGGTAACAATGTCATAAATATTTGTAAAAATCTAATTATATTTTAGAATGTCATATCATAAAAATAAAAAAAAAACAATTTGTCACGTGTATGTGACATGGGACAGCAAAAATATAAACAAAATTCTGTAATAATAGAAAATTATGAAAGTTAGACATGACAAATGTCGAATAATACCGCCCGCACGCTGACTTGCTCCAACACCTGTCCCGAAACGCCACCACCAGCGACACGCACAATCTAATACCCGTAGTTAGCTCGTCCAAGCAGCAACCTCCTCTCTCGTTCCCCATCATTATTGGGTTGGGAGAGCCGTGCCGCCCTGCCGTGTTAGTCGTCGCCCTATTCTTTAACCTGATTCGCCCGTCTCCGGCACCCGGAATTCCCGATTGGCTCGCTGATTGACACGCCGATCGTCCTGCCGTCCACTGCCGACGCGAAAGCTCGATTCTTTTTGCTCACTCCTGCACCAAATTGACTGGGGAATTCGGGGGTAAGGATTTCTCGATTCCGTACTCTGGTGCGGGGTAGTTATCTGTTTGGGTTCTTGGGCCTTCGGTCCCCGATGATGCAGGCCTATGGTGATTTTGATGATGATCTTGTGGTGTGGATGGGTGAATTATGCTCAAAGATGAGGTTTCGAACCCAATTTCGTCTGCCAGTTATTGTAATCCGAGCAAAATTTGCGGGTCCTTCGTTCAGACGACTAATTGGATCGTTTCCCTTGCCACCGATGATAAAACTAGAACCTTGCTTGTGCGCAGCGCTAGTGAACGATGATATTGTTTGATAATTTCCGTATAGGATAAGAAAGGTAGACTTTTGGGGGTGGAGCTCTGTAGATATGCTTTCTTTCTTAAAGGCGGAAGTGACACCTTGCCCCTGGCCGTTTCCCTGTTCCTGTCATCAAGCTTTCCCATGTCCTGCAAGTTGGCAAGCCTCGCACCCATTAATCTGTCAATTCGTACTTGTTTGGCATCCGACTAGTTTTTCCTCCTCTTTGATGTATTGTGTTCGTTTTGTGTCTGGTTTGGTGCATGATTGTGCTCTGCTTAGTTATTATTTCTTAATTGTTTGTTAGATGGGTTGGATGGATTCTTTCTGATCCTGTTATCTGATCCTGACAAATAGTATAATAAATTTTGCATAGTTGTTCTAGGCTAATGGTTGTTGATTAGCTTGATTGGATGTAACCTGCAACCTACTTATTGATGCTAGATGCAAGTCATGGTTACATTAATGCATTTCACATTGGTGTAGATGTTTTGAGCAAGGATCGCCAGTAGTTTGAGTTAAAAGCATAGGGTATTGCAAGTTCCAGCCATGGCAGGGATGGACGCCACCACCAGCCATGGAGCTTCCTCATATCTCCCCCTCCACCTTACTGTAGATGAGACACTGGCTCTTGTATCTCCATTGCAGCAATCATTTCAGCGAGCACAGCGCCATTGCTCTGGTTACTCTGCTCCGGGGGAGTTCCCATTGTCTGCAAACCCATCAATTGTCCTCCATGTCCTAACATCATGCAATCTAAACCCTGAAGACCTCGCCTTTTTGGAGGCAAGTACAGTTTTATACTCATTCTTGGTTGTAGAATTGATATTGCCATTGATAGACTTTCTGCTTCCAATAGGCAACATGCTCATTCTTCAGGAAACCTGCCAATTTTCCCCCTGACTTCCAACTATCAATGTCAGAGCTCGCAGCATTGGATATGTGTCAGAAAAGGGCTATCTTTAAGCCTATGACTGCACATGAAAAAGAACTGTTTAAGCAACGTTGTGGTGGAAGTTGGAAGCTAGTTCTTAGGTTTATAATGGCAGGTGAAGCATGTTTCCGAAGAGAAAAGTCACAAGCAATTGCTGGACCTGGTCACAGCATTGCTGTGACAACAAGCGGTGATGTGTATACATTTGGGTGCAACAACTCAGGTCAACTTGGCCATGGTAATTTAGAAGAGGAGTGGAGACCACGCCTTATCAGGTGCTTCAGAATTTACAGTTACACATAAATTCAGTATTGATGCAAATGAACAGATTTTCTCAACATCTGCTGGTGCACAGGTCATTGCAGGGGATTAGAATTATTCAAGCAGCAGCAGGGGCAGGACGAACAATGCTTGTCAGTGATGCTGGTAGGGTTTATGCATTTGGAAAGGACTCCTTTGGAGAAATTGAATATGGGGTTCAAGGCTCTAAGGTTGTGACTACACCACAGATGGTAGAATCAGTAAAGGACATATATGTTGTCCAGGCAGCAATTGGAAACTTCTTTACAGCAGTGTTGTCACGGGAGGGACGTGTATATACATTTTCATGGGGGAGCAACATGAGGCTTGGTCATCAGACCGAGACAAACGATGTGCAACCATATCTTCTCACAGGGGCTCTCGAGAACATTGCAGTTGTGCAGATTGCTGCAGGATACTGTTATCTTCTGGCTTTGGCATGCCAACCTACTGGCATGTAAGATCCTTCAACCAAATTTGCAATCATCCAATAAATCTGTAATGATTGACATAACTTTCTTCTGTCAAGGGAAAACTTCTTGTTTGCATTTAGACTCGTATTTTGGTCAATTGTAACCTATAAAATTAATCGGCAAAATAAAATTATCAAACTGCATTGTGTAGAACGCCAACTTAACATGAGACGGATATACAAATCCGGAGGTCACTGTTTACGTCTAGCATGATTTCTGAGCTGTACATAGGTGATTTGGTTCACTCAATTTAATATGAACAGTTTTCTACATGTAATTTTAAGCACCCCTGATCCCGTATATGCAACTGTCAGTGACACAGGTGGGACTCACCTGTCATTGACACACCAATGGCAAATATAGGATTGCAAATTCCTTCAATGGCAAATACAAAATTGTCCAAATAATTTAAATATGTAAATTTTAAGTAGGGTTTTTTCTAATATCAGCTGAACTGATAACCTATGAGAAAAAATTCTGGCAGTCTATTCAGTTAGTAAATTAACTCGTCTTCTTCTGATTCAACTAGTTATTATATATTGACAATTGATGAGTTTTTATTTAGCTTTGCCAGGATTGTCTTCTCATGAGCTTTTTCAATATGACAATTGGAAGGGAAAAGTAGTCTCCATTAACCTCACAAAAGATACATATAGGGTACATACCCATAAGTACTAAAATGCCCCTGAATACACAATAGTCTAACACCCCCCGCAGTCTCAACATCTAGCCACGGCAGATGTTGAGACTGGACCGAAACTTGGTGAACACCGACGAAGGCAGACCCTTCGTGAAGATGTCGGCGAACTGCGACGACGTCGGAACGTGCAGAACTCAAACCTCCCCGAGAGCCACCCGCTCACGAACGAAGTGAAGATCAATCTCCACGTGCTTCGTGCGCTGATGCTGCACTGGGTTGGTGGAGAGGTAGACGGCGCTGACGTTGTCGCAGTAGATCAACGTACTCCGGGCGAGGGGGGAGTGGAGCTCCTGAAGAAGCTGCTGAAGCCAGGAGGCCTCAGCCACGCCGTTGGCCACGGCGCGGTACTCCGCCTCAGCACTCGAGCGGGACACCACGTGCTGCCGCTTTGAGGACCAGGAGACGAGGTTGCCGCCTAGGAAGACGGCGTAGCCGGAGGTGGACCGGCGGATATCCGAACAACATGCCCAGTCAGCGTCGGTGTAGACGACCAGCGCGGAAGCAGAGTCGCGCCACAGAAGAAGGCCGTAGTCGTGGGTGCCCCGCAGGTAACGGAGGATCCGCTTCACCGCCGTGAGATGCGGCTCCCGCGGATCATGCATGTGGAGACACACCTGCTGAACCGTGTAGGAGATGTACGGCCTGGTGAAGGTGAGGTACTTGCAAGGCACCGGCAAGACTCCTGTAAGAGGTGGGGTCAGCGACAGGAACGCCATCGGCCGAGGACACCTTTGCCTGAGTGTCCACCGGAGTGGAGCACGGCTTGCAATCAGCCATGCCCGCTCTCTCGAGGATGTCCAGGCAGTACTGGCGCTGGTGGAGGAACAGAGCGTTCGGTCGGTGCTCGACCGCAACACCTAGGAAGTGGTGGAGCTGGCCAAGGTCCTTCATTGCGAACTCCCGCTGCAGGGCGGAGATCGTGAGCTGAAGGAGAGCCGGACTTGACGCTGTGAGTATAATGTCGTCCACGTACAGGAGGAGGTAGGCAGTGTCACCCTCACGCTTGTAGACGAAGAGCGAAGTGTCCGACTTGGCCTCGACGAAGCCGAGCGAGACCAGGAAGGAGGCGAACCGGCTGTACCAAGCCCGAGGCGCCTGCTTCAGCCCGTACAGGGACTTGTTCAGCCGGCAGACCATGTCTGGACGGGCTGAATCAACGAACCCTGTCGGCTGACTGCAGTACACCGTCTTCGTCAGCATCCCGTGGAGGAAAGCGTTCTTGACGTCCAGCTGGTGGACAGGCCAAGAACGCGACAGAGCCAACGACAGAACGGTGCGAACCGTCGCCAGCTTCACCACCGGACTGAAGGTCTCGTCGTAGTCGACGCTGGGGCACTGCGTGAAACCGTGAAGAACCCACCGTGCCTTGTACCTCTCCAGAGACCCATCCGCCATTTTCTTATGCGTGAACACCCACTTGCCCGTGACAACATTGCCACGACCAGGACGGGGAACAAGGTCCCAAGTCCGGTTGGCAAGCAGGGCAGCATACTCTTCTTCCATAGCCCGACGCTAGTGAGGATCGGCGAGGGCGCTACGGACAGAAGAGGGGATAGGCGAGATGGGTGACGGGGCAGGCGATGGGGGGGGGTCGACGACGAGAGGACGACCCTAGAGAAACGCTCCACCGGCCGGAGAACCCCAGCGGCCCGTCGGGTCACCATCGGGTGAACATGACGGGGTCCTGATGGAGCAGTGGAGGATGGTACAGTGGAGGCTCGGGGCGGGAAGTTGCTGGAGCACCAACCCGCGCTCGTCGCTGATAGACAAGAGCGGGGTCGGCGTACCGCGCCACAGGAGCCGCGTGTGGTGTAGTAGTCGACGTCGGGGACGCCGAGGCCGCGCACGGCGCAGCAGGCGTCGACAGGGACGCTAGAGAACCACGCTCGGCGCAGTAGGCGTCGTCGGGGACGTCGGGGCCGCGCGTGGCGCACCAGGCGACGCCGGGGACACCGGGGCCGCGCAAGGCGCAGCTGGCGGCATCTGGGACGCCGGTGCCGCGCGTGGCGCAGCAAGTGGTGTCAGGGACGTCGTTGCCACGTAAGGCACAACAGGTGGCGTGGAAGATGCCGAAGCTGCGCGTGGCGCAGTGGGTGGGTAACCTGCAAGAGGTAAAAGACAAGATCGTTGTACAGGAGCAGCCTCGGGGTTAGTAGAGAAGAGGGAATCCAACTCAGCGACGGAGTCAGAAGACGGGGTGGAAAAGGGAAAGGAAGACTCGTCTAAGACGACGTGTCGAGAGATCAAGATACGACGGGTGGTAGGGTCAAGGCACCGGTACCCCTTATGGTCAGGGGAGTACCCAAGGAAAACACAACGAGTCGAGCGAGGCGCAAGCTTATGGGGAGCCGTGGCGGAGAGGTTAGAGTAGCAAGCGCACCCGAAGACTCAAAGGTGGTCGTAGAGAGGAGGGGTGCCGAACAAAGCGAAGTGAGAGGTGGGAGCACTAATCGCCTTAGTAGGAAGGCGATTAATGAGGTAGGTGGCGGTGTGAAGCGCCTCCGCCCAGTAGCGAGCAGGGGTAGAAGCCTGAAACATCAGAGAGCGTATGACATCGTTGGTGGTCCGAATCATGCGCTCAGCCTTGCCATTCTGGGGGGAAGTGTATGGGCAAGACATATGCAACTGAACACTGCGAGAAAGCAGAAAGTCACGGAACACAGAGTTGTCAAACTCGCGCCCGTTATCGCACTGGACCGCACGGATCGTGCGCCCAAACTGGGTGGACACCCAAACGAAGAAGTGAGAAAGAGTGCCGAACGTATCAGACTTCTGTCGCAAGGGAAAAGTCCACGAATAGTGCGAAAAATCATCAATGACTACCAAGTAGTACTTATATCTAGAAACACTAAGAACAGGTGAAGTCCAAAGATCACAGTGAATCAAATCAAAGATGCGCTCGACACGAGTGACAGAATGCGGAAAAGGAAGTCGAACGTGGCGACCCAACTGACAAGCATGGCAAAGAGACTCATGAGTACCCCGAGTACACGACATCACTGAACCACCAGACAACTTCGACATAGCATCAACACCGGGGTGGCCAAGCCGACAATGCCAAATGGTCGAAGAGGTTGTCGTAGTCAGGGCAAGAGGCGGAGCGCAAGCAGGAAGACGCATTGTGTACAGGGGACCCGTACTCTCACAGCGAAAGAGAATGCGTCGAGTAATAAGATCCTTCACAGTTAAACCATAAGGATCGAACTCAATGAAAACATGGTTGTCAGTAGTGAAACGACGAACGGAAAGAATGTGCTGAATGATGTCAGGAGCAACAAGAACATCACGTAGCTGAAACGAATCCGGCGAACCCGAGTCACCTACTGAGGTGACTGGAAGAGCCGACCCATTCCCAACAACGATAGATGAAGGATCAGAGGGACGGGAAGGGCGCGTAGAAGAGAGGATACCAACGTCAGGGGTGGTGTGGTACCAGACACCGGAGTCTACCACCCAGTCAGGGCCAGACGGCGTGACACCCCGCAGGTAGACTGACGGTGTAGAACGGGTCGCGACATTTCCCCGGCGGTGGCGGCGCCGGGAAGGAAGACAACACTCTCGGATCCTCGACGGTCGTGCCAACAGAGGAGGCAACAGTCGATCCAAGGACACCAGCCGATGGCGGCCGAGGACCCTGTGGCAATGATCGGATCTGAACAGGAAACAATGGTCGCACGTCAGGAGGCGAGGCCGCGACGGCCCAAGGTGGCGTGGCCGAGCCGGCGGCGGCTGAAGACGGCGGCACGACGTACGGCGGCGTCGGCTGCCAGGTCAGAGCCGGTGATGACCGGATGTGGGCCGGTGGTGGCGGCCGAGGCGAGGCAACGGCGGCCCTCAGTGGCGCGGCGGCGTACGGAGGCGGCTGCGGCCGAATCGGAGCCGGCAACAACCGGAGCTTGGCCGGCGAGGCAGCGACAGCCAACGGAGACGCCGCCGAGCTGGCGGTGGCCACAGGGGCGAGGCGGCGGCAGCCCGGCCCACGCGTCCGGCAGCGGCGCGGCCCAGGCGGACAGCGGCAACGTGATGTAGGCGGCGCCCCGCGGCGGCCGGATCTGACCACCAGGCGGCGGTGGCGGCGCAGCCCACACGGCCCAGGCGGACGGCGGCGGCGCGGCTGGTGAGGCAGCGGTGGCCCAGGGCGGCGCTGGTGAGGTGTCGGCGGCGGCCCAGGGCGGCGCTGCCGAGCCGGTGGCGGCCGACCCCGAGGGCGGGGCGGCGGCAGCGGAGGCAGAGAGAGGGAAGGAAGGAGGGGCGAGGGCCAGCGGCGGCGCCCCGCGCTCGAGAGATGGCGGCGCAGGCGAAACGGCGGCGGGCAGCGCAGCAGCGTTGGCGGAGAGAGGGAAGGAAGGAGGGGCGGGGGCCAGCGGCTGCGGGGGCGACGGCGGCGGCACGCCGGTGGGCGGCGGCGGCTTCGGCCCGCCCGGCCGCATTTCGGGAGAGAGAAAGGAGAGAGAGTGTCTGATACCAAATTGGAAGGGAAAAGTAGTCTCCATTAACCTCACAAAAGATACATATAGGGTACATACACATATGTACTAAAATGCCCCTGAATACACAATAGTCTAACAATGACATGCTTGACCACAATTTTTAATTTCTCTTAATCAAAGCATTTTACAGGTATGGACCAACAATGACTATTTTAATGGTTTAATCGTCACAATATTGCAGGTCTGTTTATTCCGTTGGTTGTGGTTTAGGAGGGAAACTAGGCCATGGATCACGAACTGACGAGAAATATCCTAGGTTAATTGAGCAATTCCAAGCTTTAAATATACAGCCAGTGGAAGTTGCTGCTGGAGCATGGCATGCTGCTATTGTTGCCAAGGATGGACGTGTTTGCACTTGGGGATGGGGGCGTTATGGCTGCTTGGGTCATGGTAATGAGGAATGTGAATCTGTTCCCAAGGTAGTTGAGGCTTTGAGTGGCATTAAGGTTATCCATGTAGCAACTGGGGATTACACAACATTTGTGGTATCAGATAAAGGTGGCGTTTACTCATTTGGATGTGGTGAATCATCAAGTATTGGTCACAACACTATAATAGAGGTTACACATTCTACTTTCTATGCCTATTTGATGTTATTTAACAAGAACACAGCCTAACATTCATATCATCGTCAAATGATTCTAAGAAAGTCATATCTATCAGTTTTTTTATTCTGACTGTAATGTTATTTACAGGGTAACAACAGGCACGCCAATGTGCTTAGCCCTGAGTTGGTGACGTCTTTGGAGAGAGTTAACGAAAAGATGGTTCAGATCAGCCTTACAAACTCTATATATTGGAATGCACATACATTTGCACTGACAGATTCAGGGAAACTCTACGCCTTTGGTGCAGGGGATAAAGGACAGCTAGGTATAGAACTTGTTGCACAGCAAAGTGAGAGGGGAACCCCGGAGCGGGTTGAAATTGACCTCAATTAGCTCCGACTCTTTGCTGTTGTTGCATTCTTCTAAACTTCAATATCTAATTCATCAGTTACGCTCAGTTTGTGCCTGGTGTATGTTCGGACTGATCGTGCATATGCTCAGCTGATCCATATGAAAAAACAATTGTTACCATCAAGGCACACAAACTGTTGTTCGCATGATTAGCTCATTTTGTGAAAAAGGTTCTACGATAGTCATGTAAATATAACAGTCATGTCTCATTGCCAGTTCCACTGATGAAACATAAGTGGTTGGCCTGTAATTAATCATTTAACATACTATGAATATTTGAGTTTTCTTTCACCTATAGATTGATCCTTTCTGTAAATATATGTATATATTATCGTGGTTCATTGACATTGTCGTGGAAAATGCCAGGTTTGTAAACATGCTACGGCCTGTTGTGTCTGGACGTTTTTGGTGCTTATTAAGTCATATCTGTTGCTGAATTTATGCTTCCATGGCTCATACAGGGCTAAACACTCAGTTTTATTTTCTTTTGGTGCTGACACAGACCTGGTGATTGGTGGGGAATTAGAGTGAGCATAGAGGATAATCGTGGTGACTAGACGGCGTGGTCCTGGAGCTCGCCGCGCATGAGAGCCGTGATCCACCTGAAATTAGCACAATCTTAAATTGTGGGTAACACCCGGCCCCCGGGGGACTGTTGGCGATTGACAGCCCAGTCTGTCCTCTATAGTCGGTCTTGTTAGGGTAATTTAGTAGGTTATCCAATGCTCAGCGGTGCCTTTCTCATCCGGAGAAAGTACGTTGATGCTCCAAAGTGAATAGAGAATTGTTATCAACATGGAGTAATTACGAGCAAGTGACATCCCTCGTATACCTTTTTTAGTACTTAGTGACTATAGTTGATTGGCTTGACGTATCTTTAATTAAGTAGCAATAATTAGAAATTGTAGAACTCGCTTGTTTTTCGACTTGGCTACTTATAATAAAGTGATGTGACAATCATTTTCTTTCTTTTAGTGCACGTCATTCATAATACTACTTATCAATTGGTTTAGCCCCGTGTAAGAAATAGCTCGTAACTGTGTGAACACATCATTCATCAAGTATTAATAATCTTTATCCCTGCTTCCCAATGGAAATTCATTTCAACGCTATTATTTCTAATTGACCCTCACAATTAGCCTACCCCAACTCCAAGACTCTGTTTGTTGTAGTAGTCGTTATTGTTGACCCTCACAATAAGTCCTTATGAAAAACCTCACTACCTAAGTAGTTTTGTGCGTAGTTCCTTAATAGACTTTTTTAAGATTAACTCCATAGGAATGAGTGTACCATTATAAAATGTCAACTCAATACACTACAAGAAATCAGTTGATTAGCAACAAAAATGTAGTGGCGCTGGTGAAGTTTGCCGCTAAAATCATCACTAACAACTTTTCTCCTGTTAATGATGCTTTTGTGACGCCGTGAAGACTGTCACAAAACAAAGATGTTTGGAACGAACTTATCGTCACAAAATTTCTTCTTGGCCCCGCCTGTCAGCAATAATTTATTGTTCAGACCCATCTAGCAGCAGTTTCCGTTCGGTTCTGATGGAAAAATCATCCCTAACTATATAATAACGAAAATTTGCTAGCATGGCCTTCCGGTCCAGAATTTTTGTAATATAGGTTTTTTATTCGAATTTAATATTACTAAACGGCTGATTCCAAATTTTCCCAAAATGACCACCGTGTCACCCGTTCAACGGGCGATAGGGCCACATGGCGTCCACATGTTACCTATTACCCGTTGAATGGGCGATGTGGCCCAATCACCCGGCCAACGGGCGACGGCTTGGCCTGCGTGGCGGCCCACGCGGCAGCTAGCGCCTGCGTGGCTGCGCTTGCGTGGCGACGTGGGCCCGATTGCCCGCCAGAGGGGCGACAGCCCGAGCCGCGGGCCCAGTCGCCCATTGTTGGCCAGGCGACTGACCCAGCCGCCCGCTGTTGGCTCGTCGTTTTTTATGTACTGTATGATTTCAATTGTAAAATTAATATAAAATAATAAATAAAAAATAGTTATTCATATTGAAAGATGACACGTAATATTTTATCTTTGAATAATGATTGATAAATAGGAAATTTTGTTATTTTCTGTATTGTGTGATTGGAATTGTAAATTCAATATAGAATAATTAATTGTAATTACTTATTCATATTGGAGGATTTATAGAAGGGAACTTGTTTTTTTGGAAAATATTAATTAAGTATTAGAGTTTGAAATTTTTCCTGTATTTATTAATATTTGGTTAATATAAATTATGTTCATTCAATTCGTAAAAAAAATTGTAGATGGAGCTCGTAATGGTTTGAAAGTAATTGCGTTTACGCTTTGCCAAATGTATTCGTACGAGGAGTTGACATATTTTATGAAGCTCGACACATATGTGAGTACATTTTTTAGATAATAGAAATTGAATCCCGGCCTCTACAATGTTGTATACAGGAACTTTACATCACATATTACAAATTGCAGCATTCATCGCTGCTGTAAACTCTCATCTTAACTCATAAATAACAAAGTCTATTGCTATTTTTCCAACCATTATTGGCAAAAATCTCAAGCCTAATTATTTCTAATGACCTGCTCGCCTTATGCAACATGTCTCTCATCATTTCATCCTGCTGCAGTAATGCCCAAAATCTCATCCAATATGTTCCCCTTGAAAATAGACTGCAGGTCCCGGACGACTCCAGCTCGATCTAAACAAACACGCCGCCCTCCCTCGTCTATAAAAACGCCGGCATCGCCCCGTTTTTCTCCCATGATCGGCTGTTTTTCCTCCCGGTGAGAACCGAAGCTCCGATCACCGTTTTCTCTCGATCCCTGCTCGGATTCTCTGATCTAACGCGTCGATCGTGTCCCACCGCCTCCGGACAATCACGCAGGTGCAGAAAACTCGGTGGGTTGCGCTCTAGGCACAGCTCCAACGAGTACCGCAGCGGTTCCACCTCGGACCTCGACGCCGACCGCCTTCCAGGACCTCCGAGCTCAAGAAAAACCCCGAGGTGAGATCCCCGACCTCCCCTCTACCGATCTATGCCATGAAATCCCAGTTTTAGGAAGTATAGACGAAGATCCGAAGTTCTCCGGCGAGATCGCCGCCTTCCGCCGCCGCGCGCCGCCGGGCAGCACCGCCCGCGCACGGTCAGGGCGATGTGGCCGCTTGTGCGCCGTCTATTTTAAATCGCACGGTAGAATTAAAACCCGCGCGTACCGGTTCGGCGATCTAATCTGAGCCGTCTGTTTTAAATCGGACGGTCCACATCGGCCCCGCATTATAAAGGCCGGGATTCTTACGTGCTACCCCCTGGGGATCTCGGAAAACACGAGCTAGCCCCGGAAACTTCTGATCTAGCCCCTGGAACTTCCGAAATTCATGTAAATTTAATTAAAAATCAGTTTTAGCCCCTGGACTTAATAAAAATTAGCAAAACCCCTCTGTTATGTGTAGTTAGACCCCTGAAAATTTATGAAATAATATAATAGACCCTGTAGTGGGGTGAGTTGAAGGTACCAGAGTGGAAGTGGGAAGACATCAGCATGGATTTCATCGTCGGATTGCCACGTACTTAGTCGGGTTACGACTGCATCTGGGTTATCGTGGACTGATTGACGAAAACATCTCATTTCCTCCCCGTAAAGACCAATTACAACGTTGCACAACTAGCCGAGTTGTACATGGAGCAGATCGTGTGTCGTCATGGAGTCCTGAGGAGGATAGTCTAAAATGAAGAAAATTTGACATTATTGAATATAATATCATTTCTACATCTCCAATTGCACAACATATGGCAGCAGCTCCAACCAACAGGATCTTTTTTACCTTTATATTATAATTATGTAGCCATCTTTGAAGAATATGAGGTAGTGATTTTGGAGGGCTTATCCCAGTAGCCATATGAGCAATTCTCCGTATTGCCTTTGCATGTTGGTAATCAAATAGGAGATGCTGAATTATTTCATTGCAATTACAGAAACAACAATATATATTACCCTTCCAATTCCTCCTCACCAAATTATCTTTTGTTAGGGTTACTCCTCTTTGTAAATACCGTAAGAATATTTTTATCTTTAAAGAAATTTTAATCCTCCAAATCAGTTTATGCTAAAAATTATTTTGATTCATCTGGTGATAATACATCAAATGAACAGTAAATTGTCCACTCTTATGTAGGTTCCGTGTGAAAATATCTTTTTCTTCGGTTAATCTTATTTGGAGTAATTTTTCTACCAAATCATACCATTCATTGGCTTTTATACCTACCAATGGTCTTCTAGATGATATATTTAGTGGCTCAAAATTCATGACTTCAGCCACTAAGGCGTGTGGACGACGTACTATGTTATATAAAGTCGGGTATATATCCTTAATTGGCTGATGACAGACCCATGAGTCTTCCCAGAATCTTATCCGTGATCCATTTTTGAGATGAAATGAACCACAGTCAATCACCTCCTCTTTTATTTTCATTAAACCCTTCCAAAAATGTGAATCATTGGGTTTAACATGTACTTGTGAGAGTGATTTTGATCTCAGATATTTTTTTGAGTAATGTTTGCCATATCCGGTCCTCATTGAGCAATTTTATAATCCATTTGCTCAACAAGCATTTTTTCTAGGTCTCCAGGCCTATTATTCCAAGTCTACCTTGATCCATAGGTCGGCATAATATATCCCATTTGGCTATACGATATTTCTTTTTATTTTTATTTCCATGTCAGAAGAATCTAGATCTATATTGATCTAATTTTTTAACTACTGTTTTTGATATCTCAAAAAACGACATCATAAACATTGGTAGAGCAGTAAGTACAGAGTTTAGGAGAACTAATCTTCCTCCATCTGATAAATGCTTTGTTTTCCAACAAGCCAGTTTCTTCACAAAACGATCTTCAATACACCTCTATTCCAAATTGAGTAGCTTTCTATAATGCATCGGAATACCCAAATATTTAAACGGGTACTCCCATGTATTGCATTTAAATAATTCTATATATTCATTTTCAAATTCCTTTGCTTTTCCAAAGCAAAAGATCTCAATCCCGTGGAAATTAATCTTAAGATCAGATAAATGTTCAAAAGCAATTGGTAATAATTTCATATTTCTTACTTCTTGTAAATCATGGTCCATAAAAATGATTGTATCATCTGCATATTGTAGGATCGATAATCCATCATCTATGATGTGTGGGATGAATCACTTTATTTGTTTGTCATCCTTTGCTTTTTTGATTAATACTGCAAGCATGTGTACCATTATATTAGATAAAATAGGTGATATTGGGTCACCTTGGCGTAACCCTTTTTTTGATTGAAAATAATGTCCGATATCATCATTTACTTTGATGGAGACACTGTCTTTTGTAGTGAAGTTGTCAATCCATCTACACCATTTGGGTGTAAAGCCTTTCATCCTTAAGCACTGTTGTAAGAATGACCATTTAACTTTACCATAGGCTTCTTCAAAATCTATTTTGAAAATGACTCCATCAAGTTTCTTCCTATGTAATTCATGTATGGTCTCATGTAAAATAATGACACCTTCCATTATGTTTCTACCCGACATGAATGTCGTCTGTGATGGGCTCACGATATTTTGAGCAACTTTATTTAACCTGTTTACGCCAACTTTTGTAAATATCTTAAATCTGACATTAATTAAACAGATCGGTCTATATTATTGTATTTGATTAGCATAATCCTTCTTTGGTAGTAAGGTAATGACTCCAAAGTTTAGACTTTGAAGCGGTAGATGTTCCTTATAGAATTCCTCAAATAATGCAATCAAATCATGTTTTATCTCTTCCCAAAAGACTTGGTAAAACTCTGCAGGAAAGCCATCTGGTCCCGGAGCTTTATTATGTTCCATTTGGAACACAGCCTCTTTTACTTCCTCTTCGGTGAATGGAGAAATTGAAATATCATTTTCAACATCACTCACCTGTGTAATGTCATCAATTCGACACTCCATGAGAGATATATTATTCTCTAGAGGTTGTCCAAATAGACCTGTATAATAGTTTATGATATATTTCTTCAATTCGGTATCATCCTCAACTACACCATCTTTTTATCCCGATCTGAAGATGTGTTATTTCCGGTGTTTACCGTTTGCTACCAAATGAAAATAATGAGTATTATCATCTCATTCCATAAGGTTTTTAACTTTTGCTCTCTCATACCATTTTATTTCTTGTTCTCTTAGTAAGGCAACCAATCTTTCTTTAAGATAATGTTTCAAGTTTATCTCATTATCAGAAAGATGATTTGTTTCTGCCTTTTCATCTAACACATCTAACTTCATTACAATTTGTTTCTTTTCTTCTTTGTATGTGCCTGCTGTATGTAGCCCATCCTCTTAAAGATTGGCGTAGATGTCTTATTTTATTTTGCCATTGTGAGGACCCGACGGTCTCAACTAGCACGGATCACGCTGAAGGGTGCTGCGTTGCACAACACCGGATAACACATAAAAAGATACAAAGCGGAAGCAGAAGTTTTATTACATAAAAGCGTTTATGAACATGTTTACAAGAAAATACGTCAAGTCTACACTCACGGGCGTAGACTAAGCGAAAGAATTCACATTCAGCCCGTCAACGTGTTCCCACTAGCGCACACGCAAACTAACACGGCGGCGTGCACGGATCCCACTCGATGGTGTTGCCCTCTTGGGAGTCCGTCTCCTCCTCGGGAGCCTCCTCCTCATAGCACCCTGTAAACGCTTCTAACACAAGCAGTGAGCACGATGGCTCAGCAAGACTAACCCGTCTTACCTACACATGAAACTCTACATGTTGGGTTTGCAGTGTATAATGGAATATAAGTTGCAAAGGACACGCCTAGTTAGTTGAACCTTACTTTCAAGTTTTTAGAACAAGTTGTGGAGAACCTCGTGCTAATACACATAAGAGAGCCGCAATCAAACAAGAAACACATATCTCTCATGTGTTTTTCCCAAGGTTGAAAAGAACTTTAATTAGCTCTAAACTACAACAAGTCATTAGCAACCAAGGTACATCTTTCAATCAGCGACTTTTTAACATGACACTAGCCTGTTCTTTCTATGTCACGATACAGTGAACAAGTGGTACTCACTGACCGTGAGGGACGGCGATTATAATCGTTTTACACCTGCAGGGTTACCCGAATAAAACGTCACGCACGCCCGTACTCGATGTTGCCTACAGCAACCACCACGAACGTCGTACGCAACCACCTTTCATCCGTCAACCAAGTGTTGAATCGGTCCTATCGTCCCGAGCAAGAGGTCTTTGCACGCGCATCCGCAGTGCCGCCAGCCGATTTACACCTCATGCTCTCAACCTACCCTCTGGACGATAATCAATGCCTCAACAGATCACTACCCGAATTACATAGGTTTCCTGTTCCCATATATCCGGTAGGTATTTGGTACTGTTCTAGCTTGTTCAATAGGCCCGCACACGGCTCGGTCCTCAACTGACACAAGCAGAGCTATGGCACCCAGGCCCCAAAGTCCTGCTGCCCTTACTCTCCGCTCGGTCTCATTTTTCTTGCCATGTGTTCCATTTGCTCTCTAACCGAGTTGCGTGCCTCTAGCCTATTCTCGCGAGCAGTTCCAACTACTCGACTTGTACCGAATCCTACACTAATTTAGCATTGCAGTGACTACTCGAGGTTTGAAACCTAAGCCCAAAACCCTGGTCCTCTTGGCTATGCAATTGAGTTTTCAAACAAGACTCTAATGCACAATTGAAATGGATACTCAAGGTAAGTTATCAAAACAATAAAGTTTAAGAAACGGCTAATGCAAATTGGAGCTTGCCTTGCTGCTGGTCGTAAGCTAGCTGTTCGTTCGGGGTGATGAAATCCAACACCTCCGGCTCCTCTTCAACCTTAGCGACTACATGAGATAACCATATATGCGGGTCAATTTAAATGCATATGATTTTGGAGTTGATATTGTATAGTCTATAAGTATATCTAGACAGTGCTAATAACTCTGAAATTTTTACTGTGGTTTGTATACAACCTAAACAGAGACTTGGAAAAATTTCATCTGAAACAGAGCTCATTTGAGCTCTGCACAAATAATTGTGTATTTGGCCCTAATTAGAGCTCTTAGGGTGTTCTAAGGATTTTCATGGAGAAATCCATGACTTTATGGAAACTAGATTTTTGGAGGGTTCAAATGGAATTGGTTTCACCTAATGTGAAAATCCCTATCAAAAGATATGAGCTAAACAAGTTCAGAAAAAATCTGAAAATGTTTTTGAACATTTTCATTTTCTCAGGAACAGTTTCATTAATCACACCATTAGGTGGATTAAATGAGCTCAAATGGACCTGAAATTTTTAATTTAGCTCGGGGATATTATAAGGAACATCCTGGCCAAATTTTAGAATTTTCCACTAAAGGGTTCTCCAGTTACAAATTCTAAACATTTTAAATTTTGGAGAATCAATTCTGGGCAAATAAAAGTTTTCGTGAAGTGAAACTTGATTTTTTGGAAAGCACTCATAGAGCTGAATCCAACAAAATTTGGTTCACTCGATTTGGAGTTTCCTAGCCAAAGTTATGTGGGTTTGAAGTTTGAACTAAATCTGAAAATTGGGAAATGTTTAAAACACTGCACGTGGGTCCCACGCACAGTGTCTTCTTCAACCTCCCGCCGGTGCCCGAGCGCGTGACGCACAGCAGTGGTAGAGCGGCTCGTTCTTGACCAATACTGCCTAATTCTCGACGCGGTTTCTTCATACGTGACCCTTGAAGCACGGCGCACACGCCGGACAACTCCTCGCGCCTCGACATCGCAGGGAAAATAGTCGGCGAAAGTGGCGGCAGAATTGAGCTCGGGTCCGACGGTGCTAGCTCGTCTCGGCAGTGAACACGATCAACAAACGGGTCGAAAAGCACCACTGGGACACGAGGAAGCTAACCCTGCCCTCCTCTTGGCCGGAGATCGCCGGGAAAGTAGACTTCACCGGTGACCCGAGCCGTTTTCACCGGCGGCGGTGAAAACACGGCGCTACGCTCACTCGGTTGATCATCTTCACTAAGATTTGGCCTAGGTAATAATGAGGTGCTACTATAGCTTCAGCTAAACCAGAATCTCCAATGATCAAGTGATCGAGATGAATTTTTCGGTTTTGATTCTCGGTGTTCTATACGGCGATCGTCGGGAAAAGTAAAATTCCAGCTAACCGGCACTAAGCATGAGCTAGGGTGTTCGGGAGGAGATACTAGACTTCGATGCTAACCTCATAGAACAGTTGGTTGCATCGGAGAAGCTCGGAGCAGTCCGGGCGAAGGTGTTAAGTCAGAGGCGCCTCGGGTGAACAGGGGAGTGGAAATCGGCTTGGGAAAGCTCGAGGGGAGCTGATCACGAGCAGCTGAGGGATGGAGTACGTCGAGTGAAGGTCGGCGGTGCCGTTTATGGCCTCAGCTTGAGGTGGAAGGGTCGGTTTTGGCGTGTCGACGGTGAGGGTGGATCGGACGCGAGAGCGGCGAGCGTTGCGCTGGTTTTCGATACGAGCGAGTAGCGAGCTGTGGAGAAACGATATTTGGCACCCTCAGGCGCGGTGATAAGGTGCTGGGACGTTCTCTCTTCGGACAGGTCCCGAGAACAGGAGGTGGCGTTGGCTGCTCGCCGTGGCGGTCTCAGCAACGCGCGCAAGAACCCGAGCACCAAGTGTTCAGTCGGTTTGCTCGAGTGTGAGGCTGACAGGAGGGCTCCACCCCCTTATTTTAACCTCTAAACTTCAATTTTTCACTGCTCCAAATATTGGTGACCTTCATGCCCTTGTACATTTGAATAATTCACCAAATGTCCATTTGGATTTGAATGATTCAAAGTGTGAAGTATTTGAAATGAATTTACAGCACATATGCAGTTTGAAATTCAAATTTGGTTTGAATTTGCTTAAATTAGCTCATGTCAAGATCAACTCCAAATGGAGTGAAAATTGGTGTTTGATCTCACAAAAATGTGCTGAGTGTGAATATGAATCCCACTTTTGAATTCATGTGATGAAAGGAGTTTGAATTTGAATTTAAGTTCAAACTAGCCTTTTTCTAATTGTACCCAGAAATACCTCAAAAGGTTTTGGATTTGGGTGAAATTTGGCATGATCATTTCTAACAAGGTTTAGGAGTTTTTCATATGCTTAGCCCCTATATGATGCATGTGGAAAATACCCCTTTTTCATTTTGTGAGTTTATCTTCTAATGTCTTTCTTGATGGTGGTTACTTGCTCTTCAAATGTGTCCATATGATTTTCTCAGATTAGGTGAGGTGTGGTGTGATGAACACTTTTAGCAAATGAAAAACTTGGGCCCTTACAGCCATCTATCCATAGCTGTGGCACCCTGATTTTCGGACTGCCACACATTAGCAACCATACTATTGAATCCGTCATGCATTAACCAACCTCTTTCAAATATAAATTTTGGTTGTTTATTACTATGTGTATAGGTACCAGTATTAAAAATAATAGGTATTTGATCTGATTGGCTCCAATCCTTAGCTCGTACCATAGATAATGGGAACTTATCTTCCCATTCCGTACTAACTAGAACTCTATCTAGTTTTTCATATGTAGGATCCTGTCCAGGGCCAGCCCATGTAAATTGGCGTCCAGACATTTTAATCTCTTTGAGTTTAAGTGACTCAACCACCGCATTGAATAAACTCGGCCATTTTGTATCAAAATTATTCTTATTTTTATCCTCTGGATGTCTCATGATATTTAAATCGCCACCCACTATGTACGGTAATTGTTCCCGAGGACAGGTTTGTGATAATTCTAACAGAAATGCCTCTTTATTATATTGTCGTGCCAGTCCATATACTGCATACAACGCAAATATGAATCCATCTAATTTATTCCGAAGACAGAATTTGACATAAAAATCTCCTTCATCAATGGATCCTATATCAAACACGTTCATGTCTGCACCCAAAGGGATGCCACTTGAGCGTCCATGTGGTGCCATACTATGCCACACAAAATCTCTACCATTGCAAAAGTTTCTAAGGGTCGTATCAGGAAATTCCTCTCTATCCGTTTCCGAGAGTGCAATAAAATCTATTTGCTTCTCTCTAAGCATTTCAGTGAAATATCTATGTTTAGCCAAGTCCGCAAGACCTCTGCTATTCCAAAATAATCCTTTCATTGGATACACACTTTACTATTTTTATTTCTAGTGGTACCCACTTTAATCTTAGTAAGAGGTTTTTTCTTAGTCTTTTTGGTAGCAGCATTTTGATCCTCTAATAGTTGATCATGACCCTGCTCCTGCGAATTCTCATGAAAAGCCTCATCTAAATGGCCGAGAATCGCATCAATTCTATTATCCTCGTCTTCCTCTATAACATTTAAGGTATTATCCTTTTTCTTTTCAATGGTATTTCCAAATTTCTTTTTAGCCGTCATGGCACGCCTATCAGCCTCTAAATCTTTGATAGACGAAATAGATGATCTAATCTCATTGTCATCTTTTCCCAAGGAAATGCCAACTCTATTCATATTTGAATAAATACGAGAATCAGTAAAAGATAAAGACAAATTCTTGTTAGCTTTTGATTCCAGGTTATGAATACCCGCCAGTCGGTCTGTTTTCTTCATTGTGTGGTCATCATTTTGCGCCAAATTTCTGTTGCTGCGCCTCAGAGGTATATCTCCTATCTTGCTTAGCTTGTTTCTTTTAATCTTCTTCGCAACCACCTTCCCTTCTGAAGCATGATCACCATCTTGTTTCTGCTGCTGCACTTCTTGTGTCTCTGTAACCTGAGGCTCATGGATCATGTCTTTATTCATCTCATGATATTTTGCAGCTTTGATTTTCTCATTTTCTTCTCCAGCAACAGGTACATGTGTCTCCTCAGACCGAACTTCATGTGAATCAGTAGGAAAGAAGGCCTGATTTGTTTCTTGTTCCACAGTAACAATGTGTTCTATATTTGCATCATTTCCATTGTGAAACATAACATTTTCATTCTCAGCCCCATGCAACTGATCTTGCACATGTTGCACCTCAGGTACTTGTGCAAGATTGTTGATTTGGTCATGCACATTCTGCACCTCATTATCTATGCATTCTAGATATCTCCTTGGTGAAAGCTATCATCCATTTGCGCATGATCTGCATCAACATCCATAACCATATTGTTCTGTTGGTCCACCAACTGATCATCATCTTCTTTCATAACTTTATGACTTATTTCATCAAGCAACTTCTCAACAGCAATATCAATAGCCTCCTCTACCAAAGCTGTCTCCTCATTCTGTAACATGTTTTTATTTTTTTCTCCCTTGTCCATTGATACTTGACCATTGCTGCCCCTCCTTACTTCCTCTAAATTATCATTTATATCTGAATCCTTCATTCTTGGTCTTCATGTTGACCATCGTCAAAATCTAGGAGGTCATCATCCTCAAGATCTTGTGCATCTTCATCCCCTTGGATCAGTTCATCAACTTTAAAAAATATCTCATACATCCTGTCTTCGACCACAATATCAGCATCACTTGGTATGACATTTACATCAAGTACAACCACCATAAGACGTACAATTCCTGTCTTTCTTAGATATCTCATATCCACCTTCTGTGTAGCTCCTAATATAGAACCCACAGCCCATAGAGCTAGCAATGATCTGATTTCATACGGTACTCCATACACATGAACCCAAACCTTGTGCAGCATCCTTTTTGGTTTAATTTCTTGATTCCACTCTTCGAAAGACATGACACCTTCAATATTATCTATTGGAACACGTCTAATGGCCACCATACGTTGCAGCTCCACATGACATGGGAAAGGCACTATGTATGTATTCGGCCCATGCTCACGTACTACCCAATCTAAATTTGATAGGCAGAATATGTGCAAGCTCGGACTTGAGAAGATCAGCTGAAACTGCACCTTCAATTATCCGACTCAAAGCTGTTGCAGTTACACGTTCTGGCATCGTGACAACTTTTATTCTGTCCACAGGTATATGAAAGAAGCCCAACCCCTCTCCTGCTAATCCACAATATGTATCCATTGGCTTCGGTCCATGGAGCAGCGGGCACTGGTTAGTATAATGCCCCTCAGAAAATATACAACATCTAAGCACTCTTTTCTTCTTTGCCACTGGTTCTTCCATCATGATCTGGACCTTATGTTTGGACTTTGACTCCCTTGGAACATCCTCATGATCTGCCACTGTTAGTTTATCTTTTGGTCTAACAATGCCTTGGCTTGATCCCACAATTTCTCTGTAACTACTACTGCCGGTATGTGTCCCCCCTCGAGTAGCCTGACCATGGAACTCCCTTCCACGTCCACGTCCACGGCCATTACCACGAGATCTCCCAGCACCACACGATCTAAAAACAGAGTGTTGAGGACCATAGTACCTTGTTTTGGCTGCATCCTCTCCATTGCCTCCTCCTGCCGATCTTCCAGGTGCACCACCAGCCATGAGATCGCCTACTTGGTTTGTGTCCTTGCCAAGAAACTTTGTGGCAGCGGCTGGGAGGTTTTCAGGTTGTGTCTGTGGTAAAACCCTCACACTTGCTTGGTTAATCATCTGCTGAAGGCGGGCCAGGTCTGGGTTGCGATTTCTCCACTCAAGCCCAGGGTTTAGCTTCCTATTTTGTGGTCCAACCTTGTTTAAATCTGTTTGAACTGAAATTACCAGATCTATGGCTGGATCCTCAATATTTGAATGAGTTACCATAGCAGAATGTTCATCAGATCTTGAATTCTTTTGGAGGACAGGAAGAAGATAATCACCAAATGTGTATGTACGTGGCTGCTGTTTTGGAACTGGACCTCTCCATGGTTTAATCTTCCACGGCTAAACATGTAAAAGCCCAAGATTTTACTCGCTAGAGTGTTCATCACATCACCACAACCCAGCTCATTTTATGGATATCTCATGAACACATGTTAAGAGTAAGTAACTACCGTCAATAGGGTGATTAGAGGAAAAATCACAAATCCAAAAGTAGGATTTCACACATGTAAGCATGAGGGGCTGAGCTCACCATTAGGCCCTAAACATTCTTAGGAATGCTCATGCCAAGTTTCATGCAAATCCGAACTATTTTGAGGCACTTTTGTATACAATTGTAAAAAGGGCTAATTTGAATGCAAATTCAAATTTCAGCTAGTTTCATCACTTGAATTCAAAAGGTGACTTCACATTCAAACTCAGCAAATTTTCCTGAGTTAGTCCACCAATTTTCATCTTCATTGGAGTTCATCTTGTCGGGAGCTATATTTGAATTAATTCAAAAGTGAATTTGAAAATCAAATTCAAGTGTGAATCAAATTTAGCCAAACCAACTCCAATTTGAAGAATTAAAATTCATCTCATGACTTTGTGACTAAGTCTACAATTTAATTTTGAGTAGCTGAGATATTTGCAGCAAAAACAAAAGAAAAGAATTAGAGGGGAGAAGTGGGCCCACATGTCAGTCATACTAACTGAGTGAATCAACTCACACGCAGGCTCTGTTCTTCGTGCCTCTTCAGTGGACGCCAATGAGCCGTTCCGATCGCCACCTCTTCAGTTTGCCGTCGTGCTGGCGACCAACTTCGGTGCCTCCTTGCTCACGAAGGAACCCCAGCGCTGCACACACAACAGCCGTGCTCCGCTCTCGCCCACTCGACAGCAAAACCAGTCCGCACGGCCACGCCTCTGCCTCCCTCGGCGATCACCCACTCCGGTAGTTTTCACGCTCAGCTGAGAAGCTCAGAGGTTGCGCCCACAGTCCCTCGACGTCCCCGAAGCGAGAAATCGGAGGTAGCTGCCCTAGACCGCGGTAGCGAGCTCGGTTTTCCTCTTCGTCGCTGTGAGTCGCCGCTGCTACAAAAACTTGTCGCCTGGCCACGAGCGTCTTCCTTCCTTTGAGCTTGGAACGCCAAAAGGTTCGCCTAGGATCACTCTTCCTTTTCCACAACCCCGGCCGCAAG
This sequence comes from Neostapfia colusana, assembly GCA_030760725.1. Taxonomy (NCBI): domain Eukaryota; kingdom Viridiplantae; phylum Streptophyta; class Magnoliopsida; order Poales; family Poaceae; genus Neostapfia; species Neostapfia colusana. Next base: position 21,281,239 of record JASWHV010000011.1, read on the forward strand.
CCACAGTATGTGCTCGCCAGAATTTCAGTTCTTGCCGAAGGCATGCGATATAGACCGCGGCTTTCCAACCCAAAATTCGTGCTAACCGGTCAAGCAATCCTTCCCCAACTTAGAAAACCGTCTGTAAATGTCCGTGCGGATTCATACGATCAAGAACCACGAGAAACCATCGAGAAACCACCGAGTTCTTCGGGTTTTCCGTTTTTCCTCGGATTTAGACCTAGGTCGCATGGTGAAGTCCTATTTGCCGCCACCTTTAGCAAGATCAGGGTCTTGATCGTTGCTCCTTAGGTCGTGGTGGTGCTGTAGGAGCCAACGCAGAGGTTTTAAGGCACTACAGCGCCATAGAGACCTTGCCGAACTTGCCACGGAGGTTGTCGCCGTCGCACGGCCATTTCTGGTGATCGCCGAGCGGCGACAAGGTCGGCAACGTATTCCCCGAGCAATTTTAGGTAGAGGCGGCGAGTTTAGTTGAGTTCCGGGCACGGGAACCCTCTCTCGGCAAGTGCTCCGGTGAGGTGGGCGGCGGGTGGCCGCGAGAGCGCGGGGAGGAAGAAGACTCGCGGTCCCACGCGTCAGTCTCCGTTAAAACAGTGCCTGATCGTCTGTGGCTCTGGATCGATTTGTGGCTACGTGAGATAATCTCTGTGGCCTCGTGTGTTCTGCTCTCTGATGGCACCACGTCAACCCGGGACCCAGCTGTCAGAATTTGAATATTTTCCAGATTATTTAAATTCCAGATTTTTTCTCAATCTTTAGAAGCCCATAACTTTTGCTAGGATTGTATAAATTGAGTGAACCAAATTTTATTCGATTCAGCTCTCCGAGTACTTTCCAACAAAAAAAGTTTCAGTCCATGAAACTTATTCTTTTTCCATAATTAATTCCCCAAAGTTTAAACTGTTGGGAATTTTATCTGGAGATTCCCTTTATGGAAAACTCTGAAATTTTGCTGGGATATTCATTTGAAAATCCTTGAGTTAAATGAAAGGATTCAGATCCATCCAAGTTCATTTAGTCCCCCTAATGGTGTGATTAAGTGAACTGCCCTGAGAAAATAGAGAAATATACCGAAACATTTTTCAGAATTTTCTCAAATCTTGATTAGGGCATAACTTTCTCTAGAATTCTTAAAATTACATGAAACCAACTCCATTAGAACCATTTCAAATTCTAGTTTCCAGAGAGTAATGGTTTTATCCATGAAAATCCCTGGAAATCCCTAGAAGCTCTAGTAATGGCCATTTAGACCTTTATTTGTGCAGTGCTCAAATGATCTTTGTTTAAAATGAAATTTGGCCAAGTATCTTTTTAGGTTCTTACCAAGCCACAGTAAAAGTTTCAGAGCCAAAAGGGATTTCTAGCTAGAGTTATGGTCTTTATATGCTAAATTCAATAGGTTTGCATTTAATTTGACACATATCGTTAATTTGATTACGTGTAGTCGCTGAAGGAGAGGAAACCCTGGAGATCTTGGACTTCATACCTCCGGAGGAACATCTAACCCCTGACCAGCAGCAACAAGGCAAGCCCCGGTTTGCATTTAACAAATTTTATCAAATTTTTGCTTTATATTCATTTAGTTTGATGTATGAATGTGCATTACGTGTAGGATGATTGAAACTCTAATTGCATAACCAGATTCTCCTAAAGAGAGTGAGGGTAGTGTCTAAGTCCTTGCGTAGCATATGCCTTGTTTAATGTTTATAGAATTCGGTACAAGTCGAATAGTTGGAATCTACTCGTGAGTATAGGATCTGCCTCATACGAGATTGGTTCGAGATGTGAGACAACTTTAGTAAGAAAAATGAGACTAGGCAGGGGCTAGGATGCAGCTAGAGGAAGTCTTGTGTGCGTAGCCCTGCCCGTGTCGATTGAGGACCGATCCGTGTATGGCCCACGCTGATCAAGTTTGAATGTACCAAAGGCATATCGGATATATGGGGTCCGATAAACTGATGTAACCTATACCTCCGGGCGTCGAGGCATAACGCACCGATGGTTGAGGGCAGCAAGGTGGAAATCCGCTAACGGGCATAGAGGGATGCTCTGTGTAGGGAACCTCCTGTCAGTTTCGGTGTGACCGGTTTGATGTTTGGGCTGTTTGGTGAAAGATTATTCCGTACAACATCGAGTGAGCATGCTGTGCAGCTCCACGGATGGGCGTATGTGACGTGCTATTCGGGTATCCTTGCAGGTGTATATCGAGTTGATTCACCGTCCCTTGTGGAAATGAGTACCACTTGGTCACTGAGTCGTGACGTAGGTAAAAATATGGAATGTTTGTGATACCTTACTTCTGCTATGAATAACTTGTATTGTTACATGTGTGCCACCAGATATTGCTCACTAAATTTCAGATTTGTGAACCGTTAACTTGTGGCTAAAATATGAATTATGGATGAACTTGTAGGCGTGTCCTTTTTCTGCAAACTTTCATCCTATATTCTGGTACGAACTGCATGTAGTGTTTCATGTGTAGAAGAGTAGGTTAAGACTTGCTTAGCCATCGTGCTCGCGTTTGCTGCTATGAGTGTTTGCAGGTGAGGAGTACCCCACGGACTCGCAGTACGAGTCCACCGGTGAGGGCTACCCTCCATCGGAGACTACGGCTTTGTGGGAGCCATACACGCCACGGTGATGCTGAGTGGAGCTAGTGTGGATTGTCCGTAGGGCCGGACAACCAACTTTTGCTAGTTAGGTGTTGGTGTGAGTTGTACAAATACTTTCCGCTACAATAGACTCTGTACAGGAGTTATAATCTGAAGTTTGTACTACTTTTGTACAAATTCAGCATGTTTCAATGTAATATTATGTTTTCCTTATTGTGTGTGCTGTCGGGTGTCGCATCGTGTGGCACCACCCTCTGTGATCCTGGAGTGTACGGATTTCGGTCCGTCACAAAACAACACCAGATGGATGTTTTTCATCCATCTTACGTTTGAATCTTGATGGAGTACCTGTAGACACAGGTCGACATACCTGTGGTGTTGATGATTGGTTTGCACCGATGCAGTTTGAACTCTGTTTGTGCACTGGATTTGCTAGAGCCTCCTCTCTGTTTTCCTCCTCATCGCTCTCCAAAGCTGCACTAGAAACTCAAAACTTACCGGTCAGCATCCTTACCTATGTTGCATGGGACTTTAGCCAACAAGATCTTGTGTAGGAATTGGCATGCAGAGAAGAAAGTTCACGATCTGGACTCTCAAAATTTGAATCCTCAAATCTTCAATTCTTCAACACTTGATCTGCGATGATCTTTATACAAAATCTTCGGAAGATCCTCAGGAAATTATCCCAAGGAGGTGCGCAGGAGGCATGCAGAGAAGAAAGTTCACGATCTGGGATCCAAAATGTGAATTCTCAAATCTTCAACACTTGATATGCGATGATCTGGATCCCCAAGATCTGGGACTTCAGGCCTTCAAATCTTGATACAATCTTGGGGAGAATCTCAGGAAATCATCCCAAGGAGAGGAGAGGTGCGCAGGAGAAGAGAGGAGAGGTGTGCGGGAGAGGTCTAGAGATGGTCATGTGATTTCCATCATGTGAGTACATAATATAAAGTTACATTAACATAATCGTGGTTTTTGCCTTTTTATTTCTACGGTAAATAAGGCATGAAACACCACTTAGGAGATACAAATTAAATACACAGGTGCGGAAATGACATGCGCACGATGCAGCTGTTGACTAACGTAACCGTTCATCGAGATAGTCCTATCATGCCTTAGGGAAATATAAAAGTTCAGCCGAGCACTAAGCACTTATTTGCTATTGAGTGCTACGGGGATATTTTCCCTGTCCAGCTTCCCTAGCCCAGCGAGCCCTCTCGCGAAAACGTTGTCTCTCTGTCTCTCGTGCCTCCTTGGCGATGAATTCTTGCTCGGTCCGATGCTTACGTTTTTCTTCCTCTCTTCGCATGCGTTTTTCATGAGTCTTGCAACGACGCTCCTCCATTTCAGCCCTCTCCCTCATGTGCTCCTCGATTCTTCTATCTTCCTCCAGTTCCATCCACATGCGTCGTGTGCCAACATCCACCCTACATTGAACGATGGCTGCATCTTACAGTGTTTGTTCGTGGTCGATGTATTCAACAAACTCACAAATAGGTCGCGGTGATTGCATCATTATGAATGTTTTGTTAAAAACATGTGTAATAAAAATAAAATAGCAATTCAGTATAGTTGTGGTTGTTTTGTATATTACCCGTCGCCTACCATCGGGGAAATATGGCATCCACCTATGTGGAGGGTCCTACTCGTAGTTGTCACACATCCACAGTCTCAAGCCATATGTGACACCGAGGACTGGGCTTTTGACAATGCGGCCAGGAGTTCCACACAAGCACTTAGGAGCATGAAATACTTCAGTCACGGGTACTCTCTCCCTATCAAATGGAGGTGATGAAGTCTTGCTGGTATCTATGGATGTTGAATGAAGTCTTGCTGGTTTGAGATTTATAGACGAACGAGTTACTGTCCATGGACCAAGTGCGGGATAGATTGAATCGATGGGGAGGCAGAGATATTTAATGGGTGAGTCAGGGAACACATGGATGTATAGTCACAACACATGTGGATGCAGAGTACTGATATGGCATGCACTGCTTTTTAGGTGGTGCTTTTCAATATTTTTTCAGTGCGGGTGAACCATAATTTGTCGGGTGAAATTGTAAATAGTGTTAGATTAATATTGCAATGATTATGAATTTGTAATAATCACGAATTCCTTACAATGATAAAATTGTCGTACAAAAGCAGTAGTAGAAAACGGATGCATAAAGAAATTTAAATTAACAACATTATGAAACGTAGATAGTACAATAAAGGTGACTACGAGGCGTTCAATTTATGACGGTAGTAGCATTAAGGTCCTGTTGTGTCGTCCTGCCTAACGAGCAGGCCTGGACCTGTAGTGCGGGCATCTGCAGAACACGTTGTTGCACATGGTATTATCGTCGTCGGCAATGCTTATGATTCCAATGTTGTCCAATGGGTCTTCAGGTTGAGCGTCTAGCTCAGCTATTAGCTCGTGAATATGTTGTTGTAAGTACTTTATATACTGCTGAGTTGCAAGAATAGGTGGCGGATCTACCCACATTGTCCATCCACAGTTGTCTTCATCATAGTACCACTACAAAATTGAAGAGTAATAAAAAACGCAAGTAAGTTCAACAATGATACTTAGTAGACATACTAACGGAACCAAGAGGGCGGCAAAAGAAACAACGACCACTACCCTTTCCTCCATCCTTCATCTGCACAACACAATTTAAGCCATGGTTGCACTAAGGCCACTCATCTTTACTGCTGTCATAGGGTCATAAAGGATTAAATGGTCTGAAAGCACTCTTGGTTTCAATTGGAAACTCACCAAGTGCTTCTTCAAACCAAGCCGGTCCGCACATTCCATCGTGCATTTGTGGTGCAGGCCTTACTGCTCTCGCTCCACGCGCACCATGACCTCTACTTGCCATTTTTTTAGAATCTTCGTGCTTCAAAGTGCAAGAGGATGCCTCCATTTTATAGTGAATGAATGTCCATTGAAATCAATATCTTATCAATGCACCTTTGCAGGTGATGTGGACGACTCACTTGTCCTGCCATGGAATCAATGTCCTCATCTATGTACCTTTATAGTTGATGTTGACAAGTCACTGGTTTTTTTCTTACGAATTCAATATGCTCGGTCTGCGCCTATGCAGTTGATGTGGACAACACACATGAGCTGCCATGGAATCAATGGTAGAGCATTGCGCGTTCTCAGACGATGTCTAGAAGGCACTGTGCTTTATTGTTTATAACTTTCAAATCGATATGGTAGGCCTGCACCTTGCAACTATTGAATCAATGCCTAAGCACTGTACCATAGCAGGCGATGTCGACAAGCCTCTTTTTTAAGTGTTTTCGGCTTTTCAGATACATTAAGATACAAAATTTGAAATTGCATAATACACTACCATAGAACCGATAGTATGAAACAATACAGAAGTTTATATGGTAAAGATACAACCGCTAGTACGAAATGATACAGAAGTTCACATGACAAACATACACCAACTAGTACAAAACGAGAAGTGTACGAAACTAATGCCTTCCATGCTTAGGGACGGGAGCCCTAACCATGGCAGGCTTTGCCGCCTGATGTGCGGCTCTCACGTGGTCCGCGGAGAACATGAGTGGTGAAGGAGGCACAACATGTTGAGTAGGCCGAACTGGAGCTACAGGCGTCATGTCAATCTCCTAGGTCAGCTGGGTGCCTGCTGGTGCTCCGTGTAGCTGTGACAAAGGGAGTATATCTGGCAGCCCCTCGTCCACTAGGAAGTCGTCGAAGTCAAAACCTGGTGAAGGCAATCTACGATCACTATAACCCGGTTGCACGAGAAAAGACTCGGACGAGTAGTCATAATCGCCTGGTATGACATTGCTATAGGAGCTTGCTGATCTTGACCCCGATGGCTCGCCGCTTCTGCTCGTCGAAGCGGCGCAGTCTCTGCTTAATGGGTTGGGAGCCTAGCTTGATGCTGAGGATGTGTTTGGTGATCTCTTTGGGGATGCTCGGCATGTCGGAGGGCTGCCAGGCGAAGACGTCCCGGTTGGAGTGCTAAAAATCAGTCAGCAGGGCTTCCTGCTCCCGACCTAGGGCGGTGCCGACCCGAACCATTTTGGACGGCTCTTCGGGGTCGACTTGGACCGCCTTTGTTTCTTCCGTGGGTCGGAAGGCGCTTAACGTGGTGGTGCGATCGGGTACCCCTTCCACCATGTGCTGTCGGAACTCGCCGAGCTTTGCCGCTGCTATCAATGCCAATGCCAGCTTGCACGCGCCCTGCTCACATAGGAGGGCCTGCCATATGCTTGATCGTACGACGATGACTCCGTTGGGGTTGGGCATCTACATCTTGAGGTAGGTGTAGCTCGGGACGACCATGAACTTCATGTAACATGGTTGCCCTGGGATGGCGTGAAAAGGTCCATCAAACTCGTGGACCTCAATCATGAGGTTTCCACGTAGAAGTTGGTTTCATCCCCAAAGGTGAAGGGGAGGTTGATTTCTCCAGGTGGCACCACCTGCTTGCCAGGAATGATGCCGTAGAAGGGTGCTTGAGCTGGGCAGAGTTGAGAGCGCAATATCCCCATAGCGTCTAGGGTCTTGGCATATAGGACGTTGAGACCACTCCCGCCGTCCATCATCACTTTGGTCAGGCGCTTGGGGCCGATTATCGGGTCCACGATTACGTGAAGGCGCCCAGTTTGCGGGAGATGGCCGGGGTGGTCGGACCGGTCGAACGTGATCCTCGTTACGGACCACCAGAGATGGTTGAGGTAATCATCACGGTGATGGTGGCTTCCTAGACATCACGGTAAATTGATGGAGCAGGCTCAATCGTCCGTACCTAGGAGGGCGAGAAGCCGTTGGCATCGCTCCCTCCAGGGTCGTGGGTTAATTCGCCTGTCAGGGGTGATATGAATGGTTGCACACCGGGGATCCGAAGGGTGCTTGAGTTGCTGGCGATGAAGCACAGACTCCTTGGTCATGCGGCTTGGCCCTTGAAACCAAAGGAGGCATATTCTAGCCAACCACCGTTGCTGGTGATGAACTCTAAGTCATTGAAGAAAATCTTCATCCCGGGAACAAAGGTCGATCGTGGTGGAGCCATCAAGGAGGCAGAGAATGGAATGCACTGCTGTCCCCGCTACCTGGCGTGCCATCTGTCGTCGTTTGGATTTCTGACTAGTATAGATTGCACCGTGCGTTCTTCCTCGAGGTGGCCTAGCTATGAACACAAAGGATTTATACTGGTTCGAGCAAGGTGCCCTACGTCCATTTTGGGTGTCTTGCTACTCTTTGTTGAAAATGGGGTTGGTTCTCTTACAAGCACGAGCCTAACTCTAGAGGGGGATGATTGATCCCCTTTTATACTCTTTCCCGTCGACACCCTCTTAACTATTCGCAGGTGTGTGTGGGGGAGGGAGTCGTGGCTACAGGGATGACTGTCTTATCGCTCGTCAGCCAGGCGCCCGATGAGGGCGCCATACCGGGAGTCCGCGTTCCGCCTACTGCTGTATTGTCGCTGGGGTGAGCCATACCGAGATGCACGCATGCCCCGCATACTCCTCCTCATCAGTTCCGTCATACGTGATGGGGCTTCAATGTGCATGTCAAGGGAGGCACTCGAGTGCCCCCACTTGATCATTGTGGCGCCTGCTCCGCATTGAAGGCCACCTGCTTCATTCCCTTTCGAGCTCGGGCTCAGGCATTCTCCTCTAGGTCCGCTCTTTGCCAGGGCATCGAGGGGAGGATTGTTGCTTCCCCCAGAGTTCAGGGTCGGGAACCTCGTAAGTAGCCCCTAAGCTCTGGTCAATCGCAATGATCTTTCAAGGGATGAAGACTGGTCGATCACAATGATCGCTCAATGTGAAGATTCTGAAAATAGCAAAACCGTATATCTCGGCATTACAAGTTGTCATGAAAACCTATTTAAAGAAATATTGCGAGACATAACGCCTCGGAGCAAAATTCATAAGAACGCAAGCAGCAATGACATGTGAACATGGTCTGTGTAATAGCATCAGCTTCATGCACAAGCATGTGTAGTAGTCTTTATGGATAATACACTCTTGCACCGTCCTGTCCTGGTTGCCACCGCGCCTACTCTTGTCCCTGCATAGAATCTCAAATCTTTTCTCCACAGTTCCTATTAGTCTTGCACGACGTAAAGAGGCTCTTTTTATCTTCTCCTTCATGTACTTCGACATGAACGTTGTGTACACCAACCTAGCGTCAGACGTAGCATTAGCAGCTATTGCATATCTTTCACGAAAGTATCTGCACGTCCGGTGTAGAATCCCTTCAACAATAGTAACCAGGGGATATCCTTTTAAACTGCGTATGACCCAATTATAGACCTGTGGATGTATAACGGGTTATTAGCACAATATAATGGTATTATTCAAGTCCCATTGGGAAGCATTGTTTAACAACAACGTACCTCAGCCAAATTTGTTGTCATGATTCCATACCGAGCCCCATCTGTGTCATATATTAATGACAATTTTTCTTTTGGCTCATGCTCAATCCAATGTGAGAAGTACCGTATAGATGCCCCTGCCCTCAGAATAACAGTTCTACGAGCATCCGTCAGAAGACTACATAAAGGTACAAACATTGCAGTAGGATTCATCGTACATGACACCTCGTCAGTGTGTTTTGTAGTCCATTCATCAAGACGCTGTCATAGAGCATTGAACTTCCTCTGTTGATTCTGACTACACAACCTTTTAAACAAGTTCATAAGTTGTTTGTTTCTAAACTAGCTGTAAAAATTTGCCCCCAAGTGTCTCATGCACCACCTTGATTGTATGTCTCACCAACATGGTTTAATGCCACTTCTATGCAGCCATACTTGACATCAAGTATAGCCTTTAGTAGGCCCGCATGACGGTCATGGATAACGTAGACATTTGGATGGTCTTGCATTACTGCCATCTTAACCCGATAGAGAAACCAATACCAGCTATCAGTGTTCTCGCTCTCCACGAATGCAAAAGCCATTGGTGTCATTGTTTTTACCAATGGCTAGTAATCAAATTTTTTTTGTGTGTGTCTGGATGACTAGCTAATAAGGACAAGGATTTATACTGGTTCGGACAACGTGTCCTATGTCCAGTCTGGGGTGTTCGTCAGCCTTGTATTAGCTCAGACGGTTCAAGGAACCGTATTTACAAGTGATACATCCTCGCGTGCGAAAGCGATGCGACGGTCTAAGTGTCGCATGTGCATGAGCTGTTTTCACTATCCGAGGGGAGGTTTATGGTCTCCCCTTTTATAGCCCAGTCACCTATACCTACCCGTCGGCTCCTCATAAATAGGACAGGGGTTTACATGGTGTGTCAGCGCCTAAGACGGTCCGAAGCGGCGCAGGAGCGATGAGTACACCTGCTCCCGTCTAGTCTATGGTCTATGTCTACTTTTCGTCCCTAGACATCCGCGCCAAGCGGGATGGGACGGGTGGTAATGATGGCCCGGCATCATGCTCCTCCTATTGTGTGTGGCCTCCCACTTTGTCTTAAATCCCTTCTACCGTTCCGTCATGTCGGCATATAAATCTTCCGCCTGCCTCTGGTCCGGGCTTCGAGCCCCGATTGCTTCCCTCTTTCAGTCTCGTCATCTGGGATTGGAGGTCGGCTGCTGCTTCCACTCCTGGGGGTCGGGCTTCATGGTGACGTCGCTCCACGCTCGTGCCTTGGGTTGTGGCTCTAGGAAACATGTGTCTTGATGTGGTTGGTTGACTGTCCCTTGGTATCCGGGGTACGTTACCCCGTCAGTAGCCCTCGTGCTTTTGGTGGAGCTTCTTTGGAACCGGCCGGAGGCATATTTCTTCGTATGGCGGAGGACAGGGCAAGAAAAATGGAAGTTGTGTGAGATCATTGTTTTGTTTCGGTTCATAGCTATGTCCAAGCTCAAAGCCTCAGGTGTCGAGCCTTTCGTGACTTTGATTCATCAATATCCCCCGAGCCCCCTCCATGGGTCGGGCTCGGTTCAATCAGCGAATCCGCTTCTCTCTTCGTTCGCAAACTGTCCGCGGGTTTGGACGGGTTGAGCCAATCAGGAAGTTGCCTTCATGGACGAAATCCCGGGCTCGGTGTGCTGCCTAACGGGTAAATCCAAGTGGAATCCCACTGCCTTTCTGCAAGGACTGGGGAATCAGGATGACCTGATGGAGGCTTGGTGCCCTTGTTCAATAAGATTCCTCTTGGTACACTCGCACGGATCCCAGGTCGTTCGTGGGCCTGGGCGGCTCGATGCTGTCCCCTCGAGAGGGGGGGGGGAGGCTAACGGAGAGTAGCCAAATCGAGACTCGGATATCAAACTTAGAGATATCAGGAGCTTCGAGGCTCCCGAGTGCACCATTGATGACTATCTCGCATCGCTTGTCCCTCACTCTGGTTCGTTACAGGTGGTCCTTTCGACCTACATGGTAGGTGTACCTTAGAACCCAGAACTTCGATCGGGCCCAAAAAGTGGGCCATAAAAGACTTACCTACTTACCAGGGCCTTCGATTCGTACGGTCCATCGATGTCGCGTCAAGGGTAGGCAAAGGGGTGTGGTGGAGGAGAGGCCTTCTTGGGTAGAGGAAAAGGTTGCGCGCACATCTTCGAATCATTGCGTATATTGAAGGGGCGGATTTGTCTAACCGTATTTATGACGAGCGTCGTGTCCTGACATCTTGGGAGGTGTGCAACCACTCTGCAGACGAGAGGAGTTGCTGCAGGACGCGTGATGTGCGCCCTGGTGCCTTTTCTTGTTGCTGCCGCGCGCCGGCTATATAAGCAGCCCTTGGAGTGCAAATCTTTATGCCTGTGCCTTCCTCTTCCATTCCAGCCCTCTCATGCTCCCTTCCCTGCAAGTTTTGGTAGTGTAGCTTAGAATGGGTTGAAAGATCGTGTGTGTAGTCCCCTCTGTCGATCCTTGCTTCGGTCTATGGCTGCGGTTCCTCCGAACTCGGCCTTCGGCCATCGGCTTCTTGATCCCGGCGGCTGGCAGCGCATGTGTCCACCGTATATGGGCGTGGTCGTGGCGCTTCAAGATGCCGCTGCCGATGTCTATGAAGAATTGTCGACAAGGCCAGCCTTATCTTTGCGACAATGGTTTGGTGCATCTGCTTCCATGAGTCGGGCGCTTGTTCTTCGTGTCTGGCAGCGTTGGGGATGCCACGGAGGCATGTGGATGGCGAGTCGTCGTAGTTCAGGTGGAGATTGAGGCGTTGCAAGCATAAAGGATAACCGAAGGCGAGTGAATCTTGCAAGGATGTTGCCTGGGGGCAAGTGATCTTGCAAGAACGTTAATTTGTGGATGTTGCTTGTAGTCAATTTTCTTATTAACATCAACCATTTTCCTATAATCCTTTGTTCGGTCATCTACTCCCCTTTTCTACTTTGTATCACCAATGTACTAGCCCTTCTTGTCTCTTCTAATGAAGAAAAGTGGAGTACTTCCTTGTAATGCAAATGTATTTAGCCTTTCGTGGCTCTTCTAATGAAGAAAAGTAGGAAAAGTTTTCTATACGTGTGAAGTTTTTTCTTTGTGTTGTATTTTCAGTTTGTGGTTACAAGAACTTTTTATAGTTCTATTTGAGGATTGCGAACACTGGGTCAGAAAAAACTGCACGTTTCTTTTATCCCTTTGCTTTGCTCGAACCGTAGCTCCAAGAAATTTCGCAGTTCTAGTCGTAGGATGCGAAACGTGAAGGAAGTACTTAGAAAACTTCTGCGTGTGCCTTAAGGGTAACCCTCATGTGCGTGTGCCTTAAGGGTAGTAGACCTCGAGAAGCACGTGGTGACCGAGCTGGTCGGCGCATCTCGTGGCGCTTGAATCGCGTGGACATGCCCGGACTTGGGCCCGGGAGGCGTGGCCATACTTTGCGTGGAAGTAAAAATGAGGGCGAGGGTACTTATTTTTGTCTTCCGACTCGTATCCTTTTGCTCGAGTGTTGGGGTGGCTACAGGTAAAACCACTTGTGGTGCTTGATGTTCCAAGCGTTGGGGAAGATGTTCTTGTCGACGTCTTTTAGTCGGTAGGCGCCAGGTCGTAAGACGTTCGCCACCACATACGGACCTTCTCATGGGGAGGATAGCTTGTGCTTATCCTTGTTGGTTTGGATCCTTCGTAGGACCAAATTGCCAACCTGAAAGGCTCGAGGTTGCACCCGTTGCGAGTGATAGCGGTGAAGTGCCTGCCGGTACTTTGTCGTTCTTAGGAGGGCGACGTCGCGAGCTTCGTCTAGCTGATCGACGGAATCCTGCCTGGCTTCTTCGGACCGGGTTTCGTTGTAGGCTCTTGTTCGGGGAGAGTCGTAGTCTAGCTAGGTCGTGAGGACCGCTTCCGACCCGTATGTCATGAAGAAGGGTGTGAAGCCGGTCATCTGGTTGGGCGTGGTGCGCAGGCTCTAGAGTACGGATGGCAATTCAGCGACCCATCATCCAGAGGATTTGTTGAGTTGGTCAATGATACGAGGCTTGAGCCCTTCCAGGATCATGCCATTAGCTCGTTCGACTTGCCCATTAGTCCGGGGGTGAGCTACCGAGGCCCAGTCGACTCAAATGTTGAATTCGTCGCAGAACTCCAGAAAACTCTTCCCGGCGAATTGTGTTCCATTGTTGGTGATGATGGAATTAGGCACCCCGAAGCCGTACACCATGTTCTGGAGGAAACTTGCCACTTGCTCAGATTTTACCGAGACAAAGGGCTTTGCTTCTATCAACTTTGTGAACTTGTCGATTGCTACGAGGAGAACGGTGAAGCACCCGGGCGCCTTCTTGAAGGGTCCAAGGAGGTAGACCCCCACATGATGAAAGGCCACATGATGGGGATGGTCTGGAGGTCCTGCGCTGGTACGTGTGTCCGTTGAGTGAAGTACTATCAACCCTTGCAAGTATGTATGATCGGTTGGGCGTCGCTGACTGCGATCGGCCAGAAGGAGCCGTGACAGTATGCCTTTCTGACCAAGGAGTGGAGCGTCACGTGGTGGCCGCAGATGCCTTCATGAATGTTGAGGAGAAGGGCCCGTCCCTGGTCGGGATGCATCATTGGAAGATCCCTGTGACGCTACGTCGAAATAGTTTGTCGCTTATAATGATGAATGACTTGGCTCTTCAAGCGAGCCAACGAGCTTCGGTTTCTTCGGTTGGGAGCTCACTATTTGTGACGGACCGGAATCCGTACAATCTAGGATCACAGAGGGTGATGCCAAAACGATGCGACACCTGACAGTACACACGATAAGGAAAACATAGTATTACATTCCAACTTAATGAATTTGTATAAAAGTAGTACAAACCTTTAGCTTACATCTAATTTATAGAGTTTAACTGTAGCTATCGCAGTGTGAGCTGCGACACTCCTCCCGGCGTACTCGGAAGCATCCCCCGAGGTTCTTTTTTTCTGGAGGGCTCTTGGTGCCCTTCGCAACCTGGGCTCGAGGAAGCGGATGAACACGAGGATTTACGTGGTTTGGGCCGCCGGAGCGTAATACCCTACGTCCACGGGTGTGCTTGTTCTATTGCTTGAGCGCGAGCGCTTGTGCGTTGTGTGATCTTGAGTGTGGGGAGATGGAACCCTTTGCAGGGTGGCCACCCCGATCCTTTTATAGTTCAAGGACGGGGTGGTTACAATGAGGCTTGGGGCTCGACAGGTGGCCCCAAAGCTTTGAGTGTCCTATACACAATCTAGGGCTTCCTTCTCTGAGTAGAGTCGGCGGCGGGGGAGTTAAGTCCCTCCGTATGGTGCACTGGGCGCCCCAGACCATGTGTCAGGTGATGATGAAGATGTTGTCTTGTTGTCGCGTCTCCACAACCTGCTTGGGCGGCTGCGTGCCGTTGGACGGCACTGTTCCGCTGTCATGCCCCGCTGTCCTGTCTTGTCACTGTTATGGCAAACGAACAAGGGACGGAGGCATGTGCTGTGCGCCATGCTTCCCGGGAAGTCGTGGGCCTTGAATGTGAAGCCTGACAGTGCACTTCCTCTTTGACTTAGTCGACCGACGGCCCATGACGGATCATGGGATACATGGCGGCTCTAGAGCCCTTATCGACGGGCTTGGTTTCTAGGGACGCGTGGCGGCTCTAGACCTTACCTCAGCAGGGAAGCCCAGACCGGAGCCCGGGGTACGTGTCAGCTCCGGAGGAGTCCTCAGCGGGGAGGCGGCTCGGAGCCAAGGGACACATGGCAGCTCCGGACCTCACCTCAGCAGGGAGGCTCGGCCCGGAGCCCGGGGTACGTGTCAGCATCGGAGCTGTCCTCAGCAGGGAGGCGGCTCAGAGCCTGAGGACACATGTCAGCTCCAGACCCCACCTCAGCAGGGAGGCTTGTCGGAGCTCGGGACACGTGCCAGCCCCGGTGTTGTCCTCTTCAGGGAGGTGACTTGGAGCCGGGGACACGTGGCAGCTCCAGACTTGTCCTCAGCGGGGAGGCTCAGGTCGGAGCCCAGGGCACGTGTATGCTCCAGGTGCACGCGGTAGCCTCAGGGTTGACCATGGGGCCCAGGGTACGTGGCTTTTGTTGGGGCCCGCCTTAGCAGGGACGTGGGGCCCAGGCAGTCTTTTACCCACTACGCAGGGGTACCCCGTCTATAGAGTACCGACAGTGGCCCCCGGGCCCATCTTGGGGGAGGCATTGAGCCCACAGGTGGGGCCCCCATCTCTCCCGCGTGGTGGTTTTGAGCCTGTGCTTTGGGAACCGAAGTGGTGGCGAGACTTCCGCGTAGTGGACGAGTGGTCGTTCCTGGAGATGAAAAGATTGCACGACCTCGGCATAGTGGGCGCTTTCAATTGAAGCAGTTGTGCGTCGTCGCGTTTACACCAGATTTGACAGGTCACGACGATGCACTCGAGGGGTTGCCTCTGGGTAATTACTGAAACAGCCCATGAGTCGCAGGAGTACCGTGCTGCTTCCCTCGGGAACCGCTGGACGTTCCCGAGGTTTTACCCGCTCATCCCGCCAGTGCCTGGCCAGTGGACCTTGGTCCTACTTGTCATTGGCGGGGGTGAATGCTAAGGCGACGTGCTCAAGGGGTTTCCTCGGTGCACTTACCGCGGCAACCAACTTGGTTGGTCGCTGCAACTCCACCACGCCTCTTTTCTAGGGGACCGTAGGACATCCCCAAGATGTTACTCACCTGGCCCCTAGTGTCTGACGGGTTGACCTGGGTCCTACCCATCGAAATGGGGAGGTGAGTGTTGAGGCGTCATGCCCGAGGGGCTGCCTCGGGTCACTTATTGCGGTAAACAATGACTTGGTCGGACCGCTTACCTCGGGAACCGACGGACATTCCGGAAAGGTTATCCCCTCAGCCACCAATGTCTGACGGGTGGACTTATATCCTACCCATCGTTTGGGGAGGCAAATAACTCGTGGCATGCAGAGGTGAAGCCCAATCATCATGCCTATTGCCCTGCCAGAGGTGGTGAGGAGGAGTTCGGCGGGGGAGCTAGCTTCTTCCGTCAAGGAGGTTGAAGATCTCCAGGCTTCTCGTGCTGCTGAGGTAGAGAAGGTCTAGGACCTCCTTGTAACACCCCAAAATCCTGTTAAGAGGGGAATTTAAAAATTTTTGGATGTGTTGCATGTGTTGCAAAAACTCAAATTCAAACTGGAATTCAAATTAAACTCAAAACAGAAAAGAAATAGAAAAAGAAAAAGGAAAACAGAAAAAAACCGGGCAGTGGGCCGAAACCCACCAGCCGGCCCACCCGATCCCGTGCCAGCCCGCAGCCGCGCGCGCCCCCTTCTTCCCACTGACACGCAGGGCCCGCCAACCTTTCTTCCTCCTCGCGCCCACGCCCGCGCTCGGCCGGACTCTCTCACCCGAATCAAAACCGACCGGAAAATCTCGCGTATCCCAGCCGACTTCCGGACCCCGAAGACTCCAGCTCGATCTAAACCAATCCGCCGCCCTCCCCCCTCTATAAAAACCCCAGCATTGTCCCGTTTTTCCCCACGATCCGCCGATTTTCTCTCCGGTGAGAACCCGAGCCCCTCCGGCGAATTCTGCCCGATCTACGCTCGGGAATTCCGATCTAACTCGCTGGTCTTGATCCACCGCCTCCGGGGAATCGCGCAGGTGCAGAAAACTCGGTGGTTTGCGGCTCAAACACAGCGCCGACGAGCCTCGCCGTGAATTCACCTCGGACCTCGTCGCCGACCGCCTTCCAGGACCTCCGAGCTCAAGAAAACCCCCGAGGTGAGATCCCCGATCTCCCCTCTACCGATCTATGCCATAAAATCACAGTTCTAGGAAGAATTTACGAAGATCCGAAACTCTCCGGCGAGATCGCCGCCTCCCGCGGCCGTGCGCCACCGGGCAGCGCCGCCCGCGCTCGATCAGAGCGACGTGGCCGCTTGTGTGCCGTTTATTTTAAATCGCACGGTAGAGTTTAAATCCCCGCGTACCGGTTCGATGTTATAATCTCAGCCGTCTGTTTTAAATCGGACGGTCCACGTCAGCCCCGCGTTATAAAGACTGGAATTCTTACGCGCTACCCCCTGGGGTTCTCGGAAAATAAGAGCTAGCCACGGAAACTTCTGATCTAGCCCCTGGAAGTTCAGAAAATCATGTAAATTCATTTAAAAATCAGTTTTGACCCCTGGACTTAATAAAAATTAGGAAAAACCCCTCTGTTATGTGTAGCTAGACCCCTGAAAATTCTTAAAATAATATTATAGACCCTGTAGTGGGGTGAGTTTACCTTTTTAACCCTATTTGATATAAAAGTTAGGAATTTGAATATGTGGCTAGTATTTAAAATTTAAAAGGTGGGACAAACATAGGGTCAAATTCAAATTAAAAACTTTCCCAGTACTTGGAAAACCTTGGAGTGAGATAAAAATAGATTTTTGGCTGAAATGAATCTGTATAATTGATTATTCACATTTATTAGTTAGAGGGACACATTTTTAAGTAGAGAATAATCCTGAAAATTAGAAAAATAAATGTAAATAGTTTACATCAGAGGAAAAGATTAAAAAATATATTATTAACTATTTTGGATCAGAACCTATTCTGTTTAGATGATGTGTCTTACTATTTTCATAATAAAGTACATATTTAGGCATAGGCAGTAAATTTGAAAATATAGCAAGCTAGGTATAAATAATTAGAAAATGATAAATGAAGTTTCCAAAATCCAAAGAATTCAGTTTAGGATTGGTAGAAGTTCTGAAGACACATATGGAGTAGGAAAATACCTTTCATGCATACTTGGTAGCTAAAAGGTGTAGTAATTGAATATAAGGAATTTATTTAAATTGGAAACTCATATATATAGTATGCAAGCATAAATGTGAATACAAAAGTAGGAATCATATACATATGATTAAAAGTGCATGTAAGACACAAATCAACATCCTTAGAGTAACCACAACACATATAATTGTGAATGACTTTCATAAATGTTAATGTATGGTTTGTAAGAAGTGGAAGTGTGAACTATGTCTTATGGATTGTTGTTTTTCTTTTGCTATGTGTGATGGTATGATGTAGAACCTGCTCCAGAGCAAGTTCTGCCTTTCCAAGATCAGGACTACCCATTTCAAGAGCAGCAGGAAGGAGGCAAGTGTCCTTGACCACTTTGATCCTATGCTAGGATGTGTAGCTAGAGTTATTTGCATTGTCAAATTAAAATATGAAACCCATGCTAGGATGTTTCCCTAGAATTGCATTACCTTGTTTCCTTGTAGCTTGGGTTGGGATTCATTTTATCATGTCATTTATTATTATGCATATGCTTAGCCATTCTTAGAATGGGATATTTGGGATATGAGATCATCTGTTTATTTTACCATACTCTTGAATGAGATACTGTGAGTTATGTAGAGGTAGGGATCAAGGCAAGTTGGATGTTTTGGTTGGTGCTGGATGCATGAGACTCGGGTTTGTGTTTAGTACTTGCCTAGATCCTAAGGATCGGTTCATGGAGCATGTAACCTGGCTTTACCGTGCCAACCACATGCTGAGATGGGGCAGCTTGGCCAATTAATTAGGTGTATCCCCGGCGTAGTATGGGTGTGTTGGATGGTGCGGGGAGTGGGTGTCAGCTGAACTACCATATGAACCGCAAGGCTCAAGAGGGGGCCACTGCAGCGGGGTTGGAGCCTCTTGTATGCTGTTAGGGGTGAAACCTCAGTGGGCCCACGCTCGTCGGGAATCCCTTTGTAAAGGCTTCATAGTGATCTCCTGGCTACACACCTGGGAAGTGTGAATGTGGTTGTGGCCACTGGCATAATGGAGGTTCTTTTAGTCCACCCGGCAACGGGGGATGAAATCACTACATGTGGGTACAGTGGTACAAACTCTGCAGAGTCAAAACTGTCATGACAGCCGTGCTCACGGTCAAGAGCGGCTTGGACTTATTCATGATTAGAGGATGATGACCTTGGAGGTTGTGGATGTTAAGCGGGGAGCTTAACATTGGAAATGATGTTATGGTTATTTGATTATGATGATGGGATGGGAGTTTGGGACCATTTCACCTGTGTAGTAATGTAGGTGCTTAATAAGCTAAGGTGATAGGTATTAATTGCGTAGTGCTTTAACCATGAGTTCAACCTCCCTTGCTCTAGCCATGCATGACATAACTTTCCCACACTTGCTGAGTACCATTGGTACTCAACCTTGCATATTTGTTGGTTTATATTGCTGCTCAGGTCAAGAAAATGAGGTGGTGTATAATGACCAAGACTTTGGACCCGAAGAAGGTTTCTAGGTTCATGGAGACCCCGGGCAACGCCTGTGACGGGGCCCACAAGAATAATATTCCGCTGCTATTTTATTTACTTGTTATGAACTCATTGTCGTCCATCGAAACATATGCTATGTAAGACTTATTTATATTCGACACCTGGCTTGTAATAAATGATGCTTCACTATTTGTCATCACATGTATGAGAAAATGATCCTGGCATACATGTGATATGCACTCGGTTGTTCTTTGGAGAAACCGAGTGTGACACTCCTCGGCCACGCTTAGGCGGCCTTGGAACCCTTCGAATTTGCCCCCTTGCGCCCTAGAGGGCCGGTCCATGAGGTGAGCCAGGTGCTCCCTGCCCTGGACTTAGTCGGAGAGAAGCTCCTGACACTAGAGAATGTCGTGGGGGAGCATCTGGAGGCCGAACGCAAAGTTTTAGCTCAGATGGTGGACAGGCATGTGCTCACCTACCTTCGGAGCTCCAACCCCGACATCTCCCTAGAACCTGTGGTGCAGGGCCACAGTGCAGAGCCGTCGGAGGCGGCAAAATCTTCTGTGGAGGAAACAGCTCGACTCGTAGTTGCTAGGTTCCAGTGTGGGTTGCTCCTAGGTCTCCCTCCTGCTTTGTATCCTACTGTGTATGCCGGAGCTCTACTGTTATCAAAGACTTTTTGCTTCGTGTCTTATGTTGCCTTGAGTTGTTGATGTAGACTTCAGACCCTTGGCAACGCAAAGGTCCGTAATAACTTAGCCGACGTGAATAGCTCTTTGCCGATGCTCCGAGCTTGTTCCTCTGGGTACTTAGTAGCGTAGAGACCCAGGGCGCTCCGGCAGTGTGGCTACCACTCCTTCCGGGTCCTCGTCGGCACAAGGATCCGACGGAATTTTGGCCCCTGTATTTAGCTTGTTGTAGCTGGTACTCTGAGCCTTCTGCTTGTTGTTGCAGTGGTCCGACGTCCTGCCCGCGTGATTCACCGTGATGGCCCCCTGGTAGGTGTGGCCCTCGTTTTGGGGCGCACCTACCACTGGATGAGGCAGAATGTCAGCATCGGGCCCCCCTGGGAGGTCCGAATCTCCAAGGGCCTGAGTGGACCTGCAGTCATGGCAGGAAAATGGGGTAGTCGTGCTCTCTGGTGACTCATCCGTGTTTGGTAGCTTTGCTGTGGCTTACGGTCCTTAGTTAAGCTGCGGGGCTTGGCTAATTCAATGCAGGTCACCCGAGTTATGGTTAAAGCCTTGCCTAGAGTTATGAGCCATATGGTTCCCTGGTACCGATCCATAGCGCTCGAGAGGCAGGGTACGCACGCTAAGGGTACGGAACCAGACATAGTAGGCTACGCCTCTGGACCTCCCTCGGGCGTAAGCATTTAGGGGGAGGGACGTTAGGCACCATAGGGCCCCCAGGCAATGAGATAACCAAAGATCGCTTAAGTTACGGTCAAGACTTTGCTGGGGGGTATGAGCCGTCCGGCTCCCCGATACCGAGCTGTAGCGCTAAAGAGGCAGGGTACGCACGCTAAGGGTACGGAACCAGGCATAGCAAGTTACGCCCCTGGACCTCCCGCTGGCGTAAGCTTTTTGGGGGAGGGACCATTCGGCGCCATAAGGCCCCCAAGCAATGAGCTTGCACCCGGGACTACTCGTATCTCACGGGGAACATACAAAATGGCTCCGAACGAGCTGGCTGAATTGAAAGAACAACTCATTGATCTGTTGAGCAAAGGTTTCATTAGACCGAGTTCCTCGCCTTGGGGACGCTCGGCGTTGTTTGTCAAGAAGAAGGATGAAACCTTGAGGCCGTGTGTGGATTACCGCCCGCTCAACGCCATCACCATCAAGAACAAATACCCACTGCCCTGCATTGACATCTTGTTTGGTCAGCTTGTGGGTGCAAGTGTGTTCTCCAAGATGGACCTTCGCTCTGGGTATCATCAAATAAAAATCCGAGCGGAGGATATCCTGAAGACGGCCATCTCGACGAGATATGGCTTATACGAGTATCTCGTCATGTCTTTTGGTCTCACCAATGCTCTGGCACATTTCATGTATCTCATGAACTCGGTGTTCATGCCAGAGCTGGACAAGTTCGTTGTGGTGTTCATTGATGATATCTTGGTTTACTCCAAGACAGAAGCGGAACACGCCGAACACTTAAGAATCGTTCTTCAACGATTGCGGTACCACAAGCTCTATGCCAAGTTCAGCAAATGTTAGTTCTGGATCAGCCAAGTGCCATTTTTGGGACATATCATCTCAGCGGAAGGCATTGCGGTGGATCCAAGCAAGATTGAACAAGTGCTGAAGTGGAAAGCCCCCACTTCTGTCCATGAAGTCAGAAGCTTCCTCGGTTTGGCAGGATATTACCGGAGATTCATTCCAAGTTTCTCCAAGCTTGCTAAGCCGATGATAGAATTATTAAAGAAGGGGACTAAATATGTTTGGAACTCAGCATTTGAAGGAGCGTTCCAAGCATTAGTGAAACATCTGACAACAGCCCCGGTATTAGCTCAACCGGATACAACCAAGCCCTTCGACGTGTATTGTGATGCGTCCGGTATCGGGCTCGGCTGCCTGTTGATGCAAGAAGGACGTGTGGTGGCACATGGCTCACGCCAACATCAAAACCATGAGCAGCACTATCCGACTCATGATCTTGAGCTTGCTGTTGTGGTTTTGGCGCTAAAAATGTGGAGGCACTATCTCCTGGGGAATTTGGTGCATCTCTACACCGACCATAAGAGCTTGAAGTACATCTTCACCCAGAAGGAGCTGAATATGAGACAAAGGAGGTGGTTAGAACTAATCAAAGATTATGAGATTGAGATTCATTACCACCCCGGCAAGGCGAATGTGGCTGCCGACGCGTTGAGTCGGAAATCACATGTCCATAACCTCACCATTACACTGGTGTGGGAGGAAGACCCGAGTTTATACTTGGTTCCTTATGGATCGCTCTACAACCTTGCCCTCATCCCTACCATTAGGTAGGAGATAATTGCAGCTCAGAAAGTGGACAAGGGCATGGCACATCTCCGGAGACGAATAGACAATGGTGAAATCAAATGTTTTCGGAAAGATGAGGAGGGGACACTATGGTTCAATGACCGCATAGTCGTACCCCGGAATATGGAGTTGAGGAAAAAGATTCTTGATAAAGCTCACTTGTCTAAATTATCCATTCATCCGGGCAGTAACAAAATGTACCAAGACAAAAAGAGAATTTGGTGGACACGGATGAAGCGAGAAGTGGCTAAGTACGTATCCGAATGTGATACGTGTAGACGAGTGAAAGCGGATCATATGAGGAAATCAGGGCTGCTGCAACCCCTGAAAATCTTGGCATGGAAAAGGGAAGATGTGAGCATGGATTTCATTGTAGGATTACCCCTGATTGCGAACAGGCATGATTCCATTTGGGTAATCGTTGACCGATTAACCAAGTCGGCTCACTTCATTCCTGTGCATACACGTTACAATGTCAGCAAATATGCGGAGCTGTACATTGCAAGGATTCTATGCTTACATGGGGTACCCAAGACCATAGTCTCAGATCGAGGTGCACTATTTGTATCTCGTTTCTGGGAGCAGTTGCACGCTGCATTGGGTACTAAGCTTTTTAGAAGCTCCGCCTATCACCCTCAGACAGATGGGCAAACGAAGAGGGTGAACCAAGTACTAGAAGACATGTTGAGAGCGTGTGTCGTACACCACGGTAGAAACTGGGATGATCATCTACCATTGGCGGAATTCTCGTACAACAATGGCTACCAAGCAAGTATCAAGATGGCACCATATGAGGCTCTCTACGGTCGAAAATGCCGCACCCCATTGAACTTGTGCGAGTCCGGTGAAAGGGTCACATTCGGGGTTGATGTGGTGAACGACGCCGAAGAGCGCGTTCAGATGATTCAAGCCAACTTGAAGGCCGCTCAATCCCGGCAGAAAAGCTACGCTGATAAGAGGCGTAGACCGCTGCACTTTGACGTCGGGGAACACGTGTATCTCTGATGAAAGGCGTGCACCGGTTCGGCATGAAGGGGAAACTCGCTCCCCGATTCGTTGGACCCTATGCTGTCACCGAGAAGTGTGTACCAGTGGAGTATAGACTGGAACTACCAGCATCTCTCGCTGGTGTTCACGACGTTTTCCATGTTTCACGACTGCAAAAATGTCTGAAGTATACGGCTGCTGTTCCCACCGAAGACATTGGCGAGCTGCAACCGGATTTGACGTATGCGGAATATCCGGTGGCAATTATTGATGAGAAATCTCGGACCACACGTAGCCGAACTCTGTGGTTCTACAAGATACTGTGGAGCAACCACACCGCTGAAGAAGCGACGTGGGAGAGCGAGGAATTCCTTCGCTCAAACTTCACGGATTTCATGGCGTCTCATCATGGGTAATCTCCTCTTACATCGTCGTCTCTTCTTTTATAATCTCGGGATGAGATTCTTTTAAGAGGGGAGGGATGTAAAAGCTCAAGAAAGTGACTTGCAAAAAATGTTCATCACCTCACAAACACCACAGCTCATGTGGTGGATATCTCATGAACACTTGTGAAGAGCAAGTAAACACCATCAAGAGGATGATTAGAGGAAAAAACCATAACTCCAAAAAGTGGGAGTTCACACACATAAACATGAAAGGTTGAGCTCACCCCTAGACCTTAAATAGTCTTGGGAAGGCTCAGGCCAAATTTCATGCAAACCCAAGACTTTTTGAGGCATTTTTGGAGACATTTGAAAAAGGGGCCAATTTGAGAGCAAGTTCAAATTGCAGCCACTGTCATCACTTGAATTCAAAATTTGACTTCATATTCAAACTCAGCACATTTTTCTGAGTTAGTCCACCAATTTTCATCCTCATTGGAGTTCATCTTGTTGGGGGCTAAATTTAACATTAATTCAAAACTGAATTTGAATTTCAGTTTAAATGTGCAGCAAATTTAGCCAAACCAGTTTCAAATTGAGGAAATCAAATTCAAATCATGACTTTGGGGCTAAGTCTCTCATTCAATTGTGAGTAGCTGGGATGGTGTCCAGCGTGTTCAGCATCCAAAGTTACATGGGTGCGGCAAGTCTCACCATCGCCGGCGAGCTAGGTCGCCGAGAACGCCGACCTCGCCGGAGCTCTGGCGGCTCAGGGCGGCAGCGTCGCGAGGTAGACGAAGGCGCGGGTCCCACATGTCAGCCGCTGAGTTAAGCGTGTGCCTGCGAGTGGTTAGTTTAAATTAAATGGGTGAGCCCCGCTGTCAGTCTCCGGCTGAGCGCGGGAGACGATTTTCTGTAGGAAAATAATTCAGTGATCAGCCCAAACTTTAGAAATTCATAACTTTGGTTAGAAGTGTCCAATTCAGCAAACCAAATTTCAGTGGATTCATCTTTTTGAGTACTTTCCAGCAAAATAAATTTAAGCTCATGAAACTTATTAGTTTTCCATAATTAATTCCCTAAATTTTAAAATGTTGGGAATTTTATCTGGAGAATTACATTATGAAAAATTCTGAAATTTGCCTGAGAGGTTTATTGGAAAATCCTTGAGTCACAGAAAAAATTTCAGACCCATCCAAGTTCATTCAGTCCCCCTAATGGTGTGATTAAGTGAACTGCCCTGAGAAAATAGAAAAATGTAGAGAAACATTTTTCAGATTTTTCTCAAATCTTGATTAGAGCATAACTTCATCTAGAATTATTCAAATAACATGAAATCAATTCAATTAGAACCATCTCAAACTCTAGTTTCCAGAAAGTAATGGATGGAGCCATGAAAGTCCCTGGAATTCTTTAGAGGCTCTACTAATGATCAAATAGGCTTTTATTTGTACAAAGCTCAAAGGGACTTTGTTTCAAATGAAACTTGGTCAAAACTCTGGTTAGGACCCTACCAAGCCACCACAAAAATTTCAGAGCCAAAGGGGAGGGTTAATTAGAGTTATGGTCTTTACATAGTCAATTTAAAACATTGCATTCAAATTTACATAGTATATGGTTTACGTGTAGTCGCTGAAGGCGAGGAGACCCCGGAGGTGCTTGACTTTCTCCTTCCGGATGAAGCTCTAACCACTGACCAGCAGCAACCAGGCAAGTCCTGGTTTACATTAACCAATTTTACAAAGGTTTGCTTTATGTATACTTAGTATGTGGTATGGATGTGCATTAGGTGTAGGATGGATGTAACCCAAGTGCATAACCAGATTTTTCCTATAAGAGTGAGGGTAGTGTCTAAGTCCCCGAGTAGACAGGCTATGCTTAATGATTCATAGAACTTCGGTACAAGGCGAGTAGTTGGAATCTACTCACGAGTTTAGGCTTTGGGACACACGGGATTGGTTCGAGTGATGTGAGATCATTTTAGTAAGAAAATGAGACTAGGCAGGGGCTAGGGCGCAGCAAGAGGAAGTCTTGTGTGCGCAGCCCTGTCCGTGTCGATTGAGGACCGATCTGTGTGCGGCCCTGCTGAACAAGTATTGAACGTACCGAAAGCATATCGGATATATGGGCCCCGATAAACCGATGTAACCTGAACCTCCGGGCGTTGATGCATAGCACACCGATTTATAGGTGTAGGTTGAGGGCAGCAAGGTGAAAGTCTACTAACGGGCATAGAGATATGCTCCGTGTAGGAAACCTCCTGCTCGTTTCGGTGCAACCGGTTCGACGTTTGGGATGTTGGGTGAAAGGTTGTCCCATACGCGGGGTGAGCGTGTTGTGTGCAGCTCCGCGTGTGGGCGTACATGACGTGCTATTCGGGTATCCCTGCAGGTGTATAACGAGTCCATTCGCCGTCCCTCGTGGTGATGAGTACCGCTTGTTCACTGCATCGTGACGTAGATAAATTATGGAATGTTATGATTCAATTCTGCTGATATGTATAATTGTATTGCTACATGTGTGCCACCAAATATTGCTTACTAAATTTCATATTCATGAACTGTTAACTTGTGGATAAAAGATGAACTAAGGATGAACTTGTAGGCGTGTCCGTTTGCTGAAATTTACCATCCCATGTTTGTTGTAAACTGCATGTAGAGTTTCATGCCTATGTGAGTGGGTTAAGTCTTGTTGAGCCATCGTGCTCACAGTTGCTGCTGTAAGTGTTTTTCAGGTGATGACTACCCCACGGACTCGGGTTACGTGTCCACCGGCGAGGGCTACCCTCTGTCGGGGACCACGGCTGAGTGGAAGCCGTACATGCCGCGCTGAGCTGAGGAGTGTAGCTAGTGTGGGTTGCCCATAGGGCTGGGCAACCAACTTTTGCTAGATAGATGGGTGTGAGTTGTATAAACTTAGCATCCGCTGTTGAAATTTCCATACTTAGTTTGTAACTGAAGTCTTGTACTACTTTGTACAATTCAGTTGGTTTTCTATGTAATGCAATGTTGTTCTTATGATGTGTGCTGTCGGGTGTCGCATCGTGCGGCACCACCCACTGAGATCCTGAGCATGCGGATTCCGGTCCGCCACAGGCTGGTATCAGAGCTGCATTGGGGATAGCACACTAATTAAGGACTGTATTATGGGAAAACTTAGGTTTATGGTGAGGACTCGCTAGTTTGCCCAAGTAAGGACTATATTAGCATAGTTACTTAAAGTGGAAAGACTAACATATGTGTTATAATTCTGAAATTTTGATTATGTAACGATGCACCTACGCTCAGGTAAAAATGGTAAGGAACGCAACCGAAAGCGGTTCAATTTTGGTTAGCTCCCTTGACGAGGAAGTGGTTCAGGGATAGGTCTCACAACTTGGTATGAGACGTCAATATGAAACTCTTGGACTCTTCATGTTCCTAAGTTCATATGAAACGCTGATCCCTAGCGTGCATCAGGCAAGCAAGTGGAGACCCATCGTGTGGTCAGTAACACGATAGTGTGTTCGTCTGGAAATAGCCCAGGAGGACATACGCAGCGCTTGCCATCGGCGTGCCCTGCAGGACAGTAGGTGGTATCTGTTCGGATGATAAAATTCCCAACCGTGATGACCCGATCACGTACCTTGAGACATGGCTTAACTCAAGGACGGCCATATGACAATGATACGGGTGTTTGTATTTACTTTTAAATATGGACCTGCCTGAAATGAAAATAACCTTTGAGTGCATCGTTATTGTGTGTTCTTCTGCAGGTACTAACCACGTAGGTATCCTGTGTAGTATACGTGTGCGAGAGACCGTTTAGTGCCACAATTGAGACGTATATGCCGGTATAACCCGGTTAGGACTTTCTTTTTGTGAGGAACGTAGTACCGACATATCATAAGCATGTGCGTGAAAGATAATGATAACCAGGAACTAAAATCACCAAGTTTCAACATGTAGGACCCTGGTTGGGTAGAAAAATTCAATAGTTAATCAGTTTAGCTCAAAGGTATTGAAAAACAGAGTGCTCTGTTTTGGCAGCAAGTCTGCTGAACTTTAACAGAGCATAACTCGCAGAGCATTTAGCCAATGGAGGTGTGAGATATAGTTCTGAAAATAGGTTTAAGTGCTCTACAACTTTGTTGTAGACTTCCAGAGCTGAATCACACCTTAAACTGGCTGAAATTCCAGATGATTGTAAACTCTCCATAACCAGGACAGATTCAAAACATTCTCTGGACTGTTCTGTTTTTCAAGCATAACTTCCTGTTGAAAAAACTAAAATTATCATATGATACATATTTGGAAAGGGTAGGAGATGTTTTACATCTTTGTAATTCAAAGTTTCTGAAATTTCAGCACTGAATTCAGTGGAAGTTAGAGTTGAAAACAGCAACTTCCAAAGGAGGTGCTGTTGAAATTCTTCCAGAAATTCTGTTGACTTCGAATTATCATAACTTTTTAACCAGAGCTGATCTTAGGGCAAATAAATACTAGTTGGAAATCTACTGAAGTTAACTTTAACTTTGGTATTCAGCTTGAGTCATGAAAATGCCCAGCACCAGGTCAAAATCTGGAATATGTAGAAACTGGTCATCCTGGCAGAGGGATAACTGTTGAACTCATTTGAGAGATTGTTGTACCCTAGTGGGTTTGAGTACTTCCAATGGGGTAGAACATATTCATGAGTGGTTATATTAAACTAGTGAAAGATTTGAGTAGGTTTTTACTCAAGTTTCTTTTGCTAGAAACCATGTTTGTGTCGTATTGAAGATAAAAGGGTAGTATACGTGATGACAAAGCGATATTAACGTCTCGTAGTGACCAAATCTAGTTGAGATGAACATCTAAAGACAAAGTCCATCAAGTTGGATTTAACTAGCTTGTATTTTGTCTGGTAATGGTGTAGCTTGTGCAAAGTTATTACATTATCTGCATACGAGATGTATTGCATGTTTTACTGTCATTATGTTTTACGCCTATTTTATTGGACTGCGTGAAGTATGTTGCAGGACTGATTTTTATTGTAGTATGGTTGCAGATGGTTCGCACTCGGGCCACGCATGCGGTCGGTGGCTCTAGCCAGCAGGGGGTGATGACCTCCATCCATCTGCCTACGACAGCACCCCGCAGCAACAACCACCACCGCCGCCTCCGCTTACACTAGCGGATGTGATCGCGGCCCTGGTGGGTAATCATGAGGAGCAGACTGATCTGCTCCGCACAATCGTGCAAAATACGTCCCAGGCGGGGGGCGTCAAGAGAGGGGGCCTCATGAGCCCCATGTTGTGACGTACTCGGACTTCATGAGTACGCACCCTTCGGTGTTTACTGAAGCAGCAGAACTCCTGGAGGCCGAGAATTGGCTGTGGACAATTGAGTCCAAGTTCGGGATGCTCCAATGTATGGAGCGGCAGAAGACTCTGTTCACGGCGCAGCAGCTTTACGGTGCCGCTGGTGCGTGGTGGGCGAACGATGTCGCCTCACTGCCGGGTGGCCATGCCGTAGAGTGGGAAGAATTCCGGGAGGCGTTCCACGATTACCATATACCTCCTGGGATAATGAAGCGGAAGTTCCAAGAGTTCTTGGAGCTGAAGCAGGGTGGGAGGAGTGCCCACGACTACTCCTGTACCTTCAACCATCTGGTGCAGTATGCGTCGGATTATGTCTCCACTGAGGAGAAGAAGCGAGAGCACTTCTATCGGGGATTAAATCCCGAGATGAAGACGCATCTCGTCCAATGCAATCGCGGCACATTCAACGATCTTGTCAATGCCACGATCATGCAAGAAGACGCTCAGTGTGAATTGGCGGCTGAGCAGCGAAAGCGCAGCACTCCACCCAGAAGTGGGGGTGGAGCTCCTCAGAAATACCGCATGGTGTATCGGACACCATCCGGTCAGCAGTGCATCCACCGAAGCGACCTCAGCAGTTCGAGGGTCGTTCTTTCCAGCCACCTCCGTTCCGACCGCCGATGCCACCACCGCGACCGCAACAGCAGCAGCAGATGGTACCCCAGGCGTTTCCACCGCCACAACGTGCCCTGGGTTTCGTCCGTCGATCAGCGGAGGACCGCCACGCTACACTTGTTTTACGTGTGGCCAGGCGGGCCATTTCTCGAAGGACTGTCCCCAGGGGCAGCAGAGCAGCGGGCAAGCCCAGTATCATGGCGATGCTCGAGGCTGACCTCCAGTCAAGAAGGTTGGTCAGCGAACCGGGGGCGTTCGCAACCTCGACAATGAGGACACCCCGGAGGGAGAAAACATGCTGGCGGTTACGTTCACTCTCAATGACCATGCAATCATCATTTTATTCGATTCGGGTGCAACCCACAGTTTCATAAGTGCATCCTATGTGGCTAAGCATCAAATGCAAGTCTTCTCAACCGACTGCTCATATATGATCTGCTCACCGGGAGGGAAGATTTCAGCAAATATGATGATTCCAAAAGCACCTCTGTGCTTAGGTGGGGAGATATATCCCACCACCTTGATAATTCTTACAGGACAGAAGATTGATGCAATCTTAGGGATGTCATGGTTACGCTACCATGGCGCTGTCCTGGACACTCTGTCACGGACGGTTCATTTGAATTCTCCATTCCACCTTCCGCATTCAAAGATATTAGACAACCCTGTCCCGGAAATTTTCAGCAACTAATAATACTGAAGCTCTCAAGAAAGAGGACATCCCCGTATTCCGGGAGTACCCCGACGTGTTTTCGGATGATCTTCCGGGCAGGCCACCTGAGCGGGATGTCGAGTTCAAGATTGGTCTTGCACCCGGGACTACTCCTATCTAACGGAGACCATACAAAAGGGCTCCGAACAAGCTGGCTGAATTGAAAGAACAGCTCAATGATCTGTTGAGCAAATGTTTCATTAGACCGAGTTCCTCGCGTTAGGGATGTTCGGTGCTGTTCATCAAGAAGGATGATGAAACCTTGAGGGTTATACGAATATCTCGTCATGTCTTTTGGTCTCACAATGCTCCGGCACATTTCATGTATCTCATGAACTCGGTGTTCATGCCGGAGCTGGACAAGTTTGTTGTGGTGTTCATTGATGATATCTTGGTTTACTCCAAGACAGAAGCGGAACACGCCGAACACTTAAGAATCGTTCTTCAACGATTGCGGGACCACAAGCTCTATGCCAAGTTTAGAAAATGTGAGTTCTGGATCAGTCAAGTGCCATTTTTGGGACATATCATCTCAGCGGAAGGCATTGCGGTGGATCCAAGCAAAATTGAACAAGTGCTGAAGTGGAAAGCCCCCACTTCTGTCCATGAAGTCAGAAGCTTCCTCAGTTTGGCAGGATACTACCGGAGATTCATTCCAAGTTTCTTCAAGCTTGCTAAGCCGATGACAGAATTATTAAAGAAGGGGACGAAATATGTTTGGAACTCAGCATGTGAAGGAGCGTTCCAAGCATTAGTGAAGCATCTCACAACAGCCCCGGTCTTAGCTCAACCGGATACAACCAAGCCCTTCGGCGTGTATTGTGATGCGTCCGGTATCGGGCTCGGCTGCGTGTTGATGCAAGAAGGACGTGTGGTCGCATATGGCTCACGCCAACTTCGAAACCATGAGCAGAACTATCCGACTCATGATCTTGAGCTTGCTGCCGTGGTTTTGGCGCTGAAAATGTGGAGGCACTATCTCCTGGGGAATTTGGTGCACCTCTACACCGACCACAAGAGCTTGAAGTACATCTTCACCCAGAAGGAGCTGAATATGAGACTAAGGAGGTGGTTAGAACTAGTCAAAGATTATGAGATTGAGATTCATTACCACCCCGGCAAGGCGAATGTGGTTTCCGACGCGTTGAGTCGGAAATCACATGTCCATAACCTCACCATTACACCTGTGACGCCCGGTCCCGTGAAAACGGATCCGAACTAATGCATATGTGTGCCCAGGATGTTCATCACACATACACATGTAATCTACAAACTGAATTCAGAAAATAACCATGAATAATAGGGTTTAAATACTTTATTACATCAATCTCTATCTTATTCTTGCAGCGGAAGTCTTATTCTAGCAGCGGAAGTCTCTAACTATAGCGGAAGCAAACTAAGCAGCAGCGGGCTTCATCTCCATCTCCATCCCCACAGGCAATTCGACGGTAGATCGCACGCCTAATACTCCACATGATCTTTGAAATACTCCTCTCCTGTTGCTAATGATTGTATGATAATGCAAGGGTGAGTACATGTCATACTCAGCAAGTGCAGGAAAAGTATGACATGTAGCTTACATCAAGGTAGGAATAAAAGGCTCATTGCAGAAAGCAAAGTTTATTTCACAAACACGATAAAAACAGCAACTATCTTTAAGTGAATTAAATCCCAACATATATCCAATTAAAACAGTGACATACCTCCTTCATAATTCACCTTTTTTGATGTCTCAACTAACCATAAATCTTTCTCAACTTTATCCCATGCTCATAATAACCATCTCATGATCATATTTATCTCATGATCATATAACCGAAACCATCTCATGTTCAAGACTCAACAGTCCCGAACCAATCTCATCACCAAGACTCAACAGTCCCGAAACCAGTCCAAAGACCAAACCATAACCATACCAATAACCATACCGAATAACCTCCCAATAACCTTCCCAAACCATCCCATCTAATCATGTGAGTTGGCCAGGCGCTTGTGACCGGAGGCACGGCTATCATGATAGTTTTACACTATGCAGAGGTGGCACCACTTTACCCACAAGTTTGTGATTTCGTCACCCGTCGGCGACTGCAGAACCTCCATTATACCAGTACACAACCGTCGGTGTATGGCCAAGAGATCACAAAATAGCCTTTACAAAGGGGCTACTAGATGTATGGACTCACTAAGGTTTCACCAGTAGGCTCGAATCACCATTCTCCCACCTACGGGCCCCCACTTGTGCCATGCAGTTCCCAAGGCAGTCCTCTCTTGACTCCCATTCCCCACACCTTCCACGATCCACAACAATCTAGCAATGTACCTAATTAGTCAGCTAAGCCGCACCCATATTTGGCCTTGTGGTGGCACTGTATTCCTGGCATGTGCTGGCATGAACCGGTCCTTAGATCTACGGCAAGTAAACCACCATCTCATTCTACCACATCCACGAACCAAGCTTGCCTAGATCTCCCCCGATTCATGTTCATTATCAACATCAAGTTCTTATTAGCATTGTTCATATGAGTGCTGTAGCTAGACACAAACTATCTCGCTTCCCATATACCGTAAATTAGCGAAGCAAAAAGCAAAACGACCATACCCGACTCATCAACTTTCCCGACAAGGGTGGTTAACAAAACTAGTAAAATCTTGTGAAAGGGTTTCCCATCAAGTTGACTCAAGCACACACACCTTTTCGCAAACAAAACAGTTCCAAAAACATGGGATCAATATGGTCAAGGGGCACTTGCCTTGTTCCTATGGCTTCTGTTGCTCACGTGTCTCGAATTCCTGGTGCTGTAGTCCTTCGTAGATAGCTCCCTGAGCTTGTTCTTCTACTCACGATCATGCACATACAAGATTTACAGCAATCAAACATCATGCACAATCCTTACTCAAGATGCAATGGTGCATATGTATGCTAATCCTATGGTGCTGTTTTTATTAGATCAGTTTGTACGTGTTCTTGCACGTTTGAATGGTTTTGCATGGGGTTTTACGATGAACAAAGATGTAAGGATCAAATGTGGACATGGTGATGATCTTGTCTCAAGACCTAGATCAAACCGATCAACACGTGATCTGTCCACACGAAAAAACTTCTGTTCGAAGGGATCGAAGAAACAGATGCAAAGAAACTGCGATGACGTCGTAAGGTGGTAATGGAGACCTACCTTACTTCCTTCGGGGCTTTCCTCCTAGCAAGACAGATCGTCGGCTCTCTTCCGGCAACGGCGAGGCTTGACGGAGCTTCAACGGTGGGCTCACCGGCGACTAAACTCCGGCGAAGGGGGTTATCTTGGCGAGTTGGGAGGTAGGATCTCCAAGTCGCCGACTCGGGAGGGAAAGAATAGGTACGTGGTTGCGGCCAGGGGTTTTCAGTTCTATTTATAAGGGGTCAGAAAAAGTCCTACTCTGATTGGATTTCAAATAAGAGTCCTATTTGATTTGTGTTTGGGTCTTAACAACTTATCTTTAATTGATTTGGGTGCGTTATCAATCATGGAAGGAATCGTGTTGGTTTCCTCAGTACCGGGTACTCGCGTACAGGGGAAAACCGCATAAGAATCTCGTCCTTCCGCGAGGATGAGCTCCGGAGACTCCACGTGTCCAGCGGGGGCCTGGCTCCCCTTTTCCTCAGAGGCGAACTTCGGTTGTGCCGCGTGTCAAGCAAGCGGGACCTCCCTCTTCCTCAGAGGTGAGCTCCGCGTGGCCACGCGTCTGGCGGGCGGGACCTCCCTCTCCCTCAGAGGCGAGCTCCGCGTGCGCCACGTGTCTGGTGGGTCGGGACCTCCCCTTTCTCCAGAGGTGAGTTCCACGTACGCCACGTGTCAGTGCCGGACCTCCCCTCTCTTCAGATCCAAGTTCCACGTATGCCACGTGTCAGTGTCGGAGCTCCCTCTCCTCAGAGGTGAGCTCTGAGAGTGCCACGTGTCCAGCAGCGTCGGACCTCCCTTCTCCTCGGAGGTGAGCTTCGAGGTCGACACGTGTCCAGCAGCGCCGAACCTCCTTTATCCTCGGAGGTGAGCTTCAAGGACAATGCGTGTCCCGTAGTGTCGGACCTCCCTACTCCTCGGAGATGAGCTCAGAGGATGACACGTGTCCAACGGTGTCGGACCTCCTGGAGGCGAGCTCCGGGGGTGACACGTGTCCAGCAGGACCGGACCTCTCGGAGGCGAGCTCCGAGGGTGACACGTGTCCGTCGGGACGGGACCTCCCTCCCTCCGCGGGGGTGAACTCCGAGAGCGACACGTGTCCCGCGGGGTTGAGCCTTGCTTCTCAGCAGAGGCTAGCTCCGGTTGCGATACGTGTTCCGCGGGGCAGGACCTCGCTTTTCCGCAGCGACAAGCCCCGGAGGCAACACGTGTCCAGCGGGCCGGACCTCGCCCCCTTCCGCAGAGGCGAGCTCCTAACCTGCCACGTAGCCAGCAGTGCCGGACCTCACCCCTTTTGCAAGGATGAGCTCCGAAGGCGCCACATGGCCAGCGGGCCGCTGGAAGTGTCTACAGCACTCTCGGTGGATTGGAATTGGCTCTTTTTAGCTATCTTTCACCGTTCTACTTCTTTTAAAATGTTTTCTTTATATGAATTATGAATGCATGCATGAATTACAAAGTTGAGGGTATTATAAACCTACCCCCCTTAAACTGAATCTCGCCCTCGAGATTCGATAGAGTGGAGAATAGATGAGGGAATTCTGCCTTGAGGTCTTCCTCACGCTCCCATGTAGCTTCGGCTTCCGTGTGATGGCTCCATTGTACCTTTCACCAACGGATCACTTTGCTCCACGTGACCCTTTCCTTCACGTACAAAATTCGGACAGGGTGCTCTACATAGGTCATATCCTCTTGAAGCTCGAGTTCTTCAATTGGTATTTCTTCTTCCGGTACTCTCAAGCACTTCTTGAGCTGGGATATGTGAAACACGTCATGCACATCGGACAGGTGCGTTGGCAGCTCTAGTTGATATGCTACCTCTCCTCGCTTGCCCAAAATCTTGAATGGCGTGTAGCGAGGTGCTAACTTTCATTTGACGTTGAAACGTCGTTGGCCTCGGATAGGCAACACCTTAAGGTATATGAAGTCTCCTACTTCGAAAGTCAACTTCCTTCGCCTATTGTCTGCATAACCTTTCTATCGTGACTGAGCGGCCTTCAAGTTCTCCCGTATCGTTTGGACATGCTTCTCAGCCTCTTGTAGCACTTCGGGTCCAAACACTTGGTTCTCTCCGGTCTCATTCCAGAACAGCGGCGTTCTACACCGTCTACCATACAATGCTTCGAAAGGTGACATCTTCAAGCTGGCTTGGTAGCTGTTATTGTATGAGAACTCGGCATACGGCAAGCTCCTGTCCCATTTACGCCCATGTTTCAAGGCGCAGGCTCTCAACATGTCTTCCAAAATTTGATTTGTCCTCTCAG
Organism: Neostapfia colusana; assembly: GCA_030760725.1. Taxonomy (NCBI): domain Eukaryota; kingdom Viridiplantae; phylum Streptophyta; class Magnoliopsida; order Poales; family Poaceae; genus Neostapfia; species Neostapfia colusana. The sequence continues at coordinate 21,316,941 of JASWHV010000011.1, forward strand.
TTTGCCCGTCGGTTTGCGGGTGATAAGCGGAGCTAAAATTCAGTCGTGTACCCATAGCTTCATGCAGCTTCCTCCAGAACATAGAGATAAACTGAGAACCCCGATCTGAAACCATCCTCTTCGGGACTCCATGGTGGCACACGATTTGCTCCATGTACAGCTCGGCTAGATCTGCCACGCGGTACGTGGTTCTAACAGGAAGAAAATGAGTTGTTTTCGTCAATCGGTTCACAATAACCCAGATGGAGTCGTAACCCGACTGAGTACGTGGTAATCCGACGATGAAATTCATACTGATGTCCTCCCACTTCCACTCGGGTACTTTCAATGGTTGCAACAGTCCAGCAGGTCTTTGATGTTCGGCCTTCACCCATTGGCATGTGTCGCATAAGGCAACATACTCAGCTATGTCCCTTTTCATACCATCCCACCAATAACAAGTTTTCACGTCCTTGTACATCTTTGTACTGCCGGGATGTATGGAATAAGGTGAGTCATGTGCCTCTCTTAATATCATGTCGCAGATGTGCTTCACGTTAGGCACACAAATCCTTTTTCCTAACCAAAGCGTACCCTTCTTGTCTTCCTTGAAGTCTTTTTCTATGCCTTGTCGGATTCTTTCCTTGATCTCCTTGATTTCTTCATCCGTTGCTTGGCCATCTCTTATCTCTTGTTCCAGCGAAGAGTGGAGTTCCATCACTTCCATCTCATTCAAGAACCTGAGATGTAACCGTTCAAACTCCTTGCGCAGCTCGGGCGGTAGCTCCCGAACCGTGAGTTGGTGACATGCTCCCTTTTAGCTCAATGCATCAGCTACTACATTGGCCTTTCCAGGGTGATAGTTGATTCCAACATCATAATCCATGATGAGTTCCAACCATCGACGTTGCCTCAAATTCAAATCCGTTTGCTTGAATATGTACTTGAGGCTTTTATGATCCGTATAGATCTCACATCGGTGGCCAAGGATATAATGTCTCCAAATCTTTAATGCATGCACCACGGCTGCAAGTTCCAAATCATGCGTGGGGTAATTCAGCTCGTGCTTCTTTAGTTGTCTCGACGCATAGGCTACCACTTGTCCTTCTTGCATGAGCACACATCCAAGCTTTTGTCTTTATACGTCACAATATATGTCGAAGCTCTTGCTTACGTCCGGCAATACCAAAACCGACGTTGTGGTTAGCCTTTTCTTGAGCTCCTCAAAGCTTTATTGGCACGCTGGTGTCCACTGAAACGCTTTTTCCTTCATTAGTAACTCCATCATAGGCTTCGCTATCTTGGAGAAGTCCTTGATGAACCGTCGGTAGTATCCATCCATCCCAAGAAAACTCCGAATATCTCTGACGTTTTGCGGTTGGTTCCACTTCAGAACATCTCCCACTTTTTCGGGATCAACCGATACTCCTTCCTCGGAGATGATGTGGCCTAGGAATGATATCTCCTTTAGCCAAAATTGACACTTGCTGAGCTTGGCATACAATTGATGCTCCCGCAGATTTTTCAATGTCAATCTCAAATGTTCTTCATGTTATGTATTTTGGGTTAACGAATGCACCCGCATACTTCATGTACCTCATGAACCATACCATGTTCGAAAGGCAGTCTTGGGTATATCAGAGGGCTTAATCTTCAGCTGGAAGTATCCCGACCGAAGATCAATCTTGGAGAAAACTCGGGCTCCTTTCATTTGGTCGAACAGGTCCTCTATTCATGGCAGCGGGTATTTGTTCTTGATCATCACCTCATTGAGAGACCTATAATCCACACACATCCTTTGGGTCCCATCCTTGTTGTCTACGAAGAGCACGGGGGCTCCCCATGGTGACGAGCTTGGGCGTATAAAACCCTTTTCTAGCTGCTCTTGAATTTGCTTCTTGAGTTCCACTAGTTCATTAACAGGCATCCTATATGGTCTCTTTTCTATAGGTGCAGTTCCAGGTACCAAATCAATGGCAAACTCAATGTCCCGGTCAGGTGGCATACCTGGAAGTTCTTCCGGGAACACGTCCGAAAATTCTTGAACCACCGGAATGCTTTCCAATGTTGCTCCTTCGACATGGTTCAACATTGCATTCTCGGTTGCCGGTTGGGCTGACTCGAACTCAATACGAGTTCCGTGCTCATTTGTCAACTGCACGCTCCTTATTTTGTCAACTCCGTTGTGCTTGCTTAACCAATCTATTCCGAGTATTATATCAAGCCCTTGGGAATCCAAGACAATGAGGTTGGCAAGAAAGTCTACCCCCCTTATTTTAAGGTTTACTTTCGGACATACTATATTAGTCCTCATCTCTCCACCGAGAGAATTAACTAACATAGTATATTTCATTTGTGATATGGGCAGATTATACTTGGCAACATACTTGGATGATATGAATGAATGTGATGCTCCGGAATCAAATAAAACAACGGCTGGGTTGGAGTTGGCAAGGAACATACCAATCACGACGTCCTTAGCCTGTTGTGCTTCCTCAGCGGAGACATGATTCACGTTGCCACGAGCATAGTTCTGCTGCCCACGGTTGCCTTGATTAGCTCCTCCATTTGGCCGTGGGTTCTGCTTGGGCGCGTTGCTTGGTTGTCCAAGGCCTTTCTTTGGGCACTGACTTGAAAAGTGTCCCGTCTCTCCGCATGCAAAGCATGCCTTGTTGCCCAAGACAGCAGGGACGTTGGGGCAAGGGTGGTTTTGAGCATAAGCGCCCATGTTTGGATGGGGCGCAGGAGGCAAAGGCACACGAGGTGCTTGCATAACAGAACGTTGCTGTGGTGGTTGATTAGGGCGAAAAGTAGAAGCGGACTAGCCATATTGTGGTGCAGCTGGGGGCATGAAACGGGCACGTACATTGCTCCCTTGTGGCTGGTATGGCATCTTTCTCTTGCCCTCTTGCTCGATCTCCCGGATCTTGCTCTCAACCACTATAGCTTTGTCAACTAGCTTCTTGAAGTTAGCATAGTCATTGTTGAGAAGCTGAACTTGGATCTCATTGTTCAACCCTCTCATGAACAAGTACTGCTTCCGTTGGTCCGAGTTGACGTCTTCGGGGGCATACCTCGACAGTTGCGTGAACTTGTTGAGGTACTCGTTCACGCTCTTTCGTCCTTGGCGAAGACCTTCAAACTCTTGTCTTTTGAGCATACTGACTCCAACAGGGACGTAATGAGAGCGGAAACTCTCCTTGAACTCAGCCCAATTGATAGTCTCCTGGTTGACATGAGCGTTACATAGAGCATCCCACCTGTCGGCGGCTGCTCCCATAAGTTGGTGCGATGCGAAGAGAACTTTCTCTCGATCATTGCACTGAACTATGGCAAGCTTCTTCTCCATGGAATTCAACCAATCATCGGCCTCCATGGGATCATTAGCTTGTGCAAAAGTGGGTGGTCGAGTCCTCATGAACTCTCCCAATCGGTTGTGAGCCGGCGGTGGTGGCGGTGGTGGTGGTGGTGGTGCAGGAACGGGGTTGTTGTTGTTGTTGGCTTGCAGTTGACCCAAAGTTTGGATCATAGTTTGCATGAGTTGGTTTTGCATAGCCATCAACCGTTCCAAGTTGTTTGCACCAGCCCCAGGGTTAACATTCTCAGGAACTTCAACGTGGTCATCCTCTTGTGGTTCCTGGTTGCCACGGACGTTCCTCCTTTGACGGTCGATGTTTTCTCTCACCATCTGTGAGTGAGAGTCGAGTGGAATGGAAGTTAGAAGTTGAGATTGATCCCCCCAATCTATATTCATCAAGGTGGATGGACTAAATATATTAGCCTATATGAGGATGTGAATACATGCCGAAGCATCTCACATCTCTCTACTATGTGTGGATATGGGCAACGTGGAGACGTCCCACAACTCACACTAAGCACTCAAACACAAGCAATCATCACAAAAGTTCAACCAATCCTATTCAAGCTTCTATTATTTAAATGTTCCTATGGGTTTTAGGGTGTCCATACTGCCTAGGCTTGCACCCTACGGTCAATGTGGTTCTAATGCCAATCTATAACTAGGCCTGCGTCCTACGGTCAGCATGGCTCCAATCTGTGCACTAGGATTGCGTCCTACGGTCAACGTGGCTCTGATACCAATCTCTGATGCCCGGTCCCGTGAAAACGGATCCAAACTAATGCATATGTGTGCCCAGGATGTTCATCACACATACACATGTAATCCACAAACTGAATTCAGAATATAACCACGAATAATATGGTTTAAGTACTTTATTACATCAATCTCTATCTTATTCTTGCAGAGGAAGTCTTATTCTAGCAGTGGAAGTCTCTAACTATAGCGGAAGCAAACTAAGCAGCAGCGGGCTTCATCTCCATCTCCATCCCCACATGCAAATCAACGGTAGATCGCACGCCTAATACTCCACGATCTTCGAAGTACTCCTCTCCTATTGCTAATGATTGTATGATAATGCAAGGGTGAGTACATGTCGTACTCAGCAAGTGCAGGAAAAGTATGACATGTAGCTTACATCAAGGTAGTAATAAAAGGCTCATTGCAGAAAGCAAAGTTTATTTCCCAAACACGATAAAAACAGCAACTATCTTTAAGTGAATTAAATCCCAACATATATCCAATTAAAACAGTGACATACCTCCTTCATAATTCACCTTTTCTCATGTCTCAACCAACCATAAATCTTTCTCAACTTTATCCCATGCTCATAATAACCATCTAATAATCATATCCATCTCATGATCATATAACTGAAACCATCTCATGTTCAAGACTCAACAGTCCCGAACCAATCTCATCACCAAGACTCAACAGTCCCGAAATCAGTCCAAAGACCAAACCATAACCATACCGAATAACCTCCCAATAATCATCCCAAACCATCCGATCTAATCATGTGAGTTGGCCAGGCGCTTGTGACCGGAAGCACGGCTATCATGATAGTTTTACACTCTGCAGAGGTGGCACCACTTTACCCACAAGTTTGTGATTTCGTCACCCGTCGGTGACTGCAGAACCTCCATTATACCAGTACACAACTGTCGGTGTATGGCCAAGAGATCAGAAAATAGCCTTTACAAAGGGGCTACTAGATGTATGGACTCACTAAGGTTTCACCAGTAGGCTTGAATCACCATTCTCCCACCTACGGACCCCCTTTTATGCCATGCAGTTCCCAGGGCAGTCCTCTCTCGACTCCCATTCCCCGTGCCTTCCACGGTCCATAACAATCTAGCAACTTACCTAATTAGTCAGCTAAGCCGCACCCATATTTGGCCTTGTGGTGGCACTGTATTCCTGGCATGTGCTGGCATGAACCAGTCCTTAGATCTACGACAAGTAAACCACCATCTCATTCTACCACATCCACGAACCAAGCTTGCCTAGATCTCCCCCGATTCATGTTCATTATCAACATCAAGTTCTTATTATCATTGTTCATATGAGTGCAGTAGCTAGACACAAACTATCTCGCTTCCCATATCCCGTAAATTAGCGAAGCAAAAAGCAAAACGACCATACCCGACTCATCAACTTTCTCGGTGACAAGGGTGGTTAACAAAACTAGTAAACTCCTATGAAAGGGTTTCCCATCAAGTTGACTCAAGCACACACACCTTTTCGCAAACAAAACAGTTCTAAAAACATGGGATCAATATGGTCAAGGGGCACTTGCCTTGTTCCTGTGGCTTCTGTTGCTCACGTGTCTCGAATTTTTGGTGTTGTAGTCCTTCGTAGATAGCTCCATGAGCTTGTTCTTCTACTCACGATCACGCACATACAAGATCTACAGCAATCAAACATCATGCACAATCCTTACTCAAGATACTATGGTGCATATGTATGCTAATCCTATGGTGCTGTTTTTATTAGATCAGTTTGTACGTGTTCTTGCATGTTTTAATGGTTTTGCATGGGGTTTTACGATGAACAAAGATGTAAGGATCAAATGTGTATGTGGTGATGATCTTGTCTCAAGACCTAGATCAAACCGATCAACACGTGATCTGTCCACACGAAAAAGCTTTTGTTTGAAGGGATCGAAGAAACAGATGCAAAGAAACCGCAATGACGTCGTAAGGTGGTAATGGAGACCTACCTTACTTCCTTTAGGGCTTTCCTCCTAGCAAGATAGATCGTCGGCCTTCTTCCAGCGATGGCGAGGCTCGACGGATCTTCAACGGCAGGTTCACCGGCGACTAAACTCCGGCGAAGGGGGTTATCTAGGTGAGTTGGGAGCTAGGATCTCGAAGTCGCCGATTCGGGAGGGAAAGAATAGGTACGTGGTTGCGTCTAGGGGTTTTTGGTTCTATTTATATGGGGTCAGAAAGAGTCCTACTCTGATTGGATTTCAAATAAGAGTCCTATTTGATTTGTGTTTGGATCTTAACAACTTATCTTTAATTGATTTGGGTGCGGTATCAATCGTGGAAGGAATCGTGTCAGTTTCCTCAGTACCGGGTACTCGCGTACAGGGGAAAACCGCCTAAGAATCTCGTCCTTCCGCAGGGATGAGCTCCGGAGACTCCACGTGTCCAGCAGAGGCCTGGCTCCCCTTTTCCTCAGAGGCAAACTTCGGTTGTGCCACGTGTCAGGCGGGCGGGACCTCCCTCTTCCTCAAAGGCGAGCTCCACATGTGCCACGCGTCTGGCGGGCGGGACCTCCCTCTCCCTCAGAGGCAAGCTCCGCGTGTGCCACGTGTCTGGTGGGTCGGGACCTCCCCTTTCTCCAGAGGCGAGTTCCGCGTACGCCACGTGTCAGTGTCGGGCCTCCCCTCTCTTCAGAGGCGAGTTCCGCGTACGCCACGTGTCAGTGTCGGACCTCCCCTCTCTTCGGAGGTGAGCTCCGAGAGTGCCACGTGTCCAGCAGCGTCGGACCTCCCTTCTCCTTGGAGGTGAGCTCCGAGGTCGACACGTGTCCACCAGCGTCGGACCTCCTTTCTCCTCGGAGGTGATCTCCGAGGACCACACGTGTCCCGTAGTGTCGGACCTCCCTACTCCTCGGACCTCCCGGAGGCGAGCTTCGGGGGTGACACGTGTCCAGCAGAACCGGACCTCTCGGAAGCGAGCTCCGAGGGTGACACATGTCCGTCGGGACGGGACCTCACTCCCTCCGCGGGGGTGAGCTCCGAGAGCGACACGTGTCCTGCGGGGTTGAGCCTTGCTTCTCAGCAGAGGCTAGCTCCGGTGGCGACACGTGTCCCGCGGGGCTGGACCACGCTTTTCCACAGCGACAAGCCCCGGAGGCAACACGTGTCCAGCGGGCCGGACCTCGCCCCCTTCCGCAGAGGAAAGCTCCTAGCCTGCCATGTAGCCAGCAGTGCCGGACCTCACCCCTTTTGCAGGGATGAGCTCCGAAGGCGCCACGTGGCCAGCGGACCGTTGGAAGTGTCTACAGTGCTCTCGGTGGATTGGAATTGGCTCTTTTTAGCTACTTTCACCATTCTACTTTTTTTAAAATGTTTTCTCTATATGAATTATGAATGCATGCATGAATTACGAAGTTGAGGGTGTTACAACACCAGTGGGGGAGGAAGAGCCGAGTTTATACTTGGTTCCTTATGGATCGCTCTACAACCTTGCCCTCATGCCTACCATTAGGGAGGAGATAATTGCAGCTCAGAAAGTGGACAAGGGCATGGCACATCTCCGGAGACGGATAGGAAATGGTGAAATCAAATGTTTCCGGAAAGATGCGGAGGGGACGCTATGGTTCAATGACCACATAGTTGTACCCCGGAATATGGAGTTGAGGAAAAAGATTCTTGATGAAGCTCACTTGTCTAAATTCTCCATTCATCCGGGCAGTAACAAAATGTACCAAAATTTGAAAAAGAGATTTTGGTGGACACGGATGAAGCGAGAAGTGGCTAAGTATGTATCCGAATGTGATACGTGTAGACGAGTGAAAGCGGATCATATGAGGAAATCAGGGCTGCTGCAACCCCTGAAAATACCGGCATGGAAATGGGAAGATGTGAGCATGGATTTCATTGTAGGATTACCCCTGACTGACAACAGGCATGATTCCATTTGGGTAATCGTTGACCGATTAACCAAGTCGGCTCACTTCATTCCTGTGCATACCGTTACAATGCCAGCAAATATGTGGAGCTGTACATTGCAAGGATTCTATGCTTACATGGGGTACCCAAGACCATAGTCTCAGATCAAGGTGCACTGTTTGTATCTCGTTTCTGGGAGCAGCTGCAAGCTGCATTGGGTACTAAGCTGTTTAGAAGCTCCGCATATCACCCTCAGACAGATGGGTAAACGGAGAGGCCTATCACCCTCATGTTCACGACGTTTTCCATGTTTCACAACTGCGAAAATGTCTGAAGTATACGGCTGCTGTTGCCACCGAAGACATTGGTGAGCTGAACCCGGATTTGACGTATGCGGAATATCCGGTGGCAATTATTGATGAGAAAGCTCGGACCACACGTAGCTGAACGCTGTGGTTCTACAAGATACTGTGGAGCAACCAGACTGCTGAAGAAGCAACGTGGGAGAGCAAGGAATTCCTTCGCTCAAACTACCCGGATTTCATGGCGTCTCATCACGGGTAATCTCGTCTTACATCGTCGTCTCTTCTTTTATAATCTCAGGACGAGATTCTTTTAAGGTGGGAGGGACGTAAAAGCCCAAGAAAGTGACTTGCAAAAAAATATTCATCACCTCACAACACCACAGCTCATGTGGTGGATATCTCATGAACACTTGTGAAGAGCATGTAAACACCATCAAGAGGATCATTAGAGGAAAAAAAACATAACTCCAAAAAGTGGGAGTTCACAGACATAAACATCAAAGGTTGAGCTCACCCCTCGACCTTAAATGGTATTGGGAAGGCTCAGGCCAAATTTCATGCAAACCCAAAACTTTTTGAGGCATTTTTGGAGACACTTGAAAAAGGGGCCAATTTGAATGCAAATTCAAATTGCAGCCACTGTCATCACTTGAATTAAAAAGTTGACTTCATATTCAAACTCAGCACATTTTTCTGAGTTAGTCCACCAATTTTCATCCTCATTGGAGTTCATCTTGTCGGGGGCTAAATTTAACATTAATTCAAAACTGAATTTGAATTTCAGTTCAAAGTGCAGCAAATTTAGCCAAACCATTTCAAATTGAGGAAATCAAATTCAAACCATGACTTTGGGGCTAAGTCTCTCATTCAATTGTGAGTAGCTGGGATCTTTTCAGTAAAAAATTGGAAAAAAAAATAGAGGTAGAGCTGGGGCCCACTGGTCAGTGACTCAGCCTCCACTAAACTGACTCAACCCGAATGATTCAACCACGGCAACCGTTGGGCGCTCGGGGGGGCGCCAGCTCGATCGGTTAACGCCACCTCATGGTGAAAACTCGGCTCAAAGTCCAGCACACGAGCTACTCCATCCGTTCTCTTCATTCCTGAGTGAAACCAGCTCCCACCGCGCGGTAAAGATTGTTTCCGCTCGCAAGCTGTTGCCGCCGTTCTCTGATCACCGGCGATCAGCCGATACCGTCTGCTTCACGCGCCACCACCAGAGAAGAAAAGGTGTGCCCGTGTGTGAGGAAGCTGTAGGAGGAAACCTTTCACCGTTTCATGTGGGGTAGAGCGAGAATTCCGAGTTTTCCTCCACGGTGTACCATAGGGTTAGCAATCGGTGGTCGGCGAAATTCGTTGCACAGAGGCAACCGCTGGTCGAGCTGCAGCTCACACACGCTGTAGACACCCGTGCGCTTCTTTCCGAGCAAGAACCCGCAGTAACAACCATCCCAAACCCTAGTTTCACCGATAACAGTCCAGCGGAAGAGAGGGTCGCTGGTGAGGTCCGGGTTGCCAGCCGTTTAGGTCCCAACCAAGGTCATGCCGAGTTTCCCGAGGCTTCCCTGGACGTGGTGACACGATTAGCGTGCGAAGGGGGTGGTCAGGAGGACGGGAACGCGGTGCCGATGTTGCACAGAGACATAGCGCTCGTCGCCGGCGAGCTACGGCGGTTAGCCGGCGGCGGCATGGTGTCCAGCGTGTTCAGCGTCCAAAGTTACGTGGGGGCGGCAAGTCTCACCGTCGGGGACCACGGCTGAGTGGGAGCCGTACACGCCGCGCTGAGCTGAGGAGTGCAGCTAGTGTGGGTTGCCCATATGGCTGGGCAACCAACTTTTGCTAGATAGATGGGCGTGAGTTGTATAAACTTAGCTTCCGCTGTTGTAATTTCCATACTTAGCTTGTAACTGAAGTCTTGTACTACTTTGTACAATTCAGTTGGTTTTCTATGTAATATAATGTTGTTCTTATGATGTGTGCTGTCAGGTGTCGGATCGTGCGGCACCACCCTCTGAGATCCTGAGCGTGTGGATTCCGGTCCGCCACAGGCTGGTATCAGAGCTGCATTGGGGATATCACACTAATTAAGGATTATATTACGGGAAAACTTAGGTTTACGGTGAGGATTCGCTAGTTTGCCCAAGTAAGGACTATATTAGCATAGTTACTTAAAGTGGCAAGACTAACATATGTGTTATAATTCTGAAATTTTGATTAGGTAACGATGCACCTACACTCAGGTAAAAATGGTAAGGAATACCACCGAAAGCGGTTCAATTTCGGTTAGCTCTCCTGACGAGGAACGTGGTTCAAGGATAGGTCTCACAGCTTGGTGTGAGACGTCAATATGAAACTCTTGGACTCTTCATGTTCCTGAGTTCATATGAAATGCTGATCCCTAGCGTGCATCAGGCAGGCAAGTAGAGACCCCATCGTATGGTCAGTAACGTGATAGTGTGTTCGTCTGGAAATAGCCCAGGAGGACATACGCAGCGTTTTCCATTGGCGTGCCCTGCATGGCAGTAGGTGGTATCTGTTGGGGTGATAAAATTCCCAACCGTGATGACCCGTTCACGCTCTACTCGGGTTCCCTGTCGTGTGGGGTTAAAACACGATCATGTACCTTGAGACGTGGCTTAACTCAAGGACGGCCATATGGCAATGATACGGGCATTTGTATTTACTTTTAAATATGGACCTGCCTGAAATGAAAATAACCCTTGAGTGCATTATTATTGTGTGTTCTTCTGCAGGTACTAACCATGTATGTATCCCTTGTAGTATACGTGTGCGAGAGACCGTTTAGTGCCACAATTGAGACGTATATGCCGGTATAACCCGGTTAGTATTTTGTTTTTGTGAGGTACGTAGTACCGACATATCATCAGCATGTGCATGAAAGATAATGATAACCAGGAACTAAAATCACCAAGTTTCAACATGTAGGACCCTGGTTGGGTAGAAAAATTTAATAGTTAATCAGTTTAGCTCAAAGGGATTGAAAAACAGAGTGCTCTGTTTTGGCAGCAAGTCTGCTGAACTTTAACAGAGCATAACTCACAGAGCATTTAGCCAATGGAGGTGTGGGATATAGTTATGAAAATAGGTTTAAGTGCTCTACAACTTTGTTGTAGACTTCCAGAGCTGAATCACACCTTAAACTGGCTGAAATTCCAGATGATTGTAAACTGTCCAGTACCAGGACAGATTCAAAACATTCTCTGGACTGTTCTGTTTTTCAAGCATAACTTCCTGTTGAAAAATCTAAAATTATCATATGATACATCTTTGGAAAGGGTAGGAGATGTGTTACATCTTTGTAATTCAAAGTTTCGGCAATTTCAGCACAGAATTCAGTGGAAGTTAGAGTTGAAAACAGCAACTTCAAAAGGAGGTGCTGTCAAAATTCTTCCAGAAATTCTGTTGAATTTGAATTATCATAACTTTTTAACCAGAGCTGATCTGAGGGCAAATAAATACTCATTGGAAAGATACTGAATTTAAATTTAACTTTGGTGTTCAGATTGAGTCATGAAAATGCCTAGCACCAGGTCAAAATCTGGAATATGTAGAAACTGGTCATCCTGGCAGAGGGATGACAGTTGAACTCATTTGAGAGATTGTTGTACCCTAGTGGGTTTGAGTACTTTCAATGGGGTAGAACATACTCATGAGTGATTATATTCAACTAGTGAAAGATTTGAGTAGGTTCTTACTCAAGTTTCTTTTGCTAGAGACCATGTTTGTGTCGTATTGAAGATAAAAGGATAGTATACGTGATGACAAAGCGATATTAACATCTCGTAGTGACCAAACCTAGTTGAGATGAACTTCCAAAGAGGAAGTCCGTCAAGTTGGATTTAACTAGCTTGTATTTGGTCTGGTAATGGTGTAGCTTGTGCAAAGTTATTACATTATCTGCATACGAGATGTATCGCATGTTTTACTGTCATTATGTTTTATGCCTATTTTATTGGACTGCATGAAGTATGTTGCGGGACTGATTTTTATTATCGTATGGTTGCAGATGGTTCGCACATGGGCCACACATGAGGTCAGTGGCTCTAGCCAGCAGGGGGGTGATGACTCCCAGCCACCTGCCTACGACAGCACCCTGCAGCAACAACCACCACCGCCGCCTCCGCTTACACTAGCAGATGTGATCGCGGTCCTGGTGGGTAATCGTGAGGAGCGGACCGATCTGCTCCGCACGATCATGCAAAATATGTACCAGGCGGGGGCGTCAAGAGAGGGTGCCTCATGATCCCCATGTTGTGATGTACTCGGACTTCATGAGTACGCACCCTCCGGTGTTCACTGAAGCAGCAGAACCCCTGGAGGCCGACAATTGGCTGCGGACAATTGAGTCCAAGTTCGGGCTGCTCCAATGTACGGAGCGGCAGAAGACTCTGTTCGCGGCGCAGAAGCTTCACGGTGCCGCTGGTGCGTGGTAGGCGAACTATGTCGTCTCACTGCCGGCTGGCCATGCCGTGGAGTGGGAAGAATTCCGGGAGGCGTTCCACGCCTACCATATACCTCCTGGGATAATGAAGCGGAAGTTCCAAGAGTTCTTGGAGCTGAAGGAGGGCGGGAGGAGTGCCCACGACTACTCCCGTGCCTTCAACCATCTGGCGCAGTATGCGTCAGATTATGTCTCCACTGAGGAGAAGAAGCGAGAGCACTTCTATCGGGGATTAAATCCCGAGATGAAGACGCATCTCGTCCAATGCAATCGCGGCACATTCAACGATCTTGTCAATGCCACGATCATACAAGAAGACGCTCAGCGTGAATTGTCCTGAGCAGTGAAAGCGCAGCACTCCACCCAGCAGTGGGGGTGGAGCTCCTCAGAAATACCGCATGGTGTATCGGAATCATCCGGTCAGCAGTGGCATCCACCGGCGCGACCTCAGCAGTTCAGGGGTTGTTCTTTCCAGCCACCTCCGTTCTGACAGCCGATGCCACCACCGTGACTGCAACAGCAGCAGCAGATGGTACCCCGGGCGTTTCCACCGCCACAACACGCCCCGGGTTTCCGTCCGCCGATCAGCGGAGCATCGCCTCGCTACACTTGTTTTACGTGTGTCCAGGTGGGCCATTTCTCGAAGGACTGTCCCCAGGGGCAGCAGAGCAGTGGGCAAGCCCAGTATCAGGGCGGTGCTCGAGACCGACCTCCGGTCAAGAAGGTTGGTCAGCGAACCGGGAGCGTTCGCAACCTCGACAATGAGGATGCCCCGGAGGGAGAAAACGTGCTGGCGGGTACGTTCACTTTCAATGACCAAGCAAACATCATTTTATTCGATTCGGGTGCAATCCACAGTTTCATAAGTGCATCCTATGTGGCTAAGCATCAAATTTAAGTCTTCCCAACCGACTGCTCATATATGATCTTCTCACCGGGAGGGAAGATTTCAGCAAATATGATGATTCCAAAAGCACCTCTGTGCTTAGGTGGGAATAAATATCCCACCACCTTGATAATTCTTACGGGACAGAAGATTGATGCAATCTTAGGGATGTCATGGTTACGCTAACATGGCGCTGTCCTGGACACTATGTCACGGACGGTTCATTTGAATTCTCCATTCCACCGTCCGCATTCAATGATGTTAGACAACCCTGTCTCGGAAGTTTCAGCAACTAATAATACTGAAGCTCTCAAGTTAGAGGACATCCCCGTAGTCTGGTAGTACCCCGACGTGTTTCCGGATGATCTTCCGGGCATGCCACCTGAACGGGATGTCGAGTTCAAGATTGAGGTTGCACCCGGGACTACTCCTATCTCACGGAGACCATACAAAATGGCTACGAACGAGCTGGCTGAATTGAAAGAACAGCTCAATGATCTATTGAGCAAAGGTTTCATTAGACCGAGTTCCTCGCCTTGGGGATGCTCGGCGCTGTTTGTCAAGAAGAAGGATGAAACCTTGAGGCTGTGTGTGGATTACCGGCCGCTCAACGCCGTCACCATCAAGAACAAATACCCACTGCCCCGCATTGACATCTTGTTTGATCAGCTTGTTGGTGCAAGTGTGTTCTCCAAGATGGACCTTCGCTCCGGGTATCATTAAATAAAAATCCGAGCGGAGGATATCCTGAAGACGGCCTTCTCGACGAGATATGGCTTATACGAATATCTCGTCATGTATTTTTTGTCTCACCAATGCTCTGGCACATTTCATGTATCTCATGAACTCGGTGTTCATGCCGGAGCTGGACAAGTTCGTTGTGATGGTCATTGATGATATATTGGTTTACTCCAAGACAGAAGCGGAACACGCCGAACACATAAGAATCGTTCTTCAACGATTGCGCGACCACAAGCTCTATGCCAAGTTCAGCAAATATGAGTTCTGGATCAGCCAAGGGCCATTTTTGGGACATATCATCTCAGCGGAAGGCATTGCGGTGGATCCAAGCAAAATTGAACAAGTGCTGAAGTGGAAAGCCCCCACTTCTGTACATGAAGTCAAAAGCTTCCTCGGTTTGGCAGGATATTACCGGAGATTCATTCCAAGTTTCTCCAAGCTTGCTAAGCCGATGATAGAATTATTAAAGAAGGGGACGAAATATGTTTGAAACTCAGCATGTGAAGGAGTGTTCCAAGCATTAGTGAAGCATCTCACAACAGTCCCGGTCTTAGCTTAACTGGATACAACCAAGCCCTTCGACGTGTATTGTGATGCGTCCGGTATCGGGCTCGACAGCGTGTTGATGCAAGAAGGACGTGTGGTCACATATGGCTCATGCCAACTTCGAAACCATGAGCAGAACTATCCCACTCATGATCTTGAGCTTGCTGTTGTGGTTTTGGCGCTGAAAATGTGGAGGCACTATCTCCTGGGGAATTTGGTGCATCTCTACACCGACCACAAGAGCTTGAAGTACATCTTCACCCAGAAGGAGATGAATATGAGACAAAGGAGGTGGTTAGAACTAATCAAAGATTATGAGATTGAGATTCATTACCACCCCGGCAAGGCGAATGTGGTTGCCGACGCGTTGAGTCGGAAATCACATGTCCATAACCTCACCATTACACCGGTGGGGGAGGAAGAGCCGAGTTTATACTTGGTTCCTTATGGATCGCTCTACAACCTTGCCCTCATCCCTACCATTAGGGAAGAGATAATTGCAGCTCAGAAAGTGGACAAGGGCATGGCACGTCTCCGGAGACGGATAGACAATGGTGAAATCAAATGTTTCCGGAAAGATGAGGAGGGGACGCTATGGTTCAATGACCGCATAGTCGTACCCCGGAATATGGAGGTGAGGAAAAAGATTCTTGATGAAGCTCACTTTTCTAAACTCTCCATTCATCCGGGCAGTAACAAAATGTACCAAGATTTGAAAAAGAGATTTTGGTGGACACGGATGAAGCGAGAAGTGGCTAAGTACGTATCTGAATGTGATACGTGTAGACGAGTGAAAGCGGATCATATGAGGAAATCAGGGCTGCTGCAACCCCTGAAAATTCCGGCATGGAAATGGGAAGATGTGAGCATGGATTTCATTGTAGGATTACCCCTGACTGCCAACAGGCATGATTCCATTTGGGTAATCGTTGACCGATTAACCAAGTCGGCTCACTTCATTCCTGTGCATACACGTTACAATGCCAGCAAATATGCGGAGTTGTACATTGCAAGGATTCTATGCTTACATGGGGTACCCAAGACCATAGTCTCAGATTGAGGTGCACTATTTGTATCTCGTTTTTGGGAGCAGTTGCACGCTGCATTGGTTACTAAGCTGTTTAGAAGCTCCGCCTATCACCCTCAGACAGATGGGCAAACGGAGAGGGTGAACCAAGTACTAGAAGACATGTTGAGAGCGTGTGTCATCCACCACGGTAGAAACTGGGATGATCATCTACCATTTTTGCGGAATTCTCATACAACAATGGCTACGAAGCGAGTATCAAGATGGCACCATATGAGGCTCTCTATGGTCGAAAATGCCGCCCCCCATTGAACTGGTGTGAGTCCGGTGAAAGGGTCACATTCGAGGTTGATGTGGTGAACGACGCCGAAGAGCGTGTTCGGATGATTCAAGCCAACTTGAAGGCCGCTCAATCCCGGTAGAAAAGCTACGCTGAGAAGAGGTGTAGGCCGCTGCACTTTGACGTCAGGGAACACGTGTATCTTTGTGTATCTCCGATGAAAGGCGTGCACCGGTTCGGCGTGAAGGGGAACTCGCTCCCCGATTCATTGGACCCTATGCTGTCACAGAGAAGTGTGGACCAGTGGCGTATAGACTGGAACTATCGGCATCTCTCGCTGGTGTTCACGACGTTTTCCATGTTTCACAACTGCGAAAATGTCTGAAGTATACGGCTGTTGTTCCCACCGAAGACATTGGCGAGATGCAACCGGATTTGACGTATGCAGAATATCCGGTGGCAATTATTGATGAGAAAGCTCGGACCACACGTAGCCGGACGCTGTGGTTCTACAAGATACTGTGGAGCAACCACACCGCTGAAGAAGCAACGTGGGAGAGCGAGGAATTTCTTCGCTCAAACTACCTGGATTTCATGACGTCTCATCACGGGTAATCTCCACTTACATCGTCGTCTCTTCTTTTATAATCTCAGGACGAGATTCTTTTAAGGGGGGAGGGATGTAAAAGCCCAAGAAAGTGACTTGCAAAAAAATGTTCATCACCTCACAACACCACAGCTCATGTGGTGGATATCTCATGAACACTTGTGGAGAGCAAGTAAACACCATCAAGAGGATGATTAGAGGAAAAAAACCATAACTCCAAAAAGTGGGAGTTCACACACATAAACATGAAAGGTTGAGCTCACCCCTAGACCTTAAATAGTCTTGGGAAGGCTCAGGCCAAATTTCATGCAAACCCAAGACTTTTTGAGGCATTTTTGGAGACATTTGAAAAAGGGGCCAATTTGAATGCAAATTCAAATTGCATCCACTTTCATCACTTGAATTCAAAAGTTGACTTCATATTCAAACTCAGCACATTTTTCTGAGTTAGTCCACCAATTTTCATCCTCATTGGAGTTCATCTTGTCGGGGGATAAATTTGCATTAATTCAAAACTGAATTTGAATTTCAGTTCAAATGTGCAGAAAATTTAGCCAAAGCAGTTTCAAATTGAGGAAATCAAATTCAAACCATGACTTTGGGGCTAAGTCTCTCATCCAATTGTGAGTAGCTGGGATCTTTTCAGTAAAAATTTGGAAAAGAATTAGAGGGAGAGCTGGGGCCCACTGGTCAGTGACTCAGCCTCCACTAAACCGACTCAACCCAATGGATTCAACCACGGCGACCGTCAGGCGCTCGGGGGGGGGGGGGGGCAGCTCGATCGGTTAACGCCACCTCACGGTGAAAAACTCGGCTCAAAGTCCAGCACACGAGCTACTCCATCCGTTCTCTTCATTCCCGAGTGAAACCAGCTCCCACCGCGCGGTAAAGATTGTTTCCGCTCGCAAGCTGTTGCCGCCGTTCTCTTATCACCGGCGATCAGCCGATACCGGCTGCTTCACGCGCCACCACCAGAGAAGAAAAGGTGCGCCCGCGTGTGAGGAAGCTGTAGGAGGAAACTTTTCACTGTTTCATGCGGGGTAGAGCGAGAATTCAGAGTTTTCCTCCATGGTGTACCTTAGGGTAGCAATCGGTCATCGGCGAAATTCGTTGCACAGAGGCAACCGCCGGTCGAGCAGCAGCTCACACATGCTCTAGACACCTGTGCGCTTCTTTCCGAGCAAGAACCCACAGGAACAACCATCCCAAACCCTAGTTTCACCGATAACAGTCCGGCGGAAGAGAGCGTCATGCCTAGTTTCCCGAGGCTTCCCTGGACGTGGTGACGCGATTAGCGCGCGAAAGGTGTGATCAGGAGGACGGGAACGCGTTGCCGATGTTGCACAGAGACATAGCGCTTATCGCCGGCGAGCTACGGCGGTTAGCCGGCGGCGGCATGGTGTCCAGCGTGTTCAGCGTCCAAAGTTACGAGGGGGCGGCAAGTCTCACCGTACCGGCGAGCTAGGTCGTCAGGAACGCCGACCTCGCTGGAGCTCCGGCGGCTCGGGGCGGCGGCGTCGCGAGGTAGACAAAGGCGCGGGTCCCATGTGTCAGCCGCTGAGTTAAGAGTGCACGTGCGCGCGGTTAGTTTAAATTAAACGGGCGGGCCTTGCTGTCAGTCTCCGGTTGAGCACAGGAGACGATTTTCTGTAGGAAAATAATTCAGGGATCAGCCCAAATTTTAGAAATTCATAACTTTGGTTAGAAGTGTCCAAATTCAGCGAACCAAATTTTGTTGGATTCATATTTTTGAGTACTTTCGAGCAAAACAAATTTAAGCTCATGAAACTTATTAGTTTTCCAGAATTAATTCCCTAAAGTTTAAACTGTTGGGAATTTTATCTGGAGAACTACTTTATGAAAAATTCTGAAATTTGGCTAAGAGATTTTCTGGAAAATCCTTGAGTCACAGGAAAAGTTTCAGACCCATCCAAGTTAATTTAGTTCCCCTAATGGTGTGATTAAGTAAACTGCCCTGAGAAAATAGAAAAATGTACAGAAACATTTTTCAGATTTTCTCAAATCTTGATTAGGGCATAACTTCATCTAGAATTCTTCAAATAACATGAAACCAATTCCATTAGAACCATCTTAAACTCTAGCTTCCAGAAAGTAATGGTTGGATCCATGAAAGTCCCTGGAATTTTTTTGAGGCTCTACTAATGATCAAATAGGCTTTTATTTGTACAAAGCTCAAAGGAACTTTGTTTCAAATGAAACTTGGTTAAAACTCTGGTTAGGACCCTACCAAGCCACCATAAAAATTTCAGAGCCAAAGAGGAGTGTTAATCAGAGTTATGGTCTTTACATAGTCAATTTAAAACATTGCATTCAAATTTACATATAGTATATGTTTTACGTGTAGTCGCTGAAGGCGAGGAGACCCCGGAGGTGCTTGACTTTCTCCTTCCGGACGAAGCCCTAACCACTGACCAGCAGCAACAAGGCAAGCCCCGGTTTACATTAACCAATTTTACAAAGTTTTGTTTTAGTATAATTAGTATATGGTATGAATGTGCATTAGTGTAGGATGGATGTAACCCAAGTGCATAACCAGATTTTTCCTATAAGAGTGAGGGTAGTGCCTAAGTCCCCGAGTAGAATGCTATGCTTAATGATTCATAGAACTTTGGTACAAGTCGAGTAGTTGGAATCTACTCGCGAATTTAGGCTTTGGGACACACGGGATTGGTTCGAGTGATGTGAGATCATTTTAGTAAGAAAATGAGACTAGGCAGGGGCTAGGGAGCAGCAAGAGGAAGTCTTGTGTGCGCAGCCCTGTCCGTTTCGATTGAGGACCGATCCGTGTGTGGTCCTGCTGAACAAGTATTGAATGTACCAAAGGCATATCGGATATATGGGTCCCGATAAACCGATGTAACCTAAACCTCCGGGCCTCGAGGCATAGCACACCGATTTATAGGTGTAGGTTGAGGGCAGCAAGGTGGAAATATGCTAGCGTGCATAGAGAGATGCTCCGTGTAGGGAACCTCCTGGTCGTTTCGGTGTGACCGGTTCGACGTTTGGGCTGTTGGGTGAAAGGTTGTCCCGTACGACACGGGGTGAGCGTGCTGTCTGCAGCTCCGCGTGTGGGCGTACGTGACGTGCTATTCGGGTATCCCTGCAGGTGTATATCGAGTCGATTTGCCATCTCTCCCGGTGATGAGTACCGCTTGTTCACTGCGTCGTGACGTAGATAAATTATGGAATGTTATGATTCAATTCTGCTGATATGTATAATTGTATTGCTACATGTGTGCCACCAAATATTGCTTACTAAATTTCATATTCATGAACTGTTAACTTGTGGCGGAAAGATGAACTAAGGATGAACTTGTAGGCGTGTCCGTTTGCTGAAATTTACCATCCCATGTTCGTTGTAAACTGCATGTAGAGTTTCATGCCTAGGTGAGTCGGTTAAGTCTTGTTGAGCCATCGTGCTCACAGTTGCTGCTGTAAGTGTTTTTCAGGTGATGACTACCCCACGGACTCGGGTTACGAGTCCACCGGTGAGGGCTACCCTCCGTCAGGGACCACGGCTGAGTGGGAGCCGTACACGCCGCGCTAAGCTGAGGAGTGCAGCTAGTGTGGCTTGCCCATAGGGCTGGGCAACCAACTTTTGCTAGATAGATGGGTGTGAGTTGTATAAACTTAGCTTCCGCTGTTGTAATTTCCATACTTAGTTTGTAACTGAAGTCTTGTACTACTTTGTACAAATCAGTTGGTTTTCTATGTAATACAATGTTGTTCTTATGATGTGTGTTGTCGGGTGTCACATCATACGGCACCACCTTCTGAGATCCTGAGCGTGCGGATTCCGGTCCGCCACAGCACGGCTCCCACATTGGTTTCATGTAATTTGAAGAATCCTAGAAAAAGTTAGAAGCTAAACAAGTTTGAGAAAATTCTAAAAAATGTTTGTACATTTTTTATTTTTCTCGGGGGCAGTTCACTTAATCGCACAATTAAGTGGACTTAATGAACTCGGATGGAGCTGAAATTTGGCATGAGACTTGATATTAAAATGAACGTCCTGGCCAAATTTAAGAAATTCCCACAAAGTGGATCTCCAGTTAAAATTCTCAACAGATTAAACTTTAGACAATTAATTCTAGAAAAGAAAGACTTTAAGGGATGAAAGTTTTTTGCTGGAAAGTACTCAGTGAGCTGAATCCAACAAAATTTGGTTTACCAAATTTGTACATTCCTATCAAAAGTTATGGGTGTTTGAAATTATGGAAAAAGAAAACCCCGAAATGTTTAAAAACCTGACAGCGGGGTCCACTGGTGACATGGCGCCACCAGAACCAAAGACACACGGAGCCACAGGTTTACATGCGCGTAGCCATAAACTGATACGATGACACAGAAGATCTGGCGCAATTAAAACGGAGGCTGACGTGTGGAACCCGCAGCTTCTTCGTCTACCTTGCGCTTCCATGCTCGGCCGCCGCCCCCGTCGCTGGAGACCTCACCGGGAGGGGTTTGTCAGCCGCCAAAGTTCCTAATTCTTGCCGCCTCTGCCTAATTCCATACGGGGAACATGCTGCTGCCCATAACTCGACCCGAGGATGACCGGAACACCTCGGCCGATGGTGACAGCAGCTGCGGCAAGTCTGGCGACGTTGCTAGGGTGCTGTAGTGTAGCAAACTTACTTCAGTTAACTTGTACAGCACCGCCACGACCTAGGGAGCAATAATCAAGACCCTGATCTTGCGGAAAGTGGCGGCAAATATGAGTTCACTGTGCGACCTTGGTCTAACTCCGGTGAAGAACGGAAAACCCAAAGAACACGGTGGTTACTCAACAGTTTTCCGTGGTTCTTGATCTATAGACTCACACGGACGTCTAAGAATGGTTTTATAAGTTATGTGATGATTGGTTGAATGGTTAGCAAGAATTTCGAGTTGTATTGCCGCGGTCCATATTGTATGCCGGTGGCAAGAACTGAAATCCTGGCGAGCACACGTTGTGGCATGCTGCCGGGGCTGCAGAAAAGGAAGAGCGATCCTAGGGGAACCTTTTGGCGCGCCAAAATTGATGGGAGCTGGACTCTTGCGACCGGGCGATGCAAAATTCTACCGGCGGTTTGCCCTGTCCCGAGGAAGAAGAGAAGCTCGGTGCAGCGTGGAGGAGGCTGAGAACTCGCTCCATGCTGCGTTGAGGACGTCGAGGAGAGTGAGGCGGTTCCTTTTCTGGCCTCAGCTCGAGGATAAATCCTCGGATGCGGTCGGTCGACGGTGGAGGTGGGGCGGACGAGAGAGCGGCGACGGCGGCTCCTTTTCTGTGCGGAGAAATGAAGAGCAACAAATGAAACGAGTTTGTGGCGTCCCGAGCTCGAAGATAAGGGGGCTCGGGACGTCGGCCATCGCTCAGCGGACGAGAGAAGCTGCTGGCAGCTGCTGCTCGCCATGGCACTCGCGTGGGCGCGCGCTGAAAACCAGGCACCTGACTCCAGTTGGTTTAGATCCAATGTGTGACTGACAGTGGGGTCCACCCCTTCAAATTTGTCCTCCAAAATTCAACTTTTCCACTGTTCTAAATATTGATGACCCTTCTACCCTCTGTAATTTGATCAACCACAAAATTGGGATTTTATTTTTGGAATGAATCAAATGGTAGAAGTGGTTTGAATGGATTTGCATCAAATATGCAAATCTGAACTTAAAATTCAGTTTGAATTCGCTCCACTAGCTTATGTGAAGATCAATCTCAAATGGGATGAAACTTGGTGGAGTAGTTCATGAAAATGTGCTGAGTGTGAATATGAATCCCTCTTTGAAGTCATGTGATGGAAGTAGTTTGAATTTGAATTTACATCCAAACTAGCCCTTTTAATAATTGTATCCAAAAGTACCTCAAGAAGGTTAGGATTTGCATCAAAATTGTCATGAGCATTCCTAAGAATGTTTAGGACCTATTTGTGAACTCAGACTCTCATGCTTACATGTGGGAAATCCTACTTTTGGATTTTTTTAGTTCTTCCTCTAATCCTTCATTTGATGGTGGTTACTTGCGCTTCAAATGTGTTCAAGAGATTACCACAATATGAGCTGTGGTGTATGTGATGTGATGAACACTTTAGCAAGTGAAAATCTTGGCCTTTACACCGTTCTTTAGGTATCTGATGAAGGGTACCTCCCAACCTTGCTCGGTCATGAGGACGGAGGGGTCGGGAGAGAGGTCAGTCGCAACCTTGTCCTCCCTGACCCAGGGTCCGTCCTCTGCTCAGAAACCAGGACCATCCTATTTGGTTTGAATGGACGGTTGGAGGATGTCTTCGACGAAGATGCACGGGGGAGGGGCCTCCCGACTTGAGGCCATCTTGGCCAGTTGGTCAGTCGTCTCGTTATCTCTACAAGGAACGTGGCAGAGCTTGAGCTCCTCGAGTCGATCCCCTAGCTTCTGAACCTTGTGACAATACACAGTCATGCACGGATCACGACAGCTCAACTCGTTCATGACTTGGTTGACGATGAGCTTGGAGTCACCTCGTAGGTAGAGCTGCCAAGAACCGAGTCCGACAGCCACCTTGAGACCGTTGAGGAGGGCCTCGTATTCTGCAACGTTATTGGTCGCATTGAAATGGAGCCACAACATGTATCGTAGCTGATCCCCTTCGGGGGATATGAGTACCACGCCAGCCCCGACTCCATTGAGGGTTAACGACCCATTGAAATACATCACCCAATGTTTCGGCATGGTAGATTCGATGGTGGCCTGGGTCTCTGTCCACTCGGCAATGAAGTCCGCCAAGACCTGCGACCTAATCACTGTGCATGGTACGTATGATATGTCGAGTCCCGTGATCTCGAGGGCCCATTTAGCGATTCTGCCCGTGGCGTCACGGTTTTTGATGATCACCCCGAGCCCTGCGCCATCACTACTTTTATCAGGTGACACTCGAAGTAGTGAAGTAGCTTGCACTTTGTTATCAAGACTGCGTACACAAGCTTTTGTATATAGGGGTAGCAGACCTTGCAGTCAGTCAGGGCTTTGCTTACAAAGTAGACCGGCCTCCGGCACTACTGGGAGTGATCGGGTTCCTCCCTCCCTACTGCTAAGGCAATTCTAACTACTTGGTTGGTAGCTGCTATGTAGAGAAGGAGGGGCTCGCTTTGCTTGGGCGAAGCCAGCACTAGGGGACTGGTGAGGAAGGACTTTAGTCTATTGAGAGCTGCTTGCGCCTCCTCCGTCCATCTGAAAGGCTCCGTCTTCCGCAAGAGCCAGTAAAGCGGAAGGCCTCGCTCCCCAAGCAGGGAGAAGAAATGGCTCAAAGAAGCGAGGCATCCCATCAGCTTCTATAACCCTTTGACGTTGTGGATGGCCCCCATGTTAGTGATAACGGTGATTTTTTAGGGGTTGGCCTCGATGCCTCGCTCTGAGATGATGAACCCGAGCAGCTTGCCTCTTGGCACGCCGAAAACGCATTTCTCCAGGTTCAACTTGATTTTGTACCTTCGAAGGTTTGTGAATGCTTCTTCGAGGTCAGCAACGAGGTTGGCTGCGCGTTTGGACTTCACCATGATATCATCCACATAGACCTTGAGGTTCCGCCCAATCTGTGACTGCAAGTACTTCTGCATGCAGCGTTGGTACATGGCCCCCGTGTTTTTGTGCCCAAATGGCATTCTCACATAGCAATAGGAGCTGAGGGAGTGATGAACGCGGTCGCCACCTGTTCCTCCTCACTGAGGGCGATCTAGTGGTAGCCTGAATACACATTCAGAAAGCTCAGGGACTCGCTCCCCAAGGTTAGATCAATTACTTGATCGATCCTAGGTAGCGGGAAAGGATCTTTGGGGCACGCCTTGTTGAGGCTGGTGTAGTCCATGCACATCCTCCACTTCCCGGTATTCTTCCTTACGAGGACGGGATTGGCCAGCCACTCAGGGTGATGCACCTCCTTGATGAAGTCGGCTGCCAGGAGCTTGGCGATTTCCTCACCGATGGCTTGACGCTTTTCTTCGTCAAAGCATTGAAGCTTCAGCTTCACGGGCTTGGAGCCTGGTCTGATGTTGAGTGTATGCTCGGCGACTTCCCTTGAGATGCCCGGCATGTTGGAGGGCTGCCAGGCAAAACTTCCCGGTTCGTGCGTAGGAAGTCAGCAAGCACGCTTTCTCTATTTGGCGCTGAGGGTGGCACCAATCCGCACAGTCCTGGCCATGTCCTCCAGGTCGACTTGGACGACCTTCGTGTCCTCCGCGGGCATGAAGGCTCATGAAGCTGAAGCTCGATTAAAGTCAGGCCGGCCATCCCCAATCGCTTGCACCAGCTCGAAGATCTTGGCGTCCACCACTGTTGCTGTTGCTTGTTTGCAACTGCATTGCTCGCACATGAGGGCTTGCCTAAACTTGGCGCTTATGGTAATGACGCCATGTGGACCTGGCATCTTCAACTTGAGGTAGTTATAGTTGGGGATGGCCATGAACTTTGCATAGCAGGATCTCCCCAGGATGGTGTGGTAGGCGTTGTTGAGGTCTGCTACCTCAAACGTGAGCGTCTTGGTGCGGAAGTTGGTCGTGTCCCCTAACGTGACGGGGAGTTTGATCTGACCCAGAGGAGTCACATGCTTTCCCAGGACGACCCCATGGAACACGCTCGGGTTGGCCGCAGACCGGGACGGGCGGTCCCCATAGCGTCTAGTGTCCTGGCGTATAAGATGTTGAGGTTGCTCCCCCCATCCAGAGTACCTTCGTCAAGTGCTTCGGCCCGACGATCGGATCTACGACCAGTGGAAAACAACCCGGTTGTGGGACGTAGTCGGGGTGGTCCAACCTATCGAATGTGATGGCGATCTCACACCATGGCAAGTAGGTCAGGATTGCTGGCTCAGCGGTGTTGACCTCCTAAGCCATCAGCTTCTGTTTCCGGCAGGTTTCCTGAGCGCGGGTTCCACCAAAAACCATAAGGCAGCCGGTCGACCGGGGTGGGTAACTTCCATCCGCTGCCCCGAGACCGTTTGTGCATACTTTCTTCCCTTGCAGCTAGGGGAGGCCACCCCCTTCCCAGAAATCACTTTAGGAGGACACAATCTTTGAGGGCATGCTTAGTTGGGAGAGCATGATTGGTGCACGACCTCTCTAGCAGCTTCTCGAAGTGATCGGCCTGCATACGGGCCGACCTCCGGCCTTCATGCCGCCCGACCATCGAGATCGAGCCCGAGTCCTCCTCGGCTCGCCATTGCCGTTCGCCGACGTTGACCTTCCTCCATCCCTCGCTCCCTTGGTGAAGTGTTGCCGCTTCCCTTAGGTCAGGAGCCTTCAGTGTCATCCAATAGCCTGACGTTCCAGGCGACTCCTCTCTCACTACGGGGTTGGAAACGACGCCGGGCAGGCCTTCGGGGGTTTTCGGCTTCATATGTTCAAACTCATGCACTAGGGACCTGCATAGCCTTTTCTGGGGGCTCCGGGCCGTGGAGCGGTGGGACCCGGGCTCCAATCCTTGTCGTCGTCTTAGCATCCTCCTCGGCGTGGTTGTCGCTGGTGCTCGGGACACGGTTCAGTGGGCCCCTCACCGGCCTCTCTGCAGGCCTTGAGGACCCTGCGTAGGTCTAACGGCTGTGCACACTCAAATACCGGGTCGAGCGATGGGGGTGAGGAAGACGAGTCATTCTGCCTGCTCCGATGCGTGGGCTCACGGCGCCTTCCTAGTGTTTCCGTTGTGCTCGCAGGGGCCGTCATGGGCGGATGCCCCATGTCTTCAAGCTGGTGATCCTTCGGCAAACTGCGCCGTGACCTCCCCAAACAAGGAGTAGAGGCTCCGGTACGTCTGTCGTGCCCCTGGCTCGTTAGGCTCCAAAATGCTACATGCCATGGCGGCTACGTCCGCCACGCTCTATTTCAGCCACTCAAAACGAGAGAGGTTGTATTCGCCAGCGGTGACATTCTTCCCGACTCGGTGGTCGCTTGTCCACTCGCCACCTCGTCAACGTCTGGACTCACCCCTTCTGTCCCGGGTACGTCACAGCGGTTTGTTCCATCGTGACCCCCGGCTCTCTGCTTTGGCTTGGTCATAGAATCTCCCATCGCAGCAGGGCTGGCGAAGGCACGATACAGACTGGAGGAGGGGCAGTTGGAAAATAGTGGCCAGTCCTCGTGTCGCCCGGTTCACGAAGGGGACGAGTGTCCCCGTCGCATCCGATATCAGTATGTAGTCACAGTCAATCAGGTCCTCCAAGAGGAGAAGGAGAGATGACGACGCCTCATAGATCATGCCCATGAAGTTTCCTTTGGGGGCGCGGTTGATGGTGTTGATGGTCGCGTCGTCCATCAGACACATAATGCCATCGTCGTGCTTGTTCTGTCGCTTCCAAAACGGAAAGCCTGATGGGGCGCGAAGGTGATGTCGACCTCGAGTTTGTTGTCGGGGGCGATGATGAACTCGAGGTTGCCGACACTAAGCTTCTCGTCGACACGAAAGCTTGAGCTCACGAAAGCCATCACAGCAGAAAAAATGAAAACACGAAGCGGCCCCCTACATGGCGCGCCAACTGCCAATGTTTTTACCACCGGCTAGTAACCGAATGATTTGTGTTTTATGTCTGGATGGCTATCTATAAATACAAGGATTTATACTGGTTCAGACAACATGTCCTACATCTAGTCTGTGGTGTTTGTCGGCCTTGTATTAGCTCAGACGGTTCAAGGAACCGTAGTTACAAGCGAGGAGAAAGTCTAAGTGTCACGTGTATGTGAGCTGTTTTCACCGTCCGAGGGGAGGTTCCGGGCCTCCCCTTTTATAGCCTAGTCACCTATACCTACCCGCTGACTCCTCATAAATGGGGCAGGGATTTACAAGGTGTGTCAGCGCCTAAGGTGGCGCGAAGCGGTACAGGAGTGATGAGTACACCTGCTCTCATCTAGTCTACGATCTAAATCTTATTTTAGTCCCTATACACCCACACCGAGCGGAACGGGACTGGTGGTGATGATGGCCCGACGTCATGCTTGTCTTGTCGCGCGTCGCCTCCCACTCCGCCTTAAATCCATTCCGTCGTTCTTTTACGTCGGAATTTAAGTCTTCCGCTTGCCTCTGGTCTGGGCTTCAATCCCGGATTGCTTCCCTCTTTCGGTCTCGTCATCCAGTCTTGGAGGTCGGCTGCTGCTTTCACTTCCGGGGGTTGAGCTTTGTGGTGATGTCGTCCCGCGCTCGTGCTTTGGGTTGTGGCTCGTGGAAATATGTGTTTTGATGTAGTTGGTTGGTTGATTGTACCTTGGTATCCAGTGTACGTTATCCCATCAACCGGTGACACTTGATTGTTGCCGTCCACTCCAGTAACCTTAAGAATTTGGTCTTTGTACTTTCCGGTTAGAAATATACCATTCATGCAAAGTACATGTCTGCAATGCCTAAATGCATTTATACATTGACCAAATGCAAATAATGTACGATGTAGAATGAGCTTCTCAGCCACCCTTGGGTTTTCAACATCCATTATGTTATAATAAGTGCCACTATTTCTTTGTCCAATGATATGAAACAACTTTGGAAAATTGTCATACGATGTTTCATATGAACCAAACCTCTGTTCTATCACTTTTCTGTTTCGCCTTCCATACTTTCGAGTAACTTATAGTGTACTTAAAATCCTCCTCTAGGGTGTTGATTATTGATCGCGGCTCAAACCGTATGTTATCCGCAATCCGAGCATACATGTAATTTACAACAAACTGTGTTGTAAGAGCAGTATTGCACTTCTCTAATTCTTGCAGCTCACATGTATGGTCTTTAACTATGGAACATTTCCACAACTTGCTCCACTTCTCCTCATAACCATGAACTCGAAAAGGACAACTTCCGGACACACATTTAACATCATAAATTATTGTAGTTGACTTGTAAATGACAAATGACCTCTTCAATGACAGAGACCAAAACGTTCACAACATCTTTGAGAGCATCTTTATTTTTGTAAATAGCTCCTTCAGTTATCTCGTTGTTCTGATACTCCCACGACAAAGGGTGATCTTCTCTAATGCATAGATTAGAAAAGTTTTGATTATTCCACTCCGCCGGGACAGGAATCTCATCTTCATCATCTGACGAGTCAAATTCTAGAACATTATGATGTTCCGTGTCATCCACTCATATTTGCTGAACTATGTATTCGATGTCTTCTCCCTCATCAGTTTGACCTGTTGGTTCACTAGAAACTGTATCCTGCCCGTCCACCTCATATTCTTCTTCATTTTCAATCCTCTCATCATCTGCTTCTTCAAAACCGCCTTCATCCTTCAGTTCATCGATAGAATTTTGAACTGCCTCTTTTGGTTATGCTTGAGCAAGAATCAATAGAGGCCATCCCCGCTCGACAGCTTTGTCTACATATTTTCTCCAAATCCTCGTTCTGTTCATATCAATTAAGTCCAAAAAAAACATGTCTTGCATAATTGATCATGCCTCTCAGCTTCAGCTAATACTGTTCAGCATCTAGGTCAAACGTATGCAACAACTATTTTTGAACACCAGTAATGCTCCTCTCATTAGGTCTCAATATGCCTCTAGAAATTTAACTAAATCCAGCAGATCAATACCAGATGCACCATGCGCAATCTCTCCTTCGCCACAAAAAATCTCAAACACTAATCTCTCCAACATACCTAACAAAATAAATCAGTTCAACACATATGTTTGTACCATATTTTTAACGTTGCACGACTGCCACTTTCTATTACATAGTTTAATACGGCACTTTCTAAAATACAATAAAAAATAACTTATTCACTAATAAAATATAACTACGTAAAACAAATATCATATATTTAATCACTAAAATATCGTATATCTAATCACTAAAATAATCATAAGGTTATCATTATATCAAAAACAAGATTTATTATAAAAATAACAAAAAATGACAAATCATGTCTACTTTAAATAATGATAACACACAAATTATTTCCTACTCTTCAAAAAACCTATTAACTTGCTTAGTAATATAAAAAATAAAATATTATTAAAATTTATATACTACCGAAATGAAAGTATATATTAGTATATACAACACATAATATTTACATGAAAGAATACATGAATAACTACATACAAAACATGCTACGTACAATATTAACTATAGCAAAAAAATAACAGAAATACCTTCTCTCTTTCTTCTTCTTTTTTCTCTCCTCCCTCTCTCTTCCCTCTTCATCTTATCCCTTCCTTTTCTTTCCTCCTCTTCTTTCCTGCTCTTCTTCCTCCTTTTGTAGCCGTGCAGGGGGCATCGCGAGGTGGCGGGGCGACCCGGCCCACGGCACCGCTGGCTGTCACCTGCCCACTAGGCGATTGGCCCCACGGGCCACGCCAGCTGCCACGTACACCCAACGGTCGCCGCACGGGTGCCATGCAGCCCGGCCTCTCGCCCTGTGGCAGGGTGATTGGGCCACGTCAGGGCCTATGGCCCGTTGAACGGGTGACATGTGTCACGTGGATGTCACGTGGCCCTATCGTCCTTGGACCGGCAACACGGTGATCATTTTAGAAAATTTTGGAATCAGCCATTTAATAATATTAAATTTGAATAAAAAACATATATTAAAAAAATTCTTCCGCTGCTTCATAGGTTAAATCTTCCTCTGGCCCAACTCCACCAGCTACTTTTCAGGGTCAAATCTAGCTTTCGGGCTCTTTCTTCGGCTCCTGGTGGACTAATGCGACCCAACATTTTAGCATGCTGCACCTGTCATTGTCAATGTCAGGAATGAAACCAATACTTTTCTTTTTCAGACGGGTTGTGATGCCTCCGAAGTCCGTTGACATCAATTAAAAAAGGTATGTGTCTTAATTTTAGACAATATTATTTAACATTTAATCAACATCATAACAGTTAACCTTTACAATTAATAAAACTAAATCTTTTTCCTATGATTTGTACATTGACAAAGTCATTTTGATTGATTTTTTACAACTAACATAATCATTACAAATTAATAGATTATAATTAACAATTAATAAATTTAATCACCTCTTCTTCCTCACCGGTGTAAAGATATATCAATAAGCATAAATATGAGTAAGATATAAATTGACACAAGATACATATCATATTAAGCACAACAATGAGCTCTCGTAAATCGCATGACAAGTAATGAGCCAAACAAACACAAATAAATAGTTGAATGGCTCATTACACCCATGAATTCCAAACAAATCCACAAATAAGAGTCAATCCTATGCTAGCTCCTCGCATCCCATCTAAAACCTGTACGCCCAAGCTCCCCATCTCTCTCCCACTTTAACATCTATCACCTAAAAGAGGTATGTCTAAGCGGTGAAGGTGTATGTGCTCCTCTCCAAGGGCATCAAACCATCCGGTAAACACATTTCACATGTATTATTTCAACCCCTCTCTGTAACCTCACCTTATAACTTGTTCAATGCTCCTCTCCTAAGACATTGGATCTTCTGGTCAACACAAATAACCTCAACACTTTTAGTACTTTTTTGAATTAGTCTTTGTGTAACTCATTCGATGCTCACATAGCACTAACGTCGGGTCATCTAGTGGAAACAAAATGTGAGACTCTCCAATTCGGCTAAGTCTTTATCCCATTTACCATTTCTTCGACTTACTCTTCTTCTTAGGGTTTCATTAGACCTTCCAAATGCCAAAGTATCCAAGAGTGTTATTGTCCATGACTTAAGCCAAACCATAAGGCAAAATACTAACCAAAACTCCCCTTACCCAACTACCAATAGGTCATCCGCTAATGGTGTGATTGGTTGCGCCTACCGAAATCTTGTTTGGACTCATGAAAAGGTTCCAGGTCTACCTGTTTTTCAATTAGTTGCGTTCTATTAGTAATTAGTGTACCCTTGCACTACAGGAATATGAATAATTAACGACGGCTAGGTGCACCCCTCAGCACTTGGGACTCAGTCAGGCTCCAGGTGCACCCCCACTGGCACCAGCTCCAGCACCGTCCTCGTCGATCCCCAG
This sequence comes from Neostapfia colusana, assembly GCA_030760725.1. Classification (NCBI taxonomy): domain Eukaryota; kingdom Viridiplantae; phylum Streptophyta; class Magnoliopsida; order Poales; family Poaceae; genus Neostapfia; species Neostapfia colusana. The sequence goes on from JASWHV010000011.1 coordinate 21,348,698, forward strand.
CTTCAGTATACCACCTCTGTTCGCCTCGACAGCGCCCGCTCACTCGACAGTACTGCCGCCGACGTCGTTCCAGTCCTCACCTCTTCCGGCAGTACCTTCTCCACCGGCGCCAGCAGTCTCAGCAGATCCTCCAGCAGCTCCAGCTCCAGCTCCCCCCGCTCCAGCTCCAGCGCCAGCGACCTCCACCTCCAGCAGCTCCGGCGACAGCACCGTCGACGCCGACCGCTTCACCATCGCCAGGAGCGCGCCTGAGTCGTAGGGACTCGACTTCCCTTTTTGGTGTCTTGATGCCAAAGGGGGAGAAGAGTTAGAGTCAGGGGGAGGTTAGCTCAGTTCTAGGGGGAGTTCTTGGTTTTAGGGGGAGTGTCTATCCCTTTGCTACTTATTGTTATCTTTGAGATTGCCTGTTATTATTATTTGCCATTATTGTACTCCTGGTGCTACTTTGTGCTCCTACGCTTCTTACGCTTTATTGTTTATTATTTGAGCCTTCGAGCCACTTGTGTTGCAATTTGTACGTGTTATATTTCTTTTTTGAGCATTGCGTTTTAATCCCATTAATTCTATGCTCTACTCGTTGTGTTGTCATCAATCACCAAAAAGGGGGAGATTGAAAGCATCTAGGCCCCCGTGAGGTATGGTTTCGGTGATTAATGACAACCGTTCGTTATTACTAATGAATTTGTGGATGCGAGGTTTCACGTATATCATATCAAACGTTAATGAACTATCTATTCACACCATCTACTGCTCATTGGATACAAATGGAGACCCCTCAATGATCTATTCTAAGGGGTTATTCGATACTCATGAAAACTAAATGAAGAACTCATACAACGACTCTATTCTATCAAAATTGGCAACACAATAAGCTTACACTTCATCAAAATATCATTTCAAACAAGTGTCAAAGAGGTCACTCAAGAAGATTCCAAAAGATCAACTCAAAACAACTCAAAGCAAACAAGTTGCACTCACCGGATCATCCGATGTCTTGCAAAATGACTACATCGGTCAAGTTTGAGTTGGCAGAAGAAGAAGACCTCAGAGTCCAGTACACACCGGATCATCCGATGTGAAGGAAGTGGCACATCGGTTGATTTCAACAGAAGGATGATATCTGAGTTATTCTGAAGAAGTACACACCGGATCATCCGATGATTAAGTAAGTGTACATCGGTCAACTTCAACAGAGACATTATTTCTGAACCAATTCTGAAGATCAACTCACCGGATCATCCGATGATGAAGTTGAAGTAACATCGGTCAATTAAAAGATCCAACGGTTATATCCAACGGTCACATCTGACACATGACATCAGCTAATTTGGAATTCGACCGATGCTCATATAAAAGGGTGCATCGGAGGATCCGATGTTCACTGAAAAAGTCTGCCTACTTTTCCAACGGCTATCTCGTGTGGGCTGGCTATAAATACCCCTCCAACCGGCCATTTCGTCAAGTCTTGATCACCAGAGCCTCACTACACATCCTCAAGCATTCAAGACCAAGAGCTACCACTTCCACACTTCAAAACCTCTTTTACTCCAACTATAGGTTATATCTGGCTAGAGAGAAGCTTGTGTGCGTCCATTCTTGGTGATTGGAATCTCTAGGCTAGTGACAGAGAGTGTCTTGGTGACTTCTCTCACCTTGTAAACGTTGGAGGAAGAAGAGATCGCTCCTGAGCTTACCAAGGCGTTTGTGGAAGCCCGGAGGATCACCATTGTACAAGGCTTGAGCTCCACCTTGCCGGAGAAGGCGAACGGAGAAAGATAGTGGATTCCCTTGTCTAGGTGACTTGGGAGTGGCTATACCCTTTGGTGGGTGCCACAACGTGGACGTAGGTAGATTTTTGTGATCTTACCGAACCACGGGAAAAATCGCCGTGTCTCCGAGTCTCCGCGGGAGTTTGCATTTCTCTCCTCACCCCCTTACTATTACGCATTTACTATTCCGAACTTAACACTCTTGCTTGCGTAGTTAGTTCGCATAGGGAATTGGTCTTCAACAATTAAGTTTTAAATTGCTCTAAAATTTGAAAAAGCCCAATTCACCCCCCCCTCTTGGGCGTTTCGATCCTTACAATTGGTATCAGAGCAAGGTTGCTCATTGGATCATTCTAGCTTCACCGCTAGAGAGCGAAAATGGCCAAGAATGGGGGTTCGGTTCCTACCTTCGAGGGCAAGAATTTTGCTTATTGGAAAGCACGCATGCGCGCTTACCTTGAGGCAATTGCTCCCGAAGTGTGGGAAGCGACCCATGCGGGGTTTGGAAATCTTGACTATGTTGGTGACCAATTAAAATGGGATGCTAAGGCTAGAAATGCGATATATGAATGCATTAGTCAAGATGTCTTTGCTAGGATTGCTAGTAAGGAAAAAGCATGTGAAATTTGGGCATGTCTAATTGAAATACATGAGGGCTCATCTCGTGTTAAAGAACTCAAATATCACATGCTTAAATCAAAATATGATGAATTTAAGATGTTTCCTCATGAGAATGTTAACCAAATGTTTTCTCGTTTAAATGTGCTCATTGAGGAAATTAACGCACTTGACATTGCTTCTCTTGGCAAGGGACTTATCAATCGCAAGATCCTCATGCTTCTACCCAAGCCCAAGTACAACATTATCAATTCAATGCTCCAAAAAGAGTCACTTGACAACATTGAAGTTTCGGAGCTCATTGGAGAAATCCATGCTCATGAGATGAGCGTACTTGGAATGATGGAGGAGTCATCATCAAAAACCATTGCTCTCAAGGCTTCAACCAAGAAGACAACTCCCAAGAAGAAGAAAGTGGTTGAGCCTAGCTCAAGTGAAGAAGAGCAAGAAACAAGCGAAGATGATGATGATGAGCTTGCTTTGATGATGAGGAAATTCTCACGCCTCAACTCCAAGATTGCAAAGAAGGGATACTCTTATGATCCCAAGAAGAAAGCCTTCTTGCCAAGAAAAGATGAAAACAAGACGTGCTACAATTGTGGTGATCTAGGCCACATATCATATGATTGTCCGAGACCGGACAAAAGGAAGGACAATGGCAAACATCACAAGCTAGAAGAAAGTGATGATGAAGAGGAGGTCAAGCCCAAGCGCTCTTTTGGAAAGAAGAAATTTGACAAAGGCAAGAAAACCAAGCTCTTTCCAAAGAAAAGAAGAGGGCCTCAAAAGGTCTTCATGTGTGAAGCCAATGAGTGGATCACGGATGAAGAGTCAAGCGACGAAGATAGTGAAGATGAAGAAAACTTGGCGGGCCTCGCCATCGTCAACAAGGATGACTCACCTCTTCGTCCACCTCCTATGTGCCTAATGGCGAAAGGTAACTCAAAGGTATGTGAAGATTCTAGCGATGATGATGATGAGCTTTCACCCGATGAATTAGCATCTATGATTAATGAATATCATGCCATTATAAAAAGGGAAAAGGCTAAGGTTAAGGCTCTTGAGCTAGCTCGTGCTAAGCTTGAAAGTGCTAACCTCGATTTGCATGACAAGTATGTAACCATACTTAAAGAGCATGACACGCTTAAATCAAATGTCAAGCAAATCGAGGAGGAGAATGCTCAAATCAAGCTTAAGTATCATGAGCTTGACTTAGCTAACTTAGCACTCTTGGCAAAGCACAATGAGTTAGTTCAAGAACATGAAGTGCTTAACCTTGCTTATGAAGCGATTGAACTTAAATTGAAAAACACAAAGAAAGAAACCCTTGATGGCAAAATATCATCTAATTCACATGCCACCAATATTTTGGATAAGTCTTTGCCTTTGAAAGCAAGCCCTAGGGAGAAGGAGCTCATGGACGAAATTGAAAGTCTTCGCACTAGTGTGGCAAGACTCTCTAAGGGGGAGGACAAGCACAAGGAAATCCTCTACCAACAAGCTAAAAGCTTCAACAAGAGGGGACTTGGATCCTTCCCGGTGCCCAACAAAGGAAAGGTGCCCTCACCGGAGCTTAGGACAAGCTTCATCAAGGAAGTTGGTTCCTATTGCCAACATTGTGAGGTCACCGGACATTACACAAGGGAGTGTCCTCTTCCCAACCGTCCTTCTCCCAAATTGCCTCCTAACTACAAATCTACTTTCAATGATTATCACTATCTATTGAGCAAAGTAGGTGGAAAGGTGAAGGCAAGGTTCATCGGCAAAGACATCAAGGGCATGAAGGGGAAGCTCCCCAAGCAACTTTGGGTCCCAAAATCACTTGTATCACACATACAAGGACCTAAGTTGGCTTGGGTTCCTAAACTCAAAAACTAACTTCATGTGTGTAGGTGAACTACAAAGCCGGAGGAAAGCATTGGGTACTCGATAGTGGGTGCACTCAACATATGACCGGCAATGATGGTATGTTCACCTCCATAGAGAACCCCGACAATCATGAACAAGTCACCTTTGGTGATAACTCAAAGGGGAAGGTAATTGGTTTGGGTAAAATCGCTATTTCTCATGATTTGTCTATCTCTAATGTGCTTTACGTTAAGTCTCTTAGTTTCAATTTACTTTCTATTGCACAATTATGTGATCTTGGACTAACGTGCACATTTGACAAAAATGGTGTTGTGGTGACTAGTGAATCAAGCAAAGAACTAATATTCAAAGGTTTTCGACATGGACATCTTTACTTGGTGGACTTCTCCAACAAGGATGCTAGCTTGACCACTTGTCTTTTCACCAAGACAAGTTTGGGATGGCTATGGCATCGGCGCATTGCTCACATTGGGATGAGCAAGCTCAAGAAGTCATTCAAGCTTGGGATAGTGACCGGCGTGAAGGATGTCACATTTTGAGAAGAACAAGCTTTGTAGCGCATGTCAAGCCGGGAAGCAAGTTGCCTCACACCATCCGATGAAGACAATGGTGTCAACCTCCAAGCCACTTGAACTACTTCACATGGACCTCTTCGGACCATCCACGTATCAAAGCCTTGGCGGTAACCTCTATTGTCTTGTTATTGTTGATGACTACTCTCGCTATGCTTGGACATTGTTTCTAGGTGACAAGGGTGAAACTCCGGAAATCTTCAAGACCTTCACTAAACGAGCTCAAAGGGAATTTCAACTTCCCATCATCAAGGTCCGGAGTGACAACGGCACCGAGTTCAAGAACTACAACATTGGGGAGTGGTGTGATCGTGAAGGCGTGAAGCACGAGTTTTCGGCCACATACACCCCTCAACAAAATGGTGTCGTTGAAAGGAAGAACAAGACTCTCATCACTCTTGCAAGAGCAATGCTTGATGACTATGGCACGTCGGAGAAGTTTTTGGCCGAAGCAATCAACACGGCCTGCCATGCCGCAAATAGGGTCTATCTTCATCGACTACTTCAAAAGACCCCATATGAGCTCCTCATTGGGAGAAAGCCCAACATCTCCTACTTCCGAGTCTTCGGGTGCAAGTGCTACATCTACCGCAAGAAAAGGCTCGGTAAGTTTGAAAGAAGGTGTGATGTTGGTATCTTTCTTGGTTATGCGTCAAACTCAAAAGCATATCGAGTATTCAACCAAACCTCCGGGTTAGTTGAAGAAAGTTGTGATGTTGAGTTTGATGAGACTAATGGCTCCCAAGAGGAGAGTTTTGGTCATGGTGATATAGATGATGAGCCTCTACGAGAAGCTATGAAGAACATGACCATAGGAGACATCAAGCCCGAAGTTGAGGAGAGCCATGATCAAGGGGGAGCCTCAAGTTCCAACATCAACACCTCCATGGCGCCTCAAATTAATGAAGAAGAAGAGAAAGATGATCCATTGCCAATGCAAGATTCACATGCCACACAACACCAAGAAGAAGAAGAAGTCCAAGGTCAAGTCCAACCACAAGACGAGCAAGATGCCTCACCACCGCCAAGTGCCTCACAACCTCTTATGAGGCATGGGCGCATCTCCAAGGCACATCCGATGGATCAAATCATCAGAAGTCCGTCACGGGGAGTAAGTACTCGTTCTCGCCATGTTGCTTCATTTTGTGAGCACTACTCTTTTGTTTCGTGTGTAGAACCCATAAATATTGAGGAAGCACTCCAAGATCCCAATTGGGTGATGGCTATGCAAGAAGAACTCAACAACTTCACCCGCAATGAAGTTTGGGTATTGGAGGAGCGACCTAAGGACAAGAACGTCATCGGAACGAAGTGGGTGTACCGCAACAAGCAAGACGAGAATGGCGTGGTGGTCCGCAACAAGGCAAGGCTTGTGGCCAAGGGTTTTTCACAAGTTGAAGGACTAGATTTTGGAGAGACATTCGCCCCGGTCGCACGGTTAGAAGCTATTCGCATACTCCTTGCTTTTGCTTCGCATCACAATATTATGCTTTGTCAAATGGATGTTAAAAGTGCCTTCTTCAATGGTTATATTAACGAACTTGTTTTCGTTGAGCAACCTCCCGGGTTTGAAGATCCGAGGAATCCTAACCATGTGTATAGGTTACACAAGGCGCTCTACGGGCTCAAGCAAGCACCTAGGGCATGGTATGAACGTCTAAGGGATTTCCTAGTCATGCAAGGATTCAAGATCGGGAGGGTGGATACCACACTTTTCACCAAGGACATCAACGGGGATTTATTTCTTTGTCAAATTTACGTTGATGACATTATTTTTGGCTCAACTAACAAATCTCTTAGCCTTGAGTTTGGCACCATGATGTCTAGGGAGTTCGAGATGTCAATGATTGGAGAACTCAATTTCTTCCTAGGATTTGAAATCAAGCAACTTCAAGAGGGGACTTTCATCTACCAAGAGAAGTACACCAAGGACCTCTTGAAGAAGTTTGAAATGGAAGATTGTAGCTCAAGAAGTACTCCAATGGCGACAAATTGTCATCTCGACGCGGACATGGACGGTAAACCAATTGATCAATCTCATTACCGTTCCATGATTGGTTCATTATTATATCTTACCGCATCTAGGCCCGATATCATGTTTAGTGTGTGCTTGTGTGCTCGCTTTCAAGCGGCACCTAAAGAATCGCATCGTAAGGCGGTCTTTAGGATACTTAGGTATCTCAAGCATACCCCAAGTGTAGGTTTGTGGTACCCCAAGAACGCTAGTTTCCATCTCTTGGGTTACTCGGATTCGGACTTTGCCGGATGCCGTGTGGATCGCAAGAGTACCTCCGGTGGGTGCCACTTACTTGGGCGTTCCCTAGTATCTTGGTCAAGCAAAAAGCAAAACTCTGTGGCTTTGTCCACCGCGGAGGCAGAGTATATAGCGGCCGGTGCATGTTGTGCCCAAATTCTATATATGAAGCAAACCCTTTTGGACTTTGGAATTAAATTTGATTGTGTGCCTCTCCTTTGTGACAATGAAAGTGCGGTTAAGATAGCTAGAAACCCCGTTCAACACTCCCGCACTAAGCACATTGATATTCGCCATCACTTCTTGCGGGACCATGAGGCTAAAGGAGACATCTCTTTGCAAGGTGTTAGGTCCGAAGAACAATTGGTGGATATCTTCACTAAACCACTTGATGAGAAAACTTTTTCTAGACTTAGAAGTGAATTAAATGTGCTAGATGCATCTAACGTCATGTAAGGTTGCATATCAAATAGGTCTTGTCTAACTCCCAAAGGATAGGGGCGAGCTAGAAATAGTTTTCCCTGAGGAAGCCTTTGGAAGGTTTAAACTTGGCAAGATAGATTTACATTATGCTTTGCATGATTCCTGCCATATAGACTTGCACTCATCTTGCATTATTTGTTTGGCATTGCATACGGTAGATTGTCACAAAGGGGAACCCACATCATGAGAAGGAGACTTGTTCAAAATGCAATATCTCAACTCATAGGATGTGGATAGAGCAAAATTCTAAAGGTACATGCTTTAAAGAGATAGAAGTTTTCCATACTCTAGCTCACAAAGCATGGGCCTTACATTTTCGTGGTTTCACTCCTAACCTTGTGTGTTCTCTTTGCTTAAGGGCTTAGCCAATATGTGGCACTATATTTGAAGCCTTCTATTAGAGGTTAGGAGTTGCCCAAAAAGTCCTAGGACCCATCCTTATCTTTGTGTGTTTAAGTCCAAGGACACATATGGGCAGTCTTAGGTTTTCTGTAGTCATCGGATTATCCGATGCTAGGGCCAGCAGATCATCGGATCAATTGGTGCTTCAGTTCAGTGCTCAGATCAAGTCAGATGTCACAAATCAACCGATGAGTTCATTTCAGAAGACATCGGAGCATCCGGTGCTCAGTTTTCTGGTGCCCTGCAGAAATCGACCGATGATCGACACCTCAACGTCGGTTCATCCGGTGTTCAAAGAGAGTTTTTGGAACAGCTCTCTGTTGAACTCGACCGATGCATCCTCCGATGACCATCGGTCCATCCGGTGTTTTGTGCGCAGCTAGGGTTTGCCCGTACGGTTTAAATAGCGGTTCGGCCGCCCGTGTTTTCTTCTTCCCCGCTTCTCTCGCCGCCGCCCGCTTCTCTCGCCGTCCTCGCGCCCTCCGGCCGCCTCCCAGCCGCCGCCGCCGCCCTTCGGCCGCCGCCGCCGCCTCTCCCGCGCACGCCACCTCCAGTCGCCGCGCGCCGCCTCCCAGTCGCCGCCGCCGCCTCTCCCGCGCGCGCCGCCTCCCAGGCGCCGCCGCCGCCTCCTAGGCGCCGCCCGTGCCCGCGCCACCGCCTCTCCCGCGAGCGCCGCCGCCGTTCCACCGCGCCGCCGCAGTTCCCTCCTCCGCCGCGCCTCCCTCGCCGTCTCCCCTCCACCACCGCGCATCACCCTCTCCGCTAGGATTTCGCCGAGCTTCGCCGTTCGTCGCTAAGGTTTGCTCCGTGCCGCGCGACGTCCTTCGTTGTTTTTCGTCGTTCATCTCCACCGTCGCTAACCCTAGCTCTCAATTGCATCAAGATGGGTCGCGATCGCAAAGGAAAGGGCAAGGCTATTGAGGAGCCCGCCGCGAAGAAGCGCAAGATGTCCAAGGACGCTCGTCGTGCGGAGTTGGCCGCTCGCGCCGCCGAGGAGCGTGAGCGCGGCCATCGCGGTTCCTTACGGATCCGCGAGTCCCGGCAGAGGCAGGAGCAGCCTCCGGTCCAGCCGGTGCCTCCCGAGGGCTCCGACGAGGAGGAGACCGAGGTGCCGCCTCTCATCTGCCGGCGCACCCCGAGGACTCGTGGGGGTGGACAGACTCCTACGGCGAGTCGGCGCCCCTCTGCGGCTGACCGCGCCGAGGACAGAGAGGCCGAAAGGGCCATCCACCTGATGGACACAGCAGTCCGTGTTGTCGAAGATGTCCGACTCACCGACTACAGGAAGATGAAGGCAAGGCAACTGAAGAAGCTCAGATGGTCAGCGTTGCTTGAGGAGTGGTTCCCACGGCCTAGGGACGCTCGAGTTGACTCCCGCTTTTGGACCCTGACACAGGCGTCCCTGTACGAGACTTACAGGCGTCGGGGCCACAAGCTCTTCCATCATAACAGCATCGACTGGGATCAGCTTGCAGTGGCAGCAGGACACGGGATCAGGCCACTTTTTGAGAGATACAGAGGACTTGTGGACCTGCTCTCGCACTAGAGGAGTGCGTATGTCGAGGAGTGGGTCAGGGTGTTCTACGCGACACTCTACGTCTCTGAGGGCCGTCGCTCGATTCACTTCATGTTCATGGGGCGGATCCACGACGTGTCTCGAGACTTGTTGGGCAGACTGCTTGGTGTGGAGCTCTCTACTACGTGCCTGCACCAGATAGTCTACGGAGACGCAGACCCGCCGAGGAGGCCACTGACTGGAGGAGTGGCACCGCCTTTCGAGGAGATCAGAGGTCTGTTCACTCAGCCGTTCACTCCTGACCAGCCGAGGGTACCAGCGCTTCTCACCCCAGCAGCTCGGACAGTTCACCACGTCCTCAGGCGTACTCTACTACCGAGGTCTGGCTACTTGGAGGGCTTCACGAGCCTTCAGCAGACCATCCTGTTCTATGTGATGAACGGGATGGAGTTCGACATCGTAGATATTCTGATCTGCGAGATGGAGGACGTGATCACCGACGGAGTTGGGATGCTTCGACAGTTGGTCTTCGGTCACTGGATCTGTCACCTTCTCCACCAGTTGGTTCCAGAGGACACTCCAGGAGTTTCTCAGCTGACGGAGATGCACGTGACCCGGTTCATCCACTACCGAGTCCCCACTCCGGGAGACCGCCGCCTTGGCCGTCCCGTCGAGCGTGAGGTTCGAGCCAGACTGTCAGAGGAGGACTGGGCCGAGCTGACTCAGGAGGACGCAGAGCTGGCACAGGCAGAGGCTCAGGGAGGAGACCTACAGCACATATGGTCGGACAGCGACACCAGCGACAGTGTCGAGGAGTACTTCCCTCCTGCTCCTCCTTCACCGAGGCAGCACGACACAGAGGCAGGAGGCTCAGCAGCTCCACCACCTACACCTCCTCCAGTGTTAGAGGCTCAGGTGACTCAGCCGTCAGAGCTCACTGCTTTACTTCAGCGGATGGCTCAGCAGCAGGAGCAGCAGGCGGCTCGACAGGAGCAGCTTCAGAGGCAGCAGCAGGAGATGCAGCTAGAGATCGCCCGTCAGAGGCGAGAGGACACCGACACGTACACCAACCTTGTCGACCAGATGACGAGACGCACTCTGGACCAGCAGCAGCAGACTCAGCAGATGTTGTTGGGCATCCTGGGGTTGGTCACCAACCTCTACCAGCAGACGGGAGTCGCCCTTCCACCTCAGCACTTGGGACTCAGTCAGGCTCCAGGTGCACCCCCACTGGCACCAGCTCCAGCACCGTCCTCGTCGATCCCCAGCTTCAGTATACCACCTCTGTTCGCCTCGACAGCGCCCGCTCACTCGACAGTACTGCCGCTGACGTCGTTCCAGTCCTCACCTCTTCCGGCAGTACCTTCTCCACCGGCGCCAGCAGTCTCAGCGGATCCTCCAGCAGCTCCAGCTCCAGCTCCCCCCGCTCCAGCTCCAGCGCCAGCGACCTCCACCTCCAGCAGCTCCGGCGACAGCACCGTCGACGCCGACCGCTTCACCATCGCCAGGAGCGCGCCTGAGTCGTAGGGACTCGACTTCCCTTTTTGGTGTCTTGATGCCAAAGGGGGAGAAGAGTTAGAGTCAGGGGGAGGTTAGCTCAGTTCTAGGGGGAGTTCTTGGTTTTAGGGGGAGTGTCTATCCCTTTGCTACTTATTGTTATCTTTGAGATTGCCTGTTATTATTATTTGCCATTATTGTACTCCTGGTGCTACTTTGTGCTCCTACGCTTCTTACGCTTTATTGTTTATTATTTGAGCCTTCGAGCCACTTGTGTTGCAATTTGTACGTGTTATATTTCTTTTTTGAGCATTGCGTTTTAATTCCATTAATTCTATGCTCTACTCGTTGTGTTGTCATCAATCACCAAAAAGGGGGAGATTGAAAGCATCTAGGGCCCCGTGAGGTATGGTTTCGGTGATTAATGACAACCGTTCGTTATTACTAATGAATTTGTGGATGCGAGGTTTCACGTATATCATATCAAACGTTAATGAACTATCTATTCACACCATCTACTGCTCATTGGATACAAATGGAGACCCCTCAACGATCTATTCTAAGGGGTTATTCGATACTCATGAAAACTAAATGAAGAACTCATACAACGACTCTATTCTATCAAAATTGGCAACACAAGAAGCTTACACTTCATCAAAATATCATTTCAAACAAGTGTCAAAGAGGTCACTCAAGAAGATTCCAAAAGATCAACTCAAAACAACTCAAAGCAAACAAGTTGCACTCACCGGATCATCCGATGTCTTGCAAAATGACTACATCGGTCAAGTTTGAGTTGGCAGAAGAAGAAGACCTCAGAGTCCAGTACACACCGGATCATCCGATGTGAAGGAAGTGGCACATCGGTTGATTTCAACAGAAGGATGATATCTGAGTTATTCTGAAGAAGTACACACCGGATCATCCGATGATTAAGTAAGTGTACATCGGTCAACTTCAACAGAGACATTATTTCTGAACCAATTCTGAAGATCAACTCACCGGATCATCCGATGATGAAGTTGAAGTAACATCGGTCGATTAAAAGATCCAACGGTTATATCCAACGGTCACATCTGACACATGACATCAGCTAATTTGGAATTCGACCGATGCTCATATAAAGGGGTGCATCGGAGGATCCGATGTTCACTGAAAAAGTCTGCCTACTTTTCCAACGGCTATCTCGTGTGGGCTGGCTATAAATACCCCTCCAACCGGCCATTTCGTCAAGTCTTGATCACCAGAGCCTCACTACACATCCTCAAGCATTCAAGACCAAGAGCTACCACTTCCACACTTCAAAACCTCTTGTACTCCAACTATAGGTTATATCTAGCTAGAGAGAAGCTTGTGTGCGTCCATTCTTGGTGATTGGAATCTCTAGGCTAGTGAGAGAGAGTGTCTTGGTGACTTCTCTCACCTTGTAAACGTTGGAGGAAGAAGAGATCGCTCCGGAGCTTACCAAGGCGTTTGTGGAAGCCCAGAGGATCACCATTGTACAAGGCTTGAGCTCCACCTTGCCGGAGAAGGCGAACGGAGAAAGATAGTGGATTCCCTTGTCTAGGTGACTTGGGAGTGGCTATACCCTTTGGTGGGTGCCACAACGTGGACATAGGTAGATTTTTGTGATCTTACCGAACCACGGGAAAAATCGCCGTGTCTCCGAGTCTCCGCGGGAGTTTGCATTTCTCTCCTCACCCCCTTACTATTACGCATTTACTATTCCAAACTTAACACTCTTGCTTGCGTAGTTAGTTCACATAGGGAATTGGTCTTCAACAATTAAGTTTTAAATTGCTCTAAAATTTGAAAAAGCCCAATTCACCCCCCCTCTTGGGCGTTTCGATCCTTACACGGGTCACTTCCTCTGTGACCCCTCTTCCAGACCTGAATCGGAGTCGGCTCCTGACCGCTCTCGCACTCCTATGTATATGTGTTAGTTCAATGAATAATTTTAACATATTTCAAAACAATAGTAATCACACTTACCATGCGTTTAGCCAGTGTAAGTAGCCGTCCACACCAAACGTGTGCTTCCCATCCATCCCTTTGCTCTGTCGACGGGTCCTAGAAACTTCCTGGAACCACTGACTCGCCCATAGAGCACACAGGGCACGGTAGTCCTCCGAACGGCCGTCTAACCACGCTACACCGACCTGCATACATTTATTATTAGGTTATAGACTATTTACCTATTGTGCTTCTTCCACATTTTAAAATAAATATTTTACAATTTACCTCTGTGTACTGCTCCGCCGTCAAGTAACTGGAAGCCATGTTTCTAAATGCCCACAGCTCGCCCTCTTCCGGATGCAGCTTCATGTACGCTCTCGTCGCTTGAATTCTTTCGTTTGAACGACTGCGTAACGAGCTTCTGAGCGTTCTTCTGGAACACAGCTCGAGCGTAGTCCACCTCGGCCTCGTCCTCTGTGCCTAAAAACATATTTATACATCATTGGTATTAACTATATTATAGACTTGTATTACAGAAATATATAATTCATGCTTACCATGAAGTCGGACCACACAGCCTCCTGGTGGTTGCCGTGAGCAACGTGCTGGGCAGTGGCGTAATCGTCCCACGACGTGGCGGGGACACCGTTCACTACACCGGGGTAGTGCAAATGGATAAGCCGCACGAGGACACTGTTCACCTGCTTGTGGCGTCCTTGACCTGTGAACGAGTCATCGTACCAAGACCTGATAAAGAATGATAAATCAATACATCTAGAACACTAAAATAATCTAAATTGAAGAGTTAGAGATTTACTTACATATCGCCAACCGGACGAATAACTATCCGGTCATATGGGTTTGTAGGAGCCGGAGGAGGAGCCACATAGTGACTCCTCCTAGTCCGACGCCTCTGAGGTGGCTCGATGTGACACCCTCATTTTCGGGTTCTGCATATATTCATATTTTATATGTGAAAACATTTCAAAATAAGTAGAAATAAAGAAAATATTAAAAAGATAGCCAAAAAGAGCCAAATTCCAGTTTACAGAGAGCGTCGAAGACAATTCCCGCGGCCGGTGACCACGTGGCGCGTTCGGGGCTCACCTCCGAGAGGTCCAGCCCCACTAGACACGTGTCGCTCTCGGAGCTCACCTCCGGGAGGTCCGACACTACCGGACACGTGTCACCTCCGGAGCTCGCCTCCGGGAGGTCCGACGCTGATGGACACGTGTCGACCTCGGAGCTCGTCTCTGAGGAAAAAGGAAGTCCGACACTACTTGATGTGCGGCATTCTCGGAGCTTACCTCAGAAGAGAGGGGAGGTCCAGAATTGACACATGGCACCCCGGAGCCACCTCCAAAGAGAGGGGGAGGTCCGGAACTGACACGTGGCGTTCACGGAGCTCGCCTCTGTTGAGAGGGGAGGTCCCGACACACCAGACACGTGGCGCACGTGGAGCTCGCCTCTGTTGAGAGGGGAGGTCCCGACCCACCAGACACGTGGCGCACGTGGAGCTCGCCTCTAAAGAGAGGGAGGTTCCCGCCCGCCAGGATACGTCGCGCACGCGGAGCCCGCCTCTGAGAAAGAGGGAGGTCTCGCTCGCTCGACACGCGGCATAACCGGAGCTCGTCTTTGCGGAAAAAGGAGACCAGGCCCCCGATGGACACGTGGAACTTCCGGAGCTCATCACCGCGTAAGGACGCGACTCTGAAGCGGTTTTTCTTTTGTATGCATGGGAATCCCCAGTACTGAGGAAACCGACACGACTTCCACAATGTTACCAAACCAAATCGGCAAGAGATAAGTTGTTAAGATTCAAAAACGGTTTGAATAGGACTCTTGTTCGAAGTCCAATCAGATAAGAACCCTTTGTTTCCCTCATATAAATAGAACCCGAAACAAACCCCTTGGTCGTAACATCTTCTCTGAGCCGACAACTTAGAAGCCCTAGCCCCAGCTTGCCGAGTAAACCCTTCGCCGGAGTTCAGTCGCGGGAGATCGCCGGAAGAGAGCCCCAACGATCTGTCTTGCTAGGAGAAGGACCTCGAGACCAAGAAGAACGTAAGGTAGGTCTCCATTATCACCTTACGACATCATCACGGTTTTTATTCGCATCTGTTTCCTCAATTCCTTCGAAACAAAAGCTTTTTCGTGGACAGATCACGTGTTGATCGGTTTGATCTAGATCTTAAGTCCAGATCATTGCCATGTCCACATTTGATCTATACACCTCCGTTCTTCATAAAAACCCCCCATACAAACATGCAAGAGCACGTACAAAACAAAAACTGCACCATAGGATTAACATGCATATGCATCATTGCATCTTAAAGTAGAGTTTGTGCATGATATTGATTGCTGTGAATCTTGTATATGCGTGATCGCGAATAGAAGGACAAGCTCAGGGAGCTACCTATGACGGACTACAACAACAATATTTTGAGCAATCGGAACCGCCAGAACAAGGCAAGTGCCCCTTGACCATATTGATCCTATGTTTTGGGAAACTATTTTGTTTTTGCGAAAAGGTGTATGTTCTGAGTCAAAAATGATGAGAAACCCTTTTATAGGAGTTTACTAGTTTTGGTTAAACCACCCTTGTCGCCAGGGAAGTTATTGAGTCGGGTATGGTTTTTAGTTTTATGCTTCGCTGAGTCCATAAGATTGGGAAGCGAGATAGATGTGTCTAGCTAAATGCACTCGTAATGATAATGAGAAACTGATGTTGTTAATGAACATGGATCGGAGGGAGATCTAGGCAAGCCTGGGTTTCTGAATGAGGTAGCCTGAGATGGTGGTTACTTGCCGTATATCTAAGGACCGGTTCATGCGAGCACATGCCAGGATAACAGTGCCACCACAAGGCCAAGTATGGGTGCGGCTTAGCTGACTAATTAGGTAAGTTACTAGATTGTTATGGACCGTGGAAGGCGTGGGGAATGGGAGTCAAGTGAGGACTGCCCTGGGAACTGCATGGCACAAGAGGGGGCCCGTGGGTGGGAGAATTAGAGATTCTAGCCTGCCGGTGAAACCTTAGTGAGTCCATACATCTAGTAGCCCCTTTGTAAAGGCTATTTGGTGATCTCTTGACCATACACCAATGGTTGTGTACTGGTATAATGGAGGTTCTGCAGTCACCGACGAGTGACGAAATCACAAACTTGTGGGTAAAGTGGTATAAACTCTGCAGAGTTTAAAACTATTATGATAGTCGAGCTTACGGTCACGAGCGCCTGGCCAACTTCCATGATTAGTTGGGATGGTTATTGGGTATGGTTTTGGTTATGGTTTGGCTTTCGGGACCGTTGAGTCCAGGTGATAAGATTTGGATGCATGACTGTTGAGTCATGGCAATGAGATTGGTCTCGGTGTGAGACAGAATTATTTATGAGATCAAATGGTAGCGAATACGAGATGGTATTCGTGAGATGGTAGCGAATACGAGAAGGTATTCGTGAGCAAGAATGAAGTTGATTAATGTCTGGTTGAGACATGGAAAGTGATGAACATAAGGGAGGTATGTTGGTATTTTAATACATGTTAGGATTACAATCACTTAAAGTTAAGTTGTTGTTTTATCGTGGTTTTGATAAATAACTTTGCTTTCTGTAATGAGCGTTTTTATACCTACCTTGTTGTGAGCTACATATCATATTTTCCTGCACTTGCTGAGTACATAATTGTACTCAAACTTGCATTATTGTTTCATTATCAGAAACGGGAGAAGATTACTATGAAGACCAGGTGGAGCATTAGGCGTGTAATCTGTCCTCAACCTTGCCTGTGGGGATGGAGTAGAGATGGAGCCGCCGCTGCTGCTTAGATTGCTTTCGCACTAGTTAGAAGACTTCCGTTACATAGAAATAAGACTTCCGTTGTAAGATTAGACTTCCGCTACCAAGCTGAGTCCAAGACTCATGAAACCTTGTAATATACTCTGCTATTCGTGGTTATATATATTCTGAAATTCAGTTTGTGGATGACGTGTATATGTGTGATGAACATCCTAGGCACACATATGCATCAGTTCTCGGTTCCGTGGTTTTTCCACGAAATTGAGATCGTCACAGATTGGTATCAGAGCCACGGGTTTACGGTAGGTTACACGCTTAGATAGAAGTCACAAGTTGGTATCAGACACAGATTGGTATCAACCTGCCACGGGTTGATCGTAGATCACACAACCTAGATAGGTCACAGATAGATATTGAAGCCGCCATGCCTAGTCACAGATTGGTGCAATCCACGGATTGGTACCAAGCTACCATGGTTGATTGTAGGTCACAAGCCTAGAATGATCACAGATTGGTAGCTGAGCCACGTTGACTGTAGGATGCACCCTAGTAACAGCTTGGTATTAGAAGCCACGCTGACCATAGGATGCAAGCCTAGGATGCATGGATTGGCATTGGAACTACCTTGACATAGGATACAAGCCTAGGAGAAGCCATAGTTGGATTACAGATTGGCATCACCCTAAGCCATATAGGACCCCCATTGAATAAGCCTTGAGTAGGAGTTGTGTGAGCCCTTGTGATGATTGTTTGTGATTGTGTGCTTAGTGTGAGTTGTGGGACGTCTCAAGCGTTGTCCATATCCACACATGAGTAGAAAGAGGTGTGAGATGACTCGGCACTTGTTCACATCCTCATATGGGCTAATATATATAGTCCAATCCACCTTGATGCATATAGTTATGGGGATCCATCTAACCTGCTAACCTCTATTCTATTTCGTTCTCTCTCACAGATGGTGAGAGGAAACGCCGGCCGCCAAGGAAGGAACATCCGTGGCAACCAAGAGGATGGCCACGATGAAGTTCCTGTTAACCCCGGAGCTGGTGAGAACAACCTGGAACGGTTTATGGCCATGCAGAATCAACTTATGCAAACCATGATCCAAACTTTGGGTCAGTTGCAGGCCAACAACAACACCCCGTTCCGGCACCACTGCCACCACCACCACCAACACCGTCGGCTCATAACAGACTGGGAGAGTTCATGAGGACTCGACCACCCACCTTTGCTCAAGCTAACGACCCCATGGAGGCCGACGACTGGTTGAAATCCATGGAGAATAAGCTTGCCATAGTTCAGTGCAATGACCGAGAGAAGGTTCTCTTTGCATCGCACCAACTCATGGGAGCTGCCGCTGACTGGTGGGATGCCATGTGCAACGCTCATGTCGACCCGGAGACGATCACTTGGATTGAGTTCAAGGAGAGTTTCCACTCTCATTACATCCCTGCTGGTGTAATCATGCTCAAGAGACAGGAGGTCAAAGGTCTCCGCCAAGGACAGAAAAGCGTGAATGAGTATCTCAACAAGTTCACGCAACTGTCCCGGTACGCCCCCGAAGATGTCAACTTGGACCAACAGAAGCAGTACCTGTTCATGAGAGGGTTGAACAATGAGATCCAGGTTCAGCTCCTCAACAATGACTACGCGAGCTTCCAGAAGCTGGTTGACAAGGCTATAGTGGTTGAAAGCAAGATTCGAGAGATCGAGCGAGAGGGCAAGAGGAACATGACATACCAGCCACAAGGGAGCAACGTACGACCTCGGTACATGCCCCCATCTGCACCTCAGTATGGATCGACCGCTCCTGCACACCGCCCTAATCAGCCACCACAGCAATGACCCGTTGCACCAGCACCTCATGTGCCTTTGCCTCATGTGCCCCGAACCAACATGGGCGTTCCTGTGCAAAGCCCCCGCCCCAACGTACCTGCTGCCGTGGACAACAGGGCATGCTTTGCATGCGGGGAAACAGGACACTTCGTGAGCCAGTGCCTGAGGAAAGGTCCTGGACAGCAAGGCAACGTGCCCAAGTAAACCCACAGCCGAACGAAGGGGACAATCAAGGAAACCGTGGACAGCAGAACTATGCTCGCGACAACGTGAACCATGTCTCTGCTGAGGAAGCACAACAGGCTGAGGACGTCGTAATTGGTACGTTCCTTGCTAACTCCAACCCAGCCACCATTTTATTTGATTCTGGAGCATCACATTGCTTCATATCATCCAAGTATGTTGCCAAGCATAATCTACCCATATCACACTTAAATTGTACTATGTTGGTTAATTCTCCTGGTGGAGAGATGAGGACTAATATAGTATGTCCGAAAGTAAGCCTTAAAATAAGGGGGTAGACTTCCTTGCCAACCTCATTGTCTTGGATTCCCAAGGGCTTGACATAATATTCGGGATGGATTGGTTAAGCAAGAACAACGGAGTAATCCAATGTGTCGAAAGGAGCGTGCAGTTGACAAACGAGCACGGTATTCATATCGAGTTTGAGTCAGCCCAACAAACAACCAAGAAGGCAAGTTTGAACCATGTCGAAGGAGCAACATTGGACAGCATTCCAGTGGTTCAAGAATTCTCGGACATGTTTCCTGAAGAACTTCCAGGTATGCCAGGTGACCGGGACATTGAGTTTGTCATTGATTCGGTACCCGAAACTGCACCCATAGCAAAGAGACCCTATAGGATGCCCACCAATGAACTAGTGGAACTCAAGAAGCAAATTCAAGAGCAGTTGGAGAAGGGTTTTATACGTCTAAGCTCGTCACCATGGGGAGCCCCCGTGCTCTTCGTAGACAAGAAGGATGGGACCCAAAGGATGCGTGTGGACTATAGGTCTCTCAACGAGGTGACAATCAAGAACAAATACCCTCTACCCCGTATAGAAGACCTATTCGACCAAATGAAAGGAGCCCGAGTGTTCTCCAAGATTGATCTTCGGTCAGGATACTTCCAGCTGAAGATTAAGCCCTCCGATATACCCAAGACTGCCTTTCGAACACGGTATGGTTCGTATGGATATACCGTCATGTATTTTGGGTTAACAAATGCACCCGCATACTTCATGTACCTTATGAACAAGGTTTTCATGGAGTACTTGGATAAGTTTGTCGTGGTTTTCATTGATGATATTATGGTGTATTCAAAAAGTGAGGAGGAGCATGAAGAACATTTGAGATTGACCTTGTAGAAAATGTGCGAGCATCAATTGTATGCCAAGCTTAACAAGTGTCAATTTTGGCTAAAGGAGATATCGTTCCTAGGCCACATTATCTCCGAGGAAGGAGTATCAGTTGATCCTGGAAAAGTGGGAGATGTTCTGAAGTGGAACCAACCGCAAAACGTGAGAGATATTCGGAGTTTTCTTGGGATGGCTGGATACTACCGACGCTTCATCAAGGACTTCTCTAAGATAGCAAAACCTATGACAGAGTTGCTAACGAAGGGAAAAAGCGTTACAGTGGACATCAACGTGCCAAGAGAGCTTTGAGGAACTCAAGAAAAGGCTAACCACAGCGCCGGTTTTGGTATTGTCGGACGTAAGCAAGAGCTTTGACATATATTGTGACGCATCAAGACAAGGGCTCGGATGTGTGCTCATGCAAGAAGGACAAGTGGTAGCCTATGCCTCATGACAATTAAAGAAGCACGGGCTTAATTATCCTACACATGACTTGGAGCTAGCAGCAGTAGTGCATGCATTGAAGATTTGGAGACATTATATCCTTGGTCATCGATGTGATATCTATACGGATCATAAAAGCCTCAAGTACATATTCACACAAACGGACTTGAATTTGAGGCGACGTCGATGGTTGGAACTCATCAAGGATTACGATGTTGGAATCAACTACCAACTTGGAAGGGCCAATGTAGTAGTTGATGCATTGAGCTAGAAGGGAGCATGTCACCAACTCACGGTTCGGGAGCTACCATCCGAACTACGCAAGGAGCTCAAACGGTTATACCTCAGATTTCTTGAACAAGATGGAAGTGATGGAACTCCACTCTTCATTGGAGCAAGAGATAAGAGATGGCCAAGCAACGGATGAGGAGATCAAGGAAAGGATCCGACAAGGAATAGAGAAGGATTTCAAGGAAGATGAGAAGGGTACGCTTTGGCTAGGAAAAAGGAATTGTGTGCCTAACGTAAAGCACATCCGCGACATGATATTAAAAGAAGCACATGATTCACCTTATTCCATACATCCCAGAAGTACCAAGATGTACAAGGACCTGAAGACTTGTTATTGGTGAGATGGTATGAAGAGGGACATAGCCGAATATGTTGCCCTATGCGATACATGCCAATGGGTGAAGGCCGAACATCAAATACCCGTTGGATTGTTGCAACCCTTGAAGGTACCCGAGTGGAAGTGGGAAGATATCAGTATGGATTTCATCGTCGGGTTGCCACGTACTTAGTTGGGTTACGACTCCATCTGGGTTATCATGGACCGATTGACGAAAACAACCCATTTTCTCCCTGTAAGGACCAAGTACAACGTTGCACAATTAGACGAGTTGTACATGGAGCAAACTGTGTGCCGTCATGGAGTCCCGAGGAGGATAGTCTCAGATCGGGGTTCTCAGTTTACCTCTAGATTTTGGAAGAAGCTGCAGAGAGCTATGGGTACACGACTGGATTTTAGCTCCGCTTACCACCCGCAGACCGACGGGCAAATAGAAAGGACAAACCAAATTTTGGAGGACATGTTGACAGCCTGTGCCTTGAAATATGGACGTAGTTGGGATAGGGCTTGCCGTACGCGGGATTCTCCTATAACAACAGCTATCAAGCCAGCTTGAAGATGTCACCTTTCGAAGCATTATATGGCAGACGGTGTAGAACACCGTTGTTTTGGAATGAGGCCGGAGAAAACCAAGTGTTTGGACCCGAAGTGCTACAAGAAGCTGAAAAGCAAGTCCAAACGATATGGGAGGACTTAAAGGCTGCTCAGTCACGACAGAAAGGCTATGTGGACAATAGACGAAGAAAGTTGACTTTCGAAGTCGGAGACTACGTATACCTCAAGGTATCGCTAATCTGTGGCCAACAATATTTCAACGTCAAAGGCAAGCTAGCACCTCGCTATATTAGACCATTTTAGATTTTAGACAAGCGATGAGAAGTAGCCTATCAACTAGAGCTCCCAACGCACCTCTCCGACGTACATGACGTGTTTCATGTATCTCAGCTCAAGAAGTGCTTAAGAGTGCCAAAAGAGCAAGTACCAATGGAAGATCTCGAACTTCAGGACGACCTGACCTATGCAGAGCACCCTGTCCAAATTTTGGACGTAAAGGAAAGGGTCACGAGGAACAATGTGATCCGATGGTGCAAGGTACAATGGAGCCATCACACCGAAGCTGAAGCCACATGGGAGCGTGAAGAAGGTATAAAGACAGAGTTTCCTCATCTATTCTCTACTAACGAATCTCGAGGGCGAGATTCAATTTAAGGGGGGTAGATTTGTGACACCCTCATTTTCGGGTTCTGCATATATTCATATTTTATATGTAGAAAACATTTTAAAATAAGTAGAAATAAAGAAAATATTAAAAAGATAGCTAAAAAGAGCCAGATTCCAGTTTACAGAGAGCGCCAAAGACAATTCCCGCGACCGCTGACCACGTGGCGCGTTCGGAGCTCACCTCCGAGAGGTCCGGCCCCGCTAGACACGTGTCGCTCTTGGAGCTCACCTCCGGGAGGTCCGACACTACCGGGCACGTGTCACCTCCGGAGCTCGCCTCCGGGAGGTCCGACGCTAATGGACACGTGTCGACCTCTGAACTCGTCTCTGAGGAAAAAGGAAGTCCGCCGCTACTTGACGTGTGGCATTCTCGGAGCTTACCTCAGAAGAGAGGGGAGGTCCAGAATTGACACATGGCACCCCGGAGCCACCTCCTAAGAGAGGGGGAGGTCCGGAACTGACACGTGGCGTTTGCAGAGCTCGCCTCTGTTGAGAGGGGAGGTCCCGACACACCAGACACGTGGCACACGTGGAGCTCACCTCTGTTGAGAGGGGAGGTCCCAACCCACCATACACGTGGCGCACGTGGAGCTCGCCTCTGAAGAGAGGGAGGTTCCCGCCCGCCAGGATACGTGGCGCACGCGGAGCCCGCCTCTGAAAAAGAGGGAGGTCTCGCTCGCTTGACACACGGCACAACTGGAGCTCGTCTTTGCGGAAAAAGGAGACCAGGCCCCCGATGGACACGTGGAGCTTCCGGAGCTCATCACCGCGTAAGGACGCGACTCTGAAGCGGTTTTTCTTCTGTATGCATGGGAATCCCCGGTACTAAGGAAACCGACACGACTTCCACAATGTTACCGAACCAAATCGGCAAGAGATAAGTTGTTAAGATTCAAAAACGGTTTGAATGGGACTCTTATTTGAAGTCCAATCAGATAAGAACCCTTTGTTTCCCTCTTATAAATAGAACCCGAAACAAACCCCTTGGTCGTAACATCTTCTCTGAGCCGACAACTTATAAGCCCTAGCCCCAGCTCACCGAGTAAACCCTTCATCGGAGTTCAGTCGCGGGAGATCACCGAAAGAGAGCCCCAACAATCTGTCTTGCTAGGAGAAGGACCCCGAGACCAAGAAGAATGTAAGGTAGGTCTCCATTATCACCTTACGACATCATCACGGTTTTTATTCGCATATGTTTCCTCAATTCCTTCGAAACAGATGCTTTTTCATGGACATATCACGTACTGATCGGTTTGATCTAGATCTTAAGTCCAGATCATCGCCACGTCCACATTTCATCTATACACCTCTATTCTTCACAAAAACCCCATACAAACATGCAAGAGCACGTACAAAACCAAAACTGCACCATAGGATTAACATGCATATGCATCATTGCATCTCAAAGTAGAGTTTGTGCATGATATTGATTGATATGAATCTTGTATATGCGTGATCGCGAATAGAAGGACAAGCTCAGGGAGCTACCTACGACGGACTACAACAAGAAGATTTTGAGCAACCGGAACCGCCAGAACAAGGCAAGTGCCCCTTGACCATATTGATCCTATGTTTTGGGAAACTATTTTGTTTTTGCGAAAAGGTGTGTGTGCTGAGTCAAACATGATGGGAAACCCTTTTACAGGAGTTTACTAGTTTTGGTTAAACCACCCTTGTCGCTAGGGAAGTTATTGAGTCGGGTATGGTTTTTACTTTTATGCTTCGCTGAGTCCATAAGATTGGGAAGCGAGATAGATGTGACAAGCTAACTGCACTCATAATGATAATGGGAAACTGATGTTGTTAATGAACATGGATCGGAGGGAGATCTAGGCAAGCCTGGGTTTGTGAATGAGGTAGCCTGAGATAGTGGTTACTTGCCATAGATCTAAGGACCGGTTCATGCGAGCACATGCCAGGATAACAGTGCCACCACAAGGCCAAGTATGGGTGCGGCTTAGCTGACTAATTAGGTAAGTTACTAGATTGTTATGGACCATGGAAGGCGCGGGGAATGAGAGTCAAGTGAGGACTGCCCTGGGAACTGCATGGCACAAGGGGGGCCCGTGAGTGGGAGAATTGGAGATTCTAGCCTGCCGATGAAACCTTAGTGAGTCCATACATCTAGTAGCCCCTTTGTAAAGGCTATTTTGTGATCTCTTGACCATACACCAATGGTTGTGTACTGGTATAATGGAGGTTCTGCAGTCACCGACGGGTGACGAAATCATAAACTTGTGGGTAAAGTGGTACAAACTCTGCAGAGTTTAAAACTATCATGATAGCCGAGCTTATGGTCACGAGCGCCTGGCCAACTTCTATGATTAGTTGGGATGGTTATTGGTTATGGTTTTGGTTATGGTTTGGCTTTCGGGACTGTTGAGTTCGAGTGATAAGATTTGGATGCATGACTGTTGAGTCATGGCAACGAGATTGGTCTCGGTGTGAGACGGAATTGTTTATGAGATGAAATGGTAGCGAATACGAGATGGTATTCGTGAGATGGTAGCGAATACGAGTGTGACGCCCTCAATTCTGTGGAAAAACCACGGAAACGAGAACTAATGCATATGTGTGCCCAGGATGTTCATCACACATATACATATATTCCACAAACTGAATTCAGAATATATATAACCATGAATAACAGAGTTTATTACAATGTCTCATGAGTCTTGGACTCATGCCTACAGCGGAAGTCTTATTTCTATGCAGCGGAAGTCTTTATTCTAATGCGGAAGCGATTTAACTAATGCGGAAGCAAATCTAAGCAGAAATGGCTCCATCCCTAATCCCTCCACAGGCAAGGTTGAGAACAGATCACACGCCGTAATGCTCCACTTGGTCTTCATAGTAGGCTTCTCCTGCTGCTGATGATGAAATAATAATGCAAGTTTGAGTACAATGATGTACTCAGCAAGTGCGGGAAAACACATGATATGCAGCTCATAACAAGGTAGTCATAAAAAGGCTTATTTGCAGGAAAGCAAATTTATAAAATCATGATAAAACAACAACTTAACTTTAAATGAATGTAATCCCAACATGAATTAAATTACCAACATACCTTCATCACTTCCGTATTACATCCGAACATTAACCAACCTTTATTCACACTCACGAATACCTCCTCGTATTCGCTACCATCTCACGAATACCTTCCCGTATTCGCTATCTTCCCATCTCATAAAACAACTCCTTCTCGCACTGAGACCAATCCTATGTCACGACTCAACAGTCATGCAACCATCTCATCACCCGGACTCAACAGTCCCAACAACCAAACCATAACAAACTCATTAACCATAACCAAGAACCTTCCCAATAACCATCCCAACTAATCATGGCAGTTTAGCCAGGCGCTCGTGACCATAAGCTCGACTATCATGATAGTTTTAATAACTCTGCAGAGTTTGCACCTCTTTACCCACAAGTTTGTGATTTCATCACCCGTCGGCGACTGCAGAACCTCCATTATACCAGTACACAACCGTCGGTGTATGGTCAAGAGATCACAAAATAGCCTTTACAAAGGGGTTATTAGATGTATGGACTCACTAAGGTTTCACCGGCAGGCTAGAATCTCCAATTCTCCCACCCACGGGCCCCCTCTTGTGCCATGCAGTTCCTAGGGCAGTCCTCCTCGACTCCCATTCCCCGCGCCTTCCACAGTCCATAACACTCTAGCAACTTTCCTAATTACTCAGCTAAGCCGCACCCATACTTGGCCTTGTGGTGGCACTGTTATCCTGGCATGTGCATGCATGAACCGGTCCTTAGATCTATGGCAAGTAAATCACCATCTCATGCTACCTCATTCACAAACCCAGTCTTGCCTAGATCTCCCTCCGATCCATGTTCATTTAACATCATCAGTTTCTCATTATCATTACGAGTGCAGTTAGCTAGACACATCTATCTCGCTTCCCAATCCCATAGACTCAGCGAAGCATAAAGCAAAAACCATACCCGACTCATAAACTTCCCTGGTGACAAGGGTGGTTTAACCAGAGCTAATAAACTCCTATAAAAGGGTTTCCCATCATATTTTGACTCAGCATACACACCTTTTCGCAAAACAAAACAGTTTCACCCAAAACATAGGATCAATATGGTCAAGGAGCACTTGCCTTGTTCTTGCGATTCCGGTTGTTCTTGAATCCCAAAACCTTGTTGGTGCAGCTCGTCGTATACAGCTCCCTGAGCTTGTCCTGCTAGATAGGATCACGTGCATACAAGATTCACAGCAATCAATATCATGCACAAACCTTAAACTAGATGCGATGATGCTCATGCATGCTTATCCTATGATTAATTTTATTAGATTGGTCTGTACGGGTTCTTGCATGGCTTGCATGGATTTTATGATGAACAAGGGTGTTTGGATCAGAGGTGGACGTGGCGATGATCTTGTCTTTAGATCAACCTGACCATCAAATGATCTGTCCAAGAGAAGGCTTCTGTTCGAAAGGGATCAAAGAACAGATGCAAAGAAAACACAACGATGTCGTAAGGCGATATTGGAGACCTACCTTACGTTCTTCTCTGTCTCGAGGTCCTCCTCAGATCGTTGGGCTTTCCTCCGGTGTTCTTCCTTGCTGCACTACGTCGATGGTCTACTCGGCGGGTTGGGACTTAGAGCTCTAAGTCGTCGGCTCAGGAGTTGGAAAAGAAGTTTGTGATTTCAGCCAGGGGTTCTGAGTTCTATTTATAATCGGGAAGAGAAGAGTCCTAATCTGATTGTATCCCGAATAAGAGTCTTATTCAGATCGTCGTTGGATCCTATCATCTTATCTTTAGTTGATTTGGTGTGGTAACGTTGTGGAATTCAGGTCGGTTTCCTTTACGTACCGGTATTCTTACGTGTAACAGCCGCTCCAGAACTCGTTACCTCCGCGGTGATGAGCTCCGGAAGCTCCACGTGTCCTCCGGGGCCTGCTATCTCCTTCTCCGTAGAGATGAGCTCCGGTTGTGCCGCGTGTCAAACGATCGAGACCTCCCTTTTCTTCGGAGGTGACTCCGCGCACGCCACGTGTCAGTGTCGGACCTTTCCTCTCTTCTTTCCTCAGAGACGAGCTCCGAGGTTAACACGTGTCCAATAGTGATGGACCTCCCGGAGATAAGCTCCGGTGGCGACACGTGTCCGATAGAACCGGACCTCTCGGAGGTGAGCTCCGAGATCGACACGTATCCCGTGCGACTGGTCCTCTGATTTCCGTGATGACTAGCTCCGAAGGTGACATGTGTCCTGCGGAAATGCCTTTGCTTCTTCCGTAGAGGAAAGCTCCGAGAGCAACACATGTCCCCTAGGGTCGGACCTCTCCCCTTTTGCGTAGATGAGTCCCGAACCTGCCACGTAGCTATTTTAGCGGCGGACCTCTCCCCTCCTCGCGGGGACGAGCTCCGAACACGCCACGTGGCCAGCGACCGCGGTAAGTTATCTTCGGCACTTTCTGAGAGCTGGATTCGGCTATATTGGCTATCCTTTTGATATTTTTCTCTGTTCCTACTTTTCTTGAAATGTTTCCTCTTCATAAAACATGAACATATGCTGACACCCGAGATGAGGGTGTCACAACGAGAAGGTATTCGTGAGCAAGAATGAAGTTGATTAATGTCTAGTTGAGACACGGAAAATGATGAACATAAGGGAGGTATGTTGGTATTTTAATACATGTTGGAATTACATTCACTTAAAGTTAAGTTGCTGTTTTATCGTGGTTTTGATAAATAACTTTGCTTTCTGCAATGAGCCTTTTTATACCTACCTTGTTGTGAGCTACATATCATATTTTTTCGCACTTGCTGAGTACATCATTGTACTCAAACTTGCATTATTATTTCATCATCAGTAACAGGAGAAGATTACTATGAAGACCAGATGGAGCATTAGGTGTGTAATCTATCCTCAACCTTGTCTGTGGGGATGGAGTAGAGATGGAGCCGCCGCTGCTGCTTAGATTGCTTCCACACTAATTAGAAGACTTCCGCTCCATAGAAATAAGACTTCCGCTGTAAGATTAGACTTCCGCCGCCAAGCTGAGTCCAAGACTCATGAAACCTTGTAATAAACTCTATTATTCGTGGTTATATATATTCTGAAATTCAGTTTGTGGATGGCGTGTATATGTGTGATGAACATCCTGGGCACACATATGCATCAGTTCTCGGTTCCGTGGTTTTTCCACGAAATTGAGGGCGTCACACTCGACGTCAGGTGACCCGGAGGAGTGGTCACGGAAAGAGTCCACAGACGGGTCCATAGGCTGGCTACCCGACCCCGAAGGGTGGTCAGCATGTGCTGGCTGTAGATGACCTCTCGTCTCTAAGTCCTCGGACCTAGAGTCCTCCCGGATAATTTAAAAGAACCGTAATGTAGATGAATGAATTAATTATTGACATTATAAGATTCACGAAATATTATTTACCTCGTCTAACCGCTGTAAGGCGACTGCTGCGCCTCTCAGCTCCGGTAGATGACTCATCAAAGCAGTCCGTATAGCAGAAAGTCCGCTAGATGTACTGCCCTAAAAGCCGTCAGCTGCCCTACGCAAGAAACCTCTAGCTAGACTCCTCACCTTTCCCTTTCCTCTACCACTGCTCGACGACATCCTATTGAATGAAAAATTGTTAATGAATGTAAAGGAAAATATATAAGACGAAAGAACAGATATAAGATGTTACTTGAAAATATATAAAACGTTACTCGAAATCTGTTTCAAAATTCATCAGTATCATGACCATGAAATCTACTCCTTAATTCGGTCTTCTATCGTGATTGTTTTTTGTTTTCATTTTTGCATTTCACGAGTCTTTAAATCTTGAGCGTCTCCAACTAACTCATCGAGACCTAAACCAGGTTAAATGACAAAAGAGTCTGACAACTCTTGTTCTTGGTAAACCTCATCAATCTCAATGTTCAACAAACTATCTTGGTACCCAACATCATCTGGTGTATATAACCTTGTGTACAACCCACCAAACATGTAGATTTTTACATGGATAATGTAAATAATACACCTGTTGGACTTGATATGCAAGGACGAAGGTGATGTGACCTCGTAGTAGTTCGTTGTGTTTGACTTCTATCATGCCAAATTGGTTATGTCGAGTTCCGTTATTGTTGTCAAACCATTCGTAGTCAAAGAAGACTACTTTAAGCTCCTTATTCCTGACAAAACTGGATTCAAGGATATTTTTAATGATCCCATAATAATTAGTTTCTCGTCCTTCGGCGTCAACAGCCGTAGTCATAACACCGGTATTATAAGTTGCCACAAGTGGACGAAGAGCTTCAAATTCAGTTGAACAGAATCGAAAACCATTGACGTCATATCAACCATAGCTTCCAATTTTGGCGATCAAACTCAGTACCTAACTCGTCAAAAGCACGTCCTCGGTCACTCTCAGGCTGTCCAAAAAGAGACAATTCTAAACCTGCACGCCTCACATTCCTATCGCATGTGAGACGTACAGATTCGAAACGAGTAATAAATTCCTATAGGTTATGTTACTCATTTTCATTTTCAATCATTTACAAGATAGGAAAGAACGAGAAAGAGGGGGTAAGTTGGCCAGAGTTGAAAGTTCAAAGGGGCGACGTGTCACGGTTGAAAGTTACAAGTCATTGTCGCCGTTCACCTTCGTACTCGTCTCGACACATAAGTTGTGACTAAAACCATCTAGGCGTTGACGGATCGGGGCGGGATTGGGCCGTGCCGTGTCGGACCAGATTGGGCCTTGCCAGGTCAGGCCGGGTTGGGCCGTGCTGAGTCGGGGCGCGATTGGGTCGTGCCGGGTCGCGTCGGATTGGGCCTTGCCGGGTCAGGCCGGGTTGGGTCGTGCCAGGTCGGGCCGGATTGGGCCTTGCCGGGTCGGGCCGGGTTAGGCCGTGCCGGATTGGGCCGTGCCAGGTCGGACCGACTCGAAACCCGTTAATATACATATAAATAGTACACACTCATAATCAATCAATTAACTAATTATAATCTAATTGAGAATTCGAAACAAAATAAATAATTAAATAATTTAAACAATAGTAAGCTTGCGGGCAGGGCGGGCAAGGAGCCGGCGGGGCGGGCAGGGGAGGGACCCAACGGGCGGGACGGGCAACGCAGGGACCCTGCGGCTAGGGAGTTAATTAATTAAAACTAATTAAAAATAAGCTAACTAATTAAAAAACCTCAATGGGCTGGGCCGGGGCGGCGGCGGGTCGGGGCCGGGTCTGCGACGGGGCGGTCGGGGCCGATTGTGTCGGGGCGAGGCGGTCAGGGGTGGGAGGGCCGGCCGGGGCGGCGGCAGCAAATAGGCGCGCGAGGAGGCCGGGGTGGCCGGCGGCGAAGGCGCGCGGGGAGGCCGTATTGGGTGGTGGCGGCGGCGCGCGGGTAGGCTGGGGTGGGCGGCGGCGCACAGGGAGACCGGGGTGGGTAGCGACGGAACCGGTCGGGGATGGTGCGGGCGTGAATGCCTGCGCCGACCCGACCCAGGCGGGTTGAATAAGCTAAACTAAACTAAACTAATTTAAAGTAATTAACTAAACTAAACTAATTAAAGCATAATTACAAACTAAACTAATTATAAAATCAACTAAACTAATTAAAATAACCTAATTACAACTATATATTTAAAGTAAACTAAATTAAACTAAAATATGCTAATTAATTAAAACTAATTAAAAAAACCTCAGGTCGGGGCGGCGCCGAGTCTGTGGCGGGGCGGTCAGGGCTGACCGGGTCGGGGCGGGGCGGCGCCGGGTCGGGGGACCGGGGGCGCGCTGGGCTGGAGGCGCGTGGGCCGGGGAGGCCGGGGGCGCGCGGTGGCGGTGGCGTGAGAGGAGGCGGCGGCGGAACTGTCGGGGTTGGCGCGGGCGTGAATGCCCGCACCGACCTCGGCCCGGGTACGACGGCCGTTGGACACCGTCGTGGACATTTTAATTAACGACGGTACCATCGTTAATAAGTTTGACCGTCGTAAATTTATCTTTTTCCTGTAGTGTTGTATCTCGTTGTATTTGCTACTAAGCTAGCCTACCTTATGCAAACCTTTTTTTAACGTCTGAAATCAAAGTAAGGCTCCTAAAACTCCGAAACCCTTGAGTGGTCAATTGAAACAAAGGAATTATGGAGGAAAGTACAGGAATTGAATCTAAAAGTAGAGGAATTTTGAAGGATATAAAAGTTTCTTTCATGTTTTATAGAAATTCTAGCACGAGATCTAACCTCATATTTTTAATTTCTTTAAAGTTTGAAGGTACAATCTCTCTTTTTCTATCCTTATTCCCTCTGTCTAATGAACATCTAACATCAAAATTCTGTTTTCTGTGAAGCGCCGAAGCACCTTGTGTGCTTAACTCCTATATTCTTTTTTCATTTCATAGGATTAAAAAAGATATTCAATTATAATCATATATTTTTCCTATTCCTACGTTTTAAAAATCCTATATTTCTAAAGAGGCAGGCCTAAATGGCACCAATATTTACCCAAGCTCAAGGCCTACTAAACCTTGCCTCCTAGCGTGGCCTCACATAAATACATTCTTAGAACTTCCAACTAAAATATAGTTGGATAATACAATATATTTATCACAATGTAAAATTTGAGATGTATGTAAAATAGAGAAATTGACATTTAAATTGTCACTGGTTGCGAGAAGTTGAAATGTTTTTTTCGTTAGTTTTGAACAAGCACCTTTTGTATATTTTGCAAGGATAGGGATGATAACACATAGAGTACTATTATATTTTAATTTTGATTGGTATGCACTTTTTATTGTGCCATTTGGATCTGTTCACCCCGCCAGATCTACTCATCTGAGAGTGAACGACCATAACGCAAACAACAGAGGTAGAAGAAGGCCACGCCGCCGCCGATGGAAGCCGCCGCCGACGGCTCGCGCGGCCGGGCGTCCCTCCGCATCCTCTGTCCCAAACGCTCCCTCCTCTCACCGTCCTCCCCGTCCCCCATCCGCTGGCTCGTCGGCGCCCCGCGCTTCCTCCCTCCCTTCACCGTCGCCGCCGCCCTCCGCTCCCTCCACGGTGACCCCGATCTCCCTCGAGAAGCAGGCAAGTTCCTCACCTACCAGCCGCCAAACCACTATCTGCATCACCTGACGATCTCACTGTGCTTGCTCGCTTCCCGCAGACGAAATCCGGGGACTGTTGCCGCGCGGGTTCGACGTCGTTGGGGCGCTGCTGGTGGGGGGAGAGGGTTCACATGCGGACGCCTCGTTGCGGGCGCTGGAGCTGGCTCGGGCCCTGAGGGAGTTGCTGTTTGGCGAGGCGGCGAGCCACGGCATGGTCGGTGGCTGCGTGGACGCCACCACCGGGGAGATTCGTTTTATCGCCTCTGAGAGCGGTGTGTCGGAGGCTGTGGAAGGATCGGAGGTTGTGTGTGAAGATGAACCCGGGAGGTTGTTGTGGGAGAAGGGTTGCCTTCTGCGCTGCGAGCTGCCGCTGAAGCTGCCCATCTATATTCCTGCGGATGAGATGTCAGGTAAATGCTTGATAGGTTCCGGCGTCCCCATTAGCAAAAAATGCTATAATTCAGCATGTAACAGTTTTAAAAATTCAGAAAAATCATTCCTGTGGCATTCAGAGTTAACTAAGCCTGCAAATTTCATTTCTAAATTCATCTTCGATTGATGTTTGAAAGTACCTGTATGATGGATAATGCCATTGATTCCTGTCAAATAGTGTCCAGTTTTTTTGGATTTACTTAACATCATATATACTGCCATAACTACGAGCTTTTCTTGGGATCTTTGAACTATTTCCATTCTAAAGACAGTTGTATTGGATGCAAGTTGAACCAGCTGGTTCTCAAGGAAACAGGGTATTCTTTTGCAGGCATTGAAGAAAGATTTTCTTCACTTATTGAATCAACAGCTGCCAAACTCAGGGAGTGTCATGTAGCGTACCTAGTTGAAGGGCCAGCCACGTCTACTGAAGAATCACATCGTTCTATTGTCTTACACAGTGATGATATGAGTTCTGTTTCACATCTACGACACAATGAAAGCACAAAACAATGCAGTCCAAATGTTGTATCCTGTTCAAAATTCTTCTCAGCAAAGAGCTGCACTCTCTCATTGACAAGAGAGGTAAGCTAAGACTCAACCAAAATTGTTTCCCTAAAGCTCATTTCGTAGTCCAGGTATCATCAATGGGCCAACTTACCTCCCTTTCTTCTGCTTTATCAAGGCGTTAATTTCTGAACTTGTTTCAATCTTTGGTTATTAGATTTCATGAAAAGCTAGTTTGCACCATATTGACTTGTCTTGAAATAAAACACAAGAACGAGATAAAGCTGCATGAGAGCTTCCAAACGATGACATGTTTCATTCCAGAACTTATGTAGAAGGATGGTACGGAAATAGTACTTCTGCATGAGAGCTTCCAGAACTTATGTAGAAGGATTTCATGAAAGCTAGTTTGTGTCATATTGATATGTCTTGAAATAAAACACAAGAACAAGATAAAGCTGCATGAGAGCTTCCAAACAATGACATGTTTCATTCCAGAACTTATGTAGAAGGATGGTACGGAAATAGTACTTCTGTTATCTCTGGCATCCTGGATCACTATTTCTGAAAGTAATTCTTGCTAGAATGCAGATGCAATACAAATAACTGTCTTGTCTAATCAATCAGTCAGTAGCTCAAAGGCTGGAACCACCCCAGTGATAGAGTACTTTCCAGGTAATCATTTCCTGTGTTCATATTCAACTCAAAAAATTGAAATCCTGCAACATCCTTTTCTAAGTAGAAGTGTGCCCGCAGAAGTTTCCTTACCGGCTTCTGGAAAACTTCATTCTTCATTTGCTCATTTCACTTTAAGTCTTGCAATGCGCTTTTTCTTGTTACTGAAATTACTCTTGTTTCGTTTTCAGCACCTGCACCAGCCAGCCTTAGTGTTATCAACATGAAGCTTGATATACTGTGCTACTCTTCAGTAGATTTTCCTGTGGCTTCTGCTGTATCTGAACTCGTTATTCCAGGACTAGCTGATCAGATGAGCATTATGAAGAAGGTTATTGCAGCAGAGATAACTCAACACTCCCAGGTATGTGAATTGATTCATCTGATTATTGCTTTTACTGAAGTAGCTTATGTACATGCTGCATATGTAACCATATATAGCCAGAGTTGGTGGGTGGGGATTGAGGGGTGGGAGAGTTGTATAATGGGATTGTGTACGGGTATTGCTAGACGGGATGGCGAAGCCCCAGTGTTGTTGGGAAAGATGAACAGAGATACAGTTAGGAGTAACTCTTACTTGCCCCCTTCATGAACTTGCCCCTCCATATGTAAAGTAGGTTTCAGCCGAGTGCTATCAAGTCCAGCTAATCAATCAAGCTAAGAAACCAAACAGCCGATGTTTATTTAGACTAATATAATGGAAAGCATCCTGACAAACACCTTTTGCTCAGTCGGCTCTTAATTGCCCTGCTTGTGGTGCCTCACATAAGCATGGCCCCACATGGCCACATGACACCAGCTAACAATACTGGCAGCAGCATCACAACAACAACAACAACAAAGCCTTTGTCTCAAGCACGTTGAGGTAGGCTAGATATGAAACCCAAACTGGGTTTCATATCCATAGGAATGGCTGGTTTTGATGATGGCTCGCCAAGCCTATCACAACCCTCCTCCTTTACCTGGGCTTGGGACTGGCTATACCTGGCAGCAGCATCAACATGTAAAAATGCAGGCTGTACTTACTGAACTAAATACTTTTTATGTCTTAGAATTTTAGCCACAAGTTGTGATTTAACTAGACTTCCTATGCTTAACTTTACATGTCAGCTGACAGTTATCACAATGTTCAAACATGTCTTCACTTCTGCATAATTATATTCTACTTTCAATTTGATTTTATAATTGCTATGAATGTAGTTTTTCCCGTTATCACCCCTGTCAACCATGCATGTTGGGACATTGGAATCATCAAATTCGAAATAGATACAACAACAACCAAGCCTTTATCCCAAGCCTGTTGGGGTCGGGTAGACATGAAACCCAATATCAATGAAGTAAAACAGAGGAAGAGATAAGAGAACAAGGGGAAAAAAGGAAAAAAAAGAGAAAAAAAAGAAAAAAAAGGAAAAAAGAAAAAGGAAAAAGAGAAAAGAAATAAGAAAAAAAGGAAAAGAAAAAGAGAAAAGAAAAAAAAAGAAAAAAACAAGACTACGATTCTGGCACATGAATTGCTACTTTCCATGCGGTCCTATCATGAGCTAAGTCTCTGGATACATTCCAATCTCTCAAATCTCGTTTTACCGCCTCCTTCCAGGTCAACCTTGGTCGTCCTCTACCCTTCCTAATATTTTCTCTACCTCTTAAAATCCCACTGTTAACCGGTGCTTCTGGAGGTCTCCGTTGGATATGTCCAAACCACCTAAGCCGATGTTGGACTAACTTCTCTTCAATCGGCGCCACCCCTACCTTATCACGAATTGTCTCATTCCTTATTCGGTCTCTTCTCGTGTGCCCACACATCCACCGTAGCATGCGCATCTCTGCGACACTCATTTGTTGGACATGTTGCCGTTTAGTTGGCCAACATTCCGCCCCATAGAGCATCGCGGGTCTGATCACCGTCCTATAGAACTTCCCTTTTAGCTTTTGTGGGACTTTCCTATCACATAGGATTCCAGAGGCTTGTCGCCATTTCATCCACCCTACCTTGATCCTGTGGCAAACATCCTCATCAATATCGCCATTGCTTTGTAACATTGATCCTAAGTATCGGAAAGAGTCCCTTCTAGGTACTATTTGTCCTTGTAGACTAACATTTCCCTCTTCACGACCAACACCACTAAAGTCGCACCTCATATACTCGGTTTTGGTCCTACTAAGTCTAAACCCCTTGGACTCTAAGGTGTGTCTCCATAACTCTAATTTCTTATCAACACCATCTCTAGTTTCATCTACCAGCACTACATCATCATCTCTAGTTTCATCTACCAGCACTACATCACCAGCAAAGAGCATGC
Organism: Neostapfia colusana; assembly: GCA_030760725.1. Lineage (NCBI taxonomy): Eukaryota > Viridiplantae > Streptophyta > Magnoliopsida > Poales > Poaceae > Neostapfia > Neostapfia colusana. The sequence continues at coordinate 21,384,912 of JASWHV010000011.1, forward strand.
ACCAAGGGATATCCCCTTGTATATCCTTCGACACCTCATCTATGACCAAGGAAAAGATGTATGGGCTCAAAGCTGATCCTTGATGTAATCCTACCGTGATAGGAAATGCATCAGTCTCACTATCACTTACGCACACACTTGTCCTAACATTATTGTACATATCCTTGATAAGGGTAATGTACTTTGTTGGCACTTTATGTTTCTCTAGTGCCCACCACATGACTGACCTTGGTATCTTGTCGTACGCCTTCTCCAAGTCGATGAACACCATATGCAAGTCCTTCTTCTGCTCCCTATATCTCTCCATAAGCTGACGAAGCAAGAAAATCGCCTCCATTGTAGACCTCTCAGGCATAAAACCAAACTGGTTTTTAGTGACATTGGTCATTTTCCTCAGGCGGTGTTCAATCACTCTCTCCCAAAGCTTCATAGTATGACTCATAAGCTTAATACCTCGATAATTAGTACAACTTTGAATATCTCCTTTATTTTTGAAGATAGGTACTAATATACTTTTCCTCCATTCTCCAGGCATCTTGTTTGACCGAAAAATGTGGTTGAATAGCTTTGTGAGCCATACTATTGCGACGTCCCCAAGACATCTCCACACCTCAATAGGGACATCGTCAGGGCCGAGGGCCTTTCCTCCTTTCATCCTTTTTAAGGCCTCCTTAACCTCAAACTCTTGTATCCTCCGCACGAACCGCCTGTTGGAGTCATCGAAGGAGTCATCCAACTCAACCATAGTGCTCTCATTCCCATCATTGAATAGCCCATTAAAGTAATCACGCCATCTATTCTTAATCTCTTCATCCTTCACTAGAATGCGGCCAGTCTCATCTTTGATGCATTTAACTTGATTGAGATCCTTCATCTTTCTCTCGCGGATTTTTGCTACCTTGTATATGTCTTTTTCACCTTCTTTTGTCCCTAGTCTCTCATATAACTTATCATAGGTTTGTCCTCTCGCCTTACTCACAACCCGCCTTGCATTCTTCTTAGCCTCTTTGTACTTAAGCATGTTGCTTGCGTTTCTATCATTATGCCAACTCTTGTAACACTCCTTCTCCTTAATGGCCTTTTCTACATCCTCATTCCACCACCAAGTGTCTTTATCTATAAGTTTCTTTCCCTTTGTCACACCGAACACCTCACTAGCTACCTTCCTAATGCAAGTTGCCATCTTCATCCACATACTATCTGCATCTCCATTTTCTGCCCAGGGTCCTTCTGTGATCACCCTATTTTTAAAGGGTTCTTGTGATTCCCCCTTCAACTTCCACCATTTTGTTCTTGTGATTTTGACACCTTTGTCCCGCAAAGAACATGTATGGAAGCGAAAGTCAGCTACCACAAGCTTATGTTGTGTCACAACACACTCCCCCGGGATCACCTTACAATCTAGACACTCCCGTCTATCCTTTCTCCTAATGAGGACAAAGTCAATCTGGCTAGAGTGTTGGGCACTACTAAAGGTCACTAGGTGAGATTGCCTCTTCTTAAAGAGGGTGTTAGCTATCAACAGATCATAGGCTACGGCAAAGTCTAGGATGTCCTTACCCTCTTGATTTCTATCGCCGCATCCAAAACCTCCATGTACTCCTTCAAATCCTAGGTTAGTTGCACCCACATGACCATTGAGATCTCCCCCTATGAGGAGTTTCTCGGTTATCGGTACACTACTAACCATATCCTCCAAGTCCTCCCAAAATTGCCTCTTAGCACTCATGTTGAGCCCAACTTGTGGGGGCATAAGCACTAATGACGTTCAAGACAATGTCCCCAATTACTATCTTGATTAAGATGATCCTATCCCCTCGTCTTCGAACATCCACTACTCCATCCTTAAGACTCTTATCTATTAGAACACCTACGCCATTCCTAGTCCCAAGATAGTGAGATATTAAATAGCAAAGATAAATAAAGGAGGGATGAGAAAATTCTCCCGATCATATATTCACCAAAATAAATCTCCCTGCACAGTGCCCCGTGGCTCGGTATCTATTAGGAGACCAAGGGTCACTTGAGGCTGGACCATTATACCCTTGATTAACTAGTACATTCTAAGAATATTTACCAAACATTCAACCATGGTATAAGGGGCAATTCATGTTGAAACGGACGCTGTTTGAAACCCTAATTTGACAGGACATATGTGATGAAACGGTTCCTCAGCTGCCCAGGACATGCGCGCCTTTGTCATTGATAAACCGTCACCATTGTTGCCCCTTAGAGGGCTGTGTCTGAACCTTCGCCGGGTCCAACGGGCTTTGCCTGCACTCAAAAGTTCAAACTAACAATAATGGTGAAGGTTAGAGATTAGCTACAGAAGTGAGGCTGACCTTCGCTGGTGGCGATCCCCAACAATGCACATGGTCATGCTCATGCTAACAACTGCTATGGAATATGCATAATTGTTTGTGATTAATTACTTCTAATACGATAAAAGTAATAAATAATTCACCACTGTATAACAGTGTGGGCAAGTGAGTATATGCTGGTTTTTTTCTTGCGTGTACATCTTCTATTCCAGTGCATATATGGCCACATGATTTCTCTAAATCGTTAATCTTGATTTTTTTCAATGTATTATTCATATAACCTTGGTTTCAGTATGAACCTTTAATCTTTTATCAGAATTTCTTATCAAACATTTGTAGCTTTTGTTTGCAGTTTTGCCCATACCATTTCATCCCCTCGGGATTGTTTATTCCAGTGACAACGATATATGATACAAGATACGGAGAGATTGAGGAGAAGCAAAGTATGAAATCTTCACTTCTGAAAGTTCTTATTTTCTTTCAGCAAGTACTGTAGTAAATGTGGGGCCTTACTGTCTTTATTATTTTACCAAATCAATTCTTATTATCTACAGGTGTCCTGAGAAGAGACCTTCACATAAGGCTAGGGCTCCCCTTAGACAGGCCTTTGTTGCGGATTTCTAATGCATTAACTTTTGGTGGGATGAAAACGAAATTGAAAAACGGGTCAAAAAATGGTATCATATGCAGAATTATTTTTTCTCTAATATGTAGGAGATCTGCACATCTTTGTATTATAGAGAAGAAAATAGCCCTATTATATCAACCGATCATATCGGGAGCATACATCATATTGGAGAACAGAGCTAGAAGCCTGCCATTGCCGGGTCTAGCAACGACAATGCAGCCAAAGAGGGCCATTCCTTGAGGAATGGTTATTGCTGTTCGATGCTTGTATTGCTGATTCTTCATCTGCCAATGTCACCAAGAACTCCACAGGACCAACACGATGAATAATCATAGAATTTGTAGCAAAGTCAAATCTTGCCTCCAATTGTTCAACCACTGATTTGACGTCACCCAAGAGCTTCGGCCAATCAATGTTACTATCATTGCTTGACGTAAATCTTGTTCAACGTGACCAAGACGGTCTGAGTATCTGACCAATTGACAACACACGGTTGAACCAAGGCCGGGAGGGGGGGGGGGGAGGGGGTGTGGGTTGCATCATCCAAGGTCATCGAACCAGGAGACGCCACCCCACCGTTGCCCCTCATGGATAGGACGTCGATGATGACGACATGCACAACCTGTTGAAGCAGCAACGAACACATCCTTAATGCTAGGTGAGGCCGCCACAATTGCTGCTGACAGGTGCTTGCCCATTGATGACACTTGCTCGACAGACAGTGTCGGTACCCTGCAGACCGGGTACCCCCGCAGGCAGGGCTCAAGACAGCCCAGACCCCGCCTCCCTGCTGAGGCGGGCGCTAGCAATGCCACATGTCCTTGGCCCTGGACTCGGCCTCCCTGTCGGGGCTGGGCCCGGTGCTGCCGCGTGTGCCTAGGCTCCGGAGCCGACACATGCCCTTGGCCCCGGACCAAGCCTCCCCGCCGAGGTGAGGTCCGGAGCTGCCACGTGTATCCGGGCTCTAGACCTCCTCCCCGCTGAGGAGGGCTCCGGAGCTGACACGTGCCATTGGCCCTGAACCAAGCCTCCCCGCAGAGGTGAGGTTCGGAGCTGCCATGTGTATCCGGGCCCTGAACCTCCTCGCCACCGAGGAGGGCTCCGGAGCCGACACGTGCCCTTGGCCCCGGACTAAGTCTCCCCGTTGAGGTGAGGTCCGGAGCTGCCACGTGTATCCGGGCTCTGGACCTCCTCCCCGCTGAGGAGGGTTCCGGAGCCGACACGTGCCCTTCGCCTCGGACCAAGCCTCCCCGCAGAGGTGAGGTCCGAGCCGCTACGTGTATTCGGGCCCTGAACCTCCTCCCCACTGAGGAGGGCTCCAGAGCCGACACGTGCTCTTGGCCCCGGATTAAGCCTCCCCGCTGAGGTGAGGTCCGGATCTGCCATGTGTATTCAGGCTTTGAACCTCCTCCCTACTGAGGAGGGCTCGGAAGCCGACACGTGCCCTTGGCCCCGGACCAAACCTCCCTATTGAGATGAGGTCCGGAGCTGCCACGTGTATCCGGACCTTGAACCTCCTCCACACTGAGAAGGGCTCCGGAGCCGACACGTGCCCTTGGCCCCGGACTTAGCCTCCCCGCTGAGGTGAGGTCCGGAGCTGCCACGTGTATCTGGGCTCTGAACCCCCTCCCCGCCGAGGAGGGCTCCGGAGTCACCGCGTGTCCCACGATCCGTCGTGGGACATGGGTCTTAGAAGTCAAGTAGGAAGTGCGCTGTTAGGCCGTGCATTCAAGGCTCGCGCCTTCCCCAGAAGCATGGCGCACGACGCACGCCTCCATCCTTCGCCCGTTCACCATTACGGTGACAAGACAGGGCGGCGAGGCATGACAGCGGCACAGTGCCGTCCAAGAGAGCGAGAGGACGCGGCGACAAGACGGCGTCTTCATCATCACCTGTTGCGTGGTCAGAGGCGCTCCGCGCGTCAGGCGGCTCCTTCGCCAACCACTCTGCTCATAGTGATAAAAAACCCTAGATCAGTATAAGGTTCAGACAGCCTCGGGGCCACCTATCGGGCCCTGGGCCACATTGTAATCATCCCAGCCTTGGACTATAAAAGGATCGGGGTGTCCGCCCGTCAAAGGGTTTTGAGTTTTGATCCCCCGATACACACGGGAAAAGCAACACACACACACACACACACACACACACACACACACACACACACACACACACACACACACACACACACACACACACACACACACACACACACACTCCCATGGATGTAGGGTTTTACGCTCCGGCGGCCCGATCCACATAAATCCTCGTGTTCACCTTCTTCCTGAAGCTCGATCGCTCTAGGGACGTCAAGCCCCTCTAATCAAAAAACCTCCGCGGGCTGCTCCAGTAGCAGACTGGAGAAGTGTTGTTGGTACACTTCGACAGACAGGTACTTTTCCATCGGTGACACTCGCTTCTAAACAAAGATACGAGAGCCTCTGACATGATGCTCCTTTGATAGCCGTGACACGGTGGACCTGATCGGACAAGTATACCAACGGTGTGATGAGTCGACACGAAAAGCAACGAGGATTGCAACATAGGGTGGCACGGTGTGAGGGGGAAAACAATTAAAATACTGACCCCGGAGATCTCTCAGAACAGGTCGTCCTGGTCTTTGGTTTAGACGAGTCCTCCGACGATAGATAGTGTAGGACTCCACGGTCATCCATCCCTTCGCATCCTGGCCAGTCTTGGACAGAATAGGGATATGCACCTCTAAACGGAGCTGGGGACAATGTTGGGGCGTCGGGGCTTGAGAGCATGATCGACATCATCAAATCAACGGAAGCAAACACCACCTCACAGTAAGACCTGGAATCTTTGAACTTTAGCTTGCCACCCGATTTGCTGTCAGGGGTCAGGCAAGAATCAGACCAACAGAGCTCTATGGAGCTACCACATGCTACGGGAGAAAAGGTGGGAGAGGAGCCTGACACCCTGGATGGAAGAGGGGCTCTGTCAATGGCAGAAGGCTTGGACGCTGGCACCGGGTGACCTGCCGGCGGCAATGTTGGGGTAGTTGAATGGGCGCCTGAGGGGGAGATGAAACAAAGCGAAAAGGAGATGGGTGAGGAGTCAAATGCTCTCTGTGGGAAAGGAGGCTCCACGGCAGTGGGACTTTTAGTGGACACTGGCATCGAGTGACTTGCTGGCTGTGAGGGAGATGGACGTACTCCTGAGGAAGTGAAACAACTTGTGCCTGAGGGAGAGACGAGACGAAGCAGGAATGGGAGAAGCCGGACACCCTAGGAGGGAGAAGAGCATTGACGGCGGTGGTTTGCTTGGAGGGTGCCGACATTGAGTGGCCTGTCGACGGTGAGGAAGGCAGAAGTGCCGCCATCCTGAAACGAAGCAGCAGGCCAGCTCATTATATGCAGAATGCTAAAATCCTCATTTCTTGTGTTATCTTGGGATCCGTTTGGTCAAAGCTTTCTAGAGTTGGCACATATATTTCAACGATATATGGGCATCTTATAGCCTGTGGTATTATTATCGAAAATGAATGTTAGGACTACTATATTATGTTCTGTAATCTTTTGTAAGTTGTCTTTTTCGTCCTGATATTGATTCCAATTGTAAAATAATTTCTTTCATGCATCATACCAATGTATTTCAGGTTCCTCATTGCTTCGAGATGTCCACAGAGAACTCCCATCTAGTGGTGGTTAGTAATTTCTCATTTTAGTAGTTTCAGTAGATAACCAATTGGGCGAATGTATCTTCTGGGAGGATATAGTGACTTTAAATTTCATGTTTATTGCAGTATCTGGTGGATCTATGTCACTGATTGATGGTTCATATGAGTACTATCATTACCTTCATGATGGTATTAATGACAATGTAATGTCTTGCAGCAAACTATTCTGGATGTTTTTATTATTTTTCTTCAGTGTTTCTTTATATGCTAAAGGTAGTTTTAAGAAGCTCATATTGAGATATAGGTTCTAGATATGTTAAAAAATATTTTGGGGCAGTTGATTGTTTATGGCATATTGCTTACTGGCCTTCATCAGAGATCATTGATCTATATATGATGTTTCCTGTTGGTTGATACGAATTTATGGATGACAAGTCCATGACCATATGCCACATTGATCGTAATTATGCATGTTCAGTTGTTGAAACCTAAGGCCCTGTTTGCACATCTTCTGCTTGTTGCAGAAGCGGCTAGTTGGGGGAAGCAGCTTCTGCTTGTTGCTGCTTTTAGCTCTGTTGGATATAATCTCGTTTTTCTAGAATAATTGGTGTTAGAGATAGAGTCCTAGTCCAATAAGAGTAGGAGTTAGTATTAGATAAGGACTCTGTAATTTGGGGCTATATATACAGCCCCCCCTTTGAGAATAGATCAAGAGAATAGATTAGAGGAAATTAATCCCCGGATTTCCAACATTTGGTATCAGAGCCTAGATTTAGATCTAGTACCTGGCCGATGAAAGGCATCCCTAGCTCTTCGGCTGCCGCTGATCTCCAGTGAGTGCCGCACCTGGTCGCAAGAGGCGTGAGACCGGGTGGTGGCGTGCGTCGCTGCTTGGCCGTGCGGCCGACAGCAAGAGGCGGGCGAGGAGGAGGCTAGGGTTTCCACCTAGGAGACGACGCCTGCGAGGTCGGAGCGGGCGAGAAGGAGGCGGTCAAGTGCTGCCCCGGCCGCGGCGGCGGGCTCCGCCAGGAGGAAGGGGGCTGGTGCGGACGGGTTCCGGTGGGTGCGCGGCGTCGGGCGGAGGGGGCTTGCTCTTGCTGCGAGTGGGTTCCCGCTGGTGCGCGGCCGCGGGCTGAGGGTGCTTGCCGAGGACGGACTCCGGCGGGCGCTGCGACTTGTTGCAGGAGAGGACGCGGAGCGGGCGCCGCAGCGCCGTCGACTTGGGTCCAAGGCTCTTCTGCATCGTCTCTGCGCGAGAAAGAGAGGGGCGCTGCAGGCTCGGGAGGAGCTCTGTGCGTGTGGGCGCTGCAGGCGGCGTCTGCTACGAGCTGCGCATAGAGCGCGGTGTGTGTGACTGTGCAAGGCAGGTCGTAGCATCCGAGGTTGTTCAGGTCACGCGGGGCGTGCTGCTGAGCTGAGCACTAATCTCGGTGGCGTGCTGCTGCTTGCACTGGAGACCACGTGGGTGAGCAGAGCCAGCTGCTGCTTACGTGTAGGCAGGGGTCTAAAGGAAGTCAGACTCAGAAGCGTGCTTGCTTGCGTACAGCAGTTGGAAAAGATTCCTTCCTATCCACGAGGGAGCAGGAGAGAGAAAAATTCGAAGATTTGGTAGGTGCACTTAAGGTGTACCTGGATTTTTTGTTTTCTGCTGAACGTACACCTAGGTGTACCCAATATGGATAGTAAAATGGCGCTGCAATATCCCGTACTTACGAAGACTAATTACACAGCATGGGCTGTTAAGATGAAGGTGTTTTTAAAGGCACAAGGGATATGGAAGGCTGTGGATGTGGGAAAAGAGGATACTGTTGATCCAAAGATGGATCAATTGGCTCTTGCGGCCATCTATCATGCTATTAATGAAGACACTCTCATGCGAATTTACGAGAAAGAGACGGCAAAAGACGCTTGGGAGATGATTAAGACTAAGTTCTTAGGTGAAGAACATGTGATGGAAGCGAGAATTCAGACTCTACAGAATGAGCTCGATGTGATGCGCATGAACGGAGGAGACTCCATTGATGACTTTGCCACAAGAGTAATGATCATTGTCATAAAGATCCGTGGTCTTGGAGGAAGAGTTGAAGAAAGCTACATCGTGAAGAAATTGTTGCGAGCTCTACCTTCAAAATTCCTTCACATTGCATCCACCATTGAGCAATTTGTGGACTTAAAGGCAATGACTGTGGAAGAACTCGTCGATAGGCTCAAAGCACATGAGGAGCGTGTACTTGGCTTCAACAACCAAGATCATGAAGAAAGACTCCTTTTAACAAGAGAGGAGTGGAGAGCAAGAGAAGCAAAGGGTGGAGAGAAGCTTTTTTTGACAAGAAAAGAGTGGAAGGCTCAGGAGGGTGGTCAAAAGAAGAACAAGAAATTTGACAAATCGAAGATTCGATGCTTCAGTTGTCAAAAACTTGGTCACTTTGCCAAAGAATGCTCCAAGAACGAAAAGGAAGATGAGATGACGCTTCTTGCGTCAGAAGATACTTTGTTTTGATCTCACAAGCAAGGTGTGCTCGAGATGAAGATGTGACCATCTCGAGTATGTGGGTGTGTGATCGGATTGAAGATGCGACCATTCTGAAATCAAGTGCAGGATGAAGATGAGTCCATCTTGGGGTTGAAGATGTGACCAACCCGAATTTGTGTGCAGGATGAAGATGCAGCCATCCTGGGGATGAAGACGTGCCCATCCCAAAATTGAGTTGTGCAGGGTGTAGATGTGACCATCCTGGGGGTGCAGTTGTGTCCATCCCGAAAGTGTGTTTAGGGTGGAAGTGTGTCTCCATCCTAATTAGTGTGAGTGTGATCTAGAAAAACGAGATTAGGGGGTGATTGTTGGATATAATCTCGTTTTTCTAGAATAATTGGTGTTAGAGATAGAGTCCTAGTCCAATAAGAGTAGGAGTTAGTATTAGATAAGGACTCTGTAATTTGGGGCTATATATACAGCCCCCCCCTTTGAGAATAGATCAAGAGAATAGATTAGAGGAAATTAATCCCCGGATTTCCAACAAGCTCGTCCTCAAAATCTGTTTGACTAATAAGTTACCTCTAAATCCTGAAGCTTTGCACAGTTTCTGCTTATTTCTGTGAAGAAGCTGAGGAATAACCTGTGTAAACCTGTGTAAACAGGGCCTAAGTGTGATTAACTTGCAGCACAAACCTAGATTCTATTTCAGACTACATGCACACATTTAGTTCAGAACTAAAGTTACAATACTACATTTTCTCGAAAAGTATTCAATATATCATAAAATGCAAATACGAAGTTTGATGGTTATAACAATTGGAAAAATAATTTCATTAACCCTAATGGGCTGTCAAGGTGATACATTTATGGGCTGTCAACCCTTACATCAAAAAGACTAAATTACCCCTGCCTCTTAATAACACAGAATATTCTAACACCTCCGCAGTCCCAACATCTAGCCACGGCAAATGTTGAGACTGGACCGAAACTCGGTAAACACCGACGATGGCAGACCCTTCGTGAAGATATCAACGAACCGCGACGACATCGGAACGTGGAGCACTCGGACCTCCCCTAGAGCCACTCACTCACGAACAAAGTGAAGATCGATATCCACATGCTTAGTGCGCTGGTGCTGCACCGGGTTGGTGGAGAGGTAGACTCCGCTGATGTCATCGCAGTAGACCAACGTACTTCAGGCGAGGGGGGAGTGAAGCTTCTGAAGTAGCTGCTGAAGCCAGGAGGACTCAGCCACGCCGTTGGCTACGGCGCGGTACACCGCCTCAGCACTCGAGCGGGACACCACGTGCTGCCGCTTCGAGGACCAGGAGACGAGGTTTAACCGGAGGTGGACCGGCGGGTCTCCGGGCAACCCGCCCAGTCGGCGTTGGTGTAGACAACCAGCTCGGAGGCGGAGTCACGCCGAAGAAGAAGGCCGTAGTCGTGGGTGCCCCGCAGGTACCGAAGGATCCGCTTCATCGTCGAGAGATGCGGCTCCCGCGGATTATGCATGTGAAGGCACACCTGTTGAACTGCGTAGGAGATGTCCGGCCTGGTGAAGGTAAGGTACTGCAAGACACCTGCAAGACTCCTGTAAGCGGTGGGGTCAGCGACAGGAGCACCGTCAGCAGAGGAGACCTTTACCTTAGTATCCACCGGAGTGGAGCACGGCTTACAATCAGTCATGCCCGCTCTTTGGAGGATGTCCAGGTAGTACTGTCGCTGGTGGAGGAACAAGGACCCAGTCGGTGCTCGACCGTAATACCGAGGAAGTGGTGTAACTGGCCCAAGTCCTTCATCGCGAACCCCCGCTGTAGGGCGGAGATCGTGCGCTGAAGGAGAGCTGGACTGGACGCCGTGAGGACAATGTCGTCGACGTATAGGAGGAGGTAGACAGTGTCACCCTCACGCCTTTAGACGAAAAGCGAGGTGTCCACCTTGGTCTCGATAAAGCCGAGTGAGACCAGGAAGGAGGCGAACCGGCTGTACCAAGCCCGGGGCGCCTGCTTCAATCTGTATAGGGACTTGTTCAGTCGGCAGACCATGTCTGGACGGGCTGAATCAATGAACCCTGTCGGCTAAGTGCAGTACACCCTCTCTGTCAGCGTCCTATGGAGGAAGGCGTTCTTGACATCCAACTGGTGGACAGGCCAAGAACGCGAGAGAGCCAGCGACAGAACAGTGCGAATCGTTGCCGACTTCACCACCGGGCTGAAAGCCTCGTCGTAGTCGACCTCGGGGCGCTGAGTGAAGCCCCGAAGAACCCACCGGGCCTTGTACCTCTCCAGAGACCCATCCGCCTTCTTCTTATGCGTGAACACCCACTTGCCCGTGATAATATTGCCACAACCAGGACGGGGAACCAAGTCCTAGGTCCAGTTGGCAAGCAGGGCCGCATACTCTTTTTCCATAGCCCGACGCAGTGAGGATCGACGAGGGCGCTACGGACATAAGAGGGGATAGACGAGATGGGTGAAGAGGTAGGCGGTTGGGAGGTCATTGAGGAGAGGACGACCCAGAAGAACCGCTCAACCGGCCGGAGAACCCCAGTGGCCCGTCGGGTCACCATCGGGTGAACGTGACTGGGGTCCCGGTGGAGTGGGGGGGGTGGTACACTGGAGGTTCTGGGCGGGAAGAAGCCTGTGTACCAACCCACGCTCGTCGCTGATAGATGAGAGAACGGTCGGCATAACGTGGCACAGAAGCCACGCGTGGTGAAGTAGTCGACGTCGGAGACGTCGGGGCCACGCGTGGCATGACGGGCGACGTCGGTGACGCCGGAGTCGCGCACGGCACAATGGGTGACGCCGGAGCCGCGCGTGGCGCAGCAGACGACGCGACAGGTGACGCTGGAGCTTCGCGTGGCGCAGCGGACAACGTCGGAGACGCCGGGGCCGCGCGTGGCACAACCGGTGGCGTCAAGGATGCCGGGGCTACGCGTGGCGCAACGGACGACGTCGGGACGCCTGGGTCGAGCGTGGCGTGGCGGACGACGTCGGGGACGCCGGGGCCGCGTGTGGCGCAGGCAGTGGTGTCAAGGACTCCGGGGCCATGAGAGGCACAGCAGACGGTGTCGAGGACATCGGGACTATGCTCGGCGTAGCGAGTGGGTAACCTACAGGAGGAAAAAAACAAGGTCGCTGTACAGGAGCGGCCTCAGGGTCAGTATAGAAAAGGGAATCCAACTCGACAACCGAGCCAGAGGACGAAGCGGAGAAGGGAAAGGAAGACTCGTCGAAGACGACGTGTCGAGAGACCAAGATACGACTGGTGGTAAGGTCAAGGCACCGGTACCCCTTATGGTCAGGAGAGTACCCAAGGAAGACACACCAAGTCGAGCGAGGCGCAAGCTTATGGGGCGGCAGAGAGGTTAGGGTTGCAAGCGCACCGGAAGACTCGGAGGTGCTCGTAAAGTGGGCTGGTGCCGAACAGAGCGAAATGAGTTGTGGGAGCACTAATCGCGTTAGTAGGAAGGCAATTAATGAGAAAAGTGGCGGTGTGAAGGGCCTCCGCCCTGTAACGAGCAGGGGTGGAGGCCTGGAACATCAGAGAGCGCATGCCATCGTTGGTGGTCCGAATCATGCGTTCATCCTTGTCGTTTTGGAGGGAAGTGTAAGGGCAAGACATACGCAACTGAACCCCATGAGAGAGCAAGAAGTCACGGAACGCTGAGTTATCAAACTCGCGTTCGTTGTCGCACTGGACAGCCCTGATCGTGCACCCAAACTGGGTGGACACCCAAGCGAAGAAGTGAGAAAGAGTGGCGAACGTATCAGACTTCAATCGCAAGGGAAAAGTCCACGAATAGTGTGAAAAAATCATCAACAATCACCAAGTAATATTTATAGCTAGAAATACTGAGAATAGGTGATGTCCAAAGATCACAGGAATCAGATCAAAAATGCGCTCAACATGAGTGACAGAGTGCGGGAAAAGAAGCCGAACATGGCGACCTAACTGACAAGCATGGCACAGAGACTCATGAGTACCCCTAGTACATGAAATCACTAAGCTACTAGACAATTTTGACATGACATCAACACCGGGGTGGCCAAGCCGACGATGCCAGGTAGTCGAAGAAGCTGTTGTAGCCATGCAAAAAGGCGTAGGCAGAGCAGAAGCAGGAAGACGAAGCGTGTACGGGGCCCCAAACTCTCACAGCGGAGAAGAAGACGCCGGGTAGTAAGATTCTTCACAGATAAACCAGAAGGATCAAACTCAATGGAAACATGGTTGTCAGTAGTAAAATGACGAACAGAAAGAAGGTGCTGGATGATGTTAGGAGCAATAAGAACATCACGGAGCTGAAAAGAACCCGACGAACCCGAGTCACGTACTGAGGTGACCGGAAGAACAGACCCATTCCCAACAACGATAGATGAAGGAAGAGAAGGGTGGGTAGAAGAGAGTATACCAGCGTCAGGAGTGGTACGAAGCTCCGGAGTCCACGACCCAGTCAGGACCAGATGGTGTGAGGCCCAGCCTGCTGAAAGAAAACGCGAGCGACTGCCGGTCCCGAGCCTGAGGTGAGTCATGGTGCTGCACCAAAGACTCAGGCTGTCCAACTGGGTTCCCCGAAGCCCAGTGGGTCAGAGCGGACGACCTCGTGGCAGGGTAGCTCGCCCCACCAGTGGTCGGAGTCCACTGTCCACCAGCTGTGTAGGTAGGTTCGCCGTAAGCCGGAGTGACCACGTAGGCCGGCTGAGGACGCGACGGACGTGGTGGAGTAAGAGCCATAGATGGCCCAGGCCACATGGAAATCTGGCAGGTCCACGGGTTGTAGGGTGTGGGTCAGGTCACGCCACGCTGACCTGTACCACCGCTACTGCCACTAATAGTGCCTCCACCCGCACTACCTCCACCACCACGGCCACCGCGCTTACCGCGACGACGATTACCACCACCAAAGGTAGCAGGAGCCCTTAGGGTGGTAGATGGACGTGGAGGCTGTCCCCCAGAAGCAACGGCTGGTGGAGGGCGTGAGGACGACCCAAAGCCGTAGAAGGCCGTGGCAGGGGCAGGGGAGGAAGCGACGGAGCCGCCAGAGGTAATCTCCTCAAGCCCGAGATTCGACCAGACCTTCTCAAAGGTCGGGAACGACATCTCGCGAAGGAGCCACGAGCGAAGGTGGGTGTAGCGCTCGTTCAGGCCCTGAAGGACGAGGGAGCTGTCCAGGACAGGCTCTCCATGGTCGCGAAGGGTATCCGCCATACCCTTCATCTGACGACAGTAGGCAGATATGGAGAGGTCGCCCTGGACGGTGGTGCCAAACCGAGCTCGGACGCGAAGAGCTCGAGTCGCACGGTTCCCCTGGAAGCGCTGCTCGAGGATCATCCACGCCTGATGAGCAGTGCCTCCACCGCGCTGGCCGACTATGTCCTGCAGCTCCTCAGAGAGAGATCCAAGGATCCAAGCAAGGACCAGACTGTCCATGCTGATCCAGGAGTCGTCCAACGGGGAATCATCCCGTAGGACATGGTCGTCAAGACGGAACCGCCTCAACGTCAGGAGAATTAGGCTGCACCATCTGGTGTAGGTGGTGGAGTCGGAGCTGAGAAGAACCGGAACGAGAGTCCGGATGTTCTGGATACCAACAGCCTGAGCGTGGAGGGCGGCGACGAGGGAAGCTGCGTAGGTGCTGTAAGCAGCGCCAGCTCCCGCAGGGAGATCGTGGGTGGCACCCCGCTGCTGGCGCGGGGACTCCTCGAGCTGGTGAGTGAGGGCCGCCATCGACGCCTGTTCCTGCTCCAAGGCGAGAACGAGAGCGCGCTCTCGTTCACGGGAGGCGGGCCGCGGCGACAGCGGTCGCAGAGGGGTATCCACCACCACTGTTAGGGTCCTCTGAATCGTCCGTAACAGTGAACGGAGAAGGCGCAGTAGCGGCAACAGGGGTAGGCGTGGCGGCGGCCATGGGGAGGGGTGAAGGTGCCACGACGGCCATGGGGAGGAGCGGTGGCGCTGCTGCGGCCATGGGGAGGAGCGGAGGCGTGGCGGTCAAGAGAGGCGCGGCGGCCATGGGAGGCGCGGCAGCCATGAGGACCACGACGTCCAGAGGAGCAGAGGTGCGGCAGCCAGAGAGGGAGAAGGGGCGACCACAGTGAGGGGAGAAGGGGCGCCGGGCAGGGATGGCGCCGCTGCGGGCAGAGGAAGTGCGGCCGTCGGTAGGGGAGGCGCCGACGCGAGCAGGGGGATGGCCGCCGTGGGCAGGGTGGGTGCCGGCGCGGGCAGGGGGGTCGCCGCCGCATGTAGGGGGGTGCGGCCGCGGCTGGCGGCGGCGGCACGCCGGCGGGCGGCAGCGGCAGTTGCGGCGCGCCGTGCATCATGAGAAAGGAGAGAGGAGAGAGAGAGAGAGGGCTGCTCTGATACCAAATTGGAAAAACAATCTCATTAACCCTAATGGGCTGTCAAGGTGATACATTTATGGGCTGTCAACCCTTACACCAAAAAGACTAAATTACCCCTGACTCTTAATAACATAGAATATTCTAACAATAACGTTAAGTTGATATACATATAAGTATGAGATGCAGGTTTATTATTAACACAGGCTAATATTTTCAGTTCCATCAAAGTTTAAAAAGTAACTGAGTTTTCATCAGTGGGTTATTCCTCTATTTTGGTGAAGTTACACTATTAGGTCCTCTGTTTGGCTGACAACTCTCATTTCTGTTTCTACTTGTTAGGGATGGGGATGTGCATATCGGTCTCTACAAACAATTGTCTCTTGGTACAGGTTGCAACAGTATTCATCTAAAGATGTTCCTTCACACAGGTTTGTAAGACTACTCTGGTTGTCTATTTTTGTTGCTTACCTGAATAACTAGTAACTAGTCCTTATTGATTGCTCCATGGTTTGAAGAGATTATAATTGAATTAACCAGCCCATCAGAGGGCTTAGTCAATACCTGATCCACCCTTGCCTATAAATTAAGAAAAAGAAAGGTGTGCTTTTATTCCCATGTCTCAGGCAGCACATGTATGATGAACACCCTAATGATATTACCAATACAATGAATCACTGACATCTTTCTACCATTTTCTCTTATTTTGTTCTTTGAGGAGTAAGGGTAATTATCGGAGTGTGTGAGCTGCGACACTCCTTCCGGCCCAATGTTTTTAAGTCGCCTAGTCGATCCTAGTCGCCTTAGGGGCGACTAGGTTGACTAGGGCTCCTAGTCGTCGACTAGGGCGACTAGTCGCTCCTAGTCGACCTCTAGTCGAGGTCCTAGTCGTCCAACCTTTTTTTATAGCAGTTTCTAGTCGATGCTTATATATATCGACATATATAATATATATATATATATTTCCAGTAACAATAATACACATACCAGCAAAAGCAAACAAACCTTTAAGTGCAGCTTTAAAATATGCTTAGAAAATAGAAAACATACCAGATTTGAATTTTGAAGCCTACAAATAATGATGTACACATACCAGATTAAAATTTCAGACCTGATAAATAAAATATACACATATTTCAGTTCAACATTTAACTAAAAAAGGGAAGAAGTTCAGTGTAGAAGTACTTACAAATTCAGCTCAGCTCAGCATTCAGCAACAAACTTTCATAAAATCAGATCCTCAATATTAGAAGAGACAAAAAAACTGCAGTAGTTAAATAAAATAAACAAGCAACAGTATTTAAGGTTCAGTACTTAAGTTCAACATTAAACTAAAAAAGAAGTCTTTCAGTCTAGCACTCCAACAACATCTTAATTAAAAGTTTAAAACAGCATGTTATCATCAAGTTGGAAGGCTCCATCTCCTGCAGCTGGATCTGTTGTCGATGGTGGGTGTTGTCCATCTCCATCTCTTTGATTATCCATTTCTTCATCTGAATCAGATCCTTTATCAGCTTGTGGCTGCTCTGAAATAGTTTTAGGCAGTGTCCTTGCACGCTTCCTTGAGTATGTTTGGGTAGAAGAACCACTGGCAGCAGCAGACCTTGGCAGATTTCTCCCTCTTAGATGCTCAGTTGCACCAATAGCCTCATCAACGGCACTCCAAAGTTCAGTTCCCTCTCCCGCCTCACAACTTTCATCAACCCACTCATTCTCCCATTCAAACTCTTCAAGCAGCAAGGGGTTACTTTTCTTTCCCTTTGAACCGAGCTCTTTAATTGTTTGAAACCTATTTGCCATCTTTCGATTGTAGCTAACATATACCGCCGGCGCAGGGGAGCGCGGCCGCCGGCGCAGGGGAGCGGCTGGCGCAGGGGAGTGCGGCCGCCGGCACAGGGTAGAAAGCGGCGGTCGGCTGTGCTGTGCGAACGGGCGACGGCGCAGGGGCGTACGAGCTGTGGGAGAAAACAGGAGAGGAGGAAAAGAACCGGCTTGGGTTGAGACTTGGGAAAAAAGGAACCCTAATGGGCCACTGGGCCGGACAGTTGGGCCAAAATTGTGCAAATCGTCCTGATCGCCTAAACTGCCTAGTCGCCCGATTAGTCGGGCTGATCGGTCGACTAATCGACCGACTAAGTTTCTAGTCGACCTGATCGCGTCGAGCGGCCTGATCGATCGGACCTCCCCTGGCGATAAGGACGACTAATCGCGACTAATCGCGATTAGTCGTCCGATTTGAAAACACTGTTCCGGCCTACTCGGAAGCAGCTCGCGAGGTTCTTTTTTCGGAGGGGGCTTGGCGCCCTACGCGACCTGGGCTCGAGGGAGCGGATGAACACCGAGATTTACGTGGTTCGGGCCGCTGAAGCGTAATACCCTACGTCCACGGGAGTGCTTGTTCTATTGCTTGAGCGTGAGTGCTTGTGTGTTGCGAGATCTGGAATGCGAACCCTTTGCCGGGTGGTCACCCGGTCCTTTTATAGTTCAAGGGCAGGGTGGTTACAATGAGGCTTGGGGCTCGACAGGTGGCCCCAATGCAATGTGTACCCTATACATGTTTTAGGGCTTCGTCTCATGAGTAGAGTGGTCGATGGGGGAGTTAAGTCCCACCGCCCGGCGCGCCGAGCGCCCCTGACCGTGTGTCAGGTGATGATGAAGACGCCGTCTTCTCGCCCTGCTTGGGCGGCTTCGTGCCGTTGGGCGGCACTGTACCGCTGTCATGCCTTCGCCCTGTCTTCTCACTGTAATGGCGAACGGACAGAGGACGGAGGCGTGCACAGTGTGGCATGCTTCTGTGGAAGGCGCGAGCCTTGAATGCGAAGCCTGACAGTGCACTTACTTCTCGACTTCGTCAACCCACGTCCCACGATGGATCGTGGGGCACGTGGCGTCTCTGGAGCTCTTATCGACGGGCTTGGTGCCAGGGGACACGTGGCAGCTTCGGACCTCACCTCAGCGGGGAGGCTCGGGCCGGGGCCTAGGGCACGTGTCTGCACCGGAGCTGTCCTCAGCGGGGAGACGACTCGGAGCCAGGGGACACGTGGCAGCTCCGGACTTCACCTCAGCGGGGAGGCTCGGACCGCAGCCTAGGACACGTGTCAAGGTGGCTCGGAGCCAGGGGACACGTGGCAACCCCGGACCTCACCTCAGCGGAGAGGCTCAGACCGGAGCTCAGGGCACGTGTCAGCCCCGGTGCTGTCCTCAGCAGGAAGGTGGCTCGGAGCCAGGGTACATGTGGCAGTCCCAGACCTCACCTCAGCGGGGAGGCTCGGACTGGAGCCCAGGGCACGTGTCAGCCCCGGAGCTCCAGCGCACGTGGCAGCCCCAGAGCTGACCATGGGGCCAAGGGCACGTGACTTACACTGGGGCCCGCCTCAGCAGGGAGGCAGGGCCCAGGCTGTCTTTTACCCACTACGCGGGGGTACCTGGTCTGCAGCGTACCGACAGTGGCCCCTGGCCCATCTCGGGGGAGGCATCGAGCTCGTAGGTGGGGCCCCCATCTCTCCCGCGTGGTGATTTTGAACCTGTACTTTAGGAACCAAAGCGGCGGTGAGATTTCCACGTAGTGGTGGTAGTAATTGTCAGTAAAAGCAGCAGTGTGTCATCGTGTCTACTCTTGATTGACGGGCCACGACGACGCACTCGAGGGGTTGCCTCGGGGTAGTTACTGTGGTAGCTCATGGGTCACCGGCCTACTGCGCTGCTCTGCTCGGGAACCGCCGTACGTTCCTGAGATGTTACTCGCCTGGCCTCCAGTGTCTAACCGGTGGACCCGGGTCCTACCCGTCATTCGGGGGGGGGGGGGGCGAGTGCCAAGGCGACATGCTCGAGGGGTTGCCTCGGGGCACTTACTGCGGCAACCAATGGATTGGTCGCCACAGTTCCATCCCGTCGCTCTTCTTGGGAACTGTCGGGCGTTCCCGAGATGTTACTCGCCTGGCCCCCAGTGTCTGACGGGTGGACCTGGGTCCTACCCACCGTTGGGGGAGACGAATAACCCGCGACGTGCAGAGCTGGAAGCCCGATCGTCGCACCTGTTGCCCTGCCAAAGGTCGCGGTTGTGTATAAAAGGAGGCCTTCCGTTGTTGGATGACACCCTCCCTCACCATGTGGCCTTTGTTCTCCTCTTGCGCGCTGGAAGCCTCCGCTTCCCAGCACTCTCGCTCACCAGATGCTCTTACATCGGTAGCCGTCTTCGTCCATTTTTGCGAGATGTTCGTGTGTATGCGACCTTCGTTGCGGCTCTCTGAGGCGTCCCTCTCCTTGACGGTCCCAGATAGAAGCACAGGTCATCCTGACGGCACGCCGATGGGATGGGAGGCCATTGGGGACATGATCCTCGACTTGCAGGGAGTCTCTACGCCAGTGTCGTGTGGGACAGTCCTTGAGGCGCCTTGCCGAAGAAGGGCGATCTGCCGGCACCGGAGGAAGGTTAAGTCCAGAGTGATCAAGCCTTCCTCCAGGTACTGTTGTGGACAACCAAATCTGCCATAGATGGCGTTTGGCCCACATGACACTAGATGTCACCGTTGCCTCGGTCCATCATAAGTTGCTGTCGTCCTCGGTCTTATAGCAGGTGGCCGTCTCTCTGCGCAGAGATTGGCTTAGGGGTCAACCAAGTATGCCACGGAGCAGTAGATTGCTCGACTTGTAGCTGTCGAGTTCCTTAGTTGCCTTGTATCCCCTTTTGTTTGTCAGAACCCTGTCATTAATGAAGACTTTTTGTCTCAAGTCTTTTGTGTTGTCTCGAGTTGTCGATGTATACTTTGGACCCTTAGCAGCGCAAGGGTCCGGAATGACTTAGCCGTCGTGGATAGCTCTTTGCCGATGTCATGAGCTTGTTCCTCCGGGTCTTAGTAGCGTAAGGATCCAGGACGCTCCAGCAGTGTGGCTTCCACTCCCTCCGAGTTCTTGGTAGCATAAGGACTCGAGGGAAGTTCAGCCCTTGTCTTCGGCTTGTCCCCGGGAGACACGTGGCAGCTCGGGACCTCTCCTTTGCGGGGACACTCTGGACCAGAGCCCGGGACACATGTCATCTCCGGAACTCCTCTTGCAGGGTGTAGGCTCTGGAGCTAGGTGACACGTGGCAGCTCCGGACCTCACCTCAGCGGGGAGGTTTTGGGTCGGAGCCTAGGGCACGTGTGAGTTTCGGAGCTTTCCTCAGCGGGGAGGAGGCTCTGAGCTAGGTGATGCGTGGCAGCTCCGGGTTCCACCTCAGCAGGGAGGCTTCGGAACGGAGCCTAGGGCACGCGTTGGCTCTGGAACTCAAGCGCACGTGGCAGCCCCAGGTCAGGTTGATATGCTTGAGGAAGTACGAACTGTAAAGAGAGAATGCGCAGGGCACGTGTGAGCCCGGAGCAATCCTCAGCGGGGAGGAGGCTCTGAGCCAGGTGATGCGTGACAGCTCCGGATTCCACCTCAGCAGGGAGGCTTCGAACAGGAGCCTAGGGCACGCGTCGGCTCTGGAACTCAAGCGCACGTGGCAGCCCCAGGGATGACCTTAGGGTCAAGGGCACGTGGCTTGCTCGTTTACAGTTGATATGCTTGAGGAAGTACAAGCCGTAAAGGGAGAATGCATAGGGCACGTGTGAGCTTCGGAGCTATCCTCAGCGGGTAGGAGGCTCTGAGCTAGGTGATGCGTGGTAGCTTCGGGTTCCACCTCAACTGGGAGGCTTTGGACCGGAGCCCAGGGCTCACGTCGGCTCCAGAACTCAAGCACATGTGGCAGCCCTAGGGCTGACCTTAGGGCCAAGGGCACGTGGCTTGCCCGTTTATAGTTGATATGATTGAGGAAGCACAACTGTAAAGAGAGAATGCACAGGGCACGTGTTAGCTCCGGAGCTATCCTCAGCGGGGAGGAGGCTCTGAGCCAGGTGATGCGTCGCTGCTTTGGGTTCCAACTTAGCTGGGAGGCTTCGGACCGGAGCCCAGGGCACGCATCGACTCCGGAACTCAAGCGCACGTGGCAGCCCAGGGCTGACCTTAGGGCCAAGGGCACGTGGCTTGCCCGTTTATAGTTGATATACTTGAGGAAGCACAAACTGTAAAGGGAGAATGCTCAGGATAAGACAAAACTTCCTCACTTCAGTCTCCTCTCATAGGAGGAAATAGGCCGTACTAGAAGGTAGCGACCCGCCCCAGATGTCGAGAGTAGCAGGAGTCCTCTAGGACTTAGCTGTTCTAAGCGCTGTTCCTAGACACTATGACACCCTATTCAGAGAAAATAAAACCCTACTGCTGCGCTATGGATAGAACTTGCGGAGGTGTTCTATGTTCCATGGATTGGGTAGAGGTACCCCATCCTCTGTGGCTAGGCGTATGCACCCGAAGCGACATACTTGTGTCACTCGGAAGGGGCCCTCCCTGCTTGGGGGAGAGTTTGTCCCCCCCCTTCCGGAGAAAGTATTCGCTGTAGCACCAGGTCGCCTACCTCGAGCTGTGTACTCCGCACGAACTGTTGCTGATAACGCCGGAGCGCTTGACGGTATCGTGCGTTTTGGACAGCTGCTTGCCATCTTCGCTCATCAACATGGTCGATATCTTCACGCCGGAGCTGGTCCTACGTGGCTTCGTCTTACGCTCGGACACGGAAATAGCCCATGGTGATTTCCACGGGGAAGATGACTCAACCCCATACACCAGGAAGAAGGGTGTTTCCCCTGTCGAGCGATTGAGGGACGTCTGGCTAGCCCACAGTGTACACGGAAGCTCTTTAACCCAATTGGTACTGTGCTTCTCCAAGCTGTTGTAGGTGCACGTCTTGAGTACCTTGAGAATCTCGACGTTTGATCTTTCGGCTTGACCGTTACTCTCTGGGTGAGCAACAGAAGCATAGCAAACTTGGATGCCGAGGTCTTCGCAGCAGTCTTGGAATACTGCACTAGAGAATTGGGTCCCATTGTCGGTGATGATTCTGTTTGGGACCCCGAACCGACAGATGATCGACTTGATGAACTTGACTGCTGATTGCTTGTTGATAGTTACCACAGGGGTAGCTTCGACCACTTGGTGAACTTTTCTACGGCGACGTAGAGGTTCCGGTACCCCCCGACGGATCTGGGGAATGGTCCCAGGATGTCCAGCCCCCACACAGCGAAGGGCCATGAGGGCGGGATCATCTGCAGCGACCGCGCTGGTGTGTATAGATCTGCTTGGCGTGGAACTGGCACACCTTGCATCTCTTAACCAGGTCGATGACATCCTGGAGAGCTGTCGGCCAGTAAAAGCCATGCCAAAAGGCCTTACCGACCAACGTGCGGGAAAATGCATGATTCCCACACTCGCCTCCATGGATCTCTGCGAGCAGGTCACAGCCCTCCTCCCAGGTTATGCACCGCAATAGGGCGCCATTAGCGCCACGCCGGTAGAGATTCTCTTCTGCCAACGTGTATCTCTTAGCCAACCGAGCGATCCGTTCAATGGATACACGTTCATCGAGAAGGAAATTGTATTTCAAGTAGTCCCGGATCTCCGTGATCCATGCGTCGGGACCTACTTGAGCACTTGGATCTTGAGTGCCGGGTTGCACGGAGTCCCCGGTGACGCTTATGATCCTTGGTGGGCGCCCTGGTAACATGGCCACCGGGACCGCCAACTTTGAGGTGCTGGACCCGCCCCCTTCGCCTGGTTCGGCCAACCAGACGGTAGGTCGCAACAACTTCCTTTCAAAGACCCCCTCAGGCACCGGAGCCCAAGTGGAAACCTTCGTTGACAAGTCGTCAGCTATTGTATTGTTGGCACGGGGAACATGGCACAAGTCCAAGGATAAAAAGTTCTTCTCCAACTTCTGTACTTGGAGGAGATAGGCTGCAAGCTGTGGGTCGTTGCAACAGCACTCTCCCTTGAATTGCTTGATGATCAACTGAGAATCACCCTTGACCAACAACTGCTTGACGCCGAGGGACATCGTAGTCTTTAACCCGAAGATGAGAGCCTCATACTCCGTCATGTTGTTGGTTGCCTTGAAGTTAAGTCGCATCATGTATTTGAACTGCTCTCCGATTGGTGTAATGAGCAGAACCTCCGCTCCGGCACCTTGCTTTTTCGAGGAGCCGTCGAAGAAGAGAGTCCAGTAGGGCCCAGTGAAGACCGAAGCTCTGGGCTCTGGTTCATCGATGTCTTGGCCCCCTGGCTGGCATGGTGGTGGAGTCCACTCTGCCACGAAGTCAGCTAGCGCCTAACTTTTCACTGCATGGTACGGTAAGAAGTCTAGCTCGAACTCCGCCAACTGCGTAGCCCACATAGTTATTAAGGCGGTAAGGCGACATAAGGTGACCTACCCCCTTTTTACCTTTTAAGCGATAAGGCGTAAGGCGAGGCGACGCCTTAGCATTATGTAGATTTAGGAAAATATTACCAATAATATTATTTCATATTAAGAAATGTATTGTTATTAAAAAACAGAAGAATTTTCACCACCAGCTAGGCCCACTGACCAGCTAGGCTCACTGGTCCCCAGCCCAGCACCAGTACACTATCGGCCTAGCTCCACACCCCGACCCACCTATACGCCCTAAATCACTGCCGCCCCCAGCCCCCCACCTGATTCTCCCCAGCCGCCCCCCCCCTCGATCCCCCCCCCCCCGCGCCGCCGCCCCCACCCGTCACCCCACCTTCGCCGCCGCCCCCCACCCAATCCACCCCCTCCTGCCGCCGCCTCCCCCCCAGATCTCCTCCGGTCCTCCCCCGACTCCTACCCCGCAGGCGCTCGCTGTTCTTCCCGGCACAGGTAAGTGCGCCCCTCCCCCTCCCCCCTAGATCTCCTCCGGTCCTCCCCCGACTCCTACCCCGCAGGTCCTCGCCGTCCCTGTGCGCCCCTCCCCCCTCCGATTGGCTTCGGATCTCCCCCACGTGGTCTTCTTTCCCGGTGGAGCTAGCCTCGCGTGGTCGCCTTACAGCGGATCTAAGGCAACAGGGACGCATTACGGTCCCTGGTCGCCTTAGCGCTTAGCTTAAGCGACACCTTAATAACCATGGTAGCCCATTTAGCTATGTTTCCAGTGGCGTTGGGGTTGTAGAGGACGGTTCTCAGCGGGTATGAGGTAACCATCGAGATCTTGTGAGTTTGGAAGTAATGGCGCAGTTTCTTTGATCCAACGAGGATTGCATAGAGCAGCTTGTGCACCTCCAGATATCTTGTTTTGGCGTCGTGGAGGACCTCGCTAATGAAGTAGACCGGACGCTGGATGGTTTGCACCCTCCCGGAGGGGTCCGGAGCGTCTTCTTGTAGAGGTCCGGGACTCGGGAGCACTTGGCCCCCGGGTCCGAGACTGCAATCTGCCAGCTCGAACCCAGATGCACGCTGGTCTAGATGGCTGAGACCCAACTAGTTCTTCTTGGGGAGGTCCGGGATTCGAGGCCCCCAGACCCCCGGGTCCGGGACTGCATTCCGGGAGCTTGGACCCAGATATGCATTGATCATCAGGTCCGCGTGTTTGGGATCTGATTACTTCCCCATTCCAAGGGTTTCCTGCGGAGTCTGAGCTTTGGGGCTTTAGACCAACGGCAGCAGGAGCCTTTTTTGGGACTTGAGTTCGATGGAGTTCCGGTCGCTCCGCGACCGGAACCATGCTCATGACCTCAGTTGTGGTAGCGATGTAGAGGAGTTCAGGGGCCACCATAATTGGCAGCGTTGTGAGGAACTTCTTTATCTCTCCGATGAAGGAAAAGAGGGATTGGGAGGATGGGTGGAAGAGAGTATACCAGCATTAGGAGTGGTATGGTATGACGCTCCGGAGTCCACTACCCAGTCGGCACCTGGTGGAGTAAGGTGCATGGTGCTGAAGGAAGAAGCCAGCGACTGTCGATCTCATGTCGAGGGTGGCTCCTTGAGAGGTGCCGACGGCTCCGAGTACCCAACAGGATAGTCGGTGCCTCCGTAGGTTGATTCTGACTGTCCGCCAGAAGGGTAGCCAGGCCCACCGTAGGCCTGAGTCGGTGGCCCACCAGCACTGTAGGCTGGTCCATTGTAGCCCGGGGTGGCTATGAACGCCGACTGGGGGCGTGGTAGTCGTGGAGGCTGAGAACCCGGAGACGGCCCATGCCACATGTAGATCTGGCCAGTCCACGGGTTGTAGGGTGTGGGCCAGGGTGCACCTCCCCGGCCGGTACCACCGCTACCACCAGTAGCCGGAGTAGTGGGTGTAGGAATGCTGCCTGCACTGCTACCTCCACCACGACCGTCGTGCTTGCCTCGACGGCGACGATTTCCACCCCCAGTACTGGCAGGAGTGCCTGGGGTGGAAGGTGGTCGTGACGGTGGTCCACCAGCAGGTGGTAAGGGTGGACGAGGGGGCTGCCCAGAGCCATAAAAGGCTGTGGCAGACCCGGAGCCAGTAGAGCCTCCTGAAGTGATATCCTCAAGCTCAAGATCAGACCATACCTTCTCGAAGGTAGGGAGTGGCTCCAGTCGGAGTAGCCACGTCCGTAGGTGACAATATCGCTCATTCAGTCCCTGAAGGACCCGGAAAACAAGAGCGCTATCGATGACCGACTCGCTAAGGTCACGTAGAGCATCCGCCATGCCCTTCATCTCCCGGCAGTAGGTGGAGACAGAGCGGTCAACCTGGACGGTGTTCTGGAACCGAGAGCTGATGTGAAGGGATCGAGTCGCGCGGTTTCCTAGAAATCGCTGCTCAAGGACCAGCCAGGCCCATCGAGCAGTGCCGCCACCGCGCTGCCTGACGATGTCCTGTAGCTCCTCCGTCAGGGAGCCAAGGATCCAAGATAGGAGCAGGCTGTCCATTCTGATCCAGGAGACCTCCACTAAAGAATCGTCCTGGAGGACGTGGTCATCGAGGCAGTAACGCCTCAGCGTAAGGAGCACCAGGTCACGCTACCGGGCATATGAAGTGGACTCGGAGCTGAGAACAACCGGCACGAGCGTCCAGATGTTCTGAATCCCGGCGGCCTACGCATGAAGAGCCGCCACAAGTGAGACCAAGTACGTACCAGTGTGCGAGGGAGGCTCGTGGGCAGCACTCATCGGTCGGTGAGCACTCTCCTCGAGCTAGTGAGATAGAGCCGTCACGGAGGCACGCTCCTGCTCTAGGGCGAGAGCGAGTGCCCGCTCATGCTCGCGAGAGACAGCCAGTGCTGCGGCGATGTCGGTGCCGTAGGAAGAAGTAGCTGCGTTATTAGCAGCGGCACCGGCGACTGGAAGCGGAATCGGCGGAACAGTAGTCGTGGTGCTCCCGTCGATGTTGAGGCTGGTGGCGGTAGAGTCCCGTAGACCAGAGGTACCTGCCATGAGAACGACAGCGGTGGCGGGTTTACCGGTGGTACCTACAAGAGGTCCGTCGGTGGCCGGACCGGTCTTCAGAGTCATAGGAGAGGCGATAGCACCTCCAGGGACCGAAAACATGGATGGCCGAGCGGACCAGGGGGCGGCGGCGCCTTCAGCAGCAGCGGCGGCTGGAGGCCAAGGGGCGGCGAATCCGGGGGCGGAGGCGGCCGTGCCAGCCACTCTAGAGGCGGCGGCTGCGAGCCAAGGGGCGGCGGACCAGGGGGCAGCAGCGGCCGTGCCGGCCCCTCCAGAGGCGGTGGCGGCTCCCCCGTGCGCGCGCGCCGGTTCGGCCCGAATCCGGGCTGCGGCGGCGACGCAAATCCAGCCGGGTCCGCGGCGGCGTGGTGGCTGGTGGCGGAGCCGGCGAGGGCGCTGGCGGCGGCGGCATCGGCGGGCACGACCCAGGGCGCGACGGTGGTGGCGTGGGCGAGCGGCGCGCCTGCGGGGGCGGCGGCGGCTCCGGCGGGCGGCGCACCGGCGAGGGCGGCGGCGGCGCACCGGCGAGGGCGGTGGCGGCGCAAGCCCAGGCTAGCGGCAGCGGCTGGGCCATTAGGGTTAAGGTTAAGCCTTAATCCTAATCAATTCCTAGCTAATGATACCATATTAGAGGGCTAATGGTGGCTGTATTAGATGATTAAGATAATGAGGGTACATGGATGATTATATAGAGGGATTAGGTGAGGGGAAAGACTAAACTACCCCTAATCCTAATCTCTCACTAATGACTAAACTACCCCTGTGCCCCACACATAATTACAGAGTCTAACAGTGTAATCTATGCACATACGTAGCTTCCCGCCAGCTTTGGGGACGACAACAGGGTTGGCCAACCATCGTGGATAGTGGACCTCTCGGATGAAGCCAGCATCGGGCACCTTCTTGATTTCTTCACGGATGAAGTCTTGCCGCTCGATGGATTGCTTCTAAGGCTTCTGTTGGACCGGCCTGGCGTCGGGATGGATCTTTAGTTGGTGCTCAATCACCTCCCTGGGGATCCCGGGCATTTCCGATGGTTGCCAAGCAAACACGACGACATTGGCCCGGAGGAAGGTGACGAGCGCGTCTTCCTATTTGCCTCCCAGACCCTCGGCGATTCGGGTGGTCTGGGCGACATCAGGACCGACTTGGATGACCTTGACTATTACGTCCTCCCCGTCCGAGGGCTGCACACGGGGTGCAGATGTCACCTCTCGCTGACGCATGCTTGGAGGCGGCTGGCTAGCTTCAGCGTGACCGGAAGCGGCTTCCGGTGCTGCTGCCAGCGCTTGGAGCTTTTCCAGCGCTGAGACAGCCGCGGTGTGGTCACCGCGAATCTTGAGGACGTCACTCGGGGTTGGCATCTTCAGGACCAAGTAGCCGTAATGGGCTACCGCCATGAACCGGTTTAGAGTTGGTCTGCCGATTATGACATTGAAGGGGAGGCTAACCTCCGCAACGTCGAAAATGACACTTTCCGTGTGGTAGTTCTCAGACGTCCAGAATGTCACCGGGAGGGAGATGCTACCACACGGGAAGATTAGGTCCCGATCTACTCTCGAGAACGGTCTCGAGGGGGTAAGCTGGGACATAGGGATTTGCAGCTTCTTAAAAGCTACGAGGCTGATGACGTTGAGGGACGCCTCACCATCGATCAACACGTGGTAGAGCTTCACGTTGGAGATGGTTGGGGCGACGAGGAGAGGCAGTTGCCCAGCGCCTGCCATGTTCTTGGGGCAGTCGGAGGCGTCGAAGCTGATCGACGTCTCCATCCATTTGTGATGCGACGCCGGCCCCGGGACTGGGGCAGCGGCTGCCACCGCTCGACAGAGGGTCTTGATGGCTCGCCTGGACGAGACATCGGAAGAACTCCGTACATCACACACAGTGCGTCGGCCGCTTGGTCGCCAGCTTGGCTACACCTGCCCGCTCTGGAGCGGGGGTAGCCTCTTCGTCTCCTGCCTAGAGACAACGGCGAGTTGGTCGGGAAGGCTCGCTATGAGAGGTGATGTCGGAGTGTGTGAGCTACGACACTCCTCCCGGCCTGCTCGCAAGCAGCCCGCGAGGTTCTTTTTTCGGAGGGGGCATGGCACCCTACGCGATCTGGGCTCGAGGGAGCGGATGAACACCGAGATTTACGTGGTTCGCGCCACCGCAGCGTAATACCCTACGTCCACGGGAGTGCTTGTTCTATTGCTTGAGCGTGAGTACTTGTGTGTTGCGGGATCTAGAGTGCGAACCCTTTGCCGGTTGGTCACCCCGGTCCTTTTATAGTTCAAGGCCGGGGTGGTTACAATGAGTCTTAGGGCCCGACAGGTGGCCCCAATGCTATGTGTACACTATACAGTTCTAGGGCTTCGTCCCCAGAGTAGAGTGGTCGATGGGGGAGTTAAGTCCCGCCGTTCGGCGCGCCGAGTGCCCCTGTCCGCGTGACAGGTGATGATGAAGACGCCGTCTTGTCGCTGCGTCTTCTCGCACTGCTTGGGCGGTTTCGTGCCGTTGGGTGGCACTGTACTGCTGTCACGCCTTCGCCTTGTCTTGTCACTGTAATGGCGAACGGGCACACGACGGAGGCGTGCGCAGTGCGCCATGCTTCTGTGGAAGGCGCGAGCCTTGAATGCGAAGCCTGACAGTGCACTTTCTGTTGCAATTCCGGCGCTGAAACTGCCTCTGTTCTTGCTAAACAAGCTGATCTGCCCTAGCAGATCAGTCTGTCTTCCAACTTTGATGGAGGCGCAGAACAAGGGGAAACAGGGTCTGCGGCTGATTCTAGCCTGGTGGTGGCTAGGGTTCCAGAGGGAGGCGGCAGCTTCAAGGGGAGAGAGAGGTGGCGGCTGGTCCTAGCGCCTGGTGGCGGCTAGGGTAGAAGGAGACGGCGGCTCCAAGAGAGGGAGAGGTGGCGGCGCCTAGGGTTTTAGGTGGAGGAATTCTTCTCTTTATTTATCTGGATAAAACTGGGGTGTTTGGCTTCTTTATATATCCCCCCTTACAAGAGTCCTGATCTATTACAATAGGAGAAAAATCTAAACACTTACTAAAGTAGGGCTGCCGCCTAAAATTGGTGTGGCCGCACCATATAGGGGCTGACCAGCCCCTGGCCTGGGCGCGCACACAAAGGGGGGGGGGATCAGGGTTCACCCCCTGTTCTGGCCGCGCAGGCCCAACGGCAGGTCATCCCACATTTTCCTCCTGATCCTGATGTTGGCCCACGTCTAGGATCCTGATCCTGCTTCTCATCTCCATGAACTTCTGTCTTCCAATGGCCTTGGTCAAGATGTCCGCCAGCTGGTCTTGAGTGGAGATTTGCTCAAGCACAATAGTACCGCTGTCCACACACTCCCATATGTAGTGGTACTTGACATCGATGTGGTTGCTTCTTTCATGGTGTACCGGGTTCTTGCTCAAGTCTATAGCTGACTTGTTATCAACCCGTAGCACCGGCATCTTTGACTTTTCAGCTAAGTCCTTCATTAGCCGTGCCATCCATACACCTTGACATGCCCCTTGACATGCCTCCTTCGTGGAGTGGGCTCATCGTCGGCGTGTACGTCGATGATCTTGTGATCACAGGAGGAGGCGACCTCAAGAAGTTCAAGGGGGAGATGATGAAGAGGTTCAAGATGAGCAACCTGGGTCTCTTGTCATATTATCTTGGCGTCGAGGTGCGGCAAGCTGATGCAGGGATAAGCGTTGGGCAGGTGGTCTACGCTTCCGAACTTATCTCTAAAGCCGGCCTCGAGGGATGCCACCCCTGTGCATTCCCCATGAAGCAATGCCTCAAGCTTTGTAAGACAAGTGATAGTCCGTTGGTGCATGCAACGAATTATACGAGCTTGGTGGGAGGACTGCGATACTTGGTGAACACACGTCCCGACCTCGCCTACTCGGTCGGGTACGTGAGTCGATTTTTGGAGGAGCCCAAGGAGGAGCACTTTGCTGCATGTTAGACACTGTAATTAGGGGTGTGTCACAGGGGTATATTAGTCATTATAGAGGGATTAGGGTTAGGGGTAGTTTAGTCTTTTCTCCCCTCCTAATCCCTCTATATAATCACACCTGTACCCCAGCTTTTCTATCATCTCAATACAGCTATCATTAGCCCTCTTTCATGGTATCATTAGCTAGGAATAATTAGGATTAGGGCTAAACCTAATCCTAATGGCCCAACCGCCGCCACCGCAGCCGTGGGCGCACGCCGCCGCCGCCACCCCACCTTGGGCCGCCGCCGCCAGAGCCACCGCCGCCCCTGAGCCGCCGCCCGCCGCCGCCGCTGGATCGGGGCCGCGCACGCAGGGGGGAGGGGCGCCGCCTCCTCTAGAGGACAACGCGCGCAGGAAGGGGCCGCCGCCACCCCACCCTGGGTGCGAGGAGGGGCTGCCGCCGCCGCCACATCCGCATCCGGGGCCGCCGCGCCCTGGATCAGGGCGGCTCCGCCCGGATTCGGGCCGCCCCCACCCGGATGGGGGCCGCACGCGCACGGGGGGGGGGGGACCTCCCCTGGAAGGACCGCCGCCGCCCCTAGGGGGTCCGCCACCGCCCCTGGGGGGTTCGCCAGCCCCCCTGGAGGGGCCGCCGCCCTCTGGTCTGCCGAATCTGGAGGCACAACAGCCTCTGGAGGGGGCGCCGCCTCCTTAGGAGGTGCAGCAGCCCCCAGGCCCCTCGCTGTTGGAGGTGCCGCCGCCCCCTCCTTCTCGAGAACCGGTCCACCCGCCGATGGACCCCTCGTCGGTACCACCAGCAACCCCGCCACTGCTGTACCTTCATGGCAGGTACTTCCGTGCTACGGGACTCTACCGACCTCGACATCGACGGGAGCACCACGGTGATCCCGCCGATTCCGTTCCCAGCCGCCGGTGCTACTGCTGAGAATACAACTTCTTCCTACGGCACCGACACTGCGGAGACCTCCGACATCGCCGCAGCACTGGCCGCCTCTCGCGAACGCGAGCGGGCACTCGCCCTTGCCCTAGAGCAGGAGCGTGCCTCCGTGGCGTCACTATCCCACCAACTCGAGGAGAGTGCTCGTCGATCGACGAGTGCTGTCCACGAGCCTCCCTCGGACGCTGGTACGTACTCGACTTCACTTGTGGCCGCTCTTCATGCACAACCCGCAGGGGTTCAGAACATCCGGACTCTCGTGTCGGTTGTTCTCAGCTCCGAGTCCACCTCATATGCCCGGTGGCGTGATATGGTGCTCCTCACGCTGAGGCGCTACTGCCTCGATGACCACGTCCTCCAGGACGAATCTTCAGTACAGGTGTCCTGGATTAGCATGGACAACCTGGTACTATCCTGGATCCTTGGCTCCCTGACAGAGGAGCTACAGGACATCGTCAGGCAGCGCGGTGGCGGTACTGCTCGACAGGCCTGACTAGTCCTCGAGCAACGGTTTCTAGGGAACCACGCGACTCGAGCCCTCCATATCAGCACTCGGTTCCAGAACACCGTCCAGGGTGATCGTTCTATCTCCACCTACTGTCGGGAGATGAAGGGCATGGCGGATGCCCTACGTGACCTTGGTGAGCCGGTCACCGACAACGCTCTTGTTCTTCGGGTCCTTCAGGTTCTGAACGAGCGCTATTGTCACCTACGGACATGGCTACTTCGACTGGAGCCACTACCTACCTTCGAGAAGGTATGGTCTGATCTTGAACTTGAAGAGATCACTGCAGGAGGCTCTACTGGCTCTGGATCTGCCACAACCTTCTATGGCTCCGAGCAGTCCCCTCGTCCACCCTTACCAGCTGCTGGTGGACCACCGTCACGTCCACCTTCTACTCCTACTAGTACAGGAAGTGGAAACCGTCGTCGCCGAGGAAAGAACAGCGGCCGTGGTGGCAGCAGTGCAGACAGCACCCCCACGGCTTCGACTACTGGTGGTAGTGGTGGTACCGGCCAGGGAGGTGCGCCCTGGCCCACACCCTACAACCCGTGGACTGGCCAGATCTACATGTGGCCTGGGCCGTCCCCGGGTTCTCAGCCTCCACGACCACCACGTCCTCGGCCGGCGTTCACGGCTACCCCCGGCTACAGTGGACCAACCCATAGTGCTGGTGGGCTGACAACTCAGGCCTATAGTGGGTCTGGATACTCCTCCGGTGGACAGTCAACCCCGATCTACGGAGGCACTGACTACCCTGTTGGGAACTCGGAGCCATCGACACCTCTCCAGGAGCCACCGTCGACGTGGGATCGACAGTCGCTTGCTTCCTCTTTCAGCACCATGCACCTCACTCCACCAGGTGCCGACTGGTAGTTGATTCCGGAGCATCATATCATACCACTCCTAATTCCGGTATACTCTCTTCCACCCATCCTCCCAATCCCTCTTTTCCTTCATCTATCGTTGTTGGGAATGGGTCCGTTCTTCCGGTTACCTCAGTAGGTGATTCCGGTCTTCTGGGTACTTTCCAGCGTAAAAACATTCTTGTCGCTCCGGATATCATTCAAAACTTACTTTCTGTTCGCCGTTTTACCACTGACAACAATGTTTTCATTGAATTTGATACTTTTGGTTTGTCTGTGAAGGATCTTTCCACCCGGCGACCTCTTTTTCGATGTGATAGCTCGGGGCCCCTATGCACACTTCGGCTTCCTACTTCCGCTGCATCACCGCCATTTTCTTTGACTACGGCAGCTTCATCCACCATCTGGCATCGCCGGCTTAGCCACCTTGGTGCAGATGCTATGTCGAAGCTGTTCAGTAGCTCGGTTATCTTGTGTTCTAGAGGTACACATGACTCCCTATGTCATGTCTGTCAGCTTGGTCGCCATGTTCGCCTCCCTTTTCCCACATCTGTGACTCATGTTGAGCACCCATTCGATCTTATACATTATGATTTGTGGACATCTCCCATTTCCAGTATATCGGGCTTTAATTATTATTTGGTGATAATTGATGATTTTTCTCACTTCTCGTGGACTTTTCCATTACGATTGAAGTCTGAGACTTTCGTCACTCTTTCTCACTTCTTTATTTGGATTTCTACTCAATTTGGGCGCACCATTCGAGCTGTCCAGTGCGATAACAGATGCGAGTTTGATAACTCTGCGTTTCGTAATTTTCTCTCCGCACATGGGGTACAGGTACGCATGTCTTGTCCGTATACCTCTCCTCAAAACGGCAAGGCAGAGCGCATGATTCGCACCATCAATGATGTCATGCGCTCCCTGATGTTCTAGGCATCTATTCCAGCCCGATACTGGGTGGAGGCTCTTCATACTGCCACACTTCTGATCAATCGTCTTCCCACCAAGGCGATTCGTGCCTCCACCCCCTACTTTGCTCTATATGGCACTGATCCTCTTTATGATCACCTTCGAGTTTTCGGATGCGCTTGCTACCCTAATCTTTCCGCCATCGCCCCACATAAGCTTGCGCCCCGCTCGACCCGGTGTGTTTTTCTCGGGTATTCCCTTGATCATAAGGGTTACCGGTGCTTAGATCTCACTACCCACCGTCTTTTGATCTCTCGGCACGTCGTCTTCGACGAGTCATCTTTTCCTTTTTCCACCACCTCTTCTGATTCCACCACAGAGCTGGACTCCCTTTTTCCTACTGACCCCGAGGCTGCCTCCCAGTTGCCTTGGCCTATTTCTTCTGTAGGATCGACACGAGCTACGTCCCAGATGCCTTCGACACCGATTGCTGCACCTCGTGTGGCATCGACGTCTCAGGCGTCACCCGCTGCACCCCGTGTGGCATCGACGCCTCCGACGTCACCTGCTGCGCCACGCACGACCTCGGCTTCCCCGACGCCACCTACTGTACCTCAGGTGCCCCCGGCGTCACCAGCTGTACCACGTACGACACCAGCGGCGTCACCAGCTGCCTCCCCGATGTCACCTGCAGCGAGCACGACACCACCAGCCGCGCCACGCGCGAAACCGACGACGACTTCTCGTTTTGCTGACCCCGCACTTGTCTACCAGCGACGAGCGCGGGGAGAGGCTCCTGCTCCAGCGACGCCACGCGCGGCCTCGAGACCCACTCTCGTCTACCCACGACGAGAGAAGATGGTTGTACCCGAGCGGCCGGTGTACACCCCCCCTCTACTTCATAGGGATCCTGGTGACGTCCACCCGATGGTGACTCGACGTGCGTCCGGGAGTCTTCGGCCAGTGGAGCGGTTCAATAGTGCTGCTTTCTCGTCGACGACATCTCCACCGACCGAGCCTTCTTCGATCTCGCCCATACCTACTTCCGTGCGTAGCGCCCTCGCCGACCCTAACTGGCGCCGCGCTATGGAGGAAGAGTATGAGGCCCTGCTTGCCAACCGGACCTAGGACCTGGTTCCCCGTCCTGGTCGTGGCAATGTTGTCACGGGCAAGTGGGTATTCACACATAAGAAGAAGGCGGATGGAACCTTGGAGAGATACAAGGCTCGTTGGGTTCTCCGAGGTTTCACTCAGCGCCCTGGAGTTGACTACGACGAGACTTTCAGCCCGGTGGTGAAGCCGGCGACAGTTCGTACCGTACTGTCGCTAGCTCTCTCACGTTCTTGGCCTGTCCACCAGGTGGACATCAAGAACGTCTTCCTCCACGGTACACTGACCGAGACGGTGTACTGCAGTCAGCCGGTAGGATTTGTAGATTCAGCTCACCCAGACATGGTCTGTAAGCTGAACAAATCCCTGTACGGACTGAAGCAGGCACCGCGAGCCTGGTACAGCCGGTTCGCCTCTTTCTTGGTTTCACAGGGGTTTGTTGAAGCTAAGTCGGACACTTTGCTGTTTGTCTATCGACGGGGCAGTGACACAACTTACCTCCTACTGTACGTCGATGACATTGTACTAACAGCATCTAGTCCGGCTCTGCTTCAGCGAACCATTTCTGCCTTGCAGCAGGAGTTCGCTATGAAGGACCTGGGCCGTCTCCACCACTTCCTGGGTTTTACGGTCGAAGACCGACCAGGCGGCCTATTCCTTCACCAGCGACAGTACTGTCTGGATATCCTCCAGCGAGCGAGCATGGCTGATTGCAAGCCGTGCTCCACTCCAGTGGATACTCAGGCGAAGCTCTCTGCTACCGACGGGACACCCGTCTCTGACCCCACTTCTTATAGGAGCCTTGCAGGTGCGCTCCAGTACCTCACCTTCACTAGGCCGGATATCTCATATGCGGTTCAGCAGGTGTGCCTCCACATGCATGACCCGAGGGAACCACACCTCACCGGTGTCAAGCGGATTCTTCAGTACCTACGAGGCACCCTCGACTACGGCCTTCTTCTTCGGTGTGACACGGCCTCCGAGCTGGTCGTGTACACAGACGCTGACTGGGCAGGCTGCCCGGACACACGACGCTCTACTTCTGGGTACGCCGTCTTCCTAGGCGGCAACCTCGTCTCCTGGTCCTCGAAGCGACAGCCCGTAGTGTCGCGCTCGAGTGCTGAGACGGAGTATCGCGCCGTGGCTAACGGCGTGGCTGAGGCCTCCTGGCTTCAGCAGCTACTTCGGGAGCTCCACACTCCCGTCATCAAGAGCACCCTTATCTACTGCGACAACGTCAGCGCCATGTACCTCTCCACCAACCCGGTCCAGCATCAGCGCACGAAGCATGTGGAGATCGACCTTCATTTTGTTCGTGAGCGGGTTGCACGGGGCGAGGTTCGGGTACACCATGTCCCGACGACGACGCAGTTCGCCGAAATTTTCACGAAGGGCCTCCCGTCGTCGCTGTTCTCCGAGTTTCGGTCCAGTCTCAACATCTGCAGCAGCTAGATGTTGTGGTTGCGGGGGGGGGGGGGGGGCGTTAGACACTGTAATTAGGGGTGTGTCAGGGGTATATTAGTCATTAGAGAGGGATTAGGGTTAGGGGTAGTTTAGTCTTTTTTCCCCTCCTAATCCCTCTATATAATCACACCTGTACCCCATCTTTTCTATCATCTCAATACAGCTACCGTTAGCCCTCTTTCACTGTAGTCAAACGCATTGTACGCTACATAGCGGGTACAATCAACTATAGAGTCTTCTATTCAAGAGGAGGAGACATGGAGCTTATTCGGTACTCGCATAGTGACTATGCGGGAGACGTGGAGGACCGCAAGAGCACACGCGGGGTTCTGTTTTGTCTTGGAAACAACCACGTTTCATGGCAGTCCTGCAAGCAGAAGGTGGTGGCCTTGTCCTCATGTGAAGCAGAATATATCGCAGCAGCTCAAGGGGCATGTCAATGTGTATGGATGGCATAGCTGATGGAGGACTTAGCTGAAAAGTCGAAGGCGTCGGTGCTGCGGGTTGATAACAAGTCAGCTATAGACTTGAGCAAGAACCCGATACACCATGACAGAAGCAAGCACATCGATGTCAAATACCACTACATACGGGAGTGTGTGGACAACGGTACTATTGTGCTTGAGCAAATCTCCACTCAAGACCAGATGATGTACATCTTGACCAAGGCCCTTGGAAGACAGAAGTTCGTGGAGATGAGAAGAAGGATCGGGATCCTGGACGTGGGCCAGTGTCAGGATCAGGAGGAGAATGTGGGATGACCGGCCACTGGGCCTGGGCAGCCAGAACAGGGGGGCGAACCCTGATCCCCCCCTTTGTGTGCGCGTCCAGGTCAGGGGCTGGTCAGCCCCTATGTGGTGCGACTGCACCAAGTTTAGGCGGCAGCCCTAGTTTAGGAAGTGTTTAGATTTTTCTCCTATTGTAATAGATCAGGACTCTTGTAAAGGGGGCTATATAAAGAAGCCAAACAACCCAGTTTTATTCAGATCGATAAAGAGAAGAATTCCTCCACCTCAAACCCTAGCCGCCGCCACCTCTCCCTCTCTTGGAGCCGCCGCCTCCTTCTGCCCTAGCCGCCACCAGGGGCTACGACCAGCCGCCACCTCTCTCTGCCCTTGAAGTCGCCGCCTCCCTCTGGAACCCTAGCCGCCACCAGGCTAGAATCAGCCTCCGACCCTGTTTCCCCCTTGTTCTGCGCCTCCATCAAAGCTGGAAGATAGATTGATCTGCTAGAGCAGATCAGCTTGTTCAGCAAGAACAGAGGCAATTTCAGCGCCGGAATTGCAACATTCGCCTTGGCTTCGTCGACCCACGACACACGACGAATCGTGGGGCACGTGGCGGCTCTGGAGCTCTTATCGACGGGCTTGGTGCCAGGGGACACGTGGCAGCTCCGGACCTCACCTCGGCGGAGAGGCTCGGGCCGGGGCCCAGGGCATGTGTCTGCACCGGAGCTATCCT
This sequence comes from Neostapfia colusana, assembly GCA_030760725.1. Classification (NCBI taxonomy): domain Eukaryota; kingdom Viridiplantae; phylum Streptophyta; class Magnoliopsida; order Poales; family Poaceae; genus Neostapfia; species Neostapfia colusana. The sequence goes on from JASWHV010000011.1 coordinate 21,422,771, forward strand.
CAGCGGTGAGGCGGCTAGGAGCTAGGGGACACGTGGCAACTCCTGACCTCACCTTAGCGGGGAGGCTCGGACTGGAGCCCAGGACACGTGTCAGCACCGGAGCCGTCCTCAGCAGGGAGGTGGCTCGGAGCCAGGGGACACGTGGCAGCCTCGGACCTCACCTCAGCGGGGAGGCTCGGACCAGTCCCAGGGCACGTGTCAGCCCCGGTGTTGTCCTTAGCAGGGAGGTGGCTCGGAGCCAGGGGACACGTGGCAGGCCCGGACCTCACCTCAATGGGGAGGCTCAGACTGGAGCCCAGGGCACGTGTCAGCCCTGGAGCTCAAGCGCACGTGGCAGCCCCAGGGCTGACCATGGGGCCAAGGGCACGTGACTTACGCTGGGGCCAGCCTCAGCAGGGAGGCGGGGCCCAGGCTGTGTTTTACCCACTACGCGGGGTACCCGGTCTGTAGGGTACCGACAGTAATGTTTTCCTTTACCAATATGCTGATAGCCCTGCATAAATTTAGAATATCAATTGATCACACTGCTACTGATTTGTCAACATGTATGTGAATATCGAAATTTTGGTTGATATGGTTGAAGAATTATGATGGTGCCAATTAATTCATGTAGTTGTTCATACTTTTCTAACCAGGGAGATTCAGCAAGTTCTTGTCGAGATTGGCGACAAGGATCCATCATTTATTGGTTCTCATGAATGGATTGGAGCAATCGAGCTAAGCTTTGTCCTTGACAAACTGCTGGAAGTGAGTTTCTCTATTTCTTTTCATATTTCTTTTTGAGCCTGTAGACAATGCTTATATTTTCTTCTGTGATTGGCAATATTTTGTTAGCCTTGATATTCTAAGACATAGGTGACAGCAAAGTCAGACAATCTACTTTCTCAAACTCAAAATGGTTGACAAACAACCAACGTATCCATTTCTATGAGCTAAAATGTGGTGTGATCTCAAATCGTTTAGCGAAACGCATAATAAAGCATCTACCTTCTGATGAGCTCTTGTTCTATTTAACAGTAATACTAAGCAAATGGTTTGTTCATGTGCTTCTTGATTTCGTTTAATTTTACTGTTTTTTTATATGTTGGGAACATCAATATAAACTGCAGTAGTTCAGTTTTATTTCTTGTTTCAAAATCAATAAACCACCTGCTAAGGTTAATTATAGAACCACAGCTGTTTGAGAAATTTGTAAAACTACAATCAACAGCTAGATATTATTTTCCAGGGTCCCATAAGGAGCTAGGCGGGCGGTGACCCACCGCCTAGAGCCTAGGTGTGCCCTAGGCGTTTTATACTAATAGAAATATTTAAAAAAATTAAAAACATAAAGGTATATTCATACCTAATTTTTTGCTGCAAGACTGATTTTCTGCATTCCTTTTCTTCATTTTGTCAAACTCTTGTTCCTAAGAGTAACATGGAAAGATAAATATTAGTTAGGTATCTGTTAGGCTCTGTAATTATGTGGGTAACACAGGGGTATTTTAGTCTTTAGTGAGAGATTAGGGTTAGGGGTAGTTTAGTCTTTTCCCTTCACCTAATCCCTCTATATAATGGACCCTGTACCCTCATGATGTATCCATCTAATACAGTCCAGATTTATCCCTCTAATATGGTATCGTTAGCCTAATTAGGATCCTAACCCTAATGGCCCCATCACATCCGCCGCCTCCCTGGGCCAGCGCCGCCGGCGCCGCTGCTGCCCACGCTGGTGCGCTGCCCGCGGGCGAGCTACCGCTGCACCACCCCGCCGCTCCTTCACAGCCGCCACCGCCTCTCTGGGCCAGCGCCGCCGCTGCTGCCGATCCCTTTGCCCACGCAGGCGCGCCGCAAACCAGCGCCGCCTCCGCTGCCCATGCAGGTCCGCCGCCTGCTGCCGCGCCGCCGCACAACCCCGCCCCCTACTGTCACGCCTGGATTCGGGGTGCCGCCATAGGGCCGCGACTAGCCGGTGCCGCATCCGGCCAGCGCGCACGGGCGGGGGGGGGGGGGGGGCGCCCCCCTTGGAGGCAATTTACCGGGGGCCTCGGTTGGCCGGCGCTGTACCAGGCCAGCGCGCTGATGGGGGGGGGGTGGCAGCCGCCGCCGGCCTTCCAGGCGCTTCACCGGGGGGCTACGGCAGGCTGGCGCTGCACCCAGCTAGCGCACACAGGGGGCCGGCTGCCGCCGCCCTGGGAGGTGTCTCAACGGGGGGGGGGGGGGGGGCGCCGACCCTTGGCCAGCTGCCGCCTCTGTTCCGGAGGGGGGGGGTTGGCACGCCCCTCCCTCGGTCGGCCGTCGTCTCTGCTCCGGGGGACACTGTCGCCGCCGCCATGTCTTCGAAGACCGGACCGGCAGCCGACGGACCTCTTGTAGGTCCCACCGGCGAACCTGCCACCGCTATCGTTTTCATGACAGGTACTTTTAGGCCACATGATTCTACCGCCGCGTCTACCGGCCTCGACATCGACGGGAGCACCACGACCACCGTCCCATCGATCCTGTTTCCTGTCGCTGGTGCCGCTGCTGACAGCGTGGCTACTGCCTCTTTCTACGGCACCGACACGACAGACACTGTCGGTACCCTCAATACGGGGTACCCCCGCGAACAGGGAAAAACGCCTAAGTACCTCGCCCTTCTCCGCAGGGAGAGCTCCGAAGGCGCCATGTGTCCAGCGGGGCCGGACCTCCCTCTCCTCAGAGGAGAGCTCCGGACCCGCCACGTGGCCAACTGAGCCGGACCTCCCCCTTCCGCGGGGAGAGCTCCGGAGGCTCCACGTGTCCCAAGGGACCGGACCTCCCTCTCCTCAAAGGAGAGCTCCGGGCCCGCCACGTGGCTAGCAGAAGCCGGACCTCCCCCCTCCGCGGGGAGAGCTCCGAAGGCCCCACGTGTCCCGCGGGGCTGGACCTCCCTCTCCTCAGAGGAGAGCTCCGGGCCCGCCACGTGGCCAGCAGAGCAACGCTGCCTGCCCCCGCGCGGTAGGCAGCAAGAGTAAAGACGCGCCATATCTTGCCCGCACAAGGTATTCAAGACCCGCGCCTTCCCAAGGCGCGGAGACGCGGAGCACGCCTCTGTCAGGTGCCGTTGCGCCCAGTCACATCGCAGACTGGCGCGCCGTGTCAGAGCCTGCCCGCCAATAAACACAGCGACAAGACATCCCCCGCCGCCCCTGCCATCATCAACCACTACGACTAGCTTGCGGCATGGGTAGGGCGGCAGAACGAAGACTCGGAAGCCTTCGCCAGAGACACCTACCGGCGTAACTGCAGATACGGTAGATGGCAGACAATCTCCCCGGGACCACCTGTCGGGTCCCGGGCCCACCTTGTAAGCCACTCGAGCCTTGGACTATAAAAGGCTCGGGTAGGCAACGTTAGCAAGGGTTCGACTCTTTGCACACATGCGCTCCAACATCCGAGCACTTAGTTCATCCTCAAGCTCAGGACTCCGGTTCTGAGCAGCAAGCAATACAACGAGCAACTCTGCTCACCGTGGACGTAGGGTTTTACACTCCGGCGGCCTGAACCACGTAAAAAATCCCCGTGTCAAGCTTATCCTTCAATCGTCCCTAACGATGAAGCTCTCCGTGAGTGACTAGCCCCTCCGAAAAATAACCTCCGCGGGCTGCCCAGAGCAGGCTCGGGGGAAGTGTCGGCTACACACTTCGACATTTGGCGCGCCAGAGAGGGGGGCTTTCCCTTGCGCGACGAGCTTCTGCCGACGAAGATGACGAAGCTCCCTTCGGCGGCAAGCTCTCCCCGCCCGCGTTCACGACGTACGGTGACCAGCGGGGACTACGTCTCGACACACTCAGGACGAAGTGTGTCGGCGCAAGCTGGAAGCCAGCAGCCGACTCCGGCAGCGCAGGCTCCAGCAAGCGTGAGATCCTCTGCAGCGCTGAGCGTCTCCCACGGGGGCGCACTAGCTGCAGCAAGAGCGCTACTTCGCAATCCACCTGCTGGGGACGCGCCTCAGTCAGCGACCCAACAGTGGATTCGCGACGTAGACCGTCTCATCGTCGCCGCCGCCAACCCTCGACTTCGGCGGGGACGACGCCCCAGTCAACCGGCTGTGTCGCTGACGCGCACACCAACGGTTGACGGGAAGACGGCAGATTCCCGCTCCACCAGGCTCCCATCGGCGGACCTGAGGTCGGAGCTGGAACGATGCCACTTGGGCAAAGATGCCCGAGTGGCCATCGAGCGACGACGAGAAAGGCGTCGAACCAAGAGGCCGGCGACAGCATGTCGACCGCCTCAACCCAGCCAAGGCCGCAGACGTTCGCCACGCGATCTCTGCCCCAGGCGTACGCCACGCATCATATCCCCCAGCCATATGCCACGCAAATGGTGCCCCCGGTCTATGGCGCAGCCTTACTCATGCCGGGGTACACAGTGCCAACAGCGAACCAAGCGTTCACGGCACCAACACCTGCAGCAACAGGAGCAGGATGTGCGGTCCTGGCGCCACACCTTCGCTTCGCGAAGTGGCCGCGCAAGTTCCGGCCGCACCTGCCCGAGAAGTACGACGGCAGCGTCAACCCGACGGAGTTGCTCCAGATCTACTCCACCGCCATCCTTGCTGCAGGAGGGGACGAGGCCGTCATGGCCAACTACTTCCCCGTTGACTTGACCGGCCCAACTCGGTCTTGGCTCATGAATCTCCCCCAGGGTTCCATAACCTCTTGGGGAGAGCTCTGCCGGCAGTTCACTGCTAACTTCGGCAGCTCCTACACCCGGCCTGGCACGGAGCTCGACCTCCACGCCATCCAACAACAACCTGGAGAGACGCTGCGCTCCTTCATCCAGCGGTTCTCCCAGGTGCGGAACACCATCCCGCATATCCAAAATGCTTCTGTGGTGGTGGCGTTCCGGCAGGGTGTACGGGATACTAAGATGCTCGAGAAGCTCGCGACTAGAGAAGTGCGAGACGTCTCAGAGCTCTTCAGCCTGGCAGACAAGTGCGCCAGGGCAGCAGAAGGGCGAAACTGACACTCACTGCCAGCCTCCGAGTCAGGAGAACAGCCCGAATCTAGCGCTGCTTCCCATGGAAGCGGCAAGAAGATCAAGAACCGAGGCGGTGGCAAGATGAAGCCACCAACTGCAGCCCCTGTTGCTGCAGCAGGATCGCACAGTGGAGCTCGGGGGCCACGCCCCGACAAGAGGCAGCGACAGTCACCAGCTCCAGATGGTGACCAAGGCGAGCCATGCCCCGTGCACGATACCAGCAACCATACTGCTGCTGAGTGTCGGGAGATTCAGAAGCTCGCGGAGCGCTTCCGCAAGGGGAAGCAACCGCGTGCTGGCGCCCCTCCCTTCCGTCAAAGGGAGGGCAAGCAGAAGGTCGACACTCAAGACAGTGCCGACCACCAAGTGGAGTTCCAGGAGCCTCAGCGCGCCGTGAAGGCGGTGCACAACCACGAGGACTCCAGCTCCAGCGATGATGAGCGCCGGAAGATGCTCTACGTCATCTACGACGGGTCCGCTGACCCCTCATCCCGAAGCGCGGTTAAGACTCTGCGCCGAGCGGTAGCATCGGTGGCTCCTCTCCCAAGTGCCGCGCCGCACCTCAAGTGGATGGGAACCCCCATCAGCTTCGATGCCACCGACTGCCCCAGGAACATGGCTTGGGCCGGCCAACTACCGCTCTTGGTAGCACCCACCATTGCCAACGTGAGTATTAGAGGGCTAATGGTGGCTGTATTAGATGGATAATAATACTGAGGTACAGGTCTGATTATATAGAGAGATTAGGAGGGAAAAAAGGACTAAACTACCCCTAACCCTAATCCCTCACTAATGACTAATATGCCCCTGTGACACACACATAATCACAGTGTCTAACACCCCCCCCCCCCCCGCAGTCACAACATCTAGCCACTGCAGATGTTGAGACCGGACCGGAACTCGGAGAACAGCGACGACGGGAGGCCCTTCGTGAAGATGTCGGCGAACCGCGTCGTCGTCCGGACATGGTGTACCCGAATCTCGCCGCGAGCAACCCGCTCACGAACAAAGTGGAGGTCGATCTCCACATGTTTCGTGCGCTGATGCTGGATCGGGTTGGTGGAGAGGTACACGGCGCTAACGTTGTCGCAGTAGATGAGGGTGCTCCTGGCGACGGAAGTGCGGAGCTCCTGAAGCAGCTGCTGGAGCCAGGAGGCCTCAGCTACGCCGTTAGCCACGGCACGATACTCCGCCTCAGCACTCGAACGCGACACCACGGGCTGTCGCTTCGAGGACCAGGAGACGAGGTTACCGCCCAGGAAGACGGCGTACCCAGAAGTAGAACGTCGTGTGTCCGGGCAGCCTGCCCAGTCAGCATCGGTGTACACGACCAGCTCGAAGGCCGTGTCACGTCGTAGGAGGAGGCCGTAGTCGAGAGTACCTCATAGGTACCGAAGAATCCGCTTCACAGCGGTGAGGTGCGACTCCCTCGGGTCATGCATGTGGAGGCACACCTGCTGAACTGCATACGAGATATCCGGCCTGGTGAAGGTGAGGTACTGAAGAGCACCTGCAAGACTCCTATAAGTTGTGGGGTCAGAGACGGGTGTCCCGTCGGTAGCGGAGAGCTTCGCCTAAGTATCCACTGGAGTGGAGCAGGGCTTGCACTCAGTCATGCCCGCTCGCTGGAGGATATCCAGGCAGTACTATCGCTAGTGAAGGAATAAGCCGCCTGGTCGGTCCTCGACCGCAATGCCCAGGAAGTGGTGAAGACGGCCCAGGTCCTTCATAGTGAACTTCTGCTGTAAAGCAGAAATGGTGCGCAGAAGCAGAGCCGGACTAGACGCTGTTAATACAATGTCATCGACGTACAGTAGGAGGTAAGCAGTGTCACTGCCACGTCGATAGACAAACAGCGAAGTATCCGACTTAGCTTCGACGAACCCCTGTGAGACCAAGAAGGAGGCGAACCGGCTATACCAGGCTCGCGGTGCCTGCTTCAGTCCGTATAGGGATTTGTTCAGCTTACAGACCATGTCTGGGTGAGCTGAATCAACAAACCTTGCCGGCTGACTGCAGTACACCGTCTCGGTCAGTGTACCGTGGAGGAAGGCATTCTTGACGTCCAACTGGTGGACAGGCCAAGAACGCGAGAGAGCCAGCGACAGAACGGTACGAACCGTCGCCGGCTTTACCACCGGGCTGAAGGTCTCGTCGTAGTCGACTCCAGGGCGCTGAGTGAAACCCCGGAGTACCCATCGAGCCTTGTACCTCTCCAAGGTACCGTCCGCCTTCTTCTTGTGCGTGAACACCCACTTGCCCGTGACAACATTGCCACGACCAGGACGGGGAACCAGGTCCCAGGTCCGGTTGGCAAGCAGAGCCTCATACTCTTCCTCCATAGCGCGGCGCCAGTGAGGGTCGGCGAGGGCGCTACGCACGGAAGTAGGTATGGGTGAGATCGAAGAAGAGTCGGTCGGTGGAGAAGTCGTCGACGAGAAGACAGCTCCGGTGAAGCGCTCAACTGGCCGAAGACTCCCGGATGCACGTCGAGTCACCATCGGGTGGACGTGACCAGGATCCCTGTGGAGAAGAGGAGGGTTGTACACCGGGCGCTCGGGTACAACAACCTTTTCTCGTCTCGGGGCCACACTTGGTGCAGCTGGAGTAGGGCTGCCCCCCCGTGCTCGTCGCTGGTAGGCAAGTACGGGGTCGGCGAAGCGAGAAGTCGTCGTCGGTGCTGCTCCTGGTGCGTCTGGTGACGTCGGGCTTGCTGCAGGTGATGTCGGAGAAGCTGAGGCCGTGCGTGGCGCAGTAGTCGACGTCGGGGACGCCGAGGCCGCGCTTGGCGCAGCAGGCGTCGTCGGGGACACCGGGGCCGCGCATGGTGCAGTGGGTGACGTCGGGGGCGTCGAGGCCGCGCGTGGCGCAGCCGGTGGCGTAAGGGACGCCGGTGCCGCGCGTGGCGCAACCGGTGGCGTCAGGGACGCCGGTGCCGCGCGTGGCGTAGCAAGTGGCGTCAGGGACGCCGGGGCCACGTAAGGCACAGCAGGTGGCGTGGAAGACGCCGAAGTCGTGCGTGGCGTAGCGGGTGGGTAACCTGCAAGAGGTAACCGACAAGGTCGCTGTACAGGAGCGGCCTCGGGGTCAGTAGAGAAGAGGGAATCCAACTCAGCGACGGAGTCAGAGGATGGGGTGAAAAAGGGAAAGGAAGACTCGTCGAAGACGACGTGTCGGGAGGTCAAGATACGACGGGTGGTGGGGTCAAGGCACCTGTACCCCTTATGGTCAGGGGAGTATCCAAGGAAAACACACTGAGTCGAGCGAGGCGCAAGCTTATGGGGGGCTGTGGCAGAGAGGTTCGGGTATCAAGCGTACCCGAAGACCCGAAGATGGTCGTAAAGAGGGTGGGTGCCGAACAAAGCGAAGTGAGGGTGGGAGCACTAATCGCCTTAGTAGGAAGGCGATTAATGAGATAGGTGGCAGTGTGAAGCGCCTCCGCCCAGTAGCGAGCAGGGGTAGAAGCCTGAAACATCAAGGAGCGCATGACATCGTTGGTGGTCCGAATCATGCGCCCAGCCTTGTCGTTCTGGGGGAAGTGTACGGACATGACATGCGCAACTGAACACCGCGAGAAAGCAGAAAGTCACGGAACGTAGAGTTATCAAACTCGTGCCCGTTGTCGCACTGGACCGCACGGATCGTGCGCCCAAACTGGATGGACACCCAAACGAAGAAGTGAGAAAGAGTACCGAAAGTATCAGACTTCTGTCGCAAGGAAAAAGTCCACGAACAGTGCGAAAAATCATCGACGACCACCAAGTAGTACTTGCATCCAGAAACACTAAGAACAGGTGAAGTCCAAAGATCACAGTGAATCAAATCAAAGATGTGCTCGACAGAGAAAGAGTACCGAAAGTATCACACTTCTGTCGCAAGGAAAAAGTCCACGAATAGTGCGAAAAATCATCAACGACCACCAAGTAATACTTGCATCCAGAAACACTAAGAACAGGTGAAGTCCAAAGATCACAGTGAATCAAATCAAAGATGTGCTCGACACGAGTGACAGAGTGCGGAAAAGGAAGTCGAACGTGGCGACCCAACTGACAAGCATGGCAAAGAGACTCATGAGTACCCCGAGTACAAGATATCACTGAACTACCAGACAACTTCGACATAGCATCAACACCGGGGTGGCCAAGCCGACGATGCCAAATTGTCGAAGAAGCTGTCGTAGTCAGGGCAAGGGGTGGAGCGGAAGCAGGAAGACGCATCGTGTACAGGGGACCCGTACTATCACAGCTAAAGAGAATGCGTCGAGTAGTAAGATCCTTCACAGTTACACCATAAGGATCAAACTCAAGGGAAACATGGTTGTCAGTAGTAAAACGACGAACAGAAAGAAGGTGCTGAATGATGTCAGGAGCAACAAGAACATCACGTAGCTGAAACGAATCCGGCGAACCCGAGTCACCTACTGAGGTGACTGGGAGAGTCGACCCATTCCCAACAGCGATAGATGAAGGATCAGAGGGACGGGAAGGGCGGGTAGAGGAGAGGATACCGACGTCAGGGGTGGTGTGGTACGAGGCACCGGAGTCCAACACCCAGTTAGGGCCAGACAACGTGAGACCGCGCAGGTAGACCGACGGTGTTGAACGGGTCGCGACAATGCCCCGGCGGTGGCGGCGCCGGGAAGGAAGACAACACGCGTGGACCCTCGACGGTCGTGCCAAGCGAGTAGGCAACAGCCGATCTAGGTACACCAGCGGCTGTGGGCCAGGGGCCGGCGGCGGCTGCGGGCTAGGCGGCGCCGTTGTGGGGGGCTGCAGGGCCGGCGGCCCAAGGGGCAGCTGCAGCTGCTACGGGTCAAGCAGCGGCGCTGTCGTGGGGTGCTGCAGAGGCGACGGCGGCGGGCCAGACGGCAGCAGCGAGCCCGGCTCGAGGGGTGGCGGCGCTAGGGGCTGGATGGGCGGTGGAGGCTGCAAGAGCGCCGGCGGCGGCCAGATGCGGCTGCGCGGTGGCCTAGGGTGGTGACGCGGCGGCATCTGGCCAGGGGGTGGTGGCGGCCACGCCAGCCCTCCCCGAGGCGGCGGCGGCGCCCTCGGGCGCCTGCCATTCAAGCCCAGATCTGGGCGGCCCAGGCGCACGCCGGCTCTGCCTGAAATCGGGCGGCCCGCGCGCACGCCGGCTCTGCCCGAAATCGGGCGGCCCGGGCGCAGATCCGGCGGCAGCCCAGGGCGCTGCGGCCCAGGGCGCGGCTGCGCGGGCTGGAGACGCGCCGGCGGCGCGAATGGGTGGGCGAGAGACGCTGCAGTGGCGGCCCTAGCGGGCGGCGCGACTGGGGCGCTGGCGGCGGCGGCGCCAGCGGCGGGCCCGGCCCTGGTCGCCGCGGTGTGGTTGGGGGCAACGGCGGCGAACGGGGCGGCGGCGGCAGCAGCCACAGCGGGCGGCACGGCTGCGCCGCCGGCGAGGCCGACGGCTGCTCCTGCGGGCGGCACGCCGGCGAAGGCGTCGGCAATGCAGGGAGGCCTGTGTCATTAGGGTTAGGGTTAGGCCCTAATCCTAATTAGTTCCTAGCTGATACCATATTAGAGGGCTAATGGTGGCTGTATTAGATGGATAATAATACTGAGGTACAGGTCTGATTATATAGAGGGATTAGGAGGGGAAAAAGGACTAAACTACCCCTAACCCTAATCCCTCACTAATGACTAATATGCCCCTGTGACACACACATAATCACAGTGTCTAATAGTGAGGATGTACCACGTTCTGGTAGATGGCGGGGCTGGGATGAACCTCATCAGCCGCGCAGCCTTCCAGAAGCTGCAGATCCCGATGGCCAAGCTCACCCCATCCAGCCCGTTCTCAGGGGTAGGACCGGGACAAGTCGTTCCCTACGGCAACATCAGCCTTCCGGTGACCTTTGGGGCATCGGACAGCTATCGGACAGAGTACATTCTGTTCGACGTGGCGGAGATTGACCTCACCTTCAACGCCATAATCGGCAGGCCAGCCCTGTATCGATTCATGGCAGTAGCCCACTACGGTTATCTTGTCTTGAAGATGCCTACACCAACAGGCGTCCTCAAGATTCGTGGAGACCGCACTGCTGCAGTGTCAGCCTTGGAGAAGCTCCAGGCACTTGCAACAGCTCGAACACCAGCCCCTGGCAGTGCAGAACCAGACCGGCTCCACCCGAGTGCACGCCACCGTACCTCTACCGCAGCACCCCGCGTGCAAACCCTCGACGAGGGCGATGTCCCCTTGAAGTTCGTCCAAGTCGGCGCCGATGCTACCCAGACCGCCTGGGTAGCCGGGGGCCTGGACAACAAACAGGAATGCGCGCTCATCACCTTCCTCCGGCACAACGTCGACGTGTTTGCATGGCAGCCGTCGCAGATGCCGGGGATCCCTAGGGAGGTGATCGAGCACCACCTGAAGATCTTCCCCGACGCTCGGCCAGTCCAACAGAAGCCTCGCAAGTAGTCCATCGAGCGGCAGAACTTCATCCGAGAAGAAATCAAGAAGCTGTTGGACGCTAGCTTCATACGGGAAGTCCACCCCCGGTGGTTGGCGAACCCCGTCGTCGTCCCGAAGGCCGGCGGGAAGCTCCGGATGTGCATCGACTACACCAGTCTCAATAAGGAATGTCCCAAAGATCCATTCCCTCTCCCTAAAATAGATCAAATAGTAGACTCGACATCAGGCTCTGATATGCTATGTTTCCTAGACGCCTACTCGGGTTTCCATTATATCCCTATGTCTAGAGAAGATGAAGAGCACACTTCCTTCATCACAGTAGACGACCTGTATTGTTATGTCTCTATGCCTTATGGCTTAAAGAATGCTCTTCCCACCTTTGTACGTGCAATGCACAAAACCTTTGGAGAGCTAATAAGAGACTTAGTCGAGGTGTATGTCGATGACATCGTTGTCAAGGTCAGGCAGAGTTCAACCTTGTTAGATAACCTGGCCTTAGTCTTTGACAAACTGCGCTCCACGCGCACCAAGCTGAACCCCGACAAGTGTGTGTTCGGCGTATCCTCTGGGAAGCTCCTAGGGTTCCTGGTCTCACATCGAGGAATTGAGGCCAACCAGAGAAGATCATGGCCATCGACCTGATGCGGCCCCCCCGCCCGTGTCAAAGAAGTCTAGAAACTCACGGGATGCGTAGCCGCGCTGAGTCGGTTCATACCGAGGCTAGCAGAGCGAGCGCTCCCCTTCTTTAAGCTCCTGCGCAAATCCGGTCCGTTTGTTTGGACCGACGAAGCAGAAGAAGCTTTCCAGGAGTTGAAGCAACTCCTGATGACCCTACCCATCATGGTAGCCCCCGAGCCCGAAGAGCACTTGTTGCTCTACATCGCGGCAACAACTGAAGTGGTGAGCATGGTTCTCGTCGCAGAGCGGCCGGACCTCTCATCACCGTAGCCTGCTCCAATAGCAGTAGACAAGCACCAGGAGACCCCGGAGATCCAAGACGACCTCCCGGAGCTCCAAGACAACCTCTCGGAGGTCCAACGGGACCTTCCGGAGCTCCGGGGTAATCCCCCGGAAACCAAAAGGAACCTCCCAGGAGGACAAGACGTCCTCCCGAGGGTCCAGGATGACCACCTGGAAAACCAGCGAGATCTCCCGGAGGTCCAAGATGGCCTAGGAGCCTTCGAGTCCCAGCTCCCGGAGGCTCCCCCGGACCCACCTACCTCCGGTTGGCCTGAGCCAATGGATGAGGACATCTCAGGCCCGGGAGGGAGCGTCCAGACCATCCAGAGGCCTGTCTACTACATCAGCGAAGTCCTCCACGACGCCAAGACAAGGTACCTGGAGGTCCACAAGCTGCTGTATGCAGTGCTCGCGGCATCCAGGAAGCTCCGCCACTACTTTCAAGCCCACCGGATCTCGGTGGTCACCTCCTACCCGCTGAAGGCGATCCTTCACACCCCACACGACCGACAATGTCGCTAAATGGGCAGCGGAACTGGCGGAGTTTGAGCTGGACTTCCTTCCTCGCCATGCAGTCAAGAGCCAAACACTGGCTGACTTCGTGGCCGAGTGGACGCCTGCGAAGGCTAATCCAGGGGGCCACGAAGACGGTGAACCAAAGCCCCAACTCCGGTCTTCACCGGGCCTCACTGGACGCTCTTCTTCGACGGCTCCTCGCGAAAGCAGGGGGCCGGTGCTGGCGTACTGCTTCTCATGCCATCGGGGGAGCAGTTGGGTACATGGTGCGTCTCAATTTCAAGGCAACCAACAACATGGCAGAGTATGAAGCACACTCATCTTTGGCCTAAAGACAGCCCTGTCTCTAGGCGCTCGCCAGTTGTTGGCACAGGGCGACTCCCAGCTAGTCATCAAGCAAGTTAACGGTGAATGCTCCTGCAATGACCCACAACTAGCTGCTTACCTGCTCCACGTGCAGATGTTGGAGAAAGACTTCCTCGTCTTGGACCTGCGCCATGTACCGCACGCTGGCAATGCCGCAGCTGACGACCTCTCAACGAAAGCCTCCACCGGAGCCCCTGTGCCCGAAGGAGTCTTCGAGAGGACGTTGCTGCGGCCCACTGCCCGGCCTGCCGAGCCGAGCGAAGGGGGCTGGACCAGCACCTCGAAGCTGGCGGTCCCGGTGGCCCTGCAACCATGGACGCCGCCAAGGATCGTAAGCGTCACTGGGGACTCCGTGCAACCCAGCGCTCAAGATCCAGAAGCTCAGGTCAGACCCGATGCATGGATCACGGAGATCCGGGACTACTTGAAAGACAACATCCTCCCTGATGAACGTGTATCCGCTGAACGGATCGTGCGCATGACTAAGAGGTACGCGCTGGTAGAAGGGGATCTTTACCGGCGTGGCGCCAACCACGTCCTATTGCGGTGCATAACCCAGGGGGAAGGCTGCGACTTGCTCGCTGAGATCCATGGAGGCGTATGTGGGAGTCACTCTTCAGCACGCACGCTCGTCGGTAAAGCCTTCCGGCATGGCTTCTACTGGCCGACGGCACTCCAGGATGCCATCAAGCTGGTCGAGAGCTGCAAGGCGTGCCGGTTCCACGCCAAGCAGATCCACACACCGGCTCAGGCGGTTCAGATGATCCCGCCCTCGTGGCCGTTCGCCGTATGGGGGTTGGACATCTTGGGACCATTCCACAAAGCCGTCGGGGATTCCGGTACCTCTACGTCGCCATCGACAAGTTCACCAAGTGGCCAGAAGCCACACCCGTCGTCACCATCAACAAGCAATCCGCAGTAAAGTTCATCAAGTCGATCGTCTGCCGGTTCGGGTCCCGAACAGAATCATCACCGACAACGGGACCCAGTTCACCAGCGCAGCGTTCCAAGAATACTGCGAAGACCTTGGCATCCAGGTGTGCTATGCCTCCGTTGCTCACCCAAAGAGCAATGGGCAAGTCGAGAGGGCCAACGCCGAGATTCTTCGGGGCCTCAAGACTCGCACCTATGCCGGCTTGAAGAAACATGGCGCCAAGTGGGTGGACGAGCTTCCGAGCACACTATGGGCTAACCGGACATCCCAAAGCCGGGCCACCGGAGAGACACCCTTCTTCATGGTATACGGGGCCGAAGCTGTCCTTCCCCCAGAGATCACCATGGGGTCTCTCCGTGTCCGAGCTTACGACGAAGCCGCGCAGGACAACCTTCGGCGTGAAGACATCGACCTCGTCGACGAGGCTCGATTACACGCAGCGCTCCGTAACGCACGGTACTGGCAAACGCTCCGGCACTACCACCAAAGGTCCGTGTGTGTCCAGGAGCTGCAAGAAGGTGACCTGGTGCTACGGCGCATACTTTCTCGCGAAGGGACCGACAAACTCTCCCCTAGCTGGGAAGGTCCCTTCCGAGTCACGAAAGTTTGCCGCCTCGGGTGCGTACGCCTTTCCACCGAGGATGGGGATCCGCTCCCGAACCCTTGGAACATAGAACACCTCCGTAAGTTCTACCCCTAGAGCAATAGTAGGGCAGTCTTTTCTTTCTATAATAGATTCCATAGAGTCCAGGAACAGCGCTCGGAGCATGCTAAGTCTCAGGGGACGGTCCAGAACTACGTTCAGCTTGGCCTGGTTCCAACCCTAAGCGCGTAGAGTCTTGCTTCCCTTCTTAATGGGGTGGGTCGTTGCCTCCATGTTTAGCCTGCCTTCCTCCTATGGAAATTTATATGGAAAGAAACCTGTCCTGCTTTGCTCTTCTATTATGCTCATTTAAATTACGTATTAATTTTTATGACCACAGTCCTGTGTATGCTCACCATGCACTCAACTTCCTTTTCCCATTCTCACCCCTAGTCGGCATTTGCTATCCTACCGAAGACGCTCGCGTTTGAGGCACCTGCCGATGGCCAGGGGGCCTCGAGCCCCCGGCACTTCGCGCACTAAAGTTCCCAAGCCCCGTATACCGGATCAGGATTGTAAGCCAAATAAGACTATGAGATAGGGAAGGGGGAGCCCCAAGGAGAATTACGTTTCCCTTACTTGTGTGCAGGACCTCCCGGCCTTAGCTCCCCGCAGGAGTATGGTAGGTGCGCCCAATCAATTGGCCACACCTACCAGGGGGCCACTACGGGACCGCGCAAGACCGGAGCTCCAACGCAAGACCGAAGGATCCGGACCTCGCCCCCTCCGCAGGGGCGGGCTCCGGAGGCCCCACGTGTCCGGCGGGGCCGGAGCTCCCCTCTCCTCAGAAGGTAGCTCCGGGCCCGCCACGTGGTCGGCAGAACCGGGCCTCGCCCCCTCCGCAGGGGTGAGCTCCGAAGGCCCCACGTGTCCCGCGAGGTCGGACCTCCATCTTCTCAGAGGAGAACTCCGGGCCCGCCACATGGCCGGCGGATATGGACCTCCCCGTTCTCACTGGGCGAGCTCCGAAGATCCCTTGGGCCCTTAATGCAATAAGGACCCGAGGAAGGTGTTTGTACAAGACTTAAAGGTTGGTGAAGACCTCTTGGTACCTTGCGGAGCTGAGGACTCGGCCAGACCAAGCCAAGGAAAAGATAAAAGTATGCAAACACGGAAAATAACAAGAGTCTATTCATTCAAAGCTCCATGAGCTGGACTACAGACTCAACAAAAGAAAAAAGAGAAGAGATACAGGGCCTTCTGGCCGCGGGGGCGGCTGCCTAAGAGTCCCCGGACTCCCGCTGGAACCTAGAGGCCACGAGGGCGGCCATGTCCTCGACCTCGGCCCTGGCAGCTTCCTCCCGCTCGACGGCGGGTCCTAGTCGCACTGTCTCCAGAGAGAAGGAAGGGTCTTGGCTCCGGAAGCACGCCAACACATGCGTGGCGACCTCCTTCGCCAGGCCTCGTCCCTCCACCTCAAGCTCGTCGGCGATCACCGCTTCGAGCCTGCCCAGCTTGGCACCGATAGACTCAAGCGCCGGGATTGCCCCAGACACCTCCTACGCGGGAGCCTCCGTCCGCACCGGGCTAAAACCGAGGGGAACCAAGGCGGACCCCGCCTCAGTGACAAAGCTCCAGACCGCCCGGGCCTCGACAGACCGCGAAGCCTGGAGCTTCTCCACCTCTTGGCGGGCCGCCAGCTCGTGATCCAGCACCGCCTGGCGCTCCCGGGAGGATTGCTCCTCCCTCGCGGCAGCAGCCGACTCGCGGAGCTCCAGCTCCTCGGCCCGAGCCCTCAGCTCGCCCTCTCTGGCCTCCAGCCGTGCGGCGACCTTCTCCTCCTCGGCCGCCACGGCACGCTCCCGATCTGCGACGGCGCACTTTCGACGAGCTACCTGCAGCTGCAACTCCTCCACGGCAGTGGAGCGCGCTTTGGCCCTGGCCTGAGCTTCACGGAAAGTAGCGCGGAGCCGCCGGGTCTCTGAGCCCAGGCGGTCGACGGCCCTCTTCTCAGCGTCGAGCAGCGCCCCCATTGCATCAAGCCTCGACTGCCTCGAGTCGAGCTCTGCCTTAGCCTCCTGGGTCCGCTGCTTCAGGAGATGCTCCCAGCTAAGGAGGCGCTCCCTCTCTCCAGCCAGCACCTCCCGCTCCCGCTCAAAGGCGGCCTGGACCTGCCGGACGCCAGCCTGAGCATGCCCCAAGGCATCCCATATCGGCAGCGGGGGCGGCGGGGGCAGTTGCCGCGCCCCTGACCTCCCCCGTCGCATCCACGACCGATGAAGGTGCCGGTGCCTCGGTAGCTGAGGCGAGGCGCTGACCCGGGGGAGCCAGGGGGCCAGCAGCTGCGCCCGCAGCAGCCCCTCCAGCCTCAGCACCAGACTTCCGGGCTGGCGAAGGAGGACGAGCAGGTGCTGCCGCCGCCACCCCGGGGGGCGAACCCGCCGGCACAGAAGAAGCCCCCGCCGACTTGGGGGCCGCCGGAACCACCGTAGTTCCCGGATGCTGCGACACAGAGCCTCCGCTGGATGGAGATGGTCGGGGAGTAGACTCGCCCCCGGCAGCCGGTGAGTCCCTACTAACAAAAGAAGCTCCCAGGCTAAGAAAGGAGAAAGGAACGCTACTTCTAAAAGCCACAAAGAGCAACACTTATTGGGCGGCGTGAGCGCTCCAACGGGCTTGGAGCCCCGGCCTCTGGGTCGGGGCAGAACCGCCAGGACCTGCAGCCGGAACGCTTGCTGGCTGTGGCGTCTGAGCCCCCGGCACACTCCCGGGCGTCGCCCCACCGACGTCTTTCCTGGAAGCCCCCCCTCCGGCGTCGAGCTCTACCTTAGCCTCCTGGGTCCGCTGCATCAGGAGATGCTCCCAGCTAAGGAGGCGCTCCCTCTCTCCAGCCAGCACCTCCTGCTCTCGCTCAAAGGCGGCCTGGACCTGCCGGACGCCAGCCTGAGAATGCCCCAAGGCATCCCATATGGGCAGCGGGGCGGCGGGGGCTGGAGCCGCGCCCCTGACCTCCCCCGTCGCATCCACGACCGATGAAGGTGCCGGTGCCTCGGCAGCTGAGGCGAGGCGCAGACTCGGGGGAGCCAGGGGGCCAGCAGCTGCGCCCGCAGCAGCCCCTCCAGCCTCAGCACCAGACTTCCGGGCTGGCGAAGGAGGACGAGCAGGTGCTGCCGCCGCCACCCCGGGGGCGAACCCGCCGGCACAGAAGAAGCCCCCGCCGACTTGGGGGCCGCCGGAACCACCGCAGTTCCCGGATGCTGCGGCACAGAGCCTCTGCTGGCTGGAGATGGTGGGGGAGTAGACTCGCCCCCGACAGCCGGTGAGTCCCTGCTGACAAAAGAAGCTCGCAGGCTAAGAAAGGAGAAAGGAACGCTACTTCTGAAAGCCAGAAAGAGCAACACTTATTGGGCGGCGTGAGCGCTCCAACGGGCTTGGAGCCCCGGCCTCTGGGTCGGGGCAGAACCGCCAGGACCTGCAGCCGAAACGCTTGCTGGCTGTGGCGTCTGAGCCCCCGGCACACTCCCGGGCGTCGCCCCGTCGGCGTCCACACCCCCCCCCCCCCCCCGCCCGCCTGAGGAAGGGTGGCGGGATGCCTAGGGCTCCTCGGACCGCCGCTGTCCGAGAAGAGACCCGGGGTCTCTTTGGGTCGCCACCCGACGAACCAGCGCGGCAGCGCCTCCGGGAGATGGGCGCAAGGGTACCCCCGACCCCCTGGCTCGGCGCAAGCGACGCTGTCGGAGGAGACTGGGCCTGTTTCTTCTCTGGCTGCCCGGGGGCCGGCTCCTTTCCCTTCCCCTTGTCGACGGTCTGAGCCCCGTCGGCCCTCGGTGCGGGTTGGACAGCGACAGACGCCTCACGCTTCGTCCCGGAGCGCTCGATCCCGGAGCGCTCGATCCCAGAAATCGAGATCCCCCGGAGGGCATCCCCAACCTGACGAACGGCGATCCCAATGTCGTCAAGATTCGACATCTTCTGCAGCAACTCCGCCCTCCTCTGCGGCTCCAAGAAGAGGGGAGTGCTAGAGGCCGGGAAGGTGAGGTCGCCGCCGGTGACGTAGTCGCTGCTCACCTTGGCCACCATCTCGTACAACTCTTCATCAGAAGGATCGGAGCCGAGACCCCTCTCCATCCTGGTGTAGTCAAGCTCGCCGGTGTAGTACCACGCCGGGCGGTTGCGTTGCTGCAAGGGCGCAATACGGCACGACAAGAAATCCACCAGCACCATCAGGGACGTCAGCCCCTCGTTGGCCAGGAACCGGATCCGCTCCAAGACCGGTGCATACTCCCGCTCCAGCTCCGGGATCTCCTCCCAGAAGCGACTTTCGGTGGTCGGGCCGGCAGTTGGGAGCTGCAGGTGATCATGCTCGTCGGTCTGCACGATTACCCAGTTCTCCCTCCAATTTTCCCACCTCGACGCACCGAAAGGTAGAAGGTACCCAGACGCACCGAAAGTAGTACGCCCCCAGCTGGGTCTTCGAACTGCGCCCGATCGTCCGCAACACGAAGAAGTAGCGGAAGAGCGTAACTGAAGCGTGCACCCCCACGAACATCTCGCAGAAATGGACGAAGACGGCGGCCATCGCGAAGGAGTTGGGGGAAAGGTGGTGGAGCTGGAGACCGTACGTCTCCAGCAGCGTGACGAAGAAGGAAGAAATTGGCGGGACAAACCCCGCCATTGCGTAGGCAGTGAAGAAGACCATTTCCCCCTTCACCAGGAGCAGGGGGAGAGACCCCTGGCGGAGCCGACACTTCTGCTCCTCCGCGTGCCAGCCCAACAACCTGCGCACTGACCCGAGCTCGGTCGACCGAGCGAGACGCGACGGAGGCAGGTTGGAAGCCATGGCAGGAGGAAGCTCAAGGACAGGGAAGACAAGGGCGCAAGAACTCAAGGAAGATGCAAGCGCTGGGAAGTGCGAAGGGAAGCCGCGATGCGGGTAAGATCCCCTTTTAAAACTTCCCAGGCGCGATTCAAAGCGATTCAAAACTCTTCGAATACGCCGCTTAGACAACCGCTTCGGCTCCAAGACCAAGCATCGATGACAAGTGGACCCAAGCCGTCCAGCTGAAGTGGTGGCCCATGAAGTCAGTCTCCCAAGGAGACGAGCCGACAAGACGTTTCGGCGGTTCCTGAAAAGGCGCTGCGACATGCAGGAGTGGCAGCCTTGGGAACCGCCGTAGTAAAAGCAGCCATCAAGTGGGGCACACGCTCCCACGATCCCGCGACTGTTCGTGCTCCGGCAACAGTCAATGCGGGTCTTAGAGAAGGCGCGCGGAGTGGAAGAGACGGGGGCCCACCTCGGGCTCGCTATCTCCCCCGAGATGGGCTCGTGGGCCACTGTCGGTACCCTCAATACGGGGTACCCCCACGCACAGGGGAAAAACACCTAAGGACCTCGCCCTTCTCCGCAGGGAGAGCTCCGAAGGCGCCATGTGTCCAGCGGGGCCGGACCTCCCTCTCCTCAGAGGAGAGCTCCGGACCCGCCACATGGCCAACTGAGCCGGACCTCCCCCTTCCGCGGGGAGAGCTCCGGAGGCTCCACGTGTCCCACGGGGCTGGACCTCCCTCTCCTCAGAGGAGAGCTCCGGGCCCGCCACGTGGCTAGCAGAAGCCGGACCTCCCCCCTCCACGGGGAGAGCTTCGAAGGCCCCACATGTCCCGCAGGGCTGGACCTCCCTCTCCTCAGAGGAGAGCTCCGGGCCCGCCACGTGGCCAGCAGAGCAGCGCTGCCTGCCCCCGCGCGGTAGGCAGCAAGAGTAAAGACGCGCCATATCTTGCCCGCACAAGGTATTCAAGACCCGCGCCTTCCCAAGGCGCGAAGACGCGGAGCATGCCTCTGTCAGGTGCCGTTGCGCCCAGTCACATCGCAGACTGGCGCGCCGCGTCAGAGCCTGCCCGCCAATAAACACAGCGACAAGACATCCCCTGCCGCCCCTGCCATCATCAACCACTACGACTAGCTTGCGGCATGGGCAGGGCGGCAGAACAAAGATTCGTAAGCCTTCGCTAGAGACTACCGGCGTAACTGCAGATACGGTAGATGGCAGACAATCTCCTCGGGACCACCTGTCGGGTCTCGGGCCCACCTTGTAAGCCACTCGAGCCTTGGACTATAAAAGGCTCGGGTAGGCAACGTTAGCAAGGGTTCGACTCTTTGCACACATATGCTCCAGCATCCGAGCACTTAGGTCATCCTCAAGCTCAGGACTCCGGTTCTGAGCAGCAAGCAATACAACGAGCAACTCTGCTCACCGTGGACGTAGGGTTTTACGATCCGGCGGCCTGAACCACGTAAAAATCTCCGTGTCAAGCTTCTCCTTCAATCGTCCCTAACGCTGAAGCTCTCCGTGAGTGACTAGCCCCTCCGAAAAAGAACCTCCGCGGGCTGTCCAGAGCAGGCCCGGGGGAAGTGTCGGCTACAAACTTCGACAGACACCTCCGGCATCGCCGCAGCCCTGGCTGCCTCTCGCGAGCGCGAGCGAGCACTCGCTCTCGCCCTGGAGCAGGAGCGTACCTTTGTGGCCGCTCTATCTCACCAACTCGAGGAGCAGCGTTTTCACAGTGTCGCCTAGGCGACCCCTAGGCGTCCCGTCGGTGCGGCCTCGACGCCTGGACAGGTCGCCTCGCCTGGCGGCCGCCACCGGCCCTCGCCGCGCTGCCGCTGCCGCCGCCATCAGTGGGGAGGAGAGTGAGGGTGAGAAGGATTCTGTTTAGGGTTAGGGTGGGGTGGTATTTTATATGCGCTGATGTGGAAAGAGCACCGTTAGATTAGATCCGACGGTTCAGAGAGCCCGCTCGCTGCCTCCGCTCCGCCCGCTGCCTCCGCCTCCTCTTGTCTGCCTCCGCTGAGCCCGCCGCCGCCACCACACCCGCCGCCTCCGATCGCCCGCCTCCGCTGCGCCTGCCGTTGCCGCCCGCTGCTATGCCCGCCGTCCGCTGGCCGCCGATGAGGGCGCCTGGGCGTCCAGGCGCCTAGGCAACCAGGCGCCAATTCAAAAGCCTGTCGAGGAGAGTGCTCGTCGACCGATAAGTGCTGCCCATGAGCCTCCCTTAGATGCTGGTACATACTCGGCTTCACTTGTAGCTGCCCTTAGATCCTTTTGGCGGACAGACTGCCTCGACCTACAGAGGCACCGACTACCCTGTTGGATACTCGGAGCCCCCAGCACCACACCAGGAGCCATCCTCGACGTGGGATCGATAGTCACTGGCCTCCTCTTTCAGCACCATGCACCTTACTCCACCAGGTGCTTACTGGATAGCGGACTATGGAGCATCATATCATACCACCTCTAATGCTGGTATACTCTTCCACCCACCCTCCCAATCCCTCTTTTTCTTCATCTATCGTTGCTGGGAACGGGTCTGTCCTTTCGGTCACCTCAGTAGGTGATTCTGGATTCTCGGGTTCCTTCCAGCTGAAAAACATTCTTGTTGCTCCGGATATCATTCAAAATTTGCTTTTTGTCCGTCGTTTTACCATTGACAATAATGTTTCCATTGAGTTTGATCCGTTTGGTTTATCTGTGAAGGACCTTTCTACCCGGCGACTTCTTTTTCGATGTGATAGCTCGGGATCTCTCTACACACTTCGACTTCCTATTTCCGCTGCATCACCACCTTTTGCTTTGACCACGACAGCTTCATCCTCCATTTGGCATCGCACGCTTGGCCACCCTGGTGCAGATGCTATGTCGAAGTTGTCGAATAGTTCTGTTATTTCATGTTCTAGGGGCACACATGACTCTCTATGTCACGCTTGTCAACTTGGTCGCCATGTTCGGCATCTTTTTCCCACTTCTTTTACCCATGTTGAACACGCCTTTGATCTTATTCATTGTGATTTGTGGACATTCCCAATTACCAGTGTATCGGGCTTTAATTATTACATGGTGATCATTGATATTTCTCTCACTTTTCGTGAACTATTCCAGTACGATTGAAGTATGAAACTTTTGTTACTCTTTCTCACTTCTTCGTTTGGATATCCATTCAGTTTTGGCGCACCATCCAAGCTGTCCAGTGCGATAACGGACGCAAGTTCGATAACTCGGCGTTTCATTACTTTCTCTCCGCACATGGGGTACAGCTACGCATATCTTGTCCGTATACCTCTCCTCAGAACGGCAAGGCGGAGCGCATGATTCGTACCACTAATGACGTCATGCGCTGCCTGATGTTCCAGGCGTCTGTTCCTGCCCGATACTAGGTGGAGCCTCTCCACACTGCCACGCTTCTGATTAATCGCCTTCCTACCAAGGCGATTCATGCCTCCATCCCCTACATTGCTTTATATGGCACCGATCCCCTTTACGACCACCTTCGAGTTTTCGGTTGCGCTTGCTACCCTAATCTTTCCGCCACTGCCCCACATAAGCTTGTGCTCCGCTCGACACGATGTGTTTTCCTCGGGTATTCCCTTGATCATAAGGGTTACCAGTGCTTAGACCTCACCACTCACCACATTTTGATCTCTCGACACGTCGTCTTCGACGAGTCCTCTTCCGGATCCACCGTAGAGTTGGATTCTCTTTTTCCCACTGACCCCAAGGCTGCTCCCCAGCTGCCTTGGCCTCTTTCTTCTGCAGGTTCGACACGCGCTACGCCTCAGGTGCCCCTGACGTCACCAGCTGCGCCACGCGCGGCATCGGCGTCCGCCTGCAACGTCACCTGCTGCGCCTCTGGTGGTCCCGATGTCGCCAGCTGCGCCACGTGCGACATCGGCGTCTCCGACATCACCAGCTGCACCTCAGGTGGCCCCTACGACACTAGCTGTGCCACGCGCGGCCTTGACCTCCCCGACGTCACCGGTAGTGACTCCGACGACGTCACCAGCAGCAGCAGACGCGGCACCGACTACGTCCCCGACTTCTCGCTCCGCCGACCCTGCATTTGTCTACCAGCGACGAGCGCGGGATGGTGTCCCAGCTCCAGCTGTGCCACGCGCGGCACCGGAGTCCTCCACACCACGGGACCCACTCTCGTCTATCAACGACGGGAGCGAGGGTTGGTACACCGACTCTCGCTCGCTCCAAGCGCCCGGTGTACAATCCTCCTCTGCTCCACAGGGATCCTGGTCATGTCCACCCGATGGTGACCCAACATGCGTCCGGGAGTCTCTGGCCGGTTGAGCGCTTCTCCGGCGCCGTCTTCTCGTCGACGACGTCTCCATCGACCGACTCTTCTTCGATCCCACCCATATCGACTTCCGTTCGTAGCGCCCTCGCTGATCCTCATTGGCGTCACGCTATGGAGGAAGAATATGAGGCCCTGCTTGCCAACCGGAACTGGGACCTAGTTCCCCGCCCCGGTCCTGACAATGTTGTCACGGGCAAGTGGGTATTCACACATAAGAAGAAGGCGGACGGTACCTTGGAGAGGTACAAGGCTCGGTGGGTACTTCGGGGCTTCACTCAGCGCTCTGGAGTCGACTACGATAAGACCTTCAGCCCGGTGGTGAAGCCGGCGACGGTTCGTACCGTTCTATCGCTGGCTCTCTCGCGTTCTTGGCCCGTCCACCAGTTGGACGTCAAGAATGCCTTCCTTCATGGTACACTGACCGAGACGGTGTACTGCAGTCAGCCTACAGGATTAGTTGACTCAGCTCATCCAGACATGGTCTGTAAGCTAAACAAATCACTGTACGGTCTGAAGCAGGCACCGAGAGCTTGGTATAGCCGGTTCACCTCCTTCTTGATCTCACAGGGCTTTGTGGAAGCCAAGTCGGACACTTCGCTGTTTGTCTACCGACGTGGCAGTGACACTGCTTATCTTCTACTGTACGTCGATGACATTGTACTGACAGCGTCCGGTCCGACTCTTCTTCAACGTACTATCTCTGCTTTACAGCAGGAGTTCGCTATGATGGACTTGGGCCGCCTCCAACTTTCTGGGTATTGCGGTCGAGGACCGACCAGGTGGCTTGTTCCTTTACCAGTGACAGTATTGCCTGGACATCCTCCAGCAAGCGGGCATGGCTGAGTGCAAGCCGTGCTCCACTCTAGTGGATGCCCAAGCGAAGCTCTTCGCTACTGACGGGACACCCGTCACTGACCCCACTGCTTACAGGAGTCTTGCATATGCTCTTCAATACTTCATCTTCACCAGGCCGGATATCTCCTATGCGGTTCAGTAGATGTGCCTCCGCATGCACGACCCAAGGGAGCTGCACCTCACCGCTGTAAAGCGGATTCTTCGGTACCTGCGTGACACCCTCGACTATGTTGGAAATCCGGGGATTAATTCGCTCTAAAACTGTTCTCTTGATCTATTCTCAATGGGGGGGGCTGTATATATAGCCCCAAATTAGAGAGTCCTAATCTAGTACTATCTAGACTCCTACTCTTATTTGATTCGGACTCTATCTCTATCTCTAACTACTCTAAAAAACGGGATTATATCTAACAATCACCCCCTAATCTCGTTTTTCTAGATCGCACTCACACTAATTAGGATGGAGACACACTTCCACCCTAAACATGCATTTGGGGTGGACACTACACCCTAGGATGGTCGCTTCACCCTGCACACACCAGAGGATGGGCACTACATCCCCCGAGATGGACACTACATCCCGGACACGAATTTGGGTTGGACACTACAACCCTGGAGTGGGGCACTACACTCCTGAGGTGGGCACTACACCTCGAATACTCAATTTTGGGGTGGGCACGTCTTCATCCCTAGGATGGTCGCATCTTCATCCTGTTAAAATTCGGATTGGTCACATCTTCAACCCCAGAATGGGCTCATCTTCATCCCGCACTTGATCTCGGAATGGACACATCTTCATTCCGACCACATACTCGAGATGGTCACATCTTCATCTCAAGCACACACCGCATTGGTCTGCTCTTCCTCACGCGACAGAGCACCCAATATTCTTCTTCTTCATCTTCATCGTCGTGGCGATAGCACCTTGGGTCAGTGATCTCGTACTCCTCCAAGATCCATCCTGTGCTACGACGCTTCCCGAGTTCTCCACGCATGTAGAAGCAAAACTTGACCATACGCCATTGCACCACAACTCCCATGTTGGAAATTGACTGTGCACACTTGGTCGCGCTATGCTTCCAGATGCCGTCACCGCTGGACCTTTGTACTCGAGGCTTGCTCCGCCTGCGTAACGTGAAGAAGTATCCCAAGTCGCGGAGGCCGCAATTTGCCAAAAGGTCTTACGGCGTCACATCATAGAAGTCCGCTTCTATCACAACGCCTGCCTTGCGTGGTGGAAAACCACACAACTGTGGTCGGAGAAAGTGAATTACTATCTCGTCCTCCGTTGGGTCGAACTTCGAATCATGTGCCATATTATTCGTGTACCTCCTTGGTTGTGAACTGACACTTGACCAACACAAGAACACACAGTCCAGCCCAGCCCAGTTACTTGACCCAACCCGATCGGATTCTCTTGATCTCCTCTGGCCCACCTCAGCCCAACCGGCCCAGTTGAGCAAACTTGGCCCAACAGGCCTAACCTAGCAGGCAGATTCTTGCCCAAACCCTAGCAGCTCCTTCACCTCACAGCCGCGGCTTGCAGCCTCGTGCTCCCGCCTCCCACGCAGCGCCCCTCCAGCCTTGGCAGCCTGAGCACCTGTTGTCGCGCCGATCTTCTTCGTTGGCTAGCGCTCGCCGGTCAGGCCCGACGGCGCCCTGTCGTGCTTGCGGGGGTGCGCGCAGGCCCAGCACCATGATTCGCTCGAAGACGCGAGTGAGGCGTCGATCCTCCTCCTCGTCGTTTCTCGCTCTGTACGGGCTTGGCGTCACACCGCGCCGGACGAGCCGCCTTCTTCGACATGGCCGCCGCCGCCGAAGCGCCCCGTGGCACCTGCGCCTGCCGTCGCCAGCCACGTAGCCGCCGCCGAGGACGCCTCCCGTGCCTGCCTCGCGGCCTCTGCTCGTGCCGTTGGCCACCCCCGAGAGCACGTCCTCCCGGGGGCAGATCTAAAACCCTAGCTCTGATTCCAATTGTTGGAAATCCGCGGATTAATTCCATCTAAAACTGTTCTCTTGATCTATTCTCAATGGGGGGGGGGGTTGTATATATAGCCCTAAATTACAGAGTCCTAATCTAATACTACCTAGACTCCTACTCTTATTTGATTCGGACTCTATCTCTAACTACTCTAGAAAAACGGGATTATATCTAACAGACTACGACCTCCTCCTTCGACGTGACGCGGCCTCCGAGCTGGTCGTGTACAGCGACGCTAACTGGGCAGGCTGCCTGGAAACTCGCCGATCTACCTCTGGGTACGCCGTCTTCCTGGGCGGTAATCTCGTCTCCTGGGTCCTTGAAGCGACAACACGTGGTGTCTCGTTCGAGTGCTGAAGCGGAGTATCGCGCCGTGGCTAACGGCGTGGCTGAGGCTTTCTGGCTTCCGCAGCCGCTTTAGGAGCTCCACACTCCCGTCGTCAGGAGCACTCTGATCTACTGCGACAACGTTAGCGTTGTGTATCTCTCCACCAACCCTGTCCAGCATCAGCGCACGAAGCATGTGGAGATTGATCTCCACTTTGTTCGTGAGCGGGTTGCACGGGGCGAGGTTCGGGTACACCATGTCCCGACGATGATACAGTTCGCTGACATTTTCACGAAGTGCCTCCTGTCGTCGCTGTTCTCAGAGTTTCGGTCGAGTCTCAACATCTGCAGTGGCTAGATATTGTGACTGCGGGGGGTGTTAGACTCTGTAATTATGTGGGTAACACAGGAGTATTTTAGTCTTTAGTGAGGGATTAGGGTTAGGGGTAGTTCAGTCTTTTCCCGTCACCTAATCCCTCTATATAATGGACCCTGTACCCTCATGAGTATCCATCTAATACGGTCCAGATGTATCCCTCTAATAGTATCATTAACTTATGAATGACATAATAGATCAATAAAGAAATAATGAATACTAATACAACAGAATTAGTACTCATCTTAGTAATCTCATGTGCGCTTGTTGTTGTCTTCAATAATGAGTACTTCTGAATTTTAATTTCACCAACAAATGACAATTCAATGCAGATTCTTGCCTAGTTTAGAATTGCATGAACAATTCATAAATAGATTTCTTGCTTAGTTCAGAATTAAAAGGGTACATGAACGGTGTAGTAAGGAGCGCTTCGGCCTGGATGCCATGGCCGGTCGACTCGCCTGGAGTCGCTGCCGTTGACGGGTCGCACCGCCACAGCGCTGCGTCGTCGCCGCCGGGTCGCGTTGCTGCCGGGTCACGCCGCCGCCGAGTCTCGCTGTCCCACCGCCGCCGCCGAGTCTCGCTGCCGCCGCCGGTTGGGAGAAGGGGAGGAGAAGCCGAGAGTGAAAGGGTTAGGGTGAAGAGTGGGGTATTTTTATATGTGTGATCTGACCATTGGATGAGGATCAGATGGTTCACACATAACAGTTCTATTCTTCGTCTAGCCCAGCCCATCGCCGCCCCGCCTTCCCCTCCAGCCCTCCTCCAATCCCCGCCGCCGCCGCTTCCCATCCTCGCCCCGCTGCCACCGCCTCCTCCTCCCCCGCCTTGCCGCGGCCTCCTCCTCCCCGTGCCCCACCGCGGCGGCCGCCGGGTCCTCCTCCCCTCCCCCCTGCCGCTGCCGCCTCCTCCTCCTCCCCTCGCCCCGCAGTCGCCGTCGGGCGCCTGGCCTGGCGCCTAGGCGTCCGGGTGGTGATTTACAAGCCTGGTCAGGAGTCCATTACACACTTAAAGAAATAAAAATACAAATGACAATTTATTGTAGATTCATTCAGCTCGCTTAATTCTCATCCATGTCTTCCTCTTCTACCTCAAACTCCTCTTCTTCATAATCAAATTTCCCTTCTGCATAAAGCTCTCTTATTCTTGTGCTTTGACGAATCTGAAGTTGTTCTTCCACCCCCATTGCGTCTCTAATTACAGACCAAGAGATATCTGTGCCAGGCATTTGTTCATCTTCATCCCTATAAGCAACTAGTGCACAATCATCACCACCCTCAAATAGAAATCGTTGAGATTCAGTTGTTTCACTAGATATGAGAATATCTGTGATTGTTTTGGACTTGATTTTTACTCTCTTGTTCATCAATTTATAATTGAATTGGATGAAAATAAGAGCATTGAGGCATTCAGTAGTGAGCCTATTCTCTTTGAATGTATCTATAGATGATAAGTCAAGTGATTTCTTGCTTGTTGCCTGCTCAAGTGATTTCTTGCACTTCTCTTTTGCATTTGTTGAGCTCTTTTTGCACTTAGCAACAGCAGACCCGACATGTGCTACATGTTGCTTCAGACGGTTAATCCCTCGTGAGCTGACATGGTTACAAAGCAAGCACCGAATCTTGTCCTTGTTATTAACATCAACTAGGACTCTGAACTCCCATCCTATGTCATCCGACTTTCTTTTCAGCAGAACCGCACTCTCAATTTCTGGAGCCTCAATTCCTGGTAGTGGTGCTGCTGTCCCACTCACCTCCCCCGACATTGCCATCCTACAACTATCCTTAATATTCTTATAGCAATCATCAATCCAGAAATTAATGGCAGGAAACAATTTGCCCTAATTACAAGTTCACATTATTGGCAGGAAACAATTTTCCCTAATTACAAGTTCACATTCTTAACAAATAACAACTGTCCTTAACAAGTATTCGTAACAAATAACAACGGTCTTAATAAATAACAACTATTCTTCACATTCTTATAGCAAACATCAATCCAGAAATGCAGTAATACAGAGGGGCGCTGGACCTATCGATGCAGCGCAGGAGAGAGGTCCCCAGCGGCGTAGGGTTGTCGTCCATGGAGTGCGCTGGAGTCCGTCGGCGGCAGGGGACGAGGACGGCAGGGGAGGAAGGCACCGGCGGCAAGGAACAAGGGAGGCGGAGGCGCACGATAGAGGGCAGCGGGGGACGAGGGCTGCGGCACACGAGGGCGGCCGTGCACGAGAGGGCGACAACAGAGGACGAGGGCTGCGGCGCACGAGGGCGGCGGCGGTGGCGACACACGAGAGGGCGGCGGCGGCGACACACGAGATGGCGGCGGCACACGAGAGAGCGATAGCGCGGGAGAGGTCAGCGCACGCGGGAGAGGGCGAGCGGGAGAGGCCAGCGCGGGAGAGAGCTGAAGACCGCGCGGCGCGGGAAGAGCTGCCGCCAATGAAAAAAAGGCGCTACTTTTTCTTCCGCCTCCTCGCGCTACCACGCAGATCCGTGCCGCTTCAGCGTGCCTCCCCGTGCGCCTCCTCTGCGCTCCGACCGCCTTGGGCTCGCCTCACCCCCTAGGTGAGGTTTCGGGGCTCCGCCTAGCGCTTAGGCGCGCCTGGGCGAGCGCCTCACGCCACCTTTTGTTTCACTGTTATTTTCAGATACTGTAGTGAAAACATTCATGAGCTCAGGGCTTCAGATCGATTATTTGTTGCCAACTGGTTTTGTGTGGAGGGGGTAATCATGCACAGGTCATTATTACAAGCTTTCAAAAGGGTTCATAGAAAGGTACATAGTTTTACACATCACTGACACTCCCCAAGAACCTATGCAGAGTGTTGTCAAAGTAGCCATGCCATATGTAAAACCTTTGGCCAACACTGGCCATGACCCATGAGATGCAACTGGTATTGGTGTCAACCCCTAAATATAGGTCAATATTTCAGCTACGCTGTTGTATTCTATTAGTACTGAGAGCTTGTAACATGATCATTGATTCACCACATTTCAACAAATTTCAATAATTACACAAGGAGCAATATTAAACAACAACAACAACAACAACCAAGCCTTTATCCCAAGCCTGTTGGGGTCGGCTAGACATGAAACCCAATATCAATAAAGTAAAAGAGAGGAAGAGATATAAGAACAAGGAAAAAAAAAGAGAAAAAAAGAAAAAAAAGAAAAAGGAAAAAGAGAAAAGAAATAAGAAAAAAGGAAAAGAAAAGAGAAAAGAAAAAAGAAAAAAAGAAAAAGAAAAAAAACAAGACTACGATTCTGGCACATGAATTGCTACTTTCCATGCGGTCCTATCATGAGCTAAGTCTCTGGATACATTCCAATCTCTCAAATCTCGTTTTACCGCCTCCTCCCAAGTCAACCTTGGTCGTCCTCTACCCCTCCTAATATTTTCTCTACCTCTTAAAATCCCACTGTTAACCGGTGCTTCTGGAGGTCTCCGTTGGATATGTCCAAACCACCTAAGTCGATGTTGGACTAACTTCTCTTCAATCGGCGCCACCCCTACCTTATCACGAATCGCCTCATTCCTTATTCGGTCTCTTCTCGTGTGCCCGCACATCCACCGTAGCATTCGCATCTCTGCGACACTCATTTGTTGGACATGTTGCCGTTTAGTTGGCCAACATTCCGCCCCATAGAGCATCACGGGTCTGATCACCGTCCTATAGAACTTCCCTTTTAGCTTTTGTGGGACTTTTCTATCACATAGGATTCCAGAGGCTTGCCGCCATTTCATCCACCCTACCTTGATCCTGTGGCAAACATCCTCATCAATATCGCCATTGCTTTGTAACATTGATCCTAAGTATCGGATAGAGTCCCTTCTAGGTACTATTTGTCCTTGTAGACTAACATTTCCTTATTCACGACCAACACCACTAAAGTCACACCTCATATACTCGGTTTTAGTCCTACTAAGTCTAAACCCCTTGGACTCTAAGGTTTGTCTCCATAACTCTAATTTCTTATCAACACCATCTCTAGTTTCATCTACCAGCACTACATCATTAGCAAAGAGCATGCACCAAGGGATATCCCCTTGTATATCCTTCGACACCTCATCCATCACCAAGGAAGAGATGTATGGGCTCAAAGTTGATCCTTGATGTAGTCCTACCGTGATAGGAAATGCATCAGTCTCACTATCACTTACGCGCACACTTGTCCTAACATTATTGTACATATCCTTGATAAGGGTAATGTACTTTGTTGGCACTTTATGTTTCTCTAGTGCCCACCACATGACTGACCTTGGTATCTTGTCGTACGCCTTCTCCAAGTCGATGAACACCATATGCACGTCCTTCTTCTGCTCCCTATATCTCTCTATAAGCTGACGAAGCAAGAAAATCGCCTCCATTGTAGACCTCCCAGGCATAAAACCAAACTGGTTTTTAGTGACATTGGTCACTTTCCTCAGGCGGTGTTCAATCACTCTCTCCCAAAGCTTCATAGTATGACTCATAAGCTTAATACCTCGATAATTAGTACAACTTTGAATATCTCCTTTATTTTTGAAGATAGGTACTAATATACTTTTCCTTCATTCTTCAGGCATCTTGTTTGACCGAAAAATGTGGTTGAATAGCTTTGTGAGCCATACTATTGCGACGTTCCCAAGACATCTCCACACCTCAATAGGGACATCGTCAGGGCCGAGGGCCTTTCCTCCTTTCATCCTCTTTAAGGCCTCCTTAACCTCAAACTCTTGTATCCTCCGCACGAACCGCCTGTTGGAGTCATCAAAGGAGTCATCCAACTCAACCATAGTGCTCCCATTCCCATCATTGAATATCCCATTAAAGTAATCACGCCATCTATTTTTAATCTCTTCATCCTTCACTTGAATGAGGTCAGTCTCATCTTTGATGCATTTAACTTGATTGAGATCCCTCATCTTTCTCTCGCGGATTTTTGCTACCTTGTATATGTCCTTTTCACCTTCTTTTGTCCCTAGTCTCTCATATAACTTATCATAGGCCTGTCCTCTTGCCTTACTCACAACCCGCCTTGCATTCTTCTTAGCCTCTTTGTACTTAAGCATGTTGCTTGCGCTTCTATCATTATGCCAACTCTTATAACACTCCTTCTTCTCCTTAATGATCTTTTGTACATCCTCATTCCACCACCAAGTGTATTTATCTACAAGTTTCTTTCCCTTTGTCACACCGAACACCTCACTAGCTACCTTCCTAATGCAAGTTGCCATTTTTATCCACATACTATCTGCATCTCCATTTTCTGTCCAGGGTCCTTCTGTGATCACCCTATTTTTAAAGGATACTTGTGATTCTCCCTTCAACTTCCACCACTTTGTTCTTGTGATTTTGACACCTTTGTCCCGCAAAGAACATGTATGGAAGCGAAAATCAGCTACCACAAGCTTATGTTGTGTCACAACACACTCCCCCGAGATCACCTTACAATCTAGACACTCCCGTCTATCCTTTCTCCTAGTGAGGACAAAGTCAATCTGGCTAGAGTGTATGGCACTACTAAAGGTCACTAGGTGAGATTGCCTCTTCCTAAAGAGGGTGTTAGCTATCAACAGATCATAGGCTACGGCAAAGTCTAGGATGTCCTTACCCTCTTGATTTCTATCGCCGCATCCAAAACCTCCATGTACTCCCTCAAATCCTAGGTTAGTTGCACCCACATGACCATTGAGATCTCCCCCTATGAGGAGTTTCTCGGTTATCGGTACACTACTAACCATATCCTCCAAGTCCTCCCAAAATTGCCTCTTAGCACTCATGTTGAGCCCAACTTGTGGGGCATAAGCACTAATGACGTTCAAGACAATGTCCCCAATTACTATCTTGATTAAGATGATCCTATCTCCTCGTCTTCGAACATCCACTACTCCATCCTTAAGACTCTTATCTATTAGAACACCTACGCCATTTCTAGTCCCAGCCGAACCAGAATACCAAAGCTTGAAACCGGTATTCTCGACTTCTCTCGCCTTTTGACCCGCCCATCTAGTCTCTTGTACACAAAGGATATTTACTCGTCTCCTAATGGCAACATCTACTAACTCACGTAGCTTCCCCGTCAAGGATCCTACATTCCAACTACCCACCCAAAATCTATGTTCCTCGGCTAGCTTCCTTACGCTTTGCACCCGTCGAGTAAGATGCAAAGACCCTTGCTCACTTATCACTACATCCGGGCGATGATGTAGCGCGCCACTAAGGTGATGGCGATCCGGCCCTTGCTCATTTAACACCATATCCGGGTTCCGATATGGCGCGCCACTAAGGCGGTGGCGACCCGGCCCTTGCCCACTTAACACCATACCCGGGTTCCGATATGGCGCGTCGCTAAGAGGGTTACGCCCCAACGAATTTCTATTGGGTTTCATTTCCATGAGAATGGCTAAGTGTAGTTGTTGGCTCGCCAAGCCTATCACAACCCCCTCCTCTACTCGGGCTTGGGACCGGCTATGTCATTACAATATAGGAGCAATATTAAACAATAATTAGAAAAACATATATGTGCATGTGACTTATAGAAAAGAAAGACATGAACAGGACCTTGGGACCATGCTTGGGAGCATTTACCTTGCATCCAAACTAGCGTTGGCATCAAGATTAATAGCTTTCTTACTTAATGCTGGGAAACGTAGTGGAGGGGAGCTCCCTGGCTACACCTAGGGCTGCGTAGGGCAGAGTAGAGCTGAGGGAGGAGGGATTGCTGCGCTGGGGTAGCGAGGAGGGGAAGGGCTGATACGGTGGCTACTAGTATCCAGGTTGTTAAGGCGTCGCTTAAGCGCCGCTTAAGTGCTAAGGTGCCCACGGACCCTAAGGCGTCCTATCGCCTTAGAATCGGCGTAAGGTGACACGCCGGGGGGGGGGATCCGCCCGGGAAAGAAGGGGTGGGGGTGGCGCCGCCGGCGGAGGAAGCCAATGGGGGGAGGGGGGGGCGGGCGCACTGACCTGTGCCTGGGGAAGAAGCGCCTGTGGGATGCTGAGCGCCGGCAGATCCCCGCTGTGGGAGCACGCTGGGAGCCGCCAGTTCGCGGCGGAGGGTCGGAGGCCGAGCGCCGGCAGATCCGTCGCCGCGGGAGCACGCAGGGAGCCGCTGAGGGGGGGGGGGGTGGGGGAGGGCTGTTCCGCGGCGGAGGATTGGAGGCCAAGCGCCACTCGGGTGGAGGTGATTGAAGGCGAAGGTGCGTCTGGGGGGGCGGCGGCGCGGGGTATCGGTTGGGGTGGGTAAGGGTTTAGGGTGTGGAGTTGGGCTGGGATTAGTGGGCCTGTGGAGTTGGGCCAGAACTAGTGAGAATGGGTGATGGAATTTAAGCAAGTCTTTCTGTTTTTATTTTTTACAATATACTTGTTAATATAAAATGATATTGTTAATAATATTCTTCTATATTTCTAGATTATTAAGGCGTCGCCTCACCTTACGCCTTATCGCTTAAAAGGTAAAAGGGGTAGGTCGCCTTATGTCGCCTTACCGACTTAATAACTATGGCTAGTGGCTAGGATTAACAGTCAGGGTGATCAAGGTAGAAAACAACCCGTAGGGCAATTTTCTTTATTCCTTGATGGATTACATGACGGGGGCGGGGGCGCATTATATAGGCCAGGGGCCTGCACGCCCCTTCCAAATCTGCGCCCAGTCAGTTGGGAAAAGCCCTATTATTTAGTTCCTTCTCTAACAGATTATTCTCCACTAATGCAGATTATTTCTCTCTAAGCGTCCAGGTGGTTTGGGAGAACCTAGGCTTTGAAATTACTGCCCCAAAGCCTAGGCATCTGCCAGGTGCCCGGCTAGGTGGCCGGCGGCAGGGCAAGGAGGATGAGGCGGAGGCAGCGACGGGGCGAGGGGAGGATGAGGAGGAGGCGTCAGCGGGGCGAGGATGGGAAGCGGCGGTGGCGACAAGTGGAGGAGGGAAGGCGGGGCGAGGAGGTAAGGCAGGGGGAGGAGGGGAGGCGGGGCGGCGGTGGGCTGGGCTGGGAATAGGTCCGGTATGTGTGGACTGTCTGATCCTTATCCCAGGATCCTCCTTACAGATCATACATATAAAACCTCACCCCCACTCTTCACCCTAACCTTAAAAATATCTCTCCTCCCCTTCTGTCAACCGGCGGCGGCGGCAGCGTGATCCGGCGGTGGTGACACAAGGCTCCGGCGGCGCAGTACGGCGGCAGTGACTCCAGGCGAGTCGACCGTCCGGCCTGGACACCTAGACGGCGACTAGGAGACACCTTTTAAACGCTGGTAGAACCACGAGTCAGTTAGTTGAGTAGAATGATTTCTGTTTGCTGGACAATGGAAATTATACTATCTAACTTCATCATCCAGACCATCCATGTATTCTGGTTTGTCTCAATGGATCTGTTGACCTCAATTGGACCAGGTTGTTTTATATAATTTTGTCATCATATGCAGTCTTTAAAAGGTGTCGCCTAGGCATCCTGGCGCTCCCACCTAGACACCGTGGCTGGTTGTCTAGGCGGGCACCTTGGCGTCTAGGCGCCTGTTGGTCGCCTAGGCGTCCACGCGTCCTTTTAAAATACTGATCATATAGCAATGTTGTATCATTTTTCAACACTGCGACAACATTATAGGTCAACACCGAAAAGTATAACATTAAAGTCTTTCATATGAATCATTTCATGTAAGATCTCCTTTTACTATGGCAATTTCCACCATCGATGCAAAGGTCTATCTATCATAATAATCTCATGTTTGGCCACAAACTACTTCAAGAAATCATATCTAGTGTTTAAAAGGCGTCGACAAGGTGACGCCTAGACTTCCAGGCGCTCCGGCCTGGATGCCATGGCCAGCCGCCTCACCTGGCCGGCGGTCGTTGCCACCGTTGCCGCCCCCGCCACCACCGCAGGGTCATCGCCATTGCACCCTCACAGCGCCGCCTCTGCAACCGCCTCTACCCGTCGTCGATGGAGGGAGAGAGAGAGTGAGGGAGGGAGGAAAGGATTTAGGGTTAGGAGTGAGGAGGTGAATAAAATTTATATGGCCCGATCTGAAATCAGGACCGTTGGATGAGATCCGACGGTCCAGGATCCACATCAGTCAGGCCGAGTCTGGCCTGACGCCACCGCTCGCCCTTCGCTCGCCACCGCCCACCGCTCTACTCTGCCCTCCCGCCGTCTGCCGTCTGGGTGCCTGGCCGACCACCTAGGCGCTACGCCTAGGTGCCCGATGGCGTCTAGGCATCCAGACAAACAACAACGTACAAGCTTTTATCCCAAGCATGTTGGGGTCGGCTGGACATAAAACTCAATAATTATATATATATATATATATATTATATCAATGAAGTAAAAGAGAGGAAGGAGATATAAGAATAACAAGAAAAAAAAGAAAAAAAAAACAAGTCTAAGATTCTAGCACATGAATTGCTACTTTCCATGCGGTCCTATCATGAGCTAAGTCTCTGGATACATTCCAATCTCTCAAATCTTGTTTTACCACCTCCTCCCAGGTCAACCTTGGTCGTCCTCTACCCTTCCCAATATTTTCTCTACCTCTTAAAA
Organism: Neostapfia colusana; assembly: GCA_030760725.1. Lineage (NCBI taxonomy): Eukaryota > Viridiplantae > Streptophyta > Magnoliopsida > Poales > Poaceae > Neostapfia > Neostapfia colusana. The sequence continues at coordinate 21,459,739 of JASWHV010000011.1, forward strand.
TCCCACTGTTAACCGGTGCTTCTAGAGGTCTTCGCTAGATATGTCCAAACCACCTTAGTCGATGTTGGACTAACTTCTCTTCAATCGGCGCCACCCCTACCCTATCACGAATCGCCTCATTCCTTATTCGGTCCCTTCTCGTGTGCCCACGCATCCACCGTAGCATGCGCATCTCTGCAACACTCATTTGTTGGACATGTTGCCGTTTAGTTGACCAACATTCCGCCCCTTAAAGCATCGCGGGCCTGATCACCGTCCTATAGAACTTCCCTTTTAGCTTTTGTGGGACCTTCCTATCACATAGGATTCCAGACGTTTGTCTCCATTTCATCCACCCTACCTTGATCCTCTGGCAAACATCCTCATCAATATCGCCATTGCTTTGTAACATTGATCCTAAGTATTGGAAAGAGTCCCTTCTAGGTACTATTTGTCCTTGTAGACTAACATTTCCCTCTTCACGACCAACACCACTAAAGTCACACCTCATATACTCGGTCTTGGTCCTACTAAGGCTAAACCCCTTGAACTCTAAGGTTTGTCTCCATAACTCTAATTTCTTATCAACACCATCCCTAGTTTCATCTACCAACACTACATCATCGGCAAAGAGCATGCACCAAGGGACATCCCCTTGTATATCCTTCGACACCTCATCCATCACCAAGGAAAAGATGTATGGGCTCAAAGCTGATCCTTGATGTAGTCCTACCGTAATAGAAAATGCATCAGTCTCACTATCACTTACGCGCACACTTGTCCTAACATTATTGTACATATTCTTGATAAGGGTAATGTACTTTGTTGGCACTTTATGTTTCTCTAGTGTCCACCACATGACTGACCTTGGTATCTTGTCGTACGCCTTCTCCAAGTCAATGAACATCATATGCAAGTCCTTCTTCTGCCCCCTATATCTTTCCATAAGCTGACGAAGCAAGAAAATCACCTCCTTTGTAGACCTCCCAGACATAAAACCAAACTGGTTTTTAGTGACATTGGTCACTTTCCTCAGGCGGTGTTCAATTACTCTCTCCCAAATCTTCATAGTATGACTCATAAGTTTAATCCCTCGATAATTAATACAACTTTGAATATCTCCTTGATTTTTGAAGATATGTACTAATATACTTTTCCTCCATTCTTCAGGCATCTTGTTCGACTGAAAAATATGGTTGAATAGTTTTGTGAGCCATACTATTGCCATGTCCCCAAGGCATCTCCACACCTCAATAGGGAAATTAGATTAGGAAAGTAATCAATCCATTAACAGCCTGTCAAGGAGATACATATATAGGGGGACACAACTTAAGGGCTAAGCAACCCTAATACAAAAAGAGTATAATGCCCCTGCCCCCTAATACGTACAGTCCAACACCCCCTCCCGCAGTCCCAACATATAGCCACGACAGATGTTGAGACTGGACCGAAACTCGGTGAACACCGTCGAAGAATTCCCGTTGGTGAAGATGTCGGCGAACTGCGACGAAGTCCTGGTTGTCTACACCGTGCTTCGTGCGCTGATGTTGCACCGGGTTGGTGGAGAGGTAGACGGCACTGACGTTGTCGCAGTAGACCAACGTACTCCGAGTGAGGGGGGAGTGTAGCTCCTGAAGTAGCTGCTGAAGCCAGGACGACTCGGCCACACCGTTGGCCACAGCGCGGTACTCCGCCTCAGCACTCGAGCGGGACACCACATGCTGCCGCTTCGAGGACCAGGAGACAAGGTTGCCGCCTAGGAAGACGGCGTAGCCGGAGGTGGACCGTCGGGTGTCCGGGCAACCCGCCCAGTCAGCGTCGTTGTAGACAACCAGCTCGGAGGCAGAGTCGCGCCGTAGAAGAAGGTCGTAGTCGTGGGTACCACGCAGGTACCGAAGGATCCGCTTCACCGCTGTGTGGTGCGGCTCCCGCGGATCATGCATGTGAAGACACACCTGCTGAACCGCGTAGGAGATGTCTGGCCTGGTGATGGTGAGGTACTGCAGTGCACCTGCAAGACTCCTGTAACTGGTAGGGTCGGCGACCGGGGCGCCGTCAGACGAAGACACCTTCGCCTGGGTGTCCACGAGAGTGGAGCACGGCTTACAATCAGCCATGCCCGCTCGCTCCAGGATATCCAGGCAGTACTGGCGCTGGTGGAGGAACAGGGCACCCGGGCGGTGCTCGACCACAACGCCCAGGAAATGGTGGAGCTGGCCGAGATCCTTCATCGCGAACTCGCGCTGCAGGGCGGAGATCGTGCGCTGAAGAAGAGCCGGGCTGGACGCCGTGAGGACAATATCGTCTACGTACAGGAGTAGGTAGACAGTGCCACCCTCACGCCTGTAGACGAAGAGCGAAGTGTCCGACTTGGCCTCGACGAAGCCGAGCGAAGCAAGGAAGGAGGCGAACCGGCTGTACCAGGCCCTGGGCGCCTGCTTCAGCCCGTACAGGGACTTGTTCAGCCGGCAGACCATGTCTGGACGGGCTGAATCAACGAACCCTGTCAGCTGACTACAGTACACCGTCTCCGTCAACGTCCCGTGGAGAAAGGCGTTCTTGACGTCCTGCTGGTGGACAGGCCAAGAACGCGACAGAGTCAGCGACAGAACAGTACGAACTGTCGTCGGCTTCACCACCGTGCTGAAAGTCTCGTCGTAGTCGACGCCGGGACGTTGCGTGAAACCACGAAGCACCCACCGTGCCTTGTACCTCTCTAGAGACCCATCCGCCTTCCTCTTATGCGTGAACACCCACTTGCCCGTGACAACATTGCCATGACCAGGATGGGGAACCAGGTCCCAGGTCCGGTTGGCAAGTAGGGCCGCATACTCTTCTTCCATAGCCCGACGCTAATTAGGATCGGCGAGGGCGCTACGGACAGAAGAGGGGATAGGCGAGATGGGTGACGAGGCAGGTTCCGGGGGGGGGTCGAGGACGAGAGAACGACCCCGGAGAAGCGCTCCACAGGTCGAAGGACGCCGGCAGCCCGTCGAGTCACCATGGGGTGAACGTGACGAGGATCCCGGTGAAGCAGCGGAGGGTGGTACACCAGGTCCGCAGGGCGTGAAGAGGACGGTCCACCAATCCGCGCTTGTCGCTGATAGACGAGAGCGGGATCGGCGTACCGCGGTCCAGGGGCTGCAGGTGGTGCGGCTGACGACGGCGAAAACACCGTCGTGGGCGTCGGAGCTGCACGAGGAGGGATGGACGATGTCGGAGACACCGTCATGGACGTTGAGGTCACGTGAGGCGTGACGGACGACGTCGGAGACGCCGTCGGAGACGCTGGTGCCACACGTGGCGCAGCGGACGTCGTCGGAGACGCGGGGGCCGCGCGTAACGCAGCGGACGTCGTCGGAGACGCTGGGGCCGCGCGTGGCGCAGCGGACGACGTCGGGGCCGTCGGAGGAACGGCCAGTGGCGGCAAGAACGCCGGAGCCGCGGGAGGCACGACAGGTGGTGTCTGAGACACCGTGGTCGTGTTTGACGCAGCTAGAGGAAGACCTGCATAGGGTAAAAAACAAGGTCGCTGGACAGGAGCGGCCGTAGGATCAGTGGAAAAGAGAGAATCCAACTCGGAGACCGAATCAGAGGAGGACCCAACGAAAGGGAAGGAGGACTCGTCGAATACGACGTGTCGGGAGACCAAGATACGACGAGTGGTGAGGTCTAGACACCGGTATCCCTTATGATCGGGGGAGTACCCGAGAAAAACACATCGAGTCGAACGAGGCGCGAGCTTATGAGGAGCGGTAGCAGAAAGATTAGGGTGGCATGCACACCCGAAGACTCGAAGGTGGTCATAAAGAGGGGTGGTACCAAAAAGAGCGAAGTGAGGGGTGAAAGCACTAATCGCCTTTGTAGGAAGGCGATTAATGAGGAAGGTAGCAGTGTGAAGGGCCTCTGCCCAGTAGTAAGCAGGAACAGAAGCCTGAAACATCAGGGAGCGCATGACATCGTTGGTGGTACGAATCATATGCTCGGCCTTGCCATTCTGGGGGGGGGGAAGTGTAAGGGCAAGACATGCGCAACTTGACCTTGTGGGAAAGCAAGAAGTGACGAAACGCGGAGTTATCAAACTCGCGGCCGTTGTCGCACTGGACAACCCTGATCGTACACCCAAACTGTGTGGAAACCCAAGCGAAGAAGTGAGAGAGAGTAGCAAATGTATCGGACTTCTGTCGCAATGGAAAGGTCCACGAATAATGGGAAAAATCATCAACAATCACCAGATAATATTTGTAGCCAGAAACACTGAGAACAGGTGAGGTCCATAGATCACAGTGAATCAGATCAAAAAGGTGCTCCACATGGGTTACAGAATGTGTTAAAGGAAGCCGAACATGGCGACCCAACTGACAAGCATGACATAAATACTCATGAGAATCCCTAGTACATGAGATCACTGAACTACGTAATAACTTCGACATAACTTCAGCACCGGGGTGGCCAAGCCGACGATGCCAAGTAGTCGACGGAGCTGTCGTAGTCAGGCAAAAAGGCGAGGGCGAAGCGGAAGCAGGAAGTCTCATCGTGTATAGGGGCCCTGAGCTCTCACAGTGGAGAAGAAGACACCGGGTAGTAAGATCCTTCGCAGACAAACCAAAAGGATCAAACTCGATAGAAACATGGTTGTCAGTGGTAAATCGACGAACAGAAAGAAGGTGTTGAATGATGTCTGGAGCAACAAGAACATCACGAAGACGAAAAGACCCCGACAAACCCGAGTCACCTACTGAGGTGACCGGAAGGACAGACCCATTCCCAACAACGATAGAAGAAGGAAAAGAAGGGTGGGAAGGGTGGGTAGAAGAAAGTATACCAGCGTCGGGGGTGGTGTGGTACGAAGCTCCGGAGTCCACAACCCACTCGGGGCTAGGTGGTGTGAGACTCATCGTGCTGAAAGAAGACGCAAGTGACTGGCGATCCCAGCCCTGAGCAGGGTCATTGTGTGGTGCCGACAACTCGGGCCGACCAACTGGGTTCCCCGAAGCCCAGTTGGCTAGAGAGGAGGGCCCAGCCGCAGAGTAGCCTGGTCCACCAGGGGGCAGGGTCCACTGTCCACCAGCAGCGTAGACAGACCCGCCGTAAGTCGGAGTAGTCACGTAAGCCGGCTGAGGACGTGGTGGGCGAAGTGCCGGGAGACCCGGGGACGGCCCAGACCACATCGAGATCTGGCCAGTCCACGGGTTGTAGGGTGTGGGCCAGGTCACACCACCCTGACCCCGACCACCACTACTGCCACCAGTAGTACCAGCACCACCAGGGGTACCACCAGCACTGGTCATACTACCTCCACCAGTCCCTCCACCACGGCCACCACGTCTGCCACGACGGCGGTTCCCACCACCACCACCGGAGGTAGCAGGGACTCCTGGTGTGGTAGGTGAACAAGGAAGCTGGCCCCCAGAACCAGCAGGTGGAGAAGGGCGTGAAGACGACCCTGAGGCGTAGAAGGCTGAGGCAGGAGAGGAGGCAGTAGAGCCGCCCTGGGTGATCTCCTCGAGCTCGAGGTCCGACCAGACCTTCTCGAAGGTCGGGAAAGGCTTCTCGCGGAGAATCCACGAGCGAACGTGGGTGTAGCGCTCATTCAGGCCCTGAAGGATCTGAAGAACGAGGGTACTGTCCGGGATGGGCTCTCCAAGGTCACGAAGGGCGTCCACCATACCCTTCATCTGCCGACAGTATGCAGTAATGGAGAGATCACCCTGGATAGTAGAATCAAAGCGGGCCCGGATGTGGAGAGCTCGGGTCGCTTGGTTCCCCTAGAAGCGAAGCTCGAGGACCTGCCAGGCCTGACGAGCTGTACCGCCACCCTTCTGGACGACGATATCCTGAAGCTCCTCAGAAAGTGTGCCGAGGATCCATGCAAGGACAAGACTATCCATGCAGATCCACGAGTCATCCAGTGGGCAGTCATCTCGCAGGACATGGTCTTCCAGTCGAAAGCGTCGCAGGGTCAGGAGAAGCAGGCTGCGCCAACGAGCGAAGGAAGTAGAGTCGGAGCTGAGAACAACCGGGACAAGAGTCCGGATGTTCTGTATGCCAGCCGCCTGGGCATGTAGAGCAGCGACAAGAGACGCCGCGTAGGTAGTATAGGCAGCACCATCTCCTGGAGTATCCTGTGCGTCACTCCACTGTACTGGCGGAGACTCCTCGAGCTGACGGGTGAGAGAGGCCGCAGCCGCACGTTCCTGCTCCAAGGCGAGGACGAGCGCTCGTTCCCGCTCACGGGAGATGGCCAGGGCAGTCGCGACGTCGGAGACGTGCGAAGAGGGCTGTCCCCCGGATCCAGCATGGCCGGCGGCGCTCACAGCAGGGCCACCGGGGCAGTGCTGGCCTCTGGCGGGTCCAACCAGGCCGGCGGCGAAGCCCGGCGGCCAGGCGGCTGTGGGGAGGCCAAGGGACCCGCCGGTGGCTGGGCCGGCCACACCCGAGCCGGGCCCGAGCAGCCCGGCGGCTGTGTGCCCGGGGGAGAAGGCGTGGAGGCCGGCCGCAGGGCTGGAAGCCCCGGATCTGGCGGCGGCGCTCCCAGGAGAGATGGCGGGGCGGCCGGCGGCGCCAGACCCGGCGGCGGCGGGCGCAGGGGAGGGGGCGGCCGGGTCGGCGGGTGCTGAGAAGGGGGTGGCCGGGTCGGCGGCGCTGAGCCCAGCGGCGGCCGCGACCGGGCAGGTATCGAGAGGAGGGGGCGACGGGGCCGGCGCGCCCGCGGCGGCAGCGCCCGAAGCAGCGGCGGCGGCGGCGCCCGTAGATGGCATCGGGATTGAGATCGGGAGAGGAGAGAGGAAAGGTAATCTGATACCAAATTAGATTAGGAAAGTAATCAATCCATTAACAGCCTGTCAAGGAGATACATATATAGGGGGACACAACGTAAGGGCTAAGCAACTCTAATACAAAAAGACTAAAATGCCCCTGCCCCCTAATACGTACAGTCCAACAAGGGACATTATCAGGGCCAAGGGCTTTTCCTTCTTTCATCCTTTTTAAGACCTCCTTAACCTCAAACTCTTGTATTCTCCGCACGAACCGCCTGTTGGAGTCATCCAACTCAACCATAGTGCTCCAATTCCCATCATTGAATAGCCCATTAAAGTAATCCCGCCATCTATTTTTAATCTCTTCATCCTTCACTAGAATTTGACCAGTCTCATCTTTGATGCCTCATCTTTCTCTCGCGGATTTTTGCTATCTTGTATATGTCCTTTTCACCTTCTTTTGTCTCTAGTCTCTCATATAACTCATCATAGGCATGTCCTCTTGTCTTACTCACAGCCCGCCTTGCATTTTTCTTTGCCTCCTTGTACTTAAGCATGTTGCTTGCGCTTCTATCATTATGCCAACTCTTATAACACCCCTTCTCCTTAATGGCCTTTTGTACATCCTCATTCCACCACCAAGTGTCTTTATCTACAAGTTTCTTTCTTTTTGTCACACCGAACACCTCACTAGCTACCTTCCTAATACAAGTTGCCATCTTCACCCACATACTATCTGCATCTCCATTTTTTGCCCAGGGTCCTTCTGTGATCACCCTATTTTTAAAGGATTCTTGTGATTCCCCTTTCAACTTCCACCACTTTGTTCTTATGATTTTGACACCTTTGTCCCGCAAAGAACATGTATGGAAGTGAAAGTCAACTACCACAAGCTTATGTTGTGTCACAACACACTCCCCGGGGATCACCTTACAATCTAGACACTCCCGTCTATCCCTTCTCCTAGTGAGGACAAAGTCAATCTGGCTAGAGTGTTGGGCACTACTAAAAGTCACTAGGTGAGATTGCCTCTTCCTAAAGAGGGTGTTAACTACCAACAGATCATAGGCTACGACAAAGTCTAGGATGTCCTTACCCTCTTGATTTCTATCGCCGCAACCAAAGCCTCCATGTACTCCCTCAAATCCTAGGTTAGTTGCACCCACATGACTATTGAGATCTCCTGCCATGAGGAGTTTCTCGGTTATCGGTACACTACTAACCATATTCTCCAAGTCCTCCAAAAAATTGCCTCTTAGCATTCATGTTGAGCCCAACTTGTGGGGCATAAGCACTAATGACGTTCAAGACAATGTCCCCAATTACTATCTTGATTAAGATGATCATATCTCCTCGTCTTCGAACATCCACTACTCCATCCTTAAGACTCTTATCTATTAGAACACCTACGCCATTCCTAGTCCCAACCGATCCAGAATACCAAAGCTTGAAACCGGTATTCTCGACTTCTCTCACCTTTTGACCCGCTCATCTAGTCTCTTGTGCACAAAGAATATTTACTCTTCTCCTAATGGCAACATCTACTAACTCACGTAGCTTCCCCGTCAAGGATCCTACATTCCAACTACCCACCCGAAATCTATGTTCCTCGGCTAGCTTCCTTACGCTTTGCACCCGTCGAGTAAGATGCAAAGACTCTTGCTCACTTATCACTACATCCGAGCGATGATGTAGCGCGCCACTAAGGTGGTGGCGATCTGACCCTTGCTCATTTAACACCATATCCAGGTTCCGATATGGCGCGCCACTAAGGCGGTGACGCCCCGGCCCTTGCCCACTTAACACCATACCCGGGTTCCGATATGGCGCGTCGCTAGGGGGGTTACGTCCCAACGAATTTTTATTGGGTTTCATTTCTATGAGAATGGCCAAGTGTAGTTGTTGGCTCGCCAAACCTATCACAACCCCTCCTACTTTACTTAGGTTTGGGACCGGCTATGTCATTACAACATAGGCGGAGTTGCGTCTAGGCATCCAGGCGTGGATTTAAAATCTTGATCATATCTTGCATGCATCCACCTTTTCTTTAGCCTTTTTAGATGTTTGTTTCGTATTAAGCACCATTTTGTATCCTACTGTCCGAATACATGTTATTCTCAAGTGCATGAACTCTTCCTCTGAGCTGATAGCCTGAGCCTGGAGGTTTGCTACTAATTAACTTTTTGTCACAAGGCTGTTTAAGCTAATTAGCAAAAAACCTTAGTTTTCATGGCATCACCTAGGAGGCAACGCTAGGTGCTGTGAGGAGGGTAGATTGCCAAAGAAGGGTTTTACTTATGGCACGGCGCCTAGGCACTATCAGAGTGGTTTGTGTCAAAATACTACAAAAACATGGGAAAAGGCTGGCTATATTCCGCTTATTAATTCTGGAAACCTAGGGCGCGATGAACTTGAACTTATAATGAGCTGAGTTGAAGTACCTAGCTTTGTTGCTAGCCCTAACTGCTGGTGTTGGTAGGGCTCCTCTAGTAGATTTAATTTTTGCTGCTTTAAATTATTTTATGTTCATATTGTACTTTTGATTTCCATTTTAACTGAATAGAAAGTCTATCTCGCAGGTTAGTTGCAAGATTATTAATGTCAGATCCGGCGATGAGCTTCCTGAGAAATGCAGAGAACTCGCGATGCATTTTGAAACCCAGGGAACTCCCGTGATGATTGGTATGTGTTTTTTTTGAGATATATGCTTGTTATGTTCGATAAACATATATGACAGCAATTAGACAATGCAGCAACAGCAACAATAACAAAGCCTTTGTCCCAAGTGTTAAGCTACTATGCATCGACCGGTTGATCCCAAAAGTTTAAGCTGATGGGGAAGGGTGGACAATTCACTTATATTTCAACACTCCCCCTCATGTGCAGGCTCTCTCGGGCCGCAAACGTGGAAGAGGAGTCGGCTGCAATTTATTTAATAAATCGTGTCCGCCAGGATTCGAACTCGAGACCTCTGGCTCTGATACCATGTTAAGCTACTATGCATCGACCAATTGACCCTAAATGGTTAAGCTGATGGAGATGGGTGGACAATTTACTTATATTTCAACACCAAGCACCTTAGATAGGCTAGACATGAAATCCAATAATTTTTTATTTTTTAGATGAAGTAATATAGAGGAAGAGATATAAGAGTAGCAAAAAAACTAATATTCTGTCACATGAATTGCTACTTTTCATGCAGTTCTATCATGAGCTAAGTCTCTAGATATATTATAATCTTTCAAGTCTCGTTCTACCGCCTCTTTGCAAGTCAACCTTGGTCGTCCTCTACCCCTCTTAATATTTTCTCTACCTCTTAAAATCCCACTGTTAACCGGTGCTTCTGAATGTCTCTGCTAGATATGTCCAAATCACCTTAGTCGATGTTAGACTAACTTTTCTTCAATCGGTGTCCACCCTACCCTATCACAAATCGTCTCAGTTTCTAATTTGGTCTCTTCTTGTGTGCCCACACATCCACTGTGACATGCGCATCTCTACGACACTCATTTGTTGGATATGTTACCGTTTAGTTGGTCAACATTCCGCCCCATATAGCATCGTGGGTCTTGTTAAGCTACTATGCGCCGACCAGTTGACCCCAAAAGCTTAAGCTGATAGGGAAAGGTGGGCAATTCACTTATATTTCAACACTCCCCCTCACGTGCAGGCTTTCTTGGGCCGCAAACGTGGAATAGGAGTCGGCTGCAATTTATTTAATAAATTGCGCCCGCCAGGATTCGAATTCGAGACCTCTGGCTCTGATACCATGTTAAGCTACTATGCGCCGACCAGTTGACCCCAAAAGTTTAAGCTTATAGGGAAAGGTGGACAATTCACTTATATTTCAACAGGTCTGAACACCGTCCTATAAAACTTCTCTTAGCTTTTGTGGGACCTTCCTATCACATAGAATTCCAAAAGCTTGTCACCATTTCATCCATCCTAACTTGATCCTGTGGCAACCATCCTCATCAATACCGCCATTGCTTTGTAACATTGATTCTAATTATCAAAAAGAGTCCCTCCTAGGTACTATTTGTTATTGTAGACTAACATTTCCCTCTTCACAACCAACACCACTAAAGTCACACCTCATATACTCGGTCTTGGTCCTACTAAGTCTAAATCTCTTGGACTCTAAGGTTTGTCTCCATACTCTAATTTCTTCTCAAAATTATCCATAGTTTCATCTACCAGCACCACTACATCATCGGCAAAGAGCATGCACCAAGGGATATCCTCGTGTATATCCTTTGACACCCCATCCATCACTAAGGAAAAGATATATGGGCTCAAAACTGATCCTTGATGTAGTCCTATCGTAACAAGAAATGTTTCAATCTCACTATCACTTACACGCACAGTTGTCACAACATTATTGTACATATCCTTGATAAAGGTAATATACTTTGTTGGCACTTTATATTTCTCTAGCGTTTACCACATGACGATTCTTGGTATCTTGTCATACGCCTTCTCCAAGTCAATGAACACTATATGTAGGTCCTTTTTTGCTCCCTATATCTCTCCGTATGATAATTTTATTAGAAAATGGCCTCCATAGTTGACCTCTCAGGAATAAAACAAAATGGTTTTTAGTGATATTGGTCACTCTCCTCAAGCAGTGTTCAATTATATTCTCCCAAAGCTTCATATTATAACTCATAAGTGTGAGATGAATTAGAGAGGCAAGGATTAATGATTCATTTATAACTCCACCGTACATAAGAGGTACATATATATCCACAGCTATGAGAACTGCCTTCCCTATATCAGTGGCGTGCACACGTTATTCCAGCAACAGAACAGGGAAACTAGGCGAAGTGGAGGCGTGCGTGCATGTCTCTGCATGCATGATGGACGCTGGATCAGTTGAGGCGGACGTGGAGTTGGTCTGGCGATCGTGGAGTCTGTTGGAGCAGAGATTTATCTGCTAACACCCCCCGCAGTCGTAGCGCTGCCGTCGGTAACGCAAAGACTGGTTCTGAATTCGTCGAAGATCGCATGTGGAAGACCTTTTGTCATGATGTCTGCATACTGGCTTGAGCTTGGTACATGCTGAATTCTGAGATCGCCAATGGCCACTTTTTCCCTGACAAAATGGATGTCAATCTCGATGTGTTTCGTTCGTTTGTGATGTACTGGGTTATGTGCCATGTAATCTGCAGAAATGTTGTCACAATAGACAATAGTTGCCTTCCGTTGTGGCATGTGTAATTCAAGAAGTAGTTGTTGTAGCTAGATGCATTCTGAAACAGCATTGGCTACCCCTCTATATTCTGCTTCGGCGCTGGATCTAGACACTGTGTGTTGTCTCTTACTTGACCAAGATATTAATGTATCACCAAGGAAAACACAATAACCAGATGTGGAGTGCCTAGTATCTGGACATCATGCCCAATCCGCATCCGAGTAGGCAGTGATGTTTGAGGTGTTAGAGGCATACAAATGAAGTCCATGACTTGATGTTCCCCTGACATAACGAAGAATGCGCTTGATGAGAGCCAAATGACATTCGTGGGGATCGTGCATATGTAAACATGCTTGTTGGACTGCATAGCATATGTCTGGTCTTGTAATTGTTAGGTACTGAAGTGCACCGTCTAGTTGTCTGTATTCCGAGGGATTAGAGACTCTTGGTCCTGTTGTTGTAGATAGTTTTGATTTTGTGTCAACCGGAGTGGAAACGGACTTGCATTGTGACATACCAGCACGTTCGAGGAGATCTTCGGCATATTTTTCTTGACAGAGAAAGAAACCCGTCGGTGAGCGTTTGATATCGATCCCCAGGAAAAACCGAAGATCCCCCAAGTCTTTGATTGCAAATTCTGATTTCAAGGCCTTTACTGTATTCTGGATGTGGTGCACTGAGGAAGAGGTGATAATCATGTCATCAACGTACAATAATATGTACCCCGTGATTCCTCCATTATGGTAAATAAATAGAGATGAGTCAGGTGATGAACCGTCGGCTGTTTGATTATTTGATGGTGCACTGTTGGTACCTGGTATACCTGCAAAGGGGAATTGAGTCTCATCGAATACCATATGACGAGAGGTAATTACCTTTCGTGTTGATAGATCAAAACATCTATAGCCCTTGTGATCGTCCGAATATCCAAGAAAGGCACAGGGTACCGATCTTGGACTAAGTTTGTGTGCTGCAGTCGCCGAGGTGTTAGGAAAGCAAAGACTGCCGAATACCCTCATGTGATCGTAGAATGGTTTAGCTCCAAAGAGAATTTTGTAGGGTGTGATGGGTGCAGTAGTACGACATGGAACACGGTTGAGACAGTATGTGGCTGTGTTCAGTGCCTCTACCCAGAATTGATGAGGAGCATGTGAGTGAAGCAACATTGTTCGAACAGAATTATTAAGAGTTCGAATGGTGCGTTCGGCTTTCCCGTTTTGTGGCGAGGTGTATGGGCAGGATAATCGAAGATGGATGCCTTTTGTGGAAAAGAAAGACCGTAGTGTATGGTTATCAAACTCTCGGCCGTTGTCGGTCTGCAGAGCAGCAATTGGTAGGCGAAATTGAGTTGCAACGTGGGAGTGAAAAGAAAGAAACGTTGGAAGAAGTTCACTTTTGTTGCGCAACGGAAAAGTCCAAATATAATGGGAGTAGTCATCAAGAATTACTAAATAGTATTGATTGAAGAGAAGTTAGTCCAACATCGGCTTAGGTGGTTTGGACATATCCAACGGAGACCTCCAGAAGCACCGGTTAACAGTGGGATTTTAAGAGGTAGAGAAAATATTAGGAGGGGTAGAGGACGACCAAGATTGACCTGGGAGGAGGCGGTAAAACGAGATTTGAGAGATTGGAATGTATCCAGAGACTTAGCTCATGATAGGACCGCATGGAAAGTAGCAATTCATGTGCCAGAATCGTAGTCTTGTTTTTTTTCTTTTTTTTTTCTCTTTTTCTTTTCCTTTTTTCTTATTTCTTTTCTCTTTTCTCTTTTTCCTTTTCTTTTTTCCCCTTGTTCTCATATGTCTTCCTCTGTTTTACTTCATTGATATTGGGTTTCATGTCTAGCCGACCCCAACAGGCTTGGGATAAAGGCTTGGTTGTTGTTGTTGTTGTAACCAGATATGCTCAGCACAGGAGAAGTCCATACATCGGCATGAATAATTTGAAAGGGGAAATATGTGATGGAGTTTGATGGGGTAAAAGGAAGTCTAACATGTTTACCCATTTGGCATGAGTGGCAAAGATGAGGTGCTGACTAATTACAATGGAAAGAAAAATCTTGTAAAGCTTGGAGAAGAGAAGCACGGCCAGGGTGACCAAGTCTTTGATGCCACAAGTCGATGGAAGGTGTGGAAGCATGTAGAGCTGTGGTTGGTTGCAGACGAAGAGGATAAAGATCTCCATCACTATCACATCGGAGAAGAGTCGTTCGCGTTCGAAGATCCTTGATGAAAAAACCAAGAGGATCAAATTCAATAGATACATTGTTGTCACGTGTTAACTGGCGAACCGATATTAAGTTGTGAACCAGATCAGGTGAAACTAAAATATTTCGAAGATGTATGGACTGTGTGGATGCTGGTATGCATGATGAAGCAACATGGGTAATGGGGAGTTTAGCTCCATTACCAACTGTTATCGAGGCCTTATATGGAAAAGTACGAATTCCAGTAAGTGATGATGATGTACCAGCTAGATGAGATGATGCTCCAGAGTCGACGAACCAGTCGGAGGTGCTCACGGGTGCAGTAGAAGCAGTCTGGAGAGCATGAAATAAGGCTGAGTTGTCCCATGCCTGAGACGTTGGTGGAGTGAATGCATTTGCCGATGAGTTGCTGTTCAGGAATTCTGCAAATCCCTGACCTGCGTACATTGCCTGTTGAGGTGAAGTGCCGGGTCTTGGACCAAGAACACCTGCTGTTGATGGGCGAAAAGGCATTGGCCATGCCTGTACCATACCGGTCCATGGATTAAGGTTTGGCCGCCATGCAGGAAACGGCGGCGGTCGTTGCTGATTTGCAGATGAAGTTCCTTGTGTCCCGGTATTTGGTTGCCAAGGTTGGTTGCCGCGACCACGTCCACGACATCCGCGGCCACGTCCAGAGCGACCACCACCACGTCCAGAGTTGGTGTTCGATCCGGATGTTGCCTGCATGTTGTTAGCAGTGTCTGTACCAGCGAAAAGGGCCTGAGTAGCCACCGTGTTGGCACGTTGTGCATCAAATAGTTCCTCCATCAACAAGTGTGACCGCGCACTAAGAAATGTATGCGGTGGCTGCCTTGATGTTATGGCCGATATTGCATGGCGATATTTGGGATTAAGGCCACGTAAAAGATTTAGCACCTGACTTGGCTCCGAAACAGGTTGTCCGACGTCGCGCAGGTTATCGGCGAGGTGTTTCAGCTTGGCGCAGTAGTCGGAGATGGACAAGTCGCCTTGCATAAGGTTCCGAAATTCAGCCTCGAAGAAAACAGCTCGTTGGAGTTTGTTGTCATAGAAAAGTTGATCGATCTCGGTCCACAACGTGTACGCGTCGGTCTTGCGCTGACGGACGAGCTGCCACACCTCTGGAGCACAAGTTGTAAAAATCCAATTAACAACGCATTGATCAACTCGATACCAGTCCGTGTCGCGGCTGAGGACGGGCGTAGAAGAGGTGACATGACTGTCGAGGCCGAATTTCCCGAGAGCTGAATCGAAGAACATGCGCCAATCGGAATGATTTGGGTTTGTCAGCTCGAGAGTAATAGGAACATGAGATTTGATATTGACTATTTGGAGGATATCAGCTAGCGGCGTGGAAGCTTGGTGGCGAGTATCAGAGGTGTCGCCATGGCTGGAGGAAGATGGCGATCGAGAGGGAGAAAAGGTTGGGTTGAACTCCATTGGCAGCGGAATCAGAGAGATCTAAAGGAGTTGGGTTGATGGTCGTCTGATACCATGTGAGATGAATTAGGGAGGCAAGGATTAATGATTCATTGATAACTCCACCGTACATAAGAGGTACATATATATCCACAGCTATGAGAATTGCCTTACCTATATCAGTGGCGTGCACACGTTATTCCAGCAACAGAACAGGGAAACTAGGCGAAGTGGAGGCGTGCGTGCATGTCTCTGCATGCATGATGGACGCTGGATCAGTTGAGGCGGACGTGGAGTTGGTCTGGCGATCGTGGAGTCTGTTGGAGCAGAGATATATCTGCTAACAATAAGCTTGATCCGTAGGTAATTAGTACAACTTTGAATATCTCCTTTATTTTTGAAAATAGATACTAATATACTTTTCCTTCACTCTTCAGCTATCTTGTTTGACTTAAAAATATGGTTAAATAACATTGTGAGCCATATTATTGTCACGTCCCCAAGGCATCTCCACACCTCAATAGTGACATCATCAGGGCCGAGGGCATTTCCTTCTTTCATCCTTCTTTCACGCGGGGCAGCGGGGATGAGCGGGACGAGGGGCGATGGAGCAGAGAGGCGCGACTCATGATGGCGCGGGAGGAGGGCGCGGCGGGGAGGAGCGGGACGAGGGGCGATGGGGTAGAGAAGAGCGGGAGGAGGGGGCGCCGGGGAAGGAGGGGAGCGGCGGGGCGAAGCCGGGCAGAGAAGAGGCAACGAAGCGGTAGTTGGAAGAGTCAATTGCTATTATAGCACTCGTTACGAGCGGCTTCGACAAAATAACACTCACGTCATGGGCTTCGTTAAAATAACACTTCTATCGTTGACGCACCGTTAAAATAGAATTTTAGTCTAATCTATCTCTTTTTAACATTTTTTCTTTTCTAATTATTATAAACTCTAAAATGACTATTGTGCCCTTCTTTCATTTTTGCTGGAGCGCGCGTGGCGCGTGAAGGCCGTCGAGCACGTCGGCCGCGGGGACGCCGCACCAGCCCAGCAGCATGGCGCCGACGAGGGGGCAGCTGGCCTCCGAGAGAACCAAGACGTGGACGTCGGCCCGACCCTCGAGGAACTCCGTGCCCATGGGACCACAACGGTGTCGCACCACGAGTGCTCGCCGCTGGCGCCGGAGGACGATGCCACCGCCGTGCTGTAGCAGCAGTTCGAGGCGGACGCACCCAACAAGATGGTGACATGCGGACGTAGCCGGTGTGGCAGCGACGAGTACAGCCAAAAGATTAAGGGAGAGGCCGATACGGTAGGGCACAACTAAAAGATTAAGGGTATAGCCAAAATGAAAGAAGGGCACAACGGTTATTTTAGAGTTTATAATAATTAGAAAAGAAAAAATTTAAGAAGAGGTACATTAGACTAAAATTCTATTTTAACGATGCGTCAACGATAGAAGTGTTATTTTAATGAAGCCCACGACGTGGGTGTTATTTTATCGAAGCCACTTGAAACGATTGCTATAATAGCAATTGACTCTAGTTGGAATGGGTTGCGTCGACAATGCCTCTATTTTTGGGTAACGAGGGAAGAAGAGTCTAAAATGGGCTCCAAATATGGGGAACCTGTTGGAGATGGTTTGGGCTCACTCTTAAGACATGGGCTCCCATTTAGAGCATCTGTTGGAGATAGCCTTAGCTATCAACAAATCATAGCCTACGACAAAGTCTAGGATGTCCTTACCCTCTTGATTTCTATCGCTGCATCTAAAGCCTTCATGTACTCCCTTAACTCCTACATTAGTTGCACCCGCATGATCATTGAGATCTCCTATGAGGAGTTTATCGGTTATCGGTACACTACTAACCATATCCTCCAAGTCCTCTCAAAATTGCCTCTTAGCACTCATGTTGAGCCCAAGTTGTGGGGCATAAGCACTAATGATGTTCAAGACAATGTCCCCAATAACTATCTTGATTAAGATGATTGTATCTCATCGTCTTCGAACATCCACTATTCCATCCTTGAGACTCTTATCTATTAGAACACCTACGTCATTCCTAATCCCAGCCGATCTAGAATATCAAAACTTAAAACCGATATTCTCAACTCCTCTCGCCTTTTGACCCGCCCATCTAGTATCTTTTACACAAAGGATATTTACTCGTCTTCTAATGACAGCATCTACTAACTCACGTAGCTTCCTCTTCAAGCATCCTACATTTCAACTATCCACCCGGAATCTATTTTCCTCGGCTAGCTTCCTTGCACTTTGCACCTAAGCAAAGTGCAAAGACACTTGCTCGCTCATCACTACATTCGGGCGATGATGTAGCGCGTCTCTAAGGTCGTGGCGTTCCGGCTTTTGCCCATTTAACATCATATCCGGGTTCCGATACGACGCGCCACTAAGACGGTGGTGACCCGATTGCTCACATAACACCATACCTGGTTTCGATATGGCGGGTCACTAAGAGGGTTACGCACCAACTAATTTTTATTGTGTTTCATTTCCATGAGAATGACTGAATGTAGTTGTTGGCTCGCCAAGCCTATCACAACCCCTCCTTGTTTACCCGGGCTTGGGACCGGCTAGTCATTATAACATAGTCAGAGTTGCAGCAATTAGATAATAAGGAGATGAATGCATATTGTTAGTTTTTCCATTTCTGATGTCCTGTCAGGACTTCACTCTTGACTTGATTTATAAAAGCACTTGGAGAGGTCTTATATCTCCACTTCGTGTACCTGTCCATTGTTGTATTTTAATGTTATGTATATTTCTGTTTCAAAAGAATCTGACCGCAACCTTATTTTTCAAAAGTGCGGCTAATGAGTCAAATGACATTTAATGGACAGAGTAGCTGGAGGATTTTATTATAAATTTTCTAAGCTTGATTCCTTAGATTCTGTTGTATCCTTCTCCGTTTAATATTGGCAAACAAATGCAGGTGGTGGAGTATTGGCATATACCCTTCTGGGAGTTGATTACAATGAAGCCAGTGGTGACTGCGCTTTTCTAATTCTTGATCCACACTATACTGGTGCTGATGACCTAAAAAAGATCGTGAACGGCGGATGGTGCGGGTGGAAGAAATCTGTTGATAGCAAAGGTCGGAGCTTCTTCTTGAAAGACAAGTTCTACAACCTCCTCCTGCCACAAAGGCCCAACATGGTGTGAGCTATGGCGCTAAGTATGTTGAAGTGATCATCAATGAGCGATTTGGGGGCAATGGAGTTTGGTGACTAAAGAGATTTAAATGAGCATACAGTATTCTCTTGAACATGTGGATTAGTTCTTACAGCCCGTTGTCTTCATTAATCTGGTCTTACAGTTAGTTGTACTTCTTAATTGTGAACTTCCTCTGTGATTGTTGGGTTTAGTAATTCCTTTAAATCCGATCAGCGGAGGAAGCAATATACAAAACGAGGGTAATACTTTCGAGGCAACACAACTAGCTGTCTCTGTTATTTTTCGTATCACCACCCCTCCCCTCCTCGTTTTTATAGACACAAGATCTACTATGTATATGGTATTTATAGGGAGATGAAGGCTGACAAATGTACCCTTAATTATCAACTACATTTTTTAAAATGTTCTGTATCTAATAGTCAAAAAGGGTATAATTAGGATTTACTCTCACATTGACCCTTCTAGAAACCCTACTTGAAACCGGCGGGGGCATTTGTCTTTCTGCCTTCGCCGACCTTTGCATCACGGCTTCAGCCGGTGTTGCGTACTTGAAGCGTCACACGAATAGGTCAAAAAACTCAATCTAGCAGTGCCCTCATTTGGTAGGCGTGGAACCCCCAGCCCTCACCTGACAGCTAACGGTGGATCGAGAAAAAAGTCCTCCATTTCCACTGCTGCCCTAGCTGTGCACGTCAATCCACGATCGCGTCGGAGAATATTTTTCATTTTAGCACTGTACAATTTTTTTAAATATTAATAGCATCTAGAAAAAAATTTTGGCCGAAATAGCCACCGTGTCGTTCACGTGGACAACCTGTCATCCACAGGGCGGTGTCGTCTGCGTCGTGGACGACATCGACCCACGTGGCAGCCACGTTGACCCAACGGTCACGGGACCGTTGGACCGACATGTTCTGTCGTCCACAGCGTGGATGACAGGTTCTACAATATATAGCAGCCGCCCGGGCCCTCCTCAAACCACCCCATACACTTAATCAGTCACAAGAGAAAAAGAGGGGAGAAAGGAGAGGAACAGGAAGAGGAAGAAAAGAGAAGAAAAGAAGAAAAGAAAAACTAGAAGATATAATTTTTAAATATAATTACTAATTTTAAATTGACTTACTTTAATTGTGCATTGTATAATTACATATAGATTAGTTTGAACATAGTTTAAGTTTTATTTTAGGGTTTAGTGTTTAATTTAGTTTGTATTTAGTTTAGTTAAAATTTAGGATTTAGATTAGTTTAAATATAGTTTTATGTTAGTTTTAAATTTGTTTTTAAGACTTTGCTTATTTAGAATTTAGTTTCGGACCTTTAGGTTTACTTTAGTTTGAATTTTGGATTAGTTTAAATATTGTAAGGTTAGTTTTAAGTTTTTTAAAAAAAAATTAGCTTATTTTGAATATAGTTACGGACTTTTATGATTAGATTTAGTTTCGGACCTTTAAGTTTAGTTATAATTTTGGATTTTAGGTTAATTTGAATTAATTTTAGGTTAGTTTAAATATCGTTTTATTTTAGTTTTTAGTCTTTTTTAACATTATTACACAAAACCCTCTTATAGCTAAGTTTTTATATTCCGTACATTACATAACAGTTTTAGTTCCTGTACTTGTATTTCTATAATAGTACATATCAATTTTTAACACTATTTATATTATATTTTGAGTATTTCCATTTTTTATATTTACATACTCTATGTATTTACAATTCCATGTTTATAATTATTAAATTGCGTATATACGTATGCTAGGTATGTCCAATAAAGTAGAATTTCAAATATTTTATAAAGATAGAGAAATTAATTATAATTCAAGTGGAGTAGATTTATCAGGACTCCTTTTTATAAATCGGGGAAATACCTAATTCAACGGAACGAACATTTATGGGTGTCTATAGATGGTTGCTAAAAGTTTTTAGATTGAGGATGAATATGAGTTGAAGATAAACGAAGTTATCAGCCATTCAAGGGAGGAACATTTCTGGGAACTACTGTCGCTAAAGGGAACATGTGTGTGGCGTACTTATGTTTCAAAGGCTTTACAATATGGGTGGCCTTCAATACTTCTAGTTCGGGTTGAAGCCAAGAAAGTAGTCGCCGAGACGCAGGACGAAGATGATGATGAGAAAGATAATGATGGTGGTGATGCGGAAGGAGAAAATGATAATAAAGTGACACATACTGTTGTCAGTGAGGTAACTGGTCAAGCAGATGAATGAGAGCATATAGAATATATAGTTCAATAGATGGTTGTTGAGGATACAGATTATAGTAACAATCCTGAATATGACTCATCCGATGATGAAGATCAACCTCGAGTCCCTACCGATTGGAGTAACCCAAATTTTGAAAACTTAAAAGTCACTAAAGGGTACCATTTGTCATTGGATTACCACGACAATACAATAACAGCGGGTCTCTTTTCAAAAGTAAAGGAGCAATACAAGATACTATTAAATACTGGTCCCTTTCAGTGAAGAGATCAATTAAAGTTTCTTGATCCACTAAGAAACTTTATGATTTTAGATGCTTATCAACAACTTGCCCCTTTCGTGTTCATGGATATGTAGAGAAATGGAGTGGCTTTTGGAAGTGTTCTATTGTGATTGATCATGCGTGCGAGTTGCAACATCTTGAGAAATACAATACTGCCCTTACATCGCAATTTGTTGCAAATCACATGCATGCTCGTGTGTTTGATAATATTTTTCTGAGCCAAAATTTATCCTCAACACAATTGAGTAAGATTTTAATTATACAATAAGCTACTCCAAAGTTTGGAAGACGAAACAGAAGGTCATTGAGGCAAGATTTGGTACTTATGAAACATCTTATGATAATCTTCCAAAATTACTTCATACCATCAGAAGTCGGAATGTTGGCACATCTGTTGATATCGTGGATGTTCCAAACCCCCGGCTTCCTGAGAAACTTATTTTTTTAACCGTGCATTCTTTTCACTAGGTCAATGCATAAACGCATTTGGATATTGTAGGCCCATTCTATGTATGGATGATACAATCCTAAACGGAAAATACAAATGTCAAACTTACAACTATTGGAGTTGATGGCGATAATCAAATTTTACCCCTGGCCTTTGCATTTGTGGAGAGTGAAAATGCTGACAGTTGGTACTGATTTCTGAAACGAGTTAGAGTTGATGTAGTGCAAGGCCGAGAAAATGTATGTGTCATACACGATCGTCACGCTGATTTGCTGAAAGCAATAACGGATATCAAATACGGTTGCGCAGAGAGCTGTCTCCCACCAGTTTGGCCGGATATAGAATCAAGGTGGTGTATGAGGCATTTGGGTGCAAATTTTTACACTCACTTCAAGAACAAACAACTGATGAACATATTTAATCGTCTCTGTAGTCAGAATGGAGAGAAGAAGTTCAATGCTTTGTGGCGTTGTCTTGAAGAGCTAACAAAGAAATAAACCGAGGAGATACTTGGACGGGATAGTAATGAAGACGCCTCTGAACCACTCTCTACCGTTCCTTCAATCGAACATACTGTTTCTCGTAGGGCTGGATCATCTATCAGATGTTTCTCGCATTGGATTCATCATGAGCCGAAAGAGAAATGATTGTTGTTATATGACACACACGGTTCTAGGTATGGAATTCTGACAACTAATTTAGCCGAGGTATGTAACTATTTATGTTAATTTTAATTATCCTTAAAATTAGTAGTACTACAAATTAATGCAAGGTTCCTATAGGTCTATAACTTTGTTTTATGTGGGTCAAGAGTTTTACCACTAGTTGGTATTGTTGAAAGGATCTTGAATGGAATGATGAAGTTCTTCCGTGAGCGTTTTGTAAAAGCTTCTCTATTGATGGCTGATCCTAATTTAGTCTTCTCAAAATTTGTTTGTGACTACATGGACGAGAAGATTAAAAAGGCTCACTTACATAGTGTCAAGCAACCTGAAACTTTGCAGAACAGGTTTGAAATCACATGTAGAGACAGAGACAGACATTGCGGCACGAGTGAACGGACTGTGCATGAGCGTGTTCTTCGTGAGAACTCGGCCATATGTACATGTATGAAGCCAAATCTCCTCCATAGGCCTTGTTCTCATGTCATTGTTGCCTGCAGTCGGAGTCAATTATCTCGAACTATATATGTGTTACAGTACTTTTTCTATGAGACTTTGCACACAACCTGACACGAAGAGATTTTTAGTTACCGGATTTTTGGTGCATTCAGCAATGATCCTGGACCAGAATTCGAAAGAGGCCCTGATTATCTGAGGCTGGAGCAGACTCGTGGCTGGCGTAAAACGAGACGTATAAGAAAAGATATGGACGAGTGCTCATCGTCGCAATAAGCGAGATGTAGCAACTGTAACGAAGTTGGCCATAGTTACAAGAATTGCGTCCGACGTAATGTTACGGGAGCAGTAGAAGCGGGACCTTCAGGAAATCCGCATGACGGCAGACGTCCTCGTGGTCGTCGCTCACGGCGGGATGAACAATGATTTGTTTCTAGTCAAATTCCTTTACTGTAATCTTCCCGTGTAACATCATCATGTATTACAGATGTTGTAACGAACAATATCGTTAGTTAATAAGTTACATAAGTTCATAATTTTTTCGTACCTACAAATTTTGTTGTTTTATTTACCGACAACCGATGAACCCTATGTATCAATGACTAACAATTTAATATATTTTTCACTTGCAGTCATGGTTGCAGGTGATAGTGGCACTTACGAGCTCTTGGACGCTCAGTTTGACTCTCGACATTGCTTGTACTTGAGCAGTGTTCGAGGAGTCAAACTTAGTACGTTGCGATCGAGGGTGTCGAAGACGTTGTTACACCTAGACGATAGCTTGATTGACGGGTACAAATGTTTAAAATTAAATAGTTTAAATATTGTTAGATTGTTTCGTATTAATTTGATATTGTGTAATGCAGGTTGAGTGTAGCGGGGCTCCTACTACTTTGTAGGATGTTGGAGCCCCAGGTAATAGAACAGTCTAAAGAAAAGTCCACATGACTAACCTACGACCGTTCCTTGCTTACTGCCTTAGTCGATCGATGGAGACCGGAGACACACTTTCCGCATGCCTTGTGGAGAGATGACTGTCATGCTCCAGGACGTGTCGTACCTGTTAGGCCTTCCGCTCGCGGGGCAGGCATTTTGTAGCCCAGACTTCGCGGACGACTGGCGTGAGAATCTACAAGCTCGTTTCTCTAGCGTCGTACCTCACCCGAAGTACAATCAGAGGAACGTGAAAGTTGCCTAGAGGGGGGTGAATAGGCTAATCAAACTTAAAACAAGGTTAATTCAACAAAACAGACAGAGTCTGGACTTATCCGGGTTCAGGTCTGGACTAGTCTGGATCAACATAGTGAAAGTTTAAATTAACGTGTTTCAACGATTCCTAGCATAATTATTTTGATCTAGTGCAAGTAAAAGATGCTAAATACTTATCACAAGATTTTGTAAGGCTAAGAGTGCATAAAACAATTTATGTGATAAAAGTATAGCAAGTAGTGTATGAAACCCTAATATTCAAGATCAACTATGAGCAAGTAAGTAAGTGGACAATAATGCGGGAATTTTTCACTGAAGTTCGGTTGCACAAAAGAACCTACGTCTCCGTTGAGGAGTCAACAAAGGACTAGGTTTCTTTCAACCTTTATCCTCACCAAGTGATCACAAAGATCAAACTTGGTTTATCCACTAACAATCATGTAATACAAACTTCCAGGGTCCCACCACAACTTAGGAGCCACCCGGCAATACCTAGCCGTCTAGGATTCACTTCCAATAGTAACAAATACAAGGCAACAAGCAAGTAATGAAAATGAATCAAAGAGCTCAATCCCTAGGTGGCCCTAACTCCAAATCGCTCGCAAACTTACGTCTTTCACCAAGAATTGATTTTGTGCACAAGAGGGTGGAGAGTGGGCTGAAAAAGCTCAAGAATGCTTGTGACAACTTTATGAATTGTCAGCTTTTGAAATGGGGACCAGTGGACTCCTTTTATAGGATCCCTAAAATGTTACCGCTATCAACCACCAGAGTCCGGACCCCGATCCGGACAAGACCGGACATGGGGCCCACACTGTGCAGAGTGACGTCCCCTTCAACGGTCACTAAAATTTCAAAAAAGATTATTAGTCTGGACTAGCCCGGACCTCGATCCGGACAAGTCCGGACATGTCCGAAAACATGAGAACCTTCTTATCCGCATTGACATTCGGATAAGTCTGGCTGTTCGGACTAGTCCGGACTACGGTCCGGACAAGTCCGGACATGTCCCAAAACATCATAACCTTCTTTTCCACATTGTCATCCGGATAAGTCCGGCCATCCGGACTAGTCCGTACTTTGATCCGGACAAGTCCGGACATTTCCTAAAACATCAGAACCTTCTTTTCTGCATTAAGACCCGGAAAAGTCCGGCTATCCGGACTAGTCCGGACCCCTTCCGGACAAGTCCGTACATGTTCCAAAACATCAGAACCATATTTTTCGTATGCCATACCAGACAAGTCCGGTACGGACTAGTCCGGACATGTCTGGATTTGTTCTTTTAAACTTGTATACCCTCCCTTTTTATCTAAGACTCTAAGGATTGAGCTCCGATCATTTTCACACTTATTTGATGTCGTGTCCCTCTTAATAGTACGACGTTTCCTACACTCAACAAAAATAAAACCCTAATTCTATGTATAGGTCTTCAACGCCCTTTCCTTTTTCCTTTTTCTTTGGAGGGATATAACTTTCTTTTTCTTATTCGAATATGCATACACTCTTTGCAAAACTCATTAGTTCTTTAATTGTTTGTCATTAATCAGCCAAAACTCACTAGGGAGGCCTAGATGCACTTTCAATCTCCCCCTTTTTGGTGATTGATGACAACCAATTAAAGTTTTCAACATATCATAGATGAACAGAAATTTTGAACGACCATTTTTGTGTATATGAAGGATCTCCCCCTAATTTTGTGCATATCCATATGATCATGAGAAACGAACATACTTAAAAAAATGGGGTCTTCATATACACATGGTTTATCGTGAGGTGCCTATTTGTGTGATAAGTGAATAATGTGCGATAGGCATTAACATTACACAACAGTTAACTTATTAGGCACAAGGATAATATAGATACGTCATAACATTGCAAAGATAAAATGATACCATGTCATTGTACACCATGTCCATAAGTATTAAACTTAGTCTTCATCACACAAATACAAGCCAACTTTTAAATGGTCCATTACATAAATGTAGGCCATGTCCCAAATAGATAAATAGATAGATAAATCTACTCTCTTCTCCCCCTTTGGCATCAAAACACCAAAAAGGAAAAGAGAGAGAGAGAAGGGATACCCTACTCCTCATTGTTCTCATCCTCCTCGTCCTCCTCGTACTCCCCATCGCTCCCATCATCGGCTTCGTCGTCATCATCGTTGTTGCGAGTGGGAGGTGTGGTGCTCGAAGAAGCTCCACCTCCTCCAAAGAAAGCCAGCTCGTCGGGGGTGAGCTCATGGAAGTCCAGAATGCTCTCTTTGCTATCCTCGGATATCGCCAGAGAGCCCACAGGTGGAATCTCCAACTTGGCACAAATTGCCGTGATGTTGTCCTTTACGTAGCGACTCTGCCTCTTCCTTGCAGCCTTCTCTTTCTAGACCTTCACGCATGTGTCACGACACATGGTGAAGATAGATTTGAGCACCTTGAGAAAACCGCTGGAGGTGCCGTAGGAGCCAGATAGGATGCAGCCTCTCGTGCAGCCTGAGAAGCCTCTGTCCGCTCCCTCAATGTGGCGGAAGGCACGGGAGCCAGGGCAACCAACACTGGCTGGAGCTTCCGATGCCTCACGTTCTTCACAAAGGTCTTCTTAGTAACCTTCTCAATCATGCACATAATATAGGGTGCATATACACATGATCGAGAAGGATTGTGGGAGGTAGCGAGGATCTCAAAATAGATGAAGTCGAAGACGTTGAACTTTTTGTCTCCCTTGAGCCATTGCATCAAATTCCTCATGTAGGAGTTAATGCTTGTTGCATCACCGTCCTTGGGAGTCAACGTCTTTCTCAGCAAATGGTTGAGCACACTGAAAAAGGGGAGAATGCCATGCGTGGAATGTGGGTTGAATGCATAGTGTTGGTCATACATGAAGTCCAAGGTGTTCTTCATTAAGACCTCCTCGTTGTGTATCTTGAATGGAGCACTCAAGGTTCCTTGCAACCCTAGGATCTTTGCAAAATCCTTGTACGACACGGTGTATTGCTCACCGTGTGTCATCCATGTGATCCTTGATTTTCCATCTCTATGGAAATACACCGTAGTGTAAAATTGGAGGATTACTTCATTGTTCCATGGGTATTCCATCCCCATAAGTCTTTTGATGCCATGAAACTCGCAAGCTGCTTCAACTTCCTTAAACACAACAGTCTCCTTCTTCGCCATATAGTCCCAGTCGACCCACTGAACATCAATCACTGGCTTCTTCTTTGTAAGGTAGACGGTGCGATAATAATCACAGTGGAAGTCCGACCAAAATCTAGGATCAGCGGCCATCTTCTCATAGCAGTAGGTTTCTTCTTCCCGGTCTTTCTGGGCTTCCGTAGCATTTCGACTGTAGTTCTTAAAATGAGCACGTCGATTTGGGTCCCGAATCGGTGCCGACACTTCCAAGGGCCCAATTGGTTCGCGAGCAACCAAACCTCTATCACTGCTGATGTGTCGTGACTGGGAAGCTGGCCCCTTTCCCTTGTCAGTGGTGGTGTGGCACCCAGTTCCGGAAACAGAACCAAGTTAATGCATATGTGTGCCCAGGATGTTCATCACACATGCACATGTAATCCACAAACTGAATTCAGAATATAACCATGAATAAATAGTGTTTAAGTACTTTATTACATCGACTCATCGTCTCACTCATAAATCTCTAACTTATTCTTGCAGCGGAAGTCTCTAAACGACAGCGGAAATAACTGAATAGCAGCAGGCTCCATCTTCAACTCCACAGACATGTTGACGGTAGTTCGCACGCCTAGTACTCCACATGATACTCGAAGTACTCTTCTCCTGTTGCTGATGTTTATATGATAATGCAAGGGTGAGTACATGTCGTACTCAGCAAGTGCGGGAAAAGTATGACATGTAGCTTACAACAAGGTAGGAATAAAAAGACTCATTGCAGCAAGCAAATTTTATTTCACAAACATGATAAAAACAGCAACTAAGTCTAGGTGAAACTTATCCCATCATAATCAAGTAATGCAGCAACATTCTCTCATCATAACTCACCACTTATCAAGTCTCATCCAACCATTAATCTTTCTCAAGTTCATCTCATGCTCATAAATATTCATAACCATCTCATATTCATATAACCGAAACCAAACTCATTTTCATGACTCAAAATAGTTTCAAAACCAATCCCATTGACCATACCATAACCATATCAAATACCCATCCCAAGTTTTTCCTCTAATCATGTGAGTCGACCATAGTGCTTGTGACCGGAAGCACGGCTATCATGATAGTTTTATACTCTGCAAAGGTGGCACCACTTTACCCACAAGTTTGTGATTACGTCACTCATCGGCGACTGCAGAACCTCCATTATACTAGTACACAACCGTCAGTGTATGGCCAAGAGATCACAAAATAGCCTTTACAAAGGGGTTACTAGATGTATGGACTCACTAAGGTTTCACCGGCAGGCTCGAATCACCATTCTCCCACCCACGGGCCCCCTCTTGTGCCATGCAGTTCCCAGGACAGTCCTGTCTCGACTCCCATTCCCCGTGCCATCCACGGTCCATAACAAGCTAGCAACACACCTAATTAGTCAGCTAAGCCGCACCCATATTTGGCCTTGTGGTGGCACTGTTTTCCTGGCATGTGCTGGCATGAACCGGTCCTTAGATCTACGGCAAGTAAATCACCATCTCATTCAGCAACATCCATGAACCAAGCTTGCCTAGATCTCCCCCGATTCCATGCTCATTAACATCATCAAGTTCTCATTATCATTATTCATATGAGTGCAGTTGCTAACCATGTTTTAATTCAGCTTCCCGTATCCCGTAGATTAAGCGAAGCAAAAAGGAAAAAAAACGACCATACCCGAATCATCAACTTTCCCGGCGACAAGGATGGTTTAACAAAACTAGTAAACTCCTATAAAGAGGGTGTCCCATCAAGTTGACTCAAGCGTACATGTTTTCGCAAATAAAACAGTTTCAAAACATGGGATCAATATGGTCAAGGGACACTTGCCTTGCTCCCGTGGCTCTTGTTGCTCAAGCGTCTCGAAGTATCGGTGATGTAGTTCTTCGTAGATGGATTCCTGAGCTTGTCCTTCTACTCACAACCATGCAAATACAAAATTTACAGCAATCAAACATCATTCACAAACTTTACTCAAGATGCAATGGTGTAGATGAATGCAAATCCTATGGTGCTGTTTTATTAAACCAGTTTGTACGTGTTCTTGCACGTTTTAATGGGCTTTCATGGGGTTTTATGATGAACATGGGTGTAGAGATCAAGTGTGGACGTGGTGATGATCTTGACTCAAGATCTAGATCAATTCCACCGTCAAAAACCGATCAAAACGTGATCTGCCCACATGAAAAAGTTTCTGTTTGAAGGAAGCGAAGAAAACGGATGCGTAGAAACAGTGACGACGTCGTAAGATGGGTAACGAAGACCTACCTTACTTCCCTTATGATCGTCGGCTCTTTTCCGGCGACGGCGAGGCGTGACGGGGCTTGCCAGCGGGCTCACTGGCGGCCGAACTCCGGCGAGGGGGGGGGTTCCAACTCGGCGAGTTGGGGGCTAGGGCCTCCAAGTCGCCGACTTAGGAGGGGGGAAAAGGGAAAGGGGTTGCGGCCAGGGGGGTTTTGGGTTCTATTTATAAGGGGAAAAAGAGGAGTCCTACTCCAATTGGAGCTCAAATAAGAGTTCAACTCAATTTTGGATCTCAACAAACTTATCTTTTCAGTTAGGTGTGGCAGCCTTGGGGATTTTGTCCCCCCAAATGTGGGGAAAATTTGGGGAAATTGTGTCGGTACCCTCAGTACTGGGCACCCTCGCGCATAGAAGAAAAATCCGCCTAAGGACCTCGCCCCCTCCGTAGGGGTGAGCTTCGGAGGTGCCACGTGTCCAGCGGGGGCCGGGCCTCCCCTCTCCTCAGAGGCGAGCTCCGGGCCTGCCACGCGGCCAGCATAGACGGGCCTCACCCCCTCCATAGGGATGAGCTCCGGAGGCGCCACATGTGCAGCGGGGGCCGGGCCTCCCCTCTCCTCAGAGGCGAGCTCTGGGCCTGCCATGTGTCCAGCGGGGCCGGGCCTCCCTTCTCCTCAGAAGCGAGCCCTGAGGGCACCACGTGTCCAGCGGGGCCGGACCTCCCTTTCTCCTCAGAGGCGAGCTCTGAGGGCACCACGTGTCCAGCGGGGCCGGACCTCCCTTCTCCTCAGAGGCGAGCTCCGAGGGCACCACGTGTCCAGCGGGCCGGATCTCCCTTCTCCTCAGAGGCGAGCTCCGAGGGCGCCACGTGTCCCGCGGGGCCGGACCTCATCCCTTCCACAGGGGTGAGCTCCGAAGGCGCCACATGTCCCGCGGGGCCGGATCTCATCCCTTCCGCAGGGGTGAGCTCCGAAGGCGCCACGTGTCCCGCGGGCCTGGACCACACCCCTTCCGCAGGAGTGAGCTCCGAATGCGCCACGTGTCCAGCGGCCCAGGGAAGTGTCGACAGCGCGCTTCGACAAATTGGAATTAGCTCATTTCAGCTATCTTTTTCCCATTCCCCACCATTTTTATGATTCTTTCTCCATTTCTATGGTTCCTTCCTCCATTTATATGGTTCTTTTCTCCATTACTACTTCTTTTATAATGTTTCTCTATATGAAAAATGTATGCATACATGGAAATGAATTTGAGGGTGTTACAGGTGGTCCTAGGAACCTTGGAGACCACGTGTTTGGCTTGATAAGCTGAATCGGCTTCCGCTCTCTTCTCGCTCCTAATTTCGCGAATCTCCGCTTCATTTGTCATCCTGGCAATATCACATGATGGGAATAAGATTCTAGGATCAATGGATGCAGGAGAATCATGCGAGACGAAAAGTTTAGGATTCAAACTGTCAGGAGCCGGACTAGTCCGGCCAGAGGACCGGACATGTCCGCTCTGTTGCGGTCCGGACTAGTCCGGTATCGGGGTCCGGACTAGTTCGGTCTCTACTATTTCAAACCCTAACTTTTGAATCTTGCACAAAATCAAGAAACTACCTAGCAATACTTCAATGTGGTATGGCAGGGGTAGTCTATAGGGCATTCATCAGCATTATTTTGAACTCAATCGAGGGATTCACAAGGATTTGAATAAAAAGGAAGGTTAGGTCAAAAATACCTCAAAAGTGAAGAAGAGGCACAAAATCTTGCGGGGAATTGATACGGACTAGTCCGGACTATTTTCCTTCAGTCCAAACTTGAAGATCCGCTGATTTCCTCGACGATTTGGTGGAATGGAGAGAAAATCGCCTTGGGGCAGTTGGAGTGTGTGTGCGCGCTCAAGTGGGGAAGGAAAAGGGAGAAAAGACACCTGTGACCGGGTGGGGGTCTATATACCCCCACACCGGACTTGTCCGGTCCCTAGTCCGGACTAGTCCGGTGTCTCCAGTGCGGACTAGTCCGGTACTATTCGTACTAGTCCACCCTATTTATGTATATATGACTTATATATACAGTTTATAGATTATTTTGGACAGGTTTCCACAAAAAATATCAAACTGTTTGACCACCAAGCAATTTATCACACATATCGTGAAAGTCAAAAAGGGGATATTAGATCTAGGGTTGAGTATTTTCCACAATTCACTCATTGTGTGTTTTCTAGCTATTTTATTTTGCAAACCTATTGTTAATCGCAGCTGTTGTGCAACACTTCAAGCCACATTCTTAAGGTCTAGGATATTTAGCTCGTTTCTTAGTTCACAAAACCGTTTCTCATCTAGTGGCTTGGTAAAGATATCGGCTAGTTATTTTTCGGTTCTAACATGCGAAATGATTATATCTCTCTTAATTGAGTGATCTCTCAAAAAATGGTGTCGGATATCTATATGTTTGGTCCTAGAGTGCTCAACAGGGTTGTTGGCAATTTTAATGGCACCCTCATTGTCACATAAAAGTAGAATATAGTTCATATTAAAACCATAGTCCTTTAGAGTTTGTTTCATCCATAGAAGTTATGCACAACAACTTCCGGCTGCGATATATTCCGCTTCGGCGGTAGACAATGTAATGGAGTTTTGTTTCTTAGAAGACCACAACACAAGATACCTTCCTAAGAATTGACAAGTTCTGGACGTACTCTTCCTATCAACCTTACATCCGGCATAATCCTCATCAGAGTATACAATGGGATTAAACTTGGATCCTTTTGGATACCATAGCCCTATATTAGGTTTGTGAACTAGATATCTTAAGATTCTTTTAACAGCCCTCAAGTGACATTCTTTCGGCGCAGCTTGAAAATCTTGCACACATACACACACTAAGCATAATATCGGGCCTAGATGCACAAAGGTAAAGTAAAGAACCAATCATGGAGCGATATACCTTTTGATCCATGCTAGTTCCATCTTCGTTGAGATCTAGATGTCCATTTGTCCCCATGGGCGTTTTGATGGGCTTGGCCTTGTCCATGTCAAACTTGTTGAGTATATCTTGAGTGTACTTCGTTTGACTTATGAACGTGCCTTCCTTGAGTTGTTTAATTTGAAAACCTAAGAAGAACTTCAACTCCCCCATCATGGACATCTCAAACCTTTCCGTCATTATTTTACTAAACTCATCACAAAAAGACTTGTTAGTAAAACCAAATATAATGTCATCGACATATATTTGGCATATAAATAAATCATCATCAAAATTCTTTCTGAAGAGTGTATAGTCGTCCTTTCCTATCCTAAACCATTTTTAATAAGAAAATCTCTAAGGCATTCATACCAAGCTCTAGGAGCTTGTTTGAGTCCATATAGAGCCATATGTAATTTATAACATGGTTAGGATATATTTGGTCCTCAAAGCCCGGAGGTTGCTCCACATAAACCTCTTCTTTGATTGGCCCATTTAGGAATGCACTCTTCACATCCATTTGGTAAAGCTTGAAATCATGGTGAGTAGCATAAGCTAATAAAATACGAATTGACTCAAGTCTAGCTACGGGAGCAAAGGTTTCATCAAAATCCAAACCTTCGACTTGTGATTATCCCTTGGCCACAAGTCTTGCCTTGTTTCTTGTCACCACTCCATATTCATGTTGTTTATTGCGGAACACCCACTTGGTGCCCAGAATATTGGCATTTGGTCTCTTTACCAATTCCCAAACCTTATTCCTTTTAAAGATGTTCAATTCTTCTTGCATGGCCATCACCCAATCCGGGTCTTGTAGTGTTTCTTCCACCTTTAAGGGCTCCAAAGAGGAGACAAACGAGTAATGTTCACAAAAATTAGCTACACGAGATCGAGTAGTTACCCCTCTAGTGATGTCCACAAGAATGTTGTCTACGGGATGACCCCATTGAACACTTTGGTATACTCTTGGATGGGCCACTTGAGGCCTTGGATCAACTTCATCTTCACCATTGTCTCTCCCTTGATCATTGCCATCATCTTGATGTTGGTCATCTTGATCTTGAGACTCTTGTTGTTGATCGTTTTGATCTTGATCTTGTACTTGTGTTGGAGGAGCAACTTGTGTTGAATATTGATCCACTTGAGCACGATGCTCCTCTTGTGGGCATACATCACCAAGAGCCATCTTTCTTAATGCCATGTATGGTGCCTCCTCTTCATCTAACACACATTGATCAACTTTCTCTACTTGTGAGCCATTAGTTTCATCAAACACTACATCATGTGCTATTTCAACACAACCAGAATTTTTGTTGAAAACACGATATGCATAAGTGTTTGAGTCGTAGCCAAGTAAGAAAACTTCATCGGATTTAGATGCAAATTTAGAGGTCCTAGGTTCCTTGATAAGGATATAGCACTTACTACCAAATACTCGAAAATATGAAACATTTGGTTTGTTACCGGTTAGGAGCTCATATGGCGTTTTCTTCAAAAGTCGATGGAGATAGAGTCGGTTTGTGGCGTGGCAAGTGGTGTTAACCGATTCGGCCCAAAACCGATTCGAAGTCTTGTATTCATCGAGCATGGTTCTTTCCATCTCAATGAGCGTGCGATTTTTCCTTTCGGCCACTCCATTTTGTTGAGGGGAGTATGGGGCCGAAAACTCATGCTTGATGCCTTCTTCATCAAGATACTCCTCCACTTTAGTGTTCTTGAACTCGGTGCCGTTGTCGCTATAATCTTCTTAATCCTTGAAGAGAACTCATTTTGAGCTCTCTTTAAAAATTTCTTTAGTATCCCTTGCGTTTCACTCTTTTCATACAAAAAGAACACCCAAGTGAAACGAGAAAATCATCAACTATAACAAGACCATATTTGTTACCGCCTATGCTTATGTAAGCAATGGGACCAAAAAGATCCATATGAAGAAATTCCAAGGGTCTTGTTGGAGTCATCACATTTTTGGCGGGATGTGGTGCTCCAATTTGCTTTCCGGCTTGACATGCACTACAAGGCCTATCTTTCTCAAACACAACATTTGTTATTCCTAGAATGTGATCCCCTTTTTGAAGTTTTTGTAAATTCCTCATACCAACATGGGCTAGTCTCCTATGCCATAACCAACCCATGTTAGTTTTTGCAATTAAGCATGTGTCAAGTTGAGCTCCATCCGTGGTAAAATCCACAAGATAGAGTTTTCCCTTTAACACTCCTTTAAATGCAATTGAGTCATCACTTCTTCAAAAAATGGTCACACCTGATAGGAGGATGAGTCCCGATCTTCCGAGAGGTAGGGTAAACATGATTGGGTGGAGATCTCGACGTTGATGATCCAAGGCTCCGAACGAACGGAACCCCGCAATCACTACACCACTGCTCCGTTGGTTATCACCCGTGTCACACGAATGACCTCGCCACGAAGGCTTATCCCTGCAAGCGCAATCAAGAACACAAGCAAGAACAGAGAAGTTGCAATCAAAACTGAATTGATCACGAATTTGGGGTCTCACAACCGATGATCGGCGACACTGTTCAATGACAGATTGTAACTAAGCAAAACCCCCGCTGTTTGTGACGGCGGCTAGGGGGTATAAATGAGGTGGAGGACGACCAGGGGGGTGCTGGGGTCGTGACCTAACCCTAAGACACGTACATAATGGACTTGGACTCGATACAAGGCCCAATGGCCCAACTAGGTGATGCAACACCCTGACAGACTCTAAACTTTATATTGTTTCGACGTTTCCCGTCGACTCCGTGTGAATTTTGACGTGGGGCCAGTTCCATTAGAAAGTTTATCCTCTCAGCTTTCCGTGCATATGTAGAACGTCAAAAATGGAGTCCGTATGCCTCTTGTGCATCCATTTTAAGGTGGACTGCTCCTGGGCCCGAGTTGGACTCGAGTTTGAGTTGGGCTCGGTCTCTAAGTTCTTGTTGGTGTATTTTCTGGCCCTCCACGCCTCCAAACCCCTCTCCATGTATCTCCATGTCCTCTCCATGGTTCCTAATCATAATTAATCCATTAGGTAGCAACATACTCTCAAAATTCACATATAAAGAATTGTTCAGGAACGAGCTCACCTCTAAATTCAATTTTCGTGCTCGAGCTCTAGTAATTGGACCTTGCATGTCTACCATGTGAGTGTTGTGTATATCTGCAGGAGTGATGTCCACATCATCCTCCCCCTCTTGCATTGGAGTCGTCCTCGACTCAAGCTCATCTTCTTCTCCCAAGTATGGCTTCAAATCTGAAATGTTAAATGTGGGACTAACCCCAAACTCAGGAGGCAACTCAAGTTTATATGCATTGTCATTTATCCTCTTAAGAACCTTAAAAGGTCCAGCAGCACGTGGCATGAGTTTGGACTATCTCAAATCCGGGAACCTATCTTTTCTCAAATGAACCCACACCAAATCACCGGGTTCCAATTTTACCTCCTTCCTACCTTTACTAGCAGCAATGCGATACTTTTCATTCATTTTTTCAATTTGTAACTTAGTAGTTTCGTGCAACTTAAGAATAAATTCAGAACGTTGTGTAGCATCTAAGTTCACAATTTCAGTATGTGGTAAAGGTAGCAAATCAATTGGAGCACGAGGATTGAAACCATACACTACCATAAACGGACTTAACTTGGTTGTGGAGTGAATAGACCTGTTATAAGCAAACTCAATATGTGGCAAACACTCCTCCCACAACCTCAAATTGTCTTTCAAAACAGCCCGCAACATAGTAGATAAGGTACGATTAACTACCTCCGTTTGCCCATCAGTTTGTGGATGACAAGTAGTAGAAAACAACAACTTTGTTCCCAAATTATACCATAAAGTTCTCCAAAAGTGACTCAAAAACTTAGCATCCCTATCAGAAACAATAGTATTGGGAACACCATGCAAACGCACAACCTCATTAAAGAACAAATCAGCAACATGTGAAGCATTATCGGTCTTGTGGCAGGGTATAAAATGAGCCATTTTAGAGAAACGATCAACAGCCACAAAGACACTATCCCTCCCCATCTTTGTTCTAGGCAATCCTAAAACAAAGTCAATAGAAATATCCTCCCAAGGTGCACTAGAAACCAGAAGAGGCATATAAAGACCATGTGGGTTAAGTCGAGACTTAGCTTTGTTGCATGTCGTGCAACGTGAAACGTAGCGCTCCACATCACGCCTCATTTGTGGCCAAAAGAAGTGAGCGGCCAGGACATCCTCTGTCTTTTTAACACCAAAATGTCCCATCAAACCACCTCCATGCGCTTCCTGCAACAACAAAAGACGAACGGAGCTAGCTGGAACACACAGCTTGTTAGCACGGTAGAGAAGGCCTTCACGCAGCAGGAATTTCCGCCACCTTCTTCCCTCTCTACAATTTTCAAAGGCATCTTTAAAGTCCAAATCAGTAGCATATAACCTCTTTATGGTTTCCAAACCAAAGATTTTATGAGAAAGTTGGGATAGTATGGTATAACATCTAGATAAAGCATCGGCAATCACATTGTCTTTCCCTTTCTTATGTTTAATGATGTAAGGAAATGATTCTATGAACTCAATCCATTTAGCATGATGTTTGTTCAGATTAGCTTGTCCTTTAAGATACTTCAAAGACTCATGATCTGAATGTATGACAAATTCTTTAGACCATAGGTAATGTTGCCAAGTTTGCAAGACACGCACTAAAGCATAAAGTTCTTTGTCATATGTAGAATAATTCAGCGAAGGCCCATGCAATTTTTCACTAAAGAAGGCAACAGGTTTACCTCCTTGAATTAGCACTCCTCCAATGCCAATGCCGCTCGCGTCACATTCAAGCTCGAAGGTCTTCTCAAAATCAGGAAGTTGCAACAATGGTGCTTGTGTGAGCTTCGACTTGAGAACATCAAAAGCTTGTTGTTGTGCTGGTCCCCATCGAAACGGCACTCCATGCTTTGTCAACTCGTGGAGAGGTGCCGCAATGGTGCTGAAATCCCGCGCGAAACGCTGGTAGAAACCTGCGAGACCAAGAAAACTCCGAACCTGCATGACCGTAGTCGGAAGTGGCCAGCTCGTGATGGCAACAATCTTTGCCTCGTCCACCTCAATGCCCTGCGAAGTAACAACATACCCAAGAAAAGACACACGATCGGTGCAAAAGGTGCACTTCTCAAGGTTACCATATAAACATGCATCGCGCAAGACATTAAAAACAGCACGCAAATGTTCAAGATGCTCATCATATGACTTGCTGTAAATAAGGATATCATCAAAGTAAACCACCACAAATTTACCAACGAAAGCACGTAAAACCTCATTCATCAACCTCATAAAAGTGCTGGGCGCATTAGTTAAACCAAATGGCATGACTAACCATTCATAAAGTCCAAATTTAGTTTTAAAAGCAGTTTTCTATTCATCACCTAAAGCCATACGAATCTGATGATACCCACTACGCAAATCAATCTTGGAGAAAATAACAGAACCACTCAACTCATCAAGCATATCATCCAATCTAGGAATAGGATAGCGATAACGAATGGTAATGTTATTGATGGCTCTACAATCAACATACATGCGCCAAGTGCCATCTTTTTTTGGAACCAAAAGAACAGGAACAGAACAAGGACTAAGACTCTCACGAATGTACCCGCGGTCCAGAACATCTTGGACTTGTCGCTGAATTTCCTAAGTCTCGTCGGGGTTGGTCCTGTAGGCAGCACGGTTTGGCAAGCTCGCCCCTGGAACCAAATCAATCTTGTGCTCAATGCCTCGCACAGGTGGTAATCCAGGGGGTATCTCTGATGGAAAAACATCCATATATTCCTGCAAAAGGTTAGCAACAGCAGGTGGCAAGACAATGGACGTATCCTCAATGGAATATAAAGCATGTTTGCACACTAAAGCTTAGCAAGTTCCATTATAGGCATATAAATCATCAAGATCAGATTTAGTTGCAAGGAAAATAGGATTTTTCAACTTAATAGGTTGCTGAATTTCAGAATTGAAAACACCCTTTTGCTTAGCATTATTCTTTTTCTCTTGCTCAAATTGTACAATTTCAGTGGGACTCATAGAAAGCAACACAATTTTCTTGCCCTTATGCATGAGAATATACTTATTAGATCGACCATGGTGAATAGCATCAGTATCAAACTCCCAAGGACGTCCCAACAAAAGAGAACAAGCATCCATAGGTACCACATCAAAATCAGCAAAATTATGATAATAACCAATGGAAAAATGTATCCTTGCTGTTTGTGTTACCTTAACCTTACCATTGTTGTTAAACCATTGAATGTGATAAGGGTGGGGATGCTCCCGTGTGGTCAAGCCAAGCTTCTTGACCACCTCAACATTCACCAAATTGTTGCAGCTACCACCATCAATGATGGTATGTACACGGCAGTCCTTGACGACGAGAAACATGTTAAAAAGGTTGTGACGTTGGCGGTTGTCGTCCTCTCGAACCGTGGCACTCAAAGCTCGCTGCACAAAGTCTTATAGTTGTTTGTCGCAGATGTACCAAGAACCTCCTCAGCACCATCATCCGAACTTGAAATGTTAGTTGCAATAATATTTTCATCTTCAATATCAGAAGCACTAACATACCCACCATCAACAGTGGCAATGATCGCCCGTTTGCTGGGGCAATCTCGTTGCATATGGCCAAGTCCCTGGCAGCGGTGGCACTTGATGTCGGAGCTGCGACTTGTCGAAGTGTTGGGTGCAGCCGCCTTTGCTGCAACACCTGGAGGCATCTGGGACTTGCTGTTATCTTGTCCCCGTGATGTAGAAGGTGCGATGGTGCTGCGTACAACACCCGTGGAGGGTGGTGTAGAAGCACGTACGCTCGAGGAGGGCGCTGCTTTGGATGGCACCGAAAATTGTCGTGGCGTGAAGGTGTTGTTCCGCCGCTGCTGTTGGCAACCCTGCACTTCTTTTTCTGCTAACATAGCAAGTTGAAATAAACGTTGAATAGAATGATATTCCTTGTAGTCAACTACGTCCTGGATCTCACGCCGCAAGCCCCCATAAAACCTAACAATTTGGTCTTCCTGATCCTCAACTACCCCACAACGAAGCATACCTTTCTGCAACTCTTGGTAGTACTCTTGGACAGTCATGTCACCCTGATCAAAGCGTTGCAATTTCTTAAGAAGATCACGTCTATATGAAGGAGGAACAAACCTAGCGCGCATCTCTTCTTTTAACGCAGCCCATGTCTGTGGTGCATTACGTGTATTGACAAGTTCATTCCACCAAATTATAGCAAAATCTTTAAACTCACTAGTGGCTTGTCTAACTCTATGTCGCTCAGGAACAAGATGAGAGCTAAATTTTTGTTCTACCGTCATCTCCCAATCCAAGTAAGTCTCAGCATCATAAGATCCATAAAATGTTGGAATAGAAAACTTAATCTTAGCATAAGGATCATTATCTTGTTCAGGAGCATGAGGACGAGGTCTACCTCCCATACCTTGACGATTTCGTCGAGGGCGGCGGCGCTGTTGTGCATCAACCTCATCGTTATTGAAGTCATCCTCTGTGTCGTAGTGAGCATGTGCATCACCATCAAGGATGATAGAGGGTGTAGCTTGTTGGGGAAGACGAGTCTCCATCTCGTCCAACCGTGTGGTCAGACCAGCAACACTTGTATGGAGCCTCTGAAAGGTGGCTGCTGTAGTGGTCTGGTAAT
The DNA here is from genome assembly GCA_030760725.1 of Neostapfia colusana. Taxonomy (NCBI): domain Eukaryota; kingdom Viridiplantae; phylum Streptophyta; class Magnoliopsida; order Poales; family Poaceae; genus Neostapfia; species Neostapfia colusana. The sequence continues at coordinate 21,499,809 of JASWHV010000011.1, forward strand.
TATTGAAAGCTTCGGTCATTGCCCGCATCATATCCTTTAGTTCCATATGGGACACACACTCATCATCATCCAGAGGTGTAGAACCAGAGGTCTTATCCATAGGCTTCTTTCCTGTCATTGTTAGTACAAAACAGAAACGAAGACAAAAAGATCGTGAAGAACCCTATTACTACGCTCTCCGAAGTGGGTGGAAAATCGATCAGTAAGATGCGTCTTACCCCGCTCTTACAAGTTTCTTACTAGCACTGCAGGTGGCCAACGGTGACCAGTGTGAAGCAAGCAGAGAGTGGGTGTGATTGCAAAGGTTACCTGTTCTGCTCGAGAGAAGGTGGAGCTTGGAAGGCTCAAATGCAGTATATGTATGTGGCACACAAGTTAGTAATAGATAGCAATGCTGAATAAGTGTCCAAAGAATTTCACCTAGTTGCTGGCCTAAGAATGTATTAGAACAGTTGTGGCAACAAGCAAGGGCAATGATGAATGATGATGAACAACAAGGATAATATCAGCAAGTATCCAGCACTCACACAGAAATAGCACAACTAGAAAACCCCTTAGCCTCCTGTTTTTGTTTTGAAGCACTAGTAGAAATCAAAATCTTTTTTCTCTTTTTTTTGATATTTTTTCTCAACCAGGGGCACAAGAATTGAAACAGCACCAAGTATTAGCTCAAACCGATGAAAGATGAGATCGGCACAAATTCAGGAGCGATTGGAAAAACTGGCTGGAACTTCAGAGTTCGAAACGAGGGCCTTCTTAATTTTTTTGTAATTTTTTTTGAAAACACCATATGTGGACTTTTTCGAGACCTTTCTGGAAAAAAAATGCGCCTCAAACGGAGTTACAAGCGAAAAGTTATGCCCGTTTTAAGGAGGATACCCCGAATCAGGTTTTGGTGGTGGTGGAAACTGAACAGAAACGAATCGGTGGATGGAATTGTTTTTTGTAGATTGGTTTTTTGTAGATGGCAGCGGATGGAAGAAACAAAACTGAACCAAAACTAATCTAAACCAGCAACCAGACTCAACCTAGAACACGAACTCAGAACTACGGACTTCGAAACTAAATTGTGCAAAAGGTTGAGCGGGGGTTGTAGGTCAGGGAAACTAATTTTTTTTGTGGCTTTTTGTGGACGATAGGACTGAAACAAAATAAATCTAAAGGGCACACAAGTATACCTCACGGTGAACCTGGAAATCTGATACCAATTGATAGGAGGATGAGTCCCGATCTTCCGAGAGGTAGGGTAAACTTGATTGGGTGGAGATCTCGACGTTGATGATCCAAGGCTCCGAACGAACGGAACCCCGCAATCACTACACCACTGCTCCGTTGGTTATCACCCGTGTCACACGACCTCGCCATGAAGGCTTATCCCTGCAAGCGCAATCAAGAACACAAGCAAGAACAGAGAAGTTGCAATCAAAACTGAATTGATCACGAATTTGGGGTCTCACAACCGATAATCGGCGACACTGTTCAATGACAGATTGTAACTAAGCAAAACCCCCGCTGTTTGTGACGGCGGATAGGGGGTATAAAGGAGGTGGAGGACGACCAGGGGGTGCTGGGTTTGTGACCTAACCCTAAGACACGTGTATAATGGACTTGGACTCGATACAAGGCCCAATGGAGCCAACTTGGTGATGCAACACCCTGAGAGACTCTAAACTTTATATTGTTTCGAAGTTTCCCGTCGACTCCGAGTGAATTTTATGTGGGGCCAGTTCCATTGGAAAGTTTATCCTCTCAGATTTCCGTGCATATGTAGAACGTCAAAAACGGAGTCCGTATGCCTCCTGTGCATCCATTTTAAGGTGGACTGCTCCTGGGCCCGAGTTGGACTCGAGTTTGAGTTGGGCTCGGTGTCTAACTTCTTGTTGGTGTATTTTCTGGCCCTCCACGCCTCCAAACCCCTCTCCATGTATCTCCATGTCCTCTCCATGGTTCCTAATCATAATTAATCCATTAGGTAGCAACATACTCTCAAAATTCACATATAAAGAATTGTTCAGGAACGAGCTCACATCTAAATTCAATTTTCGTGCTCTAGCTCTAGTAATTGGACCTTGCATGTCTACCATGTGAGTGTTGTGTATATCTGTAGGAGTGATGTCCACATCAACACCCTAATTTGTGAACATGCAATTGTACCCCTTCTCACAAAGTTGTGATACGGACAACAAATTGTAGTCAAGAGACTCTACATGCAAGACATGAGAAATTGAATGTTGGGAGGAGATAGCAATTTTACCAATGCCAAGCACTCTTCCTTGACTATTGTCACCAAAATAGATGCTTTCACTTGGATCATCATTCTCTTCATATTCAATGAACATCTTTCTTTCTCCGGTCATGTGGTTTGTGCATCCACTATCTAGCACCCATTTCGTCCCACTGGAGGAATATGCCTACAAAAATAATTTAGCCCTTGGTTTTAGGTACCCAAACTTATTTTGGTCCTTTCATGTTAGTCACGAGTGATTTGGGCACCCATACATAAGTTTTTGGTTTCTTGTGGAGTGGCCCAACATATTTAGCAATGACTTTTCCAAACTTGTTTCTCATTAGCACATATGACGTATTAAAGTCATGAAATGGCATAGTGGAAACAAAATGAGTATTTTCATGAGTAGACTTGTTTAATTTCACATTGGTGTAAGTCCCTTCTTTAACAAAAGTAAGACATTCCTTGTTGTTCTTTACTACTCTAGTATTTTCCTTGCCACCTCTAACATAGCCAAGGCCTTCTTTCATTAGGAGAGATCTAGAGTTCAAATATGCACTTCTTGTATATTTGAGATTCTCCTTATCAAAAACTACTTTCTTGGTTGGAGTTTTACTTTGGGCCATCTTAAGTTGCTCCTTCAAGTTAAGTATCAATTTTGCATAATCACAAGTTTTAGTGGTGGAGTGCCTAGTGGGATTGAGTGAGCTTTTAGAAGATGAGGCACTAGACTTGAGAGTCTCAAATTGCACTTCAAGTGATTTGTGAGCTTTTGAAAAATTCTCAATTCATCTTGAAGAGCAACATTTGAACTCTTGAGACTTGATCATGTCTCCTTGCATGATGCAAGTTATAAGTCTAGTTTGCCAGTCTTCTCTTTTTCAAGTGTTAGTAACCTCTCAAGTTCTAGATTTTTTTCTTTCTCAAGGATGAGCAATTCTTCTTGTTTATCAATAATCTCTTCCATGTCAAATACTTGTTCCATTAGACTTTCCATTTTAGAGATGTTCTTTTTACTCATCCCCTTAAACATGAACTCCATATCACTACCACTACTATCCCAAGTGTTACCGCTAGTAATAGACTTGGAGGAGGATTTGGAGTTTACCTTTCGCTTTGTCTCCTTGGCCATGAGACAAGTGTGGTTTTCCTTCTTCCAATTTCCTTGATTCGGCAATAGTACCTTTTTGCTTAAATGCTTGTTGATAGCTATGTTAGCCATTTCTTCATCTTCGCATGAGGAGCTTTCATCATTTGAGTCCCACTCTTCTCCAATATGAGCAGCCCCAAAGAACTTCTTTTTCTTGAGATTCTTCTTGTCTTGAAATTTTATTTCCTTCTTTTTCTTCTTGCCATCATCTTCATGACACGACCCCACGGTCTTGTCGAGCCAGGATCACGCTGAGGGGTGCTGCGTTGCACAGCACCGAATAACACACATCAAAGGTACAAAGCGGAAGCAAAACTTTTATTACATAAAGTGGTTTATGAACATTTGTACATCAAAATAAGTCCAGCCTACACTCACGGGCGTAGACTACGCATCAAGTTCACGTTCAGCCCTTGAACGTGTCCTTGCTAGCTCACACGCACACTAACTCTGCGGCGTGCACGACTCCCACTCGACGGGGTTCCCCTCCTTGTGTTCCGTCTCCTCTTCGGGAGTCCCTTCCTCATAGAACTCTGCAAAAGCTTCAAACACAAGCAGTGAGAACGAAGGCTCAGCAAGTCTGACACGTCTCACCTAAACATGGAACTTCTACATGAGGGTGATGGGTTACATGAGGAAAAAATCATTTGCAAGGACCAGCCTAATTAGTAGAACCTTACTTTCACGTTTTAGCAGCAGGTTGTGGAGAACCTTACGCTAAGGCACATGAGAGAGCCGCAATCAAACAAGAAACGCATTTCTCTCATGTACTTTGCCCAAAGTTGAAAAGAACTTTAGTTAGCTCTAAACTACAGCAAATCATTAGCAATCAAGTCCATCTTTCAATCAGCAACATTTTTAACGTGTAACTAGCCTGTTCTTTCTACGTCAGGGTACAGTGAACAAGTGGTACTCACTGACCGCGAGGGACGGCGATTATAATCGATTTACACCTGCAGGGTTACCCGAACAACCCGTCACGTACGCCCGTACTCGATGTTGCCTACAACAACCATCACGGATGTCGTACGCAACTACCTTTCACCCGTCAGCCAAATATTGAACCGGTCCCATCGTCCCGAGCAAGAGGTCTCTGCACGCGCATCTCAGTGCCGCCAGCCGATTTACACCTCAAGCTCTCAACCTACCCTCTGAACGACGGGCAATGCCTCAATACCCAGCTACCCGAGTTACATCAGTTTCCCGGTTCCCATATAGCCGGTAGGTCTTCGGTACTGTTCTAGCTTGTTCAACAGGCCCGCACACGGCTCGGTCCTCAATTGACACAAGCGGAGCTACAGCACACAGGCCCCAAAGTCCTGTTGCCCTTACTCTCCGCTCGGTCTCATTTTTCTTGCCATGTGTATCATGTGCTATTTCTACCCGAGTCGAGTGCCTCTAGCCTATGCTCGCGAGTAGTTCCAACTACTCGACTTGTACCGAATCCTACTCCAAATTAGCTTTGCAGTAGCTAACGAGGTTTGCAATCCTAAACCCAACCCATGGTTTTCTTGGCTATGCAGTTGGGTTTCCAAACAAGACTCTAATGCAAGGAACAATAGTATTCAAGTATGTGCTCAAAACAATAAAAACTTGTAAAAAGTTTAATGCAAACCGGAGCTTGCCTTGCTGCTATTGGTCGTAGGCTAGCTGTTCCTCCGGAGTAACGAAGTCTAGGACTTCGGGTTCCTCCTCGACCATAGCGACTACATGATATAAGACATACATGTATTAATTTGAATGCATTTATATTAAGTTTGACTTGTGAAGCTTATAAGTCCCACTAGACAGACTCAATGACTGTGAAACTTTTACTGTGGCTGGGTTACAATCTAAGTACAGACTTGGTCAAGTTTTAGTTGCAGCAAAGCTCATTTGAGCCCTCCACAACTAATTAGGTACTTGAACTTACTTGGCACTCTTAGGGTGTTCTAGGGATTTTCATGAAACAAACTATGACTTTCTGAAAACTAGATTTTCAGAGGGTTCTAATGGAGTTGGTCTCACTTAATTTGAAGGTTTCTAGCTAAAGATATGAGCTAAACAATTTCAGAGAAAATTCTGAAAATGTTTCTGAACATTTTCTATTTTCTCTAGAACAGTTCCACTAATCACACCATTAGGTGGATCATATGAGCTCAAATGGATCTGAAATTTTTATGGTAGTTCAGGGATATTTTGGTGAACATTCTAGTAAAATTTCAGGATTTTCCTCCAAAGGATCCTCCAGTTAAAATTCCAAACAGTTTAAACTTGAGGAATTAATTCTGGAGAATTAAGGATTTTCATGAAGTGAAACTTGATTTGCTGGAAAGTGCTCAGAGAGCTGAATCCAAGAAAATTTGGTTCACTCGATTTGGAGTTTCTAGCCAAAGTTATGAGGATTTGAAGTTTGAAGGAAATCTGAAAATTGGGGGAAAAGTTTAAATCTGCCGGGGCCCGCGGGGACACGTGTTAAGCACGGAGCCGACAGCACACTGAGGCCCACAGGGTTTTTGCCACGCCAGCACACCCGATCCCGGCCGCAGCCTGATCCCGATTTAAAATATCTCCCACTGACAGCTGGGGTCCACCCTTTCGGCAACCTCTCGCCGCCCGCGCTCTGCCGCCGGGGGACCTCACCGGAGAGCACGCCGGCAGCTTCTGTGGAGCTTCAAACTTCACGATCTTGGCCGCCCCTGCCTACTTTCACTAGGGGAAGAGGATTCTGGGGTCAGCTCGTCATGACAACGGCCGGTGCATGGTCGGCGACGAGCCGCCGCCTTGGAAAGACTTCGGCCGTGTCGGCTAACTTCCCTAGCACCTCAACTACTCGAGCAACCGGTCGGGAAGCATCAGTGGACCTCAGGGAAGGTCGACATGAGCTTGAGGAAGCTCGGGGGAGGCCCGAAGTAGGTCCTCACCGTGCGCCCAATGCCTCCCGCATACTCCGCCGTCGGTAAACTTCGAAATACGCCGGGTACAGAGGTTCTCCGGCCAAAGGTTGTGAAGGCAACTTGTGCGTTACCGTGTCTAGCTTGTGTGAGAGCGGATTGAGGCCCTGTAATCCTTTCTAGAGTACAAATTCGACGGAACCGTACCCGAAGGTTGGTCTGTACCCCGAAAGGGGAAAACTGGAAATTCGCCGCCGGTGAGCAAACACTCGGGCTGTGGCTCGGGGGTGAGGAGCACCGGTCACCAGCGTGTCCAAGGGTTCCTTGGCTAGGGCGTGACAACGCCCCGGTTGGGCTGTCCACGGGAGCCCGAAGTGCGGCGGCGTTAGGTCGGTGAATTAAGCTCTCGGTATAGCCGAGATCGACCGGTTTCAGCTGAATTCTAGCCACGGGGAAGAAGGAGGAAGGTTCCTAGTACCTTGCCATAGCTCTGGTGGGGACGGGAAGGCTGTGATCGGCGCTCCCGATCGGTTCCAAGCGGCGGAAGGACTTTGCCGGCGCTGTGTTCTTGCGGGGGAAGAAACGGCGATAGCTTCGGCCGAGGAGGGGGGGAACGCCTTAAGAAGGCTCCGAACCGCCTCATGCCCGCCCGTGACCAAGCAGCTGCTGGCGCGGCGGCTCCCCTCGGTGGCGATCGCAGCGGCGGCTAGGCGACCCGAAAGTCTCAGTCGGTTGAATCCTCTCTGTGGCTGACATGTGGGGCCCACCCGTGGTTTTAACCTCTGAAATTCACTCCTAATCACTGTTGTAAACAGTGAGCCCCAAAATACCCATGGTGATTCAAATTATTCACCCATGAGCCATTTGAATTGATTAGAATTTAAATTGGGTTTGGTTTGAATGAATTTCAGCACATGTTCAGTTTGAAATTCAAATAAAGTTTGAATTTGCCCCACTTAGCTCATGTCAAGATCAACTCCAAATGGAGTGAAAATTGGTGTGTGAGCTCACAAAAATGTGCTGAATAAGAATATGCCTCCCACTTTTGAATTCATGGGATAAAAACAGTTTGAATTTGAATATGGTTTCAAACTGCCCTCTTTCTAACTATGCCCAAAATGACCTCAAAAAGGTTTTGAATTTGGGTGAAACTTGGCATGGACATCCTTAGCAATGTGTAGGAGTTTTCATATGTCCATCCCCTCTATATCACATGTGGGAAATACCACTTTTGCAATATGTGAGTTTGTTCTTCTAATGAGCATGTTGATGGTGGTTACTTGCTCTTCATTTGTGTTCATCAACTTTCCTCAAATGAGGTGTGTGGTGTGGTGATGAACACTTTAAACAGGTGTCAAAAACTGAGACCCTTACATTCCTCCCCCCTTAAAGGAATCTCGTCCCGAGATTATAAGGTGAAAATGAGAGAGAGGACGGTGGAAAATTACCGGATATGCGACGTGAAAAAGTCGGGGTAGTTAGCGCGAAGAAATCCTTCGCTCTCCCATGTCGCTTCATCCATGGAGTGATTATTCCATAAAACTTTGTAGAACCACAACGTACGGTTGCGTGTGGTTCGGGCCTTTTTGTCAATAATCTGAACCGGTTCATCCTGATAGGTGAGATCCGGTTGCAGTTCTTCGATGTCTTCCAGCTGAACGGTAGTTGATAGCTTGAGACATTTCCTCAGCTGGGAAATGTGAAAGACGTCGTGCACACCGAAAAGTGCTTCTGGTAATTTCAGCCGGTATGCTACTGCTCCACATCTTTCAGAAATCTGGAATGGACCGATGAATCGGGGTGCTAACTTCCCTCTCACCCCAAATCTGTTTACGCCCTTCATTGGAGACACACGTAGATATACGTGATCCTCCACGTCGAATTGTAATGGGCGTCTTCTCCGGTCCGCATACTTTTTCTGCCGGGATTGGGCGGCTTTGAGCTTCGCTTGAATCAGTCGATTGACAAGGTCAATCCCGAAGGTAACCCTTTCGCCAGACTCACACCAGTTCAATGGTGTGTGGCATTTTCTTCCGTATAGCGCCTCGTAGGGCGCCATCTTTATTCTGGCTTCGTACCCATTGTTGTACGAGAACTCGGCTAACGTCAAGTGATCATCCCAATTCTTGCCGTGGTTGATAGCGCAAGCTCGTAGCATGTCTTCCAAGATATGATTTGCCCGCTCCATTTGCCCGTCCGTCTGCGGGTGGTAGGCTGAACTACGGATCAGCTTCGTCCCCAAGGCAGCGTGCAGCTGCTCCCAAAAACGGGACACAAATAAAGTGCCCCGGTCCGATATGATGGTACGGGGTACGCCGTACAAGCATAGGATCCGTGAGATGTACAGTTCAGCGTACTTCTTGGCGTTGTAGTTGGTGTTGATCGGGATGAAATGGGCAACTTTGATGAGCCGATCGACGATTACCCACACAGAATCATGTTTCTGCAAAGTGGTGGGTAAACCGACGATGAAATCCATGCTCACGTCCTCCCACTTCCAGCCAGGGACGCCCAGTTGTTGTAGCAGTCCCGGTTTCCGCGTATAGTCTGCCTTCACCCTTCGACATGTATCACACTCGGACACGTATTTTGCAGTCTCTCGTTTCATCCGTGTCCACCAAAACTTGCTTCTGAGTTCTTGATACATCTTGTTGCTGCCGGGGTGAATAGAAAATTTTGATAAGTGAGCCTCATCAAAAATTTTCTTCCGTAGCTCTGGGTTACGGGGTACGACGATCCGGTCCTTGAACCATAGGACGGCGTCTCCGTCTTTCCGGAAACATTTCAACTCCCCACTGTCTACACGTCTCCGCAAATGCGACATGCCCTTGACATGTTTCTGAGCTGCCGCTACCTCTTCACGAATGGTGGGGATGAAAGCTAGGTTGTAGAGAGCCCCATGTGGAATCACATGTAGAGGTGGTTCGCTCTCTTCCAACGGTGTGATGGTCAGATTGTTGACGTGTGACTTGCGGCTCAGCGCATCTGCCACTACGTTCGCCTTGCCCGGATGATAATGGATCTCTATTTCGTAATCCTTTATCAATTCTAACCATCTTCGCTGCCTAATGTTCAGCTCCTTCTGAGTGAATATATACTTGAGGCTTTTGTGGTCGGTATACAAATGTACGAGGTTACCGAGTAGGTAGTGCCTCCACATTTTCAGTGCAAGTACCACTGCAGCGAGCTCCAAGTGATGGGTTGGATAATTCTGCTCATGGTTTCAAAGCTGCCGTGATCCATACACAACCACTCTTCGGTCTTGCATCAGCACACATCCGAGCCCAATGCCGGATGCATCGCAGTACACATCGAACGGTTTTGTTGTGTCTGGCTGCGCCAAAACCGGTGCTGATGTCAGGTGCTTGACTAAAGCCTTGAATGCTGCTTCACATGCTGGACTCCAAACATATTTGGTAGCCTTCTTCAGCAGCTCCGTCATAGGCTTGGCAATCTTTGAGAAGTTCGGAATGAACCTCCGATAATATCCCGCGAGTCCGAGGAAACTCCATACCTCGTGAACAGTCCTCGGGGATTTCCAATTCAGCACTTGAGTGATCTTGCTCGGGTCTACAGCGATACCCTCCGCTGAGATGATATGCCCGAGAAAAGGCACTTGCGATATCCAGAACTCGCATTTGCTGAATTTCGCGTATAGCTTGTGATCCCGCAGCCGTTGCAAGACTATACGCAGATGCTTCTTGTGATCTTCCTCCGACTTGGAATATACCAAAATGTCGTCGATGAAGACCACGACAAACTTGTCCAGCTCCGGCATGAATACCGAGTTCATCAAGTACATGAAGTGAGCTGGAGCGTTGGTCAGGCCGAAGGACATGACCAGATACTCATAAAGTCCGTACCTCATCGAGAAAGCCGTCTTCGGAATGTCCTCAGCCCTTATCTTAATCTTATGGTACCCGGATCTTAAGTCCATCTTGGAAAAGATCTTTGCTTCGACCAACTGATCAAACAACATGTCGATCCGTGGCAACGGGTACTTGTTCTTGATGGTTACGGCATTTAATGGGCGATAGTCCACGCAAAGCCGTAACGTCTCATCCTTCTTCTTTACGAATAATGCCGAACAGCCCCATGGCGAGGAGCTCGGCCTAATAAAACCCTTCTCCAGGAGGTCCGTGAGCCGAGTCTTCAGTTCGGCCAACTCCTTGGGCGCCATCTTGTACGGCCTTCAGGATATTGGCATGGTTCCCGGTGCAAGTTCAATCTTGAACTCCACCTCTCTATCGGGCGGTATTCCCGGTAAATCATCCGGGAACACATCAGGGAACTCTCGGACTACTGGAATATCTTCCAATCTGATAGTTGTGGCTTGATAGGCACTTGGAAGTTTTATTTCTGGACTGTCCAGAAATAATGAGTGAGACCCGTGCACTTCTGAGTTTAAGTGCATGACTCGAAGGACGGTGTCTAAAACAGCGCCGTGGCGGGTTAACCACGACATCCCTAGGATGACATCGACCTTTTGTCCCTCTAAGATAATGAGAGACGTGGGGTATACTCTACCCGCTAAGCATAATGGTGCTTTGGAAACCATTACGCTTTCTAAAATCTTCCCACCCGGTGAACAAATTAAATATGGACTATCGGTGGGTAGTATTTGCAAGCTGTGTTTGGCAATGAAAGCTTGGCTAATAAAATTATGCGTGGCGCCTAAATCAAATAGTACTATAGCAGGATGCTGGTGGAGTTGGAACATACCCGCAAGGATTGGCTCGCCCTCCGGCACGTCCTCTATGGCAAGCTGGTGGACGGTACCGGGCCTAGTGTTTGCCCGCCACGCATTAATAGGGTTCCAGGGTTGATTCCTCCCCGGAAACTGCAGTGCCACTCCGCCGCCTTGCCTCTCCAGGCAACTGCTCGCGAAGTGTCCTGGACGACCACACTTGTAACATGTGGCCGCTGCTGGTGTAGTGCTCGGGGGACGAAAGCCCGGCATGCGTTGCTGAGGTGCATACGCATGCGGCATCGCCCGCTGCTGCTGGGGTTGCGGAGGTGGTACTGGCAGTGCCGGCCTGAATGCCGGTGAAGAGTACGGCCGACTGCGGAAAGGCATCGACCTCTGGGGTGGCTGCCAGCGTGAACCTAATGGCGGGCGATTTACCATCCGAAACTTCTGAGAAGGACCGCCTCCTTCTCCGCTGCTCTGCGGCGTGCTTCGTTTCCGCTCCACCGCCGCCAACTCCTTGTCGGAGTCCTCTTGAACAATCGCAGCATCAATGATGTCGTTGAGGCTGCCGCGATTGAACATCGCCAACTTGTCCTTCAGGAGCGGGTTAAGCCCCTGGTAAAAGTGGTCCTGCCGCTTCTCGTCGGTATCTGCATGATATGACGCGTAGAGCGTGAGATCATTGAACGCCCTAGAGTATTCCAGCGCGTTCCGGCTCCCTTGTTGCAGGTGTAAGAACTCCTGCGTCTTTCTTTTCATCAGACCTGGCAGTATATGATAGGCCCTGAAGGCCGTCCGGAACTCTGTCCAGGTCATCACTCGGTCGGTGGGCTGTGAAGCACAGAAGTTGGCCCACCATGCGCTCGCGGATCCTTGGAGCTGCTGGACCGCGAACTGAGTCTTGCGCTGCTCACTTATCTGGAGCAGCCCGAACTTCATTTCTATTGCACGGAGCCAGTTGTCCGCGTCAAGAGGTTCATCCGCCCTTGAGAATACCGAGGGATGAGTAGCCAGGAAGTCGGAGTAGGAGCTATGTTGACGCTCCTCACAGTCTTGACGTCTCTCTGGGCAAGACGTATTCGCAATGAGAGTTTGCAGCAACTCCGTGTGCTGCTGATGTGAACCCGCCATTGCCGCGACGATGTCGGCCAATGTAACCGTTGGCAGTGGCGGTGGCGGTGTTTGCTGTTGCTGCTGCGGTCCCGAGGAGTCCTCGGAGGCTGTTGGGAGGTCTCTCCCCCTTGGCTAGTACCCCCAACATCAGGGTTGGCACGAGTACGCGTCATTCTGAAATTCAAAACAGCAGCGATTAGCACATGTCTTACTTAAAATTCCATATGTAACAGTAGGTATTGAAGTGACACATGATTAACTTGCACAACCTTCACATATATTGATAAAGCATAAACTTTATACAAGATACATTATTCTCGGGTCTCCGAGAAGTCGTGCTCATGTTGTCACTACCTATACATACGCTACTGTCTACACGACATGTCACCGATTACAAAAGTTGGGTTACACTACCCTAGCTGCCTTACTTGGCAACTGTAACCCCCTACTCAGAGTAGAACTCGACCTCCTGCGGGTCGTCCTCCTCCGGTACCTCTGCTGGTGGCTCTGGATCTACCACCTATTCTCCCATCTCGGGTTCTCCCATTGCTGGAAGGCCCAAGACCACCGGTACGCCTAACACCGGAGGTACGAGGTCATGCAATGCATGCACCTCGTCCATGGCTTGGTTGTAATCTTCTTCCCAGCCTTGCCCTTCCTCAATAGCGTCGTCCCGCTCTTGAGTAAGTTCCTCGTTCTTCTGGGTCAGATTCTGTACCAGTTCTTGCAACGCCGCGATGTCGACACGGCTTTTCCTCTTCGCCTTCTTCAAACGATGCAACTGATTATGTTGTTCATTCAGTCGCTTGATCGTCGGAAGGAGCACATTGTGGAGTGCGCTGTGAGCACCCTCGAAATGGTCTCCACGGCTCGTGCTCTCCTTGAGCTTTGTGGCGAGATGCTCCGTATGAACAGCTTGGCTGTTCATCACGGTGTTTCCCGCCCTCATCTGGAGGCTGAGATTTGCCTCCGCGGGGCTGTACCTTGGGCAACTCGGGTCCGTTGCCTCCAGGTACCTCTCTTCCCACACATGCTGAGCCCGTCCCTCCACCGGAACGAGCGCGTATGGAGTGCCCTCCATAGCCTGCACGTGCAGTTGGCAGAAACGTGACATGGTGTCACGGGCTGCCACTTGCCACATCCCTTCCGGCTGTCTACCTTTCACCGTGACGGTGAACGGCACCGAACCGGGTGGCGTAGGTCCTGCAGGGACTTCGACATGGATTGTCCACGTCTTGTTCCCCTCTTCGCCTTCTTCCTTAGCGAAGTACTGCGGCATCTGGTGGTATCCGAAATATTGAAGCATTTGCCTCAATGCCTTCGGATAGCCGCTGCGGTGAGAACAGTGGGACGCCACCCACCCGTTCTCCAACTGTTGGTCTGTTGTCATCTGTAAAAATTATATTTGAGAAATGTCAAATATTTATTTAAACAGTAAACCATTGAGTTATAACATAAGACATGTCATTGAACTCATAAAACTTGGAAACATAGTTCAAATTTTAAACAAATTTGACTGCTGATCTGCTGTTCACATGACAGCCCTGATCAGTTTCCATCTCAACCTGATTTAGGCCATGTTGAAGGCAAAAATAATTCTGGAGCTCAACATCAAAGTTAAAGCTAACTTCAATAGCTTTCCAGAAAGTATTTGCTTGGCCTAGGATCTATCCTGGTTCAAAATTTATGAGATGTTAAAGTTGTCAGAATTTCTGGAGAAATTTGGACAGCACCTCCCTGCTTTAGGTACTGATTTCATCCAAGAATTCCAGTTAATTCTGTTCCAAATCTGACAAAACTTTATGTTACAAAGTTGTAACCCATCTCATAAGCTTTCCAGAACTACCTCAGTTTCTATTTTTGGATTTTATGCAGGAAGTTATGCTCAATTTACAGAGAGTTTACAGAGAGTGTTTGCTCTGCCCTGTTTTCTGGACAGTTTCAACTGTACTGCATTTTTCGATTGGCTAAGGGATGAAACACCTCTGGACCTCAACAGAAAAGTTGTAAAACTCTTCCAAAGATTTCCAGAATGTATCATATGACCCTACCCTCGAAAGAACTCAACCTCTAACCTCTGATTAACCTCAGCCTTAATTCAGCTGAAAACAGAGTGCTCTGTCCTTAGCAACCTATAAGTTGAAAACTTGTTAACATGGAATGTCCTGATTAAGGGAAGAGGTTACAGAAATTTTTAGTGCTTTGGATCAAAACCTTCAATTTTTACAATGAAGTTGTTCATTTAGTGGGGTGTGACGTCGATGAGTCACCAGATTATGTCGGTACTACGTCCTCACAAAGAAAAACCTATACCGGACTTAGCAGGTTTTGTTATTTCAGTGGCACTAAACATCACTCGCACACAGATGCTACACGTCTACCGTTTCATGGTCAGACTACCTGCAAAAACACAAACAATCGTCAGACTCGGCTGCACACCGAGCCCGGAATCCATACAGTTCGTACACCCGGCCGTCATCACTCGCCCGGATGTTCTCAAGCCAAACACGCCTTGAGTTACATGTTCACGTTTCAGACCACGTGATGGGGTCTCCCAAATTGCACCACGCACGCCAGGGACAGACGTTGCTCAAATACCCCAAACGACATGAAGAGTCGTAGAGGATATCAAAGCGGGTCGGGTTACCTGCCACCCGTGGGGCTCCACCCTTCAGCTTGTGCGCACTGGTGGACAGCGCTTACGTGCACCCCCGAAGACATACACGTCCCGAGATGCACGATTTTCCGACATAGACAAATAGGCTAGTATGCCACTTTCTATACACTAATAACATCCTTATACGGGCTACTAACTCGTTCCTCATTGGATTTTTGAAAAAAATGATCTTTTTAGTGCGTTAAACCTCAAGCGGGCTATGATACCAACGCTGACACGACCCCACGGTCTTGTCGAGCCAGGATCACGCTGAGGGGTGCTGCGTTGCACAGCACCAAATAACACACATCAAAGGTACAAAGCGGAAGCAAAACTTTTATTACATAAAGTGGTTTATGAACATTTGTACATCAAAATAAGTCCAGCCTACACTCACGGGCGTAGACTACGCATCAAGTTCACGTTCAACCCTTGAGCGTGTCCTTGCTAGCTCACACGCACACTAACTCTGCGGCGTGCATGACTCCCACTCGACGGGGTTCCCCTCCTGGTGTTCCGTCTCCTCTTCGGGAGTCCCTTCCTCATAGAACCCTGCAAAAGCTTCAAACACAAGCAGTGAGAACGAAGGCTCAGCAAGTCTGACCCGTCTCACCTAAACATGGAACTTCTACATGAGGGTGATGGGTTACATGAGGAAAAAATCATTTGCAAGGACCAACCTAATTAGTAGAACCTTACTTTCACGTTTTAGCAGCAGGTTGTGGAGAACCTTACGCTAAGGCACATGAGAGAGCCGCAATCAAACAAGAAACGCATTTCTCTCATGTACTTTGCCCAAAGTTGAAAAGAACTTTAGTTAGCTCTAAACTACAGCAAATCATTAGCAATCAAGTCCATCTTTCAATCAGCAATATTTTTAACATGTAACTAGCCTGTTCTTTCTACGTCAGGGTACAGTGAACAAGTGGTACTCACTGACCGCGAGGGACGGTGATTATAATCGATTTACACCTGCAGGGTTACCCGAACAACCCATCACGTACTCCCGTACTCGATGTTTCCTACAACAACCATCACGGACGTCGTACGCAACTACCTTTCACCCGTCAGCCAAATATTGAACCGGTCCCATCGTCCCGAGCAAGAGGTCTCTGCACGTGCATCTCAGTGCCGCCAGCCGATTTACACCTCAAGCTCTCAACCTACCCTCTGAACGACGGGCAATGCCTCAATACCCAGCTACCCGAGTTACATCAGTTTCCCGGTTCCCATATAGCCGATAGGTCTTCGGTACTATTCTAGCTTGTTCAACAGGCCCGCACACGGCTCGGTCCTCAATCAACACAAGCGGAGCTACAGCACACAGGCCCCAAAGTCCTGTTGCCCTTACTCTCCGCTCGGTCTCATTTTTCTTGCCATGTGTGTCATGTGCTATTTCTACCCGAGTCGAGTGCCTCTAGCCTATGCTCGCGAGTAGTTCCAACTACTCGACTTGTACCGAATCCTACTCTAACTTAGCTTTGCAGTAGCTAACGAGGTTTGCAATCCTAAACCCAACCCATGGTTTTCTTGGCTATGCAGTTGGGTTTCCAAACAAGACTCTAATGCAAGGAACAATAGTATTCAAGTATGTGCTCAAAACAACAAAAACTTGTAAAAAGGTTAATGCAAACCGGAGCTTGCCTTGCTGCTCTTGGTCGTAGGCTAGCTGTTCCTCCGGAGTAACGAAGTCTAGGACTTCGGGTTCCTCCTCGACCTTAGCGACTACATGATATAAGACATACATGTATTAATTTGAATGCATTTATATTAAGTTTGACTTGTGAAGCTTATAAGTCCCACTAGACAGACTTAATGACTGTGAAATTTTTACTGTGGATGGTTTACAACCTAAGTACAGACTTGGTCAAGTTTTAGTTGCAGCAAAGCTCATTTGAGCCCTCCACAATTAATTATGTACTTGACCTTAATTGGCACTCTTAGGGTGTTCTAGAGATTTTCATGAAACAAACTATGACTTTCTGAAAACTAGATTTTCAGATGGTTCTAATGGAGTTGGTATCACTTAATTTGAAGGTTCCTAGCTAAAGATATGAGCTAAACAATTTCAGAGAAAATTCTGAAAATGTTTCTGAACATTTTCTATTTTCTCTGGAACAGTAACACTAATCACAACATTAGGTGGATCATATGAGCTCAAATGGATCTGAAATTTTTATGGTAGTTCACGAATATTTTGGTGAACATTCCAGCAAAATTTCAGGATTTTCCTCCAAAGGATCCTCCAGTTAAAATTCCAAACAATTTAAATTTTGAGGAATTAATTCTGGAGAATTAAGGATTTTCATGAAGTGAAACTTGATTTGCTGGAAAGTGCTCAGAGAGCTGAATCTAACAAAATTTGGTTCACTCGATTTGGAGTTTTCTAGCCAAAGTTATGCGGATTTGAAGTTTGAAGGAAATCTGAAAATCGGGGGAAAAGTTTAAATCTGCCGGGGCCCGCGGGGACACGTGTTAAGCGCGGAGCCGACAGCACACTGAGGCCCACAGGATTTTTGGCGGGCCAGCACACCCGATCCTGGCCACAGCCTGATCCCAATTTAAAATATCTCCTGCTGACAGCTGGGGTCCACCCTTTCGTCAGCCTCTCGCCGCCCGCGCTCTGCCGCCGGGGGACCTCACCGGAGAGCTCGCCGGCAGCTTCTGTGGAGCTTCAAACTTCACGATCTTGGTCGCCCCTGCCTACTTTCACTGGGGGAACAGGATTCTAGGGTCAGCTCGTCATGACAATGGCCGCTGCATGGTCGGCGACGAGCCGCCGCCTAGGAAAGACTTCGGCCGTGTCGGCTGACTTCCCTAGCACCTCAACTACTCGAGCAACCGGTCGGGAAGCATCAGTGGACCTCAGGGAAGGTCGACATGAGCTTGAGGCAGCTTGGGGGAGGCCCGAAGTAGGTCCTCACCGTGCGCTCGATGCCTCCCGCTACTCCGCCGTCGGTAAACTTTGAAATACGCCGGGTACAGAGGTTCTCCGGCCAAAGGTTGTGAAGGCAACTTGTGCGTTACCGTGTCTAGCTTGTGTGAGAGCGGATTGAGGCCCTGTAATCCTTTATAGAGTACGAATTCGACGGAACCGTACCCGAAGGTCGGTCTGTACCCCGAAAGGGGAAAACTGGAAATTCGCCGCCGGTGAACAAACACTCGGGCTGTGGCTCGGGGGTGAGCAGCACCGGTCACCAGCGCGTCCAAGGGTGCCTTGGCTCGGGCGTGACAACGCCCCGGTTGGGCTGTCCACGGGAGCCCGAAGTGCGGCGGTGTTAGGTCAGTGAATTAAGCTCTCGGTATAGCCGAGATCGACCGGTTTCAGCTGAATTCTAGCCACGGGGAAGAAGGAGGAAGGTTCCTAGTACCTTGCCGTAGCTCTGGAGGGGACAAGAAGGCTGTGATCGGCGCTCCCGATCGGTTCCAAGCGGCGGAAGGACTTTGCCGGCGCTGTGTTCTTGCGGGGGAAGAAACGGCGATAGCTTCGGCCGAGAAGGGGGGGAACGCCTTAAGAAGGCTCTGAACCGCCTCATGCCCGCGCGTTACCAAGCATCTGCTGGCGCGGCGGCTCCCCTCGGTGGCGATCGCAGCGGCGGCTCGGCGACCCGAGTGAGAAAAGACTCAGTCGGTTGAATCCTCTCTGTGGCTGACATGTGGGGCCCACCCGGGGTTTTAACCTCTGAAATTCACTCCTAATCACTGTTGTAAACAGTGAGCCCCAAAATACCCATGGTGATTCAAATTATTCACCCATGAGCCATTTGAATTGATTAGAATTCAAATTGGGTTTGGTTTGAATGAATTTCAGCACATGTTCAGTTTGAAATTCAAATAAAGTTTGAATTTGCCCCACTTAGCTCATGTCAAGATCAACTCCAAATGGAGTGAAAATTGGTGTGTGAGCTCACAAAAATGTGCTGAATAAGAATATGCCTCCCACTTTTGAATTCATGGGATAAAAACAGTTTGAATTTGAATATGGTTTCAAACTGCCCTCTTTCTAACTATACCCAAAATTACCTCAAAAAGGTTTTGAATTTGGGTGAAACTTGGCATGGACATCCTTAGCAATGTGTAGGAGTTTTCATATGTCCAGCCCCTCTATATCACATGTGGGAAATACCACTTTTGCAATATGTGAGTTTGTTCTCTAATGAGCATGTTGATGGTGGTTACTTGCTCTTCATTTGTGTTCATCAACTTTCCTCAAATGAGGTGTGTGGTGTGGTGATGAACACTTTAAACAGGTGTCAAAAACTGAGGCCCTTACACTTCATCTCTCTTCTCATATGGACAATTAGCATGTAATGTCCATGCTTGCCACAATTATAGCAAGCCCTTTTTGCCCTTGACCTTATTTTGTCCTTGGATTTGTTCTCATAGTTTGCGCTCTTCTTCTTTCTCATCATCCTCTTGAATGTTCTAATGAAGAGGGCCATTTCTTCATCATCCATTGAGCTCTCATCTTCACTCTCTTCACTTGAGTTTTGTTCTTTCACTTCCTTGCCTCTTGATTTATTGGACGCCTTGAGAGCAATGCCATGCTTCTTGGATGCGGTTGCTTTGTATAGGTACTTTACATGTTTAGCTTCTTTCTCCATCATCTCATGATTGACAAATTTTCCAAGTACTTCATCGGGAGTCATGACATCGAAGTTGGGAATCTCACGTATCAAGGTGCAAAGTGTGAGATTTCGCACCGTGAAAGCCCTAATCATTCTCTTGACCACTTCGTGATCAGTCCATCTCTTGCAACCGTAAGCTCTACTTTTGTTGATGAGAACTTTAAGCCAGTTGTATATCTCTTGTCAAGTTTCATCATCCTCTATTGCAAATATCCCAAGATCCCCCTCAATCATATCTATCTTAGCCTCACGGATAGATTTGGTGCCCTCATGAGCAACCTTGAGGGTATCCCAAATGTCTTTTGCAATTTCCAAACCGTCAACCTTATGAAATTCTTCCTTGGACAAGGAAAATATGATGACCGCTGCAGCTTGAGCATTGCGATGGATTTGTTGCTCTTGATCCGGAGTGAGCTCATCATTATCCTCTGGAATTTCTACCCCTGTACATACAATACTCCAAAGTTCGGGGATAAGAGAGATTAGATCTAATTTCGTATTGTGCCTCCACATTGTGTAATTTGTGCCATCAAGGTGGGGGAGGGGGGGCTTGCCAACGGGAATAGAGAGAAAATTAGTATTCGTATTTAAACGCTCATAGTTGAAAGGATACCGGGAGAAGTCCTTTGACTCCTCCCCCTTCTTTTTCTTCTTCTTTTCTTCCTTCTTCTTTTCTTCCTTCTTCTTTTTCATCAAAGCCATGAGACGCTCCACTTCTTCATCTTCATCACTTGAGACATCGGAGTATGTTCTCTGTCTTTCACGCCTTAATCTCATGAACGGCGTGACAGAATTGACTTTATTTTCACTCTCAAGTGTGTAAGAGCGAGGTGAGTCGACTCGTCCGCCATCGGCTTGAGCGTTTGATTTATTGCTTCGGTTGTTCACATTTGTGTCCCCCATGACCTCTCCGAGCGGTTAAGCCCCTAATTAGAGAGTTATTCTCTGATACCAATTGAAAGTTGCCTAGATGGGGGTGAATAGGCTAACCAAACTTAAAACACAGTTAATTCAACAAAACAGACAGAGTCCGGACTTGTCCAGCTTCAGGTCCGGACTAGTCTGGATCAGCGCAGTGAAAGTTTAAATTAACGTGTTTTGACGATTCCTAGCATAATTATTTTGATCTAGTGCAAGTAAAAGATGCTAAATACTTATCACAAGATTTTGTAAGGCTAAGAGTGCGTAAAACAATTTATGTGATAAAAGTATAGCAAGTAGTGTATGAAACCCTAATATCCAAGATCAACTATGAGCAAGTAAGTAAGTGGACAATAACGTGGGAATTTTTCACCGAAGTTCGGTTCCACAAAGGAACCTACGTCTCTGTTGAGGAGTCCACAAAGGACTAGGTTTCTTTTAACCTTTATCCTCACCAAGTGATCACAAAGATCAAACTCGGTTTATCCACTAACAATCACAATTGTAATACAAACTTCCCGGGTCTCACCATTACTTGGGAGCCACCGGGCAACACCTAGCCGTCTAGCATTCACTTCCAAGAGTAACAAACACAAGGCAACAAGCAAGTAATGAAAATGAATCAAAGAGCTCAATCCCTAGGTAGCCCTAACTCCAAATAGCTCACAAACATTCATCTTTCACCAAGAATTGATTTTGTGCACAAGAGGGTGAGAGAGTGGGCTGAAAAAGCTCAAGAATGCTTGTGACAACTTTATGAATCGTCACCTTCTGAAATGGGGACAAGTGGACTCCTTTTATAGAATCCCCGAAATGTTACCGTTATCAACCACCAGAGTCCGGACTAGTCTGGACCCCGATCTGGACAAGTCCGGACATGGAGCCCACACTCTGTAGAGTGACGTCCCCTTCAACGGTCACTAAAATTTCAAAAAAGATTCTGAGTTCGGACTAGTCCGGACCTCGATCCGGACAAGTACGGACATGTCCAAAAATATCAGAACCTTCTTATCCGCATTGACATCCTGATAAGTCCGGCTGTCCGGACTAGTCCGGACTACGGTCCGGACAAGTACGGACATGTCCCAAAACATCAAAACCTTCTTTTCTGCATTGTCATACGGATAAGTCCGGCCGTCCGGACTAGTCTGGACTTTGATCCGGACAAGTCCGGACATTTCCTAAAACATCAGAACCTTCTTTTCCGCGTTAAGACCCAGAAAAGTCCGGCTGTCCGGACTAGTCCGGACCCCCATCTGGACATGTCCGGACATGTTCCAAAACATTAGAACCATCTTTTCCGTATGCCATACCGGACAAGTCCGGACATGTCTGGATTTGTTCTTTTAAAATTGTCTACCCTCCCTTTTTAGCTAAGACTCTAAGGATTGAGCTCCGATTATTTTCACACTTATTTGATGTCGTGCCCCTCTTAATAGTATGGCGTTTCCTACACCCAACAAAAATAAAACCCTAATTCTATGTATAGCTCTTCAACGCCCTTTCCCTTTTCCTTTTTCTTTGGAGGGATACAACATTCTTTTTCTTTTCCGAATCTGCATACACTCTTTGTAAAACTTATTAGTTCTTTAATTGTTTGTCATTAATCAGCCAAAACCCACTAGGGAGGCCTAGATGCACTTTCAGAACAGTCCGATAAGACTGATCCCAAACAGACAAGAGCACGGTCCGCCGAAAACTTGGTTGCAGCAGTACGAGGTAAGTTTAGTAGGATTTTACGTATATTACGCCTTCATGAGTAATAATTGTAATAATACATTTTTTGTTCGTTTCAGCCCGAGAACATCCACCCGAACGCGGATGAGTACACTATCTCCAGACACTTAGAGACGTACCTTCTGTGGCTTTCAGGTGGATCCTGTTCACAGATTCACACGGGGACACGGTCGACAAGCGCCTTATCTACTTCGTGAGAGAGATAGCGAACAGTCTCCCTCACGCATTTCCGTGGTACAGTTGGGGTTCAGCTGTGCTAGCGGCTACGTATCGAGGTCTTTGTACGCCATGTACAAAGGTAAGTTACTAACAACAAATTGTTTAAATATTTCTTAAATTGACATGTCCTAATCAAGTGACTTTTAATATTTCTATTGTTCATAGGTTGTGGCAGATGGCATACTGACTGGATGCTCATTGTTGCTGATCCTCTGGGCATACGAGCGGTTCCCTATAGGTCGGCCTAGGGTGGACGCCACCTCCTACGGTGACGCCTTGTACGGGAATACCGAGGAGGACATGCCAACGATGGGCACATTGTGGACTCGACGCATGGTAAGTGAAGTTATAGTACATATATGTTCATTCTTAACATAGATATTTGCTTCGATACAATTATTTTATTTTGCAGCGTACTTCAGCTGACGACACGGTGCACAGAGGTTACCTGGAGTATACGATGTCATTCGACCGCCTACAGGTGGACATCGTTGTCGTATGGACTCCGTATTCGTACAAGGTTGTGGAGCATCGCGTACCCGCTGGGTTGTCGCCGTTGTGCACGAGAGATGCGGACGTGTGGTGGACACAGAAGGCTATCATGTACGACATCTGTGTGGAGGAGTACTCCCCTCACCAAGTTATGTGACAATTCGGGCGGCAGCAGGTCTTCCCAGTTCTTATGGGCCTCCCAGTTCCGCCTACTGCACACACGTAAGTAGTTTTCTTTATTTCTATATGTAGCATACATAACTTTTAATCGCTGAGTAACGTTATATTTTGCTCGCAGGCACACACAGAAGGGTTTCTCTGCGCCCGTTTTCTGGCCTCACATGGAGACTTGGGTACAACAGTGGGCAGAGGCACCCCAGGACACAATCGCGGATGCGTTTCCGTTCACCGCGGAGTCCTACGTGGAGTACCTAGGATGTTACGTCTCTCGTACACGTACGCGAGCAACGTACGTCCCAGCAGAGCTAGAGGCACACGTCGCGTCGATTACCGACACATACCCTAGACACAGGGATCGTAACACTTTAGTTGTGGTAAGTTTGGTATTACTCTTTTCACAGTTGCGTAAGTTTTCTTATAATACATATTATTTAAATTTTTTCGTTTGCAGTTTGAGATGCTTAGGAGTGCGGAGATCGATGCGAGGGCAATGGCCAAAAAGGAAGAGCTGGGCTTGCACATCCCGGCACATGAGAATGCGACAGCATGGAAGAAAATGCATAAGTACTCGCTGACACCATGAAGCACATGTATCTGTCTTGCATGGAGTCTTTTCTTCAAGACTCCTCCGTACAGCACCCGTTATTTGCACCGGTGACTATTCCACCGCTAGCGTTCGTTCATACACTAGGTACGACATGCAAACACTTTTAACTTTTACTAAAATGTCGAACGTATTAATGTAGACTGTTTTCTGTACAGTGCCTTCAACATCTTACGTTCGTCCTACGCGTCCAAATAACATTGTTGGGACATCCAACTGGTGCAGTAGTACATGTTAGTTTAATTCATATTATTAACATTAATAGTTATTGATAAATCTGACAAATAATAATTTTTGCAGGTTTCAAGGACCCGTCTTACTGTTCCTATGCGACACAGCAGGATCTGGGAGTCTCCTTCGACTGAGAAGCGTATGTCGTCGATGCTATGGCGGACAGAGTTCCTCAGACGCAAGGAGCTCCGGAGCCGATGCAGCCGACGCAGCTGATGCAGCTAGTGCAGGACGCGACCCCAACAGGAGCTCCTAGACCTAGGACCCCGCCTGATCCGCTAACGTACGATGCAGACCACATACGAGGGGCGCGTAGGGCTGCTAGAGGGGACGTGGGAAGCGTGCTAGGCGTTAATGTACTGTGTCATGTAAATTTTGTTTCACTCTATGTATCATATTTTTTAAGATAATTATTTTTTATGTCTACTTGTTGCACGGTACTTTTGTGTCCTTAATATTAACTCTTTCAAAACCAAAAGACAAAATAGCAAGTAAGGAAATTGTTCCCAATGATGGATTCAAAATTGTCCACGAGTTGGACGAGTCATCCACGTCGTAGACGACTCGTCCATATAGTAAACGAGTCGTCCACGGGGTGGACGACAGTCGCCCTATAAAAGTCGCAGCGCCGCAAGAGTCACTATTACGAACTGAGAGTGAGCGAATAGAGTACTGAAACAATGGCGAGCTGAGGTCGTGGTAGGGTAGGAGTGGAAAATATTAGATCGGTGCGTCTGGGCTATTTGGTGGGTGGTCCTGAGTGGTATGAACCACCAGTAGACAGGTTCCCGGTTCTAAGCAAGACTGATTTTGGTTTGTTCAATCCTCTTCGTCCATATGATTGTACGAAAGAAGAGTGTCTCAAATGCCGCTGTGGCTTTGATTGTGTTGTGCAAATGAAGGATGTAAGGGAGGGCAGCGGTCGTCAATTCTTTCGTTGTCCTAAAGGGGGTGGTAAGATCAAATTACATATTTTTTGAGCTGCAATATTGTCATTTTTTGACCTTCATTGCTATTTGACTAGTGCTACTTCGATGATCATAACTACGGATACACACTCTGGGTGGGTTGACCCACCGCCAATCAAGCCAACTGAAGATTACATTAAATATTTACAATATCAAAACCGAGAATGGTTGCTGAACTTGCGGAAATGGAGTCACAACTTTTCGAGTAGATAGGTGCTAGGCCCGTGTGCGGCAACAGGGATTGTGAATGTCCTCACCACAAGCCAAACCCTACTCGTTAAAACTAGGTTTGACTAATATGCAACAACATGTATGCTCGCAATGTATCCTTCTAATGTATGATCTTCTATTTTGAATGTTAATAAACATGGACGAAACAAACAACTAGTGTCCTAATGTTTTCGATGTAGGACAGTGTTCTATGATGTTCACACTAAAGACAAATCAACCATTATTGGTGGTTTGAAATACAAACTATTGACTCGTCCACCTATTGGACGACTCGTCAATCTACTGGATGAGTTGTACAACAGATGGACTAGTCGTCCACCTACTGGATGACTCATCCACCTAATAGACAAGTTGTACAACTGATGGATCAGTCGTCCACCTACTTGACAACTCATACAACTACGACTCGTCCACCTACTGGACGAGTCGTCCACCTACTGGACGAGTCGTCCACCTGGTGAATGCCAACATATTTTGATCGTCTATTCAAGAGCGCTCCACACATTTTCCACAACCGCACTTCATAAATTCAACTCTCGCGCGCATGGACTCACCTTACTCACCACCAAATCAAAAAGAGAGAGTTCGTGTTCCAGAGGAATTACAACCGCCAATGTGTCTACGTGCCACTGATTGTCGGTTCGTAAAAGATCTTAGATTGGGGGTCACCTATTGTTTGAGACTATGGATGTGCAACAACTATGAATATGACTCCCCTCATAGGACCATGCCATTTTTCCCGAATGGTAGACGCCAGGTATCATATCTATTTCAGAAATATATAAATTTCGCATTCACATTTTATCTCAAATGTTCATAACAACACATCATTAATCATGTAGTCCCCACCATCCCTTTGTGAGTTCACGCAATACATCGACAACGAATAAACAACGGAAGACGTCGAGTACGTACGCGCGATGCATAGAGCTGCTTGGGATAAGTTCCACTACGAGATGGAGTACGAAAAGCAGGTTGAGCAGGAGAGCAAGGAGACGTCTGAACAGGAGGAGCGTCGATGCAAACGTCACGAAGAACTTCAAAGAATCGAGGAAAACTACCATAACCAGGCTCAAGAGGAAGAACATATTGCTTGTTAGGCTAGAGAGGATGAACAGGAGCGCTGACGCGAGAGAGCACGTCGCGCAAGGGATGCCCGGTAGGATGCATTGCACAAGAGAAAATATCCTCGTTGCACTCAGTAGAATCTACATTTGTCACTTAATAAACATCGTAATGTATCCAATGGCAGGTGTTTTTAATCAATTGATGGTGCTATTGTGCTATATATACTTCCATAACAAGATCTTTTTAATATGTCTCTAAGTATTCAAAAATAAGAAATAAAAACGAATTCTAACAAACAAAATTCAATATTCGAACTGTGATCGTATTGCATATTTCAAAATTACATAACAAATCATCTATTGAACAAAAGCCATATTATTCACAGTACATAAAATCATAACACAATGTACTATATTGACTTCTATAAAAAGCTTTGTAAATATTTCTCTAAGTATTTTAAATGGGAGACAAAGTGCTAATCTTGGATTTGCTGTCGTAGACAACAGGGTCATCCACGTGGCAATGTCGTCCACCTGTGGACGACACGGTCATCCACGGGGTGGACGACAGGTTGCCCACATGGACAAATCGTCCACCCCGTAGAGGGCATTGTGGCTATTTCAGCCAAAAAAATTTCTAGATGCTATTAATATTAAAAGAATTTCGTACAGTGCTAAAATGAAAAAAAATCCGTGACGGAGCCAAGACCGGCGGGCCCAGGTATACTTCCCCGGGCCACGCACGGACCAATTTGGAGCCCATGGCGGCGGGCGAGCTCCCTGCGACGCGTCCCCCGCCACATGGCTTGGGCTGTCACGCGCCGAGCTTCATGGAACTTGGCCTTCTAGGATCAAACTTGTTGAATGGTCAAAAAAAGATTGAACTCTTTAAAAATTTGAGCCGAGCCTAGATTCTGTTTGATTATGCAGTCAAGCTTGAGTTCCGCTCGATAAGCCTCAACTTAAACTCGGCTAAAACTTGTAAAAGTTTGAGTTCAAGCTCGACAAGCTTGTTTAAATAAAAATAATAAACAATATTTAAAAGAAAGATAATAAAAAATAATTTTTATAATATTAAATTTATTTAAACGAGTCTCATGGAGCTCTTCAGCTCGGGAGTCTTGATTTAATCTCAAGTTTGACTCATTGACATTGACAGCACTATGCGTCACGTCTTCCCTGGCGGCGGACGGACTGCCTGGCGATCAAGCGGGCTTGCCGTCCCCAGCAGGTCTGCTATCGTCGTGCCCCCGTCACGCGTCGATATCGTGACGCCGCCCTGCATGAATGTCGTGACGTCAACCCACACCATCATCGAGCTCCCTGCCTCGCTACTAGCGGCGAGGCAACAGCGAACGAGCACGTCACCGCAGCGCAGCGCCTCTGACCCTGCATTGCGGCTTATCCACAGCGAATGGCCTCCCCGACCTAGCCCCGCTCCGCGGCCGATTCCCAATCCTATGCCCCGGAGCCTACCTCGTTGCGTCCTGCAGCCGCGCCCGAGCTCGCTCGCCAGCGAGGTGCCTGACCCGAGGTCCTCGACCCCGCACCGCATCCAAGCTCACCACCCCCCGTGCTCATCGCCCGCGCTGCGCTTTGCCCCGCTCGCCGGCGTGCTGCTGCTTGCCTGCCACTGAAAGTGTCGAGGGGGAGAACATAGCCAATGAGGAGCGGGTCCCTCATGTCACGAGTAAAATACAGACAATGTTTTAAGTAGTGCTCGCAAGAGTAGAATGCAAACAATTATTTAATTTGATCATGTAAAAAAACTCCTCTAAAACACAGTCTTTATTCTATAGTTGTTGGAGATGGGTTAATCTCCGACTCGGGTGCGGCCCAACCCGAGTCCATCTCTCCCTCTATGCGCCTAGATCGGAGGTGCCAACCAACTCGTGGTTGAGACCCCCTCTCACGCCCGCGCATTATATAGGGGTGGGCTCTGGCATGCGAAACGAAGTTGATCGTGCCCATTCACGCCCGAACACCGATCTTTCGTGACCCGATCTAAGGCGTCGGGAAGTGAGGGAAAGACCTCGACTCCGCCGCCATCGGCGCAGACGCCACGCAACAAGTGCATTGTCGCCTCTACTTCGGCCACAACAATGACTTCTACATCTACACCCGAAGGTGCGTTCTATTCTTATTCTCATTTTCAATGTTGAAGAAATAGTTTTAGGATTTGTTTTATACATATGAATCCCGTAGATCTAGTGGCTAGCAATACAAGAATCCATCAATGGCATCAAGAGTTAGCTAGTGTTCACTAGATCTTTTCAGGATTAGTATTTTATTTCAGATCCACAGTAAGTTACTAGTTCCACAACATGTAAGAAGGTAGAAAATAAGATCCGAATCAAAGCAAAAAAACAATAAGAAGTAAGACAAGGTAAGAAAAAGAGAGTTCAAGCTGAGGTCAGGAGATCCTCGGCACCACATGGAAAAGCTTGACGGCGGCCCGCTCATACATAGGAGAGCGCACACGCTGGAAAACTCCGAGGGCGGAGCCTTCCTCCCAGCCACCACCACTCTATAACCCTCTCTTCTCTTCTCTGTATAAGCCACCGCCATTGTGGGGAGAGAGAAATGAAGGAACACAAATGATTTAGGGTTTCCGGTGGCTGGGGTACTCACCTCCTTTTATAGGAGCGAAATTGATGCTCAGCCGCCGGATGAAAATGAAGGGTGGAGATTGGTTAGGGTTAAGAACTTGGGCCAAAAACTAAAGGCAGAGCGGCCCAACAAAGTCAGTTGCGCCTAACCGGGCGCGCACGCTGCTCAAACCCTAACGGGTGCGGGCAGCTGAACTACCGGGCGAGCGGCCCAGCGGGCGTGCACTGGCCCACTATTGCTGTCAGGAAGAATAAAAGAAAACTTGGCGCTGATCCTAGGAATTGAACCTACGACTTCAAGGATTAGAGTATAGTTCTTAATAGACTGAGCTAGAAGTACTCTTGTGCTATCTTTGGGCTTTTGTCTTTAGTTGCATAGTGGATTTGCATAGAGCTTAGTTTTCAGCTGCAAATTGTTTATCAGTTTAAATTAGTTTTAAGTATAATTATTTTCTTTAATTAGTAATTTTCATGGTAAAATATTTTTCAGCCATATTTTAGTTAAATTATCTGGCTGTGGATGATTAAGATTAATTAAGTATATTTTTTGGCTTTCGCTGCTGTATTTAAGTTTATTTGTTTTCTAATTAAATTTTAAATTGAGAAATTTAATTAGGAAAATTTTGATTAAGTCTTATGTTAATTAAGTTATAGTAATTTTGTTAAGTAGCACATATGAGCAACAAAATTTACTATATATGAAGTTTGATTCATGGAAATTTTATTGAGTAGCCAACGTGAAAAATAAAATTTTGCCATGTTTCATGTTGATTTCGAATGTTGTGTTTTCATTGAGTAGCCAACGTGAAAGATGAAATGCACAACATTTCTATTTGATTAAGATTATTTAAGTTCATAGAAATTTTGTTGAGCAGCCAATGTGAAAAACAAAATTTGCTATGTTTTCAATGTTGTATTTTGTCAAGTAGCCAACGTGAAAGACACAAGACAATATTTCTATTAGTATAAGTTTTATTATGAATTCTACTTATGATTATGTAATTTTATTCCGAAGGTTCCTCTGTTTCCTCAACACTGAGTTATATCTCTGCCACAGAGCCCCTCAATGGAGGGAACTACAACTCTTGGAGAGAGAAGTTGGAGATTGCGATGGCAATCTCGGAGATTGATCTTGCACTGATGACTTCATACCCCACTGAGACTGAGGTTCCTGTTGTCCATGAAGGAGAGGGTGCTGACTCCTTCAACACCAGGATGCGAGAATATACAAAAATTAAGTCCATGTACGATATAAATCATATAAAATGGAGTCGGTCAAACAGAAAATGTTTGATGATAATTAAGAGCTCCATCGTTGAGGCCATTAGGGGAGCAATCCCTTAATGCAACACTGCTAGTGAGTATCTACAGAAGGTGGAGAGTGAGTTCACTAGCTCTTCTAAAGCTTATGCAAGTACTCTGATAAAGAGGCTTGTGAATGAGAAATATACTGGAGGCGGTGTGTGTGAGCACATACTTAGGATGACGAACATGGCCTCTAAGTTGAAGCCTATGCATATGGGGCTAAGTGACGAGTTCATTGTGCATCTCGTTTTTGCCTCACTTTCTAAGGAATTTGAGGCGTTCGTCATCAACTATAACTCTCAGCCTGAGCGGTGGACTATTGAAAAACTTATGGTCATGTACGTTCAGGAAGAAGAACGCATTATGTCCTTGCGTAATGACTTCGTCAACTACGTTAAGGGCAAAGGTAAGACTCAAAAGAGTTATTTTAGCAATAACTTTTCTAACCAATCTTTTAAGACGCATGGCTCTCCACAAAGTTTGATAATAAGGGTAAGGCACCCTAGCATTCTCCTCAAAAGGATGTGAAGGTTGATAAAGATCAGTGCAAGTTCTGCAAGGAAAGAGGTCATTACCAGAAAAATTGTGTTGAGTTTTTGAGATGGTGTTGTAAGAATGGTAATGATTTTATTACTTTTGTTGATGAATATCTGTTTTAGATTATTCACAATCTACTTGGCGGATTGACTTAGGTGCCTCTGTGCACGTTTGTAATTTGTTACATGGGTTCACTACAAGGAGGACCCTAAGAAGAGGGAAAAGGGTCATTAAAGTTGCTGATGGCTGTGAAGCTAAAGTCGAAGCCATTGGAGATCTCCCATTAGAACTAAGATATGGCTTTGTACTTAAGCTAAATAATGTTCTTTATGTACCCTCTTTAAATAGGAATTTAATTTCTGTATCATGCTTGGATGAATCTGGATACGTTTGCCATTTTGGCAATGACAGATGTTTGATTAAGTTTAATAATAAGGTTGTGGGTATTGCCTTCTGACAAGACATGTTATCCTTGCATGATAATATTAATGTGGTAAGCAATGATCAAATGTCGTCTCATAACGATCTAGTATTAGAGCAAAATAATTGATCCCAAAACGTCTTTGAAATTATGCATTGTCGTTTATGCCATATTTCGAAGGGGAGAATTGAGCGCTTAGTTTCAGAATCAATTCTTCCTCACTTAGACTTCTTGGACTTGTTATGACTATATTTATCCATTGAAAGATCACAATATTGGATAAATTCAGGATATTTAAGGCTGAAGTAGAAAATCAGCATATTTTAAAAATTAAGATAGTAAGATCTGACCGTAGAGGGGGTACTACGGTTGTCATACCCCGTATGGCCAAATTCCTGGACCTTTTGCAAGGTTTTTGTAGAAAAATGGCATAGTCGCCTAGTATTCTACACCGGGCGAGCCTCGGCACAACGTAGTAGCGGAATAGCGTAACCTTACGCTAATGGATATGGTAAAAAGAATGTTAAGTTATTCTACTTTGCCGATTGGTCTATGGATGGAGGCGTTATAAACCGCCATTCATACTCTTAATCGGGTACCTAGTAAGTCGGGGCCAAAAACACCGTATGAGTTGTAGACAGGACATAAGCCCACACCTAATTATTTTCATGTGTGGGGTTGTCCTGCTGACGCAAAAGTATTTCACCCAAACATTGGTAAGTTAGATTCTAAGACAGTAAGTTGCCATTTTATTGGCTATTCAAAAAAGAGTAAAGGTTATCGTTTCTACTGTCCTAACTGACACACTAAGTTTGTAGAAACGAGGCAGCCGTCTTTTTAGAGGATGCCATGATCAGGGGGAGTATGGTACCCCGAGAAGTTTATCTTGATGAGAAGCGGGTGTATGCACCCACTCCAATGATTCAAGAACAAAATTTCTTGATACCTATTGTAGTTGAACCAACAGTGTCTATTGTTGTTTTTTCAACACCTGTTGTTAGTCCCTCATCGGTGACACCAATAGTAAGTGAGACTCCTGTTCTACAGGAACCAGCTCAGTTTTATGAGCCGCTAGAGTCAGTCGTTGCTAATGATGAGGAGCAACAACCGTCTCAAATAGAAGATAATGTGCTGACTAGAAGGTCTCAAAGAGTAAGAAGATCAGCTATTCCTAATGATTATGAGATTTATATGAGTGAAGATTTTCAAATAGAGGATGATCCCACCTCATTTGAAGAAGCTATGAGAAGTCCTAAATCATCCGAGTGGCGTAAAGACATGGAGAATGAAATGAGTTCAATGAGTGCCAACAAAGTCTGGGAATGAGTCGAAATTTCTTATGGAGCCAAAAAAGTAGGCTGTAAGTGGGTCTTCAAGATTAAGCGTGACTTCAAAGGGAAAATAAAAAATATAAGGCCACACTTGTGGAAAAAGGCTTCACTCAAAGAGAAAGCATAGATTATAATGAGACATTTTCATCCGCCTCTACTAAGGATTCAATCAGAATCATTATGGCCTTAGTGGCTGTCGGAGTGTGAGCTACGACACTCCTCCCGGTCTGCTCGGAAGCAGCTCGCGAGGCTCTTTTTTTTTCTGGAGGGGGCTGGGCGCCCTTCATGAATTGGGCTCGATGGAGCAGATGAACACTAGGATTTACGTGGTTCGGGCCGCCGGAGTGTAATACCCTACATCCACGGGTGTTCTTGTTCTATTGCTTGAGCGTGAGCGCTTGTGCATAGTGTGATCTTGAGTGTGGGGAGACTGGAACCCCTTGCAGGGTGGTCACCCCGGTCCTTTTATAGTTCAAGGCTGGGGTGGTTACAATGAGGCTTGGGGTCCGACAGGTGGCCCCAAAGCTTTGAGTGTCCTATACACGATCTAGAGCTTCCTGCTCTGAGTAGAGTCACCGGCGGGGGAGTTAAGTCCCTCCGTCCGACGCGTTGGGTGCCCCTGACCGTGTGTCAGGTGATGATGTAGGCGTCGTCTTGTCGCCGTGTATCCTCACTGTCGGTACCCTCAATACCGGGTACCCCCGCGCACAGGGTGAAACTGCCTAAGGACCTCGCCCCCTCCGCAGGGGCGAGCTCCGAAGGCACCACGTGTCCGGCAGGGCCGGAGCTCTCCTCTCCTTAGAGGATAGCTCCGGGCCTGCCATGTGGCCTAGAAGGCCAGACCTCGCCCCCTCCGCGGGGGTGAGCTCCGAAGGCGTCATGTGTCCAGCGGGGCCGGACCTCCCTCTCCCCAGAGGAGAGCTCCGGACCCGCCGCGTGGCCAACTGAGCCGGACATCCCCCCTCCGCGGGGAGAGCTCCGGAGGCTCTATGTGTCCTGCAGGGCCGGACCTCCCTCTCCTCAAAGGAGAGCTCTGGGCCCGCCACGTGGCCAGCAGCGGCCGGACCTCCCCCCTCCACGGGGAGAGCTCCGAAGGATCCACGTGTTCCGCGTGGCCGGACCTCCCTCTCCTCAGAGGAGAGCTCCGGGCCCGCCACGTGGCCAGCAGAGCAGCGCTGTCCGCCGAGTGCGGTAGGCAGCAGGAGTAAAGGCGCGCCATGCCTTTACCGTACAAGGCATTCAAGACCCGCGCCTTCCAAAGACGCGGAGGCGCGGCGCACGCGAGGCAGGCGCCACTGTGACCAGTCACAGTCAAGACAGGCACATAGTATCAGAAGCTGCAGTCCATTGAAGGCAGCAACAAGACACGGACAAGACATGCCCTACCGTCCCATTGAAGCGCCTTGCCGACTCGTCTCTTTGGGAGACTGACTTCTTGGCCCACCGCTTCAGCTGAATGACTTGGGTCCATTTGTCATCGGGGCTCGGTCTTGGAGCCGAAGCGGTTGCCCAAGCGGTGTATTCAAAGAGTCTCTCATTGCTTTGAATCACACCTGGGAAGTGTGAAGGGAAGCCGCAACGCGGGTAGGCTCCCCTTATAAAACTTCCCAGCGCTTGCACCTTCCTTGAGTTCCAGCGCCCTTGTCTTCTGCCATGGCTTCCAACCCGCCTCCGGACGAGAAGCGCGCTCGATCTCCTCCGGCGGCGGCGTCTGCGCCGAGTCAGGGATCTAGGGAGCCTGCACGCCCTGCTTCTGGAGATGGCGCCCCGTCCGGTGGCGACCCCAAGAGGTCTCGGGCTCATTATCCCGACGGGACTCCTCTTGAGTGACGACAGGCTGAAGGTTCCGAGGCGTTGCGTCCTCCCTCCTCAGGCGGACCGTGACTACGTGCAGAAGTGGCAGCCTTGGGAACCGCCGCAGTAAAAGCAACCATCAAGATGGTGCACGCTCCCACGATCCCGCGACTGTTCATGCTCCGGCAACGGTCAACGCGGGACTTAGAGAAAGTGCGCAGAACAGAAGAGACGGAGGCCCCACCACGGGCTCGCTATCTCCCCCGAGATGGGCCCGGGGGCCACTGTCGGTACCCTCGATACGGGGTACCCTCGCGCACAGGGGGAAATGCCTAAGGACCTCGCCCTTCTCCGCAGGGAGAGCGCTGAAGGCACCACGTGTCCAGCGGGGCCAGACCTCCCTCTCCTCAGAGGAGAGCTCCAGACTCGCCATGTGGCCAGCAGAAGCCGGACCTCCCCCCTCCGTGGGGGGAGCTCCGAAGGCTCCACGTGTCCCGCGGGGCCAGACCTCCCTCTTCTCAGAGGAGACCTCCAGGCCAGCCACGTGGCCAGCAGAAGCCGGACCTCCCCCCTCCGCGGGGAGAGCTTCGAGGACTCCACATGTCCCGCAGGGCCGGACCTCCCTCTCCTCAGAGGAGAGCTCCGAGCCCGCCACGTGGCCAGCAGGACAACGCTGCCTGCCCCCGCGCGGTAGGCAGCGGGCGTAAAGACGCACCATACCTTGCTCGTACGAGGTATTCAAGGCCCGCGCCTTCCCAAGACGCGGAGACGCGGAGCACGCCTCTGACAGGTGCCGTTGTGCCCTGTCGCATCACAGACTGGCGCGCCGTGTCAGAGCTTGCCCGCCAATAAACACAGCAACAAGACATCCCCTGCTTCCCCTGCCATCATCAACCACTATGACTAGCTTGCGGCATGGGCAGGGCGGCAGAACGAAGACTCGTAAGCCTTCGCCAGAGACAACTACCGGCATAACTGCAGATACGGTAGTCGGCAGACAATCTCTTCGGGACCACCTGTCGGGTCCCGGGCCCCCCTTGTAAGCCACTCGAGCCTTGGACTATAAAAGGCTCGGGTAGGCAACGTTAGCAAGGGTTCAAAACCTGTGAACTTGCACTCTAGACATCACTCACCCTCAAGCTTAGGACTCCGGTTCTGAGCAGCAAGCAATACAGCGAGCACCTCTGCTCACCGTGGACGTAGGGTTTTATGCTCCGGCGGCCTGAACCACGTAAAACTTGCCGTGTCAAGCTTCTCCCTCACTCGTCCCTAACGCTGAAGCTCTCCGCAAGTGTCTAGCCCCTCCGAAAAAGAACCTCCGCGGGCTGCCCAGAGCAGGTCCGGGGGAAGTGTCAACCACACACTTCGACATTTGGCACGCCAGGTAGGGGGCTTTTCCCTTGCGCGACGAGCTTTTGCCGCCGAAGATGACCAAGCTTCCTTCAGCGGCAAGCTCTTCTCCCCCGCGTTCACGACGGACCGTGACTAGCGGGGACTACGTCTCGACACACTCTGGACGGAGTGTGTCGGTGCAAGCTGGAAGCCAGCGCCGACTCCGGCAACGCAGGCTCCAGCGAGCGTGAGATCCTCTGCAGCGCTGAGCGTCCCCCACGGGGGCGCGCTAGCTGCAGCAAGAGTGCTACTGTGCAATCCACCTGCTGGGGACGCGCCTCGATCAGCGACCCAGCAGTGGATTCGCGAGGTAGGCCGTCTCGTCGTTGCCGCCGCAAACCCTCGATATCGGCGAGGACGACATTCCGGCCAACCGGGTGTGTCGCTGACGCGCACGCCAACGGTTGACGGGCAGACGGCAGATTCTAGCTCCACCAGGCTCCCATCGACGGACCTGAGGACAGAGCTGGAGCGATGCCACTTGGGCCAAGATGCCCGAGTGTTCCTCGAGCGACGACGAGAAAGGCGTCGCAACCAAGAGGCCGGCGACAGCATGACGTCTGGCTCAACCCTGCCTGAGGCGCAGACTTTCGCCACGCGATCTTTGCCCCAGGCATACGCCACGCAGCATATGCCACAGCCATATGCCCTGCAAACGGCGCCCCCGGTCTATGGCGCAGCCTTGCCCATACCGGGGTGCACTGTGGCAGCAGCAAAACCAAGCGTTCGCGGCACCAACGCCTGCAGCAAAAGGAGCAGGATGTGCTGCCCTGGCACCCCACCTTCGCTTCGCAAGGTGGCCGCGCAAGTTTCGACCGCACCTGCCCGAGAAGTACGACGGCAGCGTCAACCCGGCGGAGTTCCTACAGATCTACTCCACCGCCGTCCTTGCTGCAGGAGGGGACGAGGCCATCATGGCCAACTACTTCCCCGTCGCCTTGACCGGCCCAGCCCGGTCTTGGCTCATGAACCTCCCCCAGGGTTCCATAAAATCCTGGGGAGAGCTCTGCCGGCAGTTCACCGCCAACTTCGGCAGCTCCTACACCCGGCTTGGCACGGAGCTCGACCTCCACGCCATCCAACAACAACCTGGAGAGACGCTGCGCTCATTCATCCAGCGGTTCTCCCAGGTACGCAACACCATCCCGCACATTCAAAGTGCTTCTGTGGTGGTGGCGTTCCGGCAGGGTGTCCGGGACGAGAAGATGCTCGAGAAGTTGGCCACCAGGGAGGTGCAAGACATCTCGGAGCTCTCCAGCCTGGCGGACAAGTGCGCCAGAGCAGAAGACGGGCGTCATTGGCACTCACTGCCAGCCTCCGAAGCCGGAAGACAGCCCGAAGACGGCGGAGTTCAAGCTGAGCTCCCGACCACGTCAGACAGTCAAGAGCCAAGCACCGACTAACTACGTGGTTAGGTGGACACCACCACCAAGAATCCCAGGAGGGCCCCTGAAGATCGAGAACCAGAGCCCCGAGCATCGGTCTTCACCGAGCCCCACTGGACGTTCTACCTTGACGGCGTGCTGCTCCTCATGCCAACGGGGGAGCGGTTTGGGTACCTTGAACCTGTGCCATGTACCGCGCGCCGACGTCACCGTCGCCAACAACCTGACAGCAAAGGTCACCACCGGAGCTCCGGAGCTCCAGGGAGCCTTCGAAGGGACGTTGCTGCGACTCACAGCCCGGAGTGCCGACCAGGCGAAGGGGGCGAGACCAGCACCTCGAAGCTGGCGGTCCCGGCGGCCATGCAGCCATGGTGCCAGCCAAAGGATTGTATGCGCCTTGGGGACTCCGTGCTACCCAGCGCCCGAGATGCAGAAGCTCAAGTAGTCCCGATGCATGGACCACGGAGGTCCGTGACTCCTTGAAAGACATCCTTCCTGATGAACGTGCATTCACTGAACGGATTGTGCAGATGGCTAAGTGCTACGCGCTGGTATCTTTACTGGCATGGCGTCACGGCATCCTATTGCGGTGCATAACCTAGGAGGAAGGCTGCGACCAGCTCGCAGTAATCCAAAGAGGCGAGTGCTGGGAATGCTCATCGTCCCGCATGCTGGTCGGTTAAGCCATCCGGCATGGCTCCTACTGACCGAGAGCCACCTGGACGCCGTCAAACCGGTTAGGAGATGCAATGCGTGCTAGGTCCACGCCGAGCAGACCCACACAACCGGTGCAGACGCTGCACCCAAAGCCGTCGGGGGATACTGGCTCCTCTATGTCGAGGGCCAGCCGGACATCCCAGGGCCGGGTCACGGGAATTACCCTTCTACATGGTATGCGAGGCCGAAGCCATGCTTCCCCCTGAGATCGCCATGGGGGTCCCCCCGTGTCCGAGCGTACGATGAAGCCACGCATGACCCGCTCTGCGTGAGGACATCTACCTCGTCGTCGAGGCAAGATGGCAAGCCACGCTCTGGATCGCACGGAACCGGCAGGCCCCAGCGCTACCACCGCCGTTCCATGCATGGGAGCCCAGGACAGGCGCTCTGACGCTACCCCAGTAAGTTCACCATGCTTACTTAGGTGTTTATTTAAATTACACATTAATTTATATAGTCACCTCCCCATGCTCTAGACAGTGTACATCCATTGTACACTCGGTTCCTCTTTCCTACTCTCATGCATAGTCGATATTTGCCATCCTGCTGAATGCGGTAGTGCTTGGGGTACCTGCCAGAGGCCCGAGGGCCTTTGGATCTCCCCCTGTAAGGGTACTGTAACGTCTGTTGGTCTCCTCTAGAAAAAGACCTACGCCAGACCGGGGGGTCAGAAGCCTTGCTTTGCCCGGTCCTGCACCCAAAGCTTGCGCACTCTGCCCCCAGCGCTACGGTCTGAGTACTAGGGGGCCAGACGGTAACACCCTGACTAGGGCTGGAGGCCAAACCTCCGGGACCAAGTGCACTGGATTACACAAGCCCCGTATTCCACCCCGGGATAGTAAGCCAAATGAGACTAAGGGACAGGAAAGGGAGGGCCCCTGAGAAGCGTCGGACTGTGTGCCCTACACTAGGCTAAGGTCCGATGCCGGACGACACACCAATCGCAGGTGCGATCTCCGAAGCCGGTCGCCACCCCCAGGGGTGAACACCGAATCGGACCTCACGCCCTCCGTGGGCCTGAGCTCCGATGACTTCCGGACCTCCGCCCCCACAGCTGGGCCGAGCTCCGATGCCAGCCCTCGCCCTCCTTTCAGAGGCGAGCCCTGATGCCGGACCTCACGCCCTCCGTGGGCCTGAGCTCCGATGACTTCCGGACCTCCGCCCCCATAGCTGGGCCGAGCTCCGATGCCAGCCCTCGCCCTCCTTTCAGAGGAGAGCCCTGATGCCGGACCTCACGCCCTCCGTGGGCCTGTGCTCCGATGACTTCCGGACCTCCGCCCCCATAGCTAGGCCGAGCTCCGAGGCCGGCCCTCGCCCTCCTTTAAGAGGCGAGCCCTGATGCCGGACCTCACGCCCTCCGTGGGCCTGAGCTCCGATGACTTTCGGACCTCCGCCCCCATAGCTGGGCCGAGCTCCGAGGCCAGCCCTCGCCCTCCTTTCAGAGGCGAGCCCTGATGCCAGACCTCACACCCTCCGTGGGCCTGAGCTCCGATGACTTCCGGACCTCCGCCCCCACAGCTGGGCCGAGCTCTGATGCCCGCCCTCGCCCTCCTTTCAGAGGCGAGCCCAGATGCCGGACCTCACGCCCTCCGTGGGCCTGAGCTCCAATGACTTCCGGACCTCTGCCCCCACAGCTGTGCCGAGCTCCGACGCCAGCCCTCGCCCTCCTTTCAGAGGCGAGCCATGATGCCGGACCTCACACCCTCCGTGGGCCTGAGCTCTGATGACTTCCGGACCTCCGCCCCCACAGCGGGGCTGAGCTCCGATGCCAGGGTTCACCCTCTCCTCAGAAGCTGAACTCCGAAGCCGTTGAGACCCTATCAGCATAGGGAATGCTCAAGACAAGGAAGTGCACGGAAAGAAGAAGGCCCCACCCCGGGATCGTTACCTCCCCCGAGGTGGGCCCGAGGGCCACTGTCGGTACCCTCAATACCGGGTACCCCCGCGCACAGGGTGAAACCACCTAAGGACCTCGCCCCCTCCGCAAGGGTGAGCTCCGAAGGCACCACGTGTCCGGCAGGGCCGGAGCTCTCCTCTCCTCAGAGGATAGCTCCGGGCCAGCCACGTGGCCTAGAAGGCCAGACCTTGCCCCCTCCGCGGGGGTGAGCTCCGAAGGCATCATGTGTCCAGCGGGGCCGGACCTCCCTCTCCCTAGAGGAGAGCTCCGGACCCGCCGCGTGGCCAACTGAGCCGGACATCCCCTCTCCGCGGGGAGAGCTCCGGAGGCTCCACGTGTCCTGCAGGGCCGGACCTCCCTCTCATGGGAGAGCTCCGGGCCCGCCACGTGGCCAGTAGCAGCCGGACCTCCCCCCTCCGCGGGGAGAGCTCCGAAGGCTCCACGTGTCCCGCGGGGCCGGACCTCCCTCTCCTCAGAGGAGAGCTCCGGGCCCGCCACGTGGCCAGCAGAGCAGCGCTGTCCACCCAGTGCGGTAGGCAGCAGGAGTAAAGGCACGCCATGCCTTTACCGTACAAGGCATTCAAGACCCGCGCCTTCCCAAGACGCGGAGGCGCGGCGCACGCCAGGCAGGCGCCACTGTGACCAGTCATAGTCAAGACAGGCACACAGTGTCAGAAGCTGCAGTCCATTGAAGGCAGCGACAAGACACGGACAAGACATGCCCTAGCCTGCAGCATGGGCTGAGTGGCAGGACGAGGACCTCGACGCCAGCACCAAGACATAGA
The DNA here is from genome assembly GCA_030760725.1 of Neostapfia colusana. NCBI lineage: Eukaryota > Viridiplantae > Streptophyta > Magnoliopsida > Poales > Poaceae > Neostapfia > Neostapfia colusana. The sequence goes on from JASWHV010000011.1 coordinate 21,539,969, forward strand.
AGCTGGTAGGAAATCGCCCCGGGGCCACCTGTCGGGTCCCCGGGGCCCACCTTGTAAGCCGCTCGGGCCTTGGACTATAAAAGGCTCGGGTAGGCGACGTTAGCAAAGGGTTCGCACTCCAGCCATTCGCACCCGTAGGTTTGAAACCTGTGAACTCGCACTCTAGACATCACTCACCCTCAAGCTCAGGACTCCGGTTCTGAGCAGCAAGCAATACAGCGAGCACCTCTGCTCACCGTGGACGTAGGGTTTTACGCTCCCGCGGCCTGAACCACGTAAAACTCGCCGTGTCAAGCTTCTCCCTCACTCGTCCCTAACGCTGAAGCTCTCCGCAAGCGTCTAGCCCCTCCGAAAAAGAACCTCCGCGGGCTGCCCAGAGCAGGTCCGGGGGAAGTGTCGACCACACACTTCGACACTCGCCCTGCTTGGGTGACTGCGTGCCGTTGGGCGGCACTGTTCCGCTGTCACGCCTCGCCGTCCTGTCTTGTCACCGTTATGGCGAACATGCAAGGGACGGAGGCGTGCGCTATGCGCCATGCTCTTGGGGAAGGTGTGGGCCTTGAATACGAAGTCTGACAGCGCACTTCCCTTTTGACTTCGTCGACCCACGACCCACGAGGGATCGTGGGATGCATGGCGGCTCTGGAGCTCTCATCAACGGGCTCGGTGTCTGGGGACACGTGGCGGCTCCGAACCATAACTTAGCAGGCAGGCCTGGACCGGGGCCCAGGGCACGTGTCAGCACCGGAGTTGTCCTCAGCGGGGAGGTGGCTCGGAGCCAAAGGACACGTGGCATCTCCGGACCCCACCTCAGTGGGAAGACTCAGCCCGGAGCCCGGGGTACGTGTCAGCTCTGGAATTGTCCTCTGCGGGGAGGCGGCTCGGAGCCAGAGGACACGTGTTAGCACCGTACCTGTTATCAGCGGGGAGGCTTAGGTCGGAGCCTAGAGCATGTGTCTTCTCCGGATCTCAGGTGCGCGCGGTAGCCCCAGGGTTGACCATGGGGCCCAGAGTATGTGGCTGTTGTTGGGACCCACCTCAGCAAGGAGGCGGGGCCCGGAATGTCTTTTACCCACTACGCGGGGGTACCCGGTCTGCAGAGTACCAATAGTGGCCCCCGATCCCATCTCGGGGGAGGCATTGAGCCCGTAGGTGGGGTCCCCATCTCTCCCGTGTGGTGGTTTTGGGCCTGTGCTTTAGAAACCAAAATGGTGACGAGATTTTCGCGTTGTGGACGAGTGGTTGTACCTGGGAGACGAAAAGGTTACACGTCCTCGGCGTAGTGGGAATACTCACCAGTTGAAGTGGCAGCACATCGCCGGTGTAGTGGACGCGTGTTCGCCTCTGACTGGAGGGTCGTGGCGACGTGCTCGAGGGGTTTCCCCGGGGAAGTTACTGCGGCAGCCTTTGACGGGGCCGGTGCAGCTCCACAACGCCGCTTTCCTCGGGAACCGCCGGATGCTCCCGACAAGCTACCGACCTGACCCCGAGTGTCTGACGCATGGACCTGGGTTCTTCTCATCATTGGGGGAGGTAGGCAACCCGCGGCGCGGCTCGATGGAAACCCAAACGCCGCGCCTATTGCCCTGCCAGAGGTTGCAGACGTATAAAGGGAACCCTTCTTGAGAAGGACGGTTCCATTTTGTCTTTTGCAATCTTCACCTTCCTCCTGCGCACCTGAAGCCTCTACTCCCTAGCGCTCTCGACCTTTCCTTACCACCATGTCTTCCGGCCTCCGTTCATCCAGGCTCAGGAGCGATGGTGACATTGCTATCGTGAGGTGCCTGCTCGGATGGCAATCAGCCACGTTCGATAGAAAGATCCGCTGCGGGAGGGTCCCGCTGACCGACATGCGACCCGGCGAGGTGGTACTTTCACCTCATACATGTTGTCCGGGTTCACGCTCCCGGCGTCGTCCTTCCTCCTCACCCTGCTAGAGGTGTATGGGGTCCAGCTGCAGCACCTTACGCCGCACACTCTCACGCTAGTGTCCGTCTTTGTCCACTTCTGCGAGATGTTTGTGTGCGTACGGCCTTCGGTGCGGCTCTTTAGGGTGTTCTTCTCCTTGAGGGCCTCTGGGAGAAGCACAAGCCAGCTAGGGGCTTATTACTTCCAACACCGCGGAAGGCACTCCGCGCCCTACATCGCATCCTCCACTACCGGGAAGTGGGAGCACTAGAGGGAGGACTGGGTCATTGCCCAGACTGACGTCAATGATTGCCTGAAGCTGCCGGGTCGCCCGCCAATGTCCGAGGCGGCCGTTAGGGATGAGGTCCCCGACCTGCAGGACGCCTACACGCTGGTGCTGGAGAGGATCAAGTACTTGGCGGAGGAAGGTCTGACCTCGCTGATGGTCTTGGCTGACTTCCTATCCCATCCGGATCGCTCCCGTCCAACAGCGGATCCGGGCAGCTTAGCAGTACACCGGGGAGGGCGACATGACCTGGTTGGAGCGCGGAGCAGAGTCGTCGCCGAGTCAGGAGATGTTGCAGGCAATGCCGCAGAGACTCTCTTGTGACTCGATTACCGACGACTCCATCACCCCGCCATCGAGCTGCCAGCCCATCTACCTCAACCCACAGGCACAGTCAAGGCTGCTGAGGGAACTGCCAACACTGGATGACATCGATGTCCAAGTGCGGAAGATTGGGGATCCCTCACGGGGCATTGAAATACCTGGAACAGATGGCACCGGTGGTTCATCAGGACCTGCATCGGACTCAGTCCCAGGCAGGAGGAGAGAGTCGGCGGGGAGACCCGAGTCTGCGGCGCGCCCCTGTTCGCCACCCAAGGATGCCCCAGAGACCAGCAGGGCAACAAAGAGGAAACTGGTCCATGCTGACGGAAGTTTCGTCTGCGGCCCCCAGGCGAGGGGTTCCCAGGCTTCCTGTGGTCCCGCACCGAGCCCCACGGCTGGCGCCGGTGGCAGCTCTGGAGCTGCCACTACCGGAGCAGTCCCGGCGGCCACGGGAAGGGTGTCTGGTGCTGCTGGGGTTCCAAGCAGACCCCAGCAACGTCATCGACTTCTCAGCCATCATGGGCCATGCCAACTGAGGGCGCATCTTCGATGTCGGGGTCCTTGGCAGGGAAGGCTCCTGATGTGACACCCGGTTCTGAAAACAGAACCAAGTTAATGCATATGTGCCCAGGATGTTCATCACACATACACATGTAATCCACAAACTGAATTCAGAATATAACCATGGATAAATAGTGTTTATGATGAGGACATCACAACAGTGGATACTCACATTGATATACAAGGACCAATCACAAGAGCACGAGCACGGTTACTAAATCAGCAGGTGAACTCGTTCCTAACTTCCTACCCATGTGATTTTAAGAATGAATTGCTATTGAATGATTTAATTGTTCTTAGGAACCATGGGCATGATCAACAAGTAAAGGGAGGAGAATTTGGGGACGTGGAGAACCAGATGGGACGTCCACAAGTTGATGGAAACAGTCACCAACTCGGACTCGAGTTCAACTCGGAGTCCAGGAGCAGTCCATCTTAAAACGGACGCCCAGGATGCATACGGACTCCGTTTTCAACGTTCTACATATGCATGGAAAGATGAGAAGATAAATTTTGCAGTGGTTCTGGTTCCACATTAAAATTCGCCAGGAGTCATTGGGAGTTGTCGAAACAAGTCAAATTCAGAGTTCTGTCCAGTGCTGCACCACCGTATTGGGCTTTTGGGCATTGTATCCCGTATGAGTCCATTAGGGATGCATCCAAGGGTATTATGGCCGAACCCTAGCCTTTAAATACTGTAGCCGCCATCCAAATTCGTGGGTTTTGCTTAGATAAACAGCCTCCGTTCTATGGTTTTGTGAAACCCCAACTTCGTGATTTTCAGATCACGTCTTCCACTTTCTTGCTCGTGTTCTCGGTTGCACCTGCAGGGATTAGCCTTCTTGGCGAGGTCAAGCATGTGCTGCACGGTTGATAACAAACGGAGCAGTGGTGTAGCGATTGCAGGCGTGTTCGAACTGCTCGAGTGCCGCAGATTATCAACCTCGAGTTCTCCACCTCAATCGACCTACCTTTCGGAAGATCGGGCCTAAACCACTCATCATTTGGTAACAGATTTTAGGTTGCCCGTGAGGTACTTTGATTTCCCACTAGATTAGTTTTTGTTTTTCATACCTAGAGTCCACAGAAAGATCCACAGAAAAATCGTATCATGTTTACAGATTCCTAGACCATAGTACCTGCAAGTTTCGTTTTTCAGTTTGCATTGTTGAGTTTGCATTTGTGTGGTCGAGTCTTGTTGCTGGTTTAGCATTGTGTTTTTGGGTCATAGTTATCATTTTTCTTCCTTGTTTTTCTTGCTGCTCACCTATTCCACAATCCCTAAACAACAAACCGAGCCAACAAGATCATCGGTTTGCCCTAGCTAGCCGCCTTGCGTGAACTCCCGCATCGCCAGCCCTAGAACAGGTGACAAACCATTGTGCCAGTCCTCCTTGATTCATCACATAACATCCCATCATTCGTCGTTGCTAAATTCCAATTGTTTTTCACATCCTATTGCGAGATCTTTTTCAAAACCGAGGTTGAATCAACATAAAAAACAGTGACTCGGATAGCCTACCTTAAAACGGCCATAACTTTTGCATATGAACTCAAAATCAGGCGATTTTTTTTTCAAATTGATCTACTCAAAATTTCGCAACCGATTTTCCACGGCTTTGCCGTGTTTGGCGAAATTTGTTTGGCCAAATTCCCCTTGGAAGATAGACTATCCGGCCTCCTAAGTTTCAGCCCTAATTTTAAAGAATCTTCCTGATTTTCTATAGGCCACATCTTACATCCAATTGAGCTGCAAAGTTGTGTGCTTTCTATTTTCGTTCTCTTGAGTAAACAAAAAATATCAGAAAAAATATTAAAAAATATAGTGAAGAGAGCACAGATATTAAAGCATTAACAGCACACACTTGAAAATAGTTGGCCTATACACTTGTGTTGTACTTGTTGGTTATATCTTCCTGATTTCTATTTGCCTATCTACTGCCTTGTATTGTGCTAGGCCTAGAACACTTGTTAACCAGCAACAGTTCATACATTGAATACTTATTCAACTTTGTTTTCTGTTAACGATTTTTTTTGCTTATTAGCCACCATATTGTGCCATCCAAGCTCCACTTTTTCTCTTGAGCAGAACAGGTACCTTTGCAATCACTCCACGCTTTCTTGGTTCTCACCGTCCACCATTTACCACCTGCTGTGTCGGTAAGAACACTTGTAAGAACGTGGTAATACGCTTTAGAGAGAGAGATTGTTTCCTTCCTTCCACTTTTCACATTGCCACTATCCTTTGTAGTTGATAGGAATAACATATTTTTGTTGTCTTTTGTTTACTACTAACAATGGAAGAAGATAAAAGGGATGATGAATGTGTTCAACATGCTGAGTTGCGTGACATGATGAGGGAAATGACAGATATGTTCACCAAAACCCAAGCATCGACAGAGGCGTCATTGACGACCTTGAATCGCCAACTTGCTGATCTTGTTGTTCGGATGGATACTCTTGAGGCGCGGCTGCCTCTCGCTGAAGATTGTGAAGATGGTGCTTATAATATGGAAGATCATAACAATCAATCACGACTTCCACTTTATCTACGAGGTATGGGAGTTAATAATCGTTATAATTACAATGATCATCATAATAATTTTTATCGCCCTCTTGATGATCCTTTTGCTAAAGTCAAATTTACTATACCCTCTTTTTCTGGTGCTTATGATGCTGAGGCATATCTTGATTGGGATAAGACAGTAGAGCAAAAATTTAATGCCCACCTTGTTCCTGAACAACATAGAGTTCGTCAAGCCACTAGTGAGTTTAAGGATTTTGCTATCATATGGTGGAATGAACTTGTTAAAACTAGAACTGATCCTCCAACATGGGATAGATTAAAGGAAGCTATGCGTGTTTGTTTTGTTCCTCCTTCTTTTCAACGGGACTTTCACAAAAAATTGCAGCGCTTAGACCAAGGTAACATGTCCGTAGAGGAGTATTATCAAGAGTTACAAAAGGGTATGTTGCGCTGTGGGGTAGTAGAGGACATGGATGATAAAATAACTCATTTTTATGGGGGGTTGAGGCGTGAAATTCAGGACATTGTTGATTATAAGGAATATGATACTGTTAACAGATTATTTCAGCTGGCTATGTTGGCAGAAAAAGAATTGCAGGGCCGCCAAATGCAGCAGCACCAACGCACGAGGAGCACCTTTACACCGCGTTCAACATCTAAACCATCCGAAACAGCACCATCTTCGAGTTTTCCTACTGTCACTACACCATCCAATGGTGGCCAACGAACTTCATCTACTGCTCCATTTCCTCACGCACCGGAGGGCAACAAGACGACACCATTGAAGCCTACGTCTTCCACTCCTTCCACGATTCAAACTTCCAACATTAAGTGTCACCGCTGCCAGGGAGTTGGTCATGTGATGAAAGATTGCCCTAGCAAACGAGCATACATAACACAAGATGATGGTGGGTATGATAGTACTTCGGATGTTGAAGATGAATATTCTCTTGCTACTAACGTTGCAGGACCAAAAGATGACCACTATAGCACATATGAAGAGGTACTTGGTACTGCAGCAACGGAAAATTATAGAAGCATAATTGTGCAGCGTGCTTTGAGCTCCATAGTTGAGGCGGATGACAAGCTACAGCGACACAATCCTTTTCACATGTTTCTCATCGTCAAGGACTGCCATGTGCACACTATAATTAATGGAGGCAGTTGCAATAACTTGGTGAACACGGATGTGGTCAAGAAACTTGGGTTGACAACAAGAGCACACCCTCATCCATACCACATTCAGTGGTTCAACAACAGTGGTAAGGTTAGGGTAACACAAACAGCGAGAGTACATTTTTCGATTGGTTCTTACCATGATTTTGCCGATTTTGATGTTGTACCTATGGATGCTTGTTCTCTTTTGTGGGGACGTCCTTGAGAATTTGATACGGATGCTATTCATCATGGTAGAACTAATAAATATACTCTGATGCATAAAGGAAAGAAAATCACTTTGCTTCCTATGACTCCTGCTGAAATTGTACATTTGGAGAAAAGTAAAACACGTGATGATAAGGCAACAAAATCACTAGACTCTGAAAAACAGCAAGTAATTAAGTTAAAATCACCTTCGCTGCTCACAACTAAATCTGATCTTGCTGATTTATTTAATACCAAGTGGATGTACTATGCTTTAGTATGCAAAGAAGCCATGTTTTCGCTTCATGAAGTGTCCATTGCATTGCCCCTTCTGTTGCTAACCTTTTGCAGGATTTTGCGGATGTGTTTCCCCCCTAGATACCCTCTGGATTACCACCTATGAGGGGCATTGAACATAAGATCGACTTGATTCCAGGGGCAAGTTTGCCAAATCGTGCGGCGTACAGGGCGAATCCAGAAGAGACAAGGGAAATTCAGCGACAAGTTCAAGATCTTTTGAACCGCTAGTATATTCGTGAAAGCCTTAGTCCTTATTCTGTTCCTGTTCTTTTGGTTCCTAAGAAAGATGGTAGCTGGCGCATGTGTGTTGATTGTAGAGCGATTAATAACATCACCATTCGATATCGTTATCCTATTCCTCGCTTAGATGACATGCTTGATGAATTGAGTGGTGCTATTATTTTCACAAAAATTGACTTGCATAGTGGTTACCACCAAATTAGAATGGCACTAGGAGATGAATGGAAAACTGCATTTAAAACCAAGTTTGGACTTTATGAGTGGTTAGTCATGCCTTTTGGTTTAACTAATGCACCTAGCACTTTTATGCGATTAATGAACGAGGTTTTACGTGCTTTTATTGGAAAATTTGTGGTGGTTTACTTTGATGATATCCTCATTTACAGCAAGTTATATGACGAACATCTTAATCATTTACGTGCTGTTTTCAGTGTCTTGAGAGATGCACGTTTGTTTGGTAACCTCGAAAAGTGCATCTTTTGCACCAATCGAGTTTCGTTTCTTGGATATGTCATTTTATCACAGGGAATTGAGATGGATGAGGCAAAAATTGTGGCGATCACTAGCTGGCCAACTCCATCGACCGTCACGCAGGTGCGTAGTTTTCTTGGTCTTGCAGGTTTCTATCAACGCTTTGTGCGGGATTTCAGCATCATTGCAGCACCTCTCCATGAACTGACAAAGAAGGGGGTGCAGTTTTGATGGGGCGAACAGCAGCAACAAGCTTTTAATGTTCTCCAATCAAAGCTTACACAAGCACCATTGCTACAACTTCCTGATTTTGACAATACATTTGACCTAGAATGTGATGCAAGCGGCATTGGTATTGGAGGTGTTCTCATACAAGGAGGTAAACCCGTTGCATTCATTAGTGAAAAATTGCAAGGTCCTTCTCTGAATTATTCCACTTATGATAAGGAATTATATGCCTTAGTGCGAGTTCTACGAACTTGGCAACATTACCTGTGGTCTAAGGAGTTTGTTATACATTCCGATCATGAATCTTTGAAGTATCTTAAGTGTCAAACCAATCTGAATAAACGACATGCTAAATGGATTGAGTTCATAGAATCATTTCCATACATCATTAAGCATAAGAAAGGGAAGGAGAATGTTATTGTAGATGCATTATCTAGACGTTACACCATGCTCTCCCAACTTGATCATAAAATATTTGGTTTAGAAACAATAAAAAGATTATATCCTACTGATTTGGACTTCAAAGATGTCTTTGAAAATTGTAGAGATGGAAGAACTTGGAATAAATATGTACTACGGGAGGGCCTCCTCTATCGTGCTAACAAGCTATGTGTTCCTGCTAGTTTCGTTCGCCTATTACTTTTGTAGGAAGCTCATGGAGGAGGTTTGATGGGACATTTTGGAGTGAAGAAAACTGAGGATGTGCTGGACACACACTTCTTTTGGCCAAAGATGAGACGTGATGTCGAGCGCTACTGTCACGATGCACTACTTGCAATAAAGCTAAGTCTCGACTTAACCCACATGGTCTTTATATGCCTCTTCTTGTTCCTAGTGTACCTTGGCAGGATATTTCCATGGATTTTGTTTTGGGATTGCCTAGAACTAAGAGGGGGAGGGATAGTATTTTTGTGGTTGTTGATCGTTTCTTCAAAATGACATATTTTATACATTGTCATAAGAATGATAATGCCTCACACATTGCTGATTTATTTATGACAGAAATTATTCGTTTACATGGTGTGCCAAATACCATTGTTTCTGATCGTGATGCAGAATTTTTAAGTCATTTTTGGAGAACTTTGTGGTATAAATTGGGAACCAAGCTGCTGTTTTCAACCACATGTCACCCACAAACCGATGGACAAACTGAGGTAGTAAATCGCAGTCTATCCACTATGTTGCGGGCTGTTTTAAAAGTAAATTTAAAGGGTTGGGAGGATTGTTTACCACATATAGAATTTGCTTACAACAGGTCAGTTCACTCTACTACAAAGGTAAGCCCATTCCAGGTAGTGTATGTTTTCAATCCCCGTGCTCCTATTGATTTATTATCTTTGCCTCCTTCTAAAACTATAAATATGGATGCTACACAACGATCTGAATTCATTCTTAAGATGCATGAAACTACAAAGAAAAATATTGAAAGGATGAATGAGAAGTATAGATTTCCTGGTAGTAAAAGTAGAAAAGAAGTAAAACTTGAACCAGGGGACTTGGTATGGCTACATTTGAGAAAAGAACGATTCCCTCACTTGAGAAAATCTAAACTTATGCCACGAGCTGTTGGTCCTTTTAAGATCGTTGAAAAGATCAATGACAATGCATATAAGCTTGAGTTGCCTCCTAATTTTGGGGTTAGTCCCACATTTAATATTTCAGATTTACGACCATACTTGGGGGAAGAAGATGATCTTGAGTTGAGGACGACCCTGATTCAAGAGGGGGAGGATGATGAGGACATCACAACAGTGGATACTCACATTGATATACAAGGACCAATCACAAGAGCACGAGCACGGTTACTAAATCAGCAGGTGAACTCGTTCCTAACTTCCTACCCATGTGATTTTGAGAATGGATTGCTATTGAATGATTTAATTGTTATTAGGAACCATGGACATGATCAACAAGTAAAGGGAGGAGGATTCGGGGACGTGGAGAACCAGATGGGACGTCCACAAGTTGATGGAAACAGTCACCAACTCGGACTCGAGTTCAACTCAGAGTCCAGTAGCAGTCCATCTTAAAACGGACGCCCAGGATGCATACAGACTCCGTTTTTGACATTCTACATATGCATGGAAAGATGAGAAGATAAACTTTCCAATGGTTCTGGTCCCACATTAAAATTCGCCACGAGTCATTGGGAGTTGTCGAAACAAGTCGAATTCAGAGTTCTGTCCGGTGCTGTACCACCGTATTGGGCTTTTGGGCCTTGTATTCCGTATGAGTCCATTAGGGACGCGTCCAAGGGTCTTATGGACGAACCCTAGCCTTTAAATACTGTAGCCACCAGCCAAATTCGTGGGGTTATGCTTAGATAAACAGCCGCTGTTCTACGGTTTTTGTGAAACCCCAACTCTGTGATTTTTAGATCACGTCTTCTACTTTCTTGCTCGTGTTCTCGGTTGCACCTGCAGGGATTAGCCTTCTTGGCGAGGTCAAGCGTGTGCTGCACGGTTGATAACCAACGGAGCAGTGGTGTAGTGATTGCAGGGGTGTTCGAACTGCTCGAGTGCCGCGGATCATAAACGTCGAGTTCTCCACCTCAATTGACCTACCTTTCGGAAGATCGGGCCTAAACCACTCATCGATTTAAGTACTTTATTACATTGACTAATTGTCTCACTCATGATTGTCTATCTTATTCTTGCAGCGGAAATCTCTAAACGATAGCGGAAACAACTAAACAGCAGCGGCTCCATCTTCAACACCACAGGCATGTTGATGGTAGTTCGCACGCCTAGTACTCCACCTGGTCTTTAAAGTACTCTTCTCCTGTTGCTGATGTTTATGTGATAATGCAAGGGTGAGTACATTTCGTACTCAGCAAGTGCGGGAAAAGTATGACATGTAGCTTACAATAAGGTAGGAATAAAAAGGCTCTTTTCAGCAAGCAAATTTTATTTCACAAACATGATAAAAACAACAACTATTTCTAGGTGAATTTAATCCCAATATATATCCAAGTAAAACAGCAACATACCTCCATAATAATTCATCATTTATCAAGTCTCATACAGCCATTAACCTTTCTCAAGTTGTTCTCATGCTCATAAATATTCATAATCATCTCTTATTCATATAACCGAAACCAAACTCATTTTCATGACTCGAAACAGTCCCGAAACCAATCCCAATGACCATACCATAACCATACCGAACATCCATCCCAAGTTTTCCCTCTAATCATGTGAGTTGGCCAGGTGCTTGTGACCGGAAGCACGACTATGATGATAGTTTTACACTTTGCAGAGGTGGCACCACTTAACCCACAAGTTTGTGATTTCGTCACCTATCGACGACTGCAGAACCTCCATTATACCAGTACACAACCGTCAGTGTATGGCCAAGATATCACAAAATAGCCTTTACAAAGGGGCTACTAGATGTATGGACTCACTAAGGTTTCACCAGCAGGCTCGAATCACCATTCTCCCACCCACGGGGCCCCTCTTGTGCCATGCAGTTCCCAAGGCAGTCCTCTCTCGACTCCCATTCCTTGCGCCATCCACGGTCCATAACAAGCTAGCAACATACCTAATTAGTCAGCTAAGCCGCACCCATATTTGGCCTTGTGGTGGCAGGTTTTTCCTGGCATGTGCTGGCATGAACCGGTCCTTAGATCTACGGCAAGTAAACCACCATCTCATTCAGGAACAACCACGAACCAAGCTTGCCTAGATCTCCCCCTATTCCACGGTCATTAACATCATCAAGTTCTCATTATCATTTTTCATATGAGTGCAGTAGCTAACTATGTTTTAATTCCTCTTCCCATATCCCGTGGATTAAGCGAAGCAAAAAGGAAAAATGACCATACCCGACTCATCAACTTTCCCGGTGACAAGGATGGTTAACAAAACTAGTAAACTCCTATAAAAGGTTGTCCCATCAAGTTGACTCAAGCAAACACGTTTTCGCAAACAAAACAGTTTCAAAACATGGGATCAATATGGTCAAGGGGCACTTGCCTTGCTCCCGTGGCTCTTGTTGCTCAAGCGTCTCGAAGTCTTGGTGCTGTAGTTCTTTGTAGATGGCTTCCTGAGCTTGTCCTTCTACTCACGACCATGCACATACAAAATTTACAGCAATTAAACATCATGCAGAACTCTACTACAGATGCAATGGTGTAGATGAATACAAATCCTATGGTGCTGTTTTATTAAACCAGTTTGTACGTGTTCTTGCATGTTTTAATGGGCTTTCATGGGGTTTTATGATGAACAAGGGTGTAGGGATCAAGTGTGGACGTGGTGATGATCTTGACTCAAGATCTAGATCAATTCCACCATCAAAAACCGATCAAAACGTGATCTATCCACACGTAAAAGTTTATGCTCGAAGGGGGATAAGAAAATGGATGCGTAAAAACAGCGACGATGTCGTAGGATGGGTAATGGAGACCTACCTCACTTTCCTTATGATCGTCGGCTCTTTTTCGGTGACAGCGAGGCGTGACGGGGCTCGTCGGCGGCTCACCGGCGACTGAACTCCGGGGGAGGGGTGTGTCCAACTCGGCGAGTTGGGGCTAGGGCCTCCATGTCGCCGACTTGGGGAAAAAGAAAATGGAAGTAGTTGCGGCCACGGGGGGTTTTGGGTTCTATTTATAAGGGGGAAAAGAGGAGTCCTACTCCAATTGGAGCTCAAATAAGAGTCCAACTCAATTCGTTTTGGATCTTAACAACTTTTCTTTTCAGTTAGGTGCGGCAGCCTTGGGGATTTTGTCCCCTCAAATGTGGGAAAAATTTGGGGAAGATTGTGTCGGTACCCTCCGTACCGGGTACTCCCGCGCACAGGAGGAAAAACCGCCTAAGGACCTCACATCTCTGCAGTGGAGAGCTCCGGAGGCGCCACGTGTCCAGCGGGGGCCGATCCTTGCTTCTCCTAAGAGTCGAGCTCCGGACCTGCCACGTGGCCACTGCCAGTGTGAGCTCCGAAAGCACCACATGTCCAGCGGGGCCGGGCCTCCCCTCTCCTCAGAGGCGAGCTCTGAGGGTGCCACGTGTCCAGTGGGGCCGGGCCTCCCCTCTCCTCAGAGGCGAGCTCCGGACCTGCCACGTGTCCAGCGGGACCAGGCCTCCCCTCTCCTCAGAGGCGAGCTCCGAGGGCGCCATGTGTCCGGCGGGGCCGGACCTTCCCTCTACTCAGAGGAGAGCTCCCGTGGCGACACGTGTCCAGTGGGGCCGGACCTCTCGGAGGTGAGCTCCGAGGGTGACACGTGTCCAGCGGGGCCGGACCTCTCGGAGGTGAGCTCCGAGGGTGACACGTGTCCCACGGGGCCGGACCTCTCGGAGGCAAGCTCTGAGGGTGACACGTGTCCAGCGGGGCCGGACCTCTCGGAGGCGAGCTCCGAGGGTGACATGTGTCCAGCAGGGCCGGACCTCTCGGAGGCGAGCTCCGAGGGTGACACGTGTCCCGCGGGGCCGGACCTCACCTCTCCTCAGGGGTGAGCTCCACGGGCGCCACGTGTCCCGCGGTGCCGGACTTCACCCCCCTCCGCAGGGGTGAGCTCTGCGGGCGCCACGTGTCCGGTGGCCCGGGGAAGTGTCGACATCACACCTTGGCAATTTGGAATTGGCTCATTTCAGCTATATTTTCCCCATTCCCCACCATTTTTATGATTCTTTCTCCATTTATACTCCTTTTATAATGTTTCTCTATATGAAAAATGTATGCAGCATGGAAATGAATTTGAGGGTGTTACAAACCTACCCCCCTTAAACTGAATCTCCTCCTTGAGATTCGATAGAGTAGAGAATAGATGAGGGAATTCTTCCTTGAGGTCTTCCTCACGCTCCCATGTAGTTTTGGCTTCCGTGTGATGGCTCCACTGTATCTTGCACCAACGGATCACTTTGTTCCTCGTGACCCTTTCCTTCACGTCCAAAATTTGGACGGGGTACTACACATAGGTCAGATCCTCTTGAAGCTCAAGCTCATCCATCGGTACTTGTTCTTCCGGTACTCTTAAGCACTTCTTGAGTTGGGACACGTGAAACACGTCGTGTACGTCGGACAGGTGCGTTGGCAGCTCTAGTTGATAGGCTATATCTCCTCGCTTGCCCAAAATCTTAAATGGTCCGATGTAGTGAGGTGCTAATTTGCCCTTGACGTTGAACCGTCGTTGGCCTCAGATAGGCGATACCTTAAGGTACACGAAGTCTCCTACTTCGAAGGTCAATTTTCTTCGCCTATTGACTGCATAACCTTTTTTTCATGACTGAGCAGCCTTCAAATTCTCTCGTATCGTTTGGACTTGCTTTTCGGTGTCTTGCAGCACTTCGGGTCCAAACACTTGGCTCTCTCCGGTCTTATTCTAGAACAGCGGTGTTCTACACCGTCTACCATACAATGCTTCGAAAGGTGACATCTTCAAGCTGGCTTGATAGCTGTTGTTGTATGAGAATTCAGCATACGGCAAGCTCCTATCCCAACTACGCCCATGTTTCAAGTCACAAGCTCTCAACATGTTTTCCAAAATTTGATTTGTCCTCTTAGTTTGCCCGTCAGTTTGCGGGTGATAAGCGGAGCTAAAATTCAGCCGTGTACCCATGGCTTCATGCATCTTCTTCCAAAACCTAGAGGTAAATTGAGAACCCCGATATGAAACAATCCTCTTCGGAACTCCATGGCAACACACGATTTGCTCCATATACAGACCGGCTAGTTCTGCGACGCGGTACGTGGTTCTAACAGGAAGGAAATGGGCTGTTTTCATCAATCGGTCCACAATAACCCAAATGGAGTCGTAACCTGACTGAGTACGTGGCAATCCGACAATCAAACCCATGCTGATGTCTTCCCACTTCCAATCGGGTACTTTCAATGGCTGCAACAGTCCAGCGGGTCTTTGATGTTCGGCCTTCACCTGTTGGCACGTGTCACATAAGGAAACATATTCAGCTATGTCCCTTTTCATGTGCCTCATTTAATATCGTGTCATGGATGTGCTTCACATTAGGCACACAAATCCTTTTCCCTAACCAAAGCGTGCCCTTCTCGTCTTCCTTGAAATCCTTTTCTATGCCTTGTCGGATTCTTTTCTTGATTTCCTTGATTTCCTCATCCGTTGCTTGGCCATCTCGTATCTCTTGTTCCAGTGAGGAGTTGAGTTCTATCACTTCCATCTCATTCAAGAACAGGAGATGTAACTGTTCGAACTCCTTGCGCAGCTCGGGCGGCAGCTCCCAAACCGTGAGTTGGTGACATGCTCCCTTTCGGCTCAACGCATAAGCTACTACATTGGCCTTTCCGGGGTGATAATTGATTCCAACATCATAATCCTTGATGAGTTCCAACCATCGACGTTGCCTCAAATTCAGATCCGTTTGCGTGAATATATACTTGAGGCTTTTGTGATCCGTATAGATCTCACATCGGTGGCCAAGCATATAATGCCTCCAAATCTTCAAGGCATGTACCACGGCTGCAAGTTCCAAGTCATGTGTGGGGTAATTCAGCTCGTGTTTCTTTAGTTGTCTCGACGCATAGGCTACCACTTGTCCTTCTTGCATGAGCACACATCCAAGCCCTTGTCTTGATGCGTCACAATATATATCGAAACTCTTGCTCACGTCCGACAATACCAAAACCGGCGCTGTGGTTAGTCTTTTCTTGAGCTCCTCAAAGCTTTCTTGGCACACTGGTGTCCACTGAAATGCTTTTCCCTTCATTAGTAATTCAGTCATAGGCTTCGCTATTTTGGAGAAATCCTTGATGAATCATCGGTAGTATCCAGTCATCCCAAGGAAACTCCGAATATCTCTCACATTCTGCGGTTGGTTCCACTTCAGAACATCTCCCACTTTTCCGAGATCAACCGATACTCCTCTCTCGGAGATGATGTGGCCTAGGAACGATATCTCCTTTAGCCAAAATTTACACTTTCTGAACTTGGCATACAATTGATGCTCTTGCAGTTTCTGCAATGTCAATCTCAAATGCTCTTCATGTTCTTCCTCGCTTTTCAAATACACCATGATATCGTCGATGAAAACCACAACGAACTTGTCCATGTACTCCATGAAGACCTTATTCATGAGGTACATGAAGTAGGCGGGTGCATTCGTCAACCCAAAAGACATAACTGTATATTCATAAGAACCATAAACAAACGTGTTCGAAATGTAGTCTTTGGTATGTCGGAGGGCTTAATCTTCAGCTGGAAGTATCCCGACCGAAGATCAATCTTGGAGAAAATTCGGGCACCTTTCATTTGGTCGAACAGGTCCTCTATACGGGGCAGCGGGTATCTATTCTTGATCGCTACCTCATTGAGAGACCTATAATCCACACACATCCTTTGGGTCCCATCCTTCTTGTCTACGAAGAGCACGGGGGCTCCCCACGGTGACGAGCTTGGGTGAATAAAACCCTTTTCTAGCTGATCCTGAATTTGCTTCTTAAGTTCCACTAGTTCATTAACGGGCATCCTATATGGCCTTTTCGCTATAGGTGCAGTTCCAGGTACTAAATCAATGGCAAATTCAATGTCCCGGTCAGGTGGCATACCTGGAAGTTCTTCCGGGAACACATCCAAGAATTCTTGAACCACCGAAATGCTTTCCAATGTTGCTTCTTTGACGTGGTTCAACGCTGCCTTCTCGGTTGCCGGTTGGGCTGATTCGAACTCAACACGAGTACCGTGCTCATTTGTCAACTGCACGCTCCTCTCAGCACATTGAATTACTCTGTTGTGCTTGCTTAACCAATCCGTTCCAAGTATTATATCAATTCCTTGGGAATCCAAGACAATAAGGTCGGCAAGAAAGTCTAGCCCCCTTATTTTAAGGTTTACTTTCGGACATACTATATTAGTCCTCATCTCTCCACCGGGAGAATTAACCAACATAGTGTGTTTCATGTGTGATATGGGCAGATTATACTTGGCAACATACTTGGATGATATGAATGAATGCGATGCTCCGGAATCAAATAAAACAGTGGCTGGGTTGGAGTTGGCATGGAACATACCAGTCACGACGTCCTCAGCTTGTTGCGCTTCCTCAGCGGAGACATGATTCACGTTGCCACGAGCGTAGTTCTGCTGCCCACGGTTACCTTGCGTAGCTCCTCCATTCGGCCGTGGGTTCTGTTTTGGTGCGTTGGTCAGCTGTCCAAGGCCTTTCTTCGGGCATTGACTTGTAAAGTGTCCCGCCTCTCCGCATGAAAAACATGCTTTGTTGCCCAAAACAGCAGGAATGTTGGGGCGAGGGTGGTTTTGAGCATAGGTGCCCATGTTGGGATGGGGCGCAGAAGGCAAAGGGATACGAGATGCTTGTATAACAGGACGTAGCTGCGGTGGTTGATTAGGGCGAGGTGGATTTGCAGGTCGGAAAGTAGAAGGGGACGAGCCATACTGTGGTGCAGCTGGGGGCATGAAACGGGGACGTACATTGCTCCCTTGTGGCTGGTATGGCATCTTCCTCTTGCCCTCTTGCTCGATCTCACGGATCTTGCTCTCAACCACTATTGCTTTGTCAACAAGCTTCTGGAAGTTTGCATAATCATTGTTGAGCAGTTGAACCTGGATCTCATTGTTCAATCCTCTCATGAACAAATATTGCTTCCTTTGATCCGAGTTGACGTCTTCGGGAGCATACCTTGACAGCTGCGTGAACTTGTTGAGGTACTCATTCACGCTCTTCTTTCCTTGGCGGAGACCTTCGAACTCTTGCCTTTTTAGCATCATGACTCCAGCAGGGACATAATGAGAGCGGAAACTCTCCTTGAATTCCACCCAAGTGATAGTCTCCTGGTTGACATGGTCATTGCAAAGAGCGTCCCACCAGTCAGCGGCTGCTCCCATAAGTTGGTGTGATGCAAAGAGAACTTCCTCCTGATCATTGCACTGAACAATAGCAAGCTTCTTTTCCTGGATTTGAACCAATCATCAGCCTCCATGGGATCATTAGCTTGTGCAAAAGTAGGTGGTCGAGTCCTCATGAACCCTTCCAATCTGTTGTGAGTCGGCAGTGGTGGTGGTGGTGGTGGTGGTGGGGGTGCAGGAACGGGGTTAGGATTGTTGTTGTTATTGGCTTGCAGCTGTCCCAAAGTTTGTATCATAGTTTGCATGAGCTGGTTCTGCATAGCCATCAACCGTTCAAGGTTGTTTGCATCAGTCCCGGGGTTGGCATTTTCAGGAACCTCAACGTGGCCATCCTCTTGTGGTTCATGGTTGCCACGAACGTTCCTCCTTTGACGGCTGGCGTTTTCCCTCACCATCTTTGAGAGAGAGTTGGGTAGAATAGAAAAGAGAAGTTTAGATTGATCCCCCAACTATATGCATCAAGGTGTATGAACTAAATATCTTCTTCTATTTATTTCAGCCTATATATGAGGATGTGAACACGTGCCAAAGCATCTCACATCTCTACTATGTGTGGATGTGGACATTTGCCGAAGCGTGCCACAACTCACACCAAGCACACAAACACAAACAATCATTCACAAAAGTTCAACACACCACTCCTATTCACGCTACTATGATTTAAACGTTCCTATTACAGCTTATTCAATGGTGAATGTAGCCTAGAGTGGGGGTGAATAGGCTTTTTGACGCTTTGTTGTGCCCTGAAACACTTAGTAGTCTATCAAATACAAAGAAATCGGACTAGTCCGGTAGAGTGCGGACTAGTCTGTTTTCTAAACAGAGAAAAATCGGACTAGTCCGGTACTCGGCGGACTAGTCCGGTATGCGTGGACTAGTGAGATCAAGATTGATCAATGTTCACTTTTAATACTCTATGCAGCGGAAATTAATCGTTAGTTTGGATGTATTGCAATAGTGACACAATGAATAACAGGAAACAACTTTGATTTTAATAGTTGAATGTGAGTTTCAAAGGATAGATTAAACACTATAATATGATGAACAATCAATGCACAAGAGTAGGAGACAAGTGTTTATCCCGAGGTTCGATTCCACGAAGGCAATCTACGTCCCCGTTGAGGAGTCCACTAAGGACCGGGTCTTCTCCAACCTTACCCTCGTCGAATCGCCAAAAAGGCCGATTCTCTTCCGCTAATCACAAAGGGCAATAAAATTGTTCAAGGGGCCTTATCACAAGTTGAGGGCTCCCCAAGAATTACAACGAATGAATGAACATGACTCAACACACTCAATAGATGAACAATTAACAACGAAAAGTCTGCGAGAGATCAAACTCAAGAGCTCAAGAGGTGTAGAACTAGTCTCTCCTTTGATCAATTGCCAATCCACAAGAATTGATCCTTCTTGGGTTAGAATGTATGGAGAGAGGTAAATTCTGGGCTCTTGGGAGGTGTGACGGCGCAGGGGGTTCAAAAGTTATGTTGGTATGACCATACACCTCTTTTTATAGTAGGGTTTCCAATGGGTACTTTAGGGTCTGCGATGTCCGGACTAGTCCGTGGTTAATTTCGGAATAGTCCGGTGTGCGGTGTGTAGAAAATCCTAAGTGTTGTGAGATATCGGACTAGTCCGTGATATTGCGGACCAGTCCATTTTCTGTCCAGAGACAAAATCGGACTTGTCTGGATGATATCGGACTAGTCCGTTTTCTGGTCAGAAAGAAAATCAGACTAGTCCGGCTGATATCGGACTAGTCCGGCCGTGTTGAAATTGTGTAGTTAGTTTGATTTCTTTCTCTTGAGCTCTTGGGGTGTGTTTCTCCAACACACTCTATACTAAGTGATCTATTCTTTTCAGTTCTTTAGCTCTTATCAATTTGGATCCTCCTTCTCCTTTCTTTTTGCGCTTTCTTCTTAATTTCTTTGAGAACCTGCGCTCATTCTCAACAATTTTGTTAGGGTCTCATTTGTTTGTCATAAATCAATCAAAACCCACAAGGGGTGCCTATATGCACTTTCAATCTCCCCCTTTTTGGTGATTGATGACCACCAATTGAGATCTCACAAATATGACAATAAGAATTCAGATTTTCATAAAGTGTGCACATATGAGTTTTGAACAAAATAGGCAATGAAGACATGAAACATATGTGCACTCTTTATGGTGGGGTGCAAAACTACATGTGTGAGCAATAATTTTGAAGTAAATATCATAATGAGCATAATCATCAGGAGTCTCAATTCTTCATAGCAGTTTTAAACATACACCATTCATCAAAAGCATAACATAGTCATCTCACAAAAGCATAATGATAACATAAGTCATAATGAGCATAATCATCAGGAGTCTCAATTCTTCATAGCAGTTTTAAACATGCATCATTCATCAAAAGCATAACATAGTCATCTCACAAAAGCATAATGATAACATAAGTCTTACAAACGCATAATGGTAGCATAAGTCTTACACAAGCTCATCTCTTAAGCTAAGATACAAAAAGAAAGACCTACGACCTAGGACTCCCCCTCAATCTCTCCCCCTTTGGCATCAAGGCACCAAAAGAAGGAGAGGAGGGATTTACTTGTCCTCGCCAGCTCACTCCTCGCTGTCGGTCCTTTCTTCATCTTCATCATCTGCCTGAGGAAGAGGGGGAGAGGAACCACTCGTCGTGCCAAAGTAGGCATGCTCTGAAGGAGAGAGGAGGAAGCTCTGTAAACTCAGATGCAGAGTCCTCTGAGATAACCGGGGATCCAATGGGCTCAATCTCTAGTTTTTGGCATATTTCTTTGACATTTGCCTTCATGTATCTCATCTATTCTTTTCTTGCCTTGTTCATCTTATGTAGCTTCACCTCAGTTTTACGGCAAGAGCTGAAGATAGCAGCCAAAAACTTCATGATCCCACTAGAGGAACATTTCTGTGGAGAGGCCCTAGTCTTGGATGCAGGCCTTGCATCTTCATGCGCTCTCTCTGGATGTTCCTCAGGTGATCCAGGTGAGGGAGCAGCTGGGAGGGAGGCCTAAGGAGGCTTCTGAGGCCTTAGAGCAGTGTGCTCTACATCCTTCACAAACTCCATTCGTGTGACTTTCTCAATTATGAACATCAAGTAAGGAGCATGGCAACATGAATGGTTTGGTGTGCAGGATATGTTTACCATGTCATTCCAAATATAGTCAAAGATATTAAATCTTCTCCTCCTTCTGATCACTTTCATCAAGGTTCTCAGATAATCTTGGACGCTCTCGGCATCTCCATCCTTTGGAGCAATGGTCTTCCGGAGCACTCTGTTGAGAACAATGAAGAAGGGCTTCATGTTCTTGGTTGAGGGAGGGTTGAATGGAAGTCGAGTATCATAGAGAAACTCCATCTTGTCCTTCTCCACCACTCCCAGATTGTGAATTACAATCTCATCATTCCCGGTGTCCTCAAGATGCAGCAGTCTGGCAAACTCAGTGTAGGAGATTGTGTACTTGGATCCATGTGTCATCCAAATCACTTTGTCTTCTCCATCATGAGCAAAGTGGCAGGTCGAGTAAAACTGGGCAATGATCTCAACATTCCAGTTGTACCTGAAGGCGAGCAGGTCCTTGAGTCCATGTCTCTCTGCAGCCTCTATGACCTACTCAAAGGCTTCACAGCTTTTCCTCTCAAAGTACGTCCAGTCGATCCATTGACTTTGGACCACTGGAGTCTTCATTTGGAGGTACACCGAACTGTAGTAGTCTGAGTGAAAGTTGCTCCAAAATCTCCTGTCGGCTGCCTCTTTGCCGGAGCTGTAAGCATCAACCTTCCTCAGGTTCCATGCCACTTCACTCCCCTTGCCATTGAACTTCTACTCCGAGGGATCCCTATTTCCCTGCCTTGGAGCTGTCATCTTCAGGGGACCAATCGGGCCGGAAGCAAGACCCTTTCCATTGCCCTTGGTTTGGCGTTCAGCCACCAAGCTAGAACCAGCCACATTTGCTCTTGAAGCTGGTCCCTTGATTGTGACCTTTCGGCAAACTCTAGGTGGGGTGAGCGAGGGCTCGATAGCATGATCTTGTCTCTTTTTGGAGCGAGACTCCTGAGGTTAAGACATCATATCTTGATCTATCTCTGCCTCAAAGTGTCACACCCGGTTTCTCCGAAGAACAACCGAGTGAATATCACATGTATGCCAGGATCATTTTCTCATACATGTGATGACAAATAGTAAAGCATCATTTATTACAAGCCAGGTGTCGAATATAAATAAGTCTTACATAGCATATGCCTCGATAGGCGATAATGAGTTCATAACAAGTAAATAAAATAGCAGCGGAATATTATTCTTGTGGGCTCCGTCACAGGCGTTGCCCGGGAGAACTCCATGAACCTAAAAACCTTCTTGGGGTATGAAGTCTTGATCATTAAACACCACATCATTCTCTTGACCTGAGCAGCAATATAAACCAACAAATATGCAAGGTTGAGTACCGATGGTACTCAGCAAGTGTGGGAAAGTTATGTCATGCATGGCTAGAACAAGGAGAGGTTGAACTCATGGTTAAAGCTCTACACAATTATTGCCTACCACCTTAGCTTATTAAGCACCTACATTACTACACAGGTGATATGGTCCCAATCTCCCATCCCATCATCATAATCAAATAACCATAACATCATTTCCAATGTTAAGCTCCCCGCTTAACATCCACAACCTCCAAGATCCTCATCCTCTAATCATGAATAAGTCCAAGCCACTCTTGACCGTGAGCACGGCTGTCATGACAGTTTTGACTCTGCAGAGTTTGCACCACTGTACCCACATGTAGTGATTTCATCCCCCGTTTCCGGGTGGACTAAAAGAACCTCCATTATGCCAGTGGCCACGAACCACATTCACACTTCCCAGGTATGTAGCCAGGAGATCACTACGAAGTCTTTACAAAGGGATTCCCGATGAGCGTGGGCCCACTGAGGTTTCACCCCTAACAGCGTACAAGAGGCTCCAACCCCGCTGCAGTGGCCCCCTCTTGAGCCTTGCGGTTTATATGGTAGTCCAGCTGACACCTATTCCCTGCACCATCAAACACACCCATACTATGCCGGGGATACACCTAATTAATTGGCCAAGCTGCCCCATCTCAGCATGTGGTTGGCACGGTAAAGCCAGGTTACATGCTCCATGAACCGGTCCTTAGGATCCAGGCAAGTACTAAACACAAACCCGAGTCTCGTGCACCCAGCACCAACCAAATCATCCAACTTGCCTTGATCCCTACCTCTACATAACCCAGAATATCTCATTCAAGAGTATGGTAAATAAACTGATGATCTCATATCCCAATTATCCCATTCTAAGCATGGCTAAGCAGAAGCATATTAATAAATGATATGATAAAATAAATCCCAACCCAAGCTACAAGGAAACAAGGTAATCAATTCTAGGGAAACTTCCTAACATGGGTTTCATATTTCAATTGACAATGCAAATAATTCTAGCTACACATCCTAGTATAGGATCAAAGTGGTCAAGGACACTTGCCTTCTTCCTGCTGCTCTGGGAATGGAAAGTCTTGTTCTTGGAAGGGAAGAACTTGCTCTGGAGCAGGTTCTACTCATACCATCACACATAGCAAAAGAAAACAACAATCCATAAGACATAGTTCACACTTTCACTTCATACAAACCAAACATTCACACCTATGAAAGTCATTCACACTTCTAAGGGTTGTGGTTACTCTATGTGTGGTGATTTTTGACCTACATGCACTTTTAAACATATGTATATTCTTTCTAACTTTTGTATTCAGATTTCTGTTTGTACACTATATATAAATTCCCAATTTAAACAAATTCTTTAATACCCTCTTTAGCTACCAAGAGTGCATGCAAGGTAATTTCCTACTCCAAATGGTTTTCAGACCTTCTACCAATCCTAAACTGAATTCTTTGGATTTTGGAAACTTCATTTATCATTTTCTAGTTATTCACACTTAGCTTGCTATATTCCCAGATTTTTTTCCTATGCCTAATTGTGAACTTTATTAGGAAAATAGTAAGACACCTCATCTAAACAGAATAGGTTCTGATCTAAAATATTAAAGAATATATTTTTGAACTTCTCCTCTGATGTGAACTAATTTAAATTTATTTTATCAATTTTCAGAATTATTTCCTAGCCTAAAAATGTGTCCCTATAACTAATAAATGTGAACAATCAATTAGACAGATCCATTTCAGCTAAAAATCTATTTTTATCTCACTCCAAAGTTTTCCAAGTGCTAGGAAAGTTTAAATTTGAATTTACAATGTGTTTGTCCCATCTTTTAAATTTTAAATACTAATCACATATTCAAACTCCTAAATTTAATATCACATAGGGTTAAAAAGGTAAACTCACCCCACTACAGGGTCTATTATATTATTTTAAGAATTTCCAGGGGCCTAACTATGCATAACAGAGGGGTTTTGCTAATTTTTATTAAGTCCTGGGGCTAAAACTGATTTTTAATTGAGTTTACATGAATTTCCGAAGTTCCAGGGGCTAGATCAGAAGTTTCCGTGGCTAGCTCATATTTTCTGAGATCCCCAGGGGGTAGTGCGTAAGAATCCCGGCCTTTATAATGCGGGGCTGACATGGACTGTCCGATTTAAAACAGACGGCTGAGATTATAACGTCGAACCGGTACGCGGGGATTTAAATTCTACCGTGCGATTTAAAATAGACGGCCCTCAAGCGGCCACGTCGCTCTGATCGAGCGTGGGCGGCGCTGCCTGGCGGCGCGCGGCGGCGGAAGGCGGCGATCTCGCCGGAAAACTTCGGATCTTCGTCAATTCTTCCTAAAACTGAGATTTCATGGCATAGATCGGTGGAGGGGAGGTCGGAGATCTCACCAAGGGGGTTTTCTTGAGCTCGGAGGTCCCGGAAGGCGGTTGGCGACGAGGTCCGAGCTGGAACAGCGGCGAGGCTCGTCGGAGCTGTGTCTAGGGCAAAATCTACCGAGTTTTCTGCTCCTGCGTGATTCCCCGGAGGCGGTGGATCAAGATCAGCGCGTTAGATCAGAAATCCCGAGCGAAGATCGAGAGAAATTGGCCGGGGAAACTCTGGTTCTCACCGGGAGGAAAACGGCTGATCGTGGGGGAAAAACGCGGCGATGCCGGCGTTTTTATAGATGGGGGAGGGCGGCGGGTTTGTTTAGATTGAGTTTGAGTCGTTTGGGACCGGGAGTCGGGCTGAGGGACGCGGAATTTCGGGTTGGTTTACGATCGCGCGCGCGGAAGAGTCCGGCGGTTGGCACGATCGGGAGGTCGGGGATGACAGGCGGGCCCCGCCTGTCAGTGAGAGGGAGAGGGGGCGTGCGGCTGCGGGCTGGCGCGGGGGTGGGTGGGCCGGCTGGTGGGTTTCGGCCCACTGGCCGGGGGGTTTGTTTTTTTTTCTTTTTCTTTTTTCTTTTTCTTTTCTGTTTTGAGTTTAATTTGAATTCCAATTTGAATTTGAATTTCTGCACCACATGCAATACGTCCAAAAATTTTTAAATTCCCCTCTTAACAGGTTTTGGGGTGTTACATCAAAGTCGGAGAGACTCTCATTTGATCCCGACATGATTTTTGACAAGGAAGATAAAGTGGGTATGAATAATCAAGAATGAAAAAGGATTGCATTGAGTTGACACAAGCTAGGATTCCCTAACAAGATCTCTTAATCAGGGCATATCGGACTAGTCCGGTGTTCAGGGACAGACTAGTCCGGAGTACCGGACTTGTCCGCCCTAATAACGGACTAGTCCGTTATGTGGCTGCTCAAGCCCTAATTTGTTGAAATTTGAGATTATTCAATGCAAATGTGATCTAGGGTACATGGAATACATCAATAAAGCATGTATTGACTAGAGGAGCTGATCTAATTGAGCAAAAACAAGTAAGATTGAAGGTTCTAGGGTTTGGAGGGAAGTTTACCAAATCCTTCGATTCAAGGCGTTCAGGGAGTTTTTGATTCGGACTAGCCCGGGGTCTTTGATCCCTTTGAGGTGGAGAATGTTTCCCACGGAAATTTGGATGGTTTTGATGGAGAAATCACAAATCCACCTTGGGAGCTCTTGAGTGAGGAGAGAGAGAGAAGGGAGGGTTGTGAGGATGAAGAAGATTAGGTTTGAGCCGTCCCTAGGGTTATGGAGTCGAAATATCGGACTAGTATGGACAATATCGGACTAGTCCGTTTTCTATTCAGAGAGAAAATCGAACTAGTCCGTGGTTGTCCAAACTAGTCCGGACTAACGGACTAAGTGAGGACTAGTCTGCTAGTGCGGACTAGTCCGGTGTGACCACGGACTAGTCTGTGGTCCCTTGTACAGAAGTATACAAAACATATATATATATATATATATATACTGTCGAAGTGTGCGATCGACACTTCCCCCGGGCCTGCACTGGGCAGCCCGCGGAGGTTCTTTTTTCGGCGGGGCTAGTCTCCTAGCGGAAAGCTTGCGCGGATGGACGAGTTAGCGAGAGCTTGACACGGCGAGTTTTACGTGGTTCAGGCCGCCGGAGCGTAAAACCCTACGTCCACGGCGAGCTACGGAGCTCGCTGTATTGCTTGCTGCTCAGGGCCGGAGGCCTGAGCTTGGGGGTGAGTTACAGCTTGAGAGTGTATGGCTAGCGTATGAGTTGCAAAGTGCGAACCCCTGCTATTGACGCCTACCCGAGCCTTTTATAGTCCAAGGCTCGGGCGGCTTACAAGGGAAGCCGGGACCCGACAGGTGGTCCCGGGAAGATTGTCTATTATCTACCGTATCTGTAGTTACGCCGGTAGCTGCCTCTGGTTGAAGGCTTCTGAGTCTTCATCTTGCCGCCCTGCCCATGCCGCGTGCTAGTCGTAGTGGTTGATGACGGCGCAGGCGGCATGGGATGTCTTGTCGCGGTGTTTATTGGCTGGCAGGTTCTGACACCGCGCGCCAGTCTGTGATGCGACTGGGCGCAACGGCACCTGACAGACGCGTGCTCCGCGTTTCCGCGTCTTGGGAAGACGCGAGCCTTGAATACCTTGTACGGGCAAGGTGAGGAACGCCTTTACGCCCGCCGCCTACCGCTCGGGGGCAGGCAGCACCGTTCTTCTGGCCACGTGGCGGGTCCGGAGCCCTTCTCTGAGGTGAGAAGGGTCCGGCCTGCGGGGTACGTGGAGTCTCCGGACCTCTCCCCGCGGAGGGGGAGGTCCGGCCTCTGTATGCCACGTGGCGGGCCCGGAGCTCTCCTCTACGGAGAGGGAGGTCCGGCCCCGCTGGACGCGTGGCGTCTTCGGACCTCTCTCCCGCGGAGGGGGAGGTCCGGCTTCTGTATGCCACGTGGCGGGCCCGGAGCTCTCCTCTGAGGAGAGGGAGGTCCGGCCCCGCCGGACGCGTGGCGCCTTCGGGGCTCTCCCTGCGGAGAAGGGCGAGCACCTTAGGCATTTTACCCTGTGCGCGGGGGTACCCCATATCTCAGGTACCGACAATGGCCCCCGGGCCCATCTCGGGGGAGATAGCGAGCCCGAGGTGGGACCTCCGTCTCTTCCGATCCGCACACTTTCTTTAAGTCCCGAATTGGTCGCTGCCGGAGCATGAACGGCCGCGGGGTCGTTAGAGCGTGCGCTCACTTGATGATTGCTTTTACTGCGGCGGTTCCCAAGGCTGCCACTTCTGCACGTTGCGGCGCTTTCTTCGGGAACCGCCGAAGTGCCTTGCCGGCTCATCTTCTCAGGAGGCTGACTCCTTGACCCCACCACTTTAGCTAAGCGGTTTGGGCCCAGCTTTCATCGGCGCCCAGTCTCGGAGCCGACGAGGTCGCCGATGCGATGTTTCCGGAGGTTTTCAAATTACCTCGAACCATCCCTGGAAAGTTTTAAAAGGGGATCTCACCCGCATCGCGGCTTCCCTTCGCATTGCGCTCGTACTTCCCTTGAACTCTTGCGTCCCGGCTCTCCTGCCCTTGCGCCTTCTTTTGCTATGGCTTCCAACTTGCTTCCGACGCGCCTCGTTCGCTCCTCCGAGCTCGGGCCAGTGCGCAGGCTGCTGGGCTGGCGCTCGGAAGAGCAGAAGCATCGGCTCCGCCGAGGATCTCTCCCCCTGGTCCTGGAAAAGGGGGAGATAGTCTTCTTCACCGCTTATGCTCTGGCGGGGTTCGTTCCGCCGATTTCTTCCTTCTTGGTCACCCTGCTGGAGACATACGGTCTCCAGCTCCACCATCTCTCCCCAAACTCCTTCGCAATGGCGGCCGTTTTTGTCCACTTCTGCGAGATGTTCGTGGGGGTACACGCCTCCGTGACGCTCTTCCGCCACTTCTTTGTGCTGCGGACTACTGGACGCGGCTCAAAGACTCAGATGGGGGCATATTACTTCCAGCATCGCTGCAAAGACCCCAAGGTTTCCAGATACCTCCTGCCCTTCAGCGCATCAAGGTGGGAGAACTGGAGGGAGAGCTGGGTGGTAGTGCAGACCGACGAGCACGATCGCCTACAACTCCCAACCGCTAGCCCGACCACCGATCGCCGCTTCTGGGAGGAGATCCCTGAGCTGGAGCAGGAGTATACTCCGGTCTTGGAGCGGATCCGGTTCTTGGCCAACGAGGGGCTGACGTCTCTAATGGTGCTGATGGACTTTGTCTCTCGCCGCATTGCTCCCTTGCAGCAACGCAGCCGCCCAGCGTGGTACTATACCGGTGAGCAGGACTGTACCAGGCTGGAGAGAGGCCCCGGCTCTGTCCCTTCCGACGAGGAGCTGGAGGAGATGGTGAGCAAGGTGAGCGGTGACTACATTCCCAGCGGCGTCCCCGCCTTTCCGCCTTCTGCCACCCCCCTCTTCTTGGAGCCTCAGAGGAGGTCAGAGCTCCTGCGGAAGATGCCGAATCTTGATGATATCAGGATTGCCGTTCGTCAGGTCGGGGATGCCTTCCGGGGTATCACCATTCCAGGAACCGAGCACCCCGGATCAGGGCATGAGGCATCCGCTGCTGCCAATCCCTCCCCCAAAGCCGACGGAACCCAAGCCGCCGACAAAGGGAAAGGGAAAGAGCCGGCCCCCGGGCATTCAGAGAAGAAACGCGCTCGGTCTCCTCCGAGGGTGCCACCCGTGCCAAGCCAGGGTGCCGGAGCTACTTTGCTTTCATCTCTCGGAGGTGCTGGTCCATCGGGTGGCGACCCGAAGAGGTCCCGAGTGTCCCCCCCCCCCCGGCGGGTCTCTCCCCAGACAGCTGCCGTCCGAATTAGCCCAAGTATCTCGCCATCTTCCCTCGAGCGGCGGGGCTCCCAGGACGGATGTTGGTGGGGCGGCGCCGACGAGCGCGCCGGAGGTCCAGGCGTCCCACTCCGCGACCGTCCCAGCCGCTGGTCCTGGCAGTTCAGCTACAGCCCAGAGGCCAGTGCTGCAAGCTCGCTGGAGCGCTCATGCCGCCCAGTAAGTGTTATTCTTTCTAACTTATAGGAGCAGAGCTCCTGCCTCTTCTCTTATTCTGAGGGCTTATTCTTCTTTGCAGGGACCGACCGGCTGCCAGGGGCGGGCCTCTTATCCGGCCGCCTTCAACCAGCAGGGGCTCCGCGCCTCGGCACCTGGGGACCGCGGCGGCCCCCATAGCTCCCGAATCGGCGGGGGCAGTGGCCGCAGTGGCCGCATCTGCTCCTACCCGCCCTCCTTCACCAGCCCAGAAGCCAGGTCTTGAGACCGGGAGGGCTGCTGTAGGTGTGCCTGCTGGCCCCCTGGCCTGCTTAGGACAGCGTCCCACCGTAGCTGCTAAGGCGCCGGCACTCCCGCCGGCCTTGGACTCGTCCGGGGGGTCCAGCGGCGCAACTCCTGCTCCCCCTGCTCCGGTGCCCGTGTGGGACGCCATGGAGCGTGCCCAGACCAGCACCCGGCAGCTCCAATCTGCCTTTGAGCAGGAGCGGAAGGCATTGGCCGGCGAGAGGGAACGCCTTCTCAGCTGGCAGCAGCGGGCCCGAGCGGACCTCGACTCAAGGCAGTCAAGGCTTGAGGCTATGAGTGCTCTGCTTAGCACCCAGAAGAAGGCCATTAGCCGCTTGGAGTTAGAGGCCCAACGGGTTCGTACCTCCTGCCGCGAGGCTCTGGCCAAAGCTGAAGCCAAAGCCAAGGAGTGTTCCACCGCCGCGGAGGAGTTGCAGCTGCAGGTAGCCCATCGGGAACACACCGCCGCTGAGCGGGAACGCGCTGCTGCGGCCGAGGAGGAGAAGACCACCGCTCGGCTGAGGGTCAAGGTGGAGGAGCTAAGGGCTCGGACTGAGGAGCTGGAGCTCCGTGAGTCGGCTGTCGCCGCGAGGGAGGAACAGTCTTCCAAGGAGCTTCAGGCGGCGATGGGTCGCGAGCTAGCGGCTCGCCAAGAGGTAGAGAAGCTCCAGTCCTTGCGGACTGTCGAGGCCCAGACGGTCTGATGCTTCATTGCTAAGGCGGGATCCGCCTTGGCTCCTCTTGGTTTTAGCCCTGTGCAGGTGGAGACCCCAGCACGGCCGGTGTCCGAAGCGGTCCCAGCCCATGAGACTCTCGGCGACGAGCTAGGTCGGCTCGAATCAGTGATCGCCGACGAGCTGGAAGCGGAAGGTCGGGGCCTTGCGAAGGAGGTTGCGATGCATGTTCTGTCGTGCTTCGTTAGCCGAGACCCTTCCTTTTCTCTGGGGCCGGTCCATTTAGGACCCATCACCGACCGGGAGGAAGCTGCCAGGGCCGAAGTCGAGGACTTAGCTGCCCTTGTGGCCTCTAGGTTTCATTGGGAGTCCGGGGACCCCTAAGCATCTGCCCTCGTGTCCACAAGGCCTTGTACTTCCCTTTTTTATTTTTGTTGAGTCTGTAGACCAGCTCGTGGAGCCTTTGTATGGACAGACTCTTGTTTCTTTCCGTGTCTGCATGCCCTAGTCTTCTTCTTGGCCTTTCCTGACCGAGCCCTTAGCTCCGCAAGGACTCGGGGGCCTTGACCGATCTCGAAGCTCCGCATAGACACCTTGTCCGGGTCCCCACTGTATAGTAAGGGTTTCGGAGGTCTCCAGGACCCGCCTTACGAGACCAGAGGGGGGTCCGAGCCTGTTGGCCACATGGCGGGCCCGGAGCTCCCGCCTGAGATGAGGTCCGGGCTTGCAGGGCACGTGGAGGCCCCGGGCCTCCCCTCGCAGAGGGGGGAGGTCCGACTTCTGTAGACCACGCGGCGGCCCCGGAGCTCCCCTCAAAAAGGTGGGAGGTCCGGCCCCGCTGGACACGTGGGGCCTTCGGACCTCGCCCCTGTGAGGGCTAGCCCTTTTGATCTTACCTTGGGGTTTTTGGCCTACCTCGATCCCGTAGCGGCCCCCTGGTAGGTGCGTTCTATTGGGTGGATGCGCCTACCATACTCCTGCGGGGAGCTGAGGCTGAGAAGTCCTGCACACAAGTAAGGAAAAAGTAATTCTCCTTGGGGGCTCCCCCCCTATTCCTTAGTCGTATCTGCAGCAAATTCCGACTAAAGATGAGAATGGGAAGAAGGAGTTGAACGCATAGTGAGCACGCGTTAGTTGGGTAATCATAAAAACTTAATAAGTAAATTAAATGAGTACCAAAGTAGAGCAACGTAGGGTAGGTTTCTTTTCATATAAATTTCCATACGGGGGAAGGCGGGCCACGTATGTAGGCCACGACCCACCTCAAGGGAAGCAAGACTCTACGCGCTTGGGGTCGGAACCAGGCGAAGCTGAACGTAGTCCTGGACCGTCCCCTGAGGCTTAGTTGCTCCAAGCCCTGTTCACGGACTTTTATGGAAATTACTACAAAAAGAAAGGCCTGCCCTATTGTTGCTCTAGGGGTAGAACTTACAGCGGTGTTCCGTGTTCCGAAGGTTCGGGAGCGGGTCCCTGTCTTCGGTTCTGGGGAATGGTCCCAGGCCCGGGATGTCCAGCCCCAGTACGGCAAATGGCCATGCGGGCTGGATCATCTGTACCGTCCAAGCCGGTGTATGGATCTGCTTGGCGTGGAACAGGCACGCTTAGCAGCTCTCGACCAGCTCGACGGCATCCTGGACTGTTGCCGGCTAGTAGAAGCCATGCCGAAAGGATTTACCGACAAGCGTGCGTGAGGAAGAATGACTCCCGCATTCGCCTCCATGGATCTCAGCGAACAAGTCGCAGCCTTCCCCCTGGGTTATACACCGCAATAGGATGTGGTTGGCGCTACGTCGGTAGAGATCCCCTTCTACCGCCATGTGTCTCTTAGCCACACGTGCAATCCGTTCAGCGGATACACGTTCATCAGGGAGGATATTGTCTTTCAAGCAGTCCCGGACCTCCGTGATCCATGCATCGGGTCTGACTTGAGCATCTGGATCTTGAGCGCTGAGTTGCACGGAGTCCCCAGTGACGCTTATGATCCTTGGCAGCGCTCATGGCCGCCGGGACCGCCAGCTTCAAGGTGCTGGTCTAGCCCCCTTCGCCCGGCTCGGCGGGATGGGCTGTGGGTCGCGGCAATGTCCTCTCGAGGCCCCCTCTAGGCACAGTGGCTCCGGTGGCAGTGGGGGCCCTCGTTGAAAGGTCGTCAGCTGCGGCCTTGCTAGCGCGCGGTACGTGGTGCAGGTCCAAGGCGAGGGGGTCTGTCTCCGCTGTCTTGGTTGTTAACCAGACTGGGGATTGCCCTGAGCCAACGACTAGCGAGAAGGATGGGCACTCCATACTTTGCTATGTTGTTGGTTGCCTTGGAATTGAAACGCGCCACATACCCAGACTGCTCCCCCGATGGCGTGAGGAACAGTACGCTAGCATCGGCCCCCTGCTTTCGCAAGGAGCCATCGACGAACATCATTCGATAAGGCCTGGTGAAGGTCTGGGCTCAGGGTACTGTTTCATCGTCTCCGTGGCCCCCTGAGCGTGCGTCTACTTCAGCCATAAGTGAACTAATGCTTTGTTAATGTCTGTATGACGGGAAAAGGAACCTAGATCAAACTTCAGTAGTTCCGCCGCCCATTTGGCGGCATCGCCCACCGCGTGGAGCTGTGGGGGGTAGCTTTTAGCCTAGGGGGATCGTTGGGTGCCCGACACTCGGGGTCCTCAGGCTGCTTTGGACCTCGCGGGAAGCTCCGCTGACGTCCCGGGAGCTCCGGGAGGTCCTGCTGGTCCTCCGGGAGGTTGTGTCGGGGATCCGAGGTCTGGTCTTCTGGTGCTTGCTTCTCGGTAGCGAAACAGGTTACTGTGGTATGGGGTTAAAGCCATTGCGCGAAGACCGGAAATTTGCGGGACCCCTAGCTATGCCGAGTCGGTTCACGCCGGGATTAGCAGGTAAAGAGCGCCCTCCAACTACTTCAGACCCAGGGGTCTGATGGGAGTCCTAGCAAGCATTTGGGAACCGCAGCATATCACAGCCTGGTATCGAGTCTACTATTTGCTCTATCATAGGAAGAAAAAATAGGTCTTTAGGGCATGCCTTATTGAGACTGGTGTAGTGGATGCGCTTCCGGAGCTTCTCGCTGGCCTTCGGGACTATAACACGGTTTGCCAAGCGCCGGGAGCGGCGGACTCTCCGTCTCGTCGGACGGCCGGACGTCGGGAAAGACCTTTAAGTAGTGCTCCATCACCTCCCTAGGGATCTCTGGCCTCGGTGATGGCTGTCATGCAGCACATCGACCTCATGCCGGAGGGGGGCAACGAGCGCGCCTTCCTATATGCTACCCAGGCCCCCGGCTACCCGGGTGGTCTGGGTGGCATCGGCGCTGATTCGGACGAGCCTTGTGGGGACGTCGTCCTCATCAAGGGGTTGCACGCGGGGTGCAGTGGTAGGGGCACGATGGCGTGCACTTAGGTGGAGCTGGTTTGGTTCTGTACTGCTGAGGGCTGGCGCTCTAGTTGCTGTAAGCGCCTGAAACCTTTCCAAGGCTAATACTGCGGCAGCACAGTCTCCACAAACCTTGAGGACGCCTGTTGGTGTAGGCATCTTCAGGACAAGATAGCCGTAGTGGGCTACTGCCATGAATCGGTACAGGGCTGACCTACCGATCATGGCAATCTCGGCCACGTCGAACAGAATGTACTCCGTCCGGTAGCTGTCCGGTGCCCCAAAGGTCACCGGCAGGCTGATGCGGCCGTAGGGAACGACCTGTCCCGGCCCTACCCCTGAGAACGGGCTTGATGGGGCGAGCTTGGCCATCGGTATCTGCAGCTTCTGGAAGGCTGCGTGACTGATGAGGTTCAGTCCAGCCCCACCATCCACCAAAACGTGGCACATCTTCACGTTGGCGATGGTAAGGGCCACCACGAGCGGTAGTTGGCCGGCCCCAGCCATGTTCCTGGGGCAGTCGGTGTCATCGAAGCTGATGGGGGTTCCCATCCACCTGAGGTGCGTACTACACCTGGGAGGGGAGCCACCGACGCTACCGCTCGGCGCAAGGCCTTAGCCATGCTTCTGGACAGGGGGGTCAGCGGACCCGCCGAAGATGTCACAGGGCATCTTCCAGTGCTCGTCGTCACTGGAGATGGAGCTCCCATGATTGCGCGCTGCCTTTGCGGCGCGCCGGAGCTCCTGGAAATCCACCTGGCGGTCGTTGCCGTCTCGGGCCTCGACCTTCTGGTTGCCCTCCCTTACTATAGGATGGGGCATCAGCTAGGGGCTGCTTCCCCTTCCGGAAGCGCCCCGCGAGCTTCTGGATTTCCCGGCCTCTGGAGGAATTCCGCCGGGTTGATGCTGCCGTCGTACTTCTCAGGCAAGAGCGGCCGAAACTTGCGCGGCCATTTTGTGAAGCGAAAGCGGGGCGCGAGGGCCGCACACCCTGCTTCTGTCGCCGTAGGTTCAGATGCCGCGAATGCTTGGTTCGCGCTGAGCACCGCATGTGCCGGCCGCCATACGTAGGACATACGACTGTGGCATATTGAGTAGCAGCGCTCTTCGCTGCGGCTAGCGCACCCTCACTAGGTACACCCAGCGCTACTGAAAACCTGACGCTGGTCGGAGCCTGCATTGCCGGGGTCGGCGCTGCCAGAGCCGGTTGCTGGCTCCCAGTGCAGGTATCGGCGCCGCGAACGCCTGGTTCTCCGCTGGCACAGTATGCCCCGGTATGGGCAAGGCCGCTCTATAGACCGGGGACGCCGTTTGCAGGGCATATGGTTGTGGCATATGTTGCGCGACGTATGCCTGGGGCAGAGCTCGCGTAGCGAAGATCTACCCTTCAGGCTGGGTCGAGGCCGACGTCATGTTGTCGCCAGCCTCTTGAGTGCGACGCCCTTCTTGACGTCGCTCGAGGAACACTCGGGCATCTTGGCCTAGGTGACACCGTTCCAGCTCTGTCCTCAGGTCCGTCGACGGAAGCTTGGTGGAGCTGGAACTCCCCCGTCTGGCCGTCAACCGTTGGCGTGCGCGTCAGCGACACAGCCGGTTGGTCGGAGTGTCATCCCCGCCGAAGTCAATGGTTTGCGTCGGTGACGACAAGATGGTCTACCTCGCGAATCCACTGCTGGGTCGCTGCCTGAGGCGCGTCCCCAGCAGGCGGATTGCACAGTAGCGCCCTTGCTGCGGCTAGTGCACCCCCACCGGGTACGCCCGGCGCTACTGAAGGCCTGACGCTGGATGGAGCCTGCATTGCCGGGGTCGGCGCTGCCAGAGCCGGTTGCTGGCTCCCAGCTTGCCCTGTCACACTCCGTCCTGAGTGTGTCATCATGTACTTTCCCCTGTGGTCACGGTTCGCCGTGACCGCGGAGGGGGAGAGTTTGCCGCTGAAGGAAGCTTGGTCATCTTCGTCGGCGGAAACTCGTCGCGCTAGGGGAAAAGCCCCCTACCTGGCGCGCCAAATGTCGAAGTGTGCGATCGACACTTCCCCCGGGCCTGCACTGGGCAGCCCGCGGAGGTTCTTTTTTCGGCGGGGCTAGTATCCTAGCGGAAAGCTTGCGCGGATGGACGAGTTAGCGAGAGCTTGACACGATGAGTTTTACGTGGTTCAGGCCGCCGGAGCGTAAAACCCTACGTCCACGGCGAGCTACGGAGCTCGCTGTATTGCTTGCTGCTCAGGGCCGGAGGCCTGAGCTTGGGGGTGAGTTACAGCTTGAGAATGTATGGCTAGCGTATGAGTTGCAAAGTGCGTACCCGAGCCTTTTATAGTCCAAGGCTCGGGCGGCTTACAAGGGAAGCCGGGACCCGACAGGTGGTCCCGGGAAGATTGTCTATTATCTACCGTATCTGTAGTTACGCCGGTAGCTGCCTCTGGTCGAAGGCTTCTGAGTCTTCATCTTGCCGCATTGCCCATGCCGTGTGCTAGTCGTAGTGGTTGATGACGGCGCAGGCGGCATGGGATGTCTTGTCACGGTGTTTATTGGCTGGCAGGTTCTGACACCGCGCGCCAGTCTGTGATGCAACTGGGCGCAACGGCACCAGACAGACGTGTGCTCCGCGTTTCCGCGTCTTGGGAAGACGCGGGCCTTGAATACCTTGTACGGGCAAGGTGAGGAGCGCCTTTACGCCCGCCGCCTACCGCTCGGGGGCAGGCAGCACCGTTCTTCTGGCCACGTGGCGAGTCCGGAGCCCTTCTCTGAGGTGAGAAGGGTCCGACCTGCGGGGTACGTGGAGCCTCCGGACCTCTCCCCGCGGAGGGGGAGGTCCGGCCTCTGTATGCCACGTGGCGGGCCCGGAGCTCTCCTCTGCGGAGAGGGAGGTCCGGCCCCGCTGGACGCGTGGCGTCTTCGGACCTCTCTCCCGCGGAGGGGGAGGTCCGGCTTCTGTATGCCACGTGGCGGGCCCAGAGCTCTCCTCTGAGGAGAGGGAGGTCCGGCCCTGCCGGACGCGTGGCGCCTTCGGAGCTCTCCCTGCGGAGAAGGGCGAGCACCTTAGGCATTTTACCCTGTGCGCGGGGGTACCCCATATCTCAGGTACCGACATATACATATATATATATATATATATATATGTATTTAAAAGTTCCTACTAAAGATTAAGGGACAAAGGCACATACATATTCTTGATCAATATGATCAGTAATCGTACAACAATCAAGCTATGACCATGATTCAGCAAGATCAAGTAACTAACATAGTTTTTAAGAGAAAAATAAAGAGAGATTATTTTTCAACATAATTCATATGATTTTGAGGATGGCATACAGATACGCAAGTTTTCAAGCCACGTTTCGAGCATCAAGGATATTTAGTTCATTTCGGAGCTCACAAAAGCGTTTTTCATCAAGTGGTTTGGTAAAGATATCGGCTAGTTGTTTTTTAGTATTGACATGGGAAATGGCTATGTCTCCTTTCATTGAGTGATCTCTCAAAAAATGATGCCGGATATCTATATGTTTGGTTATAGAGTGCTCAATAGGGTTATGGGCAATTTTGATAGCACTCTCATTGTCACAAAGGAGTGGAATACGACTTATATTGTAACCGTAATCCCTTAGAGTTTGTCGCATTCAAAGGAGTTGTGCACAACAACTCCCGGCTGCAACATACTGCGCTTCTGCTGTGGATAGAGCAATTGAATTTTGTTTCTTGGAAGACCAAGAGACTAGGGATCTACCTAGGAATTGGCAAGTACCAGAAGTACTTTTTCTATCTACCTTGCATCCGACATAATCTGCATCGGAGTATCCAATGAGATTGGGTTTTGAACCTTTGGGATACCAAAGGCCTAGGTTGGGTGTATGAACTAAATATCTCAAGATCCTTTTAATGGCTGTCAGATGACATTCCTTAGGATTGGCTTGAAACCTTGCACACAAACATGATATCAGGCCTAGATGCACATAAAAAGAGTAAGGAGCCAATCATAGAACGATATACCTTTTGATCCACATTAGGTCCGTCTTCATTTAGATCCAAGTGTCCATTTGTCGCCATGGGAGTCTTTATGGGGTTTGCTTTGTCCATTCCAAACTTCTTGAGAATGTCTTGAGTGTACTTTGTTTGGATTATGAACGTCCCGTCCTTTTTTTGCTTCACTTGGAATCCCAAGAAGTACCTCAGCTCTCCCATCATAGACGTCTCAAATCTATCTGTCATAATTTTGCTAAATTCTTGACAAAAGGATTTGTTAGTTGAACCAAATATAATATTGTCAACATAGATTTGGCAAATGAAGAGATCATCATCAAAGTGTTTAGTAAACAAGGTGTAATCAGCTTTTCCGATCTTGAAGTCATTTTCAATTAGAAAATCTCTAAGGCACTCATACCAAGCTCTAGGAGTTTGTTTGAGGCCATAGAGAGCCTTACGCAGTTTGAACACATAGTCGGGGTGCTCTTGATCTTCAAAACCGGGTGGTTGCTTCATGTACACCTCCTCCTTGATCGGTCTGTTGAGAAAGGCGCTTTTTACGTCCATTTGATAAAGCTTGAAATCATGGTGAGTAGCATATGCAAGTAATATACGAATCAATTCAAGCCTAGCTACGGGAGCAAAAGTCTCATTGAAATCCAAACCTTTGACTTGTGAGTACCCTTTTGCCACAAGTTGGGCCTTGTTCCTTGTTACCACTCCATGTTCATCTTGCTTGTTGCGGAAGACCCATTTAGTGCCGACGACGTTGGACTTGGGTCTTTCAACAAGCTCCCACACTTCGTTCCTTTTGAAGTTGTTCAGTTCTTCTTGCATCGCCATCACCCAGTCCGGATCTTTTAATGCATCCTCGACCCTGTATGGTTCCAAAGAAGATACAAAGGAATAATGTTCACAAAAATTAGCTATGCGAGATCGAGTTATTACTCCCTTTTGGATGTCACCGATTATGTTGTCAACGGGGTGATCTCTTTGGATGCTTTGGTGTACTCTTGGATGTGGCACTTGTGGTCTTGAATCTTCATTATCATCTTCTTCTCCCCCTGAATAGTTGCCCTCATTGATGTTTTGGCCTTCTTGATTTTCTTGAGGTTGATCTTGTATGTAAGCTCCCCCTTGATCATTTTCCTCCATCTGTGGTTCATTTTCTTCATTCGCATTTGAAGGTGGCACTTGTGGTCGAACATCGCCCAAAGCCATTCTTCTCAATGCTTGACATGGAGCTTCTTCTTGATCTAGCACACACTGATCAACTTGCTCTTCTTGAGAGCCGTTAGTTTCATCAAACACTACGTCACGTGCTACTTCAACAAGTCCGGAGGTTTTGTTGGAGTCATGATAAGCGTAGGAGTTCGAATCATATCCAAGTAAAAAACCTTCATTGGACTTCGAAGAAAACTTCGAGGCCCTTGGCTTCTTATTTAAAATATAACGTTTTGAACTAAAAACTCGAAAGTATGAAATATTTGGCTTGTTACCCGTGAGCAGTTCATAAGAGGTTTTCTTGAGAAGCAGATGAAGATATAGTCGGTTTATGTCGTGACAAGCGGTGTTAACGGCTTCAGCCCAAAACCTGTCCGAAGTCTTGTATTCATCGAGCATTGTCCTCGACATCTCAATGAGAGTTCTGTTCTTCCTTTCGGCTACTCCGTTTTGTTGAGGAGTATATGGTGCTGAAAATTCGTGCTTTATTCCTTCTTCATCTAGATGCTCTTCAACTTGGGTGTTCTTGAATTCTGTCCCATTGTCACTTCGTATGTTCTTGATCTTTAATGAGAATTCATTTTTAGGCACGCTTGATGAACTTCTTGAGAGTTCCTTGAGTTTCTGTCTTATCATGCAAAAAGAAAACCCACGTGAAGCGTGAAAAATCATCAACAATGACTAGACCATATTTATTACCGCCGATGCTTATGTAGGCAATTGGACCAAATAGATCCATGTGAAGGAGCTCAAGCGGTCTTGTTGTAGTTAGGATATTCTTCGCGGGATGGGGTGCTCCTACTTGCTTTCCTGCTTGACATGCTCTACACGACCTGTCTTTCTCAAAAACAACATCCTTTAAACCTCGGATGTGACCACCTTTGAGGAGTTTTTGAAGATTCCTCATATCAACATGTGCTAGCCGTCTATGCCAAAGCCAACCCATGTTGGTCTTTGCAACCAAGCATGTGTCAAGTTCGGCTTTATCTTTGTTGAAGTCAACTAGATAAAGTTTTCCCTTCAACACACCCTTGAATGCAATTGAGTTATCACTCCTTCTAAAGACAGTCACACCCTCATTAGTGAATAAGAAGTTATAACCCTTGTCACATAATTGAGATATGGACAAAAGATTATAATCCAGGGAGTCAACATGTAAAACAATATGAGAGAGAGTATGGTGTGATGAAATTGCGATTTTACCGGTACCAAGCACTTTTCCTTGACTATTATCACCAAAATAAATGCCTTCGTTTAGGTCTTCATTTTCTTCATATTCCATAAGCATTCTTCTTTCTTCGGTCATGTGATTGGTGCATCCACTATCTAGCACCCATTTTGCTCCACCGGATGAGTAAGTCTGCAAAAACAATTTATGCCTTGGTCTTAGATACCCAAACTTGCTTGGGTCCTTTTAGGTTAGTCACAATTGATTTGGGCACCCACACATGAGACTTGGTATTCCCATGGCATGGCCCAACATATTTAGCATAAACTCTTATAAGATTACTTTTCATAAATACATATGAAGCATCAAATGTTCTAAATAGAAGTTGTTGTTCATATGTGTTCACATTGTTAAATTTATCAACATTACTAAGCTTTGTAGTTTGAGAAGAGTTTCCCTTGACAAAGGCAATGCAACCCTTGTTATTCTTGTGGTTTCTAGCATTGTGCTTTTCACCATTAGAATATCCAATGCCATATTTGACATTGGGAGGACTTGTGACCGAGTATGCACTGCGTGCATACTTGATTTTCTCCTTGTCAAATATGCCACTTTGAGAAGATTGCTAGTTCTTTGTCAAGTTTGACTTTTTCTTCATGTTAGTGTCATTTTTGGCACAAGTACAAGTAATGCTAGTTTCAGACTTTGTGTGTTGAGAATGTGAGCTAGTAGTTGATGAAGAACCATTTTGCTTGAGTGACTCAACTTATCCCTCAAGGATCTTGTTAACTTTGGTTAAGTTAGCAAGTTCATCATTGATGGTGGTGTTTGAGTCTTTTAGCTTCAAGCTTCCTTGCTTGAAGCTAATTCAAGCTCTAGTGATTTATTTTGTTCCTTTTCAAATTCAAGAAGCTTTTCAATCTCAAGATATTACTCCTTTTGGGAGATGATCATATCTTCCTGACGATTGACTAGCTTCTCCATATCAACAAGCTTATCAAGTAGAAATTTCATTTTAGCAGCTGTCTTTTTGTCTAAACCCCTAAGCATATATTCATCTTCATCACTGCTATCATCCTCACTAGAATTATCACTATCACTCGTAAAAGAATGCGAGAAGGAAGATTTAGTCGGTACCTTTCGGTTAAC
This sequence comes from Neostapfia colusana, assembly GCA_030760725.1. Classification (NCBI taxonomy): domain Eukaryota; kingdom Viridiplantae; phylum Streptophyta; class Magnoliopsida; order Poales; family Poaceae; genus Neostapfia; species Neostapfia colusana. The sequence goes on from JASWHV010000011.1 coordinate 21,581,230, forward strand.
TTCCTTTGCCATTAGACATGTGTTGTCGGTGTCCTTCCATGCGCCCATGGTTGGGAAGAGAGTGGATTTCTTGGTAGTCTTCTTTATGGCTATGGTGGCCATCTCCTCTTCTTCTTTAGATGAAGATTCATCATTGGAGTCCCACTCCTTCCCTAGATGCGCTTGGCCATATTGCTTCTTGTTCTTGAACATTTTCTTTGGTTGAGACTTGTTATCCTTTGTCATCTTCTTGATTTAATCATGTGGACAATCTACTATGAAGTGATCGTATCCTCCGCAGTTATAGCACACCCGTCTCATCTTGGGTCTTTGTTTGTCCCTTTGTCTTCCTTCATTTGAGCTGTTGCCCTTTCTTCTTCTCATCATTTTCTTGAACTTCTTCATGAACAAGATCATGTCTTCTTCATCAATATCACTACTTTCATCGTCGCTGTCGTCTTCTTCATAAGCTTCTCGAGTTTCCTTTGATACGGGTTTACAAGTTGACTTCAAAGCAACTCCTTTCTTCTTTGCCGAGGTGAGATCGGAAATTTACTTAACATGCTTGGCTTGCTTCTCCATCATCTCAAAGTTGATGATCTTGCCAAGAAGTTCATCTGGGGTCATTTTCTGGTACCCGGGGCTTTCTCTGATCATAGAGAAAAGAGTTATGTTGCGAGGCATGAATGGTCTGAGAATCAACTTCACAACCTTATGATCATTCCACTTCTTGCTGCCATAAGCTCGGACTTTGTTGATAAGATTCTTTAGTCGATTGTACATACCTTGTGGTGATTCATCTTCTTCTATCGTGAATCTTCCCAATTCACCTTCAATCATTTCTATCTTGGCTTCGCGTACGTGATGATCACCTTCATGTGCAGTTTGTAGTGTGTCCCATATCTCCTTGGCAATTTCGAGCCCATCCACCTTGGTGAACTCGTCTCGGCTTAGTGATGACGTGATCACAGCTGCAGCTTGAGCATTTCAATGAATGGCTTGTTCTTGGTTTGGGGTCAGCTCTGCATCATCATCCGAGATATCTACCCCTGTACACACTATATGCCACAAACTCGGGTTAAGAGATATGAGATGCATTTTCATGTTTTGTCTCCACATTGAATAATCATTTCCATCAAAGTAAGGTGCTTTCTCTAGGGGAATTGATAAGTAATGATTATCGTGAGAATTCAAAAGCTCATAATCAAAAGGATATCGGGAGTAGTCTGTGTGACTACCCCTTTCTTCTTCTTTTTATCATCGGTGTTCTTCTTCCCTTTTGGGAGATTGCCTTCTTCCGTAGAAGAGCCTTGAGTTGGAGCACCTCCTCATCATCGTCCTCACTGTCTTGAATGGCATCGAGTAGCTTCTTTAGGTTTTGAGTCCTTTCATCATTTCTCTTTTCGTCATCGATCTCCTTGTGTGCATCCTTGACGTCCATATCGTCTCTTCGAGCGGTGAGTCTCTTTTGAAGAGTTTGGCTCTGATACCAATTGAATGTAGCCTAGAGGGGGTGAATAGGCTTTTTGACGCTTTGTTGTGCCCTAAAACACTCAGTAGTCTATCAAATACAGAGAAATCGGACTAGTCCGGTAGAGTGCGGACTAGTCCGTTTTCTAAACAGAGAAAAATCGGACTAGTCCGGTACTCGGCGGACTAGTCCGGTATGCGTGGACTAGTGAGATCAAGATTGATCAACGTTCACTTTTAATACTCTATGCAGCGGAAATTAATCGTTAGTTTGGATGTATTGCAATAGTGACACAATGAATAACAGGAAACAACTTTGATTTTAATAGTTGAATGTGAGTTTCAAAGGATAGATTAAACACTAGAATATGATGAACAAATAATGCACAAGAGTAGGAGTCCACTAAGGACCGGGTCTTCTCCAACCCTACCTTCGTCGAATCGCCACAAAGGCCGATTCTCTTCCACTAATCACAAAGGGCAATAAAATTGTTCAAGGGGCCTTCTCACAAGTTGAGAGCTCCCCAAGAATTACAACAAATGAATGAACACGACTCAACACACTCAACAGATGAACAATTAACAACGGAAAGTGTGCGAGAAATCAAACCCAGGAGCTCAAGAGGTGTAGAACTAGTCTCTCTTTTGATCAATTGCCAATCCACAAGAATTGATCCTTCTTGGGTTAGAATGTATGGAGAGAGGTGAATTTTGGGCTCTTGGGAGGTGTGACGGCGCAGGGGAGTCAAAAGTTATGTTGGTATGGCCGTACACCTCTTTTTATAGTAGGATTTCCAATGGGTACGTTAGGGTTTGCGATGTCCGGACTAGTCCGTGGTTGACTCCAGACTAGTCCGGTGTGCGGTGTGTAGAAAACCCTAAGTGTCGTGAGATATCGGACTAGTCCGTGATATTGCGGACTAGTCCATTTTCTATCCAGAGACAAAATCGGACTTGTCCGGATGATATCGGACTAGTCCGTTTTCTGGTCAGAAAGAAAATCGGACTAGTCCGGCTGATATCGGACTAGTCCGGACGTGTTGAAATTGTGCAGTAAGTTTGATTTCTTTCTCTTGAGCTCTTGGGGTGTGTTTCTCCAACACACTCTATACTTAGTGATCTATTCTTTTCAGTTCTTGAGCTCTTATCAATTTGGATCCTCCTTCTCCTTTCTTTTTGTGCTTTCTTCATAATTTCTTTGAGAACCTGCGCTCATTCTCAACAATTTTGTTTGGGTCTCATTTGTTTGTCATAAATCAACCAAAACCCACAAGGGGTGCCTAGATGCACTTTCAAATGGGAATTCAAAACTTAATCATGTGAACTGGTGTTGTTCCCTCCGTGTGACGGGGTGGTCCATCGGACACCTCAATGGGGTTAAGTGCACTCCCACGTGGTGGTGAACGAGTACTTATGCGTGCTGTGCTCCTAATCACAGGCATCTATAAATAAGACATGAGAAACTTTAGAGAAGGAAGAAATAACTCCAAAACTTTAAAAGTTATGGAGAAAGAAAGCAAAGGTGTTGCTGTCCAAAAGAAGAGAAAAGGAGGGGCTGAAAATAGCACTTTGCGATAACTGAATTGACAAGAAAAGTACAGCAGCAAGCAATTTTCGAAAATAGAAGTTTAGAGGGGTGTTCCTATGTGTTTTAGAGTGTCCATTCTACCTAGGCTTGCGTCCTACGGTCAACGTGGCTCTGATACCAATCTGTGACACCCGGTTCCGAAAATAGAACCAAGTTAATGCATATGTGAGCCCAGGATGTTCATCACACATACACATGTAATCCACAAACTGAATTCAGAATATAACCACGAATAAATAGTGTTTAAGTACTTTATTACATCGACTAATTGTCTCACTCATGATTGTCTATCTTATTCTTTCAGCGGAAATCTCTAAACGATAGCGGAAACAACTAAACAACAGCGGCTCCATCTTCAACACCACAGGCATGTTGACGGTAGTTTGCACGCCTAGTACTCCACCTAGTCTTCGAAGTACTGTTCTCCTGTTGCTGATGTTTATGTGATAATGCAAGGGTGAGTACATGTCGTACTCAGTAAGTGTGGGAAAAGTATAACATGTAGCTTACAACAAGGTAGGAATAAAAAGGCTCTTTGCAGAAAGCAAATTTTATTTCACAAACATGATAAAAACAGCAACTATTCTAGGTGAATTTAATCCCAATATATATCCAAGTAAAACAGCAACATACCTCCATCATAATTCATCATTTATCAAGTCTCATCCAGCCATTAACCTTTCTCGAGTTCTTCTCATGCTCATAAATATTCATAATCATCTCTTATTCATATAACCGAAACCAAACTCATTTTCATGACTCGAAACAGTCCCGAAACTCCCAATGACCATACCATAACCATACCGAACATCCATCCTAAGTTTTCCCTCTATCATGTGAGTTGACCAGGTGCTTGTGACCGGAAGCACGGCTATCATGATAGTTTTACACTCTGCAGAGGTGGCACCACTTTACTCACAAGTTTGTGATTTCGTCACCCGTCGGCGACTGCAGAACCTCCATTATACCAGTACACAACCGTCGGTGTATGGCCAAGAGATCACAAAATATCCTTTACAAAGGGGCTACTAGATGTATGGACTCACAAAGGTTTCACCAGCAGGCTCGAATCACCATTCTCCCACCCACGGGCCCCCTCTTGTGCCATGCAGTTCCCAGGGCAGTCCTCTCTCGACTCACATTCCCCGCGCCATCCACGGTCCATAACAAGCTAGCAACACACCTAATTAGTCAGCTAAGCCGCACCCATATTTGGCCTTGTGGTGGCACTGTTTTCCTGGTATGTGCTGGCATGAACCGGTCCTTAGATCTACGGCAAGTAAACCACCATCTCATTCAGGAACATCCACGAACCAAGCTTGCCTAGATCTCCCCCGATTCCATGGTCATTAACATCATCAAGTTCTCATTATCATTTTTCATATGAGTGCAGTAGCTAACTATGTTTTAATTCCACTTCCCATATCCCGTGGATTAAGCGAAGCCAAAAGGAACAACGACCATACCCGACTCATCAACTTTCCCGGCGACAAGGATGGTTAACAAAACTAGTAAACTCCTATAAAAGGCTGTCCCATCAAGTTGACTCAAGCAAACACATTTTTGCAAACAAAACGGTTTCAAAACATGGGATCAATATGGTCAAGGGGCACTTGCCTTGCTCCCATGGCTCTTGTTGCTCAAGCGTCTCGAAGTCTTGGTGCTGTAGTTCTTCGTAGATGGCTTCCTGAGCTTGTCCTTCTACTCACGACCACGCACATACAAAATTTACAGCAATCAAACATCATGCACAAACTCTACTCGAGATGCAATGGTGTAGATGAAGGCAAATCCTATGGTGCTGTTTTATTAAACCAGTTTGTACGTGTTCTTGCATGTTTTAATGGGCTTTTATGGGGTTTTATGATGAACAAGGGTGTAGGGATCAAGTGTGGACGTGGTGATGATCTTGACTCAAGATCTAGATCAATTCCACCATCAAAAACCGATCAAAACGTGATCTGTCCACACGTAAAAGTTTCTACTTGAAGGGGGAGAAGAAAACAGATTCGTAGAAACAGCGACGATATCGTAGGATGGGTAATGGAGACATACCTTGCTTCCCTTGTGATCGTCGGCTCTTTTCTGGCGACGGCGAGGTGTGACGGGCTCGTCGGCGGCTCACCGGCGACTGAACTCCGGGGGAGGGGTGTGTCCAACTCGGTGAGTTGGGGCTAGGGCCTCCAAGTCGCTGACTTGGGGAAAAAGAAAAGGGAAGTAGTTGCGGCCACGGGGAGGTTTTGGGTTCTATTTATAACGGGGAAAAGAGGAGTCCTACACCAATTGGAGCTCAAATAAGAGTCCAACTCAATTTGTTTTGGATCTTAACAACTTATCTTTTCAGTTAGGTGTGGCAGCCTTGGGGATTTTGTCCCCCCAAATGTGGGAAAAATTTGGGGAAGATTGTGTCGGTACCCTCCGTACAGGGTACTCCCGCGCTCAGGAGGAAAAACCGCCTAAGGGCCTCGTATCTCCGCAGTGGTGAGCTCCGGAGGCACCACGTGTCCAGCGGGGGCCGGTCCTTGCTTCTCCTCAGAGGCGAGCTCCGGACCTGCCAAGTGGCCACTGCCAGGGTGAGCTCCGAAGGCACCACGTGTCCAGCGGGGCCGGGCCTCCCCTCTCCTCAGAGGCGAGCTCCGGGGGCGCCACATGTCCAGTGGGGCCAGACCTCCCCTCTCCTCAGAGGCGAGCTCTGGGGGCGCCACGTGTCCAATGGGGACGGGCCTCTCCTCTCCTCAGAGGCGAGCTCCGGACCTGCCATGTGTCCAGTGGGACCGTGCCTCCCCTCTCCTCAGAGGCGAGCTCCGAGGGCGCCACGTGTCCGGGGGGGCCGGACCTCCCCTCTCCTCAGAGGCAAGCTCCCGGGGCGACACATGTCCAGCGGGGCCGGACCTCTCAGAGGTGAGCTCCGAGGGTGACACGTGTCCAGCGGGGCCGGACCTCTCGGAGGCGAGCTCCGAGGGTGACACGTGTCCCACGGGGCCGGACCTCTTGGAGGCGAGCTCCGAGGTTGACACGTGTCTAGCGGGGCCGAACCTCTCGGAAGCGAGCTCCGAGGGTGACACGTATCCCGCAGGGCCAGACCTCTTGGAGCCGAGCTCCGAGGGTGACACGTGTCCAGCGGGGCCGGACCTCTCGGAGGCAAGCTCCGAGGGTGACACGTGTCCCGCGGGGCCGGACCTCACCTCTCCTCAGGGGTGAGCTCCGCGGGCGCCACGTGTCCCACGGTGCCAGACCTCACTCCCCTCTGCAGGGGTGAGATCCGCGGGCGCCACGTGTCTGGCGGCCCGGGGAAGTGTCGACAGCGCACCTCGGCAATTTGGAATTAGCTCATTTAAGCTATCTTTTCCCCATTCTCTACCATTTTATGATTCTTTCTCCATTTCTACTTCTTTTATAATGTTTCTCTATATGAAAAATGTATTCAGCATGGAAATGAATTTGAGGGTGTTACACCTGAAGTGGTGTCTTCGTCGACGAAGACCAACGAGGCTCAACCTTACGAGGCTGTGTACTGAGCCGCTGGATGCCGTAGTTGAAGCTTGGTGCTCCTTTTTGCAGGGATTCCCAGCAGGGCACCTCTGCTCCTCCTACACCGCAGCATCCTGGGAGCCGGGGCTCCCTGCCTGCCGAAGCTCCAACACCGGCGGCGGTGCCAGAGCCTGTGCCTAAAGTAGCTCTTGATGCCGACATCCGGGCCCCCGAGGCTAACCGACCGGCGGGCGCGGATGGCTCTGGTGGCAGTGTGGCTGCTATTGGATGGCTCGCTAGCTCTCCTCCTCCTCCCCCTTCGCGAGTTGCCATGGTGGTGACCCCATTGGTGTTAAAAAAGCCAGAGGGTGTCGAGGTGTTGCCTCGTCTGATGATGCCGAAGGCTGTCCCGGTCCCCAGGGCTCCAAGGGACGTCCGCTCTAGTCTGGACCAGATGAAAGAAACACTCGAGCAAGAGTGGGCCGAACTGAGGTCCGAGCAGGAGCGCCTCCAGGACTGCGACGGCCTGCTGAAGGCTCGGGTCCAGTCCGCCAGGGCGAAGGCTCAGGCTCGGGGGGAGCAGCTTGACGCTCGGGAGGAGGTGCTGGAGGAGAAAGAGTCCGCCGTCGTGGCCCTTCAGAGGTATGCGGAGAACTTCCACGCCGAAGCCGTGAGCCTCCATGCCTCTGCCGACACTCGTTCGTCGGGGGGAGGCGGCGAGGGCAAAGGAGAGGGAGCTCTCCGATCGCCTGGCTGCCTATGAGGCGGGGCAGATCCGCCTGGAGGAGCAACTTCAGGACGTCCACGGCCGGGAGGCCTCTGCTGCATCCAGAGAGTCTGACCTAGAGGAGCGGGCTGCACGGCTGGCCACCAGGGAGCAGGCCTTGTTTTCTTTGGAACAGGGGCTAGCCGCTTGAGAACAGGAGCTGGCGAGGAGGAGTTCGGCGGGGGAGCTAGCTTCTTCCGTGCTATCTTCTTCAGTTAAGGAGGTCGAAGATCTCTGGGCTTCTTGTGCTGCTGAGGTAGAGAAGGTCTGGGACCTCCTCGTCTGCGCTGAGGCAGCCTGGGAACCCTTCGTCTTCGACCCCTTGCGCCCCGGAGGGCCTGTCCAGGGGGTGAGCCAGGTGCTCCCTGCCCTGGACTCAGCCGGAGAGAAACTCTTGACACTGGAGAATGTCATGGGGGAGCATCTGGAGGACGAAGGCAAGGTTCTGGCTTAGATGGTGGCCAGGCATGTGCTCAGCTTCCTTTGGAGCTCCGACCCTGACATCTCCTAGGAACCTGTGGTGCAGGGCCACAGTGCAGAGCTGTCGGAGGCGGCGAAATCTTCCGTGGCGGAAGCCGCTTGACTCGTAGCTGCTAGGTTCCAGCGCGGGTAGTTCCTAGGTCTCCCACCTGCTTTGTATCCTCCTGTGTATGACGGAGCTCTACTGTTATCAAAGACTTTTTGCTTCAAGTCTTATGTTACCTTGAGTTATTGATGTAGACTTCGGACCCTTGGCAACGCAAAGGTCCAGAATAACTTAGCCGACGTGAGTAGCTCTTTGTCGATGCTGCAAACTTGTTCCTCTTTGTCCTTAGCAGCGTAAAGACCCAGGGCACTCCGGCAGTGTGGCTACCACTCCTTCCGGATCCTCGTCGGCACAAGGATCCGACAGAAGTTTGGCCCCCGTCTCCAGGTTGTCGTAGCTGTACTCCGAGCCTTCTACTTGCTGCTGCAATGGTCCCTCGTCCTGCCTGTGTGATTCACTGTGATGGCCCCGTTGTAGGCGTGGCCCTCGTGTTGGGGCCGGCACACCTACCACTGGATGAGGCAGGACGTCAGCATCGTGCCCCCTAGGATGTCCGAATCGCCAAAGATCTGTGCGGACCTGCAGCCATGGAAGGAAAATGGGGTAGTCGTACTCTCAGGTCACTCTTCCTTGTTTGGTAGCTTTGCTGTGGCTTACAATCCTTAGTTAATTTGCGGGGCTTGGGTAATTCAATGCAGGTCACCCGAGGTATGGTTAAAGCCTTGCGCAGAGGAATGTGCCATCCGGTTCCCTGGTACCGAGCCGTAGCACTGAGAGGCAGGGTACGCATGCTAAGGGTACGAAGCCAGGCATAGCAGGCTACGCCCCTGGAACTCCCTCGAGTGTAAGATTTTTGGAGGAGGTCCATTAGGCGCCATAGGGCCCCAAGGCAATGAGATAACCAAAGATCCCTTAAGTTATGGTCAAGACTTTGCTCGGGGATATGAGCCGTTCGGCTCCCTGGTACCGAGCTGTAGCACTGGAGAGGTAGGGTATGTACACTAAGGATACGGAGCCAGGCATAGCAGGCTATGCCCTTGGACCTCCTGCTAGCGTAAGATTTTAAGGGGAGGGACCATTCGATGACATAAGTGTGGAAGCTCTCTCGGATCATAGACTAGCCCCACATAGCAACACCAGTCTTTTCTGCGCACTTTGTCCTCACTCGTGCGCACCCGGGAAAACTTCCCGATGGGTCAACCATGCCCAAATTTCTCCGGGCCAAGCACGCTTAACCCCGAATTCCTTTGCAGGTGGGCTTCCGGAAAAGAAGGTATACCTTGATGGTATGAGTATTCTATCAATGCTATTAAGCCGGGAGCCAGGATATCACACAATCCACCCCCTTAGAAGACTGACGTCCTCATCAATCACCGCCAAGACAGGAACGTTCCCTCTTAGCCATGTCCCTACGTTCAGTACTGGCATACGCATACCATACGTCCTGTTAGCAGCATACGTACCATACCGTGGCCCACACAGAGGACCCACCGTCATGCGTACGTACCCACATCTTTCACCCGTATGCTATCGTGTCCTTCTCACTAACCCGTACGCACCCGTGAAACTGCGAGGGTCGGCTCTAATACCATTTGTGGCAGCTCTCTAGGCTCATAGACTAGTCCCACATAGCAACACTAGTCTTTTCTGTGCACTTTGTCCCCACTCGAGCGCACCCGAGAAAACTTCCCGATCGGTCACCCATCCCCAAATTTCTCCGGGCCAAGCACGCTTAACCCTGATGTACTTTGTAGGTGGGCTTCCGGAAAAGAAGGTATACCTTGATGTCATGAGTATTCTATCAATCCTATTAAGTCGAGAGCCAGGATATCATAATAAGGCCCCCGAGCAATGAGAAAACCGCAGGATCCCTGGGTATGCCACAAGTACTTCAAGTAGACTCGCCAGTACAATGATAGCACAACTCTTGCTATGGTTGGACATAAGAAAAAGTGACTGGCCACACGGCCAGAGCAGTATGGAAAGAAAGCACGAAAGGTATGGGGGCAATGTCCGGAGTCCGGTTACTTCTCTTCTCCGTAGGTGTGTTCTTTCTGGCCCCAAGTACTCATTTGTAGCGCTGGGGGGGGGGGGGGCAGGATGTGCACGCTAAGGGTATGAAACCAGGCTTAGTAGGCTACACACCCTGGACCTTCCGCGGGCATTAACATTTCAGCGAGGAGACCTTCTAGTGGCACGGGTCCTAGGACAAGTGTGTAGGACAGACTCCGGGCATGCCGTTTACAGTCGATATGCATGAGCTAGCACAAACCGTAAATAAAGTGCGCAGGGTATGATAAACTTTTCTTATTCCTGGCTTCCTTCGGATAATAGGAGGCAACAGGCCATGTAAGAAGGCAGCGACCCGCGCCGGATGATAGAGTAGCTGGACCCCTCTGGGATTTAGCTATTCTAACGCTGTTCCTAGACACTATGACACCCTTACAAGAAAGAGAGAAAGAAAAAATATCCTACCACTGCGCTAAGGGTAGAACTTACAGAAGTGTTCTATGTCCTATGGTCTGGGTAGGGATACCCATCCCCTGCAGCCAGGCGGATGCACCTAGAGCGGCATACTTGTACTGGTCGCGAGGGACCCTCCCAGTCAGGGGAGGGTTTGTCACCCCTCCTCGAGAAAGCATTGGCCGAGGCACCAGGTGACCCTACCTTGGGCTGCCTACTCTACACGTACCATTGCCGGAGCATTTTGCAGTGTAGCGTATTTCGAGCAGCCTCTAGCCATGTTGCCTTATCGATGAGGTCAATTTATTCACGCAGGAGCTGATCCTGCGTGGCTTCGCCGTATGTCCGGATGTTGGGTGAGACCTTGTGTGTTCTGGGGGGAGGGCGGCCTCGAATCCCTACACCAGTGTGAAAGGGCGTCTTCCCTTGTCGCATGATTGAGGAGGGGGGATGCCTGGTTAGGCATGGAGTGTCTTGCGTCGCTCGCTGTGACCACTGGAGTCAGAGTCTGAGTGTTCGTAGACGGCTTTCAATGCCCTCTCGGCGTCTTGGTACTCCATACCTTGCTCCACGTCGGCCTCAGGTTTGGCCTTTTTTGTGCCATCTTGGCGCGGCCGCTGTTGTTGCAGCTCGAGGAAGCGTTTCGTGAGCTTCTTGATCTCGTGGCAGTCGTTAGCGCCATGGCTGCCGGTATTGTGCACCGGGCACCACTGGCCTTCTTCGGCAGCAGACGACGGTCGCGGGCGCTTATCCGGGCGTGGGGCTCGGCCCCCACCGGCCGCTGCTAGAGCATCCGTGGTTGCTCCGGACAGAGTCTTGTTCCTGCCTCCGGTCTTGTTCTTCTTGCCACTGCGTGATGGAGCAGCCTCTCCGGCAAACCCCGCCGTGGAGGCAGGCCGTGAGTGCCAGTCTCGGCCTTTCGCCGCCATGGCACATTTTTCAGCCAGGCTGAAGAGCTCGGAGACGTCTTGCATGTCATGTGTGGCTAACTTCTCTAGCATGCGGGGGATGGTGTTCCTAACTTGGGAGAACCGCTGGATGAAGGATCGCAAAACCTCTCCGTCACGCTGTCGCATGGCGTGAAGGTCAAGCTCGGAGCCGGGTCACGTGTAGGAACTCCCAAAGTTGGCTGTGAATCTCCTGTAACATCCCTAACTTTTGTAAAGTTTAATTTCAACTTATGAAACAAAGTTAAGGCGAAGAAAGGTTATATTTGTGTCACATAAAATGATGAACACACAAAGGGACATGTGAGAGAGTTAAAAAAATTCTCTAGCCCATGCTCAACACATGTTGACCTAGGGGAAAGAATTTCACTCCCAAAACCCTAACTCATGTGCACCTCCTCTATGAGTAGAGTGGAGGGAATTTAAACACAATTTGAATTCTTTTAAAAGGATTCATGTTCAGATTTCCCAAATGCATCCAAGTGAATTCACCGATGCATTCCTCATGTATTCTAGAGCCTATGTTTCAAATTTGGAGAATTTTAGGGTTCATATACTATTTATTCCGAGGAATAAATGAGGGAGAGTTCAAATTCAAATTTGAATTTGAAAACTGAACCAAACATGCTCAATTTTTAAATCTGATTTCAGATTCAAATTCCTTACATTTTGTTTGGTCTACTATCCAATTTTTATGGAATTTGGATGAAGGCGGTACGGGAATATCAAAGCACAGAGGAGGGAGATATTTGAGGTGTGAGGATCCACATGTCATACACATACTCATACAAACCGACTTGCTCGGTTGCTTAGCGCGTGCCACCAAGCAGAGCGTTGCCGGTGAGCTGCTTGCCTGGGTGATTTTCCCTTCAGTGCTCGCTCCTATCCATTCCACGCATGAGCACAACCCCAGTTTGTTTTCTCTCTCGCTCACTCGGATACGTATTTAGCAATTTTCCGCTTCATCCTCGTCCACCAATATTCTGTTTCAAATCTTGGTAAATCTTGTTACTGCCTGGATGAATGGAAAACTTCGACAGGTGGGCTTCATCCAAGATCTTTTTCCGGAGCTTCATATTACGCGGTACCACTATACGGTCATTGAACCATAGCGTACCATTTTCATCCTTTCGGAAACATTTCACCCCTCCGTCGTCTAGTCTTCTCCGTATGTGAGACATACCCCTGTCTCTCCTTTGAGCCTCAACAATCTCTTCACGGATTGTTGGAATAAGAGCAATATTATAAAGTGCTCCATACGGAATGACAGGAAGACTCGGTTCTTCATCTCCCAACTCAGCAATCACCAAGTTGTGAACGTGGGCTTTCCGACTAAGCGCGTCGGCAACCACGTTCGCTTTTCCCGGATGGTAGTGGATCCTGATTTCATAATCTTTTATGAGCTCCAACCATCTCCGTTGTCTCATATTCAGCTCCTTCTGCGTGAATATATACTTCAAGCTTCTATGGTCGGTGTAGAGGTGGACAAGATTGCCAAGTAGATAATGCCTCCACATCTTTAACGCCAACACCACAGCAGCAAGATCGAGATCGTGAGTTGGATAATGCTGCTCATGGTTTCGCAGTTGACGAGACCCATAGGCGACTACACACCCTTCTTGCATCAGAACACAGCCGAGACCGATGCCGGATGCATCACAATAAACATCAAATGGCTTCGTCGTGTCCGGCTGAGCAAGAATTGGAGCTGTTCTGAGATGTTTCACCAGAGTTTTGAATGCGGTTTCATATGATGCATTCCACACGTATTTAGTGCCCTTCTTCAGCAGCTCCGTCATTGGTTTAGCAATTTTTGAGAAGCTCGGAATAAACCTCCGATAATACCCTGCTAAACCTAGGAAACTTTGGACCTCATGGACTGATTTGGGAGATTCCCACTTCAGCACTTGTTTAATTTTGCTAGGGTCCACGGCAATGCCCTTTGCTGAAATAATATGGCCTAGAAAAGGCACTTGATCAATCCAAAACTCGCACTTGCTGAACTTCGCATATAGCTTGTGCTCCCTCAACCGTTGTAGCACGATACGCAAATGTTCAGCGTGCTCTTCTTCAGATTTGTAGTAAACCAATATGTCGTCGATGAATACCACGACGAACTTGTCTAACTCCGGCATGAACACCGAATTCATAAGTACATGAAGTGTGCCGGAGCGCTGGTTAACCCAAATGACATGATGAGGTACTCATAGAGTCCGTATCTCATCGAGAAAGCTGTCTTCGGTATGTCCTCCGGTCGGATCTTGATTTTATGATATCCCGACCGAAGATCCATCTTCGAGAATACCTTTGCACCCACAAGTTGATCAAATAATATGTCGATGCAGGGCAAGGGATACTTCCTCTTTATAGTGACAGCATTTAACGGACGATAATCAACACATAACCTCAGTGTTTCGTCCTTCTTCTTAACGAACAGCGCAGAGCAACCCCAAGGTGAAGAACTTGGTCGTATGAAACCCTTGCTCATGAGTTCATTTAGCTGCCCTTTCAACTCCGCTAGCTTGTTAGGTGCCATCTTGTAAGGCCTTTATGAAATAGGTGTAGTTCCCGGCGCCAGTTCAATCTTGAACTCGACGTCCCGTTCGGGCGGCATGCCCGGTAAATCATCGGGAAACACGTCATGGTAATCATGTGCCACCGGAATATCTTCAAGTTTAAGCGCTTCCGTGTGGTAGGCCTCTGCCATATCTTGGTCATCATTGTCCAAAAACAGCGTGTGCTGTCCGTGAATCGGCGAGTCAATCTGAACAGTCCAGTTACCGATGTTGAAAGTGGCACCGTGTTGATTTAACCAAGACATCCCCAATATTACGTCTATCTTCTGCCCATCCAACATAATCAGCGATGCTGGGTATATTTTTCCCCCCAAACACAAAGCTGCTCATGACATAATCTGATTAGTAGAGATATTTCCTCCCGGTGAACGTATAAGATAACTCGTTGTGGGAGTATTGGTGGATAATTGGTGCTGATCCATGCATGATTTGCTGATAAAATTGTGGGTTGCACCGGAATCAAAAAGTATGAGCACGAGCACGTCTTTGAGAGTGAACATGCCCACTAACAACTTTGCTCCCTCCGGGACGTCCTCAATAGCAAGATGTTGCACACTCCCGGATGGCAATGCTGTTGTTTTTACTTGAGCTTGTGGCGGCATACCACCTGATGATGATGGTTGTCCGCTGTTCAACAACTTCTCCCGGCATTCTCGCATAAAATGCCCAAAATGGTGGCAATAAGAACGCGGATTTCCCCGGTTCTTCGTTGGCTTGTGGTTGAGAAGTTGATGTACTTGGCTGCAGCAATGATGTACCAGAAATCAATCATTGCCGCGGCAATGGTGTTGCTTCAAGACGGGATTCTTGAGCAAGAAATCTGTACTGAGTTGATCTTACTGGTGCTTGCCATAGTTCATCGGATGGTGTATGATACACTACACGGTATTTACGGGGAACAACTGGTGTGTCTTCTTGCACATCATCCCGGTCCCTCTTCTCTGCTTGACACTCAAGTGTCGCCTGTTCTTGCAGCAGGGCAGCACTTATGATCTTGGTGTAATTGCCTTGATTGAACAAAGCCAACCTATCCTTTAATATGGCACTAAGGCCATGGAAAATGTAGTTACACCTTGCAGCATCGCTCGTCACATAGTCGGGAGCATATTGTGCCAAATGGTTAAACCGTTTGACATAACCGAGGACACTCATGTCCCCCTGCTTCAAGTTCCTAAATTCTTGCTGCTGGGCCTTGATTAAAACCGTAGGAATGGGACGAGCATGGAATGCTTCACGAAATTCCGTCCATTCCACTTGATGGCCCTCCAGAATGGTGGCGAGATAAGCGAACCACCAATTTCCGGTGACTCCATGGAGCTGTTGTGCTGCAAATAATGTCTTCTGATATTCATTGCACTCAAACACTCCAAACTTGGACTACATAACTGTGAGACCTATGTGTGCTGAATACATTGGCAATTAGGATAAAATTTAGCATTAACATTCAAAGTTTTGAATATTGCCAAAACATTCTTCTGTGGCAAGGTCCGACAAGTTCTTTGTTAGGTCCGCCAAGTGTTGGCAAGGTCTGGAGAGCTCCTGCAAGGTCCGGAGAGCTTCCGTGAGGTCCGGAGCTTGTTTTTAGGGAGCTCCCGTGAAGTTCAACTCGTAGAACTGCAGCTTCTTGTTTTTGCTTTTAACTCGCAATGCTTCAAACTTTCTTTATGGGAAGGTTTGCTTAGTATTAATTTGCTAAGTTTTTGGTGTGTTTTGGTGGTTATGGCTGTTATCATTTTATATGGTTTGCAACATGCTTATGTGACGTGCTCATGTAAGGTGTTGTGGTTTTCGAACTAACGTGAGTCAAGTCGAGGACTTGTGCTCGGAAGAATTGGTTGTTTATTCATGTGCAGGTGTTGCTTGAGTTCAAGACATGGCTGGTGACGGGATCCTTGGACTAGTCTCAGGGACGAGATGAGGTTCCAACAACCAAGTTCGGGAGGAGCTGTGGTTGAGTTGATCAGGAGGTCGCGCAGCATGTTTGGATCAAGGGCAGTGCATATGAAGGTTGCGTGTACAACGTTGGAAGGTGTTTGCACGTGTGCAAGGAGTGCATGGACGTGGCAACATTGTTCCAAGGCGTGATGAAGAGAAGTGGACGTAAAGAATTGGTCGGAAAGGTCCAACCGGCTGGATTGCGTACTCAGGCTGAGGCTGAGTCGGATATGGCTCAAATATGGAAGATTTGAGTTGGTTATGATAGGATTTCATGCTAGACACGAAGTTGAGTTGTTTTAGGAATGTTTAGGATGTTCCTAAGGTGTTTGAAAGTCTCACGATTTCTTCTATCTGCGAATAGGAGAGTCCTGAGCAGTTATGGTAAGTTAGGATACGAGTCCAATTAGGAGTAGGAGTCCTAGATTGGATTGATTAGCCTGAGGGCTGGCTATAAAAGCAAGGGAGGCCAGAGCTCTCGTGGGCAGAGAACTTTGGGCTGTTCCTCTTGTGTTTCTATTGAATAAAGTTCATAGTTTTGAGGAGCTTTTGTGCCTTGTTCGTCCGATTTGTTTTTCATCAAGTCTTTCTCGCCGAGTTTCTGGACAGACCGACGTTGCTTCGTTGTTTTGTTCATAACTCGAGTTTTACAGATCCAATTGATGTGATTCTTTTTGGGTTGTCTTCACAACTCAATTATATATCATCCGTGAAATTTTCACGAGCTTAGGATCTGTAGTTTTTGAGATACACGAGTTTCTTTGCAGCATTGCAGATCTGTTTTATATCGGGTAGAACAGATTGATCTTCGTTTAATGTTTTGATCGTATCTCAAGTTTTACTTCGTGTTTTCAAGTGATTCTTGTTGCATTAGATCCGTGACTTGATTCTCTACCTCTCTACTTGATTTGTCACGGTTGAACACGTTTGAAAACACTTGCACACACGGTTTCTTTAACCGATTGATTTTTTGCTGAGGGGTTTTTGTTGTTTCCGCTGCGAAAAGTTTTAATCTACCATTCACCCCCCTCTGGTAGCTTTTCACGTGCTCTTCGATCCTACAATTGGTATCAGAGCCAAGGTGCTCTAATCTTTGTGATTTGCACGTGTTTTGACTAACCATCATGGAGAAGTACTCCACAAAACCTTGTGTGTTCAATGGCATCGATTTTCAGGTTTGGAAGGCGCGGATGGAGGCCTACATACAGGCGCAAGGCTTCGCCATATGGGAAAAGGTCTACCGGAACTTCAATGTACTACCCAATGATCAAGTTACGGCTGCGAACATGAGAGATGTTGACAACAACAACAAGGCTCGCAACTTGATCATCCAAGGATTGACTCAAAGCGACTTTGACCGTGTTGCACACCTCCGATCTGCATATGATGTTTGGAAAGCTCTTTGTGACTACCATGAAGAATCCAATACGATCAAGGAGGTAAGGCAAGATATGTTCAAGAAAGAATACATGCGTTTTGAGATGCAACCCGGTGAGTCAATTGACGACCTTTTTGCTCGCTTTAATAAAATTCTTAGCAACTTGCATAGTGTCAACGTTAACTTTTCAGATGCTGAAAATGCTAGACAATTGTTAGGAGCAGTAGATATGTCAATTTGGGAGATGAAAGTTACATCTATTCGTGAATCTACTGTCATGAGTTCTCTTACTTTAGACGTGCTTTATTCTAAATTGAAAACTCATGAAATTGACATCATCTCATGTAAAAACCCCAACAAGTCTATTGCATTTGTTTCGCAACGTGACATGTCTAGTTCTAGTCAATCATCATCTAGTGGTGCACTCTCTTTGCTGTCCTCTCTAACCCTTGAACAGATTGAAGAGTTTCCAGAGGAGGAGCTTGCACTCATCTCTACTCGGTTCTCAAAAGCATTGCAAAATGTGAGAACTAGAAGGAGAGGAAGCTCCGGACCTCAACGATGTTTTGAATGTGGTAAGACAGGACATTTTCGTACGGAGTGCCCTAACTTTTCAGGTCCGACTTCACGTGAAGAAAAGCAAACAAGGCCGAAGAAATCGTTTGCAAAGAATAAGAAGAAGAAAGATTTATCAATGCGCAACATAGTGCATAGTATGATCTCTGCACTTCAAGATTTCGGCTCAAGTGATGTGGACACCGGTAGTGATGAAGATGAAGAAGCTATGGCAAATATGTGCTGCATGGCGAGCAAGTCAAGTTCAAGCTCCGAGGAGGCAGAACATAATAGCGACGATGAAGAGGTATGTCCCACTTGCGAAGAAATGTGTGATGCTATTTCTCGTGCCACTGTTATATTAAAGAAAAAGGATAAAAAACTTAGGAACAATGCTGTTAAAATTGAATCACTAGAATCTGAAATTAATCGTTTAAAAACTTTGATTCCTAGTGATGATTCTTGTTCCTCATGTGATTTAATTTATGAACAATTATCCTCTTTAAGAAGTGCACACGCATCTACACTTGATAAACTTGAACTTGAAATTGAAAAGAACAAAGAGCTTGCTGCACTTAATGATAAAAATTTGAAAGATGCTTGTTGTTCTACAATTGATTTGCATTGTTCTTCATGTGATGATCTGAATAAGAAACTAAATGATGCTATGAATGAGATTTCTATTTTGAACAATGCTTTACGTGTGCATGAAGTTAAATATTGTTCAAATTGCAAACTAAAAGGAAAAACTTCATGTAAAAACTGCTTTGATCTGTCCAATAAACTTGATGACATGCATAGAACACTAGATCGGTTTTCTAATGCAAATAAGAACCTAAACTTGCTGCTGAATTCTTCCAAGTCTTGTAATGATAAAACTGGTTTAGGTTTTAATTCTCATGCTCATGCTAAGGCACACCCACCTAAAGTTGTAAAGTCATTAGGAAGCGATTTGATTCAAACAGATCCTAGACAAAAAGAGGTGATTTTCAAATCTGCAGGAGTACTGTCCCATTCGGGTTCTAATAAACGTGTTGCTTGCTCATCTAGACATGATAATAAGGTTATTTTTCATTGTACCTACTGTGGTAGAGATGGTCATGTCATGGATTTTTGTTATAGACTAGCTAAACACGATAAGAAACAAAGAATACTTGCTAGATCACATAACAACCAAGCAAAATCTGCTAGACCGAATGTTCGGAGCTTGCAACCTGCTGTAATGAGTCAAAAACTTGCTCCCGGACCTACTGTTTTTTTGTGCTACATATAACACATCTTCTAAGTCAGTAGTTGGGAACAAAAATTTTCGATGTTTGGCTCATAAACCTGCTGTACCTTCTCAGCTTTCGCGTGTTATTCCTGCTGGACGTCGTGTGACTTAGTACTGGATTCCTAAAAGTCTTTTAACTAACCCCAGTATTGAGTCATCGACGTATTGTGCTGCTGTGTAGATTTCACGTTTGAGGAAGGAGAACATTTGGATTGTGGATTCAGGTTGCTCACGCCACATGACCGGTAACAATGAATGGTTCTCCTCTCTCTCTTTTGTGTCACGTGTAGAAAATATTACTTTCGCCGATAACTCTTCCACTCCCATAATTGCTAAAGGTTCGGTTAGAGTAAACAATCTCTATACTTTGAAAGATGTGGCACTTGTTAAAAATTTGAAATACAACTTGCTTTCGGTTTCACAATTGCTAGATGAAAATCTAGAGGTTAGCTTTGCTAAAAATTGCTGCAAGGTTATAGATTCAAAAGGTGAGCTTTTGTTTAAAATGTCTAGGTTTGGAAGAGTTTTTAAAGCTTATTTTGATTTGTCAACTTCTAAGCATCGGTGTCTAGTGGCTAATGATACAAAGGATCTATATTTTTGGCATCGTAGACTTGGTCACATAGGCTTTGATCATCTCACTCGTGTTAGTGCTCTCGATCGCATACGTGGGCTGCCGAAGCTTAAAAAGGACAATGATATTGTGTGCTCTTCTTGTAGACATGCTAAGTTTGTTGCAGGTTCACATGCTCCTCTCACAATGACCATGACAGCTGAACCGGGACAACTTTTACATCTTGACACAGTAGGTCCGGCACGTGTTTAATCCTTCGGAGGTAAATGGTATGTGCTTGTGATTGTTGATGATTATTCCAGATATTCTTGGGTTTATTTTATGGCATCTAAGAATGAAGCTTTTAGTCATTTTAGAACTTTATTTCTTAGATTATCTATTGATCACCCAGGATCATTAAAAGCAATTAGAAGTGATAACGGAACTGAATTTAAAAACCAATCCTTTGATCACTTTTGTGCTGAAAATGGAATGGATCATCAATACTCTTCACCCTATGTACCACAACAAAATGGTGTCGTAGAAAGAAAGAACAGGACCTTAGTTGAGATGGCTAGGACTATGCTTGATGAATATCAAACTCCTAGGAAATTTTGGGCTGATGCAATTGCAACCGCTTGTTATGTCTCAAATCGTGTTTTCTTGCGTGCTAAGCTTGGAAAAACCCCATATGAGCTCCGGTTTGGACATAGGCCTAGTGTTACACACTTTAGGGTTTTTGGTTGCAAATGCTTTGTTAAGAAACATGGTAATCTTGATAAATTTGAAGCTAGATCTGTTGATGGCATGTTTCTTGGTTATCCATCTCATACTAGAGGCTACCGTGTGCTTTTACTTGACACTAACAAAATTGTGGAGACTTGCGAGGTTTCTTTTGATAAAGCTAGCCCAAGTACTAGCTCCGATATTGCAGGTCCGGATCCATATCCGCAGGGGGAGAGTATTTTTATTGAAGAAGATGAAGAAGTGGTGCTGCTGCCCGAAAACTCGGAAGTAAATAACGATCAAGCTGCTGATTTTGCACCACAACCAGCACCAACAGTCACTACTGCTGGTTCGGACCTTCCTCAATCAACAAGCTCTCCTAATCAAAGGTCCGAACATGAAGAAGAAGGTGCTTGTGAAGTGTCTACTCCCCTCCGAGTACTCAAAAGTCATCCTCCACAACAAATCATTGGAAGCTTGCATGAACGAGTCACTCGGTCCAGGTTTTGCGATCCAAACTCTCATGCTCATTCTGCTTTTGTTGCTTCTTTTGAACCCAAGGATATATCGCACGCACTCACTAATGAATCTTGGATTAATGCCATGCAAGAAGAGTTAGAAAATTTTGAAAGAAATAACGTTTGGAAACTTGTACCTCCACCTCAAGGTCACACATTAATTGGAACTAAATGGGTATTTAAAAATAAGAAAAGTGAGGATGGGGTTGTGGTTAGGAATAAAGCTAGGTTGGTTGCTCAAGGTTTCACTTAAATTGAAGGTCTAGATTTTGATGAAACATTTGCTCCTGTTGCTAGATTAGAAGCTATAAGAATTTTATTAGCATTTGCTGCATCTAAAGGTTTCAAGTTATATCAAATGGATGTTAAAAGTGCTTTTCTTAATGGCTACATAGAGGAGGAGGTTTATGTTAAGCAGCCACCGGGTTTTGAAAATCCAAATTTTCCTAATCATGTTTACAAACTGTCCAAAGCCTTGTACGGTCTAAAACAAGCCCCTAGAGCATGGTATGATAGGTTAAAAACATTCTTACTTGAAAAGGGGTTTACCATGGGCAAGGTTGATAAAACTCTTTTTGTACTTAAGCATGGCAATGACTCATTATTCGTTCAAGTGTATGTGGATGATATTATCTTTGGTTGTGCTTCTCATGATCTCGTGTCCAAGTTTTCAGCTATGATGAGTTCAGAATTTGAGATGAGTATGATGGGAGAACTCACATACTTTTTGGGGCTACAAATCAAGCAAACAAAAGAAGGAACTTTTGTGCATCAAACTAAGTATACAAAGGACCTTCTTAAGCGGTTCAACATGGACAAATGCAAGCCTCTTCGGACACCAATGGGAACAGCAACAACACTTGAACTTGACGAAGATGGTGACCCAGTCGATAAAAAAGAATACAGAAGTATGATTGGATCACTTTTGTATCTCACGGCGTCAAGACCGGACATACAATTCAGCGTATGTCTTTGTGCACGTTTTCAAGCTTCTCCACGTGCTTCTTATCGCCAAGCCATCAAAAGGATTCTCAGGTACCTACATGGAACTCAAGAATTTGGCATTTTTCTTCCTTCTTCCTCAACCGTTTCTTTGAAAGCTTTTTCGGATGCTGATTTTGGGGGTCGTAGGATTGATAGGAAAAGTACTTCGGGTCCTTGTCATTTTCTTGGTAATTCACTTGTTGCTTGGTCCTCTAGAAAACAAAGTTCAGTTGCACAATCCACGGCCGAATCTGAATATGTAGCTGCGGCTAGCGCTTGCTCATAAATTCTTTGGATTGTTCAAACACTTAAGGACTATGGGGTTGATTTAGATAGTGTTCCACTGTTTTGTGATAACACTAGTGCAATTTGTATTGCTAAAAACCTCGTGAAACACTCTAGAACTAAGCACATTGACATTAGGTATCACTTTCTTCGTGATAATGTTGAAAAAGGAAACATTGTGCTTCACCATGTCGATACCGAACAACAATTGGCTGATATTTTTACAAAACCTTTGGATTTCACTCGTTTTTGTTTCATTCGTAGTGAAATAGGGGTTATGTATCCTCATGGCTTAAATTGAGGGGGAGTTTTTGAAACTTTGAAAGTCTATGTGTGAATCTGAAACTAAAATAATATGAGCATAGTATTTCATACATATATGACTTTGTGATTCCTTTTACAGGCTGAAAGTTCTTACTACATTACTCATGTTATACATTTTGTAGTTTTTGCGATGACTAGTAATTGGAATAATTACTTACACTAAATCTGGTCATGATCGAACTTTCTTGCTGTTTTGAACTTGTTGCGTGCTCGCAAGTGCTTTTAATCATAAAAAATTAATCAAGTGATCAGCTCACATGTTGAGTTTTCAAATAAAAAATTGAGAAAAGATCAAGAGAATATGCATGCATCACACTTCTTCTTTTGAGATTGCTTATCATTGCACTAAGATATGAACTTGGAAGGAATTATGTATGACTAAAACCATGTCCTTAAGCTTCTGATTGTCAAATGACATAGGCTTGGCTTGGTTGGTTAGAATAAGGCTGATGCGGCATATAATCTCTTGCAAATATCATATGATCAACTTTGTGCCTTAAATGATTATGAATAATAAAAATGCAGCAACAAGTGTCATGTTTTCAGGTTTTCAAATAGTTGAGTAAGGGAGATCATGACTTGCTTAAACTGAAAAATACATTTGATCTCTAGCATGGCTTACACTACTTTATGTATCTCATTGATGTGATAGTGTAAGTAACCTGATAGTATGACTTGGATGAGCTTTGTTTTGTATGTATATGTTATAATATGCTCATAACATTTAAAAATTTCTCCTTTGAACCTTGCTGAATACATTGTCAAAGGGGGAGAAATATGTATAAGGAGAGATTTTTTTACACTTTGCATATGTTACACACTTTCTTCCTTCTCTGATTTTTAAAAATGGGGAGAAATTAATAAAGGGGGAGAAATGAGTTTTCAAAGCTTTTCAAAACTTTTCATAAGCCAATGTTCGGATTTTAATTGGTGTTGCCAATGCATTCATCAAGGAAGACTCGGTTCTTCATCTCCCAACTCAGCAATCACCAAGTTGTGAACGTGGGCTTTCCGACTAAGCGCGTCGGCAACCACGTTCGCTTTTCCCGGATGGTAGTGGATCCTGATTTCATAATCTTTTATGAGCTCCAACCATCTCCGTTGTCTCATATTCAGCTCCTTCTGCGTGAATATATACTTCAAGCTTCTATGGTCGGTGTAGAGGTGGACAAGATTGCCAAGTAGATAATGCCTCCACATCTTTAACGCCAACACCACAGCAGCAAGATCGAGATCGTGAGTTGGATAATGCTGCTCATGGTTTCGCAGTTGACGAGACCCATAGGCGACTACACACCCTTCTTGCATCAGAACACAGCCGAGACCGATGCCGGATGCATCACAATAAACATCAAATGGCTTCGTCGTGTCCGGCTGAGCAAGAATTGGAGCTGTTCTGAGATGTTTCACCAGAGTTTTGAATGCGGTTTCATATGATGCATTCCACACGTATTTAGTGCCCTTCTTCAGCAGCTCCGTCATTGGTTTAGCAATTTTTGAGAAGCTCGGAATAAACCTCCGATAATACCCTGCTAAACCTAGGAAACTTTGGACCTCATGGACTGATTTGGGAGATTCCCACTTCAGCACTTGTTTAATTTTGCTAGGGTCCACGGCAATGCCCTTTGCTGAAATAATATGGCCTAGAAAAGGCACTTGATCAATCCAAAACTCGCACTTGCTGAACTTCGCATATAGCTTGTGCTCCCTCAACCGTTGTAGCACGATACGCAAATGTTCAGCGTGCTCTTCTTCAGATTTGTAGTAAACCAATATGTCGTCGATGAATACCACGACGAACTTGTCTAACTCCGGCATGAACACCGAATTCATAAGTACATGAAGTGTGCCGGAGCGCTGGTTAACCCAAATGACATGATGAGGTACTCATAGAGTCCGTATCTCATCGAGAAAGCTGTCTTCGGTATGTCCTCCGGTCGGATCTTGATTTTATGATATCCCGACCGAAGATCCATCTTCGAGAATACCTTTGCACCCACAAGTTGATCAAATAATATGTCGATGCAGGGCAAGGGATACTTCCTCTTTATAGTGACAGCATTTAACGGACGATAATCAACACATAACCTCAGTGTTTCGTCCTTCTTCTTAACGAACAGCGCAGAGCAACCCCAAGGTGAAGAACTTGGTCGTATGAAACCCTTGCTCATGAGTTCATTTAGCTGCCCTTTCAACTCCGCTAGCTTGTTAGGTGCCATCTTGTAAGGCCTTTATGAAATAGGTGTAGTTCCCGGCGCCAGTTCAATCTTGAACTCGACGTCCCGTTCGGGCGGCATGCCCGGTAAATCATCGGGAAACACGTCATGGTAATCATGTGCCACCGGAATATCTTCAAGTTTAAGCGCTTCCGTGTGGTAGGCCTCTGCCATATCTTGGTCATCATTGTCCAAAAACAGCGTGTGCTGTCCGTGAATCGGCGAGTCAATCTGAACAGTCCAGTTACCGATGTTGAAAGTGGCACCGTGTTGATTTAACCAAGACATCCCCAATATTACGTCTATCTTCTGCCCATCCAACATAATCAGCGATGCTGGGTATATTTTTCCCCCCAAACACAAAGCTGCTCATGACATAATCTGATTAGTAGAGATATTTCCTCCCGGTGAACGTATAAGATAACTCGTTGTGGGAGTATTGGTGGATAATTGGTGCTGATCCATGCATGATTTGCTGATAAAATTGTGGGTTGCACCGGAATCAAAAAGTATGAGCACGAGCACGTCTTTGAGAGTGAACATGCCCACTAACAACTTTGCTCCCTCCGGGACGTCCTCAATAGCAAGATGTTGCACACTCCCGGATGGCAATGCTGTTGTTTTTACTTGAGCTTGTGGCGGCATACCACCTGATGATGATGGTTGTCCGCTGTTCAACAACTTCTCCCGGCATTCTCGCATAAAATGCCCAAAATGGTGGCAATAAGAACGCGGATTTCCCCGGTTCTTCGTTGGCTTGTGGTTGAGAAGTTGATGTACTTGGCTGCAGCAATGATGTACCAGAAATCAATCATTGCCGCGGCAATGGTGTTGCTTCAAGACGGGATTCTTGAGCAAGAAATCTGTACTGAGTTGATCTTACTGGTGCTTGCCATAGTTCATCGGATGGTGTATGATACACTACACGGTATTTACGGGGAACAACTGGTGTGTCTTCTTGCACATCATCCCGGTCCCTCTTCTCTGCTTGACACTCAAGTGTCGCCTGTTCTTGCAGCAGGGCAGCACTTATGATCTTGGTGTAATTGCCTTGATTGAACAAAGCCAACCTATCCTTTAATATGGCACTAAGGCCATGGAAAATGTAGTTACACCTTGCAGCATCGCTCGTCACATAGTCGGGAGCATATTGTGCCAAATGGTTAAACCGTTTGACATAACCGAGGACACTCATGTCCCCCTGCTTCAAGTTCCTAAATTCTTGCTGCTGGGCCTTGATTAAAACCGTAGGAATGGGACGAGCATGGAATGCTTCACGAAATTCCGTCCATTCCACTTGATGGCCCTCCAGAATGGTGGCGAGATAAGCGAACCACCAATTTCCGGTGACTCCATGGAGCTGTTGTGCTGCAAATAATGTCTTCTGATATTCATTGCACTCAAACACTCCAAACTTGGACTACATAACTGTGAGACCTATGTGTGCTGAATACATTGGCAATTAGGATAAAATTTAGCATTAACATTCAAAGTTTTGAATATTGCCAAAACATTCTTCTGTGGCAAGGTCCGACAAGTTCTTTGTTAGGTCCGCCAAGTGTTGGCAAGGTCTGGAGAGCTCCTGCAAGGTCCGGAGAGCTTCCGTGAGGTCCGGAGCTTGTTTTTAGGGAGCTCCCGTGAAGTTCAACTCGTAGAACTGCAGCTTCTTGTTTTTGCTTTTAACTCGCAATGCTTCAAACTTTCTTTATGGGAAGGTTTGCTTAGTATTAATTTGCTAAGTTTTTGGTGTGTTTTGGTGGTTATGGCTGTTATCATTTTATATGGTTTGCAACATGCTTATGTGACGTGCTCATGTAAGGTGTTGTGGTTTTCGAACAAACGTGAGTCAAGTCGAGGACTTGTGCTCGGAAGAATTGGTTGTTTATTCATGTGCAGGTGTTGCTTGAGTTCAAGACATGGCTGGTGACGGGATCCTTGGACTAGTCTCAGGGACGAGATGAGGTTCCAACAACCAAGTTCGGGAGGAGCTGTGGTTGAGTTGATCAGGAGGTCGCGCAGCATGTTTGGATCAAGGGCAGTGCATATGAAGGTTGCGTGTACAACGTTGGAAGGTGTTTGCACGTGTGCAAGGAGTGCATGGACGTGGCAACATTGTTCCAAGGCGTGATGAAGAGAAGTGGACGTAAAGAATTGGTCGGAAAGGTCCAACCGGCTGGATTGCGTACTCAGGCTGAGGCTGAGTCGGATATGGCTCAAATATGGAAGATTTGAGTTGGTTATGATAGGATTTCGTGCTATACACGAAGTTGAGTTGTTTTAGGAATGTTTAGGATGTTCCTAAGGTGTTTGAAAGTCTCACGATTTCTTCTATCTGCGAATAGGAGAGTCCTGAGCAGTTATGGTAAGTTAGGATACGAGTCCAATTAGGAGTAGGAGTCCTAGATTGGATTGATTAGCCTGAGGGCTGGCTATAAAAGCAAGGGAGGCCAGAGCTCTCGTGGGCAGAGAACTTTGGGCTGTTCCTCTTGTGTTTCTATTGAATAAAGTTCATAGTTTTGAGGAGCTTTTGTGCCTTGTTCGTCCGATTTGTTTTTCGTCAAGTCTTTCTCGCCGAGTTTCTGGACAGACCGACGTTGCTTCAGTGTTTCGTTCATAACTCGAGTTTTACAGATCCAATTGATGTGATTATTTTTGGGTTGTCTTCAAAACTCAATTATCTATCATCTGTGAAATTTTCACGAGCTTCGGATCTGTAGTTTTTGAGATACACGAGTTTCTTTGCAGCGTTGCAGATCTGTTTTATATCGGGTAGAACAGATTGATCTTCGTTTAATGTTTTGATCGTATCTCAAGTTTTATTTCGTGTTTTCAAGTGATTCTTGTTGCATTAGATCCGTGACTTGATTCTCTACCTCTCTACTTGATTTGTCATGGTTAAACACGTTTGAAAACACTTGCACACACGGTTTCTTTAACCGATTGATTTTTTGCTGAGGGGTTTTTGTCGTTTCCGCTGCGAAAAGTTTTAATCTACCATTCACCCCCCTCTGGTAGCTTTTCACGTGCTCTTCGATCCTACAATAACCCGAAGCCACTTATCAGCTTCCACTGGTTCGTTAGCTTCCGTGAAAATTGGCGGTTGAGTCACCAAGAAGTCCAAATAGGTGTTTCGAGGTGGAACAACCTGTTGTGTTCGTTGGAGCATGCCTTGCTATACCAAGGCTTGGAGTAGTCTTGTGTTCTCTTGATTCGACTTGACCATCCGAGCCATGGAATCTGCCCATACCGTTGATGGCGGTGCCCATGGTGGAGTCGAGTCATCGCCGTCTCGGTGAGAACCTTCAGCCCTATACTCGGAGAACGAATATGCACCATACTGCAAAAAGATAGTTTTAGGGGAGTCAAAACTTGATCTCGGCAGTATGTGAAAGTATGTAGAACATGAACATGCTAAAACTTTATGAAAGCATAACAAATATTCATGTTTACACATCGTCCTAAAGCCAACATACTCAGTCCCCTAGTCTGTTCAGAACAGACCTTTCTGCACTTAACCCAAATTTTGATCCGGTTACCAGCATTTTCATAACTCAAGTTGAATACCAAAGTTAAAGTTAACTTCAGTATATTTACAACTAGTATTCATATGCCTCTGGATCATCTCTGGATCAAAAATTATGATTGCTAAAAGTTGACAGAATTTCTGGATAAAATTTGCCAGCATCTCCTCTGAATGTGGCTGTTTTATCACAGTTGTACATAACAATAGGATACAATTCTGAACAAACTATGAACTACAAAATTGTTGAAAATTTCATAACCTTTCCAACGGTGTATCATATGACCCTTACGGATTTTGCTACAGAAAGTTATGCCTAATTTACAGAAACATCCAGAGAGCTTGCAGCTGTTCTGTTTTCTGAACAGTTTGCATTCAACTGGACATTCAACAAGTTTGGCATCTGATTTTGCTCTGGAGTTCTACAGAAACGTTGTAGATAACTTAAAAACCTTTCCAGAACTGTATCGTACACCTCCATTGGGTCAGGATACTCAGAGTTATGCTCTGTCAAAGTGCAGCAAAAATTTCTGCCAGAACAGAGCACTCTGTTTTTGGATCAAATGAAGCCTAGCAAGTCTCTTCTTTGAAGCTTAGTTTAAATGAAGAGCTCAGTAACTAATATGTGCTTTCCAACATCCATTTTTAGTTTGAAAGTTAGTCATGAATGATTTCTTCATAGGAAAGAAGACTATCAAATGTAGTACGGTGGCGATGCACCGTAAGACATATGACGGTACTACGTTACCTCACAAAAGAAAAACCTAACCGGCTTACACCGGTATATATGTATTCTTAGGTGGCACTAAGAACGGTCACTATCAAACGTGTTCTACTCGTACTATGGTTTTCGTGGTTAGTACCTGCATCAATCACACACAATCATCAGGTTCGGCTACACACTGAACCCAGTCCCAATACAGTTCCGAACCCAGTTCCAATACAGTTCATACACCCGTCCGTCATCAATCGCATGGGTGTTCTCAAGTCAAACACGCCTTGAGCTACATGTTCACGTTACTAACCACGTGACGGGGTCTCCCATACTTGCCCATAGCACGCCAGGGAAGGGCGTTGCTCAAATACCCCAAACAACATGAAGAGTCGTAGAGGATACCCAAACTGGCCGGGTTACCTGCCACCCGTGAGGCTCCACCCTTCAGCTTGTGCGCGCTGGTGGAAAGCACTTACATGCACCCCCAAGACATGAAAAGTCCCAAGATGCATGATTTTCTGACATAAGCAAGTAAGTTAGGTTGCCACCTTCATAATATGCTAATATAATAGTCCTTATGTGGGCCTAATACCGTTATCTCACCGTATCCTAAGTTTTTAACATAATATGATCCTCAACCCGTGCGCTATTCCCAATGCAGCTCTGATACCACACTGTCAGAATGGTGGTCCGGAGGACCTCGTCGGGTGGTGTCGTGCGATGCGGCACCCAACAGCACACGGGTTGAGGAGACGTCATATTACACAAATCTGTTTTGCGGAAGCGTACAAGAGTACTTTACAAATACTTATATCAAAATAAGCTACAGCGGAAGACTACAACTCTCACGACTCATTTCTAGATTAGCATCAAAGAAACAGTCCAGCCCGTGGACATTTCTTACTAGAAACATGAAGAACAAACCGCAGCGGCAAGAATGCTCTTGAGTAACCACTCATAGGTTTCCGAGTCTCATCGGCATCCCTTCTCATAAACCCACAGTCAATACCTGCAAAACAACTCATATAGCATCCATGAGCATAACACTCAGCATGACTTAACCGTCAACCCTAGTCATGAAACTCTACATGAGGTTATGAACATAAAGTGGGATGGCATAAAGCATAATAAAAAACTAGCCTAAAATGAAACCTTACTTTCAGGTATTTTTTGCAGCAATTTAAAGTAACCTTGGGCACACCACATCGGGAGTCTACAATCAAACAAGAAACGCTTTCCCCGATGTAATTTGCTCACAGTGGAAATGAATCGAGTTTGCTCTAACTATTTATCAAAGGTACATCACAAAGATAGTATAAACTTCAAGCCATGATGATTAGTTCCTTTCTCATGCAAGTTCTTACTACGTCACGACTGTGAGAACAAGTATGCTCAGTCCTTTTCCGCGAGCGACAGTGATTCGACTCAATAACACCTGGACTACACGACACGTACGCCCGTACTCGACGTTGCCTACAGCAACCATCACTGACGTCGTACGTGGAAGCCTTTCCCCCTTTTCACCCACGTTGAATCGATCAAATCGCCCCGTACAGTAGCCACTCTCATGGTGCACCTACCAACATGAGATGTCATGAGAATGTTACCCACATACTGCACACCGGCCCTCTAGCCTAAGGCGACCCAAAAAGGCTCAACGCAAGCTTTCTGAGGTACATCAGTTTACTGGGTCCCATATAGCCAGCATGAGTCCGGTACACAACTCAAACTTGCTCAACAGGGCCGCATACGGATCGGTCCTTGACCGACACGGACAGGTCTATAGCACCCAGGCCCCTATGTCCTGGTGCCCCTACAACCTGCCGGTCTCAACTTTAACTTGCTGACAATTTTTTGAACCAATCCCGTATCCCCTTGTTGTCCTGATCATGCGAGTAGCATCTCACCACTCGACTTCTACCGAACCTTACATAAGCATGGCAGTTTTACACGATCAAAGACACCTACCCAATACTCCATGGGTTCATTTGGTCATGCAAGAGGAGTATCAAAGCACTAGACCTAATGCACATTTCATATCTTAACCGAAAGAGTGAATACAAAGTAAAAACTTAAAAGCTGTTAAATGCAAACCGGAGCTTGCTGTTTTGCAGGGTAGTCATATATAAGCAGTTAGTGATCCTTGCTTATCAACCCTTGATTCTCCGGAGTATGATCCACTTCAATGAACCACTCCTTCGAATCCCCTTCGTTGTGATTCCTATTGAAATATATATGCACAGATTTTATAATGCAATTCCAAGAGTTAAAGACTTGATTTCTTAAGAAAAGAGGTTGTGTGGAAATGCCAAGAATGGCTTGGTTTTCCTCTGTTGTGCAAGGAATTATGAATGAACTAAATTGGTCTTCATGTTTTAGTTATACACTAACTAACTTTCCTAATGAACATAAGAGGTGAGCTGAAAAGAATTGAATGTAACTGAAGAACAAGAACTCCAATGGCTTCAAAACTTTTACAGCATGTTCTATACTAACCAGATATTTAGCTTGCCAAATTGCAGCTAATGTGGATGCAAATTATGTCTACCATAATTTCCACAAGATTCTTATGTATTTTCCCACATACATAAGCATGGTAGAACAAGAACAGGGAGTTCTAGAACTCAACTTGAGATAATGATTTACATGTGAGTTCCTGGTCATATTAAAGTAATTTGATCCAAAATTCAGACCTTTTACTTGAGTAGTTCCTCCAGAACAATTCCTTAAGCATTTCCACTCAAAAGAATTAATTCTGGAGTACTGTGCATTTTCATGCCCAATTCAGTGAACAACAATTTCAAGTATGTCTCAGAGAGTTTGCCTAAATTTTCTCATGATTTTTGGAGATATGATTTGCCTAGAATGGATTTTACTAGTGGGCAACATTTTCTGAAAATGTTTCTGGACCCTTATGAACACAACAGTTTGTATTTAGCAAATTCCTACACAAATCATCTTCAAATGAGCTAAAAATTTTCTAGAAGGTCAAAATATGCTAAATAATATTCTGGAAAAATTTGAGGATTTTTGGATGAACCAAACTCCCTCAATAATTCCTTTTTAGAAAACCTTCAAAGAATTTTCCAGAATTTAATATTGACTTTCATACAAATTGAGGTTCATATTCGGATTGATCTTTGCAAAATGAATCCAACCCAATTTGAATAATTCAATCTGGAGGTTCCTACACAAAGATATGATTTTGTAAAGTTGGAACACAATCTGGAATTAATTTGCTATTGGAAATCAATTGAGCCCACGTGTTTAAACCTCAGCCAATAGAATCCAGGAACACACGGGGGCCACAGCGATTTGGCGTGCAGCCACATAGGATCCCAGAGCCACAGCTGATCACAGATTTAAAAATCAGTCACTGATGGCTGGGGCCCATGCTTTCTTCTTCCTCCCGCCGTCCTTCGCGCGTGCGCCTCCCCCCTCGCCGGACCGACGCCGGAGCTTGCCGGCTCGGTGTTTCCGGTCGCCGCCCAGGCTGAGTCTCGCTGCTAGGGGGTTTTGGACGTCGAGGAACACGCTGGTGGAACTTGCTCAGGCTGCCGGTGACCGGAAGTAACTCGGCGACGTGCGGCGGCTACGGGATGAGTTCGACGCTGTTGGCTGACCTTCCTAGACCGCCAACCACTCATCCAACGAGCTCTACAGCACCAGTGGGTCTTAGGGAGAACCGACATGGTCTCAAACTAGCTCGGAAACAGTGACAAGTTGGTCGGCACCGTGCAACTGATCGGCTCCGCCGAAGAAGCGCTCGGAAAAGCTCAAAATCCGCCGCTCCGAGATGGTTTCAAACGATGGTTGCTAATGGAAAAATGATTGCCGGCTAGTCCGTCTCGTGTGTGCAAAATTTGACAATCTAAGAAGGAGTAACGAGTGAGAATTTTGGCGGTAAGTATAGGAACGTCGGTTTGAAGCCGCCAGGACAAAATTCCTCAATTCACCGGCGAGAGCTCACGGCTTGGATTGAGCTTCAGGTGGAAGCAGCGTGGTGCCCGTGCGCTTCCGTTGCCGCCCTTGCTTAGCTGTGACAGCCGCTGTGGAGGGCTGTCCATGTGAATCCGATCGCCGGTTCACTTTAGGTCGCCGCGGAGGAGCGGTTCTAGGGCTCGGGAAACGCATGAACTCAGTTGTTTGTGCGTCGAGGAAGTGGGAAATGGGCTCGCAGTGCTGTTTAGTAGCTCGTGGTGGAAGGGGGGCGCGAGTTGTGCGGGTTCCCAGATGATCACCGAGTAGCGGCGCTCTGTTTGGCTGTTGCTCGTGAGGAGGAAGCAAAAGACTGTTTGCCTCGGCTGTGAGGGAGTAGATCATGCCGAGAGTGAGGGAAACACACACACACACACACACACGTTGCCAGCGCTTGAGAGAAGCAGGAGGTGGCTCAGCAGCTGCTCCCTCGGTGGCGTCCTTGAGTGCTCCTCGGTGTAGAGGAAAAATAGAGACTTGGTTACTTTGTGTAGAAGTCACAATTAACCCAATGACATGTGGGGTCCACTCAACTTTCCTCCCCAAAAGATCTTCTCAAGTCAATCCTTCCCATTCCCACAGTTCTGAGTTTGAAAAGTGGGCTAGAATTTGAATTCTCTGAATTCAGTTTAAATTTTACTTGCAAATTGAATTCAATTTTAATTTGCTTCTCTTAAACTCCTTTTTAGCCAACCTAAAATGAAAAGTTTGTCATCCAACTTTTTCCTCAAATTCCAAAGTACAGGGTGCATGAATATTCAAAGTTTTGGCCACAGTTTGCATGAACTTTGAATTTGAAAATCTGATTTTTTTTAATTCTTCATGCAAAGAAATGTTTAAGTCCATATTGGTTCAACACATTCAAATGAACATTTGAGCCTCTATTTGGATGAACATCCATGAACAACTTTGCGTGAAGAAAATTTTTAGCAAGTCCCATTTTTCATGAATTTGCAAGCCCTAGAGTTCAAACTTCGGTTTATTCATATACATTTTGGAACTTGTACAGATAGTACCTAGCTTACTGTTTATAACCTTCTAGCATGATTAAGCAATTTGGATGTTGTTGTTAATCTCCTTTCTATTTTACTCATGATTACCGCAAAATCTTTGATTCTTGGTTTTATAGTACCTAATGAAAGACCAAGGTATGTAAAGGGGAAATTATCAAACCGACATCCAAACACTCCCGCAAGGTTACATACTTTTGTTTTCTAACATTGGTCGGTATCAAACAAGATTTTTTGTCGTTAACATGAAGACGAGCGGATTGTGAGAATGCCTGTAGAATACCTTTCAAGCTAAATAACTCCCTTTTTGAAGCTTTCATATAAGCAAGGTATCATACACATTTGAACTAAAGGAAAATCAGTTGTGTAGTTTGTCCAGGACCGGCCTTGAAAAACATATTCATTTCAGCTGTTTTATTAGTTATGCATTACAGAAGCTCCGTGGCTATCACAAAAAAACCAAGGGGAAAGCGCATCCTCTTGTCTTTCTCCTCTTTTACAGATAACGGATTTCCTAGC
Source organism: Neostapfia colusana (assembly GCA_030760725.1). Taxonomy (NCBI): domain Eukaryota; kingdom Viridiplantae; phylum Streptophyta; class Magnoliopsida; order Poales; family Poaceae; genus Neostapfia; species Neostapfia colusana. The sequence continues at coordinate 21,615,505 of JASWHV010000011.1, forward strand.
ACCTTATTCAGAAGTATGGAAGAAGGCCCAGAACTAAGAATCCTGTATGCCCAGTTATTCCATTTGTCAGGGAAACCCAGATGTTGTAACATTTTGAGATAGTGGTATGCTCTATGGTGTCAAAAGCTTTAACAATATATAACTTCAAGATAACAATTCCCCTTTTAGATTTCTGGCATTGATGTATATATTCAAAAGCCCAGGCAAGACAATCTTGAATAATTGTTCCTTTGATGAATCCACGATAATTTCGATGTATCATGGGAATAATCAGAAGGGCGGACCTGACGCAGTGGTAGTGTGTCTCCACTTATGTCCTGAGGTCTTGTATTCGAACCAGCCTCTCTGCAAAAAGTAGGGGTAAGGCTGTCTAGAAATAACCCTTCCCGAGACCCCACATGTGTGGGAGCCTTCGGCACTTGGTACACCCTTTTTTTCATGGGAATAATCAATTTTTGTAATCTATCTGCCATTAACTTTATAAAAAGGGCAGTCCGGTGCATGTAGCTCCCGCTTGTGCAGTGTACGCAGAAAGGTCCTGTTGGTGGTGAAAATTGGTTGTGAATTTTACAGGTCGGAGGAGCCAGAAAACAAGATAGAAATGGCCTTTTATCTTAAGAATTCAAGGTGCAGAAGACTTCGACGAGACAATCTACCCGAGGCTGGTGGATCACTTGCGGGAAGACTTATTACCTTGAAGACTTAAGATACAAGAGCCTGGGTGGGAGTTCGACCCGAAAAGACCAAGTTATCTCGCGGCAGCAAGTTAAACCGACTAAACCACAAGATGCAAAGGCCGAGTAGGACTTAGGCATTCTCGGGAGAACTAGAAAACATTGTAAATATTAGATAGCGTCATGTCAGCATTCTAGAAGGTTTTGCACGACATTCGGCCGTGCCTTAGAGATAAGTTGAGTCTAAGTTAAACTTAGGAGATCGGATATTTCCAGTTTGTATCGAGTTTATATAAAGGCAGCTCTCTACCAAAGAAAAAATGAGTCAATCAAGTCGATCAATACAAAATTTTTGTTCATCTACTTTTATTTTATGTTTTCATAGTCCGTAGCTTAGTTTCATAGCTCTTCGTTGCTTCGCCGAGAAAAGCATCCGTCCCTCTCCACGTAAGTGAGATTTATCACGTTCCTGATCCAGGAACCTTGTTTTATCTAAGTTTTTGTGAGCTAAAGCCGAGATTTACACAGCTTTGGCGACTCATCATCTGTTCCACGAACATAATTGGCAACACCGCTGGGGAGAGACATCATTCACATTGACCAAACGCATATACTATGTGATTGACACATTCTTGTACTGGTCGCAACTGGAAAGAGCATGGACAATGCGTCCAGGAGGAAGGCTGACGGCAAAGCCGTCGACGTGAGCAACGCCATTGACGTCCAGCTCGAGGATCTTTAGCCGGAAGACCGTGAACGCATCCAGCAAGAATTAGAGCGGAAGATCCAGGAGGAAAAGATGGCGCGGCTACAAACCAAGCTTGCTTGTTTGCAGAAGACACGAGGAGGCATCATCCAGAAGGCCGACACGCGCAAGGCGACAACACGCAAGGTAAATGCACCGATATCCCTTGAAGAACTCATTCAACTTTTAGATGTATTGATCACCACTAAGTACAACGCCAATCTAGAGCAGATGGCATCATCGGTAGTGGACAAACTCAAGAATTGGACACGTTCAAAGCCAACGTAGAGCACACAATATATCAGAACCTCCATCAGCAGATCCGATCTACCATGCAAAAAGTGCAAGACGAGGTAGTAGGCAAACGCGTAGAAGCTAATGCGAGTAGTGCAGCAAGGAACATAGCCACCACTTCGTCACCTTGCATGCCACCTACGTACGCGCAAGCCAGGCAGCCTACCGTGAACGTGCAACAGCCATACTACCAAACGGTGGCATACGGACCTGCTGTTCCACCTGCAGGGAATGGTGTACCGCTCGGGCCAGTACCCGATGTGTACTTTCCTCCACTACCTTCCCAAGTTGCACCGTGCAACTTGCTTGAACCTCCCAGGCCACAGAATAATGTACCACATGAAGAACTTAGAGAACAAGTGACTAGAACACTTTGAGAGCTCGGGGTGGCAACCAGAACAATCATTAGAAACTTCTGAAAGCCTTACCCCAACCATTATGACAATGTACCATATCCTAGAGGTTTTAGGGTGCTGGATTTCACTAAGTTTAGTGGGGAGGATTCTAAAACTACTCAAGAACACGTAGGACAATTCTTGTTCCAGTGCAATGACGTAGGAATCACTGATGTACACCGGATCAGATTGTTCCCCATGTCCCTAACCAGCACGGCTTTTAGTTGGTTTACTTCACTATCTCCCAATTCTGTCCTGACTTGGCCGTGTTTGGAACAAAAGTTTCATGAATACTTGTTCACTGGTGAAATCAAGCTAAGATTGTTCCATCTAACCGCAGTGAGGCAGAGACATAATGAGCTTGTAGCTGAATACATTAAATGGTTTAGGGAAACCAGTAACAAATGCTTTAGCCTAACCATAGGGGAAAAGATCTGGCCGATCTAGCGTTTGCAGGGCTCCTACCGTATCTTAGGGACAAGATGGATGGCGTCGAGTTTGGGGACGTCAACCAGGTCCTGCAACGGGCTATGGCACACGAGAACAGAGCCAGAGAGGCTAAGGCACACAGCCGGTTCAAAGAGATCAACCACATGGACCGAGAGAAGCAACACGTCAACTAACTCGGAGAAGACTCGGCCAGTGATGAGGATATGGAGGTTTGTGCGGCCGAGTGGGTTGAAAATCACAAGAACAAGCATTTGGCTTGCACATTCTTGAAACCCAGCCACGGAAATAAGGAGGAGATGAAGTTCACATTCGATGTAACGAAGTGTGACAAGCTCTTCGACGTGCTTTTACAAAACAAAGTGATCAAGTTGAAGAATGGCCACGTTATTCCACCACCCGAGCAGCTGGCCAATAAAAGATATTTTAAGTGGCACGACTCTTATTTTCATTCAACTAACGAGTGCAATTTCTTTTGTCGGCAGGTGCAATCGGCTCTAAATGATGGCCGGTTGACACTCTGTGATGGCCACCGAATGAAGCTGGATACAGATCCTTTCCCTATCAACATGGTGAATTTTGAAGGAAAGAAGATCCTTGTGAGGACCGATCAGGCATAGACAACCAAAGGGAAGAACGTATTCGTGTTAGATGACCTACGAAATAAGACGATCAAGCCTCAGAATCCCGAAGTCGGCATATGGAATGACAGGTCCCCCGAATGTCGTCCGTTCAGTCACGGGGACGGGGCACCTCGCCCGGGAATTGCATTGGGTGGTGCCATGTTATGTGGCACCCAACAGCACACATATAAGGAAAACTGTATTACATAAATCAAAAGCAGAAGCTTACAAAAGTTCTTTGCAAATAATTTACATCAAATAGCTACAGCGAAGGACTACAAACAGCTCACATCGAATAACTAAGAAGCACCCGAGAAGAGGTCCAGCCCGCGGACTCCTATCACTAGCAACACGAAGTCATGGCAGCGGCTAGGTTCTCCATGTGTAACATGAGTCGGAAGTTTCCAAGTCTCACTGGACAACCTTCTTTATATGCATCGATGTTATCCTGCAAAACCACTCATATAGCAAGAGTGAGCACAAAGGCTCAGCAAGAGTTAACTATCTCTCCTAAGGCATGCAACTCTACATGAGAGTAGCTTAATACTTAACATGTAATTTGCAAAAAGACTCGCCTACGGGTTCATCCTTAACTTTCATATTTTAGCCATCATAGTAGTGACTTTGTGCCAAGCAACATTGGAACTCCACAATCAAACAAGAAACGCTTCATTCCAATGTTACTTATCCCAAGGTGGAAAATAACTTTAGTTTGCTCTATCTCTACTTCAAACAAGGTTTTCATGCAGTTTAAAATAATCATAGCATCAATTTAAACTCTGCAAACTGTTTTCACACAACTTGATTACTACGTCACAACAAAGTGAGCAAGCGGTACTCAATAACCGCGAGGGACGGTTATTCGAATCAAACACTACCCGGATAACTCGACATATACGCCCGCCTCTGAAGACCCAAATCTGGCGTCCTTTATTATGTACTTTGTGGCAACCTTTCGCAGGACACTCGACTGTAGAACCGGTCGCGCCGTCTCGGGCTCATAGGGCTAACGATACGATGTGGTATGCCTCTACAATCCAGTTAACCAGGTACATCGGTTTTTCCTGGTTCCCATATAGCAGTAAGCATCCGGTACACAACTTAATACTTGCTCATGGGTGCCGCACACGCATCGGTCCTTAACCGACACAGGCGGAGCTACTCGACCAAGACCTCATCTTGTCATTGCCTAATCCTCCTGCCCGGTCTCATCTTTAGAAATATAAACTTTAATTTGCCTCTTTTCCAACTACACCCATGTAATCCCGACTATAACTCGCGAGTAGATTCCAACTACTCGACTTCTACCGGATGTCCTAAGCTATTTAGCACGGCATTATTCTACAGCGGTGACCCTTTTCTACCCTTAACTCCAGGGTTCATTTGGTCATGCATTTGGAGTGTAAAGCATCATTGACCTAATGCACATACAAACTCTAAACCATAATTGTGAACAAAGTAAAAACTTTATAAATAACTTAAATGCAAACCAGAGCTTGCCTTGGTTTTGCAGGTGACTAAAGTCAGATAATTATGAAGTTAGTTGTTGATGACTTGAAGCTTAATCCCTGCCCTTCTTGCTCCTTGATCCAAGCTTCACTTCTCCTCCACTTTTCCACGTTTAATCACTACATGTTATGAGTATGCATATATGTTTAATTGTAAAGCTTTTGCTAACAGGTTCTAAAGACTGGTTTAAAACTGGAACTCTGTTTAGGAATTTAAAATGACACTGGTGCTAGTGGTTTGGGATTTGGGTTAAAGTACTATGATCAAGTGATAAGTGGGGTTCATCACTTGGGTGTTGATCCCTAATGTGGTTGAACAGAACAGTACTGATCCAGGGCTCCAATGGAGCTGAAATTTTTCATGTGAGTTCCTTGTCACAAGAAAGTCCTCTGGACCAAAATTTGGAATTTTTCAGTGAATAGATCCCTCAGAACAATTCCCTAAGCATTTAGGCAAAAAGAAATTAATTCTGAATAAATTTGCACTTTCATGCAAATTCAAGTGAACTATAATTTCAAACATAGCTCAGAGGGTATGCATGAATATTCCTAGGATTTTGGAGCTAAGAATTTGCTAGAACTGAATTTCCAAGTTTTGGAAATTCTCTGAAAATGTTTCTGTATTCATTTGAACAAAGAAACTTAAAATCAGAACTATCCTAACTAAATCAACTCCAAATGAGCTGAAACTTGTACAGGAGTTCACTAATATGCTAAAGAATATTCTGGCAAAATTTGGGGATTTTTGGATGAACCAAACTCCCTCTAAAATTCTTTTTCTGAAATGATTTAAAGAATTCTCGAGAATTCATTAATGATTTTCATACAAATTGGGTTGCATATTTTGATAGAGTTTTTCAATCTGAATCCAACCCAATTTGAATCACTAAATTTGGAGCTTCCTAGCAAAAGTTATGAGGTTTCAAAGTTTGAATTGAATTTGGGGATTCAAATAAACCGGGAAATGTTTAAATTCTGACCGTGGGTCCCGGGCACATGTGTCAACCGCTGAAACCAAGCCACACAGGGCCACTGAATTCTTCCCGTGCAGCCACAGCCTCATCCGGTGCCACAGAAAATCTCACACGATTAAATCTGGACGCTGACGAGTGGGGCCGACCCCCCTTCGTCTACCTCCCGCTCCCGCGTGACCCCCGCTGCCGGAGCTCGCCGGAATACTTCGGAACCCAGTCGTCCATCCATATCCCGTGCTTAAACTTGCCGTCAGCCCCTAATTTCGTGCGCTGAACACGTGGGGAGAGTTTCCCCACACCGACGTCGGCCCTAACCGAGCTCGCAACAGTGCGGCGGCTTAACCGAGCTTCAGCGACGTAGCGCCGATGTTCTAGCTTGCCGAATACACAAAGGATTGGAGCTACAGCATCAGCGGAAAGTGTAGCTCGTCGACGTGTACACAAATCTGCTTGGGAAGGCCGCTAGCTATGCTGTCACCGTGCCCGACAAGTTTTCCACGGCCGCGGAGAAAAACTTGACGTTCTTCGGCTAGGGTTGATGGAATAATGCTCTGTTTGGTTGAGGAGATCCATAGGAGGCTAAGGATCATGACCCCAGAACACAATCGGGAGCCTCTACATCTCAGAGGAGAATTTCACGGTTTGGAGCCGGCGACCCGAAGAAACCGCCGTGAGGAAAACCTAAATTCCGGCTAGGTGGTCCTATGAAACGATCCCAGACTTGATGGACAGCAAGGGAAGGTGGTAACCAACCTTATCCATGGCTTTGTTGTGCGTGAAACGCCGGAGAGGCTCGGTTTGATGTGAAGCCACCGAGGTCGGTCCGCCGGAGAAGAAAAGGCTTGCCGAGGTGATTGTAGCCCGTTGCACTCTTGAAACTTGCTCTGACGGCTCCAGGGAGCGTGGGCGACGCCGCTTCCGAGTTTGTCCGAGTGTCAAAGCTCGCGTAGACGGTTGGCGAAGGAGAATCGGTTGTGTGTGCACTGGCGGCGGCAGAAAACTGTCGAGGGAACTTGGTGTGGCGAGAAGAGAAGGAGCCGTGAGCGTCTATCCACTGAGGTGGCGTGCACAGGGCGATGTTTTGCTCCTCTCGGTGTCTTGATCGTGAGAACAGCGGGAAGTCGGTTGGCTGAGCAGCTCGGTGGCCAGCGCCGTGTCTCACCATGAGCCACTGTGAAGCAGTGAACCGGTTTGTGTTCAGTCGGTGGAGTCTGAACAGAGAAAACAGAGACTTGTGTGTTAAATTTTTCTCCCTCTCCATGAGAATTGGGTCCCACTGCTCACTTCAAAGATCTTCCAAATTTTGTATAGTGCAAATTTAAATCCTGAGGAGCTCCAATTCGAAAGCCGTTTGGAAGATTTGACAAGGTGCACATCAGTTTCAAATTTGACTTCAAATTTCAATGAAATTCATGAGCCCCTTTTGATATTCCTATCAAAGCAATTCCAAACTTTCTCAAAATTTACATTTGCACCAATTCAAACCTGAAGAATTTGAATATGCCCTCTGATCTTTGAGTTGGTCACTGCAAATACGAATTTTTAAATAACAGTTTGAATTTCCTTTTTGGAAAGGGCATCCTTTTCCTTGAAGTGAACCATTTAGTTCGAACTGAATTTAAATCCCTATTGCACATGACAACAATTACATGTTTAAACAAAAGTTTTTGCAAGTCCCATTTTTTGGATTTAACTCAACTTTATTCACCACTAAAGTTTTCCATTTACAAGTTTTGGGACCTTTACATTCCTCCCCCCTTAAAAAGAATCTCGTCCCGAGATTCGTAATTAAGAACAACGTGGGGAGGACGACTATCGAACATACCTCTAATAACTCCGGATGATTGCGTTGTAAATACTCCTCGCTTTCCCATGTAGCTTCGTCGGATGTGTGATTTTTCCATAGCACTTTGAAAAATCGCAGCGTCCGGTTTCTGGTCTCGCGAGTCTTTTCATCAATTATCCAGGTTGGATGTTCAACATAAGTAAGGTACGGCTTCAAATGAGCTATGCCTTCCCTGAGAATCTCCGTTGGAGCTTTCATACACTTCCACAACTGAGATATGTGGAAGACATTATGAACTCCGGCTAAGGCTGCCGGTAATTCCACACGGTATGCCACGGGTCCACATCTTTCGATTATGATGAAGGGACCGATAAAACGCGGAGCTAATTTTCCTTTCACTCCGAATCGGTGAATACCCTTCATAGGAGATACGCGGAGATATACGTGGTCTCAAACTTGAAATTCTAGAGGACGACGTCTCTTATCCGCATAGCTCTTTTGTCTGGCCTGAGTGGCTTTAAGATTTGCTTGAATAAGCCTTACCCGCTCTTCTGCTTCATTTACGAGTTCAATCCCGTAAACAACTCTCTCGCCGGATTCACACTAACTCAAGGGTGTGCGGCACTTCTGGCTGTAGAGAGCTTCATAAGGTCCTATTTTGATGCCCGATTGATAACCATTGCTATACGAGAACTCCGCCAACGGTAAGTGATCATCCCAGCTCTTACCGTGGTGGATGGCACATGCTCTCAGCATATCTTCTAGTATTTGATTCACCCTCTCAGTTTGCCCGTCTATTTGAGGATGATACGCGGAGCTTCGATTCAATTTGGTTCCCAAGGATGTGTGTAGCTGCTCCCAGAAACAAGCAACGAACAACGCGCCTTGATCGGAGATGATCGTCTGGGGAACTCCATGTAGGCACAAGATCCGTGCTATGTATAACTCCGCATACTGTTTGGCGGTGTATCTGGTATGCACGGGGGTGAAGCATGCTGATTTGGTTAATCGGTCCACGATTACCCAAATCAAATCATGGTGGTGGAAGGTCATCGGCAACCCGACGATGAAATCCATACTCAAGTCTTCCCACTTCCATGCAGGTATTTGTAGTGGTTGCAGCAGGCCCGACTTCTTCACGTGGTCGGCCTTAACTCTTCGACACGTATCACATTCTGAAACGAATTTTGCAACTTCACGTTTCATACGTGTCCACCAAAACTTCTTCTGGAGGTCTTGGTACATTTTATTGCTGCCCGGATGAATAGAAAATTTGGATAAGTGGGCCTCATCCTAAATTTTCTTCCTCAGCCTCATATCACAGGGTACGACTATCCGGTCCCTGAACCATAAGGTATCTTCATCATCTAACCGGAAACATTTCATCTCCTCGTTCTTCAACCTCCTTTTAATATGAGCCATGCCCTTATCTTGCTTTTGAGATTTCATAACCTCCTCTCTTATTGTGGGTATGAGAGCCAGATTATGTAGAGCTCTATATGAAACCAAGTAGAAACTCGGTTCTTCCTCTTCTATCGGCGTAATGGTCAGATTATGAATATGAGACTTCCGGCTGAGTGCATCGGCAACCACATTTGCCTTGCCCGGATGATAATGAATTTCAAACTCATAGTGTTTGATCAGCTCTAACCATCGCCGTTGTCGCATATTCAGCTCTTTTTGAGTGAATATGTACTTCAAGGTTTTGTGGTCGGTGTAGAGATGAACCAGATTTCCCAATAGGTAATGTCTCCACATCTTCAAAGCTAACACCACGGCAGCAAGTTCGAGATCATGAGTTGGATACTGTTGTTCATGATTCCGTAATTGCCGTGATCCATATGCGCCCACGCGTCCTCCTTGCATGAGTACACAACCAAGTCCGATGCCAGACGCATCACAATAAACATCAAATGGCTTGGTTGTATCCGGTTGAGCTAAAACCGGGGCTGTTGTGAGGTGTTTCACCAACGCTTGAAAAGCTTCCTCACATGGCTTGCTCCAATCATATTTGATGCCCTTTTTCAGTAGCTCCGTCATAGGTGTGGATATTTTTGAGAAGCCCGTAATGAACCACCGATAATATCCCGCCGAACCCAAGAAGCTACGAACTTCATGGACTGATGTTGGAGACTTCCATCGCATGACTTGTTCAATCTTGCTTGGATCAACAGCAATGCCTTCCGCTGAAATAATATGTCCAAGAAATGGCACTTGGGATCCAGAATTCACATTTACTAAACTTTGCATAGAGCTTATGATCTCTCAAGCATTGGAGCACAATATGCAAATGTTTAGCATGTTCCTCTTCTGATTTAGAATAGACCAAGATGTCGTCGATGAATACCATGACGAACTGATCCAGCTACGGCATGAACACCGATTTCATAAGATACATAAAGTGAGCCAGAGCATTGGTCAACCCAAATGACATGACAAGATACTCATAGAGTCCATATCTTGTCGAGAATGCTGTTTTCGGGATATCTTCCGCTCGAATCTTGATTTGATGATATCCCGACCTTAAGTCCATCTTGGAGAAGACTTTAGCACCCACTAGTTGATCGAAGAGAATATCAATTCTTGGTAGTGGATACTTGTTCTTTATGGTCACAGCATTTAACGGATGATAATCGACGCATAGTCTTAGCGTCTCATCCTTCTTCTTCACAAATAAAGCCAAGCAACCCTAGGGCGACGAACTTGGACGAGTAAACCCCTTGTCCATCAGATCTTTGAGTTGCTCCTTCAGTTCAGCTAATTCATTCGGAGCCATTTGGTAGGGTCTCTGAGAGATCGGCGTGGTTCCTGGTATCAGCTCTATTTTGAATTCCACCTCGCGCTCAGGTGGTTAGCCTGGAAGATCGTCGGGAAACACGTCCGGATATTCACGGACTACCGGAATGTCTTCTAACTTGCACGCCTCGGAATTACATACTTCCGGGTCTTTGGAAACAGCTTTTCTGAGATGCAATGTATGACGCCCGTGAAGGGGAGAGTCCAAATGAACCCTCCTGTTCTCGATATCCAGAACAGCCTTATGGAAGGTCAACCATGATATTCCCAATATGGCACTGATTCCTTGATCTTCGAGAATTATGAGGGCGGTAGGATAAATTTTTCCACCCAAATAAAGTGGTGCTCTAGAAACGACTTCATTAGTCGATATGTCTCCACCTGGCGAATGAATAAGGTAAGAACCTTTGGTGCTAATTGTGGAAATTTGATGCCGGATCACCATCGCCTTGCTAATGAAGTTATGTGTTGCACCCGAGTCGAATAGAATGACAACCGGCTTGTCATTTAAGGTGAACCTGCCTGCAAGAACATGCCCTCCCTTTAGCAGATAATCGACTGACACATAATTAACAGTTCCCACTTTGGACATAGCTTTTCTTTGCTGTCCTAGATCACTCTTTGGAACTGGACCCGCAGACATAATGTTGCTGCTCGGTTCCGTTGCTTCATTGACATTGAGTTCATTGTCAATATGAAGTGGAATACCACTCGGTTCAGCTGAGAAATCACCGTTGTCGAAGTGTTCCGTCGACACTTCCCCCGGGCCTGCTTGAGGGCAGCCCGTGGAGGTTCTTTTTTGGAGGGGCTAGTTCTCTCGGAAGGTCGCGTTGGATGGAGAGGATTGACACAAGGATTTTTACGTGGTTCAGGCCGCCGGAGCGTAAAACCCTATGCCCACGAGAGCTGTATTGCTCGGAGCATAGAACCGGAGTTCTAAGCTTGGTGTTCTGGATATGCCGAATCTAGGAGTCGAATGCTGAGGGATCCAAACCCGCAAGGTGGTGAACCCCTTGCAACGCTGCCTACCCGAGCCTTTTATACTTCAAGGCTCGGGCGACTTACAAGGTGGGCCCCGGGACCAACAGGTGGCCCCAGGGTGATTTCCTGCCATCTACCATGTCTTGCAGTGAATGCTGGTAGTTGTCTTCCGGCGATGGCTTCTTGGTCGTCGTCCTGCCGTCCTGTCCGTGCCGCAAGCTAGGTGTAGTGGTTGATGATGGCAGGGACGGCAGGGCATGTCTTGTCGCTGTATTTATTGGTCTACAGCTCCTGACATGGTGTGCCTGTCTTGACTGTGACTGGTCACAGTGCCTCCTGACAGGCGTGTGCCACGCTCCCGCGTCTTGGGAAGGTGCGGGTCTTGAATGTCTTGAGCGGACAAGGCATGGCGTGCCTTTACTCCCGCTGCCTACCGAGCCGGGGTGGGCAGCACGGTACTGCTGGCCACGTGGCAGGCCCGGGGCTCGCCTCTGAGGAGAGGGGAGTCTCGGCCCCACCGGACACATGGTGCTTTCGGAGCTCGCCCCTGCGGGGGGTGAGGTCTGGCTCTTCTGACCACGTGGCAGGCCTGGAGCTCTCCTCTAAGAAGAGGGGAGCCCCGGCCCTACTGGACACGTGGCGACTTCGGAGCTCACCCCTGCGGGGGGGGGGGGGGGGTGAGGTCCGGCTCTTCTGGCCACGTGGCAGGCCCGGAGCTCTCCTCTGATGAGAGGGGAGCCTCGGCCCTACAGGACACGTGGCACCTTCGGAGCTCACCCTTGCGGAGGGTGAGGTCTGGCTCTTCTGGCCACGTGGCAGGCCTGGAGCTCTCCTCTGAGGAGAGGGGAGCCCCGGCCCTACTGGACACGTGGCACCTTCGGAGCTCGCCCCTGTGGGGGGTGAGGTCCGGCTCTTCTGTCCACATGGCAGGCCCAAAGCACTCCTCTAAGGAGATGGGAGCCCCAGCCCTACTGGACACATGGCGCCTTCAGAGCTCACCCCTACGGGGGGTGAGGTCTGACTCTTCTGGCCACGTGGCAGGCCCGGAGCTCTCCTCTGAGGAGAGGGGAGCCTCGGCCTTACTGGACACATGGCACCTTCGGAGCTCCCCCTGCAGGGGGTGAGGTCCTTAGTCAGTTTTCTCATGTGCGCGGGGGTACCTGGTATTGAGGATACCGACAGTGGCCCCCGGGCCCACCTCGGGGGAGATAACGATCCAGGGGTGGGGCCTTCCCCTTGTCTACCCCGCACACTTTCTTGTCTTGAGTGATTTGCTTGTAGGGTCTCGTCGGCTTTGAAGATCAGCCCTGCGGAGGGGGCGAGGTCCGGCTTCGGAGCTCAGCCTTTGAGAATAGGGTGAGGTTCGGCATCGGAGCTCAGCCCTGCGGAAGGGGGAGGTCCGGCATCGGAGCTCAGCCCTGTGGAGGGAAGAGGTCCGGCATCTGAGCTCAGCCTATGAGGAGAGGGTGAGGTCTGGCATCGGAGCTCGCCTCTGAGGAGAGGGGAGGCCTAGCATTGGAGCTCAGCCCTGCGAAAGGGGGAGGTACGGCATCGGAGCTCAGCCCTGCGGAGGGGGGAGGTCCGGCATCGAAGCTCGTGTCTAAGGAGAGGGGAGTTTTGGCATCGGAGCTCGGCCCTGTGAAAGGGGGAGGTCCGGCATCAGAGCTCAACCCTGCGGAAGGGGGAGGTCTGACTTTGGAGTTCACCTCTGCGGAAGGGGTGAAGTCCGACTTCGGAGTTCACCCTTGCGGAGGGGGTGAAGTCCAGCACTGCTGGCCACGTGATAGGCCCGGGGCTCGCTCTGAGGAGAGGGGAGACGCGGCCCTCTGGACATGTGGCGCCTTTGGAGCTCACCCCTGCGGAGCGCGTGACGTCCGACTTCGGAGTTCACCCCTGCGGGCGGGGGGGGGGGGGGAGGGGGTGAAGTCCGGCACTTCTGGCCACGTGACAGGCCCGGGGCTTGCCTCTGAGGAGAGGGGAGACCCGACCCTGTTGGACACATGGCGCTTTCGGAGCTCACCCCTGCGGAGGGGGTGAGGTCCGACTTCGGAGTTCACCCCTACGGAGGGGGTGAAGTCCGGCTTCGGAGCTTACCTCTGAGGAGAGGGAGATGTCCGACATCGGAGCTCGCCTCTGGGGAGAGGGAGAGGTCCGGCTTCGGAGTTCACCCCTGCAGAGGGGGTGATGTCCGGCATCGGAGCTCACTCCTGCGAAGGGGGTGAGGTCCGGCATCGGATCTCGGCCCTGTGGAAGGGGGAGGTCCGGCATCAGAGCTCACCTCTGAGGAGAGGGGAGGTCCGGCATCGGAGCTCGGCCCTATGGAAGGGGGAGGTCCGGCATCGTAGCTTGTCCCTGTGAAAGGGGGAGGCCCAGCATCAGAGTTCACCCCAGCAGAAAAGGTGATGTCCGGCATCAGAGCTCACCCCTGCTGAGGGGGTGAGGTCCGGCTCCGGAGCTCGCCTCTAAGGAGAGGGTGAGGTCCGGCACTGCTCCCAAGTAGGAAACGGTAATCCTGCTCAGAGGTCCTCCCTTCCCTGTCTCTTCAACCTCTTGAGGGAAATTACATTCTGGTGCACCTTGTTGATACTGAGGTGCATGAGAAATGAGTTGCTGCTGCGGTGGAGGTGAATAAAACCTCTGGGGAGTATAAGAGTCGTCATACTCCCAGAATGATTGCACTTCTTGTGGAACCTCTCGACCGGAAGGTGAACGTATTACCCACCGATACTTCTGAGTCAGATGATCGCATTTATCCTGTGATGAGTCCCTCTCCCTCTTTTCTTTAAGGTAGAGATTGGAATAATATTCCTGAGTGATAGCACAGCTAACAAACTCATTAAAATTTTCTTGGCTAACTTGAGCCAACTCACATCGCAGCCTAGCAGTTAGCCCTCGGTAAAAATGATAACCCTTCATGGCTGGTGACTTCACATAATCAGGGACATATTGAGCTAAGCGATTGAATTCCTTTGCATACTCAATAACACTCATTTCTCCTCGTTTTAGATTCCATAATTCATCCAGACTTGTTTGCATTATGCCCGCAGGAACGAAACGAGCACGAAATGCATCCTGGAACTCCGCCCATGTGACACAATGCCCTGCTGGTTGGATAGCAAGGTAGTCTGCCCACCATGCTCCAGCAAAGCCGTGAAGCTGCTGAGCGGCAAATAGAGTCTTCTGGAATTCATGACATTGAATCAACCCAAACTTGAACTCAATGACACGTAACCAGTGATTTTCTTCACAATGGTCAGCCGCTTCGGAGAATACCGGCGGTTGTGTCGCCAAGAAATTCAGGTAAGTGCTCGGGGTTGGTATGTGATGTTGAGCTTCTCTATTTATTCCTTGCTGAACTAGAGTTTGAAGAGTTTCATTCATCTTTGCCATAATTTCTGCCAATCCGGTTGGCGATGGCTCTTGTGATGAAGTCAAGTCATTCCCACCTCGACTCGAACCTCCCATCTCCATTTGAGAATGTGCGCGTACCATACTGCACGAAACAAACTTTTGAGTTAATAAAAATTCTATCTCAGTAGTGAGTAAAGATAAGTAAAACATGAACATGTCATGAACTTTATGAAAGCATAACCACATTCATGTTTAAACAAAGCTTAAGTACGCTAAACTAATCAGCTGGACCACCCTGACCAGTTCACACAAACTCCAAAATTTACTCAAGTTAACTGCAGATTCTTGACTTGAGTTCAATACCTAAGTTTTAGTAAACTTCAGTATATTTCCAACGAGAACTCATAGGCCTCTACATCATCTCTGGATAAAAAGTTATGATTGTTCAAAGTTGACAGAATTCCTGGATAAAATTTGCCAGCATCTCCTTTGTATGTGGCTCACTTTATCACAGTTGTATACACAAATACAATAAAAATCTGAGCAAGCTTTGAACTACAACAATGTTGCAAATTTCATAACCTTTCCAACGGTGTATCATATGATCCTTAAGGATTTTTCTACAGGAAGTTATGGCTTAAAAACGAAAGGTCCAGAGAGGTTTTTTGCTACTGTCCTGGTTCTGAACAGTTTGCCCTCAACTGGACTTTTCACCAACTTAACGTGTGATTTTGCTCTGGAGGTCTACAAAGAAGTTGTAGAGCACTTAAAAATATTCCCAGAACTGTATCATACACCTTAATTGGTTAAACCTACTCAGAGTTATGCTCTGTTAAAGTTCAGCAAGAATTCCTGCCAGAAACAGAGCACTCTGTTTTTGAAAACTTTGACGCCTAGTCATGCTCTCATTTGAATCTTAGCTCAAAATAAGAGTTCAGTAACTCATATTTGTTTCAAACTTCAATTTTTAGTTGAAAGTTTGTTCATGAATCATTTCTTCATAGTGATGATCTTATTAAGTGTAGTACGGTGTCGATGCACCGTAAGAATCATGTCAGTACTACGTTGCCTCACCAAAAGAAAAATCCTAACCGGATTATACCGGCATATATGTATTATCAGTGGCACTAAGACGGTCTATCGCACACGTGTACTACGCGGGATACGTACGTGGTTAGTACCTGCTGAAGAACACTCAATAGTGGTGCACTCAAAGGTTGTTTTCATTTCAGGCAGTTCCATATCATACTAGAAACATACGCCCCTTATCATTCCCATACGGGCCGTCCTTGAGTCAAGCCACGTCTCAAGGTACGTGATCGTGTTTTTACACCACATGACGGGGAACCCGAGTAGAGCGCGAACGGGTCGTCATGGTTGGGAATTTTATCTCCCCAACAGATACCACCTACTACCCTGCAGGGCACGCTGATGGCAAGCGCTGCGTATGTCCTCCTAGGCTAATTACAGAAGAACACCCTATCACGTTACTGACCACACGATGGGGTCTCCACTTGCTTGCCTAATGCACACTAGGGATCAGCGTTTCATATGAACTCAGGAACATGAAGAGTCCAATAGTTTCATATTAATGTCTCACACCAAGCAGTGAGACCTATCCTTGAACCACTTTCCTCGTCAGGGGAGCTAACTGAAATTGAACCGCTTTCGGTGGTGTTCCTTACCATTCTTACCTGAGCGTAGGTGTGTCGTTACATAATTAAAATTCAGAATTATGACAAGTATGTTAGTCATGCCACTTTAAGTAACTATACTACTATAGTCCTTATGTGGGCCTAATACCGTTTCCTCACCGTATCCTAAGTTTTTGTCGTAATACGATCCTTATTCCGTGCGCTATTACCAATGCGGATCTGATACCACGCTGACAGGTCCCCTGAATGCCGTCCGTTCAGTCACGGGGACGGGGCACCTTGCCCGGGAATCGCACTGGGTGGCGCCGTGTTATGCGGCACCCTTGTATTACATAAATCAAAAGCAGAAGCCTACAAAAGTTCTTTGCAAATAATTTACATCAAATAGCTACAGCCGAAGACTACAAAGAGCTCACGTCAAATAACTAAGAAGCACCCGAGAAGAGGTCCAGCCCGCAGACTCCTCTCGCTAGCAACACGAAGTCTTGGCAGCGGCTAGGTTCTCCATGTGTAACATGACTCGGAAGTTTCTGAGTCTCACCGGACAACCTTCTTTATATGCGTCGATTTTATTCTACAAAACCACTCATATAGCAAGAGTGAGCATAAAGGCTCAGCAAGACTTAACCGTCTCTTAAGGCATGCAACTCTACATGAGAGTAACTTAAGACTTAACATGTAATTTGCAAAAAGACTCGCCTACTGGTTCATCCTTAACTTTCAGATTTTAGCCATCATAGTAGTGACCTTGCGCCCAGCAACATTGGAACTCCACAATCAAACAAGAAACGCTTCATTCCAATGTTACTTGTCCCAAGGTGGGAAATAACTTTAGTTCGCTCTATCTCTACTTCAAACAGGGTTTTCATGCAGTTTACAATAATCATAGCAGCAATTTAAACTCTGCAAACTGTTTTCACACAACTTGATTACTACGTCACAACACAGTGAGCAAGCAGTACTCAATAACCGCGAGGGACGGTGATTCGAATCAAACACTACCCGGATAACTTGACACATTCGCCCGTCTCTAAAGACCCAAATCTGGTGTCCTTCATTATGTCATATGTGGCAACCTTTCGCAGGACACTCGACTGTAGAACCGGTCGCGCCGTCTCGGGCTCATAGGGCTAACGATACGATGTGGTATGCCTCTACAATCCAGTTAACATGGTACATTGGTTTCCTGGTTCCCATATAGCAGTAAGCATTCGGTACACAACCCAATACTTGCTCATGGGTGCCACACACGCATCGGTCCTTAACCGACACAGGCAGAGCTACTCGACCAAGACCTCGTCTTATCGTTGCCTAACCCTCCTGCCCAGTCTCATCTTTAGAAATATAAACTTTAGTTTGCCTCTTTTCCAACTACACCCATGTAATCCTGACTATAACTCATGAGTAGATTCCAACTACTCGACTTCTACCGGACGTCCTAAGCTATTTAGCACGGCATTATTCTACAGCGGTGACCCTTTTCTACCCTTAACTCCAGGGTTCATTTGTTCATGCATTTGGAGTGTAAAGCATCCTTGACCTAATGCACATACAAACTCTAAACCATAATTGTGAACAAAGTAAAACTTTATAAATAACTTAAATGCAAACCGGAGCTTGCCTTGGTTTTGCATGTGACTAAAGTAAGATAATTATGAAGTTATTTGTTGATGACTTGAAGCTTAATCCCTGCCCTTCTTGCTCCTTGATCCAAGCTTCACTTCTCCTCCACTTTTCCACGTTTAATCACTACACGGTATGAGTATGCATATATGTTTAATTGTAAAGCTTTTGCTAACAAGTTCTA
This sequence comes from Neostapfia colusana, assembly GCA_030760725.1. NCBI lineage: Eukaryota > Viridiplantae > Streptophyta > Magnoliopsida > Poales > Poaceae > Neostapfia > Neostapfia colusana. The sequence continues at coordinate 21,633,541 of JASWHV010000011.1, forward strand.
AAGACAGGTTTAAAACTGGAACTCTGTTTAAGAATTTAAAATGACACTGGTGCTAGTGGTTTGGGATTTGGGTTAAAGTACTATGATCAAGTGATAAGTGGAGTTCATCACTTGGGTGTTGATCCCTAATGTGGTTGAACAGAACAGTACTGATCCAGAGCTCCAATGGAGCTGAAATGTTTCATGTGAGTTCCTTGCCACAAGAAAGTCCTCTGGACCAAAATATGGAATTTTTCAGTGAATAGATCTCTCAGAACAATTCCCTAAGCATTTAGGCAAAAAGAAATTAAGTCTGAATAAATTTGCACTTTCATGCAGATTCAAGTGAACTATAATTTCAAACATAGCTCAGAGGGTATGAATGAATTTTCCTAGGATTTTTCGAGCTAAGAATTTCCTAGAACTGAATTTCCATGTTTTGGAAATTCTCTGAAAATAACTCTGTATTCATTTGAACACAGAAATTTAAAATCAGAATTATCCTAACTAAATCAACTCCAAATGAGCTGAAACTTCTACAGGAGTTTACTAATACCCTAAAGAATATTCTGGAAAAATTTAGGGATTTTTGGATGAACCAAACTCCCTCTAAAATTCTTTTTCTGAAAAGTTTAAAAAAATTCTCCAGAATTAATTCGTGATTTTAATACAAATTGAGTTGCATATTTGGATAGCTTTTATCAATCTGAATCCAACCCAATTTGAATAACTAAATTTGGAGCTTCCTAGCAAAAGTTATGAGGTTCTAAAGTTTGAATTGAATTTGGGGATTCAAATAAACAGGGAAATGTTTAAACTCTGACCGTGGGTCCCGGGCACACGTGTCAACCGCTGAAACCAAGCCACACAAGGCCACTGAATTTTCCCGTGCAGCCACAGCCTCATCCGGTGCCACAGAAGATCCCACACGATTAAATCCAGACGCTGACGAGTGGGGCCGACCCCCCTTCGTCTATCTCCTGCTCCCGCGCGACCCCCGCTGCCGGAGCTCGCCGGAATACTTCGGAACCCGGTCGTCCGTCCATCTCCCGTGCTTAAACTTGCCACCAGCCCCTAATTTCGTGTGCTGAACATGTGGGGAGGGTTTCCCCACACTGACGTCGGCCCTAACCGAGCTCGCGACGGTGCGGCGGCTTAACCGAGCTTCGGCGATGTAGCGCCGACGTTCTAGCTTGCCAAATACATGAAGGTTGGTGCTACAGCATCAGTGGAAGGTGTAGCTCATCGACGTGTACACAAATCTGCTTGGGAAGGCCGCTAGCTATGCCATCAGCGTGTGCCCGAGATGTTTTTCGCGGCGGCGGAGAAAAACTTGACGTTCTTCGGCTAGGGTTGATGGAACCGTGCTCTGTTTGGTTGAGGAGGTCCGTAGGAGGCTAAGGATCATGACCCCAGAACACAATCGGGAGCCTCTACACCTCGGAGGAGAATTTCACGGTTTGGAGCCGGCGACCCGAAGAAACCACTGTAAGGAAAACCTAAATTCCGGCAAGGTGGTCCTATGAAACGATCCCAGACTTGATGGACAGCAAGGGAAGGTGGTAACTAACCTTATCCGTGGCTTTGTTGTGCGTGAAACACCAGAGAGGCTCGGTTTGATGTGATGCCACTGAGGTCGGTCCGCCGGAGAAGAAAAGGCTTGCCGAGGTGATTGTAGCCTGCTGCACTCTTGAAACTTGCTCTGACGGCTTCAGGGAGCGTGGACGACACTGCTTCCGAGTTTGTTCGGGTGTCAAAGCTCGTGAATACGGTTGGCGATGGAGAATCGGTTGTGTGTGCGCGGCGGTGGCAGAAAACTGTCGAGGAAACTCGGTGTGGCGAGAAGAGAAGGAGCCGTGAGCGTCTATCCACTGAGGTTGCGTGCACAGGGCGATCTTTTGCTCCTCTCGGCGTCCTGATCGTGAGAACAGCAGGGAGTCGGTTGGCTGAGCAGCTCGGTGGCCAGCGGCGTGTCTCACCGTGAGCCACTGTGAAGTAGTGAACCGGTTTGTGTTCAGTCGGTTGAGTCTGAACAGAGAAAACAGAGACTTGTGTGTTAAGTTTTTCTCCCTCTGCATGACAATTGGGTCCCACCGCTCACTTCCCAAAAGATCTTCCAAATTGTGTATAGTGCAAATTTAAATCCCGAAGAGCTCCAATTTGAAAGCCATTTGGAAGATTTGACAAGGTGCACTTCAGTTTCAAATTTGACATCAAATTTCAAGGAAATTCATGAGCCCCTTTTGATATTCCTATCAAAGCAACTCCAAACTTTCTTAAAATTTACATTCGCACCAATTCAAACCTGAAGAATTTGAATATGCCCTCTGATCTTTGAGTTGGTCACTGCAAATATGAATTTTTAAACAACAGTTTGAATTTACTTTTTGGAAAGGGTATCCTTTTCCTTGAAGTGAACCATTTAGTTCAAACTGAATTTAAAGCCCTATTGCACATGACAACAATTACATGTTTAAACAAAAGTTTTTGCAAGTCCCATTTCTTGGATTTAACTCAACTTTATTCACCACTAAAGTTTTCCATTTACAAGTTTTGGGACCTTTACATGGAAATGCAACGAGCCAAGAAAGACGACCCACTTCAAGCCGACTTCAGAGTATTTGATCACCAAATACATCAGGAAGTAGCAAGCAAGGAGTGTCTTCCATAGGCTGAGAGATTGCAGGTGTGATGAGCCCATGACCTTCACCGACACAAGCCTCGGGAGCACTCTCGGGAGAACAGGGTCTGGTAGTCATCGGTACTCAAGAAACCGGTGATTTTTCAAGATAAATCGCCTTCCCAAGGGTCTCGGGGGGCACGGCCCGGAGAGCAGCGGCACCTCGGGAAATCGGTGATTTTTCAAGGTAAAATGCCCTCTCGAGCAGTTCTGGAACCCCGGGTGTGAGAGCATCACTCGGTTGAGCAAGGAACAAGTGCCGCAACTTAGAAACCGAAGCAAAAACCACGAGAAGACACTGATTCCTCAATCCAACCTCAGATGCACGCCGGGAAGACCCAGACCGAAGAAAACACGAGCACGGGACACCACGTACTGATGATTGGATCGGTACCTTGTGTGATCCAAGATAAACTGGCCTCTAGCAACTTGGGGAATAAAGGCCAGTTTACAAAGCAAAGTTTGGTAAACGGCGTGAGGTTGGCAACTCCAACGTGAAGATGGGTGTTTGTCCAAGCAAATCCGAGAGATCCAAGGTCGATCCACGACCTCCTAGCAAACGTTCTTGGCTGGTGTCTCCAGAAGGAAGTATCATCGTCAGACCAAGCATCACACCAGCACCCAAGCACAAGATACAAAGGCTGGTTGAACGTGCACAACCACGACAACCCAAGACATCAACCGGCCAGAAAAAATAGCTCCAATACGACTCAGCAGATGGGGTGTAAAGCCGGAGGGGATGAAACAAGATGAGATCAAGACAGTGGCTCCGGGTACCAAGACAGAGCCCCAATGGTTCCCCACAGGGTATGACGGACCAAAATCCATACAATCCAGGATCACAGAGGGTGATGCTGCACGATGCGACACCCGACAGCACACACGATAAGGAAACCAATTATTACATTCAAACTTGCTGAATTTGTACAAAAGTAGTACAGACTTTCAGTTTACATCTAATTTTCAGAGTTTAACTGCAGCGGAATAAACTATACAACTCATGCCTAACCCTAACTAGCAAAAGCCGGTTTACATCTAATTTTCAGAGTACTAGCTACACTCCAGCTTCAGGGCGGCGTTCACGGCTACCATGCAGCCGTCATTTCCGATGGAGGATAACCCTCGCCGGTGTACCCGTACTTTAGGTCAGTGGGGTACTCCTCACCTGCAAACATTCATAGCAGCAACCATGAGCACGTGCATAAATCTGAAATTTAGTGAGCAATATTTGGTGGCACACATGTTGCAATAAAATTTATTCATAACAGCAGTAATTCATCACAATCATTCCATATATTTACTACGCCACGACACAGTTAACAAGCGGTACTCATGACCACGAGGGACGGTGAATCAACTCGATCTACACCTGCAGGGATACCCGAATAGCACGTCGCGTACGCCCATCCTTGGAGCTGCAACAGCATGCTCAACCGATGTCGTATGGGACAACCTTTCACCAAACAGCCCAAATGTCGAACCAGTCGCACCCAAATGAGCAGGAGGTTCCCTACACGGAGCATCTCTCTATGCCCGTTAGCGGATTTCCACCTTCCTGCCCTCAACCTACGCCTATAAATAGGTTCGTTATGCCTCGACGCCTTGAGGTATAGGTACATCAGTTTATCGGACCCCATATATCCGATATGACTTCGGTACATTCAAACTTGTTCAGCGGGGCCGCACACGGATCAGTCCTCAATCGACACGGGCAAACTACGCACACAAGACTTCCTCTTGCTGCATCCTACGCCCCTGCCTAGTCAAATTTTTATTACAAGGTGTACCTCACATCTCGAACCAATCCCGTATGTGGCAAATCCTATACTCGTGAGTATATTCCAACTACTCGACTTGTACCGAAGCCTATAAGACATTAAGCAAGGCATATGCTACGCGAGGACGTAGACACTACCCCAACTCTCTTTAGGATAATCTGGTTATGCAATTAGGGTTTCAAGCATCCTACACCTAATGCACATCCATACAACAATCTAAGTGGAGCTAAAAAAAAAACTCGATAAAAACTGTTAAATGCAAACCGGGGCTTGCCTTATTGCTGCTGGTCAGTTGTTAAATTCTGCTCCAGAGGAATGAAATACAAGATCTCCAGGGCTTCTTCGCCTTCAACGACTACACGTAATCAAATCAACGATATGTGTCAATTTGAATGCAAATGTGTTGAGGTGACAACTATGAAGACAATAACTCTAGCTAGACATCCTTTTTTGCTCTAAATTTTTTACTGTGGCTTGGTGAGAACCTAACCAAATATTTTGCCAAATTTCATTTGAAACAAAGCTAATTTGAGCCCTGCACAAATAAATGTCTAAATGGACATTTACTAGAGCTTCTAAGGATTTCCAGGGATTTTCATGGAGCAAGCCATTACTTTATGGAAACTAGAGTTTATGTTGGTTCTAATGGAATTGGTTTCATGTAATTTGGAGAATCCTAATAGAAAGTTATGGGCTAATTAAGTTCAAAGAAAATTCAGAAAATGTTTTTGAACATTTTGCATTTTCTCTGGGTCAGTTCACTTAATCACACCATTAGGGAGACTTAATGAACTCGGATGGATCTGACATTTTTCACGTGACTCAAGTATATGACACGACCCCACGGTCTTGTCGAGCCAGAATCACGCCGAGGGGTGCTGCGTTGCACAGCACCGGATAATACACAACAAGGTACAAGCGGAAGCAAAGTTTTATTACATAAACAGGTTTATGAACATTTTTACAACAAAATATGTTCAGTCTACACTCACGGGCGTAGACTACGCATCAAGTTCACGTTCAGCCCGTGAACGTGTCCTTGCTAGCACGCACGCACACTAACACGGCGGCGTGCACGACTCCCACTCGACGGGGTTCCCCTCCTGGGGTTCTGTCTCCTCCTCGGGAGTCCCTTCCTCATAGAACCCTGCAAAAGCTTCGAACACAAGCAGTGAGCACGAAGGCTCAGCAAGACTGACCCGCCTCTCCTAAACATAAAACTTATACATGAGGGGTGATGGGTGCATGAGGTAAAGTAAGTTGCAAAGGACTCGCCTACTTAGTGGAACCTTACTTTCAAGTTTTAGCAACAGGTTGTGGAGAACCTCACGCTAAGGCACATGAGAGAGCCACAATCAAACAAGAAATGCATTTCTCTCATGTACTTTGCCCAAAGTTGAAAGGAACTTTAGTTAGCTCTAAACTACAACAATCATTAACAATCAAAGTCCATCTTTCAATCAGCAACATTTTTAACATGTATATAGCCTGTTCTTTCTACGTCACGGTACAGTGAACAAGTGGTACTCACTGACCGCGAGGGACGGCCATTATAATCGATTTACACCTGCAGGGTTACCCGAATAACCTGTCACATACGCCCGTACTCGATGTTTCCTACAGCAGCCATCACGGACGCCGTACGCAACCACCTTTCACCCGTTAGCCAAATGTTGAACCGGTCCAATCGTCCCGAGGAAGAGGTCTCTGCACGCGCATCTCAGTGCCACCAGCCGAGTTACACCTCGAGCTCTCAACCTACCCTCTGAACGACCAGCTATGCGTTAACATCCAGCTACCCGAGTTACATCGGTTTCCCGGTTCCCATATAGCCGGTAGGTCTTCGGTACTATTCTAGCTTGTTCAACAGGCCCGCACACGGCTTGGTCCTCAATCGACACAAGCGGAGCTATAGCACCCAGGCCCCAAAGTCCTGCTGCCCTTACTCTCCCCTCGGTCTCATTTTCTTGCCATGTGTTGCATTTGCTATCTCTACCCGAGTCGAGTGCCCCTAGCCTATCCTCGCGAGTAGTTCCAACTACTCGACTTGTACTGAATCCTACACTATCTTAGCATTGCAGTAGCTAAACGGGGTTTCAATCCTAATCCCAACCCATGGTTTTCTTGGCTATGCATTTGGGTTTACAAACAAGACTCGAATGCATGAAGAAATGGTACTCAAAGTAAGTTCTCAAAACAATAAAAATTTATAAAAAGGTTAATGCAAACCGGAGCTTGCCTTGCTGCTCTTGGTCATAGGCTAGCTGCTCTTCTGGAGTAACAAAGTCTAGGACTTCGGGTTCCTCCTCAACCTTAGCGACTACTTTTGAGAAATATAAATATGTGTCAATTTATATGCATTTGAATTGAATTTAAACTTGTGAAGATTATAAGTTTCACTAGACAGACAGAGGAGGGTGTAGACCCAGAGCCACCAGCAGAGGTACCGGAGGAGGATGACCCGCAGGAGCTCGAGTTCTACTCCGAGTAGGAGGTTACCGTTGCCAAGTAGGGCAGCAAGGGTGACGTAACCAAAAATTTTGTAACCAGTGACATGTCGTGTAGACAGTAGTGCATGTATAGGTAGTGACGACATGAGCACGACTTCTCGGAGACCCGAGACTAATGTATCTTGTATAAAGTTTATGCTTTATCAATATATGTGAATGTTGTGCAAATTATTCATGTGTCACTTCAATACCTACTGTTTCATATGGAAGGTTAAGTATGACATGTGCTGATTGCTGCTGTTTTGAATTTCAGAATGACTCGTACTCGTGCCAACCCGGATGTTGGGGGTTCTAGTCAAGGGGGAGAAACCTCCCAACAGCCTTCCGAGGACTCCTCGGGACAGCAACAGCAACAACAAACACCGCCACCGCCACCGCCAACGGTTACATTGGCCGACATCGTTGCGGCAATGGCGGGTTCTCATCAGCAGCACACGGAGTTGCTGCAAACTCTCATCGCAAATACGTCTCGACCAGAGAGGCGTCGAGATCGTGAGGAGCGCCAAAAGAGCTCCTACTCCGACTTTCAAGCGACTCATCTCCCGGTATTCTCAAGGGCGGATGAACCCCTCGATGCGGACAACTGGCTCCGCACGATGGAGATGAAGTTCGGGCTGCTCCAATTGAGTGAGCAGCGCAAGACTCAGTTCGCGGTCCAACAGCTCTAGGGGTCCGCGAGCGCGTGGTGGGCGAACTACTGTGCTTCGCAGCCCACCGACCGAGTTATGACCTGGGCGGAGTTCCGGGCGGCCTTCAGGGCCTATCACATACCGCCGGGCCTCATGAAGAGGAAGACGCAGGAGTTCTTACGCCTGCAGCAAGGGAGCCGGAACGCGCTGGAATACTCCAGGGCGTTCAATGATCTTGCGCTCTACGTGTCGTATCACACAGATACCGACGAGAAGCGGCGGGATCACTTCTACCAGGGGCTTAATGCGCTCCTGAAGGACAAACTGGCGATGTTCAATCGCGGCAGCCTCAACGACATAATTGATGCTGCGTTTGTCCAGGAGGACTCCGGCAAGGAGTTAGCAGCGGCGTAAAGGAAGCGAAGCGCGTGGCAAAGCAGCGGAGAAGGAAGTGGTCCTTCTCAGAAATATCAGATGGTGAATCGCCCACCATCAGGTCCACGCTGGCAGCCACCACAGAGGCCAATGCCATTCCACAGTCGGCCATATTCTTCACCGGCATTCAGGCCGGCACTGTGAGCAACACTTCCGCAACAGCAACAGCAGCAGCGGGCAATTCCGCATGCGTATACACCTTAGCAGCGCATGCCAGGCTTTCGTTCTCCAAGCACCGGACAAGCAGCGGCCACATGCTACAAATGTGGTCGGCCAGGACACTACGCCAGCAGTTGTCCGGAGAGGCAAGGTGGCAGAGTTGCACCACAACATCCAGGGAGGAATCAACCCCGGAACCCCACTAATGCGCGTCGGGCAAACCCTAGGCCCGGCACTGTCCACCAACTTGCCATAGAGGACGTGCCGGAGGGAGAGCCGATCCTTGCGGGTATATTCCAACTCCACCAGCATCCCGCCATAGTATTATTTGATTTAGACACCACGCATAGCTTTATTAGACAAGCTTTCATTGCTAAATACAGCTTGCCAATACTACCCACCGATAGTTCATATTTGATTTGTTCACCGGGTGGGAAAATTTCAGCAAGCATGATGGTTCCAAAAGCGCCATTATGCTTAGAGGGTAGAGTATACCCTATGTCTCTCATAATTTTAGAGGGACAGAAGGTCGATGTCATCTTAGGGATGTCTTGGTTAACCCGCCACGGCGCTGTTTTAGACACCGTCCTCCGAATTGTGCACTTGAACTCAAAAGTGCACGAATCTCATTCCTTATTTCTGGACAGTCCAGAAATAAAACTTCCAAGTATCTATCAATCCACAACCATCAGATTGGAAGGCATTCCAGTAGTCCAAGAGTTCCCTGATGTGTTCCCGGATGATTTACCGGGGATGGCGCCAGACAGAGAGGTGGAGTTCAAGATTGAACTTGCACCGGGAACCATGCCAATATCCCAAAGGCTGTACAAGGTGGTGCCCAAGGAATTTGCGGAACTGAAGACTCAGCTAATGGACCTGCTGGAGAAGGGTTTCATTAGGCCGAGCTCCTCGCCATGGGGATGTTCGGCATTATTTGTGAAGAAGAAGGATGAGACGTTGCGGCTTTGTGTGGACTATTATCCACTAAACGCCGTAACCATCAAGAACAAGTACCCGTTGCCACGGATTGACATGTTGTTTGATCAGTTGGTTGAAGCAAAGATCTTTTCCAAGATGGATTTAAGATCCGGGTACCATCAGATTAAAGTATGGGCTGAGGATATTTCGAAGACGGCTTTCTCGACGAGGTACAGACTTTATGAGTACCTGGTCATGTCCTTCGGCCTCACCAACGCTCCAGCTCACTTCATGTATTTGATGAACTCGGTATTCATGCCGGAGCTGGATAAGTTTTTCGTGGTCTTCATCGACGACATATTGGTATATTCCAAGTCGGAGGAAGAACACAAGAAGCATCTGCGTATAGTCTTGCAACGGCTGCGGGATCACAAGCTATACGCGAAATTCAGCAAGTGCGAATTCTGGATATCGCAAGTGCCTTTTCTCGGGCATATCATCTCAGCGGAGGGCATCGCTGTAGACCCGAGCAAGATCACACAAGTGCTGAATTGGAAATCCCCGAGAACTGTTCACGAGGTACGGAGTTTCCTCGGACTCGCGGGATATTATCGGAGGTTCATTCCGAACTTCTCGAAGATTGCCAAGCCTATGACGGAGCTGCTGAAGAAGGCTACCAAATAAGTTTGGAGTCCAGCATGTGAAGCAGCATTCAAGGCTTTAGTCAAGCACTTAACATCAGCACCAGTTTTGGCGCAGCCAGACACAACAAAACCGTTCGATGTGTACTGCGATGCATCCGGCATTGGGCTCAGATGTGTGCTGATGCAAGACAGAAGGGTGGTCGCGTATGGATCATGGCAGCTCAGAAACCATGAGCAGAATTATCCAACTCACGACTTGGAGCTCTCTGCCGTGGTACTCGCACTTAAAATGTGGAGGTACTACCTACTCGGTAACCTCGTACATTTATATACCGACCACGAAAGCCTAAAGTACATATTCACTTAGAAGGAGCTGAACATGAGGCAGCGAAGATGGTTAGAGTTGATAAAGGATTACAAAATAGAGATCCATTATCACCCCAGCAAGGCAAACGTAGTAGCAGATGCGCTGGGCCGCAAGTCACACGTCAACAATCTGACCATCACACCGTTGGAAGAGAGCGAACAACCACTGCATGTGATTCCACACGGAGCTCTCTACAACTTAGCTTTGATCCCCACCATCCGTGAAGAGATAGCAGCTGCTCAGAAACATGACAAGGGCATGTCGCATTTGCAGAGACGTATAGATAGTGTGGAGCTGAAATGTTTCCGGAAGGATGGAGACGGCGTCATATGGTTCAAGGACTGGATCGTCGTATCCCGTAACCCGGAGTTACGGAAGAAAATCTTTGATGAGGCTCACTTGTCAAAGTTTTCTATTCACCCCGGCAGCAACAAAATGTATCAAGAACTCAGAAGCAAGTTTTGGTGGACATGGATGAAGCAGGAGATCGCTAAGTACATGTCCGAATGTGATACATGTCGAAGGGTGAAGGCAGATCATATGCAGAAACCGGGACTGCTACAACCACTGGGCGTTCCTGCCTGGAAGTGGGAGGATGTGAGCATGGACTTCATCATCGGTTTACCCACCACCTTTCAGAAGCATGATTCTGTGTGGGTGATCGTCGACCGGCTCACCAAAGTTGCCCATTTCATCCCGGTCAACACCAACTACAACGCCAAGAAGTATGCCGAACTGTACATCTCACGGATCCTATGCTTGTATGGTGTACCCCGTACCATCATATCAGATCGGGGAACTTTATTTGTGTCCTGTTTTTGGGAGCAGCTACACGCTGCGTTGGGGACGAAGCTGATCCGTAGTTCAGCATACCACCCGCAGACGGATGGGCAAACCGAGCGGGTAAATCAGATTCTAGAAGATATGCTACGAGCTTGTGCTATCAACCACGGCAAGAATTGGGATGATCACTTGCCGTTAGCCGAGTTTTTGTATAACAATGGGTACCAAGCCAGCATCAAGATGGCGCCTTACGAGGAGCTATACGGGAGAAAATGTCGCACACCATTGAAATTGGTGTGAGTCTGGCGAAAGGGTCACCTTCGGGATTTATGTGGTCAATAACGCGGAAGAAAAGGTTCGGCTAATTCAAGCAAACCTAAAAGCCGCACAATCCCGACAGAAACAATATGCGGACCGGAGAAGGCGCCCATTACAATTTGAGGTCGGGGATCACGTATACCTACGTGTGTCTCCAATGAAGGGCGTGAACAGATTTGGGGTGAGAGGAAAGTTGGCACCCCGATTCATCGGTCCATTTCAGATTACAGAAAGATGTGGTTCAGTAGCATACCGGCTGAAATTACCAGAAGCACTTTCCGGTGTGCACGACGTATTTCACATCTCCCAGCTGAGGAAGTGTCTCAAGCTATCAACTACCGTTAGCTGCAGGATATTGAAGAACTGAAACCGGATCTCACGTATCGGGAGGACCCGGTTCAGGTTATTGATGAAAAGGCCCGAACCACACGCAACCGTACGTTGTGGTTCTACAAAGTTCTATGGAGTAATCACTCGATGGGAGAGCGAAGGATTTCTTCTTGCAAACTACCCCGACTTTTTCGCGTCACATATACGGTAATTTTCCACCGTCCTCTCTCATTTTTACCTTATAATCTCAGGACGAGATTCTTTTAAGGGGGTAGGAATGTAAGGGCCTCAGTTTTTGACACATATTCAAAGTGTTCATCACCATACACACACCTCATTTGAAGAAACTTGATGAACACATTTGAAGAGCAAGTAACCACCATCAACATGCTCATTAGAGAATAAACTCACAAAATGCAAAAGTGGCATTTCCCACATGCATCATCTAGGGGCTGAGCATATGAAAAAATCCAACACCTTGCTAGGAAGGCTCATGCCAAAATTCACCGAAGTCCAAAACCTTTTGAGGTCTTTTTGGGAATAACTAGAAAGAGGGTGGTTTGAACTCAAATTCAAACTGTTTCCATCCCATGAAATCAAAAGTAGAAGGCATATTCTCACTCAGCACATTTTTTTGAGCTCACCCACCAATTTTCACTCTATTTGGATTTAATCTTGACATGAGCTAAGTTTAGCAAATTCAAACTTTATTTGAATTTCAAACTGCTTATGTGCTGAAATTTAGTCAAACACAAACCAATTTGAATTCTATCCCATTCAAATGGCTCAGGGGTAGATAATTCAAATCACCATGGGTATAAGGGGGATTACTGTTTATAACAGTGAGAGGGAGTTAATTTCAGAGGTTAAAAAGGAGGTGGGACCCACATGTCAGCCACTGAAACAAATTTAACGGACTGAAACTTCAGCACTCGGGTTACCGGGCTTCCTCCGAGGGCACCACCGAGGGAAACCGCGCGCCACCAGCTGCTTGCCCACGCGCCAGCGCCGGGGTCGGTTCTGATCCCCTTCTTAAGCTGCTCCACGCCCTCTGCCAAAGGAAACGTCGGTTGCTTTCTTCTCGCGTGCCAAAGCTCTCTTCCCTCTGCTACCTCGGCTCGATCGGGAATCCGGCCGAATCGACCGTTCCATCCCTCCCCAAGCTGCTAAACCGCACCCTGACCTCTGCACACACCTCCCCGACCCAGAAACGAGCGAGTTCCGGCCTTCCTTGCCCGAGAACGACCGCCACAGCGGCGACCAAGCTTCAGCCGACGATCGGGTGCTCGTGGACAGCCCTCCACAGGGGTTCTCACGGTCAAGCGATCAAGGCCACGGGAGCGCGCTGTGTTGGTGCTGCTCTCAATCAAGTCTCAAGCCACGCCGTGAAGCAAGTTCTACCGAGTGGCCGGTATGATTTCTTCAAATTCTTCCTCTCTGATCCTCCGTAGGTCGTCAAACTCTGCACATAGGTGCTGTACTAGCCGGTGATCATCTTTACTTTAGGATCCGTCGCATGAAAACACCTCGGAGCAACGTATTCCGAGCTTTACCGAGCGTGTTCTTCGCGGAACCAATCGGGCGCATGATGCCGAGCTAGTTGCCGTAGTTTCCGAGCTAATCCATGGCCTTGCCGAGCTTTGTGATCACCCACTGGTGCTGTAGAGCTAGTCGGTCAAGGTTTTGGCGGGCTAGGGACCCCGGCCGACGCTGCCGAACTTCAACCGAGGCCGCCACACGTCGTCGGCCATCCTCCGATCATCGGCGGTCCCAGAACACCTCACCATCGTGTTCCTCGGTGTCGCATACGCCCTGGCGGCGAGTTCTAGCCCGTATGGTGGCCGGGACCGGCGAACCGGCGAGCAGCAGATCGCTCCGGCGAGCTGAGCGCGCGGGCGCGCGAAAATCAGCCGGAGGAAGAAGAAGCCGGTGGGTCCCAGCTGTCAGCAGCAGATATTTTAAAACTGGGATCTGCTGTGGCCCGGATCGGGTGTGTCTGCATGCAAAGGACTCAGTAGCAGCGTGTGTTAACCGATGAGGAGCTGACACGTAGCCCCGGGTCCCATGCACAGTGATTTGAACTTTTCCCGATCTTCAGATTTCATTCAAACTTCAAATCCTCATAACTTGGGCTAGGAAGCTCCAAATCGAGTGAACCAAAATTTGTTGGATTCAGCTATCTGAGTACTTTTCAGAAAATCAAGTTGCACTTTATGAAAATCCCTATTTTTCGAGAATTAATTCTCCAAAGTTTAAACTGTTTAGAATTTTAACTGGATAACCCTTTGCAGGAAAATTCTGAAATTTTGCTGGGATGTTCACCAAAATATCACTGAACTACCATAAAAATTTCAGATACATTTGAGCTCATTTGATTCACCTAATGGGGTGATTAATGAAACTGTTCCAGAGAAAATGGAAAATGTTCAGAAACATTTTCAGAATTTCTATGAAATTGTTTAGTTCACATCTCTAGCTAGGAACCTTCAAATTAAGTGAGACCAACTCCAGTAGAACACTACAAAAATCTAGTTTTTAGAAATTCATGGCTTGCTCCATGAAAGTTCCTAGAACAACCTAAAAGCTCCAATTAAGGTCATGTACATAATTGTTTTTGGAGAGCTCAAATGAGCTTGGCTGCAACTAAAACTTGGCCAAGTCTCTGTTTAGGTTGTAACCAAACCACAGTAAAAAATTCAGAGTCACTCGGGTTCTCCCATTGCCGGAAGACCCAAGACCACGGGTACGGCACCTGCCACTGGTATGCCCATTACCGGAGGTACGAGGTCCTCCAACGCGTGCACCTCGTCCATGGCTTGGTTGTAGTCTTCTTCCCAGCCTTGCCCCTCATCAATAGCGTTGTCCCACTCTTGAGTAAGGACCTTGTTCTGCTGGGTCAGAGCCTGCACCTGCTGTTGCAAAGCCGCGATGTCGACACGGCCTTTCTTCTTCGCCTTCTTCAGACGATGCAACTGATTATGCTGTTCGTTCAGTCGCTTAATCGTCGGAAGGAGCACATTGCGGAGTGCGCTGTGAGCACTCTCGATGTGGTCTCCATGGCTGGTACGTTCTTTAAGTCTTGCAGAAAGACCCTCCGTATGGACAGCTTGGTTGCCCATTACGGCCTTTCCTGCTTTCAATTAGAGGCTGAGGCTCGCCTCCGCGGGGTTGTACCTTGGGCAACCCGGATCTGTTGCCTCCATGTACCTCCCTTCCCACACGTGATTAGCCAGTCCCTCCACCGGAACGAGCGCGTATGGAGTGACCTCCATAGCTCCCACGTGTAGCTGGCAGAAACGCGACATGGTGTCGCGGGCTGCCACTTGCCACATTCCTTCCGGCTGTCTACCTCTCACCGTAACGGTGAACGGTGCCCAACCGGGTGGTGTAGGACCTGCAGGAACTTCAACATGGTTCATCCACGTCTTGTTCCCCTCCTCGCCTTCTTCCTTGGCGAGGTAATGCGGCATCTCTCTGACCCAAAATACTGAAGCATTTGCCTCAATGCTTCCGGATAGCCGCTGTGGTGAGAACAGTGGGACACCACCCACCCGTTCTCCAACTGTCTATCCGCTGTCATCTGTAAAACATATTTGAGAAATATCAAATATTTATTTGAACAGTAAACCATTGAGTTATAACATAAGACATGTCATTGAACTCATAAAACTTGGAAACATAGTTCAAACTTAAACAAATTTGACGGCTGATCTGATGTCCAGTATGACAGCCCTGACTAGTTTCCATTTCAACCTGATTTAGACCATGCTAAAGGCAAAACCAATTCTGGAGCTCAACATAGAAGTTAAAGCTAACTTCAATAGCTTTCCAGAAAGTACTTTCTTGTCCTAAGATATGTCCTCTTCTAAAAAAAATTGGACAGCACCTCCCTGCTTTAGGTACTGATTTGATCCAAGAATTCCAGTTAATTCTACTCCCAATATTACAAAACTTTCTGTTACAAAGTTGTAACCCATCTCATGAACTCTTCATGACTCCCTTATTTTCTATTTTTTGGATTTTTATGCAGGAAGTTATGCACAATTTACAGAGAGTTACAGAGAGTGTTTGCTCTGCCCTGTTTTCTGGACAGTTTCAACTCTACTGCATTTTTCGATTGGTTAGGGGATGAAACACCTTTGGACCTCAACAGAAAAGTTGTAAAGCTCTTCCAAAGATTTCCAGAAATGTATCATATGACCCCAACCTCGAAATAACTCAATCTCTAACCTCTGATAAACATCAGCCTTAATTTAGCTGAAAACAGGGGACTCCGTCCTTAGTATCCTATAAGTTGAAAACTTATTAACTTTGAATATCCTGACTAAGGGAAGGAGTTACATCAAGTTTTAGTGCTATGAATTAAAATTTTCAAGTTTTACAATGAAGTTGTTCATTTAGTGGAGTGTGACGTCCATGCGTCAACAGAGCATGTCGGTACTACGTCCTCACAAAGAAAAACCTATACCGAACTTAGCTGGCTTCGTTAGTTCAGTGGCACTAAATGTCTCTCACACACGGATGCTACATGTCTACCGTTTCGTGGTTAGACTACCTGCAGATAACTCACACAATCGTCAGACTCGGCTGCACACCAATCCCGGTATCCATACAGTTCGTACCCCCAGCCGTCATCACTCGCCCGGATGTTCTCAAGCCAAACACGCCTTGAGCTACGTGTTCACGTTACTGACCACGTGATGGGGTCTCCCAAATCACACCACGCACGCCAGGGACAGACGTTGCTTGAATACCCCAAATGACATGAAGAGTCGTAGAGGATATTAAAGCGGGTCGGATTACCTGCCACCCGTGGGGCTCCACCCTTCAGCTTGTGCGCACTGGTGGACAGCGCTTACGTGCATCCCCCAAGACATAAAGCGTCCCGAGATGCACGATTTTCCGACATAAGCAATTAGGTTAGTATGCCACTTTCTATACACTAATAACATCCTTATATGGGCTACTAACTTGTTCCTCACTGGATTTTTGAAAAAGATGACCTTTGTACTGCGTTAACCTCAAGCGAGCTCTGATACCATGCTGACACAACCCCACGGTCTTGTCGATCCAGGATCACGCTGAGGGGTGATGCGTTGCAAAGCACCGGATAACACACAACAAGGTACAAGCGGAAGCAAAGTTTTATTACATAAACAGGTTTATGAACATTTTTACAACAAAATATGTTCAGTCTACAGTCATGGGCGTAGACTACGCATCAAGTTCACGTTCAGCCCGTGAACGTGTCCTTGCTAGCACGCGCGCACACTAACACGGCGGCGTGCATGACTCCCACTCGACGGGGTTCCCCTCCTGGGGTTCCGTCTCCTCCTCGGGAGTCCTTTCCTCATAGAACCCTGCAAAAGCTTCGAACACAAGCAATGAGCACGAAGGCTCAGCAAGACTGAACCGTCTCTCCTAAACATGAAACTTCTACATGAGGGGTGATGGGTGCATGAGGTAAAGTAAGTTGCAAAGGACTCGCCTACTTTGTGGAACCTTACTTTCAAGTTTTAGCAACAGGTTATGGAGAACCTCACGCTAAGGCACATGAGAGAGCCGCAATCAAACAAGAAACGCATTTCTCTCATGTACTTTTCCCAAAGTTGAAAGGAACTTTAGTTAGCTCTAAACTACAACAATCATTAACAATCAAAGTCCATATTTCAATCAGCAACATTTTTAACATGTATCTAGCATGTTCTTTCTACGTCACGGTACAGTGAACAAGTGGTACTCACTGACCGTGAGGGATGGCGATTATAATCGGTTTACATCTGCAGGGTTACCCGAATAACCCATCACGTACGCCCGTACTCGATGTTGACTACAGCAACCATCACGGACGCCGTACGCAACCACCTTTCACCCGTTACCCAAATGTTGAACCGGTCCAATCGTCCCGAGCAAGAGGTCTCTGCACGTGCATCTCAGTGTCGCCAGCCGATTTACACCTCGAGCTCTCAACCTACCCTCTAAACGACCAGGTATGCCTCAACATCCAGCTACCCGAATTACATCGGTTTCCCGGTTCCCATATAGCCGGTAGGTCTTCGGTACTATTCTAGCTTGTTCAACAGGCCCGCACACGGCTCGGTCCTCAATCGACACAAGTGGAGCTATAGCACCCAGGCCCCAAAGTCCTGCTGCCCTTACTCTCTGCTCGGTCTCATTTTCTTTCCATGTGTTTCATTTGCTATCTCTACCCGAGTTGAGTGCCCCTAGCCTATCCTCGCGAGTAGTTCCAACAACTCGACTCGTACCAAATCCTACACTATCTTAGCATTGCAGTAGCTAAATAGGGTTTCAATCCTAATCCCAACCCATGGTTTTCTTGGCTATGCATTTGGGTTTTCAAACAAGACTCGAATGCATGAAGAAATGGTACTCAAAGTAAGTTCTGAAAACAATAAAAATTTTATAAAAAGGTTAATGCAAACTGGAGCTTGCCTTGCTGCTCTTGGTCGTAGGCTAGCTGCTCTTCCGGAGTAACGAAGTCTAAGACTTCGGGTTCCTCCTCAACCTTAGCGACTACATATGAGAAATATAAATATGTGTCAATTTATATGCATTTCAATTGAATTTAAACTTGTGAAAATTATAAGTTTCACTAGACAGACCCAATTACTCTGAAATTTTTATTGTGGTTTGGTTGCAACCTAAACAGAGACTTGGCCAAGTTTTAGTTGCAGCAAAGCTCATTTGAGCTCTCCACAAATAATTATGTTCTTGACCTTAATTGGAGCTTTTAGGGTGTTCTAGGAACTTTCATGGAGCAAGCCATAACTTTATGAAAACTAGATTTTTAGAGTGTTCTACTGGAGTTGGTCTCACTTAATTTGAAGGTTCCTAGCTAAAGATATGAGCTAAACAATTTCAGAGAAATTCTGAAAATGTTTCTGAACATTTTCCATTTTCTCTGGAACAGTTTCATTAATCACCCCATTAGGTGGATCAAATGAGCTCAAATGGATCTGAAATTTTTGTGGTAGCTCCGGGATATTTTGGGGAATATCCCAGCAAAATTTCAGAATTTTCCTCCAAAGGGTTCTACAGTTAAAATTCTAAATATTTTAAACTTTGGAGAATTAATTCTGCAGGAATAGGGATTTTCATAAGTGAAACTTGATTGCTGGAAAGTACTCAGAGATCTGAATCCAACAAATTTTGGTTCACTCGATTTGGAGCTTCCTAGCCCAAGTTATGAGGATTTGAAGTTTGAATGAAATCTGATAATCGGGAAAAGTTCAAATCACTGTGCGTGGGACCCGGGGCTACGTGTCAGCTCCTCATCGGTTGACACACGCGGCTACTGAGTCCTTTGCACGCAGCCACACCCGATCCGGGGCACAGCAGATCCCAGTTTTAAAATATCTGCTGCTGACAGCCGGAACCCATCGGCTTCTTCTTCCTCCGGCTGATTTTCGCGTGCCCACACGCTCAGCTCGCCGGAGCGATCTTCTGCTCCCCGGTTCGCCTGTCCCGGCCACCATACGGGCTAGAACTTGCTGCCAGGACGTATGCGACACTGAGGAACACGATGGTGAGGTGTTCTGGGACCGCCGATGATCGGAAGACGGCCGGCAACGTGTGGCGGCCGCGGTTGAAGTTCGGCAGCATTGGCCGGGGTCCCTAGCCCGCAAAAACCTTGACCGACTAGCTCCACAGCACCAGTGGGTGATCGCAAAGATTGGCAAGGCCATGGATTAGCTCGGAAACTACGGCAACTAGCTCGGCATTGTGCACCCGATTGGTTCCGCGAAGAACACACTCGGTAAAGCTCGGAATACGTCGCTCCGAGGTGTTTTCATGAGACGGATCCTAAAGTAAAGATGATCGCTGGCTAGTCCAGCGCCTATGTGCAGATTTTGACGACCTACGGAGGATCAGAGAGGAAGAATTTGAAAAAATCGTACCGGCCGCTCGGTAGAACTTGCCGGAGTGAAAAACTTGAAATTCACCGCCGATGCTTCACGGCGTGGCTTGAGACTTGGTTGAGAGCAGCACCAACACAGCGCGCTCCCGTGGCCTTGATCGCTTGACCGTGAGAACCCCTATGGAGGGCTGTCCACGAGCACCCGATCGTCTGCTGAATCTTGGTCGCTGCTGTGGCGGTCGTTCTCGAGCAAGGAAGGCCAGAACTCGCTTGTTTCCGGGTCGGGGAGGTGTGTGCGGAGCTCAGGGTGCGGTTTAGCAGCTTGGGGAGGGATGGTGCTGTCGATTCGGCCGGATTGCCGATCGAGCTTAGGTAGCGGAGGGAAGGGAGCTTCGGCACGCGAGGAGAAGAAAGCAACCGACGTTTCCTTTGGCAGAGGGCGTGGAGCAGCTTAAGAAGGGGATCAGAACCGACCCCGGCGCTCGCGCGTGGGCAAGCAGCTGGTGGCGCGCGGCTCCTCTCGGTGGCGCCTTCGGAGGAAGCCCGGTAACCCGAGTGCTGAAGTTTCAATCAGTTGAATTTGTTTCAGTGGCTGACATGTGGGGCCCACCTCCTTTTTAACCTCTGAAATTAACTCCCTCTCACTGTTATAAACAGTAATCCCCCTTATACCCATGGTGATTTGAATTATCTACCCCTGAGCCATTTGAATGGGATAGAATTCAAATTGGTTTGTGTTTGACTAAATTTCAGCACATAAGCAGTTTGAAATTCAAATAAAGTTTGAATTTGCTAAAATTAGCTCATGTCAAGATTAACTCCAAATGGAGTGAAAATTGGTGGGTGAGCTCACAAAAATGTGCTGAGTGAGAATATTCCTCCCACTTTTGAATTAATGGGATGAAAACAGTTTGAATTTGAGTTCGAACCACCCTCTTTCTAGTTATACCCAAAAAGACGTCAAAAGTTTTTGGACTTGGGTGAATTTTGACATGAGCCTTCCTAGCAAGGTGTTGGAGTTTTTCATATGCTCAGCCCCTAGATGATGCATGTGGGAAATGCCACTTTGCATTTTGTGAGTTTATTCTCTAATGAGCATGTTGATGGTGGTTACTTGCTCTTCAAATGTGTTCATCAAGTTTCTTAAAATGAGGTGTGTGTGTGTGGTGATGAACACTTTGAATATGTGTCAAAAACTGAGGCCCTTACAGTATATTCAAATGAACATCCTGGCCAAATTTCAGAATTTTCCACAAAGTGGATCTCCAGTAAAAATTTCCAACAGTTTAAATTTGGGGAATTAATTCTGGAAAAATAATAGGTTTCTTGGACTGAAACTTCTTTTGTTGGAAAGTACTCGGAGAGCTGAATCGAATAAAATTTGGTTCACTAAATTTGGACAATCCTAGCAAAAGTTATGGGCTTCAAAAGTTTGGGAAATTCTGGAAAAGAAAAATCGCGAAATGTTTAAAAACCTGACAGGGGGCCTATCCGACCTTCTTCAACCTCAGACAGGCGCTCATCCGAGCAGCGGCGCTCTCCGGTGAGCTTCGCCGGATCGGAGTTCCCGTCCTTACCCAGGTCTGAAATTCGCCGCTAGTGAGTTTGTGAGCACGAGCAACTCGTTTGTGGGGTTGGCGATGGCCTCCGGTCACCGGAAACCCGAGAGCGACGGGTGGCGGTGTCGACACAACTCCGGCGATGGCAAACTCGCACCATAGTGGCTCAATTCCTTCGGTTTTTCTTCCTACGGCACCGTGGTAGAACCCTAATCATCGATATGAATCCAAATCAGCTCTAAACAAGCCGCAAGTACGAGCTCACCGGTGACCTAGGGCAAAAACCGGCAGCGGCCCGAAAATTTTGAAGGACAGAGCCGATACTCGATGTTTTTCGGTGCTTGATGATCCTAGAAGATCGTAGGGAAGTATAGAACATGTGGTGCACTAGAGATAACCTGTTATCAACTAAGTATCAAGGATTTTGGAAACATGAGCACGTCGGTTCAATGAACATCTGAGCGGTAAAAAGGAAATTTCTCTATCGGCAGTAGATGAAACGAGGAGGGGTTTTCACCAGAGTGTTGAGCAGCCTAGGGCACATCTCTTTGCTGTTGATCGTTGCTCACGATATGGTTTAGAACAGCGGGGCGCCGGGGAACAGAGAGTGTCCGGAGGTGGTAGAACGTGGGAGCAAGACATGGGGAACGTGGGTGCTCAGCTCGGCTCAGAGGCAATGAGAACGGAGGAAGCTGCTCGGTGTGCTGGCTTTTGAGGCGACGTTTTCACCGTGAGGTGGAGGGTTGGGGAGAGCGCTGGCTGAACGTGGCCTAGCGGCGATCACCGAGGGAACTTCGGCTCGGTTGAGTCAGTTCGGTCTGCTCTCAGCCACTGACCAGTGGGCCCTTCTCCCCTCTCACTTCTTTTCATTTTCTTCCACTGACTTTCTCTCATCTACTCACAATTGAATGTTAGACTTCACCACCAAGTCATGAGCCAAATTTAAATCCCTCAGATTGGAGTTGGTTTGACTAAATTTGATTCACACTTGAATTTGAATTTCAAATTCAGTTTTGAATTAGTTCAAATATAGCTTCCAACAAGATCAACTCCAATGGGGGTGAAAAATGGTGGAGTAAATCAGAAAAATGTGCTGAGTTGGAATATGAATTCATCTTCTGAATTCAGGTGATGAAAGTAGCTTGAATTTGAATTTACATTCAAACTAGCCCTTCTAATAATTGTATCCAAAAGTAACACAAGAGGTTTTGGATTTGCTTGAAATACTCAAATCCTTCACTGGTTGAAGATAACAACTCAGGAGTATGCCATACACCATTGGGTGTAATAAAGCCGCCATAGGTACAGCAATTTCTCAAATGAGTTGAACTGCTCATTTCTCCGCCCAAAAATGACCAGTTTCTACTTATTGTAGATTTTGATCTAGTGATTTGCATTTTTATAACTCAAGTTGAATACCAAAGTTGAATTTAACTTCAGTATATTTCCAACGAGTATTCATTTGCCCCTAGATCAGCTCTGTATAAAAAGTTATGATCATTCAAAGTGGACAGAATTCCTGGAAGAATTTCGACAGCACCTCCTTTGGAAATTGCTGTTTTCAACTCGGAATTCCAATGAATTCTGTACAGAAACTGCAAAAAACTTTGAATTACAAAGATGAAACACATCTCCTAGCCTTTCCATCTAGGTATCCTATGACTATTTTAGATTTTTCTACAGCAAGTTATGCTTCAAAAACAGAACAGTCCAGAGAGAGTTTTGAGTCTGTCCTGGTTCTGGACAATTTACACTCATCTAGAATTTCACCCAGTTTGATGTGTGATTCTGTTCTGTAAGTCTACAACAAAGAACTTAAACGCCTTTCCAGAACTATATCCCATACCTCCATTGGCTAAATAACTTGTGAGTTATGCTCTGTCAAATTCCAGCAATATTTTTGCCAGAAACAGAGCACTCTGTTTTTCAAGTCCTTTATGACGAACTACTCCAATTCTGAATTTTTCTTCAAAACTAGAGTCCTAGGAACGAAAGATGGTTGTATTAGTTCCTTCCAAAAATTGTTTTGATGCAATCATGATTCTTATATTTCGGTACTGCGTTCCTGACAAAATGGAAAATCCTAATCGGATTATACCGGCATATACGACTCAACCGTGGCACTTAAAACGGTCTCTCTCAAATGGATGCTACAGGATATACGTAACGTGGTTAGCCCTGCAGAAGATAACTCAATAATGACTCACTCAAATGGCTTTTCATTTCAGGCAGGTCCATATTTGAAAGTAAATACATACGCCCATATCATTGTCATACGATCGTCCTTGAGTGAAGCCATGTCTCAAGATACATAGCTGGGTTATTCACCAACCGACGGAGGGCTCCACACCTTTGCAATTAAGCACACCGGTGGACCAGCATTTTTGTATGCCCCATAGAACATAACAAGTCCAAGAGAAGATACTTCATGTTACAAACCACACGATGGGGTCTTCTCCTCTTGCCCCTAGTTTGCGCACTAGAGGCTAGTGACGTTCATATGTCCCTAAAACATTAAGAGTCTTAGAAAACATATTCACTTTCTGTTCGTTGCCGAACGGAACATCTCATGCTACGTTCCTTGCATGAGGGAGCTAACCGAACTTGACCGCTTTCGATGGTGTACCTTACCTCTTACCTGAGCTGTGGCGGACCGGGATCCGCTCATCCAGGATCGCAGAGGGTGGTGCCGCGCGATGCGACACCCGACAGCACACGTCATAAGGACACAATATATTACATGGGAAAACAACTGAACTGTACAAAGTAGTACAAACTCCAGTTACAAAATATTATTTATCTTACACAGCGGAAGTCTACACTATACAACTCACGCCCGCCTATCTAGCAAAAGTCGGCTGCCCAGCCCTAGGGCAACCCACACTAGCTGCACTCTTCAGCTCAGCGCGGCGTGTACGGCTCCTACTCAGCCGTGGTCCCCGACGGAGGGTAAGCCTCACCGGTGGACTCGTACTCCGAGTCCGTGGGTGGCTCCTCACCTGAAAAACACTTAAGCAGCAACAGTGAGCACGATGGCTCAACAAGGCTTTACTGACTCACCTAAGCATGAAACTCTACATGAGGTGTACCATGACATAGGATAGCCATGTTGCAGCAAATGGACACGCCTACAAGTTCATCCTTAGTTCATCTTTTAGCAACAAGTTAACAGTTCATGAAGCTGAAATTTAGTGAGCAATATTTGGTGGCACACATGTAGCAATACAATTATCTCATGACAGCAATATTGAATCACAGCATTCCATAAATTATCTACGTTACGACGCAGTGAACAAGCGGTACTCATCACCGCGAGGGACGGCGAATCGACTCGATATACACCTGCAGGGAAACCCAAAGAGCACGTCACGTACGCCCACCCGTGGAGCTGCACAGCACGCTCACTCGATGTCGTACGGAACAACCTTTCACCCAACAGCCCAAACGTCGAACTGGTCGCACCGAAACGAGCAGAAGGTTCCCCACATGGAGCATCTCTCTATGCCTGTTGGCAGATTTCCACCTTGCTGCCCTCAGCCTACACCTATAAATCGGTGCGTTATGCCTCGACGTCCGGAGGTTTAGGCTACATCGGTTTATCGGGGCCCATATATCCGATATGCCTTCGGTACGTTCAATACTTGTTCAGCAGGGCCGCACACGGCTCGGTCCTTAATCGACACGGACAGGGCTGCACACACAAGACTTCCTCTTGCTGCGCCCTAGCTCCTGCCTAGTCTCATTTTCATTACTAAAGTGATCTCACCTCACTCGAACCAAACCCGTGTGTCCCAAGCCTATCTCGCGAGTAGATTACAACTACTCGACTTGTACCGAAGTCCTATGAATCATTAAGCATAGCCTGTCTACTCGAGGTCTTAGACACTACCCTCCCTCTTAGGGAAAAAATCTGGTTATGCAAGTGGGGTTCCATCCATCCTATACCTAATGCACAATCATACTTCATATGACACATGTAAACAAAGTAAAACTTATAAAAAGGTTAATGCAAACCGGGGATTGCCTTGTTGCTCCAGGTCAGGAGTCAGTTCTTCCTCTGGAAGCAGGAAGTCGAGAACCTCCGGAGCTTCCTCGCCTTCAGCGACTACACGTTATTGAAATACTACATGTTAATGAATATGCGTACAAGTTTATTGTAATACTGCTGCTATTTGTTCTAATAAACAGTTTCTAACAACTGGAACTCTGTTCAAGAATTTAAAATGGAACTGGGGTTTAGTGGTATGGGTTTGGGCCTAAGTACATGGTTAAGTGCTAAGTGGTTTTCCCCCTTTTCCATATTAATCCCTCAAGTGGTTAAACAGGTCAGGGGTGATCCAGAGCTCCAATGGAGCTGAGAATTTTTGTGTGAGTTTCTTGTCACAAGAAAACCCTCTGGACGAATTATTAGCACTTTTCCTTGAATGGTTTGCTCAGAATAATTCTCTTAGGAATTAAGCAAAGAAGAATTAATTCTGAGGTAACACCCCTGTTCATGCCCAACTTAATGAACTAAAATTTCAATTATAGCTCATATAGTTTGCATGAATTTTCTTAGCATTTTTGGAGCTAATATTTGCTCAGAACTGAATTTCTAAGTTTTGGAAAGTCTCTGAAAATGTTTCTGTATTCAAATGAACACAGCACATTCAAATTTGAATTGCTCTGATCAACTCACCTCCAAATGGTCTGAAACTTTTACAGGGGTTTACTAACCTCCTAAAGAACATTCTGGCAAAATTTGGGGATTTTTGGATGAACCAAACTCCCTCTAAAATTCTTTTGCTGAAAAGCTTTAAAGAATTTTCCAAAATTAAATAATGGTTTTAATACAAATTGGTTTTCAGATTTGGATTTTACTCTGTTAGAGTAATCCAACAAAACTTGTTTCATAATTTTTGGACACTCCTACCCCAAGTTGTAGCCCTCCCAAGTTTAAACTATAAACTGGAAATTCCAAATTGTTTAAATGTCTGCCAGTGGGTCCCACCTGGCAGGCCTTCTCCTTCCTCGCGCCAAACAGGGGTCCGCGGCGGTGCACTCCGGCGAGCGTCGCCGGAATGGCTTTCCCGGTCACCTCCCGACCTCAGACTCGTCGCCCCCCGTAATTCGTGGCGCTGAACTCGTCTGCGGTGTCGCCGGCGGCCGTAGATCGCCGGAAATGGGTGCGCGGCGGCGGCAGTGGTTGCTAGGGTTCCGGTGGGCTCGGAAATCACCTACACCGTATCAAAATAGTCGGGAAACGATCGGAGAGCACCGTGGGAGCTCGGGGTGACGAAAATGGCCGCCAAATCCCATGAAACGGTCGGCAACCTAGGGCTCCGCGGTGACCCGAGCTATTATTCCATGGCGGCCCGAAAAACAGCGAGAACCTGGTCATTTCTGGACCATACCGCTTGATTCTTGGTCGAGGAGGGCCGCTAGGGAGTGAGGAAGGTGCTGACAAGCCGGCGCGGCCAATAGCTAAACGAGTAGCATGAATTTTGGGGTAGACCGCGCTCTACCCGAACACACTATGTTTCGGAAGAACTGGAAATACTCTTCATCCGGTGCATCAACCGCTATACGGCTTGCATCTACACGATCTAGAGAGCACAGCGCACCTTTTTCGTGTAGGAGAGGAACGGTGAAAACGGCTGTGGAGCGCTGCCCACGGTGAGCCGGTTGCGGTTCCGCCGGTTGCACCTCGGTGCTTCTTGCCGACGTTCAGTTTGCAGCCAGCAGAGAGACCGAGCACCGGCGCTGAGCAGGGGAACAGCTCCTACACCTGTGTGCGCTTTCTTTTCGTGTTGATGGTTCGAGCGAAGGCCGATCGCTGCCGGGGTGCAGTGGAAGAAGTCGAGGAGCGGCGCCAGTGGGAAGAACCGAGCTCGGTGCGGCGCTGTTCGGGAGGAGGAGGCAAAACACGATCGCTCGTGCTGTGAAGAAAGGATTACGCCGAGTGAAGAGGGAGATAATCACACGGCAGCCAGCGCGAGTGGGAAGCAGGAGGTGGCTGCGCGAGGAGGTCGGCGCCGGCGCTCCCGTGCGCTGTCTCGGCCGTGAGAGGAAAAATCAGTGGGAGACTTCTCTGTTAAGTCTACTGACATGTGGGACCTCCCCTCAAATCCTTTTTCCAAATATTCTCAATTCTGTTGTGCTAAAATATCCTCAGCTACTCACAATTCAATGTGAGACTTAGTCACCAAGTCTTAGTTTAAATTTGAATTCTCAAATTTGAACTGTGGTTTTCTAAATTTGCTGCATGTTTAAACTGAAATTCAAATTCAGTTTTGAATTCTTGCACATTTAGCTCTTGACAAGATGAACTACAATGAGGATGAAAATTGGTGGGCTTACTCAGAAAAATGTGCTGAGTTTGAATATGAAGCTAACTTTTGAATTTGAGTGATGAAAGTTGCTGCAATTTGAATCTACTTTCAAATTGGCCTCTATTTCAAATACCTCCAAAAGTGCCTCAAAAAGTGTTGGATTTTCATGAAACTTGGACTGAACCTTCCCAAGACTTTTAAAGTTCTAGGGGTGAGCTCAACCTCTCATCTTCATGTGTAAAATTCCCACTTTGTGAAAATGTAGGCTTTCCCCTCTAATCACTCTTTTGATGGAGGTTACTTGCTCTTCACACTTTTTCACAATCTATCCACAACAAAAGTGTGGTGTTTTGAAGTGAGGAATAATTTTAGCAAGTCCCTTTTCTTGGGCTTTTACATCCCTCACCCCTTAAAAGAATCTCGTCCCGAGATTATAAAAGGAAAGATAGCGATGTAGTAGGGATTTACCCGTGTTGAGAAGCCATGAACTCCGGGTAATTTGAGCGAAGGAATTTCTCGCTCTCCCACGTCGCTTCTTCAGCGGTGTGGTTGCTCCAGAGTATCTGGTAGAACCACAACGTTCTGCTACGCGTGGTCCTGGCTTTTTCATCAAGAATTGCCACCGGATACTCATCATATGTTAAATCCGGTTTCAGCTCGCCGATGTCTTCGGTAGGAACAGCAGCCGTATGCTTCAAACATTTTCGCAGTTGCGAAACATGGAAAACATCATGGACACCAGCAAGGGATGCCGGCAACTCCAATCGATACGCCGCTGGTCCACACTTCTCGGTGATGGCATAGGGTCCAATAAAACGGGGAGCAAGCTTCCCCTTCACACCGAACCGGTGCACGCCCTTCATCGGAGACACGCGGAGGTACACGTGTTCACCGACGTCAAAGTGCAACGGTCTACGCCTCTTATCAGCGTAGCTCTTCTGCCGGGATTGAGCATCCTTCAAATTAGCTTGGATCGTCCGAACGCGCTGTTCGGCGTCGTTCACCACATCAACCCCGAATGTGACCCTTTCACTGGACTCGCACCAGTTTAATGGGGTGCGGCACTTTCGACCGTAGAGAGCTTCGTAGGGTGCCATCTTGATACTCGCCTGATAGCCGTTGTTGTACGAGAATTTCTTTTTCAAATCTTGGTACATCTTGTTGCTGCCCGGATGAATGGAGTATTTAGACAAGTGAGCTTCATCGAGGATCTTTTTCCTCAGCTCCATATCCCGGGGTACGACTATGCGGTAATTGAACCACAGCGTCCCCTCATCATCTTTCCGGAAACATTTGATCTCTCCATTGTCTATCCGTCTCCGGAGATGTGCCATGCCTTTATCCGTCTTCTGAGCTGCAATGATGTCCTCCCTAATAGTAGGGATGAGGGCAAGGTTGTACAGCGATCCATAAAGAACCAAGTATAAACTTGGCTCTTCCTCCTCCACCGGTGTAATGGTGAGGTGATGGACATGTGATTTCCGACTCAGCGCGTCGGCAACCACATTCGCCTTGCCGGGGTGGTAGTGAATCTCAATTTCATAGTCCTTGATTAATTCTAACCACCTCCTTTGCCTCATATTCAGCTCCTTCTGAGTGAAGATGTACTTCAAGCTCTTGTGGTCGGTGTAGAGATGCACCAGATTCCCCAGGAGATAGTGCCTTCACATTTTTAGCGCCAACACCATGGCAGCAATCTCAAGATCATGAGTCGGATAATGCTGCTCATGGTTCCGAAGTTGGCGTGAGCCATATGCGACCACACGTCCTTCCTGCATCAACACGCAGCCGAGCCCAATACCGGATGCGTCGCAATACACGTCGAAGGTTTTTGTTGTATCCGGCTGAGCTAAGACCGGGGCTGTGGTGATATGCTTCAGCAATGCTTGGAACGCTCCTTCGCACGCCGTGTTCCAAACATATTTCGTTCCCTTCTTCAGCAATTCTGTCATCGGTTTAGCAAGCTTGGAGAAGCTTGGAATGAATCTCCGATAGTATCCCGCTAACCCGAGGAAGCTTCTGACTTCATTGACTGAAGTGGGAGCTTTCCATTTCAGTACTTGCTCTATCTTGCTTGGGTCAACTACAATGCCTTCCGCTGAGATGATGTGTCCCAAGAATGGCACTTGGCTGATCCAAAACTCGCATTTACTGAACTTGGCATAGAGCTTGTGGTCTCGCGATCGTTGAAGAACGATCCGTAAGTGTTCGACATGTTCGGCTTCTGTCTTGGAGTAAACCAAGATATTGTCGATGAACACTACCACGAACTTGTCCAGCTCCGGCATAAACACCGAGCTCATGAGATACATGAAGTGGGCCGGAGCGTTTGTGAGACCAAAGGACATGACGAGATATTCATATAATCCGTATCTCGTCGAGAATGCCGTCTTTGGGATATCCTCCGCCCGGATCTTTATCTGGTGATATCCAGAGTGAAGGTCCAACTTTGAGAACACACTTGCACCCACAAGTTGATCAAACAATATGTCGATGCGGGGCAGTGGGTACTTATTCTTGATGGTGACGGCGTTGAGCGGCCGGTAATCCACACACAGCCTCAAGGTTTCATCCTTCTTCTTTATGAACAGCGCCGAGCATCCCCAAGGCGAGGAACTCGGCGTAATGAAACCCTTGCTCAACAGATCATTGAGCTGTTCTTTCAGTTCAGCCAGCTCATTTGGAGCCATTTTGTATGGCCTCTGTGATATGGGCGTAGTCCCGGGTGCAAGTTCAATCTTGAACTCGACATCCCGCTCAGGGGGAATGCCCGGAAGATCATCCGGAAACACGTCGGGGTACTCCCGGACTACGGGGATGTCCTCTAACTTGAGGGCTTCAGTATTGTTGATCGCTGAAACCTCCCGGACTGGATTATCTAATAAGAGGGACTGCGGACGGTGTAGTGGGGAGTTGAGGTGAACCGTCCGTGATGGGGTTTCCAGGACAGCGCCATGGTAACTTAGCCATGATATTCCCAAGATTGCATCAATCTTCTGCCCCTCAAGGATAATCATAGTGGTGGGATATATCTTCCCACCTAAGCACAGTGGTGCTTTCGGAACCATCATTGTTGCTGGAATCCTTCCTCCCGGTGAGCAGATCGTATAAGAACACTCGGTTGGAAAGAATACCAGATGATGCTTAACCACATATGATGCGCTTATAAAGTTGTGGGTTGCACCAGAATCAAACAGTATGATGATGGCTTGATTGTTGAGAGTGAACGTACCCGCCAGCACGTTGTCTCCTTCCGGGGCGTCCTCATTGTCGAGGTTGCGGACGCCCCCAGTCCGCTGACCAACCTTCTTCATCGGAGGTCGGCCTCGAGCACCGCCCTGAAACTGGGCTTGCCCGCTGCTCTGCTGCCCCTGGGGACAGTCCTTCGCGAAGTGGCCCGCCTGGCCACACGTGAAGCAGGTGAAACGGGGCGGTCCCCTGCTGATCGGTGGACGGAATCCCGGGGCGCGTTGTGGCGGTGGAAACGCCCGGGGTACCGTTTGCTGCTGCTGTCTTGGTGGTGGCATCGGCTGACGGAATGGAGGTGACTGAAAAGGACGTCCCCCGAACCGTTGAGGTCGCGCCGGTGGATGCCACTGCTGCCCGGATGGTGTCCGATACACCATACGGTATTTCTGAGGCGCACCACCACCGCTGCTAGGTGGAGCGATGCGCTTCCTCTGCTCAGCTGCCAACTCCCGCTGAGCATCCTCTTGCATAATCGCGGCATTGACTAGGTCGTTGAAGGTGCCGCGATTCCACTGAACGAGATGGGTCTTCATTTCGGGGTGTAAACCCCGATAGAAATGTTCCTGCTTCTTCTCTTCAGTGGATATATAGTCTGACACGTACTGCGCCAGATGGTTGAAGGCACGGAAGTAGTCATGGGCACTCCTCCCGCCCTGCTTCAGTTCCAAAAATTCTTGGAACTTCCTCTTCATGATCCCGGGAGGAATGTGATAAGCACGGAACGCCTCCCGGAACACTTCCCATTCCACGGCATGGCCAGCTGGACGTGAGGCGACATAGTTCGCCCACCACGCACCAGCGGCACCGTGGAGTTGCTGCACTGCGAACAGAGTCTTCTGCCGCTCCGTACATTGGAGCATCCCGAACTTGGACTCGATGGTCCACAGCTAGTTGTCAGCCTCCAGTGGTTCTTCGGCTTCGGTGAACACTGGAGAGTGCGTACTCATGAAGTCTGAGTACGACACTTCACGGGGCTCACGAGGCCCTCTATCTTGACGCCCCCCCCCCCCCCGCCTGGGACGTATTCTGCACGATCGTGCGGAGCAGGTCGGTCTGCTCCTCACGACCACCCACCAGTGCCGCTATCACATCTGGCAGAGTAAGCGGAGGCGGCAGTGGTGGCTGCTGCTGCGGGGTGCTGTCGTAGGCCGGTGGCTGGGAGTCGTCGCCTCCCCCTTGGCTAGAGCCACCAACCTCGTGCGTGGTCCTAGTGCGAACCATCTGCATCCACACGACAATAAACATCAGTCCCGCAACATATTGCATGCAGTCAAATACAATAGGCGTAAACCATAATGACAATAAAACATGCGATACATCTCGTATGTAGATAATGTAATAACTTTGCACAAGCTACACCATTACCAGACCAAATACAAGCTAGTTACATCCAACTTGATGAACCTCCACTTTGGAAGCTCACCATAACTAGGTTCGGTCACTATGAGATATTACTATCGCTTTGTCATCACGTATACCACCCTTAGGGTACAACACCCTCTCCAATGAGTTCAACTGTCCCTCCTCTGTCAGAATGACCAGTTTCTACCTATTCCAAGTTTTGATCTGGTTCTGGGCATTTTCATGACTCAAGTTGAATACCAAAGTTAAAGTTAACTTCAGTATCTTTCCAACGAGTATTCATTTGCCCTCAGATCAGCTCTGGTTAAAAAGTTATGTTAATTCAAAGTCAGCAGAATTTCTGGAAGAATTTTAACATGTAACACCCCAAAACCTGTTAAGAGGGGAATTTAAAAATTTTTGGACGTATTGCATGTGGTGCAGAAATTAAAATTCAAATTGGAATTCAAATTCAACTCAAAACAGAAAAGAAAAAGAAAAAGAAAAAACAAAACCCCCCGGCCAGTGGGCCGAAACCCACCAGCCGGCCCACCCACCCCCGCGCAAGCCCGCAGCCACGCGCCCCCTTTCCCTATCACTGACACGCGGGGCCCGCGTGTCATCCCCGACCTCCCGCTCGCGCCAACTACCCGGACTCCTCCGCGCGCGCCCGATCGCAACTAACCCGGAAAACTGCGTTCCCCAGCCGAGATTCTGGTCCCCGGACGACTCCAGCTCGATCCCAACCGACCGCCGCCCTCCCTCGTCTATATAAGCGTCGGCATCACCCGTTTTTTTCATCCCGATCGCCTGTTTTTCCTCCCGGTGAGAACCAGAGCTTCTCCGGCCGTTTTCTCTCGATCTTTGCTCGGGTTCTCTGATCTAACGCGTCGATCGTGTTCCACCGCCTAAGGGGAATCACGCAGGTGCAGAAAACTCGGTGGTTTGCGCTCCAGACACAGCGCCGACGAGCATCGCCGCGATTTCATCTCGGACCTCGCCGCCGACCGCCTTCCAGGGCCTCCGAGCTCAAGAAAGACCCCGAGGTGAGATCTCCGACCTCCCCTCTACCGATCTATGCCATGAAATCCCAGTTTTAGGAAGAATAGACGAAGATCCGAAGTTTTCCGGCGAGATCGCCGCCTCCCGCCACCGCGCGCCGCCGGGCAGCGCCGCCCGCGCTCGGTCAGAGCGACGTGGCCGCTTATGCTCCGTCTATTTTAAATCGCACGGTGGAATTAAAAGCCATGCGTACCGGTTCGGCGATCTAATCTGAGCCATCTGTTTTAAATCAGACGGTCCACGTCAGCCCCGCATTATAAAGGCCGGGATTCTTACGTGCTACCCCCTAGGGATCTCAGAAAATACGAGCTAGCCCCGGAAACTTCTGATCTAGCCCCTGGGACTTCAGAAATTCATGTAAATTCAATTAAAAATCAGTTTTAGCCCCTGGACTTAATAAAAAATAGCAAAACACTTCTGTTATGCATAGTTAGGCCCCTAGAAATTCTTAAAATAATAAATTAGACCCTGTAGTAGGGTGAACTTACCTTTTTGACCCTATATGGTATTAAGTTTAGAAATTTGAATGTGTGACTAGGATTTAAATTTAAAAGGAAAGACAAACACATGTGCTAATTCAAGTTAAACTCTACTAACACTTGGAAAACTTTGGAATGAACTAAAAATAGTTTTTAGGCTGAAATGAAATCTGTTTGGGTGTTGTTCATATTTATTAGTTCTAGGAACACATTTTTAGGTTAATAAAAAATTCTGAAAATTGGTAAAATAAATTTAAATTAGTTCACATCAGAGGAGAAGTTCCAAAATATATTTTTGATCAGAACCTATTCTGTTTAGATGATATGCCCTACTATTTAATATTAAGGTTTACTTTTAGTCATAGAAAATAAATCTGGAAAATATAGGAAAATAGGTGTGCATGACTAGATAATGATAAATGAAGTCTCCAAATCCAAAGACTTCAGTTTAGGATTGGTAGAAGATCTGAAAATCCATTTGGAGTAGGAAATTACCTTCCAGGTAAACTTGGTAGCTAAAGAGTGTATTAAAGAATTTGTTTAAATTGGAAATTCATATATAGTGTGCAAACAGAAATCTGAATACAAAAGTTAGAAATAATATACATATGTTTAAAAGTGCATGTAGGCCAAAAATCAACACACATAGAGTAACCACAACCCTTAGAAATGTGAATGACTTTCATAGGTGTGAATGTGTGGTTTGTATGAAGTGAAAGTGTGAACCCTGTCTTATGGATTGTTGTTTCCTTTTGCTACGTGTGTTGGCATGAGTAGAACCTGCCCCAGAGCAAGTTCTTCCCTTCCAAGATCAGGACTATCCATTCCTAGAGCAGCAGGAAGAAGGCAAGTGTCCTTGACCACTTTGATCCTATGCTAGGATGTATAGATAGAATTATTTGCATTGTCAATTGAAATATGAAACCCTTGCTAGGAAGTTTCCCTAGAATTGCATTACCTTGTTTCCTTGTATGCTTGGGTTGGGATTTATCTTATCACGTCATTTATTTATATGCTTATGCTTAGCCATGCTTAGAATGGGATATTTGGGATATGAGATCATCAGTTTATTTTACCATACTCTTGAATGAGATATTGTGAGTTATGTAGAGGTAGGGATCAAGGCAAGTTGGATGTTTTGGTTGTGTGCTGGGTGCACGAGACTCGGGTTTGTGTTTAGTACTTGCCTGGATCCTAAGGACCGGTTCATGGAGCATGTAACCTGGCTTTACAGTGCCAACCACATGCTGAGATGGGGCAGCTTGGCCAATTAATTAGGTGTATCCCCGGCGTAGTATGGGTGTGTTGGATGGTGCGGGGAGTAGGTGTCAGCTGGACTACCATATGAACCGCAAGGCTCAAGAGGGGGCCACTGCAGCGGGGTTGGAGCCTCTTGTATGCTGTTAGGGGTGAAATCTCAGTGGGCCCATGCTCGTCGGGAATCCCTTTGTAAAGGCTTCGTAGTGATCTCCTGGCTACACACCTGGGAAGTGTGAATGTGGTTCGTAGCCACTGGCATAATGGAGGTTCTTTTAGTCCACCCGACAACGAGGGATGAAATCACTACATGTGGGTACAGTGGTACAAACTCTGCAGAGTCAAAACTGTCATGACAGCCGTGCTCACGGTCAAGAGCGGCTTGGACTTATTCATGATTAGAGGATGATGATTTTGGAAGTTGTGGATGTTAAGCGGGGAGCTTAACATTGAAAATGATGTTATGGTTATTTGGTTATGATGATGGGATGAGAGATTGGGACCATTTCACTTGTGTAGTAATGTAGGTGCTTAATAAGCTAAGGTGATAGGGATTAATTGTGTAGTGCTTTAACCATGAGTTCAACCTCTCCTTGATATAGCCATGCATGATAAAATTTTCCCACACTTGCTGAGTACCATTGGTACTCAACCTTGCATATTTTGTTGGTTTATATTGCTGCTCAGGTCAAGATAATGAGGTGGTGTATAATGACCAAGACTTTGGACCCGAAGAAGGTTTCTAGGTTCATGGAGACCCCCGGGCAATGCCTGTGACGGAGCCCTCAAGAATAATATTCCGCTGCTAGTTTATTTACTTGTGATGAACTTATTATTGTCCATCGAGACATTTGCGATGTAAGACTTATTTATATTCGACACCTGGCTTGTAATAAATGATGCTTCACTATTTGTCATCACATGTATGAGAAAATGATCCTGGCATACATGTGATATTCACTCGGTTGTTCTTTGGAGAAACCGGGTGTGACATGAAACTTATTGTGTTGGAAATTACTCGGAGAGCTGAATCCAACAAAATTTGGTTCACTGAATTTGGACAATCCTAGCAAAAGTTGTGGGCTTCTGAAGTTTGGGGAAATTCTGGAAAAAGAAATACTGCAAAATGTTTAAAACTCTGACAGTGGGGTGGGGCCACCCGACCTTCTTCAACCTCGGGCTGGCGCACATCCTAGCGGTGGCGCTCTCTGGTGAGCTTCGTCGGATCGGGGATCCCGTCCTTCCCCAGGGCTGAGATTCGCCACTAGTGAGTTTGGGAGCATGAGCAACTCGTTTGTGGGGTCAGCGACGGCCACCGGTCACCGGAAACCCGACTGCGACGGGCGGCGGTGTCGGCACAACTCTGGTGACGGCAAACTCGCACCACAGTGGCTCAATTCCTTTGGTTCTTCTTCCTACAGCACCTTGGTAGAACCCTAATCACCGATATGAATCCAAATCAGCTCTAAACGGGCCGCAAGTACGAGCTCACCGGCGACCTAGGGCAAAATCTGGCAGCGGCCCGAAAATTTTGAAGAACAGAGCCGATACTCGATGTTTTTCGGTGCTTGTTGCTCCTAGATGATCCTAGGGAAGTATAGAACGTGTGGTGCTTTAGAGAGAAGCTGTGATCAACTAAGCATCAAGAATTTTGGAAACTTGAGCACGTCTGTTCTATGAACATCTGTGCGGTAAAAAGGAAAATTCTCTCTCGGCAGTAGACAAAACGAGGAGGGGTTTTCACCGGAGTGTTGAGCAGCCTAGGGCACGTCTCTTTGCTGTTTATCATTGCCCACGATACGGCTTAGAACAGCGGGGCGCCGGGGAACAGAGAGCGTCCGGAGGTGACAGAACGCGGGGCAAGACACAGCGCACTAGGTGCTCAGCTTGGCTCAGAGGCGATGAGAACGGATGAAGCTGCTCGGTGTGCTGGTTTTTGAGGCGACGTTTTCACCGTGAGGTGGAGGGTTGGGGCGAGTACCGGCTGAACATGGCCGAGTAGTGATCACAGAGGGAACTTCGGCTCGGTTGAGTCGGTTCGCTCTGCTCTTGGCCACTGACCAGTGGGTCCTTCTCCCCTCTCACTTCTTTTCATTTTTTCCCTTATTTTCTCTCATCTACTCACAATTGAATGATAGACTTCACCACCAAGTCATGAGCCAAATTTGAATTCCTCAGAATGGAGTTGGTTTGACTGAATTTGATTCACACTTGAATTTAAATTTCAAATTCAGTTTTGAATTAGTTCAAATATAGCTCCCGACAAGATCAACTACAAGTGGGATGAAAATTGGTGGAGTAACTTAGAAAAATGTAATGAGTTGGAATATGAATCCACCTTTTGAATTCAGGTGATGAAAGTAACTTGAATTTGAATTTACATTCAAACTAGCCCTTCTAATAATTGTATCCAAAAGTACCACAAAAGGTTTTGGATTTGCTTGAAAATTGGCATGAGCATTCCTAAGAAAGTCTAGAAGGTACTTGTGAGCTCAACCCCTCATGCTTACATGTTGGAAATCCATATTTTGAATTTTTGTGATTTCACATTCTAATCATCTATTGACGGTGGTTACTTGCTCTTCAATTGTGTTCATGAAATTACCACAATATGAGCTGTGGTGTGTGCGATATGATGAACACTTTAGCAAGTAAACATGTGGGCTTTAACACAGGGCTCAACAAGACTCAGAAAAGACGTGTCTAACGGCTGAGGGCACTGGAACTTGCTGAGAAGAGGAAACAGAGGCAAAGGTATCATTGGTTCAACCTATGATCACCAAGAAGACCTGGAAGGAGAAGAGGATTGCCATAGAGGAAGCTGGAAACAATGAGAATGAAGAGAACATCTCGGACAAGGATGAAACCAAGTCGAGGTAAACATGATGTTTCATTTGCCATCTGAATTGTCTTTCGTAAGTTGAGGTGGCCGAGCTCGATCTAGGAGCTAAGAACGTGGTTTTTGAGAAACCAGAGCAGCTCGGCCAACACATGAGGCCCTTGTACATCCGAGGACATATCAATGGAACGCCAGTTGGACGGATGTTGGTCGATGGTGCAGCAGGGGTCAACATAATGCCTGTATCCATGTTTGAGATGCTTGGGTACCGAGACAGTGACCTCATCAAAACCAACACAACTTTGAGTGGGTTTGCTGGAGACCCAACCGAAGCCAAAGGGATATTGTATATGGAGCTCAAGGTTGGAAGAAAGACACTACCCACAGCATTCTTCGTTGTCAACGTGAAAAGTCGGTACAACTTGCTCCTTGGACGAGTGGATTCATGCCAATGGGTGTGTTCCATACACACTTCACCAATGTCTTATCCAGTGGGTTGGCGATGAGGTATAAGTGGTTGAGGCTGATAATTCATCTTGTATAGCAATGGCCAAGTCATATGATATTCAACATGAGGATATTACGTGTCACACAGGTCAGGACTTAACCAACTATGACTTTGTGAGCATAGGAAGGGATGGGTTTGTGCACGTATGTGTAAAGCCGATTGATTTGACTCGGCTCAGCAATGTAACATGAAAATGCAAGATAAACGAGGTCATTTAACTTGGCTGCAGGAGATAACCGAGCAGTATTGTTAAGGCAAGAACGATATTGGCGAGTTAGTAGAGAACTTTGACGACTTAGGGAAGCTCGGGCAAGGGTTTTCCTTGGTGGACGAACTGGAGGAGATAAACCTTGGGGAAGGATCGGCACATCGGCCAACCTTCATCAACAAAAACCTTGGATGTTCCTAGAAGCAAGAGGTAAGCCAGTTACTTAAAGAATATATGGATTTTTTTGCATGGGAGTACACTGAGATGCCAGGACTCAGCCGAGAGCTTGTGGAACACAAGTTGCTGATCAAGCCAGGCTTTAGACCTCACAAGAAACCATTCAGATGATTCAACCCGGCCATCCACAACGAGATCAAGGAAGAAGTGAATCGTCTACTCCAATCTAAGTTCATTCAGACTTGTAGGTATCCGGATGGGTGTCAAATATAGTCCCGATAGAGAAGAAAACACTGGAAAGTTGAGGATATGCATAGACTTTTGAGACCTCAATCGGGCAACACCGAAAGATCAGTATCCTATGCTCATTGCCTATGTATTGATTAACAATGCCTCAGGGCATAAGGTGATCAGTTTCTTGGATGGCAATGAGGGGTACAATCAGATTTTCATGGCCGAGGAAGACACGTCGAAGACAACATTTTGTTGCCCCGGATTCATTGGTTTGTTTTAATGGGTTGTCATGACTTTCGGGTTGAAGAACGCCGGTGCAACGTATCAGAGGGCTATGAATCTGATCTTCCACAACATGTTGGGAGATATTCTTGAGGTGTATATTGATGATCTCGTGGTGAAGTCAGCTGGATTCCAAGGGAATATGGCCGACTTGAGGATGTCCTTTTAGAGGATGAGAAGGTATGGCCTTAATGTGAACCCTCTCAAATGTGCGTTTGGCATGTCGGCTAGACGTTTCTTGGGTTTTATTGTGCATGAACACGCCATAGAGGTTGACCCCAAGAAAGTCA
Organism: Neostapfia colusana; assembly: GCA_030760725.1. Taxonomy (NCBI): domain Eukaryota; kingdom Viridiplantae; phylum Streptophyta; class Magnoliopsida; order Poales; family Poaceae; genus Neostapfia; species Neostapfia colusana. The sequence continues at coordinate 21,672,746 of JASWHV010000011.1, forward strand.
AAGCTATCAAAAGGATAAAAAAGCTGACATGCAATAAAGTCGTGCAAGGTTTGATGGGAAAGATCAATTACCTAAGAAGGTTCATTGCAAACTTGGCTGGAAATGATCGGAACCTTCATGCCACTCTTGAAACTCAAGCACAAGCAGGAGTTTACTTGGGGGGCAGAGTAGAAGGAGGCTTTCGAAAGGATCAAAGAGTACTTGATGAAGCCACCGGTCTTGCATGCACCACAGATGAAGAAGCCCTTCCGGCTCTATGTAGCTACCCAAAGCTAAGTTCTCGGGGCCATTTTAACTCAGGAGAGCCAAGGTAATAAACATTCTGTGGCTTACTTGAGTAGATGCCTCCTAGATGCTGAAACCATGTAGATCTTCATTGAGAAACTTTGTTTATCTTTTTATCACGCGTGTTCCAAGTTTTGGCATTATCTCCTTCCCAGTACATGCTTTGTGACATGTCAACACGATATTGTCAAGCACATGTTGCAACAACGGATTTTGAGTAGCAGGATAGGTAAATGGGCATACTCGTTGGTGGAATACGATCTGGTGTTCGAGCCTCTTCGGAGCGTGAAGGGCCAAGTTGTAGCAGACTTCATCGTGGAGCACGATATGCAACACGAGGAGGAGTGCATGGTCGATGTACATCCTTGGAATATGTTCTTTGATGGACTGGTTTGCGACAAGGGTTAAGGAATCGGGTACGTGTTGGTTTCACCCACAAGTGCAATGTACGAGTTCTCTGTTCGGTTAAACTTCGTATGCACCAACAACCAAGCTGAATACAAGGCACTGCTGAATGGCATGGAGCATTTGGTCGACATGGGGATCAACGACGTCGAAGCTTTTGGTGATTCCAAGCTTGTCATCCAGCAGGTCAGTGGTGAAAGCCAATGTTATGATGTAACTTTGGATGATTATCATGAATGATGTCTAGATATGATCAAGACTTTGGATACATTCTGTGTCAAACACATAACGAGAGAAGAAAACTGCAAGGCAAATGACTTGGCACAGCAGGCATCGGGCTGCGAAGTGAAAAGAGGGAAGTTCCACTTAAAGACAAGGCTGACATTGTCCAAGGACGATGAGATCAAGGTAAAACAAAGCAATTCGGCCAGTTTTGACATGTTAGTTGTTGAAGATTGGAGGCCAGCAATCATAGGATACATCAAAGACCCAAACACGTGCAAAGACCGGAAGGTTCAACGTCAAGCATTGAAGTATACATTGATCAATGATGAACTATATCGCCGAACCATAGATGGACTCTTGCTGAGGTGTTTAGACAAAGACCAAGCGAAGGAGGCCATGGGAGAAGTGCACGAAGGTCTTTGTGGCACGCATTAGTCGGCCAATAAGATGAAGTGGATGCTCAAACGAGCTGGTTTCTATTGGCTAACAATGAAGGAGGTATATTTCCGGTATTACAAAGGATGTGAGGCTTGCCACAGATTCGGAGATATCCAACAAGCACCAGCTAGCATGCTTCATCCCATTGTGAAGCCTTGGCCTTTCCATGGATGGGATTTGGACTTCATCGGGGTGATACATCCGGCGTCATCGAAGAAACACCGTTTTGTGTTACTTGCCACAGACTACTTCACCAAGTGGACAGAAGTTGTGCTACTTAAGAACAAAACGTACAAAGAGGTAACCAGTTTTGTCCTTGAGCATGTTGTCTATAGATTCGGTGTTCCACGGACTTTAACCACAGACCAAGGAGGAGCCTTCATATTCTCTCAATTCAAGGAGCTTGTGTATGGACAAGAAGCCATGTTACCTGTGGAGATTAAGATGAAGGCGTGTCGAGTAGATCAACAAGACAACCTTTCGGCTGTGCATTATCAAGGATTGATGATGTATAAGTTGGACGAATTTTCTGAGAGCCAAATGGAAGCCTTAAGGGAGATTGAGAAAGAGAAATACAAGGTGACCAAGTATTACAACAAGAGAGTTTGAGAGAAATCGTTCCAAATCCGGGACCTAGTATGGAGAACAATTTTGCCCTTAGGAACTCGAGACAAAAAGTTTGGCAAATGGTCACCAAGTTGGGAGGGACCCATCAAAGTTTTAGGGGTTGTCCCTGGAAATGCTTACTTTCTGGAGAACTTGCAAGGGGAAAATTCAGGTAAGGCTATCAATGGAAGATATTTGAAACGATTCTACCCGAGTGTATGGTAAGAAGGCTAAAATATCTAAGCCTTTCAAGGTAAAACAGTTGGTTTATCTAATAAATCTTGAGAGGGAAAATGTTTTTTGGCATACTTTGTTTGCCCAAAAACAGGGGGGCATGTGTTGGGGGTGAAAATTCGTTGTGAATTTTGCAGGTCGGAGGAGCCAGAAAACAAGGTAGAAAGGGCCTTTTATCTCAAGAATTCAAGGTGTAGAAGAGAGAATCTACCCAAGGCTGGAGGATCACTTGCGGGTTGACTTTTTACCTTGAAGACTCAAGATACAAGCGCCCGGGTGGGAGTTCGACCCGAGAAGACCAAGTTATCTCGGCGACAGCAAGTTAAACTGACTAAACCGCAAGATGCAAAGGCCGAGCAGGATTTAGGTATTCTCAGGATAACTAGAAAACATTGTAAATATTAGATAGTGTCATGTCAGCGTTCTAGAAGGTTTTGCACGACATTCGGCCGTGCCTTAGAGATAAGTTGAGTCTACTTTAAACATAGAAGATAGGATATTTTTAGTTTGTATCGAGTCTATATAAAGGTAGCTCTCTGTGTGAGGGCCCGGCCCCGCTCACGGGTCCGTGCCGCTCGCCCGGGAATCACATTGGGTGGTGCCGTGTGATGCGCCCAGGACAGTATTTCGATCCTTTTAGTGAATCAATATTGAGTGTTCCTCTGCAGGTGCTAACCACGTATGTATCTCATGTAGTACACGTTTGCGAGAGACTGTTTTTGTGCCACGGTTGAGTCGTATATGTCGGTATAATCCGGTTAGGATTTTTCCATTTTTTGAGGAACATAGTACCGACATATAATAATCATTATTGCATTAAAACAAATTTGAAAGGAACTAATGTAACCAATCTTAGTTCTTAGGACTCTGGTTTTGTAGAAAAATTCAAAATTTGAGTAGTTCAGCCCAAGGAACTTGAAAAACAGAGTGCTCTGTTTCTGGCAGGGACTTTGCTAGACTTTAACAGAGCATAACTCACAAGTTATTTAGCCAATGGAGGTTTGGGTATAGTTCTGGAAATATGAGAAAGTGCTATGCAACTTTGTTGTAGACTTTCAGAACAAAATCACACATCAAACTAGGTTAAATTCCAGACGAGTGTGAACTGTCCAGAACCAGGACAGACTTAGGAACTCTCTCTGGACTGTTCTGTTTTTCAATCATAGCTTGCTGTAGAAAAATCTAAAATAATCATAGGATACATTTTCGGAAAGGTTAGGATATGTGTTACATCTTTGTAATTCAAAGTTTATACAGCCGCGGTACAGAATTCATCTGAACTTTGAATTGAAAACAGCAACTTTCAGAGGAGGTGCTGTTGAAATTCTTCAAGGACTTCTGTCAACTTTGAGTTATCATAACTTTTTACTCAGAGCTGATCTGGGGGCAAATAAATACTCGTTGGAAATATGCTGAAGTTAACTTTAACTTTGGTATTCAACTTGAGTTATGAAAATGCCAAGTACAAGTTCAAAATCTGGGATAAGTAGAAACTGGTAATTCCGGGCAGAGGGATGAACAGTTGAACTCATTCGAGGGATTGTTGTACCTATTGTGGGGACACCATTCCTACCGTCCAGGAATCTCATTGGGTGGTGCCATGCGATGCGGCACCTAACAGCACACATCCGAAAAACACACATGCACAACAATATATGTCTTTAATACATATTATTGTCTCATTTTACAAATAATGTACAACATATATTGCAGCGGAAGATAAGAATACACTCACGGACTATAGACTACGCTAAGCAAAATCAAGCCATCCTGCCCGCGGATGCTTCACACTAGCACCACATCAAACCACGGCGGCGTGTAGGGTTCCAAGAGAGACTCACACCCCTCACTGGGTGCTGTCCCGCATGGATCTCCCTTCCTCCCTAACGTTGCCTTATGCATCATTCCCTGCAAAACAATGGATCAACAAACCGTGAGCTTATGCTTAGCAAGACTTAACCGAAGCCCTACACATGGAACTCTAAATGCTGAAAATAGAGGGCTGAATAGAGAAGTTTGCATAAACGATGAATTTGAGCTAATGGAGAGTCCTTACTTCCAGTTTTAAGCAACTTTTATAATCCTCGCACAATTTACATCGAGACTCCACAATCAAACAAGAAACGCTTCATCTCGTTGCCACTTGCCCGAGGAGAAAGTAAATTTAGTGAGCTACCCTAGACCCATACATACCTTGCGCCATCAATGTCGAGACTCCACAATCAAACAAGAAACGCTTTGTCTCGACGCTACTAGCCCAAGGTAGAAAGTAAATTTAGTGGCTGTATTTCTCATCCCTCATCTCCAATATGAGGATTAATCACGAAGCACCTTTCTTTCCCCCAGTTTATTACTACGTTATGACGCAGAGAACAAGTATGCTCACTACCGCGAGCGACGGTGATTCGAATAAAAAACACCTAGATGACACGACACATACGCCCGTCCGATAGCGGTGATCAACAATCCCCTCAATGTCATATGTGGCAACCTTTCACACGACACCCAAATGTCAAACCGGTCCCACCGACTTGGAGTAAGTCTCACTATGGCAAACCCTCGTAGAGCCGACTTGTATCTCCTTTCAGCATCTGCATAAGACGGTGGAAATTGCCTCGACACCAAGGTTAACATGTTACATCGGTTTCATGGGTCCCAAATAGCCAGTATGCATCAGGTACACAACTCAAACTTGTCCAACAGGGCCGCACACAAGAACGGGCCTTAATCGACTCAGACAGAGACTAGGTTCACAGGACCACGTCCTTGAGCCTTTCATCCATTTTGCCTGATCTCCATTCCCCAATTAAGTGGATCAAATCCAACTCTTCTGATTGATCCACCTTAATCCCTGTTCACGAGTAGGAAACGGCCTACTCGAGTTATGCCTCTTTTAATCCACTTTTCTTAACTTGATCACAGCAGTTATAATTAAGTGAAACCTACTCTAAACAAAACTCCAGGGATTTGTTGGGTCATGCATGTGGAGTGTCATAGAATCTAGACATAGTGCAATAATCAAAATGCTAGACATTATAAAGTGAATACAAATAGAAACTTATAAATTTGGATGCAAACCAGGGCTTGCCTTAGTGTTGATCCCGACTAATATTTTTGTAAATAGAATTCAAGTCAGCAGCCTCCGATGTCTTCGCGAGAATTATTTCTATCGCAATTATCAAATAAAGAAATGTGTCACATTATGAAATAATGTGCTATATCAAACTACAGAAGCAAACTATATGCAAACAGAGGATTATGGGGTTGAAATTTTTACAGAATCTTTATAATATCATGATAGGGTTATGGTAAAAGTTTCAGAGGTTTTTGAAGAAGGATTTGGCCACAATAATTTTTGGACAATTAAACCTACAAGGGTTTATAAAACCAGAAATCAGACTTTATTACATGGAAGAAGATTATATCCCAATAGGTCTGGACCTAAGATTTCCATAAATGTTTGTTTCAAAATTTTCTAAGCCTTTTACGGGACAGAATGGCTTGGTGAAGTTTATTCTACTTTTCCGAAATTCGTTTCTGTGATTTTTCAGTCCATTTAATTACACCTGAGAAAACCTACTGATTAAGCCCTCTTAATCATCTCCAGAAATCCTAATCTTTTTACTGGAGCTCAGGAACTAGGAGAATAATTTTCTGACCAAAAATTGGAATATTTCAGAAACCCACATTCCTGGAACTAACCTCTAAAGGAATAAATAAAAATAATTCTACTGATATTACTAGGCACTTTCATAGCAAGAATTTGGTTTCTCTGCAAAGTCCTCCTTCTATGGAATCCAACAAAATTTGTCTCACTAATTTTGGATCTTTCTGTACCAAGTTATGGTTTTGCAAAGTTGCAGCCATTTCTGGATTTAATTTCCCACAGGAAGACCTCTCCCAAGGCTGACAGTGGTCCCCCCTTGTCAGGCCCTTCTTCAACCTCAGACCAAGCTCGCGCGCACACGCTGGAACAGATCATGGCGCGCCCTGTTCTCCCTCGATTCTCCACCATTCTTGCTCTAGTTTTGCCCTACACGCTCCTCATACCGTGGCCTAGCAGCCGGGAAGGTCTCACTGCCCGAAAACGGCCGGAGACGGGTTGCCCTCGGTGGACGCGGTCGGTAGCACGGCGCCGGCGAGGAACACAGTCTTCCCGAGCCTAAATCGATGAGACAAGTTGCTCTACAGCATCCCTAGGACGAGTAGAACGTGACACAACACCCTAACTGAGCGGAAAACGGTGGAAGTATAGCCGTCACCGGTGGACCGACGGTTTTCAGCCGGTGGCAGCGATTTATCATCCTCCTGGGCATAAGATGGCCGGGTTCTCATGGTTTTGGGCACAGGGAGTCGCTAGGACCTCTGGATGTTAAGTCTTGAACCGAAGGACGGATGATCAATTGATTTGGGTGAATTTTCAGATTCTAGTTGCGGCGGTTCTTCACGTACTCTGGCGCCAAATCATGAATTCCGGCTAGCCAGCGGTGGTAAAGAGCAAAAGGAGTTTTGGAGAGGAAACTAGGCTTCATGAAGAACCTCAGAGTGGTTTTGCCCGCACCGGAGAGGCTCCGGGCTGGCCGGACGACGAGGAGCAGTAAGGGCGGCTGGCTCTGTCTTGCGGAGGAAAGAAACGGGCAGCACCGCTTGGAGGAGGCCGGAGGTGAGCTGGGGACGCGTCGAGGACATCAAGGAGTTGCCGGCACAGCTATTTGGTAGATCGACCAGGCGCCAAAACTTGTCTCATCAACCGACAGCGCGGGTGAGAGTGCAATGGTGTTTCTTTCGGCCGAGCGCTCGAGCAGAGGAGTGAAACTTCGGTTGAGCGCGTGATCAGAGAAGCAAACTTGAGTTGTGCAGTTGCTCTTGCTATCGATCATCCCCGCAGGATTGGACTGCCTTCGGAAGCAAGGCACGAGCAGCAGCTCGGTGGCTGCCTCGGTGGCGCGCTCACACAAAAGCAAATTGGATCGTCTCTGTTCACTGACATGCGGGTCCCACCGAGTCTCCCCCTCCAAACAACCATGGCTCCACAATTCAAATTTAAAAGTTGCAGCAAATTCCAAAAATTTGAATTTGATTTCCGTGGCGTTAACCCTCGTTTGTGCTTGCATTTGAACTGCCGGATTTATTTCCTTTTCGGCTAAATTCCTTTGGTAACTTTTCCTCTATTTCATGTAGCCAAAGTTTGAATTTGAAACCCTAGTTAAAATAAAATTTGACCCCGTGGATTTAAATTCTAAAAGAAGCTAAACATGCTGAATGTTGGATTTTACAATCCTCCCTCCTTAAAAGAATCTCATCCCAAGATTAGTAAAAATAACGAGATGGAAGAAAAATGTTACCGGTGATAGTTCAATAACAATTCCGGGCAATTCATTTGGAGAAAATCCTCACTTTACCATGTAGCCTCGTCGTCGATGTGGTTATTCCGTAATACTTTGTGAAACCGCTTCGACCGACGCCATGTTTCACCAGTCTTTTTGTCGAGAATTTGTACCGGTTTCTCGATGTCGAGGAGCTAGCTTTCGCTTGACCCCGAATCGATGAATTCCTTTCATCGGGATACTCAGAGATAGACGTGATCTCCAACTACAAAATACAAGGGTCGGCGTTGCTTGTCCACATAACTTTTCTGGCGAGATTGAGCGGCTTTGAGATTTGCTTGAATAAGCTGGACCCGCTCTTCGGCGTCTTTTACAAGATCAATGCCGAAAATCACCCTCTCGCCGGATTCACACCAATTGAGTGGTGTGCGGTACTTCCTGCCATATAGTTCTTCGTATGGTGCCATTTTAATGCTGGATTGATAACCATTATTGTAGGAGAATTCCGCTAATGGCAAATGGTCATCCCAATTCTTTCCATGATCTATGGCACATGCTCTCAGCTATCCTCTAGAATTTGATTCACCCTCTCCGTCTGAACTCAAATTGAGGATGGTATGCTGAGCTTCTAAGTAAGTTTTTTCCCAAAGATTCATGTTGTTGCTCCCAGAAACGAGCAACGAATATAGACCCTCGATCAGATGTGATGGTTTTGGGGACTCCGTGTAAGCATGCAATTCTTGAGAGATACAAGTCTGCATATTTCTTAGACGGAAATCTCGTATTCACTGAGATGAAGTGGGCTGATTTTGTTAACCGATCAACAATCACCCAAATGGATTCATGCTTTTTGAACGTGAGAGGCAGTCCGACAATAAAATCCATGCTGATGTCCTCCCCCTTCCATGCCGGAATACTTAAGAATTACAGCATTCCCGCTTTCTTTATGTGATCTGCTTTGACTGGCCGACATGTATCACACTCGGATACATACTTGACAATTTCTCGCTTCATCCGAGTCCACCAAAATTTTGTTTTAATGTCTTGATACATCTTATTGCTTCCCAGATGTATCGAGTACTTGGACATATGAGCTTCATCCAAGATTTTCTTCCTTAGCTTCATGTTCTGGGGTACCACAATTTGATTGTTAAACCATAACACACCCTGATCATCTTCCCGGAAGCATTTCATTATATCCTCTTTGATTCTTGCCCGGATATTCCACATTCCTTTATATATCTTTTGAGCTCGTACAATCTCCTCCCTAATGGTAGGCACGAGAGCAAGATTGTGCAAAACCCCATACGGAATCACTTTCAAACTTGGTTCTCCTTCCTCATCCGGAATAACCGACAAGTTATTTACATGGGACTTGCAACTTAGCGCATCAGCCACCACGTTAGCTTTGCCTGGATGGTAATGGATCTCGAGTCCATAATCTTTGATTAATTCCAACCATCTCCGCTGCCTCATATTGATATCCTTCTGAGTGAATATATACTTGAGGCTCTTATGGTCGGTGTAGAGGTGCACTAAATTTCCGAGTAAGGTAGTGCCTCCACATTTTCAATGCTAGCACCACCGCAGCAAGTTCTAGATCATGAGTGGGGTAGTGCTGTTCGTGGTTGCGTAGTTGATGAGATCCATACGCGATCACACGTCTATCTTTCATTAATACGCAGACAAGTCCAATGCCTGAGGAATCATAGTAAACATCAAACGGCTTTGTCGTATCCGGTTTGGCTAGAACCGGTGCCGTTGTGAGACGTTTCTTCAGAGTTTGAAATGCCTCTTCACAGGCCTCCGTCCATACATACTTGCTGCTCTTCTTCAATAATTCTGTCATGGGCTTAGTAACCTTTGAGAAGCTGGGAATAAATCTCCGATAGTAACCCGCTGTAAAATCCCAAGAAAAGGGACTTGCAAAAACTTTTCATCACCTCACAACACCACAGTTTTTGTTGTAGATATCTTGTGAAGATTGGGGTAGAGCAAGTAACCTCCATCAAAAGGATGATTAGAGGGGAAAACCCTAACTTTCACAAAGTAGGATTTCTACACATGAACATGGGAGGTTGAGCTCACCCCTAGAACTTGAAAAGTCTTGGGAAGGTTCAGGCCAAACTTCATGCAAATCCAACACTTTTGAGGCACTTTTGGGGGCATTTGAAAAAGAGGCCAATTTGAATGTAAATTCAAACTGCAGCAACTTTCAGCACTTGGATTCAAAAGTTAGCTTCATATTCAAACTCAACACATTTTTTCTGAGTTAGCTCACCAATTTTCATCCCCATTGGAGTTCATTTTGTCAAGAGCTAAATTTGCAAAAATTCAAAAACTGAATTTGAATGTCAGTTCAAACATGAAGCAAACTTAGCCAAATCAAGTTCAAATTTTAAAACTCAAATTCAAACCAACAGTTGGGGGCTAAGGCTCACATTCAATGGTGAGTAGCTGGGGATATATTCAGCAAAAAACAGAAATGAAAAAGTGGAAAAAGAAATTAGAGGGGAGGCCCACATGTCAGCAGACTTCAGTCTGAAGTTTCCCTCGGGTGATATTTCCTTCGGCCGAAGCCTCGCGCGCGCGCCAGCGCGATTGCACCGGCGCCCGACCACCTCAACCGGTGCCACCTCCTGCTCGGGGGTGAGGCTAAGAACGCAGGTGAGACGCCGGGATCGAATAGCCACGCCACCACGTGCAATCCTCGCGCTCTCTGTTCTCCTTCGCACGACCGAAACATTCCGCCCGGCCGACCTCGCTGATCACTGGCGCCCAGGCAGCACAGGCGCTCTCGTGCCCGACGATCTACACAAGAAAGGTCCGCTCCGAGGTGCTGATCACAACCGTACTGACCTCGCCCTCTCTCTCGCACGACCGGCATAGAATTTGGTGGATTAGCGCGTTGGGGTGTTTAGAACCGAGCCACGCGAAATCCCGGAATTCGTAGCAAGTAGGTCACCACTCCCTAGACCGAGCTAAAGACGTGATCTAGACTCGCCCACGCGTCTCTAGGATCAAAGACCATCGAGTTTCATCGAGTCTGGGTGAGGTTCTTTGAGGTTTTTGCATCGGCACCGATTTTCAGCTTAGGTCGCCGATGAACTCGTAGTTGCGGCCTCGGTTGAGCTGAGTTGAGTCCACGCCGGGGTTTAGGAGGTCGCCATGGTGCTCTAGGGCGAAAGACCGAAGTGTTTGAGCTCTACTAGCAGGATGGCAACGTTGCCGAACCCCAACCATCACTGCCGCCCGTCGCCGATAGGTTTCCGGTGACCGGAGCCCCCGGCCGACCTCGGGGATGAGCTGCCCGTGGTCCAAAAGGGGGAGGCGGCAAGTCTCCGGGCTGGGGAACGCAAAAAAGGCGGGGTCCTAGGAGCTCGCCGGAGTTTATCACCGCAGCGAGCCGTTGGCGCGAGGAGGAAGACGATACTGTATTGTGGGGCCCACCCGTAGAGTTTAAACATTTTGGGAATTTCCAGTTTTAGTTCAAACTTCAAATGCATAGAACTTTTGCTAGGAAACTCCAAATACAGTGAACCAAATTTTTCTAAACTCAGGATTCTGAGTACTTTCCAGCAATACCAATTTCAGCTCATGAAACTTAATAGTTCTTCAGAATTAATTCCCTAATTTTAAACTGTTGGGAATTTTATCTGGAGAATTACTTTATGAAAAAAAATTTGAAATTTGGCTGAGAGGTTCATTGGAAAATCCTTGAGTCACAGAAAAATTTTCAGACTCATCCAAGTTCATTTAGTCCCCCTAATGGGGTGATTAAGAGAACTGCCCTGAGAAAATAGAAAAAATGTACAGAAACATTTTTCAGATTTTCTCAAATTTTGTTTAGGGCATAACTTCCTCCAGAATCCTTCAAATGACATGAAACCAATTCCATTAGAACCCTATCAAATTCTAGTTTCCACAAAGTAATGGTTGGAACCATGAAAACCCCTGGAATTTCTTAGAAGCTCTAAAATTGACCAAATAAGCTTTTATTTGTACAAGGCTCAAATAAACTTTGTTTCAAATGAAACTTGGTCAAGACTCTGGTTAGGACCATACCAAGCCACCATAAAAATTTCAGAGCCAAAGGGGGAGGGCCAGCTAGAGTTCTAGTAATTACTTATTCGAGTTTATATGTTGCATTCAAATTGACATATAGCATATGGTTAACATGTAGTCGCTGAAGGCGAGGAGACTCCGGAAGTGCTCGACTTCCTTCTTCCGGACGAAGACCTAACCCCTGACCAGCAGCAACAAGGCAAGCCCCGGTTTGCATTAACCTGAAAGTTTTGCTTTGTTTACATGTCTAGGGTGACGTATGAATGTGCATTAGGTGTAGTATGGATGGAACCCCACTTGCATAACCAGAACTTGCCTATAAGAGTGAGGGTAGTGTCTAAGGCCTCGAGTAGACAGGCTATGCTTAATAATTTATAGGGACTTCGGTACAAGTCGAGTAGTTGGAATCTACTCGCGAGTTAGGCTTGGGACACACGGGTTTGGTTCGAGTGATGTGAGATCACTTTAGTAATGAAAATGAGACTAGGCAGGGGCTAGGGCGTAGCAAGAGGAAGTCTTTTGTGTGCAGCCCTGTCTGTGTCGATTGAGGACCGGTCCGTGTGCGGCCCTGCTGAACAAGTATTGAACATACCGAAGGCATATCAGATATATGGGCCCCGATAAACCGATGTAACCTAAACCTCGGGGCGTCGAGGCATAACGCACCGATTTATAGGTGTAGGCTGAGGGCAGCAAGGTGGAAATCTGCTAACGGGCATAGAGAGATGCTCCATGTAGGGAACCTCCTGCTCGTTTCGGTGCGACCGGTTCGACGTTTGGGCTGTTGGGTGAAAGGTTGTCCCGTACGACATCGAGTGAGCGTGCTGTGCAGCTCCACGGGTGGGCGTACATGACGTGCTCTTTGGGTTTCCCTGCAGGTGTATATCGAGTCGATTCGCCGTCCCTCACGGTGACGAGTACCGCTTGTTCACTGCGTCGTAACGTAGATAATTTATGGAATGTTATTATTCAATTCTGCTGTATGATATCATTGTATTGCTACATGTGTGCCACCAAATATTGCCTACTAAATTTCAGATTTCCGAACTGTTAACGTGTTGCTAAAAGATGAATTAAGGATGAACTTGTAGGCGTGTCCATTTGCTGCAATGTTACTATCCTATGTTCATTGTACACCTCATGTAGAGTTTCATGCCTAGGTGAGTCGGTTAAGTCTTGTTGAGCCATCGTGCTCATGGTTGCTGCTTAAGTGTTTTTCAGGTGAGGAGCCACCCACGGACTCGGGATACGAGTCCACCGGCGAGGGTTACCCTCTGTCGGGGACCACAGCAGAGTGGGAGCCGTACACGCCGCGCTGAGCTGAGGAGTGCAGCTAGTGTGGGTTGCCCTAGGGCTGGGCAACCAACTTTTGCTAGATAGGCGGGCGTGAGTTGTACAAAGTAGACTTCCGCTGTGTACTATAAACAATAGTTTGTAACTGAAGATTGTACCTGTTTGTACAGTTCAGTTGGTTTCCCATGTAATAAAAATGTGTCCTTATGACGTGTGCTGTCGGGTGTCGCATCGCGCGGCACCACCCTCTGCGATCCTGGATGAGCGGATTCCGGTCCCGCCACACCCGCTAGTCCTAGAAAACTGCGGATTTGATGAACGGATGTCGGAGACTCCCACTTCAAGACTTGCTCAACTTTGGTTGGATCTACGGCCACACCTTCTGCTGATATAATGTGGCCAAAGAATGGTACCTTGTTGATCCAAAATTCACACTTGCTGAATTTGGCATACAGCTTATGTTCTCGTAATCGTTGGAGCACAGTATGGAGATGTTTAGCGTGATCTTCCTCCGATTTGGTGTATACGAGAATGTCGTCAATGAATACCACGATAAACTGATCCAACTATGGCTTGAATACAGAATTCATGAGGGACATAAAATGTGCGGTTGCATTTGTTAGCCCGAAAGACATGACTAGATACTCATAGAGCCCATATCTAGTCGAGAATGCTGTCTTCGGTATATCCTCCGCTCTGATTTTTATCTGATGATAACCCGACCTCAAGTCCATCTTGGAGAATACTCTAGCACCCACCAGTTGATCAAATAATATATCGATCCGCAGCAGTGGATATTTATTTTTGATTGTCACTGCATTCAGCGGCCAATAATTCACACATAACTGCAGTGATCCATCCTTTTTCTTCACAAAGAGGGCTGAACAGCCCCATGGTGATGAGCTTGGCCTGATGAACCCTTTGTCCACTGAGTCCTTTAGCTGCTCTTTCAATTCAGCTAATTCCTTCGGAGACATTTTGTATGGCCTCCGAGATATCGGTGTGTTTCCCGATGCTGACTCGATCTTGAATACCACGTCTCTTTCAGGTGGCACCCCTGGAAGATCGTCGGGAAACACATTGGGGTACTCACGGACCACTGGAATATCCTCCAGTTTCATGGTCACAATGTGGTACGCAACTGAAATTTCAGACTCCACGTCTTCAAGAATGAGTGTTTGAAGACCGTAGAATGGAGAGTCCAAGTGAACAATCCGTGGACCGATTTCAAGAACAGCCCCATGGTAGTTCATCCACGCCATTCCTAGTATCACATCGATCTTCTGTCCCTCTAACACAATGAGGGTTGTGGTATACAATTTCCCACCTAAGCACAAGGGTGCTTTAATTACTACTTCATTCGCAGCTATGTTTCCACCGGGTGAGCTGATAAGATAGTGATCCTTTGGTGTAGTGGTAGAAAGCTCAGCTTTGCACACAAATAATCTGCTGATCAAATTGTGTGTAGCTCCAGAGTCGAATAAAATCACTCTGGGTAGTTCATTTAGTGTGAACGTTCCCGCTAGCACAAGTGCACCTTCTAGCACATCCTCTAGAGCTGTATGATAGATGCACCCGGACTTTGGTGCTGTTCCTTGGAGCTGAGCACGGGACTGATTTATACCCTGCTCTGGTGTATTTCCTCTGTGTCATATCCTTTCTGGACACCTCCTGCTGATGTGACCCAAATAACCGCACGTGATGCATGGTTTCTCAGCCGGTTCTATGTTACCCTGAGTACGGACACTGGGTGCATTCTGTTGCAGCACGAACGCGTGAGGAACAAAATATTGCAGCTGCATATACCGTTGTTGCAGCTGTCTGAATTCAGAATATAGAGATGAACGACTCAAATATTGTGGAAGTCGTCTAGCCGGCTGCATCAGCTGACAGTTCAATGTACTATCTACCACCCGGTATTATCTGAGGAGCAATATTGCTACTGTTTGGTGGTATACTATTCTTTCTTTTCTCAGCTTACACTTCTTGTTGAGAATGTTCAACCATGATGGCGGCACTCATCAATTCATTGAAGCTACTACGATCTGCTAAGATGAGTCTTTCCTTTAACTTGGGATTGAGGCTGCGGAAGAACCATTCACACTTTCGTGCCTCAGTGTTCACATATTCAGGCGCATACTGTGCCAATTTATTGAACATCTGGGAATATGTGTATGCATCCCTCCCTCCTTGTTTTAAGACTAGAAACTCCTTGAGTTTCCATTGAATTATTCCGGAAGGAACATGATAAGCAAGAAATGCCTTCTGGAATTCCGTCCACGTGAACTGATGTCCAGCTGGTAGGGAGGCGAGTTGATTTGCCCACCATGCACTGGCGGACCTGTGAAGTTTTTGCGTCGCGTATAAGACTTTCTGATGTTCGGTGCATTGGAGCGACCCGAACTTAGATTCAATGGTACGGATCCAGCTATCCGCCACCAGAGGATCCTTGGCCTCTATGAAGACCGGTGGTTGTGTCACCAAGAACTCGACGTATGAACTCATTTGAGGTTGGTGAAAGACTTCATCTTGACACCCCCCTTGACGGGATGTATTCATCACAAGGGTGCGAGCAAGTCGGTTCGCTCATCGCTTGCACCCATCATGACAGCCAGAATGTCCGCCATTGTGACCGTAGGCGAAGGTCTTTCTGGATGCTGCTGTTGCGGAGCTCACTGCTCCGACTGTGGAGAGTTATCACCACCACCACCACTGTAACCACCCACTTCACCCATGGAATGAGTTCGCACCATTCTGCATTGCAAGAGTTCATTATCAGCTTAACACTATCACTTGATTTATTCCATGAACAAAGTAGTGCAATACTGATAATGAAGTCTTAACATGTAAGCAAAATGATTTATGCGCAAACTTGGTATAACTAACAACAATGGTTTCAGGAATAACTGGAGTAATCACAGTTATGGTCATTCTGTCTCAGATTGACCGGTACTCAAACACACCAGATTTCTGTTGTCAAAACAACAGTTTCATGGCTTGGGTTAAATACCAAAGTTGTATATAACCTCAGTACCATTCCAGAAAAAAGGTATTTGCCTCTAACTAAGTTTTAGAAAAGTTACGAGTTTTTAGAGTTGACAGAAGTTCTGGAAGAATTTCAGCAGCACCTCCCCTGTAAGTGCTCATTTTGGGTCAACCTTTCCATACAGTTAGAAACGTATGTGGGCCAAACTCATAATTTCAAAGTTGCAGCACAATACATAAACTTTCCAGAATTGTAATATTTCCTATTTTACAATTCTTAAACAGGAAGTTATAAGCAAAATTCCATCAGTACAGGAACTATGCACAGATTTTGGGTACTCTGGACAGTTTTTTAACTGTGAATTTCACCTCTTTGCACAACGATTCTGTCCTGGGGTTGAACAGAAACCTTGTAAAGAACTTCCCAATCTTTTCAAATTGTATTTATATGACCTCTTGGCATTCCTGTATCAAAAGATATGATGGTACAAAATTAACAGAATTTCTGGCAGGATTTTGACAGCACCTCCCCAGAGGCAACTAGTTCCAATCCACAATTCCAATTGATTCTTCTCCCGTTTCGGCAAAACTTTGAATTAAAAAAATGTATCATATCTCATGCCATTTCCAAAAATGTATCATAATTCCCTTAGCGATTTTTCCACCGAGAGTTATGGTGGAATTACAGAGACGCTGTTTCAGGTTCTACCCATTTGTAGCAGTTTTGGTTTCTAAGGTTTTTGACCAACATTAAATGTGTTTCTGTCATGGAGGTTTATAGAAAAGTTTTAGAGGATTTCTCCACCTTTCTAAAACTGTATCACACCCTACCATTGGTCTTTTCTATACTGAGTGACACCCTGTACAAGTTTCAGCAGAAACACTGCCAAAACAGGGAACTCTGTTTTTGGGTCTCTCTATACTCACATATGCTTGAGTTTGTTTCTAGACAAGTTTTAACTACTTCATTTGAACTGTCTTCATTCAAGGTTACATAATCTTCAAATTTATGAGGTGAGTGAGGTGTTGATTCAATTTTCATGATAATGTCGGTACTACCTTCCTCACAAAAATAGAAAATCCTAACCGGTTTACATCCGGCATATACGTTCTATTAGTGGCACTAAAATCATTCACTTGCAAACGTATTCTACTCGTAATACGGATATGTAATTAGTGCACCTGCAGAAAACCACTCAATACTGATGCACACATAGGTTTGTCATTCCAACAGACAGGTCCATATCATACTAAAAACATACGCCCCGTATCATTTTCATACGGGCCGTCCTTGAGTCAAGTCACGTTTCAAGGTACATGGTTGCGTTTTCACAATACACGACGGGGAACCCGAGTAGAGCGCGAACGGTTTGTCACGGTTGGGAATTTTATCAACCCAACGGATACCACCTACTGCCCTGCGCGGCACGCCGATGGCGAGCACTGCATATGTCCTCCTAGGCTAATTTCAGAAGAACACATTGTCGTGTTACCGACCACACGATGGGGTTTCCACTTTCTTGCCTAATGCACGCCAGGGATCAGCATGTCATATGAGCTCAGGAACATGAAGAGTTCAAGAGTTTCATGTTGACGTCTCACACCAAGCTGTGAGACCTATACCATGAACCACTTTCCTCGTCAGGGGAGCTAACCGAAATTGATCTGCTTTCAGTGGCGTACCTTACCTCTTACCTGGTCGGCGGTGTGTCATTACATAATAGAGTAACAAGTATGTTAGTTTGCCACCATACATCACTTATGCTACTAATAGATCTTATGTGGTCCTAGTACCGATTCCTCACTCGTATACTCTAAGTTTTTGAAAATACGTGTCTTTTCAGGTGCGCTATTCCCAATGCGGCTCTGACACCACGCCTGTGGGGACCCCGTCCCGACCGTCCAGGAATGGCATTGGGTGGTGCCGTGCGATGCGGCACCTAACAGCACACATCCAAAAAATACACATACACAACAATACGTCTTTAATATATATTATTGTCTCATTTTACAAATAATGTACAACGTACATTGTAGCGGAAGATAAGAATACACTCACGGACTATAGCCTACGCTAAGAAAAATGAAGCCATCCTGCCCGCGGATGCTTCAAACTAGCACCACATCAAACCACGGGGGCGTGCAGGGTTCCAAGAGAGACTCACACCCCTCATTGGGTGCTGCCCCACTCGGATCTTCCTTCCTCCCTAACGTTGCCTTATGCAACGTTAAAACAATGGATCAACATACCGTGAGCTTATGCTCAGCAAGACTTAACCGAAGCCCTACACATGGAACTCTAAATGCTGAAAATAGAGGGCTGAATAGAGAAGTTTGCATAAACGATGAACTTGAGCTAATGGGAGTCCTTACTTCTAGTTTTAAGAAACTTTTATAATCCTCGCATAATTTACATCGAGACTCCACAATCAAACAAGAAATGCTTCATCTCGATGCCACTTGCTCGAGAAAAAAGTAAATTTAGTGAGCTACCCTAGACCCATACATACCTTGCGCCATCAAAGTCGAGACTCCACAATCAAACAAGAAACACTTTGTCTCGACGCTACTAGCCCAAGGTAGAAAGTAAATTTAGCGACTGTATTTCTCATCCCTCATCTCCAATATGAGGATTAATCACGAAGCACCTTTCTTTCCCCCAGTTTATTACTATGTCACGACACGGAGAACAAATATGCTCACTACCGCAACGGTGATTCGAATAAAAAACACCGGGATGACACTACACATACGCCCGTCCAAGACCGGTGATCAACCAATCCCCACAACGTCGTATGTGGCAACCTTTCACACGACACCCAAATGTCGAACCGGTCCCACCGACTTGGAGTAAGTCTCACTACGGCAAACCCTCGTAGAGCCAGCTTCTCTCTCCTTTCAGCATCTGCATAAGACGGTGGGGATTGCCTCGACACCCAGGTTAACATGTTACATCGGTTTCCTGGGTCCCATATAGCCAGTATGCATCCGGTACACAACTCAAACTTGTCCAGCAGGGCCGCACACGAGAACAGGCCTTAATTGACTTAGAAGAGACTAGATTCACAGGACCACATCCTTGAGCCCTTCATCCATACTGCCCGGTCTCCATTCCCCAATTAAGTGGATCAACTCCCAACTCTTCCGATTGATCCCGCTTAATCCCTGTTCACGAGTAGGAAACACTACTCAAGTTATGCCTCTTTTAATCCACTTCCTTAACTTGATTACAACAGTTATAATTAAGTGAAACCTACACTAATTAAAATTCCAGGGATTTGTTGGGTCATGCATGTGGAGTGTCATACAATATAGACTTAGTGCAATAATCAAAATGCTAGACATTATAAAGTGAATACAAATAGAAACTTTGTAAATTTGGATGCAAACCGGGGCTTGCCTTAGTATTGATCCCGACTAATGTTTCTGTCAATAGAATTCAAGTCAGCAGCCTCCAAAGTCTTCGCGAGATTTGTTTCTATCGCAATGATCAAATAAAGAAATGCGTCACATTATGAAACAATGTGCTATATCAAACTACAGAATCAAACTATATGCAAACAGAGGATTCTGGAGTTGAAATTTTTACAGAAGCTTTCTAATATCATGATAGGGTTATGTTAAAATTTTCAGTGGTTTTTGAGGAAGGATTTGGCCACAATAATTTTTGGACAATTAAACCTACAGCGGTTTATAAAACCATAAATCAGACTTTCTTACATGGAAGAAGCTGATACCCAAATAGGTCTGTACCTAAGGTTTCCATAAAAATTCGATCCAAAATTTTCTAAGCCTTTTACTGGCCAGAATGGCTTGGTGAAATTTATTCTACTTTTCTGAAATTTGTTTCTGTGATTTTTAGCCCATTTAATTACACCTGAAAAAACCTACTAATTAAGCCCTCTTAATCATCTCCAAAAATCCTAATCTTTTTGCTTGAGCTCAGGAACTAGGAGAAGAATTTTCTGACCAAAAATTGGAATATTTCATAAACCCATATTCCTGGAATTAACCTCTAAAGGAATAACTAAAAAGAATTCTACAGGAATTCCTAGGAACTTTCATAGCAAGAATTTTGTTTCTCTGCAAAGTCCTCCTTTTAAGGAATCCAACAAAATTTGTCTCACTAATTTGGGAGCTTTCTACACCAAGTTATGGTTTTGCAGAGTTGCAGCCATTTCTGGATTTAATTTCCCACAGGAAAACCTCTCCCGCGGCTGACAGTGGTCCCCCTCATCAGGCCCTTCTTCAACCTCGGACCGAGCTCGCACGCACACGCCGGCACAGATTGTGGCGCATCCCGTTCTCCCTTGATTCTTCACCATTCTTGCTCCGGTTTCGCCCTACACGCTCCTCACACCGTGGCCTAGCAGCTGGGAAGGTCTCACGGCCAAAAAACGGCCGGAGACGGGTCGCCCTCGGTGGAGGCGGTCGGTAGCATGGCGCCGGCGAGGAACACAGGCTTCCCGAGCCTAAATCGACGAGATTAGTTTCCCTACAGCATCCCTAGGATGAGTAGAACATGACACAACGCCCTAACCGAGCGGAAAACGGCGGAAGTATAGCAGTCACCGGCGGACCGACGGTTTTTAGCCCGTGGCGGTAATTTATCGTCGCCTGAGGCGTAGGATGGCCGGGTTCTCATGGTTTTGGGCACAGGGAGTCGCTAGGGACTCTGGATGCTAAGGCTTGAACCGAAGGACGGAAATTCAATTGATTTGGGCGAATTTTCAGATTCTAGTTGCGGCGGTTCTTCACGTACTCCGGCGCCAAATCACGAATTCCGGCTAGCCGGGGGTGGTTAAGAGTAAAAGGAGTTTTGGAGAGGAAACTAGGATTTATGACAAACCTCAGAGTGGTTTTGCCCGCACAGGAGAGGCTCCGGGCTGGCCGGACAACGAGAAGCAGTAAGGGCCGCTGGCTCTGTCTTGCGGAGGAAAGAAATGGGCAGCACCGCTTGGAGGAGGCCGGGGGTGAGCTGGGGATGCATCGAGGACGTCGATGAGTCGCCGGAGCAGCTATTTTGTGGATCGACCGGGCGCCAAAACTTGTCTGATCAACCGAGGGAGCGGGTGAGAGTGCAACGGTGTTTCTTTCGGCCGAGCGCTCGAGCAGAGGAGTGAAACTTCGGTTGAGTGTGTGATCAGAGAAGCAAACTTGAGTTGTGCAGTTGCTCTGGCTATCGATCATCCCTGCAGGATTGGACTGCCTTCGGAAGCAAGGCACGAGCAGCAGCTCGGTGGCTGCCTCGGTGGCGCGCTCACACAAAAGCAAATTTGATTATTGTCTCTGTTCACTGACATGCGGGTCCCACCGAGTCTCCCCCTCCAAACAACCATGGCTCCACAATTCAAATTCAAAAGCAAATTCAAATTCTGAAAATTTGAATTTGATTTCCGTGGCGTTAACCCTTGTTTTTGCTCGCATTTGAACTGCCGGGTTTATTTCCTTTTCGGCTAAATTTCTTTGGTAACTTTTCCTCTATTTCATGTAGCCGAAGTTCGAATTTGAAACCCCAGTTAAAATTCGATTTGACCCCGTGGATTTAAATTCTAAAAGAAGCTAAACATGCTGAACGTGGGATTTTACACCTATTGGGGTTTTATTACACCCAACGGGGTAGGACATACTCATGAGTTGTTATCTTCAACTAGTGAAGGAATTGAGTATATAACCTACTCAAGTTCCTTCCGCTAGAGACAATGTTTGTGTCATATTGAAGATAAAGGGTAGTATACATCATGACAAAGTGGTATTAACGTCCCATAGCAACCAAATCTAGTTGAGATGAACTTCCAAAGAGGATGTCCATCAATTTGGATTTCACTAATTTGTATTTGGTCTGGTAATGGTGTAGCTTGTGCAAAGTTATTACATTATCCATGTACGAGAGGTATCGCATGTTTACCATCAATATGTTTTACTACTATTTTATGGACTGCATGGAGTATGCTGTGGGACTGATTGGATGGTCGTTATGGTTGCAGATGGTTTGTATCCGGGCCACGCACGAGGTCAGGGGCTCGAGTCAGCAAGGGGGTGATGACTCCCAGCCACCTGCCTATGACAGCACCCCGCAGCAACAACCACCGCCGCCGCCTCCGCTTACATTAGCGGATGTGATCTAGGCGCTGGTTGGCTCTCATGAGGAGCAGACCGACCTGCTCTGCACGATTGTCCAGAATATGTCCTAGGTGGGGATGCGTCAAGAAAGGGGGCCTCGTGATCCCCACGTCACTACGTACTCGCATTTCAGGAGTACGCATCCTCCGCTGTTCACCGAAGCGGCGGAACCACTGGAGGCAGACAACTAGCTGCGAACTATCGAGTCCAAGTTTGGGCTGCTCCAATGCACGGAGTGTCAGAAGACTCTCTTCGCTGCGCAACAGCTTCACGGTGTCGCCGGTGCATGGTCGGCAAATTATCTTGCCTCACTACCTGCTGGGCGCGCCATCGAATGGCAAGAGTTCCGTGAGGCATTCCGCACCTAGCACATACCTCCCGGTATGATGAAGAGGAAGTTCCAAGAGTTCTTGGAACTGAAACAAGGGGGGAGCTAGGAGTGCCCATTACTACTCCCGTGTCTTCAACCATCTGGCGCAGTATGCGTCAGACTATATCTCCATAGAGGAGAGGAAGCGCGAGCACTTCTATCGGGGTTTGAATCCTGAGATGAAGCCTCACCTCGCCCAATGCAATCACTGTACCTTCAACGACCTCGTCAATGCCGCGATTCTCTAAGAAGATGCTCAGTGGGAATTCGCTGCTGAGCAAAGGAAACGCAGCTGAAAGCATCTAGGCCCCCGTGAGATATGGTTTTGGTGATTAATGACAACCGTTCGTTATTACTAACGAGTTTGTGGATGCGAGGTTTCACATATATCACATCAACCGTTAATGAACTATCTATTCACACCATCTACTGCTCATTGGATACAAATGGAGACCCCTCAACGATCCATTCTAAGGGGTTATTCGATACTCATGAAAACTAAATGAAGAAATCATACAACGACTCTACTTTATCAAAATTGGCAACACAAGGAGCTCACCCCTCATCGTAATATCATTTCAAACAAGTGTCAAAGAGGTCACTCGAGAGGATTCTAAAAGATCAACTCAAAACAACTCGAAGCAAACAAGTTGCATTCACCGGATCATCCGATGTCTTGCAAAATGACTACATCGGTCGAGTTTGAGTTGGCAGAAGAAGAAGACCTCAGATCCCAGTACTCACCGGATCATCCGATGTGAAGGAAGTGGCACATCTGTTGAGTTCACCCGAAGGATGATATCTGAGTTATTCTGAAGATATACACACCGGATCATCCGATGAGAAAGTAAGTGTACATCGGTCAAATTCAACAGAGACAATATTTCTGACCCAATTCTGAAGATCAACTCACCGGATCATCCGATGATAAATTGAAGTAACATCGGTCGATTAAAAAATCCAACGGTTATATCCAACGGTCACATCTGACACATGACATCAGCTAATTTGGAATTCGACCGATGATCATATAAAGGGGTGCATCGGAGGATCCGATGTTAACTGACAAAGTCTGGCCACTTTTCCAACGGCTATCTCGTGTGGGCTGGCTATAAATACCCCTCCAACCGGCCATTTCGACAAGTCTTGATCTCCAGAGCCTCACTACACATTCTCAAGCATTCAAGACCAAGAGCTACCACTTCCACACTTCAAAACCTTTTGTAATCCAACTATAGGTTATATCTAGCTAGAGAGAAGCTTGTGTGCGTCCATTCTTGGTGATTGGAATCTCTAGACTAGTGAGAGAGAGTGTCTTGGTGACTTCTCTCACCTTGTGAACGTTGGAGGAAGAAGAGATCACTCCGGAGCTTACCAAGGTGTTTGTGGAAGCCCGGAGGATCACCGTTGTACAAGGCTTGAGCTCCACCTTGCCGGAGAGGGCGAACGGAGAAAGATAGTGGATTCCCTCGTCTTGGTGACTTGGGAGTAGCTATACCCTTTGGTGGGTGCCACAACGTGGACGTAGGAAGATTTTTTGATCTTACCGAACCACGGGAAAAATCGCCGTGTCTCCGAGTCTTCGCGAGAGTTTGCATTTCTCTCCTCACCCCTTACTATTACGCTTTTACTATTCCGCACTTAACTCTCTTGCTTGTGTACTTAGTTTGCATAGGGAATTGGGCTTCAACCATTAAAGTTTTAAATTGTTCTAAAATTTTTAAAAAAAGCCCAATTCACCCCCCCTCTTGGGCGTTTCGATCCTTACAATTGGTATCAGAGCTTGGTTGCTCATTGGATCATTCTAGCTTCACCGCTAGAGAGCAAAAATGGCCAAGAATGGGGGTTCGGTTCCTACCTTCGAGGGCAAGAATTTTGCTTATTGGAAAGCACGCATGCGCGCTTACCTTGAGGCAATTGCTCCCGAAGTGTGGGAAGCGACCCATGCGGGGTTTGGAAATCTTGACTATGTTGGAGACCAATTAAAATGGGATGCTAAGGCTAGAAATGCCATATATGAATGCATTAGTCAAGATGTTTTTGCTAGGATTGCTAGCAAGGAAAAAGCATGTGAAATTTGGGCATGTCTAGTTGAAATACATGAGGGCTCATCTCGTGTCAAAGAACTCAGATATCACATGCTTAAATCAAAATATGATGAATTTAAGATGTTTCCTCATGAAAACGTTAATCAAATGTTTTCTCGTTTAAATGTGCTCATTGAGGAAATTAACGCACTTGATATTGCTTCTCTTGGCAAGGGACTTATAAATCGCAAGATCCTCATGCTTCTACCCAAGCCCAAGTACAACATTATCAATTCAATGCTCCAAAAAGAGTCACTAGACAACATTGAAGTTTCGGAGCTCATTGGAGAAATCCATGCTCATGAGATGAGCGTACTTGGAATGATGGAGGAGTCATCATCAAAAACCATTGCTCTCAAAGCTTCAACCAAGAAGACAACTCCCAAGAAGAAGAAAGTGGTTGAGCCTAGCTCAAGTGAAGAAGAGCAAGAAACAAGCGAAGATGATGATGATGAGCTTGCTTTGATGATGAGAAAATTCTCACGCCTCAACTCCAAGATTGCAAAGAAGGGATACTCTTTTGATCCTAAAAAGAAAGCCTTCTTGCCAAGAAAAGATGAAAACAAGACGTGCTACAATTGTGGTGATCTAGGCCACATATCATATGACTGTCCAAGACCGGACAAAAGAAAGGAAATTGGCAAGCATCACAAGCTAGAAGAAAGTGACGATGAAGAGGAGGTCAAGCCCAAGCGCTCCTTTGGTAAGAAGAAATTCGACAAAGGAAAGAAAACCAAGCTCTTTCCAAAGAAAAGAAGAGGGCCCCAAAAGGTCTTCATGTGTGAAGCAAATGAGTGGATCACGGATGAAGAGTCAAGCGACGAAGATAGTGAGGATGAAGAAAACTTGGCGGGCCTCGCCATCGTCAACAAGGATGACTCACCTCTTCGTCCACCTCCTATGTGCCTAATGGCGAAAGGTAACTCAAAGGTATGTGAAGATTCTAGCGATGATGATGATGAGCTTTCACCCGATGAATTAGCATCTATGATTAATGAATATCATGCCATTATAAAAAGGGAAAAGGCTAAGGTTAAGGCTCTTGAGCTAGCTCGAGCTAAGCTTGAAAGTGCCAACCTCGATTTGCATGATAAGTATGTAACCATACTTAAAGAGCATGACACGCTCAAATCAAATGTTAAGCAAATCGAGGAGGAGAATGCTCAAATCAAGCTTAAGTATCATGAGCTTGACTTAGCTAACTTAGCACTCTTGGCAAAGAACAATGAGTTGGTTCAAGAACATGAAGTGCTTAACCTTGCTTATGAAGCGATTGAACTTAAAGTGAAAAACACAAAGAAAGAAACCCTTGATGGCAAAATATCACCTAATTCGCATGCCACTAATATTTTGGATAAGTCTTTGCCTTTGAAAGCAAGCCCTAGGGAGAAGGAGCTAATGGACGAAATTGAAAGTCTTCACACTAGTGTGGCAAGACTTTCTAAGGGAGAGGACAAGCACAAGGAAATCCTCTACCAACAAGCTAAAGGCTTCCACAAGAGGGGACTTGGATCCTTCCCGGTGCCCAACAAAGGAAAGGTGCCCTCACCGGAGCTTAGGACAAGCTTCATCAAGGAAGTTGGTTCCTATTGCCAACATTGTGAGGTCACCGGACATCACACGAGGGAGTGTCCTCTTCCCAACCGTCCTTCTCCCAAATTGCCTCCTAACTACAAATCTACTTTCAATGATTATCACTATCTATTGAGCAAAGTAGGTGGAAAGGTGAAGGCAAGGTTCATCGGCAAAGACATCAAGGGCATGAAGGGGAAGCTCCCCAAGCAACTTTGGGTCCCAAAATCACTTGTATCACACATACAAGGACCTAAGTTGGCTTGGGTTCCTAAACTCAAAAACTAACTTCATGTGTGTAGGTGAACTACAAAGCCGGAGGAAAGCATTGGGTACTCGATAGTGGGTGCACTCAACATATGACCGGCAATGATGGTATGTTCACCTCCATAGAGAACCCCGGCAATCATGAACAAGTACCTTTGGTGATAACTCAAAGGGGAAGGTAATTGGTTTGGGTAAAATTGCCATTTCTCATGATTTGTCTATCTCTAATGTGCTTTACGTTAAGTCTCTTAGTTTCAATTTACTTTCTATTGCACAATTATGTGATCTTGGACTAACGTGCACATTTGACAAGAATGGTGTTGTGGTGACTAGTGAATCAAGCAAAGAACTAATATTCAAAGGTTTTCGGCATGGACATCTTTACTTGGTGGACTTCTCCAACAAGGATGCTAGCTTGACCACTTGTCTTTTCACCAAGACAAGTTTGGGATGGCTATGGCATCGGCGCATTGCTCACATTGGGATGAGCAAGCTCAAGAAGTCATTCAAGCTTGGGATGGTGACCGGCGTGAAGGATGTCACATTCGAAAAGAACAAGCTTTGCAGCGCATGTCAAGCTGGGAAGCAAGTTGCCTCACACCATCCGATGAAGACAATGGTGTCAACCTCCAAGCCACTTGAACTACTTCACATGGACCTCTTCGGACCGTCCACATACCAAAGCCTTGGCGGTAACCTTTATTGTCTTGTCATTGTTGATGACTACTCTCGGTATGCTTGGACACTGTTTCTAGGTGACAAGGGTGAAACTCCGGAAATCTTCAAGACCTTCGCTAAACGAGCGCAAAGGGAATTTTAACTTCCTATCATCAAGGTCCGGAGTGACAACGGCACCGAGTTCAAAAACTACAACATTGGGGAGTGGTGTGATCGTGAAGGCGTGAAGCACGAGTTTTCGGCCACATACACCCCTCAACAAAATGGTGTCGTTGAAAGGAAGAACAAGACTCTCATCACCCTTGCAAGAGCAATGCTTGATGACTATGGCACGTCGGAAAAGTTTTGGGCCGAAGCAATCAACACGGCGTGCCATGCCGCAAATAGGGTCTACCTTCATCGACTACTTCAAAAGACCCCATATGAGCTCCTCATTGGGAGAAAGCCCAACATCTCCTACTTCCGAGTCTTCGGGTGCAAGTGCTACATCTACCGCAAGAAAAGGCTCGGTAAGTTTGAAAGAAGGTGTGATGTTGGCATCTTTCTAGGTTATGCGTCAAACTCAAAAGCATATCGAGTATTCAACCAAACCTCCGGGTTAGTTGAAGAAAGTTGTGATGTTGAGTTTGATGAGACTAATGGCTCCCAAGAGGAGAGTTTTGGTCATGATGATATAGATGATGAGCCTCTACGAGAAGCTATGAAGAACATGACCATAGGAGACATCAAGCCCGAAGTTAGAGAGAGCCATGATCAAGGGGGAGCCTCAAGTTCCAACATCAACACCTCCATGGCGCCTCAAATTGATGAAGAAGAAGAGAAAAATGATCAATTGCCAATGCAAGATTCACATGCCACACAACACCAAGAAGAAGAAGAAGTCCAAGGTCAAGTCCAACCACAAGACGAGCAAGATGCCTCACTACCACCAAGTGCCTCACAACCTCTTATGAGGCATGGGCGCATCTCCAAGGCTCATCCGATGGATCAAATCATCGGAAGTCCGTCACGGGGAGTAAGTACTCGTTCTCGCCATGTTGCTTCATTTTGTGAGCACTACTCTTTTGTTTCGTGTGTAGAACCCACAAATATTGAGGAAGCACTCCAAGATCCCAATTGGGTGATGGCTATGCAAGAAGAACTCAACAACTTCACCCGAAATGAAGTTTGGGTATTGGAGGAGCGACCCAAGAACAAGAACGTCATCGGAACAAAGTGGGTGTACCGCAACAAGCAAGACGAGAATGGCGTGGTGGTCCGCAACAAGGCAAGGCTTGTGGCCAAGGGTTTTTCACAAGTAGAAGGACTAGATTTTGGAGAGACTTTTGCCCCGGTCGCACGGTTAGAAGCTATTCGCATACTCCTAGCTTTTGCTTCACATCACAATATTATGCTTTATCAAATGGATGTGAAAAGTGCCTTCCTCAATGGTTATATTAACGAGCTTGTTTTCGTTGAGCAACCTCCCGGGTTTGAAGATCCGAGGAATCCTAACCATGTGTATAGGTTAACAAGGCGCTCTATGGGCTCAAGCAAGCACCTAGGGCATGGTATGAACGTCTTAGGGATTTCCTAGTCATGCAAGGATTCAAGATCGGGAGGGTGGACACTACACTTTTCACCAAGGACATCAACGGGGATTTATTTCTTTGTCAAATTTACGTTGATGACATTATTTTTGGCTCAACTAACAAATCTCTTAGTCTTGAGTTTGGCACCATGATGTCTAGGGAGTTCGAGATGTCAATGATTGGAGAACTCAATTTCTTCCTAGGATTTCAAATCAAGCAACTTCAAGAGGGGACTTTCATCTACCAAGAAAAGTACACCAAAGACCTCTTGAAGAAGTTTGAAATGGAAGATTGCAGCTCAAGAAGTACTCCAATGGCAACAAATTGTCATCTCGACGCGGACATGGACGGTAAACCTATTGATCAATCTCATTACCGTTCCATGATTGGTTCATTATTATATCTTACCGCATCTAGGCCCGATATCATGTTTAGTGTGTGCTTGTGTGTTCGCTTTCAAGCGGCACCTAAAGAATCGCATCGTAAGGCGGTCTTTAGGATACTTAGGTATCTCAAGCATACCCCAAGTGTAGGTTTGTGGTACCCCAAGAACGCTAGTTTTCATCTCTTGGGTTACTCGGATTCGGACTTTGCCGGATGCCGTGTGGATCGCAAGAGTACATCCGGTGGGTGCCACTTACTTGGGCGTTCCCTAGTATCTTGGTCGAGCAAAAAGCAAAACTCCGTGGCTTTGTCCACCGTGGAGGCAGAATATATAGCGGCCGGTGCATGTTGTGCCCAAATTCTATATATGAAGCAAACCCTTTTGGACTTTGGAATTAAGTTTGATTGTGTGCCTCTCCTTTGTGACAATGAAAGTGCGGTTAAGATAGCTAGAAACCCCGTTCAACACTCCCGCACTAAGCACATTGATATTCGCCATCACTTCTTGCGGGACCATGAGGCTAAAGGAGACATCTCTTTGCAAGGTGTAAGGTCCGAAGAACAATTGGCGGATATCTTCACTAAACCACTTGATGAGAAAACTTTTTCTAGACTAAGAAGTGAATTAAATGTGCTAGATGCATCTAACGTCATGTAAGTTGCCATGTTCATGTAAGGTTGCATATCAAATAGGTCTTGTCTAACTCCCAAAGGATAGGGGCAAGCTAGAAATAGCTTTTCCTGAGGAAGCCTTTGGCAGGTTTAAACTTGGCAAGATAGATTTACATTACGCCTTGCATGATTCCTGCCATATAGACTTGCACTCATTCAATATCTTGCATCATTTTGGTTGGCATTGCATACGGTAGATTGTCACAAAGGTAAACCACATCATGAGAAGGAGACTTATTCAAAATGCAATAGCTCAACTCATATGATGTGGATAGAGCAAAATTCTAAAGGTACATGCTTTAAAGAGATAGAAGTTCTCTACACTCTAGCTCACAAAGCATGGGCCTTACATTTTCATGGTTTCACTCCTAACCTTGTGTGTTCTCTTTGCTTAAGGGCTTAGCCAATATGTGGCACTATATTTAAGGCCTTATATTAGAGGTTAGGAGTTGCCCAAAAAGTCCTAAGACCAATCCTTATCTTTGTGTGCTTAAGTCCAAGGACATATATGGGCAGCCTTAGATTTTCTGTAGTCATCGGATTATCCGATGCTAGGGCCAGCAGATCATCGGATCAATTGGTGCTTCAGCTCAGTGCTCAGATCAAGTCAGATGTCACAAATCAACCGATGAGTTCTTTTCAGAAGGCATCGGAGCATCCGATGTTCAGCTTTCCTGGTGCCCTGCAGAAATCGACCGATGATCGCCAACTCAACGTCGGATCATCCGGTGTGCAAAGAGAGTCTTTGGAACAACTCTCTATTGAACTCGACCGATGCATCCTCCGATGATCATCGGTCCATCCGGTGTTTAATGCGCGGCTAGGGTTTGCCCGTACAGTTTAAAAAGGGGGGTCGGCCGCCGATTCTTTTTTTCTTCTTTCCCGAGCTCCGCCGCCGCCCGACGCCCCCGTCGCCGTCCTCGCCTCCCTGCCGCCGCCGCCGCCCTTCGGCCGCCGCCGCCTCCCTGCCGCCGCCGCCGCCCTTCGGCCGCCGCCGCCTCCCAGGTGCCGCCTCCGCCGCCTCCCACGCACAGCCGCCTCTCCCGCGCACGCCGCCTCCCGCGCGCGCCGTCTCCCCTCCACCACTCGCCGCCGGCACGCATCACCCTCTCCGCTAGGGTTTCGCCGTGGTTCGCCGTTCGTCGATAAGGTTTGCTCCGTGCAGCGCGACGCCTTTCGTTGTTTTCGTCGTGCATCTTCACCGTCGCTAACCCTAGCTCTCAATTGCATCAAGATGGGTCGCGATCGCAAAGGAAAGGGCAAGGCTATTGAGGAGCCCGCCGCGAAGAAGCGCAAAATGTCCAAGGACACTCGTCGTGTGGAGTTGGCCGCTCGCGCCGCCGAGGAGCGTGAGCGCGGCCATCGCGGTTCCTTACGGATCCGCGAGTCCCGGCAGAGGCAGGAGCAGCCTCCGATCCAGCCGGTGCCTCCCGAGGGCTCCGATGAGGAGGAGACCGAGGTGCCGCCTCTTATCCTCCGGCGCACCCCGAGGACTCGTGGGGGTGGACAGACTCCTACGGCGAGTCGGCGCCCCTCTGCAGCTGACCGCGCCGAGGACAGAGAGGCCGAAAGGGCCATCCACCTGATGGACACAGCAGTCCGAGTCGCCGAAGACGTCAGACTCACTGACTACAGGAAGATGAAGGCAAGGCAGCTAAAGAAGCTCAGATGGTCAGCGCTGATTGAGGAGTGGTTCCCGCGGCCTAGGGATGCTCGAGTTGACTCCCGGTTCTGGACCCTGACACAGGCGTCACTGTACGAGACTTACAGGCGTCGGGGTCACAAGCTATTCCAGCATAACAGCATTGACTGGGATCAGCTTGCAATGGCAGCAGGACACGGAATCAGGCCCCTTTTGAGAGATACAGAGGACTGGTGGACTTGCTCTCACACCCGAGGAGTGCTTACGTCGAGGAGTGGGTCAGAGTGTTCTACGCAACACTCTACGTCTCTGAGGGCCGTCGCTCGATCCACTTCATGTTCATGGGGCGGATCCACGACGTTTCTCGAGACTTGTTGGGCAGACTGCTTGGTGTGGAGCTTTCTACTACGTGTCTGCACCAGATAGTCTACGGAGACGCAGACCCGCCGAGGAGGCCACTGACTGGAGGAGTGGCACCGCCTTTCGAGGAGATCAGAGGTCTGTTCACTCAGACGTTCACTCCTGACCAGCCGAGGGTGCCAGCACTTCTCACCCCAGCAGCTCGGACAGTTCACCACGTCCTCAGGCGTACTCTGCTACCGAGGTCTGGCTACTTGGAGGGCTTCACGAGCCTTCAGCAGACCATCCTGTTCTATGTGATGAACGGGATGGAGTTCGACATCGTAGATATTCTAATCTGCGAGATGGAGGACGTGATCACTGACGGAGTTGGGATGCTGCGACAGTTGGTCTTCGGTCACTGGATCTGCCACCTTCTTCACCAGCTGGTTCCAGAGGACACTCCAGGAGTCTCTCAGCTGACGGAGATGCACGTGACCCGGTTCAGCCACTACCGAGTCCCCACTCCGGGAGACCGCCGCCTTGGCCGTCCCGTCGAGCGTGAGGTTCGAGCCAGACTGTCAGAGGAGGACTGGGCAGAGCTGACTCAGGAGGACGCAGAGCTAGCACAGGCAGAGGCTCAGGGAGGAGACCTACAGCACGTATGGTCGGATAGCGACACTAGTGACAGTGTCGAGGAGTACTTCCCTCCTGCTCCTCCCTCACCGAGGCAGCACGATGCAGAGGCAGGAGGCTCAGCTGCTCCACCACCTTCACCTCCTCCAGTGTCAGAGGCTCAGGTGACTCAGCCGTCAGAGCTCACTGCTTTACTTCAGCGGATGGCTCAGCAGCAGGAGCAGCAGGCAGCTCGACAGGAGGAGCTTCAGAGGCAGCAGCAGGAGATGCAGCTGGAGATCGCCCGTCAGAGGCGAGAGGACACCGACAGGTTCACCAACCTTGTCGATCAGATGACGCGACGCACTCTGGACCAACAGCAGCAGACTCAGCAGATGCTGTTGGGCATCCTGGGGTTGGTCACCAACCTCTACCAGCAGACTGGAGTGGCTCTTCCACCTCAGCACTTGGGACTCAGTCAGGCTCCAGGTGCACCCCCACTGGCACCAGCTCCAGTACTGCCACCGACATCGCTCCAGTCCTCACCTCTTCCGGCAGTACCTCCACCGGCGCCAGCAGTCTCAGCGGATCCCCCAGCAGCTCTAGCTCCAGCTCCAGCCCCCACAGCAGCTCCAGCTCCTCCCGCTCCAGCTCCAGCACCAGCGACCTCCACCTCCAGCAGCTCCGGCGACAGCACCGTCGACGCCGACCGCTTCACCATCGCCAGGAGCGCGCCTGAGTCATAGTCACTCAACTTCCCTTTTTGGTGTCTTGATGCCAAAGGGGGAGAAGAGTTAGAGTCAGGGGGAGGGTTAGCTCAGTTCTAGGGGGAGTGTCTATGTCTATACTTTTGCTACTATATCTGAGATTGTCCATCCTTTTGCTACTTTATTTGAGATTGACCGTTATTATTATTTGCTATTATTGTACTCCGTGTGCTACTCTGTGCTCTTACGCTTTATCGTTTATTATTTGAGCCTTCGAGCCACTTGTGTTGTAATTTGTACCTGTTATATTTCTTTTGGAGCATTGTGTTTTAATTCAATTCTATGCTCTACTCGTTGTGTTGTCATCAATCACCAAAAAGGGGGAGATTGAAAGCATCTAGGCCCCCGTGAGATATGGTTTTGGTGATTAATGACAACCGTTCGTTATTACTAACGAGTTTGTGGATGCGAGGTTTCACATATATCACATCAACCGTTAATGAACTATCTATTCACACCATCTACTGCTCATTGGATACAAATGGAGACCCCTCAACGATCCATTCTAAGGGGTTATTCGATACTCATGAAAACTAAATGAAGAAATCATACAACGACTCTACTTTATCAAAATTGGCAACACAAGGAGCTCACACCTCATCGTAATATCATTTCAAACAAGTGTCAAAGAGGTCACTCGAGAGGATTCTAAAAGATCAACTCAAAACAACTCGAAGCAAACAAGTTGCATTCACCGGATCATCCGATGTCTTGCAAAATGACTACATCGGTCGAGTTTGAGTTGGCAGAAGAAGAAGACCTCAGATCCCAGTACTCACCGGATCATCCGATGTGAAGGAAGTGGCACATCGGTTGAGTTCACCCGAAGGATGATATCTGAGTTATTCTGAAGATATACACACCGGATCATCCGATGAGAAAGTAAGTGTACATCGGTCAAATTCAACAGAGACAATATTTCTGACCCAATTCTGAAGATCAACTCACCGGATCATCCGATGATAAATTGAAGTAACATCGGTCGATTAAAAAATCCAACGGTTATATCCAACGGTCACATCTGACACATGACATCAGCTAATTTGGAATTCGACCGATGATCATATAAAGGGGTGCATCGGAGGATCCGATGTTAACTGACAAAGTCTGCCCACTTTTCCAACGGCTATCTCGTGTGGGCTGGCTATAAATACCCCTCCAACCGGCCATTTCGACAAGTCTTGATCTCCAGAGCCTCACTACACATTCTCAAGCATTCAATACCAAGAGCTACCACTTCCACACTTCAAAACCTTTTGTAATCCAACTATAGGTTATATCTAGCTAGAGAGAAGCTTGTGTGCGTCCATTCTTGGTGATTGGAATCTCTAGACTAGTGAGAGAGAGTGTCTTGGTGACTTCTCTCACCTTGTGAACGTTGGAGGAAGAAGAGATCACTCCGGAGCTTACCAAGGTGTTTGTGGAAGCCCGGAGGATCACCGTTGTACAAGGCTTGAGCTCCACCTTGCCGGAGAGGGCGAACGGAGAAAGATAGTGGATTCCCTCGTCTTGGTGACTTGGGAGTGGCTATACCCTTTGGTGGGTGCCACAACGTGGACGTAGGAAGATTTTTTGATCTTACCGAACCACGGGAAAAATCGCCGTGTCTCCGAGTCTTCGCGAGAGTTTGCATTTCTCTCCTCACCCCTTACTATTACGCTTTTACTATTCCGCACTTAACTCTCTTGCTTGCGTACTTAGTTTGCATAGGGAATTGGGCTTCAACCATTAAAGTTTTAAATTGTTCTAAAATTTTAAAAAAAAGCCCAATTCACCCCCCCTCTTGGGCGTTTCGATCCTTACAGCAGCGCTCCACCGAGCAGCGGGGGCGGAGCTCCTAAAAAATACCGAATGGTGTATCGGACACCATCCGGCCAACAGTGGCATCCACCGGCATGACCTCAACAGTTTGGAGGTCGTCCTTATCAACCCTACCCATTCTGACCGCTGATGCCACCACCACCATGACCGCAACAGAAGCAACAGCAGCAGATGGTACCCCGGGCATTCCCACAGCCACAACACGCCCCGGGGTTCCGTCCACCATTCAGCGGAGGACCGCCTCGCTACACATGCTATATGTGTGGCCAGGCCGGTCATTTCTCCAAGGACTTCCCAAAGGGCAGCAAAGCAGCGGGTAAGCCCAATATCAGGGCGGTGCTCGAGGCCGACCACCGGCTAAGAAGGGAGGTCAGCGACCCAGGGGCGTTCGTTACCTCGACAATGAGGACGCCCTGGAAGGAGATAATGTGCTGGCGGGTACATTCACTCTCAACGATCGTGCAATTATCATCTTATTTGATTCGGGTGCAACCCACAGTTTCATAAGTGCATCATATGTGGCTAAGCATCAACTTCAAGTCTTTCCAACTGATTACTTATATATGATTTGCTCACCGGGAGGGAAGATTTCAGCGAATATGATGATTCCAAAAGCACCACTGTGCTTAGGTGGGAAGATATATCCCACTAATTTGATTATCCTTGAGGGACAAAAGATTGATGCAACCTTAGGAATGTCATGGTTACGCTACCATGGTGCTGTCCTAGAAACTCTATCACGGACAGTTCATTTGAATTCTCCATTCCACCGTCCGCATTCAATCTTATTAGACAGCCCTGTCCCGGAAGTTTCAGCAGCGTATAGTACTGAAGCTTCCAAGTTGGATTACATCCTTGTCCGAGAATACCCTGATGTTTTGTCGGATGATCTTCCGGGCAAGCCACCTGAACGGGATGTGGAGTTCAAGATTGAACTTGCACCCGGGACTACACCAATATCGCGGAGACCGTATAAGATGGCTCTGAATGAGCTGGCGGAATTGAAGGAACAGCTCAATGACTTGTTGAGCAAAACTTTCATTAGACTGAGTTCCTCGCCATGGGGATGCTCAGCGCTGTTCGCAAAGAAGAAAGATGAAACCTTGAGGTTGTGTGTGGATTACCGACCGCTCAACACCGTCACCATCAAGAACAAATATCCACTGCCCCACATTGATATCCTGTTCGATCAACTTGTGGGTGCAAGTGTGTTTTCAAAGATGGACCTTCGCTCCGGATATCATCAAATAAAGATCTGGGCGGAGGATATCCCGAAAACGGCATTCTCAACGAGATATGGGCTATATGAATATCTCGTCATGTCTTTTGGTCTCACCAACACCCTGGCACATTTTATGTACCTCATGAACTCGGTATTCATGCCAGAGTTGGACATGTTCGTAGTAGTGTTCATAGATGACATCTTGGTTTACTCCAAATCGGAAGAAGAACATGCCGAACATTTGCGTATCATCCTTCAACGATTGCGGGACCATAAGATCTATGCCAAGTTCAGCAAATGCGAGTTTTGTATCAGCCAAGTGCCATTTTTGGGACATATCATCTCAGCGGAAGGCATTGTGGTTGATCCAAGCAAGATTGAACAGGTGCTGAAATGGAATGCCCCCACTTATGTCCATGAAGTCAGAAGCTTCCTCGGTTTAGCGGGATATTACCGGAGGTTCATCCCGAGCTTCTCCAAGCTTGCTAAACTGATGACTGAATTATTGAAGAAGGGAACGAAATATGTTTGGAACTAAGCATGTGAAGGAGCGTTCCAAGCATTGGTGAAGCATCTCACAACAGCCCTGGTCTTAGCTCATTCGGATACGACCAAGCCTTTCGACGTATATTGTGATGCGTCCGGTATCGGGTGTTGGTTGTGTATTGATGCAAGAAGGGCGGGTGATCGCATATGGCTCACGCCAACTTCGAAACCATGAGCAGCACTATCTGACTCATGATCTTGAGCTCGCTGCTGTGGTATTGGCGCTGAAAATGTGGAGGCACTATCTTCTTGGTAACTTGGTGCATCTCTACACCGACCACAAGAGCTTAAAATATATCTTCACCCAGAAGGAGCTGAATATGAGACAAAAAAGGTGGTTAGAATTAATACCTATACCTCCGGGCGTCGAGGCATAGAACACCAATTTATAGGTGTAGGTTGAGGACAGAAAGATGGAAATCCTCTAACGGGCATAGAGAGATGCTCCGTGTAGGGAACCTCCTGCTCGTTTTGATGCGACCGGTTCGACGTTTGGGATGTTTAGTGAAAGGTTGTCCCGTACGACATCGGTGGAGCGTGCTGTTGCAGCTCCAAGGATGGGTGTACGTGACATGCTATTCGGGTATCCCTGCAGATGTATATCAAGTTGATTCGCCGTCCCTCACGGTTATGAGTACCGCTTATTCACTGTGTCATGACGTAGTAAATCTATGAAATGATTTTGATAACATTACTGCTTTTATGAATAACTTGTATTGCTACATGTGTGCCACCAAATATGCTCATTAAATTTCAGATTTTTAACCGATAACTTGTGGCTAAAAGATGAATTAAGGATGAACTTGTAGGCGTGTCCTTTGCTGCAAACTGACATCCTACTTTTGTTATGACTTGCATGTAGAGTTTCTTGTGTATGAGAGTCGGTCAAGACTTGCTGAGCCATCGTGCTCACAGTTGCTGCTATGAGTGTTTGCAGGTGAGGAGTACCCCACGGACTCGGAGTACAGGTTCACCGGCGAGGGTTATCCTCCGTCAGGGACTACGGCTGTTGTGGCGGACCGGGATCCGCTCATCTAGGATCGCAGAGGGTGGTGCCGCACGATGTGACACCCGACAGCACACGTCATAAGAACACAATATATTACATGGGAAAACAACTGAACTGTACAAAGTAGTACAAACTCCAGTTACAAAATATTATTTATCTTACACAGCGGAAGTCTACACTATACAACTCACGCCCGCCTATCTAGCAAAAGTCGGCTTCCCAGCCCCAGGGCAACCCACACTAGCTGCACTCTTTAGCTCAGCGTGGTGTGTACGGCTCCCACTCAGCCGTGGTCCACGACGGAGGGTAACCCTCGCCGGTGGACTCGTACTCCGAGTCCGTGGGTGGCTCCTCACCTGAAAAACACTTAAGCAGCAACCGTGAGCACGATGGCTCAACAAGGCTTAACCGACTCACCTAAGCATGAAACTCTACATGAGGTGTACCATGACATAGGATAGCCATGTTGCAGCAAATGGACACGCCTACAAGTTCATCCTTAGTTCATCTTTTAGCAACAAGTTAACAGTTCATGAAGCTGAAATTTAGTGAGCAATATTTGGTGGCACACATGTAGCAATACAATTATCTCATGACAGCAATATTGAATCACAGCATTCCATAAACTATCTACGTTACGACACAGTGAACAAGCGGTACTCGTCACCGCGAGGGACGGTGAATCGACTCGATATACACCTGCAGAAAAACCCAAAGAGCACGTCACGTACGCCCACCCATGGAGCTGCACATCACGCTCACTCGATGTCGTACGGAACAACCTTTCACCCAACAGCCCAAACGTCGAACCGGTCGCACCGAAACGAGCAGGAGGTTCCCCACATGGAGCATCTCTCTATGTCCGTTGGCAGATTTCCAGCTTGCTGCCCTCAGCCTACACCTATAAATCGGTGTGTTATGCCTCGACATCCGGAGGTTTAGGCTACATCGGTTTATCGGGGCCCATATATCCGATATGCCTTCGGTATGTTCAATACTTGTTCAGCAGGGCCGCACACGGCTCGGTCCTCAATCGACAAGGACAGGGCTGCGCACACAAGACTTCCTCTTGCTGCGCCCTAGCTCCTGCCTAGTCTCATTTTCATTACTAAAGTGATCTCACCTCACTCGAACCAAACCCGTGTGTACCAAGCCTATCTCGCGAGTAGATTCCAACTACTCGACTTGTACCGAAGTCCTATGAATCATTAAGCATAGCCTGTTTACTCGAGTTCTTAGACACTACCCTCCCTCTTAGGGAAAAATTCTGGTTATGCAAGTGGGGTTCCATCCATCCTATACCTAATGCACAATCATACTTCATATGACACATGTAAACAAAGTAAAACTTATAATAAGGTTAATGCAAACCGGGGCTTGCCTTGTTGCTGCTGGTCAGGAGTCAGTTCTTCCTCTGGAAGCAGGAAGTCGAGAACCTCCGGAACTTCCTCGCCTTCAGCGACTACACGTTATTGAAATAGTACATGTTAATGAATATGCATACGATTTTATTGTAATACTACTGCTATTAGTTCTAATAACCAGTTTCTATAGACTGGAACTCTGTTCAAGAATTTAAAATGAACTGGGTTTTAGTGGTTTGGGTTTGGACCTTAGTACATGGTTAAGTGCTAAGTGGTTTTCCCCCTTTTCCATATTAATTCCCCCAAGTGGTTAAACAGGACAGGGGTGATCCAGAGCTCCAATGGAGCTGAGAATTTTTGTGTGAGTTCCTTGTCACAAGAAAACCCACTGGACCAATTATTAGCACTTTTCCTTGAATGGTTTGCTCAGAATAATTCTCTTAGGAATTAAGCAAAGAAGAATTAATTCTGAGGTAACACCCTTGTTCATGCCCAACTTAATGAACTAAAATTTCAATTATAGCTCATAGAGTTTGCATGAATTTTCTTAGCATATTTGGAGCTAAGATTTGCTCAGAACTGAATTTCCAAGTTTTCGAAATTCTCTGAAAATGTTTCTGTATTCAAATGAACACATCACCTTCAAATTTGAATTGCTCTGATCAACTCACCTCCAAATGGTCTGAAACTTTTACAGGGGTTTACTAACCTCCTAAAGAACGTTCTGGCAAAATTTGGGGATTTTTGGATGAACCGAACTCCCTCTAAAATTCTTTTGCTGAAAAGTTTTAAAGAATTTTCCAGAATTAAATAATGGTTTTCGTACAAATTGGTTTTCAGATTTGGATTTTACTCTGTTAGAGGAATCCAACAAAATTTGTTTCATAATTTTTGGACTCTCCTACCCCAAGTTGTAGCCCTCCCAAGTTTAAACTATTACTGGAAATTCCAAATTGTTTAAATGTCTGCCAGTGGGTCCCACCTGGCAGGCCTTCTCCTTCCTCGCGCCAAACAGGGGTCCGCGGTGGCGCACTCCGGCGAGCGTCGCTGGAATGGCTTTCCCGGTCACCTCCCGACCTCAGACTCGCCGCCCCCCTCCCCCCCCGTAATTTGTGGCGCTGAACTCGTCTGTGGTGTCGCCGGCGGCCGTAGATCGCCGGAAATGGGTGCGCGGCGGCGGCAGTGGTTGCTATGGTTCCGGTGGGCTCGGAAATCGCCTACACCGCATCAAAATGGTCAGGAAACGATCGGAGAGCACCGTGGGAGCTCGGGAGTGACGAAAATGGCCGCCAAATCCCATGAAACGGTCGGCAACCTAGGGCTCCGCGGTGACCCGAGCTATTATTCCATGGCGGCCTGAAAAACAGCGAGAACCTGGTCATTTCTAGACCATACCGCTTGATTCTTGGTCGAGGAGGGCCGCTAGGGAGTGAGGAAGGTGCTGACAAGACGGCGCGGCCAATAGCTAAACGAGTAGCATGAATTTTGGGGTAGACCGCGCTCTACCCGAACACACTATGTTTCGGAAGAACTGGAAATACTCTTCATCCGGTGCATCAACCACTATACGGCTTGCATCTACACGATCTAGAGAGCACAGCGCACCTTTTTCGTGTAGGAGAGGAACGGTGAAAACGGCTGTGGAGCGCTGTGCACTGTGAGCCGGTTGAGGTTCCGCCGGTTGCACCTCGGTGCTTCTCGCCGACGTTCAGTTTGCAGCCAGCAGAGACACCGAGCACCAGCGCTGAGCAGGGGAACAGCTCCTACACCTGTGTGCGCTTTCTTTTCGTGTTGATGGTTCGAGCGAAGGCCGATCGCTGCCAGGGTGCAGTGGAAGAAGTCGAGGAGCGGCGCCGGTGGGAAGAACCGAGCTCGGTGCGGCGCTGTTCGGGAGGAGGAGGCAAAACACGATCGGCTCGTGCTGTGAAGAAAGGATTACGCCGAGTGAAGAGGGAGATAATCACAAGGCAGCCAGCGTGAGCGGGAAGCAGGAGGTGGCTGCACGAGGAGGTCGGCGCCGGCGCTCCCGTGCGCTGTCTCGGCCGTGAGAGGAAAAATCAGTGGGAGACTTCTCTGTTAAGTCTACTGACATGTGGGACCTCCCCTCAAATCCTTTTTCCAAATATTCTCAATTCTGTTGTGCTAAAATATCCTCAGCTACTCACAATTCAATGTGAAACTTAGTCACCAAGTCTTAGTTTAAATTTGAATTCTCAAATTTGAACTGTGGTAGGCTA
Source organism: Neostapfia colusana (assembly GCA_030760725.1). Classification (NCBI taxonomy): domain Eukaryota; kingdom Viridiplantae; phylum Streptophyta; class Magnoliopsida; order Poales; family Poaceae; genus Neostapfia; species Neostapfia colusana. The sequence continues at coordinate 21,713,895 of JASWHV010000011.1, forward strand.
AATTTGCTGCATGTTTAAACTGAAATTCGAATTCAGTTTTGAATTCTTGTACATTTAGCTCTTGACAAGATGAACTCCAATGAGGATGAAAATTGGTGGGCTTACTCAGAAAAATGTGCTGAGCTTGAATATGAAGCTAACTTTTGAATTTGAGTGATGAAAGTTGCTGCAATTTGAATTTACATTCAAATTGGCCTCTTTTTCAAATACCTCCAAAAGTGCCTCAAAAAGTGTTGGATTTTCATGAAACTTGGACTGAACCTTCCCAAGACTTTTAAAGTTCTAGGGGTGAGCTCAACCTCTCATGTTCATGTGTAAAATTCCCACTTTGTGAAAATGTAGGCTTTCCCCTCTAATCACTCTTTCAATGGAGGTTACTTGCTCTTCACACTTTTTCACAATCTATCCACAACAAAAGTGTGGTGTTTTGAAGTGAGGAAAATTTTTAGCAAGTCCCTTTTCTTGGGCTTTTACATCCCTCCCCCCCCTTAAAAGAATCTCGCACCGAGATTATAAAAGGAAAGATAGCGATGTAGTAGGGATTTACCCATGTTGAGAAGCCATGAACTCCGTGTAATTTGAGCGAAGGAATTCCTCGCTCTCCCACGTCGCTTCTTCAGCGGTGTGGTTGCTCCAGAGTATCTTGTAGAACCACAACGTTCTGCTACGCGTGGTCCTGGCTTTTTCATCAAGAATTGCCACCGGATACTCATCATATGTTAAATCCGTCGCCGATGTCTTCGGTAGGAACAGCAGCCCTATGCTTCAAACATTTTCGCAGTTGCGAAACATGGAAAACATCATGGACACCAGCAAGGTATGCCGGTAACTCCAATCGATACGCCGCTGGTCCACACTTCTCGGTGATGGCATAGGGTCCAATAAAACGGGGAGCGAGCTTCCCCTTCACACCGAACCGGTGCACGCCCTTCATCAGAGACACGCGGAGGTACACGTGTTCACCGACGTCAAAGTGCAACGGTCTACGCCTCTTATCAGCGTAGCTCTTCTGCCGGGATTGAGCGGCCTTCAAATTAGCTTGGATCGTACGAACGCGCTCTTCGGCGTCGTTCACCACATCAACCCCGAATGTGACCCTTTCACCGGACTCGCACCAGTTTAATGGGGTGCGGCACTTTCGACCGTAGAGAGCTTTGTAGGGTGCCATCTTGATACTCGCCTGATAGCCGTTGTTGTACGAGAATTCCGCCAATGGCAGGTGATCATCCCAGTTCCTACCATGGTGGATGGCACATGCTCTCAACATGTCCTCTAATACTTGGTTCACCCTCTCTGTCTGGCCATCTGTCTGAGGGTGGTAGGCGGAGCTCCTGACCAACTTAGTACCCAATGCAGCGTGTAGCTGCTCCCAAAAGCGATATACAAATAATGCACCTTGATCTGAGACGATGGTCTTGGGTACCCCGTATAGGCATAGAATTTTAGCTATGTACAGCTCCGCATATTTGCCGGCATTGTAACGTGTATTCACCGGGATGAAGTGAGCCGTCTTGGTTAACCGATCGACGATTACCCAGATGGAATCATGTTTGTTGGAAGTCAGGGGTAATCCCACAATGAAATCCTTGCTCACATCTTCCCATTTCCATGCCGGGATCTTCAGGGGTTGCAACAGCCCTGATTTCTTCATGTGATCAGCTTTCACTCGTCTACACGTATCGCACTCGGATACGTACTTCGCTACCTCCCGCTTCATCCGTGTCCACCAAAATTTCTTTTTCAAATCTTGGTACATCTTGTTGCTGCCCGGATGAATGGAGTATTTAGACAAGTGAGCTTCATCGAGGATCTTTTTCCTCAGCTCCATATCCCGGGGTACGACTATGCGGTCATTGAACCACGGCGTCCCCTCATCATCTTTCTGGAAACAATTGATCTCTCCATTGTCTACCCGTCTCCGGAGATGTGCCATGCCTTTATCCGTATTCTGAGCTGCAATGATGTCCTCCCTAATAGTAGGGATGAGGGCAAGGTTGTACAGCGATCCATAAGGAACCAAGTATAAACTTGGCTCTTTCTCCTCTACCGGTGTAATGGTGAGGTGATGGACATGTGATTTCCGACTCAGCGCGTCGGCAACCACATTTGCCTTGCCGGGGTGGTAGTGAATCTCAATTTCATGGTCCTTGATTAATTCTAACCACCTCCTTTGCCTCATATTCAGCTCCTTCTGGGTGAAGATGTACTTCAAGCTCTTGTGGTCGGTGTAGAGATGCACCAGATTCCCCAGGAGATAGTGCCTCCACATTTTTAGCGCCAACACCACGGCAGCAAGCTCAAGATCATGAGTCGGATAATGCTGCTCATGGTTCCGAAGTTGGCGTGAGCCATATGCGACCACACGTCCTTCCTGCATCAACACGCAGCCGAGCCCAATACCGGACGCGTTGCAATACACGTCGAAGGGTTTTGTTGTATCCGGCTGAGCTAAGACCGGGGCTGTGGTGAGATGCTTCACCAATGCTTGGAACGCTCCTTCACACGCCGTGTTCCAAACATATTTCGTTCCCTTCTTCAGCAATTCTGTCATCGGTTTAGCAAGCTTGGAGAAGCTTGGAATGAATCTCCGATAGTATCCCGCTAACCCGAGGAAGCTTCTGACTTCATGGACTGAAGTGGGAGCTTTCCATTTCAGTACTTGCTCTATCTTGCTTGGGTCAACTGCAATGCCTTCCGCTGAGATGATGTGTCCCAAGAATGGCACTTGGCTGATCCAAAACTCGCATTTACTGAACTTGGCGTAGAGCTTGTGGTCTCACAATCGTTGAAGAATGATCTGTAAGTGTTCGGCATGTTCGGCTTCTGTCTTGGAGTAAACCAAGATATCGTCGATGAACACTACCATGAACTTGTCCAACTCCGGCATAAACACCGAGTTCATGAGATACATGAAGCGGGCTGCAGCGTTTGTGAGACCAAAGGACATGACGAGATATTCATATAATCCGTATCTCGTCGAGAATGCCGTCTTCGGGATATCCTCCGCCCGGATCTTTATCTGGTGATATCCAGAGCGAAGGTCCAACTTTGAGAACACACTTGGACCCACAAATTGATCAAACAATATGTCGATGCGGGGCAGTGGGTACTTATTCTTGATGGTGACGGCGTTGAGCGGCCGGTAATCCACACACAGCCTTAAGGTTTCATCCTTCTTCTTTATGAACAGCGCCGAGCATCCCCAAGGCAAGGAACTCGGCCTAATGAAACCCTTGCTCAACAGATCATTTAGCTGTTCTTTCAGTTCAGCCAGCTCATTTGGAGCCATTTTGTATGGCCTCCGTGATATGGGCGTAGTCCCGGGTGCAAGTTCAATCTTGAACTCGACATCCCGCTCAGGGGGCATGCCTGGAAGATCATCCGGAAACACGTCGGGGTACTCCCGGACTACGGGGATGTCCTCTAACTTGAGGGCTTCAGTATTGTTGATCGCTGAAACCTCCCGGACTGGATTATCTAATAAGAGGGACTGCGGACGGTGTAGTGGGGAGTTGAGGTGAACCGTCCGTCATGGGGTTTCCCGGACAGCGCCATGGTAACTTAGCCATGACATTCCCAAGATTGCATCAATCTTCTGCCCCTCAAGGATAATCATAGTGGTGGGATATATCTTCCCACCTAAGCACAGTGGTGCTTTCGGAACCATCATTGTTGCTGAAATCCTTCCTCCCGGTGAGCAGATCGTATAAGAACACTCGGTTGGAAAGACTTCCAGCTGATGCATAACCACATATGATGTGCTTATAAAGTTGTGGGTTGCACCAGAATCAAACAGTACGATGATGGCTTGATTGTTGAGAGTGAACGTACCCGCCAGCACGTTGTCTCCCTCCGGGGCGTCCTCATTGTCGAGGTTGCGGACGCCCCCAGTCCGCTGACCAACCTTCTTCATCAGAGGTCGGCCTCGAGCACCGCCCTGAAACTGGGCTTGCCCTCTGCTCTGCTGCCCCTGGGGACAGTCCTTCGCGAAGTGGCCCGCCTGGCCACACGTGAAGCAGGTGAAACGGGGCGGTCCCCCGCTGATCGGTGGACGGAATCCCGGGGCGCGTTGTGGCGGTGGAAACGCCCGGGGTACCGTCTTCTTCTGCTGCTACTGCTGCTTCTGCTGTCTTGGTGGTGGCATCGGCAGACGGAACGGAGGTGACTGAAAAGGACATCCCCCGAACCGTTGAGGTTGCGCCGGTGGATGCCACTGCTGCCCGGATGGTGTCCGATACACCATACGGTATTTCTGAGGCGCGCCACCACCGCTGCTAGGTGGAGCGCTGCGCTTCCTCTGCTCAGCTGCCAACTCCCGCTGAGCATCCTCTTGCATAATCGCGGCATTGACTAGGTCGTTGAAGGTGCCGCGATACCACTGAACGAGATGGGTCTTCATTTCGGGGTGTAAACCTCGATAGAAATGTTCCCGCTTCTTCTCTTCAGTGGATATATAGTCTGACGCATACTGCGCCAGATGGTTGAAGGCACGGGAGTAGTCATGGGCACTCCTCCCGCCCTGCTTCAGTTCCAAAAATTCTTGGAACTTCCTCTTCATGATCCCGGGAGGAATGTGATAGGCGCGGAACGCCTCCCGGAACTCTTCCCATTCTACGGCATGGCCAGCCGAACGTGAGGCGACATAGTTCGCCCACCACGCACCAGCGGCACCGTGGAGTTGCTGCGCTGTGAACAGAGTCTTCTGCTGCTCCGTACATTGGAGCAGCCCGAACTTGGACTCGATGGTCCGCAGCCAGTTGTCAGCCTCCAGTGGTTCTTCGGCTTCGGTGAACACTGGAGGGTGCGTACTCATGAAGTCCGAGTACGACACTTCACGGGGCTCACGAGGCCCTCTATCTTGACGCCCCCCCCCCCCCCCCGCCCCCCCCCCCCCCCGCCTGGGACGTATTCTACACGATCGTGCGGAGCAGGTCGGTCTTCTCCTCATGACCACCCACCAGTGCCGCTATCACATCCGCCAGAGTAAGTGGAGGCGGCGGTGGTGGCTGCTGCTGCGGGGTGCTGTCGTAGGCCGGTGGCTGGGAGTCGTCGCCTCCCCCTTGGCTAGAGCCACCAACCTCGTGCGTGGTCCTAGTGCGAACCATATGCAACCACACGACAATAAACATCAGTCCCGCAACATATTGCATGCAGTCAAATACAATAGGCGTAAACCATAATGACAATAAAACATGCGATACATCTCGTATGTAGATAATGTAATAACTTTGCACAAGCTACACCATTACCAGACCAAATACATCCAACTTGATGAACCTCCACTTTGGAAGCTCACCATAACTAGGTTTGGTCACTACGAGATATTACTATCGCTTTGTCATCACGTATACCACCCTTAGGGTACAACACCCTCTCCAATGAGTTCAACTGTCCCTCCTCTGTCAGAATGACCAGTTTCTACCTATTCCAAGTTTTGATCTCGTTCTGGGCATTTTCATGACTCAAGTTGAATACCAAAGTTAAAGTTAACTTCACTATCTTTCCAACTAGTATTCATTTGCCCTCAGATCAGCTCTGGTTAAAAATTTATGTTAATTCAAAGTCAGCAGAATTTCTGGAAGAATTTTAACAGCACCTCCCTTGGAAAGTTGCTGTTTTCAACTCCGGTTTCCACTGAAATCTGTGCTGAAATTTCAGAAACATTGAATTGCAAAGATGTAACACATATTCTACCCTTTCTAAGAAAGTACCATATGCAAATTTTTAGGTTTTTCTATTGGGAGTTATGTTTGAAAAACAGAATAGTTCAGAGAATGTTTTACTCTGTCCTGGTTCTGGACAGTTTATATTCCTCTAGGAATTAAACCATCTTAAGGTGTGTTTCAGCTCTGGAAGTCTACAACAAAGTTGTAGAGTACTCAAATACCTTCCCAGAACTATATGCCACACCTCCCTCGGCTAAAAGACCTGTGAGTGGTGCTCTGTTGAAGTTCAGCAACCTTGCTGCCCAAAACAGAGCACTCTGCTTTTCATCCCTTTTGCTATCCTGCTCCACTATCCCATTCTTATACCCAACCAGGGTCCTAAATGTTGAACCTAGTGATTTTAATTCCATGTTATCATTATTTTTCATGCATATGCCTATGATATCTCTGTACTACGTTCCTCACAAAGAAAATCCTAACCGGATTATACCGGCCTATACGTCTCAAGTGTGGCACTAAACGGTCTCTCGCACACGTTTTCCACACGGATACATATGTGGTTAGTACCTGCAGAAGACCAAACAATAGTGGTGCACTCAAGGATTTTCCATTTCAGGCAGGACCATATTTAAAAGTAAATACAAACGCCCGTATCATTGTCATACGGCCGTCCTTGAGTTAGGTCACGTCTCAAGGTACGTGATCGCGTTTCAACACCACACGACGGGGAACCCGAGTATGCCACGAACGGGTCGTCACAGTTGGGAATGTTATCAACCCAACAGATACCACCTACTGCCCTGCAGGGCACGCCGATGGCAAGCGCTGCGTATGTCCCCCTGGGCTACTTCCAGACGAACACACTCTCGCGTTACTGACCACGTGATGGGGTCTCCACTTACTTGCCTAATGCACGCTAGGGATCAGCGTTTCATATGAACTCAGGAACATGAAGAGTCCAAGAGTTTCATATTGACGTCTCACACCAAGCTGTGAGACAAATCCCTGAACCACGTTCCTTGTCAGGGGAGCTAACCGAAATTGAACCGCTTTCGGTGGCGTTCCTTACCATGCTTACCAAGTGTAGGTGCGTCGTTACATAATGAAAATTCAGAACTATAACACATAGGTTAGTCTTTCCCACTTTAAGTAACTATGCTAGTATAGTCCTTATTGGGGCAGCTACCGACTCCTCACCGTATACCTAAGTTTCCCCGTAATACAGTCCTTAAGTACTGTGCTATCCCCAATGCCGCTCTGATACCAGGCTGTGGCGGACCGGGATCCGCTCATCCAGGATCACAGAGGGTGGTGCCACGCGATGCGACACCCGACAGCACACGTCATAAGAACACAATATATTACATGGGAAAACAACTGAACTGTACAAAGTAGTACAAACTCCAGTTACAAAATATTATTTATCTTACACAGCGGAAGTCTACACTATACAACTCACGCCCGCCTATCTAGCAAAAGTCGGCTGCCCAGCCCTAGGGCAACCCACACTAGCTGCACTCTTCAGCTCAGCGCAGCGTGTACGGCTCCCACTCAGCCGTGGTCCCCGATGGAGGGTAACCTTCGCCAGTGGACACGTACTCCGAGTCCGTGGGTGGCTCCTCACCTGAAAAACACTTAAGCAGCAACCGTGAGCACGATGGCTCAACAAGGCTTAACCGACTCAGCTAAGCATGAAACTCTACATGAGGTGTACCATGACATAGGATAGCCATGTTGCAGCAAATGGACACGCCTACAAGTTCATCCTTAGTTCATCTTTTAGCAACAAGTTAACAGTTCATGAAGCTGAAATTTAGTGAGCAATATTTGATGGCACACATGTAGCAATACAATTATCTCATGACAGCAATATTGAATCACAGCATTCCATAAATTAATTATCTACGTTACGACGCAGTGAACAAGCGGTACTCGTCACCGCGAGGGACGGAGAATCGACTCGATATACACCTGCAGGGAAACCCAAAGAGCACGTCACATACGCCCACCCGTGGAGCTGCACAGCACGCTCACTCGATGTCGTACGGAACAACCTTTCACCCAACAGCCCAAACGTCGAACCGATCGCACCGAAACGAGCAGGAGGTTCCCCACACGGAGCATCTCTCTATGCCCGTTGGCAGATTTCCACCTTGCTGCCCTCAGCCTACACCTATAAATCGGTGCGTTATGCCTCGACGTCCGGAGGTTTAGGCTACATCGGTTCATTGGGGCCCATATATCCGATATGCCTTCGGTACGTTCAATACTTGTTCAGCAGGGCCGCACACGGCTCGGTCCTCAATCGACACGGACAGGGCTGCGCACACAAGACTTTCTCTTGCTGCGCCGTAGCTCCTGCCTAGTCTCATTTTCATTACTAAAGTGATCTCACCTCACTCGAACCAAACCCGTGTATCCCAAGCCTATCTCACGAGTAGATTCCAACTACTCGACTTGTACCGAAGTCCTATGAATCATCAAGCATAGCCTGTCTACTCGAGGTCTTAGACACTACCCTCCCTCTTAGGGAAAAATTCTGGTTATGCAAGTGGGGTTCCATCCATCCTATACCTAATGCACAATCATACTTCATATGACACATGTAAACAAAGTAAAACTTATAAAAAGGTTAATGCAAACCGGGGCTTGCCTTGTTGGTGCTGGTCAGGAGTCAGTTCTTCCTCTGGAAGCAGGAAGTCGAGAACCTCCGGAACTTCCTCGCCTTCAGCGACTACACGTTATTGAAATAGTACATGTTAATGAATATGCATACGAGTTTATTGTAATACTGTTGCTATTAGTTCTAATAACCAGTTTCTATCAACTGTAACTCTGTTTAAGAATTTAAAATGGAACTGGGTTTTAGTGGTTTGGGTTTGGACCTAAGTACATGGTTAAGTGCTAAGTGGTTTTCCTCCTTTTCCATATTAATTCCCCCAAGTGGTTAAACAGGACAGGGGTGATCCAGAGCTCCAATGGAGCTGAGAATTTTTGTGTCAGTTCCTTGTTACAAGAAAACCCTCTGAACCAATTATTAGCACTTTTCCTTGAATGGTTTGCTCAGAATAATTCTCTTAGGAATTAAGCAAAGAAGAATTAATTCGTAGGTAACACCCCTGTTCATTCCCAACTTAATGAACTAATATTTCAATTATAGCTCATAGAGTTTTCATGAATTTTCTTAGCATTTTTGGAGCTAAGATTTGCTCAGAACTGAATTTCCAAGTTTTGGAAATTCTCTGAAAATGTTTCTGTATTCAAATGAACACAGCACTTTCAAATTTGAATTGCTCTGATCAAATCACCTCCAAATGGTCTGAAACTTTTACAGGGGTTTACTAACCTCCTAAAGAACATTCTGGCAAAATTTGGGGATTTTTGGATGAACCAAACGCCCTCTAAAATTCCTTTGCTGAAAAGCTTTAAAGAATTTTCCAGAATTAAATAATGGTTTTCATACCAATTGGTTTTCAGATTTGGATTGTACTCTGTTAGAGGAATCCAACAAAATTTATTTCATAATTTTTGGACTCTCCTACCCCATGTTGTAGCCCTCCCAAGTTTAAACTATAACTGGAAATTCCAAATTGTTTAAATGTCTGCCAGTGGGTCCCACCTGGCAGGCCTTCTCCTTCCTCGCGCCAAACAGGGGTCCGCGGCGGCGCACTCCGGCGAGCGTCGCCGGAATGGCTTTCCCGGTCACCTCCCGACCTCAGACTCGCCGCCACCCCGTAATTCGTGGCGCTGAACTCGTCTGTGGTGTCGCCGGCGGCCGTAGATCGCCGGAAATGGGTGCGCGGCAGCGGCAGTGGTGGCTATGGTTCCGGTGGGCTCGGAAATTGCCTACACCACATCAAAATGGTCGGGAAATGATCGGAGAGCACCGTGGGAGCTCGGGGGTGACGAAAATGGCCGCCAAATGCCATGAAACGGTCGGCAACCTAGGGCTCCGTGGTGACCCGAGCTATTATTCCATGGCGGCCCGGAAAACAGCGAGAACCTGGTCATTTCTGGACCATACCGCTTGATTCTTGGTCGAGGAGGGCCGCTAGGGAGTGAGGAAGGTGCTGACAAGCCGGCGCGGCCAATAGCTAAACGAGTAGCATGAATTTTGGGGTAGACCGCGCTCTACCCGAACACACTATGTTTCGGAAGAACAGGAAATACTCTTCATCCGGTGCATCAACCGCTATACAGCTTTCATCTACACGATCTAGAGAGCACAGCGCACCTTTTTCGTGTAGGAGAGGAACGGTGAAAACGGCTGTGGAGCGCTGTCCACGGTGAGCCGGTTGCGGTTCCGCCGGTTGCACCTCGGTGCTTCTCGCCGACGTTCCGTTTGCAGCCAGCAGAGACACCGAGCACCGGCGCTGAGCAGGGGAACAGCTCCTACACCTGTGTGCGCTTTCTTTTCGTGTTGATGGTTCGAGCGAAGGCCGATCGCTGCCGGGGTGCAGTGGAAGAAGTCGAGGAGCGGCGCCAGTGGGAAGAACCGAGCTCGGTGCGGCGCTGTTCGGGAGGAGGAGGCAAAACACGATCGGCTCGTGCTGTGAAGAAAGGATTACGCTGAGTGAAGAGGGAGATAATCACATGGCAGACAGCGCGAGTGGGAAGCAGGAGGTGGCTGCGCAAGGAGGTCGGCGCCGGCGCTCCCGTGCACTGTCTCGGCCGTGAGAGGAAAAATCAGTGGGAGACTTCTCTGTTAAGTCTACTGACATGTGGGACCTCCCCTCAAATCCTTTTTCCAAATATCCTCAATTTTGTTGTGCTAAAATATCCTCAGCTACTCACAATTCAATGTGAGACTTAGTCACCAAGTCTTAGTTTAAATTTGAATTCTCAAATTTGAACTGTGGTTGGCTAAATTTGCTGCATGTTTAAACTGAAATTCAAATTCAGTTTTGAATTCTTGCACATTTAGCTCTTGACAAGATGAACTCCAATGAGGATGAAAATTGGTGGGCTTACTCAGAAAAATGTGCTGAGTTTGAATATGAAGCTAACTTTAGAATTTGAGTGATGAAAGTTGCTGCAATTTGAATTTACATTCAAATTGGCCTCTTTTTCAAATATCTCCAAAAGTGCCTCAAAAAGTGTTGGATTTTCATGAAACTTGGACTGAACTTCCCAAGACTTTTAAAGTTCTAGGGGTGAGCTCAACCTCTCATGTTCATGTGTAAAATTCCCACTTTGTGAAAATGTAGGCTTTCCCCTCTAATCACTCTTTTGATGGAGGTTACTTGCTCTTCACACTTTTTCACAATCTATCCACAACAAAAGTGTGGTGTTTTGAAGTGAGTAAAAATTTTAGCAAGTCCCTTTTCTTGGGCTTTTACAGCTGTGTGGGAGTCGTACACACCACAGTGAAGCTGGGTGTAGCTAGGGTGGGTTGTCCGTAGGGCTGGATAACCAATTTATGCTAGTTAGGAGTAGGTGTGAGTTGTACAAATAATTTCCGCTGCAGTAAACTCTGTAAAGTGGTTGTAAACTGAAGGTTTGTACTACTTTTTTACAAATTCAGTAACATTGAATGTAATACTATGTTTTCTTATCGTGTGTTCTGTCGGGTGTCGCATCGTGCGGCATACCCCCTGTGATCCTGGATGGTACAAATTTCGGTCCGTCACAATAAGCTCATGGTTTGTTGATCCATTGTTTTGCAGGTAACGTTGCATAAGGCAACGTTAGGGATGAAGAAAGATCCGAGCGGGGAAGCACCCAATGAGGGGTGTGAGTCTCACTTGGAATCCTGCACGCTGCCGTGTTTGGGTGTAATTCTAGTGTGGAGCATCCGCGGGCAGGATGGCTTCCTTTTGCTTAGCGTAGCCTATAGCTCGTGAGGTGTATTCTTATCTTCCACTGCAAATGTACGTCTGTACATTATTTGCAAAATGAGACAATAATATGTATGAAAGACATATATTGTTGTGTATGTGTGCGGATATGTGTTGTTGGGTGCCTCATCGCACTGCACCATCCAATGTGATTCCTGGACTGTCGGGGCGGGGGTCCCCACAGGCGCCTGTGGGGACCCCATTCCGAGAGTCCAGGAATCGCATTGGATGGTGTCATGCGATACGACACCTAACAGCACATCACCAAAAACACACATACACAACAATATATGTCTTTAATACTTATTATTGTCACATTTTATAAATAATGTACAGACGTACATTCGCAGCGGAAGATAAGAATACAACTCACGAACTATAGCCTACGCTAAGCAAAAGGAAGCCATCCTGCCCGCGGATGCTCCACACTAGCATTACACTCAAACAAGGCGGCGTGCAGGGTTCCAAGTGAGACTCACACCCCTCATTGGGTGCTACCCCGCACGGATCTCCCTTCATCCCTAACGTTGCCTTATGCAACGTTACCTGCAAAACAATGGACCAACAAACCGTGAGCTTATGCTCAGCAAGACTTAACCGAAACCCTACACATGGAACTCTAAATGCTGGAAATAGAGGGCTGAATAAAGAAGTTTGCATAAAACATGAGCTTGAGCTAACAGAGAGTCCTTACTTCTAGTTTTAAGCAACTTTTATAATCTGTAGGATCACAGTACACGTGTAAAGCTACCAGAGGGGGGTGAATGGTAGATAAAATCTTTCAGCGGAAGCAACAAAACACCCCTCAGCAGAAAACTGATCTGTTAAAGAAACCATGTGTGCGACTAATCTAAACGTGTTCAACTGTGACAAAACTAGTATAGATTGTAGATAATCAAGTCATGAAGACGTCACAACAAGAATCATGAAAATCCGTTGAGAGAAACTCAAGTTACGATCGAAAGATCGAACAAAGGTCAATCCGTCCTACGCGAGAAAAACAGTTCTGGAATACTGCAAAGAAACTCATGTAGATCAGAAACCACAAATTCAATGACCGTGAAATTGTCACAGATGATAGATAATCAAGTTGTTAAGACAACCCAAAAAGAATCACATCAATTGAATCTGTAAAACTCGAGTTATGATAAAACCACTGAAGCAAAGTAGTGCTGAACAGAAACTCGACGAGAAAAACTTGTCTGAAACAAGTCGGACGAACAAGGCACAAAAGTTCCTTTAGAATACGAATTTTATTTATCAAAACACAAGAGGAATAGCCCCAAAGTCGTGCTCCACGAGCTCTGGCCTCCCTTGCTTATATAACCATCCCGAAGGCCAACTCAACTCAAACTAGGACTCCTACTCCTACTTGGATTCAAACTGTAACTTCCAATACTGCTTAGGACTCTTCTATACGCAGATAAAAGCAATCTTAAGACTTCCAAACACCTTAGGAAAGTATCCCACATTCCTAAAATAACTCAAATTCGTGACCCGCATGAAATCCTATCATAACCAACTCAAAACTTTCCATATTTGAGTCAAACACGACTCAGCCGTAGCCTGAGTCCATAACCTAGTCGGTTGGACCTTTCCGACCAATTCTTTACGTCCACATCTCTTCATCACGCATTGGAACCATGCAGACACGTCCATGCACTCCTTGCACACGTGCAAACATCTTCCAACGACGTCCAAGATACCTTCATATGCATTGTTCTTGATTCAAACATACTGCACAACCTCCCGATCAACTCAACCACAATTCCTCCCGGACTTGGTTGTTGAACCTCATCTTCTCCCTAAGACTAGTTCAATGGATCCCGTCACCAGCCATGTATTGAACTCAAGCAACACCTGCACATATAAACAACTAATACTTCCGAGCACAAGTCCTCGACTTGACTCTCGTTAGTTCCGAAACTACAACATCTTACGTGAGCACCAAACATAAGCATGTTGTAAACCATAACAAAATGATATCAGCCATAACCACCAAAACACACCAAAAACTTAGTAAAATAATACTAAGAAAACTTTCCATAAGAGTAAAGCAAGTTCAAAATATTGCAAGTTAAAAGCAGAACCATTGCAATCAAGCTCCGAACCTTACCAAAGCTAACCAAACCTTGAACCGGAGCTTACCAAAGCTAGTCGGACCCAGCGCCGGAGATTACTGAAGCTTAGTCGGATCTAGCACGGAACTCACCAAAGCTAGTCGGACCTAGCACCGGAGCTAGCAAAAACAAGTCGGACCTAGCCAAAATAAGTCAGACCTAGACAAAGCAAGTCGGACCTTACGTCGGACCTTGCCGGAGCTACCCAAAACAAGTCGGACCTATCGTCGGACCTTGCAGGAGCTCGGACCTAGAGTCGGACCTTGTTAAAAAGGTGTTTTGATAGTATTCAAAACTTTAATCGTCAAAGCCAATGTATTCAGCACACATAGGTCTCACAATCTCCCCCTTGATGAATTCATTGGCAACACCACTTAAAATCCAAACATTGGATTATTCACATGAAAAGTTTTGAAAACAATTTCTCCCCCTTTGTAAATCAGAAATAAAATGAGAAGAAAAACAAAAAATACCAAAAATTCTCCCCCTGAGAAGAATCGTGCCAAAACACTTGTGAATGTGTGCAATGTGTGATCAATTTCTCCCCCTTTGACAATGTATTCAGCAAGGTACAAAAGATAAATTTTAATTTGTTATGAGCATATTATAACATATACATATAAAACAAAGCTCATCCAAATCATACTATCAAGTAACTTACACTAACACATCAATGAGATACATAAAGTAGTCTAAGCCATGCTAGAGATCAAGTGTAATTTTCAATTTAAGCAAGTCATGATCTCACAAACTTAACTATTTCAAGACCTGAAAGCATGACACTTGTCGCTTCATTTTATTTAACATTTAAAGCACAAATTTTGATCTTATGACATTTGCAAGAGATTATATGCAGCATCAGCATTATTCTAACAAACCAAGCAAAGCCTATGTCATTTGACAGTCAGAAGCTTAAGGACATGGTTTTAGTCATACACAACTTCTTTCAAGTTCATATCTAAGTGCAATGATAAGCCATCTCAAAAGAAGAAGTGCGATGCATGCATATTCTCTTGATCTTTTCTCATTTTTTTATTTGAACATAAAAACTCAACATGTGAGTTCATTACTTGATTAATTCTTTATGATTAAAAGCACTTGTGAGCATGCAACAAGTTCAAAACAGCAAGAAAGTTTGACCATGACCAGATTTAGTGTAAGTAATTATTCCAATTACTATACATGGTAAAAACTACAAAATGTATAACACGAGTAATGTAGTAAGAACTTTCAGCATGAAAAAGGAATCACAAAGTCATATATGCATGAAATACTATGCTCATATTATTTTAATTTCAGATTCACACATAGACTTCCCAAGTTTCAAAATTCTCACTCAATTTAAGCCATGAGGATGCATAACCCCTATTTCACTACGAATGTAACAAAAACGAGTGAAATCCAAAGGTTTTGTAAAAATGTAAGCCAATTGTTGTTCGGTATCTACATGGTGAAGCACAATGTTCCCTTTTTCGACATTATCACAGAGAAAGTGATACCTAATGTCAATGTGCTTAGTTATCGAATGTTGCACGGGGTTTTTAGCAATGCGAATGGCACTAGTGTTATCACAAAACAGTGGAACAATATCTAGATCAACCCCATAGTCCTTAAGAGTTTGAACAATCCAAAGAATTTGTGAGCAAGCACTAGCAGCAGCTACATATTCAGATTCGGCTGTGGATTGTGCAACTGAACTTTATTTTCTAGAGGACCAGGCAACGAGTGAATTACCAAGAGAATGACAAGCACCAGAAGTACTTTTCCTATCAATCCTACAACCCCCAAAATCAGCATCGGAAAAAGCTTTCAAAGTAACGGTTGAGGAAGAAGGAAGAAAAATGCCAAAGTCTTGAGTTCCACGTAAGTACCTGAGAATCCTTTTGACGGCTTGACGATGTTAAGCACGTGAGGAGGCTTGAAATCGTGCACAAAGACATACGCTGAATTGTATGTCCGGTCTTGATGCCGGGAGATACAAAAGTGATCCGATCATGCTTCTATATTCTTTTTTATCAACGGGACCACAATCTTCATCAAGTTCAAGTGTTGTTGCTGTTCCCATTGGTGTCCGAAGAGGCTTGCTTTTGTCCATGTTGAAGCACCTTAGGAGATCTTTTGTATACTTTGTTTGATGCGCAAAGGTACCCTCCTTGGTTTGCTTGATTTGCAGCCCCAAAAAGTACGTGAGTTCTCCCATCATACTCATCTCAAATTCTGAACTCATCATAGCTGAAAACTTGGACACAAGCTCATGAGAAGCACAACCAAAGATAATATCATCAACATACACTTGAACGAATAATGAGTCATTGCCATGCTTAAGCACAAAAAGAGTTTTATCAACCTTGGCCATGGTAAACCCCTTTTCAAGTAAGAATGTTTTTAACCTATCATACCATGCTCTAGGGGCTTGTTTGAGACCGTACAAGGCTTTGGACAGTTTGTAAACATGATTAGGAAAATTTGGATTTTCAAAACCAGGTGGTTGTTTGACATAAACCTCCTCATCTATGTAGCCATTAAGAAAAGCACTTTTAACATCCATTTGATATAGCTTAAAACCTTTAGATGCAGCAAAAGCTAACAAAATTCTTATGGCTTCTAATCTAGCAACAGGAGCAAAAGTTTCATCAAAATCTAGACCTTCAACTTGTGTGAAACCTTGAGCAACCAACCTAGCCTTATTCCTATCCACAACCCCATCCTCACTTTGTTTATTTTTAAACACCCATTTAGTTCCAATTAAAGTGTGACCTTGAGGTGAAGGTACAAGTTTCCAAACATTATTTCTTTCAAAACTTTCTAACTCTTCTTGCATGGCAATAATCCAAGATTCATTAGTGAGTGCGTGTGATATATCTTTGGGTTCAAAAGAAGCAACAAAAGCAGAATGAGCATGAGAATTGGGGTCGAAAAACCAGGATCTTGTAACTCGTTCATGCAAGCTTCCAATAATTTGTTGTAGAGGATGACTTTTGAGAGTCCGGAGGGGAGTGGACACTTCACAAGCTTCTTCTTCTTCATGTTCATCACAAATAGATGAGCTTGTGACGTGAGGAGGATCTGGACCAGCAATGGTGGTCGTTGGTACTGGCTGTGAATCAAGATCAGGAGCTGGAACAATGTCATTAACTGCTGAATTTTCGGGCAGCAGCACCACTTCTTCCTCTTCTTTAACGAAAATACTCTCCCCCTGCGGATATGGATCCGGACTTGCAATATTTGAACTAGTACCTGGGCTAGCTTCATCAAAAGAAACCTCACAAGTCTCCACAATTTTGTTAGTATCAAGTAAAAGCACACGGTAGCCTCTAGTATGAGATGGATAACCAAGAAACATGCCATCAACAGATCTAGCTTCAAATTTATCAAGATTACCATGTTTCTTAACAAAGCATTTGCAACCAAAGACCCTAAAGTGTGTGACTCTAGGCCTATATCCAAACCTGAGCTCATATGGTGTTTTACCTAGCTTAGCACGCAAAAAAACATGATTTGAGGCATAACAAGCGGTTGCAATTGCATCAGCCCAAAATTTCCTAGGAGTTTGATATTCATCAAGCATAGTCCTAGCCATCTCAAGTAAGGTTCTGTTCTTTCTCTCTACAACACCGTTTTGTTGAGGTACATATGGTGAAGAAAATTGATGATCTATTGCATTTTCAGCAAAAAAGTGATCAAACGATTGATTTTTAAAATCGGTTCCATTACCACTTCTAATTGCTCTTAAAGATTCTGGGTGATCAATTGATAATCTAAGAAATAAAGTTCTAAAGTGACTAAAAGCTTCATTCTTAGATGCCATAAAGTAAACCCAAGAGTATCTAGAATAGTCATCAACAATCACAAGAACATACCATTTACCTCCGAAGGATTGAACACGTGAAGGTCCTACGGTGTCAAGGTGTAAAAGTTGACCCGGTTCAGTTGTCATGGTCATTGTGAGAGGAGCATGTGAACCTGCAACCATCTTAGCATGTCTACAAGAAGAGCACACAATTTCTTTGTCCCCTTTAAGCTTAGGCCGCCCACGTATGCGATCAAGAGCACTAACACACGTGAGATGATCAAAGCCTACGTGACCAAGTCTACAATGCCAAAAATATAAATCTTTGGAATCATTTACAACTAGACATCATGCTTAGAGGAAGACATATCAAAATCAGTTTTAAAAACTGTTCCAAATCGAGACATGTTAAAAATAAGCTCACTATTTGAACCTACAACTTTGCAGCAGTTTTTATTGAAAATAATTTCCAGATTTTCATCTAGCAATTGTGAAACAGAAAGCAAGTTGCATTTCAACTTTTTGACAAGTGCCATATCCTTCAAAGTGTAGTGATCATTTACTCTAACCGAACCCTTAGCAATTATAGGAGTTGAAGAATTATCGACAAAAGTAACATTCTCTACATGTGACACAAAAGAGAGAGAGGAGAACCATTCTTTGTTACCGGTCATGTGGCGTGAGCAACCTGAATCCGCAATCCAAATGTTCTCCTTCCTCAAGCGTGTAACCTACATAGAAGCACTATACGTCGATGACTCAATACTGGGGTTAGTTAAAAGGCATTTAGGAATCCAGTACTGAGTCACATAATGTCCAGCAGGAATAACATGCGAAAGCTGAGATAAAACAGCAGGTTTATGAGTCAAAGTTTGAGATTTTTTGTTCTTAACTACTGACCTATGAGGTGTTACTTGTGTAGCACAAAAATCAGTAGCTCCTGAGGCAAAAACTGAAGCTCCGGAGGCAAAAACTGAAGCTCCAGAGGTAAACTTTGAATATTTCTGACTCATAACAGCAGGTTGCATGTTCCTGACATTCGGTTTATTATGTGCAGCAAATTTTGCATGAGAGTTATAAGATCTAGCTTGCATTCTTTCCTTTTTATGTTGTTTAGCTAGTCTATAACAAAAATCTATGACATGACCATCTCTACCACAATAGGTACAATGAAATTTAACTTTGTGTTCATGTCAAGATGAGCATGCAATATACTTATTTGAACCCGAATGTGACAACACTCCTGCAGATTTAAAAACCACTTATTTTTGTTTAGGAACTGTTTGAATCAAACCACTTCCAAATGATTTTACAATTTTAGGTGGATATTCCTTAGCATGAGCATGTGAATCAAAACCTAAACCAGTTTTATCATTGCAAGACTTGGAAGAATTCAGCAGAAGGTTTAGGTTCTTATTCCCATTACAAAACCGATCTAATGTCTTATGCATGTTATCAAGTTTATTTGATAGATCAAGGCAATTTTCACATGAAGTTTTTCCTTTTAATTTGCAATTGGAACAATATTTAACTTTATGAGAACGTAAAGCATTGTTCAATATAGAAATTTCTTTCATAGCATCTTGTAGTTTCTTATCAAGATCATCGCAAGTAGAACAATGCAAATCAACCGTAGAACAACAAGCATCTTTCAAGTTTTTATCATTAAGTGCAGCAAGCTTTTTGTTCTTTTCGATTTCAAGTTCAAGTTTAGCAAGTGTGGAGGTGTGTGCACTTCTTAGAGAGGACAATTGTTCATATATTAAATCACATGAGGAACAAGAATCATCACTAGGAATCAAGGATTTTTAACGACTAATTTCAGATTCTAGTGACTCAATTTTAACAGCATTGTCCCTAAGCTTTTTGTCTTTTTTCTTAACAATAATAGTGGCACGAGAAATAGCATCACACATTTCTTCGCAAGTAGGACATACCTCTTCGTTGTCACTGTTGTGTTCTGCATCCTCCATACTTGATTTTGATTTGCCCGCCATGAAGCACAAGTTTGCCAGATCCTCTTCATCTTCATCACTTCCAATGTCTACATCACTCGAGCCAAGTTCTTAAAGTGCGGTGATGAAACTGTTTATCAGTTTGCGTCCTATAAAACCCTTCTTTTTCTTGTTGGTGTTGCCAAAAGAGGACTTGACTTTATTCTTCTTTTCATCACGGTTAGAAGGACCTGAAAGGTTAGGGCAATCTGTACGAAAGTGTCCTGTCTTACCACATTCAAAGCATCGTTGAGGTCCGGAGCTTCCTCTCCTTCTAGTTCTCACATTTTGCAATGCTTTTGAGAACCTAGTAGAAAGAAGTACTAGCTCCTCCTCTAGAAACTCCTCAATCTGTTCCAGGGTTAGTGAAGACAGCAAAGCAAGTGTATTGTTAGATGATTGGCCGGAGCTAGGCATATCACGTTGTGAGACAAATGCAATAGTCTTATTTGGGTTCTTACGTGATATAATGTCAATTTCATGAGTTTTTAGCTTAGAAGAAAGCACATCTAATGTAAGAGTACTCATGACAGTGGATTGACGTATGGATGTTACTTTCATCTCCCAAATTGACATGTCTAATGCACTTAGTCATTGCCTAACATTTTCAGCATTTGAAAATTAACATTGACGCTACGCAAGTTGCTGAGAATTTTATTTAAGCGAGCAAAGAGGTCATCAATGGACTCACCGGGTTGCATCTCAAAGCACATGTATTATTTCTTGAACATATCCTGTCTTACCTCCTTGATCATGTTGGATCCTTCGTGGTAGTTACAAAGTGCTCTCCACACATCGTACGCCGATCGGAGGTGTGCAACACGGTCGAAGCCGCTCTGAGTTAGTCCTTGTATGATCAAGTTCCGAGCCTTGTTATTGTTATCGACATCTCTCATGTTTGTAGCCGTGACTTGATCATTTGAAGGCACATCGTAAGGCTTGTACACCTTTTCCCATATTGCAAAGCCTTGCGCCTGGATGAAAGCTTCCATGCATGCCTTCCAAACCTGAAAATCAATACCACTAAACACACAAGGTTTGGCAGAGTATTTCTCCATGATGATTAGTCAAAATACGTACAAATCACAAAGATTAGAGCAACCTGGCTCTGGTACCAATTGTAGGATCACAGTACACGTGTAAAGCTACCAGAGGGGGGTGAATGGTAGATAAAAACTTTTCTGCGGAAGCAACAAAACACCCCTCAGTAGAAAACCGATCTGTTAAAGAAACCGTGTGTGCGACTAATCTAAACGTGTTCATTTGTGAAAAAACTAGTATAGATTGTAGAGAATCAAGTCACGAAGACGTCACAACAAGAATCATAAAAATCATTTGAGAGAAACTCAAGTTACGATCGAAAGATCAAATAAAGGTCAATCTGTCGTACGCGAGAAAAACAGTTCTGAAATACTGCAAAGAAACTCGTGTAGATCAGAAACCACAAATTCAATGACCGTGAAATTTTCACAGATGATATATAATCAAGTTTTGAAGACAACCCAAAAAGAATCACATCAATTGGATCTGTAAAACTCGAGTTATGATAAAACCACCGAAGCAAGGTAGTGCTGAACAGAAACTCGAGGAGAAAAACTTATCTGAAACAAGTCGGACGAACAAGGCACAAAAGTTCCTTTAGAATACGAATTTTATTTATCAAAACACAAGAGGAACAGCCCCAAAGTTGTGCTCCACGAGCTCTGGCCTCCCTTGCTTATATAACCAGCCCGAAGGCCAACTCAACTCAAACTAGGACTCCTACTCCTACTTGGATTCAAACTGTAACTTTCCAATACTGCTTAGGACTCTTCTATACGCAGATAGAAGCAATCTTAAGACTTCCAAACACCTTAGGAACATATCCCACATTCCTAAAATAACTCAAATTTGTGACCCACACGAAATCCTATCATAACCAACTCAAAACTTTCCATATTTGAGTCAAACACGACTCAGCCGCAGCCTGAGTCCATAACCTAGTTGGTTGGACCTTTCCGACCAATTCTTTACGTCCACATCTCTTCATCACGCCTTGGAACCATGCAGCCACGTCCATGCACTCCTTGCACACGTGCAAACATCTTCCAACGTCGTCCAAGATACCTTCATATGCATTGTTCTTGATTCAAACATACTGCACAACCTCCCGATCAACTCAACCACAATTCCTCCCGAACTTGGTTGTTGAACCTCATCTTCTCCCTAAGACTAGTTCAATGGATCCCGTCACCAGCTATGTCTTGAACTCAAGCAACACCTGCACATATAAACAACCAATACTTCCGAGCACAGGTCCTCGACTTGACTCTCGTTAGTTCCGAAACTACAACATCTTACGTGAGCACCTCACATAAGCATGTTGTAAACCATAACAAAATGATATCAGCCATAACCACCAAAACACACCAAAAACTTAGTAAAATAATACTAAACAAACTTTCCATAAGAGCAAAGCAAGTTCAAAACATTGCAAGTTAAAAGCAGAATCATTGCAATCAAGCTCCGAACCTTACCAAAGCTAACTGGACCTTGAACCGGAGATTACCGAAGCTAGTTAGACCCAGCGCCGGAGCTTACTAAAGCTTAGTCGGACCTAGCACGGAACTTACCAAAGCTAGTCGGACCTAGCACCGGAGCTAGCAAAAACAAGTCGGACCTAGCCAAAATAAGTCTGACCTAGACAAAGCAAGTCGGACCTTACGTCGTACCTTGCCAGAGCTACCCAAAACAAGTCGGACCTATCGTCGGACCTTGCAGGAGCTCGGACCTAGAGTCGGACCTTGTTAAAAAGGTGTTTTTGGTAGTATTCAAAACTTTAATCGTCAAAGCCAATGTATTCAGCACACATAGGTCTCACATAATCCTCGTACAATTTACATCGAGACTCCACAATCAAACAAGAAATGCTTCATCTCGATGCCACTTGCCCGAGGAGAAAGTAAATTTAGTGAGCTACCCTAGACCAATACATAACTTGCGCCATCAACGTCGAGACTCCACAATTAAACAAGAAACGCTTTGTCTCAACGCCACTAGCCCAAAGTAGAATGTAAATTTAGTGAGTGGCAAGTATCATCCCTCATCTATAATATGAGGATTAGTCACGAAGCATATTTCATTCCCCCCAGTTTCTTACTACGTCACGACGTAGAGAACAAGTATGCTCACTACCGTGAGCGACAGTGATTCAAATCAAAAACACCCGGATGACACGACACATACGCCCGTCCGAGAAAGGTGATCAACCAATCCCCTCAACATCGTATGTGGAAACCTTTCACACGACACCGAAATGTCACACCGGTTCCATCGACTTGGAGTAAGTCTCACTACGGAAAATCCTCGTAGTGTCTGACTTCTCTCTCCTTTCAGCATCTGCATAAGACGGTGGGGATTGCCTCGACATCCAGGTCAACATGTTACATCGGTTTCCTGTGTTATATCCAGTATGCATCCGGTACAAGATCAAACTTGTCCAGCAGAGCCGCACACGAGAACGGGCCTTAATCGACTCAGGCAGGGACTATGCTCACAGGACCACGTCCTTGATCATTCCATCCATGCTGCCCGGTCTCCATTCCCCAATTATGTGGATCAATTCCCAACACTTCTGATTGATCCCCCTTAATCTCTATTCACGAGTAGGAAACATCCTACTCGAGTTATGCCTCTTTTAATCCAATTTTCTTAACTTGATCATTAGCAACTATAAGTAAGTGAAACCTAATCTAACCAATACTCCAGGGATTTCTTGGGTCATGCATGTGGAGTGTCATACACACCTAGACATAATGCAAAACTAATATTCTAGACAATATAAAGTGTATACAAATAAACATTTGTAAATTTTGATGCAAACTGGGGCTTGACTTAGTGTTGATCCCGACTAATGTTTATGTCAATAGAAGCAAGTCAGTGGCCTCCGAAGTCCTCTTGAGAAATATTTCTATCGCAATGATCAAATAAAGAATGCGTCACATTATGAAATAATATGCAATATAAAACTACAGAAGCAAAATAGATGAAGACAGAGGAGTCTATGGTTGAAATTTTTACAGGGCTTTCTAAACTCATTATAGGAGTATGGTAAAATTTTCAGAAGTTGTTGATAAAGGAGTTGGCCACAATAATTATTGGAAGGTTTAACCTACAAGGTTTTATAGAAAAATAACGCAGACTTTCTACTAAGGACTAATGTGATATTCTGAGAAGTCTGGACCTAAGGTTCCTAGGAAAATTTATTTCAAATTTTTCTAAGTCTTCTTTTGGCCAGAATTGAGTGTTGAAGTTCAATTCTATTTTCCGGAATTTGATTCTGTGATTTTTCACCTCATTTAATTAAATCTGAGAAAACCTACTGATTAAGCACTATTAATCAGCTCTAAAATTCCTAAATTTTTTACTGGAGATCAGGAAATAAGAGAAGAAGTTTCTGACCAAAAATGGGAATATTTCATAAAGCCATATTCCTGGAATTAATCCCTAAAGGAATATATAAAAGAATTCTACAGATATTCCTGGGCATTTTAGTAGCAAGCATTTTGTTTGTCTGCAAAGTACTCCTTATGAGGAATCCAACAAAATTGGTCTCACCCTTTTTGGAGTTTTCTACACAGAGTTATGGGCTTGCAAATGTTGGACATTTTCTGGAACTAATTTGTTCAGAGAAGTTCCCCACACACGCTGACAGTAGGGCCGTCGGGTCAGTCTTCAATCTCCCGACAGAGATCGCACATGCGCTGGAACAGAGGGGAGGCGCGTCCCATTATACCTTGATTCTCCACCATTTTTCCTCTAGTTTCGCCCTACACGCTCTTTAGATCGTGGCACAGCTGCCGGGCAATGTCCACTTCATAAAAACGCCCAGAAACCACTCAGCACCGACGGCGGCAGTCGGAGGTGCGGCGCCGACGAGGAGAGAGGTGTCCTGGGCCGATTTCAATGAATCAATTGGTCATACACCATCACTAGAGGTCGTGAAACATGATTCCACCCCCAACCCGAGCCGAAAACGTCGGGAGTATGGATGTCCACGGTGGACCGACCCATTTTTTGCCGCCGGCGGCGATTTCCCATCGCCCAGGGTGGAGGATGGCCGATTTCCTGCATGCTTTGGTATGGGAGGTTGCTAGGGTTGCTAGGTGCTGTAGCTTGAACCGAAGAACGGATGATCATGCAGTTTAGAAGAATTTCCCGATCGAAGCATGATCGATTCTTCAGTGCACCGGTACAAAAATCAAAATTCCAGCGAGCGGGCGGTGGGAAAGAGCAACGGGGTTGCAGAATAAGCAGCTAGGATTCATGACGAACCTTTGTGAGGGTTTTATCACACCGGAGAAAGTCAGAGTCAGCCGGGCGACGTGGAGCAGTGAAGGCGCAACATGCTCTGTTTTTCGGAGTAGAAACGGCTCGGTACCGATCGTAGAAGGCCGGGCACGGGCTGAGGAGGGTTGGAAAGCATCGAGAAGTCACTGGTGCAGCTCCTGGGCAGATCAACCGGGCGCCAAAACCTGTCGGGACCGATCGGCGCTGAGGCAGCAGAGAGCGGGAGAGGTGAGGTTCTCGGGTGAGCGCGCGAGAAACTATTCTGTTTTGTTGCATTGGCGAGCAGGGGAAACAACAATTGTATTGTGCATCCTCGATGTTTAGCGCGCAGCCGAGAGACAAGGATTGAACCGCCTTGGTGGTAAGCAAAGACACAGCCAGCTCGGAGGCAATTGCATGTCCCTCGGTGGCAAGCTCACGCAGAAGCAAAAGCTGAGGGTTCTCTGTTCCAATGATGTGTGGGTCCCACCAGAAGTCTCCCCCCTCCAGAATAACAGTGGCTCCAAATTAAAGTGGGTTATGCGGATAATTCGAACTGCGGAATTCATATAGTTGAACTCTTATGAATTATTGCAATCTACTGTGCCATCCAAATTTGAATTTGATTTCTCCAAAATTTTCTACTCCCATAGCACAGTAGCTCCCTAATTCAAATTCAAAATTTTGCAGCAAATTCCGAAGGATGAATTTGAATATAGTGGGCTAATCCTCTCTTGTGCCCCTAATTCAAATCCTGTGAATCACTTTCTATTTGCTACACTTTCTTTACCGTAGTCTGTCCTTTATTCCATGCAGTAAAATTTCGAATTTGAAAACCACTTTTAGAAGGAGTATACCCTGCTGATTTGAATTCTACAGAAGAACCAGCATGTTTCAACTTGGGGATTTTACAATCCTACCTCCTTAAAAGAATCCTGACTCCCGGCTTAATAGGATTGATAGAATACTCATACCATCAAGGTATACCTTCTTTTCCAGAAGCCCACCTTCAAAGGACTCCGGGGTTAAGCGTGCTTGGCCCTGAGAAATTTGGGGATCAGTAACCGACCGGGAAGTCTTCCCGGATGTGCACGAGTGAGGACAAAGTGCGCAGAAAAGACTAGTGTTGGTATGGGGCTAGTCTATGATCCTAGAGAGATGTCACAAATGGTATCAGAGCTGACCCTCACAGTTTCACGGGTACCTACGGGTCAGTGAGAAGGATACGGTAGCGTACGGGTCAGGGACGTGGGTATGTACGCATGACGCGTGGGTCTTTTGTGTGGGACACGGTATACTGCGTATGCTGCTAACAGGACGTACGGTATGCGTATGCAAATACTAAACGTACGCACGTGGCTAAGAGGGGACATTCCTGTCTTGGCATTGACCGACGAGGACGTCAGTCTTCAAAGGGGGGTGGATTGTGTGATATCCTGACTCCGGCTTAATAGGATTGATAGAATACTCATACCATCAAGGTATACCTTCTTTTCTAGAAGCCCACCTACAAAAGACTCAGGGGTTAAGCATGCTTGGCCATGAGAAATTTGGGGATGGGTGACCGACCGAGAAGTCTTCCCAGGTGCGCACGAGTGAGGACAAAGTGCGCAGAAAAGACTAGTGTTGGTATGTGGGGCTACTCTATGATCCTAGAGAGCTGCCACAAATGGATTCAATGGTTTGGCAGCACTTTGAGATGAACTTTGAATTTGAAAGTCTCCTTTTTAATCTCCTTCATGCAAAGGAGTATTTCCTACATGGTGTTTAAGTACACATTGGTTCAACACATTCAAATGAACATGTGAGCCCCTTTTCGATGAATATCCATGTACACCCTTACTTGTAGAAAAGTTTTTGTAAGTCCCATTTTCATGAACTTGAAACACATAGCATTCAAGCTTCGGTTTATTTCATATACAATTTTGGGACTTTTATATTCCTCCAGCCTTAAAAGAATCTCATCTCGAGATTACAAAAGAAGAACGAGACGGGAGAGGTAATTACAAACTGTGCGATGATAAAGTTTCGGATAATTGGTGCGGATATAATCTTCACTTTCCCACGTTGCCTCTTCCGTGGTATGATTACTCAACAGCACCTTGTAAAATTATCGTCCGGTTACGGGCGATCTGGGTATTTTCATCAATAATCTGAACCGGTCGCTCAGTGTACGTAAGATCTGGGTTCAATTCGTCGATTTCTTCGGTGTGGAAAGCAGTGGTAAATTTGAGGCATTTCTGCAGCTGTGACACATGAAATATATTATGAACTCCAGCAAGACTTGCCGGTAGCTCCAACCGGTAGGATATGGGTCCGCACTTCTTCGTGATAGCAAATGGACCTATAAATCAAGGAACGAGTTTCCCCTTTACACCGAACAGGTGAATTCCCTTCATCAGAGACACACGAAGATAAACGTGCTCTCTGAAGTCAAAATGTAGCGGTCTACGCCTTTGATCAGCGTAGCTTTTCTGTCAGGATTGTGCAGCCTTCAAATTCTCTTGTATCAACCGAACTCTGTCTTCGGCTTCGCTGACAAGATCAACCCCGAACAGCATTCTTTCGCCGGACTCACACCAATTCAGCGGTGTGCGACATTTCCAGCCATAGAGAGATTCGTATGGTGCCATTTTTGTACTCGCTTAATAGTCACTATTGTACAAAAAGTCCGCCAACGGTAAGTGATCATCCCAATTCTTACAGTGGTGGATGGCACACGCCCTCAACATATCTTCAAGTATTTGGTTCACCCTCTCCGTTTGTCCGTCGGTTTGAGGGTGATATGCGGAGCTAATAATCATCTTAATGCCCAACGAGGCGTGCAGCTGCTCCAAAAAATAAGCAACGAACAGCGCACCCTGATCTGAAATAATGGTCTTTGGGACACCATGTAAGCATATAGTTCCTGAAATGTATAACTCCACATATTGCTTGGCTCGATAGTGAGTGTTTACCGGTATGAAATGATCTGATTTAGTCAACCGGTCGAGGATCACCCAAATCGAGTCATGCTCCTGGAATGTGAGCGGTAACCCGATGATGAAATCAATACTCACTGTGGGGACCACCCCGTGGTTCACCCACTCCAGGATCGCATAGGGTGGTGCCGTGCGATGCGGCACCCAACAGCACACACGAAAAGAATTAAGTACAACATACAAACTTTTATTTGATATAAAACAGCGGAAGTCTTTTTACAAAACTTAATTCTACAGCGGAAGTCTTATTAACAGCTAAACTCTCAGCCTAGCTATGCAAAAGTGCAGCCGTCCAGCCAGGGGACGCTACACACTAGCAGCACTCCAACGAAGATCACGGCGGCGTGCAGGGCTCCAGCTCGGCCGTGTAACCCGACAGGGGCACTGCCTCGTCCTCGGACCCCTCCTCATAGCTCTCACCTGCATACAGCTCAAATATTGCAACCGTGAGCACGATAGCTCAGCAAGGCTTAACCGACTAGCCTAGGCATGGAACTCTACATGCAGGGATGTGTAAGATAGGAAAAAGGACTTTGCAACAAGGACACGCCTATAAGTTGATCCTTTCAGTTTTATAGCAGAAGATTCATGTGCCTTAGGCAGCCCTCACATCGGAAGTCCACAATCAAACAAGAAACGCTTTCCTCCGATGTGGTGATGCCCAAAGCGGAAAATAAACTTAATTAGCTCTACATCTACAGCAGGCATGGTTTCCAAAACATTAATATATCATCACAGCATATTATCATTCAGCTGGCTTACTTCACTTCTTACTACGTCACAGAACAGTGAACAAGCGGTACTCAAATAACCGCGAGGGACGGTGATTGCAATCAGGAGACACCCGGACAACACGTTGCATACACCCACTTTCAGAAGCGTGATTCCACACTCCTTCCTACTTTGTTGTATGCAACAACCTTTCAAAGGCAACCCAACTACCGAACCGGTCCATCCGTAACGGGCAGGAGGTCCCCGCGTGGAGCGTGACTGTGCCCAACGGCAGATTTACTCCTTGCTACCCTCAACCCGCTCCTATTTACGGTTGGGTAAGCCTCGACACCCAGGTTAACCAATTACATCAGTTTCCTGCTTATGTCAGTATGCCATCCGGTACTGTTCGATACTTGTTCATCAGGCCCGCACACGACTCGGTCCTCAATCGACACCAACAGGTCTATGCACGTGAGACCTCCGCTCACTGCTTCCTATCCCCCCTGCTGGGTCTCATTTTCTTCACTTTTAAGACATTTACTATTGTGACCAAACCGTGTGATAAAACCTTCCTTCGCGAGTAGATTCCAACTACTCGACTTCTACCGAGGTCCTAAGCATATTAGCACAGCATTCTCTACTCGTCGAGTCCGTAAACTACCCAACCCTCCATAGGATTTAAAAGGTTATGCAAGTGGGGTTTCAATCACCCTAACTCTAATTCAAGCATTCACCCTAGACATAAGGGATAGAAATAAAGAATTTGCAAAAGTACTTAAATGCAAACGGGGGCTTGCCTGGTTGCGAGTCAGAGGAGAAATTAGCTTCTGGTGGGAGGACGTCCAAGGGCTCCATGCGTCCTCAACTTCGGTCACTAAATGAAATGTAGCAAAATATGTGTATAAGTATTAAGGATTTATAAGAATTGAACTTCTATTCATAGCTACTGCTATTTATGTTCCTTAATTGGCTTTGGAATTTTTACAGTGGATACTAGACTCTCTAAGGATGATCTGAGCAAAATTTGGAGAAATGTCAATGCACAATGTAGTCTCCAAAATTCCTACAAGTACAAGGATTCTCTGAATTTTGTGCCAAATCAGGAGCTTTGACATAGCTAACAGTGGAAGATCTGATTAGGTTAAGTCTCCATGGTTCTAACAAAATTTGTTTCACCATTTTTGGATCTACCAACAGAGAGATATGAATTTTTGAAGTTGGATAGAAGTTCTGAAAAAGTTTCTGTTTAAATTTGAATTTCCAAATAAAGGCTGAACTTTGGAAGGCAATTTAGCCTAGCAAATTAACTCTAATGAAGCCCAAATTGTTACTGGAGATCAGATACTATGAATAGGATTTGCTGCCCAAATTTGGGAGTGTTTCATAAAGAATTGCTCCTGTAATAAATATCTAAAGGATTTAATAAAAATAATTCTACAGAAATTCCTGGGCATTTTCATAGCAAGAAATTTGTTTCGCTGTGAAGTACTCCTCATGAGGATTCCAACAAAATTGGTCTCATCCTTTTTGGAGTTTTCTACACAAAGTTATGGGTCTCCAAAGTTTGAACTGAATTAGGAAAATCTGGAAATGTTTAAATCCTGGCTGTGGGGCCCACCCGTCAGCTCCCTCTTCTACCTCGCGCCAAACAGAGGAAACCGTGGCGTTGCTCCGGCGAGGGTGGCGGGAAAAGCCTTCCCGGCCATCTCCCGGGCCCAAACTGGCCGCCCCCCTGTTTTCAACTACGCTGAACACCCTGGTAGGGTTGCCGGCGGCCGACTCTCCACGGAAACCACCGCGCACTGGCAACAGTGAGACCTAGGTCTCCGGCGATGTCGCGGTGGCCCATTCTTTCACCAAATGATCGGGGTTTTGGCTGTAGAGAATCAGTGGATGGTGTAGAAGCTCGACATGGAGTCTAAACGGGTCGGGGAGCACTGCAAACCCATCGGCGCCGTGCGCCCGATGGGGTCCGGCGGTGCGCCATGATCAAAACACAGAAATTCTCCCTCTACACCCCATATCTAGGTCTAAAATTGATGGAGGAAGTGCCCCAAGTAGTTAGGAAGCTTTGTGTACAGTTTGGATCAACAAGAACACGAATTAACGAAGAATTTGACAAATTCCTACCTCAGGGTCGGTCTGTACCGCCCAGGAGAAAATCTTGAAATTCTTCTGCTGTGATCAACGGCGAGGGATGTATTTTGGGCTTGAGCAACTAGGGTCAAGGATGCACCGAGGGGATGGCTTGCTTTGGCGTGATCTTGCTCGGTACGAGCTGTCCACAGTGACCTCTCTCGGTTTTTCAGTGTTCACCCGGGAACCGCGGCAACTTTGCCGATTTCCGGTGCAATCAAGCTCGGGACAGGGAAAAAGAAGGGCTGGCCGGCTAGAGCACTGGTGGGCACAGCTCTTCGCTGTTGGGAGCTCGAGCAACCGAGCTCAGTGGCTGTGGCGTGATCGGGAGGAAACAGCGGCGGTGTTCGGTGCGAATGAAACGGCTGCGGCACAACACGAGCTGCGGGGGAAGAGAAATAGGGCTGGGGCACTCGGGCGGCTGCTCTGGTAGCCCACGCGCGCGCCGATGTCGGGGGCAGCGAGAACCAGCTCGGTGGAGCCTCGGGCGCGGGTAGCAGCCGGGCGCTGGCGCGCTGTGATCGACCGAGGTGAAAAACAGGCCGGTTTACTCTTTTGTGTGGCTGACAATTGGGTCCCACCACCTCAAATTTTCATCCAATTTCCACTGATATTTCTCCCCCCAGCTACTCAACATTTAAGGCTATGCTTTGCCTCAAAGTTAAGGTTTGAAAAGTTGAATTCAAATGATTTGAATTCTGTTGTGGAGTTTGAATTGGATATGGTCATTTGGATTTGAAGTGGAATTTGAATTTCTTCCTTTTGTATTGTTCCAAAACCAAGCAAACCAACTCCAAAATTTCTTATTTTTGGCATGGCTGCTAAATCAAATGTGGAGAACACATTTGTGGAACCAAATTTGCAAATTGAGGAAACTGTAATTTGAATCTGACTTTTAAATTCAGATTAAAGGGCTTCTCCTTTTAATCCCAAACAAATACTAAAACCCCTCCAAATGAGCTGAAATTTGGAAGGTTGAATATTTGAAATATGAAGACCCAAGTTATGAATTTAGATCTCCATGTTTGGAAGTTTTGGGAAGTTTGAATCCACACTTTGAACCTTCACCGTTATAATTCAAAATTTTAATTCCCCTCATTTTTCCTAAGTGTACATGAGCTGAAAATTCTTGCTACCACTTTTTGGGGATTTTACACTCACATCCTCCCATTTCCATGGCGGTATCTTCAGTGGTTGTAGAAGTCCAGCTTTCCGCATATGATCAGCCATAACCTGTCTACACGTATCACACTCGGATACGTACTTGGCAATTTCCCGCTTCATCTGCGTCCACCAACAATTTCTGTTTCAAATCTTGGTACATTTCGTTGCTGCCGGGATGAATGGAAAACTTTGACAGGTGGGCTTCATCAAAGATCTTCCGGAGTTTCATATTACACGGTACAACTATACAGTCATTGAACCATAGCGTACCGTCATTATCCTTCCGGAAACACTTCATCTCTCCGTTGTCTATTCTTCTCAGTATGTGAGACATACCCCTGTCTCTCCTTTGATCATCAACAACCTCCTCTCGGATTGTTGGAATGAGAACAATATTATAAAGTGCTCCATACGGAATGACACGGAAACTCGGTTCTTCTTCTTCTTCCAACTCAGCAATCATTAAGTTGTGAATGTGGGCTTTCCGACTAAGCATGTCGGCAACCACGTTCGCTTTTCCCGGATGGTAGTGGATCTCGATTTCATAATCTTTTATGAGATCCAACCATCTTCTTTGTCTCATATACAGCTCCTTCTGCGTGAAAATATACTTCAAACTTTTGTGGTCGGTGTAGAGGTGGACAAGATTGCCAAGTAAATAATGCCTCCTCATTTTTAACGCCAACACCACAGCAGCAAGCTCGAGATCGTGAGTTGAATAGTGCTGCTCGTAGTTTCACAGTTGACGAGACCCATATGCAAACACACGTCCTTTTTTCATAAGAACGCAGCCGAGACCGATGCCTGATGCATCACAATATACATCAAATGGCTTCGTCGTGTCCGACTGAGCAAGAACAGGAGCTGTTGTGAGATGTTTTACCAACGTCTTGAATGCAGCTTCACATGCTGCATTCCACACATATTTAGTGCCATTTTTCAGCAGCTCCGTCATCGGTTTAGCAATTTTTGAGAAGCTCGGAATGAACCTCCGATAATACCCCACTAAACCTAGGAAACTTCGGACCTCGTGGACAGATTTGGGAGATTCTCATTTCAGCACTTGTTCAATTTTGCTTGGGTCCACGGCAATGCCCTTTGCTGAAATAATATGGCCTAGAAAAGGCACTTGATCAAGCCAAAACTCGCACTTGCTGAATTTCGCATATAATTTGTGCTCCCTCAACCGTTGTAGCACGATATGCAAATGTTCAGCGTGCTCTTCTTCTGACTTGGAGTAAACCAAAATGTCATCGATGAATACCACAATGAACTTGTCTAACTCCGGCATGAATACTGAATTCATCAAATACATAAAATGTGTCAGAGCATTGGTTAACCCAAACGACATGATGAGGTACTCATAAAGTCCGTACCTCGTCAAGAAAGCTGTCTTTGGTATGTCCTCCGCTCGGATTTTGATTTGATGATATCCAGACCAAAGATCCATCTTCGAAAAATACTTCGCACCCACTAGTTGATCGAATAAAATGTCGATTTGGGGCAAAGGATACTTGTTCTTTATAGTGACAGCATTTAGAGGACGATAATGAACACATAACCTCAGTGTTTCGTCCTTCTTAACAAACAACACAGAGAAACCCTAGGTGATGAGCTTGGTCGTATGAAACCCTTGATCATGAGTTCATTTAGTTGCTCCCTCAACTCCGCTAGTTCATTTGGTGCCATCATGTAAGGCCTCCATGAAATAGGTGTTGTTCCCTGGCGCCAGTTCAATCTTGAACTCGACGTCTCGTTCGGGCGGCATGCCCGGTAAATCATCGGAAAACACATCGGGGTATTCATGTACCACCAGAATATCTTCGAGTTTAATCACTTCCGTGTGGTAGGACTACCATTTCTTGATTTTCGCTGTCTGAAAACAGCATGTGCTGTCCGTGAATCGGTGAGTCAGTCTGAACAGTCCGGTTACCGATATTAAGAACGGCACCATGATGGTTTAACCATGACATCCCAAATATTACGTCTATCTTCTGCCCATCCAAAATAATCAGCGATGTTGGGTATATTTTTCGTCCCAAACATAAAACTGCTCAGGACACAATCTGATTAGCAGATACTTCCTTCCGGTGAAAGTATAAGATAACTACTCATGGGAGTATTGGTGGATAATTGGTGCTGATCCACGCATGACTTGCTGATGAAAATGTGGGTAGCACCGGAATCAAAAAGTATGAGCACGGATATGTATTTGATGGCGAACATGCCCGCTAACACCGGTGCTCCCTCCAGAACATCCTCAATAGCAAGATATTGCACACTCGCGGATTGCAATGCTGTCATGTCTACTTGAGCACGTGGCGGCATACTACCTGATGACGATGGTTGTCCACTGTTCAAAAACTTCTCCCAGCATTCTCGAGTAAAATGCCCAAAACAGCAGCAATAAGAACACGGATATTTCTTCGGTTCTTCGCTGACTTGCGGTTGAGAAGTTGAGGTACTTGGCTGCAGCAATGATTCACCAGAAATCACTCGTTGCTGCAGCTGTGGAGGTGCTTCAAGTCTTGGTGCTTGAACAGGAAATATATGATGAGTTAGTATTACTAGTGACCGCCATATTTCTACGAGGAACAATAGTTGTGTCTTCTTGCACATCACTCTGGTCCCTCTTCTCTGCATGACACTCAAGTGTCACCTGTTCTTGCAGAATGGCAGCATGACCAACTCGGTGTAATTGCCTTGATTGAACAAAGCCAACTTCTCCCTTAATTCAGGTCATAGAAGAAGCAGTCACACCTTGCAGCTTCGTTTGTCACATATTCGGGAGCGTATTGTGCCAAGAAGTTGAATTTCTTGACTTACTCAAGAACATTCATATCTCATTGCTTTATCTTCCTGAATTCCTCCCGCTTGGTCTTGATAATACCCATAGGGATGTGACGAGCACGGAGAGCTTCACAAAATTCCTTCCATGCCACTTGATGGCCTTCCGGAATAGTGGCGAGATATTCGAACCGCCAATTTCTGGTGGCTCCATGAAGTTGTTGAGCTGCAAATAATGTCTTCTGATGTTCATTACACTCAAACACTCCAAACTTGGACTTCATAACCCGAAGCCACTGATCCTCTTCCACGGGTTCGGTACCTTCCATGAAAATTGGCGGTTGAGTCGCCAAGAAGTCCAAATAAGCGTTCCGAGGTGGAACGACCTGTTGTGCTCAATGAATTACGCCTTGCTGTACCAATGCTTGGAGTAGTATTGTGTTCTCCTGATTCGACTCAACCACTTTAGCCATGACATCCACCAATACTTTTGATGGCGGTGCCTGCTCGATTAATCTCGGCGGGAACCTTCAGCCATACTCGAAGAATGAGTACGCACCATACTGCAAAATGATATTTTGAGGGGAGTCAAAAATTGATCTCAGAAGTAGGTGAAGATATGTAAGACATGAACATGCTAAAACTTTATGAAAGCAAAACAAAAATTCATGTTACACATCTCCCTAATGTTGGCATAATCAGTCCCCTTTTTCTGTACAGACCAACCTTTCTGTACTTAACCCAGATTTTAATCTTGTTAACAGCATTTTAATAACTCAAGTTGAATACCAAAGTTAAATTTAACTTCAGTACCTTTCCAACGAGTCTTTATATGCCTATAGATCGTTTCTAGATCAAAAGTTATAATTGCTCAAATTTGACAGAATTTCTGGATAAAATTTCCCAGCGTCTCCTCTGTATGTGGCTGTTTTTATCACAGTTGTACATCAAAATGCAAGACAATTCTGAACAAACTCTGAAATACAAAATTGTTACACACATGATCACCTTTCCAACGGTGTATCACATGACCCTTAGGGATTTTTCTACAGAGAGTTATGAGTGTTATAAAGAAACATCCAGAGGAGGTTTGCATCTGTCCTGTTTCTGGACAGTTTATATTAAACTGGACATTCAACCAATTTGGCGTGTGATTTTGCTCTGGAGGTCTACAGAGGAGTTGTAGAGCGCTTAAAAAAATTTCCAGAACTGTATCATATACCTCCATTGGGTCAATATACTAATAGTTATGCTCCATCAAATCCAGAAAATTTTTTTTGCCAGAACAGAGCACTCTGTTTTTGGACTTTTGAAGCCTAACAAATTCATTCATTTGATTCTTAGTTCAATGAAGAGCTCAGTAACTAATATGGTTTTTTAAATTTCCATTTTTAGTTGAAAGTTAGTTCATGAATCATTTCTCGGAGGAAAGAAAATTATCAAGTGTAGTACGGTGGCGATGCACCGTAAGAGAAATGACGGTACTATGTTGGGCTGTGACGGGTCAGGCCGTGCCATGCTGGGGTTGGGCCATGTGCCGGGTCGGGCCGTGCCGTGCTGCCGGGTTTGGCCGTGCCAGGTCGGGCCGTGTCGTGCCGAGTTGGGCCATGCTGTGGCGGGTCAGGCCGTGCCGGGTCGGCCCAAAACCCGTTAATATACGTATAATGAGTAAACACCCACAATCAATTATTAACTAATTCAAAACTTATTGAACATTTCAAAACTAAATAAACAATTAAATACTTCAAACTAATAAACTTACGATACTAATTGAAAAATAAAAAAATAATTAAACAATTATATACTAGTTAAACAGACTAATAACAAACTAAACTAAATAACTAATTAAACAATTTAAACTAATTAAATAATGTAATTAAACAATTACAATCTAAGTAAACAATTACTATTTAAAAAATCTTATCTAATTAAACAAACTAATTATAATCTAATTACACAATTACAAACTAGACAAAACTATTAAATTTCAACTTTTTACAAACAAAACTAAATACCTAATTAAACAAAAAAACTAATGACAAATTAACCTTAATAGGGAGGGGCCGGGCGGCGCCGGGTCGGGGCGGCGGCGGAGGGCCGACCGGAGTTGGCCTGGGGCGGCCGGTGGCGGCCGGGGCTGGCTTGGAGCTGTTGGTGGCGGCCGGGGGCGGCGGGGGCGGCGGCTCGGTGTCGGGGCCAGCGGCACAGCGTTGGGGGCGGCGGCGTCGGTCTCGCGCGCGGGAGGGGAGCGGTTTCCGCTCCCCCACACGCGGCTGTATATTAAGTGCTTATTTATGAGGGTTCCCTGTACCGTCGTAAATAAGCTACTTATTTATGACGGTTAGGTCAATCGTCGTTCATAAGGTCCTTATAAACGACGGTGCCCATTACCGTCGTAAATAAGTAGCTTATTTACGTCGGTTAGGTCAAATGTCGTAAATAATGGCCTTATTAACGACGGTGTTTTTTCACCTTCGTTAATATCCTTATTAACGACGACACCGTCGTAAATAATTTCCCCCCTCATTAATTTACTAGTTTCCTATAGTGTCACAAAAGAAAATCCTAACCATATTACACCGGCATATATGTATCCTTAGGTGGCACTAAGAACGGTCACTCGCACACATGATCTACTCGTAATACAGTTTTCATGGTTAGTGTACCTACATAAACCATGCAATCATCGGACTCAGTCACGCAACTGAATCCGGCTCCATAACAGTTTCATACACCCGTGCGTCATCAGTCGCACGGGTGTTCTCAAGCCAAACACGCCTTGAGCTACCTGTCACATTACAAACCACGTGACGGGGTCTCCACCTACTTGCCCGTAGCACGCCAGGGAAAGGCGTTGCTCACATACTCCAAACGACATGAAGAGTCGTAGAGAACATATGAGCGGGTCAGGTTACCTGCCACCCGTGGGGCTCCATCCTTCAGCTTGTGCGCACTGGTGGACAGCGCTTACATGCACCCCTAAGACATGGAAAGTCCCAAGATGCATGATTTTCCGACATAATCAAGTAGGTTAGGTTGCCACCTTCATATTATGCTACTATAGTAGTCCTTATGTGGGCCTAGTACCGTTTTCTCACTGTATCCTAAGTTTTTATCGTAATACGATCCTCCTTTCGTGCGATATTCCCAATACGGCTCTGATACCATGCTGTGAGGGCCTGGCCTTGCTCACGGGTCTATGACGCTGGCCCAGGAATCGCATTGGGTAGGCCATGCGATGCGGCACCCAATAGCACACGAGTAAAGGAAAACTCATATTACGTAAATCATTTGTGGAAGCGTACAAAGGTTAACTTTACAAATACTTTATCTCAAATACTACAGCGGAAGACTAATACAACTCTCACGACTCATATCTAACTTAGCATCAAAGAAACAGTCCAGCCCGTGAATGTTCTTACTAGCAACATGAATAACAAACTTCAGCAGCAAGGTTGCTCATAAGTATCCACTCGGAGGATTCCGAGTCTCATTGGACAACCGTACGCATACAATAGAGTCAGTAAATGCAAAACAACTAGTATAGTATCCTTGAGTATAAAGCTCAGCAAGACTTAACCATCGAACCTAATCATGAAACTCTACATGAAGGTTAAGACAAAGTAGGATAGCAAATTCCATAATAAAACTCTCCTAAAAGTGGATCCTTATTCTCATGTCTTATTAGCAGCAAATTAATAGTAACCTTGGGCACCTCACATCGGGAGTCCACAATCAAACAAGAAACGCTTTCTCCCGATGTAACTTGCTCACGGTGGAAATGAATCGAGTTTGCACTAATCTATTCATACAAGGTAACATCAAAATGCTAGTATCAACTTCCAACCATAGTGATTAGTTCTTATCTCATGCAAGTTCTTACTACGTCACAACTGTGAGAACAAGTATGCTCAAATATCTGCGACCGATGGTGATTCGAACCAAAAGATGCCCGGACTACACGATACGTACGCTTGTACTCGATGTTGCCTACAGCAACCATCCCAGATGTCGTACTTGGCAGCCTTTTCCAAGTTTCACCTACGTCGAATCGATCCGATCATCCCATACAGTAGCCTCACCTCATGGTGCACCTACCGACGTGAGATGTCATGAGAGAGTTATCCACATACTGCACACCTGTAACACTCTCAATTTCACTACCATGCATTGCATACATTTTTCATGTAGACAAGCATTTAAAAATAAGAAGATATGAAGAAAGGAATATAAAAGCTACTAAATGATAAAAGGAAATAGAAATGGAAAATATTGAAAATAAAATAGCCAAATCGAGCCACCCCAATTTTTCCCAAAATTTCCCCCTCCCCAATCTTTCTAAATTTTTCCTAATTTTCCTGATTTCTCCAAAATTCCCCTAGGGGGAATTTCCCCCACATTTGGGGGGAATTTTCCCCCAAATTGGTCGCACCAAATTAGGGGGGAAACCCTAATTGGGTACACCCCCTTGGCCGCATCCCATTAGGGGGGGGCCTAGTCCCCCACCTCTAGGACTCTTGGGTTAGTCCGCCACCTCTAGGACTCTATGGTTAAGTCGCCCACCTCTAGGACTATTTGGTTAAGTCCCCCACCTCTAGGACTCTTTGGTTAAGTCCCCCACCTATAGGACTCTTTGGTTAAATCCCCCACCTATAGGACTCTTTGTTCCCCACCCTTAGGACTCTTTTTCCCCCTTATAAATATAACTCCCCCCAGCCGCACACCTCTTTCTTTTTGGCCGCTGCCCCCCTGCTGCCAAGCAACCCCCTTGCTGCCAAGTCGCTGAGCCCCCCCCCCCCTTGCCAGAATTTAGCCGATGTCGAGCCCTGTCATGCCTTACCGTCACCAGAGAAGAAGCTCCCGACGTTCTGCCCTACCCGCAGCCCCAGAATTCTCCACGGAAAATCCTCCGCTGCTGCCATTGCAAGGAGGGAGGCCCTGCCACAAGGAATAAGTGAGGTAGGTCTTCGTTACCCCTCTTACAACATTGCCACTGTTTCTACGCACCCGTTTTCTTCACCCCCTGGGAGCAGAAAAGTTCTGCGTGTGGACAGACCATGTTTGGGTCGATTTTTGACGGTGGGATTGATCTACAAAGTGGATCAAGATCATCACCACGTCCACACTTGACTCCAGCAACCTTGATCATCGTAAAACCCCATGAAAGCCTACTAAAACATGCAAGAACACGTACAAACTGGTTTTATAAAACTGCACCGTAGGAATTGCATTCATTCACCTCATTGCATCTTGAGTAAAGTTTATGCATGACAATTGATTGCTGTAAATTTTGTATGTGCGTGGTCGTGAGTAGAAGGAAAAGCTCAAGAGACTGTCTACGAGGAGCTACAACACCAAGACTTCTAGACGCTTGAGCAACACGAGCCACGGGAGCAAGGCAAGTGCCCCTTTACCATATTAATCCTCTGTTTTCGAAACTATTTTGCTTGCGAAAACTCGTATGCTTGAGTCAACTTGATGGGACACCCTTTATATAGGAGTTTACTAGTTTTGTTAACCATCCTTGTCACCAGGAAAGATGATGAGTCGGGTATGGTCGTTTTCCCTTTTTGCTTCGCTTAACTTACGGGATACGGGAAGCTAAAATAAAACTTGTTAGCTACTGCACTCATGATATTAAAGATGATGAGAACTTGACGATGTTGATGAGCATGGAATCGGGGAGATCTAGGCAAGCTTGGTTCATGGATGTTGCTGAATGAGATGGTGGTTTGCTTGCCGTAGATCTAAGGACAGGTTCATGCGAGCACATGCCAGGAAAACAGTGCCACCACAAGGACGAATATGGGTGCAGCTTAGCTGACTAATTAGGTGTGTTGCTAGCTTGTTATGGACCGTTGGATGGTGCGGATAATGGGAGTTGAGAGGGACTGCCCTGGGAACTGCATGGCACAAGTGGGGGACTGTGGGTGGGGGAATGGAGATTCGAGCCTGCCGGTGAAACCTCAGTGGGTCCGTAAATACTAGTAGCCCCTTTGTAAAGGCTATTTTGTGATCTCTTGGCCATACACCGACGGTTGTGTACTGGTATATGGAGGTTCTTTCTAGTCATCGACGGGTGACGAAATCACGAACTTGTGGGTAAAGTGGTGCCACCTCTGCAGAGTGTAAAACTATCATGATAGCCGTGCTTCCAGTTACAAACACCTGGCCAATTTCCATGATTAGAGGCAAAACTTGGGATGGTGATTCGGTATTGTTGTGGTATAGTCATTGGGATTGGTTTTGGGACTGTTTTGGGTCATGACAATGAGTTTGGTTTCGATTATATGAAAATGAGATGGTTATGAACATTTATGAGTATGAGATGAATTTGAGAAAGATTATTGGCTGGTTGAGACTTGATATATGGTGAATTACGATGAAGGAATGTTGATGAATAACTTGGTTATGATGGGATTAAACTCACCTAGAAATAGTTGATGTTTTTACCATATTTGTGAAATAAAATTTGCTTGCTGCAATCAACCTTTTTATTCCCTACCTTGTTGTAAGCTACATGTCATACTTTTCCCGCACTTGCTGAGTACGACATGTACTCACCCTTGCATACCCTCATATACATCATCTACAAGAGAAGAGTACTTCAAGGAACATGTAGAGTACTAGGCGTGCGCACTACCTTCAACATGCCTATGGAGTTGAAGTTGGAGCCTGTTGTTTTAGTCATTTTCCGCTCTCGTTTAGAGTCTTCCGCTGCAAGAAGAAGTTAGATATTCATGAGTGAGACATTGAGTCAATGTAATAAAGTACTTAAACATTACTAGTACATTGTTATATTTTGAATTTCAGTTTGTGGAATACATGTGTATGTGTGATGATCATCCTGGGCACACATATGCATTCACTTGGTTCATTTTTGGAACCGGGTGTCACAAATTAGTATCAGAGCCACGTTGACCGTAGGACGCAAGCCTAGGTAGAATGGACACTCTAAAACACATAGGAATACCCCTCTAAACTATTATTTTCGAAAATTACTTGCTGCTGCACTTTACTTGTCAATTCAGCCACCGCAAAGTGCTATTTTCAGCCCCTCTTTTTCTCTTCTTTTGGACAGTAAACACTTTTGTTTTCTTTCTTCATAGCTT
Organism: Neostapfia colusana; assembly: GCA_030760725.1. Lineage (NCBI taxonomy): Eukaryota > Viridiplantae > Streptophyta > Magnoliopsida > Poales > Poaceae > Neostapfia > Neostapfia colusana. The sequence goes on from JASWHV010000011.1 coordinate 21,755,503, forward strand.
CTGAAGTTTTGGAGTTATTTTCTTCTTCTCTAAAGTTTCTCATGTCTTATTTATAGATGCCGGTGACTAGGAGCACAGCACGTATAAGGACTCATCCACCACCACTTGGGAGTGCACTTAACCCCATTGAGGTGTCCGATAGACCATATTGGGAGGAAGTGAAGATGGAACCCCATGAACAAGATGAGGTCAGTAGCTCTATGCATAAGGAAGAGGATCCGGAAGAAGTAGAACCAATCAAAGACAACATGGAAGACGATCTGCAAGAACAGCAGCATTGGTATGCACCTCAGGAGGAGTTTCATGCGGGCTTACACCCAGCGGAGCCTCATGAAGCTATGTCGGAAGGAGATGGATCCGAAGAGGAGCCACCCCCTGCTGACGCCAAAAATGAAGGTGATGAACGGACCAACCGTTCAGTTCAAGAATTCCGGTCCAACAGGATGGAAGGAGGACACATATCCAAGGAGCTTAAAGTGTTTCTGGATTGCTGCAGCATATACCCAGAATATCTTCTCAAGAAAGTCCCTCGTCTCAGACATGAAGAGTGGAAGGCTGAAGTAACCATCCTATCTAACGGTAGGGTTGTCACACGGCACTTCACACCCACATGGAGAGCTACAAGGGAAGAAGCTATTGATGATGCTGCATGGGATGCACTCACCAGACTGTGCTACGCTTTCCGTGAGCAGCTTGAGAACACTACTTTTGAGCTGCACCCGTATCGAAAGAGTGGTACAAGGGAGATCATTGGACCCCATGGAGGAGCTCTTTCCATCCTACAAGCTGCTGACAAGTCTCAGAGGTTGCTCGTGGAGTTAGGAAACCGCTATGCAAGCGCACAAGAAGAGATCCGTTACCTCTGTAAGAAGCTGTACTTGCTGGAAAAACAAGAGGAGACTCGTGCCAACGCGGAAGCAAATGGAGCACCAGCGTCATCTATCCCTACATGGACTTCCGACTCCTCTTGGCGTGCACCCATGTATGGACCACCCCCGTCACACGGCGAGAACAGCACCGTTTCACACAGTTAAGTTTAGGTTTCCCATAGAATAAGCTGTAATAGGAACGTTTAGATCGTGGTAGGATGAAATAAGAGTGGTGTGCAGAATTTAATGATGATTGCTTGTGTTTGTGTGCTGGTGTGAGTTGTGGGACACTTCGGCGAATGTCCACATCCACACATAGTGGAGAGATGTGAGATGCTTTATCACTTGTTCACATCCTCATATAGGCTGAAACTAATAAAAGAAGTTGCTTAGTTCATACACCTTGATGCATATAGTTGGGGGATCATTCTAAATATTTATTTCCTACTCTACTCTGTCTCCTACAGATGGTGAGGGAAAACTCCAACCGCTAACTGAGGAACGCTCGTCGTAACAACGAACCACAGGAGGATGGCAATGTTGAAGTTCCTGAAAATGCCAACCTCGGGGCTGATGCTTAACAACCTTGAACGGTTGATGGCTATGCAGAACCAGCTCATGCAAACTATGATACAAACATTGGGACAGCTGAAGGCTAACAACAACGACAATCCTAACCCCGTTCCTGCACCCCCACCGCCACCACTGCCGGCTCACAACAGATTGGGAGAGTTCATGAGGACTAGGCCGCCTACTTTTGCACAAGCCAATGATCCTTTGGAGGCTGATGATAGGCTGAAGTCTATGGAAAAGAAGCTTGCTATTGTTCAGTGCAATGATCGGGAGAAAGTTCTCTTGGCATCGCACCAACTTATCAGAGCAGCCGCTGATTGGTGGGACGCTCTTTGCAATGCTCATGTCAACCAGGAGACAATGACTTGAGCTGAATTCAAGGAGAGTTTCCACTCTCACTATGTCCCAGCAGGAGTCATGCTGCTTAAAAGGCAGAGTCTGAAGGTCTCCGCCAAGGAAGGAAGAACGTGACTGAGTACCTCAACAAGTTCACACAACTGTAAAGGTATGCTCCAGAAGATGTCAACTCGGACCAAAGAAAGCAGTACTTGTTCATGAGAGGATTGAACAATGAAATTCAAGTTCAGCTGCTCAATAATGATTATGCAAACTTCCAAAAGCTTGTTGACAAAGATATAGTGGTGGAGAGCAAGATTTGTGAGATTGAACAAGAGGGCAAGAGGAAGATGCCGTATCAAGGACAGGCACAAGGGAGCAATGTACGTCCCCATTTCATGCCACCAGCTGCACCACACTATGGCTCGTCCGCTTCTACTTTCCGCCCTGAAAATCCACCTCGCTCTAATCAGCCACCGCAGCAACGTCCTGTTATGCAAGCACCTCGTATGCCTATGCCTCCTGCGCCTCGTCCCAACATGGGTGCCTATGCTCAAAACCAGCCTCGCCCCAACATTCCTGCTGTTATGGGCAACAAGTCATGTTTTTCATGCGGAGAGGCGGGACACTTTGCCCCATAGAAATGGAAAAAGAACCATAGAAATGGAGGAAGGAACCATAGAAATGAAGAAAGAACCATAGAAATGGAGGAAGGAACCATAGAAATGGAGGAAAAACCACAGAAATGGAGAAGGGAATATAGAAATGGAGAATGGGGCATAGAAATGGAGAAGGGCGATGTAGAAATGGAGAATGGAACATAGAAATAGAGAGGGGAATGTAAAAATGGAGAATGGGACATAGAAATGGAAGGGGGTGTAGAAATGGAGAATGAGACATAGAAATGGACAGGGGAATGTAGAAATGGAGCAAGTAACATAGAAATGGTGAGGAATGGGAAAAAGATAGCTGAAATAAGTCATTCCCAAATTTCCTCAAATTTCTCCCAGAATTTCCAAATTCCCCAATTCCCAAAAAGGGGAATTTTCCCCCATTTTGGGGATAAAATCCCCAAGGATGCCGCACCACAAGAGATAATTTTGTTAAGATCCAAAAAAATTGAATAGGACTCTTATTTGAGCTCCAATTGGAGTAGGACTCTCCTTTTCCCCCTTATAAACATAACCCCCACCCCCTTGGCCGACCCATCTCTCTTTTGGTCAACCCCCCTGCTACCAAGCCCCCTTCCTTGCTGCCAAGTCGCCAATTTCCCCCCTTGCCGGAATTTGGCCGCCGTCGAGCTCCATCGAGCCCCGCCGTTGCCGGAGAAGAAGCCTGGCGATCTGTCCTGCCCTAATCTTCCATAGAAAAATTCCCCACTTCTGCCATTGCTAGGAGGAAGGCCCTGCCACCAAAAATAAGTGGGGTAGGTCTCCATTACCCATCTTACGATGTCGCCGCTGTTTCTACACATCCGTTTTCTTCGCCCCCTTTGAGCAGAAACTTTTGCGTGTGGACAGATCGTGTTTTGATTGGTTTTTGATGGTGGAATTGATCTAGATCTTGAGTCAAGATCATCACCACGTCCACACTTGATCCCTACATCTTTGTTCATCATAAAACCCAATGAAAACCCGATAAACATGCAAGAACACGTACAAACTGGTTTAATAAAACAGCACCATAGGATTTGCATTCAGCTACCCTATTGCATCTTGAGTAAGGTTTGTGCATGATGATTGATTGCTGTGGATTTTGTATGTGCGTGATCGTGAGTAGAAGGACAAGATCAAGGGACCATCTACGAGGATCTACAGCACCAAGACTTTGAGACGCTCGAACAGCAAGAACCACGGGAGCAAGGCAAGTGCCCCTTGACCATATTGATCCCATGTTTTGAAACTATTTTTGTTTGCGAAAATGAGTATGCTTGAGTCAACTTGATGGGACACCCTTTATAGGAGTTTACTAGTTTTGTTAACCATCCTTGTCGCCGGGAATGTAAATGAGTCGGGTATGGTCGTTTTTCCTTTTTCCTTCGCTTAATCTACGCGATACAGGAAGCTGAATTAAAACATGGTTAGCTACTGCACTCATATGAATAATGATGATGAGAACTTGATGATGATAATGAGCATGGAATCGGGGAGATCTAGGCAAGCTTGGCTCGTGAATGTTGCTGTATGAGATGGTGGTACTTGTCATAGATCTAAGGACTGGTTCATCAGAGAATATGCTAGGAAAACAGTGCCACCACAAGGCCAAATATGGGTGCGGCTGAGCTGATTAATTAGGTGTGTTGCTAGCTTGTTATGGACCGTGGATGGAGCGGGGAATGGGAGTCTAGGAGGGCTGCCCTGGGAACTGCATGGCACAAGAGGGGGCCCGTTGGTGGGAGAATGGTGATTTGAGCCTGCCGGTGAAACCTCAGTGAGTCCATACATCTAGTAGCCCCTTTGTAAAGGCTATTTTATGATCTCTTGGCTATACAACGACGGTTGTGTACTGGTATAATGGAGGTTCTGCAGTCGCCGATGGGTTTCGAAATCACAAACTTGTGGGTAAAGTGGTGCCACCTCTGCAGAGTGTAAAATTATCATGATCGTCGTGCTTCCGGTCACAACCACCTGGACAACTTCCATGATTAGATGGAAAACTTGGGATGGTTATTTGGTATGGTTAAGGTATGGTCATTGGGATTGGTTTTGGGACTGTTTTGAGTCATGAAAATGAGTTTGGCTTCGGTTATATGAATATGAGATGGTTATGAACATTTATGAGCATTAGATGAACTTGAGAAAGATTAATGGCTGGATGAGACTTGATAAATGGTGAATTATGATGAAAGAATGTTGTTGTTTTACTTGGTTATATTGGGATTAAACTCACCTAGACTTAGTTGTTGTTTTTATCATGTTTGTGAAATAAAATTTGCTTTTTGCAATGAGCCTTTTTATTCCCTACCTTGTTGTAAGCTACATGTCATACTTTTCCCGCACTTGCTGAGTACGACATGTACTCACCCTTGCATTATCACATAAACATCAGCAACAGGAGAAGAGTACTTCGAGGACCATGTGGAGTACTAGGTGTGCGAACTACCGTCAACATGCCTGTGGAGTTGAAGATTGGAGTCTGCTGTCTTTAGTTATTTCCTCTGCCGTTTAGAGACTTCCGCTGCAACAATAAGTTAGAGACTCATGAGTGAGACTTTGAGTTATTGTAATAACGTATTAAACACTATTTATTCTTGGTTATATTCTGAATTCAGTTTGTGTGTTACATGTGTATGAGTGATGAACATCCTGGGCACACATATGCATTAACTTGGTTCTGTTTTCGGAACCGGGTGTCACAGATTGGTATCAGAGCCACGTTGACTGTAGGACGCAAGCATATGTAGAATGGACACTCTAAAACACATAGGCACACCCCTCTAAACTGCTATTTTCGAAAATTGCTTGCTGCTGCACTTTTACTTGTCAATTCAGCCACCGCAAAGTGCTATTTTCGGCCCCTCCTTTTCTCCTTATGGACAGCAACACCTTTGCTTTCTTGCTCCATAAATTCTGAAGTTTTGGAGTTATTTCTTCCTTCTCTAAAGTTTCTCATGTCTTATTTATAGATGCCGGTGACCAGGAGCACAACACGCATAAGAACTCGTCCACCATCACGTGGGAGTGCTCTTAACCCCATTGAGGTGTCCGATGGACCATATTGGGAAGAAGTGAAGATGAAACCACATGATGAAGATGAAGTCAGTAGCTCTATGCATGAGGAAGAGGATCCGGAAGAGGTGGAACCAATCGAAGATGACATGGAAGATGATCCACAAGAGCGGCATTGGTACGCACCTCAGGAGGAGTTTCATGCGGGGTTACACCCCGTGGAGCCTAATGAAGCTATGTCGGGAGGAGATGAACCTGAGGAGGAGCCACCCCTTGCTGAGGCCAATAATAAAAGTGATGAATGGGCCAACCGTTCAGTTCAAGAATTTCGGTCCGACGGAATGGAAGGAGGACACACATCCAGGGAGCTCAAAGAATTTCTTTATTGCTGCAGCCTATACCCGGAGTATCTCCACAAGAAAGTCCCTCGTCTCGGACATGCACACTGGAAGGCTGAGGTAACCATCCTATCTAACGGTAGGGTTGTCACTCGGCACTTCGCACCCACATGGAGAGCTACAAGGGCAGAAGCTATCGATGATGCTGCATGGGATGCACTCACCGAACTGTGCTACACCTTCTGTGAGCAGCTTGAGAACACTACTTTTGAGCTGCACCCGTATCGGAAGAGTGGTACAAGGGAAATTATTGGACCCCATGGAGGAGCTGTTTCCAACCCATAAGATGCTTCAAGTCTCAGAGGTTGCTCGTGGAGTTAGGAAACCGCTATGCAAGCGCACAATAAGAGATCCGTTACCTCCGCAAGAAGCTGTATTTACTGGAGAAACAAGCGGAGACTCGTGCCAACACGGAAGCGAATGGAGCACCAACGTCATCAAACCCTACATGGACTGCTGACTCACCATGGCGTGCGCCTATATATGGACCATCCCTGTCACACGGTGAGAACAGCACCGGTTCTCACGATTAAGTTTAGGTTTCCAATTGAACAGGTTGTAATATGAACTCTTAGATTGTAGTAGCTTGAATAAGAGTGGTGTGCTGAAATTTTTGTGATGATTGCTTGGTTTGTGTGCTGATGTGAGTTGTGGGACGCTTTTGCGAATGTCCAAATCCACACATAGTGGAGAGATGCGAGATGCTTCAGCACTTGTTCACATCCTCATGTAGGCTGATATTAATAAAAGAAGTTGCATAGTTCATACACCTTGATGCATATAGTTGGAAAGTAAAATCTGAATTCTATCTCATACAATGTCCGAAAGTAAGCCTTAAAATAAGGGGGGTAGACTTTCTTGCCAACCTTATTGTGTTTAATTCCCAAGGGATTGATATAATACTTGGAACAGATTGGTTAAGCAATCACAACGGAGTGATTCAATGTGCTAAGAGGAGCGTGCAGTTGACAAATGAGCACGGTACTCGTATTGAGTTCAAGTCAGCCCAACCGGCAACCGAGAAGGCAGTGTTGAACTACGTCAAAGAAGCAACATTGTAAAGCATTCCGGAGGTTCAAGAATTTTCAGATGTGTTCCCGGAAGAACTTCCAGGTATGCCACCTGACCGGGACATTGAATTTGCCATTGATTTAGTACCTGGAACTGCACCTATAGCGAAAAGGCCGTATAGAATGCCCGCTAATGAACTAGTGGAACTTAAGAAGAAAATTCAGGAGCAGCTAGAAAAGGGTTTTATACGCCCAATCTCGTCACCATGGAGAGCCCTCGTGCTCTTCGTAGACAAGAAGGATGGGACCCAAAGGATGTGTGTGGATTATAGGTCTCTCAATGAGGTAACGATCAAGAATAAATACCCGCTGTCTTGTATAGAGGACCTGTTCAACCAAATGAAAGGTGCTCTAATTTTCTCCAAGATTGATCTTCGGTCGGGATACTTCCAGCTGAAGATTAAGCCCTCCGATATACCCAAGACTGCATTTCGAACATGGTATGGTTCGTATGAATATACGGTTATGTCTTTTGTGTTAACGAATGCACCCGCATACTTCATGTACCTCATAAATAAGGTCTTCACGGAGTACTTGGACAAGTTCATCGTGGTTTTCATGAACGATATCATGGTTTATTCGAAAAGTGAGGAAGAACATGAAGAACACTTGAGATTGATATTGCAGAAATTGCGAGAGCATCAATTGTATGCTAAGTTCAGCAAGTGTCAATTTTAGCTAAAGGAGATATCATTCCTAGGCCACAGCATATCCGAAGGAGGAGTATCGGTTGATCCCGGAAAAGTGGGAGATGTTTTGAAGTGGAATCAACCGCAGAATGTAAGAGATATTCAGAGTTTCCTTGAGATGGCTGGATACTACCGCCGGTTCATCAAGGATTTCTCCAAAATAGCGAAGCCTACGACTGAATTACTAGTGAAGGGAAAAGCATTTCAGTGGACACCAATGTGCCAAGAAAGCTTTGAGGAACTCAAGAAAAGACTAACCACAGCGCCGGTTTTGGTATTGCCAGACGTGAGCAAGAGCTTCGACATATATTGTGACGCATCAAGACAAGGGCTTGGATGTGTGCTCATGCAAGAAGTACAAGTGGTAGCCTATGCGTCGAGTCAACTAAAGAAACACGAGCTGAATTACCCCACACATGACATAGAACTTGCAGCCATGGTACATGCCTTGAAGATTTGGAGGCATTATATCCTTGGTCACCGATGTGAGATTTATACAGATCACAAAAGCTTCAAGTATATATTCACGCAAACGGATCTGAATTTGAGGCAACATCAATGGTTGGGACTCATCAAGGATTATGATGTTGGAATCAACTATCACCCCAGAAAGGCCAATGTAGTAGCCGATGCGTTGAGCCGAAAGGGAGCATGTCACCAACTCACGGTTTGGGAGCTGCCGCCCGAGCTGCGCAAGGAGTTCGAACAGTTACATCTCCTGTTCTTGAATGAGATGGAAGTGATAGAACTCAACTCCTCACTGGAACAAGAGATACGAGATGGCCAAGCAACGGATGAGGAAATCAAGGAAAGAATCCGAGAAGGCATAGAAAAGTATTTCAAGGAAGACGAGAAAGGCACGCTTTGGTTAGGGAAAAGGATTTGTGTGCCTAACATGAAGCACATCCACGACACGATATTAAAGGAGGCACATGACTCACCTAATTCCATACACCCCGGCTGTACAAAGATGTACAACGACCTGAAAACTTGCTATTGGTGGGATGGTATGAAAAGGGGAAATAGCTGAATATGTTGCCTTATGCAACACGTGCCAACGGGTGAAGGCCGAACATCAAAGACCCGCTGGACTGTTGCAGCCATTGAAAGTACCCGAGTGGAAGTGGGAAGACATCAGCATGGATTTCATCGTTGTATTTCCATGTACTCAATCGGGTTACGACTCTATTTGGGTTATCATGGACCGATTGACAAAAACAGCCCATTTCCTTCCTGTTAAAACATAATACAACGTTGCACAACTAGCCGAGCTGTATATGGGGCAAATCGTGTGTCGCCATGGAGTTCCGAAGAGGATAGTTTCAGATCGGGGTTCTCAATTTACCTCTAGGTTCTGGAAGAAGCTGCATGAAGCCATGGGTACACGACTGAATTTCAGCTCTGCTTATCACCCGCAAACCGACGGGCAAACTGAGAGGACAAATCAAATTTTGGAAGACATGTTGAGAGCTTGCACCTTGAAACATGGGCGTAGTTGGGAGAGGAGCCTGCCGTATGCTGAATTCTCATACAACAACAGCTACCAAGCCAGCTTGAAGATGTCACCTTTCAAAGCATTGTATGGTAGAAGGTGTACAACGCTGCTGTTCTGGAATGAGACCGGAGAGAGTCAAGTGTTTGGACCCGAATTGCTGCAAGACGCCGAGAAGCAAGTCCAAAAGATACGAGAAAACTTGAAGAATGCTCAGTCATGACAAAAAGGTTATGCGTACAATAGGTGAAGAAAATTGACTTTCGAAGTGGGAGACTTCGTGTATCTTAAAGTATCGCCTATCCGAGGCCAACGACGGTTCAACGTCAAGGGCAAGTTAGCAGCTCGCTACATCGGGCCATTCAAGATTTTGGACAAGCGAGGAAAAATAGCCTATCAACTAGAGCTGACAATGCACCTCTCCGATGTGCACGACATGTTTCACGTGTCCCAACTAAACCAGTGCTTAAGAGTACCAGAAGAACAAGTACCGATGGATGAGCTTGAGATTCAAGAGGATCTGACCTACGTGGAGCACCCCGTAAAAATTTTGGACATAAAGGAGAGGGTCACGAGGAACAAAGTGATCCGTTGGTGCAAGGTACAATGGAGCCATCACACGGAAACTGAAACTACATGGGAGCGTGAGGAAGACCCCAAGGCAGAATTCCCCGATCTATTCTCTACTCTATCAAATCTCGAGGGCGAGATTCAGTTTAAGGGGGGTAGGTTTGTAACACCCTCAAATTCATTTCCATGCATTTCATACATTTTTCATGTAAAGAAACATTATAAAAGAAGTTGAAATGGAGAAAGAACTATAGAAATGGAAAAAGAACTATAGAAATGGTGAAAGAACCATAGAAATAGAGAAAAGAACCATAGAAATGGTGAAAGAACCATAGAAATGGAGGAAGGAACCATAGAAATGGAAAAAGAACCATAGAAATGGAGAGAGAACCATAGAAATGGAAGAAGGAACCATAGAAATGAAGAAAGAACCATAGAAATGGAGGAAGGAACCATAGAAATGGAGGAAAAACCACAGAAATGGAGAAGGGAATATAGAAATGGAGAATGGGGCATAGAAATGGAGAAGGGCAATGTAGAAATGGAGAATGAGACATAGAAATGGAGAGGGGAATGTAGAAATGGAGAATGGGACATATAAATGGAGAGGGGAATGTAGAAATGAAGCAAGTGACATAGAAATGGTGAGGAATGAGAAAAACATAGCTGAAATAAGCCATTCCCAAATTTCCCCAAATTTCTCCCAAAATTTCCAAATTCCCCAATTCCCAAAAAGGGTAATTTCCCCCACATTTTGGGGATAAAATCCCCAAGGCTGCCGCACCACAAGAGATAAGTTTGTTAAGATCCAAAAAAAAATTGAATAGGACTCTTATTTGAGCTCGAATTGGAGTAGGACTCTCCTTTTCCCCCTTATAAATATAACCCCCACCCCCTTGGCCAACCCCTCTCTCTTTTGGTCGTCCCCCCTGCTTCCAAGCCCATTTTCTTGCTGCCAAGTCGCCAAGTTTCCCCCCTTGCCAGAATTTGGCCGCCGTCGAGCTCCGTCGAGCCCCGCCGTCGCCGGAGAAGAAGCCCGACGATCTGTCCTGCCCTAATCTTCCACAGAAAAATTCCCCACTGCTGCCATTTCTAGGAGGAAGGCCCTGCCACCAAAAGGAAGTTAGGTAGGTCTCCATTACCCATCTTACGATGTCTCCGCTATTTCTACGCATCCGTTTTCTTCGCCCCCTTTGAGCAGAAACTTTTGCGTGTGGATAGATCGTGTTTTGATCAGTTTTTGATGGTGGAATTGATCTAGATCTTGAGTCAAGATCATCACCACATCCACACTTGATCCCTACACCCTTGTTCATCATAAAACCCCATGAAAACCCGTTAAAACATGTAATAACACGTACAAACTGGTTTAATAAAACAGCACCATAGGATTTGCATTCATCTACCCCATTGCATCTTGAGTAAAGTTTGTGCATGATGATTGATTGCTGTGGATTTTATATGTGCGTGATCGTGAGTAGAAGGACAAGCTCAAGAGGCCATCTACAAGGATCTACAGCACCAAGACTTCGAGATGCTCGAACAGCAAGAACCATGGGAGCAAGGCAAGTGCCCCTTGACCATATTGATCCCATGTTTTGAAACTGTTTTTGTTTGCGAAAAGCATGCTTGAGTCAACTTGATAGGACACCCTTTTATAGGAGTTTACTAGTTTTGTTAACCATCCTTGTCGCCAGGAAAGTAGATGAGTCGGGTATGGTCGTTTTTCCTTTTTTCTTCGCTTAATCTACGCGATACAGGAAGCTGAATTAAAACATGGTTAGCTACTGCACTCATATGAATAATGATGATGAGAACTTGATGATGATAATGAGCATGGAATCGGGGAGATCTAGGCAAGCTTGGTTCGTGAATGTTTCTGGATGAGATGGTGGTACTTGCCATAGATCTAAGGACCGGTTCATGCGAGAATATGCTAGGAAAACAGTGCCACCACAAGGCCAAGTATGGGTGCGCCTTAGCTGATTAATTAGGTGTGTTGCTAGCTTGTTATGGACCGTGGATGGCGCGGGGAATGGGAGTCTAGAAGGGCTGCCCTGGGAACTGCATGGCACAAGAGGGGGCCCGTTGGTGGGAGAATGGTGATTCGAGCCTGCCGGTGAAATCTCAGTGAGTCCATACATCTAGTAGCCCCTTTGTAAAGGCTATTTTGTGATCTCTTGGCTATACAACGACGGTTGTGTACTGGTATAATGGAGGTTCTGCAGTCGCCGACGGGTGACGAAATCACGAACTTGTGGGTAAAGTGATGCCACCTCTGCAGAGTGTAAAACTATCATGGTAGTCGTGCTTCCGGTCACAAGCACCTGGCCTACTTCCATGATTAGAGGGAAAACTTGGGATGGTTATTTGGTATGGTTAAGTTATGGTCATTGGGATTTGTTTGGGGACGGTTTTGAGTCATGAAAATGAGTTTGGCTTCGGTTATATGAATATGAGATGGTTATGAATATTTATGAGCATTAGATGAACTTGAGAAAGATTGATGGATGGATGAGACTTGATAAATGGTGAATTATGATAAAAGAATGTTGCTGTTTTACTTGGTTATATTGGGATTAAACTCAATTAGACTTAGTTGATGTTTTTATCATGTTTGTGAAATAAAATTTGCTTGCTGCAATGAGCCTTTTTATTCCCTACCTTGTTGTAAGCTACATGTCATACTTTTACCGCACTTGCTGAGTGTGACATGTACTCACCCTTGCATTATCACATAAACATCAGCAACAGGAGAAGAGTACTTCGAGGACCATGTGGAGTACTAGGCGTGCGAACTACCGTCAACATGCCTGTGGAGGTTAAGATTGGAGCCTGCTATCTTTAGTTATTTCCGTTGTCGTTTAGAGACTTCCGCTGCAAGAATAAGTTAGAGACTCATGAGTGAGACTTTGAGTTATTGTAATAACGTACTTAAACACTATTTATTCGTGGTTATATTCTGAATTCAGTTTGTGGATTACATGTGTATGTGTGATGAACATCCTGGGCACACATATGCATTAACTTGGTCCTGTTTTCGGAACCGGGTGTCATAGGTAGACTTTTTCTTGCCAACCTTATTGTCTTGGATTCCCAAGGGATTGACATAATACATGGAATGGACTGGTTAAGCAAGCACAATGGAGTGATTCAATGTGCTCAGAGGATCGTGCAGTTGACGAGTGAGCACGATACTCGTATTGAGTTTGAGGCAGCCCAACCTACAACGGAGTTAGAAGTGCTGAACCACATCAAAGAAGCGACATTGGAAAGCATTCCGGTGGTTCGAGAATATTTAGATGTATTCCCGGAAGAACTTCTAGATATGCCACCTGACCGGGACATTAAATTTGCCATTGATTGAGTACTCGGAACTGCACTTATAGCGAAGAGGCCGTATAGAATGCCTGCTAATGAATTAGTGGAACTCAAGAAGAAAATTTAGGAGCAGCTAGATAAGGGTTTTATACGCCCAAGCTCGTCACGTGGGGAGCCCCCGTGCTCTTCGTAGACAAGAAAGATGGGACCCGAAGAATGTGCGTGGACTATAGGTCTCTGACGAGATGATGATCAAGAATAAATACCCACTGCCTTGCATAGAGGACCTATTCGATCAAATGAAAGGTGCCCAAATTTTTTCCAAGATTGATCTTCGATCGGGATACTTCCAGCTGAAGATTAAGCCCTCCGACATACCCAAAACTGTATTTCGAACACGGTATGATTCGTATGAGTATACCATTATGTCTTTTGGGTTGACGAATGCACCCGCATACTTTGTATACCTCATGAATAAGGTTTTCATGGAGTACTAGGACAAGTTCGTCATGGTTTTCATTGACGATATCATGGTGTATTCAAAAAGGGAGGAAGAACATGAAGAACACTTGAGATTGACATTGTAGAAACTACGAGAGCATCAATTGTATGCTAAGTTTGGCAAGTGTCAATTTTGGCTAAAGGAGATATCGTTCCTAGGCCACATTATATCCGAAGGAGGAGTATCGGTTGACCCCGGAAAGGTGAGAGATGTATTGAAGTGGAACCAACTGCAGAATATGAGGGATATTCAGAGTTTTCTTGGGATGGCTGGATACTACCGCTGGTTCATCAAGGATTTCTCCAAAAAAGCGAAGCCTATGACGGAATTGCTGATGAAGGGAAAAGAATTTCAGTGGACACCAGCATGTCAAGACAGCTTTGAAGGGCTTAAGAGGAGATTAACAACAACGCTGGTTTTGGTATTGCCGGACGTGAGCAAGAGTTTCGATATATATTATGATGCATCAAGACAAGGGCTCGGATGTGTGCTCATGCAAGGAGGCCAAGTGGTATCCTATGCATCGAGACAACTAAAGAAACATGAGCTGAATTACCCCACACACGACGTGGAACTTGCGGCCGTGGTACATGCTTTGAAGATTTGGAGGCATTATATCCTTGGCCACCGGTGTGAGATCTATACGTATCACATAAGCCTCTAATATATATTCACGCAAACGGATATGAATTTGAGGCAACGTCGATGGTTGGAACTCATCAAGGATTATGATGTTGGAATCAGCTATCACCCCGGAAAGGCCAATGTAGTAGCTGATGCGTCGAGCCGAAAGGGGAGCATGTCACCAACTCACGGTTCGGGAGCTGCCACCTGAGCTGCGTAAGGAGTTCAAACGGTTACATCTCGGGTTCTTGAACGAGATGGAAGTGATAGAACTGAACTTAACGCTGGAACAAGAGATATGAGATGGCCAAGCAATGGATGAGGAAATAAAGGAAATCAAGGAAAGAATCTGACAAGGCATAGAGAAGGATTTCAAGGAAGACGAGAATGGCACGCTTTGGTTAGGGAAAAGGATTTGTGTGCCTAATGTGAAGCACATCCACGACACGATACTAAAGGAGGCACATGACTCACCTTATTCCATACACCCCGGCTGTACAAAGATGTACAAGGACCTGAAAACTTGTTATTGGTGGGATGGTATGAAAAGGGACATTGCTGAATATGTTGCCTTATGCGATACGTGCCAACGAGTGGAGGCCGAACATCAAAGACCCGCTGGATTGTTGCAGCCATTAAAAGTACCCGAGTGGAAGTGGGAAGACATCAGCATTGATTTCATAGTCGGATTGCCATGTACTCAGTCCGGCTACGACTCCATTTGGGTTATCGTGGACCGATTGATGAAAAAGCCCACTTCCTTCCTGTGAGAAAATCGTATATGGAGCAAATCGTGTGTCGTCATGGAGTTCCAAAGAGGCTAGTTTCAGATCGAGGTTCTCAATTTACCTCTAGGTTCTGGAAGAAGCTGCATGAAGCCATGGGTACACGATTGAATTTCAGCTCCGCATATCACCCGCAAACCGACGGGCAAACTGAGAGGACAAATTAAATTTTGGAAGACATGTTGAGAGCTTGCACCTTGAAGCATGGGCGTAGTTGGGATAAGAGCTTGCGATATGCTGAATTCTCGTACAACAACAGCTACCAAGCCAGCTTGAAGATGTCACCTTTCGAAGCATTGTATGGTAGACGGTGTAGAACACCGCTGTTCTGGAATGAGACTAGAGAAAGCCAAGTATTCGGACCCGAAGTGCTGCAAGACGCCGAAAAGCAAGTCCAAACGATATGTGAAAACTTGAAGGCCGCTCAGTCACGACAAAAGGGTTATGCGGACAATAGGCAAAGAAGATTGACCTTCGAAGTTGGAGACTTCGTGTATCTTAAAGTGTCGCCTATCCGAGGCCAACGGCGGTTCAATGTCAAAGGAAAATTAGCACCTCGCTACATCGGGCCATTCAAGATTTTGGGCAAGCGAGGAAAGGTAGCCTATCAACTAGAGCTGCCAACACACCTCTCCGACATACACGATGTGTTTCACATATCTCAGCTCAAGAAATGCCTAAGAGTACCGGAAGATCAAGTACCGATGGATGAGCTAGAGCTTCAAGAGGATCTGACATATGTGGAACACCCCGTTAAAATCTTGGACGTGAAGGAAAGGGTCACGAGGAACAAAGTAATCCGTTGGTGCAAGGTACAATGGAGCCATCACACGGAAGCCGAAACTACGTGGGAATGTGAGGAAGATATCAAGGCGAACTCCCTCATCTTTTCTCCACTCTATCGAATCTCGGGGGCGAGATTGATTTTAAGGGGGGTAGGTTTGTAACACCCTCAATTTCACTACCATGCATTGCATACATTTTTCATGTAGAGAAGCATTTAAAAAGAAGAAGAAATGAAGAAAGGAATATAGAAGCTACTAAAATGATAAAAGGAAATAGAAATGGGAAATAATGAAAATAAAATAGCCGAATTGAGCCACCCCAATTTTCCCCCTCCCCAATCTTTCCAAATTTTTCCCAATTTCCCGATTTCTCCCAAAATTCCCCTAGGGGGAATTTCCCTCACATTTGGAGTGAATTTCCCCCCAAATTGGCTGCACCAAATTAGGGGGGAAACCCTAATTGGGCACAACCCCCTTGGCCGCAGCCCTTTAGGGGGGAACCCTAGTCCCCCACCTCTAGGACTCTTGGGTTAGTCCCCCACCTCTAGGACTCTTTGGTTAAGTCCCCCACCTTTAGGACTCTTTGTCCCCCACCTCTAGTACTCTTTGGTTAAGTCCCCCACCTCTAGGACTCTTTGGTTAAGTCCCCCACCTCTAGGACTCTTTGTTCCCCACCCCTAGGACTCTTTTTCCCCCTTATAAATATAAACCCCCAGCCGCACACCTCTTTCTTTTTGGCCGCCCCCCTGAGGCCAGGCCGCCCCCTTGCTGCCAAGTCACCGAGTCCCCCCACCCTTGCCGGAATCTGGCCGCCGTCGAGCCCTGTCACGCCTCGCCGTCGCCGGAGAAGAAGCCCCCGACGTTCTGCCCTACCCGCAGCCCCATAATTCTCCACAAAAAATCCTCCGCTGCTGCCATTGCTAGGAGGGAGACCCTGCCACAAGAAAGAAGTGAGGTAGGTCTTCGTTACCCCTCTTACAACCTCACCTTTGTTTCTACGCACCCGTTTTCTTCACCCCCTGCGAGCAGAAAAATTCTGCGTGTGGACATACCATGTTTGGGACGATTTTTGACGGTGGGATTGATCTACAAAGTGGGTCAAGATCATCACCACGTCCACACTTGATCCCAGCAACCTTGATCATCGTAAACTCCATGAAATCCTACTAAAACATGCAAGAACACGTACAAACTGGTTTTATAAAACTGCACCATAGGAATTACATTCATTCACCTCATTGCATCTTGAGTAAAGTTTGTGCATGACAATTGATTGATGTAAATTTTGTATGTGCATGGTCTTGAGTAGGACAAGCTCAAGAGACTACGAGGAGCTACATCACCAAGACTTCGAGACGCTTGTGCAATATGAGCCACGGGAGCAAGGCAAGTGCCCCTTGACCATATTGATCCTATGTTTTCAAAACTGTTTTGCTTGCGAAAACTTGCATGCTTGAGTCAACTTGATGGGACACCCTTTTATAGGAGTTTACTAGTTTTTTTAACCATCCTTGTCGCCAAGAAAGATGATGAGTCGGGTATGGTCATTTTTCCTTTTTGCTTCGCTCAACTTACGGGATACGGGAAGCTGAAATAAAACATGTTAGCTACTGCACACATGATATTAAAGATGATGAGAACTTGATGATGTTGATGAGCATGGAATCGAGGAGATCTAGGCAAGCTTGGTTCGTGGATGTTGCTGAATGAGATGGTCGTTTGCTTGCCGTAGATCTAAGGACCGGTTCATGCGAGCACATGCCAGGAAAACAGTGCCACCACAAGGCGGAATATGGGTGCGGCTTAGCTGACTAATTAGTTGTGTTCCTAGCTTGTTATGGACATTTAGATAGTGCGGGGAACGGGAGTCGAGAGGGACTTCCCTGGGAACTGCATGGTACAAGAGGGGGCCCGTGGGTGGGAGAATGGAGATTCGAGCCTGCCGGTGAAAACTCAGTGGGTCCGTACATACTAGTAGCCCCTTTGTAAAGGCTATTTTGTGATCTCTTGGCCATACACCGATGATTGTATACTGGTACAATGGAGGTTCTTTCTAGTTGCTGACGGGTGACGAAATCATGAACTTGTGGGTAAAGTGGTTCCACCTCTGCAGAGTGTAAATCTATCATGATAGCCGTGCTTTTGGTTACAAGCACCTCGCCAACTTCCATGATTAGAGGCAAAACATGGGATGATTATTCAATATGGTTGTGGTACGGTCATCGGGATTGGTTTTGGGACTGTTTTGGGTCATGACAATGAGTTTGGTTTTGGTTATATGAAAATGAGATGGTTATGAACATTTATGAGTATGAGATGAATTTGAGAAAGATTATTGGCTGGTTGAGACTTGATATATGGTGAATTATGATGAAGGAATGTTGATGAATAACTTGGTTATCATGGGATTAAACTCACCTAGAAATAGTTGCTGTTTTACCATATTTGTGAAATAAAATTTGCTTGCTGCAATGAACCTTTTTATTCCCTACCTTGTTGTAAGCTACATGCCATACTTTTCCCGCACTTGCTGAATACGACATGTACTCACCCTTGCATACCCACATATACATCAGCTACAGGAGAAGAGTACTTCAAGGAACGTGTGGAGTACTAGGCGTGCGCACTACCGTCAACATGCCTATGGATTTGAAGTTGGAGCCTGCTGTTTTATTTATTTTCCGCTGTCATTTAGAGTCTTACGCTGCAAGAATAAGTTAGATATTCATGAGTGAAACATTGAGTCGATGTAATAAAGTACTTAAACATTATTCATACGTGGTTATATTCTGAATTTCAGTTTTGTGGAATACATGTGTATGTGTGATGAACATCCTGGCCTCACATATGCATTCATTTGGTTCATTTTCAGAACCGGGTGTCACAACACCCGCCGTTCGCCTGAGGCGACCGGAAAAGTCCCAACGCAAGCTTCCCGAGGTACATCGGTTTACTGGGTCCCATATAGCCAGCATGAGTCCGGTAAACAACTCAAACTTGTCCAATAGGGCCGCACACAGATCGGTCCTTGACCGACACGGACAGGTCTAACACACCCAGGCCCCTATGTACTGTTGCTCCTACAACCTGCCCAGTCTCAAGTTCGCTTGCTAACAAATTTTCTTGAACCAATCCCATGTGCCCCTTTTTCTCCTATTCATGCGAGTAGCGTCCAACCACTCGACTTCTACCGAGTCCTACATAAGCATTACAGTTTCTACACGATGAAAATATATCTACCCAATACTCCATGGGTTGTTTTGGTCATGCAAGAGGAGTATCAAATCATCTATACCTAATGCACATTTCATATCCTAACCAACAGAGTGAATACAAAGTAAAAACTTAAAAGCTGTTAAATGCAAACCGGAGCTTGCCTGTTTTGCAGGGGAGTAAAATATATAATCAGTTAGTAATATTTTATCCCTTGATCCTCCTGACCTTGATCAACTAATCCACACTTCAAGGGATGAACTCCGTCGAAGTCCTTCGTCGTGAGTACTATCGACATGTATATTCATAAGTTTTTATAATGCAATTCAGAAAATTAAAGACTTGACTTTGTGAGCAACAGAGGACTGTTTGAAAGTGCTAAGAATGACTTGGTTGCCTCTGTTGTGCAAAGAAACTCAAAGGTTAACTCAAGCTTCCTTAGGAGTTTAGTTATAAAACTAACTAAGTTTCCTAATGAACATATGAGATGAGATGAAAAGATTTGAATGAAACTGAAGATCAGGAACTCCAATGACTTCAAAACTTTTACAGCAAGTCCTTTACTACACATGGACCTAGCTTGCCAAATTACAGTACAGCAGATTGCACTCAGCAAATTCCTACTCAAATCAAATCCAAATGAGCTAAAACGTTGCTAGAAGTTCAATAATAACCTAAAGAACATTATGGAAAAATTTGGAATTTTTTGGATGAACCAAACTCTCTCAATAATTCTTTTTAAGAAAATTTTAAAGAATTTTCTAGAATTTATTATTGACTTTAATACAAATGGGGATTCATATTTGGATAGATCTTTGTAAACTGAATCTAACCCAATTTTAATCACTCAAGTTGGAGTTTTTTACACCAAGTTATGAATTTCTAAAGTTGTAGCAAAGTCTGGAATTTATTTGCTACTGGAAATTGAATTGGGCCCACTGTTTAAATCGAAGCCAATAGAATGCGGGCCACACCGGGGCTACGGGGTTAACAGCGCATAGCCACAGATGATCCCGAACCACAGCCAATCCCGAATTCAAATTTCGGTCGCTGACGTGTGGGACCGGCGCCTGCTTCTTCTTCCTCCGGTTCCTTCCCGCGCTAGCGCGACCCCTCGCCGGACAGAGGCGGAGCTCTCACCGGCGACTCGTTTCCGGCCGTGTCCTGGCCGGAGACTCGCCGCCCGGGGGTTTTCGAGGGTGAGGAATCCTTTGGTGGTGTGCTCTCACGCTGTCGGTGGCGGTGTGCGGCGGCCTCAGGACGACTTTGGCGCCGACGACCGTCCGGTCTAGCACCCCAACGCTCGGGACAAATGCTTTACAGTTGAATGTGGCCTAGAGGGGGGGTGAATAGGCCTTCAAAAGATTCCTGCACACTTAATAAAATTATCAGAAACTTGATGGACCGGACTAGTCCGGTTGTGTGGGCGGACTAGTACGGTGTGCTGAATTATGTGAGTTAATTAAGTGTGTTTCAAAAATTTAATCTTTCAGCAGCGGAATGAGAACAACAGTTTTATAAATTAATTTATTGTATGGATGCACGTGCAAACTTATAAGTAACTCAAATAATGACTAGCAAACTAGTGATCTAATGTATCAAAATATAAAATAAATGAGAGACAAAAGACACAAATTTTTACCGAGGTTCGATCTCACCAAGAGATCTACGTCCTCGTTGAGGAAGCTCACACAGAGCCGGGTTCCCAACCCTTTCCCTCTTCAAGTCACCACACAGGCCGACTTGACTTCACTATCAAGTGTAATCACCGTGTTTATGGGGCAACCTCACACGTTGAGGGCTGCCACAAGAATTACAATGAGAAGTTGATCAAATACACTCAAAAAGATTACAATGCAGAATATGAGTGTAGAGAGATCAAACCCCAAGAGCTCACAACGAAGGAACGACGATCTCCCAATCCCAAATCCAAGTATTTGATTGATCTTCACCTTTTTGCACCTTAGATGTGTGGGGAGACGTGTTTTTGGGCTCTTGGGACAGGTGGCGGCGCTAGGGTTTGAGTTTTTGACAGAATGAGTCGTGTCTCTATTTAGAAATAACGAAGGACCTCTTTTTATAGGGTTTCCAAAGAAGTTACCGTTGTTAAACCTACTATCGGACTAGTCCGGTATATGATCGGACTTGTCCGATCTACTTCCAGTGGGTTAACCGGACTAGTCCGGTCCACAAACCGGACTTGTCCGGTGCTATGTGAAATGGGGTTCCAGAAACTTCAGCGGACTAGTCCTGTCGCTTGGATGGACTAGTCCGCATTCCTCTAAAGAGGACAACAGAGACATGACCGGACTAGTCCGTTCCAAAACCGGACTTGTCCGGTTGAGTTCCAGTAAGCTGACCGGACTAGTCCGATCCATGGACGGACTAGTCCAGTGTTCAGTGGATTTTAGTTGATTATTAGACCTTACCCTTACGCAGAGTCATGAGCTCTTGGGATGTGTCTCTCACACACAACCTATACATTTATATCTACTTTGCTCTTCTAAATTCCACTAAAGTCTTCCTTTTCGGGCACCACTCTATTTTTCACCTTTTTGTGTGTGCCGAGCCAGTTCACTTTGTTTATCCTGCAATCATCTTAATAGTTTCATTAGGATCTCATATGTTCGTCATCAATTAGCCAAAACCCACAATATCCCCCTTTTTGGTGATTGATGACAACTATTTGAGATATCACAATTGAGAATAAAAAGTTGATTTTCATAAAGTGTGCACATATGAGAATAATAAAGAATTCACAAAAAACTTCTCACATATGCACACACCTTATGGTGGGGTGCCTCACAGGTGTGTGATAAACAAAATGTGATAAATTAAAGACAAACAGTAGTGAACATATAAGTAGGCATTAGAGCATAGTACATCACACATAAGAAAAGAAATAGTGCATTACAAGATTTTAAAATAGGTACATGTCCTTGATCACAAAAGATCTTAATAACTAATACTAGATAGAAATAGTCCAAATCTAATCTCAACCTTCCCTAATCTCAATCTCTCCCCCTTTGGCATCAAGGCACCAAAAAGGGAAAAATTGAGGGGAATCACTCATCGCTGCCTCCTCTGTCAGTCTCAGTTTGATCTTTATCTTCAGTATCCACGGGAGCAGGATCTTCCTCTGAGTCCTCGGAGGCGGGTGGTGATCCAACGGGCTCAATCTCAAGCTTTGCACAGATAGACTTGATATTGGCATTGACGTACTGTTGATGTTTCTTCCTTGCAAGCTTTTCTTTGCGCTGCCTGTCTTCGATCTTATGGCAGCAGGCAAAGATGGAGGAGAGCATCTTGAGGATGCCGCTGGATGATTCTTGGGCAGGTGGAGATCCAGGAGGAGCAGCTGCAGATCTAGTATCATCATGAGCTTGCTTTGATCTCGTCTCCACTGGTGGAGAGGACGGGGCAGTTGGAGCCGGAGGAGAGAGTGTACTCGGTGGGTTTTTGCGGCTTCAACCCCGTATGCTTGACATCCTTGACAAACTCGAGTCCCGTCACTTTCTCAATCATGTACATGATATACGGTGTGTATCCACAGGACCTATTGGGGGTAATTGAGATGTTCACAATGTCGTTGTAGATATACTCAAAGACATTGAATGGTCTCCTTCCACTGATGATCTTCATGAGAGTCCTCAAAGTCCCTTGTATAGTTCCCGCATCTCCATCCTTCAGAGCTATAGTCTTTCTCAAGACTCTATTTAGGACCACAAAGAAGTGCTTCAGATATTTGATGGTGGGAGGAACATATGGCATCCTTGTGTCATAGAGAAATTCAAGTTCCTCCTTCTCCAGGGGTTTCAGATTATGAATGACCAGTTCATGATCCAAAGTGTGTTGGAGGTGAAGAATCCTAGCAAATTCATCATACGTGACACTATACCTTGAACCATGAGTCATCCAAGTAAGACTGTCTCCATCATCCCGAGCAAAGTAGATAGTGGAGTAAAACTGGGTAATTACTTCATTGTTCCAGTCATACTCAAAGGATAGCAGGTCCGTTAGACTGTGCCTCACTAACGACTCCACCATCTCACGAAAGGCAGGATACCTCTTCAACTTCAGATATTCAACATTAGCCACTGACTCTCTACTACAGGGTTCTTCATCTTCATGTACACATGCTCGTAGTAGTCTGCATGGAAGTTGCTCCAGAACCTTGGATCAGAGCATTGCTTAGGTCGGTCATACACTTGAATCTTCCTGAAATTATCAGCTAGCTCACTCCCTTTTCCAGTGAAATCCTCACTGGAAGGCTGCCTGTTGCGGTGAATAGGGTTTTTCATCTTCAAGGGCCCAAGGGGACCACTAGCAAGTCCCTTCCCTTTATTGAGAATTCTTTTTGGCCCTGACAAGCCCTCAGCAGCATCTTTCCTTAGAGGCCTTTTGCCAATGACTTTCCTCTTCTTAGGTTGATTGTCGTCGGAGGGTAGAGAGTGGACATTGACATCATGTCTCTTCTTCATAACTCTCTCCTTGGTCCTCCTCACTTTCTCGCGTTGAACGTCTTCATCAATGTGAAAGGAGCTGTCATATGAGCCTGAAGACATGATGCCTGATAAGGAGTTCAAGGGTTATATGCAAATGGACTCATTATCGACTTCAAATGGGAACGTAGGGGTTCAACTGTCAGAGACCTGACTTGTCCGGTTTCAGAGTGTGGACTTGTCTGGTGGACCGGACTTGTCCGCCTCTGTGTGCCGGACTAGTCCGGCCTGACATAAGAACCCTAATGTTTCATTTGAATCAAATCTCCTATCTAAGGGCACAAGGGTAGGAACATGGTAGGAATACATCTATTGAGGCAATGTACATCCTTTTGAAATCAAAGAAAACTAGCTAGAACTAGAAAAGTTGTGATTTTGGTTTAAAGGGGGAATTTTACCAAGATTTGAAGATTCGCGTCGAAGAAGTGGAAATCAGTCCGGATGAGTCCGGAGGAGGGAGACCACTCGTCAAGGGGAGTCTTTTTTTCGCGGAGAAAAACTCGATTTTAAGGGTTCAACCATAAAATCACTTTGGGGGCTAGGGTTTGGAAGAGGAGAGGGAGAGCAAGTCTAATGAGGGGTGAGGGAGAGATCTGGGCCGGCCATGTGCTTCTATATGCGACTGACCGGACTAGTCCGGTCATGGTAGCGGACTAGTCCGGTGCCCCTGAATTAACCTAACTGTGGTCTATCCGGACTAGTCCGGTCGACAACCGGACAAGTCTGGTTCCAGCAGACTTGATGCAGATAATAGAGTTTAGAGGTGATCCAAGGACACTAATTTTGCAAATAGTCTTGGTGATTACGACCAGTAGGCAATCAGCAATCAAACAATGGTCATAATCCTCAAGATTTCTTCATAAAAATAGTTTTCTGAGTAGAAAAGGAGAGGAGGAGCATTTTTAACAATACAGAGGAACATTTTAAGTTGCAACCAGGTATGCAATGTTTCAAGCCACATTTCGAGAGTCAAGAATGTTTAGCTCATTTCTTAGTTCACAGAACCTTTTCTCATCTAATGGTTTGGTAAAAATATCCGCAAGTTGTTTTTCAGTCCTAACATGTGAAATAGCAATGTCACCTTTTAATGAATGATCTCTAAGAAAGTGATGACGGATATCTATGTGTTTAGTTCTTGAGTGCTCTACAGGGTTGTGTGCAATCTTTATAGCACTTTCATTATCGCATAGAAGCGGGATATGACTTAGATTGTAGCCGTAGTCCCTAAGAGTTTGTCGCATCCAAAGTAGTTGCGCACAGCAACTACCGGCTGCAACATACTCCGCTTCCGCTGTAGAAAGAGCAATGGAGTTTTGCTTTTTAGATGACCAAGAAAGTAGGGACCTACCAAGAAATTGACAAGTCCCTGACGTGCTCTTTCTATCGACTTTGCATCCTACATAGTCGGCGTCGAAATACCCTATCAAGTTAAACTTGGATCCTTTGGGATACCAAAGGCCCAAGTTGGGTGTGTGCACAAGGTACCTTAGGATTCTTTTTACAGCAATTAAGTGACACTCTTTAGGTGCGGCTTGAAACCTTGCACACATGCAAACACTAAGCATAATATCTGCCTAGATGCACATAAGTATAGTAAGGAGCCAATCATGGACCGATATACCTTTTGGTCCACATTTGGACCGTCTTCATTGAGGTCGAGATGTCCGTTGATGGCCATGGGTGTCTTGATGGGCTTGCTTTGTCCATATTGAATTTCTTGAGAATGTCTTGTGTATATTTAGTTTGGCTTATAAATGTACCTTCTCTCAGTTGCTTCACTTGAAATCCCAAGAAGAACTTCAATTCACCCATCATTGACATCTCGAACCTGTCTGTCATTATTTTGCTAAATTCTTCACAGAAGGACTTGTTAGTGGATCCAAAGATAATGTCATCAACATAAATTTGACATACGAATAAATGATCATCAAAATGTTTAGTAAAGAGTGTATAGTCAGCTTTACCTATTTTGAATCCATTTTGAATCAGAAAATCTCTAAGGCACTCATACCAGGCTCGAGGAGCCTGTTTGAGGCCATAGAGAGCCTTACGCAGTTTATAGACATGGTTGGGATACTCCTGATCTTTGAACCCTGGTGGCTGCTCCACATAGACTTCCTCCTTTATCGGACCATTGAGAAAGGCACTCTTGACGTCCATTTGATACAACTTAAAATTATGGTGAGTAGCATATGCTAATAAAATGCGAATGGACTCAAGTCTAGCTACAGGAGTGAAGGTTTCATCGAAATCCAAACCTTCCACTTGAGAATAACCTTTGGCCACCAACCTCGCTTTATTTCTTGTCACTACTCCATGTTCTTCTTGCTTGTTCCGAAAGACCCATTTGGTTCCAACGATGTTCGCCCTTGGTCTTTCCACCAGCTCCCACACTTCATTTCTTTTGAAGTTGTTCAGCTCCTCTTGCATCGCAATCACCCAGTCTGGATCCCTTAAGGCTTCTTCTACCCTGTATGGCTCCAGAAAAGACACAAAAGAATAGTGTTCACAAAAATTTGCAATTTGAGATCTGGTAGTTACTCGCTTAGCAATATCTCCAATGATATTGTTGACAGGATGGTCCCTTTGCACACACTGATGTACTCTTGGGTGTGGAATTTGTATAGTTGCTTGTTCTTCATTGTCTTTATGTGTCATGTCTCCCCCTAGATCATTGCTTCCATGATCATCTTGATTTTCTTGATCTTCTTCAACCTGATCTTGTGTAGGAGCTCCCCCTTGATCATTGCTTCCTTGTTGAAATTCATCTTGTGTCTCCTCTCGTGGTAGGATATCGCCAAGTGCCATTTTCTTCAGCGCTTCACATGGGGCTTCCTCCTTATCTAGCATAGACTTATCGACTTGCTCCACTTGCGAGCCGTTAGTTCCATCGAACACTACGTCACGCGCTACTTCAACAAGGCTGGACACCTTGTTGAAGACACGATAGGCGTAGGCATTCGATTCATATCCGAGCAAGAATCCTTCATCGAACTTCGAAGCAAATTTCGAGGCCCTTGGTTTCTTGTTCAGAATAAAACATTTGCAACCAAAAACTTTGAAATAGGAAACGTTAGGCTTTTTACCCGTGAGAAGCTCATATGGAGTTTTCTTCAGTAGTCGATGAAGGTACAACCGATTTGTGGCATGACAAGCGGTGTTCACCGCTTCTGCCCAAAATCGGTCTGACATCTTGTATTCATCCAACATTGTTCTCGCCATTTCGATCAATGTTCTGTTCTTCCTTTCGGCCAACCCGTTCTGTTGAGGAGAGTAGGGTGTAGAGAATTCATGCTTTATACCTTCTTCATTGAGATATTCTTCAACTTGGGTGTTCTTGAATTCTGTCCCATTGTCACTTCTGATATTCTTTACGTTTGATGAGAATTCATTTTGAGCTCTTTTCAAGAACTTCTTGAGGATTCCCTGAGTTTCTGATCTATCATACAAGAAAAATACCCAGGTAAATCTTGAAAAATCATCAACAATTACTAAACCATATTTGCTACCGCCGATGCTGATGTACGCAATTGGACCAAAGAGATCCATGTGGAGAAGTTCCAGCGGTCTAGCGGTGGTCATCACATTCTTGGCGGGGTGTGGTGCTCCAACCTTTTTTCCTGCTTGACAAGCGTTGCACGGCCTGTCTTTTTCAAAAACCACATCCTTAAGACCACGGATGTGACCACCTTTTAGAAATTTCTGCAGATTTCTCATTCCAACATGGGCTAGCCGTCTATGCCACAGCCATCCCATGTTGTTCTTAGCAACCAAGCAAGTGTTGAGTTCGGCTTTATCTTTGTTGAAGTCAACAAGATAAAGCTTTCCCTTCAACAATCCCTTGAATGCAATCGAGCCATCGCTTCTTCTAAAGACGGTCACACCCTCATTAGTGAATAAACAGTTGTAACCTTTGTCGCATAGTTAAGATATTGATAAAAGATTATAATCTAGAGAGTATACATGTAAAACATTAGATAAGGTGTGTTGAGAGGATATTTCAATGTTACCACTACCAAGGACCTTTCCTTGGCTGTTGTCTCCAAAGTATATACCTTCACTTGGATCCTTGTTGCACTCGTATTCCACAAACATACCTCTCTCTCCGGTCATATGATTTGTGCATCCGCTATCTAGCACCCACTTAGATCCACCGGAGGAGTAAGCCTGCAAAATAGAATTATTTCTGGGTTTTAGGTACCCAAGCTTGCTTGGGTCCTCTCAGGTTAGTCACAAGAGTCTTGGGCACCCACACACAAGTTTTCAAGTTCTTGTGGCATGGCCCTGTATATTTAGCAATGACTTTTCCATACTTGTTTTTCATGAGAACATAAGAAGCATCAAATGTATGGAACAGTGTTTGTATCTCAGATTCATGGGATTTTTCTTTAACAAAAATGATCCTATTCTTAGCATGATTAGGAGTAGACATGTGTTTGTTCCTGTCAAAACCAAGACCATCTTTGACATTGGGAGGTCTAATGATCATATATGCACTTCGTGCATATTTGATCTTCTCCTTATCAAAGATGCCGTTTTGAGAAGAATGCATGTCATGAGAGGTTGAAGCATTAGAAATTACATTTTTCTTACTAGAGCAAGTGCAGGTTCTTATTTTTGTCGAACTCATGTCTTTGGAGGAAGAGCTTTTGGAGGAAGAGGAGTCACTTTGTTTGAGCGACTCAACTTGCACCTCAAGGATTTTGTTAACTTTTGACAAGTTAGCAAGTTCTTCCTTGATTGCAATGTGCGAGTCTTCTAACTTTGAGTAAGTTTCCTTACTCAAGGCTAGCTCTAACTCAAGTGACTCATTCTTCTCTCTTTCAAGCTCAAGAAGCTTTTCAACTTCTTGATATCTCTTCCTCTCACGGATGAGCATATCTTCTTGTCGGTTGACAAGTTCCTCCTTTTCAAAGATTTCGTTTGACAACATTTCCATTTTCTTTAAAGCAATTTTACTTAGCCCTCTAAACAATTCTTCATTATCACTGGAGCTATCAAAGTCATCAATGGAGGAATTTAGCACAGGAGGAGTAAGTCGAACCTTTTTCTTGCCTTCCTTAGCCATAAGACAAGTGTGGTTATTCATGTCCCGTCCTCTCATGTTCGGAAAGAGTGTGGCTCTCATAGTTGGTTTCTTGACTGCGATAGTGGCCATCTCTTCTTCTTCATCGGAGGAGGACTCGTCGTTTGAGTCCCACTCCTTCCCAATGTGAGCTTGATGGGCTTGTCTTCTTTTTCTGAAAATTTTCTTTTCTTGAGATCTTGTTTCCTTCTTCTTTTTGTTTTCTTCATAAGTACAGTCCACCATGAAGTGACCATACTCTCCGTAGTTGTAGCAAGTGCGTCGAGCCTTGGATTTTCCTTTATCCTTGCTTTTGCCTTCAGGTGAATTGTTGCCGTGTCTTCTCTTCATCATGCGTTTGAACTTTTTGATGAAGAGTACCATTTCTTCGTCATCAAGATCGGTGCTCTCGTCGCTTGTATCTCCATCGTCTTGGTCTTCACGAGTTTCTTTGAGTTTGGGTCTGCATGTTGCTTTGAGAGCAACTTCTTTCTTTTTAGAAGAGGTGAGCTCGGCTAAGTCTTTGACGTATTGAGCCTCTTTCTCCATCATTTCATGATTTATGATCATTCCCAATAACTCATCGGGAGTCATTTTGTGAAACCCGGGGCTTTCTCTAATCATTGAGCAAAGTATGACGTTTCTTGGCATGAAGGCTCTTATCATCCTTTTGACCACCTCGTGATCAGTCCATTTCTTACTTCCATAGGCACAAATTTTGTTGCTGAGTGCCTTCATCCGATTGTACATGTCTTGAGGTGATTCGCCTTCTTCAATAGAAAATCTCCCCAATTCTCCTTCTAGCATCTCAATTTTGGCTTCACGTACAAACCTATTTCCTTCATGAGCAGTTTTGAGTGTATCCCAGATTTCTTTTGCACTTTCTAGTCCATCGATCTTGGTGAATTCCTCTCTGCTCAGTGACGATGTGATTACTGCAACGGCTTGTGCATTCCTGTGAATCTCTTGTTCTTGTTCCGGAGTGAGTTCTTCATCCGTGTCTGGGATATCTATTCCTGTGCAGACAATATGCCAAAGGCTGGGATTCAAGGATATTAGATGCATTTTCATGTTGTACTTCCACATGGTGTAGTCACTTCCGTCAAACTGAGGGGGGTCTTCCCATGGGAATAGAGAGATAATGATTATTTGAATTGAGACGGCTGTAGTTGTAAGGATACCGGGAGTAGTCGTGATGACCACTCCCCATAGTCTTTTCTTCCTCTTTTCCCTTTTGTGCCATTAATTTCTTTCTCAGTAATGCTTTTAGCTGTCTCACTTCATCATCGTCATGTGGACTTTCTTTCAGCACATCGAAGGCTTTGGCTTCTTGCTCCTCATCGTTGTTGTTCGTCTTCGGAATATCGTTGTTCTTCTCAGAGGCCATTGATCTCTCCGAGATGTGAGTCTCGTTGGTGGAAAACTTGGCTCTGATACCAATTGAATGTGTCCTAGAGGGGGGGTAAATAGGCCTTTAAAAGATTCCTGCACACTTAATAAAATTATCAGAAACTTGATGGACCGGACTAGTCCGGTTGTGTGGGCGGACTAGTCCGGTGTGCTGAATTATGTGAGTTAATTAAGTGTGTTTCAAAAATTTAATCTTTCAGCAGCGGAATGAGAACAACAGTTTTATAAATTAATTTATAGTATGGATGCACGTGCAAACTTATAAGTAACTCAAATAATGACTAGCAAACTAGTGATCTAATGTATCAAAATGTAAAATAAATGAGAGACAAAAGACACAAATTTTTACCGAGGTTCGATCTCACCAAGAGATCTATGTCCTCGTTGAGGAAGCTCACACAGAGCCGGGTTCCCAACCCTTTCCCTCTTCAAGTCACCACACAGGCCGACTTGACTTCACTATCAAGTGTAATCACCGTGTTTATGGGGCAACCTCACACGTTGAGGGCTCCCACAAGAATTACAATGAGAAGTTGATCAAATACACTCAAAAAGATTAAAATGCAGAATATGAGTGTAGAGAGATCAAACCCCAAGAGCTCACAACGAAGGAACGACGATCTCCCAATCCCAAATCCAAGTATTTGATTGATCTTCACCTTTTTGCACCTTAGATGTGTGGGGAGACGTGTTTTTGGGCTCTTGGGACAGGTGGCGGCGCTAGGGTTTGAGTTTTTGACAGTATGAGTCGTGTCTCTATTTAGAAATAACGAAAGACCTCTTTTTATAGGGTTTCCAAAGAAGTTACCGTTGTTAAACCTACTACCGGACTAGTCCGGTATATGATCGGACTTGTCCGGTCTACTTCCAGTGGGTTAACCGGACTAGTCCGGTCCACAAACCGGACTTGTCCGGTGCTATGTGAAATGGGGTTCCAGAAACTTCAGCGGACTAGTCCTGTCGCTTGGATGGACTAGTCTGCAGTCCTCTAAAGAGGACAACAGAGACATGACCGGACTAGTCCGGTCCAAAACCGGACTTGTCCGGTTGAGTTCCAGTAAGCTGACCGGACTAGTCCGATCCATGGACGGACTAGTCCGGTGTTCAGTGGATTTTAGTTGATTATTAGCCCTTACCCTTACACAGAGTCATGAGCTCTTGGGATGTGTCTCTCACACACAACCTATACATTTATATCTACTTTGCTCTTCTAAATTCCACTAAAGTCTTCCTTTTCGGGCACCACTCTATTTTTCAACTTTTTTGTGTGTGCCGAGCCAGTTCACTTTGTTTATCCTGCAATCATCTTAATAGTTTCATTAGGATCTCATATGTTCGTCATCAATTAGCCAAAACCCACAAGGTATATCCTAGATGCACTTACAACAGTGCCAGTAGATGCTAGGGAAGCTCGGAAAGTAAGAAAATACGCTCGGGCATGGCTGCTAATATGGTTTTGCCGTGCGCCCGAATGATGTCGGCGGTTTTGCGCTCGGG
This sequence comes from Neostapfia colusana, assembly GCA_030760725.1. NCBI lineage: Eukaryota > Viridiplantae > Streptophyta > Magnoliopsida > Poales > Poaceae > Neostapfia > Neostapfia colusana. Next base: position 21,786,872 of record JASWHV010000011.1, read on the forward strand.
AAACTTTGAAATAAGCCACCTCTCATTTGTTTCAAGCTAGTTTGAAAAAAGGGAATTACCGCCATCTAGCCTAGCTCCTTCGTGCCTAGTTTTGTGACCAAAGATTGAATATCGAAGGAGAATTTGAAGGTTTCGTACCGGATGTTTGGTTTGTGCACACTAGAGCAAAATTCCCAAATTAGAGCTCGACAGTTCATGGCTCGACTTGAGGCTTGGGGAGAAGCAGCATGGACGTCGTGCACCCCTGTAGCCATCCATGCTCGGGTGTGAAAGCCTCTGGTGTGGGCTGTCCATGTGAGCCCGGTCGTCAGTAACTTTCGGTTGCCGCCAAGAAACGGCGTTCTTGGGTGAGGGAAGACGGGACTTGCTTGTTTTCATGCCGAGGAGCTGTGGAGTGATCAAACGATGCCATTTTGCAGCTTGTATGGGTGGTGTGCGCGAGGTTTAGCTGGATCCCGATGATTGACCGAAGTGGCGGCAGTGAGCGGCGCTATTTTCTGTTCTTGCTCGCGAGGAGGAAGCGAAGGCCGAGTTGAGTCGGTTTGTGAGCAACATATGACGCCGAAGGATAAGGACATGCACGAGCTGCTCTCCAGCATGGTTGAATCAGAGAGGACGTGGCTCGGTTGCAATCAGTGGCACCCGGAGGAAGTTCTGCGGTAGTGTTCGACACTGAACAGAACAAGACTTCGGGTGCAAGTCAATTTGTACCAATGACATGTGGGTCCGTTTGATTTTTCACCCCCTAAAAGATCTCCATATTAATCCTCACAATCTGATATTTCTGAGGTTCAAAAGTGGCTGGCATTTGAATTCTCCAAATTCAGTTTGAATTTGCCATGCAAATTTGAATTCAGTCCAAATTTGGTAATGCTACTATTTAATTTCTTTTCAGCCCACCCAAAAATTAGAAGGCTGCCATTTCAATTTTTTCCTCAATTTCAAAGGTTCAGATTGCATGGCTATTCAAAGGTTTGGCAGCACTTTGAGATAAACTTTGAGTTTGGAACTCTGCTTTTTAATTTCCTTCATGCAAAGGAGTATTTCCTCCATGGTGTTTAAGTACACAATGGTTCAACACATCAAATGAACACGTGAGCCCCTTTTTGATGAATATCCATGTACACCCTTACATGTAGAAAAGTTTTTGTAAGTCCCATTTTCAAGAATTTGAAACACATAGCGTTTAAGCTTCGGTTTATTTCATATACAATTTTGGGACTTTTACACTCTGCCGAAGAAAAAAGGAGTCAATCAAGTCGATCAATACACAATTTTCGTTCATCTACTTTTCTTTTATGTTTTCATAGTACGTAGCTTAGTTTTGTAGCTCTGTGTTGCTTTGCCAAGAAAAGCATCCGTCCCTCTCCAAGTAAGTGAAATTTATCACGTTCCTGATCCAGGAACCTCGTTTTATCTAAGTTTCGGTGAGCTAACGCCGAGATTTACACAGCTTTGGCGACTCCATAATCTGTTCCACGAACAGATCCGACCCACTTTGTAATTATCTTAATACACTACTGAGTAACGATATTGGTTTTGAGTCACCTATTCGTGCACTATTTACTTTTGGGATGTGGGTTATAAATTAATTATTTATGGCCTTCAAATCTAATTCATTACTGAAAAGGACTTTAGATATCCCTCTTTACTATATGCCAGCATTTCTTAAAGAAAAGGACGTTACGTCCATTTGGTCCCGGAGCTTTGTTCACTGGTAATTTTTTGACAACATGATCAATCTCTTATCTGGAAAAGGGTTGTTAAAGAGAGTGTAGCAAAGTATGTCTCTGAACTAAATTATTTAAATTAAAGAGCATGCTGGGATTTGCTGATTGACCCATCCTTTCCTTAAAATTAGCTCACAATATTTCGCAATTTCTCCTGATGATCAGATATAACTCGGCCATCTTCAGTCTTAAGGGCATTGGTACCACGACTGTGGGGACCACCCCGTGGTTCACCCACTCCAGGATCACAGAGGGTGGTGCCGTGCGATGCGGCACCCAACAGCACACATGAAAAGATTAAAGAACAACATACAAACTTTTATTTGATATAAAATAGCGGAAGTCTTTTACAAAACATAATTATACAGCGGAAGTATTCTTTGTTAACACTCTTTCATTCTAACCAAGAAAAAGTGTAGCTGTCCAGCCTGGGGACGCTACACACTAGCAGCATGGAACCGGAGATCACGGTGGTGTGCAGGTCAACAGCTCGGCCGTGTACCCCGACGGGGGCATCGCCTCGTCCTCGGACCCCTCCTCATAGCTCTCACCTGCATACAGCTCAAATATTGCAACCCTGAGCACGATGGCTCAACAAGTCTTAACCGACAACCCTAGGCATGGAACTCTACATGCACGGATGTGTAAGATAGGAAAAATGACTTTGCTATAAAGACACGCCTACATGTTGATCCTTACCTTCAGGTTTATAGGAACAGTTTAATGAGCTTTAGGCAGCCCACACATCGGAAGTCCACAATCAAACAAGAAACGCTTTCCTCCGATGTGGTGATGCCCAAAGTAGAAAGTAAAATTAATTAGCTCTACATCTACAGCAGACATGGTTTCCGAAACATTAATACTTTAACACAGCATATTATCATTCATCTGGCTTATTGTTCTTCTTACTACGTCACAGTACAGTGAACAAACGGTACTCAAATAACCGCGAGGGACGGTGATTGCAATCAGGAGACACCCGGACAACACGTTGCATACACCCACTTTCATAAGCGTGATTCCACACCCCTTCCTACTCTGTTGTATGCAACAACCTTTCAAAGGCAACCCAAATGCCGAACCGGTCCATCCGTAACGGGCAGGAGGTCCCCGTGTGGAGCATGACTGTGCCCACCGGCAGATTTACACCTTGCTACCCTCAACCCACTCCTATTTACGGTTTGGTAAGCCTCGACACCCAGGTTAACCAATTACATCGGTTTCCTGCTTATGTCAGTATGCCATCCGGTACTGTTCGATACTTGTTCAGCAGGCCCGCACACGACTCGGTCCTCAATCAACACCAACAGGGCTACGCACGTGAGACCTCCGCTCTGCTTCCTATCCCCCCTGCTGGGTCTCATTTTCACCACTCTTAAGCCATTTTCTATTCTGACCAAACCGTGTGATAAAACCGTACCTCACGAGTAGATTCCAACTACTCGACTTCTACCGAGATCCTAAGCATATTAGCACGGCATTCTCTACTCGTCAAGCCTGTAAACTACCCAACCATCCATAGGATTTAAAAGGTTATGCAAGTGGGGTTTCAATCACCCTAACTCTAATGCAAGCATTGACCCTAGACATAAGTGATACAAATAAAGAATTTGCAAAAATACATAAATGCAAATCAGGGCTTGCCTGGTTGCGAGTTAAATGAGAAGTCAGCTTCTGGTGCGAGGATGTCCAAGGGCTCCGGTGCGTCCTCAACTTCGGTCACTATTATGAAATGTAGCAAAATACATGTATAAGTATTAAGGACTAATAAGAATTACACTTCTATTCATTGCTACTATTATTTAGGATCCTTAATTGGCTTTGGGATTTTTACAGTGGATACTAGACTCTCTAAGGATGATCTGAGCAAAATTTGGAGAAATGTCATTGCACATTGAGGTCTCCAAAATTCTCACAAGCACAAGGCTTCTCTGAATTTTGAGCCCAAATATCAGTAGCTTTGACATAGCTAACAGTGGAAGATCTGATTAGGGTAAGTCTCCATGGTTCTAACAAAATTTGTTTCACCATTTTTTGGAGCTACCAACAGAGATATATGAATTTTCGAAGTTGGACAGGAGTTCTGAAAAGTTTCTGTTTAAATTTGAATTTCCAAATAAAGGCTGAACTTTGGAAGGCAATTTAGCCAACCAATTGAACTTCAATGAAGCCCAAATTTTTACTGGAGATCAGTAACTATGAAAAGGATTAGCTGCCCAAATTTGGGAATATTTCATAAAGAATTGCTCCTGTAATAAATCCCTAAAAGATTTATTAAAAACAATTCTACAGAAATTCCTGGGCATTTTCATAGCAAGCAATTTGTTTCTCTGTGAAGTAATCCTCATGAGGATTCCAACAAAATTGGTTCCACCCTTTTTGGAGTTTTCTACACATAGTTATGGGTCTCCAAAGTTTGAACTGCATTAGGAAAATCTGGAAATGTTTAAATTCTGGCTGTGGGCCCCACCGTCAGCCCTGTCTTCTACCTCGCGCCAAAACAGAGGCAGCGGCGGTGTGCTCCGGTGAGGGACGCCGGAATCAACTTTGCGGCCAACCCCCGGCTTCAAACTTGCCGCCCCCTACTCACTTGGCACACTGAACTCTCTGGCATGGTCTCCGGCGGCCGGCAATGCCCGGAGGGCGGTGTGCCACGGTGACAGCGTGCCCCTAGGGTTCCGGCAAGGTCAACCAAGCCCCATACCTTCCCAACCGCTTGGATTTTTGCCTCGGGAGCACCAGCGGAAAATGCAGGAGCTAGTAATGGCCTTGGCCGCCGGTGAAACAGCCGGCAACCGGTGGCTCCACGGTGACCCGAGGTGCTTTTGCACCGGCGACTAAGAAAACAGCTAGAACTCCCTCATTTCTTGATGTTTTTGCTTGGTTCTTCATCGAGGAGGGGTGCTAGGAAGTATGGAAGCTGTGTGCAAGCTTGCTCGAGCTCTAATGGATCGTACACCACTAATTTTTGGTTAGACCGAGCCCTACCCGCCTGCACCCAGTCTTGGAAAACGGCAAAATTCTTGCCACCGGTTCTAGCAACCGCTAAACGGCCTCCAGCTACACGACCAAGACATGTACACGCACCTTTCGTGTACAGCAAGTTGGGGAAGAGGGTGACCGAGGCGCTCTGTCCATGGTGGCCCGACTTCGGTTCCCGCCGGTCGCTTCAGTCCTTGGCACCGATCCTCGAATTAGGGCCAACAGCAGTCCCAAGCATCAAAGCTGAGCAGGGGACTACCTTGTACCCACGTTGGCGGTCCCCTTTTATGTTGGCCACTCGAGCAGGGAGGAATAAACGCTGGCTTGCGATCGAAATCGGCAGAGACAGCGTCGGTGGCTCGCGTTCGCGCGTGGGAGCAGAACAGATGCTGTGGAGTCCGCGGTTTAGCACGAGGAAGAGAGAAGAAGAACTCGGTCGCCGCTTGATCACCCCGCGATCGAACCGACGTCGGGAGCGGCGCGTGAAGCAGCTCGGTGGACGTCGGGTGGAGAGTTTTTCCGGGAGCTGTCGCGCTGTGATCACCCGGGAAACAGAGAGAGGGGAAAAGGGAATTTGTGAGGCTGACTGTTGGGCCCACCACTTCATTTTCTTAATCCAAATTTTCCCCCCAGCTACTCACAATTGAATACCTTACTTCACTCCAAAGTTAGGGTTTGAATTTGCTGAATTCAAATGGTTTCAATTCTGGTGTAGAATTTGAATTGTGTTTGATCAATTGAATTTGAAATGAATTTGAATTCTCCCCTTTGTCTTGCTCCAAAAACATAGCAAACCAGGCCCAAAATTTCTGATTTTTGGCATGGCTGTTAATTCAAATGTGGAGAACACATTTGTGGAACCAAATTTGCAAATTGAGGGGGTTGGAATTTAAAACTGAATTTGAAATTCAGATTAGAGGGTTTCTCTTTTAATCCCAAACAAATATTGAAACTCCTCCAAATGAGCTGAAATTTGGAAGGGTGAATATTTGGACTATGAAGGTCCAAGTTATGAATTTAGATATCCATGTTTGGGAGTTTTGGGAAGTTTGAATCCTCACTTGGAATCTTCACCGTTATAATTCAAAGTTCTAATTCCCCTCATTTTTCCTAAGTGTACATGAGCTGAAAATTCTTGCTACCACTTTTTGGGGATTTTACATCCCTCCCCCCTTAAAAAGAATATCGTCCCGAGATTCCAAAGGAAAAGCAAAGTGGGGAATCTTTACCGGGTATATGATGATAGCAAGTCCGGATAATTAGTTCGTAGATATTTCTCGCTTTCCCATGTTGCTTCATCAGCAGTATGGTTACTCCACAAGACCTTGTAGAACCATAATGTCCGGTTTCTTGTGGCGCGAGTCTTTTAATCGATAATCCGGATTGGATACTCCGTGTACGTGAGGTCCGGTTGAAGAACTTCTATGTCTTCAGTGCGGATTCCAGCGGAGGGTTTGAGGCACTTCCTCAGCTGAGAGATGTGGAAGACGTTGTGAATGCCTGCGAGCGACGCCGGTAAATCCAAGCGGTAGGCCACGGGTCCGCATTTTTCAATGACGGCGAACGGACCAATGAACCGCGGCGCAAGCTTGCCCTTCACTCTGAAACGATGAACTCCCTTCATCGGAGACACACGGACATAAACATGGTCCCCGATGTCGAAGTGGAGAGGGCGACGTCTTTTATCCGCATAGCTTTTCTGACGAGATTGAGCAGCCTTGAGGTTGGCTTGTATTACTCGCACTGGTTCTTCAGCTTCATTCACAAGTTCAATGCCGTAGATAACTCGCTCGCCGGACTCGCACAAGTTGAGTGGTGTGTGGCATTTCCGGCCGTAGAGAGCTTCATACGGCGCCATCTTAATGCTAGCTTGATAGCCGTTATTGTAAGAGAACTCCGCCAATGGCAAATGATCATCCCAATTCTTGCCGTGGTGGATGGCACAAGCGCGTAGCATGTCTTCAAGCACTTGATTCACCCGTTCAGATTGACCATCTGTCTGCGGGTGATACACGGAGCTTCGGATCAGTTTGGTCCCCAACGACGCGTGCAGCTGTTCCCAAAACCGAGAGACGAACAGTGCACCGCGATCTGAAATAATGGAGCGGGGAACATCGTGCAAGCACAAGATCCTTTCTTTGACCAACTGATCAAACAATATGTCGATCTGTGGTAACGGGTGCTTGTCCTTGATTGTCCCAATGTTAAGCGGACGAAAATTGACACGACCCCACGGTCTTGTTGAGCCAGGATCACGCTGAGGGGTGCTGCGTTGCACAGCACCGATTAACACACATCAAAGGTACAAAGCGGAAGAAAAGTTTTATTACATAAACAGGTTTATGAACATTTTTACAACAAAATATGTTCAGTCTACACTCACGGGCGTAGACTACGTATCGAGTTCACGTTCAGCCCGTGAATGTGTCCCCGCTAGCACGCACACACACTAACACGGCGGCGTGCACGACTCCCACTCGACGGGGTTCCCCTCCTGGGGTTACGTCTCCTCCTCGGGAGTTCCTTCCTCATAGAACCCTGCAAAAGTTTCAAACACAAGCAGTGAGCACGAAGGCTCAGCAAGACTGACCCGTCTCTCATAAACATGAAACTTCTACATGGAGGGTGATAGGTTACATGAGGCAAAATAAGTTGCAAGGACTCACCTAATTAGTGGGATCTTACTTTCAAGTTTTAGCAGCACGTTGTGGAGAACCTTACGCTAAGGCACATGAGAGAGCCGCAATCAAACAAGCGCATTTCTCTCATGTACTTTGCCCAAAGTTGAAAAGAACTTTAGTTAGCTCTAAACTACAACAAATCATTAACAATCAAAGTCCATCTTTCAATCAGCAACATTTTAACATGTAACTAGCCTGTTCTTTCTATGTCATGGTACAGTGAACAAGTGGTACTCACTGAACGCGAGGGACGGCGATTATAATCAATTTACACCTGCAGGGTTACCCGAATAACCCGTCACGTACGCCCGTACTTGATGTTGCCTACAGCAACCATCACGGACGTCGTACGCAACCACCTTTCACCCGTCAGCCAAATATTGAACCGGTCCCATCGTCCCGAGCAAGAGGTCTCTGCACGCGCATATCAGTGCCGCCAGCCGATTTACACCTCAAGATCTCAACCTACCCTCTGAACGACGGGCAATGCCTCAATACCCAGCTAACCGAGTTACATCGGTTTCCCGGTTCCCATATAGCCGGTAGGTCTTCGGTACTGTTCTAGCTTGTTCAACAGGCCCGCACACGGCTCGGTCCTCAATCGACACAAGCGGAGCTATAGCACACATGCCCCAAAGTCCTGCTGCCCTTACTCTCCGCTCAGTCTCATTTTTCTTGCCATGTGTATCATTTGCTACCTCTACCCGAGCAATGTGCCTCTAGCCTATTCTCGCGAGTAGTTCCAACTACTCGACTTGTACTGAATCGTACACTATCCTAGCATTGCAGTAGCTAATTGGGGTTTTGAATCTTAATCCCAACCCATGGTTTTCTTGGCTATGCAATTGGGTTTCAATCAAGACTCTGATGCAAGAAGTCATTGGTACTCAAAGAAAGTTCTCAAAACAGTAAAAATTTGTAAAAAGGTTAATGCAAACCGGAGCTTGCCTTGCTGCTCTTGGTTGTAGGCTAGCTGCTCTTCTGGAGTAACAAAGTCTAAGACTTCGGGTTCCTCCTCGACCTTAGCGACTACATGAGATAACAAGTACATGTATTAATTTAAATGCATTTCAATGGAAATTAAACTTGTGAAGGTTGTAATTCCCATTAGACAGACTCAATGACTCTGAAATTTTTACTGTGGCTTCGTTACAACCTAAACAGAGACTTGGCCAAGTTTTAGTTGCAGAAAAGCCCATTTGAGCTCTCCACAAATAATTATGTACTTGACCTCAATTGGAGCTCTTAGGGTGTTCTAGAGATTTTCATGGAGCAAGCCATGACTTTCTGAAAAATAGATTTTCAGAGGGTTCTAATAGAGTTGGTCTCACTTAATTTGAAGGTTCCTAGCCTAAGATATGAGCTAAACAATTTCAGAGAAATTCTGAAAATGTTTCTGGACATTTTCTATTTTCTCTGGAATAGTTTCATTAATCACACCATTAGGTGGATCAAACGAGCTCAAATGGATCTGAAATTTTTATGGTAGTTCAGGGATATTTTGGTGAACGTTCCAGCAAAATTTCAGAATTTTCCTCCAAAGGGTTCTCCAGTTAAAATTCCAAAGAATTTAAATTTTGGAGAATTAATTCTGGAGAAATAGGGATTTTCATGAAGTTAAACTTGATTTGCTGGAAAGTAATCAGAGAGCTGAATCCAACAAATTTTGGTTCACCCGAGTTGGAGTTTCCTAGGCAATGTTATGAGGGTTGAAGTTTGAATGAAATCTGTAAATCGGGAAAAGTTTAAATCTCTGTGCGTGGGACCCGGGGCTATGTGTAGGCTCCTCATCGGACGACACACGCGGATACAGAGTCTTTCGCGCGCAGCCGCACCCAATACGTGCCACAGCAGATCCTGGTTTTAAAATATCTGCCACTGACAGCCGGGGTCCACCCCCTTCGTCTTCCTCCCGACTCCCGCGTTCGGCTGCCGCGATGCCTCACCGGAGAGCTTGCCGGCAGCCTCTGTGGTGCTCCAAACTTCATGATTCTGGCCGCCCCTGCCTAAGTCCACTCGGGGAACATGATTCTGAGCTCAGTTCGTCATGAAAACAGCCGGCACATGGTCAGTGACGAGCGGCGGCTTTGAAAAGACTTCGGCCGTGTCAGCTGACCTTCCTAGCACTCTAACCGACCGAGCAAACGTCCGGAAAGCATCAGTGGTCCCTCAGGAACCTCGGCATGGGTTCGAAGCAGCTCGGGGGAGGTCCGAAGTAAGCTCCCACCGTGCGCCCGATGCTTCCCGCAGGGTTCGCCGTCGGCAAGCTTCGAAATACGCCGGGTACAGGGGTCCTCAGGCTAAGGGTTGTGAAGGCAACTTGTGCGCTACCAAGCCTAGTCTGTGTAGGAACGGATTGGTACCCTCTAACCTTTCCTAGAGCGTGAATTTGACAGAACCGCACCCGAAGGTCGGTCTGTACCGAGAAAAGGGAAAACTGGAAATTCACCGCCGGCGATCAAGCCCTCGGGCTGTGGCTCGGGGGTGAGCAGCACCGGTCACCAACGCGTCCAGGGACGCCTTAGCTTGGGCGTGACAACCTCCCGGTTGGGCTGTCCACAGGAGCCCGAAGTGCGGCGGGTTTAGGTCACTGAACGGAACTCTCGGTATAGCCAAGATCACCCGAGTTCAGCTAATTTCTAGCGACGGGGAAGAAGAGGGAAGGTTCCTAGTACCTTGTCATAGTTATGGAGGGCTCGGGGAGGCTGTGATCGTGGTTCTCCGATCGGTCTCGAGTGGCGGAGGGAAGAATTCTGGTGCTGTGTTCTTGCGAGGGGACAAACGGCGAGGGCTTCGGCCGGGGCGTGGAGCGCCTTAAGAAGGGCTCGGAACCGACCTGCGCCCGCGCGTGGACAAGCTGCTGGTGGCGCGGCGGCCTCCCCTCGGTGGCGATCGCTGCTGAAGCCCGAAGACCCGAGTGAGAAAGTCTTCAGTCGGTTGAACCTCTTCAGTGGCTGACAGGTGGGTCCCACTCCCATTTTAACCTCTGAACTTAACTCCATATTACAGTTGTAAACAGTAAGCCCTAAAATGCCCATGGTGATTTTAATTATTCACCCCTGAGACATTTGAATTGATTAGAATTCAAATTGGGTTTGGTCTGACTAAATTTCAGCACATGTTCAGTTTAAAATTCCAATAAAGTTTGAATTTGCTACACTTAGCTCATGTCAAGATCAACTCCAAATGGAGTGAAAGTTGGTGTGTGACCTCACAAAAATGTGCTGAGTAAGAATATGCCTCCCACTTTTGAATTCATGGGATAAAAACAGTTTGAATTCGAATTTGAGCTCAAACCACCCTCTTTCTAGCTATACCCAAAAGGACCTCAAAAAGGTTTTGAATTTGGGTGAAACTTGGCATGGACATTCCTAGGAAGGTGTAGGAGTTTTCCAAATGTCCAGCCCCTATATGATGTATGTAGGAAATACCACTTTGCATTTTGTGAGTTTGTTCTCTAATGATCATGTTGATAATGGTTACTTGCTCTTCAAATGTGTTCATCAACTTTCTTCAAATGAGGTGTGTGTGTGTGGTGATGAACACTTTGAATGTGTCAAAAACTAAGGCCTTTACAAAAATTAACAATAAGCCATAGTGTTTCGTCCTACTTCTTACTACACAGCGCAGAGCAACCCCAAGGTCATGAGCTTGGTTGTATAACACATTTGCTCTTGAGTACACTTAGTTGCTCCTTCAGCTGTTTTCTTTGCTGTGCAGAACAGACTCTTCTGTCCTAACCCAGATTTTGATCTGTTTAGAAGCATTTTCATAACTCAGGTTGAATACCAAAGTTAAAGTTAACTTCAATATCTTTCCAACGAGTACTCCTATGCCTCCATATGACTTCTGAGTCAAAGATTATGATTGCTCAAAGTGGACAGAATTTCTGGATAAAAATTTGCCAGCATCTCCTTTGTATGTGGCTGACTTTATCACAGTTATATACGCAGATACAATATGAATCTGAACAAACTTTGATCTACAACAATGTTGCATATCTCATAACCTTTCCAATGGTGTATGACAGACTCCTTAAGGATTTGTCTACAGGAAGTTATGGCTTAAAAACAGAAAGGTCCAGGGAGGTTTTGCTGCTAATCCTGGTTCTGAACAGTTTGCCTTCAACTGGACTTTTCACCATCTTAACGTGTGATTTTGTTCTGGAGGTCTACAAAGAAGTTGTAGAGCACTTGAAAAGCTTTCCATAACTGTATCATACACCTTAATTAGTTAAAGCTACTCAGAGTTATGCTCTGTCAAAGTCCAGAAAGAATTCGTGTCAGAAACAGAGCACTCTGTTTTGAAATCTTTGCAACCTAGACATTCTCTTATTTGAATCTTAGCTCAAAATAAGAGTTCAGTAACTAATATTTGTTTCAAAATTCCATTTTTAGTTAAAAGTTAGCTCATGAATAATTTCTTCAAAAGGAAGAGGTCATTAAGTGTAGTACGATGTCGATGCACCGTAAGAAACATGTCGGTACTACGTAGCCTCACCAAAGAAATTCCTAAACCGGATTATACCGGCATATCCGTTTTATCAGTGGCACTAAGACGGTCACTCGCAAACGTGTACTACACAGGATACGTACATGGTTAGTACCTGCAGAAGAACACTCAATAATGATGCACACATAGGTTTCTCATTTCAGGCAGTTCCATATCATACTAAAAACATACGCCCCGTATCATTTCCATACGGGCCGTCCTTGAGTCAAGTCACGTCTCAAGGTACATGGTCGCATTTTCACACCACACGACGGGGAGCCCGAGTAGAGCGCGAACGGGTCGTCATGGTTGGGAATGTTATCAACCCAACGGATACCACCTACTGTTCTGCAGGGCATGCCGATGGCAAGCGCTGCGTATGTCCCCCTGGGCTATTTCCAAACGAACATACTATCGCGTTACTGACCACACGATGGGGTCTCCACTTATTTGCCTAATGCACGCTAGGGATCAGCATTTCATATGAACTCAGGAACATGAAAAGTCCAAGAGTTTCATATTGACGTCTCACACCAAGTTGTGAGACCTATCCCTGAACTACATTCCTCGTCAGGGGAGCTAACGGAAATTGAACCGCTTTCAGTGGCGTTCCTTACCATGCTTACCTGAGCGTAGGTGCGTTGTTACATAATCAAAATTCAGAATTATAACAAGTATGTTAGTCATGCCACTTTAAGTAACTATACTACTATAGGCCTTATGTGGGCCTAATACCGTTTTCTCACCGTATCCTAAGTTTTTGTCGTAATACCATCCTTATTCTGTGCGCTATTACCGATGCAGCTCTGATACCACGCTGTGAGGGCCCGGTCCCAATCACGGGGTCGTGCCGCTCGCCCGGGAATCGCATTGGGTGGTGCCGTGCGATGTGGCACCCAACAACACACATAATAAAGCATCATATTATATAAATCAAGCGGAAGTTTACAAAATGTAAATTTTTACAAATACTTCTCAAAATAATCTACAGCGGAAGACGAATGCAACTCACGTCTCATACCTATGCTAAGCAACAGAGAAGGTGTCCAGCCCGCGGACCCTTCCCGCTAGCAACACTATCACAATAGCATCAGCAGGGGATTGCCCTGAGTTCACCACTCGGAGAGTTCCGAGTCTCATAGGAGACCCGTACATATCAGCGTACAGTTGTTACCTACAAAACAACTTATGCATTATCCGTGAGCACGAAGCTCAGCAAGACTTAACCGTCACCCTAGTCATGAAACTCTACATGCTGAAAATAGAGGGCTGAATATAGCAATTTGCACAAAGTATGAACTTGAGCTAAAGGAGAATCCTTACTTCAAGTTTTAGGAAACTTTTATAGTCCTCGCGCAATTCACATCGAGACTTCACAATCAAACAAGAAATGCTTCATCTCGATGTCACTTGCCCGCGGTGAAAGTAACTTTAGTGAGCTAACCTAGACTCATACAGACCTTGCGCCATCAACGTCGAGACTGCACAATCAAACAAGAAACGCTTTGCCTCGACGCTACTAGCCCAAGGTGGAAAATAAATTTAGTGAAAGTATTGATCATTCCCCATCTCCATTATGAGGATTACTCACGAAGCATTATTATCTTTTCCCAGTTTATTACTACGTCACGACGCAGAGAACAAGTATGCTCGGTCCATTCCGCGAGCGACGGTGATTGCAATAAAAAACACCCTGCTGACACGACACGTGCGCCCGTACTCGACGTTGCACACAGCAACCATCACTGACGTCGTACGTGGCAACATTTCACACGACACCCAAATGTAGAACTGGTCCCACCGATTGGGATTAAGTCTCACTACGGCAAACCCTCGTAGAGCTGACTTCTCTATCCTTTCAGCATCTGCATCAGACGGTGAGGTATGCCTCGACACCTAGGTTAACATGTTACATCGGTTTCCTGGGTCCCATATAGCCAGTATGCATCCGGTACACAACTCAAACTTGTCCAACGGACCGCACACGAGAACGGGCCTTAATCGACTCAGACATAGACTAGGTTCACAGGACCACGTCCTTGAGCCTTCCATCCACTGCCTGGTCTCCATTCCCAACTATGAGGATCAATTCCCAACTCTTCCGATTGATCCCCCTTTATCCCGGTTCACGAGTAGGAAATTGCCTACTCGAGTTATGCCTCTTTGAATCCACTTATGTTAACTTGAGATCAGAAGTTATAATAAATTGATAACCTACCCTACATTATACTCCAGGGTTTTCTAGGTCATGCATTTGGAGCTTCATACCATCTAGACTTAATGCAATAAACAAAATGCTAGACATTATAAAGTGTATACAAATAAAAACTTGTAAATTTTTATGCAAACCAGGGCTTGCCTTTGTTTTGCAGGGGACTTATATATATGAAGTTCAGTTAGTGAAGACCACTTGAGGCTTGATCAATTGTTTTCCTCCTTCCTTGATCTCCACTCCGATGACTTCAAATCCTTCATGTGGATGCTACACGTAATGAATATACATATGGATTTGATTATAAAGAGTTTGCTCACAAGTCCTAATGACAAGTTTAAAAACTGGAACTCTGTTTAAGAATTTAAAATACACTGGTGCTAGTGGTTTGGGTTTGGAGTTAAACACTATGATCAAGTGAGATGTATTGTTCACCCCTTGTGTGATATTCATCTGAATAGGTTGAACAGCACAGTGGTGATTCAGAGCTCCAATGGAGCTGAAATTTCTTTGGTGAGTTCCTTGTCACAAGAAATTAATCTGGACCAAAATTTAGAAATTTTCAATGAGTAGATCACTCAGAACAATTCCCTAAGCATTTAGGAAAAGGAGAATTAATTCTGAATAAACTTGCACCTTCATGCAAAATCAAGTGAACTATACTTTCAAACATAGCTCAGGGAGCATACATGAATTTTCCTAGGATTTTGGAGCTAAGAATTTCCGAGAACTGAATTTCCAAGTTTTTGGACATTTTCTGAAAATGTTTCTGTATTCAATTGAACACAGCAACTTCAAATATGAATTGATCTAATCAAATCAACTCCAAATGAGCTGAAATTTTTATAGGGGTTCACTAACATCCTAAGGAATAATCTGGCAAAATTCGAGGATTTTTGGATCACCCAAACTCCCTCTAAGATTCTTTTTCTGAAAAGCTTTAAAGAATTTTCCAGATTTAAATAATGGGTTTCATACAAATTGGGTTACATATCTGGATAGAGCTATTCAATATGAATAGAACCCAATTTGAATCACTAAATTTGGAGCTTCCTAGCACAAGTTGAGGTTCTAAAGTTTGGGGAAAAATCTGAAATTGAACTCTGTTCTATTTTTCCAATTTTCAGAGGCATAAGAAATTAACACCACATTTGGCCAAGCAAATCAGGTCCAATGCCTCTGAAAGTTTTACTGGAGTTCTAGTGTTTTTGGAAGAATCTCCTGCCCAAATTTGGGAATTTTCCAATACACAGAACACCTGGAAAAATTCCTACAAGATTTTCGTTATATGAATTAATGAGCCAAATCCAGGTATTTTCATAAACATTGGGCTGTACCCCTGGATACTACTCATCGAGAGGAATCCAACAAAATTTGTTTGACAATTTTTGGACATTCCTACACAAAGTTGTGGTGGTTCAAAGTTTGAACTGAAATCTTGAATCCCTAAAATGTTTAAATGTCTGCTACTCGGCCCGGGCCACGTGTCCCCCTCTGAGACAAAGCCACACGGGCTACACAGTCCCAGCCATGCAGTCACACCGGATCCAATAGCCACAGAGGATCGGAATTTAGATTTTTCCTCTCACTGACTGCTGGGGCCCGGCGTCTTTCTTCAACCTCCCGACGCCTCTCGCGCGCGCGCCGCTAGGTCGCCGGAGCTCGGCGGAAACAGCTCTCCCGACCCCTGCCCGAGCCCCTGCTCGCCGCCAGGGCCTCAATTTATGTGCTGAGCAACTTGGTGGAGTTTCCCCGAGCCGGCAAGGCCTCTACCCTGGCTAGCAACGGTGCGGCGGCTCGGCACACCTTCGGCGGCGTCGGCCGATCGACCTAACGTGCCCACAGCTCGGAAAAAATGGCGCTACAGCACCAATGAACCATGAGGGAGCTCGACCTAGCCTCAAAACTGCTCGGGAACGACGGAAAATAGGGTTTCACCGTGTGCCCTCGGTCCCCCGCCTCGGTCACCGTTACAAAACCGTGAAATACCCAACCTACGAGCCGTTTCAAGCTAGGGATGTGAAGGGCTAATGATCGCCGACTACTGGCGGTCCTGTGTGCAAGAATTGACGACCTAAGAACGAGGATAGAGGTCGAATTTGAAGTTACCGTGCCGGAAGGTCGGTTTGTGCCCGCTGGAGTAATTTTCTCAAATTCGCGCTCGGTCGTCCACGGGATGTCTTGAGCTTCGGAGGTGAGCACCACAGGGTCCCAGCGCGTTCGAGGGTACCCTTGATCGGGCATGAAAGGCCCTCTGCAGCGCTGTCGACGTGAGACCTCTCCGTCGGTTCTCATCCGGCCACCACGGGAACACGGAGTCCTCGGGTATAGGAGCTGAACACCGATCAGTGGCACGTCGAGGAGGGAGAGGGTGAGGCCCTTGTGCCATTTTGCTACTCACCAGCCTTTGTTCGTGCTCCCTAGAGCCGGCTGCCGATCGATCGGGGATGGCGTCGGAGGCTCTGTCCCTGTGTGGAGAGGAGAAGAAAACCGAGCGGTTTCTCGGGGTTGTGGCAAGAGAACACGGGCTGAGGTGATAAGAAGGAGAAGCAGCTCGCCAACGCAAAGGAAAACTCACGAGGAGGTGTCCTCAGTGCTGCGCGGTGTCGTCCGGGGGAGCCTCGGTGCTTTCTCGGTTGCTTCAAGTGGAACAGAAAAGAACCAACTCAATCTAGATATTTGGTGCATATGACAAGTGGGCCCCACATTCCCCCTTATCCCCTCTCACAGCTCTCACATTTGGCAAATGCTGGAAATCAAATTGTGGGAATTCCAATCTGTATTGTGTTTGGATAATTTGGACAAGTTTCCTCCAAATTCAAATGTATATTTGAATTCATTACAAATTTAAGTCCATTTGGAAAATGGATAGCAAATATCTTCAAAAATTCATGAGACTGTGCCTACCCCCTAATTTGGACCTAAGGAATTCAAATATGAAATCTGATATTTGATTTGGCTGCTGCAAATGAGTTTTTTATCACAACAGTTTGTATTCCTATTGTTGCCCTCATTTGAAATTTGAGTTTGAACACTTTGAGTTTAAAAATCTGAATTTTCATTTCCCCTTGCACATGAGAGCTTACACATGAAATTTAAAATAACTGTCCCCCAACAATCAATTGATCCTAGGCTAGAGTGGTGGGATATGTGGAAAAATTTAAACAAGTCCAAATTTTCATAACCTGAAACCCATTGGTGTTCAAACTTCAGGCCCTTCTGTATTCCAAACTTTGGGACTGTCGGTACCCTCAATATGGGGTACCCCCGCGCACAGGGGAAATCGCCTAAGGACTTTGCCCCCTCCGCAGGGGCAAGCTCCGAAAGCCCCACGTGTCCTGACGGGGCCGGACCACCCTCTCCACAGAGGAAGGCTCCGGGCCCGCCATGTGGCCGGCAGAGTCGGACCTCCCTTCTCCGCAGGGAGAGCTCCGAAGGCTCCACGTGTCCAGCGGGGCCGGACCTCCCTCTCTTCAGAGGAAGGCTCCGGGCCTGCCACGTGGCCGGCAGAGCTGGACCTCCCTTCTCCACAGGGAGAGCTCCGAAGGCTCCACGTGTCCAGCGGGGCCGGACCTCCCTCTCCTCAGAGGAGAGCTCCAGGCCTGCCACGTGGCCAGCAGAGTCGGACCTCCCCCATCCACGGGGTAAGCTTCGAAGGCTCCACGTGTCCAGCGGGGCCGGACCTCCCTCTCCTCAGAGGAGAGCTCCGGGCCCGCCATGTGGCTAGCAGAGCTGGACCTCCCCCCTCCGCGGGGACAGCTCCGAATGCTCCACGTGTCCAGCGGGGCCGGACCTCCCGCTCCTCAGAGGAGAGCTCCGGGCCCGCCATGTGGCCAGCAGAACAGCACTACCTCCCCCCGCGCGGTAGGCAGCAAGAGTAAAGACTCGCCATACCTTGTCTGCATAAGGTATTCAAGACCCGCGTCTTCCCAAGACACGGAGGCGCGGAGCACGCCGTTGTCAGGTGCCGTTGTGCCCAGTCACATCGCAGTGAAAACTGGCACGCCGCGTCAGAAGCTCTACACCAATAAACACAGTGACAAGACATCCCCGCCGCCCCTGCTGTCATCAACCACTGCACCTAGCTTGCGGCGTGGGCAGGGCGGCAAGACGAAGACTCAGAAGCCCTCGCCATAGATAGCTACCGGCGTAACTGCAGGATACGGTAGATGGCAGGCAATCTCCCCGGGACCACCTGTCGGGTCCCGGGCCCACCTTGTAAGCCATCCGAGCCTTGGACTATAAAAGGCTCAGGTAGGCAACATTACAAGGGGTTCGACATTTTGCTCAACTACCACTAGGGCCAAGGGTTCGCTCTCACGCGAGTTAGCACCCTGATTCAGCATTCTAGCACTCAGCTCATCCTCAAGCAATACAACGAGCACCTCTGCTCACCGTGGACGTAGGGTTTTACGCTCCGGCGGCCTGAACCACGTAAAAAACCCCTATGTCCATCCTTCTCCTTCGTCCAACTACGCTTAAGCTCTCTGCGGAGGACTAGCCCCTCCGAAAAAGAACCTCTGTGGGCTGCCCAGTGCAGGCCCGGGGAAAGTGTCGACAGATACACTTCGACATTTGGCGCGCCAGGTATGGGGCTTTTCCCTCGCGCGACGAGCTTACGCCGACGAAGATGACGAAGCTTCCTTCAGCGGCAAGCTCTCCTCGCCCATGTTCCCGACGAACGGTAACCAGCGGGGACTACGTCTTGACACACTCCGGACAGAGTGTGTCGGGGCAAGCTGGGAGCCAGCAGCCGACTCCGGCAGCGCAGACTCCAGCAAGCCCATGATCTGCTGCAGCGCAGAGTGTCTCCCATGGGAGCGCATTAGCTGCAGCATGAGCGCTTCTACGCAATCCACCTGCTGGGGATGCGCCTCAGGCAGCGACCCGGCAGTGGATTCACAACGTCGACCGTCTCGTCGTCGCTGCCGCCAATCCTCAGCTTCGGCGGGCACGACACCCCAGCTAACCAAATGTGTCACTGTCGCGCACGCCAGTGGTTGACAGGTAGACGGCAGACTCCCGCTCCACCAGGCTCCCATCGGCAGACCTGAGGTCGGAGCTGGAACGACGTCACCCGGGCAAAGATGCCCGTGTGGCCATCGAGCGACGACGGGAAAGGCGTCGCAACCAAGAGGCCGGCGACAGCATGTCGACCGCCTCGACCCAGCCTGGGTCGCAGATGTTCGCTACGCGATCTCTGCCCCAGGCCTACGCCACGCGGCATATGCCTCGGCCATATGCCCTGCAAATGGCGCCCCCGGTTTATGGTGCACCTTTGCCCATGCCAGGGTACACGGTGCCAACAGCGGACCAAGCGCTCGCGGCACCGACGCCTGCAGCAACAGGAGAAGGGTGTGCAGCCCTGGCAGCACACCTTCGCTTCGCGAAGTGGCCGCGCAAGTTCCGGCCACACCTGCCAGAGAAATATGACGGCAACGTCAACCCGGCGGAGTTCCTCCAGATCTACTCCACCGCCATCCTTGCTGCAGGTGGGGATGAGGCCGTCATGGCCAACTACTTCCTCGTCGCCTTGACCGGCCCAGCACGGTCTTGGCTCATGAATCTCCCCTAGGGTTCCATAACCTCCTGGGGAGAGCTCTGCCGGCAGTTTACTGCGAACTTCGGCAGCTCCTACACCTAGTCTGGCACGGAGCTCGACGTCCACACCATCCAACAGCAACCTGGAGAGTCACTGCGCTCCTTCATCCAGTGGTTCTCCCAGGTGCGGAACACCATCCCCGATATTCAAAATGCTTCTGTGGTGGTGGCGTTCCGGCAGGTTGTAAGGGACAAGAAGATGCTCGAGAAGCTCGCGACCAGAGAAGTGTGCGACGTCTCTGAGCTCTTCAGCCTGGCGGACAAGTGCGCCAGGGCAGCAGAAGGGCGCAACTGGCACTCACAGCCAGCCTCTGAAGCCGGAGGACAGCCCAGACCAAGCGCTGCTCCCCATGGGAGCGGCAAGAAGGTCAAGAAGGCCGGCGGCAAGATCATGCGGCCGATCGAAGCTCCCGTTGCTGCTGCTGCAGCACCCACCGGAGCTCGGGGGCCACGCCCCGACAAGAGGCCGCGACAGTCATCAGCCCCAGACGGTGACCACGGCGAGCCGTGCCCCATGCACAACACCCGCAGCCACACTGCTGCTGAGTGCCGGGAAATCCAGAAGCTCGCGGAGCGCTTCCGCAAGGGGAAGCAACTGCATGCGGACGCCCGTCCCTTCTGTCAGAGGGAGGGCAAGCAGAAGGTCGACGCCCGGGACAACGTCGACCACCAGATGGAGTTCCAGGAGCCCCAGCGCGTCGTAAAGGCGGTGCACAACCACGAGGGCTCCAGCTCCAGCGACAACGAGTGCCGGAAGGCGCTCTACGTCATCTATGGCGAGTTCTCTGACCCCTTGTCTTGGAGTGCAGTCAAGACTCTGCGCCGAGCAGTGGCGTCGGTGGCTCCTGTCCCAAGCGCAGCGCCGCACCTCAAGTGGATGGGGACCCCCATCAGCTTCAACGCCACCGACTGCCCCAAGAACATGGCTGGGGCCGGGCAGCTACCACTCTTGGTAGCTCCCACCATCGCCAACGTGAAGATGTACCACGTTCTGGTAGATGGCGGGGCCGGCCTAAACCTCATCAGCCGCACAGCTTTCCAGAAGCTGCAAATCCCAATGGCCAAGCTCACGCCCTCGAGCCTGTTCTCAGGGGTAGGGCCGGGACAAGTTGTCCCCTACGGCAACATCAGCGTTCCGGTCACCTTCGGGGCACCAGACAGCTACCGGACAGAATACATTCTGTTCGATGTGGCGGAGATCGACCTCCCCTTCAATGCCATCATCGGCAGGCCAGCCCTATACCGGCTCATGGCGGTAGCCCACTACGGCTACCTTGTATTGAAGATGCCTACACCAACAGGCATCCTCAAGATCCGTGGAGACCACACTGCTGCAGTGTCAGCCTTGGAGAAGCTCCAAGCACTTGCAGCAGCCCGTGCACCAGCCCCTGGCGGTGCAGAACCGGGCCAGCTCCACCCGAGTGCATGCCACCGTGCCTCGACCTCAGCACCCCGTGTGCAACCCCTCAACAAGGGCGATGTCCCCCTGAAGGTCGTCCAAGTCGGCGCCGATGCTGCCTAGACCACCCGGGTAGCCGGGGGCCTGGACAGCAAATAGGAAGGCGCGCTCATCACCTTCCTCCGGCACAATGTCGACGTGTTTGCATGGCAACCGTCGCAGATGCCAGGGATCCCTAGGGAGGTGATCGAGCACCATCTGAAGATCTTCCCCGACGCTTGGCCAATCCAACAGAAGCCCCGCAAGCAGTCCATCGAGAGGCAGAACTTCATCCGTGAAGAAATCAAGAAGCTGCTGCACGCTGGCTTCATACGGGAAGTCTACCACCCCCGGTGGTTGGCGAACCCCGTCGTCGTCCCAAAGGCCAGCGGGAAGCTCCGGATGTGCATCGACTACACCAGTCTCAATAAGGCATGTCCCAAAGATCCATTCCCTCTCCCTAGAATAGATCAAATAGTAGACTCTACATCATGCTGTGATTTGTTGTGCTTCCTAGACGCCTACTCAGGCTTTCACCAAATCCCTATGTCTAGAGAGGATGAAGAACACACTTCTTTTATCACAGTAGACGGCCTGTATTGTTATGTCTCTATGCCTTATGGCCTAAAGAATGCTCTTCCCACCTTTGTGCGTGCTATGCACAAAACCTTTGGAGAGCTAATAAGAGACTTAGTTGAGGTGTATGTCGATAACATCGTTGTCAAAGTCAGGCAGAGCTCATCCTTGTTAGATAACCTAGCTCTAGTCATTGACAAACTGTGCTCCACGCACACTAAGCTGAACCCAGATAAATGTGTCTTCGGCGCATCCTCTGGGAAGCTCTTAGGGTTCCTAGTCTCACACCGAGGGATCGAAGCCAACCCAGAGAATATCAAGGCCATCGACCTGATGCGGCTCCCCGCCCGTGTCAAGGATGTCCAGAAACTCACGGGATGCTTAGCTGCGCTGAGTCAGTTTATACCGAGGCTAGCAGAGCGGGCACTTCCCTTCTTTAAGCTCCTGCGCAAATCCGGTCCTTTTGCTTGGACCGACGAAGCAGAAGAAGCATTCCAGGAGTTCAAGCAGCTCCTTACGACCCTACCCATCATGGTAGCCCCCGAGCCCAGAGAGCACTTGCTGCTCTACATCGCGGCGACAACAGAGGTGGTGAGCATGGTCCTTATCGCAGAGCGGCCGGACCCCTCATCACCGCAACCTGCTCCGATAGCAGAAGCCAAGCACCAAAAGACTCCGGAGGCTCAAGACGAACCCCCGGAGCTCCAAGTAGACCTTCCGGAGGCCCAGCGGGACCTCCCGTAGCTCCAAGATAACCTCCCGGGGGTCCAAAGGGACCTCCTAGGAGAGCAAGACGACCTCCTGAAGGTCTAGGATGACCACCCGGAAGTTCAACGGGACCTCTTGGAGGTCCAGGACAGCCTAGAAGCCCCCGGGTCCCAGCTCCCGGAGGCTCCCCCGGACCCGTCTACCTCCTGTAGGCCTGAGCCAATGGAGGAAGACATCTGAGGCCTAGGGGGGAGGGTCCGGACCATCCAGAGGCCTGTCTACTACATCAGCGAAGTCCTCCATGACGTCAAGACAAGGTACCTAGAGGTCCACAAGCTGCTGTATGCAGTACTCGTGGCGTCCAGGAAACTCCGCCACTACTTCCAGGCCCACCGGATCTCGGTGGTCACCTCCTACCCGCTGAAGGCCATTCTTCACAGCCCCAATGCGACCGGCAACATCACCAAGTGGGCAGCGGAGTTGGCAGAGTTCGAGCTGGACTTCCTGCCTCGACACGCGGTCAAGAGCCAAGCACTGGCTGACTTCGTGGCCGAGTGGACGCCATCACCAACCAACCCAGGGGGCCACGAAGATGGTGAACCAAAGCCCTGAGCTCCGGTCTTCACCGGGCCTCACTGGAGGCTCTTCTTCGACGGCTCCTCGCGAAAGCAGGGGGCCGGTGCCGGCGTACTGCTTCTCATGCCATCGGGGAGCAGTTTGGGTACAAGGTGCGTCTCAATTTCAAGGCAACCAACAACATGGTAGAGTATGAAGCCCTCATCTTTGGCCTAAAGACAGCCCTGTCTCTTGGCGCTCGCCAGCTGTTGGCACAGGGTGACTCCCAGCTAGTCATCAAGCAAGTCAAGGGTGAATGCTCCTGCAATGACCCACAACTAGCTGCCTATCTGCTCCATGTGCAGATGCTGGAGAAAGACTTCCTCGCCTTGGACCTGCGCCATGTACCGCGCGCCGACAATGCTGCAGCCGATGACCTCTCAACGAAGGCCTCCACTGGAGCCCTGGTGCCCGAAGGAGTCTTCGAGAAGATGTTGCTGCGGCCCACAGCCCGGCTTGCCAAGCCGGGCGAAGGGGGCGGGGCCAGCACCTCGAAGTTGGCGGTCCCGGCGACCCTGCTACCATGGACGCTGCCAAGGATCGTAAGTGTCACTGGGGACTCCGTGCTACCCAGCGCTCAAGATCCAGAAGCTCAAGTCACACCCGATGCATGGATCACGGAGATCCGGTACTACTTGAAAGACAATATCCTCCATGATGAACGTGTATCCGCTGAACGGATCATGCGCATGACTAAAATATACGCACTGGTAGAAGGGGATCTCTACCGGCGTGGCGCCAACCACGTCCTATTGCGGTGCATAACCCAGGGAGAAGGCTGCGACTTGCTCGCTGAGATCCATGGAGGCGAATGTGGGAGTCACTCTTCCTCACGCACGCTCGTCGGCAAAGCCTTCCGGCATGGCTTCTACTGGCCGACAGCACTCCGGGATGCCGTCAAGCTGGTCAAGAGCTGCAAGGCGTGACAGTTTCATGCCAAGCAGATCCACACACTGGCTCAGGCGGTACAGATGATCCTGCCCTCGTGGCCATTCGCGGTATGGGGGTTGGACATCGTGGGGCCATTACCCAAAGACGTCGGGGGATTCCGGTACCTCTACGTCGCATTCGACAAGTTCACCAAGTGGCCGGAAGCTACACCTGTCGTCACCATCAACAAGCAATCCGCAGTCAAGTTCATCAAGTCGAAAGTCTGCAGGTTCGGGATCCTGAACAGAATCATCACCGACAACGGGACCCAGTTCACCAGCGCAGCGTTCCAAGACTACTGCGAAGACCTCGGCATCCAGGTGTGCTATGCCTCCGTTGCTCACCCAAAGAGCAATGGGAAAGTTGAGAGGGCCAACACCGAGATTCTTCGGGGCCTCAAGACTCGCACCTATGCCGGCTTGAAGAAACATGGTGCCAAGTAGGTGGATGAGCTTCCGAGCACACTGTGGGCTAACCGGACATCCCAAAGCCAGGCCACCGGGGAGACTCCCATCTTCATGGTGTACAGGGCCGAAGCTGTGCTTCCCCCAGAAATCACCATGGGGTCTCTCCGTGTCCGAGCTTACGACGAAGCCACGCAGGACAACCTCCGGCGTGAAGACATCGACCTCGTCGACATGGCTCGATTACACGCAACGCTCCGCAACGCACGGTACCGGCAGGCGCTCCGGCGCTACCACCAAACGACCGTGCGTATTCGGGAGCTCCAAGAAGGCGACCTGGTGCTGCGGTGCATACTTTCTCGCAAAGGGACCAACAAACTCTCCCCCAGCTGGGAAGGTCCCTTCCGAGTCACAAAAGTTTGCCGCCCCGGGTGCGTACGCCTTTCCACCGAGGATGGGGATCCGCTCCCGAACCTTTGGAACATAGAACACCTCCGTAAGTTCTATCCCTAGAGCAGTAGTAGGACAGTTCTTTTTCTTTCTGTAATAAATTCCATAGAGTCCAGGAACAGCGCTCGGAGCAGCTAAGTCCTAGGAAACGGTCCAGGACTACGTTTCAGCTTGGCCTGGTTCCGACCCTAAGCGCGTAGAGTCTTGCTTCCCTTCTTAATGGGGCGGGTCGTGGTCTCCATATTTAGCCTACCTTCCTCCTATGGATATTTATATAGAAAGAAGCCTGTCCTGCCACGCTCTTACCCTTGTGCTCATTTAAATTACGCATTAATTTTTATGATTGCACTTTATGTGTATGCTCACCGTACACTTATTTCTCCTTTCCCACTCTCATCCCTAGTCGGCATTTGCTATCCTACCGAAGACGGTCGTGCTTGAGGTACCTGCCGATGACCAGGGGGCCTCTCGGGCCTCCCCCAGTCAGGTACTGCGATGCCAGTTGGTCACCTCCAGGAAAAGCCTGCGCTGTGCATGGGTGGTCTGGGGTGCGTAGCCTGCTTTGCCTGGTTCCAACCCAAAGCGTGCGCGCCCTGCCATCCGGAGGTCCAGGGGAGTACAGCCTGCTTTGCCTAGTTCCGTAACAAAAGCTTGTGCACTCTGCCTCCCCAGCGTTACGGTCCAGTACTAGGGGCCGGACGGTCGTACCCTGACCACGGAGGGAGCCGGACCCCCGGCGCCGGGCGCACTGAATTGCCCGAGCCCCGTATACCGGACCAGGACCGTAAGCCAAATAAGACTATGAGAAAGGTAGGGGAGAGCCCCCAAGGAGAATTATGGTTCCCTTACTTGTGTGCAGGACCTCCTGGCCTTAGCTCCCCTGCAGGAGTATGGTAGGTGTGCCCAAACCATTGGCCACACCTACCAGGGGGCCACTACGGGGACCGCGCGAAGAGAGACTGGAGCTCCTGACTACTCCAACGCAAGACCGAAGGATCCGGACCTCGCCCCCTTCGCAGGGGCAGGTTCCGAAGGCCCCACCTGTCCAGCGGGGCAGGGGCCCCCCTCTCCTCACAGGATAGCTCCGGGCCCACCACGTGGCTGGTAGAGCCGGGCCTCGCCGCCTCCGTAGGGGTGAGCTCCGAAGGCTCCACGTGTCCCGCGGGGCCAGACCACCCTCTCCTCAGAGGAGCACTGGGCCCGCCATGTGGCCAGCAGATCCAGACCTCCCCCGTCCTCACGGGGCGAGCTCTAAAGACCCCTCGAGCCCTTATCACAACAAGGACCCAAGGAAGGTGTCTGTACAAGACCTCAAGATCGGTGAAGACCTCCTGAAGTCCTTGTGGAGCTAAGGACTCGGGCGGGCCAAGCCATGAAGAAGATAAAAGGACACAGGCAAAAAAACAACAGGAGTCTTTTCATTCATCAAAGCTCCATGAGCTGGACTACAGACTCAACAAAAACAAGAAAGAAAAGATACAAGGCCTTCCGGCCGCAGGGGCGACTGCCTAGGAGTCCCCGGACTCCCGCTGGAACCTGGAGGCTACGAGGGCGGCCACGTCCCCGACTTCAACCCAGGCAACTTCCTCCCGCTCGACGACGGGGCACAGTCTTACCGGCTCCAGAGAGAGGGAAGGATCCCGGCTCCGGAAGCACGCCAGCACGTGCATGGCGACCTCCTTTGCCAAGCTCCGTCCCTCTGACTCAAGATCGTCGGCGATCATGGCTTCGAGCCTGTCCAGCTTGGCGCTGATGGACTCGAGCGCCGGGATCGCCTCGGTCACCTCCTGCACCGGAGCCCCCGTCCTCACGGGGCTGAAGCCGAGGGGTACCACGGCGGACCTCGCCTGGCCGACGAAGCTCCAGACTGCTCGGGCCTCGACGGACCGAGAAGCCTGGAGCTTCTTCACCTCTTGGCGGGCTGCCAGCAGGGCGTTGAGTCCCTCCTTGGAGAATCTCTTCTCCTTGGCTGCCAGGGAGCCCACCCGAAGCTGGAGATCCTGGGTGAGCCGCTCCAACTCCGATGCCCGGAAGTTGTCCGCCAACTCATGATCCAGCACCACCTGGCGCTCCCGGGAGGTCTGCTCCTCCCTCACGGCCAGAGCTGCCTCCCGAAGCTCCAACTCCTCAGCTCGGGCCTTCAGATCGCCCTCGCTGGCCTCCATCCGTGCGGCGACCTTCTTCTCCTCGGCCGCCACAGCGCGCTCCCGGTCCGCGACGGCTCACTCGCGACGCGCCAGCTGCAGCCGCAGCTCCTCCATGGCAGTGGAGCACGCCTCGGCCCTGGCATGAGCCTCACGGGTCTCCTGGTGGAGCCGCCAGGTCTCGGAGTCCAGGCGCTCGACGGCCCTCTTCTAAGCGTCGAGGAGCGCCTTCATGGCATCGAGCCTCGACCGCCTCGAGTCGAGCTCCGCCCTAACCTCCTGAGTCCGCTGCTTCAGGAGGTGCCCCAGCTGAGGAGGTGGTTCCTCTCACCTGCCAGCACCTCCTGCTCTCGCTCCATGGTGGCCTGGACCTGCCGGACACTCGCCTGGGCAAGCTCCAAGGCGTCCGCCAGGGGCAGCGGGGCGGCATAGGCCGAAGCCGCGCCCCCCACCTCCTCCATCACGTCGTCGTCCAGTGGAGGAGATGCATGGCATCTCGGCGACCAGGATGAGGCGCCGATCTGGAGAAGCCAGAGGACCTGCAGCTGCTCCTCCCCCCCCCCCCCCCCCGCCTTAGCACCGGAGGGTCGGACGCCGCCAGTCGGCTCCGCCGAGCCCTCGACAACCGCCGGCTTCCGAGCTGGCGAAGGGGAACGAATGGGTGCCGCCGCCGCCGCAGGGGGTGATCCCGTCAGCGAAAAAGAAGCCTGCGGCAGCCGATGAGTCCTTGCCAACATGGGAAGCTCTCAGGCTAAGAAAAGGAGAAAATAACACTAGTTCTAAAATCCGGAAAGAACAACACTTACCGAGGGACGTGAACGCTCCAACGGGCATGGAGCCCCGGCTTCCGAGCTGGGACAGAACCCACGGAGCCCGCCGTCGCCGCCTGCGCCTGCGCCGCAGGTACCCAGACCGGCGGAGCAGGAGGCGCACCCGGAACCCCCCTAGGAGGCGGAGCAGTAGGGCTCCCACCGGCAGCGCCTCTGGTGTAGCTCGCCGATCCAGTCCCTGAAGCCCGGGGCACCTGCATCCCCGGTTTAGTCCTGGCGCTGCCCCGTCTTGTGCCGCCGCCTGCCGAGCCTGCAGCCGGGACGTTCATTGTCCGGGGCGCCTGATCCCTCTGCTCACCCCCGGGCATCGCTGCACCGGCGTCCCCCCTCGGAGCTCCTCCGCCTGAGGAAGGAGGACGGGACGCCCGGTGCTCTTCGGACCGCCGCTGTCCGAGAGGAGCCCCGTCGGAGTGGAAGATCCGAGGTCTCTTGGGGTCGCCGCCTGACGAACCAGCGCCTCCTGAAGATGGGTGCAAGGGTACCCCGGTCCCCTGGCTCGGCGCAAACTGCGCCCTCGGAGGGGACCGAGCACGCTTCTTCTCCGGCTGCCCGGAGGCCGGCTCCTTCCCCTTCCCCTTGTCGATGGTCCGAGCTCCGTCGACCCTCGGCGCGGGTTGGGCATCAGCCGATGCCTCACGCTCCGCTCCAGAGCGCTCGACCCCGGGGATCGAGATCCCCCGGAAGGCATCCCCAACCTGACGCACAGTGATCCCGATGTCGTCCAGGTTCAGCATCTTCCACAGAAACTCCGCCCTCCGCTGCGGCTCCAAGAAGAGTGGGGTGCAGGATGCTGGGAAAGTCAGGTCGCCGCCGTTGATGAAGTCGCCGCTCACCCTTGCCACCATCTTGTACAACATCTCCTCAGATGGTCGGAGCCGAGACCCGTCTCCAACCTGGTGCAGTCGTGCTCGCTGGTGTAGTACCACGCCGGACAACTGCGCTGTTGCAAGGGTGCAACGCGGCGTGACAGGAAGTCTGTCAGCAACATCAGGGATGTCAGCCCCTCGTTGGCCAGAAACCGGGTCCGCTCCAAGACCGGCGCATACTCTGGCTCCAGCTCCGGGATCTCCTCCCAGAAGCGACGCTCGGTGGTCGGGCCGGCAGTTGGCAGCTGAAGGCGATCATGCTCGTCAGTCTTCACGATCACCCAGTTCTCCATCCAGCCTTCCCACCTCGCCACGCTGAAAGGTAGAAGGTACCCAGAGACCTTCGGATCCTTGCAGCGATGCTGGAAGTAGTACGCCCCCAGCTGATTCCTCGAGCCGCGCCCAGTCGTCCGCAGCACGAAGAAGTAGCGGAAGAGCGTCACCGAAGTGCGCAATCCCACGAACATCTCGCAGAAGTGCACAAAGACGGCGGCCATCACGAAGGAGTTGGGGGAGAGGTGATGAAGCTGGAGACCGTACGTCTCCAGCAGCGTCACGAAGAAGGAAGAAATTTGCGGGACGAACCCCGCCAAGGCGTAGGCGGTGAAGAAAACAATCTTCCCCCTATCCAGACACAAGGGGAGAGATCCTCGCCAGCGCTTCTGCTCCTCCGCGTGCCAGCCCAGCAGCTTGCATACTACCCCGAGCTCGGCCGACCGGGCGAGACGCGACGGAGTCAGGGTTGGGAGCCATGGGCGACAGAGGCGCAAGAACTTGGGGGCTGAGAAGGCTTGAGTGCTCAGAGGACTCTGGAGGGCTCAGGCATGGGGAAGTGCGAAGGGAAGCCTGCGATGCAGATGACATCCCCTTTTAAACTTCCCATACGTGATTCAAAGCGATTCGAAACTCTTCGAATACGCTGCTTGGGACAACCTCTTCAGCTCCAAGCCCTGGAGTCGATGACAAGTAGGCCCAGGCCATCCTATGTAAGCGGTGGACCGGGTTATCAGCCCCTAGGCGGAGAACCCGGCGGTTCCTGACAAGACGCTGCGACGTGCGCCGCTACGTGCAGTAGTGGCAGCCTTGGGAACCGCCGCAGTAAAAGCAACCATCAAGTAGGGCTCACGCCCCCACGATCCCATGACTGTTCGAGCTCCAGCAACGGTCAAAGCGGGTCTTCGAGAAGGTGCGTGAAGTAGAAGAGACAGGGGCCCCACCTCGGGCTCGTTATCTCCCCCGAGATGAGCCCGGGGGCCACTGTCTGTACCATAAATATGGGGTACCCCCGCGCACAGGGGAAATCGCCTAAGGACTTTGCCCCCTCCGCAGGGGAAAGCTCCGAAAGCCCCACGTATTCTGACGGGGCCGGACCACCCTCTCCTCAGAGGAAGGCTCTGGGCCCACCACGTGGCCGGCAGAGCCGGACCTCCCTTCTCCGCAGGGAGAGCTCCGAAGGCTCCACATGTCCAGCGGGGCCGGACCTCCCTCTCCTCAGAGGAAGGCTCCGGGCTCGCCACGTGGCCGGCAGAGCCGGACCTCCCTTCTCCGCAGGGAGACCTCCGAAGGCTCCACGTGTCCAGCGGGGCCGGACCTCCCTTTCCTCAGAGGAGAGCTCCGGGCCCGCCACGTGGCCAGCAGAGCCGGACCTCCCCCCTCGCGGGGAGAGCTCCGAAGGCTCCACGTGTCCAGCGGGGCCGAACCTCCCTCTCCTCAAAGGAGAGCTCTGGGCCCGCCACGTGACCAGCAGAGCCGGACCTCCCCCCTCCGTGGGGTGAGCTCCGAAGGCTCCACGTGTCCAGCGGGGCCGAACCTCCCTCTCCTCAAAGGAGAGCTCTGGGCCCGCCACGTGGCCAGCAGAGCTGGACCTCCCCCTCCGTGGGGTGAGCTCCGAAGGCTCCACATGTCCAGCGGGGCCGGACATCCCTCTCCTCAGAGGAGAGCTCCGGGCCCGCCATGTGGCCAGCAGAACAGCACTACCTACACCCGCGCGGTAGGCAGCAAGAGTAAAGACGCGTCATACCTTGTCCGTACAAGGTATTCAAGACCCGCACCTTCCCAAGATGCGGAGGCGCGGAGCACACCGCTGTCAGGTGCCATTGTGCCCAGTCACATCGCAGTGAAGACTGGCACGCCACGTCAGAAGCTCTACACCAATAAACACAGCGACAAGACATCCCCTACCACCCCTGCCGTCATCAACCACTGCGCCTAGCTTGCGGCGTGGGCAGGGCGGCAAGATGAAGACTCAGAAGCCCTCGCCAGAGACAGCTACCGGTGTAACTGCAGGATACGGTAGATGGCAGACAATCTCCTCGGGACCACCTGTCGGGTTCCGGGCCCACCTTGTAAGCCACCTGAGCCTTGGACTATATGTGACACCCTCATCTCGGGTGACAGCATATGTTCATGTTTTATGAAGAGGAAACATTTTAAGAAAAGAAGGAACAGAGAAAAATATCAAAGGGATAGCCAATGAGAGCCAGAAAGCGCCAAAGACAACTTACCGCGGCCGCTGGCCACGTGGCGTGTTCGGACCTCATCCCTGCAAAGTGGGGAGAGGCCGCCGCCAAGCTGGCTATGTGGCAGGCTCGGGGCTCGTCTCCGCAAAAGGGAGAGGTACGATCCTGTGGGACACGTGTTGCCCACGGAGCTAGCCTCTGCGGAAGAAGCAAAGGCATTTCCGCAGGACACGTGTCATCCTCGGAGCTAGTCCTCGCAGAAATCAGAGGACCAGTCGCGCAGGATACGTGTCGATCTCGGAGCCCACCTCCGAGAGGTCCTGTTCTATTGGACACGCGTCGTCACCGGAGCTTATCTCTGGGAGGTCTGTCGCTGCTGGACACGTGTCGACCTCGGGGCATGTCCCTGAAGAAAGAAGAGAGGAAAGACCGGCGCCAACACGTGGCGTGCGCGGAGCTCACCTCCAAAGGTGGGGGAGGTCTCGCTCGTTGGACACGTGGAGCTTCCGGAGCTCATCGCCGCGAAGGTAACGAGTTCTGGAGCAGCTGTTACGCGTAACAATACCGGTACATAAAGGAAACCGACCTGAATTCCACAACGTTACCGCACCAAATCAACTGAAGATAAGATGATAGCATCCAACGACGATCTGAATAAGACTCTTATTCAGGGTACAATCAGATTAGGACTCTTCTCTTCCCGATTATAAATAGAACCCAGAACCTCTGGCTGAAACCACAAACTTCTTTTCAACTCCTGAGCCGACGACTTAGAGCCCTAGCCTAACTCGCCGAGTAAACCATCACCGAAGCGCAACAAGGGAGATCATCGGAGGAGAACCAAGCGGCCTGAGGAGGACCTCGAGAACCAAGAAGGGCGTAAGGTAGGAATCCGACACCACCTTACGGCATCGTTGTATTCCCCTTGCATCTGTTCTTTGATTCCTTTCGAACAGAAGCCTCCTCGTGGATAGATCACTTAATGATCAGGTTGATCTAAAGACAAGATCATCGCCACATCCACCTTTGATCCGAACACCTCTGTCCATGCAAGCCATGCAAAAAGACTTACAGACCAATCTAATAAAATTAATCATAGGATAGCATGCATGTGTATCATCGCATCTAGTTTAAGGTTTGTGCATGATATTGATTGCTGTGAATCTTGTATGCACGTGATCCTACCTAGCAGGACAAGCTCAGGGAGCTGTCTACGACGAACTGCAGCAACCGGGTTTTGAGATCCAAGAACAACCGGAACCACAAGAACAAGGCAAGTGCTCCTTGACCATATTGATCCTATGTTTTTGGTAAAACTGTTTTGTTTTGCGAAAAGATGTGCGTACTAAGTCAAACATGATGGGAAACCCTTTTTATAGGAGTTTACTAGTTTTGGTTAAACCACACTTGTCGCCTAGGAAGTTCATGAGTCGGGTATGGTTTTTGCTTTATGCTTCGCTGAGTCTATGGGATTGGGAAGCGAGATAGATGTGTCTAGCTAACTGCACTCGTATTGATAATGAGGAACTGATGTTAATAATGGACATGGATCGGAGGGAGATCTAGGCAAGACTGAGTTTGTGAATGAGGTAGCATGAGACGGTGGTTTACTTTCCATAGATCTAAGGACCGGTTCATGCATGCACATGCTAGGATAACAGTGCCACCACAAGGCCAAGTATGGGTGCGGCTTAGCTGAGTAATTAGGTAAGTTGCTACAGTGTTATGGACTGTGGAAGGCGCGGGGAATGGGAGTCAAGTGAGGACAACCTGGGAACTGCATGGCACAAGAGGGGGCCTGTGGGTGGGAGAATTGGAGATTCTAG
The DNA here is from genome assembly GCA_030760725.1 of Neostapfia colusana. NCBI lineage: Eukaryota > Viridiplantae > Streptophyta > Magnoliopsida > Poales > Poaceae > Neostapfia > Neostapfia colusana. The sequence continues at coordinate 21,819,815 of JASWHV010000011.1, forward strand.
CCTGCCGGTGAAACCTTAGTGAGTCCATACATCTAGTAACCCCTTTGTAAAGGCTATTTTGTGATATCTTGACCATACACCGACGGATGTGTACTGGTATGATGGAGGTTCTGCAGTCGCCGACGGGTGACGAAATCACAAACTTGTGGGTAAATAGGTGCAAACTCTACAGAGTCTAAAACTATCATGATAGCCGAGCTTACGGTCACGAGCGCCTGGCTAAACTGCCATGATTAGTTGGGATGGTTATTGGGAAGGTTCTTGGTTATGGTTTGGTTGTTAGGACTGTTGAGTCCGGGTGATATGATGGTTGCATGACTGTTGAGTCATGGCAACAAGTTTGGTCTCGGTGTGAGATGAAGTTGTTTTGAGATGGTAGCGAATACGGGGAGGTATTCGTGAGATGGTAGCGAATACGAGGAGGTATTTGTGAGTAAGAATGAACATGGAAAGCGATAAAGGTATGTTGGTAATTTAGTACATGCTGGGATTACATTCATCTAAGGTTAAGTGCTGTTTTATCATGATTTTACAAATCTGCTTTTCTACAAATAAGCCTTTTTAACCTACCTTGTTTATGAGCTGCATATCATGTGTTTTCTCGCACTTGCTGAGTACATCATTGTACTCAAACTTGCATTATTGTTTCATCATCAGTAGCAGGAGAAGCCTACTATGAAGACCAAGTGGAGCATTACGGCGTGTGATCTGTTCTCAACCTTGCCTGTGGAGGGAGTAGAGATGGAGCCACTTCTGCTTAGATTTGCTTCCGCATTTAGCTAAATTGCTTCCGCTTTAGAATAAAGACTTCCGCTGTGAGCATGAGTCCAAGACTCATGAGGTATTGTAATAAACTCTGTTATTCGTGGTAATATATAAATCTGAATTCAGTTTGTGGAACGTATGTGTATGTGTGATGAACATCCTGGGCACACATATGCATTAGTTCTCGGTTCCGTGGTTTTCCCACAGAATTGAGGGCGTCACAGATTGGTATCAGAGCCACGGGCTGACAGTAGGTTACACGCCTAGATAGAAACCTTAGATTGATAATAGAGCCCCGGGTTAACAGCAAGTTACACCCCTAATTAGGAGTCACAGGTAGCTAAGCCACGCTGACCAAAGGAAGCGTCCTAGGGTGAATAGCTTAGATTGGCCTTGAAACCACCTTGGCATAGGGAACCATCCTTGAATAGGAGTTGTGTGGGCCCTTGTGATGATTATTTGTGATTATGTGCTTAGTGTGAGTTGTGGGACGTCTCAAAACGTTGTCCATATCCACACGTAAGAAGAAAGAGGTGTGAGATGTTTCGGCACTTGCTCACATCCTCATATGGGCTAATATATACATAGTCCAACTCATCTTGATGCATATAGTTGGAGGGAATCTACCTAACCTTCTAAACATTCTATTTCGATCTCTCTCACAGATGGTGAGAGGAAACGCCGACCGAAGGAACGTCTAGGAGGATGACCATGATGAAGTTCCTGCTAACCCAGGAGTTGGCGAAAACCATCTGGAAAGGTTGATGGCCATGCAAAACCAGCTTATGCAAACCATGATCCAAACTTTGGGTCAGTTGCAGGCCAACCAAAACCCCGTTCCGGCACCGCCGCCACCACCACCGCCGGCTCATAACAGGTTGGGAGAGTTCATGAGGACTCGACCACCCACCTTTGCTCAAGCTAGTGATCCCATGGAGGCCGATGATTGGTTAAAATCCATGGAGAAAAAGCTTGCCATTGTTCAGTGCAATGATCGAGAGAAGGTTCTCTTTGCATCGCACCAACTTACGGGAGCCGCTGCTGACTGGTGGGATGCCCTGAGCAACGCTCATGCCAACCCGGAGACAATCACTTGGACTGAGTTCAAGGAAAGTTTCCGCTCTCACTACATCCCTGCTGGTGTAATGATGCTCAAAAGGCAGGAGTTCGAAGGTCTCCGCCAAGGGCAGAAAAGTGTGAATGAGTATCTCAACAAGTTCATACAACTGTCCCGGTATGCCCCCGAAGATGTCAACTCAGATCAGAGGAAGCAATACCTGTTCATGAGAGGGTTGAACAATGAGATCCAGGTTCAGCTCCTCAACAATGACTACGAAAGCTTCCAGAAGCTGGTTGACAAGGCCATAGTGGTTGAAAACAAGATCCGAGAGATCGAGCGAGAGTGCAAGAGGAAGATGCCATACCAGCCCCAAGGGAGCAACGTACGACCTAGGTACATGCCCCCTGCACCGCAGTATGGATCGACCACTCCTGCGTACCGCCCTGGTCAGCCACCACAGCAACAATTCGTTGCACCGGCACCTCGTGTGCCCATGCTTCCTGCGCCCCGACCTAACAATGGCGCCCCTGTTCAAAACCCCCGCCCCAACGTACCTGCTGCCGTAGGCAACAGGGCATGCTTTGCATGCAGGGAAGTAGGACACTTCGCAAACCAGTGCCCGAAGAGAGGCCCTGGACAGCAAGGTAACGTGCCCAAGCAGAACCCGTGACCGAACGGAGGAGACAATCAAGGGAACCGTGGACAGCAGAACTATGCTCGCGGCCACGTGAACCATGTCACTACCGAGGAAGCACAACAGGCTGAGGACGTCGTAATTGGTATGTTCCTTGCCAACTCCAACCCAGCCACCATCTTATTTGATTCTAGAGCATCGCATTCCTTCATATCATCCAAATACGTTGCCAAACATCATCTACCCATATCCCACTTAGAATGTGCTATGTTAGTTAAATCTCCCGGAGGAGAAATGAGGACTAATATAGTATGTCCTAAAGTAAGCCTTAAAGTAAGGGGGGTAGACTTCCTTGCCAACCTTATTGTCTTGGACTCCCAAGGGATTGACATCATACTAGGAATGGATTGGCTAAGCAAGCACAACGGGGTAATCCAATGTGCTGAAAGAAGCGTGCGGTTGACAAACGAGCACGGCTTTCGTGTCGAGTTTGAGTCAGCCCAGCAAACAACCGAACGGGAAAATCTGAACCACGTCGAAGGAGCGACATTGGACAGCATTCCAGTGGTTCAGAAATTTTCGGACGTATTCCCGGAAGAGCTTCCAGGTATGCCACCTGATCGGGACATTGAGTTTGCCATAGAGTTGGTACCCGGAACTGCACCCATAGCCAAGAGACCTTATAGGATGCCCGTCAACGAGCTAGTTGAACTCAAGAAGCAAATTCAAGAACAGTTGGAGAAGGGTTTTATCCGTCCAAGCTTGTCACCATGGGGAGCTCCGGTGCTCTTCGTAGACAAGAAGGATGGAACCCAAAGGATGTGCGTGGACTATAGGTCTCTCAACGAGGTAACCATCAAGAACAAATATCCTCTGCCCCGTATAGAGGACCTGTTCAACCAAATGAAAGGAGCCCGAGTGTTCTCCAAGATTGATGTTTGGTCGGGATACTTCCAGCTGAAGATTAAGCCCTCCAATATACCTAAGACAGCCTTTCGGACACGGTATGGTTCGTATGAATATACCGTTATGTCTTTTGGGTTGACAAATGCACCCGCATACTTCATGTACCTTATGAACAAGGTTTTTATGGAGTACTTGGACAAGTTCGTCGTGGTTTTCATCGATGACATTATGGTGTATTCAAAAAGCGAGGAGGAGCATGAAGAACATCTGAGATTGACCTTGCAGAAGTTGCGTGAGCATCAATTGTATGTTAAGCTCAACAAGTGTCAATTTTGGCTAAAGGAAATATCTTTCCTAGGCCACATTATCTCCGAGGAAAGGGTATCGGTTGATCCTGGAAAGGTGAGAGATGTTCTGAAGTGGGACCAACCGAAGAGCGTGAGGGATATTCAGAGTTTCCTTGGGATGGCAGGATACTATCGGCGCTTCATTAAAGACTTCTCTAAGATAGCGAAACCTATGACGGAATTGCTAATGAAGGGAAAGGTCTTTCAATGGACACCAGCCTGCCAAGAAAGTTTTGAGGAACTCAAGAAAAGGCTAACCACAGCACCGGTTCTAGTATTGCTAGACATAAGCAAGAGCATTGACATATATTGTGACGCATCCAGACAAGGGCTTGGATGTGTGCTCATGCAGGAAGGACAAGTGGTAGCCTATGCCTCACGGCAATTAAAGAAGCACGAGCTTAACTATCCTACACATGACTTGGAGCTAGCAGCAGTAGTGCATGCATTGAAGATTTGGAGACATTATATCCTTGGTCATCGATGTGAGATCTATACGGATCATAAAAGCCTCAAGTACATATTCACACAAACGGACTTGAATTTGAGGCAACGTCAATGGTTAGAACTCATCAAGGATTATGATGTTGGAATCAACTACCACCCCGGGAAGGCCAATGTAGTAGCTGATGCATTGAGCAGAAAGGGAGCATGTCACCAACTCACGGTTTGGGAGCTACCACCCGAACTACGTAAGGAGTTCGAACGGTTACACCTCGGATTCTTGAATAAAATGGAAATAATAGAGATCCACTCCTCATTGGAGCAAGAAATAAGAGAGGGCCAAGCAACGGACGAGGAGATCAAGGAGATCAAGGAAAGAATCCGACAAGGAATAGAGAAGGATTTCCAGGAGGATGAAAAGGGTACGCTCTGGCTAGGAAAAAGGATTTGTGTGCCGAACATAAGACACCTCCGCGACATGATATTGAAGGAGGCACATGATTCCCCCTATTCCATACATCCCGGAAGCACCAAAATGTACAAGGACTTGAAAACTTGTTATTGGTGGGATGGTATGAAGAGGGATATAGCCGAATACGTTGCCCTATGCGACACATGCCAACGGGTGAAGGCCGAACATCAAAAACCCGCTGGATTGTTGCAACCTTTGAAAATACCCGAATGGAAGTGGGAGGACATCAGTATGGATTTCATCGTCGGATTGCCACGTAATCAGTCGGGATACAACTCCATCTGGGTCATTGTAGACCGATTGACGAAAACCGGCCATTTTCTCCCTGTAAAGACCAGTTACAACGTTGCACAATTGGCAAAGTTGTACATGGAGCAAATCGTGTGCCGTCACGGAGTTCCGAGGAGGATAGTCTCAGATCGAGGTTCTCAGTTTACCTTTAGATTCTGGAGGAAGCTGCAGAAAGCCATGGGTACACGACTGGATTTTAGCTCCGCCTATCACCCACAAACAGATGGACAAACCGAAAGGAAAAACCAAATTTTGGAGGACATGTTGAGAGCTTGCGCCTTGAAACATGGGTGTAGATGGGATAGGAGTTTACCGTATGCCGAATTCTCCTATAACAACAGCTATCAAGCTAGCTTGAAGATGTCGCCTTTCGAAGCCTTATATGGTAGATGGTGTAGAACGCCACTGTTTTGGATCGAGACCAGAGAAAACCAGGTGTTTGGACCCGAAGTGCTACAAGAAGCCGAAGAGCAAGTCCAAATGGTACGGGAGACCTTAAAAGCCGCTCAGTCACAACAGAAAGGCTATGCGAACAATAGGCGTAGGAAGTTGACCTTGGAAGTAGGAGACTTCGTATATCTTAAGGTGTCGCCTATCCGAGGCCAACAACGTTTCAACGTCAAAGGCAAACTAGCACCTCGCTACATCGGACCATTTAAGATTCTGGATAAGCGAGGAGAAGTAGCCTATCAACTAGAGCTCCCAACCCACCTCTCCAACGTACATGACGTGTTTCATGTATCCCAGCTCAAGAAGTGCTTGAGAGTACCAGAGGAACAAGTATCAATGGGAGAGCATGAACTTCAAAAGGACCTGACTTATGCGGAACACCCTGTCCAAATTTTGGACGTAAAGGAAAGGGTCACCCGGAACAAAGTAATTCGATGGTGCAAGGTCCAATGGAGCCATCACACCGAAGCTGAAGCCACATGGGAGCGAGAAGAGGATATCAAAGAAGAATTTCCCCATCTATTTTCTACTAATGAATCTCGAGGGCGAGATTCAATTTAAGGGGGGTAGATTTGTGACACCCTCATCTCGGGTGTCAGCACATGTTCATGTTTTATGAAGAGGAAAAATTTTAAGAAAAGAAGGAACAGAGAAAAATATCAAACGGATAGCCAATGAGAGCCGAATCCAGCTCTCAGAAAGTGCCAAAGACAACTTACCGCGGCCGCTGGCCACGTGGCGTGTTCGGAGCTCATCCCTGCAAAGTGGGGAGAGGCCGCCGCCAAGCTGGCTACGTGGCAGGCTCGGGGCTCGTCTCCTCAAAAGGGAGAGGTCCGATCCTGTGGGACACGTGTTGCCCACGGAGCTAGCCTCTGCGGAAGAAGCAAAGGCATTTATGCAGGATACGTGTCATCCTAGGAGCTAGTCCTCGCAGAAATCAGAGGACCAGTCGCGCGGGATACGTGTCGATCTCGGAGCCCATCTCCGAGAGGTCCTGTTCTATTGGACACGCGTCGTCACCGGAGCTTATCTCCGGGAGGTCTGTCGCTGCTGGACACGTGTCGACCTCGGGGCATGTCCCTGAAGAAAGAAGAGAGGAAAGATCGGTGCCAACATGTGGCGTGCGCGGAGCTCACCTCCAAAGGAGGGGGAGGTCTCGCTCATTGACACCAGGCACAACGGACTGCAGCAACCGGGTTTTGAGATCCAAGAACAACCGAAACCGCAAGAACAAGGCAAGTGCTCCTTGACCATATTGATCCTATGTTTTGGGTGAAACAGTTTTGTTTTGCGAAAAGGTGTGCGTACTAAGTCAAACATGATGGGAAACCCTTTTTATAGGAGTTTACTAGTTTTGGTTAAACCACCCTTGTTGCCTAGGAAGTTCATGAGTCGGGTATGGTTTTTACTTTATGCTTCGCTGAGTCTATGGGATTGGGAAGCGAGATAGATGTGTCTAGCTAACTGCACTTGTATTGATAATGAGAAACTAATGTTAATAATGGACATGGATCGGATGGAGATCTAGGCAAGACTGGGTTTGTGAATGAGGTAGCATGAGACGGTGGTTTACTTGCCATAGATCTAAGGACCGGTTCATGAATGCACATGCCAGGATAATAGTGCCACCACAAGGCCAAGTATGGGTGCGGCTTAGCTGAGTAATTAGGTAAGTTGCTAGAGTGTTATGGACTGTGGAAGGCGCGGGGAATGGGAGTCGAGTGAGGACTGCCCTGGGAACTACATGGCACAAGAGGGGGCCCGTGGGTGGGAGAACTGGAGATTCTAGCCTGCCGGTGAAACCTTAGTGAGTCCATACATCTAGTAACCCCTTTATAAAGGCTATTTTGTGATCTCTTGACCATACACCGATGGATGTGTACTGGTATAATGGAGGTTCTGCAGTCGCCGATGGGTGACAAAATCACAAACTTGTGGGTAAAGAGGTGCAAACTCTGCAGAGTCTAAAACTATTATGATAGCCGAGCTTACGGTCACGAGCGCTTGGCTAAACTGCATGATTAGTTGGGATGGTTATTGGGAAGGTTCTTGGTTATGGTTATTGGTTTGGTTATGGTTTGGTTGTTGGGACTGTTGAGTCCGGGTGATATGATGGTTGCATGACTATTGAGTCATGGCAACAAGTTTGGTCTCGGTGTGAGACAAAGTTGTTTTGAGATGGTAGCGAATACGGGGAGGTATTCGTGAGATGGTAGCGAATACGAGGAGGTATTCGTTAGTAAGAATGAACATGGAAAGCGATAAAGTTATGTTGGTAATTTAGTACATGCTGGGATTACATTTATCTAAGGTTAAGTGCTGTTTTATCATGGTTTTACAAATCTGCTTTTCTGCAAATAAGCCTTTTTATACCTACCTTGTTTATGAGTTGCATATCATGTGTTTTCCCGCACTTGCTGAATACATCATTGTACTCAAACTTGCATTATTATTTCATCATCAGTAGCAGGAGAAGCGTACTATGAAGACCAAGTGGAGCATTACGGCGTGTGATTTGTTCTCAACCTTGCCTGTGGAGGGAGTAGAGATGGAGCCACTTCTGCTTAGATTTGCTTCCGCATTTAGCTAAATTGCTTCCGCTTTAGAATAAAGACTTCCGCTCTGAGCATGAGTCCAAGACTCATGAGGTATTGTAATAAACTCTGTTATTCGTGGTAATATATAAATCTGAATTCAGTTTGTGGAATGTATGTGTATGTGTGATGAACATCCTGGTCACACATATGCATTAGTTCTCGGTTCCGTGGTTTTCCCACAGAATTGAGGGCGTCAAACAAAGGCTTTGGCTATGTCAATCTTGAACATGAGCATCGGCGTGTGGCCACTGTGATAAGTTCTGGTGTTGCGGACATAGATGTAGTTGTCTTGTATGCAACGGCCCTGCATGAAAGCATTCTGAGCTGTGGACACCAGGTAGTCCATGTGACTCGCTAGACGATGGACTAGAACCTTGGTAGGAGTTTGGCGAAGGAGTTGATTAGACTGATTGGTCTGAAATGTGATGGGTAGACAGCAATGTCAGACTTTGGTAGCATGTTAGCACTGCATTGTTGAGCTGATGAAGAGGTCCTGTTTGGAGCTGGTAGATGGAGTCAAAAGCAGCCACAAGGTCCTGTTTAATCACTTCCTGTGTAGCTTTGTAAAATTCCATTGTGAAGCCATCTGGCCCCAGGGCCTTTTCCAGTGGCAAATCTTTTAGTGCAGCCAGAACTTCGTCTTCCATGAAGGGGGAATCTAGGTGATGGTATTGTCCTCAATCTTGGCAGGTTCAAAGTATCCCAATCGAAGGTACAGGATGTGGATTGGTGGGAAGCCATTGTTCTCTGGAAGTGAGAAAGGAATATTTGCTCCATTTCGGGATGGGTCCAGGTAAATTCACCCGCATCGCTTTTGAGCCTGGAGATGTATTGTTTCCTAGAATGTGATGCTGCATGAAGATGGAAAAAGCGGGTGCATATGTCACCTTCTCTGACACGTAATCCTCAAGGCTTGTCTAGCACATGCCTTCTGAACAGCTGCCAGGCCCAGAATTTTAACCTTGAGGTCTTTCCGAAGGGTCGACTCTTCCACCGAGAGGGATCGGTGTTCCTGGGTAATGTCAAGTTGGTAGATGATTTCATTTGACATTTGCAATTGGATCTTGTAGCCACCAAAGATCTGGTTACTCTATTTCTTCAGTTTTTTTGTGACCCTATGCATCTTGCACGAGAGGATGACTAGAGGCGACTGAGCAGTGACTGGTGCCTGCCAGGCCTGCTTAAAGATTTCCAAAAAACCAAGAGTTTTGGTCCAAAAGGTTTCAAACTTGAAGAGGGCCGGTCGTGGAGGTTTCAGCTGCCGACAGAGTATAAGGGGAAAATGATCTGAAACTGAGGATGAGAGGGGTTGAAGACAGTAATTTGGTAGCAGCTCTTCCCACTCTGTTAAAGAAAACACTGTCTAGATGAACTAAGGTAGGATTATCCCTTTCATTTGTCCAGGTGTACCTTCGGTTTTGTAATGGCAGCTCCATGAGTGAACAGCAGTCTAGGGTTCTTCTGAAAAGGCTCATCAATCTCCGGTTGAAGTTCAGGTTGTTCTTGTCTTGTGCCTGATAAATCTGGTTGGAATCCCCAAGACAGAGCCAAGCACTATCTGCCGGTGGTTGTGAGTCCTCAATTCATTGAGAAACTGTTGCTTCTCAGCATCATCTGTTGGACCATATACTGTTGTCAGTCTGAAGGAGATAGGGGCACCTCGAAGCTGCACAGTTGCAGACAGAGAATATGTCTTGAGCAGTGGTTGGGTGATAGACAACGGTTGTGAGTTCCATGGCAGTAATAATGCCACCTCTTGTTCCTTGAGCAGGGAGGAAGTGAAAATCATCCAGGTTGGTGCCCACTACTTCTCTGCAGGTTTGGTGGTCCACTACTGATAACTTTGATTCTTGGAGACAGACGATAGCCGGTACAGCCGTTTCGATCATAGCACGGACTGCAGCCCTCTTAGCTGGGAGGTTGAGACTCCAGACATTCCAAGAGAAGAATCAGAGTCGATCATCTATTGGGAGAATGTTGAGGTATCTGTTCAGATGAAGTGGACGACAAGTGGTCCGGGCACTGGTGGGTGAGACTGAGGCTGAAAGCTTTGAAACTAACTATGATATTAGGAAGCAGTTTGCGACAAAGTACAATCTGAATCGAAGCCACACCAACTAAAGGGGATGGTACCACCAACAAACCCAAGATTACCCTCCCGCTACAGCACCCACACAACAACACAAGACACATATTGTAGATAGATACCATCCTCAGTCTGGGACCCTGGGAGGAACGACCGCCATTGGGGAACTTATGAGGCCTCCAACGGCATGTTCGGTTCTACGATAGCCAGCGCCTCCAATGTTGCCAAAATCTCTCTGCAGTCGAGGTTGTTAGACTTAGAATTTTCTTAGCGCTTAATCCTAGGCATCGTTTAATCAAGGATCTTAGTCATAATCAAGATTAAACATGATCAATCAGCCTTAAATACAATTAGAGGATTAGGAATTCAGTGCTCATACCTTCGGCCGTAGTGGAGGAGGTAGACATAGCGTAGGCGATGAAGATCGGGACCCGGTAGCCGATGGGAAAATACCTTCCCCTTGTTAACGCACACTTAGGATAAGGATTGCAAGATCGTAGGAGGCGTTAGGTGTGTGTTTTTTATCCACACCCCGGCTGCCTCCCCTTCTTATAGCGCGTGCAAGAGGGGGCCTCAACCGAATTGAAACGGTTGCGCCCCCGATTAGGGCGCATAGGGAGTAAATCAGGTGGTTATTGCCGACCCAAAATTTTTGGGATCAAATGTAATTAACATTCTCCTCCTTGATCACGGACACAAGACTTACCAACTTTCTATCTTAGTTACTAAACTTAGTGTATATCCCCTCATGTTCAACATAAAAGGCGCGACGCATCAAAACAGTCATTTACGTATTGCTTGAATCGACTACCATTATACATCTCTTGCTTGGGGATAACCTTACTCTTAATTTTCCCCTTAGTATCTAGGATAGTTCATAGGCTCTCCCTTAAACCCGTGTCGGCTATGTGTTCTCTGAACACATTGGGTGGGAGACCTTTTGTTAGCAGATCCGCAAGCATGTGTTTTGTAATTATATGCTCGAGACTAATTGTGTGATCCTGGATTTTATCTTTCACAACATAGAACTTAATATCAATGTGTTTGGCAGCTCCACATGATTTGTTGTTGTGAGAATATAGTACCGCGGGTTCTTTGTCACAGTAAAACTTAAATGGTTTATGAATGTTGTTGACCACTCTTAGACCGGGTACAAATTTCATAAGCCATAGCGCCTGCCTTGTGGCCTCATAACACGCAACAAACTCGGCATGCATTGTGGATGTTGCAATGACGGTGAACCCGGTAGTGAACTGGCTCTCCACCTTGCGGAGATAATCATCAGCCGTATCACATTCAGGAATTGCTCCCTGAATGGCCTCAGTTATTGTTCCCCTGATGACCATCAAACACTTCATGTTTGATGTCTGCCACCTTTGGAGATCTTTATCATATTTTTATTTTGCACTGCGGTATTGTCCCTTTCTTAGTGAGAAAGACTCATCTGTCTCTCCCTGAGTTGCAATAGGGACCTTAGGCTCAGTGGGGCAAGGACTCGTTAGTGCGAAGTCCAGCTCATAGACCGCAAGAGTGATCTCAAGCCTCTCTCTCCATGAGCCATAGTTGTGACCAGTGAGTGGCTCAATAGAGAAGATAAAACTAAGTGCTGAAGACAAGGTGGAGAAACCTTCAAAATATAAACACATATTAACATAAGAATACATACAAACGGAAAATGTTGTAGTTTGCTTTCGCGATGGCTATTTCGCAAAATACAACACTCAATGGAAACTTAAATAAATAGAAGTGGCATGTTTTGTTTTTCACGTTGGTTACTCCACAAAACACGTCATTCAAAATAATAAGCATGGATAAACTAAAATTTCACATTGGCTACTCATTATAATTACCATGCACCATAAATTTAGATAATGTGGCAAATTCAATACTCACGTTGGCTACCCATGAATTTGCCAAATCAAACTCAAAACAAACAGAAAATATGGCAAAATAATTTTTCACGTTGGCTACTTAATTAATTTACCATAAATGTCTTAATAACAGCGGAAGCAAACATAATTTCTTAATTTTTTGAAGTAAATAACTAAAAAAATTATTTATATACTGAAGGTAATTGTATTTAAAAAAATTATCAAGTAATTATTACAAAATTGCACAAATTTCTCAATATAATTATGTGCAAAAACTAAAAATTTAATTCTAAACTTAAATTTTACAAAATTCTTACCAGAATACTAATGGGCCTGCATACTAAAGTGGCCCAAAGCCCACTGAAAATGTTTCAAAATTGGAAAAATTAATTTCCTGGCCTGAAGCCCAACAAAGCCCACCCCAAAACAGAAATTAAAACTCAAAAATAAAAGAATTTCATTTTCACGCGGCACACTAATTCTCGGCCCAGCCCGAAATCAAAAATTTCCTCAGAAAAATGAAAAGGCAGCCTATTTCGGCCCAAAAGCCTCCTGCATGGGACCTGAGCCAATGCGTTCCGGCAGGCGCCCCACTCCCGTTCTGATCCATTGGATTTAAATCCAATGGCTGGGAGCCGATTTCGGGGGGGGGGGGGGGGGTTATAAAAACCCGTTCGGCGCCGATCGGCTAACCCTAGCCCCATTTCCTCCTCCTTCTTCTCCCTCTTCATCGGTCGACAGAGCGAGAGCGGTGGAGGGAAGCCGAGCGGCGGGGTACTCCGGCGCCGCCGCGGCCACCTCGCCGGAGCACGAGTTCGCCGGAAGGCGGCTCGTCGCCGGTGAGACTGGTCGCTGATGGTCGCCATCGAGAGAGCCCCGCCACTAGGGTTAGAGTTCCACCGCGAACCCTAGGGTTCCGATGACCCTACCTGGCGGCCTTAGCGGTGGCGCCGCCGCCTCCCTCATCATTGGAATCCGAGCTCACACACGCGGTGCGATGAGCTCGACGCCGATGATGAAGAAGGCGCGCGGCACCCTTATCGTGAGCAGATCCGTCGACCCGAAGGTCGTACTTTCCGGATCTCCTCAACCGAGGAGTTCGCCGGTTGATGGGGTACACCGCCTCCCTCATCCGACGCGTCAACGCCGGTGGAATCCCGAAGGACAGGAGGCCGCGAGCCCTCTAAGGTAAGTGTGCACACCTCTTCTTAATTTCGCCTCAGATTTGATCAGATTCTAGGTTTTCTTAATCAAAACCGAGGCCTAAATGTTCATCTCCTTCTACATGCTTCGAAAATAAATTATACCGAAACAAATTCATTAATGTCGATTAGCAAAAGCTCTAGCCTGGCTCTGGTACCATTGTTAGACTTAGAATTTTCTTAGCGCTTAATCCTAGGCATTGCTAATCAAGGAGCTTAGGCATAATCAAGATTAAACATGATCAATCAGTCTTAAATACAATTAGAGGATTAGGAATTTGGTGCTCATACCTTCGGCCGTAGTGGAGGAGGTAGACATAGCGTAGGCGATGAAGATCGGAACCCGGTAGCTGATGGGAAAAGACCTTCCCCTGGCTAACGCACACTTACGATCGGGATTGCAAGATTGTAGGAGGTGTTAGGTGTGTGTGTTTTTCATCCACAACCCGGCTGCCTCCCCTTCTTATAGCGCGTGCGAGAGGGGGCCTCAACCGAATTGAAATGTTTGCGCCCCCGATCAGGGCGCATAGGGAGTAAATCAGGTGGTTACTTCCCACCCGAAATTTCCGAGATCAAATGCAATTAAGTGGGTCGCGGTACATGGCGCGGTACTTAGCGATCGCGTCATCTTCGATGGCTTCATCTTCCTTTGCGAAGTCAAGGATGCGCATGAGCCTGTGAGTAGCTCGAACCGCCATGCATGGGGACTGCAGACATGGTCATGGTCTGACGAGCGTTGCGGAGTGAAGGACCGGCGGAGGTGGACCTTCCCTTCTCTCGGGTGGTGCTGAATCGTTGCGGGCACCGGAGGGAGGAAGTGAAGCGGTGCAGGCGCCGGAGACATGAGCTCATTGAGGAAGCCTGCTGTCGGGGAAGCAGCCAAGTCGGGCAGAGATGGAGGGCCCGTGGGGGCGACTTGGGTGGTGGGCTCAACCATGAACACCTGGGGGCACCACTTGCCGGAGCCAGAAGGAGGGTGGTGTTGGCCATTGGGGCTTACTGCACCGGAGAGTTGCCGTCCACCGGAGTAAGTCCCGGAGGCGCCGTAGGGAGGTCGTCTTGGGCCTGAGGGGCGGGGGTCGCTGGGTGCCCCGACAACAGCGCCTCGCCCAGCATGCGATCAGGGAGCATATGGGGCAGCGTCGGGGAACACATGCCCAGTCGGACATCGGGGATGGCCGGTACAGGCACCCATCTGATGACGAACGTGGGAGCGGCCTCAAGCGGTCACGGACCGACTTCTGGGAAGACCCTGGAAGCAGTCCCCCATATGGGGGCACATGGGTCTGCATGGTGGTGGGAGGGCCCGCCCGACCCAGCCGGCAGTCAGGGGCCGTCGGCCGTGCCACAAGTCCAGGTGAAGCGCATGCGGCATGGAGACGTGCCCTCAGATTACATCGACGAGACAGAGGAGAGGGCCCTGTTAGAGCTGTCACACGAGGAGGAGGAGCCGAGGCCTGCTGGCGTGTAGTTGAAGTGTTGGTCCAAATGTATTAGGACCTCCACCTGGTGGCCCTCCAGGGGGCGGTGGCTGATAGAGGCTGAAGCCAGTGGAGGGCCATCGTCACGGCCTGAGCGCTTGGCGCCCCCTAGGAAGAAAGTGATCGTTTTGGAGAGGGGGAGAAGATCCGGTTTTTTCTTCCAGCCATACATAGAAGCCACAGAGGCCGGAATGTTCCTGATGGAAGGAGGAGTTGTCAAAGTGGTCGAAGAGGCAGACATCGCTGAGGAGCTCCCGAATGCCGTCAGCTGACCAAGCGTGCATGGGGAGGTTTTTCAGAATTATCTTGACCCGAAAGAACCAGCCCACAGCCTCAGACACCTCATTGAGAGTCCAAAGGCGGAAGTTGAGGCGGCCACCAGGCATCGAGATGCCGCCGGCATGAAAGGTGGTGTCGCAGTCCTCCAGGGAGTTGAATTTGTGGAGGAAAGGCTCAGGAGAGTGTTATAAAAACCTAAAGGACCAGTGGGGGGATTCGCAGTTAGTGGCACACTACTTTGGCGATTTCGATGGTGGAAAGCTGTTGGGAGAAGTTGGTTTGACCGATGGGAGCAGCTGGGGATAGGAACAGGGGACGTTGGCGCAGCCATTGGAGCTGGTCTTTCAAAATCACCCCAGCAACAACGGTGGCCTGACCATGGGGGATGCAACGCCCAGGGGCACCCACAACATTGGATGCAGGATGGCGAAGGGCAGGCAGGTTGTGCGCCATAGCCGCAACGGAGGCGAAAGAACGATAAGGGGAAACTGAAGAGAACTGATGCAAGGGTGGGAATGTGAGACGACTCCGGATATTTGACGTGGGGTTTAATAGGCGTGGATGGATCGGGCGGTGCCCATCGGGGCCACGCAGGTTGCGAGAGGAGCGAGATAGATGCCCAGTGAAAAGACAATACCAGCATCGAGCTGGCTCACGGCAAAGAGCTATGGCATGGTCAGAGGATAGGCAGCAATAGCAGCGGGCTTGCAGGATAGATTGGAGTTCAGGCTGGAGGGTAGGAGAATGGTGCTGCAGGGGGGATTTTGAAGCGACCAGACCAAGGACAGGCCCCCGAGAGAGACTGGCCAGGGGCATGCGGGGTTTCCCCCAGCGCTGGACAACATGCCACCCATGCGCCGCTGCATCAGCAATGGCACCTGCCGCAAGATCTAGCATAGGGATAGGGGGATCTTTGAAAGGAATAGCAGGAGTGGGAATCGGTGCCGGTAGTTGAGCATTCACTGCAAATAGCTGGCAATGGCAAAGGGCCAGAGGCAGGTGGGTCAAGGCAGGGACGGAGGCAACACGATCAAGAGGCCTGTTTGAAATGGGCATAGGTGGGCCCACCGGCTCGGCCAATGCAAAGGCGGCAAGGAGGGGTGCCCCATGCAGTGAGGCAGAGCACGCCGGAGAAAACGCCAGAGAGGGTGTAACCCCAGAAGGCGCCGCCGAGGGACGGAGGAAGAAAGCGGCACCCGCATCGGGCGAGGGGGCGTCCTCTGGACCAAGATACATTGCAGCAACGGAGGGCCTCAAGAGGAACAGAGAGCGTCGGGCACCCAGGGCCGCTAGAGCGGCTAGGGGGGGGGGCAAGTCTTCATCGGAGTCGGAGACGACATCCATGAGGATGGGAGGAGGGAAGGAGCGCCATCATCCTCAACAGGGGCCAACAGAATGCAGGCGTCCAGGGGTCCGAGAACAGGGTGCAGGGGGGGGGGAACGAATGCGAGGAAACGTCGGGGGTGGCATGACTAGGCAAAGAGGAGAGAGAGGAGAGGGAAGAAGGCAAGGAAGCGGTAGATGATTGGAGCAGCGATGGGGCAGTGGGCGAAGAGGATGAGGGAGGGCGACTCACAGTGGAGGACAGGGGCGAGGGAACGGGCAATGGCTAAACGGGCGGTCGGGGGACAGTTGGGGGAGGCGACTCATCCTCCATGGGAACGATGGACGGCATGGAGGGAGCACGAGAAGTTGGTGGCCGCCGGGGCCGGAATGGCCGATGGCATTGCAACGGGTGGCCTCCAGGGCCGGAGTGGCCACTGGCACAAGCAGAATGTGGCTGCCGGGGCCGGAGCGGCCGTCGGCGCTAGCAGCGGGAGTGGTAGTCATTTTGCCTTGATGTCTGCATCGAGAGGCTATCTGGAGATCTAGCGACAACAGTGCTGGCCTAGATAGAACGGCCACCGTGATCAGAGAGTACCTTGACCGCTGCTACCATTGCCGCGTCTCCACGATGAGCCTGTAAACAATTATCCTTCACTCATGATGCTCAGGTGATGATCTAATGAGTAGACACAAGTGTTATGAGCAGCCACATCGGCTCCTCTCGAACTTGGCTGATGATATAAAGACGATAAGCAACAACAGAAACTGAACTACTGCCTGAGTCTTCCGACATGCAGCGCACGAAGTCATACCCGCTCGTCGCCTGGATGCTAAAGACCCGGCCTACAATGACCCCTACTTTTACTCACGCACAGCCCCTGTTATTTTGACTAGCAAAGCAACAAACACGACTAAGACTTGATCAAAGCTCCAAATTATCTAACAATATCCCCCTACTTCTGAGATTTGATCGATTGTAGCTCCATGACTCCGATCCTCTCTCGAAGCACCTGAAAACGGACTCTCCCCAGTGGTTTGGTCAGGATGTCAGCAAATTCGTCCTGAGTACCGACATGATCCAAACTAATTTCGTTGCGTTCCATACACTCCCTAATAAAATGGAATTTGATGTCAATGTGCTTACTTCGATCATGCATGACAGGATTCTTTGCCAGTGCTATTGCCGCTGTATTATCCACCTCGATAATTGGCGCTGGCACCTTAAACTCTGTTTTTTTTAGAAAAAGTCCCGGATCGGCGCCGGAGATTTATATTAGTAGAAGAGGTTTTTAACACATGCCTGCACAAGAGGTGCAAATACAACGGTAGCCTGTTAACTAGTCATTACATAGTAACCTGGTGAGGTGCTTAGCCCCTTCCTTACTCCACAGAGAGCTTGTTCCCCAATTTCCATTAGAAGCTGATCCGGCGTTCTCTCTACCCCTTTAAAAGTTCTTGCATTCCGTTCTTTCCAAATTTTCCAACAGACGAGCATGGCGAGGGAATGAATAGCTTTGGCTTGGCCCTGGTCCTGGCTTAGACCAGCACACCGTACCACCAGATTTTCGGCTTCCGCCTAAGCAGTTGGCCGCAGGGACGGTGTGGAAAACCGGCCTGCTATCTCAGACCAAATGTGTCTAGACACTGGGCACTCTATTAGCAGGTGCATTGATGTTTCTAGATTGCGAAAGCAGAGCTGGCAAAAGTAGGAGTTCGGCCACCCCCGACTCTGCAGTCTGGCGGCTGTCCAAACTCTATCTTGAAGGATCAGCCACATGAAGGTCTTACATCATGATGGTGCCCATGCTTTCAAGATAATCTTTGGCATTTGTGACTGAACTGACCCCAGGAACTAAGCTCTGTAAGCAGATTTTGAGGAGTACTCACCACTGCTTGTAAACCTCCATCTAATATTATCTGGTCTGTCGTCCAACGGGTCAAGGTAAATATTAAGCAGGTCAGTCCAGAGCAGGACAAGTTCATGGAGGAGTGACACTGAGAGATCGTGCACAATGTCAGAAATCCACCTATTTTCAGTCAAAGCATCCACAACTGAAAGGTTCTTTCTCTTACTGTGTTTAAAACCATAAACTCTGTTACTTCCTCTAGAACACAGTGGAGCCATACACCCTGACTTGCTGCTGCTGCTGCACTGGCCATATATTCTGCTTCGCATGTTGATTTTGCCACTGCTTTCTGCTTGTGAGACATCCAGCTTACAGGATTACCGGCTAGGAAGAAAATAACTCCAGTAGTGCTTCTCCGGTCATCAATATCTCCCCCAAAATCGCTATCACTCTACCTGGTGAGAATACATTCTTCCTCAGTACGGGTATACTGCAGACCGAAAGATGTTGTTGCTGCAACATACCGGAGTAAACGCTTCAATGCAATCATGTGATCTTCTCGAGGATCTTCCATGAACCGACTCAGGTATCCAACTCAACAACAACAACAACCAAGCCTTTATCCCAAGCATGTTAGGTCGGCTAGACATGAAACCCAATAATTATATATATATAATTATCAATGAAGTAAAAGAGAGGAAGAGATATAAGAACAACAAGGAAAAAAGAAAAAAAATGAGACTAAGATTCTGGCACATGAATTGCTACTTTCCATGTGGTCCTATCATGAGCTAAGTCTCTGGATACATTCCCATCTCTCAAATCTCATTTTACCGCCTCCTCCCAGGTAAACCTTGGTCGTCCTCTACCCCTCCTAATATTTCCTCTACCTCTTAAAATCCCACTGTTAACCGGTGCTTCTAAAGGTCTCCACTGGATATGTCCAAACCACCTTAGTCGATGTTGGACTAACTTCTCTTCAATCGGCACCACCCCTACCCTATCATGAATCACCTCATTTCTTATTCGGTCTCTTCCCGTGTGTCCGCACATCCACCGTAGCATGTGCATCTCTGCGACACTCTTTTGTTGGACATGCGTTTAGTTGGCCAACATTCCGCTCCATAAAGCATCGCGGGTTTAATCACCGTCCTATAGAACTTCCCTTTCAGGTATCCAACTCCGAAAGTTAAATCCGTCCTAGTATGCAGGAGATATCTCAGACTTCCATCTATGCTACGATAGTCAGAGGCATCTGTTGGTGGTGAAGAACATGCCTTGGATAACTTCAGACGAGACTCCATGGGTGTAGCACACCCATTGCAGCTTCCTAGTCCACACCTGTCTAGCAACTTTGCAGCATAGTTACTTTGACAGAGTTCAATACCATACATACCTAGCTTGACTTCTATGCCCAGTTAATAAGAGAGATTGCCGAGGTCACTCATCCGGAAGTATTTCTTCATCTCTTCCTTGAATCCTCTGACATCTTCCAAGGATTCGCCAACAACCAGCAAATCATCCACGTATACCCCAATAATCAGTCTTCCCTTACTACCAGGTCTCGTGTACAAACCATGCTCAGTCTTGCACCGAATGAAACCCAGCTTGCATAACCTCTCATTAAGTTTGCAGTTCCATGCACGTGGTGCCTGGCGAAGTCCATACATGGCTTTGTGGAGTCTGAGTACTAGTTCCTCTCTTCCTTGCGCAACAAAATGAGGTGGCTGTGTAACATAAACTTCTTCTGCAAGCTCACCATTCAGAAAAGCGGATTTAACATCCATGTGATGTACTTTCCAACCATGGTGAGCCGCTAGTGCCAGAATGACCCGAATTGATTCCATTCTTGCAACAGGTGCAAAAACTCCATCATAGTCAATGCCCTTCTGTTGCACATATCCCTTAGCAATGATTTTTTCTTTATGTCGGGTGATATTTCCATGTTCGTCACGTTTCACCTTGAAAACCCACTTTAGACCGATAGCTCGATGCCCTTTCGGCAGGCGCACCAGTGACCAAGTCTTGTTTTCCTCGATGGAAGCTAATTCTTCAATCATAGCCATGCGACACTCCTTCACCTTTGCCGCCTCTTCTGCTGAACTAGGTTCCTAACCGATTGCAGCAAGCAACTCTTCCATGATCCCTCCATATCGGGTCTCAGTGGCAGGTGCTATGTCTAATATATTTTTCATGGTGCGAAACTGACGGGGTGCATCAGGAGCTTCACTGTCCAGATCTGGTGTGACCATTGATAGCGATGCAAACTCCACTTTGTGAGGTGCTGGCGGTGTCACTGGTGTCTCGGGAGTGGTCTCACCTACGGGCAGATCCCAGCTTGCACAGGAGCCTGATGATGGTAAGTCTGTCTTGTTGGCATCTCCTTTACATGCACCATGAGTGGTGATGTACTGCACCACGAACGGATCTTCATCGTTGATCAAAGTCCCATGTTCTTCAGCACTCCATCTCCATGGTCAGCCTTCTTCAAACACGGCATCACGAGACACTATCACATGCTTGGTGTTTGTGTTGGAAAATTAGGAATTTTACGGTTTTGTTTAATCCATATTAAATCATAAAGCATGACTTGCAAATAAATCATAAACATGATGATTATGATTGATCGTATACTCTCAGATTTAGCAATAGTAATACATAAAATTACTAAAGCTAAAATATGAGTTTTAGAAAAGTACCCATAGGCGGGACCAGTACCGAAGGCACCGGCGGCGCCGTTCCCAACAGTCGACATGTTGGGCTGCTTGAAGTAGTCGATCTCATTTCGTGCAGGAAGATCGTCAAAGCAGTGCAATCACGTTGCAGTGCAGATCACGTGCACGAACAACCGAAGTAGTCGTAGACGAGCGTAAGGACACGAATGGAATATCGAGCAGTCACGCGAGTGCGTTCCCCAAAAATTGTATCCACTCTCTATCCCGCGGCAGGATCTCGAGAGAACGTCGATTTCGGAGGCCGGCTCACTCTATTTCTCTGTGCGCAGAAAGCAGAGTCGGGATTGCTTGGAGGCAGCGCAGCAAAGAACGTGTGGAAGAGCAAGAGAGAAGATTTGCTTCTTGTTTCTATCACATGAAGGGATATCCTCCTTATATAGGAGTCAAGAAATGAGAGAGAATAAATACCATCAATCCAAGCTATGACGTTTATCAATTCAGACATTATGATTCAGCCATTAACACGTCCGTTACTAGTCATTATTTGGTCCGTCATGACTCAACCATTAACGTGTTCATTACTAGTCATTATTCGGTCCGTTATAACAGCCATTAACGTGTTCATTACTAGTCATTATTCAGCTGAATTGATCTTCAAAAAACGTCAAGACATGGCGTCACACAAGCGCGACACTGTGTGATATGGTTTGACACGACGTGCGCGCGTGTTCAGACAACATTTACCCTCTTACACCTTCACAGTATATAGCCAATATTTCAATGTATAAATTGGTTTAATCCTCTCTTCATAAAATATACTCCTAATATTGCACATATGCCTTGGAATTAACTTAACTAAATTATTTAAATAAATAGGTCTTAGACCTAGAATATCTAACAATCCCCACTAAATTCCATGGCATATAAGAAATACTCTCTGTTCTACTGATGTTTGATATATCAGCATTTCGATGGAGATTGTTAAGTTGAACATCCATCTAGAATAGAAATTATACTATTCACAACTGAACAATGGACTATGCCTTGAATTGACAGTTTTGTGCGAACAAGTTTCATCAAAGTCATTGCTGATACTGACTGCCAGAAACATTCCTTCGGTTTGGAGCGTATAAGTCATACTCCCTGGCCTTTCATGAGCATCTAGAGATTACCCAATCTCATCGACTATGACTAGCAGTCAAGCTCATATAGGTGTATTCCTCAGTAGATGTTCAGTAGGTCAACATCTCTGCTTATACAAGCCACTCAGAATACATTAATATTTAATCAACCTGCCATACAGGAAAGGAGAGTAATGCATCTCCATAGGAGTAGGCTTTGTACATATGTACTCTCCTCTCAGCCAACCAATAGTTTTTTCAACACTCTAATTCCGGGATCTCCGATCACAAAGAGTGAGTTACCACTTGGTATGACTTTATGAGGGTATCAAGCCCATCTCCCTCGATGCTTCATCTATCACATTGCGCGATAGCCCCTTGGTGAAGGGGTCTGCTAGGTTTTTATTTGTTTGGACATAGTCCAACACTATTATTCCGGAGTTTTTCATTTTCTTGACAGATTTCAACCGCCTTTTAACGTGTCTTGATGACTTCATGTTATCTTTAGAACTGTTGACCTTGACTGTCAGATGTGTGAGCTACGAAACTCCTCCCGGCCTGCTCGGAAGCAGCCCACGAGGTTCTTTTTTCCCGGAGGAGGCTTGGTGCCCTACGTGACCTGGGCTCAAAAGAGCGGATGAACACCGAGATTTACATGGTTCGGGCTGCCAGAGCATAATGCCCTACGTCCACAGGAGTGCTTGTTCTATTGCTTGTGAGTGCTTGTGCATTGTGGGATCTGAGGTGCGAAATCGGGAACCCTCTGCAGGGTGGCCACCCCGGTCTTTTTATAGCTCAAGGGCGGGGTGGTTACAATGAGGCCTGGGGCCCGACAGGTGGCCCCAAAGCTAAGTGAACCCTATACATGATCTAGGGCTTCGTCCTCTGAGTAGAATGGCCGGCGGAAGAGTAAGTCCCGCGGTCCGGCGCGCTGATCGCCCCTGACCTCGTGTCAGGTGATGATGAAGACGTCGTCTTGTCGTCCTGTCTTGTCACCGTAATGGTGAACAGGCAAGGGGCGGAGGCGTGTGCTGTGCAACATGCTTCTGGGGAAGGAGCGAGCCTTGAATGCGAAGCCTGACAGCACACTTCCTTCTTGACTTCATCGACCCACAACCCACGATGGATCATAAGGCACGTGGCAGCTTTGGAGCTCTTTATCGATGGGCTTGGTACCAAGGGACACGTGGCAGATCCGGACCTCACCTCAGCAGGGAGGCTCATGCCGGAGCCCTGTAAGTGCATCTAGGCATCCCCGTAGGTTTTGGATGATTGATGACGACAAATTAAGAGACTAATGAGCTGAGATGATCATAAGCACAGGACATTTCCAAGGCAGACACCTAAACTCTCAAAAAGGAAAAAGATGAAGAACAGCGTCGAAGACTCGAAGAGCAGAAATTAGAGTTTCACTTGAGTCTTTAGTAGGCTAGCCATGTAAAAGAAAGAGTGTGCGTGTCAAGTGCGTTGAGATCATAGAAGAGACCTCAAAGCGTTAGAAGTGTCAAATCCGTAGTGGAGAGAGGTAGAGAGGTAAAGTTGGGCATGCCGACTAGTCTAGAAGTCCTACGGCTTAGTCTGTTTTGGGGCGGACTAAGAGTTCCTGACTGAGGTCGGACTTGTCCGTTTTGGGACGGACTAGTCCGTTTCTCTCTTGGTGAGAGTGTTTTTGGAGCTAAGTCCTGGTAGACCGGACTTATCCGCCTCAATGGCCAGACTAGTCCGGGCTAGCCAGATTTGTCCGTTTTCACACGGACTAAGAATTCTTGTATGAGTTCGGGCTAGTCCATTCTAAGGCGGACTAGTCCGTATGGGTGTGAGATGAGAGCTCCCACGGCTAAGTCTTGGTGGACCGGACTTGTCCGCCTTAGTGGCCGGACTAGTCCGGGTCCTCCGGACTTGTCAGTTCTCACCCGGACAAATAGTTCCTGTGTGAGATTGGACTAGTCCAGTGTAAGGTGGACTAGTCCGGACTTTCGGTAGGTGGCAATGGTTGGCTTCGGGACTTCTATAAAAGGAGATGCCCCAACTTCATTTACATAGCTTTGGAACCCTAATGCTGCCACAGCCTTCCTAGAGCCTCTCGAAGCCTTCTCCATTGTCTACTCACCCTCTTGAATCAAATCCTAAGTGAATTTGGGTGTGTGAGAAGAGGAGAAAGAAGAACTTTGTGTTTAAGGCTCTCGGAGTGACCTCGTGCACTTGGTGTGATCTGTGGCTTGTAAGGTCGGTGAAGCCTTGTGGAAGTGATCAAGTGGGAGCCTCGGATTGTGAGCAGCCCCAAAACTTTGTAAGTTCACCCTTGAGATAGTGAAGAACCGGGTTGGCCTTAGTGGCGACTTGGTGAGGAAAGGGTTGTTATACCCTGTCCTTTGTGGACTCCTCAACGGGGACGTAGATTCCTAAGTGGAATCGAACCTCGGGAAAAAAATCCTTAGTGTCTCTCTTGCGTGAACATTTCTTTGAAGATCAATATTTCTTAGGGTTTGTTTTAATTATTTCCCTATACATCATCACAATCTTGCAATTAATTTAATATTCTGTCACACTTGTCATATAGAATTGCTAGTTGTTTTATCCACATTTTGTTAAATTAAAATCTGGAGAAAAACCTATAAAAATTAAGCTTTAGACCCTTCCAGCAGTTTGACCAGACTAGTTCGCCGCTGAGCCAGACTAGTCCGGCCCCTTTTAGGTCTTTCCAACAAGCAAACCGGACTAGTCCGCCCCTGAGCCAGACTAGTCCGGCCCTTGTGTACTAATCTCATTTAATTAAGTCATTTCAGGTATTTTAGCCTATTCACCCCCCTAGGCAATTTCAATTGGTATCAGAGCAGGTCTCTCCATCAAGAGTCTAACCACTCAGAGAGAAGATGGACGGAGTTGAGAGATACGAGATTCCGCCGACGTCGCAAGGCGAAAACATGTATGACAAGAAAAAGGACGCTGATGTGTTGAAAGACCACTCAAGTGACGATGGAGAAGTTCGCCAGCTCAAGGCACAACTTTGTAAGAAGCTAGGTCACTCTAGTAAAGAGAAGAAGAAGTCGAAGGATCAAGAAAGGAGTAGTCAACCGGACTACTCCCAATATCCTTTCAACTATGAACGATTAACTTCTAACAATCATTACTTATCCATTCCTCTTGGAAAATCTCCTCAATTCGATGGAAATGATTACTCAATGTGGAAGCATAATATGAAGATGCATCTAATATCCTTAAAACCTAGCTTGTGGCAAATTGTCCTAACAGGTGTCCATCTTCCAAGAAATGAAGAAGACGTTACCCCGGAGCAAGCCATTCTACTTCATTGCAATGCTCAAGCAGTTGGGGTCATCACCTCATCCTTGACTCGAGAAGAGTTCAATCGAGTCGATGGATTGGAGGTGGCCAAAGACATATGGGACACATTCAAGACGGCGCATGAAGCCAACCGAATCATTAGGGAGGCCAAGATCGAGATGATTGAAGGAGAGCTTGGGAGGTTCACCATCATGGATGGTGAGTCCCCTCAAGACATGTACAACCGTCTCAAGGTCCTCATCAACAAGATACAATCTTATGGATGCACTCGGTGGACGGATCATGAGGTGGTGAAGAGGATGCTTCGGGCATTCATGCCTCGAAACATTGCTCTTTGCTCCTTGATGTCACACCCGGTTTCTCCGAAGAACAACCAATCGAATATCACATGTATGCCAGGATCATTTTCTCATACATGTGATGACAAATAGTGAAGCATCATTTATTACAAGCCAGGTGTCAAATATAAATATGTCTTACAATGCATACGTCTCGATGGACGATAATAAGTTCATAACATGTAAATAAAATAGCAGCGGAATATTATTCTTGTGGGCTCCATCACAGGCGTTGCCCGGGGGACTCCATGAACCTAGAATCCTTCTTCGGGTCCGAAGTCATGATCATTAAACACCACATCATCCCCTTGACCTGAGCAGCAATTTAAACCAACAAATATGCAAGGTTGAGTACCATTGGTACTCAGCAAGTGTGGGAAAGTTATGTCATGCATGGCTAGAGCAAGGAGAGGTTGAACTCATGGTTAAAGCACTACGCAATTAATACCTACCACCTTAGCTTATTAAGCACCTACATTTCTACACAGGTGAAATGGTCCCAATCTCCCATCCCATCATCATAATCAAATAACCATAACATCATTTCCAATGTTAAGCTCCCCGCTTAAAATCCACAACTTCCAAAGTCATCATCCTCTAATCATGAATAAGTCCAAGCCGCTCTTGACCGTGAGCACGGCTGTCATGACAGTTTTAACTCTGCAGAGTTTGCACCACTGTACCCACATGTAGTGATTTCATCCCCCGTTGCCGGGTGGACTAAAAGAACCTCCATTATGCCAGTGGCCACGGACCACATTCACACTTCCCAGGTGTGTAGCCAGGAGATCACTACGAAGCCTTTACAAAGGGATTCTCGACGAGCGTGGGCCCACTGAGGTTTCACCCCTAACAGCATACAAGAGGCTCCAACCCCACTGCAGTGGCCCCCTCTTGAGCCTTGCGGTTCATATGGTAGTCCAGCTGACACCTACTCCCCGCACCATCCAACACACCCATACTACGCCGGGGATACACCTAATTAATTGGCCAAGCTGCCCCATCTCAGCATGTGGTTGGCACGGTAAAGCCAGGTTACATGCTCCATGAACCGGTCCTTAGGATCCAGGCAAGTACTAAACACAAACCCGAGTCTCGTGCACCCAGCACCACCAAAACATCCAACTTGCCTTGATCCCTACCTCTACATAACTCATAACATCTCATTTAAGAGTAAGGTAAATAAATTGATGATCTCATATCCCAATTATCCCATTCTAAGCATGGCTAAGCATAATAATAAATGACATGATAAAATAAATCCCAACCCAAGCTACAAGGAAACAAGGTAATGCAATTCTAGGGAAACTTCCTAGCATGGGTTTCATATTTCAATTGACAATGCAAATAACTCTATCTACACATCCTAGTATAGGAACAAAGTGGTCAAGGACACTTGCCTTCTTCCTGCTGCTCTGAGAATGGATAGTCCTGATCTTGGAAAGGAAGAACTTGCTCTGGAGCAGGTTCTACTCATACCATCACACATAGCAAAAGAAAACAACAATCCATAAGACATAGTTCACACTTTCACTTCATACAAAACACACATTCATTTATGAAAGTCATTCACATTTCTATGTGTTGTGGTTACTCTATGTGTGTTGATTTTTGGGCTTACATGCACTTTTAAACATGTGCATATGATTTCTAACTTTTGTATTCAGATTTATATTTGTACACTATATATGAATTTCCAATTTAAACAAATTTCTTATATTCAATTAATACACATCTTAGCTACCAAGTAGGCATGGAAGGTATTTTCCTACTCCAAATGGGTTTTCAGATCTTCTACCAAATCCTAAACTGAAATCTTTGGGTTTTGGAGATTTCATTTATCGTTTTCTAGTTATGCATACCTATTTTCCTATATTTTAAGATTTATTTTCTATACCTAATTGTGAACTTTATTATGAAAATAGTAAGACACATCATCTAAACAGAATAGATTCTGATCTAAAATAGTAAATAATATATTTTTGAACTTCTCCTCTGATGTGAACTATTTTACATTTATTTTACAAATTTCCAGAATTATTTCCTAGCCTAAAATGTGTTTCTAGATCAAATAAACATGAACACACCCAAACAGATTTCATCTCAGCCTAGAATTTTTTTTAGCTCATTCTAAAATTTTCCAATTGTTAGTGGAGTTTAAACTTGAATTTACAATGTGTGTGCCTCACCCTTTTAAATTTAAATCTTAATTACATATTCAAATTTCTCAATTTAATATTATATAAGGTTAAAAAGTAAACTCACCCCACTACAGGGTCTATTATATTATTTCATAAATTTCCAGGGGTCTAACTACACCTAACAGAGGTGTTTTCATAATTTTTATTAAGTCCAGGGGCTAAAACTGATTTTTAATTGAATTTACATGAATTTCTGAAGTTCCATGGGCTAGATCAGAAGTTTCTGGGGCTAGCTCATATTTTCCGAGAACCCCAGGGGGTAGCGCGTAAGAATCCCGGCCTTTATAACGCGGGGCTGACGTGGACCGTCCGATTTAAAACAGACGGCTGCGATTATAACGTCGAACCGGTACGCGAGGATTTAAATTCTACCATGCGATTTAAAATAGACGGCGCACAAGCGGCCACGTCGCTCTGATCGAGCGTGGGCGGCGCTGTCCGGCGGCGCGCGGCGGCGGGAGGCGGCGATCTCGCCGGAGATCTTCGGATCTTCGTAAATTCTTCCTAAAACTGGGACTTTATGGCATAGATCGGTAGAGGGGAGGTCGGGGATCTCACCTCGGGGGTTTTCTTGAGCTTGGAGGTCCTGGAAAGCGGTCGGCGATGAGGTCCGAGATGAATTCACGGCGAGGCTCGTCGGCCCTGTGTTTGAAGCGCAAACCAACTAGTTTTCTGCACCTGCGTGGTTCCCCGGAGGCGGTGGATCAAGATCGGCGCGTTAGATGAGAAATCCCGAGCGAAGATCGAGCGAAATTGGCCGGAGAAACTCGGGTGCTCACCGGAAAGAAAAGCGGCTGATCGTGGGTGAAAATCGGGAAGATGCCGGTGTTTATATAGCCGGGGAGGGCGGCGAGTTTGTTTAGATCGAGTTTGAGTCTTCTGGGACCGAGAGTCGGGCTGAGGGACGCGGAAATCCGGGTCGGTTACGATCGCGCGCGTGCGCGGAAGAGTCCGGGGTCGGCGCGAGTGGGAGGTCGAGGATGACAGGCGGGCCCCGCATGTCAGTGAGAGGGAAGCGGGCGCGCAGCTGCGGGCTGGCGCGGGGGTGGGTGGGCCGGCTGGTGGGTTTCGGCCCACTGGCCGGGGAGGTTTGTTTTTTCTTTTTCTTTTTCTTTTTCTTTTCTGTTTTGAGTTTAATTTGAATTCCAATTTGAATTTGAATTTCTGCACCACATGCAATACGTCCAAAAAATTTTAAATTCTCCTCTTAACAGGTTTTGGGGTGTTACAGCTCTACCCCCCTTAAAAGAAATCTCGTCCTCGAGATTGGTGGTTCTAAGAAAACAATTCCGAAAACTGTGCCTTCGTCTTCTCGCTCCCATGTGGCTTCCTCTTCCGAGTGATGCTTCCACTGCACCTTGCACATCCGGATTCTTTTATTTCTTGTGAGGCATTCCATTGTCTCCAAAATCTTGGATGGTTGCTCGGCATAAGACAGATCCTCAGCTACGTCAACCTCATTCATGGGTAACATCTCTTCAGGTGTTCTCAGACATTTCTTGAGCTGTGACACATGGAATACATCGTGCACATCCGATAGGCGAGCCGGTAATTCTAGTTGATACGCCACTTCGCCTTTCCTCTCCAGAACTTGAAAGGGTCCGATGTATCGAGGTGACAACTTCCATTTCACCTTGAACCGACGAAGTCCTCGGATAGGGGACACCTTGAGATAGACATAGTTCCCCACGTTGAAAACGAGCTCTCTTCTTTGTACATCGGCATAGCTCTTTTGTCGTGTCTGTGCTATCCTTAAGTTGTTGCGAATTTCCCTCACTTTTGCCTCGGCTTCTTGTAGTACTTCGGGTACAAACACTTTGCTTTCCCCTGTTTGGTTCCAAAATAGGGGAGTTCTGCACTTCCTCCCATACAAAGCTTCAAACGGCGACATCTTCATACTAGCCTGATAGCTGTTGTTATAGGAGAACTCCGCATACGGTAAGTTCTTGTCCCAACTCCGATTGTTTTTGAGTGCACACGCTCTCAGCATATCCTCAAGAATCTGATTGGTTATTTCTGTCTGCCCGTCAGTTTGGGGATGATAGGCAGAGCTAAAATTCAGATGGGTTCCCATGGTTTCATGCAACTTTTGCCAGAACCTTGAGGTGAACTGTGTCCCTCGATCCGACACTATCTTCTTGGGCACTCCATGGTAACACACGATTCTTGACATGTACAACTCCGCCAATTTGGATCCGCTGTAGCTTTCTTTCACGGGGATGAAATGAGCTACCTTGGTTAGCCTATCGATGATGACCCATATCGAATCATATCCTGATTGGGTCCTAGGCAGTCCCACTATGAAATCCATACCAATTTCTTCCCATTTTCATTCAGGCACTTTGAGTGGTTGCAATAATCCCGCGGGTCGTTGATGTTCTGCTTTCACCAACTGACATGTGTCACATAGGGCAACATGTTCCGCGACAACTCGCTTCATGCCATACCACCAATACCTGCTCTTGAGGTCCTGGTACATCTTTGTACTCCCAG
The DNA here is from genome assembly GCA_030760725.1 of Neostapfia colusana. Lineage (NCBI taxonomy): Eukaryota > Viridiplantae > Streptophyta > Magnoliopsida > Poales > Poaceae > Neostapfia > Neostapfia colusana. The sequence goes on from JASWHV010000011.1 coordinate 21,850,004, forward strand.
GATGAATGGAATAGTCAGAATCGTGGGCCTCCTTCAAAATCAATTCATGGATCTCCTTTACTTCAGGCACACAGATCTTTTTCCCGTGCCACACCGTACCTTGTTCATCCTCTCTGAAGCCAGGGGCTTTATTTTCCTTGATGAGTTGTCTGATTTCTTGTATCTTCTCATCATTCTTTTGACTATCGCGTATGTCTTGCTCTAGTGTGGAGTCCACTTCCATGGCGATGGCTTCACCACTATTCACCAGGCATAGATTGAGTCTTATAACATCGTCCTTCAATTTTGCAGGCATGTCCTTCAAGCTCAACCTATTGACCTGCACTTTCCGGCTTAAAGCATCTGCCACGACGTTTGCTTTCCCAGGATGATAGTTGATGCCCACATCAAAGTCATTGATTAGCTCTAACCATCTCCTTTGTCTGAGGTTGAGATCTGGCTGTGTGAAAATGTACTTTAAACTATTATGATCCGTATATATCTCTGTCCTCTTCCCCATCAAGTAGTGCCGCCAAATTTTCAACGCGTGTACCACCGCGGCTAGTTCTAGGTCATGTGTAGGATAATTCTTCTCGTGTTTCCGGAGCTGCCGGGATGCATAAGCCACGACATGCCCTTCTTGCATGAGAACACATCCCAGCCCGTTTCCAGAGGCATCGCAGTACACCGAAAAGTTCTTCTGCATATCTGGCATAACTAGCACTGGGGTTGTTGTCAATCTTTTCTTTAGCTCCTGAAAACTCGTCTCGCACTGCGGCGTCCACGTGAATGTGATTCCCTTCTCCAATAGTTTGGTGAGGGGTCTCGAGATCTTGGAGAATCCCTCAATGAACCGTCTATAGTATCCAGCCAATCCCAAGAAGCTTCGAACGTCCCCGACATTCTCAGGGGTCTTCCACTTCTGTATATCCTCGATCTTGGCAGGATCTACGGAGATTCCTCCCTCCGAGATTATATGTCCTAAGAAGGGAACTCTCTTCAGCCAAAACTCACACTTGCTCAACTTGGCATATAGTTGGTGTTCCCTCAGCTTCTGCAACACCAACCTTAGATGTTTCTCATGTTCCTCTTCATCTTTGGAGAAGACGAGAATGTCATCTATGAAAACCACCTCAAATGTATCCAGATATTCCATGAATACCTTGTTCATGAGATACGTGAAGTATGCCGGGGCATTAGTTAGCCCGAAAGGCATGACGGTGTATTCATACAGTCCGTACCGAGATACGAAAGCTGTCTTTGGAATATCAGTTTGCCTTATCTTAAGTTGGTGGTATCCCGACCTGAGATCAATTTTCGAGAACACACAAGCTCCCCTCAACTGATCAAATAAGTCTTCAATGCGGGGTAATGGGTACTTGTTTTTGATGGTTGCTTCATTCAAGGCACGGTAGTCTACGCATAACCTTTGGGTTCCGTCCTTCTTGGGCACAAATATCACTGGAGCTCCCCATGGTGAGGAACTAGGACGAATATACCCCTTCTCCGTAAATTCTCTTAAATGATCCTTGAGTTCTCCTAGCTGCTTGGAGTCCATCCAATAAGGTCTCTTGTATATCGGAGCTGTTCCAGGCACTAGCTCAATCGCGAATTCCACTTCACGATCGGGAGGCATACCTGGCAACTCCTCCGGAAAAACGTCTGGGTATTCCCTGATAATCCTGATCTCCTCCACTTTCACCTCAACTTGATTTAATTTAATGTCCCTCCTAGGCTCTTGTATTGTTATGAACTTTACTCTTGTGCCACTAGGGTGAGTTAGTTCCACCGTTCTGGTCGAACAATAGATGATTCCCTTATGTTTGGTCAACCAATCCATGCCCAAAATAATATCTATCCCTTGTGAATCTATCACTATGAGGTTGGCAGTAAATACCACCCCATTAATGTCTAGATTCACCTTTGGACACACTTGTCTTGTCCTTATTTCTCCACCTGGAGAGTTTACTGCTAGCATATGGTTCATTTGTGTTGTTGCTAGGTCATGCTTCTTAACAAACCCTTGAGCAATGAACGAGTGGGTAGCACCAGAATCAAACAGCAGGGTTGCAATGTGTAAATTGGCAGGAAACTTACCAACTACCACGTTGGGTGCCTCTTGCGCCACCTCCATGGTGACGTGGTTCACCCGTCCTCGCATTACATTCTGCTGTTGCGGCTGCACGGGCCTCTTCTTTGGGCACTTATGGGCGTAGTGCCCCACTTCACCATAGTTAAAGCATTGCACCCCAACCTTAGGTGCCTGGCCTTTGTTGTCTTGGGGTTGGTTTTGGGGTCCTTGTACTGCTGGTCTAGGTTGATATGTAGGGCGAGGCTGCTGTTCAAACTGACGCTGTGGTGGTGCTGGTGCTGCCGGAGGCCTGAAGTTCGGGTTGTACCCTCTCGGTGCTGAGTAGGGTACCGCAGCACGGCTCGTCTGCCCTGCGGGTTGCTGCATCAGACATGGGCGGGTGTTGCTACCCGAGGCTTGGTGTGACCACCCGGCCTTCCTTTTGTTTTCATTTTCCAAGGCCTTCAGCTTCCTTTCTACAACAAATGCTCTGTCCACCATCTTTTGGAAGCTTTCATACTCGTTGGAGGACATTGCACACTGCATTTCTAAGGTAAGTCCTTCCACGAAACAATCCTGTTGCTGCTCATCAGTCTCTATGTCCCGTGGGGCATAACAGGAGAGTTGAGTGAATTTAGTGAGGTATTCCCTCACGGTCATGTTTCTTTGCTGCAACCCCAAGAACTCCTTCCTCTTATTTTTGAGTTCACCCCTGGGTATGTAATGGTTGCAGAAGCTACGCTTGAACTCTTCCCAAGTGATACTCTCAGGGTCATGATGGGCGGCCACGTAAGCGGTCCACCAATCAGCAGCAGGTCCATGCAATTGGTGAGAGGCAAACAGCACCCTCTCATACCCTTGGCATTGTATAATCCTCATCTTGCTCTCAATGGTCTTTAGCCAATCATCTGCCTCCAGGGGTTCAGCAGCACTTGCAAACTTTGAAGGTTGAGTTCCTAGAAACTCACTCAACCTTGGTTGGCGTGGTGCAGCTTGTGGAGGTGGAGCTTGGTGCAAGTTGGCCACCACTTGAGTCAGGTTCTGGATGAGCTGATTTTGATTCTCAAGCATTTGGTGGATGGGATCAACTCCTTCACGGCGACCACCCCTGTCTTGGCCTCCAGAAAGATGAGGGTTGCCTGCCTCATCGTTGTTGATGGTGGGGTTGGCAGCACGGCCCTTTCCTCTTCCGGCCATCTATCATGATTAACCAGATGTTAATTTAAAGCATTACGTATTAACTCACCAGTTTTTGCTTGTTTAAACTTTAAGATTTTGAGAACTTATTTCATTTATATTTTCTGAAGATTTCATGCCTTACGTGAACATAAATGCACTCTTAATTCATATGGGTTCACACACCCAAGCAAAACAACCTGAAGACGAGGTCGTGGACAAACGCCCATGGCTTCCACAACTCACGTCACACACCAAGCATTAACACACCATTAACTAAGGTAACGACTCGACTACTTGACATCCTGCTAAACTAAGGGAAGGACTCTACACTACTCGTATCCCTGAGCTGGCTCCTCGGGATCTTCCTCATTATTGCGGCTGCCTTCTGACTCCGCTTTGGGTGGGGAGGCTGCTGGTGCAGAAGTGCGACGACGCCTGATCGCCCGACGATCTCGGGAGTCAGGAGTCCATGTGTCATTCACGGTGACACACAATTCATTCCCATCTCCTCTTTCTCTCGCCCTCAAGCAGGCTCGAAGCAATGCCTCGGTTTCCTTCAGGGTGTTACGAACATCCTGAAGCTCCTGCTGACACTCCTGCAGTCGAGTGCTGAGCATAGCGGCATCCTCCAAGCACAAGTCCATGTGCTCATGGGAAGTCCCTTGCTGCATTGGTGGGTACTTGTAATCCGTTGTACCACTCTCATGCTGGAGGACATACATGTACTCAGTCCTGTCCAGGTGGCGACGATAGATGTGGCTCTGACAGGTGATTGCCTCCCAGGTGACATCCTTCTCCGCATCGACCTGTGTCGCTCGACAAGCCGGAGAGCGGTGGATCTTAAGCAGCTGATTTTCGTGGATAATCCTCATCTCTGAACTCCATTCTTCCCTCTTCTCACGGATGGTCCGGGTGAAGCTATAGTGTATGATTAGCTTGCCCATATTACCGGCAGCTTGGAGCATGCATCGAAGACGGCGCAACAAGCCTCCTACTGCCAATCCGTAGGAAAGGTACATCACCGGACGGCTCTCCTCTCTTTGGGCAAGGGCAACTATGGGAACTCTCCCTCCGGTGGACTTGCGGGCGGTGCGGATCATGCGAACCATCTAAAACATAAAGCATTTAAACTTAAGTTAGATAAAATCTTAAACAAAAATCCTATTTTGAATAAAAGTTGAGGTAAGATGGAGAAAGTGACACCATTAAATAACACTTTTTAACCCACACCTTGTAAAATAGTTTTTAAGAAAATAGGGTCCTTAAATACGTCCATTTCCACCTAGGTCCACGTTCCTACGGGCAACCTTGGCTCTGATACCACTTCTGTCACACCCGGTTTCTCCGAAGAACAACCAAGTGAATATCACATGTATGCCAGGATCATTTTCTCATATATGTGATGACAAATAGTGAAGCACCATTTATTACAAGCCAGGTGTCAAATATAAATACGTCTTACAACGCATACGTCTCGATGGACGATAATAAGTTTATAACATGTAAATAAAATAGCAGCGGAATATTATTCTTGTGGGCTCCATCACAGGCGTTGCCCGGGGGACTCCATGAACCTAGAATCCTTCTTCGGGTCCGAAGTCTTGATCATTAAATACCACATCATCCCCTTGACCTGAGCAGCAATTTAAACCAACAAATATGCAAGGTTGAGTACCATTGGTACTCAGCAAGTGTGGGAAAGTTATGTCATGCATGGCTAGAGCAAGGAGAGGTTGAACTCATGGTTAAAGAACTATGCAATTAATACCTACCACCTTAGCTTATTAAGCACCTACATTTCTACACAGGTGAAATGGTCCCAATCTCCCATCCCATCATCATAATCAAATAACCATAACATCATTTCCAATGTTAAGCTCCCCGCTTAACATCCACAACTTCCAAAGTCATCATCCTCTAATCATGACTAAGTCCAAGCCGCTCTTGACCGTGAGCACGGCTGTCATGACAGTTTTAACTCTGCAGAGTTTGCACTACTGTATCCACATGTAGTGATTTCATCCCCCGTTGCCGGGTGGACTAAAAGAACCTCCATTATGCCAGTGGCCACGAACCACATTCACACTTCCCAGGTGTGTAGCCAGGAGATCACTACGAAGCCTTTACAAAGGGATTCCCGACGAGCGTGGGCCACTGAGGTTTCACCCCTAACAGCATACAAGAGGCTCCAACCCCGCTGCAGTGGCCCCCTCTTGAGCCTTGCGGTTCATATGGTAGTCCAGCTGACACCTACTCCCCGCACCATCCAACACACCCATACTACGTCGGGGATACACCTAATTAATTGGCCAAGCTGCCCCATCTCAGCATGTGGTTGGCACGGTAAAGCCAGGTTACATGCTCCATGAACCGGTCCTTAGGATCCAGTCAAGTACTAAACACAAACCCGAGTCTCGTGCACCCAGCACCAACCAAAACATCCAACTTGCCTTGATCCCTACCTCTACATAACTCATAACATCTCATTTAAGAGTAAGGTAAATAAATTGATGATCTCATATCCCAATTATCCCATTCTAAGCATGGCTAAGCATAATAATAAATGACATGATAAAATAAATCCCAACCCAAGCTACAAGGAAACAAGGTAATGCAATTCTAGGGAAACTTCCTAGCATGGGTTTCATATTTCAATTGACAATGCAAATAACTCTATCTACACATCCTAGTATAGGAACAAAGTGGTCAAGGACACTTGCCTTCTTCCTGCTGCTCTGAGAATGGATAGTCCTGATCTTGGAAAGGAAGAACTTGCTCTGGAGCAGGTTCTACTCATACCATCACATATAGCAAAAGAAAACAACAATCCATAAGACATAGTTCACACTTTCACTTCATACAAACCACACATTCATTTATGAAAGTCATTCACATTTCTATGTGTTGTGGTTACTCTATGTGTGTTGATTTTTGGGCTTACATGCACTTTTAAACATGTGCATATGATTTCTAACTTTTGTATTCAGATTTATATTTGCACACTATATATGAATTTCCAATTTAAACAAATTTCTTATATTCAATTAATACACATCTTAGCTACCAAGTAGGCATGGAAGGTATTTTCCTACTCCAAATGGGTTTTCAGATCTTCTACCAAATCCTAAACTGAAATCTTTGGGTTTTGGAGATTTCATTTATCATTTTCTAGTTATGCATACCTATTTTCCTATATTTTAAGATTTATTTTCTATACCTAATTGTGAACTTTATTATGAAAATAGTAATACACATCATCTAAACAGAATAGATTCTGATCTAAAATAGTAAATAATATATTTTTGAACTTCTCCTCAGATGTGAACTATTTTACATTTATTTTACAAATTTTCAGAATTATTTCCTAGCCTAAAATGTGTTTCTAGATCAAATAAACATGAACACACCCAAACAGATTTCATCTCAGCCTAAAATTTATTTTTAGCTCATTCTAAAATTTTCCAATTGTTAGTGGAGTTTAAACTTGAATCTACAATGTGTGTGCCTCACCCTTTTAAATTTAAATCTTAATTACATATTCAAATTCCTAAATTTAATATTATATAAGGTTAAAAAGTAAACTCACCCCACTACAGGGTCTATTATATTATTTCATAATTTTCCAGGGGTCTAACTACACCTAACAGAGGTGTTTTCCTAATTTTTATTAAGTCCAGGGGCTAAAACTGATTTTTAATTGAATTTACATGAATTTCTGAAGTTCCAGGGGCTAGATCAGAAGTTTCCGGGGCTAGCTCGTATTTTCCGAGAACCCCAGGGGGTAGCGCGTAAGAATCCCGGCCTTTATAACGCGGGGCTGACGTGGACCATCCGATTTAAAATAGACGGCTGCGATTATAACGTTGAACCGGTACGCGGGGATTTAAATTCTACCGTGCGACTTAAAATAGACGGCGCACAAGCGGCCACGTCGCTCTGATCGAGCGTGGGCGGCGCCTCGGCGGCGCGCGGCGGCGGGAGGCGGCGATCTCGCCGGAGAGCTTCGGATCTTCGTAAATTCTTCCTAAAACTGGGATTTTATGACATAGATCGGTAGAGGGGAGGTCGGGGATCTCACCTCGGGGGTTTTCTTGAGCTCGGAGGTCCTGGAAAGCGGTCGGCGACGAGGTCCGAGGTGAATTCACGGCGAGGCTCGTCGGCACTGTGTTTGAAGCGCAAACCAACGAGTTTTCTGCACCTGCGTGGTTCCCCGGAGGCGGTGGATCAAGATCAGCGTGTTAGATGAGAAATCCCGAGCGAAGATCGAGCGAAATTGGGCCGGAGAAACTCTGGTGCTCACCGGAAAGAAAAGCGGCTGATCGTGGGTGAAAATCGGGAAGATGCCGGTGTCTATATAGCTGGGGAGGGCGACGGGTTTGTTTAGATCGAGTTTGAGTCTTCTGGGACCGAGAGTCGGGCTGAGGTACGCGGAAATCCGGGTCGGTTACGATCGCGCGCGCGTGGAAGAGTCCGGGGTCGGCGCGAGCGGGAGGTCGGGAATGACAGGCGGGCCCCGCATGTCAGTGAGAGGGAAGCGGGCGCGCAGCTGCGGGCTGGCGCGGGGGTGGGTGGGCCGGCTGGTGGGTTTCGGCCCACTGGCCGGGGAGGTTTGTTTTTTTTCTTTTTCTTTTCTGTTTTGAGTTTAATTTGAATTCCAAATTGAATTTGAATTTCTGCACCACATGCAATACGTCCAAAAATTTTTAAATTCTCCTCTTAACAGGTTTTGGGGTGTTACACTTGATCCATGAGAGGCCGGGATATGCTCAAATGACCCCGAAGGAAGTGCTTGGAAGAATCATCAACAATGAGATGATAGAGAAGGAAGCCATGTTCTACAGCGACCTCCAAATACTTGCCTCCTCAAAGAATAAAGATGTTGCTTTCAAAGCAACATCCTCATCACAAGACTTCGAAGCAAGTGATGATGAGGGCCTCGACACCGATGAAGAAGAGGCGCTCTTCATCAACAAGTTGAAGAGGATGATGAGAAGAAGGAAGAGGGGCAACCATTATGAGAACAAGAACAAGGAAAGGTCCAAGCCCAAGACGAAAAGAGCATGCTACAACTGTGGTGAATATGGACACTTCACTGTGGATTGTCCATATGAAGAGAGTAAGAAGAAGAAATATGGCAAGTCTCAAGAGAAGAAATTCTTCAAGAAGAAGAAGCCATCAGTACATGCTCACCTTGGAAAGGAATGGGGCTCAAACGAAGAATCATCCTCCGAGGATGAAGAGAAAGTGGCAACACTTGCCATTGGAAGGAGCGAGCTCTTCCCAAACATTGAAGACTTTAAATCTACATGTCTCATGGCCAAGGAGGGAAGAATAAAGGTTAAATCTAAACCATCCTCCTCTACTTCTTCACTTGATAGCTTTGATAGTAGTAGTGATAATGAATCCATGCTCAAGGATCTAAGTAGGAGCACCTTGAAAAAGATGAGATTGTTGTCGGAAGAAATCTTTGAGAAGGATGAACTCATCAACCGTCAAGAAGACATGCTCATCCTTGAAAAGGAGAGATGTCATGAGCTTGAAGAGCTCCTTGAGGTTGAAAGGGAAAGAAGCAAGGCACTTGAGCGTAAACTCGCCTTGAGCAAGGAAACCTGCTCAAATATTGAAGAAACAACTGTTGTGCTCAAGGATGAAATTGTTAACTTGACAAAAGTCAACAAGATCCTTGAAACACAAGTTGAGTCTCTAAAGATCAACGCACCTTCTTCCTCTATGATTTCACCCTCCTCAAAGAAATCTCCCGAAGCAACTCAAACTTGCAAGTGCTCAAACTTAATCCTAAAACTCAAAGATGAACTCAAGTTGGCACAAAACAAGCAGTCACCAAAAGGTGGTATCTTTGACAAGGAAAAAGTGGCATATGCACGAAGTGCATATGACAATGTAAGACCTCCACATGTCAAAGATGGTCTTGGCTATTCTCGGGAGTGGAGGCAACATGCTAAAACTCCCAAGAAGAGAAAAGACTTGATTGTTTTTGTCAAGGAAGGTTCATCCAACAAAGAAAATGTAAAGAACATTGCAAACTCATCTAACATGCCTAAAAATAAACATCATCCTTTGTTCCATGATTTTGATGCCTCATATGTTTTATTGAGAAACAAATTTGGAAAGAACTATGCTAGGCATGTTGGGCCACTCCGCAAGAGTCCAAAACCTTGTGTGCGGGTGCCCAAGTGCCTCTTGACTAACATGAAAGGACCCAACTCCGTTTGGGTACCAAAAGGTAAGGCATAGCTTTATTTTGTAGGCATACTCCTCCGGTGGATCAAAATGGGTGCTCGACAGTGGATGCACAAACCATATGACCGGAGAGAGAAAGATGTTTGTGGAATATGAGGAAAACGAAGATCCAAGTCAAAAGAATATACTTTGGGGACAATACCAAGGGAAAATCCTTGGCACCGTGCTTGTCAAGCCGGAAAGCAAGTTGGAGCTCAACATCCATCCAAAAATGTCATGACAACCACAAGACCCTTGGAGCTACTTCACGTGGACCTTTTCGGCCCAATCGCCTACATAAGCATCGGCGGTAACAAATATGGTCTTGTTGTTGTAGATGATTATTATTGTTTCACTTGGGTGTTCTTTTTGCATGACAAAGGAGAAACTCAAGGTGTGCTCAAGAAATTCTTGAGAAGAGCTCAAAACGAGTTCTCCTTAAGAATTAAGAACATAAGGAGCGATAACGGCACCGAGTTCAAGAACACTCAAGTGGAAGAATACTTGGATGAAAAAGGCATCAAGCATGAGTTTTCAGCCCCCTACTCCCCTCAACAAAATGGAGTTGCTGAGAGAAGAATAGAACTCTCATTGTGATGGCAAGAACAATGCTTGATGAGTACAAGACGTGTAAAAGTCCCAAAACATGTACATGAATAAAACTAAGGTTTGAGTTCATATGTGTGGCAATACATGAAAAATGGGACTTGCTAAAACTTTGAATAACCATGCAGCCCTCTACGGACGGAAGTGTCGCACACCGCTGAATTGGTGTGAGTCCAGCGAAAGAGTTCTGTTTGGGGTCAATCTTGTCAACGAAGCCGAAGACCGAGTTCGGTTGATACAAGAGAACTTGAAGGCTGCACAATCCCGACAGAAGAGCTACACTGATCAAAGGCGTAGGCCATTGCATTTTAACGTCGGAGAGCATGTTTATCTTCGTGTATCTACGGTGAAGGGAATTCACCGGTTTGGTGTGAAGGGGAAACTCGCTCCTCGTTTTATTGGTCCTTTTGCTACCACGGAGAAGTGCGGACCCGTAGCCTACCGGCTGGAATTACCAGCAAGTCTAGCGGGTGTCCATGATGTATTTCATGTGTCAGCTGCAGAAATGCCTCAAATTCACCACTGCTGTCCGCACTGAGGAATTCGACGAATTGAAACCGGACCTGACCTACACCGAGCGACCGATTCAGATTTTGGATTAAAAGACCCGGGTAACCCGGAACCGGACGATCAGATTTTTCAAGGTGCTGTGGAGTAATCACACCGCGGAAGCGGCAACGTGGGAAAGTTACCTCTGCACCAACTATCCGGAACTTTTAGCTTTGTACAGTTTGTAATTACCCCTCCTGTCTCGTTCTTCTTTTGTAATCTCGGGGCGAGATTCTTTTAACGGGGGAGGAATGTAAAAGTCCCAAAACATGTACATGAATAAAACTAAGGTTTGAGTTCATATGTGTGGCAAGACATGAAAAATGGGACTTGCTAAAACTTTTCTTCTTGCAAAGTGATACATGGACGATTATCCAAAAATGAGGTTCACATCTTTGTTTGAAAGTGTTGAACCAACAAGGATTTAAACACCCTTTGCATGCAAGTTTAAAAATCAGATTCAAAATTCAAAGTTCACACAAATGGTGGCCAAAACTTTGAATAACCATGCAGCCCTAGAGTTGGAAATTTGGGAAAAAGTGGATGACAAACTTTTAATTTTTAGGGTGGGCTCCAAAAAGGAATTATGGAAGCATTTTCCAAACTCCAACCAAATTCAAATTTGTTATGCAAATTCAAACTGAATTTGGCGAATTCAAATTCTAGTCACCTTTCAAACTCAGAATTGTGGAATTTAGGAAGATCAGCATGAGAACATATTTGGGAGAAAAATGTGGGGTGGGACCCACATGTCATAGAGCTGAATTATGCCTTACACACTAAGTCTAAGTCTCTGTTTCAACTCCACCGAGTGCTCTCACCGTGTGTGCCACCGAGGAGTTTGCCGCACCACCTCCTGCTGCTTTCTCCCACGCGCGAGCGCCCTGGGGTCGGTTCCGGTCGCTCCTTGACATGATCCACGCCCCTCTGACCGAAGAAAACCCCATTTGCCTTCTCCTCCTCGCGTGCGAACACCGAGCGGAGCTCTCTCCCCCTCCGCTGCTCGGCCTGATCGGGAAAACGGCAAGACATCACGCCCCTCTCCTTCCCGAGTTGCTAAACCACACCCTGAGCTCAATACACACCTTCCCAACCCAGAAACCGGCGAGCTTCGGTCTCTTTTCCCGTGATCAGCACCGTCCGCCGCGGCCTAGCTCAAGAAAGGTGATCGGGCGCTCGTGGACAGCCCTCCACAGGGGGTTTCATGGTCGGGCGATCAAGGCCACGGGAGCGCGCTGTGTTGGTGCTGCTCTCCACCAAATCCCAAGCCACGCCGTGCAACATCAACGGCCAATTTGAAGGTTTTGTCCCGGCAGCTTCACAGCGAACGTCCGGTATGATTTCTGCAAATTACCCCTCTCCAATCCTTCTTAGGTTATCAAACTTGGCACATAGGTGCTGGACTAGCCGACGATCAGAATCCTTTTAGCATCCGTTGCATGAAACCGGCTAGGAATGATGGATTTTGATCTCGATCAAAGGTGATCATGGCGGACACGATCGGTCACACGGTGCCGACCAACTTGCAGCCATTTTGAACACCTTTGAGGCCTTGTCGAGCTTCCTAGATGTGCACTGGTGCTGTAGAGCTCGTCGGTCAAGGTTTTGGCGGGCTAGAGACCTCGGGTGACGGTGCCGAACCTCAACCGAGGCCGTCACACGTCGCCGAGGCATCTCCGGTCACCGGCAGCCCAAGATAACCCCACAGCCGTGTTCCTCGATGTCAATAACGCCCTGGTGGCTAGTATTAGCTCGGATGGTGGCCAGGAACGGTCGGCTGGCGAGCACCGACTTACTCCTGCGAGCTGAGAGCGCGGGCACGCGAAGAGCCGGCCAGAGGAAGAAGAAGGCCGTGGGCCCTGTCTGTCAGCGGTAGAAAAGTTTAAATCTGGGATCGGTTGTGGCGGACAGGAATCCGCTCATCCAGGATCACAGAGTGTGGTGCCGCACGATGCGACACCCGACAGCACACATCATAAGGATACATTGTATTACATAGAAAACCCACTGAAATGTACAAAGTAGTACACTACTCAGTTACAAACTAGTGTCTTTATTACACAGCGGAAGTCTAATTTGTACAACTCACGCCCGCCTATCTAGCAAAAGTCGGTTGCCCAGCCCTAGGGCAACCCATACTAGCCGCACTCCTCAGCTCAGCGCGGCGTGTACGGCTCCCACTCAGCCATGGTCCCCGATGGAGGGTAACCCTCGCTGGTGGACTCGTAACCCGAGTCCGTGGGTGGCTCCTCACCTAAAAACACTTAAGCAGCAACCGTGAGCACGATGGCTCAACAAGACTTAACCGACTCGCCTAGGCATGGAACTCTACATGTAGTGAACAATGAACATGGGACAGTCAAATTGCAGCAACCGGACACGCCTACAATTTCATCCTTATTTCATCTTTTAGCCACAAGTTAACAGTTCATGAATCTGAAATTTAGTAAGCAATAATTGGTGGCACACAAGTAGCAATACAATTATATCATAACAGCAATATTGAATCATCACGTTTCGTATATTAGCCTACGTCACAACTCATGACCAAGTGGTACTCTGCACCGCGAGGGACGGCGAATCGACTCGATATACACCTGCAGGGAGACCCAAAGAGCACGTCACGTACGCTCACCCGTGGAGCTGCACAGCACGCTCACTCGATGACGTACGGGACAACCTTTTACCCAACAGACCAAACGTCGAACTGGTCGCACCGAAACGAGCAGGAGGTTCCCTACACGGAGCACCTCTCTATGCCCGTTAGCAGATTTCCACCTTGCTGCCCTCAGCCTACACCTACAAATCGGTGCGTTATGCCTCAACGCCCGGAGGTTTAGGTTACATCGGTTTATCGGGGCCCATATATCCGATATGCCTTCAGTACGTTCAAACTTGATCAGCGTGGACCCTCAATTGACACGGACAGGGCTGCGCACACAAGACTTCCTCTTTCTGCGCCCTAGCCCCTGCCTAGTCTCATTTTCATTACTTAAGTAATCTCACATCACTCGAACCAATCCCGTGTGTCCCAAGCCTAAAACTCGCGAGTAGATTCCAACTACTCGACTTGTACCAAAGTCCTATGAATCATTAAGCATAGCTTATCTACTTGAGGCCTTAGACACTACCCTCACTCTTATAGGAAAATTCTGATTATGCATTTGGGTTTCATCCATCCTACACCTAATGCACACCCATACCTCACACTAAAATAGGTAACCAAAGCAAAACTTTATAAAGAGGTTAATGCAAACCGGGGCTTGCCTTGTTGCTGCTGGTCAGTGGTCAGGTCTTCGTCCGGAAGAAGGAAGTCGAGCACTTCCTGAGTCTCCTCGCCTTCAGCGACTACACATTAACGAGATACTACATGTTAATTCAAATGCAATGTGTAACCTTGAATAAATAATCACACTAACTCTAGCTAACCCTCCCCTTTGGTTCTGAAATTTTCATGGTGGCTTGGTAGGGTCCTAACCAGAGTCTTGACAAAGTTTCATTTGAAACAAAGTTCATTTGAGCTTTGTACAAATAATCCTATTTGGTCAATATTAGAGCCTCTAAGTAATTCCAGGGGTTTTCATGGCTTCAACCATTACTTTCTGGAAACTAGGATTTAAGATGGTTCTAATGGAATTGGTTTCATATCATTTGACGAATTCTAGAGGAAGTTATGCCCTAACCAATATTTGGGAAAATCTGAAAAATGTTTCTGTACATTTTTCTATTTTCTCAGGTCAGTTCACTTAATCACACCATTAGGGGGACTAAATGAAATTGGATGAGTCTGAAATTTTTACTGTGACTCAAGGATTTCCCCGTGAACCTCTCTGCCAAATTTGAGTGTTTTTCATAAAGTAGTTCTCCAGATAAAATTCCTAACATTTTAAAATTTAGGGAATTAATTCTGGAAAACTATTTAGTTTCATGCGCTGATATTGGTACTGCTGTAAAGTACTCAAAATTCTGAGTTCAGAAAAATTTGGTTCACTGAATTTGGAGCTTCCTAGCCAAAGTTATATGCAAATGAAGTTTGAACTAAATCTGAAAAATTCAAATAAAGTTTAAACTGTCGGGTGGGGTCCCCGGCTACGTGTCAGCACCCCGGCTACCCCGCACAGGGGTCCGCAGAGTTCTCCGCACAGTCGCACGGGATCCCGGTGCCACAGCAGATCCGGGACGTTTTCAGCAGAGACCGACACGTGGGGCCTGCGGGGCTTCTTCAACCTCGCGCTCCCGCGGCTCCCCGCCGCCCCCCTCGCCGGAGAGCTCGCCGCAGAGCGTCCTGCTGCCCGAACTCCGACGAAACTCACCACCTGTGCATATTTCGGCCTGGGGAACACGGTGGTGCCCTCAAAGGAGCTCGGCAACGGCCGGAATAGTGCTCCCGACGGTAACAGCGGCCGGGAGCTCATCGGCGACGTCAAACTCGGTGTCCTTTGCACCTTTTTCGATGCGGTTAGCTCAGGGAGCTCCGCTGACACTTGCTGATGATGGACATGGGCACCGATCCCCGTGAAAACGGCCGCCATTACGACCTCACCGGCGAGGTGCCCTGTTTCCAGACGCCGGGCCAAAATTTTGACAGAACTAAGGCCCTAGCGCATGGAACCGGTTGCTACTTGATCGAGGAGGTGCGCTAGGTGTTCTAGAGCGTGTGTGAGCTATAGATTAACCGGCGGTTGCTTCTGTGCAACAAATTTGGCCGTAGACCGGACTCTAACCCTAATACGCTCCGAGGAGGAAAACCAGAAATTCTTGCGCTACACCACCGGAACTGGCACGGTCTCCTCCCACAGCTTCAGCACAAGTAAGCGCACCTTTTCCTCTCTGCTGACGGCGTGTGAAACCCTCGGGATTGGCCGGTCACCGGTGATCCAAGGAGGCGGCGTCGAGTTCTTGCGTGGAAACGGGAGAGTAGCTCGGTTTGTGCTCGTTTTCGCTCGGGAAACAGAAGGAGGGGTGAAGCAGCATGTGTGCTGGCCTTTGAGCCGCGATTTTTCACCATGAGGTGGAGGTCTGAGCGCTGCTGGCGGTTGGGCGCGGTCGCGCTGGCGCGCGCGGCTTCGGCCGATGAAAAGATCACCCGAGGAAAACTTTAGTGTGAAGGCTTCTGACCTGTGGGCCCCTCCCCTCTAATACTCTCTGGATTTTTCCCTCTGTTTTTGCTGAAAATATCCCCAGCTACTCACAATTGAATGTGAGACTTAATCATCAAGTCACAGTTTGAATTTGGTTTCCCGAATTTGGAATTTGTTTGGCTAAATTGCTTCACATTTGAACTGAAATTCAAATTCAGTTTTGAATTAGTGCAAATTTAGCTCCCGACAAGATGAACTCCAATGGGGATGAAAATCGGTGGGCTAACTCAGAAAAATGTTCTGAGTTTGAATATGAATCCAACTTTTGAATTTAAGTGATGAAAGTTACTTAAATTTGAATTTACATTCAAATTGACCTCTTTTTCAAATGCCTCCAAAAGTGCCTTAAAAAGTGTTGGATTTGCGTGAAATTTGGCCTGAACCTTCCCAAGACTTTTTAAGTTCTAGGGGTGAGCTCAACCTCCCATGTTCATGTGTAGAAATCCTACTTTGTGAAAGTTAGGGCTTTCCCCTCTAATCACCCTTTTGATGGAGGTTACTTGCTCTTCACAAGTATTCACAAGATACCCACAACAAAAGCTGTGGTGTTGTGAGGTGA
The DNA here is from genome assembly GCA_030760725.1 of Neostapfia colusana. NCBI lineage: Eukaryota > Viridiplantae > Streptophyta > Magnoliopsida > Poales > Poaceae > Neostapfia > Neostapfia colusana. Next base: position 21,866,328 of record JASWHV010000011.1, read on the forward strand.
TGAAAAATGTTTGCAAGTCCATTTTCTTGGGCTTTTACATCCCTCCCCCCTTAAAAGAATCTCGCCCCGAGATTACAAAAGAAGAGACAGCGATGTAATAGGAGCTCACCCGTGCTGAGACGTCATGAACTCCGGATAATTTGAGCGAAGGAATTCCTCGCTCTCCCACGTCGCTTCTTTGGCGATGTGGTTACTCCAGAGTATCTTGTAGAACCACAACGTTTGGCTACGTGTGGTCTGAGCTTTCTCATCAATAATTGCCACCGGATATTCATCATATGTCAAATCCGGTTGCAACTCACCGATGTCTTCGGTAGGAACAGCGGATGTATGCTTCAGACATTTTTGCAGTTGTGAAACATGGAAAACGTCGTGAACACCAGCAAGAGATGCCGGTAGCTCCAGCCTATACGCCGCTGGTCCACACTTCTCAGTGATAGCATAGGGTCCAATGAAACGGGGAGTGAGCTTCCCCTTCACACTGAACCGGTGAACGCCCTTCATCAGAGACACACGGAGGTACACGTGCTCTCCGACGTCAAAGTGCCGCGGTCTACGTCTCTTATCAGCGTAGCTTTTCTGCCGGTATTGAGCGGCCTTCAAGTTGGCTTGAATCGTCCGAACGCGCTCTTCGGCGTCGTTCATCACATCAACCCTGAATGTGACCCTTTCACCAGACTTGCACCAGTTTAATGGGGTGAGGCACTTGCGACCGTAGAGAGCTTCATAGGGTGCCATCTTGATACTCGCCTGATATCCATTATTGTACGAGAATTCTGCCAACGGTAGGTGATCATCCCAGTTCCTACCGTGGTGGATGGCACATGCTCTCAACATATCTTCCAGTACTTGGTTCACCCTCTCTGTTTGCCCCTCTGTCTGAGGGTGATAGGCGGAGCTTCTAATCAGCTTAGTACCCAAAGCAGCGTGCAACTGCTCCCATAAATGAGATACAAATAGTGCCCCTCGGTCTGAGACTATGGTCTTGGGTACTCCATGCAAGCATAATATTCTTGCAATATACAACCCCGCATATATGTTGGCATGGAAATGTGTATGCACAGGAATGAAGTGAGCCGACTTGGTTAACCGGTCAACGATTACCCAAATTGAATCATGTTTGTTGGAAGTCAGGGGTAATCCCACAATGAAATCCACGCTCACATCCTCCCATTTCCATGCTGTAGTTTTCAGGGGTTGCAGCAGCCCTGATTTTCTCATGTGATCAGCTTTCACTCGCCTACACGTATCACACTCAGATACGTACTTCGCCACTTCCCGCTTCATCCGTGTCCACCAAAATTTCTTTTTCAAATCTTGGTGCATTTTGTTGCTGCCCGGATGAATGGAGTATTTGGACAAGTGAGCTTCATCAAGGATCTTTTTCCTCAGCTCCATATCCCGGGGTACGACTATGCGGTCATTGAACCATAGCGTCCCCCCATCATCCTTCTGGAAACATTTGATCTCCCCGTTGTATATCTGTCTCCGGAGATGTGCCATACCCTTATAAGTCTTCTGAGCTGTAATGATGTCCTCCTTAATAGTAGGAATGAGGGAAAGGTTGTAGAGCGATCCATAAGGGATCAAGTATAAACTCGGCTCTTCCTCCTCCACCGGTGTAATGGTGAGGTTATGGACATGTGATTTCTGACTCAGCGCGTCGGCAACCACATTCGCCTTGCCAGGGTGATAATGAATCTCAATCTCATAATCTTTGATTAGTTCTAACCACCTCCTTTGCCTCATGTTCAGCTCCTTCTAGGTGAAATGTATTTCAAGCTCTTGTGGTCGGTGTAGAGATGCACCAGATTCCTGAGGAGATAGTGCCTCTTTTTAGCGCCAACACCACAGCAGCAAGCTCAAGATCATGAGTCGGATAGTGCTGCTCATGGTTCCAAAGTTGGCGTGAGCCATATGCGACCACACGTCCTTCCTGCATCAACACGCAGCCGAGCCCAATACCAGACGTGTCACAATACACGTCGAAGGGCTTGGTTGTATCCGGTTGAGCTAAGACCGGGGCTGTTGTGAGATGCTTCACTAATGCTTGGAACGCTCCTTCACACGCCGCGTTCCAAACATATTTTTTCCCTTCTTCAGCAGCTCCGTCATCGGCTTAGCCAGCTTGGAGAAGTTTGGAATGAATCTCCGATAGTATCCCGCTAAGCCGAGGAAGCTTCTGGCTTCATTGACTGAAGTGGGAGCTTTCCATTTCAGCACTTGCTCGATTTTTCTTGGGTCAACCGCAATGCCTTCCGCTGAGATAATATGTCCCAAAAATGGCACTTGGCTGATCCGAAACTTACATTTGCTGAACTTGGCATATAGCTTATGGTCCCTTAGGCGTTGAAGAACAATCCTCAAATGTTCGGCGTGTTCTGCTTCTGTCTTGGAATAAACCAAGATATCATCAATGAACACCACCACGAACTTGTCCAGCTCCGGCATGAACACCGAGTTCATGAGATACATGAAATGTGCCGGAGCATTAGTGAGACCAAAAGACATTACGAGATATTCATACAATCCATATCTCGTCGAGAAGGCCGTCTTCAGGATATCCTCCGCCCGGATTTTCATCTGATGATATCCAGATCGAAGGTCCATATTGGAAGACACACTTGCACCCACAAGTTGATCAAACAAAATGTCAATGTGGGGCAGTGGGTACTTATTCTTGATGGTGACGGCATTGAGCGGCCGGTAGTCCACACACAGCCTCAAGGTTTCATCCTTCTTCACAAACAGCGCCGAGCATCCCCAAGGCGAGGAACTCGGCCTAATGAAACCTTTGCTCAACAGATCATTGAGCTGCTCTTTCAGTTCAGCCAGCTCGTTCGGAGCCATTTTGTATGGCCTCCGGGAGATAGGAGTAGTCCCGGGTGCAAGCTCGATCTTGAATTCGACATCCCGCTCAGGTGGCATGCTCGGAAGATCATCCGGAAACACATCGGGGTATTCCCGGACTATGGGGATGTCCTATAACTTGAGAGCTTCAGTATTATTAATTTCTGAAACTTCACGGACTGGATTATCTAACATGAGGGACTGCGGACGGTGTAGTGGGGAGTTGAGGTGAACCATCCGTGATAAAATTTCCAGGACAGCGCCATGGTAGCTTAGCCATGATATTCCTAAGATTGCACCAATCTTCTGCCCCTCAAGAATAATCATAGTGGTGGGATATATCTTCCTACCTAAGCACAATGGTGCTTTTGGAACCATCATCGTTGCTGAAATCTTTCCTCCCGGTGAGCAGATCATATAAGAACACTCGGTTGGAAAGGCTTCCAGTTGATGCTTAACCACATATGATGCACTTATAAAGTTGTGGGTTGCACCAGAATAAAATAATATGATGATGGCTTGATTGTTTAGAGTGAACGTATCCGCCAGCACGTTGTCTCCGTCTGGGGCGTCCTCATTGTCGAGGTTGCGAATGCCCCCAGTCCGCTGACCAACCTTCTTGACTGGAGGTCGGCCTCGAGCACCGCCCTGGGACTGGGCTTGCCCGCTGCTCTGCTGCCCCTGGGGACAGTCCTTCGCGAAATGGCCCGCCTGGCCATACGTGAAACAAGTGTAGCGGGGCGGTCCTCCGCTGACCGGCAGACGGAAACCCGGGGCGCGTTGTGGCGGTGGAAATGCCCGGGGTGCCATCTGCTGCTGCTGCTGCTGCTGTTGCGGTCGCGGTGGTGGCATCAGCGGTCAGAATGGGGGTGACTGAAAAGAACGACCCCCGGACAGTTGAGATCGCGCCGGTGGATGCCACTGCTGGGGAGCGCCATATCCACTGCTGGGTGGAGTGCTGCGCTTCCGCTGCTCAGCCGCCAGTTCTCGCTGAGCGTCTTCTTGCATGATCGCGGCATTGACGAGGTCGTTGAAGGTGCCGTGATTCCATTGAACGAGATGCGTCTTCATCTCAGGGTGTAACCCCCGATAGAAGTGCTCCCGTTTCTTCTCCTCCGTGGAGACGTAATCCGACGCATATTGCGCCATATGGTTGAAGGCACGGGAGTAGTCATGGGCACTCCTCCCTCCCTGCTTCAGCTACAAGAATTCTTGGAACTTCCTCTTCATTATCCCGGGAGGGATATGGTAGGCGTGGAACGCCTCCCGGAATTCTTCCCACTCCACGGCATGGCCAGCCGGACGTGAGGCGACATAATTCGCCCACCACGCACCAGCGGCACCATGAAGCTGCTGCGCCGCGAACAGAGTCTTTTGCCGCTCCATGCATTGGAGCAGCTCGAACTTGGACTCGATTGTCCGCAGCCAGTTGTCGGACTCCAGTGGTTCTGCAGCTTCTGTGAACACCGGAGGGTGCGTACTCATGAAGTCCGAGTACGTCACCTCACGGGGCTCATGAGGCCCCCTCTCTTGACGCCCCCAGTCTGGGACGTATTCTGCATGATCGTGCGGAGCAGGTCGGTCTGCTCCTCACGACCACTCACCAGTGCCGCTATCACATCCGCTAGGGTAAGCGGAGGCGGCGGTGGTGGTTGCTGCTGCGGGGTGCTGTCGTAGGCTGGTGGCTGGGAGTCATCGCCTCCCTGCTGGCTAGAGCCACCAATCTCGTGCATGGTCCAAGTCGAACCATCTGCAACCATACAACAATAAACATCAATCCCGCAACATATTGCATGCAGTGCACTAAAATAGGCGTAAAACATAATGACATTAGAACATGCGATACAACTCGTATACGGATAATGTAATAACTTTGCACAAGATACACCATTACCAGACCAAATACAAGCTAGTTAAATCTAACTTGATGAACCTCCTCTTTGGAAGCTCACCACAACTAGGTTTGGTCACTATGAGACGTTACTATCGCTTTGTCATCACGTATACCACCCTTTTATCTTCAATACGACACAAACATGGCCTCTAGCAAAAGAAACTTGAGTAAGGCATATACTCACTCTTTTACTAGTTGAAGATAACCACTCATGAGTATGTTCTACCCCATTGGAAGCACTTAAACCCCCTAGGGTACAACAATCTCCCAAATGAGTTCAACTGTCATTCCTCTGTCAGAATGACCAGTTTCTACATATCCAAGATTTTGATCTGGTTCTGTGCATTTTCATGACTCAAGTTGAATACCAAAGTTAAATTTAACTTCAGTATCTTTCCAACGAGTATTTATTTGCCCACAGGTCATCTCTGGTTAAAAAGTTACGGTAATTCAAAGTTAACAGAATTTCTGGAAGAATTTCAACAACACCTCCTTTGGGAAGTTGCTGTTTTCAACTCATATTTCCACTGAATTTCGTGCTGCAAATACAGACACTTTTAATTACAAAGATGTAACACATCTTATACCCTTTCTAAAGATGTATGATATGACAATTTTAGATTTTTCTATAGTAAGTTATGCTTGAAAAACAGACCAGTCCAGAGAGTGTTTTGAATCTGTCCTTGTTCTGGACAGTTTACATCCCTCTGGAATTTAAGCCCTCTTAAGGTGTAATTCAGCTCTGGAAGTCTACAAAAAAGTTGTGGAGTGCTTAAACACCTTTCCAGAACTATATCACACACCTCCATTGGCTAAATAATCTGTGAGTTATGCCCTGTCAAAGTTCAGCAAACTTGCTGCCCAAAACAGAGCACTCTGTTTTTCAATCCTTTGGAACTACACTAATCAACTATCAAATTTTTCTACCCAACCAGGGTCCTAAATGTTGAAACTTAGTGATTTTAATTCCTTGTTATCAATATTTTCCATGCACATGCCTATAATATGTCGGTACTACGTTCGTCACAAAAAGAAAATCCTAACCGGATTATACCGGCATATACGTCACAAGTGTGGCACTAACCGGCCTCTCGCACATGTTTACTACACGGAATACATACGTGGTTAGTACCTGCAGAAGACCACACAATAATGATGCACTCAAAGGTTATTTTCATTTCAGGAAGTTCCATATTTGAATGTAAATACAAACGCCCGTATCATTGCCATACGGCCGTCCTTGAGTTAAGCCACGTCTCAAGGTACGTGATCGTGTTTCAGCACCACACGATGGGGAACCCGAGTATATCATGAACGGGTCGTCACGGTTGGGAATGTTATCAACCCAATGGATACCACGTACTGCCCTGCAGGGGATGCCGATGGCAAGCGCTGCGTATGTCCTCCTGGGCTATTTCCAGACGACACACTCTCGCGTTACTGACCACGCGATGGGGTCTCCACTTACTTGCCTAATGCACGCTAGGGATCAGCATTTCATATGAACTCAGGAACATGAAGAGTCCAAGAGTTTCATATTGACATCTCACACCAAGCTGTGAGACCTATCCCTGAACCACGTTCCTCGTCAGGGGAGCTAACCGAAATTGAACCGCTTTCGGTGGCGTTCCTTACCATTCTTACCAGAGCGTAGGTGCGTCGTTACATAATTAAAATTCAGAATTATAACACATATGTTAGTCTTGCCACTTTAAGTAACTATGCTAATAGAGTCCTTACTTGGGCAAACTACCGAATCCTCACCGTAAACCTAAGTTTTCCCGTAATACAGTCCTTAATTACTGTGCTATCCCCAGTGCGGCTCTGATACCAGGCTGTGGCGGACCGGAATCCGCTCATCCAGGATCACAGAGGGTGGTGCCGCACGATGCGACACCTGACAGTACACATCATAAGGATACATTGTATTACATAGAAAACCCACTGAAATGTACAAAGTAGTACACTACTCAGTTACAAACTACTGTCATTATTACACTGCAGAAGTCTAATTTGTACAACTCACGCCCGCCTATCTAGCAAAAGTCGGTTGCCCAGCCCTAGCGCAACCCACACTAGCTGCACTCCTCAGCTCAGCGCGGCGTGTATGGCTCCCACTCAGCCGTGATCCCCGATGGAGGGTAACCCTCGCCGGTGGACTCGTAACCCGAGTCCGTGGGTGGCTCCTCACCTGAAAAACACATAAGCAGCAACCGTGAGCACGATGGCTCAACAAGACTTAAACGACTCGCCTAGGCATGGAACTCTACATGTAGTGAACAATGAACATGGGATGGTCAAATTGCAGCAACCAGACACGCCTACAAGTTCATCCTTATTTCATCTTTTAGCCACAAGTTAACAGTTCATGAATCTGAAATTTAGTAAGCAATAATTGGTGGCACACAAGTAGCAATACAATTATATCATAACAGCAATATTGAATCATCACATTTCATATATTAGCCTACGTCATGACTCAGTGACCAAGTGGTACTCTTCACCGCGAGGGACGGCGAATCGACTCGATATACACCTGCCGGGAGACCCCAAAGAGCACGTCACGTACGCCCACACGTGGAGCTGCACAGCACGCTCACTCGATGCCGTATGGGACAACCTTTCACCCAACAGCCCAAATGTCGAACCAGTCGCACCGGAACGAGCAGGAGGTTCCCTACACGGAGCATCACTCTATGCCCGTTAGCAGATTTCCACCTTGCTGCCCTCAGCCTACACCTACAAATCGGTGCATTATGCCTCGACGCCCGGAGGTTTAGGTTACATCGGTTTATCAGGGCCCATATATCCGATATGTAAAAGCCCAAGAAAAGGGACTTGCAAAAACTTTTCATCACCTCACGACACCACAGTTTTGTTGTGGATATCTTAGGAAATATTGTGAAGAGCAAGTAACCTCCATCAAAAAAGTGATTAGAGGGGAAAGCCTACACATTCACAAAGTGGGATTGGTACACATGAACATGAGAGGTTGAGCTCACCCTAGGACTTGAAAAGTCTTGGGAAGGTTCAAGCCAAGTTTCATGCAAATCCAACAATTTTTGAGGCACTTTTGGAGGTATTTGAAAAAAGAGGCCAATTTGAATGTAAATTCAAATTGCAGCAACTTTCATCGCTCAAATTCAATAGTTAGTTTCATATTTAAACTCTGCACATTTTCCTGAGTAAGCCCACCAATTTTCATCCTCATTGGAGTTCATCTTGTCAAGAGCTAAATTTGCAAGAATTCAAAACTGAATTTGAATTTCAGTTTAAACATGCAGCAAATTTTGCCAAACACAGTTCAAATTTGAGGATTCAAATTCAAACTAAGACTTGGTGACTAAGTCCCACATTAAATGGTGAGTAGCTGAGGATATTTTGGCACAACAGAATTGATAAAATTTGAAAAAGAATTGGAGGGGAGGTCCCACCTGTCAGTAGTCTTAACAGAGAAGTCTTCCACTGATCTTTCCCTCTCTCGGCCGAGACAGCGTGCCAGCGCACAGGAGCGTCGGCGCCGGACCCCCTCACGCTGCCACCTCCTGGGCTTCTGCCCGAGCTGGAGAGCTGCTCCCGGACCGATTAACCCCGAAGCCGTCTGTCGCCCACAGCATGAAACCACCGAGGCTTGAGTCCTGTACGCACGAACACAGAACACTACGCTCGCCGCCGGTTTCGTTCGATCGAGAATCTGGCAAACCACCGCGAGCAGTGCCTCTCCTAGACACAAAACCGCACCAGCTACTCGTCCTCTACCTCCTCAGCCCGAAGACAGTCAAGTTCAGCCCTCCCCAACCCTAGCTCCACGGTTCCGAGCAACAACCGAGAAACCGCCACAGCTCGGCTCACGGTGACAGCCCAACAGAGGGCCTTTCACGGCTGAGCAAGAATAGTCTCGGACGTGTCAGGGACCGGTAGTGCTCGTGTCCGAAGCTCAGGCCGTGACCTGGACCACAGAGCTCGAATTTGAAGAAAGTTCCCCGACGAGCACGAACGGACCTTCCGACACGGTAACGTCGAATTCACCCGCCACACTTGTTCTTAGGTCACAAAATCTTGCACACAGGACCGCCACTCATCGACGCTCGTTAGCCCCTCACGGCCCTGGCTTGAAACCGCACGTAGGCTGGGTATTTCTAGGTTTTTGTACGGCAATTAAGGCAGGGAGGCTCGGGCTCACGATGAGACCTAGGATAGAGCCATCTCCGGGCGGTTTCACCACTAGGACGAGCTTCCTTAGCACCCACTGGTGCTATAGCGCCGATCCACCGGTGTTTTGGCGGGCTAAGCTGGCCGGGCGACGTGACCGAAGGGTTGCCGAGCCGCTCCACCGTCGCCGGCTAGGTTAGAGCAACCACCGGTCGGGGGAGAGGGTGCCAGCATGTTCAGCAGGTGGAACTAGGCCCTGGCGGCGAGGGAGAGCGCGAGAGTCGGCCGGACGGCAAGTAGCAGCGCGGCTCCGGCGAGCCCGGCGGCGCACGGGCGCGGGAACGCGAGGAAGAAGACGACCCGACGGGAAGTTTAAAATACAGATCTGCTGCGGCCCCGGGATTAAGTGTGACTGCGTGGGAAGGGGTCTGTAGCCCCGTGTGGCTCAGCTCCAGTGGTGACACGTGTGTGTCAGGCCCACGGTCAGAGTTTAAATTTTTCCCAGGTTTATTTCAAATTTCAGATTTAGTTCAAACTTTAGAACCCCATAACTTTTGCTAGGAAGCTCCAAATTAAGTGATTCAAATTGGGTTGGATTCATCTTGCATAGCTCTATCCAAATAAGCAACCCAATTCGTATGAAACCTATTATTTAATTCTGGAAAATGCTTTAAAGCTTTTCAGCAAAAGAATTTTAGAGGGGGTTTGGTTCATCCAAAAATCCCCAAATTTTGCCAGAATGCTCTATAGGATGTTAGTGAATCCCTGTAAAAGTTTCAGACCATTTGGAGTTGGTTTGATCAGAGCAATTCAAATTTGAAGGTGCTGTGTTCATTTGAATACAGAAACATTTTCAGAGAATTTCCAAAACTTGGAAATTCAGTTCTGGGCAAATCTTAGCTCCAAAAATGCTAGGAAAATTCATGAAAACTCTATGAGCTATAATTGAAATTTTTGTTCACTAAGTTGGGCATGAACAGGGGTGTTACCTCAGAATTAATTCTTCTTTGCTTATTTGCTAAAAGAATTATTCTGAACAAACCACTCAATGAAAAGTGCTCAATTTTGATCCAGAGAGTTTTCTTATGACAAGGAACTCACACAAAAATTCTCAGCTCCATTGGAGCTCTGGATCACCCCTGCTCTGTTTAACCACTTGAGGTGATCAATGTGGAAGAGGGGGATAACCACTTAGCACTTAATCATGTGCTTAGGTCCAAACCCAAACTACTAGCCCCAGTTTCATTTTAAATTCTTGAACAGAGTTCCAATTGTTAAAAACTTGTTATTAGAACTAATAGCAGCAGCATTACAACAAACTTATGTGCATATCCATTAACATATAGTATTTCATTAACGTGTAGTCGCTGAAGGCGAGGAAGCTCCGGAGGTACTTGACTTCCTACTTCCGGAAGAAGAACTAACTCCTGACCAGCAGCAACAAGGCAAGCCCTGGTTTGCATTAACCATTTTTATAAGTTTTACTTTGTTTATATGTGTCGTATGAGGTATGAATGTGCATTAGGTATAGGATGGATGGAACCCCACTTGCATAACCAAAAAGTTTCCGATAAGAGTGAGGGTAGTGTCTAAGACCTCGAATAGACAGGCTATGCTTAATGATTCATAGGACTTCGGTACAAGTCGAGTAGTTGGAATCTACTCGCGAGTTAGGCTTGGGACACACGGGGTTGGTTCGAGTGATGTGAGATCACCTTAGTAATGAAAATGAGACTTGGCAGGGGCTAGGGCGCAGCAAGAGGGAGTCTTGTGTGCGCAGCCCTGTCCGTGTCGATTGAGGACCGATCCGTGTGCGGCCCACGCTGATCAAGTTTGAACGTACCGAAGGCATATCGGATAAATGGGCCCCGATAAACCGATGTAACCTAAACCTCCGGGCGTCGAGGCATAACGCACCGTTTTATAGGTGTAGGCTGAGGGCAGCAAGGTGGAAATATGCTAACGGGCATAGAGAGATGCTCCGTGTAGGGAACCTCCTGCTCGTTTCGCTGCGACCGGTTCGACGTTTGGGCTGTTGGGCGAAAGGTTGTCCCGTACGACATCGAGTGAGCGTGCTGAGCAGCCCCACGGGTGGGCGTACGTGACGTGCTCTTTGGGTGTCCCTGCAGGTGTATATCGAGTCGATTCGCCGTCCCTCGCGGTGAAGAGTACCACTTGGTCACTGAGTCATGACGTAGGCTAATGTATGAAATATGATGATTCAATATTGCTGATTGATATAATTGTATTGCTACATGTGTGCCACCAAATACTGCTTACTAAATTTCAGATTCCTGAACTGTGAACTTGTTGCTAAAAGATGAATTAAGGGTGAACTTATAGGCGTGTCCATTTGCTGCAATGTTACTATACTATGTGCTTTGTACACCTCATGTAGAGTTTCATGCTTAGGTGAGTCGGTTAAGTCTTGTTGAGCCTTCGTGCTCACGGTTGCTGCTTAAGTGTTTTTCAGGTGAAGAGCCACCCACGGACTCGGAGTACGAGTCCACCGGCGAGGGTTACCCTCCGTCGGGGACCACGGCTGAGTGGGAGCCGTACACGCTGCGCTGAGCTGAGGAGTGCAGCTAGTGTGGGTTGCCCTAGGGCTGGGCAACCAACTTTTGTGTAAAGTCCCAAAAATGTGTATGAATAAAAACCAAGGTTTGAGTTCATATGTGTGGCAAAGACATGAAAGATGGGACTTGCTAAAACTTTTCTTCATGCAAGGTAATACATGGATGAACATCCAACATGAGGCTCACCTTTTTATTTAAAAGTGTTGAACCAATAAGGAGTTCAATACCTCTTTGCATGTAAGTTTAAAAATTAGATTTGAAATTCAAAGTTCTGTAGGATCGAAGAGCACGTGAAAAGCTACCAGAGGGGGGTGAATGGTAGATTAAAACTTTTCGCAGCGGAAACAACAAAAAACCCCTCAGCAAAAAATCAATCGGTTAAAGAAAACCGTATGTGCAAGTGTTTTCAAACGTGTTCAACCGTGACAAATCAAGTAGAGAGGTAGAGAATCATGTCACAGATCTAATGCAACAAGAATCACTTGAAAACACGAAGTAAAACTTGAGATACGATCAAAACATTAAACGAAGATCAATCTGTTCTACCCGATATAAAACAGATCTGCAACGCTGCAAAGAAACTCGTGTATCTCAAAAAATACTGATCCGAAGCTCGTGAAAATTTCACAGATGATAGATAATTGAGTTATGAAGACAACCCAAAAAGAATCATGTCAATCGGATCTGTAAAACTCGAGTTATGAACGAAACACCGAAGCAACGTCGGTCTGTCCAGAAACTCGGCGAGAAAGACTTGACGAAAAACAAGTCGGACGAACAAGGCACAAAAGCTCCTCGAAACTATGAATTTTATTCAATAGAAACACAAGAGGAACAGCCCAAAGTCGTGCACCATGAGCTCTGGCCTCCCTTGCTTATATAACCATCTCTATGGCCAATCCAATTCAAACTAGGACTCCTACTCCTACTTGGATTCAAACTGTAACTTTCCAATACTGCTCAAGACTCTTCTATACGCAGATAGAAGCAATCTTAAGACTTCCAAACACCTTAGGAACGTCCCAAACATTCCTAAAATAACTCAAATTCGTGACCCAAACGAAATCCTATCATAACCAACTCAAAACTTTCCATATTTGAGTCAAACACGACTCAGCCGCAGCCTGAGTCCATAACCTAGTCGGTTGGACATTTCCGACCAATTCTTTACGTCCACATCTCTTCATCACGCCTTGGAACAATGTTGCCACGTCCATGCACTCCTTGCACACGTGCAAACACCTTCCAACGACGTACACGCAACCTTCATATGCACTGCCCTTGATCCAAACATGCTGCGCGACCTCCCGATCAACTCAACCACAGCTCCTCCCGAACTTGGTTGTTGGAACCTCATCTCCTCCCTGAGACTAGTCCAAGGATCCCGTCACCAGCCATGTCTTGAACTCAAGCAACACCTGCACATGAATAAACAACCAATTCTTCCGAGCAAAGTCCTCGACTTGACTCATGTTAGTTCGAAAACCACAACACCTTACATGAGCACGTCACATAAGCATGTTGCAAACCATATCAAATGATAACAGCCATAACCACCAAAACACACCAAAAACTTAGCAAATTAATACTAAGCAAACCTTCCCATAAAGCAAGTTTGAGACATTGCGAGTTAACAGCAAAAACAAGACGCTGCAGTTCTACGAGTTGAACTTCACGGGAGCTCCCTAAAAACAAGCTCCAGACCTCACAGAAGCTCTCCGGACCTTGCAGGAGCTCTCCGGACCTTGCCAACACTTGGCGGACCTTACAAAGAACTTGTCGGACCTTGCCACAGAAGAATGTTTTGGCAATATTCAAAACTTTGAATGTTAATGCTAACTTTTATCCTAATTGCCAATGTATTCAGCACACATAGGTCTCACAATCTCCCCCTTGATGAATGCATTGGCAACACCAATTAAAATCCGAACATTGGGTTATGAAAAGTTTTTAAAAGCTTTGAAAACTCATTTCTCCCCCTTTATTAATTTCCCCCCATTTTTTAAAATCAGAGAACGAAGAAAGTGTATAACATATGCAACGTGTAAAAAAATCTCTCCTTATACATATTTCTCCCCCTTTGACAATGTATTTAGCAAGGTTCAAAAGAGAAATTTTTAAATGTTATGAGCATATTATAACATATACATACAAAACAAAGCTCATCCAAGTCATACTATTTGGTTACTTACACTATCACATCAATGAGATACATAAAGTAGTGTAAGCCATGCTAGAGATCAAATGTATTTTTCAGTTTAAGCAAGTCATGATCTCCCTTACTCAACTATTTCAAAACCTGAAAACATGACACTTGTTGCTGCATTTTTTTATTCATAATCATTTAAGGCACAAAGTTGATCATATGATATTTGCAAGAGATTATATGCCGCATCAGCCTTATTCTAACCAACCAAGCCAAGCCTATGTCATTTGACAATCAGAAGCTTAAGGACATGGTTTTAGTCATACACAATTCCTTCCAAGTTCATATCTTAGTGCAATGATAAGCAATCTCAAAAGAAGAAGTGCGATGCATGCATATTCTCTTGATCTTTTCTCAATTTTTATTTGAAAACTCAACATGTGAGCTGATCACTTGATTAATTTTTTATGATTAAAAGCACTTGTGAGCACGCAACAAGTTCAAAACAGCAAGAAAGTTCGATCATGACCAGATTTAGTGTAAGTAATTATTCCAATTACTAGTCATGGCAAAAACTACAAAATGTATATCATGAGTAATGTAGTAAGAACTTTCAGCCTGTAAAAGGAATCACAAAGTCATATATGTATGAAATACTATGCTCATATTATTTTAGTTTCAGATTCACACATAGACTTTCAAAGTTTCAAAACCCCCCCCCTCAATTTAAGCCATGAGAATGCATAACCCCTATTTCACTATGATGAAACAAAAACGAGTGAAATCCAAAGGTTTTGTAAAAATATCAGTCAATTGTTGTTCGGTATCGACATGGTGAAGCACAATGTTTCCTTTTTCAACATTATCACGAAGAAAGTGATACCTAATGTCAATGTGCTTAGTTCTAGAGTGTTTCACGGGGTTTTTTGCAATACAAATTGCACTAGTGTTATCACAAAACAGTGGAACACTATCTAAATCAACCCCATAGTCCTTAAGTGTTTGAACAATCCAAAGAATCTGTGAGCAAGCGCTAGCCGCAGCTACATATTCAGATTCGGCTGTGGATTGTGCAACTGAACTTTGTTTTCTAGAGGACCAAGCAACAAGTGAATTACCAAGAAAATGACAAGCACCCGAAGTACTTTTCCTATCAATCCTACAACTCCCAAAATCAGCATCCGAAAAAGCTTTCAAAGAAACGGTTGAGGAAGAAGGAAGAAAAATGCCAAATTCTTGAGTTCCATGTAGGTACCTGAGAATCCTTTTGATGGCTTGGCGATGTGAAGCACGTGGAGAAGCTTGAAAACGTGCACAAAGACATACGCTGAATTGTATGTCCGGTCTTGACGCCGTGAGATACAAAAGTGATCCAATCATACTTCTGTATTCTTTTTTATCGACCGGGTCACCATCTTCGTCAAGTTCAAGTGTTGTTGCTGTTCCCATTGGTGTCTGAAGAGGCTTGCATTTGTCCATGTTGAAGCACTTAATAAGGTCCTTTGTATACTTAGTTTGATGCACAAAAGTTCCTTCTTTTGTTTGCTTGATTTGCAGCACCAAAAAGTATGTGAGTTCTCCCATCATACTCATCTCAAATTCTGAACTCATCATAGCTGAAAACTTGGACACGAGATCATGAGGAGCACAACCAAAGATAATATCATCCACATACACTTGAACGAATAATGAGTCATTGCCATGCTTAAGTACAAAAAGAGTTTTATCAACCTTGCCCATGGTAAACCCCTTTTCAAGTAAGAATGTTTTTAACCTATCATACCATGCTCTAGGGGCTTGTTTTAGACCGTACAAGGCTTTGGACAGTTTGTAAACATGATTAGGAAAATTTGGATTTTCAAAACCCGGTGGCTGCTTAACATAAACCTCCTCCTCTATGTAGCCATTAAGAAAAGCACTTTTAACATCCATTTCATATAACTTGAAACCTTTAGATGCAGCAAATGCTAATAAAATTCTTATAGCTTCTAATCTAGCAACAGGAGCAAATGTTTCATCAAAATCTAGACCTTCAATTTGAGTGAAACCTTGAGCAACCAACCTAGCTTTATTCCTAACCACAACCCCATCCTCACTTTGCTTATTTTTAAATACCCATTTAGTTCCAATTAATGTGTGACCTTGAGGTGGAGGTACAAGTTTCCAAACATTATTTCTTTCAAAATTTTCTAACTCTTCTTGCATGGCATTAATCCAAGATTGATTATTGAGTGCGTGTTATATATCCTTGGGTTCAAAAGAAGCAACAAAAGCAGAATGAGCATGAGAGTTTGGATCACAAAACCTGGACCGAGTGACTCGTTCATGCAAGCTTCCAATGCTTTGTTGTGGAGGATGACTTTTGAGTACTCGGAGGGGAGTAGACACTTCACAAGCACCTTCTTTTTCATGTTCAGACCTTTGATTAGGAGAGCTTGTTGATTGAGGAAGGTCCGAACCAGCAGTAGTGACTGTTGGTGCTGGTTGTGGTGCAAAATCAGCAGCTTGATCGTTATTTACTTCCGAGTTTTCGGGCAGCAGCACCACTTCTTCATCTTCTTCAATAAAAATACTCTCCCCCTGCGGATATGGATCCGGACCTGCAATATCGGAGCTAGTACTTGGGCTAGCTTCATCAAAAGAAACCTCGCAAGTCTCCACAATTTTGTTAGTGTCAAGTAAAAGCACACGGTATCCTCTAGTATGAGATGGATAACCAAGAAACATGCCATCAACAGATCTAGCTTCAAATTTATCAAGATTACCATGTTTCTTAACAAAGCATTTGCATCCAAAAACCCTAAAGTGTGTAACACTAGGCCTATGTCCATACCGGAGCTCATATGGGTTTTTTTCAAGCTTAGCACGCAAGAAAACACGATTTGAGACATAACAAGCGGTTGCAATTGCATCAGCCCAAAATTTCCTAGGAGTTTGATATTCATCAAGCATAGTCCTAGCCATCTCAACTAAGGTCCTGTTCTTTCTTTCTACGACACCATTTTGTTGTGGTACATAGGGTGAAGAGTATTGATGATCTATTCCATTTTCAGCACAAAAGTGATCAAAGGATTGGTTTTTAAATTCAGTTCCATTATCACTTCTAATTGCTTTTAATGATCCTGGGTGATCAATAGATAATCTAAGAAGTAAAGTTCTAAAATGACTAAAAGCTTCATTCTTAGATGCCATAAAATAAACCCAAGAATATCTGGAATAATCATCAACAATCACAAGCACATACCATTTACCTCCGAAGGATTGAACACGTGCCGGACCTACTATGTCAAGATGTAAAAGTTGTCCTGGTTCAACTGTCATGGTCATTGTGAGAGGAGCATGTGAACCTGCAACAAACTTAGCGTGTCTACAAGAAGAGCACACAATATCATTGTCCTTTTTAAGCTTCGGCAGCCCCCGTATGCGATCGAGAGCACTAACACGAGTGAGATGATCAAAGCCTATGTGACCAAGTCTACGATGCCAAAAATATAGATCCTTTGTATCATTAGCAACTAGACACCGATGCTTAGAAGTTGACAAATCAAAATCAGCTTTAAAAACTCTTCCAAACCTAGACATGTTAAACAAAAGCTCACCTTTTGAATCTACAACCTTGCAGCAATTTTTAGCAAAGCTAACCTCTAGATTTTCATCTAGCAATTGTGAAACCGAAAGCAAGTTGTATTTCAAATTTTTAACAAGTGCCACATATTTCAAAGTGTAGAGATTGTTTACTCTAACCGAACCTTTAGCAATTATGGGAGTAGAAGAGTTATCGGCGAAAGTAACATTTTCTACACGTGACACAAAAGAGAGAGAGGAGAACCATTCTTTGTTACCGGTCATGTGGCCTGAGCAACCTGAATCGACAATCCAAATGTTCTCCTTCCTCAAACGTGAAACCTACACAGCAGCACAATACGTCGATGACTCAATACTGGGGTTAGTTAAAACACTTTTAGGAATCCAGTACTGAGTCACACGACGTCCAGCAGTAATAACACGCGAAAGCTGAGAAGGTACAGCAGGTTTATGAGCCAAACATCAAAATTTTTTGTTCCCAACTACTGACTTAGAAGATGTGTTATATGTAGCACAAAAAACAGTAGGTCCGGGAGCAAGTTTTTGACTCATTACAGCAGGTTGCAAGCTCCGAACATTCGGTCTAGCAGATTTTGCTTGGTTGTTATGTGATCTAGCAAGTATTCTTTGTTTCTTATCGTGTTTAGCTAGTCTATAACAAAAATCCATGACATGACCATCTCTACCACAGTAGGTACAATGAAAAATAACCTTATTATCATGTCTAGATGAGCAAGCAACGCGTTTATTAGAACCCGAATGGGACAGTACTCCTGCAGATTTGAAAATCACCTCTTTTTGTCTAGGAGCTGTTTGAATCAAACCGCTTCCTAATGACTTTACAACTTTAGGTGGGTGTGCCTTAGCATGAGCATGAGAATTAAAACCTAAACCAGTTTTATCATTACAAGACTTGGAAGAATTCAGCAGCAAGTTTAGGTTCTTATTTGCATTAGAAAACCGATCTAGTGTCCTATGCATGTCATCAAGTTTATTGGACAGATCAAAGCAGTTTTCACATGAAGTTTTTCCTTTTAGTTTACAATTTGAACAATATTTAACTTCATGCACACGTAAAGCATTGTTCAAAATAGAAATCTCATTCATAGCATCATTTAGTTTCTTATTCAGATCATCACATGAAGAACAATGCAAATCAATTGTAGAACAACAAGCATCTTTCAAATTTTTATCATTAAGTGCAGCAAGCTCTTTGTTCTTTTCAATTTCAAGTTCAAGTTTATCAAGTGTAGATGCGTGTGCACTTCTTAAAAGGGATAATTATTCATAAATTAAATCACATGAGGAGCAAGAATCATCACTAGGGATCAAAGTTTTTAAACGATTAATTTCAGATTCTAGTGATTCAATTTTAACAGCATTGTTCCTAAGTTTTTTATCCTTTTTCTTTAATATAACAGTGGCACGAGAAATAGCATCACACATTTCTTCGCAAGTGGGACATACCTCTTCATCGTCGCTGTTGTGTTCTGCCTCCTCGGAGCTTGAACTTGACTTGCTCGCCATGCAGCACATATTTGCCATAGCTTCTTCATCTTCATCACTACCGGTGTCCACATCACTTGAGCCGAAATCTTGAAGTGCAGAGATCATACTATGCACTATGTTGCGCATTGATAAATCTTTCTTCTTCTTATTCTTTGCAAACGATTTCTTCAGGCTTGTTTGCTTTTCTTCACGTGAAGTCGGACCTGAAAGGTTAGGGCACTCCGTACGAAAATGTCCTGTCTCACCACATTCAAAACATCGTTGAGGTCCGGAGCTTCCTCTCCTTCTAGTTCTCACATTTTGCAATGCTTTTGAGAACCGAGTAGAGATGAGTGCAAGCTCCTCCTCTAGAAACTCTTCAATCTGTTCAAGGGTTAGAGAGGACAGCAAAGAGAGTGCACCACTAGATGACGATTTACTAGAACAAGACATGTCACGTTGCGAAACAAATGCAATAGACTTGTTGGGGTTTTTACGTGAGATGATGTCAATTTCATGAGTTTTCAATTTAGAATAAAGCACGTCTAAAGTAAGAGAACTCATGACAGTAGATTCACGAATAGATGTAACTTTCATCTCCCAAATTGACATATCTAATGCTCCTAACAATTGTCTAGCATTTTCAGCATCTGAAAGTTAACATTGACACTACGCAAGTTGCTGAGAATTTTATTAAAGCGAGCAAAAAGGTCGTCAATTGACTCACCGGGTTGCATCTCAAAATGCATGTATTATTTCTTGAACATATCTTGCCTTACCTCCTTGATCGTATTGGATCCTTCATGGTAGTCACAAAGAGCTTTCCAAACATCATATGCAGATCGGAGGTGTGCAACACGGTCGAAGTCGCTTTGAGTCAATCCTTGGATGATCAAGTTGCGACCCTTGTTGTTGTTGTCAACATCTCTCATGTTCGCAGCCATAACTTGATCATTGGGTGGTACATCGAAGTTCCGGTAGACCTTTTCCCATATGGCGAAGCCTTGCACCTGTATGTAGGCCTCCATCCGCGCCTTCCAAAATTGAAAATCGATGCCATTGAACACACAAGGTTTTGCGGAGTACTTCTCCATGATGGTTAGTCAAAACACGTGCAAATCACAAAGATTAGAGCACCTTGGCTCTGATACCAATTGTAGGATCGAAGAGCACGTGAAAAGCTACCAGAGGGGGGTGAATGGTAGATTAAAACTTTTCGCAGCGGAAACAACAAAAAAACCCCTCAGCAAAAAATCAATCGGTTAAACAAACCGTGTGTGCAAGTGTTTTCAAACATGTTAAACCGTGACAAATCAAGTAGAGAGGTAGAGAATCAAGTCACGGATCTAATGCAACAAGAATCACTTGAAAACACGAAGTAAAACTTGAGATACGAGCAAAACATTAAACGAAGATCAATCTGTTCTACCCGATATAAAACAGATCTGCAACGCTGCAATGAAACTCGTGTATCTCAAAAACTACAGATCCGAAGCTCGTGAAAATTTCACAGATGATAGATAATTGAGTTTTGAAGACAACCCAAAAAGAATCACATCAATCGGATCTGTAAAACTCGAGTTATGAACCAAACACCGAAGCAACGTCGGTCTGTCCAGAAACTCGGCGAGAAAGACTTGACGAAAAACAAGTCGGACGAACAAGGCACAAAAGCTCCTCGAAACTATGAACTTTATTCAATAGAAACACAAGAGGAACAGCCCAAAGTCGTGCACCACGAGCTCTGGCCTCCCTTGCTTATATAACCATCTCTATGGCCAATCCAATTCAAACTAGGACTCCTACTCCTACTTGGATTCAAACTGTAACTTTTCAATACTGCTCAAGACTCTTCTATACGCAGATAGAAGCAATCTTAAGACTTCCAAACACGTTAGGAACGTCCCAAACATTCCTAAAATAACTCAAATTCGTGACCCAAACGAAATCCTATCATAACCAACTCAAAACTTTCCATATTTGAGTCAAACACGACCCAGCCGCAGCCTGAGTCCATAACCTAGTCGGTTGGACCTTTCCGACCAATTCTTTACATCCACATCTCCTCATCACGCCTTGGAACAATGTTGCCACGTCCATGCACTCCTTGCACACGTGCAAACACCTTCCAACGATGTACACGCAACCTTCATATGCACTGCCCTTGATCCAAACATGCTGCGCGACCTCCCGATCAACTCAACCACGCTCCTCCCGAACTTGGTTGTTGGAACCTCATCTCCTCCCTGAGACTAGTCCAAGGATCCCGTCACCAGCCATGTATTGAACTCAAGCAACACCTGCACATGAATAAACAACCAATTCTTCCGAGCACAAGTCCTCGACTTGACTCACGTTAGTTCGAAAACCATAACACCTTACATGAGCACATCACATAAGCATGTTGCAAACCATATCAAATGATAACAGCCATAACCACCAAAACACACCAAAAACTTAGCAAATTAATACTAAGCAAACCTTCCCATAAAGCAAGTTTGAAACATTGCGAGTTAACAGCAAAAACAAGACGCTGCAGTTCTACGAGTTGAACTTCACGGGAGCTCCCTAAAAACAAGCTCCGGACCTCACAGAAGCTCTCCGGACCTTGCAGGAGCTCTCCGGACCTTGCCAACACTTGGCGGACCTAACAAAGAACTTGTCGGACCTTGCCACAGAAGAATGTTTTGGCAATATTCAAAACTTTGAATGTTAATGCTAACTTTTATCCTAATTGCCAATGTATTCAGCACACATAGGTCTCACAAGTTCACACATGTAGTGACCAAGGACTTTGATTAAAACTGCAGCCACATAGTTGGAATTATAGGGAGGAGTTTGATCCCCAACTTTCTATTTGTAGAGTGGGCTCAAAAATGAGTTAAAGAGAAGAATTTGCAAACTTCACCCAAATTCAAATTGGGCAAGCAAATTCAAACTGAATTGGAAAGATTCAAATTCTAACCCACATTTTAAAAGTCAGAATTGTGGGAATTAAGAGGATCAGCTTGAACAGATATTTGGGAGGTACATGTGGAGTGGGACCCACATGTCATAGAGCTAAAGGAAGAAACCTTGCACCCTATGTCTCAGCCCAGTGGGGAAATTCACCGAACAACACGTGAGCCCCGAGCAGCTCCCACCGTGGAGCCACGGGGACGCTCGGCAGCGCCACCAGCTGCTTCTTTCCCCCACGCGCGGCCATCGAGGGCGGTTCCTTCGACGTTATCGTGCCTCAGCCGAGCGAAGATCCAGTTGTTCTCCTCCCCTCACGAGCGCACGAACAGCGGCTGTTTCTCCCCGCCGCTCTTCCGGTCCGATTGAAGAAACGGCGAAGCAATCGTGTCTCCCCTCCCCCGAGCTGCTAAACCCTTCCCTGAGACCAGCCCCTACCTCCCTGACCCGCAAGCAAGCGAGCTGCGGCCTCCGTTGCCCGAGAACAAACGCCGCCGCGGCGACCTAGCTCAAAAGATGATCGGGCGCTCGTGGACAGCCCTCCACAGCGGGTTTCACGGCTGAGCGATCACACCTACGGACGCGCACGGGTGCGGTGCTGCTCTCAGCCCAAGCTAAGGCCGTGCCGCAAGCTATCGGCGGTGAATTTTGAGGTTTTGCTCCGGCGACCTCATTCCGAGCTTCCGGTATGATTCTTTCAAATTCTTTCCCTCTGATCCTCCTTAAGTCACCAAGTTTGGCACAGAGAAGCTAGACTAGCCGGCGATCGTTTTTCCTTTTGCATCCAGCACATGAAAACGCCTCAGACCGGCGAATTTCAAGCTCTTCTTGGGTTGTTCATGGCGGACCCATTCGGTCACACGATGACAACCTAGTTCTCGCCACTTCCGAGCTACTTTGAGACCGTGCCGATCTTCCTAGGGGTGCGCTGGTGCTGTAGGGCACGTCGGCGCAGGTTTTGGCGGACTGGAAACCCTAGGCAACGCTACCGAACCTCCACAGTGGCTGCCGCACGTCGCCGGCCAGTTTCCGGCCGCCGGCAGCCCAAGCAGACCCCACAGACGTGTTCCTCGGTGCCACAAACTCCCTGGCGGCGAGTTTCAGCTCAGATGGTGGCCGGAAACGGCGAGCCGGCGAGCTCCGGCGTCGGGCCGGCGAGGGGCAGCGCGGGCGCGAGCGAGGAAGCCGGAGGAAGAAGAAGACGCGTGGGCCCCGCCTGTCAGCAGCTCAAATTTTAAACCCGGGATCGGGTGTGGCCGGGATCCTGTGTGTTGGTGCGCAGACACGCTGTGGCCCGGTGTGGCTTCGTTTCTATTGGCTGGAATTCAAAACTGTGGGTCCAGCCGGATTTTCAATAGGAAAATAATTCCAGGGTTAGCTCAATCTTTGGAAATTCATATCTCCCTGTAGAAAACTCCAATTTGCGTGATCCCAATTGGGTTGGATTCATGTCTCTGAGTTCTATCCAAATATGAACTCAGCTTTGTATGCAAGTCAATATTATATTCTGGAAAATTCTTTGAAGGTTTTCTGAAAAAGAATTATTGAGGGAGTTGGGATTATCCAAAAATCCCCAAATTTTGCCAGATTATTCTTTAGCATATTGTTGACCTACTAGCAAATTTTCAACTCATTTGAAGATCATTTGTGTAGGAATTTGCTAAATGCAAACTACTGTGTTCAAAAGATTCCAGAAACATTTTCAGAAAATGTTTCCCACTTCAAAAATCTGTTCTTAGCAATCCATAGCTCCAAAAATCATAGGAAAATTTAGGAAATCTCTCTGGGACATACTTGGAATTTTAGTTCACTTAGTTGGGCATGAAAATGCACATTACTACAAAATTAATTCTGTTGAGTACAAATTCTTAAAGAATTTTTCATGGAGAACTACCCAAGTAAAAGGGCTGAATTTTGGACCAGATGACTCTCATGTGATCAAGAACTCACATGTAAATTATCAGCCCAAGATGAGTCTTGGAACTCCCTGTTCTTATTCTCCATACTTGTGTATATGTGGGAATACATAAGAGATATTGTGAGAATTGGGGAGGACACAATATGACTCCACATTAGCTGCAATTTGGCAAGCTAAATGCTTAGGTAGTATAGAACCTGCTGTAAAAGTTCTGAGGCCATTGGAGTTCTTGTTCTTCAGTTGCACTCAAATCTTTTCAGCTTGTCTATTATGATCATTAGGGAAAATGGTTAGTGTATAGCTAAGGCTTTAAGGTCAAATTAGTTTATTTCTGTTCTTTGCACAACAGAGGCAAACCAAGCCATTCTTGGCTTTTCCACACAACCTCTATTCCTAAGAAATTAATTCCATAACTTCTTTCCATTACAATCTATAAAATATATGCATATGCATTTCAATAGGAACCACAACGAAGGGGACTCAAAGGAGTGATTCATCAAAGTGGATCAAGCTCCGGAGAGTCAAGGGTGGATCTGCAAGGACACTAACAGTTATATACGACTACCCTACAAAACAGGCAAGCTCCCATTTGCGGATGAAAAGACCCGGGTAACCCGGAACCGGACGATCAGATTCTTCAAGGTGCTGTGGAGTAATCACACCGTGGAAGAGGCGACGTGGGAAAGTGAAGATTATCTCCGCACCAACTATCCGGAATTTTTGGCTTTGTACAGTTTGTAATTACCTCTCCCGTCTTGTTCCTCTTTTGTAATCTCGGGACAAGATTCTTTTAAGGGGGGAGGAATGTAAAGTCCCAAAAATGTGTATGAATAAAAACCAAGGTTTGAGTTCATATGTGTGGCAAAGACATGAAAAATGGGACTTGCTAAAACTTTTCTTCATGCAAGGTAATACATGGATGAACATCCGACATGAGGCTCACCTTTTTATTTAAAAGTGTTGAACCAATAAGGAGTTCAATACCTCTTTGCATGTAAGTTTAAAAATCAGATTTGAAATTCAAAGTTCACACATGTAGTGACCAAGGACTTTGATTAAAACTGCAGCCACATAGTTGGAATTATAGGGAGGAGTTTGATCCCCAACTTTCTATTTGTAGGGTGGGCTCAAAAAAGAGTTAAAGAGAAGAATTTGCAAACTTCACCCAAATTCAAATTGGGCAAGCAAATTCAAACTGAATTTGAAAGATTCAAATTCTAACCCACATTTTAAAACTCAGAATTGTGGGAATTAAGAGGATCAGCTTGAACAGATATTTGGGAGGTACATGTGGAGTGGGACCCACATGTCATAGAGGTAAAGGAAGAAACCTTGCACCCTAAGTCTCAGCCCAGTGGGGAAATTCACCGAACAACACGTGAGCCCCGAGCAGCTCCCACCATGGAGCCACGGGGACGCTCGGCAGCGCCACCAGCTGCTTCTTTCCCCCCCGCGTGGCCACCGAAGGAGGTTCCTTCGACGTTATCGTTCCTCAGACGAGCGAAGACCCAGATGTTCTCCTCCCCTCGCGAGCGCACGAACAGCGGCTGTTTCTCCCCGCCGCTCTTCCGGTCCGATCGAAGAAACGGTGAAGCAATCGTGTCTCCCCTCCCCCGAGCTGCTAAACCCTTCCCTGGAACCAGCCCCTACCTCCCTGACCCACAAGCAAGCGAGCTGCGGCCTCCGTTGCCCGAGAACAAACGCCCCCGCGGCGACCTAGCTCAAAAGGTGATCGGGCGCTCGTGGACAGCCCTCCACAGCGGGTTTCACGGCCGAGCGATCACACCTACGGACGCGCACGGGTGCGGTGCTGCTCTCAGCCCAAGCTAAGGCCGTGCCGCAAGCTATCGGCGGTGAATTTTGAGGTTTTGCTCCGGCGACCTCATTCCGAGCTTCCGGTATGATTCTTTCAAATTCTTGCCCTCTGATCCTACTTAAGTCACCAAGTTTGGCACAGAGAAGCTAGACTAGCCGGCGATCGTTTTTCCTTTTGTATCCAGCGCATGAAAACGCCTCAGACCGGCGAATTTCGAGCTCTTCTTGGGTTGTTCATGGCGGACCCATTCGGTCGCACGATGACAACCTAGTTCCCGCCACTTCCGAGCTACTTTGAGACCGTGCCGATCTTCCTAGGGGTGCGCTGGTGCTGTAGGGTGCGTCGGCGCAGGTTTTGGCGGACTGGAAACCCTAGGCAACGCTACCGAACCTCCACAGTGGCTGCCGCACGTCGCCGGCCAGTTTCAGGCCGCCGGCAGTCCAAGCAGACCCTACAGACGTGTTCCTCGGTGCCACAAACTCCCTGGCGGCGAGTTTCAGCTCAGACGGTGGCCGGAAACGGCGAGCCGGCGAGCTCCGGCGTCGGGCCGGCGAGGGGCAGCGCGGGCGCGAGCGAGGAAGCCGGAGGAAGAAGAAGACGTGTGGGCCCCGCCTGTCAGCAGCTCAAATTTTAAACCCGGGATCGGGTGTGGCCGGGATCCCGTGTGTTGGCGCGCAGACACGCTGTGGCCCGGTGTGGCTTCGTTTCTATTGGCTGGAATTCAAATCTGTGGGTCCAGCCGGATTTTTAATAGGAAAATAATTCCAGGGTTAGCTCAATCTTTGGAAATTCATATCTCCCTGTAGAAAACTCCAATTTGCGTGATCCCAATTGGGTTGGATTCATCCCTCTGAGTTCTATCCAAATATGAACTCAGCTTTGTATGAAAGTCAATATTATATTCTGGAAAATTCTTTGAAGTTTTTCTGATAAAGAATTATTGAGGGAGTTGGGATTATCCAAAAATCCCCAAATTTTGCCAGAATATTCTTTAGCATATTGTTGACCAACTAGCAAATGTTCAGCTCATTTGAAGATCATTTGTGTAGGAATTTGCTAAATGCAAACTACTGTGTTCAAAAGATTCCAGAAACATTTTCAGAAAATGTTTCCCACTTAAAAAATCTGTTCTGAGCAATCCATAGCTCCAAAAATCATAGGAAAATTTAGGCAAGCTCTCTGGGACATATTTGGAATTTTAGTTCACTTAGTTGGGCATGAAAATGCACATTACTACAGAATTAATTATGTTGAGAACAAATGCTTAAAGAATCTTTCATGGAGAACTACCCAAGTAAAAGGGCTGAATTTTGTACCACATGACTATCATGTGATCAAGAACTCACACGTAAATTATCAGCCCAAGATGAGTCCTGGAACTCCCTGTTCTTATTCTCCATACTTGTGTATATGTGGGAATACATAAGAGGTATTGTGAGAATTGGGGAGGACACAATATGACTCCACATTAGCTGCAATTTGGCAAGCTAAATCCTTAGGTAGTATAGAACCTGCTGTAAAAGTTCTGAGGCCATTGGAGTTCTTGTTCTTCAGTTGCACTCAAATCTTTTCAGCTTGTCTATTATGATCATTAGGGAAAATGGTTAGTGTATAGCTAAGGCTTTAAGGTCAAATTAGTTTATTTCTGTTCTTTGCACAACAGAGGCAAACCAAGCCATTCTTGGCTTTTCCACACAACCTCTATTCCTAAGAAATTAATTCCATAACTTCTTTCCATTACAATCTATAAAATATATGCATATGCATTTCAATAGGAACCACAACGAAGGGGACTCAAAGGAGTGATTCATCAAAGTGGATCAAGCTCCGGAGAGTCAAGGGTGGATCTGCAAGGACACTAACGGTTATATACGACTACCCTGCAAAACAGGCAAGCTCTTGTTTGCATTTAACAGCTATTAAGTTTTTATTTTTGTATTCACTTTCGGTCAAGATATGAACTGTGCATTAGGTCTAGTGATTGATACTCCTCTTGCATAACCAAATGACCCATGGAGTATTGGGTAGGTGTCTTTGACCGTGTAGAACTGCCATGCTTAAGTACGGTTCGGTAGAAGTCGAGTGGTGAGATGCTACTCGCAGTTTCAGGAAGAACAGGGGCATACGGGATTGGTTCATAAATGATGTAGCAAGTTAAAGTTGAGACCGGAAGGTTGTAGGGGCAGCAGGACATAGGGGCCTGGGTGCTGTAGACCTGTCCGTGTCGGTCAAGGACCGATCCGTATGCGGCCCTGTTGAACAAGTTTGAGTTGTGTACCGGACTCATGCTGGATATATGGGACCCAGTAAACCGATGTACCTCGGGAAGCTGTCGTTGGGACTTTTTGGGTCGCCTCAGGCAGACGGCCGGTGTGCAGTATGTGGGGAATATTCTCATGACATCTCACGTCGGAAGGTGCACCATGAGAGTAGCTACTGTATGGGACGACTTGATCGATTCAGCGGGGGTGAAAAGGGGGAAAGGCTGCCACGTACGGCGTCAGTGATGGTTGTTGTAGGCAACGTCGAGTACGGGCGTATGTGTCGTGTAGTACGGGTGTTATTGATTCGAATCATCGTCGCTCGCGGAATGGACCGAGCATACTTGTTCTCACAGTCGTGACGTAGTAAGAACTTGCATGAGAAAGGGACTAATCATTTTGATGTGAAGTATTATCCTACCTTTGTATTGGATCTTGATGAATAGGCTAGTGCAAACTCGATTCTTTTATGCCACGAGCAATTTACATCGGGGGAAAGCGTTTCTTGTTTGATTGTGGACTCCCGATGTGGCGTGCCCAGGGTTACTTAAAATGCTGCAATTAATACTGAAAGTAAGGATTCACTTATAGGCGAGTTTAATTATGCTTATGCCATCCTATATTAGGTTCATAACCTCACTTAGAGTTTCATGTTTAGGGTGACGGTTAAGTCTTGCTGAGCGTTATGCTCACGGATGCTATCCGAGTTGTTTTGCAGGTAATTGACTCGATGCTTATGAGAAGGGGTGCCGATGAGACTCGGGAACCTCCGAGTGCTTACTCAACGAGCATCGTCGCCGCTGCAGATTGTCTTCGTGTTGCTAGTAAGAAACATCCGCGGGCTGGACCGTTTCTTTGTTGCTAGTTTAGATATGAGTCGTGAGAGTGATAGTCTTCCGCTGTAGTTTACTCTGATATAACTATTTGTAAAACATTCTTGTACGCTTCCGCAAAACTCTTTATGTAATATGATGTGTGTTCATCGACCGTGTGCTGTTGGGTGCCGCATAACACGGCACCACCCGACGAGGTCCTGTGTGGGGCCATCTCATTTTGCTAGGTAGGCGGGCGTGAGTTGTAGAATAGTAGACTTCCGCTGGGTAATAAAGACAATAGTTGGTAACTGAGTATTGTACCGTTTGTACAGTTCAGTTGTTTCCCATGTAACATATTGTGTTCTTATGACATGTGCTGTCGGGTGTCGCATCGTGCGGCACCACCCTCTACGATCCTGGATGGGCGGATCCCGGTCCGCCACAGCCTGGTATCAGAGCTGCATTGGGGATAGCACAGTACCTATGGACTGTATTATGGGAAAAATTAGGTTTACGGTGAGGAATCGGTAGTTTGCCCAAGTAAGGACTATATTAGCATAGTTACTTAAAGTGGCAAAGACTAACCTATGTGTTATAATTCTGAAGTTTAATTATGTAACGACGCACCTACGCTCTGGTAAGAATGGTAAGGAACGCCACCGAAAGCGGTTAAATTTCGGTTAGCTCCCCTGACGAGGAACGTGGTTCAGGGATAGGTCTCACAGATTAGTGTGAGACGTCAATATGAAACTCTTGGACTATTCATGTTCCTGAGTTCATATGAAACGCTGATCCCTAGCGTGCATTAGGCAAGCAAGTGGAGACCCCATCGCGTGGTCAGTAACACGAGAGTGTGTTCGTCTGAAAATAGCCTAGGAGGACATACGCAGCGCTTGCCATCGGCGTGCCCTGCAGGGCTGTAGGTGGTATCTGTTGGGTTGATAACATTCCCAACCGTGACGACCCGTTCATGACATACTCGGGTTCCCCGTCGTGTGGTGTTGAAACACGATCACGTACCTTGAGACGTGACCTAACTCAAGGACGGCTGTATGGCAATGATACGGGCGTTTGTATTTACTTTTAAATATGATCCTGCCTGAAATGAAAACAACCATTGAGTGCACCATTATTGTGTGGTTTTATGCAGGTACTAACCACGTATGTATCCGCGTAGAAAACGTGTGCGAGAGACCGTTTAGAGCCACACTTGAGACGTATATGCCGGTATAATCCGGTTAGGATTTTCTTTTCTGAGGAACGTAGTACCGAGATATCATCGGCATATGCATGAAAAATAAATTTTAATAAGGAATTAAAATCATTACGTTCAACATTTAGGACCCTGGTTGGGTAGACAAATTGGTTAGTGATGAGTGTAGTTCCAAAAGAATGAAAAACAGAGTGCTCTGTTTTGGGCAGCAAGTTTGCTGATCTTCAACAGGGCATAACTCACAGGTCTTTTAGCCCAGGGAGGTGTGGTATATAGTTCTGGAAAGGTATTTAAATGCTCTACAACTTTGTTGTAGACTTCCAGAGCTGACTCACACCTTAAGATGGCTTAAAACCCAGAGGGATGTAGACTGTCCTGAATCAGGACAGAGTTAAACACTCTCTGGACTGTTCTGTTTTTCCAATATAACTCCCAGTAGAAAAATCTAAACTTTTCATATGATACATCTTTAGAAAGGGTATAAGATGTGGTACGTCTTTGTAATTCAAAGCTTCTGAAATTTCAGCACAGAATTCAGTGGGGATCAGAGTTGAAAACAGCAACTTCCCCAGGGAGGTGCTGTTAAAAAATTCTTCCAGAAATTCTGCTGACTTTGAATTACCATAACCTTTTACACAGAGCAGATCTGAGGGCAAATAAGTACTCGTTGGAAAGACACTGAAGTTAACTTTAACTTTGGTATTCAGCTTGAGTCATGAAACTGCCCCGAACCAGATCAAAACCTTTAATATGTGAAAACTGGTCATTCTGACAGAGGAATGACAGTTGAACTCAATTGAGAGATTGTTGTACCCTAGAGGGGGTTTGAGTACTCCCAATGGGGTAGAACATACTCATGAGAGGTTATCTTCAACTAGTGAAAGATTTGAGTATAGGTCTCACTCAAGTTTCTTTTACTAGAGACCATGTTTGTGTCGTATTGAAGATAAAAGGGTGGTTTACATGATGACAACGCGATAGTAACTACTCGTAGTTACCAAACCTAGTTGTGGTGTGCTTCCAAAGAGGAGGTTCATCAAGTTGTATTAAACTAGCTTGTATTTGGTCTGGTAATGGTGTAGCTTGTGCAAAGTTATTACATTATCTACACACGAGATGTATCGCATGTTTTATTGTCATTATGTTTTTACGCCTATTTTTATTAGACTGCATGCAATATGTTGCAGGACTGATGTTTATTGTCGTATGGTTGAAGATGGTTCGTACTAGGACCACGCACGAGGTTGGTGGCTCTAGCCAACAGGGAGGTGATGACTCCCAGCCACCGACCCACGACAGCACCCCGCAGCAGCAGCCACCACCGCCGCCTCCGCTTACTCTAGCGGATGTGATAGCGGCACTGGTGGGTGGTCGTGAGGAGCAGACCGACCTGCTCCGCACGATCGTGCAGAATACGTCCCAGTCGGGGGGGGGGGGGCGTCAAGATAGAGGGCCTCGTGAGCCCCGTGAGGTGTCGTACTCGGATTTCATGAGTACACATCCTCCAGTGTTCACAAAAGCTGAAGAACCACTGGAGGCTGACAACTGGCTGCGGACCATCGAGTCCAAGTTCGGGCTGCTCCAATGCACGGAGCGGCAGAAGACTCTGTTCGCAGCGCAGCAACTCCACGGTGCCTCTGGGGCGTGGTGGGCGAATTATGTCGCCTCACGTCCGGCTGGCCATGCCGTGGAATGGGAAGAGTTCCGGGAGGCGTTCCGCGCCTATCATATTCCTCCCGGGATCATGAAGAGGAAGTTCCAAGAATTCTTGGAGCTGAAGCAGGGCGGGAGGAGTGCCCATGACTACTCCCGTGCCTTCAACCATCTGGCGCAATATGCGTCAGACTACATCTCCACTGAAGAGAAGAAGCGGGAACATTTCTATCGGGGGTTACACCCCGAAATGAAGACACATCTCGTTCAGTGGAATCACGGCATCTTCAACGACCTAGTCAATGCCACGATCATGCAAGAGGACGATCAGCGGGAGTTGGCAGCTGAGCAGCGGAAGCGCAGCGCTCCACCCAGCAGTGGGGGTGGCGCTCCCCAGAAGTACCGGATGGTGTATCGGACGCCATCTGGGCAGCAGTGGCACCCACCGGCGCGACCTCAGCGGTTCGAGGGACGATCTTTTCAGTCACCTCCGTTCCGTCCGCCGATGCCACTAACAAGAGAGCAGCAGCAGCAGCAGACGGTACCCCGGGCGTTTCCACCCCCACAACGCGCCCCGGGTTTCCGTCCACCGATCAGCGGGGGACCGCCCCGTTTCACTTGCTTCATGTGTAGCCAGGCGGGCCACTTCACGAAGGACTGTCCCCAGGGGCAGCAAAGCAGCGGGCAAGCCCAGTTCCAGGGCGGTGCTCGAGGCCGACCTCCAGTCAAGAAGGTTGGTCAGCGGACTGGGGGCGTTCGCCACCTCGACAATGAGGATGCCCCGGAGGGAGACAACATGCTGGCAGGTACGTTTACTCTCGACAATCAAGCCATCATCATACTTTTTGATTCTGGTGCAACCCACAACTTCATAAGTGCCTCGTATGTGGTTAAGCATCGGCTGGAAGCCTTTCCAACCGAGTGTTCTTATATGATCTGCTCACCGGGAGGAAAGATTTCAGCAACGATGATGGTTCCGAAAGCACCACTGTGCTTAGGTGGGAAGATATATCCCACCACTATGATTATCCTTGAGGGGCAGAAGATTGATGCAATCTTGGGAATGTCATGGCTAAGCTACCATGGCGTTGTCCTAGAAACCCTATCACAGACGGTTCACCTCAACTCCCCACTACACCGTCCGTAGTCCCTCTTCTTAGATAATCCAGTCCGGGAGGTTTCAGCGATCAACAATACTGAAGCTCTCAAATTAGAGGACATCCCCGTAGTCCGGGAGTATCCCGACGTGTTCCCGGATGATCTTCCGGGCATGCCACCTGAGCGGGATGTCGAGTTCAAGATTGAACTTGCACCCGGGACTACGTCCATATCACGGAGACTATATAAGATGGCTCCAAACGAGCTGGCTGAATTAAGAGAACAGCTCAATGATCTGTTGAGCAAGGGTTTCATTAGGCCGAGTTCCTCGCCTTGGGGATGCTCGGCGCTGTTTGTAAAGAAGAAGGATGAAACCCTGAGGCTGTGTGTGGATTACCGGCCGCTCAACGCCGTCACCATCAAGAATAAGTACCCACTGCCCCGCATCGACATATTGTTTGATCAACTTGTGGGTGCAAGTGTGTTCTCAAAGATGGACCTTCGCTCTGGATATCACCAGATAAAGATCCGGGCGGAGGATATCCCGAAGACGGCCTTCTCGACGAGATATGGGTTATATGAATATCTCGTCATGTCCTTTGGTCTCACAAACGCTCCAGCCCATTTCATGTATCTCATGAACTCGGTGTTTATGCCGGAGCTGGACAAGTTCGTGGTAGTGTTCATCGACGATATCTTGGTTTACTCCAAGACAGAAGCCGAACATGCCAAACACTTGAGGATCGTTCTTCAATGATTGTGAAACCACAAGCTCTACGCCAAGTTCAGTAAATGCGAGTTTTGGATCAGCCAAGTGCCATTCTTGGGACATATCATCTCAGCTGAAGGCATTGCGGTTGACCCAAGCAAAATTGAGCAAGTGCTGAAATGATAAGCTCCCACTTCAGTCCATGAAGTCAGAAGCTTCCTTGGGTTAGCGGGATACTATCGGAGATTCATTCCAAGCTTCTCCAAGCTCGCTAAACCGATGACAGAATTGCTGAAGAAGGGAATGAAATATGTTTGGAACACGGCGTGTGAAGGAGCGTTCCGAGCATTGGTAAAGCATCTCACCACAGCCCCGGTCTTAGCTCAGCCGGATACGATAAAGCCCTTCGACGTGTATTGCGATGCGTCCGGTATTGGGCTCGGCTGCGTGTTGATGCAGGAAGGACATGTGGTCGCATATGGCTCACACCAACTTCGGAACCATGAGCAGCATTATCCCACTCATGATCTTGAGCTTGCTGCAGTGGTTTTGGCGCTAAAATGTGGAGGCACTATCTCCTGGGGAATCTGGTGCATCTCTACACCGACCACAAGAGCTTGAAATACATTTTCACCCAGAAGGAGCTGAATATGAGGCAAAGGAGGTGGTTAGAACTGATCAAAGATTACGAGATTGAGATCCATTACCACCCCGGCAAGGTGAATGTGGTTGCCGACGCGCTGAGTCGGAAATCACATGTCCATCACCTAACCATTACCCCGGTGGAGGAGGAAGAGCCGAGTTTATACTTGGTTCCTTATGGATCGCTGTACAACCTTGCCCTCATCCCCACCATAAGGGAGGATATCATTGCAGCTCAGAAGACTGATAAAGGCATGGCACATCTCCGGAGACGGATAGACAATGGAGAGATCAAGTGTTTCCGGAAAGATGATGAGGGGACGCTATGGTTCAATGACCGCATAGTCGTACCCCGGGATATGGAGTTGAGGAAAAAGATCCTCGATGAAGCTCACTTGTCTAAGTACTCAATAATCCGGGCAGCAAAAAAATGTACCAAGATTTGAAAAAGAAATTTTGGTGGACACGGATGAAACGGGAGGTAGCGAAGTATGTATCCGAGTGTGATACGTGTAGACGAGTGAAGGCGGATCATATGAGGAAGTCAGGGCTGTTGCAACCCCTGAATATTCCAGCATGGAAATGGGAGGATGTGAGCATGGATTTCATTGTGGGATTACCCCTAACATCCAACAAGCATGATTCCATATGGGTAATCGTTGACCGACTAACCAAGTCGGCTCACTTCATTCCCGTGCATACACATTTCCATGCCAACAGATATGCGGAGTTATATATCGCCAGGATCCTATGCTTGCATGGCGTACCCAAGACCGTAGTCTCAGACCGAGGTGCATTGTTTGTATCTCGCTTTTGGGAGCAGTTGCATGCTGCTTTGGATACTAAACTGATTAGAAGCTCCGCCTACCACCCTCAGACAGATGGCCAAACAGAGAGGGTGAATCAGGTTCTAGAAGACATGTTGAGAGCATGTGCCATCCACCATGGTAGGAACTGGGATGATCACCTACCATTGGCGGAATTCTCATACAACAACGGCTATCAGGCGAGTATCAAGATGGCACCCTATGAAGCTCTCTACGGTCGCAAATGCCGCACCCCATTAAATTGGTGCGAGTCCAGTGAAAGGGTCACATTCGGTGTTGATGTGGTGAACGACGCCGAAGAGCGCGTTCGGACGATTCAAGCTAATTTGAAGGCTGCTCAATCCTGGCAGAAGAGCTACGCTGATAAGAGGCGTAGACCGTTGCACTTTGACGTCGGTGAACACGTGTACCTCCGCGTGTCTCCGATGAAGGGCGTGCACCAGTTCGGTGTGAAGGGGAAGCTCGCTCCCTGTTTCATTGGACCCTATGCTATCACCGAGAAGTGCGGACCAGCGGCGTATCGATTGGAGCTACCGGCATCCCTTGCTGGTGTCCATGACGTTTTCCATGTTTTGCAACTGCGAAAATGTTTAAAGCATACAGCTGCTGTTCCTACCGAAGACATCGGCGAGCTGAAACCGGATTTGACATATGATGAGTATCCGGTGGCAATTCTTGATGAGAAAGCCCGAACCACGCGTAGCAGAACGTTGTGGTTCTACAAGATACTCTGGAGCAACCACACCGCCGAAGAAGCGACGTGGGAGAGCGAGGAATTCCTTCGCTCAAATTACCTGGAGTTCATAGCTTCTCAGCACGGGTAAGTCCCTACTACATTGCTATCTCTTCTTTTATAATCTCGGGACGAGATTCTTGTAAGAGGGGAGGGATGTAAAAGCCCAAGAAAAGGGACTTGCAAAAACTTTTCATCACCTCACGACACCACAGTTTTGTTGTGGATATCTTAGGAAATATTGTGAAGAGCAAGTAACCTCCATCAAAAGAGTGATTAGAGGGGAAAGCCTACACATTCACAATGTGGGATTGGTACACATGAATATGAGAGGTTGAGCTCACCCTAGGACTTGAAAAGTCTTGGGAAGGTTCAAGCCAAGTTTCATGCAAATCCAACAATTTTTGAGGCACTTTTGGAGGTATTTGAAAAAGAGGCCAATTTGAATGTAAATTCAAATTGCAGCAACATTCATCGCTCAAATTCAAAAGTTAGTTTCATATTTAAACTCAGCACATTATCCTGAGTAAGCCCACCAATTTTCATCCTCTTTGGAGTTCATCTTGTCAAGAGCTAAATTTGCAAGAATTCAAAACTGAATTTGAATTTCAGTTTAAACATGCAGCAAATTTAGCCAAACACAGTTCAAATTTGAGGATTAAAATTCAATCTAAGACTTGGTGACTAAGTCCCACATTAAATGGTGAGTAGCTGAGGATATTTTCGCACAACAGAATTGAGAAAATTTGGAAAAAGAATTGGAGGGGAGGTCCCACCTGTCAGTAGTCTTAACAGAGAAGTCTTCCACTGATCTGTCCCTCTCTCGGCCGAGACAGCGCGCCAGCGCACGGGAGCGTCGGTGCCGGACCCCCTCGCGCTGCCACCTCCTGGTATTCTGCCCGAGCTGGCGAGCTGCTCCTGGACCGATTAACCCCGAAGCCGTCGGTCTCCCACAGCACGAAACCACCGAGGCTCGAGTCCTGTACGCACGAACAGAGAACACTACGCTCGCCGCCGGTTTTGTTCGATCGAGAATCTGGCAAACCACCGTGAGCAGTGCCTCTCCTAGCCACAAAACCGCACCAGCTACTCGTCCTCTACCTCCTCAGCCCGAAGACAGTCGAGTTCAGCCCTCCCCAACCCTAGCTCCACGGTTCCGAGCAACAACCGAGAAACCGCCACAGCTCGGCTCACGGTGACAGCCAAACAGAGGGCCTTTCACGGCTGAGCAAGAACGGTCTCGGATGCGTCAGGGACCGGTAGTGCTCGTGTCCGAAGCACAGGCCGTGACCTGGACCACAGAGCTCGAATTTGAAGAAAGTTCCCCGACAGGCACGAACAGACCTTCCGACACGGTAACATCGAATTCACCCGCCACCCTTGTTCTTAGGTCACGAAATCTTGCACACAGGACCGCCACTCATCGACGCTCGTTAGCCCCTCACGGCCCTGGCTTGAAACCGCACGTAGGCCGGGTATTTCTAGGTTTTTGTACGGCAATTAAGACAGGGAGGCTCGGGCTCACGATGAGACCTAGGATAGAGCCATCTCCGGGCGGTTTCACCACTAGGACGAGCTTCCTTAGCACCCACTGGTGCTATAGCACCGATCCACCGGTGTTTTGGCGGGCTAAGCTGGCCGGGCGACGTGACCGAAGGGTTGCCGAGCCGCTGCACCGTCGCCGGCTAGGTTAGAGCCACTGCCGGTCGGGGGAGAGGGTGCCAGCATGTTCAGCAGGTGGAACTAGGCCCTGGCGGCGACGGAGAGCGTGAGAGTCGGCCGGACGGCAAGTAGAAGCGCGGCTCCGGCGAGCCCGGCGGCGCGCAGGCGCGGGAACGCGAGGAAGAAGACGACCCATGGGCCCCACGTGTCAGCGACGGGAAGTTTAAAATACAGATCTGCTGCGGCCCCGGGATTAAGTGTGACTGCACGAGAAGGGGTCTGTAGCCCCGTGCGGCTCAGCTCCAGCGGTGACACGTGTGTGTCGGGCCCACGGTCAGAGTTTAAATTTTTCCCAGGTTTATTTCGAATTTCAGATTTAGTTCAAACTTTAGAACCCCATAACTTTTTCTAGGAAGCTCCAAATTTAGTGATTCAAATTGGGTTGGATTCATCTTGCATAGATCTATCCAAATATGCAACCCAATTTGTGTGAAACCTATTATTTAATTCTGGCAAATTCTTTAAATATTTTTAGCAAAAGAATTTTAGAGGTGGTTTGGTTCATCCAAAAATCCCCAAATTTTGCCAGAATGCTATATAGGATGTTAGTGAACCCCTGTAAAAGTTTCAGACCATTTGGAGTTGATTTGATCAGAGCAATTCAAATTTGAAGGTACTGTGTTCATTTGAATACAGAAACATTTTCAGAGAATTTCCAAAACTTGGAAATTCAGTTCTGGTCAAATCTTAGCTCCAAAAATGCTACGAAAATTCGTGCAAACTCTATGAGCTATAATTGAAATTGTAGTTCACTAAGTTGGGCATGAACAGGGGTGTTACCTCAGAATTAATTCTTCTTTGCTTATTTGCTAAAAGAATTATTCTGAACAAACCACTCAATGAAAAGTGCTAAATTTTGATCCAGAGAGTTGTTTTGTGACAAGGAACTCACACAAAAATTCTCAGCTCCATTGGAGCTCTGGATCACCTCTGCTCTGTTTAACTAATTGAGGTGATCAATGTGGAAGAGGGGGGTAACCACTTAGCACTTAATCATGTGCTTAGGTACAAACCTAAACTACTAGCCCCAGTTTCATTTTAAATTCTTGAACAGAGTTCCAGTTGTTAAAAACTTGTTATTAGAACTAATAGCAGCAGCATTACAACAAACTTATGTGCATATCCATTAACATATAGTATTTCATTAACGTGGAGTCGCTGAAGGCGAGGAAGCTCCGGAGGTACTCGACTTCCTACTTCCGGAAGAAGAACTAACTCCTGACCAGCAGCAACAAGGCAAGCCCTGGTTTGCATTAACCATTTTTATAAGTTTTACTTTGTTTATATGTGTCGTATGAGGTATGAATGTGCATTAGGTATAGGATGGATGGAACCCCACTTGCATAACCAAAAAGTTTCCGATAAGAGTGAGGGTAGTGTCTAAGACCTCGAATAGACAGGCTATGCTTAATGATTCATAGGACTTCGGTACAAGTCGAGTAGTTGGAATCTACTCGCGAGTTAGGCTTGGGACACACGGGGTTGGTTCGAGTGATGTGAGATCACCTTAGTAATGAAAATAAGACTTGGCAGGGCTAGGGCGCAGCAAGAGGGAGTCTTGTGTGCGCAGCCCTGTCCGTGTCGATTGAGGACCAATCCGTGTGTGGCCCACGCTGATCAAGTTTGAACGTACCGAAGGCATATCGGATATATGGGCCCCGATAAACCGATGTAACCTAAACCTCCGGGCGTCGAGGCATAACGCACCGATATATAGGTGTAGGCTGAGGGCAGCAAGGTGGAAATCTGCTAACGGGCATAGAGAGATGCTCCGTGTAGGGAACCTCCTGCTCGTTCGGTGTGACCGGTTCGACGTTTGGGATGTTGGGTGAAAGGTTGTCCCATACGACATCGAGTGAGCGTGCTGAGCAGCCCCACGGGTGGGCGTATGTGACGTGCTCTTTGGGTGTCCCTGCAGGTGTATATCGAGTCGACTCGCCGTCCCTCGCGGTGAAGAGTACCACTTGGTCACTGAGTCGTGACGTAGGCTAATGTATGAAAGATGATTCAATATTGTTGATTCATATAATTGTAATGCTACATGTGTGCCACCAAATACTGCTTACTAAATTTCAGATTCCTGAACTGTGAACTTGTTGCTAAAAGATAAATTAAGGGTGAACTTATAGGCATGTCCATTTGCTGCAATGTTACTGTCCTATGTGCTTTGTAAACCTCATGTAGAGTTTCATGCTTAGGTGAGTCGGTTAACTCTTGTTGAGCCTTCGTGCTCACGGTTGCTGCTTAAGTATTTTTCAGGGGAAGAGCCACCCACGTACTCGGAGTACGAGTCCACCGGCGAGGGTTACCCTCCGTCGGGGACCACGGCTGAGTGGGAGCCGTACACGCCGCGCTGAGCTGAGGAGTGCAGCTAGTGTGGGTTGCCCTAGGACTGGGCAACCGACTTTTGCTAGGTAGGCGGGCATGAGTTGTAAAATAGTAGACTTCCGCTAGGTAATAAAGACAATAGTTGGTAACTGAGTATTGTACCGTTTGTACAGTTCAGTTGTTTTCCCACGTAATATATTGTGTTCTTATGACGTGTGCTGTCAGGTGTCGCATCGTGCGGCACCACCCTCTGCGATCCTGGATGGGCAGATCCCGGTCCGCCACACGATATGCCTTCGGTACGTTCAAACTTGATCAGCGTGGGCCACACACGGATCGGTCCTCAATTGACACGGACAGGGCTGCGCACACAAGACTTCCTCTTGCTGTGCCCTAGCCCCTGCCTAGTCTCATTTTCATTACTAAAGTGATCTCACATCACTCGAACCAATCCCGTGTGTCTCAAGCCTAAAACTCGCGAGTAGATTCCAACTACTCGACTTGTACCGAAGTCCTATGAATCATTAAGCATAGCTTATCTACTTGAGGCCTTAGAAACTACCCTCACTCTTATAGGAAAATTCTGGTTATGCATTTGGGTTTCATCCATCCTACACCTAATGCACACCCATACCTCACACTAAAACAGGTAACCAAAGCAAAACTTTATAAAGGGGTTAATGCAAACCGGGGCTTGCCTTGTTGCTGCTGGTCAGTGGTCAGGTCTTCGTCCGGAAGAAGGAAGTCGAGCACTTCCGGAGTCTCCTCGCCTTCAGCGACTAAACGTTAATGAGATACTACATGTTAATTCAAATGCAATGTGTAACCTTGAATAAATAATCACTATAACTCTAGCTAACCCTCCCCTTTGGTTCTAAAATTTTCATGGTGGCTTGGTAGGGTCCTAACCAGAGTCTTGACCAAGTTTCGTTTGAAACAAAGTTCATTTGAGCTTTGTACAAATAAAGCCTATTTGGTCAATATTAGAGCCTCTAAGTAATTCCAGGGGTTTTCATGGCTCCAACCATTACTTTCTGGAAACTAGGATTTAAGATGGTTCTAATGGAATTGGTTTCATGTCATTTGACTAATTCTATAGGAAGTTATGCCCTAACCAAGATTAGGGAAAATCTGAAAAATGTTTCTGTACATTTTTCTATTTTCTCAGGGAAGTTCACTTAATCACACCATTAGGAGGATTAAATGAACTCGGATGAGTCTGAAATTTTTACTGTGACTCAAGTATTTTCCCGTGAACCTCTCTGCCAAATTTCAGAGTTTTTCATAAAGTAGTTCTCCAGATAAAATTCCTAATAGTTTAAACTTTAGGGAATTAATTCTGGAAAACTATTTAGTTTCATGAGATGAAATTGGTATTGTTGGAAAGTACTCAAAATTCGGAGTTCAGCAAAATTTGGTTCACTGAATTTGGAGCTTCCTAGTCAAAGTTATATGCAAATGAAGTTTGAACTAAATCTGAAAAATTCAAATAAAGTTTAAACTGTCGGGTGGGGTCCCCGGCTACGTGTCAGCACCCCGGCTACCCCGCACGGGGGTCCGCAGAGTTCTCCGTGCAGTCGCACGGGATCCCGGTGCCACAGCAGATCCGGGATGTTTTCAGCAGAGACCGACACGTGGGGCCCGTGGGGCTTCTTCAACCTCGCGCTCCTGCGGCTCCCTGCCGCCCCCCTCGCCGGAGAGCTCGCCGCCGAGCGTCCTGCTGCCTGACCTCCGACGAAACTCACCGCCTGTGCATATTTCGGCCTGGGGAGCCCTCAACGGAGCTCGGCAACGGCCGGAATAGTGCTCCCGACGGTAACAGTGGCCGGGAGCTCATCGGCGACGTCGAAATCGGTGTCCTCTGCACCTTTTTCGATGCGGTTAGCTCAGGGAGCTCCGCTGAAACTTGCTGATCACGGACATGGGCACCAATCCCCGTGAAAACGGCCGCCACTACGACCTCACCGGTGAGGTGCCCTGTTTCCAGCCGCCAGGCCAAAATTTTGACAGAACTAAGGCCCTAGCGCATGGAACCGGTTGCTACTTGATCGAGGAGGTGCGGTAGGTGTTCTAGAGCATGTGTGAGCTATAGCTTAACCGGCGGTTGCTTCTGTGCAACAAATTTGGCTGTAGACCGGACTCTAACCCTAATACGCTCCGAGGAGGAAAACCAGAAATTCTTGCGCTACACCACCGGAACTGGTGCATGGTCTCCTCCCACAGCTTCAGCACAAGTAAGCGCACCTTTTCCCCTCTGCTGATGGCGAGTGAAACCCTCGGGATCGGCCGGTCACATGTGACCCGAGGAGGCGGCGTCGAGTTCTTGCGCGGAAACGGGAGAGTAGCTCGGTTTGTGCTCGTTTTCGCTCGGGAAACAGAAGGAGGGGTGAAGCAGCTTGTGTGCTGGCCTTTGAGCCACAATTTTTCACCGTGAGGTGGAGGTCCGAGCGCTGCTGGCGGTCGGGCGTGGTCGCGCTGGCGCGCGCCCGGCTTCTGCCGATGAAAAGATCACCCGAGGAAAACTTTCGTGTGAAGGCTTCTGACCTGTGGGCCCCTCCCCTCTAATACTCTCTGGATTTTTCCCTCTGTTTTTTCTGAAAATATCCCCAGCTACTCACAATTGAATGTGAGACTTAATCATCAAGTCACAGTTTGAATTTTGGTTTCCCAAATTTGGAATTTGTTTGGCTAAATTTGCTTCACATTTGAACTGAAATTCAAATTCAGTTTTGAATTATTGCAAATTTAGCTCCCGACAAGATGAACTCCAATGGGAATGAAAATTGGTGGGCTAACTTAGAAAAATGTGCTGAGTTTGAATATAAAGCCAACTTTTGAATTTAAGGGATGAAATTTGCTTAAATTTGAATTTACATTCAAATTGGCCTCTTTTTCAAATGCCTCCAAAAGTGCCTCAAAAAGTGTTGGATTTGCATGAAATTTGGCCTGAACCTTCCCAAGACTTTTTAAGTTCTAGGGGTGAGCTCAACCTCCCATTTTCATGTGTAGAAATCCTACTTTGTGAAAGTTAGGGCTTTCCCCTCTAATCACCCTTTTGATTGAGGTTACTTGCTCTTCACAAGTATTCACAAGATACCCACAACAAAAGCTGTGGTGTTGTGAGGTGATGAAAAATTTTTGCATGTCCCTTTTCTTGGGCTTTTACATCATTTTGTGGCTGGATCGGGTGTGCTGGCGCGCTGAAGAGCTGTGGACCCGGTGTGGCTACAATTCTACTGGCTGAGATTTGAACAGTGTGTCCAGCTCACATTTTAGTAGGGAAAATAATTCCAGAGATGGCTACAACTTTGGAAATTCATATCTCTGTGTATAAACCTCCAATTTGAGTGATTCCAATTGGGTTGGATTCAATTTACAGAGATCTATACAAATATGAACTCAGATTTGTATGAAAGTCAATACATAATTCTGGAAAATTCTTTGAAGATTTTCTGAAAAAGAATTATTCAGGGGGTTTGGGTTATCCAAAAAACCCCAAATTTTGCAAGAATATTCTTTAGCATCTTGTTGACCTTCTAGCAAATATTCAGATCATTTGAAGATCATTTGAGTAGGAATTTGCTAAATACAAAACTGCTGTGTTCATAAGAGTCCAGAAACATTTTCAGAAAATGTTTCCCACTTCAAAAATATATTCTGGGCAATCCATAGCTCCAGAAATCATAGAAAAATTTAGGCAAGCTCTATGAGACATACTTGGAATTGTAGATCACTAAATTGGCCATGAAAATGCAAAGTACTCCAGGATTAATTCTTTTAAGTAGAAATGCTTAAAGAATTGTTCTGGGAGAACTACTCAAGTAAAAGGGCTGAATTTTGGACCAGATTACTTTCATGTGACCAGGAACTCACATGTAAATTATCAGCCCAAGTTGAGCTGTAGAACTCCCTGTTCTTATTCTCCATACTTATGTATAGGTGGAAATACATGAGAGACATTGTGAGAATTATAGAGAACACAATTTGCCTCCACATTAGCTGCAATTTGGCAAGCTAAATCCCCAGGTAGTATAGAACCTGCAGTAAAAGTTTTGAGGCCATTGGAGTTCTTGTTCTTCAGTGCATCCAATTCTTTTCAGCTCATCTATGATGTTCATTAAGAAAAGTAGTTAGTGTATAGCTAAAACATTAAGATCAAGTAGACTATTTCTGTTTCTTTGCACAACAGAGGCAAACCAAGCCATTATTGGTTTTTCCACACAACCTCTGTTCCTAAGAAATTAAGTCTATAACTTCTTTCCATTACATTCTATAAAACATGTGCATATGCATTTCAATAGGAACCACAACGAAGAGGATTCAAAGGA
Source organism: Neostapfia colusana (assembly GCA_030760725.1). Classification (NCBI taxonomy): domain Eukaryota; kingdom Viridiplantae; phylum Streptophyta; class Magnoliopsida; order Poales; family Poaceae; genus Neostapfia; species Neostapfia colusana. Next base: position 21,910,037 of record JASWHV010000011.1, read on the forward strand.
GCGATTCATTGAAGTGGATCAAGCTCCGGAGAATCAAGGGTTGATCAGAAAGGATACTAACTGCTTATATACGACTACCCTGCAAAACAGGCAAGCTCTGGTTCGCATTTAACAGCTGTTAAGTTTTCATTTTGTATTCACTTCGGTTAAGATATGAATTATGCATTAGGTCTAGTATTTGATACTCCTCTTGCATAACCAAATGACCCATGGAGTATTGGGTAGGTGTCTTTCACCGTGTAGAACTGCCATGCTTAAGAAAGGTTCGGTAGATGTCGAGTGGTGAGATGCTACTCGCACGTTCAGGAATAACAGGGGCATACGGGATTGGTTCGTTAATGAATGAGCAAGTTAAAGTTGAGACCGGAAGGTTGTAGGGGCAGCAGGACATAGGGGCATGGGTGCTATAGACCTGTCCGTGTCGGTCAAGGACCGATCCGTATGCGGCCCTGTTGAACAAGTTTGAGTTGTGTACCGGACTCATGCTGGTATTATGGGACCTAGTAAACCGATGTACCTCTGGAAGCTGTCGTTGGGACTTTTCGGGTCGCCTCAGGCGGACGCCCGGTGTGCAGTATGTGGGGAACATTCTCATGACATCTCATGTCGGCAGGTGCACCATGAGAGTGGCTACTGTATGGGGTGACTTGATCGATTCAATGGGGGTGAAACGGGAGAAAGGATGCCGCGTACGACGTCAGTGATGGTTGCTGTAGGCAATGTCGAGTACGGGCGTATGTGTCGTGTAGTCCGGGTGTTATTGATTCGAATCACCGTCGCTCATGGAATGGACCGAGCATACTTGTTCTTACAGTCGTGACGTAGTAAGAACTTGCATGAGAAAGGAACTAATCACATTGGTTTGAAATTTATCCTACCTTTGTATGGTAACTTTGATGATTAGCTAGGGGACTCCCGATGTGGCGTGCCCAAGGTTACTTAAAATTGCTGCAAATAATACCTGAAAGTAAGGATTCACTTTTAGGCGAGTTTTATTATGCCTTATTCCATCCTACTTTAGGTTCATAACCTCACCTAGAGTTTCATGTTTAGGGTGACGGTTAAGTCTTGCTGAACGTTATGCTCACGGATGCTATCCGAGTTGTTTTGCAGGTAACTGACTTCGTGCTTATGAAGGGATGCCGATGAGACTCGGGAACCTCCGAGTGGTTACTCAACGAGCATCCTCGCCGCTGCAGATTTTCTTCGTGTTGCTAGTAAGAAATGTCCGTGGGCTGGACTGTTTCTTTGTTGCTAAGTTAGAAATGAGATGTGAGAGTTATAGTCTTCCGCTGTAGCTTATTTTGAGATAAGTATATGTAAAAAATTTTGTACGCTTCCGCAAATTATTTATGTAATGTGATGTGTTTCTTCGATCCGTGTTCTGTTGGGTGCCGCATATCACGGCACCACCCAATGAGGTTCTATCCCTCACAGCATGGTATCAGAGCTGTGACAAGACGTCAGACTGGTTTTGTGCGGAAGCGGTTAACACCTCTTGCCATGCCATAAACCGGTTGTATCTTCATCAACTTTTGAAGAAGACGTCTTATGAACTTCTAACCGGTAACAAACCAAACATCTCTTATTTTCGTGTCTTTGGGAGCAAGTGTGTATATTCTCAACAAGAAGCCTAGGACTTTGAAGTTTGCTTCAAAGTCTGATGAAGGATTCTTGCTTGGTTATGACTCAAACACCTATGCCTATCGTGTTTTCAACAAAACTTCCGGAATTGTTGGAATAGTGAGAGACGTAGTGTTTGATGATACTAATGGCTCCCAAGTGGAGCAAGTTGATCAAAGTGTGCTAGATAAAGAAGAGGCTCCACAAGAAGCACTTAAAAGTATGGCACTTGGAGAAATTTTTCCTCAAGAACATCCTCAAGACTCAAATGATCATCCAACAAACAAAAATATGTCTCCCTCCCATGATCAAGCTCAAGATGAGTAAGGCCAACCTCAACAAGATCAAAACGATCAAAGTAAAGATAGAGGATTGGCTCAAGGGGGAGACGAAGAAAAGAGTGACAATGAAGATGAAGATCAAAGAGTTCAACCACCTCATCCAAGAGTGCACCAAAGTGTTCAACGGGATCATCCCGTCGACAACATACTAGGAGATATCTCCAAAGGGGTGACAACTCGCTCTCGAATGGCTATTTTTTGTGAACATTACTCTTTTGTTTCCTCTTTGGAGCCCCGTAAGGTAGAAGAAGCACTACAAGATCCGTATTGGGTGGTGGCCATGCAAGAGGAACTCAATAATTTTGAAAGAAATCAAGTGTGCGAACTTGTGGAGCGACCCAACGCAAATGTTGTGGGAACCAAGTGGGTATTCCACAACAAGCAAGATGAGTATGGGGTTGTAACAAGAAACAAGGCAAGACTTGTTGCAAAGGGATATGCACAAGTAGAAGGTTTGTATTATGATGAAACTTCTGCTCCTGTAGCTAGGCTTGAATCAATTCGTATCTTGCTTACTTTTGCAACTCACCATGATTTCAAGCTATACCAAATGGATGTGAAAAGCGCTTTCCTCAACGGTCCAATCAAGGAGGAAGTGTACGTGGAGCAACCACCCGGATTTGAGGACGATAAGTATCCTAACCATGTCTTTAAACTTCGGAAAGCTCTCTATGGCCTCAAACAAGCTCCTAGAGCTTGGTATGAGTGTCTTAGAGATTTTCTTATTAAAAATGGTTTTAGGATAGGAAAATCCGACTATACACTCTTCACTAAGCATTTTAATGATTATTTATTCGTGTGCCAAATATATGTCGATGACATTATATTTGGTTCTACTAACAAAGCTTTTTGTGATGAGTTTTCAAAGATAATGACTGTAAGGTTCGAGATGTCAATGATGGGGGAATTGAAGTTATTCCTAGGATTCCAAGTCAAACAACTCAAGGAAGGAACGATCATAAGTCAGACCAAGTATACTCAAGACATACTTAAGAGGTTTGACATGGACAAAGCCAAACCCATCAAGACTCCCATGGGAACCAACGGACATCTTGACCTTAATGAAGATGTTCCAAGTGTGGACCAAAAGGTATTTCATTCCATGATAGGCTCTTTGCTTTACCTTTGTGCATCTAGGCCCGACATAATGTTTAGTGTGAGTATGTGTGCACGGTTCCAAGCCGCTCCTAAGGAGTGCCACTTGATGGCCATTAAGCGGATTCTTAGAAATTTGGTTAACACTCCTAACCTAGGACTTTGGTATTCCAAGGGATCCAAGTTCAATCTCATTGGATACTCTGATGCCGATTATGCCGGTTGTAAGGTAGATAGGAAGAGCACGTCACGGACTTGTCAATTTCTTGGTAGTTACTTGGTTTCGTGGTCTTCAAAGAAACAAAACTCCATTGCCTTATCCACAGCCGAAGTGGAGTACGTCGCAGTTGGGAGTGGTTGTGCACAACTCCTATGGATGCGACAAACTCTTAGGGACTATGGTTACACTTTGAGCCATATTCCACTCCAATGTGACAATGAGAGTGCCATCAAGATTGCTCACAATCCCATGGAGCATTCTAGAACCAAACATATTAATATCCGTCACCATTTCCTGAGAGATCACTCTATCAAGAGAGATATCGTTATCTCTCATGTTAGGAGTGAGAAGCAATTGGCGGACATCTTCACAAAACCCCTTGATGAGAAACGCTTTTGTGACCTAAGGAGTGAACTGAATATTCTAGATTCTCAAAACGTTGCTTGAAGTGTGCACATCTGTTTGTTGCTTGTTTATAAACTTCAAAAATCGCATGTTTTCAACATACTACCCTAATCTCTCTTACTCTATGAAAACTATGTTCAAAAGGACTCTTTATCAAATATGGTCATTGTTTGTTTGATGTATGCTTACTGACCATGTTTACCAAAGATATTTGCAAAAACTAGTCCAAAAGGATCATATTCTTGAGCTAAAATTCAAATTATATGAATTTCAGCATGTAGCCGGACTAGTCCGCCTGGGAGGCCGGACAAGTCCGGCTCTGGTCCGCCAACCGGACTTGTCCGGACACCAAGCTGGACTAGTCCGTCCCCGCCAGACACGTGTCGACTTTGGAGCTCACCCCTATGGAAGGGGTGAGGTCCGGCCCCGCCATACATTTGTCGACTTCGGAGCTCACCCTGCGGAAGGGATGAGGTCCGGCCCCGTGGGACACGTGTCGCCACCGGAGTTCGCCTCTGAGGAGAGGACAGGCCCCAGCCTGCTGGACACGTGACGCCACCGGAGCTCGCCTCTGAGGAGAGGCCCCAGCCCACTAGACACGTTTCACCACCGGAGCTCGCCTCTGAGGAGAGGAGAGGCCCCGGCACGCTAGACACGTGTCTCCACCGGAGCTCGCCTCTAAGGAGAGGATAGGCCCAGGCCCACTAAACACGTGTCGCCACGGGAGCTCGCCTCTGAGGAGAGGGGAGATCCGGCCCCGCCGGAGACGTGGCTCCCTCAGAGATCACCTCTGAGGACAGGGGAGGCCCGGCCCCGCTAGACATGTGGTGCCTTCGGAGCTCACCCTGGCAGTGGCCACGTGGCAGGGTCAGACTTCGCAGCGAACAAGTCCAAACCGGACTAGTCCGCCTGGGAGGCCGGACAATTCCGGCCCCAGAGAAGTCCGGCTCTGGTCCGCCAACTGGACTTTTCCGGACACCAAGCCGGACTAGTCCGGCCCCTGGGGACTTAACCTCCCAGGGGCGGCCAGACTTCTCTCTTCACAGACTAGTCCGCTCACATCCTTTCTCAAGCCAGAAGCGCCCACAAATTGCCGATTTTCGCTTTCCTCCACTAAAAATCTCGTCCAATCCACGGATTGGAGACCTAAGGAGTGCGGAAACCCTTCCCCGGGCTTCGTTGCTCAAGTTTCGACTCCAAATTCATCACATTTGAAGATTTCAAGAGGTATTCTTGACCTAACCAAAAATCTTTCCTTTTCTTCATTCTTAGGTCTTTTGCTAGAAACCTCTTCACAAATGTTGTTCCTAGTGTCGATGCGATCATAGCCTAGAAATATTGCAACTTAATTTGAAGTTTTTTGTGAAAAATTGTTAGGGTTAGGGTTCTTCCTGTATAACCCGGACTAGTCTGGTTTTGGGCGGACAAATCCGTTCTCGAGCAGACTAGTCTGGTCCTTTAACGGACAAATCCGGTTTACATAGAACAAACTCCAACTTTAGCCATTTTTAGTGAATTCTCTTGCAATATTCCACTTCCTTGACCTCTAACCTCCTGTCTCTCAGGAAATATGTCGAACTCCGACCAAAACTCTCCCCTTCCATGTCCCACGGTCGAGGAGGCTCGACAAGCCCTTCATCGGCGCATTGCCGAAGAAAGGGCAGCAAAGGAGGCCCAAGTGGCTAAAGAAGCCGTCCGTCGAGAGGCAAGAACAAAGAATAAGCATGATATCGATGAGGAGGCACAAATTGCCCAAGCCGTTGAAGAATCCTTGAAGGATCAACGGAGAAAGGAAAGGGCCGAACATGAAGCCCAAAGCTCCCAAGCTGCAATTGCCTTAGAGCCCAAGAGAAAGAGGCTGGTCACCTTGGGAGATAAACAACGGGAAAAGGAGAAGGAAAAGGAATCCGAGGGTAGGGTTCCTCGTGATCCAAAGAAGGGTAAGGCTCCACTTCCTGAGGAGCCCAAGAAAAAAAGGCAACTGCCAAAGCACCACAAACAGAGCAGGAGGGATAATAATCAGAGAGAAAGGGCAACCGAAGCCCATCGGCCCCTTAAAGATGGCTGCCCCTGCTAGAGACCCAAACCGGCAGCCCAACAATCCGGCATTTGTATTCAAAGGAAAGGGGGCTGAAAAGGCGAGAAGGTTGAGGATGGATAAAGTCTATGGCTATGAGAAGAACACAACCGACCCTAGGTTTTGGTGTGACTTTCACTGTGATTACTACCGCTTGGTGTACCTAAAAATTAAGACCCAGTCACTCAAGCTCAATGGGTAGATTGGGATTACATGGCCGAAAGGGAGCACAAAGCTTTTGATGCAGTGATTGAAGCCGCAGAGTGCCATGGAATCAAGGAAATCATGAGCTTCATGTATGACTGGAACATTGAGGTAATTGTGCAGTTCTACACCACTGTGTACTTCTCCACCTACGGTGATCGGAAAATCACCTGGATGACTCATGGAGAGTAGTACTCAGTCACCTATGAGAGGTTTGCGCAGATACTTGGCCTTGAGGAGCACTTGGATCATGAGATTATCATTTCCAATCTCAAGGCAGTGGACAGGGATCAGCTTGACTATATGTATCCTAGTCATGTTCCCTATGTGGCCGGGCTTGATAGGAACATCAAGCCGTTCTATAGCATCCTCAACCGGATTTTGAGGAGGACCATTGCCCCTAAGGATGGAGATGCAGGGGTAATTCAAGGAAACTTAAGACATATCCTCATCTTAATAGATGGTGAAGAGAAGTTCAACCTTGTTGATCACATTTATGATGACATCTTCAACCACTCCCAACCGCTCATGTGGTTATGCACCGTACATCATGTGCCTAATTGAGAAGGTATCGGGGATAGTCTTTGTCAAGGATGTCACTCATCGACCTCTCCATCCTCAGCTACCCCCCATTGTGCCAGAACCCTCAAGGAGGAAAAATGCTCAACCTCTGTCCAGCTCAGCGACCCCTTCTAGCTCAGGGGCTCCCCCATCATCTCCTCCTCCGCAGTTCATGAGCGGATTCTTCAAGTGCTTCAACGCACTTTTCACCTCCTGTCGGCGTGTGGAGATCCGGACTCGACGCATGGAGAGAAGTCAGGAGAAGTACCTCAAGGTTGTGTGTGACAAGGTTGAGGTACCCATGTCTCCCCCTGAGGAGAGTGATGGGGAACTCACTCCATATCCAGAGTTCACCACTGATGAGCTCGCCCAGTTCAGAGAAGATGGAAGCTCTTCCAAGGCTGTGCCTCCATCCACCACCACCGACGAAGAAGAAGAGGATACGGAGGCTACGGAGAGCAATGAAAATGGCGATGAAGAAGAAGATGAAGAAGATGACGAGTAGACTTAGGTGTATCTTCTTCCCTCTTTTCCTTTTTGGTGCCTTGATGCCAAAGGGGGAGAAATGTGAAAAGGATGTCCTATTTTTTATCATCTTCTAGTCTTGTAATGGATCTTTTGGACATGACTACCTTGTAATATTGGACATGGCTATCTATGTTTTATGTTTTATGCATGACTATCTTTTGTGTAACACCACGTGTCGGATATTATGGCTGTTTTATACTTATTGTCTTATCACATTTTTTTTAGCACAACACATAGGAACCCCACCATAACATGTGAATGTATGCCAACTCCCCTCTTTTACACTTGTATACATTCAAGGGGAGTTTTGCATATGTACACTTGTTATAAAAATAAATTTTTTTACCTCTTATGTTGAAACTTAATGTGTTGTCATCAATCACCAAAAAGGGGGAGATTGTAAGTGCATCTAGGCATCCCCGTGGGTTTTGGATGATTGATGACGACAAATTAAGAGACTAATGAGCTGAGATGATCATAAGCACAAGACATTTCCAAGGCGGACACCTAAACTCTCAAAAAGGAAAAAGATGAAGAACGGCGTCGAAGACTCGAAGAGTAGAAATTAGGGTTTCACTTGAGTCTTTAGTAGGCTAGCCGTGTAAAAGAAAGAGTGTGTGTGTCAAATGCATTGAGATCATAGAAGAGAGTTCAAAGTGTTAGAAGTGTCAAATCCTTAGTGGAGAGAGGTAAAGTTGGGCAGGCCAGACTTGTCCGGGGAAGAGGCTGGACTAGTCCGGAAGTCCTACGGCTTAGTCCATTTTGGGGCGGACTAAGAGTTCTTGACTAAGATTGGACCTGTCTGTTTTGGGACAGATTAGTCCGTTTCTCTCTTGGTGAGAGTGTTTTTGAGGCTAAGTCCTGTTAGACTGGACTTATCCGCCTCAGTGGCCGGACTAGTCCGTGCTAGCTAGACTTGTCCGTTTTCACACAGACTAAGAGTTCCTGTGTGAGTTTGGGCTAGTCCGTTCTAAGGCGGACTAGTCCGTATGGGTGTGAGATGAGAGCTCCCACGGCTAAGTCTTGGTGGACCAGACCTGTCCGCCTTAGTGGCTGGACTAGTCCGGGTCCTCCAACCTTGTCCGTTCTCACCCGAACAAATAGTTCTTTTGTGAGATCGGACTAGTCCGGTGTGAGGCGGACTAGTACGGACTTTCGGTAGGTGGCAACGGTTGGCTTCGGGACTTCTATAAAAGGAGATGCCCCGACTTCATTTACATATCTCTGGAACTCTAGCGCCACCACAACCTTCCTAGAGCCTCTCCAAGCCTTCTCCATTGCCTACTCACCATCTTGAATCAAATCCTAAGTGAATTTTGGTGTGTGAGAAGAGGAGAAGGAGGAACTTCGCGTTTAAGGCTCTCGGAGTGATCTCGTGCACTTGGTGTGACCTGTGGCTTGTAAGATCGGTGAAGCTTTGTGGAAGTGATCAAGTGGGAGCCTCGGATTGTGAGCAGCCCCAAAACTTTGTAAGTTCACCCTTGAGATAGTGAAGAACCATGTTGGCCTTAGTGGCGACTTGGTGAGGAAAGGGTTGTTAGACCCGGTCCTTTGTGGAGTCCTCAAGGGGGATGTAGATTCCTGAGTGGAATCGAACCTCGGGAAAAAATCCTTAGTTTCTCTCTTGCGTGTACATTTCTTTGAAGATCAATATTGCTTAGTGTTTGTTTTAATTATTTTGTTATACATCATCACAATCTTGAAATTCATTTCAATATTTTGTCACACTTGTCATATAGAATTGCTAGTTGTTTTATCCACATTTAGTTAAATTAAAATCTGTAGAAAAACCCATAAAAATCAAGCTTTAGACCCTTCCAGTAGTTTGACCAGACTAGTCCGCCCCTGAGCCAGACTAGTCCGGCCCCTTTTAGGTCTTTCCAACAAGCAAACCGGACTAGTCCGCCCCTGAGCAGACTAGTCCGGCCCTTGTGTACTAATCTCATTTAATTAAGTCATTTCAGGTATTTTAGCCTATTCACCCCCTCTAGGCAATTTCAAGCCTAGGCCACGTGTCTGCACCGGAGCTATCCTATGCAGGGAGGTGGCTCGGAGCTAGAGGACACGTGTCAGCCCCAGACCTCACCTTAGCGGGGAGCCTCGGGCCAGAGCCCAAGCCACGTGTCTACACTGAAGCTGTCCCCAGCTGGGAGGCGCTCGGAGCCAGAGGACACATGGCAGCCCCGGACCTCATCTCAGCAGGGAGGCTCAGACCGGAGCCTAGGACACGTGTCTGGTCGGCAGCTCATGCGCACGTGGCAGCCCCAGGGCTGACCATGGGGGCCAAGGGCACGTGGCTTACGCTGGGGCCCGCCTCGGCGGGGAGCGGGGCCTGGACTGTCTTTTACCCACTACGCGGGGGTTCCCGGTCTGCAGGATACTGATAGTGGCCCCCGGGCCCATCTCAGGGGAGGCATCGAGCCCGCAGGTGGGGCCCCCATCTCTCCCGCGTGGTGGCTTTGAACCTGTGCTTTGGAAACCAAAGCGGTGGCAAGATTTTTACATTGTGGACGAGTGGTTGTACCTGGGAGACGAAATGGTTTTACGTCCCGAGGGGTTGCCTTGGGGTAGTTACTGCGGTAGCCTATGGGTCGCAGGTCTGCAGCGCTGCACGACTCAGGAAACGCCAGACATTCCCGAGATGTTACTCGCCTGACCCCCAGTGTCTAACCGGTGGACCTGGGCCCTACCCGTCATTGGGGGGCGCGAGTGCCAAGGCGGTGTGCTCAAGGGTTTGCCTCGGGACACTTACTGCAGCAACCAATGGGTTGGTCACCACAGTTCCACCACGTTGCTCTCCTCTGGAACCGTCGGACGTTCCGGAGACATTACTCGCCCGATCCCCAGTGTTTGACGGGTGGACCTGGGTCCTACCGATCGTTGGTAGAGGCGAGTAACTTGCAGCGACGTGCCCGAGGGGTTGGCTTGGGGCACTTACTGTGGCAACCAATGGATTGGTCGTCACAGTTCCACAACGCCGCTCTCCTTGGGAAGCGTCAGATGTTCCTGAGACGTTACTCGCCCGGCCCCCAGTGTCTGACGGGTGGACTTGGGTCTAACCCGTCATTGGGGGAGGCGAATAACCCGCGTTGTTCAGAGGTGGAAGCCCAATCGTCGCACTGTTGCCCTGCCTGAGGTCACAGTCATGTATAAATGGGGGCCTCCTGTTGTTGGACGGCACCCTCCTTCACCATGTGGCCTATGTTCTCCTCTTGCACGCTGGAAACTTCCACTTCTCAGCACTCTTGCCCACCAGATGCACTTACATCGGCAGCCGTCTTCGTCCACTTTTGCGAGATGTTCGTGTGTGTGCGGCCATCAGTGTGGCTCACTGAGGCATTCCTCTTCATGACGGTCCCGGATAGAAGCACAATCCATCCTGATGACTTGCCGATGGAAAGGGAGGCTGTCGGGGACAAGAGCCTCAACTCATAAAGAGCCCCTAAACCAGTGTTGTGTGGGACATGTCCTTTAGGCGCCTCGCCGAAGAAGGGCTACCTGCCGGTACTGGAGGAAGGTTAAGTCCAGAGTGATCAAGCCTTCCTCCAGGCACTGTTGTGGACAACCAAATCCGCCATAGATGGCGTTTGGCGCAGGCGACACTGGATGTCACTGTTGCCTTGGTCCAACATGCATTGCTTCCGTCCTCGGTCTTGTAGCAGGTGACTGTCTCTCTGCGCAGATATTGGCTTGGGGAACAACCAAGTATGCCACGGAGCAGGAGATTGCTCGACTTGTAGCTGCTGAGTTCCTTAGTTGTCTTGTATCCCCTTTTGTATGACAAACTATGTCATTAATGAAAGCTTCTTTATTTCAAGTCTTTCTTTGCCTTGTATTGTCGATTAGACTTTGGACCCTTAGCAGCGCAAGGGTCCGGGATGAATTTAACCAACATGGATAGCTTTTTGCCGATGTCTCGAGCCTGTTCCTTCGGGTCCTTAGCAGCGTAAGGACCCAGGGTGCCCCGGCAGTGTGGCTACCACTCCTTCCGTGTCCTCAGCAGCGTAACGCCGTAAGGGAAGATCGGTTCTTGCCTCCAGATTGTTCTAGGGAGGACACTTGGCAGCTCCGGACCTCACCTCAGCAAGGGGGCTCAGGCCGGATCCCAGGGCACGTATCTGCACCGGAGCTGTCTTCAGCGGGGAGGCGACTCGGAGCCAGGGGACACGTGGCAGCCCCGGACATCACCTCAGCGAGGAGGCTCGAGCCGGAGCCCAGGGCACATGTGAGCTCCAGAACTCTAGCGCACGTGGCAGCCCTAGGTCTGACCTTAGGGCCATGGGCACGTGGCTTGCCCATTTATAATTGATATGCTTGAGGAAGCACAAAATGTAAAGGGAGGGTCCATAGGACAAGGCAAAACTTTCTCATTTCAGGCTCTTTCTCATCAAAGGAAACAGGCTGTACTAGAAGGCAGCGACCCATCCTAGATGTTGAGAGTGATAGGGCTCCTCCGGGACTTAGCTGTTGTAAGCGCTATTCCTAGATACTATGACACCCTTTCAGAGAAAATAAAACCCTACCGTTGTGCTAAGGATAGAACGTACGGAGGTGTTCTATGTTCCATGGAGTGGATAGATGTACCCATCTTCTGTGGATAGGCGCACGCACCCGGGGCGACATACTTGTGTTACTCGGAAGGGGCCCTCCTAGCTGGGGGAGAGTTTGTTCCCTCCTTCTCAAGAGAGTACTCGCCGTAGTACCAGGTCGCCCACCTCAAGCTGTCTACTCCGCAAAAACCGCTGTTGATAACACTGGAGCGCTTGGCGGTATTGCCCATTTCGGACAACTGCTTGCCACCTTCGCTCATCGACAAGGTCGATATCTTTGAGTCGGAGCTGGTCCTGTGCGGCTTCGTCGTACGCTCGGACACGGAATGAGCCCATGGTGATTTCTAGGGGGAGGACGGCCTCATCCTCATACACCAGGAAGAAGGGTGTTTCCCCTGTCGAGCGATTGAGGGATGTCCGGCTAGCCCACAGTGCACACGTAAGCTCTTTAACTCAATTGGCACCGTACTTCTTCAAGCTGTTGTAGGTGTGCGTCTTGAGTCCCATAAGTATCTCGGTGTTTGCTCTTTTGACTTGACTGTTACTCTTTGGGTGAGCAACAGAAGCATAGCAAACTTGGATGCCGAGGTCCTCGCTGCAGTCCTGGAATACTGCACTGGTGAACTGGGTTCCGTTGTCGGTGATGATTCTGTTCGGGACCCCGAACCGGCAGACGATTGACTTGATGAACTTGACTGCTGACTGCTTGTTGATAGTTATTACAGGGTAGCTTCCGACCACTTGGTGAACTTGTCTACGGTGATGTTGAGGTACCGGTATCCTTCGACGGATCTGGGGAATGGTCCCAGGATGTCCATCTCCCACACATCAAAGGGCCATGAGGGCGGGATCATCTGCAGCGTCTGAGCTGGTGTGTGGATCTTCTTAGCATGAAACTGGCATGCCTTGCATCTCTTGACCAGGTCGACGGCATCCTGGAGAGCTGTTGTCTAGTAAAATCCATGCCAAAAGGCTTTACCGACCAGCGTGCGGGAACATGCATGGTTCCCACACTCGCCTCCATGGATCTCTGCGAACAGGTCGCAGCCCTCCTCCCGGGTTATGCACCGCAATAGGACGCCGTTAGCGCCGCGCCGGTAGAGATCCCCTTCTACCAGCATGTATCTATTAGCCAACCGAGCGATCCGTTCAGCGGATACACATTCATCGGGAAGGAAATTGTATTTCAAGTAGTACCGAATCTCTGTGATCCATGCATCGGGACCTACTTGAGCATTTGGATCTTGAGCGCCGGGTTGCACGGAGTCCCCGGTGACGCTTGCAATCCTTGGCGAGCGCCATGGTAACATGGCCGTCAAAGTAGAGAGTCCGGTAGGGGCTAGTGAAGATCGGAGCTCTGGGCTCTGGTTCACCGATGTCCTGGCCCCCTGGCTGGCATGGTGGTGGAGTCCTGTGACACCCGGTTCCGAAAATGAACCAAGTGAATGCATATGTGTGCCCAGGATGTTCACCACATATACACATGTATTCCACAAACTGAAATTCAGAATATAACCACGTACAAATAGAGTTTAAGTACTTTATTACAATGACTCAATGTCTCACTCATGAATATCCAACTTATTTAGCAGCGGAAGACTCTAAACGACAGATGAAAATGGCTAAGACAGCAGGCTCCAACTTCAACTCCACAGGCATGTTGACGGTAGTGTGCACGCCTAATACTCCGCATGTTCCTCGAAGTACTCTTCTCCTGTAGATGATGTATATGTGAGAATGCAAGGGTGAGTACATGTCGTACTCAGCAAGTGCGGGAAAAGTAAGACATGTAGCTTAAAACAAGGTAGGCAATAAAAAGGTTCATTGCAGCACGCAAATTTTATTTCAGAAACATGGTAAAAACAGCAACTATTTCTAGGTGAGATATCCCATAATAACCAAATTAATCATCAACATTCCTTCATAATAATTCACCATATATCATGTCTCAACCAGCCATTAATCTTTCTCAAATTCATATCATACTCATAATCATTCATAACCATCTCATTTTCATATAGCTGAAACCAAACTAATTGTCATGACCCAAAACAGTCCCAAAACCAATCCCAATGACCATACCTGAATAACCATCCCATGTTTTGCCTCTAATCATGGAAGTTGGCCAGGTGCTTGTGACCGGAAGCACGGCTATCATGATAGTTTTACACTTTACAGAGGTGGCACCACTTGACTCACAAGTTTGTGATTTCGTCACCCGTCGGTGACTAGAGAGAAACTCCATTTTACCAGTACAGAACCATCGGTGTATGACGAAGATATCACAAAATAGCCTTTACAAAGGGGCTACTAGGATGTACGGACCCACTGAGGTTTCACCAGCAGGCTCGAATCTCCATTCTCCCACCCACGGGCCGCCTCTTGTGCCATGCAGTTCCTAGGGTAGTCCCTCTCGACTCCCATTCCCTGCACCATCCAACGGTCCATAACAAGCTAGCAACACACCTAATTAGTCAGCTAAGTCGCACCCATATTTGGCCTTGTGGTGGCATTGTTTTCCTGGCATGTGCTCGCATAAACCGGTCCTTAGATCTACGGCAAGAAAACCACCATATCATTCAGCAACATCCATGAACAAAGCTCACCTAGATCTCCTCGATTCCATGCTCATTTACATCATCAATTTATCATCATCCTTATTCATATGAGTTCAGTAGCTAACAAGTTTTATTTCAGCTTCTCGTATTCCGTAAGTTAAGCAAAGCAAAAAGGAAAAATGACCATACCCGACTCATCAACTTTCCCGGCAACAAGGATGGCTTAACAAAACTAGTAAACTCCAATAAAAGGGTGTCCCATCAAGTTGACACAAGCATACAAGTTTTCGCAAGTAAAACAGTTTCAAAAACATAGGATCAATATGGTCAAGGGGCACTTGCCTTGCTCCTGCGGTTCGTGTTGCTCAAGCGTCTCGAAGTCTTGGTGATGTAGTTCTTCGTAGACGGCCTCTTGAGCATGTCCTTCTACTCACGACCACGCACATACAATGATTACAGCAGTCAATTTTCATGCACAATCTTTACTCAAGATGCAATGAGGTGAATAAATGCAATTCCTATGGTGCAGTTTTATAAAACCAGTTTGCACGTGTTCTTGCATGTTTTAGTAGGCTTTTATGGGGTTTTATGATGATCAAGGTTGATGGGATCAAGTGTGGACATGGTGATGATCTTGACACAAGGTGTAGATCAATTCCACCGTCCAAAATTGACCAAAACATGGTCTGTCCACATGCAAAAGTTTCTGCTCGAAGGGGGCGAAGAAAACGGGAGGGTAGAAACAGCGGCGACATCGTAAGAGGGGTAACAAAGACCTACCTCATTTCTTCCTTGCGGCAGAGCCTCCCTCCTAGCAATGTCAGCAGCGGAGGATTTTCCGTGGAGAATTATGGGGCTGCGGGTAGGGCAGAATGTCGGGGCTTCTTCTCCGGCGACAGCGAGGCGTGACGGGGCTCGACGGCGGCCAAATTCCGACAAGGGGGCAGCGAGTTGGCAGCAAGGGGGGGCGCGGCTTGGCACCAGGGGGGCGGCGGTCAAAAGGAGGCAAAGGGGTTGGCGGCTAGGGGGGAGTTATATTTATAAGGGGGGGGCAAAGAGTCCTAGAGATGGGGGAACAAAAGAGTCCTAGAGGTGGGGGAACAAAAGAGTCCTTGAGGTGGGGGACTAGGGTTCCCCCCTAATGGGCTGCGGCCAGGGGGTGGGGCCCAATTAGGGTTGCCCCCCTAATTTTGTGCGGCCAATTTGGGGGGGGGGGGATTCCCCCAAATGTGGGGGAAATTCCCCCTAGGGGAATTTTGGGGAATTTGGGGAAACTCAGGAAAATTGCAAAAAATTTGGGAAAGGGGGAAATTTGGGGAAAAATTGGGGTGACCCAATTTGGCTATTTTATTTATTTTTATTTTTAAATGGTTTCCTATATGAAAAATGTATGCAATGCATGGTAGTGGAATTGAGGGTGTTACAAGTCCACTCTGCCACGAAGTCAGCTAACGTCAGGCTTTTCACCGCATGGCGCGGTAAGAAGTCCAGCTCAAACTCCGCCAACTCCGTAGCCCATTTAGCTATGTTTCCAGTTGCGTTGGGGCTGTGGAGGACGGTTCTCAGTGTGTATGAGGTTACCACCGAGATCTTGTGAGCCTGGAAGTAATGGCACAACTTCCTTGATGCAACAAGGACTGCATAGACCAGTTTGTGCACCTCTAAATATCTCATCTTGGCATCATGGAGGACCTCGCTGATAATGTAGACCGGACGCTGGATAGTTCGGACCCTCCCGGAGCGGTCTGCAGCGTCTTCTTGTAGAGGTCCATGACTTGGGGGCCCCCGGGCCCGGGATTGCGCTCTAGGAGCTCGGACCCAGATGCACACATGTTGTCAGGTCTAGGCGTCTGAGGCCCGACCAGTTCTTCTTGGTGAGCTTCGGGATCTGGGGACCTTGGCCTTCCAGTCTGGGACTGCACTCTGGGAGCTCAGACCTAGAGGCACACCTGTTACCGGGTCTAGATGGCTGAGACCCGACTAGTTCTTCTTGGGGAGGTCCAGGACTGCACTCTGGGAGCTCGTACCCAGGTGCATGCCTGTTGACGGGCCTAGACGGCTGAGACCCGACTGATCCTTCTTGAGGAGGTCCGGGACTCAGGGCCCCCAAGCCCCTGGGTCTGGAACTGCATTATGGGAGTTCGGACCCAGATATGCATTGATCATTAGGTCCACCTGTTCGGGACTTGACTACTTCCCCATCCCAAGGATTTGGTGCAGGGTCTGAGCCCTGGGGCTTTAGACCAACGGCAGCAGTAGCTTCTTCTGGGACTTGAGGATGACAGAGTTCTGGTCGCTCTGCAACCAGAACCATGCTCACGACCTCGGTTGTGGCAGCGATGTAGAGGAGCAGTGGCTCACCTTGTTCAGAGGCCACCATGACTGGTAGCGTTGTGAGGAACTTCTTCAGATCCTGGAACACCTCATCTGCTTCCTCGGTCCATATGAATGGACCAGACTTGCACAGAAGCTTGAAGAACGGAAAAGCCTGCTCGGTTTGTCTAGAGATAAACCGACTGAGCACAGCCAAGCATCCGATAAGCTTCTACACATCCTTGATGCCGGCAGGGGGCGGCATCAGTTATATCGCCTTAATCTTCTCTGGGTTAGCTTCGATCCCTCAGTGTGAGACCAAGAAACCGAGCAGCTTCCCGACAGAGACCCCGAAGACACATTTGTCTGAGTTCAACTTCATGCGTGTGGCATGCAGTCTGTCGAAGACTAGGGCTAGGTTGTAGAGTCAAGATTCTTGCGACTTAACCTTCACTATGATGTCATCGACATAAACCTCGACCAGGTCCTGAATGAGGTTTGCAAACGTCTTGTGAATTGCACACACAAAAGTTGAAAGAGCTTTCTTAAGACCATAAGGCATGGACACATAGTAGTATAGACCATCTACTGTGATGAAGGCAGTATGTTCTTCATCTTTCCTAGACATAGGTATCCGGCGGAAACCTTAGTATGCGTCTAGGAAACACAGTAGATCACAGCCAGATGTGGAATCGACTATTTGGTCTGTACGGAGGAGAAGGAACGGATCCTTCGGACATGCCTTATTGAGGGTGGTGTAGTCGATGCAAATGTGTAGCTTCCCGCCAGCCTTGGGGATGACAACAGGGTTGGCCAACCATTGTGGATGATGGACCTCTCGGATGAAGCCAGCATCGAGCAGCTTCTTGATTTTCTCACAGATGAAGTCTTGCCGCTCGATGGATTGCTTTCGAGGCTTCTATTGGACCGGCCGGGCGTCGGGGTGGATCTTCAGTTGGTTCTCAATCACCTCCCTGGGGATCCTGGGCATTTCCGACGGTTTCCAGGAAAACACGTCGACATTGGCCCGGAGGAAGGTGACGAGCACGTCTTCCTATTTCCTCCCAGGCCATCGGCAATTCGGGTGATCTGGGCGACGTCAGGACCGACTTGGACGACCTTGACTGGTACATCCTCGTCATTCGAGGGCTTCACACAGGGTGCAGATGTTACCCCTCGTTGACGCATGCTTGGAGGCGGCCGGCTAGCTTCAGCGTGACCGGAGGCGGCCTCCTGCGCTGCTGCCAGCGCTTGGAGCTTTTCCAGCGCCAAGACAGCCGCGATGCGGTCTACATGGATCTTGAGGATGTCACTCGGGGTTGGCATCTTCAGAACCAAGTAGCCATAGTGGGCTACTGCCATGAACCGGTACAAAGCTGGTCCGCCGATTGTGGCGTTGAAGGGGAGGCTGACCTCTGCAACGTTGAAGACGTCGCTCTCCGTACGGTAGTTCTCAGGTGTCCCGAATGTCACTGGGAGGGATATGCTACCGCACGGGAAGATTGGGTCCCGACCTACCCCCGAGAATGGTCTCGAGGGGGTAAGTTGGGACATAGGGGTTTGCATATTCTTGAAAGTTGGAAGGCTGATGACGCTGAGGGCCGCTCCGCCATCGATCAACACATGGTAGAGCTTCACGTTGAAGATGGTCGGGGCGACGGAGAGAGGCAGCTGCCCGGCGCCTGCCATGTTCTTGGCGCAGTCGGAGACGTCAAAGCTAATCGGCATCTCCATCCATTTGCGATTTGGAGTCGGCCCCAGGACTGGGGCGACTGCTGCCACTGCTCGACGGAGGGTCTTGACGGCTCGTCTGGACGAGACATCGGAAGAACCTCCGTACATCACACAGAGTGTGCCGGCCGCTTGGCTGTCGGCTTGGCTAGACCTGCCCGCTTTGGAGTGGGGGGTAGCCTTGTCGTCTCTCACCTGGAGACAATGGCGATCTGAGCGAGAAGGCTCGCCATGAGAAGTGATGTTCACCATGGTCGCGTGGAGATAGCGGAAAGCCCCCATACCTGGCATGCCAAATGTCGGAGTGTGAGCTGCGACACTCCTCCCGGCCTGCTCAGAAGCAGCCCACGAGGTTCTTTTTTTTTCGGAGGGGGCTTGGCACCCTACTTAACCTGGGCTCAAGAGAGCGGATGAACACCAAGATTTACATGGTCCAGGCCACTGGAGCGTAATACCCTACGTCAACGGGAGTTCTTGTTCTATTGCTTGTGAGTGCTTGTGCATTGTGGGATCTGAGGTGCGAAATCTGGAACCCTCTGCAGGGTGGCCACCCTGGTCCTTTTATAGTTCAAGGCCGGGGTGATTACAATGAGGCTGTAAAAGCCCAAGAAAGGGACTTGCAAAAAATTGTTCATCACCTCACAACACCACAGCTCTTGTGATGGATATCTCATGAACACTTGTGAAGAGCAAGTACCACCATCAAAAAGGTGATTAGAGGGGAAAGCCCTAACTTCCAAAAAGTGGGATTTCTACACATAAACATGAAAGGTTGAGCTCACACCTAGACCTTATATATTATTGGGAAGGCTCAGGCCAAATTTCATGCAAATCCAATACTTTTTGAGGCACTTTTGGAGACAATTCAAAAAGGGGCCAATTTGAATGCAAATTCAAATTGCAGCCACTTTCATCACTTGAATTCAAAAGTTGACTTCATATTCAAACTCAGCACATTTTCTGAGTTAGTCCACCAATTTTCATCCTCGTTGGAGATCAACTTGTCGGGAGCTAAATTTGCATTAATTCAAACGGAATTTGAATTTCAGTTCAAATGTGCAGCAAATTTAGCTAAACCTGTTTCAAATTTAGGAAATCAAAATCAACCCATGACTTTGGGGCTAAGTCTTTAATTCAATTGTGAGTAGCTGGGATCTTTTCAGTGGAAACAGAAATGAAAATCAGAAAAAGAATTAGAGGGGAGGGACCCACAGGTCAGACACACAGAGGCCAAACCGACTCGGTTCCCCGGTCGAACACCCTGACAGTCGCCAGCGCATGGGTGAACCCCGCCCCAACGCAGTCGCCGTGCCACCTCCTGCTCAGGGGGCTGAGGACGCCGGGTGCAACACTCGGTTAAGAACGCCGGTCCACGTGAATCCTCCCTCATCCTCTCCGTTTTGCACGCACACAACCGAAGCAAAGTGCCTCCGAGCTCGCCTCTCCCTGCTCGCCGACGTCCGGGCGATACAGGGCTCGTCGTGCCCGACGATCAACACAAGAAACCACCTCCCTAAGGTTCTGGTCCTGCTAGTCCAAACCGCTCGTTGTTTCATGCGCTGTCATGGGAGAATTTCCCAGGGAAAATTTTGGTGTTCTTAGGACCGAGCCACTCCAAATTCTAAAATTCGCGGTTATTAGCTCATCACCGGGTATACCGAGCTATACACGTGATATACACCGTCCCACGGCCATCTAGGATCAAAAAGTACAAGAAACCGTCGAGTATAGGTTCTGGTTGTCGAGTCTTTCAAGTCGCCGTCGATATCGGGCCTAGGTCGACGGTGAACACATAGTTCCGACCATTTCCACGGTGAGCTAGCACCATGTCCGTGCTTAGTAGTTCACCACGGAGCTATAGGGCCAATAATTTCTCGAGGTGAGTCTCGGTAGGGGACAGGATACATCGCCGTAGTTGAGCCGTAACGGAGGCTCGTCGCCGAGGGGTTTCCGGCCGCCCAGAGACTGGGCTGACCACGGGGATGAGTTCCTCAGGTCCAAAAAGGTAGAGGTGGCAAGGTGTGGCCCTCGAGTGGGTGGGGAAAATCCTTCCGGCCGACCTCGCCAGAGATCGACGCCACGGGGTTTAGGCGCGTGCGTGGGGAAGAAGAAGACGCTGGGTGGGGCCCGCCCGCAGGGTTTAAACTTTATTTGAATTTTCAGTTTTAGTTCAAACTTCAATTGCATATAACTTCTGTTAGGAAGCTCCAAATCCAGTGAACCAAATTTTGCTGAACTCAGCTTTTTTAGTACTTTCCAGAAAAACCAATTTCAGCTCATGAAACTTGATGGTTTTCCAGAATTAATTCTCTAAAATTTAAACTGTTAGGAATTTCATCTGGAGAATTACTTTATCAAAAATTCTGAATTTGGCTGGGAGGTTCATTGGAAAATCCTTGAGTCACAGTAAAATTTTCAAACCCATCCAAGTTCATTTAGTCCCCCTAATGGTGTGATTAATTGAACTGCTCAGAGAAAATAGAAAAATGTACAGAAACATTTTTTCAGGTTTTCTCAAATCTTGTTTAGGGCATAACTTCATCTAGAATTCTTCAAATGACATGAAACCAATTCCATTAGAACCATCTCAAATTCTAGTTCCATAAAGTAATGGTTGGAGCCATGAAAATCCCTGAAATTACTTAGAGGCTCTACGAATGACCAAATAGGCTTTCATTTATACAAAGCTCAAATGAACTTTGTTTCAATTGAAACTTGGTCAAGACTCTGGTTAGGACCCTACCAAGCCACCATAAAAATTCCAGAACCAAAGGGGAAGGCTAGCTGGAGTATAGTCTTTATATATTCAATTTCAAACGTTGCATTTAAATTGACATATAGCCTATGGCTTACGTGTAGTCGCTGAAGGCGAGGAGACTCCGGAAGTGCTTGACTTCCTTCTTCCGGACGAAGCCCTAACAACTGACCAGCAGCAAAAAGGCAAGCCCTGGTTTGCATTAACCCATTTTACAAAGTTTTTCTCGGTTATATACTTAGTATGAGGTATATGAATGTGCATTAGATGTAGGGTGGATGAAAACCAAGTGCATAAACAGCTATTTCCTATAAGAGTGAGGGTAGTGTCTAAGTCCTCGAGTAGACAGGCTATGCTTAATGATTCATAGAACTTTGGTACAAGTCAAGTAGTTGGAATCTACTCGCAAGTTAGGCTTGGGACACATGGGATTGGTTCGAGTGATTTGAGATCATTTTAGTAAGAAAATAAGACTAGGCAGGGGCTAGGGCGCAGCAAGAGGAAGTCTTGTGTGCGCAGCCCTGTCCGTGTCGATTGAGGACCGATCCGTGTGCGGCCCTGCTGAACAAGTATTGAACATACGGAAGGCATATCGGATATATGGGCGTCGATAAACCAATGTAACCTGTACCTCCGGGCGTCGAGGCATAACGCACCGATTTCTAGGTGTGGGCTGAGGGCAGCAGGGTGGAAATCTGCTAACGGGCATAGAGAGATGCTCCGTGTAGGGAAACTCCTGCTCGTTTCAGTGCGATCGGTTCGACGTTTTGGCTGTTGGGTGAAAGGTTGTCCCGTACGACACTGAGTGAGCGTGCTGTGCAGCTCCACGGGTGGGCGTATGTGACATGCTCTTTGGGTATCCCTGCAGGTGTATATCGAGTCGATTCACCGTCCCTCGCGGTGATGAGTACCGCTTGTTCACTACGTCGTAATGTAGATAAACTATAGAATGTTATGATTCAATTCTGCTGATATGTATAATTGTATTACTACATGTGTGCCACCAAATATTGCTTACTAAATTTCAAATTCATGAACTGTTAACTTGTGGCTAAAATATGAATTAAGGATGAACTTGTAGGCGTGTCCATTTGCTGCTAATTACCATCCCATGTTCGTTGTACACTACATGTAGAGTTTCATGCCTAGGTGAGTTAAGTCTTGTTGAGCCTTCGTGCTCACGGTTGCTGCTATAAGTGTTTCTTAGGTGAGGAGCATCCCACAGACTCGGGTTACGAGTCCACCGGCGGGGGCTACCCTCCGTCGGGGACCACGGCTGAGTGGGAGCCGTACACACCACACTGAGCTGAGTGCAGCTAGTGTGGGTTGCCCTAGGGCTGGGCAACCAACTTTTGCTAGATTGGTGGTGTGAGTTGTATAAACTTAGCTTCCGCTTGTGTACTCTAAACACTAATTTGTCACTGAAGTCTTGTACTACTTTGTGCATTTCAGTTGGTTTTCTATGTAATACAATGTTTCCTTATGATGTGTGCTGTCGGGTGCCGCATCGTGCGGCACCACCCTCTGTGATCCTGGATGAGCGGATCCCGGTCCGCCACAGGCTGGTATCAGAGCCGCATTGGGGATAGCACAATAATTAAGGACTGTATTATGGGAAAACTTAGGTTTACAGTGAGGAATCGGTAGTTTGCCCAAGTAAGGACTACATTAGCATAGTTACTTAAAGTGGCAAGACTAACATATGTGTTATAATTCTGAATTTTAATTATGTAACGACGCACCTACGCTCTGGTAAGAATGGTAAGGAACGCCACCGAAAGCGGTTCAATTTCGGTTAGCTCCCCTGACGAGGAACGTGGTTCAGGGATAGGTCTCACAGCTTGGTGTGAGACGTCAATATGAAACTCTTGGACTATTCATGTTCCTGAGTTCATATGAAACGCTGATCCCTAGCATGCATTAGGCAAGTAAGTGGAGACCCCATCGTGTGGTCAGTAACGCGATAGTGTGTTCGTCTGGAAATAGCCCAGGAGGACATACGCAGCGCTTGCCATCGGCGTGCCCTGCAGGGCAGTAGGTGGTATCTGTTGGGTTGATAAAATTCCCAACCGTGATGACCCGTTCGCGCTCTACTCGGGTTCCCCATTGTGTCGTGTTAAAACACAATCACGTACCTTGAGACGTGGCTTAACTCAAGGACGGCCGTATGGCAATGATACGGGCGTTTGTATTTACTTTCAAATATGGTCCTGCCTGAAATGAAAATAACCTTTGAGTGCATCATTATTTTGTGGTATTCTGCAGGTACTAACCACGCATGTATCCCGTGTAGTACACGTGCGCGAGAGACCGTTTAGTGCCACAATTGAGACATATATGCCGGTATAGTCCGGTTAGGATTTTCTTTTGTGAGGCATGTAGTACCGACATATCATAGGCATGTGCATGAAATATAATGATAACAAAGAAATAAAATCACAAAGTTTCAACATTTAGGATCCTAGTGGGGTAGAAAGATTTCATAGTTGATCAATGTAGTTCAAAGGGATTGAAAAACAGACTGCTCTGTTTTGGGCAGCAAGTTTGCTGAATTTTGACAGAGCATAACTCACAGATTATTTGGCCAATAGGGGTGTGGGATATAGTTCTGGAAAGGTGATTAAGTACTCTACAACTTTTTTGTAGACCCCCAGAGCTGAATCAGACCTTAAGATGGCTTAAATTCCAGAGGAAGGTAAACTGTCCAGAACTAGGACAGATTTAAAACACTTTCTGGACTGTTCTGTTTTTCAAGCATAACCTCCTGTAGAAAAATCCAAAAAATTATCATATGATACATATTTGGGAAGGGTAGGAGATTTTTTACATCTTTTTAATTCAAAGTTATTGAAATTTCGGCACAGAACTCAGCGGAAACCAGAGTTGAAAACAGCAACTTCCAAAGGAGGTAAGGTTGAAATTCTTCCAGAAATTCTGTTGATTTTGAATTACCATAACTTTTAAACCAGAGCTGATTTGATGTCAAATAAGTACTCGTTGGAAAGATACTGAATTTAACTTTAACTTTGGTATTCAGCCCGAGTCATGAAAATGCCCACCAGCGGGTCAAAATCTGGAATATGTAGCAACTGGTCATTCTGGTAGAGGGATGACAGTGGAACTCATTTGGGAGATTGTTGTACTCTAAGGGGTTTAAGTACTTCCAATGGGGTAGAAAATACTCATGAGTAGTTATCTTCAACTAGTGAAAGATTTGAGTATATTTCTTGCTCAAGTTTCTTTTGCTAGAGACCATGTTTGTGTCGTATTGAAGATAAAAGAGTAGTATACGTGATGACAAAGTGATTTTAGCGTCTCGTAGTGACCAAACCTAGTTGAGATGAACTTCCAAAGAGGAAGTCCGTCAAGTTGGATTTAACTAGCTTGTATTTGGTCTGGTAATGGTGTAGCTTGTGCAAAGTTATTACATTATCTACATACGAGATGTATCGCATGTTTTACTGTCATTATGTCTTATACCGATTTTATTGGACTGCATGAGGTATGTTGCGGGACTGATGTTTATTGTCGTATGGTTGCAGATGGTTCGCACTCGGACCACGCATGAGATTGGTGGCTCTAGCCAGCAGGGGGATGATGACTCCCAGCCACCTGCCTACGACAGCACCCCACAGCAACAACCACCACTGCCGCCTCCGCTTACGCTAGCGGATGTGATCGCGTCCCTGGTGGGTAATCCTGAGGAGCAGACCAATCTGCTCTGCACGATCGTGCAGAGTACATCCCAGGCGGGGGGGGGGGGTGTCAAGAGAGGGGGCCTCGTGAGCCCCATGTTGTGACGTACTCAGATTTCATGAGTACGCACCCTCCGGTGTTCACTGAAGCAGCAAAACCCCTGGAGGCTGACAACTGGCTGCGGACAATTGAGTCCAAATTCGGGCTGCTCCAATGTACGGAGCAGCAGAAGACTTTGTTCGTGACGCAGCAGCTTCACGGTGCCGCTGGTGCGTGGTGGGTGAATTATGTCGCCTCACGGCTGGCTGACCATGCCGTGGAGTGGGAAGAATTCCGGGAGGCGTTCCGCGCCTACCATATCCCTCCCGGGATAATGAAGCGGAAGTTCCAAGAGTTCTTGGAGCTGAAGCAGGGCGGGAGGAGTGCCCATGACTACTCCCGTGCCTTTAACCATCTGGCGCAATATGCGTCGGATTACGTCTCCACCGAGGAGAAGAAACGAGAGCACTCCTATCGGGGGTTACACCCCGAGATGAAGATGCATCTCGTCCAATGCAATCGCGGCACCTTCAACGATCTCGTTAATGCCGCGATCATGCAAGAAGATGCTCAGCGAGAATTGGTGGCTGAGCAGCGAAAGTGCAGCACTCCACCCAGCAGTGGGGGTGGAGCTCCCCAGAAGTACCGCATGGTGTATCGGACGCCATCCG
Source organism: Neostapfia colusana (assembly GCA_030760725.1). NCBI lineage: Eukaryota > Viridiplantae > Streptophyta > Magnoliopsida > Poales > Poaceae > Neostapfia > Neostapfia colusana. The sequence goes on from JASWHV010000011.1 coordinate 21,935,404, forward strand.
GTCAGCAGTGGCATCCACCGGCGCGACCTCAACAGTTTGGGGGTCGTTCTTTCCAGTCACCCCCGTTCCGACCGCCGATGCCACCACCGCGACCGCAACAACAGCAGCAGCAGATGGCACCCCGGGCATTTCCACCGCCACAACGCGCCCTGGGTTTCCGTCCACCGATCAGCGGAGGACCGCCTCGCTACACTTGCTTTACGTGTGGCCAGGCGGGCCATTTCTCGAAGGACTGTCCCCAGAGGCAGCAGAGCAGCGGGAAAGCTTAGTTCCAGGGCGGTGCTCGAGGCCGACCTCCGGTCAAGAAGGTTGGTCAGCGAACCGGGGGCGTTCACAACCTCAGCAATGAGGATGCCCCAGAGGGAGACAACGTGTTGGCGGGTACGTTCACTCTCAACGATCAAGCAATCATCATATTATTTGATTCGGGTGCAACCCACAACTTCATAAGTGCATCATATGTGGTTAAGCATCAACTGGAAGCCTTTCCCACCGAGTGCTCTTATATGATCTGCTCACCGGGAGGAAAGATTTCAGCAACTATGATGATTCCGAAAGCACCACTGTGCTTAGGTGGGAAGATATATCCCACCACTATGATCATTCTTGAGGGACAGAAGATTGATGCAATCTTAGGGATGTCATGGCTAAGCTACTATGGCGCTCTCCTAGAAACGTTATCACGGACGGTTCACCTTAACTCCCCACTACACCGTCTGCAGTCCCTCATATTAGACAATCCAGTCCGGGAAGTTTCAGCAATTAATAATACTGAAGCTCTCAAGTTAAAGGACATCCCCATAGTCCGGGAATACCCCGACGTGTTTCCGGATGATCTTCCGGGCATGCCACCTGAGCGGGTTGTGGAATTCAAGATTGAGCTTGCACCCGGGACTACTCCTATCTTATGGAGACCATACAAAATGGCTCCGAACAAGCTGGCTGAATTGAAAGAACAGATCAATGATCTGTTGAGCAAGGGTTTCATTAGGCCGAGTTCCTCGCCTTGGGGATGATCGGCGCTGTTCGTAAAGAAGAAGGATGAAACCTTGAGGCTGTGTGTGGACTACCGGCCGCTCAATGCCGTCACCATCAAGAACAACTACCCACTGCCCGCATTGACATTCTGTTTGATCAGCTTGTGGGTGCAAGTGTGTTCTCCAAGATGGACCTTCGCTCTGGATATCATCAAATAAAAATCCGAGCGGAGGATATCCCGAAGACGGCCTTCTCGACGAGATACGGCTTATATGAATATCTCGTCATGTATTTTGGTCTCACTAATGCTCCGGCACGTTTCATGTATCTCATGAACTCGGTGTTCATGCCGGAGCTGGACAAGTTCGTTGTGGTGTTCATTGATGATATCTTGGTTTATTCCAAGATAGAAGCAGAACACGCCGAACACTTGAGGATCGTTCTTCAATGACTGCGGGACCATAAGCTATATGCCTAGTTCAGCAAATGTGAGTTTTGGATCAGCCAAGTGCCATTTTTGGGACATATCATCTCAGCGGAAGGCATTGCGGTTGACCCAAACAAAATTGAACAAGTGCTGAAATGGAAGGCCCCCACTTCTGTCCATGAAGTCAGAAGCTTCCTCGGCTTAGCAGGATACTATCGGAGATTCATTCCAAGTTTCTCCAAGCTTGCTAAGCCGATGACAGAATTATTGAAGAAGGGAACAAAATATGTTTGGAGCACGGCATGTGAAGGAGCGTTCCAAGCATTAGTGAAGCATCTCACAACAGCCCCGGTCTTAGCTCAACCGGATACAACTAAGCCCTTCAACATGTATTGTGATGCGTCTGGTGTCGGGCTCGGCTGCGTGCTGATGTAAGAAGGACGTGTGGTTGCGTATGGCTCACGCCAACTTCGAAACCTTGAGCAGCATTATCCGACTCATGACCTTGAGCTCACTGCTGTGGTTTTGGCGCTAAAAATGTATCTCCTGGGGAATTTGGTGCATCTCTACACCGACCACAAGAGCCTGAAGTATATTTTCACCCAGAAGGAGCTGAATATGAGGCAAAGGAGGTGGTTAGAACTAATCAAAGATTATGAGATTGAGCTTCATTACCACCCCGGCAAGGAGAATGTGGTTGCCGACGCGTTGAGTCAGAAATCACATGTCCATAACCTCACCATTACACCGGTGGAGGAGGAAGAGCCGAGTTTATACCTGGTTCCTTATGGATCGCTCTACAACCTTGCCCTCATCCCTACCATTAGGGAGGACATCATTGCAGCTCAAAAGGTTGATAAGGTATGGCACATCTCCGGAGACGGATAGACAACGGGGAAATAAAATGTTTCCGGAAAGATGATGAGGGGACGCTGTGGTTCAATGACCGCATAGTCGTACCCCGGAATATGGAGCTGAGAAAGAAGATTCTTGATGAAGCTCACTTGTCTAAATACTCCATTCATCCGGGCAGCAACAAAATGTACCAAGATTTAAAAAAGAAATTTTGGTGGACACGGATGAAGCGGGAAGTGGCTAAGTACGTATCCGAGTGTGATAAGTGTAGACGAGTGAAAGCGGACCATATGAGGAAATCAGGGCTGCTGCAACCCCCGAAAAACCCGGCATGGAAATGGGAAGATGTGAGCATGGATTTCATTGTGGGATTACCCCTGACTTCCAACAGGCATGATTCCATTTGGGTAATCGTTGACCGATTAACCAAGACGGCTCACTTCATTCCTGTGCATACACGTTACAATGCCGGCAAATATGCGGAGCTGTACATAGCGAGAATTCTATGCTTAAATGGGGTACCCAAGACCATAGTCTCAGATCGAGGTGCATTATTCGTATCTCGTTTCTGGGAGCAGTTGAATGCTGCTTTGGGTACTAAGCTGATTAGAAGCTCCGCCTATCACCCTCAGACAGATGGACAGACTGAGAGGGTGAACCAAGTACTAGAAGACATGTTGAGAGCGTGTGCCATCCACCACGGTAGAAACTGGGATGATCATCTACCGTTGGCGGAATTCTCGTACAATAACGGCTATCAAGCGAGTATCAAGATGGCACCCTATGAGGCTCTGTACGGTCGCAAATGCCGCACCCTATTAAACTGGTGCGAGTCCAGTGAAAGGGTCACATTCCGGGTTGATATGGTGAACGATACCGAAGAGCGCGTTCGGATGACTCAAGCCAACTTGAAGGCCGCTCAATACCGGCATAAAAGCTACTCTGATAAGAGGCGTAGGCTGCTGCACTTTGACGTCGGGGAACACGTATATCTCCGCGTATCTCCGATGAAAGGCGTGCACTGGTTCGGCGTAAAGGGGAAACTCGCTCCCCGATTCATTGGACCCTATGCTATCACCGAGAAGTGTGGACCAGTGGCGTATAGACTGGAGCTACCGGCATCTCTTGCTGGTGTTCACGACGTGTTCCATGTTTCACAACCGCGAAAATGTCTGAAGTATATGTCTGCTGTTCCCACCGAAGACATTGGCGAGCCGCAACCGGATTTGACGTATGCTGAATATCCGGTGGCAATTCTTGATGAGAAGGCTCGGACCACACGTAGCCAAACGTTGTGGTTCTACAAGATACTCTGGAGTAACCACACCGCCGAAGAAGCGACGTGGGAGAGCGAGGTCTTCCTTCGCTCAAACTACGCGGATTTCATGGCATCTCATCACGGGTAATTTTCTATTACATCGCTGCCTCTTCTTTTGTAATCTCGGGACAAGATTCTTTTAAGGGGGGAGGGATCTAAAAGCCCAAGAAAGGGACTTGCAAAAAATTGTTCATGACCTCACAACACCACAGCTCTTGTGATGGATATCTCATGAACACTTGTGAGCAAGTAACCACCATCAAAAAGGTGATTAGAGGGGAAAGCCCTAACGTCCAAAAAGTGGGATTTCTACACATAAACATGAAAGGTTGAGCTCACCCCTAGACCTTATATATTCTTGGGAAGGCTCAGGCCAAATTTCATGCAAATCCAATACTTTTTGATGCACTTTTGGAGACAATTCAAAAAGGGGCCAATCTGATGCAAATTCAAATTGCAGCCACTTTCATCACTTGAATTCAAAAGTTGACTTCATATTCAAACTCAGCACATTTTTCTGAGTTAGTCCACCAATTTTCATCCTCGTTGGAGTTCATCTTGTCGGGAGCTAAATTTGCATTAATTCAAACTGAATTTGAGTTTCAGTTCAAATGTGCAGCAAATTTATCCAAACCAGTTTCAAATTGAGGAAATCAAATTCAACCCATGACTTTGGGGCTAAGTCTTTCATTCAATTGTGAGTAGCTGGGATCTTTTCAGTGGAAACAGAAATGAAAATCAGAAAAAGAATTAGAGGGGAGGGACCCACTGGTCAGACACACAGAGGCCAAACCGACTCGGTTCCCTGGTCGAACACCCTGAGGTCGCCAGCGCACGGGTGAACCCCGCCCCAATGCAGTCACCGTGCCACCTCCTGCTCAGGGGGCTGAGAACGCCGGGTGCAACACTCGGTTAAGAATGCCGGTCCACGTGAATCCTCCCTCATCCTCTCCGTTTTACATGCAGACAACCGAAGCAAAGTGCCTCCGAGCTCGCCTCTCCCTGCTCGCCGATGTCCGGGCGATACAGGGCTCGTCATGCCCGACGATCAACACAAGAAACCACCGCCCTAAGGTGCTGGTCCTGCTAGTCCAAACCGCTCATTGTTTCATGCGCTGTCATGGGAGAATTTCCCCTGGAAAGTTTTGGTGTTCTTAGGGCCGAACCACTCCAAATTCTAAAATTCGCGGTTATTAGCTCATCACTGGGTATACCGAGCTATACACGTGATCTACACCATTCCACAGCCATCTAGGATCAAAAAGTACAAGAAACCGTCGAGTATAGGTACTGGTTGTCGAGTTTTTCAAGTCGCCGTCGATATCGGGCCTAGGTCGACGGTGAACACATAGTTCCGACCGTTTCCACGGTGAGCTAGCACCATGTCCATGCTCAGTAGTTCACCACGGAGCTGTAGGGCCAAGAATTTCTCGAGGTGAGTCTCGGTAGGGGACAGGATACATCGCCGGAGTTGAGCCGTAACGGCGGCTCGTCGCCGAGGGGTTTCCGGCCGCCCAAAGACCGGGCTGACCCCGGGGATGAGTTCCTCGGGTCCAAAAAGGTAGAGGCGGCAAGGTGTGGCCCTCGAGGGGGTGGGGAAAATCCTTCCGGCCGAGCTCGCCAGAGATCGCCGCCGCGGGGTTTAGGCGCGCGCGCGGGGGGGGGGGGGGAGAAGAAGACGCGGGGTGGGGCCCGCCTGCAGGGTTTAACTTTATTTGAATTTTCAGTTTTAGTTCAAACTTCAATTGCATATAACTTCTGCTAGGAAGCTCCAAATTCAGTGAACCAAATTTTGCTGAACTCAGATTTTTTAGTGCTTTCCAGCAACACCAATTTCAGCTCATGAAACTTGATGGTTTTCCAGAATTAATTCCCTAAAGTTTAAACTTTAGGAATTTAATCTGGAGAATTACTTTATCAAAAATTCTGAAATTTGGCTGGGAGGTTAATTGGAAAATCCTTGAGTCAAAGTAAAATTTTCATACCCATCCAAGTTCATTTAGTCCCCCTAATGGTGTGATTAAGTGAAATGCTCAGAGAAAATAGAAAAATGTACAGAAACATTTTTTCAGATTTTCTCAAATCTTGTTTAGGGTATAACTTCATCTAGAATTCTTCAAATGACATGAAACCAATTCTATTAGAACCATGGAATGTTATGATTCAATTCTGCTGATATGTATAATTGTATTGCTACATGTGTCCCACCAAATATTGCTTACTAAATTTCAAATTCATAAACTGTTAACTTGTGGCTAAAAGAAGAATTAAGGATGAACTTGTAGGCGTGTACATTTGCTGCTAATTACCATCACATGTTCGTTGTACACTACATGTAGAGTTTCATGCCTAGATGAGTCGGTTAATTCTTGTTGAGCCTTCGTGCTCACGGTTGCTGCTATAAGTATTTTTCAGGTGAGGAGCATCCCACGGACTCGGGTTACGAGTCTACCGGCGGGGGCTACCCTCCGTCTAGGACCATGGCTGAGTGGGAGCCGTACACGCCGCACTGAGCTGAGGAGTGCAGCTAGTGTGGGTTGCCCTAGGGCTGGGCAACTAACTTTTGCTAGATAGGTGGCGTGAGTTGTTTAAACTTAGTTTCCGCTTGTGTACTCTAAACACTAGTTTGTCACTGAAGTCTTGTACTACTTTGTGCATTTCAGTTGGTTTTCTATGCAATACAATGTTTCCTTATGATGTGTGCTGTCGGGTGTCGCATCGTGCGGCACCACCCTCTGTGATCCTGGATGAGCGGATCCCGGTCCACCACAGAGGCCTAGCGCCCGACAGGTGGCCCCAAAGCTAAGTGAACCCTATACACGATCTAGGGCTCCATCCTCTTAGTAGAGTGGCTGGCGGAAGAGTTAAGTCCCGCCGTCCGGCGCGCTGAGCGCCCCTGACCGTGTCTCAGGTGATGATGAAGATGTCGTCTTGTCGCCACGTCCTCTCGCCATGCTTGGGCGGCTTCGTGCCGTTGCGCAGCACTGTACTGCTGCCACGCCTTGTCGTCTGTCTTGTCACCGTAATGGTGAACGGGCAAGGGATGGAGGCGTGTGTTGTGCGCCATGCTTCTGGGGAAGGCGCGAGCGTTGAATGCGAATTCTGATGGCGCAATTCCTTCTTGACTTCGTCGACCCACGGCCCACGACGGATCATGGGGCACGTTGCGGCTCTGGAGCTCTTATCGACGGTCTTGGTACCAGGGGACACATGGCAGCTCCGGACCTCACCTCAGCGGGGAGGCTCAGGTTGGAGCCCAGGGCACGTGTCTGCACCAGAGCTGTCCTCAGCAAGGAGGCGGCTCAGAGCCAAGGGACACGTGTCAGCCCCGGATCTCACCTCAACAGCGAGGCTCGGGCCGGAGCCCAGGGCACGTGTCTGCACCGGAGCTGTCCCCAGTGGGGAGGCGACACGGAGCCAGGGGACACGTGGCAGCCCTGGACCTCACCTCAGCGACGAGGCTTGGGCTGGAGCATAGGGCACATGTCAGCTCTGCAGGTCATGCGCACGTGGCGGCCCTAGGGCTGACCATGAAGCCTAGGAAACGTGGCTTACGCTAGGGCCCACCTCGGCGGGCACGCGGGGCCAAGACTATCTTTTACGGACTATGCGGGGGTACCCGGTCTGCAGGATACCGACATTGACAATCACAGTTTGATTGTCACAATTCATAAGAAGTGCAAGAACTGGTTTCTCAACTACTGGTAAGTCCATCACAAGTTCACGCAGCCAATCGGCTTCAACAGTGGCGGTGTCTAATGCTGTGAGTTCTGCTTTCATTGTTGACCTCGTTAAGATGGTCCGCTTGCAAGACTTCCAGGAAACAGCGCCACCTCCCAATGTAAACACATATCCACTTGTGGCTTTTATCTCATCAACATCAGTTCACTGCGTGCATCAGAGACTCCAAATGTAGCCTCAAGTGCATCCTATATTTCCTTTCCACTAGACATAACCATGTAGCCATCCACTAACTTAGCGCTTAGAACACTAATCACAACACCTCTAAACAAATTGTCTGCAGCCTCAAAAGATCTCTCCTCATCAGCTGAGATCCCCCCTTGAGGTGCAGGTTTGCCTTTTGTGACGTGAATAACATTCATGGCAGTCAACCAAAGTATCATCTTTGCACGCCAACTCTTATAGTTTGATCCATCAAACATGTTTGGTCCTAATGCAGCAGCAAAGCCAGAAGCTGAAAATTTCCTAAAATACGATTTTTGGAATGTTGGAAAATTAGGAATTTTACGGTTTTGTTTAATCCATATTAAATCATAAAGCATAACTTGCAAATAAATCATAAACATGGTGATTATGATCGATCTTATGCTCTCAGTTTTAGCAATAGTAATACACAAAGTTACTAAAGCTAAAATATGAGTTTTAGAAAAGTACCCATAGGCGGGACCAGTACCGAAGGCACCGGCGGCACCATTCCCAACAGTCGACATGTTGGGATGCTTGAAGTAGTCAATCTCGTTTGGTGCAGGAAGATCGTCGAAGCAGTGCAGTCATGTTGCAGTGCAGATCACGTGCAAGAACAGCCGAAGTAGTCGTACACGAGCGTAAGGACACGAACGAAAGATCGAGCAGTCACGCGAGTGCATTCCCCAAAAATCGTATTCGCTCTCTATCTCGCGGCAAGATCTTGAGAGAGCAATTTTGAAGGCCTGCTCACTCTATTTTCTGTGCGCGCAGAAAGCAGAGTGAGGATTGCTTGGAGGCAGCGCAACAGAGAACGTGTGGAGGAGCACGAGAGAAGATTTGATTCTTCTGTCTATCACATGAAGGGATGACCTCCTTATATAGGAGTCAAGAAATGAGAGAGAATGAATACCATCAATCCAAGTTATGACGTTTATCAATTCAGCAATTATGATTCAGCCATTAACACGTCCGTTACTAGTCATTATTTGGTCCGCCATGACTCAACCATTAACGTGTTCGTTACTAGTCATTATTCAGTATGTTATGACAGCCATTAACGTGTTTGTTACTAGTCATTATTCGGCTGAATTGATTTTCAAAAAATGTCAAGACATGGCATCACACCAGCGCGACATTGTGTGATATGGTTTGACACGACACGCACGCGTGTTCGGAAAACATTTACCCTCTCACACCTTCACAATAGATAGCCAATATTTCAATGTATAAATTGGTTTAATCCTCTTCATAAAATATACTCCTAATATTTCACATATGCCTTGGAATTGTCATAACTAAATTATTTAAATAAATGGATCTTATACCCAAATATCTAACAATCCCCATAAAATTTCAAGGCATATAAGAAATACTCTCTGTTCTACTGCTGTTTGATATATCAGCGTTTAGATGGAGATTGTTAAGTTGAACTTCCATCTAGAATAGAGATTACACTTATTCACAACTGAACAATGGACTATGCCTTGAATTGACAGTTTTGTGTGAACAAGTTTCATCAAAGTCATTGATGATACTGGACTGCTAGAAACATTCCCTCAGTTTGGAGCGTATAAGTCATACTCTCTGGCCTTTCATGAGCATCTAGAGATTACCCAATCTCATAGACTGTGACTAGCAGTCGATCTCATATAGGTGTATTTCTCAGGAGATGTTCTGTAGGTCAACATCTCCAATTATACAAGCCACTCAGAATACATTAAGATTTAATCAACCCGCCATACAGAAAAGGAGAGTAATGCATCTCCAGCGGAGTGGGCTTTGTACATATATACTCTCCTCTCAACCAACCAATAGTTTGTTTCAACACTCCAATTCACGGGATCTCTAATCACAGAGAGTGAGTTACCACTATGGTATGACTTTATGTGTGTCTCAAGCCCATCTCCCTCGATGCTTCAGCTATCACATTTCGTGATAGCCCCTTGGTGAAGGGGTCTGCCAGGTTTTTATTTGTTTGGACATAGTCCAACACTATTACTTCGGAGTTTTTTATTTTCCTGACAGAATTCAACTGCCTTTTAACGTGTCTTGATGACTTCATGTTATCTTTAGAACTGTTGACCTTGACAATCACAGTTTGATTGTCACGATTCATAAGAATAGCAGGAACTGGTTTCTCAACTACCGGTAAGTCCATCACATGTTCACACAGCCAATCGGCTTCAACAGTGGCAGTGTCTAATGCTGTGAGTTCTGCTTCCATTGTTGACCTCGTTAAGATGGTTTGCTTGCAAGACTTCAAGGAAACAACGCCACCTCCCAAAGTGAACATGTATCCACTTGTGGCTTTTATCTCATCAACATTAGATATTTAGTTTGAATCACTATAACCCTCTAGTACCCTAGGGTATCTGGTATAGTGGATTCTGTAACTTGATGTACCCTTTAGATAGCGCATTACTCTTTCTAGAGCCAGCTAATGATCACCTCCTGGGTTTGAAACAAACCGGTTTAGTTTGCTCACATCAAACCGGCTAAGTACATCAACGAGCCTATGATTTGGGAATATCTCAATTGATCCCTAGATGTACCATAATTCTTTCTTAATAGTACACTAGAATATAAGGAGTTGAAGCAGGCTTACAGTCACTAAATCCAAAGCGACTCAAATCCTTTTCCATGTAATGGGATTGCACAAGTGTAATCCCACCTTCGTCTTCTCGTAACAATTTAATGTTTAAGATGACATTTGCTTCTATCAAATCTTTCATTTTGAAACTTTTGGATAAAAATCCTTGACCTCCTAAATCACATTAAGGTTGGTCCCAAAAATCAGTATGTCATCGACATACAAGCATAAGATCACTCCCTCTCCCCCACCATAGCGGTAATACACACATCTGTGTGCTTCATTAACAAAAAATCCTGCGGATGTTAGTAATTTCTCAAACTTGTCATGCCATTGCTTATGCTCTTGTTTTAGGCCATACAAAGATTTCAACAACTTACACACCTTTCCTTCATAACCACTTACTACAAATCCATCAGGTTGATCCATATAAATTTCCTCTTCTAGCTCTCCATTAAGGAAAGTCGTCTTAACGTCCATTTGATGGACAAGTAGACCGTGCGAGGCAGCCAATGATAGTAGTACTCGTATAGTAGTCAATCTAGCCACTGGTAAGTAAGTGTCAAAGAAATCTTCGCCTTCTTTATGGGTATAACCCTTTGCCACAAGTCTTGCCTTGTACTTTTCAATAGTACCATCAGGACTAAGCTTTTTCTTAAACACCCACTTACATCATATAGGTTTGCATCCATAAGGACGATCCACTATCTCCCATGTTTAATTAGACATGATGGAATCCATCTCATTTCCGATTGCTTCCTTCTAAAAGTCAGCGTCCTAAGATGAAAATGCCTCTGTAATGGTTCTTGGAGTATCATCCACCAAATATATAATGAAGTCATCACCAAAAGACTTTATAATCCTTTGTCTTTTACTCTTACGAGTTACTTCATTATCTTCATCCATTGGACTCTCCTGTAGTGGAGATTTAGTGTGTATTGTTGGAATGATGGGCTCAGGAGAGAAGATAGAGTTCTCGCTAGATGATCTATGTGTCTATTTCATTGGAAAAATATATTTTCAAAGAATGTGGCGTCTCTAGATTCTATAATTGTGCCCTCATGCATATCGGGAACATCGGATTTCACTATTAAAAATCTATATCCAACACTATGAAAAGAATAACCAAGAAAGACACAGTCTATGGTGTTTGGTCCAAGCTTTCTCTTCTTAGGGATTGGCACACTGACCTTAGCCAGACAACTCCAAGTTCTCTGGTAGAAGAGATTTAATCTTTTCTTTTCCCATTCCTCAAATGGAGTTATCTCTTTATTCTTTATAAGAACTTTATTCAGAACATGACAAGCAGTCAATATAGCCTCATCCCACCATTGCTCAGCAAGTCCCGCTGTTTCTAACATGGCATTAACCATCTATATTAGAGTGTGATTCTTTCTTTCTGCAATCCCATTTGATCGTGGTGAGTAGGGAGGCGTCCTCTTATGAATTATACCATGTTCCTCGTAGAATAATTTAAACTTGTTTGAAAAATACTCTCCACCTCAATCAGACCTAAGCCGTTTAATCTTTCTCTCAAGTTGGTTTCCTACTTCAGCTTTATATAGATTAAAATAGTGAAACGCCTCATCTTTTGACTTCAATAAATACACATAGAAAAATATAGTTGAACAATCTATCAAAGTCATGAAATATTTCTTTCCACCTTTTGTCAACACACCGTTCATTCACATAAATCTAAGTGAACTAGTTCTAATGGTGCCAAGTTTCTCGCCTCTGCCGTTTTATGAGGCTTGTGAGTTTGTTTTGACTGTACACATACTTGACACCTTGAACTTTTGATAGTGGTGAATTAGGGATTAAACTCATTCTGGCTAGCTGCGTCATGCACCCAAAATTAATGTGACAAAGTCGTGAATGCCAAATATTTGATTCATTATCACATGCATGGTTTACCATGTTACAAGTAATATCTGACAACGATAAACAAAACAAGCCTTCACACTCATAGCATTTTCCAATGAATGATCCAAGTCTGGATGCAACACATTTATTAGACTCAAACACTAGCTTATAACCATCTCTACATAACGTAGATCCACTGACAAGGTTCTTTTTGATCGCGGGGACGTGTTGTACATTCCTCAGTCGCACGATCTTTTCTGATGTAAACTTCAGATCAACCGTACCGACTCCATGTACAAATGCTTGACATCCATTGCCCATCAGCACGGAAGATTTCCTTGTGGTCTGATAAGACGAAATTAGGGACATGTCAGCACACACATGTATATTGGCCCCAGTGTCAACCCACCAGTCTGGCGAGTGACATACTGAAAGAACATATGGTATTGAAACATACCCGGATGTTCCCTCTTCAGTGTTGCCAATAACAATATTTGTTGATCTTTTATGCTTTTCCTTGCACTTTGGGCAATCCTTAGCCCAATGGCTAGATTTTCCATGGACAAAGCAATCGCCCTTCACTTTATTCTTCTTCTTCTTCTTAAAGCTAGATGTTTGATTGACTTTGTTCTTGTTGTCAGACTTATTCTTGTTTTTCTTGTTGGATCCAAAACTTCAATTTTGCACTAAATTTGCATTAGAGTTTTCCTCAAGCCCTTTCCCTCTGATATCCTTTTCTCTTGCCTTCTATTCAACATCTAGAGACCCAATTAAATCAGCAACGCTGAATTCTTGTCTCTTGTGTTTTAAGAAAATAGCAAAGTCCTGCCAAGAAAATGTAGCTTAGCAATAATGCAGCCTGCCACAAACTTGTCAGGCAATAAACATGGAAAGTGCTCGAGCTCTTTAGCAAGCGATTGAATCTCATGAGCCTGTTCTACTACAGAGCGGTCATCGACCATTCTATAGTCATGAAACTGCTCCATGACATACAGTTCACTGCCTGCATCGGAGACTCCAAATTTAGCCTCAAGTGCATCCTATATTTCCTTTCCACTAGACATAACCATGTAGACATACACTAACTGATCGCTTAGAATGCTAATCACAACACCTCTAAACAAATTGTCTGCAGCCTCAAAAGATCTCTCCTCATCAGCTGAGAGCCCCCCTTGAGATGCAGGTTTGTCTTTTGTGACGTGAATAACGTTCATGGCAGTCAACCAAAGTATCATCTTTGCACGCCAACTCTTATAGTTTGATCCATCAAACATTGTTTGGTCCTAATGCAGCAGCAAAGCCAGAAGCCGAAAAATCCCTAAAATACGATTTTTGGATTGTTGGAAAATTAGGAATTTTACGGTGTTGTTTAATCCATATTAGATCATAAAGCATGACTTGCAAATAAATCATAAACATAACAATTATGATCGATCTTATGCTCTCAGTTATAGCAATAGTAATACACAAAATTACTAAAGCTAAATATGAGTTTTAGGAAAGTACCCATAGGCGGGACCAGTACCGAAGGCACCGGAGGCGCTGTTCCCAAAAGTCGACATGTTGGGCTCCTTGAAGTAGTCCATCTCGTTTGGTGCAGGAAGATCGTCGAAGCAGTGCAGATCACGTGCACGAGCAACCAAAGTAGTCGTACACAAGTGTAAGGACACGAACGAAAGATCGAGCAGTCACGCGAGTCCGTTCCCCAAAAATCGTATTCGCTCTCCATCCCGTGGCAGGATCTCGAGGGAGCGTAGATTTCGGAGGCCTGCTCACTCTATTTTCTGTGCGTGCAGGAAGCAGAGTCGGGATTGCTTGGAGGCAATGCAGCAAAGAACATGTGGAGGAGCAAGAGAGAACATTTGCTTCTTGTGTCTATCACATGAAGGGATGGCCTCCTTATATAGGAGTCAAGAAATGAGAGAGAATGAATACCATCAATCCAAGTTATGATGTTAATCAATTCAGCGATTATGATTCAGCCATAAACACGTCCGTTACTAGTCATTATTTGGTCCGTCATGACTCAACCATTAACGTGTTCGTTACTAGTCATTATTCGGTATGTTATGACAGTCGTTAACGTGTTCGTTACTAGTCGTTATTCGGCTGAATTGATCTTCCAAAAACATTAAGACATGGCGTCACACCGGCACGACACTATGTGATATGGTTTGACACGACACGCGCGCGTGATCGGACAACATTTACCCTCTCGCACCTTCACAATAGATAGCCAATATTTCAATGTATAAATTGGTTTAATCCTCTCTTCATAAAATATACTCCTAATATTTCACATACGCCTTGGAATTAACTTAACTAAATTATTTAAATAAATGTGTCTTAGACCTAAATATCTAACAATCCCCACCAAATTTCAAGGCATATAAGACATACTCTTTGTCCTACTGCTGTTTGATATATCAGCATTTTGATGGAGATTGTTAACTTGAACATCCATCTAGAACAGAGATTACACTCATTCACAACTGAACAATAGACTATGCCTTGAATTGACAGTTTTGTGTGAACAAGTTTTATCAAAGTCATTGCTTATACTGGACTGCTAGAAACATTCCCTTAGTTTGGAGCATATAAGTCATACTCCCTGGCCTTTCATGAGCATCTAGAGATTACCCAATCTCATAGACTGTGACTAGCAGTCGAGCTCATATAGGTATATTCCTCAGGAAATGTTCTGTAGGTCAACGTCTCTTCTTATACAAGCCACTCAGAATACAGTAAGATTTAGTCAACCTGCCATATAGAAAAGGAGAGTAATGCATCTCCAGTGGAGTGGGCTTTGTACATATGTACTCTCCTCTCAGCCAACCAATAGTTTGTTTCAACACTCTAATTCACGGGATCTCCGATCACAAAGAGTGAGTTACCACTATGGTTTGACTTTATGTGGGTCTCAACTACCGGTAAGTCCATCACATGTTCACACAGCCAATCGGCTTCAACAGTGGTGGTGTCTAATGCTGTGAGTTCTGCTTCCATTGTTGACCTCGTTAATATGGTCAGCTTGCAAGACTTCTAGGAAACAACGTCAACTCCCAAAGTGAACACATATCCACTTGTGGCTTTTACCTCATCAACATCAGATATTTAGTTTGAATCACTATAACCCTCTAGTACCCTAGGGTATCCGATATAGTGGATTCCGTAACTTGATGTACCCTTTCGATAGCGCATTACCCTTTCTAGAGTTTGCCAATGATCATCTCCCGGGTTCAAAACAAACCAGCTTAGTTTGCTCATAGCAAACGAGATATCTGGCCTCATTGCGCTAGCTATGTACATCAACGAGCCTATGATTTGGAAGTATCTAAATTGATCCCTAGGTGTACCATAATTCTTTCTTAATAGTACACTAGAATCATACGGAGTTGAAGCAGGCTTATAGTCACTAAATCCAAAGTGACTCAAAACCTTTTCCATGTAATGGGATTGCACAAGTGTAATCCCGTCGTCATCTTCTCGTAACAATTTAATGTTTAAAATGACATTTGCTTTTACCAAATCTTTCATTTCGAAACTTTTGGATAAAAAATTCTTGACCTCCTTGATCACATTAAGGTTGGTCCCAAAAATCAGTATGTCATCGACATACAAGCATAAGATCACTCCCTCTCCCCCACCATAGCGGTAATACATAAATTTGTCTGCTTCATTAACAACAAATCCTGCGGATGTTAATGTTTTGTCAAACTTGTCATGCCATTGCTTATGTGCTTGTTCTAGGCCGTACAAAGATTTCAACAACTTACACACCTTTCCTTCATGACCACTTACTACAAATCCATCAGGTTGATCCATATAAATTTCCTCTTCTAGCTCTCCATTAAGGAAAGCCGTCTTAACGTCCATTTGATGGACAAGTAGACCGTGAGAGGCAGCCAATGATAGTAGTACTCGTATAGTAGTCAATATGGACACTGGTGAGTAAGTGTCAAAGAAATCTTTGACTTCTTTTTGGGTATAACCCTTTGCCACAAGTCTTGTCTTGTACTTTTCAATAGTACCATCAGGCCTAAGCTTTTTCTTAAACACCCACTTATATCGTATAGGTTTGCATCCATAATGATGATCCACTATCTCCCATGTTTCATTAGACATGATGGAATCCATCTCACTTCGGACTGCTTCCTTCCAAAAGTCAGCATCCTGAGATGAAAATGCTTCTGTAATGGTTCTTGGAGTATCATCCACCAGATATATAATGAAGTCATCACCAAAAGACTTTACAATCCTTTGTATTTCACTCTTACGAGTTACTTCATTATCTTCATCTGTTGGACTCTCCTAGTGAAGATTTAGTGTGTATTGTTGGAATAATGGGCTCAGGAGAGAAGGTAGAGTTCTCGCTAGATGATCTATGTGTCTATTTCATTGGAAATATATCTTCAAAGAATGTGGTGTCTCTATATTCTATAATTGTGCCCTCATGCATATCGAGAACATCTGATTTCACTATTAAAAATCTATATCTGACGCTGTGAAAAGAATAACCAAGAAAGACACAGTCTATGGTGTTAGGTCCAAGATTTCTCTTCTTAGGGATTGGCACACTGACCTTAGCCAGACAACCCAAGTTATCAGGTATGAGAGATTTAATCTTTTCTTGTCCCATTCTTCAAATGGAGTTATCTCTTTATTCTTTATAAGAACTTTATTTAGAACATGACAAGCGATCAATATAGCCTCACCCCACCATTGCTCAGAAAGTCCCGCTATTTCTAACATGGCATTAACCATCTCAGTTAGAGTGCGATTCTTTCTTTCTGCAATCCCATTTGATTGTGGTGAGTAGGGAGGCGTCCTCTCATGAATTATACCATGTTCCTCGCAGAATATTTTAAACTCGTTTGAAATATACTCTCCACCTCGATCAGCTATGGATCCCATCAGCTCCGGTGGAACAGCCTTCGTGAGAACCTCGAGTGTCATCCGATCTTCAACGAAGACATCGGTGCCGACACTTACAGCGAGCGACAGGCCTCGCGCCTGCAGCATGACTCTCATAAGCGCCGTCCAATCATGATAATTAGACTTTGTAAGCCTCAGGAAGGATCCGTTAGTGGTGATCTCCTTCGTGATGCGGTGGATGATGAGTCCGCCTGACCCACCTTCTCTTGAGCCGCCCCCACTTCCACCGGACATGTACACCGGCATGTGTTCTCTGTTCGCACCCAGCTGATACATCGGCGGTGAGGCAGAATGGCGACGGGGCATGTTGCGGTCGATCTAGGGTCCAGGTGGCTTAACACAGATCTTGTGCCAATTGTAAACAATTAGCCTTCACTCACGATGCTCAGGTGATGATCTAATGAGTAGACACAAGTGTTATGAGCAGCCACACTGGATTTTCTCGAGCTTGGCTGATATTATAAAGATGATAAGCAACAACAGAAACTGAACTTCTGCTTGAGTCTCCCGGCATGCAGCGCACGAAGCCATACCCGCTCATCACCTGGATGCTAAAGGCCCGGCCTACAATGACCCCTACTTTTACTCACGCACTATGCGCAATGATCATGACATGCGGGACAGGACAAGTTCCTGGCTTAGCGCTATCGCGCGGGGGGGGGGGGGGGGGGGGGGGGGGGGGGCTTCTGTCCGGGGACCCGTGCTCCTGCAATCGCACTGGGTGGTGCCGTTCGATGCGGCACCCAACAGCATGCACGAAAAGATGGTAAGAACATAGAAAACGATTTATTTCGCAACATAAGATCTTTTACAACATATTGTACATAAGTTGTACACCGCAGCGGAAATTTAAAACTGGACACTTACTCTCTCGACCCTAACTACGCTGAAGAGAAGTCATTCAGCCCATGAACGTTTCCTACTAGCTTCACCAAAGTAAGGCAGCAGCTAGTTTTCTGGTGAGTTAAACGAACCTTGAGGATCGACGTCTCACCGAACAACCATCTTCATAGCAGGCATCGTGCTACCTGCAAAAACAACTACGAAGCAACCGTGAGCACTAAGGCTCAGCAAGTCTTAACCGTCAATACTAAACATGTAACCCTACATGCAAGAGTAGTAAGAAGATAGGAACGTGAACTTTGCAAAATGAAGCTTGACTAAACTTGATCCTTATATTCCGATTCTTATAGCATTCATTTTAGTGGTCCTCACGCCTCACAACACCAGAAGTCCACAATCAAACAAGAAGCACTTATCCCAATGTTTCTAGCCTAAGGTGGAATAGAACTTTAGTTGGAACTATATCTAATTCAGTCAAGGTTCCAATACAATGATTATACCATGAACAACAGGTTAAGAGACTTAGTTCCTCTTATTAATACGTCATGGCGCAGTGGGCAAGTATGTTCAATCCTCTTCCGCGAGCGACGGTGATTCGAATCAATAACAACCCGGAATACACGACACATAAACCCACCTCAAAAGAAGCGCTCTTTCTTACGTTGTATGAAGCAACCTTTCACACGACACCCCTACATAGAAAAATGTTTCGCGCTGAGCAGGATGGTCCTCTACGCGGACACGTCGAAGTTGCCCGCTAAAGGATTTACACCTCCCGCCTTCTCAACGCTATTCCCACGTGAAGGATGAGTTTCTTTATCACGGTCTATCGAGTTACATCGGTTTCATGGGTCCCATACCCCACTATATTTCAAGTATAGCTCAAACTTGTCCAGCAGGGCCGCATACGTGCGGTCCTTAACCGACACGGACGGGGCTAATAACCAACCTCCACATGTGCATTACCCTCCCGGCCCAGGCCCAATGTGGTCTCAAGCATTATCACACCCATCGTAGGTCGAGACAACCTTGAGCGCTCCATCTAGCCAGGGTTATAATAGTCATGCAAGTGGGTTTAAAGCATCTTAGACATAATTCACAATATCAAGTCTAATAAACATGAGTTGAAGGTAAAGCAAAATTTAAAAACAGTAATTATATGCAAACCGGGCCTTGCCTTGCTCAATGGTTTTGTTAGAGGCTATGAGTTAGTCTTCCTCCGGAGAATCCGCCAAACTCGTCACGAGATGGAGATCCTCGCTGCTGAGTTGAATCCTCGTCGAACATCGACGTTATGAGCTATTCAGATGATGATGCACATAGTTTCAAAAGCAAATTAGCAAATGTTGGAAAACTGTTGTACAAGTTAATTATAACTAAGAGGGAAAAACAAAAGCAGGGTTTCTGTTGTTGGATCTACAATATTGGAGAGGAAGAATGCTAGGTGAAATCAAGGTAAAATTAATCACCATGTGATTAATCCCTTATATGAACACTTAGACCTAAATAATGGTAGCTCAAGCTCCAGAGGTCCAATGAAGCTGAAAATTGAACCACAGCTTCCAGGAAAAGTATTTAGGCAGTGTGCAAAAATTTGAGCTCATTAAATGGCTCAATGTGATCACAGCAAATCCTTATGTGGTATTAACTAATCTGCCTTTATCCCCTAGATCTTAAGCTTTCCTATGCTGAAAAGTGGACTTTTTGTGAAGTACAAAATGTCCTGAGTCCCCATTTTTGGACATTCCTACATGGAGATATGGATTTTATAAGTATTGGGGAAAAACTGGAAAATGACTCTGTTCTATTTTCCAATTTTCAGACACATAAAGGATTGACACTACATTTGGCCAAGAAAATTAAGTCCAATGACTCTGAAATTTTTACTGGGGTTCAAGTATATTTAGGGAAAGTTTGTGCCCAAAATTTAGAATTTTCCAATAAACAGAACTCCTGGAATTAATTCTACAAGATTTTTTTAAATGAATTAATGAGACAAATCCAGGGATTTTCATAAATATAGGGCTGTTCCCCTGGATAGTACTCACTGAGAGGAATCCAGCGCAATTTATTTGACAATTTTTGGACAATTCTACACCAAGTTATGGCTATTGGAAATTTGAACTAACACTGAAATTCTTGGAATTGTTTAAAATCCCAACAGTAGGTCCCATGCCACATAGCTTCTCCTACCTCGCGCCAAACAGAGTCGCGCGGCGGCACCCTCCAGCGAGGGTCGACGGAGTGGCCTTCCCGGCCACCCCACCGGCCAAAACATGCCACCTGCCCCTAAGTCGACCCGCTGAACACGTTTGCATGGTCGCCGGCTGCCAGAGATGATCAGAAATGGGTGTGCGACGGCAGCAGTCCTGATTAGGGTTCTGGTGAGGTCGGGCACGCTTGTTTCTCCACCAAATCATCAGGTTTTTGGCTATATAGAACCAGGGAGTTGTGAGGAAGCTGGAAATGGACGCCCTTTCTGATGAAGCGGCCCGCAACACCGAGCTCCACGGTTACCCGAGGCGCTTTTGTACTGGCGGCTAGGAAAACGGCTAGAACTTCGTCAATTCTTGATGTTTTTTCTTGGTTCTGCTTCGAGGAGGGGCTCTACGGAGTGTAGAAGCTACGTGCAAGCTGGCTCGAGCATTGGTGAATCATGTAACCCGAATTTGGGTTTAAACCGAGGTTTAAGAGGATGAACTAGGGTTCGGGCTTTTTGGAAATTCTTGCTCTAGGGTTGATCATTTGCTAAAAGGACGGAAGCTATACGGTCTAGGGAGGCTAACTCACCTTTCTTATGCAGGGAGTTGGAGGCGACGACGTCCGTGGCATGCTGTCCACGGTGAGCCGAAGAGAGCTCCGCCGCCGCACCTCGGTAATTCGTCGGCGATAGTCGAATTGTGAGCAACAGGATCTAGGAAACTTTGGTGTGGCGAGGGGAGCAGCTAGAGCACGTCTGGGCGCTTCTTTTTGCTGGAGCTCGAGCAACCGATGATCAACCGGCTGGGGGCGAGCAAGAAACAAAGAAGCGCGGGCGCCGCTGTTCTTCGCGGGAGATAAGCAACCGAGAGCGAGAGCCCGAGCTGGGAGAAGAGAACTTCGTTGTTGCTTCACGTGTGAGGGATAAGAGCGGCGAACCGATCGGGAGAACACCCAGGCAGGCAGCTCGCCGGCCACTTCTCTGCTCGGTGGCACGCGCTGAACAATCGAAGGAGTTGGTTCTGAACTGAGCCGATGACATGTGGGGTCCACTATGATTTACTCCCCCTCCTCTCCGTGCTTTGAGATTCCCACAAGACCTTGGTCCAAAATTATCCAAAATTGGAGTGTAGGCCAAAAAGGATGTGGGGAACTCAAATCTGAACTCATATTTCCAAATTGAGCATATTTGGTTCATATTTCAAATTCAAATTTGAATGTGCTCTCAATTATTCCTATTAATAAATGGTGTATGAGCTCTAAAAATACCCAAATTTGGAATATAAGCACTTTGATACATGGGAAATTTCCCTCCATCCTTTTCATAGTAATCGTTAACATGAATTCAATTCAGAGGGTGAAGTTCCCTGTTCATGTTAAAATGTGCTAACATGAGTTGAAATTTTTTTTAACTCCCTCACCTGTCCATTGTGGATTCATCATGTCATGTGACACATAATGACCCTTTTCTTCTCCTTAACTTTGCTTCATAAAGTGAAGTGTAACTTTACAAAAATTAAGGCTGTTACATTCCTCCCCTCTTAAAAGAATCTCGTCCCGAGATTACAAAAGGAAAGGGAAAGGGAGAAAGACTACTGTACATATGGTACAAACAAGTCAGAAAAATTTAAACGGAGAAAATCCTCGTTTTCTCACGTCGCTTCATCAGCTGTGTGGTTACTCCACAAGACTTTGTAAAATCGCAATGTCCAATTTCTTGTTGCGTGAGTTGTCTTATTGATAATTTGTATCGGATACTTAGAATAAGTGAGATCCGGTTAAAGATCCTCAATGTTCTCCACATGAACTGCAGTTGGGTACTTAAGACATTTCCGCATCTGAGATACGTGGAAAACATTGTGAATACCCAAAAGTGACGCCGGTAACTCCAGGCGATAGGCCACGGGTCCTCATATCTCGATGACGGAAAATGGCCCAACGAATCGAGGAGCCAGTTTTCCCTTCACTCGAAACGATGAATCCCTTTCATCAGAGAGACACGAAGATACATGTGGTCCCCGATGTCGAAGTAGAGAGATCGACGTCTTTTGTCTGCATAACTCTTCTGCTGAGATTGAGCAGCCTTTAAGTTGGCTTGAATCACTCGCACTCGTTCATCAGCTTCATTCACAAGATCAATTCCGTAGACCACTCTCTCACCGGACTCACACCAATTCAGTGGTGTGCGGCACTTCCGGCCATAAAGAGCTTCATACGGGGACCATTTCGATGCTGGATTGATAACCGTTATTATATGATGCTAACGGTGGGTGGTCATCCCAATTCTTCCCATGGTTGATGACACATGCCCTTAACATATCCTCCAAAATATGATTCACCCTTTCTCTTTGACCGTCAGTTTTTGGATGATACGCTGAACTCCGAATTAACTTGGTCCCCAAGGAAGCATGTAGTTGCTCCCAAAATCTGGATACGAATAGTGCACCTCGGTCAGAGACAATGGTGTGGGGAACCCCGTGTAAACACACGATTCTTGCGATGAACAGCTCCGCATACTTCTTTGCCACATATCTGGTTTGGGCCGGAATAAAATGAGTTGTCTTGGTCAAACGATCGACGATTACCCAAATAGAATCATGCTTATTGCTGGTCATGGGTAATCCGATGATGAAGTCCATACTTATGTCTTCCCACTTCCATGCTGGAACCTTCAGCGGTTGAAGAGGTCCGGCTTTCCGCATATGATCGGCTTTAACTCGATGACACGTATCACACTCGGATACGTATTTTGCAATCTCTCTTTTCATCCGTGTCCACCAAAACTTATATTTCAAATCCTGATACATTTTGTTGCTTCCTGGATGAATGGAGTACTTGGATAAATGTGCTTCATCCAATATTTTCCTCCACAATTTCATATTTCGGGGTACAACTATTCAGTTGTTAAACCAGAGCGTACCCTCTTCATACTTGCGGAACATCTTCAACTCACCACTGTTCACTCTTCTCCGGATGTGAGATATACCCATGTCTCTCTTCTAAGCCTCCAATCTCATCACGGATTGTAGGAATAAGAGCAAGATTGAACAGTGATCCGTAGGGAACTAAGCGCAGGCTTGGTTCTCCTTCATCTGTAACCATGGCTAAATGGTGAACGTGGGCTTTCCGACTAAATGCATCAGCAACCACATTTGCTTTGCCTGGATGGTAATGAATTTCAAGTTCATAATACTTGATTAATTTGAACCATCTTCGCTGCCTCATATTCAGTTCTTTTTGTGTGAAGATGTACTTCAAACTTTTATAGTCAGTGTAGAGATGTACTAGATTGCCTAGTAAATAATGTCTCCATATTTTCAATGCAAGGACCACTACAGCTAATTTAAGGTCGTGCATCGGATAATTCTGCTCATTTCCCTTGAGTTGTCGGGATTCATACACGATCACGCGTCCTTCTTGCATCAGCACATAACCCAAACCAATATCGGATGCATCAAAATAAACACCAAACGGCTTTGTTGTGTCCGGCTGGGCCAAAACTGGAGCTGTGGTGAGATGCTTCACTAAGTTTGAAAAGCTTGTTCACATGAATTGCTCCAATCATATTTGGTGTTTTTCTTTAACAGCTCCGTCATAGGTTTAGCGACTTTGGTGAAGTTTGGAATGAATCTCCAGTAATAACCCGCTAACCCTAGGAAACTCCTCAGTTCATGAACAGATGTTGGAAATTTCCAATTCAGCACTTGCTCGATTTTACTTGGTCCACAACGATGCCTTCCGCTGAAATGATATGCCCAAGAAATGGCACTTTGCTGATCCAAAACTCACATTTACTGAACTTTGCATATAGATTGTGATCTCTCAAGCGTTGGAGTACAATACGCAAATCTTCAGCGTGTTCTTCTTCTGACTTAGAATAGACCAAGATATCGTTGATGAAAACCACGACAAACTTGTCTAGCTCTGGCATGAACACCGAGTTCATGAGATACATAAAATGAGCAGGAGCATTGGTCAACACAAATGACATGACAAGATATTCATAAAGTCCATATCTTGTCGAGAACGTCGTCTTTGGTATATCTTCTGCCCCGATTTTTATCTGGTCATAACCGGACCGAAGATCCATCTTGGAAAATACCTTAGCACCCACTAGTTGATTGTAACACCCCAAAACCTGTTAAGAGGGGAATTTAAAAAATTTTGGACGTATTGCATGTGCTGCAGAAATTCAAATTCAACTCAAAACAGAAAAGAAAAAGAAAAAGAAAAAAACAAAACCCCCGGCCAGTGGGCCGAAACCCACCAGCTGGCCCACCCGCCCCCGCACCAGCCCGCAGCCGCGCGCTCCCCTCTCTCTCTCACTGACACGCCGGACCCGCGTGTCATCCCTCACCTCCCGCTCGCGCCAACAGCCGGACTCCTCCGCGCGCGCCCGATCGCAACCGACTCTGGAAATCCGCGTCCCCAGCCCGACTCCCGGTCCCGGACGACTCCGGCTTGATCTAAACAGACACGCCGCCCTCCCTCGTCTATAAAAACGCCGGCATCGCCCCGTTTTTCCCCCACGATCGGCTGTTTTTCCTTCCGGTGAGAACCGAAGCTCCGATCACCGTTATCTCTCGATCTCTGCTCGGATTTTTCGATCTAACGCGTCGATCGTGTTCCACCGCCTCCGGGGAATCACGTAGGTGCAGAAGACTCGGTAAGATTGCGCTCTAGGCACAGCTCCGATGAGCACCGCAGCGATTCCATCTCGGACCTCGTCGCCCACCGCCTTCCAGGACCTCCGAGCTCAAGAAAAACCCCGAGGTGAGATCCCCGACCTCCCCTCTACCGATCTATGCCATGAAATCCCAGTTTTAGGAAGAATAGACGAAGATCCAAAGTTTTCCGGCGAGATCGCCGCCTCCCGCCGCCGCGCGCCGCCTGGCAGCGCCGCCCGCGCACGGTCAGAGCGACGTGTCCGCTTATGCGCCGTCTATTTTAAATCGCACTGTAGAATTAAAACCCGCGCGTACTGGTTCGGCGATCTAATCTGAGCCATCTGTTTTAAATCAGACGGTCCACGTCGGCCCCGCATTATAAAGGCTGGGATTCTTACGCGCTACCCCCTGGGGGTCTCGGAAAATACGAGCTAGCCCCGGAAACTTTTGATCTAGCCCCTGGAACTTCAGAAATTCATGTAAATTCAATTAAAAATCAGTTTTAGCCCCTGAACTTAATAAAAATTAGGAAAACCCCTCTGTTATGTGTAGTTAGACCCCTGGAAATTTATGAAATAATATAATAGACCCTGTAGTGGGGTGAGTTTACCTTTTTAACCCTATATGATATTAAATTTACGAATTTGAATATGTGATTAGGATTTAAAATTTAAAAGGTGAGACAAACACATTGTAAATTCAAATTTAAACTCTCCTAGCACTTGGAAAACTTTAGAATGAGTTAAAAGTAGATTTTAAGCTGAAATGAATCTGTTTAATCGATTGTTCACATTTATTAGTTATAGGGACACATTCTTAGGTTAGGCAATAATTCTGAAAATTGGTAAAATAAATTTAAATTAGTTCACATCAGAGGAGAAGTTCAAAAATATATTATTTAATATTTTAGATCAG
Organism: Neostapfia colusana; assembly: GCA_030760725.1. Lineage (NCBI taxonomy): Eukaryota > Viridiplantae > Streptophyta > Magnoliopsida > Poales > Poaceae > Neostapfia > Neostapfia colusana. The sequence continues at coordinate 21,960,921 of JASWHV010000011.1, forward strand.
AACTTATTCTGTTTAGATGATATGCCCTACTATTTAATATTAAAATTTACTTTTAGTCATAGAAAATAAATCTGGAAAATATAGGAAAATAGGTATGCATGACTAGAAAATGATAAATGAAGTCTCCAAATCCAAAGACTTCAGTTTACGATTGGTAGAAGATCTGAAAACCCATTTGGAGTAGGAAAATACCTTCCATGCATACTTGGTAGCTAAGAAGTGTATCAATTGAATATAAGGAATTTGTTCAAATTGGAAATTCATATATAGTGTGCAAACAGAAATCTGAATACAAAAGTTAGAAATCATATACACATGTTTAAAAGTGCATGTAAGCCAAAAATCAACACACATAGAGTACCCACAACACTTAGAAATGTGAATGACTTTCATAGGTGTGAATGTGTGGTTTGTATGAAGTGAAAGTGTGAACTATGTCTTATGGATTGTTGTTTTCTTTTGCTATGTGTGTTGGCATGAGTAGAACCTGCCCCAGAGCAAGTTCTCCCCTTCCAAGACCAAGACTTTCCATTCTCAGAGCAGAAAGAAGAAGGCAAGTGTCCTTGACCACTTTGTTCCTATACTAGGATGTGTAGATAGAATTATTTGCATTGTCAATTGAAATATGAAACCCATGCAGGGAAGTTTCCCTAGAATTGCATTACCTTGTTTTCCTTGTAGCTTGGGATGGGATTTTGCTTTATTATGTCATTCATTCATATTACTTATGCTTAGTCATGCTTAGAATGGGATAAGTGGGATATGATATCATCAACTTGCTTACCTTATTCTTGAATGAGATATTATGAGTTATGTAGAGGTAGGGATCGAGGCAAGTTGGATGTTTTGGTTGGTGCTGGGTGCACGAGACTCGGGTTTGTGTTTAGTGCTTGCCTGGATCCTAAGGACCGGTTCATGGAGCATGTAACCTGGCTTTACCATGCCAACCACATGCTGAGATGGGGCAGCTTGGCCAATTAATTAGGTGTATCCCCGGCGTAGTATGGGTGTGTTGGATGGTGCGGGGAATAGGTGTCAGCTGGACTACCATATGAACCGCAAGGCTCAAGAGGGGGCCACTACAGCGGGCTTGGAGCCTCTTGTATGCTGTTAGGGGTGAAACCTCAGTGGGCCCATGCTCGTCGGGAATCCCTTTGTAAAGGCTTCGTAGTGATCTCCTGGCTACACACCTGGGAAGTGTGAATGTGGTTCGTAGCCACTGGCATAATGGAGGTTCTTTTGGTCCACCCGGCAACGTGGGATGAAATCACTACATGTGGGTACAGTGGTGCAAACTCTGCAGAGTCAAAACTGTCATGACAGCCATGCTCACGGTCAAGAGCGGCTTCGACTTATTCATGATTAGAGGATGATGGATTTGGAAGTTGAGGATGTTAAGCGGGGAGTTTAACATTGGAAATGATGTTATGGTTATTTGATTATGATGATGGGATGGGAGATTGGGACCATTTCACCTGTGTAGTAATGTAGGTGCTTAATAAGCTAAGGTGGTAGGCAATAATTGCGTAGCGCTTTAACCATGAGTTCAACCTCTCCTTGTTCTAGACATGCATGTCATAACCTTCCCCCACTTGCTGAGTACCATCGGTACTCAAACTTGCATATTTGTTGGTTTATATTGCTGCTCAGGTCAATAGAATGATGTGGTATTTAATGATCAAGACTTTGGACCCGAAGAAGGTTTCTAGGTTCATGGAGTCCCCCGGGCAACGCCTGTGACGGAGCCCACAAGAATAATATTCCGCTGCTATTTTATTTACATGTTATGAACTTATTATCGTCCATCGAGACATATGCTATGTAAGACTTATTTATATTCGACACCTGCCTTGTAATAAATGATGTTTCACTATTTGTCATCACATGTATGAGAAAATGATCCTGGCATACATGTGATATTCACTCGGTTGTTCTTCGGAGAAACCGGGTGTGACAGAAGTGGTATCAGAGCCAAGGCTGCTCGTAGGAACGTGGACCTAGGTAGAAATGGGCGTATTTAAGGACCCTATTTTCTTAAAAACTATTTTACAAAGGTGTGGGTTGAAAAGTGTTATTTAATGGGGTCACCTTATTCATCTTACCTCAACTTTTATTCAAAATAGGAATTTTTGTTTAAAATCTTATCTAACTTAATTTTAAATGCTTTATTTTTTAGATGGTTCGCATGATCCGCACCGCCCGCAAGTCCACCGGAGGGAGAGTTCCGGTAGTTGCCCTTGCCCTGAGAGAGGAGAATCGTCCGGTGACGTATCTCTCCTACGGATTGGCAGTAGGAGGCTTGTTGCGCCGTCTTCGACGCATGCTCCAAGCCGCCGGCAATACGGGCAAGCTAATCATACACTACAGCTCCACCCGAACCATCCGTGAGAAGCGGGAAGAGTGGAGTTCCGAAATGAGGATTATCCACGAAAATCAGCTGCTCAAGATCCACCGCTCTCCATCTTGTCGAGCGACACAGGTCGATGCGGAGAAGGATGTCACCTAGGAGGCAATCACATACCAGAGTCACATCTATCGTCGCCACCTGGACAGGACTGAGTACATGTATGTCCTCCAGCGTGAGAGTGGTACAACGGAGTACAAGTACCCGCCAGTGCAGCAGGGGACTTCCCATGAGCACATGGACCTGTGCTTGGAGGAGGATGCCATGCTCAGCACTCGACTGCAGGAGTGTCAGCAAGAGCTTCAGGATGTACGTGACACCCTGAAGGAGACTGAGGCGTTGCTTCGAGCCAGCTTGAGGGCGAGAGAAAGAGGAGATGGGAATGAACTGTTTGTCACTGTGAATGACACATGGACTCCTGACTCCCCAGATCACCGGGCGAGCAGGCGTCGCCGCACTTCTCCACCAGCAGCTTCCCCACCCAAAGCAGAGTCAGAGGGCAGCCGCAATAACGAGGAAGATCCCGAGGAGCCAGCTCAGTGATATGAGTAATGTAGAGTCCTTTCCCTTAGTTTAGCAGGTGGTCGAGTAGTCGAGTCATTACCTTAGTTAATGGAGTGTTAATGCTTGGAGTGTGACGTGAGTTGTGGAAGCCATGGGCGTTTGTCCACAACCTCGTCTTCAAGTTGTTTTGCTTTGGTGTATGCACCCACCCATATGAATTAAGAGTGCATTTATGTTCGCGTAAGACATGAAACTCTCAGAAATATAATAAGGTCTCAAAATTTAAAAAAAAACATGCAAATTGGGAAGTTAATACGAAATGCTTTAAGTTAACATCTGGTTGATCATGATAGATGGCCGGAAGAGGAAAGGGTCGTGGTGCCAACCCCGCCAACAACAACGATGAGGCTGGCAATCCTCATCTTTCTGGAGGACAAAACAGGGGTGGTCGCCGTGAAGGAGTTGATCCCATCCACCAAATTCTTGAGAATCAGAATCAGCTCATCCAGAACCTAACTCAAGTGGTGGCCAACTTGCACCAAGCTCCACCTCCACAAGCTGCACCACGCCAACCAAGGTTGAGTGAGTTTCTAGGGACTCAACCTCCAAAGTTTGCAAGTGCTGCTGAACCTCTGGAGGCAGATGATTGGCTAAAGACCATTGAGAGCAAGATGAGGATCATACAATGCCAAGGATATGAGAGGGTGCTGTTTGCCTCTCACCAATTGCATGGACCTGCTGCTGATTGGTGGACCACTTACGTGGCCGCCCATCATGACCCTGAGAACATCACATGGGAAGAGTTCAAGCGTAGCTTCCGCAACCATTACATACCAAGGGGTGAACTCAAAAACAAGAGAAAGGAGTTCTTGGGGCTGCAGCAAGGAAACATGACTGTGAGGGAATACCTCACTAAATTCACCCAACTATCCTGTTATGCCCCACGGGACATAGAGACTGATGAGCAGAAACAGGACTGCTTTGTGGAAGGACTTACGGCGGAAATGCAGTGTGCAATGTCCTCCAACGAGTATGAAAGTTTCCAAAAGATGGTGGACAGAGCATTTGTTGTGGAAAGGAAGCTGAAGGCCTTGGAAAATGAAAACAAGAGGAAGGCAGGATGGTCACACCAAGCCTCGGGTAGCAACACCCGCCCACGTCTGATGCAGCAACCCGCAGGGCAGACGAGCCGTGCTGTGGTACCCTACTCCGCACCAAGATGGTACAACCCGAACTTCAGGCCTCCGTTAGCACCAACACAGCACAATGTCAGTTTGTACAGCAGCCTCGCCCCATATATCAACCTTGACCAGCAATACAAGAGACCTTATCGGATGGACTCCAAGCAGCTGGGAGAACTCAAGGATCATTTAAGAGAATTGACAAGGAAGGGGTACATTCATCCTAGTTCCTCACCATGGGGAGCTCCAGGATATTTGTGCCCAAGAAGGACGGAACCCAAAGGTTATGCGTAGACTACCGTGCCTTGAATGAAGTAACCATCAAGAACAAGTACCCATTACCCCGCATTGAAGACTTGTTTGATCAGTTGAGGGGAGCTTGTGTGTTCTCGAAAATTGATCTCCGGTCGGTATACCACCAACTTAAGATAAGGCAAACTGATATTCCAAAGGCAGTTTTCGTATCTCGGTACGGACTGTATGAATACACCGTCATGCCTTTCGGACTAACTAATGCCCCGGCATACTTCATGTATCTTATGAACAAGGTATTCATGGAATATCTGGACAAATTTGTGGTGGTTTTCATAGATGACATTCTCGTCTTCCCCAAAGATGAAGAAGAACATGAGAAACATCTAAGGTCGGTGTTGCAGAAGCTGAGAGAACACAAACTATATGCCAAGTTGAGCAAGTGTGAGTTTTGGCTGAAGAGAGTTCCCTTCTTAGGACATATAATCTCGGAGGGCGGAATCTCCGTAGATCCCGCCAAGATCGAGGATGTACAAAAGTGGAAGACCCCTGAGAATGTCGGGGAAGTTCGAAGCTTCTTAGGATTGGCTGGGTATTATCGACGGTTTATTGAGGGATTCTCCAAGATCTCGAGACCCCTCACCAAACTGTTGGAGAAAGGAATCACATTCACATGGACGCCGCAGTGCGAGACGAGTTTTCAAGAGCTAAAGAAAAGATTGACAACAGCCCCAGTGCTAGTTATGCCAGACATGCAGAAGAACTTTTCGGTGTACTGCGATGCCTCTGGAAACGGGTTGGGATGTGTTCTCATGCAAGAGGGGCATGTCGTGGCTTACGCGTCACGGCAGCTCCGGAAACACGAGAAGAACTATCCTACACATGACCTAGAACTAGCCGCAGTGGTACACGCGTTGAAGATTTGGCGGCACTACTTGATGGGGAAGAGGACAGAGATATATACGGATCATAAGAGCTTAAAGTACATTTTCACACAGCCAGATCTCAACCTCAGACAAAGGAGATGGTTAGAGCTGATCAACGACTTTGATGTAGGAATCAACTATCATCCTGGGAAAGCGAACGTCGTTGCAGATGCTTTAAGCCGGAAGGTGCAGGTCAATAGGTTGAGCTTGAAGGACATGCCTACAGAATTGAAGGAAGAGGTTATAAGACTCAACCTATACCTGGTGAATAGTGGTGAAGCCATCGCCATGGAAGTCGACTCCACATTAGAGCAAGACATACGCGATGGTCAAAAGAATGATGAGAAGATACAAGAAATCCGATAACTCATCAAGGATAATAGAGCCCCTGGTTTCAGAGAGGATGAACAAGGTACGGTGTGGCACGGGAAAAGAATCTGTGTGCCTGAAGTGAAGGAGATCCGTGAATTGATTTTGAAGGAGGCTCAAGATTCCGACTATTCCATTCATCCTGGAAGTACTAAGATGTATCATGACCTCGAGAGCAGATATTGGTGGTATGGAATGAAGCGAGATGTCGCGGAACATGTTGCCCTATGTGACACATGTCAGTTGGTGAAAGCGGAACATCAACGACCCGCGGGATTATTGCAACCTGTAAGGGCCTCAGTTTCTGACACATAATTGAAGTGTTCATCACCACACACACACCTCATTTGAGGAATGATGATGAACACAAACGAAGAGCAAGTAACAATTATCAACATGGTCATTAGAAAACAAACTCACACATTGCAAAAGTGGTATTTCCCACATGTGATATAGATGGGCTGGACATATGAAAACTCCTACACTTTACTAAGGATGTCCATGCCAAGTTTCACCCAAATTCAAAAACTTTTTGAGGTCATTTTGGGTATAGTTAGGAAGAGGGCAGTTTGAAACCATATTCAAATTCAAACTGTTTTTATCCCATGAATTTAAAAGTGGGAGGCATATTCTTACTCAACACATTTTTGTGAGCCCACACACCAATTTTCACTCCATTTGGAGTTGATCTTGACATGAACTAAGTGGGGCAAATTCAAACTTCATTTGAATTCAAAACTGCACTTGTGCTGAAATTCACTCAAACCAAACCCAATTCGAATGGCTCAAGGGTGAATAATCTGAATCACCAGGGGTATTATGGGGTTCACTGTTCACTACAGTGATCAGGAGTAAATTTCAGAGGTTAAAACCCCGGGTGGGGCCCACATGTCATAGAGGGAAGAAGGAGAAACTTGCAACCAAAGTCAGAGTCTCGGTGGGAAATTCCACCGAGCAGCTGTCGGCTGTGCCACCGAGCAGCTACCGGCGCCACCAGCTGCTTCCCCCTCCGCGCGATGGCGCCAGGGCGGCTTGCTCGTGCCCCCACGCGACCGGCACCGCCTCAGCCGAGCAGGAGTCGGCCGGCTTTATCTTCTCGCGGGCAAACCCGAGCAGCGGCATTGTTTCTCGCCGCAGCTCTCTGCTCAATCGGGAAAACCAGCAAAACAATCTCCTTCGTTCCTAAGCTGCTAGACAGCCACCGGAGGTCACGCGCCACCCTCCCAACGCCTGGACCACCGGGTTTCGGCCCCTGTTCCCATGACCAACGACGACCGCCGCAGTTTAGCTGAAGGACGGCGATCGGTCTCACGCGGGCAGCACGCTGCAACCACTTCCACGGCCGAGCAAGGGTGGCAACAGGAGCGCACGGACTTCACACTGTTTCCACCTGAAGCTCAAGCCACGCCGTGAACTCTCGCCGGCGAATTCTCAGTTTTTGCTCCGGCAACCTTAAACTGAGCTTCCGGTACGGTTTCTTTAAATTCTCGCTCTATGATCTTTCGGAGGTCATCAAATCTTGCACATAGACGCTGGACTAGCCGGCGATCAAGTTCTTTTCTGCATCCGTAGTGTGAAACTGTCTAGGAGTGACGAATTTCGAGCTCGATCGAGGGCGGTCATGGCGGGCACGATCGGTCACACGGGGCCGACCCACTTACTGCCATCCCTGAACCCTTTTGGCACCCTGTCGAGCTTCCTAGAGGTACACTAATGCTATAGGACCGTTTGTCCGAGGTGTTGGCGGGTTAGGACCCACGGTCGACAGCGCCGAACCTCAACCGAGGCCGCGGCACGTCGCCAAGCTATTTCCGGTCACCCCCAGCCGACCTGACACCACCGACGTGTTCCTCGACGTCGACAACCCTCTGACGGCGAGTTTCAGACCATGGGAGGTCCGGCAGCGGCGAGCCGGCGAGCTCCGGGTCTGCTCCGGCAAGGTCGGCGGCGCGGGCGCGAGAGAACGGCGGGAGGAAGACGAAGCCGGCTGGCCCACGTGTCAGCGGCTGAAGAATTTAAATCAGGATCGAGTGTGGCCGGGGATCGGCTGTGCTGGCGCGCAAATACCCTGTGAGCTCCGGTGTGCCGGACACCTCCGCGCTCGACACGTGTCCCCGCGGGCCCCCGAGAGTTTAAACTTTTTCCCCGATTTTCAGAATTCTTCCAAACTTCAAATCCTCATAACTTTGGCTAGAAAGATCCAAATCGAGTGAACCAAATTTGGTTGGATTCAGCTCTTTGAGCACTTTTCAGCAAATCAAGTTTCACTTCATGAACACCCTTAATTCTCCAGAATTAATTCCTCAAAGTTTAAAGTGTTAGGAATTTTATCTGGAGAATCCTTTGGAGGAAAAATCCTGAAATTTTGCTGGGATGTTCACCAAAATATCCCTGAACTACCATAAAAATTTCAGATCCATTTGAGCTCATCTGATCCACCTAATGGTGTGATTAGTGAAACTGTTCCAGAGAAAATAGAAAATATTCAGAAACATTTTCAGAATTTTCTCCGAAACTGTTTAGCTCATAACTTTAGCTAGGAACCTTCAAATTAAGTGAGACCAACTCCATTAGAACCCTCTAAAAATCTAGTTTTCAGAAAGTCATAGTTTGCTTCATGAAAATTCCTAGGACACCCTAAGAGTTCCAATTAAGGTCAAGGACATAATTAATTGTGGAGGGCTCAAATGAGCTTTGCTGCAACTAAAACTTGACCAAGTCTCTGTTTAGGTTGTAACCAAGCCACAGTAAAAGTTTCACAGTCATTAGGTCTGTCTAGCAAGGGTTATAGACTTAAAAACTTCAAACTTAATACAAATGCATTAAATTAATACATGTATTGTTTCTATCATGTAGTCGCTAAGGTCGAGGAGGAACCCGAAGTCCTAGATTTTGTTACTCCGGAGGAACAGCTAGCCTACGACCAAGAGCAGCAAGGCAAGCTCCGGTTTGCATTAACCTTTTTACAAATTTTTATTGTTTTGAGCACATACTTGTTTCCTTTGTTCTGTGCATTAGAGTCTTGTTTGGAAATCCAACTGCATAGCCAAGAAAACCACGGGTTGGGTTTAGGATTGCAAACCCCGTTAGCTACTGCAATGCTAAGGTAGAGTAGGATTCGGTACAAGTCGAGTAGTTGGAACTACTCGCGAGAATAGGCTAGAGGCACATTGCTCGGGTAGATATAGCACATGATACACATGGTAAGAAAATGAGACCGAGCGGAGAGTAAGGGCAGCAGGACTTTGGGGCCTGTGTGCTGTAGCTCCGCTTGTGTCGATTAAGGACCGAGCCGTGTGCGGGCCTGTTGAACAAGCTAGAACAGTACCGAAGACCTACCGGCTATATGGGAACCGGGAAACTGATGTAACTCGGGTAGCTGGGTATTGAGGCATTGCCCGTCGTTCAGAGGGTAGGTTGAGAGCTTGAGGTGTAAATCGGCTGGCGGCACGGAGATGCGTGTGCAGAGACCTCTTGCTTGGGATGATGGGACCGGTTCAATATTTGGCTGACGGGTGAAAGGTAGTTGCGTACGGCGTCCGTGATGGTTGTTGTAGGCAACATCGAGTACGGGCGTACGTGACGGGTTGTTCGGGTAACCCTGCAGGTGTAAATCGATTATAATCGCCGTCCCTCGCGGTCAGTGAGTACCACTTGTTCACTGTACCGTGACGTAGAAAGAACAGGCTAGACACATGTTAAAATGCTGCTGATTGAAAGATGGACATTGATTGTTAATGATATGCTGTAGTCTAGAGCTAACTAAAGTTCTTTTCAACTTTGGGCAAAGTACATGAGAGAAATGTGTTTCTTGTTTGATTGCGGCTCTCTCATGTGCCTTAGCGTAAGGTTCTCCACAACCTGCTGCTAAAACTTGAAAGTAAGGTTCTACTAATTAGGCGAGTCCTTGCAAATGATTTTTACCTCATGTAACCCATTACCCTCATGTAGAAGTTCCATGTTTAGGTGAGACGGGTCAGACTTGCTGAGCCTTCGTGCTCACTGCTTGTGTTTGAAGCTTTTGCAGGGTTCTATGAGGAAGGGACTCCCGAAGAGGAGACGGAACCCCAGGAGGGGAACCCCGTCGAGTGGGAGTCGTGCACGCCGCCGAGTTAGTGTGCGTGTGTGCTAGCAAGGACACGTTCGAGGGCTGAACATGCACTTGATGCTTAGTCTACGCCCGCGAGTGTAGACTGAACTTATTTTGATGTAAACATGTTCATAAACATGTTTATGTAATAAAATTTCGCTTCCGCTTTGTACCTTTGACATGTGTTATCCGGTGCTGTGCAACGCAGCACCCCTCAGCGTGATCCTGGCTCGACAGGACCTTGGGGTCGTGTCAGCGTTGGTATCAGAGCTCGCTTGAGGTTTAACACAGTACAAAGGTCTTCTTTTTCAAAAATCCAGTGAGGAACGAGTTAGTAGCCCGTATAAGGATGTTATTAGTATATAGAAAGTGGCATATTAACCTATTTGTTATGTCGGAAAATCGTGCATCTCGGGACGTTCATGTCTTGGGGGGTGCACGTAAGCGCTGTCCACCAGTGCGCACAAGCTGAAGGGTGGAGCCCCACGGGTGGCAGGTAACCCGACCCGCTTTTATATCCTCTACGACTCTTCATGTCGTTTGGGGTATTCTAGCAACGTCTGTCCCTGGCGTGCGTGGTGCAACTTGGGAGACCCCGTCACGTGGTCTAAAACGTGAACACGTAACTCAAGGCGTGGTTGGCTTGAGAACATCCGGGTGAGTGATGACGGCCGGGTGTACTAACTGTATGGATTCCGGGCTCGGTGTGCAGCCGAGTCTGATGATTGTTTGAGTTTCTGCAGGTAGCCTGACCACGAAACGGTAGACGTGTAGCATCCATGTGCGAGTGATGTTTAGTGCCACGGAAATAACGAAGCCGGCTAAGTCCGGTATAGGTTTTTCTTTGTGAGGACGTAGTACCGACATGATCTGATGACGCATCGACGTCACACCCAACTAAATGAAAAAATTCAATTAAAACTTGAAAGTTTTGATCCAAAGTAGTAAAACTTGATGTAACTCCTTCCCTTGAACAGGATATTCAAAGTTAACAAGCTTTCAACTTAGAGGTTGTTAAGGACAGAGCACTCTGTTTTTAGCTGAATCAAGGCTGAAGTTAATCAGGGGTTATAGGTTGAGTTCTTTCGAGGTTGGGGTTGTATGATACCTTTCTGGAAATCTTTGGAAGAACTTTACAACTTTTCTGTTGAGGTCCAGAGGTGTTTCATCCCTTAACCACTCGAAAAATGCAGTAAAGTTGAAACTGTCCAGAAAACAGGACAGAGTAAAGACTCTCTGTAGACTCTCTGTAATTTAAGCATAACTTCCTGCATAAAATCCAAAAATAGAAAATGAGGTAGTTCTGGAAAGCTTATGAGATGGGTTACAACTTTGTAACAGAAAGTTTTGTCAGATTAGGGACACAAGTAACTGGAATTCTTGGATCAAATCAGTACCTAAGGCAGGGAGGTGCTGTCCAATTGTTTCCAGAAATTCTGTTAACTTTGACATCTCATAACCTTTGAACCAGGACAGATCTTAGGCCAAGCAAATACTGTCTGGAAAGCTATTGAAGTTAGCTTTAACTTTGATGTTGAACTCCAGAATTAGTTTTGCCTTTAACATGGCCTAAATCAGGTTGAAATGGAAACTGGTCAGGGCTGTCATGGGAACAGCAGATCAGCAGTCAAATTTGTTTAAAATTTGAACTATGTTTCCAAGTTTTATGGGTTCAATGACATGTCTTATGTTATAACTCAATGGTTTACTGTTTGAATAAATATTTGACATTTCTCAAATATATTCTTACAGATGGCAGCAGATAAATAGTTGGAGAACGAGTGGGTAGTTTCCCACTGTTCTGACCGTAGCGGCTACCCGGAAGCATTGTGGCAAATGCTCCAATATTTCGGGTACAATCAGATGCCGCAGTACTTCGCCAAAGAAGATGGCGAAGGTGGGAACAAGACGTGGACGATCCATGTCGAGGTTCCTACAGGACCTACGCCACCCGGTTGGGTGCCATTCACCGTCACGGTGAGAGGAAGACAACCGGAAGGGATGTGGCAGGTGGCAGCCCGTGACACTATGTCACGTTTCTGCCAACTACACGTGCAGGCTATGGAGGGCACTCCATACGCACTCGTTCCGGTGGAGGGATGAGCTCAGCATGTGTGGGAAGAGAGGTACCTGGAGGCAACAGACCCGAGTTGCCCAAGGTACAACCCCGCGGAGGCAAATCTCAGCCTCCAAATGAGGGCGGGAAACGCTGTGATGGACAGCCAAGCTGTTCATACGGAGCATCTCGCCACCAAGCTCAAGGAGAGCATAAGCCGTGGACATCATTTCGAGAGTGCTCACAGCGCACTCCGTAATGTGCTCCTTCCGACGATCAAGCGACTGAATGAACAACACAATCAGTTGTGTCGTCTGAAGAAGGCAAAGAAGAAGAGCCGTGTTGACATCGCGGCGTGGCAAGAGCTTGTGCAGACCCTAACCCAGCAGAATGAGGACCTTGCTCAAGAGCGGGACGACGCTATCGAGGAAGGACAAGGCTGGGAAGAGGACTACAACCAAGCTATGGATGAGGTGCATGCGTTGCAGGACCTCGTGCCCCCGGTGTTAGGCGTACCGGTAGTCTTGGGTCTTCCAGCAATGGGAGAACCCAGGATGGGAGAAGAGGTGGTAGACCCAGAGCCACCAGCAGAGGTACCGGAGGAGGACGACCCACAGGAGGTCGAGTTCTACTCCGAGTAGGGGGTTACGGTTGCCAAGTAGGGCAGCTAGGGTAGCGTAACCCAACTTTTGTAATCGGTGGCATGTCATGTAGACAGTAGCGTATGTATAGGTAGTGACGACATGAGCACGACTTCTCGGGATCCGAGAATAATGTATCTTGTATAAAGTTTATGCTTTATCAAAATATTTGAATGTTGTGCAAATTAATCATGCGTCGCTTCAATACCTACTGTTGCTTATGGAAATTTTAAGTAAGACACGTGCTAATCGCTGCTGTTTTGAATTTCAGGATGACGCGTACTCGCGCCAACCCTGACGTTGGGGGTACCAGTCAAGGGGGAGAGACCTCCCAACCACCTCCCGAGGACTCCTCGGGACAACAACAGCAACAGCAGCAACAGCAACAACAAACACCGCCACCGCCACTGCCAACGGTTACATTGGCCGACATCGTCGCGGCAATGGCGGGCTCGCATCAGCAGCACACAGAGTTGCTGCAGGCTCTTATCGCCAATACGTCTCGCCCAGAGAGACGTCAAGACCGTGAGGAGCGTCAACAGAGCTCCTACTCCGACTTCCTGGCAACTCATCCCCCGGTATTCTCAAGGGTGGATGAACCACTTGACGCGGACAACTGGCTCCGCGCCATAGAGATGAAGTTCGGGCTGCTCCAAATCAGCGAGCAGCGCAAGACTCAGTTCGCGGTCCAGCAGCTCCAAGGATCCGCGAGCGCGTGGTGGGCCAACTTCTGTGCTTCACAACCCACCGACCGCGTGATGACCTGGACGGAGTTCCGGACGGCCTTCAGGGCCTATCACATACCGCCAGGTCTGATGAAGAGGAAGACGCAGGAGTTCTTACACCTTCAACAAGGGAGCCGGAACGCGCTGGAATACTCCAGGGCGTTTAACGGTCTCGCGCTATATGCGTCGTATCATGCTGATACCGACGAGAAGCGGCGGGACCATTTTTACCAGGGGCTTAACCCGCTCCTGAAGGACAAATTGGCGATGTTCAATCGCGGCAGCCTCAACGACATCATTGATGCTGCGATTGTTCAGGAGGACTCCGGCAAGGAGTTAGCGGCGGCGGAGAGAAAGCGAAGCGCGCCGCAGAGCAGTGGAGAAGGAGGCGGTCCTTCTCAGAAGTTTCGGATGGTGAATCGCCCACCATCAGGTCCACGCTGGCAACCACCACAGCGATCGATGCCGTTCCGCAGTCGGCCGTACTCTTCACCGGCATTTCGGCCGGCACTGCCAGCACCACCGCAACCACAACAGCAGCAACGGGCGATGCCACGTGCGTTTGCACCTCCGCAACGCATGCCGGGCTTTCGTCCACCGAGTACTTCACCAACAGCGGCCACATGTTACAAGTGTGGTCGTCCAGGACACTTCGCGAGAAGTTGCCCGGAGAGGCAAGGCGGCGGAGTGGCACCACAGTTTCCAGGGAGGAATCAACCCCGGAACCCTACTAATGCGCGGCGGGCAAACCCTAGGCCCGGCACTGTCCACCAACTTGCCATTGAGGACGTGCCGGAGGGCGAGCCAATCCTTGCGGGTATGTTTCAACTCCACCAGCATCCCGCTATAGTACTGTTTGATTCAGGCGCCACGCATAATTTTATTAGCCAAGCTTTCATTGCTAAACACAGTTTGCCAATACTACCCACCGATAGTCCATATTTAATTTGTTCACCGGGGGGGGGGAGATTTCAGCAAGCGTAATGGTCTCCAAAGCACCATTATGCTTAGCGGGTAGAGTATACCCCACGTCTCTCATTATCTTAGAGGGACAGAAGGTCGATGTCATCCTAGGGATGTCGTGGTTAACCCGCCACGGCGCTGTTTTAGACACCGTCCTTCGAGTCGTGCACTTAAACTCAGAGGTGCACGGTTCTCACTCATTATTTCTGGACAGTCCAGAAATAAAACTTTCAAGTGTCTATCAGTCCACAACTATCAGATTGGAAGACATTCCAGTGGTCCAAGAGTTCCCTGATGTATTTCCGGATGATTTACCGGGAATGCCACCCGATAGAGAGGTGGAGTTCAAGATTGAACTTGCACCGGGAACCATGCCAATATCCCGAAGGCCGTACAAGATGGCGCCCAAGGAGTTGGCTGGACTGAAGACTCAGCTCACGGACCTTCTGGAGAAGGGTTTTATTAGGCCGAGCTCCTCACCATGGGGATGTTCAGCATTATTTGTCAAGAAGAAGGATGAGACGTTGCGGCTTTGCGTGGACTATCGTCCATTAAATGCCGTAACCATCAAGAACAAGTACCCATTGCCACGGATCGACATGTTGTTTGATCAGTTGGTCGAAGCAAAGATCTTTTCCAAGATGGATTTAAGATCCGGGTACCATCAGATTAAGATAAGGGCTGAGGACATTCCGAAGACGGCTTTCTCGACGAGGTACGGACTTTATGAGTACCTGGTCATGTCCTTCGGCCTTACTAATGCTCCAGCTCACTTCATGTACTTAATGAACTCGGTATTCATGCCGGAGCTGGACAAGTTTGTTGTGGTCTTCATCGATGACATCCTGGTATATTCCAAGTCGGAGGAAGATCACAAGAAACATTTGCATATAGTCTTGCAACGGCTGCGGGATCACAAGTTATACGCAAAATTCAGCAAATGCGAGTTTTGGATATCGCAAGTGCCTTTCCTCGGGCATATCATCTCAGCGGAGGGTATCGCTGTGGACCCGAGCAAGATCACTCAAGTGCTGAATTGGAAATCCCCGAGAACTGTTCACGAGGTACGGAGTTTCCTCGGACTCGCGGGATATTATCGGAGGTTCATTCCGAACTTCTCGAAGATTGCCAAGCCAATGACAGAGCTGCTGAAGAAGGCTACCAAATATGTTTGGAGTCCAGCATGTGAAGCAGCATTCAAGGCTTTAGTAAAGCACCTGACATCAGCACCGGTTTTGGCGCAGCCAGACACAACAAAACCGTTCGATGTGTACTGCGATGCATCCGGCATTGGGCTCGGATGTGTGCTGATGCAAGACCGAAGGGTGGTCGCGTATGGGTCACGGCAGCTTAGGAACCATGAGCAGAATTATCCAACTCACGACTTGGAGCTCGCTGCCGTGGTACTTGCACTAAAAATGTGGAGGCACTACCTACTCGGTAACCTCGTACATTTATATACCGACCACAAAAGCCTCAAGTACATATTCACTCAGAAGGAGCTGAACATGAGGCAACGAAGATGGTTAGAACTGATAAAGGATTACGAGATAGAGATCCATTATCATCCGGGCAAGGCAAACGTTGTGGCAGATGCGCTGAGCCGCAAGTCACACGTCCACAATCTGACCATCACACCGTTGGAAGAGAGCGAACCACCACTACGTGTGATTCCATACGGAGCTCTCTACAACCTAGCTTTGATCCCCACCATCCGTGAAGAGATAGCGGCAGCCCAGAAGAATGACAAGGGCATGTCACATTTGCGGAGACGTGTAGAAAGTGGGGAGCTGAAATGTTTCCGGAAAGACGGAGACGGTGTCCTATGATTCAAGGACCGGATCGTCGTACCCCGTAACCCGGAACTACGGAAGAAGATCTTTGATGAGGCTCACTTATCAAAGCTCTCTATTCACCCTGGCAGCAACAAGATGTATCAAGAACTCAGAAGCAAGTTTTGGTGGACACGGATGAAGCGAGAGACTGCAAAATACATGTCCGAGTGTGATACATGTCGAAGGGTGAAGGCAGATCACATGCGGAAACCGGGACTGCTGCAACCACTGGGCATTCCTGCCTGGAAGTGGGAGGACGTGAGCATGGATTTCGTCGTCGGTTTACCCACCACCTTACAGAAACATGATTCGGTGTGGGTGATCGTCGATCGGCTCACCAAAGTTGCCCATTTCATCCCGGTCAACACCAACTACAACGCCAAGAAGTACGCTGAACTGTACATCTCACGGATCCTATGCTTGTACGGCGTACCCTGTACTATCATATCGGATCGGGGCACTTTATTTGTGTCCCGTTTCTGGGAGCAGCTACACGCTGCCTTGGGGACGAAGCTGATCCGTAGTTCAGCCTACCACCCGCAGACGGATGGGCAAACGGAGCTGGTAAATCAAATCTTAGAAGACATGCTACGAGCTTGCGCTATCAACCACGGCAAGAATTGGGATGATCACTTGCCATTAGCCGAGTTCTCGTACAAAAATGGGTACCAAGCCAGCATCAAGATGGCGCCCTACGAGGCGCTATACGGAAGAAAATGCCGCACACCATTGAACTGGTGTGAGTCTGGCGAAAGGGTTACCTTCGGGATTGACCTTGTCAACAACGCGGAAGAAAAGGTTCGACTGATTCAAGCGAACCTAAAAGCCGCTCAATCCCGACAGAAACAGTATGCGGACCGGAGAAGGCGCCCATTACAATTCGAAGTTGGAGAGCACGTATATCTACGGATATCTCCAATGAAGGGCGTAAACAGATTTGGGGTGAGAGGAAAGTTGGCACCCCGATTCATCGGTCCATTTCAGATTATCGAAAGATGTGGATCAGTGGCATACCGGCTGAAATTACCAGAAGCACTTTCCGGTGTGCACGACGTCTTTCATATTTCCCAGCTGAGGAAGTGTCTCAAGCTATCAACTACCGTTCAGCTGGAAGACATTGAAGAACTGCAACCGGATCTCACCTATCAGGAGGGACCGGTGCAGATTATTGATGAACAGGCCCGAACCACACGCAACAGTACGTTGTGGTTCTACAAGATTCTATGGAGTAATCACTCCATGGACGAAGCGACATGGGAGAGCGAAGAATTTCTTCGCACTAACTACCCCGACTTTTTCACGTCGCATATCCGGTAATTTTCCACCGTCCTCTCTCTCATTTTCACCTTATAATCTCGGGACGAGATTCTTTTAAGGGGGGGGGGAATGTAAGGGCCTCAGTTTTTGACACATAATTGAAGTGTTCATCACCACACACACATCTCATTTGAGGAAAGATGATGAACACAAATGAAGAGCAAGTAACAATTATCAACATGCTCATTAGAAAACAAACTCACACATTGCAAAAGTGGTATTTCCCACATGTGATATAGATGGGCTGGACATATGAAAACTCCTACACTTTACTAAGGATGTCCATGCCAAGTTTCACCCAAATTCAGAACCTTTTTGAGGTCATTTTGGGTATAGTTAGGAAGAGGGCAGTTTGAAACCATATTCAAATTCAAACTGTTTTTATCCCATGAATTTAAAAGTGGGAGGCATATTCTTACTCAACACATTTTTGTGAGCCCACACACCAATTTTCACTCCATTTGGAGTTGATCTTGACATGAACTAAGTGGGGCAAATTCAAACTTCATTTGAATTCAAAACTGCACTTGTGCTGAAATTCACTCAAACCAAACCCAATTCGAATCCTATTCAATTCGAATGGCTCAAGGGTGAATAATCTGAATCACCAGGGGTATTATGGGGTTCACTGTTCACTACAGTGATCAGGAGTAAATTTCAGAGGTTAAAACCCCGGGTGGGGCCCACATGTCATAGAGGGAAGAAGGAGAAACTTGCAACCAAAGTCAGAGTCTCGGTGGGAAATTCCACCGAGCAGCTGTCGGCTGTGCCACCGAGCAGCTACCGGCGCCACCAGCTGCTTCCCCCTCCGCGCGCTGGCGCCCAGGGCGGCTTGCTCGCGCCCCCACGCGACCGGCACCGCCTCAGCCGAGCAGGAGTCGGCCGGCTTTATCTTCTCACGGGCAAACCCGAGCAGCGGCATTGTTTCTCGCCGCAGCTCTCTGCTCAATCGGGAAAACCAGCAAAACAATCTCCTTCGTTCCAAAGCTGCTAGACAGCCACCGGAGGTCACGCGCCACCCTCCCAACGCCTGGACCACCGGGTTTCGGCCCCTGTTCCCGTGACCAACGACGACCGCCGCAGTTTAGCTGAAGGACGGCGATCGGTCTCACGCGGGCAGCACGCTGCAACCACTTCCACGGCCGAGCAAGGGTGGCAACAGGAGCGCACGGACTTCACACTGTTTCCACCTGAAGCTCAAGCCACGCCGTGAACTCTCGCCGGTGAATTCTCAGTTTTTGCTCCGGCAACCTTAAACTGAACTTCCGGTACGGTTTCTTTAAATTCTCGCTCTATGATCTTTCGGAGGTCATCAAATCTTGCACATAGACGCTGGACTAGCTGGCGATCAAGTTCTTTTCTGCATCCGTAGTGTGAAACTGTCTAGGAGTGACGAATTTCGAGCTCGATCGAGGGCGGTCATGGCGGGCACGATCGGTCACACGGGGCCGACCCACTTACCGCCATCCCTGAACCCTTTTGGCACCCTGTCGAGCTTCCTAGAGGTACACTAATGCTATAGGACCGTTTGTTCGAGGTGTTGGCGGGTTAGAACCCACGGTCGACAGCGCCGAACCTCAACCGAGGCCGCGGCACGTCGCCGAGCTATTTCCGGTCACCCCCAGCCGAACTGACACCACCGACGTGTTCCTCGACGTCGACAACCCCCTGGCGGCGAGTTTCAGACCATGGGAGGTCCGGCAGCGGCGAGCCGGCGAGCTCCAGGTCTGCTCCGGCAAGGTCGGCGGCGCGGGCACGAGAGAACGGCGGGAGGAAGACGAAGCCGGCTGGCACACGTGTCAGCGGCTGAAGAATTTAAATCGGGATCGAGTGTGGCCGGGGATCGGCTGTGCTGGCGCGCAAATACCCTGTGAGCTCCGGTGTGCCGGACACCTCCGCGCTCGACACGTGTCCCCGCGGGCCCCCGAGAGTTTAAACTTTTTCCCCGATTTTCAGAATTCTTCCAAACTTCAAATCCTCATAACTTTGGCTTGAAAGCTCCAAATCGAGTGAACCTAATTTGGTTGGATTCAGCTCTTTGAGCACTTTTCAGCAAATCAAGTTTCACTTCATGAAAACCCTTAATTCTCCAGAATTAATTCCTCAAAGTTTAAACTGTTAGGAATTTTAAATGGAGAATCCTTTGGAGGAAAAATCCTGAAATTTTGCTGGGATGTTCACCAAAATATCCCTGAACTACCATAAAAATTTCAGATACATTTGAGCTCATCTGATCCACCTAATGGTGTTATTAGTGAAACTGTTCCAGAGAAAATAGAAAATGTTCAGAAACATTTTCAGAATTTTCTCCGAAACTGTTTAGCTCATAACTTTAGCTAGGAACCTTCAAATTAAGTGAGACCAACTCCATTAGAACCCTCTAAAAATCTAGTTTTCAGAAAGTCATAGTTGGCTTCATGAAAATTCCTAGGACACCCTAAGAGTTCCAATTAAGGTCAAGGACATAATTAATTGTGGAGGGCTCAAATGAGCTTTGCTGCAACTAAAACTTGACCAAGTCTCTGTTTAGGTTGTAACCAAGCCACAGTAAAAGTTTCACAGTCATTAGGTCTGTCTAGCAAGGGTTATAGACTTAACAACTTCAAACTTAATACAAATGCATTAAATTAATACATGTATTGTTTCTATCATGTAGTCGCTAAGGTCGAGGAGGAACCCGAAGTCCTAGACTTCGTTACTCCGGAGGAACAGCTAGCCTACGACCAAGAGCAGCAAGGCAAGCTCCGGTTTGCATTAACCTTTTTACAAATTTTTATTGTTTTGAGCACATACTTGTTTCCTTTGTTCTATGCATTAGAGTCTTGTTTGGAAATCCAACTGCATAGCCAAGAAAACCACGGGTTGGGTTTAGGATTGCAAACCCCGTTAGCTACTGCAATGCTAAGGTAGAGTAGGATTCGGTACAAGTCGAGTAGTTGGAACTACTCGCGAGAATAGGCTAGAGGCACATTGCTCTGGTAGAGATAGCACATGATACACATGGCAAGAAAATGAGACCGAGCGGAGAGTAAGGGCAGCAGGACTTTGGGGCCTGTGTGCTGTAGCTCCGCTTGTGTCGATTGAGGACCGAGCCGTGTGCGGGCCTGTTGAACAAGCTAGAACAGTACCGAAGACCTACCGGCTATATGGGAACCGGGAAACTGATGTAACTCGGGTAGCTGGGTATTGAGGCATTGCCCATCGTTCAGAGGGTAGGTTGAGAGCTTGAGGTGTAAATCGGCTGGCGGCACGGAGATGCGCGTGCAGAGACCTCTTGCTCGGGACAATGGGACCGGTTCAATATTTGGCTGACAGGTGAAAGGTAGTTGCGTACGGCGTCCGTGATGGTTGTTGTAGGCAACATCGAGTACGGGCGTACGTGACGGGTTGTTCGGGTAACCCTGCAGGTGTAAATCGATTATAATCGCCGTCCCTCGCGGTCAGTGAGTACCACTTGTTCACTGTACCATGACGTAGAAAGAACAGGCTAGACACATGTTAAAATGCTGCTGATTGAAAGATGGACATTGATTGTTAATGATATGCTGTAGTCTAGAGCTAACTAAAGTTCTTTTCAACTTTGGGCAAAGTACATGAGAGAAATGCGTTTCTTGTTTGATTGCGGCTCTCTCATGTGCCTTAGCGTAAGGTTCTCCACAACCTGCTGCTAAAACTTGAAAGTAAGGTTCTACTAATTAGGCGAGTCCTTGCAAATGATTTTTACCTCATGTAACCCATTACCCTCATGTAGAAGTTCCATGTTTAGGTGAGACGGGTCAGACTTGCTGAGCCTTCGTGCTCACTGCTTGTGTTTGAAGCTTTTGCAGGGTTCTATGAGGAAGGGACTCCCGAAGAGGAGACGGAACCCCAGGAGGGGAACCCTGTCGAGTGGAAGTCGTGCACGCCGCCGAGTTAGTGTGCGTGTGTGCTAGCAAGGACACGTTCGAGGGCTGAACGTGCACTTGATGCTTAGTCTACGCCCGCGAGTGTAGACTGAACTTATTTTGATGTAAACATGTTCATAAACTTGTTTATGTAATAAAATTTCGCTTCCGCTTTGTACCTTTGACGTGTGTTATCCGGTGCTGTGCAACGCAGCACCCCTCAGCGTGATCCTGGCTCGACAGGACCTTGGGGTCGTGTCACAACCCCTCAAAGTGCCTGAATGGAAATGGGAAGAAATCGGTATGGATTTCATAGTGGGATTGCCTAGGACCCAATCAGGATATGATTCGATATGGGTCATCATCGACAGGCTAACCAAGGTAGCTCATTTCATCCCCGTGAAAGAAAGCTACAGCGGATCCAAATTGGCGGAGTTGTACATGTCAAGGATCGTGTGTTACCATGGAGTGCCAAAGAAGATAGTGTCAGATCGAGGGACACAGTTCACCTCAAGGTTATGGCAGAAGCTGCATGAAACCATGGGAACCCATCTGAATTTTAGTTCTGCCTATCATCCCCAAACTGACGGGCAGACGGAAAGAACCAATCAGATCCTTGAGGATATGCTGAGAGCATGTGCACTCAAAAACAATCGGAGTTGGGATAAGAACTTACCGTATGCGGAGTTCTCCTATAACAACAGCTATCAGGCTAGTATGAAGATGTCACCATTTGAGGCTTTGTATGGGAGGAAGTGCAGAACTCCCCTATTTTGGAATCAAATAGGGGAAAGTAAAGTGTTTGGGCCCGAGGTACTACAAGATGCCGAGGCGAAAGTGAGGGAAATCCGCAACAACTTGAGGATAGCACAAACCTGACAAAAGAGCTATGCCGATGTACAGAGAAGAGAGCTCGTTTTCAACGTGGGAGACTATGTCTATCTCAAGGTGTCCCCTATCCTAGGACTTTGTCGGTTCAAGGTGAAAGGGAAGTTATCACCCCGATACATCGAACCCTTTCAAGTTTTGGAGAGGAAAGGCGAAGTGGCATATCAACTAGAACTACTGGCTCGCCTATCAGATTTGCATGACGTATTTCATGTGTCACAGCTCAAGAAATGTCTAAGGACGTCTGAAGAGATGTTACCCATGAATGAGGTTGACGTAGCTGAGGATCTGTCTTATGCTGAGCAACCATTCAAGATTTTGGAGACAATGGAACGCCTCACAAGAAATAAAAGAATCCGGATGTGCAAGGTGCAGTGGAAGCATCACTCGGAAGAGGAAGCCACATGGGAGCGAGAAGACGAGCTTAAGGCACAGTTTCCGGAATTGTTTTCCTAGAACCACCAATCTCGAGGACGAGATTTCTTTTAAGGGGGGTAGAGCTGTAACACCCCAAAACCTGTTAAGAGGGGAATTTAAAAAAATTTGGACGTATTGCATGTGGTGCATAAATTCAAATTCAAATTCAACTCAAAACAGAAAAGAAAAAGAAAAAAGAAAACCCCCGGCCAGTGGGCCGAAGCCCACCAGCCGGCCCACCCGCCCCCGCGCCAGCCCGCAGCCGCGCGCTTCCCTCTCTCTCTCACTGACACACGGGACTCGCGTGTCATCCATCACCTCCCGCTCGCGCCAACAGCCGGACTCCTCCGCACGCGCCCGATCGCAACCGACTCCGGAAATCCGCGTCCCCAGCCCGACTCCCGGTCCCGGACGACTCCGGCTCGATCTAAACAGACATGTCGCCCTCCCTCGTCTATAAAAACGCCGGCATCGCCCCGTTTTTCCCCCACGATCGGCTGTTTTTCCTTCCGGTGAGGACCGAAGCTCCGATCACCATTATCTCTCGATCTCTGCTCGGATTTTCCGATCTAACGCGCCGATCGTGTTCCACCGCCTCCGGGGAATCACGCAGGTGCAGAAGACTTGGTGGTTTGCGCTCTAGGCACAGCTCCGACGAGCACCACAGCGATTCTATCTCAGACCTCGTCGCCGACCGCCTTCCAGGACCTCTGAGCTCAAGAAAAACCCCGAGGTGAGATCCCCGACCTCCCCTCTACCGATCTATGCCATGAAATCCCAGTTTTAGGAAGAATAGACGAAGATCCGAAGTTTTCCGGTGAGATCGCCGCCTCCCGCCGCCGGGCAGCGCCGCCCGCGCACGGTCAGAGCGACGTGGTCGCTTATGCGCCGTCTATTTTAAATCGCACGGTAGAATTAAAACCCGCGCGTACCGGTTCGGCGATCTAATCTGAGCCGTCTGTTTTAAATCGGACGGTCCACGTCGGCCCCGCATTATAAAGGCCTGGATTCTTACGCGCTACCCCCTGGGGATCTCGGAAAATACGAGCTAGCCCCGGAAACTTCTGATCTTGCCCCTGGAACTTCAGAAATTCATGTAAATTCAATTAAAAATCAGTTTTAGCCCCTGAACTTAATAAAAATTAGGAAAACCCCTCTGTTATGTGTAGTTAGACCCCTGGAAATTTATGAAATAATATAATAGACCCTGTAGTGGGATGAGTTTACCTTTTTAACCCTATATGATATTAAATTTAGGAATTTGAATATGTGATTAGGATTTAAAATTTAAAAGGTGAGACAAACACATTGTAAATTCAAATTTAAACTCTCCTAGCACTTGGAAAAATTTAGAATGAGTTAAAAGTAGATTTTAAGCTGAAATGAATCTGTTTAATTGATTGTTCACATTTATTAGTTATAGGGACACATTCTTAGGTTAGGAAATAATTCTAAAAATTGGTAAAATAAATTTAAATTAGTTCACATCAGAGGAGAAGTTCAAAAATATATTATTTAATATTTCAGATCAGAACTTATTCTGTTTAGATGATATGCCCTACTATTTAATATTAAAATTTACTTTTAGTCATAGAAAATAAATCTAGAAAATATAGGAAAATATGTATGCATGACTAGAAAATGATAAATGAAGTCTCCAAATCCAAAGACTTCAGTTTAGGATTGGTAGAAGATCTGAAAACCCATTTGGAGTAGGAAAATACCTTCCATGCAAACTTGGTGGCTAAGAAGTGTATCAATTGAATATAAGGAATTTGTTCAAATTGGAAATTCATATATAGTGTGCAAACAGAAATCTGAATACAAAAGATAGAAATCATATACACATGTTTAAAAGTGCATGTAAGCCAAAAATCAACACACATAGAGTAACCACAACACTTAGAAATGTGAATGACTTTCATAGGTGTGAATGTGTGGTTTGTATGAAGTGAAAGTATGAACTATGTCTTATGGATTGTTGTTTTCTTTTGCTATGTGTGTTGGCATGAGTAGAACCGGCCCCAGAGCAAGTTCTCCCCTTCCAAGACCAAGACTTTCCATTCTTAGAGCAGAAAGAAGAAGGCAAGTGTCCTTGACCACTTTGTTCCTATACTAGGGTGTGTACATAGAATTATTTGCATTATCAATTGAAATATGAAACCCATGCAGGGAAGTTTCCCTAGAATTGCATTACCTTGTTTTCCTTGTAGCTTGGGATGGGATTTTGCTTTATTATGTCATTCATTCATATTACTTATGCTTAGTCATGCTTAGAATGGGATAAGTGGGATATGATATCATCAACTTGCTTACCTTATTCTTGAATGAGATATTATGAGTTATGTAGAGGTAGGGATCGAGGGAAGTTGGATGTTTTGGTTGGTGCTAGGTGCACGAGACTCGGGTTTGTGTTTAGTGCTTGCCTGGATCCTAAGGACCGGTTCATGGAGCATGTAACCTGGCTTTACCGTGCCAACCACATGCTGAGATGGGGCAGCTTGGCCAATTAATTAGGTGTATCCCCGGCGTAGTATGGGTGTGTTGGATGGTGCGGGGAATAGGTGTCAGCTGGACTACCATATGAACCGCAAGGCTCAAGAGGGGGCCACTGCAGCGGGGTTGGAGCCTCTTGTATGCTGTTAGGGGTGAAACCTCAGTGGTCCCACGCTCGTCGAGAATCCCTTTGTAAAGGCTTCGTAGTGATCTCCTGGCTACACACCTGGGAAGTGTGAATGTGGTTCGTAGCCACTGGCATAATGGAGGTTCTTTTGGTCCACCCGGCAACGGGGGATGAAATCACTACATGTGGGTACAGTGGTGCAAACTCTGCAGAGTCAAAACTGCCATGACAGCTGTGCTCACGGTCAAGAGCGGCTTCGACTTATTCATGATTAGAGGATGATGGATTTGGAAGTTGAGTATGTTAAGCGGGGAGTTTAACATTGGAAATGATGTTATGGTTATTTGATTATGATGATGGGATGGGAGATTGGGACCATTTCACCTGTGTAGTAATGTAGGTGCTTAATAAGCTAAGGTGGTAGGCAATAATTGCGTAGCGCTTTAACCATGAGTTCAACCTCTCCTTGTTCTAGCCATGCATGTCATAACCTTCCCCCAGTTGCTGAGTACCATCGGTACTCAAACTTGCATATTTGTTGGTTTATATTGCTGCTCAGGTCAAGAGAATGATGTGGTATTTAATGATCAAGACTTCGGACCCGAAGAAGGTTTCTAGGTTCATGGAGTCCCCCGGGCAACGCCTGTGATGGAGCCCACAAGAATAATATTCCGCTGCTATTTTATTTACATGTTATGAACTTATTATCGTCCATCGAGACATATGCTATGTAAGACATTTATATTCGGCACCTGGCTTGTAATAAATGATGCTTCACTATTTGTCATCACATGTATGAGAAAATGATCCTGGCATACATGTGATATTCACTCGGTTGTTCTTCAGAGAAAACGGGTGTGACATTGATCAAACAAAATATCGATGTGCGGTAGTGGATACTTATTCTTTATAGTGATAGCATTCAGAGGACGATAATCTACATATAATCTCAATGTCTCATCCTTCTTCTTGACAAAGAGAGCGGAACAGCCCCAAGGTGATTAACTTGGGCTTATAAAACCTTTGTCCATGAGGTCATTCAGCTGCTCCTTCAATTATGCTAACTCCTTTGGTGCCATTTTATATGGTCGCTGAGAAATAGGTGTCGTTCCCAGTGCTAGTTCAATCTTAAACTCTACATCACGTTCGAGCAGCATGCCCAGTAAATCTTCGGAAAATACATCTGGATATTCACATACCACTGGAATATCCTCAAGTTTAGGAGCTTCAATCTGATGCACTTCTGCAACTCGTTGTGATGGATCCACAAGATTCAATGTGTTGCAACCGTGTATTGGGGAATTCAGTTGTGCAGTCTGAGAGCTGATGTCAAAGATAGCTCCATAATGTATCAACCATGACATCCCCAAGATAATATCAATCCTTTGACCTTTGAGTATGATAAGGCTCGCAGGATAAATGTTTCCACCCAAACATAAAGGTGCCCGAGAGACCATTTCATCAGTTGATATCTGGCCTCCGGGTGAGCTGATATGAAACGGATGTTTAACCGTGCTGAATGGGAGATAATTCTTCAGCACAAAGTCTCTGCTAATAAAATTGTGGGTGGCTCCGGAATCAAAAAAAAATGAAAGTGGGCTGTTCATGTAATGTGAACATGCCCGTTAAAACTGGTTCGCCTTCTGCAATGTCCTCAATGGCAGTGTAGTTAACCCTGCCAGCTTTTAAAAGACTCTTCTTTAAAAGTTCACGGTGCAGATCTGAGCATTTGTGAGACGACACACGAGTGTGGCTCTGCTCAGCTCCACGGCGATCTCGTGCTTCAGAAATCCTCAGCTTTCTAGTAACACGAGGTGAAGATAATACCTACACCGCTGGTTGTGGTAGGGTTACACAATTAACCTCTGATTGCTGCTGTTGAGGTGGAGGCTTATAAGTGATTAACTCCAGCTGTGGTTGTGAGAGTTGCACCACAGGCTGAATTTCTTGCCTAACTGGCGAGTAATACCGCACTCGATAGTTCAGAGGAACCTCGATATTACTGTCCGGCGGTATACTTCTTTTCAGGTCCGCTTCGCAACAGAGATGCATGTCTTCATTAATAACAGCGGCATTTACCAACTCATTGTAAATACCGTTATTGAACAAGGCCACTTGTTCCTTAAGTTCGACATTCAAACCTCGAAAGAAAAAAATCACATTTCAACGCTTCCGAGTCTACAATGAGTGGTGTATTGCATCAAGTCTTCAAACTCTTTGAAGTACTCGTATGCACTCCTTTCTCCTTGCTGTAACTCCAGAAAGTCTTGATACTTTGTTCGTAGAATTCCTGAACAAATGTGATGTGCCCAGAAAACATTTCGGAATTCATCCCACATCACACGGTGACCTTTAGGAAGAGTAGCGATGTACTCCGCCCACCAAGCTCCAACGGCTCCGTGGAGTTGTTGAGCGGCAAATAAAGCCTTTTGGTATTCATCGCACTCAATCATATCGAACTTGGCTTCAATACATTGGAGCCAATGAGCCGACTCCAATGGTTCTTTTGCTTTCGAGAAAACCGGTGGTTGTCTTGCTAGAAAGTCCAAATAAATGCTTGGCGGGGGATTTTTCATTAGTATCTCCTCTCAGATGCTTGATCGCACCAACAGATCGAGAGACTCAGCCATCTTTCCCAAGATTTCCGCCAATCCGGTTGATGATGTCGGCACTTGTTGTCGTGGCGAATTATTTCCGCCATGACTACACTCACCAACTTCCCTTCTAGAATGAGTGTGATCCATACTGCAAGAATGAGCAATTTACAGTTAAAATTCAAAGTCTAAACTGAACTTGAATTCAAAAACATTAACCGTAAAAGCATCACATAGATATGGCAGCACTACACAAGCAAGCCAGGGTTTCAACAATTCTTAAATCTACCAAACTTTAGCAAGTTTGTCAAACTCCTAATGCCAACAGTAGGAAATATAAAAGGTAACTCTAGAACATGTTGGAACTTAGAGAAGTCTAAAACATCCCTGTCCACAACAAGTCCCAAGTTACTCGAAAATGAGCAATGCTCTGTTCAGACTGTCCAGTTGGCCTTAATCCCAGATTTTAAATATGAAAATGGCAATTTCATGTCTCAAGTTGAATATAAAAGTTGTAGGTAACTTCAATATCTTTACAACGAGTATTTATTTGCCTTCATATCTGTTCTTGATCAAAAGTTATGATATTTCAAAGTTAACAGAGATCTGGTACAATTTTGACAGCACCTCCTTTGAAAGTGGCTGTTTTGTCCGCAAGATTTCATACAATTTGACTCCAAATCTGGAGAAACTTTGAACTAAAAACGCGTAGAACATATCCTATACTTTCCAATGATGTATTACATGAACCTTAGAAATTTTTCTACAAGAAGTTATGGTCGAAATACAGAAATTTCCAGAGACCATTTTGTGTCTGCCCTGTTTTTAGACAGTTCACACTCATCTGAGAATTTCATCCGTTTGGAGGGAGATTCTGTTCTGGACTTCTACAGAAAAGTTGTATAAGGCTTCAAAAACTTTCCATAAATATATCACACACATCCATTGCTTCAACCTAACAAAAGTTATGTTCTGTTAAATTTCAGCAAAAATTCTGCCGAAAACAGGGGAGGTTATTCCTAAGTCTTTGGGAATGAATCTATACTCCCAATTGACTCTTAGTTCAATATAGCAATTCATTACCCCCCAGTGGAATCCTAGACTCCAAATTTACTCTTTAATTTTTCAACTTCCTTTTTCATGCAGTTAAGAACATATCACGGTACTACGTTTCCTTACCAAATCAAAAATCCTAACTGGCGTTATACTGGCATATACGTCTCAAGTGGTGGCACTAACACGGTCACTCACAAAAGTTTTCTAAATGCAATGTTCTAACGTGGTCAAGGTACCTGCATAAAATCACTCAATAGTGATGCACACAATGGTTTATCATTTCAGACAGGTCCATATCATAGTAAAAACACACGCCCCGTATCATTGCCATACGGGTCGTCCTTTAGTCAAGCCACATCTCAAGGTACATGATCAGATTATTCACCACCCGACGGAGAGCACCACACCTTTGCAATTAAGCACACCGGTGGAACAACGCTTTCATATGCCTCATAGGATATGAAGAGTCCTAGAGAACATACTTCGTGTTACAAACCACACGATAGGGTCTCCTCCTCATGCCCCTGGATTTGCGCACTGGAGGCTAGTGCAATTCATATGTCTCTAAGACATGAAGAGTCTTAGAAAACATATTCACTTCCTGTACATTTCTGAACAGGACATCCCACACTACTTTCCTCATATGGGGAGCTAACGAAATTGATCCGCTTTTGGTGGCACTCCTTACCCTTCTTACCTCCACGTAGGTGTGTCGTTACAGAATTGAAATACTGAATAATAACATACTGTAAGCTTACCACCTTAAGTAACTATGCTAATAATAGTCCTTATGTGGGCATACTATACGTTTCTTACTTGTATACCTCTAAGTTTTTGAAAATAGACTCTTTTCATGCGTGCTATTTCCAATCCGGCTCCGATACCAGCTGTCGCGTGGCCCCTTTCCGTCCGGGGTCCCGCGCTCTAGGAATCGCACTGGGTGCTGCCGTGCGATGCGGCACCCAACAGCATGCACGAAAAGACGGTAGGAACATAGAAAACGATTTATTTCTCAACATAAGATCTTTTGCAACATATTGTACATAAGTTGTACACGCGCAGCGGAAATTTAAAAATGGACACTTACTCACTCTCAACCCTAACTACGCCGAAAAGAAGTCGTTCAGCCCGTGAACGCTTCCTACTGGCTTCACCAAAGTAAGGCAACATTTAGGTTTCCGGTGAGTTAAACGAACCTTGAGATTCGACGTCTCACCGAACAATCATCTTCATAGCAGGCATCCTGCTACCTGCAAAAACAACTACGAAGCAACCGTGAGCACTAAGGCTCAACAAGTCTTAACCGTCAATTCTAAACATGTAGCCCTACATGCAAGAGTAGCAAGAAGATAGGAATGTGAACTTTGCAAAATGAAGCTTGACTAAACTTGATCCCTATATTCCGATTCTTATAGCATTCATTTTAATGGTCCTCACGCCTCACAACACCGGAATCTAATTCAGTCAAGGTTACAATATAATGATTATACCATGAACAAGTTAAGAGACTTAGTTCCTCTTCTTACTACGTCATGGCGCAGTGGGCAAGTATGCTCAATCCTCTTTGTGAGCGACGGTGATTCGAATCAATAACAACACGGAATACAGGACACATACACCCGCCTCGAAAGAATCACTCTTTCTTACGTTGTATGAAGCAACCTCTCACATGACACCCCGACATAGAAAAACGTTTCGCGCCGAGCAGGATGGTCCTCTGCGCCGACACGTCGAAGTTGCCTGCTAAAGGATTTACAGCTCCCGCCTCCTCAACGCCATTCCCACACGAAGGATGAGTTCCTATATCACGGTCCATCGAGTTACATCGGTTTCATGGGTCCCATACCCGACTATATATCTGGTACAGCTCAAACTTGTCCAGCAGGGCCACATATGCGCAGTCCTTAACCAACAGGGACAAGGCTAATAACCAAGCTCCACATGTGCCTTACCCTCCCGGCCTAGGCCCAATGTGGTCTCAAGCATTGTCACACCCATCGCATGCCGAGACAACCTTGAGCGCTCCATCCTATAGGAACACCCCGTCCCCATCTCACTTTTCAAGAGGGTGCTCTTATCATCAACTTGTCGCGAGTAAACTCCGCTACTCAACCTTTCTCGCGAGTAGCTTTTTACTACTCGACTTCTACCGGGCTAGCTATATATTAGCCTAGCATCTATGACTTGGCAAATCCTACCCTAAACCTTCTAGCCAGGGTTGTAATAGTCATGCAAGTGGGTTTCAAGCATCCTAGACATAATACACAATATCAAGTATAATAAACATGAGTTGAAGGTAAAGCAAAATTTAAAAATGGTAATTATATGCAAACCGGAACTTTCGAAAATTGGAAATTTTCCAATAAACGAAACTCCTGGAATTAATTATACAAAATTTTCCTTAAATGACCTAATGAGCCAAATCCAGGGATTTTTATACATATTGGGCTTCACCCTGGATATTACTCATTGATACGAATCCAACGCAATTTATTTGACAATTTTCGGACAATTCTACACCAAGTTATGGCTATTGGAAGTTTGAACTAACACTGAAATTCTTGGAAATGTTTTAAATCTCGACAGTTGGTCCCACGCCACAGTGCTTCTCCTACCTCGCGCCAAACAGAGTCGGGCGGCGGATCCATCCAGCGAGGGTCGCTGGAATAGCCTTCCCGGCCACCCCAACGGCCGAAACTTGCCGTTTGCCCCTAAGTCGACCCGCTGAACCCGTTTGCATGGTCGCCGGCCGCCGGAGATGACCGGAAATGGGTGTGCAACAGCGGTAGTCCTGATTAGGGTTCTGGCGAGGTCGGGCACGCTTGTTTCTCCACCAAATCGTCGGGTTTTTGGCTCTATAGCACCAGAGAGTTGTGAGGAAGTTGGAAATGGACGCCCCTTCCGATGAAATAACCCACAACACCGAGCTTCACGGTGACGTGAGGCGCTTTTGTACCGGCGACTATGAAAACGGCTAGAACTTCATCAATTCTTGATGTTTTTGCTCGGTTCTGCTTCGAGGAGGGGCGCTACATAGTGTAGAAACTACGTGCAAGCTGGCTCGAGCATTGGTGGATCATGTAACCCGAATTTGGGTTTAAACCAAGGCTTAAGAGGATGAACTAGGATTCGGACTTTTTGGAAATTCTTGCTCTAGGGTTGATCATTTGCTAAAAGGACGGCAGCTAGATGATCTAGGGAGGCTAACGCACCTTTCTTGTGCAGGGAGTTGGAGGCGAGGACGGCCGTGGCGTGCTGTCCACGGTGAGCCGAAGAGAGCTCCACCGTTGCACCTCGGTAATTCATCGGCGATCGTCGAATTGTGAGCAACAGGATTTAGGAAACTTTGGTGTGGCGAGGGGAGCAGCTAGAGCATGTCTGGGTGCTTCTTTTTGCTGTGTGGATCTGGATCAACCGATGATCAACCGGTTGGGGGCGAGCAAGAAACAGAGAAGCGTGGGTGCCGACTGTTCTTCGCGGGAGAGAAGCAACCGAGAGCGAGAGCGAGAGCCTGAGCTGGGAGAGGAGAACTTCGTTGTTGCTTCACGTGTGAGGGATAAGAGCGGCAAACCGATCAGGAGAACGCCTAAACAGGCAGCTCGCCAGCCACTGCTCCGCTTGGTGGCGCGCGCTGAGCAACCGAAGGAGTCGGTTCTGAACAGAGCCGATGACATGTGGGGTCCACAGTGATTTACTCCCCCTCCTCTTTGTGCTTTGAGATTCGCACAAGACCTTGGTCCAAAATTATCCAAAATTAAAGTGTAGGCCAAAAAGAATGTGGGGGAACTCAAATCTGAACTCGGATTTCGAAATTGAGCATGTTTGGTTCAGATTTCAAATTCAAATTTAAATTTGAATGTGCTCTTAATTATTCCTTTGAATAAATGGTGTATGAGCTTTAAAAATACCCAAATTTGGAATATAAGCTCTTTGATATATGGGGAATGCATTGGCGAATTCACTTGTATGCATTTGGACAATCTGAACATGAATCCTTTTTAAAAGAAGTCAACTTATGTTTAAATTTCCCTCCATCCGTTTCATAGCAATCGTTGACATGATATAAATTCAGGGGGTGAAGTTCCCTGTTCATGTTATGCTAATCATGAGTTGAAGAAATTTTTTAACTCCCTCACATGTCCATTGTGGATTCATTATGTCATGTGACATATAATGACCCTTTTTTTCTCCTTAACTTTGCTTCATAAAGTGAATTGTAACTTTACAAAAATTAGGGCTGTAACAAGCACAACCCCTGTTATTCTGACTAGGAAAGCAACAAACACGACTAAGACATGACCAAAGCTGCGAAGTATCTAACAGAGCCAGCTAGCTAGCCGTAAATAAATGTTGCCAAAAAAAAGTTAGTCATTTGCCATTAGCGTTCTCTTTCTTCTTTCTATGAGATGATACCAGAGTAACTTTCTACCTCCCCCTTTTCCCATCTTCTTCTTTCATGTTCCCCTTTTTCACCCCCATCTCTCCAAACATGAAAATAAACATCAAGACTCTTAGTGATGATCCGTTGTAACGAGCAAACTAAGAAACCTACTTGCTTTGAGGAAACTGTCAACTTAAGATGTCTATCTTGCTGAAATTGAACATGAAAGCCCGCCGGAGAACCCCCAGACAGCAATGAAGAGCAAGACTAACGGTGGTTTCCATTTATCGGAAGGTATATAATCGGAAAACCGCGAGCAGAGAGGAGGGGAGCCATGCTGGATTAGAGGAAGGGTGATGAACTGAGGAACAAAACCTGTGAAATACCTCTGCTTGGAAGGGCCTGCCTCTCGAGAAATCCCAATTTTTTGACAAGCTCAGCTAGTTGATGATCTTGCTCCAGCTCCAACAACTTAGCTGGTTTTCGGTCCATAAGGGGACCAAAGTCGATGCACTGCTCAGCTAGCTATAGAACGGCCGAGCGAGTTCTAGCAGAGAAGGATTTTCCCATCCTCATCTTCCACACTGGCCTCGAGGCCCGCCAAGGATCAAGGAAGAAGATGGTGGCCGAGTGGAGGGATGGAGGAAGTGGCTCTAGTGGGGGTGCCCGTGTTGCCTGTAGGGGATGACGCTTTGGGGCTAGCTATGTTAGTCTTATTTGGGGTTTACAAGCTGTGCCACGGTGTTTGCAACAAAGATATCTTCTGTCCAGTTCAATGCAGAACAGAGCAACATCCTAAGCACTCGGAATTAGATATTCCTAATATAGTTATTAGAAAACTGTAACACCCCAAAATGTAGCAAATACAAATTTAAACAAAGTGTACATGATGCATGTTGGAGAAAAATTCAAATCCAAATCAGAATTTAAATTTGGAGCGAAAATAGAATAGAAAAGGGAAAAGAAAAAGGGGCCACTGCGCTGAAACCGCCGCAGCAGCCCCAGCCGGCCCAGCGGCCCACAGCCTATTCCCCCCCCCCCCTCTCCTCCCCACTGACCAGCGGGCCCCGCTTGTCAGCCCTTTCTTCAACCGCCGCCCGCCGCTTCTCCCGCGCCCGATCGCGCCGCCCCCGTCTGAATTCGGCGCCCACGAGCCATGATCTCCGGCCCACTCGTTGCTGCACCACCTCAACCGACCCCGCCGCCCCCCCCCCCCCCCTCATCCATTTAAACGCAGGAAATCCCCACCGGTTTCCCCTCGCCACTCTGTTTTCCTCTCCGGTGAGAACCGAGACTCCCTCTGTCGTTTCCCTCCGACTTTCATCCGAATTCTCTGATCTAACATGCGTGGCGTGCTCCACTGCCGCCGGGGAGTCTTGCAGGTGAAAGAAACGCCGTGTCTTGTGCTCTAACCGCTGCTTTGACGAGCACCGAGAGCCATTGCCGGACTTCGCCGCCGTCGACCAACTTCCAGGGCCTCCGAGTGCAAGAAAACCACCGAGGTGAGGTCCCCTACCTTCCCTCTTCCGTTCTATGCCAAGAAATCCAAGTTTTAGCGAGTGTAGACAAAAAACCCGAAACTTTCCGGTGAGATCGCTGCCTCCCGCCGCCGTGCGCCGCCGGGCAGCGCCGCCCGCACATGGCCAGGGCGACGTGGCCCTCTGTGGCCCGTCCGTTTTAAATCGTGCGGCCACAGTTAGATCTCCCGCGTACCCCTTTGCGTTATAATCTCGGCCGTCCGTTTTAAATCCAACGGCCCACATCAGCCCCGCATTATAAACCCCGGGAAACTTACGCGCTACCCCATGGGGTTCTGAGGAAAAAGGATCTAGCCCCGAAAAACTTCTGATCTAGCCCCTGGACCCTCGGGAATTTATGAAAATGCGTTTAAAAATCAGTTTTAGCCCCTGGACTTGATAGAAATTAGGAAATACCCTCTGAAAATGATGCAGTGACCCCTGAGATTTTTGGGAAATATAATTTGGACCCTGCAACAGTATAGAATTTAAATTTAAACCCTGGAGGAATATTTAATTTAGGAATTTAAGCAAATTGAGTGTGATTTAAATTCAAACATAGGTATAAATTCAGTTTGAATTACTCAAACTCTGTTGAAAACTTGTATAACAATCTGAAGTTTGAATTTAGAGGGGAAATAAACTTTGAAATTTCAATAAGGTTGCTGTTTTGTTATTTATTTATGAAATATACCCTTTAGGCATAAAACAAAATTAAATATGTGAAAAAATGAATCTAAGTAGCCAAAAAGGGTAGGGAAAATTTATAAAGGTTCTGTTTAAATATTTGGAACAGTATAAAGTTTGTGTATGAATTTATTTTTCTGTTTAGTGCTGAAATTCATTTCTAAGCTTGAAATAATTCTGAAAAAATAGGTACAAATATTTAAATTGATCCCATCAGATAGGATACCAAAAGATATTTTGTTGGACAAGTTGGATTAAAATATATTCTGTGTAGGTGATATATTTTGCTATTTTAGTATTGAAGTTCACTTTTAGGTATGGAAAATAAATCTGAAAACATAGGAAAATAGGTATACATAATTAGAAAATGCCAAATGAGGCCCCCAAGTCCAAAACTTCAAGTTAAAATTGTGTAGGAGATCTTAAAACCAATTTGGAGACGGAATTCATATTTCATGCAAATTTTGTAGCTAAGAAGTGAAGTAGCTAATATAGCAAATTAGTAAAGTCTGAAATTCACATGTAGTGTGCACTTAGAGATCTGAATATCAAGTTAGAAATAATATATATGTTTAAAAGTGCATGCATGCATAGAAGCCACCTAACTAGGGTGAACACCAAACTTACATATGTGTATGACTTTCATGTGTATGTATGTGGGGATGATTTCTTATAGAATGTTGTTTTCTGTTGCTATGTGTGTGGTGGCATGAGTAGAACCAGCCCAGAGCCGGTTCTCACCTTCCAAGACCAAGACTTTCAATTCCCGGAGCAGCAGGAAGAAGGCAAGTGTCCTTGATCACTTTGATCCTATACTAGGATGTGTAGTTAGAATTTAATTGCATTGTCAATTTGGAATATGATACCCATGCTAGGAAGTTTCCCTAGATTTTCATTATCTTGCTTCCTTGTAGCCTGGGTTGGGAGTTATTTTATTATGTCTTTCATACTACTCATGCTTAGCCATGCTTAGAATGGGATAAATGGGATATGAGATCATCACCTTGGCTACTTTACCTTTGAATGGATTATTATGAATTATGTAGAGGTAGGGATCTAGGCAAGTTGGATGCTTTGGTTGGTGCTGTGTGCACCAGACACGGGTTTGGGTTTAGTGCTTGCCTGGATCCTAAGGACCGGTTTATGGAGCATGTAACCTAGATTTACTGTGACAACCACATGCTGAGATGGGGCAGCTTGGCCAATTAATTAGGTGTATCTCCGGCTTAGTATGGGTGTTTGGATGGTGCGGGGAATAGGTGTCAGCTGGACTACCATATGAACCGCAAGGCTCAAGATGGGACCACTGCAGCGGGGGTTGGAGCCTCCTGGATGCTGTTAGGGGTGAAACCTCAGTGGGCCCACACTCGTCGGGAACCCATTTGTAAAGGCCTCGTGGTGATCTCCTGGCTACACACCTCGGAAGTGTGAACGTGGTTCACGGCCACTGGCATAACGGAGGTTCTTCTAGTCCACCCGGCGACGGGGGATGAAATCACTACATGTGGGTACAGTGGTGCAAACTCTGCAGAGTCAAAACTGTCATGACAACCGTGCTCACGGTCAACAGCGGCTTGGACTTATTCATGATTATAGGATAATGAATTGGGAAGTGGAGGATGTTAAGCGGGGAGCTTAACAACGGAAATGAAGTTATGGTTACTTGATATTGATGATAGGT
Organism: Neostapfia colusana; assembly: GCA_030760725.1. Classification (NCBI taxonomy): domain Eukaryota; kingdom Viridiplantae; phylum Streptophyta; class Magnoliopsida; order Poales; family Poaceae; genus Neostapfia; species Neostapfia colusana. Next base: position 21,997,912 of record JASWHV010000011.1, read on the forward strand.
TAGGAGATTGGAACCATTTCATTTAAATAGTAATGTAGGTGCTTAATAAGCTAAGATGATAGGTACTAATTGCGTAGTGCTTTAAATATGAGTTCAACCTTTCCTTGTTCTAACCATGCATGACATAACTTTCCCACACTTGCTGAGTACCAACGGTACTCAAGCTTGCTTTTCTGTTGATTTAAATTGCTGCTCAGGCCAAGGGAATGACGTGGTGTACAACGACCAAGACTTCGGACCCGAAGAAGGATTTTAGGTTCACGGAGTCCCTCGGGCAACGCCTGTGACGGGTCCCACAAGACTTAATTTCCGTTGTTGGTTTATTTATATGTTGTGAACATATTATCGTCCATCGAGACGTTATGTAAGACTTAATTATATTTGAACACTTGGCTTGTAATATAATGATGCTTCACTATTTGTCATCGCATGTATGAGAAAATGATCCTGGCATACATGTGATAGTCACTCGGGTGTTCCACGGAATAACCGGGTGTGACAGAAGTGGTATCAGAGCCAAGGTTGCCTATAGGAATGTGGACCTAGGTAGAAATGGACGTATTTAAGGACCTTATGTTCTTAAAAACTATTTTACAAAAGGTGTGGGGTAAAAGTGTTAATTAATGTTCTTCCTTTATTTTATTTGTTCATCTTGCCTCAACTTTTATTCAAAATACAGTATTTATTTGATTATTGTCTAACTTGATTTTAAATGTTTTATATTTTAGATGGTTCGCATGGTCCGCACCACTCGCAAGTCCACTGGAGGGAGAGTTCCTATAGCTTCACTTGCCTTGAGGGAGGAAAACCGTCCGGTGACGTACCACTCCTACGGGTTGGCAGTGGGAGGCTTGTTGCGCCGTCTTCGGCGTATGCTCCACACCGCCGGCAATGTGGGCAAGCTAATCATCCACTACAGCTCCACCAAGACCATCCGTGAAAAGCGTGAAGAATGGAGCTCAGAGATGAGGATCATCCACGACAACAAGCTGCTCAAGATCCATCGCTCTTCAGCTTGTCGGGCGACTCAGGCCGATGCTGAGAAGGATGTCACCTGGGAGGCCATCACCTGCCAGAGTTATATCAACCGTGGCCACCTGGACAGGACTGAGTACATGTATGACCTCCAGCGTGAGAGTGGCACCGCAGAGTACAAGCACCCACCGGTGCAGCAGGGGACTTCCCATGATTACATGGACATGTGCTTGGAGGATGCAGCTATGCTCAGCACTCGACTGCAGGAGTGAGTGCCAGCAGGAGCTTCAGGATGTCCGTGACACCCTGAAGGAGACTGAGGCGTTACTTCGCGCCAGCTTGAGGGCGAGGGGGAGAGGATATAGGAATGAATTGTGTGTCACGGAGAATGGCACATGGGCTCCTGACTCCCTAGACCGCCGGGCGAACAAGCGTCGCCGCACTTCTCCACCAGAAGCTTCCCCACCTAGAGCGGAGTCAGAGGGCAGCTGCAATGATGAAGAAGACCCCGACGAGCCAGCACAGTGAGACGAGTCGTTTAGAGTCATTTCCCTTAATTCAGCATGTTATCGAGTAGTCGAGTCAAGAACCTATCTATTTGCTTGTTAATGTTTGGTGTGTGACGTGAGTTGTGGGATCCATGGGCACTTGTCCACAACCTCGTCTTTATGATTGCATTTGTTTTTGTGTGTGAAACCTTATGAATCAATAGTTGCATTTATTTTCGTATGAGGCATGGTGCCTAAAAATCTATGCGATATTTTCTGAAATTGTCTAAATTTTAATGTCTCAAAAGAAGTTTATACAAGCAATGTGGGAAATTAATGTGTAATGATTAAGTTGACATTTGGTTAATCATAATAGATGGCCGGAAGAGGAAGAGGTCGTGGTGCCAACCCCAACAACAACAACAACAATGAGGCTACCAATCCTCACCTTCCTGGATGGCAAGGCAGGGGTGGTCGTCGAGGAGGAGCTGATCCTATCTACCAAATGATCAACAATCAAAATCAGCTCATCCAGAATTTGACTCAAGTGGTGGACAACCTACACCAAGCTCCACCCCCACAGGTTGCACCCCGTCAGCCAAGGTTGAGCGAGTTTCTGGGAACTCAACACCCGAGGTTTGCAAGTGCTGCTGAACCCCTGAAGGCAGATGATTGGCTCAAGACCATTGAGAACAAGATGAAGATCATATAGTGCCAAGGATATGAGAGGGTGTTGTTTGCCTCTCATCAATTGCATGGACCCGCTGCTTATTGGTGGACCGCTTACGTGGCAGCCCACCACGATCCCGAGAACATAACTTGGGAGGAGTTCAAGCGCAGCTTCCACAAACACTATATACCAAGGGGAGAACTCAAGAACAAGAGGGAGGAGTTTTTGGGACTGCAGCAGGGCAACATGACAGTGAGGGAGTATCTCACTAAGTTCACCCAACTATCACGTTATGCACCACGGGACATTGAAACTGATGAGCAGAAATAGGACTGCTTTGTGGAAGAGCTCACCATGGAAATGTAATGTGCAATGTCCTCCAACGAATATGAAAGTTTCCAAAATATGGTGGAAAGGGCGTTTGTTGTGGAGAGGAAGATGAAGGCCTTGGAGAATGAACACAAGAGGAAGATGGGATGGTCACACCAAGCGTCAAGCAGCAACACACGTCCACGTCTTATGCAGCAACCTGCAGGGCAAGTGAGCCATGCTGTGGTACCCTACTCAGCACCGAGAGGTTACAATTCAAACTTCAGGTCTCCATCAGCATCCGTACAGCCGCAACATCAGTTTATGCAGCAACCACGCCCCGCTTACCAACCTCGACCAGCAGGACAAGCGCCACAGAACCCACCCCAGGACAACAAGGGACAGGCACCTAAGGTTGGGGTGCAATGCGTTAACTGCGGTGAAGTGGGGCACTACGCTCACAAGTGCCCGAAGAAGAAGCCAATGCAGCCACAACAGCAGAACACGATGCGGGGACAGGTGAACCACATGACCATGGAAGAAGCACAGGAGGCACCTGATGTGGTCATTTGGTAAGTTCCCTGCAAATTTACACATTGCAACCATTTTGTTCGACTCTGGTGCTACCCACTCGTTCATTGCTCAAGGATTTGTTAAGAAGCATGATCTAGCAACAACACAAATGAATCATATATTAGCAGTGAACTCTCCAGGGGGAGAAATAAGAACAAGACAAGTGTGCCCCAAAGTGAATCTAGACATTAATGGGGTAGTATTTACTGCAAACCTCATAGTGATAAACTCGCAAGGGATAGATATTATTTTGGGTATGGATTGGTTGACCAAACATAAAGGTATTATCCATTGTTCGACTAGAACGGTAGAACTAACTCACACTAGTGGCACCAAAGTGAAATTCATAGCTGTCCAAGAACCTAGGAGGGACATTAAACTCAATCAAATGGAAGTGGAAGTGGAAGAGATAAGGGTCATCAAGAAATATCCGGATGTTTTTCCTGAAGAGTTGCCAGGTATGCCCCCAAATCGTGAAGTGGAGTTCGCGATTGAACTAATGCCTGGAACCGCCCCGATATACAAGAGGCCTTACTGAATGGATTCTAAACAACTAGAAGATCTCAAAGAACATATCCGGGAATTGACAAAGAAAGGGTATATTCGTCATAGTTCCTCGCCATGGGGAGCTCCATTGATATTTGTGCCCAAGAAGGATGGAACCCAGAGGCTATGCGTAGACTACCGTGCGTTGAATGAGGTAACCATCAAGAACAAGTATCCATTACCTCGCATTGAAGATCTATTTGATCAGTTGAGAGGGGCTTGTGTATTCTCAAAAATTGATCTAAGGTCGAGACATCACCAACTGAAGATAAGGCCAACCGACATTCCCGAGACAGCTTTCGTATCTCGGTACGGGCTGTATGAATACACCGTCATGCCCTTCGGGCTAACTAATGCCCCGGCGTACTTCATGTATCTCATAAACAAGGTATTTATGGAATATTTGGACAAATTTGTGGTGGTTTTTATTGATGACATTCTCATCTTCTCCAAAGATGAAGAAGAACATGAGAAGCATCTAAGACTGGTGTTGCAAAAGTTGAGAGAACAGCAACTGTATGCCAAGCTAAGCAAATGTGAGTTTTGGCTGAAGAGAGTTCCCTTCTTAGGACATATAATCTCGGAAGGAGGAATCTCTGTGGATCCCGCCAAGATCGCGGATGTGCAGAAGTGGAAGACCCCTGAAAATGTTGGGGAGATTTGATGCTTCTTAGGATTGGCTGGGTACTATCGACGGTTCATTGAGGGCTTCTCCAAGATCTCGAGACCCCTCACCAAAATGCTAGAGAAGGGAATCACATTCACATGGACTCCGGAGTGTGAGACAAGCTTCCAAGAGTTGAAGAAAAGATTAACAACAGCCCCAGTGCTAGTTATGCCAGACATGCAGAAGAATTTTTTGGTATATTGTGATGCTTCTAGACATGGATTGGGATGTGTTCTCATGCAAGAGGGGCATGTCGTTGCTTATGCCTCCAGGCAGCTTCGAAAACACGAGAAGAACTATCCTACGCATGACCTAGAGCTAGCCGCAGTGGTCCATGCATTGAAGCTTTGGATGCATTACTTGATGGGAAAGAGGACGGAGATATATACAGACCATAAAAGCTTAAAGTACATTTTCACACAGCCAATTCTCAACCTCAGACAAAGGAGATGGTTAGAGCTAATCAACGATTTTGATGTGTGTATCAACTATCATCCTGGGAAAGCGAACGTCGTGGCAGATGCCTTAAGCCGGAAGGTGCATGTCAACATGTTGAGCTTAAACGAGACACCTACAGAATTGAGGGAGGAATTCGCAAAAGTCAATCTATGCCTGGTAAATAATGGTGAGGCCATCGCCATGGAAGTGGACTCCACATTGGAGCAAGACATACGCAATGGTCAGAAGGATGACGAGAAAATACAAGAAATCAGAAGACTCATCAAGGAGAATAAAGCTCCTGGGTTTAGAGAGGATGAACAAGGTACGGTGTGGCATGGGAAAAGAATATGTGTACCAGAGGTAAAGGAAATTCGTGAGCTAATTCTGAGAGAGACTCATGATTCTGACTATTCCATTCATCCTGGGAGTACGAAGATGTATCATGACCTCAAAAGCAGATATTGGTGGTATGGCATGAAGCGGGATGTTGCGGAGCATGTTGCCCGATGTGACACATGCTGTCACACCCGGTTTCTCCGAAGAACAACCGAGTGAATATCACATGTATGCCAGGATCATTTTCTCATACATGTGATGACAAATAGTGAAGCATCATTTATTACAAGCCAGGTGTCGAATAGAAATAGGTCTTATAAAGCATACGTCTCGATGGACGATAATAAGTTCATAACATGTAAATAAACTAGCAGCGGAAATATTATTCTTGTGGGCTCCGTCACAGGCGTTGCCCGGGGGACTCCATGAACCTAGAAACCTTCTTCGGGTCCAAAGTCTTGATCATTAAACACCACATCATTCTCTTGACCTGAGCAGCAATATAAACCAACAAATATGCAAGGTTGAGTACCGATGGTACTCAGCAAGTGTGGGAAAGTTATGTCATGCATGGCTAGAACAAGGAGAGGTTGAACTCATGGTTAAAGCACTACGCAATTATTACCTACCACCTTAGCTTATTAAGCACCTACATCACTACACAGGTGAAATGGTCCCAATCTCCCATCCCATCATCAAAATCAAAATAACCATAACATCATTTCCAATGTTAAGCTCCCCGCTTAACATCCACAACCTCCAAGGTCATCATCTTCTAATCATGAATAAGTCCAAGCCGCTCTTGACCGTGAGCATGGTTGTCATGACAGTTTTGACTCTGCAGAGTTTGCACCACTGTACCCACATGTAGTGATTTCATCCCCGTTGTCGGGTACACTAAAAGAACATCCATTATGCCAGTGGCCACGAACCACATTCACACTTCCCAGGTGTGTAGCCAGGAGATCACTATGAAGCCTTTACAAAGGGATTCCCAACGAGCGTGGGCCCACTGAGGTTTCACCCCTAACAGCATACAAGAGGCTCCAACCCCGCTGCAGTGGCCCCCTCTTGAGCCTTGCGGTTAATAAGGTAGTACAGCTGACACCCACTCCCCGCACCATCCAACACACCCATACTACGCCGGGGATACACCTAATTAATTGGCCAAGCTGCCCCATCTCAGCATGTGGTTGGCACGGTAAAGCCAGGTTACATGCTTTATGAACCGGTCCTTAGGATCCAGGCAAGTACTACACACAAACCCGAGTCTCGTGCACCCAGCACCAACCAAATCATCCAACTTGCCTTGATCCCTACCTCTACATAACTCATAATATCTCATTCAAGAGTAAGGTAAACAATTTGATGATCTCATATCCCAATTATCACATTCTAAACATGGCTAAGCATAAGTAATATGAATGAATGACATAATAAAACAAAATCCCATCCCAAGCGACAAGGAAAACAAGGTAATACAATTCTAGGGAAACTTCCTAGCATGGGTTTCATATTTCAATTGACAATGCAAATAATTCTATCTACACATCCTAGTATAGGATCAAAGTGGTCAAGGACACTTGCCTTCTTCCTGCTGCTCTGGGAATGGAAAATCTTGTTCTTTAAAGGGAAGAACTTGCTCTGGGGCAGGTTCTATTCATGTCAACACACATAGCAAAAAGAAAACAACAATCCATAAGACATAGTTCACACTTTCACTTCATACAAACCACACATTCACATCTATGAAAGTCATTCACATTTCTATGTGTTGTGGTTACTCTATGTGTGTTGATTTTTGTCTTACATGCACTTGTAAACATGTTCATATGTTTTCTAACTTTTGTATTCAGATTTATGTTTGCACACTATATATGAATTTCCAATTTGAACAAATTCCTCATATTCAATTGATACACATCTTAGCTACCAAGTATGCATGGAAGGTATTTTCCTACTCCAAATGGGTTTTCAGATCTTCTACCAAATCCTAAACTGAAATCTTAGGATTTGAAGACTTCATTTATCATTTTCTAGTTATGCATACCTATTTTCCTATATTTTAAGATTTATTTTCTATAACTAATTGTGAACTTTATTATGAAAATAGTAAGACACGTTATCTAAACAGAATAGGTTCTGATCTAAAATATTAAATAAAATATTTTTGGACTTCTCCTCTGATGTGAACTAATTTACATTTATTTTACCAATTTTCAGAATTATTCTCTAACCTAAAAATGTGTCCCTATAACTAATAGATGTGAACGATCAATTAGACAGATTCATTTCATCTTAAAAACTATTTTTAACTCACTCCAAAGTTTTCCAAGTGCTAGGAGAGTTTAAATTTGAATTTATAATGTGTTTGTCCCATTTTTTAAATTTTAAATACTAATCACATATTCAAATTCCTAAATTTAATATCATATAGGGTTAAAAAGGTAAACTCACCCCACTACAGGGTCTATTATGTTATTTCATAAATTTCCAGGGGTCTAACTACACATAACAGAGGGGTTTTCCTAATTTTTATTAAGTCCAAAGGCTAAAACTGATTTTTAATTGAATTTACATGAATTTATGAAGTTCCAGGGGCTAGATCAGAAGTTTCCGGAGCTAGCTCGTATTTTCCGAGATCCCCAGGGGGTAGCGCGCCCGGCCTTTATAACGCGGGGCTGACGTGGACCGTCCGATTTAAAACAGACGGCTGAGATTATAACGTCGAACCGGTACGTGGGGATTTCAATTCTACCGTGCGATTTAAAATAGACGGCGCACAAGCGGCCACGTCGCTCTGATCGAGCGCGGGCGGCGCTGCCCAGCAGCGCGCGGTGGCGGAAGGCGGCGATCTTGCCGAAAAACTTTGGATCTTCGTCAATTCTTCCTAAAACTGGGATTTCATGGCATAGATCGGTAGAGGGGAGGTCGGGGATCTCACCTCGGGGTTTTTCTTGAGCTCGGAGGTCCTGGAAGGCGGTCGGCGACGAGGTCCGAGGTGAATTCATGGCGACGCTCGTCGGCGCTGTGTCTGAAGCGCAAACCACCGAGTTTTCTGCACCTGCGTGATTCCCCGGAGGCGGTGGAACACGATCGGCGTGTTAGATCAGAGAACCCGAGAAAAGATCGAGAGAAAACGGTGATCGGAGCTTCGCTTCTCACCGGGAGGAAAAACAGCCGATCGCGGGTGAAAATCGGGATGATGTCGGTGTTTATATAGCCAGGGGAGGGCGGCGTTCGGTTGTGATCGAGTTTGCGTCGTCCAGAACCAAAATTCGGCTGGGATACGCGAGTATCCGGGCTGGTTTCGATTCGGGGGAGAGAGGAGTCCCGGTCGGCCGAGCGCGCGCGAGGAGGAAGAAGATGGCGGGCCCCACACGTCAGTGAGAAGAAAACGGGGCGCGCGGCTGCGGGCTGGCGCGGGGTGAGGTGGGCCGGCTGGTGGGTTTCGGCCCACTGGCCGGTTTTTTTCTGTTTTTCTTTTTCTTTTTCCATTTCTTTTCTGGTTTGAATTTGAATTTGAATTCCACTGCACCACATGCAATACGTCCAAAAAATTTTAAATTCCCCTCTTAACAGGATTTTGGGGTGTTACACATGCCAGCTAGTAAAAGCAGAACATCAACGGCCCGCCGGATTGATGCAACCACTCAAAGTACCTGAATGGAAATGGGAAGAAATAGGTATGGACTTCGTAGTGGGACTGCCTAGGACCCAATCGGGATATGATTCGATATGGGTCATAATCGATAGATCCCCGTGAAAGAAAGCTACGGTGGATCCAAATTGGCAGAATTGTACATGTCAAGAATCGTGTGCTTTCATGGAGTGCCGAAGAAGATAGTGTCAGATCGAGGGACACAGTTCACCTCAAGGTTCTGGCAGAAGTTACATGAAACCATGGGGACTCATCTGAATTTTAGTTTCGCATACCACCCACAGACTGACGGGCAAACCGAAAGGACCAATCAAATCCTTGAGGATATGTTGAGAGCTTCTGCACTCAAGAACAATAGGAGTTGGGATAAGAACTTACCGTATGCGGAGTTCTCATATAACAACAGCTATCAGGCTAGTATGAAGATGTCACCCTTCGAGGCGTTGTATGGGAGGAAGTGCAGAACTCCATTGTTTTGGAATCAAACTGGGGAGAGCAAAGTGTTTGGGCCAGAGGTACTACAATATGCCGAAGCAAAAGTGCGAGAAATCCACAACAACTTGAGAATAGCCCAGACCCGACAAAAGAGCTATGCTGATATACGAAGGAGGGAGCTCACTTTCAATGTAGGGGACTACGTCTACCTCAAGGTGTCTCCTATCCGAGGGCTTCGTCGATTCAAAGTGAAAGGGAAACTATCACCTCGATATATTGTACCTTTCCAGATTCTAGAGAGGAAAGGCGAAGTTGCATATCAGTTGGAATTACCGGCCTGCCTATCAGATGTGCACGATGTATTCCATGTGTCACAACTCAAGAAACGCTTAAGAACACCCGAAGAGAGGTTACCCATGAATGAGGTGGACGTCCGAGAAGACCTTTAGTATGCCGAACAGCCGGTCAAGATTCTGGAGATGATGGAACGCATCACAACGAACAAAAGAATCCGAATGTGCAAAGTGCATTGGAAGCACCACTTAGAAGCAGAAGCCACATGGGAGCGAGAAGACAAGCTCAAGGCATAATTTCCGGATCTGTTTCCCTAGAGTCCCCAATCTCGAGGATGAGATTAATTTTAAGGGGGGTAGAGTTGTAACACCCCAAAATGTAGCAAATACAAATTTAAACAAAGTGGACGTGGTGCATGTTGGAGAAAAATTCAAATCCAAATCAGAATTTAAATTTGAAGCAAAAACAGAATAGAAAAGGGAAAAGAAAAAGAAAAAGGGGCCACTAGGCCAAAACCGCCGCAGCAGCCCCAGCCGGCCCAGCAGCCCGCAGCCTATTCCCCCCTCTCCTCCCCACTGACCAGCGGGACCCGCTTGTCAGCCCTTTCTTCAACCGCCGCCCGCCGCTTCTCCCGCGCCCGATCGCGCCACCCCCTTCTGAATTCGGCGCCCACGAGCCACGATCTCCGGCCCACTCATTGCTGCACCACCTCAACCGACCCTGCCGCCCCCCTCATCCATTTAAACACAGGAAATCCCTGCCGGTTTCCCGTCGCCTCTCCATTTTCCTCTCCGGTGAGAACCGAGACTCCCTCTGTCGTTTCCCTCTAACTTTCATCTGAATTCCCCGATCTAACATGCGTGGCGTGCTCCACTGCCGCCGGGGAGTCTTGCAGGTAAAAGAAACGCCGTGTTTGCGCTCTAACCGCTGCTTTGACGAGAACCGAGAGCCATTGCCGGACTTCGTCGCCGCCGACCGACATCCAGGGCCTCCGAGTGCAAGAAAACCACCGAGGTGAGGTCCCCTACCTTCCCTCTTCCGTTATATGCCAAGAAATCCAAGTTTTAGCGAGTGTAGACGAAAACCCAAAACTTTCCGGTGAGATCGCCGCCTCCCGCCGCCGGGCAGCGCCGCCCGCACATCGCCAGGGCGACGTGGCCCTCTGTGGATCGTCCGTTTTAAATCGTGCGGCCACAGTTTGATCTCCCACGTACCCCTTCGCGTTATAATCCCGGCCGTCCGTTTTAAATCCAAGGGCCCACATCAGTCCCGCATTATAAACCCTGGGAGACTTACACGCTACCTCCTGGGGTTCTGAGGAAAAAGGATCTAGCCCCGGAAAACTTCCGATCTAGCCCCTGGACCCTCCGGAATTTTTGAAAATGCGTTTAAAAATCAGTTTTACCCCTGGACTTGATAGAAATTAGGAAATACCCTCTGAAAATGATGCATTGACCCCTGAGATTTTTGGGAAATATAATTTAGACCCTGCAACAGTATAGAATTTAAATTTAAACCCTGGAGGAATATTTAATTTAGGAATTTAAGCAAATTGAGTGTGATTTAAATTCAAACATAGGTATAAATTCAGTTTGAATTACTCAAACTCTGTTGAAAACTTGTAGAACAATCTGAAGTTTAAATTTAGACGGGAAATAAACATTGAAATTTCAATAAGGTTGCTGTTTTGTTATTTATTTATGAAATATACCCTTAAGCATAAAACAAAATTAAATATGTGGAAAAATGAATCTAAGTAGCCAAAAAGGGTAGGGAAAATTTATAAAGGTTCTGTTTAGATATTTGGAACAGTATAAATTTTGTGTATGAATTTATTTTGCTGTTTAGTGCTGAAATTCATTTCTAAGCTTGAAATAATTCTGAAAAAATAGGTAAAAATATATTTAAATTGATCCCATCAGATAGGAAGCCAAAAGATATTTTGTTGGACAAGTTGGATTAAAATATATTCTATGTAGGTGATATATTTTGCTATTTTAGTATTGAAGTTCACTTTTAGGTATGGAAAATATATCTGAAAACAAAGAAAAATAGGTATACATAATTAGAAAATGCCAAATGAGGCCCCCAAGTTCAAAACTTCAAGTTAAAATTGTGTAGGAGATCTGAAAACCAATTTGGAGTTGGAATTCACATTTCATGCAAATTTTGTAGCTAAGAAGTGAAGTAGCTAATATAGCAAATTAGTAAAGTCCGAAATTCACATGTAGTGTGCACTTAGAGATCTGAATATCAAGTTAGAAATAATATATATGTTTAAAAGTGCATGCGTGCATACAAGCCACCTAACTAGGGTGAACACCAAACTTACATATGTGTATGAATTTCATATGTATGTATGTGGGGATGATTTCTTATAGAATGTTGTTTTCTGTTGCTATGTGTGTGGTGGCATGAGTAGAACCAGCCCCGGAGCCGGTTCTCACCTTCCAAGACCAAGACTTTCAATTCCCGGAGCAGCAGGAAGAAGACAAGTGTCCTTGACCACTTTGATCCTATACTAGGATGTGTAGTTAGAATTTAATTGCATTGTCAATTTGGAATATGATACCCATGCTAGGAAGTTTCCCTAGATTTTCATTATCTTGCTTCCTTGTAGCCTTGGTTGGGAGTTATTTTATTATGTCATTCATACTACTCATGCTTAGCCATGCTTAGATTTGGATAAATGGGATATGAAATCATCACCTTGGCTACTTTACCTTTGAATGGATTATTATGAATTATGTAGAGGTAGGGATCTAGGCAAGTTGGATGCTTTGGTTGGTTATGTGTGCACGAGACACGGGTTTGTGTTTAGTGCTTGCATGGATCCTAAGGACCGGTTCATGGAGCATGTAACCTAGCTTTACCGTGCCAACTACATGCTGAGATGGGGCAGCTTGGCCAATTAATTAGGTGTATCTCCGGCGTAGTATGGGTGTTTGGATGGTGCGAGGAATAGGTGTCAGCTGGACTACCATATGAATCGCAAGGCTCAAGAGAGGGCCACTGCAGCGGGGGTTGGAGCCTCCTGGATGCTGTTAGGGGTGAAACCTCAGTGGGCCCACACTCGCCGGGAATCCCTTTGTAAAGGCCTCGTCGTGATCTCCTGCTACATACCTCGGAAGTGTGAATGTGGTTCGCGGCCACTGGCATAATGGAGGTTCTTCTAGTCCACCCGGTGACGGGGGATGAAATCACTACGTGTGGTACAGTGGTGCAAACTCTGCAGAGTGAAAGCTGTCATGACAGCCGTGCTCACGGTCAAGAGCGGCTTGGACTTATTCATGATTAGAGGATAATGAATTGGGAAGTGGAGGATGTTAAGCGGGGAGCTTAACAACGGAAATGAAGTTATGGTTACTTGATATTGATGATGGGTTAGGGGATTGGAACCATTTCATTTAAATAGTAATGTAGGTGCTTAATAAGCAAGGTGATAGGTACTAATTGCGTAGTGCTTTAACCATGAGTTCAACCTTTCCTTGTTCTAGCCATGCATGACATAACTTTCCCACACTTGCTGAGTACCAACGGTACTCAAGCTTGCTTTTCTGTTGGTTTAAATTGCTGCTCAGGCCAAGGGAATGACGTGGTGTACAACGACCAAGACTTCAGACCCGAAGAAGGATTTTAGGTTTACGGAGTCCCCCGGGCAACGCCTGTGACGGAGCCCACAAGACTTAATTTCCGCTGTTGGTTTATTTATATGTTGTGAACATATTATCGTCGATCTAGACGTTATGTAAGACTTAATCATATTCGAGCACTTGGCTTGTAATATAATGATGCTTCACTATTTGTCATCGCATGTACGAGAAAATGATCCTGGCATACATGTGATAGTCACTCGGGTGTTCCGCGGAATAACCGGGTGTGACAAAAACATGAGATAGGTTCGAATTAACCCAGTACGATTGAGATAAACTAAAAATTAGCTGCAACAGCCAAGTAATGGTTCATTCAGTTTTCTGAATAAAGGTCAAGAACTTCTAAATTAGAATAAAATAAGTGGGAAATTGACTTCCCAAGCAAGGAATGTTCCATGCTTCGTGTTCAAATTGCAGTGAGAACAATAATGCCTAACAGGATAGGGGTTAAAACGGTCGGAAACGGTCGGAAAAACAGTTAAATCGTTTTCATTTTTATATATAATTTCCGGAAACGGAACCGGAAACAATATCATCGGAAATGGATATGATATCGGAAATACCGGAAACGGATATATCAAAATGGAAACATGTCGATATCAGAAACAATACCCTAAAGGTCAAAGTATCATCATCATTATTTAAAATGACATAAGCAAATAGTGATAATAACTTCACACTAGCAAACGCGTAGGACGTCGGGGGCCTTACCGCCTCGGGACCGGTGTGACCCGGCGATAGGGCTCAGGACGGTGCAAGCGAGGTAGGATTAGAGATTTAAGGTTCGGTGCTCCACTGCTTGGCTGGCGGCTTCTCCTCACCCTTGAACCTATAACGCCTAACATGGGGCTTCTTCAGTTCGGTCTCTCGGTATCTTGGATCGTTAAGCATTGTGCCAAGGTCCATTGCAATTTCGGACAATTCCGTTAAAAACGGTTCGATAATTCTCAAAAACGGTATCGGATGATCCGAAATATTTCCGTCCATATTTTACCCCTATAACAGGAGTACAGAAACGGGTTCAAGCTTCTACAAACAAAAATAAACTTCAGTAATTGGGTCTGGGTTTTCTATCAGAGAAAATAAAAAGTAAATCTCAGTTATGTATTGGTCTTCGCCGTATTGACCGCGTATAATCCGTATCCCACCACCATGGCAGTTTTTCCTTGAATGCCTCAGGTTCTTCATGCAATATTTTGGCCTCTTCAACGTCTTCCCCCGAAATAGAAGTTGAAGGAGAAGAGGTAAATACTCGACTCTTTACTTGAAGATGTAGAGAAGCGAAATGTAGATATGAAACTCACTAACCTTCTCTTGGTTGCACAACAGCAATGGTAACTATTAGAGGGCTAATGGTGGCTGTATTAGATGATGAAAATAATGAGCATACAGGGATGATTATATAGAGGGATTAGGTGAGGGGAAAAGACTAAACTACCCCTAACCCTAATCCCTCACTAATAACTAATATACCCCGGTGCCTCACACACAATTACAGAGTCTAACACCCCCCGCAGTCACAACATCTAGTCACTGTAGATGTTGAGACTAGACCGAAACTCGGAGAACAGCGACGGCGAGAGGCCCTTCGTGAAGATGTCGGCGGACTGCGTCGTCGTCGGGACATGGTGTACCCGAACCTCGCCACGTGAAACCCGCTCACAAATAAAGTGGAGGTCGATCTCCACATGCTTTGTGCGCTGATGCTGGACCGGGTTTGTGGAGAGGTACACAGCGCTAACGTTGTCGCGGTAGATTAGGGTGCTCCTAGCGACGGGAGTGTGGAGCTCCTGAAGCAGCTGCTGAAGCCAGGAGGCCTCAGCCACGCTGTTAGCCACGGCGCGATACTCCGCCTCAGCACTCGAGCGTGACACCACGGGTTGTCGCTTCGAGGACCAGGAGACGAGGTTACCGCCCAGGAAGACGGCGTACCCAAAAGTAGAGTGTCGTGTGTCCAGGCAGTCTGCCCAGTCAGCGTCGGTGTACATGACCAGCTCGGAGGCTGCGTCACATTGAAGGAGGAGGCCGTAGTCGAGGGTACCTCGTAGGTACCAAAGAATCCGCTTCACAGCGATGAGGTGCGGCTCCCTCGGGTCATGCATGTGGAGGCACACCTGCTGAACCGCATACGAGATATTCGGCCTCGTGAACGTGAGGTACTAAAGAGCACATGCAAGACTCCTATAAGCAGTGGGGTCAGAGACGGGTGTCCTGTCGGTGGTGGAGAGCTTCGCCTGAGTATCCACTAGAGTGGAGCATGGCTTGCACTCAGCCATGCCCGCTCGCTGGAGGACATCTAGGCAATACTGTCGCTGGTGAAGGAACAAGCCACCTGGTCGTTCCTCGACCGCAATACCCAGGAAATGGTAGAGGCAGCCCAGGTCCTTCATAGCGAACTCCTGCTGTAGAGAAGAAATGGTGCGCCAAAGAAGAGCCGGACTAGACGCTGTCAGTACAATGTTATCGACGTACAGTAGAAGGTAAGCAGTATCACTGCCACATCGATAGACAAACAGCGAAGTGTCCAATTTAGCTTCAACGAAACCCTCTGAGACCGAGAAGGAGGCGAACCGGCTATACCAGGCTTGTGGTGCCTTCTTCAGTCTGTACAAGGATTTGTTCAGCTTACAGACCATATCTGGGTGAGCTGAATCAACAAATCCTGCCGGTTGACAGCAGTACACCGTCTCGGTCAGTGTACCATGGAGGAAGGCATTATTGACGTCCAACTAGTGGACAGGCCAAGAACGCGAGAGAGCCAGCAACAGAATGGTACGAACCTTCGCCGGCTTCACCACCGGGCTGAAGGTCTCATTGTAGTCGACTCCAGGGCGCTGAGTGAAACCCTGAAGTACCCACCGAGCCTTGTACCTCTCCAAGGTACCGTCCGCCTTCTTCTTTTGTGTGAACACCCACTTTCCCGTGACAACATTGCCACGACCAGGGTGGGGAACTAGGTCCTAGGTCCGGTTGGCAAGTAGGGCCTCATACTCTTCCTCCATAGCACGGCGCCAGTGAGGGTCGGTGAGGGCGCTACGCACAGAAGTAGATATGTGTGAGATCGAAGAAGAGTCAGTCGGTGGAGATGTCATCGATGAGAAAGCGGCCCCGGCAAAGCACTCAATTGACTGGAGACTCCCGCACGCACGTCGAATCACTATCGGATGTACGTGACCAGGATCCCTGTGGAGAAGAGGAGGGTTGTACACCGGTCGCTCAGGTACAACAACCTTCTCTCGTCGTGGGTAGATGAGAGTGGGTCTGGAGGCCGCGCGTGGTGTAGCTGGAGCACCCCCCCACCCCACCCCCCCACCCCCCGCGCTCGTCACTGGTAGACAAGTGCGGGGTTAGCGAAGCAAGAAGTCATAGGTGTCGCGCGTGGCGCAGCTGGTGGCGTCGTGCTCGCTGCAGGTGACGTCGGGGAAGCTGAGGCAGCACGTGGCGCAGATGGTGACGTAGAGGTCACCCGAGACGCAGCAGGTGACGCCGGAGGTGTCGGTGCCGCACATGGCGTAGTAGGTGACGTCGGGGTCACCTGAGGTACAGCAGGTGACGTCCGGGAAGCCGAGGCCGTGCGTGGCGCAGTGGGTGACGCCGGAGGCATCGATGCCGCACGTGGTGCAGCAGGTGACGCCGGGGGCACCTGAGGCATAGCATGTGTCGAACCTGCAGAAGAAAGAGGCCAAGGCAGCTGGGGAGCAGCCTCGGGGTCAGTGGGAAAAAGGGAATCCAGCTCTATGGTGGAATCGGAATAGGTGGTGGAGAAAGGAAAGGAGAACTCGTCGAAGACGACGTGCCGAGAGATCAAAAGACGGTGAGTAGTGAGATCTAAGCACCGGTACCCCTTATGATCAAGGGAATACCCAAGAAAAACACACCGTGTTGAGCAGGGCGCAAGCTTATGCGGGGAGTGGCGGAAAGGTTAGGGTAGCAAGCGCACCCGAAAACTCGAAGGTGATTGTAAAGAGGATCGGTGCCATATAGAGCAAAGTAGGGGGTGGAGGCACGAATCGCCATGGTGGGAAGACGATTACAAAAGCGTGGCAGTATGGAGAGCCTCCACCCAGTATCGGGCTGGAACATATGTCTGGAACATTAGGGAGCGCATGACATCATTGGTGGTGCGAATCATGCGCTCTGCCTTGCTGTTTTGAGGAGAGGTATACGAACAAGACATGCGTAGCTGTACCCCATGTGCGGAGAAAAAATTACGAAACGTAGAGTTATCAAACTCGTGTCCGTTATCGCACTGGACAGATCGGATGGTGCGCCCAAACTGAGTAGAAATCCAAACGAAGAAGTGAGAAAGAGTAACGAAAGTCTCAGACTTCAATCGTAATGGAAAAGTCCAGGAAAAGTGAGAAAAATCATCAATGATCACCAAGTAATAATTAAAGCCCGATACACTGGTAATGGGAGATGTCCACAAATCACAATGTATAAGATCAAACGCGTGCTCAACATGAGTCACAGAAGTGGGAAAAGGAAGTCGAACATGGCGACCAAGCTGACAAGCATGACATAGGGAGTCATGTGTGCCCCTAGAACACGAGATAACAGAACTACTAGACAACTTTGACATAGCATCTGCACCAGGGTGGCCAAGCCGGCGATGCCAAATGGTGGATGAAGTTGTCGTAGTCAAAGCGAAAGGCGGTGATGCAGCGGAAGTAGGAAGTCAAAGTGTGCATAGGGGCCCCGAGCTATCACATCGAAAAAGAGGTCATCGGGTAGAAAGATCCTTCAGAAACAAACCAAAAGGATCAAACTCAATGGAAACATTGTTGCCAGTGGTAAAACGACGGACAAAAAGCAAGTTTTGAATAATATCTGGAGCGACAAGAATGTTTTTAAGTTGGAAAGACCTCGGGAGACCGGAATCACCTATTGAGGTGACTGGAAGAACAGACCCATTCCCGAAAACGATAGATGAAGGAAAAGAGGGATTGGGAGGGTGGTTGGAAGAGAGTATACCAGCATTAGGAGTGGTATGGTAAGATGCTCCGGAGTCAACTACCTAGCCGGCACCTGGTGGAGTAAGGTGCATGGTGCTGAAGGAAGACGCCAACGACTGTCGATCCCACGTCGAGGGTGGCTCCTGGAGAGGTGCCGACAGCTCTGAGTGCCCGACAGGATAGTCGGTGCCTCCGTAGGTGGAGGTTGGTTGTTCCCCAGAAGGGTAGCCAGGCCCACTGTAGGCTTGAGTCGGCAGCCCACCAGCATTGTAGGCTAGTCCACTGTAGCCCGGAGTAGCTACAAACACCGGCTGGGGGCGTGGTGGTCGTGGAGGCTGAGAACCAGGAGATGGCCCGGGCCACATGTAGATCTGGCTAGTCCACGGGTTTTAGGGTGTGGGACAGGGTGCACCTCCCCGGTCTGTACCACCGCTACCACTAGTAGTCAGAGCAGTGTGTGTAGGAGTGCCGCCTGCACTGCTACCTCCACCACGGCCGCCGTTCTTGCCTCGGCGGCGACGGTTTCCACCTCCAGCACTGGCAGGAGTGCCTGGAGTGGAAGGTGGTCGTGATGGCGGTCCACCAGCAGTTGGTAAGGGTGGACGAGGGGACTGCCCAGAGCCATAAAAGGTTGTGGCAGACTCAGAGCCAGTAGAGCCTCCTGCAGTGATCTCCTCAAGTTCAAGATCAGACCATACCTTCTCAAAGATAGGGAGTGGCTCCAGTCGGAGTAGCCACGTCCGTAGGTGACAATAGTGCTCATTTAGGCCCTGAAGGACCCGAAGAACAAGGGCGCTATCGGTGATCGGCTCACCAAGGTCACGTAGGGCATCCGCCATACCCTTCATCTCCCGGCAGTAGGTGGAGACAGAACGGTCACCCTGGACGGTGTTCTGGAAACGAGTGCTGATGTGGAGGGCTCGAGTCGCGCGGTTCCCTAGAAACTGCTGCTCAAGGACCAGTCAGGCCCGTCGAGCAGTGCCGCCACCGCGCTGCCTGACGATGTCCTGTAGCACCTCCGTCAAGGGGCCAAGGATCCAGGATAGGACCAGGCTGTCCATGCTGATCCAGGAGACCAGCACTGAAGAATCGTCCTGGAGGACGTGGTCGTCGAGGCAGTAACGCCTTTGCGTGAGGAGCGCCAGATCACGCCACCGGGCATATGAAGTGGACTTGGAGCTGAGAACAACTGGTACGAGCGTCCGAATGTTCTGAATCCCGGTGGCCTGCGCATGAAGAGCGGCCACAATGAAGCCGAGTACATACCAGCGTCCGAGGGAGGCTCATGGGCAGCACTCATCGGTCGGCGAGCACTCTCCTTGAGCTGGTGAGATAGAGCTGCATCGGAGGCACGCTCTTGATATAGGGCGAGAGCGAGTGCCCGCTCGCGCTCGCGAGAGGAAGCCAGTGCAGCGGCGATGTCGGAGGTGTCCGTTGTGTTGGTGCTGTAGGAAGAAGAAGTTGTGTTATCAGCAGCAGCACCGGCGACTGGAAACGGAACCGGGGGGACAGTAGTCGTGGTGCTCCCGTCGATAGAGTCACGTGGACCAGAGGTACCTGTCATGAAAACGACAGCGGTGGCTGGTTTGCTGGTGGTACCTACAAGAGGTCTGTCGGCGGCTAGACCGGTCCTCGGAGTCATAGAAGGGGCGGCAGACTCGGGGGCAGAGGTGGACGCGCCAGCCCCTCCGTCTACGGTGGCTGCAGGCCAGTGGATGGCAAATCCGGGGGCGGATGTGGGCGCACCAGCCCCACCAGAGGCAGCAGCTGCGGCTGCAGGCCAGGGGGCATTGGTCCAGGGGGCAACAGCGGGCGTGCCAGCCCTTCCAGGGGCGGCGGCGGCTCCCCCGGGCGCGCCCCGTCTCTGCCCGAAACCGGGCGGCGGCGCAGACGCGGATCTAGCGGCGGCCCAGGACGCGACGGCGTGGATGCTGACGTCGGACTCGGCCGAGGGCGTGACGGCGGTGTGCGGCGCAGTGACTGTGGGCAGGGCAGTGTGGCTGCACGGGCGGGCGGCGCGCCAACGGCGGCGGCGGCGCAGGTCCAGGCTGGCGGCGGTGGCGGCTGGGCCATTAGGGTTAGGGTTAATCCCTAATCCTAATTAATTCCTAGCTGATACCATATTAGAAGGCTAATGGTGGTTGTATTAGATGATGAAAATAATGAGGGTATAGGGATGATTATATAGAGGAATTAGGTGAGGGAAAAAGACTAAACTACCCCTAACTCTAATCCCTCATCAATGACTAGTATACCCCTATGCCTCACATAATTACAGAGTCTAACAGTAACAAAGAGCAGCAACTATGATTAAGCACAGAACCGTGCAAGCTCTCGTGAGGGTTCACTGCTCCTCTAGTTGTTCCCCCTCCCTGCTGCTAATCCATCAACTGAGTCATGTTGACTGTGGTAGGCGGAGAGTCCAAATAAGTCAAAGCAATACTAGTTTAAATATCGCTTCAGTTCTGTCTCATTTGAAGCATGTGACCTAGTAGGAGTACATAAGATGTCGTAGGGACAATCTTTGCTACATGATCTGTGCATAAGTTCCCAAACCGCCCTTTGTAGTACTTTTTGGACACAATCAGGATGTTTTCTCTCTCCTTATGGTGAGGCCCATAACTTCGTACTAAGTACTTAAGAGGCAAAATTTGGTAAGGGGAAAAGGACTGCTATTTGAAAAACACAAGCGCTACATCGACGGAACCAAAACATAGGCCAGCAGTGACTTCTTTTTTCCTTGGGGAACAAACGTATCCTCACATGTGACACTCATAGATAGCCAGAAGGCACCAGCCACACTAATGCGCCTAGTTTCAGGCTTTGCGATACAAAGGTCGCACAAAGTGGACGAGCACCAAGAAATTCTGTCGACCATTAGCGTAAATTCCAAGGCTTGTTTTATGGTGAGCCACGTGATGAAAGCGCTAAATCACGTAGGAATGCTCATCACTGACTCATGGTTAGGAGAGCGGTAACTGGTGTTAGGCTGTTAACCTGTCCAACGAAAACAGTACGGAAGAACAGTTGAACTGTATATGAGGCCAATGCAATCTACGGAGTTTATATGTATGGGTACAAAGAAGGTTTAAAAGATCTGGTTTCTTACCGTTCTTTTTACATAGATAAATCATCCTAGATGAAGGGGGGCCTTGGCGCAGCGGTAAAGCTGTTGCCTTGTGACCATGAGGTCACGGGTTCGAGTCCTCGAAACAGCCTCTTGCAGAAATGCAGGGAAAGGCTGCGTACAAAAGACCCAAGAGGGTCGGACCCTTCCCCGGACCCTGCGCAAGCGGGAGCTACATGCACCGGGCTGCCCTTTCCTTTCTTTATAAATCATCCTAGACGGTGGAAGCATCATTGAGAAGAAGAAAATCGTTCCGCTATTACATACACGAGTTCTCGAAAAGACTTAAGGTCAAATTCCAACGTTTAGTTAAATTCATAAGATTATTTCTAATGACAAAAAAAGAAAACGAAGTCATCTATTTATAATCCGCAACTATGAGATTAGTTTAAACCATTCAGGTCTCAACTCCATAATGACTGTAGAAAAGTTTGAAACAGTTTCTCTTCAACCTTGGCATTGGGTGTGATGCTGACATGACGACCTGACCTAGGGTCGTTTTTTGAACTAAAAACACTAGGCTTTTGAAGTATAACAAAATTGACGGAAGGATTTTTGAAGCTAAATAAGTCAATTCTTGTGTGCCTGTCAAACATAATCCCATTCCATGCCAAATTATTCGAAATCATTTCCAAACTTTTTTGAAATTTAATAACATTCCCCAACAAAGACACTGAAGAGAAATCTCATTAACTCATTGAATTATCCAGAAACTATATTTTTTACATGGCAACTATAATATATCTAATTTGTAAATACTACATACGCTTTGTTTTTTATGAACTTCTGAGGCCATGTATAAAGTCATATAACTTAATTATGTGATATTATTGAGAAAAACCATAAATTTGAACCAAGTGAATGTTAAGCTCTGAAATGAAAAGTATCATAGTTAAGGGTTGAAACGTGGCTGTCATCTTGAGGATTGTAATATACAGCTTATACACACAAAATTGTCTATACTAAAGAAAGAAACTGATTAAGACATTATAGATTTCAAGAAGTACGAAATCTGTTGTTATAAGAAGGCAGTGATCGCATCCGAGTTCAGGCAGCTGAGCACAACCCAGGACAATAGTGACCTGGCATTTCATAGGAAGGGATTCTCATCCCAGGTTGTTAGATGCTGGGAAGAAGGCTTGTATAGCAGTAGCTAGCTGCCAATAGGCGGGGCGGTGACGCAGCAGGACGCCGTCAACGACCAGTGGTGCTATCTTTTTTATGTAGAGGGGATGGAGTTGACGAAATAGAAGAGTAGGATTAAGAAGCCGGCGCTAACGACTGGCTACTCGATGCACCGATTTAGCTACCAGTAGCCAGTGAGTGGCATCCTTAGTTCCTTACGACCATACTCAAGACTTCTACATGGTTAACCCAGACCATAAGGTCCGCTGTTTTCTAGCAATACGAATTCCTCATGTGTCACAGTACATTTCAGTTTTCCGGATCCTTGGCAAATATTGACAATTGTTCTGCCATGTATACGTAGCCAGAAAAATACTCTGAAAAGGAACGGCTGATATAACGCGAGGAAACGAAGTTATGGCAGCGCAGGAGACACGACGTTCTGGCCGAAGATATCCGGGATCCCGTCCCAGTTCCCCTTCTCCCTTGCTTCCCAATATCCACCAACGTAGCGGTAGGTGTCATCGTCATTCTTCCTAAACCACCTCGGTTGCCATCCTCTCTCTTGCAATCTTCGAGCCTGCAAATAACAGAAGTTGATATGCACCTAGAGGGCAGAAAGAATCCCGACAAGGAGATAATTTTTTTAAAAGCACAAATAATACGCTCAGATAATACAGCACACAAAGATGATTGATGATTCTTCAGACTTTTATGTTGTACGCTATTAAAAACCAAATAGTTTCTCAGATATTTATGAAGCTATTAAAAACAACCATAAAATCATTTGACAGAATGGACATGTCACAATAGTGCATACCTGTCGTTGCAGTTGTTCAAGCCTAAGTTTCTCTGCATTTGCCACCTCATATTCACCATTTTCAAGATGCCTTTGATCAGGCCTCAGACGCGAATCAGTGGGGGGCAACTTCTTTAGCAAGAGAGGTGACAGTTCATTTAGAGAAATTGCAAACGGAGAAAGATTGTATCTTGTCTGATTAACAGACTCGTCTCTCTCCCATAAAACAACTGCTTCTGACATTGGGTCATACCCCTTAGGTTTTGCACTTGGATCCCCAAGAACATAATACATAGCTTCATCCCACTTTCCAATTAGCATTGCTACCTTTTGTCCTGTTCTGTTATCTTGCACAAATCCATGCACCTGCACAATGACTAACAATTTAGAAAGCAAAACCAGAGCTTGTCCAATTATATTCAAATTGTTTACACGACTGATAATAAATCGCTGCTTACTAACAGCCTAACCCAGAATTCACACATATGCAAGCAACAGGAAATATGGGTTTCCACATACAACTAACTTCATATACATGATACATCTCAAAAGATGGCCCACAATTTTCTTTAAACATACAGAAGTGAAAGGGTAAACTTCAAAAAACTACAATTATTTGTGTCATTGTCAGCATTTTTCAGGCATCGCCTAGTCGGCGTCCAGGCGCTCTGGCCTGGACGCCATGGCCGGTCGACTCGCCTGGCTGGCCGGCCGGCGGCCGTGGTAAGGTCGCTGCTGTCGCCGTAGACGTTGTGCCAGTCGCTGCCGCCGCCGCTGACAGCCCCTCGCCACGCTGCCGCCGCCGAGAGCCCCTCGCCGAGCCGCCGCCGCCACCAATGGAGAGGAAAGTGGGGGTGTGGGAATAAAATGGCTAGGGTTAGGGTTGGGATGGGTTTTTATAAGTCGTGACCTGAAAAGAGCACCATCGGATGGGATCCGACGGTTAACAATCGGCCCAGCTTTCCCCGCTGCCTCCTGCCCACGTCCGTCGGTCCGCCCTCGACACCACCGCGCCCGCCCTGGACACCGCCGCGCCCGCCCTGGAAACCCGCCGCCGCTGCCTCCGCCCGCCGACCTTGCCTCCGCTTACCGCCGCCACCTCCGCCCGCAGCTGCCGCTCGCTGCCGCCCCCACCGCCTGGCCATCCGCCTAGGCGCCTAGGCGGGAGCCTCGGCGTCTAGGCGCCCGGCAGCCACCTAGGCATCCGGGGTCCGATTTAAAAGCCTGGTCATTGTATCAAAAATACAGAAACTACAACTTTTGATGCAAACTTCACAAAACTACTACAACTTTGACCTGTTGTATCAGAAAACTATAACTTTTGTGCCCAGTCCCACTAGTCAACAAAATTAGCTTCATATGCAACTACACAAAACTACAACCTCAAACCTCAGTTAATAAAATTTTAATATTGCTTTGTGCTGAGCGAGAATGACCATCTCCTTTATCATAATGCAGAACACAAGGATGATCTATGTTTTAAACATATCAAACTAGTTCATACAATCATGGACATGTATAAGACATAACATTGGGGCACTTAATCAGAACAGAAATGCATGGAGGGTATGTAGCAAGGATCTTCTTAGTGAAAAAAATGGTGGAAACCACTTTCAGTCCAAGTAAAATGTAACTTTCAAGTTTGCCAATGAAACTTTCTAGCCACAGGAAATGGTATGGCCATATTTTCATGAAAGGTACTATCATAGTGCATCTTTATAAATTTGTTAACATATTATACAGGTAGTAATGGTCAATACAGAATCTTTCCAGACGCTTCAATGCCGAATACAGAACTTTGGACATGAAGCACTGCCTCTCGGTCATGTATAAAAAATGTTGATCTTATTTCTCAAACAAGTGGTTACTTTTCAAAAAGCCATATATAACTTTCTTGAGTTAAATGCACTCTTCACGATAACAGTTCTACCTGGTGTGGATTCCGATCAATTATAGACTGTTCTTTGAACTTAAGCTTGCAAGAGTACTGGCCATTTCCCTTGATACGCATTGTGCCATAGTGGTCACAATATATTTTGCCAATTATGATATTGTATATGGAAGTAGTCACTTTGCTCCACTGAAATGTCTCTCCATCATCAAATTGGAGGGTTAGAACACCAATTGGATCAAGTTGAATGGATCGACCCCAAAATTTCCCTTTCAGGTTAGAGTCCCCCCAAAATTTCCAACCTTTACCTTCGCAGTGGCATGCAACAACCATTGGGTGATGACTAACCTGAAAAAACATTGAATTTATGTAACAACATGTTTAGTTTCAGTTCAACAACACATTTTACTGAACATAATATGTTACTACAAAAGCGATGACAGAATCACTCAGCAATAATTCATAATTTTCAAGAACAGCCATCCAACCTTTTCAGAGAAAAAGCGAAGTCCTTTATCTGGATAGTCAGCTTCATATGTTTCCCCCAGTAGAGGATTGAAGGGCTTGCACTGTCGTCCTTCAGTTGAAGAATAACCTGATACTGCAAAAGCTGCAACATAAAGCATCCTCATCAAGCTATCACCCTGCATCATGTGTACCAAAAGACATTAGAAATGACAGAGGAATTATCGTGTTCCAATGTACACGCAGGATGAAAGTTGAAGGAACAGTGGGTTTTCAGAAACAGGTACTGCCTTCCATCATTTATATATGGGTATGTATACAAATCTTTAATACAAGAACTAACATGTGAGAAATAGTATACAAGGAGACAAAGGGAAAACACTAACATATGAATTAGAATATAAGAATATTTCAATTAACCCTAATGGGCTGTAAGGGGTACATATATAGGATGTCAAGCCCTTACACCAAAAAGACTAAAACACCCCTGCCTCGTTAACACATAATATTCTAACAGCCCCCGCAGTTCCGACATCTAGCCATGACAGATGTTGAGACTGGACCAAAACTCGGTAAACACCGACGAAGGCAGACCCTTCGTGAAGATATCAGCGAACTGCGACGACATCGGAACGTGGAGCACTCGAACCTCCCCGAGAGCCACCCGCTCACGAACAAAGTGAAGATCGATCTCCACATGCTTAGTGCGCTGGTGGTGCACCGAGTTGGTGGAGAGGTAGATGGCGCTGACGTTGTCGCATTAGACCAACGTACTCTGGGCGAGGGGGGAGTGAAGCTCCTGAAGTGGCTGTTGAAGCCAGGAGGACTCAGCCACACCGTTGGCCACGGCGCGGTACTCCGCCTCAGCACTCGAGCGGGACACCACATGCTGCCGCTTCAAGGACCAGGAGACAAGGATGCCACCCAGGAAGACGGCGTAGCCGGAGGTGGACCGACGGGTGTCCGGACAACCCGCCCAGTCGGCGTCGGTGTAGACAACTAGCTCGGAGGCGGAGTCACGCCGAAGAAGAAGGTTGTATTCTTGGGTGCCCCGCAGGTATCGAAGGATCCGCTTCATCGCCGTAAGATGCGGCTCTCGCGGATTATGCATGTGAATGCACACCTGTTGAACTGCGTAGGAGATGTCCGGCCTGGTGAAGGTAAGGTACTGCAATGCACCTGCAAGACTCCTGTAAGCGGTGGGGTTAGCGACAGGAGCACCATCAGCAGAGGATACCTTCACCTGGGTATCCACCAGAGTGGAGCACGACTAACAATCAGCCATGCCCGCTCTCTCGAGGATGTCCAGGCAGTACTATCGCTGGTGGAGGAACAGGACACCCGGTCGGTGCTCGACCGCAACACCCAGGAAGTGGTGTAACCGGCCCAAGTCCTTCACCGCGAACTCCCGCTGCAGGGCGGAGATCATGCGCTGAAGGAGAGCTGGGCTGGACGACGTGAGTACAATGTCGTCGACATACAAGAGGAGGTAGACAATGTCACCTTCACGCCTGTAGATGAAGACTGAGATGTCCGCCTTGGCCTCGACGAAGCTAAGGGAGACCAGGAAGGAGGCGAACCGGCTGTACCAAGCCCGACGCGCCTTCTTCTGCCCGTACAGGGACTTGTTCAGCCGGCAGGCCATGTCTGGACGGGCTGAATCAACGAACCCTGTCGGCTGAGTGTAGTACACCGTCTCTGTCAGCGTCCTGTGAAGGAAGACGTTCTTGACGTCCAAGTGGCGGACAGGCCAAGAACGCGAGGGAGCCAGCGACAGAGCAGTGCGAATCGTCGCCGGCTTCACCACCGGGCTGAAAGTCTCGTCGTAGTCGACCCCAGGGCGCTGAGTGAAGCCCCAAAGAACCCACCGGGCCTTGTACCTCTCCAGAGACCCATCCGCGTTCTTCTTATGCGTGAACACCCACTTACCCGTGACAATATTGCCACAACCAGGACGGGGAACCAAGTTCCAGGTCCGGTTGGCAAGCAGCGTCGCATACTCTTCTTCCATAGCCCGACGCCAGTGAGGATCAGCGAGGGCGTTACGGACAGAAGAGGGGATAGGCGAGATGGGTGCAGAGGAAGGCGGTGGGGAGGTCGTCGAGGAGGACGACCCCGGAGAACCGCTCAACCGGCCAGAGAACCCCAGCGGCCCGTCGAGTCACCATCGGGTGGAACATGACTGGGTCCCGATGGAGTAGGGGGTGGTACACTAGAGGCTCTGGACGGGAAGAAGCCTGTCTACCAACCCGCGCTCGTCGTTGATAGACGAGAGCAAGGTCGGCATACCTCGGCACAGGAGCCGCGCGTGGTGAAGTAGTCAACTTCGGAGACGTCGGGGCTGCGCGTGGCGCGACGTCGGGGCCGCGCATGGCGCAGCGGACGACGTCGGAGCTGCACGTGGTGCGGCGGACGACATCGAGGTCAATAGAGAAAAGGGAATCCAACTCGCCAACCGAGTCAGAGGATGAAGCGGAGAAGGGAAAGGAAGACTCGTCGAAGACGACGTGTCGAGAGACCAAGATATGACAGGTGGAAAGTGAAAGTGCATCTAGGTAATCCCCGTGAGTTTTGGTTGAGTGATGACGACAATTAAAATACTAATAAGTTTTTACTAAGTATGAGCACAGGTGCTTACCAAAGGAATGCATGATGAGTCTCTCAAGAAAAAAAAAAGGGCAGCCCGGTGCATGTAGCTCCCGCTTGCGCAGGGTCCGAGGAAGGGTCCGACCCACTTGGGTCTTTTGTACGCAGCCTTTCCCTGCATTTCTGCAAGAGGTTGTTTCCAGGACTCGAACCCGTGACCTCATGGTCACAAGGCAACAGCTTTACTGCTGCGCCAAGTTTTTACTAAGTATGAGCACAGGTGCTTATCAAAGGAATGCATGATGAGTCTCTCAAGAAGCAAAAAGGAAAAGAAGAAGACTTTAAAGAGTAGAAAATAGAATTTTTCTATTGAGTTTCAATTTTCTAGATTGTGTACAGGGTCTTCTCTTTTAGAGTGATTGAGAATTATTAGAGAGCTCAAACTAAGGTTAGAAAGTTAGAATCGTGAGATGAAGTAGTCATAGGTATGGGTGAAAAAGGAAGACCGGACTTGTCCGGACAACGGGCCGAACTAGTCTGTTCCAACCTGGACTACTCCGTTTTAGACCGGATAAAGAGTCCCTGAGTGAGTTCGGACTTATCCGTTCTAGGCCGGACTAGTCCTTTGTCGAATGAGTCTGAGACTTTGTGAGACAAAGTCTAGGAAGGCCGGACTAGTCCGCCTAGATGGCCGGACTAGTCCGCTAAGCGGACTAAGCCGCTCGGGTCCGGAGAAGAGTGACATCGGACTAGTCCGCTCCGAAGGCCGGTCCCTTCGGACAAGTCCGATTTAGGACGGAACAAAGGTTCCTGTGTAAGCTCGGACTAGTCCGATGTTGGTTGGACTAGTCCGCAGCCCTAGATTAGAGAGTTTCTTAGACTAAGTCTGGTAAGACCGGACTAGTCCGCCCTTGGGGCCGGACTAGTCCGTCCTTACCAGACTAGTCCGTTCTCATACGGAACAAAAGTTCCTGGCTGAGATCGGACTAGTCCGCTCTTGGCCGGACTAGTCCGGGGTTTTATGACCGTTTGAGTCCAACGGTCACTAGACTTTAGTTGGTAGCCTTGTGACGTGAGTGGTCCCTCAAGAACGGACTCGTCCGGGGTTGGGACCGGACTAGTCCGGACTTTAGTTGGTAACGGCTAGATGCTGGAATTTCTATAAAAGGAGACCCCCCGGCTGAGAATTGGGAAGAGAACAACCATAGCATTGAAAACCCATTCTTAGAGCTCTTCTAAGCCTCTTTCCTCACCTTCTAGACCACTAAGATTGGATCTTAAGGAGTTAGTGGTTTTGTGAGAGGAAACACGTGGTGATCGACATTTGAGCTGTCGGTTTGATTCTCTTGCACTCTAACTGTTAATTTGAGTTCTTAACAGTTGTACTTTGATTTCTAAAACTGCTAGGTTGGTGTAGGGAGCCTCAAGCTGTGAGTAGCCCCTAAGAGCATTGTATTCACATTTGATTGATAGTGAAAGAGCCCGGGCTTGATCTTGGTGATCGCTCGGTGAGGGAAGGGTTGGAAGAGACCCGGTCCTTGGTGGACTCCTCAACGAGGACGTAGACTCCTGTGTGGAATCGAACCTCAGAATAAATTTTGTCTCTTGGTTCCTTTACTTTCTCACTCGCTCACTAGAATTACTTGTTAAGCTTTCATTTTGTTAACACTCGTGAATTGTTCTATCATCTCGCAATCTAATCATTCACAACTAATTAGTGATATTATTTGACTACCATATATCTTCCGCTTAACCAAACTTAAAAGAAAACCTAAACGCAATTTTATACTTAGACTGGACTAATCAGCCCTCAGACTGGACTAGTCTGGCCTCCTTCAAGTTTAATCCGCTGTTGCAATAGTTTCAGGTTTATTAGCCTATTCACCCCCCTCTAGGCAACTTTCAGTAAGGATATGACGGGTGGTAAGGTCAAGGCACCAGTACCCCTTATGGTCAGGAGAGTACCCAAGAAAGACACACCGAGTCGAGCGAGGCCCAAGCTTATGGGTAGTTGTGGCATAGATGTTAGGCTAGCAAGCGCACCCAAAGACTCGGAGGTGGTCGTAAAGAGGGGTGGTACCAAATAGAGCGAAGTGAGTGGGAGCATTAATCGCCTTAGTAGAAAGGCGATTAATGAGGAAAGTGGCAGTGTGAAGAGCCTCCGCCCAGTAACGAGCTGGAGTGGAGGCCTGGAACATCAGAGAGCGCATGACATCGTTGGTGGTCCGAATCATGCGTTCAGCCTTGCCGTTTTTTTGGGGGGGGGGAGTGTAAGGCCAAGACATACGCAACTGAACCCCATGAGAGGGTAAGAAGTCACGGAACATTGAGTTATCAAACTCACGTCCGTTGTCACACTGGACCGCCCTGATCGTGCACCCAAATTGGGTGGACATCCAAGCGAAGAAGTGAGAAAGAGTGGCGAACGTATCAGACTTCAGTCGCAAGGGAAAAGTCCACGAATAGTGTGAAAATCATCAACAATCACTAAGTATAGAAAGAAACACTGAGAATAGGTGATGTCCAATGATAACAGTGAATCAGATCAAAAATACACTCAACATGAGTGACAGAGTGCGGGAAAGGAAGCCAAACATGGCGATCTAACTGACAAGCATGGCACAGAGACTCATGAGTAATCCTAGTACACGAAATCACTGAGCTACTAGACAACTTTGACCTGACATCAACATCAGGGTGGCGAAGCTGACGATGCCAGGTAGCCGAAGAAGCTGTCGTAGCCAGGCAAAAAAGCGTAGGTGGAGCGGAAGCAGAAAGACGAAGCGTGTACAGGGCCCCGAACTCTCACAACGGAGAAGAAGACGTCGGGTAGTAAGATCCTTCACAGATAAACCAGAAGGATCAAACTTAATAGAAACATGGTTGTCAGTAGTAAAACAACGAACAGAAAGGTGTTGGATGATGTTAGGAGCAACAAGAACACGGACGGCCTAGCCGCAGGGTAGCTCAGCCCGCTAGTGGTCGGAGTTCACTGTCCACCAGCTGTGTAGGCAGGTCCGCCGTAAGCCAGAGTGACCACGTAGGTCGGCTGAGAATGCGACGGACGTGGTGGAGTAAGACCTGGAGACGGCCCAGGCCACATGGAGATCTGGCCAGTCCACGGGTTGTAGGGTGTGGGCCAGGTCACGCCACCCTGACTTGTACCACCGCTACTGCCACCAATAGTGCCTCCACCAGCACCGCCACCAGCACCACCACCACCACGACCGCCCGCGCTTGCCGCGACGACGATTACCACCGCCAGAGGTAGGAGCCCCTGGTGTGATAGGTGGACGCGTAGAGTATCCCTCATAAGGAGCGGCTGGTGGAGGAGGGTGCGAGGACGACCCAAAGTCGTAGAGGGCCGTGGCAGGCGAGGAAGCGACGAAGCTGCCAGAGGTAATCTCCTCAAGCTCGAGATCCGACCAGACCTTCTCGAAGGTCGGGAACGGAGTCTCACGAAGGAGCTACGAGCGAAGGTGGGGTGTAGCGCTCGTTCAGGCCCTGAAGGACCTGAAGAACAAGGGAGCTGTCCGGGACAGGCTCTCCAAGGTCGCGAAGGGCATCCGCCATACCCTTCATCTGGCGACAATAGGCAGAGATGGAGAGGTCGCCCTAGACGGTGGTGCCAAACCGAGCTCGGATGTGAAGATTCGAGTCGCACGGTTCCCCCTGGAAGCGCTGCTCGAGGATCAGCCATGCCTCCACCGTGCTGGCCAACTATGTCCTGCAGCTCCTCAGAGAGAGACCCGAGGATCCAAGCAAGAACCAGACTGTCCACGCTGATCCAGGAGTCGTCCAACGGGGAATCATCTCGTAGGACGTGGTCGTCAAGACGAAACCGCCTCAACATCAGGAGAAGTAGGCTACGCCATCTATTGTAGGTGGTGGAGTCGGAGCTGAGAACAACCGGAATGAGAGTCCAGATGTTATGGATACCAGCAGCCTGAGCGTGGAGGGCGATGACGAGGGAAGACGCGTAGGTGTTGTAAGCAGCGCCAACTCCCGCAGGGAGATTGTGGGTGGCACTCCACTGCTGGCATGGGGACTCCTCGATCTGGTGGGTGAGGGCTGCCATGGACGCCCGTTCCTGCTCCAAGGCGAGAATGAGAGGGCGCTCTCGCTCTCGGAGGCGGCGAGAGCCGAGACAACAACAGTCGCAGAGGGGTATCGACCACCACTGTTAGGGTCCACCGAATCGTCCATAACGGTGAATGGAGAAGGCGCAGTAGCGGCAATAGAGGGAGGCATGGCGGTGGCCATGGGGAGGGGTGAAGGCGCCGCGGCGGCCATGGGGTGGAGCGAGGGTGCTGCTGCGGCCATGGGGAGGAGCAGAGGCGTGGCGGTCAGGGGAGGCGCGGGGCTGGATGGGGCGCGGTTGCCATGGGAGGCACGGCAGCTAGAGGAGGCGTAGCGGCTAGGGAGGGCGCGGTGGCCATGGGAGCACGGCGGCAGCCGTGGGAGGCGCGGCGGCGGCGGCTATGGAAGGCGCGGCGGCGGCCATGGGAGGAGGCGCGGCGGCGGCGGCCATGGGAGGAGGCGCGGCGGCGGCGGCCATGGAAGGTGGCGCGGCGGCGGCGGCCACGAGAGGCACGGCGGCGGAGGCCAGGGGAGGTGTGGCGACGGCCGTAAAGGCAGGGAGGCCCGGCGGCCCGCCGGCGGCGCTAGCCATCAGGGGTGCGGCGGCGGTGGCTGTAGGGGAGAGGGGCTAAACTAATCTGATACCAAATTAGAAGATAAGAATATTTCAATTAACCCTAATGGGCTATAAGGGGTACATATTAGGCTGTCAAGCCTTACACCAAAAAGACTAAAATACCCCTTACACCAAAAAGACTAAAATACCCCTGCCTCCTTAACACATAATATTATAACAATATGTAACAAAGGAAACGGAATAATAAAATACTATATTAAACTCTCCTACAAAGGGAGACTGGCGCAGCGGTAAAGCTGTTGCCTTGTGACGATGAGGTCACGGATTCGAGTCCTGGAAACAGCCTCTTGTAAAAATGCAGGGAAAGGTTGTAGACAAAAGATCCAAAGTGGATCGGGCCCTTCCCCAGACCCTGCACAAGCGAGGTCTACATGCACCGGGCTGCTCTTTTTATTAAACTCTACTACAAATTAGTTGGTGCCTTGGTGGGGTTTCTTGTCTCTAGTGATATAAGGAATTTGACGATGAATCTATATAGAATAAAACTGTGATAACCTTGTATTAAAAGAATCAATTCATCCAGAATCATATATCATATTAAGTACTCAACTCTCTTTTATGCCTAGGTTAGATGAACTGAAGCTGGCTGCGACTTAAAAAAACCTTAAATGTTATTTCCCTGGACCAGGTTTGGCTATTTTAAGTAAAACACAATGCAAGCTGAGATTTCCAAGATACTGATAGCTACTAAATGTTTCCATTAGAAATAAATGTTTTCCTCAATGAAAATGCTTCTCTCCAGATTCCAAAATATCTTTAACCAAACAGTTGAAGACAAATAGGGAATAACACACAACTCTTGTCAGGACAAAGCAAACAGAACTTCACACGTCATCCTTTGAAGAAAGTGTTGTATCTTACCTGCTTTCCCCACTGTAGTGCTTGGTCAACCAAGTAAGAGTACTCCAAATCTTCGAAACATTTTTGCAAAGAAGAGAGAGGCTCATTGAAATAAACAGGTAAGCAAACACCGGAGAGATCTTTGCCTATGTTTTCTTTTATTATTGACCATAATCCTATTGGTTTCTCTTTTTCCTTCGGCTCAGGTAGTTTATCTCTACGCCGCACAAATGGATATTGAGCAGATTTCACAGTATATGTAACAGACTCGCCAACATATTCCGACCTAATGCTGCCATTTGCCAGAAGCTCCCTCCTTCGACAAGAAGCACTTCGCAAAGACTCTGCAGATAAAAAGTCGCTTGTATCAAAATATGTTGCTTCATCTTCATCAGTTTCAACTTCAGCCACTTGACTTGCGGTGTCGGGATCGGACTCGCTCGCACTCCCTCCTGATAAAACTGAATAGAAATCTGCATATTCCATAAAGCAGTAAATAAAATTGGCTGGAAGAGCAGGAAACACTACCAGTCATGCTCAAAATAATTACTACTGTGTTTTCTCTGAACAAAAGCTCATGTTCCATACAATACAGCAAATATAGGCAGGCTTCCTCGTGTATATACCTGGTCAAGCCATGAAAATACTCACTAATTCAAGGAAAAATCATGTTTCCCAGAGTCTAGCACTGGAGGCACATGTACTCTAACAAATTAACGTCAGATTTTTTCCATGTTTGACATGTAAATAACTTGGAAACTAAGATGCAGATTGAAAAGCATGACTGGATGAAGTACGACCAATAATCAGTTTATTTAGTAGTCACTACGGCCTCACAAACTAATTAATATATAAATAAAGTAATAAATGAACACTTGACATTTTTTTCTGACTACAACAGTCTGAGAGGACCCTGCAGAAATATAGAACTTGCATTGAAGTAAGAACATTGTGCATAATATGATACATAGCACCGAGCTATAAAACAAAGACATACCTACTTAATCTTAGATAGACAAAAGCAATAGAACAAGGTTTATGTGCTATTGTGGCGACCGCCCCACCCCCCTCACAGGGCCTAGGCAAGGCCTAGCGTTGTGGCATAACTAAAACCATGTGGCATTCCTTGGCAACCACCACCATCACAACGCCTAGGCCTAGGCATTGCAATAGAAGTGAAGCACATTGTAAAGATTTATTTCAAAGTCAACCAGTCATCTCTTGACATGTTTATGGATGATGAAAACCAATCGCATAACTTTTGAACATATATTGAGCCAACTGAATCTGTCATAAACTTCGTTCATCTATTAGGCACAACACTAATAGCCTTGCCACAATATTTTTGTGGGATCTTGTATAACATTAATCTGTTTCTTTTTTATACAGTAAATTTTACCCATAATTGAACTAGAGACATATAAAAGAAATGTTTTGAGCGCAACAACATATCAATTTACAGAAGTTTCATAAAGAATCGGTATCACCTCAAGCTGTGTAACTGATTAAGAAATCACAGTAAAAGCTTGGAGAGTTGGATGATTGATTCGTAACTTTTACATATTTGCAGAGTCACAATTAACCATAGAGAATATAACAATAAGACTGGATGATTCGATAAAACTATGTCCATATCTCATAGTAGGAGTAGGGTTCTACAGTGAAATCTGAGCCACAACATAACATTGAACATTTATAGTGGGACTAACAGGTAAAGGTTGCTCAAGGCCATAGATATTAAGGCGTCGCCTAAGCGTCGCCTTAGCGTCGCTTAAGCGCTAAGGCGCCCCGGGGATGTAAGGCGTCTGTGTCGCCTTAGATCCGGCCTAAGGCAACCGGCGGGGGGGAAGGGGGGGTGGCGCCGCCGGTAGAGGAAACCAGCGCCACAGGGAAGGGGGCTAGGGAGATCCAATCGGAGGGGGGGTAGGGGGGCGGGCGCACTGACCTTCGCCTGGGGAGGCCGCCGCGGATCGGAGGGGGGCGCCGGTGGATCGGCGGAAGTCTCGGGGGGAGGCCAGCCGCCTGTGGAGTCCGCTCGGAATCGGGAGGGGGCTGGGGCATCGGCGGAGGAAGGCAGCAGACCGAGCGGGGAGGCCGCGCCGCCAGGAGATCTGCCGATGTGGAGCGCCGGACAGGACAGAGATGTGCGGCGGCGGCTGCTGCTCTCGCACGAGTGTGAGAGGTAGGCGGGTGGGGACCGGAGGCTAGGGTTGGGGGATTGTTAAAGATGGGCTGGTGCTAGTGGGCTGGATGGGCCATTGAAATGTAGACTTTTCTTTTTCTTTTCTTTTCTCTTTTCCATTTTATTGCTATTCCAATTTTTTGCTATATTTAAATATAAGTAAAGCGTCGCCTCGCCTTACGCCTTACCGCTTAAAAGATAAAAAGGGGTGTGTCGCCTTACCGCCTTAATAACTATGCCCAAGGCCTCAAGTTCTCAGAAGTCAGCACATTAGTACTGGCATGGAGCTGATTTTTTCTTATAGATGAATAGTGGGAGGCTAGGAGCAACGGAGAGGAAACAGATGTTACACCCATATACGGTTCAATAAATATAGACTCATGTTTAACCTCGTTCCTCAGCTATACTATTACTAACTATATAAATGATAAATCTAGTGACTAAAATAAGAGTTGTACTATCACCTTATGTAAAATGTGGAGATACTTCAAGATGCAAATGATACAATCCTTCCATTTTGCTACATGTGAAAAAAGGAAACATGAAGAAATGTCCATTTGTTTAAGTGTTTTACACCAAAATGACTTGAGTAATATGTGAAGCCTAGAAATTCTTGATACTAAAAACAATATAACCAAAATAAAATATCAAGGCATACAAAGACAAAGAGGTAATCAAGTGCAGTATCAAGTAAGAGTAAGACACAACCAAATGAATTAAAGAAATTACTAACCACTATATCTGCTATTGGCATACCCAAGTGATTCTCTCTCCTTAGTTTCATGCACAACTGTTCTCTCCAGCTCAACTTTCTCTGTCTGCATCAATAAATGGACCAAAATGGCCCTTAAGATTACAATCGGCTTTTTATCAACAACAACAACCAAGCCTTTATCCCAAGCATGTTGGGGTCGGCTAGACATGAAACCCAATATCAATGAAGTAAAAGAGAGGAAGAGATATAAGAACAAGAAAAAAATAAAAAGAAAAAAGAAAAAAAATGGGGAAAAAAAGAAAAAAAGGAAAAAGAGAAAAAAGAAAAAGAAAAAAGAAAAAAAACAAGGCTAAGGTTCTGACACATGAATTGCTACTTTCCATGCGGTCCTATCATGAGCTAAGTCTCTAGATACATTCCAATCTCTCAAATCTCGTTTTACCGCCTCCTCCCAGGTCAACCTTGGTCGTCCTCTACCCCTTCTAATATTTTCTCTACCTCTTAAAATCTCAGTGTTAACCGGTGCTTCTGGATGCCTCCGCTGGATATGTCCAAACCACCTAAGTCGATGTTAGACTAACTTCTCTTCAATCGGCGCCACCCCTAACTTATCACAAACCGCATCATTCCTTATTCGGTCTCTTCTCGTGTGCACGCACATCCACCGTAGCATGCGCATCTCTGCGACACTCATTTGTTGGACATGTTGCCGTTTAGTTGGCCAACATTCCGCCCCATAAAGCATCGCGGGTCTGATCACCGTCCTATAGAACTTCCCTTTTAGCTTTTGTGGGACCTTCCTATCACATAGGATTCCAGAGGCTTGTCGCCATTTCATCCACCCTACCTTGATCCTGTGGCAAACATCCTCATCAATATCGTCATTGCTTTGTAACATTGATCCTAAGTATCGGAAAGAGTCCCTTCTGGGTACTACTTGTCCTTGTAGACTAACATTTCCCTCTTCACGAGCAACACCACTAAAGTCACACCTCATATACTCGGTCTTGGTCCTACTAAGTCTAAACCCCTTGGACTCTAAGGTTTGTCTCTATAACTCTAATTTCTTATCAACACCATCCCTAGTTTCATCTACCAGCACTACATCATCGGCAAAGAGCATGCACCAAGGGATATCCCCTTTATATCCTTCGACACCTCATCCATCACCAAGGAAAAGATGTATGGGCTCAAAGTTGATCCTTGATGTAGTCCTACCGTGATAGGAAATGCATCAGTCTCACTATCACTTACGCGCACACTTGTCCTAACATTATTGTACACCCCAACAGGCTTGGGATAAAGGTTTGGTTGTTGTTGTATCCTTGATAAGGGTAATGTACTTTGTTGGAACTTTATGTTTCTCTAGTGCCCACCACATGACTGAACTTGGTATCTTGTCGTACGCCTTCTCCAAGTCAATGAACACCATATGCAAGTCCTTCTTCTGCTCCCTATATCTCTCCATAAGGTGACGAAGCAAGAAAATCGCCTCCATTGTAGACCTCCCAGGCATAAAACCAAACTGGTTTTTAGTGACATTGGTCACTTTCCTCAGGCGGTGTTCAATCACTCTCTCCCAAAGCTTCATAGTATGACTCATAAGCTTAATCCCTTGATAATTAGTACAACTTTAAATATCACCTTTATTTTTGAAGATAGGTACTAATATATTTTTCCTTCATTCTTCAGGCATCTTGTTTGACTGAAAGATGTGGTTGAATAGCTTTGTGAGCCATACTATTGCCACGTCCCCAAGGCATCTCCACATCTCAATAGGGACATCATCAGGGCCGAGAGCCTTTCCTCCTTTCATCCTATTTAAGGCCTGCTTAACCTCAAACTCTTGTATCCTCCGCACGAACCGCCTGTTGGAGTCATCAAAGGAGTCATCCAACTCAACCATAGTGCTCCCATTCCCATTATTGAATAGCCCATTAAAGTAATCCCGCCATCTATTCTTAATCTCTTCATCCTTCACTAGAATGTGGGCAGTCTCATCTTTGATGCATTTAACTTGATTGAAATCCCTCATCTTTCTCTCGCGGATTTTTGCTATCTTGTATATGTCCTTTTCACCTTCTTTTGTCTCTAGTCTCTCATATAACTCATCATAGGCATGTCCTCTTGTCTTACTCACAGCCTGCCTTGCATTTTTCTTGGCCTCTTTGTACTTAAGCATGTTGCTTGCGCTTCTATCATTATGCCAACTCTTGAAACACTCCTTGTCCTTAATGGCTTTTTGTACATCCTCATTCCACCACCAAGTATCTTTATCTACAAGTTTCCTTCCTTTTTTCACACCGAACACCTCACTAGCTACCTTCCTAATGCAAGTTGCCATCTTCACCCACATACTATCTGCATCTCCATTTTCTGCCCAGGGTCCTTCTGTGATCACCCTATTTTTAAAGGATTCTTGTGGTTCTTCTTTCAACTTCCACCACTTTGTTCTTGTGATTTTGACACCTTTGTCCCGCAAAGAACATGTATGGAAGCGAAAGTCAACTACCACAAGCTTATGTTGTGTCACAACACACTCCCCGGGGATCACCTTACAATCTAGACACTCCCGTCTATCCCTTCTCCTAGTGAGGACAAAGTCAATCTGACTAGAGTGTTGGGCACTACTAAAGGTCACTAGGTGAGATTGTCTCTTCCTAAAGAGAGTGTTAGCTACCAACAGATCATAGGCTACGGCAAAGTCTAGGATGTCCTTACCCTCTTGATTTCTATCGCTGCATCCAAAGCCTCCATGTACTCCCTCAAATCCTAGGTTAGTTGCACCCACATGACCATTGAGATCTCCTCCTATGAGGAGTTTCTCGGTTATCGGTACACTACTAACCGTATCCTCCAAGTCCTCCCAAAATTGCCTCTTAGCACTCATGTTGAGCCCAACTTGTGGGGCATAAGCACTAATGACGTTCAAGACAATGTCCCCAATTACTATCTTGATTAAGATGATCATATCCCCTCGTCTTCGAACATCCACTACTCCATCCTTAAGACTCTTATCTATTAGAACACCTACGCCATTTCTAGTCCTAGTCGATCCAGAATACCAAAGCTTGAAACCGGTATTCTCGACTTCTCTCGCCTTCTGACCCGCCCATCTAGTCTCTTGTACACAAAGGATATTTACTCGTCTCCTAATGGCAACATCTATTAACTCACGTAGCTTCCCCGTCAAGGATCTTACATTCCAACTACCCACCCAAAATCTATGTTCCTCGGCTAGCTTCCTTACGCTTTGCACCCGTCGAGTAAGATGCAAAGACCCTTGTTCACTTATCACTACATCCGAGCGATGATGTAGCACGCCACTAAGGTGGTGGCGATCCGGCCCTTGCTCATTTAACACCATATCCGGGTTCTGATATGGCGCGCCACTAAGGCGGTGGCGATCCGGCCCTTGCCCACTTAACACCATACCCGGGTTCCGATATGGTGCGTCGCTAAGAGGGTTACGCCCCAACGAATTTCTATTGGGTTTCATTCCATGAGAATGGCTAAGTGTAGTTGTTGGCTCGCCAAGCCTATCACAACCCCTCCTCCTTTACCCGGGCTTGAGACCGGCTATGTTATTACAATCAACTTTTTATCAATTCAGAAAATTCCTTTTCAGAAATTAATGATCAAAATGGTTTCTTCAAGGAACATTGTGTTGATGCATTTATACAGTTGTAGCATTGCTCTATGATTAATCATTATTTTAAAGCAATCATCTCAACCTCATATAAATAATGCAATGTGGTCAAAGCCAGATATTTCAGATAAACCAATGAACCGTTTTAACACAATTAACTTGATCTTCTAAGATGAGTGAGGAAAAAACTGTAAATGAATCTGAAATTTATACAGTATTTTATGTTGCACGACAACATATAACTCTAATGTTTACAGAACGTTCATGAATTTTTAGACTTCAAATATGTGAAGCACAATTTACATGCATGTCAGCATATGCTACTGGGTGGTCTCTAAATTATTGTTGTCAATAACCATAAAAAAACAGAGTGGAATTAGGAACGATGACAATGCACTAGAAGCAATTAAGACAACCAAGACAACATGAAGTATCAAACACCAACTATAAGACAAAGCTTTATAAATCATAATTCAGATATTTACTTCAGAAAAAAGAATAAGATGGCTTTCCTGCTGCTTGTTTTCCCTCTTCAAAAAGTAAATCATCAAAACATTGTCCATAAAGTAAACAAAACGACAGATAGAAAGCTACCTCCATTTGCCGGAGGCGGTCTATCAAAATAGAGTGCTGCTGCTGCTGAGACTTTATCTGGTTGTGCAGCTCCAGCAGCTCGCTCATCATAATAGACTCACACTCCTTGACCACAGATTCATTGAGCCCCTCCTGCAGGAGACGAGCCCTCAGCTTCACAGTGGAAACCATAATGTCTGCCATTGGACCCAAATCATTTGCAGTCAGAGACCGTGGGAAATGATCCTTGGCAGCCAACAACGCATCTATCCATGCATTCCTGTCCTCCTCAGTTTCACACCTCAAGTGTAATGTCTTCGTCCCACTGAATATATACAGTCTCTTGTCATCTGA
Organism: Neostapfia colusana; assembly: GCA_030760725.1. Taxonomy (NCBI): domain Eukaryota; kingdom Viridiplantae; phylum Streptophyta; class Magnoliopsida; order Poales; family Poaceae; genus Neostapfia; species Neostapfia colusana. The sequence goes on from JASWHV010000011.1 coordinate 22,038,938, forward strand.
CTTGCTTGCCCAAATCGACGAAACCTGAACATCAAAGCAGAAAAACCCTTTACAACTATGGCTATGTTTCCAGCAGCATTGTACTAAATCATTGAGATCAATCCATATAACAGTGAATTGTCACATCACACTACTACTCTCAAAGACAAGAACATCGACCAGGCCACCCTAACATGACATGTCATCAATTTCAAATGGCGAACAAAAAAAGAAATGCCCATCCCCAAGTTTTTAAACCGTAAACACATCTACCCCACTGCGAATACAATAGTCCTCGCACAATCATTACCCGAGCAATGCCGGTTCAACAATGCCACTTCTCCCAGCAGCGAATCACGCCCGAGCAACCCCAATCCGACTCAATGCTGCCACCGTACCTTGAGGTGTATCTCACCGAACGGCTTCCACTGCTTCCCCGCCGCGGCGACCTCCTCCCGCGCCCACCGCCGCGCGCTCCCCTCCCCGATCACCCTCGCTGCCGCGGGCGAAGCCTTGGAGACCGCGTCCCCGGCGCCCCCACCGCGCAGCTTGTAGTAGGATAGCACCCCGTCCTCGAGCACGAACCACCGCGACCGCCACCCCTTCCCGTAGTTCACCCACTTGTGCAACACCCCGGTGACCGCCGCCTGCTGAGGCGCCGGCGGGGGCGACTGCGATGGCGGCGGCGCCGCGGCGAGGATGCGCGGGGGCTGGTGGCTCTGGCGGTGCAGCTGGTCCGCGGCGTGGTCGAGCGAGACGGGAGCGATGCAGCACAGCGGGTTCATCGCGCCGACCCCAGAAGCAGCGATGCGTATCGGGGCCCGCTGGCTCAGCAGGAGGAGGACGACGACCCGCCGCGGTAGCCGCCGCAGCCTAGGGTTTGCGAGGCCATGGAGATCACCGGCACCGTCAGCAGCGTAAAACGGGAAGCAGCAGTACTGGCACAGTACCGCGGCGTTGGTGACGGAGGTGGTGTGCGTTTTGATGGTGAGTAATAATAGCGACGGCAGCAGCAGAGGGAGGCGACGCTGCAGCCCGAGAAAGCTTCTGCAGCGAGGTAGGGCTGTAGGGGTAGGGATGGCAACGTGCGCATTACTCTTTTATCCGTGGATATCTGGCCCGATGGGAATCAGTTCCTTATAAATTTAGATCCACGGGTTTAGATTCGGTTAACGGGTAAAATTTAATGGATATTTTTTATTAGATAAAAAATTATATAGCCATATCTGTATATCTGAACCCGTTCTCTAACATGTTGAGTCTAATACAACATCATATAAATACATTTAGTTTTTAGAGTTTTCTCCTCTTCTTTCCAGCTCTTAGGCTCCCTACGCAACGCCACATCTTGAGTCCTCCCGATACTTTTTATTTTATTTAAGCTTGTGCTAATTTATGTTTGTGTTATGTGTTGAACATGTCTTTTATATATGTATGTTTGTTTGTGTTATGTGTTGAACATGTTTTGTTATGGGTTAAAGTATTATAGAAATCTATATGTAATATACTTTTTTATTAAAGGTTTTCGGATAACGGATATATCCGTGGATAAAAAATATCCGCGGCTAACAGATACGGATAATTTTTTATACCCGCTGCAGGCAATAGATACAATTTCAGATACAAATTTTATCCACAGTTACAAGTAGTAATATTCGCGGGTTTTTTAGCCGTTGCCATCCCTAGTAGAGATGGATCGCGGACCCGCCGTGGGTCCATTTCTGTTTTTTTAGTTCCCGTTTTGGTCACTGACATATGGGGACGAGCCACGTGACTGACTCACCTGTCGGTGTGTGCTGGGAGATCTGTGGCCGCTCGTTGAGAACTACGGCAGTGAGCCGGGCGGAGGCTGTTGGGGTGCTAGCGCGCAGAGCCGGGACCGCTGGGCTCCACGCGTCAGTGAGAGAGATGGCCTTTTAGTTTCTGCGGGCCATCCATTAACGTCACTGCGCAGCAGCAGCGGCCTAGACAACGGCAGCAGAGAGTGGGGCCCCCGGCGAAAGCACGCACACGGCACAACAACTAATGCAGCTCACTGATCTGTGAGTCCAAAGAGCTTTGTGGTCCCACTTTTCATTTACTGTGTGAGCGACTTCTGTTATGCGTACGGTGGCAGGGGATGGATTGGAGGTGGCGAGGCCTGACGTGAGTCACGCGGGATCTTGTCCGACCGCCTAGGCGTGGGCGATCCCTGAGGCCTCTTGTAGACCGCGGGCACGTACGATGCTTGGAGTCCCGCGGGAGACGTGGGAGCAGGTGAACGGACGAAAGGCGGGGATCCGCTTCGTGGTGGCCGCTGCTGCAGGGGCACGTGGAAGGGAGGGTGCGCGGCGTGGGGTAGGTGGGTGGCGTCGGCGGACTGGGAGAAACGCGCGAGGAAGATTGGTGGATCTCCGTTGGGGGAGCGTGGTGATTCGACGGATGGGATGGCTGGACCGCCACCGGACGGACGGCCATAAACAGAGCGCGAGTACGAACTTTACTACGGCCATAAACCGAGCATGTTGGTCCGAGCTGAGCCGTAGTTGCTGTCCGCAGCAGCTTCGGGAAAGCTCACGTGACGGGTACGGTGTGCCTCCCGTTAATTCTGTTAATTAGGTTCGATTATTTCTATTAAAGAAAAAATCAGTTATCAAGAATTGAAAATCAAATCTAATTCAAAAATGTCATAACTAATTCAGTCAGCGTTCTAAAAGGCAGCATAAGGCACTCGTCCAGTCGCGCTGAAGTACTGGGTAAAAGCCCCGACGCTGCGCTAGGGGTGAGGCGGGACCAAAGCGTACGCAGCGCGGAGCTGCGCGGAAGAGTGCAGAGGCGGAAGAAAAGTAAGCGCGTTGTTTTCATTTTGGCAGCATTGCTTCGCGCGTGCGTCGCATGTAGTCTTCAGCCTCGCTAACGCTCGCCTCCTTCAATTCCAGTCCGCCACAAGCCTCTCCCGCGCGTTCGACACGTCCATTTGCTGGCTGCTGCCCTCCTGTGCGCCGCCACCGCCCCTCTTGTGCTGTCGACGCCCTCCTCCCCTGCCTGTTAGACTCTTTAATTATATGTGGGTCACAGCGATATATTATGTAAGGGCCTCAGTTTTTGACACCCATTTGCAGTGTTCATCCCCACACCACACACCTCATTTGAGGAAAAATGATGAACACAAATAAAGAGCAAGTAACAATTATCAACATGCTCATTAGGGAACAAACTCACACATTGCAAAAGTGGTACTTCCCACATGTGATATAGATGGGCTGGACATATGAAAACTCCTACACTTTGCCAAGGATGTCCATGCCAAGTTTCACCCAAATTCAAAACATTTTTGAGGTCATCTTGGGTGTAGATAGGAAAGGGGCAGTTTGAAAACATATTCAAATTCAAACTGTTTTCACCCACTGAATTTAAAAGTGGAAGGCATATTCTTGCTCAGCACATTTTTGTGAGCTCACACACCAATTTTCACTCCATTTGGAGTTGATCTTGACATGAGCTAAGGGGGAGAAATTCAAACTTTATTTGAATTTCAAACTGCACTTGTGCTGAAATTCATTCAAACCAAACCTCATTTGAACTTTGATCAATTCAAATGGCTCTTGGGTGAATAATTTGAGTTGCCAAGGGTAGAATAGGGTTCACTGTTTACCACAGCTGTTAGGAATAAATTTCAGAGGTTAAAAGAGGAGTGGGACCCACATGTCAGCCTCAGCCTCAAAGCAAACCGACTGAACCACAGTTCAGTCGGTTCCCGGCTGTTGTGCGCGCGCGCCACCGAAGGGGCCGGCCGGCGCCAGCTCCTGCTGCGTGCCCCAAGCCGGAGGCCAGCCGGCCGAGCTATTTATTCCCTCCCCGGCGTGCTTCAGTCACCATTTCCCCGAGCTACCGACGTGCACGACTGCTTTTCCCACTGCCATCACCGGCGCTCGAGTTCCTGCTTGATCAAGCCGATCGCAGCTCCCTCTTTCCATTCCAAGGTCCCAGCAAGGTACTAGCGACCATCCTCCATCCCTCCCATTGATAGAAATCGATTGAAACCGAGTGATATCGGCTGTGCCGAAAGATCAAACTCGGAACTGGAAACCGCCGCACCTCGGGCTCTCGTGGACAGCCCAACCTGGGCGTTGTCACGCCCGAGCCAAGGCACCCTTGGACGCGCAGGTGACCGGTGCTGCTCACCCCCGAGCCACAGCTCGAGTGATTGCTCACCGGCGGCGAATTTCCACTTTTCCCCTTTCTGTGTGCAGAACGACCCTCGGGTACGATTCTGTTTAATTCGTGCTCTAGAAAGGATTAGAGGGCCTCAGGCCACTCCCACACGAACTAGACACGGTGACGCACGAGTTGCCTTCACAACTCTGGGCCGGAGAACTTCTGTGCCCGGCGTAATTCAAGGTCTACTAATGGCGGAACGCACGGGGGGTATCGGGCGCACGGTGAGGACCTATTTCGGGCCTTCCCCGAGCTGCCCCGAGTTCATGTCGACCTTCTCTGAGGTCCACTGATGCTCCCCGACCGGTTTCCCAAGTAGCTGAGGCACTAGGAGCATCAGCCGACATGGCCGAAGTCGTTCCGATATGGCGGCTCGTCGCCGACCATGCTCCGGCCGTTGTCATGAGCAGCTGACCCTCGGATCATGTTCCCCAAGTAAAAGTAGGCAGGGGCGGCCAGAATCAAGAAGTTTGAAGCTGTACAGCAGCCGGCGGCGAGCTCTCCGGCGAGGTCCCTCGGCGGCGGAGCGCGGGTGTCGCGAGGTTGAAGAAGGGGGTGGACCCCAGCTGTCAGCGGCCGATATTTTGAATCGGGATCCGGCTGCGGCCGGGATCGGGTGTGCTGGCGCGCAAAAGCCTTGTGGGCCGCGGTGTGCTGTCGCTTCGGCGTGCGACGCGTGTCTCCTGGGCCCACGCGCGAGTTTAAACTTTTCCCCGATTTTCAGATTTCCTTCAAACTTCAAATCCTTATAACTTTGGCTAGAAAGCTCCAAATTGAGTGAACCAAATTTTGCTGGATTCAGCTCTTTGAGTACTTTCCAGAAAATCAAGTGTCACTTCATGAGATTCCTTAATTCTCCAGAATTAATTCCTTAAAGTTTAAACTGTTAGGAATTTTAACTGGAGAATCATTTGGAGGAAAATCCTGAAATTTTGCTGAGATGTTCACCAAAATATCCTTGAACTACCATAAAAATTTCAGATCCATTTGAGCTCATTTAGTCCACCTAATGGTGTGATTAGTAAAACTGTTCCAGAGAAAATAGAAAATGTTCAGAAACATTTTCAGAATTTTCTCTGAAATTGTTTAGCTCATATCTTTAGTTAGAGACTTCCAAATTAAGTGAGACCAATTCCATTAGAACCCTCTGAAAATCTAGTTTTCAGAAAGTCATAGTTTGTTTCATGAAAATACCTAGAACACCCTAAAAGCCTTTAATTAAGGTCAAGGACATAATTATTTGTGGAGGGCTCAAATGAGCTTTGCTGCAACTAAAACTTGACCAAGTCTCTGTTTAGGTTGTAACCAAGCCACAGTAAAAGTTTCACAGTCATTAGGTCTATCTAGTAAAGGTTATAGACTTCACAACTTCAAAGTTAATACAAAAGCATTTAATTAATACATACATTGTTCTTATCATGTAGTCGCTAAGGTCGAGGAGGAACCCGAAGTCCTAGACTTCGTTACTCCGGAGGAACAGCTAGCCTACGACCAAGAGCAGCAAGGCAAGCCCCGGTTTGCATTAACCATTTTATAAATTTTTATTGTTTTGAGCACATACTTGTTTTCTTTATGTTGTGCATCAGAGTCTTGTTTGGAAACCCCACTGCATAGCCAAGAAAACCATGGGTTGGGGTTTAGGATTGCAAACCCCGTTAGCCACTGCATTGCTAGGATAGAGTAGGATTCGGTACAAGTCGAGTAGTTGGAACTACTCGCGAGAATAGGCTAGAGGCACATTGCTCGGGTAGAGATAGCACATGATACACATGGCAAGAAAATGAGACCGAGCGGAGAGTAAGGGCAGCAGGACTTTGGGGCCTGTGTGCTGTAGCTCCGCTTGTGTCGATTGAGGACCGAGCCGTGTGCGGGCCTGTTGAACAAGCTAGAACAGTACCGAAGACCTACCGGCTATATGGGAACCGGGAAACTGATGTAACTCGGGTAGCTGGGTATTGAGGCATTGCCCGTCGTTCAGAGGGTAGGTTGAGAGCTCGAGGTGTAAATCAGCTGGCGGCACAGAGATGCGCGTGCAGGGACCTCTTGCTCGGGACGATGGGACCGGTTCAATATTTGGCTAACGGGTGAAAGGTAGTCGCGTACGGCGTCCGTGATGGTTGTTGTAGGCAACATCGAGTACGGGCGTACGTGACGGGTTGTTCGGGTAACCCTGCAGGTGTAAATCGATTATAATCGCCGTCCCTCGCGGTCAGTGAGTACCACTTGTTCACTGTACCGTGACGTAGAAAGAACAGGCTAGTTACATGTTAAAATGTTGCTGATTGAAAGTTGGATATTGATTGTTAATGATATGTTGTAGCTTAGGGCTAACTAAAGTTCTTTTCAACTTTGGGCAAAGTACATGAGAGAAATGCGTTTCTTGTTTGATTGCGGCTCTCTCATGTGCCTTAGCGTAAAGTTCTCCACAACCTGCTGCTAAAACTTGAAAGTAAGGTTCTACTAATTAGGCGAGTCCTTGCAAATGATTTTTACCTCATGCAACCCATCACCCTCATGTAGAAGTTTCATGTTTAGGTGAGACGGGTCAGACTTGCTGAGCCTTCGTGCTCACTGCTTGTGTTTGAAGCTTTTGCAGGGTTCTATGAGGAAGGGACTCCCGAAGAGGAGACGGAACCCCAGGAGGGGAACCCCGTCGAGTGGGAGTCGTGCACGCCGCAGAGTTAGTGTGCGAGTGTGCTAGCAAGGACACGTTCGAGGGCTGAACGTGCACTTGATGCTTAGTCTACGCCCGCGAGTGTGGACTAAACTTATTTTGATGTAAACATGTTAATAAACTTGTTTATGTAATAAAGCTTCCGCTTCCGCTTTGTACCTTTGACGTGTGTTATACGGTGTTGTGCAACGCAGCACCCCTCAGCGTGATCCTGGCTCGACAGGACCAGTGGGGTCGTGTCAGCGTGGTATCAGAGCTCGCTTGAGGTTTAACACAGTACAAAGGTCTTCTTTTTCAAAAATCCAGTGAGGAACGAGTTAGTAGCCCGTATAAGGATGTTATTAGTATATAGAAAGTGGCTTATTAACTTATTTGTTATGTCGGAAAATCGTGCATCTCGGGACGTTCATGTCTTGGGGGGTGCACGTAAGCGCTGTCCACCAGTGCGCACAAGCTGAAGGGTGGAGCCCCACGGGTGGCAGGTAACCCGACCCGCTTTGATATCCTCTACGACTCTTCATGTCGTTTGGGGTATTCGAGCAACGTCTGTCCCTGGCGTGCGTGGTGCAACATGGGAGACCCCGTCACGTGGTCTGAAACGTGAACACGTAACTCAAGGCGTGTTTGGCTTGAGAACATCCGGGCGAGTGATGACGGCCGGGTGTACAAACTGTATGGATTCCGGGCTCGGTGTGCAGCCGAGTCTGATGATTGTTTGAGTTTCTGCAGGTAGCCTTACCACGAAACGGTAGACGTGTAGCATCCGTGTGCGAGTGACGAGTAGTGCCACTGAACTAACGAAGCCGGCTAAATCCGGTATAGGTTTTTCCTTTGTGAGGACGTAGTACCGACATAATCTGGTGACGCCTCGACGTCACACTCAACTAAATGAACAACTTCATTTAAAAACTTGAAGGTTTTGATCCAAAGTAGTAAAACTTGATGTAACTCCTTCCCTTGAACATGATATTCAAAGTTAATAAATTTTCAACTTATAGGATGTTAAGGACAGAGCACTCTGTTTTCAGCTAAATCAAGGCTGAAGTTAATCAGAGGTTAGAGGTTGAGTTCTTTCGAGGTTGGGGTCGTATGATACATTTCTGGAAAGCTTTGGAGGAGCTTTACAACTTTTCTGTTGAGTTCCAGAGGTGTTTCATCCCTTAACCACTCGAAAAATGCAGTAGAGTTGAAACTGTCCAGAAAACAGGACGGAGCAAAGACTCTCTGTAGACTCTCTGTAAATTAAGCATAACTTCCTGCATAAAAATCCAAAAATAGAAAATGAGGTGGTTCTGGGAAGCTTATGAGATGGGTTACAACTTTGTAACAGAAAGTTTTGTCAGATTAGGAACAGAATTAACTGGAATTCTTGGATCAAATCAGTACCTAAGGCAGGGAGGTGCTGTCCAATTGTTCCCAGAAATTCTGGTAACTTTGACATCTCATAACTTTTGAACCAGAGCAGATCTTAGGCCAACCAAATACTTTCTGGAAAGCTATTGAAGTTAACTTTAACTTTGATGTTGAGCTCCAGGACTGGTTTTGCTTTTAACCTGGCCTAAATCAGATTGATATGGAAACTGGTCAGGGCTGTCATGGGAACAGCAGATCAGCAGTCAAATTTGTTTAAAAATTTGAACTATGTTTCCAAGTGTTAAGGGTTCAATGACATATCTTATGTTATAACTCAATGGTTTACTGTTTAAATAAATATTTGACATTTCTCAAATATATTTTTACAGATGGCAGCAGATAAACGGTTGGAGAACGGGTGGGTAGTTTCCCACTGCTCTGACCGTAGCGGCTACCCGGGAGCATTGTGGCTAATGCTCCAATATTTCGGGTACAACCAGATGCCGCAATACTTCGCCAAGGAAGAAGGCGAAGAGGGGAACAAGACGTGGACGATCCATGTCGAGGTTCCTGCAGGGCCTACGCCACCCGGTTGGGTGCCATTCACCGTCACGGTGAGAGGAAGACAACCGGAAGGGATGTGGCAAGTGGCAGCCCGTGACACTATGTCACGTTTCTGCCAACTACACGTACAGGCTATGGAGGGAACTCCATACGCACTCGTTCCGGTGGAGGGACGAGCTCAGCATGTGTGGGAAGAGAGGTACCTAGAGGCAACAAACCCGAGTTGCCCAAGGTACAACCCCGCGGAGGCAAATCTCAGCCTCCAAATGAGGGCGGGAAACGCTGTGATGGACAGCCAAGCTGTTCATACGGAGCATCTCGCCACCAAGCTCAAGGAGAGCACAAGCCGTGGAGATCATTTTGAGAGTGCTCACAGTGCACTCCGCAATGTGCTCCTTCCGACGATCAAGCGACTGAATGAACAACACAATCAGTTGCGTCGTCTGAAGAAGGCAAAGAAGAAGAGCCGTGTTGACATTGCGGCGTTGCAAGAGCTGGTGCAGACCCTAACCCAGCAGAATGAGGACCTTGCTCAAGAGCGGGACGACGCTATTGAGGAAGGACAAGGCTGGGAAGAGGACTACAACCAGGCTATGGACGAGGTGCATGCATTGCAGGACCTCGTGCCCCCGGTATTGGGCGTACCGGTAGTCTTGGGTCTTCCAGCCATGGGAGAACCTGGAATGGGAGAAGAGGTGGTAGACCCCGAGCCACCAGCAGAGGTACCGGAGGAGGACGACCCACAGGAGGTCGAGTTCTACTCCGAGTAGGGGGTTACGGTTGCCAAGTAGGGCAGCTAGGGTAGCGTAACCCAACTTTTGTAATCGGTGACATGTCGTGTAGACAGTAGCGTATGTATAGGTAGTGACGACATGAGCACGACTTCTCGGAGATCCGAGAATAATGTATCTTGTATAAAGTTTATGCTTTATCAATATATGTGAATGTTGTGCAAGTTAATCATGCGTCGCTTCAATACTTACTCCTGTTTATGGAATTTTGAGTAAGACATGTGCTAATTGCTGCTGTGTTGAATTTCAGAATGACGCGTACTCGTGCCAACCCCGATGTTGGAGGTACTAGCCAAGGGGGAGAGACCTCCCAACCACCTCCCGAGGACTCCTCGGGACAGCAGCAGCAACAGCAACAGCAAACACCGCCACCGCCACTGCCAACGGTTACATTGGCCGACATTGTCGCGGCAATGGCGGGTTCACATCAGCAGCATACAGAGCTGCTGCAAACGTTAATTGCGAATACGTCTCGCCCAGAGAGACGTCAAGATCGTGAGGAGCGCCAACAGAGCTCCTACTCTGACTTCCTGGCGACTCATCCCCCTGTATTCTCAAGGGCGGATGAACCACTTGACGCGGACAACTGGCTCCGCGCCATAGAGATGAAGTTCGGGCTGCTCCAAATCAGCGAGCAGCGCAAGACTCAGTTCGCGGTCCAGCAGCTCCAAGGATCCGCGAGCGCGTGGTGGGCCAACTTTTGTGCTTCACAACCCACCGACCGAGTGATGACCTGGGCGGAGTTCCGGACGGCCTTCCGGGCCTATCATATACCGCCCGGTTTGATGAAGAGGAAGACACAGGAATTCCTACACCTGCAACAAGGGAGCCGGAACGCGCTGGAGTACTCCAGAGCGTTCAACGATCTCGCACTCTACGCGTCGTATCACGCAGATACGGACGAGAAGCGGCGGGACCACTTTTACCAGGGGCTTAACCCGCTCCTGAAGGACAAGCTGGCGATGTTCAATCGCGGCAGCCTCAACGACATAATTGATGCTGCGATTGTTCAGGAAGACTCCGGCAAGGAGTTGGCGGCGGCAGAGCGAAAGCGAAGCGCGCCGCAGAGCAGCGGAGAAGGAGGCGGTCCTTCTCAGAAGTTTCGGATGGTGAATCGCCCACCATCAGGTCCGCGCTGGCAGCCACCACAGCGGTCGATGCCGTTCCGCGGTCGGCCGTATTCTTCACCGGCATTCCGGCCGGCACTGCCAGCACCACCGCAACAACAACAGCAGCAGCGGGCGATGCCGCGTGCGTTTGCACCTCCGCAACGCATGCCGGGCTTTCGTCCACCAAGTACTCCACCAGCAGCGGCCACATGTTACAAGTGTGGTCGTCCAGGACACTTCGCGAGCAGTTGCCCGGAGAGGCAAGGCGGCGGAGTGGTACCACAGTTTCCGGGGAGGAATCAACCCCGGAACCCTACTAATGCGCGGCGGGCAAACCCTAGGCCCGGTACTGTCCACCAGCTTGCCATTGAGGACGTGCCGGAGGGCGAGCCAATCCTTGCGGGTATGTTCCAACTCCACCAGCATCCCGCTATAGTACTATTTGATTCAGGCGCCACGCATAATTTTATTAGCCAAGCTTTCATTGCTAAACACAGCTTGCCAATACTACCCACCGATAGTCCATATTTAATTTGTTCACCGGGTGGGAAGATTTCAGCAAGCGTAATGGTCTCCAAAGCACCATTATGCTTAGCGGGTAGAGTGTACCCCACGTCTCTCATTATCTTAGAGGGACAGAAGGTCGATGTCATCCTAGGGATGTCGTGGTTAAACCGCCACGGCGCTGTTTTAGACACCGTCCTCCGAGTCGTGCACTTAAACTCAGGAGTGCACGGTTCTCACTCATTATTTCTGGACAGTCCAGAAATAAAACTTCCAAGTGTCTATCAAGCCACAACCATCAGATTGGAAGACATTCCAGTGGTCCGAGAATTCCCTGATGTATTCCCGGATGATTTGCCGGGGATGCCACCCGATAGAGAGGTGGAGTTCAAGATTGAACTTGCACCGGGAACCATGCCAATATCCCGAAGGCCGTACAAGATGGCGCCCAAGGAGTTGGCTGAACTGAAGACTCAGCTCACGGACCTTCTGGAGAAGGGTTTTATTAGGCCGAGCTCCTCGCCATGGGGCTGTTCGGCATTATTTGTCAAAAAGAAGGATGAAACGTTGCGGCTTTGCGTGGACTACCGTCCATTAAATGCCGTAACCATCAAGAACAAGTACCCGTTGCCACGGATCGACATGTTGTTTGATCAGTTGGTCGAAGCAAAGGTCTTTTCCAAGGTGGATTTAAGATCCGGGTACCATCAGATTAAGATCAGGGCTGAGGACATTCCAAAGACAGCTTTTTCGACAAGGTACGGACTTTATGAGTACCTGGTCATGTCCTTTGGCCTCACCAATGCTCCAGCTCACTTCATGTACTTAATGAACTCGGTGTTCATGCCGGAGCTGGACAAGTTTGTCGTGGTCTTCATCGACGACATCCTGGTATATTCCAAGTCGGAGGAAGATCACAAGAAACATCTGCGTATAGTCTTGCAACGGCTGCGGGATCACAAGTTATACGCAAAGTTCAGCAAATGCGAGTTTTGGATATCGCAAGTGCCTTTCCTCGGGCATATCATCTCAGCGGAGGGTATCGCTGTGGACCCGAGCAAAATCACGCAAGTGCTGAATTGGAAATCCCCGAGAACTGTTCATGAGGTACGGAGTTTCCTCGGACTCGCGGGATATTATCGGAGGTTCATTCCGAACTTCTCGAAGATTGCCAAGCCAATGACAGAGCTGCTGAAGAAGGCTACCAAATATGTTTGGAGTCCAGCATGTGAAGCAGCATTCAAGGCTTTAGTCAAGCACCTGACATCAGCACCGGTTTTGGCGCAGCCAGACACAACAAAACCGTTCGATGTGTACTGCGATGCATCCGGCATTGGGCTCGGATGTGTGTTGATGCAAGACCGAAGGGTGGTCGCGTATGGGTCACGGCAGCTTAGGAATCATGAGCAAAATTATCCAACTCACGACTTGGAGCTCGCTGCCGTGGTACTTGCACTGAAAATGTGGAGGCACTACCTACTCGGTAACCTCGTACATTTATATACCGACCACAAAAGCCTCAAGTACATATTCACTCAGAAGGAGCTGAACATGAGGCAACGAAGATGGTTAGAACTGATAAAGGATTACGAGATAGAGATCCATTATCATCCGGGCAAGGCAAACGTTGTGGCAGACGCGCTAAGCCGCAAGTCACACGTCAATAATCTGACCATCACACCGTTGGAAGAGAGCGAACCACCACTACATGTGATTCCACATGGAGCTCTCTACAACCTAGCTTTGATCCCCACCATCCGTGAAGAGATAGCGGCAGCCCAGAAGAATGACAAGGGCATATCACATTTGCGGAGACGTGTAGACAGTGGGGAGTTGAAATGTTTCCGGAAGGACGGAGACGGCGTCCTATGGTTCAAGGACCGGATCGTCGTACCCCGAAACCCGGAGTTACGGAAGAAAATCTTTGATGAGGCTCACTTATCAAAGTTTTCTATTCACCCCGGCAGCAACAAGATGTATCAAGAACTCAGAAGCAAGTTTTGGTGGACACGGATGAAGCGAGAGACTGCAAAATACGTGTCCGAGTGTGATACATGTCGACGGGTGAAGGCAGACCACATGCGGAAACCGGGACTGCTGCAACCACTGGGCATTCCTGCCTGGAAGTGGGAGGACGTGAGCATGGATTTCGTCGTCGGTTTACCCACCACCTTACAGAAACATGATTCTGTGTGGGTGATCGTCGATCGGCTCACCAAAGTTGCCCATTTCATCCCGGTCAACACCAACTACAACGCCAAGAAGTACGCTGAACTGTACATCTCACGGATCCTATGCTTATACGGCGTACCCCGTACTATCGTATCGGACCGGGGCACTTTATTTGTGTCCCGTTTTTGGGAGCAGCTCCACGCTGCCTTGGGGACGAAGCTGATCCGTAGTTCAGCCTACCACCCGCAGACGGATGGGCAAACGGAGCGGGTAAATCAAATCTTAGAAGACATGCTACGAGCTTGCGCTATCGACCACGGCAAGAACTGGGATGATCACTTGCCGTTAGCCGAGTTCTCGTACAACAATGGGTACCAAGCCAGCATCAAGATGGCGCCCTACGAGGCGCTATACGGGAGAAAATGCCGCACACCATTGAATTGGTGTGAGTCTGGCGAGAGGGTTACCTTCGGGATTGATCTTGTCAACAACGCGGAAGAAAAGGTTCGATTAATTCAAGCGAACCTAAAAGCCGCTCAATCCCGACAGAAACAGTATGCGGACCGGAGAAGGCGTCCGTTACAATTCGAAGCTGGAGACCACGTATATCTACGAGTGTCTCCAATGAAGGGCGTAAACAGATTTGGGGTGAGAGGAAAGTTAGCACCCCGATTCATCGGTCCATTCCAGATTACCGAAAGATGTGGATCGGTGGCATACCGGCTAAGATTACCAGAAGCATTTTCCGGTGTGCACGACGTCTTTCACATTTCCCAGCTGAGGAAGTGTCTCAAGCTATCAACTACCGTTCAGCTGGAAGACATTGAAGAACTGCAACCGGATCTCACCTATCGGGAGGAACCGGTGCAGATTATTGATGAAAAGGCCCGAACCACACGCAACCGTACGTTGTGGTTCTACAAGGTTCTGTGGAGTAATCACTCCATGGATGAAGCGACATGGGAGAGCGAAGAATTCCTTCGCACTAACTACCCCGACTTTCTCACGTCGCATATCCGGTAATTTTTCCACCGTCCTCTCTCTCATTTTCACCTTATAATCTCGGGACGAGATTCTTTTAAGGGGGGAGGAATGTAAGGGCCTCAGTTTTTGACACCCATTTGCAGTGTTCATCCCCACACCACACACCTCATTTGAGGAAAAATGATGAACACAAATAAAGAGCAAGTAACAATTATCAACATGCTCATTAGGGAACAAACTCACACATTGCAAAAGTGGTACTTCCCACATGTGATATAGATGGGCTGGACATATGAAAACTCCTACACTTTGCCAAGGATGTCCATGCCAAGTTTCACCCAAATTCAAAACATTTTTGAGGTCATCTTGGGTGTAGATAGGAAAGGGGCAGTTTGAAAACATATTCAAATTCAAACTGTTTTCACCCACTGAATTTAAAAGTGGAAGGCATATTCTTGCTCAGCACATTTTTGTGAGCTCACACACCAATTTTCACTCCATTTGGAGTTGATCTTGACATGAGCTAAGGGGGAGAAATTCAAACTTTATTTGAATTTCAAACTGCACTTGTGCTGAAATTCATTCAAACCAAACCTCATTTGAACTTTGATCAATTCAAATGGCTCTTGGGTGAATAATTTGAGTTGCCAAGGGTAGAATAGGGTTCACTGTTTACCACAGCTGTTAGGAATAAATTTCAGAGGTTAAAAGAGGAGTGGGACCCACATGTCAGCCTCAGCCTCAAAGCAAACCGACTGAACCACAGTTCAGTCGGTTCCCGGCTGTTGTGCGCGCGCGCCACCGAAGGGGCCGGCCGGCGCCAGCTCCTGCTGCGTGCCCCAAGCCGGAGGCCAGCCGGCCGAGCTATTTATTCCCTCCCCGGCGTGCTTCAGTCACCATTTCCCCGAGCTACCGACGTGCACGACTGCTTTTCCCACTGCCATCACCGGCGCTCGAGTTCCTGCTTGATCAAGCCGATCGCAGCTCCCTCTTTCCATTCCAAGGTCCCAGCAAGGTACTAGCGACCATCCTCCATCCCTCCCATTGATAGAAATCGATTGAAACCGAGTGATATCGGCTGTGCCGAAAGATCAAACTCGGAACTGGAAACCGCCGCACCTCGGGCTCTCGTGGACAGCCCAACCTGGGCGTTGTCACGCCCGAGCCAAGGCACCCTTGGACGCGCAGGTGACCGGTGCTGCTCACCCCCGAGCCACAGCTCGAGTGATTGCTCACCGGCGGCGAATTTCCACTTTTCCCCTTTCTGTGTGCAGAACGACCCTCGGGTACGATTCTGTTTAATTCGTGCTCTAGAAAGGATTAGAGGGCCTCAGGCCACTCCCACACGAACTAGACACGGTGACGCACGAGTTGCCTTCACAACTCTGGGCCGGAGAACTTCTGTGCCCGGCGTAATTCAAGGTCTACTAATGGCGGAACGCACGGGGGGTATCGGGCGCACGGTGAGGACCTATTTCGGGCCTTCCCCGAGCTGCCCCGAGTTCATGTCGACCTTCTCTGAGGTCCACTGATGCTCCCCGACCGGTTTCCCAAGTAGCTGAGGCACTAGGAGCATCAGCCGACATGGCCGAAGTCGTTCCGATATGGCGGCTCGTCGCCGACCATGCTCCGGCCGTTGTCATGAGCAGCTGACCCTCGGATCATGTTCCCCAAGTAAAAGTAGGCAGGGGCGGCCAGAATCAAGAAGTTTGAAGCTGTACAGCAGCCGGCGGCGAGCTCTCCGGCGAGGTCCCTCGGCGGCGGAGCGCGGGTGTCGCGAGGTTGAAGAAGGGGGTGGACCCCAGCTGTCAGCGGCCGATATTTTGAATCGGGATCCGGCTGCGGCCGGGATCGGGTGTGCTGGCGCGCAAAAGCCTTGTGGGCCGCGGTGTGCTGTCGCTTCGGCGTGCGACGCGTGTCTCCTGGGCCCACGCGCGAGTTTAAACTTTTCCCCGATTTTCAGATTTCCTTCAAACTTCAAATCCTTATAACTTTGGCTAGAAAGCTCCAAATTGAGTGAACCAAATTTTGCTGGATTCAGCTCTTTGAGTACTTTCCAGAAAATCAAGTGTCACTTCATGAGATTCCTTAATTCTCCAGAATTAATTCCTTAAAGTTTAAACTGTTAGGAATTTTAACTGGAGAATCATTTGGAGGAAAATCCTGAAATTTTGCTGAGATGTTCACCAAAATATCCTTGAACTACCATAAAAATTTCAGATCCATTTGAGCTCATTTAGTCCACCTAATGGTGTGATTAGTAAAACTGTTCCAGAGAAAATAGAAAATGTTCAGAAACATTTTCAGAATTTTCTCTGAAATTGTTTAGCTCATATCTTTAGTTAGAGACTTCCAAATTAAGTGAGACCAATTCCATTAGAACCCTCTGAAAATCTAGTTTTCAGAAAGTCATAGTTTGTTTCATGAAAATACCTAGAACACCCTAAAAGCCTTTAATTAAGGTCAAGGACATAATTATTTGTGGAGGGCTCAAATGAGCTTTGCTGCAACTAAAACTTGACCAAGTCTCTGTTTAGGTTGTAACCAAGCCACAGTAAAAGTTTCACAGTCATTAGGTCTATCTAGTAAAGGTTATAGACTTCACAACTTCAAAGTTAATACAAAAGCATTTAATTAATACATACATTGTTCTTATCATGTAGTCGCTAAGGTCGAGGAGGAACCCGAAGTCCTAGACTTCGTTACTCCGGAGGAACAGCTAGCCTACGACCAAGAGCAGCAAGGCAAGCCCCGGTTTGCATTAACCATTTTATAAATTTTTATTGTTTTGAGCACATACTTGTTTTCTTTATGTTGTGCATCAGAGTCTTGTTTGGAAACCCCACTGCATAGCCAAGAAAACCATGGGTTGGGGTTTAGGATTGCAAACCCCGTTAGCCACTGCATTGCTAGGATAGAGTAGGATTCGGTACAAGTCGAGTAGTTGGAACTACTCGCGAGAATAGGCTAGAGGCACATTGCTCGGGTAGAGATAGCACATGATACACATGGCAAGAAAATGAGACCGAGCGGAGAGTAAGGGCAGCAGGACTTTGGGGCCTGTGTGCTGTAGCTCCGCTTGTGTCGATTGAGGACCGAGCCGTGTGCGGGCCTGTTGAACAAGCTAGAACAGTACCGAAGACCTACCGGCTATATGGGAACCGGGAAACTGATGTAACTCGGGTAGCTGGGTATTGAGGCATTGCCCGTCGTTCAGAGGGTAGGTTGAGAGCTCGAGGTGTAAATCAGCTGGCGGCACAGAGATGCGCGTGCAGGGACCTCTTGCTCGGGACGATGGGACCGGTTCAATATTTGGCTAACGGGTGAAAGGTAGTCGCGTACGGCGTCCGTGATGGTTGTTGTAGGCAACATCGAGTACGGGCGTACGTGACGGGTTGTTCGGGTAACCCTGCAGGTGTAAATCGATTATAATCGCCGTCCCTCGCGGTCAGTGAGTACCACTTGTTCACTGTACCGTGACGTAGAAAGAACAGGCTAGTTACATGTTAAAATGTTGCTGATTGAAAGTTGGATATTGATTGTTAATGATATGTTGTAGCTTAGGGCTAACTAAAGTTCTTTTCAACTTTGGGCAAAGTACATGAGAGAAATGCGTTTCTTGTTTGATTGCGGCTCTCTCATGTGCCTTAGCGTAAAGTTCTCCACAACCTGCTGCTAAAACTTGAAAGTAAGGTTCTACTAATTAGGCGAGTCCTTGCAAATGATTTTTACCTCATGCAACCCATCACCCTCATGTAGAAGTTTCATGTTTAGGTGAGACGGGTCAGACTTGCTGAGCCTTCGTGCTCACTGCTTGTGTTTGAAGCTTTTGCAGGGTTCTATGAGGAAGGGACTCCCGAAGAGGAGACGGAACCCCAGGAGGGGAACCCCGTCGAGTGGGAGTCGTGCACGCCGCAGAGTTAGTGTGCGAGTGTGCTAGCAAGGACACGTTCGAGGGCTGAACGTGCACTTGATGCTTAGTCTACGCCCGCGAGTGTGGACTAAACTTATTTTGATGTAAACATGTTAATAAACTTGTTTATGTAATAAAGCTTCCGCTTCCGCTTTGTACCTTTGACGTGTGTTATACGGTGTTGTGCAACGCAGCACCCCTCAGCGTGATCCTGGCTCGACAGGACCAGTGGGGTCGTGTCATATTAGTCATTAGTAAGGGATTAGGGTTAGGGATAGTTTAATCTTTTCCCCTCACCTAATCCATTTATATAATCGTTTATGTATCCTCATTATCTCAATCATCTAATACAATCTCTATTAGCCCTCTAATATAATATCATTAGCTAGGAATTAATTAGGATTAGGACTTAACCCTAACCCTAATGGCCCAGCCGCCGCCACCAGCCTGGGCCTGCGCCGCCGCCGCCCTCGCCGGTGCGCCGCCCGCCGGAGCCACCGTCGCCCCGGCTGTCACGCCGCCCGCCCACGTCGTCGCGCCGAGGGTATACCAGCATTAGGGGTGGTGGTATGACGCTCCGGAATCGACTACCCAGTCGGCACCTGGTGGAGTAAGGTGCATGGTGCTAAATTAATAAGCCAGCGACTGTCAATCCCACGTCGAGGGTGGCTCCTGGAAAGGGACCGACGGCTCCGAGTACCCAACAGGATAGTCAGTGCCTCCGTAGGTTGAGGTTGACTGTCCGCCAGAAGGGTAGCCAGTCCCACCGTAGGCCTGAGTCGGTGGCCCACCAGCAATGTAGGCTGGTCCACTTTAGCTCGGGGTGGCTACAAACGCTGGCTAGGGGCGTGGTCGTGGAGGCTGAGAACCCGGAGACGGCCCAGGTCACATGTAGATCTGGCCAGTCCACGGGTTGTAGAGTGTGAGCCAGGGTGCACCTCCCCGGTCGGTACCACCGCTACCACGCGTGGCCTCGAGACCCACTCTCGTCTACCCACGACGAGAGAAGGTTGTTGTACCCGAGCGCCCGGTGTACAACCCTCCTCTTCTCCACAGGGATCTTGGTCACGTTCACCCGATGGTAACTCGACGTGCGTCCGGGAGTCTCCGGCTAGTTGAGCGCTTCGCCGGAGCTGCCTTCTCGTCGACGACTTCTCCACGGATCGACTCTTCTTCAATCTCACCCATACCTACTTCCGTGTGTAGCGCCCTCGCCGACCCTCATTGGTGCCAGGCTATGGAGGAAGAGTATGAGGCCCTACTTGCCAACCGGACCTGGGACCTGGTTCCCCGCCCCGATCGTGGCAATGTTGTCACAGGCAAGTGGGTGTTCACACATAAGAAGAAGGCGGACGGTACCTTGGAGAGGTACAAGGCTCGGTGGGTACTTCGGGGTTTCACTCAGCGCCCTTGAGTCGACTACGACGCGACCTTCAGCCCGGTGGTAAAGCCAGCGACGGTTCGTACTGTTCTATCGCTGGCTCTCTCGCGTTCTTGGCCTGTCTACCAGTTGGACGTCAAGAATGTCTTCCTCCGCGGTACACTGACTGAGACGGTGTACTACACTCAGCCGACAGGATTTATTGATTCAGCTCATCCAGACATGGTTTGTAAGCTGAACAAATCCCTGTACGATCTGAAGCAGGCACCGCGAGCCTGGTATAGCCGGTTTGCCTCCTCCTTGGTCTCACTGGGGTTCGTCGAAGCCAAGTCGGACACTTCGCTATTTGTCTATCGACGTGGCAGTGACACTACTTACCTTCTACTGTACGTCGATGACATTGTACTGATGGCGTCTAGTCCGGCTCTACTTCGGCGCACCATTTTTGCTTTACAGCAGGAGTTCGCTATGAAGGACCTGGGCCGTCTCCACCACTTCCTAGGTATTGCGGTCGAGGACCGACCAGGCGGCTTGTTCCTTCACCAACGACAGTATTGCCTGGATATCCTCCAGCGAGCAGGCATGGTTGAGTGCAAGCCGTGCTCCACTCAAGTGGATACTTAGGCGAAGCTCTCCGCTACCGACGGGACACCCGTCACTGACCCCACTGCTTACAGGAGTCTTGCAGGTGCTCTTCAGTACCTCACCTTCACGAGGCCGGATATTTCATGTGCGGTTCAGCAGGTGTGCCTCTATATGCATGACCTGAGGGAGCCGCATCTCACCGCTGTGAAGCGGATTCTTCGGTACCTACGGGGCACCCTCTTCTACGGCCTCCTCCTTCGACGTGACGCGGCCTCCGAGCTGGTTGTGTACACCAACGCTGACTGGGCAGGCTGCCCGGACACACGCCGGTCTACCTCCGAGTACGCCGTCTTCCTGGGCGGTAACCTCGTCTCCTGGTCCTCGAAGCGACAACCCGTGGTGTCGCGCTCGAGTGCTGAGGCGGAGTATCACGCCGTGGCTAACGGCGTGGCTGAGGCTTCCTGGCTTCAGGAGCTCCACACTCCCGTCGCAAGGAGCACCCTGATCTACTGCGACAACGTCAGCGTCGTGTACCTCTCCACCAACCCGGTTCATCAGCGCACGAAGCATGTGGAGATCGACCTCCATTTTGTTCGTGAGCGGGTTGCACGTGGCGAGGTTCGGGTACACCATGTCCCGATGACGATGCAGTTCGCCGACATCTTCACGAAGGGCCTCTCGTCGTCGCTGTTCTCCGAGTTTCGGTCCAGTCTCAACATCTGTAGTGGTTAGATGTTGTGACTGCGGGGGGGGGGGGGGGGGGGTTAGACTCTGTAATTGTTTGTGGGGCACAGGGGTATATTAGTCATTAGTGAGGGGTTAGGGGTAGTTTAGTCTTTTCCCCTCATCTAATCCCTCTATATAATCATCCCTGTACCCTCATTATCTCAATCATCTAATACATCCTCTATTAGCCCTCTAATACTGCCTCCTTCTCCTGTGCCGCTAGCAACATCCTCCCCCGCTGACCTCTCCTGCGCCGGTGACCTCTCCTACGCTGCCATCGCTGGCTCCAGAGCCCCTCTCTCTTATTCAGGTTCTTCTATCATTCATACGATTGTTATCTGAATCTAAACTATAATTTATGCGCTTTGTCCACTATAATTTTTGTTGTTTACCTGAATCTAAACTATTTATCAATTATCACGTATTCACAATACACTTTGACTTTGGATTTAGGTGTGTGCAATTGTGTACTCCATTGTATTACTGCATTTTTGGATTGAAGCTTGCTATAAGAATATGAACTTATTAAGGATTGTTGTTAAGAATGTGAACTTGTTAAGAATCTGAATGTGAACAAGAATGCATTGTTCAGAATGTGAAAATTGTTTATCTAAGTCCGAAGTTCTGAACATATAATTTTGAACTTTATGCGTTTGTTGTTAGATAAAACTGTTTTTAGATAATGGGAAACATCCCAACCTTTCACTCAAAAGAGGTTATGGCCATTGTCGGTACCCTACAGACCGGGTACCCCTGCGTGGAGGCTTAAGACGCTCCATACCCCGCCTCCCTGCTGATGTGGGCTCCAGCGCCGCCATGTGTCCTCGGCCCCAGACCTAGCCTCCCCGCTGAGGCGAGGTTCGGCGCTGCCACGTGTCCTCGGGCTCCGGGCCTGACTGAGGAGGGCTCCGGAGCTGCCACGTGTCCTCGGCCTCGGACTCGGCCTCCCCGCTGAGGCGAGGTCTAGTGTTGCCACGTGTCCTCGGGCAACGGGCCTGACCTCCCCGCTGGCGCAGGGCTCCGAAGGTACCACGTTCCCTCGGCCCCGGACTTGCCCTCCCCGCTGAGGCGCGATCCGTGCTGCCACTTGTCCTGCCATGGGCTGTGGGCCTCAGGAGTCAAGGAAGACGCACTACAAGAAAAGTGCAACAGGCCATCTGTTTTCTTATAAGCATCGGGGCCATCGAACATAAACAGTTTAAAGATGTCGGTCCAGTGACCCAACAGCTATAATTATAGCCGTCGGTTTTTTCAGACACCCCGACGGCTATAAGTTATAGCCGCCGGCTCTGCCAGGTAGGCTGACGGCTATAATTAAAGTTGTCAGCCTACCTGCCAGGGCTGAAGGTTATAACTTTGTCGGTCCTGTACCACACCGACGACCTTAGAAGCCCTAACCCAGCCACGCGTGCCGCCTCCCTGCCTCGATCCACTCGCATAGCCGTTTCCGCTGCCTCTCCCCGCCGCTTGAGATATGCAACTTGAGATATGAAACTGCCATTTTCATAATCAATTCTGGGATTAAGGCCAAATGGTCATTCTGAATAGAGCATCGCTCATTGCCCATGTAACTTAGGACTTGTTGTGGACATGAAGATTTTTGTACTTATCTAAGTTCCATTACATATTCATTAGTTATCTTCCATCATTCCTTATTGTTGGTTTAAGTGCTTGACAAACTTGAGAAACATTGGTTATATTTCAGAATTGTCAAAAACCTTGTTTCCTTCATATATGCTGCACAGTTCATGTGATGCTTTTGTGGTTAATAATTTCGAGTTAAAGCTGAGTACACTGTTGGATATTAACCGTAAATTGCTCGCTCTTGCAGTATGGATCATACTCATTCTGGATATGTAGTTGGTGGTTCCAGTCGGGATGGAAATGATTTGTCGCAGCGACGATCACCACCATCATCAACCGGACTGGCGGAGGTGTTGAGAAGAATGGCTGAGTCTCTTGAGATGTTGGTGCAGCAAGGCATCCGACAGGAGACCTCATAGCAAAACCCCACACTGAACACTTAGTTGGATTTTCTGGCAAGACAACCACCGGTATTCTCGGAAGCTAAAGAAGCCTTGGAGGCAGATCATTGGCTCCGGGTGATTGAATCTAAACTGGGAATGCTCCAGTGTGCTGAATATGAGAAGGCTTTATTTGCTGCTCAGCAACTTCATGGATCCGCTGGGGCTTGGTGGTCTGAATATCTTGCTAAGATCGCTGAGGGCCATCATGTTATGTGGACGGAGTTTCATGATGCTTTCCGTGCATGTCATATCTGTGAGGGCATCGTCAAAACCAGAGTTGAAGAGTTCTATGAACTCAAGCAAGGAGGCATTAGTGTTATGGAGTACTTTACAGAATTTAACTGACACGACCCCACTGGTCCTGTCGAGCCAGGATCACGCTGAGGGGTGCTGCGTTGCACAGCACCGTATAACACACGTCAAAGGTACAAAGCGGAAGCGGAAGCTTTATTACATAAACAAGTTTATTAACATGTTTACATCAAAATAAGTTTAGTCCACACTCGCGGGCGTAGACTAAGCATCAAGTACACGTTCAGCCCTCGAACGTGTCCTTGCTAGCACACACGCACACTAACTCTGCGGCGTGCACGACTCCCACTCGACGGGGTTCCCCTCCTGGGGTTCCGTCTCCTCTTCGGGAGTCCCTTCCTCATAGAACCCTGCAAAAGCTTCAAACACAAGCAGTGAGCACGAAGGCTCAGCAAGTCTGACCCGTCTCACCTAAACATGGAACTCTACATGAGGGTAATGGGTTGCATGAGGTAAAAATCATTTGCACGGACTCGCCTAATTAGTAGAACCTTACTTTCAAGTTTTAGCAGCAGGTTGTGGAGAACCTTACGCTAAGGCACACGAGAGAGCCGCAATCAAACAAGAAACGCATTTCTCTCATGTACTTTGCCCAAAGTTGAAAAGAACTTTAGTTGGCACTAAGCTACAACATATCATTAACAATCAATATCCAACTTTCAATCAGCAACATTTTAACATGTAACTAGCCTGTTCTTTCTACGTCACGGTACAGTGAACAAGTGGTACTCACTGACCGCGAGGGACGGCGATTATAATCGATTTACACCTGCAGGGTTACCCGAACAACCCGTCACGTACGCCCGTACTCGATGTTGCCTACAACAACCATCACGGACGCCGTACGCGACTACCTTTCACCCGTTAGCCAAATATTGAACCGGTCCCATCGTCCCGAGCAAGAGGTCCCTGCACGCGCATCTCTGTGCCGCCAGCTGATTTACACCTCGAGCTCTCAACCTACCCTCTGAACGACGGGCAATGCCTCAATACCCAGCTACCCGAGTTACATCAGTTTCCCGGTTCCCATATAGCCGGTAGGTCTTCGGTACTGTTCTAGCTTGTTCAACAGGCCCGCACACGGCTCGGTCCTCAATCGACACAAGCGGAGCTACAGCACACAGGCCCCAAAGTCCTGCTGCCCTTACTCTCCGCTCGGTCTCATTTTCTTGCCATGTGTATCATGTGCTATCTCTACCCGAGCAATGTGCCTCTAGCCTATTCTCGCGAGTAGTTCCAACTACTCGACTTGTACCGAATCCTACTCTATCCTAGCAATGCAGTGGCTAACGGGGTTTGAAATCCTAAACCCCAACCCATGGTTTTCTTGGCTATGCAGTGGGGTTTCCCAAACAAGACTCTGATGCACAACATAAAGAAAACAAGTATGTGCTCAAAACAATAAAAATTTATAAAATGGTTAATGCAAACCGGGGCTTGCCTTGCTGCTCTTGGTCGTAGGCTAGCTGTTCCTCCGGAGTAACGAAGTCTAGGACTTCGGGTTCCTCCTCGACCTTAGCGACTACATGATAAGAACAATGTATGTATTAATTAAATGCTTTTGTATTAACTTTGAAGTTGTGAAGTCTATAACCTTTACTAGATAGATCTAATGACTGTGAAACTTTTACTGTGGCTTGGTTACAACCTAAACAGAGACTTGGTCAAGTTTTAGTTGCAGCAAAGCTCATTTGAGCCCTCCACAAATAATTATGTCCTTGACCTTAATTAAAGGCTTTTAGGGTGTTCTAGGTATTTTCATGAAACAAACTATGACTTTCTGAAAACTAGATTTTCAGAGGGTTCTAATGGAGTTGGTCTCACTTAATTTGGAAGTCTCTAACTAAAGATATGAGCTAAACAATTTCAGAGAAAATTCTGAAAATGTTTCTGAACATTTTCTATTTTCTCTGGAACAGTTTTATTAATCACACCATTAGGTGGACTAAATGAGCTCAAATGGGTCTGAAATTTTTATGGTAGCTCAAGGATATTTTGGTGAACATCTCAGCAAAATTTCAGGATTTTCCTCCAAAGGATTCTCCAGTTAAAATTCCTAACAGTTTAAACTTTGAGGAATTAATTCTGGAGAATTAAGGAATTTCATGGAGTGAAACTTGATTTTCTGGAAAGTACTCAGAGAGCTGAATCCAGCAAAATTTGGTTCACTCAATTTGGAGCTTTCTAGCCAAAGTTATAAGGATTTGAAGTTTGAAGGAAATCTGAAAATCGGGAAAAAGTTTAAACTCGCGCGTGGGCCCAGGAGACACGCGTCGCACGCCGAAGCGACAGCACACCGCGGCCCACAAGGCTTTTGCGCGCCAGCACACCCGATCCTGGCCGCAGCCGGATCCCGATTCAAAATATCGGCCGCTGACAGCTGGGGTCCACCCCCTTCTTCAACCTCGCGACACCCGCGCTCCGCCGCCGAGGGACCTCGCCGGAGAGCTCGCCGCCGGCTGCTGTACAGCTTCAAACTTCTTGATTCTGGCCGCCCCTGCCTACTTTTACTTGGGGAACATGATCCGAGGGTCAGCTGCTCATGACAACGGCCGGAGCATGGTCGGCGACGAGCCGCCATATCGGAACGACTTCGGCCATGTCGGCTGACGCTCCTAGTGCCTCAGCTACTTGGGAAATCGGTCGGGGAGCATCAGTGGACCTCAGAGAAGGTCGACATGAACTCGGGGTAGCTCGGGGAAGGCCCGAAATAGGTCCTCACCGTGCGCCCGATACCCCCCGTGCGTTCCGCCATTAGTAGACCTTGAATTACGCCGGGCACAGAAGTTCTCCGGCCCAGAGTTGTGAAGGCAACTTGTGCGTCACCGTGTCTAGTTCGTGTGGGAGTGGCCTGAGGCCCTCTAATCCTTTCTAGAGCACGAATTAAACAGAATCGTACCCGAGGGTCGTTCTGCACACAGAAAGGGAAAAAGTGGAAATTCGCCGCCGGTGAGCAACCACTCGAGCTGTGGCTCGGGGATGAGCAGCACCGATCACTTGCGCGTCCAAGGGTGCCTTGGCTCGGGCGTGACAACGCCCAGGTTGGGCTGTCCACGAGAGCCCGAGGTGCGGCGGTTTCCAGTTCCGAGTTTGATCTTTCGGCACAGCCGATATCACTCGGTTTCAATCGATTTCTATCAATGGGAAGGATGGAGGATGGTCGCTAGTACCTGGCTGGGACCCTGGAGTGGAAAGAGGAAGCTGCGATCAGCTCGATCCAGCAGGAACTCGAGCGCCGGTGATGGCAGTGGAGAAATGGATCGTGCACGTCGGCAGCTCGGGGAATGGCGACTGAAGCACGCCGGGGAGGGAATAAATAGGCCGGTCGGCCGGTCTCCGGCTTGGGGCACGCAGCAGGAGCTGGCGCCGGCTGCCCCCTTCGGTGGCGCGCGCGCACAACAGCCGGGAACCGACTGAACTGTGGTTCAGTCGGTTTGCTTTGAGGCTGAGGCTGACATGTGGGTCCCACTCCTCTTTTAACCTCTGAAATTTATTCCTAACAGCTGTGGTAAACAGTGAACCCTATTCTACCCTTGGCAACTCAAATTATTCACCCAAGAGCCATTTGAATTGATCAAAGTTCAAATGAGGTTTGGTTTGAATGAATTTCAGCACAAGTGCAGTTTGAAATTCAAATAAAGTTTGAATTTCTCCCCCTTAGCTCATGTCAAGATCAACTCCAAATGGAGTGAAAATTGGTGTGTGAGCTCACAAAAATGTGCTGAGCAAGAATATGCCTTCCACTTTTAAATTCAGTGGGTGAAAACAGTTTGAATTTGAATATGTTTTCAAACTGCCCCTTTCCTATCTACACCCAAGATGACCTCAAAAATGTTTTGAATTTGGGTGAAACTTGGCATGGACATCCTTGGCAAAGTGTAGGAGTTTTCATATGTCCAGCCCATCTATATCACATGTGGGAAGTACCACTTTGTAATGTGTGAGTTTGTTCCCTAATGAGCATGTTGATAATTGTTACTTGCTCTTTATTTGTGTTCATCATTTTTCCTCAAATGAGGTGTGTGGTGTGGTGATGAACACTGCAAATGAGTGTCAAAAACTGAGGCCCTTACATTCCTCCCCCCTTAAAAGAATCTCGTCCCGAGATTATAATGTGAAATGAGAGAGAGGACGGTGGAAATTTTACCGAATATGCGACGTGAGAAAGTCGGGGTAGTTAGTGCGAAGGAATTCTTCGCTCTCCCATGTCGCTTCATCCATGGAGTGATTACTCCACAGAACCTTGTAGAACCACAACGTACGGTTGCGTGTGGTTCGGGCCTTTTCATCAATAATCTGCACCGGTTCCTCCCGATAGGTGAGATCCGGTTGCAGTTCTTCAATGTCTTCCAGCTGAACGGTAGTTGATAGCTTGAGACACTTCCTCAGCTGGGAAACGTGAAAGACGTCGTGCACACCGGAAAGTGCTTCTGGTAATTGTAGCCGGTATGCTACCGATCCACATCTTTCGGTAATCTGGAATGGACCGATGAATCGGGGTGCCAACTTTCCTCTCACCCCAAATCTGTTTACGCCCTTCATTGGAGACACTCGTAGATATACGTGGTCTCCAACTTCGAATTGTAACGGGCGCCTTCTCCGGTCCGCATACTGTTTCTGTCGGGATTGAGCGGCTTTTAGGTTCGCTTGAATCAGTCGAACCTTTTCTTCCGCGTTGTTGACAAGGTCAATCCCGAAGGTAACCCTCTCGCCAGACTCACACCAGTTCAGTGGTGTGCGGCATTTCCTGCCGTATAGCGCCTCGTAGGGCGCCATCTTGATGCTGGCTTGGTACCCATTGTTGTATGAGAACTCGGCTAATGGCAAGTGATCATCCCAATTCTTGCCGTGGTCGATAGCGCAAGCTCGTAGCATGTCTTCTAGAATCTGATTTACCCGCTCGGTTTGTCCATCCGTCTGCGGGTGGTAGGCTGAACTACGGATCAGCTTCGTCCCCAAGGCAGCGTGTAGCTGCTCCCAAAAACGGGACACAAATAAAGTGCCCCGGTCCGATATGATGGTACGGGGTACGCCGTATAAGCACAGGATCCGTGAGATGTACAGTTCAGCGTACTTCTTGGCGTTGTAGTTGGTGTTGACCGGGATGAAATGGGCAACTTTGGTGAGCCGATCGACGATCACCCACACAGAATCATGTTTCTGTAAGGTGGTGGGTAAACCGACGACGAAATCCATGCTCACGTCCTCCCACTTCCAGGCAGGAATGCCCAGTGGTTGCAGCAGTCCCGGTTTCCGCATGTGGTCTGCCTTCACCCGTCGACATGTATCACACTCGGACACGTATTTTGCAGTCTCTCGCTTCATCCGTGTCCACCAAAACTTGCTTCTGAGTTCTTGATACATCTTGTTGCTGCCGGGGTGAATAGAAAACTTTGATAAGTGAGCCTCATCAAAGATTTTCTTCCGTAACTCCGGGTTTCGGGGTACGACGATCCGGTCCTTGAACCATAGGACGCCGTCTCCGTCCTTCCGGAAACATTTCAACTCCCCACTGTCTACACGTCTCCGTAAATGTGACATGCCCTTGTCATTCTTCTGGGCTGCCGCTATCTCTTCACGGATGGTGGGGATCAAAGCTAGGTTGTAGAGAGCTCCGTGTGGAATCACATGGAGTGGTGGTTCGCTCTCTCCCAACGGTGTGATGGTCAGATTATTGACGTGTGACTTGCGGCTTAGCGCGTCTGCCACAACGTTTGCCTTGCCCGGATGATAATGGATCTCTATCTCGTAATCCTTTATCAGTTCTAACCATCTTCGTTGCCTCATGTTCAGCTCCTTCTGAGTGAATATGTACTTGAGGCTTTTGTGGTCGGTATATAAATGTACGAGGTTACCGAGTAGGTAGTGCCTCCACATTTTCAGTGCAAGTACCACGGCAGCGAGCTCCAAGTCGTGAGTTGGATAATTTTGCTCATGATTCCTAAGCTGCCGTGACCCATACGCGACCACCCTTCGGTCTTGCATCAACACACATCCGAGCCCAATGCCGGATGCATCGCAGTACACATCGAACGGTTTTGTTGTGTCTGGCTGCGCCAAAACCGGTGCTGATGTCAGGTGCTTGACTAAAGCCTTGAATGCTGCTTCACATGCTGGACTCCAAACATATTTGGTAGCCTTCTTCAGCAGCTCTGTCATTGGCTTGGCAATCTTCGAGAAGTTCGGAATGAACCTCCGATAATATCCCGCGAGTCCGAGGAAACTCCGTACCTCATGAACAGTTCTCGGGGATTTCCAATTCAGCACTTGCGTGATTTTGCTCGGGTCCACAGCGATACCCTCCGCTGAGATGATATGCCCGAGGAAAGGCACTTGCGATATCCAAAACTCGCATTTGCTGAACTTTGCGTATAACTTGTGATCCCGCAGCCGTTGCAAGACTATACGCAGATGTTTCTTGTGATCTTCCTCCGACTTGGAATATACCAGGATGTCGTCGATGAAGACCACGACAAACTTGTCCAGCTCCGGCATGAACACCGAGTTCATTAAGTACATGAAGTGAGCTGGAGCATTGGTGAGGCCAAAGGACATGACCAGGTACTCATAAAGTCCGTACCTTGTCGAAAAAGCTGTCTTTGGAATGTCCTCAGCCCTGATCTTAATCTGATGGTACCCGGATCTTAAATCCATCTTGGAAAAGACCTTTGCTTCGACCAACTGATCAAACAACATGTCGATCCGTGGCAACGGGTACTTGTTCTTGATGGTTACGGCATTTAATGGACGGTAGTCCACGCAAAGCCGCAACGTTTCATCC
The DNA here is from genome assembly GCA_030760725.1 of Neostapfia colusana. Lineage (NCBI taxonomy): Eukaryota > Viridiplantae > Streptophyta > Magnoliopsida > Poales > Poaceae > Neostapfia > Neostapfia colusana. Next base: position 22,068,990 of record JASWHV010000011.1, read on the forward strand.
TTCTTTTTGACAAATAATGCCGAACAGCCCCATGGCGAGGAGCTCGGCCTAATAAAACCCTTCTCCAGAAGGTCCGTGAGCTGAGTCTTCAGTTCAGCCAACTCCTTGGGCGCCATCTTGTACGGCCTTCGGGATATTGGCATGGTTCCCGGTGCAAGTTCAATCTTGAACTCCACCTCTCTATCGGGTGGCATCCCCGGCAAATCATCCGGGAATACATCAGGGAATTCTCGGACCACTGGAATGTCTTCCAATCTGATGGTTGTGGCTTGATAGACACTTGGAAGTTTTATTTCTGGACTGTCCAGAAATAATGAGTGAGAACCGTGCACTCCTGAGTTTAAGTGCACGACTCGGAGGACGGTGTCTAAAACAGCGCCGTGGCGGTTTAACCACGACATCCCTAGGATGACATCGACCTTCTGTCCCTCTAAGATAATGAGAGACGTGGGGTACACTCTACCCGCTAAGCATAATGGTGCTTTGGAGACCATTACGCTTGCTGAAATCTTCCCACCCGGTGAACAAATTAAATATGGACTATCGGTGGGTAGTATTGGCAAGCTGTGTTTAGCAATGAAAGCTTGGCTAATAAAATTATGCGTGGCGCCTGAATCAAATAGTACTATAGCGGGATGCTGGTGGAGTTGGAACATACCCGCAAGGATTGGCTCGCCCTCCGGCACGTCCTCAATGGCAAGCTGGTGGACAGTGCCGGGCCTAGGGTTTGCCCGCCGCGCATTAGTAGGGTTCCGGGGTTGATTCCTCCCCGTAAACTGTGGTGCCACTCCGCCGCCTTGCCTCTCCGGGCAACTGCTCGCGAAGTGTCCTGGACGACCACACTTGTAGCACGTGGCCGCTGCTGGTGGAGTACTCGGGGGACGATAGCCCGGCATGCGTTGCGGAGGCGCAAACGCACGCGGCATCGCCCGCTGCTGCTGTTGTGGTTGCGGTGGTGCTGGCAGTGCCGGCCGGAATGCCGGTGAAGAATACGGCCGACCGCGGAACGGCATCGACCGCTGTGGTGGTTGCCAGCGTGCACCTGATGGTGGGCGATTCACCATCCGAAACTTTTGAGAAGGACCGCTTCCTTCTCCGCTGCTCTGCGGCGCGCTTCGCTTTCGCTCTGCCGCCGCCAACTCCTTGCCGGAGTCCTCCTGAACAATCGCAGCATCAATTATGTCGTTGAGGCTGCCGCGATTGAACATCGCCAGCTTGTCCTTCAGGAGCGGGTTAAGCCCCTGGTAAAAGTGGTCCCGCCGCTTCTCGTCCGTATCTGCGTGATACGACGCGTAGAGCGCGAGATCGTTGAACGCCCTGGAATATTCCAGCGCGTTTCGGCTCCCTTGTTGCAGGTGTAGGAACTCCTGCGTCTTCCTCTTCATCAAACCGGGCGGTATATGATAGGCCCTGAAGGCCGTCCGGAACTCCGCCCAGGTCATCACTCGGTCGGTGGGTTGTGAAGCACAAAAGTTGGCCCACCACGCGCTCGCGGATCCTTGGAGCTGCTGGACCGCGAACTGAGTCTTGCGCTGCTCGCTGATTTGGAGCAGCCCGAACTTCATCTCTATGGCGCGGAGCCAGTTGTCCGCGTCAAGTGGTTCATCCGCCCTTGAGAATACAGGGGGATGAGTCGCCAGGAAGTCAGAGTAGGAGCTCTGTTGGCGCTCCTCACGATCTTGACGTCTCTCTGGGCGAGACGTATTCGCAATTAACGTTTGCAGCAGCTCTGTATGCTGCTGATGTGAACCCGCCATTGCCGCGACAATGTCGGCCAATGTAACCGTTGGCAGTGGCGGTGGCGGTGTTTGCTGTTGCTGTTGCTGCTGCTGTCCCGAGGAGTCCTCGGGAGGTGGTTGGGAGGTCTCTCCCCCTTGGCTAGTACCTCCAACATCGGGGTTGGCACGAGTACGCGTCATTCTGAAATTCAACACAGCAGCAATTAGCACATGTCTTACTCAAAATTCCATAAACAGGAGTAAGTATTGAAGCGACGCATGATTAACTTGCACAACATTCACATATATTGATAAAGCATAAACTTTATACAAGATACATTATTCTCGGATCTCCGAGAAGTCGTGCTCATGTCGTCACTACCTATACATACGCTACTGTCTACACGACATGTCACCGATTACAAAAGTTGGGTTACGCTACCCTAGCTGCCCTACTTGGCAACCGTAACCCCCTACTCGGAGTAGAACTCGACCTCCTGTGGGTCGTCCTCCTCCGGTACCTCTGCTGGTGGCTCGGGGTCTACCACCTCTTCTCCCATTCCAGGTTCTCCCATGGCTGGAAGACCCAAGACTACCGGTACGCCCAATACCGGGGGCACGAGGTCCTGCAATGCATGCACCTCGTCCATAGCCTGGTTGTAGTCCTCTTCCCAGCCTTGTCCTTCCTCAATAGCGTCGTCCCGCTCTTGAGCAAGGTCCTCATTCTGCTGGGTTAGGGTCTGCACCAGCTCTTGCAACGCCGCAATGTCAACACGGCTCTTCTTCTTTGCCTTCTTCAGACGACGCAACTGATTGTGTTGTTCATTCAGTCGCTTGATCGTCGGAAGGAGCACATTGCGGAGTGCACTGTGAGCACTCTCAAAATGATCTCCACGGCTTGTGCTCTCCTTGAGCTTGGTGGCGAGATGCTCCGTATGAACAGCTTGGCTGTCCATCACAGCGTTTCCCGCCCTCATTTGGAGGCTGAGATTTGCCTCCGCGGGGTTGTACCTTGGGCAACTCGGGTTCGTTGCCTCTAGGTACCTCTCTTCCCACACATGCTGAGCTCGTCCCTCCACCGGAACGAGTGCGTATGGAGTTCCCTCCATAGCCTGTACGTGTAGTTGGCAGAAACGTGACATAGTGTCACGGGCTGCCACTTGCCACATCCCTTCCGGTTGTCTTCCTCTCACCGTGACGGTGAATGGCACCCAACCGGGTGGCGTAGGCCCTGCAGGAACCTCGACATGGATCGTCCACGTCTTGTTCCCCTCTTCGCCTTCTTCCTTGGCGAAGTATTGCGGCATCTGGTTATACCCGAAATATTGGAGCATTTGCCGCAATGCTTCCGGGTAGCCGCTACGGTCAGAACAGTGGGAAACTACCCACCCATTCTCCAACCGTTTATCTGCTGCCATCTGTAAAAATGTATTTGAGAAATGTCAAATATTTATTTGAACAGTAAACCATTGAGTTATAACATAAGATATGTCATGGAACCCATAACACTTGGAAACATAGTTCAAATTTTTAAACAAATTTGACTGCTGATCTGCTGTTACCATGACAGCCCTGACCAGTTTCCATATCAATCTGATTTAGGCCAGGTTAAAAGCAAAACCAGTCCTGGAGCTCAACATCAAAGTTAAAGTTAACTTCAATAGCTTTCCAGAAAGTATTTGGTTGGCCTAAGTTCTGTCCTGGTTCAAAAGTTATGAGATGTCAAAGTTAACAGAATTTCTAGAAACAATTGGACAGCACCTCCCTGCTTTAGGTACTGATTTGATCCAAGAATCCCAGTTAATTCTGTTCCTAATCTGACAAAACTTTCTGTTACAAAGTTGTAACCCATCTCATAAGATTTCCAGAACTACCTCATTTCCTATTTTTGGATTTTTAAGCAGGAAGTTATACTTAATTTACAGAGAGTTTACAGAGAGTCTTTGCTCCGTCCTGTTTTCTGGACAGTTTCAACTCTACTGCATTTTTCGAGTGGTTAAGGGATGAAACACCTCGGGACCTCAACGGAAGAGTTGTAAAGCTCCTCCAAAGCTTTCCAGAAATGTATCATACGACCCCAACCTCGAAAGAACTCAACCTCTAACCTCTGATTATCTTCAGCCTTGATTCAGCTGAAAACAGAGTGCTCTGTCCTTAACATCCTATAAGTTGAAAACTTGTTAGCTTTGAATATCCTGTTCAAGGGAAGGAGTTACATCAAGTTTTACTACTTTGGATCAAAACCTTCAAGTTTTTAAATGAAGTTGTTCATTTAGTTAGGTGTGACGTCGATGCGTCACCAGATTTTATCGGTACTACGTCCGCACAAAGGAAAAACCTATACCGGACTTAGCCGGCTTCGTTAGTTCAGTGGCACTACTCGTCACTCGCACACGGATGCTACACGTCTACCGTTTCGTGGTAAGGCTTCCTGCAGAAATTCAACCAATCATCAGGCTCGGCTGCACACCGAGCCCGGAATCCATACAGTTGGTACACCCGGCCGTCATCACTCGCCCGGATGTTCTCAAGCCAAACACGCCTTGAGTTACGTGTTCACGTTTCAGACCACGTGACGGGGTCTCCTATGTTGCACCACGCACGCCAGGGACAGACGTTGCTCGAATACCCCAAACGACATGAAGAGTCGTAGAGGATATCAAAGCGGGTCGGGTTACCTGCCACCCGTGGGGCTCCACCCTTCAGCTTGTGCGCACTGGTGGACAGCGCTTACGTGCACCCCCCAAGACATTAACGTCCCGAGATGCACGATTTTCCGACATAACAAATAGGTTACTAAGCCACTTTCTATATACTAATAACATCCTTATACGGGCTACTAACTCGTTCCTCACTGGATTTTTGAAAAAGAAGACCTTTGTACTGTGTTAAACCTCAAGCGAGCTCTGATACCACGCTGACACGACCCCACTGGTCCTGTCGAGCCAGGATCACGCTGAGGGGTGCTGCGTTGCACAGCACCGTATAACACACGTCAAAGGTACAAAGCGGAAGCGGAAGCTTTATTACATAAACAAGTTTATTAACATGTTTACATCAAAATAAGTTTAGTCCACACTCGCGGGCGTAGACTAAGCATCAAGTACACGTTCAGCCCTCGAACGTGTCCTTGCTAGCACACACGCACACTAACTCTGCGGCGTGCACGACTCCCACTCGACGGGGTTCCCCTCCTGGGGTTCCGTCTCCTCTTCGGGAGTCCCTTCCTCATAGAACCCTGCAAAAGCTTCAAACACAAGCAGTGAGCACGAAGGCTCAGCAAGTCTGACCCGTCTCACCTAAACATGGAACTCTACATGAGGGTAATGGGTTGCATGAGGTAAAAATCATTTGCACGGACTCGCCTAATTAGTAGAACCTTACTTTCAAGTTTTAGCAGCAGGTTGTGGAGAACCTTACGCTAAGGCACACGAGAGAGCCGCAATCAAACAAGAAACGCATTTCTCTCATGTACTTTGCCCAAAGTTGAAAAGAACTTTAGTTGGCACTAAGCTACAACATATCATTAACAATCAATATCCAACTTTCAATCAGCAACATTTTAACATGTAACTAGCCTGTTCTTTCTACGTCACGGTACAGTGAACAAGTGGTACTCACTGACCGCGAGGGACGGCGATTATAATCGATTTACACCTGCAGGGTTACCCGAACAACCCGTCACGTACGCCCGTACTCGATGTTGCCTACAACAACCATCACGGACGCCGTACGCGACTACCTTTCACCCGTTAGCCAAATATTGAACCGGTCCCATCGTCCCGAGCAAGAGGTCCCTGCACGCGCATCTCTGTGCCGCCAGCTGATTTACACCTCGAGCTCTCAACCTACCCTCTGAACGACGGGCAATGCCTCAATACCCAGCTACCCGAGTTACATCAGTTTCCCGGTTCCCATATAGCCGGTAGGTCTTCGGTACTGTTCTAGCTTGTTCAACAGGCCCGCACACGGCTCGGTCCTCAATCGACACAAGCGGAGCTACAGCACACAGGCCCCAAAGTCCTGCTGCCCTTACTCTCCGCTCGGTCTCATTTTCTTGCCATGTGTATCATGTGCTATCTCTACCCGAGCAATGTGCCTCTAGCCTATTCTCGCGAGTAGTTCCAACTACTCGACTTGTACCGAATCCTACTCTATCCTAGCAATGCAGTGGCTAACGGGGTTTGCAATCCTAAACCCCAACCCATGGTTTTCTTGGCTATGCAGTGGGGTTTCCCAAACAAGACTCTGATGCACAACATAAAGAAAACAAGTATGTGCTCAAAACAATAAAAATTTATAAAATGGTTAATGCAAACCGGGGCTTGCCTTGCTGCTCTTGGTCGTAGGCTAGCTGTTCCTCCGGAGTAACGAAGTCTAGGACTTCGGGTTCCTCCTCGACCTTAGCGACTACATGATAAGAACAATGTATGTATTAATTAAATGCTTTTGTATTAACTTTGAAGTTGTGAAGTCTATAACCTTTACTAGATAGATCTAATGACTGTGAAACTTTTACTGTGGCTTGGTTACAACCTAAACAGAGACTTGGTCAAGTTTTAGTTGCAGCAAAGCTCATTTGAGCCCTCCACAAATAATTATGTCCTTGACCTTAATTAAAGGCTTTTAGGGTGTTCTAGGTATTTTCATGAAACAAACTATGACTTTCTGAAAACTAGATTTTCAGAGGGTTCTAATGGAGTTGGTCTCACTTAATTTGGAAGTCTCTAACTAAAGATATGAGCTAAACAATTTCAGAGAAAATTCTGAAAATGTTTCTGAACATTTTCTATTTTCTCTGGAACAGTTTTATTAATCACACCATTAGGTGGACTAAATGAGCTCAAATGGGTCTGAAATTTTTATGGTAGCTCAAGGATATTTTGGTGAACATCTCAGCAAAATTTCAGGATTTTCCTCCAAAGGATTCTCCAGTTAAAATTCCTAACAGTTTAAACATTGAGGAATTAATTCTGGAGAATTAAGGAATTTCATGGAGTGAAACTTGATTTTCTGGAAAGTACTCAGAGAGCTGAATCCAGCAAAATTTGGTTCACTCAATTTGGAGCTTTCTAGCCAAAGTTATAAGGATTTGAAGTTTGAAGGAAATCTGAAAATCGGGAAAAAGTTTAAACTCGCGCGTGGGCCCAGGAGACACGCGTCGCACGCCGAAGCGACAGCACACCGCGGCCCACAAGGCTTTTGCGCGCCAGCACACCCGATCCCGGCCGCAGCCGGATCCCGATTCAAAATATCGGCCGCTGACAGCTGGGGTCCACCCCCTTCTTCAACCTCGCGACACCCGCGCTCCGCCGCCGAGGGACCTCGCCGGAGAGCTCGCCGCCGGCTGCTGTACAGCTTCAAACTTCTTGATTCTGGCCGCCCCTGCCTACTTTTACTTGGGGAACATGATCCGAGGGTCAGCTGCTCATGACAACGGCCGGAGCATGGTCGGCGACGAGCCGCCATATCGGAACGACTTCGGCCATGTCGGCTGACGCTCCTAGTGCCTCAGCTACTTGGGAAATCGGTCGGGGAGCATCAGTGGACCTCAGAGAAGGTCGACATGAACTCGGGGTAGCTCGGGGAAGGCCCGAAATAGGTCCTCACCGTGCGCCCGATACCCCCCGTGCGTTCCGCCATTAGTAGACCTTGAATTACGCCGGGCACAGAAGTTCTCCGGCCCAGAGTTGTGAAGGCAACTTGTGCGTCACCGTGTCTAGTTCGTGTGGGAGTGGCCTGAGGCCCTCTAATCCTTTCTAGAGCACGAATTAAACAGAATCGTACCCGAGGGTCGTTCTGCACACAGAAAGGGAAAAAGTGGAAATTCGCCGCCGGTGAGCAACCACTCGAGCTGTGGCTCGGGGATGAGCAGCACCGATCACTTGCGCGTCCAAGGGTGCCTTGGCTCGGGCGTGACAACGCCCAGGTTGGGCTGTCCACGAGAGCCCGAGGTGCGGCGGTTTCCAGTTCCGAGTTTGATCTTTCGGCACAGCCGATATCACTCGGTTTCAATCGATTTCTATCAATGGGAAGGATGGAGGATGGTCGCTAGTACCTGGCTGGGACCCTGGAGTGGAAAGAGGAAGCTGCGATCAGCTCGATCCAGCAGGAACTCGAGCGCCGGTGATGGCAGTGGAGAAATGGATCGTGCACGTCGGCAGCTCGGGGAATGGCGACTGAAGCACGCCGGGGAGGGAATAAATAGGCCGGTCGGCCGGTCTCCGGCTTGGGGCACGCAGCAGGAGCTGGCGCCGGCTGCCCCCTTCGGTGGCGCGCGCGCACAACAGCCGGGAACCGACTGAACTGTGGTTCAGTCGGTTTGCTTTGAGGCTGAGGCTGACATGTGGGTCCCACTCCTCTTTTAACCTCTGAAATTTATTCCTAACAGCTGTGGTAAACAGTGAACCCTATTCTACCCTTGGCAACTCAAATTATTCACCCAAGAGCCATTTGAATTGATCAAAGTTCAAATGAGGTTTGGTTTGAATGAATTTCAGCACAAGTGCAGTTTGAAATTCAAATAAAGTTTGAATTTCTCCCCCTTAGCTCATGTCAAGATCAACTCCAAATGGAGTGAAAATTGGTGTGTGAGCTCACAAAAATGTGCTGAGCAAGAATATGCCTTCCACTTTTAAATTCAGTGGGTGAAAACAGTTTGAATTTGAATATGTTTTCAAACTGCCCCTTTCCTATCTACACCCAAGATGACCTCAAAAATGTTTTGAATTTGGGTGAAACTTGGCATGGACATCCTTGGCAAAGTGTAGGAGTTTTCATATGTCCAGCCCATCTATATCACATGTGGGAAGTACCACTTTTGTAATGTGTGAGTTTGTTCCCTAATGAGCATGTTGATAATTGTTACTTGCTCTTTATTTGTGTTCATCATTTTTCCTCAAATGAGGTGTGTGGTGTGGTGATGAACACTGCAAATGAGTGTCAAAAACTGAGGCCCTTACATTAACCGTTTAGTATAATATGCATCCGCTTATGTGGATAAAGACACGATGAAGTGTCATTACTTCTTTCGAGGCCTCGATGTGAAGCTTCGGGCGAAAGTGGCACAATGCAATAAAGGGAATTATAGCGGGTTAGTCAATGCCGCTATGATTCAAGAAATAGCTGAACTCGAGCATAAGGAAAGTAAGAGGAAGAGAAAATTTTCACTGGCAAGCACGGGTGATTATCATCAAGAACAACCGGTGATATTTTGCTTACCATCCGGGGTGGAAATTTAGTCCTTTGACGGGCCACCTCAGATCCAATTCTGTTCATACTCAACAATGGAGGTTCAACCACTGCTGCCACAGCAGCAAATGAGTATTTGTGCGCCCCCACCTCAGCAAAGTGCACAAGAATATCAACCACCTCCGTATTATATAGATCCTGAGCTCGCATTGTACGGTACTTGTAGTGATGTAGAGCATATTCCCCTGGAGGGTCAAGTGACCAAGCAGAGCAGCAGTCCCTTATCATCGCAAGCTGCAAAGAAATTCCATGGTCAGCCAAGGAGGACTGAAAGTGGGAAATTTGACTATATGGTAGTTGAAGACGTTCCCATAGGAGAACCCGTGTTTGCGGGTATGTTCAGTCTATGTGACCAGCCCACGTTCGTGTTGTTCGACTCAGGTGCCACACATGATTTTATCAGTAAAGATTATGTGGTTAAGCACCAAGTACCATCAACCACCTTGGCCGCATCTTATCAGATTAATTCACCGGGAGGTAGTAGGACAGCGGGCCGAATTGTTGCTCGAGCGCCTTTATGTTTTGATGGGCGAATATATCCTACTACTCTTATCATCCTGGAAGGCTTGCGGATTGACATTATCTTGGGAATGGCTTGGTTGACACATCACCAAGCTATCTTTGATATTAGTTCACAAACGGTGCAGCTGAATTCAAAGAGGCACGAGCAACACACGTCGAATCTAAGAAATGTTGCACCGGAAGTTACTGCGGTACACATCTTTGAAGCTAAGAAACTGGAGGACATTCCAGTGGTCCGGGAATATCTAGACTTGTTTCCCGATGATCTACCGGGCATGCCGCTCGAACTTGAAGTGGAGTTCAAAATCGAACTAGCATCGGGAACCACACCCATCTCTCAGAGGCCAAACTAATGGCACCGAAGGAACTCGCGGAGCTGAAGTAGCAGTTGAATGATTTGCTAAGCAAAGGCTTCATTCGACTCAGTTCATCACCGTGGGGTTGTTCCACGTTGTTCGTCAAGAAAAAGGACGAGACACTGAGGCTATGTGTGGAAGATCGTCCGCTCAATGCCGTAACTATCAAGAACAAGTATCCACTACCACGTATTGATATGATTTTCGATCAACTAGTGGGTGCTAAGGTTTTCTCGAAGATGGATTTTCAGTCCGGATATCACCAGTTAAAAATCCGAGCGGAAGACGTATCCAAGACGGCATTCTCGACGAGATACGGGTTATATGAGTATCTCGTCATGTCATTCGGACTCACTAATGCTCCGGCTCATTTTATATAGTTGATGAATTCAGTCTTCATGCCGGAGCTGGACAAGTTCGTCGTGGTCTTTATCGACAATATCTTGGTATATTCTAAGTCGGAGGAAGAACACGTTGAACATCTGCATATTGTGCTCCAACGCCTATGGGATCACAAACTATATGCAAAATTCAGCGAGTGCGAGTTTTGGATCAACCAAGTGCCATTTCTTGGGCACATTATTTCTGCGGAGGGCATTGCAGTTGATCCGAGCAAGATTGTACAAGTGTTGAATTGGAGTTCACCAAAATCAGTCCACAAAGTTTGTAGTTTTCTCGGTTTAGAGGGCTACTACCGAAGATTCATTCCGAAGTTCTCCAAGGTCTCTAAACCGATGACGGAACTTCTAAAGAAAGACAACAAATATATGTGGAGTGAAGTATGTGAGGAGGCATTTAAAGCATTGGTAAAGCACCTCACAACAGCCCCAATATTGGCACAACCCGATAGGACTAAGGACTTTGATGTTTATTGCGATGCATCCGGCATCGGCCTTGGCTGTGTGCTTATGCAAGAAGGGCGAGTGGTCGCATATGGGTCCCTGCAGCTTCGGAATCATGAGCAGAATTATCCGACACATGATCTCGAGCTAGCTGCTGTGGTCCTTGCTTTAAAATTGTGGAGGCACTATTTACTTGGAAACTTAGTTCACCTCTACACCGACCATAAAAGTTTGAAGTACATCTTCACACAAAAAGAATTGAATATGAGGCAGCGAAGATGGTTAGAGTTAATTAAATACTATGAGATAGAGATACACTACCATCCTGGAAAAGCGAATGTGGTTGCTGACGCACTTAGTCGGAAATCACATGTTCATAACCTAATCATGGCTGCAATAGAAGAGGAAGAACCGAGCCTGCGCTTGGTTCCTTATGGGTCATTGTTTAATCTTGCCCTCATTCCTATAATTCAAGATGAAATTGTAGAGGCTTAAAAGAAAGATAAGGGCATGGCCCATATCCGGAAGAGAATAGACAAAGGAGAAGTTAAGTGCTTCCGGAAAGATGAGAATGGTACGCTATGGTTCAAAAACCGTATAGTCGTGCACCGTGACATGAAGCTTTGGAGGAAAAGACGAAGCTCATTTATCAAAATTTTCCATTCATCCAGGAAGCAACAAGATGAACCAAGATTCGAGAAGCAAGTTTTGGTGGACACGGATGAAGCGGGAAATAGCTAAATACGTATCCGAGTGCGATACGTGCCGAAGGGTGAAAGCAGATCACATGAAGAAACTCGGTTTGCTGCAGCCCCTTCATATTCCGGCATGGAAGTGGGAAGATGTGAGTATGGATTTTATTGTCGGACTGCCGCTCACATCTCGGAAGCATGATTCAATTTGGGTAATCGTTGACCGATTAACCAAGTCAGCACACTTCATACCGGTGAATGTGGGATTCAACGCCAAGAAATATGTGGAGTTATACATTGAACTGATATTATACCAGCATGGAGTTCCAAGAACAATAGTTTCAGATCGTGTCGCACTGTTTATTTCTCGTTTCTAGGAACAGCTGCACGCATCTTTGGGAACCAAATTACTTAAAAGCTCCGCATATCACACTCAAACCGATGGACAAACCGAGAGGGTGAATCAAGTCTTGGAAGATATGTTGAGAGCGTATGCCATCCACCACGGTAGAAATTGGGATGCTTATTTACCGTTGGCGGAATTCTCATACAACAACAGCTATCAGACGAGTATCAAGATGGCACCTTATGTGGCTCTCTACGGCTAGAGATGTTGCACACCGCTAAACTGGTGCGAATCAGGTGAAAGAGTAACATTCAGGATTGACCTTGTCAATGACGCCGAAGAACGAGTTTGGGTCATACAATCCAATTTAAAGGCTGCTCAATCTCGACAGAAGAGTTATGCAGACCAACGACGTCGATTGCTGAACTTCAACGTCGGAGAGTACGTATATCTCCGCGTATCTCCAATGAAGGGAGTTCATCGCTTCGGTGTAAAAGGAAAGCTCGCTCCACGGTTTATCGGTCCATTTGCTATCACAGAGAAATGTGGACCCATAGCCCACTGGCTTGAGCTACCGACGAATCTCGCTGGGATGCATGATATATTTCACGTCTCTCAGCTTTGAAAATGTCTCAAGATTACCATTGCTGTACGCACTGAAGATCTGGAGACATTGCAACCAGATCTCTCCTATACCGAGCACCCAATCCGGACTATTGATGAAAAGTCTCGGTCGACAAGGAATCGGACGCTCCTATTTTATAAGGTGCTATGGAGCAATCATACCGCAGAGGAAGCAACATGGGAGAGTGAAGAATACCTCCATTCGAACTATCCGGACTTGCTCTCCGCTCATATCTGGATGAGATTCTTTTTAAGGGGGGAGGGATGTGAAATCCCAAAAATTCTAGCAAGTTGAGCTGCAGTTCACACCGAGAAAATAAGAAGGAATTTAAACTTTTGAATTTAAAGGTGTGAGCTCCAAGTCTAAACTTGAACTTGCAAAAATTTACAAACACGGAGATCTAAAGCTACAAAATGGTTCTCCACACATCCACGGGTAGCCCGGCAAAATTTCAGATCATTTGGAAAATATTTCCTAGTCGTTAGAATTAAAACGGGAGAAAAGTCGATTTTGAATTTAAATCTCAGTTTCAAATTCCAACTTCACCGAAATTCAAATTTGAGTGTACCATTGTGTTGTTCACATTTATTTTGGCCTATCCTCCAAGTTTGTTCAAATTAGGAGCTTGTTTGCTATTTTAAACGGAATTGGGGGATAAGGGGGAGAGGTGGACCCCACATGTCATACACAAAAGGCTTCAACCGACTCTGTCTTTCCTCCCTCGCTCGAGCACTCGACAGCACGCCGACAGGAGACTTCTGGTGAAGTTTTGGCGCCACCTCCTGCTTGCTCGATCAGTTGCTCGGTCTGATCAACACACAACGAGTGCAATAATGCTCTTTTGCTTTCTCCCAGCTCGGGCTCGCTCTCGGTTGTTTCTCCCGCATGCAAAGAACAACCTGCACTCTCTGTTGCTCCCAACCATGCCGTAGCCCCCGAGCACCGGATGCTCGAGTGCCCTACAGCAAATAGCAGCGCCAACGCGTGCTGTAGCCGGCTAGCAACTTCACTCCGCTGTCCCGAGCCCGCTTGCACCGGAAAACGGAAAAGTTGCCACTGCTCCCGAGTGCATACCGAAGAAACCGAACTTGGTCACCGTGGACAGCTCAAACCGAAGAAGCTCACGCTCAAGCGAGCTACTCCCTCGGTGAACCGGCGACCCTAGCTACTCCTCTACGAAGCTCAGCCCTAGACATGGCTTGTGGGAGGAGAATTTCGAGATTTTCTCCCGGGTTGCACAAACCGACCCTGAGGTAGGAGGTTGCAAAATTCATCGTTAATTCGTGTTCTTAGTTATTCAAACTTTGCACAAAGTTTCCTAACTACTTAGCGCACCTACTCCATTGATTTTGGACCTAGATATGGGGTGTAGAGGGAGAATTTCCATGTCTTTTCGAGGGAGCACCACCGGACCACGTCGGGCGCACGGTGCCGATAGGTTTGGAGCGCTCCCCGGTCCGTTTAGACTCCATGTCGGTCTTCTACACGATCCTCTGGTGCTATAGAGCCAAAAACCCGATCATTTGGTGAAGGAATGAGCCATCGCGACCTCGCCAGAGCCCTAGCAAACGCTGTGACCGGTGCACGCTACTTTCCGGTGAGTTTTGGCCGTCGACGACCCTTTAGATGTGTTCAACGGGCCAAATAATGGGGGGGGGCGACTTTGGAGCCGGGAGGTGGCCGGGAAATGGATTCCGGTGACCCTCGCCGGAGGGCGCCGCCACTGGCCTGTTTGGTGCGAGGTAGAAGAAGAGGGCTGGCAAGTGGGACCCACTATCGGTGTTTAAACATTTCCAGATTTTCCATAATTCAATTCAAACTTTGGAGAGCCATAACTTTGGGTAGGAGTGTCCGAAAATTGTCAAACAAATTGTATTGGATTCCTCTCAGAGAGTACTATCCATGGGTGCAGCCTAATATTTATGAAAATCCCTGGATTTGGCTCATTAATGCAATTAAGGAAAATCTTGTAGGAATTTTTACAGGAGTTCTGTTTATTGGAAAATTCCCAAATTTGAGCACGACATTCTTCCAAAAATCCTTGAACTCCAGTAAAATTTTCAGAGGCATTGGACTTATTTGCTTGGCCAAATGTAGTGTCAACCCTTTATGTCTCTGAAAAATGGGAAAATTGAACAGAGACATTTTCAGACTTTTACCCAAGTTTGGAAAATCGATATCTCTGTGTAGGAAGCTCCAAAAATGGTGAAACCAAGTCCTATAGACTCATGAGACTCCCAAGTTTCTGAAAACCCCAATTTGGAGCATGTCAAGACACTATAATTGCCATAGGAATTTAGAGAAGCCAAATAGCTAAGAAAATTCTTTAGACCACATCTTACATCAACTTTGTCTGAAATTTTGCAAGCCATACCTCTGTAGGATCTATGGACCACTATAAATATTTCAGAGCAAGTTGAGATCATCTTCTCCAGTTTTCTGCTGGTTCTTTCCACTACCTTTCTTATGTCCATTAGATATAACTCTTTGAATTTTACTCCCACAAACATCCACTGCCCACCTAAATTTCTCCTCTGTTTCTGTCCATAACTGTCACACCTGGTTTCTTCGAAGAACAACTGAGTGAATATCACATGTATGCCAGGATCATTTTCTCATACATGTGATGACAAATAGTGAAGCATCATCATATTACAAGCCAGGTGTTCGAATATAAATAAGTCTTACATAGCATAAGTCTCGATGGATGATAATAAGTTCATAATATGTAAATAAAATAGAAGCGGAAAATAAATCTTGTGGGCTCCGTCACAGGCGTTGCCCAGTGGACTCTGTGAACCTAGAATCCTTCGTCGGGACCAAAGTCTTGGTCATTAAACACCACATCATTCTCTTGATCTGAGCAGCAATATAAACTAACAGAAAAGCAAGTTTGAGTGGTCAAGGATACTTGCCTTCTTCTTGCTGCTCTGGGAATGGAAAGTCTTGGTCTTGGAAGGGGAGAACTTGCTCTGGGGCAGGTTCTACTCATGCCAATACACATAGCAAAAGAAAACAACAATCCATAAGACATAGTTCACACTTTCACTCATGCAAACCACACATACATACATATGGGAGTCATTCACATTTCTAAGTGTTGTGGTTACCCTAGATGTGTTGATTTTTGGCCTACATGCACTTTTAAACATATGTATATGATTTCTAACTTTTGTATTCAGATTTTTATTTGCACACCATATATGAATTTCTAATTTGAACAAATTCTTTATATTTAATTAATACACTTCTTAGCCACAAAGTTTGCATGAAAGGTATTTCCCTACTCCAAATAAGTTTTCAGATCTTCTACAAAATCCTAAATTGAAGTTTTTGGATTTGGAGACTTCATTTATCATTTTCTAATTATGCATACCTATTTTCCTATATTTTTCAGATTTATTTTCTATGCCTAAAAGTGAGTTTTAACATTAAATAGTAGGACACATCATCTAAACAGAATAGGTTCTGATCCAAAATATTAAAATAATATCTTTTTGAACTTCTCCTCTGATGTGAACTAATTTAAATTTATTTTATCAGTTTTTAGAATTATTTCCTAGCCTAAAAATGTGTTTCTAGAACTAATAAATATGAACAACACTTAGGCAGATTTCATTTCAGCCTAAAATCTATTTTTAAATCATTCTAAAGTTTTCCAAGTGCTATGAGAGTTTAAATTTGAGTTTGCACATGTGTGTGCCTCACCTTTCAAATTTAAATCCTAATCACGTATTTAATTTTCTAGATTTAATATCATATAGGGTCAAAAAGGTAAATCCACCCTACTGCAGGGTCTAATTTACTATTTCATAAATTTCCAGGGGTCTAACTACACATAACAGAGGGGTTTTCCTAATTTTTATTAAGTCCAGGGGCTAAAACTGATTTTTAAATAAATTTACACGAATTTTTGAAGTTCTAGGGGCTAGATCAGAAGTTTCCGAGGCTAGCTCGTGTTTTCCGAGATCCCCAGGGGGTAGCGCGTAAGATCGCCGGCGCATCTTCGATTTTTGCCGCTACACGCTAGAACTCGCATCTTTTTTGCACGGATCGGCTGCGGAGGGTTAGGGGATGCTCACCGAGGGGTGTTTCTGCACTCGGAGGCCCTGGAAGTCGGTTAGCGGCGAGCTTCAATGGCGATGATCTTCGGTGCACGTCGGGGTGGCTGTTGGGGCGCAAGACACGTCGTTTCCTTCACCTACAGGGCTCTCCGGCGGCGGTGGAACGTGATCAGCACGTTAGATCAGGAAATTTGAGCGAGGATCGACGGAAATTGGTTGTAGAAACTTCGGTTCTCACCGGAGAGAAGAACGGCCGATCGGGGGGGGGGGGGGGAAACAGGGTGATTGTCGACGTTTAAATAGGTGAGGGAGGGCGGTCTGTTGAGATCGAGTTGGGGGCGTCCGGGACCGGAAATCGGGGCTGGGCGCGTGGGTTCCGGGGTTTGTTTGGATCGGGCGCGAGGGAAGAGTCTGGAGTCGGGCGGGCGCGCGGGAGGTGAGGGATGACACGCGGGCCCCGCGTGTCAGTGAGAGGAAGAGAGGGGCGCGGGTTTGGGCTGGCGCGGGGGGGTAGTAGCCGGCTGGCGGGTTTCGGCCCACTGGCCGGTTGGGGTTTTTCTTTTCTTTTTTTTCTTTTTCCTTTTCTTTTCTGTTTTGATTTGAATTTGAATTCCAGTTTGAATTTAAATTTATGCACCACATGCAATACATCCAAAATTTTTTAAATTCCGCTCTTTAGCAGGTTTTGGGGTGTTACAATAACAGAGCTCATCTCTCACTTTAGAGTTGGTCTAAACCAATCTTAGTTCATAAAACACATGTGTTTTATAATTCATTTACTTGTAATATAAAACTGTGCATATTCATGTCGGTAGGAAACACGACGAAGGAGTTCGACGAAGAACTCGACTCGGAGCAGCAAGTTGAAGCTTTAACCGTCGACAAGATACTGACTTCAAAGTAGTAATAAACCTGCAGTAACATAAGGCAAATTTCGGTTTGCATTTAACAACTTTCTAGTTACATTTTACTTTATATCACTTTTATTGGTCAAGTATGTATTGTGCATTAGGTCAAGGTGATTGATACTCCAAATGCATGACCCACAAACCCTTGGAGTTACAGGGTAGAACAGGTTACCTTCGGGTAGTTTTGGCTAGGCTTAAGTTGTATAGGATACGGTACAAGTCGGGTAGTTGGAAGCTACTCGCGAGGTTGGGATGTTGGTTCAATGGTGTATGATTCTAGCCTAGGTATCCACCGCAAGTCTTTCCTCTTTTGAACCTCGCCATTAATGAATGAAAGTTCTGGAAAGGAAAATGAGACCGAGTAGAGAGTAGGAGCAGCAGGACGGTGAGCCTGTGTTGCTGTAGCTCTGTTTGTGTCGGTTAAGGACCGATGCGTATGTCGCTCAACTGACCAAGTTTGAACAGTACCGGATGCATACTGGAATTATAGGGTCCAGGAAACCAATGTAACTCGGGTACTCTCGTGTTGAAACTTATACGACCGTCCTTTGGGGGTTGGTGTCAGAGGTGTAAACCCACTAGCGGAGCAACTTCGATGTGTTTCGGGTAGTGGCCCTTCTGATGGGTCCGCAGAACTAGTTCGGCATTGGAGTGACGGGTGAAAGGTTGCTGCATACAACGTAAGAAAGAGCTATTGTATGAGTCTTTCGAGGCAGGTGTATGTGTCGTGTGTTCCAGGTATGTCCTGATTCGGTTCACCGTCCCTCGCGGTTATATGAGTACCACTTGTTCACTGAGTTGTGAAGTAGTAATTATTTCCAGATGAAGTGAGATGAATCATTGTTGATGTGAAGTTCTTAAATTCATTGTATTGCCAACAATGTATGCTATAGTTGTAGATCTCACTAAGTTTATATTCCACTTTGCGCATCACCACATCGGAGGAATACGTTTCTTGTTTGATTGTGGACTTTCGATGTGAGGGCTGCCTAAGGCATAATAATCTGCTGCTATAAAACTGAAAGTAAGGATTACATGTAGGTGTGTCTGTATTACATCATACTTATCCTATGTTAATAATCCCTACATGTAGAGTTTCATGGTTAGGAGTGTCAGTTAAGTCTTGCTGAGCCATCATGCTCACGATTGCATTATTAGTGTTTTGCAGGTTATATAAAATTTGCTATGAAGATGTTTGTTCGGTGAGCCATCGGAGACTCACCGGAAACCCTGCCGCTGCACTCATTTTTGTGGAAGCTAGTAAGAAGCGTCCACGGGCTGGACGTCTTCTCTTGTGCATAGTTAGGACCGAGAGTAGAGTCATGTATATTCCGCCGCGTGTACCTTTGTGGTACATTATTTTGTAAATGACACTATGTTGATAAATAAAAGACTTTGTACGTTTATGGTTCTTTTCGTGTATGCTGTTGGGTGCCGCATCGCATGGCACCACCCAATGTGTATCCTGGAGTGTGGATCCCGGAAGGGGTTCCCCACACCGCTGTCCTGACGCCACCCGCAGCCGCCGTGCCCTTGCTACTGCCGCCCCGCAGCCGTCGCGCCCTCACTGCCGCCGCCCCGCAGCCGTCGCACCCTCGCTGCCGCCACCCCGCAGCAGCCGCACCCTCACTGCCGCAACCGCCCGCCCCGACGCGAGACCGCCGCCCTGCGTCGACCATCCCGATGCCTGCTCGCCCGAGCGCCCGCCACCCCGATTAAAGGTACGCTCAAAGCTCGTGTCTTTAATTTCATAATTAAAGTATATAACTTACATGTTTTGAATCAAATAGAGAACATTTTGATAATTAGAACACGTGGATAATTAAAGTACATAACTTACACTTTAGATAATTAAAGTACATAACTTACATGTTTTGAAGCAAATGAAGTGTGTAGTTTACCGCTTCGCAATGTATAACTTATAGCCGTTGGCCCTAGAGTTTAGACCGACGGCTATAACTAAAGCTGTCGGCCTATCTGCCAGCACCGACGGCCTATCTTCCAAAACCGACGGTTTTAGGTGCTCTAACACCTCGGCACGGCCGCGCGCCGCCTCCCCGCCTCGAATCGTGCACGCGTGCCCACCTCCCCACCTTGACTCGTGCAATCATGCCCACCTCCTCGCCTCCACGTCGCTCGCCCCGGCCTGCCGCCGCCTGCTCGCCCTGACCCGCCGCCGCCCGACGCCGCCGGCCGCCCCACCCCTGGCGCGGGCAAATGAAGTGTGTATTCTGCTAGCTATTTCGTAGAAACATGAGTAGATAATTATGTTTAGATTATTTTAACGCTTTGCAATATATAATTTCATTTTAGATTATTGTTACATTATTTTCAATCTTGTTTCATAATCAGCTTTATTCCTGCAATTTGTTGTATAGTTTTGAAAATGGGTGACGACCATAAGGCGATGTATGATGGATGGAGTTCAACTTGTGTGCACACTATGGAATGGGCTCATATCGCAAATGTTTTTGTGAACCAAGCCTTTGCTAGTGGTGCTCGTGTTGCGAAGTGTCCGTGCAACAAATGTCGGAATCGTTGACGTCTGTATAGATCTGAAATGGAGCTGCACATTTGCAAGCACGGATTTATGCCCGACTTTCTGGTGTGGCGCGAGCATGGGGAAACGAGTGATGCTGGTGAATCGGTCGGAAACGAGGATGAAGATTGGATGGATGATATGATATCGGATGTTGGTAGAGAGTATGAAGAGCAGTCACCGCCTGATGAGTGGTTTAGGCCCGATCTTCCGAAAGGTAGGTCGATTGAGGTGGAGAACTCGACGTTGATGATCCGCGACACTCGAGCAGTTCAAATACCCCTGCAACACACGCTTGACCTCGCCAAGAAGGCTAATCCCTGCAGGTGCAACCGAGAACACGAGCAAGAACATAGAAGACGTGATCTGAAAATCACGAAGTTGGGGTTTCACAAAAACCGTAGAACGGCGGCTGTTTATCTAAGCAAAACCCATGAATTTGGCTGGCGGCTACAGTATTTAAAGGCTAGGGTTCAGCCATAAGACCCTTGGACGCGTTCCTAATGGACTCATACGGGATACAAGGCCCAAAAGCCCAATACGGTGGTGCAGCACCGGACAGAACTCTCAATTCGACTTGTTTGGACAACTCCCAATGACTCCTGACGAATTTTAATGTGGGACTAAAACCATTGGAAAGTTTATCTTCTCATATTTTTATGCATATGTAGAACGTCGAAAACGGAGTCCGTATGCATCCTGGGCGTCCGTTTTAAGATGTATTGCTCCTGGACTCCGAGTTGAACTCGAGTCCGAGTTGGTGACTGTTTCCATCAACTTGTGGACGTCCCATCTGGTTCTCCACATCCCCAAATCCCCCTCCCTTTACTTTTTGTTCATGTCCATGTTCCGAATAATAATTAAATCATTCAATACCAATCCATTCTCAAAATCACATGGGTAGGAAGTTAGGAACGAGTTCACCTGCTGATATAGTAACCATGCTCGTGCTTTTGTGATTGGTCCTTGTATATCAATGTGAGTATCCACTGTTGTGATGTCCTCATCATCCTCCCCCTCTTGAATCAGAGTCGTCCTCAACTCAAGATCATCTTCTTCCCCTAAGTATGGTCGTAAATCTGAAATATTAAATGTGGGACTAACCCCAAAATCGGGAGGCAACTCAAGCTTGTATGTATTGTCATTGATCTTTTCAACAATCTTAAAAGGACCAGCAGCCCGTGGCATAAGTTTAGATTTTCTCAAGTGAGAGAATCATTCTTTTCTCAAATGTAGCCATACCAAGTCCCCTGGTTCAAGTTTTACTTCTTTTCTACCTTTACTACCAGAAATTCTATACTTCTCATTCATCCTTTCAATATTTAACTTTGTAGTTTCATGCATCTTAAGAATGAATTCAGATCGTTGTGTAGCATCCAAATTTATAGTTTCAGAAGGAGGCAAAGGTAATAAATCAATAGGAGCACGGGGATTGAAACCATGCACTACCTGGAATGGGCTTACCTTTGTAGTAGAGTGAACTGGCATGTTGTAAGAAAATTCTATATGTGGTAAACAATCCTCCCAACCCTTTAAATTTGTTTTTAAAACAGCCCGCAACATAGTGGATAGAGTACGATTTACTACCTCAGTTTGTCTATCGGTTTGTGAGTGACATGTGGTTGAAAACAGCAGCTTGGTTCCCAATTTATACCACAAAGTTTTCCAAAAATGACTTAAAATTTTTGCATCACAATCAGAAACAATGGTATTTGGTACACCATGTAAACGAATAATTTCTGTCATAAACAATCAGCAATATGTGAGGCATTATCATTCTTATGACAAGGTATAAAATGTGTCATTTTGGAGAAACGATCAACAACCACAAAAATACTATCCCTCCCCCTCTTAGTTCTAGGCAATCCCAAAACAAAATCCATGGAAATATTCTGCCAAGGTACACTAGGAACAGGAAGAGGCATATAAAGACCATGTGGGTTAAGTCGAGACTTAGCTTTATTGCAAGTAGTGCATCGTGACACGTAGTGCTCGACATCACATCTCATCTTTGGCCAAAAGAAGTGTGTGGCCAACACGTCCTCGGTTTTCTTCACTCCAAAATGTCCCATCAAACCTCCTCCATGAGCTTCCTGCAAAAGTAATAGGTGAACGGAACTAGCAGAAACACATAGCTTGTTAGCACGATAGAGTAGGCCCTCCCATAGTACATATTTATTCCATGTTCTTCCTTCTCTACAATTTTTAAAAGCATCTTTAAAGTTCAAATCAGTAGGATATAATCCTTTTATTGTTTCCAAGCCAAATATTTTATGATCAAGTTGGGAGGGCATGGTGTAACGTCTAGATAATGCATCTGCAATAACATCCTCCTTCCCTTTCTTATGCTTAATGATGTATAGAAATGATTATATGAACTCAATCCATTTAGCATGTCGTTTATTTAGATTGGTTTGACACTTAAGATACTTCAAAGATTCATGATCGGAATGTATAACGAACTCCTTAGACCACAGGTAATGTTGCCAAGTTTGTAGAACCCGCACTAAGGCATACAATTCCTTATCATACGTGGAATAATACAGAGAAGGACCATGCAATTTTTCACTAAAGAATGCAACGGGTTTACCTCCTTGTATGAGAACACCTCCTATACCAATGCCGCTTGCATCACATTCTAGCTCAAATGTCTTGTCAAAATCAGGAAGTTGTAGCAATGGTGCTTGTGTAAGCTTTGATTTGAGAACATCAAAACCCTGTTGCTGCTGTTCGCCCCATCGAAACTGCACTCTCTTCTTCGTTAGTTCATGGAGAGGTGCTGCAATGGTGCTGAAATCCTGCACAAAGCGTCGATAAAAATCTGCAAGACCAAGAAAACTACGCACCTGTGTGACGGTCAATGGAGTTGGCCAGCTAGTGATCGCCATAATTTTTGGCTCATCCATCTCAATTCCCTGTGATGAAATGACATATCCAAGAAACGAAACTCGATTGGTGCAAAAGACGCACTTTTCGAGGTTACCAAACAAATGTGCATATCTCAAGACACTGAAAACATCACGTAAATGATTAAGATGTTCGTCATATGACTTGCTGTAAATGAGGATATCATCGAAGTAAACCACCACAAATTTTCCAATAAAAGCACGTAAAACCTCGTTCATTAATCGCATAAAAGTGCTAGGTGCATTAGTTAAACCAAAAGGCATGACTAACCACTCATAAAGTCCAAACTTGGTTTTAAATGCTGTTTTCCATTCATCTCCTAGTGCCATTCTAATTTGATGGTAACCACTACGCAAGTCAATTTTTATGAAAATAATAGCGCCACTCAATTCATCAAGCGTGTAATCTAAGCGAGGAATAGGATAACAATATCGAATGGTGATGTTATTAATCGCTCTACAATCAACACACATGCTCCAGCTACCTTCTTTCTTAGGAACCAAAAGAACAGGAACATAACAAGGACTAAGGCTTTCACGAATATACCCGCGGTTCAGAAGATCTTGAACTTGTCGCTGAATTTCCCTTGTCCCTTCCGGATTCGCCCTGTACGCCGCACAATTTGGCAAACTTGCCCCTGGAATCAAGTTGATCTTATGTTCAATGCCCCTCATAGGTGGTAATCCACGGGGTATCTCGGGGGGGGGGGGGGGGGAAACACATCCGCAAAATCCTGTAAAATGTTAGCAACAGCAGGGGGCAATGCAATGGACACTTCATGAAGTGAAAACATGGCTTCTTTGCATACTAAAGCATAGTACATCCCCTTGGTATTAAATAAATCAGCAAGGTCAGATTTAGTTGTGAGCAGCGAAGGTGATTTTAACTTAATTACTTGCTGTTTTTCAGAGTCTAGTGATTTTGTTGCCTTATCATTATGTGTTTTATTTTTCTCTAAATGTACAATTTCAGCAGGAGTCATAGGAAGCAAAGTGATTTTCTTTCCTTTATGCATCAGAGTATATTTATTCGTTCTACCATGATGAATAGTATCCATATCGAATTCCCAAGGATGTCCCAACAAAAAAGAACAAGCATCCATAGATATGACATCAAAATCAGCAAAATCATGGTAAGAACCAATCGAAAAATGTACTCTCGCTGTTTGTGTTATCCTAACCTTACCGCTGTTGTTGAACCACTAAATGTGGTATGGATGAGGGTATGCTCTTGTTGTCAACCCAAGTTTCTTGACTACATCCGTGTTCACCAAGTTATTGCAACTGCCTCCATCAATTATAGTGTGCACACGGTAGTCCTTGACAATGAGAAACATGTGAAAAAGATTGTGTCGTTGTAGCTTGTCATCCGCCTCAACTTTGGAGCTCAAAGCACGCTGCACAATTATGCTTCTATAATTTTCCGTTGCTGCAGTACCAAGTACCTCTTCATCTGTGCTATAGTGGTCATCTTTTGGTCCTACAACGTTAGTAGCAAGAGAATATTCATCTTCAACATCTGAAGTACTATCATACCCGCCATCATTTCGTGCTATGTATGCTCGTTTGCTAGGGCAATCTTTCATCACATGACCAACTTCCTAGCAGCGGTGACACTAAATGTTGGAAGTTCGACTCGTGGAAGTAGTGGAAGACGTAGGCTTGAATAGTGTCGTCTTGCTGCCCTCCGGTGCGCGAGGAAATGGTGCAGTAGATGAAGTTCGTTGGCCACCATTGGATGGTGTAGTGGCAGTAGGAAAACTCGAAGATGATGCCGTTTTGGATGGTGTAGATGTCGAACGCGGTGTAAAGGTGCTCCTCGTGCGTTGGTGTTGCTGCTGTTGGTGGCCCTGCAATTCTTTTTCTACCAACATAGCCAGCTGAAATAATCTGTTAACAGTATTATATTCCTTATAATCAACAATGTCCTGAATTTCACGCCTCAACCCCCCATAAAAGCGAGTTATTTTATCATCCATGTCCTCTACTACCCCACAGTGCAACATACCCTTTTGTAACTCTTGATAATACTCCTCTACGGACATGTTACCTTGGTCTAAGTACTGCAATTTTTTGCGAAGGTTCCACTAAAAAGAAGGAGGAACAAAACGAACACGCATAGCTTCCTTTAATCTATCCCAATGTTGGAGGATCAGTTCTAGTTTTAACAAGTTCATTCCACCATATGATAGCAAAATCCTTAAACTCACTAGTGCCTTGACGAACTCTATGTTGTTCAGGAACAAGGTGGGCATTAAATTTCTGCTCTACTGTCATCTTCCAATCAAGATATGCCTCATCATCATAAACACCAGAAAAAGATGGTATAGTAAATTTGACTTTAGCAAAAGGATCATCAAGAGGGCGATTAAAATTGTTATGACGATCATTGTAATTATAACGATTATTACCTCCCATACCTCGTAGATAAAGTGGAAGTCGTGGTTGATTGTTATTATCTTCCATATTATAAGCACCGTCTTCACGATCTTCAGCGAGAGGTAGCCGCGCCTCAAGAGTATCCATCCGAACAACAAGATCAACAAGTTGGCGATTCAAGGTCGTCAATGACGCCTATGTCGATGCTTGGGTTTTGGTGAACATATCTGTCATTTCCCTCATCATGTCACGGGACTCAGCATGTTGAACACATTCATCATCCCTTTTATCTTCTGCCATTGTTAGTAGTAAACAAAAGATAACAAAAATATGTTATCCCTATCAACTACAAAGGATAGTGGCAATGCAAAAAGTGGAAGGAAACAATCTCTCTCTCTCTAAAGCGTCTTACCACGTTCTTACAAGTATTCTTACCGACACAACAGGTGGTAAACGGTGGACGGTGAGAACCAATGAAGCATGGAGTGATTGCAAAGGTACATGTTCTGCTCAAGAGGAAAAGTGGAGCTTGGATGGCATAATATGGTGGCTAATAAGCAAAAAAATCGTTAACAGCAAACAAAGTTGAATAAGTATTCAATGTATGAACTTTTGCTGGTAAACAAGTGTTCTAGGCCTAGCACAATACAAGGCAGTAGAAAGGCAAATAGAAAATCAGGAAGATATAACCAACAAGTACAGCACAAGTGTATAGGCCAACTGTTTTCAAGTGTGTGTTGTTAATGCTTTAATATCTGTGCTCTCTTCACTATTTTTTTTCTTTTTTTTAATATTTTTTCTGATATTTTCTATTTACTCAAGAGCACGAAAATAGAAAGCACGCAACTTTGCAGCTCAATTGGATGTAAGATGTGGCCTATAGAAAATCAGGAAGATTCTTTAAAATTAGGGTTGAAACTTCAGAGGTCGGATAGTCTATCTTCCAAGGGGAATTTGGCTAAACAAATTTCACCGAACACGGCGAAGCGGTGGAAAATCAGTTGCGAAATTTCGAGTAGATCAATTTGAAAAAAAATCGCCCGATTTCGAGTTTGTATGCAAAAGTTATGACCGTTTTAAGGAAGGCTACCCGAGTTACTGTTTTTTATGTTGATTCAACCTCGAATTTGAAAAAGATCTCGCAATAGGATGTGAAAAACAATTGGAATTTAGCAACGACGAATTATGGGATGTTGTGTGATGAATCAAGGAGGACTGGCACAATGGTTTGTCACCTGTTCTAGGGTTGGCGATGTGGGAGTTCACGCAAGGCGGCTAGCTAGGGCAAACCGATGATCTTTTTGGCTCGATTTGTTGTTTAGGGATTGTGAAATAGGTGAGCAGCAAGAAAAAACAAGGAAGAAAAATGATAAATACGACGGGAGAACACGAGCAAGAACATAGAAGATGTGATCTGAAAATCACGAAGTTGGGGTTTCACAAAAACCGTAGAACGACAACTGTTTATCTAAGCAAAACCCATGAATTTGGCCGGCGGCTACAGTATTTAAAGGCTAGGGTTCGGCCATAAGACCCTTGGATGCGTCCCTAATGGACTCATACGGGATACAATGCCCAAAATCTCAATACGGTGGTGCAGCACTGGACAAAACTCTGAATTCAACTTGTTTGGACAACTCCCAATGACTCCTGGCGAATTTTAATGTGGGACCAGAACCATTGGAAATTTTATCTTCTCATCTTTTCATGCATATGTAGAACGTCGAAAACGGAGTCCGTATGCATCCTGGGCGTCCGTTTTAAGATGGACTGCTCCTGGATTCCGAGTTGAACTCGAGTTCGAGTTGGTGACTATTTCCATCAACTTGTGGACATCCCATCTGGTTCTCCACGTCTTCAAATCCTCCTCTCTTTACTTGTTGATCATGTCCATGGTTCCTAATAACAATTAAATCATTCAATAGCAATCCATTCTCAAAATCACATGGGTAGCAAGTTAGGAATGAGTTCACCTGCTGATTTAGTAACTGTGCTCGTGCTCTTGTGATTGGTCCTTGTATATCAATGTGAGTATCCACTGTTGTGATGTCCTCAAGCACTGCCGGAGGAGGTGGAAAAGTTTCACAGGCTTTTTTGCCGCCTCACATGAAAAAGTGCATGAGGGCACCAATGTGACTGTTCTGCAGGCGGTCACACGACTTATGCGATGAAGTCTAAGTACAATTTTGTGAACGATTGCTCCAATGGTATCTTGAAGCTGATCAGTGATCTCCTTCCATAAAATCATAAGATGTCAAAATACTTATACCAATCTAAGAAGCTTTTGGCCGGTATGGGAATGAATAATGAGAAGATTGATGCGTGTGAGAATAATTGCATGCTGTTTTGGAAGGAACACAAGAACGATACTCACTGTATGCATTGTAACACATCCAGATATGTGAAGGTTCTGAGCGATGATGGAGAGGAAATAACTACAAAAGTACCTATCAAATAGCTTCGGTATATACCTATCACGATAAGGCTTAAACGTTTATTTCTGTCCCAACAAACAACAAAGCAGATGAGGTGGCATTCTGAAGGGATACGTGAGAGTGATGACAAAGATGTTATGGTGCATCCTTCAGAAGGTGCGGCTTGGCAAGATCTAGACTGTTTTGATCCGGAGTTTGCAAGAGATCCCACAAATGTTCGTCTTGGGTTGTAAACAGATTGTTTCACTCCTTTCAGCACCAGTAACAGCTCATACTCTTGTTGGCATATTTTCATCATGCCCTACAATCTCCCTCCCAACATGTGACTGAAAGAAGGAAACCTATTTCTCACAACCATTATTTCTGGTCACAAACATCAAGGGAAAAGATTAATGTTTTTATGCAGCCGTTGATTGAAGAGCTGAAAGAGCTATGGCAAGGGGTAAAGGCATATGACAGTCACATGAACTGTGAATTTACCCTACGTGTCACATATCTACGGTCAATCCATGATTTGTTGGCATATGGCATCTGGGCTGGTTGGTGTGTCCACGGACAGTTGTGTTATCCCGTATGTATGGCTGACACTGATGCTATCAGGCTGAAATATGGAAAAAAGTAAGTTTCTTTGATTGTCATCGATGATTCCTTCCTTCAAACCATCCTTTCAGGAGTGATACATAATCATTCCGGAAAGGCAGGACTATTACAAAAGGACCTTCTCATCGATTGACAAGCAACAAAAAATGGCATGGCATGGAAAGTTAAAAGAGTCCGTAGAAGGTGGGTTTGAAAGGTATGGTAAAGAACACAAGTGGACTCATTTTTCTTTTCTTTGGAGCTACCATATGCAAAGGTGCTTCTTTTACCACACAACATAGATTTGATGCACCAGGAGCATAATTCGCTGAGAGCATCATAAGCATGTGTTTTGATTTTACTAGTCAAAGCAAAGATAATTTGAATGCGAGGAAAGACTTAGATGATCTTTGTGATTGTCCCAGGCTTGAGGTTAGAACAAATGCAAATTGATATGAAAGTAGGCCACGAGCTCCATACTGTGTCAAGCCAGAAGAAAGAAAGCAAATACTTAGTTGGTTGAGAACATTGAAGTTTCCAGATCGCTATGCAGAAAACATAAGACGATGTGTTAATCTCAACACCGGTAAAATCAATGGGTTGAAGAGTCATGATTACCATATTATGATGGAAAGACTTGTATCTGCAATGTTCCGTGGGTACTTCAAACCCGGTTTGTGGAAGATATTTGCTGAACTTAGCTACTTTATAGGCAGATTTGTGCTAAGGAAGTGTCCAATAAGATGCTGCGACAGTGGGAGAAAAAAATCGTTGTGCTTGTATGTAAGATGGAAAAAGTCTTTCCCCCTGGATTTATGAATGTTATGCAACATTTACTTGTGCATTTACCTTATGAAGCGTTGGTGGCAGGACCTACACAGTTTAGGTGGATGTATAGTCAAGAAAGAGAATTGAAAAAACTTAGAGCTACAGTGCGGAAAAGGCAAGAGTTGAGGGATGTATTGCAGATGCATTTGCAGCTAAAGAGATTACAAACTTCTCTAGCAAATATTTCTTCACGTGCGGACAACGTGAATGCATCTATGACACGTTATCACGTTGTAAAAGAGCAACCTACGACTGAGCTTAGAATTTTTCATTGGAAAGATAAAGGTGTTGGGGCTGCCACTTCTTATTATATTTCGGAGCAAGAGAGGAACTATACCATGCTTTACATGTACTTCAACATGGAGAAAGTGTTACCATTTTTTGAAGTCTTTGACAAGCTGTATTAGACATCTTCTCGAAGACCTACGTAGATTCAATTGGATAAGCTATGTCAGCAAGGCATAAACGGTGGCCTAAGCTTCGTGAACTGGTTATGTGAACATGTAATTTTCTATCCTTCCATTGTTCTTCAATTATAGTTCACATGGTTATCACGTAGTTAATAACTTTGTTTAGTGCCTTATATATAGTGTATGAACGATGTCAACATCTCTGATGACTTACGACAGATCTCGCATGGTCAATTGAATCAAGGGAATTTAACCACTATGGTATCAACGGATACCATTTTCGAACAACAAGTTTAGAAGCGAACCGTCCACTTGCAGCCACATCAAACAGTGGAGTATTGTTAATGGCCGTTGAGGGTAGTGGAGAAGTAAATGCATACTACGGTGTTCTTCATAAAATAATTGAGTACACATTTGATGGTCTGAAAGAATTGAAACTTGTGTTTTTCGACTGTCAATGGTTTGATCCAACATCGGGCACGCGAGTAGATGATTTTGGAATGGTGGAGGTCAACCACAACTCACGATATACAACCCATAACAACAATGTTGTACTTGCGCATCAAGTAGAACAAGTGTACTACTTGATTTATCCTCACCGAAGTTTGAAAAATTGGTGGGTTGTATATAAAGTTAACCGGGAAGTACACACTCATAGTTATGATGAGTACATAGAGAATCAGGAAGATGATGATGTTGCTGTCAATCAAGATGAAGTCGATGAAGTATAAGATTTTAGGATATCTTGTGGGGATGGACTCGCAGAAATAGCTAGTGGTACACTAGAGTTAATGTCTGAAGAACAAGCAGGCCCTTCAAGAAAACATCTCCGGCGGTCACAACGGATTATTGAAAATCAGAAAAGAATTATTGAAAACCAAGAAAGATTTAGGAAAGATAGTGAAAGACAAGAGTTTAAAGAAGATGGAAGAACAAGAGATACGCGAACATCTTCATGCCCGTGTGGTAGAAGAAGATTCTGATTCTGATGATTTTTTATTATGTTATTGTACGCATTCTTTGAGATTTTGATTCTTATTTTAAATAACTTTTAGTTTTTACCATTTATTATTTAGTGTCTTATATATTCATATACGAATGATTATTTTCAAATTTGTGCAGATGTAGAAGCATTCTTGTTTAATAAGTAAGATGACTGGAAGGGGGAAGAGGCGTAGTGGTAGTTCATCCTCCACGTCTCAGCCGAGTAGTGGTTCGGATCACGCAGCTTTGTTTCAGGTACTTGTTTATTTTTATGTATATTTCAATGTTACAATTAGCTGTCTAATATTCGTAACATGTTTATTTTGATTTGTAGGACAATACCGAGAATGCGCAGAGAAAGAGAGAGAGAGAGAGAGAGAGAGAACTCCTTGAGTGTGTCGTGAGCAGGCATCGAGCCAACCAGCACAGCTGTCAGATCATTGCCCGATGTACGAGGAGACGGAGACTGTCAGGCAGCCGCCAGAGCAGGGAGGAACCTCAGGAGCAGACAGGAGAGATTGGACGATGGAGGAGGTTTTTGGGCGGTCCTCCTCTGAGGGTGGTTCCGAGGCAGGTGACAATGGCGGCGATGATGAGGGCGATGACCCCGCACGAGATGCAAGATTGGCAAGAGAGATAGAGATAGCTAAGATAGGACAGAGGCAAACTGATCAATGCCCCTTCATGTAGTCTTTCAATTTTTTTGAGAAGCTATCTTATATATTGGTTTTCTTATCAACTAACTAATTATTATTATTTTTGTACAGATTGCAGAGGCACCTTTTATGTAATCCAAGTAAAGGCTTGGACGAGCGGGTAATTATAAGGCCTAAAGGTACTAGGTGTTGGATCGATCCTGGTTGGAGTGGTAACGGCCATCGATGTGTAATTAACATGGAGTTGGGAAATACCATCAGATTTTACTTCATTAGGATGGTTCTATCCTGCGGGCAATGAATTGCTGCGCATAAATGGGATCGCTATGCGCTTAAATCATATGATAATTCGGGTACTTGTCAGGATAGAGTTCGGGAGAAGTCTTGGGTAAGTTTGTTTCAAATTTTTAGATTATGTTGCATCTTTCTTTCGTTGACATTAATTGTTGCTTATATACAGAGTTTATTTCGCTTAGAGGATGGTGCGAGCGAACCATATGCAAGGTTGGTTTTCTAGAATTTTGTGAGAAGACGTACGAAAGACTCCTTCTTTGATGCACGAATCAAAGCTGTGACCGTGTTCTACAAGACCAAGCTGTTGCTGCCTATGACCAACAAGGAAGCAGCCAGTATTCACTTGCAGAAGGAGGAGTACATGCAGAGCTGTGTCGATTTGATTTGTGGGAATATGGAAGATTTGGAATGGCTATGCGATTACTGGCCGTCGGATGAGTTCAAACATGTTTCAGATAGAAACCGACAAAATCAAATGAGCAAGCCTGGAAAGCATCGCTATGGGCCAGATGGACATACGTGAATTGGAACAAACAATGGTATGAATTATTACGATCAGTTTTAAATTACTTCAAAAAATTGCATTGATTGAACTATGGATTTTGGTATTGCAGACAGCTGAAATTGGTGTCACTCCTTTCTTCGAGGTTTACCTCTAAGGCGCACAAATGCACAGACCTAAATCGGCTGGAGCAGTTGTGTGACGAGGTGGCAAAACAGAAAGTGGTAAGTATGTTGAGAGTTTGTTACATCTATCAATGAGGTCAATATATATCTTTTGTTACATCTATTCTTGAATTTAATGAATCACAGGCAAAATATGTTGAGTGTTTCAATAAAACTCATGGAGATGATGTGGATTTCGTTAGAGAGCCGTTGGATGTGGGTGCGGTGTACGAAGCCGGTGGAGGTTTACCATATGGGAGGTATTTGTAAAGATATTGATGGTTTATATGTTAATAACTATCGATTCATAACACTTGTATTTCTTTGTAGACTTGGGTTGGGCGACGGGTATGTGGAGCACGAGGCTTATGCTAAACGACGCTCGTCCTCCAGTGCGAGTTCTAGTCGGTCCCCAGACAGAAGAACTAAGACAAGAGTTGAGACACTAGAGAGCAGATGCAACACATGCAACAACAGATCCAATATTTGTTTATGGCACACATAATATGTAATTTGAACAATTGAACAATTTATTAAAGTCTAAAATTGTTCTACTTAATATCTTTCAAATAATTTACTTGATGCAGTATTTGACTCAAGGTACCACCAGACCTCAGTTCGGTATGACTCGTCCGATGCAGGCAGGACAACTTGTTAGCGATCCCTCATCACGGGTATTATTGCATGTTTCATTATTTCAATCTACAATACAAAATTGTAATCATATGTGTCACAGGGCTCTGAGGGTGGCCATCCACAACCTCAGGGATCTATGCAGATGTTGGGTGCAAGTCATCCTGGATGGCAAGTCCTGCTGGGAGGACAACCTGTTGGCCCCTTGTCGTAGGTATAACTGCATATGTTATTAATGTTAGTTAGAATATAAAATTGTAACCATATTTACCACAGGGCTCCGAGAGTGGTCATCCAGAACCGCAAGAGTTCATGTCGATGTTGGTTGGAGGGCAACCTTATACAGGTGTCTTCTTTCCGATGCCCTTTGGTCCGGGGCAGGCTCAACCATCAGCACCTCCGTTGAGTAATATGACAGTTGTAGACATAGTCTAGTAGTAGCAATGTAAAGCTTAACTTGTATTTGTTTCTTGCAGGGTTCTCGTCATGGAACACCTGAACATTGCGATGATTTTCTTAATTTGAACGGCGGAGGCGCGAGTGGCGGAGATTCAAACATATGATGAACTTTTGCAATGTTTTTTTTGGACAAATTTGTAAGGACCCAAGTTTTTCACTTGCTAAAAGTGTTCATCACCCCACACACGTCAGCTCATTTGTGGTAATCACATGAACACATTTGAAGAGCAAGTAACCACCGTCAATAGAGTGATTAGAAGATGAACTCATATAATCCAAAAGTGATATTTCCCACATGCATCACATAGGGGCTGAGCACACTATTAACTCCTAAACTTTTGTAGGAATGCTCATGCCAATTTTCACACAAATCCAAATCTCTTTGAAGTACTTTTGGATACTATCAATAAAAGGCTAGTTTGAACTTAAATTCAAATTCAAACTCCTTTCATCACATGAATTCAAAAGAGAGATTCATATTCACACTCAGCACATTTTTATGAGCTCATCCACCAATTTTTATTCCATTTGGAGTTTATCTTGACATGAGCCATTTGGGCAAATTCAATCCAAATTTGAATTTTAGATTCACAATTGCTGCAAATTTATCCAAAGCATTTCACACTTTGAATTGTTCAAATTCAAATGGCCAAATTGTGGTTTGATAAAATTGCCAGGGGCAGTAGGGTGTCCAAATAATGTGAGCAGTGGAAATCCAATTTGTGAGGACAAATTTGGAGCTGTGGGACCCACTGTCTGCCAAACAAATCAACTGAACCGTCTCACACATAGCTGCTCGGGTTCTTGCGCGCGCTCACGCGGACACCACAGTAAGAAGCACTGCCACCTCCTTTTCTCGGTCCTGGACGTCGAGCACTCGTGCCCAACCTTCTTATCCTCGCACTCGAGCCGGCCAAAGACCGTTTTGCTCGTCGCTCCTCGCTCTCGCACAAGAACAGAACCGCCGCTACTGCCACCTCGGGTTATCGATCGGGAAACTGCAACACAACGCGTGTGGATCCTTCCTGAGCTGCAAAACGGCACCCTAGCCTCTCCTCCTACATCCCACGTGAACAATTTCGCGGCAACCGGAAACTGCCGCCGTTTGGTGCTCACGTGGGCAGCCCAGATCAGAAGCTTTCATGCTTCATCAAGGACGTCCAGAGGAGCGTCAGACTTCCACGCTGCTCCTCCCCAACGTGCTGCTCAAGCCGTGAACCACCGGGCTCCGATTCAGAGTTTTTCCTCCGGCATACGCCGACAATGGTCCAGTACGAGTTCGTCGAATTCAATCACAATACTCGTTCTTAGCTCACCAGATCACGCACAGAGAAGCTAGACTGGCTAGTGGTCCACTTCTCTTCACAACCCTAGCTTGCAACTGCATGTAGAAGAACCATTTCCATGTTTTCCGAGTGCAAACACGAAGAACACTTTCGGGGGCACGGTGACAGGGTAGTTAGCGGCTGTCCCGAGCTTGTTTGCATGTTTGTCAAGCTTTCCCATAGTCCACTGATGCTGTAAAACCTTTTGCTTGAGCGTTTGGGGTGCTAGGGAGGTCGGCCGACCTAGCCGAAGTTCTTCCGATGCTGCCGCACGTCGCCGGCGATGTTCCGGTCATCCTTGTGTTGAGCTAAGGACAGCAGCATGTTCCCCATGCTGGATTAGGCAGAGGCGGCAAGGATCATGGAGTTTGGCACCCTGTAATGCCCTTCCGGTGAGCACTTCAGCAAGGGGGCGGCGGCCGAGTGCGAGAGCGCGAGGTTGAAGACAACCCGCGGGCCCTGCTCGTTAGCCACTGTTTTTCAGCCGCCAGATCTTCTGTGGCTCGGGATCAGTATGCGGCTACACACAGTTAATCTTGTGGCCCTGTGTATCATTGCTTATGGAAGCGCCACGTCGCCTGTGGACCCCGCAGTTAGACATTTAAACATTTTAGGGTTTTCCAATTTTCCAGATGTTCCCCAAACTTCAAACATCCATAACTTTGGATAGGATTGTACAAATCGAGTGAACCAAATTTTGTTGGATTCAGCTCTCTGAGTACTTTCCATCAAAACAAGTTTCACTCCATGAAACCCATTATTTATCCAGAATTAATTTTCTAAAATTTAAACTGTTGGTAATTTTAACGGGAGATTTCCTTTATGGAAAATTCTGAAATTTCGTCAGGATGTTCATATTAATATCCTTGGGCAACATGAAAAATTTCAGATCCATCCGAGCTCATTTAATCCACCTAATGGTGTGATTAAGTGAACTGACCCAGAGAAAAAGAAAAATGTCCAGGAACATTTTTTAGAATTTCTCTGAACTTCATTAGCCCATATATTTTTCTACGATTTTCCAAATTAGATGAAATCAATTCCATTAGAACCATATTAAACTCTAGTTTCCAAAAAGTAATGGCTTGCTCCGTGAAAATCCCTAAGAAACCTTAGAAGCTCTAAGTATGTCCAAATATACATTTATTTGTGCAGGGGTCAAATGAGCTTTGGTTCAGATGAAATTTGGTCGAGTCTCTGTTTAGGTTGTCACCAAGCACGATAAAAATTTCAGAGTCAAAAGAGCTGTCCAGCTAGATTTATTGTATTCACATTATCACTTCAACACATTGAATTTAAATTTGACATGCATTTGTATTTTTATTTTGTGTAGTCGCTAAGGTCGAGGAAGAACCGGAGATACTAGATTGTATCCCTCGGGAAGAGAGTTTAATCGATGACCAGCAGCAAGGCAAGCTCTGGTTTGCATTAATCTGTTTATAAAGTTCTATGTTTTGATCACTTACATTATGAATTTCCTACTATGTGCATTAGAGTCTTGCTTGGAAACCTAATTGCATAGCCAAGAGAACTAGGAGTTTGGGTTTAGGATTTTAACCTCCAGTAGCCACTGCAATGCTCAAATGGTATAGGATTTGGTACAAGTCGAGTAGTTGGAACTATTCGTGAGAATAAGCTTAGAGGCACACTACTCGGTTAGAGAAATAGACAATGAATCACTTGGCATGAAAATGAGACAAAGCAGAGAGTAAGGGCAGCAGGACTTTGGGGCCTGGGTGCCATAGCTCTGCTTGTGTCGATTGAGGACCGAGCCATGTGCGGTCCTGTTAAACAAGCTAGAACTGTACCGAAGACCTACCGGCTATATGGGAACCGGGAAACTGATGTAATTCGGGTAACGATATGTTGAGGCATTGCTTGTCGTCCAAAGGGTAGGTTGAGAGCAGCGAGGTGTAAATCGGCTAGCGGGCACCGAGGTTGCTCCAAGTAGAGACCACCTGCTTGGGACGATAGGACCGGTCCCTCCCAGTCAGTGAGTACCACTTATTCACTGTACTGTGACGTAGAAAGAACAAGCTAGATGTCATGATTAAAAGTTGCTGTTTGAATATTTTACGTTGTTTGTTAATGAAATGATTTAGTTATAGCAATGAAAATTCTTTTCAACCTTAAATAGGTCACATAAGAGGAATGTGTTTCTTGTTTAATTGCGGACTTCCTATGTGGCTTAGCACGAGGTTTCCCAATAATTTGAGGCTAAAACTTGAAAGTAAGAGTTAACTAATTAGGTAAGTCTTTATGCAAAGTACTTTCCTATGATACACTGTAAATCTAGCATGTAGAGTTACATGTTTAAGTGAGACGGGTTAGTCTTGCTGAGCCATCGTGCTTACTGCTTGTTGATGTAGCGTTTGTTGGGTCTTATGAGGAGGAGGCTCCCGAGGAAGAGATGGATCTCCCAGAGGGAATCACCGTGGAGTGGAAGCCGTGCACGCCGCCGTGTAAGTGTGGTGTGTGTAGCTAGTGGGATCACGTTTATGGGATGAACGTGAGACCTTTTGCTTAGTCTACGCCCGTGAGTTTAGACTTTAACGTATTTTGTTATAGTTATGTTTATAAACAAGTTTATGTAATAAAATTTAGCTTTTGCTTATCGCCTTTCTCTGTGTGTTATCCGGTGTTGTCCATCGCGGCACCCCTCAGCGAGATCCTAGAATGTCGGGACCATTGGGTCCTCGCAATATTATTTGAAGTTATCATTTTAACTCGGACATGTAAATATGAAGTGTTATTTGTGTGAATTTGTTTATGAATATCTTCTGAAATGGAGGCTTCCTGGCCGGTGAGGGAGAGAAATAAGCTATTGTAAGAAAAAACAAAATCTACTATAGCCCTCGGTTTATCCCTAGATGACGGCTGTAAGTAATTAAAGCCGTCGGGTGCAACAACACAGGCTGACGGCTATAAGGTTTAAATGTGTTGGTATCCGCTTAGGCCGACGGCAATAAAGATTAAATGCTTCGGCTCCGGAGGCCGATGGCTATAAATTTAAAAGTGTCAGGTTGATGAAACAGATGGCTATAGACATTAAAAGCGTCGGGACCGACAGCTATAGTAGTTAAAAGCGTCGGACGAAGGGCGACGGCTAAAGCCATCGGTTCACCAACAGCTAAAAGTTATGGATGTTGGCCTCAGAAGGGAACCGATGGCTATAAGGCCGACGGCCTTTTACACATTTCCTGTAGTGACGTGCAAAGTCTAGTCATGCATTCAAGACTTGCGCGTTCCCCAGAAGCATGGCGCGCAGCGCACGCCTCCGCCCACTCCTGGCAGTCATTATAGTGACAAGACAGGGCTGTACGACGTGACAACAGCTGACCGAGTAGGACGCAACGACAAGACGGAGCCTTCTTCCACCATCATCAACCACTACTTGGTCAAAGACGCCCCGCGTGTCAGGCGACGTGCCTTAACTCCTACGACAGCAAACACTACAAGTAGCTGTAAATACTATAGATCGTGTATAGGGTACGGACAACTGTGGGGCCACAGTGAAACTGCCCAGCCTTGAGACATAAAAGGACCGGGCAGCCTCCTACAGAGGGGATCTCGATTCCAATTGACCCTCAGACTCACACACGCACAAGCACAAGCAATCCAACACACACTCCCGTGGACATAGGGTTTTACGCTCCGGCGGCCTGAACCACGTAAATCCTGGTGTTCATCCCTGTTCTTCAAGCTCGATCGATCTAGGGACGTTAGCCCCTCCAAACAACGAACCTCCGTGGACTGCTTCAGTAGCGGTACCGGGGGAAGTGTTGCAGGTTACGCTTCGACATTTGGCATGCCAGGAAGGGGGTTTCATGCTCTCTAGATGACCGAGCGATGCCACCATGGTGAACATCCAGTCCATCGCTGGCTCCTCCCGCCCCACTCATCGTGGTCTCCAGGGAAGGGAGGAGGAGGCCACTTTTTGCTCCAGAGCGGGTAGATCTGGCCGAGCGGGTGACCAGATGGTTGCCGCTCCTGAAGCAGCCACCGCTGCCACCACACGCCGGCCATCTGCCGCCACGGTGGCAACAACGCCGCCAGTTGCAAGCCCGGAGAGTGTTGGCCGCAGCACGCGCTCTGCTCCACAACCCTCGGGGCGAAGGTGCTCCCCAGGCGGCAGAGCAGTGGCGCAACGACGTTGACCACCTCGTCACTGCCGCCATGAACACACCCGCCTATAGAAGGCAGCGGGCATAGCCATCGCAGGTGCAGTCGCATACGCCGATGGTGGCCCGTGAGATGGCTACGACGCACGTGGCAACCACGACAAGGTAGGCCACAGCCGACCTCAGGGTCGAGCTGGACCGCCGCTGCGTGAGTGAAGATGGTCGCGTCACCATCGAGCGACATCGCGAGAGACGCCGGAACCTCGAAGGTGAATATGGCACTCCGAGTGTCGTACCAGCGGGACATGCTGCACAGACCCCTGCTTCTCCAATAGCAGGTGGGGGCTGCATGGCACTCGCCCTGCACCTTTGGATGGTGGTCTGG
Organism: Neostapfia colusana; assembly: GCA_030760725.1. NCBI lineage: Eukaryota > Viridiplantae > Streptophyta > Magnoliopsida > Poales > Poaceae > Neostapfia > Neostapfia colusana. Next base: position 22,107,913 of record JASWHV010000011.1, read on the forward strand.
TCACCCAAGTTCCAACATCACTTGCCGTATAAGTACGTACCCTCACTCTTATGGACAATTTCTGGTCATGCAAGTGGGGTTCCATCCATCCTACACCTAATGCACATTTATACTTCATACTAGACATGTGAACAAAGTAAAACTTTATAAAAGAGCTTAATGCAAACCGGGGCTTGACTTGTTGCTACTGGTCAGGGGTTAGTTCTTCTTCCGGAAGTAGGAAGTCGAGTACCTCCGGATCTTCCTCGCCTTCAGCGACTACACGTTAATGAGATACTACATGTCAATTTAAATGCAATGCATGAACTTGAATACTTAATTACTAATAACTCTAGCTAGCCCTCCCCTTTGGTTCTGAAATTTTTTTGGTGGCTTGGTAGGGTCCTAACCAGAGTCTCGACCATGTTTCATTTGAAACAAAGTTCCTTTGTACCTTGTACAAATAAAAGCCCATTTGGTCAATATTTGAGCCTCTAAGTAATTCCAGGGGTTTTCATGGCTCCAACCATTACTTTCTGGAAACTAGAAGTCAAGATGGTTCTTATGACATTGGTTACATGTCATTTGAAGAATTCTACTGAAAGTTATGCCCTAATTAAAATTTGAGAAAATCTGAAAAATGTTTTTGTACATTTTTCTATTTTCTCAGGGCAGTTCTCTTAATCACCCAATTAGGGGGACTAAATGAACTTGGATGAGTCTGAAAATTTTACTGTGACTCCAGGATTTTCCAGTGAACCTCTCAGCCAAAATCCAGCGTTTTTCATAAAGTAATTCTCTAGATAAAATTCCCCACAGTTTAAACTTTAGGGATTTAATTCTGGAAAACTATTAAGTTTCATGAGCTGAACTTGGTATTGCTGGAAAGTACTCAGAATCCTGAGTTCAGCAAAATTTGGTTCATTGAATTTGGAGCTTACTACACAATGTTATGAATTTCTAAAGTTTGAGCTGATCCCTGAATTATTTTCCCACATAGAATCACCTCCCGCGCTAAACCAGAGGCTGACAGCGGGGCCCGCCTGTTTAAATTGAACTAACCGCGCGCTCGCGCGCGATTAGCACAGGGGCTGACAGGTGGGGCCGCACCCTTCGTGTACCTCCCGACGCCGCCGCCCCAAGCCGCCGGAGCTCCGGCGAGGTCGGCGTTCCCGACGATCTTGCTCGCCGGCGCCGACAAGACTCGCCACCCCCATGTAACCTCGGGTGCTGAACACGCTGGACACCATATCGCCGCCAGATAACCACCGTAGCTCGCCGGCGATGATCCCTATGCCTCTGTGCTACCTCGGCAACGTGTTCCCGCCCTTCTGACCATCTCCTTCGCGCGCTAATCGCGTCGCCACACTCAGGGGAACCTCGGGAAGCTCGACATGATCTCCATCGGGCCTTAAAACGGCCGGCAACCCAGACCTCACCGGCGACCCCCTCCTCCGCCACACTGTTTTATGGTGAACTTAGGGTTCCGGCGGTGATTTCCTTCCGGTTTTCGATCGAGAGGGGTCGCTAGAACCTCTAGATGCTCTCTCACAGCTCCTTTCGACCTCCCACCCGCCAAGCTTCCCGAATTTCTCCTAAACCTAATCGGGTCCCGAAATGAGCTCCCCGCCCTAAACTGGAAAATTCTCCGTGCACAAAGGTCGAACCTTGGAGCGGTTTGCGCGGTGGTCTTGAGGACGAGCTAGCGCTTCACTTTCCTATGGAGGTCAAGGACGGAAGATGATCACAGCTTGGGTGGCACACGATCGGAGCTCGGGCGACTAGGCTGCTGGTTGCGGAACTCACGAAAAACAGCAAATCACCGGCGGTCTCGGGCCTTTTATAGGCCCCTGAGGCCAGTGGAGAGCGCGACACCTGCTGTGCCACCTCCCATGCCGAAGAAGGAGCTGGCCGGCCGAGGTGGTCGGGCGCCGACGCTGGCCGCAGCTGGCGAGCACGCTCGGTAGAGGTGGTGGGGCACCGCCTCATCATCGTCCTCACTGTCTTGAATGGCGTTGAGTAGCTTCTTTAGCTTTTGAGTCCTTTAATCATTTCTCTTTTCGTCGGATCTTCTTGTGTGCATCCTTGACGTCCATATCGTCTCTTCGAGCGGTGATTCTCTTTTGAAGAGTTTGGCTCTGATACCAATGGAATGTAGCCTAGAGAGGGGTGAATAGGCTTTTCGACGCTTTATTGTGTCCTGAAACACTCAGTAGTCTATCAAATACAGAGCAATCGGACTAGTCCGATAGAGTGCGGACTAGTCTGTTTTCTAAACAGAGAAAAATCGGACTAGTCCGGTACTCGGCGGACTAGTCCGGTACTCCACGGACTAGTCCGGTATGCGTGGACTAGTGAGATCAAGATTGATCAATGTTCACTTTTAATACTCTATGCAGCGGAAATTAATCGTTAGTTTGGATGTATTGCAATAGTAACACAATGAATAACAGGAAACAACTTTGATTTTAATAGTTGAATGTGAGTTTCAAAGGATATATTAAACACTAGAATATGATGAACAATTAATGCACAAGAGTAGGAGACAAGTGTTTATCCCGAGGTTTGATTCCACGAAGGCAATCTACGTCCCCGTTGAGGAGTCCACTAAGGACCGGGTCTTCTCCAACCCTACCCTCGTCGAATCGCCACAAAGGCCGATTCTCTTCCACTAATCACAAAGGGCAATAAAATTTTTCAAGGGGCTTCTCACAAGTTGAGGTCTCCCCAAGAATACAACGAATGAATGAACACGACTCAACACACTCAACAGATGAACAATTAACAACAAAAAGTGTGCGAGAGATCAAACCCAAGAGCTCAAGAGGTGTAGAACTAGTCTCTCCTTTGATCAATTGCCAATCCACAAGAATTGATCCTTCTTGGGTTAGAATGTATGGAGAGAGGTGAATTTCGTTCGGGCTCTTGGGAGGTGTGATGGCGCAGGGGGGTCAAAAGTTATGTTGGTATGGCCGTACACCTCATTTTATAGTAGGGTTTCCAATGGGTACGTTAGGGTTTACGATGTCCGGACTAGTCCGTGGTTGACTCCGGACTAGTCCGGTGTGCGGTGTGCAGAAAACCCTAAAGTGTCGTGAGATATCGGACTAGTCCGTGATATTGCCGACTAGTCCCTTCTCTGTCTAGAGACAAAAATCGGACTTGTCCGGATGATATTGGACTAGTCTGTTTTCTGGTCAGAAAGAAAATCGGACTAGTCCGGCTGATATCGGACTAGTCCGGACGTGTTGAAATTGTGCAGTTAGTTTGATTTCTTTCTCTTGAGCTCTTGGGGTGTGTTTCTCCAACACACTCTATACTAAGGGATCTATTCTTTTCAGTTCTTGAGCTCTTATCAATATGGATCCTCCTTCTCCTTTCTTTTTGCGCTTTCTTCTTAATTTCCTTGTGAACCTACGCTCATTCTCAACAATTTTGTTAGGGTCTCATTTGTTCGTCATAAATCAACCAAAACCCACAAGGGGTGCCTAGATGCACTTTCATCTACACGTATCACACTCGGATACATACTTTGCAACTCCCCTCTTCATCCGTGTCCACCAAAATTTTCTCTTCAAATCTTGGTACATTTTGTTGCTGCCCGGATGAATGGAGAACTTAGACAAGTGAGCTTCATCAAGGATCTTCTTTCTCAGCTCCATATTCTGGGGTACGACTATATGGTCATTGAACCATAGCGTCCCCACATCATCTTTCCGGAAACATTTGATATCCCCGCTATCTATCCATCTCCGGAGATGTGCCATGCCCTTGTCAATTTTCTGAGCTGCAATAATATCCTCCCTAATGATATGGATGAGAGCAAGGTTGTACAGTGATCCATATCAAACCAAGTATAAACTCGGCTCTTCCTTTTCCATCGGTGTAATGGTGAGGTTATGGACATGTGATTTCCGACTCAGCGCGTCGGCAACCACATTGGCCTTGCTGGGGTGGTAATGCATCTCAATTTCATTGTATTTGATGAATTCTAACCACCTCCTTTGCCTCATATTCAGCTCCTTCTAGGTAAATATATATTTTAATCTCTTGTGGTCGGTGTAGAGATGCACCAAATTCACCTAGGAGATAGTGCCTCCACATTTTCAGCGCCAAAATCACAGCAGCCAGCTCAAGATCATGAGTCGGATAGTGCTGCTCGTGGTTTCGCAGTTGGCGTGAGCCATATGCGACCACACGTCCTTATTGCATCAACACGCAGCCAAGCCCAATACCGGACGCATCACAATATACGTCAAAAGGCTTGGTCGTATCCGGTTGAGCTAAGACCAGGGCTGTTGTCAGATGCTTCACCAATGCTTGGAATGCTCCTTCACATGCTGAGTTCCAAACATATTTTGCTCCTTCTTCAATAATTCTGTCATCGGCTTAGCAAGTTTGGAGAAGCTTGGGATGAACCTCCGATAATATCCCGCTAAACCTAGGAAGCTTCTGGCTTCATGGACAGAACTGGGGGCTTTCCATTTCAGCACTTGTTCAATTTTGCTTGGGTCAACCACAATGCCTTCCGCTGAGATGATATGTCCCAAAAATGGCACTTGGTTGATCCAAAACTCACATTTTCTGAACTTGGCATAGAGTTTATGGTCCTGCAATCATTGAAGGACAATTCGCAAGTGTTCGGCGTGTTCTTCTTTCGACTTGGTGTAAACCAAGATATCATCAATGAACATGAACACCGAGTTCGTAAGGTACATGAAATGTGCCGGAGTGTTGGTGAGACCAAAAGACATGACGAGATATTCATATAGTATGTATCTCATCGAGAATACCGTCTTCGGGATATCCTCCGCCCGAATCATTATTTGATGATACCCGGAGTGAAGGTCCATCTTTGAAAATACACTTGCACCCACAAGTTGATCAAACAGTATGTCAATGCGGGGCAGTGGATATTTGTTCTTGATGGTGACGGCATTGAACGGTTGGTAATCCACACACAACCTTATGGTTTCATCCATCTTCTTGGCAAACAGCGCCGAGCATCGCCAAGGCGAGAAACTCGGCCTAATGAAACCCTTGCTCAACAAATCATTGAGCTGTTCTTTCAACTCAGCCAGCTCATTCGGAGCCATCTTATACGGTCTCCGTGATATTGGGGTAGTCCCGGGTGCAAGTTCAATCTTGAACTCCACACCCCGGTCAGGTGACATGCCTGGGAGATCATCCGGTAACAGGTCGGGGTATTCTCGGACTACCTGGATGTCCTCTAACTTGGGAGCTTCAGTATGATATGCGGCTGAAACTTCTGGGACGGGGTTGTCTAATATGAGGGAATGCGGATGGTGGAGTGGAGAATTGAGGTGAACCGTCCGTGATAATGTTTCTAGGACAGCGCCATGGTAACGTAGCCATGACATCCCTAAGATTGCATCAATCTTCTGTCCCTAAAGAATAATCATAGTAGTGGGATATATTCTCCCACCTAAGCACTGTGGTGCTTTTGGAATCATCACATTTGCTGAAATCTTCCCTCCCGGTGAGCAGATCATATATGAGCACTCATTAGAAAGACTTCCAGGTGATGTTTAACCACATAGGATGCACTTGTGAAGTTGGGGGTTGCACCAAAATAAAAAAAATGATGATTACACGGTCGTTGAGAGTGAACGTACCCGCCAGCATGTTTTCTCCTTCCGGGGCATCCTCATTGTCAATATAACAAATGTCCCGGTGCGCTGACCTCCCTTATTGACTGGTGGTCGGCCTCGAGCACCACCCTGATATTGGGCTTGCCCGCTGCTTTGCTGCCCCTGTGGACAGTCCTTCGATAAATGACCCGCCTGGCCACACGTATAACATGTGTAGCGAGGCGGTCCTCCGCTGACCGCTGGACGGAATCCCGGGGCGCGTTGTGGCGGTGGAAACGCCCGGGGTACCATCTGCTGCTGCGGTTGTGGTTGTGGCATTGGTGGTCAGAATGGGGGTGGCTGAAACGAACGACCTCCAAACTGTTGAGGTCGTGCCGGTGGATGCCACTGCTGACCGGATGGTGTCCGATACACCATGCGGTATTTTTGAGGAGCTCCACCCCCGCCGCTCGGTGGACAGCTTCTCTTCCGCTGCTCATCCGCCAATGTCTGCTGAGCATCCTTTTGCATAATCGCGGCATTGACGAGGTCGTTGAAGGTGCTGCGATTGCATTGCACGAGGTAAGTCTTCATCTCGGGGTTTAAACCCCGATCAAACTGCTCGCGCTTTTTCTCCTCCGTGGAGATGTAATCCGACGCATACTGCGCCAGATGGTTGAATGCACGGGAGTAGTCTTGGGCACTCCTCCCACCTTGCTTCAGTTCCAAGAACTCTTGGAACTTCCTCTTCATCATCCCGGGAGGGATATGATAGAAGCAGAACGCCTCCCGGAATTCCGTCGAATGGGCAGAATGATTGTCTTAGTGCGAGTGATCGTCTTAGTGGGATCGTCTTAGTGCCATGTTTGCGAGTGACTCTTGGAACACGTTTGTGAGTGATCGTCTTAGTGCCACCGTTGGATACGTTTGCGGTGGCACTAAGACGATCACTCACAAACGTGTTCTACTCGGACTACAGTTTCGTGGTTAGTACCTGCATAAATTCCACACAATCATCAGGTCCGAATGCACACCTAACCCGTTCCCAATACAGTTTCATACACCCGTCCGTTGTCACTTGCACGGGTGTTCTCAAGCCAAACACGCGTTGAGCTACATGTTAACTTTACTAACCACGTGACAGGGTCTCCCATACTTGCCTGTAGCACGCCAGGGAAGGGCGTTGCTCGAATATCCCAAACGACATGATGAGTCGTAGAGGATACTAAAACTGGTCGGGTTACCTGCCACCCGTGAGGCTCCACCATTCAGCTTGTGCGCACTGGTGGACAGTGCTTACATGCACCCCCCAAGACATATGAAGTCCTGAGATGCATGATTTTCTGACATAACACATAAATTAGGTTGCCACCTTCCTATTAGGCTAATATAGTAGTCCTTATTTTGTCATACTAGCAAATCCTCACCGTAATCCTAAGTTCTTCCGTAATACTGTCCTTATTTAGTGTGCTATCCCCTATGCAGCTCTGATGCCAGCCTGTGACGGAGCAAAATCCGTACATCCCAGGACCTCAGATGGTGGTGTCGCACGATGCGACACCTGACAGCACACATCATAAGGTAACCATAGTATTACATTGAAAACAAACTGAATATGTACAAAAAGTAGTACAGACCTTCAGTTTACAGCTAATTACAGAGTTTACTACAGCGGAAGATAATTTATACAACTCACGCCCACCTAACTAGCAAAAGTTGGTTGTCCGTCCCTATGGACAACCCACACTAGCTTCACTCAGCATCAACGCGGCGTGTACGGCTCCCACTCAGCCATAGTCCCTGACGGATGGTAGCCCTCACCGGTGGACTCATACTCCGAGTCCTTGGGGAACTCCTCAACTGCAAACACTCATAGCAGCAACCGTGAGCATGATGGCTCAGCAAGTCTTAACCGACTCACCTACACAGTAAACTCTACATGCAGGTCATAACCAACATAGGATGGTAAATTGCAGCAAAGGACACGCCTACAAGGTCGTCCTTATTTCATCTTCTAGCCACAAGTTAAAGGTTCATGAATCTGAAATTTAGTGAGCAATATTTGGTGGCATACATGTAGCAATACAATTTATTCATAGCAGATGAAATAATTCAGGGATCAGCCCAAACTTTAGAAATTCATAACTTTGGGTAGAAGTGTCCAAATTAAGTAAACCAAATTTTGTTGGATTCATCTCATTGAGTACTATACAGCAAAACAAGTTTCAGCTCATGAAACTTATTCTTTTCCTGGAATTAATTCCCTAAAGTTTGAACTGTTGGGAATTTTATCTGGAAATTTCCATGGTGGAAAATTCTGAAATTTTGCTAGGATGTTAATTTGAAAATCCTTGAGTTGCAGTAAAAAGTTCATACCCATCCAAGTTCATTTATTTCCCCTAATGGTGTGATTAAGTGAACTGCCCTGAGAAAATGGAAAAATGTACAGAAATTTTTTTCAGATTTTCTCAAATCTTGTATAAGGCATAATTTTATCTAGGATGCTTCAAATGACATGAAACCAATTAGAACCATCTCAAATTCCAGTTTCCAGAAAGTAATGGTTGGAGCCATGAAATTCCCTGGAATTCCTTAGAGGCTCTACTAATGACCAAATAGGCTTTTATTTGTACAAAGCACAAATGAACTTTGCTTCAAATGAAAATTGGTCAAATCTCTGGTTAGGACCCTACCAAGCCACCATAAAAATTTCAGAGCCAAAGGGGAGGGCTATCTAAAGTTATGGTCTTTACATATTCAAGTTAACACATTGCATTTAAATTGACACATAATATATTGCTTACGTGTAGTCGCTGAAGGCGAGGAAACTCCGGAAATGCTGGACTTTCTCCTTCCGGACGAAGCACTAACCTCTGACCAGCAGCAACAAGGCAAGCCCCTGTTTGCATTAACAAATTTTACAAAGTTCTTCTTCATGTATACTTAGCATGAGGTATGTATGTGCATTAGGTGTAGGGTGGATGAAACCCCAAGCGCATAACCAGATTTTTCCTACAAGAGTGAGGGTAGTGTCTAAGTCCTCGAGTAGTCAGGCTATGCTTAATTTTCATAGAACTTCGGTACAAGTCGAGTAGTTGGAAGCTACTTGCAAGGATAGGTGTTGGGACACACGGGATTGGTTCGTATGATGTGAGATCACTTTAGTAAGAAAATGAGACTAGGCAGGGTCTAGGGCGCAACAAGAGGAAGTCTTGTGGGCGCAGCCCTGTCCATTTTGATTGAGGACCAATCCGTGTGCGGCCCCGCTGAACAAGTATTGAACATACCGAAGACATATTGGATATATGGGCTCCGATAAACCGATGTAACCTAAACCTCTGGGCGTCGAGGCATAGCACACCGATTTATAGGTGTAGGTTGAGGGCAGCAAGGTGGAAATCTGCTAACGGGCATAGAGAGATGCTCCGTGTGGGGAACCTACTGCTCGTTTCGGTGCGATCGGTTCGACGTTTGAGCTGTTGGGTGAAAAGTTGTCCCGTACGACATGGGGTGAGCGTGCTGTGTGCAGCTCCGCGTGTGGGCGTACGTGACGTGCTCTTCGGGTATCCCTGCAGGTGTATATTGAGTCAATTCGCCATCCCTCACGGTGATGAGTACCGCTTGTTCATTGCGTCATGACGTAGATAAATTATGGAATGTTGTTATTAAATTCTGCTGATATGTACTAATTGTATTGCTACATGTGTGCCACCAAATATCGCTTACTAAATTTCAGATTCATGAACTGTTAACTTGTGGATAAAAGGGGAACTAAGGACGAACTTGTAGGCGTGTCCGTTTGCTGAAATTTACCATCCCATGTTCGTCGTAAACTGCATGTAGAGTTTCATGCATAGGAAGTTGGTTAAGTCTTCCATCGTGCTCACTGTTGTTGCTACAAGTGTTTTTCAGGTGATGATTACCCCACGGACTCAGGTTACGAGTCCACCGGCGAGGGCTACCCTCCGTCGGGGACCACGGCTCAGTGGAAGCTGTACCCGCCACGCTGAGCTGAGGAGTGTAGCTAGTGTGGGTTGCCCATAGGGCTGGGCAACCAACTTTTGCTAGATAGATGGGTGTGAGTTGTATAAACTTAGCTTCCGCTGTTGTAACTTCCATAATTAGTTTGTAACTGAAGTTTTGTACCACATTGTACATATTCAGTTGGTTTTCTATGTAATGCAATGTTCCTGATGATGTGTGCTGTCGGGTGTCGCATCGTGCTGCACCACCCTCTGAGATCCTGAACGTGCGGATTTCGGTCCGCCACATATATGTGGCTGGAATTTCTTGCACCGACCAGTCAAGAATGAGACTATGGGATTCATGGAGTGGGGAGTTTAACTGAACCAAACGTGGAAGGATGTCAAGAACAGCACCATGGTATTGTAGCCATGACATTCCTAAAATGACATCGAGTTTTTGATTTTCTAATATAATTAGAGAAGTCGGATATAGACTCCCACCCAATTGCAATGGTGCTCTATAGACCATCCTATCAGCTGTTATTTTTCCACCTGGAGAGCAAATCAAATATGAACTTTTTGTGGGAATGATAGTCAATTGATATTTAATAACATAAGATTGACTTATGAAAATATGAGTGGCACCAGAGTCAAAAAGTATGACTACGGGATGATCTAATAAAGAAAACGTACCCACGAGGACGGGTTCACCTTCCGGCACGTCTTTGATGGCTAGGTGGTGGACGTTGCTGGGTTATGGTGCTGGTTCCTTGGGCTGGTTGTGGGGCTAATTTGCACCCTGATACAGTGCTAGACCCCTGCCCTGTCGCTGCTCGGGGCAGTCCTTTGCAAAAAATGCCCGACACGGAACACATGAAGCACGTGTGTTGTGTCGGGTTCCCTCCGAACTGGGGACGGAATCCCGGTACACGTGGTGGAAAGAGAGGCGCACGCGGGACCATCCGTTGCTGCTGCTGTTGCTGTGGTGGATACAGTGGTCAGAAGCTGGGCAGATTAAATTGACAACCACGAAACTGCAGCGGTGTCACCGGTGGCTGCCATCTCTGACCGGATGGTGAGCGATACACCACACGGTATTTCTATGGAGCCCCACCACTGCTGCTCGATAGCGTGATGCATTTCCTCTTATCAGAAACGCGCTTGCGCTGAGCGTCTTCTTGTACAATCGCGGCACTGATGAGATCATTGAATGTGCCGCGGTTGCTTTGGGTAAGGTGGACCTTCATTTTTGGGTTTCAACCCGAAAGAACATGTTCCGCTTCTGGTCCTCCGTTGCCGCATACTATGGGGCAACGGCGCCAGCTGGTTGAACACTCTAGGGTACTCATGGGCACTCCTATCGCCTTGTTTCAGCTCCAGGAACTCCTGAAGCTCCTCTGCATGATCCCGGGAGGTATATGGTAGGCGCGGAACACCTCCAGAAATTCTGCCCATGTGAAGGCATAGCCAGCCGGCAGTGAAGCGATGTAGTTCGCCCACCATGTACCGGTGGCTCCTTGAAGCTGCTGCGCTGCATACAGCGCCTTCTGATGTTCGGTGCACCGGAGTAGACCGAACTTTGCCTCGAGGGTGCGGATAATGCTTTCTATTTCCAGAGGCTCCTCGGCCTCCGTGAAGACTGGTGGATGGGTTGCCAAGAAGTCTGAATACTGTGACGGACTGAAATCCATACATCCGAGGACCTCAGAGGGTGGTGCCGCATGACGCGACACCTGGCAGCACACATCATAAGGTAACCATAGTATTACATTGAAAACAAACTGAATATGTAAAAAAAATTGTACAAACCTTCAGTTTACTGCTAATTACAGAGTTTACTACAGCAGAAGATAATTTATACAACTCATGCCCACCTAACTAGCAAAAGTTGATTGTCCGGCCCTACGGACAACCCACACTAGCTTCACTCAGCATCAACGCGGCGTGTACAGATCCCACTCAGCCGTAGTCCCCGACGGAGGGTAGCCCTGACCGGTGGACTCGTACTCCGAGTCCATGGGAAACTCCTCACCTGCAAACACTCATAGCAGCAACCGTGAGCACGATGGCTCAGCATGTCTTAACCGACTCACCTACACAGGAAACTCTACATGCAGGTCATAACCAACATAGGATGGTAAATTGCAGCAAAGGACACGCCTACAAGGTCGTCCTTAGTTCATCTTTTAGCCACAAGTTAACGGTTCATGAATATGAAATTTAGTGAGCAATATTTGGTGGCACACATGTAGCAATATAATTTATTCATAGCAGCAGTAATACATAGGAACCATTCCATATGTTAACCTACGTCACGACTCAGTGACCAAGTGATACTCATCACAGTGAGGTACGATGAATTGACTCGATATACACCTGCAGGGATACCCGAAGAGCACGTCACGTACGCCCACCCATGGAGCTGCCCATCATGCTCACTCGATGTCGTACGGGACAACCTTTCACCAAACAGCCCAAACGTCAAACCGGTCACACCCAAATGGACAGGAGGTTCCCTACACGGAGCATCTCTCTATACTGTTAGCAGATTTCCACCTTGCTGCCCTCAACCTACACCTATAAATTGGTGCGTTATGCCTCGACGCCCGGAGGTATAGGTTACATCAGTTATTGGGGCCCATATATCTGATATACCTTCGGTACATTCAAACTTGATCAGCGCGGTCGCACACGGATCGGTCCTCAATTGACACAGACAGGGCGACGCACACAAGACTTCCTCTTGCTGCATCCAAGCCCCTGCCTAGTCTCCTTTTGCTACTAAAGTGATCTCACATCACTCGATCCAATCCCGTGTGTCCCGAAGCCTATACTCGCTTGTAGATTCCAACTACTCGACTTGTACCGAAGCCTATTAACATTACGCAAAGCATGATCTACTCGATGACTTAGACACTACCCTCACTCCTTTTGGGATTAATCTGGCTATGCATTTGGGGTTTCATCAATCCTACACCTAATGCACATTCATACTCCAAGCTAAGTGAAGATAAATCAAAACTTTATAAAACTTGTTAAATGCAAACCAGGGCTTGCCTTGTTGCTGCTGGTCAGGTGTTAGTGTTTCCTCCAGAAGTAGAAAGTCCAGAACCTCCGGGTCTCTTCGCCTTCAGCGACAAGTACATTAACGATATGTCAATTTAAAGGCAATGTGCTGAAGTTTGTATGTAAAGACTGTAACTCTAGCTAGACATCCCATTTAACTCTGAAATTTTTATGGCGGCTTGGTGAGAACCTACTTATAGACTTGACCAAATTTCATTTGAATCAAAGCTCATTTGAGCTGTGCACAAATAAAAGCCTAAATGGTCATTACTAGAGCTTCTTTGGATTTCCAGGGATTTTCATGGATCAAACCATTACATTCTGGAAAATAGAGTTTGCGATGGTTCTAATGGAGTTGATTTCATGTCATTTGAAGACTCCTAGATATTGTTATGCCCTAATCAAGATTTGAGAAAATCTGAAAAATGTTTCTGTACATTTTTCCATTTTCTCAGGGCAGTTCACTTAATCACACCATTAGGGGGAGTAAATGAACTTGTATGGATCTGAATTTTTTCCCTATGACTCAAGGATTTTCAAATTAACATCCTAGGCAAATTTCAGAATTTTCCATAAAAGAATTCTCCAGATAAAATTCCCAACAGTTTAAATTTTAGGGAATTAATTCTGGAAAATTAATAAGTTTCATGAACTGAAACTTGTTTTGATGGATAGTACCCAAAAATTTGAATCCAACAAAATTTTGTTCACTCAATTTGGAGCAACCTAGCAAAAGTTATAGCTAGTTGAAGTTTGAACAAAAATCTGAAATTCAAAGAAAGTTTAAAACATGCGCGTGGGCCCCACCCGTGCTTTCTTCTTCCTCACGCGCGCCCGAGCTCAGATGGCGACGCTCTCCGGTGAGGTCCGCCGGAAGGGCCTGCGGCGGACCCGTCAACCGAGACAGGCCACTCGCCCGGGAATCGCATTGGGTGGTGCCGTGTTGTGCGGCACCAACAGCACACATATGAGGAACAATGTATTACATAAAATAATAGCGGAAGCTTACAAGTTTTTCTTTGTAAATACTTTACATCAAGTAACTACAGCAGAAGTCTATATCAACTCACGTCGAATAACTAAGAGCACTCGAGATGAAGTCCAGCCCGCGGACTCCTCTCGCTAGCAACACGAAGACAAGCAGCACCAGCTGGGTTCTCCATGTGTTACCTGACTCGAGAGTCCCCGAGTCTCACCGGACAACCTTCTTTTCAGCATCGTTGTTAACCTGCAAAACCACTTATATAGCAAGCGTGAGCACATAGGCTCAGCAAGTCTGACCCGTCTCTCCTAAACAAGAAACTCTACATGTACGACGGTTGCAATTAGGTTGGCTAGATTTGCATAAAGGACTCGCCTAAAGTCGATCCTTAACTTTCAGATTTTTAAGCCTCATTGTGCCAACCTTGAGCCAAAAAGCATCGCAACTCTACAATCAAACAAGAAACGCTTTATTGCGATGCTCCTTGCACAAAGTGAAAGTAAACTTTAATGAGCCTATCTCTAATTCAATCATGGTTGCAATACAAGTTATAGCACAGCCTTATCAAGTTCAAAGATAAACCATTCCAGTTGTTACTACGTCAAGACGCAGTGGGCAAGTATGCTCATATGACCGCGAGCGACAGTGATTCGAATCAGTACACGCCCGGACTACACGACACGTACACCCGTACTCCGAGTTGCCGGCAGCAACCTCGACTGACGTTGTACGCGGCCACCTTTCCCAAGATCTTCCACATTGGACGCAGTCCAACTGCCCCGAGTATGCAAGCTCCCTCAAGGTACATACCCCCTGTGGTATGTTCTTGAGCGAGGTACCTCCTGCTACCCTGACGCCGAAAGCCTAAGGCAGTTGGAAAAGTTCCACTATGGATCTCCCAAGGTACATCGGTTTCCTGGGTCCCATATAGCCAGTATGCGCCCGGTACACAACTCAAACTTGTCCAACAGGGCCAAGCACGGACGGGCCTTAACCGACACAGGCAGAGCTATGCACGCACGGCCTGCAACCTGCTGCATCTAAACCTCCCTGCCCGGTCTCCATTTCTTATGTGTGAACTTTCCTCATCTTCTCTAAATTGGACCTGTCCCAAGTACACAGCCCTAAACTCGCGAGTAGATTCCAACTACTCGTCTTCTACCGGACCTTTCCTACTAACATTAGCGTAGCCAAATTCCCTCGAGGAGTTGCTATTCTACCCTTTTCTCTCTTAGGTGTTTCTGGTCATGCAAGTGGGGTTTTTAATATCATCTAGACGTAATGCAATCAACGATGCAATGCTATGGTCTCTACAAATGAAAATGCTTTATAAAACGGTTCAAATGCAAACCGGGGCTTGCCTGTTTTGCAGGTGACTACGGTTACAATCAGTTAGTGACGATCAATTGGAGCTTGATCACTTGTTTTCCTCCCTCCTTGATCTTCACCTCAAGCTCTTCTCACCTTCTTCACGTATATGCTACACGATATGATCATACATATGTATTTAATTGAAAAGCTTTTGCTCATAAGATCTAATGACCATTTTAAAACTGGAACTTTGTTTAAGAATTTAAAATGACACTGGTGCTAGTGGTTTGGGTTGGGCTTAAACACTAAGATCAAGTGTTGAGTGCTTCTTCCCACTTAAGTGTTGATCACCTTAAGAGATCACACATGACAGTGGTGATCCAGAGCTCTAATGGAGCTGAGAATTTTCATGTGAGTTCCTTGTCACAAGAAAGTCCTCTGGACCAAAAAATTTAGCACTTTTCATTGAGTGGTTTATTCAGAATAATTCTCTAAGTGTTTAATCAAAGATGAATTAATTCTGAGGTAATACTCATGTTCATGTCAAACTTAGTGAACTACAATTTCAATCATAGTTCATAGAGTCTACATGAATTTTCCTAGGATTTTCGGAGCTAAGAATTTCCAAGAACTGAATTTACAAGTTTTGGAAATCCTCTGAAAATGTTTTCTGTATTCATTTGAATACAGGAACTTACAATCTGAATTACCCTGATTAATTCAACTCCAAATGAGCTGAAAATTTAACAGGAGTCCAATAACATCCTAAAGAATATTCTTGCAAAATTTGAAGATTTTTGGATAAACCAAACTCCCTCTAAAATTCTTTTGCTGAAAAGCTTTAAAGAATTTTACAGAATTAAATAAATACTTTCATACAAATTGGGTTGCATATTTGGATAGAGTTTGTCAATCTGAATCTAACCCAATTTGAATCACTAAATTTGGAGGTTCCTAGCAAAAGTTATGCTCTTCTAAAGTTTGGGGAAAAATCTGGAATTTGAATAAATCTGGGAAAAGTTTAAACCTGACTGTGGGGCCAGGGGCACGTGTCAGTCACCTGGAGTGTGCCACACGGGGCCACAGGGTTAATTCCCGCGCTGTTATGATTGATCCGGCGCCACAGAGTATCCGGCCCACTGTTGCCGTGCGGCTGACGCGTGGGGCCGGCGAGGTCTTCTTCCACCTCCCGCTCCCGCGCGATCCCGCCGCCGGGCTCGCCGGAGTAGCTTCAGGATCAGTCGTCCGGCCACCTCTGTCGATGAAACTCGCCGCCAGCCCCCAATTCAACGCGAGGAACACGCTGATGGGGTTGTCTTGAGCTGGCAGGGCCCCCAAACTAGCCCGCGACGGCGCAGTGGTTCGGACGAAGTCCGGCGACGTCGCCCCGACGCCCTAAGCCTTCTAGGCTTCAGTTTCCATGCTCTAGAGCACCGGCGGACGCTAAGGAACATCGACATGGGAATACAATGGCTCAGAAACGGTTCTAAATTAGGGTTCACCGAGCACCTTACCTTTCCGCCATAGCCGCCGTCGTAAAGACTGGAAATACGTCGTGCACAGTGTGTTTCATGCGGGGTTTCAAAAGCAAACTGGCGCGTCCTTACGCCTAGCCCTCGTGTGCGAAGTTTCGGGCTATCTAGACCATAATCAACTGGGAATTTCTCGGAAACGTACCGGAAGGTCGGTTTGCACCGATCGGGAGAAATTCTCGAAATTCCCTGCCGACGATCCACGGTTGATCCTGAGCTTCGGGGGTGAGTTGCCTGGACGTCACGCGCGCCCAGAGATGGCCTAGCTCGGTCGTGACAAGCCGCGGTTGAAGCTGCCCACGAGAGCACTTGCTCTCGGTTCTATGGCGGCTGCCATGGAAACTCGCCGTTCTCGGTGCAGAGAGCGTGAATCCGCTCGGTGATGGCTCGGGGATGTTGTGGGGTGTTCTGTGGTGCAGTTTTGCTGCTCAGCTGCGGCTGGCACACGCGCTAGGCGGTGGTCGATCGACCGAGAGCTCAGCGGCTGTTCTCTGTTGATTTCTCGCGTGAGGGAGGAAGAAGCTGTGGTGTCTTGGTGATAAGAGCGAACAGGAGGCTGGGAGAGGGTATAGGCCGGTCGGGCGGCTCTCCAGCGCGACAAAATTCCACCAGGAGGTGGCTGCCGGCTGAGCATCGGTGTCGAGCGGAGCTGCGCCCGTCGGTGTCGGGTGCCGACTGAAGGAGGCAAACAGAGACCCAACACTGAGATCTTTTGCAAATTTTCAGTTCACACAATGACATGTGGGACCCACTGATCAGTCCTCCTTATCCCCTCCCCAAATATCTCCCAAGTTTGAATGTTGAGTGAATTCAATTGTGGGAATTCAAATCTGGTATGCATTTGGATAATTGGGCAAGTTTCATCCAAATTCAAATATGCATTTGAATTTATTGTCATTTAAAGTCCATTTTGCAAAATGGGTTGCAAACTATTTTCATAAACCATGAAACTTTGCACACCCCCTAATTTGGACCCAAGGAATTCAAATATGAAATCTGATTTTTATTTTGGCTGCTGCAAATGAGCTTTGTAGCACAACAGTTTTGAATCCCATTGTGTTGTTCTCATTTGAATTTTTGTTTGAACAAATTGTTCCAAATCTGATTTTTGCTTCCTCACACATATGGGAACTTCCCATCCTTGTTTTAGACCCCTCTAGGGTCCCAAGTTCTCAAATAAACATTTGACTTGTGTGAAGAAAGCCCTCATGTGTGTTATCACATGTGGGAAAAAGTTTTTTTTTACAAGTCCAAAATTTCATACATGTGAAACCAACTTTTGCAAATAAGTGTTTCTTTGTATTCATAATTTTGGGACCTTTACATTCCTCCCCCCTTAAAAGGAATCTCGTCCCGAGATTCAAAAGAAGAACGGTGTGGGAGGTAATTACAAGGTTTATGACAAAAGCTCCGGATACTTCTTGTGGATGTAATCTTCGGTTTCCCACGTCGCCTCTTCCGGGGTATGATTACTCCACAGGACTTTGTAAAATTTCAAAGTCCGGTTCCTGGTGGTCCGGGTCTTTTCGTCGATAATCTGTATAGGTTGCTCGACGTATGTGAGATCTGGCTTCAACTTGTCGATGTCTTCGGTGCGGATGGCAGCGGTAAACTTGAGACATTTCTGCAGCTGGGACACGTGAAATATGTCGTGAATACCGGCAAGGCTTGCCGGTAGTTCCAGCCGGTAGGCTACAGTTCCGCACTTCTCCATGATAGTAAATGGACCAATGAATAGGGGAGCAAGTTTCCCCTTGACACCGAACCGATGAATCCCCTTCATCGGAGACACACGAAGATACACGTGCTCTCCGACTTCGAAATGCAGCGGTCGACATCTCTGGTCCGCGTAGCTCTTTTGACGATATTGGGCAGCTTTGAGGTTCTCTTGTATTATCCGAACTCTCTCTTCGGCTTCATTGACAAGATCAACCCCGAACGTTACTCGTTCACCGGATTCGCACCAATTCAATGGTGTACGGCACTTCCGGCCGTATAGAGCTTCATATGGTGCCATCTTAATGCTTGTCTGATATCCGTTGTTGTACGAGAATTCCGCCAGCGGTAAGTGATCATCCCAACTCTTACCGTGGTGGATGGCACATGCCCTTAGCATATCTTCCAGTATTTGATTCACCCTCTCAATTTGCCCATCGGTTTGAGGGTGATACGCAGAGCTTCTAATTAGTTTGGTCCCCAAGGATGCGTGTAGCTGCTCCCAGAAACGGGCTTCAAACAGTGATCCTCTATCTGACACAATGGTCCGGGGGACTCCATGTAAGCACAAGATCCGTGCTATGTACAGCTCCGCATACTGCTTTGCGTTGTACCTAGTATGGACAGGGATGAAATGTGCTGATTTGGTTAATCGGTCCACAATTACCCAAATCGAATCATGGTTGTGGGAGGTCATCGGCAACCCGACGATGAAGTCCATACTCAAATCTTCCCACTTCCATGCCGGTACATGCAATGTCTGCAACAGGCCTGACTTCTTCATATGGTCGGCCTTGACTCTTCGACACGTATCACACTCTGAAACGTACTTTGCCACTTCACGTTTCATACGTGTCCACCAAAACTTCTTTCGGAGATCTTGGTACATTTTATTACTGCCCGGATGAATGGAAAACTTGGACAAATGAGCTTCATCCAAAATTTTCTTCCGTAGTCCCATATCCCGGGGCACTACAATCCGGTCATTGAACCACAAGGTACCTTCATCGTCCTTCCGGAAGCACTTCATTTCTCCGTTGTCTATCCTCCGCCGTATGTGAGACATACCCTTGTCTTTTCGTTGAGCTTCCATGATCTCCTCTCGGATAGTAGGAATGAGAGTGAGATTATAGAGAGCTCCATACAGTATGACACGGAGGCTTGGTTCTTCATCATCCATTTCAGCAATAGTTAGGTGATGGATATGCGCCTTACGACTGAGCGCATCGGTGACCACATTCGCCTTTCCTGGGTAATAATGAATCTCTAGTTGATAGTCCTTAATGAGCTCTAGCCATCTTCGTTGCCTCATGTTCAATTCTTTTTGAGTGAAGATGTACTTAAAGCTCTTGTGGTCGGTGTAGAGGTGTACAAGATTTCCGAGCAAGTAATGCCTCCACATCTTCAAAGCAAGGACCACGGCAGCTAACTCAAGATCATGAGTTGGATAATGCTGCTCGTGAGTTCTGAGTTGACGAGATCCATAAGCGACCACTCTTCTTTCTTGCATCAGCACGCAGCCAAGACCGATGCCAGATGCATCGCAATAAACGTCGAATGGCTTTGTCGTATCCGGCTGAGCAAGAACTGGGGCTGTTGTGAGATGCTTCACTAAGGTCTTGAAAGCTTGTTCACACGCAGCACCCTACACAAATCTGGTATTCTTCTTTAATAATTCCATCATCGGTTTAGCAATCTTGGAAAAAACTCGGAATAAACCTCCTGTAGTAACCTGCTAAACCGAGGAAGCTTCGGATTTCATGTACTGACCTTGGTGACTCCCATTTCTGTACTTGGATAATCTTACTCGGATCTACAGCGATGCCCTCCGCTGAAATAATGTGTCCGAGAAAAGGTACTTGATTAATCAAGAACTCACACTTGCTGAATTTTGCATAGAGCTGATGATCTCGCAATCTTTGTAGCACAATATGCAGATGTTCAGCATGTTCTTCCTCTGACTTGGAGTACACCAAGATATCGTCGATGAAGACCACGACGAATTTATCCAACTCCGGCATGAACACTGAATTCATCAGGTACATAAAGTGTGCCGGGGCGTTGGTCAAACCAAAAGTCATAACGAGATACTCATACAGCCCGTATCTCGTTGAGAATGCCGTCTTCGAAATATCTTCTGCCCGGATTTTAATCTGATGATATCCGGACCGAAAATCCATCTTCGAAAATACCTTCGCACCCACTAATTGATCGAAGAGCATATCAATGCGAGGTAGTGGATACTTGTTCTTGATGGTAACGGCGTTCAAAGGACGATAATCAACACAAAGCCATAGTGTTTCGTCCTTCTTCTTGACAAACAATGCTGAACAACCCCAAGGTGACGAACTTGGTCGTATAAAGCCCTTGCTCATTAGGTCATTCAGCCGTGTCTTCAATTCTGCCAGTTCATTGGGTGCCATCTTGTACGGCCTTCGTGATATCGGTGTGGTTCCCGGTATAAGTTCAATTTTGAACTCAACGTCTCGTTCGGGCGGCATGCCCGGTAAATCTTCGGGAAACACATCCGGATACTCACGTACCACCGGAATGTCCTCTATCTTAACAGCTTCCGTGTGGTTCACTGTTGCAATCTGTTGCCGTCTGGTGCCCAGAATTAATATATGAAGACCTTGCTGTGGGGAGTTGAGCTCAACGGTCCTAGAGCTGATGTTAAGAACCGCTCTGTGGTAATTCAACCACGACATCCCCAAAATGATGTCGATCTTCAGACCCTCCAGAATAATGATAGTCGTAGGGTATATTCTACCCCCCAAACAAAGAGGTGCTCGGGAGACAACCTCACTTGCGGTACTGCTGCCCCCGGGCGAAGATATGAGGTATTGCCTCTTTGTATAAACTGTTTGGAGCTGATGTTGAGCCACACAAGATTGACTAATGAAGTTGTGTGTGGCACTGGAATCAAAGAGAACTAAAACCGGTAGCTGATTCAGAGAAAATATCCCTGCTAAAGCGGCTTCTCCTTCTGGAACATCATCAATCACAGTATAGTGAATATTGCCCCTTATCTGCCCTCCTATCTGCAGATTAAGGTACGGGTTGTATTGTTGTAAATATGATGACCCGCATCCTTGAATTCCCTCCGAACATTGCCTAGCATAATGGCCCATGCGCCCACAAGTAAAACACGGATGTCCTTCCGGTTCTTCGTTGACTTGCGGTGGACTGCTAGGTACATATGGCTGCAGCGATGGAGCACAAACCACCGTCTGATGCTGCGGCAGTGGAGGTGGTGCAAGTTGTAGAACTTGACCAGCAATCAATCTCTGAGGAGTTGATCGTACAGGTTGCCTCCACCTTTCACTGGATGGTGTTTGATACACCAAACGGTACTTTTGAGGCACATAACTTGTGCTAGCCTGCTCGATCTCACTCATCTTTCTCTTCTCTGCTTGCCACTCAAGTGTCGGCTTCTCTTGAATGAAAGCCACATCGACCATGTCGGTGTAACTACCGTTATTGTGTACGGCCAGCTTCTCCCATAATATGGCACTCAGGCCATGGAAGAATAGGTCACACCGTGCCTCTTCTTTCGCCACATACTCGGGAGCATATTGGGCCAAAAGATTAAATCTCCTGACATACTCGAGGACACTCATGTCCCCTTGCTTCAAGCCCAAAAATTCCTCCTGCTTTGCCTTGACAATACCTAATGGTATGTAACGAGTACGAAAGGCTTCACAAAACACTCTCCATGTCACTTGATGGCCCTCCGGAATGGTGGCAATATGATCCACCCACCAGTTTCCGGCGGCTCCATGGAGTTGCTGAGTGGCAAACTTAGTTTTCTGGTATTCATCACACTTGAATACTCCAAATTTGGACTCCATGACACGAAGCCATTGATCTGCTTCCACAGGTTCGGTGGCTTCAGTAAAAATTGGCGGTTGAGTCGCCAAGAAGTCCAGATAAGCGTCCCGAGACGGAAAGACTTGTTGCGTGTTCTGGAGTACGCCTTGCTGTACCAAAGCTTGGAGTAAGCGTGTGTGTTCTTGCGTTGCTTCTTGGAGTAGCCTAGCGTTCTCTTGGTTAGACTCGACGACTCGAGTCATAAGATCCATCCATCCCGTGGAGGGTGGTTCCAATGGTGGGATAGAAGCATCACCGCCTCGACGAGAAATTCCGGCCCTACTCCTAGAGCGATTACGAACCATACTGCAAAATGTAGTTGAGATGAGTTAAACAAGAACTCAGCAGTATGTGAGACTAATGGAAACATGATTATGTCAAAACTTTATGAAAGCAGTAACAAAATTCATGTTTACAAAACTCCTTAGTAGGCATAACTATCCAGCCTATCTGTACAGGACAGACCTTTATGCACTATCTCCAGATTTTGATCTAGTTAAGAGCATTTTCATAACTCAAGTTGAATACCAAAGTTAAATTTAACTTCAGTATCTTTCCAATGGGTACTCATATGCCCCCAGATCATCTCCGGATTTAAAGTTATGATTTTCCAAAGTTGACAGAATTCCTGGATAAAATTTGCCAGCATCTCCTTGTACATGGCTGATTTTATCACAGTTGTATATGTAAATACAATAAGAACCTGAACAAACTTTGAACTACAACAATGTTTCACTTTTCATAACCAATCCAATGGTGTATCATAGGCTTCTTAAGGGTTTTTCTACAGAAAGTTATGGCTTAAAAACAAAAAGGTCCAGAGAGGTTTTTGCTGCTGTCCTGGTTTTGGACAGTTTACCTTCCTCTGAACTTTCTACCCATTTAGCGTGTGATTTTGCTCTGGAGCTCTACAATAAGCTGTAGATCACTTGAAAATCTTTCCAGAACTGTATCATACACCTTAATCGGGTCAAGCTACTCAGAGTTACGCTCTGTTGAAGTCCAACAAAAATTTCTGCCGAAAACAGAGCACTCTGTTTTTGAAATCTTTGAAGCCTAGTCTTCCTCTTATTTGAATCTTAGCTCAAAATAAAAGTTCAGTAACTAATATTTGTTCAAACTTCCGTTTTTAGTTAAAAGTTAGTCCATGACTCATTTCTCCAAAGGAAAGGGGTTATTAAGTTTAGTACGGTGTCGACGCACCTTAAGAAGCATGTCGGTACTACGTAGCCTCGCCAAAAGAAAATCCTATCCAGATTATACCGGCATAAACGTGTCTTAGGTGGCACTAAAACGGTCACTCGCAAACGTGTACTATTCGTACTACGATTTCGTGGTTAACCCTGCACAAGTCACACTCAATCGTCAGGTCCGGCTGCACACCGAACCCGGTATCCATACAGTTCTTACACCCGTCCGTCATCACTCGCACAGGTGTTCTCAAGCCAAACACGCCTTGAGCTACGTGTTCACGTTACTAACCATGTGACGGGGTTTCCCAAATTGCACCACGCACGCCTGGGACAGACGTTGCTCGAATACCCCAAACGACATGAAGAGTCGTAGAGGATATTAAAGCGGGTCGGGTTACCTGCCACCCGTGGGGCTCCACCCTTCAGCTTGTGCGCACTGGTGGACAGCGCTTACGTGCACCCCCCAAGACATAAATCGTCCCGAGATGCACGATTTTCCGACATAACAAATACGTTAGGTTGCCACCTTCATAATAAGCTAATAGTAATCCTTATGTGGGCCTAATACCGTATCCTCACAGTAACCTAAATATTTGTCGTAATACCTTCCTTATTCCGTGTGCTATTACCAATGCGGCTCTGATACCAGCTGCGGCGGACCCGTCAACTGAGACAGGCCACTCGCCCGGGAATCACATTGGGTGGTGCCGTGTTGTGCGGCACCAACAGCACACATATGAGGAACAATGTATTACATAAAACAATAGCGGAAGCTTACATGTTTTTCTTTGTAAATACTTTACATCAAGTAACTACAGCGGAAGTCTATATCAACTCACGTCGAATAACTAAGAGCACTCGAGATGAAGTCCAGCCCGCGGACTCCTCTCGCTAGCAACACGAAGACAAGCAGCAGCGGCTGGGTTCTCCATGTGTTACCTGACTCGGGAGTCCCCGAGTCTCACCGGACAACCTTCTTTTCAGCATCGTTGTTAACCTGCAAAACCACTTATATAGCAAGCGTGAGCACATAGGATCAGCAAGTCTGACCCGTGTCTCCTAAACAAGAAACTCTACATGTACGACGGTTGCAATTAGGTTGGCTAGATTTGCATAAAGGACTCGCCTAAAGTCGATCCTTAACTTTCAGATTTTTAAGCCTCATTGTGCCAACCTTGAGCCGAAAAGCATCGCAACTCCACAATCAAACAAGAAATGCTTTGTTGCGATGCTCCTTGCACAAAGTGAAAGTAAACTTTAATGAGCCTATCTCTAATTCAATCATGGTTGCAATACAAGTTATAGCACAGCCTTATCAAGTTCAAAGATAAACCATTCCAGTTTTTACTACGTCAAGACGCAGTGGGCAAGTATGCTCATATGACCGCGAGCGACGGTGATTCGAATCAGTACACGCCCGGACTACACGACACGTACACCCGTACTCCGAGTTGCCGGCAGCAACCTCGACTGACGTTGTACGCGGCCACCTTTCCCAAGATCTTCCACATTGGACGCAGTCCAACTGCCCCGAGTATGCAAGCTCCCTCAAGGTACATACCCGCTGTGGTATGTTCTTGAGCGAGGTACCTCCTGCTACCCTGACGCCGAAAGCCTAAGGCAGTTGGAAAAGTTCCACTATGGATCTCCCAAGGTACATCGGTTTCCTGGGTCCCATATAGCCAGTATGCGCCCGGTACACAACTCAAACTTGTCCAACAGGGCCAAGCACGGACGGGCCTTAACCGACACAGGCAGAGCTATGCATGCACGGCCTGCAACCTGCTGCATCTAAACCTCCCTGCCCGGTCTCCATTTCTTACGTGTGATCTTTCCTCATCTTCTCTAAATTGGACCCGTCCCAAGTACACCAGCCCTAAACTCGCGAGTAGATTCCAACTACTCGTCTTCTACCGGATCTTTCCTACTAACATTAGCGTAGCCAAATTCCCTCGAGGAGTTGCTATTCTACCCTTTTCTCTCTTAGGTGTTTCCGGTCATGCAAGTGGGGTTTTCAATATCATCTAGACGTAATGCAATCAACGATGGAAAGCTATGATCTCTACAAATGAAAATGCTTTATAAAACGGTTCAAATGCAAACCGGGGCTTGCCTGTTTTGCAGGTGACTACGGTTACAATCAGTTAGTGACGATCACTTGGAGCTTGATCACTTGTTTTCCTCCCTCCTTGATCTTCACCTCAAGCTCTTCTCACCTTCTTCACGTATATGCAAGACGATATGATCATGCATATGTATTTAATTGAAAAGCTTTTGCTCATAAGATCTAATGACCATTTTAAAACTGGAACTTTGTTTAAGAATTTAAAATGACACTGGTGCTAGTGGTTTGGGTTGGGCTTAAACACTAAGATCAAGTGTTGAGTGCTTCTTCCCACTTAAGTGTTGATCACCTTAAGAGATCACACATGACAGTGGTGATCCAGAGCTCTAATGGAGCTGAGAATTTTCATGTGAGTTCCTTGTCACAAGAAAGTCCTCTGGAGCAAAAAATTTAGCACTTTTCATGGAGTGGTTTATTCAGAATAATTCTCTAAGTGTTTAATCAAAGATGAATTAATTCTGAGGTAATACTCATGTTCATGTCAAACTTAGTGAACTACAATTTCAATCATAGTTCATAGAGTCTACATGAATTTTCCTAGGATTTTTGGAGCTAAGAATTTCCCAGAACTGAATTTACAAGTTTTGGAAATCCTCTGAAAATGTTTTCTGTATTCATTTGAATACAGGAACTTACAATCTGAATTACCCTGATTAATTCAACTCCAAATGAGCTGAAACTTTTACAGGAGTCTAATAACATACTAAAGAATGTTCTGGCAAAATTTGAGGATTTTTGAATAAACCAAACTCCCTCTAAAATTCTTTTGCTGAAAAGCTTTAAAGAATTTTCCAGAATTAAATAAAGACTTTCATACAAATTGGATTGCATATTTGGATAGAGTTTGTCAATCTGAATCTAACCCAATTTGAATCACTAAATTTGGAGGTTCCTAGCAAAAGTTATGCTCTTCTAAAGTTTGGGGAAAAATCTGGAATTTGAATAAATCTGGGAAAAGTTTAAACCTGACTGTGGGGCCAGGGGCACGTGTCAGTCACCTGGAGTGCGCCACACGGGGCCACAGGGTTAATTCCCGTGCTGTTACGATTGATCCGGCACCACAGAGTATCCGGCCCACTGTTGCCGTGCGGCTGACGCGTGGGGCCGGCGAGGTCTTCTTCCACCTCCCGCTCCCGCGCGATCCCGCCGCCAGGCTCGCCGGAGTAGCTTCGGGATCAGTCGTCCGGCCACCTCTGTCGATGAAACTCGCCGCCAGCCCCCAATTCAACACGAGGAACACGCTGATGGGGTTGTCTTGAGCTGGCAGGGCCCCCAAACTAGCCCGCGACGGCGCAGTGGTTCGGACGAAGTCCGGTGACGTCGCCCCGACGCCCTAAGCCTTTTTTTTCTAGGCTTCAGTTTCCAAGCTCTAGAGCACCGGCGGACGCTAAGGAACATCGACATGGGAATACAATGGCTCTGAAACGGTTCTAAATTAGGGTTCACCGAGCACCCGAACCTTTCCGCCATAGCCGCCGTCGTAAAGACTGGAAATATGTCGTGCACAGTGTGTTTCATGCGGGGTTTCAAAAGCAAACTGGCGCGTCCTTACGTCTAGCCCTCGTGTGCAAAGTTTCGGGCTATCTAGACCATAATCAACTGGGAATTTCTCGGAAACATACCGGAAGGTCGGTTTGCACCGATCGGGAGAAATTCTCGAAATTCCCTGCCGACGATCCACGGTTGATCCTGAGCTTCGGGGGTGAGTTGCCTGGACGTCGCGCGCGCCCAGAGATGGCCTAGCTCAGTCGTGACAAGCCGCGGTTGAAGCTTCCCACGAGAGCACTTGCTCTCGGTTCTATGGCGGCTGCCGTGGAAACTCGCCGTTCTCGGTGCAGAGAGCGTGAATCCGCTCGGTGATGGCTCGGGGATGTTGCTGGGTGTTCTGCGGTGCAGTTTTGCTGCTCAGCTGCGGCTGGCACACGCGCTAGGCGGTGGTCGATCGACCGAGAGCTCAGCGGCTGTTCTCGGTTGATTTCTCGCGTGAGGGAGGAAGAAGCTGTGGTGTCTTGGTGATAAGAGCGAACAGGAGGCCGGGAGAGGGTATAGGCCGGTCGGGCGGCTCTCCAGCGCGACAAAATTCCACCAGGAGGTGGCTGCCGGCTGAGCATCGGTGTCGAGCGGAGCTGCGCCCGTCGGTGTCGGGTGCCGACTGATGGAGGCAAACAGAGACCCAACACTGAGATCTTTTGCAAATTTTCAGTTCACACAATGACATGTGGGACCCACTGATCAGTCCTCCTTATCCCCTCCCCAAATATCTCCCAAGTTTGAATGTTGAGTGAATTCAATTGTGGGAGTTCAAATCTGGTATGCATTTGGATAATTGGGCAAGTTTCATCCAAATTCAAATATGCATTTGAATTCTTTGTCATTTAAAGTCCATTTTGCAAAATGGGTTGCAAACTATTTTCATAAACCATGAAACTTTGCACACCCCCTAATTTGGACCCAAGGAATTCAAATATGAAATCTGATTTTTATTTTGGCTGCTGCAAATGAGCTTTGTAGCACAACAGTTTTGAATCCCATTGTGTTGTTCTCATTTGAATTTTTGTTTGAACAAATTGTTCCAAATCTGATTTTTGCTTCCTCACACATATGGGAACTTCCCATCCTTGTTTTAGACCCCTCTAGGGTCCCAAGTTCTCAAATAAACATTTGACTTGTGTGAAGAAAGCCCTCATGTGTGTTATCACATGTGGGAAAAAGTTTTTTTTACAAGTCTAAAATTTCATACATGTGAAACCAACTTTTGCAAATAAGTGTTTCTTTGTATTCATAATTTTGGGACCCTTACAGGGCCTTCCCGGCCACCTCTAGG
This sequence comes from Neostapfia colusana, assembly GCA_030760725.1. Taxonomy (NCBI): domain Eukaryota; kingdom Viridiplantae; phylum Streptophyta; class Magnoliopsida; order Poales; family Poaceae; genus Neostapfia; species Neostapfia colusana. Next base: position 22,136,067 of record JASWHV010000011.1, read on the forward strand.
GCTAAATGTCGCCGCCCCTGCCTATCAGAACACAAGGAACTCATCCCCGGGGTCGGCCGAGGCTCTAGGTGGCCGGAAACTGGTCGGCGACGGGCCGCGGCTATGGAGTAACTCCGCCGACTTCGCCCGGCTCCTACAGAGGATCACTCCTAGCAACCCTTGTCCCTACAGCTCCTTGGTGACATGCTAAGCACGGACATGGCGCTGGTTCACCATGAAAGCGGCCGGAGATGGGAGCTCACCGTCGACCTAGGTCCAATATCGGCGGCAACTCAAAAAACTCGAAGAGCAGAGACTAAACTCGACGATTTTTGATGATTTTTTATCCTAGATGGCCGTGGTAACGTGTAGAACATGTGTCTAGCTCGGCATACGCTGTGGTGGACTAATCACCATGAATTTTGGAGTTTTGAGCGGCCCGGTTCTATGAACACCGATAAGTAAACGGGGAAATTCTCCCGCGACAGTGCATGAAATGGTGTAGGGTCTTCACCGTGAGTTTGAGCAGCCTCTGGAGCGTCTATTTGTTGTTGATCGTTGGCTATGAGAGTGCTTAGAACGGCGGCGCACCGAGGAACATAGGGGCGGCGGTGGTGGCTGTGTTTGCTATCGAGTGTGTGCAAAGGCAGGGCAACGACTCGGTGTGAGCAACGAGTAGAGGCTTCGGGGGCATGAATGCCACGGCTCTGTTCGCCAGCACAACGTGCACGCTCGGGAGGTGGCACCGAGAGCAGCTCGGTGGCGTCGTCCGGTGAACAAGCTGAGTGAAAAACAGAGCCCCGAGTAGAAGGCGGTTCACTCAGTTTGTGGGACTGACTTGTGGGCCCTCTCTCCCCTTAATTCTTTTCCCATTTCTTGCTGCAAATATCCCAGCCACCATGTCATGAGTTGAATTTGATTTCCTCAAATTGAAGTTGGTTTGGCTAAATTTTATTCATATTTGAATTTGAAATTCTAATTCAGTTTTGAATTAATGCAAATTAAGCTCCTGACAAGATGAACTCCAATGAGGATGAAAATTGGTGGACTAACTCAGAAAAATGTACTGAGTTTGAATGTGAAGTCATATTTTGAATCTAAGTGATGAATATAGCTGAAATTTGAATTTGTATTCAAATTAGCCCTTTTTACAAAAGTCTCCAAAAGTGCCTCAAAATGATTTGGATTTGCTTGAAACTTGGCATGAGCACTCCTAAGAATGTTTATGGCCTAATGGGGAGCTCATCCTCTCATGTTTATGTGTTTGAGCTCCTACTTTTTGGAGTTATGAGTTTTTCCTCTAATCACCTCTTGATGGTGTTTACTTGCTCTTCACAAATGTTCATGAGTTATCCACAACATGAGCTGTGGTGTAGTGATGTGATGAACACTCTAGCAAGTAAATTCTTGGGCTTTTACAAATATGAACTCTGTTGGAGCTGGCGTTGCCCATTGTCTTGGCGTCCTCCTTGACGGGACGCATTCTGCTGCACTAACATCCGCAGCAACTCGGTTTGCTCGTCGCGCGAGTCGAGTACTGCAGCGAGAACCTCCACGAGAGATCTTGGAAGTTCTGGTGGTGGAGGAGGTGATTGTTGTGGCGTCCTGGTTTTCTACGGGGGTGGAGACTCATCACCACGAACCTGACTAAGGCCTCCCTCCTCGTGCGTGGACCATGTACACACCATTCTGCATTCACACCATTCAAATGATCAGCAGGCCTCCCTCCTCGTGCGTGGACCATGTACACACCATTCAAATGATCAGCACATGTTTGTTTACTTTATCCAGTCTATACAATAGTAGTGCAAGAATGAAACAAATGACACGCATAACATTCACACATATGGATAAAGTATACACTTTATACAACATATACATCCCTGGACCATGTCACCACAATCGAGTTCGAAAGCAATGAACTTCATGGATTGAAAGTTCATTTCAACCATCGTTAGTCACCACGGGATGTTAAGTGCTTTAGCATGCGTATATCCTCGCTATTGTACAAGACCCAAACATGTCCTCACTCAAAATAATATGTTGAATGCACATTATTCTCGAACCCAACCCACTGTTTTAAAAACAGCCGCTGGATATCAAAATGGCAAACCACGTGATTTGAATTGAAAACTTCAAACAAGGTTTCACTGTCCAGATTCTGGTCCAGCTGACCAGTCTGGGAAATTTAAGTGTTTGACCAATTTGGATGTAAAATATGTACTGGAGTTTAACAATAAAGTTCTAGTTAACTCAACAATGAATCCAGAATGTATTTATTTGCCTCCATAGCATTTCTTCTTTAGGAGTTATGATTTTTACGAGTTGACAGTTTTTCTGTAAAAATTTTGACAGCACCTTCGGCATGGATATGATCGTCCACCTGCCCGAGGAAACTGCAATGCAATGTCGGTATTACGCCCTCACCAAAGAAAATTCTAAGCCGGTATTCCGGCATATTTGTATCAAATGGTGGAACTAAGAACGTCACTCACAAACGGTTTTTAAATGTCATACTCTAACGTGGTCAACGTACCTGCAGAAAACCACTCAATAATAAAGCACACAACGGTTGATCATTTCAGGCAGGTCCATATCATAGTAAAAACATACGGCCCGTATCATTTCCAGACGGATCGTCCTTGAGTCATGCCACCTCTCAAGGTACATGGTCATGTTTTCACACCACATGATGGGGAACCTGAGTAGATAGCGAATGGGTCGTCACGGTTGGGAATTTTATCAATCCAACGAATACCACCTACTGCCTCATGACCGTTGAGACACGCCGATGGCGAGCGCTGCGTATGGCCCTTTGAACATTGAATACTCAAGAGTTGCATACTATCGTGTTTCTTACCACACGATGGGGTATCCTTGCTTTTGCCTAAAGCACGCTGGGGATCAGCATTTCATATCTTCCCGGAACCATGAAAAGGTTTAAAGAATCATATTCACTACCGTGCCAAGCCACAACAACCATTCCATACAACTGCTCGTATGGCTAGCTTACCGCAATTCATCTGCATGCGGTGGCGTACCTTACCTCTTACCTGACGTCGGAGCATAGTGACCAATCCTCACTCGACTACTTATAAGTTTTCAAAATAGGCTCTTTTCGAGCGTGCTATTCCCAATGCGGCTCTGATACCACGTCTGTGGGAGACCTCTGTGGTCCTCTCACTCCGGCATCACAGAGGATTGTGCCGTGCGATGCGGCACCCAACAGCACACAAGAAAATATTACGATAAACATCCAAACTTTTATTTACATAAAACAGCGGAAGTATTTTACAAACTTATTACAGCAGAAGTCTTACTCATAGCTAAACTCTCAGCCTAGCTATGCAAAAGTGCTGCCGTCCAGCCCGGAGACTCTGCAAACTAGCTACATACATCCGGATATCACGGCGGTGTGGAGGGATCCAACTCCGCCGTGTACCCTGACGGGGGCATCGCCTCATCCACAGAACCTTCCTCATGTGTCTCACCTGCAATATCTTAATATAGCAACCGTGAGCATGATGACTTAGCAAGGCTTATCCGTCATTCCTAAACATGAAACTCTACATGCCGGGATTTCTAATATAGGAAATGTCATTGCAATAAACAACTCGCGTACATGTTAATCCTTACTTTCAGTTTTATAGCAGCAATTTATATGCCTTGAGCAGCCTTCACATCGGAATTCCACAATCAAACAAGACGCTTCGTTCCAATGTGGTTCTACCCAAAGTGGAATATAAACTTAGTGAGCTCTACATCTACAGCATAATGGTTGCAATATAATAATAGATCAATGCAATATTTCTTCTGGCCTCTTTCAATTCTTACAACGTCACAGAGCAGCGAACAAGCGGTACTCAAATAACCGCGAGGGATGGTGATTGCAATCAATAGACACCCGGATAACACGTCACATACACCCATTTCAGAAGTGTGGTTCCTCACACCTTCCTAATCTGTTGTATGCAGCAACTTTTCAAAGGAAACTCAAATGCCGAACCGGTCCATCCGTAACGGGATCAGGATGTCCCCGCGTGGAGTGTGTCTGTGCCCGCCGGCAGATTTACACCTTGCTACCCTCAACCCACTCCTATAAAACTGTTAGGTAAGACTCGGCACCCAGGTTAACCAATTACATCGGTTTGCTGGTTCCCATATAGCCAGTATGCATCCGGTACTGTTCAAACTTGACAAGCAGGGCCGCACACGGCTCGGTCCTCAATCGACACCAACAGGGCCACACACGTGAGACTTCCGCTCACTGCATCCTATTCCCCTGCTGGTTCTCAATTTCACATTCTTAAGCCATTCTTTGTTTCCTTCTATCCTGTGTGATAAAATCCAATCTCGCGAGTAGTGTAAAGGTCCCAAAAATATGAATACAAAGGAACTCATGTTTGCACAAAGTTGATTTCATATGTATGAAAAATGGGACTTGTTAAAACTTTTTCCACATGTGATAACATACGTGAGGGTTTTCTTCACACAAGTTCAAATGTTTATTTGAAGACATGGAAAAACCAAGAAGGATCTAAAACAAAGATGGGAGGTTCCATATGTGTGGGAAAGCTAAAGTCAGATTTGGAACAAATTTTTTCAACTCAAAATTCAAATGAGAGCAACACAATGAATTTCAAAACTGTTGTGCTAAAAATCTCATTTTCAGCAGCCAAATTAAAAATCAAATTTCATATTTGAATTCCTTAGGTCGAAATTAGTGGGTATGCAACGTTTCATGATTTGTTGAAATATTTTGCAATTCATTTTCCAAAATTGACTTTAAATTGCAAAGAATTCAAATGCCTATTTGAATTTGGATGAAACTTGCCCGATTGTCCAAATGCACATCATATTTGAATTTCCATAATTGAATTCCATCATATTTAAACTTTGGGAGATATTTTAGAGAGTAAGGAGGAGCTGTGGTGGGACCCAAATGTCATTGCGGGAGTGGAATTGGAAAAGATCTTCAGAGTGCGGAGTACACGGTCTCTGTTTGAGGTCCTCAGTCGGTTCACTCGACACAGAGGGGTGCAGCGCCGGTCGACACCGAGGCAAGCTGGCGACAGCTCTGGAGCCACATCTTCTTTGGTCGGTTGGCGACTGGCGAGCTGCTTTCCCCTTCTTATCACCTCAGCCGTGTTCTCTTGCCACAACCCCGAGAAACCTGCTCTGTTTTCTTCTTCCCTCGCGCCCTGAACAGAGCCACTGCCGCCACCTTCATTTGATCGGCAGCCGGCTCTAGTGATCATGAACAGAGACTAGTGGGTAGCAAAACGGCACCAGGGCCTCACCTTCTCCCTCCTCGACGCGCCACCGACCGGTGTTCGGCTCTCCAACCCCGGGAACACCGCGACCGCGCGGAGGCCGAACAAGAGCTGATGAGGAGGCTTCCGTGGACAGCCCAACCTGGAACTTGTCACGGCCATGTGCCGGCACCCTTGGACACGCCAAGGCACCGTGCTACTCTCCTCCCAAGCTCAGGCCATGCCATGAACAGTTGAGAGCGAATTTGGAAAATTTTCTCCGGCATGCTCAAACCAACCTTCCAACACGGTAGTCCCAAATTCCACCTCAATTCTCATTCTTAGGTCGTCAAATTTTGTACAAGGGGCCCAAAGTAGTAGGCGATCCTTTGCTCTTCACATTTCTAGCTTGAAACTGCACATAGGTCGGGTATTTCGCGGTTTTCTAACGGCAACCGAGGTGGGGGACCATGGTCGCACGGTGAAACCCTATTTGCCGTTGTTCCCGAGCATTTTTGAAGCTAGGTCGAGCTCCCTCATAGTTCACTGGTGCTGTAGCACCGTTTTACCGAGCTGTTGGCACGCTAGGTCGGCCGGCCGACGTCGCCAATGGTGTACCGAACTGCCGCACCGCCGCTAGCCACCGTAGAGGCCTTGCAGGCTCGGGGAAACCTCATCATCGTGCTTAGCGTGGCGGGTTAGGCCCTGGCGGCAAGCACGGGCTCGGGCAGAGGCCGGGAGACCGTTTTCCAGAGATCTCCGGTGAGGGCGGCGGCGCGGGCACGCGGGCACGGGAACTGAACCGAGGTTGAAGAAGGGTTCGGCGGGCCCCAGCCGTCAGCGAGAAAAGTTTAAAAACCGATCATCTGTGGGTGTTGGATCTGGTGTGACTGCGCATATGGAAATGTGTGGCCCCGTGTGTATTTGTTTCAGTGAGTGACACGTAGCCCGGACCCACAGTCAGCGTTTAAATATTTCTGGAATTTCCAGTTTTTAGTTTAAACTTTGGAGGGCCATAACTTTGTGTAGGAATTTCCAAAAATTGTGAAACAGATTTTGATGGATTGCTCTCAAAGAGTACTATCAATGGGTGCAGCCCAATATTTATGAAAAATCCCTGCATTTGGCTCATTAATTCATATAAAGAAAATTTGTAGGAATTTTTCCAGGAGTTCTGTGTATTGGAAAATTCCGAAATTTGGGCAGGAGATTCGTCAAAAAATACTTGAACTCCAGTAAAAATTTCAGGAGCATTGGACCTCATTTGCGTGGCCAAATGTAGTGTTAATTCCTTATGTCTCTGAAAATTGGAAAAATAGAACAGAGTTCATTTTCAGATTTTACCCAATTCTTGTAAAGATCACATCTTTGTGTAGGAACCTCCAAATTTAGTAATTCAAATTGGGTTAGATTCAGATTGAAATACTCTATCCAGATATGCAACCTAATTTGTATAAAAGTCAGTAATTAATTCTTGGAAATTCTTTGAAGCTTATCAGTAAAAGAATTTTAGAGGGAGTTTGGATTATTAAAAAATCCTAAAATTTTGCCAGAATAATCTTTAGGATGCTATTGAACGCCTGTGAAAATATCAGCTCATTTGGAGTTGAATTGGGTGGTAAAATTCTGATTTCAAAGTACTGTGTTCAAATGAATACAGAGACTTTTCTGAAAATATTCCAGAGTTGGAAAAATCATTTCTGGGCAAATATTAGCTCCAAAAATCCTAGGAAAATTCATGCAGACTCTACGAACTATAATTGAAATTTTAGTTCACTAAGTTGGGCATGAACAGGTGAGTTAATTGAGAATTAATTTCTTTTGCTTAATTGCTTCGGAAATTGTTCTGAATAAAACACTCAATGAAAAGTGTTCATTTTTGGTCCAGAACACTTTCATGTGACTAGGAATTCACATGTAAACTTTCAGGTCAAGTTGAGCCTTGGATCTTCCTGTCCCTGTTCTCCAATCTTGTGGATATGAGTAAAACATAGGGATTAGTGGAGGAATTATGGGAGACCCAAGTTCCTTCCACTTTAGCTGCAATTTGGCAAGCTGAGTCCCTGTGTAGTGTATGACTTACTGTAAAAATTTCGAAGTCATTGGAGATCAGGATCTTTAGTTATGTCCAAATCATTAGAGCTCATCTTATATGTCATTAGAAACTTAGCTAGAGATGTAATGAAACATCTAAGGTAGATTTAGTTCCATTGAGTTCTTTGCACAACAGAGGCAACAACTTCATCCTAGGATCTCCACACAGCCTCTGTCCGTAAGAAGTTTCAATCTCTACGTCTTTAAAATTGCATTATAAAATACTATGCATATACATGTCGATAGGGTTCATGACGAAGGACATCGACGGAGCCATCCCTTGACGTGTGGAGAAGTTGAGCAAGTTCAGAAAGATCAAGTAATTAAAGATCACTAACTTCTATTATATACTACTACCCTACAAAACAGGCAAGCTCCGGTTTCCATTAAACCGTTTCACAAATTTTTTACTGTTTTGGGAACTTACTTTGAGCACCCACTTAATTCTTGCATTAGAGTCTTTTTTGAAACACAAATGCATAGCCAAGAAAACCCTGAGTTGGGATTAGGTTTGAAAACCTTGATAGCTACTGCAACGCTAAGATAGCGTAGGATTCGGTACAAGTCGAGTAGTTTGAACTACTCGCGAGAATAGGCTAGAGGCACATTGCTCGGGTAAAGATAGCAAATGAAACACATGGCAAGAAAAATGAAACCGAGCGGAGAGTAAGGGCAGCAGGACTTTGGGGCCTCGGTGCTATAGCTCCACTTGTGTTGATTGAGGATCGAACCGTGTGCGGGCCTGTTGAACAAGCTAGAACAGTACCGAAGACCTACCAGCTATATGGGAACCGGGAAACCGATGTAACTCGGGTAGCTGGGTATTGAGGCATTGCCTATCGTTCAGAGGGTAGGTTGAGAGCTCGAGGTGTAAATCGGTTGGCGGCACTGCAGATGTGCGCGCAGAGACCTCTTGCTCGGGACGATAGGACCGGTTCAATATTTGGCTGATGGGTGAAAGGTGGTTGTGTACGACGTCCGTGATGGTTGCTGTAGGCAACATCGAGTACGGGCGTACGTGACGGGTTATTCTGGTAACCCTGCAGGTGTAAATCTATTATAATCGCCGTCCCTCGCGGTCAGTGAGTACCACTTGTTCACTGTACCATGACGTAGAAGAACAGGCTAGATACATGTTAAAATGTTGCTGATTGAAGGATGAACTTTGATTGTTAATGATTTGCTGTAGTTTAGAGCTAATTAAAGTTACTTTTAACCTTGGTCAAAGTACATGAGAGAAATGCGTTTCTTGTTTGATTGCGGCTCTCTCATGTGCCTTAGCGTGAGGTTCTCCACAACTTGCTGCTAAAACTTGAAAGTAAGGTTCAAATAAATAGGCGTGTCCTTTTGCAACTTACCTTCCTATTTCATATTGCAATTCTAGCATATAGAGTTACATGTTTAGGTGAGATGGGTCAGTCTTGTTGAGCCTATGTGCTCACGCTTGCTATATGAGTGGTTTTGCAGGTTATCTTTGGTGCTTAAGAGAAGGTTGTCGAGTCAGACTCGGAGACTTCCGAGTCGTTTAACGCATGGAGAACCCAGCCGCTGCCGTATGACTTCATGTTGCTAGCGAGAAGAGTCCATGGGCTGGACCTCTTCTCGAGTGCTTAGTAAATACGAAATGTGAGATAGACTAGTCTTCTGCTGTAGTTATTTGATGTAAATTATTTACAAAGAAACATTAGTAAGCTTCCGCTTTTGATTTATGTAATACATGTTTCCTTATGTGTGTGCTGTTGGGTGCCGCGTATCACGGCACCAACCAATGCGATTCCCGGGTGAGTGCCACGTCCCTGTGACTGAACAAGCGGCGTTGGTCCCTCTCAGTGTGGTATCAGAGCCGCATTGGTAATAGCGCACGGAATAAGAATCGTATTACGACAAAAACTTAGGTTACGGTGAGGATTCGGTACTAGGCCCACATAAGTATTACTATTAGTCTAATATGAAGGTGGCAACCTAACTTATTTGCTATGTTGGAAAATCATGAATCTCGGGACGTCTATGTCTTGGGAGGTGCACATAAGCACTGTCCACCAGTGCGCACAAGCTGAGGGGTGGAGCCCCACGGGTGGCAGGTAATCCGACCCGCTTTAATATCCTCTACGACTCTTCATGTCGTTTGGGGTATTCGAGCAACGCCATTCCCTGGCGTGCTTTGGGCAAGTTTGGGAGACCCCGTCACGTGGTCAGTAACGTGAACACGTAGCTCAATGCGTGTTTGGCTTGAGAACATCCGGGCGAGTGATGACGGCCGGGTGTACGAATTGTATGGATACCGGGCTCGGTGTGCAGCCGTGTCTGATGATTGTGTGAGTAATTTGAAGGATTAACCACGAAACTGTAGTATGAGTAGAACACGTTTGCGAGTGACCGTTTTAGTGCCACCTATGATACGAATATGCCGGTATACTCCGGTTAGGATTTTCTTTTGTGAGGCAACGTAGTACCGTCATATGTCTTACGGTGCATCGCCACCGTACTACACTTTATAACTTATTTCCTATGAAGAAATCATTCATAAATAACTTTAAACTAAAAATGGAAGTTGAAAAACACATATTAGTTAATGAACTCCTCATTTGAACTAAGCTTCAAAGGGGAGAATAGATAGGTTTCCATGTTTATCAAAAACAGAGTGCTCTGTTCTGGCAGAAATATTTGCTGGATTTGACAGAGCATAACTCTTAGTACCTTTACCCAATAGAGGTGTATGATACAGTTATGGAAAGGTTTCTAAGTGCTCTACAACTTCTTTGTAGAACTCCAGAGCAAAATCACATGCCAAAGTGGTTGAATGTCCAGTTGAATGCAAACTGTTCAGAAAACAGGACAGATGCAAACCTTCCTGGATGTTTCTGTATAACACTTATAACTTTCTGTAGAAAAATCCCTAAGGGTCATATGATACACCGTTGGAAAGGTTATGAGATAAGCAACATTGTTGTAGTTCAAAGTTTGTTCAGATTTCTATTGTATTTACATATACAACTGTGATAAAACCAGCCACATACCAAGGAGATGCTGGCAAATTTTATCCAGGTATTCTGTCAACTTTGGAAAATCAATCCAGAAGTGATATAGAAGCATGCAAATACTCGTTGGAAATATATTGAATTTAACTTTAAATATGGTATACAACTTGAGTTATGAAAATGCTTGTAACTGGATCAAAATCTGGATTTAATGCATCAAGGTATGTTCTGTATAGAGAAAAGGAAAATGAGTGATATCGTACAGGCTAGTACAAGTTATGTGCCCCAAAAGTACCCGGTTGGTGTTCCGAACGCCATTCGGTGAAATGGAGGTCCCTGTACGATTCACTCCCCAAAGGTTGATTGCTGGTAAATTACCATAACTTGCATCACCTCCATATCAGCAGCATCAGACGGTGGTGTGCTCCATCGCTGCAGCTATATGTATCAAGCTTCCAACCACAAGTTAGAGAAGAGCCGGAGAGACATCCGTGCTCTAATTGTGGTCGGATGGGCCATTATGCTAGGTATTGTTTGGAGGGAATTCAAGGCTGCGGGTCATCATACTTTCAATGATCAGACCCGTACCGATATCTGCAGAAAAGGGGGCAGACAAGGGGCAACATTCACTACACAGTGAGTGATGATGTTCCAGAAGGAGAAGCCGTGTTAGCAGAGATGTTTTCTCTGAATCGGCTACCGGTATTAATTCTCTTGTACTCAGGGGCCACACCTAGCTTTGTTAGTCAATCTTTTGTGGCTCAACATCAGCTCCAAACCACTTTTACAAAGAGGCAATACCTCATATCTTCGCCAGGGCAGCATTACAAGAAGTGATGTTGTTTTCCGAGCACCTCTTTGTTTGTTGGTTAGACTATAATCCACGAACCCCCTTATTCTTGGGGTCTGAAGATTGACATTATTCTGGGGATGTCGTGGTTGAATTACCACAAAGCGGTCCACAACATCAGTTTTCAAACCGTTGAGCTCAAACTCCTCATGGCACGGTCTTCATACATTAGTTCTGGGCGCCAGTCGGCAACAGATTGCAATATTGAACCACTCGGAAACTGTTTAGATAGAGGACAGTCCGGTGGTACGTAAATTTCAGAAGGTGTTTCCCAATTGTTTACCGGGCATACCACCCGAACGGGACGTAGAGTTCAAGATGGAACTTGTGCCGGGAACACCACCAAGTTTGCGAAGGCCGTAAAAAATGGCACCCAAGGAATGGGCAGAGTGGAAGACACCGCTAAATAACCCTATGAGCAAAGGTTTTATACGACTGAATCGTCACCTGGGAGTTATTCAGCATTGTTTGCAAAGGAGAAGCACGGAACACTACATCTTTGTGTGGTGTCCGTCTGCTTAACACTGTGAAAATCAAGAACAAGTACTAGGTACCACGGATCGACATGTTGTTTGATCAGTTGGTCGAAGCAAGGATCTTTTCCCAGATAGACTTAAGATCAGGGTACCCTCAGATTGAGATACAGGCTAAGGCTATTCCGAAGACAGCTTTTCGACATGGTACGGGCTTTACGAGTACCTTGTCATGTTCCTTGGTCTTACCAACACTCCAGCTCAGTTCATGTACTTGATGAACTCGGTATTCATGCCGGAGCTGGACAAGTTTGTCGTGGTCTTCATCGACGACCTACTGGTTTATTCCAAGTCGGAGGAAGAACACGAGAAGCACCTGTGTATAGTCTTGCAAAGGCTGCGGGATCACAAGCTATACGCGAAATTCAGCAAGTGCGAATTCTAGATATCTTAAGTACTTTTTCTCGGGCATATCATCTCAGCGGAGGGCATCGCTGTAAACCCGAGTAAGATCGCACAAGTGCTGCATTGGAAGTCCGCGAGGTCTGTTCACGAGGTACGGAGTTTCCTCGGACTCACGGGATATTATTGGGGGTTCATTCCGAACTTCTCGAAGATTGCCAAGCCTATAACAGAGCTGCTGAAGAAGACTACCAAATATGTTTGGAGTCCAACATGCGAAGCAGCATTCGAGGCATTAGTGAAACACCTAACATCAGTACCGGTTTTGGCACAGCCAGACACAACAAAACCGTTCGATATGTACTGCGATGCATCCGGCATTGGGCTCGGATGTATCCTGATGCAAGACCGAAGTGTGGTCGTGTATGGATCACAGCAGCTCAAAAACCATAAGCAAAATTTTTCCACTTATGACCTAGAGCTCGCTGCGGTGGTACTTGCACTCAAAATATTGAGGCACTACCGGCTCGGTAACCTCACACATTTATATACCGACCACAAAAGCCTCAAGTACACATTCAGTCAGAAATAGTTGAATATGAGGCAGCAAAGATGGTTAGATTTTATAAAGAATTACGAAATAGAGATCCATTATCACCCCGGCAAGACTAACATGGTGGCGAATGTGTGAGTCGCAAGTCTCACGTTCATAAGCTAACCATCACCCCGTTGGAAGAGAGTGAGCCACCATTACGTGTGGTTCCCCATAGAACTCTCTACAATTTAGCTTTTATCCCCACCATCCGTGAAGAAAGGGTGGCAGCCAGGAACATGACAGGGGCATGTCACATTTGCGGAGACGTATAGATAGTGGGGAGCAAAAATGTTTCCAGAAAGACGGAAACGACGTCCTATGGTTTAAGGACAGAATCGTCGTACACCGTAACCCGGAATTTAGGAGAAAATTTTTTTTGGACGGGGTTCACTTATCCAAGTTTCTGTTTACCCCGATTCATCGGTCCATTCCAGATTTTGGAAAGATGTGGCTCCGTTGCATACCGGCTGGAATTACCAACGATATTCACCGGTGGGTACGACATGTTCCACATTTCTCATCTGAGGAAGTGCCTCAAGTGTATAACCACCATTCAGCCGGGAAATATAGAGGAACTGAAACCAGATCTCACACATCAGAAGGGGCTGGTTCAGATCATCGGCATAAAGGGACGAACCACACGCGACCGTACGTTGTGGTTCTATAAAGTTTCATGGAATAATTATTCAAAGGATGAAGCGACATGGGAGAGCGAAGGATATCTTCGAGCCAATTATCCCGACTTTTGACGTCACGCATCCTATATGTTTTCCATCACCCTATCATTATTACCTTATAATCTCGGGACGAGATTCTTTTAAGGGGGGAGAAATGTAAAGGTCCCAAAAATATGAATACGAAGGAACTCATGTTTGCACAAAGTTGGTTTCATATGTATGAAAAATGGGACTTGTTAAAACTTTTTCCACATGTGATAATACACATGAGGGCTTTCTTCACACAAGTTCAAATGTTTATTTGAAGACTTCGAAAAACCATGAAGTATCTAAAACAAAGATGAGAGGTTCCCATATGTGTGGGAAAGCTAAAGTCAGATTTGGAACAAATTTATTCAACTCAAAATTCAGATGAGAGCAACACAATGAATTTCAAAGCTGTTGTGCTAAAAATCTCAATTGCAGCAGCCAAATTAAAAATCAGATTTCATATTTGAATTCCTTAGGTCCAAATTAGTGGGTATGCAAAGTTTCATGATTTGTTGAAATATTTTGCAACTCATTTTCCAAAATGGACTTTAAATTGCAAAGAATTCAAATGCCCATTTGAATTTGGATGAAACTTGCCCGATTGTACAAATGCACATCAGATTTGAATTTCCACAATTGAATTCCATCATATTCAAACTTTGGGAGATATTTTAGAGGGTAAGGAGGAGCTGTGGTGGGACCCAAATGTCATCGCGGGAGTAGAATTGGAAAAGATCTTCAGAGTGCAGAGTACACGGTCTCTGTTTGAGGTCATCAGTCGGTTCACTCGACACAGAGAGGTGCAGCGCCGGTCGACACTGAGGCAAGCCGGCGACAGCTCCCGAGCAACCTCCTCTTTGATCGGTTGGCGCCTGGCGAGCTGCTTTCCCCTTCTTATCACCTCAACCGTGTTCTCCTGCCACAACCCCGAGAAACCCGCTCTGTTTTCTTCTTCCCTCGTGCCCTGAACAGAGCCACCGCCGCCACCTTCATTTGATCGGCAGCCGGCTCTAGTGATCACGAACAGAGACTAGTGAGTAGCAAAACGGCACCAGGGCCTCACCCTCTCCCTCCTCGACGCGCCACCGACCGGTGCTCGGCTCTCCAACCCCGGGAACACCACGACGGCGCGGAGGCCGAACAAGAGACGATGAGGAGGCTTCCATGGACAGCCCAACCTGGCACTTGTCACGGCCATGTGCCGGCGCCCTTGGACGCGCCAAGGTACCGTGCTACTCTCCTCCCAAGCTCAGGCCATGCCATGAACGGTTGAGAGCGAATTTGGAAAATTTTCTCCGGCATGCTCAAACCGACCTTCCGGCATGGTAATCCCAAATTCCATCTCAATTCTCATACTTAGGTCATCAAATTTTGCACAAGGGGCCCAAAGTAGTAGGCGATCCTTTGCTCTTCACATTTCTAGCTTGAAACTGCACATAGGTCGGGTATTTCATGATTTTCTAACGGCAACCGAGGTGGGGGACCGTGGTCGCACGGTGAAACCCTATTTGCCATCGTTCCCGAGCATTTTTGAAGCTAGGTCGAGCTCCCTCATAGTTCACTGGTGCTGTAGCGCCATTTTACCGAGCTGTTAGCGCGCTAGGTCGGCCGGCCGACGTCGCTGATGGTGTACCGAGCTGCCGCACGGCCGCTAGCCATCGTAGAGGCATTGCCGGCTCAGAGAAACCTCATCGTCGTGCTTAGCATGGCGGGTTAGGCCCTGGCGGCGAGCAGGGGCTCGGGCAGAGGCCAGGACACCGATTTCAGGCGATCTCCGGCAAGGGCGGCGGCTCCGGCACGAGAACTGAACCGAGGTTGAAGAAGGGTTCGGCGGGCCCCAGCCGTCAGTGAGAAAAGTTTAAAAACCCGATCATCTTTAGCTGTTGGATCCGGTGTGACTGCACATATGAAAATGTGTGGCCCCGTGTGTCTTTGTTTCAACGAGTGACACGTAGCCCGGACCCACAGTCAGCGTTTAAACATTTCCAGTTTTCAGTTTAAACTTTGGAGGGCCATAACTTTGTGTAGAAATGTCCAAAAATTGTGAATCATATTTTTTTGGATTCCTCTCAAATAGTACTATCAAGGGGTGCAGCCCAATATTTATGAAAATCCCTGGATTTGGCTCATTAATTCATATAAAGAAAAATTTGTAGGAATTTTTCCAGGAGTTCTGTGTATTGGAAACTTCCCAAATTTGAGCAGGAGATTCTTCCAAAAATACTTGAACTCCAGTAAAAATTTCCGGGGTATTGGACCTCATTTGCGTGGCCAAATGTGGTGTTAATTCGTTATGTCTCTGGAAATTGGAAAAATAGAACAGAGTTCATTTTCAGATTTTACCCAATTCTTGTAAAGATCATATCTTTGTGTATGAACCTCCAAATTTAGTAATTAAAATTGGGTTAGATTAAGATTGAAATACTCTATCCAAATATGCAACCCTATTTGTATAAAAGTCAATAATTAATTCTGGGAAATTCTTTGAAGCTTATCAGTAAAAGAATTTTAGAGGGAGTTTGGTTTTTCCAAAAATCCTCAAATTTTGCCAGAATAACCCTTAGGAAGTTATTGAACGCCTGTGAAAATTTCAGCATTGGGTGGTAGAATTCAGATTTCAAAGTACTGTGTTCAAATGAATACAGAGACTTTTCAGAAAATGTTCCAGAGTTGGAAAAATCATTTCTGGGCAAATATTAGCTCCAAAAATCCTAGGAAAATTCATGCAGACTATATGAACTATAATTGAAATTGTAGTTCACTAAGTTGGGCATGAACATGTGAGTTAATTCAGAATTAATTTCTTTTGCTTAATTGCTTAGGAAATTGTTCTGAATAAAACACTCGATGAAAAGTGTTCATTTTTGGTCCAGAACACTTTCATGTGACCAGGAATTCACATGTGAACTTTAAGCTCAAGTTGAGCCTTGGATCTTCTTGTCCCTGTTCTCCAATCTTATGGATATGAGTAAAACATAGGGATTAGTGGAGGAATTATGGGCGACCCAAGTTCCTTCCACTTTAGCTGCAATTTGGCAAGCTGAGTCCCTGTGTAGTGTATGACTTCCTGTAGAAAATTAGAAGTCATTGGAGATCAGGATCTTTAGTTATGTCCAAATCATTAGAGCTCATCTTATATGTCATTAGAAACTTAGCTAGAGATGTAATGAAACATCTAAGGTAGATTTAGTTCCATTGAGTTCTTTGCACAACAGAGGCAACAACTTCATCCTAGGATCTCCACACCGCCTCTGTTCTTAAGAAGTTTCAATCTCTACGTCTTTAAAATTGCATTATAAAAAACTATGCATATACATGTCGATAGGGTTCATGACGAAGGACTTCGACGGAGCCATCCCTTGACGTGTGGAGCAGTTGAGCAAGTTCAGAAAGATCAAGGGATTGAAGATCACTAACTTCTATTATATCCTACTTCCCTGCAAAACAGGCAAGCTCCGGTTTGCATTAAACCGTTTCACAATTTTTTACTGTTTTGATAACTTACTTTGAGCACCCACTTAATTCTTGAATTAGAGTCTTGTTTGAAACCAAAATGCATAGCCAAGAAAACCCTGGGTTGGGATTAGGTTTGAAAACCTCGATAGCTACTGCAATGCTAAGATAGTGTAGGATTCGGTACAAGTCGAGTAGTTGGAACTACTCGCGAGAATAGGCTAGAGGCACATTGCTCGGGTAAAGATAGCAAATGAAACACATGACAAGAAAAATGAGACCGAGCGGAGAGTAAAGGCAGCAGAACTTTGGGGCCTGGGTGCTATAGCTCCACTTGTGTCGATTGAGGACCGAGCCGTGTGCGGGCCTGTTGAACAAGCTAGAACAATACCGAAGACCTACCGGCTATATGGGAACCGGGAAACCGATGTAACTCGGGTAGCTGGGTATTGAGGCATTGCCTGTCGTTCAGAGGGTAGGTTGAGAGCTCGAGGTGTAAATCGGCTGGCGGCACTGCGGATGCGCGTGCAGAGACCTCTTGCTCGGGATGATAGGACCGGTTCAATATTTGGCTGACGGATGAAAGGTGGTTGCGTACGACGTCCGTGATGGTTTCTGTAGGCAACATCGAGTACGGGCGTACGTGACAGGTTATTCGGGTAACCCTGCAGGTGTAAATCGATTATAATCGCCGTCACTCACGGTCAGTGAGTACCACTTGTTCACTATACCGTGACGTAGAAAGAAAAGGCTAGATACATGTTAAAATGTTGCTGATTGAAGGATGAACTTTGATTGTTAATGATTTGCTGTAGTTTAGAGCTAATTAAAGTTAATTTTAACCTTGGGCAAAGTACATGAGAGAAATGTGTTTCTTGTTTGATTGCGGCTCTATCATGTGCCTTAGCGTGAGGTTCTCCATAACTTGCTGCTAAAACTTGAAAGTAAGGTTCAAATAAATAGGCGTGTCCTTTTGCGACTTACCTTCCTATTTCATATTGCAATTCTAGCATATAGAGTTACATGTTTAGGTGAGACGGGTCAGTCTTGCTGAGCCTATGTGCTCAGGCTTGCTATATGAGTGGTTTTGCAGATTAACTTCGGTGCTTAAGAGAAGGTTGTCCAGTGAGACTTGGAGACTTCCGAGTCATTTAACGCATGGAGAACGCAGCTGCTGCCGTATGACTTCGTGTTGCTAGCGAGAAGAGTCCACGGGCTGGACCTCTTCTAGAGTGCTTAGTAAATACGAAATGTGAGATAGACTAGTTTTCCGCTGTAGTTATTTGATGTAAATTATTTACAAAGAAATAGTTGTAAGATTCCGCTTTTGATTTAAGTAATACATGTTTCCTTATGTGTATGCTGTTGGATGCCGCGTATCACGGCACCAACAATTGCGATTCCCGGGCGAGTGCCACGTCCCCGTGACTGAACGGGTGGCGTTGGTCCCTCTCAAGTAGATTTCAACTACTCGACTTCTACCGATATCCTGAGAATATTAGCACGGCATTCTCTACTCATCGAGATGTAGACTATCCATCCCTCCATACGATTTAGAGGTCATGCAAGTGGTGTTCCAATGACCTTAACTCTAATGCAAATATTTCATCCTAGGCATGTGTGATACAAAGCAAAACTTTGCAAAAGTAATTAAATGCAAACCAGAGCTTGCCTGGTTGCGAGTCAAAGGGAAAGTTAGCTTCTGGTGGGAGGATCTCCAAGGCCTCCGGAGCATCCTCGATTTCGGTCACTATATGATATGCAACAAAATATACATATAAGTGATAATGATAAGAAGCAAGCTTCTACTAATAGTTACTCCTATTAATGTTTATTAATTGGCTTCAGAATTTTTCGAGGGGAGACTAGATTCTATGAGGATGATCTGAGCAAAATTGGAGGAAATTTCATGAAAGCTTGTGGGCTCTAAAATTCCCACAAGTACATAGCTCCTCTGAATTTTGATCTCAAATCTGCAGCTTTGAAATAGCTAACAGTGCAAGATATAATAACAGAAGGTCTCCCTGGTTCTAGATAAAAAAATTTCATAATTTTTCGAGCTACCTACAGGGAGAAATGGAATTTTGAAGTTGGTGGTATTTGCTGGAAAAGTCTCTGTTTAAATTGTAATTTCCAATGGAAGCTGGGAACTGGAACAAGGTTTGTCCTAGCAAATATAATCCAATGAGTCTCAAATTTTTACAGGAAATCACTAGAATTATGAAGGATCTACTGGACAAATTTGAGCAAATTCCATTACAGGAATCTCCTGGAATTAATTACCAAATATTTAATTTTAAGGAATTTTGGAGAAAATTCCAGGGATCTCCAGACAAATTTATTTGCATTTCTGCAAAGTGCTGATTGAGAGGAATTCAACAAAAAATGTTTAAAATTTTGGACATTCCTACTGAAAGCTATGGGTTTCAAAATTTTGAATGGAATTCTGAAAATAAACTGAAATGTTTAAACGGCTGACAATGGGTCCCACCCAAGATTCTTCCTCCACACATGAAATGAAGAAGCTGGGAAGCTCAAACCGCCGGCAAACCAACTCTGAATTGTTAGCCGAGGGGTCTTGCGGTGGCGGCAAGGAAAACGGTGATAACTCGGCTGATTCTCGACGGTTTTCATTGCTTCTTCTTAAAGATGGCCGCTAGGGTGTGAGGAAACTACTTGATAACGAGCTCGACTGGTGGTAGCACGAGTAGACAGATTTTGGGTGTAGACCGAGCTCGGTGGAGTTGCACTAGGTTTCAGGAAACACTAAAATTCTTGCTAACGGAGTGATCAATCGACAAACGGCTTGCTGCTACACGTTCTAGGGATGCAAACGCAACTCTTTCGTGTAGAGAAGTGGAGACGATGATGGCTGTAGAGCGCTGTCAACGGTGAGCCGAACTGTGCTCTGCCGGTGTGGCGGAGCGGAATCCGCTCATCCAGGATCGCAGAGGGTGGTGCCGCACGATGCGACACCCGACAGCACACGTCATAAGAACACAATATATTACATGGGAAAACAACTGAACTGTACAAACAGGTACAATACTCTGTTACAAACTATTATCTTTATTACACAGCGGAAGTCTACTTTTCTACACTCACGCCCGCCTATCTAGCAAAAGTCGGTTGCCCAGCCCTAGGGCAACCCACACTAGCTGCACGTCTCAGCTCAGCGTGGCGTGTACGGCTCCCACTCAGCTGTGGTCCCCGACGGAGGGTAACCCTCGCCGGTGGACTTGTACTCCGAGTCCGTGGGTGGCTCCTCACCTGAAAAACACTTAAGCAGCAACCGTGAGCACGATGGCGCAACAAGACTTAACCGACTCACCTAAGCATGGAACTCTACATGAGGGATACAATGAACATAGGAGAGTAACAATGCATCAATGGACACGCCTACAAGTTCATCCTTAAATCATCTTTTAGCCACAAGTTAACAGTTCGGAAATCTGAAATTTAGTAAGCAATATTTGTTGGCACCCATGTAGCAATGCAATTATATCATAACAGCAGTATTGAATCATAACATTCCATAATTTATCTACGTTACGACGCAGTGAACAAGTGGTACTCGTCACCGCGAGGGACGGCGAATCGACTCGATATACACCTGCAGGGAAACCCAAAGAGCACGTCACGTACGCCCACCCGTGGAGCTGCACAGCACGCTCACTCGATGTCGTACGGGACAACCTTTCACCCAACAGCCCAAACGTCGAACCGGTCGCACCGAAACGAGCAGGAGGTTCCCCACACGGAGCATCTCTCTATGCCCGTTGGCAGATTTCCACCTTGCTGCCCTCAACCTACACCTATAAATCGGTGTGCTATGCCTCGATGCCCAGAGGTTTAGGCTACATCGGTTTATCGGGGCCCATATATCCGATATGCCTTCGGTACGTTCAATACTTGTTCAGCAGGGCCACACACGGATCGGTCCTCAATCGACCCGGACATGGCTGCGCACACAAGACTTCCTCTTGCTGCGCCCTAGCCCCTGCCTAGTCTCATTTTTATTACTAAGGTGATCTCTCATCACTCAACCGACCCCATGTGTCCCAAGCCTATCTCGCGAGTAGATTCCAACTATTCGACTTGTACCGAAGTCCTATGAATCATTAAGCATAGCCTGTATACTCGAGGTCTTAGACACTACCCTCACTCTTATGGACAATTTCTTGTCATGCAAGTGGGGTTCCATCCATCCTACACCTAATGCACATTTATACTTCATACTAGACATGTGAACAAAGTAAAACTTTATAAAAGAGCTTAATGTAAACCGGGGCTTGCCTTGTTGCTGCTGGTCAGGGGTTAGTTCTTCTTCCGGAAGTAGGAAGTCGAGCACCTCCGGATCTTCCTCGCCTTCAGCGACTACACGTTAATGAGATACTACATGTCAATTTAAATGCAATGCATGAACTTGAATACTTAATTACTAATAACTCTAGCTAGCCCTCCCCTTTGGTTATGAAATTTTTTTGGTGGCTTGGTAGGGTCCTAACCAGAGTCTCGACCAAGTTTCATTTGAAACAAAGTTCCTTTGAACCTTGTACAAATAAAAGCCCATTTGGTCAATATTTGAGCCTCTAAGTAATTCCAGGGGTTTTCATGGCTCCAACCATTAGTTTCAGGAAACTAGAAGTCAAGATGGTTCTTATGGCATTGGTTTCATGTCATTTGAAGAATTCTACTGAAAGATATGCCCTAATTAAGATTTGAGAAAATCTGAAAAATATTTCTGTACATTTTTCTATTTTCTCAGGGCAGTTCTCTTAATCACCCAATTAGGGGGACTAAATGAACTTGGATGAGCCTGAAAATTTTACTGAGACTCCAGGATTTTCCAATGAACCTCTCAGCCAAAATCCAGCATTTTTCATAAAGTGATTCTCCAGATAAAATTCCCCACAGTTTAAATATTAGGGATTTAATTCTGGAAAACTATTAAGTTTCATGAGCTAAAATTGGTATTGCTGCAAAGTACTCAGAATCCTGAGTTCAGCAAAATTTGGTTCACTGAATTTGGAGATTCCTACACAAAGTTATGAATTTCTAAAGTTTGAGCTGATCCCTGAATTATTTTCCCACAGAGAATCACCTCCCGCGCTAAACCAGAGGCTGACAGCGGGGCCCGCCTGTTTAAATTGAACTAACCGCGCGCTCGCTCGCGGTTAGCACACGGGCTGACAGGTGGGGCCGCGCCCTTCGTCTACCTCCCGACGCCACCGCCCCGAGCCGCCGGAGCTCCGGCGAGGTCGGCATTCCCGGCGATCTAGCTCGCCGGCACTGACAAGACTCGCCGCCCCCACGTAAGCTCGGGTGCTGAACACGCTGGACACCATATCGCCGCCGGCTAACCACCGTAGCTCGCCGGCGACAAGCCCTATGCCTCTGTGCTACCTCGGCAACGTGTTCCCTCCCTTCTGACCATCTCCTTCGCGCGCTAATCGCGTCACCACACTCAGGGGAAACTCGGGAAGCTCGACATGATCTCCATCGGGCCTTAAACGGCCGGCAACCCAGACCTCACCGGCGACCCCCTCCTCTGCCACACTGTTTTATGGTGAACTTAGGGTTCCGGCGGTGATTTCCTTCCGGTTTTCGATCGAGAGGGGTCGCCAAAACCTCTAGATGCTCTCTCACAGCTCCGTTCGACCTCCCACCCACCAAGCTTCCCGAATTTCTTTTAAACCTAATCAGGTCCCGAAATGAGCTCCCCGCCCTAAACTGGAAAATTCTCCGCGCACAGAGGTCGAACCTTGGAGCGGTTTGGGCGGTGGTCTTGAGGACGAGCTAGCGCTTCACTTTCCTATGGAGGTCAAGGCCGGAAGATGATCACAGCTTGGATGGCACACGATCGGAGCTCGGGCGACTAGGCTGCTGGTTACGGAACTCGCGAAAAACAGCAACTCGCCAGCGGTCTCGGGCCTTTTATAGGCCCCTGAGGCCAGTGGAGAGCGCGACACCTGCTGTGCCACCTCCCATGCCGAAGCAGGAGCTGGCCGGCCGAGGTGGTCGGGCTCCGACGCTGGCCACAGCTGGCGAGCGCGCTCGGTAGAGGAAGTCGGCTGAGGAGACTTCCGTGCTAAGTCTACTGACCAGTGGGCCTCCCCTCTAATTCCATTTTTAATTTTCTCAATTCTGTTGGCCAAAATATCCTCAGCTAGTCACAATTTAATGTGAGACTTAGTCACCAAGTCTTAGTTTGAATTTGAATTCTCAAATTTGAACTGTGTTTAGCTAAATTTGCTGCATGTTTAAACTGAAATTAAAATTCAGTTTTGAATTCTTGCAAATTTAGCTCTTGACAAGATGAACTCCAATGAGGATGAAAATTGGTGGGCCTACTCAGAAAAATGTGCTGAGTTTGAATATGAAGCTAACTTTTGAATTTGAGTGATGAAAGTTGCTGCAATTTGAATTTACATTCAAATAGGCCTCTTATTCAAATACCTCAAAAAGTGCCTCAAAAAGTGTTGGATTTACATGAAACTTGGACTGAACTTTCCCAAGACTTTTTAAGTTCTAGGGGTGAGCTCAACCTCTCATGTTCATGTGTAAAAATCCCACTTTGTGAAAGTGAAGGCTTTCCCCTCTAATCACTCTTTTGATGGAGGTTACTTGCTCTTCACAATATTTCCTAAGATATCCACAACAAAAACTGTGGTGTTGTGAGGTGAAGAAAAGTTTTTGTTAGTCTCTTTTCTTGGGCTTTTACATCCCTCCCCCCTTAAAAGAATCTCGTCCCGAGATTATAAAAGAAGAGATAGCGATGTAGTAGGGACTTACCCGTGCTGAGAGGCCATGAACTCCGGGTAATTTGAGCGAAGGAATTCCTCGCTCTCCCACGTTGCTTCTTCGGCGATGTGGTTGCTCCAGAGTATTTTGTAGAACCACAACATTCTGCTACGCGTGGTCCGGGCTTTCTCATCAAGAATTGCCACCGGATATTCATCATAAGTTAAATCCGGTTTCAGCTCGCCGATGTCTTCGGTAAGAACAGCAGCTGTATGCTTTAAACATTTTCGCAGTTGCGAAACATGGAAAACATCATGGACACCAGCAAGGGATGCCGGTAGATCCAATCGATACGCCGCTGGTCCGAACTTCTCAGTGATGGCATAGGGTCCAATGAAACGGGGGGCGAGCTTCCCCTTCACACCGAACTGGTGCACGCCCTTCATCGGAGACACGCGGAGATACACGTGTTCACCGACGTCAAAGTGCAACGGTCTACGCCTCTTATCAGCGTAGCTCTTCTGCCGGGATTGAGCGGCCTTCAAGTTGGCTTGAATCATCCGAACACGCTCTTCGGCGTCGTTCACCACATCAACCCCGAATGTGACCCTCTCACCGGACTCGCACCAGTTTAATGGGGTGCGGCATTTTCGACCGTAGAGAGCTTCGTAGGGTGCCATCTTGGTACTCGCCTGATAGCCATTGTTGTAGGAGAATTCCGCCAATGGCAGGTGATTATCCAAGTTCCTGCCGTGGTGGATGGCACATGCTCTCAACATGTCTTTTAATACTTGGTTCACCCTCTCCATTTGCCCATCTATTTGAGGGTGATAGGCGGAGCTCTTAATCAGCTTGGTACCAATGCAGCGTGTAGCTGCTCCCAAAAGCGAGATACAAATAATGCACCTCGATCCGAGACGATGGTCTTGGGTACCCCATATAAGCATAGGATCTTTGCTATGTACAGCTCCGCATATTTAGCGGCATTGTATCGTGTATTTACCGGGATGAAGTGAGCCGTCTTGGTTAACCGATCCACGATTACCCAAATGGAATCATGTTTGTTGGAAGTTAGGGGCAATCCCACAATGAAATCCATGCTCACATCTTCCCATTTCCATGCCGGGATCTTCAGGGGTTGCAACAGCCCTGATTTCTTCATGTGATCAGCTTTCACTCGTCTACACGTATCACACTCGAATACGTACTTAGCTACCTCCCGCTTCATCCGTGTCCACCAAAATTTCTTTTTCAAATCTTGGTACATTTTGTTGCTGCCCGGATGAATGGAGTACTTAGACAAGTGAGCTTCATCGAGGATCTTCTTCCTCAGCTCCATGTCCCGGGGTACGACTATGCGGTCATCGAACCATAGCGTCCCCTCTTCATCCTTCCGGAAACACTTGATCTCCCCATTGTCTATCCATATCCGGAGATGTGCCGTGCCTTTATCAGTCTTCTGAGCTGCCATGATGTCCTCTCTAATAGTAGGGATGAGGGCAAGGTTGTAAAGCGATCCATAAGGAACCAAGTATAAACTCAGATCTTCCTCCTCCACCGGTGTAATGGTGAGGTGATGTACATGTGACTTCCGACTCAGCACGTCGGCAACCACATTCACCTTGCCGGGGTGGTAATGAATCTAAATTTCATAATCTTTGATCAATTCTAACCACCTCCTTTGCCTCATGTTCAGCTCCTTCTGGGTGAAAATGTATTTCAAGCTCTTGTGGTCGGTGTAGAGATGCACCAGATTCCCCAGGAGATAGTGCCTCCACATTTTCAGCGCCAAAACCACTGCAGCAAGCTCAAGATCATGAGTGGGATAATGCTGCTCATGGTTCTGAAGTTGGCGTGAGCCATATGCGACCACACGTCCTTCCTGCATCAACACGCAGCCGAGCCCAATACCGGATGCGTCACAATACACGTCGAAGGGCTTTGTTGTATCCGGCTAAGCTAAGACCGGGGCTGTGGTGAGATGCTTCACCAATGTTTGGAATGCTCCTTCACACGCCGTGTTCCAAACATACTTCGTCCCCTTCTTTAGCAATTCTGTCATTGGTTTAGCGAGCTTGGAGAAGCTTGGAATGAATCTCTGATAGTATCCCGCTAACCCGAGGAAGCTTCTGACTTCATGAACTGAAGTGGGAGCTTTCCATTTCAGCACTAGCTCTATCTTGCTTGGGTCAACCGCAATGCCTTCTGCTGAGATGATATGTCCCAAGAATGGCACTTGGTTGATCCAAAACTCGTATTTTCTGAACTTGGCGTAGAGCTTGTGGTCTCGCAATCGTTGAAGAATGATCCTCAAGTGTTCAGCATGTTCGGCTTCTGTCTTGGAGTAAACCAAGATGTCATCGATGAACACTACCACGAACTTCTCCAGCTCCGGCATGAACACCGAGTTCATGAGATACATGAAATGGGCTGGAGCATTTGTGAGACCAAAGGACATGACGAGATATTCATATAATCCACATCTCGTCGAGAAGGCCGTTTTCGGGATATCCTCCGCCCGGATCTTTATCTGATGATATCCAGAGCGAAGGTCCATCTTTGATAACACACTTGCCCCCACCAGTTGATCGAACAGAATGTCAATACGGGGCAGTGGGTATTTATTATTGATGGTGATGGCGTTGAGCGGCCGGTAATCCACACACAGCCTCAAGGTTTCATCCTTCTTCTCCACGAACAGCGCCGAGCATCCCCAAGGCAATGAACTCGGCCTGATGAAACCCTTGCTCAACAGATCATTGAGCTGTTCTTTCAGTTCAGCCAGCTCATTCGGAGCCATTTTATATGGTCTCCGTGATATGGGCGTAGTCCCGGGTGCAAGCTCGATCTTGAACTCGACATCCTGCTCAGGTGGCATGCCCGGAAGATCATCCGGGAACACGTCGGGGTACTCCCGGACTACGAGGATGTCCTCTAACTTGAGAGCTTCAGCATTAATAATTGCTGGAATTTCCCAGACTGGCGTGTCTAACACCATGGAATGTGGACGGTGAAATGGAGAGTTTAAATGAACCGTCCGTGTCCGAGTCTCCAGGACAGCGCCATGGTATTGTAGCCATGTCATCCCTAAGATTGCATCAATCTTTTGCCCCATAAGGATTATCAAGGTGGTGGGATATAGTTTCCCACCTAAGCACAGAGGTGCCTTTGAGATCATCATATTTGCTGAAATCTTCCCTCCCAGTGAGCAGATCATATAGGTGCAGTCGGTTGGGAAGACTTGCATTTGATGCTTAGCCACATAGGATGCGCTTATAAAACTGTGGGTTGCACCAGAATCAAAAAGTATGATGATGGCTTTATCGTTGAGGGTGAACGTACCCGCCAGCATGTTGTCTCCCTCTGGGGCGCCCTCATTGTCGAGGTTGCGGATGCCCCCAGTCCGCTGACCAACCTTCTTAACCGGAGGTCAGCCTCGAGCACCGCCCTGGAACTGGGCTTGCCTGCTGCTCTGCTGCCCCTGGGGACAGTCCTTCGCAAAGTGGCCTGCCTGGCCACACATGAAGCAGGTGAAACGGGGCGGTCCCCCGCTGATCGGCGGACGGAAACCCGGGGCGCGTTGTGGCGGTGGAAACGCCCGGGGTGCCGTCTACTGCTGCTGCTGCTGCTGCTGCTGCTGCTGTCTCAGTGGCGGCATCGGCGGTCGGAACGGGGGTGCTTGGAAAGATCGTCCCCTGAACTGTTGAGGTCGCGCCGGTGGACGCCACTGCTGCCCGGATGGTGTCCGATACACCATGCGGTACTTCTAGGGAGCGCCACTCCCACCGCTGGGTGGAGCACTGCGCTTCCTCTGCTCAGCTGCCAACTCCCGCTGAGCATCCTCTTGCATAATCGCGGCATTGACTAGGTCGTTGAAGGTGCCTCGATTCCACTGAACGAGATGTGTCTTCATTTCGGGGTGTAACCCCTGATAGAAATGTTTCCGCTTCTTCTCTTCAGTGGATATATAGTCTGACGCATATTGCGCCAGATGGTTGAAGGCATGGGAGTAGTCATGGGCACTCCTCCCGCCCTGATTCAGGTCCAAAAATTCTTGGAACTTCCTCTTCATGATCCCGGGAGGAATGTGATAGGCGTGGAACGCCTCCCGGAACTCTCCCCACTCCACGGCATGGCCAGCCGGATGTGAGGCGACATAATTCGCCCACTACGCACCAGCGGCACCGTGAAGTTTCTGCGCTGCGAACAAGGTCTTTTGCCGCTTCGTGCATTGGAGCAGCCCGAACTTGGACTCGATGGTCCGCAGCCAGTTGTCGGCCTCCAGTGGTTCTTCAGCTTCAGTGAACACTGGAGGGTGCGTACTCATGAAATCCGAGTACGACACCTCACGGGGCTCCCGGGGCCCTCTGTCTTGACGCCCCCCCTGCCTGGGACGTATTCTGCACGATCGTACGGAGCAGGTCGGTCTGCTCCTCACGACCACCCACCGGTGCCGCTATCACATCCGCTAGAGTAAGCGGAGGCGGCGGTGGTGGCTGCTGCTGCGGGGTGCTGTCGTAGGCCGGTGGCTGGGAGTCATCGCCTCCCTGTTGGCTAGAGCCACAAACCTCGTGCGTGGTCCTAGTGCGAACCATCTGCAACCATACGACAATAAACATCAGTCCCGCAACATATTGCAATGCAGTCAATTGAAATAGGCGTAAAAACATAATGACAATGAAACATGCGATACCTCTCGTATGTAGATAATGTAATAACTTTGCACAAGCTACACCATTACCAGACCAAATACAAGCTAGTTACATCCAACTTGATGAGCCTCCTCTTTGGAAGCTCACCACAACTAGGTTTGATCACTACGAGATATTACTATCGCTTTGTCATCACGTAAACCACCCTTTTATCTTCAATACGACACAAACATGGTCTCTAGTAAAAGGAACTTGAGTGAGACCTATACTCAAATCTTTCACTAGTTGACGATAACCTCTCACGAGTATGTTCTACCCCATTGGAAGTATTCAAACTCCCTCCAGGGTAAAAAAATCTCTCACATGAGTTCAACTGTCATTCCTCTGTCAGAATGACCAGTTTCTACATATCCGAGATTTTGACCTGGTTCTGGGAATTTTCATGACTCAGGCTGAATACCAAAGTTAAAGTTAACTTCAGTATCTTTCCAACGAGTACTTATTTTCCCTCATATCAGCTCTGGTTAAAAAGTTATGGTAATTCAAAGTCCACAGAATTTCTGGAAGAATTTCAACAGCACCTCCTTTGGGAAGTTGCTGTTTTCAACTCTAATTTCCACTGAATTCTGTACTGAAATTTCAGAAACTTCGAATTGCAAATATGTAACACATATTCTACCCTTTCTAAAAATGTATCATATGAAAAGTTTAGATTTTTCTACTGGGAGTTATGTTTGAAAAACAGAACAGTCCAGAGAGTGTTTAACTCTGTCCTGATTCTGGATAGTTTACATTCCTCTGGGGTTTCTGCCATCTCAAGGTGCGTTTCAGCTCTGGAAGTCTACAACAAAGTTGTAGAGTACTTAAATACCATTCTAGAACTATATACCACACCTAACTGGCTAAAAGACCCGTGAGTTATGCCCTGTTGAAGATCAGCAAACTTGCTGCCCAAAACAGAGCACTCTGTTTTTCAGTCTTTTGGAACTACACTCGTCCCTTTCCAATTTGTCTACCCAACCAGGGTCCTAAATGTTGAACCTAGTGATTTTAATTCCTTGTTATCATTATTTTTCATGCATATGCCTATGATACCTCGGTACTACGTTCCTCACAAAAGAAAATCCTAACCGGATTATACCGGCATATACGTCTCAAGTGTGGCACTAAACGGTCTCTCACACACGTTTGCTACATGGATACATATGTGGTTAGTATCTGCAGAAGAACACATAATAATGATGCACTCAATGGTTGTTTTCATTTCAGGAAGGATCATATTTAAAAGTAAATACAAACGCCCGTATCATTGTCATACGGCCGTCCTTGAGCTAAGTCACGTCTCAAGGCACGTGATCGTGTTTCAACACCACACGACGGGGAATCCGAGTAGGTCATGAACGGGTCGTCACGGTTGGGAATGTTATCAACCCAACAGATACCATCTACTGCCCTGCAGAGCACGCCGATGGCAAGCGCTGCGTATGTCCCCCTGGGCTACTTCCAGACGCACACACTCTAGCATTACTGACCACGCCATGGGGTCTCCACTTACTTGCCTAATGCACGCTAGGGATCAGCGTTTTTATATGAACTCAAAAACATGAAGAGTCCAAGAGTTTCATATTGACGTCTCACACCAAGCTGTGAGACCAATCCCTGAACCACGTTCCTCGTCAGGGGAGCTAACCGAAATTGAACCGCTTTCGGTGGCGTTCCTTACCAATCTTACCAGAGCGTAGGTGCGTCGTTACATAATTAGAATTCAAAATTATAACACATAGGTTAGTCTTTGCCACTTTAAGTAACTATGCTAGTATAGTCCTTACTTGGGCAACTACCGGATCCTCACCGTAAACCTAAGTTTTCCCATAATACAGTCCTTAAGTACTGTGCTATCCCCAATGCAGCTCTGATACCAGGCTGTGGCGGACCGGAATCCGCTCATCCAGGATCGCAGAGGGTGGTGCCGCACGATGCGACATCCGACAGCACACGTCATAAGAACACAATATATTACGTGGGAAAACAACTGAACTGTACAAACAGGTACAATACTCAGTTACAAACAATTGTCTTTATTACACAGCGGAAGTCTACTTTTCTACACTCACGCCCGCCTATCTAGCAAAAGTAGGTTGCCCAGCCCTAGGGCAACCCACACTAGCTGCACGTCTCAGCTCAGCGCGGCGTGTACGGCTCCCACTCAGCCGTGGTCCCCGACGGAGGGTAACCCTCGCCGGTGGACTCGTACTCCGAGTCCGTGGGTGGCTCCTCACCTGATAAACACTTAAGCAGCAACCGTGAGCACGATGGCTCAACAAGACTTAACCAACTCACCTAAGCATGGAACTCTACATGAGGGATACAATGAACATAGGAGAGTAACAATGCATCAATGGACACGCCTACAAGTTCATCCTTAGTTCATCTTTTAGCCACAAATTAACAGTTCGGAAATCTGAAATTTAGTAAGCAATATTTGTTGGCACACATGTAGCAATGCAATTATATCATAACAGCAGTATTGAATCATAACATTCCATAATTTATCTATGTTACGATGCAGTGAACAAGCGGTACTCGTCACCGCGAGGGACGGCGAATCGACTCGATATACACCTGCAGGGAAACCCAAAGAGCACGTCACGTACGCCCACCCGTGGAGCTGCACAGCACGCTCACTCGATGTCGTACGGGACAACCTTTCACCCAACAGCCCAAACGTTGAACCGGTCGCACCGAAACGAGCAGGAGGTTCCCCACACGGAGCATCTCTCTATGCCCGTTGGCAGATTTCCACCTTGCTGCCCTCAACCTACACCTATAAATTGGTGTGCTATGCCTCGACGCCCGGAGGTTTAGGCTACATCGGTTTATCGGGGCCCATATATCCGATATGCCTTCGGTACGTTCAATACTTGTTCAGCAGGGCCGCACACGGATCGGTCCTCAATCGACCCGGACAGGGCTGCACACACAAGACTTCCTCTTGCTGCGCCCTAGCCCCTGCCTAGTCTCATTTTTATTACTAAGGTGATCTCTCATCACTCAACCGACCCCATGTGTCCCAAGCCTATCTCGCGAGTAGATTCCAACTACTCGACTTGTACTGAAGTCCTATGAATCATTAAGCATAGCCTGTCTACTCGAGGTCTTAGACACTACCCTCACTCTTATGGACAATTTCTGGTCATGCAAGTGGGGTTCCATCCATCCTACACCTAATGCACATTTATATCATACTAGACATGTGAACAAAGTAAAACTTTATAAAAGAGCTTAATGCAAACCGGGGCTTGCCTTGTTGCTGCTGGTCAGGGGTTAGTTCTTCTTCTGGAAGTAGGAAGTCGAGTACCTCCGGATCTTCCTCGCCTTCAGCGACTACACGTTAACGATACTACATGTCAATTTAAATGCAATGCATGAACTTGAATACTTAATTACTAATAACTCTAGCTAGCCCTCCCCTTTGGTTCTGAATCTTTTTTGGTGGCTTGTTAGGGTCCTAACCATAGTCTCGACCAAGTTTCATTTGAAACAAAGTTCCTTTGAACCTTGGACAAATAAAAGCCCATTTGGTCAATATTTGAGCTTCTAAGTAATTCCAGGGGTTTTCATGGCTCCAACCATTACTTTCTGGAAACTAGAAGTCAAGATGGTTCTTATAACATTGGTTTCATGTCATTTGAAGAGTTCTACTGAAAGTTATGCCCTAATTAAGATTTGAGAAAATCTGAAAAATGTTTCTGTACATTTTTCTATTTTCTCAGGGCAGTTCTCTTAATCACCCAATTAGCGGGAATAAATGAACTTGGATGAGTCTGAAAATTTTACTGTGACTCCAGGATTTTCCAATGAACCTCTCAGACAAAATCCAGCATTTTTCATAAAGTAATTCTCTAGATAAAATTCCCCACGGTTTAAACTTTAGGGATTCAATTCTGGAAAACTATTAAGTTTCATGAGCTGAAATTGGTATTGCTGGAGATTAATCAGAATCCTGAGTTCAGCAAAATTTGGTTCACTGAATTTGGAGCTTCCAACACAAGGTTATGAATTTCTAAAGTTTGAGCTGATCCCTGAATTATTTTCCCACAGAGAATCACCTCCGCGCTAAACCAGAGGCTGACAGCGGGGCCCGCCCGTTTAAATTGAACTAACCGCGCGCTCGCGCGCGATTAGCACAGGGGCTGACAGGTGGGGCCACGCCCTTTGTCTACCTCCCGACGCCGCCGCCCCGAGCCGCCGGAGCTCTGGCGAGGTCAGCGTTCCCGGCGATCTAGCTCGCCGGCGCCGACAAGACTCGCCGCCCCCACGTAACCTCGGGTGCTGAACACGCTGGACACCATATCGCCGCCGGCTAACCACCGTAGCTCGCCGGCGATGAGCCCTATGCCTCTGTGCTACCTCGGCAACGTGTTCCCGCCCTTCTGACCATCTCCTTCGCGCGCTAATCGCGTCGCCACACTCAGGGGAACCTCGGGAAGCTCGACATGATCTCCATCGGACCTTAAACGGCCGGCAACCCAGACCTCACCGGCGACCCCCTCCTCTGCCACACTGTTTTATGGTGAACTTAGGGTTCCAGCAGTGATTTCCTTCCGCTTTTCGATCGAGAGGGGTCGCCAGAACCTCTAGATGCTCTCTCACAGTTCCGTTCGATCTTCCACCCACCAAGCTTCCCGAATTTCTCGTAAACCTAATCGGGTTCCGAAATGAGCTCCCCGCCCTAAACTGGAAAATTCACCGCGCACAAAGGTCAAACCTTGGAGCGGTTTGCGCGGTGGTCTTGAGGACGAGCTAACGCTTCACTTTCCTATGGAGGTCAAGGCCGGAAGATGATCACAGCTTGGGTGGCACACGATCGGAGCTCAGGCGACTAGGCTGCTGGTTGCGGAACTCGCGAAAAAAAGCAACTCGCCAGCGGTCTCGGGCCTTTTATAGGCCCCTGAGGCCAGTGGATAACGCGACACCTGCTGTGCCACCTCCCATGCCGAAGCAGGAGCTGGCCGGCCGAGGTGATCGGGCGCCAACGCTGGCCGCAGCTGGCGAGCGTGCTCGGTAGAGGAAGTCGGCTGAGGAGACTTCTGTGCTAAGTCTACTGACCAGTGGGCCTCCCCTCTAATTCCATTTTTAATTTTCTCAATTCTGTTGTGCCAAAATATCCTCAGCTACTCACAATTTAATGTGAGACTTAGTCACCAAGCCTTAGTTTGAATTTGAATTCTCAAATTTGAACTGTGTTTGGCTAAATTTGCTCCATGTTTAAACTGAAATTCAAATTCAGTTTTGAATTCTTGCAAATTTAGGTCTTGACAAGATGAACTCCAATGAGGATGAAAATTGGTGGGCCTACTCAGAAAAATGTGCTGAGTTTGAATATGAAGCTAACTTTTGAATTTGAGTGATGAAAGTTGCTGCAATTTGAATTTACATTCAAATAGGCCTCTTAGTCAAATACCTCCAAAAGTGCCTCAAAAAGTGTTGGATTTACATGAAACTTGGACTGAACTTTCCCAAGACTTTTTAAGGGTGAGCTCAACCTCTCATGTTCATGTGTAAAAATCCCACTTTGTGAAAGTGAAGGCTTTCCCCTCTAATCACTCTTTTGATGGAGGTTACTTGCTCTTCACAATATTTCCTAAGATATCCACAACAAAAACTGTGGTGTTGTGAGGTGAAGAAAAGTTTTTGTAAGTCTCTTTCCTTGGGCTTTTACAGCCGGGTACCTTGGAACGTCGGCGCCAAATAAAACCTCGCATGTAGAAGGAGCTAGGAACCTCGATTTTGAGAATGGTAGATGGTAGAGGATGCCTTCGTGCTTCCTTTTGCTGCTTGGAGCTCGATCACCTGAGCCAGGCAGCTGTGTGCGGGTGGAGAAACAGAGAGTAGTGCCGGCGGCTCTTTATTGCGGGAGAGGAAGCAAAGCGAGTGCGAGCTGAGGGAGGAAACAAACTCGGTTTGGGCAACGTGTGCGAGGGATAAGAGCAGGGTCTTCGATCGGCGAGCAGGAGCTGGCGTCGAGAATTCCTCGGGCAGGGGTCGGCGCCGGGAGCTAGCGAGCGCTCGTCCGAAGGAAGAAAAAACAACAGAGCCGGTTTGCAATCGAGGGTGGCTGAAATGTGGACCCCATCCCACCTAATCTCCGGCTGATATTTCCCTCTTGGTCTCCAAATTAAAAACTTTGCTTCACCTCGAAGTCATGGGTTTGAGTTTGAATTCCACTGAATTCAATTTCGGTTGAGAAGTTTGAATTGCAATTGAGTTTTTGAATTTGAATCAACATTTCAATTTCTCCCCTTTTATTGATTCAAAACACTAGCAAACTAAACCCAAATAATATGAATTTCGGCATGGTTACTATTTCAAATGTGGAGAACACATTTGGCAAATGAACCCAATTTGCCATTTTGGAGAAGTTTAAATTTGGAACTAAAATTTGAATTCAGATTTGAGGGCTTCCTTTTTTAATTCCAAACAAATAATAATCCCCCTCCAAATGAGCTGAAATTTGGTAGGTTTAATATTTGAATCATGGAGAACTAAATTTTAAGTTTAGCTCCCAAGGTTTGTAAGTTTTTGGCAAATATAAATCAGCACTTTGAATTCATACCGTTATAATCCGAAGTTTTAATTCCCCCTCTTTTCCTAAGTGGAATTTGGCTGATTCACTTGCTAGTATTTTGCGGATTTCACAGTGATGTTTGCAGGTATGGGAAGCCGGGAAATAGAGTAAGATGGCCTTTTATCTTGAAGATTCGAGGTACAGATGACTTCGGCAAGAGAACCTACTCGAGACTGAAAAAATCATATGCGGGAAGCCACTTTACCTCAAAAATCCAAGGTGCAAGTGCTCGGGTGGGAGTTCAACCTGAGAAGGCCCAGTTACCTCGCAGCGGCAAGATAAAACAGATAAACCACGAGATGCAGAGGCCGAGCAAGACTTTGTTGTTTTTGGGAAGGCTCAAAACATTCTAAATACTAAAGTTGGCATCGTGTAATCTTCTAGAATGTCAAGCATGTCATTCGTCCGTGCATTTAGATAAGGTCGAGTCTTAGAGATTAGAAAGGATCTTAGTTTAAACTTAGGAGGATAATATCATTCAGTTTGTATCGAGTCTTTATAAAGGCAGCTTTCTTCCGAGAAGAAACACAACCGATCAAATCAATACAACAACTTTTTGTTCATCTACTTTCGTTTTTCTTATGTTTCCTTAGTTCGTAGCCTAGTTCGTAGCTTCTTTGGTCTTTGCCGAGTAAAGCATCTGTCCCTCTCCACGTAAGTAGACTTACCACATTCCTAATTTCAGGAACCTATCGTCATCTAAGTTTTGGTGAGCTAACACGGAAATTTACCAAAGTACGGGTGACTTTGATCATATGTCGGTGACTCCAATCGACTTCGACCCTCTGTTCCACGAAAACATAGGTGGTATGGTAGGTCCATAGGCAATGGTTTGGTAGTATTGCTGCTTGATGTTCATTGCCAATTGCCTAGATGGGATGAAATATGGTGGCACGTATGGTGGTGCGGCGCTTGCTGAGTTGGTTGGCGCATTGTTTACGTTGCAATCTACACACTTACCCTCAGCTTCCTCCTGGACTTGCTGGACCATAGATCGGGTCTTCTGATGTAAGTTGCTATCCATGTTCTGCTGAAATCGGTTTTAAAAGATTCAAACGAGCTCTTCAATCCGTCTGTGATCGTTCATGCCATCCACTCAAAGTCAGCACCACATTTGCTTGCTACAGGCACATCTACCATATGAACAAGGTCCTCGAGTGTAAAAGATGTGTTTACCTTGCGCGTCATGGCTTCTCGCGAGTCAACCTTCTGGACGATGCCTCCTCTGGTTTTCTATAAGCACACCAGCTTGCTCTGCAGTTGTGCCATCTTCTCCTGCTCGATCTCACATTCAAGCTCTTCTTGAATGCGTTCACGGTCCTCCTGCGTGAGATCTTCCAGATGCACGTCGATAACGTTGCTAGCATCAACGGCTACACCGTTGGCATTCCTCCTCGAAGCTTCAGCCATGTCTTCTCCCATTTGATTGGTATAGAACAGCACCAGTCGTAGAGTAGAACGTGAATCTTGATCACCAAGACGTCGCTCCCCAGCGGAGTCGCCAATTATGTTGGTGTGTGATGGCAACAGATCATTGGAGTCGCCTGTGATAGATGAGTTTTAGTGTTAGTCACAAAAACTTAGATGAACTTGATGTTCCTGAGGCATGAACATGGTAACTCTCACTTTTGTTTTAGAGAGCCAGGATGCTTTTTTCAGCAAAGCAAGAAAGAACTACGAGCTACGCCTAAGAACCTACGAAGAACATAAAGGAAAAGTACAGGTACAAATGTTTTGATCAGAATTCGGTTGCTTTATTCGAGGCAGAGGGCTACCCATATATAGTCCCGGTTACAAATCTTGGAGATGTAAGGGCCTCAGTTTTTGACACATAATTGAAGTGTTCATCACCA
The DNA here is from genome assembly GCA_030760725.1 of Neostapfia colusana. Taxonomy (NCBI): domain Eukaryota; kingdom Viridiplantae; phylum Streptophyta; class Magnoliopsida; order Poales; family Poaceae; genus Neostapfia; species Neostapfia colusana. The sequence continues at coordinate 22,172,727 of JASWHV010000011.1, forward strand.
CACACACACACCTCATTTGAGGAAAGATGATGAACACAAATGAAGAGCATGTAACAATTATCAACATGCTCATTAGAAAACAAACTCACACATTGCAAAAGTGGTATTTCCCACATGTGATATAGATGGGCTGGACATATGAAAACTCCTACACTTTACTAAGGATGTCCATGCCAAGTTTCACCCAAATTCAAAACCTTTTTGAGGTCATTTTGGGTATAGTTAGGAAGAGGGCAGTTTGAAACCATATTCAAATTCAAACTGTTTTTATCCCATGAATTTAAAAGTGGGAGGCATATTCTTACTCAACACATTTTTTGAGCCCACACACCAATTTTCACTCCATTTGGAGTTGATCTTGACATGAACTAAGTGGGGCAAATTCAAACTTCATTTGAATTCAAAACTGCACTTGTGCTGAAATTCACTCAAACCAAACCCAATTCGAATCCTATTCAATTCGAATGGCTCAAGGGTGAATAATCTGAATCACCAGGGGTATTATGGGGTTCACTGTTCACTACAGTGATCAGGAGTAAATTTCAGAGGTTAAAACCCCGGGTGGGGCCCACATGTCATGGAGGGAAGAAGGAGAAACTTGCAACCAAAGTCAGAGTCTTGGTGGGAAATTCCACCGAGCAGCTGTCGGCTGTGCCACCGAGCAGCTACCGGCGCCACCAGCTGCTTTCCCCTCCGCGCGCTGGCGCCCAGGGCGGATTGCTCGCGCCCCCACGCGACCGGCACCGCCTCAGCCGAGCAGGAGTCGGCCGGCTTTATCTTCTCGCGGGCAAACCCGATCAGCGGCATTGTTTCTCGCCGCAGCTCTCTGCTCAATCGGGAAAACCAGCAAAACAATCTCCTTCGTTCCTAAGCTGCTAGACAGCCACCGGAGGTCACGCGCCACCCTCCCAACGCCTGGACCACCGGGTTTCGGCCCCTGTTCCCGTGACCAACGACGACCGCCGCAGTTTAGCTGAAGGACGGCGATCGGTCTCACGCGGGCAGCACGCTGCAACCACTTCCACGGCCGAGCAAGGGTGGCAACAGGAGCGCACGGACTTCACACTGTTTCCACCTGAAGCTCAAGCCACACCGTGAACTCTCGCCGGCGAATTCTCAGTTTTTGCTCCGGCAACCTCAAACTGAGCTTCCGGTACGGTTTCTTTAAATTCTCGCTCTATGATCTTTCGGAGGTCATCAAATCTTGCACATAGACGCTGGACTAGCCGGCGATCAAGTTCTTTTATGCATCCGTAGTGTGAAACTGTCTAGGAGTGACGAATTTCAAGCTCGATCGAGGGCGGTCATGGCGGGCACGATCGGTCACACGGGGCCGACCCACTTACCGCCATCCCTGAACCCTTTTGGCACCCTGCCGAGCTTCCTAGAGGTACACTAATGCTATAGGACCGTTTGTTCGAGGTGTTGGCAGGTTAGGACCCACGGTCGACAGCGCCGAACCTCAACCGAGGCCGCGGCACGTCGCCGAGCTATTTCCGGTCACCCCCAGCCGACCTGACACCACCGACGTGTTCCTCGACGTCGACAACCCCCTGGCGGCGAGTTTCAGACCATGGGAGGTCCGGCAGCGGCGAGCCGACGAGCTCCGGGTCTGCTCCGGCAAGGTCGGCGGCGCGGGCGCGAGAGAACGGCGGGAGGAAGACGAAGCCGACTGGCCCACGTGTCAGCGGCTGAAGAATTTAAATCGGGATCGAGTGTGGCCGGGGATCGGCTGTGCTGGCGCGCAAATACCCTGTGAGCTCCGGTGTGCCGGACACCTCCGCGCTCGACACGTGTGGTATCTCCGGTGTGCCGGACACCTCCGCGCTCGACACGTGTCCCCGCGGGCCCCCGAGAGTTTAAACTTTTTCCCCGATTTTCAGAATTCTTCCAAACTTCAAATCCTCATAACTTTGGCTAGAAAGCTCCAAATCGAGTGAACCAAATTTGGTTGGATTCAGCTCTTTGAGCACTTTTCAGCAAATCAAGTTTCACTTCATGAAAACCCTTAATTCTCCAGAATTAATTCCTCAAAGTTTAAACTGTTAGGAATTTTAACTGGAGAATCCTTTGGAGGAAAAATCCTGAAATTTTGCTGGGATGTTCACCAAAATATCCCTGAACTACCATAAAAATTTCAGATCCATTTGAGCTCATCTGATCCACCTAATGGTGTGATTAGTGAAACTGTTCCAGAGAAAATAGAAAATGTTCAGAAACATTTTCAGAATTTTCTCCGAAACTGTTTAGCTCATAACTTTAGCTAGGAACCTTCAAATTAAGTGAGACCAACTCCATTAGAACCCTCTAAAAATCTAGTTTTCAGAAAGTCATAGTTGGCTTCATGAAAATTCCTAGGACACCCTAAGAGTTCCAATTAAGGTCAAGGACATAATTAATTGTGGAGGGCTCAAATGAGCTTTGCTGCAACTAAAACTTGACCACGTCTCTGTTTAGGTTGTAACCAAGCCACAGTAAAAGTTTCACAGTCATTAGGTCTGTCTAGCAAGGGTTATAGACTTAACAACTTCAAACTTAATACAAATGCATTAAATTAATACATGTATTGTTTCTATCATGTAGTCGCTAAGGTCGAGGAGGAACCCGAAGTCCTAGACTTCGTTACTCCGGAGGAACAGCTAGCCTACGACCAAGAGCAGCAAGGCAAGCTACGGTTTACATTAACCTTTTTACAAATTTTTATTGTTTTGAGCACATACTTGTTTCCTCTTTTCTGTACATTAAAGTCTTATTTGGAAGCCCCACTGCATAGCCAAGAGAACCATGGGTTGGGTTAGGATTGCAAACCCCGTTAGCTACTGCATTGCTAGGATAGAGTAGGATTCGGTACAAGTCGGGTAGTTGGAACTACTCGCGAGAATAGGCTAGAGGCAAATTGCTCGGGTAGTGATAGCACATGAAACACATGGCAAGAAAATGAGACCAAGCGGAGGGTAAGGGCAGCAGGACTTTGGGGCCTGTGTGCTGTAGCTCCGCTTGTGTCGATTGAGGACCGAGCCGTGTGCGGGCCTGTTGAACAAGCTAGAACAGTACCGAAGACCTACCGGCTATATGGGAACCGGGAAACTGATGTAACTCGGGTAGCTGGGTATTGAGGCATTGCCCGTCGTTCAGAGGGTAGGTTGAGAGCTTGAGGTGTAAATCGGCTGGCGGCACGGAGATGCGCGTGCAGAGACCTCTTGCTCGGGACGATGGGACCGGTTCAATATTTGGCTGACGGGTGAAAGGTAGTTGCGTACGGCGTCCGTGATGGTTGTTGTAGGCAACATCGAGTACAGGCGTACGTGACGGGTTGTTCGGGTAACCCTGCAGGTGTAAATCGATTATAATCGCCGTCCCTCGCGGTCAGTGAGTACCACTTGTTCACTGTACCGTGACGTAGAAAGAACAGGCTAGACACATGTTAAAATGCTGCTGATTGAAAGATGGACATTGATTGTTAATGATATGCTGTAGTCTAGAGCTAACTAAAGTTCTTTTCAACTTTGGGCAAAGTACATGAGAGAAATGCGTTTCTTGTTTGATTGCGGCTCTCTCATGTGCCTTAGCGTAAGGTTCTCCACAACCTGCTGCTAAAACTTGGAAGTAAGGTTCTACTAATTAGGCGAGTCCTTGCAAATGATTTTTACCTCATGTAACCCATTACCCTCATGTAGAAGTTCCATGTTTAGGTGAGATGGGTCAGACTTGCTGAGCCTTCGTGCTCACTGCTTGTGTTTGAAGCTTTTGCAGGGTTCTATGAGGAAGGGACTCCCGAAGAGGAGACAGAACCCCAGGAGGGGAACCCGTCGAGTGGGAGTCGTGCACGCCGCCGAGTTAGTGTGCGTCTGTGCTAGCAAGGACATGTTCGAGGGCTGAACGTGCACTTGATGCTTAGTCTACGCCCGCGAGTGTAGACTGAACTTATTTTGATGTAAACATGTTCATAAACTTGTTTATGTAATAAAATTTCGCTTCCGCTTTGTACCTTTGACGTGTGTTATCCGGTGCTGTGCAACGCAGCACCCCTAAGCGTGATCCTGGCTCGACAGGACCTTGGGGTCGTGTCAGGAGATTCCTACCATTCTAAGTTTAAACTCTTCTTCTTAAACTTAGGTTTATCTCTAAGGCACATATACGTAAATGTATCGTGCGGACATCTGTAAAAGTCCCAAAATGTGAATATAAAGAAACATGAGTTTGCACAAATGTTGGAGTCATGTGTATGAAAAAGGGGCTTAGTTGAAACTTTTTCCCACATATGATGACATAGGTGAGATTTCTTCTAAACAAACTTAGGGTTACTGCATGGATGGACCTCATGTAGATTAGAACCCCAGACATGAAGAGCTCAAGTGCAAGGGAAGGGTTTAAAAATCAGTGATGAACTAAATGTAGATTCAAACTTCAAGTGAGGGGAAGACACAATGGAAATTCAAAACTGTTTGTGTCCAAACTATTGTTTGCAGCAGCTAACACAAGAATCAAGTGGCATATTTGGATTCCTTAGGTCCAAATTAGTGGGGAGGCAAAGTTTCATTAATTTTTGAAAAGATTTGCTGCCCATTTTTCCAAAGGGGGTCAAATGTGCAAAGAATTCAAATGAACATTTGAATTTGCATGGAATTTGTCCAAACTTGTCAAATGAGCTCAGTTTCCAATTTTCAAAAACAATTGGGTTGGATAATTGTCAAACTCTGGAGATATTTTGAGGAAAAGAGGTACTAAATTGTGGGGCCCACATGTCATAGGAATGAGTATACTTAACACTTAAGTTTTCTCTCTGGTCCTCACTCCACCGAGGTGTAACCCCGGGGCGACACCGAGCGGCCGCCCCCTTCGACCGAGGCTCCACCTCCTGCTCCAGCTAGCGCCGACCTGATCTTTACCCCGGGACCAGCTGCAGCACGTTGCCGTCTTCGTTTTGATCGCGCGCTGGCTGTTCTTCTCGCGCGCAAACAGCAACCGGCGCTCACTGCCGCACTCCTTTCTCCCCGATCGCCAGGCCCAACCAAGCTTCGGTTGCGCGCGCCGGCAGTACAGAAAAGCAGCGCCTGCGCCTGCTCTACCACACCAGCCCCGCAACACCGGAGGCCCTAGCCTGTGGCGCGCACAATTTGGCAAACGGCGCCGAAAAACAGAGCTGTCCGGCGGAGAACCGGAGCTGGTCTCACGTGGACAGCCCCACCGAGAGCTTATCAGGCCCGAGCTAGAGCACCCTCGGATGCGCTGGGAGCCCCTGATGCTCATCCCCGAAGCTCAAGCCATGAGATGATCTACCGGGCTCGAATTTGGGAAAAGATCGCCGTCGGGCACCATCCGACCTTCTGATACGGTAATACCAAATTCAATCGTCCCTATCGTTCTTAGGCTGTGAAACCTTGCACACAGGACCGCCACTAACCGGCGATCAGTAGTCCTTCACAACCCTAGTTGGAAAGATGCACATAGACCGCATGAAATCCAGAATTTCCGACCTCAAACGCGGAGGAGGTTTCGGGTGCACGGTGAGACACCAGTAGCCGCCGGTCCCGAGCAGTTTTGAGGCTAGGTCGAGCATCCCCATAGTCCACTGGTGCTGTAGCGCCGTTCCACCGAGGTCTGGGCAGGCTAGGATGACCGGGCGACGTTACCGAACCGGTCCAGAGCCGCCGCGCCGTGGCCAGCTAGGTTAGAGCCATCGCCGGCCGGGAAGAGGGTTCCATCGTGTTCAGCACGTGAAATAAGGCCCTAGCGGCGAGGGAGGGCTCGGGGGATGGCCGGAAGGCCGGAATCCGTCGAACTCCGGCGAGCCCGGCGGCGCGCGGGCGCGGGGGCCGGAGGTAGAAGACGACCCGGCAGGTCCCGCCTGTCAGCGACCGGGAGTCGGAGTTCTGATCGGCTGTGGCGCGGGGATCACGTGTGGCAGCGCGAGAAATACTCAGTAGCCCCGTGTGGCTTGCCCCGACACGTGACACCTGTCCCCTGGACCCACTGCCAGCATTTGAACATTTTGGAGAATTTCAGTTTTCAGTTCAAACTTTGAATAGCTACAACTTTGGGTAGGAGAATCCAAAAATTGTGAAACAAATTTTGTTGGATTCTTCTGATATAGTACTATCCAAATGTAGAACCCAATTTGTATGAAACCCTATATTTAATTCTGTAAAATTCCTTAAAGCTTTTTAGAAAAAGAATTTTTGAGGGAGTTTGGTTAATCCAAAAATCCTCAAATTTTGCCAGAATACTCTCTAGGATGTTAGTGAACTCCTGTAACAATTTCAGCTCAACTGTAGTTGATTTGCTTAGGGCAATCCAGATTCAAAGTTGCTGTATTCAAATGAGTACAGAAACAATTTCAGAAAATTCCCAGAACTTAGAAATTCATTACTGGGAGATTCTTAGTTCCATAAATCCTAGGAAAATTCATGCAAGCTATATGAGCTATAATTGGAATTGTAGTTCACTAATTTTGGCATGAACATGGGTATGATCTCAGAATTAATTCTTCTTTGCTTATTTGCTTAGAAAATTATTCTGAACAAACCACTCAATGAAAAGTGCTAATTTTTGGTCCAGAGGGTTTTCTTGTGACAAGGAACTTACATGAAAATTCTCAGCTCCATTGGAGCCCTGGATCACCCCTGTTCTGTTTAACCTCTTTAGGTGATTAATATAGAAGAGGGGGAAAACCACTTAGCACTTAATCATGTGTTTAGATCCAAACCTAAACCACTAGCACCAGTGTTATTTTAAATTCTTAAACAGAGTTCCAGTTTTTAAAAACTTGTTATTAGTACTTGTAGCAAAATCTTTACAATTAAACAATTGTGCATATGCATTACGTGTAGCATCTACGTGAAGGACTTGAAGTCATTGGAGTAGAGATCAAAGGAGGGAGGCAAGGGATCAATTCAAGTGGTCTTCACTAACTGCATATATATATATATATATATATATATATATATATATATATATATATATATATATATATATATATATATATATATATATATATAGATATATATATATATATATAAGTCACCTGCAAAACAAAGGCAAGCCCCGGTTTGCATCAAATTTACAAGTTTTTATTTGTATTCACTTCATACGTCTAGCATTGTATTTATTGCATTACGTCTAGGTGGTATGAAACTCCAAATGCATGACCCAGAAAACCCTGGAGTTTAATGTAGTATATGTTATGAATTAATTATAACTGCTGATCTCAACCAAAGTGGATTAAAAGAAGCAAAACTCGAGTGGGCAGATTCCTACTCGTGAACAGGGATTTAGGGGGATCAATCGGAAGAGTTGGGAATTGATCCTCATAGTTGGGAATGGAGACCGGGCAGTGGATGGAAGGTCAAGGACGTGGTCCTATGAGCCTAGTCTATGTCTGAGTCGATTAAGGCCCGTTCTCGTGTGCGGCCCGTTGGGCAAGTTTGAGTTGTGTACCGGATGCATACTGGCTATATGGGACCCAGGAAACCGATGTAACATGTTAACCTGGGTGTCGAGGCATACCTCACCGTCTGATGCCGATGCTGAAAGGATAGAGAAGTCTGCTCTACGAGGGTTTGCCGTAGAGAGACTTAATCCCAGTCGGTGGGACCGGCTCGACATTTGGGTGTCGTGTGAAAGGTTGCCACGTACGACGTCAGTGACAGTTGCTGTGTGCAACGTCGAGTACGGGCATACGTGTCGTGTCAGCCGGGTGTTTTTGATTGCAATCACCGTCGCTCGCGGTAGTGAGCATACTTGTTCTCTGCGTCGTGACGTAGTAATAAACCGGGAAACATTTAACATGCTTCGTGGGTAATCCTCATAATGGAGATGAGGAACGATCAACACTTCACTAAATTTAGTTTCCACCTTGGGCTAGTAGCGTCGAGGCAAAGCGTTTCTTGTTTGATTGTGGAGTCTCGACGTTAATGGCGTAAGGTTTGTATGAGTCTAGAATAGCTCACTAAAGTTACTTTCACCTCGGGCAAGTGACATCGAGATGAAGCGTTTCTTGTTTGATTGTGGAGTCTCGATGTAGGTTGCGCGAGGACTATAAAAGTTGATTAAAACTGGAAGTAAGGACTCTCCTTTAGCTCAAGTTTATCGTTTATGCAAACTGCTATAATCAGCCCTCTATTTCCATCATATAGAGTTTCATGGCTAGGGTGACGGGTCAGACTTGTGGAGCTTCGTGCTCACAGATACTGCATAAGTTGTTTTGCAGGTCATAACTGTACGCTGAGATGTACGGGTACCTGATGAGACTCGGAGCTCTCCGAGGGATGAACTCAGGGTAACCCCTGCCGCTGCTATTATGACAGTGTTGCTAGCGAGAAGGGTCCGCGGGCTGGATACCTTCTCTGTTGCTTAGCATAGGTATGATACGTGAGTTGTAATAGTCTTCCGCTATAATTTATTTTGAGAAGCATGTATAAATTTACACTTTGTAAGCTTCCGCCTGATGTATGTAATATGATGCTTTATGATGCGTGCTGTTGGGTGCCGCATCGCACTGCACCACCCAATGCGATTCCCGGGGGATGTGTCCCGTCCCCGTGAGTGATCGGGACAGCGGGGTCCTCACAGCGTGGTATCAGAGCCGCATTGGTAATAGCACACGGAATAAGGATCGTATTACGACAAAAACTTAGGATTCGGTGAGGAAACGGTATTAGGCCCACATAAGGACTATAGTAGTATAGTTACTTAAGGTGGCATGACTAACCTACTTGTTATAATTCTGAAATTTTGATTATGTAACGACGCACCTACGTTCAGGTAAGCATGGTAAGGAACGCTACCGAAAGCGGTTTAATTTCGGTTAGCTCCCCTGACGAGGAAAGTAGTTCAGGGATAGGTCTCACAGCTTGGTGTGAGACGTTAATATGAAACTCTTGAACTCTTCATGTTCCTGAGTTCATATGAAACGCTGATCCCTAGCGTGCATTAGGCAAGTAAGTGGAGACCCCATCGCGTGGTCAGTAACGCGAAAGTGTGTTCGTCTGGAAATAGGCCAGGAGGACATACACAGCGCTTGCCATCGGCGTGCCCTGCAGGGCAGTAGGTGGTATCTGTTGGGTTGATAACATTCCCAACCGTGACGACCTGTTCATGACATACTCGGGTTCCCCGTCGTGTGGTGTTGAAACATGATCACGTACCTTGAGACGTGACTTAACTCAAGTACGGCCGTATGGCAATGATACGGACGTTTGTGTTTACTTTCAACTATAGTACAGCCTGGAATGAAACAACCCTTGAGTGCTCCACTATTGAGTGTTTTCTGCAGGTACTAACCACGTACGTATCCCGTGTAGTACACGTGTGTGAGAGACCCTTTAGTGCCACTGATTATACGTATATACCGGTATAATCCGGTTTAGGATTTTCTTTTGGAGAGACAACGTAGTACCGACATTGTTCTTACGGTGCATCGACACCGTACCACACATACTAACCTCTTCCCTATGAAGAAATGATTCATGAGCTAACTTTCAACTAAAAATGGAAGTTTGAAACGAATATTAGTCACTGAACTCTTCTTTTGAACTAAGATTCAAATGAGAGAGTGTCTAGGTGTTAAAGATTTCAAAAACAGAGTGCTCTGTTTCTGGCAGAAATTTTTGCTGGACTTTTACAGAGCATAACTCTGAGTAGCTGTAACCAATTAAGGTGTATGATACAGTTCTGGAAAGATTTTCAAGTGCTCTACAACTTTCTTGTAGACCTCCAGAGCAAAATCACAGATTAAGTTGGTGAAAAGTTCAGTTGAAGGCAAACTGTTCAGAACCAGGACAGTAACAAAGCCTCTCTGAACCTTTCTGTTTTTAAGCCATAACTGCCTGTAGAAAAATCCCTAGGAGGCCTTTGGATACTCGTTAGATAGATATTAAAGTTAACTTTAACTTTGATATTCAACTTGAGTTACGAAAGTGCTTTTAACTGGATCAGAATCTGATCTGTTTAAGGACCAATCAGTCAGCTTGTAAATCCTTGCTGTAGATACATCAGTTTGCGCATAAATCATTTTGCTTAGATGTTGAGGTTTCATTATCAGTGTTACACTACTTTGTTTATGGACTAAATTAAGTGATAGTGTTGAACTGATAATGAACTCTTGCAATTGCAGAATGGTGCGAACTCGTTCCATGAGTGAGGTGGGTGGTTCCAGTGGTGGTCGTGGTGATAACTCTCCACAGCGGGAGCAGCGAGCTCCGCAACAGCAGCCTCCACCAGGGCCTCCACCCACGGTCACAATGGCGGACATTCTGGCTGCCATGACAGGTGCAAGCGATGAGCGAACCGACTTGCTCCGCACCCTGGTGATGAATACATCCCGTCAAGGGGGATGTCAAGACGAAGACTTGCGCCAACCTCAACTGAATTCCTATGTTGAGTTCTTGGCAACTCAACCACCGGTTTTCATTGAATCTGAGGATCCTCTGGTGGCGGATAGCTGGATCCGCACCATTGAATTTAAGTTCGGGTTGCTTCAATGCACCGAACAACAGAAGGTTTTATACGCAGCGCAACAACTTCACGGGTCCGCCAGTGCATGGTGGGCAAATCAACTCGCCTCCTTACCAGATGGACATGACGTTTCGTGGGCAGAATTCCGGAAGGCGTTTCTCGCGTATCATGTTCCTTCCGGAATAATTCAGCGGAAACTTGAGGAGTTTCTGGCCTTAAAACAAGGAGGGAGGGGTGCATACGAGCATTCACGAGTGTTCAACAAGCTGGCGCAGTATGCGCCTCAACATGTGAACACCGAAGCACAAAAGTGTGAGTGGTTCTTCCGCAGCCTCAATCCCATGCTAAAGGAGAGACTCGTGTTAGCTGATCGAAAGAACTTCAACGAATTGATGAGTGCTGCCATCATGGTTGAAGATGCTCAGCGGGAAGTGCAGTCTGAGAAAAGAAAGAACCATGTACCACCGGAGAGCAGCAGTAGTGCTCCGAGAAATACAGGGTGGTAGACAGTACCTTGAACTGTCAGCTGATGCAGCCGGCTCGACGACTCCAGCAACATTCGGGTCGTTCGTCCCAATACTTTGAATTCAGACAGCTGCAACAACGGTATAGGCAGCCACGTTATTCTGCTCCTCAAGTGTTCTTGCCGCAGCAGAATACCACTAATGTCCATGCACAGAGCAACCAGGAACCGGCTGAGAAACCGTGCTTCACGTGCGGGTACTTGGGTCACATCAGCAGGAAGTGTCCAGAAAGGATACGCCACAGAGAAACTACACCGGGGCGGGGTATAAATCAACCCCGTGCTCAGCTTCAAGGAACAGCACCAAAATCCGGGTGCACTTATCATACAGCTCTAGAGGATGTGCCAGATGGGGCACCTGTACTAGCGGGAATGTTCACCCTCAATGGACTGCCCGTGTTAATTTTATTTGACTCTGGAGCTACACACAATTTCATCAGCAGGTTGTTTGTGTGCAAAGCTGAGCTCTCCACCTCTACACCGAAGGATCACTATCTTATCCGCTCACCTGGTGGAAATATAGCCGCTAATGAAGTAGTGGTCAAAGCACCCTTGTGCTTAGGTGGAAACTTATACCCCACAACCCTCATTGTGTTAGAGGGGCAAAAGATCGACGTGATTCTAGGAATGGCGTGGATGAACTACCACGGGGCTGTTCTCGATATTGGTCCACGGATTGTTAGTTTGGACTCTCCAATCTACGGTCTCCAAACGCTCATACTTGAAGCCGTGGATTCTAAAAATCCAGTGGTGTACCACAGTGTGACCACGAAACTGGAGGATATTCCAGTGGTCCGTGAGTACCCAGATGTGTTTCCCGACGATATTCCAGGGATGCCGCCTGAGAGGGATGTGGTATTCAAGATCGAGTTAGCACCGGGAACCACACCAATATCTCGGAGGCCGTACAAAATGTCTCCGAAGGAATTAGCGGAACTGAAAGAACAGCTAAAGGACTTAATGGACAAAGGGTTCATCCGACCAAGCTCATCGCCATGGGGCTGTTCAGCCCTCTTTGTGAAGAAAAAGGATGAGTCACTTCGATTATGTGTGGATTATCGGCCACTGAATGCAGTGACGATCAAAAATAAATATCCACTGCCGCGGATTGATATATTGTTTGATCAATTGGTGGGTTCCAAGGTATTCTCCAAGATGGACTTACGGTCTGGTTATCATCAGATAAAAATCAGAGCGGAGGATATACCGAAGACGGCTTTCTCGACTAGATACGGGCTCTATGAGTATCTAGTCATGTCTTTCGGGCTAACAAATGCACCCCCACACTTCATGTATCTCATGAATTCTGTATTCATGCCAGAGTTGGATCAGTTCGTCGTGGTTTTCATCGACGACATTCTCGTATACTCCAAATCGGAGGAGGAGCACACCAAACATCTCCATATTGTGCTCCAACGCCTACTAGAACATAAGCTGTATGCCAAATTCAGCAAGTGTGAATTTTGGATCAGAAAAGTACCATTCTTAGGCCACATTATTTCAGCAGAGGGTGTGGCCGTGGATCCAACAAAAAATGAGCAAGTCTTGAAGTGGGAGTCTCCAACATCTGTTCATCAAATCCGCAGTTTTCTGGGGCTAGCGGGTTACTATCGGAGATTTATTCCCAGCTTCTCAAAAGTGGCTAAACCAATGACAGAGTTTCTGAAGAAGAGCAGCAAGTATGTGTGGACATAGGCCTGTGAAGAGGCATTTCAAACATTGAAGAAACATCTCACAACGGCACCGGTGTTAGCCCAACCGGATACAACAAAGCCATTTGATGTTTATTGTGATGCCTCAGGCATTGGACTTGGCTGCGTCTTAATGCAAGATAGACGCGTGATTGCGTATGGGTCTCGACAACTCCGCAACCACGAGCAGCACTACCCCACTCATGACCTAGAACTTTCTGCAGTGGTGCTTGCGTTGAAGATGTGGAGGCACTACTTACTTGGAAATTTAGTGCACCTCTACACCGACCATAAGAGCCTCAAATATATATTCACTCAGAAGGATATTAATATGAGGCAGCGTAGATGGCTGGAATTAATTAAAGACTATGAGTTCGAGATCCATTACCGTCCGGGCAAAGCTAACGTGGTGGCTGATGCACTCAGTCGTAAGTCCCACGTTAATAACTTGGCAGTTGTTCCGGATGAGGATGAAGAACCAAGCTTGCGGGTGATTCCGTATGGAGCATTGTATAATCTTGCTCTGGTGCCTACCATTAGAGAAGAGATTGTACAAGCCCATAAGAGAGATAAAGGAATGCGGAAAATCCGGGCAAGAATCAATGAGGATAAAATGAAATGTTTCCGGGAAGATGAACAAGGTGTGTTATGGTTTAACAACCGTATCGTGGTGCCCCGGAACCTGAAGCTAAGGAAGAAAATCTTCGATGAAGCTCATATGTCCAAGTACTCGATACATCCAGGGAGCAATAAGATGTATCAAGATCTGAAAACAAAATTTTGGTGGACTCGGATGAAGCGAGAAATTGCCAAATATGTATTCGAGTGTGATACATGTCGGCGAGTCAAAGCTGATCACATTAAGAAAGCAGGAATGCTACGACCATTAAGTATTCTGGCATGGAAGTGGGAGGACATCAGCATGGACTTTATTGTTGGACTACCTCTCACATCCAGAAAGCATGACTCCATTTGGGTGATTGTTGATCGCTTAACGAAATCAGCCCACTTCATCCCAGTGAGTACAAGATTTTCAACTAAGCAATATGCGGAGTTGTATCTTTCAAGGATTGTGTGCTTACATGGAGTCCCCAAACCATCATATCGGACCGAGGTTCAATATTTGTTGCTCGTTTCTAGGAGCAACTACATGAATCTCTAGGAACAAAGTTAATCAGAAGTTCAGCATACCATCCCCAGACGGACGGTCAAACGGAAAGGGTGAACCAGATTCTGGAGGATATGCTGAGGGCATGTGCCATAGATCATGGAAAGAACTGGGATAACCATTTGCCATTAGCGGAGTTTTCTTATAACAATGGTTACCAATCCAGTATTAAAATGGCACCATAGGAAGCACTTTATGGCAGGAAGTGCCGCACACCACTCAATTGGTGTGAATCGGGCGAGAGGGTGATTTTCGGCATTGATCTTGTAAAAGATGCCGAAGAGCGGGTCCAGCTGATTCAAGAAAACCTTAGGGCCGCTCAATCTTGCCAGAAAAGCTGTGCGGACCAGCGACGCCGACCCTTGTGTTTTGAAGTCGGAGATCACGTCTATCTCCGAGTATCCCCGATGAAGGGAATTCATCGATTCGGGGTCAAGGGAAAGCTAGCTCCTCGCTTTGTGGGTCCGTTCCTTATTACAGAACGGTGTGGGCCGGTAGCCTACCGTTTGGAGCTGCCGCCATCCTTATCGGGCATCCACGACATCTTCCATGTCTCACACTTGAGAAAGTGTTTGAAGAAACCGACGGACATCCTTTTGGAAGACATGGAAATATTGCAACCGGACCTCACCTACGCCGAGAAGCCCATCAAGATTATCGACGAGAAGAGCCTGATCACTCGAAATCGGGCTTTGAAATTTTACAAAGTCCTGTGGAGTAATCACACACCGGAAGAAGCGACTTGGGAGAGTGAAGATTTCCTCCACAAGAACTATCCGGAACTTCTATCGTAGTTGTTGTAATTACCTTCCGTCTCATCTTTCTTTTGTAATCTCGGGACGAGATTCTTTTAAGGGGGAGGATTGTAAAGGTCCCAAAATGTGAATACAAAGAAACATGAGTTTGCACAAATGTTGGAGTCATGTGTATGAAAAGGGGCTTAGTTGAAACTTTTTCCCACATATGATGACATAGGTGAGATTTCTTCTAAACAAACTTAGGGTTACTGCATGGATGGACCTCATGTAGATTAGAACCCCAGACATGAAGAGCTCAAGTGCAAGGGAAGGGTTTAAAAATCAGTGATGAACTAAATGTAGATTCAAACTTCAAGTGAGGGGAAGACACAATGGAAATTCAAAACTGTTTGTGTCCAAACTATTGTTTGCAGCAGCTAACACAAGAATCAAGTGGCATATTTGGATTCCTTAGGTCCAAATTAGTGGGGAGGCAAAGTTTCATTAATTTTTGAAAAGATTTGCTGCCCATTTTTCCAAAGGGGGTCAAATGTGCAAAGAATTCAAATGAACATTTGAATTTGCATGGAATTTGTCCAAAATTGTCAAATGAGCTCAGTTTCCAATTTTCAAACAATTGGGTTGGATAATTGTCAAACTTTGGAGATATTTTAAGGAAAAGAGGTACTGAATTGTGGGGCCCACATGTCATAAGAATGAGTATACTTAACACTTAAGTTTTCTCTCTGGTCCTCACTCCACCGAGGTGTAACCCCGGGGTGACACCGAGCGGCCGCCCCCGTCGACCGAGGCTCCACCTCCTGCTCCAGCTAGCGCCGACCTGATCTTTACCCCGGGACCAGCTGCAGCACGTTGCCGTCTTCGTTTTGATCGCGCGCTGGCTGTTCTTCTCGCGCGCAAACAGCAACCGGCACTCACCGCCGCACTCCTTTCTCCCCGATCGCCAGCCCCAACCAAGCTTCGGTTGCGCGCGCCGGCAGTACAGAAAAGCAGCGCCTGCGCCTGCTCTACCACACCAGCCCCGCAACACCGGAGGCCCTAGCCTGTGGCGCGCACAATTCGGCAAACGGCGCCGAAAAACAGAGCTGTCCGGCGGAGAACCGGAGCTGGTCTCACGTGGACAGCCCCACCGAGAGCTTCTCAGGCCCGAGCTAGAGCACCCTCGGATGCGCTGGGAGCCCCTGATGCTCGTCCCCGAAGCTCAAGCCATGAGATGATCTACCGGGCTCGAATTTGGGAAAAGATCGCCGTCGGGCACCATCCGACCTTCTGATATGGTAATACCAAATTCAATCGTCCCTCTCGTTCTTAGGCCGTGAAACCTTGCACACAGGACCGCCACTAACCGGCGATCAGTAGTCCTTCACAACCCTAGATGGAAAGATGCACATAGACCACATGAAATCCAGAATTTCCGACCTCAAACGCGGAGGAGGTTTCGGGTGCACGGTGAGACACCAGTAGCCGCCAGTCCCGAGCAGTTTTGAGGCTAGGTCGAGCATCCCCATAGTCCACTGGTGCTGTAGCGCCGTTCCACCGAGGTCTGGGCAGGCTAGGATGACCGGGCGACGTTACCGAACCGTTCCAGAGCCGCCGCGCCGTGGCCAGCTAGGTTAGAGACACCGCCGGCCGGGGAAGAGGGTTCCATCATGTTCAGCACGTGAAATAAGACCCTAGTGGCGAGGGAGGGCTCGGGGGATGGCCGGGAGGCCGGAATCCGTCGAACTCCGGCGAGCCCGGCGGCGCGCGGGCGCGGGGGCCGGAGGTAGAAGACGACCCGGCGGGTCCCGCCTGTCAGCGACCGGGAGTCGGAGTTCTGATCGGCTGTGGCGTGGGGATCACGTGTGGCGGCACGGGAAATACTCAGTAGCCCCGTGTGGCTTGCCCCGACGCGTGACACCTGTCCCCTGGACCCACTGCCAGCATTTGAACATTTTGGAGAATTTCAGTTTTCAGTTCAAACTTTGAATAGCTACAACTTTTGGTAGGAGAATCCAAAAATTGTGAAACAAATTTTGTTGGATTCCACTGATAGAGTACTATCCAAATGTAGAACCCAATTTGTATGAAACCCTATATTTAATTCTGTAAAATTCTTTAAAGCGTTTTAGCAAAAGCATTTTTGAGGGAGTTTGGTTAATCCAAAAATCCTCAAATTTTGCCAGAATACTATCTAGGATGCTAGTGAACTCCTGTAAAAATTTCAGCTCAACTGTAGTTGATTTTCTCAGGGAAATCCAGATTCAAAGTTGCTGTATTCAAATGAGTACAGAAACAATTTCAGAAAATTCCCAGAACTTAGAAATTCATTACTGGGAGATTCTTAGCTCCAAAAATCCTAGGAAAATTCATGCAAGCTATATGAGCTATAATTGGAATTGTAGTTCACTAATTTTGGCATGAACATGGGTATGATCTCAGAATTAATTCTTCTTTGCTTAGAAAATTATTCTGAACAAACCACTCAATTCAAAGTGCTAATTTTTGGTCCAGAGGGTTTTCTTGTGACAAGGAACTCACATGAAAATTCTCAGCTCCATTGGAGCCCTGGATCACCCCTGTTCTGTTTAACCTCTTTAGGTGATTAATATAGAAGAGGGGGAAAACCACTTAGCACTTAATCATGTGTTTAGATCCAAACCTAAACCACTAGCACCAGTGTTATTTTAAATTCTTAAACAGAGTTCCAGTTTTTAAAAACTTGTTATTAGGACTTGTAGCAAAATCTTTACAATTAAACAATTGTGCATATGCATTACGTGTAGCATCTACGTGAAGGACTTGAAGTCATTGGAGTAGAGATCAAAGGAGGGAGGCATGGGATCAATTCAAGTGGTCTTCACTAACTTCATATATATATAAGTCACCTGCAAAACAAAGGCAAGCCCCGGTTTGCATCAAATTTACAAGTTTTTATTTGTATTCACTTCATACGTCTAGCATTGTATTTATTGCATTACGTCTAGGTGGTATGAAACTCCAAATGCATGACCCAGAAAACCCTGGAGTTTAATGTAGGATATGTTATCAATTAATTATAACTGCTGATCTCAACCAAAGTGGATTAAAAGAAGCAAAACTCGAGTGGGCAGATTCCTACTCGTGAACAGGGATTTAGGGGGATCAATCGGAAGAGTTGGGAATTGATCCTCATAGTTGGGAATGGAGACCGGGCAGTGGATGGAAGGTCAAGGACGTGGTCCTATGAGCCTAGTCTATGTCTGAGTCGATTAAGGCCCGTTCTCGTGTGCGGCCCGTTGGGCAAGTTTGAGTTGTGTACCGGATGCATACTGGCTATATGGGACCCAGGAAACCGATGTAACATGTTAACCTGGGTGTCGAGGCATACCTCACCGTCTGATGCCGATGCTGAAAGGATAGAGAAGTCTGCTCTACGAGGGTTTGCCGTAGAGAGACTTAATCCCAGTCGGTGGGACCGGCTCGACATTTGGGTGTCGTGTGAAAGGTTGCCACGTACGACGTCAGTGACGGTTGCTGTGTGCAACGTCGAGTACGGGCGTACGTGTCGTGTCAGCCGGGTGTTTTTGATTGCAATCACCGTTGCTCGCGGTAGTGAGCATACTTGTTCTCTGCGTCGTGACGTAGTAATAAACCGGGAAACATTTAACATGCTTCGTGGGTAATCCTCATAATGGAGATGAGGAACGATCAACACTTCACTAAATTTAGTTTCCACCTTGGGCTAGTAGCGTCGAGGCAAAGCGTTTCTTGTTTGATTGTGGAGTCTCGACGTTAATGGCGTAAGGTTTGTATGAGTCTAGAATAGCTCACTAAAGTTACTTTCACCTCGGGCAAGTGACATCGAGATGAAGCGTTTCTTGTTTGATTGTGGAGTTTCGATGTAGGTTGCGCGAGGACTATAAAAGTTGATTAAAACTGGAAGTAAGGACTCTCCTTTAGCTCAAGTTTATCGTTTATGCAAACTGCTATAATCAGCCCTCTATTTCCATCATATAGAGTTTCATGGCTAGGGTGACGGGTCAGTCTTGCGGAGCTTCGTGCTCACAGATACTGCATAAGTTGTTTTGCAGGTAATAACTGTACGCTGAGATGTACGGGTACCTGATGAGACTCGGAGCTCTCCGAGGGATGAACTCAGGGTAACCCCTGCCACTGCTATTATGACAGTGTTGCTAGCGAGAAGGGTCCGCGGGCTGGACACCTTCTCTGTTGCTTAGCATAGGTATGATACGTGAGTTGTAATAGTCTTCCGCTGTAGTTTATTTTGAGAAGCATGTATAAATTTACACTTTGTAAGCTTCCGCCTGATGTATGTAATATGATGCTTTATGATGCGTGCTGTTGGGTGCTGCATCGCACGGCACCACCCAATGCGATTCCCGGGGGAGGTGTCCCGTCTCCGTGAGTGATCGGGACGGCGGGGTCCTCACAACATCTTCTAGAAATTCCTATTACATTGCCATGACAAAATGTAAAAAGATACAATATTTGAGTCATCCTAAGAAGCGTTAAGTTTGGCCTTGGCCTCTACATCTCGCGGTTCTGCTCTTTTATCTTGCAGCCACGACGTAAATCTGGCTCCCCCACTGACTTACCACTTGAGTGCCTGTATCTTGGGTTTTCTGAGAGGGCCCGACCTCGAGCACAGGGCCGTGCCGACTCACCCGGGGATCACATTGGGTGGTGCCGTGTTATGCGGCACCCAATAGAACACATATAAGGAACAATGTATTACATAAATCAAAAGCGGAAGCTTACGAACGTTCTTTGTAAATAATTTACATAAAATAGCTACAACGGAAGTCTACAACAGCTCATGTTGATTATCTAAGAAGCACTCGAGAAGAGGTCCAGCCCGCGGACTCCTCTCGCTAGCAACACGAAGACATGGCAGCGGCTAGGTTCTCCAAGTGGTACATGTCTCGGAAGTTCCCGAGTCTCACCGGACAACCTTCTTTATAACGTCGAGGTTTACCTGCAAAACCACTTATATAGCAAGAGTGAGCACAAAGGCTCAGCAAGACTTAACCGTCTCTCCTAAGACATGAAACTCTACATGAAAGTAACCTAAGACTTAAGCCTGTCATTTGCGAAAAGACTCGCCTACGAGTTCATCCTTAACTTTCAGATTTTAGCCATAATAGTAGTGAACCTGCGACCAGCAACATTGGAACTCCACAATCAAACAAGAAACGCTTCATTCCAATGTTACTTGTCCCAAGGTGGAAAAGTAACTTTAGTTTGCTCTATCTCTACTTCACACATGGTTTTCATGCAATTTACAATTATCATAACAGCATTTAAAACTTTGCAAACTATACCCACACAACTTGATTACTACGTCATAACACAGGGAGCAAGCGGTAATCAATAACCATGATGGACGGTGATTCGAATCAAACACTACCCGGATAACTCGACACATACGCCCGCCTCTGAAGACCCAACTCTGGCGTCCTTCATTAAGTCGTATGTGACAACCTTTCTCAGGACACTAGACTGTAGAACCAGTCGCGCCGTCTCGGGCTCATAGGTCTAACGAGACGATGTGGTATGCCTCTACAATCCAGTGAACCTGGTACATCAGTTTCCTGGTTCCCATGTCAGTAAGCATCCGGTACACAACTCAATACCTGCTCCTGGGTGCCGCACACGCATCGGTCCTTAACCGACACAGGCAGAGCTACTCGACCAAGACCTCGTCTTGTCGCTGCCTAACCATCCTGCCCGGTCTCATCTTTGGAAATGTAAACTTTAGTTTGCTCTCTTTTTCCCTCTACACCCAGGTAATCCCGTCTATAACTCGCGAGTAGATTCCAACTACTAGACTTCTACCGGATGTCCTAAGCTAGTTAGCATGGCATTCTTCTACAGCGGTGACCCTTTTCTACCCTCAACTCCAGGGTTCATTTGGTCATGCATTTGGAGTGTAAAACATCCTGGACCTAATGCACATACAAACTCTATACCATAAATGTGAACAAAGTAAAAGCTTTATAAATAACTTAAATGCAAACCGGAGCTTGCCTTGGTTTTGCAGGTGACTAAAGTCAGAGATGTATGAAGTTAGTTTCTGATGACTTGAAGCTCAATCCCTGCCTTCTTGCTCCTTGATCCAAGCTCAACTTCTCCTTCTTCACTTTCCACGTTTAATCACTACACGTTATGAATATGTATACATGTTTAATTATAAAACCTTTGCTAACAAGTGCTAAAGACAAGTTTAAAACTGGACTCTGTTTAAGAATTTAAAATGACACTGGTGCTAGTTGTATGGGTTTGGGTTTAAGTACTAAGATCAAGTGATGAGTGGGGGTTTTATCACTTGGATGGGGATCAAGTGATGGTTGAACAGAACACTACTGATCCAGGGCTCCAATGGAGCTGGAAATTTTCTTGTGAGTTCCTTGTCACAAGAAAGTCCTCTGGACCAAAGTTCAGAATATTTCACTAAGTGGATCACCCAGAACAATTGCCTAAGCATTTAGGCAAAGAGGAATTAATTCTGAATAAATTTGCACTTTCATGTGAATTCAAGTGAACCATAATTTCACACATAGCTCAGGGAGCTCATGAATTTTCCTAGAAATTTTGGAGCTAAGGAATGCCCAGAACTGAATTTCAAAGTTTTGGAAATTCCCTGAAAATGTTTCTGTATTCATTTGAATACAGAAACTTGAAATTAGAATTACCCTAGCTAAATCAACTCCAAATGAGCTGAAACATTTACAGGAGTCCACTATTATCCTATAGAATATTCTAGAAAAATCTGGGGAATTTTGGATGAACCAATAGAGAATATTCTAGCAAAATCTGGGGAATTTTGGATGAACCAAACCCCCTCTAAAATTCTTTTGCTGAAAAGCTTTAAAGAATTCTCCAGAATTTTCTATTGGTTTTCATGCAAATTGGGTTGCATATTTGGATATAGTTTTTCATCCTGAATTCAACCCAATTTGAATCACTAAATTTGGAGCTTCCTAGCAAAAGTTATGCCCTCCCAAAGTTTGAATCCAATCTGTTATTTGAATAAACCGGGAAAATGTTTAAACGCTGACCACGGGCCCACCGCACACGTGTCAGCTGCGGGAACCACACCACACGGGGTCACAGACTCGTTCCCGCGCTGACACACTGGATCCCGGGGCCGCAGCGGATCGACGATTTAAAATATCGTCACTGACAAGCGGGGCCCCCGGTCGTCTTCAACCTCCGCCTGGCCGCGCCCCAGCGCCGGCGGGCTCGCCGGAGATCTCGCCGGGAGGGGGTTCCGGCCCTCGGAACTTGTTGATTTTTGCCGCCCCTGCATAATTCCGTGCGAGGAACACGTTGCTGGTCTCACCTCAGATCGAGGATGGCTGGAAACCTAGGCGCGACGGTGACAGTGGCTTTGGCAACTTCGGCGACGTCGCTAGGGCGCTGTACTGCCACAACCTTGCTCCGGTTAGCTCCTACAGCATCGCCATGACGTAGGTAGCAACGTCCTAGGTTCTGATCTCGCGAGAAACATCGACAACTAGGGGCTCACCGTGCGACCTAGGTGGATTTCGGTGAAACTCGAAAAATCCGAAGAACCGAAGGTTTCCTCAACGGTTCTCTCTAGTTCTTGATCCCACGTGCCCGCACGGGTGTCTACAGCTGGGTTTTTAAGTCTGGTGATGGGTGGTGCACCGTGTTGCCCTAATTTCTCGGTTTTCTGCATGCGGTTCATATTGCATGTCCGCGGGGAAAACCAAATTCCGGCGAGCACGGCCGGTGACAAGCTACCAGCGCTTCTGTGGAGCAAGAAGGGTTACAGGCGCACCTTTTTGCTTTGCAGCATGACGGGAGACGCTCCGTGGTGGCCGGGCGACGTGATCTTGCCGCGGTGGCTCCCCTTGGCGCTGTGGAGGAGAATTGAGCTCGCTGTCGGAGTTTCCGTGGGTTTAGCTCCGGTTTCTTGCGTCGGCCACGCTCAGTGAGGTCTGGCGACGCGGTGGAGATGTTTAGCACGGCGTGTGTCTCGTCGAGCTGGCCGGGCGTCGAGGAACCGACCGTGTTCTTCCGTGCGGCAGCCGCTCGGCGAGGAAAGCGCGAGTAATCGATGGCAGCTGTGGGAGATGGCTGTGTGGGCGACGCTCTCTCGGGGGAGTTGATAAGGGCGCGAGCAACCGACTTCAGAGCAGCTCAGGAGGTGGCGGTGACTGCTGCCCCGGTGTCGCCCTTGCTGGTTCTGCGGCCGAGTGAAAACAGGGAAAAGGGAGACTTAGGCAGTAAGTTAATTTCCCCTCTCAATGACAATTGGGGTCCACAGCTCCTCTCAGCCCCAAAAGATCTCCAACTTTTGATACCTTGCAAATTCAGCTATGAGGGATCTAAATTCAAAATCCATTTGGCCATTTGACAAGTTGTGCCACAGTTTCAAATTTAAATTCAAATTTGGAATAAATTTACAAGCCCCTTTGATATATCTATCAAAGCACTTCCAAATTTGCCCAAAGTTTGCCTTCCCCATAATTTGAACCTGGAGAGTTCAATTATGCCCTCTGATGCTTCAATTGGCCATTGCAAATACAACTTCGTAAACAACAGTTTGAATTTCCTCTTTTGAAAATGCCCTTCTTCTTTTTGAAGTGACCCTATTAATTCAAACTGAATTCAAAGATTTATTGCACATGCCAACACTTTCATGAGTAAACAAAAGTTTTTGCAAGTCCCATTTCTTGTATTCAAACTTAACTTTATTCATAGCTCAAGTTTTCTATTTACAAGTTTTGGGACTTTTACATTTTCGAGGAAAAATCGCCTCCCGCAGGCTGAACTTCGGGTTCCGGTAGGCTCTCTGGCAGGAATGTCTGTACCTCGAATATCCAAGACAAATGGGCCTCCGCAGCCTGTTTTTCAGCGTTTCTACCTGCAAAACACATAACCATTTTGCACACCCAACACATGCTCCCTTGTTTTGGGCAAATAGAGTATGCCGAAAAACACCCTTTTAGCCATGATTTATCTAGCAAATCGGCTGTTTTACCTTGCAAGTTCTAGTCGTCTCAACTCTCTTGTACTACACTTCCGTGGACATAGGGTATTACGCTCCGGCGGCCTGAACCACGTAAATCTCGATGTTCAGCCAATCTCTCGAGCCGGATTGCGCTAGGGACGCCAAGCCAACCTCTGACATTTGGCGTGCCAGGTAGGGGATGAGGCCGTCATGGCCAACTACTGCCCCCTGGATCTGACCGGCACTGCCCGGTCATGGCTCATGAACCTTCCCCCAGGCTCCATCACGTCCAGGGAAGAGTTGTGCTGGAGAATCACAACCAACTTCAGGAGTTCCTACACGCGCCCTGGCACCAAGCTCGACCTCCATGCCATGCGTTAGCGCGATGGGGAGTTGCTGCGATCGTTCATCCAGCGGTTCTCCCAGATTAGGAACACCATCCCCCGCATCTCCAACGCCTCCGTCGTCGTCGCCTTCCTGCAGGGCGTCCGCGACAAGAAGATGCTCGACAAGCTCGCCACACACGACGTCCAGGACGTCTCCGAGCTCTTCAGCCTGGCCGACGAATGCGCTAGGGCGGAGGAAGGCCGGGACTGGCAATCTCAACCTGTGTCCGTGGCAGGGAGTGCCGGAGAAGTTGCTGCCCCGTGCAGCAACATGAAGAACAAGTCCGGAGGCAAGAACAAGCCTCTGGCCGGGGCACCCACTGCCACCCTTACAGCGGCCGGTAGGGGCCGAACCCCGCGCACCAACAAGCGCCAATGACCGTCATCTGCCAGCAACGACGACCAGTGGTGCCCGGTGCACAACTCCAACCGCCATGGCGCCAACAACTGACATGAGATCAAGAAGCTTGCGGAGCGCTTCCGTGAGCTGCAACAACAGTGGCCGTGTCAACACGGCGCGCCCTCCCGCCAGCGGAAGGGCAAACAAAAGGCCAAACCTAGGCCAGTGCTGAGCAAGAGATGGAGTATCAAGACGCTGAGCGGGCGTTGAAAGCCGTCTACGGCCACTCCGACTCCGACTCCAGAACCGACAACGAGCAACGCAAGATGCTCCATGTCTAACCAGACGACCCCCCCCCCCCCCCCCCCCCCCCCGTCGTGCAACAAGGGAAACACCCTCTTACACTGATGTAGCGGGTCGAGGCCACCCTCACCTAGGGAACCATCATGGGATCATCCCACGTCCAGACATACAGCGAAGCCATTCAGGATCAGCTCCGGCGTGAAGATATTGACGTCGTTAACGAGCGAACGTGGCTAGCAGGTGCTCGAAACGCACTACACAGTCGAATGCTCTGGCGATATCAGCAGTGGTACGCGTGGAGTAGACCGTTTAAGGTAGGGCCACCTGGTGCTTAGGCAAATACTTCCTCCAAAAAGGGGTGACGAACCCCCCGCCCCCCCCCCCCCCCCCCCGCTCAGGCTGGGAGGGTTGCTTCCGAGAAACACAAGTATGCCGCCCCAGATGCGTCCGCCTAGCCACGGAAAATAGGGTATCTCTACCCAATCCAAGAACGTAGAACGCCTCTGTAAATTCTGCACTTAGCGCAGCGGTAGGATCCTTTTTTCTCTAAAAGGGTGCCATAGAGTCTAGAAACAGTGCTTAGAACAGCTAAGCTCCAGAGGTGTCCTGCTACTCTTGTCATCCGGAGTGGGTCGCTGCCTTCTTGTATGGCATGTCTCCTCCTATGAAGGTAGCCTGAAATGAGAAAAAAAAATTGTCTTACTCTGCGTACTCTTAACAGTTTGTGCTCACTCACGCATAACAACTGTAAATGGCGTGTCCGGAGCCTGTCCTACATACTTGTCCTAGGTCCCATAACACTGGAAGGTCCTCTCGCTGAAAGGTTAGCGCCCGCGGGAGGTCCAGTACGCGCAGCCTGCTTAGCCTAGTTTCGTATCCTAAGCCTGCCGGATTGCCTCCCCTGCGCTACAACTGAGTACTAAGGGGCTAGAAGGTACACGCCTATGGACAAAAAGTAACCAGACCCCGGACATTGCCCCCTCTCTTTTTCATGCTTTCTTTCCAAAAACTGCTCCGGCCGTTTGGCTTGCTGCTTTTTCCTGTGCTATATTTAGTAGGAGCTGTGCTATCCTTCTACAGGTGGGTCTGCTGGAGGTACCTGTGGTGTATACAGGGGTCCTGTGGTTGGCTCATTGCTCGGGGGCCCTACGGTGCCAAATAGTCCCTCCCCCGAAAGTCTTACGCCAGTGGGAGGTCCAGGGTGTGTAGCCTGCTTTGCCTCGTTCCGTACTCCAAGCATGCACACCCTGCCTCTTCAACGCTACAGCTCAGTACCGGGGAATTGGACGGCCTGTACCCCTGAGTAAAGTTTTAACAATAAGTTGGGACCCTTTGGTTGTCTCATTTCCCGGGGGCCCTATGGTGCCGAAAGGTCCCTCCCCCGAAAGGCTTACACCAGCCGGAGGTCTAGGGTGTGTAGCCTGCTTTGCCTTGTTCCGTACCCCAAGCCTACACACTCTGCCTCTCCAGAGCTATAGCTTAGTACCAGGGAACCGGACGACTCATACCCCTAGGCAAGTGTAAAGGCCTCAGTTTTTGACACGTGTTTAAAGTGTTCATCACCACACAACACACCTCATTTGAAGGAAGTTGATGAACACATTCGAAGAGCAAGTAACCATTATCAACATACTCATTAGAGAATAAACTCATAAAATGCAAAAGTGGTATTTCCCACATGCATCATCTAGGGGCTGGGCATATGAAAACTCCTACACCTTGCTAGGAATGTCCATGCCAAGTTTCACCCAAATTCAAGACCTTTTTAAGGTATTTTTGGGTATAGCTAGAAATAGGGTGGTTTGAACTGAAATTCAAATTCAAACTGTTTTTACCCCATGAATTCAAAAGTGGGAAACATATTCATACTCAGCACATTTTTG
The DNA here is from genome assembly GCA_030760725.1 of Neostapfia colusana. Taxonomy (NCBI): domain Eukaryota; kingdom Viridiplantae; phylum Streptophyta; class Magnoliopsida; order Poales; family Poaceae; genus Neostapfia; species Neostapfia colusana. The sequence continues at coordinate 22,199,196 of JASWHV010000011.1, forward strand.
TGAGCTCACACACAAATTTTCACTCCATTTGGAATTGATCTTGACATGAGCTAAGTGTAGCAAATTCAAACTTTATTTGAATTTCAAACTGAACATGTGTTGAAATTTTGTCAAACCAAACTCAGTTTGAATTCTAATCAATTCAAATGGCTCAGGGGTGAATAATTCAAATCACCATGGGCATTTTAGGGCTTACTGTTTACAACAGTGCAATGGAGTTAAGTTCAGGGGTTAAAATGGGAGTGGGACCCACATGTCAGCCACTGAAGCAAAAGCATCCGACTGAAAACCCAGCTCGGATTCTTGCGCCAGACCGAGCAGCCGCCACAGCAAAGGCACGATCGGGACAGCAGCTGCTTGCCGCCCCGACCCGCTGGACCGCCTCGCGCCCTGCTTAACCCTGCGGCCGCCATGATAGGAGGGAGAACAGCTCACTTTGCTGCTTCCTCGCATCAGAAACACTCCATCGCTGCAGATCGCTCGGAGCTGATCAGGGAAGTGTGATAACCGCCTCTCCACCCCCTCCATATCTACGACAAGGTACTAGGAGTCTTCCTTCTTCTTCCCCGTCGTTAGAAATCAGCAAAAACCGGTTGATCTCGGCTATACCGAGAGTTCCATTCAGAGACCTAAAGCCCCCGCACTTCGGGCCCCCGTGGACAGCCCAACCGGGAGGTTGCCACGCCCGAGCTAAGGCGTCCCTGGACGCGTTGGTGACCGGTGCTGCTCACCCCCGAACCACAGCCTGAGGGCTTGATCGCCGGCGGTGAATTTCTAGTTTTCCCCTTTCTCGGTACAGACTGACCTTCGGGTGCGGTTCTGTCAAATTCACACTCTAGGAAGGGTTAGAGGGTCTCAATCCATTCCTACACAGACTAGACTTGGTAGCGCACAAGTTTCCTTCACAACCTTTGGCCTGAGAACCCCTGTACCCGGCGTATTTCCAAGTTTGCCGACGGCGGAGCATGCGGGAAGCATCGGGCGCACGGTGAGAGACTACTTCGGACCTCTCCCGAGATGCTTCGAGCTCATGCAGAGGTTCCTGAGGGACCACTGATGCTTTCCGGCCGTTTGCTCGGTCAGTTGGGGTGCTAGGGAGGTCAGACGATACGGCTGAAGTCCTTCCTAAGCCACCGCTCGTCGCCGACCATGTGCCGACCGTTTTCATGACGACCTGAGCCCGGAATCATATTCCCCAAGTGGACTTAGGCAGGGGCGGCCAGAATCATGAAGTTTGGAGCACCACAGAGGCTGCCGCCGAGCTCTCCGGCGAGGTGTCGCGGCGGCAGAGCGCGGAGGGGCGAGAGGTAGACGAAGGGGTGGGTCCCGGCTGTCAGCGGCTCGGATTTTAAATCGGGATCAGTCTGCGGCTCGGATCCAGTGTGCTGGCGCGCAAGAACTCTGTGGACCCCGGTGTGCCATCGCCCAGCGCTCAGCACGTGTCCCCGTGGACCCACCGGCAGATTTAAACTTTTCCTGATTTTCAGATTTCATTCAAACTTCAAATCCTCATAACTTTGGCTAGAAAACTCCAAATCAAGTGAACCAAATTTTGTTGGATTCAGCTCTCTGAGTACTTTCTAACAAATCAAATTTCACTTCATGAAAATCCTTATTTCTCCAGAATTAATTCTTCAAAATTTAAACTGTTTAGTATATTAACTGGAGAATCCTTTGGAGGAAAATTCTGAAATTTTGCTGGGATGTTCACCAAAATATACCTGAACTACCATAAAAATTTCAGATCCATTTGAGCTCATTTGATCTACCTAATGGTGTGATTAATGAAACTGTTCCAAAGAAAATGGAAAATGTTCAGAAACATTTTTCAGAATTTCTCTGAAATTGTTTAGCTCATATCTTTAGCTAGGAACCTTCAAATTAAGTGAGACCAACTCCATTAGAACCCTCTGAGAATCTAGTTTTCAGAAAGTCATGAGTTGCTCCATGAAAATCCCTAGAACACCCTAAGAGCTCCAATTAAGGTCAAGTACATAATTATTTGTGGAGAGCTCAAGTGAGCTTTGCTGCAACTAAAACTTGGCCAAGTCTCTGTTTAAGTTGTAACCAATCCACAATAAAAATTTCAGAGTCATTTGGTCTGTCTAGTGGGACTTACAACCTTCACAAGTTTAATTCCAATCAAATGCAATTAAATTAGTACATGTACTTGTATCTCATGTAGTCGCTAAGGTCAAGGAGGAACCTGAAGTCCTAGACTTCATTACTCCGGACGAACAGCTAGCCTACGACCAAGAGCAGCAAGGCAAGCTCCGGTTTGCATTAACCTTTTTATGAGTTTTTGTTGTTTTGAGAACTTACTTTGAGTACCATTACTGCTTGCATTAGCGTCTTGATTGAAAACCCAAATGCATAGCCAAGAAATCCATGGTTTTGGATTAGGATTGAAAACCTTAGCCACTGCCATGCTAGAGATAGAGTAGGATTCGGTACAAGTCGAGTAGTTGGAACTACTCCCGAGAATAGGCTAGAGGCACATCGCTCGGGTAAAGATAGCAAATGAAACACATGGCAAGAAAAATGAAACCGAGCGGGGAGTAAGGGCAGCAGGACTTTGGGGCCTGTGTGCTATAGCTCCGCCTGTGTCGATTGAGGACCGACCTGTGTGCGGGCCTGTTTGTGACACCCTCATTTTTGGTTTCTGCATGTATTCATGTTTCATGTAGAGAAAACATTTTAAAATAAGTAGAAACAGAGAAAATATCAAAAAGATAGCCAAAAAGAGCAAAATCCAGTTCACCAAGAGCGCCAAAGACAACTCCCGCAGCCCGCTGGCCACGTGGCGCCTTCGGAGCTCATCTCCACAAATGGGGAGAGGTCCACCACTAAACTGGCTACGTGGCAGGCTCGGGGCTCATTCCCGCAAAGGGGGAGAGGTCCGACCCCATGGGACACGTGTTGTCCCGGAGCTAGCCTCTGTGGAGAAGCGAAGGCAGTCCCGCAGGACACGTGTCACCTTCGGAGCTAGTCACCGCAGAAATCAGAGGACTCGGAGCTCACCTTCAAGAGGTCCCGTTCTATTGGGCACGTGTCGCCACCGGAGCTTATCTCCGGGAGGTCTGACACTGTTGGACACGTGTCAACCTCGGAGCTCGTCTATGAGCAGAAAGGAAGTCTGGCACTGTTAGGATACGTGGCACACCCGGAGCCACCTCCGAAGAGAGGAAAGGTCCGGCACTGACACATGGCGTGCGTGGAGCCACCTCCGAATAGAGAGGAGGTCCGGACCGCCAGGATACATGGCGCACGCGGAGCTCACCTCCGAAGGAGAGGGAGGTCTCTCTCGCTTGACACGTGGCACAACCGGAGCTTGTCTCTTCGGAAAGGGGGAGACCAGGCCCTGGTGGACACGTGGAGCTTTCGGAGCTCATCACCGTGGAGGTAACAAGTTCTGGAGCGGTTTTGGATTCTGTACGCGTGGAAATACCTATACGAAGAAGAAACCGACTTGAATTCCACAATGTTACCGCACCAAATCAACTAAAGATAAGTTGTTAAGATTCAAAGACAATTTGAATAGGACTCTTATTCGAAGTCCAATCCGATTAGGACACTTCTTTTCCCGATTATAAATAGAACCCAGAACCTTTGGCCAAAACCACGAACTTCTTTTCCACCTCCTGAGCCGACGACTTAGAGCCCTAGCCCCAACTCACCGAGTAAGCCCATCGCCGGAATTCAGTCGAGGAAGAGCGCCGGAAGAGAGCCCCAACGATCTGTCTGATCATAGAAGGACCCCGAGACCCAGAAGAACGTAAGGTAGGTCACAAATATCACCTTACGACATCATCGTGTTTTCTTTGCATCTTTTCTTTGATTCCTTTTGAACAGAAGCTTTCTCATGGGCAGATCACTTGTTGATCGGGTTGATCTAAAGACAAGATCATCACCACGTCCACAATTGATCCGAACACCTCTGTTCATCGTAAAACCATGCAAGCCATGCGAAAACACGTACAAACCGATCTAATAAAAACTGCATCATAGGACTAACATGCATATGCATCATCGCATCTAGTCAAAGTTTATGCATGATATTGATTGCTGTGAATCTTGTATGTGCGTGATCCTGTATAGAAGGACAAGCTCAGGGAGATGTCTACGACGAGCTGCAACAACAAGGTTTCGAGATCCAAGAGCAACCGGAACCGTAAGAACAAGGCAAGTGCCCCTTGACCATATTGATCCTATGTTTTGGAAAACTGTTTTGTTTTGCGAAAAGGTGTGTGTGCTGAGTCAAACATGATGGGAAACCCTTTTATAGGAGTTTACTAGTTTTTGTTAAACCACCCTTGTCGCTAGGGAAGTTTATGAGTCGGATATGGCCTTTGCTTTAAGCTTCGCTGAGTCCATGGGATTGGGAAACGAGATAGATATGTCTAGCTAACTGCACTCTTAATGATAATGAGAAACTGATGTTGTTAATGAACATGGATCGGAGGGAGATCTAGGCAAGACTGTGTTTGTGAATGAGGTAGCATGATATGGTGGTTTACTTGCCGTAGATCTAAGGACCGGTTCATGCGAGCACATGCTAGGATGACAGTGCCACCACAAGGCCAAGTATGGGTGTGGCTTAGCTGACTAATTAGGTAAGTTGCTAGATTGTTATGGACCGTGGAAGGTGCGGGGAATGGGAGTCGAGTGAGGACTGCCCTGGGAACTGCATGGCACAAGAGGGGGCCCGTGGGTGGGAGAATTGGAGATTCTAGCCTGCCATTGAAACCTTAGTGAGTCCATACATCTAGTAGCCCCTTTGTAAAGGCTATTTTGTGATCTCTTGGCCATACACCGACGGTTGTGTACTGGTTTAATGGAGGTACTGCAGTCGCCGACGGGTGACGAAATCACAAACTTGTGGGTAAAGAGGTGCAAACTCTGTAGAGTCTAAAACTATCATGATAGCCGAGCTTACGGTCACGAGCGCCTGGCCAACTTCTATGATTAGTTGGGATGGTTATTGGATATGGTTATTGGTTATGGTTTTGGATGGTTTGGTTTTGTTTTTGTTTTCGGGACTGTTGAGTCCGGGTGATAAGATGCGTTGCATGACTGATGAGTCATGGCAACGAGGATGGTCTCGGTGTGAGACGAAATTGTTTATGAGATGAAGTAGTAGCGAATACGAGATGGTATTCGTGAGATGGTAGCAAATACGAGGAGGTATTCGTGAGCAAGAATGAGGTTGATTGATGTATGGATGGGACATGGAAGGTAATGAACATTGTAGGATCGAAGAGCATGTGAAAAGCTACCAGAGGGGTGGTGAATGGTAGATTAAAACTTTTCGCAGCGGAAACAACAAAAACCCCTCAGCAAAAATCAATCGGTTAAAGAAACCATGTGTGAAAGTGTTTTCAAACGTGTTCAACTGTGAAAAATCAAGTAGAGAGGTAGAGAATCAAGTCACGAATCTAATGCAACAAGAATCACTTGAAAATCCGAAGTAAAACTTGAGATACGATCAAAACATTAAACGAAGATCACTCTGTTCTACCCGATATAAAACAGATCTGCAACGCTGCAAAGAAACTCGTGTATCTCAAAAACTACAGATCTGAAGCTCGTGAAAATTTCACAGATGATAGATAATTGAGTTTTGAAGACAACTCAAAAAGAATCACGTCAATCGGATCTGTAAAACTCGAGTTATGAACGAAACACCGAAGCAACGTTGGTCTGTCCAGAAACTCGGCGAGAAAGACTTGACGAAAAACAAGTCGGACGAACAAGGCACAAAAGCTCCTTGAAACTATGAACTTTATTCAATAGAAACACAAGAGGAACAGACCAAAGTTCTCTACCCACGAGAGCTCTGACCTCCCTTGCTTTTATAGCCAGCCCTCAGGCTAAACAATCCAATCTAGGACTCCTACTCCTAATTGGACTCGTATCCTAACTTACCATAACTGCTCAGGACTCTCCTATTCGCTGATAAAAGCAATCGTTAGACTTTCAAACACCTTAGGAACGTCCTAAACATTCCTAAAACAACTCAACTTCGTGCCTAGCACGAAATCCTATCATAACCAACTCAAATCTTCCATATTTGAGCCATATCCGACTCAGCCTCAGCCTGAGTACGCAATCCAGCCGGTTGGACCTTTCCGACCAATTCTTTACGTCCACTTCTCTTCATCACGCCTTGGAACAATGTTGCCATGTCCATGCACTCCTTGCACACGTGCAAACACCTTCCAACGATGTACACGCAACCTTCATATGCACTGCCCTTGATCCAAACATGCTGCGCGACCTCCCGATCAACTCAACCACAGCTCCTCCCAAACTTGGTTGTTGGAACCTCATCTCCTCCCTGAGACTAGTCCAAGGATCCCGTCACCAGCCATGTCTTGAACTCAAGCAACACCTGCACATGAATAAACAACCAATTCTTCCGAGCACAAGTCCTCGACTTGACTCACGTTAGTTCGAAAACCACAACACCTTACATGAGCACGTCACATAAGCATGTTGCAAACCATATCAAATGATAACAGCCATAACCACCAAAACACACCAAAAACTTAGCAAATTAATACTAAGCAAACCTTCCCATAAAGCAAGTCTGAAACATTGCGAGTTAAAAGCAAAAACAAGACGCTGCAGTTCTACGAGTTGAACTTCACGGGAGCTCCCTAAAAACAAGCTCCGGACCTCACAGAAGCTCTCCGAACCTTGCAGGAGCTCTCCGGACCTTGCGTCGGACCTTGCCAACACTTGGCGGACCTAACAAAGAACTTGTCGGACCTTGCCACAGAAGAATGTTTTGGCAATATTCAAAATTTTGAATGTTAATGCTAACTTTTATCCTAATTGCCAATGTATTCAGCACACATAGGTCCCACAATCTCCCCCTTGATGAATGCATTGGCAACACCAATTAAAATCCGAACATTGGCTTATGAAAAGTTTTGAAAAGCTTTGAAAACTCATTTCTTCCCCTTTATTAATTTCTCCCCATTTTTTAAAATCAGAGAAGGAAGAAAGTGTATAACATATGCAAAGTGTAAAAAAATCTCTCCTTATACATATTTCTCCCCCTTTGACAATGTATTCAGCAAGGTTCAAAAGAGAAATTTTTAAATGTTATGAGCATATTATAACATATACATACAAAACAAAGCTCATCCAAGTCATACTATCAGGTTACTTATACTATCACATCAATGAGATACATAAAGTAGTGTAAGCCATGCTAGAGATCAAATGTATTTTTCAGTTTAAGCAAGTCATGATCTCCCTTACTCAACTATTTCAAAACCTGAAAACATGACACTTGTTGCTGCATTTTTATTATTCATAATCATTTAAGGCACAAAGTTGATCATATGATATTTGCAAGAGATTATATGCCGCATCAGCCTTATTCTAACCAACCAAGCCAAGCCTATGTCATTTGACAATCAGAAGCTTAAGGACATAGTTTTAGTCATACACAATTCCTTCCAAGTTCATATCTTAGTGCAATGATAAGCAATCTCAAAAGAAGAAGTGCGATGCATGCATATTCTCTTGATCTTTTCTCAATTTTTTATTTGAAAACTCAACATGTGAGCTGATCATTTGATTAATTTTTTATGATTAAAAGCACTTGTGAGCACGCAACAAGTTCAAAACAGCAAGAAAGTTCGATCATGACCAGATTTAGTGTAAGTAATTATTCCAATTACTAGTCATGGCAAAAACTACAAAATGTATAACATGAGTAATGTAGTAAGAACTTTGAGCCTGTAAAAGGAATCACAAAGTCATATATGTATGAAATACTATGCTCATATTATTTTAGTTTCAGATTCACACATAGACTTTCAATGTTTCAAAAACTCCCCCTCAATTTAAGCCATGAGGATGCATAACCCCTATTTCACTACGAATGAAACAAAAACGAGTGAAATCCAAATGTTTTGTAAAAATATCAGCCAATTGTTGTTCGGTATCGACATGGTGAAGCACAATGTTTCCTTTTTCAACATTATCACGAAGAAAGTGATACCTAATGTCAATGTACTTAGTTCTAGAGTGTTTCACGGGGGTTTTAGCAATACAAATTGCACTAGTGTTATCACAAAACAGTGGACCACTATCTAAATTAACCCCATAGTCCTGAAGTGTTTGAACAATCCAAAGAATTTGTGAGCAAGCGCTAGCCGCAGCTACATATTCAGATTTGGCCGTGGATTGTGCAACTGAACTTTGTTTTCTAAAGGACCAAGCAACAAGTGAATTACCAAGAGAATGACAAGCACCCGAAGTACTTTTCCTATCAATCCTACAACCCCCAAAATCAGCATCCGAAAAAGCTTTCAAAGAAACGGTTGAGGAAGAAGGAAGAAAAATGCCAAATTCTTGAGTTCCATGTAGGTACCTGAGAATCCTTTTGATGGCTTGGCGATGTGAAGCACGTGGAGAAGCTTGAAAACGTGCACAAAGGCATACGCTGAATTGTATGTCCGGTCTTGACGCCGTGAGATACAAAAGTGATCCAATCATACTTCTGTATTCTTTTTTATCGACCGGGTCACCATCTTCGTCAAGTTCAAGTGTTATTGCTGTTCCCATTGGTGTCCGAAGAGGCTTGCATTTGTCCATGTTGAAGCGCTTAAGAAGGTCCTTTGTATACTTAGTTTGATGCACAAAAGTTCCTTCTTTTGTTTGCTTGATTTGCAGCCCCAAAAAGTATGTGAGTTCTCCCATCATACTCATCTCAAATTCTGAACTCATCATAGCTGAAAACTTGGACACGAGATCATGAGAAGCACAACCAAAGATAATATCATCCACATACACTTAAACGAATAATGAGTCATTGCCATGCTTAAGTACAAAAAGAGTTTTATCAACCTTGCCCATGGTAAATCCCTTTTCAAGTAAGAATGTTTTTAACCTATCATACCATGCTCTAGGGGCTTGTTTTAGACCGTACAAGGCTTTGGACAGTTTGTAAACATGATTAGGAAAATTTGGATTTTCAAAACCCGGTGGCTGCTTAACATAAACCTCCTCCTCTATGTAGCCATTAAGAAAAGCACTTTTAACATCCATTTGATATAACTTGAAACCTTTAGATGCAGCAAATGCTAATAAAATTCTTATAGCTTCTAATCTAGCAACAGGAGCAAATGTTTCATCAAAATCTAGACCTTCAATTTGAGTGAAACCTTGAGCAACCAACCTAGCTTTATTCCTAACCACAACCCCATCCTCACTTTGCTTATTTTTAAATACCCATTTAGTTCCAATTAATGTGTGACCTTGAGGTGGAGGTACAAGTTTCCAAACACTATTTCTTTCAAAATTTTCTAACTCTTCTTGCATGGCATTAATCCAAGATTCATTAGTGAGTGCGTGTGATATATCCTTGGGTTCAAAAGAAGCAACAAAAGCAGAATGAGCATGAGAGTTTGGATCGCAAAACCTGGACCGAGTGACTCGTTCATGCAAGCTTCCAATGATTTGTTGTGGAGGATGACTTTTGAGTACTCGGAGGGGAGTAGACACTTCACAAGCACCTTCTTCTTCATGTTCGGACCTTTGATTAGGAGAGCTTGTTGATTGAGGAAGGTTCGAACCAGCAGTAGTGACTGTTGGTGCTGGTTGTGGTGCAAAATCAGCAGCTTGATCGTTATTTACTTCCGAGTTTTCGGGCAGCAGCACCACTTCTTCATCTTCTTCAATAAAAATACTCTCCCCCTGCGGATATGGATCCGGACCTGCAATATCGGAGCTAGTACTTGGGCTAGCTTCATCAAAAGAAACCTCGCAAGTCTCCACAATTTTGTTAGTGTCAAGTAAAAGCACACGGTAGCCTCTAGTATGAGATGGATAACCAAGAAACATGCCATCAACAGATCTAATTCAAATTTATCAAGATCACCATGTTTCATAACAAAGCATTTGCAACCAAAAACCCTAAAGTGTGTAACACTAGGCCTTTGTCCAAACCGGAGCTCATATGGGGTTTTTTCCAAGCTTAGAACGCAGGAAAACACGATTTGAGACATAACAAGCGGTTGCAATTGCATCAGCCCAAAATTTCCTAGGAGTTTGATATTCATCAAGCATAGTCCTAGACATCTCAACTAAGGTCCAGTTCTTTCTTTCTATGACACCATTTTGTTGTGGTACATAGGGTGAAGAGTATTGTTGATTTATTCCATTTTCAGCACAAAAGTGATCAAAGGATTGGTTTTTAAATTCAGTTCCGTTATCACTTCTAATTGCTTTTAATGATCCTGGGTGATCAATAGATAATCTAAGAAATAAAGTTCTAAAATGACTAAAAGCTTCATTCTTAGATGCCATAAAATAAACCCAAGAATATCTGGAATAATCATCAACAATCACAAGCACATACCATTTACCTCCGAAGGATTGAACACGTGCCGAACCTACTGTGTCAAGATGTAAAAGTTGTACCTGTTCAGCTGTCATGGTCATTGTGAGAGGAGCATGTGAACCTGCAACAAACTTAGCATGTCTACAAGAAGAGCACACAATATCATTGTCCTTTTTAAGCTTCGGCAGCCCACGTATGCGATCGAGAGCACTAACACGAGTGAGATGATCAAAGCCTATGTGACCAAGTCTACGATGCCAAAAATATAGATCCTTTATATCATTAGCATCTAGACACCGATGCTTAGAAGTTGACAAATCAAAATTAGCTTTAAAAACTCTTCCAAACCTAGACATGTTAAACAAAAGCTCACCTTTTGAATCTACAACCTTGCAGCAATTTTTAGCAAAGCTAACCTCTAGATTTTCATCTAGCAATTGTGAAACCGAAAGCAAGTTGTATTTCAAATTTTTAACAAGTGCCACATCTTTCAAAGTGTAGAGATTGTTTACTATAACCGAACCTTTAGCAATTATGGGAGTAGAGGAGTTATCGGTGAAAGTAACATTTTCTACACGTGACACAAAAGAGAGAGAGGAGAACCATTCTTTGTTACCGGTCATGTGGCGTGAGCAACCTGAATCCACAATCCAAATGTTCTCCTTCCTCAAACGTGAAACCTACACAGCAGCACAATACGTCGATGACTCAATACTGGGGTTAGTTAAAAGATTTTTAGGAATCCAGTACTGAGTCACACGACGTCCAGCAGGAATAACACACGAAAGCTGAGAAGGTACAGCAGGTTTATGAGCCAAACATCGAAATTTTTTGTTCCCAACTACTGACTTAGAAGATGTGTTATATGTAGCACAAAAAACAGGAGGTCCAGGAGCAAGTTTTTGACTCATTACAGCAGGTTGCAAGCTCCGAACATTCGGTCTAGCAGATTTTCCTTGGTTGTTATGTGTTCTAGCAAGTATTCTTTGTTTCTTATCGTGTTTAGCTAGTCTATAACAAAAATCCATGACATGACCATCTCTACCACAGTAGGTACAATGAAAAATAACCTTATTATCATGTCTAGATGAGCAAGCAACACGTTTATTAGAACCCGAATGGGACAGTACTCCTGCAGATTTGAAAATCACCTCTTTTTGTCTAGGAGCTGTTTGAATCAAACCACTTCCTAATGACTTTACAACTTTAGGTGGGTGTGCCTTATCATGAGCATGAGAATTAAAACCTAAACCAGTTTTATCATTATAAGACTTGGAAGAATTCAGCAGCAAGTTTAGGTTCTTATTTGCATTAGAAAACCGATCTAGTGTCCTATGCATGTCATCAAGTTTATTGGACAGATCAAAGCAGTTTTCACATGAAGTTTTTCCTTTTAGTTTGCAGTTTGAACAATATTTAACTTCATGCACACGTAAAGCATTGTTCAAAATAGAAATCTCATTCATAGCATCATTTAGTTTCTTATTCAGATCATCACATGAAGAACAATGCAAATCAATTGTAGAACAACAAGCATCTTTCAAATTTTTATCATTAAGTGCAGCAAGCTCTTTGTTCTTTTCAATTTCAAGTTCAAGTTTATCAAGTGTAGATGCGTGTGCACTTTTTAAAGAGGATAATTGTTCATAAATCAAATCACATGAGAAACAAGAATCATCACTAGGAATCAAAGTTTTTAAACGATTAATTTCAGATTGTAGTGATTCAATTTTAACAGCATTGTTCCTAAGTTTTTTATCCTTTTTTCTTAATATAACAGTGGCACGAGAAATAGCATCACACATTTCTTCGCAAGTGGGACATACCTCTTCATCGTCGCTGTTGTGTTCTGCCTCCTCGGAGCTTGAACTTGACTTGCTCGCCATGCAGCACATATTTGCCATAGCTTCTTCATATTCATCACTACCGGTGTCCACATCACTTGAGCCAAAATCTTGAAGTGCAAAGATCATACTATGCACTATGTTGCGCATTGATAAATCTTTCTTCTTCTTATTCTTTGCAAATGATTTCTTCGGCCTTGTTTGCTTTTCTTCACGTGAAGTCGGACCTGAAAGGTTAGGGCACTCCGTACGAAAATGTCCTGTCTTACCACATTCAAAACATCGTTGAGGTCCGGAGCTTCCTCTCCTTCTAGTTCTCACATTTTGCAATGCTTTTGAGACCCGAGTAGAGATGAGTGCAAGCTCCTCCTCTGGAAACTCTTCAATCTGTTCAAGGGTTAGAGAGGACAGCAAAGAGAGTGCACCACTAGATGATGATTGACTAGAACTAGACATGTCACGTTGCGAAACAAATGCAATAGACTTGTTGGGGTTTTTACGTGAGATGATGTCAATTTCATGAGTTTTCAATTTAGAATAAAGCACGTCTAAAGTAAGATAACTCATGACAGTAGATTCACGAATAGATGTAACTTTCATCTCCCAAATTGACATATCTAATGCTCCTAACAATTGTCTAGCATTTTCAGCATCTGAAAAGTTAATATTGACACTACGCAAGTTGCTGAGAATTTTATTAAAGCGAGCAAAAAGGTCGTCAATTGACTCACCGGGTTGCATCTCAAAACGCATGTATTCTTTCTTGAACATATCTTGCCTTACCTCCTTGATCGTATTGGATCCTTCATGGTAGTCACAAAGAGCTTTCCAAACATCATATGCAGATCGGAGGTGTGCAACACGGTCGAAGTCGCTTTGAGTCAATCCTTGGATGATCAAGTTGCGAGCCTTGTTGTTGTTGTCTACATCTCTCATGTTCGTAGCCGTAACTTGATCGTTGGGTGGTACATCGAAGTTCCGGTAGACCTTTTCCCATATGGCGAAGCCTTGCGCCTGTATGTAGGCCTCCATCCGCGCCTTCCAAACCTGAAAATCGATGCCATTGAACACACAAGGTTTTGCGGAGTACTTCTCCATGATGGTTAGTCAAAACACGTGCAAATCACAAAGATTAGAGCACCTTGGCTCTGATACCAATTGTAGGATCGAAGAGCACGTGAAAAGCTACCAGAGGGGGGGTGAATGGTAGATTAAAACTTTTCGCAGCGGAAACAACAAAAACCCCTCAGCAAAAATCAATCGTTAAAGAAACCATGTGTGCAAGTGTTTTCAAACGTGTTCAACCGTGACAAATCAAGTAGAGAGGTAGAGAATCAAGTCACGAATCTAATGCAACAAGAATCACTTGAAAACATGAAGTAAAACTTGAGATAAGATCAAAACATTAAACGAAGATCACTCTGTTCTATCCGATATAAAACAGATCTGCAACGCTGCAAAGAAACTCGTGTATCTCAAAAACTACAGATCCGACGCTCGTGAAAATTTCACAGATGATAGATAATTGAGTTGTGAAGACAACCCAAAAAGAATCACGTCAATCGGATCTGTAAAACTCGAGTTATGAACGAAACACCCAATCAACATCGGTCTGTCCAGAAACTCGGCGAGAAAGACTTGACGAAAAACAAGTCGGACGAACAAGGCACAAAAGCTCCTCGAAACTATGAACTTTATTCAATAGAAACACAAGAGGAACATCCCAAAGTTCTCTACCCATGAGAGCTCTGGCCTCCCTTGCTTTTATAGCCAGCCCTCAGGCTAAACAATCCAATCTAGGACTCCTACTCCTAATTGGACTTGTATCCTAACTTACCATAACTGCTCAGGACTCTCCTATTCGCAGATAGAAGCAATCGTGAGACTTCCAAACACCTTAGGAACGTCCTAAACATTCCTAAAACAACTCAACTTCGTGCCTAGCACGAAATCCTATCATAACCAACTCAAATCTTCCATATTTGAGCCATATCCGACTCAGCCTCAGCCTTAGTACGCAATCCAACCGGTTGGACCTTTCCGACCAATTCTTTACGTCCACTTCTCTTCATCACGCCTTGGAACAATGTTGCCACGTCCATGCACTCCTTGCACACGTGCAAACACCTTCCAACGACGTACACGCAACCTTCATATGCACTGCCCTTGATCCAAACATGCTGCGCGACCTCCCGATCAACTCAACCACAGCTCCTCCCGAACTTGTTGTTGGAACCTCATCTCCTCCCTGAGACTAGTCCAAGGATCCCGTCACCAGCCATGTCTTGAACTCAAGCAACACCTGCACATGAATAAACAACCAATTCTTCCGAGCACAAGTCCTCGACTTGACTCACGTTAGTTCGAAAACCACAACACCTTACATGAGCACGTCACATAAGCATGTTGCAAACCATATCAAATGATAACAGCCATAACCACCAAAACACACCAAAAACTTAGCAAATTAATACTAAACAAACCTTCCCATAAAGCAAGTTTGAAACATTTCGAGTTAAAAGCAAAAACAAGACGCTGCAGTTCTACCAGTTGAACTTCACGGGAGCTCCCTAAAAACAAGCTCCGGACCTCACAGAAGCTCTCCGGACCTTGCAGGAGCTCTCTGGACCTTGCGTCGGACCTTGCCAACACTTGGCGGACCTAACAAAGAACTTGTCGGACCTTGCCACAGAAGAATGTTTTGGCAATATTCAAAACTTTGAATGTTAATGCTAACTTTTATCCTAATTGCCAATGTATTCAGCATACATAGGTCTCACAAACATAATGAAGGTATGATTGGTATTTTAATACATGTTGGGATTACATTCACTTAAAGATAAGTTGCTGTTTTATCGTGGTTTTGATAGATAACTTTTCTTTCTGCAATGAGCCTTTTTATACCTACCTTGTTATAAGCTACATATCATATTTTCCCGCACTTGCTGAGTACATCATTGTACTCAAACTTGCATTATTATTTCATCATCAACAACAGGAGAAGATTATTATGAAGACCAAGTGGAGCATTAGGCGTGAAATCTGTCCTCAACCTTGCCTGTGGGGATGAAGTAGAGATGGAGCTGCTGCTTAGATTGTTTCCGCATTAGTTAGAAGACTTCCGCTGCTAGAATAAAGACTTCCGCTGTTAGATTAAAACTTCCGCTGTGAGCATGAGTCCAAGACTCATGAGACATTGTAATAAACTCTGTTATTCGTGGTCGTATATATTCTGAAATTCAGTTTTTGGATGATGTGTATATGTGTGATGAACATCCTGGGCACACATATGCATCAGTTCTCGGTTCCGTGGTTTTTCCACAGAATTGAGGGTGTCACAGACTGGTATCAGAGCCACGGTTGACGGTGGGTTACACGCCTAAATAGGAATCACAGATTGGTATCAGAGCCACGGGTTGACGGTAGGTTACACACTTAGATAGATCACAGATTAGTATCCGTCACAGATTAGTATCCGACAAAGATTGGTAGCTAAGCCATGCTGACCATAGGATGCAAGCCTAGAAAAGGCCATAGTTGGATCACAGATTGGCAACACCCTAAGCCATATAGGACCCCCATTGAATAAGCCTTGAATAGGAGTTGTGTGAGCCCTTATGATGATTATTTGTGATTATGTGTTTAGTGTGAGTTGTGGGACGTATCAAATCATTGTCCATATCCACACATAAGTAGAAAAAAGGTGTGAGATGCCTCGACACTTGTTCACATCATCATATGGGCTAATATATATAGTCCAACCCACCTTGATGCATATAGTTAAGGGGATCTACCTAACCTTCTAACCTTCTAACCTTCTATTCTAATTCGTTCTCTCTCACAGATGATGAGAGGAAACGCCGGCCGAAGGAACGTCCGTGACAACCAAGAGGATGGCCACGATGAAGTTCCTGTTAACCCCAGAGCTGGTGAAAACAACCTGGAACGGTTGATGGCCATGCAGAATCAACTTATGCAAACCATGATCCAAACATTGGGTCAGTTGCAGGCCAACAACAACAACCCCGTTCCGGCACCACCGCCACCACCACCGCCGGCTCATAACAGACTGGGTGAGTTCATGAGGACTCGACCACCCACCTTTGCTCAAGCTAACGACCCCATGGAGGCCGACGAATGGTTGGAATCCATGGAGAAGAAGCTTGCCATAGTGCAGTGCAATGACCGAGAGAAGTTTCTTTTTGAGTCACACCAACTTATGGGAGCTGCCACTGATTGGTGGGATGCCCTATGTAACGCTCATGTCGACCCGGAGACGATCACTTGGACTGAGTTCAAGGAGAGTTTCCACTCTCATTACATCCCTGCTGGTGTAATGATGCTCAAGAGACAGGAGTTTGAAGGTCTCCACCAAGGACAAAGAAGCGTGAATGAGTATCTCAACAAGTTCACACAACTGTCCCGGTATGCCCCCGAAGATGTCAACTCAGACCAGAGGAAGCAATACCTGTTCATGAGAGGGTTGAACAATGAGATCCAGGTTCAGCTCCTCAACAATAACTACGCGAGCTTCCAGAAGCTGGTTGACAAGGCTATAGTGGTTGAAAGCAAGATCCGAGAGATCGAGCGAGAGTGCAAGAGGAAGATGCCATACCAGCCCCAAGGGAGCAACGTACGACCTCGATACATGCCCCCGGCCGCACCGCAGTATGGATCGACCGCTCCTGCATATCGCCCTAGTCAGCCACCACCGCAACGACCCGTTGCACCAGCACCTCGTGTGCCCATGCCTCCTATGCCCCGACCCAACATGGCCGCTCCTGTTCAAAACCCCCACCCCAACGTTTCTGCTGCCGTAGGCAACAGGGCATGCTTTGCATGCGGGGAAACGGGACACTTCGCGAGCCAGTGCCCGAGGAGAGGCCCTGGACAGCAAGGCAACGTGCCCAAGCAGAACCCGCGACCGAACGGAGGGGACAATCAAGGAAACCGTGGACAGCAGAACTATGCCCGCGGCAACGTGAACCATGTCTCTGCTGAGGAAGCACAACAGGCTGAGGACATCGTACTTGGTATGTTCCTTGCCAACTCCAACCCAGCCACCATCTTATTTGATTCTGGAGCATCGCATTCTTTCATATCATCCAAGTATGTTGCCAAGCATAATCTACCCATATCACACTTAAGATGTGCTATGTTAGTTAATTCTCCCGGTGGACAGATGAGGACTAATATAGTATGTCCGAAAGTAAGCCTTAAAATAAGGGGGGTAGACTTCCTTGCCAACCTCATTGTCTTAGATTCCCAAGGGATTGACATAATACTCAGAATGGATTGGTTAAGCAAGCACAACGGAGTAATCCAATGTGCTGAGAGAAGCGTGCAGTTGACAGACGAGCACAGTACTCATATCGAGTTTGAGTCAGCCCAACCAACAGCCGAGAAGGCAGAATTCCCTCATCTATTCTCCACTAAAGAATCTCGAGGGCGAGATTCAATTTAAGGGGGGTAGATTTGTGACACCCTCATTTTTTGTTTCTGCATGTATTCATGTTTCATGTAGAGAAAACATTTTAAAATAAGTAGAAACAGAGAAAACATCAAAAAGATAGCCAAAAAGAGCAAAATCCAGTTCACCAAGAGCGCCAAAGACAACTCCCACGGCCCGCTGGCCATGTGGCGCCTTCAGAGCTCATCTCCGCAAATGGGGAGAGGTCCACCGCTAAACTGGCTACGTGGCAGGCTCGGGGCTCATACCCGCAAAGGGGGAGAGGTACGACCCCGTGGGACATGTGTTGCCCTGGAGCTAGCCTCTGCGGAGAAGCGAAGGCAGTCCCGCAGGACACCTGTCACCTTCGAAGCTAGTCACCGTGGAAATCAGAGTACCAGTCGCGCGGAATACGTGTCGATCTCGGAGCTCACCTCTGAGAGGTCCGGTTCTATTGGACACGTGTCGCCACTGGAGCTTATCTTCGGGAGGTCCGACACTGTTGGACATGTGTCAACCTCGGAGCTCGTCTATGAGCAGAAAGGAAGTCTGGTGCTGTTAGGATACGTGGCACACCCGGAGCCACCTCCGAAGAGAGGGAAGGTCCGGCATTGACACGTGGCGTGCGCGGAGCCACCTCCGAATAGAGAGGAGGTCCCGACCGCCAGGATACGTGGCGCACGCGGAGCTCACCTTCGAAGGAGAGGGAGGTCTCACTCGCTTGACACGCGGCACAACCGGAGCTCGTCTCTGCGGAAAGCGGGAGACCAGGCCCCGGTGGACACGTGGAGCTTCCGGAGGTCATCACCACGGAGGTAACAAGTTCTGGAGCGGTTTTTGATTCTATACACGTGGAAATACCGGTACGGAGAAGAAACCGACCTGAATTCCATAGTGTTACCGCACCAAATCAACTAAAGATAAGTTGTTAAGATTCAAAGATAATTTGAATAGGACTTTTATTCGAAGTCCAATCAGTTAGGACTCTTCTTCTCCCGATAATAAATAGAAAATAGAACCTTTGGCCAAAACCACAAACTTCTTTCCACCTCCTGAGCCGACGACTTAGAGCCCTAGCCCCAACTCGCCGAGTAAGCCCATCGCCGGAATTCAGTCGAGGAAGATCGCCGGAAGAGAGCCCCAACGATCTGTCTAATCAGAGAAGGACCCCGAGACCCAGAAGAACGTAAGGTAGGTCTCCAATATCACCTTACGACATCATCGTGTTTTCTTTGCATCTGTTCTTCGATTCCTTTCGAACATAAGCTTTCTCGTGGACAGATCACTTGTTGATCGGGTTGATCTAAAGACAAGATCATCACCACATACACAGTTGACCCGAACACCTCTGCTCACCGTAAAACCATGCAAGCCATGCGAAAACACGTACAAACCGATCTAATAAAAACTGCATCATAGGACTAACATGCATATGCATCATCGCATCTAGTTAAAGTTTATGCATGATATTGATTGCTGTGAATCTTGTATGTGCATGATCCTGTATAGAAGGACAAGCTCAGGGAGCTGTCTACGACGAGCTGCAACAACAAGGTTTCGAGATCCAAGAGCAACCGGAACCGCAAGAACAAGGCAAGTGCCCCTTGCCCATATTCATCCTTTGTTTTGGAAAACTGTTTTGTTTTGCGAAAAGGTGTGTGTGCTGAGTCAAACTGTAAAATCCCCAAAAAGTGGTAGCAAGAAAATTCAGCTCATGTACAATTATGAAAAAATGAGGGGAATTAAAACTTTGAATTATAATGGTATAAGTTCAAAGTGAGGGTTTAGACTTCCCAAAATTTCCAAACATTGGGGTCTAAGTTCGTAACTTGGATCTTCATAGTCCAAATATCCAACCTTCCAAATTTCAGCTCATTTGGAGGAGTTTTCATATTTGTTTGGGATTAAAAGGAAAAGCCCTCTAATCTGAATTTTCAAATTCAGTTTCAAATCCCAATTGCCTCAATTTGTCAATTTGGGTCCACAATGGTGTTATCCATATTTAAAGTAGCAGCCATGCCAGAAATGAGAAATTTTGGAGTAGGTTTGCTGTTCTAACTTAGGGTGACACCAAAAACCCTTCAAAATTCAAATTTGAAATTTAAAACTTGGACCAAACTTAATCATATACCGCATGGGAGTCAAATTCGGATTCCTCATATTTAATTTGGCTTCCCTGCAAATATATAAAATTTTTGGACAAAAGTGGGTGGCAGAAATAAAATATCAGAAATATCAAAGGAGAGACGAGGGGATGACATGTGGGGCCAGCTGATCAGTGTGCACCGAGCCGACGTCGGTTCTCCCGGTTTCCTCCGCAGCCGCCATGGCGACGCAGCGCGCCACGGCGACGCCTTGGCTTGGCGCCGAAGGCACCGAACCGCTGGCGCGGTCGCAGTTAAGCCGAGAGACCCGGCTGCTCGGGTGTATCCGCTCCCTCAGAGAAGAAAACACGCACGCTTCCTCTGTTTCTCTCCCGAACGCGAGCTCGCCGTTTTCCTCTGCTCTAGCTGCGCTAGCCCAGGCCTTCTTCGGTCAGACGAGGTCGCAGGCGGTGCGGGGTGCCGCTGTCCAAGCTAGGGGCAGCTACGTTTCCTCTCCAGCTGCGATCGCAGCCAAGTTGCTCCGAGCTACCGAAAGCACTGCCGCCCGTCTACCTCAGAATTCGTCGCCAAGGTGAAACCACAGCTTAATTACTTTGGATTGTTGCTTCTACACGACCTAGCTTAGCCCCTCGACGAAGAACCATCGAAAACTGTAGAGAAATGAAGCTGTAAGCCGAGTTTTTCCGGCCACCGACGCACCACCATAGCTGCACCGGCGAACTACACCTTGCACGAGTTTTCACCCCTCTTTGTAGGAAAAAACGTGCTCCTCACATCACCCTGGTGCTTGCGGTGCTCTCCCCAACCGGAATAACCGCCTGCCATGCGAGAACGACGGCGCCAGGGTAGAGTTTGCCGCTGTCAACGTCGGGGAGGTATTCCCGGCCATCTAGCGCCGCCGCTGACCTTACCAGCATGTTCCTCGTCGGTTTTTGGGCACAGGCGGCGAGATTTGGGCCATCTAGGGCACTGGGTAATCATTCCGGCGAGGTGCCACCGCCGTTCCGGCGAGAAGACCGGCCGGGCGCGAGGTAGACGAAGGTGGGGGCCTGCCCCACCTGTCAGTGGTGTCGGTTTAGCGCCGGATCGAATTGTGGCTCGGATCAGCTGTGGCTGCGCAGGTTAACTCCGTAGCCCCCGGTGTTGCCGAAATCTCACTGGTCCGATTTAAAACAGTGGGCCCAGTTCCAATTATTTGAAGTTTCTATTAGGGAAATAATTCCAGAAATTAGCTGATCTTTGCAAGCCCATAACTTTGTGTAGAAAACTCCAAAAAGAGTGAGACCAATTTTGTTGGAATCCTCATGAGGAGTACTTGACAGAGAAACCAATTTTAGGCTATGAAAATGCCCAGGAATTTCTGTAGAATTGTTTTTAGTAAATCATTAAGGGATTTATTACAGGAACAATTCTTTATGAAATATTCCCAAATTTGGGCAGAAAATCCTCTTCATAGATACTGCTATCCAGTAAAAATTTGGGCTTCATTGCAGTTATTTTCTAGGTCAAATTACCTTCCCAAGTTCAGCCTTTTTTTGGAAATTCAAATTCAAACAGAAACTGTTCAGCACTCCTGTCCAAACTTCAAAAATTCATATCTCTCTGATGGTAGCTCCAAAAATGGTGAAACAAATTTTGTTAGAACCATGGAGACTTACCCTAATCAGATCTTCTATTTCTAGCTATGTCAAAGCTCCTGATTTGGGCTCACAATTCAGATAAACATTGTACTTGTAGGAATTTTAAAGTCTACATTATGCAATGACATGTCTCGAAATTTGGCTCAAATCATCCTTAGAGGGTCTAGTATCCACTGTAAAAATCCCACAGCCAATTAAGGATCCTAAATAACAGTAGCTATGAATAGAAGTTAACTTCTCATAATTCCTTAATATTTATACATATTTTGTTACATTACATTTAGTGACCGAAGTTGAGGACGCACCGGAGCCCTTCGACGTCCTCCCACCAGAAGCTAACTTCTTCTCTGACTCACAACCAGGCAAGCCCCGGTTTGCACTTAAGCACCTTTTATAAAATTCTTTATTTGTATCACTTATGTCTAGGGTGAATGTTTGCATTAGCGTTAGGGTGATTGAAACCCCACTTGCATAACCTTTTAAATCCTAAGAAGGGTCGGGTAGCTTACAGAGCTGATGAGTAGACAAGGCCCCGCTAATATGCTTAGGACCTCGGTAGAAGTCGAGTTGTTGGAATCTACTCGCGAGGTAAGGTTTATCACACGGTTTGGTCAGAATAGAAAATGGCTTAAGAGTGGTGAAAATGAGAGCCAGCAGGGGGGGATAGGAAGCAGTGAGCGGAGGTCTCACGTGCGTAGCCCTGTTGGTGTTGATTGAGGACCGAGTCGTGTGCGGGCCTGATGAACAAGTATCGAACAGTACCGGATGGCATACTGACATAAGCAGGAAACCGATGTAAATGGTTAACCTGGGTGTCGAGGCTTACCCAACCGTAAATAGGAGTGGGTTGAGGGTAGCAAGGTGTAAATCTGGCGGTGGGCACAGTCACGCTGCACGCCGGGACCTCCTACCCATTACGGATGGACCGGTTCGGCATTTGGATTGCCTTTGAAAGGTTGTTGCATACAACAGAGTAGGAAGGGGTGTGGAATCACGCTTCTGAAAGTGGGTGTATGCAACGTGTTGTCCGGGTGTCTCCTGATTGCAATCACCGTCCCTCGCGGTTATTTGAGTACCGCTTGTTCACTGTTTCGTGACGTAGTAAGAAGTGAAGTAAGCCAGTTAAATGATAATATGCTGTGATGATATATTAATTTTTTGGAAAGCATGGTTGCTGTAGATGTAGAGCTAATTAAGTTTACTTTCCGCTTTGGGCATCACCACATCGGAGGAAAGCGTTTCTTGTTTGATTGTGGACTTCCGATGTGAGGGCTGCCTAAGGCAAATGAATCTGCTGCTATAAAAACTGAAAGTAAGGATCAACTTATAGGCGTGTCTCTATTGCAAAGTCCTTTCCTACCTTACACATCCTTGCACGTAGAGTTCCATGCTTAGGGTTGACGGTTAAGACTTGCTGAGCCTTCGTGCTCACGGTTGCAATATTTGAGCTGTATGCAGGTGAGAGCTATGAGGAGGGTTCCGAGGACGAGGCGATGCCCCCGTCAGGGTACACGGCCGAGATGGAGCCCTGCATGCCGCCGTGATCTCGGGTTTCATGTTGCTAGTGTGTAGCGTCCCCGGGCTGGACAGCTGCACTCTTGCATAGCTAGAATGAGAGGCTGTATATGTATATTACTTCCGCTGTATGAATAGGTTTTGTAAAAAGACGTCCGCTGATTTATAACAAATAAAAGTTTGTATATTGTTCTTTATTCTTTTCGTGTGTGCTGTTGGGTGCCGCATCGTACGGCACCACCCTATGCGATCCTGGCGTGGGTGAACCACGGGTGGTCCCCACAGACGTGGTATCAGAGCCGCATTTGGAATAGCACGCTCAAAAAGAGCCTATTTTGAAAACGTAGGAGTAGTCGAGTGAGGATTAGTCATTAAGCCCACATAAGGTCTATGATAGTAGTAGATATTATGGTGGAAAAGCTAATATATTTGTTATACATCCTGTAACGACGCTCCGACGTCAGGTAAGAGGTAAGGTACGCCACCGCAGGCGGATCAATTGCGGTAACTCCCCATACGAGTAATAGTATGGAAGGTTATACCGTGGCTTGGCACGGTAGTTAATATGAGTCTCTCAACCTCTCAATGGTTTTGAGAGCATATGAAAAATGCTGATCTCCAGCGTGCTTTAGGCAAAAGTGAGAGTACCCCATCGTGTGGTAAGCAACACGATAGTATGCAACTCTTGAACGTTCAATGTTCAAAGGGTCATACGCAGCGCTCGCCATCGGCGTGCCTCAACGGTCATGAGGCAGTAGGTGGTATCCGTTGGGTTGATAAAATTCCCAACCGTGACGACCCGTTCACGCTCTACTCGGGTTCCCTGTCGTGTGGTGTGAAAACACGACCATGTACCTTGAGACGTGGCTTGACTCAAGGACGATCCGTATGGCAATGATACGCACCGTATGTTTTTACTATGATATGGAACTGCCTGAAATGTCAAAAACCCTTTGTGTGCACCACTATTATGTGTTCTTCTGCAGGTACATTGACCATGTTAGTGCATGACGTGTAGAAACCGTTTGTGAGTGACGTCTTTAGTTCCACCAGTTGACACGTATAAGCCGGAATACCGGTTTAGGATTTTTCTTTGATGAGGAAACGTAGTACCGACTGCATAAAAGTTTATTTTCAAATAAAAGAGTCAAAATGAAGTTTAGGAATCCATTTAGGGGTTAGTAAAGTCCTATATTGAACTAAGAGTCAATTGGGAGTATAGATCCAGTCTCAAAAGCCTAGGAATAATCTCCCCTGTTTTCGGCAGGAATTTTGCTGAACTTGAACAGGGCATAACTTAAGATTGGTTGAACCAATGGAGGTGTGGGATACCATTCTGGAAAGGTTTTGAAGTGCTCTACAACTTTCCTGTAGAGCTCCAGAACAAAATCTCCCTCCAAAGGGATGAAAATCTCAGATGAGTAGGTACTGTCCAAAAACAGGGCAGACCGAATGCTCTCTGGAATTTTCTGTATTTCAACCAAAACACTTAGTTTCACCGTTTGACGTCCAGTGGCTGTTGTAAAACAGTGAGTTGGAGTCGAAGGGTTTATGCATTTGACACATCACTTCGAGTTAGTACATGTTTGGGTCCAGTACAATAGCGAGGAATTACGCATGCTAACACACTTAACGTCCCGTGGTGACCCCGATGGTCGAAATGAACTTTTAACCCATAAAGTTCAATACATTGGAACTCGATCTGTGACACGGTCCAGGGATGTATATGTTGTATAAAGTTCATACTTTATCCACATGTGTGACTGTTAGGCGTACTATTTATTCCATTCTCGCATCACTATTGTATAGACTGGATGAAATAAACCAACATGTGCTGATCGTTTGAATGGTCTGAATGCAGAATGGTGCGGACACATTCAACACAAGAGGAGGGAGGTCCGAGTCAAGTTCGTGGTGATGAGTCTCCACGTCCGGAGCAAACCATGACGCAGCAGCAACCACCTCCTCCACCGCCAGAACTTCCAAGGAATCTTGCGGAGGTTCTCGCTGCAGTGCTCGGCTTGTGCGACGAGCAAACCGAGTTGCTGCGGATGCTAGTTCAGCAGAATGCATCCCATCAGGGAGGACGCCAAGACAATGGGCAACGCTAGCCCCAACAAAGCTTGTATTCAGAATTCATGGCGACCCATCCACCGGTCTTCACGGAGGCCGAAGAACCTTTGGAGGCGGACAGCTTTATCCACACTCTGGAGGCAAAGTTCGGGCTGCTACGATGCACCGAACATCAGAAGGCACTGTACGCAGCGCAACAGCTTCAAGGAGAAGCCGGTACCTGGTGGGCAAACTACGCCGCCTCCTTACCGGCTGGCCATACTGTCACATGGACGGAGTTCCGGGAGGCGTTCCGCACCTATCACATACCTCCCGGTGTGATGGAAATGGAGCTCCAGGAGTTCCTGGCGTTATGGCAAGGCGAGAGGAGTGCTCATGAGTACTCCAGGTTATTCAACCGGCTGGCGCAGTATGCACCAGGATTTGTGGGGACGGAAGACAACAAGCGCAACGCTTTCTTCCGGGGCCTGAATTCAAAGATGAAGGTCCATCTCGCCCAGAGCAATCACGGCACATTCAACGATCTAGTTAATGCCGCGATTCTACAAGAAAATGCTCAGCGCGAGCGCGGTTCTGATAAGAGGAAATGCAGCGCGCTGACAAGCAGCAGTTGTGGGACGCCACAAAAATACCGCGTGGTGTATCGCTCACCATCCGGTCAGAGATGCAAGCCACCGGCGCGACCGCTTCAGTTTCGCGGTCGGCAATATAATGCGCCGGGCTTTCGACCGACGTACCCACCACAGAAACAGCAGCAGAAAAAGATGGTCCCGCGTGCACCCCAGTTTCAACAGAGTGCACCGGGATTTCGTCATCAAGTCGGCGGGACTCCGACACCTTACACGTGCTATACGTATCAGTGTGCTAATCAGCCCCGCAACCACCCCAAGAAACCCGCACCAAAACCCGGCAACGTCCACCACTTAGCCATCGAAGACGTGCCAGAAGGCGAACCCGTCCTCGCGGGTACGTTCTCCTATTTAGATCATCCCGTAGTCATACTTTTTGACTCCGGTGCCACCCATAATTTCATAAGTCAGTCTTATGTTATTAAATATCAACTGCCTATCATTCCCACAAATAATTCATATTTGATATGTTCTCCGGGTGGTAAAATTAACAGCTGATAGAATGGTCTATGGAGCACCATTACAGTTGGGTGGAAATCTATATCCGACTTCTCTAATTGTGTTATAGAGTCAAAAACTTGATGTCATTTTAGGAATGTCCTGGCTACATCGCCATGGTGCTGTTCTTGACATCATTCCACATGTGGTTCATCTCAATTCTCCACTTCATGAACCACATGTTCTTACTCTTGACCAATCAGTTCAAGAAGCCCCACCCACATATAACATGGAAGCAACAAAACTTGAGGATATTCTTGTGGTCCTGAATACCCGGATGTCTTTCAGGAGGATCTTCCGGGCATGCCACCCGAAAGAGATGTCGAGTTCAAGATTGAACTCGTACCTGGGACGACGCCGATATCACGGAGACCATACAATATGGCTCCCAACGAGCTGGCTGAACTGAAGGAGCAGCTCAACGATCTAATGAAGAAGGGTTTCATTCGACCGAGTTCCTCGCCATGGGGATGCTCGGCTCTGTTTGTGAAGAATAAGGATGAAACCTTGAGGTTGTGTGTGGACTACCGACCTCTCAACGCCGTCACCATCAAGAATAAATATCCACTGCCCCGCGTCGATATATTAGTCGATCAACTTGTGGGTGCGAGTGTATTTTCAAAGATGGATCTTCGCTCCGGATATCATCAAATTAAGATCCGAGCGGAAGATATTCCGAAGACGGCCTTCTCGAGGAGATATGGGTTGTATGAATACCTCGTCATGTCCTTTGGTCTCACCAACGCCCCGGCACACTTCATGTACCTCATGAACTCAGTGTTCATGCCGGAGTTGGACAAGTTTGTGGTGGTGTTCATAGATGACATCTTGGTTTACTCCAAGTCTGAAGAAGAACACGCCAAACACTTGCATATCGTACTTCAACGATTGCGAGACCATAAGCTTTATGCCAAGTTCAGCAAATGCAAGTTTTGGATCAGCCAAGTGCCATTCCTTGGTCACATTATTTCGGCAGAAGGCATTGCAGTTGATCCAAGCAAAATCGAACCAGTGCTGAAATGGAAGTCCCCCACATCAGTCCATGAAGTCAGGAGTTTCCTCGGGTTAGCGGGATATTACCGGAGACTCATACCAAATTTCTCCAAGCTTGCTAAGCCGATGACTGAACTGTTGAAGAAGGGGATCAAATATGTTTGGAGCTCAGCTTGTGAAGAAGCTTTCCAGGCATTAGTGAAGCATCTTACAACAGCCCCGGTGTTAGCTCAACCGGATACAACCAAGCCCTACGACGTATATTGTGATGCGTCCGGCATCGGGCTTGGCTGTGTATTGATGCAAGGAGGAAGAGTGGTCGCCTATGGCTCACATCAACTTCAAAACCACGAGCAGCACTATCCGACTCGTGATCTTGAGCTTGCTGCTGTGGTGTTAGCCTTGAAGATGTGGAGGCACCATTTACTTGGGAACTTACTGCACCTCTACACCGACCACAAAAGTCTAAAATATATATTCACTCAAAAGGAGTTGAATATGCGGCAACGGAGATGGCTAGAACTGATCAAAGACTATGAGATCGAGATTCACTACCATCCCGGGAAGGCGAATGTGGTTGCCGATGCCTTAAGACGCAAATCCCATGTCAACAGTCTGTCCATCACCCCACTTGAAGAGGAGGAGCCAAGTCTGTACTCGGTTCCATATGGGGCATTGTATAATCTTGCTCTCGTCCCTACAATACGAGAGGAGATTATGGATGCTCAGAAAAAAGACGTGGGAATGTCACACATTCGGAGAAGGATGAAGAATGGCGAAACGAAATGCTTCCGAAGAGATGATAACGGTACTCTATGGTTTAAAGACCGTATAGTGGTACCCCACGACATGAATCTTCAGAAGAAAATCTTGGACGAAGCGCATTTGTCCAAGTATTCTATTCATCTGGGCAGCAACAAGATGTACCAGGATCTGAAAACCAGGTTTTGGTGGACACGGATGAAAAGAGAAATCGCAAAGTACGTATCCGAATTTGATACGTGTCGGCGTGTGAAGGCCGGCCATATGCGTAAAGCCGGACAGCTGCAACCATTAAACATACCAGCGTGGAAGTGGGAGGATATCAGCATGGACTTCATAGTCGGATTACCTCTCACGTCTCACAAACATGACTCGATTTGGGTGATAGTCGATCAACTAACCAAGTCGGCTCATTTTATTCCCGTACATACAGGCTACGTGGCGAGGAAATATGTAGAGCTGTACATTGCAAGGATCTTGTGCTTGCACGGTGTTCCCTGCTCCATTATTTCAGATCACGGTGCACTGTTCATTTCTCGGTTTTGGGAAAAGTTGCATGCATCCTTGGGGACCAAACTGATCCGAAGTTCCGCGTATCACCCACAGACGGATGGTCAAACCGAACGGGTGAACCAAGTGTTGGAAGACATGCTACGCGCTTGTGCCATCCACCACGGCAAGAATTGGGACGATCATTTGCCGTTGGCGGAGTTTTCTTACAACAATGGCTATCAAGATAGCATCAAGATGGCGCCGTATGAAGCTCTCTACGGCCGGAAATGTCACACACCTCTCAACTGGTGCGAGTCCGGCGAGCGAGTTATCTACGGTATTGAACTTGTGAATGAAGCTGAAGAACGAGTGCGAGTAATACAAGCCAATCTCAAGGCTGCTCAATCTCGTCAGAAAAG
This sequence comes from Neostapfia colusana, assembly GCA_030760725.1. Taxonomy (NCBI): domain Eukaryota; kingdom Viridiplantae; phylum Streptophyta; class Magnoliopsida; order Poales; family Poaceae; genus Neostapfia; species Neostapfia colusana. The sequence goes on from JASWHV010000011.1 coordinate 22,227,975, forward strand.
CTATGCGGATAAAAGACGCCGCCCTCTCCACTTTGACATCGGGGACCATGTGTATGTCCGTGTGTCTCCGATGAAGGGAGTTCACCGTTTTGGAGTGAAGGGCAAGCTTGCGCCGCGATTCATTGGTCCGTTGGCCGTTATTGAAAAATGCGGACCCGTGGCCTATCGCTTGGATTTGCCGGCGTCGCTCGTAGGGATTCACAACGTCTTCCATATCTCTCAGCTGAGAAAATGCCTCAAACCTTCAGCTGAAATCCTCACTGAAGACATAGAAGTTCTTCAACCGGACCTCACGTACACGGAGTATCCGATCCGGATTATCGATGAAAAGACTCGTGCCACAAGAAACCAAACCTTGGGGTTCTACAAGGTCTAGTGGAGCAACCATACCGCTGATGAGGCGACATGGGAAAGCGAGGACTATTTACGAACATATTATCCGGACTTGCTATCATCATATACCCGGTGAAGTTTTCCCCACTTTGCATTTCTTTTGGAATCTCGGGACGAGATTCTTTTTAAGGGGGAGGGATGTAAAATCCCCAAAAAGTGGTAGCAAGAAAATTCAGCTCATGTACAATTATGAAAAAATGAGGGGAATTAAAAATTTGAATTATAATGGTATAAGTTCAAAGTGAGGGTTTAGACTTCCCAAAACATCCAAACATGGGGGGTCTAAGTTCATAACTTGGATCTTCATAGTCCAAATATTCAACCTTCCAAATTTCAGCTCATTTGGAGGAGTTTTCATATTTGTTTGGGATTAAAAGGAAAAGCCCTCTAATCTGAATTTTCAAATTCAGTTTCAAATCCCAATTGCCTCAATTTGTCAATTTGGGTCTACAATGGTGTTATCCATATTTAAACTAGCAGCCATGCCAGAAATGAGAAATTTTGGAGTAGGTTTGCTGTTCCAACTTAGGGTGACACCAAAAACCCTTCAAAATTCAAATTTGAAATTTAAAACTTGGACCAAACTTAATCATATACCGCATGGGAGTCAAATTTGGATTCCTCATATTTAATTTGGCTTCCCTGCAAATATCTAAAAATTTTGGACAAAAGTGGGTGGCAGAAATAAAAGATCAGAAATATCAAAGGGGAGAAGAGGGGATGACATGTGGGGCCAGCTGATCAGTGTGCACCGAGCCGACGTCAGTTCTCCCGGTTTCCTCCGCAGCCGCCATGGCGACGCAGCGCGCCACGGCGATGCCTGGCTTGGCGCCGAAGGCACCGAACCGCTGGCGCGGTCGCAGTTAAGCCGAGAGCCCCGGCTGCTCGAGTGTATCCGCTCCCTCAGAGAAGAAAACACGCACACTTCCTCTGTTTCTCTCCCGAACGCGGGCTCGCCGTTTTCCTCTGCTCTCGCTGCGCTAGCCCAGGCCTTCTTCGGTCAGACGAGGTCGCCGGCGGTGCGGGGTGCTGCTGTCCAAGCTAGGGGCAGCTACGTTTCCCCTCCAGCTGCGATCACAGCCAAGTTGCTCTGAGCTACCGAAAGCACTGCCGCCGGTCTACCTCAGAATTCGTCGCCAAGGTGAAACCACAGCTTAATTACTTTGTCTTGATGCTTCTACACGACCTAGCGCAGCCCCTCGATGAAGAACCATCGAAAACCGTAGAGAAATGAAGCTGTAAGCTGAGTTTTTCCGGCCGCCGACGCACAACCCTAGCTGCACCAGCGAACTACACCTTGCACGAGTTTTCACCCCTCTTTGTAGGAAAAAACGTGCTCCTCACATCACCCTGGTGCTTGCGGCGCTCTCCCCAACCGGAATAACCGCCTTCCATGCGAGAACGACGGCGCCGGGGTAGAGTTTGCCGCTGTCAACGTCGGGTAGGTATTCCCGGCCATCTAGCGCCGCTGTTGACCTTACCAGCATGTTCCTCATCGGGTTTTGGGCACAGGCGGCGAGATTTGGGCTGTCTAGGGCACTGGGTAATCATTCCGGCGAGGTGCCGCCGCCGTTCCGGCAAGAAGACCGGCCGGGCGTGAGGTAGACGAAGGTGGGGGCCTGCCCCACCTGTCTGTGGCCCCGGTTGAGCGCCGGATCGAATTGTGGCTCGGATCAACTGTGGCTGCGCAGGTTAACTCCATAGCCCCCGGTGTTGCTGAAATCTCACTGGTCCGATTTAAAACAGTGGGCCCAGTTCAAATTATTTGAAGTTTCTATTAGGGAAATAATTCTAGAAATTAGCTGATCTTTGCAAGCCCATAACTTTGTGTAGAAAACTCCAAAAAGAGTGAGACCAATTTTGTTGGAATCCTCATGAGGAGTACTTCACAGAGAAACCAATTTTAGGCTAAATGCCCAGGAATTTCTGTAGAATTGTTTTTAGTAAATCCTTTAGGGATTTATTACAGGAGCAATTCTTTATGAAATATTCCCAAATTTGGGCAGCAAATCCTCTTCATGGATACTGATCTCCAGTAAAAATTTGCGCTTCATTGGAGTTCATTTGCTAGGTCAAATTACCTTCCCAAGTTCAGCCTTTATTTGGAAATTCAAATTCAAACAGAAACTGTTCAGCACTCCTGTCCAAACTTCAAAAATTCATATCTCTCTGATGGTAGCTCCAAAAATGGTGAAACAAATTTTGTTAGAACCATGGAGACTTACCCTAATCAGATCTTCCATTTCTAGCTATGTCAAAGCTCCTGATTTGGGCTCACAATTCAGATAAGCATTGTACTTGTAGGACTTTTAAAGACTACATTATGCAATGATATGTCTCCAAATTTGGCTCAAGTCATCCTTAGAGGGTCTAGCATCCACTGTAAAAATCCCAATGCCAATTAAGGATCCTAAATAGCAGTAGCTATGAATAGAAGTTTACTTCTCATAATTCCTTAATATTTATACATATTTTGTTACATTACATTTAGTGACCGAAGTTGAGGACGCACCGGAGCCCTTGGACGTCCTCCCACAAAAAGCTAACTTCTTCTCTGACTCGCAACCAGGCAAGCCCCGGTTTGCACTTAAGCACCTTATATAAAATTTTTTATTTGTATCACTTATGTCTGGGGTGAATGTTGGCATTAGCGTTAGGGTGATTGAAACCCCACTTGCATAACCTTTTAACCTATGAAGGGTCGGGTAGCTTACAGAGCTGACGAGTAGACAAGGCCCCTCTAATATGCTTAGGACCTCGGTAGAAGTCGAGTAGTTGGAGTCTACTCGCGAGGTAAGGTTTATCACACGGTTTGGTCAGAATAGAAAATGGCTTAAGAGTGGTGAAAATGAGACCCAGCAGGGGGGGATAGGAAGAAGTGAGCGGAGGTCTCACGTGTGTAGCCCTATTGGTGTCGATTGAGGACTGAGTCGTGTGCTGGCCTGATGAACAAGTATCGAACAGTACCGGATGGCATACTGACATAAGCAGGAAACGGATGTAAATGGTTAACCTGGGTGTCGAGGCTTACCCAACCGTAAATAGGAGTGGGTTGAGGGTAGCAAGGTGTAAATCTGCCGGTGGGCACAGTCACGCTCCACGCGGGGACCTCCTATCCGTTACGGATGGACCGGTTTGGCATTTGGATTGCCTTTCAAATGCTGTGATGATATATTAATGTTTTGGAAACCATGGTTGCTGTAGATGTAGAGCTAATTAAGTTTACTTTCCGCTTTGGGCATCACCACATTGGAGGAAAGCGTTTCTTGTTTGATTGTGGACTTCCGATGTGAGGGCTGCCTAAGGCAAATGAATCTGCTGCTATAAAAACTGAAAGTAAGGATCAACTTATAGGCGTGTGATTGCAAAGTCCTTTCCTACCTTAAAAATCCTTGCACGTAAAGTTCCATGCTTAGGTTTGATGGTTAAGACTTGCTGAGCCTTCGTGCTCACGGTTGCAATATTTGAGCTGTATGCAGGTGAGAGCTATGAGGAGGGTTCCGAGGACGAGGCGATGCCCCCGTCAGGGTATACGGCCGAGATGGAACGCTGCACGCCGCCGTGATCTCCGGTTTCATGTTGCTAGTGTGTAGCATCCCCGGGCTGGACGGCTGCACTTTTGCATAGCTAGAATGAGAGGCTGTATATGTATATTACTTCCGCTGTATGAATAGGTTTTGTAAAAAGACTTCCGCTGTTTTATAACAAATAAAAGTTTGTATGTTGTTCTTTATTCTTTTCGTGTGTGCTGTTGGGTGCCGCATCGTACGACACCACCCTATGCGATCCTGGCGTGGGTGAACCACGGGGTGGTCCCTACACAAACATGATGGGAAACCCTTTTATAGGAGTTTACTAGGTTTTGTTAAACCACCCTTGTTGCTAGGGAAGTTTACGAGTCGGGTATGGTCTTTGCTTTAAGCTTCGCTGAGTCCATTGGATTGGGAAACGAGATAGATGTGTCTAGCTAACTGCACTCGTAATGATAATGAGAAACTGATGTTGTTAATGAACATGGATCGGAGGGAGATCTAGGCAAGACTGGGTTTGTGAATGAGGTAGCATGAGATGGTTGTTTACTTGCCTTAGATCTAAGGACCGGTTCATGCCAGCACATGCCAGGATGACAGTGCCACCACAAGGCCAAGTATGGGTGCGGCTTAGCTGACTAATTAGGTAAGTTGCTAGATTGTTATGGACCGTGGAAGGCGCGGGGAATGGGAGTCGAGTGAGGACTGCCCTGGGAACTGCATGGCACAAGAGGGGGCCTGTGGGTGGGAGAATTGGAGATTCTAGCCTGCCGGTGAAACCTTAGTGAGTCCATACATCTAGTAGCCCCTTTGTAAAGGCTATTTTGTGATCTCTTGGCCATACACCGACGGTTGTGTACTGGTATAATGGAGGTTCTGCAGTCGCCGACGGGTGATGAAATCACAAACTTGTTGGTAAAGAGGTGCAAACTCTGCAGAGTCTAAAACTATCATGATAGTCGAGCTTACGGTCACGAGCGCCTGGCCAACTTCCATGATTAGTTGGGATGGTTATTGGATATGGTTATTGGTTATGGTTTTGGATGGTTTGGTTTTGGTTTTGGTTTCGGGACTGTTGAGTCCGGGTGATAAGATGGGTTGCATGACTGATGAGTCATGGCAACGAGGATGGTCTCGGTGTGAGACGAAATTGTTTATGAGATGAAGTGGTAGCGAATACGAGATGGTATTCGTGAGATGGTAGCGAATACGAGGAGGTATTCGTGAGCAAGAATGAGGTTGATTGATGTCTGGATGGGACATGAAAGGTAATGAACATAATGGAGGTATGATTGGTATTTTAATACATGTTGGGATTACATTCACTTAAAGATAAGTTGCTGTTTTGTCGTGGTTTTGATAAATAACTTTGCTTTCTGCAATGAGCATTTTTATACCTACCTTGTTATAAGCTACATATCATATTTTCCCGCACTTGCTGAGTACATCATTGTACTCGAACTTGCATTATTATTTCATCATCAGCAACAGGAGAAGATTATTATGAAGACCAAGTGGAGCATTAGGCGTGAAATTTGTCCTCAACCTTGCCTGTGGGGATGAAGTAGAGATGGAGCTGCTGCTTAGATTGTTTCCGCATTAGTTAGAAGACTTCCGCTGCTAGAATAAAGACTTCCGCTGTTAGATTAAGACTTCCGCTGTGAGCATGAGTCCAAGACTCATGAGACATTGTAATAAACTCTATTATTTGTGGTCGTATATATTCTGAAATTAAGTTTGTGGATGATGTGTATATGTGTGATGAACATCCTGAGCACGCATATGCATCAGTTCTCGGTTCCGTTGTTTTTCCAAAGAATTGAGGGTGTCACACTGTTGAACAAGCTAGAACAGTACCGAAGACCTACCGGCTATATGGGAACCGGGAAACCGATGTAACTCGGGTAGCTGGGTGTTGAGGCATAGCTGGTCGTTCAGAGGGTAGGTTGAGAGCTCGAGGTATAAATCGGCTGGCGGCACTGAGATGCGCGTGCAGAGACCTCTTGCTCGGGACGATTGGACCGGTTCAACATTTGGCTAACGAGTGAAAGGTGGTTGCATACGGCGTCCATGATGGTTTCTGTAGGCAACATCGAGTACGGGCATACGTGACGGGTTATTCGGGTAACCCTGCAGGTGTAAATCGATTATAATCGCCGTCCCTCGCGGTCAGTGAGTACCACTTGTTCACTGTACCATGACGTAGAAAGAACAGGCTAGTTACATGTTAAAATGTTGCTGATTGAAAGATGGACTTTGATTGTTAATGATTTGTTGTACTTTAGAGCTAACTAAAGTTCTTTTCAACTTTGGGCAAAGTACATGAGGGAAATGCGTTTCTTGTTTGATTGCGGCTCTCTCATGTGCCTTAGCATAAGGTTCTCCACAACCTGCTGCTAAAACTTGAAAGTAAGGTCCCACTAATTAGGTGAGTCCTCTGCAACTTGTTTTACCTCATGTACCTATCACACCTCATGTAGAAGTTCCATGTTTAGGAGAGACGGGTCAGTCTTGCTGAGCCTTCATGCTCACTGCTTGTGTTTGAAGCTTTTGCAGGGTTCTATGAGGAAGGGACTCCCGAGGAGGAGACGGAACCCCAGGAGGGGAACCCCCGTCGAATGGGAGTCGTGCACGCCGCCGTGTTAGTGTGTGTGCGTGCTAGCGGGGACACGTTCACGGGCTGAACATGAACTCGATGCGTAGTCTATGCCCGTGAGTGTAGACTGAACATATTTTGTTGTACAAATGTTCATAAAGCTCTTTATGTAATAAACTTTGCTTCCACTTTGTACCTTTGATGTGTGTTATCCGGTGCTGTGCAACGCAGCACCCCTCAGCGTGATCCTGGCTCGACAAGACCGTGGGGTCGTGTCAGCGTTGGTATCAGAGCTCGCTTGAGGTTTAACGCACAAAAAGGGTCATCTTTTTTAAAAATCCAGTAAGGAACGAGTTAGTAGCCCATATAAGGATGTTATTAGTGTATAGAAAGTGGCATACTAACCTATTTGACTTTGTCGGAAAATCATGCACCTCGGGACGTTTATGTCTTGGGGGGTGCACGTAAGCGCTGTCCACCAGTGCACACAAGCTGAAGGGTGGGGCTCCACGGGTGGCAGGTAACCCGACCCGTTTTAATATCCTCTACGACTCTTCATGTCGTTTGGGGTATTCGAGCAACGTCTGTCCCTGGCGTGCGTGGTGCAATTTGGGAGACCCTTCATGTGGTCAGTAACGTGAACACGTAGCTCAAGGCGTGTTTGGCTTGAGAACATCTGGGCGAGTGATGACGGCCGGGTGTACGAACTGTATGGATACCGGACTCGGTGTGCAGCCGAGCCTGACGATTTCTTGAGTTATTTGCAGGTAGTTTAACCACGAAATGGTAGACGTGTAGCATTCGTGTGCGAGTGATGCTTAGTGCCACTGAACTAATGAAGCCGGCTAAGTCCGGTATAGTTTTTCTTCGTGAGGACGTAGTACCGACATGATCTGGTGACGCATCAACGTCACACTCCATTAAATGAGTAACTTCATTATAAAACTTGAAAGTTTTGATCCAAAGCATTAAAACTTGATGTAACTCCTTCCCTTAATCAGGATATTCAAAGTTAATAAGTTTTCAACTTATATGAGACTAAGGACAGAGTCCCCTGTTTTCAGCTGATTGAAGGCTGAAGTTAATCAGAGGTTAGGGGTTGAGTTCTTTCGAGGTTGGGGTCATATGATACATTTCTGGAAAGCTTTGGAAGAGCTTTACAACTTTTCTGTTGAGGTACAGAGGTGTTTCATCCTTTAACCAATCGAAAAATGCAGTAGAGTTGAAACTGTCCAGAAAACAGGGCAGAGCAAACGCTCTCTGTAAACTCTGCAAATTTAGCATAACTTCCTGCATAAAAGTCTAAAAATATAAAATGAGGTAGTTCTGGAAAGTTAATGAGATGGGTTACAATTTTGTAACAGAAGGTTTTGTCAGATTGGGGGTAGAATTAACTGGAATTCTTGGATCAATCAGTACCTAAGGCAGGGTGGTGCTGTCCAATTTTCTCCAGAAATTCTGTTAACTTTGACATCTCATAACTTTTGAACCAGCACAGATCTTAGGCCAAGAAATCAGGTTGAAATGGAAACTGATCAGGGCTGTCATGTTGGGCAGCAGATCAGTAGTCAAATTTGTTTAAATTTGAACTATATTTTTAAGTTTTATGGGTTCAATGACATGGTTGGTGTTATAACTCAATGGTTTACTGTTCAAATAAATATTTGACATTTCTCAAATATATTTTTACAGATGACAGCGGATAAACAGTTCGAGAACGGGTGGGTAGAATCTCACTGTTCTCACCACAGCGGCTATCCGGAAGCATTGAGGCAGATGCTTCAATACTTCGGATACAACCAGATGCTGCAGTACTTCGCCAAGGAAGAAGGCGAGGAGGGGAACAAGACGTGGACAATCCATGTCGAGGTTTCTGCAGGACCTACACCACCCGGGTGGGCGCCATTCACCGTTACGGTGAGAGGTAGACAACCCGAGGGAATGTGGCAAGTGGCAGCCCGTGACATCATGTCACGTTTCTGCCAGCTACACGTGAGAGCTATGGAGGGCACTCCATACGAGCTCGTTCCGGTGGAGGGACGGGTGAATCATGTGTGGGAAGGGAGGTACAGGGAGGCAACCGATCCGGGTTACCCAAGGTACAGCCCCGCGGAGGCGAACCTCAGCCTCCAAATGAGGGCGTGAAAGGCCGTGATGGACAGCCAAACTGTTCATACGGAGCATCTCGCCGCAAAGCTCAAGGAGAGCACAAGCCGTGGAGATCATTTCGAGAGTGCCCACAGCGCACTCCGCAATGTGCTCCTTCCGACGATCAAGCGACTGAATGAACAGCATAATCAGTTGCATCGTCTGAAGAAGGCGAAGAAGAAGAGCCGTGTCGACATCGTGGCGTTGTAAGAACTGATGCAGACTCTAACCCAGCAGAACGAGGATCTTACTCAAGAGCGAGATGATGCTATTGAGGAAGAGCAAGGCTGGGAAGAAGACTACAACCAGGCGATGGACGAGGTCCACGCGTTGCAGGATCTCGTACCTCCGGTATTGGGCATACCGGTGGTCTTCGGTCTTCCAGCAATGGGAGAACCCGAGATGGGAGAGGAGGTTGTAGATCCGGAGCCACCAGCAGGGGTACCGGAGGAGGACGACCCACAGGAGGTCGAGTTCTACTCTGAGTAGGGGGTTACCATTGCCAAGTAGGGCAACCAGAGTGGAGTAACCCAAACTTTTGTAACCGGTGACATGTCGTGTGGGCAGTAGTGTATGTATAGGTAGTGACGACATGAGCACGACTTCTCGGAGACCCGAGAATAATGTATTTTGTATAAAGTTTATGCTTTATCAATATATGTGAATGTTGTGCGAATTATTCATGCGTCGCTTCAATACCTACTGTTTCATATGGAATCTTTAAGTATGACATGTGCTGATCGCTGCTGTTTTGAATTTCAGAATGACTCGTACTCGTGCCAACCCGGACGTTGGGGGTTCTAGTCAAGGGGGAAAAACCTCCCAACAGCCTCCCGAGGACTCCTCGGGACAGCAACAGCAGCAGCAGCCACAGCAACAACCACCACCGCCAACGGTTACTTTGGCGGATATTGTAGCAGCAATGGCGGGCTCTTATCAGCATCTTACGGAGTTGCTGCAGACCCTCATTGCCAATACATATCGACCAGAGAGGCGTCAAGATCGTGAGGAGCGCCAACAGAGCTCCTACTTCGATTTTCTAGCAACTCATCCCCTGGTATTTTCAAGGGCGGATGAACCCATCGATGCGGACAACTGGCTCCGCGCGATGGAGATGAAGTTCGGGCTGCTCCAAGTGAGTGAGCAGCGCAAGACTCAGTTCACGGTCCAACAGCTCCAGGGATCATCGAGCGCGTGGTGGGCGAACTACAGTGGTTCACAGCCCACCGACCGAGTTATGACCTGGGCGGAGTTCCGGACGGCCTTTAGGGCCTATCACATAACGCCAGGTCTGATGAAGAGGAAGACGCAAGAGTTTCTACACCTGCAGCAAGGGAGCCGGAACGCGCTGGAATACTCCAGGGCGTTCAACGATCTCGCGCTCCACACGTGGTATCACGCCGATATTGACGAGAAGCGGCGGGACCACTTCTACCAGGGGCTTAACCCGCTCCTGAAGGACAAACTGGCGATGTTCAATCGCGGCAGCCTCAATGACATAATTGATGCTGCAATTGTTCAGGAGGACTCCGGTAAGGAGTTAGCGGTGGCGGAAAGAAAGCGAAGCTCACCATAAAGCAGCGGAGAAGGAGGCGGTCCTTCTCAGAAATTTTGAATGGTGAATCGCCCACCATCAGGTCCACACTGGCAGCCACCACAGAGGTCGATGCCATTCCGCAGTTGGCCCTATTCCCCACTGGCGTTCAGGCCGGCACTGCCAGCACCACCTCCACAGCAACAACAGCAGCGGGCGATGCCGCGTGCGTATGCACCTCAGCAGCGCATGCCAGGCTTTCGTCCTCCAAGCACCGGACAAGCAGCGGCCACATGCTATAAATGTGGTCGTCCAGGACACTTCGCCAGCAGTTGTCCGGATAGACAAGGCGGCGAAGTTGCACCACAACTTCTGGGGAGGAATCAACCCCGGAACCCCACTAATGCGTGGCGGGCAAACCCTAGGCCCGGCACTGTCCACCAACTTGCCATAGAGGACGTGCTGGAGGGAGAGCCAATCCTTGTGGGTATGTTCCAACTCCACCAGCATCCCGCCATAGTATTATTTGATTCAGGCACCACGCATAGCTTTATTAGCCAAGCTTTCATTGCTAAATACATCTTGCAAATACTGCCCACCGATAATCCTTATTTGGTTTGTTCACCGGGTGGGAAGATTTCAGCAAGCATGATGGTTCCAAAAGCGCCATTATGCTTAGCGGGTAGAGTGTACCCTACGTCTCTCATAATTTCTAGAGGGACAAAAGGTCGATGTCATCTTAGGGATGTCGTGCTTAACCCGCCACGGTGCTGTTTTAGACACCGTCCTCCGAATTGAGCACTTGAACTCAGAAGTGTACGAATCTCATTCCTTATTTCTGGACAGTCCAGAAATAAAACTTCCAAATGTATATCAATCCACAACCATCAGATTGGAAGATATTCCAGTGGTCCGAGAGTTCCCTGACGTGTTCCCTGATGATTTACCGGGGATGCCGCCCGATAGAGAGGTGGAGTTCAAGATTGAACTTGCACCGAGAACCATGCCAATATCCCGAAGGCCGTACAAGATGGCGCCCAAGGAGTTGGCTGAACTGAAGACCCAGCTAACGGACCTGCTGGAGAAGGGTTTTATTAGTCCGAGCTCCTCACCATGGGGCTGTTCGGCATTATTTGTGAAGAAGAAGGATGAGACGACGTTGCGGCTTTTTGTGGACTATCGTCCACTAAACACCGTAACCATCAAGAACAAGTACCCGTTGCCATGGATCGACATGTTGTTTGATCAGTTGGTCGAAGCAAAGATCTTTTCCAAGATGGACTTAAGATCTGGGTACCATCAGATTAAGATACCGGCTGAGGATATTCCGAAGACGGCTTTCTCGACGAGGTACGGGCTTTATGAGTACCTGGTCATGTCCTTCGGCCTCACTAATGCTTCAGCTCACTTCATGTATTTAATGAACTCGGTATTCATGTCGGAGCTGGACAAGTTTGTCGTGGTCTTCATCGACGACATATTGGTATATTCCAAGTCGGAGGAAGATCACAAGAAGCATCTGCGTATAGTCTTGCAACGGCTGCAGGATCACAAGCTATACGCGAAATTCAGCAAATGCGAATTCTGGATATCGCAAGTGCCTTTTCTCGGGCATATCATCTCACCGGAGGGTATCACTGTAGACCCAAGCAAGATCACACAAGTGCTGAATTGGAAGTCCCTGAGAACTGTTCACGAGGTACGGAGTTTCCTCGGACTCGCGGGATATTATCGGAGGTTCATCCCGAACTTCTCGAAGATTGCCAAGCCTATGACGGAGCTGCTAAAGAAGGCTACCAAATATGTTTGGAGTCCAGCATGTGAAGCAGCATTCAAGGAATTAGTGAAGCACCTGACATCAGCACCGGTTTTGGCGTAGCCAGACACAACAAGACCGTTCGATGTGTACTGCGATGCATCCGGCAACTGGCTCGGATGTGTGCTGATGCAACACCGAAGGGTGGTTGCGTATGGGTCACGGCAGCTTAGAAACCATGAGCAGAATTATCCAACTCACGACTTGGAGCTCGCTGCCGTGGTACTTGCACTGAAAATGTGGAGGCACTACCTACTCGGTAACCTCGTACATTTATATACCGACCACAAGAGCCTCAAGTACATATTCACTCAGAAGGAGCTGAACATGAGGTAGCGAAGATGGTTAGAGTTGATAAAGGATTATGAAATAGAAATCCATTATCACCCTGGCAAAGTAAACGTAGTGGCGGATGCGCTGAGCCGCAAGTCACACGTCAACAATCTGACCATCACACCGTTGGAAGAGAGCAAACCACCACTGCATGTGATTCCACGAGCTCTCTACAACCTAGCTTTGATCCCCACCATCCGTGAAGAGATAGCGGCAGCTCAGAAACATGACAAGGGCATGTCGCATTTGCGGAGACTTGTAGACAGTGGGGAGCTGAATTGTTTCTGGAAGGACGGAGACGGCGTCCTATGGTTCAAGGACTGGATCGTCGTACCCCGTAACCCGAAGTTACAGAAGAAATTTTTTAATGAGGCTCACTTATCAAAATTTTCTATTCACCCCGGCAGCAACAAAATGTATCAAAGAGTCAGAAGCAAGTTTTGGTGGACACGGATGAAGCGGGAGATCGCAAAGTACGTGTTAGAGTGTGATACATGTCGAAGGGTGAAGGCAGATCATATGCAGAAACCGGGACTGCTACAACCACTGGGCGTTCCTGCCTGGAAATGGGAAGATGTGAGCATGGACTTTATTGTCGGTTTACCCACCACTTTTCAGAAGCATTATTCTGTGTTGGTGATCGTCGACTGGCTCACCAAAGTTGCCCATTTCATCCCGGTCAACACCAACTACAACGCCAAGAAGTACGCTGAACTGTACATCTCACGGATCCTATGCTTGTATGGCGTACCCTGTACCATCATATCGGATCGGGGCACTTTATTTGTGTCCTGTTTTTGGGAGCAGCTACACGCTGCATTGGGGACGAAGCTGATCTGTAGTTCAGCATACCACCCGCAGACGGATGGGCAAACCGAGCGGGTAAATCAGATTCTAGAAGACATGCTACGAGCTTGCGCTATCAACCACGGCAAGAATTGGGATGATCACTTGCCGTTAGCCGAGTTCTCGTACAACAATGGGTACTAAGCCAGCATCAAGATGGCGCCTTACGAGGCGCTATACGGGAGAAAATGCCGCACACCACTGAATTGGTGTGAGTCTGACGAAAGGGTTACCTTCGGGATTGATCTTGTCAACAACGTGGAGGAAAGGGTTCGACTGATTCAAGCGAACCTAAAAGCCTCCCAATCCCGACAGAAACAATATGCGGACCGGAGAAGGCGCCCATTGCAATTTGAAGTCGGGGATCACGTATACCTACGGGTGTCTCCAATGAAGGGCATGAACAGATTCGGGGTGAGAGGAAAGTTGGCACCCCGATTCATCGGTCCATTTCAGATGACCGAAAGATGTGAATCAGTAGCGTACCGGCTGAAATTACCAGAAGCACTCACCGGTGTGCACGACGTCTTTCACGTGAAGGAAGTGTCTCAAGCTATCAACTACCATTCAGCTGGAGGATATTGAAGAACTGCAACCGGATCTCACATACCGGGAGGAACCGGTTCAGATTGTAGATGAAAAGGCCCGAACCACACGCAACCGTATGTTGTGGTTCTACAAAGTTATATGGAGTAATCACTCCATGGACGAAGTGACATGGGAGAGTGAACGATTTCTTCGCGCTAACTACCCTAACTTTTTCACGTCGCATATCCGGTAATTTTCCGCCGTCCTCTCTCTCATTTTCACCTTATAATCTCAGGACGAGATTCTTTTAAGGGGGGAGGAATGTAAAGGCCTCAGTTTTTGACACATGTTTAAAGTGTTCATCACCACACAACACACCTCATTGAAGGAAGTTGATGAACACATTCAAAGAGCAAGTAACCATTATCAACATACTCATTAGAGAATAAACTCACAAAATGCAAAAGTGGCATTTCCCACATGCATCATCTAGGGGCTGGGCATATGAAAACTCCTACACCTTGCTAGGAATGTCCATGCCAAGTTTCACCCAAATTCAAAACCTTTTTGAGGTATTTTTGGGTATAGCTAGAAAGAGGGTGGTTTGAACTGAAATTCAAATTCAAACTGTTTTTACCCCATGAATCAAAAGTGGGAAACATATTCATACTCAGCACATTTTTGTGAGCTCACACACCAATTTTCACTCCATTTGGAGTTGATCTTGACATGAGCTAAGTGTAGCAAATTCAAACTTTATTTGAATTTCAAACTGAACATGTGCTGAAATTTTGTCAAACCAAACTCAGTTTGAATTCTAATCAATTCAAATGGCTCAGGGGTGAATAATTCAAATCACAATGGGCATTTTAGGGCTTACTGTTTACAACAGTGAAATGGAGTTCAGTTCAGGGGTTAAAAGGGGAGTGGGACCCACATGTCAGCCACTGAAGCAAAAGCAACCGACTGAAAACCCAGCTCGGGTTCTTGCGCCGGACCGAGCAGCTGCCACGGCAAAGGCACGATCGGGACAACAGCTGCTTGCCGCCCCGACCCGCTGAACCGCCTCGCGCCCTGCTTAACCCTGCGGCCGCCCTGATCGGAGGGAGAACAGCTCACTTTGCTGCTTCCTCGCATCAGAAATACTCCATCGCTGCCAATCGCTTGGAGCTGATCAGGGAAGCATGTTCACCGCCTCTCCACCCCCTCCAGAGCTACGACAAGGTACTAGGAGTCTTCCTTCTTCTTCCCCGTCGATAGAAATCGGCAAAAACCGGTAGATCTTGGCTATACCAAGAGTTCTATTCAGAGACCTAAAGCCGCCGCACTTCGGGCTCCCGTGGACATCCCAACCGGGAGGTTGTCACGCCCGAGCTAAGGAGTCCCTGGACGCGTTGGTGACCGGTGCTGCTCACCCCCAAATCACAGCCCGAGGGCTTGATCGCCGGCGGTGAATTTCCAGTTTTCCCCTTTCTCGGTACAGACCGACCTTCGGGTGTGGTTCTGTCAAATTCACACTCTAGGAAGGGTTAGAGGGTCTCAATCCGTTCCTACACAGACTACACTTGGTAGCGCACAAGTTGCCTTCACAACCTTTGGCCTGAGAACCCCTGTACCCGGCATATTTTGAAGTTTGCCGACGGCGGAGCATGAGGGAAGCATCGGGCGCACGGTGAGAGACTACTTTGGACCTCTCCCGAGCTGCTTCGAGCCCATGCCGAGGTTCCCGAGGGACCACTGATACTTTCTGGCCGTTTGCTCTGTCAGTTGGGGTGCTAGGGAGGTCAGACGACACGGCCGAAGTCCTTCCTAAGCCACCGCTCGTCGCCGACCATGTGCCGACCGTTTTCATGACGACCTGAGCCTGGAATCATATTCCCCAAGTGGACTTAGGCAGGGGCGGCCAGAATCATGAAGTTTGGAGCACCACAGAGGCTGCCGGCAAGCTCTCTGGCGAGGTGTCGCGGCGGCAGAGCGCGGAGGGGTGAGAGGTAGACGAAGGGGTGGGTCCTGGCTGTCAGCGGCTTGGATTTTAAATTGGGAGCAGTCTGTGGCTCGGATCCGGTGTACTGGCGCGCAAAAATCCGTGGACCCTGGTGTGCCATCGCCCCAGCGCCCAACATGTGTCCCCGTGGACCCACCGGCAGATTTAAACTTTTCCCGATTTTCAGATTTCATTCAAACTTCAAATCCTCATAACTTTGGCTAGGAAACTCCAAATCGAGTGAACCAAATTTTGTTGGATTCAGCTCTCTGAGTACTTTCCAAAAAATCAAATTTCACTTCATGAAAATCCTTATTTCTCCAGAATTAATTATTCAAAATTTAAATTGTTTAGAATTTTAACTGGAGAATCTTTCAGAGGAAAATTCTGAAATTTTGCTGGGATGTTCACCAAAATATCCCAGAACTACCATAAAAATTTCAGATCCATTTGATCTAATTTGATCCACCTAATGGTGTGATTAATGAAACTGTTACAGAGAAAATGGAAAATGTTCAGAAACATTTTTCAAAATTTCTCTGAAATTGTTGAGCTCATATCTTTAGCTAGGAACCTTCAAATTAAGTGAGACCAACTCCATTAGAACCCTCTGAGAATGTAGTTTTCAGAAAGTCATTTGTTGCTTCGTGAAAATGCCTAGAACACCCTATGAGCTCCAATTAAGGTCAAGTACATAATTATTTGTGGAGAGCTCAAATGAGGTTTGCTGCAACTAAAACTTGGCCAAGTCTCTGTTTAAGTTGTTACCAATCCACAATAAGAATTCCAGAGTCATTTGGTTTGTCTAGTGGGACTTACAACCTTCACAAGTTTAATTCCAATCAAATGCAATTAAATTAATACATGTACTTGTATCTCATGTAGTCGCTAAGGTCGAGGAGGAACCTGAAGTCCTAGACTTCATTACTCCGGAAGAACAGCTAGACTACGACCAAGAGCAGTAAGGCAAGCTCCGGTTTGCATTAACCTTTTTACGAGTTTTTTCTTGTTTTGAGAACTTACTTTGAGTACCATTACTGCTTGCATTAGCGTCTTCATTGAAAACCCAAATGCATAGCCAAGAAATCCATCTTTTGGGATTAGGATTCAAAACCTCATTAGCCACTGCCATGCTAGATATAGAGTAGGATTCGGTACAAGTCGAGTAGTTGGAACTACTCGCGAGAATAGGCTAGAGGCACATCGCTCGGGTAAAGATAGCAAATGAAACACATGGCAAGAAAAATTAGACCGAGCGGAGAGTAAGGGCAGCAGGACTTTGGGGACTGTGTGCTATAGCTCCGCTTGTGTCGATTGAGGATCGAGCCGTGTGCGGGCCTGTTGAACAAGCTAGAACAGTACCGAAGACCTACCGGCTATATGGGAACCGGGAAACCGGTGTAACTCGGGTAGCTGGGTGTTGAGGCATAGCTGATCGTTCAGAGGTTAGGTTGAGAGCTCGAGGTGTAAATCGGCTGGCGGCACTGAGATGTGCATGCAGAGACCTCTTGCTCGGGACGATTGGACCGGTTAAACATTTGGCTAACGAGTGAAAGGTGGGGTCGTATGGCGTCCGTGATGGTTGCTGTAGGCAACATCGAGTACGGGCGTACGTGACGGGTTATTTGGGTAACCCTGCAGGTGTAAATCGGTTATAATCAACGTCCCTCACGGTCAGTGAGTACCACTTGTTCACTGTACCGTGACGTAGAAAGAACTGGCTAGTTACATGTTAAAATGTTGCTGATTGAAAGATGGACTTTGACTTTTAATGATTTGTTGTAGTTTAGAGCTAACTAAAGTTCTTTTCAACTTTGGGCAAAGTACATGAGAGAAATGTGTTTCTTGTTTGATTGCAGCTCTCTCATGTGCCTTAGCGTAAGGTTCTCCACAACCTGCTGCTAAAACTTGAAAGTAAGGTCCCACTAATTAGGCGAGTCCTTTGCAACTTGTTTTACCTCATGTACCTATCACCCCTTATGTAGAAGTTCCATATTTAGGAGAGACGGGTCAGTCTTGCTGAGCCTTCGTGCTCACTGCTTGTGTTTGAAGCTTTTGCAGGGTTCTATGAGGAAGGGACTTCCAAGGATGAGACGGAACCCCAGGAGGGGAACCTCGTCGAATGGGAGTCGTGCACGCTGCCGTGTTAGTGTGTGTGCGTGCTAGCGGAGACACGTTCACGGGCTGAACGTGAACTCGATGCGTAGTCTACGCCCGTGAGTGTGGACTGAACATATTTTGTTGTACAAATGTTCATAAACCTCTTTATGTAATAAACTTTGCTTCCGCTTTGTACCTTTGATGTGTGTTATCCGGTGCTGTGCAACGCAGCACCCCTCAGCGTGATCCTGGCTCGACAAGACCGTAGGGTCGTGTCAGCAAGGCCTTAACCACAACACGGATGATCCACATTAAATTACCCAAGCCTCACAGTTCAGCTGAGGACCATAAGCCACAGAAAAACTAACAACAGAAAAGGCTGGCCAGAAAGCACGACTACTCGCTTTCTTCTGCCATATCTGCGGGTCCGAACAGGCGTTTGGCGTCTCGGAACTCCCAGGAAGACCGATGCTGATGTCCTGCCTCCTCTATTCTACTTGGTAGTTGCGCCCCAACTCAAGGGCCACACCTACCAGGGGGCCATCATGGGGAATCACGCTGGCAGGACGTCGGACCACTGCGGGCAGCAAGCGGAGGACTCGGAGCTCCAGCTACGGCAAGCTGAAGACACTGGCTGTGGTCTCCTCGGATCCTTGCGCCGCCAAGGACCTGAGAGGTGTGTTAGCCACACTGCCGGAGCGCTATGGGTTCTTGCGCTGCTAAGGACCCGGAGGAACAAGCTCGGGACATCGGCAAAGAGCTATCCACCTCGGCTAAGTCATTCTGGACCTTTGCGCTGCCAAGGGTCTGAGGTCTACATCAGGAACTCAGGACAGCACAAGACTTGACGCAAAAGAGTCTTTATTAGGAGCTATCCGGCACACAAAGGAGGATACAAAAGTGAGCGGGGGACCTAAGACCTATCCGCACTGGAACCTAGAGTCTACAAATTTTTCGACCTCCTCAATAGAAGACTTGGCCGTGCCCGACAGCTCTGCGCTGTAGCCCTGCACCACAGGTTCCAGGGAGATACTGGGATTACAGCTCCGAAGGCAAGAGACCACATGCTCTGCCACCTGCTGAGCCAGAGCCTTTCCTTCTGTCTCCAGCTGCTCCCCCATGACGTCCTCCAGTGTCAGGAGCTTCTCCCCGACCAGGTCCAGCGCAGGGAGCACCTAGCTCACCTCCTGGGCTGGACCACCAGAGCGCAAGGGGCCAAAACAGGAGTCCTAGACCTTCTCTGCCTCAGGGGCACGACAAGCCCGGAGGTCTTTGACCACCATGGCGGAAGAAGCCAGCTCCCCCGCTGACCTCCTCCTCGCCAGCTCCTGCTCCCTGGCGGCCAGATCCTGATTCCGAGCAGCCAGGGCCTGCTCCTTGGTGGCCAGCCAGGCAGCCCGCTCGCCCAGGTCAGTCTCCCTGGCCGAAGCAGCAAGCTCTCGGTCGTAGACGCTTTGAAGTTGATCCTTCAGGCGCCCCAGCTCCTCCTTGCGAGCGGCTACATGATCGGAGAGATCCCTCTCCCTTGCCTCCGCCTCATTCTCCCGACGAAGGAGCGACTCCCAGAGCTCCGTCAGACCCGCGAGACATGCATCAGCGGTGGCGTGGAAGTCCTTGGCCTCATCAAGGAGGTTGACTGCATTCTTGTGGAGGTCGGCGACGACGGCGTCCTTCTCCTCCAGCACCTCCTCTCGTATTTAAAGCTGCTCCTCCCAAGCCCGCGCCTTTGCCCTGGCAGACTGGACCCGTGCCTTCAGTAGGTCGTCCTAGTCCCGGAGGCGCTCCCGCTCAGACCGCAGCTCGGCCCACTCCTGCTCGAGCACATCCTGCATCTGGTCCAGACTAGAGTGGACCGCTCTCACGATCCTGGGGAGTGGGACAGCCTTCGGCACCACCAGGTGAGGTACTGCCTGTTAGAAAATAATGCACTTTATAAATAAAATTAATTACTAAAATTGTAACCATACGCATGATGAATTATCCACAAGACATAAGCAGCAACATACATATAAAACAGATTATGTCTATCAAATTCATGTGTAAGAGACTCATCCTTACATACAGTGCTGATGTCTCCAGCTTAAAAAAATGATGAGTCGTGTGTGTGAACGAGACTGTAGAGGAAGCAAATCTTCTATCGAGCAGTCGCGTGAACGCTAACCAAAAACCTGATTCGCCTCAATCCATGCAGGTTCTTCAGCGAGGCATTGTTTTGGAGACACTGCTCTCCCGCTCACTGGTGACACGCCGGTGAGTGGGATGGAAAGGCTCTGTGTTAGTGCACAACAACGTGGATCGGAGTGTAGTCGCTGATTCTTTACAGAACGGATTGAAGTTCTATATTTCTGAACATGTATACAGGTCCTTTATATAGCAGCAATACCACTAGTAACTGACAACAATTAGTCACAATTATGCAGCATATTTCAGCTCATTTAACTGAATGCAATGAAGCACCAGTAACTGAAATATTATTAGCTGCTGTAACTGAGACATAATTTTATTCAAAACTGTTTCGCAACATAGATAATTGCGAGCAGTCAAGTCGTGTTAGTGGCTATTTCAATAAAAAGAAAGATATTTGGATTATTTCGCCAGTCGTCATGTCGCAAGTCACAAGTCACGCGATAACCCCCAATACGCGAATACACACGCGCGTGCGTGTGACTTTGTGCGTGACTGTAACTCATCCTTCTCTCATATATTTCACACAAAGAACATAACCCCCAATATAAATAGGTGTTACTCTCCTCAAATAGTAAATGTGGGATTAATGTCTTCTTTATAGCTTTTGGAATTCAATGAAGAATAATTGGGGCTAAAAGCCCAAATATTCGAACAATCCCCACCAAATTCTAAAAACATCACTTACATGACTTCTCGTATGTCCACGATTTTGTTTGATATACCAGTTTAATGATGGATACCTATTAGGTTGAACATCCATCTTGATCTAAAAATTTTGCCAACTCACAACTACACAATGGACTATGCCTTGAATCGGTAGTTTTGTGTGAGCTGGTTTCATTCAAAGATCAAACTGATACTTGGCGCTTATCGAGTCAGTCCTCGGATGGAGCTCATAAGTCATACTCTCGTGTCTCGTTCATGAGCTTCTTAGAGAGTTCCCAAATCTCACAAACCGAACCAACAGTCAGCTCATATAGGTGTGTTCGGACAAGAATACTCTGTAGGACAGTATATTGCATTGTAGCCTCCAAACACATTAAGACTTGAAGTCAGCCTTCCTTACAGAATGGAGAGTATTACATCGTCACAAGAGAAGGTACTATATGGTTATGTACTCTTCTAGTGATACATACAACTTGTTCTTCCCAAAATCTAATTCACGGGATCTCTGATCACATAGGTTCAGGTTACCGCTGTGTATAACTCATGTGGGCCTCAATACCATCTCCTTTGATGCACTTGTTGAGTACTTCTGGAGGTTTAATCAGAGTTTAGTTTCCTTATGTTTCAAGGAAATAAAGCACACATGACAAATGTAACACCCCAAAATCCTGTTCAGAGGGGAGTTTAAAAATTTTTGGACGTGTTGCATGTGTTGTGAAAATTCAAATTCAAACTGGAATTCAAATTAAACTCAAAACAGAAAAGAAATAGAAAAAGAAAAAGGAAAACAGAAAAAAACCGGCCAGTGGGCCGAAACCCACCAGCCGGCCCACCCTGCCCCCGCGCCAGCACGCAGCCGCGCGCCCGCGCTCCCTCTCGCAGACAGGTGGGACCCACCTGTCATCCCTAACCCCCGATCGTCCGAAACTCGGACTGTTCACCCGCGCGCGCGCGATCGCAACCGACCGGATTTCCGGCTGAATTCCGGTTCCAGAGGACTCCCACTCAATCTAAACAAACCCACCGCCCTCCCCCGTCTATAAAAACCCCGGCCTCGTTCTGTTTTTCCCACGTGATCCGCCAATTTTTACTCCGGTGAGAACCCGATCCCCTCCGGCGAATTCTGGCCGATCTACGCTCGGAAATTCCAATCTAACTCGCTGGTCTTGATCCACCGCCTCCGGAGAACCTCGCAGTTGCAGAAAACTCGGTGGTTTGCGGTTCAAACACAGCGCCGACGAGCCTCTCCGTGAATTCACCTCGGACCTCGTCGCCGACCGCCTTCCAGGACCTCCGAGTTCAAGAAAACCCCCGAGGTGAGATCCCCGACCTCCCCTCCACCGATCTATGCCATAAAATCACAGTTTTAGGAAGAATTGACGAAGATCCAAAACTCTCCGGCGAGATCGCCGCCTCCCGCCGCCGTACGCCGCCGGGCAGCGCCGCCCGCGCTCGATCAGAGCGACGTGGACGCTTGAGCGCCGTTTATTTTAAATCGCACGGTAGAGTTTAAATCCCCACGTACCGGTTCGACGTTATAATCTCAGCTGTCTGTTTTAAATCGGACGGTCCACGTCAGCCCCGCGTTATAAAGACTGGAATTCTTACGTGCTACCCCCTGGGGTTCTCGGGAAATAAGAGCTAGCCCCGGAAACTTCTGATCTAGCCCCTGGAACTTCAGAAAATCATGTAAATTCATTTAAAAATCAGTTTTAGCCCCTGGACTTAATAAAAATTAGGAAAAACTCCTCTGTTATGTGTAGCTAGACCCCTGAAAATTGATAAAATAATATTATAGACCCTGTAGTGGGGTGAGTTTACCTTTTTAACCCTGTTTGATATTAAATTTAGGAAATTGAATATGTGGCTAGTATTTAAAATTTAAAAAGTGGGACAAACATATTGTCAAATTTAAATTAAAAACTTTCTCAGTACTTAGAAAACTTTGGAGTGAGATAAAAATAGATTTTTGGCTGAAATGAATCTGTTTAATTTATTATTCACATTTATTAGTTATAGGGACACATTTTTAAGTGAAGAATAATTCTGAAAATTAGGAAAATAAATGTAAAATAGTTTACATCAGAGGAAAAGGGTCAAAAATATGTTATTAAATATTTTAGATCAGAACCTGTTCTGATTAGATGATGTGTCTTGTTATTTTCATAATAAAGTTCACATTTAGGCATAGGAAATAAATCTGAAAATATAGCAACTAGTAAATGATAAATGGAGTTTCTAAAATCCAAAGAATTCAGTTTAGGGTTGGTAGAAATTCTGTAGACACATATGGAGAAGGAAAATACCTTTCATGCATACTTGGTAGCTAAAAGGTGTAGTAATTGAATATAAGGAATTTATTTAAATTGGAAACTCATATATAAAGTATGCAAGCATAAATGTGAATACAAAAGTAGGAATCATATACACATGATTAAAAGTGCATGTAAGCCAAAGGTCAACACTCATAGAGTAAACACAACACATAGAAGTTGTGAATGGCTTTGTTACATGTGAATGTGTGGTTTGTATGAAGTGGAAGTGTGAACTATGTCTTATGGGTTGTTGTTTTTCTTTTGCTATGTGTGATGGTATGATGTAGAACCTGCTCAAGAGCAAGTTATTCCTTTCCAAGATCAGGACTACCCATTTCAAGAGCAGCAGGAAGGAGGCAAGTGTCCTTGATCCTATGCTAGGATGTGTAGCTAGAATTATTTGCATTGTCAAATGAAAATATGAAACCCATGCTAGTATGTTTCCCTAGAATTGCATTACCTTGTTTCCTTGTAGCTTGGGTTGGGATTCATTTTATCATGCCATTTATTATTATGCATATGCTTAGCCATGCTTAGAATGGGATATTTGGGATATGAGATCATCCGTTTATTTTACCATACTCTTGAATGAGATATTTGTGAGTTATGTAGAGGTGGGGATCAAGGCAAGTTGGATGTTTTGGTTGGTGCTGGGTGCACGAGACTCAGGTTTGTGTTTAGTACTTGCCTGGATCCTAAGGACCGGTTCATAGAGCATGTAACCTGGCTTTACCGTGCCAACCACATGCTGAGATGGGGCAGCTTGGCCAATTAATTAGGTGTATCCCCGGCGTAGTATGGGTGTGTTGGATGGTGCGGGGAGTAGGTGCCAGCTGGACTACCATATGAACCGCAAGGCTCAAGAGGGGGCCACTGCAGCGGGGTTGGAGCCTCTTGTATGCTGTTAGGGGTGAAACCTCAGTGGGCCCACGCTCATCGGGAATCCCTTTGTAAAGGCTTCGTAGTGATCTCCTGGCTACACACCTGGGAAGTGTGAATGTGGTTCGTAGCCACTGGCATAATGACGGTTCTT
Organism: Neostapfia colusana; assembly: GCA_030760725.1. NCBI lineage: Eukaryota > Viridiplantae > Streptophyta > Magnoliopsida > Poales > Poaceae > Neostapfia > Neostapfia colusana. The sequence goes on from JASWHV010000011.1 coordinate 22,251,984, forward strand.
TTAGTCCACCCGGCAACGGGGGATGAAATCACTACATGTGGGTAGAGTGGTGCAAACTCTGCAGAGTCAAAACTGTCATGACAGCCGTGCTCACAGTCAAGAGCGGCTTGGACTTATTCATGATTAGAGGATTGAGGGTTTTGGAAGTTGTGGGTGTTAAGCGGGGAGCTTAACATTGGAAATGATGTTATGGTTATTTGATTATGATGATGGGATGGGAGATTGGGACCATTTCACCTGTGTAGTAATGTAGGTGCTTAATAAGCTAAGGTGATAGGTATTAATTACGTAGTGCTTTAACCATGAGTTCAACCTCTCCTTGTTCTAGCCATGCATGACATAACTTTCCCACACTTGCTGAGTACCATCGGTACTCAACCTTGCATATTTTGTTGTTTATATTGCTGCTCAGGTCAAGATAATGAGGTGGTGTATAATGACCAAGACTTTGGACCCGAAAAAGGTTTCTAGGTTCATGGAGACCCCGGGCAACGCCTGTGAAGGAGCCCTCGAGAATAATATTCCGCTGCTAGTTTATTTACTTGTGATGAACTTATTATTGTCCATCGAGACATTTGCTATGTAAGACTTATTTATATTCGACACCTGGCTTGTAATAAATGATGCATCACTATTTGTCATCACATGTATGAGAAAATGATCCTGGCATACATGTGATATTCACTTGGTTGTTCTTCGGAAAAACCGGGTGTGACAGAAGTGGTATCAGAGCCAAGGTTGCCCGTAGGAACGTGGACCTAGGTAGAAATGGACGTATTTAAGGGCCCTATTTTCTTAAAAACTATTTTTACAAGGTGTGTGTTGAAAAGTGTTATTTAATGGAGTCACTTTCTTCATCTTACCCCAACTTTCATTCAAAATAGGATTTTTGTTTAAAAGTTTAACTAATCTAAGTTTAAATGCTTTTTGTTTTAGATGGTTCGCATGATTCGCACCGCTCGCAAGTCCACAGGAGGGAGAGTTCCCGTAGTTGCCCTTGCCGAAAGAGAGGAGAGCCGTCCAGTGACGTACCTTTCCTACGGATTGGCAGTAGGAGGCTTGTTGCGCCGTCTTCGACGTATGCTCGAAGCCGCCGGCAATACGGCAAGCTAATCATACACTATAGCTCCACCCGGACCATCCGGGAGAAGCGGGAAGAATGGAGTTCATAAATGAGGATTATCCATGAAAATCGGCTGCTTAAGATCCACCGCTCTCCAGCTTGTCGAGCAACACAGGTCGATGCGGAGAAGGATGTCACCTGGGAGGCCATCACCTGCCAGAGTCACATCTATCGTCGCCACCTGGACAGGACTGAGTACATGTATGTCCTCCAGCGTGAGAGTGGTACAACGAAATATAAGTACCCGCCAGTGCAGCAAGGGACTTCCCATGAGCACATGGACTTGTGCTTGGAGGATGCTGCTATGCTCAGCACTCGACTGCAGGAGTGTCAGCAAGAACTTCAGGATGTTCGGGACACCCTGAAGGAAACGGAGGCGTTGCTGCGAGCCTGCTTAAGGGCGAGAGAAAGAGGAGATGGGAATGAACTGTGTGTCACCGTGAATGATACATGGACTCCTGACTCCCCAGATCGCCGGGCGATTAGGCGTCGTCGCACTTCTCCACCAGCAGCTTCCCCACCCAAAGCAGAGTCAGAAGGCAGCCACAATGATGAGGAAGACCCCGAGGAGCCAGCTCAGTGAATACGAGTAGTGTAGAGTCCTTCCCTTAGTTTAGCAGGATGTCGAGTAGTCGAGCCGTTATCTTAGTTAATGGTGTGTTAATGATTGGTGTGTGACGTGAGTTGTGGAAGCCATGAGCAATTGTCCACCGCCTCGTCTCCAGATTGTTTTGCTTGGTGTGTGAACCCACATGAAATAATATTGCATTTATTTTTGTGTGAGATATGAACCCTCAGAAAAGTGTAACAAAGCCTCAACACTTCAAAGTACAAACAAGTGAAAGTAGTAAGATGATACATAATGCTTTAAATTAACCTTGGTTGATCATGCCAGATGGCCGGAAGAGGAAAAGGACGTGCTGCCAACCCCGCCAACAACAACGATGAGGCCTCCAACCCTCATCTTTCTGGAGGCCAGGACAGGAGTGGTCACCGTGAAGGAGTTGATCCCCTCCACCAAATGCTGGAGAATCAAAATCTGCTCATCCAGAACTTGACTCAAGTGGAGGCCAACTTGCATCAAGTTCCACCTCCACAAGCTGCACCACGCCAACCAAGGTTGAGTGAGATTCTAGGAACTCAACCTCCAAAGTATGCAAGTGCTGCTGAACCTCTGGAGGCAGATGATTGGCTCAAAACCATTGAGAGCAAGATGAGGATCATACAGTGCCAAGGGTACGAGAGGGTGCTGTTTGCCTCTCATCAATTGCATGGACCTGCTGCTGATTGGTGGACCGCCTATGTGGCCGCCCATCATGACCCTGAGAACATCACTTGGGAAGAGTTCAAGCGTAGCTTCCGCAACCATTACATCCCAAGAGGTGAACTCAAAAACAAGAGGAAGATGTTCTTGGGACTGCAGCAGGGAAACATGACGGTGAGGGAATACCTCACTAAATTTACTCAACTATCCCGTTATGCCCCACGAGACATAGAGACTGATGAGCAGAAACAAGATTGTTTCATGGAAGGACTTACCGCAGAAATGCAGTGTGCAATGTCCTCAAATGAGTATGAAAGCTTCCAAAAGATGGTGGACAGAGCGTTTGTGGTAGAAAGGAAGCTGAAGGCCATGGAAAATGAGAATAAGAGGAAGGCCGGGTGGTCACATCAAGCCTCAGGGAGCAACACCCGCCCACGTCTGATGCAGCAACCTGCAGGGCAGACAAACCGTGCTGCGGTACCCTACTCAGCACCAAGAGGGTACAACCCGAACTACAGGCCTCCGGCAGCAACAGCACAGCCGCAACGTCAGTTGGTACAACAGCCTCGCCCCGCATATCCACCTCGACCAGAAGTGCAAGGACCTCCAAACCAACCCCAAGACAACAAAGGCCAGGCACCTAAGGTTGGGGTGCAATGTTTTAGCTGTGGTGAAGTGGGGCACTACGCCCATAAGTGCCCAAAGAAGAAGCCCACGCAGCCACAACAGCAGAATGTAATGAGAGGACGGGTGAACCACGTCACTATGGAGGAAGCACAAGAGGCACCCGACGTGGTAGTTGGTAAGTTTCCTGCCAATTTATACATTGCAACCCTGCTGTTTGATTCTGGTGCTACCCACTCGTTCATTGCTCAAGGGTTTGTTAAGAAGCATGACCTAGCAACAACACAAATGAACCATATGCTAGCCGTAAACTCTCCAGGTGGAGAAATAAGGACAAGACAAGTGTGTCCCAAAGTGAACCTAGACATTAATGGGGTAGTATTTACTGAAAACCTCATAGTGATAGATTCACAAGGGATAGATATTATTTTGGGTATGGATTGGTTGACCAAACATAAAGGAATCATCCATTGTTCGACCAGAACGGTGGAACTAACTCACCCTAGTGGCACAAGAGTAAAGTTCATAACAATACACGAGCCTATGAGGGACATTAAATTAAATCAAGTTGAAGTGAAAGTTGAGGAGATCAGGACCATCAGTGAATATCCAGATGTTTTTCCGGAGGAATTGCCAGGTATGCCTCCCGATCGTGAAGTAGAATTCGCAATTGAGCTAGTGCCTGGAACAGCCCCGATATACAAGAGACCTTATCGGATGGACTCCAAGCAGCTAGTAGAACTCAAGGATCATTTGAGAGAATTGACGGAAAAGGGGTATATTCGCCCTAGTTCCTCACCATGGGGAGCTCCGGTGATATTTGTGCCTAAAAAGGACGGAACCCAAAGGTTATGCGTGGATTACCGTGCCTTGAATGAGGTAACCATCAAGAACAAGTACCCATTACCCCGCATTGAAGACTTGTTTGATCAGTTGAGAGGAGCTTGTGTGTTCTCGAAAATTGATCTCAGGTCGGGATACCACCAACTCAAGATAAGGCAATCTGATATTCCCAAGACAGCTTTCGTATCTCGGTACGGATTGTATGAATACACTGTCATGCCTTTCGTGCTAACTAATGCCCCGACGTACTTTATGTATCTCATGAACAAGGTATTCATGGAATATCTGGACAAATTTGTGGTGGTTTTCATAGATGACATTCTCGTCTTCTCCAAAGATGAAGAAGAACATGAGAAACATCTAAGGTTGGAGTTGCAAAGGCTGAGAAAACACAACTATATGCCAAGTTGAGCAAGTGTGAGTTTTGGCTGAAGAGAGTTCCCTTCTTAGGACATATAATCTCGGAGGGAGGAATCTCCGTGGATCCTGCCAAAATCGAGGATATACAGAAGTGGAAGACCCCTGAAAATGTCTGGGAAGTTCGAAGCTTTTTGGGATTGGCTGGATACTATCGACGGTTTATTGAGGGATTCTCTAATATCTCGAGACCCCTCACCAAACTGTTGGAGAAGGGAATCACATTCACATGGACGCCACAGTGCGAGACGAGTTTTCAGGAGCTAAAGAAAAGATTGACAACAGCCCCAGTGGTGGTTATGCCAGATATGCAGAAGAATTTCACGGTGTACTGCGATGCCTCTGGAAACGGGTTGGGATGTGTTCTCATGCAAGAAGGGCATGTCGTGGCTTATGCATCCCGACTACTCCGGAAGCACGAGAAAAACTATCCTACACATGACCTAGAACTAGCCGCAGTGGTACACGCGTTGAAAATTTGGCGACACTATTTGATGAGGAAGAGGACAGAGATATATACGGATCATAAGAGTCTGAAGTACATTTTCACACAGCCAGATATCAACCTCAGACAAAGGAGATGGTTAGAGCTAATCAATGACTTTGATGTGGGCATCAACTATCATCCTTGGAAAGCAAACGTTGTGGCCGATGCTTTAAGTCGGAAAGTGCAAGTCAATAAGTTGAGCTTAAAGGACATACCTGCAGAATTGAAGCACGAGGTTATAAGGCTCAATCTATGCCTTGTGAATAGTGGTGAAGCCATCGCCATGGAAGTGGACTCCACACTTGAGCAAGACATACGCGATGGTCAAAAGAATGACGAGAAGATACAAGAAATCAGGCATCTCATCAAGGAAAATAAAGCCCCTAGTTTCAGAGAGGATGAACAGGGAACGGTGTGGCACGGGAAAAGAATCTGTGTGCCAGAAGTAAAGAAGATCCGTGAATTGATTTTGAAGGAGGCTCACGATTCCGACTATTCCATTCATCCTAGGAGTACGAAGATGTACCAGGACCTCAAGAGCAGGTATTGGTGGTATGGCATGAAGCGAGATGTCGCGGAACATGTTTCCCTATGTGACACATGCCAGTTGGTGAAAGCAGAACATCAACGACCCGCAGGATTATTGCAACCACTCAAAGTGCCTGAATGGAAATGGGAAGAAATCGGTATGGATTTCATAGTGGGATTGCCTAGGACCCAATCAGGATATGATTCAATATGGGTCATCATTGACAGGCTAACCAAGGTAGCTCATTTCATCCCCGTGAAAGAAAGCTACAACGGATCCAAATTGGCAGAGTTGTACATGTCAAGGATCGTGTGTTACCATGGAGTGCCAAAAAAGATTGTGTCAGATCGAGGGACGCAGTTCACCTCAAGGTTCTGACAAAAATTGCATGAAACCATGGGAACCCATATGAATTTCAGCTCTGCCTATCATCCCCAAACTGACGGGCAGACGGAAAGAACCAATCAGATCCTTGAAGATATGCTGAGGGCATGTGCACTCAAAAACAATCTGAGTTGGGACAAGAACTTTCCGTATGCGGAATTCTCCTATAACAACAGCTATCAAGCTAGTATGAAGATGTCACCGTTTGAAGCTTTGTATGGGAGGAAGTGCAGAACTCCCCTATTTTGGAACCAAACAAGGGAAAGTAAAGTGTTTGGTCCAGAAGTACTCCAAGAAGCCGAGGCGAAGTTGAGGGAAATTCGCAACAACTTGAGGATAGCACAGACACGCCAAAAGAGCTATGCCGATGTACGAAGAAGAGAGCTCGTTTTCAACGTGGGAGACTATGTCTACCTCAAGGTGTCCCCTATCCGAGGACTTCGTCGATTCAAGGTGAAAGGGAAGTTACCACCTCGATACATTGGACCCTTTCAGATTCTAGAGAGGAAAGGCGAAGTGGCATATCAACTAGAACTACCGGCTCGCCTATCGGATGTGCATGATGTATTCCATGTGTCACAGCTCAAGAAATGTCTGAGGACGCCTGAAGAGATGTTACCCATGAATGAGGTTGACGTATGAGAGGATCTGTCTTATGCCGAGCAACCGGTCAAGATTTTGGAGACAATGGAATGCCTCACAAGAAATAAAATAATCCGGATGTGCAAGGTGTAGTGGAAGCATCACTCGAAAGAGGAAGCCACATGGGAGCGAGAAGACGAGCTTAAGGCACAGTTTCCGGAATTGTTTTCCTAGAACCACCAATCTCGAGGACGAGATTTCTTTTAAGGGGGGTAGAGCTGTAACACCCCAAAATCCTGTTCAGAGGGGAGTTTAAAAATTTTTGGACGTGTTGCATGTGTTGCAAAAATTCAAATTCAAACTGGAATTCAAATTAAACTCAAAACAGAAAAGAAATAGAAAAAGAAAAAGGAAAACAGAAAAAAACCGGCCAGCGGGCCGAAACCCACGAGCCGGCCCACCCTGCCCCCGCGCCAGCCCGCAGCCGCGCGCCCGCGCTCCCTCTCGCAGACAGGTGGGACCCACCTGTCATCCCTAACCCCCGATCGTCCGAAACTCGGACTGTTCACCCACGCGTGCGCGATCGCAACCGACCGGATTTCTGGCCGAATTCTGGTTCCGGAGGACTCCCACTCGATCTAAACAAACCCACCACCCTCCCCCGTCTATAAAAACCCCGACCTCGTTCTGTTTTTCCCACGCGATCCGCCAATTTTTACTCCGGTGAGAACCCGATCCCCTCCGGCGAATTCTGGCCGATCTACGCTCGGAAATTCCGATCTAACTCGCTGGTCTTGATCCACCGCCTCCGGGGAACCTCGCAGGTGCAGAAAACTCGGTGGTTTGCGGTTCAAACACAGCGCCGACGAGCCTCGCCGTGAATTCACCTCGGACCTCGTTGCCGACCGCCTTCCAGGACCTCCAAGTTCAAGAAAACCCCTGAGGTGAGATCCCCGACCTCCCCTCCACCGATCTATGCCATAAAATCACAGTTTTAGGAAGAATTGACGAAGATCCAAAACTCTCCGGCGAGATCGCCGCCTCCCGCCGCCGGGCAGCGCCGCCCGCGCTTGATCAGAGCGATGTGGCCGCTTGAGCGCCGTTTATTTTAAATCGCACGGTAGAGTTTAAATCCCCTCGTACCGGTTCGACGTTATAATCTCAGCCGTATGTTTTAAATCGGACGGTCCACGTCAGCCCCGCGTTATAAAGACTGGAATTCTTACGTGCTACCCCCTGGGTTCTCGGGAAATAAGAGCTAGCCCCGGAAACTTCTGATCTAGCCCCTGGAACTTCAGAAAATCATGTAAATTCATTTAAAAATCAGTTTTAGCCCCTGGACTTAATAAAAATTAGGAAAAAACTCCTCTGTTATGTGTAGCTAGACCCCTGAAAATTGTTAAAATAATATTATAGACCCTGCAGTGGGGTGACTTTACCTTTTTAACCCTGTTTGATATTAAATTTAGGAAATTGAATATGTGGCTAGTTTTTAAAATTTAAAAAGTGGGACAAACATATTGTCAAATTTAAATAAAAAACTTTCTCAGTACTTAGAAAACTTTGGAGTGAGATAAAAATAGATTTTTGGCTGAAATGAATCTGTTTAATTTATTATTCACATTTATTAGTTATAGGGACACATTTTTAAGTGAAGAATAGTTCTGAAAATTAGGAAAATAAATGTAAAATAGTTTACATCAGAGGAAAAGGTCAAAAATATGTTATTAAATATTTTAGATCAGAACCTGTTCTGATTAGATGATGTGTCTTGTTATTTTCATAATAAAGTTCACATTTAGGCATAGGAAATAAATCTGAAAATATAGCAACTAGTAAATGATAAATGGAGTTTCTAAAATCCAAAGAATTCAGTTTAGTGTTGGTAGAAATTCTGTAGACACATATGGAGAAGGAAAATACCTTCCACGCATACTTGGTAGCTAAAAGGTGTAGTAATTGAATATAAGGAATTTATTTAAATTGGAAACTCATATATAAAGTATGCAAGCATAAATGTGAATACAAAAGTAGGAATCATATACACATGATTAAAAGTGCATGTAAGCCAAAGGTCAACACACATAGAGTAAACACAACACATAGAAGTTGTGGATGGCTTTGTTACATGTGAATGTGTGGTTTGTATGAAGTGGAAGTGTGAACTATGTCTTATGGATTGTTGTTTTTCTTTTGCTATGTGTGATGGTATGATGTAGAACCTGCTCAAGAGCAAGTTATTCCTTTCCAAGATCAGGACTACCCATTTCAAGAGCAGCAGGAAGGAGGCAAGTGTCCTTGACCACTTTGATCCTATGCTAGATGTGTAGCTAGAATTATTTTCATTGTCAAATGAAAATATGAAACCCATGCTAGTATGTTTCCCTAGAATTGCATTATCTTGTTTCCTTGTAGCTTGGGTTGGGATTCATTTTATCATGTCATTTATTATTATGCATATGCTTAGCCATGCTTAGAATGGGATATTTGGGATATGAGATCATCAGTTTATTTTACCATACTCTTGAATGAGATATTGTGAGTTATGTAGAGGTGGGGATCAAGGCAAGTTGGATGTTTTGGTTGGTGCTGGGTGCACGAGACTCGGGTTTGTGTTTAGTACTTGCCTGGATCCTAAGGACCGGTTCATGGAGCATGTAACCTGGCTTTACCGTGCCAACCACATGCTGAGATGGGGCAGCTTGGCCAATTAATTAGGTGTATCCCCGGCGTAGTATGGGTGTGTTGGATGGTGCGGGGAGTAGGTGTCAGCTGGACTACCATATGAACTGCAAGGCTCAAGAGGGGGCCACTGCAGCGGGGTTGGAGCCTCTTGTATGCTGTTAGGGGTGAAACCTCAGTGGGCCCACGCTCGTCGGGAATCCCTTTGTAAAGGCTTCATAGTGATCTCCTGGCTACACACCTGGGAAGTGTGAATGTGGTTCGTAGCCACTAGCATAATGGAGGTTCTTTTAGTCCACCCGGCAACGGGGGATGAAATCACTACACGTGGGTACAGTGGTGCAAACTCTGCAGAGTCAAAACTGTCATGACAGCCGTGCTCACGGTCAAGAGCGGATTGGACTTATTCATGATTAGAGGATTGAGGGTTTTGGAAGTTGTGGATGTTAAGCGGGGAGCTTAACATTGGAAATGATGTTATGGTTATTTGATTATGATGATGGGATGGGAGATTGAGACCATTTCACCTGTGTAGTAATGTAGGTGCTTAATAAGCTAAGGTGATAGGTATTAATTGCGTAGTCCTTTAACCATGAGTTCAACCTCTCCTTGTTCTAGCCATGCATGACATAACTTTCCCACACTTGCTGAGTACCATTGGTACTCAACCTTGCATATTTTGTTGGTTTATATTGCTGCTCAGGTCAAGATAATGAGGTGGTGTATAATGACCAAGACTTTGGACCCGAAGAAGGTTTCTAGGTTCATGGAGACCCCGGGCAACGCCTGTAAAGGAGCCCTCGAGAATAATATTCCGCTGCTAGTTTATTTACTTGTGATGAACTTATTATTGTCCATCGAGACATTTGCTATGTAAGACTTATTTATATTCGACACCTGGCTTGTAATAAATGATGCATCACTATTTGTCATCACATGTATGAGAAAATGATCCTGGCATACATGTTATATTCACTTGGTTGTTCTTCGGAAAAACTGGGTGTGACAACAAAGAACCAGGGGTGTGTCCTGAGTCACATGTGTTGCACCGAGTCCTAGTGTGTGTGAGGGTGTTTTTGTTATGTTTCAAACAACCCGGGGGGTTTGGGCCATACGTGCATGGCACATGCATGTGCTGCATGCTTTTCAAATTTGTATGGTGTAAAACCCGGGCTGAAGTTGTTGAAAACGTGTGGCTTCCGGCTAATAAAAGGAGGGGAATGCGCTGGTGTTTGTTGAGCGCCGCCACAACTCATCCGAGCCATTTTTCATTCGGTTCTCCACTTGTGTTTTGGATCTACACCACACCTCTAGACTTCCAACACGATTTGCATCTCAAATCAGTGAGAGTTCAGTGAGGAAAACACCCAACAATTGGCATCAGAGCCAATTACGTTGCCTGGAACCGTGACACGGCCATTGAGTGGGCACTGATGTCGCAGAGGAGATCTTCATCGCCAGCCCGATGTTCATGGAGGGACGTCACACCGCCGGGAGGCACCAGCAGGGCAGGAGGAGGATCAGGGGCATTGGTGATTCATCGCATCACGAAGGAAGTCAGCAGTGGTGGTACGTATCCGATGCTCACAAAGACAAACTATCATGATTGGTCGGCACTTATGCGGGTGATGTTGCAAGCGAGAGGCTTGTGAACTGCTGTGGGCCTTGGCACCGATGATTACATTGAAGATGGGATGGCTTTGGAGGCTCTCACCAAGGCTGTGCCACCAGAAATGATAGGGATCATTGCCGGGAAGGAGTCGGTCAAGATTGCATGGGATGCGATCAAGTTGCGCAACGTTGGAGCCGAACGTGTGCGCAAGGCCAGGGCAAGCACATTGGGTCGGGAGTTTGATGCACTCAGATTCCATGATGGTGAAACGTTGATGAGTTTGGTGTGCGTATGAGCCGGATCACATCTTAACTTGCGGCACTTGGGAGTGAACGTTCGGAGGAGGAGATTGTCCGGAACTTCCTTCAGGCGGTACCACAAAAGTTTGAGCAGATTGCGGCCTCCATTGAGACATTGCTTGACTTAAGTGATATGTCCGTTGATGAGTTGATTGGTAGACTCAAAGCTGCAGAAGAAAGGCTTGGTGCAAGCACTTGGGAGGGCAACACACATGAGAAGTTGCATCTGAGTGAAGAAGAGTTGCTTGCAAGGTTGTCGACACGTCTCAAGATGTCCGGGGGAACTGGACAGGAACGGCACAAAGACTCATTTGCACCGAGGAAAGATCATGGTCGAGGACGTGGTCATGGTCGAGGTAACCGTGGTGGTGGAAACTCAGGCCGTGGAGTGGCCAAAGATGAGTGCCGCTACTGTGGTAAGAAAGGTCATTGGGCTGGAGAGTGCAGGAAGAAAAAGAAGGATGAAGAGGTGAACACAGCTCAAGTTGATCATGAGTTTCAATCCAGCCTCTTGGTGGCGTGTGCTAACACCAAGGCTGATCAAGACATGACCCTGGAGGAGGTATGCCTCAACAATGATATGTTACACGTTCAAGTTGGAGACTTGGAGGGAGGAGGCAGTACCCGGTGGATCCTGGACTCCGGTGCAACAAATCACATGACCGGGAAACGGGATGTGATCACAAAACTTGATAACACGGTGCATGGTACTGTGCATTTGGGAGATGGCTCATTGACAGAGATTGATGGCCAAGGAACTGTGGTGTTCCAAGGTAAGAGAGGTGGTCGAAAGGAGTTGGCTGGGGTCTACCTTATTCCTCAGCTCAAGGCAAACATCATCAGTCTTGGACAGCTTGAGGAGGAGGGACACTGAATCTTGATGGTGAATGGTTATGTCAAGATTTGGGATAAAGATGGAACTCCTGTGGCAATGGTGAAACGGGGAGTGAACCGGTTGTACACCATTGATCTTAAGGTAGTACAACCAAGGTGTCTCATGGCACAAGGGTGCAATGCAACATGGATGTGGCATGCAAGGATGTGGCACTTAAACTTTCGAAGTCTCAGAAGACTTGCCGAAGAGCAACTTGTGTATGGATTGCCAACCATCACTCAAACTGAGGAGAAGTGTGATAGCTGTTTGGCTGGGAAACAAAGACGTCAACCATTCCCATGCATGGCAAAGTACCGAGCTGAGAAGAAACTTGAACTTGTGCATGGAGACCTCTGTGGACCAGTGAAGCCAGCAACTCCAAGAGGCAGCAGGTTTTTCTTTCTTCTTGTGGATGATCTCAGTAGATACATGTGGGTGTTTTTGATCAGCACCAAGGATCAAGCTATGAGTACTTTCATGGGTTTTCAATCAAGTGTTGAAGCTGAGGCAGGGAGGAAAATTGGAACTTTTCGCACAGATCGTTGTGGAGAGTTCAGAGCTCGGGCTTTTGTTGAGTATTGCACCAAGGAGGGTGTTCAACGTCATTTAACAGCTCCATATTCTCCTGAGAAAAATGGTGTGGTTGAGAGAAGGAACCAAACTGTTATGGGAATGACAAGAAGTATGTTGAAAGCAATGAATATGCCCGGTTGGTTCTGGGGGGAGGCAGTAACCACAGCAGTGTATGTGTTGAACCGTTCTCCAACTCAGAGTGTTGAGAGAAAGACTCCATATGAGGTATGGCATGACAAGAAACCTAGTGTACATCATTTGCGCCTTTTGGTTGTGTGACACATGTGAAACAGGGAAGCAAACGCCTTAGCAAACTTGAAGATCGAAGTATACCAATGGTCTTCATTGGATATGGGCAAGGAAGCAAGGCATGGAGGTTTTACAATCCAAACACGGAGAGTGTTCATGTGTCACGTGATGCTGTGTTTGAAGAAAACCGCCCATGGAAGTGGGATGCAGCTGAGTCAAGTGAAATGGTGAATGACGAAGACATCTTTCGGGTAGAATACATCTTTCGTGATGAGAACCCTGGTGGAGTGAGTTCTTCCTCTTGTGACACAGGTCAAGGTGACAAAACCCCAGCTGAGGGAGTGTCTTCTATGACACAACTGAAGCAACAAGCATCCAAGGATGTGGAGTTTGTGTCACCTCCTTCCATGTCACCCGAAATGGATAGTGAGCTAAAAGAAGCACCACTTCGTTCCATGAGAAATATTCTTGAGGAGGTGCCAAATTGTGAACCAGAAGAAGGAGGAGTAGATGAACTTCTTGTTGTCATAGGTGAAGAGCCATGCACAGCAGAAGAGGCCTTGAGGGTCAAGGAGTGGCGCATTGCCATGATTGAGGAGCTCACATCCATTGAAGAGAACAAAACATGGTCATTGGTACAACTTCCGGAGGGTTATCGTGCCATTGGCTTGAAATGGGTTTTCAAGTTGAAGAAAGATGAACATGGGAATGTCATACGTCACAAAGCAAGGCTAGTTGCAAAGGGGTATGTGCAGAAGCAAGGAGTTGATTTTGAAGATGTTTTTGCACCAGTTGCCAGGATGGAGTCTGTGAGGATTGTGTTAGCTGTTGCAGCTCATTTTGGGTGGCATGTTCATCACATGGATGTGAAGTCAGCCTTCTTGAATGGGAGTCTAGAAGAGGAGATCTATGTCACTCAACCTCCGGGTTTGATAGCTGAAGGCAAGGAGAAGTGGGTTTTAAGACTTCACAAGGCATTGTATGGCTTGAGACAAGCTCCTCGAGCATGGAACTGCAAACTTGATGAAAGTCTCAAGCAACTCGGTTTCACACGGTGCAAATCAGAACATGGCTTGTACACTAAGTTTGGAGGTGAGGCAAGGCTCATTGTGGGTGTGTATGTTGATGACTTACTGATTGTGGGAGAAAACATGGAGGAAATCAGTCGGTTCACGGAGAAAATGAAGGAGAAGTTTTCAATGAGTGACTTAGGAAGCTTGTCTTACTATCTTGGTATTGAAGTAAAGCAAGGAAGACATGGTATTGACTTGTGTCAAGGAGCCTATGCTGCAAAGTTGCTGGAAAGAAGTGGGATGATAAATTGTAATGGGTGTGCCACTCCCATGGAATCCCGGTTGAAGCTTACCAAGAGAAGTACAGCTCCACTCACTGATCCAACCACTTATCGCAGCATAATTGGTGGACTCAGGTATCTTTTACACACTCGGCCTGATCTCAGTTTTGGTGTTGGATACTTAAGTAGGTTCATGTCAGAACCTCAAGAAGAACACATGGTGGCTTTGAAACATTTACTTCGGTATGTGGCAGCTACAATGAGGTATGGCTTGTCTTACAACCGAGGTGAAGGAAGTCTTGAGTTAAGAGGCTATAGTGATAGTGATTTTGGGGGAGATGTGGATGACAGGAGAAGCACAACAGGAGTCATATTCTTGCTGAGTGAAAATCCTATCAGCTGGTTATCCCATAAACAAAAGGCTGTGGCAAAGTCCACATGTGAAGCTGAGTATGTGGCTGGAGCAGCTGCAGCAAGTCAGGCTGTTTGGCTCAGGCATGTGTTAGAAGAAGTAACAAGAATTCAAGTACCTCCTCCAGTGATTAAGATGGATAACACAGCAGCAATTGTTTTGGCAAAGAATCCAGTTTTGCATGACAGAAGTAAACACATTGACATCAAGTTCCACTTTGTCAGAGAATGTGTTGATAGAGGAGAAGTCATCTTGGAGCATGTTGGGACAAAAGATGAGCTTGCTGATATCCTCACAAAGCCACTGGGACGTACACATTTTCAGGAACTTCGTGAGAAGATTGGAGTTCAGGAGATCAAACCTCAGAAGTAGGGGGAGATTGTTGAGTACTTCTGGAGGTCTAATCAGAGTTTGGTTTCCTTATGTTTCAAGGAAATAAAGCACACATGACAAAGAACTAGGGGTGTGTCCTGAGTCACATGTGTTGCACCGAGTCCTAGTGTGTGTGAGGGTGTTTTTGTTATGTTTCAAACAACCCGGGGGGTTTGGGCCATGCGTGCATGGCACATGCATGTGCTGCATGCTTTTCAAATTTGTATGGTGTAAAACCCGGGCTGAAGTTTTTGAAAACGTGTGGCTTCCGGCTAATAAAAGGAGGGGAATGCGCTGGTGTTTGTTGAGCGCCGCCACAACTCATCCGAGCCATTTTTCATTCGGTTCTCCACTTGTGTTTTGGATCTACACCACACCTCTAGACTTCCAACACGATTTGCATCTCAAATCAGTGAGAGTTCAGTGAGGAAAACACCCAACAGCACTATCTATCAAATTTCTTGATAGACCTTTTGTAAAGGGATCTGCCAGATTCTTAGCCGTTTGAATATAGTCAATGGCTATCACTCCGGAGTTTCTCAATTTTCTGACAGATTTTTAACCTTCTTTTGACATGTCTTGAGGATTTCATATTATCTTTTGTACTTGACACCTTCGCAAGAACTGTTTGATTGTCACAGTACATAAGAATCGGTGGTATTGGCTTTTCCACCACTGGTAAATCCATCAAGAGTTTCTTCAGCCACTCCGCTTCTACGGAAGTTGTATCTAATGCTGTAAGCCCTACTTCCATGGTTGACCTCGTCAAAATATTCTGTTTACAAGACCTTCATGAAACAGCTGCTCCTCCAAGAGTAAAGACATAACCACTTGTTGTTTTTATCTCATCAGCATCAGAAATCCAATTGGAATCACTATAACCCTCCAAAACTTTAGGGTCTCCTGTATAGTGAAGTCCATAACTCATTGTACCACACAAGTAGCACATAACTCGTTCAAGCGCGCGCCAATGATCATCTCCTAGGTTAGCAGTAAACCGGCTCAATTTGCTAACCGCAAAGGAAATGTCAGGTCGAGTAGCACCAGCTAGGTACATGAGTGAACCAATTATCTGAGAATATCTCAATTGGTCTCTTCCTAGTCTTTTATTCTTTCGAAGAATTATACTAGGATCATATGGTGTTGGTGATGACTTGCTGTCCAAATAGCCAAAACGGCTCAAGACCTTCTCAACATAATGAGATTGTAAGAGAGTAATCTCATTCTCATTTTTTATCAGCTTGATGTTTAAGATAACATCAACCTCACCTAAATCTTTCATATCAAAATTTTGGAACAGGAAAGATTTTACCTCATTTATCACATCAATATCAGTTCCAAAAATTAATATATCATCCACATATAAACACATGATCACTCCTCTACCCCCACCATACCGATAATATACACATTTATCAGCCTCATTGAAATCAAAGCCTGCTTGTGTCATGGTACTTTCAAACTTCTCATGCCACTGCTTTGGTGCCTGTTTAAGACCATATAGAGATTTCTTTAACTTACACACCTTATTCTCTTGACCGGGTATCTCAAATCCTTCTGGTTGATCCATATATATCTCCTCATCCAACTCTCCATTAAGGAAAACTGTCTTCACATCCATTTGATGAATTAGAAGACCATGTGAGGCAGCCAAAGATAGAAGTACTCGAATCGTTGTCATTCTAGCAACGGGTGAGTAAGTATCGAAAAAGTCTTCTCCTTCTTTTTGTGTATAACCTTTTGCCACAAATCTGGCCTTGTACTTCTCAATCGTACCATCAGGCCTAACCTTTTTCTTGAACACCCACTTACACCCAACCGTCTTACAACCGAATGGACGCTCCACTACATCCCAGGTTCCGTTAGTCATGATGGATTCCATCTCGTTACGGACTGCTTCCTTCCAATCGTCTGCATCAGAAGATGCAAACGCCTCTAGGATGGATCTGGGTGTATCATCCACAAGATAAACAATGAAATCATCACCAAAGGATTTTGGAATCCTTTGTCTCTTGCTCATTCTATGAGTTGTTTCATTGTTTTTTCCATCATATGGCTGTAATGAATTTTATGATGGTGTAAAATGGGATTGTTCTAAGGTTTCGAATGAAGGATAAATTTGTGTCATGTGTAGAGCTACGTGTATCATTCATAGGAAAATAACTTTCAAAAAATGTGGCATCTCGGGATTCAACTATTATGTCAACAAGTACAAGAGGTGAATCGGATCTGATTACTAGAAATCTATAAGCAGGACTATTAGAGACATAGCCAATAAATATGCAATCAACAGTATTAGGTCCGAGTTTATGCTTTTTGACTATTGGAATATTTACCATAGCCAAACACCCCCATGTGCGTAAGTAAGAAAGAGACGGTTTTCTTCCTTTCCAGCCTTCATATGGAGTCTTCTCACTATTTTTAGTCGGAACTCTATTTAGTACATGGTTTGCAGTTAGAACTTCCCCCCCCCCCACCATTCCTTAGATAAACCTGCAGTATCTAACATGGCATTTACCAGGTATGTTGGAGTGCGTTTTTTCCTTTCGGCAACCCCATTTGATTGGGGTGAGTAGGGAGGTGTCCTTTCATGTACGACTCCATTCTCGACACAAAATTAGGTGAACTCATTTGAGAAATACTCTCCCCCACGATCAGATCTAATTCTCTTGATCTTTCTTTCTAGTTGATTCTCAACCTAGGCCTTATAGATTTTAAAGTAATCTAATGCCTCATCCTTTGATTTAAGTAAATACACATAGCAATAGCGAGTTGAATCCTCAATAAACGTCATTAAGTATTTCTCCCCCCTTAGTTAATATACCATTCATTTCACAAAGATCAGAATGAATGAGTTCTAAAAGTGACGTATTCCGTTCATTAACAGCAAAGTGAGGTTTTCTTGCCTGTTTAGATTGCCCACAAGCTTGACACTTAGAACCTTACACAACAGGAACTTTAGTAATTAAATTAAAGATAGATAGCCGTGAGATGCATCCAAAATTTATATGACATAACCGCGAGTGCCAAACACTCGCTTCATCATCTTTATTAAAAAGATTCACCACAAAGCTACTAAACTGTGAAAGAGAAAAACTGAACAAGCCTCCGCTGTCATATCCTTTTCCAATAAAGAGTCCACATTTTGAAATGACTACTTTATTAGACTCAAATACCAACTTAAATCCGTCTCAACACAATAATGAGCCACTGACTAGATTTTTATTTATTGATGGGGCATGTCGCACGTTCTTAAACTGCACGGTCTTTCCCGAAGTGAACATCAGACTGACCGTACCAACACCATGAACAGAAGCACATGAGCCGTTTCCCATCAGAACGGAGGCACCGTGGGTAGCCTGATAAGAAGAAAACATAGATACATCAGCATAAACATGAATATTAGCCCTTGTATCAATCCACCATTCAGTAGGTTGACATGCTGTTAAAACAGTATATGTATTACCATACCCTGTTGCTCCAGCTTCGCTAATAACCATGTTGGCTGATTTTTGCTGGTTTTTCTTGCCCTTCCTGTCTGTGCACTTTTTGGCAAAATGCCCAACTTTGCCACAGACATAGCATTCAACCTCAGCCATGTTTATCTTCTTCTTCTCCTTTCTCTTGAAGTTGGTGGTGGGTACAACTTTATTTTTTCCTTTCTTTGTTCCAAACTATTGCATGACATTAGCATTGGACTGTCCTTCATGCACCTTGGACACGCCATCTTTTGCCCGAGCTTTTTCCTCCACATCAAGAGAAGCCAACAAATCCTTAACATAAATGTTTTGTCTCTTATGTTTCAGAGAAGTGGCAAATCCCCTCCAAGATGGAGGTAATTTGGCAAGAATGCCCCCAGCCACAAATCGATCAGGCAAATTTAGTCCAAGTTGTTGGAGCTCTCCAACGATGAGTTGTATTTCATAAGCCTGCTCAACCACTGAACGGTTGTCTGCCATCTTAAAGTCATGATAGCGCTCCATGACATATAACTCATCTCCAGCATCCGACGCACCGTACTTGTGTTCAATGGCCTCCCAGAGCTCTTTTGCGCTCTTATGGGTCATATAAACATCACATAGTTTGTCAGATAGCACACTCAAAATGCAACCCACAGCCATCACATTAGCCTTATCAAACTCAGCCTGTTTTTCAACAGTCATGGGTCGATCTACAGGCTTTAGAACATAAGATATGTCCATAGCAGTGAGCCACAAGTCAAGTTTTGTAGCCCATGTCTTAAAGTTCGAACCAGCGAACTTCTCAGGTTTCATCGCATTAGCAAAGCTATTACCCATCTTAAAGTGCCTATCAGGTTTTTGGATTGTTAGAAAACAATGCACTTTATAAATAAAATTAATTACTAAAATTGTAACCATACACATGATGAATAATCCACAAGACATAAGCAACAACATACATATAAAACAGATTATGTCTATCAAATTCATGCGTAAGAGACTCATCCTTACTTATAGTGCTGATGTCTCCAGCTTAAAAAATGATGAGTCGTGTGTGTGAAAGAGACTGTAGAGGAAGCAAATCTTCTTTCGAGCAGTCGCGCGAACGCTACCCAAAAACCTGATTCGCCTTAACCCATGCAGGTTCTTCAGCGAGGCGTGGTTTCGGAGACACTGCTCTCCCGCTCACTGGTGACACGCCGGTGAGTGGGATGGAAATGCTCTATATTAGCGCACGACAACGTGGATCAGAGTGTAGTCACTGATTCTTTCCAGAGCGGATTGAAGATCTATGTTTCTGAACATGTATACATGTCCTTTATATAGCAGCAACACCACTAGTAACTGACAACAATTAGTCACAATTATGCAGCATATTTCAGCTTATTTAACTGAATGCAATGAAGCACCAGTAACTGAAATATTATTAGCTGCTGTAACTGAGACATAATTTTATTCAAAACTGTTTCGCAACACAGATAATTGCGAGCAGTCAAGTCGTGTTAGTGGCTATTTTAATAAAAAGAAAGATATTTGGATTATTTCGCCAGTCGCCACGTCGCAAGTCACAAGTCACGCGATAATTCACGCGAAAATACGCGAATACGCGCGCGCGTGCGTGTGACTTTGTGTGTGACTGTAACTCATCCTTCTCTCATATATTTGTGATGAACCGGCCCGGGAATCGCAGTGGGTGGTGCCGTGCGATGCGGCACCCAACAGCAAGCACGAAAAGAGGCGTAAGAACATATCGAAACCATTTTGTTACTCAAGATAAGTTCTTTTACTACATAAGTACACACGTAGCAAAAATTAAAATTTGCTGGACAATCTACTCACTCTCGACCCTATCTATGCTGAAGAGAAGTCGTTCAGCCCGTGAACGCTTCCTACTAGCTTCACCAAAGAAAGGCAGCGGCTAGGTTTCCGATGAGTTGAACGAACCGTGAGGTTCGTCGTCTCACCGAACAATCCTCTTCATAGCAGGCATCCTGCTACCTGCAAAAACAACTCAGAAGCAACCGTGAGCACTAAGGCTCAGCAAGACTTAACCGTCACTCCTAAACATGTAACTCTAAATGCAGGGGTAGGAAGACAGTAGGAACAGGAATTTGCAAAATGCAGCTTGACTAAACTTAATCCTTATATTCAGATTCTTATAGCCTTAATTTTAGTGGTCCTCACGCCTCACAACATCGGAAGTCCACAATCAAACAAGAAACGCTTATCCCGATGTTGCTAGCCTAAGGTGGAAATGAAATTTAGTTGGCTCTATATCTACTTCAGTCAAGGTTCTGATACAGTGAGTAAAACACAAACAACAAGTTAAGAGACTTAGTTCTTCTTCTTACTAAGTCACGGCGCAGTGGGCAAGTATGCTCAATCCTCTTCCGTGAGCGACGGTGATTCGAATCAATAACAACCCGGAATACACGACACATACACCCGCCTCGAAAGACTCTCTCAAGAGCTCTTTCTTACGTTGTATGCAGCAACCTTTCACACGACACCCCGACATACAAAAACATTTCGCGCCGAGCAGGATGGTCCTCTACGCGGACACGTCGAAGTTGCCCGCTAAAGGATTTACACCACCCGCTTTCTCAACGCCATTCCCACGCAAAAGATGAGTTTCTATATCACGGTCCATCGAGTTACATCGGTTTCATGGGTCCCATACCCCACTATATATCCGGTACAGCTCAATCTTGTCCAGCAGGGCCGCATACATACGGTCCTTAACCGACACGGACGGGGCTACAACCAACCTCCACATTTGCCTTACCATCCTGGTCCAGGCCAAATGTGGTCTCAAGCATTATCACACCCATCGCAGGTCGAGACCAACCTTGAGCGCTCCATCCTACAGGAACATCCCCGTCCCCATCTCATATCCATGAGGGTGCTCTTATCATTTATCTCTCACGAGTAACTCCATTACTCGAACTTTCTCGCGAGTAGCTTTTTACTACTCGACTTCTACGGAGCTAGCTACAACATTAGCCTAGAATCTACAATGAGGCAAAGCCTACACTAAACCTTCTAATGAGGGATGTAATAGGCATGCAAGTGGGTTTCAAGCATCCTACACATAATGCACAATATCAAGTCTAATAACCATGAGGTGAAGTAAAGCAAAATTTAAAACGGTAACGATATGCAAACCGGGGCTTGCCTTGCTCAACGGTTTTGTTAGAAGCTAGGAGTTAGTCTCCCTCCGGAGAATCCACCAAACTCGTCACGAGATGGAGATCCTTGCTGCAGAGTCGAGTCCTCGTCGAACGTCGACGTCACGTGCTATTAAGATGATTTATGCACATGTATTCAAAAGCAATTTAGAAAATGATCCAGAACTGTTGTACCAGTTAACTCACTCCTAAAAAGGACAAACAACAGCAAGGTTTCTGTTGTTGGATCTACAACCTTAGAGAAGAAGAATGCTAGGTGACAAGTGATACTAGTAATCACCATGTGATTAAGTCCATTATATGAACACTTAAACCTAAAAGATGGTAGCTCAAGTTCCAAAGGTCCAATGAAGCTGAGAATTTAACCACAGCCTCTATGGATGATATTTAGGCAGTGTGCACAAATTGAGCTCAAGAAATAGCTTCATTTGAGCACAACAAATCCTTATGTGGTTTTCACTAACCTGCCAATACCCCCTAGATATTAAGCTTTCCTATGCTGCAAAGTAGACTTTTTGTGAAGTACAAAATGTCCTGAGTCCATAGGAATTGGTTTTACAATTTTTGGAGTTTCCAACATGGAGATATGGATTTAAAAAGAATGGGGAAAAGCTGAAATTATCTCTGTTCATTTTCCCATTTTTCAGAGACATAAGGAATGAACACATCATTTGACCAAACAAATGGGTTCCAATGCCTCTGAAATGTTTACTGGAGTTCAAGGAATTTTGGAATAATGTCCTGTACAAATTTGGGAATTTTACAATAAACAGAACTCCTGTAAAAATTCATAAAAGATTTCTTTAAATGAATTAATGCGCCAAATCCAGGGATTTTCATAAACATTGGGCTGCACCTCTGGATAGTACTCTTTGAGAGGAATCCAACAAAATTTGTTTCACAATTTTTGGACACTCCTACACAAAGTTATGCCTCTCCAAAGTTTGAACTAAAGTGGGAAAATCTGGAAAATGTTTAAATGCCGACAGTGGGTCCCACCTGTAATCCCTAACCTCCAGACTCGCGCCAAACAGGGCAGTGGCGGCCCCCTCCCGCGAGGTCGCCGGGAAAGCACTTCCCAACGGCCTCCAGGCCCCCTTCTGGCCGCCCCCCCCCCATATTTTCCCACGCTGAACACGTTGGTGAGGTCGCCGGCGGCTGAAACTCGCCGGAAAACAGGGCACACCGGCCACAGCAAACCCTAGGGCTCCGGCGAGGTCTTGCACGGTGAATTCTACACCAAATGGTCGGTTATTGGGCTCTAAAGCACCAGGAGATCATTTAGAAGCCCGACATGAGGTCTAAACATGTCGGGGAGAGCTCCAAACCTATCGGCACCGTGTGCCCGATATGGTCCAGTGCTGTCCCCTCAAAAAGAACTCGGATTCCTCACTCTACACTCAATTTCTTGGTCCAAAATCGATGTAGGATGTGTGCTAGGCAGTTAACATCCTGTGTGTGAAGTTGAGACCCAACAAACACGATTTGAGGACGAATTTTACAATTCCTTACCTCAAGGTCCGTTTCTGCCGCCCGGGAGAAAAACTTGAAATTCTCCCTCTCTGATCAATGGCTAGGGCTGAGATTTGGAGGTGAGCAACTAGACTTGTAGGTGCACCGATGGGGTGACTTAACTTGCTTGGGCGTGATCACTCCTGGTTTGGGCTGGCCATGGTGATCAGTTTCGGTCCTCCGACGTTCAACACGGGAGCAGCAGAAACTTTTCTATTTCTAGGCGCCGGTGAGCTCGGGACGGCAGAGGAAAGTTGACAGCCGGCTACAGCACTCAGGGGCGAACCTTTTTGCTGTTGAATGCGCGAGCAGCCGAGCTCCGGTGCATGCTGTGCGGTGGGAAGAAGCAGAGCGGCAGGTTTCTGCTCGGGAGAAGCTGAGAACGTGCACCAGCGAGAGAGAAATAGCAGTTCGCTTGTGCAGCCTCCTGGGAAGATAAGAGCACCGGAGAGGAGGAGGTGGCCTTGGGGTAGCCAGCACCAAGCTGCTGCTGTCGCGCTCTCCGTCGACGAAGAACAGAGCTGAGTCGGTTTGCATTTTTGTGAGACTGACCGGTGGGGTCCACAGCCACAATTCTCCCTCTTTTCCCCCATTTCGATTTAAAATAGCAAACGAGGTCCGAATTTGATCAAACTTGGAGGATAAGTCAAAACAATTATGAGGAACTAAAATCTGAAATCATATTTTGAAATTGAGTTTGTTTGGTTCAAAATTCAAATTTAAGTTTGAATTTGAACGTGCCCTCATTTAATCCTCGAAATAAATAGTATACGAGCTCCAAAATTATTTAAATTTGGACCAGAAGCTCCTTAATACCTGGAAATAGCATTGGTGAATTCATTTGCAAGTATTTGGCAATCTTTATATGAATCCTTTTAAAAGGATCAAAATGGTGTTTAAATTCCTCCACTCTCCTCATAGAAAAGGGTGCACATGAGTTAGAGTTTTTGGAAGTGTAATTCTTTCCCTAGGTTAACATGTGTTGAGCATGGGCTAGAGAATTTTTTTAACTTCCTCACATGTCCATTGGTGTGTTCATCATTTCATGTGACACAATTATAGCCTTTCTTCGCCTTAACTTTGTTTCATAAGTTGAAATCAAACTTTACAAAAGTTAGGGATGTTACATTCCTCCCCCCTTGAAAGAATCTCGTCCCGAGATTACAAAAGAAAGAAGAAGGGAGAATGACTACTGGACATATGGTACAAACAAGTCGGGAAATTTTAAATGAAGAAATTCCTCGCTTTCCCACGTGGTTTCATCAGCAGTGTCCGATTTCTTGTGACGCGAGTCTTCTCATCGATAATCTGTATCGGATACTCAGAATAAGTGAGATCCGGTTGAAGATCCTCAATGTTCTCCATATGAACCGAGGCTGGGTACTTAAGTTATTTCCGCAGTCGAGAGACGTGGAAAACATTGTGAATATCCGAAAGTGACGTCGGTTACTCCAGACGATAGGCCAGGGATCCGCATATCTCAGTGACAGCAAACGGCCCGACGAAAGCGGAGCAAGCTTTCCCTTCACTCCGAACTGATGAACCCCTTTCATCGAAGAGACACGAAGATAAACATGGTCCCCGATGTCAAAGTGAAGAGGTCGACGTCTTTTGTCTGCATAGCTTTTCTGCCGAGATTAAGCAGCCTATAAATTGGCTTGTATCACTCGCACTCGTTCCTAGGCTTCATTCACAAGATCAATCCCGTAGACCACTCTCTCGCCGGACTCACACCAATTCAGCGGTGTGCGGCACTTCCAGCCATAAAGAGCTTCTTGATGCTGGATTGATAACCGTTATTATATGAGAATTCTGCTAACGGTAGATGGTCATCCGAATTCTTCCCATGATCGATGACACATGCCCGTAGCATATCCTCCAGAATCTGATTTATCCTCTCCATTTGACCATCATTTTGCGGATGATATGCTGAACTCCGAATTAACTTGGTTCCTAAGGAAGCATGCAGTTGCTCCCAAAATCTGGATACGAACAACGCACCTCGGTCGGACAAGATGGTGTGGGGAACACTGTGTAAATACACGATTCTCGAGATGAACAGCTCCTCATACTTCTTTGCCACATATTTAGTATGGACTGGAATAAAATGAGCGGTCTTGGTCAAATGATCGACGATTACCCAAATAGAATCATGCTTGTTGCTGGTCATGGGTAAACCGACGATGAAGTCTATACTTATGTCTTCCCACTTCCATGCTGGAACCTTCAGCGGTTGAAGTGGTCCGGCTTTCCTCATATGGTCGGCTTTAACCCTCCGACACGTATTAAACTCGGATACGTACTTCGCAATCTCTCTTTTCATCCGTGTCCACCAGAACTTAGATTTTAAGTCCTGGTACATCTTGTTGCTTCCTGGATGAATGGAGTACTTGGATAAATGCGCTTCATCCAGTATCTTCGTCCTCAATTTCATATTTCAGGGTACAACTATACGGTTATTAAACCATAGAGTACCCTCTTCATCCTTGCGGAACATCTTCAATTCACCGCTGTCCACTCTCCTCCGGATATGAGACATACCTTTGTCTCTCTTCTGAGCCTCTAGAATCTCATCTCGGATTGTAGGAATAAGAGCGAGGTTGAACAGCGATCTGTAGGGAACTAAGTGCAGGCTTGGTTCTCCTCCTTCATGTGCAGCCATGGCTAAATGATGAATGTGGGATTTCCGACTAAGTGCATCGGCAACCACATTCGCTTTTCCCGGATGGTAATGAATTTCAAGTTCATAGTCCTTGATCAATTCTAGCCATCTTCGCTGCCTCATATTCAGTTCTTTTTGTGTGAAGATGTACTTCAAGCTTTAGTGGTCAGTGTAGAGATGTACTAGATTGCCTAGGTTATAATGTCTCCACATTTTCAATGCTAAGACCACTGCAGCTAGCTCAAGGTCGTGTGTCGGGTAGTTCTTCTCATGACCCCTGAGTTGTCGGGATCCATACGCGACCACACGTCCTTCTTGCATCAACACACAACCCAAACCGATGCCGGATGCATCACAATAAACATCAAACGGCTTCGTTGTGTCCGGCTGGGCCAAAACTAGAGCTGTAGTGAGATGCTTCACTAAAGTTTGAAAAGCTTGTTCACACGAATTACTCCAATCATATTTGGTGCTTTTCTTCAACAGCTCCGTCATAGGTTTAGCGACTTTGGAGAAGTTCAGAATGAATCTCCGATAATAACCCGCTAAACCTAGGAAACTCCTCGCTTCATGAACAGATGTTGGAGATTTCCAATTCAGCACTTGCTCGATTTTACTTGGGTCTACAGCGATGCCTTCCGCTGAAATAATACGCCCAAGAAACGGCACTTTGCTGGTCCAAAACTCACATTTACTGAACTTTGCATATAGCTTGTGATCCCTCAAGCGTTGGAGTACAATACGCAAATGTTCAGCGTGTTCTTCTTCTGACTTTGAATAGACCAAGATGTCGTCGATGAAAACCACGACGAACTTGTCTAACTCCGGCATGAACACAGAGTTCATGAGATACATAAAGTGAGCCGGAGCATTGGTCAACACAAAGGACATGACAAGATATTCATAAAGACAATATCTTGTCGAGAACGCTGTCTTAGGTACGTCTTCTGCCCGGATTTTTATCTGGTGGTACCCGGACCGAAGATCCATCTTGGAGAATACCTTAGCACCCACTAGTTGATCAAATAAAATATCGATGCGCGGTAGTGGATACTTATTCTTGATAGTGACAGCATTCAGTGGACGATAATCTATGCATAGCCTCAAAGTCTCGTCCTTCTTCTTCACGAAGAGTGCGGAACAGCCCCAAGGTGATGAACTTGGGCGTATAAAACCTTTGTCCATGAGGTCATTCAGCTGCTCCTTCAATTCTGCTAGCTCCTTTGGTGCCATTTTATATGGTCGCCGAGAAATAGGTGTTGTTCCCGGTGCAAGTTCAATCTTGAACTCAACATCACGTTCGGGCGGCATGCCCGGCAATTCTTGGGGAAACACATTTGGATATTCACATACCACTGGAATATCCTCAAGTTTAGGAGCTTCAATCTGATGCACTGCTGCAACTTGTTGTGATGGATCCACAAGATTCAATATGTTGCAACCATGTATTGGGGAATTCAGTTGGACAGTCCGAGAGCTGATGTCAAAGATAGCCCCATAATGTGTCAGCCATGACATTCCCAAGATAATATCAATCCTTTGGCCTTTGAGTATGATAAGGCTCGCAGGATAGATGTTTCCACCCAAACATAAAGGTGCCCGAGAGACCATCTCTGTCACACCCGGTTTCTTCGAAGAACAACCGAGTGAATATCACATGTATGCCAGGATCATTTTCTCATACATGTGATGACAAATAGTGAAGCATCATTTATTACAAGCCAGGTGTCGAATATAAATAGGTCTTACAAAGCATACGTCTCGATGGACGATAATAAGTTCATAACATGTAAATAAACTAGCAGCGGAAATATTATTCTTGTGGGCTCCGTCACAGGCATTGCCCGGGGGACTCCATGAACCTAGAAACCTTCTTCGGGTCCAAAGTCTTGATCATTAAACACCACATCATTCTCTTGACCTAAGCAGCAATATAAACCAACAAATATGCAAGGTTGAGTACCGATGGTACTCAGCAAGTGTGGGAAAGTTACGTCATGTATGGCTAGAACAAGGAGAGGTTGAACTCACGGTTAAAGCACTACGCAATTATTGCCTACCACCTTAGCTTATTAAGCACCTACATCACTACACAGGTGAAATGGTCCCAATCTCCCATCCCATCATCAAAATCAAAATAACCGTAACATCATTTCCAATGTTAAGCTCCCCGCTTAACATCCACAACCTCGAAGGTCATCATCCTATAATCATGAATAAGTCCAAGCCGCTCTTGACCGTGAGCACGGCTGTCATGACAGTTTTGACTCTGCAGAGTTTGCACCACTGTACCCACATGTAGTGATTTCATCCCCTGTTGCCGGGTGGACTAAAAGAACCTCCATTATGCCAGTGGCCATGAACCACATTCACACTTCCTAGGTGTGTAGCCAGGAGATCACTACGAAGCCTTTACAAAGGGATTCCCGACGAGCATGGGCCCACTGAGGTTTCACCCCTAACAGCATACAAGAGGCTCCAACCCCGCTGCAGTGGCCCCCTCTTGAGCCTTGCGGTTTATAAGGTAGTCCAGCTGACACCCACTCCCCGCACCATCCAACACACCCATACTACGCCGGGGATACACCTAATTAATTGGCCAAGCTGCCCCA
The DNA here is from genome assembly GCA_030760725.1 of Neostapfia colusana. Lineage (NCBI taxonomy): Eukaryota > Viridiplantae > Streptophyta > Magnoliopsida > Poales > Poaceae > Neostapfia > Neostapfia colusana. The sequence goes on from JASWHV010000011.1 coordinate 22,280,039, forward strand.
TCTCAGCATGTGGTTGGCACGGTAAAGCCAGGTTACATGCTCCATGAACCGGTCCTTAGGATCCAGGCAAGTACTACACACAAACCCGAGTCTCGTGCACCCAGCACCAACCAAATCATCCAACTTACCTTGATCCCTACCTCTGCATAACTCATAATATCTCATTCAAGAGTAAGTTAAACAATTTGATGATCTCATATCCCAATTATCCCATTCTAAGCATGGCTAAGCATAAGTAATATGAATGAATGACATAATAAAACAAAATCCCATCCCAAGCTACAAGGAAAACAAGGTAATACAATTCTAGGGAAACTTCCTAGCATGGGTTTCATATTTCAATTGACAAGCAAATAATTCTATCTACACATCCTAGTATAGGATCAAAGTGGTCAAGGACACTTGCCTTCTTCCTGCTGCTCTGGAAATGGAAAATCTTATTCTTGGAAGGGAAGAACTTGCTCTGGGGCAGGTTCTATTCATGTCAACACACATAGCAAAAAGAAAACAACAATCCATAAGACATAGTTCACACTTTCACTTCATACAAACCACACATTCACATCTATGAAAGTTATTCACATTTCTATGTGTTGTGGTTACTCTATGTGTGTTGATTTTTGGCTTACATGCACTTTTAAACATGTTCATATGTTTTCTAACTTTTGTATTCAGATTTATGTTTGCACACTATATATGAATTTCCAATTTGAACAAATTCCTCATATTCAATTGATACACATCTTAGCTACCAAGTATGCATGGAAGGTATTTTACTACTCCAAATGGGTTTTCAGATCTTCTACCAAATCCTAAACTGAAATATTAGGATTTGGAGACTTCATTTATCATTTTCTAGTTATGCATACCTATTTTCCTATATTTTAAGATTTATTTTCTATACCTAATTGTGAACTTTATTATGAAAATAGTAAGACACATCATCTAAACAGAATAGGTTCTGATCTAAAATATTAAATAATATATTTTTGAACTTCTCCTCTGATGTGAACTAATTTACATTTATTTTACCAATTTTCAGAATTATTCTCTAACCTAAAAATGTGTCCCTATAACTAATAAATGTGAATAATCAATTAGACAGATTCATTTCAGCTTAAAATCCATTTTTAACTCACTCCAAAGTTTTCCAAGTGCTATGAGAGTTTAAATTTGAATTTACAATGTGTTTGTCCCATCTTTCAAATTTTAAATACTAATCACATATTCAAATTCCAAAATTTAATATCATATAGGGTTAAAAAGGTAAACTCACCCCACTACAGGGTCTATTATGTTATTTCATAAATTACCAGGGGTCTAACTACACATAACAGTCGGGTTTTCCTAATTTTTATTATGTCCAGGGGCTAAAACTGATTTTTAATTGAATTTACATGAATTTCTAAAGTTCCAGGGGCTAGATCAGAAGTTTCCAGGGCTAGCTCGTATTTCCCGAGATCCCTAGAGGGTAGCGCGTAAGAATCCCGGCCTTTATAACGCGGGGCTGACGTGGACCGTCCAATTTAAAACAGACGGCTGAGATTATAACGTCGAACCGGTACGCGGGGATTTTAATTCTACCGTGCGATTTAGAATAGACGGCGCACAAGCGGCCACGTCGCTCTGATCGAGCGCAGGCGGCGCTGCCCGGCGGCGCGCGGCGGCGGAAGGCGGCAATCTCGCCGGAATACTTTGGATCTTCGTCAATTCTTCCTAAAACTGAGATTTCATGGCATAGATCGGTAGAGGGGAGGTCGGGGATCTCACCTCGGGGTTTTTCTTGAGCTCGGAGGTCCTGGAAGGCGGTCGGCGACGAGGTCCGAGGTGAATTCACGGCGATGCTCGTCGGCGCTGTGTCTGAAGCGCAAACCACCGAGTTTTCTGCACCTGCGTGATTCCCCGAAGGCGGTGGAACACGATCGGCGTGTTAGATCAGAGAACCCGAGAAAAGATCGATAGAAAACGGTGATCGGAGTTTCGGTTCTCACCGGGAGGAAAAACAGCCGATCGCGGGTGAAAATCGGGACGATGCCGGTGTTTATATAGCCGGGGGAGGGCGGCGTTCGGTTGTGATCGAGTTTGCGTCGTCCAGAACCGAAATTCGGCTGGGATACGCGAGTATCCGGGGTGGTTTTGATTCGGGGGAGAGAGGAGTCCCGGTCGGCCGAGCGCGCGCGCGAGGAGTAAGAAGATGGCGGGCCCCACACGTCAGTGAGAAGAAAACGGGGCGCACGGCTGCGGGCTGGCGTGGGGTGAGGTGGGCCGGCTGGTGGGTTTCGGCCCACTGGCCGGTTTTTTTCTGTTTTTCTTTTTCTTTTTCTTTTTCCATTTCTTTTCTGGTTTGAATTTGAATTTGAATTCCAAACTAATTTGAATTTCTGCACCACATGCAATACGTCCAAAAATTTTTAAATTCCCCTCTTAAGAGGATTTTGGGGTGTTACAATCTCATCTGTTGATATCTTGCCTCCGGGTGAGCTGATATGAAACGGGTGCTTAACTAAATGGAAGATTATTCTTCAGCACATAGTCTCTGCTAATAAAATTTTGGGTGGCCCCGGAATCAAACAACACGAAAGTGGGCTGTTCATGTAAAGTGAACATGCCCGCCAAAACTGGTTCGCCTTTTGAAATGTCCTCAATAGCAGTATAATTAACCCTGCCAGCTTTTGAAAGATTCTTCTGTGAAGGTTCATGATGCTGATTTGAGCATTGATGAGACGACACACAAGTGTGGCTCTGCTCAGCTCCACGACGGTTTCGTGCTGCAGGAATCCTCAGCTCTCTACTAACACGAGGTGGAGATAATTCGTGCGTAGCTGGTTGAGGTAGGGTTGCACGAATAATTTCTGACCGCTGCTGTTGAGGTGGAGGATCATAAGTGAGTAACTCCAGCCGTGGTTGTGATAGTTGCACCACAGGCTCAATTTGTTGCCTAACTGGCGAGTAATACCGCACTCGATAGTTCGGACGAACCTCGATGTCACTGTCCGGCGGTATACTTCTTTTCAGCTCCGCTTCACAATGGAGATGCATGTCTTCTTTAATGATAGCGGCATTTACCAACTCATTTTAAATACCGTTATTGAACAAGGTCACTTGTTCCTGAAGTTCGACATTCAAACCTCGGAAGAAATATTCACACTTCAATGCTTCCGAGTCTACCATATGAGTGGCGTATTGCATCATGTCTTCAAACTCTTTGAAGTACTCGTACGCACTCCTTTCTCCTTGCTTTAGCTCCAGAAAATCTTGATACTTTGTTTGAAGAATTCCCGAACAAACGTGACGTGCCCGGAAAACATTCCGGAATTCATCCCACGTCACTCGATGACCTTCAGGAAGAGTAGCGATGTACTCCACCCACCAAACTCCAGCAGCTCCGTGGAGTTGTTGAGCAGCAAATAAAGTCTTCTGGTACTCATCGCACTCAAGCATCCCGAACTTGGCTTCAATACATTGGAGCCAATGAGCCGACTCCAACGGTTCTTTCGCTTCCGAGAGAACCGGTGGTTGTCTTGCTAGAAAATCCAGATAAGTGCTTGGCGGGGGATTTTTCTGTAGTGTCTCCTGTCGTATGCTTTGTCGCACCAACAGATCCAGAGACTCAGCCATCTTTGCCAAGATTTCCGCCAATCCGGTTGATGATGTCGGCACTTCTTGTCGTGGCGAATTACTTTCGCCGTGACTCGACTCACCAACCTCACTCCTGGAATGAGCATGATCCATGCTGCAAGAGTGAGCAATTTACGGCTAAAATTCAAAGTTTAAACTCACCTTGAATTGAAAACATAACCGTAAAAGCATCACATAGATATTGCAGCACTACACAATCTAACCAGGGTTTCGACAATTCTGAAATCTCTCAAACGTGAGCGAGGTTGTCCAAAACCTTAATTCCAATAGTCGGAAAAACTGAAAAATAACTCATGAACATGTTATGGAGCTTAGAGAAGTCTAAAACATCGCTGTCCACAACAAGTCCTAAGTTACATAAGCAATAAGCACTACTCTGTTCAGAATGACCAATAGGACTTAATCCCAGAATTTGAATATGAAAATGGCAATTTCATGTCTCAAGTTGAATATTAAAGTTATAGTTAACTTCAATATCTTTCCAACGAGTATTCATTTGCCTTCATATAAGTTCTGGATCAAAAGTTGTGATATTTCAAAGTTAACAGAAATCTGGAACAATTTTGACAGCACCTCCTTTGTAAGTGGCTGTTTTGTCCGCAAGATTTCATCACTTTAAACTCCAAATCTGGATAAACTTTGAACTACAAAGTCATAGAATATATCACAAGCTTTCCAACGGTGTATTACATGACTCTTAGAAATTTTTCTATAGAATGTTATGGTTGAAATACAGAAATTTCCAGAGAGCAATTTGTGCCTGCCCTGTTTTTGGACAGTTCACACTCACCTGAGAATTTCATCCATTTGGAGGGTGATTCTGGTCTGGAGTTCTAATGAAGAGTTGTAGAAGACTTCAATAGATTTCCAGAAATGTATCACTCACCTCCATTGGTTCAACGAAACGAAAGTTATGTCCTGTTCAACTTCAGAAAAATTCTGCCGAAAGCAGGGGAGGTTTCTCCTAAGTCTTTGTGAATAAATCTATACTCCCAATTGATTCTTAGTTCAACATAGGAGTTCATTAACCCCTAATAGAATCCTAGACTCCAAATTTACTCTTTTTATTTTCAAACTTTCTTTTTCATGCAGTTCAAAACACATCACGGTACTACGTTTCCTCACCAAATTAAAATCCTAACCGGCTTTATACCGGCATATACGTTTCAAATGGTGGCACTAAAACGATCACTCACAAATGTTGTCTACACGACATGTACTTACGTGGTTTAGATACCTGCAGAAAACCACTCAATAATGATGCACACATTGGTTTATCATTTCAGGCAGGTCCATATCATAGTAAAAACATACGCCCCGTATCATTGCCATACGGGCCGTCCTTGAGTCAAGCCACGTCTCAAGGTACATGATCAGGTTATTCACCACCCGACGGTGGCTCCACACCTTTGCAATAAAGCACACCGGTGGAACAGCGCTTTTGTATGCCTCATAGGACATGAAGAGTCCTAAAGAACACAATTCATGTTACAAACCACACGGTGGGGTCTCCTCTTCTTGCCCCTGGGTTTGCGCACTGGAGGCTAGTGCCATTCATATGTCTCTAAGACATGAAGAGTCTTAGAAAACATATTCACTTCCCGTTCATTGCTGAACGGAACATCCGACACTACTTTCCTCATATGGGTGAGCTAACCGAAATTGATCCGCTTTCGGTGGCGTTGCTTACTATTCTTACCTCCACGTAGGTGCGTCGTTACAGAATTGAAATACTAAATGATAACACACTGTTAGCTTGCCACCTTAAGTAGCTATGCTAATAATACTCCTTATGTGGGCATACCATACGTTCCTCACTCGTATACCTCTAAGTTTTTGAAAATAGACTCTTTTCATGCGTGCTATTCCCAATGCGGCTCTGATACCACGCTGTGATGGCCTGGCCCAGGAATCGCAGTGGGTGATGCCGTGCGATGCGGCACCCAACAGCAAGCACGAAAAGAGGCGTAAGAACATATCAAAACCATTTTGTTACTCAAGATAAGTTCTTTTACAACATAATTACACACGCAGCGAAAATTAAAACTTGCTGGACAATCACTCACTCTCGACCCTATCTACGCCGAAGAGAAGTCGTTCGGCCCGTGAACGCTTCCTACTAGCTTCACCAAAGGAAGGCAGTGGCTAGGTTTCCGATGAGTTGAATGAACCGTGAGGTTCGTCGTCTCACCGAACAACCCTCTTCATAGCAGGCATCCTGCTACCTGCAAAAACAACTCAGAAGCAACTGTGAGCACTAAGGCTCAGCAAGACTTAACCGTCACTCCTAAACATGGAACTCTAAATGCAGGGGTAGTAAGATAGTAGAAACAGGAATTTGCAAAATGCAGCTTGACTAAACTTAATCCTTATATTCAGATTCTTATAGCCTTCATTTTAGTGGTCCTCACGCCTCACAACATCGGAAGTCCACAATCAAACAAGAAACGCTTATCCCGATGTTGCTAGCCTAAGGTGGAAATGAAATTTAGTTGGCTCTATATCTACTTCAGTCAAGGTTCCAATACAGTGAGTAATCCACAAACAACAAGTTAAGAGACATAGTTCCTCTTCTTACGAAGTCAAGGCGCAGTGGGCAAGTATGCTCAATCCTCTTCCGCGAGCGACGGTGATTCGAATCAATAACAACCCGGAATACACGACACATACACCCGCCTCAAAAGACTCTCTCATGAGCTCTTTCTTACGTTGTATGCAGCAACCTTTCACACGACACCCCAACATAGAAAAACGTTTCGCGCCGAGCAGGATGGTCCTCTACGCGGACCCGTCGATGTTGCCCGCTAAAGGATTTACACCTCCCGCCTTCTCAACGCCATTCCCACGCGAAAGATGAGTTTCTATATCACGGTCCATCGAGTTACATCGGTTTCATGGGTCCCATACCCCACTATATATCCGGTACAGCTCAATCTTGTCCAGCAGGGCCGCATACATACGGTCCTTAACCGACACGGACGGGGCTACAAACAACCTCCACATTTGCCTTACCATCCCTGTCCAGGCCAAATGTGGTCTCAAGCATTGTCACACCCATCGCAGGTCAAGATCAACCTTGAGCGCTCCATCCAACAGGAACATCCCCGTCCCCATCTCATAATCATGAGGGTGCTCTTATCATTTATCTCTCGCGAGTAACTCCATTACTCGAACTTTCTTACGAGTAGCTTTTTACTACTCGACTTCTACCGAGCTAGCTACAACATTAGCCTAGCATCTACAACGAGGCAAAGTCTACACTAAACCTTCTAATGAGGGATGTAATAGGCATGCAAGTGGGTTTCAAGCATCCTAGACATAATGCACAATATCAAGTCTAATAACCATGAGGTGAAGTAAAGCAAAATTTAAAACGGTAACGATATGCAAACCGGGGCTTGCCTTGCTCAACGGTTTTGTTAGAAGCTAGGAGTTAGTCTTCCTCCGTAGAATCCGCCAAACTCGCCACGCGATGGAGATCCTCGCTGCAGAGTCGAGTCCTCGTTGAACGTCGACGTCACGTGCTATTAAGATGATTTATGCACATGTATTCAAAAGAAATTTAGAAAATGATTCAAAACTGTTGTACCAGTTAACTCACACCTAAAAAGGACAAACAACAGCAAGGTTTCTGTTGTTGGATCTACAACCTTAGAGAAGAAGAATGCTAGGTGACAAGTGATACTAGTAATCACCATGTGATTAAGTCCATTATATGAACACTTAAACCTAAGAGATGGTAGCTCAAGTTCCATAGGTCCAATGAAGCTGAGAATTTAACCACAGCCTCTATGGATGGTATTTAGGCAGTGTGCAAAAATTGAGCTCAAGAAATAGCTTCATGTGAGCACAACAAATCCTTATGTGGTTTTCACTAACCTGCCTTTACCCCCTAGATATTAAGCTTTCCTATGCTGCAAAGTAGACTTTTTGTGAAGTACAAAATGTCCTGAGTCCATAGGAATTGGTTTTACTATTGTTGGAGTTTCCTACATGGAGACATGGATTTTACAAAGAATGGGGAAAAGCTGAAATTGTCTCTGTTCATTTTCCCATTTTTCAGAGACATAGGGAATGAACACATCATTTTACCAAGAAAATGGGTTCAATGCCTCTGAAATATTTACTAGAGTTCAAGGAATTTTGTAACAATGTACTGTACAAATTTGGGAATTTTACAATAAACAGAACTCCTGTAAAAATTCATACATGATTTTATTTAAATGAATTAATGAGCCAAATCCACAGATTTTTCGTAAACATTGGGCTGCACCTCTGGATAGTACTCTTTGAGAGGAATCCAACAAAATTTGTTTCACAATTTTTAGACACTCCTACACAAAGTTATGGCTCTCCAAAGTTTGAACTAAAGTGGGAAAATCTGAAAAATGTTTAAATGCCGACAGTGGGTCCCACCTGTCATCCTCAACCTCGAGACTCGCGGCAGTGGCGGCCCCCTCCGGTGAGGTCGCCGGAAAAGCACTTCCTAGCCGCCTCCAGACCCCCTTATGGCCGCCCCCCCATATTTCCCCACGCTGAACACGTTGGTGAGGTCGCCGGCGGCTGAAACTCGCCGGAAAACAGGCGCACCGGCCACAGCAAACCCTAGGGCTCCGGCGAGGTCTTGCACGGTGAATTCTACACCAAATGGTCGGTTCTTGGGCTCTAAAGCACCAGGAGATCATTTAGAGGACCGACATGAGGTCTAAACATGTCGGGGAGAGCTCCAAACCTATCGGCACCGTGTGCCCGATATGGTCCAGCGCTGTCCCCTCAAAAAGAACTCGGATTCCTCACTCTACACTCAATTTCTTGGTCCAAAATCGATGGAGGAGGTGTGCTAGTAAGTTAAAATCCTGTTTGTGAAGTTTGAGACCCAACAAACACGATTTGAGGACGGATTTTATAATTCCTTACCTCAAGGTCCGTTTCTGCCGTCCGGGAAAAAAACTTGAAATTCTCCCTCTGTGATCAATGGCTAGGGCTGAGCTTCGGAGGTGAGCAACTAGACTTGTAGGAGCACCGATGGGGTCACTTGCTTGGGCGTGATCACTCCTGGTTTCGGCTGGCCACGGTGATCAGTTTCGGTCCTCCGACGTTCAACACGGGAGCAGCAGAAACTTTTCTGTTTCTAGGCGCCGGTGAGCTCGGGACGGCAGAGGAAAGTTGACAGGCGGCTAGAGCACTCAGGGGCGAACCTTTTTGGTGTTGAAGGCGCGATCAACCGAGCTCCGGTGCGTGCTTTGCGGTGGGAAGAAGCAGAGGGGCAGGTTTCTGCTCGGGAGAAGCTGAGAACGTGCACCAGCGAGAGAGAAATAGCAGTTCGCTTGTGCAGCCTCCTGGGAAGATAAGAGCACCGGAGAGGAGAAGGTGGCGTCGGGGTATCCAGCACCGAGCTGCTGCTGTCGCGCTCTCCGTCGATGAAGAACAGAGCTGAGTCGGTTTCCATTTTTGTGAGACTGACTGGTGGGGTCCACAGCAACAATTCTCCCTCTTTTCCCCCATTTCGATTTAAAATAGCAAACGAGGTCCGAATTTGATCAAACTTGGAGGATAGGTCAAAAGAATTATGAGGAACTCAAATCTGAAATCAGATTTTGAAATTGAGTTTGTTTGGATCAAAATTAAAATTTAAGTTTGAATTTGAACGTGCCATCATTTAATCCTCGAAATAAATATTATACGAGCTCCAAAATTATTCCAATTTGGACCAGAAGCTCCTTAATACCTGGAAATTGCATTGGTGAATTCATTTGCAAGTATTTGGCAATCTGAATATGAATCCTTTTAAAAGGATCAAAATGGTGTTTAAATTCCTCCACTCTCCTCATAGAAAAGGGTGCACATGAGTTAGAGTTTTTGGGAGTGTAATTCTTTCCCCTAGGTTAACATGTGTTGAGCATGTGCTAGAGAATTTTTTTTAACTCCCTCACATGTCCATTTGTGTGTTCATCATTTCATGTGACACAATTATAGCCTTTCTTCGCCTTAACTTTGTTTCATAAGTTGAAATCAAACTTTACAAAAGTTAGGGCTGTTACAATATTCCACACAAAGAACATAACTCCCAATATAAATGGGTGTTACTCTCCTCAAATAGTAAATGTGGGATTAATGCCTTCTTTATAGCTTTTGGAATTCAATGAAGAATAATTAAGCCTAAAAGCCCAAATATTCCAAAACTGCCTCGACACCCTCCGGTTCTCCACCTTTTCGTGGGGCTGCCACCACGGCATCCTGCGAACGGAGAGGAGGAGGGCCAGCATCTCGCTCAGCAGCAGCTGCGCCGCTTACAGAGGCATCCATGCCCGCCGGTTGTGTGACCTCAGGGACCTCCATTCGGAGCCGCCCCAGGCACAGGCTCAGGCACTGCCGCCAGTGTTGGAGCTTCGGCGAAGGAGCCCCAGCTACCGGGCTGCTGCGGAGGAGGAGGAGGGGTGCTCTGCTGAGGAGCACTGCAGGGAGAAACATCAAGAGTCAATTTCACCATCCAGAGGCTCAGTACACAACCTGGACAGAAAGGTTAAGTTGTACCTGGAGGTGTGGAGGTTTCACCCCGCACGGGGCTTCTTACGCGGAGGGCTCTAGCCACTCGCCCCCGCCGGCATTGAGGTCGCCTCTGTTGGCTTCGGAGCCGGCAGAACCGCAGGGGTCTTCGTTGCCAAAGACAGTGCAGCAGGAGCCTTCCCTGCTGAGGACCTCGACGCCATAGATTCACCCAATGTTGGGGCTTCCCTCAATGACTAAGGTGCTGACGGTGCTGCTGAAACCCTCGTCGCCGCAGCCGATGCTCCAGGAGCCTTTCCCGATGACGGCTTCCGAGCTGGAGATGCACCCGAAGGCCTCTTTTGCGATGAAGGCGCCTCGGAATCCCTCCTTGAAGCTCCAGCAGTGCCAACCACCCTTTCCACGGCCGCCGGGGCAGCTCCGGATGTAGCAGCTCCAGAGCTGCCACCGGCACCAGTCGTCGAGCCCGGTGCGAGACCGCGGGAAGCCTGGGAACCCCTCGCCTGGGGGCCCGAGATGGAGCTTCCATCAGAACGTACCAGCTTCCTCTTCAGCGCCTTACTCGACTCCGGGGCATCGTAGGGAGGTGAACGAGGGCACTCCACAGGAGCAGACCTACCAGCCAGATCCCTCCCTCTGTTTGGGAGAGAGTTCGGCGCAGGCTCCGTCTTGCCACCGGAGCTACCCACCCTGGGGATCTCAATGCCCCGTGAGGGATCGCCAATCTACCGCACTGCAACATCAATGTCGTCCAGTGTCGGCAGCTCCCTTAGAAGCCTTGACCGTGCCTGCATGTTGAGGTAGACGGGCTGACAGCTCGCCGGCGGGGTGATGGCGTCGTCGGAGATCGGGTAGCAGGAAAGCTTCTGCAGAATCGTCCACAGCAGCTCCCGATTCGGCGACGATCCCGCTCCGTGCGTCAACCTGGTCATGTCGCCCTCCTCGGTGTACTGCCAGCTGGGCTGGATGCGCTGCTGGAGAGGGGCAATCCGGCGGGACAGGAAGTTAGCAAGGACAATCAACGAGGTCAGGCCTTCCTCCGTGAAGTACTTGATCCTCTCCAGCACCAGCGTGTAGGCATCCTGCAGGTCAGGGATCTCATCCCCAACGGCCGCCTTGGCCATCGGTGGGCTACCCGGCAGCTCCACGCGGTCGTGGACGTCAGTCTGGGCAATCACCCAGTTGTCCCTCTAGTGCTCCCACTTCCCGGTAGTCAAAGGTGCGAGTAGGGCGCGGAGCTCCTCCCTCGGTGCTGGAAGTAGTAAGCCTCCAGGATCTTTCCGTCAAAAGTGGCTGACTGCCAGCCCAGCAAGCGCCTCACAAGTGCGATGTCGCCATCGCTGCGTAGCCTGGAAGAGAGGAGGCCGGAAGACATGGTGGTGCAAGAAAGATGAGAGCGATGGGGAGCGGAGGCTTCGAGTGCGCAGATAGAGGACGAAGATCACAAAAGGCAGGAAGGAACCGCCCTTCTCTGGAAGGCCTCCTTTTCTACGTCCGCAACCTCTGGCATGGCAACAGGCGTGATGTCTTGGTTTCCACCCCCGCACAGCCCGCCATCCCAATGATGGATGGGATCCATGTCCACCCGTCAGATGCTGGGGGCCAGGAGGATAGCTTCTCAGGAACGTCTGGCAGTTCCCGTAAAAAGCGGCGTGGTGGAACTGCAGCGGCCGACCCGAGGGCTGTCGCAGTAAATACCCGGGGCAACCCCTTGAGCACGTCGCTACGACCCTCCAGTCAAGAGCTGACACATGGTCCATTATGCTGACGACGTTCTGCAACTTCGAATGTCGAGTACACCCATTACGCCAAGGACGTGCTGCCATTTCGTCTCTCAGGTACAACCATACACCCACTATGCTGGAATCTCGACACCACTTCGGTTTCCGAAGTGCAGGCTCAAAAACCACCATGCGGTAAAGATGGAGGCCCCACCTGCGGGATCGTTGCCTCCCTCGAGATGGGCCCGGGGGCCACTCTCAGTACCCTGCAGACCGGGTACCTCCGCATGGAGGGTAAAAGACAGCCCAGGTCCCACCTCCCTGCTGAGGCGAGCGCCAGTATAGACACGTGTCCTTGGCCCCAAGGTCAGCCCCGGGGCTGCCACGTGCACTTGGGCTACGAAGCCGACACGTGCCCAGAGCTCCAGCCCGAGCCTCCCAGCTGAGGTGAGGTCCGGGGCTGCCACATGCAGATGGGCTCAGAACATTCTCCCTGCTGAGGAGGGCTCCGGAGCCGACACGTTCCCTGGGCTCCGGTCCGAGCCTCCCCGCTGAGATGAGGTCCGGGGCTGCCATGCGTCAGTGGGCTCTGAACCTCCTCCCTGCTGAGAAGGGCTCCAGAGCCGAAACGTGCCCTTGGCTCCGGCCCGAGCCTCCCTGCTGAGGTGAGGTCCGGGCCTGCCACGTGTTGGTGGGATATGAACCTCCTCCTTGCTGTGGAGGGCTCCGGAGCTGACACGTGCCCTTTGCCCCAGTCCGATCCTCCCAGCTGAGTTGAGGTACGGAGCTGCCACATGTCGGTGGACTCTGAACCTCCTCCCTGCCGAGGAGGGCTCTGGAGCAGGCACATGCCCTGGGCTCCGGTCCGAGCCTCCCTGTGGAGGTATGGTTTAGAATCTGCCACGTGTCTCTCGTCTCCGAACCCGTCGATGAGAGCTCCAAAGCCACCACGTGCCCCACGATCCATCGTAGGTCGTGGGTCGATGAAGTCAAGGAGGAAGTGCGTTGTCAGGCCATGCATTCATGGCTCGTGCCTTCTCCGGAAGCATGGCGCACGACGGACGCCTCTGTCCTCTGCATGTGCACCATTACGGTGACTTGACAGGGCGGCGAGGCATGACAGCGGAACAATGCCACCCAATGGCACAGAGCCACCAAAGAAGAGCGAGGAGACGGGGCGACAAGATGGCGTCTTCATCATCACCTGACACACGGACAGCGGCGGGACTTAACTCCAGCACCGACTACTCTACTCAGAGTGTAAAACCCTAGATCATGTGTAGGGTTCCAATAGCTTTGAGGCCACCTGTCGGGCCCCAATCCACATTGTAAATACCCCGCTATTGGACTATAAAAGGACCGGGGTGTCCACCCAACAAAGGATTCATAACCCAGCGACTCCCAGACTCGTACGCACATGCAATACAGCAAACACTCCCGTGGACGTAGGGTATTACGCTCCGGCAGCACGAACCATGTAAATCTCGGTGTTCACCCGATCTCCTGAGCCAGATCACACTAGGGACGCTATGCCCCTCCAAAAAAGAACCTCCATTGGCTGCTCCTGTAGCTGGTCGGGAGGAGTGTCCCAGCTCACACTCCGACACACATCATGCTCCAGGATGAAGTCATCTATGGCTTGGCCGTTCATGCCCTGGAGAGGCTCAAACACAAGGTCATATTCCAACAAAGAGTATGCCCATTAACCTATCCTGCCACTTAGAATCGTCTGTTGCAACATATGTTTGACGAAGTTGTGTTGACATGTCACGAAACAAGTACTAGGGAGAATGTAATGCCGAAACTTGAACCATGCGTAGTAGAGAGATAAGCATAGTTTTTCAATGAAAGCATACCTTGTCTCGGCATCTAAGAATTATCTACTTAAGTAGGCTATGGAGTACTCCTTACCTTGGCTTTCTTGAGTTAAAATGGTTCCAATAACTTGGCTTTGAGCAGCTACATAGAGCCTGAAAGGCTGCCCTCGTCTTCGGTGCTCACAAGACTGGTGGCTTGATCAAGTATTCTTTGATTCTTTCAAAGGCCTCCCTCTGCTTTGCCGCCAAGTGAACTCCTGCTCGTGTTTGAGCTTCAAGAGAGGCATGAATGTCCCAATCTTGCCGGCCAAGTTCGCAATGAACCTTCTTAAGTAGTTTATCTTCCCTAGAAGGCTCTAAACATCTTTCTTGCATGTCATCTCTCCTATTCTCTTGATAGCTTCCACTTTCTTGTGGTCGATCTCTATACCGTGCTCGTGAAGGATGAAACCCTAGAAACGTCCAGCCGACACGCCAAACGCACACTCTAGAGGATTCATCTTGAGTCCATACTTTCTCATCCTCTCAATGGCCAACTTCAAATCAGCCATGTGTCCTTGGAACCTGGCCGATTTTACTACATGGTCGTCAATATACACCTCAATGATATCTCCCCAACAGATCATGGAAGATTAGGTTCATGGCCGTCTGGTACTTTGCACTGGCGTTATTCAGCCCGAAGGTCATCACGATCCATTCAAACAGTCCTAAGAACCCTGGGCAGCAGAAAGCCGTCTTCGATGTATCTTCCTCAGCCATGAAGATTTGGTTGTACCCCGGGTTGACATCTACGAAGTTGATCACCTTGTGCCTTGGGGCATTGTTGATCAACACGTTGGCAATGGGCATGAGGTACTCGTCCCTGGGTGTAGCCAGTTTGAGATCTCAGAAATCTATGTAAATCCTTAGTTTCCCCGTGTTTCTCTTCTGTACCGGGACTATGTTTGATACCCACTCGGCATACCTACACAGCCGAATGAAGTTAACTTGGAGTAGACGATTTACCTTTTCCTTGATCTTTTCGTGTATGGCTGGGTTAAATCGCCTAAAGGGCCGCTTGTGAGGTCTAAAACCTGGTTTGATCGGCAACTTGTACTCCACAGGGTCTCATCTTAGCCCTGGCACTTCGGTGTACTCCCATGCAAAGCAATCTATGTATTATTTAAGGAGTTTACTCACCTCTGCCTCTTGAGTACGCCCGAGGTTTGTGTTGATGAAACTTGGTCGATGTGCCAATCCATCACCAAGGTCTACCTCCTGTAACTCATCCACAGAACAAAACCCCTGCCAAAGTTTATCCAAATTATCGAGGTCCTCGACCAGTTCGCCCATATCATTTTGCCTAAACGATATTGGTCGGTTTTCTCTTGCAGACAAGCTAGATGGCCCTGTTTATCTAACATCCTCAAGTAACATTACTAAGCCGAGTGATATCAGTCGGCTTTCCGCACACGGGCACAAACCCATGCCTTCCAACACTTACAAAATCGTAGTCGGTGAGGTCCCGAGCTGAGACACACCTAATGCCATCGTGTTAGAGTTCGGACGACTTGGCCGTCACCAAAAAAGCTGAGTTATCCGCTTCGATCACCTCTACATCATCGCCAACCCATTAGACGAGGCACTGGTGAAGAGTGTATGCAACACACCCGTTGGCGTGTATCCAGTCTCGCACAAGGAGTAAGTTGTATCTGCTCCAAACGTTGATGACAAAGAAGGCCGTGGGTATTGTCTTGCTTCCTATGGTGAGCTCCATGAACAATACCCCCTTAGCTTCCATTGGTCTCCAGCAAACCCACTAAGTGTCATGTTGGTCTTGATGAGATCACCTTCCCGAAACCCAAGTCTCTCAAACATGGTCACGGGCATGATGTTCACCCCAGCTCCTCCATCGACCAACATGTGCCCAACTGGTGTTCCATCAACATGACTGTAGGATCCAAGTACACGTGTAAAGCTACCAAAGGGGGGGTGAATGGTAGATAAAAACTTTTCAGCAGAAGCAAAAAAACACTCCTCAGCAGAAATCGGATCTGTTAAAGAAACTGCGTGTGTGACTAATCTAAACGTGTTCAACTGTGACAAAACTAGTATAGATTGTAGAGAATCAATTCACAAAGACGTCACAACAAGTGTCGCACCCGGTTTTTCCGAAGAACAACCAAGTGAATATCACATGTATGCCAGGATCATTTTCTCATACATGTGATGACAAATAGTGAAGCATCATTTATTACAAGCCAGGTGTCGAATTTAAATAAGTCTTACATGGCAAATGTCTCGATGGACAATAATAAGTTCATCACAAATAAACAAACTAGCAGCGGAATATTATTCTTGAGGGCTCCATCACAGGCGTTGCCCGGGGGTCTCCATGAACCTAGAAACCTTCTTCGGGTCCAAAGTCTTGGTCATTATACACCACCGCATTATCTTGACCTGAGCAGCAATATAAACCAACAAAATATGCAAGGTTGAGTACCAATGGTACTCAGCAAGTGTGGGAAAATTATATCATGCATGGCTAGATCAAGGAGAGGTTGAACTCATGGTTAAAGCACTACGCAATTAATACCTATCACCTTAGCTTATTAAGCACCTACATTACTACACAGGTGAAATGGTCCCAATCTCCCATCCCATCATCATAATCCAATAACCATAACATCATTTCCAATATTAAGATCCCCGCTTAACATCCACAACTTCCAAAATCATCAATCCTCTAATCATGAATAAGTCCAAGCCGCTCTTGACCGTGAGCACGGCTGTCATGACAGTTTTGACTCTGCAGTGTTTGTACCACTGTACCCACATGTAGTGATTTCATCCCCCGTTGCCGGGTGGACTAAAAGAACCTCCATTATGCCAGTGGCTATGAACCACATTCACACTTCCCAGGTGTGTAGCCAGGAGATCACTACGAAGCCTTTACAAAGGGATTCCCGACGAGCGTGGGCCCACTGAGGTTTCACCCCTCACAGCATACAAGAGGCTCCAACCCCGCTGCAGTGGCCCCCTCTTGAGCCTTGCGGTTCATATGGTAGTCCAGCTGACACCTACTCCCCGCACCATTCAACACACCCATACTACGCCGGGGATACACCTAATTAATTGGCCAAGCTGCCCCATCTCAGCATGTGGTTGGCACTGTAAAGCCAGGTTACATGCTCCATGAACCAGTCCTTAGGATCCAGGCAAGTACTAAACACAAACCCGAGTCTCGTGCACCCAGCACACAACCAAAACATCCAACTTGCCTTGATCCCTACCTCTACATAACTCACAATACCTCATTCAAGAGTATGGTAAAATAAACTGATGATCTCATATCCCAATTATCCCATTCTAAGCATGGCTAAGCATATGCATAATAATAAATGACATGATAAAATAAATCCCAACCCAAGCTACAAGGAAACAAGGTAATGCAATTCTAGGGAAACTTCCTAGCATGGGTTTCATATTTCAATTGACAATGCAAATAATTCTAGCTACACCTCCTAGTATAGGATCAAAGTGGTCAAGGACACTTGCCTCCTTCCTGCTGCTCTTGAAATAGGTAGTCCTGATCTTGGAAAGGAATAACTTGCTCTTGAGCAGGTTCTACATCATACCATCACACATAGCAAAAGAAAAACAACAATCCATAAGACATGGTTCACACTTCCACTTCATACAAACCACACATTCATATTTATGAAAGTCATTCTCATTTCTATGTGTTGTGGTTACTCTATGTGTGTTGATTTTGGCTTCCATGCACTTTTAAACATGTGCATATGATTTCTACTTTTGTATTCATATTTTATGTTTGTATATATTATATGAGTTTCCAATTTAAACAAATTCCTTATATTCAATTTATACACCTTTTAGCTACCAAGTGTGCATGAAGTGTATTTTTCTTCTCCATATGTGTCTTCAGAATTTCTACCAACCCTAAACTGAATTCTTTGGATTTTAGAAACTCCATTTATCATTTACTAGTTGCTATATTTTCAGATTTATTTTCCTATGCATAAATGTGTACTTTATTATGAAAATAGTAAGACACATCATCTAAACAGAATAGGTTCTGGTCCTAAATAATTTAATAACATATTTTGACCTTTGCCTCTGATGTAAACTATTTCACAATTATTTTCCCTATTTTCTAGAACTATTCTTTACTTAAAAATGTGTCTTTAAATGTGAATAATAAATTAAACAGATTCAGTTCAGCGCAAAAAATATTTTTATCTCACTCCAAAGTTTCCTAAATACTGAGAAAGTCTTTAATTTAATTTTGACAATATGTTTGTCCCACTTTTTAATTTTTAAACACTAGCCACATATTCAATTTCCTAAATTAAATACTAAACAGGGCTAAAAAGTTAAACTTACCCCACTACAGGGTCTATAATATTATTTTAAGAATTTTCAGGGGTCTAGCTACATTTATCAGAGGTGTTTTTCCTAATTTTTCATTAAGTCCAGGGGCTAAACTGATTTTTAAATGAATTTACATGATTTTCTGGAGTTCCAGGGGCTAGATCAGAAGTTTCCGGGGCTAGCTCTTATTTCCCGAGAACCCAAGGGGGTAGCACGTAAGATTTCCAGTCTTTATAACGCGGGGCTGACGTGGACCGTCCATTTTAAATCGACGGCCGAGATTATAACATCGAACCGGTACGCGGGGATTTAAACCCTACCGTGCGATTTAAAATAAACGGCGCACAAGCGGCCACGTCGCTCTGATCGAGCGCGGGCGGCGCACGGCGGCGGGAAGCGGCGATCTCGCCGGAAACTTTCGGATATTCGGGAATTCTTCCTAGAACTGTGATTTTATGGTATAGATCGGTAGAGGGGAGGTCGGGGATCTCACCTCGGGGGTTTTCTTGAGCTCGGAGGTCCTGGAAGGTGATCGGCGACGAGGTCCGAGGCGAAACCACGGCGAAGCTTGTCGGCGCTGTGTTTACACCACAAGTCACCGAGTTTTCTGCACCTGCAAGGTTCCCCGGAGGCGGTGGATCAAGACCAGCGAGTTAGATCGGAATTTCCGAGCTTAGATCAGCCAGAATTCGCCGGAGAAGTCTCGGTTCTCACCGGAGGAAAAATCGGCGATCGCGTGGGAAAAACAGAACGAGGCCGGGGTTTTTATAGACGGGGGAGGGCGGCGGGGTGGTTTAGATCATGTCCGCCTCGCCTACGAACAGAATTCAGCGGGGATACGCCGAAATCCCGATCGGTTTTGATTCGGGTGCGAGGGAGTCCGGCGCTGTCGCGAGGTAGACGAAGATCGGGTGGGTCCCGCCTGTCAGTGTGAGGCAGCAGCGCGCGCGGCTGCGGGCTGGCGCGGGCGCTGGCTGGGCCGGCTGGTGGGTTTCGGCCCACTGGCCGGTTTTTTTTTTTGTTTTCTCTTTTTCTTTTTCTATTTCTTTTCTGATTTGAGTTTAATTTGAATTCCAGTTTAAATTTGAATTTTTGCAAAACATGCAACACGTCCAAATTTTTTTTAAAATTCCCCTCTTAACATGATTTAGGGTCTTACCAATATTTTTGGGGTGTTACAGCTCTACCCCCCTTAAAAGAAATCTCGTCCTCGAGATTGGTGTTCCTAAGAAAACAATTCCGGAAATTGTGCCTTGAGCTCATCTTCCCGCTCCCAGGTAGCTTCCTCTTCTGAGTGATGCTTCCACTGCACCTTGCACATCCGGATTCTTTTATTTCTGGTGAGGCGTTCCATTGTCTCCAAAATCTTGTATGGTTGCTCGGCATAAGACAAATCCTCAGCTACGTCCACTTCATTCATGGGTAGCACCTCTTCAGGCGTCCTCAGGCATTTCTTGAGTTGTGACACATGGAATACATCGTGCACATCCGATAGATGAGCCGGTAATTCTAGTTGATACGCCACTTCGCCTTTCCTCTCCAGAACTTGAAAGGGTCCGATGTATCGAGGTGACAACTTCCCTTTCACCTTGAACCGACGAAGTCCTCGGATAGGGGACACCTTGAGATAGACATAGTCTCCCACGTTGAAAACGAGCTCTCTTCTTCGTACATCAGCATAGCTCTTTTGGCGTGTCTGTGCTATCCTCAAATTGTTGCGAATTTCCCTTACCTTCGCCTCGGCTTCTTGTTGTACTTCTGAACCAAACACTTTACTTTCCCCCGTTTGGTTCCAAAATAGGGGAGTTCTGCACTTTCTCCCGTACAAGGCTTCAAATGGTGACATCTTCATACTAGCTTGATAGCTGTTGTTATAGGAAAACTCCGCATACGGTAAGTTCTTGTCCCAACTCCTATTGTTTTTGAGTGCACATGCCCTTAGCATATCTTCAAGGATCTGATTGGTTCTTTCCGTCTGCCCGTCAGTTTGGGGATGATAGGCAGAACTAAAGTTCAGATGGGTTCCCATGGTTTCGTGCAACTTCTGCCAGAACCTTGAGGTGAACTGTGTCCCTCGATCCGACACAATCTTCTTTGGCACTCCATGGTAACACACGATCCTTGACATGTACAACTCTGCCAATTTGGATCCGCTGTAGCTTTCCTTCACGTGGATGAAGTGAGCTACCTTTGTTAGCCTATCAATGATGACCCATATCGAATCGTATCCTGATTGGGTCCTAGGCAATCCCACGATGAAATCCATGCTGATTTCTTCCCATTTCCATTCAGGCACTTTGAGTGGTTGCAATAATCCCGCGGGTCGTTGATGTTCTGCTTTCACCAACTGACATGTGTCACATAGGGCAACATGATCCGCGACATCTCGCTTCATGCCATACCACCAATACCTGCCCTTGAGGTCCTGGTACATCTTCGTACTCCCAGGATGAATGGAATAGTCGGAATCGTGAGCCTCCTTCAAAATCAATACACGGATCTCCTTTACTTCAGGTACACAAATTCTTTTTCCGTGCCACACCGTTCCTTGTTCATCCTCTCTAAAACCTGGAGCTTTATTTTCCTTGATGAGTTGTCTGATCTCTTGTATCTTCTCATCATTCTTTTGGCCCTCGCGTATGTCTCGCTCGAGTGTGGAGTCCACTTCCATGGCGATGGCTTCACCACTATTTACTAGGCATAGATTGAGCCTTATAACCTCGTCCTTCAATTCTGCAGGCATGTCCTTCAAGCTCAACTTATTGACCTGCACTTTCCGACCTAAAGCATCGGCCACGACGTTTGCTTTCCCAGGATGATAGTTGATGCCTATATCAAAGTCATTAATTAGCTCTAACCATCTCCTTTGTCTGAGATTGAGATCTGGCTGTGTGAAAATGTACTTCAAACTCTTATGATCCGTATACATCTCCGTCCTCTTCCCCATCAAATAGTGTCGCCAAATTTTCAACGCGTGTACCACTGCGGCTAGTTCTAGGTCATGTGTAGGATAGTTTTTCTCGTGCTTCCGAAGCAGCCGGGATGCATATGCCACGACATGCCCTTCTTGCATGAGAACACATCCCAACCCGTTTCCAGAGGCATCGCAGTACACTGTGAAATTCTTCTGCATATCTGGCATAACCAACACTGGGGCTGTTGTCAATCTCTTCTTTAGCTCCTGAAAACTCGTCTCGCACTGTGACGTCCAGGTGAATGAGATTCCCTTTTCCAACAGTTTGGTGAGAGGTCTCGAGATCTTTGAGAATCCCTCGATAAACCGTCGATAGTATCCAGCCAATCCCAAGAAGCTTCGAACTTCCCCGACATTTTCAGGGGTCTTCCACTTCTGTATATCCTCGATTTTGGCGGTATCTATGGAGATTCCTCCCTCTGAGATTATATGTCCTAAGAAGGGAACTCTCTTCAGCCAAAACTCACACTTGCTCAATTTGGCATATAGTTGGTGTTCTCTCAGCCTTTGCAACACCAACCTTAGATGTTTCTCATGTTCTTCTTCATCTTTGGAGAAGACGAGAATATCATCTATGAAAACCACCACAAATTTGTCCAGATATTCCATGAATACCTTGTTCATGAGATACATGAAGTATGCCGGGGCATTAGTTAGCCCGAAAGGCATGACAGTGTATTCATACAGTCCGTACCGAGATACGAAAGCTGTCTTGGGAATATCAGATTGCCTTATCTTGAGTTGGTGGTATCCCGACCTGAGATCAATTTTCGAGAACACACAAGCTCCCCTCAACTGATCAAACAAGTCTTCAATGCGGGGTAATGGGTACTTGTTCTTGATGGTTACCTCATTCAAGGCACGGTAATCCACGCATAACCTTTGGGTTCCGTCCTTCTTGGGCACAAATATCACCGGAGCTCCCCATGGTGAGGAACTAGGGCGAATATACCCCTTCTCCGTCAATTCTCTCAAATGATCCTTGAGTTCTTCTAGCTGCTTGGAGTCCATCCGATAAGGTCTCCTGTATATGGGGGCTGTTCCAGACACTAGCTCAATTGCAAATTCCACTTCACGATCGGGAGGCATACCTGGCAATTCTTCCGGAAAAACATCTGGATATTCCCGGATAATCCTAATCTCCTCCACTTTCACCTCAAATTGATTTAATTTAATATCCCTCCTAGGCTCGTGTATTGTTATGAACTTTACTCTTGTGCCACTAGGGTGAGTTAGTTCCACCGTTCTGGTCGAACAATGGATGATTCCGTTATGTTTGGTCAACCAATCCATGCCCAAAATAATATCGATCCCTTGGGAATCTATCACTATGAGGTTAGCAGTAAACACTACCCCATTAATGTCTAGATTCACTTTGGGACACACTTGTCTTGTCCTTATTTCTCCACCTGGAGAGTTTACGGCTAGCATATGGTTCATTTGTGTTGTTGCTAGGTCATACTTCTTAACAAACCCTTGAGCAATAAACGAGTGGGTGGCACCAGAATCAAACAGCAGGGTTGCAAGGTGTAAATTGGCAGGAAACTTACCAACTACCACGTCGGGTGCATCTTGTGCTTCCTCCATAGTGACGTGGTTCACCCGTCCTCTCATTACATTCTGCTGTTGTGGCTGCGCGGGCTTCTTCTTTGGGCACTTATGGGCATAGTGCCCCACTTCACCACAGCTAAAACATTGCACCCCAACCTTAGGTGCTTGGCCTTTGTTGTCTTGGGGTTGGTTTGGAGGTCCTTGCACTGCTGGTCGAGGTGGATATGCGGGGCGAGGCTGCTGTACCAACTCACGTTGCGGCTGTGCTGGTGCTGCCGGAGGCCTGTAGTTCGGGTTGTACCCTCTTGGTGCTGAGTAGGGTACCGCAGCACGGCTCGTCTACCCTGCAGGTTGCTGCATCAGACGTGGGCGGGTGTGGCTCCCTAAAGCTTGATGTGACCACCCGGCCTTCCTCTTATTCTCAGTTTCCAAGGCCTTTAGCTTCCTTTCTACCACAAATGCTCTGTCCACCATCTTTTGGAAGCTTTCATACTCATTTGAGGACATTGCACACTGCATCTCTGCGGTGAGTCCCTCCACGAAACAATCTTGTTTCTGCTCATCAGTCTCTATGTCCCATGGGGCATAGCGGGATAGTTGAGTAAATTTAGTGAGGTATTCCCTCACCGTCATGTTTGCCTGCTGCAGTCCGAAAAACTCTTTCCTCTTGTTTTTGAGTTCACCTCTTGGGATGTAATGGTTGCGGAGGCTACGCTTGAACTCTTCCCAAGTGATGTTCTCAGGGTCATGATGGGCGGCCACGTAGGCGGTTCACCAATCAGCAGCAGGTCCATGCAATTGATGAGAAGCAAACAGCACCCTCTCATACCCTTGGCACTGTATGATCCTCATCTTACTTTCAATGGTCTTCAGCCAATCATCTGCCTCCAGAGGTTCAGCAGCCCTTGCAAACTTTGGAGGTTGAGTTCCTAGAAACTCACTCAACCTTGGTTGGCGTGGTGCAGCTTTTGGAGGTGGAACTTGATGCAAGTTGGCCACCACTTGAGTCAAGTTCTGGATGAGCTGATTTTGATTCTCCAGCATTTGGTGGAGAGGGTCAACTTATTCACGGCGACCACCCCTGTCCTGGCCTCCAGAAAGATGAGGGTTGCACGCCTCATCGTTGTTGTTGGCGGGGTTGGCAGCACGTCCTTTTCCTCTTCCGGCCATCTGGCAGAATCAACCAATGTTAATTTGAAAGCATTTAGTATCATCTTACTACTTTCATTTGTTTGTACTTTGAAGTGTTGAGGCTTTGTTATTCTTCTCTAAGGGTTCACTTTTCACACAAAAATAAAGGCAATATTATGACACGACCCCACTGGTCCTGTCGAGCCAGGATCACGCTGAGGGGTGCTGCATTGCACAGCACCGTATAACACACGTCAAAGGTACAAAGCGGAAGCGGAAGCTTTATTACATAAACAAGTTTATTAACATGTTTACATCAAAATAAGTTTAGTCCACACTCGCGGGCGTAGACTAAGCATCAAGTGCACGTTCAGCCCTCGAACGTGTCCTTGCTAGCACACACGCACACTAACTCTGCGGCGTGCACGACTCCCACTCGACGGGGTTCCCCTCCTGGGGTTCCGTCTCCTCTTCGGGAGTCCCTTCCTCATAGAACCCTGCAAAAGCTTCAAACACAAGCAGTGAGCACGAAGGCTCAGCAAGTCTGACCCGTCTCACCTAAACATGAAACTTCTACATGAGGGTGATGGGTTGCATGAGGTAAAAATCATTTGCAAGGACTCGCCTAATTAGTAGAACCTTACTTTCAAGTTTTAGCAGCAGGTTGTGGAGAACTTTACGCTAAGGCACATGAGAGAGCCGCAATCAAACAAGAAACGCATTTCTCTCATGTACTTTGCCCAAAGTTGAAAAGAACTTTAGTTAGCACTAAGCTACAACATATCATTAACAATCAATATCCAACTTTCAATCAGCAACATTTTAACATGTAACTAGCCTGTTCTTTCTACGTCACGGTACAGTGAACAAGTGGTACTCACTGACCGCGAGGGACGGCGATTATAATCGATTTACACCTGCAGGGTTACCCGAACAACCCGTCACGTACGCCCGTACTCGATGTTGCCTACAACAACCATCACGGACGCCGTACGCGACTACCTTTCACCCGTTAGCCAAATATTGAACCGGTCCCATCGTCCCGAGCAAGAGGTCCCTGCACGCGCATCTCTGTGCCGCCAGCTGATTTACACCTCGAGCTCTCAACCTACCCTCTGAACGACGGGCAATGCCTCAACACCCAGCTACCCGAGTTACATCAGTTTCCCGGTTCCCATATATCCGGTAGGTCTTCGGTACTGTTCTAGCTTGTTCAACAGGCCCGCACACGGCTCGGTCCTCAATCGACACAAGCGGAGCTACAGCACACAGGCCCCAAAGTCCTGCTGCCCTTACTCTCCGCTCGGTCTCATTTTCTTGCCATGTGTATCATGTGCTATCTCTACCCGAGCAATGTGGCTCTAGCCTATTCTCGCGAGTAATTTCAACTACTCGACTTGTACCGAATCCTACCCTATCCTAGCAATGCAGTAGCTAACGGGGTTTGCAATCCTACACCCCAACCCATGGTTTTCTTGGCTATGCAGTGGGGTTTCCAAACACGACTCTAATGCACAGAATAACGGAAACACGTATGTGCTCAAAACAATAAAAATTTGTAAAAAGGTTAATGCAAACCGGGGCTTGCCTTGCTGCTCTTGGTCGTAGGCTAGCTGTTCCTCCGGAGTAACGAAGTCTAGGACTTCGGGTTCCTCCTCGACCTTAGCGACTACATGATAAGAACAATGTATGTATTAATTTAAATGCACTTGTATTAACTTTGAAGTTGTGAAGTCTATAACCCTTGCTAGACAGACCTAATGACTGTGAAACTTTTACTGTGGCTTGGTTACAACCTAAACAAAGAATTGGTCAAGTTTTAGTTGCAGCAAAGCTCATTTGAGCCCTCCACAATTAATTATGTCCTTGACCTTAATCGGAACCCTTAGGGTGTTCTAGGAATTTTTATGAGACAAACTATGACTTTCTGAAAACTAGATTTTCAGAGGGTTCTAATGGAGTTGGTCTCACTTAATTTGGAAGTCTCTAACTAAAGATATGAGCTAAACAATTTCAGAGAAAATTCTGAAAATGTTTCTGAACATTTTCTATTTTCTCTGGAACAGTTTTATTAATCACACCATTAGGTGGACTAAATGAGCTCAAATGGGTCTGAAATTTTTATGGTAGCTCAAGGATATTTTGGTGAACATCTCAGCAAAATTTCAGGATTTTCCTCCAAAGGATTCTCCAGTTAAAATTCCTAACAGTTTAAACTTTGAGGAATTAATTCTGGAGAATTAAGGAATTTCATGGAGTGAAACTTGATTTTCTGGAAAGTACTCAGAGAGCTGAATCCAGCAAAATTTGGTTCACTCAATTTGGAGCTTTCTAGCCAAAGTTATAAGGATTTGAAGTTTGAAGGAAATCTGAAAATCGGGAAAAAGTTTAAACTCGCGCGTGGGCCCAGGGGACACGCGTCGCACGCCGAAGCGACAGCACACCGCGGCCCACAAGGCTTTTGCGCGCCAGCACACCCGATCCCGGCCGCAGCCGGATCCCGATTCAAAATATCGGCCGCTGACAGCTGGGGTCCACCCCCTTCTTCAACCTCGCGACACCCGCGCTCCGCCGCCGAGGGACCTCGCCGGAGAGCTCGCCGTTGGCTGCTGTACAGCTCCAAACTTCTTGATTCTGGCCGCCCCTGCCTACTTTTACTTGGGGAACAGGATCCGAGGGTCAGCTGCTCATGACAACGGCCGGAGCATGGTCGGCGACGAGCCGCCATATCGGAACGACTTCGGCCATGTCGGCTGACTCTCCTAGTACCTCAGCTACTTGGGAACTTGGTCGGGGAGCATCAGTGGACCTCAGAGAAGGTCGACATTAACTCGGGGCAGCTCGGGGAAGGCCCGAAATAGGTCCTCACCGTGCGCCCGCTACCCCCCGTTCGTTCCGCCATTAGTAGACCTTGAATTACGCCGGGCACAGAGGTTCTCCGGCCCAGAGTTGTGAAGGCAACTTGTGCGTCACCGTGTCTAGTTCGTGTGGGAGTGGCCTGAGGCCCTCTAATCCTTTCTAGAGTACGAATTAAACAGAATCGTACCCGAGGGTCGTTCTGCACACAGAAAGGGGAAAAGTGGAAATTCGCCGCCGGTGAGCAACCACTCGAGCTGTGGCTCGGGGATGAGCAGCACCGATCACTTGCGCGTCCAAGGGTGCCTTGGCTCGGGCGTGACAACGCCCAGGTTGGGCTGTCCACGAGAGCCCGAGGTGCGGCGGTTTCCAGTTCCGAGTTTGATCTTTCGGCACAGCCGATATCACTCGGTTTCAATCGATTTCTATCAATGGGAAGGATGGAGGATGGTTGCTAGTACCTTGCTGGGACCTTGGAATGGAAAGAGGGAGCTGCGATCGGCTTGATCAAGCAGGAACTCGAGCGGCGGCGATGGCAGTGGGAAAAGCAGTCGCGCACGTCGGTAGCTCGGGGAAATGGTGACTGAGGCACGCCGGGGAGGGAATAAATAGCTCGGCCGGCTGGCCTCCGGCTTGGGGCACGCAGCAGGAGCTGGCGCCGGCCGGCCCCTTCGGTGGCGCGCGCGCACAACAGCCGGGAACCGACTGAACTGTGGTTCAGTCGGTTTGCTTTGAGGCTGAGGCTGACATGTGGGTCCCACTCCTCTTTTAACCTCTGAAATTTATTCCTAACAGCTGTGGTAAACAGTGAACCCTATTCTACCCTTGGCAACTCAAATTATTCACCCAAGAGCCATTTGAATTGATCAAAGTTCAAATGAGGTTTGGTTTGAATGAATTTCAGCACAAGTGCAGTTTGAAATTCAAATAAAGTTTGAATTTCTCCCCCTTAGCTCATGTCAAGATCAACTCCAAATGGAGTGAAAATTGGTGTGTGAGCTCACAAAAAATGTGCTGAGCAAGAATATGCCTTCCACTTTTAAATTCAGTGGGTGAAAACAGTTTGAATTTGAATATGTTTTCAAACTGCCCCTTTCCTATCTACACCCAAGATGACCTCAAAAATGTTTTGAATTTGGGTGAAACTTGGCATGGACATCCTTGGCAAAGTGTAGGAGTTTTCATATGTCCAGCCCATCTATATCACATGTGGGAAGTACCACTTTTGCAATGTGTGAGTTTGTTCCCTAATGAGCATGTTGATAATTGTTACTTGCTCTTTATTTGTGTTCATCATTTTTCCTCAAATGAGGTGTGTGGTGTGGGGATGAACACTGCAAATGGGTGTCAAAAACTGAGGCCCTTACATTCCTCCCCCCTTAAAAGAATCTCGTCCCGAGATTATAAGGTGAAAATGAGAGAGAGGACGGTGGAAAAATTACCGGATATGCGACGTGAGAAAGTCGGGGTAGTTAGTGCGAAGGAATTCTTCGCTCTCCCATGTCGCTTCATCCATGGAGTGATTACTCCACAGAACCTTGTAGAACCACAACGTACGGTTGCGTGTGGTTCGGGCCTTTTCATCAATAATCTGCACCGGTTCCTCCCGATAGGTGAGATCCGGTTGCAGTTCTTCAATGTCTTCCAGCTGAACGGTAGTTGATAGCTTGAGACACTTCCTCAGCTGGGAAATGTGAAAGACGTCGTGCACACCGGAAAGTGCTTCTGGTAATCTTAGCCGGTATGCCACCGATCCACATCTTTCGGTAATCTGGAATGGACCGATGAATCGGGGTGCTAACTTTCCTCTCACCCCAAATCTGTTTACGCCCTTCATTGGAGACACTCGTAGGTATACGTGATCTCCAACTTCGAATTGTAATGGGCGCCTCCTCCGGTCCGCATACTGTTTCTGTCGGGATTGAGCGGCTTTTAGGTTCGCTTGAATTAATCGAACCTTTTCTTCCGCGTTGTTGACAAGATCAAGCCCGAAGGTAACCCTCTCGCCAGATTCACACCAGTTCAGTGGTGTGCGGCATTTCCTGCCGTATAGCGCCTCGTAGGGCGCCATCTTGATGCTGGCTTGGTACCCATTGTTGTACGAGAACTCGGCTAATGGCAAGTGATCATCCCAATTCTTGCCGTGGTCGATAGCGCAAGCTCGTAGCATGTCTTCTAGGATTTGATTTACCCGCTCCGTTTGCCCATCCGTCTGCGGGTGGTAGGCTGAACTACGGATCAGCTTCGTCCCCAAGGCAGCGTGGAGCTGCTCCCAAAAACGGGACACAAATAAAGTGCCCCGGTCCGATACGATAGTACGGGGTACGCCGTATAAGCATAGGATCCGTGAGATGTACAGTTCAGCGTACTTCTTGGCGTTGTAGTTGGTGTTGACCGGGATGAAATGGGCAACTTTGGTGAGCCGATCGACGATCACCCACACAGAATCATGTTTCTGTAAGGTGGTGGGTAAACCGACGACGAAATCCATGCTCACGTCCTCCCACTTCCAGGCAGGAATGCCCAGTGGTTGCAGCAGTCCCGGTTTCCGCATGTGGTCTGCCTTCACCCGTCGACATGTATCACACTCGGACACGTATTTTGCAGTCTCTCGCTTTATCCGTGTCCACCAAAACTTGCTTCTGAGTTCTTGATACATCTTGTTGCTGCCGGGGTGAATAGAAAACTTTGATAAGTGAGCCTCATCAAAGATTTTCTTCCGTAACTCCGGGTTTCGGGGTACGACGATCCGGTCCTTGAACCATAGGACGCCGTCTCCGTCCTTCCGGAAACATTTCAACTCCCCACTGTCTACACGTCTCCGCAAATGTGATATGCCCTTGTCATTCTTCTGGGCTGCCGCTATCTCTTCACGGATGGTGGGGATCAAAGCTAGGTTGTAGAGAGCTCCATGTGGAATCACATGTAGTGGTGGTTCGCTCTCTTCCAACGGTGTGATGGTCAGATTATTGACGTGTGACTTGCGGCTTAGCGCGTCTGCCACAACGTTTGCCTT
Source organism: Neostapfia colusana (assembly GCA_030760725.1). Classification (NCBI taxonomy): domain Eukaryota; kingdom Viridiplantae; phylum Streptophyta; class Magnoliopsida; order Poales; family Poaceae; genus Neostapfia; species Neostapfia colusana. The sequence continues at coordinate 22,309,625 of JASWHV010000011.1, forward strand.
GCCCGGATGATAATGGATCTCTATCTCGTAATCCTTTATCAGTTCTAACCATCTTCGTTGCCTCATGTTCAGCTCCTTCTGAGTGAATATGTACTTGAGGCTTTTGTGGTCGGTATATAAATGTACGAGGTTACCGAGTAGGTAGTGCCTCCACATTTTCAGTGCAAGTACCACGGCAGTGAGCTCCAAGTCGTGAGTTGGATAATTTTGCTCATGATTCCTAAGCTGCCGTGACCCATACGCGACCACCCTTCGGTCTTGCATCAACACACATCCGAGCCCAATGCCGGATGCATCGCAGTACACATCGAACGGTTTTGTTGTGTCTGGCTGCGCCAAAACCGGTGCTGATGTCAGGTGCTTGACTAAAGCCTTGAATGCTGCTTCACATGCTGGACTCCAAACATATTTGGTAGCCTTCTTCAGCAGCTCTGTCATTGGCTTGGCAATCTTCGAGAAGTTCGGAATGAACCTCCGATAATATCCCGCGAGTCCGAGGAAACTCCGTACCTCATGAACAGTTCTCGGGGATTTCCAATTCAGCACTTGCGTGATTTTGCTCGGGTCCACAGCGATACCCTCCGCCGAGATGATATGCCCGAGGAAAGGCACTTGCGATATCCAAAATTCGCATTTGCTGAACTTTGCGTATAACTTGTGATCCCGCAGCCGTTGCAAGACTATACGCAGATGTTTCTTGTGATCTTCCTCCGACTTGGAATATACCAGGATGTCGTCGATGAAGACCACGACAAACTTGTCCAGCTCCGGCATGAACACCGAGTCCATTAAGTACATGAAGTGAGCTGGAGCATTGGTGAGGCCAAAGGACATGACCAGGTACTCATAAAGTCCGTACCTTGTCGAAAAAGCTGTCTTTGGAATGTCCTCAGCCCTGATCTTAATCTGATGGTACCCGGATCTTAAATCCATCTTGGAAAAGACCTTTGCTTCGACCAACTGATCAAACAACATGTCGATCCGTGGCAACGGGTACTTGTTCTTGATGGTTACGGCATTTAATGGACGGTAGTCCACGCAAAGCCGCAACGTTTCATCCTTCTTTTTGACAAATAATGCCGAACAGCCCCATGGCGAGGAGCTCGGCCTAATAAAACCCTTCTCCAGAAGGTCCGTGAGCTGAGTCTTCAGTTCAGCCAACTCCTTGGGCGCCATCTTGTACGGCCTTCGGGATATTGGCATGGTTCCCGGTGCAAGTTCAATCTTGAACTCCACCTCTCTATCGGGTGGCATCCCCGGCAAATCATCCGGGAATACATCAGGGAATTCTCGGACCACTGGAATGTCTTCCAATCTGATGGTTGTGGCTTGATAGACACTTGGAAGTTTTATTTCTGGACTGTCCAGAAATAATGAGTGAGAACCGTGCACTCCTGAGTTTAAGTGCACGACTCGGAGGACGGTGTCTAAAACAGCGCCGTGGCGGTTTAACCACGACATCCCTAGGATGACATCGACCTTCTGTCCCTCTAAGATAATGAGAGACGTGGGGTACACTCTACCCGCTAAGCATAATGGTGCTTTGGAGACCATTACGCTTGCTGAAATCTTCCCACCCGGTGAACAAATTAAATATGGACTATCGGTGGGTAGTATTGGCAAGCTGTGTTTAGCAATGAAAGCTTGGCTAATAAAATTATGCGTGGCGCCTGAATCAAATAGTATTATAGCGGGATGCTGGTGGAGTTGGAACATACCCGCAAGGATTGGCTCGCCCTCCGGCACGTCCTCAATGGCAAGCTGGTGGACAGTGCCGGGCCTAGGGTTTGCCCGCCGCGCATTAGTAGGGTTCCGGGGTTGATTCCTCCCCGGAAACTGTGGTACCACTCCGCCGCCTTGCCTCTCCGGGCAACTGCTCGCGAAGTGTCCTGGACGACCACACTTGTAGCACGTGGCCGCTGCTGGTGGAGTACTCGGGGGACGATAGCCCGGCATGCGTTGCGGAGCCGCAAACGCACGCGGCATCGCCCGCTGCTGCTGTTGTGGTTGCGGTGGTGCTGGCAGTGCCGGCCGGAATGCCGGTGAAGAATACGGCCGACCGCGGAACGGCATCGACCGCTGTGGTGGCTGCCAGCGCGGACCTGATGGTGGGCGATTCACCATCCGAAACTTCTGAGAAGGACCGCCTCCTTCTCCGCTGCTCTGCGGCGCGCTTCGCTTTCGCTCTGCCGCCGCCAACTCCTTGCCGGAGTCTTCCTGAACAATCGCAGCATCAATTATGTCGTTGAGGCTGCCGCGATTGAACATCGCCAGCTTGTCCTTCAGGAGCGGGTTAAGCCCCTGGTAAAAGTGGTCCCGCCGATTCTCGTCCGTATCTGCGTGATACGACGCGTAGAGTGCGAGATCGTTGAACGCCCTGGAATATTCCAGCGCGTTTCGGCTCCCTTGTTGCAGGTGTAGGAACTCCTGCGTCTTCCTCTTCATCAAACCGGGCGGTATATGATAGGCCCTGAAGGCCGTCCGGAACTCCGCCCAGGTCATCACTCGGTCGGTGGGCTGTGAAGCACAAAAGTTGGCCCACCACGCGCTCGCGGATCCTTGGAGCTGCTGGACCGCGAACTGAGTCTTGCGCTGCTCGCTGATTTGGAGCAGCCCGAACTTCATCTCTATGGCGCGGAGCCAGTTGTCCGCGTCAAGTGGTTCATCCGCCCTTGAGAATACAGGGGGATGAGTCGCCAGGAAGTCAGAGTAGGAGCTCTGTTGGCGCTCCTCACGATCTTGACGTCTCTCTGAGCGAGACGTATTCGCAATTAACGTTTGCAGCAGCTCTGTATGCTGCTGATGTGAACCCGCCATTGCCGCGACAATGTCGGCCAATGTAACCGTTGGCAGTGGCGGTGGCGGTGTTTGCTGTTGCTGTTGCTGCTGCTGTCCCGAGGAGTCCTCGGGAGGCGGTTGGGAGGTCTCTCCCCCTTGGCTAGTACCTCCAACATCAGGATTGGCACGAGTACGCGTCATTCTGAAATTCAACACAGCCGCAATTAGCACATGTCTTACTCAAAATTCCATAAACAGGAGTAAGTATTGAAGCGACGCATGATTAACTTGCACAACATTCACATATATTGATAAAGCATAAACTTTATACAAGATACATTATTCTCGGATCTCCGAGAAGTCGTGCTCATGTCGTCACTACCTATACATACGCTACTGTCTACACGACATGTCACCGATTACAAAAGTTGGGTTACGCTACCCTAGCTGCCCTACTTGGCAACCGTAACCCCCTACTCGGAGTAGAACTCGACCTCCTGTGGGTCGTCCTCCTCCGGTACCTCTGCTGGTGGCTCGGGGTCTACCACCTCTTCTCCCATTCCAGGTTCTCCCATGGCTGGAAGACCCAAGACTACCGGTACGCCCAATACCGGGGGCACGAGGTCCTGCAATGCATGCACCTCGTCCATAGCCTGGTTGTAGTCCTCTTCCCAGCCTTGTCCTTCCTCAATAGCGTCGTCCCGCTCTTGAGCAAGGTCCTCATTCTGCTGGGTTAGGGTCTGCACCAGCTCTTGCAACGCCGCAATGTCAACACGGCTCTTCTTCTTTGCCTTCTTCAGACGACGCAACTGATTGTGTTGTTCATTCAGTCGCTTGATCGTCGGAAGGAGCACATTGCGGAGTGCACTGTGAGCACTCTCAAAATGATCTCCACGGCTTGTGCTCTCCTTGAGCTTGGTGGCGAGATGCTCCGTATGAACAGCTTGGCTGTCCATCACAGCGTTTCCCGCCCTCATTTGGAGGCTGAGATTTGCCTCCGCGGGGTTGTACCTTGGGCAACTCGGGTTTGTTGCCTCTAGGTACCTCTCTTCCCACACATGCTGAGCTCGTCCCTCCACCGGAACGAGTGCGTATGGAGTTCCCTCCATAGCCTGTACGTGTAGTTGGCAGAAACGTGACATAGTGTCACGGGCTGCCACTTGCCACATCCCTTCCGGTTGTCTTCCTCTCACCGTGACGGTGAATGGCACCCAACCGGGTGGCGTAGGCCCTGCAGGAACCTCGACATGGATCGTCCACGTCTTGTTCCCCTCTTCGCCTTCTTCCTTGGCGAAGTATTGCGGCATCTGGTTGTACCCGAAATATTGGAGCATTAGCCACAATGCTCCCGGGTAGCCGCTACGGTCAGAGCAGTGGGAAACTACCCACCCGTTCTCCAACCGTTTATCTGCTGCCATCTGTAAAAATATATTTGAGAAATGTCAAATATTTATTTAAACAGTAAACCATTGAGTTATAACATAAGATATGTCATTGAACCCTTAACACTTGGAAACATAGTTCAAATTTTTAAACAAATTTGACTGCTGATCTGCTGTTCCCATGACAGCCCTGACCAGTTTCCATATCAATCTGATTTAGGCCAGGTTAAAAGCAAAACCAGTCCTGGAGCTCAACATCAAAGTTAAAGTTAACTTCAATAGCTTTCCAGAAAGTATTTGGTTGGCCTAAGATCTGCTCTGGTTCAAAAGTTATGAGATGTCAAAGTTAACAGAATTTCTGGGAACAATTGGACAGCACCTCCCTGCTTTAGGTACTGATTTGATCCAAGAATCCCAGTTAATTCTGTTCCTAATCTGACAAAACTTTCTGTTACAAAGTTGTAACCCATCTCATAAGATTTCCAGAACTACCTCATTTCCTATTTTTGGATTTTTAAGCAGGAAGTTATGCTTAATTTACAGAGAGTCTACAGAGAGTCTTTGCTCCGTCCTGTTTTCTGGACAGTTTCAACTCTACTGCATTTTTCGAGTGGTTAAGGGATGAAACACCTCTGGAACTCAACAGAAAAGTTGTAAAGCTCCTCCAAAGCTTTCCAGAAATGTATCATACGACCCCAACCTCGAAAGAACTCAACCTCTAACCTCTGATTAACTTCAGCCTTGATTTAGCTGAAAACAGAGTGCTCTGTCCTTAACATCCTATAAGTTGAAAATTTATTAACTTTGAATATCCTGTTCAAGGGAAGGAGTTACATCAAGTTTTACTACTTTGGATCAAAACCTTCAAGTTTTTAAATGAAGTTGTTCATTTAGTTGGGTGTGACGTCGATGCGTCACCAGATTTTATCGGTACTACGTCCGCACAAAGGAAAAACCTATACCGGATTTAGCCGGCTTCGTTAGTTCAGTGGCACTACTCGTCACTCGCACACGGATGCTACACGTCTACCGTTTCGTGGTAAGGCTACCTGCAGAAACTCAAACAATCATCAGACTCGGCTGCACACCGAGCCCGGAATCCATACAGTTTGTACACCCGGCCGTCATCACTCGCCCGGATGTTCTCAAGCCAAACACGCCTTGAGTTACGTGTTCACGTTTCAGACCACGTGACGGGGTCTCCCATGTTGCACCACGCACGCCAGGGACAGACGTTGCTCGAATACCCCAAACGACATGAAGAGTCGTAGAGGATATCAAAGCGGGTCGGGTTACCTGCCACCCGTGGGGCTCCACCCTTCAGCTTGTGCGCACTGGTGGACAGCGCTTACGTGCACCCCCCAAGACATGAACGTCCCGAGATGCACGATTTTCCGACATAACAAATAAGTTAATAAGCCACTTTCTATATACTAATAACATCCTTATACGGGCTACTAACTCGTTCCTCACTGGATTTTTGAAAAAGAAGACCTTTGTACTGTGTTAAACCTCAAGCGAGCTCTGATACCACGCTGACACGACCCCACTGGTCCTGTCGAGCCAGGATCACGCTGAGGGGTGCTGCATTGCACAGCACCGTATAACACACGTCAAAGGTACAAAGCGGAAGCGGAAGCTTTATTACATAAACAAGTTTATTAACATGTTTACATCAAAATAAGTTTAGTCCACACTCGCGGGCGTAGACTAAGCATCAAGTGCACGTTCAGCCCTCGAACGTGTCCTTGCTAGCACACACGCACACTAACTCTGCGGCGTGCACGACTCCCACTCGACGGGGTTCCCCTCCTGGGGTTCCGTCTCCTCTTCGGGAGTCCCTTCCTCATAGAACCCTGCAAAAGCTTCAAACACAAGCAGTGAGCACGAAGGCTCAGCAAGTCTGACCCGTCTCACCTAAACATGAAACTTCTACATGAGGGTGATGGGTTGCATGAGGTAAAAATCATTTGCAAGGACTCGCCTAATTAGTAGAACCTTACTTTCAAGTTTTAGCAGCAGGTTGTGGAGAACTTTACGCTAAGGCACATGAGAGAGCCGCAATCAAACAAGAAACGCATTTCTCTCATGTACTTTGCCCAAAGTTGAAAAGAACTTTAGTTAGCACTAAGCTACAACATATCATTAACAATCAATATCCAACTTTCAATCAGCAACATTTTAACATGTAACTAGCCTGTTCTTTCTACGTCACGGTACAGTGAACAAGTGGTACTCACTGACCGCGAGGGACGGCGATTATAATCGATTTACACCTGCAGGGTTACCCGAACAACCCGTCACGTACGCCCGTACTCGATGTTGCCTACAACAACCATCACGGACGCCGTACGCGACTACCTTTCACCCGTTAGCCAAATATTGAACCGGTCCCATCGTCCCGAGCAAGAGGTCCCTGCACGCGCATCTCTGTGCCGCCAGCTGATTTACACCTCGAGCTCTCAACCTACCCTCTGAACGACGGGCAATGCCTCAACACCCAGCTACCCGAGTTACATCAGTTTCCCGGTTCCCATATATCCGGTAGGTCTTCGGTACTGTTCTAGCTTGTTCAACAGGCCCGCACACGGCTCGGTCCTCAATCGACACAAGCGGAGCTACAGCACACAGGCCCCAAAGTCCTGCTGCCCTTACTCTCCGCTCGGTCTCATTTTCTTGCCATGTGTATCATGTGCTATCTCTACCCGAGCAATGTGGCTCTAGCCTATTCTCGCGAGTAATTTCAACTACTCGACTTGTACCGAATCCTACCCTATCCTAGCAATGCAGTAGCTAACGGGGTTTGCAATCCTACACCCCAACCCATGGTTTTCTTGGCTATGCAGTGGGGTTTCCAAACACGACTCTAATGCACAGAATAACGGAAACACGTATGTGCTCAAAACAATAAAAATTTGTAAAAAGGTTAATGCAAACCGGGGCTTGCCTTGCTGCTCTTGGTCGTAGGCTAGCTGTTCCTCCGGAGTAACGAAGTCTAGGACTTCGGGTTCCTCCTCGACCTTAGCGACTACATGATAAGAACAATGTATGTATTAATTTAAATGCACTTGTATTAACTTTGAAGTTGTGAAGTCTATAACCCTTGCTAGACAGACCTAATGACTGTGAAACTTTTACTGTGGCTTGGTTACAACCTAAACAAAGAATTGGTCAAGTTTTAGTTGCAGCAAAGCTCATTTGAGCCCTCCACAATTAATTATGTCCTTGACCTTAATCGGAACCCTTAGGGTGTTCTAGGAATTTTTATGAGACAAACTATGACTTTCTGAAAACTAGATTTTCAGAGGGTTCTAATGGAGTTGGTCTCACTTAATTTGGAAGTCTCTAACTAAAGATATGAGCTAAACAATTTCAGAGAAAATTCTGAAAATGTTTCTGAACATTTTCTATTTTCTCTGGAACAGTTTTATTAATCACACCATTAGGTGGACTAAATGAGCTCAAATGGGTCTGAAATTTTTATGGTAGCTCAAGGATATTTTGGTGAACATCTCAGCAAAATTTCAGGATTTTCCTCCAAAGGATTCTCCAGTTAAAATTCCTAACAGTTTAAACTTTGAGGAATTAATTCTGGAGAATTAAGGAATTTCATGGAGTGAAACTTGATTTTCTGGAAAGTACTCAGAGAGCTGAATCCAGCAAAATTTGGTTCACTCAATTTGGAGCTTTCTAGCCAAAGTTATAAGGATTTGAAGTTTGAAGGAAATCTGAAAATCGGGAAAAAGTTTAAACTCGCGCGTGGGCCCAGGGGACACGCGTCGCACGCCGAAGCGACAGCACACCGCGGCCCACAAGGCTTTTGCGCGACAGCACACCCGATCCCGGCCGCAGCCGGATCCCGATTCAAAATATCGGCCGCTGACAGCTGGGGTCCACCCCCTTCTTCAACCTCGCGACACCCGCGCTCCGCCGCCGAGGGACCTCGCCGGAGAGCTCGCCGTTGGCTGCTGTACAGCTCCAAACTTCTTGATTCTGGCCGCCCCTGCCTACTTTTACTTGGGGAACAGGATCCGAGGGTCAGCTGCTCATGACAACGGCCGGAGCATGGTCGGCGACGAGCCGCCATATCGGAACGACTTCGGCCATGTCGGCTGACTCTCCTAGTACCTCAGCTACTTGGGAACTTGGTCGGGGAGCATCAGTGGACCTCAGAGAAGGTCGACATGAACTCGGGGCAGCTCGGGGAAGGCCCGAAATAGGTCCTCACCGTGCGCCCGCTACCCCCCGTTCGTTCCGCCATTAGTAGACCTTGAATTACGCCGGGCACAGAGGTTCTCCGGCCCAGAGTTGTGAAGGCAACTTGTGCGTCACCGTGTCTAGTTCGTGTGGGAGTGGCCTGAGGCCCTCTAATCTTTCTAGAGTACGAATTAAACAGAATCGTACCCGAGGGTCGTTCTGCACACAGAAAGGGGAAAAGTGGAAATTCGCCGCCGGTGAGCAACCACTCGAGCTGTGGCTCGGGGATGAGCAGCACCGATCACTTGCGCGTCCAAGGGTGCCTTGGCTCGGGCGTGACAACGCCCAGGTTGGGCTGTCCACGAGAGCCCGAGGTGCGGCGGTTTCCAGTTCCGAGTTTGATCTTTCGGCACAGCCGATATCACTCGGTTTCAATCGATTTCTATCAATGGGAAGGATGGAGGATGGTTGCTAGTACCTTGCTGGGACCTTGGAATGGAAAGAGGGAGCTGCGATCGGCTTGATCAAGCAGGAACTCGAGCGGCGGCGATGGCAGTGGGAAAAGCAGTCGCGCACGTCGGTAGCTCGGGGAAATGGTGACTGAGGCATGCCGGGGAGGGAATAAATAGCTCGGCCGGCTGGCCTCCGGCTTGGGGCACGCAGCAGGAGCTGGCGCCGGCCGGCCCCTTCGGTGGCGCGCGCGCACAACAGCCGGGAACCGACTGAACTGTGGTTCAGTCGGTTTGCTTTGAGGCTGAGGCTGACATGTGGGTCCCACTCCTCTTTTAACCTCTGAAATTTATTCCTAACAGCTGTGGTAAACAGTGAACCCTATTCTACCCTTGGCAACTCAAATTATTCACCCAAGAGCCATTTGAATTGATCAAAGTTCAAATGAGGTTTGGTTTGAATGAATTTCAGCACAAGTGCAGTTTGAAATTCAAATAAAGTTTGAATTTCTCCCCCTTAGCTCATGTCAAGATCAACTCCAAATGGAGTGAAAATTGGTGTGTGAGCTCACAAAAAATGTGCTGAGCAAGAATATGCCTTCCACTTTTAAATTCAGTGGGTGAAAACAGTTTGAATTTGAATATGTTTTCAAACTGCCCCTTTCCTATCTACACCCAAGATGACCTCAAAAATGTTTTGAATTTGGGTGAAACTTGGCATGGACATCCTTGGCAAAGTGTAGGAGTTTTCATATGTCCAGCCCATCTATATCACATGTGGGAAGTACCACTTTTGCAATGTGTGAGTTTGTTCCCTAATGAGCATGTTGATAATTGTTACTTGCTCTTTATTTGTGTTCATCATTTTTCCTCAAATGAGGTGTGTGGTGTGGGGATGAACACTGCAAATGGGTGTCAAAAACTGAGGCCCTTACATATTATTTCATGTGGGTTCACACACCAAAACAAAACAATCTAAAGACGAGGCCGTGGACAATTGCTCATGGCTTCCACAACTCACGTCACACACCAAGCATTATCACACCATTAACGTATCTTAACGACTTGCCTATTCGACATCTTGCTGACTAAGGGAGGGACTCTACACTACTTGTTTTCTTGAGCTGGCTCCTCGGGATCTTCCTCTTCATTCCGGCTGCCTTCTGACTCTGCTTTGGGTGGGGAGGCTGCTGGTGGAGAAGTGCGACGACGCCTGATTGCTCGGCGATCTGGGGAGTCAGGAGTCCATGTATCATTCACGGTGACACACAGTTCATTCCCATATTCTCTTTCTCTCGCCCTCAAACAGGCTCGCAGCAACGCCTCCGTTTCCTTCAGGGTGTCCCGGACATCCTGAAGCTCTTGTTGACACTCCTGCAGTCGAGTGCTGAGCATAGAAGCATCTTCCAAGCACAAGTCCATGTGCTCATGGGAAGTCCCTTGCTGCACCGGCGGGTACTTGTACTCCGTGGTACCACTCTCACGCTGGAGGACATACATGTACTCAGTTTTGTCCAAGTGGCGACGATAGATGTGACTCTGGCAGGTGATGGCCTCCCAGGTGACATCTTTCTCCGCATCGACCTGTGTTGCTCGACAAGCTGGAGAGTGGTGGATCTTAAGCAGCTGATTTTCGTGTATAATCCTCATTTCCGAACTCCATTCTTCCCTCTTCTCACGGATGGTCCTGGTGGAGTTATAGTGGATGATTAGCTTGCCCGTATTGCCGGCGGCTTCGAGCATACGCCGAAGTCGGCGCAATAAGCCTCCTACTGCCAATCCATAGGAAAGGTACGTCACCGGACGGCTCTCCTCTCTCTCTCGGCAAGGGCAACTACGGGAACTCTCACTCCTGTGGACTTGCGAGCGGTACGAATCATGCGAACCATCTAAAACAAAAAGAATTTAAAATTGGGTTAGATAAACTCTCAAACAAAAATCCTATTTTGAATGAAAGTTGGGGTAAGATGAAGAAAGTGACTCATTTAAATAACACTTTTCAATCCACATCTTTGTAAAATAGTTTTTAAGAAAATAGGGCCCTTAAATACGTCCATTTCTACCTAGGTCCACGTTCCTACGATCAACCTTGGCTCTGATACCACTTTCTATCACACCCGGTTTTTCCGAAGAACAACCAAGTGAATATCACATGTATGCCAGGATCATTTTCTCATACATGTGATGACAAATAGTGAAGCATCATTTATTACAAGCCAGGTGTCGAATTTAAATAAGTCTTACATGGCAAATGTCTCGATGGACAATAATAAGTTCATCACAAATAAACAAACTAGCAGCGGAATATTATTCTTGAGGGCTCCATCACAGGCGTTGCCCGGGGGTCTCCATGAACCTAGAAACCTTCTTCGGGTCCAAAGTCTTGGTCATTATACACCACCGCATTATCTTGACCTGAGCAGCAATATAAACCAACAAAATATGCAAGGTTGAGTACCAATGGTACTCAGCAAGTGTGGGAAAATTATATCATGCATGGCTAGATCAAGGAGAGGTTGAACTCATGGTTAAAGCACTACGCAATTAATACCTATCACCTTAGCTTATTAAGCACCTACATTACTACACAGGTGAAATGGTCCCAATCTCCCATCCCATCATCATAATCCAATAACCATAACATCATTTCCAATATTAAGATCCCCGCTTAACATCCACAACTTCCAAAATCATCAATCCTCTAATCATGAATAAGTACAAGCCGCTCTTGACCGTGAGCACGGCTGTCATGACAGTTTTGACTCTGCAGTGTTTGTACCACTGTACCCACATGTAGTGATTTCATCCCCCGTTGCCGGGTGGACTAAAAGAACCTCCATTATGCCAGTGGCTACGAACCACATTCACACTTCCCAGGTGTGTAGCCAGGAGATCACTACGAAGCCTTTACAAAGGGATTCCCGACGAGCGTGGGCCCACTGAGGTTTCACCCCTCACAGCATACAAGAGGCTCCAACCCCGCTGCAGTGGCCCCCTCTTGAGCCTTGCGGTTCATATGGTAGTCCAGCTGACAACTACTCCCCGCACCATTCAACACACCCATACTACGCCGGGGATACACCTAATTAATTGGCCAAGCTGCCCCATCTCAGCATGTGGTTGGCACTGTAAAGCCAGGTTACATGCTCCATGAACCGGTCCTTAGGATCCAGGCAAGTACTAAACACAAACCCGAGTCTCGTGCACCCAGCACACAACCAAAACATCCAACTTGCCTTGATCCCTACCTCTACATAACTCACAATACCTCATTCAAGAGTATGGTAAAATAAACTGATGATCTCATATCCCAATTATCCCATTCTAAGCATGGCTAAGCATATGCATAATAATAAATGACATGATAAAATAAATCCCAACCCAAGCTACAAGGAAACAAGGTAATGCAATTCTAGGGAAACTTCCTAGCATGGGTTTCATATTTCAATTGACAATGCAAATAATTCTAGCTACACCTCCTAGTATAGGATCAAAGTGGTCAAGGACACTTGCCTCCTTCCTGCTGCTCTTGAAATAGGTAGTCCTGATCTTGGAAAGGAATAACTTGCTCTTGAGCAGGTTCTACATCATACCATCACACATAGCAAAAGAAAAACAACAATCCATAAGACATGGTTCACACTTCCACTTCATACAAACCACACATTCATATTTATGAAAGTCATTCTCATTTCTATGTGTTGTGGTTACTCTATGTGTGTTGATTTTGGCTTCCATGCACTTTTAAACATGTGCATATGATTTCTACTTTTGTATTCATATTTTATGTTTGTATATATTATATGAGTTTCCAATTTAAACAAATTTCTTATATTCAATTTATACACCTTTTAGCTACCAAGTGTGCATGAAGGGTATTTTTCTTCTCCATATGTGTCTTCAGAATTTCTACCAACCCTAAACTGAATTCTTTGGATTTTAGAAACTCCATTTATCATTTACTAGTTGCTATATTTTTCAGATTTATTTTCCTATGCATAAATGTGTACTTTATTATGAAAATAGTAAGACACATCATCTAAACAGAATAGGTTCTGGTCCTAAATAATTTAATAACATATTTTGATTTTTTCCTCTGATGTAAACTATTTCACAATTATTTTCCCTATTTTCTAGAACTATTCTTTACTTAAAAATGTGTCTTTAAATGTGAATAATAAATTAAACAGATTCAGTTCAGCCCAAAATATATTTTTATCTCACTCCAAAGTTTCCTAAATACTGAGAAAGTCTTTAATTTAATTTTGACAATATGTTTGTCCCACTTTTTAATTTTTAAACACTAGCCACATATTCAATTTCCTAAATTAAATACTAAACAGGGCTAAAAAGTTAAACTTACCCCACTACAGGGTCTATAATATTATTTTAAGAATTTTCAGGGGTCTAGCTACACTTATCAGAGGTGTTTTTCCTAATTTTCATTAAGTCCAGGGGCTAAAACTGATTTTTAAATGAATTTACATGATTTTCTGGAGTTCCAGGGGCTAGATCAGAAGTTTCCGGGGCTAGCTCTTATTTCCCGAGAACCCCAGGGGGTAGCACGTAAGATTCCAGTCTTTATAACGCGGGGCTGACGTGGACCGTCCGATTTTAAACCCACGGCCGAGATTATAACATCGAACCGGTACGCGGGGATTTAAACCCTACCGTGCGATTTAAAATAAACGGCGTACAAGCGGCCACGTCGCTCTGATCGAGCGCGGGCGGCGCTGCCGGCGGCGCACGGCGGCGGGAAGCAGCGATCTCGCCGGAAACTTTCGGATCTTCGGGAATTCTTCCTAGAACTGTGATTTTATGGTATAGATCGGTAGAGGGGAGGTCGGGGATCTCACCTCGGGGGTTTTCTTGAGCTCGGAGGTCCTGGAAGGTGATCGGCGACGAGGTCCGAGGCGAAACCACAGCAAAGCTCGTCGGCGCTGTGTTTACACCGCAAGTCACCGAGTTTTCTGCACCTGCAAGGTTCCCCGGAGGCGGTGGATCAAGACCAGCGAGTTAGATCGGAATTTCCGAGCTTAGATCAGCCAGAATTCGCCGGAGAAGTCTCGGTTCTCACCGGAGGAAAAATCGGTGATCGCGTGGGAAAAACAGAACGAGGCCGGGGTTTTTATAGACGGGGGAGGGCGGCGGGGTGGTTTAGATCATGTCCGCGTCGCCTACGAACAGAATTCAGCGGGGATACGCCGAAATCCCGATCGGTTTTGATTCGGGTGCGAGGGAGTCCGGCGCTGTCGCGAGGTAGACGAAGATCGGGTGGGTCCCGCCTGTCAGTGTGAGGCAGCAGCGCGCGCGGCTGCGGGCTGGCGCGGGCGCTGGCTGGGCCGGCTGGTGGGTTTCGGCCCACTGGCCGGTTTTTTTCTGTTTTCTCTTTTTCTTTTTCTTTTTCTATTTCTTTTCTGATTTGAGTTTAATTTGAATTCCAGTTTGAATTTGAATTTTTGCAAAACATGCAACACGTCCAAATTTTTTTTAAAATTCCCCTCTTAAAATGATTTAGGGTCTTAAAAATATTTTTGGGGTGTTACAACAAGAATCATGAAAATCTGTTGAGAGAAACTCAAGTTACGATCGAAAGATCGAACAAAGGTCAATCTGTCCTACGCGAGAAAAACAGTTCTGGAATACTGTAAGAAACTCGTGTCGATCAGAAACCATAAATTCAATGATCGTAAAATTTCACAAATGATAGATAATCAAGTTTTGAAGACAACCCAAAAAGAATCACATCAATTGGATCTGTAAAACTCGAGTTATGATAAAACCACCGAAGCAAGGTAGTGCTGAACAGAAACTCGACGAGAAAAAACTTGTCTGAAACAAGTCGGACGAACAAGGCACAAAATTTCCTTTAGAATACGAATTTTATTTATCAAAAAACAAGAGGAACAGCCCCAAAGTCGTGCACCATGAGCTCTGGCCTCACTTGCTTATATAACCAGCCCGAAGGCCAACTCAACTCAAACTAGGACTCCTACTCCTACTTGGATTCAAACTGTAACTTTCCAATACTGCTCAAGACTCTTCTATACGCAGATAGAAGCCATCTTAAGACTTCCAAACACCTTAGGAACATTCCAAACATTCCTAAAATAACTCAAATTCGTGACCCACATGAAATCCTATCATAACCAACTCAAAACTTTCCATATTTGAGTCAAACACGACTCAGCCGCAGCCTGATTCCATAACCAAGTCGGTTGGACCTTTCCGACCAATTCTTTACGTCCACATCTCTTCATCACGCCTTGGAACCATGCAGCCACGTCCATGCACTCCTTGCACACATGCAAACATCTTCCAACAACATCCAAGATACCATCATATGCATTGTTCTTGATTCAAACATACTGCACAACCTCCCGATCAACTCAACCACAATTCCTCCCGAACTTGGTTGTTGAACCTCATCTTCTCCCTAAGACTAGTTCAATGGATCCCGTCACCATCCATGTCTTGAACTCAAGCAACACCTGCACATGAATAAACAACCAATACTTCCGAGCACAAGTCCTCGACTTGACTCTCGTTAGTTCCAAAACTACAACATCTTACATGAGCACCTCACGTAAGCATGTTGTAAACCATAGCAAAATGATATCAGCCATAACCACCAAAACACACCAAAAACATAGTAAAATAATACTAAGCAAACTTTCCATAAGATTAAAGCAAGTTCGAAACATTGCAAGTTAAAAGCAGAACCATTGCAATCAAGCTCCGAACCTTACCAAAGCTAACCGGACCTTGAACCGGAGCTTACCAGAGCTAGTCGGACCTAGCGCCGGAGCTTACTAAAGCTTAGTCGGACCTAGCACGGAACTTACCAAAGCTAGTCGGACCTAGCACCGGAGCTAGCAAAAACAAGTCGGACCTAGCCAAAATAAGTCAGACCTAGACAAAGCAAGTCGGACCTTACGTCGGACCTATCGTCGGACCTTGCAGGAGCTCGGACCTAGAGTCGGACCTTGTTAAAAAGGTGTTCTGGTAGTATTCAAAACTTTTATCGTCAAAGCCAATGTATTCAGCACACATAGGTCTCACAATCTCGCCCTTGATGAATGCATTGGCAACACCACTTAAAATCCGAACATTGGCTTATTCATATGAAAAGTTTTGAAAACAATTTCTCCCCCTTTGTAAATCAGAAATAAAATGAGAAGAAAAACAAAAATACCAAAAATTCTCCACCTGAGAAGAATCGTGCCAAAACACTTGTGAATGTGTGCAATGTGTGATCAATTTCTCCCCCTTTGACAATGTATTCAGCAAGGTACAAAAGAGAAATTTTAATTTGTTATGAGCACATTATAACATATACATGTAAAATAAAGCTCATCCAAATCATACTATTAAGTAACTTACATGATCACATCAATGATATACATAAAGTAGTGTAAGCCATGCTAGAGATCAAGTGTAATTTTCAATTTAAGCAAGTCATGATCTCACAAACTTAACTATTTCAAGACCTGAAAGCATGACACTTGTTGCTGCATTTTATTTATCATTTAAAGCACAAATTTTGATCTTATGACATTTGCAAGAGATTATATGCAGCATCAGCCTTATTCTAACCAACCAAGCCAAGCCTATGTCATTTGACAGTCAGAAGCTTAAGGACATGGTTTTAGTCATACACAACTCTTTTCAAGGTCATATCTAAGTGCAATGATAAGCCATCTCAAAAGAAGAAGTGCGATGCATGCATATTCTCTTGATTTTTTCTCATTTTTTATTTGAACATAAAAAACTCAACTTGTGAGTTGATTACTTGATTAATTCTTTATAATTAAAAGCACTTGTGAGCATGCAACAAGTTCAAAACAGCAAGAAAGTTTGACCATGACCAGATTTAGTGTAAGCAATTATTCTAATTACTAGACATGGTAAAAACTATAAAATGTATAACACGAGTACTGTAGTAAGAACTTTCAGCATGAAAAAGGAATCTCAAAGTCATATATGCATGAAATACTATGCTCATATTATTTTAATTTCAGATTCACATATAGACTTTCCAAGTTTCAAAATTCTCCCTCAATTTAAACCATGAGGATGCATAACCCCTATGTATGTAACAAAAACGAGTGAAATCCAAAGGTTTTGTAAAAATGTCAGCCAATTGTTGTTCGGTATCTACATGGTGAAGCACAATGTTCCCTTTTCGACATTATCACAGAGAAAGTGATACCTAATGTCAATGTGCTTAGTTGTCGAATGTTGCACTGGGTTTTTAGCAATGCAAATGGCACTAGTGTTATCACAAAATAGTGGAACGCTATCTAGATCAACCCCATAGTCCTTAAGTGTTTGAACAATCCAAAGAATTTGTGAGCAAGCACTAGCAGCAGCTACATATTCAGATTCGGCTGTGGATTGTGCAACTGAACTTTGTTTTCTAGAGGACCAGGCAACAAGTGAATTACCAAGAAAATGACAAGCACCAGAAGTACTTTTCCTATCAATCCTACAACCCCCAAAATCAGCATCGGAAAAAGCTTTCAAAGTAACGGTTGAGGAAGAAGGAAGAAAAATGCCAAATTCTTGAGTTCCATGTAAGTACCTGAGAATCCTTTTGATGGCTTGACGATGTGAAGCACGTGGGGAGGCTTGAAACCGTGCACAAAGACATACGCTGAATTGTATGTCCGGTCTTGATGCCGTGAGATACAAAAGTGATCCGATCATGCTTCTATATTCTTCTTGATCTACGGGATCACAATCTTCATCAAGTTCAAGTGTTGTTGCTGTTCCCATTGGTGTCCGAAGAGGCTTGCTTTTGTCCATGTTGAAGCGCCTTAGGAGATCTTTTGTATACTTTGTTTGATGCACAAAGGTACCCTCCTTGGTTTGCAGCCCCAAAAAGTACGTGAGTTCTCCCATCATACTCATCTCAAATTCTGAACTCATCATAGATGAAAACTTGGACACAAGATCATGAGAAGCACAACCAAAGATAATATCATCCACATACACTTGAACGAATAATGAGTCATTGCCATGCTTAAGCACAAAATTTTTTTTATCAACCTTGCCCATGGTAAACCCCTTCTCAAGTAAGAATGTTTTTAACTTATCATACCACGCTCTAGGGGCTTGTTTGAGACCGTACAAGGCTTTGGACAGTTTGTAAACAAGATTAGTAAAATTTGGATTTTCAAAACCAGGTGGTTGTTTGACATAAACCTCCTCATCTATGTAGCCATTAGGAAAAGCACTTTTAATATCCATTTGATATAGCTTAAAACCTTTAGATGCAGCAAAAGCTAACAAAATTCTTATGGCTTCTAATCTAGCAACAGGAGCAGAAGTTTCATCAAAATCTAGACCTTCAACTTGTGTGAAATCTTGAGCAACCAACCTAGCCTTATTCCTAACCACAACCCCATCCTCACTTTGTTTATTTTTAAACACCCATTTAGTTCCAATTAAAGTGTGACCTTGAGGTGGAGGTACAAGTTTCCAAACATTATTTCTTTCAAAAATTTCTAACTCTTCTTGCATGGCAATAATCCAAGATTCATTAGTGAGTGCGTGTGATATATCTTGGGGTTCAAAAGAAGTAACAAAAGCAGAATGAGCATGAGAAATGGGGTCGAAAAACCTAGATCTTGTAACTCATTCATGCAATCTTCCAATAATTTATCGTGGAGGATGACTTTTGAGAATCCGGAGGGGAGTGGACACTTCACAAGCTTCTTCTTCTTCATGTTCATCACAAATAGATGAGCTTGTGACGTGAGGAGGATCTGGACCAGCAATGGTGGTCGTCGGTGCTGGCTGTGTGTAACACCCCAAAATTTTGATTCAAAACCCTAAATAATGTTAAGAGGGGAATTTAAAATTTTTTGGACGTGTTGCATATTTTGCAAAAATTCAAACTAGAATTCAAATTTAACTCAAATCAGAAAAGAAATAGAAAAAGAAAAAGAGAAAACAGAAAAAAAACCGGCCAGTGGGCCGAAACCCACCAGCTGGCCCAGCCAGCGCCCACGCCAGCCCGCAGCCGAGCGTGCTGCTTCCTTACGCTGACAGGCGGGACCCACCCGATCTTCGTCTACCTCGCGACAGCGCCAGACTCCCTCGCACCCGAATCAAAACCGATCGGGATTTCGGCGTATCCCCGCTGAATTCTGTTCGTAGGCGACGCGGACATGATCTAAACCACCCCACCGCCCTCCCCCGTCTATAAAAACCCCGGCCTCGTTCTGTTTTTCCCCCACGGTCGCTGATATTTACTCCGGTGAGAACCGAGACTTCTCCGGCGAATTCTGGCCGATCTAAGCTCGGAAATTCCGATCTAACTCGCTGGTCTTGATCCACCGCCTCCGGGGAACCTTGCAGGTGCAGAAAACTCAGTGATTTGCGGTGTAAACGCAGCGCCGACGAGCTTCGCCGTGGTTTTGCCTCGGACCTCGTCGCCGATCACCTTCCAGGACCTCCGAGCTCAAGAAAACCCACGAGGTGAGATCCCCGACCTCCCCTCTACCGATATATGCCATAAAATCACAGTTCTAGGAAGAATTCCCGAAGATCCGAAAGTTTCCAGCGAGATCGCTGCTTCCCGCCGCCGGCAGCGCCGCCCGCGCTCGATCAGAGCGACGTGGCCGCTTGTGCGCCGTTTATTTTAAATCGCACGGTAGGGTTTAAATCCCCGTGTACCGGTTCGATGTTATAATCTCAGCCGTCGGTTTAAAATTGGACGGTCCACGTCAGCCCCACGTTATAAAGACTGGAAATCTTACGTGCTACCCCCTGGGGTTCTCGGGAAATAAGAGCTAGCCCCGGAAACTTCTGATCTAGCCCCCGGAACTCCAGAAAATCATGTAAATTCATTTAAAAATCAGTTTTAGCCCCTGGACTTAATAAAAATTAGGAAAAACACCTCTGATAAGTGTAGCTAGACCCCTGGAAATTTTGAAAATAATATTATAGACCCTGTAATGGGGTGAGTTTACCTTATTAGCCCTGTTTAGTATTTAAATTAGGAAATTGAATATGTGGCTAGTGTTTAAAAATTAAAAAGTGGGACAAACATATTGTCATAATTAAATTAAAAACTTTCTCAGTATTTAGAAAACTTTGGAGTGAGATAAAAACATATTTTGGGCTGAATTGAATCTGTTTAATTTATTATTCACATTTAGGGACACATTTTTAAGTAATGAATAGTTTTAGAAAATAGGGAAAATAATTGTGAAATAGTTTACATCAGAGGCAAAGGTCAAAATATGTTATTAAAATTATTTAGGACCAGAACCTATTCTGTTTAGATGATGTATATTACTAATTTCATAATAAAGAACACATTTATGTAGAGGAAAATAAATCTGAAAATATAGCAACTAGTAAATGATAAATGGAGTTTCTAAAAACCAAAGAATTCAGTTTAAGGTTGGTAACAATTCTAAAGGCACATATGGAGAAGAAAAATACTTTTCATATACTTGGTAGTGAAAAGGTGTAGTAGTTGAATATAAGGAATTTATTTAAATTGGAAACTCATATATAAATAGTAGGTAAGTATAAATGTGAACACAAAAGTAGGAATCATATACACATGATTAAAAGTGCATGCAAGCCACAACTCAACACACATAAAGTAACCACAACACATATAATGGTGGACTTTCATAAATGTGAATGTGTGGTTTGTATGAAGTAGAAGTGTGAACTATGTCTTATGATTGTTGTTTTTCTTTTGCTATGTGTGATGGTATGATGTAGAACCTGCTCAAGAGCAAGTTGTTCCTTTCCAAGACCAGGACTATCCATTTCAAGAGTAGCAAGAAGGAGGCAAGTGTCCTTGACCACTTTGATCCTATGCTAGGATGTGTAGATAGAATTATTTGCATTGTCAAGATAAATATGAAACCCATGCTAGGAAGTTTCCCTAGAATTGCATCACCTTGTTTCCTTGTAGCTTGAGTTGGGATTTATTTTATCATGTCATTTATTATTATGCATATGCTTAGCCATGCTTAGAATGGGATATTTGGGATATGAGATCATCAGTTTATTTTACCATACTCTTGAATGAGATATTGTGAGTTATGTAGAGGTAGGGATCAAGGCAAGTTGGATGTTTTGGTTGTGTGCTGGGTGCACGAGACTCGGGTTTGTGTTTAGTACTTGCCTGGATCCTAAGGACCGGTTCATGGAGCATGTAACCTGGCTTTACAGTGCCAACCACATGCTGAGATGGGGCAGCTTGGCCAATTAATTAGGTGTATCCCCGGCGTAGTATGGGTGTGTTGGATGGTGCGGGGAGTAGGTGTAAGCTGGACTACCATATGAACCGCAAGGCTCAAGAGGGGGCCACTGCAGCAGGGTTGGAGCCTCTTGTATGCTGTTAGGGGTGAAACCTCAGTGGACCCACGCTCGTCGGGAATCCCTTTTTAAAGGCTTCGTAGTGATCTCCTGGCTACACACCTGGGAAGTGTGAATGTGGTTCGTAGCCACTGGCATAATGGAGGTTCTTTTAGTCCACCCGGCAACGGGGGATGAAATCACTACATGTGGGTACAGTGGTACAAACTCTGCAGAGTCAAAACTGTCATGACAGCCGTGCTCACGGTCAAGAGCGGCTTGGACTTATTCATGATTAGAGGAGTGATGGTTTTGGAAGTTGTGGATGTTAAGCGGGGAGCTTAACATTGGAAATGATGTTATGGTTATTGGATTATGATGATGGGATGGGAGATTTGGACCATTTCACCTGTGTAGTAATGTAGGTGCTTAATAAGCTAAGGTGATAGGTATTAATTGCGTAGTGCTTTAACCATGAGTTCAACCTCTCCTTGTTCTAGCCATGCATGATATAATTTTCCCACACTTGCTGAGTACCATCGGTACTCAACCTTGCATATTTTGTTGGTTTATATTGCTGCTCAGGTCAAGATAATGAGGTGGTGTATAATGACAAAGACTTTGGACCCGAAGAAGGTTTCTAGGTTCATGGAGACCCCCGGGCAACGCCTGTGATGGAGCCTTCAAGAATAATATTCCGCTGCTAGTTTATTTACTTGTGATGAACTTATTATTGTCCATCGAGACTTTTGCGATGTAAGACTTATTTATATTCAACACCTGGCTTGTAATAAATGATGCTTCACTATTTTTCATCACATGTATGAGGAAATGATCCTGGCATACATGTGATATTCACTTGGTTGTTTCTTTGGAAAAACCGGGTGTGACAGAAGTGGTATCAGAGCCAAGGTTGCCCGTAGGAACATGGACCTAGGAAGAAATGGACGTATTTAAGGGTCCTATTTTCTTAAAAACTATTTTACAAGGTGTGTGTTGAAAAGTGTTATTTAAGGGAGTCACTTTCTTCATCTTACCCCAATTTTCATTCAAAATAGGATTTTTGTTTCAGAGTTTATCTAACCTAATTTTAAATTCTTTTTGTTTTAGATGGTTCGCATGATTCGCACCGCTCGCAAGTCCACAGGAGGGAGAGTTCCCATAGTTGCCCTTGCCGAGAGAGAGGAGAGCCGTCCGGTGACGTACCTTTCCTACGGATTGGCAGTAGGAGGCTTATTGCGCCGTCTTCAGCGTATGCTCGAAGCCGCCGGCAATACAGGCAAGCTAATCATCCACTATAACTCCACCAGGACCATCCGTGAGAAGAGGGAAGAATGGAGTTCAGAGATGAGGATAATACACGAAAAATCAGCTGCTTAAGATTCACCACTCTCCAGCTTGTAGAGCGACACAGGTCGATGCGGAAAAAGATGTCACCTGGGAGGCCATCACCTGCCAGAGTCACATCTATCGTCGCCACTTGGACAAAACTGAGTACATGTATGTCCTCCAGCGTGAGAGTGGTACCACAGAGTACAAGTACCCGCCGGTGCAGCAAGGGACTTCCCATGAGCACATGGACTTGTGCTTGGAGGATGCTTCTATGCTCAGCACTCGACTGCAGGAGTGTCAACAAGAGCTTCAGGATGTCCGGGACACCCTGAAGGAAACGGAAGCGTTGATGCGAGCCTGCTTGAGGGCGAGAGAAAGAGGAGATGGGAATGAACTGTGTGTCACCGTGAATGATACATGGACTCCTGACTCCCCAGATCGTCGAGCGATCAGGCGTCGTCGCACTTCTCCACCAGCAGCCTCCCCACCCAAAGCAGAGTCAGAAGGAAGCCGAAATGATGAGGAAGATCCCGAGGAGCCAGCTC
The DNA here is from genome assembly GCA_030760725.1 of Neostapfia colusana. Lineage (NCBI taxonomy): Eukaryota > Viridiplantae > Streptophyta > Magnoliopsida > Poales > Poaceae > Neostapfia > Neostapfia colusana. Next base: position 22,332,638 of record JASWHV010000011.1, read on the forward strand.
AAGAAAACGAGTAGTGTAGAGTCCTTCCCTTAGTTAGCAAGATGTCGAATAGTCGAGTCGTTACGTTAAGTTAATGGTGTGTTAATGCTTGGTGTGTGACATGAGTTGTGGAAGCCATGAGCAATTGTCCACAGCCTCGTCTTCAGATTGTTTTGCTTTGGTGTGTGAACCCACATGAAATAATAGTGCATTTATTTGGTGTGAGATATGAACCCTCGTAAAAGTATAACAAAGCCTCAACACTTCAAAGTACAAACAAATGAAAGTAGTAAGATGATACTAAATGCTTTCAAATTAACATTGGTTGATTCTGCCAGATGGCCGGAAGAGGAAAAGGATGTTCTGCCAACCCCGCCAACAACAACGATGAGGCATGCAACCCTCATCTTTCTGGAGGCCAGGACCGGGGTGGTCGCCGTGAAGGAGTTGATCCCCTCCACCAAATGCTGGAGAATCAGAACCAGCTCATCCAGAACTTGACTCAAGTGGTGGCCAACTTGCATCAAGTTCCACCTCCACAAGCTGCACCACGCCAACCAAGGTTGAGTGAGTTTCTAGGAACTCAACCTCCAAAGTTTGCAAGTGCTGCTGAACCTCTGGAGGCAGATGATTGGCTGAAGACCATTGAAAGCAAGATGAGGATCATCCAGTGCCAAGGGTATGAGAGGGTGCTGTTTGCCTCTCATCAATTGCATGGATCTGCTGTTGATTGGTGGACCGCCTACGTGGCCGCCCATCATGACCCTGAGAACATCACTTGGGAAGAGTTCAAGTGTAGTTTCCGCAACAATTACATCCCAAGAGGTGAACTCAAAAACAAGAGGAAGGAGTTTTTGGGGTTGCAGCAAGGAAACATGACGGTGAGGGAATACCTCACTAAATTTACTCAACTATCCCGTTATGCCCCACGGGACATAGAGACTGATGAGCAGAAACAAGATTGTTTCATGGAAGGACTTACCGCGGAGATGCAGTGTGCAATGTCCTCAAATGAGTATGAAAGCTTCCAAAAGATAGTGGACAGAGCATTTGTGGTAGAAAGGAAGCTAAAGGCCTTGGAAAATGAGAATAAGAGGAAGGCCGGGTGGTCACATCAAGCCTCAGGGAGCAACACCCGCCCACGTATGATGCAGCAACCTACAGGGCAGACGAGCCGTGCTGCGGTACCCTATTCGGCACCAAGAGGGTACAACCCAAACTACAGGCCTCCCGCAGCACAAGCACAGCCGCAACGTCAGTTTGTGCAGCAGCCTCGCGCCGCATATCCACCTCGACCAGCAGTGCAAGGACCCCCAAACCAACCCCAAGACAACAAAGGCCAGGCACCTAAGGTTGGGGTTCAATGTTTTAGCTGCGGTGAAGTGGGGCACTACGCCCATAAATGCCCAAAGAAGAAGCCCGCACAGCCACCACAGCAGAATGTGATGCGAGGACGGGTGAACCACGTCACTATGGAGGAAGCACAAGATGCACCCGACGTGGTAGTTGGTAAGTTTCCTGCCAATTTACACCTTGCAACCCTGCTGTTTGATTCTAGTGCTACCCATTCGTTCATTGCTCACGGGTTTGTTAAGAAGCATGACCTAGCAACAACACAAATGAACCATATGCTAGCAGTAAACTCTCCAGGTGGAGAAATAAGGACAAGACAAGTGTGTCCCAAAGTGAACCTAGACATTAATGGGGTGGTATTTACTGCTAACCTCATAGTGATAGATTCCCAAGGGATAGATATTATCTTGGGTATGGATTGGTTGACAAAACATAACGGAATCATCCATTGTTCGACCAGAACGGTGGAACTAACGCACCCTAGTGGCACAAAAGTAAAGTTTATAACAATACAAGAGCCTAGGAGGGATGTTCAATTAAATCAAGTTGAGGTGAAAGTGGAGGAGATCCGAATTATCAGGGAATATCCAGATGTTTTTCCGGATGAATTGCCAAGTATGCCTCCCGATCGTGAAGTGGAATTCGCAATTGAGCTAGTGCCTGGAACAGCCCCGATATACAAGAGACCTTATCGGATGGACTCCAAGCAGCTAGAAGAACTCAAGGATCATTTGAGAGAATTGTCAGAGAAGGGGTATATTCGCCCTAGTTCCTCACCATGGGGAGCTCCGGTGATATTTGTGCCCAAGAAAGACGGAACCCAAAGGTTATGCATGGATTACCGTGCTTTGAATGAGGTAACCATCAAGAACAAGTGCCGATTACCCCGTATTGAAGACTTGTTTGATCAGTTGAGGGGAGCTTGTGTCCTCGAAAATTGATCTCAGGTCGGGATACCACCAACTCAAGATAAGGCAATCTGATATTCCCAAGACAGCTTTCGTATCTCGGTACGGACTGTATGAATACACCGTCATGCCTTTCGGGCTAACTAATGCCCCGGCATACTTCATGTATCTCATGAACAAGGTATTCATGGAATATCTGGACAAATTTGTGGTGGTTTTCATAGATGACATTCTCGTCTTCTCCAAAGATGAAGAAGAACATGAGGAACATCTAAGGTTGGTGTTGCAAAGGCTGAGAGAATACCAACTATATGCCAAGTTGAGCAAGTGTGAGTTTTGGCTGAAGAGAGTTCCCTTCTTAGGACATATAATCTCGGAGGGAGGAATCTCCGTGGATCCTGCCAAAATCGAGGATATACAGAAGTGGAAGACCCCTGAAAATGTCGGGCAAGTTCGAAGCTTCTTGGGATTGGCTGGATACTATCGACGGTTTATTGAGGGATTCTCTAAGATCTCGAAACCTCTCACCAAACTGTTGGAGAAGGGAATCACATTCACCTGGACGCCACAGTGCGAGACGAGCTTTCAGGAGCTAAAGAAAAGATTGACAACAGCCCCAGTGCTCGTTATGCCAGATATGCAAAAGAACTTTACGGTGTACTGCGATGCCTCTAGAAACGGGTTGGGATGTGTTCTCATGCAAGAAGGGCATGTCGTGGCATATGCATCCCGGCAGCTTCGGAAGCACGAGAAGAACTATCCTACACATGACCTAGAACTAGCCGCAGTGGTACACGCGTTGAAAATTTGGCAGCACTATTTGATGGGGAAGAGGACCGAGATATATACGGATCATAAGAGTGTGAAGTACATATTCACACAACCAGATCTCAACCTCAGACAAAGGAGATGGTTAGAGCTAATCAATGACTTTGATGTAGGTATCAACTATCATCCTGGGAAAGCAAACGTCGTGGCCGATGCTTTAAGTCGGAAAGTGCAGGTCAATAAGTTGAGCTTGAAGGAAATGCCTGCAGAATTGAAGGACGAGGTTATAAGGCTCAATCTATGTCTAGTAAATAGTGGTGAGGCCATCGCCATGGAAGTGGACTCCACACTAGAGCGAGACATACGTGAAGGTCAAAAGAATGATGAGAAGATACAGGAAATCAGGCAACTCATCAAGGAAAATAAAGCTCCAGGTTTTAGAGAGGATGAACAAGGTACGGTGTGGCATGGGAAAAGGATCTGTGTGCCTAAAGTAAAGGAGACCCGTGAATTGATTTTGAAGGAGGCTCACGATTCCGACTATTCCATTCATCCTGGGAGTACGAAGATGTACCAGGACCTCAAGGGCAGGTATTGGTGGTATGGCATGAAGCGAGATGTCGCGGAACATGTTGCCCTATGTGACACATGTCAGTTGGTGAAAGCAGAACATCAACGACCCGTGGGATTATTGCAACCACTCAAAGTGCCTGAATGGAAATGGGAAGAAATCAGCATGGATTTCATCGTGGGATTGCCTAGGACCCAATCAGTGTATGATTCGATATGGGTCATCATTGATAGGCTAACCAAGGTAGCTCATTTCATCCCCGTGAAAGAAAGCTACAGCGGATCCAAATTAGCAGAGTTGTACATGTCAAGGATCGTGTGTTACCATGGAGTGCCAAAGAAGATTGTGTCGGATCGAGGGACACAGTTCACCTCAAGGTTATGGCAGAAGTTGCACGAAACCATGGGAACCCATCTGAACTTTAGTTCTGCCTATCATCCCCAAACTGACGGGCAGACGGAAAGAACCAATCAGATCCTTGAAGATATGCTAAGGGCATGTGCACTCAAAAACAATAGGAGTTGGGACAAGAACTTACCGTATGCGGAATTTTCTTATAACAACAGCTATCAAGCTAGTATGAAGATGTCACCGTTTGAAGCTTTGTACGGGAGGAAGTACAGAACTCCCCTATTTTGGAATCAAACGGGGGAAAGTAAAGTGTTTGGTCCAGAAGTACTACAAGAAGCCGAGGGGAAGGTAAGGGAAATTCGCAACAATTTGAGGATAGCACAGACATGCCAAAAGAGTTATGCTGATGTACGAAGAAGAGAGCTCGTTTTCAACGTGGGAGACTATGTTTATCTCAAGGTGTCCCCTATCCGAGGACTTCATCGGTTCAAGGTGAAAGGGAAGTTGTCACCTCGATACATCGGACCCTTTCAAGTTCTGGAAAGGAAAGGCGAAGTGGCGTATCAACTAGAGTTACCAGCTCGTCTATCGGATGTGCACGATGTATTCCATGTGTCACAACTCAAGAAATGCCTGAGAACGCCTGAAGAGGTGTTACCCATGAATGAAGTGGATGTAGCTGAAGATTTGTCTTATGCCGAGCAACCATACAAGATCTTGGAGACAATGGAACGCCTCACCAGAAATAAAAGAATCCGGATGTGCAAGGTGCAGTGGAAGCATCACTCAGAAAAGGAAGCCACCTAGGAGCGGGAAGAAGAGCTCGAGGCACAATTTCCGGAATTGTTTTCTTAGAAACACCAATCTTGAGGACGAGATTCCTTTTAAGGGGGGTAGAGCTGTAACACCCCAAAATTTTGATTCAAAACCCTAAATCATGTTAAGAGGGGAATTTAAAAATTTTTGGACGTGTTGCATGTTTTGCAAAAATTCAAATTCAAACTGGAATTCAAATTTAACTCAAATCAGAAAAGAAATAGAAAAAGAAAAAGAGAAAACAGAAAAAAAACCGGCCAGTGGGCCGAAACCCACCAGCCGGCCCAGCCAGCGCCCGCGCCAGCCCGCAGCCGAGCGCGCTGCTTCCTCACGCTGATAGGCGGGACCCACCCAATCTTCGTCTACCTCGCGACAGCGCCGGACTCCCTCGCACCCGAATCAAAACCGATCGGGATTTCGGCGTATCCCCGCTGAATTCTGTTCGTAGGCGACACGGACATGATCTAAACCACCCCACCGCCCTCCCCCGTCTATAAAAACCCCGGCCTCGTTCTGTTTTTCCCCCACGATCGCCGATTTTTACTCCGGTGAGAACCGAGACTTCTCCGGCGAATTCTGGCCGATCTAAGCTCGGAAATTCCGATCTAACTCGCTGGTCTTGATCCACCGCCTCCGGGGAACCTTGCAGGTGCAGAAAACTCGGTGATTTGTGGTGTAAACGCAGCGCCGACGAGCTTCGCCATGGTTTTGCCTCGGACCTCGTCGCCGATCACCTTCCAGGACCTCCGAGCTCAAGAAAACCCCCGAGGTGAGATCCCCGACCTCCCCTCTACCGATATATGCCATAAAATCACAGTTCTAGGAAGAATTCCCGAAGATCCGAAAGTTTCCAGCGAGATCGCCGCTTCCCGCCGCCGTGCACCGCCGACAGCGCCGCCCGCGCTCGATCAGAGCGACGTGGCCGCTTGTGCGCCGTTTATTTTAAATCGCACGGTAGGGTTTAAATCCCCGCGTACCGGTTCGATGTTATAATCTCAGCCATCGGTTTAAAATCGGACGGTCCATGTCAGCCCCGCGTTATAAAGACTGGAAATCTTACGTGCTACCCCCTGGGGTTCTCAGGAAATAAGAGCTAGCCCCGGAAACTTCTGATCTAGCCCCTGGAACTCTAGAAAATCATGTAAATTCATTTAAAAATCAGTTTTAGCCCCTGGACTTAATAAAAATTAGGAAAAACACCTCTAATAAGTGTAGCTAGACCCCTGGAAATTTTGAAAATAATATTATAGACCGTGTAATGGGGTGAGTTTACCTTATTAGCCCTGTTTAGTATTTAAATTAGGAAATTGAATATGTGGCTAGTGTTTAAAAATTAAAAAGTGGGACAAACATATTGTCATAATTAAATTAAAAACTTTCTCAGTATTTAGAAAACTTTGGAGTGAGATAAAAACATATTTTGGGCTGAATTGAATCTGTTTAATTTATTATTCACATTTAGGGACACATTTTTAAGTAATGAATAGTTTTAGAAAATAGGGAAAATAATTGTGAAATAGTTTACATCAGAGGCAAAGGTCAAAATATGTTATTAAAATTATTTAGGACCAGAACCTATTCTGTTTAGATGATGTATATTACTAATTTCATAATAAAGAACACATTTATGTAGTGGAAAATAAATCTGAAAATATAGCAACTAGTAAATGATAAATGGAGTTTCTAAAAACCAAAGAATTCAGTTTAAGGTTGGTAACAATTCTAAAGGCACATATGGAGAAGAAAAATACTTTTCATACAAACTTGGTAGTGAAAAGGTGTAGTAGTTGAATATAAGGAATTTATTTAAATTGGAAACTCATATATAAATAGTAGGTAAGTATAAATGTGAACACAAAAGTAGGAATCATATACACATGATTAAAAGTGCATGCAAGCCACAACTCAACACACATAAAGTAACCACAACACATATAATGTTGAAGGACTTTCATAAATGTGAATGTGTGGTTTGTATGAAGTAGAAGTGTGAACTATGTCTTATGATTGTTGTTTTTCTTTTGCTATGTGTGATGGTATGATGTAGAACCTGCTCAAGAGCAAGTTGTTCCTTTCCAAGACCAGGACTACCCATTTCAAGAGCAGCAAGAAGGAGGCAAGTGTCCTTGACCACTTTGATCCTATGCTAGGATGTGTAGATAGAATTATTTGCATTGTCAAGTTAAATATGAAACCCATGCTAGGAAGTTTCCCTAGAATTGCATCACCTTGTTTCCTCGTAGCTTGGGTTGGGATTTATTTTATCATGTCATTTATTATTATGCATATGCTTAGCCATGCTTAGAATGGGATATTTGGGATATGAGATCATCAGTTTATTTTACCATACTCTTGAATGAGATATTGTGAGTTATGTAGAGGTAGGGATCAAGGCAAGTTGGATGTTTTGGTCGTGTGCTGGGTGCACGAGACTCTGGTTTGTGTTTAGTACTTGCCTGGATCCTAAGGACTGGTTCATGGAGCATGTAACCTGGCTTTACAGTGCCAACCACATGCTGAGATGGGGCAGCTTGGCCAACTAATTAGGTGTATCCCCGGCGTAGTATGGGTGTGTTGGATGGTGCGGGGAGTAGGTGTCAGCTGGACTACCATATGAACCGCAAGGCTCAAGAGGGGGCCACTGCAGCGGGGTTGGGGCCTCTTGTATGCTGTTAGGGGTGAAACCTCAGTGGGCCCACACTCGTCGGGAATCCCTTTGTAAAGGCTTCGTAGTGATCTCCTGGCTACACACCTGGGAAGTGTGAATGTGGTTCATAGCCACTGGCATAATGGAGGTTCTTTTAGTCCACCCGGCAACGGGGGATGAAATCACTACATGTGGGTACAGTGGTACAAACTCTGCAGAGTCAAAACTGTCATGACAGCCGTGCTCACGGTCAAGAGCGGCTTGGACTTATTCATGATTAGAGGAGTGATGGTTTTGGAAGTTGTGGATGTTAAGCGGGGAGCTTAACATTGGAAATGATGTTATGGTTATTGGATTATGATGATGGGATGGGAGATTTGGACCATTTCACCTGTGTAGTAATGTAGGTGCTTAATAAGCTAAGGTGATAGGTATTAATTGCGTAGTGCTTTAACCATGAGTTCAACCTCTCCTTGTTCTAGCCATGCATGATATAATTTTTCCACACTTGCTGAGTATCATCGGTACTCAACCTTGCATATTTTGTTGGTTTATATTGCTGCTCAGGTCAAGATAATGAGGTGGTGTATAATGACCAAGACTTTGGACCCGAAGAAGGTTTCTAGGTTCATGGAGACCCCCGGGCAACGCCTGTGATGGAGCCTTCAAGAATAATATTCCGCTGCTAGTTTATTTACTTGTGATGAACTTATTATTGTCCATCGAGACTTTTGCGATGTAAGACTTATTTATATTCAACACCTAGCTTGTAATAAATGATGCTTCACTATTTGTCATCACATGTATGAGAAAATGATCCTGGCATACATGTGATATTCACTTGGTTGTTTCTTTGGAAAAACCGGGTGTGACACTGTGAATCAAGATTAGGAGCTGGAACAATGATATTAGCTGCTGAATTTTTGGGCAGAAGCACCACTTCTTCCTCTTCTTCAACGAAAATACTCTCCCCCTGCGGATATGGATCCGGACCTGCAATATTTGAACTAGTACCTGGGCTAGCTTCATCAAAAGAAACCTCACAAGTCTCCACAATTTTGTTAGTATCAAGTAAAAGCACACCGTAGCCTCTAGTATGAGATGGATAACTAGGAAACATGCCATCAACAGATCTAGCTTCAAATTTATCAAGATTACCATGTTTCTTTACAAAGCATTTGCAGCCAAAGATCCTAAAGTGTGTGACACTAGACCTATGTCCAAACCTGAGCTCATATGGTGTTTTACCTAGCTTAGCACGCAAGAAAACACGATTTGAGACATAACAAGCGGTTGCAATTGCATCAGCCTAAAATTTACTAGGAGTTTGATATTCATCAAGCATAGTCCTAGCCATCTCAAGTAAGGTTCTGTTCTTTCTCTCTACAACACCGTTTTGTTGAGGTACATATGGTGAAGAAAATTGATGATCTATTGCATTTTCAGCACAAAAGTGATCAAACGATTGATTTTTAAATTCGGTTCCATTATCACTTCTAATTGCTCTTAAAGATCCTAGGTGATCAATTGATAATCTAAGAAATAAAGTTCTAAAGTGACTAAAAGCTTCATTCTTAGATGCCATAAAGTAATCACAAGAGTATCTAGAATAGTCATCAACAATCACAAGAACATATCATTTACCTCTGAAGGATTGAACACGTGAAGGTCCTACGGTGTCAAGGTGTAAAAGTTGACCGGTTCAGTTGTCATGGTCATTGTGAGAGGAGCATGTGAACCTGCAACCATCTTAGCATGTCTACAAGAAGAGCACACAATTTCTTTGTCCCCTTTAAGCTTAGGCAGCCCACGTATGCGATCAAGAGCACTAACACGCGTGAGATGATCAAAGCCTATGTGACCAAGTCTACGATGCCAAAAATATAAATCTTTGGAATCATTTGCAACTAGACATCTATGCTTAGAGGAAGACATATCAAAATAAGCTTTAAAAACTCTTCCAAACCGAGACATGTTAAGGATAAGCTCACTATTTGAACCTACAACTTTGCAGCAGTTTTTATTGAAAATAATTTCCAGATTTTCATCTAGCAATTGTGAAACAGAAAGCAAGTTGTATTTCAAATTTTTGACAAGTGCCACATCCTTCAAAGTGTAGTGATCATTTACTCTAACCGAAACCTTAGCAACTATATGAGTTGAAGAATTATCAGCAAAAGTAACATTCTCTACACGTGACACAAAAGAGAGAGAGGAGAACCATTCTTTGTTACCGGTCATGTGGCGTGAGCAAACTGAATCCACAATCCAAATGTTCTCCTCCCTCAAGCGTGTAACTTACATAGAAGCACAATACGTCGATGACTCAATACTGGGGTTAGTTAAAAGGCATTTAGGAATCCAGTACTGAGTCACACAACGTCCAGCAGGAATAACATGCGAAAGATGAGATAAAACAGCCGGTTTATGAGTCAAAGTTTGAGATTTTTTTGTTCTTAACTACTGACTTATGAGGTGTTACTTGTGTAGCACAAAAATCAGTAGCTCCGGAGGCAAAAACTGAAGCTCCGGAGGTAAACTTTGAATATTTCTGACTCATAACACCAGGTTGCATGTTCCTGACATTCAGTTTAGTATGTGCAACAAATTTTGCATGCGATTTATAAGATCTAGCTTGCATTCTTTCCTTTTTATGTTGTTTAGCTAGTCTATAACAAAAATCTATGACATGACCATCTCTACCACAATAGGTACAATGAAATTTAACTTTGTGTTCATGTCTAGATGAGCATGCAGTATGCTTATTTGAACCCGAATGTGACAACACTCCTGCAGATTTAAAAACCACTTCTTTTTGTTTAGGAACTGTTTGAATCAAACCACTTCCTAATGATTTTACAATTTTAGGTGGATGTTCCTTAGCATGAGCATGTGAATCAAAACCTAAACCAGTTTTATCATTGCAAGACTTGGAAGAATTCAGCAGCAAGTTTAGGTTCTTATTCACATTACAAAACCGATCTAATGTCCTACGCATGTTATCAAGTTTATTTGATAGATCAAGGCAATTTTCACATGAAGTTTTTCCTTTTAATTTGTAATTGGAACAATATTTAACTTCATGAGAACGTAAAGCAATGTTCAATATAGAAATTTCTTTCATAGCATCTTCTAGTTTCTTATCAAGATCATCGCAAGTAGAACAATGCAAAACAATTGTAGAACAACAAGCATCTTTCAAGTTTTTAACATTAAGTGCAGCAAGCTTTTTGTTCTTTTCGATTTCAAGTTCAAGTTTATCAAGTAAGGAGGTGTGTGCACTTCTTAGAGAGGACAATTATTCATATATTAAATCACATGAGGAACAAGAATCATCACTAGGAATCAAGTATTTTAAACGATTAATTTCATATTCTAGTGACTCAATTTTAACAGCATTGTCCTTAAGCTTTTTGTCCTTTTCTTAACAATAATAGTGGCACGAGAAATAGCATCACACATTTTTTCGCAAGTAGGACATTCCTCTTCATTGTCACTGTTGTGTTCTGCATCCTCCATATTTGATTTTGATTTGCCCGCCATAAAGCACAAGTTTGCCAGATCATCTTCATCTTCATCACTTCCAATGTCTACATCACTCGAGCCAAGTTCTTGAAGTGCGGTGATGAAATTGTTTATCAGTTTGCGTACTGTAAACCCTTCTTTTTCTTGTTGGTGTTGCCAAAAGAGGACTTGACTTTATTCTGCTTTTCATCACGGGTAGAAGGACCTGAAAGGTTAGGGCAATCTATACGAAAGTGTCCTGTCTTACCACATTCAAAGCATCGTTGAGGTCTGGAGCTTCCTCTCCTTCTAGTTCTCACATTTTATAATGCTTTTGGGAACCTAGTAGAAAGAAGTACTAGCTCCTCCCCTGGAAACTCCTCAATCTGTTCTAGGGTTAGTGAAGACAGAAAAGCAAGTGTATTGCTAGATGATTGGCCGGAGCTAGGCATATCACGTTGTGAGACAAATGCAATAGTCTTATTTGGGTTCTTATGTGATATAATGTCAATTTCATGAGTTTTTAGCTTAGAATAAAGCACATCTAATGTAAGAGTACTCATGACAGTGGATTCACGTATGGATGTTACTTTCATCTCCCAAATTGGCATGTCTAATGCACTTAGTAATTGCCTAGCATTTTCAGCATCTGAAAAATTAACATTGACGCTACGCAAGTTACTGAGAATTTTATTAAAGCGAGCAAAGAGGTCATCAATGGACTCACCGGGTTGCACCTCAAAGCGCATGTATTCTCTCTTGAACATATCCTGTCTTACCTCCTTGATCATGTTGGATCCTTCGTGGTAGTCACAAAGTGCTCTCCACACATCGTACGCCGATCTGAGGTGTGCAACACGGTCGAAGTCGCTCTGAGTTAGTCCTTGTATGATCAAGTTCCGAGCCTTGTTGTTGTTGTCGACATCTCTCATGTTTGTAGCCATGACTTGATCGTTTGAAGGCACATCGTAATGCTTGTACACCTTGTAACAACCCTAAGTTTTGTAAAGTTTGATGTCAACTTATGAAACAAAGTTAAGGCGATAAAAGACTATAGTTGTGTCACATGACATGATGAACACAAATATGGACAGGTGAGGGAGTTAAAAATTTTCTCTAGCCCATGCTCAACACATGTTAACCTAGGGGAAAGAATTACACTCCCAAAAAAACTCTAACTCATGTGCACCCTTTTCTATGAGGAGAGTGGAGGAAATTTAAACACAATTTTGATTCTTTTAAAAGGATTCATATTCAGATTGCCAAATACTTGCAAATGAATTCACCAATGCAATTTCCAGGTATTAAGGAGCTTCTGGTCTAAATTGGAATAATTTTGGAGCTCGTATACTATTTATTCCGAGGATTAAATGAGGACACGTTCAAATCCAAACTTAAATTTGAATTTTGAACCAAACAAACTCAATTTCAAAATCTGATTTCAGATTTGAGATCCTCGTAATTCCTTTGACCTATCCTCCAAGTTTGATCACAATTGGAGCTCATTTGCTATTTTAAATCGAATTGAGGGATAAGAAGCAAAATTGGGGCTGTGGACCCCACCGGTCAGTCTCACAAAAATTCAACCGACTCCAGCGACACAGCAGCTCGGTGCCGGCCACCTCCCACGCCACCTCCTACTGGGTTGATCTTTTGCTCGTCCTGATCTTCCCCACATCGAGTACAACAGAGCCACTTCGCTTCTTCCCCGTTCTGCCTGCTCCCGTGTGCTTCTCTCCCGAGCAGAACAGAAACTGGGGCTCTGCTCTTCTTCCCATCACGCAGCCACCACTGGACCTCGGTTGCTCAAGCTCCCCACAGAGAAAACCTTCGCCCGTGAGTGCTCTAGACGGTTGTCAACTTCCCTCCGCCGTCCTGAGCTCACCGGCGCCTAGAAGCAGCAAAGTTTCTACTGCTCCTGAGCTAAAGCTGAAGAAACTGGAACTGATCACCGTGGCCAGCCCAAACCAGGAGTGATCACGCCCAAGCAAGCCAACCCATTGGTGCACCTACAAGTCTAGTTGCTCACCTCTGAAGCTCAGCCCTAGCCATTGATCACAGAGGGAGAATTTCAAGTTTTTCTCACGGGCGACAGAAACGGACCTTGAGGTAAGGAATTGTAAAATTCGTCCTCAAATCATGTTTGTTGGGTCTCAAACTTCACAAACAGGATGTTAACTGCCCAGCACACCTCCTCCATTGATTTTAGACCAAGAAATTGAGTGTAGAGTGAGCAATCCGAGCTCTTTTAGAGGGTATGCCGCTGGACCCTATCGGGCGCACGGTGCCGATAGGTTTAGAGCCCTCTCCAGCTGGTTTAGACCTCATGCCGGTCTTCTACATGATCCCCTGGTGCTGTAGAGCCCAAGAACCGACCATTTGGTGGAGAATTCACCGTGCAAGACCTCGCCGGAGCCCTAGGGTTTGCTGTGGCCGGTGCGCCCTGTTTTCCGGCGAGTTTCAGCCGCCGGCGACCTCACCAACGTGTTCAGCGTGGGGAAATATAGGGGGGCGGCCAGCAGGGGGTCTGGAGGTGGCTGGGAAGTGCTTTTCCGGCGACATCGCCCTATGGGGCCGCCACTGCCCGGTTTAGCGCGAGTCTGGAGGTTAGGGATGACAGGTGGGACCCACTGTCGGCATTTAAACATTTTCCAGATTTTCCCACTTTAGTTCAAACTTTAGAGAGCCATAACTTTGTGTAGGAGTGTCCAAAAATTGTGAAACAAATTTTGTTGGATTCCTCTCAAAGAGTACTATCTAGGGGTGCAGCCAAATGTTTATGAAAATCCCTGTATTTGGCTCATTAATTCATTTAAAGGAAATATTGTATGAATTTTTACAGGAGTTCTGTATATTGGAAAATTCCCAAATTTGGCCAGGACATTCTTCCAAAATTCCTTGAACTCCAGTAACAATTACAGAGGCATTAGACCTCATTTGCTTGGTCAAATGATGTGTTCATTCCTTATGTCTCTGAAAAATGGGAAAATGAACAGAGACATTTTCAGCTTTTCCCCAATCCTTGTAAAATCCATATCTCCATGTAGGAAACTCCAAAAATGGTAAAACCAATTCCTATGGACTCAGGACATTTTGTACTTCACAAAAAGTCTACTTTGCAGCATAGGAAAGCTTAATATCTAGGGGGTAAAGGCAGATTAGTTAAAACTACATAAGGATTTGTTGTGCTCATATGAAGCCATTTCATGAGCTCAAGTTTTGCACACTGCCTAACTAGCTTCCATAGAAGCTGTGGTTAAATTCTCAGCTTCATTGGACCTCTGGAACTTGAGCTACCATCTTTTAGGTTTAAGTGTTCATATAATGGACTTAATCACATGGTGATTACTAGTATCTCTTTTCACCCTAGCTTTCATCTTCTCTAAGGTTTAGATCCAACAACAGAAACCTTTCTGTTGTTTATCTCTCTTATGTGTGAGTTAACTTGAACAACAGTTTTGAAACAGTTTCTAAATTGCTTTTGAAATATATGTGCATTGCAATATAATAGCTCACGTGACGTCGACGTTCGACGAGGACTCGACTCTGCAGCGAGGATCTCCATCTCGTGACGAGTTTGGCGGATTCTCCGGAAGAAGAATAACTTCTAGCTTCTAAAAAACCGTTGAGCAAGGCAAGCCCCGGTTTGCATATCGTTACCATTTTTAAATTTTGCTTTACTTCACCTCAGGTTTATTAGACTTGATATTGTGCATTATGTCTAGGATGATTGAAACTCACTTGCATGCCTATTACATCCCTCATTAGAAGGTTTAGTGTAGGCTCTGCCTCGTTGTAGATGCTAGGCTAATGTTGTAGCTAGCTCGGTAGAAGTCGAGTAGTAAAAAGCTACTCGCGAGAAAGTTCGAGTAATGGAGTTACTCGCGAGAGATAAATCATAAGAGCACCCTCATGAATATGAGATGGGGACGGGGATGTTCCTGTAGGATGGAGCGCTCAAGGTTGGTCTCGACCTGCGTGGGTGTGACAATGCTTGAGACCACATTTGGCCTGGACCGGGATGGTAAGGCAAATGTGGAGATTGGTTGTAGCCCCGTCCGTGTCGGTTAAGGACCGTATGTATGCGGCCCTGCTGGACAAGATTGAGCTGTACCGGATGTATAGTGGGGTATGGGACCCATGAAACCGACGTAACTCGATGGACTGTGATATAGAAACTCATCCTTCGCGTGGGAATGGCGTTGAGAAGGCAGGAGGTGTAAATCCTTTAGCGGGCAACTTCGACGTGTCCGCGTAGAGGACCATCCTGCTCGGTGCGAAGCGTTTTTCTATGTCGGGGTGTTGTGTGAAAGGTTGCTGCATACAACGTAAGAAAGAGCTCTTGAGAGAGTCTTTCGAGGCGGGTGTATGTGTCGTGTATTCCGGGTTGTTATTGATTCGAATCACCGTCGCTCGCGGAAGAGGATTGAGCATACTTGCCCACTGCGCCGTGACTTAGTAAGAAGACGAACTAAGTTACATAACATGCTGTTTGTGTATTAATCACTGTATTGGAACCTTGACTGAAGTAGATATAGAGCCAACTAAATTTCAGTTCCACCTTAGGCTAGCAACATCGGGATAAGCGTTTCTTGTTTGATTGTGGACTTCCGATGTTGTGAGGCATGAGGACCACTAAAATGAAGGCTAAAAGAATCTGAATATAAGGATCATTTAGTCAAGATGCATTTTGCAAATTCCTATTCCTACTGTCTTACTACCCCTGCATTTAGAGTTACATGTTTAGGAGTGACGGTTAAGTCTTGCTGAGCCTTAGTGCTCACGGTTGCTTCTGAGTTGTTTTTGCAGGTAGCAGGATGCCTGCTATGAAGAGGGTTGTTCGGTGAGACGACGAACCTCACGGTTCGTCCAACTCATCGGAAACCTAGCCGCTGCCTTTATTTGGTGAAGTTAGTAGGAAGCGTTCACGGGCTGAACGACTTCTCTTCGGCGTAGTTAGGGTCGAGAGTGATTAGATTGTCCAGCAAGTTTTAATTTCCGCTGTGTGTGTACATTATGTTTTAAAAGAAATTATATTAGTAACAAAATGGTTCAGTTATGTTCTCATCGTCTTTTCGTGCATGCTGTTGGGTGCCGTATCGCACGGCACCACCCACTGCGATCTCCGGGCCTCACAGCATGGTATCAGAGCCGCATTGGGAATAGCACGCATGAAAAGGGTCTATTTTCGAAAACTTAGGAGTATACGAGTGAGGAACGTATAGTATGCCCACATAAGGAGTATTAATAGCATAGTTACTTAAGGTGGCAAGCTAATAGTGTGTTACTCTTCAGTATTTCAATTCAGTAGCGACGCACCTACGTGGAGGTAAGAATGGTAAGGAACGCCACCAAAAGCGGATCAATTTCGGTTAGCTCTTCCATACGAGAAAAGTAGTGTGGGATGTCCCGTTCAGCAATGGATGGGAAGTGAATATGTTTTCTAAGACTCTTCATGTCTTAGAGACATATGAATGGCACTAGCCTCCAGTGCGAAAACCCAGGGGCAAGAGGAGGAGACCCCATCGTGTGGTTTGTAACACGAAGTGTGTTCTTTAGGACTCTTCATGTCCTATGAGGCATACAAAAGTGCTGTTCCACCAGTCTGCTTTATTGCAAAGGTGTGGAACCCCAGTCGGGTGGTGAATAACCCGATCATGTACCGTGAGACGTGGCTTGGCTCAAGGACGGCCCGTATGGCAATGATACGGGGCGTATGTTTTTACTATGATATGGACCTGCCTGAAATGACAAACCAATGTGTGCATCATTATTGAGTGGTTTTCTGCAGGTACCTTAACCACGTTAGTACATGTCGTGTAGACAACGTTTGTGAGTGATCGTTTTAGTGCCACCATTTGAAACAAATATGCCGGTATAAAGCCGGTTAGGCTTTTAATTTGGTGAGGAAACGTAGTACCGTGATGTGTTTTGAACCGCATGAAAAAGAAGGTTTGAAAAGATAAAGAGTAAATTTGGAGTCTAGGATTCCATTAAGGGTTAATGAACTCCTATATTGAACTAAGAGTCAACTGGGAGTATAGATTTATTCACCAAGACTTAGGAATAACCTCCCCTGTTTTTGGCAGAATTTTGCTGAAGTTGAACAGGACATAACTTTTGTTTGGTTGCATCAATGGAGGTGAGTGATACATTTCTGGAAAGCTATTGAAGTCTTCTACAACTCTTCAGTAGAACTCCAGATCAGAATAACCATCCAAATGGATGAAATTCTCAGAGGAGTGTGAACTGCCCAAAAACAGGCAGTCGCAAATTGCTCTCTGGAAATTTCTGTATTTCGACCATAACTTTCTGTAGAAAAATATCTAAGGGTCAAGTAATACACCGTTGGAAATCTTGTGATATATTCTATGACTTTGTAGTTCAAAGTTTCTCCAGATGTGGAGTTTAAAGTGATGAAATCTTGCGGACAAAACAGCTACTTTCAAAGGAGGTGCTGTCAAAATTGTTCCAGATTTCTGTCAACTTTGAAATATCACAACTTTTGATCCATGACTGATATGAAGGCAAATGAATACTTGCTGGAAAGATATTGAAGTTAACTATAACTTGATATTCAACTTGAGACATGAAGTTGCCATTTTCATATTCAAATTCTGGGATTAAGACCAATTGGTCATTCTGAACAAAGTAGTGCTTATCGTCATTTAGCTTGAGACTTGTTGTGGACAGGGATGTTTTAGACTTCTCTAAGTTCCATAACATGTTATTGAGTTATTTTTCAGTTTTGCCTACTATTGGAATTAAGGGTTTGGACAAACTTGCTCAAGTTTGATAGATATCAGAATTGTCTAAACCCTGGTTAGATTGTGTAGTGCTGCAATATATATGTGATGTTTTTACAGTTAATGTTTTTGAATTCAAGTTGGGTTTAAACTTTGAATTTTAACTGTAAATTGCTCACTCTTGCAGCATGGACCGTGCTCATTCCATGACTGAGGTTGGTGAGTCGAGTCACGGCGAAAGTAATTCGCCACGACAAGAAGTGCCGACATCATCAACCGGATTGGCGGAAATCTTGGCAAAGATGGCTGAGTCTCTGGATCTGTTGGTGCGACAAAGCATACGACAGGAGACACTACAGCAAAATACCCCGCCAAGCACTTATCTGGATTTTCTAGCAAGACAACCACCGGTTTTCTCGGAAGCGAAAGAACCGTTGGAGTCGGCTCATTGGCTCCAATGTATTGAAGCCAAGTTCGGGATGCTTGAGTGCGATGAGTACCAGAAGTCTTTATTTGCTGCTCAACAACTCCACGGAGCTGCTGGAGTTTGGTGGGCGGAATACATCGCTACTCTTCCTGAAGGTCATCGAGTGACGTGGGATGAATTCCGGAATGTTTTCCGGGCACGTCACGTTTGTTCGGGAATTCTTCGAACAAAGTATCAAGGTTTTCTGGAGCTAAAGCAAGGAGAAAGGAGTGCGTACGAGTACTTCAAGGAGTTTGAAGACTTGATGCAATACGCAACTCATATGGTTGACTCGGAAGCGTTGAAGTACGAGTATTTCTTCCGAGGTTTGAATGTTGAACTTAAGGAACAAGTGACCTTGTTCAATAACAGTATTTACAATGAGTTGGTAAATGCCGCTATCATTAAGGAAGACATGCATCTTTGTTGCGAAGCGGAACTGAAAAGAAGTATACCGCTAGACAGTGATATCGAGGTTCGTCCGAACTATCGAGTGCGGTATTACTCGCCAGTTAGACAACAAATTCAGCCTGTGGTGCAACTCTCACAACCACGGCTGGAGTTGATCACTTATGAGCCTCCACCTCAACAGCAGCGGACAGAAATTATTTGTGCAACCCTACCGCAACCATCTACGCACAAATTATCTCCACTTCGTGTTAGTAGAGAGCTGAGGATGTCTGCAGCATGAAACCATCGTGGAGCTGAGCAGAGCCACACTTATGTGTTGTCTCATCAATGCTCAGATCAGCATCATGAACCTTCAAAGAAGAATCTTTCAAAAGCTGGCAGGGTTAATTATACTGCCATTGAGGACATTGCTAAAGGCGAACCCGTTTTGGCGGGCATGTTCACTTTACATGAACAGCCCACTTTCGTGTTGTTTGATTCCGGAGCCACCCACAATTTTATTAGCAGAGACTATGTGCTGAAGAATAGTCTTCCATTTAGCACAGTTAAGCATCCGTTTCATATCAGCTCACCCGGAGGCAAGATATTCACAGATGAGATGGTCTCACAGGCACCTTTATGTTTAGGTTGAAACATCTATCCTGCGAGCCTTATCATACTCAAAGGCCAAAGGATTGATATTATCTTGGGGATGTCATGGTTGACACATTATGGAGCTATCTTTGATATCAGCTCTCGGACTGTCCAACTGAATTCCCCAATACATGGTTGCAACACATTGAATCTTGTGGATCCATCACAACGAGTTGCAGCGGTGCATCAGATTGAAGCTCCTAAACTTGAGGATATTCCAGTGGTATGTGAATATCCAGATGTGTTTCCCGAAGATTTACCGGGCATGCCGCCCGAACGTGATGTAGAGTTCAAGATTGAACTAGCACCGGGAACAACACCTATTTCTCGGCGACCATACAAAATGGCACCGAAGGAGCTAGCAGAATTGAAGGAGCAGCTTAATGACCTCATGGACAAAGGTTTTATACGCCCAAGTTCATCACCTTGGGGCTGTTCTGCACTCTTCGTGAAGAAGAAGGATGAAACTTTGAGACTATGTGTAGATTATCGTCCACTGAATACTGTCACTATCAAGAATAAGTATCCACTACCGCGCATCGATATTTTGTTCGATCAACTAGTGGGTGCTAAGGTATTGTCCAAGATGGATCTTCGGTCCGGGTATCACCAGATAAAAATCCGGGCAGAAGACGTACCTAAGACGGTGTTCTCGACAAGATATGGTCTTTATGAATATCTTGTCATGTCCTTTGGATTGACCAATGCTCCGGCTCACTTTATGTATCCCATGAACTCTGTGTTCATGCCGGAGTTAGAGAAGTTCATCGTGGTTTTCATCGACGATATCTTGGTCTATTCAAAGTCATAAGAAGAACACGTTGAACATTTGCGTATTGTACTCCAACGCTTGAGGGATCACAAGCTATATGCAAAGTTCAGTAAATGTGAGTTTTGGATCAGCAAAGTGCCGTTTCTTGGGCATATTATTTCAGCGGAAGGCATCGCTGTGGACCCAAGTAAAATCGAGCAAGTGCTGAATTGGAAATCTTCAACATCTGTTCATGAAGTGAGGAGTTTCCTAGGTTTAGCGGGTTATTACCGGAGATTCATTCCAAACTTCTCCAAAGTCACTAAACCTATGACGGAGCTGTTGAAGAAAAGCACCAAGTATGATTGGAATAATTCATGTGAACAAGCTTTTCAATCTTTAGTGAAGTATCTCACTACAGCTCCAGTTTTGGCCCAGCCGGACACAACAAAGCCGTTTGATGTTTATTGTGACGCATTCAGCAATGGTTTGGGTTGTGTGTTGATGCAAGAAGGACGTGTGGTCGCGTATGGATCCCGCCAACTCAGGGGTCATGAGCAGAATTACCCGACGCACGACCTTGAACTAGGTGCAGTGGTCTTAGCATTGAAAATGTGGAGACATTATCTACTAGGCAATCTAGTACATCTCTACACTGACCACAAAAGCTTGAAGTACATCTTCACACAGAAGGAACTGAATATGAGGCAGCGAAGATGGCTCGAATTGATCAAGGATTATGAACTTGAAATTCATTACCATCCGGGCAAAGCAAATGTGGTTGCCGACGCACTTAGTCGGAAAGCCCACATTCACCATTTAGCCATGGCTGCACATGAAGGAGGAGAACCAAACCTGCATTTAGTTTCCTACGGATCGCTGTTCAACCTTGCTCTTATTCCTACAATCCGAGATGAGATTGTAGAGGCTCAGAAGAGAGACAGGGGTATGTCTCATATCCGGAGGAGAGTGGACAGCGGTGAATTGAAGATGTTCCGCAAGGATGAAGAGGGTACTCTATGGTTTAACAACCGTATAGTTGTACCCCGAAATATGAAATTACGAAGGAAGATATTGGATGAAGCGCATTTATCCAAGTACCCCATTCATCCGGGAAGCAATAAAATGTACCAGGACTTGAAATCTAAGTTCTGGTGGACACGGATGAAAAGAGAGATTGCGAAGTACGTATCCGAGTGTGATACGTGTCGGCGGGTTAAAGCCGACCATATGAGGAAAGCTGGACCACTTCAACCGCTGAAGGTTCCAGCATGGAAGTGGGAAGACATAAGTATGGACTTTATCATCGGTTTACCCATGACCAGCAACAAGCATGATTCTATTTGGGTAATCGTCGATCGTTTGACCAAGACCGCTCATTTTATTCCAGTCCATACTAAATATGTGGCAAAGAAGGATGCAGAGCTGTTCATCTCGAGAATCGTGTGTTTACACGGGGTTCCCAACACCATCGTGTCTGACCGAGGTGCGTTGTTCGTATCCAGATTTTGGGAGCAACTGCATGCTTCCTCGGGAACCAAGTTAATTCGGAGTTCACCGTATCATCCACAAACTGATGGTCAAACGGAGAGGATAAATCAGATTCTGGAGGATATGCTACGGGCATGTGTGTAAGGGCCTCAGTTTTTGACACATAATTGAAGTGTTCATCACCACACACACACCTCATTTGAGGAAAGATGATGAACACAAATGAAGAGCAAGTAACAATTATCAACATGCTCATTAGAAAACAAACTCACAAATTGCAAAAGTGGTATTTCCCACATGTGATATAGATGGGCTGGACATATGAAAACTCCTACACTTTACTAAGGATGTCCATGCCAAGTTTCACCCAAATTCAAAACCTTTTTGAGGTCATTTTGGGTATAGTTAGGAAGAGGGCAGTTTGAAACCATATTCAAATTCAAACTGTTTTTATCCCAAGAATTTAAAAGTGGGAGGCATATTCTTACTCAACACATTTTTGTGAGCCCACACACCAATTTTCACTCCATTTGGAGTTGATCTTGACATGAACTAAGTGGGGCAAATTCAAACTTCATTTGAATTCAAAACTGCACTTGTGCTGAAATTCACTCAAACCAAACCCAATTCGAATGGCTCAAGGGTGAATAATCTGAATCACCAGGGGTATTATGGGGTTCACTGTTCACTACAGTGATCAGGAGTAAATTTCAGAGGTTAAAACCCCGGGTGAGGCCCACATGTCATAGAGGGAAGAAGGAGAAACTTGCAACCAAAGTCAGAGTCTCGGTGGGAAATTCCACCGAGCAGCTGTCGGCTGTGCCACCGAGCAGCTACCGGTGCCACCAGCTGCTTCCCCCTCCGTGCGCTGGCTCCCAGGGTGGCTTGCTCGCGCCCCCACGCGACCGGCACCGCCTCAGCCGAGCAGGAGTCGGCCGGCTTTATCTTCTCGCGGGCAAACCCGAGCAGCGGCATTGTTTCTCGCCGCAGCTCTCTGCTCAATCGGGAAAACCAGCAAAACAATCTCCTTCGTTCCTAAGCTGCTAGACAGCCACCGGAGGTCACACACCACCCTCCCAACACCTGGACCACCGGGTTTCGGACCCTGTTCCCGTGACCAACGACGACCGCCGCAGTTTAGCTGAAGGACGGCGATCGGTCTCACGCGGGCAGCACGCCGCAACCACTTCCACGGCCGAGCAAGGGTGGCAACAGGAGCGCACGGACTTCACACTGTTTCCACCTGAAGCTCAAGCCACGCCGTGAACTCTCGCCGGCGAATTCTCAGTTTTTGCTCCGGCAACCTTAAACTGAGCTTCCGGTACGGTTTCTTTAAATTCTCACTCTATGATCTTTCGGAGGTCATCAAATCTTGCACATAGACGCTGGACTAGCCGGCGATCAAGTTCTTTTCTGCATCCGTAGTGTAAAACTGTCTAGGAGTGACGAATTTCGAGCTCGATCGAGGGCGGTCATGGCGGGCACGATCGGTCACACGGGGCCGACCCACTTACCGCCATCCCTGAACCCTTTTGGCACCCTTTCGAGCTTCCTAGAGGTACACTAATGCTATAGGACCGTTTGTTCGAGGTGTTGGTGGGTTGGGACCCACGGTCGACAGCGCCGAACCTCAACCGAGGCCGCGGCACGTCGCCGAGCTATTTCCGGTCACCCCCAGCCGACCTGACACCACCGACGTGTTCCTCGACGTCGACAACCCCCTGGCGGCGAGTTTCAGACCATGGGAGGTCCGGCAGCGGCGAGCCGGCGAGCTTCGGGTCTGCTCCGGCAAGGTCGGCGGCGCGGGCGCGAGAGAACGGCGGGAGGAAGACGAAGCCGGCTGGCCCACGTGTCAGCGGCTGAAGAATTTAAATCGGGATCGAGTGTGGCCAGGGATCGGCTGTGCTGGCGCGCAAATACCCTGTGAGCTCCGGTGTGCCGGACACCTCCGCGCTCGACACGTGTCCCCGCGGGCCCCCGAGAGTTTAAACTTTTTCCCTGATTTTCAGAATTCTTCCAAACTTCAAATCCTCATAACTTTGGCTAGAAAGCTCCAAATCGAGTGAACCAATTTGGTTGGATTCAGCTCTTTGAGGACTTTTCAGCAAATCAAGTTTCACTTCATGAAAACCCTTAAATCTCCAGAATTAATTCCTCAAAATTTAAACTGTTATGAATTTTAACTGGAGAATCCTTTGGAGAAAAATCCTGAAATTTTGCTGGGATGTTCACCAAAATATCCCTGAACTACCATAAAAATTTCAGATCCATTTGAGCTCATCTGATCCACCTAATGGTGTGATTAGTGAAACTGTTCCAGAGAAAATAGAAAATGTTCAGAAACATTTTCAGAATTTTCTCCGAAACTGTTTAGCTCATAACTTTAGCTAGGAACCTTCAAATTAAGTGAGACCAACTCCATTAGAACCCTCTAAAAATCTAGTTTTCAGAAAGTCATAGTTGGCTTCATGAAAATTCCTAGGACACCCTAAGAGTTCCAATTAAGGTCAAGGACATAATTAATTGTGGAGGGCTCAAATGAGCTTCGCTGCAACTAAAACTTGACCAAGTCCCTGTTTAGGTTGTAACCAAGCCACAGTAAAAGTTTCACAGTCATTAGGTCTGTCTAGCAAGGGTTATAGACTTAACAACTTCAAACTTAATACAAATGCATTAAATTAATACATGTATTGTTTCTATCATATAGTCGCTAAGGTCGAGGAGGAACCCGAAGTCCTAGACTTCGTTACTCCGGAGGAACAGCTAGCCTACGACCAAGAGCAGCAAGGCAAGCTCCGGTTTACATTAACCTTTTTACAAATTTTTATTATTTTGAGCACATACTTGTTTCCTCTTTTCTGTACATTAAAGTCTTGTTTGGAAGCCCCACTGCATAGCCAAGAGAACCATGGGTAGGGTTAGGATTGCAAACCCCGTTAGCTACTGCATTGCTAGGATAGAGTAGGATTCGGTACAAGTCGGGTAGTTGGAACTACTTGCGAGAATAGGCTAGAGGCACATTGCTCGGGTAGTGATAGCACATGAAACACATGGCAAGAAAATGAGACCAAGCGGAGGGTAAGGGCAGCAGGACTTTGGGGCCTGTGTGCTGTAGCTCCGCTTGTGTCGATTGAGGACCGAGCCGTGTGCGGGCCTGTTGAACAAGCTAGAACAGTACCGAAGACCTACCGGCTATATGGGAACCGGGAAACTGATGTAACTCGGGTAGCTGGGTATTGAGGCATTGCCCGTCGTTCAGAGGGTAGGTTGAGAGCTTGAGGTGTAAATCGGCTGGCGGCACGGAGATGCGCGTGCAGAGACCTCTTGCTCGGGACGATGGGACCGGTTCAATATTTGGCTGACGGGTGAAAGGTAGTTGCGTACGGCATCCGTGATGGTTGTTGTAGGCAACATCGAGTACGGGCGTACGTGACGGGTTGTTCGGGTAACCCTGCAGGTGTAAATCAATTATACGTCAGTGAGTACCACTTGTTCACTGTACCGTGACGTAGAAAGAACAGGCTAGACACATGTTAAAATGCTGCTGATTGAAAGATGGACATTAATTGTTAATGATATGCTGTAGTCTAGAGCTAACTAAAGTTCTTTTCAACTTTGGGCAAAGTACATGAGAGAAATGCGTTTCTTGTTTGATTGCGGCTCTCTTATGTGCCTTAGCGTAAGGTTCTCCACAACCTGCTGCTAAAACTTGAAAGTAAGGTTCTACTAATTAGGCGAGTCCTTGCAAATGATTTTTACCTCATGCAACCCATTACTCTCATGTAGAAGTTCCATGTTTAGGTGAGACGGGTTAGTAGCCCGTATAAGGATGTTATTAGTATATAGAAAGTGGCATATTAACCTATTTGTTATGTCGGAAAATCGTGCATCTCGGGACGTTCATGTCTTGGGGGGTGCACGTAAGCGCTGTCCACCAGTGCGCACAAGGTGAAGGGTGCAGCCCCACGGGTGGCAGGTAACCCGACCCGCTTTTATATCCTCTACGACTCTTCATGTCGTTTGGGGTATTCGAGCAACGTCTGTCCCTGGCGTGCATGGTGCAACTTGGGAGACCCCGTCACGTGGTCTAAAACGTGAACACGTAACTCAAGGCGTGGTTGGCTTGAGAACATCCGGGTGAGTGATGACGGCCGGGTGTACTAACTGTATGGATTCCGGGCTCGGTGTGCAGCCGAGTCTGATGATTGTTTGAGTTTCTGCAGGTAGCCTGACCACGAAACGGTAGACGTGTAGCATCCATGTGCGAGTGACGTTTAGTGCCACTGAAATAACGAAGCCAGCTAAGTCCGGTATAGGTTTTTCTTTGTGAGGACGTAGTACCGACATGATCTGGTGACGCATCGACGTCACACCCAACTAAATGAACAAATTCAATTAAAACTTGAAAGTTTTGATCTAAAGTAGTAAAAATTGATGTAACTCCTTCCCTTGAACAGGATATTCAAAGTTAACAAGCTTTCAACTTAGAGGTTGTTAAGGACAGAGCACTCTGTTTTTAGCTGAATCAAGGCTGAAGTTAATCAGGGGTTAGAGGTTGAGTTCTTTCGAGGTTGGGGTTGTATGATACCTTTCTGGAAATCTTTGGAAGAACTTTACAACTTTTCTG
Source organism: Neostapfia colusana (assembly GCA_030760725.1). Lineage (NCBI taxonomy): Eukaryota > Viridiplantae > Streptophyta > Magnoliopsida > Poales > Poaceae > Neostapfia > Neostapfia colusana. The sequence continues at coordinate 22,358,660 of JASWHV010000011.1, forward strand.
TTGAGGTCCAGAGGTGTTTCATCCCTTAACCACTCGAAAAATGCAGTAAAGTTGAAACTGTCCAGAAAACAGGACAGAGTAAAGACTCTCTGTAGACTCTCTGTAATTTAAGCATAACTTCCTGCATAAAAATCCAAAAATAGAAAATGAGGTAGTTCTGGAAAGATTATGAGATGGGTTACAACTTTGTAACAGAAAGTTTTGTCAGATTAGGGACAGAAGTAACTGGGATTCTTGGATCAAATCAGTACCTAAGGCAGGGAGGTGCTGTCCAATTGTTTCCAGAAATTCTGTTAACTTTGACATCTCATAACCTTTGAACCAGGACAGATATTAGGCCAAGCAAATACTGGCTGGAAAGCTATTGAAATTAGCTTTAACTTTGATGTTGAACTCCAGAATTAGTTTTGCTTTTAACATGGCCTAAATCAGGTTGAAATGGAAACTGGTCAGGGCTGTCATGGGAACAGCAGATCAGCAGTCAAATTTGTTTAAAATTTGAACTATGTTTCCAAGTTTTATGGGTTCAGTGACATGTCTTATGTTATAACTCAATGGTTTACTGTTTGAATAAATATTTGACATTTCTCAAATATATTCTTACAGATGGCAGCAGATAAACAGTTGGAGAACGGGTGGGTAGTTTCCCACTGTTCTGACCGTAGCGGCTACCCGGAAGCATTGTGGCAAATGCTCCAATATTTCGGGTACAATCAGATGCCGCAGTACTTCGCCAAAGAAGATGGCAAAGGGGGGAACAAGACGTGGATGATCCATGTCGAGGTTCCTACAGGACCTACGCCACCCGGTTGGGTGCCATTCACCGTCACGGTGAGAGGAAGACAACCGGAAGGGATGTGGCAGGTGGCAGCCCGTGACACTATGTCACGTTTCTGCCAACTACACGTGCAGGCTATGGAGGGCACTCCATACGCACTCGTTCCGGTGGAGGGACGAGCTCAGCATGTGTGGGAAGAGAGGTACCTGGAGGCAACAGACCCGAGTTGCCCAAGGTACAACCCCGCGGAGGCAAATCTCAGCCTCCAAATGAGGGCGGGAAATGCTGTGATGGACAGCCAAGCTGTTCACACGGAGCATCTCGCCACCAAGCTCAAGGAGAGCATAAGCCGTGGAGATCATTTCGAGAGTGCTCACAGCGCACTCCGTAATGTGCTCCTTCCGACAATCAAGCGACTGAATGAACAACACAATCAGTTGCGTCGTCTGAAGAAGGCAAAGAAGAAGAGCCGTGTTGACATCGCGGCGTTGCAAGAGCTGGTGCAGACCCTAACCCAGCAGAATGAGGACCTTGCTCAAGAGCGGGACGACGCTATCGAGGAAGGACAAGGCTGGGAAGAGGACTACAACCAAGCTATGGATGAGGTGCATGCGTTGCAGGACCTCGTGCCCCCGGTGTTAGGCGTACCGGTAGTCTTGGGTCTTCCAGCAATGGGAGAACCCGGGATGGGAGAAGAGGTGGTAGACCCAGAGCCACCAGCAGAAGTACAGGAGGAGGACGACCCACAGGAGGTCGAGTTCTACTCCGAGTAGGGGGTTACGGTTGCCAAGTAGGGCAGCTAGGGTAGCGTAACCCAACTTTTGTAATCGGTGGCATGTCATGTAGACAGTAGCGTATGTATAGGTAGTGACGACATGAGCACGACTTCTCGGGATCCGAGAATAATGTATCTTGTATAAAGTTTATGCTTTATCAAAATATGTGAATGTTGTGCAAATTAATCATGTGTCGCTTCAATACCTACTGTTGCTTATGGAAATTTTAAGTAAGACACGTGCTAATCGCTGCTGTTTTGAATTTCAGGATGACGCGTACTCGCGCCAACCCTGACGTTGGGTGTACCAGTCAAGGGGGAGAGACCTCCCAACCACCTCCCGAGGACTCCTCGGGACAACAACAGCAACAGCAGCAACAGCAACAACAAACACCGCCACAGCCACTGCCAACGGTTACATTGGCCGACATCGTCGCGGCAATGGCGGGCTCGCATCAGCAGCACACAGAGTTGCTGCAGGCTCTTATCGCCAATACGTCTCGCCCAGAGAGACGTCAAGACCGTGAGGAGCGTCAACAGAGCTCCTACTCCGACTTCCTGGCAACTCATCCCCCAGTATTCTCAAGGGCGGATGAACCACTTGACGGGACAACTGGCTCCGCGCCATAGAGATGAAGTTCGGGCTGCTCCAAATCAGCGAGCAGCGCAAGACTCAGTTCGCGGTCCAGCAGCTCCAAGGATCCGCGAGCGCGTGGTGGGCCAACTTCTGTGCTTCACAACCCACCGACCGCGTGATGACCTGGACGGAGTTCCGGACGGCCTTCAGGGCCTATCATATACCGCCAGGTCTGATGAAGAGGAAGACGCAGGAGTTCTTACACCTTCAACAAGGGAGCCGGAACGCGCTGGAATACTCCAGGGCGTTTAACAATCTTGCGCTATATGCGTCGTATCATGCTGATACCGACGAGAAGCGGCGGGACCATTTTTACCAGGGGCTTAACCCGCTCCTGAAGGACAAATTGGCGATGTTCAATCGCGGCAGCCTCAACGACATCATTGATGCTGCGATTGTTCAGGAGGACTCCGGCAAGGAGTTAGCGGCGGCGGAGAGAAAGCGAAGCGCGCCGCAGAGCAGTGGAGAAGGAGGCGGTCCTTCTCAGAAGTTTCGGATGGTGAATCACCCACCATCAGGTCCGCGCTGGCAACCACCACAGCGGTCGATGCCGTTCCGCAGTCGGCCGTACTCTTCACCGGCATTTCGGCCGGCACTGCCAGCACCACCGCAACCACAACAGCAGCAACGGGCGATGCCGCGTGCGTTTGCACCTCCGCAACGCATGCCGGGCTTTCGTCCACCGAGTACTTCACCAGCAGCGGCCACATGTTACAAGTGTGGTCGTCCAGGACACTTCGCGAGCAGTTGCCCGGAGAGGCAAGGCGGCGGAGTGGCACCACAGTTTCCGGGGAGGAATCAACCCCGGAACCCTACTAATGCGCGGCGGGCAAACCCTAGGCCCGGCACTGTCCACCAACTTGCCATTGAGGACGTGCCGGAGGGCGAGCCAATCCTTGCGGGTATGTTTCAACTCCACCAGCATCCCGCTATAGTACTGTTTGATTCAGGCGCCACGCATAATTTTATTAGCCAAGCTTTCATTGCTAAACACAGTTTGCCAATACTACCCACCGATAGTCCATATTTAATTTGTTCACCGGGGGGGGGGGAAGATTTCAGCAAGCGTAATGGTCTCCAAAGCACCATTATGCTTAGCGGGTAGAGTGTACCCCACGTCTCTCATTATCTTAGAGGGACAGAAGGTCGATGTCATCCTAGGGATGTCGTGGTTAACCCGCCACGGCGCTGTTTTAGACACCGTCCTTCGAGTCGTGCACTTAAACTCAGAGGTGCACGGTTCTCACTCATTATTTCTGGACAGTCCAGAAATAAAACTTTCAAGTGTCTATCAGTCCACAACTATCAGATTGGAAGACATTCCAGTGGTCCGAGAGTTCCCTGATGTATTTCCGGATGATTTACCGGGAATGCCACCCGATAGAGAGGTGGAGTTCAAGATTGAACTTGCACCAGGAACCATGCCAATATCCCGAAGGCCGTACAAGATGGCGCCCAAGGAGTTGGCTGAACTGAAGACTCAGCTCACGGACCTTCTGGAGAAGGGTTTTATTAGGCCGAGCTCCTCACCATGGGGATGTTCAGCATTATTTGTCAAGAAGAAGGATGAGACGTTGCGGCTTTGCGTGGACTATCGTCCATTAAATGCCGTAACCATCAAGAACAAGTACCCGTTGCCACGGATCGACATGTTGTTTGATCAGTTGGTCGAAGCAAAGATCTTTTCCAAGATGGATTTAAGATCTGGGTACCATCAGATTAAGATAAGGGCTGAGGACATTCTGAAGACGGCTTTCTCGACGAGGTACGGACTTTATGAGTACCTGGTCATGTCCTTCGGCCTTACCAATGCTCCAGCTCACTTCATGTACTTAATGAACTCGGTATTCATGCCGGAGCTGGACAAGTTTGTCGTGGTCTTCATCGATGACATCCTGGTATATTCCAAGTCGGAGGAAGATCACAAGAAACATTTGCGTATAGTCTTGCAAAGGCTGCGGGATCACAAGTTATACGCAAAATTCAGCAAATGCGAGTTTTGGATATCGCAAGTGCCTTTCCTCGGGCATATCATCTCAGCGGAGGGTATCGCTGTGGACCCGAGCAAGATCACTCAAGTGCTGAATTGGAAATCCCCGAGAACTGTTCACGAGGTACGGAGTTTCCTCGGACTCGCGGGATATTATCAGAGGTTCATTCCGAACTTCTCGAAGATTGCCAAGCCAATGACAGAGCTGCTGTAGAAGGCTACCAAATATGTTTGGAGTCCAGCATGTGAAGCAGCATTCAAGGCTTTAGTCAAGCACCTGACATCAGCACCGGTTTTGGCGCAGCCAGACACAACAAAACCGTTCGATGTGTACTGCGATGCATCCGGCATTGGGCTCGGATGTGTGCTGATGCAAGACCGAAGGGTGGTCGCGTATGGGTCACGGCAGCTTAGGAACCATGAGCAGAATTATCCAACTCACGACTTGGAGCTCGCTGCCGTGGTACTTGCACTAAAAATGTGGAGGCACTACCTACTCGGTAACCTCGTACATTTATATACCGACCACAAAAGCCTCAAGTACATATTCACTCAGAAGGAGCTGAACATGAGGCAACGAAGATGGTTAGAACTGATAAAGGATTACGAGATAGAGATCCATTATCATCCGGGCAAGGCAAACATTGTGGCAGATGCGCTGAGCCGCAAGTCACACGTCCACAATCTGACCATCACACCGTTGGAAGAGAGCGAACCACCACTACGTGTGATTCCATACGGAGCTCTCTACAACCTAGCTTTGATCCCCACCATCCGTGAAGAGATAGCGGGAGCCCAGAAGAATGACAAGGGCATGTCACATTTGCGGAGACGTGTAGAAAGTGGGGAGCTGAAATGTTTCCGGAAAGACAGAGACGGCGTCCTATGGTTCAAGGACCGGATCGTCGTACCCCGTAACCCGGAACTACGGAAGAAGATCTTTGATGAGGCTCACTTATCAAAGCTCTCTATTCACCCCGGCAGCAACAAGATGTATCAAGAACTCAGAAGCATGTTTTGGTGGACACGGATGAAGCGAGAGACTGCAAAATATGTCCGAGTGTGATACATGTCGAAGGGTGAAGGCAGATCACATGCAGAAACCGGGACTGATGCAACCACTGGGCATTCCTGCCTGGAAGTGGGAGGACGTGAGCATGGATTTCGTCGTCAGTTTACCCACCACCTTACAGAAACATGATTCGGTGTGGGTGATCGTCGATTGGCTCACCAAAGTTTCCCATTTAATCCCGGTCAACACCAACTACAACGCCAAGAAGTATGCTGAACTGTACATCTCACGGATCCTATGCTTGTACGGCGTACCCCGTACTATCATAGCGGATCGGGGCACTTTATTTGTGTCCCGTTTCTGGGAGCAGCTACACGCTTCCTTGGGGACGAAGCTGATCCGTAGTTCAGCCTACCACCCGCAGACGGATGGGCAAACGGAGCGGGTAAATCAAATCTTAGAAGACATGCTACGAGCTTGCGCTATCAACCACAGCAAGAATTGGGATGATCACTTGCCATTAGCCGAGTTCTCGTACAACAATGGGCACCAAGCCAGCATCAAGATGGCGCCCTACGAGGCGCTATACGGAAGAAAATGCCGCACACCATTGAACTGGTGTGAGTCTGGCGAAAGGGTTACCTTCGGGATTGACCTTGTCAACAACGCGGAAGAAAAGGTTCGACTGATTCAAGCGAACCTAAAAGCCGCTCAATCCCGACAGAAACAGTATGCGGACCAGAGAAGGCGCCCATTACAATTCGAAGTTGGAGAGCACGTATATCTACGGGTATCTCCAATGAAGGGCGTAAACAGATTTGGGGTGAGAGGAAAGTTGGCACCCCGATTCATCTGTCCATTTCAGATTATCGAAAGATGTGGATCAGTGGCATACCGGCTGAAATTACCAGAAGCACTTTCCGGTGTGCACAACGTCTTTCATACTTCCCAGCTGAGGAAGTGTCTCAAGCTATCAACTACCGTTCAGCTGGAAGACATTGAAGAACTGCAACCGGATCTCACCTATCGGGAGGAACCGGTGCAGATTATTGATGAACAGGCCCGAACCACACGCAACCGTACGTTGTGGTTCTACAAGGTTCTATGGAGTAATCACTCCATGGACGAAGTGACATGGGAGAGCGAAGAATTTCTTCGCACTAACTACCCCGACTTTTTCACGTCGCATATCCGGTAATTTTCCACCGTCCTCTCTCTCATTTTCACCTTATAATCTCGGGACGAGATTCTTTTAAGGGGGGAGGAATGTAAGGGCCTCAGTTTTTGACACATAATTGAAGTGTTCATCACCACACACACACACCTCATTTGAGGAAAGATGATGAACACAAATGAAGAGCAAGTAACAATTATCAACATGCTCATTAGAAAACAAACTCACACATTGCAAAAGTGGTATTTCCCACATGTGATATAGATGGGCTGGACATATGAAAACTCCTACACTTTACTAAGGATGTCCATGCCAAGTTTCACCCAAATTCAAAACCTTTTTGAGGTCATTTTGGGTATAGTTAGGAAGAGGGCAGTTTGAAACCATATTCAAATTCAAACTGTTTTTATCCCATGAATTTAAAAGTGGGAGGCATATTCTTACTCAACACATTTTTGTGAGCCCACACACCAATTTTCACTCCATTTGGAGTTGATCTTGACATGAACTAAGTGGGGCAAATTCAAACTTCATTTGAATTCAAAACTGCACTTGTGATGAAATTCACTCAAACCAAACCCAATTCGAATCCTATTCAATTCGAATGGCTCAAGGGTGAATAATCTGAATCACCAGGGGTATTATGGGGTTCACTGTTCACTACAGTGATCAGGAGTAAATTTCAGAGGTTAAAACCCCGGGTGGGGCCCACATGTCATAGAGGGAAGAAGGAGAAACTTGCAACCAAAGTCAGAGTCTCGGTGGGAAATTCCACCGAGCAGCTGTCGGCTGTGCCACCGAGCAGCTACCGGCGCCACCAGCTGCTTCCCCCTCCGCGCGCTGGCGCCCAGGGCGGCTTGCTCGCGCCCCCACGCGACCGGCACCGCCTCAGCCGAGCAGGAGTCGGCCGGCTTTATCTTCTCGCGGGCAAACCCGAGCAGCGGCATTGTTTCTCGCCGCAGCACTCTGCTCAATTGGGAAAACCAGCAAAACAATCTCCTTCGTTCCTAAGCTGCTAGACAGCCACCGGAGGTCACGCACCACCCTCCCAACACCTGGACCACCGGGTTTCGGCCCCTGTTCCCGTGACCAACGACGACCTCCGCAGTTTAGCTGAAGGACGGCGATCGGTCTCACGCGGGCAGCACGCTGCAACCACTTCCACGGCCGAGCAAGGGTGGCAACAGGAGCGCACGGACTTCACACTGTTTCCACCTGAAGCTCAAGCCACGCTGTGAACTCTCGCCGGCGAATTCTCAGTTTTTGCTCCGGCAACCTTAAACTGAGCTTCCGGTACGGTTTCTTTAAATTCTCGCTCTATGATCTTTCGGAGGTCATCAAATCTTGCACATAGACGCTGGACTAGCCGGCGATCAAGTTCTTTTCTGCATCCGTAGTGTGAAACTGTCTAGGAGTGACGAATTTCGAGCTCGATCGAGGGCGGTCATGGCGGGCACGATCGGTCACACGGGGCCGACCCACTTACCGCAATCCCTGAACCCTTTTGGCACCCTGCCGAGCTTCCTAGAGGTACACTAATGCTATAGGACCGTTTGTTCGAGGTGTTGGCGGGTTAGGACCCACGGTCGACAGCGCCGAACCTCAACCGAGGCCGCGGCACGTCGCCGAGCTATTTCCGGTCACCCCCAGCCGACCTGACACCACCGACGTGTTCCTCGACGTCGACAACCCCCTGGCGGCGAGTTTCAGACCATGGGAGGTCCGGCAGCGGCGAGCCGGCGAGCTCCGGGTCTGCTCCGGCAAGGTCGGCGGCGCGGGCGCGAGAGAACGGCGGGAGGAAGACGAAGCCGGCTGGCCCACGTGTCAGCGGCTGAAGAATTTAAATCGGGATCGAGTGTGTCCGGGGATCGGCTGTGCTGGCGCGCAAATACCCTGTGAGCTCCGGTGTGCCGGACACCTCCGCGCTCGACACGTGTCCCCGCGGGGCCCCGAGAGTTTAAACTTTTTCCCCGATTTTCAGAATTCTTCCAAACTTCAAATCCTCATAACTTTGGCTAGAAAGCTCCAAATCGAGTGAACCAAATTTGGTTGGATTCAGCTCTTTGAGCACTTTTCAGCAAATCAAGTTTCACTTCATGAAAACCCTTAATTCTCCAGAATTAATTCCTCAAATTTTAAACTGTTAGGAATTTTAACTGGAGAATCCTTTTGAGGAAAAATCCTGAAATTTTGCTGGGATGTTCACCAAAATATCCCTGAACTACCATAAAAATTTCAGATCTATTTGAGCTCATCTGATCCACCTAATGGTGTGATTAGTGAAACTGTTCCAGAGAAAATAGAAAATGTTCAGAAACATTTTCAGAATTTTCTCCGAAACTGTTTAGCTCATAACTTTAGCTAGGAACCTTCAAATTAAGTGAGACCAACTCCATTAGAACCCTCTAAAAATCTAGTTTTCAGAAAGTCATAGTTGGCTTCATGAAAATTCCTAGGACACCCTAAGAGTTCCAATTAAGGTCAAGGACATAATTAATTGTGGAGGGCTCAAATGAGCTTCGCTGCAACTAAAACTTGACCAAGTCTCTGTTTAGGTTGTAACCAAGCCACAGTAAAAGTTTCACAGTCATTAGGTCTGTCTAGCAAGGGTTATAGACTTAACAACTTCAAACTTAATACAAATGCATTAAATTAATACATGTATTGTTTCTATCATATAGTCGCTAAGGTCGAGGAGGAACCCGAAGTCCTAGACTTCGTTACTCCGGAGGAACAGCTAGCCTACGACCAAGAGCAGCAAGGCAAGCTCCGGTTTACATTAACCTTTTTACAAATTTTTATTGTTTTGAGCACATACTTGTTTCCTCTTTTCTGTACATTAAAGTCTTGTTTGGAAGCCCCACTGCATAGCCAAGAGAACCATGGGTTGGATTAGGATTGCAAACCCCGTTAGCTACTGCATTGCTAGGATAGAGTAGGATTCGGTACAAGTCGGGTAGTTGGAACTACTCGCGAGAATAGGCTAGAGGCACATTGCTCGGGTAGTGATAGCACATGAAACACATGGCAAGAAAATGAGACCAAGCGGAGGGTAAGGGCAGCAGGACTTTGGGGCCTGTATGCTGTAGCTCCGCTTGTGTCGATTGAGGACCGAGCCGTGTGCGGGCCTGTTGAACAAGCTAGAACAGTACCGAAGACCTACCGGCTATATGGGAACCGGGAAACTGATGTAACTCAGGTAGCTGGGTATTGAGGCATTGCCCGTCGTTCAGAGGGTAGGTTGAGAGCTTGAGGTGTAAATCGGCTGGCGGCACGGAGATGCGCGTGCAGAGACCTCTTGCTCGGGACGATGGGACCGGTTCAATATTTGGCTGACGGGTGAAAGGTAGTTGCGTACGGCGTCCGTGATGGTTGTTGTAGGCAACATCGAGTACAGGCGTACGTGACGGGTTGTTCGGGTAACCCTGCAGGTGTAAATCGATTATAATCACCGTCCCTCGCGGTTAGTGAGTACCACTTGTTCACTGTACCGTGACGTAGAAAGAACAGGCTAGACACATATTAAAATGCTGCTGATTGAAAGATGGACATTGATTGTTAATGATATGCTGTAGTCTAGAGCTAACTAAAGTTCTTTTCAACTTTGGGCAAAGTACATGAGAGAAATGCGTTTCTTGTTTGATTGCGGCTCTCTCATGTGCCTTAGCGTAAGGTTCTCCACAACCTGCTGCTAAAACTTGAAAGTAAGGTTCTACTAATTAGGCGAGTCCTTGCAAATGATTTTTACCTCATGTAACCCATTACCCTCATGTAGAAGTTCCATGTTTAGGTGAGACGGGTCAGACTTGCTGAGCCTTCGTGCTCACTGCTTGTGTTTGAAGCTTTTGCAGGGTTCTATGAGGAAGGGACTCCCGAAGAGGAGACGGAACCCCAGGAGGGGAACCCCGTCGAGTGGGAGTCGTGCACGCCGCCAAGTTAGTGTGCGTGTGTGCTAGCAAGGACACGTTCGAGGGCTGAACGTGCACTTGATGCTTAGTCTACGCCCGCGAGTGTAGACTGAACTTATTTTGATGTAAACATGTTCATAAACTTGTCTATGTAATAAAATTTCGCTTCCGCTTTGTACCTTTGACGTGTGTTATCCGGTGCTGTGCAACGCAGCACCCCTCAGCGTGATCCTGGCTCGACAGGTCCTTGGGGTCGTGTCAATGTGTCATCAATCATGGGAAGAATTGGGATGACCATCTACCGTTGGCAGAATTCTCATGTAACAACGGTTATCAATCCAGTATCAAAATGGCTCCGTATGAAGCTCTTTATGGCCGGAAGTGCCGCACACCGCTGAATTGGTTTGAGTCCGGCGAGAGAGTGGTCTACGGGATTGATCTTGTGAATGAAGCCGAGGAACGAGTGCGAGTGATTCAGGCCAATTTAAAGGCTGCTCAATCTCGGCAGAAAAGCTATGAAGACAAAAGACGTCGACCTCTTCACTTCGACATCGGGGACCATGTGTATCTTCGTGTCTCTCCGATGAAAGGGGTTCATTGGTTTGGAGTGAAGGGAAAGCTAGCTCCGTGATTCGTCGGGCCGTTTGCTGTCACTGAGATATGCGGACCCGTGGCCTATCGTCTAGAGCTACCGGCATCACTTTTGGGTATTCACAATGTTTTCCACGTCTCTCAGCTGCGGAAATGTCTTAAATACCCAACCGCAGTTCATATGGAGAACATTGAGGATCTTCAACCGGATCTCACTTATTCTGAGTACCCGATACAGATTATTGACGAGAAGACTCGCGCCACAAGAAATTGGACAATGCAATTTTACAAAGTCTTGTGGAGCAACCACACCGCTGATGAAGCCACGTGGGAAAGCGAGGAATTTCTCCATTTAAATTTTCCCGACTTGTTTGTACCATATGTCCAGTAGTCATTCTCCCTTCTTCTTTCTTTTTGTAATCTCGGGACGAGATTCTTTTAAGGGGGGAGGAATGTAACAGCCCTAACTTTTGTAAAGTTTGATGTCAACTTATGAAACAAAGTTAAGGCGATAAAAGACTATAGTTGTGTCACATGAAATGATGAACACAAATATGGACAGGTGAGGGAGTTAAAAAATTTCTCTAGCCCATGCTCAACACATGTTAACCTAGGGGAAAGAATTACACTCCCAAAAAAACTCTAACTCATGTGCACCCTTTTCTATGAGGAGAGTGGAGGAAATTTAAACACAATTTTGATTCTTTTAAAAGGATTCATATTCAGATTGCCAAATACATGCAAATGAATTCACCAATGCAATTTCCAGGTATTAAGGAGCTTCTGGTCTAAATTGGAATAATTTTGGAGCTCGTATACTATTTATTCCGAGGATTAAATGAGGACACATTCAAATTCAAACTTAAATTTGAATTTTGAACCAAACAAACTTAATTTCAAAATCTGATTTCAGATTTGAGTTCCCCGTAATTCCTTTGACCTATCCTCCAAGTTTGATCACAATTGGAGCTCATTTGCTATTTTAAATTGAATTGAGGGATAAGAAGCAAAATTGGGGCTGTGGACCCCACCGGTCAGTCTCACAAAAATTCAACCGACTCCAGCGACACAGCAGCTCGGTGCCGGCAACCTCCCACGCCACCTCCTGCTGGATTGATCTTTTGCTCGTCCTGATCTTCCCCACAGCGAGTACAACAGAGCCACTTCGCTTCTTCCCCGTTCTGCCTGCTCCCGTGTGCTTCTCTCCCGAGCAGAACAGAAACTGACGCTCTGCTCTTCTTCCCATCACGCAGCCACCACTGGACCTCGGTTGCTCGAGCTCCCCACATAGAAAACCTTCGCCCGTGAGTGCTCTAGCCGGCTGTCAACTTCCCTCCGCCGTCCCGAGCTCACCGGCGCCTAGAAGCAGCAAAGTTTCTACTGCTCCCGAGCTAAAGCTGAAGAAACTGGAACTGATCACCATGGCCAGCCCAAACCAGGAGTGATCACGCCCAAGCAAGCCAACCCATTGGTGCACCTACAAGTCTAGTTGCTCACCTCCAAAGCTCAGCCCTAGCCATTGATCACAGAGGGAGAATTTCAAGGAATTGTAAAATTCGTCCTCAAATCATGTTTGTTGGGTCTCAAACTTCACAAACAGGATGTTAACTGCCTAGCACACCTCCTCCATCGATTTTAGACCAAGAAATTGAGTGTAGAGTGAGCAATCCGAGCTCTTTTAGAGGGTATGCCACTGGACCCTATCGGGCACACGGTGCCGATAGGTTTAGAGCCCTCTCCAGCTGGTTTAGACCTCATGACGGTCTTCTACATGATCCCCTGGTGCTGTGGAGCCCAAGAACCGACCATTTGGTGGAGAATTCACCGTGCAAGACCTCGCCGGAGCCCTAGGGTTTGCTGTGGCCAGTGCGCCCTGTTTTCCTGCGAGTTTCAGCCGCCGGCGACCTCACCAACGTGTTCAGCGTGGGGAAATATGGGGGGGGGGGGGGCGGCCAGCAGGGGGTCTGGAGGTGGCTGGGAAGTGCTTTTCTGGCGACCTCGCCGGAGGGGGCCGCCACTGCCCTGTTTGGCGCGAGTCTGGAGGTTAGGGATGACAGGTGGGACCCACTGTCGGCATTTAAACATTTTCCAGATTTTCCCTCTTTAGTTCAAACTTTGGAGAGCCATAACTTTGTGTAGGAGTGTCCAAAAATTGTGAAACAAATTTTGTTGGATTCCTCTCAAAGAGTACTATCCAGGGGTGCAGCCCAATGTTTATGAAAATCGCTGGATTTGGCTCATTAATTCGTTTAAGAAAAATCTTGTACGAATTTTGCAGTAGTTCTGTTTATTGGAAAATTCCCAAATTTGGCCAGGACATTCTTCCAAAATTCCTTGAACTCCAGTAAAAATTTAAGGGGCATTAGACCTCATTTGCTTGGTCAAATGATGTGTTCATTCCTTATTCTCTGAAAAATGGGAAAATGAACAGAGACATTTTCAGCTTTTCCCCAATCCTTGTAAAATCCATATCTCCATGTAGGAAACTCCAAAAATGGTAAAACCAATTCCTATGGACTCAGGACATTTTGTACTTCACAAAAAGTCTACTTTGCAGCATAGGAAGCTTAATATCTAAGGGGTAAAGGCAGATTAGTGAAAACCACATAAGAATTTGTTGTGCTCATATGAAGCCATTTCATGATCTCAATTTTTGCACACTTCCTAACTAGCTTCCATAGAAGCTGTGGTTAAATTCTCAGCTTCATTGGACCTCTGGAACTTGAGCTACCATCTTTTAGGTTTAAGTATTCATATAATGGACTTAATCACATGGTGATTACTAGTATCTCTTTTGACCCTAGCTTTCATCTTCTCTAAGGTTTAGATCCAACAACAGAAACCTTGCTGTTGTTTATCTCTCTTATGTGTGAGTTAACTTGAACAACAGTTTTGAAACAGTTTCTAAATTGCTTTTGAAATATATGTGCATTGTAATATAATAGCTCACGTGACGTCGACGTTCGACGAGGACTCGACTCTGCAGCGAGGATCTCCATCTCGTGACGAGTTTGGCGGATTCTTGGGAAGAAGAATAACTTCTAGCTTCTATTAAAACCGTTGAGCAAGGCAAGCCCCAGTTTGCATATCGTTACCATTCTAAATTTTGCTTTACTTTACCTCAGGTTTATTAGACTTGATATTGTGCATTATGTTTAGGATGATTGAAACCCACTTGCATGCCTATTACATCCCTCATTAGAAGGTTTAGTGTAGGCTCTACCTTGTTGTAGATGCTAGGCTAATGTTGTAGCTAACTCGGTAGAAGTCGAGTGGTAAAAATCTACTCGCGAGAAAGTTCGAGTAATGGAGTTACTCGTGAGAGATAAATGATAAGAGCACCCTCATGAATATGAGATGGGGACGGGGATGTTCCTGTAGGATGGAGCGCTCAAGGTTGGTATCGACCTGCGATGGGTGTGACAATGCTTGAGACTACATTTGGCCTGGACCGGGATGGTAAGGCAAATGTGGAGGTTGGTTGTAGCCCCGTCCGTGTTGGTTAAGGACCGTATGTATGCGGCCCTGCTGGACAAGATTGAGCTGTACCGGATATATAGTGGGGTATGGGACCCATGAAACCGATGTAACTCGATGGACCATGATATAGATACTCATTCTTCGCGTGGGAATGGTGTTGAGAAGGCAGGAGGTGTAAATCCTTTAGCGGGCAACTTCGACGTGTCCGCGTAGAGGACCATCCTGCTCGGCGCGAAGCGTTTTTCTATGTGGGGGTGTCATGTGAAAGGTTGCTGCATGCAACGTAAGAAAGAGCTCTTGAGAGAGTCTTTCGAGGCGGGTGTATGTGTCGTGTATTCCGGCCTGTTATTGATTCGAATCACCGTCGCTCGCGGAAGAGGATTGAGCATACTTGCCCACTGCGCCGTGACTTAGTAAGAAGAGGAACTAAGTCTCTTAACATGCTGTTTATGTATTAATCACTGTATTGGAACCTTGACTGAAGTAGATATAGAGCCAACTAAATTTCATTTCCACCTTAGGCTAGCAACATCGGGATAAGCGTTTCTTGTTTGATTGTGGACTTCTGATGTTGTGAGGCGTGAGGACCACTAAAAATGAAGGCTAAAAGAATCTGAATATAAGGATCATTTAGTCAGGATGCATTTTGCAAATTCCTATTCCTACTGTCTTACTACCCCTGCATTTAGAGTTACATGTTTAGGAGTGACGGTTAAGTCTTGCTGAGCCTTAGTGCTCACGGTTGCTTCTGAGTTGTTTTTGCAGGTAGCAGGATGCCTGCTATGAAGAGGGTTGTTCGGTGAGACGACGAACCTCACGGTGTGTTCAACTTATCGGAAACCTAGCCGCTGCCTTTCTTTGGTGAAGCTAGTAGGAAGCGTTCACAGGCTGAACGACTTCTCTTCGGCGTAGTTAGGGTCGAGAGTGAGTAGATTGTCCAGCAAGTTTTAATTTCCCCTGCGTGTGTACATTACGTTGTAAAAGAAATTATATTGAGTAACGAAATGGTTCAGTTATGTTGTCATCGTCTTTTCGTGCATGCTGTTGGGTGCCGCATCACACGGCACCACCCACTGCGATCTCCGGGCCTCACACACCTTTTCCCATATTGCAAAGCCTTGCGCCTGGATGAAAGCTTCCATGCTTGCCTTCCAAACCTGAAAATCAATACAACTAAACACACAAGGTTTGACGGAGTATTTCTCCATGATGATTAGTAAAAACACATGCAAATCACAAAGATTAGAGCAACCTGGCTCTGATACCAATTGTAGGATCAAAGTACACGTGTAAAGCTACCAGAAGGGGGGTGAATGGTAGATAAAAAACTTTTCAGCGGAAGCAACAAAACAGACCTCAGCAGAAAACCGATCTGTTAAAGAAACCATGTGTGCGACTAATCTAAACGTGTTCAACTGTGACAAAACTAGTATAGATTGTAGAGAATCAAGTCACAAAGACGTCACAACAAGAATCATGAAAATCTGTTGAGAGAAACCCAAGTTACGATCGAAAGATCGAACAAAGGTCAATCTGTCCTACGCGAGAAAAACAGTTCTGGAATACTGCAAAGAAACTCGTGTAGATCAGAAACCACAAATTCGATGACAGTGAAATTTTCACAAATGATAGATAATCAAGTTGTGAAGACAACCCAAAAATAATCACATCAATTGGATCTGTAAAACTCGAGTTATGATAAAAACCACCGAAGCAAGGTAGTGCTGAACAGAAACTCGACGAGAAAAACTTGTCTGAAACAAGTCGGACGAACAAGGCACAAAATTTCCTTTAGAATACGAATTTTATTTATCAAAATACAAGGGGAACATCCCCAAAGTCGTGCACCATGAGCTCTGGCCTGCCTTGCTTATATAACCAGCCCGAAGGCCAACTCAACTCAAACTAGGACTCCTACTCCTACTTGGATTCAAACAGTAACTTTCCAATACTGCTCAAGACTCTTCTATGCGCAGATAGAAGCAATTTTAAGACTTCCAAACACCTTAGGAACGTCCTAAACATTCCTAAAATAACTCAAATTCGTGACCCATACGAAATCCTATCATAACCAACTCGAAACTTTCCATATTTGAGTCAAACACGACTCAGCCACAGCATGAGTCCATAACCTAGTCGGTTGGACCTTTCCGACCAATTCTTTATGTCCACATCTCTTCATCACGCCTTGGAACCATGCAGCCACATCCATGCACTCCTTGCACACGTGCAAACATCTTCCAGGACGTCCAAGATACCTTCATATGCATTGTTCTTGATTCAAACATACTGCACAACCTCCCGATCAACTCAACCACAATTCCTCCCGAACTTGGTTGTTGAACCTCATCTTCTCCCTAAGACTAGTTCAATGGATCCCATCACCAGCCATGTATTGAACTCAAGCAACACCTGCACATGAATAAACAACCAATACTTCCGAGCACAAGTCCTCGACTTGACTCTCGTTAGTTCCGAAACTACAACATCTTATGTGAGCACCTCACATAAGCATGTCGTAAACCATAGCAAAATGATATCAATCATAACCACCAAAACACACCAAAAACTTAGTAAAATAATATTGAGCAAACTTTCCATAAGAGTGAAGCAAGTTCGAAACATTGTAAGTTAAAAGCAGAACCATTGCAATCAAGCTCCGAACCTTACCAAAGCTAACCGGACCTTGAAGCAGAGCTTACCAAAGCTAGTCGGACCTAGCGCCGGAGCTTACTAAAGCTTAGTCTTGACCTAGCACGGAACTTACCAAAGCTAGTCGGACCTAGCACCGCAGCTAGCAAAAACAAGTCGGACCTAGCCAAAATAAGTCAGACCTAGACAAAGCAAGTCGGACCTTACGTCGGACCTATCGTCGGACCTTGCAGGAGCTCGGACCTAGAGTCGGACCTTGTTAAAAAGGTGTTTCGGTAGTATTCAAAACTTTTATCGTCAAATCTAATGTATTCAGCACACATAGGTCTCACAATGACCATGGATGTAGAGGGGTTTTATGTGTTTCTCAAGATTCTATGGCTTCTCGAAGACAACATTGTTAGCTCTCAGATCAAAATCGGCCACCTCTTCTTTCGTGATGCAGAACTCAGCCAGTAGATGGAACACCATGTTCATTTCGACATGGTTTTCATCCTTGCCCAAGATGTTCTCCTCTGTTTCATCGTGTCCAGTTTCCTCCCGGGCATTCCTCTTCTCTTTCCAGGTTTTCTTTGTAGGATCTAAGAGCACATGAAAAGCTACCAGAGGGGGTGAATGGTAGATTAAAACTTTTTATGCGGAAGCTACAAAAACCCCTCGGCAGAAAATCAATCTGATAAAGAAACCGTGTGTGCAACTGTTTTCTATGTGTTAATATGTTACTAAACTATTGGAGATTAAAGAATCAAGTCACTAAGCCAATACAACAAGAATCACGTGGAAACACTAAGTAGAACTTGAGTTATGATCAAAAGACTAGATGAAGGTCAATCTGTTCTACCCGATTTTAAAAACAGATCTGCAATGCTGCAGAAACTCGTGTAGATCAAAACCACTAATCCAATGACCGTGAAATTTTCAAAGATGATATACAATCAATTTTTGAAGACAAACCAAAAAGAATCACGTCAATTGGATCAGTAAAACTCGAGTTATGATCGAAATACCGAAGCAGTGTCTGTCCGTCCAGAAACTCACCGAGGAAAAACTTGTCTGAAACAAGTCGGTTGAACAAGGCACCAAATCTCCTCTAAACTACGAATTTTATTGATCGAAACTCAATAGAAGAAGCCAAAATTTGTGCCATCCACGAGCCTTAGCCTCCCTTGCTTATATAACCAGCCCTAAGGCCAACCCAATTCAAACTAGGACTCCTACTCCTACTTTGATTCAAACTCTAACTTTCCAAAACTGCTCAAGACTCTTCTATATGCAGATAGAAGCAGTCTTAAGACTTCCAACCACCTTAGTAACGTTCCAAACATTCCTAAAACAAATATACTTCGTGCCTAACATGAAATCCTATTATAACCAACTCGAATCTTTCCATAAACGAACCATAACAGCCTCGCCCGCAGCCTGAGCGCAAAATCCAGCCGGTTGAACCTTTTCAACCATATCTTCACTTCCATATCTCTTCACCACGCCTTGGAACAATGTTGCCACGTCCATGCACCCCTTGTATACGTGCAAACACTTTCCAAAACATTCACAAAACCTTCATATGCATTGTTCTTGACCCAAACATGCTGCATGACCTCCCGATCAGCTCAACCACAATTCCTCCCGAACTTGGTTGTTGAATCTCATCTTGTCCCTAAGACTAGTTCAAGGATCTTCATCACCAACCATGTATTGACCTCAAGCAACACCTGCACATGAACATCCGCTTTTTCTGAGCACAAGTCCGCGTGACTCACGTTAGTCCAAAAACCACAACACCTTACATGAGCACCTCACATAAGCATGTTGCAAACCATAGCAACGTATTAACCAACATAATCAACCATAGCACATCAAAAACTTAGTAAGAGAATACTAAGCAAACATTCCATAAGCCAATAAGAAAGTTCGAAACATTGCAAGTTAAAAACAGAGTGGCTGAAAATTAAACACTATGAAAACAGCTACTTTGTAGTGACAGTTACTCCTGAAATGCAATGAGAAAGTTCGGACAATCCGAAGAGGGTATATCGGCATTATTCAAAACTTTGAATGTAAATCCTCATTTTATTCTAATTGCCGATGTATTCGGCACACATAGGTCACACAATCTCCCCTTTGATGAATGCATTGGCAACACCACATAGAATCCAAACATTGGCTCATTCACATGAAAAAGTTTTGAAAGCAAATTTCTCCCCTTTTTTGAAATCAAAAATCAAATGAGAAAGAAATTAAAAAAAATAAATTCTCCCACTGAGAAGAACGTGTAAAAACTCGTGAATGTGCAATATGTGACATATTTCTCCCCCTTTGATAATGTATTCAGCAAGGTTCAAAAGAGAATTTTCAATCTATTATGAGCATAATATGACATATACATATAAAACAAAGCTCATCCAACTCATACATTCAAGTAACTTACACTATCACATCAATAAGACACATAAAGTAGTGTAAACCATGCTAGAGATCAAGTGTAATTTTTCAATTTAAGCAAGTCATGATCTCACAAACTTCAAAACCTGAAAGTATGACACATGTCGCTACATTTTTCATTATCTTTTAAAGCACAAGTTTAGATCATATCACATTTGCAAGAGATTATATGCCGCATCAGCCTTATTCTAACCAACCAAGCCAAGCCTATGTCATTTGACAATCAGAAGCTTAAGTACATGGTTTTATTCATACACAACTTCATTCAAGTTCATATCTAAGTGCAATGATGAGCCATCTCAAAAGAAGAAGTGTGATACATGCATATTCTCTTGATCTTATCTCATTTTTCTATTTGATCATAAAAGCTCAACATGTGGATAATTGATTGACTAATTTTTCATTATTAAAAGCACTTGTGAGCATGCAACAAGTTGAAAATAGCAAGAAAGTTCGATGATGACCAGATTTAGTGCAAGTAATTATTCCAATTACTAGTCATGGCAAAAACTACAAAATGTATAACATGAGTAATGTAGTAAGAACTTTGAGCATGTAAAAGGAATCACAAAGTCATATATGTATGAAATACTTTGCTCATGTTTTTTTAAATCAGATTCATACATAGACTTCCCAAGTTTCAAAACTCCCCCTCAATTTAAGCCATGAGGATGCATAAAACAAGTGAAATCCAAGGGTTTTGTAAAAGTGTCAGCCAATTGTTGTTCGGTATCTACATGGTGAAGCACAATCTTTCCTTTTTCAACATTACCACGGAGAAAGTTATACCTAATGTCAATGTTCTTTGTTCTAGAATGTTGCATGGGGTTTTTAGCAATGCAATGACACTACTGTTATCACAAGACAGTGGAACACTATCTAGATCATCCCCATAGTACTTAAGTGTTTGAACAATCCAAATAATTTGTGAGCAAGCGCTAGCAGCAGCCACATATTCAGATTCGGCCGTGGATTGTGCAACTGAATTTTGTTTTCTAGAAGACCAAGCAACAAGTGAACTACCAAGAAAATGACAAGCACCCGAAGTACTTTTCCTATCAATCCTACAACCCCAAAATTAGCATCCAAAAAAGCTTTCAAAGTAACGGTTGAGGAAGAAGGAAGAAAAATGCCAAATTCTTGAGTTCCATGTGAGTACCTGAGAATCCTTTTGACGGCTTGATGATGTGAAGCACGTGGGGAAGCTTGAAATCGTGCACAAGTACATACGCTGAATTGTATGTCCGGTCTTGATGCCGCAAGGTACAAAAGTGACCCGATCATGCTTGTATATTCTTTTTGATCCACAGGTTCACCATCTTCGTCAAGTTCAAGTGTTGGTGTTCCCATTGGTGTCCGAAGAGGCTTGCTTTTGTCCATGTTGAAGCGCTTAAGGAGGTCTTTTCGTATACTTCGTTTTCTTAGTTTGCTTGATTTGCAGCCCCAAAAAGTATGTGAGTTCTCCCATCATACTCATTTTAAATTCCAAACTCATCATAGCTGAAAACTTGGACACAAGATCATGAGATGCACAACCAAAGATAATATCATCCACATACACTTGAATGAATAGTGAATCATTGCCATGCTTAGAACAAAAAGAGTTTTATCAACCTTGCCCATGGTAAATCCGTTTTCAAGCAAAAATGTTTTTAACCTATCATACTATTCTCTAGGGGCTTGTTTGTAAGTATGATTAGGAAATTTTGGATTTTAAAACCTGGTGGTTGCTTAACACAAACCTCCACATCTATGTAGCCATTAAGAGAAGCACTTTTAACATCCATTTGATATAACTTGAAACCTTTAGATGCAGCAAATGCTAACAAAATTCTTATGGCTTCTAATCTAGCAACGGGAGTAAAAGTTTCATCAAAATAACTTGTGTGAACATTCAGCAACCAACCTAGCCATATTCCTAATCACAACCTCATCCTCACTTTTTTTTATTTTTAAACACCCATTTAGTTCCAATTAAAGTATGACCTTGAGGTGGAGGTACAGGTTTCCAAACATTATTTCTTTAAAAATTTTCTTACTCTTCTTGCATGGCGATAATCCAAGATTCATTAGTGAGTGCGTGTGATATATCTTTGGGTTCAAAAGAAGCAACAAAAGCAGATTGAGCATGAGAGTTTGGATCGCAAAACCTGGACCGTGTGACCCGTTCGTGCAAGCTTCCAATAATTTGTTCTCGAGGATGACTTTTGAGGGCGCGGAGGGGAGTAGACACTTCACAAGCTCCTTCTTCTTCATGTTCATCACAAATCGAAGAACTTGTGGCTTGAGGATAATCTGGACCAGCAGTAGTGGTCGTTGGTGCTGATAGTGGAGCGAGATCAAGAGCTGGAATGTCATTGTTTATTTATGAAATTTTGGGCAGCAGCTCCACTCATTCTTCATCTTCAATAAAAATACTCTCCCCCTGCGGATATGCATCTTTACCTTCAGTAGTAGAGCTAGTACCTGGGCTAGCTTCATCAAAAGAAACTTCACAAGTCTCCACAATTTTGTTAGTGTCAAGTAAAAGCACACGATAGACTCTAGTATGAGATGGATAACCAAGAAACATGCCATCAACAGATATAGCTTCAAATTTATCAAGATTACCATGTTTCTTAACAAAGCATTTGCAACCAAAGACCCTAAGATGTGTGACACTAGGCCTATGTCCAAACCGAAGCTCATATGGTGTTTTTCCTAGCTTAGCTCTAAAGAGAACACGGTTTGAAACATAACAAGCTCTTGTAATTTCATCAGCCCAAAATTTTCTAGGAGTTTGGTATTCATCAAGCATAGTCGTCGCCATCTCAACTAAGGTTTTGTTCTTTCTCTTTACAACACCGTTTTTTTGAGGTACATATGGTGAACAAAATTGATGACCTATTCCTTTTTCAGCACAAAGTGATGAAAAGATTGATTTTTAAATTCGGCCCCGTTATCACTTCTAATTGCTTTTAAAGATCCTAGGTGATCAATTGATAATCTAAAAAATAAATTTCTAAAGTGACTAAAAGCTTCATTCTTAGATGCCATAAAGTAAACCCAAGAGTATCTAGAATAATCATCAACAATCACAAGCACATACCATTTACCTCCAAAAGATTGAACACGTGAAGGACCTATGATGTCAAGATGTAAAAACTATCCCGGTTCAGTTGTCATGGTCATTGTGAGAGGAGCATATGAACCTGCAACCATCTTGTCTACAAGAAGAGCACACAATATCATTGTCCCCTTTAAGCTTAGGTACCCCACGTATGCGATCAAGACCTCAAACACGGGTGAGGTGATCAAAGCCTACGTGACCAAGTCTACGATGCCAAAAATATAAGTCCTTTGAATAATTAGCAACTAGACACCTAAGCATAGAAGTTGACATATCAAAATCAGCTTTGGAAACTCTTCCAATCCTAGACATGTTAAACAAAAGCTCACCTTTTGAATCTACAACCTTGCAGCAATTTTTAGTGAAGTTAACTTCTATATTTTTATCTAGCAATTGTGAAACGGGAAGTAAGTTGTATTTCAAATTTTTAACAACTGCCACATTCTTCAAGGGGTAGTGTTTATTTACTCTAACCGAACCCTTAGCAACTATAGGAGTTGAAGAATTATCAGAAAAAGTAACACTTTCTACACGTGACACAAAAGAAAGAAAGGAGAACCATTCTTTGTTACTGGTCATGTGGTGTGAGCAACCTCAATCTACAATCCAAATGTTCTCCTTCCTCAAGCGTGTAACTGTAACACCCTACTTTGCGAAAAAACCTAACCCGTCCCTAGCCCCCGCCCCCACTCACCCCACTGTCGCCCGAGCCCCCGAACCCTCCGCACACTCCAACCTCCTCCCCCACGGCGCTACCTCCTCCTAACCCCGCGCTCCACCCCTTCCTCCTTCCATCTCCCCAAGGAGACACCTCCTCCTCACCCTGCATTCCACCCCTTCCTCCTTTCATCTCCCCACGGCGCCTGACAGGGCACGAACCTGATCACGGGGCCGTGCCGCACGCCCGGGAATCGCATTGGGTGGTGCCATGCGATGCGGCACCAAACAGCACACTTAATAAAGCATCATATTACATAAATCAAGCGGAAGCTTACAAAGTGTTAATTTTACAAATATTTCTCAAAATAATCTACAGCGGAAGGCTAATACAACTCACATCTCATATCTATGCTAAGCAACAGAGAAGACGTCCAGCCCGCGAACCCTTCTCGCTAGCAAAACTATCACAATAGCAGCGGCAGGGGTTTCCATGAGTTTACCACTCGGAAAATCCGAGTCTCATCGGACAACCGTACTCATCAGTGTAGTGTTATTACCTGAAAAACAACTCGTATAGTATCCATGAGCATAACGCTCAGCAAGACTTAACCGTCGAACCTAGTGATGAAACTCTACATGATGGTAAGACATAACATAGGATAGTAAATTGCATATGAACTCACCTAAATATGAATCCTTACTTTCAGGTATTATTAGTATCAAATTAATCATAACCTTGGGTACCTCACATCGGGAGTCCACAATCAAACAAGAAACGCTTTCTCCCGATATAATTTGCTCATGGTGGAAATGAATCGAATTTGCACTAACCTATTTATAAATAATAACATTCTATTATTAGTATCAACTTCAAATAAATGGTGATTAATTCTTATCTCAGTGCATGTTACCTCTACGTCACAACACAGTGAACAAGCGGTACCATAACCGCGAGGGACGGTGAATCGACTCGATATACACCTGCAGGGATACCCGAATAGCACGTCACGGACGCCCATACTCGGAGCTGCACAGCACTCTCCACTGATGTCATACAGGACAACCTTTCACCAAGCAGCCCAAACGTCGAACCGGTCGCACCCAAATGGACAGGAGGTTCCCTACGCGGAGCATCTCTCGATGCCCATTAGAAGATTTCCACCTTGCTGCCCTCAACCTACACCTATAAATCCGTGTGTTATGCCTCGACGCCCGGAGGTATAGGTTACATCAGTTTATCAGGTCACATATATCCGATATGCCTTCGGTACATTCAAACTTGTTCAGAGGGGCCGCACACAGATCGGTCTTCAACTGACACGGACAGGTCTAGAGCACTTAGGCCCCGATGTCCTGTTGCTCCTACACCCTGCCCAGTCTCATTTCAATTTGCTAACAACTTATTGAACCAATCCCCTGTGCTCCCAATTTCCTTTACTCGTGAATAGCGTCCAACCACTCGACTTCTACCGAGTCCTACTTAAGCATGGTAGTTTCTACACGGTGGAAGGACATCTAACCCAAATACTTCATAGGTTTTCTGGTCATGCAAGAGGAGTATCAAACATCTAGACCTAATGCACAACTCATTCCTAACCGACATAGTGTATACAAAGTAAAAACTTAATAGCAGTTAAATACAAACGGGAGCTTGCCTGTTTTGCAGGTGACTAATATATATTCAGTTAGTGAAGATCACTTGAGGCTTGATCGCTCGCTTTCCTCCCTCTTTGATCTCCACCTTGATCTCTTCAAAATCTCCATGTCGATGCTACACGTAATGAATATTCACAGATATTTAATTGTAAAGCTTTTGCAAATAAGCTCTAATGACAAGTTTAAAAACTTGAAATCTGTTTAAGAATTTTAAATGACACTGGTGCTAAGCTTTGGGTTTGGGTTAATCAACATGATCAAGTGCTAAGTGTTTTCCCCACTTGTGTTTTGATCACCTAAAGAGGTTAAACAGAACAGTGGTCATCCAAAGCTCCAATGGAGCTGAAAATTTTCATGTGAGTTCCTTGTCACAAGAAAGTCATCTGGATTAAAAAATTAGCACTTTTCACTGAGTGGTTTATTGAGAACAATCCTCTAAGCAATTAAGCAAAAAATTAATTAATTCTGAAGTAACTTACATATTCATGTCAAACTTAGTGAACTACAATTTCAATTATAACTCATAGAGCCTGCATGAATTTTTATAGGATTTTTAGAGCTACAAATTGCCCAGAACTGAATTTCCAAGTTTTGGGAATTCTCTGAGAATGTTTCTGTATCCATTTGAACACAGCAATTTGAAATCCAAATTCTCCTAATCAAATCAACCCCAAATAAGCTGGACTTTCTACAGGAGTTCAATATTATCCTAAAGATAATTCTGGAAAAATTGAGGATTTTTGAAAGAACCAAACTCCCTCAAAAATTCTTTTTCTGAAAAGTTTTGAAGAATTTTCCAGATCTAAATAATGACTTTATACAAATTGGTTGCACATTCGGAGATATCTTGCCAAGATATCTCTAACCCAATTTGAATCGCCCAATTTGGAGTTTCCTAGCAAAAGTTATGATGTTCTAAATTTGAACTAAATCTGGGAATTCAAATAAACCGGGAAAAGTTTAAAAGTCCGAAAGTGGGTCCCGGAGTGATGTGGCGCCATCAGAGAGCTGAACACACGGGGCCACAGGGATAGTCTCGCATGGTCACAATCTGATCCGGTGTCACACCCTGTTTTTCTGAAGAACAACCAAGTGATTCCCACATGTATGCCAGGATCATTTTCTCATACATGTGATGACAAATAGTGAAACATCATAATATTACAAGCCAGATGTTTGAATACAAATAAGTCTTACATATAGTCTCAAGTACAATAAATATGTTCATAACATGAAATTAACACATAGCAGCGGAAATATGGTCTTGTGGGCTCCGTCACAGGCGTTGCCCGGGGGACTCCGTGGACTTAGAAACCTTCTTCAGGACCAAAGTCTTCATTGTTGTACACCACTTCATTTCTTTGGCCTGAGAAGCAAGTAAAACCAACAAAAAAGAAAGCTTGAGTACCATTGGTACTCAGCAAGTGTGGGAAATTAATGTCATGCAAGCTAGAACAAGGAAAGGTTGAACACATGGTTAAAGCACTACGCAATTAATACCTATCTCCTTAGCTTATAAAGTACCTACATTACTACATAAGTGAATAGGTCCCAATCCCATATACCCCAAATCCCATTGTCAAGCTCCCCGCTTAACATCCTCAACTTCTCCATTCATCTAATCATGTATAAGTCCAAGCACCTACATGACAGTTTTGACTCTGCAGAGTTTGCACCATTGTACCCACATGTAGTGATTTCATCCCCCGTTGTCGGGTGGACTAAGAACCTCCATTTTGCCCGTGATAGCCAGCCACATTTCACACTTCCCAAGTGTGTAGCCAGGTGATCACTACAAGGCCTTTACAAAAAGGTTCCCGACGAGTATGAGCCCACTGAGGTTTTAGCCCTAACAACATCCAGGAGGATCCAACCCCCGCTGCAGTGGCCCCCTCTTGAGCATTGCGGTTCCTTTGGTAGTCCAGCTGACACCTATTCCATACACCATACAAACACCCACACTATGTCGGAAATACACCTAATTAATTGGCCAAGCTGCCCCATCTCAACATGTGGTTGGCGCGGTAAAGTCAGGTTACATGCTCCATGAACCGGTCTTTAGAACCCAGGCAAGCACTAAACACAAACCCGAGTCTCATGTACGTAGCACCAACCAAAGCATCTAGATTGCCTAGATTCCTACCTCTAGCATAATTCATAATATTCCATTTAAGGGTAAATTCAAGGTGATGATATCATATCCCATTTATCCAATTCTAAGAATGGCTAAGCATGAGTAGTATAAATAAATAACATAATAAATAACTCCCAACCCAGGCTACAAGGAAATATATGGCAATGGAAATCTAGGGAAACTGCCCAACATGGGTTTCATATTTCATATGACAATGCAAATAATTCTAACTATACATCCTAGATTAGGATCAAAGTGGTCAAGGACACTTGCCTTCTTTCTGTTGCTTGGGAAACGGGAAGTCTTGCTCCTAGAAGTTGAGACCCGGCTCTGGGGCTGGTTCTACTCATGCCAACATACACATAACAAAAAGGAAATAACATTCCATAAGCAATCATCCACACATGCACTCATGCAAGTCATACATACATACACATTGCTTCACTTTATTAGTTACAACCTTTGCATAAACATGTATATTCCACCCCCAAACAGGATTATCAGATCTCCTAATCAACTCTCAAATTGAAACTTTATGTTCAATAATCTTTATAGGACATTTCTTAAGTGTATTCATATCTTCCTCACATTTTAAGATTTATTCTTATGTCTAAAAGGGAATTTCAGCTTTAAACAGCAAAATAAACACCTATACAGAACATATATTGCTCAAAAATACCAAAACAGAATATTTTGAGACTTCCTAGATGTTTAGATCATTTTTAGATTCATTTTTACATATATTTCAGAATTGTTTCATGCCTAAAAATGAACTTTTAGCAATAACAGAAACTAAATGGCATTTTCAGATTTCATTTGCAACTTAAAACCAGTTCTCAGATTATTCTAAATATTTTCAAATTGCTAGGAAAGTTTAAACTGCAGTTTGCACATGTGTTTGCACCCCTATTTGAATTTAAATCATATTCAAATGATTAGATTCCTAAATCAGATGTTCTACAGGGTTCAAATTTAAATTCCACACTGCTGCAGGGTCCACAATTGTATTTTCCACAAAATTCAAGGGTCTAACTATCAACTACAGACAGTCCTCCCTATTTTTCTATTAAATCAGGGCTAAATCATCTATTTCTAGCATTTTTTCTAATTCCAGAGAACCTCAGGGGATAGCTCAGAAGAACTCGGCGTTAGATAAAAATTTTCTAGCGCGCCAGGGGGTAGTCCGAAAGTTTTCCGGCGGGAATCGGCTGATTGAATGTGGACCGTAGGATTTAAAGAGTACGACCCAGTCATCGAAAGGGTACGCTGGCTTTTAATTTTGACCGTGCGATTTAAAATGGACGGTGATCCGGAGGCCACGTCGCCCCCGGCCGGTTGCGGGCAGCGTGATCTCGCGGCGCGTGGCGGCGCCCAGCGTCCAGCGCCGGCGATCTTGCCGGAGTTTCTCGAAATCGTGTCTAACGGCTCTAGAACTCGAACCTCTTTGCTCCGTTTGGTAGAGGAGGGATAGGGGATCTCACCTCAACGGTTTTCTTGATTTCTAGGAGGCCCGAAGGTGGTCGGCGACGAGCTCTAACGGCGGTGATCTTCGGTGGTCATCGGAGCGGTGGTTGGGGCGTGAACTCTTGGATTCTTCTTCACCTGCGAGCTCCCTGGCGGCGGTGGAACGTGGCAAGCATGTTAGATCAACAAAACCGAAAGGAATCCGAAGGAAAACGGCGGCAGAAGCTTTGGTTCTCACCAGGGACAAAGGTGGGTCGAGCGGGGAGGAAAAACCGGCGGACTTCGGCATTTAAAATGGAATAGAGGCGGCGAGAGTTGGTTAAGATCGTGCTGAAGTGCACGGTGCTGGAGATCATGGGCGCGTGCATGGGGATCGGATGCGCTGGGCGCGCGGCATTCGGTTGCAGAAAAATCACGGGCGGCAGTCGGAGGGGGACGAAGGCGCCTGACATGCGTGTCCTGTGCTGCAGTGAGAGGAGGAGAAAAGGAGAGCCCGGATGAATGGGCTGCCCGGTTGGATATTGCCCAGTAGCCGGTTTTTCTTTTCCTTTTCTTTTCTATTTCTCCACTTCAAATTTGAATTCCACTTTAAATTTTCAATCCTTTTCAACATGCAGTACGTCCATTTGGATGAAATTCAACTTTATAAATTTTGGGATGTTACATCCTGTGCCACAGACAATCATGTTTCCCTGAAACAGACACTGACTTGTGGGCCAGCCTCCAGTCGTCTTCGACCTCTAGCCCCCGCGCTGGCCCGCTGCCGAGCTCGTGGGAGAGCTTGCAAGGAGGGGGTTCCGGTGCCCTAAACTTCCTAAATCTTGCCACCTCTACGTGATTTCATGCGAGGAACACGTTGCTGGCATTCCCTTGGACCGAGGATGGCCGGAACACTAGGTGCGATGAGCGGCGGCCTCGGTGATACTTCGGCAATGTCGTTAGGGCGCTGTGATGCACCAAAAGCTGTGCCATTTGCTCCTAAAGCATCAGTGATTCGTGGGCATGCCTGACATGGACTCGGTTTGGATTGGGAACGGCTCTAGATAGGACCCCACCATGCGACCGAGGTGATTTTTTCTGGCGGTGACAAAGAACACGGCATTCTACGGCTAGGGTTGATGAAATCAAGCACCGGATGGACTAGGAGGACCATAGGGGTCTAAAGAACATGCCGTGGATCATAACTGGAAGCAACTACGTATTGGAGACAAATTTTGAGATTTTGGTGTGGCGGTCCGAAGAACGCGCTCGGGAGGAAATTCAAATTCCCGCCGGTTCCTCCCATGAAACGGCTCTAAATTTGAGGGACAGCATGAGGAGATGATCACCGACCTTTGCCGTGGCTTTGTTGCTCATGAAACACAGTACGGGCTTGGTTTGAGGTCGAGGCGCCTACGTCAATTTGCCGGCAAGAAACGAGCTCGGCCAGGGGTTCCCATGGAGTTAGCACCTCATTCTTGCTTTGAGCACGTCAAGGGAGATTCGGCGACGCTGGAACCGAGCTCAGTTTGGCGTGAGAACCACCGAGACAGCCGGGTGCCGTTGCTCCGATTGGGTGCACGGTAGCGGAGGGAAAGGTGTGCGCACGGTAGGGCAACCACGAGAGAGATAGAGAGAGAGAGAGCGCGAGCAGCCGGCAGCGAGGTGTTGCCGCGAGGTGTGGCCATATGGGCGATATTTTTTTCGATCGCATTCGAGTCGCTTCAACGTGGGAGCAGCCAGGAAGCATCGAGCGCGCGCGCTGGCGCCACTATACAGCTGCTGTCAAGCGCTCGGTAGAGGAAAAACAGAGCCCGTGGCTCATTTAAAAGACAGCTGGGTCCCACCTTTATCCTCTCCTCCTTATCCCTATTTGTTGCTCCCAAATTCCTCCAAAATTTGGCAGGTGGTCCAAATCACTTGGTAAAGTTTAGTTCACGTGTGGATGAGTTTTTCATCGAGGGACACGTGATAATGGACGAGCAGCTATGAGGGGGTTTGTGAGGTGACGAGCTCCCGGTTTGAGCTGATAAGAGCAAGGAAAACAAGCCAGGTTTCGCTCGGGAGGTAGCAGTAACACTGCCATCGGTGGCGCACGCTAGTTGACTCGGGTGTCCGAGAGAGAACAGCGCAACGAGTTACTTCCGGTGTAAGTCTACTGCTCTTAGTGACAAGTGGGTCCCTCATTTCTTTTCTCTTTCAAAATATCTCCAAATATGTCCCGTTGCAAAATTCAGTCATGAGGAGTTCAAATTTGACATCCATTTGGGAAATTGACAAGGTTTACTTCAGATTCGAATTTCAATTCAAATTCCAATTAAATTCATAGCCTCTTTGACATACATATCAAAGTACCTCCAAATTTTCTCAAACTTTGCCATCCCACTATTTTGAACCTGAAGACGTCAAATATGGATTCAAACTTTGAATTTGGCTGCTGCAATTAGAATGTTTGCAACCACAGTTTGTATCCTCTATTTGAGATTGCCACATTTGGATTTAAGTGAACATTCGTATTCAAAAGTGGACTTTGAAATATGTCCTTGCACATGTAAACTTTACATATGGGATTTAATCCAACCTTGTTTTCACTCCTCTCAAATGAGTATTAGAGCTCGGTTGGTTAGACATCCATGTGTATCATCATGTGTTAAAAAGTTTTAGTAAGTCCCATTTTCTTGAATTTGAACCTAACTTTATTCACAACTCAAGTTTCTCATTTTCATGTTTTGGGACATTTACATTCCTACCCCCTTAAAAAGGATCTCGTCACGAGATTCCAAAAGAAGAACGAGACAGGAGAGGTAATTCCATGCTGTACAATAATAAAAGTTCCGGATAGTTCATGCGGAGGTAATCTTCTCTTTCCACATTGTTTCTTCCGTGGTATGATTACTCCACAGCACCATGTAAAATCCTAATGTCCGGTTCCAGGTGTTCTAGATCTTTTCATCGATAGTCTGAACCAGTCGCTCGATGTAAGTAAGGTACGGTCTCAACTCATCGATTTCTTCACTGCGGACAACAGCTGAAAATTTGAGGCACTTCCGCATCTGGGACACATGAAATATGTCGTGAACACCAGCAAGGCTTGCCGGTAGTTCCAGACGGTAGGCTACGGGTCCGCATTTCCCCGTGATAGCAAATGAATCTAAAGCCCGGGGAGCAAAAATCTCCCCTTTATCTTGAACCGGTGAATTCCTTCTATCGGAGACACACGAAGATAAACGTGTTCTCCGCCGTCGAAATGCAACGGTCTACGCCTTTGATCATCGTAGATTTTCTGTCGGGATTATGCATCCTTCAAGTTCGCTTGTATTAACTGAACTCGGTCGTCGGCTTTGTTGACTAAATCCACCCTGAGCAGTACTCTTTCGCCGTACTCACACCAACTCAGCAGTGTGCGACATTTCCGGCTGTAGAGCTTCGTATTACGAGGTATAACTATACGATCTTTAAACCATAGAGTACCCTCATTGTCGTTCCTGAAACACCTCATGTCTCCATTATCTATTCTTCTCCGTATGTGACTCATACCCTTGTCTCTCCTTTGAGTCTCAACAATCTCCTCTTGGATTGTTGGAATGAGAGCAATGCTATAAAGTACTCCATACAGAATGACACAGAGACTAGGTTTTTCTCCTTCTAACTAAGCAATTGCATGTTGTGAACGTGGGCTTTTCGATTAAGCGTGTCAGCAACCGCGTTCACTTTTCCCGGATGGTAGTGGATCTTGATGTTATGATCTTTTATGAGCTCCAACCTTTATTGAGAGTAACCTTGCACCAACCAGTTGATCGAATAAACTATCGATGCGGGTCAGGGGTACTTGTTATTTATAGTGATGGCATTGAGCGAACGGTAATTGTGGCGGACCGGAATCCGCACGTCCAGGATCTCAGAGGGTGGTGCCGCACGATGCAACACCCGACAGCACACATCATCAGGAACATTGCATTACATAGAAAACAAAATGAATATGTACAAAGTGGTACAAGACTTCAGTTACAAAGTAATTACGGAAGTTACAACAGCGGAAGCTAAGTTTATACAACTCACGCCTATCTATATAGCAAAAGTTTGTTGCCCAGCCCTATGGGCAACCCACACTAGCTACACTCCTCAGCTCAGCGCGGCGGGTACGGCTCCCACTCAGCCGTGGTCCCCGATGGATGGTAGCCCTCGCCGGTGGACTCGTAACCTGAGTCCATGGGGTAATCATCACCTGAAAAGCACTTGTAGCAGCAACCCTGAGCACGATGGCTCAACAAGACTTAACCGACTTCCTATGCATGAAACTCTACATGCAGTTTACGACGAACATGGGATGGTAAATTTCAGCAAACGTACATGCCTACAAGTTCATCCTTAGTTCCTCTTTTAGACACAAGTTAACAGTTCATGAATCTGAAATTTAGTAAGCGATATTTGGTGGCACACATGTAGCAATACAATTAGTACATATCAGCAGAATTTAATCACAACATTCCATAATTTATCTATGTCACGACGCAATGAACAAGCGGTACTCATCACCGCGAGGGACGGGGAATCGACTCGATATACACCTGTAGGGATACCCAAAGAGCACGTCACGTACGCCCACACGCGGAGCTGCACACAGCATGCTCACCCCGTGTCGTACGGGACAACCTTTCACCCAACAGCCCAAACGTCAAACCGGTCGCACCGAAACCAGCAGGAGGTTTCCTACACGGAGCATCTCTCTATGCCCATTAGCAGATTTCCACCTTGCTGCCTTCAACCTACACCTATAAATCGGTGTGCTATGCCTCGACGCCCAGAGGTTTAGGTTACATCGGTTTATCGGGGCCCATATATCCGATATGCCTTCGGTACGTTCAATACTTGTTCAGCGAGGCCACACACGGATCGGTCCTCAATCGACACGGACAGGGCTGCGCCCACAAGTCTTCCTCTTGTTGCGCCTTAGCCCCTGCCTAGTCTCATTTTCTTACTAAAGTGATCTCACATCACTCGAACCAATCTCGTGTGTCCCGACACCTATACTCACGAGTAGATTCCAACTACTCGACTTGTACCGAAGTTCTATGAAAATTAAGCATAGCCTGACTACTCGGGGACTTATACACTACCCTCACTCTTGTAGGAAAAATCTGGTTATGCACTTGGGGTTTCATCCACCCTACACCTAATGCACATACATACCTCATGCTAAGTATACATAAAGCATAACTTTGTAAAATTAGTTAATGCAAACCGGGGCTTGCCTTGTTGCTGCTGGTCAGAGGTTAGTGCTTCGCCCGGAAGGAGAAAGTCCAGCACTTCCGGAGTTTCCTCGCCTTCAGCGACCACATGTAAGCAATATACTATATGTCAATTTAAATGCAATGTGTTAACTTGAATATGTAAAGACCATAACTTTAGCTAGACCTCCCCTTTGGCTCTGAAATTTTTATGGTGGCTTGGTAGGGTTCTAACCAGAGACTTTACCAATTTTAATTTGAAACAAAGTTCATTTGAGCATTGTACAAATAAAAGCCTATTTGGCATTAGTAGAGCCTCTAAGGATTTCCAGGGAATTTCATGGCTCCAACCATTACTTTCTGGAAACTAGAATTTGATATGGTTCTAATGGAATTGGTTTCATGTCATTTGAAGCATCCTAGATGAAATTATGCCTTACACAAGATTTGAGAAAATATGAAAATTGTTTCTGTACATTTTTCCATTTTCTCAGGGCAGTTCAATTAATCACACCATTAGGGGAAGTAAATAAATATGGATTGGCCTGAAAATTTTACTGTGACTCAAGGATTTTCCAATGAACATCCTAGCCAAATTTCAGAATTTTCCACCAAGGAATTTTGCAGATAAAATTCCAAACAGAATAAATTTTAGGGAATTAATTCTGGGAAATGAATAGGTTTCATGAGCTGAAACTTGTTTTTCTGGATATTACTCGAAGAGATGAATCCAACAAAATTTGGTTCACTGAATTTAGACACTTCTACCCAAAGTTATGAATTTCTAATGTTTGGGCTGATCCCTGAATTATTTTCCTAAAGAAAATCGCCTCCCGTGCTTAAACAGTGGCTGACAGTGGGGCCCGCCTTTTTAAATTAAACTAACGGCATGCGCGCTTAGCTCAGCGGATGACATGTCGGACCCACGCCCTTCGTCTACCTCGCGACGCCGCCGCCCCGAGCCACCGGAGCTCCGGCGTGGTCGGCGTTTCCTGCGACCTAGCTCGCCGGCGACGGTGAAACTTGCCGCCCCCACGTAACTCTGGACGCTGAACATGCTGGAAACCATGCTGTCACCGGCTAACCGCCGTAGCTCACCGGCGACGAGCGCTATGTCTCTGTGGAACATCGGTAACGCGTTCCCGTCCTTCTGACCACCCCCTTCGTGCGCTAATCGCGTCACCACGTCCAGGGAAGCCTCGGGAAGCTCGGCATGACCTCGGTTAGGACATAAACGGCCGGCAAACCAGACCTCACCGGTGACCCTCTCGTCCGCCGGACTATTTATCGGTGAAACTAGGGTTTGGGCGGTTGTTTCTCGCGGATTCTTGCTCGAGGAGAAGCGCACGGGTGTCTAGAGCGTGTGTGAGCTGCAGCTCGACCGGCGGTTGCCTCTGTGCAACGAATTTCACCGACGACCAATTGCTAACCCTATGGTACACCGTGGAGGGAAACTCGGAATTCTCGCTCTACACCGCATGGAACGGCAAACGGTTTCCTCCTACAGCTTCCTCACAAGCATGCGCACCTTTTCTTCTCTGGTGGCGGCGCGTGAAGCAGCCGGGATCGGCCGATCGCCGGTGATCAGAGAGCGGCGATGACACACTCACGAGTGGAAGCAACTGCGGGGTGGGTGAGCGTCGGTTCAGCCGGGGCACAGCGAAAATGACCGAGTGGGGTGTCGTGCTGGCGCTGTGACTCGCGATTTTCACCGTGCGGTGTCCTCTCCGTTGTTGAGCAGCCTGCACTCGGCGCTCGGCAGTTGCCCGAGTGATTTCCCTCGGGTTGAGTCAGTTGTTTGATTTCCACGCACTGATCAGTGGGCCCCAGCTCTCCCCTCTAAATCTTTTTCCACTTTTTGCTGCAAATATCCCAGCTACTCACACTTAAATGGTAGACTTAGCCACAAAGTCATGAGTTGAATTTGATCTCCTCAATTTGAAATTGGTTTGGCTAAATTTGCTTCACATTTGAATTTCAAATTCAAATTCAGTTTTTTTAATTAATGCAAAATTAGCTCCCGACAAGATGAACTCCAATGAGGATGAAAATTGGTGGACTAACTCAGAAAAATGTGCTGAGTTTGAATATGAAGTCAACATTTGAATCCAAGTGATGAGAGTGGCTGCAATTTGAATTTGTATTCAAATTGGCCCCTTTTTCAAATGTCTCCAAAAATGTCTCAAAAAGGCTTGGATTTGCATGAAATTTGGCCTGAGCCTTCCCAAGACTATTTAAGGTCTAGGGGTGAGCTCAACCTTTCATGTTTATGTGTATGACTCCTACTTTTTGAAGTTAGGGCTTTCCCTTCTAATCACCCTCTTGATGGTGTTTACTTGCTCTTCACAAGTGTTCATGAGCTATCCACAAAATGAGCTGTGGTGTTGTGAGGTGATGAAATGAACACTTTTGCAAGTCCATTCTTGGGCTTTTACAGTAATCAACACCTAATCTCAGTGTCTCGTCGTTCTTCTTAGCGAACAGCGCAGAGCAATCCCAAGGTGCTGAGCTTGGTCGTATAAAACATTTGCTAACGAGTTCACTTAGTTGCTCCTTCAACTCCGCTAGTTCATTGGGTGCCATCTTTGTACGGCCTCTGTGAACTCGGTGTTGTTTCCGGCACCAGTTCAATCTTGAACTTGACGTCCCATTGGCCGGCATGCCCAGTAACTCATCGGAAGCACATCGGATATTCACGTCCCACCGGAATATCCTTGGTTTTAAACACTTCCGTGTGGTAGACCTAACCAGTCCTCTTTGCTGTACAGAAGAAACTCTTCTTTCCTAACCCAAATTTTGATCCGTTTAACAGCAATTTCATAACTCAAGTTGAATACCAAAGTTAAATTTAACTTCATTCTCATTCCAACGAGTATTTTTTTGCCTCTAGATCATTTCTGGATCAAAAGTTACGATTTTCCAAAGTTGACAAAACTCCTGGATAAAATTTGCCAGTATCTCCTTGTATGTGGCTATTTTTATCACAGTTGTATATGCAAATACAAAAAGAATCTGAACAAACTTTGCACTACAACAATGTTGCACATTTCATATCCTTTCCAACTGTGTATCATAGGCTCCTTAGGGATTTTTCTACAGAATGTTATTGCTTAAAAACTGAAAGGTCCAGAGAGGTTTTTCTGCTGTCCTGGTTCTGGACAGTTTGCCTTCACTGGACTTTTCACCAACTCAACGTTTGATTTTGCCCTGGAGATCTACAAATAAGTTGTATAGTACTTAAAAATCTTTCCATAACTGTATCATACACCTTAATTAGGTAAAGCTATTCAGAGTTATGCTCTGTCAAAGTCCAGCAACAATTCCTGCCAGAAACAGAGCACTCTGTTTTTGAAATCTTTGAAACCTAATCATTCTCTCATTTGAATATTAGCTCAAAATAAGAGTTCAGTAACAAATATTTGTTTCATACTTCCATTTTTAGTTGAAAGTTAGTTCATGAATCATTTCTTCATAGGTAAGAGATCATTAAGTGTAGTACGGTGTCGATGCACCGTAAGAATCATGGCGGTACTACGTTTCCTCACCAAAGAAAAGCCTAACCGGATTATGCCGGCATATCCAATTCATAGGGCACTAAGACGGTCACTCGCAAACGTGTACTACTCGTACTATGGTTTCGTGGTTAAACCTGCATATGTCACACACAATCGTCAGGTTCGGCTGCACACCAAACCCGGTCCCAATACAGTTCGTACACCCGTCTATCATGACTCGCACAGGTGTTCTCAAGCCAAACACGCCTTGAGCTACGTGTTCATGTTACTAACCACGTGATGGGGTCTCCCATACTTGCCCGTAGCATGCCAGGGAAGGGCGTTGCTCGAATACCCCAAACGACATGAAGAGTCGTAGAGGATACCAAAGCTGGCCGAGTTACCTGCCACCCGTGAGGCTCCACCCTTTAGCTTGTGCGCACTGGTGGACAGCGCTTACATTCACCCCCCAAGACATATGAAGTCCCGAGATGCATGATTTTCTAACATAGACAAATAAGTTAGGTTGCTACCTTCATAATATGCTAATACAATAGTCCTTATGTGGCCCTAGTACCGTATCCTCACCGTAACCTAAGTTTTTGTCGTAATACGATCCTTATTCCGTGCGCTATTACCAATGCGACTATGGTACCATGCTGACAGGGCCCGGACCCGATAACAGGGCTGTGCCGCTCGCCCAGGAATCGCATTGGATGGTGTCGTGCGATGCGGCACCCAACAGCACACTTAATAAAACATCATATTACATAAATCAAGCGAAAGCTTACAAAGTGTTAATTTTACAAATACTTCTCAAAATAATCTACAGCGGAAGGCTAATACAACTCACGTCTCATCTATGCTAAGCAACAGAGAAGACGTCCAGCCCGCAGACCCTTCTCGCTTGCAACATGATCACAATAGCAGCGGCAGGGGTTTCCATGAGTTTACCACTCCGGGAGTTCCGAGTCTCATCTGACAACCGTACTCATCAGCATAGTGTTAATTACCTGCAAAACAACTCGTATACTATCCGTGAGCATAATGCTCAGCAAGACATAACCGTCGAACCTAGTCATGAAACTCTACATGATGGTAAGACATAACATAGGATAGTAAATTGCATATGGACTCGCCTAAATATGAATCCTTACTTTCAGGTATTATTAGCATCAAATTAAGCATAACCTTGGGCACCTCACATCGGGAGTCCACAATCAAACAAGAAACGCTTTCTCCTGATGTAACTTGCTCATGGTGGAAATGAATCGAATTTGCACTAACCTATTCATAAAAGATAACATTCCATTATTAGTATCAACTTCAAACAAATGGTGATTAATTCTTATCTCAGTGCAAGTTACCTCTACGTCATGACACAGTGAACAAGCGGTACTAATAACTGCAAGGGACGGCGAATCGACTCCATATACACCTGCAGGGATACCCGAATAGCACGTCACATACGCCCATACTCGGAGCTGCACAGCACGCTCCACTGATGTCGTACGGGACAACCTTTCACCAAACGGCCCAAACGTCGAACCGGTTGCACCCAAACGGACAGGAGGTTACCTACACCGAGCATCTCTCTATGCCTGTTAGCATATTTCCACCTTGCTGCCCTCAACCTACACCTATAAATCGGTGCGTTATGCCTCGACGCCTGGAGGTATAGGTTACATCAGTTTACCTGGTCCCTTATATCTGATATGCCTTCGGTACATTCAAACTTGTTCAGTGGGGCCGCACACGGATCGGTCCTCAACTGACACGGACAGGTCTAAAGCACTCAGGCCCCCCATGTTCTGTTGCTCCTACACCCTGCCCAGTCTCATTTCAATTTGCTAACAACTTATTGAACCAATCCCCTGTGCTCCCAATTTCCTTTACTCGCGAGTAGCGTCCAACCACTCGACTTCTACCAAGTCCTACTTAAGCATGGCAGTTTGTACATGGTGGAAGGACAACTAACCCAAATACTTCATAGGTTTTCTGGTCATGCAAGAGGAGTATCAAACATCTAGACCTAATGCACAACTCATTCCTAACCGACATAGTGTATACAAAGTAAAAACTTAATAGCAGTTAAATGCAAATCGGAGCTTGCCTGTTTCTTAGGTGACTTATGTATATTCAGTTAGTGAAGATCACTTGAGGCTTGATCACTCGCTTTCCTCCCTCTTTGATCTCCACCTTGATCTCTTCAAAATCTCCACGTCGATGCTACACGTTATCAATATGCACAGGTATTTAATTCTAAAGCTTTTCTAATACACTCTAATGACAAGTTTAAAAACTGGAACCCTGTTCAAGAATTTTAAATGACACTGGTGCTAAGCTTTGGGTTTGGGTTAATCAACATGATCAAGTGCTAAGTGTTTTCCCCACTTGTGTTTTGATCACCTAAAGAGGTTAAACAGAACAGTGGTGACCCTGAGCTCCAATGGAGCTGAAAATTTTCATGTGAGTTCCTTGTCACAAGAAAGTCATCCGGATCAAAAATTAGGACTTTTCACTGAGTGGTTTATTCATAACAATTCTCTAAGCAATTAAGCAAGAACGAATTGAATTCTTAAGTAACTCACATATTCATGTCAAACTTAGTGAACTACAATTTCTATTGTAGTTCATAGAGCTAAGAATTGCCCAGAACTAAATTTCCAAGTTTTGGGAATTCTCTGAAAATGTTTCTGTATTCATTTGAAGACAGCAACTTGAAATCTAAATTCTCCTAATCAAATCAACACCAAATGATCTGAAATTTTTACAGGAGTTCAATATTATCCTAAGGATTATTTTGGAAAAATTGGAGGATTTTTGGATGAACCAAACTCCCTCAAAAACTCTTTTTATGAAAAGATTTAAAGAATTTTCCAGATCTATATAATGACTTTAATACAAATTGGGTTGTACATTTGGATAGATCTTGCCAATATGAATCTAACCCAATTTGAATCACCCAATTTGGTGGTTCATAGAAAAAGTTATGAGATTCTAAAGTTTTAACTAAATCTGGGAATTCAATTAAACCGTGAAAAGTTTAAAAGTCTGACAGCAGGTCCTGGGGTGACTTGGCGCCACCAGAGATCTGAACACATGGTACCACAGGGATAAACTCGCACGGTTAAAATCTGATCCGTTGCCACAGACAATCCCGCTTCCCCGAAACAGACACTGACTTGTGGGCCAGCCTCCAGTCGTCTTCTACCTCTCGCCCCCGCGCCGGCCCGACGCCGAGCTCGCCGGGAGGGTGTTCCGGTGCCCTAAACTTCCTAAATCTCTCCGCCTCTACATGATTTCATGCGAGGAACATGTTGCCGGCCTTCACTCGGACCGAACCCTAGGTGTCACGAGCGACGGCCTCGGTGATACATCGGTGACGTCGTTAGGGCGCTGTGATGCACCAAAATCTGCGCCGTTTGCTCCTAAAGCATCAGTGATTCATGGGCATGCTTGACATGGACTCGGTTTGGATTGGGAACGGCTCTAGATAGGTCCCCACCGTGCGACCGAGGTGATTTTTTCAGCGGCAACGAAGAACACGGCGTTCTAGGCTAGGGTTGATGAAATTGAGCACCGGTTGGATGAGGAGGACCGTAGGATTCTAAAGACCATGCCCGTGGATCATAACTGGAAGCAACTAAGTATTGGAGATGAATTTTGAGATTTTGGCGCGGCGGTCCGAAGAACTCACCGGAGAGGAAATCCAAATTCCGCCGGTTCCTCCCATGAAACGGATCCAAATTTGAGGGACAGCACGAGGAGATGATCACAGACCTTTGCTGTGGCTTGGTTGCTCGTTAAACGCAGCAGGGGTTCGGTTTGATGTTGAGGCGCCTAGGTCAATATGCCGGCAAGAAACGAGCTCGGCCCGGGGTTCCCGTGGAGTTAGCCACTCATTCTTGCTTTGAGCATGTCAAGGAAGCTTCGGCGATGCTGTAACTGAGCTCAGTTTGGCGTGAGAACCACCGAGACAGCCGGGCGCTGTTGCTACGATTGGGTGCACGGTAGTGGAGGGAAAAGTGTGCGCACGGGAGGGCAACCATGAGAGAGAGGGTGCGAGCAGCTTAGAGTGAGGTGTTGCCGAGCAGTGTGGCCATCCGGGTGATATTTTTGTCGATCGCAACCGAGTTGGTTCAACGTGGGAGCAGCCAAGAAGAATCAAGCGTGCGCGCTGGTGCCGCTATACAGCTGCTGTCAAGCGCTCGGTAGAGGAAAAACAGAGCCCGTGGCTCATTTCACAGACAGCTGGGTCCCACCTTTAGCCTCTCCTCCTTATCCCTATTTGTTGCTCCCAAATTCCTCCCAAATTTGGCAGGTGGTCCAAATCACTTGGTAAAGTTAACTTCGCGTGCGGACGAGTTTTTCATCGAGGGACACGTGATAATAGACGAACAGCTACGGTGAGACGGTTTGTAAGGTGTCGAGCTCTCGGTTTGAGCCGATAAGAGCAAGGAAAACAAGCCGGGTTTTGCTCGGGAGGTGGTGGCAACACTGCCCTCGGTGGCACACGCTAGTTGACTCGGGTGTCCAAGAGAGAACAGCGCAACGAGTTACTTCCGGTGTAAGCCTACTCCTCTCACTAACAAGTGGGTCACTCATTTCTTTTCTCTCTCAAAATATCTCCAAATTTGGCCCGTTGCAAAATTCAGTCATGAGGAGTTCAAATTTGACATCCATTTGGGAAATTGACAAGGCTTACTTCAGTTTCAAATTTGAATTCAAATTCCAATGAAATTCAAATCCTCTTTGACATACATATCAAAGTACCTCCAAATTTTCCCAAGCTTTGCCATCCCACAATTTTTGACCTGAGGACGTCAAATATGGATTCAAACTTTGAATTTGGCTGCTGGAATTAGAATGTTTACAACCACAGTTTGTATCCTCTATTTGAGATTGCCACATTTGAATTTAAGTGAACATTCAGATTCAAAAGTGGACTTTATGTCCTTGCACATGTAAACTTTACACATGGGATTTAATCCAACCTTGGTTTAATACATCTCAAATGAGTATTAAAGCTCGGATGGTTAGAGATCCATGTGTTTCATCATGTGTTAAAAAGTTTTAGTAAGTCCCATTTTCTTGAATTTGAGCCCAACTTTATTCACAACTCAAGTTTCTCGTTTACATGTTTTGGAATTTTACAGCGCCACACCTCCCCTCACCCCGCGCTTTACCCCCGCCGACCTCCCTTCTCCCGCGGCCGCTGCGCCCCACGCCCAGCCAGCAAACTCCGCCCCGACGCCACGCCGCCGTCTACCGCCGGTGAGCAACCTCCCCCGGCGTGCCTCCACGCCCTCCTCCTCTACGCCTCCTCCCTTGCCCGCGGCAGCGGCGCCGTCTCCGCCCCATCACGATGCCGCCTCCTCCCACCCCTCTCCCCGTACCGGTGACCGGACGCGCCGCCTTCGCACCGCCTGTCCCTGGCCGGCACGCCCCCACCGTCTCCACCATGAATCCGCTGCTCCCGTCCTCCTCCTTCCCCACATTCCCCCACATGCTGTGGGGGCCGGGATGCCCCGACACTCCAGGAATCACATTGGGTGGTGCTGTGTTAGGCGACACCGTCTAGCACACACAGAAATGAATCCAAGACATACACAAGTGTCTATTAAACAAGAGATCTATTTTACAAATAATAATGTGCACTAATGTACAGCAGCGGAATATAAAATCAGAATTGCAGCAGAATTACAACTGTGTTCCCTCTCACGAACCTAGCTAAGCAGCAAAAGAGATGTCCTGCCCGAGGATACCACTTTCTAGCAGCAGGAAATGTATTCGGTGACGAGCAAGGTTTCTTGTGACCATGCCGCCAAAAATTGGCGCTGTCATTCTTAACCCTGCAAAACAACAACTCTACAAGAGTGAGCACAAAATCTCAGCAATACTTAACCTTCTCACCTGAGGCATGAAACTCTACATGAAGGTAACTTAAGATATAACATATAAGTTGCATAAAGACTTGCCTACACGTTCATCCTTAATTTTCAGATTTTAGCCGTCACAGTAACGACCTTGCGCCGAGCAACATTTTAAATGCACAATCAAACAAGAAACACTTTATTCCAATGTTACTTGTCCCAAAGTGGAAAATAACTTTAATTTGTTCTATTACTACTTCATACATGGTTTTCATGCAATTTAAATTATCATAACAGCAGATAAAACTTGCAAACTGTTGTCACACAACTTTGATTACTACGTCACAACATAGCGAGCAAGCGGTACTCAAATCCGCGAGGGACGCTGATTCGAATCAAACACTGCCCCGCTTACTTGACACATGTGCCCGCCTCTGAAGAACCAAATCTGGCATCATTCATTACTCGTATGTGGCAACCTTTCACAGGACACCCAACTGTATAATTGGTCGCGCCGTCTCGGGCTCATAGGTCTAACGAGACGATGTGGTATGCCTCTACAATCCAATTAACCTGGTACATCAGTTTTCTGGGTCCCATATACCAGTAAGCATCCGGTACGCAACTCAATACTTGCTCAGTGGGGCCGCACACGAGAACAGTCCTTAACCGACACAGGCAGAGCTACTCGGCCAAGATCTCGTATTGTAGCTGCCTATCTCTCTGCCCAGTCTCATCTTTGGAAACATAAACTTTAGTTTGCTTCTTAAACCGTAACCCGTGTGATCCCAAACTATAGCTCGCGAGTAGATTCCAACTACTCGACTTCTACCGAATGTCATAACCTATTTAGCATGGCAATATTCTATGGCGGGGACACTTCTTCTGTCCTTGACTCTGGGGTTCATTTTGGTCATGCATTTGGAGTATAAATCATTCCTGACCTAATGCACAAACAAACTCTAAACTATAGTAGTGAACAAAGTAAAAACTTTATAAAACAACTTAAATGCAAACCGGAGCTTGCCTTTGTTTTGCAGGTGACTAAAGTCAGATAATTATGCAGTTAGTTGCTGATGACTCGAAGATTAATCCCTGCTCTTCTTGCTCTTTGATCCACGCTTCGCTTTCATCCCACTTCTCCATGTTAATCACTACACGTTATGAACAGGCACATATATTTAATTGTAAATACATTGTGATCAAGATCTAACTACAAGTGGAGAACAGAACTCTGATTAAAGACTGGAATGGATTGGATCCTAGTTGATGAAGAATGATTTAGCAAAGGGGGGTCAAGTGCTAAGGGTTCTTCTTAATTGTTGCATTTTCCCCTAAGAAAAGTATATAGAAACATACCGAACCATAGCTCAAATTAATCTGAAAATTTTCCTGTGAGTTCCCTGTCACAAGAAAACATTCTGGTCCGAATCTCAGAATTGTTCAATGAGTAGTTCATGCAGAACAATTTCCTAAGCATTTACGCAAAAAGGAATTAATTCTGAATACATTTGCACTGTCATGCAAATTCAAGTGAACCAAAATTTTAAACATTGCTCAGGGAGCATGCTTAAATTTTCCTAGGAATTTTGGATCTAGAATTTGCTCAGCACTAATTTTTCAAAGTATGAATTAACTCTGAAAAAGTTTCTGGACTTTTTGAACACAGAAAGTTGTATTCTGAAATTTCATACACAAATCAACTCCAAACGAGCAGATAATTTAGCATGAGTTCAATAATATACTACGGAATACTCTGGCAAAATTTGGGGATTTTTGGATGAATCAAACTCCTTCCAAAATGTTTTTACTGAAAAGTTTCAAAGAATTTTACAGAATTCATTATTGACTTTCATACAGATTGGGTTGCATATTTGGATATATCTTTCCAAGATTAATCTAACCAAATTTGAATCATCCAGTTTGGATTTTCCTAGCAAAAGTTATTAGGTTCTAA
Organism: Neostapfia colusana; assembly: GCA_030760725.1. Lineage (NCBI taxonomy): Eukaryota > Viridiplantae > Streptophyta > Magnoliopsida > Poales > Poaceae > Neostapfia > Neostapfia colusana. Next base: position 22,403,656 of record JASWHV010000011.1, read on the forward strand.
AGTTTGAACTAAATTTGGGGAATTAAAATAAACCGAGAAAAGTTTAAACTCTGACAGCGGGTCCGGGTTGACGTGTCAGTTCCTCGGTGCAGCCACACTGCGGTTCACAGGCATTTCACCTGTAGCTACAAGAAATCAAATAGCCACAGCAGATCCTGGTTACCGCTGACAGTCACTGACATGTGGGGCCGTCGAGTTCTTCCTCCCGAGACCGTTTGCCGCGCGCGCTTCACCCACCTCGCCGGACAGCGGCGGCGCTCCACGGAACCTCGTTATCCGGTGGACTCATGGCCGGAAACTCGCCGCTAGCCCCAATTCTACCGTGAGGAACACGTCCTCGCGCTCACCGGAGGCTGGCGACGGCTCTAGACCACCGTGCGACGTGCGGCGGCTCTGTTTCAACTCCGGCGATGTTGAGCTCCATCCCAACACCCCCAAACCAGAGATCTTTTTGCCATAAAGCATCAGTGAGTCGTGGGCATGCTCGACATGGACTCACTTTTTATCGGGAAAGGCTCTAGATATTGCTCCACCGTGCGCCTGGCCGTTCCCGCCATGGACGCCGATTGGAAACCTCAAAATTGGCTGCATCTACTCGGTTTTAAGCTAGGTCTATGAAGGAAAAATGTGACCTGACCAATCTAGCTCCTGTGTGCGCAAGATGATGAACTGTGACCAAATTTTAAGCGTCAATTTCAAAGATTCTTACTCGCGGTTAGGTTTTCCCCGGCCAAGAGAAAAACTCAAAATTCTCGAGCTACGGTGCACGGCTTGAGCTGAACTTTGTGGAGGAGCAACTTGGAGTTCCGGCGCATCTCAGAGTGTGCTCACTCGGCCGTGAAAAGCTTCGGTGCGAGCTGTCCACGGGAGCCTGGTTTCCGGTTGCTTTAGGTTGCCGCACGAAGAGGCCGTTCTAGGGTGGGGAACGCCGGGAGCTGCTGGTTTTTGCGCTGAGAAGGTGAAGGACGACCATGCCGTGCCGTTTTGCAGCTCGGTGAGGCGTTGCGCGCATGTTTCCATGGTTTCCCGGTTGCAACCGAGGCGGCGGCGGTGAGCTGCTGTTTTTCTGCTTGAGGGAGAGGCAAAGCCCGCGTTGCTGCCGTGTGTGAGCAAAAGATCGTGCTGAATGTTAGGCAAACGCCCAAGCTGGTCGCCAGCGCGAGGAGAGAGTGAGGAGGTATCCGCTGCATCAAGCCTCGGTGGCGCCCGTGAGGCAGCCGGCTGGTTTGAGTGAAAACAGAGGATACTTCGGTAGCAAGTTTTAAACATCTCACTGACAGATGGGCCCCACTTCTTTCCCCTCTCCAAATATCTCAAATTTGGAAGGTTACATAATTCAATTATGTGGAGCTCAAATTCGACATCGATTGGAGAATCAACAAGGTTTACATCAGTTTCAAATTTGAATTCAAATTCCAAGGAAATTCAAAAGCCCCTTTGACATGAATATCAAAGTACTTCGAAATCTTCTCAAATTTTGCATTCCTCATAATTTGGACATGAAAAATTCAAATATGGATTCAAACTTTGAATTTGGCTCCTGCAATTAGAATGTTTGTAACCACAGTTTGATCTCCATTTTGAAATGGCCACCTTTTCATTGAAGTGAACAATTTAGTTCAGAAACTGAATTTCAAATTCTCTTGCACATGACAACATTCACATGCTTCGAAAAGTTTTTGGAAGTCTAATTTTCTTTAATTTGAAACCCAACTTTATTCATCATTCAAGTCTTGCCTTTACAAGTTTTGGGACTTTTACACCCGCCGGACACCGACCCCAGCACCCCGAGCTGCCGTAGTGTAACAGCCCTGACTTTTGTAAAGTTGGTTTCAACTTATGAAGATAAGAAAAGGGGCATTTTGTGTCACATGAAATAATGAACCCAAAAATGGTCAGGTGAGGGAGTCAAAAATTTTCTTTAGACATGCTTAACACCTTGATAACATGAGGAAAGAATTTCACTCCACAAATCTCACTCATGTGCACATCCTTTACGAGTAGAAGAGGGGGGGAATTTATACTCAATTTTGAATCTTTTAAAAGGATTCATGTTCAAATTGTCGAAAGGCCTATATGTGAGATCAACACTGCATTCCTCAGGTATTAAAGAGCTCAAGTTACACGTTTGGAGAATTTTGGAGCTCATCTACCATTTATGCGAAGGAATATTTGAGAGCGCATTCAAATTCAAATTTGAATTTGGAAACTGAACCAAATGTGCTGAATTTTGAAATATGAGTTAATATTTAAACTCCTCACATCACGTTTGGACTACCCGCCAAATTTGGTCAAATTCGGATAACGGTTGTGTGGGAATCTCAAAGTGCAGTGGAGGAATATCAAATGAGAGGGGTGGACCCCACCTGTCAGTGAGCAACTGAGACTTGCACCCGAAGTCTTCACGCTCTGCTCAGACTCGGAGCAGCCAAGGCTCATCTGAGCGCCACCTCCTCTCACGGCTTCATCGCGTTGGAGACCTGCTGGCTTCCTTATCAGCGTGCGAAACGATCCCTTCGTGCACAAACTGTACCGAGGCTCCCCCCCCCCCCCCCCCCGCACAAGAGCGGAACAGAGCCGCTCACGACCGCCTCGGGCAATCGATCGGGATATGGGTAACCCTCGTGCACGGAAACCTTTCGAGCTACAAAATAACACGGAGTGATCTTCTCCAACGTCCTCAGCACGAAAACGAAATGAGCTATGGCTTCTCCAACCCGAGCGCAACAGTTCGCGGCGACCGAACTTCATGTCCGGACGGGGATCACGTGGGTAGATTCACATGGAGGTGTTCATGCTCAAGCAAGTACTCCCACGGACGCGCCGTATACCTGTGCTACTCATCCCCAAACCTTAGAGCACGCCGTGGTTCATGGAGCTCCAATTCGGCGACTGTCTTTCGGCGCGTGCAAAGTGACCTCGGGTAAGAATTTAGCAAAATTCGATTACAATTCATGTTTTTAGCCCCCCAAATAGTTCACACGTGAACTAGATTGACTAGCGGTCGATTATCCTTCACAACCCTAGCTAGAAATCGACTGCGAGTGAGCTATTTCACGTTTTTCTGAGCTCGGACGTCGCAACACCATTCGGGCGCACGGTGAAAGCAGGGTAGCCACCATTTCCGTGCTTGGTTGAGTCTTCGCCAAGCTTCCCAACCCTCCAAGGATACTTTAGAGCCAATTCCCCAAGAGTTTGGTGGGCTAGGACCACCAGTCGACGGCGCCGGACCTCTCCGGAGGCTGCCGCACGTCGCCGGCACGTTTCCGGTTCTCTACCGCCCACGCCGACCCCACCAAACGATTCCCTGTAGCTGCAAACCCACAGGCAGCGATCCTCCGGCTGGATGGCAGCCGGGAACGCCCCTCCGGCGAGGCACCACCTCAGTCCGGCGAGGGGGGGCGCGCGCGGGAAGAAAACGAGAGGTAGAAGAAGGGTGGGGGAGGGCCCACCGGTCAGTGAGTGAATTTTAAACCCGGGATCGGATGTGGCTCGGGATCACATGTTGCTGCACACGGGGGTAACCCTGTAGCCCGTGTGTCCTCGAGTTTCATTGGTTGAGATTTAAAATGTGGGCCCAAGTCCATTTTCAATAGCAAAACAATTCCCTTTTTAGCTCCAACTTAGGAAATTCATAACTTTGTGTAGGAAACTCCAAATTGAGTGATTCAAATTGGGTTGGATTCATTTTGCAAAGATCTGTCCAAATATGAACCCCAATTTGTATGAAAGTCAATAATAAATTCTGGAAAATTCTTTGATATTTTTCTGAAAAAGAATTATTGATGGAGTTTGGTTCCTCCAAGGATCCTCAAATTTTTCCATAATATTCTTTAGGATATTATTGAACCTTCAGCGAAATTTCATTCCATTTGGAGTTGGTTTGAGTAGGAATTTCCTGATTACAATATGCTGTGCTAAAAATTATTCAGAAACTTTTTCAGAAAAAGTTTCACCTTTGTAAAATCCATTCTGGGCAATCCTTAGCTATAAAAATCATAGGAAAATTCATTCAAGATCTAGGAGCCATACTTGAAATGGTAGTTCACTTGATTGGCTATGAAAATGCACATTACTCCAGAATTAATTCCTTGTAACATAACTACTTATAGAATTATTCTGGAGGAACTACTCAATGAAAAGTCCTGAATTTTGGACCAAGGTTTCAGCTCAAGGTGAGCCTTAGAACTCCCTGTAGTAAGTTTCCATTCTTATGTATATGAGAATTACATAGGAAATCTTGAGGGAATTTTGAGGGGCACAATTTCCATTCACTTTAGCTGCAATTTGGCAAGATAAATTACTGAGTAGAGTATGACTTGCTGTAAAAGTTTTGAAGTCAGTGGAGTTTCTAATCTTCAGTTTCATTCAAAGCTCATCAGCCATCTCATATATCTATTATGCAACATAAACCATTAGGATTTAAGTTCCTCTAGGCAGAAGGGTCTTTCTCTTCAATTTCTCAGCACAACAGAGGCAAAACATTGCTTCTTAGAACTTCCACGCCATCCTATGTTTTTAATAAGTTTAAGTTTTAAATTATCTAGTTTGCATTATGAAAACTATACATATACATTTCGATAGTCCTTACAACGAAGGTGGTCGACGACGGAGTGAATTCTTGAAAGTGAATTAGTTGATCAAGTCCCAAGGAAGAGAAGACTCTAACTGAACTATATACTCTGACCAGCAGCAACAAGGCAAGCCCCGGTTTGCATTAACAAGTTTTAAAAAGTTTTGCTTTATGTATACTTAGCATGAGGTATGTATGTGTATTAGGTGTAGGATGGATGAAACCCCAAGTGCATAATCAGATTATTCCTACAAGAGTGAGGGTAGTGTCTAAGTCCTCAAGTAGTCTGGCTGTGCTTAATGTTCATAGGACTTCGGTACAAGTCGAGTAGTTGGAATCTACTCGCGAGTATAGGCGCCGGGACACACGGGATTGGTTCGAGTGATGTGAGATCACTTTAGTAAGAAAATGAGACTAGGCAGGGGCTAGGGCGCAGCAAGAGGAAGTATTGTGGGTGCAGCCCTGTCCATGTCGATTGAGGACCGATCCGTGTACAGCCCCGCTGAACAAGTTTTGAATGTACCGAAGGCATATCGGATATATGGGCCCCGATAATCCGATGTAACCTATACCTCCGGGTATCGAGGCATAACGCACCGATTTATAGGTGTAGGTTGAGGGCAGCAAGGTGGAAATCCGGTAACGGGCATAGAGAGATGCTCCGTGTAGGGAACCTCCTGTCCGTTTGGGTGTGACCGGTTTGACGTTTGGGCTGTTTGGTGAAAGGTTGTCCTGTACGACATCGAGTGAGCGTGCTGTGCAGCTCCACAGGTGGGCGTACGTGACGTGCTCTTCGGGTATCCCTGCAGGAGTATATCGAGTCTATTCGCCGTCCCTCACGGTTATGAGTACCGCTTGTTCACTTCATCGTGACGTAGATAAATTATGGAATATTGTGATTCAATTCTTCTGATATGGATAAATTGTATTGCTACATGTGTGCCACCAAATATCGCTTACTAAATTTCAGATTCATGAAATGTTAACTTGTGGATAAAAGATGAAATAAGGATGAACTTGTACGCGTGTCCTTTGCTGCAATGTGCCATCCCATGTTGGTTATTTACTGCATGTAGAGTTTCATGTATAGGTGAGTCGGTTAAGACTTGCTGAGCCATCGTGCTCACAGTTGCGGCTATGAGTGTTTTACAGGTGAGGACTACCCCACGGACTCGGGGTACGAGTCCACCGGTGAAGGCGACCCTCCGTCGAGGACCACGGCTGAGTGGGAGCCGTACACGCCGCGCTGAGCTGAGGAGTGGAGCTAGTGTGGGTTGTCCATAGGGCTGGACAACCGACTTTTGCGAGTTAGGGGGGGCGTGAGTTGTATAAATTTAGCTTCCGCAGTTGTAGACTATGTATTTATATGTAAACTGAAGGCTTGTACTACGTTGTACATATTCCGTTGTTTTTCAATGTAATGCAATGTTTGCCTTATGATGTGTGCTGCCGGGTGTCGCATCGTGCGGCACTGTCACACCCAGTTTCTCCGAAGAACAACCGAGTGAATACCACATGTATGCCAGGATCATTTTCTCATACATGTGATGACAAATAGTGAAGCATCATTTATTACAAGCCAGGTGTCGAATATAAATAAGTCTTACATAGCATACGTCTCGATGGACGATAATAAGTTCATGACATATAAATAAAACAGCAGCGGAATATTATTCTTGTGGGCTCCGTCACAGGCGTTGCCCGGGGGACTCCATGAACCTAGAATCCTTCTTCGGGTACGAAGTCTTGGTCTTTAAACATCACCTCATCCCCTTGACCTGACCAGCAATTTAAACCAACAAATATGCAAGTTTGAGTACCGTTGGTACTCAGCAAGTGTGGGAAAGTTATGTTATGCATGGCATAGAACAAGGAGAGGTTGAACTCATGGTTAAAGCACTACGCAATTAATACCTATCACCTTAGCTTATTAAGAACCTACATTTACATAGGTGAAATGGTCCCAATCTCCCAACCCATCATCAAATAACCATAACACCATTTCCAATGTTAAGCTCCCCGCTTAACATCCACAACTTCCAAAGTCATCATCCTCTAATCATGAATAAGTCCAAGCCGCTCTTGACCGTGAGCATGGCTGTCATGACAGTTTTGACTCTGCAGAGTTTGCACCACTGTACCCACATGTAGTGATTTCATCCCCCGTTGCCGGGTGGACTAAAAGAACCTCCATTATGCCAGTCGCCACGAACCACATTCACACTTCCCAGGTGTGCAGCCAGGAGATCACTACGAAGCCTTTACAAAGGGATTCCCGACGAGCGTGGGCCCATTGAGGTTTCACCCCTAACAGCATACAAGAGGCTCCAACCCCGCTGCAGTGGCCCCCTCTTGAGCCTTGCGGTTCATATGGTAGTCCAGCTGACACCTACTCCCCGCACCATCCAACACAACCATACTACGCTGGGGATACACCTAATTAATTGGCCAAGCTGCCTCATCTCAACATGTGGTTGGCACGGTAAAGCCCGGTTACATGCTCCATGAACCGGTCCTTAGGATCCAGGCAAGTACGAAACACAAACCCGAGTCTCGTGCACCCAGCACCAACCAAAACATCCAACTTGCCTTGATCCCTACCTCTACATAACTCATAATATCTCATTCAAGAGTAAGGTAAATAAATTGATGATCTCTTATCCCAATTATCCCATTCTAAGCATGGCTAAGCATAAGTAATATGAATGAATGACATGATAAAATAAATCCCAACCCAAGCTACAAGGAAACAAGGTAATGCAATTCTAGGGAAACTTCCTAGCATGGGTTTCATAATTCAATTGACAATGCAAATAATTCTAGCTAAACAATCCTAGTATAGGATCAAAGTGGTCAAGGACACTTGGCTTCTTCTTTCTGCTCTGAGAATGGAAAGTCTTGGTCTTGGAAGGGGAGAACTTGCTCTGGGTCAGGTTCTACTCATGCCATTACACATAGCAAAAGAAAACACAATCCATAAGACATAGTTCACACTTTCACTTCATACAAACCACACATTCACACCTATGAAAGTCATTCACATTTCTAAGGGTTGTGGTTACTCTATGTGTGTTGATTTTTGGCCTACATGCACTTTTAAACATATGTATATTATTTCTAACTTTTATATTCAGATTTCTGTTTGCACACTATATATGAATTTCCAATTTAAACAAATTCTTTAATACACTCTTTAGCTACTAAGTTTACATGGAAGGTAATTTCCTACTCCAAATGGGTTTTCAGATCTTCTACCAAATCCTAAACTGAAGTCTTTGGATTTGGAGACTTCATTTATCATTTTCTAGTTATGCATACCTATTTTCCTATATTTTCCAGATTTATTTTCTATGCCTAAAAGTGAGTTTTAATATTAAATAGTAGGGCATATCATCTAAACAAAATAAGTTCTGTTCTAAAATATTAAATAATATATTTTGGAACTTCTCCTCTGATGTGAACTAATTTAAATTTATTTTACTAATTTTCAGAATTATTTCCTAACCTAAAATTGTGTCCCTATAACTAATAAATGTGAACAATCAATTAAACAGATTCATTTCAGCTTAAAATATACTTTTAACTCATTCTAAAGTTTTCCAAGTGCTAGGAAAGTTTAAATTTGAATTTACAATGTGTTTGTCTCATCTTTTAAATTTTAAATCCTAATCACATATTCCAATTCCTAAATTTAATATCATATGGGGTTAAAAAGGTAAACTCACTCCACTACAAGGTCTATTAAATTATTTCATAAATTTCCAGGGGTCCAGCTACACATAACAGAGGGGTTTTCCTAATTTTTATTGAGTCCAGGGGCTAAAACTGATTTTTAAATGAATTTACATGAATTTCTGAAGTTCCAGGGGCTAGATCAGAAGTTTCCGGGGCTAGCTCGTATTTTCCGAGATCCCCAGGGGGTAGCGCGTAAGAATCCCGACCTTTATAATGCGGGGCTGACGTGGACCGTCCAATTTAAAACAGATGGCTCAGATTAGATCGCCGAACCGGTACGCGCGGGTTTTAATTCCACCGTGCAATTTAAAATAGACGGCGCGTAAGCGGCCACGTCGCTCTGACCGAGCGCGGGCGGCGCTGCCCGGCGGCGCGCGGCGGCGATCTCGTCGGAAAACTTCGGATCTTCATCTATTCTTCCTAAAACTGGGATTTCATGGCATAGATCGGTAGAGGGGAGGTCGGGGATCTCATCTCGGGGTTTTTCTTGAGCTCGGACGTCCTGGAAGGTGGTCGGCGACGTGGTCCGAGATGAAATCGCGGCGATGCTCGTCGGCGCTGTGCCTGGGGCGCAAACCACCGAGTTTTCTGCACCTGCATGATTCCCCGGAGGCGGTGGAACACGATCGGCGCGTTAGATCGGAAAATCTGAGCAGAGATCGAGAGAAAACTGTGATCGGAGCTTTGGTTCTCACCAGGAGGAAAAACAGCCGATCGTGGGGGAAAAACGGGGCGATGCCGGCGTTTTTATAGACGAGGGAGGGCGGCGTGTCTGTTTAGATCGAGCCGGAGTCGTCCGGGACCGGCAGTCGGGCTGGGGGACGCGGATTTCCGGTTTAGTTGCAATCGGGCGCACGCGGAAGAGTCCGGCGGTTGGCGCGATCGCGCGGGGAAGAAGATGATGGCGGGCCCCGCGTGTCAGCGAGAGGGAAAAGGGGCGCGCGGCTTCGGGCTGGCGCGGGGGTAAGGTGGGCCGGCTGGTGGGTTTCGGCCCACTGGTCGGGGGGGTTTATTTTTTCTTTTTCTTTTTCTTTTCTGTTTTGAGTTGAATTTGAATTCCAATTTGAATTTGAATTTCTGCACCACATGCAATACGTCCAAAAATTTTTAAATTCCCCTCTTAACAGGTTTTGGGGTGTTACAGGCACCACCCTCTGAGATCCTGGGCATACGGATTCCGGTCCGTCACACGTAGCCCCAGCAGCTACCTCCTCCACGCCAATGCCAAAAATGAGGCGCTGATCCAACTCCCCGGCCCCAACCCTAGCCTGGGGGGTGCCCCCGCGCCCTTCGCGCTGCTGCTAGACATCGACCCCGTGCCGCTCGTATCCTCGTAGTTCTACACCTTTACCGTCGCCTCGTATGGCCTCATGCTGTGGTGCATCCTTGCAGGCCGCCCTGCCTCCGCCGACGAGGTCCGCGCCACTACCTTGCCCTCCATGCTCGCCTCATGGCGGGCGATCTGGAAGGACTGGAAACGAAGACACCGTCGACCGCATCAAGAAGTCGTGGACTGTTGGGGCTAAATTCTACGGTATTCCTGAATCATTTGTTCGCGTCTGTGTTGCTGTGTGCCCCGTCTGTAAGGCCTGCTGGTCAGCCTGATTCTGCCATTTCATCACCTGGGCAAGAGAAGCAGCGACGCAGGTTTGAATATACAGAGACGTTGGATGTGCCTGCTCGAGATGTGCCACGCAGGTTACAGCAACTGGCTGCCAAGCATAAGGCTGCCAAGCATAAGGTTGTTCTTTGTATCAAGCAAAAGTATATAAGGTATAAGCCACTCATGGCTGAGGTCAAGGATTATGTTTGCCACCGTTCTGGGGTGCCAACTTCAGGTTCTGGGAGTGTTGCATCCTCCGCGAGTAACTCCGAGGGTAAAAGGTCAATGGTTTGTGAGCCTTACCAATCAAAGAGGTGCGGTTGTGGATTCCGTATTCAGGCAATTGTAACAATAGCCAATTATAATGAAAAGGACAAGAGTTTTGTGTATGTGGAAGAGTGTACTGCAGTGTTCAAACTTTATGGAGTGCACTCGGGGCATGAGCCAGGGCCACTTGATGGCAATGCACGGATTGTTCACAGGTTGGTTGGGCATAAGGGGACTCTTGAGTTTGTCCAGACATTTATGGTGTCAGCGAAGAATGGGATCCAAGCTTTTCAGAAAAGGATGACGAAGATTATATTGATGACTCGCATCAGAGAGTCTTGCAGCAAGTATGGGTCCTCAAAGCAGAAGTACTCTTGCTGGAAGGGAAGGTGGCTAATGTGCAACCAGAGTTGTTGGGTCCGCTGTCCACCGAGCTATCAGTGGTGCAAGGATCAGGACTGTAACCCCCAACTCCGACAAGCTCCGAACGCGTCTTGAACCCGAAGAACGTGCGGGAAGGATTTCTCAACGGCAATACCGATGATGCCGAAGAACGTTACCGCTCCTCCACGTTGCTTGAGGGGCGACTAGGGCGACTAGGATGACTAATCATCGACTAGTCGACCCTAGTCGATCCTAGTCGACCCTCTAGTCGTCCTGTCTATTTTTTTTGTTGCAGTTTATATAAAGGGGAGCGTTCTCCATTAGTATTACACAAGAGATATATAAACTAGATGGATAAAACAGTCAATAGTTAATTAGGAGAAACATATACTATTATACTCACAGCACAAAGGCAGAATTAGAACTTCAGTTTCTGAACAGTTCAACAAACAACAAGAGTTAAAACAGAGACAATAAAAACAGTAAGAGTTCACATTTATGTACAATATACAAGAGTTCAGAAAGACTAAAAATAGACAAACAATTCATAATTTAGTTCAGAAAAACAAGAGTTCAGTTCAGCAACAATTTATTTTAAAAAAGCATGTCATCATCAAGTTGGAAGCCTCCATTTCCTGCTGGGATCTAGAAGAACAGAGGAGGAGTCAAATAGAACAAAGGAGAGAAGTTACTGAACCCTAATGGGCTAGCAGCAGAAGGCCCATATTTTTTTTCAGCAAGTCGCCTGATCATCAGACCCCGTAGTCGGACGACTAGTCGCCCGACTAGGAGGACTAGTCGGACGACTAGGTTTCTAGTCGCCCTGATTGAGTCGATAGGCCTGATTATGATCAACTGGGCAATAAGGATAACTAATCACGATTAGTCAACGACTTGAAAACACTGCCTCTCCTTCCCGTGCCGCAAGAACCCTCTAGGGTATACATGTACAAGGACGATGAAGAAACAATGCGAAGACAATGAAGATCAAGAGTAAAACCCTAGACTGAGCAACGATATAAGAAAAAGGCAAGTGTTCTTGACCACTTTGCACCTAAGCTAGGATGTGCAGTTAGAATTATCTGTATTGTCATATGAATTATGAATCCTACGTTAGGAAGTTTCCCTAGATTTTCATTATTTTATCTCCTTGTAGCCTGGGTTGGGAGTTATCTAGTATGTTTATTATGGAAATTCATTTATGCTTAGCCATGCTTAGAATTGAGATGGGATATGAATTTCAAACCTTGAGTATCTACTATTGTGATATATGATGAATTATGATAGAGGTAGGAATAAAGGAAAGCTGGATGTTTTAGTTGGTGCTGCATGCACGATACTCGGGTTCGTGTTTAGTGCTTGCCTGGATTCTAAGGACCGGTTCATGGAGCATTTGACCTGGCTTTACCGTGCCAGCACATGATGAGATGGGGCATATTGGCCAATTTATTAGGTGTATTTTCGACGTAGTGTGATTGTTTTGATGGTGCAGGGAATAGGTGTCAGCCGGACTACCATAGGAACCGCAAGGCTCAAGAGGGAGCCACTACAGCGGGGGTTGGAGCCTCCTAGATGCTGTTAGGGGTGAAACCTCAGTGGGCTCTTACTCGTCGGGAATTCCTTTGTAAAGGCCTTGTAGTGATCTCTTGGCTACACACCTGGGAAGTGTGAACGTGGTTTGCAGCCACAGGCATAATGGAGGTTCTCTAGTCCACCCGGCAATGGGGGATGAAATCACTACTTGTGGGTAAAGTGGTACAAACTCCGCAGAGTTAGAAACTGTCATGACAGCCACGCTCATGGTCAAGAGCGGCTTGGACTTCTTCATGATTAGAGGATGATTGATGAGAGAGGTTGGGTATGTTAAGCGTGTAGCTTGACATTGATGAAGGGATGATGGGATTGGGACCATTTCACTCATGTAGTAAAATAGGTGCTTAATAAACTAAGGTAATAGGGTTTAATTGCGTAGTGCATTAGCCATGATTTCAGCCTTTCCTTGTTAAATACCTGCATGTCATCAATTTCCCACACTTGCTGAGTACTTTATGTACACATTTGCTTTCCTTTTTCCTTTATTGTAAATGTTGCTCAGTGAAAAGAGGATCAGATGAAGACAGTGTGAAGGTCACGTTGCTGCCAATCGATTTGCCCTGTGGAATGCCCTACAAGTTTTTCCTCTTCCGCTGATATTCGAAACTCATTTAATGTATAAATGACAGTTATATTTGATATAGAACTTCTTATCACTAATTGTCCTACATGTATGATTAAACCGATCCTGGCATACATGTATACGACGACCGGTTTTACTTTATATAAAACTGGCGTGACAGTAACCTACATAGCATCACAATACGTCGATGACTCAATATTGGTGTTAGTCAAATGGCATTTAGGAATCCAGTACTGAGTCACACGACGTCTAGCAGGAATAGCACGCAAAAGCTGGGAAAATACAGCAGGTTTATGCGAGGACCCGACGGTCTCGACTAGCATGGATCATGCGGAGGGGTGCTGCGTTGCACAGCACCGGATAACACACATAAAAGGTACAAAGCGGAAGCAAAGTTTTATTACAGGAAAGTGTTTATAAACATGTTTACATCCAAAATACGTCAAGTCTACACTCATGGGCGTAGACTAAGCAAAAGAGTTCACGTTCAGCCCGTGAACGTGTTCCCACTAGCACACGCACACACTAACATGGTGGCGTGCACGACTCCCACTCGACGGTGTTACCCTCATGGGGGGTCTGTCTCCTCCGTGGGAGCCTCCTTCTCATAGCACACTGCAGATGCTTCAAACACAAGAAGTGAGCACAATGGCTCAGCAAGACTCACCCGTCTTACCTATACAGGAAACTCTACATGCTGGGTTTGCAGTGTGTAATGGAATGAAAGTTGCAAAGGACACGCCTAAATAGTTGAACCTTACTTTATACTTTTTAGCACAAGTTGTGGCATAACCTCGTGCTAAGGCACATAAGAGAGCCGCAATCAAAAAAGAAACACATTTCTCTCATGTGCTTTGCCCAAGGTTGAAAAAGAACTTTAATTAGCTCTAAACTACAATAAATCATTAGCAATCAATGTACATCATTCAATCAACAACCTTTTAAAATGACTCTAGCCTGTTGTCGTGGGACGCCGGCCCTGAGGACCTCGTCGAGTGGTGCCGTGCGATGCGGCACCCAACAGCTCACGGGTCGAGGACACGTCATATGACATACAAAGCTGTTTTGCGGAAGCGTATAAACATTGCTTTACAAATACTTATCTCAAATATTACTACAGTGGAAGACTACAACTCTCACGACTCATTTCTAACATAGCAACAAAGAAACAGTCCAGCCCGCGGACGTTTCTTACTAGCAACACGAAGAACAAACCGCAGCGGCAAGAAAGCTATTGAGTAACCACTCGGAAGTTTCCGAGTATCATAGGCATCCCTTCTCATAAGCATAAAGTCAATACCTGCACAACAACTCGGATAGCATCCGTGAGCATAACACTCAGCAAGACTTAACCGTCGACCCTAGTCATGAAACTCTACATGAGGGTATAACATACAGTGGGATGGCATAATGCATAAAGAACTCTCCTAAAAGTGAATCCTTACTTTCAGGTATTATTTGCAGCAAATTAAAAGTAACCTTGGGCACACCACATCGGGAGTCCACAATCAAATAAACGCTTTCCCCCGATGTAATTTGCTCACGGTGGAAATGAATCGTGTTTGCTCTAACTATTCATCAAAGATACATCACAAAGATATTATGAACTTCAAACCATAATGATTAGTTCCCTTCTCATACAAGTTCTTACTACGTCACGACTGTGAGAACAAGTATGCTCGTTCCTTTTCCACGAGCGACGGTGATTCGAATCAATAACATCCGGACTTCACGACACGTACGCCCGTACTCGACATTGCTTACAGCAACCATCACTGACGTCGTACCTAGCAGCCTTTCCCCCATTTCACCCATGTTGAACCGATCAAATCGCCCCGTACAGTAGCCACTCCCATGGTGCACCTACCAACATGACCTGTCATGAGAGTGTTACCCACATACTGCACACCAGCCCTCTCACATGAGACGACCTGAAAAGGCTCAAAGCAAGCTTCCTGAGGAACATCGGTTTACTGGGTCCCATATAGCCAGCATGAGTCCGGTACACAACTCAAACTTGCTCAACAGGGCCGCATATGGATCGGTCCTTGACCGGCACGGACAGGTCTATAGCACCCAGGCCCCTATGTCATGCTGCCCCTACAACCTGCCGGTCTCAATTTTAACTTGCTAACAATTTTCTGAACCAATCCCGTATGCCCCTGTTGTTCCTGATCATGCGAGTAGCATCTTACCACTAGACTTCTACGCAGTTCTACACGGTGAAAAGACACCTACCCAATACTCCATGGGTTTATTTGGTCATGCAAGAGGAGTATCAAATCATCTAGACCTAATGCACAGTTCATATCTTAACCGAAAGAGTGAATACAAAGTAAAAACTTAAAAGCTGTTAAATGCAAACTGGAGCTTGACTGTTTTGCAGGGTAGTAGTATATAAACAGTTAGTGATCCTTGCTGATCAACCCTTGATTCTCCGTAGTTTGATCCACTTCAATGAATCGCTCCTTCGAATCCCCTTCGTTGTGATTCCTATTCAAATGTATATGCACAATTTTTATATTGCAATGGAAAGACTTAAAAGACTGGATTTCTTAAGAACAGAGGCGGTGTGGAAATGCCATGAATGGCTTGGTTTGCCTCCGTTGTGCAAAGAGATGTGAATGAACTAAATTTGTCTTAGTGTTTTAGTTTCTAACCAACTAAATTTCCTAATGACCATAAGAGATGAGCTGCAAAGATTTGAATGCAACTGAATAACAAGAACTCCAATGGCTTCAAAACTTTTACAGCATGTTCTATACTACCTAGGGATTTAGCTTGCCAAATTGCAGCTAAATCGGGAAGAATATGTGTCTACCATAATTCCCACAAGAGTCTTATGTATTTTCCCACATACATAAGCATGGTAGAACAAGGAAAGGGAGTTCTAAGGCTCAACTTGAGCTGATAATTTACATGTGAGTTCCTGGTCACACGAAAGTAATTTGTTTCCAAATTCAGACCTTTTACTTGAGGAGTTCCTTCAGAACAATTCCTTAAGCATTTCTACTCAAAGTAATTAATTCTGGAGTAATGTGCATTTTCATGCACAATTCAGTGAACTACAATTTCAAATATATCTCATAGAGTTTGTCTGAATTTTCTCATGATTTTTGGAGCTATGATTTGCCTAGAACGGATTTTACAAGTGGGCAACACTTTCGGAAAATGTTTCTGGACCCTTATGAACACAGCAGTTTGTATTTAGCAAATTCCTACTCAAATAATCTTCAAATAAGCTGAAAATTTTGCTAGAAGGTCCACAATATGCTAAAGAACATTCTGGCAAAATTTGCGGATTTTTGGATGAACCAAACTCCCTCAATAATTCTTTTTCAGAACACTTTCAAAGAATTTTCCAGAATTTAAAATTGACTTTCATAAAAATTGGGGTTCATATTTGGATAGATCTTTGAAAAATGAATCCAACCCAATTTGAATCACTCAATTTGGAGATTCTTACACAAAGATATGATTTTCCAAAGTTGTGGCAATCTCTGGAATTATTTTGCTATTGAAAAGTCTGTTGGACCCACTGTTTTAAACTCAGCCAAAGAAATTTGGGCCACACCGAGCCACAGGGTTCCCACCCGCGCAGCCACAGTTGATCCGAGCCACAGCCGATCCATTATTTAAAATTTTCAGTCTCTGACAGCTGTGGCCCGCCCCTTCTCCTTCCTCTCGCCTTCCCCTTCGCGCGCTGCGCCGCGTCGCCCCCTCACCGGACCGACGCTGGAGTTCGCCGGATCAACGTCTCCGGTTGCCGCCAGGTCTGAGGCTCTCCGCTAGAGGGTTTTGGACGTCGAGGAACACGATGGTGGCGCTTGTTCGGGCTGCCGGTGTCCAGAAGTAGCTCGGCGACGTGCGGCGGCTACTGGAAACGTTCGGCGCCATCGGCCGACCTTCCTAGCCCGCCGAAACGTCGACTAACTTTCTTTACAGCACCATTGGGTGATGGGCTAGCTTGGCAAGGCCTCAAACTAGCTTGGAAACAGCGGCAAGTTGGTCGGCACTTTGCGCCCGATCGGCTCCGCCAAAGAAGCGCTCGGAAAAGCTAAAAAACCGCCGCTCCAAGATGGTTTCATGCTATTGTTGCTAAAGAAAAGATGATCGCTGGCTAGTCCAGCCCGTGTGTGCAAAGTTTCATTATCTAAGAACAATTAGAGAGAGAGAATTTGATGATCCCGTACCGGACGCTCGGTTTGAAGCTGCCGGGACAAAATTCCAAAATTTGCCGGCAATACTGCACGGCTTGGCTTGAGCTTCTGGTGGAAGCAGCACGGTGCCCGTGCGCTTTCGTTGCCGCCCTTGCTCGGCCATGACAGCCGCTGTGGTGGGCTGTCCACGTGAAGCCGATCACCGACTTGTGTTCGGTCGCCGCGGAGGAGTGGTTCTAGTGCTCGGGAAACATCAGAACTCAGCTGTTTTGTGTCGGGACGTGGGCAACAGGCACGCGGTGTGGTTGAGCAGCTCGGAGTGGAGTTCTGTGTGAGTTTTTCCAGGTTCCGATCGATCACCGTGGGTGTGGCGCTCTGTTCAGCTGTTGCTCGGGACGAGGAAGCAAAAGACTGTTTGCCTCGGCTGTGAGAGAGTAAATCACGCCGAGAGTGAGGGAAACACACTGTAAGGGCCTCAGTTTTTGACACATGTTTAAAGTGTTCATCACCACACACACACCTCATTTGAAGAAAGTTGATGAACACATTTGAAGAGCAAGTAACCACCATCAACATGCTCATTAGAGAACAAACTCACATATTGCAAAAGTGGTATTTCCCACATGTGATATATAGGGGCTGGGCATATGAAAACTCCTACACAGTGCTAGGAATGTCCATGCCAAGTTTCACCCAAATTTCAAACCTTTTTGAAGTCTTTTTGGGTATAGCTAGAAAGAGGGTAGTTTGAACTCAAAGTCAAATTCAAACTGTTTATATCCCATAAATTCAAAAGTGGGAGGCATATTCTTACTCAGCACATTTTTGTGAGCTCACACACCAATTTTCACTCCACTTGGAGTTGATCTTGACATGAGCTAAGTGTAGCAAATTCAAACTTTATTTGAATTTCAAACTGAACATGTGCTGAAATTTAGTCAAACCAAACCCAATTTGAATTCTAACTAATTCAAATGGCTCAGGGGTGAATAATTCAAATCACCATGTGCAGTTTAGAGCCTACTGTTTACAACAGTGAAATGGAGTTAAGTTCAGGGGTTAAAATTGGAAGTGGGACCCACATGTCAGCCACTGATTCAAATCAAACCGACTGAAACTAAGCACACTCGGTTCTCGGGTGCAGTACGAGCGCGCCACCGAGGGGCCGGCCGGCGCCAGCTTCTGCTGCGTGCCCTGAGCTGGAGACCAGCCGCCCAGGCTTCTTATCCCCTTCCTGGCGTGCTCCTGTCATATATCTCCTGAGCTCCGCCGTGTTCGGTCAGTTTTTCCACCCGAGCTCCACCGCAACCAGCCGCCTCTCGACCCTGCACGTGATCAGTCCGGTTACTCATGAGCACAGCCTCCTCCGCAGCAAAACGGCACCGGGAGACCATGAACAACATCCTAGACCCCGTGTTGGCCAGTGAGCAGGCGCCCTCGAGCTACACCGGACCTCTTCTCCGGCGGACCAAACGTCGCCGCCGTTCGGGCTCTCGTGGACAGCACGGCACGGCTGTTGTCACGTCCACTTCTCTACACAAGAAAGGTGCGTGATTGTATGCAGATGGAGTAGCCGAAAGCCGTTTGGCAATTGATCAACCATCGGTCAAGAATTTCCAAGTTTACTCTCGGCCAGTTCATAGGAGCCGAGCTCACCTCCGAGTGAAATTTGTACTCCACACGCTAGGGTTGGTCAAGCCCGTTATCCAGTAGATTCTACACATGTTAGCGCACACGCTCAAACTGGAAGCAAAGAAAACCATCAAGAATTGGCCGTGATATGGCCGGTTTCCTCGCCGCCGTGGCTAAGTACCTCGGCTCACCGTCGAGAGCATAGTTGCTGGCGTTTCTAGCTTCCACCCAGCCCTGGTTCATGTTCCCCGTGCTCTACTGATGCTCTCCGAAAGATTCCCGATCGATTTGGTGCACGGTAGAGCAAAACCGACCTCACCGGAACCCTAGCAGGTGCTGTCACCGGTGCGCACGGGTTTCCGGTCATCGCCGGCGGCCGGCGAGCCCACCATCGAGAACAGGAGGTCAGGAAAGGGGCAGGCGGCGAGTTTCAGACCGGGGGTGGCCGGGAACTCAATTCTGGCGAGGGTCGCCGGAGACCGCCGCCGCCGAGCATTTGGCGCGAGGAGGGAGACGAAGCACTGTATGCGGGGCCCACGGGCAGGAGTTTAAACTTTTTCTCGATTTTCAGTTTTAGTTCAAACTTCAAACCCACATAACTTTGGCTAGGAAACTCCAAATCGAGTGAACTAAATTTTATTGGATTCAGCTCTCTGAGTACTTTCGAGCAAATCAAGTTTCACCTCATGAAAATCCTTAATTCTCCAGAATTAATTCCTCAAAGTTTAAAATGTGTGGAATTTTAACTGGAGAATCCCTTGGACGAAAATTCTGAACTTTTGCTGGGATGTTCACCAAAGTATCCCTGAACTACCAAAAATTTCAGATCCATTTGAGCTCATTTGATCCACCTAATTGTGTGATTAGTGAAACTGTTCCAGAGGAAATAGAAAATGTTCAGAAACATTTTCAGAATTTTCTTTTAAATTGTTTAGCTCATATGTTTAGCTAGGAACTTTCAAATTAAGAGAGACCAACTCCATTAAAACCCTCTAAAAATCTAGTTTTCAGAAAGTCATGGCTTGCTCCATGAAAATCCCTAGAACACCCTAAAGCCTCCAATTAAGGTCAAGTACATAATTAATTGTGAAGGGCTCAAATGAGCTTTGCTGCAACTAAAACCTGACCAAGTCTCTATTTATGTTGTAACCAAACCACAGTAAAAATTTCAGAGTCATTGAGTCTGTCTAGTGGGACTTATAGCCTTCACAAGTTTAAAATTCAATTCAAATGCATTTAAATTAATACATGTACTTGTTACCTCATGTAGTCGCTAAGGTCGAGGAGGAACCCGAAGTCCTAGACTTCGTTACTCTGGAAGAGTAGCTAGCCTACGACCAAGAGCAGCAAGGCAAGCTCCGGTTTTTGAGCACTTACTTCAGTATCATTATTTCTTGCACTAGAGTCTTGTTTGAAAATCCAATTGCATAGCCAAGAAAGCCATGAGTTGGGATTAGGATTGAAAACCCCGTTAGCTACTGAAATGCTAAAGATAGAGTAGCATTCGGTACAAGTCGAGTAGTTGGAACTACTCACGAGAATAGGCTAGAGGCACTCGACTCGGGTAGAGATAGCACATGATACACATGGCCAGAAAAATGAGACCGAGCGGAGAGTAAGGGCAGCAGGACTTTGGGGCCTGGGTTCTATAGCTCCGCTTGTGTCGATTGAGGACCGAGCCATGTGCGGGCCTGTTGAACAAGCTAGAACAGTACCGAAGACCTACCGGCTATATGGGAACCGGGAAACCGATGTAACTCAGGTAGCTGGGTGTTGAGGCATAGCTGGTCGTTCAGAGGGTAGGTTGAGAGCTCGAGGTGTAAATCGGCTGGCGGCACTGAGATGCGCGTAAAGAGACCTCTTGCTCGGGACGATTGGACCGGTTCAACATTTGGCTGACGGGTAAAAGGTGGTTGTGTACAATGTCCGTGATGGTTGCTGTAGGCAACATCGAGTACGGGCGTACGTGACGGGTTGTTCGGGTAACCCTGCAGGTGTAAATCGATTATAATCGCTGTCCCTCGCGGTCAGTGAGTACCACTTGTTCACTGTACCGTGACATAGAAAGAACAGGCTAGTTACATGTTAAAATGTTGCTGGTTGAAAGATGGACTTGATTGTTAATTATTGCTGTAGTTTAGAGCTAATTAAAGTTCCTTTCAACTTTGGGCAAAGTACATGAGAGAAATGCGTTTCTTGTTTGATTGCGGATCTCTCATGTGCCTTAGCGTAAGGTTCTCCACAATTTGCTGCTAAAACATGAAAGTAAGGTTACACTAATTAGGCGAGTCCTTGCAACTGATTTTACCTCCTGTACCTATCACTCCTCATGTAGAAGTTTCATGTTTAGGCGAGACGGGTCAGACTTGCTGAGCCTTCGTGCTCACTGCTTGTGTTTGGAGCTTTTGCAGGGTTCTATGAGGAAGGGACTCCCGAGGAGGAGACGGAACCCCAGGAGGGAACCCTGTCGAGTGGGTGTCGTGCAGGCCGCCGTGTTAGTGTGTGTGTGTGTGTGCTAGCAAGGACACGTTCACGGGCTGAACATGAACTTGGTGTGTAGTCTCCGCCCGTGAGTGTAGACTGAACATATTTTGTTGTAAAAATGTTCATAAACCCGTTTATGTAATAAAAATTTTGCTTCCGCTTTGTACCTTTGATGTGTGTTATCCGGTGCTGTGCAACGCAGCACCCCTCAGCGTGATCTTGGCTCGACAAGACCGTGGAGTCGTGTCACACACACACACATTGCTGGCGCTTGAGAGAAGCAGGAGGTGGCTCGGCAGCTGCTCCCTCGGTGGCATCCGGGAGTGCTCCTCGGTGTAGTGGAAAAACAGACTTGGTTACTTTTTGTGCAAGTCACAAATAGCCTAATGACATGTGGGGTGCACTCAACTTTCCTCCCCAAAAGATCTCCTCAAGTTAATCCTCTCCAATTCCAAAGTTATGAATTTCAAAGGTGGGATAGAATTTGAATTACCCGAATTTGTATGAATTTAACACTGCTTCTATTTTAATTTCTTTTTAGCCCACCTAAAATGAAAAGTTCGTCACCCTAGTTTCCTCCATTCAAAACTATATGGCTGCAAAAGTATTAAAAGTTTTTTGCCACAATTTGTGTGAACTTTGAATTTGAAATCTGATTTTTAAATCCTTCATGCAAAGGGGTATTTAAGTCGTTATTGGTTCAACACCTTCGAATGAAAATGTGAGCCTTTTTTTGGATGAACATCCATGAACAACTTTGCATGAACAAAAATTTTAGTAAGTTCCATTTTTCATGAATTTGCACACATGCACTTTCAAGGCTCGGTTTATTCATATACATTTTCGGGACTTTTACATTCCTCCCCCCTTAAAAGAATCTTGTCCCGAGATTACAAAAGAAGAACGAGACGGGAGAGGTAATTACAAACTGTACAAAGATAAAAGTTCCAGATAATTGGTGCGGATGTAATCTTCACTTTCCCACGTCGCCTCTTCCGCTGTGTGATTACTCCGCAGCACCTTGTAAAATTTTATCGTCCGGTTCCGGGTTACCCGGGTGTTTTCATCTACAATCTGAACCAGTCGCTCGCTGTCGGTAAGGTCCGGTTTCAATTCTTCGATTTCTTCGGTGCGGACAGCAGCGGTGAATTTGAGGCATTTCTGCAGCTGTGACACATGAAAAACGTCATGAACACCCGCAAGACTTGCCGGTAGTTCCAGCCGGTAGGCTACGGGTCCGCACTTCTCCGTCGTAGCAAAAGGACCTATAAAGCGGGGAGCGAGTTTCCCCTTTACACCGAACAGGTGAATTCCCTTTACCGGAGCTACACGAAGATAAACATGATTCCCTACGTCAAAATGCAACGGTCTACGCCTTTGATCAGCGTAGCTCTTCTGTCAGGATTGTGCAGCCTTTAAATTCTCTTGTATCAATCGAACTCGGTCTTCGGCTTTGTTCACAAGATCAACCCCGAACAGTACTCTTTCGCCGGACTCAAACCAATTCAGCGGTGTGCGACACTTCCGGCCGTAGAGAGCTTCATACGGTGCCATTTTAATACTCGCTTGATACCCGTTGATGTATGAAAACTCCGCCAACGGTAAGTGATCTTCCCAATTCTTACCGTGGTGGATGGCACACGCTCTCAACATATCTTCCAGTACTTGGTTCACCCTCCGTTTGTCCATCGGTTTGAGGGTGATATGCGGAGCTTCTAATCAGCTTGGTGCCCAACGAGGCGTGCAGCTGCTCCCAAAACCGAGCAACAAACAGCGCATCCCGATCTAAAATAATAGTCTTCGGGGCACCGTGTGAGCATATAATTGTGGAGATATACAACTCATATTGATTGGCTCAAAAATGTGTGTTCACCGGTATGAAATGGGCTGATTTCGTCCACTGGTCGACGATCACCCATATCGAGTCATTCTTCCAGGATGTGAGTGGTAATCCAACGATGAAATCTATACTCACATCCTCCCATTCCCATGCCGGTATTTTCAGAGGTTGTAGCGGTCCGGCTTTCCGCATATGATCAGCCTTAACCCGTCTACACGTATCATATTTGGATACGTACTTGGCAATTTCCCTCTTCATCCGCGTCCACCAAAATTTCTGTTTCAAATCTTGGTACATCTTTGTAACAACCTCAAATTCATTACCATGCATTGCATACATTTTTCATGTAGAGAAGCATTTGAAAAGAAGTAGAAATGGAGAAAGAACCCTAGAAATGGAGAAAGAACCATAGAAATGGAGAAAGAACCATAGAAATGGAGAAGGGAATATAGAAATGGAGAAAGGGACATAGAAATGGAGAGGGAAATATAGAAATGGAGAAAAGGGACATAGAAATGGAGAGAAATGGAAATAAGATAGCTGAAATGAGCCATTCCCAAATTTCCCAAATTCTCCAATTCCCCAAAAGGGGAATTTTCCCCACATTTGGGGGGAATTTATCCCCAATGTAGCCACAGCCTGGAGGGGGGGAAATCCCTAGGACTCTTTGGTTGAGTCCCAATTGGACTAGGACTTTTTGGTTGAGTTCCAATTGGACTAGGACTCTTCTTTTCTCCCCCTTATAAATACAACCCCCAGCACCCCCCCTTGGCCGCAGCCCCCTCCCCCTCCCAAGTCACCGAGTTGGACCCTCCCCCCCAACTAACCGAGTTGGCCACCCCCCTCCTGCCGGAGTTTGGTCGCCGGTGAGCCCCGTCGGTGAGCCCCACCGACGAGCCCTGCCGACGAGCCCCGCCGTCGAGCCCCGTCGTTGAGCCCCACCATCGATCCCCATCGTCGAGCCCCGCCATCCAGACCCGCCGACGAGCCCTGTCACGCCTCGCCGTCGCCGGAGAAGAAGCCCGACGATCTTTCCTACTATAATC
Source organism: Neostapfia colusana (assembly GCA_030760725.1). Classification (NCBI taxonomy): domain Eukaryota; kingdom Viridiplantae; phylum Streptophyta; class Magnoliopsida; order Poales; family Poaceae; genus Neostapfia; species Neostapfia colusana. The sequence goes on from JASWHV010000011.1 coordinate 22,427,556, forward strand.
TTTCATAGAAAAAATCCCCCGCTGCTGCCGTTGCTAGGAGAAAGGCCCTGCCAAAAGGAAGAAGTGAGGTAGGTCTTCACTACCCATCTTACGATGTCTCCACTGTTTTTACGCATCCGTTTTCATCACCCCCTTCGAGCAAAAAATTTTGCGTGTAGACAGATCGTGTTTTGATCGATTTTTTACGGTGGAATTGATCTATTTCTTGGGTCAAGATCATCACCATGTCCACACTTGATCCCTACACCCTTGTTCATCATAAAACCCTATGAAAGCACATTAAAATATGCAAGAACATGTACAAATTGGTTTAATAAAACTACACTATAGGATTTGCATTCATCTACACCATTGCATCTTGAGTAAAGTTTGTGCATGATGATCGATTGCTGTGAATTTGTATGTGCGTGATCGTGAGTAGAAGGACAAGCTCAAGAGGCCGTCTCCGAGGAACTACAACACTAAGATTTCGAGACACTTGAGCAATATAAACCATGGGAACATGGTAAGTTCCCCTTGACCATATTGATCCCATGTTTTGAAACTGTTTTGTTTTTGAAAACGTGTATGCTTGAGTCAACTTGATGGTACACCCTTTTATAGGAGTTTATTAGTTTTGTTAACCATCCGTGTCGCCGGAAAAGTTGATGAGTCGGGTATGGTCGTTTTTCCTTTTTGCTTTGCTTAATTTACGGGATATGGGAAGCTGAATTAAAACATGGTTAGCTACTGCACTCATATGAATAATGATGATGAGAACTTGATGATGTTGATAAGCATGGAATCGGGGAGATCTAGGCAAGCTTGGTTCGTGGATGTTTCTGAATGAGATGGTGGTTTACTTGCCGTAGATCTAAGGACCGGTTCATGCGAGCACATGCCAGGAAAACAGTGCCACCACAAGGCCAAATATGAGTGCGGCTTAGCTGACTAATTAGGTTTGTTGCTACCTTGTTATGGACCGATGGATGGCGCGGGGAATGGAAGTCGAGAGGGAATGCCTTGGGTACTACATGGCACAAGAGGGGGCCCGTGGGTGGGAGAATGGAGATTCGAGCCTGCCGGTGAAACCTCAGTGGGTCCATACATCCTAGTAGTCCCTTTGTAAAGGCTATTTTGTGATCTCTTGGCTATACACCGACGGTTGTGTACTAGTATAGGTGGGTCAACTACTGTGCTTCACAGCCCACCGACTGAGTTATGACCTGGACGGAATTCAGGACGGCTTTAAGGCCTATCACATACCACCTGGTATCATGAAGGGAAAGACACAGGAGTTCCTACGCCTGCAGCAAGGGAGCTGAAACGCGCTGGAATATTCCAGGGCGTTCAATGATCTTGCGCTCTACGCGTGTATCACGCCGATACCGACGAGAAGTGGCGGGATCACTTCTACCAGGGGCTTAACCCACTCCTGAAGGACAAGCTGGCGATGTTCAATCGCGGCAGCCTCAACGATATAATTGATGCTGCGATTGTTCAGGAGGACTCCGGCAAGGAGTTAGCGGTGGCGGAGAGGAAGCGAAGCACGCCACAAAGCAGCAGAGAAGGAGGTGGTCCTTCTCAGAAATATCGGATGGTGAATCGCCCACCATCGGGTCCACGCTGGCAGCCACCACAGAGGCCGATGCCATTCCGCAGTCGGCCATATTCTTCACCGGCATTCAGGCCGGCACTGCCAACACCACCCCTGCAGCAACAACAGCAGCAGCTAGCGATGCCGCATGCGTATGCACCTCACCAGCGCATGCCGGGCTTTCGTCCCCCAAGCACCGGACAAGCAGCGGCCACATGCTACAAATGTGGTCGTCCAGGACACTTCGCCAGCAGTTGTTCGGAGAGGCAAGGCGGCGGAGTTGCACCGCAACTTTCAGGGAGGAATTGTATGGAGTAATGACTCCGTGGACGAAGCGACATGGGGGAGCGAAGGATTTCTTCGCGCGAATTACCCCGACTTTTTCACGTCGCATATACGGTAATTTTCCACCGTCCTCTCTCTCATTTTCACCTTATAATCTCAGGACGAGATTCTTTTAAGGGGCGAGGAATGTAAGGGCCTAAGTTTTGCACATATTCAAAGTGTTCATCACCACACACACCCTTAATTTTTCGAAACATGATGAACACATTTGAAGAGCAAGTAAACACCATCAACATGATCATTAGAGAATAAACTCACAAAATGCAAAAGTGGTATTTTCCACATGCATCATATAGGGGCTGGACATATAAAAAAGTCCTAAACTTTGCTAGGAATGTCCATGCCAAATTTCACCCAAATCCAAAACCTTTTTGAGGTTTTTTGGGTACAACTAAAAAGAGGGTGGTTTGAACTCAAATTCAAATTCAAACTGTTTCCACCCCATGAATTCAAAAGTGGGAGGCACATTCTTGCTCAGCACATTTTGGTGAGCTCACACAGCAATTTTCACTCCATTTGGAGTTGATCTTGACATGAGCTAAGTTTAACAAATTCAAACCCCATTAGAAATTCAAACTGCATATGTGCTGAAAATATGTCCAAACAAAACCCAATTTGAATTCCATCCAATTCAAATGGCTCAGAGGTAGATAATTCAAATGACTAAGGTTAATTTGGTCTCTACTGTTTAGAGCAGTGGAGAAAAGTTAATTTCAGAGGTTAAAACCCCAGGTGGGACCCACATGTCAGCCACTTAAGCAAATTCAACCGACTGAAGATTCAACACTCGGTTTCACGGGCTTCCTCCGAGGGCGCCACCGAGCTGATCGCCGGGACAGCTCCTTCTCGGGCTGGCAGCGTCAACAGACGTCGCCCCGCCTTCTTATCCTCGAGCCCGAGCCAGTGAGAGGAGTATTCGGCTGATCCTCTGCTCCCTCGCGCTAGAAAAACAGCTCTCGCCGCCGCTCTCTCTCTCGGATGATCGGAGAAGCCCACAACCACAGCCCCTCCATCCCCTACAAGGTGTAAAACAGTACGAAGGGCTCTATTTATCCTTCCCCATCGCTGGAAATTGGTTGAACTCGGACGATCTCGACCATGTCGAGAGTTCTTTTCGGGGACCTATGTCCGCCGCATCTCGGGCTACCGTGGACAGCCCAAACGGAAGGGTGTTACGCCCAAGCTACGGCGTCCCTGTACGAGTTAGGGACCGGCGCTGCTCACCCCCGAGCCACAGCCCAAGTGCTTGATCGCCGGCGACGAATTTCCGTTTTCCCTTTCACTCGGTGCAGACCGACCTTCGGGTGCGGCCCCACCGCATTCACACTCCAGAAAGGTTTAGAGCATCTCAATCCATTACTACACCAACTAGACTTAGCGGCGCACAAGTTGCTTTCACAACCTCTAGCATGAGGACCCCTGTACACGGCGTATTTCAAAGCTTGCCAACGGCGGATCATGCGGGAAGCATCGGACGCACGGTGAGAGCCTACTTCGGCCCTCTCCCGAGCTGCTCCGAGCCCATGCCGAGCTTCCTTAGGGACCACTGAGGCTTTCCGGCCTTTTGCTCGGTCGGTTGGGGTGCTAGGAAGGTCGGTCGACACGGCCGAAGTCCTTCTGAAGCCGCCGCTTGTCGCCGACTATGTGCCGGTGATTTTCATGACGAGCTGAGCCCATCATCATGTTCCCCGGGTGGATTTAGGCAGAGGCGGCCAGGATCATGGAGTTTGGCACACCACAGAGGCCACCGGCGAGCTCTCCGGCGAGGTGTCGCGGCGGCCGAGCGCGGGAGGCGGGAGGTAGACGAAGCCCCCGGACCCACGTGTCAGCGGTCGATATTTTAAACCCGGGATTTGCTGTGGCACGGATCAGGTGCGGCTGCACGCGAAAGATTCTGTGGTCCGTGTTTCAACCGCTGAGAAGTTGACACGTAGCCCCGGGTCCCACACGCAGCAGTTTGAACTTTTCCCGATTTTCAGATTTTATTCAAACTTCAAATCCTCATAACTTTGTCTAGGAAACTCCAAATCGAGTGAACCAAATTTTGTTGGATTCAGCTCTCTGAGTACTTTCCAGAAAATAATGTTTCACTTCATGAAAATCCCTATTTCTCCAGAATTAATTCTTCAAAATTCAAACTTGTTGGAATTTTAACTGGAGAACCCTTTAAAGAAAAATTCTGAAATTTTGCTGGGATGTTCACCAAAATATACCTGAGCTACCATAAAAATTTCAGATCCATTTGAGCTGATTTGATCCACCTAATGGGTGATTAATAAAACTGTTCCAGAGAAAAGAGAAAATATACAGAAACATTTTCAGAATTTCTCTGAAATTGTTTAGCTCATATCTTTAGCTAGAAACCTTCAAATTAGGTGATACCAACTCCATTAGAACCCTATGAAAATCTACTTTTCAGAAAGTCATGGCTTGCCCCATGAAAATCCTTAGAACACCCTAAGATCTCCAATTAAGGTCAAGTAGATAATTATTTGTGGAGAGCTCAAATGAGCTTTGCTGCAAATGAAACTTGGCCAAGTCTCTGTTTAGGTTGTAACCAAACCACAGTAAAAATTTCAGAGTCATTAGATCTGTCTAGTAAGGCTGATAATCCTCACAAGTTGAAATTCAATTCAAATGCATTTAATTAATACATATACTTGTTATATCATGTAGTCGCTAAGGTTGAGAAGGAACCCGAAGTCTTAGACTTCGTCACTCCGGAAGTGCAGCTAGCCTACGACCAAGAGCAGCAAGGCAAGCTCCGGTTTGCATTAACCATTTTACAAATTTTTACTGTTTTGAGAACTTACTTTGAGTACCATTACTGCTTGCATTAGAGTCTTGTTTGAAAACCTAAATGCATAGCCAAGAAAATCATGGGTTGGATTGAAAACCTCGTTAGCCACTGCAATGCTAAAGATAGAGTAGGATTCGGTGCAAGTCGAGTAGTTGCAACTACTCGCGAGAATAGGCTAGAGGCACATCGCTCGGGTAGAGATAGCAAATGAAACACATGGCGAAAAAAATGAGACCGAGCGGAGAGCAAGGGCAGCAGGACTTTGGGGCATGTGTGCTATAGCTCCGCATGTGTCGATTGAGGACCGAGCCATGTGCGGGCCTTTTAAACAAGCTAGAACAGTACCGAAGACCTACCGCCTATATGGGAACTGGGAAACCGATGTAACTCCGGTAGCTGGTTATTGAGGCATTGCCTGTCGTTCAGAGGATAGGTTGGGAGCTTGAGGTGTAAATCGGCTGGCGGCACTGAGATGCGCGTGCAGAGACCTCTTGCTCGGGACAATAGGACCAGTTCAATATTTGGCTGACGGGTGAAAGGTGGTTGCGTACGGCGTCCGTGATGGTTGCTGTAGGCAACATCGAGTACGGGCAAACGTGACGGGTTATTCGGGTAACCCTGCAGGTGTAAATCGATTATAATCGCCGCCCCTCACGGTCCGTGAGTACCACTTGTTCACTGTACCATGACGTAGAAAGAACAGGCTAGATACATGTTAAAATGTTGCTGATTGAAAGATGGACTTTGATTGTTAATGATTTGCTGTAGTCTAGAGCTAACTAAAGTTCCTTACAACTTTGGGCAAAGTACATGAGAGAAATGCGTTTCTTGTTTGATTGCGGCTCTCTCATGTGCCTTAGCGTAAAGTCTCCATAACTTGTTGCTAAAACTTGAAAGTAAGGTTCCACTAATTAGGCGAGTCCTTGCAACTTACTTTACCTCATGTAACCTATAACCTTCCATGTAGAAGTTTCATGTTTAGGAGAGACGGGTCAGTCTTGCTGAGCCATCGTGCTCACTTCTTGTGTTTGAAGTTTTTGCAGGGTTTTATGAGGAAGGGACTCCCGAGGAGGAGACGGAACCCCTGGAGGGGAACCCCGTCAAGTGGGAGTCGTGCACGCCTCCGTGTTAGTGTGGGTGCGTGCTAGCAGGGACACGTTCACGGGATGAACGTGAACTCAATGCGTAGTCTACGCCCGTGAGTGTAGACTGAACATATTTTGTTGTAAAAATGTTCATACAATGGTTTATGTAATAAAACTTTGCTTCCGCTTTGTACCTTTGATGTGTGTTATCCGGTGTTGTGCAACGCAGCACCCCTCAGCGTGATCCTGGCTCGACAAGACCGTGGGGTCGTGTCACACCCACACTAACACGGCGGCGTGCACGACTCCCACTCGACGGGGTTTCCCTCCTGGGGTTCCGTCTCCTCCTCGGGAGTCCCTTCCTCATAAAACCCTGCAAAAGCTTCAAACACAATCAGTGAGCACGATGGCTCAGCAAGACTGACCCGTCTCTCCTAAACATGAAACTTCTACATGGAACGTTATAGGTTACATGAGATAAAGTAAGTTGCAAGGACTCGCCTAATTAGTGGAACCTTACTTTCAAGTTTTAGCAACAGGTTATGGAGACTTTACGCTAAGGAACATGAGAGAGCCGCAATCAAACAAGAAACGCATTTCTCTCATGTAATTTGCCCAAAGTTGAAACGAACTTTAGTTAGCTCTAGACTACAGCAAATCGTTAACAATCAAAGTCCATCTTTGAATCAGCAACATTTTAACATGTATCTAGCCTGTTCTTTCTACGTCAAGGTACAGTGAACAAGTGGTACTCACCGACCGCGAGGGACGGTGATTATAATCGATTTACACCTGCAGGGTTACCCAAATAACCCGTCACGTACGCCCGTACTCGATGTTGCCTGCAGCAACCATCACGGACGTTGTACACAACTACCTTTCACCCGTCAGACAAATATTGAACCGGTCCTATCGTCCCAAGCAAGAGGTCTCTGCACGCGCATCTCAGTGCCGTCAGCCGATTTACACCTCAAGCTCTCAACCTACCCTCTGAACGACAGGCAATATCTCAATAACCAGCTACCCATGTTACATCGGTTTCCCGGTTCCCATATAGCCGGTAGGTCTTCGGTACTGTTCTAGCTTGTTCAACAGGCCCGCACACGGCTCGGTCCTCAATCGACACAAGCGGAGCAATAGCACACAGGCCCCAAAGTCCTGCTGCCCTTGCTCTCCGCTCGGTCTCATTTTCTCGCCATGTGTTTCATTTGCTATCTCTACCCGAGCAATGTGCCTCTAGCCTATTCTCGCGAGTAGTTGCAACTACTCGACTTGTACCGAATCCTACTCTATCTATAGCATTGCAGTGGCTAACGAGGTTTTCAATCTTAATTCCAACCCATGGTTTTCTTGGCTATGCATTTGGGTTTTCAAACAAGACTCTAATGCAAGCAGTAATGGTACTCAAAGTAAGTTCTCAAAACAGTAAAAATTTGTAAAAGGGTTAATTCAAACCGGAGCTTGCCTTGCTGCTCTTGGTCGTAGGCTAGCTTCTCTTCCGGAGTGACGAAGTCTAAGACTTCGGGTTCCTCCTCAACCTTAGCGACTACATGATATAACAAGTATATGTATTAATTAAATGCATTTGAATTGAATTTCAACTTGTGAGGATTATAAGCCTTACTAGACAGACCCAATGACTCTGAAATTTTTACTGTGGTTTGGTTACAACCTAAACAGAGACTTGGCCAAGTTTCATTTGCAGCAAAGCTCATTTGAGCTCTCCACAAATAATTATGTACTTGATTTTAATTGGAGCTCTTAGGGTGTTCTAGGGATTTTCAGGGGGCAAGCCATGACTTTCTGAAAACTAGATTTTCAGATGGTTCTAATGGAGTTGGTCTCACCTAATTTGAAGGTTTCTAGCTAAAGATATGAGCTAAACAATTTCAGAGAAATTCTGAAAATGTTTCTGTACATTTTCTCTTTTCTCTGGAACAGTTTTATTAATCACCCATTAGGTGGATCGAATAGCTCAAATGGATCTGAAACTTTTATGGTAGCTCTGGGATATTTTGGTGAACATCTCAGAAAAATTTCAGAATTTTTCTCCGAAGGGTTCTCCAGTTAAAATTCTAACCAGTTTGAACTTTGAAGAATTAATTCTGGAGAAATATCGATTTTTATGAAGTGAAACTTGATTTGCTGGAAAGTACTCAGAGTGCTGAATCCAACAAAATTTGGTTCACTCGATTTGGAGTTTCCTAGCTAAAGTTATGAGGATTTGAAGTTTGAATAAAATCTGAAAATCGGGAAAAGTCCAAACTGCTGCGTGTGGGACCCGGGGCTACGTGTCAACTTCTCAGCGGTCGACACACAGACCACAGAATCTTTCGCGCGCAGCCGCACCCGATCCGTGACACAGCGAATCCCGGGGTTTAAAATATCGACCGGTGACGCGTGGGTCCGGGGGCTTCGTCTACCTCCCGCCTCCCGCGCTCGGCCGCCGTGACACCTCGCCGAAGAGCTCGCTGGTGGCCTCTGTGGTGCGCTAAACTCCATGATCCTGGCCGCCTCTGCCTAAATCCACCCGGGGAACATGATGATGGGCTCAGCTCATCATGAAAATCACCGGCACATAGTCGGCGACGAGCGGCGGCTTCGGAAGAACTTCGGCCGTGTTGGCCGACCTTCCTAGCACCCCAACCGACCGAGCAAAAGGCCGGAAAGCATCAGTGGTCCCTAAGGAAGCTCGGCATTGGCTCGGAGCAGCTCGGGAGAGGTCCGAAGTAGGCTCTCACCGTGCGTCCGATGCTTCCCGCATGATCCGCCGTTGGCAAGCTTTGAAATACGCCGTGTACAGGGGTCCTCATGCTAGAGGTTGTGTAAGCAACTTGTGCGCCGCCAAGTCTTTTTGGTGTAGTAAGGGATTGAGACGCTCCAAACCTTTCTGGAGTGTGAATTTGGCGGAGCCGCACCCGAAGGTCGGTCTGCACCAAGTGAAAGGGAAAATGGAAATTCGTCGCTGGCGATCAAGCACTTGGGCTGTGGCTCGGGGGTGAGCAGTGCCGGTCCCTAACGCGACCAGGGACGCCTTAGCTTGGGCATAACACCCTCCCGTTTGGGCTGTCCACGGGAGCCCGAGATTAGGCGGACATAGGTCCCCGAAAAGAACTCTCGGCAAGGTCGAGATCGTCCGAGTTCAACCAATTTCCAGCGATGGGGAAGGACAAAGAGAGCCCTTCGAACCGTTTACAGCTTGGAGGGGATGGAGAGGCTGTGGTCGTGGGCTTCTCCGATCAACCGAGAGAGAGCGGCGGCGAGAGCTGTTTTTCTAGCGCGAGGGAGCAGAGGATCAGCCGAATACTCCTCTCACTGGCTCGGGCTCGGGGATAAGAAGGCGGGGGCGATGTCAGAAGACGCTGCCAGCCGGAGCAGGAGCTGTCCCAGCGATCAGCTCGGTGGCGCCCTCAGAGGAAGCCCAAGAAACCGAGTGTTGAACCTTCAGTCGGTTGAATTTGCTTCAGTGGCTGACATGTGGGTCCCACCCGGGGTTTTAACCTCTGAAATTAACTTTTCTCCACTGCTCTAAACAGTAGAGACCAAATTAACCTTGGTCATTTGAATTATCTACCCCTGAACCATTTTAATTGGATGTAATTCAAATTGAGTTTTGTTTGGACATATTTTCAGCACATATGCAGTTTGAATTTCAAATGGGGTTTGAATTTGTTAAACTTAGCTCATGTCAAGATCAACTCCAAATGGAGTAAAAATTGGTGTGTGAGCTCACAAAAATGTGCTGAGCAAGAATGTGCCTCCCACTTTTGAATTCATGGGGTGGAAACAGTTTGAATTTGAATTTGAGTTCAAACCACCCTCTTTTTAGTTGTACTTAAAAGACCTCAAAAAGGTTTTGGATTTGGGTGAAATTTGTCATGGACATTCCGAGCAAAGTGTAGGACTTTTTCATATGTCCAGCCCCTATATGATGCATATGGAAAATACCACTTTTGCATTTTGTGAGTTTATTCTCTAATGATCGTGTTGATGGTGTTTACTTGCTCTTCAACTGTGTTCATCAAGTTTCATCAAATGAAGGATGTGTGTGGTGATGAACACTTTGAATATGTGCCAAAAACATAGGCCCTTAAAGGGTGCGTGCTAGCAGGGACACGTTCACGGGCTGAACGTGAACTTGATGCGTAGTCTACGCCTGTGAGTGTAGACTAAACATATTGTTGTAAAAATGTTCATACACTGGTTTATGTAATAAAACTTTGCTTCCGCTTTGTACCTTTGGTGTGTGTTATCCGGTGCTGTGCAACGCAGCACCCCTCAGCGTGATCCTGGCTCGACAAGACCATGGGGTCGTGTCAGCGTGGTATTAGAGCTCGCTTGAGGTTTAATGCACTACAAAGGTCATCTTTTTCAAAAATCTAGTGAGGAACGAGTTAGTAGCCCATATAAGGATGTTATTTGTATATAGAAAGTGGCATACTAACCTATTTGTTTATGTCGGAAAATCGTGCATCTCGGGACGCTTTATGTCTTGGGGGGTGCATGTAAGCGCTGTCCACCAGTGTGCACAAGCTGAAGGGTGGAGCCCCATGGGTGGCAGGTAACCCGACCCGCTTTAATATCCTCTACAACTCTTCATGTCGTTTGTGGTATTCGAGCAACACTTGTCCCTGGCGTGCGTGGTGCAATTTGGGAGACCCCATCATGTGGTCAGTAACGTGAACACGTAGCTCAAGGCGTGTTTGGCTTAAGAACATCCGGGCGAGTGTTGACGGCCGGGTATGCGAACTGTATGGATACCGGGCTCGGTGTGCAGCCGAGTCTGACGATTGTGTGAGTTATCTGCAGGTAGTCTAACCACAAAATGGTAGACGTGTAGTATCCGTGTGCGAGAGACGATTAGTGCCACTGAACTAACGAAGCCGGCTAAGTCCGTTATAGGTTTTTCTTTGTGAGGACGTAGTACCGACATGATCTGGTGACGCATCGACGTCACACCCCATTAAATGAGCAACTTCATTGTAAACCTTGAAAGTTTTAATCCAGGAGCACTAAAACTTGATGTAACTCCTTCCCTTAATCAGGATATTCAAAGTTAACAAGTTTTCAACTTATAGGATACTAAGGACAGAGTCCCCTGTTTTCAGCTAAATTAAGGCTGAAGTTAATCAGAGGGTAGAGGTTGAGTTTTTTCGAGATTGGGGTCATATGATACATTTATGGAAATCCATGGAAAAGCTTTACAACTTTTCTGTTGAGGTCCAGAGGTGTTTCATACTCTAACCAATCGAAAATGCAGTAGAGTTGAAACTGTCCAGAAAACAGGGCAGAGCAAACACTCCCTGTAACTCTCTGTAAATTGAGCATAACTTCCTGGACAAAAATCCAAAAACAGAAAATGAGGTAGTTATGAAAATTTATGAGATGGGTTACAACTTTTTAACAGAAAGTTTTGTCAGATTTGGAGTAGAATTAACTGGAATCCTTGGATCAAATCAGTACCTTAAGCAGGGAGGTGCTGTCCAATTTTCTTCAGAAATTCTATCAACTTCGACAACTCATAACTTTTAAACCAGGACAGATCTTAGGCCAATCAAATACTTTCTGGAAAGCTACTGAAGTTAGATTTAACTTTGATGTTGAGCTCCAGAATTGGTTCTGCCTTTAGCATGGTCTAAATCAGGTTGAAATGGAAACTGGTCAGGGCTGTTATATTGGACAGCAGATCAACAGTCAAATTTGTTTAAGTTTGAACTATGTTTCCAAGTATTATGAGTTCAATGACATGTTTTATGTTATAACTCAATGGTTTAATGTTCAAACAAATATTTGACATTTCTCAAATATGTTTTACAAATGACAGCGGATCAACAATTGGAGAACGGGTGGGTGGTGTCCCACTGTTCTCACCACAGCGGCTATCCGGAAGCATTGAGGCAAATGCTTCAATATTTCGGGTACGACAAGATGCCGCAGTACTTCGCCAAAGAAGAAGGCGAGGAGGGGAACCATACGTGGACGATCCATGTCGAAGTTCCTGCAGGACCTACGCCACCCGGTTGGGCGCCGTTCACCGTCATGGTGAGAGGTAGACAACTGGAGGCAATGTGGCAAGTGGCAGCCCGCGATACCATGTCACGTTTCTGCCAACTACAAGTGAGAGCTATGGGGGGCACTCCATACATGCTCGTTCTGGTGGAGGGATGGGCTAATCACGTGTGGGAAGGGAGGTACATGGAGGCAACAGATCCGGGGTGCCCAAGGTACAACCCCGCGGAGGCAAACCTCAGTCTCCAGATAAGGGCAGGAAAAGCCGTGATGGACAGACAAGCTGTTCATACGGATTGTATTGCTGCGAAGCTCAAGGAGAGCACAAGCCGTGGAGACCATTTCGAGAGTGCTCACAGCGCACTCCGAAATGTGCTCCTTCTGACGATTAAGCGACTGAACGAACAATATAATCAGTTGCATCGTCTGAAGAAGACGAAGAGGAAAAGCCGTGTCGGGATCACGGCTTTGCAACAGCAGGTGGAGGCTCTGACTCAGCAGAACGAGGTCCTTACTCAACAGAGGGACGACGCTATTGAGGAGGGGCAAGGCTGGGAAGAGGACTACAACCAGGCCATGGACGAGGTGCACGCGTTGCAGGACCTCGTACCTCTGGTAATGGGCATACCGGTGGGAGGTGCCGTACCCGTGGTCTTGGGTCTTCCGGCAATGGGAGAACCCGAGCCAGAAGAGGAGGTTGTAGACCCAGAGCCACCAGCAGAGGTACTGGAGGAGGACGACCCCCAGGAGGTCGAGTTCTACTCCGAGTAGAAGGTTACTGTTGCCAAGTAGGGCAGCAAGGGTAATGTAACCAAACATTTTGTAATCGGTGACATGTCATGTAAACAGTAGCATATGTATAGGTAGTGACGACATGAGCATGACTTCTCAGAGACCGAGAATAATGTATCTTGTATAAAGTTATGCTTTATCAATATATGTGAATGTTGTGCAAATTATTCATGCGTCACTTCAATACCTACTGTTTCATATGGAATTTTAAGTATGACATGTGCTGATCGCTGCTGTTTTGAATTTCAGAATGACTCATACTCGTGCCAACCCGGACGTTGGGCGTTCCAGTCAGAGGGGGAGAGACTTCCCAACAGCCTCCCGAGGACTCCTCGGGACAGCAACAGCAGCAACAGCAACAACCGCAACCGCCACCGCCAACGGTTACTTTGGCTGATATTGTGGCAGCAATGGCGGGTTCTCATCAACAGCACACGGAGTTTCTGCAAACTCTTATTGCAAATACGTCTTGACCAGAGAGGCATCAAGATCGTGAGGAGCGTCAACAGAGCTTCTTCTCCGATTTTCTGGCAACTAATACCCCAGTATTCTCAAGGGCGGATGAACCCATCGATGCGGACAACCGGCTCCGCACGATGGAGATGAAGTTCGGGCTGCTCCAAGTGAGTGAGCAGCGCAAGACTCAGTTCACAGTCCAACAGCTCCAAGGATCCGTGAGCGCGTGGTGGGCGAACTACTGTGCTTCGCAGCCCACCGACCGAGTTATGACCTGGACGGAATTCAGGACGGCCTTCAGGGCCTATCACATACCGCCGGGTATCATGAAGAGGAAGACGCAGGAGTTCCTACGCCTACAGCAAGGGAGCCAAAACGCGCTGGAATATTCAAGGGCGTTCAATGATCTTGCGCTCTACACGTCGTATCACGCCGATACCGAGGAGAAGCGGCGGGATCACTTCTACCAAGGGCTTAACCCGCTCCTGAAGGACAAGCTGGCGATGATCAATCGCGGCAGCCTCAACGATATAATTGATGCTGCGATTGTTCAGGAGGACTCTGGCAAGGAGTTAGCGGCGGCGGAGAGGAAGCGAAGCGCACCGCAAAGCAGCAGAGAAGGAGGTGGTACTTCTCAGAAATATCAGATGGTGAATCGCCCACCATCGGGTCCATGCTGGCAGCCACCACAGAGGCCGATGCCATTCCGCAGTCGGCCATATTCTTCACCGGCATTCAGGCCGGCACTGCCAACACCACCCCCGCAGCAACAACAGCAGCAGCGGGCGATGCCGCGTGCGTATGCACCTCAGCAGCGCATGCCGGGCTTTCGTCCCCCAAGCACCGGACAAGCAGCGGCCACATGCTACAAATGTGGTCGTCCAGGACACTTCACCAGCAGTTGTCCGGAGAGGCAAGGCGGGGGAGTTGCACCACAACTTCTGGGGAGGAATCAGCCCCGGAACCCTACTAATGCGCGGCGGGCAAACTCTAGGCCCGGCACCGTCCACCAACTTGCCATAGAGGACGTGCCGGAGGGTGAGCCAATCCTTGCGGATATGTTCCAACTCCACCAGCATCCCGCCATAGTATTGTTTGATTCAGGCGCCACACACAATTTTATTAGCCAAGCTTTCATTGCTAAACACAGCTTGCAAATACTACCCACCGATAGTCCATATTTGATTTGTTCACCGGGTGGGAAGATTTCAACAAGCGTAATGGTTTCCAAAGCACCATTATGCTTAGCGGGTAGAGTGTACCCTACGTCTCTCATAATGTTAGAGGGACAGAAGGTCGATGTCATCTTAGGGATGTCGTGGTTAACCCGCGATGGCACTTTTTTAGACACCGTCCTTCCAATCGTGCACTTAGACTCAGAAGTGCACGGATCTCACTCCTTATTTCTATACAGTCCAGAAATAAAACTTCCAAGTGTCTATCAATCCACAACCATCAGATTGGAAGACATTCCTGTGGTCCGAGAGTTCCCTGACGTGTTCCCGGATGATTTACCAGGGATGCCGCCCGATAGAGAGGTGGAGTTCAAGATTGAACTTGCACCGGGAACCATGCCAATATCCCGAAGGCCGTACAAGATGGCGCCCAAGGAGTTGGCTGAACTGAAGACCCAGCTAAGGTACCTGCTGCAGAAGGGTTTTATTACGCTGAGCTCCTCGCCATGGGGCTGTTCGGCATTATTCATGAAGAAGAAAGACGAGACATTACGGCTTTGCGTGGATTATCGTCCACTAAACGCCGTAACCATCAAGGACAAGTACCCGTTGCCACGGATCGACATGTTGTTTGATCAGTTGGTCGAAGCAAAGATCTTTTCCAAGATGGACTTAAGATCCGGGTACCACCAGATTAAAATACGGGCTGAGGATATTCCGTAGACGGCTTTCTCGACGAGGTACGGACTTTATGAGTACCTGGTCATGTCCTTCGGCCTCACCAATGCTCCAGCTCACTTCATGTATTTGATGAACTCTGTATTGATGCCAGAGCTGGACAAGTTTGTCGTGGTCTTCATCGACGACATATTGGTATACTCCAAGTTGGAGGAAGAGCACAAGAAGCATCTGCGTATAGTCTTGCAACGGCAACAGGATCACAAGCTATACGCGAAATTCAGCAAGTGCGAGTTTTGGATATCGAAAATGCCTTTTCTCAGGCATATCATCTCAGCGGAGGGTATCGCTGTAGACCCGAGTAAGATCACACAAGTGCTGAATTGGAAGTCCCCAAGAACTGTTCACAAGGCACAAGGTACTGAGTTACCTAGGACTCGTGGGATATTATCGGAGGTTCATTCCAAACTTCTCGAAGATTGCCAAGCCGATGACGGAGCTGCTGAAGAAGGCTACCAAATATATTTGGAGTCCAGCATGTGAAGCAGCATTCAAGGCATTAGTCAAGCACCTAACATCAGCACCAGTTTTGGCGCAGCCAGACACAACAAAACCGTTTGATGTGTACTGTGATGCATCCGGCATTGGGCTCGGATGTGTGCTGATGCAAGACCGAAGGGTAGTCGCGTATGGGTCACGGCAGCTCAGAAACCATGAGCGGAATTATCCAACTCATGACTTGAAGCTCGCTGCCGTGGTACTTGCACTTAAAATGTGGAGGCACTACCTACTCGGTAACCTCGTACATTTATATACCGACCACAAAAGCCTCAAGTACATATTCACTCAGAAGGAGCTGAACATGAGGCAGCGAAGATGGTTAGAGTTGATAAAGGATTACGAAATAGAGATCCATTATCACCGCGGCAAGACGAACGTACTGGCAGATACGCTGAGCCGCAAGTCACACGTCAACAACCTGACCATCACACCGTTGGAAGAGAGCGAGCCACCATTGCATGTGATTCAACATGGTGCTCTCTACAACTTAGATTTGATCCCCACCATCCGTGAAGAGATAGCGGCAGCCCAGAAAAATGACAAGGGCATGTCACATTTGCGGAGACGTATAGACAGTGGGGAACTGAAAAATTTCCGGAAAGATGGAGACGGCGTCCTATGGTTCAAGGACCGGATTGTAGTACCCCGTAACCCGGAATTATGGAAGAAAATCTTTGATGAGGCTCATTTGTCAAAGTTTCTATTCACCCCGGCAGCAACAAAATGTATCAAGAACTCAGAAGCAAGTTTTGGTGGACATGGATGAAGCGGGAGATCGCAAAGTACGTGTCCGAGTGTGATACATATCGAAGGGTGAAGGCAGATCATATGCGGAAACCGGGACTGCTGCAACCACTAGGTGTTCCTGCCTGGAAATGGGAGGATGTGAGCATGGACTTCATCGTCGATTTACCCACCACCTTTCAGAAGCATGATTCTGTGTGGGTGATCGTCGACCGGCTCACCAAAGTTTCCCATTTCATCCCGGTCAACACCAACTACAACGCCAAAAAGTATGCTGAACTGTACATCTCACGGATCCTATGCTTGTACGGCGTACCCCGTACCATCATATCGGATCGGGGCACTTTATTTGTGTCCCGTTTTTGGGAGCAGCTACATGCTGCATTAGGGACGAAGCTGATCCGTAGTTCAGCATACCACCCACAAACGGATGGAGACACTAAGCGGGTAAACCAAATTCTAGAAGATATGCTACGAGCTTGCGCTATCAACCACGGCAAGAATTGGGATGATCACTTGTCGTTGGCCGAGTTCTCGTACAACAATGGGTACCAAGCCAGCATCAAGATGGCGCCTTACGAGGCACTATACGGAAGAAAATGCCGCACACCACTGAATTGGTGTGAGTCTAGCGAAAGGGTTACCTTCGGGATTGATCTTGTCAATAACGCGGAAGAAAAGGTTCAGCTGATTCAAGCAAACCTAAAAGCCGCCCAATCCCGACAGAAACAATATGCGGACCGGAGAAGGCGCCCACTACAATTCGAAGTTGTCTACGTGTGTCTCCAATTAAGGGCGTAAACAGATTCGGGGTGAGGGGAAAGTTGGCACCCCGATTCATCGGTCCATTTCAGATTACTGAAAGATGTGGATCAGTAGCATACCGGCTGAAATTACCAGAAGCACTTTCCGGTGTGCACAACGTCTTTCACATTTCCAAGCTGAGGAAGTGTCTTAAGCTATCCACTACCATTCAGCTGGATGACATAGAAGAACTGAAACCGTATGAAGGTTCTTTCTAGTCGCCGACGGGTGACGAAATGACGAACTTGTGGGTAAAGTGGTGCCACCTCTGCAGAGTGTAAAACTATCATGATAGCCGTGCTTCCGGTCACAAGCACCTGGCCAACTTCCATGATTAGAGGCAAAACTTGGGACGTTTATTAGGTATAGTTATGGTTATGGTCATTGGGACTGGTTTTGGGACTGTTTTGAGTCATGACAATGAATTTGGTCTCGGCTATATGAAAAGGAGATGGTTATGGATAATTATGAGTATGATATGAACTTGAGAAAGATTCATGGCTGGTTGAGACTTGATATATGGTGAAATATGATGAAGAAATGTTCATGATTAACTTGGTTATGATGGGATTTCAACTCACTTAGACTTAGTTGCTGTTTTTACCTTGTTTGTGAAATAAAATTTGCTTGATGCAATGAGCCTTTTATTTCCTACCTTGTTGTAAGCTACATGTCATACTTTTTCCACACTTTCTGAGTACAACATGTACTCACCCTTGCATTACCACATATACATCAGCTACAGGACAAGAGTACTTCGAGGAACATGTGGAGTACTAGGCGTGCGAACTATCGTCAACATGCCTGTGGAGTTGAAGTTGGAGCCTGCTGTTTAGTTATTTCCGCTGTTGTAACGCCCTCAAATTCATTACCATGCATTGCATACATTTCATATAGATAAGCATTTGAAAAGAAGTAGAAATGGAGAAAGAACCCTAGAAATGGAGAAAGAACCATAGAAATGGAGAAAGAACCATAGAAACGGAGAAAGAACCATAGAAATGGAGAAGGGAATATAGAAATGGAGAAAGGGACATAGAAATGGAGGGGGGGTATAGAAATGGGAAAAGGAACATAGAAATGGAGAGAAATGGAAATAGGATAGCCGAAATGATCCATTCCCAAATTTCCCCTAAAATTTCCAAATTTCCCAATTCCCCAAAAGGGGAATTTTCCCCACATTTGGGGGAAATTAAGCCCCAATGCTGCTGCAACCAAAAAGGGGGGAAAAGTCCCTAGGACTCTTTGGTTGAGTTCCAAATTGACTAGGACTCTTGGTTGAGTTCCAATTGGAGTAGGACTCCTCTTTTCTCCCCCTTATAAATACAACCCCCAGCCCCCCCCTTGGACGCAGCCCTCCCCAACTCGCCGAGTTGGAGCCCCCCCTCCAAGTCGCCGAGTTGGCCACCCCCCCTTGCCGGAGTTTGGTCGCCGGTGAGCCCCGCCGATGAGCCCCGCCATCAAGCCCCGCCATCGAGCCCCGCCAATGAGCCCCGCCGTCGAGCCCCGTCGTCGAGCCCCGCCGTCGAGCCCCGTCATCGAGCCCCGCCAACGAGCCCCGTCACGCCTCGCCGTCGCCGGAATAGAAGCCCGACGATCTGTCCTACCCTAATCTTCCATAGAAAAATCCACCGCTGCTGCCATTGCTAGGGGAAAGGCCCTGCCACAAGAAGGAAGTGAGGTAGGTCTTCATTACCCATCTTACGACATCGCCGCTGTTTCTATGCATCCGTTTTCTTTGCCCCTTTCGAACAGAAACTTTTGCGTGTGGACAGATCTCGTTTTGATCGATTTTTGACGGTGGAATTGATCTAAATATTGAGTCAAGATCATCACCACATCCACAGTTTATCCCTACACCCTTGTTCATCATAAAACCCTATGAGAGCCCATTAAAACATGCAAGAACACGTACAAACTGGTTTAATAAAACTGCACTATAGGATTTGCATTCATCTACCCCATTGCATCTTGAGTAAAGTTTGTGCATGATGGTTGATTGCTGTTAATTTTGTATGTGCTTGATTGTGAGTAGAAGGACAAGCTTAAGAGGCCGTCTACAAGGAACTACAGCACCAAGATTTCGAGACGCTTGAGCAATATGAACCACGGGAGCAAGGCAAGTTCCCCTTGATCATATTGATCCCATGTTTTGAAACTGTTTTGTTTGCGAAAACGTGTATGCTTGAGTCAACTTGATGGGAAACCCTTTTGTAGGAGTTTACTAGTTTTGTTAACCATCCTTGTTACCGGGAAAGTTGATGAGTCAGGTATGGTCATTTTTCCTTTTTGCTTCGCTTATATTTACGGGATATGGGAAGCTGAATTAAAACATGTTTAGCTACTGCACTCATATGAATAATGACAATGAAGCATGGAATCGGGGAGATCTTGGCAAGATTGGTTCGTGGATGTTGCTGGATGAGATGGTGGTTTACTTGCCGTAGATCTAAGGACCGGTTCATGCGAGAATACGCTAGGAAAAAAGTGCCATCACAAGGCCAAGTATGGGTGCGGCTTAGCTGATTAATTAGGTGTGTTGCTAGCTTCTTATGGACCGTTGGATGGCGCAGGGAATGAGAGTCGATAGGGACTGCCCTGGGAACTGCATGGCCCAAGAGGGGGCCCGTGGGTGGTTGAATGGAGATTCGAGCCTGCCGGTGAAACCTCAGTGGGTCCGTACATCTAGTAGCCCCTTTGTAAAGGCTATTTTGTGATCTCTTGGCCATACACCGATGGTTGTGTACTGGTATAATGGAGGTTTCTCTAGTCACCGACGGGTGAAAAAATCACGAACTTGTGGGTAAAGTGGTGCCACCACTGCAGAGTGTAAAACTATCATGATAGCCGTGCTTCCGGTCACAAGCACCTGGACAACTTCCATGATTAGAGGCAAAACTTGGGATGTTTATTCGGGATGGTTGTGGTATAGTCATTGGGATTGGTTTTGGGACTGTTTTGAGTCATGACAATGAGTTTGGTTTTGGTTATATGAATATGAGATGGTTATGAATATTTACGAGCATGAGATGAACTTGAGAAAGATTAATGGCTGGATGAGACTTGATAAATGGCGAATTATGATGAGAGAATTTTGCTGAATTACTTGTTTATGTTGGGATAAATTTCACCTAGAAATAGTTGCTGTTTTTACCATGTTTGTGAAATAAAATTTGCTTGCTGCAATGAGCCTTTTTATTACCTACCTTGTTGTATGCTACATGTCATACTTTTCCCGCACTTGCTGAGTACGACATGTACTCACCCTTGCATTACCACATATACATCAGCTACAGGAGAAGAGTACTTCGAGGACCATGTGGAGTACTAGGCGTGCGAACTACCGTCAACATGCATGTGGAGTTGAAGTTGGAGCCTGCTGTTTTAGCCAATTTCCGCTGTCGTTTAGAGTCTTCCGCTGCAAGAATAAGTTAGATATTCATGAGTGAGACATTGATCATTGTAATAAAGTACTTAAACTGTATTTATTCATGGTTATATTTGGAATTCAGTTTGTGGATTACATGTGTATGTGTGATGAACATCCGGGGCACACATATGCATTCACTTGGTTCTATTTTCAGAACCGGGTGTCACAGCTGTCGTTTAGAGACTTCCGCTGTAAGAATAAGTTAGAGATTCATGAGTGAGACATTGAGTCGTTGTAATAAAGTACTTAAACACTATTTATCCGTGGTTATATTCTGAATTCAGTTTGTGGATTACATGTGTATGTGTGATGAACATCCTGGGCACACATATGCATTCACTTGGTTCTCTTTTCGGAACCGGGTGTCACAGATTAGTATCAGAGCCACGTTGACCTAGGACGCAAGCCTAGGTAGAATGGACATTCTAAAACACATAGGAACACCCCTCTAAACTTCTACTTTTGAAAATTGCTTGCTGCTGCACTTTACTTGTCAATTCAGCCACCGCAAAGTGCTATTTTCAGCCCCTCTTTTTTCTCTTCTTTTGGACAGCAACACTTTTGCTTTTTTGCTTCATAGCTTCTGAAGTTTTGGAGTATTTTCTTCTTCTCTAAAGATTCTCATGTCCTGTTTATAGATGCTGGTGATCAGGAGCACAACACGCATAAGGACTCGTCCACCACCAAGTGGGAGTGCACTTAACCCCATTGAGGTGTCCGATGGACCGTATTGGGAGGAGGTGAATATGGAACCTCATGATGAAGAGGAAGTCAATAGCTCTACGCATGAGGAAGAAGATCCGGAATTGGTGGAACCATTCGAAGACGATATGGAGGATGATCCACAAGAACGTCATTGGTACGCACCTCAGGAGGAATTTCACGCGGGCTTACACCCCGTGGAGCCTCATGAAGCTATGTCGGGAGGAGATGAATCCGAAGAGGAGCCACCCCTTGCAGAGGCCGAGAATAAAGGTGATGAACGGGCCAACCGTTCAGTTCAAGAATTATGGTCCAACAGAATGGAAGGAGGACACATATCCAAGGACCTCAAAGAATTTCTGGATTGCTGCAGCCTATACCCGGAATATCTTCTCAAGAAAGTCCCTCGTCTCGGACATGAAGAGTGGAAGGCTGAAGTAACCATTCTATCTAACGGTAGGATTGTAACCTGGCACTTCGCACCCACATGGAGGGCTACAAGGGCAGAAGCTATCAATGATGCTGCATAGGATGCACCGGACTGTGCTACGCCTTCCGTGAGCAGCTTAAGGACACCACTTTTGAGCTGCACCCGTATCGGAAGAGTTGGACAAGGGAGATCATTGGACCCCATGGAGGAGCTCTTTCCAACCCACAAGCTGCTGACAAGTCTCAGAGGTTGCTCGTGGAGTTAGGAAACCTCTATGCAAGTGCACGAGAAGAGATCCGTTACCTCCGCAAGAAGCTGTACTTGCTGGAAAAACAGAAGGAGACTCGTGCCAACGCGGGAGCAAATGGAGCACCAGCATCATCTATCCCTACATGGACTGCCGACTCACCATGGCGTGCACCCATGTATGGACCACCCCCATCACACGGCGAGAACAGCACTGTTTCTCACGATTAAGTTTAGGTTTCCATTGAATAAAGCTATAATAGGTTTGTTTAGACCACCGTGAGTCATATAAGAGTAGTGTGCTGAAATTTTTGTGATGATTGCTTGGTTTTTGTGCTGACGTGAGTTGTTGGACGCTTCGGCGAATGTCCACATCCACACATAGTGGAGAGATGTGAGATGATTCGGCACGTGTTCACATCCTCATATAGGCTGAAATTAATAAAAGAAGATACTTAGTTCATACACCTTGATGCATATAGTTGGGGGGATCAATCTAAACTTCTATTTTCTATTCTACTCTACTCTCTCTCACAGATGGTGAGGGAAAACTCCAACCGTCAAAGTAGGAATGCTCGTGGCAACAATGAACCACAGGAGGATGGCAATGTTGAAGTTCCTGAAAATGCTAACCCCAGGGCTGATGCAAGCAACCTTGAACGGTTGATGAATATGCAGAACCTGCTCATGCAAACTATGATACAAACGTTGGGTCAGCTGCAGGCCAACAACAACAACAACAATCCTAACCCCGTTCCTGCACCCCCACCGCTGCCACCGCCACCACCACCGGCTCACAACAGATTGGGAGAGTTCATGAGGACTAGGCCGCTTACTTTTGCACAAGCCAATGACCCCATGGAGGCTGATGATTGGCTGAAGTCCATGGAAAAGAAGCTCGCTATTTTTCAGTGCAATGATCGGGAGAAAGTTCTCTTCGCATCGCACCGACTTATGGGAGCAGCCGCTGACTGGTGGGACGCTCTTTGCAATGCTCATGTCAACCAAGAGACTATCACTTGGGCTGAATTCAAGGAGAGTTTCTGCTCTCATTACGTCCCTGCAGGAGTCATGATGCTTAAAAGGCAAGAGTTTGCAGGTCTCCGCAAGGGAGGAAGAGCATGAATGAGTACCTCAACAAGTTCATGCAGCTGTCAAGGTATGCTCCAGAAGATTTTAACTCGGATTCCCCACTCATCACCCTCACTTTCAGACAAAAAATCCAATTCGATACAAAGATCAGAATCATACCTCCAGCGGGTATCAAAGAAAGAAATACATGTTCATGAGAGGATTGAACAATGATATCCAAGTTCAGCTGCTCAACAATGATTATGCAAACTTCCAGAAGCTCGTTGACAAAGCTATAGTGGTTGAGAGCAAGATCCATGAGATCGAGCAACAGGAAGATGCCATATCAAGGACAGCCACAAGGGGGCAATGTACGTCCCCGTTTCATACCACCAGCTGCACCACATTATGGCTCGTCCACTTCTACTTTCCTCCGTGCAAATCCACCTCGCCCTAATCAGCCACCGCAGCAACGTCCTGTTATGCAAGCATCTCGTATGCCTTTGCCTCCTGCGCCCCGTCCCAACATGGGCGCCTATGCTCAAAACCAGCCTCACCCCAACATTCCTGCTGTTATGGGCAACAAAGCATATTTTTCATGCGGAGAGGCGGGACAATTTGCAAGTCGGTGCCCGAAGAAAGGCCTTGGACAGCCGAGCAACGCACCCAAGCAGAACCCACGGCCGAATGGAGGAGATAATCAAGGTAACCATGGACAGCAGAACTATGCTCGTGGCAATGTGAATCATGTATCCACTGAGGAAGCACAACAAGCTGAGGACATTGTGATTGGTATGTTTCTTGCCAACTCCAACCCAACCACTGTTTTATTTGATCCCGGAGCATCACATTCATTCATAACATCCAAGTATGTTGCCAAGTATAAGCTGCCCATATCACACATGAAACAGACTATGTTGGTTAATTCTCCTGGTGGAGAGATGAGGACTAATATAGTATGCCCGAAAGTAAGCCTTAAAATAAGGGGGGTAGACTTTATCTGAGACGGGCCGGGTACCGACTGAGACAGGGCTCAGCTAATGATACCACTTGTCACAGTTCTGATACCACGATGAGACGGCCCGACGCCACCCGTTTAGTCACGGGTATGGGGCACTTGCCCGAGAATCGCATTGGGTGGTGCCGTGTTGTGCGGCACCCAACAGCACACATACAAGGAACAATGTATTACATAAAACAATAGCGGAAGCTTATAAGTTTTTCTTTGTAAATAGTTTACATCAAATAGCTACAGCGGAAGTCTATAACAACTCACATCGAATAACTAAGAGCACTCGAGATGAAGTCCAGCCCGCAGACTCCTCTCGCTAGCAACACGAAGACAAGCAGCAGCGGCTGGGTTCTCCATGTGTTACCTGACTCGGAAGTCTCCGAGTCTCACCGGACAGCCTCCATCTTAGCATTGATGTTAACCTGCAAAACCACATATATAGCAAGCGTGAGCACATAGGCTCAGCAAGACTGATCCGTCTCTCCTAAACAAGAAACTCTACATGCACGACGGTTGCAATTGGGTTAGCTAGATTTGCATAAAGGACACGCCTAAAGTTGATCCTTAACTTTTAGATTTTAAGCCTCATTGTGCAGACCTTGAGCCGAAAAGCATCGCAACTCCACAATCAAACAAGAAACGATTTGTTGCGATGCTCCTTGCACAAGGAGAAAATAAAGTTTAATGAGCCTATATCTAATTCAATCATGGTTGCAATACAATTTACATCACAGCCTTATCAGGTTCAAAAGATAACCATTTCAGTTGTTACTACGTCAAGACGCAGTGGGCAAGTATGCTCATATAACCGCGAGCCACGGTGATTCGAATCAGTACACGCCCGGACTACATGACACGTACACCCGTACTCCGAGTTGCCGGCAGCAACCTCGACTGACGTTGTACGCGGCCACCTTTTCCAAGATCTTCCACATTGGACGCAGTCCAACTGCCCCGAGTACGCAAGCTCCCTCAAGGTACATACCCGCAGTGGTATGTTCTTAAGCGAGTTACCTCCTGCTACCCTGACGCCGAAAGCCTAAGGCAGTTGGAAAAGTTCCACTATGGATCTCCCAAGGTACATCGGTTTCCTGGGTCCCATATTGCCAGTATGCGCCCGGTACACAACTCAAACTTGTCCAACAGGGCCAAGCACGGACGGGCCTTAACCGAGACAGGCAGGGCTATGCACGCACGGTCCGCAACCTGCTTCATCTAGACCTCCCTGCCCGGTCTCCATTTCTTATGTGTGAACTTTCCTCATCTTTTCCATTTTGGACCCGCTCCGAATAAACCAGCCCTAAACTCGCGAGTAGATTCCAACTACTCGACTTATACTGGACCTTTCCTACGAACATTAGCGTAGCCAAATCCACTCGAGGAGGTGCTACTCTACCCTTTCTCTCTTAGGTATTTCTGGTTCTACAACTGGGGTTTTCAATATCAACTAGACATAATGCAACAAACAATTCAAGCTATGCTCTCTAGAAATGGAAATGTTTTATAAAAACTGTTCAATGCAAACCGGGGCTTGCCTGTTTTGCAGGTTACTAAGATTACAATCAGTTAGTTATGATCACTTGGAGCTTGATCACTTGTTTTCCTCCCTCCTTGATCTTCAAGTCCTTCTCACGTTCTTCACGTATCTGCTACACGATATGATCATGCATATGTATTTAATTGCAAAGCTTTTGCTAATAAGATCTAATGACAGTTTTAAAACTGGAAATCTGTTTAAGAATTTAAAATGACACTGGTGCTAGTGGTTTAAGTTGGGTTTAAACACCATGATCAAAGGTTAAGTGCTTTTCCCACTTAAGTGTTGATCACCTTAAGAGGTTACACATTACAGTGGTGATCCAGAGCTCCAATGGGGCTGAAAATTTTCATGTGAGTTTCTTGTCACAAGAAAGTCATCTGGACCAAAAATTAGCACTTTACATTGAGTGGTTTATTCAGAACAATTTTCTAAGCAATTAAGCAAAGAAGAATTTATTCTGAGGTTACACCTATGTTCATGTCAAACTCAGAGAATCACAATTTCAATTATAGTTCATAGAGCTTGCATGAATTTTCCTAGGATTTGTGGAGCTAAGAATTGCCCAGAACTGAATTTACATGTTTTGGAAATTCTCTGAAAATGTTTCTGTATTCAATTGAACACAGCAACTTACAATCTGAATTACCCTGATCAAATCAACTCCAAATGAGCTGAAACTTTTACAGGAGTCTAATAACAGCATAAATAATATTCTGGCAAAATTTGGGGATTTTTGGATAAACCAAACTCCCCATAAAATTCTTTTTCTGAAAAGTTTTAAAGAATTTTCCAGAATTAAATAAAGACTTTCATAGAAATTGGGTTGCATATTTGGATAGAGTTTGTCAATCTGAATCTAACCCAATTTGAATCACTAAATTTGGGGGTTCCTCGCAAAAGTTATGCCCTTCTAAAGTTTGGGGAAATTCTGGGATTTGAATAAATCTGGGAAAAAGTTTAAACTGACGATGGGACCAGGGAGCACACGTGTCACGCCCTGAATTAAGCCACACGGGGCCACAGAGCTGTTTCCTGCGTTGCCACAGTTAATCCAGAGCCACAGAGGATCCGGCAAATGTTGCTGTGTGACTGATGCGTGGGGCCGGCAGTCTTCTTTAACCTCCAGCCGCCCGCGCGCCCGCACCGCCGGGGCTCGCCGGAGCTACCTCGAACTCGGTCGCCCGGCCACCTCCGACGCTTAAACTCGCCGCCAGTGCCTAATTTTATGCGAGGAACACACTGGTTTGATTTCCACGGACCGGCGAAGTCCCTAAACTATCCCGCACCGGTGCAGCGACTCGGATGAGGTTCGGCGGCGTTACCCCGAACAGCTAGCCCGCCAAAAGCCCCCTGGACAGGGCATACAGCACCAGTTAGGACTGGAGAAGCTCGTCATGGCCGCACATGGGCTCGGGCTCAGCTCCAAGCTAGGGTTCACCGTGCGCCCGAACTGTCCCGCCATAGCCGCTGTCGGAAAGATTGAAATTGCGTCGTGCAGGGTGTGTTTCTTGCTAGGTTTGAAATGCAAACTGGTGCGCCCTCAAGTCTAGCCCTCGTGTGTGAAGTTTTGTGCTATCTAAACAACAATCAACCGGGAATTTCACGGAAACGTACCGGAGGGTCGGTTTGCACCGATCAGGAGAAAATCTCAAAATTCCCTGCCGATGATCCGTGGTTGATCCTGAGCTTCGGGGGTGATCTGTGTGGACGTCGTGCGCATCCAGAAGTGGCCTAGCTCGACCATGACAAGCCGTGGTTGAGGCTGTCCACGAGAGCACTTGCTCTCGGTCCAATGGCGGACGCCGCGGGAACTGGCCGTTCTCGGTCTCTGGAGGTGGAGCTCACGTTGGTATGGCGCGAGGATGTGGGAGAATGATCTGTGGTGTTGTTTGGCCTCTCAGCTGGGGCTTGCACGCGAGCTTTCAGCGTGGCTGATCGATCGGAGCACGGCGGCAGCGGCTCGGTTTGTTTCTCACGCGAGGAGGAAAGAACAGGGCCGAGGCTTCGGTGATGAGGGCGAAAGGGAGCACGGCAGGGTTATAAAAGCCTTGGATGACGCGGTTCCCGTGGGAGGCGGTCGTCCGAGGCGGAGGCGGTCATCCGAGGCGGTGAGTACCGCTGTTAGCTCGCCCTCTGCTGTCGAGCGCACGTGAGAAGCAAAACAGAGACTGTGTGGTGAAGATCTTTTGCAAATTTTCAGTCCCCTCAATGACATGTGGGTCCCACAGCTCAGTCCCTCCTTATCCCTCTCCAAAATATCTCCCAAAATTTGTAAATTGTGGAATCAAATTGTGGGAGTTCAAATCTGAGGTGCATTTGGATATTTGGGCAAGTTTCATCCAAATTCAAATATGCATTTGAATTCTTTGTTATATAAAGTCCATTTTGAAAAATGGGTTGCAAACATTTCCATAAATCATGAAACTTTGCATACCCCCTAATTTGGACCTAAGGAATTCAAATATGAAATCTGATTTTTAATTTGGCTGCTGCAAATGAGATTTTTAGATCAACAGTTTTGAAATTCATTGTGTTGCTCTCATTTGAATTTTGAATTGAACAAATTTGTTCCAAATTTGACTTTAGCTTTCTCACCCATATGGGACTTCCCATCTTGGTTTTATACCCCTCTTGGGTTCCAAGTTTTCAAACAACCATTTGAACTTGTGTGAAGAAATCCCTCATGTGGGTTATCACATGTGGAAAAGTTTTAACAAGTCCCAAATTTCATACATATGAAACCAACTCTTGCAAACAAGAGTTTCTTTGTATTCACCTTTTTGGGACCTTTACATTATCACCAACCTTATTGTCTTGGATTCCCAAGGGATTGACATAATACTTGGAATGGATTGGTTAAGGAAGCACAACGGAGTGATCCAATGTGCTGAGAGGATCGTGCAGTTGACAAGTGAGCACGGTAATCGTATTGAGTTCGAGGCAGCCCAACAGGCAACCGAGAAGGCAGCGCTGAACCACGTCGATGAAGCAACATTGGAAAGCATTCCGGTGGTTCGAGAATATTCAGATGTGTTCCCGGAAGAACTTCCAGGTATGCCACCTGACCGGGACATTGAATTTGCCGTTGATTTAGTATCCGGAACTGCACCTATAGCGAAGAGGCCGTATAGGATGCCCGCTAATGAACTAGTGGAGCTCAAGAAGCAAATTCAGGAGCAGCTAGAAAAGGATTTTATACGCCCAAGCTCGTCACCATGGGGAGCCCCCGTGCTCTTCATAGACAAGAAGGATGGGACCTAAAGGATGCGTGTGGATTATAGGTCTCTCGATGAGGTGACAATCAAGAATAAATACCTGCTGCCCCGTATAGAGGACATGTTCGACCAAATGAAAGGTGCCCAAATTTTCTCCAAGATTGATCTTCGGTCGGGATACTTCCAGCTGAAGATTAAGCCCTCCGATATACCCAATACTGCATTTCGAACACGGTATGGTCCGTATGAGTATTACCGTTATGTCCTTTGGGTTAACGAATGCACACGCATACTTTATGTACCTCATGAATAAGGTATTCATGGAGTACTTGGACAAGTTCGACGTGGTTTTCATCGATGATATCATGGTGTATTCAAAGAGCGAGGAAGAACACGAAGAACACTTGAGGTTAACATTGTAGAAACTGTGAGAGCATCAATTGTATGCTAAATTCAGCAAGTGTCAATTTCGGCTAAAGGAGATATCATTTCTAGGCCACATCATCTCCGAGGGAGGAGTATCGGTTGATCCTGGAAAAGTGGGAGATGTTCTGAAGTGGAACCAACCACAGAATGTGAGAGATATTCAGAGTTTCCTTGGGATGGCTGGATACTACCGCCGGTTCATCAAGGATTTCTCCAAAATAGCGAAGCCTAAGACTGAATTGCTAATGAAGGGGAAAGCATTTCAGTTGACACCAGCATGTCAAGACAGCTTTGAGGAGCTAAAGAAGAGATTAACAACAGCGCCAGTTTTAGTATTGCCGGACATAAGCAAGAGTTTCGATATATATTGTGATGCATCAAGACAAGGGCTTGGATGTGTGCTCATGCAAGGAGGACAATTGGTTGCCTATGCATCGAGACAACTAAAGAAACATGAGCTGATTTACCCCACACATGACTTGGAACTTGTAGCCGTGATACATGCCTTGAAGATTTGGAGGCATTATATCCTTGGCCACCGATGTGAGATCTATACGGATCACAAAATCCTCAAGTATATATTCACGCAAACGGATCTGAATTTGAGGCAACGTCGATGGTTGGAACTCATCAAGGATTATGATGTTGGAATCAACTATCACCTCGGAAAGGCCAATGTAGTAGCTGATGCGTTGAGCCAAAAAGGAGCATGTCACCAACTCACGGCTCAGGAGCTGCCACCCGAGCTGCGCAATGAGTTCAAACGGGTACATCTCGGGTTCTTGAACGAGATGGAGGTGATAGAACTGAACTCCTCGCTGGAACAAGAGATACGAGATGGCCAAGCAACGGATGAGGAAATCAAGTAAATCAAGGAAAGAATTCGACAAGGCATAGAAAAGAATTTCAGGGAAGACGAGAAAGGCACGCTTTGGTTAGGGAAAAGGATTTGTGTGCCTAACGTGAAGCACATCCGCAACACGATATTAAAGGAGGCACATGACTCACCTTATTCCATACATCCCGGCTGTACAAAGATGTACAAGGACCTGAAAACTTTCTATTGCTGGGATGGTATGAAAATGGACATAGCTGAATATGTGCCTTATGTGATACGTGCCAGCGGGTGAAGGCCGAATATCAAAGACCTGCTGGACTGTTGCAGCCATTGAAAGTACCCCAGTGGAAGTAGGAAGACATCAGCATGGATTTCATAGTCGGATTGCCACGAACTCAGTTAGGCTACGACTCCATCTTGGTTATCGTAGACAGATTGACGAAAACAGCCCATTTCCTTCATGTTAGAACCAAGCACATCGTCGCACAACTAGCCGAGCTGTATATGGAACAAATCGTGTGTCGCCATGGAGTTCCGAAGAGGATAGTTTCAGATCGAGGTTCTCCATTTACCTCTAGGTTCTGGAAGAAGCTGCATGAAGCCATGGGTACACGGTTGAATTTCAGCTCTGCATATCACCCACAAACCGACGGGCATACTGAGAGGACAAATCAGATTTTCGAAGACATCTTAAGAGCTTGCGCCTTGAAACATGGGCGTAGTTGGGATAGGAGCTTGCCGTATGCTGAATTCTCATACAACAACAGCTACCAAGCCAGCTTGAAGATGTCACCTTTCGAAGCATTGTATGGTAGACGGTGTAGAACACCGCTGTTCTGGAATGAGACCGGAGAAAGCCAAGTATTTGGACCCGAAGTGCTGCAAGACGCTGAAAAGCGAGTTCAAACGATACGTGAAAACTTGAAGGCCGCTCAGTCAAGACAGAAAGGTTATGCATACAATAGGCGAAGAAGATTAACCTTCGAAGTAGGATACTTTGTGTATCTTAAAGTATCGCCTATCCGAGGCCAACGACGATTCAACGTCAAAGGCGAATTAGCACCTCGCTACATCGGGCCATTTAAAATTTTGCGCAAGCAAGGAAAAGTAGCCTATCAACTAGAGCTGCCAACGCACCTCTCTGATGTTCACGATGTGTTTCACGTATCCCAACTCAAGAAGTGCTTAAGAGTACCGGAAGAACAAGTACCGATGGATGAGCTCGAACTTCAAGAGGATCTGACCTACGCGGAACACCCCATCAAAATCTTGGACATGAAGGAAAGAGTCACGAGTAAACAAAGTGATCCATTGGTGCATGGTACAATGGAGCCATCACACGGAAGCCGAAACTACATGGGAGCGTGAGGAAGATCTCAAGGCAGGATTTCCTCATCTATTCTCCACTCTATCAAATCTCGAGGGCAAGATTCATTTTAAGGGGGGTAGATTTGTAACACCCTCAAATTCATTACCATGCATTGCATACATTTTTTCATGTAGAGAAGCATTTGAAAAGAAGTAGAAATCGAGAAAGAACCCTAGAAATGAAGAAAGAACCATAGAAATGGAGAAAGAACCATACAAATGAAGAAGGGAATATAGAAATGGAGAAAGGGACATAGAAATGGACAGGGGAATATAGAAATGGAGAAAGGGGCATGGAAATGGAGAGAAATGAAAATAAGATAGCTGAAATGAGCCATTCCCAAATTTCCCCCAAATTTCTCAAATTCCCCAATTCCCCAAAAGGGGAATTTTCACCACATTTGGGGGGGTTTATCCCCAATGTAGCCGCAGCCTAGAGGGGGAAAATCCCTAGGACTCTTTGGTTGAGTCCCAATTGGACTAGGACTCTATGGTTGAGTTCCAATTGGACTAGGACTCTTCTTTTCTCCCCCTTATAAATACATCCCCCAGCCCCCCTTTGGCCTCAGCCCCCTCCCAAGTCATCGAGTTGGACCCTCTCCCCCCCCAACTCGCCGAGTTGGCCACCACCCCTGCCGGAGTTTGGTCGCCGGTGAGCACCGCTGATGAGCCCCACCGATGAGACCCACCGTCGAGCCCCGTCATCGAGCCCCGCCGTCGAGCCCCACCGTCGAGCTCCATCGTCAAAAGCCCCGCCGTCGATACCCGCCGACGAGCCCCGTCACACCTCGCCGTCGCCGGAGAAGAAGCCCGATGATCTGTCCTACTATAATTTTTTATAGAAAAATCCCCCGCTACTGCCGTTGCTAGGAGAAAGGCCCTTCCACAAGGAGGAAGTGAGGTAGGTCTTCACTACCCATCTTACGACGTCGCCGCTGTTTTTACGCATATGTTTTCTTCGCCCCCTTCGAGCAGAAACTTTTGCATGTGGACAGATCGTGTTTTGATCGATTTTTGACGGTGGAATTCATCTAGATCTTGGGTCAAGATCATCAGCACGTCCACACTTGATCCCTACACCCTTGTTCATCATAAAACCCTATAAAAGCCCATTAAAACATGCAAGAACACGTACAAACTGGTTTAATAAAACTGCACTATAGGATTCGCATTCATCTACCCCATTGCATCTTGAGTAAAGTTTGTGCATGATGGTTGATTGCTGTGAATTTTGTATGTGCGTGATTATGAGTAGAAGGACAAGCTCAAGAGGCCATCTACGAGGAACTACAGCACCAGGATTTTGAGACGCTTGAGCAATACGAACCACAGGAGCAAGGCAAGTTCCCCTTGACCATATTGATCCCATGTTTTGAAACTGTTTTGTTTGCGAAAACGTGTATGCTTGAGTAAAATTCATGGGACACCCTTTTATAGGAGTTTACTAGTTTTGTTAACTATCATTGTCGCCGGGAAAGTTAATGAGTCGGGTATGGTCGTTTTTCCTTTTTGCTTCGCTTAATTTACGGGATATGGGAAGCTGAATCAAAACATGGTTAGCTACTGCACTCAGATGAATAATGATGATGAGAACTTGATGATGTTGATAAGCATGGAATCGGGGAGATCTAGGCAAGCTTGGTTCGTGGATGTTGCTGAATGAGATGATGGTTTACTTGCCGTAGATCTAAGGACCGGTTCATGCGAGCACATGCCAGGAAAACAGTGTCACCACAAGGCCAAATATGGGTGCGGCTTAGCTGACTAATTAGGTGTGTTGCTAGCTTGTTATGGACCGTTGGATGGCGTGGGGAATGGGAGTCGAGAGGGACTGCCCTGGGAACAGCATGGCACAAGAGGGGGCCCGTGGGTGGGAGAATGGAGATTCGAGCCTGCCAGTGAAACCTCAGTGGGTCCGTACATCCTAGTAGCCCCTTTGTAAAGGGTATTTTGTGATCTCTTGGCTATACACCGACGGTTGTGTAGTGATATAATGGAGGTTCTTTCTAGTCGCCGACGGGTGATGAAATCACGAACTTGTGGGTAAAGTGGTGCCACCTCTACAGAGTGTAAAACTATCATGATAGCCGTGCTTCTGGTCACAAGCACATGGCCAACTTCCATGATTAGAGGCAAAACTTGGGATGTTTATTCGGTATAGTTATGGTTATGGACATTGGGACTGGTTTTGGGACTGTTGGAGTCATGACAATGAATTTGGTCTCGGCTATATGAAAAGGAGATGGTTATGAATAATTATGAGTATGATATAAACTTGAGAAAGAATAATGGATGGTTGAGACTTGATATATGGTGAAATATGATGAAGGAATATTGATGATTAACTTGGTTATGATGGGATTTTAACTTGGTTATGATTAACTTGCTAGATTAGAAGCTATAAGAATTTTATTAGCATTTGCTGCATCTAAAGGTTTCAAGTTATATCAAATGGATGTTAAAAGTGCTTTTCTTAATGGCTACATAGAGGAGGAGGTTTATGTTAAGCAGCCACCGGGTTTTGAAAATCCAAATTTTCCTAATCATGTTTACAAACTGTCCAAAGCCTTGTACGGTCTAAAACAAGCCCCTAGAGCATGGTATGATAGGTTAAAAACATTCTTACTTGAAAAGGGGTTTTCCATGGGCAAGGTTGATAAAACTCTTTTTGTACTTAAGCATGGCAATGACTCATTATTCGTTCAAGTGTATGTGGATGATATTATCTTTGGTTGTGCTTCTCATGATCTCGTGTCCAAGTTTTCAGCTATGATGAGTTCAGAATTTGAGATGAGTATGATGGGAGAACTCACATACTTTTTGGGGCTGCAAATCAAGCAAACAAAAGAAGGAACTTTTGTGCATCAAACTAAGTATACAAAGGACCTTCTTAAGCGCTTCAACATGGACAAATGCAAGCCTCTTCGGACACCAATGGGAACAGAAACAACACTTGAACTTGACGAAGATGGTGACCCGGTCGATAAAAAAGAATACAGAAGTATGATTGGATCACTTTTGTATCTCATGACGTCAAGACCGGACATACAATTCAGCGTATGTCTTTGTGCACGTTTTCAAGCTTCTCCACGTGCTTCACATCGCCAAGCCATCAAAAGGATTCTCAGGTACCTACATGGAACTCAAGAATTTGGCATTTTTCTTTCTTCTTCCTCAACCGTTTCTTTGAAAGCTTTTTCGGATGCTGATTTTGGGGGTTGTAGGATTGATAGGAAAAGTACTTCGGGTGCTTGTCATTTTCTTGGTAATTCACTTGTTGCTTGGTCCTCTAGAAAACAAAGTTCAGTTGCACAATCCACGGCCGAATCTGAATATGTAGCTGCGGCTAGCGCTTGCTCACAAATTCTTTGGATTGTTCAAACACTTAAGGACTATGGGGTTGATTTAGATAGTGTTCCACTGTTTTGTGATAACACTAGTGCAATTTGTATTGCTAAAAACCCCGTGAAACACTCTAGAACTAAGAACATTGACATTAGGTATCACTTTCTTTGTGATAATGTTGAAAAAGGAAACATTGTGCTTCACCATGTCGATACCGAACAACAATTGGCTGATATTTTTACAAAACCTTTGGATTTCACTCGTTTTTGTTTCATTCGTAGTGAAATAGGGGTTATGCATCCTCATGATTGAGGGGGAGTTTTTGAAACTTTGAAAGTCTATGTGTGAATCTGAAACTAAAATAATATGAGCATAGTATTTCATACATATATGACTTTGTGATTCCTTTTACAGGCTGAAAGTTCTTACTACATTACTCATGTTATACATTTTGTAGTTTTTGCCATGACTAGTAATTGGAATAATTACTTACACTAAATCTGGTCATGATCGAACTTTCTTGCTGTTTTGAACTTGTTGCGTGCTCACAAGTGCTTTTAATCATAAAAAATTAATCAAGTGATCAGCTCACATGTTGAGTTTTCAAATAAAAAATTGAGAAAAGATCAAGAGAATATGCATGCATCACACTTCTTCTTTTGAGATTGTTTATCATTACACTAAGATATGAACTTGGAAGGAATTGTGTATGACTAAAACCATGTCCTTAAGCTTCTGATTGTCAAATGACATAGGCTTCGCTTGGTTGGTTAGAATAAGGCTGATGCGGCATATAATCTCTTGCATATATCATATGATCAACTTTGTGCCTTAAATGATTATGAATAATAAAAATGCAGCAACAAGTGTCATGTTTTCAGGTTTTGAAATAGTTGAGTAAGGGAGATCATGACTTGCTTAAACTGAAAAATACAATTGATCTCTAGCATGGCTTACACTACTTTATGTATCTCATTGATGTGATAGTGTAAGTAACCTGATAGTATGACTTGGATGAGCTTTGTTTTGTATGTATATGTTATAATATGCTCATAACATTTAAAAATTTCTCTCTTGAACCTTGCTGAATACATTGTCAAAGGGGGAGAAATATGTATAAGGAGAGATTTTTTTACACTTTGCATATGTTATACACTTTCTTCCTTCTCTGATTTTAAAAAACTGAGGAGAAATTAATAAAGGGGGAGAAATGAGTTTTCAAAGCTTTTCAAAACTTTTCATAAGCCAATGTTCGGATTTTAATTGGTGTTGCCAATGCATTCATCAAGGGGGAGATTGTGAGACCTATGTGTGCTGAATACATTGGCAATTAGGATAAAAATTAGCATTAACATTCAAAGTTTTGAATATTGCCAAAACATTCTTCTGTGGCAAGGTCCGACAAGTTCTTTGTTAGGTCCGCCAAGTGTTGGCAAGGTCCGACGCAAGGTCCGGAGAGCTCCTGCAAGGTCCAGAGAGCTTCTGTGAGGTCCGGAGCTTGTTTTTAGGGAGCTCCCGTGAAGTTCAACTCGTAGAACTGCAGCGTCTTGTTTTTGCTTTTAACTCGCAATGTTTCAAACTTGCTTTATGAGATGGTTTGCTTAGTATTAATTTGCTAAGTTTTTGGTGTGTTTTGGTGGTGGCTGTTATCATTTGATATGGTTTGTAACATGCTTATGTGACGTGCTCATGTAAGGTGTTGTGGTTTTCGAACTAACGTGAGTCAAGTCGAGAACTTGTGCTCGGAAGAATTGGTTGTTTATTCATGTGCAGGTGTTGCTTGAGTTCAAGACATGGATGGTGACGGGATCCTTGGACTAGTCTCAGGGAGGAGATGAGGTTCCAACAACCAAGTTCGGGAGGAGCTGTGGTTGAGTTGATCGGGAGGTCGCGCAGCATGTTTGGATCAAGGGCAGTGCATATGAAGGTTGCGTGTACGTTGTTGGAAGGTGTTTACACGTGTGCAAGGAGTGCATGAACGTGGCAACATTGTCCCAAGGCGTGATGAAGAGAAGTGGACGTAAAGAATTGGTCGGAAAGGTCCAACCGGCTGGATTGCATACTCAGGCTGAGGCTGAGTCGGATATGGCTCAAATATGGAAGATTTGAGTTGGTTATGATAGGATTTCGTGCTAGGCACGAAGTTGAGTTGTTTTAGGAATGTTTAGGACGTTCCTAAGTTGTTTGGAAGTCTCACGATTGCTTCTATCTGCGAATAGAAGAGTCCTGAGCAGTTATGGTAAGTTAGGATACGAGTCCAATTAGGAGTAGGAGTCCTAGATTGGATTGATTAGCCTGAGGGCTGGCTATAAAAGCAAGGGAGGCCAGAGCTCTCATGGGTAGAGAACTTTGGGCTGTTCCTCTTATGTTTCTATTGAATAAAGTTCATAGTTTCGAGGAGCTTTTGTGCCTTATTCGTCCGATTTGTTTTTTCGTCAAGTCTTTCTCGCCGAGTTTCTAGACAGACCGACGTTGCTTCGGTGTTTCGTTCATAACTCGAGTTTTACAGATCCGATTGACGTGATTCTTTTTGGGTTGTCTTCACAACTCAATTATCTATCATCTGTGAAATTTTCACGAGCTTCGGATCTGTAGTTTTTGAGATACACGAGTTTCTTTGCAGCGTTGCAGATCTGTTTTATATCGGGTAGAACAGATTGATCTTCGTTTAATGTTTTGATCGTATCTCAAGTTTTACTTCGTTTTTTCAAGTGATTCTTGTTGCATTAGATCCGTGACTTGATTCTCTACCTCTCTACTTGATTTATCACGGTTGAACATGTTTGAAAACACTTGCACACACGGTTTCTTTAACCGATTGATTTTTTGCTGAGGGGTTTTTGTTGTTTCCGCTGCGAAAATTTTTAATCTACCATTCACCCCCCCTCTGGTAGCTTTTCACGTGCTCTTCGATCCTACACGTTTCTTACTAGCAACACGAAGAACAAACCGCAGCAGCAAGAATGCTCTTGAGTAACCACTCGAAGGTTTCCGAGTCTCATCGGCATCCCTTCTCATAAGCATAAAGTCAATACATGCAAAACAACTCGGATAGCATCCGTGAGCATAACGCTCAGCAAGACTTAACCGTCGACCCTAGTCATGAAACTCTACATGAGGATATAACATACAGTGGGATAGCATAATGCATAAAGAACTCGCCTAAAAGTGAATCCTTACTTTCAGGTATTATTTGCAGCAAATTAAAAGTAACCTTGGGCACACCGCATCGGGAGTCCACAATCAAACATGAAACGCTTTCCCCGATGTAATTTTCTCACGGTGGAAATGAATCGTGTTCGCTCTAACTATTCATCAAAGATACATCACAAAGATAGTATGAACTTCAAACCATAATGATTAGTTCCTTTCTCATGCAAGTGCTTACTACGTCACGACTGTGAGAACAAGTATGCTTGGTCCTTTTCCACGAGTGACGGTGATTCGAATCAATAGCACCCAGACTACATGACACATACGCCCGTACTCAACGTTGCCTACATCAACCATCACAGACGTCGTACGTGGCAGCCTTTCCCCCGTTTCACCCACGTTAAATCGATCACATCACCCCATACAGTAGCCACTCCCATGGTGCACCTACCGACATGAGATGTCATGAGAGTGTTACCCACATACTGCACACCGGCTCTCTCACCTGAGGTGACCCGAAAAGGCTCAAAGCAAGCTTCCCGAGGTACATCTGTTTACTGGGTTCCATATAGCCAGCATGAGTCCGGTACACAACTCAAACTTGCTCAACAGGGCCACATACGGATTGGTCCCTGACCGACACGGATAGGTCTATTGCACCCAGGTCCCTATGTCCTGCTGCCCCTACAACCTGCCGGTCTCAACTTTAACTTTCTAACAATTTTCTGAACCAATCCCGTATGCCCCTGTTGTTCCTGATCATGCGAGTAGCATCTCACCACTCAACTTCTACAGAACCTTACTTAAGCATGGGTGAAAAGACACCTACCCAATACTCCATGGGTTTATTTGGTCATGCAGGAGGAGTATCAAATCATCTAGACCTAATGCACAGTTCATATCTTAACCGAATGAGTGAATACAAAGTAAAAACTTAAAAGCTGTTAAATGCAAACTGGAGATTGCCTGTTTTGCAGGATAGTAGTATATAAACAATTAGTGATACTTGCTGATCAACCCTTGATTCTCCGGAGTTTGATCCAATTTAATGAATTGCTCCTTCGAATCCCCTTCGTTGTGATTCTTATTGAAATGTATATGCACAATTTTTATATTGCAATGGAAAGACTTAAAAGACTGGATTTCTTAAGAACAGAGGCGGTGTGGAAATGCCATGAATGGCTTGGTTTGCCTCTGTTGTGCAAAGAAATATGAATGAACTAAATTTGTCTTAGTGTTTTAGTTTCTAACCAACTAAATTTCCTAATGACCATAAGAGATGAGCTGAAAAGATTTGAATGCAACTGAAGAAAAAGAACTCCAATGGCTTCAAAACTTTTACAGCATGTTCTATACTACCTAGGGATTTAGCTTGCCAAATTGCAGCTAAAGTGGGAAGAATATGTGTCTACCATAATTCCCACAAGAGTCTTGTGTATTTTCCCACATACATAAGCATGGTAGAACAAGGAAAGGGAGTTCTAAGGCTCAACTTGAGCTGATAATTTACATGTGAGTTCCTGGTCACATGAAAGTAATTTGATCCAAAATTCAGACCTTTTACTTGAGGAGTTCCTTCAGAACAATTCCTTAAGCATTTCTAATCAAAAGAATTAATTCTGGAGTAATGTGCATTTTCATGCCAAATTCAGTGAACTAAAATTTCAAATATGTCTTATAGAGTTTGTCCGAATTTTTTCATGATTTTTGGATCTATGATTTGCCTAGAATGGATTTTACAAGTGGGAACACTTTCTGAAAATGTTTCTGGACCCTTATCAACACAGCAGTTTGTATTTTGCAAATTCCTACTCAAATGATCTTCAAATGAGCTGAAAATTTGCTAGAAGGTCAACGACATGCTAAATAATATTCTGGCAAATTTTGAGGATTTTCTGATGAACCAAACTCCCTCAATAATTCTTTTTTCTGAAAAGATTCAAAGAATTTTCCTGAATTTAACATTTACTTTCATACAAATTGGGGTTCGTATTTGGATAGATCTTTGAAAAATGAATCCAACTAAATTTGAATCACTCAAAATGGATATTCCTACAAAAGATATGATTTTCAAAATTTGTGTCAATCTCTGGAATTATTTTGCTATTGAAAAGTCAGTTGGACCCACTGTTTTAAACTCAGCCAATGAAATTTGGGCCACACCGGGCCACAAGGTTCCCACCCGTGCAGCCACAGTTGATCCGATCCACAGCTGATCCATTATTTAAATTTTTCGGTCGCTGACAGCTGGGGCCCGCCGCTTCTCCTTACTCCCGCCTTCCCCTTCGCGCGCCGCGCCGCCCCCTCGCCGGGCCGACGCTGGAGTTTGCCAGCTCAATGTTTCCGGTCGTCGTCCGGGCTGAGGCTCACCGCTAGAGGGCTTTGGACGTCGAGGAACATGATGGATGCGCTTGCTCGGCCTGCCGGTGGCCGGAAGTAGCTCGGCGACGTGCGGCGGCTACGAGAAATGTTTGGCGCCGTCGGCCAACCTTCCTAGTCTGCCAAAACGTCGACTAACTTGCTCTACAGCACCAGTGAGTGATGGGCTAGCTCGGCAAGGCCTCAAACTAGCTCGGAAACGGCGGCAAGTTGGTCGGCACCATGCCCCCGATCGGCTCCGCCGAAGAAGCGCTCGGAAAAGCTCAAAATCCGCCGCTCCGAGATGGTTTCATGCTATGGTTGCTAAAGAAAAGATGATCGCCGGCTAGTCCAGCCCGTGTGTGCAAAGTTTGATGATCTAAGAACAATTAGAGAGAGAGAGAGAGAGAGAGAGAATTTGAGGATCCCGTACCGGACGCTCGGTTTGAAGCCGCCGGGACAAAATTCCAAAATTTGCCAGCGATACTGACGGCTTGGCTTGAGCTTCGGGTGGAAGCAGTGTGGTGCCCGTGTTCTTCCGTTGCCGCCCTTGCTCAGCCGTGACAGCTGCTGTGGTGGGCTGTCCACGTGAAGCAGATCACCGACTTGTGTTCGGTCGCCGCGGAGGTGCGGTTCTAGTGCTCGGGAAACGCCGGAACTCGGCTGTTTTTGTGCCGGGGACGTGGGCAACGGGCACGCGGTGCGGTTGAGCAGCTCGAAGTGGAGTTGTGTGCGTGTTTTTCCGGGTTCCGATTGATTACCGAGGGTGTGGCGCTCTGTTCGGCTGTTGCTCGCGAGGAGGAAGCAAAAGACTGTTTGCCTTGGCTGTGAGGGAGTAGATCATGCCGAGAGTGAGGGAAAACAAACACACACGTTCCCAGCGCTTGAGAGAAGCCGGAGGTTGTAACACCCCAAAATCCAGTTCAGAGGGGAATTTAAAAATTTTTGGACGTGTTGCATGTGTTGCAAAAATTCAAATTCAAACTGGAATTCAAATTAAACTCAAAATAGAAAAGAAATAGAAAAAGAAAAAGGAAAACAGAAAAAAACCGGCCAGTGGGCCGAAACCCACCAGCCGGCCCACCGATCCCACGCCAGCCCGCAGCGCGCGCGCCCTCTTCTTCCCACTGACAGGCGGGGCCCGCCAGTCTTTCTTCTTCCTCGCGCTAGCGCCGCGCTCGGCCGGACTCTCTCTCACCCCGAATCAAAATCGACCCGGATTCCTGCGTATCCCAGCCGAATTTTGTTTGTGGGCGACGCAAACTCGATCACAACCGAACGCCGCCCTTCCCCCGTCTATAAAAACCCCGGCATCGTCCCGTTTTCCCCACGATCTGCCGATTTTCTCTCCGGTGAGAACCCGAGCCCCTCCCGCGAATTCTGGCCGATCTACGCTCGGAAATTCTGATCTAACTCGCTGGTCTTGATCCACCGCCTCCGGGGAACCTCGCAGGTGCAGAAAACGCGGTGGTTTGCGGTTCAAACACAGCGCCGACGAGCCTCGCCGTGAATTCACCTCGGACCTCGTCGCCGACCGCCTTCCAGGACCTTCGAGCTCAAGAAAACCCCCGAGGTGAGATCCCCGACCTCCCCTCCACCGGTCTATGCCATAAAATCACAGTTCTAGGAAGAATTTACGAAGATCCGAAACTCTCCGGCGAGATCGCCGCCTCCCGCCGTCGTGCGCCGCCGGGCAGCGCCGCCCGCGCTTGATCAGAGCAACGTGGCCGATTGTGCGCCGTTTATTTTAAATCGTGCGGTAGACTTTAAATCCCCACGTACCGGTTCGACGTTATAATCTCAGCCGTCTGTTTTAAATCGGACGGTCCACGTCAGCCCCGCGTTATAAAGACTGGAATTCTTACGTGCTACCCCCTGGGGTTCTCGGGAAATAAGAGCTAGCCCCGGAAACTTCTGATCTAGCCCCTGGAACTTCAGAAAATCATGTAAATTCTTTTAAAAATCAGTTTTAGCCCCTGGACTTAATAAAATTTAGGAAAAACCCCTCTGTTATGTGTAGCTAGACCCCTGAAAATTCTTAGAATAAATTAATGGACCCTGTATTGGGGTGAGTTTACCTTTTTAACCCTATTTGATATTAAAGTTAGGAATTTGAATAAGTGGCTAGTATTTAAAATTTAAAAGGTGGGACGAACATAGTGTCAAATTCAAATTAAAAACTTTCCCAGTACTTAGAAAACCTTGGAGTGAGATAAAAATAGATTTTTGGCTGAAAAGAATCTATATAATTGAATATTCACATTTATTAGTTAGAGGGACACATTTTTAAGTAGAGAATAATTCTGAAAATTAGAAAAAAATAAATGTAAAATAGTTTACATCAGAGGAAAAGATCAAAAATATATTATTAACTATTTTGGATCAGAACCTATTCTGTTTAGATGATGTGTCTTACTATTTTCATAATAAAGTACACATT
This sequence comes from Neostapfia colusana, assembly GCA_030760725.1. Taxonomy (NCBI): domain Eukaryota; kingdom Viridiplantae; phylum Streptophyta; class Magnoliopsida; order Poales; family Poaceae; genus Neostapfia; species Neostapfia colusana. Next base: position 22,470,155 of record JASWHV010000011.1, read on the forward strand.
TAGGCATAGGAAGTAAATTTGAAAATATAGCAAGCTATGTATAAATAATTAGAAAATGATAAATGAAGATTCCAAAATCCAAAGAATTCAGTTTAGGGTTAGTAAAAGTTCTGAAGACACATATGGAGTAGGAAAATACCTTTCATGCATACTTGGTAGCTAAAAGGTGTAGTAATTGAATATAAGGAATTTATTTAAATTGGAAACTCATATATATAGTATGCAAGTATAAATGTGAATACAAAAGTAGGAATCATATACACATGATTAAAAGTGCATGTAAGCCAAAGATCAACACACATAGAGTAACCACAACACATAGAATTTGTGAATGACTTTTATACATGTGAATGTGTGGTTTGTATGAAGTGGAAGTGTGAATTATGTCTTATGGATTGTTGTTTTTCTTTTGCTATGGGTGATGGTATGATGTAGAACCTGCTCCAGAGCAAGTTCTTCCTTTCCAAGATAGGACTACCCATTCCAAGAGCAGCAGGAAGGAGGCAAGTGTCCTTGACCACTTTGATCCTATGCTAGGATGTGTAGCTAGAATTATTTGCATTGTCAAATGAAAATATGAAACCCATGCTAGGATGTTTCCCTAGAATTGCATTACCTTGTTTCCTTGTAGCTTGGGTTGGGATTCATTTTATCATGTCATTTATTATTATGTATATGCTTAGCCATGCTTAGAATGGGATATTTGGGATATGAGATCATCAGTTTATATTACCATACTCTTGAATGAGATATTGTGAGTTATGTAGAGGTAGGGATCAAGGCAAGTTGGATGTTTTGCCTGGTGCTGGGTGCACGAGACTTGGGTTTGTGTTTAGTACTTGCCTGGATCCTAAGGACCGGTTCATGGAGCATGTAACATGGCTTTACCGTGCCAACCACATGCTGAGATGGGGCAGCTTGGCCAATTAATTAGGTGTATCCCCGGCGTAGTATGGGTGTGTTGGATGGTGCGGGGAATAGGTGTCAGCTGGACTACCATATGAACCGCAAGCCTCAAGAGGGGGCCACTGCAGCGGGGTTGGAGCCTCTTGTATGCTGTTAGGGGTGAAACCTCAGTGGGCCCACGCTCATTGGGAATCCCTTTGTAAAGGCTTCGTAGTGATCTCCTGGCTACACACCTAGGAAGTGTGAATGTGGTTCGTAGCCACTGGCATAATGGAGGTTCTTTTAGTCCACCCAGCAACGGGGGATGAAATCACTACATGTGGGTACAGTGGTGCGAACTCTGCAGAGTCAAAACTGTCATGACAGCCGTGCTCACGGTCAAGAGCGGCTTGGACTTATTCATGATTAGAGTAGTGATGGTTTTGGAAGTTGAGAATGTTAAGCGGGGAGCTTAACATTGGAAATGATGTTATGGTTAATTGGTTATGATGATGGGATGGGAGATTGGGACCATTTCACCTGTGTAGTAATGTAGGTGCTTAATAAGCTAAGGTGATAGGTATTAATTGCGTAGTGCTTTAACCATGAGTTCAACCTCCCCTTGTTCTAGACATGCATGACATAACTTTCCCACACTTGCTGAGTACTATCGGTACTCAACCTTGCATATTTGTTGGTTTATATTGCTGCTCAGGTCAAGATAATGAGGTGGTGCATAATGACCAAGACTTTGGACCCGAAGAAGGTTTCTAGGTTCATGGAGAACCCCGGGCAACGCCTGTGACGGAGCCCTCAAGAATAATATTCCACTGCTAGTTTATTTACTTGTGATGAGCTTATTATTGTCCATCGAGACATTTGCTATGTAAGACTCATTTATATTCAACACCTGGCTTGTAATAAATGATGCTTCACTATTTGTCATCACATGTATGAGAAAATGATCCTGGCATACATGTGACATTCACTTGGTTGTTCTTCGAAAAAACCGGGTGTGACAGAAGTGGTATCAGAGCCAAGGTTGCCCGTAGGAACGTGGACCTAGGTAGAAATGGACGTATTTAAGGGCCCTATTTTCTTAAAAACTATTTTACAAGGTGTGTGTTGAAAAGTGTTATTTAATGGAGTCACTTTCTTCATCTTACCTCAACTTTCATTCAAAATAGGATTTTTGTTTAAAAGTTTATCTAACCTAAGTTTAAATGCTTTCTGTTTTAGATGGTTCGCATGATTTGCACCGCTCGCAAGTCCACAGGAGGGAGAGTTCCCGTAGTTGCCCTTGCCGAAAGAGAGGAGAGCCGTCCGGTGACGTACCTTTCCTACAGATTGGCAGTAGGAGGCTTGTTGCGCCGTCTTCGACGTATGCTCGAAGCCGCCAGCAATACGGGCAAGCTAATCATACACTATAGCTCCACCAGAACCATCCGGGAGAAGCGGGAAGAATGGAGTTCAGAAATGAGGATTATCCATGAAAATCAGCTACTCAAGATCCATCGCTCTCCAGCTTGTCGAGCGACACAGGTCGATGCGGAGAAGGATGTCACCTGGGAGGCCATCACCTGCCAGAGTCACATCTATCGTTGCCACCTGGACAGGACTGAGTACATGTATGTCCTCCAGCGTGAGAGTGGTACCGTGGAATATAAGTACCCGCCAGTGCAGCAAGGGACTTCCCATGAGCACATGGACTTGTGCTTGGAGGATGCTGCTATGCTCAGCAGTCGACTGCAGGAGTGTCAGCAAGAACTTCATGATGTTCGGGACACCCTGAAGGAAACGGAGGCGTTGCTGCGAGCCTGCTTAAGGGCGAGAGAAAGAGGAGATGGGAATGAACTGTGTGTCACCGTGAATGATACATGGACTCCTGACTCCCCAGATCGCCGGGCGATCAGGCGTCGTCGCACTTCTCCACCAGCAGCCTCCCCACCCAAAGCAGAGTTAGAAGGCAGCCGCAATGATGAGGAAGATCCCGAGGAGCCAGCTCAGTGAATACGAGTAGTGTAGAGTCCTTCCCTTAGTTTTAGCAGGATGTCGAGTAGTCGAGTCATTATCTTAGTTAATGGTGTGTTAATGATTGGTGTGTGACGTGAGTTGTGGAAGCCATGAGCAATTGTCCACAGCCTCGTCTTTAGATTGTCTTGCTTTGGTGTGTGAAACCACATGAAATAATATTGCATTTATTTTTGCGTGAGATATAAATCTTCAGAAAAATGTAACAAAGCCTCAACACTTCAAAGTACAAACAAGTGAAAGTAGTAAGATAATACGTAATACTTTAAATTAACATTTAGTTGACCATGCCAGATGACCGGAAGAGGAAAGGGTCGTGCTGCCAACCCCGCCAACAACAACGATGAGGCCTGCAACCCTCATCTTTCTGGAGGCCAAGACAGGGGTGGACGCCGTGAAGGAGTGGATCCCCTCCACCAAATGCTGGAGAATCAAAATCAGCTCATCCAGAACTTGACTCAAGTGGTGGCCAACTTGCATCAAATTCCACCTACACAAGCTGCACCACGCCAACCAAGGTTGAGTGAGTTTCTAGGAACTCAACCTCCAAAGTTTGCAAGTGCTGCCGAACCCCTGGAGGCAGATGATTGGCTTAAGACCATTGAGAGCAAGATGAGGATCATACAGTGCCAATGGTATGAGAGGGTGCTGTTTGCCTCTCATCAATTGCATGGACCTGCTGCTGATTGGTGGACCGCCTACGTGGCCTCCCATCATGACCCTGAGAACATCACCTGGGAAGAGTTCAAGCGTAGCTTCCGCAACCATTACATACCAAGGGGTGAACTCAAAAACAAGAGGAAGGAGTTCTTGGGATTGGAACAAGGGAACATATCCGTGGGGGAATACCTCACTAAATTCACTCAACTCTCCCGTTATGCCCCACGGGACATAGAGACTGACGAGCAGAAACAAGATTGTTTCATGGAAGGACTTACCGCAGAAATGCAGTGTGCAATGTCCTCAAATGAGTATGAAAGCTTCTAAAAGATGGTGGACAGAGCGTTTGTGGTAGAAAGGAAGCTGAAGGCCTTGGAAAATGAGAACAAGAGGAAGGCCGGGTGGTCACATCAAGCCTCAGGGAGCAACACCCGCCCACGTCTGATGCCGCAACCCGCAGGGCAGACGAACCGTGCTGCGGTACCCTACTCAGCACCAAGAGGGTACAACCCGAACTACAGGCCTCCGGCAGCACCAGCACAGCCACAACGTCAGTTTGTACAGCAGCCTCGCCCCGCATATCCACCTCGACCGGCAGTACAAGGACCTCCAAACCAACCCCAAGACAACAAAGGCCAGGCACCTAAGGTTGGGGTGCAATGTTTTAACTGTGGTGAAGTGGGGCACTACACCCATAAGTGCCCAAAGAAGAAGCCCGCGCAGCCACAACAGCAGAATGTAATGAGAGGACGGGTGAACCACGTCACTATGGAGGAAGCACAAGAGGCACCCGACGTGGTAGTTGGTAAGTTTCCTCCCAATTTACACATTGCAACCCTGCTGTTTGATTCTGGTGCTACCCACTCGTTCATTGCTCAAGGGTTTGTTAAGAAGCATGACCTAGCAACAACACAAATGAACCATATGCTAGCCGTAAACTCTGCGGGTGGAGAAATAAGGACAAGACAAGTGTGTCCCAGGGTGAACCTAGACATTAATGGGGTAGTATTTACTGCTAACCTCATAGTGATAGATTCACAAGGGATAGATATTATCTTGGGTATGGATTGGTTGACCAAACATAAAGGAATCATTCATTGTTCGACCAGAACGGTGGAACTAACGCACCCTAGTGGCACAAAAGTAAAGTTTGTAACAATACAAGAGCCTAGGAGGGACATTAAATTAAATCAAGTTGAGGTGAAAGTTGAGGAGATCAGGACCATCAGGGAATATCCAGATGTTTTTCCGGAGGAGTTGCCAGGTATGCCTCCCGATCGTGAAGTGGAATTTGCAATTGAGCTAGTCCCTGGAACAGCCCCGATATACAAGAGACCTTATCAGATGGACTCCAAGCAACTGGGAGAACTCAAGGATCATTTGAGAGAATTGACGGAGAAGGGGTATATTCGTCCTAGTTCCTCACCATGGGGAGCCCCGGTCATATTTGTGCCCAAGAAGGACGGAACCCAAAGGTTATGCGTGGACTACCGTGCCTTGAATGAGGTAACCATCAAGAATAAGTATCCATTACCCCGCATTGAAGACTTGTTTGATCAGTTGAGGGGAGCTTGTGTGTTCTTGAAAATTGATCTCAGGTCGGGATACCACCAACTCAAGATAAGGCAATCTGATATTCCCAAGACAGCTTTCATATCTCGGTGCGGACTGTATGAATACACTGTCATGCCTTTCGGGCTAACTAATGCCCCTTCATACTTCATGTATCTCATGAACAAGGTATTCATGGAATATCTGGACAAATTTGTGGTGGTTTTCATAGATGACATTCTCGTCTTCTCCAAAGATGAAGAAGAACATGAGAAACATCTAAGGTTGGAGTTGCAAAGGCTGAGAAAACACCAACTATATGCCAAGTTGAGCAAGTGTGAGTTTTGGCTGAAGAGAGTTCCCTTCTTAGGACATATAATCTCGGAGGGAGGAATCTCCGTGGATCCTGCCAAAATCGAGGATATACAGAAGTGGAAGACCCCTGAAAATGTCTGGGAAGTTCGAAGCTTTTTGGGATTGGCTGGATACTATCGACGGTTTATTGAGGGATTCTCTAAGATCTCGAGACCCCTCACCAAACTGTTGGAGAAGGGAATCACATTCACATGGACGCCACAGTGCGAGACGAGTTTTCAGGAGCTAAAGAAAAGATTGACAACAGCCCCAGTGGTGGTTATGCCAGATATGCAGAAGAATTTCACGGTGTACTGCGATGCCTCTGGAAACGGGTTGGGATGTGTTCTCATGCAAGAAGGGCATGTCGTGGCTTATGCATCCCGACAACTCCGGAAGCACGAGAAAAACTATCCTACACATGACCTAGAACTAGCCGCAGTGGTACACGCGTTGAAAATTTGGCGACACTATTTGATGGGGAAGAGGACAGAGATATATACGGATCATAAGAGTTTAAAGTACATTTTCACCCAGCCAGATCTCAACCTCAGACAAAGGTGATGGTTAGAGCTAATCAATGACTTTGATGTGGGCATCAACTATCATCCTGGAAAAGCAAACGTCGTGGCAGATGCTTTAAGTCGGAAAGTGCAGGTCAATAAGTTGAGCTTGAAGGATATGCCTGCCGAATTGAAGGACGAGGTTATAAGGCTTAATCTATGCCTGGTGAATAGTGGTGAAGCCATCGCCATGGAAGTGGACTCCACATTAGAGCAAGACATACGCGAGGGTTAAAAGGATGACGAGAAGATACAAGAAATCAGGCAACTCATCAAGGAAAATAAAGCCCCTGGTTTCAGAGAGGATGAACAGGGAACGGTGTGGCACGGGAAAAGAATCTGTGTGCTAGAAGTAAAGAAGATCCGTGAATTGATTTTGAAGGAGGCTCACGATTCTGACTATTCCATTCATCCTGGGAGTACGAAGATGTACCAGGACCTCAAGAGCAGGTATTGGTGGTATGGCATGAAGCGAGATGTCGCGGAGCATGTTGCCCTATGTGACACATGCCAGTTGGTGAAAGCAGAACATCAACGACCCGCGGGATTATTGCAACCACTCAAAGTGCCTGAATGGAAATGGGAAGAGATCGGTATGGATTTCATAGTGGGATTGCCTAGGACCCAATCAGGATATGATTCAATATGGGTCATCATCGACAGGCTAACCAAGGTAGCTCACTTCATCCCCGTGAAGGAAAGCTACAGCGGATCCAAATTGGCAGAGTTGTACATGTCAAGGATCGTGTGTTACCATGGGGTGCCAAAGAAGATAGTGTCGGATCGAGGGACACAGTTCACCTCAAGGTTCTGGCAGAAGTTGCATCAAACCATGGGAACCCATCTGAACTTTAGTTCTGCCTATCATCCCCAAACTGATGGGCAGACGGAAAGAACTAATCAGATTCTTGAGGATATGCTGAGGGCATGTGCACTCAAAAACAATCGAAGTTGGGACAAGAACTTACCGTATGCGGAATTCTCCTATAACAACAGCTATCAAGCTAGTATGAAGATGTCACCGTTCGAAGCTTTGTACGGGAGGAAATGCAGAACTCCCCTATTTTGGAACCAAACAGGGGAAAGTAAAGTGTTTGGTCCCGAAGTACTACAAGAAGCCGAGGCGAAAGTGAGGGAAATTCGCAACAACTTGAGGATAGCACAGACACGCCAAAAGAGCTATGCCGATGTACGAAGAAGGGAGCTCGTTTTCAACGTGGGAGACTATGTCTATCTCAAGGTGTCCCCTATCCGAGGACTTCGTCGGTTCAAGGTGAAAGGGAAGTTGTCACCTCGATACATCAGACCCTTTCAAGTTATGGAGAGGAAAGGCGAAGTGGCGTATCAACTAGAATTACCGGCTCGCCTATCGGATGTGCACGACGTATTCCATGTGTCATAACTCAAGAAATGCCTGAGGACGCCTGAAGAGGTGTTACCCATGAATGAAGTGGACGTAGCTGAGGATTTGTCTTATGCCGAGCAACCATCCAAGATTTTGGAGACAATGGAACGCCACACCAGAAATAAAAGAATCTGGATGTGCAAGGTGCAGTGGAAGCATCACTCAGAAGAGGAAGCCACCTGGGAGCGAGAAGATGAGCTTAAGGCACAATTTCCGGAATTGTTTTCTTAGAACCACCAATCTCGAGGACGAGATTTCTTTTAAGGGGGGTAGAGCTGTAACACCCCAAAATCCTGTTCAGAGGGGAATTTAAAAATTTTTGGACGTGTTGCATGTGTTGCAAAAATTCAAATTCAAACTGGAATTCAAATTAAACTCAAAACTGAAAAGAAATAGAAAAAGAAAAAGTAAAACAGAAAAAAACCGGCCAGTGGGCCGAAACCCACCAGCCTGTAAGGGCCTCAGTTTTTGACACACATTTGCAGTGTTCATCACCACACCACACACCTCATTTGAGGAAGAATGATGAACACAAATGAAGAGCAAGTAACAATTATCAACATGCTCATTAGAGAACAAAGTTACACATTGCAAAAGTGGTATTTCCCACATGTGATATAGATGGGCTGGACATATGAAAACTCCTACACTTTACTAAGGATGTCCATGCCAAGTTTCACCCAAATTCAAAACCTTTTTGAGGTCAGTTTGGGTATAGTTAGGAAGAGGGCAGTTTGAAACCATATTCAAATTCAAACTGTTTTTATCCAATGAATTTAAAAGTGGGGGGCATATTCTTACTCAGCACATTTTTGTGAGCTCACACACCAATTTTCACTCCATTTGGAGTTGATCTTGACATGAGCTAAGTGGGAGAAATTCAAACTTTATTTGAATCTCAAACTGAACTTGTGCTGAAATTCATTCAAACCAAACCTCATTTGAACTTTGATCAATTCAAATGGCTCATGGGTGAATAATTTGAATTGCCAAGGGTAGTATGGGGTTCACTGTTTACAACAGTGATTAGGAGTAAATTTCAGAGGTTAAAACTGGAGGTGGGACCCACATGTCAGCCACTGCTCAGATCAAACCGACTGAGACTTTCTCACTCGAGTCGCCGAGCCGCAGCAGTGATCGCCACCGAGGCCAGCCGCCGCGCCACCAGCTGCTTGCCCACGCGCGGGCATGAGGCGGTGCAGAGCCTTCTTAAGGCGCCTGCTCCCTCCTCGGCCGAGGCACCGTCGTTCTTCCCCGCAAGAACTCAGCGCCGGCCGAAAACATCCGCAGCTCGGACTTGATCGGAGAACGCCGATCGCAGCTCCCTCCTTCCACTCCAGAGCCCCGGCAAGGTACTAGAGACCTTCCTCCATCCTCCCCGTTGCTAGAATTCGGTTGAAACCGAGTGATATCGGCTGTGCCGAAAGATCAAAATCGGAACTTGGAACCGCCGCACCTCGGGCTCTCGTGGACAGCCCAACCAGGGCGTTGTCACGCCCGAGCCAAGGCACCCTTGGACGCACAGGTGACCGGTGCTGCTCATCCCCGAGCCACAGCTCGAGTGGTTGCTCACCGGCGGCGAATTTCCACTTTTCCCCTTTCTGTGTGCAGAACGACCTTCGGGTACAATTCTGTTTAATTCGTGCTCTAGAAAGGATTAGAGGGCCTCAGGCCGCTCTCACACGAGCTAGACACGGTAACGCACAAGTTGCCTTCACAACTCTGGGCCGGAGAACCTCTGTGCCCGGCATAATTTAAGGTCTACTAATGGCGGAACGAACGGGGGGTATCGGGCGCACGGTGAGAACCTATTTCGGGCCTTCCCCGAACTGCCTCGAGCTCATGTCGACCTTCTCTAAGGTCCACTGATGCTCCCCGACCGATTTCCCAAGTAGCTGAGGTGCTAGGGTGGTCAGCCGACATGGCCGAAGTCGTTCCGAGGTGGCGGCTCGTCGCCGACCATGCTCCGGCCATTGTCATGAGCAGCTGACCCTAGAATCCTGTTCCCCGAGTAAAAGTAGGCAGGGGCGGCCAGAATCGAGAAGTTTGGAGCTGTACAGCAGCCGGCGGCGAGCTCTCCGGCGAGATCCCTCGGCGGCGGGGCGCGGGTGTCGCGAGGTTGAAGAAGGGGGTGGACCCCAGCTGTCAGCGGGAGATATTTTGAATCGGGATCCGGCTGCGGCCGGGATCGGGTGTGATGGCGCGTAAAATCATTGTGGGCCGCGGTGTGCTGTCGCCTCGGCGTGCGACGCGTGTCCCCTGGGCCCACGCGCGAGTTTAAACTTTTCCCCGATTTTCAGATTTCCTTCAAACTTCAAATCCTTATAACTTTGGCTAGAAAGCTCCAAATTGAGTGAACCAAATTTTGCTGGATTCAGCTCTCTGAGTACTTTCCAGAAAATCAAGTTTCACTTCATGAAATTCCTTATTTCTCCAGAATTAATTCCTTAAAGTTTAAACTGCTAGGATTTTAACTGGAGAATCCTTTGGAGGAAAATCCTGAAATTTTGCTGAGATGTTCACCAAAATATCCTTGAACCACCATAAAAATTTCAGATCCATTTGAGCTCATTTAATCCACCTAATGGTGTGATTAGTGAAACTGTTCCAGAGAAAATAGAAAATGTTCAGAAACATTTTCAGAATTTTCTCTGAAATTGTTTAGCTCATATCTTTAGTTAGAGACTTCCAAATTAAGTGAGACCAACTCCATTAGAACCCTCTGAAAATCTAGTTTTCAGAAAGTCATGGTTTGCTTCATGAAAATTCCTAGAACACCCTAAGAGTTCCAATTAAGGTCAAGGACATAATTAATTGTGGAGGGCTCAAATGAGCTTTGCTGCAACTAAAACTTGACCAAGTCTCTGTTTAGGTTGTAACCAAGCCACAGTAAAAGTTTCACAGTCATTAGGTCTGTCTAGCAAGGGTTATAGACTTAACAACTTCAAACTTAATACAAATGCATTAAATTAATACATGTATTGTTTCTATCATGTAGTCGCTAAGGTCGAGGAGGAACCCGAAGTCCTAGACTTCGTTACTCCGGAGGAACAGCTAGCCTACGACCAAGAGCAGCAAGGCAAGCCCCGGTTTGCATTAACCTTTTTACAAATGATTATTGTTTTGAGCACATCTTTGAATATTGTTCTGTGCATTAGAGTCTTGATTGGAAACCCAACTGCATAGCCAAGAAAACCATGGATTGGGTTTAGGATTGAAAACCTCGTTAGCCACTGCATTGCTAGGATAGAGTAGGATTCGGTACAAGTCGAGTAGTTGGAACTACTCGCGAGAATAGGCTAGAGGCACATTGCTCGGGTAGAGATAGCACATGATACACATGGCAAGAAAATGAGACCGAGCGGAGAGTAAGGGCAGCAGGACTTTGGGGCCTGTGTGCTGTAGCTCCGCTTGGGTCGATTGAGGACCGAGCCGTGTGCGGGCCTGTTGAACAAGCTAGAACAGTACCGAAGACCTACCGGCTATATGGGAACCGGGAAACTGATGTAACTCGGGTAGCTGGGTATTGAGGCATTGCCCGTCGTTCAGAGGGTAGGTTGAGAGCTCGAGGTGTAAATCGGCTGGCGGCACAGAGATGCGCGTGCAGAGACCTCTTGCTCGGGACGATGGGACCGGTTCAATATTTGGCTAACGGGTGAAAGGTAGTCGCGTACGGCGTCCATGATGGTTGTTGTAGGCAACATCGAGTACGGGCGTACGTGACGGGTTGTTCGGGTAACCCTGCAGGTGTAAATCGATTATAATCGCCGTCCCTCGCGGTCAGTGAGTACCACTTGTTCACTGTACCGTGACGTAGAAAGAATAGGCTAGTCACATGTTAAAATGTTGCTGATTGAAAGCTGGACATTGATTGTTAATGATATGCTGTAGTCTAGAGCTAACTAAAGTTCTTTTCAACTTTGGGCAAAGTACATGAGAGAAATGCGTTTCTTGTTTGATTGCGGCTCTCTCATGTGCCTTAGCGTAAGGTTCTCCACAACCTGCTGCTAAAACTTGAAAGTAAGGTTCTACTAATTAGGCGAGTCCTTGCAAATGATTTTTACCTCATGCAACCCATTACTCTCATGTAGAAGTTCCATGTTTAGGTGAGACGGGTCAGACTTGCTGAGCCTTCGTGCTCACTGCTTGTGTTTGATGCTTTTGCAGGGTTCTATGAGGAAGGGACTCCCGAAGAGGAGACGGAACCCCAGGAGGGGAACCCCGTCGAGTGGGAGTCGTGCACGCCGCAGAGTTAGTGTGCGTGTGTGCTAGCAAGGACACGTTCAAGGGCTGAACGTGTACTTGATGCTTAGTCTACGCCCGCGAGTGTGGACTAAACTTATTTTGATGTAAACATGTTCATAAACTTGTTTATGTAATAAAATTTCCGCTTCCGCTTTGTACCTTTGACGTGTGTTATACGGTGTTGTGCAACGCAGCACCCCTCAGCGTGATCCTGGCTCGACAGGACCAATGGGGTCGTGTCACAGCCGGCCCACCGATCCCGCGCCAGCCCGCAGCGCGCGCGCCCTCTTCTTCCCACTAACAGGCGGGGCCCACCAGTCTTTCTTCTTCCTCGCGCTAGCGCCGCGCTCGGCCGGACTCTCTCTCACCCCGAATCAAAACCGATCCGGATTCCTGCGTATCGCAGCCGAATTTTGTTCGTGGGCGACGCAAACTCAATCACAACCGAACGCCGCCCTTCCCCCGTCTATAAAAACCCCGGCATCATCCCGTTTTCCCCACGATCTGCCGATTTTCTCTCCGGTGAGAACCCGAGCCCCTCCGGCGAATTCTGGCCAATCTACGCTCGGAAATTCTGATCTAACTCGCTGGTCTTGGTCGACCGCCTCCGGGGAACCTCGCAGGTGCAGAAAACGCAGTGGTTTGCGGTTCAAACACAGCGCCGACGAGCCTCGCCGTGAATTCACCTCGGACCTCGTCGCCGACGGCCTTCCAGGACCTCCGAGCTCAAGAAAACCCCCGAGGTGAGATCCCCGACCTCCCCTCCACCGATCTATGCCATAAAATCACAGTTCTAGGAAGAATTTACGAAGATCCGAAACTCTCTGGCGAGATTGCCGCCTCCCGCCGCCGGGCAGCGCCGCCCGCGCTCGATCAGAGCAACGTGGCCGATTGTGTGCCGTTTATTTTAAATCGCACGGTAGAGTTTAAATCCCCGCGTACCGGTTCGACGTTATAATCTCAGCCGTCTGTTTTAAATCGGATGGTCCACGTCAGCCCTGCGTTATAAAGACTGGAATTCTTACGTGCTACCCCCTGGGGTTCTCAGGAAATAAGAGCTAGCCCCAAAAACTTCTGATCTAGCCCCTGGAACTTCAGAAAATCATGTAAATTCATTTAAAAATCAGTTTTAGCCCCTGGACTTAATAAAAATTAGGAAAACCCCCTCTGTTATGTGTAGCTAGACCCCTGAAAATTCTTAGAATAAATTAATGGACCCTGTAGTGGGGTGAGTTTACCTTTTTAACCCTATATGATATTAAAGTTAGGAATTTGAATAAGTGGCTAGTATTTAAAATTTAAAAGGTGGGACAAACATAGTGTCAAATTCAAATTAAAAACTTTCCCAGTACTTAGAAAACCTTGGAGTGAGATAAAAATAGATTTTTGGCTGGAAAGAATCTATATAATTGATTATTCACATTTATTAGTTAGAGGGACACATTTTTAAGTAGAGAATAATTCTGAAAATTAGAAAAAAAATAAATATAAAATAGTTTACATCAGAGGAAAAGATCAAAAATATATTATTAACTATTTTGGATCAGAACATATTCTGTTTAGATGATGTGTCTTACTATTTTCATAATAAAGTACACATTTAGGCATAGGAAGTAAATTTGAAAATATAGCAAGCTAGGTATAAATAATTAGAAAATGATAAATGAAGATTCCAAAATCCAAAGAATTCAGTTTAGGGTTGGTAGAAGTTCTGAAGACATATATGGAGTAGGAAAATACCTTTCATGCATACTTGGTAGCTAAAAGGTGTAGTAATTGAATATAAGGAATTTATTTAAATTGGAAACTCATATATATAGTATGCAAGTATAAATGTGAATACAAAAGTAGAAATCATATACACATGATTAAAAGTGCATGTAAGCCAAAGATCAACACACATAGAGTAACCACAACACATAGAATTTGTGAATGACTTTTATACATGTGAATGTGTGGTTTGTATGAAGTGGAAGTGTGAATTATGTCTTATGGATTGTTGTTTTTCTTTTGCTATGTGTGATGGTATGATGTAGAACCTGCTCCAGAGCAAGTTCTTCCTTTCCAAGATCAGGACTACCCATTCCAAGAGCAGCAGGAAGGAGGCAAGTGTCCTTGACCACTTTGATCCTATGCTAGGATGTGTAGCTAGAATTATTTGCATTGTCAAATGAAAATATGAAACCCATGCTAGGATGTTTATAGAATTGCATTACCTTGTTTCCTTGTAGCTTGGGTTGGGATTCATTTTATCATGTCATTTATTATTATGCATATGCTTAGCCATGCTTAGAATGGGATATTTGGGATATGAGATCATCAGTTTATATTACCATACTCTTGAATGAGATATTGTAAGTTATGTAGAGGTAGGGATCAAGGCAAGTTGGATGTTTTGGCTGGTGTTGGGTGCACGAGACTTGGGTTTGTGTTTAGTACTTGCCTGGATCCTAAGGACCGGTTCATGGAGCTTGTAACCTGGCTTTACCGTGCCAACCACATGCTGAGATGGGGCAGCTTGGCCAATTAATTAGGTGTATCCCCGGCGTAGTATGGGTGTGTTGGATGGTGCGGAGAATAGATGTCAGCTGGACTACCATATGAACCGCAAGGCTCAAGAGGGGGCCACTGCAGCGGGGTTGGAGCCTCTTGTATGCTGTTAGGGGTGAAACCTCAGTGGGCCCACGCTCGTCGGGAATCCCTTTGTAAAGGCTTCGTAGTGATCTCCTGGCTACACACCTGGGAAGTGTGAATGTGATTCGTAGCCACTGGCATAATGGAGGTTCTTTTAGTCCACCCGGCAACGGGGGATGAAATCACTACATGTGGGTACAGTGGTGCAAACTCTGCAGAGTCAAAACTGTCATGACAGCCGTGCTCACGGTCAAGAGCGGCTTGGACTTATTCATGATTAGAGGAGTGATGGTTTTGGAAGTTGAGAATGTTAAGCGGGGAGCTTAACATTGGAAATGATGTTATGGTTATTTGGTTATGATGATGGGATGGGAGGTTGGGACCATTTCACCTGTGTAGTAATGTAGGTGCTTAATAAGCTAAGGTGACAGGTATTAATTGCATAGTGCTTTAACCATGAGTTCAACCTCCCCTTGTTCTAGCCATGCATGATATAACTTTCACACACTTGCTGAGTACCATCGGTACTCAACCTTGCATATTTGTTGGTTTATATTGCTGCTCAGGTCAAGATAATGAGGTGGTGTATAATGACCAAGACTTTGGACCCGAAGAAGGTTTCTAGGTTCATGGAGACCCCCGGGCAACGCCTGTGACGGAGCCCTCAAGAATAATATTCCGCTGCTAGTTTATTTACTTGTGATGAGCTTATTATTATCCATCGAGACATTTGCTATGTAAGACTTATTTATATTCGACACCTGGCTTGTAATAAATGATGTTTCACTATTTGTCATCACATGTATGAGAAAATGAACCTGGCATACATGTGACATTCACTTGGTTGTTCTTCGGAAAAACCGGGTGTGACAGAGGTGGCTCGGCAGCTGCTCCCTCGGTGGCATCCGGGAATGCTCCTCGGTGTAGTGGAGAAACAGACTTGGTTACTTTGTGTGCAAGTCACAAATAGCCCAATGACATGTGGGGTCCACTCAACTTTCCTCCCCAAAAGATCTCCTCAAGTTATTCCTCTCCAATTCCAAAGTTCTGAATTTCAAAGGTGGGCTAGAATTTGAATTACCCAAATTCAGTTTGAATTTTTCGTTCAATTTGAATTCAGTTTGAATTTAACACTGCTCCTATTTTAATTCCTTTTAGCCCACCTAAAATGAAAAGTTTGTCACCCTAGTTTTCTCCATTCAAAACTATATGGCTGCAAAAGTATTCAAAGTTTTTGGCCCCAATTTGTGTGAACTTTGAATTTGAAATGTGATTTTTAAATCCTTCATGCAAAGGCGTATTTAAGTCCTTATTGGTTCAACACCTTTAAATGAAAATGTGAGCCTCTTTTTGGATGAACATCCATGAACAACTTTGCATGAAGAAAAATTTTAGCAAGTCCCATTTTCATGAATTTGCACAAATATACTTTCAAGCCTCGGTTTATTCATATACATTTTTGGGACTTTTAAACATGCTCTTTCTACGTCACGGTACAGTGCACAAGTGGTACTCACTGACCGCGAGGGGCGGCAATTATAATAGATTTACACCTGCAGGGTTACCCGAATAACCCGTCACGTATGCCCGTACTCGATGTTGCCTACAGCAACCACAACGGACGTCGTACGCAACCACCTTTCATCCGTCAGCCAAATGTTGAACTGGTCCTATCGTCCTGAGCAAGAGGTCTCTACGCGCGCATCCCCAGTGCCGCAAGCCGATTTACACCTCAAAAAGCTCTCAACCTACCCTCTGGATGACAAGCAATGCCTCAACAAATAGCTACCCGAATTACATCGGTTTCCCAGTTCCCATATATCCTGTAGGTCTTCGGTACCGTTCTAGCTTGTTCAACAGGCCCACACACGGCTCGGTCCTCAATCGACAAAAGTGGAGCTATGGCACCCAGGGCCCAAAGTCCTGCTGCCCTTACTCTCCGCTCGGTCTCATTTTTCTTGCCATGTGTTCCATTTGCTATCTCTAACCGAGTGGTGTGCCTCTAGCCTATTCTCGCGAGCAGTTCCAACTACTCCACTTGTACCGAATCCTACACTAGTTTAGCACTGCAGTGGCTATTCGAGTTTTAAAAGCCTAAGCCCAAAACCCTGGTTCTCTTGGCTATGCAATTGGGTTTTCAAACACGACTCTAATGCACAATTGAAGTGGATACTAATAGTAAGTTCTCAAATCAATAAAGTTTATAAAAGGGCTAATGCAAACCAGAGCTTGCCTTGCTGCTGGTCGTATGCTAGCTGTTCCTCCGGGGTGATGAAATCCAACACCTCCTGCTCCTCTTCAACCTTAACGACTACAAGATATAACCATATATGTGTGTCAATTTAAATGCATATTAGTTTGAGGTTGATATTGTATAGTCTATAAGTATAACTATACAGTGCTAATGACTCTAAAATTTTTACTGTGGTTTGGATACAACCTAAACAGAAACTTGGCCAAATTTCATTTGCAGAAAAGCTCATTTGAGCTCTCCACAAATATATGTGTATTTGACATTAATTAGAGCTCTTAGGGTGTTCTAAAGATTTTCATGGAGCAAGTCATGACTTTATGGAAACTACATTTTTAGAGGGTTCTAATGGAGTTAGTTTCACCTAATTTGAAGATTCCTAGCAGAAGATATGAGCTAAACAAGTTCAGAAAAAATCTGAAAAATGTTTCTGGACATTTTTCATTTTCTCTGGAACAGTTTCATTAATCACACCATTAGGAGGATCAAATAACCTCAAATGGATCTGAAATTTTTATGGTAGCTCAGGGATATTATGATGAAATCCTGGCCAAATTTCAGAATTTTCCACCAAAGGGTTCTCCAGTTAAAATTCTAAACAATTTAAATTTTGAAGAATTAATTCTGGAGAAATAAAATATTTCATAAGGTGAAACTTGATTTGTTGGAAAGTACTAAGAGAGCTGAATCAAACAGAATTTGGTTCACTCGATTTGGAGTTTCCTAGCAAAAGTTATGTGAGTTTGAAGTTTGAACTAGAAACTTAAAATCGGGAAATGTTTAAATCTCTGCCGATGGGTCCGGGGCTACGTGTCACGCTCTGGTGCGTTGGCACACGGGGTCACAGAATTAAATGCGCGTAGCTGCACTTGATCCAGAGCCTCAAAGAATCCGGCGCCCAGTTAACCGAGGCTGACACGCGGGGTCCGCGGGTTGTCTTCAACCTCGCGCTCGGCCTCCGCCCCCCTCGCCGGAGTGCTCGCCGGAGGGGCTTTGCTGTGCGCAAAACTTTGAGATTTTTGCCGCATCTTCCTAATCCCGCACGGGGAACAAGATGCTGACCTTAGCTCGACACGAAAACAACCGGAACATGGCCGGCTACGAGCGGTGGCTTCGGAAGAACTTCGGCCATGTCGGTCGGACTCCCTAGCACCCCAAATGCCCGAGCAAAAGGTCATACAGCATCAGTGCAACCTAGGGAAGGTCGTCATGAACTCAAAGAAGCTCGGTAACGGCTCCAACTAGCATGTCACCGTGCCACCTAGGTCAAAAATCGGGAAAACTAGCAAAACTCGGAGAACAGTGGCTATACTCGATGGTTCTCCGAAGTTTCTGATCCTATGGACTCACACCGGTTTCTAGAAGTAGTTTACTAAGTTAGGTGATGAGTGGTGCGGTGTATACCACGAATTTTGCAAAGTGGTCCAGCGATGGCATCCCATGGCATGCAGCCGGAGATTGCGGTGATGGAAGAGAAGACTTAGACGAACCTCTTTGCTGTTCACAACTTGGGGAAGACGGGTTGTGATGGCCGGACGAAGTGTTCTCATGGCGGTGGCTCGGGTGGAACCGAGGAAGAAGAAACGTTGCGAAGAAGCTTGAGGAAGATTGGTCACGGTCTGGAACCGGTGCGAGAACTTCGAGCAAGGGTCGACGAACTCCGTTGTGGCCTCAGCTCGGTGTGACAGCCACTGGCTCGACCGGGCGACTGTGGAGCAGAGAGCTTCGGCGAGCAGCGCTTTTCTTTCATGCGAGAGCGAAGCAACCCGGACTGTGAGCGAGGAAATGGTTCAGGGCTCGTCCAAGGGTGAGGATGAGGGCGTGGGGAAACAGCTCGGTGGCCAGAGCACGCAGGCAGCTGGTGGCGGGATGTTCTCGCTGTGGCGGTCTCAGCAACGTGCGCAAGAACCCAAGCTCGATTTGTTAAGTCGATTGATAAAATGAGTGACTGACAAGAGGGCCCCACTTCCAAAGTTTAACCTCCAAACTTTAATTCCAACTGCTCTTAATTTTGGGGACCCTAATGCCCCTTGTAGTTTGATTAAACATACAAATGCCTACATGAATTTGAATGAATCAAAGTGTGATTTGATTTGATCAAATTTGTAGCACATGTTAACTGAAATTCAAATTTGATTTGAATTTAGCCAAAATAGCTCATGTCAGGATTAACTCCAAATGGAGTGAAAATTGGTGTGTGAGCTCACAAAAATATGCTGAGTGTGAATATGAATCCCACTTTTGAATTCATGAGGTGAAAGGAGTTTTAATTTGAATTTAAGTTCAAAATAGCCTTTTTCTAATTATTCCAAAAAATACCTCAAAAGTTTTGGATTTGGGTGAAATTTGGCATGAGCATTCCTAACAAAGTTTATGAGTTAAAAATGTGCTCTGCCCCTATATGATGCATGTGATAAATACCACTTTTGCATTTTGTGAGTTTATCATCTAATGACTTTCTTGATGGTGTTTACTTGCTCTTCAAAGGTGTTCATAAGATCTCCTCAAATGAGGTGAGTGTGGTGTGATGAACACTTTTTAGCAAATGAAAAACTTGGGCCCTTACATTCCTTCCCCCTTAAAAGAATCTCGTCCCAAGATTATAAGGTAAAAATGAGAGAGAGGACGGTGGAAAATTACCGGGTGTGCGACGTTAAAAAGTAAGGGTAATCAGCGCGAAGAAAGCCTTCGCTCTCCCATGTCGCTCATCTACAGAGTGATTACTCCATAGCACCTTACAGAACCACAACGTACGGTTGTGTGTGGTTCGGGCCTTTTCATCAATAATCTGAACCGATTCCTCCTTATAGGTGAGATCCGGTTTCAGTTCTTCGATATCTCCCAGCTGAACGGTGGTTGAAAGCTTGAGGCACATCCTCAGCTGAGAAATTTGAAAGACGTCATGCACACCGGAGAGTGTCTCTGGTAATTCCAGCCGGTATGCAACTGATCCACATATTTCCAAAATCTGGAATGGACCGATGAATCGGCGTGCCAACTTTCCCCTCACCCCGAATCTGTTCACGCCCTTCATTGGAGACACACATAGATACACGTGATCTCCGAATTCGAATTGCAGAGGGCGCCTTCTCCGGTATGCATACTGTTTTTGTTGGGATCGGGCGGCTTTTAAGTTCGCTTGAATCAGCCGAACCTTTTCTTCCGCATTGTTGACAAGATCAATCCCGAAGGTGACCATTTCGCCAGACTCACACCAATTCATCTGTGTGCGGCGTTTTCTCCCGTATAGCGCTTCGTAGGGCGCCATATTGATGCTGGCTTGGTACCCATTGTTGTATGAAAACTTGGCTAACGGTAAGTGATCATCCCAGTTCTTACTGTGGTTGATAGCACAAGCTCGTAGCATATCTTCTAAAATCTGATTTACCCGCTCGGTTTGCCCATCCGTTTGCGGGTGGTATGCTGAACTACGGATCAGCTTCGTCTCCAATGCAGCATGTAGCTGCTCCCAAAAACGAGACACAAATAAAGTGCCCCGATCCGAGACGATGGTGCGGGGTACGCCGTACAAGCACAGGATCCGTGAGATGTACAATTCAGCATACTTCTTGGCGTTGTAGTTGGTGTTGACCGGGATAAAATGGGCAACTTTGGTGAGCCAGCCTACGATCACCCACACTGAATCATGCTTCTGAAATGTGGTGGGTAAACCGATGATGAAGTCCATGCTCACATCCTCCCACTTCCAGGCAGGAATGCCAAGCGGTTGTAATAATCTCAGTTTCTTCATATGGTCAGCCTTCACCCTTCGGCATGTATCAAACTCGGACACGTATTTCGCGATCTCCCGCTTCATCCATGTCCACCAAAACGTGCTTCTGAGTTCCTGATACATCTTATTGTTGCCGGTGTAAATAGAAAACTTTGACAAGTGAGCCTCGTCAAAGATTTCCTTCCATAACTCTGGGTTATGGGGTACAACGATCCTGTCCTTGAACTACAGGACGTCATCTCCGTCTTTCCGGAAACACTTCAACTCCCCACTGTCTACACGTCTCCGCAAATGTGACATGCTCTTGTCATGCTTCTGAGCTGCCGCTATCTCTTCACAGATGGTGGGGATAAGAGCTAAGTTGTAGAGAGCTCCATGTGAAATCACATGTAATGGTGGCTCGCTCTCTTCCAACGGAGTGATGGTCATATTATGAACGTGTGACATGCGACTCAGCGCATTCGCCACCACGTTTGCCTTGCCGGGGTGATAATGGATCTCTATTTCGTAATCTTTTATCAACTCCAACCATCTTCGTTGCCTCATGTTCAGCTCTTTCTGAGTGAATTTGTACTTGAGGTTCTTGTGGTCGGTATATAAATGTACAAGGTTACCGAGTAGGTAGTGCCTCCACATTTTTGAGTGCGAGTACCACGGCAGCGAGCTCTAAGTCATTAGTTGGGTAATTTTTCTCATGATTCCTGAGCTGCTGTGATACATGCGCGACCACCCTTCAGTATTGCATCAGCACACATCCAAGCCCAATGCCGGATGCATCACAGTACATATCGAGCGGTTTTGTTGTTTCTGGCTGTGCCGAAACTGGTGCTGATGTTAAGTGCTTCACTAATTCCTTGAACGCTGCTTCACATGCTATACTCCAAACATATTTGATAGCCTTCTTCAGCAGCTCTGTCATAGGCTTGGCAATCTTCGAGAAGTTCAGAATGAACCTCCGATAATATCCCGCGAGTCCGAGGAGACTCCGTACCTCGTGGACAGATCTCAGGGACTTCCAATTCAGCACTTGTGTGATCTTACTTGGGTCCACAGTGATGCCCTCCGCTGAGATAATATGCCCTAGAAAAGGCACTTGCGACATCCAGAATTTGCACTTGCCGAATTTCGTGTATAGCTTGTGATCCCGCAGCCTTTGCAAGACTATACGCAGGTTCCTTGCGTGTTCTTCCTCCGACTTGAAATACACCAATATGTCTTCGATGAAGACCATGACAAACTTGTCCAGCTCCGGTATGAATACCGAGTTCATCAAGTACATGGAAATGAGCTGGAGCATTAGTGAGGCCGAAGGACATGATCAGGTACTCATAAAGCCCGTACCTCTTCGAGAAAGCCATTTTCGGGATGTCCTCAGCCCGTATCTTAATCTGATGGTACCCGGATATTAAGTCCATCTTGGAAAATATCTTTGCTTCGACCAACTGATCAAACAACATGTCGATCCGGGGCAACGGGTACTTGTTTATGATAGTCACGGCGTTTAGTGGACGATAGTCCACGCAAAGCCATAACGTTTCATCCTTCTTCTTCACAAAAATGCCAAACAGCCCTATGGCAAGGAGCTCGGCCTAATAAACCCCTTCTCCAGCAGGTCCGTCAACTGCGGTTTCAATTCTGGCAACTCCTTTGGCGCCATCTTGTACGGCCTTCTAGATATTGGCATAGTTCCCGGTGCAAATTCAATCTTAAACTCCACCTCTCGGTTGGGCGGCATCCCTGGCAAATCATCCGGGAACACGTCAGGGAACTCACGGACTACTGGAATGTCTTCCAATCTGATGGTGGTGGATTGGGGTATACACTTGGAAACTTTATTTGTGGACAGTTTCAACTCTACTGCATTTTTCGACCAGTTAAAGGATGAAACACCTCTGGACATCAATAGAAAAGTTGTAAAGCTTTTCCAAAGCTTTCCAGGAATGTATCATATGACCCTAACTTTGAAAGAACTCGACCTCTAACCTCTGTGTAACTTCAGCATTATTTCAGCTGAAAACAGGGGACTCTGTCCTTAGTATCCTATAAGTTGAAAACTTGTTTACTTCGAACATCCTGATTAAGGAAAAGAGTTAAATCTATGTTTTAGTGCTCTTGATCAAAACCTTGAAGTTTTACAATAATGTTGATCATTTAGTGGGGTGTGATGTCGAAGCGTCACCAGTTCAGGTCGGTACTACGTCCCTCACAAAGAAAAACAGATACCGGACTTAGCCGGCTTCGTTAATTCAGTGGCACTAAACGTCTCTCGCACACGTGTGCTACTCGTCTACTGATTCGTGGTTATACTACCTGCAAATAAACCACACAATCATCAGGCTCAGCTGCACACCAAACCCGGTCCCAATACAGTCCATACAACCGTCCGTCATCACTCGCACGGTTGTTCTCAAGCAAATCATGCCTTGAGCAACGTGTTCATGTTACTAACCACGTGACGGGGTCTCCCATACTTGCTGTAGCATGCCAGGGAGGGCGTTGCTCGAATAGCCCAAATGACATGAAGAGTCGTAGAGGATACTAAAGCTGGACGGGTTACCTTCTACCAGTGAGGCTCCACCCTTAAGCTTGTGCGCACTGGTGGACAGCGCTTACGTGCACCCATCAAAACATATAACATCCCGAGATGCATGATTTTCTGACATAAGCAATTAGGTTAGAGTTGCCACTTGCTATACACTAATAACATACTTATATGGGCTACTAACTCGTTCCTCACCAAGTTTTTGAAAAAGATGACCTTTTTAAGTGTGTTAAACCTCAAGCGAGCCCTGAAACCACGCTGTTAGGACCCGACGGTCTCGACTAGCCCGGATCACGCTGACGGGTGCTTGGTTGCACAGCACCGGATAACACACGTAAAAGGTACAAAACAAAAGCAAAGTTTTATTACAGAAAAGTGTTTATATACATGTTTACACCCAAAATACGTCAAGTCTACACTCACAGGCGTAGACTAAGCAAAAGAGTTCACGTTCAGCCCGTGAAACTGTTCCCACTAGCGCGCACACACACACACACTAACACGGAGGCGTGCACGACTCCCACTCGACGGTGTTGCCCTCTTGGGGATCCATCTCCTCCTCGAGAGCCTCCTCCTCATAGCACCCTGCAAACGCTTCAAACACAAGCAGTGAGCACAATGGCTCAGCAAGACTCACCCGTCTTACCTATACAGGAAACTCTACATGCTGGGTTTGCAGTGTGTAATGGAATGAAAGTTGCAAAAGACACGCCTAAATAGATGAACCTTACATTCAAGTTTTTAGCACATGTTGTGGCATAACCTCGTGCTAAGGCACATAAGAGAGCATCAATCAAACAAGAAACACATCTCTCTCATGGTTTTTCCCAAGGTTGAAAAAGAACTTTAATTAGCTCTAAACTACAACAAATCATTAGCAATCAACATACATCTTTCAATCATCAACCTTTTAACATGACTCTAACCTGTTCTTTCTACATCACGATACAGTGAACAAGTTGTACTCACTGACCGAGAGGGACGGCGATTATAATCGATTTACACCTGCAGGGTTACCCGAATAACCCGTCACGTATGCCCGTACTCGATGTTGCCTACAACAACCACCACGGACGTCGTACGCAACCACCTTTCATTCGTCAGCCAAATGTTGAACCGGTCCTATCGTCCCGAGCAAGAGGTCTCTGCGCGTGCATCCGCAGTGCCGCCAGCCGATTTACACCTCAATCTCTCAACCAACCCTCTGGATGACAAGCAATGCCTCAACAAATAGCTACCCGAATTACATCGGTTTCTCGGTCCCCATATATCTGGTAGGTCTTCGGTACTGTTCTAGCTTGTTCAACAGGCCCGCACACGGCTCGGTCCTCAATCGACACAAGCAGAGCTACGCCACCCAGGGCCCAAAGTCCAGCTGCCCTTACTCTCCGCTCAGTCTCATTTTTCTTGCCATGTGTTCCATTTGCTATGTCTAACCGAGTGGTGTGCCTCTAGCCTATTCTCGCGAGCAGTTCCAACTACTCGACTTGTACTGAATCGTACACTAGTTTAGCATTGTAGTGGCTACTCGAAGTTTAAAAACCTAAGCCCAAAACCCTGGTTCTCTTGGCTATGCAATTGGGTTTTCAAACAAGACTCTAATGCACAATTGAAGTGGATACTCAGTGTAAGTTCTCAAAACAATAAAGTTTATAAAAGGGCTAATGCAAACCGGAGCTTTCCTTTCTGCTGGTCGTATGCTAGCTGTTCCTCCTGGATGATGAAATCCAACACCTCTGGCTCCTCTTCATCCTTAACGACAAAAGATATAACCATATATGTGTGTCAATTTAAATGCATATTAGTTTGAAGTTGATATTGTATATTCTATAAGTATAACTAGACAGTTCTCATGACTCTGAAATTTTTACTGTGGTTTGGATACAATGTAAACAGAAACTCGGCCAAATTACATTTGCAGTAAAGCTCATTTGAGCCCTCCACAAATAAATGTGTATTTGACCTTAATTAGAGCTCTTAGGGTGTTCTAAGGATTTTCATGGAGCAAGCCATGACTTTCGGGAAACTAGATTTTTAGAGGGTTCTAATGGAGTTGGTTTCATCTAATTTGAAGATTCCTAGCAAAAGATATGAGCTAAACAAGTTCAGAGAAAATCTGAAAAATGTTTCTGGACATTTTCATTTTCTCTGGAACAGTTTCATTAATCACACCATTAGGTGGACCAAATGAGGTCAAATAGATCTGAAATTGTTATGATATCTCAGGGATATTATTATGAACATCCTGGCCGAATTTCAGAATTTTCCACCAAAGGGTTCTCCAGTTAAAATTCTAAACAGTTTAAATTTTGAAGAATTAATTCTAGAGAAATAAAAGTTTTCATGAGGTGAAACTTAATTTTTTGGAAATGATTTAAGCAAGAGCAGCCGGACGGACTACTATAGTCAGTCTAGTGACTACTATAGTCTTTTCTTTCTTTGGCCAGGCATGTTCCTGCCACTTAGCAATGACCAGCTCCTTGAAACCAGCAACCTTCACCCAAGCTTTCTCAAATCTTAAGATTATAGATTTATTTGGCTCCCCCTCTCCAGTATGCAACACAAGAGGGCTCGGGGAGAGGCAGGTGGTAGAGGCGCTGAACTACATTATATGGATGGCGGGAGAAAAAAATTACTCAGAGAGCTGAATCGAAAAAAGTTTGATTCACTCGATTTGGAGTTTCCTAGCCAAAGTTATGTGGGTTTGAAGTTTGAACTAGAAACTGAAAATCAGGAAATGTTTAAATCTCTGCCGGTGGGTCCAGGTCTACGTGTCATGCTCTGATGCGTTGGCATACGGGGACACAGAATTAAATGCGTGTAGCCGCACTCGATCCCGAGCCACAGAGAATCCGGCGCCCGGTTAACCGAGGCTGACACGCAGGGCCCGCGGGTTGTCTTCAACCTCACGCTCCCATGCTCGGCCGCTGGCCCCTCACTGGAGTGCTTGCCGGAGGGGCTTTGCTATGCGCCAAGCTTTGAGATTTTTGCCGCCTATGCCTAATCCCGCACAGGGAACAAGGTGCTGACCTTAGCTTGCCACAAAAACAACCGTAACATGGCCGGCGATAGCGGTGGCTTCGGAAGAACTTTGGCCGTGTTGGCCGGATGTAAAAGCCCAAGAAAAGGGACTTGCAAAAATTTTTCATCACCTCACAACACCACAGCTTTGTTGTGGATAATTTGCGAGGACTTGTGAAGAGCAAGTAACCTCCATCAAAAGGGTGATTAGAGGGGAATCCCTAACTTTCACAAAGTAGGATTTCTACACATGAACATGGGAGATTGAGCTCACCCCTAGAACTTGAAAAGTCTTGGGAAGGTTCAGGCCAAATTTCATGCAAATCCAACACTTTTTGAGGCACTTTTGGAGGCATTTGAAAAAGAGGCCAATTTGAATGTAAATTCAAATTGCAGCAACTTTCATCACTTAAATTCATAAGTTGGCTTCACATTCAAACTCAGCACATTTTTCTGAGTTAGTCCACCAATTTTCATCCCCATTGGACTTCATCTTGTCGGAAGCTAAATTTGCAATAATTCAAAACTGAATTT
The DNA here is from genome assembly GCA_030760725.1 of Neostapfia colusana. NCBI lineage: Eukaryota > Viridiplantae > Streptophyta > Magnoliopsida > Poales > Poaceae > Neostapfia > Neostapfia colusana. The sequence goes on from JASWHV010000011.1 coordinate 22,496,564, forward strand.
GAATTTCAGTTCAAACATGAAGCAAATTTAGCCAAACAAAATTAAAATTTGGGAAACCAAATTCAAACTATGACTTGGTTCTTAATCTCACAGTTAATTGGGAGTAGCTGGGGATACTTTCAGCAAAACAGAGGTGAAAAATTGGAAAAAATAATTGGAGGAGGAGGGTCCACTGGTCAGAAACTGTGAGCAGCAGGGAACCGACTCGGTGGTCGTCGGTCAGCCGCCGAGACCGGTTGCCGCCTCACGGCCGCGCCAGCGCGCGCCTGGGTTAACTCGCGCCCCCCTCCCGATCACCACGTACGCAGCACAACCTGAGTTCGCTGCCTCCATCGCCTGCCGCTCTGCTCAGCGTCCGCGCGTGCGAAAAACTTGCCGCAGCGTCCGCACCCTCGAGCCCCGGCGTGCACCCGCGCTGATCATCAAGCACTCGTGATCCCTGCAGAAAAAAGTAGCGCCAGGGCGTACTCTAGCTGTTCCCCATGCTGCTCCAGCAAGCTTCACTCGATTGTGAACGGTGTAAGCCGTCGGAGTCGAGGAACCGAGAGGTACCAACGGAGCCATGCTTCGGCTCACCAGTGACAGCCCCATCCGGCCATCATCACCGACCGCATTCTACACTAGAAAGGTGTGTGGGGATCCCTAAAAGGTGTAGACGCAAACCATTCAGCAATTGATCCATCGGGTAGCAAGAATTTTAGAAAGTCCCGAACCCTAGTGCAACTGACCGAGCTCGGCAAAAATCCAAAATTCGGCTTACACGCTGAGTCAATGATCAAGCTAGTTCGTAAGTAGCTCCTACACCTCCTAGTGCCCCTCCTCGAGGAAGAACTGAGCAAAACCGTCCAGAAAGGGCTGAGTTATAGCCATTTCCATAGCCGCCGGTGCACACACGGCTCGGGTCACCGTCGAGTGGGTTTGCTGGCGTTTTTAGCTTCCGAGACTGCCCACGTCGGGTTCCTCGTGACCCACTGGTGCTCCTCGAGCAAACCGTAACCCTTTTCATTCCCCAGAGAGCGAGAACAACCTCGCCGGAGCCCTAGCCTACGCGGTGGACGTCGCACGGCCGTTTCCGGTCACCGCCGGCGAGCTCCAACCCCCGAGGCAAGTTCCACAAGACGAGATAAGGCTAGGCGGCCAGTTCTAGCGCTGGGGGTGGTCGGGAAGGTGGTTCTGTCGAACCACGCCGGAGTACACCGCCGCGAACTCGCGGGCGCGCGCAAGGAGGAAGAAGGCGGGTGGTGGGACCCACCCGCAGAGTTTAAACATTTTGGGAGATTTTCCAGTTTTAGTGCAAACTTCAAATGCATAGAACTTTTGCTAGGAAGCTCCAAATGCAATGAAACAAATTTTGCTGAACTCAGAATTTTGAGTACTTTCCAGCAATACCAATTTCAGCTCGTGAAACTTAATAGTTTTCCAGAATTAAATCCCTAAAACTTAAAATGTTAGGAATTTTATCTGGAGGATTACTTCATGAAAAATTTTGAAATTTGGCTGAGAGGTTCATTTGAAAATCATTGAGTCACATAAAATTTTCAGACTCATACAAGTTCATTTAGTCCCCCTAATGGGGTGATTAAGAGAACAGCCCTGAGAAAATAGAAAAATGTACAGAAACATTTTTCAGATTTTCTCAAATCTTGTTTAGGGCACAACTTCCTCTAGAATTCTTCAAATGACATGAAACCAATTCCATTAGAACCATATTAAATTCTAATTTCCATAAAGTAATGGTTGGAGCCATGAAAACCTATGGAATTCCTTAGAGGCTCTAATATTGACCAACTAGGCTTTTATTTGTACAAGGCTCAAATGAACCTTGTTTCAAATGAAACTTGGTCAAGACTCTGGTTAGGACCTTACCAAGCCACCATAAAAATTTCAAAGCTAAAGGGGAGGGCTAGCTAGAGTTATAGTAATTAGTTATTCAAGTTTACACATTGCATTTGAATTGACATGTAGTATCTCATTAACGTGTAGTCGCTGAAGGCGAGGAGACTCCGGATGTGCTCGACTTCCTTCTTCCGTACGAAGACCTAACCACTGACCAGCAGCAACAAGGCAAGCCCCGGTTTGCAATAACCCTTTTATAAAGTTTTGCTTTGTTTACATGTCTAGTTGGAAGTATGAATGTGCATTAGGTGTAGGATGGATGAAACCCAAGTGCATAACCAGAATTTTTCCTATAAGAGTGAGGGTAGTGTCTAAGGCCTTGAGTAGACAGGATTTGCTTAATGATTCATAGAACTTACGGTACAAGTCGAGTAGTTGGGATCTACTCGCGAGTTTAGGCTTGGGACACACGGGATTGGTTCGAGTAATGTGAGATCACTTTAGTAATGAAAATGAGACTAGACAGCGGCTAGGGCGCAGCAAGAGGAAGTCTTTTGTGTGCAGCCCTGCTCGTATCGATTGAGGACCGATCCGTGTGCGGCCCTGCTGAACAAGTATTGAACGTACCGAAGGCATATCGGATATATGGGCCCTGATAAACCGATGTAACCTGTACCTCCGGGCGTCGAGGCATAACGCACCGATTTATAGGTGTAGGCTGAGGGCAGCAAGGTGGAAATCTGCTAATGGGCATAGCGAGATGCTCCGTGTAGGGAACTTCCTGCTCGTTTCGGTGCGACCGGTTTGACGTTTGGGCTGTTGGGTGAAAGGTTGTCCCGTACGACATCGAGTGAGCGTGCTGTGCAGCTCCACGGGTGGGCGTACGTGACGTGCTCTTTGGGTCTCCCTGCAGGTGTATATCGAGCCGATTCACCGTCCCTCGTGGTGACGAGTACCGCTTGTTCACTGCATCGTAACGTAGATAAATCATGGAATGTTATGATTAAATTCTGCTGATATGTATAATTGTATTGCTACATGTGTGCCATCAAATATGGCTTACTAAATTTCTTATTCATGAACTGTTAACTTATGGCTAAAAGATGAACTAAGGATAAACTTGTAGGCGTGTCCCTTTGCTGAAAATGTACCATCCCATGGTTGTTGTACACTACATATAGAGTTTCATGCCTAGGCGAGTCGGTTAAGTCTTGTTGAGCCATCGCGCTCATGGTTGCTGCTTAAGTGTTTTTCAGGTGAGGAGCCACCCACGGACTCGGGTTACGAGTCCACTGGCGAGGGTTACCCTCCGTCGGGGACCACGGCTGAGTGGGAGCCGTACACACTGCGCTGAGCTGAGGAGTGCAGCTAGTGTGGGTTGTCCTAGGGCTGGGCAACCGACTTTTGCTAGATAGGCGGGCATGAGTTGTACAAATTAAAATTTCCGCTGTGTAATGTATACCTTAGTTTGTAACTGAACAATGTACTACTTTGTACAGTTTCAGTTTGTTTTCTATGTAATGCAATGTATCCTTATGATGTGTGCTGTCGGGTGCCGCATCGTGCGGCACCACCCTCTGCGATCCTGGATGAGCGGATTCCGGTCCGCCACAGCCTGGTATCAGAGCTGCATTGGGGATAGCACAATAATTAAGGACTGTATTACGGGAAAACATAGGTTTACGGTGAGGATTCGGTAGGTTGCCCAAGTAAGTACTATATTAGCATAGTTACTTAAAGTGGCAAGACTAACCTATGTGTTATAATTCTGAATTTTAATTATGTAACGACGCACGTACGCTCTGGTAAGAATGGTAAGGAACGCCACCGAAAGCGGTTCAATTTCGGTTAGCTCCTCTGACGAGGAACGTGGTTTAGGGATGGGTCTCACAGCTTGGTGTGAGACGTAAATATGAAACTCTTGGACTCTTCATGTTCCTGAGTTCATATGAAACTCTGGTCCCTAGCGTGCATTAGGCAAGTAAGTGGAGACCCCATCGCGTGGTCAGTAACGCGAGAGTGTGTTCGTCTGGAAATAGCTCAGGAGGACATACGCTGCACTTGCCATCGACGTGCCCTGCAGGGCAGTAGGTGGTATCCGTTGGGTTGATACCATTCCCAACCGTGACGAACCGTTCATAATCTACTCGGGTTCCCCGTCGTGTGGTGTTGAAACACGATCATGTACCTTGAGATGTGACTTAACTCAAGGACGGCCGTATGACAATAATACGGGCGTTTGTATTTAATTTCAAATATGGACCTTCCTGAAATGGAAACAACCATTGAGTGCATCACTATTGTGTGGTCTTCTGCAGGTATTAACCATGTATGTATGCCATGTAGTGCACGTGTGTGAGTGACCGTTTAGTGCCACAATCGAGACGTACATGCCGGTATAATCCGGTTAGGATTTTCTTTTGTGAGGAACGTAGTACCGACATATCATAGGAATGTGCATGAAATATAATGATAACAAGTAATTAAAATCACTAAGTTTGAACATTTAGGACTCTGGTTGGGTAGAAAAGTTCAATAGTAGATCAGTGTAGTAAAAAGGGATTGAAAAACAGAGTGCTCTGTTTTGGGCAGCAAGTTTGCTGAACTTTGACAGGGCATAACTTACAGATTATTTAGCCAATGGAGGTGTTGGATATAGTTCTGGAAAGGTGTGTAAGTACCCTACAACTTTGTTGTAGACTCACAGCTGAATCACACCTTAAGCTGGCCGAAATTTCAGAGGATGTGAACTATCCAGAACTAGGACAGAGTCAAAAACACCCTGTGGACTGTTCTGTTTTTCAGACATAACTTCCAGTAGGAAAAATCTAAAAATTTCACATCATACATCTTTAGAAAGGGTAGCAGATGTGTTACATCTTTGTAATTCAAAGTTTCTGAAATTTCAGCACAGAACTTAGTGGAAATCAGGGTTGAGAACAGCAACTCCAAAGGAGGTGCTGTTGAAATTCTTCCAGAAATTCTGTTGACCTTGAATTACCATAACTTTTAAACCAGAGCTTATCTGAGGACAATTAAATACTCGTTGGAAAGATACTAAAGTTAAATTTAACTTTGGTATTCAGATTGAGTCATGAAAATGCCCGAAACCAGATCAAAATGTTGGATATGTAGAAACTGGTCATTCTGACACTGACAAAGGAATGACAGTTGAACTCATTTGAGAGATTATTGTACCCTAGAGGGTTTAAGTACTTCCAAGGGGGTAGAACATACTCATTAGTGGTTATCTTCAACTAGTGAAAGATTTGAGTTTATGTTTTACTCAAGTTTCTTTTGCTAGAGACCATGTTCGTGTCGTATTGAAGATAAAAGGGTGGTATACGTGATGACTGTTGAGTACTTCTGGAGGTTTATCAGAGTTTAGTTTCCTTATGTTTCAAGGAAATAAAGCACACATGACAAGAACCAGGGGTGTGTCCTGAGTCACATGTGTTGCACCGAGTCCTAGTGTGTGTGAGGGTGTTTTGATTTGTTTCAAACACAACCCGGGGGGGTGTTTTGGGCCATACGTGCATGGCATATGCATGTGCTGCATGCTTTTCAAATTTGTATGGTGCAAAACTCGGGCTTAGGTTGTTGAAAACGTGTGGCTTCCAGCTAATAAAAGGAGGGAAATGCGCTGGTGTTTGTTGAGCGCCGCCACAACTCATCCGACTCACTTTTCATTCGGTTCTCCACTTGAGTTTTGGATCTACACCACACCTCTAGACTTCCAAAATGATTTGCATCACAAATCAGTGAGTGTTTAGTGAGGAAAACACCCAACAATTGGCATCAGAGCCGATTACGTTGCCTGGAACCGTGACGCGGCCATTGAGTGGGCGCTGATGTCGCGGAGGAGATCTTCATCGCCAGCCCGATGTTCATGGAGGGACATCACACCGCCGGGAGGCACCAGCAGGGCAGGAGGAGGATCAGGGGCATTGGTGATTTATCGCATCACGAAGGAAGTCAGCAGTGGTGGTACGTATCCGATGCTCACAAAGACAAACTATCATGATTGGTCGGCACTTATGCGGGTGATGTTGCAAGCGAGAGGCTTGTGGACTGCGGTGAGCCTTGGCACCGATGATTACATCGAAGATCGGATGGCTTTGGAGGCTCTCACCAAGGCTGTGCCACCAGAAATGATAGGGATCATTGCTGGGAAGGAGTCGGCCAAGATTGCATGGGATGCGATCAAGTTGCGCAATGTGGGATCTGAACATGTGCGCAAGGCCAGGGCAAACACATTGGGTAGGGAGTTTGATGCACTCAGATTCCACGATGGTGAAACTGTTGATGAGTTTGGTGTGCGCATGAGCCGGATCACATCTCAACTTGCGGCACCTGGGAGTGAACGTTCGGAGGAGGAGATTGTCCGGAAGTTCCTTCAGGTGTTACCACAAAAGTTTGAGCAGATTGCGGCCTCCATCGAGACATTGCTTGACTTAAATGATATGTCCGTTGATGAGTTGATTGGTAGACTCAAGGCTGCAGAAGAAAGGCTTGGTGCAAGCACTTGGGAGGGCAACACACAAGAGAAGTTGCATCTGAGTGAAGAAGAGTTTCTTGCAAGGTTGTCGACACGTCTCAAGATGTCCGGGGGAGCTGGACAGGAACGGCACAAAGATTCATTTGCACCGAGGAAAGATCATGGCCGAGGACGTGGCCGTGGTCGAGGTAACCGTGGTAGTGGAAACTCAGGCCGTGGAGTGGCCAAAGATGAGTGCCGCTACTGTGGTAAGAAAGGTCATTGGGCTAGAGAATGCAGGAAGAAAAAGAAGGATGAAGAGGTGAACACAGCTCAAGTTGATCATGAGTTTGAATCCAGCCTCTTGGTGGCGTGTGCCAACACCAAGGCTGATCAAGACACGTCCCCGGAGGAGGTATGCCTCAACAATGATATGTTACACGTTCAAGTAGGAGACTTGGAGGGAGGAGGCAGTACCCGGTGGATCCTGGACTCCGGTGCAACAAATCACATGACCGGGAAACGGGATGTGATTACAAAACTTGATAACACGGTGCATGGTACTGTGCGGTTGGGAGATGGCTCAGTGACAGAGATTGATGGCCAAGGAACTGTGGTGTTCCAAGGAAATCGAGGTGGTCGAAAGGAGTTGGCTGGGGTCTATCTTATTCCTCAGCTAAAGGCAAACATCATCAGTCTTGGACAGCTTGAGGAGGAGGGACACCGAATCTTGATGGTGAATGGTTATGTCAAGATTTGGGATAAAGATGGAACCCCTGTGGCAATGGTGAAACGGGGAGTGAACCGGTTGTACATTGATCTTAAGGTAGTGCAACCAAGGTGTCTCATGGCACAAGGGTGCAATGCAACATGGATGTGGCATGCAAGGATGGGGCACCTAGACTTTCAGAGTCTCAGAAGACTTGCCGAAGAGCAACTTGTGTATGGATTGCCAACCATCACTCAAAATGAGGAGAAGTGTGATAGTTGTTTGGCTGGGAAACAAAGACGTCAACCGTTCCCGTGCATGGCAAAGTACCGAGCTGAGAAGAAACTTGAACTTGTGCATGGAGACCTCTGTGGACCAGTGAAGCCGGCAACTCCAAGAGGCAGCAGGTTTTTCTTTCTTCTTGTGGATGACCTCAGTAGATACATGTGGGTGTTTTTGATCAGCACAAAGGATCAAGCAATGAGTACTTTCATGGCATTTCAATCAAGTGTTGAAGCTGAGGCAGGGAGGAAGATTCGAACTTTTCGCACAGATCGTGGTGGAGAGTTCACAGCTCGGGCTTTTGTTGAGTATTGCACCAAGGAGGGTGTTTAAAGTCACTTGACAGCTCCATATTCTCCTGAGCAGAATGGTGTAGTTGAGAGAAGGAACCAAACTGTTATGGAAATGGGAAGAAGCATGTTGAAAGCAATGAATATGCCCGGTTGGTTCTGGGGGGAGGCAGTGACCACAGCAGTGTATGTGTTGAACCGATCTCCTACTCGGAGTGTTGATAGAAAGACTCCATATGAGGTATGGCATGACAAGAAACCTAGTGTACATCATTTGCGCACTTTCGGTTGTGTGGCACACGTGAAACAGGGAAGCAAACGCCTTAGCAAACTTGAAGATCGAAGTATACCAATGGTTTTCATTGGATATGAGCAAGGAAGCAAGGCGTGGAGGTTCTACAATCCAAACACGGAGAGTGTTCACGTGTCACGTGATGCTGTGTTTGAAGAAAAACGCCCATGGAAGTGGGATGCAGCTGAGTCAAGTGAAATGGTGAATGATGAAGACATCTTTCGGGTAGAATACATATTTCGTGATGAGAACTCTGGTGGAGTAAGTTCTTCTTCTTGTGACACAGATCAAGGTGACAAAACCCCAGCTGAGGGAGTATTTGAGCTCATTTGATCCCCCGAATGGGGTGATTAATGAAACTGTTCCAGAGAAAATAGAAAATGTCCAGAAACATTTTCAGAATTTCTTTGAAATTGTTTAGCTCATATCTTTAGCTAGGAACCTTCAAATTAAGTGAGACCAACACCATTAGAACCCTCTGAAAATCTAGTTTTCATAAAGTCATGGCTTGCTCCATGAAAATCCCTAGAACACCCTAGAAGCTACAGTTAAGATCAAGTACATAATTATTTGTGGAGAGCTCAAATGAGCTTGGTTGCAAATGAAACTTGGCCAAGTTCCTGTTTAGGTTGTAACCAAACCACAGTAAAAATTTCGGAGTCATTGGATCTGTCTAGTAAGACTTATAGTTTTTACAAGTTAAATTCAATTCAAATGCATTTAAATTAATACATATACATGTTATCTCATGTAGTCGCTAAGGTTGGGGAGGAACCCGAAGTCTTAGACTTCGTCACTCCGGAAGAGCAGATAGCCTACAATCAAGAGCAGCAAGGCAAGCTCCGGTTTGCATTAACTTTTTTACAAATTTTTATTGTTTTGAGGACTTCCTTTGAGTACCACTTATCTCTTGCATTAGAGTCTTGTTTGAAACCCAAATGCATAGCCAAGAAAACCATGGGTTGCTATTAGGATTGAAAACCTCGTTAGCCAATGCCATGCTAAGATAGAGTAGGATTCGGTACAAGTCGAGTAGTTGGAACTACTCGCGAGATTAGGCTAGAGGCACATCGCTCGGGTAAAAATAGCAAATGAAACACATGGCAAGAAAAATGAGACCGGGCGGAGAGTAAGGGCAGCAGGACTTTGGGGCCTGGGTGCTATAGCTCTGCTTGTGTCGATTGAGGACCGAGCCGTGTGCGGGTCTGTTGAACAAGCTAGAACAGTACCGAAGACCTACCGGCTATATGGGAACTGGGAAACCGATGTAACTCGGGTAGCTGGGTATTGAGGCATTGCCTGTCGTTCAGAGGGTAGGTTGAGAGCTCGAGGTGTAAATCGGCTGGCAGCACTGTGGATGCGCGTGCACAGACCTCTTGCTCGGGACAATAGGACCGGTTCAATATTTGGCTGACGGGTGAAAGGTGGTTGCGTACGACGTCCGTGATGGTTGCTGTAGGCAACATCGAGTACGGGCGTACGTGACGGGTTATTCGGGTTACCCTGCAGGTGTAAATCGATTATAATCACCGTCCCCCGCGGTCAGTGAGTACCACTTGTTCATTGTACCGTGACATAGAAAGAACAGGCTAGATTCATGTTAAAAGTTTGCTGATTGGAAAGATATACCTTGCTTGTTAATGTATCGTGGTAATTTAGAGCTAATTAAAGTTCTTTTCAACTTTGGGCAAAGTACATGAGAGAAATGTGTTTCTTGTTTGATTGCGGCCCTCTCATGTGCCTTAGCGTAAGGTTCTCCACAACCTGCTGCTAAAACTTGAAAATAAGGTTCAAATAATTAGGCGAGTCCTTGGCAACTTATTTTACCTCATGTACCCCAAAACCATCCATGTAGAAGTTTCATGTATAGGAGAGACGGGTCAGTCTTGTTGAGCCATCGTGCTCACTGCTTGTGTTTGAAGCTTTTGCAGGGGTTTATGAGGAAGAGACTCCCGAGGAGGAGCCGGAACCCCAGGAGGGGAACCCCATCGAGTGGGAGTCGTGCACGCCGCCATGTTAGTGTGTGTGCGTGCTAGTGGGGACACGTTCATGGGCTGAACATGAACTCGATGCATCGTCTATGCCCGTGAGTGTAGACTGGACTTATTTTGTTGTAACATTTTCATAAACTTGTTTATGTAATAAAACTTTGCTTCCGCTTTGTATCTTTGATGTGTGTTATCCGGTGTTGTGCAACGCAGCACCCCTCAGCGTGATCCTGGCTCGACAAGGCCGTGGGGTCGTGTCAGTTGTCAGCTTGGTCGCCATGTTCGGCTTCCTTTTCCGCACTCTGTAAGTCATGTTGAGCGGATTTTTGACCTGATTCATTGTGATCTTTGGACTTCTCCTATTATCAGTGTTTCAGGTTATAAGTATTACTTGGTGATACTTGATGATCTTTCACATTACTCATGGACTTTTCCCTTGCGACAGAAATCCGATACGTTCGTTAATCTCTCTCATTTCTTCGCTTGGGTGTGCACCCAGTTTGGGCGCACTATCCGGGCCATCCAGTGCGACAACGGACGTGAGTTTGACAACTCTGCGTTTCATCACTTCCTTCTTACTCACGGTGTTCAGTTGCGCATGTCCTGCCTGTAACAGCCCTAACTTTTGTAAAGTTTGATTTCAACTTATAAAACAAAGTTAGGCGAAGAAAGGCTATAATTGTGTCACATAAAATGATGAACACACAAATGGACATGTGAGGGAGTTAAAAATTTCCTCTAGCCCATGCTCAACACATGTTAACCTAGGGGAAAGAATTACACTCCCAAAAACTCTAACTCATGTGCACCTCCTCTATGAGTAGAGTGGAGGAAATTTAAACGCAATTTGAATTCTTTTAAAAGGATTCTTATCCAGATTGTATAAATGTATCCAAAGGAATTTACCGATGCGTTCTCCATGTATCAATGAGCTCATGATCCAAATTTGGATATTTTTGGAGCTCGTATACCAATTATTCCGGGAAATATGCGAGGGAGGGTTCAAATTCAAATTTGAATTTGAAAACTGAACAAGACGTGCTCAATTTTGAAATTTGAGTTTAGATTCAAATTCATCACCACATATTTGGTCTAACTTGTAGAATTCGGACAAAGGCGGTGCGGGGAAATTAAAGCACAGAGGGGGGAGGTATTTGAGTGCTGTGGCCCACATGTCAGCCAGCTCACAGTGCACACCGCCTCTGTTTGCATTTTCCTCGACCGAGCACATGGCAGCAGCTCCTACCGATGCCACCTCCTGCTAGCTCGCCCTATTACTCGGTCTGATCCTCCACAGCGAGTGCAACAAACCTTCTTTGCCTTCTCCCTGCTCGAGCTCGCCCTCGTTGCTCCTCCCGCAAGCAAACAACAGCCGACAAGAACAACCGGGCGCAGCTCTGTTCTTCAGATCGCCAGCAACAAACCAAAGTGCCTTTGCCCAAGCTTCCAACAGAAAAAAGGCTAGCAACCTCACCCCGGCGATCCATGCTTGCTTGTGCCTAGAAACGGCAAAGTTTCCACTGTCCCGAACTGAAACTGAAGAAGCTGGAACTGGACGCCGTGGACAGCACAAACCAGAAGGGATCACGCCCAAGCAAGCCACCACATCTGTGCACCAACAAGTCTAGTTTCTCACCTCCAAAGCTCAGCCCTAGCCATTGACCACAGAGGGAGAATTTCAAGTTTTCCTCCCGGGCGGCAGAAACGGACCTTGAGGTAAGGAATTGTAAAATTCGTCCTCAAATCGTGTTTGTTGGGTCTCAAACTTCACACACAGGATGTTAACTGCCTAGCACAACTCCTCCATCGATTTTAGACCAAGAAATTGAGTGTAGAGTGAGCAATCCGAGCTCTTTTAGAGGGTATACCGCTGGACCCTATCGGGTGCACGGTGACGATAGGTTTAGAGCCCTCCCTAGCTTGTTTAGACCTCATGCCGGTCTTCTACATGATTCCCTGGTGCTGTAGAGCCCAAGAACCGACCATTTGGTGGAGAATTCACTATGCAAGACCTCGCCGGAGCCCTAGGGTTTGCTGTGGCCGGTGCGCCCTGTTTTCCTGAGAGTTTCAGCCGCCGGCGACCTCACCAACGTGTTCAGCGTGGGGAAATATGGGGGGGGGGCGACCAGCAGGGGGTCTGGAGGTCGCTGGGAAGTGCTTTTCCGGTGACCTCGCCGGAGTGGGCCGCCACTGCCCTGTTTGGCGCGAGTCTGGAGGTTAGGGATGATAGGTGGGACCCACTGTCGGCATTTAAACATTTTCTAGATTTTCCCACTTTAGTTCAAACTTTGGAGAGCCATAACTTTGTGTAGCAGTATCCAAAAATTGTGAAACAAATTTTGCTGGATTCCCCTCAAAGAGTACTATCCAGGGGTGCGGCCCAAGGTTTATGAAAATCCCTGTATTTGGCTCATTAATTCATTTAAGGAAAATTTTTATGAATTTTTACAGGAGTTCTGTTTATTGGAAAATTTCCAAATTTGGACAGGAAATTCTTCCAAAATTCCTTGAACTCCAGTAAAAATTTTAGAGGCATTGGAACTCATTTGCTTGGTCAAATGATGTGTTCATCCCTTATGTCTCTGAAAAATGGGAAAATAAACAGAGACATTTTCAGCTTTTCCCCAATCCTTGAAAAATCCATATCTCCATGTAGGAAACTCCAAAAATGGTAAAACCAATTCCTATGGACTCAAGACATTTTGTACTTCGCAAAAAGTCTACTTTGCAGCATAGGAAAGCTTAATATCTAGGGGGTAAAGGCAGGTTAGTGAAAACCACATAAGGATTTGTTGTGCTCACATGAAGCCATTTCATGAGCTCAATTTTTGCACACTGCCTAAATACCTTCCATAGAGGCTGTGGTTAAATTTTCAGCTTCATTGGACCTCTGGAACTTGAGCTACCATCTTTTAGTTTAAGTGTTCATATAATGGACTTAATCACATCGTGATTACTAGTATCTCTTTCCACCCTAGTTTTCATCTTCTCTAAGGTTTAGATCCAACAACAGAAACCTTGCTGTTGTTTATCTCTCTTATGTGTGAGTTAACTTGAACAACAGTTTTGGAACAGTTTCTAAATTGCTTTTGAAATATATGTGCATTGCAATATAATAGCTCACGTGACGTCGACGTTCGACGAGGAATCGACTCTGCAGCGAGGATCTCCATCTCGTGACGAGTTTGGCGGATTCTCTGGAGGAAGACTAACCCCTAGCTTCTAACAAAACCGTTGAGCAAGGCAAGCCCCGGTTTGCATATCGTTACTGTTTTAAATTTTTCTTTACTTCACATCATGTTTATTAGACTTGAGTGCATTATGTCTAGGATGATTGAAACCCACTTGCATGCCTATTACATCCCTCATTAGAAGGTTTAGTGTAGGCTTTGCCTCGTTGTAGATGCTAGGCTAATGTTGTAGCTAGCTCGGTAGAAGTCGAGTAGTAAAAAGCTACTCGCGAGAACGTTCGAGTAATGGAGTTACTCGCGAGAGATAAATGATAAGAGCACCCTCATGAATATGAGATGGGGACGGGGATGTTCCTGTAGGATGGAGCGCTCAAGGTTGGTCTCGACCTGTGATGGGTGTGACAATGCTTGAGACCACATTTGGTCTGGACCGGGATGGTAAGGCAAATGTGGAGGTTGGTTGTAGCCCCGTCCGTGTCGGTTAAGGACCGTATGTATGAGGCCCTGCTGGAGAAGATTGAGCTGTACCGGATATATAGTGGGGTATGGGACCCATGAAACCGATGTAACTCGATGGACCATTATATAGAAACTCATCCTTCGCGTGGGAATGGCGTTAAGAAGGTGGGAGGTGTAAATCCTTTAGCGGGCAACTTCGACATGTCCGTGTAGAGAACCATCCTGCTCGGCGCGAAGCGTTTTTCTATGTCGGGGTGTCATGTTAAAGGTTGCTGCATACAACGTAAGAAAGAGCTCTTGAGAGAGTCTTTCGAGGCGGGTGTATGTGTCGTGTATTCCAGGTTGTTATTGATTTGAATCACCGTCGCTCGCGGAAGAGGATTGAGCATACTTGCCCACTGCGCCGTGACTTAGTAATAAGAGAACTAAGTCTCTTAACTTGCTGTTTGTGGATTAATCACTGCATTGGAACCTTGACTGAAGTAGATATAGAGCCAACTAAATTTCACTTCCACCTTAGGCTAGCAATATCGGGATAAGCGTTTCTTGTTTGATTGTGGACTTCCGATGTTGTGAGGCGTGAGGACCACTAAAATGAAGGCTAAAAGAATCTGAATATAAGGATCCAGTTTAGTCGAGGTGCATTTTGCAAATTCCTATTCCTACTGTCATGCTACCCCTGCATTTAGAGTTACATGTCTAGGAGTGACGGTTAAGTCTTGCTGAGCCTTAGTGATCACGGTTGCTTCTGAGTTGTTATTGCAGGTAGCAGGATGCCTGCTATGAAGAGGGTTGTTCGGTGAGACGACGAACCTCACGGTTTGTTCAACTCATCGGAAACCTAGCCGCTGCCTTTCTTTGGTGAAGCTAGTAGGAAGCATTCACGGGCTGAACGACTTCTCTTTGGCGTAGTTAGGGTCGAGAGTGAGTAGTTTGTCCAGCTAGTTTTACATTCCGCTGCGTGTGTACTTTATGTTGTAAAAGAAATTACCTGGAGTAACAAAATGGTTCCGTTATGTTATTATCGTCTTTTCGTGCATGTTGTTGGGTGCCGTATCGCACGGCACCACCCACTGCGATTCTCGGGCCGGGCGCCACATCGTGGTATCAGAGCCGCATTGGGAATAGCACGCATGAAAAGATCATATTTTTGAAAACTTAGGAGTATACGAGTGAGGAACGTATAGTATGCCCACACAAGGATTATAAATATCATAGTTACTTAAGGTGGCAAGCTAACAGTGTGTTACTCTTCAGTATTTCAATTCAGTAACGACGCACCTACGTGGAGGTAAGAATGGCAAGGAACGCCACCGAAAGCGGATCAATTTCGGTTAGCTCACCCATACGAGGAAAGTAGTGTGGGATGTCTTGTTCAGCAATGGACGGGAAGTGAATATGTTTTCTAAGACTCTTCATGTCTTAGAGACATATGAATGACACTAGCCTCCAGTGCGCAAACCCAGGGGCAAGAGGAGGAGACCCCATCGTGTGGTTTGTAACACGAAGTGTGTTCTCTAGGACTCTTCATGTCCTATGAGGCATACGAAAGCGCTGTTCCACCGGTGTGCTTTATTGCAAAGGTGTGGAGCTCCCGTCGGGTGGTGAATAACCCGATCATGTACCTTGAGACGTGGCTTGACTCAAGGACGGCCCGTATGGCAATGATAAGGGGCGTATGTTTTTACTATGATATGGACCTGCCTGAAATGACAAACCAATGTGTGCATCATTATTGAGTGGTTTTCTACAGGTACCTTAACCACATGAGTACATGCCGTGTAGAAAACGTTTGTGAGTGATCGTTTTAGTGCCACCATTTGAAACGTATATGCCGGTATAAAGCCGGTTAGGATTTTAATTTGGTGAGGCAACGTAGTACCAGAATGTGTTTTGAACTGTATGAAAAAGAAGGTTTGAAAAGAAAAAGAGGAAATTTGGAGTCTAGGATTTCATTAAGGGTTAATGAACTCCTATATTGAACTAAGAGTCAATTGGGAGTATAGATTCATTCACAAAGACTTAGGAATAACCTCCCCTGTTTTCAGCAAAAACATTTTGCTGAAGTTGAACAGGACATAACTTTTGTTTGGTTGAACCAATGGAGGTGAGTGATACATTTCTGGAAAGGTATTGAAGTCTTCTACAACTCTTCAGTAGAACTACAGATCAGAATCACCCTCCAAATGGATGAAATTCTCAGAGGAGTGTGAACTACCCAAAATCAGGGCAGGCACAAATTGCTCTCTGGAAATTTCTGTATTTCGACCATAACTTTCTATAGAAAAATTTCTAAGGGTCATGTAATACACCGTTGGAAATATTGTGATATATGCTATGATTTTGTAGTTCAAAGCTTCCCCAGATTTGTAGTTTAAAGTGATGAAATCTTGCGGACAAAACAGCTACTTTCAAAGGAGGTGCTGTCAAAATTGTTCCAGATTTCTGTTAACTTTGAAATATCACAACTTTTGATCCAGAACTGATATGGAGGCAAATGAATACTCATTGGAAAGATATTGAAGTTAACTATAACTTTGATATTAAACTTGAGACATGAAATTGCAATTGTCATATTCAAATTCTGGGATTAAGACCTATTGGTCATTCTGAACAGAGTAGTACTTATTGTCATTTAGCTTGAGACTTGTTGTGGACAGGGATGTCTTAGACTTCTCTAAGCTCCGTAACATGTTCTCGAGTTATTTTTCAGTCTTTCCTACTATTGGAATTAAGGGTTTGGACAAACTTGCTCACATTTGATAGATTTCAGTATTGTCGAAACCCTAGTTAGCTTGTATAGTGCTGCAATATCTATGTGATGTTTTTACGGTTAATGTTTTTGAATTCAAGTTGAGTTTAAACTTTGAATTTTAACCGTAAATTTCTCACTCTTGCAGCATGGATCATGCTCATTCCAGGAGTGAGGTTGGTGAGTCGAGTCACGGCGAAAGTAATTCGCCACGACAAGAAGTGCCGACATCATCAACCGGATTGGCGGAAATTTTGGCAAAGATGGCTGAGTCTCTGGATCTGTTGGTGTGACAAAGCATACGACAGGAGACACTACAGCAAAATCCCCCACCAAGCACTTATCTGGATTTCTTAGCAAGACAACCACCGGTTTTCTCGGAAGCGAAAGAACCATTGGAGTCGGCTCATTGGGTCCAATGTATTGAAGCCAAGTTTGATATGCTTGAGTGCGATGAATATCAGAAGACTCTATTTGGCGCTCAACAACTCCACGGAGCCGCTGGAGCTTGGTGGGCGGAGTACATCGCTACTCTTCCTGAAGGTCACCGAGTGACGTGGGATGAATTCCGGGATGTTTTCCGGGCACGTCACGTTTGTTCAGGAATTCTTCGAACAAAGTATCAAGATTTTCTGGAGCTAAAGCAAGGAGAAAGGAGTGCGTACGAGTACTTCAAGGAGTTTGAAGACTTGATGCAATACGCAACTCATATGGTTGACTCGGAAGCGTTGAAGTGCGAGTATTTCTTCCGAGATTTGAATGTCGAACTTAAGGAACAAGTGACCTTGTTCAATAACGGTATTTACAATGAGTTGGTAAATGCCGCTATCATTAAGGAAGACATGCATCTTTGTTGTGAAGCGGAACTGAAAAGAAGTATACCGCCGGATAGTGACATTGAGGTTCATCCGAACTATCGAGTGCGGTATTACTCGCCGGTTAGGCAACAAATTCAGCCTGTGGTGCAACTCTCACAACCACGGCTGGAGTTACTCACTTATGAGCCCCCACCTCAACAGCAGTGGTCAGAAATTATTCGTGCAACCCTACCGCAACCAGCTACGCACGAATTATCTCCACCTCGTGTTAGTAGAGAGCTGAGGATTTCTACAACACAAAACCGTCGTGGTGCTGAGCAGAGTCACACTCGTGTGTTGTCTCATCAATGCTCACATCAGCACCGTGAACCTTCAAAGAAGAATCCTTCAAAAGCTGGCAGTGTTAATTACACTGCTATTGAGGACATTGCAGAAGGCGAACCAGTGTTAGCGGGCATGTTCACGTTACATGAACAGCCCACTTTCATTTTGTTTGATTCCGGAGCCACCCACAATTTTATTAGCAGAGACTATGTGCTGAAGAATAATCTTCCATTCAGCACAGTTAAGCATCCGTTTCATATCAGATCACCCGGAGGCAAGATATCAAAAAATGAGATGGTCTCTCGGGCACCGTTATGTTTAGGTTGAAATATCTATCCTGCGAGCCTTATCATACTCAAAGGCCAAAGGATTGATATTATCTTGGGGATGTCATGATTGACACATTATGGAGCTATCTTTGACATCAGCTCGCGGACTGTCCAACTGAATTCCCCAATACATGGTTGCAACATGTTGAATCTTGTGGATCCATCACAATGTGTTGCAGCAGTGCATCAGATCGAAGCTCCTAAGCTTGAGGATATTCCAGTGGTATGTGAATATCCAGATGTGTTTCCCGAAGACTTGCCGGGCATGCCGCCCGAACGGGATGTTGAGTTCAAGATTGAACTAGCACCGGGAACAACACCTATTTCTCGGCGACCATACAAAATGGCACCAAAGGAGCTAGCAGAATTGAAGGAGCAGCTTAATGACCTCATGGACAAAGGTTTTATACACCCAAGTTCATCACCTTGGGGCTGTTCCGCACTCTTCGTGAAGAAGAAGGACGAAACTTTGAGACTATGCGTAGATTATCGTCCACTGAATGCTGTCACTATCAAGAATAAGTATCCACTACCGCGCATTGATATTTTGTTTGATCAACTAGTGGGTGCTAAGGTATTCTCCAAGATGGATCTTCGGTCCGAGTATCACCAGATAAAAATCCGGGCAGATGTACCTAAGACGGCGTTCTCGACAAGATATGGCCTTTATGAATATCTTGTCATGTCCTTTGGGTTGACCAATGCTCCGGCTCACTTTATGTATCTCATGAACTCTGTGTTCATGCCGGAGTTAGACAAGTTCGTCGTGGTTTTCATCGACGACATCTTGGTCTATTCAAAGTCAGAAGAAGAACACGCTGAACATTTGCGTATTGTACTCCAACGCTTGAGGGATCACAAGCTATATGCAAAGTTCAGTAAATGTGAGTTTTGGATCAGCAAAGTGTCGTTTCTTGGGCATATTATTTCAGCGGGAGGCATCGCTGTGGACCCAAGTAAAATCGAGCAAGTGCTGAATTGGAAATCTCCAACATCTGTTCATGAAGTGAGGAGTTTCCTAGGTTTAGCGGGTTATTACCGGAGATTCATTCCAAACTTTTCCAAAGTTGCTAAACCTATGACGGAGCTGTTGAAGAAAAGCACGAAGTATGATTGGAGCAATTCATGCGAACAAGCTTTTCAAACATTAGTGAAGCATCTCACTACAGCTCCAGTTTTGGCCCAGCTGGACACCACGAAGCCATTTGATGTTTATTGTGATGCATCTGGCATCGGTTTGGGTTGTGTGTTGATGCAAGAAGGGCATGTGGTCGCATATGGATCCCGACAACTCAGGGGTCATGAGCAGAATTACCCGACGCACGACCTTGAACTAGCTGCGGTGGTCTTAGCTTTGAAAATGTGGAGACATTATCTACTAGGCAATCTAGTACATCTCTACACTGACCACAAAAGCTTGAAGTACATCTTCACACAGAAAGAACTGAATATGAGGCAGCGAAGATGGCTCGAATTGATCAAGTATTACGAACTTGAAATTCATTACCATCCGGGCAAAGCGAATGTGGTTGCCGACGCACTTAGTCGGAAAGTCCATGTTCACCATTTAGCCATGGCTGCACATGAAGAAGGAGAATCAAGCCTGCGCTTAGTTCCCTACGGAACGCTGTTCAACCTCGCTCTTATCCCTACAATCCGAGATGAGATTGTAGAGTCTCAGAAGAGAGACAGAGGTATGTCTCATATCCGGAGGAGAGTGGACAGCGGTGAATTGAAGATGTTCCACAAGGATGAAGAGGGTACTCTATGGTTTAACAACCGCATAGTTGTACCCCGGAATATGAAATTGCGGAGGAAGATACTGGATGAAGCGCATTTATCCAAGTACTCCATTCATCCGGGAAGCAACAAGATGTACCAGGACTTAAAATCTAAGTTCTGATGGACACGGATGAAAAGAGAGATTGCGAAGTACGTATCCGAGTGTGATACGTGTCGGCGGGTTAAAGCCGACCATATGCGGAAAGCCGGACCACTTCACCCGCTGAAGATTCCAGCATGGAAGTGGGAAGACATAAGTATGGACTTCATCGTCGGTTTACCCATGACCAGCAACAAGCATGATTCTATTTGGGTAATCGTCGATCGTTTGACCAAGACCGCTCATTTTATTCCAGTCCATACCAAATATGTGGCAAAGAAGTATGCGGGGCTGTTCATCTCAAGAATCGTGTGTTTACATGGGGTTCCCCGCACCATCGTGTCTGATCGAGGTGCATTGTTCGTATCCAGATTTTGGGAGCAACTGCATGCTTCCTTGTGAACCAAGTTAATCAGGAGTTCAGCGTATCATCAAACTGATGGTCAAACAGAGAGAGTAAATCAGATTCTGGAGGATATGCTACGGGCATGTGTCATCAATCATGGGAAGAATTGGGATGACCATCTACCGTTAGCAGAATTCTCATATAACAACGGTTATCAATCCAGCATCAAAATGGCCCCGTATGAAGCTCTTTATGGCCGGAAGTGCCGCACACCACTGAATTGGTGTGAGTCCGGCGAGAGAGTAGTCTACGGGATTGATCTTGTGAATGAAGCCGAGGAACGAGTGCGAGTGATTCAAGCCAATTTAAAGGCTGCTCAATCTCGGCAGAAAATCTATGCAGATAAAAGACGTCGACCTCTTCACTTCGACATCGGGGACCACGTTTATCTTCGTGTCTCTCCGGTGAAAGGGGTTCATCGGTTCGGAGTGAAGGGAAAGCTCGCTCTGCAATTCATCAGGCCGTTTGCTGTCACTGAGATATGCGGACCCGTGGCCTATCGTCTAGAGTTACCGACGTCGCTTTCGGGTATTCACAATGTTTTCCACGTCTCTCAACTGTGGAAATGTCTTAAGTACCCAACCGCGGTTCATATGGAGAACATTGAGGATCCTCAACCGGATCTCACCTATTCTGAGTATCCGATACAGATTATTGATGAGAAGACTCGCACCACAAGAAATCGGGCATTGCGATTTTACAAAGTCTTGTGGAGCAACCACACCGCTGATGAAGCCACGTGGGAAAGCGAGGGATGTCTCCGGTTTAAATTTTCCCGACTTGTTTGTACCATATGTCCAGTAGTCATTCTCCCTTCTTCTTTCTTTTTGTAATCTCGGGATGAGATTCTTTTAAGGGGGGAGGAATGTAACAGCCCTAACTTTTGTAAAGTTTGATTTCAACTTATAAAAGAAAGTTAAGGTGAAGAAAGGCTATAATTGTGTCACATGAAATGATGAACACACAAATGGACATGTGAGGGAGTTAAAAATTTCCTCTAGCCTATGCTCAACACATGTTAACCTAGGGGAAAGAATTACACTCCCAAAAACTCTAACTCATGTGCACCTCCTCTATGAGTAGAGTGGAGGAAATTTAAACGCAATTTGAATTCTTTTAAAAGGATTCTTATCCAGATTGTATAAATGTATCCAAAGGAATTCACCGATGCGTTCTCCATGTATCAATGAGCTCATTATCCAAATTTGGATATTTTTGGAGCTCGTATACCAATTATTCCTGGAAATATGCGAGGGAGGGTTCAAATTCAAATTTGAATTCGAAAACTGAACCAGGCGTGCTCAATTTTGAAATTTGAGTTTAGATTCAAATTAATCACCACATGTTTGGTCTAACCTCTAATTTTGGTAGAATTCGGACAAAGGCGGTGCGGGGAAATTAAAGCACAGAGGGGGGAGGTATTTGAGTGTTGTGGCCCACATGTCAGCCAGCTCACAGTGCACACCGCCTCTGTTTGCATTTTCTTCGACCGAGCACACGGCAGCAGCTCCTACCGATGCCACCTCCTGCTAGCTCGCCCTATTACTCGGTCTGATCCTCCACAGCGAGTGCAACAAACCTTCTTTGCCTTCTCCCTGCTCGAGCTCGCCCTCGTTGCTCCTCCCGCAAGCAAACAACAGCCGAGAAGAACAACCGGGCGCAGCTCTGTTCTTCAGATCGCCAGCAACAAACCAAAGTGCCTTTGCCCGAGCTTCCAACAGCAAAAAGGTTCGCCCATGAGTGCTCTAGCCGGCTAGCAACCTCACCCCGGCGATCCATGCTTGCTTGTGCCTAGAAACGGCAAAGTTTCCACTGTCCCGAACTGAAACTGAAGAAGCTGGAACTGGACGCCGTGGACAGCACAAACCAGAAGGGATCACGCCCAAGCAAGCCACCCCATCTTTGCACCAATAAGTCTAGTTTCTCACCTCCAAAGCTCAGCCCTAGCCATTGACCACAGAGGGAGAATTTCAAGTTTTCCTCCCGGGCGGCAGAAACGGACCTTGAGGTAAGGAATTGTAAAATTCGTCCTCAAATCGTGTTTCTTGGGTCTCAAACTTCACACACAGGATGTTAACTGCCTAGCACACCTCCTCCAGCGATTTTAGACCATGAAATTGAGTGTAGAGTGAGCAATCCGAGCTCTTTTAGAGGGTATACCGCTGGACCCTATCGGGTGCACGGTGCCGATAGGTTTAGAGCCCTCCCTAGCTTGTTTAGACCTCATGCCGGTCTTCTACATGATTCCCTGGTGCTGTAGAGCCCAAGAACCGACCATTTGGTGGAGAATTCACCGTGCAAGACCTCGCCGAGAGCCCTAGGGTTTACTATGGCCGGTGCGCCCTGTTTTCCGGCGAGTTTCAGCCGTCGGCGACCTCACCAACGTGTTCAGCGTGGGGAAATATGGGGGTCGGCCAGCAGGGGGTCTGGAGGTGGCTGGGAAGTGCTTTTACGGCGACCTCGCTGGAGTGGGCCGCCACTGCCCTGTTTGACGCGAGTCTGGAGGTTAGGGATGACAGGTGGGACCCACTGTCAGCATTTAAACATTTTCCAGATTTTCCCACTTTAGTTCAAACTTTGGAGAGCCATAACTTTGTGTAGAAGTGTCCAATAATTGTGAAACAAATTTTGTTGGATTCCTCTCAAAGAGTACTATCCAGGGGTGCAGCCTAAGGTTCAGGAAAATCCCTGTATTTTGCTCATTAATTCATTTAAGGAAAATCTTGTATGAATTTTTACAGGAGTTCTGTTTATTGGAAAATTTCCAAATTTGGACAGGACATTCTTGCAAAATTAAAAGAACTCCAGTAAAAATTCCAGAGGCATTGGAACCAATTTGCTTGGTCAAATGATGTGTTCATCCCTTATGTCTCTGAAAAATGGGAAAATAAACAGAGACATTTTCAGCTTTTCCCCAATCCTTGAAAAATCCATATCTCCATGTAGGAAACTCCAAAAATGGTAAAACCAATTCCTATGGACTCAAGACATTTTTTACTTCGCAAAAAGTCTACTTTGCAGCATAGGAAAGCTTAATATCTAGGGGGTAAAGGCAGGTTAGTGAAAACCACATAAGGATTTGTTGTGCTCACATGAAGCCATTTCATGAGCTCAATTTTTGCACACTGCCTAAATACCTTCCATAGAGGCTGTGGTTAAAGTTTCAGCTTCATTGAACCTCTGGAACTTGAGCTACCATCTTTTAGGTTTAAGTGTTCATATAATGGACTTAATCACATGGTGATTACTAGTATCTCTTTCCACCCTAGTTTTCATCTTCTCTAAGGTTTAGATCCAACAACAGAAACCTTGCTGTCGTTTATCTCTCTTATGTGTGAGTTAACTTGAACAACAGTTTTGGAACAGTTTCTAAATTGCTTTTGAAATATATGTGCATTGCAATATAATAGCTCACATGACGTCGACGTTCGACGAGGAATCGACTCTGCAGCGAGGATCTCCATCTCGTGACGAGTTTGGCGGATTCTCCGGAGGAAGACTAACTCCTAGCTTCTAAAAAACCGTTGAGCAAGGCAAGCCCCGGTTTGCATATCGTTACCGTTTTAAATTTTTCTTTACTTCACATCATGTTTATTAGACTTGAGTGCATTATGTCTAGGATGATTGAAACCCACTTGCATGCCTATTACATCCCTCATTAGAAGGTTTAGTGTAGGCTTTGCCTCATTGTAGATGCTAGGCTAATGTTGTAGCTAGCTCGGTAGAAGTCGAGTAGTAAAAAGCTACTCGCGAGAAAGTTCGAGTAATGGAGTTACTCACGAGAGATAAATGATAAGAGCACCCTCATGAATATGAGATGGGGACGGGGATGTTCCTGTATGATGGAGCGCTCAAGGTTGGTCTCGACCTGCGATGGGTGTGACAATGCTTGAGACCACATTTGGCCTGGACCGGGATGGTAAGGCAAATGTGGAGGTTGGTTGTAGCCCCGTCCGTGTTGGTTAAGGACCGTATGTATGCAGCCCTGCTGGACAAGATTGAGCTGTACCAGATATATAGTGGGGTATGGGACCCATGAAACCGATGTAACTCGATGGACCGTGATATAGAAACTCATCCTTCGCTAGGGAATGGCGTTGAGAAGGCGGGAGGTGTAAATCCTTTAGCGGGCAACTTCGACGTGTCCGCGTAGAGGACCATCCTGCTCGGCGCGAAGCGTTTTTCTATGTCGGGGTGTCGTGTGAAAGGTTGCTGCATACAACGTAAGAAAGAGCTCTTGAGAGAGTCTTTCGAGGCGGGTGTATGTGTCGTGTATTCCGGGTTGTTATTGATTCGAATCACCGTCGCTCGCGGAAGAGGATTGAGCATACTTGCCCACTGCGCCGTGACTTAGTAATAAGAGGAACTAAGTCTCTTAACTTTCTGTTTGTGGATTAATCACTGCATTGGAACCTTGACTGAAGTAGATATAGAGCCAACTAAATTTCACTTCCACCTTAGGCTAGCAACATCGGGATAAGCGTTTCTTGTTTGATTGTGGACTTCCGATGTTGTGAGGCGTGAGGACAACTAAAATGAAGGCTAAAAGAATCTGAATATAAGGATCAAGTTTAGTCGAGGTGCATTTTGCAAATTCCTATTCCTACTGTCATGCTACTCCTGCATTTAGAGTTACATGTTTAGGAGTGACGGTTAAGTCTTGCTGAGCCTTAGTGCTCACGGTTGCTTCTGAGTTGTTTTTGCAGGTAGCACGATGCCTGCTATGAAGAGGGTTGTTCGGTGAGATGACGAACCTCACGGTTTGTTCAACTCATCGGAAACCTAGCCGCTGCCTTTCTTTGGTGAAGCTAGTAGGAAGCGTTCATGGGCTGAACGACTTCTCTTCGGCGTAGTTAGGGTCGAGAGTGAGTAGTTTGTCCAGCTAGTTTTACATTCCGCTGCGTGTGTACTTTATGTTGTAAAAGAAATTACCTGGAGTAACAAAATGGTTCCGTTATGTTCTTATCGTCTTTTCGTGCATGCTGTTGGGTGCCGCATCGCACGGCACCACCCACTGCGATTCCCGGGCCGGGCACCACACTGCCCGTACACTTCCCCCCAGAATGGCAAGGCCGAATGCATGATTCGTACCACTAACGCTGTCATGCGTTCGGTCATGTTTTAGGCCTCCATTCCTCCTCGGTATTGGGCGGAGGCTCTTCACACCACTACTTATCTCATTAATCGCCTTCCTACTAAAGTGATTAGTGCTTCCACTCCTCATTTTGTTTTGTTCGGCACCACTCCTCTTTACGACCACCTTCGAGTGTTTGGGTGCACTTGCTATCCTAACCTGTCCGCCACAGCTCCTCATAAGCTCGCGCCTCGCTCGACTTGGTGTGTCTTCCTCGGATACTCCCCTGATCATAAGGGGTATCGGTGTCTTGACCTTGCTACCCATCGTATCTTGGTCTCTCGACACGTCATCTTTGACGAGTCCTCCTTCCCGTTTTCTACCTCGTCCTCTGATTCTTCCACCGAGTTGGATTCCCTTTTCTCCACTGACACCGAGGCCGCTCCTATACAGCGACCTTGTTTTTCACCTTTTCCAGGTTACCCACTCGCTGAGCCACGCGCAGCTTCGGCGTCCACGACGCCACCGGCTGCGCCTTGCGTTGGCCCAGTGCACTCGATGTCATCGCCTGCACCTTGTGCCGCTCCGACGTCACCCACTGCGCCACGTGCGGCACCAGTGTCTCCGGTGTCTCCGACGTTGCCCGCTGTGCCACGCGCGGCACCGGCGTCTCCAACATCGCCCGCTGCGTCATGTGCGGCCCCGGCATCCTCGACATCGCCCGCTGTGCCACGCGCGGCCGCGGCATCCCCGACACCGTCATGCACGGTATCAGCGTCACCCGCTGCGCCACACACGGCACCGGCATCTGCACCTTCGACTTCTGCGCCACGCGTGCCCCGGTACCGCGGTACACCGACCCCACCCTTGTCTATCAGAAACGAGCGCATGTTGATGTTTCGACCTACTCCCGCACCGAGCCCCCAGTGTACCACCTCCCACTGCTCCACCGTGACCCCCGTCATGTTCATCCGATGGTGACCCGACATGCCTCTGGGGTCCTCCGACCAGTGGAGCGGTTCTCAGGGGTTGTCCTCTCCTCGACGACTTCTCCACATCCTGCCTCCTCAACCTTCTCACCTATCTCCTCCTCTGTCCGTAGTGCCCTCGCCGATCCTCACTGGCGTCGGACTATGGAGGAGGAGTATGCGGCCCTGCTTGCTAACCGGACCTTGGATTTGGTTCCCCGTCCTGGTCGTGGAAATGTTGTCACGGGCAAGTGGGTTTTCACGCATAAGAGGAAGGCGGATGGATCTCTGGAGAGGTACAAGGCCCGGTGGTTTCTTCAGGGCATTACTCAGCGCCCCGGTGTTGACTACGATGAGACCTTCAGCCCGGTAGTGAAGCCGGTGACGGTTCGGACAGTTCTGTTGCTGGCTCTCTCGCGTTCTTGGATAGTCGACCAGTTGGACGTCAAGAACGCCTTACTCCATGGCACGCTGACTGAGACGGTGTACTACAGTCAGCCGATAGGGTTCGTCGATTTAGCTCATCCAGAAATGGTCTGCCGGATGAACAAGTCCCTGTATGGTCTGAAGCAGGCACCTCGTGCTTAGTACAGCCGGTTCGCCTCCTTCTTGGTCTCACTTGGCTTCGTCGAGGTCAAGTCGGACACCTCACTCTTCATTTACAGGCGGGAGGGTGACACTGTGTACCTCCTCCTGTACGTCGACGACATCGTCCTCACCGCCTCCAGTCTGGCTCCCCTTCGGTGCACGGTCTCCGCTCTGCAGCAGGAGTTCACGATGAAGGACCTGGGTCAGCTTCACCACTTTTTGGGCGTTACGGTCGAGCACCACCCGGGTGGTCTGTTCCTTCATCAGCGACAGTACTGCCTGGACATCCTCCAGCGAGTGGGCTTGGCTGACTGCAAGTCGTGCTCCACTCCAGCGGATACCCAAGCGAAGATCTCCTCCGTCGACGGCGCCCCTGTTACAGAAATCTGGTTTGTTTGAGGACCGGTCAATCTCAGACAGAATGACCATGACTGTGATTATTCCAGTTATTCCTGAAACCATTGTTGTTAGTTATACCAAGTTTGCACATAAATCATTTTGCTTACATGTTAAGACTTCATTATAAGTATTGCACTACTTTGTTTATGGAATAAATCAAGTGATAGTGTTAAGCTGATAGTGAACTCTTGCAATGCAGAATGGTGCGAACTCATTCCATGGGTGAAGTGGGTGGTTCCATTGGTGGTGGTGGTGATAACTCTCCACAGCTGGAGCAACGAGCTCTGCAACAGTAGCAGCCACCAGGACCTTCACCTATGGTCACAATGGCGGACATTCTGGCTGCCATGACGGGTGCAAGCGATGAGCGAACCGACTTGCTGTGCACCCTTGTGATGAATACATCCCGTCAAGGGGGATGTCAAGACGAAGACTTTTGCCACCCTCAAACGAGTTCATACATTTAGTTCTTGGTGACTCAACCACGGGGTTTTCATAGAAGCCGAGGATCCTCTGGTGGCGGATATCTGGATCCGTACCATCGAGTCTAAGTTTGGGTTGCTTCAATGCACCGAACATCAGAAAGTATTGGATGCAGTGCAACAACTTCACGGGTCTGCCAGTGCATGGTGGGCAAATCAACTCGCGTCCCAACCAGCTGGACATCAGTGCACATGGATGGAATTCCGGAATGCATTTCTTGCTTATCGTGTTCCTTCCGGAATAATTCAGCAGAAACTCGAGGAGTTTCTAGTCCTAAAACAAGTGAGGGAGGGATGCATACGCACATTCGTAGATGTTCAAGAAATTGGCATAGTATGTGCCTGACTATGTGAACACTGAGGCACGAAAATGCAAATTGTTCTTTTGCAGCCTCAATTCCAAGATAAAGGAAAGACTGGTTTTAGCAGATAGAGGTAACTTCAATGAGTTGATGATTGCTGCCATCATGGTTGAAGATGCTCAGCGAGAAGTGCAAGCTGAGAAAAGAAAGAATAGTATAACACCGAACAATAGCAATATTACTCCTTAGAAATACCGGTTGGTAGACAGTACATTGAACTGTCAGGTGATGCAGCCGGCTAGATTACTCCCACAATATCCGAGTCGTTCATCTCCGTATTCTGAATTTGGACAGCTGCAACAATGGTATATGCAGCAGCAATATTCTGTTCCATACGCGTCCGTGCCGCAAAAGAATGCACCCTGTGTCCATACTCAGAGGGACATAGAACCGGCGGAGAAACCGTGCTTCACGCGTGGTAATTTGGGTCACATCACCAGGAGGTGTCCAGAAAGGATACGGCACAGAGGAAAGACACCGGAGTAGGGTATAACTAAATCCTTTCCTCAGCTCCAAGAAACAGCACCAAAGTCCTGGTGCATCTATCATACAGCTCTAGAGGATGTGCCAGAAGGTGCACCTGTGCTAGCAGGGATGTTCACACTCAACAAACTACCCGTAGTGATTTTATTCGACTCTGGAGCCTCACATAATTTCATCAGCAGATTATTAGTATGCAAAGCTGAGCTTCCCACCACTACACCAAAAGATCACTACCTTATCAGCTCACCCGTTGGAAACATACTGCTAACAAAATAGTGATCAAAGCACCTATGTGCTTAGGTGGGGAACTGTACCCCACAACCCTCATTGTGTTAGAGGGGCAGAAGATCGATGTAATATTAGGAATGGCGTGGTTGAACTACCGCGGGGCTGTTCTTGACATCGGTCCATGGATTGTTCGATTGGACTCTCCGTTCTACGGTCTTCATACACTCATACTTCAAGACGTGGATTCTGGAATTCCAGCCGTGTACCACAGTGTAACCATGAAACTGGAGGATATTCCAGTAGTCTGTGAGTACCCAGATGTGTTTCCC
Source organism: Neostapfia colusana (assembly GCA_030760725.1). Lineage (NCBI taxonomy): Eukaryota > Viridiplantae > Streptophyta > Magnoliopsida > Poales > Poaceae > Neostapfia > Neostapfia colusana. Next base: position 22,525,512 of record JASWHV010000011.1, read on the forward strand.
GACGATCTTCCACGGATGCTGCCTGAAAGAGACATGGTATTCAAGATCGAGTTAACAAAATGTCTCCGAAGGAATTACCTGAACTGAAAGAACAGCTAAAGGATTTAATGGACAAAGGATTCATCAGGCCAAGCTCATCCCCATGGGGCTGCTCGGCACTCTTTGTGAAGAAAAAGGATGAATCACTACGGTTATGTGTGGATTATCGGCCGCTGAATGCAGTGACGATCAAAAATAAATATCCACTGCCGTGGAACGATGTATTATTTGATCAGTTAGTGGGTGCCAAAGTATTCTCCAAGATGGACTTGAGGTCAGGTTATCATCAAATAAAAATCAGAGCGGAGGATATAGCGAAGACAACATTCTCGACTATATACGGGCTCTATGAGTATCTAGTCATGTATTTCGGTCTAACGAATGCACCCGCACATTTCATGTACCTAATGAATTCTATATTCATGCCAGAGTTGGTGTAACAGCCCTGACTTTTGTAAAGTTTGATTTCAACTTACAAAATAAAGTTAAGACAAAGGAATAGCTTGATCATATGTCACATGCAATAATGAATCCAAAAATGGTCATGTGAGGGTGTTAAAAAAATTTCTTTAGCCCTTGCTTAACACATGTTAACATGAGGAAAGAATTTCACTCCACAAATCTCACTCATGTGCACATCCTTTATGAGTAGAAGATGAGGGAAATTTAAACACAAATTTGAATCTTTTAAGGGATTCATATTCAGATTGTCTAAATGCATTCGAGTGAATTCACCGATGCATTCCTCATGTATTCGAGAGCCTAAGGTTCAAATTTGAAGAATTTTAGGGTTCATATACTGTTTATTCTGATGAATAAATGAGGGAAAGTTCAAATTTGAATTTTGAAATGGAATCGAACTTGCCCAGTTTAAAAATCTGAGTTCAGATTTGAGTCTACCATATTTTGTTTGGCCTAATCTCCAAGTTTGGTCCAATTTGGAAAGTGTTTGCGTGGGAATCTCAAAGCACAGTGGGGGAAATCAAATGAGAAGGCTGGACCGACATGTCATTGGCTGTGCAGTGAACCGACTCTGTTTTCTCCCGGTGCATGTGCGCGTGACAGCTCCTGGCAGCCGACCCTGACCGATCCTCTCAGGCGCCACCTCCTGTTTCCCTCGAGTTTGCTCGTTCTGATCACCTCACCACGAGTGCAACAGGGCTATTTGCCACTCCCAGCTTGTGCTCTCGGCCTCTGTTCTGCTCCCACTCGCAAAAGCGAGACGCCGGCACCGCCTCTGTTATTCTTGATCGCAAACCGGCGTTGCTCCTCCTTTGCTCGAGTGATTCACAGCAAAAGTGAGCGCCAACACGTGCTTAAGCTACTTCCATCGCTACTTCGCAGCCTCGTCGCTTCGGTTGATCACAGTTTGACGATCGCCGCCGAGGCCGAGGTGCAAACAGCGGAAACCAAAGTCAGGTGACCGTGGACGGAGCGCCATGGCTACCCTCTTCCCCAACTTGCTGCACAAGAAAGGTGCACCATACTCCCTAGATTGTGTAGCTGCAGTCCTTATAGCAAATGATCGACCGAGTGGGGAAAATTTCCAAGTTTCTCGAAACCTAGTGCATGCGGGTAGGGCTCACTCTACCCCAAAATTCGAGTTGCACAATCCACCAAAGCTCGAGCAAGCTTGCACACAGCTTCTACACTTCCTAGCGGCTGTCTTCAAAGAAGAAACGAGCAAAAACATCTAGGATCGACCGAGTTCTAGCCATTTTTCGTGCCGCCATGGAGAAATCACCGCGGGTCACCGTGGAGCTCGATGTTGCCGACCTTTTCACGGGGTTGGCGTACATTTTCAGCATCCTCAAGCTTCCACCGTGCTCTCCGAGCAATCCCCGACAATTTTTATGTGGTGTATAAGGTTTCCGACCATGCCGGAACCCTAGCGGCCGCTGCCGCCGTCGCGCACCCTTTTTCGGTGATCTTCGGCCGCCGGCGACCCCACCGATGATCTCAGCGTGTCAAAAAACGTGGTGGCGGCAAGTTTCAGCTCGGCCGGCGACCGGGAACCTCAGTACGGCGACCTTAGCTGGCGCACGCTGCCGCAGTGCTCAGTTGGCGCGAGGTTGAAGAAGGGCGCTGACGTGTGGGGCCTGCGGCAGAGTTTAAACATTTCTAGAATTTTCCTGATTCGGTTTAAACTTTGAAAAGCCATAACTTTGTGTAGGAATGTCCAAAAATTGTCATATAAATTTTGTTGGATTCTTATAAGAGAGTACTATCCATTGGTGCAGCCCAATTATTATGAAAATCCATGGATTTGGCTCATTAATTCATATAATGAAAACACTGTAAGATTTATTCCAGGCGTTTTGTTATTTGGAAAATTCTCAATTTTTGGCAGGACATCCTTCCAAATATACGTGAACTCCATTAAAAATTTCAGAGGCATTTGATCTCATTTGCTTGGTCAAATGAGGTGTTAATTCTTTATGTCTCTGAAAATTGGAAAAATAGAACAGAGCTCATTTTCAGTTTCTCCCCAATTCTTGTAAAGATCATATCTTGGTGTAGGAACCTCCAAATTTAGTGATTCAAATTGTTTGAATTCAGGTTGAAAAGCCCTATCCAAATATGCAACCCAATTTGTATGAAAGTCATTATTTAATTCTGGAAAATTCTTTAAAAAATTTCAGCAAATGAATTTTAGAGGTAGTTTGGTCCATCCAAAAATCCTCAAATTTTTCCTTAATATTATTTAGGACGTTAGGGAACTCATTTAAAAGTTTTCAGCTCATTTGGAGTTGATTTGGTTAGGATAATTCTGATTTCAAGTTGCTGTGTTCAAATAAATACAGAAACATTTTCAGAGAATTTCCAAATTTTGGAAATTCAGTTCTGGGCAGTTCTTAGTTCCAAAATTCCTAGGAAAATTCAAGCATGCTCCCTGATATATGTTTGAAATTGTGGTTCACTTGAATTTGCATGAAAGTGCAAATTTATTCAGAATTAATTTCTTTTTGCTTAATTGCTTAGGGAATTGTTCTGAATAAAAAACTCAATGAAAAGTGTTCAGTTTTGGTTCAGAACATTTTCATGAGACCAGGAATACACATGCAAATTTTCAGCTCAAATTGAGCCTTGGATCTTCCTGTCCTTGTTCTCCATTCTATTGTATGTGAGAACAACATGGGGATTAGTGTGGGAATTCTAGAGGACCCAATTTCATTCCACTTTAGCTGCAATTTGGCAAGCTAAGTCCCTGTGTAGTGTATGACTTCATGTAAAAATGTCAAAGTCATTGGAGATCAGGATCTTTAGTTATGTCCAAATCATTAGAGCTCATCTTATATGTCATTAGAAACTTAGCTAGGGATGTAATTAAACCTCTAAGGCAGGTTTAGTTTCCTTGAGTTCTTTGCACAACAGAGGCAACAACATCATCCTAGAATCCCCACACAGCCTCTGTCTTAAGAAGTTTTAATCTCTGATGGCTTACAATTGCGTTATAAAAGATTATGCATATTCATGTCGATAGTGTTCACGACGAAGGACTTCGACGGAGCCATCCCTTGACGTGTGGATCAATTGGGCTCAGAAGGATCAAGGGATCGAAGATCACTAACTGCTATCATATACAACTACCCTGCAAAACAGGCAAGCTCCGGTTTCCATTTTAAGTTGTTTTCTAAAGTTTTTACTTTGTTTACTACTATGGTTAGAGTTTGTATGTGCATTAGGTCAGGAATGTTTTCTACTCCAAATGCATGACCAAAATGAACCCTGGAGTCAAGGGTAGAATAGAGTTTCCCTGCTGTAGAAGGTTGCCATGCTAAATAGGATGTGACATCCAGCAGAAGTCGAGTAGTTGGAATCTAATCGCGGGCTATAGTTCAGGATCACATGGGTATGGTTGAAAGAGGCAAACTAAAGTTTGTATTTCCAAAGATGGGACCGGGCAGGAGGGTAGGCAGCGACAAGACGAGGTCTTGGTCGAGTAGCTCTGCCTGTGTCAGTTAAGGACCGAGCCGTGTGCGGCCCTGGGAGCAAGTATTGAGTTGTGTACCGGATGCTTACTGCAATATGGGACCCAGGAAACCGATGTACCAGGCTAACTAGATTGTAGAGGCATACCATATCGTCTCGTTAGACCTATGAGCTCGAGACGGCACGACCGGTTCTACAGTCGGGTGTCCTGCGAAAGGTTGCCACATACGACGTAATGAAGGACGCCAGAGATGGGTCTTCAGAGGCGGGTGTATGTGTCAAGTTATCCGTGGCAGTGTTTGATTCGAATCACCGTCCCTCGCGGATATGAGTACCGCTTGCTCGCTGCGCTATGACGTAATAATCAAGTTGTGTGAGAACAGTTTACAAGTTTAAATTGCTGCTATGTAATTGGAATTGCATGAAAACCATGTATGAAGTAGTGATAGAGCAAATTAAAGTTAATTTCCACCTTGGGACAAGTAACATTGGAATGAAGCGTTTCTTGTTTGATTGTGGAGTTCCAATGTTGCTCGGCATAAGGTGACTACTGTGATGGCTAAAATCTGAAAGTTAAGGATGAACGTGTAGGCGAGTCTTTATGCAACTTAATTGTTTACTGTCTTAAGTTACCTTCATGTAAAGTTGCATGCTTTAGGAGAGACGGTTAAGTCTTGCTGAGCCTTTGTGCTCACTCTTGCTATATGAGTGGTTTTGCAGGTTCACATAGACGCTTATGAAGAATGTTGTCCGGTGAGACTCGGAGACTCCGAGTCATGTAACACTTTGGGGAAACCAGCCACTGCCATGTCTTCGTGTTGCTAGCGAGAGGAGTCCGTGGGCTGGACCTCTTCTCGAGTGCTCATTAGTTATTCGACGTGAGTGGTTTGTAGTCTTCCGCTGTAGCTATTTGATGTAAATTATTTACAAAGAACATTTGTAAGCTTTCGCTTTTGATTTATGTAATACAGTTTTCCTTATATGTGTGCTGTTGGGTGCCGCATAACAAGGCACCACCCAATGCGATTCCCGGGCGAGCGGCATGGTCCCGTGACACGGGCCAGGTCCCCCTCAGTTGGATCTGTTCGTCATGGTATTCATTGACGACATTCTCGTATACTGCAAATCGGAGGAAGAGTACACCAAACATCTCCATATTGTGCTCCAACAATTGCGAGAACATAAGTTGTATGCCAAATTCAGCAAGTGTGAATTTTGGATCAGCAAAGTACCATTCTTAGGCCACATTATTTCCGCAGAGGGTGTGGCCGTAGATCCAACCAAAGTTGAGCAAGTCTTGAAATGGGAGTCTCCGACATCCGTTCATCAAACCTGCAGTTTTCTGGGACTAGCGGGCTACTATCGGAGATTTATTCCCAGCTTCTCGAAGGTTGCTAAGCCAATGACAGAATTATTGAAGAAGAGCAGCAAGTATGTATGGACGGAGGCCTGTGAAGAGGCATTTCAAACTCTGAAGAAACATCTCACAACGGCACCGGTTCTAGCCCAACCGGATACGACAAAGCCATTCGATTTTTATTGTGATGCCTTAGGCATTGGACTTGGCTGTGTATTAATGCAATATAGACGCGTGATCGTGTATGAATCTCATCAACTACGAAACATGAAAAGCACTACCCCACTCATGATCTAGAACTTGCTACGGTGGTGTTAACAATGAAAATGTGGAGGCACTACTTACTTGGAAATTTAGTGCACCTCTACACCGACCATAAGAGCCTCAAGTATATATTCACTCAGAAGGATATCAATATGAGGCAGTGTAGATTGTTGGAATTAATCAAAGATTATGAACTCGATATCCATTACCATCTGGGAAAAGCTAATGTGGTGGCTGATGCACTCAGTCGCAAGTCCCACGTAAATAACTTGCCAGTTATTCCAGATGAGGAAGAAGAACCAAGCTTGAGGGTGATTCCGTATGGGTCGTTGTATAATCTTGCTCTCGTGCCTACCATTAGAGAGGAGATTGTACGAGCCAAAAGAGAGATAAAGGAATGCGGAAAATCTGAGCAAGAATCAAAGAGGATAAGATGAAATGTTTCTGGAAGATGATCAAGGTGTGTTATGGTTTAACAACCGAAATGTGGTACCTCAGAACATGAAGCTAAGGAAGAAAGTCTTGGATGAAGCTCGTATGTCCATGTACTCAATACATCCAGGAAGCAATAATATGTATCAAGACCTCAAGACAAAAATTTGGTGGACTAGGATGAAGCGAGAAATTGCCAAGTATGTGTCCAAGTGTGATACATGTCGGTGAGTCAAAGCTGATCACATAAAGAAAGCGCGAATGCTGCAACCATTAAGTATTCCGGCATGGAAGTGAGATGACATCAGCATGGACTTTATTATCGGACTGCCTCTCATGTTCAGAAAGCATGACTCCATTTGGGTGATTGTTGACCGGTTAACAAAATCAGCCCACTTCATCCCAGTGAATACGATATTTCCTACTAAGCAATATGTAGAGTTGTATCTCTCAAGAATTGTGTGCTTACACGGAGTCCCGAAAACCATCATATCCGACCGAGGGTCTATATTCATTGCTCGTTTCTGGAAGCAACTACATGAATCTCTGGGAACAAACTTACTTAGAAGCTCAGTATACCATCCTCAAACTGACAATCAGACAGAGAGAGTAAATAAAATTCTAGAGCATATGCTGAGAGCATGTGCCATAGATCATGCAAAGAATTGGGATGACCATTTGCCATTAGCGGAATTCTCCTACAATAATGGTTATATATCAAGCATTAAGATGGCACCATACAAAGCGCTCTATGGCAGGAAGTGCCACACACCACTCAATTGGTGTGAATCCGGCGAGAGGGTGATATTCGGTATTGATCTTGTTAAAGACGCCAAAGAGTGGGTCAAGATTATTCAAGCAAATCTCAAATCCGCTCAATCTCGCTAGAAGAGTTATGTGGACAAGCGACTCCGACCCTTGCATTTTGAAATCAGAGATCATGTCTATCTCTGAGTATCCCCCATGAAAGGAATTCATCGATTCAGGGTCAATGGAAAGCTAGCTCCACGTTTTGTAGGTCCGTTTCTCATCACAGAAAGGTGTGGACCTGTAGCATATCGTTTGAGGCTACCAATATCATTGTCGAGCATACATGACATTTTTCATGTCTCACAACTGAGGAAATGTTTGAAGGAGCCGATAGAGGTTCTTTCGGAAGGCATGGAAACATTACAACCGGATCTCACCTACATCGAGAAGCCACTACAAATCCTCGATGAAAAGACTCGTGAAACAAGGCGTCGATTGTAGCGGTTTTACAAGGTTTTGTGGAATAACCACACTGACGATGAGGCTACATGGGAAAGCGAGAATTTTCTCCAGATAAATTGCCTAGAACTATTATCAACCTATAACCGGTAACCTTCTTTCCATCTCGTTCCTTTTTCTAATCTAGGGACAAGATTCTTTTAAGGAGGGAGGATTGTAAAATCCCTATTTTCAGCGTTCCTAGCTTCGTAGTAGAATTTCATCTGCAAGGTCAAATTCAATTGTAATTAGGGTTTTCAATTTCGAAGGTTGGCGACATGAAATAAAGGAAGGTTATAAATAAAATTTAGCCAAAAAGAAAATAAACACGGCGTTTCAAATGCGAGCTCAAGCGAGGGTTAACGCCACGGTAATCAAATTCAAACTTTCGGAATTTGCTGCAACGTTTGAATTGGAATTTTTGGAGCCACTTTTGTTGTGGGGGGGGGGGGGGGGAACCTCGGTGGGACCCGCATGTCAGTGAATAGAGACAACAATCAAATTTGCTTGTGTGAGCACGCCACCGGGGTAGCCACCGAGCTGCTGCTCGTGCCTTGCTTCCGAAGGCAGTCAAATCCTGCGGGATGATCGATAGACACAGTAGCTACACAACTCAAGTGCATCTTCTCTGCTCACACAAGCACCCGAAGGTTTCCTCCTTGCTTCGTTGTTCACACGCTCGCACAGAAGAAAGAACATGCGCCCGCGCTCCGGTTGCTCATCGCCGATCGCCTCCCGGTGGTTGTGGCGCCCAGATGAGTCATCAAACCGTGGTGCCTCCTCGAAGTCGTTGATCCCTCCTGAGCTCGTGCCCGGCCTTCTCTGATCAGCACCAGCCGTTTCTTCCTCAGCAAAACAAGCAAACGACGCACCCTCACTGCTACACATCGTCCGGGCTACTCCGGTCCAAGCCAACACGCACAGAGGTTAGCACGTCCGTCTAGATCATCATCCCGAATCTTTTTGCTTGTTCCCACTGCCGGCTCACAGGAATTTGAAGAATTGCGCTGGCACACATGAAGAACCAAACGTTTCAAATTGGGAAAATTCGCGTGACCGGCTTGATCATCTTTCCTTCGGTGCAAGACATAGATACTAGCAACCCTAGCGATCTCCCATGCCAAAGCTCGAAGAAATCCGTCCACCCTACGCCCCGGGCGACAGGAAATCGCCGCCGGCGGCTAAAACACGTCGGTCCACCGTCGAGCCTATGCTTGCCGCCGTTTGCTGCAAGAATTGAGTTTCATTTTATGTTCCACGACCACTAGGGATACTTTAGAGCAACTTAGCTCGCCGGGAAAAGCTCAGGACACGCTGGTCCTTGTCGGCTCCGCGCCTCCGACCGCCGTCACCAGTGCCGAGTGGTTTCCGACCGTTTTCATGCGGGGAAAGCTTGCCCGGCAGCTGCACCACGATGTGAGGAGCGTGTAGGGCGAAACCGGAGCAAATTTGGTGGAGAAACGAAGTAGATCAGGGCACGCCACGATCTTGGTTCTGGTGTTCGCGCGAGCTCTGTCCCGAGGTTTAAGAAGAGCCTGACAGGAGGGGCCCACTGTCAGCGGGTGAAGGGAATTTCTCTGTACAAGTTAATTCCGGAAAATGGTCTACATTTGCAAGCCTATAACTCTGTGTAGGAAACTCCAAAAAGAGTGAGACCACTTTTTTTGGATTCCTCATAAGGAGTACTTTGCAGAGAAACAAATTGCTTGCTATGAAAATGCCTGGGGTTTTCTGTAGAATTATTTTTAATTATTACTTTAGAGGTTAATTCCAGGAATATGGGTTTATGAAATATTCCAATTTTTTGTCAGAAAATTCTTCTCCTAGTTCCTGAGATCCAGTAAAAATCATAGGATTTTTAGAGATGATTAAGAGGGCTTAATCAGTAGGTTTTCTCAGGTGTAATTAAATGGGCTGAAAAATCATAGAAACAAATTTTAGAAAAATAGAATAAACTTCACCAAGCCATTCAGCCCAGCAAAAAGCTTAGACAAATTTGAAACAAATTTTTTCTGGAAACCATAGGTCCATACCTATTAGGATATCAAATTCTTCAATGTGACCAAGGCTAATTATATTCCTATAAATCATTGAAGGTAAAATCTGCCAAGAATTTTTGTGGCTATATCCTTCCTCAGAAACTTCTGAAAATTTTACGACAAACCTATCATGAGTTTAGAAAGCCCCTGTAAAAATATCAACCATAGATTCTTTTGTCTTCATCTATTTTGGTTCTGTAGTTTATATATCACATTAATTCATAATGTGACGCATCGTTATTTGATCATTTCGGTAGAGGGAATTCTCACGAAGACTTCGGAGGTCGCTGACTTGCTTCTATTGACAGAAACTTTAGTCGGGATCAACAATAAGGCAAGTCCCGGTTTGCATCCAAATTTACAAGTTTTATATTACGGCTAGGTTTGTATGACACTCCACATGCATGACCCAATAAATCCCTGGAGTTTTATTTAGAGTACATTTTCACTTAATTATAACTGCTGTGATCAAGTTAAGAAAAGTGGGTTAAAAGAGGCATAACTCGAGTAGGCCGTTTCCTACTCGTAAACAGGGATTAAGGGGGATCAATCGGAAGAGTTGGAAATTGATCCACCTAATTGGGGAATGGAGACTGGGCAGTGTGGATGGAAGGCTCAAGGACGTGGTCCTATGAACCTAGTCTCTATCTGAGTCGATTAAGGCCCGTTCTCGTGTGCGACCCTGCTGGACAAGTTTAATCTTGTATCGGATGCATACTGGCTATATGGGACCCATGAAACCGATGTAACATGTTAACTTGGGTGTCGAGACAATCCCCACCGTCTTATGCAGATTCTGAAAGTAGAGAGAAGTTGGCTCTATGAGGCTTTGCGGTAGTGATACTTACTCCAAGTCGGTGGGACTGATTCAACATTTGGGTGTCGTGTGAAAGGTTGCCACATACAACGTTGAGGGGATTGGTTGATCACCTTTCTCAGATGGGCGTATGTGTCGTTTCATCCGGGTGTTTTTGATTCGAATCACCGTCGCTCGCGGTAGTGAGCATACTTGTTCTCTGCGTCGTGACGTAGTAAGAAACTGCGCGAAAATAAATATGCTTCGTGATTAATCCTCATATTGGAGATGAGGGATGATAACTAGTTTCACTAAATTTACTTTCCACTTTGGGCTAGTGGCGTCGAGACAAAGGGTTTCTTGTTTGATTGTGGAGTCTCGACGTTGATGGTGCAAGGTATGTATGGGTCTAGGGTAACTCACTAAATTTACCTTCTTCTCGGGCAAGTGGCATCGAGATGAAGCATTTCTTGTTTGATTGTGGAGTCTCGATGTAAATTGTGCGAGGATTATAAAAGTTGCTTAAAACTGGAAGTAAGGACTCTCTGTTAGCTCAACTTCATCTTTTATGCAAACTTCTTTATTCAACCCCTCTATTTCCAGCATTTAGAGTTCCATGTGTAGGTGTTCGGTTAACTCTTGCTGAGCATAAGCTCACAGTTTGTTGATCCATTGTTTTGCAGGTAACGTTGCATAAGGAAATGTTAGGGGGGAAGGGAGATCCGAGCGGGGCAGCATCCAATGAGGGGTGTGAGTCTAACTTGGAACCCTGCACACTGTCGGGTTTTGATGTGGTGCTAGTGTGAAGCATCCGCGGGCAGGATGGCTTGATTTTGCTTAGCGTAGGCGATAGTACATGAGTGTATTCTTATCTTCCGCTGCAATGTACACCTGTACATTATTTGTAAAATGAGACAATACTATGTATGAGAGACATATATTATTGTGTATGTGTGTTTTTCGGATGTGTGTTGTTGGGTGCCGCATCGCATGGCACCACCCAATGCAATTCCCGAACTGTCGGAACGGGGTCCCTACAATCCTGCAGGTATAAATCGATTATAATCACCGTCCCTCACGCTCAGTGAGTACCACTTGTTCACTGTACTGTGACGAAGAAAGAACAGGCTAGATGTCATGAATAAAAGTTGTTGTTTGAAAGTCTTGCGTTGATTGTTAATGAAGTGCTTTAGATTAGAGCAAATCAAAGTTCTTTTCAACCTTAGGCAGGGCACATAGGTGGAATGTGTTTCTTGTTTCATTGCGGACTTCCTATGTGGCTTAGCACAAGGTTTCTACTCACTTGAGGCTAAAACTTGAAAGTAAGAGTCAACTAATTAGGCGAGTCTTTAAGCAATTTTTTCCTTCCTACGGTACACATAAATTCCAGCATGTAGAGTTGCATGACTTACGGTGACGGGTCAGTCTTGCTGAGCCTTCGTGCTCACTGCTTGTTGTTGAAGAGGCTCCTGAAGAGGAGACGGGTCCCCTAGAGGGAACCACCGTTGAATGGGAGCCGTGCACGCCGCCGTGTTAGAGTGTGCATGTGTGCTAGTGAGGATACATTAGTGGGCTGAATGTGAACTCTTTTGCATAGTCTACGCCCATAAGTGTAGACTATAAAGATATTTTGATGTAATTATGTTTCTAAACAAGTTTATGTAATAAAACTTAGCTTCCATTGTATGTCTTTGATGTGTGTTATCCGGTGTTGTCTATCACAACACCATCAGCGAGATCCCAGAATGTCGGGACCATTGGGTCCTCACATCGTGGCATCAGAGCTTCGTTGAGGTTTAACGCACTGAAAAAGGCTAAATTTTCAAAAATTCGGTGAGGAATGAGTATTAGCCCACATAAGGATGTCATTAGTCTATACACGTGGCAACTCTAACTAATTCCTATGTCAGAAAATCATGCATCTCGATACTTTCTATGTCTTGGGGGTGCATGTATGCGCTGTCCACCAGTGCGCACGAGATTAAGGGTGGAGCCTCACGGGTGGCAGGTAACCCGGCCAGCTTAGGTATCCTCTACGACTCTTCATGTCGTTTAGGGTATGTCAGCAAATGCCAGTCCTCGGCATGCTGCAGGCAAGTAGGTGGAGCCCCATCACGTGGTCGGTAACATGAACACGTAGGTCAAGGCGTGTTTGGCTTGAGAATGCCCGTGTGACTGACGACAGGCAGGCGTATGAAACTGTTTACAGAGCCGGGTTCAATGTGCAGCTGAACCTGATGATTGTGTGGTTTTATGCAGGTATTCTAACCACGATTTAGTAACCGAGTAGCATACGTGTGCGAGAGTCGCTTAGTGTCACTGAATTAACGAAGCCGGCTAAATCCGGTATAGGGTTTTCTTTGTGAGGAACGTAGTACCGGCATACTTGGGTGACGCTTCGACGTCACACCCCACTAAATGATGAACATCATTGTAAAAGTTGAAGATTTTGATCCAGAGAACTAAAAATTTAATTAAACTTCTTCTTTTGATTTGAACTTCAAAATTAAGCAAGTTTCAACTAATATGCTTCTAGGAACAGAGTCCTCTGTTTTCCACTTAATTGATGCTTAAGTTACACAGAGTATAGAGGTCGAGTTGGGGTGGTATGATACATTTCTGGAAAGCCTTGGAAGAGTTCTACAACTTTTGTTTTGATGTCCAGAGGTGTTTTATAAAAGTCCCAAAAATGTTTATGAATAAACCGAGGCTTGAACGTCTATGTGTGGCAAATTCATGAAAAAATGGGACTTGCTAAAAATTTTCTTCACGCAAAGTGGTACATGGATGTTCATCCAAAAAGGGTCTCACATGTTCATTTGAATATGTTGAACCAATATGGACCTAAACATTTATTTGCATGAAGTTTAAAAATCAGATTTTCAAATTCAATGTTCACCGCAAATCATGGCCAAAACTTTGAATACTCATGCAGCCCTATACTTTGGAATTTGAGGAAAAAGTTGGATGACAAACTTTTCATTTTAGGTGGGATAAAAGGAATTTAAGAGAAGCAAATCCAAATTCAAACTGAATTCAATTTGCAAGTAAAATTTAAACTGAATTCAGAGAATTTAAATTCTAGCCCACTTTTAAACTTTTAAACTTTGGAATTTGAGAGATTAACATGAGAAGATATTTTGGGGAGGAAATTTGGGTGTAGCCTACATGTCATTGAGCCAAATGTGTGACTTGCACCGAAAGCAACGTTCTGTTTTTCTGTTTCCACTCGAACAGCCCGAGCTGCACCCGGGCGACACCGAGCTGCTGCCGCAGAGCCACCTCCCGTGGGTTTCCCTCACGCTGGCAACGTGTGTATGTGTTTCCCCTCACTCTCGGCGTGATATACTCCCTTACAGCCGAGGCAACCGGACTTTGCTTCCTCTTCCTCGCGAGCAAACCATGGACCGAGCTCCCACACCGCCGCTGCCTCAGGAGCAACCGGGAAACCGGTAAAAAATCGCGCTCACTGCCTCCGAGCTGAAAAACAGCATGGCACACTCGTTCCTTACCTACTCAACACGAGAGCTAGCGAGTTCCGGCGTTTCCCAAGCCCTAGAGCCGCTCCTCCGCGGCGACTGAACAGAAGTCGGTGATCGGCTTCACATGGACAGCCCACCACAGCGGCTGTCACGGCCGGGCAAGGGCGGCAACGGAAGCGCACAGGCACCGCGCTGCTTCCACCCGAAGCTCAAGCCAAGTCGTGAAGTATCGCCAGCGAATTTTGGAATTTTGTCCCGGTGGCTTCAAACCGAGCGTCCGGTACTGGATACTCAAATTCACTCTCTCTAATTGTTCTTAGATCATCAAACTTTGCACATACAGGCTGGACTAGCCGGCGAGCATATTCTCTTTAGCAACCATAGCATGAAACCACCTCGGAGCGGCGGATTTTGAGGTTTTCCGAGCGCTTCTTCGGCGGAGCCGATCGGGCGCACGGTGCCGACAAACTTGCCTCTGTTTCCGAGCTAGTTTGAGGCCTTGTCGATCTTCCTAGTGGTTCCCTGGTGCTGTAGAGCTAGTTGTACGAGCGGTTGGCAAGCTAGAGAGGCTGGCCAACGGCGCCGAAGTGCATCCGAGGCCGCCACACGTCGCCGATGGTATTTCGGCCACTGGCAGCCCGAGCACACCCCACCATCGTGTTCCCCGGCCTCCAAAACAGCCTAGAGGTGAGCCTCAGCCCGGGCGGCAACCGGAAACACCGAGCCGGCGAGCTCCGGCATCGGTCCGGTGAGGAAGGCGGCGCGCGCGCGAAGGGGTGAGCGAGAGGAGGAAGAAGGGCGGGCCCCAGCTGTTAGCGGCTGAAAAATACAAAGGATCTGTTGTGACTCGGATCTTCTGTGAAGGCACGCTGAAACCATGTGACACGGTGTGGCTCAATTCTGAGTGGCTGGAGTTTAAACCCGTGGGCCCAAGCAATTTTCTATAGCAAAACAATTCCCGAGATTGTCCCAACTTTGAAAATTGTATCTTTGTGTAGGAATCTCCAAATTGAGTGATTCAAATTGGGTTGTATTCATTTTGCAAAGATCTATCGAAATATGAACCCAAATTTGTATGAAAATCAATATTAAATTCTGGAAAACTCTTTGAAGGTTTTTTGAAAAAAGAATTATTGAGGGAGTTTGGTTCATCCAAAACTCCTCAAATTTTTCCAGAATATTCTTTAGCATATTGTTGACCTTCTAGAAAATTTTAAGCTCATTTTAAGATGATTTGAGTAGGAATTTGCTAAATTCAAACTGATGTCTTCATAAGGGTCCAGAAACATTTTCAGAAAGTGTTGCCCACTTGTAAAATCTATTCTAGGCAATTCATAGCTCCAAAAATCATGACAAAATTTATTCAAGCTCTCTGAGTCATACTTGAAATTGTATTTCACTTAATTGGGCATGAAAATGCACATTACTCCAGAATTAATTCTTTTGATTAGAAATGCTTAAGGAATTGTTCTGGAAGAACTACTTAAGTAAAAGGTCTGAATTTTGGATCAAATTACTTTCATGTGACCAGGAACTCACATGTAAATTATCAGCTC
Organism: Neostapfia colusana; assembly: GCA_030760725.1. Classification (NCBI taxonomy): domain Eukaryota; kingdom Viridiplantae; phylum Streptophyta; class Magnoliopsida; order Poales; family Poaceae; genus Neostapfia; species Neostapfia colusana. Next base: position 22,540,658 of record JASWHV010000011.1, read on the forward strand.
AAGTTGAGCCTTAGAACGCCCTGTCCTTGTTCTATCATGCTTATTTATGTGGGAAAATACATAAGACACTTGGGGGAATTATGGAGAACACAATTGTATTCCACATTAGCTGCAATTTGGAAAGCTAAATATATGGTTACTATAGAACATGCTGTAAAAGTTTTGAAGCCATTGGAGTTCTTGTTCTTCAGTTGCATGCAAATCTTTTCAGCTCATCTCTTATGTTCATTAGGAAAGTAGTTAGTTATGAACTACAACACTAAGACAAATTCAGTTCATTCCTGTTTCTTTGCACAACAGAGGCAAACCAAGCCATTCTTGGCATTTCCACACAGCCTCTGTTCTTAAGAAATCAAGTCTTTAATTCTCCGAATTACATTATAAAATCTGTGCATATACATGTCATTAGGATTCATGACGAAGGGGATTCGAAGGAGTGATTCATTGAAGTGGATCAAACTCCGTAGGATCAAGTGATTGATCGGCAAGGATCAATAATTGCTTATATACACCACTACCCTGCAAAACAGGCAAGCTCCGCTTTGCATTTAACAGCTTTTAAGTTTTTACTTTGTATTCACTCTTTCTATTAAGATATGAAATGTGCATTAGGTCTAGTTGTTTGATACTCCTCTTGCATGACCCAATGACCCCATGGAGTATTGGGTAGGTGTCTTTTCATCGTGTAGAACTGCCATGCTTAAGTAAGGTTCGGTAGAAGTCGAGTGGTGAGATGCTACTCGCATGATCAGGAACAACAGGGGCATACGGGATTGGTTAAGAAAATTGTTAGCAAGTTAAAGTTGAGACCAGCAGGTTGTAGGGGCAGCAGACATAGGGGTCTGGGTGCTATAGACCTGTCCATGTCGGTCAAGGACCGACCCATATGTGGTCCTGTTGAGCAAGTTTGAGTTGTGTACCAGACTCATGCTGGCTATATGGGACCCAGTAAACCGATGTACCTCGGGAAGCTTGCTTTGAGCCTTTTCGGGTCGCCTCAGGCGAGAGGGCCGGTGTGCAGTATGTTGGTAACACTCTCATGACATCTCATGTCAGTAGGTGCACCATGGGAGTGGCTACTGTACGGGGCTATTTGATCGATTCAACATGGGTGAAACGGGGGAAAGGCTGCTACGTACGACGTCAGTGATAGTTGTTGTAGGCAACGTCGAGTACGGGCGTACGAGTCGTATAGTCCGGGTGTTATTGATTCGAATCACCGTCGCTCGCGGAAAAGGACTGAGCATACTTGTTCTCACAGTCGTGACATAGTAAGAACTTGCATGAGAAAGGAACTAATCATTATGGCTTGAAGTTTATACTATCTTTGTGATGTACCTTTGATGAATAGTTAGAGCAAACTCGATTCATTTCCACCATGAGCAAATTACATCGGGGGAAAGCATTTCTTGTTTGATTGTGGACTCCCGATGTGGCGTGCCCAAGGTTACTTTTAAAATTGCTGCAATAATACCTAAAAGTAAGGATTCACTTTTAGGCGAGTTCTTTATGCATTATGCTATCCCACTGTATGTTATACCCTCATGTAGAGTTTCATGACTAGGGTTGACGGTTAAGTCTTGCTGAGCGTTATGCTCACGGATGCTATCCGAGTTGTTTTGCAGGTATTCACTTCATGCTTATGAGAATGGATGCCGATGAGACTCAGAAAACTCCGAGTGGTTACTCAAGAGCATTCTTGCCGTTGCTGTTTGTTCTTCGTGTTGCTAGTAAGAAACGTCCACGGGCTGGACTGTTTCTTTGATGCTAAGCTAGAAATGAGTTGTGAGAGTTGTAGTCTTCCGCTGTAGTTTATTTTGAGATAAGTATTTGTAAAATACTCTTTTTACGCTTCCGTGAAGCTTTGTGTAATATGATGTTTTCCTCGACACGTATGCTGTTGGGTGCCGCATCGCACGGCACCACCTGACGCGGTCCTCGGGCGAGCGGCACGGCCCCGTGATCGGGTCCAGGCCCGCACATGTTTCATCCCTTAACTTGTCCAAATATGCAGTAGAGTTGAAACTGTCCGGAAAACAGGGCAGAGTAAATAGTCTCTGCAACTCTCTGTAAAATGAGCATAACTTCCTGCATAAAAATCCAAAAATAGAAAATGATATATTTCTAAAAATTTAATGAGATATGTTACAACTTTGTAACATAAAGTTTTGTCAAATTATGCGCATAATTAACTGGAATTCTTGGATCAAGTCAGTAACTTTGAAATTCTGTAACTTTGAAATCTCATAAATTTTGAACCAGGGCAGATCTGAGGGCATACAAAAACATTATGGAAATCTATTGAAGTTAACTTAACTTTGATGTTGAACTCCAGAACTGATTTTGCCCTTAACATGGTTTAAATCTGTGTAGAATGGAAACTGGTCAGCACTGTCAATTTTGGGCAGTGCAGTGCCAATCAACGTGTTGAAAAGTTTGATTAATGTTTCAAATTTTTTGGAGTTCAATGACATGTTTTATGTTATAACTCGCTTTTTTTCTTGTTGAAATGAATATTTGACCTTTTTCAAATATGTTTCTACATATGGAAGCGGATAAACAACTGGAGAACGGATGGGTGGTGTCCCATTGTTGTCAACGCCGCTGGTATCCAGACTTGTTGAAGCTTATGCTTCAATATTTCGGATATATGGAGATGTCGCGTTTTCTTGCCAAGGAAGAAGCTGAGAACGAGCACACGACATGGATCATATATGTGGATGTTCCGGCAGGACCGACTCCACCGGGTTGGGCACCGTTCACTATCACGGTGAGCGGTAGACACCCGTAGGACATGTGGCAATTGACAACCCGTGATGCCATGTCATGCTTTTGTCGGCTACATGTGCGAGATATGGAGGGCACTCCATATGCGCTTGTTCCAGTGGAGGGACGAGCTAACCACATGTGGTTGGAGTGGTACTTTGCAGCAACTGATCCAAGTTGCCCAAGGTACAATCCAGCGGAAGCAAATCTTAGCCTCCATCTTATGGCAGAAAGGAATGTGGTGAACACCAAGCTGTCCATACAGTTTGACTTGCCATGAAGCTCAAGGAGAGCACCAGCCGCCGCGACCATTACAGGAGTGCCCATAATGTGCTCCGTAATGTACTTCTACCGACGATAAAGCGACTGAATGAGCAGCATAATCAGTTGCGTCGGTTGAGGAAAGCGAGGAAGAAAAGTCGTGTTGACATCACAGCTTTGCAGCAGCAAGTCCAGAATTTGACCTAGCAGAACAAAGTCCTCACTCAAGAGCGTGATGACTTGATTGAGGAGGGACAGAACTGGGAGATGGACTACAATCAGGCCATGGACGAGGTGAATGCTTTGCAGGACCTCATACCTCAGGTAGTGGGCCTACCATTGGTAGGTGCAGTACCCGTGGTTCTTGGCATTCCGGTGATACCGGAACCTGAACCCGAAGATGAGGTCATGGATCCTGAGCCACCAGCAGAACCATCGGAGGAGGTAGACTCACAGGAGGTCGACTTCCACTCCAACTAGGGAGTTTTCGTTGCCAAGTAGGGCAGCGAGGGTGGTTGTATGGAATAGCATTTGGTAGCAGCAAGCATGATGGTTCCAAAAGCACCGTTATGCTTGGGGGAAAACATACCCTGCATCTCTAATAGTCTTAGAGGGACAAAAGGTTGACATCATCCTAGGGATGTCATGGCTAAACCGCTACGGTGCTGTTCTAGACGTCGTCCTTCGAGTCGTGCATTTGCACCCATCGGTGCACGAGTCTCATTCTTTATTTCTGGACAGTCCAGAAATAAAACTTCCAGCCGTAAACCAATCCACCACCATCAGCCTGGAGGACATTCCAGTAGTCCGTGAGTTTCCCGACGTATTCCCGGATGACCTACCGGGTGCTGCCCAACCGGGAGGTGGAGTTCAAGATTGAACTTGCACCGGGAACAATGCCAATATATAGAAGGCCGTACAAGATGGCACCGAAGGAATTGGCGGAATTGAAAACACAATTGACAGACCTGCTGGACAAGGGTTTTATTAGGCCGAGCTCCTCGCCATGGGGCTGTTCGGCATTATTCGTCGAGAAGAAGGACGAAACGTTACGGCTTTGCGTGGACTATCGTCCACTAAACGCCGCTACGATCAAGAACAAGTACCCATTGCCCGACATCGACATGTTATTTGATCAATTGGTCGAGGCAGGGATCTTTTCGAAGATTGATTTAAGATCAGGGTACCACCAGATTAAGATCAGAGCTGAGGACATACCGAAGACGACTTTCTAGATGAGGTACGGGCTCTATGAGTACCTTGTCATGTCCTTCCGCCTCACCAATGCTCCAGAGCACTTCATATACTTGATGAACTCGGTATTCATGCTGGAGCTGGACAAGTTTGTCGTGGTCTTCATCGACGACATATTGGTATATTCCAAGTCGGAGGAAGAGCACCGAATCATTTGCGTATAGTCTTGCAACAGTTGCGAGATCACAAGCTGTACGTTAAATTCAGCAGGTGCGAATTCTAGATATCGCAAGTACCAATCCTCGGGCATATTTTATCTGTGGAGGGCATCTCTGTAGACCCGGGCAAGATTGTACGAGTGCTGAATATGAAATCCCCGAGGTCTGTCCACGAGGTGCGGAGTTTCCTCGGACTGGCGGGATATTATCGGAGGTTCAATCCAAATTTCTCGAGGATTGCAAAGCCTATGACCGAACTGCTGAAGAAGGCTTCCAAATATATCTGGAGCACGGCATGTGAAGCGGCATTTAAGGCGTTGGTGAAGCATTTAATATCAGCACCAGATACAACAAAACCGTTTGATGTGTATTGCGATGCATCCGGCATTGGGCTCAGATGTGTGCTGATGCAAGACAGAAGAGTGGTCGCGTATGGATCACGGCAGCTTCAGAACCATGAGCAAAAGTATCCAACTCATGACTTAGAACTCACTGCCGTGGTACTCGCACTCAAGATGTGGAGGCATTATCTGCTGGGAAACCTCGTACATCTATACACCGACCACAAGAGCCTCAAATACATATTCACTCAGAAAGAGTTGAACATGAGGCAGCGAAGATGGTTAGAGTTGATAAAGGATTATGAAATAGAGATCCATTATCATCCCGGCAAGGCAAACATGGTGGCCGATGCCCTGAGACGCAAGTCACACATTCATAATCTGACCATTACACCGATTGAAGAGAATGAACCAAATCTGTATTTGGTTCCACATGGAGTTCTCTACAATTTAACTCTTATCCCCACCATCCGTGAAGAGATAGTGGCAGCCCAGAAAAATGACAAGGGTATGTCGCATTTGCGGAGATGAGTAGACAGTGGGGATCTGAATTTCTTACGGAAGGACGGAGACGGTGTTCTGTGGTTCAAAAACAGAATAGTCGTACCCCGTAACCCGGAACTACGGAAGAAAATTTTTTACGAGGCTCACTTGTCAAAGTTTTCTATTCACCCTGGCTGCAACAAGATGTATCAAGAGCTCAAAAGTAAATTTTGGTGGACACGAATGAAGCGGGAGATTGCTAAATATGTGTCCGAGTGCGATACATGTCGTAAGGTGAATGCTGACCACATGAAGAAACCAGGACTGTTGTAACCACTAGACATTCCTGCCTGGAAGTGGGAGGACGTGAGCATGGATTTCATTATCGGTTTACTTACCACATTTCAAAAGCATGATTCAGTTTGTGTAATCTCGTAGACCGGCTCACGAAGTCTGCCCATTTTATCCTGGTCAACACCAATTACAACGCCAAGAAGTATGCTGAATTATACATCTCACGGATCTTATGTTTACATGGCGTACCCCACACCATCATCTCAGATCGAGGCACTTTATTTGTGTCTCGTTTTTGGGAGCAATTACATGCAGCATTGGGTACAAAACTGATCTGTAGTTCAGCGTACCACCTGCAGACGGATGGGCAAACCAAGCGGGTAAACCAAATCCTGGAAGATATGTTACGGGCTTGTGCTATTAATCACGGTAAGAATTTGGATGATCACTTACCGTTAGCCGAGTTCTCGTACAACAATGGGTACCAGGCCAGCATAAAGATGGCGCCCTATGAGGTGCTATACAAGAGAAAATGCCATACACCACTGAATTGGTGTGAATCCGGCGAGAGGGTCACCTTCAGGATTGATCTTGTCAATAATGCGGAAGAGAAAGTTCGGGTTATTCAATCAAACTTGAAAGTCGCCCAATCCCGACAAAAACATTATGCGGACCAGAGAAGACGCCCTCTACAATTTGAAGTCAGTCATCACGTGTACCTACGTGTGTCTCCGACGAAGGGGGTAAATAGATTCGGGGTCACAGAAAAGTTGGCACCCCGATTCATCGGTCTATTCAAGGTTTTGGAAAGGTGCGGATTCGTTGCATACCGGTTGGAATTACCAACGACACTCTCCGATGTGCACCATATCTTCCACATCTCTCAGCGACTCAATTGCTATTATAGCACCCGTTTCGAGCGGCTTCGGCAAAATGACACGTCGTAGGCTTCTTTAAAATAGCACTTATATCGTTGACGCACCGTTAAAATAGAATTTCAGTCTAATCTCCCTCTTTTAAACATTTTTCTTTTCTTTTCTAATTATTATAAACTCTGAAATGACCATTGTACCCTTCTTTTATTTTTTACTGTTTTTGGCTGCATCCTTAATCTCTGAAATGTGGCCGCACCTTGTATAAGCAGCCTGTGTTCATTTCGAATTTGGGGCGCAGAACGCTTGTGATTTTTACATGGATAGTCAGGAGAGTTCAGCAGTCTGTTATTCTACATAAATAGAATGATCTTCCAGGGAGTTGCAGGCGGCGGTTCGGGCACGGAGGGCTAGCGGTGCCGGCTCGGAGGCCTGGCGGCGGCTCGGCCACACAGGCCTGGCGGCGACGGTCAGCCCTCGGAGGCCTGGCGGCGACGGCCCACCCTCGGATTTCTGGCGGCGGCGGCTCGCCCTCGGTCTGGCGGCGTTTGGGAGAAGAGGAACAGTAGCGAAGCAAAAGGTTAGGGTACAGTAGAAAATTAAAGAAGGGCACAATGGTTATTTTGGAGTTTATAATAATTAGAAAAAAATGTTAAAAAGAGGGAGATTAGACTGAAATTCTATTTTAACGGTGCGTCAATGATATAAGTGCTATTTTAAAGAAGCCCACGACGTGAGTGTCATTTTGTCGAAGCCGCTCGAGACGAGTGCTATAATAGCAATTGACTCTCTCTCAGCTGAGGAAGTGCCTCATTTTTTCAACCACCGTCCAGCTGGGAGATATCGAGGGACTGAAACCGGATCTCACGTATCGGGAGGAACCGGTTCAGATCATCGACGAGAAGGCCCGAACCAGACGCAACGGAACATTGTGGTTCTACAGGATATTGTGGAGTAATCACTCCACGGATGAAGTGACATGGGAAAGCGAGGAGTTTCTTCACACTAATTATTCGGAATTTTTAACGTCACACATCCGGTAATTCTCCATCATCCTCTCTCATTTTTTACCTTATAATCTCGGGACAAGATTCTTTTAAGAGGGGGGAATGTAAAGGCCCAAGTTTTTCACTTGCTAAAGTGTTCATCACACCACACCCTCAGCTCATATTGCGGTAATGTAACATCCTCAAATTTACTACCATGCATTGCATACATTTTTCATGTAGAGAAGCATTTAAAAAGAAGAGGAAAATAAAGGAAGGAACATATAAACAAATAAATAGATTAAAGGAAACAAAAATTGGAAATAATACAAATAAAATGAAAAGAAAAAGAAATAAAAAATAAATAAAATAGCCAAACCTGGCCGCCCCTAAATTTCCCCCAAATTTCCCTCTCCCCTAATTTTCCCTAAATTCCATGATTTTCCCCAATTTTCTTAAAATTCCCATAGGGAAATTTTCCCCACATTTAGGGGGAATCCCCCCCCCCAATTAGCCGCACCACCTAGGGGGGAAACCCTAGCCGACCCCTCCTCCCCCTTGGCCGCACCACCTAAAGGGGGTAACACTAGCCACCCCCTTCTCTTTTTTGTGGGATTCTCTTTGTCCCCCAAATATTCTCTGCCCTTGGTGGAAAATAAATAATTAAATCACATCCCCTAGTTTCCACCTCTTTTTAAATTAAATCTCAGCCCATGGATAAATGAGTTGCTAAAATCCTAGCCACCCTAGCTGTTTTCTTCCCCTTATAAATAAAACTCCCCTCCTAGCCACCACCCCCTAGCCCTATTTTTCTGGCCGCCACCCCATCTATCTCTGCTGCCAAGGTTTGGTCGTCGCCGTGCTGAAATTGGCCGCGGTTGAAGCTCCGCCACGCCTGGCTGTCGCAGGAGAAGAAGCCCCCCCCGACATCGTGCCCTAGCCGCAGCTTCACCAATCTCCAAAGAAAATCTACAGCTGCTGCCATTGCAAGGAGAAGGACCCTGCCGCAAGGAGGAGAGGAGGAAGAATTTAGGTAGGTTTCCGTCACCCCTCTTACCACGTCGCCGCTGTTTCTACGCACCCATTTTCTGCGCCCCCTGCGAGCAGAAATTCCTGCGTGTGGACAGACCATGTTTTGGTCAAGTTTTGACGGTGGAATTGATCTACAAATTGTGTCAAGATCATAACCACGTCCACACTCGATCCCAGCAGCCTTGTTCATCATAAAACCCCAAGGAAGCCTACTAAAACTTGCAAAAACACGTGCAAACTGATTTTTATAAACTGCACCATAGGAACTGCATTCATCTACCTCATTGCATCTTGAGTAAAGTTTGTGCATGATAACTGATTGTTGTGATCTTTATATGTGTGTGGTCATGAGTAGGACACTTCAAGAGGACGTCTACGAGGAACTAAAGCACCAAGACTTCGAGACGCTTGAGCAACACGAACCGCGGGAGCAAGGCAAGTGCCCCTTTACCATATTGAACCTATGATTTTGATCTGTTTTGCTTGCAAAAATTGCATGCTCGTGTCAACTTGATGGGAAACCCATTTATAGGAGTTTACTAGTTTTGTTAGTCATCCTTGTCGCCGGGAAAATTGTTGAGTCGGGTATGATCATTTTTCCCTTTTGCTTCGCTCAATTTACTGGATACGGGAAGCTGAAATAAAACATGTTTAGCTACTGCACTCATGAGATTAAAGATGATGGGAACTTGATGATGTTAATAAGCATGGAATCGGGGAGATCTAGGCGAGCTTGGTTCGTGGATGTCGCTGAATGATAATATGGTTTGCTCGCTGTAGATCTACGGACCGGTTCATGCGAGCACATGCCAGGAAAACAGTGCCACCACAAGGCCAAATATGGGTGCGGCTTAGCTGACTAATTAGGTGTGTTGCTAGCTTGTTATGGACCATTGGATGGCATGGGGAATAGGAGTCAAGGAGGACTGCCCTGGGAACTGCATGGCACAAGAGGGGGCCCGTGGGTGGGAGAATGGAGATTTGAACCTGCCGGCAAAACCTCAGTGGGTCCGTACATTCTAGTAGCCCCTTTGTAAAGGCTATTTTGTGATCTCTTGGTCATACACCGACGGTTGTGTAGTGTCATAATGGAGGTTCTTTGTAGTCACCAATGGGTGACGAAATCACGAACTTGTGGGTAAAGTGGTGCCACCTCTGCAGAGTGTAAAACTATCATGATAGCCGTGCTTCCGGTTACAAGCATCTGGCCAACTTCCATGATTAGAGGCAAAACTTGGGATGGATATTCGGGTATGGTTTTCGAGACTGGTTTTGGGACTGTTTTGGGTCATGATAACGAGTTTGTTTTCGGTTCTATGAAAATGAGATGGTTATGAGTATTTATGAGTATGAGATGAACTTGAGAAAGAATATTGGCTGGTTGAGGCTTGATAAATGATGAATTATAATGAAGGAATGATAATGACTTACTTGGTTATGTTGGGATTTAACTCACCTAGAGATAGTTGCTGTTTTTACCAAGTTTGTGAAATAAAATTTGCTTGCTGCAATGAAACCATTTATTTTCTACATTGTTGTAAGCTACATGTCATACTTTCCCACACTTGCTGAGTACGACATGTACTCACCCTTGCATTCCCACATATACTTCAGCTACAGAGAAGAATACTTCGAGGAACAGGTGGAGTACTAGGCGTGCGCACTACCGTCAACATGCCTGTGGAGTTGGAGTGGAGCCCCATCGTCTTTAGTGATTTTATGCTGTTGTTTAGAGTCTTCCGCTGCAAGAATAAGTTAGATATTCATGAGTGAGACAATGAGTCAATGTAATAAAGTACTTAAACACTATTCGTACGTGGTTATATTCTGAATTCAGTTTGTGAGAAAGCTATGTATGCGTGATGAAGTCCGAATAACCATCCCAAGATTTGCCTCTAATCATGGAAGTTCGCCAGGTGCTTGTGACCGGAAGCACGGCTATAATGATAGTTTTACACTCTGCAGAGGTGGCACCACTTTACCCACAAGTTCGTGATTTCGTCACCTGTCGGCGACTAGAGAAAACCTCCATTCTGCCATTACACAACTGCCAGTGTTTGGCCAAGAGATCACAAAATAGCCTTTACAAAGGGGCTACTAGAATGTACGGACCCACTAAGGTTTTGCCGGTAGGATCGAATCTCCATTCTCCCACCCACGGGACCTCTCTTGTGCCATGCAGTTCCTAGGGTAGTCCTCCTCGACTCCCATTCCCAGCGCCATCCAATGGTCCATAACATGCTAGGAACACACCTAATTAGTCAGCTAAGCCGCACACATATTTGGCCTTGTGGTGGCACTGTTTTCCTGGCATGTGCTTGCATGAACCGGTCCTTAGATCTACGGCAAGCAAACCACCATTTCATTCAGCAACATTCACGAACCAAGCTCGCCTAGATCTCCCCAATTCCATGCTCATTAACATAATCAAGTTCTCGTTATCTTTATTCTCATGAGTGCAGTAGCTAAACAAGTTTTATTTCAGCTTTCCGTATCCCATAAGTTGAGCAAAGCAAAAAGGAAAATGACCATACCCGACTCATCAACTTTTCTGGTGACAAGGATGGCTAACAAAACTAGTAAACTCCTATAAAAGGGTGTCCCATCAAGTTGACACAAGCATACAAGTTTTCACAAGCAAAAGAGTTTCAAAAACATGGGATCAATATGGTCAAGGGGCACTTGCCTTGCTCCCGTGGTTCGTGTTGCTCAAGCGTCTTGAAGTCTTGGTATTGTAGTTCCTCGTAGACGGCTTCTTGAGCGTGTCCTTCTACTCACGACCACACACATACAAAATTTACAGCAATCAATTATCATGCACAAACTTATGCAATGAGGTGGATGAATGCAATTCCTATGGTGCAGTTTATAAAAATCAGTTTGCACATGTTCTGGCATGTTTTTGTAGGCTTCGATGGGGTTTTATGATGAAAAAGGCTGCTGAGATCAAGTGTGGACGTGGTTATGATATTGACACAATTTGTAAATCAATTCCACCGTCAAAAATTGACCAAAACATGGTCTGTCCACACGCAGAAATTGCTGCTCTCAGGGGGTGGGGAAAACAGGTGCGTAGAAACAGCAGCGACGTGGTAAGAGGGGTAACAAAAACCTACCTCACTTCTTCCTCCTCTCTTCCTTGCGGCAGGGCTTTCTCCTTGGAATAGCAGCAGCTGGAGATTTTCTTGGAGAATTATGCAGCTGCGGCAAGGGCAGAACGTCGGGGGCTTCTTCTCCTGCGACGGCGAGGCGTGGCGGAGCTTTGACAGCGGCCAAACTCCAGCAGGGGGCGGCGACCTGAACTTGGCAGCAGGGGAGGGCGGCGGCCAGGGGTTTTTGGGTCTGGGGTGGCGTCTAAGGGGGGAGGGTTTTATTTATAAGAGGGGGAAATAGCTAGGGAAGCTAGGATTTTAGCAACTCAATTATCCAAGGGCTGAGATTTAATTTTAAAAGAGGTGGGAGCTAGGGCTGTGATTTTATTATTTATTTTCCACCAATGGCTGAGATTATTTCGGAAAATAAAAGCCCACAAAAAAACAAAAAGGGGCGGCTAGGATCCCCCTCTTATGGGCTGCGACCAAGGGGGTGCACTAAGGTTCCCCCCCCCCCCTTAAGTGGTGCGGCCAAATTGGGGGAAAAGCCCCCCCCCCCAAATGTGGGGAAAAATCCCTAGGAAAATTTGGGGAAAAACAAGAAAATTAGGGAACAGGGGAATTTTGGAAAAATTGGGGGCAGCTAGGTTTGCTATTTTATTTATTTTTATTTCTATTTCTTTTTATTTTCTATTTATTTTCATTATTTTCTATTTTTATTTCCTTTTATTATTTTATTTGCTTCCATATTCCTCTCTTTATTTTCTTCTTTATTTTAAATTCTTCTCTACATGAAAAATGTATGCAATGCATGGTAGTAAAATTGAGTGTGTTACAAACTTACCCCCCTTAAAATGAATATCGCTCTCGAGATTCGATACAGTGGAGAAAATATGAGGGAATTCCGTCTTGAGGTCTTCCTCACGTTCTCATGTAGTTTCGGCTTCCGTGTGATGGCTCCATTGTACCTTGCACCAACGGATTACTTTGTTCCTCGTGACCCTTTCCTTTATGTCCATGATTTTGATGGGGTGTTCCGCGTAGGTCAGATCCTCCTGAAGTTCTAGGTCATCCATCGGTACATGTTCTTCCGGTACTCTTAGGCACTTCTTGAGCTGGGGTATGTGAAATACGTCGTGCATGTCAGAGAGGTGCGTTGGCAGCTCTAGTTGATAGGCTACCTCTCCTCGCTTGTCCAAAATCTTGAATGGCCCGATGTAGCGAGGTGCTAACTTGCCTTTGACGTTGAACCGTCATTGGCCTCGGATAGGCGACACCTTAAGATACACGAAGTCTCCAACTTCGAAGGTCAAACTCCTTCGCCAATTGTCCGCATAGCCCTTTTGACGTGACTGAGTAGCCTTCAAGTTTTCACGTATTGTTTGGACTTGCTTTTCTGCGTCTTGCAGCACTTCGGGTCCAAATACTTGGCTTTCTCCAGTCTCATTCCAGAACAGCGGTGTTCTACACCGTCTACCATATAATTCTTCGAAAGGTGATGTTTTAAGGCTGGCTTGGTAACTATTGTTGTATGAGAATTCAGCATATGGCAAGCTCTTGTCCCAACTACGCCCATGTTTCAAGGCGCAAGCTCTCAACATGTCTTCCGAAATCTGATTTGTCCTCTCAGTTTGCCCATCGGTTTGTGGGTGGTATGCAGAGCTAAAATTCAACCGTATAGCCATAGCTTCAAGCAGCTTCCTCTAGAACCTAGAGGTAAATTGAGAACCTCGATCTGAAACTATCCTCTTCGGAACTCCATGACAACACACGATTTGCTCCATATACAGCTCGGCTAGTTGTGCGACAGTGTACTTGGTCCTAACAGGAATAAAGTGGGCTGATTTCGTCAATCGGTCCATGATAACCCAAATTGAGTCGTAGCCCGGCTGAGTACGTGGCAATCCGACTATGAAATCCATGCTGATGTCTACCCACTTCCACTCGGGTACTTTCAATGGCTGCCATAATCCAGCAGGTCTTTAATATTCGGCCTTCACTCGTTGGCACGTGTCGCATAGGGCAACATATTCAGCTATATCTCTTTTCATGTCATCGCAAGTTTTCAGGTCCTTCTACATCTTTGTACAGCCGGGGTGTATGGAATAAGGCGAGTCATGTGCCTCCTTTTGTATCGTGTCACGGATGTGCTTCACGTTAGGCACACAAATCCTTTTCCCTAACCAGAGCGTGCCATTCTCATCTTCCTTGAAATCCTTTTATATCCCTTGTCGGATTCTTTCCTTGATTTCTTTTATTTCCTCATCCGTTGCTTGACCATCTCGTATCTCTTGTTCCAACGTTGAGTTTAGTTCTACCACCTCCATCTCCTTACGCAGCTCGGGTGGCAGCTCCCGAACCGTGAGTTGGTGACATGCTCCCTTTCGGCTCAATGCATCAGCTTCTACATCGGCCTTCCCGGGGTGATAGTTGATTCCTACATCATAATCCTTGATGAGTTTCAACCATTGACGTTGAATCAAATTCAGATCCGTTTGCGTGAATATATACTTGAGTCTTTTGTGATCCGTGTAGATCTCACATCAGTGATCGAGGATATAATGCCTCCAAATCTTCAAGGCATGTACGATGGCTGCAAGTTCCAGGTCATGTGTAGGGTAATTCAGCTCATGTTTCTTTAGTTGCCTTGATGCATAGGCTACCACTTGGCCTTTTTGCATAAGGACACATCCAAGTCCTTGTCTTGAGGTGTCACAATATATATCAAAGCTCTTGCTCACGTCTGGCAATACCAAAACCGGTGCTGTTGTTAATCTCTTCTTTAACTCCTCAAAACTATCTTGAGAAGCTTGTGTCCACTGAAATACTTTCCCTTTCATCAGCAATTCAGTCATAGGCTTCGCTATTTTGGAGAAATTCCTGATGAACCGGCGGTAGTATCCAGCCATCCAAAGGAAACTCCAAATGTCCCTCACATTCTGCAGTTGGTTCCACTTTAAACATCCCTCACTTTTCTGGGATCAACCGATACTTCTCCTTCGGAGATGATGTGGCCTAAGAATGATATCTCCTTTGGCCAAAACTGACACTTGCTAAACTTAGCATATAATTGATGCTCTTGCAGTTTATGCAATGTCAATCTTAAGTATTCCTCATGTTCTTCCTCGCTTTTTGAATACACCATGATGTCGTCGATGAAAACCACGACGAACTTGTCCAAGTACTCCATGAAGAGCTTATTCATGAGGTACATAAAGTATGCAGGTGCATTTGTCAACCCAAATGACATGACGGTATATTCATATGAACCATACCGCGTTCTGAAAGCCGTCTTAGGTATGTCGGAGGGCTTAATCTTCAGCTGAAAGTATCCCGACCGAAGATCAATCTTGGAGAAAATTCGGGCACCTTTCATTTGATCGAATAAGTCCTGTATGCGGGGCAGTGGGTATTTATTCTTGATTGTCACTTCGTTGAGAGACCTATAGTCCACACACATTCTTTGAGTTCCATCTTTCTTGTCTACGAAGAGCACGGGGGTCCCCACGGTGATGAGCTTGGGCGTATAAAACCCTTATCTAGATGCTTCTGGATTTTCTTCTTGAGCTCCACTAATTTATTAGCAGGCATCCTATATACACTTTATACAACATATACATCCCTGGACCATGTCACCACAATCGAGTTCCAAAGTAATGAACTTCATGGATCGAAAGTTCATTTCGACCGTCGTGGGTCGCCACAAGATGTTAAGTGTGTTAGCATGCGTATATCCTCGCTATTGTACAAGACCCAAACATGTCCTCGTTCGAAGTGATATATTGAATGCATAATATATTCGAACCCAACCCACTGTTTTACAACATCTTCTGGATATCGAAAGGTGAAACCAAATGATTTGAATAAAAAAATTCAAACATGGTTTCCCTGTACAGATTCCAGTCCAGCTGACCAGTCTGAAGAATTCAACTGTTTTGACCACATTGGAAGCAAAATCTGGACTGGAGTTCAACAACAAAGTTGTAGTAGACTCAAAAAGGAATCCATATTGTATTTATTTGCATCCATATCGTTTGTGAATTAGGAGTTATGATTTATACAAGTAAACAGTTTTCTGTAAAAATTTTGACAGCACCTCCGGCACGAATATGATCGTCCGCGTGCCCGAGAAAACTGCGATGGAATGTCGGTACTACGCCCTCACCAAAAAAAATCCTAAGCTGGTATTCCAGCATATTCGTATCAAATGGTGGAACTAAGAACGTCACTCACAAACGGTTTCTAACCGTCATGCTCTAACGTGATCAATATACCTGCAGAAAACCACTCAATAATGGGGCACACAAAGGTTGATCATTTCAGGCAGGTCCATATCATAGTAAAAACATGCGATCCGTATCATTTCCGTTCGGATCGTCCTTGAGTTATGCCACGCCTCAAGGTACATGATCGCGTTTTCACACCACACGACGGGGAACCCGAGTAGAGCGCGAACGGGTCGTCACGGTTGGGAATTTTATCAACCCAACAGATACCACTTACTGCCTCATGACCGTTGAGGCACGACGATAGCGAGCGCTGCGTAAGGCCCTTTGAACATTGAATGTTCAAGAGTTGCATACTATCGTGTTTCTTACAACACGATGGAGTATCCTCTCTTTGCCTAAAGCACGCTGGGGATCAGCATTTTCATTTGTTCCCGAAACCATAAGAAGGTTCAGAGACTCATATTTACTACCGTGCCAAGCCATGGTAAACCATTCCATACCATTGCTCGTATGGCGAGCTTACCGCAATTGATCCGCCTGCGGTGGCGTACCTTACCTCTTACCTGACGTCGGAGCGTCATTACATATTAATAACACTTATGTTAGCTTTTCCACCAAAATATCTACTACTATAATAGACCTTATGACTAATCCTAGCTGGACTACGCCTAAGTTTTCAAAATATGCTCTTTTCGAGTGTGCTATTCTCAATGCGACTCTGATACCACGACTGTGGGGGCCACCCCGTGGTCCTCCCACTCTGGGATCGCAGAGGGTGGTGCCTGCAATGCGGCACCCAACAGCACACAAGAAAATATTAGCAACAACATATAAGCTTTTATTTACATAAAACAGTGGAATTCTTTTACAAACCTATTTACAGCGGAAGTATTATTCATAGCTAAACTCTTAGTCTAGCTATGCAAAAGTGTAGTCGTCCGGCCCGGGGACGCTACACACATCCGAAGATCACGGCGGCGTGCAGGGCTCCAGCTCGGCCGTGTACCCCGACGGGGGCATCGCCTCATCCTCGGAGCCTTCCTCATACGTCTCACCTGCAACATCTTAATGTAGCAACCGTGAGCACGATGGCTCAGCAAGGCTTATCCATCACTCCTAAACATGAGACTCTACATGCAGGGATTATTAATATAGGAAAATGATATTGCGATAAAGACTCGCCTAACGGTTAATCCTTACTTTCAGTTTTTAGCAGCAATATGATGTGCCTTGAGCAGCCCTCATGTCGGAATTCCACAATCAAACATGAAATGCTTCCTTCCGTTGTGATTCTACCCAAAGTGGAAGATAAACTTAGTGAGCTCTACATCTACAGCATACATGGTTGCAATACAATAATAGATCAATGCATCATATTCTTCTGGCCTCTTTCAATTCTTACTACGTCACAGTGCAGTGAACAAGCGGTACTCAAATAACCGCAAGGGGCGGTGATTGCACTCAATATACACCCGGATAACACGTCACATACACCCATTTTATAAGTGTGGTTCCTCACACCTTCCTACTATGCTGTATGCAGCAACCATTTAAAGGAAACCAAAATGTCAAACCGGTCCATCCGTAATGGGTAGGAGGTCCCCGCGCGGAGTGTATCTATGCCCCTCGGCAGATTTACACCTTGCTACCCTCAACCCACTCCTATAAAACGGTTGGGTAGGCTCGGCACCCAGGTTAACCAATTACATCGTTTTCCTGGTTCCCATATAGCCAGTATGCATCCGGTACTGTTTAAACTTGTCCAGCAAGGCTGCACACAGCTCGGTCCTCAACCGACACCAACAGGGCTACGCACATGAGACCTCCGCTCACTGCGTCCTATCCCCCCTGCTGGGTCTCAATTTCACATTCTTAAGACATTCTTTGTTTCTTTCTATCCCGTGTGATAAATCCTATCTCGCGAGTAGATTCCAACCACTCGACTTCTATCGAGATCCTAAGAACATTAGCATGGCATTCTCTACTCATTGAGCTGTAAACTACCCAACTCTTCATAGGATTTAAAGGTCATGCAAGTGGGTTTTCAATCACCTAAACCTTAACGCACACATTTCAACCTAGACATAAGTTAAATAAATCAAAATTTTACAAAAGTAATTAAATGCAAACCGGGGCATGCCTGGTTGCGAGTCAAACGGAAAGTTAGCGTCTGATGGGAGGATCTCAAAGGCCTCCAGAGCGTCCTCAACTTCGGTCACTATATGATATGCAACAAAATATGCGTATAAGCAAATAATGATTTAGAAGAAGTAAGCTTCTATTAATAGTTACTGCTATTATGGTTTCTTAATTGGCTTTGGAATTTTTCCAGAGAAGACTAGAGTCTATGAGGATGATCTGAGCAAAATTGGAGGAAATTTCAGGGAATCTTGTGGTCTCCAAAATTCTCACAAGTACATGGCTTCTCTGAATTTTGATCCCAAATCTGAAGTTTTGACATAGCTAAAAGTGAATCATCTAAACAAAGGAGGTCTCCTTGGTTCTAGAAAAATGTATTTCATAATTTTTCGAGCTACCTACAGGGAGAAATGATTTTTTTAAGTTGATAGGAAATGCTGAAAAGCTACCTACAGGGACGACCAGCAGCAAGGCTGTGACACCCGGTTCCGAAAATAGAACCAAGTGAATGCATATGTGTGCCCATGATGTTCATCACACATACACATGTAATCCACAAACTGAATTCAGAATATAACCACGAATAAATAGTGTTTAAGTACTTTATTACAATGACTCAAGGTATCACTCATAAATCTCTAACTTATTCTTGCAGCGGTAGTCTCTAAACGACAGCGGAAATAACTAAACAGCAGGTTTCAACTCCAACTCCACAGGCATGTTGACGGTAGTTCGCACGCCTAGTACTCCACTTGGTCCTCGAAGTACTCTTCTCCTATAGCTGATGTATATGTGGTAATGCAAGGTTAATTACATGTCGTACTCAGCAAGTGCGAGGAAAATATGACATGTAGCTTACAACAAGGTATGGAATAAAAAAGCTCATTTCAGCAAGCAAATTTTATTTCACAAACATGATAAAAACAGCAACTATTTCTAAGTGAAATTTATCCCAACATGACCAAGTAATTCAGCAACATTTTCTCATCATAATTCACCACTTATCAAGTCGCATTCAGCCAATAATCTTTCTCAAGTTCATCTCATACTCATAAATATTCATATCCATCTCATTTTCATATAACCGAAACCAAATTCATTGTCATGACTCAAAACAGTCCCAAAACCAATCCCGATGACCATACCATAACCATACCGAATAACCATCCCAAGTTTTCCCTCTAATCATGGAAGTTGGCCAGGTGCTAATGACCGGAAGCACGGCTATCATGATAGTTTTATGACGAACAAGGGTGTAGGGATCAAGTGTGAACGTGGTGATGATCTTGACTCAAGATCTGATCAATTACACTGTCAAAAACCGATCAAAACACGATCTGTCTACACGCAAAAGTTTCTGCTTGAAGGAGGCCAAGAAAACGGATGCATAGAAACAGCGGCGACGTTGTAAGATGGGTAATGGATACCTACCTCACTTCCTCCTTGTGGCAGGGCCCTTCTCCTAGCAATGGCAGCAACGGAGAATTTTTCTATGGAAGATTAGGGCAGGACAGATCGGCAGGCTTCTTCTCCAGCGACGGCGAGGTGTGACGGGGCTCGACGGCGGCCAAATTCTGGCGGGGGGGACTTGGCGACTTGGCAGCAAGGAAGGGGGCTTGGCAGCAGGGGGTACGTCCAAAATAGAGAGGATTTCGGCCAGGCGGTGTGGGTTATATTTATAAGGGGAAAAAGGGAGAGTCCTACTCCAATTGGAGTTCAAATAAGAGTCCTATTTCATTTTTTTTATCTTAACAAACTTATCTCTTGTGGTGCGGCAGCCTTGGGGATTTATCCCCAAAATGTGGGAAATTCCCCTTTTTGGGAATTGGGGAATTTATAAATTTTGGGGGAAATTTGGGAATGGCTCATTTCAGCTATTTTTTCCCATTCCTCACCATTTCTATGTCACTTGCTCCATTTCTAAATTCCCCTCTCCATTTATATGTCCCATTCTCCATTTCTACATTCCCCTCTCCATTTCTTAGTCCCATTCTCCATTTCTACATCCCCCTCTCCATTTCTATGTTCCATTCTCCATTTCTACATTGCCCTTCTCCATTTCTATGCCCCATTCTCCATTTATATATTCCCTTCTCCATTTCTGTGGTTTTTACTCCATTTCTATGGTTCCTTCCTCCATTCCTATGGTTATTTCTCCATTTCTATGGTTCCTTCCTCCATTTATATGGTTCTTTCTCCATTTGTATGGTTCTTTTCTCCATTTCTATGGTTCTTTCTCCATTTCTATAGTTCTTTCTCCATTTCTATAGTTCTTTCTCCATTTCTACTTCTTTTATAATGTTTCTCTACATGAAAAATGTATGCAATGCATGGAAATGAATTTGAGGGTGTTACAAGGGCAAACTCCGGTTTGCATTAACCTTAATTTCAAAGTCTTATCTTTATCACTTCTTTTACGAGTTCAATTTTTTGTGCATTAGAGTCTTGTTTGCAAATCCAGTTGCATAGCCAAGAGAACCAGTGGGTTTGAGTCTAGGTTTGAACCTCGAGTAGCAATAGCAATGCTTGCAATGGTATAGGATTTGGTACAAGTCGGGTAGTTGGAACTACTCGCCAGAATAGGCTTAGAGGCACACTACTCGGGTTGAGATAGCTCATGAACCATATGACATGAAAATGGGACCGAGCAGAGAGTAGGAGCAGCAGGACGTTGGGGCCTGTGTTGCCGTAGCTCTGCTTGTGTCGGTTGAGGACCGAGCCGTGTGCGGGCCTGTTGAACAAGCTAGAACTGTACTGAAGCTTCCGTTGTATGTCTTTGATGTGTGTTATTCAGTGTTGTCTATCACAACACCCCTCAGCGAGATCCTAGAATGTCGGGACCATCGGGTTCTCACAGTTGTGTCCTCAAATTGCCTTGCCATTCTCTTACTCATCTTTTCACCTTTGCTAGAAGGTACCTCTTCCTTGTCTTTTCTAGCTGCCTTCTTCTCTTGTAGAGGGCACGCTGGGTCACGAGTGGTATTGCCTCCTCTTGTGGTCATCGCATTGACATTTTCTAGGGAAGCTTCGGGTTGCCTCGGAATCTTCCCATTTTCCAATGGTGGAATAGCATCTGCCATTTGAGCTAATTGAGTTTCTAACATCTTGTTGAAGCTCAACCGATTCTTGAAGGCTGAGGATAATCCTTCTATCTTTGTGTTGATACTTTCTAAGGTCTTGTCATTAGCCGACATCTTCTTTGACATAGCTTCATTGATATTTAGCTGGCTAATGACAAGTTCTTACAAGTTGGGCTGATTTCCATTGTTGCCATTTTTGCAACCCCCTTGAAAGAAAGGGTGCGGTTGGCCCCACCCTTGACCTCTTTGTCACACCCGGTTTTTCCTAAGAACAACCAAGTGAATATCACATGTATGCCAGGATCATTTTCTCATACATGTGATGACAAATAGTGAAGCATCATTTATTACAAGCCAGGTGTCGAATATAAATAAGTCTTACATGGCAAATGTCTTGATGGACAATAATAAGTTCATCACAAATAAACAAACTAGCAGCGGAATATTATTCTTGAGGGCTCCGTCACAGGCATTGCCCGGGGGTCTCCATGAACCTAGAAACCTTCTTCGGGTCCAAAGTCTTGGTCATTATACACCACCGCATTATCTTGACCTGAGCAGCAATATAAACCAACAAAATATGCAAGGTTGAGTACCAATGGTACTCAGCAAGTGTGGGAAAATTTTGTCATGCATGGCTATACAAGGGGAGGTTGAACTCATGGTTAAAGCACTACGCAATTAATACCTATCACCTTAGCTTATTAAGCACCTACATTACTACACAGGTGAAATGGTCCCAATCTCCCATCCCATCATCATAATCCAATAACCATAACATCATTTCCAATGTTAAGCTCCCCGCTTAACATCCACAACTTCCAAAATCATCAATCCTCTAATCATGAATAAGTCCAAGCCGCTATTGACCGTGAGCACGGCTGTCATGACAGTTTTGACTCTGCAGAGTTTGTACCACTGTACCCACATGTAGTGATTTCATCCCCCGTTGCCGGGTGGACTAAAAGAACCTCCATTATGCCAGTGGCTACGAACCACATTCACACTTCCCAGGTGTGTAGCCGGGAGATCACTACGAAGCCTTTACAAAGGGATTCCCAACGAGCGTGGGCCCATTGAGGTTTCACCCCTAACAGCATACAAGAGGCTCCAACCCCGCTGCAGTGGCCCCCTCTTGAGCCTTGCGGTTCATATGGTAGTCCAGCTGACACCTACTCCCCGCACCATCCAACACACCCATACTACGCCGGGGATACACCTAATTAATTGGCCAAGCTGCCCCATCTCAGCATGTGGTTGGCACTGTAAAGCCAGGTTACATGCTCCATGAACCGGTCCTTAGGATCCAGGCAAGTACTAAACACAAACCCGAGTCTCGTGCACCCAGCACACAACCAAAACATCCAACTTGCCTTGATCCCTACCTCTACATAACTCACAATACCTCATTCAAGAGTATGGTAAAATAAACTGATGATCTCATATCCCAATTATCCCATTCTAAGCATGGCTAAGCATATGCATAATAATAAATGACATGATAAAATAAATCCCAACCCAAGCTACAAGGAAACAAGGTAATGCAATTCTAGGGAAACTTCCTAGCATGGGTTTCATATTTCAATTGACAATGCAAATAATTCTAGCTACACCTCCTAGTATAGGATCAAAGTGGTCAAGGACACTTGCCTCCTTCCTACTGCTCTTGAAATAGGTAGTCCTGATCTTGGAAAGGAATAACTTGCTCTTGAGCAGGTTCTACATCATACCATCACACATAGCAAAAGAAAAACAACAATCCATAAGACATGGTTCACACTTCCACTTCATACAAACCACACATTCATATTTATGAAATTCATTCTCATTTCTATGTGTTGTGGTTACTCTATGTGTGTTGATTTTGGCTTCCATGCACTTTTAAACATGTGCATATGATTTCTACTTTTGTATTCATATTTTATGTTTGTATATATTATATGAGTTTCCAATTTAAACAAATTCCTTATATTCAATTTATACACCTTTTAGCTACCAAGTGTGCATGAAGGGTATTTTTCTTCTCCATATGTGTCTTCAGAATTTCTACCAACCCTAAACTGAATTCTTTGGATTTTAGAAACTCCATTTATCATTTACTAGTTGCTATATTTTCAGATTTATTTTCCTATGCATAAATGTGTACTTTATTATGAAAATAGTAAGACACATCATCTAAACAGAATAGGTTCTGGTTCTAAATAATTTAATAACATATTTTGACCTTTGCCTCTGATGTAAACTATTTCACAATTATTTTCCCTATTTTCTAGAACTATTCTTTACTTAAAAATGTGTCTTTAAATGTGAATAATAAATTAAACAGATTCAGTTCAGCCCAAAATATATTTTTATCTCACTCCAAAGTTTCCTAAATACTGAGAAAGTCTTTAATTTAATTTTGACAATATGTTTGTCCCACTTTTTAATTTTTAAACACTAGCCACATATTCAATTTCCTAAATTAAATACTAAACAGGGCTAAAAAGTTAAACTTACCCCACTACAGGGTCTATAATATTATTTTAAGAATTTTCAGGGGTCTAGCTACACTTATCAGAGGTGTTTTTCCTAATTTTCATTAAGTCCAGGGGCTAAAACTGATTTTTAAATGAATTTACATGATTTTCTGGAGTTCCAGGGGCTAGATCAGAAGTTTCTGGGGCTAGCTCTTATTTCCCGAGAACCCCAGGGGGTAGCACGTAAGATTTCCAGTCTTTATAACGCGGGGCTGACGTGGACCGTCTGATTTTAAACCGACGGCCGAGATTATAACATCGAACCGGTACGCGGGGATTTAAACCCTACCGTGCGATTTAAAATAAACGGCGCACAAGCGGCCACGTCGCTCTAATCGAGCGCGGGCGGCGCTGCCGGCGGCGCACGGCGGCGGGAAGCGGCGATCTCACCGGAAACTTTCGGATCTTCGGGAATTCTTCCTAGAACTGTGATTTTATGGTATAGATCGGTTGAGGGGAGGTCGGGGATCTCACCTCGGGGGTTTTCTTGAGCTCGGAGGTCCTGGAAGGTGATCGGCGACGAGGTCCGAGGCGAAACCACGGCGAAGCTCGTCGGCGCTGTGTTTACACCGCAAGTCACCGAGTTTTCTGCACCTGCAAGGTTCCCCGGAGGCGGTGGATCAAGACCAGCGAGTTAGATCGGAATTTCCGAGCTTAGATCATCCAGAATTCGCCGGAGAAGTCTCGGTTCTCACCGGAGGAAAAATCGGCGATCGCGTGGGAAAAACAGAACGAGGCCGGGGTTTTTATAGACGGGGGAGGGCGGCGGGGTGGTTTAGATCATGTCCGTGTCGCCTACGAACAGAATTCAGCGGGGATACGCCGAAATCCCGATCGGTTTTGATTCGGGTGCGAGGGAGTCCGGCGCTGTCGTGAGGTAGACGAAGATCGGGTGGGTCCCGCCTGTCAGTGTGAGGCAGCAGCGCGCGCGGCTGCGGGCTGGCGCGGGCGCTGGCTGGGCTGGCTGGTGGGTTTCGGCCCACTGGCCAGTTTTTTCTGTTTTCTCTTTTTCTTTTTCTATTTCTTTTCTGATTTGAGTTTAATTTGAATTCCAGTTTGAATTTGAATTTTTGCAAAACATGCAACACGTCCAAAAAAAAATTAAATTCCCCTCTTAACATGATTTAGGGTCTTAACAATATTTTTGGGGTGTTACAGCTCTACCCCCCTTAAAAGAAATCTCGTCCTCGAGATTGGTGTTCCTAAGAAAACAATTCCGGAAATTGTGCCTTGAGCTCATTTTCCCGCTCCCAGGTAGCTTCCTCTTCTAAGTGATGCTTCCACTGCACCTTGCACATCCGGATTCTTTTATTTCTGGTGAGGTGTTCCATTGTCTCCAAAATCTTGTATGGTTGCTCGGCATAAGACAAATCCTCAGCTACGTCCACTTCATTCATGGGTAACACCTCTTCAGGCGTCCTCAGGCATTTCTTGAGTTGTGACACATGGAATACATCGTGCACATCCGATAGATGAGCCGGTAATTCTAGTTGATACTCCACTTCGCCTTTCCTCTCCAGAACTTGAAAGGGTCCGATGTATCAAGGTGACAACTTCCCTTTCACCTTGAACCGACGAAGTCCTCGGATAGGGGACACCTTGAGATAGACATAGTCTTCCACGTTGAAAACGAGCTCTCTTCTTCGTACATCAGCATAGATCTTTTGGCGTGTCTGTGCTATCCTCAAATTGTTGCGAATTTCCCTTACCTTCGCCTCGGCTTCTTCTAGTACTTCTGGACCAAACACTTTACTTTCCCCCGTTTGGTTCCAAAATAGGGGAGTTCTGCACTTTCTCCCGTACAAGGCTTCAAACGGTGACATCTTCATACTAGCTTGATAGCTGTTGTTATAGGAAAACTCCGCATACGGTAAGTTCTTGTCCCAATTCCTATTGTTTTTGAGTGCACATGCCCTTAGCATATCTTCAAGGATCTGATTGGTTCTTTCCGTCTGCCCGTCAGTTTGGGGATGATAGGCAGAACTAAAGTTCAGATGGGTTCCCATAGTTTCGTGCAACTTCTGCCAGAACCTTGAGGTGAATTGTGTCCCTCGATCCGACACAATCTTCTTTGGCACTCCATGGTAACACACGATCCTTGACATGTACAACTCTGCCAATTTGGATCCGCTGTAGCTTTCCTTTACGGGAATGAAGTGAGCTACCTTGGTTAGCCTATCAATGATGACCCATATCGAATCATATCCTGATTGGGTCCTAGGCAATCCCACGATGAAATCCATGTTGATTTCTTCCCATTTCCATTCAGGCACTTTGAGTGGTTGCAATAATCCCGCGGGTCGTTGATGTTCTGCTTTCACCAACTGACATGTGTCACATAGGGCAACATGTTCCGCGACATCTCGCTTCATGCCATACCACCAATACCTGCCCTTGAGGTCCTGGTACATCTTCGTACTCCCAGGATGAATGGAATAGTCGGAATCGTGAGCCTCCTTCAAAATCAATACACGGATCTCCTTTACTTCAGGCACACAGATTCTTTTTCCGTGCCACACCGTTCCTTGTTCATCCTCTCTAAAACCTGGAGCTTTATTTTCCTTGATGAGTTGTCTGATCTCTTGTATCTTCTCATCATTCTTTTGGCCCTCGCGTATGTCTCACTCGAGTGTGGAGTCCACTTCCATGGCGACGGATTCACCACTATTTACTAGACATAGATTGAGCCTTATAACCTCGTCCTTCGATTCTGCAGGCATGTCCTTCAAGCTCAACTTATTGACCTGCACTTTCCGACTTAAAGCATCGGCCACGACGTTTTCTTTCCCAGGATGATAGTTGATGCCTACATCAAAGTCATTAATTAGCTCTAACCATCTCCTTTGTCTGAGATTGAGATCCGGCTGCGTGAAAATGTACTTCAAACTCTTATGATCCATATACATCTCCGTCCTCTTCCCCATCAAATAGTGTCGCCAAATTTTCGATGCGTGTACCACTGCGGCTAGTTCTAGGTCATGTGTAGGATAGTTCTTCTCGTGCTTCCGAAGCTGCCGGGATGCATAAGCCACGACATGCCCTTCTTGCATGAGAACACATCCCAACCTGTTTCCAGAGGCATCGCAGTACACTGTGAAATTCTTCTGCATATCTGGCATAACCAACACTGGGGTTGTTGTCAATCTCTTCTTTAGCTCCTGAAAACTCGTCTCGCACTGTGACGTCCAGGTGAATGAGATTCCCTTCTCCAACATTTTGGTGAGAGGTCTCGAGATCTTTGAGAATCCCTCGATAAACTGTCGATAGTATCCAGCCAATCCCAAGAAGCTTCGAACTTCCCCGACATTTTCAGGGGTCTTCCACTTCTGTATATCCTCGATTTTGGCGGGATCTACGGAGATTCCTCCCTCTGAGATTATATGTCCTAAGAAGGGAACTCTCTTCAGCCAAAACACACACTTGCTCAATTTGGCATATAGTTGGTGTTCTCTCAGCCTTTGCAACACCAACCTTAGATGTTTCTCATGTTCTTCTTCATCTTTGGAGAAGACGAGAATATCATCTATGAAAACCACCACAAATTTGTCCAGATATTCCATGAATACCTTGTTCATGAGATACATGAAGTATGCCGGGGCATTAGTTAGCCCGAAAGGCATGACAGTGTATTCATACAGTCCGTACCGAGATACGAAAGTTGTCTTGGGAATATCAGATTGCCTTATCTTGAGTTGGTGGTATCCCGACCTGAGATCAATTTTCGAGAACACACAAGCTCCCCTCAACTGATCAAACAAGTCTTCAATACGGGGTAATGGGTACTTGTTCTTGATGGCTACCTCATTCAAGGCACGGTAATCCACGCATAACCTTTGGGTTCCGTCCTTCTTGGGCACAAATATCACCGGAGCTCCCCATGGTGAGGAACTAGGGCGAATATACCCCTTCTCCGTCAATTCTCTCAAATGATCCTTGAGTTCTTCTAGCTGCTTGGAGTTCATCCGATAAGGTCTCTTGTATATCGGGGCTGTTCCAGGCACTAGCTCAATTGCAAATTCCACTTCACGATCGGGAGGCATACCTGGCAATTCTTCCGGAAAAACATCTGGATATTCCTGGATAATCCTGATCTCCTTCACTTTCACCTCAACTTGATTTAATTTAATGTCCCTCCTAGGCTCGTGTATTGTTATGAACTTTACTCTTGTGCCACTAGGGTGAGTTAGTTCCACCGTTCTGGTCGAACAATGGATGATTCCTTTATGTTTGGTCAACCAATCCATGCCCAAAATAATATCGATCCTTTGGGAATCTATCACTATGAGGTTAGCAGTAAACACTACCCCATTAATGTCTAGATTCACTTTGGGACACACTTGTCTTGTCCTTATTTCTCCACCTGGAGAGTTTACGGCTAGCATATGGTTCATTTGTGTTGTTGCTAGGTCATACTTCTTAACAAACCCTTGAGCAATAGACGAGTGGGTGGCACCAGAATCAAACAGCAGGGTTGCAAGGTGTAAATTGGCAGGAAACTTACCAACTACCACGTCGGGTGCATCTTGTGCTTCCTCCATAGTGACGTGGTTCACCCGTCCTCTCATTACATTCTGCTGTTGTGGCTGCGCGGGCTTCTTCTTTGGGCACTTATGGGCATAGTGCCCCACTTCACCACAGCTAAAACATTGCACCCCAACCTTAGGTGCTTGGCCTTTGTTGTCTTGGGGTTGGTTCGGAGGTCCTTGCACTGCTGGTCGAGGTGGATATGCGGGGCGAGGCTGCTGTACCAACTGACGTTGCGGCTGTGCTGGTGCTGCCGGGGGCCTGTAGTTCGGGTTGTACCCTCTTGGTGCTGAGTAGGGTACCGCAGCACAGCTCGTCTGCCCTGCAGGTTGCTGCATCAGACGTGGGCGGGTGTGGCTCCCAGAAGCTTGATGTGACCACCCGGCCTTCCTCTTATTCTCAGTTTCCAAGGCCTTTAGCTTCCTTTCTACCACAAATGCTCTGTCCACCATCTTTTGGAAGCTTTCATACTCATTTGAGGACATTGCACACTGCATCTCTGCGGTAAGTCCCTCCACGAAACAATCTTGTTTCTGCTCATCAGTCTCTCTGTCCCGTGGGGCATAGCGGGATAGTTGAGTAAATTTAGTGAGGTATTCCCTCACCGTCATGTTTCCCTGCTGCAGTTCCAAAAACTCTTTTCTCTTGTTTTTGAGTTCACCTCTTGGGATGTAATGGTTGCGGAAGCTACGCTTGAACTCTTCCCAAGTGATGTTCTCAGGGTCATGATGGGCGGCCACGTAGGCGGTCCACCAATCAGCAGAAGGTCCATGCAATTGATGAGAAGCAAACAGCACCCTCTCATACCCTTGGCACTGTATGATCCTCATCTTACTTTCAATGGTCTTCAGCCAATCATCTGCCTCCAGAGGTTCAGCAGCACTTGCAAACTTTGGAAGTTGAGTTCCTAGAAACTCACTCAACCTTGGTTGGCGTGGTGCAGCTTGTGGAGGTGGAACTTGATGCAAGTTGGCTACCACTTGAGTCAAGTTCTGGATGAGCTGATTTTGATTCTCCAGCATTTGGTGGAGAGGGTCAACTTCTTCACGGCGACCACCCCTGTCCTGGCCTCCAGAAAGATGAGGGTTGCACGCCTCATCGTTGTTGTTAGCGGGGTTGGCAGCACGTCCTTTTCCTCTTCCGGCCATCTGGCAGAATCAACCAATGTTAATTTGAAAGCATTTAGTATCATCTTACTACTTTCATTTGTTTGTACTTTGAAGTGTTGAGGCTTTGTTATTCTTCTCTAAGGGTTCACTTTTCACACAAAAATAAAGGCAATATTATTTCATGTGGGTTCACACACCAAAACAAAACAATCTAAAGACGAGGCCGTGGACAATTGCTCATGGCTTCCACAACTCACGTCACACACCAAGCATTATCACACCATTAACTTATCTTAACGACTCGCCTATTCGACATCTTGCTGACTAAGGGAGGGACTCTACACTACTCGTTTTCTTGAGCTGGCTCCTCGGGATCTTCCTCTTCATTTCGGCTGCCTTCTGACTCTGCTTTGGGTGGGGAGGCTGCTGGTGGAGAAGTGAGACGACGCCTGATCGCTCGGCGATCTGGGGAGTCAGGAGTCCATGTATCATTCACGGTGACACACAGTTCATTCCCATCTCCTCTTTCTCTCGCCCTCAAACAGGCTCACAGCAACGCCTCCGTTTCCTTCAGGGTGTCCCGAACATCCTGAAGCTCTTGTTGACACTCCTGCAGTCGAGTGCTGAGCATAGAAGCATCTTCCAAGCACAAGTCCATGTGCTCATGGGAAGTCCCTTGCTGCACCGGCGGGTACCTGTACTCCGTGGTACCACTCTCACGCTGGAGGACATACATGTACTCAGTTTTGTCCAAGTGGCGACGATAGATGTGACTCTGGCAGGTGATGGCCTCCCAGGTGACATCTTTCTCCGCATCGACCTGTGTTGCTCGACAAGCTGGAGAGTGGTGGATCTTAAGCAGCTGATTTTCGTGTATAATCCTCATTTCCGAACTCCATTCTTCCCTCTTCTCATGGATGGTCCTGGTGGAGTTATAGTGGATGATTAGCTTGTCCGTATTGCCGGCGGCTTCGAGCATACGCCGAAGTCGGCGCAATAAGCCTCCTACTGCCAATCCGTAGGAAAGGTACGTCACCGGACGGCTCTCCTCTCTCTCGGCCAGGGCAACTACGGGAACTCTCCCTCCTGTGGACTTGTGAGCGGTACGAATCATGCGAACCATCTAAAACAAAAAGAATTTAAAATTGGGTTAGATAAACTCTCAAACAAAAATCCTATTTTGAATGAAAGTTGGGGTAAGATGAAGAAAGTGACTCATTTAAATAACACTTTTCAATCCACACCTTTGTAAAATAGTTTTTAAGAAAATAGGGCCCTTAAATACGTCCATTTCTACCTAGGTCCACGTTCCTACGGGCAACCTTGACTCTAATACCACTTCTGTCACACCCGGTTTTTCCGAAGAACAACCAAGTGAATATCACATGTATGCTAGGATCATTTTCTCATACATGTGATGACAAATAGTGAAGCATCATTTATTACAAGCCAGGTGTCGAATATAAATAAGTCTTACATGGCAAATGTCTCGATGGACAATAATAAGTTCATCACAAATAAACAAACTAGCAGCGGAATATTATTCTTGAGGGCTCCATCACAGGCGTTGCCCGGGGGTCTCCATGAACCTAGAAACCTTCTTCGGGTCCAAAGTCTTGGTCATTATACACCACCGCATTATCTTGACCTGAGCAGCAATATAAACCAACAAAATATGCAAGGTTGAGTACCAATGGTACTCAGCATGTGTAGGAAAATTTTGTCGTGCATGGCGATAACAAGGGGAGGTTGAACTCATGGTTAAAGCACTACGCAATTAATACCTATCACCTTAGCTTATTAAGCACCTACATTACTACACAGATGAAATGGTCCCAATCTCCCATCCCATCATCATAATCCAATAACCATAACATCATTTCCAATGTTAAGCTCCCCGCTTAACATCCACAACTTCCAAAATCATCAATCCTCTAATCATGAATAAGTCCAAGCCGCTCTTGACCGTGAGCACGACTGTCATGACAGTTTTGACTCTGCAGAGTTTGTACCACTGTACCCACATGTAGTGATTTCATCCCCCGTTGCCGGGTGGACTAAAAGAACCTCCATTATGCCAGTGGCTACGAACCACATTCACACTTCCCAGGTGTGTAGCCAGGAGATCACTACAAAGCCTTTACAAAGGGATTCCCGACGAGCGTGGGCCCACTGAGGTTTCACCCCTAACAGCATACAAGAGGCTCCAACCCCGCTGCAGTGGCCCCCTCTTGAGCTTTGCGGTTCATATGGTAGTCCAGCTGACACCTACTCCCCGCACCATCCAACACACCCATACTACGCCGGGGATACACCTAATTAATTGGCCAAGCTGCCCCATCTCAGCATGTGGTTGGCACTGTAAAGCCAGGTTACATGCTCCATGAACCGGTCCTTAGGATCCAGGCAAGTACTTAACACAAACCCGAGTCTCGTGCACCCAGCACACAACCAAAACATCCAACTTGCCTTGATCCCTACCTCTACATAACTCACAATACCTCATTCAAGAGTATGATAAAATAAACTGATGATCTCATATCCCAATTATCCCATTCTAAGCATGGCTAAGCATATGCATAATAATAAATGACATGAGAAAATAAATCCCAACCCAAGCTACAAGGAAACAAGGTAATGCAATTCTAGGGAAACTTCCTAGCATGGGTTTCATATTTCAATTGACAATGCAAATAATTCTAGCTACACCTCCTAGTATAGGATCAAAGTGGTCAAGGACACTTGCCTCCTTCCTGCTGCTCTTGAAATAGGTAGTCCTGATCTTGGAAAGGAATAACTTTCTCTTGAGCAGGTTTTACATCATACCATCACACATAGCAAAAGAAAAACAACAATCCATAAGACATGGTTCACACTTCCACTTCATACAAACCACACATTCATATTTATGAAAGTCATTCTCATTTCTATGTGTTGTGGTTACTCTATGTGTGTTGATTTTGGCTTCCATGCACTTTTAAACATGTGCATATGATTTCTACTTTTGTATTCATATTTTATGTTTGTATTTATTATATGAGTTTCCTATTTAAACAAATTCCTTATATTCAATTTATACACCTTTTAGCTACCAAGTGTGCATGAAGGGTATTTTTCTTCTCCATATATGTCTTCAGAATTTCTACCAACCCTAAACTGAATTCTTTGGATTTTAGAAACTCCATTTATCATTTACTAGTTGCTATATTTTCAGATTTATTTTCCTATGCATAAATGTGTACTTTATTATGAAAATAGTAAGACACATCATCTAAACAGAATAGGTTCTGGTCCTAAATAATTTAATAACATATTTTGACCTTTGCCTCTGATGTAAACTATTTCACAATTATTTTCCCTATTTTCTAGAACTATTCTTTACTTAAAAATGTGTCTTTAAATGTGAATAATAAATTAAACAGATTCAGTTCAGCCCAAAATATATTTTTATCTCACTCCAAAGTTTCCTAAATACTGAGAAAGTCTTTAATTTAATTTTGACAATATGTTTGTCCCACTTTTTAATTTTTAAACACTAGCCACATATTCAATTTCCTAAATTAAATACTAAACAGGGCTAAAAAGTTAAACTTACCCCACTACAGGGTCTATAATATTATTTTAAGAATTTTCAGGGGTCTAGCTACACTTATCAGAGGTGTTTTTCCTAATTTTCATTAAGTCCAGGAGCTAAAACTGATTTTTAAATGAATTTACATGATTTTCTGGAGTTCCAGGGGCTAGATCAGAAGTTTCTGGGGCTAGCTCTTATTTCCCGAGAACCCCAGGGGGTAGCACGTAAGATTTCCAGTCTTTATAACGCGGGGCTGACGTGGACCGTCCGATTTTAAACCGACGGCCGAGATTATAACATCGAACCGGTACGCGGGGATTTAAACCCTACCGTGCGATTTAAAATAAACGGCGCACAAGCGGCCACGTCGCTCTGATCGAGCGCGGGCGGCGCTGCCGGCGGCGCACGGCGGCGGGAAGCGGCGATCTCGCCGGAAACTTTCGGATCTTCGGGAATTCTTCCTAGAACTGTGATTTTATGGTATAGATCGGTAGAGGGGAGGTCGGGGATCTCACCTCGGGGGTTTTCTTGAGCTCGGAGGTCCTGGAAGGTGATCGGCGACGAGGTCCGAGGTGAAACCACGGCGAAGCTCGTCGGCGCTGTGTTTACACCGCAAGTCACCGAGTTTTCTGCACTTGCAAGGTTCCCCGGAGGCGGTGGATCAAGACCAGCGAGTTAGATCGGAATTTCCGAGCTTAGATCATCCAGAATTCGCCGGAGAAGTCTCGGTTCTCACCGGAGGAAAAATCGGCGATCGTGTGGGAAAAACAGAACGAGGCTGGGGTTTTTATAGACGGGGGAGGGCGGCGGGGTGGTTTAGATCATGTCCGCGTCGCCTACGAACAGAATTCAGCGGGGATACGCCGAAATCCCGATCGGTTTTGATTCGGGTGCGAGGGAGTCCGGCGCTGTCGCGAGGTAGACGAAGATCGGGTGGGTCCCGCCTGTTAGTGTGAGGCAGCAGCGCGCGCGGCTGCGGGCTGGCGCGGGCGCTGGCTGGGCCGGCTGGTGGGTTTCGGCCCACTGGCCGGTTTTTTTCTGTTTTCTCTTTTTCTTTTTCTATTTCTTTTCTGATTTGAGTTTAATTTGAATTCCAGTTTGAATTTGAATTTTTGCAAAACATGCAACACGTCCAAAATTTTTTTAAATTCCCCTCTTAACATGATTTAGGGTCTTAACAATATTTTTGGGGTGTTACACTCTTGGACGGTAGCCATTGTTGTAGTTTCCGTTGTTGCTCAAGTATAAGGCATCCTCTCGGGTTTCTGTGCAATCACTACACATATGACCCGTGCTGCCGTATACCTCACATGTCATGTGAGCATCCAAAGCCTGGGCGGTGCCATATACTTCTCCAGGCATGGAAATCCAATTTCTTCATGAGGAGGTCGAGTTTGTGCCGCGGCCCGTCCAGGGTCCGCGCTCCAGGAATCGCACTGGTTGGTGCCGTGCGATGCGGCACCCAACAACGTGCACGAAAAGACGGTAAAACATAGGAAATGCTTTATTTCTCACCATAAGCTCTTTTACAACATAATGTACACACGTAGCGGAAAATGAAAATTGGACATCTACTCACTCTCGACCCTGACTTTGCTGAAGAGAAGTCGTTCAGCCCGTGAACGCTTCCTACTAGCTTCACCAGAGTAAGGCAGAGGCTAGGTTTCCGGTGAGTTAAACGAACCGTGAGGTTCGAAGTCTCACCGAACAACCATCTTCATAGCAGGCATCCTACTACCTGCAAAAACAACTATGAAGCAATCGTGAGCACTAAGGCTCAGTAAGTCTTAACCGTCAATCCTAAACATGTAACTCTACATGTAGGAGTAGTAAGAAGATAGGAATATGAACTTTGCAAAAAGAAGCTTGACTAAGCACAGACTTGGTTCTCCTTCTTCATGTGCAGCCATGGCTAAATGGTGAACGTGGGCTTTCCGACTAAGTGCATCGGCAACCACATTTGCTTTGTCCGGATGGTAATGAATCTCAAGTTCATAATCCTTGATCAATTTGAGCCATCTTCGCTGCCTCATATTCAGTTATTTCTGTGTGAAATAGGTCCAATCTTGAACTCTACATTGCATTTAGAATTCGAGCAATTTACGGTTAGAATTCAAAGTTAAACTCACCTTGAATTGAAAACATAACCGTAAAAGCATCACATAGATATTGCAGCACTACACAAGCTAACCAGGGTTTTGACAATTCTGAAATATACCAAACTTTAGCAAGTTTGTCCAAACCCTTAATTCCAACAGTCGGAAAAACGGAACGATGACTAAAGAACATGTTATAGAAATTAGAGACGTTTCACACATCCCTGTCCACCATAATTCCCAAGTTAAATGGACAATGAGCAATACTCTGCTCAGAATGACCAGTTGGACTTAATCCCAGAATTTAAATATGAAAATCGCAATTTCATGTCTCAAAATGAATACCAAAGTTATAGGTAACTTCAATATCTTTCCAACAAGTATTTATTTGCCTTCATGTATTTTCTGTATCAAAAGTTATGATATTTCAAAGTTAACAGAAAATATGGAACGATTTTGACATCACCTCCTTTGAAAGTGGCTGTTTTGTCCGCAAGATTTC
Source organism: Neostapfia colusana (assembly GCA_030760725.1). NCBI lineage: Eukaryota > Viridiplantae > Streptophyta > Magnoliopsida > Poales > Poaceae > Neostapfia > Neostapfia colusana. The sequence continues at coordinate 22,575,969 of JASWHV010000011.1, forward strand.
GTACAATTTGACTCCAAATATGGGGAAACGTTGAACTACAAAGTCGTAGCACATATCCTAAACTTTCCAATGGTGTATTACATGAACCTTAGAAATTTTTCTACAAGAAGTTATGGTCGAAATACAGAAATTTCCAGAGAGCATTTTGTGTCTGCCCTGTTTTTGGACAGTTGACACTCATCTGAGAAATTCATCCATTTGGAGGGTGATTCTGATCTGGAATACTACATAAAAGTTGTATAGGACTTCAAAAACGTTCCAGAAATGTATCACACACATCCATTGGTTCAACTAATCAAAAGTTTTGTCCTGTTCAATTTAAGCAAACATTCTGCCGAAAACAGGGGAGGTTATTCCTAAGTCTTTGTGAATGAATATATACTCCCAATTGACTCTTAGTTCAATATAGGAGTTCATTAACCCCTAATGGAATCCTAGACTCCAAATTTACTCTTTTCTTTGAAAGCTTCCATTTTTCATGCAGTTAAGAACATATCACGGTACTACGTTTCCTCACTAAATCAAAATCCTAACCGGCGTTATACCGGCGTATACGTCTCAAGTGGTGCCACTAAAACGATCACTCACACACATTTTTTAAATGCAATGTTCTACTCGTGGTTAAGGTACCTGCAGAAAACCATTAAATAGTGAAGCACACAAGAGGTTTGTCATTTCAGGCAGGTCCATATCATAGTAAAATCATACGCCCCGTATCATTGCCATATGGGTCGTCCTTGACTCAGGCCACGTCTCAAGGTACATGATCAGGTTATTCACCACCCGACAGAGGGCTCCACACCTTTCAATTAAGCACACCAGTGGAACAGCAATTTCATATGCCTCATAGGACATGAAGAGTCCTAGAGAACATACTTCGTGTTTCAAACCATACGATGGGGTCTCCTCCTCTTGCCCCTGGGTTTGTGCACTAGAGGCTAGTGCATTTCATATGTCTCCAAGACATGAAGTGTCTTAGAAAACATATTCACTTCCCGTCCATTGCTGAATGTGACATCCCACACTACTTTCCACGTATAGGGTAGCTAACCGAAATTGATCTGCTTTCGGTGACGTTCCTTACCATGCTTACCTCCACGTAGGTGTGTCGTTATAGAATTGCAATACTGAATTTTAACACACTGTCAGCTTTCCACCTTAAGTAACTATGCTATTATAGTCCTTGTATGGGCATACTATACGTTCCTCACACGTATACTTCTAAGTTTTTGAAAATATGCTCTTTTCATGCGTGCTATTCCCAATGCGGCTCTGATACCACGCTGTCACGGCCCTTTCGGGGTCCACGCTCTAGGAATCGCACTGGGTGGTGTCGTGCGATGCGGCACCCAACAGCATGCATGAAACGATGGTAAAACATTGGAAATGCTTTATTTCTCAACATCAGATCTTTTACAACATAATGTACACACGCAACGGAAAATAAAAACTGGACATCTACTCACTCTCGACCCTAACTACGCTGGAGAGAAGTTGTTCAGCCTGTGAATGCTTCCTACTAGCTTCACCAAAGTAAGGCAGCGGCTAGGTTTCTGGTGAGTTAAACGAACCGTGAGGTTTGACGTCTCACCGAACAACCATCTTCATAGCAGGCATCCTGCTACCTGCAAAAACAACTACAAAGCAATCGTGAGCACTAAGGCTCAGCAAGTCTTAACCATCGACCCTAAACATGTAGCTCTACATGCAGGAGTAGTAAGATGATAGGAATATGAACTTTGCAAAAATAAGCTTGACTAAACTTGATCCTTATATTCAGATTCTCATAGCATTCATTTTAGTGGTTCTCATGCCTCGCAACACCGGAAGTCCACAATCAAACAAGAAACGCTTATTCCGATGTTGCTAGCCTAAGGTGGAATAGAAATTTAGTTGGCACTATATCTACTTCAGTCAAAAATCCAATACAATGATTAAGCCATGGAACATGTTAAGAGACTTAGTTCCTCTTCTTACTACGTCACGGCGCAGTGGGCAAGTATGCTCAATCCTCTTCCGCGAGCGATGGTGATCCGTATCAATAACAACACGGAATACATGACACATACACCCACCTCGAAAGAATCACTATTTCTTACGTTGTATGCAGCAACCTTTCACACGACACCCCGACATAGAAAAACATTTCGCGCTGAGCAGGATGGTCCTCTACGCGGACACGTCGAAGTTACCTGCTAAAAGATTTACACCTCCCGCCTTCTCAACGCTATTCCTACGAGAAGGATGAGTTTTCTATATCACGGTCCATTGAGTTACATCGGTTTCATGGGTCCCATACCCCACTATATATCTGGTACAGCTCAATCTTGTCCAGCAGGGCCGCATACGGCGCGGTCCCTAACCGACACGGATGGGGCTAATAACCAACCTCCACATTTCCCTTATCATCCCGGCCCAGGCCCAATGTGGTCCCAAGCATTATCACACCCATCGCAGGTCGAGATAACCTTGAGCGCTCCATCCTACAGGAACTCCCCGTCCCCATCTCACTTTTCATGAGGTGCTCTTATCGACAGCTTCTCGCGAGCAGACTCCACTACTCGACCTTTCTTGCGAGTAGCTTTTTATTACTCGACTTCTATAGGATATCTACAACATTAGCCTAGCCATCTACAACGAGGCAAATCCTACACTAAACCTTCTACTCAGGGATCTAATAGACATGCAAGTGGGTTTCAAGCATCCTAGAAATAATGCACAATATCAAGTCTAATAAACATGAGGTGAAGGTAAAGCAAAATTTAAAACAGTAATTATATGCAAACCGAGGCTTGCCTTTCTCAACGGTTATGTTAGAATCTATGAGTTAGTATTCCTCCGGAGAATCTGCCAAACTCGTCACGAGAAGGAGATCCTCGCTGCTGAGTTGAATCCTCATCGAACATCGACGTTACGAGCTATTGAGATGCAATGCACATATATTCAAAAGTTACTTAGAAAATGCTTTAAGAACTGTTGCACAAGTTAACTCACACTTAAGAGGGGAAAATAACAGCAAAGTTTCTGTTGTTTGATCTACAACCTTAGAGAAGAACGTGCTAAGTGAAATGGAGGTAACATTAATCACCAAGTGATTAAGTCCTTATATACTCACTTAGACCTAAAGAATGGTAGATCATGTTCTAAGAGCCCAATGAAGCTGAAAATTCAACCATGGCTTCAAGGGAATCTATGTACGCAGTGTGCACAATTTGAGCTCATTAAATGGCTCCATGTGATCACAATAATTCCTTATGTAGTTTTAGCTAATCTGCCTTTACCTCCTAGATCTTAAGCTTTCATATGCTGAAAAGTAGACTTTTGTGAAGTATAGAATGTCCTTAGTCCATAGGAATTGGTTTCACCATTTTTGGAGTTTCCTACATGGAGATATGGATTTTACAAGGAATGGGGAAAAGCTGAAAATTGGCTCTTTTCATTTTTCCTATTTTTCAGAGACATAAAGGATTGACACCACATTTGGCCAAGAAAATGAGGTCCAATGCCTCTGAAATTCTTACTAGAGTTCAAGTATATTTAGAGGAAGGTTCTTCCCAAAATTGGGAACTTTACAATAAACAGAACTCCTGTAATAAATTTTCTAAACTTTTAATTTAATGAATTAATGAGCCAAATCCATGGATTTTCATAAATATTGGGCTGTACCCCTGTATATTACTCTCTGAGAGGAATCCAATGAAATTTATTTAGGAATTTTTGGACACACCTACACAAAGTTATGGCTGTTTGAATTTGAATGGAAATCTGAAAACCGAGAAAACTTCAAATCCCTGTGAGTGGGCCCCACGCCACAGTGCGTCTCCTACCAAGCGCCAAAAAGAGTCAGGCGGCGGCGGCCTCTGGTGATGGTCACCGGAACGGCCTTCCCGGCCGCCGGCCGAGCTAAATCTCGTCGCCCCCCTATAACTTGAGACGCTGAAGCCATTTTAGGGGTCGTCGGCTGCCGGTGATCGCCGGAAACATGCGCGCACCGGTGACAGCCCCGATTAGGGTTCTGGCGAGGTCGGCCAAGCTCATTCCTACCTCAAATGCTTGGGTTTAAGTCTCTAAAGAACCAGGAGATCACTAGGGAGCTGGAAATGGAAGCCAACACCTTGCAATGTTGCCTATCCGAGCCTTTTATAGTTCAAGGCTCGGGCGGCTCTCAAAAGGGGATCCCGGAGCCCGACAGGTGGCCCCGGGGTGATATCCTGTCATCTACCGTATCTTGCAGTAAATGTCAGTAGTTCTCTCTGGCGCTAGCTACTTAGCCTCCGTCCCGTCGCCCTGCCCACGCCGCAAGCTAGGCGTAGTGGTTGATGATGGCACAGGTGGCAGGGGTTGTCTTGTCGCCGTTGCTATTGGTTTGTGGCTTCTGTCATTCTGTGCCCGCCTTTACTGTGATGTGACTAGGTGCAATGCCTCCTGACAGGCGTGCTCTGCGTCTCCGCATCTTGGGAAGGCACGGGTATTGAATGCCTTGTACGGACAAGGCATGGGACGCCTTTACTCCTGCTGCCTACCGCGCCGGGTGGGCAGCGCTGCTCTGCTGGTCACGTGGCGGTCCCGGAGCTCACCTCTGAGGAGATGGGAGGTCCGGCCCCGCTGGACATGTGGAGCCTTCGGAGCTCTCCCCCACGGAGGGGGGAGGTCCAGCTCTGCTGGCCACGTGGTGGGCCCAGAGCTTACCTCTGAGGAGATGGAGGCCCGGCCCCGCTAGACACGTGGAGCCTTTGGAGCTCTCCCCCGTGGAGGGGGGAGGTCCGGCTCTGCTGGCCACATGGCGGGCCCGGAGCTCACCTCTGAGGAGAGGGGGGGTCCGGCCCCGCTGAACACGTGGAGCCTTCGGTGCTCTCCCCCGCGGAGGGGGAGGTCCGGCTCTGCTGGCCATGTGGCGGGCCTGGAGCTCACCTCTGAGGAGAGGGAGGTCCGGCGCCGCTGAACACGTGGAGCCTTCGGAGCTCTCCCCCGCGGACGGGGCAGGTCCTTAGTCGGTTTTCGCCTGTGCGCAGGGGTACCCGGTATTGAGGGTACCGACAGTGGCCCCCGGGCCCATCTCGGGGGAGATAAGGAGCCCGAGGTGGGGCCTTCACCTTTTCTACCCTGCGCACTTCCTTCAAACTTCCCCGGAACCGTCGCTTGGGCAACGGAAGGTCGTGGGGGCCCGACTCCTGCTTTGAAAGTTGCTTTTATTGCGGAGGTTTCCCAGGCTGCCACTACTGCACGTCGCAGCGCACTACCGCACGTCGCAGCGCCTTGCCAGGAAATGTCGGGTTGCCCGCTTGAGTGGCTGATTTCTTGGCCCACTGCTTCTGTAGAATGGCTTGGACACACTTGTCATCATCGCCGGGGCTTGGACCGGGGGCGTCCGCCCCGAGCGGTGCATTCGAAGCGTTTTGAATTGCTTCTGGGAGGTTAAAAGGGCATCTCTTCTGCATCGCAGGCTTCCCTTTGCACATCTCCCTATGCCTGAGCCTTCCAGATTCCTCCGTGCGCTCAAGCCTTCTCTGTCTTCCAAGTTCTTGCCTACTCATCTCCAATGGCTTCCAACTTGCCTCCGCCGTGCATCGCCCGGACGAAAGACCTTGGGACGGTGCGCAAGCTGCTGGGATGGCACTCGGAGGAGCAGAGGCGCTGTCTTCGGCGGGGTTCTCTCCCCCTGCATCTGGAGACGGGGGAGACGGTCTTCTTCGCCGCCTATGCCTTGGCGGGGTTCGTCCCGCCAATCTACTCCTTCGTGACGCTGCTGGAGACGTACAGCCTCCAGCTTCATCACCTCTCCCCCGAATTCTTTTGCCATGGCCACCGTCTTCGTGCACTTCTGCGAGATGTTCATGGTAGTGCACGCTTCAGTGACGCTTTTCCATCACTTCTTCGTGCTGCGGACGACTGGGAGCGGCTCAAAGAATCAACTGGAGGCCTACAACTTCCAGCACCGCTGCAAGGATCCGAAGGTATCTGGGACCTTCTGCCCTTCAGCGCCTCGAGGTAGGAAGGCTGGAGGGACGACTGGGTGATCGTGAAGACCAACGAGCATGATCGCCTCCAGTTGCCAACTGATGGTCCAACCACCAGGCACCGCTTCTGGTAGGAGAGCCCGGAGCTGGAGCCGGAGTACGCGCCAGTCTTGGAGCTGATCCGTTTCCTGGCGGAGCAGGGGTTGACATCCCTGATGGTGCTGGCAGACTTCCTGTCGCGTCGCCTTGTGCCACTACAGCAGCGCAGTCGTCCGGCGTGGTACTACACCGGCGAGCACGACTGCACCAGGCTGGAGACGGGTCTAGGCTCTGACCCATCTGCCGAGCTGCTGTGGGAAATGGTGATGAGGGTAAGCAGTGACCTCATCGATGGTGGCTTCCTCACAATCCCAGCTTCCTGCATCCCTCTCTTCATGGAGCCAACGTGGAGGGCGGAGCTGCTGTGGGAGTTGCCGACGCTGGATGATATCGGGATCGCCGTGCGCCAGATCGGAGATGCCTTCTGGGGAATCTCGATCCCCGGGGTTGACCGCTCCAGAGCGGAGCGTGAGGCATCGGCCGATGCCCAACCTGCGCCGAGGGTCGACGGAGCTCGGACCGCCGACAAGGGGAAGGGCAAGGAGCCGGCCTCCAGTTCACCTAAGAGGAAGCATTCGCGGTCTCCACCGAGGGCGTCTTTCGTGCCGAGTCAAGGGACCGGAGTGCCCCCGCACCCTTCACCGGGAGGAGTCGGCTCATCGAGCGGCGACCCCAAGAGGCCTCGGGTCTTCTGCACCGACGGGACTCCTCTTGGACAGCGGCGGTCGGAGGAGCCCCGGGCGTCCCACCCTCCTTCCACAGATGGTGGAGCTCCGAGGAGGGATGCCGTTGCTGAGCCAGGGGCTCAGGCACCCAGGTCGTCGAGCGTCCCTGCTGGAGGCTCGGCCAGCGGCGGTGCCGGTGGGAGCACAGCCAGGACTTATCCGGGGACGTAGGCGCCCCGGGCTTCAGGGGCTGGTTCGCCGAGCGGCGCCAGAAGCACTGCCGGCGGGAGCTCTACTGCTCCGTCTCTCAGGGGGGCTCCGGGAGCACCCCCTGCTCCGCCGGTCTGGGTGCCTTCGGCGCAGGCTCCGGCGGCGACGACAGGCTCCGGCGGCCCTGCCCTGGCTCGGAAGCCAGGGCTCCATGCCTGCTGGAGTGTTCGAGTTCCTCGGTAAGTTTGCCCTCACCGGATCTTAGTACTTGCATACTTCGTTTTCTTGTCTTGAGAGCTCCCTGTGCTTGCAGGGACTCGTCGGCTGCCGGGGACGCGTCTGTTCCCCGGCCACCTCCGGCTGGCGGGGACCCAGTGCCACAGCGTCAGGACGCTGCAGCAGCTTCACCGGCCCCCGCGCAGGTCCAGAAGTCTCCTCCTTCTGGCCCGGCAGAACCGGCTCCTGCGGCGGCGGCGGCGCCCGCTCCTCCTCCTTCGCCAGCGGCTGTTGAAGACTTGGCGGAGCCGGCTGGCGGCGACCAGCCTTCGGATGCTGGAGCGGGAGGGGCTAATGTAGGCCCTCAGGAGGGTGACGAGCAGGGGCGCGTCAGGAGTGGTCCTGCTTGGATGCCTTCTTCTCCTGACCAGCGCATCATCGCGGTCTCTGTGGAAGCTGCGGTGCCGGAGTCTCCTCCGTGTGATGATGACATGATGGAGGAGGTCTTCGGCGCAGCTCCAGCCTCTGCCGCCCCGCTGTCACTGATGGACGCCCTGGAGCTTGCCCAGTCCAGCGTTCGGCAGGTCCAGGCTGCACTGGAGCGCGAGCAGGAGGCCTTGGCAGACGGGAGGGACCGCCTCCGCGGCTGGGGGCGCCTCCTGAAGCTGCAGACGAGAGAGGTCGAGGAGGAGCTCGACGCGAAGCGGGCGAGGCTCGATGCTTAGGAGGCACTCCTCAATGTACAGAGGAAGGCCATCGACAGCCTGGACTCCGAGACTCGGAGGATTATGCAGGAGGCCCATGAGGCCTATGACAGCGTTCGGGCCCGCTCCGACGCCAATGAGGAGATGCGGCTGCAGATGGTGCGCCGTTGCGGAGCGGGAGTGCGCCGTGGCGACGAGGGAGAAGAAGGTCGCCGAGCATCTGGAGGCTGGAGAGGGCGACCTGAAGGCCCGGGCCAGAGAGCTAGAGCTTCGGGAGGCAGCTCTAGCCGAGAGGGAGGAGCAGGTCGCCCAGGACCGCCAGGCGGTGCTGGACCGAGAACTGGCTGCTGACTTCTGGGCGTCAGAGTTGGAGCGGCTCACCCGGGACATCGCGGCGAAGGATAGGAGGTTCGCCGAGGAAGGCCCTGGCGCTCTGCTGGCAGCCCGCCAGGAGGTGGAGGGGCTCCGCGCTTCGCAGACCGTCGAGGCCCGAGCAGTCTGGGACTTCGTCGTCCAGGCGGAGTCCGCTCTGGTGCCCCTCGGCTTCAGCCCCGTGAGTACGGGGGCTCCGACTCAAGAGGTGGTCCAGGTGATCTCGGCGATCGAGTCCATCGGCGCCAAGCTGGAGAGGCTAGAGGCCATGATGACCGACGACCTCGAGGCCGAGGGGAGGAGCTGGCGAAGGAGGTCGCCGCGCACGTGCTGACGTGCTTCCGGAGCTGGGACTCGTCCATCTCTCTGGAGCCGGTGGTGCAGGGCCCCGTCGCTAAGTAGGAGAAGGTCGCTAGGGCCAGAGTCGGAGACGTCGCCTCCCTCGTTGCATCTAGGTTCCAGCGGGAGGCCGGGGACTCCTAGGCGCTCGCCCTTGTAGTAGAAGGGCTTTGTATCTTTTGGTTTTTTTGTGTGTCTGTAATCCAGCTCATGGAGCCTTTTGAATGAACAGACTTGTTGTCTCGTGTGTCTGTGCTTTTTGTCTTCTTCTCTTGGCTTGCTTTGCCCGAGTCCTTAGCTCCGTAAGGGCCCCGGGAGGTCTCCACCGATCTCAAAGTCTTGCACTGACACCTTCCTCGGGCCCTTGTTGACTTAAGGACCCAAGGGTTCCTCGGAGCTCACCCCTATGGAGGGGCGAGGCCTGGCTCTGCTGGCCACATGGCGGGCCCGGAGCTCACCTCTGAGGAGAGGGAAGGTCCGGCCCTGCTGGACACGTGGAGCCTTCGGAGCTCGCCCCTGCGGAGGGGGCGAGGTCCGGCTCTGCTGACCACGTGGCGGGCCCGGAGCTCACCTCTGAGGAGAGGGGAGGTACGGCCCTGCTGGACACGTGGAGCCTTCGGAGCTCGCCCCTGCGGAGGGGACGAGGTCCGGCTCTGCTGGCCACGTGGTGGCCTCGGAGCTATCCTCTGAGGAGAGGGGAGCTCCGGCCCCGCTGGACACGTGGAGCCTTTGGAGTTCACCCCTGCGGAGGGGGCAAGGTCCGGTTCTGCTGACCACGTGGCGGCCCCAGAGCTATCCTCTGAGGAGAGGGGAGCTCCAGGCCTGCTGGACACGTGGAGCCTTCAGAGCTCACCCCTGCGGAGGGGGCGAGGGCCGGCTCTGCTGACCACGTGGTGGCCCCGGAGCTATCCTCTGAGGAGAGGGGAGCTCCGGCCCCTCTGGACACGTGGAGCCTTCAGAGCTCGCCCCTGTGGAGGGGGCGAGGTCCGGCTCTTCTGGTCTTGGGTTGGAGTCAAGAGCTCTGGTCTTGAGAAGTTCTGGGACTTCAGTACCGTTGGGTGCTCCGGCCTTCCCTTGTGCAGTCCCCGTAGTGGCCCCCTGGTAGGTTTGGCCAATGCATTGGGCACACCTACCACATTCCTGCGGGGGAGCTAAGACCAGGGCCCCCCTGTCCGCCCAGAGCATGCCGGTGTTGGAACCTAGGCTCCAGAGGTCCGGGGGGCCTCTCAATAGGTCCTGCACACAAGTAGGGGAACCGTAATTCTCCTCGGGGGCTCTCCCTTCCCTGTCTCTTAGTCTTATTCGGCTTACAGTCCTGGACCGGTATACGGTGCTTGGGCAGTTCAGTGCGCCCGGCACCGGAAGTCCAGCTCCCTCCGAGGTCAGGGTACGACCGTCCGGCCCCTAGTACTAGACCGTAACGCTGGGGAGGCAGAGTGCACATGCTTTGGGTACAGAACCAGGCAAAGCAAGCTGTACACCCTGGACCTCCGAAGGGCAGAGTGCGCACGCTTTGGGTACATAACCAGGCAAAGCAGACTACGCACCCTGGACCCCCCATGACCGGCGTAGGTTTTTCTGGAGGTGACCAATTGGCGTCGCAGTACCCAACTGAGGGAGGTCCGAGAGGCCCCCTGGCCTTCGGCAGGTACCTCAAGCATGACCGCCTACGGTAGGATAGCAAATGCCAACTAGGGATGAGAGCGGAAAAGGAGAGCTAAGTGTACGATGAGCATACACTGTTTCTGAGCATGGGGAGGTGTGATCATAAAAATTAATGCATAATTTAAATGAACACATGAGTAAGAGCGTGGTAGGACATGATTCTTTCCATATAAGCATCCATAGGAGGAAGACAGGTTGTACATGGAGGCAACGACCCACACCATTATGAAGGGGGGCAGGAGCCTACGCGCTTAGGGTACGGAACCATGCCAAGCTGGACGTAGTCCTGGACCGCCCCCTGTGGCTTAGTTGCTCCGATCGCTGTTGCTAGACTTTATGGGATCTATTACAGAAAGAAAAGGACCTGTCCTACTACTGCTCTAAGGATAGAACTTACGGAGATGTTCTATGTTCCAAGGGTTTGGAAGCGGGTCCCCGTCCTCGGTGGAAAGGCACACGCACCCGGGCGGCAAACTTTTGTGACTCGAAAGGGACCTTCCCAGCTGGGGGAGAGTTTGTTGGTCCCTTCTCGAGAAAGTATGCGTCGCAGCACCAGGTCGCCTTCTTTGAGCTCTCGGACACGCACGGTCCTTTGGTGGTAGCGCCGGAGCGCCTGCCGGTACCGTGCGTTGCGGAGCGTTGCTTTCCATCTTGCCTCGTCGATGAGGTCGATGTCCTCACGCCGGAGCTGGTCCTGCATGGCTTCGTCGTAAGACCGGACACGGGGGGACCCCATGGTAACCTCCGGGGGAAGCACGGCTTCAGCCCCGTAGACCATGAAGAAGGGTGTCTCCCCTGTGGCCCGGCTCGGGGATGTCCGGCTAGCCCATAGTGCACTCAGAAGCTCGTCCACCCGCTTGGCACACTGTTTCTTCAAGCTGGCATAGCTGCGAGTCTTGAGGCCCCGAAGGATCTCGGCGTTGGCCCTCTCGACCTGCCCATTGCTCTTTGGATGAGCGACAGAGGCATAGCACACCTGGATGCCAAGGTCTTAGCAGTATTCTTGAAAGGTTGCGCTGGTGAACTGGGTCCCGTTGTCGGTGATGATCCTGTTTGGGACCCCGAACCTGCAGACGATTGACTTGATGAACTTGACTGTGGATTGCTTGTTGATGGTGATGACTGGTGCAGCTTCAGGCCACTTGGTGAACTTGTTGATGGAGACGTAGAGGTACCGGAATCCCCCGACGGCATTGGGGAATGGCCCCAGGATGTCAAACCCCCATACCGCAAACGGCCATGAGGGCGGGATCATCTGCAGCGTCTGAGCCAGTGTGTGGATCTGCTTGGCATGGAACTGGCATGCCTTGCATCTCTTGACCAGCTTTATGGCATCCTGGAGAGCTGTCGGCTAGTAGAAGCCATGTCAGAAGGCTTTACCGACCAGCGTGCGTGAGGAAGCATGATTCCCTCACTCGCCTCCATGGATCTCTGCGAGCAGGTCGCAGCCTTCCTCCTGGGTTATGCACCGCAATAGGATGTGGTTGGTGCCACGCCGGTAGAGATCCCCTTCTACCAGCGCGTATCTCTTAGCCATGCGCACAATCCGTTCAGCGGATGCATGTTCATCAGGAAGGATGTTGTCTTTCAAATAGTCCCGGATCTCCATGATCCATGCATCGGGTCTGACTTGAGCTTCTGGATCTTGGGCGCTGGGTAGCACGGAGTCCCTAGTGACGCATATGATCCTTGGCGGGCACCATGGTTGCAGGGCCGCCGGGACCGCCAGCTTCGAGGTGCTGGTCCCGCCTCCTTCGCCCGGCTCGGCAGGCCGGGCTGTGGGCCACGGCAACGTCCTCTCGAAGGCTCCTTTGGGCACAGGGGCTCCGGTGGAGGCCTTCACTGAGAGGTCGTCGGCCACAGCGTTGTCGGCGCGCGGTACACGGCGCAGGTCCAAGGCAACAAAGTCCTTCTCTAGCATCTGGACGTGGAGGAGGTAGGCAGCCAGTTGTGGGTCGTTGCAGGAGAATTCACCCTTGACTTGCTTGATGATCAGATGGGAGTCGCCCTTGACCAGCAACTTGCGGATGCCGAGGGACAGCGCCGTCTTCAGGCCGAAGATGAGAGCTTCATATTCGGACATGTTGTTGGTTGCCTTGAAATTGAGACGCACCACGTACTTGAACTGCTCCCCCGATGGCATGAGAAGCAGTATGCCAGCACTGGCCCTCTGCTTCCGTGAGGAGCCGTCGAAGAAGAGCGTCCAGTGGGGCTCGGTGAAGACCAGTGCTCGGGGCTCCAGTTCACCGTCTTTGGGCCCCCTGGGTTGGTTGTCGATGGCGTCCACTCGGCCACGAAGTCTGCCAGTGCTTGGCTCTTGACCGCATGTCGAGAAAGGAAGTCCAGCTCAAACTCCGCTAGCTCCGCTACCCGTTTAGCAACGTTGCCAGTCGCGTTGGGGCTGTGGAGGATGGTCCTCAGTGGGTAGGAGGTGACCACCGAGATCCGGTGGGCTTGGAAGTAGTGGCGGAGCTTCCTGGACGCCACGAGCACTGCATACAACAGCTTGTGGACCTCTAGGTACCTTGTCTTGGCGTCGTGGAGGACTTCACTGATGTAGTAGACGGACCTCTGGATGGTCCGGATCCTCCCTGGGGGACCCGGGATGTCTTCCTCCATTGGCTCAGGCCGACAGGAGGTAGACAGGCCTGGGGCAGCCTCCAGGGGCTGCGACCCGGAGACTTCTTCGACGTCTTGGACCTTCGGGAGGCTGTCTTGAACCTTCGGGAGGTCGTCTTGGACCTTCGGGAGGTCGTCTTGGACCTCCGGGTGGTCGGCTTGGACCTCCGGGAGGTCGCCTGGGACCTCCGGGAGGTTGTCTTGGACCTCAGGGAGGTCGCCTGGGTCCTCCGGGAGGTTGTCTTGGAGCTTGACTTCTGCTGCTGTAGCAGGTTGTAGTGGCGAGAGGTTCGTCCGCTCTGCGACGAGGACCATGCTCACCACTTCTGTTGTCGCCGCGATGTCGAGCAGCAGGTGCTCACCGGACTCTGGGGCTACCATGATGGGCAGCGTCGTCAGGAGCTGCTTCAACTCCTGGAATGCTTCTTCTGCTTCTTCGGACCAAACAAATGGCCCGGCTTTGCGCGGGAGCTTGAAGAAGGGAAGAGCCCGCTCAGCCAGCCTTGGTATGAATCGTCTGAGCGCAGCTAGACATCTCGTGAGCTTCTGGACATCCTTGATGCGCGCCGGGGGCTGCATCAGCTCGATGGCCTTGATCTTCTCTGAGTTGGCCTCGATCCCTCGGTGTGAGACCAGGAATCTGAGGAGCTTTCCAGAGGATACACCGAACACACACTTGTCCGGGTTTAGCTTTGTGTGCGTGGTGCACAGCTTGTCAAAGACTAGAGCTAGGTTATCTAACAAGGATGAGCTCTGTTTGACTTTGACAACGATGTCATTGACATACACCTCAACTAAGTCTCGGATTAGCTATCCATAGGTTTTGTGCATTGCGCGAACAAAGGTGGGGAGAGCATTCTTTAGACCATAAGGCATGGAGACATAACAATACAGACTGTCTTCATCTTCTCTAGACATGGCTATTTGGTGGAAGCCTGAGTAGGCATCTAGGAAGCATAACATATCACAGCCTGATGTACAGTTTACTATTCGATCTATTCTAGGGAGGGGGAATGGATCTTTGGGGTATGCCTTATTGAGACTGGTGTAGTCGATGCACATCCAGAGCTTCCCATCGGCCTTCGGGACGACAACAGGGTTCGCCAACCACCGAGGGTGGTGGACCTCCCATATGAATCCAAAACATCGAGTAGCTTCTTGATTTCTTCACGGATGAAGTTATGTCGCTCGATGGACTGCTTCCGGGGCTTCTGTTGGATCAGTCGAGCGTCGGGGAAGATCTTCAGATGGTGCTCGATCACCTCCCTACGGATCCCGGGCATCTGCGATGGTTGCCATGCAAACACGTCGACGTTGTCCTGGAGGAAGGTGATGAGTGCGCCTTCTATTTGCTGTACAGGCCCCAGGCTATCCGGGTGGTCTGGGCAGCTTCGGTGCTGACTTGGACAACCTTCAGGGGGACGTCGCCCTCGTCAAGGTGTTGCACTCGGGGTGCAGATGTCAAGGCACGGTGGCGTGCACTCGGGTGGAGCTGGCCCGGTTCTGCACCGTCGGGGGCAGGTGCTCGGGCTGTCGCAAGTGCTTGGAGCTTCTCCAAGGCTGACACTGCGTCAGTGTGGTCTCCATGGATCTTGAGGACGCCGGTTGGTTTAGGCATCTTCAAGACGAGGTAGCCGTAGTGGGCTACTGCCATGAATTGGTACTGGGCTGGCCTGCCGATGATGGCGTTGAAGGGGAGATCGACCTCCGCCACGTCGAACAGAATGTACTATGTCCGGTAGTTGTCCGGTGCTCCGAAGGTCACCGGAAGGCTGATGTTGCCGTATGGGACGACTTGTCCCGGCCCTACCCCTGAGAACAGGCTCGACAGGGTGAGCTTGGCCATCGGAATCTGCAGCTTCTGGAAGGCTGCACGGCTGATGAGGTTGAGGCCGGCCCCGCCAACCACCAGGATGTGGTACATATTCACGTTGGCGATGGTGGGAGCTACCAAGAACGGTAGCTGTCTGGCTCCAGCCATGTTCTTGGGGCAATCGGTGGCGTCGAAGGTTATGAGGGTCCCTACCCACTTGAGGTGTGGTGCTGCACGCGGGGTAGGGGCCACCGACGCCACAGCTCGGCGCAGGGTCTTGACTGCACTCCGGGACGAGGGGTCCGAGGACCCGCTGTAGATGGCGTGGAGCGCCTTCCGGGGCTTGTTGTCACTGGAGCTGGAGCCCTCGCGGTGATGGACCGCCTTCAGAGTGTGCTGGGGCTCCTGGTACCCCATCTCTTGGTCGATGTTGTCCCAGGGGTCGACCTTCTTCTTGCCCTCCCCCTGGCGGAAGGGAGGAGCATCTGCGCACGGATGCCTCCCATCGCGGAGGCGCTCCGCAAGTTTCTTGATCTCCCGGCACCCACCAGCAGTGTGGCTCCTGGTGTTGTGCACGGGGCACGGCTCACTATGGTCACTGCCAGGGGCAGGTGACTGTCGTGGCCTCTTGTCAGGGTGTGGCCCCCGAGCTCCGCTGGGTGCTGCAGCTGCAGCAACGGGAGCTCCGGCCGGCGGCTTGATCTTACCACCACCCTTCTTCTTGATCTTCTTGCTGCTCCCATGGGAAGCAGCGCTGGCTCCGGGCCGCCCTCCTACTTCGGAGGCTGGCTGTGAGTGCCAGTTGCACCCTTCTGCTGCTCTGGCGCACTTGTCCACCAGGCTGAAGAGCTCCGAGACGTTGCGCACCTCTCTGGTGGCCAACTTCTTGAGCATCATCTTGTCTCTCACACCCTGTCGGAACGCCACCACAACTGAAGCATTCTGGATATGGGGGATAGTATTCCGCACCTGGGAGAACCGCTGGATGAAGGAGCGTAGAGTCTCTCCAGGTTATTGTCGGATGGTGTGGAGGTCAAGCTCCATGCCGGTACGGGTGTAGGAGCTGCCGAAGTTCACGGTGAACTGTCGGCACAGCTCTCCCTAGGAGGTTATGGAACCCTGGGGGAGGTTCATCAGCCAAGACCGGGCCGGGCCCGGTCAAGGCGACGGGGAAGTAGTTGGCCATGACGGCCTCATCCCTTCCTGCAGCAAGGATGGCGGTGGAGTAGATTTGCAGAAACTCCACCGGGTTGACGCTCCCATCATACTTCTCCAGCAGGTGTGGCCGGAACTTGCACGGCGATCTTGCGAAGTGAAGGTGGGGCGCCAGGGCCGCACACCCTGCTCCTGTTGCTGCAGGTCCTGGTGCCGCGAACGCTTGGTCCGCTGTTGGCACGGTGTACCCTGGCATGGGCAAAGGTGCACCATATACCGGGGGCGCCATTTGCAAGACATATGGCTGGTGCATATGCTGTGTGGCGTACGCCTAGGGCAGAGATCGTGTGGCGAACGTCTGCGGCCCAGGCTGAGTCAAGGCGGTCGACATGCTGTCGTTGGCCTCGTGGTTGCGACGCCTTTCTCGTTGTCGCTCGATGGTCACGCGGGCATCTTCGCCTAGGTGACGTCACTCCAGCTCTGACCTTAGGTCCGCCGTTGGGAGCCTGGTGGAGCGGGAGTCTGCCGTCTGCCCGTCAACCGTTGGCGTGCGCGACAGCGACACATCCGGTTGACTGGGGCGTCATCCCCGCCGTGGCGGAGGGTTGACGGCAGCGACAACGACACGGTCGACGTCGCGAATCCACTGCTGGGTAGCCCCCTGGGGAGCGTCCCCAGCAGGTGGATTGTGTAGAAGCGCTCATGCTGCAGCTAGTGTACTTCAATGGGTGACACTCGACGCTGCAGCAGATCTTGGGCTTGCTGGAGTCCGCGTTGTTGGAGTCAGTTGCAGACTCCCAGCTTGTCCCGACACACTCCGTCCTGAGTACGTCGATACATAGGCTTCGCTGGTCATCGTTCGCCGGGAACGAGGGCGAGGAGAGCTTGCCGCCGAAGGAAGCTTGGTCATCTTTGTCGGTGTAGACTTCGTCGCGAGAGGGAAAAGCCCTCCTACCTGGCGCGCCAAATGTCGAAGCGTCTGCGGTCGACACTTCCCCCGGGCCTGCTCTGGGCAGCCCGTGGAGGTTCTTTTTTCGGAGGGGCTACTCCTCTCGGAGGGTCTCGCCGGTGGACGAAGGAAGGAGATGGTTGACACAGAGATTTTTACGTGGTTCGGGCCACCAGAGCGTAAAACCCTACGTCCACAGGAGCAGAGTTGCTCGTTGTATTGCTTGAGGCTTAGAACCAGAGTCCTAAGCTTGGGGGTGAACTGTGTATGGGGTGTGAACTAGCAAAGAGGCAAACCAACTGGAGTTCGAACCCCTTGCAACATTGCCTACCCGAGCCTTTTATAGTTCAAGGCTCGGGCGGCTTACAAAAGGGGGGCCCCGGAGCCTGACAGGTGGCCCTGGGGTGATATCCTGCCATCTACCATATCTTGCAGTAAAGGTCGGTAGTTGTCTCTGGCGCTAGCTACTTAGCCTCCGTCCTGTCGCCCTGCCCACGCCGCAAGCTAGGCGTAGTGGTTGATGACGGCAGGGGCGGCAGGGGTTGTCTTGTCACCGTTGCTATTGGTCTATGGCTTCTGTCACTCTGCGCCCGCCTTCACTGTGATGTGACTGGGCGCAACGCCTCCTAACAGGCGTGTTCCACGTCTCCACGTCTTGGGAAGGCGTGGGTCTTGAATGCCTTGTACGAACAAGGCATGGGATGCCTTTACTCCTGCTGCCTACCGCGCCGGGTGGGCAGCGCTGCTCTGCTGGCCACGTGGCGGGCCCGGAGCTCACCTCTGAGGAGAGGGGAGGTTCGGCCCCGCAGGACACGTGGAGCCTTCGGAGCTCTCCCCCGTGGAGGGGGGAGGTCCAGCTCTGCTGGCCATGTGGCGGGCCCAGAGCTTACCTCTGAGGAGAGGGAGGCCCGGCCCCGCTGGACACGTGGAGCCTTCGGATCTCTCCCCCGTGGAGGGGGGAGGTCCGGCTCTACTGGCGACGTGGCGGGCCCGGAGCTCACCTCTGAGGAGAGGGGGGGTCCGGCCCCGCTGAACACGTGGAGCCTTCAGAGCTCTCCCCCGCGGAGGGGGGAGGTTCGGTTCTTCTGGCCACGTGGCGGGCCCGGAGCTCACCTTTGAGGAGAGGAAGGTCCGGCCCTGCTGAACACCTGGAGCCTTCGGAGCTCTCCCCCGCGGACGGGGGAGGTCCTTAGTCGGTTTTGGCCTGTGCGCGGGGGTACCCGGTATTTAGGGTACCGACACGGTCCATTGAGTTACATCGGTTTCATGGGTCCCATACCCCACTATATATCCGGTACAGCTCAATATTGTCCAGCAGGGCCGCATACGGCGTGGTCTCTAACCGACACGGACGGGGCTAATAACCAACCTCCACATTTCCCTTATCATCCTGACCCAGGCCCAATGTGGTCCCAAGCGTTATCACACCCATCGCAGGTCGAGATAACCTTGAGCGCTCCATCCTACAAGAACTCCCCGTCCCCATCTCACTTTTCATGAGGTGCTCTTATCGACAGCTTCTCACGAGTAGACTCCACTACTCGACCTTTCTCGCGAGTAGCTTTTTATTACTCGACTTCTATAGGCTATCTACAACATTAGCCTAGCCATATACAATGAGGCAAATCCTACACTAAACCTTCTACTCAGGGATTTAATAGCCATGCAAGTGGGTTTCAAGCATCCTAGAAATAATGCACAATATCAAGTCTAATAAACATGAGGTGAAGGTAAAGCAAAATTTAAAACGGTAATTATATGCAAACCGAGGCTTGCCTTGCTCAACGGTTATGTTTGAAGCTATGAGTTATGACACGACCCCATTGGTCCTGTCGAGCCAGGATCACGCTGAGGGGTGCTGCGTTTCACAGCACCGGATAACACACGTCAAAGGTACAAAGCGGAAGCAGAACTTTTATTACATAAACAGGTTTATGAACATGTTTACATCAAAATAAGTTTAGTCTACACTCGCGGGCGTAGACTAAGCATCAAGTGCACGTTCAGCCCTTGAACGTGTCCTTGCTAGCACACACGCACACTAACTCTGCGGCATGCACGACTCCCACTCGACGGGGTTCCCCTCCTGGGGTTCCGTCTCTTCTTCGGGAGTCCCTTCCTCGTAGAACCCTGCAAAAGCTTCAAACACAAGCAGTGAGCACGAAGGCTCAGCAAGTCTGACCCGTCTCACCTAAACATGGAACTTCTACATGAGGGTAATGGGTTGCATGAGGTAAAAATCATTTGCAAGGACTCGCCTAATTAGTAGAACCTTACTTTCAAGTTTTAGCAGCAGGTTATGGAGAACCTTACGCTAAGGCACATGAGAGAGCCGCAATCAAACAAGAAACGCATTTCTCTCATGTACTTTGCCCAAAGTTGAAAAGAACTTTAATTAGCTCTAAGCTACAGCATATCATTAACAATCACTGTCCAGCTTTCAATCAGCAACATTTTAACATGTAACTAGCCTGTTCTTTCTACGTCACGGTACAGTGAACAAGTGGTACTCACTGACCACGAGGGACGGCGATTATAATCGATTTACACCTGCAGGGTTACCCGAACAACCCGTCACGTACGCCCGTACTCGATGTTGCCTACAACAACCATCACGGACGCCGTACGCGACTACCTTTCACCCGTTAGCCAAATATTGAACCGGTCCCATCGTCCCGAGCAAGAGGTCTCTGCACGCGCATCTCCGTGCCGCCAGCCGATTTACACCTCAAGCTCTCAACCTACCCTCTGAACGACGGGCAATGCCTCAATAACCAGCTACCCGAGTTACATCAGTTTCCCGGTTCCCATATAGCCGGTAGGTCTTCAGAACTATTCTAGCTTGTTCAACAGGCCCGCACACGGCTCGGTCCTCAATCGACACAAGCGGAGCTACAGCCCACAGGCCCCAAAGTCCTGCTGCCCTTACTCTCCGCTCGGTCTCATTTTCTTGCCATGTGTATCATGTGCTATCTCTACCCGAGCAATGTGCCTCTAGCCTATTCTCGCGAGTAGTTCCAACTACTCGACTTGTACCGAATCCTACTCTATCCTAGCAATGCGGTAGCTAACGGGGTTTGCAATCCTAAACCCCAACCCATGGTTTTCTTGGCTATGCAGTGAGGTTTCCAAACAAGACTCTAATGCACAGAATAAAGGAAACAAGTATGTGCTCAAAACAATAAAAATTTGTAAAATGGTTAATGCAAACTGGAGCTTGCCTTGCTGCTCTTGGTCGTAGGCTAGCTGTTCCTCCGGAGTAACGAAGTCTAGGACTTCGGGTTCCTCCTCGACCTTAGCGACTACATGATAAGAGCAATGTATGTATTAATTTAAATGCATTTGCATTATCTTTGAAGTTGTGAAGTCTATAACCTTTGCTAGACAGACCTAATGACTGTGAAACTTTTACTGTGGCTTGGTTACAACCTAAACAGAGACTTGGTCAAGTTTTAGTTGCAGCAAAGCTCATTTGAGCCCTCCACAATTAATTATGTCCTTGAACTTAATTGGAACTCTTAGGGTGTTCTAGGAATTTTCATGAGACAAACTATGACTTTCTGAAAACTAGATTTTCAGAGGGTTCTAATGGAGTTGGTCTCACTTAATTTGGAAGTCCCTAACTAAAGATATGAGCTAAACAATTTCAGAGAAAATTCTGAAAATGTTTCTGAACATTTTCTATTTTCTCTGGAACAGTTTCACTAATCACACCATTAGGTGGACTAAATGAGCTCAAATAGATCTGAAATTTTTATGGTAGTTCAGGTATATTTTGGTGAATATCCCAGCAAAATTTCAGGATTTTCCTCCACAGGATTCTCCAGTTAAAATTCCTAACAGTTTAAACTTTGAGGAATTAATTCTGGAAAATTAAGGGTTTTCATGAAGTGAAACTTGATTTGCTGGAAAGTACTCGGAGAGCTGAATCCAGCAAAATTTGGTTCACTCAATTTGGAGCTTTCTAGCCAAAGTTATAAGGATTTGAAGTTTGAACTGAAACTGAAATTCGGGAAAAAGTTTAAACTCTGGCTTGTGGGCCCCGCACACAGTGCGTCGTCTCCCTCCTCGCGCCAACTGCGCGGCGGCGGCGATCTCCGGCGACCCTCGCCGGAACTGAGTTCCCGGCCATCCCCCGGCCCGAAACTTGCCGCCTGCCTCTTTACTGACCCCCTGGACTCGATGGTGGGGTCGCCGGCCGCAGGCGATGACCGGAAACCCGTGCGCACCGATGACAGCACCTGCTAGGGTTCCGGTGAGGTCGGTCCTGCTCTCCTGTGCACCAAATCGACCGGAAATCGGTCGGAGAGCATCAGTAGAGCATGGGAAACACGAACCAGGGCTGGGTGGAAGCTAGAAATGCCGGCAACTAGGCTCTCGACGGTGAGCCGAGGTGTTCAGCCATGGCGGCGGGGAAAACAGCCATATCATGGCCGATTCTCGATGGTTTTCTCTAATTCCAGTTCGAGCGTGGGCGCTATCGTGCGTAGAAGCTACTAGGTAACGAGCTCGTCCAACCCTCGTGCATAGAGCACGAATTTCACCCGAAGGTGAGCTCGGTCCTTATGAACTGATCAAGAGTAAATTTGGAAATTCTCGGCCGAGGGTTGATCAATCGCCAAACGGCTTTCGGCTACTCCATCTACATACAATCACGCACCTTTCTTGTGTAGAGAAGAGGACGTGACAACGGCTGTGCTGTGCTGTCCACGAGAGCCCGATCGGCGGCGATGCTTGGTTCGCCGGAGAAATGGTTCGGTACAGCTCGAGGACGCTTGCTCACTGGCCAACACGGCGTCTAGGAGGTTGCTCACGATCTCTTGGTGCCGTTTTGCTGTGGAGGAGGCGGTGCTCGCGAGTGATCGGGCTTGATCAAACGTGAGCTCAGGCGGCGGCGATGGCAGTGGAAGAACCGGTCGTGCACGTCGGCAGCTCGGGGAATGGGCGACTGAAGCACGCCGGGGAGGGGATAAGTAGCCCGGCGACTGGTCTCCGGCTTGGGGCGCGCAGCAGGAGCTGGCGCCGGCTGCCCCCTCGGTGGCGCGCGCACACTGCACCCGGGAACCGATGGAGCTGCGTTTCAGTCGGTTTGTGTTGAAGTAGAGGCTGACATGTGGGTCCCACCCCCCATTTTAACCTCTGAAATTTACTCCTAATCACTTTTGTAAACAGTGAACCCCATACTACCCTTGGCAATTCAAATTATTCACCCATGAGCCATTTGAATTGATCCAAGTTCAAATGAGGTTTGGTTTGAATGAATTTCAGCACAAGTTCAGTTTGAAATTCAAATAAAGTTTGAATTTCTCCCCCTTAGCTCATGTCAAGATCAACTCCAAATGGAGTGAAAATTGGTGTGTGAGCTCTCAAAAATGTGCTGAGTAAGAATATGCCTTCCACTTTTAAATTCATGGGATAAAAACAGTTTGAATTTGAATATGGTTTCAAACTGTCCTCTTCCTAACTATACCCAAACTGACCTCAAAAAGGTTTTGAATTTGGGTGAAACTTGGCATGGACATCCTTAGCAAAGTGTAGGAGTTTTCATATGTCCAGCCCATCTATATCACATGTGGGAAATACCACTTTTGCAATGTGTAAGTTTGTTCTCTAATGAGCATGTTGATAATTGTTACTTGCTCTTCATTTGTGTTCATCATTCTTCCTCAAATGAGGTGTGTGGTGTGGTGATGAACACTGCAAATGTGTGTCAAAAACTGAGGCCCTTACATTCCTCCCCCCTTAAAAGAATCTCGTCCCGAGATTATAAGGTGAAAATGAGAGAGAGGACGGTGGAAAAATTACCGGAAATGCGACGTGAAAAAGTCGGGGTAGTTAGTGCGAAGGAATTCTTCGCTCTCCCATGTCGCTTCATCCATGGAGTGATTACTCCATAGAACCTTGTAGAACCACAACGTACGGTTGCGTGTGGTTCGGGCCTTTTCATCAATAATCTGCACCGGTTCCTCCCGATAGGTGAGATCCGGTTGTAGTTCTTCAATGTCTTCCAGCTGAACGGTAGTTGATACTAAGACACTTCCTCAGCTGGGAAATATGAAAGACGTCATGCACACCGGAAAGTGCTTCTGGTAATTTCAACCGGTATGCCACTGATCCACATCTTTCGGTAATCTGAAATGGACCGATGAATCGGGGTGCCAACTTTCCTCTCACCCCAAATCTGTTTACACCCTTCATTGGAGACACCCGTAGATATACGTGATCTCCAACTTCGAATTGTAATGGGCGCCTTCTCCGGTCCGCATACTGTTTCTGACGGGATTGAGCGGCTTTTAGGTTCGCTTGAATTAGTCGAACCTTTTCTTCCGCGTTGTTGACAAGGTCAATCCCGAAGGTAACCCTTTCGCGAGACTCACACCAGTTCAATGGTGTGCGGCATTTTCTTCCGTATAGCGCCTCGTAGGGCGCCATCTTGATGCTGGCTTGGTACCCATTGTTGTACGAGAACTCGGCTAACGGCAAGTGATCATCACAATTATTGCCGTGGTTGATAGCGCAAGCTCGTAGCATGTCTTCTAGGATTTGATTTACCCGCTCGGTTTGCCCATCCGTCTGCGGGTGGTAGGCTGAACTACGGATCAGCTTCGTCCCCAAGGCAGCGTGTAGCTGCTCCCAAAAACGGGACACAAATAAAGTGCCCGATCCTATATGATAGTACAGGGTACGCCGTATAAGCATAGGGTCCGTGAGATGTACAGTTCAGCGTACTTCTTGGCGTTGTAGTTGGTGTTGACCGGGATGAAATGGGCAACTTTGGTGAACCGATCGACGATCACCCACACCGAATCATGTTTCTGCAAGGTGGTGGGTAAACCGACGATGAAGTCCATGCTCACGTCCTCCCACTTCCAGGCAGGAATGCCCAGTGGTTGCAGCAGTCCCGGTTTCCGCATGTGGTCTGCCTTCACCCTTCGACATGTATCACACTTGGACACGTATTTTGCAGTCTCACGCTTCATCCGTGTCCACCAAAACTTGCTTCTGAGTTCTTGATACATTTTGTTGCTGCCGGGGTGAATAGAAAACTTTGATAAGTGAGCCTCATCAAAGATTTTCTTCCGTAACTCCGGGTTTCGGGGTACGACGATCCGGTCCTTGAACCATAGGACGCCGTCTCCGTCCTTCCGGAAACATTTCAACTCCCCACTGTCTACACGTCTCCGTAAATGTGACATGCCCTTGTCATTCTTCTGGGCTGCCGCTATTTCTTCACGGATGGTGGGGATCAAAGCTAGGTTGTAGAGAGCTCCGTGTGGAATCACATGTAGTGGTGGTTCGCTCTCTTCCAACGGTGTGATGGTCAGATTATTGACGTGTGACTTGCGGCTCAGCGCATCTGCCACTACGTTTGCCTTGCCCGGATGATAATGGATTTCTATCTCGTAATCCTTTATCAGTTCTAACCATCTTCGTTGCCTCATATTCAGCTCCTTCTGAGTGAATATGTACTTGAGGCTTTTGTGGTCGGTATATAAATGTACGAGGTTACCGAGTAGGTAGTGCCTCCACATTTTGAGTGCGAGTACCACGGCAGCGAGCTCCAAGTCGTGAGTTGGATAATTCTGCTCATGGTTCCTAAGCTGCCGTGATCCATACGCGACCACTCTTCGGTCTTGCATCAGCACACATCCGAGCCCAATGCCGGATGCATCGCAGTACACATCGAACGGTTTTGTTGTGTCTGGCTGCGCCAAAACCGGTGCTGATGTCAGGTGCTTGACTAAAGCCTTGAATGCTGCTTCACATGTTGGACTCCAAACATATTTGGTAGCCTTCTTCAGCAGCTCTGTCATTGGCTTGGCAATCTTCGAGAAGTTCGGGATGAACCTCCGATAATATCCCGCGAGTCCGAGGAAACTCCGTACCTCATGAACAGTTCTCGGGGATTTCCAATTCAGTACTTGTGTGATCTTGCTCGGGTCCACAGCGATACCTTCCGCTGAGATGATATGCCCGAGGAAAGGCACCTGCGATATCCAAAACTTGCATTTGCTGAATTTTGCGTATAACTTGTGATCTCGCAGCCGTTGCAAGACTATACGCAGATGTTTCTTGTGATCTTCCTCCGACTTGGAATATACCAGGATGTCATCGATGAAGACCACGACAAACTTGTCCAGCTCCGGCATGAATACCGAGTTCATTAAGTACATCAAGTGAGCTGGAGCATTGGTGAGGCTGAAGGACATGACCAGGTACTCATAAAGTCTGTACCTTGTCGAAAAAGCTGTCTTTGGAATGTCCTCCGCCCTTATCTTAATCTGATGGTACCCGGATCTTAAATCCATCTTGGAAAAGATCTTTGCTTCGACCAACTGATCAAACAACATGTCGATCCGTGGCAACGGGTACTTGTTTTTGATGGTTATGGCATTTAATGGACGGTAGTCCACGCAAAGCCGCAACGTTTCATCCTTTTTCTTGACAAATAATGCCGAACAGCCCCATGGCGAGGAGCTCGGCCTAATAAAACCCTTCTCCAGAAGATCCGTGAGCTGAGTCTTCAGTTCAGCCAACTCCTTGGGCGCCATCTTGTACGGCCTTCGGGATATTGGCATGGTTCCCGGTGCAAGTTCAATCTTGAACTCCACCTCTCTATCGGGTGGCATCCCCGGCAAATCTTCCGGGAATACATAAGGGAACTCTCGGACCACCGGAATATCTTCCAATCTGATGGTCGTGGCTTGATAGACACTTGGAAGTTTTATTTCTGGACTGTCCAGAAATAATGAGTGAGAACCGTGCACCTCTGAGTTTAAGTGCACGACTCGAAGGACGGTGTCTAAAACAGCGCCGTGGCGGGTTAACCATGACATCCCTAGGATGACATCGACCTTCTGTCCCTCTAAGATAATGAGAGACGTGGGGTACACTCTACCCGCTAAGCATAATGGTGCTTTGGAGACCATTACGCTTGCTGAAATCTTCCCACCCGGTGAACAAATTAAATATGGACTATCGGTGGGTAGTATTGGCAAACTGTGTTTAGCAATGAAAGCTTGGCTAATAAAATTATGCGTGGCGCCTGAATCAAACAGTACTATAGCGGGATGCTGGTGGAGTTGGAACATACCCGCAAGGATTGGCTCACCCTCCGGCACGTCCTCAATGGCAAGTTGGTGGACAGTGCCGGGCCTAGGGTTTGCCCGCCGCGCATTAGTAGGGTTCCGGGTTTGATTCCTCCCCGGAAACTGTGATGCCACTCCGCCGCCTTGCCTCTCCGGGCAACTGCTCGCGAAGTGTCCTGGACGACCACACTTGTAACATGTGGCCGCTGCTGGTGGAGTACTCGTTGGACGAAAGCCCGGCATGCGTTGCGGAGGTGCAAACGCACGCGGCATCGCCCGCTGCTGCTGTTGTTGTTGCGGTGGTACTGGCAGTGCCGGCCGGAATGCCGGTGAAGAGTACGGCCGACTGCGGAACAGCATCGACCGCTGTGGTGGCTGCCAGCGTGGACCTGATGGTGGGCGATTCACCATCCGAAACTTCTGAGAAGGACCGCCTCCTTCTACGCTGCTCTGCGGCGCGCTTCGCTTTCGCTCTGCCGCCGCCAACTCCTTGCCGGACTCCTCCTGAACAATCGCAGCATCAATGATGTCGTTGAGGCTGCCGCGATTGAACATCGCCAGCTTGTCCTTCAGGAGTGGGTTAAGCCCCTGGTGGAAATGGTCCCGCCTCTTCTCGTCTGTATCCGCGTGATACGACGCGTAGAGCGCGAGATCGTTGAACGCCCTGGAGTATTCCAGCGCGTTCCGGCTCCCTTGTTGCAGGTGTAGGAACTCCTACGTCTTCCTCTTCATCAAACCGGGCGGTATATGATAGGCCCTGAAGGCCGTCCGGAACTCCGCCTAGGTCATCACTCGGTCGGTGGGCTGGGAAGCACAGAAGTTGGCCCACCACGCGCTCGCGGATCCTTGGAGCTGCTGGACCGCGAACTGAGTCTTGCGCTGCTCGCTGATTTGGAGCAGCCCGAACTTCATCTCTATGGCGCGGAGCCAGTTGTCCGCGTCAAGTGGTTCATCCGCCCTTGAGAATACAGGGGGATGAGTCGCCAGGAAGTCGGAGTAGGAGCTCTGTTGGCGCTCCTCACGATCTTGACGTCTCTCTGGGCGAGACGTATTGGCGATGAGAGTCTGCAGCAACTCTGTGTGCTGCTGATGCGAGCCCGCCATTGCCGCGACAATGTCGGCCAATGTAACCGTTGGTAGTGGCGGTGGCGGTGTTTGCTGTTGCTATTGCTGCTGCTGTCCCGAGGAGTCCTCGGGAGGTGGTTGGGAGGTCTCTCCCCCTTGACTGGTACCCCCAACGTCAGGGTTGGCACGAGTACGCGTCATTCTGAAATTCAAAACAGCAGCAATTAGCACATGTCTTACTAAAAATTCCATATGCAACAGTAGGTATTGAAGTGACACATGATCAATTTGCACAACATTCACATATATTGATAAAGCATAAACTTTATACAAGATACATTATTCTCGGATCTCCGAGAAGTCGTGCTCATGTCGTCACTACCTATACATACGCTACTGTCTACACGACATGTCACCGATTACAAAAGTTGGGTTACGCTACCCTAGCTGCCCTACTTGGCAACTGTAACCCCCTACTCGGAGTAGAACTCGACCTCCTGTGGGTCGTCCTCCTCCGGTACCTCTGCTGGTGGCTCGGGGTCTACCACCTCTTCTCCCATTCCGGGTTCTCCCATGGCTGGAAGACCCAAGACTACCGGTACGCTCAATACCGGGGGCACGAGGTCCTGCAAGGCATGCACCTCGTCCATAGCTTGGTTATAGTCCTCTTCCCAGCCTTGTCCTTCCTCAATAGCGTCGTCCCGCTCTTGAGAAAGGTCCTCATTCTGCTGGGTTAGGGTCTGCACCAGCTCTTGCAACGCTGCGATGTCAACACGGCTCTTCTTCTTTGCCTTCTTCAGACGACGCAACTGATTGTGTTGTTCATTCAGTCGCTTGATCGTCGGAAGGAGCACATTGCGGAGTGCGCTGTGAGCACCCTCGAAATGATCTCCACGGCTTGTGCTCTCCTTGAGCTTGGTGGCGAGATGCTCCGTATGAACAGCTTGGCTGTCCATCATAGCGTTTCCCGCCCTCATTTGGAGGCTGAGGTTTGCCTCCGCGGGGTTGTACCTTGGGCAACTCGGATCTGTTGCCTCCAGGTACCTTTCTTCCCACACATGCTGAGCTCGCCCCTCCACCGGAACGAGTGTGTATGGTGTGCCATCCATAGCCTGCACGTGTAGTTGGCAGAAACGTGACATAGTGTCACGGGCTGCCACTTGCCACATCCCTTCCGGTTGTCTTCCTCTCACCGTGACGGTGAATGGCACCCAACCGGGTGGCGTAGGTCCTGCAGGAACCTCGACATGGATCGTCCACGTCTTGTTCCCCTCTTCGCCTTCTTCCTTGGCGAAGTATTGCGGCATCTCGTTGTACCCGAAATATTGGAGCATTTGCCACAATGCTTCCGGGTAGCCGCTACGGTCAGAGCAGTGGGAAACTACCCACCCGTTCTCCAACCGTTTATCTGCTGCCATCTGTAAAAGTATATTTGAGAAATGTCAAATATTTATTTAAACAGTAAACCATTGAGTTATAACATAAGATATGTCCTTGAACTCATAACACTTGGAAACATAGTTCAAATTTTTAAACAAATTTGACTGCTGATCTGCTGTTCCCATGAAAGCCTTGACCAGTTTCCATTTCAATCTGATTTAGGCCAGGTTAAAAGCAAAACCAGTCCTGGAACTCAACATCAAAGTTGAAGCTAACTTCAATATCTTTCCATCCAGTATTTGCTTGGCCTAAGATCTGTCCTGGTTCAAAAGTTATGAGATGTCAAAGTTAACAGAATTTCTGGGAACAATTGGACAGCACCTCCCTGCCTTAGGTACTGATTTGATCCAACAATCTCAGTTACTTCTGTTCCCAAGCTGACAAAACTTTCTGTTACAAAGTTGTAACCCATCTCATAAGCTTTCCAGAACTACCTCATTTTCTATTTTTTGGATTTTTATGCAGGAAGTTATGCTCAATTTACAAAGAGTCTACAGAGAGTCTTTACCCTGTCCTGTTTTCTGGACAGTTCCAACTCTACTGCATTTTTCAAGTGGTTAAGGGATGAAACACCTCTGGACCTCAACAGAAAATTTGTAAAGACCTTCCAAAGCTTCCCAGAAATGTATCATACGACCCCAATCTCGAAAGAACTCAACCTCTAGCCTCTGATTAACTTCAGCCTTGATTCAGCTGAAAACAGAGTGCTCTGTCCTTAACAACCTATAAGTTGGAAACCTGTTAACTTTGAATATCCTGTTCAAGGGAAGGAGTTACATCAAGTTTTACTACTTTGGATCAAAACCTTCAAGTTTTTAAATGAAGTTGTTTATTTAATGGGGTGTGACGTCGATGCGTCACCAGATTATGTCGGTACTACGTCCTCACAAAGGAAAAACCTATACCGGACTTAGCCGGCTTCGTTAGTTCAGTGGCACTACTCGTCACTTGCACACGGATGCTACACGTCTACCGTTTCGTGGTCAGGCTACCTGCAGAAACACAAACAATCATCAGACTCGGCTGCACACCGAGCCCGGAATCCATACAGTTGGTACACCCGGCCGTCATCACTCGCCCGGATGTTCTCAAGCCAAACACGCCTTGAGTTACGTGTTCACGTTTCAGACCACGTGACGGGGTCTCCCATGTTGCACCACGCACGCCAGGGACAGACGTTGCTTGAATACCCCAAACGACATTAAGAGTCGTAGAGGATATGAAAGCGGGTCGGTTTACGTGCCACCCGTGGGGCTCCACCCTTCAGCTTGTGCGCACTGGTGGACAGCGCTTACGTGCACCCCCCAAGACATGAACGTCCCGAGATGCACGTTTTTCCGACATAACAAATAGGTTAATATGCCACTTTCTATATGCTAATAACATCCTTATACGGGCTACTAACTCGTTCCTCACTGGATTTTTGAAAAAGAAGACCTTTGTACTGTGTTAAACCTCAAGCGAGCTCTGATACCACGCTGACACGACCCCATTGGTCCTGTCGAGCCAGGATCACGCTTAGGGGTGCTGCGTTGCACAGCACCGGATAACACACGTCAAAGGTACAAAGCGGAAGCAGAACTTTTATTACATAAACAGGTTTATGAACATGTTTACATCAAAATAAGTTTAGTCTACACTCGCGGGCGTAGACTAAGCATCAAGTGCACGTTCAGCCCTTGAACGTGTCCTTGCTAGCACACACGCACACTAACTCTGCGGCGTGCACGACTCCTCATAGAACCCTGCAAAAGCTTCAAACACAAGCAGTGAGCACGAAGGCTCAGCAAGTCTGACCCGTCTCACCGAAACATGGAACTTCTACATGAGGGTAATGGGTTGCATGAGGTAAAAATCATTTGCAAGGACTCGCCTAATTAGTAGAACCTTACTTTCAAGTTTTAGCAGCAGGTTGTGGAGAACCTTACGCTAAGGCACATGAGAGAGCCGCAATCAAACAAGAAACGCATTTCTCTCATGTACTTTGCCCAAAGTTGAAAAGAACTTTAATTAGCTCTAAGCTACAGCATATCATTAACAATCACTGTCCAGCTTTCAATCAGCAACATTTTAACATGTAACTAGCCTGTTCTTTCTACGTCACGGTACAGTGAACAAGTGGTACTCACTGACCGCGAGGGACGGCGATTATAATCGATTTACACCTGCAGGGTTACCCGAACAACCCGTCACGTACGCCCGTACTCGATGTTGCCTACAACAACCATCACGGACGCCGTACGCGACTACCTTTCACCCGTTAGCCAAATATTGAACCGGTCCCATCGTCCCGAGCAAGAGGTCTCTGCATGCGCATCTCCGTGCCGCCAGCCGATTTACACCTCAAGCTCTCAACCTACCCTCCGAACGACGGGCAATGCCTCAATAACCAGCTACCCGAGTTACATCAGTTTCCCGGTTCCCATATAGCCGGTAGGTCTTCGGTACTGTTCTAGCTTGTTCAACAGGCCCGCACACGGCTCGGTCCTCAATCGACACAAGCGGAGCTACAGCCCACAGGCCCCAAAGTCCTGCTGCCCTTACTCTCCGCTCGGTCTCATTTTCTTGCCATGTGTATCATGTGCTATCTCTACCCGAGCAATGTGCCTCTAGCCTATTCTCGCGAGTAGTTCCAACTACTCGACTTGTACCGAATCCTACTCTATCCTAGCAATGCGGTAGCTAACGGTGTTTGCAATCCTAAACCCCAACCCATGGTTTTCTTGGCTATGCAGTGGGGTTTCCAAACAAGACTCTAATGCATAGAATAAAGGAAACAAGTATGTGCTCAAAACAATAAAAATTTGTAAAATGGTTAATGCAAACCGGAGCTTGCCTTGCTGCTCTTGGTCGTAGGCTAGCTGTTCCTCCGGAGTAACGAAGTCTAGGACTTCGGGTTCCTCCTCGACCTTAGCGACTACATGATAAGAGCAATGTATGTATTAATTTAAATGCATTTGCATTATCTTTGAAGTTGTGAAGTCTATAACCTTTGCTAGACAGATCTAATGACTGTGAAACTTTTACTGTGGCTTGGTTACAACCTAAACAGAGACTTGGTCAAGTTTTAGTTGCAGCAAAGCTCATTTGAGCCCTCCACAATTAATTATGTCCTTGACCTTAATTGGAACTCTTAGGGTGTTCTAGGAATTTTCATGAGACAAACTATGACTTTCTGAAAACTATATTTTCAGAGGGTTCTAATGGAGTTGGTCTCACTTAATTTGGAAGACCCTAACTAAAGATATGAGCTAAACAATTTCAGAGAAAATTCTGAAAATGTTTCTGAACATTTTCTATTTTCTCTGGAACAGTTTCACTAATCACACCATTAGGTGGACTAAATTAGCTCAAATAGATCTGAAATTTTTATGGTAGTTCAGGGATATTTTGGTGAATATCCCAGCAAAATTTCAGGATTTTCCTCCACAGGATTCTCCAGTTAAAATTCCTAACAGTTTAAAGTTTGAGGAATTAATTCTGGAAAATTAAGGGTTTTCATGAAGTGAAACTTGATTTGCTGGAAAGTACTCGGAGAGCTGAATCCAGAAAAATTTGGTTCACTCAATTTGGAGCTTTCTAGCCAAAGTTATAAGGATTTGAAGTTTGAACTGAAACTGAAATTCGGGAAAAAGTTTAAACTCTGGCTTGTGGGCCCCGCACACAGTGCGTCGTCTCCCTCCTCACGCCAACTGCGCGGCGGCGGCGATCTCCGGTGACCCTCGCCGGAACTGAGTTCCCGGCCATCCCCCGGCCCGAAACTTGCCGCCTGCCTCTTTACTGACCCCCTGGACTCGATGGTGGGGTCGCCGGCCGCCGGCGATGACCGGAAACCCGTGCGCACCGATGACAGCACCTGCTAGGGTTCCGGTGAGGTCGGTCCCGCTCTCCCGTGCACCAAATCGACCGGAAATCAGTCGGAGAGCATCAGTAGAGCATGGGAAACACGAACCAGGGCTGGGTGGAAGCTAGAAATGCCGGCAACTAGGCTCTCGACGGTGAGCCGAGGTGTTCAGCCATGGCGGCGGGGAAAACAGCCATATCATGGCCGATTCTCGATGGTTTTCTCTAATTCCAGTTCGAGCGTGGGCGCTATCGTGCGTAGCAGCTACTAGGTAACGAGCTCGTCCAACCCTCGTGCATAGAGCACGAATTTCACCCGAAGGTGAGCTCGGTCCTTATGAACTGATCAAGAGTAAATTTGGAAATTCTCGGCCGATGGTTGATCAATCGCCAAACGGCTTTCGGCTACTCCATCTACATACAATCACGCACCTTTCTTGTGTAGAGAAGAGGACGTGACAACGGCTGTGCTGTGCTGTCCACGAGAGCCCGATCGGCGGCGATGCTTGGTTCGCCGGAGAAATGGTTCGGTACAGCTCGAGGACGCTTGCTCACTGGCCAACACGGCGTCTAGGAGGTTGCTCACGATCTCTTGGTGCCGTTTTGCTGTGGAGGAGGCGGTGCTCGCGAGTGATCGGGCTTGATCAAACGTGAGCTTAGGCGGCGGCGATGGCAGTGGAAGAACCGGTCGTGCACGTCGGCAGCTCGGGGAATGGGCGACTGAAGCACGCCGGGGAGGGGATAAGTAGCCCGGCGACTGGTCTCCGGCTTGGGGCGCGCAGCAGGAGCTGGCGCCGGCTGCCCCCTCGGTGGTGCGCGCACACTGCACCCTGGAACCGATGGAGCTGCGTTTCAGTCGGTTTGTGTTGAAGTAGAGGCTGACATGTGGGTCCCACCCCCCATTTTAACCTCTGAAATTTACTCCTAATCACTGTTGTAAACAGTGAACCCCATACTACCCTTGGCAATTCAAATTATTCACCCATGAGCCATTTGAATTGATCCAAGTTCAAATGAGGTTTGGTTTGAATGAATTTCAGCACAAGTTCAGTTTGAAATTCAAATAAAGTTTGAATTTCTCCCCCTTAGCTCATGTCAAAATCAACTCCAAATGGAGTGAAAATTGGTGTGTGAGCTCTCAAAAATGTGCTGAGTAAGAATATGCCTTCCACTTTTAAATTCATGGGATAAAAACAGTTTGAATTTGAATATGGTTTCAAACTGTCCTCTTCCTAACTATACCCAAACTGACCTCAAAAAGGTTTTGAATTTGGGTGAAACTTGGCATGGACATCCTTAGCAAAGTGTAGGAGTTTTCATATGTCCAGCCCATCTATATCACATGTGGGAAATACCACTTTTGCAATGTGTAAGTTTGTTCTCTAATGAGCATGTTGATAATTGTTACTTGCTCTTCATTTGTGTTCATCATTCTTCCTCAAATGAGGTGTGTGGTGTGGTGATGAACACTGCAAATGTGTGTCAAAAACTGAGGCCCTTACAAGTTAGTATTTGTCGGTACCTGAGATATGGGGTACCCCCGCGCACAGGGTAAAATGCCTAAAGAACTCGCCCTTCTCCGCAGGGAGAGCTCCGAAGGCGCCACGCGTCCGGCGGGACCGGACCTCCCTCTCCTCAGAGGAGAGCTCCGGGCCCGCCACGTGGCATACAGAAGCCGGACCTCCCCCTCCGCGGGAGAGAGGTCCGAAGGCGCCGCGTGTCCAGCGGGGCCGGACCTCCCTCTCCTCAGAGGAGAGCTCCGGGCCCGCCATGTGGCCAACAGAAGCCGAGCCTCTCCCTCCGCGGGGAGAGGTCCGGAGGCTCCACGTGCCCCGCGGGACTGACCCTTCTCTCCTCTGAGAATGGCTCCGGGCCCGCCACGTGGCAGCAGAACGACGCTGCCTGCCCCGAGCGATAGGCAGCGGGCGTAAAGACGCCCCATACCTTGCCCGTACAAGGTATTCAAGGCCCGCGTCTTCCCAAGACGCGGAGACGCGGAGCACGCTTTTGTCAGGTGCCGTTGCGCCCAGTCGCATCACAGACTGGCGCGCGGTGTCAGAACCTGCCAACCAATAAACACCACGACAAGACATCCCATGCCGCCTGCGCCGTCATCAACCACTACGACTAGCATGCGGCATGGGCAGGGCGGCAAGATGAAGACTCAGAAGCCTTCGACCAGAGGCAACTACCGGCATAACTGCAGATATGGTAGATGATAGACAATCTTCCCGGGACCACCTGTCGGGTCCCGGCCCCCCTTGTAAGCTGCCCGAGCCTTGGACTATAAAAGGCTCGGGGCGTCGATAGCAAGGGTTCGCACTTTGCAACTCATACGCTAGCCATACACTCTCAAGCTGTAACTCACCCCCAAGCTCAGGCCTCCGGCCCCGAGCAGCAAGAAATACAGCGAGCTCCATAGCTCGCCGTGGACGTAGGGTTTTACGCTCCGGCGGCCTGAACCACGTAAAACTCGCCGTGTCAAGCTCTTACTAACTCATCCATCTGCGCAAGCTCTCCGCTAGAGACTAGCCCCACCGAAAAAAGAACCTCCGCGGGCTGCCCAGTGCAGGCCCGGAGGAAGTGTCGACTGAACACTTCGACATTTGGTGCGCTAGGAAGGGGGCTTTTCTCCTAGCGCGACGAGTTTCCGCCGACGAAGATGACCAAGCTTCCTTCAGTGGCAAACTCTCCCCCTCCGCGTTCACGGCGAACTGTGACCACTGGGGAGTACATGTCGACACACTCAGGACGGAGTGTGTCGGCACAAGCTGGTAGCCAGCAGCCGACTCCGGCAACGCCGACTCCGGCTATGCAGGCCCCGACCAGTGTGAGATCTTCTGCAGCGCTGAGCGTACACCATGGAGGTGCGCTAGCTGCAGCAAGAGCGTTGCTGCGCAACCCACCTGCGGGGGATGCGCCCCATTCAGCGACCCAGCAATGGGTCCGTGAGGTGGACCGTCTCGTCGTCGCCGCCGCGAACCCTCGGTTTCGGCGAGGACGGCGCCCAGGACAACCGGCTGTGTCGCTGACGCGCACACCCACGGTTGACGGGCTAACGGCGGATTCCAGCTCCTCCAGGCTCCTGTCGACGGACCTGCGAAGGGAACTGGAACGGTGCCACTTGGGCCAGGACGCCCGGGTGTACCTCGAGCGACGCCGAGAAAGGCGCCGCAACCATGAGGCTGGCGACAGCATGTCGTCGTCCTCGACACAACCTGAAGGGCAGGTCTTCGCCACGCGAGCCCTGCCTCAGGCATATGCTGCGCAGCATATGCCACAACCATATGCGCCGCAAGCAGCGGCCCCGGTCTATGGTGCAGCCTTGCCCATGCCGGGATACGCGGTGCCAAGTGCGAACCAAGCGTTCGCAGCGCCAATACCTGCAGCAGCAGGAGCAGGATGTGCAGCTCTTGCACCCCACCTTCGCTTCGCGAGGTGGCCACGCAAGTTTCGCCCGCACCTGCCCGAGAAGTACGACGGCAGCGTCAACCCAGCGGAGTTCCTCCAGATCTACTCCACCGCCGTACTTGCCGCAGGAGGGGACGAGGCTGTCATGGCCAACTACTTCCCCGTCGCCTTGACCGACCCAGCTCGGTCTTGGCTCATGAATCTACCTCAGGGGTCCATAACCTCCTGGGGAGAGCTCTGCCGGCAATTCATCGCCAACTTCGGCAGCTCCTACACCCGTCCCGGCACGGAGCTTGACCTCCACGCCGTCAAGCAACAACCTGGGGAGTCGCTGCGCTCTTTCATTCAGCGGTTCTCTCAGGTACGCAACACCATCCCACATATCCAAAGTGCCTCTGTGGTGGTGGCGTTCCGACAGGGTGTCCGGGACGAGAAAATGCTTGAGAAGCTCGCGACCAGAGAGGTCCGCGACGTCTCGGAGCTCTTCAGCCTGGCGGACAAGTGCGCCAGAGCAGCTGAAGGGCGGAACTGGCACGCTCTGCCGACCTCCGAGTCAGGAGGACAGCCCGGGTCCGGCGCTGCTGCCTATGGGGGTGGCAAGAAGGCCAAGAACCGGGGGAGTGGCAAGATGAAGTCACCGTTCACGGCCCCCGTCGCCGCAGCTGCGACGACTAGTGGAGCTCGGGGGCCACGCCCCGACAAAAGGCAGCGGCAATCACCGGCCCCGAGCAGCAAGAAATACAGCGAGCTCCATAGCTCGCCGTGGACGTAGGGTTTTACGCTCCGGCGGCCTGAACCACGTAAAACTCGCTGTGTCAAGCTCTTACTAACTCGTCCATCTGCGCAAGCTCTCCGCTAGAGACTAGCCCCACCGAAAAAAGAACCTCCGCGGGCTGCCCAGTGCAGGCCCAGGGGAAGTGTCGACTGAACACTTCGACATTTGGCGCGATCAAGGCGGGCTATGCCCCGTGCATGGCACCGGCAACCATACTGCTGCCGAGTGCTGGGAGATCCAGAGGCTCGCAGAGCGCTTCCGCAAAGGAAGACAGCAGAGGGCTGAAGCACCGCCCTACCCTCAGAGGGATGGCAAACAGAAGGTCGATGCCCCAGTCACCGCTGCCCATCAGGTGGGGTTCCAGGAGCCTCAGCGTGTCATGAAGACAGTGCATAACGGAGAGGACTCCAGTTCCGACGGTGACGGGCCAGGGCGTTAGCCAATTGCGGCGCGCCTCCGTGCCTCGAACGTACCTCTCGGGAGCCGCCTAAGGTCTGTCAACCCCTTGAAGGCCTTGCCAGAAGGGGAAGACGCCTTAGGTCACCCAAGGCGAGCCCGGGCCCACCTACCCCTTGAAGGCCTTAGCCAGAAGGGGAGAACTCCCCGGGGGCCCCAGGAGAAGCCGCGCAGGACCTGATCCAGCGCGAAGATAACAACCTCGTCGACAAGACTCGGCTGCAGGGAACACCCCACAACGCACGGTCTCGGCTAATGCTCTAAGCACTACCGCCAAAGAACCAAACGCGTCGGGGGCCTGCAGGAGGGCAACCTGGTGAAGCGGCATGATCTATTCCAAGAAGGACCCATAAGCTCTCCCCCAGCAGGGAAGGTCCCTTCCGAATCATGAAAGCTGCCGCCCCAGGTGCACATGCCTTTCAACCGAGAATGGGATCCATTCCCAGAAATCCTTGCCATGAAGCAACACTGTAAGTCCTACTTCCCGAGCATCAGTAGAACAGGGTTATTCCCTTCTGTAATGGATCCCATAGGATTTAGGAACAGAGCTTGGGGTAGCTAAGTCTCAAGGGACGGTACAGGACTACGTCCAGTTTAGCCTGGTTCCGACCCTAAGCGCGTAGAGTCTTGCTTCCCTTGTAGACGAGGCGGAACATTGCCTCCATGTACAGCCAGAATTCCATCTATGGGCACGAATACAGAGACCTGTTCTACTTAGCTCTCTCTCATGCGCTCATTTAAATTATGCATTAATTTTTATGATCGCACTATCTCTGTATGTTCATCGTACATCTAGCTCTCCCTCTCCTGCGCTCATCCATAGTCGGCATTCGCTATCCTACCGAAGGCGGCTGCGCTTGAGGCACCTGCCGATGGCCGAGTGAGTCTCTCGGGCCTCCCCCAGTCAGGTGTTGCGGTGCCAGTTGGTTACCTCCAGGAAAGGCCTGCGTTGTGCATGGGGGGTCCAGGGTGCGTATCTAGCTTAGCCGGCCATGAGCCCAAAGCATGCGCATCCTGCCCTCCGGAGGTACAGGGGAGTACAACCGCTTTGTCTGGTCATGAACCCAAAGCACGTGCACTCTGCTTCCCCAGCGCATGGCCCGGTACTAGGGATCGGACGGCCGTACCCGGACCTCGGAGGGAGCCGGAGCTCCGGCGCCTCGTTCACAGAATTGCCCAAGCCCCGTATAGCGAATCAGGATCGTAAGACGGATAAGACTAGGAGACGGGAGGGGAGGACCCCCCGAGGAGAATTACGTTTCCTCTGCCTGTGTGCAGGACCTCCAGGTTACCGCAACAGGGACTGCATGAAGCAGGGGGAAAGGAGCTACCAACTACTCCGACCTAGAACTGGAAGGACCGGGACCTGCCCCTCCAGCAGGGGCGGGACCCGAGGGCCCCACGTGTCCAGCAGGCTCGGAACTCTCACCTCCCTTGAGGAGGGCTCCGGGCTCGCCACGTGGTGGGCGGAAACCGGACCTCCCCCCCCCCCCCCGGTGGGAGGGCTCCGAAAGCCCTACGTGTCCAGCATGGCCGGAGCTCCAGCCTCTTAAGGAGGGGCTCCGGACCCGCCACGTGGCGGGCAGACTTGGGGCTCCCCATGGGGCGAGATCCGGAGACCCCCGGGGGCCCCTAACACGGTTAGGACCTGGGGAAGGTGTCTATGCGGAGCTCCGAGATTGGAGATGGCCTCTGAGTACCTTGCGGAGCTAAGGACTCAGTCAGGCAGAGCCAAGAAGGAGAGAAAAAGCATCACAGACACAGATATCTAAAAGAGTCGAACTAAGCGAGGCTCCATGAGCTGGACTACAGACTCGATAAAAAGGGAGAAACAAGTCCTAAGGACCTCCCGGCTCCCGCCGGAACCTTGCGGCTACAAGGGCGGCCACATCCTCAACTTCTGCCCTGGCAGCTTGCTCCCGCTCTGCGGCTGGGCCCTCTCTCGCTGGTTCTAGCGAAAAAGAGGGGTCACGGCTCTTAAAGCATGCCAGCACATGTGAGGCGACCTCTAAGGCTAGGTCGCGCCCCTCGGCCTCAAGCTCGCTGGCAACCACCGAGTCTAGCCAGTGCACCTTGGCGCCGATCGACTCCAGCGCGGGGATCACCTCCAACGCAGGGGCCGCGGCCCTCACCGGACTGAAGCCAAGAGGGATCAGGGCGGACCCCGCTCGATCCATGAAGCTCGAGACCGCAAGAGCCTCGGAGGACCGCAAGGCCGAAAGCTCCTCCACCTCGCGGCGAGCTGCCTGTAGAGCCTCCAGGTTCCTCTCGGAGAATTCCTTCTCCTTGGCCGCCAGGGAGCTCTCCCGAAGGTGGAGAGTCTTGGCGAGCCGCTCCAACTCAGCGGCCTTGAAGTTGGCGGTCAACTCCCGGTCCAAGACCGCCCGGCGATCACGGGAGACCTGTTCCTCCCTCAAGTCGAGGTCCGCCTTCAGGATCTCCAGCTCCTCGATCCGAGCTCGAAGGTCATCCTCGCCCGCCGCCAGCTGCGCGGCGACCCTCTCTGCCTCAGCTGCCATGGAATGCTCCCGTTCCTCAACGGCGAGTTCACGGCGCTCCAACCGCTGCCGTATCTCCACAGCAGCAGGGAGGCTCTCTTTGGCCCGGGCGTGTGCCTCCAGAGTCTCCCTGTTGATCCGCCGCGATTGGGTGTCCATGCGGTCGACAGCCTGCTTCATCCGGTCGAGGAGCACTTCCCTGAAGTCGAGCAACTCCCGCCTGGAGTCGAGCTCGCTCTTAACCTTCGCGGTCCTCTCCCGCAAAAGGTTCCCCCAGGCGAGGAGGCGATCCCGTTCAACCGTATACTCCTCCCGCTCGCGGCCTAGAGCAGCCATGACCTGCCGAATGCTCGCCTCGACAAGCGCGAAGGCATCCGCCAGGGGCAATGGAGCAGCAGAGGCCGGGGAAGTCCCCCCAACCTCCTCCATTACCTCATCCTCAAGAGGAGTCGACGCACCAGCAACCGAGACGAGACGCCGATCAGGAGAAATTGGCTCCGAGGCTCCGGCAGCCGGGCCAGCCGGGCTCTCTTCAGCTTTTGGCTCCTTGATCTGAGGAGAAGGGCGAGCCGGGGAAGGCGGTGCTGGAGAAAAGGTCGGGCCTCCTAGTGCAGGGTCGACCTGCGCTGGCTTGGGGGCCGCGGTGGCAGTCTCGACAGGAAGAGACGACGCAGCCGCGGAGTCCGGGCACACCGGAACAGGAGAAGTTCGCGCTGGCCTAGGGGCCACGGCAGTTGACCCTGGCTCCGAGCGCAGCGGCACAGATTCCCCAAGTCAGGGATGACCGGGAAGCGCGGACACTCCAGCGGGCTCTGAACCCCGACTTCCGAGCCGGGGTAGGACCCCCAGAGCCCGCTACCGTCACTGACGGCCGCTCCGCAGTCGCTTGAACTGGCGGAACAGGAGACGCCCCAGAAGCTCCCCCCCAGCGCATCAGCCCGAGGCCTCTTCGAGTCGCCACCGGAGGGAGTGTCAGGCACCCCAGAATCCCGACTTGGCATAGACGCCGCTGCTGGAGGAGATCGAGTGCGCTTCTTCTCGGGTGGCGGGTTGGAAGCCATGGCGAGGGAGAACTCAAGGGCAAGAGAGCAAAAGCACAAGAGTCCGAGAAGAAACGTGGAGAAGTGCGAAGGGAAGCTGCAATGTGGGTAAGACCCCCTCTAAAAACTTCCCGGGTGCAATTCCAAGCGATTCGGAACTCTTCGAATACCCCGCATCAGCAACCGCTTCGGTTCCTAGACCGAGTGCCGATGACGGGTGGGCCCAAGCCGCCTAACTGAAGCGGTGGGGGCAAGGAGTCAGTCTCCTGAGAAGGTGAGCCGGCAAGGCACTTCGGCGGCTCCCGAAGAAAGTGCCGCAACGTGCAGAAGTGGCAGTCCTGGGAACCGCCGCAGTAAAAGCAACCATCAAGTGAGCGCATGCTCCCACGATCCCGCAGCCGTTCGTGCTCCGGCAGCGGTCGATTCGGGACTTAGAGAAAGTGCGCGGGTTGAAAGAGACGGAGGTCCCACCTCGGGCTCGCTACCTCCCCGAGATGGGCCCGGGGGCCACTGTTGGTACCTGAGATATGGGGTACCCCCGCGCAGAGGGTAAAATGCCTAAAGAACTCGCCCTTCTCCGCAGGGAGAGCTCCGAAGGCGCCACGCGTCCGGCGGGGCCGGACCTCCCTCTCCTCAGAGGAGAGCTCCGGGCCCGCCACGTGGCATACAGAAGCCGGACCTCCCCCTTCGCGGGAGAGAGGTCCGAAGGCGCCGCGTATCCAGCGGGGCCGGACCTCCCTCTCCTCAGAGGAGAGCTCCGGGCCCGCCACGTGGCCAACAGAAGCCGAGCCTCTCCCTCCGTGGGGAGAGGTCTGGAGGCTCCACGTGCCCCACGGGACTGACCCTTCTCTCCTCTGAGAAGGGCTCCGGGCCCGCCACGTGGCAGCAGAACGACGCTGCCTGCCCCGAGCGATAGGCAGCGGGCGTAAAGACGCCCCATACCTTGCCCGTACAAGGTATTCAAGGCCCGCGTCTTCCCAGGACACGGAGACGCGGAGCACGCTTTTGTCAGGTGCCGTTGTGCCCAGTCGCATCACAGACTGGCGCGCGGTGTCAGAACCTGCCAGACAATAAACACCACGACAATACATCCCATGCCGCCTGCGCCGTCATCAACCACTACGACTAGCATGCGGCATGGGCAGGGCTGCAAGATGAAGACTCAGAAGCCTTCGACCAGAGGCAACTACCGGCATAACTGCAGATATGGTAGATGATAGACAATCTTCCCGGGACCACCTGTCGGGTCCCGGACCCCCTTGTAAGCTGCCCGAGCCTTGGACTATAAAAGGCTCGGGTAGGCGTCGATAGCAAGGGTTCGCACTTTGCAACTCATACGCTAGCCATACACTCTCAAGCTGTAACTCACCCCCAAGCTCAGGCCTCCGGCCCCGAGCAGCAAGAAATACAGCGAGTTCCATAGCTCGCCGTGGACGTAGGGTTTTACGCTCCGGCGGCCTGAACCACGTAAAACTCGCCGTGTCAAGCTCTTTCTAACTCGTCCATCTGCGCAAGCTCTCCGCTAGAGACTAGCCCCACCGAAAAAAGAACCTCCGCG
This sequence comes from Neostapfia colusana, assembly GCA_030760725.1. Lineage (NCBI taxonomy): Eukaryota > Viridiplantae > Streptophyta > Magnoliopsida > Poales > Poaceae > Neostapfia > Neostapfia colusana. Next base: position 22,617,907 of record JASWHV010000011.1, read on the forward strand.
GGCTGCCCAGTGCAGGCCCGGGGGAAGTGTCGACTGAACACTTCGACAGTATTCCTCCGGAGAATCTGCCAAACTTAGACTGAACACTTCGCTGCTGAGTTGAATCCTCGTCGAACATCGACGTTACGAGCTATTGAGATGCAATACACATATATTCAAAAGTTACTTAGAAAATGCTTTAAGAACTGTTGTACAAGTTAACTCACACTTAAGAGGGGAAAACAACAGCAAAGTTTCTGTTGTTGAATCTACATCCTTAGAGAAGAAAGTACTAAGTGAAATGGAGGTAATATTAATCACCATGTGATTAAGTCCTTATATACTCACTTAGACCTAAAGAATGGTAAGTTCCAGGAGCCCAATGAAGATAGCCATGGCTTCAACGGAAGTATGTAGGCAGTGTGCCCAATTTGAGCTCATGAAATGGCTCCATGTGATCACAATAATTCCTTATGTGGTTTTAGCTAATCTGCCTTTACCTCCTAGATTTTAAGCTTTCCTTTGCTGAAAAGTAGACTTTTTGTGAATTACAAAATGTCCTGAATCCATAGGAATTGGTTGCACCATTTTTAGAGTTTCCTACATGGAGATATGGATTTTACAAGGATCGTGGAAAAGCTGAAAATTGGCTCTGTTCATTTTTCCTATTTTTCAGAGACATAAAGGATTGACACCAAATTTGGCCAAGCAAATGAGGTCCAATGCCTCTGAAATTTTTACTTCAGTTCTAGTATATTTAGGGGAAGGTTCTGCTCAAAATTGGGAATTTTTCAATAAACAGAACTCCTGTAGTAAATTCCTAATCTTTTTCTTAAATGAATTAATGAGCCAAATCCAGGGATTTTCATAAATATTGGGCTGCATCCCTGAGAGTACTCTCTTAGAGGGATCCAACGAAATTTATTTTAGAATTTTTGGACACTCCTACACAAAGTAGTGGCTGTTTGAATTTTGAATGGAAATCTGAAAACCGAGAAAAGTTCAAATCCCTGCCAGTGGGCCCCACGCCACAGTGCGTCTCCTACCTCGCGCCGAATAGAGTCGGGCGGCGGCGGACTCCGGTGAGGGTCGCCGGAACGGCCTTCCTGGCCATCGGCCGTGCCAAATCTCGCCGCCCCCCTCTAACTTGAGACGCTGAACCCATTTTAGGGGTCGTTGGCCGCGAGAGATCGCCGGAAACATGCGCGCACCGGCGACAGCCCCAATTAGGGTTCCAGGGAGGTCGGCCGAGCTCATTCCTACCTCAAAAGTTTGGGTTTTGGGCTCTAAAGCACCAGGAGATCACGAGGGAGCTGGAAATGGCAGCGAACACCGGTGAAACGGCCGACAACACTGAGCTCCATGGTGAACCGAAGCACTTTTGCAACGGCGGCTAGGAAAACAGCTGGAACTTAGTCAATTCTTGATGATTCTCCTCGGTTCTTCTTCGAGGAGGGGCGCTAGGGAGTGTAGAAGCTACGTGCAAATCAGCTTGAGTGTTGGTTGATCGTGTAACCCAAATTCGGGTCTCAGCCGAGCTCGGATATTCTACACTAGGGTTCGGGGAAAAAATAAAATTCTCGCGCTAGGGTTGGTCATTTGCCAAATGGCTTTCGGCTACACCTTCTAAGCACGACTACACACCTTTCTTGTGTAGGGAGTTTGAGGCGAGGGTGGCCGTGGCATGCTGTCCACGGTGGCCCAAAGCAACTTCCGCCGGTTTCTCCGTGGTCCTCGGCGGCGACCATTGAAATGCGAGCAACAGAAGCGACGAAGCTTCGGTGTAGCAAGGGGAGCAGCTAAAGCACGTGTTGGCGCTCACTTTTGCTGTATATCACTCGAGCCAACGATGATCAGCGCTGGTGTGCGATCAAGGAAACAGAGAGGTACGGGGCGGCTGTTCTTCGTGTGCGGGAGAAGTAACAGAGAGGCGGCACAAGCTAGGAGAGAAAGCAAACTTCGTGTGTTGCTTCACGGTGAGGGATAAGAGCGAGGCAACCTGCCGGTATAGCAGGAGCTGGCGCGAGAGAGCATTGGGCGGAGGTCGGCCGCCGAGAGCCATCACGAGCGCGTGCACCGGGAGGAAAAACAGCGTCGGTTTGCCGGTGGTGTGACTGACAAATGGGGTCCCCCCTCTCATTTGATTTTCCCCACTGTGCTTTGATATTCCCACACAAACGTTATCCGATTCTCACCAAATTTGGAGGGTAGGCCAAATGAAGTATGAGAAATTTGAATCTGAAATCAGATATCAAAATTGAGCATGTTTGGTTCAGTTTCCGAATTCAAACTTGAATTTGAAATCTCCCTCAATGATCTCTTTGGAGTAAATAGTATATGAACCCTAAATTTCTCCAAATTTGAAACTTAAGCTCTTTAATACATGAGGAATGCAATGGTGATTTCACATGTAGGCCTTTGGACAATCTGAACATGAATCCTTTTAAAAGATTCAATTTTGTGTTTAAATTTCCCTCCACTCTATACATAGAGAATGTGCACAGGAGTACAATTTGGGGAGTGAGATTCTTTCCTCATGTTAACATGTGTTAAGCATGGGCTAAAGGAAATTTTTAACTCCCTGACATGTCCATTTTTGGGTTCATTATTTCATGTGACACATAATGCCCCTTTTCTTCTCCTTAACTTTACTTCATAAAGTCAAATACAACTTTAGAAAAGTTAGGGTTGTTACAGTTTGGCACCAATCATATCCTCCTCATTCAAGGTGTGCATGCCTCACTGGTGAGATTGGAGTCACTCATCACTCCAACCCATATTGGCAACCATCTTCTCGATCAATTCTTTGGCCTTTGGAACCATTAGCGAGAAGAAGGCACCTCTAGCAGCAGCATCCACATGATCACGGGCTGACGGTGTCAACCCGTTGTAGAAATTCTGGATGATGAGCCAATCATCCATCCCATGGTGAGGACAGGCTAGGATGTACTCCTGAAGCCTTTCCCAAGCCTCAGGAATTGATTCCTTAGGCTCTTGCTGGGAACTTGAAATTCTTCCACATAAGGCATTCTTTCTGCCTAATGGGAAGAATTTTGCGAGGAACACCGTAGAACACTTTTCCAAGTATCTACATCACTTCGGTTCGCGTAGAACCACTATTTTGCTCTCCCAAAGAGCAAAAATGGAAATTGTCTAAGACGGATGGCATCTTGAGTGACATCCTTAATCTTAAAAGTGATGCAAATCTCTAAGAATTGTTGCAAATGGGCACTCGCGTCCTCATTGGCATTCCCACAGAAGGGATTAGCCGGCGCCATAGTGATAAGGCCCGTCTTGATTTCAAAGTTTGCGTCTCCCATGATGACAGTGGTCCCAACAGGCATATTGTCAGCAGAGGGAGCCAAAAACTCACGAAGGATCTTCTGAACCATTAGCGTGAAGCTTGATGGTGCGGAAATGACTGGTTGTATTGCTGAAAGGATCACTTGAGGAGGAACGACACAAGGTCGAACTCTTTTCAGAAGTGATTCAAGATTTTCAACGTAGTTTGTTAGCAAGTGGAAACCGGTCATACACTACCCTGTTTTAATATCAAAGGAATGCAAAAACAAGTTGATTTATCCTGCTAGGTTTCTACTAGAATCCTAATCTATCGTAAGCAAACTTGCACTACTTTTGTGCCTTCCCCTACAACGGCGCCAGAAATGCTTGTTGGTATTTCTTATGATTACAGGTCATCCTGGCAATGGATGCTAGCAAGTCTTATGACAACTAGGCTAACCTAGGGCCAAAGCAAGATGATTTCCGCAAGCGCATGGAATATACCGCTGTAGAATTTCACCCAGGAGTATTCCCTAGGGTATCGTATAATCCCAAAGGAAGTTGAAGAGTGGTAAGATGATGGGTAGGATAGGATATTCTTGTAGGAAACCAAGAAGGATGGGTAAAAAGGATAGTAGTGGGGTAGTGTGACACACTGAGCAATCTACTCCAAAGGTAAGATGGTCCTAGTGAAAGTTAAGCTAATGTAAGGGGTTGTTTCTAATGTGCTTCTAATATACATATGCATAGCCTAATAGTGTACATATGGGTATGCTAGTAGTGAATACTAGTGCTTACTGGTCCAACATATCGGGCACGAGCTTACTCCTGGTTATACCAGAGCAACTCCCGCAAAGAGCCTGTGGCATAGCCAAACGTGGGGGATTATAATGGACGGATAGGGCTGCAACCAACTGCCACCTACACCTACAATTCATGGGTCTACGTGACATTTAATGCTACTTAACTATCCAAACACCACGCTAGCATACTAAGTGAATACCTTAGGAGCTACAGTACAATTACCATCCTAAGGCAATGACTAATCTAAACATCGTTGAACCAATGCTGGGACCAAGCACTGTATTATTCATACTAACATATTCATATAATACCTAATTAGAGTATTGTGTAGGCATATGATGTTTATGTAAACATAATAACAATGTTACTATAATATCATAGTAACATCTAAACTAACAACGTACATGGATTCCACAAACAAACAAGAAATGCTTCATACAACCATATGAATAAGAGAAGACTAATATAACTAAATAGAATAAAGTCAATAACAAAGAAAAAGATACATGAGTCTTACCTTTCCCAAAGTAGACTTGGAAACTAGAGGCTCCATCCTATAGCCTAAATTCCACTAGGGACATGGAATGAGTGTCTAAACAAGAGATTATGAGGATAGAACATATAAGATGCAATCATTAGAGTTCACACACAACAATTTGAATTTAGAGGTGAGCTCATTCTTATATGTTTCCTTATATGTTTTTGAGAATAGATTGCTACCTAATGACTTAATTATGATTAGGATCCATGGAGAGGTTCAAGGAGTACTTGGAGGAAGGCTTAAGGGTGTGGAGGACCAGAGAATGTGTCCTAAGAAGATAGAGGTCGAGCCCAACTTGAAATTGAGTCCAACTCTGAACCCAGGAGCACTTCGCACTAAAACAAACACCTAGGACGCATACGGACTTCATTTTTGAAGTTCTACATATGCACGGAAAGAAAATAGGATAACATTTCCAATGCTGCTGTTCCTATGTCAAAATTCCTCTGGAGTCGACAGGAAACGTCGAAACAAAATCGAGTTCAGAATCTGTCAGGGTGCTGCGCCACCGTATTGGGCCATTGGGCCTTGTATCAAGTACAAGTCCATTATTCTTGTGTCATAGGGTTAGGTCGGAACTCCAACACCCCTTAGACGTTCTCCCTCCTATTTATACTCCATAGTAGACACCCCAAACAATTGGGTTTTGCTTAAATTAATCTGTTATACACAATTTCGTCATTCATCGGTTTGTGAGACCTCAACTTAGCAATTCAGATTGCTTCTTCTTCCTTTTTGCTCGTGTTCTCGGTTACACTTGTAGGTATTAGCCTTCTTGGCGAGGTCAAGCGTGTGAAGCACGATTGATAACCAACGGAGTGGTGGTGTAGTGATTGCAGGGGTTGTTCGTGTTCTCCTCAAGAGCCTCGGATTATCAACGTCGAGATCTACATCAATCGACTTATCCATTACCCTTACAAAGATCAGGCCACAATTCCTAATCGGTTGGTATAAGCTTCCAGGTTACCAGTTAGGTAATTTCATCTATACAATAGAATATTTTTGTTTTCATACCTAGAGTCCACAAAAAAAGGCCACAAAAAACTTATAGTTTAGTTGACCTGTTCATCACTTTGTCCAAACCACCATTGAGCCTTTGCAACTTTGTTTTTCAGATTGGTTTTGTTGAATTTGTGTCCGTGTTTGAGTCATATTGCTGTTTTAGAAAGTGTTTTTGGTTTTAGTTTGAGTTTTGCATTGTGTTGATCCATCCTTTTGAATCACGTCATCACGTCTAGATTAGATTCATCTCTGTCAAGTTCGGTATTTCGACCATATTTCGCTCATACAAACTCAGATTTTGGTGTTGTTGTACTTTATGGAAATATTGAGAAGTTACCTACAACTTTCGTATTCATATGTTTTACAGGAAATACATTATTCCATGGTCAAAATTACATTAGATCTAGATCTGTTCTTGATCTAGAATTCTTAACAGTCTGTATATCGGGGGCAATATCTCCAATTGTGATCCAAAATAGGTCTTTTATATACTTCAGTAAAAAGAGGAGAGATAGATCTATATTCTTGGTGTTGTGAGTTTTTGGATTTGGGGCCTCTAATGGTGCCTAATTGTTTTTGGAAGATTGAGCAGAAAATCCATGACAGACCAACGAGATATATTTGATTGGTTTGAATTGTGTTCTTCTTTTGCAGCACATTCTGAAAAAAAAAAGGAAGACAGAAGAAAAAGAAAGTGCAAAACAAGATACAAAAGCCGCACAAGAAAAAACAGAGAAAACAACAACAAAAAAAACAGAAGTGCTTGCATTCTTTGTGTCATCTGGTTTTGTTACATGTCTTGCTAGCTTGAACTGCTAGTAACACATTTAGACGAGCAACTTTGACAAGTACTTAGGAAAGTTATTCAACTTTAATATTTGATTTCATTGTTGCTAAATCCTTGATATGATATAAAGTGCCTTCCAAGCTTCACTTTTCTCTTGAGTTGAATTCATACACCTTTGCAATCGTCCCATACTCGATTGGTTCTTCACACCGGACACCATTTGTCACCTGCACGGTCTGTAAAAACACTTGTAAGAATGTGGTAAGACGTTTGAGAGTGTGTGATTCTACTTCCACTTTGCCATTATCCTTTGTAGTTGATAGGGGTAACATATTTTTGTTGACTTCTGTTTGCTACTAACAATATGAGGTAAAACAAAGAATCATGAATTAATTGTTGACATGATTGACATGATGAAGAAAACGATGGAACTGCTCACTAAGAATCAAACATTAGCAATGGTCACATTGATAAGTTTGGATCACACATAAATCGAGGCTTCACATGATATTCAGACCACCTCCACAACTCCTTCCACAAGAAGTAATTATATCTTTCCATCTCTTCATTCTTATGATGGTTACAATGAATATATTGCTTGGGAAATAGATATTGATAAAAAAATTAGACAATATCGTATGTGTGAAAGGAGGAAGCTTAGGAATGTTGCCGGTGCATTAATTGATTTTGCATTAACATGGTGGAAGAACTTACGTGATTACATGGAACGATATGAAAACTTTTATGCGAGAAACTTTTGCTAATGTATCTAATTGTAAAGATGAAATACATGAACTCGAGAAGAATTGTCTTGTTGTACCTCCTCCTATGCCCAACCTTTTACAAGAACATGAACAAATAAATGTAGAAAATTCAAAATAGAATGAGGTGTTCAACAACTCTTGTGAAAGTTCAGATCTATCAATTCATAATGCACCTCAAGTTACTGCTGAAAATGATAATAAAGGTAATGAATATCACAATACACTTGTTGAAGGTGAGAAGTTTTTTAATCTGAATTTTTCCATCAATCATGCTACTGTCGAGGAGCAACTAGTGAAATATTTTATTGATACACCATTGTCACATGTAGATTTTCTTACAGATCCTTGCGCTAAGAAAGAGTTGCGTGCTGATAATTCTATTATCCCTATGCAAAATCAAGTGAATGAATTTGGAATTTTATCACCCACTTGTGCTGAAAGTAAACATTTGATTCTCATTACTAGTGAAATTGATGAGCTTAAATTATTGTCTTCTCTAAATACTTTGGTTATATTGAATTTGATGCTCTTTGTGATCTACATACTGTAGAGAGAAGAATATTTTTAAAAGCTGAATTAACTTCGTTGACAAGAAATAGTTTTCATGCTACAGGCAACCGTGAACATAGTGGTGTGTTTATGGTGCATAAAGTTTACATATGTTCAAATGAGAAATCTCCTTTTGTGCTGCAACAACATGATAAAGTAAATTGATGCACTAACGCTAATAATGCCTTGTTACGTTTTTCTAGTCTTTTTTCTTGCAGCAGGGACAACATATAAAAGAAGAGCATTGTTCGCTGCGGTTGTGCAATATGGACAGTGCTCATTCTATCCCCAAAGCAAGCCTCTTTACTGGACATACGAGCAAGCCGAGGACGGCTTGTCATCAAGAAGGGGAGAATGATAAGATCATGCACATCATCATTGCACATACAAACATGGCACGGTGTCTATTTGTCTAGGATCCTGGCTCAGGTGAACATGCACTGTCATTTGATGGAGAACATCGAGATGGTGCACTATGTTGTCCACCATATTGGCCTCCTACTTTCATGCACACAAAAGGATTTGATGGCATTGCACATTTGTACCCACACATGAGAGAAGAGTCTGAGTCGAGGACAACTCCAATTCAAGAGGGTGAGGATGATGAAGACATCACTCCTATAGATACACACAGCACTCCATTGAACATACAAGATGTGATCATTAGAGTTCACACACAACAATCGAATTTAGAGGTGAGTTCGTTATTTTTTAGATAATAGAAATTGAATTCTGGCCTCTACAATGTTGTATACAGCCACAGAAACCTTACATCACAGATTACAAATTGCAGCATTCATCGTTGCTGTAAAAGTCTCATCTAAACTCATACATAACAAAGTCTATTATTATTTTCCAACCATTATTGGCGAAAATCTCAAGCGAAATTATTTCCAATGACTTGCTCGCCTTATGCAACATGTCTTTCATCATTTCATCCTGTTGTAGTAATGTGCAAAATCTCATCCAATATGTTCCCCTGAAAATAGCCTGCAAAAATGAAGAAAATTTGATAGTATCGAATATAATATCATTTCTACATCTCCAAATTGCCTAACATATGGCAGCAGCTCCAACCAACAGGATCTTTCTAACTTTTATATTATAATTATGTAGCCATCTTCGAAGCATATGAGATGCTGATTTTGGAGGGCTTGTACCAGTAGCTATATGAACAATTCTCCATATTGCCTTTGCATGTTGGCAATCAAATAGGAGATGTTGAATTGTTTCATTGCAATTACAGAAACAACAATGTATATTACCCTTCCAATTCCTCCTCACCAAATTATCTTTTGTTAGGGTTACTCCTCTTTGTAAATACCATAGAATATTTTTATCTTTAAAGAAATTTTAATCCACCAAATCAGTTTATGCTGAAAATTAATAGTTCGATTCATCTGGTGATAATACATCGAATGAACAGTAAATTGCCCATTCTTATGTATGTTCCATGTGAAAATATCTTTTCCTTCAGTTAATCTGATTTATAGTAATTTTGCTACCAAATCATACCATTCATTGGCTTTTATACCTACCAATGGTCTTCTAAATGATATATTTAGTGGCTCGAAAATCATGACTTCAGCCACTAAGGCATGTGGACGGCGTACTATGTTATATAAAGTCGGGTATATATCCTTAAGTGGTTGGTGACAGACCCATGAGTCTTCCCAGAATCTTATATGTGATCCATTTTTGAGATGAAATGAACCACAGTCAATCACCTCCTCTTTTATTTTCATTAAACCCTTCCAAAAATGTGAATTGTTGGGTTTAACATGTACTTGTGAGAGTGATTTTGATCTCAGATATTTTTCTGAGTAATGTTTGCCATATCCCGTCCTCATTGAGCAATTTTACAATCCATTTGCTCAACAAGCATTTGTTCTGGGTCTCCAGGTCTATTATTCGAAGTCCACCTTGATCTCTAGGTCGGCATAATATATCCCATTTGGCTAGGCGATATCTCTTTTTATTTTTATTTCCATGCCAGAAGAATCTAGATCTATATTGATCTAATTTTTTAACTACTGTTTTTGGTATCTCAAAAAATGACATCATAAACATTGGTAATGCACTAAGTACAGAGTTTAGGGGAATTAATCTTCCTCCATGTGATAAATGTTTTGCTTTCCAACAAGCCAGTTTCTTCACAAAACGATCTTCAATGCATCTCCATTCTGTATTGAGTAGCTTTCTATAATGCATTGGAATACCCAAATATTTAAATGGGTACTCCCCTGTATTGCATCCAAATAATTCTATATATTTGTTTTCAAAATCCTTTGCTTTTACAAAGCAAAAGATCTCACTCTTGTGGAAATTAATCTTAAGACCAGATAATGTTCAAAAGCAGTTTGTAATAATTTCATATTTGTTGCTTCTTGTAAATCATGGTCCACAAAAATGATTGTGTCTTCTGTATATTGCAGGATTGATAATCCATCATCTATGAGGTGTGGGATGACTCCCTTTATTTGTTTGTCATCCTTTACTCTTTTGATTAATACCTACCATTATATTAAACAAAATAGGTGATATTGGGTCACCTTTGCGTAACCCTTTTTTGATTGAAAATAATGTCCGATATCATCATTTAGTTTGACGGAGACACTGCCTTTTGTAATGAAGATGTCAATCCATCTACACCATTTGGGTGTAAAGCCTTTTATCCTTAAGCACTGTTGTAAGAATGACCATTTAACTTTATCATAGGCTTTTTCGAAATCTATTTTGGAAATGACTCCATCAAGTTTCTTCCTATGTAATTCATGTATGGTCTCATGTAAAATGATGACACCTTCCATTATGTTTCTACCCAACATGAATGTCGTCTGTGATGGGCCCACAATATTTTGAGCAACTTTATTTAACCTGTTTACACCAACTTTTGTAAATATCTTAAAGCTGACATTAAGTAAATAGATCGGTCTATACTGTTGTATTTGATTATCATTATCCTTATTTGGTAGTAAGGTAATGACTCCAAAGTTTAGACTATGAAGCGGTAGACGTTCCTCATAGAGTTCCTCAAATAATGCCATCAAATCATGTTTTATCTCTTCACAAAAAACTTGGTAAAACTTCGCAGGAAAACCATATGGTCCCGGAGCTTTATTATGTTCCATTTGGAACACGACCTCTTTTACTTCCTGTTCGGTGAATGGAGAAATTAAAATATCATTTTCAAGATCATTCACCTGTGGAATGTCATTAATTCGACACTCCATGAGAGATATATTATTCTCTAGAGGTTGTCCAAATAGACCTTTATAATAGTTTGTGATATATTTCTTCAATTCGGTATCACCCTCAACTACACCATCTTCTTGTTCCAATCTGAAGATGTATTGTTTCTGGTGTTTACCGTTTGCTACCAAATGAAAATAATGAGTAGTATCATCTCCTTCCATAAGGTTTTTAACTTTTGCTCTCTCATACCATTTTATTTCTTATTCTCTTAGTAAGGCAACCAATCTTTCTTTAAGATAATGTTTCATGTTTATCTGATTATCAGAAAAATTATCTGTTTCCGCCTTTTTATCTAAGACATCTAACTTCATTATAATTTGTTTCTTTTCTTTTTCGTATGTTCCTGCTGTATGTTTAGCCCATCCTCTTAAATATTGACGTAGATGTCTTATTTTATTTTGCCATCTCTCTATTGCCGTGGCACCCTTATTTTTGGACTGCCACACATTAGCAACCATACTGGAATCCGTCACGCATTAACCAACCTCTTTCAAATATAAATTTTGGTTGTTTATTACTATGTGTAGAGGTACCAGTGTTAAGAATAATAGGTGTGTGATCTGATTGGCTCCTATCCTTAGCTCGTACCATAGATAATGGAAACTTATCTTCCCATTCTGTACTAACTATAACTCTACCTAGTTGTTTATATGTAGGATCCTGTTCAGGGCCAGCCCATGTAAATTGGCGTTGAGACATTTTAATCTCTTTAAGTTCAAATGACTCAATCACCGCATTGAATAAACTCGGCCATTTTATATCCAAATTATCCTTATTTTTATCCTCTGGATGTCTCATGATATTGAAATCACCACCCACTATGTACAGTAATTGTTCACCAGAACAGCTTTGTGATAATTCTAACAGAAAGGCCTCTTTATTACATTTTGTGCCGGTCCGTATACTGTATACAACGCAAAATTGAATCCATCTGATTTATTTTGAAGGCATAATTTGACATAAAAATTTCCTTCATCAATGGATCCTACATCAAACATGTTCATGTCTGCACCCAAAAGGATGCCACCTGAACATCCATGTGGTGCCATACTATGCCATATAAAATCTCTACCATTGCAAAAGTTTCTAAGGGTCGTATTAGAAAATTCCTCTCTACTCGTTTCCGAGAGTGCAATAAAATCTATTTGCTCCTCTCTAACCATTTCAGCCAAATATCTATGTTTAACCAAGTCCGCAAGACCTCTGCTATTACAAAATAATCCTTTCATTGGATACACACTTTAGTAAGGTGAGTTCGTTCTTATATGTTTCCTTATATGTTTTTGAGAATAGATTGCTACCTAATGACTTAATTGTGATTAGGATCCATGGAGAGGTTATAGGAGTACTTGGATGAAGGTTTAGGGGTGTGGAGGACTAGATAATACATCCTAAGAAGATAGAGATAGAGGTTGAGCCCAATTCAAAATCGAGTCTAACTCGGAACCCAGGAGCACTTCGCACTAAAACGAACACCCAGGATGCATACGGACTCCATTTTGGATGTTTTACATATGCAAGGAAAGGGGAGAGGATACATTTTCCAATGTCTCTGGTCCCATGTCAAAATTCCTCTGGAGTGGACAGGAATCGTCGAAACAAAATTGAGTTCAGAATCTATCAGGGTGTTGCGCCACCGTATTGGGCCATTGGGCCTTGTATCAAGTACAAGTCTATTATTTTCATGTCTTAGGGTTAGTAACGACCCCAACACCCCTTAGACTTCCTCCCATCTATTTATACTCCATAGTAGCCACCACAAACAATTGGACTTTGCTTAGATTAATCTGTTATACGCTGTTTCACCTTTCATTAGTTTGTGAGACCCCAACTTAGCAATTCAGATTGCTTCTTCTTCGTTATTGCTTTATTTTGTTGTACTCACAATTGTGCAACCATGAAGAAGGGGATGAAGAATTTGTTTGATAAGATGAAGGGTGCTTCATCAAGCTCAAACACGTACATCTCCTCCGAGCCTACACCAAGTCCACAGTGGAGAAATGTGCAAGACGATGTCCTGATGCAGGGAGGTGATTTTACAACCGAACTTCTCAACTACGACAACCTCGACATGGCAAGAAACATTGAACGACAAGACTACAGCCTCATCCAAGATCGTGAGTTTTCTCACACGAAGGCCTACGATCCTGAGCTACTTACCAAAATAGGTCTGGACTCCAAATTCTCTACCGTTTAGCATGCATTAGGATTGGATGATTTTGCTCATATTGATGAAGATGGTTCATGCCTCCTCACTATTTAATTCCCATGCACTCTTACACGTGGTAAAAAGGTATTTCTTTTAGAGTTTTCCAAAAAGTATACTTTCTTTTATGGAAAGAATTAACTGAGCACCATGGTTTCCATAGATGTTGTTTAATAGATTTAGAATCTATGCCTAAATTTAATAAACAAAGCTTTTGGCAAGAAATAACCAATTAGGTAGCATGTAGGGCTCCTTGTAATAGCCATCTACAAAATCCTACTTTACGCTTCATGCATAGCTGGTTGGCTATGAATATGTTTCCTATAGGTTATATTAGGGTTGTGCGTGAAGATGAACTAAGGATCCTTTTGCCATGGTTAAAAAGATAAAAATTGCTCCCATTAAGGCTATGATCTATCAATGGTTAGAAAATTTTAAGACCATGGGTCCTATATAATGCACATCATTGATTACTCACATTGCTATAAGAATAGGAGCTCTAGAAAATGCATCCATTGCTTATATCCCAACAGCTCGCTATCTTATCAATGAGGATTATCTTGTTAAAGGACACACTCTAAAACATGGACCTGATGGCTCTTTATTATTTTTCTTCCCTAGCTATGTAAATGAAATCCGGTTACCTAACCCGGATCTTCATTTACATAAGTGCTGGGAGCCAACCATTACTCTTTGACCTCTCGAAGAAGCCCGCAGGAGTAATGTTTCTGGCAGGATCACAAGGAGTTGATCAACAAGCCTACAACCTCGACTTGGAAAGAGACGTTGAGCAACAAGCCTACAACCTCATACGAGATCGTGAGTTTTTCACATGAAGGCCTATGATCCTAAGCTACACTCCAAAATAGGTATGGACTCCGAATTCTTTATCGTTTAGCATGCATTAGGATGGGATAATTTTGCTTAAATTGATGAGGATGGTTCATGCCTCCTCACTATTCAATTCCTATGCACCCTTACACATGGAAATGAAAGTATTTCTTGTAGGTTTTTCTAAAAAGAATATTTTCTTTCGTGGAAAGAATTAAGTGAGCACCTAATTTTCCATAGGTGTTGTTTACTAGATTTAGACCCTATGCCGAAATTTAATAAACAAAGTTTTTTTCAAGAAATAACCAATGAGGTAGCATGTAGGGCCCCTAGTAATAGCCATCTCCAAAATCCTACTTTATGCTTCATGCATAGATGGGTGGCTATGACTATGTTCTCTAGAGGTGATGTTAGGATTGTTCGAGAGGACGAACTAAAGATCCTTTTTGTCATGGTTAGAAAGATAAAAATTGCTCCCATAAAAGCTATGATTTATCAATGTTAGAAAATTTTAATACCACAGGTCCTATAGGGTGCAAATCATTAGTTACCCGCATCTATTGCTTATATCCCAACATCTCGCTATCATATCAATGAGGATTATCTTGTTCAAGGACACACTCTAAAACATGGACGCGATGGCTCTTTATTGTTTTTCTTCCCCGGCTATGTAAATGAAATCCGATCACCTAACCCGGATCTTCATTTACATAAGTGTCGGGAGCTAACCATTGCTCTTTGACCTCTCAAAGAAGCCTGCAGGAGTAATGTTTCAGGAAGGTCTATCAATAAATGCAGCCATGGAGATGCCACCACGATACACTCCTACCTATGAGTACCAAGAGGAAGTGGATTCATTGGGATATACACCTGGATGGACCCCATCTCAACCGTATGAGACAGGAAGATCATCGTGGCAATCTGCATCCAGTGACCAATGGGCCACTGGAGGGGGATGGGAACCATACGGTTCTCACTCAAGCTCAAGTAGCTTGCCTCCTCCACCAATGAGTGTCCGATGTTCCTTTTCAGCTAGAGGTTATCGTGACCTTAGCCAAGAAATGAAGGATCTCACTCAGCGGATAGCAGACTTTGAAGTGAGGACGGGAAACACCTTCAACACACTTCAAAACCACATTGAAGGCACCCACGATTGGAAGCAACAAATCGACGTCCAGCTCAACAACGTCAACGCCACGCTGCAACAACAACAGGCCGACCTCATAGCATATTACCGTCATCAAGGGTTCAACCCTTATCATGGAAATTGATGAAGAACAAGCTTGGGGGAGGACCCCCACTTGAGGTAACTAGTATCACCTTGCATTTCATTTCCTTTTTCACCTCACAATGCATTAAAAAAATTTAGTATAGGATTTGAATTGAATAAATGATGTGCGGTAAGAATGTTATGCCTTTGCATAAGTTCAAATGATCAATAGTTGCTTTGTTTTATTTCTCCTTAGTCACTAGCATACAACTTAGTATTCTTCAACTATTGAGTTTATTGGTTTTGAGTAACTTTACTCTGAACTTAGAATTTGGGGAAGATCGACCTCCCCATCACTTTTGCGGACGAGTCCAACTTCCACAACGGCACGGCCTGTTGGCCGAGGATGACCCCGTGGAAGGGTCCTTGGATCAAAAAGAGGCTCGTGCATGGGATCCCCATGGCATCGAGGGTCTCAACATAGAGTATGTTAGTCGCTTCATGCCTATGACCGGATCCACAACCAGGGGAAAGCGCCCGAGTTGTGGAAGGAGGTTGGGGTGGTACGTAACCGTCGTTTCGGACCATCACAGGAAGGTCAGGACGGCGGGAGAAACGATACTGACCTCACGGGCTGTCAGCTTCTTCCTGCGGTGGCTCTCATAGGCTTGACTCCCCCCTGAAAATCATGAGTAGCCCTCCGGCGTGGGGAAGCTTGGTCATCAAGTTCGGGGCTTGCCTCGGTGGGTCCTGTGCCCTTGTCTTCTGCCACGTCCACCACCGTGCTGACAAAGCGCTTTAGCAAGGCGTAGTGTTTGAGAAGGTGCCTTACCGGGTAGGTGTGGTTAGTGCATGGCTTCTCGAGGAGCCTCTCGAAGTAGTCGGTCAGCCCCGTGGCCGGTCTCTTGCCTTCACGGCGCTCTACGGTTGCAACGAGGTCTGAGCCACTGCTGGCTGGGAACACATGCCTACCGTCGTTCGTTCGCCTCCTCTTGTCGCCCTTATGGGGCGGCTCCCTGCTCCCCATGTCGGGGTTCTTCGGCTTCCGCTTGTAGAAGATGGCCCCAATCACTTCCTCGCTTTGTTGCTTTGTTTTATTTCTCCTTAGTCACTAGCATACAACTTAGTATTCTTCAACTATTGAGTTTATTGGTTTTGAGTAACTTTACTCTGAACTTAGAATTTGGGGAAGATCGAGGAGGTCCCTCATGCTTCTTGGCTTAACGCAGCCAAGCTTATGCACGAGGGACTCGTTGGTCGTCTCTGAAACAAAGGTCGCAACGACATCGGCGTCGATGACGTCAGGAAGCTCGTTGCACTTCTTCGAGAAGCGCCGGATGTACTGTTGCAAGGTCTCGTCCGGCCTCTGGCGGCAGCCCTTGAGGTACCAGGAATTACCAGGATGCGCGTATGTCCCCAGGAAGTTACCGGCAAATATTTTCCTGAGCTCAGCCAAGTTTTGGATGCTATTGGAGGGAAGGTACCCGAGCCATGCACGCGATAGCTCGGCTAGGTAGATGGGGAGGTATTCGATGATGAAGTCATCGTCCTCCGCTCCGCCGGCTCGGCAGGCGAGGCAGTAGTCCTCTAACCATACGTCAGGGTTGGTTTCCCGTCGTATTTCTCGATGTTAGTCGTGGCCCGGAACCTTTGTGGGAAGGGAGCGCTGTGTATCGCCTTCTCGAAGGCTTTTGGTCCTGGGGTCTAGAGCTTAGACTCCGTCCTCTCCCGCGGCCATGGCGGTTGGTCTGTTGAGGCCTTTGGGGGTGGGAGTTGGAAGGCGACCTCATGGGGCCTTCCTGAGTTTGCCGCCTGACCTCGAGAGTGCAGCGGAAGTCAGAATCTCCCATACGCTTGCACACCGAGTTGCACGAGGGAGTTGACGATTCGGCCCTTTCGGGTCGGGTTGCTGGGCTTAGCGTGTGGGTTGCAGTGCAGTTCGTTCCATGTCGGTTGAACCTTCGGCTCTGGCTGGGGTCTGACAAGCCCCGGGCTTAGGTGAAGGAACTATCAGCCTGTTGAGCGGTGGATGAAGCCAAGAACGCCTGGAGGTCTAAATGAGCCCATTGAATTTCAGGGTCGGTAGGCTCTGGCATGCCGCGTAGTATGGCAGCAACAGGTGCCACATTTTGGCTGGCCCTTTGGAAGTGCGGGGCCGGTGATCGTTGATGATGTCAGCCTGGATCTGTCGAGCATGGAAGCGCTGCGTTCGAACTCGAGCTAAGACCGGGTCGAGCTCGGTGAGCCCTTGAGGCGGCGCGTTGCACCATCGCGCCTCTGATGACTCACGGTGGCCACGGGGGCTCGCACTGGTCAGAGTTGCCACCTGCGAGGCGTTGGCCATTTCGGCAACTTGGCACTCGCGGGAGGGGTGCTCGCTGCCTTTAGAGTTGTCGCTGGAGCTTGGATCAAACTCCAGAATGTGATGGAGGGACATCGGGGCGTGCCCGATCATCCACATGAACACTGAAACGCAGCAACCGAGTTGGTGGACAGTCGGAGGGTGCCGAAGCTGTTGGTGAAGAAGTCCAAGCTCCCGAAACAGAGGGCCTGGTGGGTGAGGGCGAAGTCGGGTGCTCCCTCACCACCTGCGATGGCGGTGAAATCGAAGTCGCCAAACGACATCGTCGTGCCGAGTGCGAGAGTTGGTCGTGAGGAAGCCATCGAGGTGGTGGGAACAGAACGCGCGGTAGTCCCCCTACCTGACGCGCCAACTGTCGTTGTTTCAGATTTTTGACTAGTAATGGAATGTATTGTGCGTTCTACCTCGAGGTGGCCTAGCTAGGAACACACAATGATTTATCCTGTTTTGGGCAAGAATGGGGGTTGTTCTTACAGTTGTCAGAGCATGTCCTCATGAACCAGCAAGCTTCTCCTATTTATGCTCTTTTTCTCTCCTTCTCCCCGTATCGTGGTGGGGAGACAAGTTGTGGGCGCTAGTATGGACGGTCTTGTCGTACGTCTTGACGGGGTACTCAATGGAGTCGCCGCTGCCGTAGCCTGACGCCGCACGTGCTCCCGTCCCGTCGTCGGGGGGTAGTCCATACCGAGGCGCACACGCGCCATGCGTTCCACTCCTCTTTGGTCTCATTAGAGGTGATGGGCATTCAATACCGGAGTCAGGCGGGTACTCAATTACCCTCCCACTTGGTAGAGGCGGCGCCTGCTCTGCGTTGAAGGCCACCTATTTTACTCCTACCCGAGGTTGCGCTCGGGCCCTTCCTTCGGGGCTTGGTCTCCTTTTGGGACCGCCTCGAGGGCGGGTCTTACATCCTCCCCAGGGATCGGCCCCGAGCTCCTCGTCCCATCTCCTCTCCAGATCGGACTAGGGCCTACGTCATTATCCTCCGTGGGTTGCCCTCGCGCTTTCTCTGGGGGTCTGGATACAGAACCCTGTCAATAAGCTTGCATCTAATTCTAGGTCGTTGTGAGATATGATATAGCAATTGAGCTGCTAAATCCTAATCAAAGTGAAACGTAATATCCGGGGAAATACAAATTTGTTCAGAATTGAAAGTTTCCTTACTTGATTAGAACTTCCTACCAAAGCCATATTATGTTATTACTAGATTAAACCTTATGCATATGCTATTTGCTTTCACATTAGCCTAGTCAAACTAGTATATACCTATGTGAGAATCTCTTCATATTTTTATGATCAGGATATCACGTGCACATGCTAAACTCATACTGTAAAGGCCTCAGTTTTTGACACATGTTTGAAGTATTCATCACCACACAACACACCTCATTTGAAGAAAGTTGATGAACACATTTGAAGAGCAAGTAACCATTATCAACATGATCATTAGAGAATAAACTCACAAAATGCAAAAGTGATATTTCCCACATGCATCATCTAGGGGCTGGGCATATGAAAACTCCTACACCTTGCTAGGGATGTCCATGCCAAGTTTCACCCAAATTCAAAACCTTTTTGAGGTACTTTTGGGTATAGCTAGAAAGAGGGTAGTTTGAACCCAAATTCAAATCAAAACTGTTTTTATCCCATGAATTCAAAAGTGGGAGGCATATTCTTAGCACATTTTTGTGAGCTCACACACCAATTTCACTCCATTTGGAGTTGATCTTGACATGAGCTAAGTGTAGCAAATTCAAACTTTATTTGAGTTTCAAACTGAACATGTGCTGAAATTCAGTCAAACCAAACCCAATTTGAATTCTAACCAATTCAAATGGCTCAGGGGTAAATAATTCAAATCACCAGGGGCATTTGAGGGCTTACTGTTTACAACAGTGATATGGAGTTAATCTCAGAGGTTAAAATGAAAGTGGAACCCACATGTCAGCCACTGAAGTGATTCAACCGACTGAAACTCCCTCACTCGGGTCTTCGGGCTTCAGCAGCGATCGCCACCGAGGGAGGCCGCCGCGCCACCAGCTGCTTGGCCACGCGCGGCCACAAGTCGATTCGTAGCCCCTCTTAAGGCGCCCTACTCCTCGGCCGAAGCCCCCTCGCCATTTTCTCCTCGCAAGAACACAGAGCCGGGAATTTTCCTCCGCCGCTCGGAACCGATCAGAGAGCCCCGATCACAGCCACTCCGCTTCCTCCAGAGCTACGGCAAGGTACTAGGAACCTTCCTCCTTCTTCCCCGTCGCTAGAACTCGGCTGAAACCGGGTGATCTCGGCTATACCGAGAGCTCCATTCAGTAACCTAAGGCCGCCGCACTTCGGGCTCCCGTGGACAGCCCAACCGGGAAGTTGTCACGCCCAAGCTAAGGCGTCCCTGGACGCATTGGTGACCGGTGCTGCTCACCCCCGAGCCACAGCCCGAGTGCTTGATCGCCGGCGGTGAATTTCTAGTTTTCCCCTTTCTCGGTACAGACCGACCTTCGGGTGCGGTTCCGGCAAATTCACACTCTTGGAAGAGTTAGAGAGTCTCAATCCGCTCCTAAACATACTAGACTTGGTAGCGCACAAGTTGCCTTCACAACCTTTAGCCGGAGAACCCCTGTACACTCCTGTACACGGCATATTTCGAAGATTGCCAACGGCGGATCATGCGGGAAGCATCGGGCGCACGGTGAGGGCCTACTTCGGGCCTTCCCCGAGCTGCTTCCAGCTCATGTCGACCTTCCCTAAGGTCCACTGATTCTCCCCGACCGGTTGCTCGAGTGATTGAGGTGCTAGGGAGGTCGGCGGACACGACCGAAGTTCTCCCGAGGCCGCCGCTCGTCGCCGACCAGGTGCCGGCTATTTTCATGACGAACTGAGCCCGGAATCATGTTCCCGAGTGAAAGTAGGCAGGGGCGGCCAGAATCATGAAGTTTGGAGCCCCACATACGCTGTTGGTGAGCTCTCCGGCGAGGTATCGCGGCGGCAGAGCGCGGGCAGCGAGAGGTAGACGAAGGGGTGGGTCCCGTCTGTCAGTGGCTCGGATTTTAAATCGGGATCAGTCTGCGGCTCGGATCCGGTGTTCTGGCGCGCAAAACCCCGTAGACCCCGGTGTGCCGCCGCTCCAGCATCCAACACGTGTCCACGTGGACCCACCGGCAGATTTGAACTTTTCCCCGATTTTCAGAATTCCTTCAAACTTCAAATCCTCATAACTTTGGCTAGGAACATCCAAATCAAGTGAACCAAATTTTGTTGGATTCAGCTCTCTGAGTACTTTCCAGAAAATCAAGTTTCACTTCATGAAAATCCTTATTTCTCCAGAATTAATTCCTCAAAGTTTAAATTGTTTAGAATTTTAACTGGAGAATCCCTTGGAGGAAGATTCTGAAATTTTGCTGGGATGTTAACCGAAATGTCCCTGAGCTAACATAAAAATTTCAGATCCAATTGAGCTAATTTGATCCACCTAATGGTGTGATTAATAAAACTGTTCCAGAGAAAATAGAAAATGTTCAGAAACATTTTCAGAATTTTCCCTGAAATTGTTTAGCTCATATCTTTAGCTAGGTGCCCTAAAATTAAGTGAGACCAACTCCGTTAGAACCCTCTGAAAATCTAGTTTTCAGAACGGCATGGCTTGCTCCATGAAAACCCCTAGAACACCATAAGAGCTCCAATTAAGATCAAGTACATAATTATTTATGGAGGGCTCAAATGAGCTATACTGCAACTAAAACTTGGCCAAGTCTCTGTTTAGGTTGTATCTAAACCACAGTAAAAATTTCAGAGTCATTGAGTCTGTCTAGTGGGACTTATAGCCTTCACAAGTTTAAAATTCAATTTAAATGCATTTAAATTAATACATGTATTTGTTATATCATGTAGTCGCTAAGGTCGAGGAGGAACCAGAAGTCTTAGACTTCGTTACTCCGGAGGAGCAGCTAGCCTACGACCAAGAGCAGAAAGGCAAGCTCCGGTTTGCATTAACCTTTTTACAAATCTTTATTGTTTTGAGCACTTACTTGAGTATCATTATTTCCTTGCATTGGAGTCTTGTTTGAAAACCCAATTGCATAGCCAAGAAAACCATGGGTTGGGATTAGGATGGAAAACCCCGATTAGCTACTGCAATGCTAGGATAGTGTAGGATTTGGTACAAGTCGAGTAGTTGGAACTACTCGCAAGTATAGGCTAGGGGCACTCGACTCGGGTAGATATAGCACATGATACACAAGGCAAGAAAAATGAGACCGAGCGGAGAGTAAGGCAGCAGGACTTTGGGTCCTACGTGCTATAGCTCCGCTTGTGTCGATTGAGGACCGAGCCGCGTGCGGGCCTGTTGAACAAGCTAGAACAGTACCGAAGACCTACCGGCTATATGGGAACCGGGAAACCGATGTAACTCGGGTAGCTAGGTGTTGAGGCATAGCTGGTCGTTCAGAGGGTAGGTTGAGAGCTCGAGGTGTAAATTGGCTGGCGGCACTGAGATGCGCGTGCAGAGACCTCTTGCTCGGGACGATTGGACCGGTTCAACATTTGGCTAACGGGTGAAAGGTGGTTGCGTACAACGTCCGTGATGGTTGCTGTAGGCAACATCGAGTACGGGCGTACGTAACGGGTTATTCGGGTAACCCTGCAGGTGTAAATCGATTATAATCGTTGTCCCTCGCGGTAAGTGAGTACCACTTGTTCACTGTACCGTTACGTAGAAAGAACAGGCTAGTTACATGTTAAAATGTTGCTGATTGAAAGATGGACTTTGATTGTTAATGATTTGTTGTAGTTTAGAGCTAACTAAAGTTCTTTTCAACTTTGGGCAAAGTACATGAGAGAAATGCGTTTCTTGTTTGATTGCGGCTCTCTCATGTGCCTTAGCGTAAGGTTCTCCACAACCTGCTGCTAAAACTTGAAAGTAAGGTTCCACTAATTAGGCGCGTCCTTGCAACTTATTCTGCCTCATGTAACCCATCAACCTCCATGTAGCAGTTTCATGTTTTGGAGAGACGGGTCAGTCTTGCTGAGCCTTCGTGCTCACTGCTTGTGTTTGAAGCTTTTGCAGGGTTCTATGAGGAAGGGACTCCCGAGGAGGAGACGGAACCCCAGGAGGGGAACCCCGTCGAATGGGAGTTGTGCACACCGCCGTGTTAGTGTGTGTGCGTGCTAGCGGGAACACGTTCACGGGCTGAACGTGAACTCGATGCGTAGTCTACGCCCGTGAGTGTAGACTGAACATATTTTGTTGTAAAAATGTTCATAAACCTCTTTATGTAATAAATGTTGCTTCCGCTTTGTATCTTTGATGTGTGTTATCCGGTGCTATGCAACGCAGCACCCCTCAGCGTGTTCCTGGACCGACAAGACCGTGGGGTCGTGTCACATACACTAGAAGTTGGCGAATTCATCCATCATACCATTCCACCACAAAAACATACTCCATATTTTTCATGTAAAAACTCTTTTAGAAGTAATAGAAAAAGAAGTAGAAGACATGGCTACAAAAAAGAAAAAATGCATGCTCGCAATACATGAGCATGAGAAGAAGAAAAAGAAAAAAAAGTAAAGTAGCCATGTTTCATACTTACAATAAAGAGAGTCCATAAAAAGGAGTTATCTTCCATTCCCACATATCATTCATTACACATTCACATCTCAATCTAAAGTATGATTTGTTTTCTCCTAAGGCTTACTATTTTGACTAAGCAAAATATGTGATGCAAATATGCCTACTCTTGTTCCCTACCAAGCTCCGCAAAGGCCATATGTAGAGGTAGGATCAAAAGAGGCATTGCCTTGGTGAGGAATATTCCACTTACAAAGAGGAGTGATTGAGAGTATCATTTGCGAAAACCTGAAAATTGAAAATCGTTTTAAACTCTTCGGACTTCAAGTGGAACTTAAAGTTTAGGTGATGTATGATTGATTTGTTGTTCTATCTTCCAACCACCCAAGAAAAGGAGAAGGCATACACCCCATATTGACAAAGGTAAAGGGTGAGTACTATTTCCAATTTAGTCAATACAAAGTAGAATATTTTATTGTGCACTTGGTATTAATAAAAAGTAGAACATTATAGCAACTACTGATCAACAATCTAAGTCTTGATCTTTGCTTCGGGACGAGTAAAGGATAAGCTTGGAGAGAGTCTGTTGACGGTCGTTAAAAATTTTGATCGTCAATATTACTCAATTATTTGAAGGAATAAACATTTCTTGCATGTATTACCCTTACAAATAACGTAGTTCCACATGTACTTGGAAGGAATTGTGCATTTAGGGAATATATGTAGAATTGAGGAGGATTTAGTGGAGCAATTCTAAAATATACACTTCCCAGCCAATCAGAGGATGACACATGGCAGTCCATGGATCCAATGGCCCACTTAAAGAAGTATACGAGGGATTCCAATGGTGTATCACCCGGTAAACACCTAAGGGCCCACCTGTTAGCTACCTAGAGGAAACACACCTACGTTGGGGCTGCCCCAGGGTCGGCCAAACCAGTGGTTTGGTCGACCTAGTCCTGCCTCCAAACTCGGTCATCCTCCATGTATATACTCTCTGTGGCTCCCTGAAGTCAGTTCTGGTTGATTCACGCGCATATTCTGGCGGAAACCAACCTCAAATCATGTATAAATAGGAACCCATACCCCTCACTTCTCACACACACCACTTGAGTAATAGTCTCCTGTATACACGCTCTATCCAAGTCCTAGTGGAGTATAGGTTGTAAGAAGGAGCCTATAGGTTGTAAGAAGGAGCCTTTAGTTCTCAAGTCTGCTTTGGGAAAGGTATGGCTCATGTATCTTTTCTTTTATTTATCATTTTATTCTTAATTATAATATTAGTCTTCTTGTATTCATATGCTTGGATGGAGCGTTTCTTGTTTATTATGGAATCCATGCATGTGGTAGGTTTAGTTGTTCTTATGATAGTATAGTAACATTGTTATTATGTTATCATAAAAATCATAGGCCTCCACTATACTCTAATTAGGTATTATATGAATATGTTAGTATGAATAATATAGTGTTTGGTCGCAGCATTGGTTCAGCGATATTTATGTCAGTCATTGCCTTAGGATGGTAATTGTACTGCAGCTCCTAACGTATTTACTTAGCATGCAAGCGTGGTGCTTGGATAGTTAAGTAGTGTTGGATGTCTCGTAGACCCACGGATTGCCACGGGTAGGCGGCAGGTGTTGACAGCCCTGTCCGTCCATTGTAATCCCCCACGTTCGGTTATGCCACAGGCTCTTCGCGGGAGTCGCTCTGGTGTTACCAGGGTAAGACTGTGCCTGATATGTTGGACCACTAAGCCCTAGTATTCACTACTAGCATACCCATATGTACACTATTAGGCTATACATATGTATACTAAAAACACATTAGCCACAACTCCATAATTTAGCTTAACTCTCACTAGGACTATCTTAACTTTAGAGTAGATAATTTGAATGTGTGTCACACTACCCCGTTGCTATCCTTTCTATCCATCCTTCTTGGTTTCCTACTAGAAAATCCTATCCTACCCATCACCTTGTCACACTTCACCTTCCTTTAGGAATTACGATACCCTAAGTAATACTCTTGGACGAAATGCTACAGCAGTATCTTTCGTGCGCTTGCATAAATCATCTTGCTTTGGCCCTAGGTTAGCCTAGTTGTCATTATCATTGCTGACATCCATTGCCAGGATGAACTATAGACATAAGAAATACCAACAAAATGCAGCCATGGAGATGCCACCATGATATACTCCTGCCTATGAATATCAAGAGGGAGTGGATCTGTCAAGGGATGCACCCGGATGGACCCAACCTCAACCGTATGAGGCAGGAGGATCATCATGGCAATCCGCATCTGCTAACCAATAGGCTGACCTCCTGGCCTATTTTGGTCATAAGGGTTCAACCCTTATCATGAAAATAGATAAAGAACAAGCTTGGGGAAGGACCCCACTTAAGGTAACTTGTATCACATTGCATTTGCATATAATTTCCCTTTCCACATTTGCATCTTAAAAAAAGAAGTTAAAATAGGATTTAATTTAAAGAAAAAAAGAAGAGAAAATGCATGCTCACAATACATGAGCATGAGAGAAAAAAAAAAGAAAATAAGGAAATAAGTAGCCATGCTTCATTCTTACAATAAAGGGAGTTCACAAAAGGAGTCATCTTCAACCTCTATAAATCATCCATCACACATGCACATCTTGATATAAAGTATGATTTGTTTTCTCCTAAGACTTACTCTTTTGACTTAGCAAAATATGTCATGCAAATATGCCTACTCTTGTTCCCTACCAAGCTCCACAAAGGCTATACTTAGAGGTAGGATCAAAAGAGACATTGCCTTAGTGAGGAAAATTCCACATACAAATATTAGTGATTGGAAGTTATCATTTGAGAAACTTGAAAATTGAAAACCATTTGAAAATCTTTGAAATTTAAGTGGAACTTAGCATTTAGGTGATGCATGCTTGATTATCTGTCCTATCTTTCAGCCACCCAAGAAGAGGAGAAGGCATACACCCCATATTGACTAAGATAAATGGTGAGTACCTGTGACACCCGGTTCCAAAAATGAACCAAGTGAATGCATATGTGTGCCCAGGATGTCCATCACACATACACATGTATTCCACAAACTGAAATTTAGAATATAACCACGTACGAATAATGTTTAATTACTTTATTACATTGAATCATTGTCTCACTCATGAACATCTAACTTATTCTTGCAGCGGAAGATTCTAAACGACAACGGAAAATGGCTAAGACAGCAGGCTCCAACTTCAACTCCACGGGCATGTTGACGGTAGTGCGCACGCCTACTACTCCACATGTTCCTCGAAGTACTCTTCTCCTGTTGCTGATGTATATGTGGAAATGCAAGGGTGAGTACATGTCGTACTCAGCAAGTGCGGGAAAAGTATGACATGTAGCTTACAACAAGGTAGGGAAATAAAGAGGTTCATTGCAGCAAGCAAATTTTATTTTACAAACAAGGTAAAAATAGCAACTATTTCTAGGTGAGTTAAATCTCAACATAACCAAGTAATTCAGCAATATTGTTTTATCATAATTCATCATTTATCATACTTCAACCAGCCAATAATCTTTCTCAAGTTCACCTCATACTCATAATTATTCATAACCATCTCATTTTCATGTAGCCGAAACCAAACTTATTGGCATGACACAAAACAATCCCAAAACTAATCCCAATGACCATACCATAACCATACCCGGATAAACATCCCAAGTTTTGCCTCTAATCCACTACAGGATTCCCGTCAGCATACGACGGCCGAAACCGTCGTATATAAGGCAAAAGTCATCGTATATAATCTATATACGACGGCAGTGGTTTATATACGACGGTTTGTGGCCGTCGTATATATCTTGTCGTATATAAACTTATATACGACGGCACCGTCGTATATAAGTTTATATATACGACGGCCTGTAATATACGACGGCCCGTTTCGTAGAGAAGTGCCAGTGGGCTGGGCCTTTATATACGACGGTTTTGGGCCCTGGCTGTCATATATAAGCTCTTATATACGACAGTCTGGGCCTAGCCGTTGTATATAATTTAGTCTTATATACGACTGTTTGGGCCTAGCCGTCGTATATTATTTAGGCTTATATACGACGGCCCTGTATATACACCGTCGTATATAATTTATACAGACCGTCATATATAAGTTTTTCCATTTTTTAAAAAAAACAGAAAATGGCTAACCTGGCTCGATGGCCAACTACACATCCACAATCATAAAACAGATTCACATCCAAAATCATAAGGTGCAATAGTATACATCCACAATCACGAAGTCAGACATCCACAATCAAGAACAAAATCACAACGTTATTCATTACTAGCCCCTCCACTACCTCCGGGGACAAAGAATTCATCCACAATAAAGAATTGAAACTTCAAATATTTATGAAAGTTACTTACCCAAAAATCTGCCCACACGACTCCCTTTAGGTTGTCGTTCTCCGGGTGAGGAACGCGAGCGTAGTCGTCCCACGACGTAGCTGCACGTCCATCGATTGCACCGGGGTAGTGCAGACGTACTAAGTTCCCGATGCAACCGTTCACCGTCCTGTGGTGTTTCTGCCCGTCGTACGAAAGGTCCTCCCAAGAACTAAAAAGACATTTGTTAAGTCATTAAGTAATACCATAGTCTTTGAGAACAAATAGAAATGAATACTTTATTAATGTGTTACCTGTCTCCAAACAGACGAATAATTACCGGCTCTCTAGGAATCTGTGGAGGACCAGCAAAGTTACTCCTCCTCCGCTGCGGCACCACGTCTGGTGACCCAGAAGGCTGGTCACCGGACGTGTCCTCGGGCTGGGTGCCCTCAGGCTCGCTAGGCAGACTGCCCTTGGGGTGGCTGTCCGAGAGTGAGGAGATGAGGTACGGCGGCGGGTGCGGAAGGAGGCGGGACTCCCCGAGTGCAAGGAGGACTATGTAACTTGCAAGGCACGCCGCGGGGGAGGCGATGAAGGGGGTGATGGCGGCCGAGAAGTAGGGGGCGAGGGCCCTGATGGCCTCGGGGATGCTCGCGGGCGGCGTCGGGAGCGACAGGGACTGCACGAGCGTGCTGAGGAAGGAGGCCAGGAGGGCGTGGAGGCGCGGGACGGAGGAGCAGGAGGGGAGGGAGGCGGCGAGGGAGGAGGCGGCGGTGGCGAGGGTTGTGTCGGCGGGAGCGAGCGACACAACATAAGCATGAATAACATAACAACAACAAATCCTAAACATTATTAACCTAAACCTAAGCATCTATAATAACATAACATAACAACAACAACTCCTAAACAACAACATAACAACATAACAACAACAAATCCTAAACCATAAATAACTCCTAAACAACAACACAACAACAACGAATCCGTCGTATATTAAGCATTATTAAGCATGAATAACATAACAACAACAAATCCTAAACATTATTAACCTAAACCAAAGCATATATAATAACAAGTAAATTACAACGGACAACTAATTAGCAAAATTATGAACTACTATTCTAACTACATGAGCATAATTACCAACTAATTAGCATAATTATCAAGTAATTGAATTAGCTCAAAGAATTACTTGCGGTGAGTAGACGATCGGCGAGGGCGACGGACGGCGACGGCCGCGGCAGTGGCTCGGACGGTGAGGGCGACGTACGGCGAGGGCGACGGACGGTGGCAGCGACGCGGTGCGGCCGCGTGGGGAGAGCGGCCGGCGGCGCGGGTCAGCTGCAGCATGGGGGCGGCTGCGGCGTCGAGGCGGCGGTGTGGAGGCGGCGGGGTGCAGTGGGGGTGGTGGCGGGGTGGGGGCGGTGGCGTGGTACAGTGGGCGGTGGCAGGGTGGGGGCGGCGGCGGCGTGGTGGGGGCGCCGGCGTGGAGGCGGCGGCGCACGGCGGTGAGGGAGGGCGGCGATGCACGGGCTGGAGCAGGGAGGGCGGCGGTGCGGGCAGCGCGGGGAGGGTGGCGCGGAGCGGCGGCGAGGACCGGCGGTGGCGCGGGCGGCAGGTGGCGGCGCAAGTGGGTGAGGAGAAAAAAATTAGGGTTGGGCCCGGTGGGCTGTATATATGAACTATATACGACGGCCTGAATAAGATACGACAGCCAGCCACACGTGCTGTCGTAAATAAACGATATATAAGACAGCCTAGGGTTGGCTGCCGTATATAACTTCTATTTATGACAGCCGAGTAATAAACGACGGCTAGCCATCGTATATAAACTTATATACGACAACCTCTTCGGACCGTCGTATATAAGTATATATACGACGGCTGGCCGTCGTATGTTATCTAGGTTTTCATATGTTGACCTCTTTCCTGTAGTGATCATGGAGTTTTGGCCAGGTGCTTGTAACCGGAAGCATGACTATCATGATAGTTTTACACTCTGCAGAGGTGGCACCACTTTACCCACAACTTTGTGATTTCCTCACCCATCGACGACTAGAAAGAACCTCTACTATACCAGTACACAACAATCGGTGTATGGCCAAGAGATCACAAAATAGCCTTTACAAAGGGGCTAATAGGGTGTACGGACCCACTGAGGTTTCACCGGCAGGCTCAAATCTCCATTCTCCCACCTACGGGCCCCCTCTTGTGACATGTAGTTCCCAGGGCAGTCCTCATCGACTCCCATTCCCCACGCCATTCAACTGTCCATAACAATCTAGCAACACACCTAATTAGTCAGCTAAGCCGCACCCATATTTGGCATTGTGGTGGCACTATTTTCCTGGCATGTGCTCGCATGAACCGGTCCTTAGATCTACGGCAAGCAAACCACCATCTCATTCAGCAACATCCACGAACCAAGCTCGCCTAGATCTCCCCGATTCCATGCTCATTATCATCATCAAGGTCACATCATCATTATCCATATGAGTGCAGTAGCTAACAAGTTTTATTTCAGCTTC
The DNA here is from genome assembly GCA_030760725.1 of Neostapfia colusana. Classification (NCBI taxonomy): domain Eukaryota; kingdom Viridiplantae; phylum Streptophyta; class Magnoliopsida; order Poales; family Poaceae; genus Neostapfia; species Neostapfia colusana. Next base: position 22,647,929 of record JASWHV010000011.1, read on the forward strand.
CCGTATCCCGTAAATTAAGCGAAGCAAAAGGAAAAACGACCATACCCGACTCTTCAACTTCCCCGGCGACAAGGATGGTTAACAAAACTAGTAAACTCCTATAAAAGGGTGTCCCATCAAGTTGACACAAGCATACAGGTTTTCGCAAGCAAAACGGTTTAAAAAACATGGGATCAGTATGGTCAAGGGGCACTTGCCTTGCTCCCATGGTTCGTGATGCTCAAGCGTCTCGAAGTCTTGGTGTTGTAGTTCCTCATGGACGGCCTCTTGAGCGTGTCCTTCTAGTCATACCACACACATACAAAATTTACAGCAATCAATTATCATGCACAAACTTTACTCAAGATGCCATGAGGCGAATGAATGCAATTCCTATGTTGCAGTTTAGAAAAATCAGTTTGCACGTGTTCTTGCAAGTTTTAGTAGGCTTCCATGGGGTTTTATGATGAACAAGGCTTCTGGAATCAAGTGTGGACTTGGTGATGATCTTGACACACTTTGTAGATTAATCCCACCATTAAAAATGGACCAAAACATGGTCTGTCCACACGCAAAATTTTCTGCTTGTAGGGGGTGAAGAAAATGGGTGCGTAGAAACAGCGGTAACGTTGTAAGAGGGGTAACGGAAATATATCTCACTTGTTCCTCCTCTCTTCCTAGCGGCAGAACCTCCTTCCTTGCAATGGCAGCAGCGGAAGATTTTCTATGGAGAATTACGAGGTTGCGGCTAGGGCAGAACGTCGGGGGCTTCTTCTCCGGCGACGGCGAGGCGTGACAGAGCTCGACGTCGGCCAAACTCCAGCTAGGGGGGTGGTGACTTGGCAGCAATGGAGAGGGCGGTGGCTGAAATTAGAGGGGTGGGGGTGGCGGCTAGGGGTGAGGGTTATGTTTATAAGGGGGAAAAGCTAGGGTGGCTAGGATTTTAGCAACCTAATTATCCAATGGCTGAAATTTAATCTCAAAAGAGGTGGGAGATAGGGTCTGGGATTTTATTATTTATTTTCCACCAGTGGCTGAGATTAATTGAGAAATAAAAGCCCACAAAAATCCACAAAGGGGGTGTCTAGGGTTTCCTCCCCCTTAATGGGCTGCCCAATATTGAGGGGAAATTCCCCCCAAAATGTGGGTGGTTCCCAATGGGGAATTTGGGGAAATTTGGGAAAATTAGGGGAGAGGAGGATTTGGGGGAGAATCTGGGAATTTTGTGGAAAAATTGGAGTGTCCCAATTTTGCTATTTTATTTATTTTCTTTTTCCTTTTTCTTTTTATTTCTTTTCCTTTTCTATTTATTTCCAATATTTTCTATTTTATTCCCTTTCACTATTTTATTTGCTTCTATATTCCTCTCTTCATTTCTTCTTCTTTTTAAATGCTTCTATACATGAAAAATGTATGCAATGCATGGTAGCAATTTTGAGGGTGTTACAAATCTACGCCCCTTAAAATGAATCTCGCCCTCACGTTCCCATGTACCTTGCACCAATGGATTACTTTGTTCCTCGTTACCTTTCCCTTTACATCCAAGATTTTGATGGGGTGTTCAGCGTAGGTCAGATCCTCCTGAAGTTCTAGCTCATCCATCGGTACAAGTTCTTCTGGTACTCTTGGGCACTTCTTGAAATGGGATACGTGAAATACACCGTGCACGTCGGAAAGGTGCGTTGGCAGCTCTAGTTGATAGGCTACCTCTTCTCGCTTACCCAAAATCTTGAATGGCCTGATGTAGCGAGGTGCTAACTTGCCTTTGACGTTAAACTGTCATTGGACTCGGATAGGCGACACCTTAAGATACACGAAGTCTACAACTTTGAAGGTCACACTCCTTCGCCTACTGTCCGCATAACCTTTTAGTCATGACTGAGCGGCCTTCAAGGTTTCGCGTATTGTTTGGACTTTCTTTTCGGTGCCTTGCAGCACTTCGGGTCCAAATACTTGGCTTTCTCTGGTCTCATTCCAAAACAGCGGTGTTCTACACCGTCTACCGTATAGTGCCTCGAAAGGTGACATCTTTAAGCTGGCTTGGTAACTGTTGTTGTATGAGAATTCAGCATACGACAAGCTATTATCCCAACTACGCCCATGTTTCAAGGAGCAAGCTCTCAACATGTCTTCCAAAATCTGATTCGTCCTCTCAGTTTGCCCGTTGGTTTGCGGGTGATATGCGGAGCTGAAATTCAACCGTGTACCCATGCCTTCATGCAGCTTCATCCAGAACCTAGAGGTAAATTGAGAACCTCGATCTAAAACTATCCTCTTCGGAACTCCATGGCGACACACGACTTGCTCTATATACAGCTCGCCTAATAGTGCCACGGTATACTTAGCCCTAACAGGAATGAAGTGGGTTGATTTCATCAATCGGTCCATGATAACCCAAACAGAGTCGTAGCCGGACTGAGTACGTGGAAATCCAACAATGAAATCCATGCTGATGTCTTCCCACTTCCACTCGGGTACTTTCAATGGCTGCAATAATCCAGCGGGTATTTGATGTTCGGCCTTCACTTGTTGGCACGTGTCACATAGGGAAACATATTCAGCTATGTCCCTTTTCATACCATCCCACCAATAGCAAGTTTTCAAGCCCTTGTACATCTTTGCACAGCTGGGGTGTATGGAATAAGGCGAGTCGTGTGCCTCCTTTAGTATCGTGTCGCGGATGTGCTTCACGTTAGGCACACAAATCCTTTTCCCGAACCAAAACGTGCCATTCTCGTCTTCTTTGAAATCCTTATCTATCCCTTGTCGGATTCTTTCCTTGATTTCCTTTATTTCCTCATCCGTTGCATGGCCATCTTGTATCTCTTGTTCCAGCGTTGAGTTCTGTTCTATCACCTCCATCTCGTTCAAGAACCCGAGATGTAACCGTTCAAACTCCTTGCGGGGCTCGGGTGGCAGCTCCCAAACCGTGAGTTGGTGACAAGCTCCGTTTCGGCTCAATGCATCAGCTACTACAATGGCCTTTCCGGAGTGATAGTTGATTCCTACATCATAATACTTGATGAGTTCCAACCATCGACGTGGCCTCAAATTCAAATCCGTTTGCATGAATATATACTTGAGGCTTTTGTGATCTGTATAGATCTCACATCGGTGACCGAGGATATGATGCCTCCAAATCTTCAAGGTGTGTACCACGGCTGCAAGTTCCAGTTCATGTGTAGGGTAGTTCATCTCATGTTTCTTTAGTTGTCTCGGTGCATAGGCTACCACTCGGCCTTCCTGCATAAGCACACATCCAAGCCCTTGTCCTGATGCGTCACAATATATATCAAAACTCTTGCTCACGTTCGGCAATACCAAAACCGGCACTGTTGTTAATCTCTTCTTTAGATCCTCAAAGCTGTCTTGACATGCTTATGTCCACTGAAATGCTTTCCCTTTCATGAGCAATTCATTCATAGGCTTCGCTATTTTGGAGAAATCCTTGATGAACCGACGGTAGTATCCAGCCATCCCAAGGAGACACCGAATGTCCCTCACATTCTGCGGTTGATTCCACTTCAAAACATCCCTCACTTTTCCGGGATCAACCGATACTCCTCCCTTGGAGATGATGTGGCCTAGGAACGATATCTCCTTTAGCCAAAACCTACACTTGTTGAACTTACCATACAACTGATGCTCTCACAGTTTCTCCAGCGTCAATCTCAAGTGTTCTTCATGTTCTTCCTCGCTTTTTGAATACACCATGATATCGTTAATGAAAACCACGATGAACTTGTCCAAGTACTCCATGAATACCTTATTCATGAGGTACATAAAGTAAGCGGGTGCATTCGTCAACCCAAATGACATAACGGTATATTCATACGAACCATACCGTGTTCGAAATGCAGTTTTGGGTACGTCAGAGGGCTTAATATTCAGCTGGAAATATCTCGATCGAAGATCAATCTTGGAGAAAATTCGGGCACCTTTCATTTGATCGAATAAGTCATCTATGAGGGGCAGCGGGTATTTATTCTTGATTGTCACCTTGTTGAGAGATCTATAGTCCACGCACATCCTTTGGGTCCCATCTTTCTTATCCACGAAAAGCACGGGGGCTCCCCACGGTGATGAGCTTTGGCGTATGAAAACCTTATCTAGCCGCTCCTAAATTTGCTTCTTGAGCTCCACTAGTTCATTAGCAGGCATCCTATATGGCCTATTCGCTATAGGTGTAGTTCCGGGTGCTAAATCAATCACAAATTCAATGTCCCGGTCAGGTGGCATACCTGGAAGTTCTTCCGGGAACACATCTGAATATTCTCGAACCACCAGAATGCTTTCCAATGGTCGCTTCTTAGATGTTGTTTAGCACTGCCTTCTCCGTTGTAGGTCGGGCTGCCTCAAACTCAATACGAGTATTGTGCTCACTTGTCAACTGCACGATCCTTTGAGCACATTCAATCACTCTGTTTTGCTTGCTTAACCAGTCCATTGCAAGTATTATGTCAATCCCTTGGGAGTCCAAGACAATAAGGTTGACAAGAAAGTCTCACCCCTTATTTTAAGGCTTACTTTCGGACATACTATATTTGTCCTCATCTCTACACCGGGAGAGTTAACCAACATAGTTTGTTTCATGTGAGATATGGGCAGGTTATACTTGGCAACATACTTGGATGAGATGAATGGATGCGATGCTCTAGAATCAAATAAAATAGTGGTTGGGTTGGAGTTGGCGAGAACATACCAATCACGACGTCCTCAGCTTGTGTGCTTCCTCAGCGGAGACGTGATTCACATTGCCACGAGCATAGTTCTGCTGTCCACGGCTACCTTGCATAGCTCCTCCATTCAGCCGTGGGTTCTGCTTAAGTGCGTTGCTCGGCTGTCCAAGGCCTTTCTTGGGGCACTGACTCGCAAAGTGTCCCGCCTCTCTGCATGAAAAAATGCCTTGTTGCCCATAACAGCAGGAATGTTGGGGTGAGGCTGGTTTTGAGCATAGGCGCCCATGTTGGGACGGGGCGCACGAGGCATAGGCGTACGAGGTGCTTGCATAATAGGACGTTGCTGCGGTGGCTGATTAGAGCGAGGTGGATTTGCAGGGCGGAGAGTAGAAGCGGACGAGCCATAGTGTGGTGCAGATGGTGGCATGAAGCAGGGACGTACATTGCTCCTTTGTGGCTGTCCTTGATATGTCATCTTTCTCTTTGCCTCTTGTTAAATCTCACGGATCTTGCTCTCCATCACTATAGCTTTGTCAATGAGCTTTTGGAAGTTTGCATAATCATTTCTGAGTAGCTGGACTTGGATTTCATTGTTCAATCCTCTCATGAATAAGTACTGCTTTCTGTAATCCGAGTTGACATCTTCTGGAGCATACCTTGAGAGCTGCGTGAACTTGTTGAGGTACTCATTAAGCTATTCCTTCCTTGATGGAGACCTTCAAACTCTTGTCTTTTAAGCATCATGACTCCTTCAGGGACATAGTGAGAGCGGAAACTCTCCTTGAATTCAGCCCAAGTAATAGTTTCCTGGTTGACATGAGCATTGCAAAGAGCGTCCAACCAATCAGTGACTGCTCCCATAAGCTGGTGTGATGCGAACAGAACCTTCTCCTGATCACTACATTGAACAATAGCAAGCTTCTTTTCCATAGACTTCAGCCAATCATCAGCCTCCATAGGATCATTGGCTTGTGCAAAAGTAGGCGGCCTAGTGTAAGGATCGAAACGCCCAAGAGGGGGGTGAATTGGGTTTTTTCAAATTTTAGAGCAATTTAAAACTTAATGGTTGAAGCCCAATTCCCTATGTGAACTAACTACGCAAGCAAGAGTGTTAAGTGCGGAATAGTAAATGCGTAATAGTAAGGGGGTGAGGAGAGAAATGCAAACTCCCGCGGAGACTCGGAGACACGGCGATTTTTCCCGTGGTTCGGTAAGATCACAAAAATCTACCTACGTCCATGTTGTGGCACCCACCAAAGGGTATAGCCACTCCCAAGTCACCTAGACAAGGGAATCCACTATCTTTCTCCGTTCGCCTTCTCCGGCAAGGTGGAGCTCAAGCCTTGTACAATGGTGATCCTCCGGGCTTCCACAAACGCCTTGGTAAGCTCCGGAGCGATCTCTTCTTCCTCCAACGTTTACAAGGTGAGAGAAGTCACCAAGACACTCTCTCTCACTAGCCTAGAGATTCCAATCACCAAGAATGGACGCACACAAGCTTCTCTCTAGCTAGATATAACCTATAGTTGGAGTACAAGAGGTTTTGAAGTGTGGAAGTGGTAGCTCTTGGTCTTGAATGCTTGAGAATGTGTAGTGAGGCTCTGGTGATCAAGACTTATCGAAATGGCCGGTTGGAGGGGTATTTATAGCCAGCCCACACGAGATAGCCGTTGGAAAAGTAGGCAGACTTTTTCAGTGAACATCGGATCCTCCAATGCACCCCTTTATATGAGCATCGGTCGAATTCCAAATTAGCTGATGTCATGTGTCAGATGTGACCGTTGGATATACCCGTTGGATCTGACTGTTTAATCGACCGATGTTACTTCAATTCATCATCGGATGATCCGGTGAGTTGATCTTCAGAATTGGTTCAGAAATAATGTCTCGGTTGAAATTGACCGATGTACACTTACTTCATCATCGGATGATCCGGTGTGTACTTTTTCAGAATAACTCAGGAATCATCCTTCTGTTGAAATCAACCGATGTGCCACTTCCTTCACATCGGATGATCCGGTGTGTACTGGGCTCTGAGGTCTTCTTCTTCTGCCAACTCAAACTCGACCGATGTAGTCATTTTGCAAGACATCGGATGATCCGGTGAGTGCAACTTGTTTGCTTCGAGTTGTTTTGAGTTGATCTTTTGGAATCTTCTTGAGTGACCTCTTTGACACTTGTTTGAAATGATATTTTGATGAAGTGTAAGCTTCTTGTGTTGCCAATTTTGATAGAATAGAGTCGTTGTATGAGTTCTTCATTTAGTCTTCATGAGTATCGAATAACCCCTTAGAATAGATCGTTGAGGGGTCTCCATTTGTATCCAATGAGCAGTAGATGGTGTGAATAGATAGTTCATTAACGTTTGATGTGATATACGTGAAACCTCGCATCCACAAACTCATTAGTAATAACGAACGGTTGTCATTAATCACCGAAACCATACCTCACGGGGGCCTAGATGCTTTCACCTAGTCCTCATGAACTCTCCCAATCTTTTGTGAGCCGGTGGTGGTGGCGGTGGCGACGGTGAGGGTGCAGGAATGGCGTTGGGATTGTTGTTGTTGTTGGCCTGTAGCTGACCCAACGTTTGTATCATAGTTTGATCTGGTTCTTCATATCCATCAACTGTTCAAGGTTCCTTGCATCAGCCCCGGGGTTGGCATTTTCAGAAACTTCCACATTGCCATCCTCATGTGGTTCATTGTCACCACTAGCATTCCTTCTCTTGTGGTTGGAGTTTTCCCTCACCATCTGTGAGAGAGAGAGAGTAGAGTAGGAAATAGAAATATAGATTGATCCCCCAACTATATGCATCAAGGTGTATAAACTAAGTATCTTCTTTTATTAATTTCAGCCTATATGAGGATGTGAACAATTAACAAAGCATCTGTACATCTCTCTACTATGTGTGGGTGTCGACATTCGCCGAAGCGTTCCACAACTCGCATCCAAACATGCAAACACAAGCAATCATCATAAAATTCTGCACACCACTCTTGTTTCAGCCTACTACGTCTAAGCGTTCCTATTACAACTTTATTCAATGGAAAACTTAAACTTAATCGTGAGTGTAGGATCAAAATACACGTGTAAAGCTACCAGAGGGGAGGTGAATGGTAGATAAAAACTTTTCAGCGGAAGCAACAAAACACCCCTCAGCAGAAAACTGATCTGTTAAAGAAATCGTATGTGCGACTAATCTAAACGTGTTCAACTATGACAAAACTAGTATAGATTGTAGAGAATCAAGTCACGAAGACGTCATAACAAGAATCATGAAAATCCATTGAGAGAAACTCAAGTTACGATCGAAAGATCGAACAAAGGTCAATCTGTCCTACGTGAGAAAAATAGTTCTGGAATACTGCAAAGAAACTCGTGTAGATCAGAAACCACAAATTCAATGACCGTTAAATTTTCACAGACGATAGATAATCAAGTTGCAAAGATAACCTAAAAAGAATCACATCAATTAGATCTGTAAAACTCGAGTTATAATAAAACCACCGAAGCAAGGTAGTGCTGAACAGAAACTCGACGAGAAAAACTTGTCTGAAACAAGTCGGACGAACAAGGCACAAAAGTTCCTTTAGAATACGAATTTTATTTATCAAAACACAAGAGGAACAGCCCCAAAGTCGTGCTCTACACGATCCTTGGCCTCCCTTGCTTATATAACTAGCTCTATGGCCAATCCAATTCAAACTAGAACACCTACTCCTACTTGGATTCAAACTGTAACTTTCCAATACTGCTCAAGACTCTTCTATACGCATATAGAAGCAATATTAAGACTTCCAAACATCTTAGGAACGTCCCAAACATTCCTAAAACAACTCTACTTCATGCCTAACACGAAATCCTGTTATAACCAACTCGAAACTTTCCATAAACAAACCATAACCGCCTCAGCCACAGCCTGAGCGCAAAATCCAGCCGGTTGAACCTTTTCAACCATATCTCTTCACCACGCCTTGGAATCATGTTGCCACGTCCATGCACTCCTTGCACACGTGCAAACACCTTCCATCAACGTCCACATACCTTCATATGCATTGTTCTTGATCCAAACATGTTGCGCGACATCCCGATCAACTCAACCACAATTCCTCCTAAACTTGGTTGTTGAACCTCATCTTCTCCCTAAGACTAGTTCAATGGATCCCGTCACTAGCCATGTCTTAAACTCAAGCAACACCTGCACATGAATAAACAACCAATACTTCCAAGCACAAGTCCTCGACTCGACTCTCGTTAGTTCCGTAACTACAACATCTTACGTGAGCACCTCACATAAATATGTTGTAAACCATAGGAAAATAATATCAGCCATAACCACCAAAACACACCAAAAACTTAGTAAAATAATACTAAGCAAACTTTCCATAAGAGTAAAGCAAGTTTGAAACATTGCAAGTTAAAAGCAGAACCATTGCAATCAAGCTCCGAACCTTACCAAAGCTAATCGGTCCTTGAACCAGAGCTAGCAAAAACAAGTCGGACCTAGCCAAAATAAGTCAGACCTAGACAAAGCAAGTCGGACCTTACGTCGGACCTATCGTCGGACCTTGTTAAAAAGGTGTTTTGGTAGCATTCAAAACTTTTATCGTCAAAGCCAATGTATTCAGCACACATAGGTCTCACAATCTCCCCCTTGATGAATGCATTGGCAACACCACTTAAAATCCGAACATTGGCTTATTCACATGAAAAGTTTTGAAAACAATTTCTCCCCCTTTATAAATCAGAAATAAAATGAGAAGAAAAACAAAAATACCAAAAATCTCCCCCTGAGAAGAATCGTGCCAAAACACTTGTGAATGTGTGCAATGTGTGATCAATTTCTCCCCCTTTAACAATGTATTCAGCAAGGTACAAAAGAGAAATTTTAATTTGTTATGAGCATATTATAACATATACATATAAAACAAAGCTCATTCAAATCATACTATCAAGTAACTTACATTATCACATCAATGAGATACATAAAGTAGTGTAAGCCATGCTAGAGATCAAGTGTAATTTTCAATTTAAGCAAGTCATGATCTCACAAACTTAACTATTTCAAGACCTGAAAGCATGACACTTGTTGCTGTATTTTATTTAACATTTAAAGCACAAATTTTGATCTTATGATATTTGCAAGAGATTATATGCAGCATCAGCCTTATTCTAACCAACCAGGCCAAGCCTATGTCATTTGACAGTCAGAAGCTTAAGGACATGGTTTTAGTCATACACAACTCCTTTCAAGTTCATATCTAAGTGCAATGATAAGCCATCTCAAAAGAAGAAGTGCGATGCATGCATATTCTCTTGATCTTTTCTCATTTTTTTTATTTGAACATAAAAACTCAACATGTGAGTTGATTACTTGATTAATTCTTTATGATTAAAAGCACTTGTGAGCATGCAACACGTTCAAAACAGCAAGAAAGTTCGACCATGACCAGATTTAGTGTAAGTAATTATTCCAATTACTAGACATGGTAAAAACTACAAAATGTATAATACGAGTAATGTAGTAAGAACTTTCAGCATGAAAAAGGAATCACAAAGTCATATATGCATGAAATACTATGTTCATATTATTTTAATTTCAGATTCACACATAGACTTCCCAAGTTTCAAAATTCTCCCTCAATTTAAGCCATGAGGATGCATAACCCCTATGAATGTAACAAAAATGAGTGAAATCCAAAGGTTTTGTAAAAATGTCAGCCAATTGTTGTTCGGTATATACATGGTGAAGCATAATGTTCCCTTTTCAACATTATCACGGAGAAAGTGATACCTAATGTCAGTGTGCTTAGTTCTCGAATGTTGCACGGGGTTTTAGCAATGCAAATGGCACTAGTGTTATCACAAAACAGTGGAATACTATCTAGATCAACCCCATAGTCTTTAAGTGTTTGAACAATCCAAAAAATTTGTGAGCAAGCACTAGCAGCAGCTACATATTCAGATTCGGTTGTGGATTGTGCAACTCAACTTTCTTTTCTAGAGGACCAGGCAACAAGTGAATTACTAAGAAAATGACAAGCACCAGAAGTACTTTTCCTATCAATCCTACAACCCCCAAAATCAGCATCGGAAAAAGCTTTCAAAGTAACGGTTGAGGAAGAATGAAGAAAAATGCCAAATTCTTGAGTTCCATGTAGGTACCTGAGAATCCTTTTGATGGCTTGACGATGTGAAGCACATGGGGAGGCATGAAACCGTGCACAAAGACATACGTTGAATTGTATGTTCGGTCTTGATGTCGTGAGATACAAAAGTGATCCGATCATGCTTCTATATTCTTTTTGATCAACGGGATCAAAATCTTCAACAAGCTCAAGTGTTGTTGTTGTTCCCATTGGTGTCCGTAGAGGCTTGCTTTTGTACATGTTGAAGCGCCTTAGGAGATCTTTCGTATAATTTGTTTGATGCACAAAGGTACCCTCCTTGGTTTGCTTGATTTGCAGCCCCAAAAAGTACGTGAGTTCTCTCATCATACTCGTCTCAAATTCTGAACTCATCATAGCTGAAAACTTGGACACAAGATCATGAGAAGCACAACCAAAGATAATATCATCCACATACACTTGAACGAATAATGAGTCATTGCCATGCTTAAGCACAAAAAGAGTTTTATCAACCTTTCCCATGGTAAACACCTTTTCAAGTAAGAATGTTTTTAACCTATCATACCATGCTCTAGAGGCTTGTTTGAGACCATACAAGGCTTTGGACAGTTTGTAAACATGATTAGGAAAATTTGGATTTTCAAAACCAGGTGGTTGTTTGACATAAACCTCCTCATCTATGTAGCCATTAAGAAACGCACTTTTAACATCCATTTGATATATCTTAAAACCTTTAGATGCAGCAAAAGCTAACAAAATTCTTATGGCTTCTAATCTAACAACAGGAGCAAAAGTTTCATCAAAATCTAGACCTTCAACTTGTGTGAAACCTTAAGCAACCAACCTAGCCTTATTCCTAACCACAACCCCATCCTCACTTTGTTTATTTTTAAACACCTATTTAGTTCCAATTAAAGTGTGACCTTGAGGTGGAGGTACAAGTTTCCAAACATTATTTCTTTCAAAATTTTCTAACTCTTCTTGCATGGCAATAATACAAGATTCATTAGTGAGTGTGTGTGATATATCTTTGGGTTCAAAAGAAGCAACAAAAGCAGAATGAGCATGAGAATTGGGGTCAAAAAACCTGGATCTTGTAACTCGTTCATGCAAGCATCCAATAATTTGTTGTGGAGGATGACTTTTGAGAATCCGGAGGGGAGTGGACACTTCACAAGCTTCTTCTTCTTCTTCTTCTTCTTCTTCTTCTTCTTCATGTTCATCACAAATAGATGAGCTTGTGATGTGAGGAGGATCTGGACCAGCAATGGTGGTCGTCGGTGCTGCCTGTGAATCAAGATCAGGAGCTGGAACAATGTCATTAGCTGCTGAATTTTCGGGCAGCGGCACCACTTCTTCCTCTTCTTCAACGAAAATACTCTCCCCTGTGGATATGGATCCGGACCTGCAATATTTGAACTAGTACCTGGGCTAGCTTCATCAAAAGAAACCTCACAAGTCTCCACAATTTTGTTAGTATCAAGTAAAAGCACACGGTAGCCTCTAGTATGAGATGGATAACCAAGAAACATGCCATCAACAGATCTAGCTTCAAATTTATCAAGATTACCATGTTTCTTAACAAAGCATTTGCAACCAAAGACTCTAAAGTGTGTGACACTAGGCCTATGTCCAAAACTGAGCTCATATGGTCTTTTACCTAGCTTAGCACGCAAGAAAACACGATTTGAGACATAACAAGCGGTTGCAATTGCATCAGCCCAAAATTTCCTAGGAGTTTGATATTCATCAAGCATAGTCCTAGCCATATCAACTAAGGTTCTGTTCTTTCTCTCTACAACACCGTTTTGTTGAGGTACATATGGTGAAGAAAATTGATGATCTATTGCATTTTCAGCACAAAAGTGATCAAACGATTGATTTTTAAATTCGGATCCATTATCACTTCTAATTGCTCTTAAAGATCCTGGGTGATCAATTGATAATCTATGAAAATAAAGTTCTAAAGTGACTAAAAGCTTCATTCTTAGATGCCATAAAGTAAACCCAAGAGTATCTAGAATAATCATCAACAATCACAAGAACATACCATTTACCTCCGAAGGATTGAACACGTGAAGGTCCTACGGTGTCAAGGTGTAAAAGTTGACCCGGTTTAGTTGTCATGGTAATTGTGAGAGGAGCATGTGAACCTACAACCATTTTAGCATGTCTACAAGAAAAGCACACAATTTCTTTGTCCCCTTTAAGCTTAGGCAGCCCACGTATGCGATCAAGAGCACTAACACGCGTGAGATGATCAAAGCCTACGTGACCAAGTCTACGATGCCAAAAATATAAATCTTTGGAATCATTTGCAACTAGACATCTATGCTTAGAATAAGACATATCAAAATCAGCTTTAAAAAATCATCCAAACCGAGACATGTTAAAAATAAGCTCACTATTTCAACCTACAACTTTGCAGCAGTTTTCATTGAAAATAATTTCCAGATTTTCATCTAGCAATTGTGAAACAGAAAGCAAGTTGTATTTCAAATTTTTGACAAGTGCCACGTCCTTCAAAGTGTAGTGATCATTTACTCTAACCGAACCCTTAGCAACTATAGGAGTTGAAGAATTATCGGCAAAAGTAACATTCTCTACACGTGACACAAAAGAGAGAGAGAAGAACCATTCTTTGTTACCGGTCATGTGGCATGAGAAACCTGAATCCACAATCTAAAGTTCTCCTTCCTCAAGCGTGTAACCTACATAGAATCACAATACGTCGATGACTCAATACTGGTGTTAGTTAAAAGGCATTTGGAAATCCAGTACTAAGTCACACGACGTTCAACAGGAATAACATGCGGAAGCTGAGATAAAACAGCAGGTTTATGAGTCAAAGTTTGAGATTTTTTGTTCTTAACTACTGACCTATGAGGTGTTACTTGTGTAGCACAAAAATCAGTAGCTTCGGAGGCAAAAGCTGAAGCTCCGGAGGCAAAAACTGAAGCTCCGGAGGTAAACTTTGAATATTTTTGATTCATAACAGCAGGTTGCATGTTCCTGACATTCGGTTTAATATGTGCAGCAAATTTTGCATGAGAGTTATAAGATCTAGCTTGCATTCTTTCCTTTTTATGTTGTTTAGCTAGTCTATAACAAAAATCTATAACATGACCATCTCTACCACAATAGGTATAAAGAAATTTAACTTTGTGTTCATGTCTAGATAAGCATGCAGTATGCTTATTTGAACCCAAATGTGACAACACTCCTGCAGATTTAAAAACCACTTCTTTTTGATTTGGAACTGTTTGAATCAAACCACTTCCTAATGATTTTACAATTTTAGATGGATGTTCCTTACCATGAGCATATTAGTCTTTTGTTAGGACATCATATTAGTTCTTTTGGTAGGATAACATCTTGGCATCCCAGACTAGCATCTAGTTATATGCTTGGCTGCCTCAGCTATAAATATGTAACCCCAACCCCTAGGTTGGCATGACATTGTGTGGAATGAAACAAGAAAAATTTCCAAACTTCTAGTGACATCCTCTCCATGAGAGTGAGCCGTTCTATCCTGTAGCCTAGACATCTCCTGCTCATCTGCTTCCCACGCCTCTCTTCGTCCTCAGCCGGCAGCAAGAAGCCCGGTTGTTTCAGCTCATCCCTCCTCTGCTGCACAGACGAGCAACAACTTGTCTGAGGCAACTTCTTCCCCACACAACACTCCCCCACTAGCGCGCCATGTCCAGAGGACAGTCTCAGCGCTAGGTCGCTTCGAGTGCGCGACATCGACAGGAGGCTGAGGTCGCCACGGCAGAAGAACGTGAGCGAGCAGCGGCAGAGGCTGCAGAGACGGCGGCGAGGCTGGCGGCGGCGGAACTGGCAGCGGCGAGGGCGGAAGTAGAAGCAGCAGCGGCTGCGGATGCAGCGCGTGCGGCTACAGCAGAGTTTGAGGCTCTAAGTGGCGGTAGCGACAGAAGCTCTGTTACTACCGACGGCGGCACCAACGAAGACCTCAGGCTGGCGAGGGAGGTAGCACGACCACAGACTCCACAGTGGGCAGCTACGCACCCCCATGGGCACGGCGGCTGCAGCCCAGACGGGCGCAGACGTGCCGGCGATGCTCCCGGCGGGGGTGGTTGGGTCGACGGAGATCGAGGCATTTACAGGCGGCGCGACTCTCCCTCCCCGAACAGGTACCATGGTCACCACGGGATCCAGGCCATTGTCAGGGACGTTGGTACCGGCGGTGGGTGGCCTACTCTCACCAAGACCAACTACGTCGAGTGGGCCGCAGTGATGAGGATACGGCTCCAAGTGCGGCACATGTGGGAAGCAGTCCGGTACGGCGACATCGACTACTACGAGGATCGACGGCGCTGAATGCTCTCATTGCTGCAGTACCGCCCGAGATGCAGTTCTCGCTTTCTAAGAAGCGGACTACTAAGGAGGCCTAGGACGCCATCGCTGCGGCACACATCGGCAGCGATCACGCCCGCAAGACCACACTGCAGGCACTCCGCAAGGAGTGGGAGAACCTGACCTTCAAACTAGGTGAGGATGTTGATGAGTTTGCTCTCCGTCTCAACACACTACTGCAGAAGATGGTGCAGGTCGGTGACGACACCTACAACGAGGAGAGAGCCGTCGAGAAGCTCTTTCGTTGCATCCCCGAGAATAGAAGATCGCTCGCTCGATCGAGTCTCTGTTGGACCTCTCCACGATATTGATCGAAGAGGCAAGGTCGTCGACGGCGACGAACCTCAGCCTCTCTCGGGGCCTATCACCATCGGCGGGAAGCTACATCTCACTCGGGAGCAGTGGGAGGCCTGCCAAGGTGATGGGAAGAAGGGGGAGCCCTCCTCCTCAAAAGGCGGACGCAAGCGCGGCAAGGCAAGTAAGGGGCGTGGAGGTGCCCAAGCCGAGGCGCAGAGACGTGCCGAGGGTGGTGCCCACAGAGGCGCCCAGGGCGGCGCCGCCAGCAACCGGAAGCCAGCACGAGACGACACCTGCCACAACTGTGACAAGCTTGATCATTGGGCTAGGGAGTGTTGGCAGCCACGACGCGGCTAGGCCCACGTCGCACAGGTGGAGGAGGAGCCGACTCTGCTCCTGGCGCACGCAAGCATTGAGCCACCTCCAATGGCATCGGCCGCAGCGGCTCTCCTCCACCTCGATAAGCCGAGAGCACAAGCCTTCCTCGGTGACGGCTCCAGCAACGACAAGACTGACGGGTGGTGCCTCGACACCGGCGCCACCCATCACATGACCGGTCGACGGGAGTTCTTCACTGAGTTTGATCCCAATGTCTGAGGCTCCATCAAGTTTGGGGACGCCTCCGGTGTGGAGATAAAGGGCGTCGGCTCCGTCATCCTCACCGCCTACATCCCCGCGTTGAGGAACTCTATCTTCAGCCTCGGAAAGCTGGATGAGAACGGTTCGCACGTGGAGATCAAGGACGGAGTCATGAGGATTTGGGATGGCCATCGTCGCCTTCTTGCCAAGGTAACTAGAGGCACCAATCGATTCTACGTCCTTAACGTGCAGGTAGCACAACCCCTCTGCCTTGCTACTCGTTGGGATGACAAGGCATGGCCATAGCACGAGCGCTTTGGGCACCTTCACTTCGAGGCTCTGAAGTGGCTCAGTGCCACGGAGATGGTACAGGGCCTGCCGTGTCTTGACTATGCGGAGCAGTTCTGCGACGTCTGCATATTGACAAAGCAGAGGCGGCTCCCCTTTCCCCAGCACTCGAGCTTCCGAGCCAAGGAGCGGCTCGACCTCGTGCACGGGGACTTGTGTGGCCCGGTGGCACCGGGAGGGCGACGTTACTTCCTGCTGCTTGTCGATGACCTCTCGCGTGACATGTGGGTGATGGTCCTCGGCAGCAAGGGAAAGGCTGTGAACGCCATCAGGTGCGCACAAGCCATTGCGGAGGCGGAGTGCGGCAGCAAGCTGCGTGTGCTGCGCACCGACAACGGCAACGAATTCACGGCGGCTGAGTTCGCGTCGTACCGCGCGGATGAGGGTGTTCAGCGCCACTACTCCGCGCCGTACAGCCCGCAGCAGAACGACGGCGTCGAGCGGCGCAACCAGACGGTTGTGGGGATGGCTCGGGCCCTCCTCGAGCAGAGGGGAATGCCGGCTGTTTTCTGGGGAGAGGCGGTGGTGACGGCGGTCTACATCCTCAACCGCTCGCCCACCAAGACTCTCAATGGTAGGACGCCGTACGAGGCTTGGCATGGGCGCAAGTCGACAATCTCTCACCTACGGGTCTTCGGTTGTCTCGCGTTCGCCAAGGAGCTTGGCCACATCAGCAAGCTCGACGACAGGAGCATTTCGGGGGTGTTCATCGGCTACGCGGAGGGCTCGAAGGCCTACCGCATTCTCGACCCAGGAACACATCGTGTGCGCACGGCACATGATGTAGTGTTCAACGAAGGGCGAGGATGGGCATGGGACAAGGCGGTATACGACAACTTCATCGTCGAGTACGTCCACTTCAAGGGAACTGGGGGAGTAGGCAGTTCTTCTCCACCGAGCATGTCTACCCCAGTCCCCGAGCCTCCACCGACATCAGCGCCACGCTCCCCAGTCACGACCTCGGCTGCGACGAGTTCTCCGCCACCACCACCACAGCCGACGACCCCACGCTCTCCAGCACCGACTGCCATCCCTCCGAGTACGTCCACTCTGACACTAGCTCGTGTCGAGCACAACCCGGTGGAGTTCGCTACTCCGCTATCCCACGACGAGGAGCGCATCGACGCGTACCATGACGGCGAGCCGTTGCGGTATCGTACGATGGAGGATCTTCTCGGCGACCAGCCGATGTCGGGACTGGTCCCTCGCGATCTGGGGGAGCAGTTGCACCTTGCGTGCGACGACGGCGAGCTTCGGTCTTTCGCGGAGGCTGAGAGACACGCGACATGGCGTGCTGCGATGCAGTCGGAGATGGACGCAGTTGGGAACAACCGCACCTGGGAGCTTGCTGACCTCCCTCGTGGTCACCGTGCGATCACCCTTAAGTGAGTGTTCAAGTTGAGTGTACAAGGCTTTATTGGTGGGACGTGGTTTCGTGCAACAGGAGGGGATCGACTTCGACGATGCTTTCACGCCTGTGGCACGGATGGGATCTGTGTGACTCCTCCTTGCGCTGGCTGCTCAGGGAGGATGGCGGGTTCAGCACATGGATGTCAAGTCGGTGTTTCTTAACGGCGATTTAAAGGAGGAGGTCTGTGTGCACCAGCCGTCAGGATTTACGATTCCTGGCAAGGAGGGCAAGGTGTTGGGCCTGCACAAGGCCCTCTATGGCCCGCGGCAGGCACTAAGGGCGTGGAATGCCAAGTTGGACTTTACGCTCAATGGGATGGGCTTCGAGCAAAGCCGCACGAGGCGGCCATCTACCGGCGCAGCAATGGAGGAAATTCCCTACTGGTGGGTGTCTACGTTGACAACTTGGTGATCACTGGCACCAAGGATGCGGAGGTGG
Organism: Neostapfia colusana; assembly: GCA_030760725.1. Taxonomy (NCBI): domain Eukaryota; kingdom Viridiplantae; phylum Streptophyta; class Magnoliopsida; order Poales; family Poaceae; genus Neostapfia; species Neostapfia colusana. The sequence goes on from JASWHV010000011.1 coordinate 22,666,168, forward strand.
CAGCGTTCAAGGAAGCGATGAAAGCCACCTTCCAGATGAGTGACCTGGGATCTCTCCTACCTGGGGATCGAGGTGCACCTGGACGACTCCGGGATCATGCTTTGACAGACTGCCTACGCCAAGCGCGTTGTTGAGCTGGTTGGGCTCACAGACTGCAACCCAGCTCTCACTTCGATGGAGGAGAGACTGAAGCTGAGCCGCGAAAGCACGACGGAGGAGGTGGACGCTACGCAGTATCCGTAGATTGATCCTTCCTCTGCTGGGCCTAGGCCCGGCCCAACAGCCCAGGCCCAAGCCCAGCTCGCCCAGGCCTGGCCCAATAGCCCAGGCCCAGGCCCAGCTCGCCCAGGAGGGGGCACATAGATTGAGTCAGTTATGATCTGAACAGATCAGAACCAGTTTAGATAGAGTTTGTTTGAGATAAGATTTGATTAGTTTTAAATCTGTTAGGAGTATATCTGTAAAAGGCTATAAATAGCCGGGTATTCTCAAGGAAAAAACGCCTCCTCCCAGATTAATCCTCCACCTTTTTCCCTGCGCTGAATTCTCCCTGCTCACGTATCCTTCAGCTGGCAGAACATACCTGCTACAGTAGATCACCCTGTGCAGCACGTCCAGCAGTCCTTGTGCTCTGTTCTCTACTGCTGTAGGGGTCTGTTCTCTTCTGTAGACACGCCAGGCTCTCCTCTCTGTTCTGTTCTACTTGCTGCTACTAGTCCCTCCTCTCAGGACAGCAAGAACAGCACCCAGGTGGGGTGCTAAACTGCTGCAGGGGATCACCAGCAAGGTGGAACACAGGCAGGTTTTTGGTGTGTTCAACACCGGAATTGCAACAATATCGTTGTCTTGTGGGGAGCCTTCGCTATCTCGCCCACACACGGCCGGACTTGGCATTCTCTGTCGGCTACGTCAGTCGGTTCATGCAGCGACCGACGACGGAGCACCAACAGGCTGTGAAGAGGATCATCCGCTACGTTACGGGGACTCTCGACCAAGGCCTCTACTACCCGAGGTGCCCTGGGGAGGCTCACCTTGTCGGGTACAGCGACCACGCCGGCGACATCGACACTAGCAAGAGTACGAGCGGGATTCTCTTCTTCCTCGGCAAGTGCCTCGTTAGCTGGCAGTCGGTCAAGCAGCAGGTGGTGGCCTTTTCCAGTTGCGAGGTCGAGTACATAGCGGCCTCTACCGCTTCGACTCAGGCACTCTGGCTAGTTCGACTGCTTGGTGATCTCCTCGGCAAAGACATCGGAGCGGTGGAACTCAGGGTGGACAACAAGTCTGCTCTGGCTCTAGCAAAGAACCCCGTCTTTCATGAACGGAGCAAGCACATCCGGGTGAGGTACCACTTTCTCTGAGGCTGCCTGGAGGAAAGGAGCATCAAGGCGTGCTACATCAACACCAAGGACTAGAGCAGACCTGCTCACCAAGCCCCTTGGGAGGATTAAGTTCCTTGAGCTTTGCTCCAGGATCGGGATGGTCTAACTCCCCCACAAGACGACGCACAAGACTTAGGGGGAGAATGATGGAATAAGTCTTGTATTCTTGGTCTTTGTGGCCCCTAGTTAGGACAGCATCTTAGTCCTTGTTAGGACAGCATCTTAGACTAAGAGGACAGCATATTAGTCCTTTGTTAGGATAACATATTAGTCCTTTGTTAAGACAGCATATTAGTCCTTTGGTAGGATAACATCTTGGCATCTTAAACTAGCATCTAGGTATATGCTTGGCTGCCTCAGCTATAAATATGTAACTCCAACCCCTAGGTTGGGCATGGCATTGTGTGTGGAATGAAACAAGAAAATTTTCCCAACTCCTAGTGTCATCCTCTCCATGGGAGTAATACTTCAGATACTAACAAACTGAGAGTAATACTTCAGATACTAACAAACTGCCCCTAACCCTAATCCCCTACAATGGACTAAAATATCCCTGATTAGCCCACATAATTACACAGTCTAACACCCCCCGCAGTCACAACATCTAGCCACTGCAGATGTTGAGACTGGATCGAAACTCGGAGAACAGTGACGACGGGAGGCCCTTCGTGAAGATGTCGGCAAACTGTGTCGTCATCGGGACATGATGTACCCGAACCTCGCCACGTGCAACCCGCTCACGAACAAAATGTAGGTCAATCTCCACATGCTTCGTGTGATGAAGCTGGACCGGGTTGGTGGAGAGGTACACGGCGCTGACGTTGTCGCAGTAGATCAGGGTGCTCCTGGCGACGGGAGTGTGGAGCTCCTGAAGCAGCTGCTGAAGCCAGGAAGCCTCAGCCACTCCGTTAGCCACGGCGCGATACTCCGCCTCAGCACTTAAACGCGACACCACGTGCTGTCGCTTCGAGGACCAGGAGACGAGATTACCGCCTAGGATGACGGCGTAGCTAGAGGTAGACCGGCGAGTGTCCGGGCAGTCTGCCAAGTCAGCGTCGGTGTACACGACCAGCTTAGAGGCCACTTCACGTCGAAGGAGCAGGCCACCACGCAGGTACCAAAGAATCTGCTTTACAGCGGTGAGGTGCGGCTCCCTCGGGTCATGCATGTGGAGGCACACCTGAACTGCATAGGAGATATCCGGCCTGGTGAAGGTGAGGTACTGAAGAAATCATGCAAGACTCCTGTAAGCAGTGGGGTCAGTGACGGGTGTCCCGTCGGTAGCGGAGAGCTTCGCCTAGGTATCCACTAGAGTGGAGCACGACTTGCACTCAGCCATGCCCGCTCGCTGGAGGATATCCGACAGTACTGTCGCTGGTGAAGGAACAAGCCGCCTAGTCGGTCCTCGACCGCAATACCCAGGAAGTGGTGGAGGCGGCCCAGGTCCTTCATAGCGAACTCCTGCTGTAAAGCAGAGATAGTATGCCGAAGAAGAGCTGGACTGGACGCTGTCAGTACAATGTCATCGACGTATAGTAGAAGGTAAGTATTGTCACTGCCACGTCGATAGACAAACAGCGAAGTGTTCGACTTAGCTTCGACGAAGCCCTGTGAGACCAAGAAGGAGGCGAACCGGCTATACCAGGGCTCTTGGTGCCTGTTTCAGACCGTACATGGATTTGTTCAGCTTACATACCATGTGTGGATGAGCTGAGTCAACAAATCCTATTGGCTGACTGTAATACACCGTCACGGTCAGTGTATCGTGAAGGAAGACATTCTTGACGTCCAACTGGTGGACGGGCCTAGAACGCGAGAGAGCCAGCAACAGAACGGTATGAACCGTCGCCGACTTCACCACCGGGCTGAAGGTCTCGTCGTAGTCGACTCTAGGGCGCTGAGTGAAGCCCCGAAGTACCTACCGAGACTTGTACCTCTCCAAGGTACCGTCCGCCTTCTTCTTATGTGTGAATACCCATTTGCCCGTGACAACATTGCCATGACCGGGGCGGGGAACCAGGTCTCAGGTCTGGTTGGCAAGCAAGGCCTCATACTCTTCCTCCATAGCGTGACCCCAGTGAGCGTCGGTGAGGGCGCCACGGACGGAAGTCCGTATGGGTGAGATCGAAGAAGAGTTGGTCGGTGGAGATGTCGTCGACGAGAAGACAACTCCGGAGAAGCACTCAACCGACCGGAGACTCTCGGACGCACGTTGAGTCACCATCAGGTGGACGTAACCAAGATCCCTGTGGAGCACAGGAGGATTGTACACCGGGCGCTCGGGTACAACAACCCACTCCCGTCGTGGATAGACGAGAGTGTCTCGAGGCCGTGCGTGGCGCGACGACTGGTGCAGAGGGCTCCGGTGCCGCACGCGGTGCAGCTGGAGCTAGGGCCCCAGCCTGCGCTCGTCGCTGGTAGATAAGTGTGGGGTCGGCGAAGCGAGAAGTCGGGGTCGTCGTCGGTGTTGCGCCTAGTGCGATTGGTGACGTCGGGTTTGCTGCAGGTGACGTCGGGGAAGCTGAGGCCGCACGTGGCGTAGCTTGTGACGTAGGGGTCACTCGAGGTGCAGCGGGCGACGACGGAGACGTCGATGCCGCGCGTGGCGCAGCTGGTGACGGCGGGGCCACCTGAGGTACAACAGGTGACACTGGAGGCGTCGATGCCGCACGTGGTGCAACAGGTGACGTCCGGGGCACCTGAGGCGTAGCGCGTGTCGAACCTGCAGAAGAAAGAGGCCAAGGCAGCTGAGGAGCAGCCTCGGGGTCAGTGCGGAAAAAGAGAATCCAACTCTGTGGTGGAACCGGAAGAGGTGGTGGACAAGGGAAAGGAGGACTTGTCGAAGACGACGTGTCGAGAGATCAAAAGGCGGTGAGTGGTGAGGTGTAAGCACCGGTACCCCTTATGATCAAGGGAATACCCGAGGAAAACACACCGTGTCGAGCGGGGCACAAGCTTATGTGGGGCAGTGGCAGAAAGGTTAGGGTAGCAAGCGCACCCGAAAACTCGAAGGTGGTCGTAAAGAGGATCGGTGCCATATAAAGCAAAATAGGGGGTGGAGGCACGAATCGCCTTGGTAGGAAGGCGATTAATCAGAAGTGTGGCAATGTGGAGAGCCTCCACCTAGTATCGGGCTTGAACCGATGCCTGGAACATCAGGGAGCGCATGACGTCGTTGGTGGTGCTAACCATGCGCTCTGCGTTGCCGTTTTGAGGAGAGGTATATGGACAAGACATGCGTAGGTGTACCCCATGTGCGGAGAGAAAGTTACGAAACGTAGAGTTATCGCACTGGACAGCTCGGATGGTGTGCCCAGACTGAGTGGAAATCTAAACGAAAAAGTGAGAAAGAGTAACAAAAGTCTCAGACTTCAATCGTAATGGAAAAGTCCACGAGTAGTGAGAAAAGTCATCAATGATCACCAAGTAGTAATTAAAGCCCGATACACTGGTAATGGGTGATGTCCACAAATCATAATGTATAGGATCAAAAGCGTGCTCAACATGAGTCACAGAAATAAGAAAAGAGAGCCGAACATGGCGACCAAGCTGACAAGCATGACATAAGGAGTCATGTGTGCCCCTAGAACATGAGATAATAGAACTATTGGACAACTTCGACATAGTATCTGCACTAGGGTGGCCAAGCCGGCGATGCCAAATGGTGGATGAAGCTGTCGTAGTCAAAACAAAAGGCGGTGATGCAGAGGAAATAGGAAGTTGAAGTGTGTACAGGGGCCCCGAGCTATCACATCGAAAAAGAGGTCACCGGGTAGAAAGATCCTTTACAGACAAACCAAATGGATCAAACTCAATGAAAATATTGTTGTCAGTTGTTAAACGACGGACAGAAAGTAAATTTTGAATGATATCCGGAGCGACAAGAATGTTTTTAAGCTAGAAAGAACCCAGGAGACCAGAATCACCTACTGAGATGACCGGAAGAACAGACCCATTCTCGCCAACGATAGATGAAGGAAAAGAGGGATTGGGAGGGTGGGTGGAAGAGGCATTTGGAGTGGTACGGTATGATGCTCCGGAGTCAGCTATCCAGTCGGCACCTGGTGGAGTAAGATGCGTGGTGCTGAAGGTGGAGGCCAGTGACTGTCGATCCTATTAGAGGAGAAATAGTGGGATGTATTAGATGATAATAATACTGAGGTACAGGTCTGATTATATAGAGGGATTAGGAGGGGAAAAGGACTAAACTACCCCTAACCCTAATCCCTCACTAATGACTAATATGCCCCTGTGACACACACATAATCACAGTGTCTAACACCCCCCCGCAGTCACAACATCTAGCCACTGCAGATGTTGAGACTGGACCGAAACTCGGAGAACAGCGATGACGGGAGGCCCTTCGTGAAGATGTCGGCGAACTGCGTCGTCGTCGGGACATGGTGTACCCGAATCTCGCCGCGTGCAACCCGCTCACGAACAAAGTGGAGGTCGATCTCCACATGTTTCGTGCGCTGATGCTGGACCGGGTTGGTGGAGAGGTACACGGCGCTGACGTTGTCGCAGTAGATGAGGGTGCTCCTGGCGACGGAAGTGTGGAGCTCCTGAAGCAACTGCTGGAGCTAGGAGGCCTCAGCTACGCCGTTATCCATGACGCGATACTCCGCCTCAGCACTCGAACGCGACACCACGACCTGTCGCTTCGAGGACCAGGAGACGAGGTTACCGCCCATGAAGACGGCGTACCCAGAAGTAGAACGTCGTGTGTCCGGGCAGCCTGCCCAGTCAGCATCGATGTACACGACCAGCTCGGAGGCCGTGTCACGTCGAAGGAGGAGGCCGTAGTCGAGAGTACCTCGTAGGTACCGAAGAATCCGCTTCACAGCGGTGAGGTGCGGCTCCCTCGGGTCATGCATGTGGAATCACACCTGCTGAACTACATACGAGATATCCGACCTGGTGAAGGTGAGGTACTGAAGAGCACCTGCAAGACTCCTGTAAGTAGTGGGGTCAGAGACGGGTGTCCCGTCGGTAGCGGAGAGCTTCGCCTGAGTATCCACTGGAGTGGAGCAAGGCTTGCACTCAGTCATGCCCGCTCGCTGGAGGATATCCAGGCAGTACTGTCGCTGGTGAAGGAATAAGCCGCCTGGTCGGTCCTCGACCGCAATGCCCAGGAAGTGGTGAAGACGGCCCAGGTCCATAGCGAACTCTTGCTGTAAAGCAGAAATGGTGCGCCGAAGCAGAGCCGGACTAGACGCTGTTAGTACAATGTCATCGACGTACAGTAGGAGGTAAGCAGTGTCACTGCCACGTCGATAGACAAACATCGAAGTGTCCGACTTAGCTTCGACGAACCCCTGTGAGACCAAGGAGGCGAACCGGCTATACCAAGCTCGCGGTGCCTGCTTCAGTCTGTATAGGGATTTGTTCAGCTTACAGACCATGTCTGGGTGAGCTGAATCAACAAACCTTGCCGGCTGACTGCAGTACACCGTCTCGGTCAGTGTACCGTGGAGGAAGGCATTCTTGACGTCCAACTGGTGGATAGGCCAAGAACGTGAGAGAGCCAGCGACAGAACGGTACGAACCGTCGCCGGCTTTACCACCGGGCTGAAGGTCTCGTCGTAGTCGACTCCAGGGCGCTGAGTGAAACCCCGGAGTACCCACCGAGCCTTGTACCTCTCCAAGGTACCGTCCGCCTTCTTCTTGTGCGTGAACACCTACTTGCCTGTGACAACATTGCCACGACCAGGACGGGGAACCAGGTCCCAGGTCCGGTTGGCAAGCAGAGCCTCATACTCTTCCTCCATAGCGTGGCGCCAGTGAGGGTCGGCGAGGGCGCTACGCACGGAAGTAGGTATGGGTGATATCGAAGAAGAGTCGGTCAGTGGAGAAGTCGTCAACGAGAAGGCAACTCCGGTGAAGCGCTCAACTGGACGAAGACACCCGGATGCACGTCGAGTCACCATCAGGTGGACGTGACCAAGATCCCTGTGGAGAAGAGGAGGGTTGTACACCGGGCGCTCGGGTACAACGACCTTCTCTCGTCTCGGGGCCACACGTGGTGCAGCTGGAGTAGGGCCGCCCCCCCGTGCTCGTCGCTGGTAGGCAAGTACGGGGTCGGCGACGCGAGAAGTCGTCGTCGGTGCTGCTCCTGGTGCGTCTGGAGACGTCGGGCTTGCTGCAGGTGATGTCGGGGAAGCTGAGGCCGTGCGTGGCGCAGTAGTCGACGTCGGGGACGCAGAGGCCGCGCTTGGCATAGCAGGCGTCGTCGGGGACACCGGGGCCGCGCGTGCTGCAGTGGGTGACGTCGGAGGCAACAAAGCCCCGCGTGGCGCAGCCGGTGGTGTCAGGGACGTCGGTGCCGCGCGTGGCGCAGCCGGTGGCGTCAGGGACGCCGGTGCCGCGCGTGGCGCAGCAAGTGGCGTCAAGGACGCTGGGGCCACGTAAGGCACAGTAGGTGGCGTGGAAGACGCCGAAGTCGTGCGTGGCGTAGCGGGTGGGTAACCTGCAAGAGGTAACCGACAAGGTCGCTGTACAGGAGCGGCCTCGGGGTCAGTAGAGAAGAGGGAATCCAACTCAGCGACGGAGTTAGAGGACGGGGTGGAAAAGGGAAAGGAAGACTCGTCGAAGACGACGTGTCGGGAGATCAAGATACGATGGGTGGTGGGGTCAAGGCACTGTACCCCTTATGGTCAGGGGAGTACCCAAGGAAAACACACTGAGTCGAACGAGGCGCAAGCTTATGGGGAGCTGTGGCAGAGAGGTTCGGGTAGCAAGCGCACCCGAATATCCGAAGATGGTCGTAAAGAGGGTGGGTGCCGAACAAAGCGAAGTGAGGGGTGGGAGCACTAATCGCCTTAGTAGGAAGGCGATTAATGAGGTAGGTGGCAGTGTGAAGCGCCTCCGCCCAGTAGCGAGCAGGGGTAGAAGTCTGAAACATCAGGGAGCACATGACATCGTTGGTGGTCCGAATCATGCGCTCAGCCTTGCCGTTCTGGGGGGAAGTGTACGTACATGACATGTGTAACTGAACACCGCGAGAAAGCAGAAAGTCACGGAACGTAGAGTTGTCAAACTCGCGCTCGTTATCGCACTGACCGCACGAATCGTGCGCCCAAACTGGGTGGACACCCAAGCGAAGAAGTGAGAAAGAGTACCGAAAGTATCAGACTTCTGTCGCAAGGAAAAAGTCCACGAATAGTGCGAAAAATCATCGACGACCACCAAGTAATACTTGCATCCAGAGACACTAAGAACAGGTGAAGTCCAAAGATCACAATGAATCAAATCAAATGTGTGCTCGACACGAGTGACAGAGTGCGGAAAAGGAAGTCGAACATGGCGACCCAACTGACAAGCATGGCAAAGAGACTCATGAGTACCCCGAGTACACGAAATCGCTGAACTACCAGACAACATCGACATAGCATCAACACCAGGGTGGCCAAGCCGACGATGCCAAATGGTCGAAGATGCTGTCGTAGTCAGGGCAAGAGGCGGAGCGGAAGCAGGAAGACGCATCGTGTACAGGGGACCCGTACTATCACAGCGAAAAAGAAAGCGTTGAGTAGTAAGATCCTTCACAGTTACACCATAAGGATCAAACTCAAGGGAAACATGGTTGTCAGTAGTAAAACGACGAACAAAAATAAGATGTTGAATGATGTCAGGGGCAACAAGAACATCACGTAGCTGAAACGAATCCGGCGAACCCGAGTCACCTACTGAGGTGATTGGGAGAGTCGACCCATTCCCAACAACGATAGATGAAGGATCAGAGGGACGGGAAGGGCGGGTAGACGAGAGGATACCGACGTCAGGGGTGGTGTGGTACGAGGCACCGGAGTCCACCACCCAGTCAGGGCCAGACGGCGTGAGACCCCGCAGGTAGACCGACGGTGTTGAACGGGTCGTGACATGCCCTGGCGGTGGCGGCGCCGGGAAGGAAGACAACATGCGTGGACCCTCGACGGTCGTGCCAAGCGAGTAGGCAACAACCGATCCAGATACACCAGCGGCTGTGGGCCAGGGGCCGGCGGTGGCTGCGGGCCAGGCGGCGCCGTTGTGGGGGGCTGCAGGGCCGGCTGCAGCTGCTGCGGGCCAAGCAGCGGCACTGTCGTGGGGTGCTGCAGAGGCGACGGCGGCGGGCCAGACGGCAGCAGCGAGCCCAGCTCGAGGGGTGGCAGCGCTGGGGGCTGGATGGGCGGTGGGGGCTGCAAGAGCGCCGGCGGCGGCCAGATGCGGCTGTGCGGTGGCCCAGGGTGGTGACGCGGCGACATCTGGCCAGGGGGTGGTGGCGGCCACGCCAGCCCTCCCCGAGGCGGTGGCGGCGCCCTTGGGCGCCTGCCATTCAAGCCCAGACCCGGGCGGCCCGGGCGTACGCCGGCTCTGCCCGAAATCGGGCGGCCCGGGCGCAGATCCGGCAGCAGCCCAGGGCGCTGCGGCCCAGGGTGCGGCTGCGCGGGCTGGAGACGCGTCGGCTGCGGCCCCGCCGGGCGGCGCAAATGCGTGGGCTAGAGGCGCTGCAGCAGCGGTGGCGACTGGGGCACCTCGTATGGCAGACCAGCAGGGCTCAGGGCGACGAGGCGGCGGCTCGCAGAGGGAGGGCTGTGGCGGCGGGGCGCTGTGGAGGGGTTGTGGCGGCTGCGGCGGCGCAGCCATCAGGGGAGGAGGATTAGGGTTAAGCACTAATCCTTGATTACCTAGCTGATACCATATTAGAGGAGAAATAGTGGGATGTATTAGATGATAATAATACTGAGGTACAAGTCTGATTATATAGAGGGATTAGGAGGGGAAAAGGACTAAACTACCCCTAACACTAATCCCTCACTAATGACTAATATGCCCCTGTGACACACACATAATCACAGTGTCTAACAGATCCCACGTCGAGGGTGGCTCCTGGAGAGGGGCTGACGGCTCCGAGTAACCGACAGGATAGTCGGTGCTACCGTAAGTCGACTGTCCGCTAGAAGGGTAGCCAGACCCACCGTAGGCTTGAGTCGGAGGCCCACCAGCACTGTAGGCTGGTCCACTGTAGCCCCCGGGGTGGCTACGAACGTTGGCTGGGGGCGTGGTGGTCGTGGAGGGTGAGAACTCAGAGAACCCAGGCCATAATGTAGATCTGGCCAGTCCACGGGTTTTAGGGTGTGGGCCAGGGTGCACCTCCCTGGCCAGTCCACGGGTTTGCCGGTGGTATTTACAAGAGGTCCGTCAGCGGCCGGACCAGTCTTCGGAGACATGGGGGGGGGGGCGACAGCACCTCCCGGAACAGAGGCGACGGCCGGCCGAGGGAGGGTGGCAGCAGCCGATCCAGACCCCCCCCCCCCCCCCCCCCGTGCACGACTGTTGCTGCTGCAGCGGCGGCCCATGGTGAAGGTGTGGCGGCGGCTGGTGCAGCGGCGGACCATGGGGCGGCATCGTGGGGTGCTGTAGAGGCGGCGCCGTCGACGACATTTGGCACAGCAGAGGTGGAGGCGCCGGCGGCTGCGAGCCAGGTTGTGGCGGCGGCTGGGGGAACGGCGGGGGTGGTGAACCTGCGGCGGCCCAGGGTTGCGGCTTCGATGCAGCCATTAAGGGTTAGGGTTAATGCTAATCCTAATTACCTAGCTAATGATACCATATTAGAGAGGAATAAAATAAGATAATTATTCTGAGGGTCAAGGATACATTATATAGAGGGATTAGGTGAGGGGAAAGGACTAAATTGCCCCTAACCCTAATCCCCTACTGAAAGAGGGCTAATGATGATTGTATTGAGATGATTGAAAAGCTGAGGTACAGGTGTGTTTATATAGAAGGATTAGGAGGGGAGAAAAGACTAAACTACCCCTAACCCTAATCCCTCTCTAATGACTAATATACCCCTGTGTCACACCCCTAATTATAGTGTCTAACACCCCCCGCAGTCACAACATCTAGCCGCTGCAGATGTTGAGACTGGACCGAAACTCAGAGAACAGCGACGACGGGAGGCCCTTCGTGAAGATGTCGGCGAACTGCGTCGTCGTCGGGACATGGTGTACCCGAACCTCGCCCCGTGCTACCCGCTCACGAACAAAATGAAGGTCAATCTCCACATGCTTCTTGCGCTGATGCTGGACCGGGTTGGTGGAGAGGTACATGGCGCTGACGTTGTCGCAGTAGATGAGGGTGCTTTTGATGACGGGAGTGTGGAGCTCCTGAAGTAGCTGCTGAAGCCAGGAGGCCTCAGCTACGCCGTTAGCCACGACGCGATACTCCGCCTCTGCACTCGAGCGCGACACTACGGGCTGTCGCTTGGAGGACCAGGAGACAAGGTTGCCGCCCAGGAAGACGGCGTACCCTGAAGTAGAGTGTCGTGTGTCCGTGCAGCCTGCCCAGTCAGCGTCTGTGTACACGACCAGCTCGGAGGTCGTGTCACGCCAAAAAAGGAGGCCGTAGTCAACGGTGCCTCGTAGGTACCGAAGAATCCGCTTGACAGCGGTGAGATGCGGTTCCCTCGGGTCATGCATGTGGAGGCATACCTGCTGAACCGCATATGAGATATCCGACCTGGTGAAGGTTAGGTACTGGAGAGCACCTGCAAGACTCCTGTAAGAAGTGGGGTCAGAGACGGGTGTCCCGTCGGTGGCGGAGAGCTTCGCCTGAGTATCCACTGGAGTGGAGCACCGCTTGCAATCAGCCATGCTCGCCCGCTGAAGGATATCCAGACAGTACTGTCGCTGGTGAAGGAATAGGCCGCCTGGTCGATCCTCGACCGTAATACCCAGGAAGTGGTGGAGACGGCCCAGGTCCTTCATAGCGAACTCCTGCTGTAAGGCAGAAATGGTTCGCTGAAGCAGAGTCGGACTGGATGTTGTTAGTACAATGTCATCGACGTACAGTAAGAGGTAAGCTGTGTCACTGCCCCGTCGATAAACAAACAGCGAAGTGTCCGACTTAGCTTCAACAAACCCCAGTGAGACCAAGAAAGAGGCGAACCGGCTGTACCAGGCTCGCAGTGCCCTGCTTCAGTCCGTACATGGATTTGTTCAGCTTACAGACCATGTCTGGGTGAGCTGAATCTACAAATCCTGCCGGCTGACTGCAGTACACCGTCTCGGTCAGTGTACCGTGGAGGGAGGCGTTCTTGACGTCCAACTGGTGGACAGGCCAAGAACGTGAGAGAGCTAGCGACAGTACGGTACGAACTGTCGCCGGCTTCACCACCGGGCTGAAAGTCTCGTAGTAGTCAACTCCAGGGCGCTGAGTGAAGCCCCGGAGTACCCAACGAGCCTTGTATCTCTCCAAGGTGCCATCCACCTTCTTCTTATGCGTGAATATCCACTTGCCTGCGACAACATTGCCACGACCCGGACGGGGAACCAGGTCCGGTTGGCAAGCAAGGCCTTATACTCTTCCTCCATAGCGCGGCGCCAGTTAGGGTCGGCGAGGGCGCTACGCAGGAAGTAGGTATGGGCGAGATCGAAGAAGGCTCGGTCGGTGGAGTTGTCGTCGACGAGAAAGCGGTACTATCGAACCGCTCCACTGGTCGAAGACTCCCGGACGCACGTCGAGTCACCATCGGGTGGACGTGACCAGGATCCCTGTGAAGTAGAGGGGGGTTGTACACCGGCCGGTCGGGTACAACCATCTTCTCTCGTCGTGGATAGACGAGAGTGGGTCTCGATGTCGCGCGTGGCGTCGTCGGAGCAGGAGCCTCTCCCCGCGCTCGTCGCTGGTAGACAAGTGCGGGGTCAGCAAAACGAGAAGACGTCGTTGGTGCCGCGCGTGGCGCGGCTGGTGGCGACGTACTCGCTGTAGGTGACGTCGGGGAGGTAGCTGGTGATGCCGCTGGTGCCGTACGTGGTACAGCTGGAGACGCCGAGGGCACCTGGGGTACAGTAGATGGTGTCGGGGAAGCTGAGGCCGCGCGTGACGCAGCAGGTGACGTCGGAGGCGTCGATGCCACACGGGGTGCAGCGGGTGACGCCTGAGACATCGATGACACACGAGGTGCAACAATCGGTGTCGAGGGCGTCTGGGACGTAGCTCGTGTCGATCCTGCAGAAGAAATAGGCCAAGGCAACTGGGAGGCAGCCTCGGGATCAGTAGGAAAAAGGGAGCCAGCTCTGTGGTGGAATTAGAAGAGGTGGTGGAAAAAGGAAAAGATGACTCGTCGAAGACGACGTGCCGAGAGATCAAAAGACGGTGGGTAGTGAGATCTAAGCATCGGTAACCCTTATGATCAAGGGAATACCCGAGAAAAACACACCGTGTCGAGCGGGGCGCAAGCTTATGTGGGGCGGTGGCGGAAAGATTAGGGTAGCAAGCGCATCCGAAAACTCGAAGGTGATCATAAAGAGGATTAGTGCCATATAGAGCAAAGTAGGGGGTGGAGGCACGAATCGCTTTGGTGGGAAGACGATTGATCAGAAGTGTGGCGGTATGAAGAGCCTCCACCCAGTATCGGGCTGGAATAGATGCCTGGAACATCAGGGAGCGTATGACATCATTAATGGTGCGAATCATGCGCTCTGCCTTGCCGTTTTGAGGAGAGGTATACGGACAAGACATGCGTAGCTGTACCCCATGTGCGGAGAGAAAATTACGAAACGCAAAGTTATCAAACTCTCGTCCGTTATCGCACTGGACAGCTCGAATGGTACGCCCGAATTGAGTAGAAATCCAAACGAAGAAGTGAGAAAGAGTGACGAAAGTTTCAGACTTCAATCGTAATGGAAAAGTCCAGGAGAAGTGAGAAAAATCATCAATTATCACCAAATAGTAATTAAAGCCCGATATACTGGAGATGGGAGAAGTCCACAAATCACAATGTATAAGATCGAATGAGTGCTCAACATGAGTCACAGATGTGGGAAAAGGGAGGCGAATATGGCGACCAAGTTGACAGGCATGACATAGAGAGTCATGTGTACCCCTAGAACACGAGATATCTGAGCTACTGGACAGCTTCGACATAGCATCTGCACCAGGGTGGCCAAGTCGGCGATGCCAGATGGTAGATGAAGCTGTCGTAGTCAAAGCAAATGGTGGTGATGCAGCGGAAGTAGGAAGCCGAAGTGTGTATAGGGGCCCCGAGCTATCACATCGGAAAAGAGGTCGCCGGGTGGAAAGATCCTTCACAGACAAACCAAAAGGATCAAATTCAATGGAAACATTGTTGTCAGTGGTAAAACGGCGAACAGAAAGTAAGTTCTGAATGATATCCGGAGCAACAAGAATGTTTTTAAGCTGGAAAGTACCCGGAAGACCGGAATCACCTACTGAGGTGACCGGAAGAACGGACCCATTTCCAACAATGATAGATGAAGGAAAAGAGGGATTGGGAGGATGGGTGGAAGAGAGTATACCGGAATTAGGAGTGGTATGGTATGTTGCTCCAGAATCAACTACCCAGTCGGCACCAGGTGGTGTAAGGTGCATGGTGCTGAAGGAGGAAGCAAGCGACTGTCGATCCCACGTCGACGGTGGCTCCTGAAGGGGTGCCGATGGCTCCGAGTTCCCAACAGGGTAGTCAGTGCCTCCGTAGGTCGGGGCTGACTGCCCGCCTGAAGAGTATCCAGGCCCACTATAGGCCTGAGCTGTCGGCCTACCAGCACTGTGGGCTGGTCCACTGTAGCCGGGGGTAGCCGTGAACGCCGGCTGAGGACGCGGTGGTCGTGGAGGCTGAGAACCTGGGACGGTCCAGGTCACATGTAGATCTGGCCAGTCCACGGGTTGTAGGGTGTGGGCCAGGGTGCACCTCCCTGGCCGGTACCACCACTACTTCCAGTAGTCGAAGCCGTGGGGGTGCTGCCTGCACTGCTGCCACCACGGCCGCCGTTCTTTCCTCGGCGACGACGGTTTCCACCTCCTGTACTGGTAGGAGTAGAAGGTGGACGTGACGGCGTTCCACCAGCTGCTGGTAAGGGTGGACGCGGGGACTGCCCGGAGCCATAGAAAGCTGTGGCAGATCCAGAGCCAGTAGAGCCTCCTGCAGTGATCTCTTCAAGTTCAAGATCAGACCATACCTTCTCGAAGGTAGGTAGTGGCTCCAGTCAAAGTAGCCATGTCCGTAGGTGACAATAGCGCTCGTTCAGGCCCTGAAGGACCCGAAGGACAAGAGCGCTGTCGGTGACCGGCTCACCAAGGTCACGTAGGGCATCCGCCATGCCCTTCATCTCCCGACAATAGGTGGAGATGGAATGATCCCCCTGGACGGTGTTCTGGAACCGAGTGCTTATGTGGAGGGCTCGAGTCGCACGGTTCCCTAGAAACCGTTGCTCGAGTACTAGCCAGGCCTGTCGAGCAGTACCGCCACCGCGCTGCCTGACGATGTCCTGTAGCTCCTCTGTCAGGGAGCCAAGGATCCAGGATAGTACCAGGCTGTCCATGCTGATCCAGGACACCTGTACTGAAGACTCGTCCTGGAGGACGTGGTCATCGAGGCAGTAGCGCCTCAGCGTGAGGAGCACCATATCACGCCACCGGGCATATGAGGTGGACTCGGAACTGAGAATAACCGGCACGAGCGTCCGGATGTTCTGAATCCCTGCGGCCTGTGCATGAAGAGCGGCCACAAGCGAAGTCGAGTACGTACCAGCGTCCGAGGGAGACTCGTGGACATCACTCGTTGATCGGCGACCACTCTCCTCAAGTTGGTGGGATAGTGATGCCACGGAGGCACGCTCCTGCTCTAGGGCAAGGGCGAGTGTCCGCTCGCGCTCGCGAGAGGCGGCCAGTGCTGCGGCGATGTCAGATGTCTCCGCAGTGTCGGTGCCGTAGGAAGAAGTTGTGTTCTCCACAGTAGTACCGGCGGCTGGGAACGGAATCGGCGGGATCGCCGTGGTGCTCCCGTCGATGTCGAGGCCGGTGGCGTCCCGTAGCGCGGAGGTACCTGCCATGAAGGTAACAGCAGTGGCGGGGTTTCTGGAGGTACCGACGAGGGGTTCACCGGCGGCTGGACCGGTTCTCGAGAAGGAGGGGACGGCTGCAGAACCAGCAGCGAGGGGCCTGGGGGCTGTGGCTCCTCCTAGGAAGGCGGCGCCCCCTCCAGAGGCTGTTGTTCCTCCAGTTTCAGCAGTCCAGAGGGTGGCGCCCCCTCCAGTGGGCTGGTGGACCCCCCAGGGGCGGATGCGGAGCCCCCAGGGGCGGCGGCGGCCCAGGCCAGCCAGGGGGCGGTGGCGGCCCAGGCAAGCCAGGGGGCGGCGCTCCCTCCAGGGGGGCCGGCGGACCCCCCAGGGGCGGCGGCGGCCCAGACAGGGGCGGTGACGCCCCCCCCCCCCCCCCCCCCCCCCCGTGCGCGCACGGCCCCAATCCGGGTGGGGGCGGCCCGAATCCGGGCGGGGCCGCCCCGATCCAGGGCGCGGCGGCCCCAGATCCGGAGGTGGCGGCGGCGGCGGCCCCTCCCCGCGCCCAGGGTGGGGTGGCGGCGGCTCCGGCCTCCGCACGCTGTCCTCTAGAGGAGCCCCCCCCCCCCCCCCCGCGTGCGCAGCCCAGATCCGGCGGCTGGCGGCGGCGGGCGGCGCACCAGGGGCGGCGGCGGGCGGCTGCTCATGGGCGGCAGTGGTTCTGGCCCAGGGTGGGGTGGCGGCGGCATGCGCCCAGGGCTGCGGCGGCGGCTGGCCCATTAGGATTAGGGTTAGCCCTAATCCTGATTATTCCTAGCTAATGATGCCATGAAAGAGGGCTAATGATGATTGTATTGAGATGATTGAAAAGCTGAGGTACAGGTGTGATTATATAGAGGGATTAGGAGGGGAGAAAAGACTAAACTACCCCTAACCCTAATCTCTCTCTAATGACTAATATACCCGTGTGTCACACCCCTAATTACAGTGTCTAACACCTACAAAGGACTAAAATGCGCCTGATTAGCCCTGTTAGACTGTACATGTATTAGGGGCAGTTTAGTCTTTTGTATTAGGGTTACTTGGCCCTTAAGTTTTGTGCCCCCTATATATGTATCCTCCTTGACAGCCTGTTTAATCAATCTAATCATTTTCCCTAATCTAATTTGGTATCAGATTCTCTCTCCTGTTTCTCTCCTGCATGCAGCCGAGCGGACCAAAGCCGCCGCCGCCGCCCGCCAGCGTGTCGCTGCCGCCGCCGCTGGCCCCCGCCCCTCCTGCCTTGGCCGAACAGGTCGCCATCCGCGCCCCGCCGCACCTTCGCGATGTCGTCGGCCGCCAGGGCCTCGCTCGCGGCCGCGTCGGCGAGGGCCCTGGACAGCGGCAACACCCGCTCGATCCGCTCCTTCAGCATCTCCCTCCCCCCTCCAATGGCGACACACGCCGGGGCCCTAGCTCCGCCCCTCCTCCCGCTCGCCCTTCGCCCACTCCTCCGACCGGGATTACTCAACCCAAACACGACCTCCTCCAACTGCGCCTGCTGGAGCTCCAACCACCGCCTCCTCTCGTCTAGCGCCGCGCCCTGCCACAGCGACTCCGTCCTCGCCTCGAGCGCGGCCTCGATGCGGCCGGCCAGGGCCGCCCGTGTCTCGGCGGCCAGTGCAGCGAGGATGCCCACGTCCGGAGGACTGATGCTGGTGTTCGTCCCGCCGCCGGCTCGACAGCGCCACCCTGGGCCGTTGCCACCTCACCAGCGCCGCCCTGGGCCACCGCTGCCGCACCAGCCGCGCCGCCGCCTTCCGCCTGGACCGCGTGGACTACACCGCCACCGCCGTCTGGTGGTCAGATCCGGCCGCCGCGGAGCGCCGCCTACATCACGCTGCCGCCGTCCTCCCGGGTCGCGCCGCCGACGGACATGTGGGCTGGGCTGCCACCCTCGGCCGCCGCCGCCTCGCCTCGGCCGCCACCATCGGCCTACATCCGGTCATCACCGGCTCTGACCTGGCAGCCGACGCCACCTTACGCCGTGCCGCCGTCTTCAGCCGATGCCGCCTTATGCCATGTACCTGGATCGGGTGATGCCTACTCTGTTGGCACCACCGTCGAGGGTCCGAGCGCGTTGCCTTCCTTCCCGGCGCCGCCACCGTCGGGGCATGTCGCGACCCGTTCTACACCATTGGTCTACTTGCGGGGTCTCGCGCCGTCTGGCCCTGACTGGGTGGTGGACTCCGGTGCCTCGTACCACACCACCCCTGATGTCGGTATCCTCTTTTCTACCCGCCCTTCCTGCCCCTCTGATCCTTCATCTATCGTTGTTGGCAATGGGACGGCTCTTCCAGTCACCTCAGTAGGTGATTTGGGTTCGCCGGATTCGTTTCAACTACGTGATGTTCTTGTTGCTCCTAACATCATTCAACACCTCCTTTTCGTTCGTCGTTTTACTACTGACAACCATGTTTCCCTTGAGTTTGATCCTTATGGTGTAACTGTGAAGGATCTTACTACTCAACGCATTCTCTTTTGTTGTGATAGTACGGGTCCCCTGTACACGATGCGTCTTCCTGCTTCCACTCCGCCTCTTGCCCTGACTACGACAGCTTCTTTGACCATTTGGCATCGTCGGCTTGGCCACCCTGGTGTTGATGCTATGTCGAAGTTGTCTGGTAGTTCAGTGATTCCGTGTACTCGGGGGTACTCATGAGTCTCTTTGCCATGCTTGTCAGTTGGGTCGCCACGTTCGACCTCCTTTTCCGCATTCTGTCACTCGTGTCGAGCGCATCTTTGATTTGATTCATTGTGATCTTTGGACTTCACCTGTTCTCAGTGTTTCTGGATATAAGTATTACTTGGTGGTCGTTGATGATTTTTCGCACTATTCGTGGACTTTTCCCTTGCGACAGAAGTCTGATACGTTCGGCACTCTTTCTCACTTCTTCGCTTGGGTGTCCACCCAGTTTGAGCGCATGATCCGTGCGGTCCAGTGCTATAACGGGCGCGAGTTTGACAACTCTGCGTTCCGTGACTTTCTGCTTTCTCGCGGCGTACACCGCCACCTACCTCATTAATCGCCTTTCTACTAAGGCGATTAGTGCTCCCACCCCTCACTTCGCTTTGTTCGGCACCCCTCCTCTCTACGACCACCTTCGAGTCTTCGGGTGCGCGTGGTACCCTAATCTCGCTGCCACCGCCCCTCATAAGCTCGCGCCTCGCTCGACTCAGTGTGTCTTCCTTGGGTACTCCCCTGACAATAAGGGGTACCGGTGTCTCGACCTTACCACTCGCCGTATCTTGATCTCCCGACACGTCGTGTTCGACGAGTCCTCCTTCCCTTTCACTGGGTCCTCCTCTGACTCGGTCTCTTAGTTGGACTCTCTTTTTTCCACTGACCCTGAGACCGCTCCTGTCCAGCGACCCTGTTTTTTACCTTCTGCAGGTCTTCCTCTAGCTGCGCCGGACACGACCACGGTGTCTCAGACACCACCTGTCGTGCCTCCCGCGGCTCCGGCGTTCTTGCCGCCACTGGCCGTTCCTCCGACGGCCCCGACGTCGTCCGCTGCGCCACGTGCGGCCTCGGCATCTCCGACGACGTCCGCTGCGCCACGTGCGGCCTCGGCATCTCCGACGACGTCCGCTGCGCCACGCGCGGCCCCGGCGTCCTCGACGTCGCCCCCCGTGCCACGCGCGGCCCCAGCTTCCCCGACGTCGTCAGCCGAACCTCGCGTGGCCCCGGCGTCGCCCGCCGTGCCACGTGCGGCCCCGGTGTCCCCGACGGCGTCCCCGACGTCGCCCGCAGTGCCACGTGCGGCCCCTGTGTCCCCGACGGCGTCCCCGACGTCGCCCGTCGCGCCTCACGCGGCCCCGACGTCCACGACGGCGTCCCCGACGTCGTCCGTCGCGCCTCGCGCGGCCCCGACGTCCACGACGGTGTCCTCGACGTCGTCAGCCGCACCACCCGCGGCCCCTGGACCGCGGTATGCCAATCCCGTTATCGTCTATCAGCGACGAGCGCGGGTTGGTGGACCGTCCTCTTCGCTTCCTGAGGATCTAGTATACCACCCTCCGCTGCTTCACCGGGACCCTTGTCACGTTCACCCGATGGTGACTCGACGGGCCGCCGGCGTCCTTCGTCCTGTGGAGCGCTTCTCCGGGGTTGTCCTCTCGTCCTCGACCTCCCCGCCGCCTGCCTCGTCACCCATCTCGCCTATCCCCTCTTCTGTCTGTAGCGCCCGCGCCGATCCTCATTGGCGTCGGGCTATGGAAGAAGAGTATGCGGCCCTGCTTGCCAACCGGACCTGGGACCTGGTTCCCCGTCCTGGTCGTGGCAATGTTGTCACGGGCAAGTGGGTGTTCACGCATAAGAGAAAGCCGATGGGTCTTTGGAGATGTACAAGGCACGGTGGGTGCTTCGCGGTTTCACGCAGCGTCCCGGCGTCGACTACGACGAGACTTTCAGCCTGGTGGTGAAGCCGGCGACGATTCGCACTGTTCTGTCGCTGGCTCTGTCGCTTTCTTGGCCCATCCACCAGCTGGACGTCAAGAACGCCTTCCTCCACGGGACGTTGACGGAAACGGTGTACTGCAGTCAGCCGACAGGGTTCGTTGATTCAGCCCGTCTAGACATGGTCTGCCGGCTGAACTGTATGGGCTGAAGCAGGCGCATCGGGCTTGGTACAGCCGGTTCGCCTCCTTCCTGGCTCGCTCGGCTTCGTCGAGGCCAAGTCGGATACTTCGCTCTTCGTCTACAGGCGTGAGGATAATACTGTCTACCTCCTCCTGTACGTGGACGATATTGTCCTCACGGCGTCCAGCCCGGCTCTTCTTCAGCGCACGATCTCCGCCCTGCAGCGCGAGTTCACGATGAAGGATCTCGGCCAGCTCCACTTCCTGGGCGTTGCGGTCGAGCACCGCCCGGGTGCTCTGTTCCTCCACCAGCGCCATACTGCCTGGATATCCTCGAGCGAGCGGGTATGGCTAATTGCAAGCCGTGCTCCACTCCCGTGGACACCTAGGCGAAGGTATCTTCGGCCGACGGCGCCCCGGTCGCCGATCCCACCACTTACAGGAGTCTTGCAGGTGCACTGCAGTACCTCACTTTCACCAGGCCGGACATCTCCTACGCGGTTCAGCAGGTGTGTCTCCACATGCATGATCCGCGAGAGCCGCATCTCACGGCAGTGAAGCGGATCCTTCGGTACCTGCGTGGCACCCATAACTACGGCCTTCTTCTGCGGCGCGACTCTGCCTCCGAGCTGGTTGTCTACACCGACGCTGACTGGGCGGGTTGCCCGGACACCCGCTGGTCCACCTCCGGCTACGCCGTCTTCCTGGGCGGCAACCTCGTCTCCTGGTCCTCGAAGCGGCAGCACGTGGTGTCCCGCTCGAGTGCCGAGGCGGAATACCGTGCCGTGGCCAATGGCGTGGCCGAGTCCTGCTGGCTTCAGCAGCTGCTTCAGGAGCTACACTCCCCCCTCGTCCGGAGTACGTTGGTTTACTGCGACAACGTCAGCGCCGTCTACCTCTCCACCAGTCCGGTGCAGCATCAGCGCACGAAGCACGTGGAGATCGACCTTCACTTTGTTCGTGAGCGCGTGGCTCTCGGGGAGGTGCGAGTCCTGCACGTTCCGACGTCGTCGCAGTTCGTCGACATCTTCACCAAGGGACTCCCTTCGATGGTGTTCACCGAGTTTCGGTCCAGTCTCAACATCTGCTGTGGCTAGATGTTGGGACTGTGGGGGGTGTTAGACTGTACATGTATTAGGGGCAGTTTAGTCTTTTGTATTAGGGTTACTTGGCCCTTAATTTTTGTGCCCCTATATATGTATCCTCCTTGACAGCTTGTTTAATCAATCTAATCATTTTCCCTAATCTAATTAGCCCACATAATTACACAGTCTAACAGTAATAAGCATCGACAGGGGTGGGGTGTGAATTTCGAGAGAGGGTTCCTATACTGGTTTATATATGAATTGGTTTGTACCTTTTTGAAATTCAACCTTATTTAATGTTTTTGGTTCTATACTATGTGGAATAGCAGTCCTATACCCTTATATGTTTAGGTTCTTGCCCTAGTTTGCTAAAAGCAGTACCAATCCTCCTGTTGCATATGGTAAGTGTTAGACACTGTGATTATGTGTGTGTCACAGGGGCATATTAGTCATTAGTGAGGGATTAGGGTTAGGGGTGATTTAGTCATTTCCCCTCACCTAATCCCTCTATATAATGGACCCTGTACCCTCATGATGTAATCATCCCATTCAGTCCAGATTTATCCCTCTAATATGGTATCAGCTAGGTAATCAAGGATTAGGGCTTAACCCTAATCCTCTTCCCCTGATGGCTGTGCAGCCGCCGCCGCCACAGCCCCTCCACAGCGCCGCCGCTACAGCAGCCCTGCGCCGCCGCTGCAGCGGCCCTGCCCAGCCGCCGCCGGCACAGCCGCCGCCGCTGCAGCGGCCCTGCGCCGCCGCTGCAGCGGCCCTGCGCCGCCGCTGCCGCCGCCGCCTTTGCCGGCACGTCGCCCGCCGGAGCCGCCGCTGCCCCCGCTGGCACGCCGCCTGCCCACGCCATCGTGCCCCACGCCCACGCCGCCGCGCCCAGGGCCACCGCGCCTCACGCCACCGCCATCGCGCCCTGGGCCGCGCCCGCCGGTGCAACCGCCGGCTCTACCGCAAGGCACCACGCTGCCGTGCCCTGGACCACTGCGGGCGCTGCTGGATCTGCGCCGCCGCCGCCGCCCGAATTCCGGCCCAATCGGCGCGCGCACGGGGGTGCCGCCGTCGCCTCTAGAGGGGCTGGCGTGGCTGCCGCTGCCCCCTGGTCTGCCGCCCCTTGGCCCGCAGCCGCCGTCGCCTCTGGAGGGCCTGACGCGGCTGCCTCCACCCCTGGATCCGCCGCCCCTTGGCCTGCAGCCGCCGCCTCTGGAGGGGCTGGCATGGCCGACGCCGCCTCCTGGTCTGCTGCTGCCGCCGCCCCATTCGCCTCCGCTGCTCCCAACCACGCCGCGGCGCCCAGGGCTGGGACCGCCACAGCTGCGCCCCTCGCCCACGCTTTCGCGCCGCCTGGCGCAGCCGCCGCCGCTGCTGGCGCGTCTCCAGCCCGCGCAGCTGCGCCCTGGGCCGCAGCGCCCTGGGCTGCCGCCAGATCTGCGCGCCGGGCCGCTGGCGCCGCCTCCTCGGGGAGGGCTGGCGCGGCCGCCACTGCCCCCTGGCCAGATGCCGCCGCATCACCACCCTGGGCCACCGCACAGCCACATCTGGCCCCCACCGCCCATCCAGACACCGCTCTGGGAGGTGCTCCTCAGCCGACATCGACTGGTGTACCTGGATCGGCTGTTGCCTACTCGCTTGGCACGACCGTCGAGGGTCCACGCGTGTTGTCTTCCTTCCCGGCGCCACCACCGCCGGGGCATGTCGCGACCCGTTCAACACCGTCGGTCTACCTGCGGGGTCTCACGCCGTCTGGCCCTGACTGGGTGGTAGACTCCGGTGCCTCCTACCACACCACCCCTGACGTTGGTATCCTCTCCTCTACCCGACCTTCCCGTCCCTCTGATCCTTCATCTATCGTTGTTGGGAATGGGTCGACTCTCCCAGTCACCTCAGTAGGTGACTCGGGTTCGCCGGATTCGTTTCAGCTACGAGATGTTCTTGTTGCCCCTGACATCATTCAACATCTTCTTTCCGTTCGTCGTTTTACTACTGACAACCATGTTTCCCTTGAGTTTGATCCTTATGGTGTAACTGTGAAGGATCTTACTACTCGACGCTTTCTTTTTCGCTGTGATAGTACGGGTCCCCTGTACACGATGCGTCTTCCTGCTTCCGCTCCGCCTCTTGCCATGACTACGACAGCACCTTCGACCATTTGGCATCGTCGGCTTGGCCACCCCGGTGTTGATGCTATGTCGAAGTTGTCTGGTAGTTCAGCGATTTCGTGTACTCGGGGTACTCATGAGTCTCTTTGCCATGCTTGTCAGTTGGGTCGCCATGTTCGACTTCCTTTTCCGCACTCTGTCACTCGTGTCGAGCACACATTTGATTTGATTCATTGTGATCTTTGGACTTCACCTGTTCTTAGTGTCTCTGGATGCAAGTATTACTTGGTGGTCGTGGATGATTTTTCGCACTATTCGTGGACTTTTTCCTTGCGACAGAAGTCTGATACTTTCGGTACTCTTTCTCACTTCTTCGCTTGGGTGTCCACCCAGTTTGGGCGCACGATTCGTGCGGTCCAGTGCGACAACGGGCGCGAGTTTGACAACTCTGCGTTCCGTGACTTTCTGCTGTCTCGCAGTGTTCAGTTACGCATGTCATGTCCGTACACTTCCCCCCAGAACGGCAAGGCTGAGCGCATGATTCAGACCACCAACGATGTCATGCGCTCCCTGATGTTTCAGGCTTCTACCCCTGCTCGCTACTGGGCGGAGGCGCTTCACACTGCCACCTACCTCATTAATCGCCTTCCTACTAAGGCGATTAGTGCTCCCACCCCTCACTTCGCTTTGTTCGGCACCCACCCTCTTTACGACCATCTTCGGGTCTTCGGGTGCGCTTGCTACCCGAACCTCTCTGCCACAGCTCCCCATAAGCTTGCGCCTCGTTCGACTCAGTGTGTTTTTCTTGGGTACTCCCCTGACCATAAAGTATGACATGCAGCTTACAACAAGGTAGGGAAATAAAGAGGTTCATTGCAGCAAGCAAATTTTATTACACAAACAAGGTAAAAATATCACCTATTTCTATGTGAGTTAAATCCCAACATAACCAATTAATTCAGCAACATTCTTTCATCATAATTCACCATTTATTATGCTTCAACCAACCAATAATCTTTCCCAAGTTCACCTCATACTCATAATTATTCATAACCATCTCATTTTCATATAGCCAAAACCAAACTCATTGTCATGACCAGAAACAGTTCTAAAACCAATCCCAATGACCATACCATAACCATACTCAAATAAACATTCCAAGTTTTGCCTCTAATCATGAAAGTTGGTCAGGTGCTTGTAACCAGAAGCACGACTATCATGATAGTTTTACACTCTGCAGAGATGACACCACTTTACCCATAACTTTGTGATTTCGTCACCCGTCGACGACTAGAAAGAACCTCCATTATACCAGTACACAACCATCAGTGTATGGCCAAGAGATTACAAAATAGCCTTTACAAAGGGGCTACTAGGATATACGGACCCACTGAGGTTTCACCGACAGGCTCGAATCTCCATTCTCCCACCCACGGGCCCCCTCTTGTGCCATGCAGTTCCCATGGCGGTCCTCATCGACTCCCATTCCCCGCGCCATCCAATGGTCCATAACAAGCTAGCAACACACCTAATTAGTCAGCTAAGCCGCACCCAAATTTGGCCTTGTGGTGGCACTGTTTTCCTGGCATGTGCTCGCATGAACCGGTCCTTAGATCTAGGGCAAGCAAACCACCATCTCATTCAGCAACATCCATGAACCAAGGTCGCCTAGATCTTCCCGACTCCATGCTCATTATCATCATCAAGTTCTCATCATCTTTATTCATATGAGTGCAGTAGCTAACAAGTTTTATTTCAGCTTCGCGTATCCCGTAAATTAAGCGAAGCAAAAAGAAAAATGACCATACCCGAATCTTCAACTTCCCCGATGACAAGGATGGTTAATAAAACTAGTAAACTCCTATAAAGGGTGTCCCATTAAGTTGACACAAGTATACAAGTTTTCGCAAGCAAAACAGTTTCAAAAATATGGGATCAATATGGTCAAGCGGCACTTGCCTTGCTCCCGTGGTTCGTGTTGCTCAAGCGTCTCGAAGTCTTGGTGCTGTAGATCCTCGTAGATGACCTCTTGAGCACGTCCTTCTACTCACAACCACACACATACAAAATTTACAACAATCAATTATCATGCACAAACTTTACTCAAGATGCAATGAGGTGAATGAATCCAATTCCTATGATGCAGTTTATAAAAATCAGTTTGCACGTGTTCTTGCAAGTTTTAGTAGGCTTCCATAGGATTTTATGATGAACAAGGCTGCTGGGATCAAGTGTGGACGTGGTGAAGATCTTGACACACTTTGTAGATCAATCCCACTGTCAAAAAATGACCAAAACATGGTTTGTCCACATGTAGAATTTAGGGGGTGAAGAATACGGGTGCGTAGAAATAGCGGCGACGTTGTAAGAGGGGTAACCGGAAACCTACCTCACTTGTTCCTCCTCTCTTCCTGGCGGCAGAACCTCCTTCCTTGCAATGGCAGCAACGAAAGATTTTCTATGAAGAATTACGAGGCTGCGGCCAGGGCAGAACGTCAGGGGCTTATTCTCCGGCGACGGTGAGGCGTGACGGAGCTCGATGGCGGCCAAACTCCAGCTAGGGGGGCGGCGACTTGGCAGCAAGGGAGAGAGTGGCGGCCAAAATTAGAGGGGTGGGGTGGCGGCTAGGGGGGAGGGTGAAATTTATAAGGGAAAAAGCTAGGGTGGCTAGGATTTTAGCAACCCAATTATCCAATGGCTGAGATTTAATTTCAAAAGAGGTGGGAGCTAGGGGCTGGTATTTTATTATTTATTTTCCACCAATGGCTGAGATCAATTGAGAAATAAAAGCCCACAAAAATCCACAAAAAGGGGGCGGCTACGGTTTCCCCCCCCCCCCTTCAATGGGTTGCGGCCAAGGGGTGGGGCCCATTAGGGTTCCCCCCTAATTTGGTGCGGCCAAAATTGGGGGTAAATTCCCCCCAAAATATGGGGGAAATTCCCTAGGGGAAATTTAGGGAATTTGGGAAAAAAATAGGAAAATATGGAAAATTAGGGAAGAGGGGAATTTGGGGGAAAATTGGAAAATTTTGGGGAAAAATTGGGGTGGCCCAATTTTGCTATTTTATTTTTTATTTTTCCTTTTTTATTCCTTTTCTATTTATTTCCATTATTTTCTGTTTTTATTCCCTTTTACTATTTTATTTGCTTCTATATTCCTCACTTCATTTCTTCTTCTTTTTAGATGCTTCTCTATATGAAAAATGTATGCAATGCATGGTAGTAATTTTGAGGGTGTTACAGTACCATTGCCAATTTATTCAATATAAGGTAGAATACTTTGTTGTGCATCTGATACTATTGAAAAATGGAACATTGTAGCAACTCTTGATCAACAACCTAAGTCTTGATCTTTGCTTTGGGACAAGCAAAGGGTAAGCTTGGGGGATTTTGTTGACGGTCGTTAAGTATCAATTTCGACCATCAATATGACTCAGTTATGTGAAGGAATAAATATTTCTTACACACATTGTCTTTAGAAATAACATAATTCCACTTGTACTTGGAGAAATGGTGCATGCAAACATTTTATTGTAGAGATGAGGAAGAATTGAGGGAGTGATCCTAAAAATTGTCATCTCAGCCAATCACAGGCTGACATGTGGCAGCACATGGATCCATGGACCCATTCTCAGTCTTATTCGAGGGAATCCAATGGTGTATTACCTAGAAAAGGCATGATGACCCACCTGTAAGTCACCTAGAGGAAACACACTAGAACACACTACACTATCCATAGTCCTGCCACACTTCACAGTTTTCCTTTGGGACAAACAAATACAATACCTTATAGAATACTCTTGGGTGAAATGATACAACGGTATTTTTCGTACGCTTGTGAAACTCATCTTACTTTAATCCTAAATTAGCCTAGTTGTCATATGCATTATTAGCATTCATTGTCAAATAAACTGTAGACATTAGCTAGTACAAACAATGTCCCGCGATGCCCATCACTATGAAGCCTCCCCATGCTCACCATGTCGATGACTGGCTCCTACCATGTCACCGTCACGTCAACCGCCCCAAATTGCCTCGCCCCATGCCGCCTCCAAGCTTATCGCTTGGACTCCCCTCGTCCCACGCTCATATGATCTCGCCGCCTTGGCTTGCTTCATGTCGCGCCGTTGTGGCTGCTGCTTGCCTCGAGCGTATGCTGTTTAGTATCGTTGATGAATGAATAGGTCGCACCTAGAAAAATGGGGGTTCTATTCTGGATAGTATTGCTAGAGTCAGTATCATAAAAAATAAGAGCTATCCCCTAAACATAAAGGAAGCAACTAGAATGTCAACAACTTACTAGTGCAATCGTGCAAAAATCTTTTCTAGACCACATGATTTTCTAGACTGCATTTTATAATTAACTCCTCTCACATTCGCACTTTATTTTTTAGTTTATATTGCCTGGTCATGGAGGGGCTTAAGTATAAAAATATGTGATCTAAAAAAGATTTTTACATGACTACATGTTTAAATTCTAATTGTTCCCGAACATAAAAGTAAGGGCTTTATTTGGATAGCAGCTACGAAGCTCTAACAAAAAAAGTCCGGCGTGCCGCAAAGCACCGGTGTCCCCAACTAGATGTCCGGAACGCCGTCATCGACTTAAATCGTCCCGCTCTCTCTGAGCAAATTGTTATTTTAGCATCCCTAATATTCAACTTCGTTAAAAGAGCACTCTTAAGATGGGCTTCATTGAATTATAATATAATTTTTATCGTTGACGCACCGTCAGAATGAGATTTAAGTCAAATTAACCTCCTTTTAATATTTTTTTCTTTTCTTTTTATTAGACCTGGAGTGACAATTCCGCCCTTACGATTTTTTTCTCCTAATCTGGATCTCCTCCCGAGGAAATTTTTGCAGCCGCCGCCGCCTCCTACCTGTGCCTCGCCCCGCCGTGATCCGCCCGCCTAGGCGCCAGAGCCAGGACCGAGCCAGCAGCCGCGCCATACCCGGCGCCCGAGTATACTAGCAATTTTGTAGATTTTACTGAAAGTAGTAAGGAACAGTGGATGCATGGATACATGTGTGAGAGCATCTGCTGTCGAACTGCTCCAAATTAAAGCGAATTAAGGACATTTGGCTAGCTTCTAATCTTGTAGTCGATCGTTTGGGTCTTTCCTTTTTCGTTGGCACACAGCTGCAAAGGGTGAGCTAGTTGTTGTGGATTTTTTATATTTTCTAGATACAGATGCTGTGGCCACCGATCGGCGCCTAGGGCGGGGCCGAGACGGAGGGGTGTGCGGTGGGCGCCGGGTATGGTGCGGCGGCCGACTGCCGGCTCCGTCCTGGCTCTGGCGCCTAGGTGGGCGGATCACGGTGGAGGCGAGCCACAGGTAGGAGGCGACGACAACTACAAAAAATTTCTCGGGAGGAGATCCAGATTAGGAGAAAAAATCATAAAGACGGAATTGTCACTCCAGTTGGTCTACTAAAAAGAAAAGAAAAAATATTAAAAAGAGATTAATTAGATTTAAATCTCATTCTGACGGCGATAAGAAAAATGCTATTTTAACGAAGCCGTATTTTAGGATACTAAAATAGCAATTTGCTCCTCTCTCTCTCTCTCCTGCCCTCCCCCTTCCTCAGATCCCGACCCCCCTAGCGATCCATGGCGTCGTCGTCCTCGTCGCCGCCGGGTCCCGCGTCGAGGCCGCCGCCGCCGTACGCCCCGCAAAACCCTGGCCCGTCGCCCGCGGGATCCCTCCCGGTGGCCTTCTCCAACATGCAGATCTCCCGCGCGGCCCCGCCTTTCGCCGGGTCCCCCGGCGGCCCGCCTCCCGCGAACGGGCCTTCTATTCGCGCGCCGCCACTTGGCGCCCGCCCGATTCAAGGGAGCCCACCGCCGCTGTTTGCCGGGCGCCCCGTGGCGCCCTCGCAGCAGCAGCAGCCCCCCTTCGGTGGCCTGCCGCCCGCCGCGCTGGCGTTGCAGCCGCAGCGGCCCGCGTCCGGTCCGCCGCAGGCCCTGGTGCAGCGGCCACCCTTAGGTGGTCCACCGTCGGTTGTACCGCCGCCGCAGCAGCCGCTGCCCTTCGGTGGGCCGCCCGGGGCAGTGTCTCATCCCGCCCCGTTCAGCGGGCCACCCGCTGCGCCTGCATCACAGCCAACTCCGTTCGGCGGACCACTGTCTCGCGGGTCTCCCCCTCCTGCAGCAGCCGGACCTACTCAGGCTGCTTCCACCGGTGGGATGCTGTACTCGGCAGCTCAGCCGCCACCATTCAGTGGGCTGTCTGGGGCAATACCACAAGCAGCTCCCTCTGGCGGGTTGAGGCCGCCTTTTGGGGGGCCGCCAGGGAAGTCGCAGCAGGTGCAGTTTGGTGTGCCACCACAGTTTGGGGCACCAAGGCCAGGTACGCAGGCTCCGTTGTTTGGGCCTCTGGCTGGCACCGTCTCACAGACACCGCCCTTGATGGGACCTCTAGGGAGTAATGCGCCGACCATTGCGCCACCTGGGTCGCAGGGCCAGGCACGACCAGTGAGTATCATATTAAGTTCCACGGAGTGTTCAGTCGCATTTTGAATTTTTTCCCAAAGGAAACAGTGGGGAAATTAGCATTTCGGCTACCATGGGGTAATAGTAAGACCAGTTCAATGCACCATTTCGAGTACTAAAGAACTGCAGTTTAAACTTGCCGCTCATTTGTAATGTGTAATTTGCATGCTTAAAAAAGATTGTTCCTTTTTAACTATCTGAGTAAGTGGATTCCCTTGGTCTTAAGGAAGAGTGTGGTACCTAAATTGCAGTTATGGTTTCATCACGGTACATTTTATTCTAGAGAAGAAGTGGTTCTTTGGTTAATATTGTTCTGTACAACAACAACACCACCTTTGCCTCAAGCATGTTTAGGTAGGCTAGATATGAAACCCAAACTGGATTTCATATCCATAGGAATGACTGGTTTTGACGCTGGCTCGCCAAGCCTATCACAACCTTCCTCCTTTACCCGCGCTTGGGACCGGCTATACCTACTAAGGCATAGGCGGAGTTGGTTAATATTGTTCTGTACTTGGTTAAAAATAGTATATTATTTAGTAACAAGAAGTATTTTGCCTTGTTTGAAATATTTTGGCATGGCATGAATGTTCTAAGATCATTGCTAGTGAGAGAGCTGGAAAGATGGTTGATTGAATGAAATGAAACACTTTGGCCTTTTTGATATTTCATTTACCTTTCAAGGAAAGATTGTTGTTTTGCATTTGTTTTCTTTTCCTGTATGACGCACCTGACACTTGCGTACTTGACATAGTTGAGTTCTTCTGCGTCACAGCCATCTCATACATGTGGCCTTTGTCCTGACTGATCATTTCTAGTTTGATGTGAAAATCTTCTGTACATCTGTTTGGTGAATGAGTCAACTGAAATTGTCCTTGCAACATTGCAGTAACACCCTTAGATGTTGCTCAACTTGTAGGGATCTGTGCCTGGTATCATGCAGCCATCTATGAGAATGCCTGGCAGCATGCTGCCCAGTGGACTAGGCCAAGGGATGGCACCTGGATCCACACCCACCAAGCCATACTCTCCCCATGCTCAGGTCTCAACGCCATCAAAAATTGATCCTAATCAAATTCCACGGCCAATTGCTGAGAGATCTGTCATTATTTTTGAGTCCCGTCAAGGTGGCCAAGCTGCTATTCCACCGGTATACCCTTTAGATTTGAAATAATATGTGTGTAACTCTGTTTGAAAATTCTTGTTCCAGAAGGTTCTAACTGGAACTAAAATACTCATTTTGTTCCCTTTCTAAGAGCACTACTGTCAATTGTAGGCTGCCTCCAGCGAATTCATCGTGAAGGACACTGGTAATTGCAACCCCCGTCTCATGAGGTGCACTATAAATCAGGTTGGATTTAATCTTTTGTTTCCTCTTGTTAGCATATTTTCCCTTTTTAAACTGTGTCTTTTACATATGCTATCAGATACCATGTACAGGGGATCTCTTGAAAACATCAGGAATGCCTTTGGCCTTATTGGTGCAACCTTTCGCTCTTCCTCACCCATCCGAGGAGCCTATTGAGGTATTTCATCCCATCAATTGCATATGTAGAAAATACCACTTACATCGACCATACCAGTGTTTTAAAAGGGTGTCTGGACGCCAAGGCGCCCGCCTAGGCGACACCTTTTAAGTAGTGGACCATACAACATGACAACCCAACGAAGAAACAAGGAAACCAACTGCATATGATGTCTACACCGGTCTATGCCATCATACCATATTTTAAATACTTTCTTAGGATAAATTGTCCAATTCAGCTGTAACTCAACTGTAGTTATGAATTTTTAATCTGAGTAATGTAGTAATGAACTAGAAGTAGAGGGTTCCATGATTCAATTACTAGCCTGTACAGTGTACAGTATTTTGCTTGGGTGCTCAGGAAAAGAACAAAAATGCTGTTATCACAAAACAAATTATTCTGCCTAGTGCCTACTATGATATGCACCTATTATTTATAATCTAGAAAGATATAAATGTACCTATGTACTTGCTTTTTTTTGGGGCGGGGACGAGTATCCCGTGTCCATATCTGTTTGATACTGATACTTGTAACCATACCAGTGTGCTTTACCTGTCAGACTGTTTGGTCATTCAGTGGGACCACTGTTGTCTCATGCGCTCCGAGTGAGCAGTGTTGTGTAGTTAGCAGTGGATTCCATGTGCTCACCTTGTGTGCATCCCCTTCTGCTTGACTAAACATTTCTACTATCACACTTACATTAATAAAGCTCATCATTTGATCATACACGGCATTATAATGATTCCATGTTAATAAACTAATTGTCAAATACATAAATTGTTCTTGTTCATGTTTACCTTTGCCAAAATTGTTACTGACTTCCTAGTGATAGTCTATGTTTTGATTTGAGTCAAAGGGTTGGCTGAACTAACCACTGTTGTTCATAATTTTAAAACATTCTACGTTCTTAGAGCTGCTTCAGTCACAAGTTAGGGTCATGTTCAGCTTGTGATACAACGTTCATTATTTGCTATATTATAAAAACTGTTAAACTGATGCATGACTTCATCCTTTATTGCTTTGGTGTTGACACGACTTTCTTATTATAGCATGTAGATTTTGGAGATATGGGACCCATTAGGTGTTCACGCTGCAAAGCATACATAAATGCTTTCATGAGATTCGTTGATCATGGGAAACAGTTTATATGTAATTTATGTGGTAAGGGGCAGAGTTGTAATTCTTACATTTCTAGTTTGTTTGCGCTTCTAGAAACTTCCATAATCAATATTTGCCACGTGCTCCATTTTTAAATTACAACCATTTTAACCTGGTGCAATATTTCCCTCCCCACTGAAAATATGGTATCATCTGAAGTCAGGCATCTTTGAAATGCTTACCTCTACATTGGTTTCTCTTATTTTTTTTATCATTGTTAATGTTCATTCTTGATCTCATGAAATATAGGTGATTTCAGCGTATCCTGTTCAGAATATTTCCCCGTTTCCATTTAATTAAATGTTTTCTGCAGGATTCAGTAATGATACTCCAAGGGAGTACTTCTGCCACGTGGGCCCTGATGGTCGGAGACGCGATGCTGATGAAAGGCCTGAATTATGTAGAGGAACAGTTGAATTCATTGCTACCAAGGAGTTTATGGTATAATTTTACCTGGTTTTCGAGTTCCACATAATTTCGCTAAGCATGATACGTTAAATGCACCGTGTAAAACGGATATCTCCATACACTTCCATCATATCAACACCCTTTCTTTGTTGCTTTATTCACTGAGTTAAATAGGATTTAGGGACATTACACAGAATTTTTCTTGAATTAAACATAGCTGGCATATTTGTCTGATTTTTTATATGGATGTTTAGGTCAATTTTGAGTAATATATTTTCCTTGATATGTCTGTATGTAAACAAGACATGGCATTTTTGTACTGTTATTTCAAGTTCTAAAATGTAGTTTAATCCTTATATTGTTTCATGATAATGACATCTTCACCACTTTCAGGTTCGCGACCCAATGCCTGCTGTATATTTCTTCCTTATAGATGTCTCCATGAATGCTTTACATACCGGTGCAACTGCTGCTGCTTGCAGTGCAATTTCTCAGGCACTTTCAGACCTTCCAGTAAGTTTACATGGTATTTTGATTGCATTGGCTACTACAGATAACATGGCATTAGTTACTATTAACTGAATTTTACCTGCATTCAATAACATACTGTTGATCTTTATAATGTATTCTACTGACATTTTCTTTGCTCTGCTTATCTTTGTACTTTGTACTAACATTTTGGAATATGTTGTTGTCATCGATTCTTTCTATGGGCGCCAATATGTGAAGCGCCAGCAGGGTTAATTAGATAAGGGAGAAAGGGGATTCTGTTATCATTAGATTAAATTTGTTTTGATTGTTGAGATCGGATTCTGCTTAACAGATCTGATCCCCTAATAAGCTGCGCCCTCCTTGGTTCTATAAGAGGGCGGCAGCATAGTTGTAATCAGCATTGAAGAAATAAAGTATCCCCTTTCCTAGGATTCTTCTTCGGTCGCTCTGGCTGGGCATTCACCCAACCCAGGCGACATCTCCTCTTGTTCATCTACTGCTCCTCGCTACCCTCTCAGGTCAGACGCAACCTCGAGGCAGAGACTCCCCCCCCCAGGAGGAAGTTCGGTTCCAACTTGGTATCAGGATCAGGACTGCCGCCAACCACCATGGCCGGCATTGAAGATGATTCTAGGGAGCAAACGGTGCAGCAGAAGCTAGATCAAATCCTTGCCCAGGTATCCACAATCAACTCACGCCTCTCTGTGCATG
This sequence comes from Neostapfia colusana, assembly GCA_030760725.1. Lineage (NCBI taxonomy): Eukaryota > Viridiplantae > Streptophyta > Magnoliopsida > Poales > Poaceae > Neostapfia > Neostapfia colusana. The sequence goes on from JASWHV010000011.1 coordinate 22,700,931, forward strand.
ATAACATGATTGCCAAAACTGAAGACCATTTGAGCCAAATTGGGGAATTCTTCAAGTCCAACAAACGTCCTGAGTTTGAATCTAATGGCCGATCAGCGCAGGATGATGATCGTCGGCATTCATATCGTTTTCCCAAGATCAACTTCCCAAATTTTGATGGGGAAACAAATCCATTGACATGGCTCATCAAATGTGAGATATATTCTACCTTTCTAGAGCAAAGGCTTTTCTAGGCTAGGAAAAGAGCTCCCTCGTTTTTAGGGGTATGAGGACGATGAACGAGGACAAGATATGGCTAGCATCCTTGCACTTGGAGGGTGCTGCAGCACAGTGGTATTATGCACTGGAATGGGATCATGGGATTTTGTCTTGGCCGAGATTTGCAGATTTTGTGAACAAACGGTTTGGCCTCCCCATCCGCGCTAATGGTCTGGCAGAACTCAAGGAACTGTATCGCACAGGGACAATGGAGGAATATTTGAGGCAGTTCTTGGCGCTGCTCTGTAGATGCGAGGATCTCTCGATGAAACAACAGATAAATCTCTACCGCAAGGCTGGGACAACCACTGATGACTAATGTAGAATTGCAGGCACCCGCAAATCTGCAGTCTGCTATGAGTTTGGCTCATGCGTTTGAGCAGCGGCTGGAGAAAGATGACAGGACCAACACTGTAAGGACTGCTGCGCGCAGCACAAAAAGGAACCTTCTTCCTGCTGCTTCCAAGACAAATGGGGTTTCAGCGTCCCAGAACTCTACAGGGGCATCTAGGCCAAAGTTCTGGCGTCTCTCAGGCTCTCAGCCGAGGAATTAGCCGCCAAACACGCTAATAGGGAATGTTATCACTGCACCGAGAAATATTCTGCAGATCATAAGTGCAGTGGTAAGTCCATCTTCGTCATGGAGATGGAAGATAGTGAGGATCCGGAGGTAACAGCGGAGGATCTGAGCATCTCCCTTCATGCTCTCATAGGCATTGGGTGCCTAAAACTATGCAACTGATGGTGAGCGTGGGACAAAAATCAATCAAAGCCTTGGTAGACACAGGGTCTACTCACTCATTCATAAATGAAGAGCTGGCTAAAGAGCTGAAACTGCAGGTTACTAAAAATTCTGGACTCTTTGTCCAGGTAGCAAATGAGGAAAGAATGACGAGCATAGGAGTTTGTGGACGCACGACAGAGAGAATTAAAAAAAAAGGGCGGACCTAGTGCCGAAGGCTCCCACACATGTGGGGTCTGGGGAAGGGTTATTTCTAGAAAGCCTTACCCCTGCTTTTGCGGAGGCTAGTTTGAACCCAAGACCTCAGGACACAAGTGAAGACACACTACCACTGCGCCAGATCTACCCTTCATAGACTGCTTTCTTCTGCCTTTATACGGGGTGGACATGGTGTTGGGGGTAAAGTGGCTGCAGACCTTGGGACCTATCCTATGGAACTTTGTGAGATGGCACTCACTTTCTGGGACCAGGGATGAGAGGTCAGATGGGTCGATGTCAATAAAAGTTCTGTTTCAGCGCTGCAGTCCTTCACAGGTTCAGAATTAATGGACGTCTTGCTGCAAGAGTATTATGATCTGTTCTCAGAACCGCAGGGACTGCCTCCACCTCGCATCCAATACCACCACATTCATTTAAAGGCAGGAGTGTCTCCGGTGGCAGTCAAGCCATATAGATACCCACAATTGCTGAAAGACGAAATTGAAAAGCAATGTGAGGACATGCTGAAACAAGATATTATCTGCCCTAACACTTCAGCTTTTTCCTCACTAGTGCTGTTGGTCAAGAAGGCAAACGGGACTTGGAGATTTTGTGTGGTCTATCGGGCACTCAATGAGCAAACTATCAAGGACCGGTTTCTATACCGGTAGTGGAAGAGTTGCTGGACGAACTTAAACAGACTCGTTTTTTCACTAAATTAGACCTTCGAAGCGGCTACCACCAAGTGCGGATGCATGCAGCAGATGTGGAGAAAACAACTTTTCGTACCCACCATGGCCATTTTGAATTCCTCGTCATACCTTTTGGGTTGACTAATGCGCCCTCCACCTTCCAGGCCTTGATGAACTCTGTGCTGAAACCGTTACTCAGAAAATCAGTGCCGGTATTTTTTGATGATATTCTGATTTACAGCTCGTCATGGTCGGCGCACCTGCAACATGTCAAAGCAGCTCCTGTAAATCTTGAAGGATAATCACTTGAAAAAAAAAAGAAAGGGCAACCCGGTACATGTAGCTCTCGCTTGCGCAGGGTCCGGGGAAGGGTCCGACTCTTGGTTCTCAAAAAATCCAAGTGCTTTTTTTTGGCAGGAATCTGTTTCATATTTGGGACACATTATCTCACATGGAGGAGTAGCCATGGACCCATCAAAGGTGGCTGCGGTTAAGGCTTGGCCAACCCCGCGCACTATCAAAGCTCTTCGGGGTTTTCAGGGCCTAAGAGGGTACTACCGCAGGTTTATTGCAAGTTATGGGGAAATTGCCAGTCCATTGACCGCTCTTCTCAAGAACTCATTTTCTTGGTCTCTAGCAGTAATGGATCTTTTCAAAGGCTGAAAACAACCTTAACCTTGGCCCCAATTCTGCATCTTCCAGATTTTCAGAAGCAATTTATGGTGGATTGTGATGCTTCAGGGATAGGTTTTGGTGCAATACTCCATCAAGGGGAAGGTGTCATTGCTTATTTCAGTAGACCGGTGGCTGTCCAGCATGCTAAATTACCGGCATATGAAAGGGAATTGATAGGACTGGTGAAAGCAATCCGACATTGGAGACCATATTTGTGGTGAAGAATGTTTACTTTGTGCACTGACCATTATAGCTTTAAGTTTTTGCTGGATCAACGTCTCACCACTACCCTCAACACACTTGGGTGAGTAAGTTGTTTGGTTTTGATTTTTCAGTGGAGTATAGGCCGGAAAAACAGAATGGGGCAGCTGATGCCTTGTCAAGAAGAGAAAGGAAGGAAGTTTGCAGGCCCTGTCTGGACCACATTTCACCCTGTTTGATGAGCTAAAATCTGAACAGGCCGCAGATAGTACAGCAGCAAAACGGAAACAGGAAATTCTGGCCCAATCAGCACCTGGAGGGTGGGATTTGGTGGAGGATTTGCTTCTGTTCAAAGGCAAAATATTTTTGCCTGAACATTCTGAATTATGGGCCCAAGTACTGGAACAATCACATATTGGCCATGAGGGCATTGAGAAGACACTACATCGTTTCAGAAGTCAGTTCTATAGCCCCCCGGCTGCTAAATGTGTGAGGGAATTTGTTAAGGGATGTACCACATGTCAAAAGAATAAGAGTGGTCACTTGCATCCGGCCGGGCCACTGCAACCACTACCCATTCCATCGGAAGTGTGGAGCGATATAACAATGGATTTTGTTGAAGGATTTCCAAAGGTGGGAGGTAAATCAGTGATCCTCATAGTGGTTGATCGTTTTTTAAAGTTTGCTCATTTCATTCCCTTGGGTCGTCCTTACTCGGCATCATCAATGGCTAAGGAATTCTTTGAGCAGATTGTGAAGTTACATGGATTTCCATGTTCCATTGTGAGTGATAGCGATCTGATCTTTACTAGTAACTTCTGGACGGAACTGTTTCAGCATTCAAGCGTCAAGTTGAGGATGAGTTCGGCCTTCCACCCTCAAACTGATGGCCAGTCTGAAGTGGTAAATAAAGTCATCACTATGTATTTAAGGTGTTTGGCGAGAGATAGACCCAAGACTTGGCTCAAGTGGCTGTCATGGGCTGAATATTGCTACAACACATCATTCCACACTTCTCTACAAACTACACCATTTCGAGTCGTATATGGGAGAGACCCCCTTGTCCTTATGTTTTATGAACCAGGGAGAGCTCGAGTGGCAGCAGTTGACCAACAAATGCAAGAGAGGGATGAGTTTTTGAAGAAAATAAAGGAAAGGTTGGAACAGGCTCAGGATGTCATGAAATTCTATCATGACCAGAAGAGAAGTTTCATTGAGTTTGAAGTCAGTGATTGGGTTTGGGTGAAGCTTCATCACCAGATTGCAAGGGTCACAGTAGAAAAACTGAAACCACGTTTTTATGGATCATTCTAAGTTCAGGAGAGAATTGGCCAGGTTCCATACAAACTGAAATTACAGCCGAAAGCAAGAATCTATGATGTGTTTCATGTATCTCTCCTCAAGAAGTTTGAAGGGCATGTTCCCGCAGAGGAAGCAAAGCTGCCAGAATGTCTTCATGGGAGGGTTATCCCATCTCCTGCGAAAGTTACAAGAGTTAGGCTCAACAGGGGGATGTGGGAACTTCTGGTGCATTGGGAAGATAGACGTGCTGCTAAAGCTACTTGGGAGCCACTCAAAGAATTCAAGGAGCGGTACCCTCACTTTCAGCTTGAGGACAAGCTGTTTCTCGGCGAGGGGGAAGTGTCACCGATTTTTTCTATGGGCGCCAATATGTGAAGCGCTAGCAGGGTTAATTAGATAAGGGAGAAAGGTGAATTCTGTTATCATTAGGTTAAGTTTGTTTTGGTTGTTAAGATCAGATTTTGCTTAACAGATTTGATCCCTTAATAAGCTGCGCCCTCCCTGGTTCTATAAGAGGGTGGCAGCATAGTTGTAATCAACATCAAAGAAATAAAGTATCCCCTTTTCTAGGGTTCTTCTTTGGCCGCCCTGGCTGCACATTCACCCAACCCAGGCGACATCTCTTGTTCATCTACTGCTCCTCGCTACCCTCTCAGGTCAGACGCAACCTCGAGGCAGAGGCTCCTCTCCCCCCTGTGCCCACCAAGGAGGAAGTTCGGTACCAGTTGTGTAATGGCAGTCGCCTAGATCATGCTTGGTACAAAAAAGACACTATTGTTGTTGCGTAATGGCAGTCTATCACTAGTTAACAGTGTTGCAAAACCGTTGTTGTGTCAAATAAATATGGCAGTATAACTATGTTGACGTACTTCCTCTGTCCACGAATATAAGATTTTGGTATGTCCTAAGTCACACCCTTGAATTTTGACCGCCAATAGCAGAATTCTCGTAAGGTTCAACAACACAAAAATAACATTACTAGATTCACCATGAAATGAGCTATCATAATGTGTAACTCTCAATTTAAAATTATTTAATTTTATTTATATTGTTGGTCAAAGTTCAAAAGTTTGACTTAAGACAAAACTAAAAAGCCTTATATTTGTAGGTGGAGGGAGTACTATTTTGTCAGCTGCTCAAATTTCCTTATAGTTATTCAGACTGTTAGACACTGTAATTGTGTGTGTCACAGGGGCATTTTAGTCATTAGTGAGGGATTAGGGTTAGGGGTAATTTAGTCTTTTTCCCTCACCCTGTCGGAGCCGCCGCCGCCGCCACCGATGCGTCGCGCGCCCGCGCAGTCGCGCCACCTGCTGGGGCCGCCGCCGCCGCCACCGGCGCGCATCCCGCCCACGCAGCCGCGCCGCGCGGAGGGGCCGCCACGCCTCCAGCCCGCGCCGCCGCGCCCTGGGCCGCAGCGCCCTGGGCTGCTGCCGGATCCGCGCCCGGATCGCCCGATTTCGGGCAAAGCCGGCGCGCCCCCGGGCCGCCCGAATTTGGGCTTGATTGGCAGGCGCCCGGGGGCGTCGGCGCAGCCTCTGGGAGAGCTGGCGTGGCAGCCGCCGCCCCATGGCCAGCAGCCGTCGCCGCCGCCTCTAGAGCTCCCAGGCCCGCTGCCTCCTGGTCTGCAGCCGCCGTCGCCTCTGGAGCTCCCAGGCCCGCTGCCTCCTGCTCTGCAGCCGCTGCCGTCGCATCTGGAGCTCCCAGGCCCGCTGCCTCCTGGTCTGCAGCCGCCGCGCCGGAGGGGATGGCGTGCCTACCTCCGTTCCCAGATCTGCCGCCCCTCCTATGACTCCGAGGACCGGTCCGGCCGCCGGCGGACCTCTTGTAGGTACCACCGGCAAACCCACCACCGTTGTCGTCTTCATGGCAGGTACCTCCGGTCCACGCGACTCTATCGACGGGAGCACCACGACTACTGTCCCGCCGATTCCGTTTCCAGTTGCTGGTGCCGCTGCTGATAATGCAGCTTCTTCTTCCTACGGCACCGACACGGCGGACATCTCCGACATCGCCGCAGCACTGGCTGCCTCTCGTGAGCGCGAGCGGGCACTCGCTCTCGCCCTAGAGCAAGAGCGTGCCTCCGTGGCAGCTCTATCCCACTAGCTCGAGGAGAGTGCTCACCGACTGATGAGTGCTGCCCACGAGCCTCCCTCGGACGCTGGTACGCACTCAGCTTCACTTGTGGCCGCTCTTCATGCGCAGGTCGCCGGGATTCAGAACATCCGGACGCGCGTGCCGGTTGTTCTCAGCTCCGAGTCCACCTCATATGCCCGGTGGCGTGATCTGGTGCTCCTCACGCTGAGGCGTTACTGCCTCGCGGCCACGTCCTCCAGGATGATTCTTCAGTACTGGTGTCCTGGATCAGCATGGACAACCTGGTCCTATCCTGGATCCTTGGCTCCTTGACAGAGGAGTTACAGGACATCGTCAGGCAGCGCGGTGGCGGCACTGCTCGACGGGCCTGGCTGGTCCTTGAGCAGCGGTTTCTAGGGAACTGCATGACTCGAGCCCTCCACATCAGCACTAGGTTCCAGAACACCGTCCAGGGTGACCGTTCTGTCTCCACCTACTGCCGAGAGATGAAGGGCATGGCAGATGCCCTACGTGACCTTGGTGAGCCGGTCACTGATAGCGCCCTTGTACTTCGGGTCCTTCAGGGCCTGAATGAGCGCTATTGTCACCTACGGACGTGGCTACTCCGACTGGAGCCACTACCTACCTTCGAGAAGGTATGGTCTGATCTTGAACTTGAGGAGATCACTGCAGGAGGCTCTACTGGCTCCGGATCTGCCACAACCTTTTATGGCTCTGGGCAGTCCCCTCGTCCACCCTTACCAGCTGCTGGTGGACCGCCGTCATGACCATCTTCCACTCCAGGCACTCCTGCCAGTACTGGAGGTGGAAACCGTCGTCGCCGAGGCAAGAACGGCGGCCGTGGTGGTGGTAGCAGTGCAGGCGGCACTCCTACACCCATTGCTTCGACTACTGGTAGTAGCGGTGGTACCGGCCGGGGAGGCGCACCCTGGCCCACACCCTACAACCCGTGGACTGGCCAGATCTACATGTGGCATGGGCCATCTCCGGGTTCTCAGCCTCCACGACCACCACGTCCCCAGCCGGTGTTCGTGGCCACCTCAGGCTACAGTGGAGCAGCCTACAGTGCTGGTGGGCCGCTGGCTCAGGCCTATGGTGGGTCTAGATACTCTTCTGGCGGACAGTCAGCCTCGACCTGTGGAGGCACCGACTATCCTGTTGGGTACTCGGAGCCATCAGCTCCTCTCCAGAAGCCACCCTCGACGTGGGATCGACAGTCGTTGACTTCGTCCTTCAGTACCATGCACCTTACTCCACCAGGTGCTGACTGGGTAGTCGACTCCGGAGCGTCATACCATACCACACCTAATGCTGATATACTCTCTTCCACCCACCCTACCAATCCCTCTTTTCCTTCATCTATCGTTGTTGGGAATGGGTCTGTTCTTTCGGTCACCTCAGTAGGTGATTCCGGTCTCCCGGGTTCTTTCCAGCTTAAAAACATTCTTGTCGCTCCGGACATCATTCAAAACTTGCTTTCTGTTCGTCGTTTTACCACTGACAACAATTTTTCCATTGAGTATGATCCTTTTGGTTTGTGTGTGAAGGATCTTTCTACCCGGCGACCTCTTTTTTGATGTGATAGCTCGGGGCCCCTATACACACTTCGTCTTCCTACTTCCGCTGCATCACCGCCTTTCGCTTTGACACAACTTCATCCACCATTTGGCATCGCCGGCTTGGCCACCCTGGTGTAGATGCTATGTCAAAGTTGTTCAGTAGCTCTGTTATCCCGTGTTCTAGGGGCACACATAACTCCCTATGTCATGCTTGTCTGCTTGGTCGCCATGTTCGGCTTCCTTTTCCCACTTCTGTGACTCATGTTGAGCAAGCGTTTGATCTTATACATTGTGATTTGTGGACATCCCCCATTACCAGTGTATCGGGCTTTAATTATTACTTGGTGATCATTGATGATTTTTCTCACTTTTCTTGGACTTTTCCATTACGATTGAAGTCTGAGACTTTCGTCACTCTTTCTCACTTCTTCGTTTGGATTTCTACTCAGTTTGGGCGCATCATCCGAGCTGTCCAGTGCGATAACGGACGCGAGTTTGATAACTCTGCGTTTCGTAATTTTCTCTCCACACATGGGGTACAGCTACACATGTCTTGTCCGTATACCTCTCCTCAAAACGGCAAGGCAGAGCGCATGTTTCGCACCACCAATGATTTCATGCGCTCCCTGATGTTCCAGGCATCTATTCCAGCCCGATACTGGGTGAAGGCTCTCCATACTGTCACACTTCTTATTAATCGTCTTCCCACCAAGGCGATTCGTGCCTCCACCCCCTACTTTGCTCTATATGGCACCGATCCTCTTTACGATCACCTTCAAGTTTTCGGGTGCGCTTGCTACCCTAACCTTTCTGTCACTGCCCCACATAAGCTTGCGCCCCGCTCGACACGGTTTGTTTTTCTTGGGTATTCCCTTGATCATAAGGGGTACCGGTGCTTAGATCTCACTACTCACTGTCTTTTGATCTCTCGGCACGTCGTCTTCGACGAGTCCTCCTTTCCTTTCTCCACCACCTCTTCTGGTTCCACCACAGAGCTGGACTCTCTTTTTCCCACTGACCCCGAGGCTGCCTCCTAGCTGCCTTGGCCTTTTCTTCTGCAGGTTCGACACATGCTACGCCTCAGGTGCCCCCAGCGCCACCTGTTGCACCACGTGCGACATCGACGCCTCCGGTGTCATCCGCTGCGCCACGCGCGGCCTCGGCTTCCCCGCCGTCACCTGCTGTACCTCAGGTGCCCCCGGCGTCACCAGCTGCACCACGTGCGGCATCGACGCCTCTGGCGTCACCTGCTGCGCCACGCGCTGCCTCAGCTTCCCCGAAGTCACCTGCAGCGAGCACGACGCCACCAGCTACGCCACGCGCGGCACCGACGATGAATTCTCGCTTTGCTGACCCCGTAGTTGTCTACCAGCGAAGAGCGCGGGGGGGGGGGGGGGGGCTGTTCCAGCTGCGCCACGCGCGGCCTCGAGACCCACTCGTCTACCCACGACGAGAGGAGGTAGTTGTACCCGAGCGACCGGTGTACAACCCTCCTCTTCTCCACAGTGATCCTGGCCACGTCCATCCGATGGTGACTCGACGTGCGTCCGGGAGTCTTCGACCAGTTGAGCGTTTCGACGGGGCCGCTTTCTCGTTGACGACATCTCCACCGACTGACTCTTCTTCGCTCTCACCCATACCTACTTCCGTGCGTAGCGCTCTCGCCGACCCTCACTGGCGCCGCACTATGGAGCTAGAGTATGAGGCCCTACTTGCCAACCGGACCTGGGACCTGGTTCCCCGCCCTCGGTCGTGGTAATGTTGTCACGGGCAAGTGGATGTTCACACATAAGAAGAAGGCGGATGGTACCTTGGAGAGGTACAAGGCTCGGTGGGTACTTCGGGGTTTCACTCAGCGCCCTGGAGTCGACTACGACGAGACCTTCAGCCCGGTGGTAAAGCCGGTGACGGTTCGTACCGTTCTGTCGCTGGTTCTCTTGCGTTCTTGGCCTGTCCACCAGTTGGACGTCAAGAATGCCTTCCTCCACGGTACACTGACCGAGACGGTGTACTGCAGTCAGCCGGTAGAATTTGTTGATTCAGCTCACCCAGACATGGTCTGTAAGCTCACCCAGGAGTTCGTCGAAGCTAAGTCGGACACTTTGCTGTTTGTCTATTGACGTGGCAGTGACACTGCTTACCTTTTACTGTACGTCGATGAAATTGTACTGACAGCGTCTAGTTTGGCTCTGCTTCGGCGCACCATTTCTGCTTTACAGCAGGAGTTCACTATGAAGGATCTGGGCCGTCTTCACCACTTCCTGGGTATTGTGGTCGAGGACCGACCAGGCGGCTTATTCCTTCACTAGCGACAGTACTGCCTGGATATCCTCCAGCAAGCGGGCATTGCTGAGTGCAAGCCATGCTCCACTCCAGTGGATACTCAGGCGAAGCTCTCTGCTATCGACGGGACACCTGTCTCTGACCCCACTGCTTACAGGAGTCTTGCAGGTGCTCTTCAGTACCTTACCTTCACCAGGCCGGATATTTCGTATGCGGTTCAGCAGGTGTGCCTCCACATGCATGACCCGAGGGAGCCGCATCTCACAGCTGTGAAGCGGATTTTTCGGTACCTACGAGGTACCCTCGACTACGGCCTCCTTCTTTGACGTGACGCGGCCTCCGAGCTGGTCGTGTACACCGACGCTGACTGGGCAGGCTGCCCGGACACACGACGTTCTACTTCTGGGTACACCGTCTTTCTGAGCGGTAACCTCGTCTCCTGGTCCTCAAAGCGACAGCCAGTGGTGTCGCGCTCGAGTGCTGAGGCGGAGTATCGCGCCGTGGCTAACGGCGTGGCTGAGGCCTCCTAGCTTCAACATCTGCTTCAGGAGCTTCACTCTCCCGTCGCTAGGAGCACCCTGAGCTACTGCGACAACGTCAGCGCCGTGTACCTCTCCACCAACCCGGTCCAACATCAGCGCACAGAGCATGTGGAGATCGACCTTCACTTTGTTCGTGAGCGGGTTACACGTGGCGAGGTTCGGGTACACCATGTCCCGACGACGACGCAGTTCACCGACATCTTCACGAAGGGCCTCCCGTCGTCGCTGTTCTCCGAGTTTCGGTCCACTCTCAACATCTGCAGTGGCTAGATGTTGTGACTGCGGGGGGGGGGGGGGGGTGTTAGACACTGTAATTGTGTGTGTCACAGGGGCATTTTAGTCATTAGTGAGGGATTAAGGTTAGGGGTAAATTAGTCTTTTCCCCTCACCTAATCCCTTTATATAATCATCCCTGTACCCTCATTATTCAAATCATCCAATACATCCACAATTATTCCTCTAATACAGACAAATCGAAATATGTTGCCTATAGAGCCACCCTGACATTAGTTTGGTGTCTTTTATAGGAAGGCCCTCGAACTATGGTGGGAATTGCTACATTTGATTCTGCTATTCACTTCTACAACCTTAAACGTGCTCAACAACAGGTATCTTCTGAACAAGTTTGTCAGTATCATAAGAATTCCATGCATCATACCTATTATTTGGTGAGGCAAAATAATTATTATACGCTCTTACAGGCTGATCTTTTTCGCCCAACAGAGAGGAAGCCAGCTTTTATAGTTTTCCTAATTGTCAAAAAACATGTGATGCTTATGAGAAGTTTCAGTATAATTTTCTAATATTCTGTTTTATCCTTGCTTATTAAAGATGGTGTTTAAAAAAAGTAGTCACTCAGCTCACCTATCTGCTGTACGCCAGGTGGCCACCTCGCGTTCCAGCTACCTACTTGTTTAGGCAGAAAAACACCTAGGCGGAGCTGGGCAGAGGTAGACGTGCGCAGGCGGTAGTTTGGACAGGCCGAGTGGCTGCCTTTTGCAGTGAAAATCGATGCGTAGGCTTCGATAGGTTGCCAGATCTCTGTCGGGCAACCACTGTTCAAATTGATGCAGGTTTTTTAGGGATGCTTGAATTTTCTTTTGGAGGAAGCTTCTAAACATTGACCCATCACTGATACTTGCTATATTGGATCTCAAGTATTCAAGCTGCACATTTGATCACTTCGTACTTTGCAGCCTTTGATGCTTATAGTTCCTGATGTCCAAGATGTGTACACCCCACTTCAAATGGACATAATTCTCCCAATGTCAGAGGTTTGTACTAATAATTTATGTGAATGAAACTGATCATTGTTAGTTTACCTGCTCTTTACATTTCTGTGTAAACTATAGAAGTATAAAATCTGTCCATTTTTTGTCATAGCTCTAAATACCTTGTTTTGTGAGGCTTTAGTGCTGTGAGAACTTGAAGCAACTACTGGTGCGTATCCCAAATATGTTTGAGAACAACAGGGTCGTTGATTCGGCATTTGGGGCTGCTATGAAGGTACTATTATCTTATTCATAATGTGCTCGCCCTGTTCTGCTGTTCCTTGTACAACGTATGTGGTACCTGATTTGCTGAAAGCAGTGTTATCCTAAACGATATTAAACGGCCGTTTAAACTGTAAACACAGGGCTACTATATTGTTTAGAGACTAAACAGTCCTCTACACGGTTAATCGGTTGAAACAGTCAACAGACCGTTTAGACGTCCTAAACAGGCTAAACAAAACGGTTCCGGGATGGTTCTAAACGTTGTTTTGGCCGTCTATCGAACTGTTTATGGGATGGGATCGAAAGAGACTGAGAGTATATAAGAGAACATTAGATTTGATTGTCGCTTCTTATCCTATCTCCCTCACCTCTTCACAAGAGCTGCCACTGCCCACGTGGGCCTGTCGAGGCGCCACCTTCCACGAGACCAACCCCGTCCACACGAGGCCCACTCCATCCACACGAGGCTGTCAAAGCGGGACAATCTAGATGCAACGTCGAAGCGAAGGTGTCGGTCTAGATGTTGCATAAGGAGGAAAGAATAAGAGAGGAATAGTGGGAGAGAATCCAACGCTTTTTGTCGGTCAGTGGTGAGATGAGAAAGCATCGAGACAACCAATTTTTTTGGAGCATAGAGGGTTCAAGTCTTATAAACAACCTCTTGTAGAAATGCAGGAAAGGCTACGTACAAAAGACTCAAGTGGGTCGGACCCTTCCCTGGACTTTGCGCAAGAAGGAGCTACATGCACCGGGCTGCCCTTTCTTGTAGAGAGAAACAAAGAAGTGAGAGGGATGGGAGACGGGCTGGCAACCAACGTTTTCAAGTCGTCGCCTAGGCGACGCCTAGTCGTCGACTAGGCGTCCAGGCACTCCGGCCCAGACGCCATGGGCCGGCTGCCTCGCCTGGCTGCCGCTGTTTCCGTCGCCGCCGCCGCTGAACATGCCAAGGCTTCGCGCGGCCGCGCCGTGGCCGCCGGCGGGCCCTCCCATCGCCACCATGGCCGCCGCCTTGCCATCGGTGGAGCTGTCGTCGCCGCTTTTGCAAAGGAGAGGGGGTGAGGGAAAATGGGTAGGGTTAGGGTAGGTCTATTATTTATATGTCTTCATCTAAAATGTGGACCTGTGGGCAGATCTGCCCCTGGCCCAGGGCGGCCAGAACTGGGCCAAGTGGGCTGGTCAGCCCTGGCCCAGGCCAGGCCCCCTTTCTAGAAGGAATCTGAGTTTAATCTTCTTAGAGATAGACTAAAAGATCTCTTTGTAATAAATTAGGACTCTTGTAAGGGGGGGCTATATATACAAGCCAAAAACACCCCAAATTTAGAGAGAGTTGAATAAAAAGAAAAAGTTCCTCCAGTTTTTCTGCCCTAGCCGCCTCTCTCCCCTGCTGCAGCCGCCGCCCCCCTCTTCCTCTCCCAAGTCGGTGCCACAACCAGAAACCCTAGCCGCCACCAGGGGCTAGGGTCTGCCGCCGCCCAGGTCTCCAGTCGCCCAAGACTGCTGCTGTTCCAGCCGCCTGCTGTTCCAGCTGGCACCTAGGGCATCATCTTCCCTAGCTGCTGCCTCCCTCCTAAACCCTAGCCGCCATCAAGTTTGGTTCAACACCATCAAAGCCTGAGTTCAGATTGATCTGCTAGTGTAGATCAGTTTTGTATAGCAAGAGCAGAGAAGTTTTTGCAGCTGGAATTGCAACATTCGTGGTATCAGAGCCGGTTTCAACCCTAGGCTGAATTCTGCAAGATGTCGTCTACACCTACAAGCAGCGACAGCGCCATCAGCCATGGCACACCCTCACCGACAGCTCGTGAGGTGAACACCGGGACGGGGTTCCCCGTGCTCACCAAGACCAACTACGCGGAGTGGGCTGTCATGATGAAGATCAAGCTGAAGGCACGGCTGCTTTGGAAGGCCATGGAGGAGGGGAACGTGAGCGAGCAGGAAGACATGATAACGCTTGACATCTTGGTCAGCGCTGTCCCGCCGGAGATGATCACGACGATAGGAGAAAAGAGGACGGCGAAGGAGGCATGGGACACGATCGCCATCATGCGGGTCGGGGCCGATCGCGTGAGGAAGACAACAGCACAGCAACTCCGGAAGGAGTTCGAAGACGCTGTCTTCAAGGATGGCGAAAGCATGGAGGACTTCTCCCCTCCGCCTGAGCGGCATGCTATCACGGCTTGCGTCGCTAGGGGAGAAGATAGGAGAAGAGAGGGTCGTGGAGAAGCTCCTGCGAAGCGTTCCAGAATGCTTCCAACAGATCGTGGTGGCGATCACGACACTGCTGGACGTGTCGACCCTCACCTTATCGGAGGTGACGGGGCGTCTCAGGACGGCTGAGAACGCCTTCGACTCGACACAACGGAAGGGAGGAGTACACAACGGCCAGTTGTACCTCACTCGGGAGGAGTGGGAGGCACAGTGGAAGGAGGAGCGTTCTACCCAGTTCGCGGGTTCTTCTAAGAGGGGCGGCCGAAAGGGCCCGCCCAAGAAGAACAGAGGCAAAAAGGGAGGTTCCGGGAAGGATATTCCACGGGATCAGTGCAGGAAGTGCGGGAAGAAGGGTCACTGTGCCAGGGAGTGTCGGTCGAAGCCTAAGGAGGAGCCGTAGCAACAGGCTTTCGTGGCGAAGGCGGAGGAGGGCGCCTTGTTTATGACAAGGGTGGCCTCAGTACAGGAGGATCCTGTACAGGAACGTCCTATGCGCCCACTGGAGATAGTGGAGGGACGTGTCTTCGCTCACCGCAACAACGACGATGACTTTGACGACACTCGTTGGTACCTCGACACGGGCGCGACCGACCACATGACGGTTTCGCGTGCCGTCTTCTCCGAGCTCGACGAAAACGTCGTTGGAACCATCAAGTTCGGCGATAATTCCGTCGTGCGTATCCAGGGGAAGGGTACGATCCTATTCGCCGCCAAGACGGGTGAGCACAGGAGGCTTACCAGCGTCTACCTCATCCCACGCCTCACCACCAACCTCATCAGCGTCGGCCAACTGGATGAGGATGGCTACAGCATCACGGTGCAAGGAGGAGTGATGCACATACAGGATGAGCAGCAGCATCTCCTCACACGAGTTCAACGTGACGACATCAAGCTGTACTCTGTCAGGCTCAACATCACACGTCCGGTTTGCCTAACTGCGAGGCGTGATGATGTTGCGTGGCGTTGGCACGAACGCTACGGACACGTTGGCTTCCAGGCGCTTCGGAAGTTGGCACGAGAGGAGATGGTGCTTGGGCTTCCACAGATTGATCATGTCGATCAATTGTGCGAAGCTTGCTTGGTCGGGAAGCAGAGACGCTCCAGCTTCCCCAAGCAAGCTCGGCGGCGCGCGGAGGGCGCGCTCGACCTTGTCCACGGCGACATCTGCGGGCCTACCACGCCGACGACTCCAGGCGACAAGAAGATGTTCTTGTTGCTAGTGGATGACATGAGCCGCTATATGTGGCTCTATCTTCTAGCAACCAAGGACTAGGCGCCCGACTTAATTCAGCAATTCAAGGCGACAACTGAATTAGGGTCCGGGGGGAGGCTGAAGCTACTCCGTTCTGATCGAGGAGGGGAGTTCACCTCACAAGAGTTCGGCGAGTACTGCGCTCAGCACGGAGTACAACGTCAGCTCACAGCCCCGTATACGCCGCAACAAAATGGGGTTGTGGAGCGGCGCAACCAGACGATGGTTGGCATGGCAAGGAGCATGTTGAAGGCGAAGGGAATGCCCGGGATTTTTTGGGGTGAGGCAGTTATCACGGCTGTCTACATCTTAAATCGACCCCCCACCCGTGGCCTCGACGGGAAGACGCCATATGAAGCTTGACATGGAGAGCGACCAACTGTCAATTATTTTCGAACTTTTGGGTGTGGGGCATGTTAAGAACACGCGCCCCCACCTGAAAAAGTTGGAAGACCGGAGTACTCCGATGATTTTTCTTAGCTATGCTGCAGGGACGAAGGGCTATCGGATGTATAATCCGGCTGATGGGCGCACACACATATCACGTGATGTGATATTCGACGAGGCGGCCAAGTGGGACTGGGGAGGAGCAGGAGAAGAGGATTACACCGTCTTCCACGTCGACTCCTTAGGTCCAACACCTGCTGGACCTGTTGTTCCAGCACCCGGAGAGGTGTTGCAGGGTCCGGAGGGGCCGAACAGCACCCCTGCAGTGCCTAGAATTAGATTAGGAAAAGTAATCTCAATTAACAGACTGTCAATGGGTTACATATATATAGGGGGATACAGCTTAAGGGTTAAGCAAAAAAGAAAGAAAGGGCAGCCCGGTGCATGTAGCTCCCGCTTGCGCAGGGTCCGGGGAAGGGTCCGACCCATTTGGGTCTTTTGTACGCAACCTTTCCCTGCATTTCTGCAAGAGGCTTAAGGGTTAAGCAACCCTAATACCAAAAGACTAAAATACCCCTACCCCCCCTATACATGCAGTCTAACACCCCCCGCAGTCCCAACATCTAGCCACGACAGATGTTGAGACTGGACCGAAACTCGGTGAACACCGTCGAAGGAAGTCCCTTGGTGAAGATGTCGGCGAACTGCGACGACGTCGGTACGTGCATGACTCGCACCTCCCCGAGAGCCACCCGCTCACGAACAAAGTGAAGATCGATCTCTACGTGTTTCGTGCGCTGATGCTGCCCCGGGTTGGTGGAGAGGTAGACGGCGCTGACGTTGTCGCAGTAGACCAACGTACTCCGGGCGAGGGGAGAGTGAAGCTCCTGAAGCAGCTGCTGAAGACAGGAAGACTCGGCCACGCCGTTGGCCACGGCGCGGTATTCCGCCTCGGCACTCGAGCGGGACACCACGTGCTGCCGCTTCGAGGACCACGAGACGAGGTTGCCGCCCAGGAAGACGGCGTAGCCGGAGGTGGACCGACGGGTATCCGGGCAGCCCGCCCAGTCAGCGTCGGTGTAGACGACCAGCTCGGAGGCAGAGTCGCGCCGCAGAAGAAGACCGTAGTCGTGAGTGCCACGCAGGTACCGAAGGATCCGCTTCACCGCCGTGAGATGGGGCTCCCGCGGATCATGCATGTGGAGACACACCTGCTGAACCGCGTAGGAGATGTCCGGCCTAGTGAAGGTGAGATACTGCAGTGCACCAGCAAGACTCCTGTAAGTGGTGGGGTCGGCTACTGGAGCGCCATCGGCCGAAGACACCTTTGCCTGGGTGTCCACGGGAGTGGAGCATGGCTTGCAATCAACCATGCCCGCTCGCTCGAGGATATCCAGGCAGTACTGCCGCTGGTGGAGGAAAAGAGCACCCGGGCGGTGCTCAACCGCAATGCCCAGGAAGTGGTGAAGCTGGCCGAGATCGTTCATCGCAAACTCGCGCTGCAGGGCGGAGATCGTGCGCTGAAGAAGAGCCGAGCTGGACGGCGTGAGGACAATATCGTCCACGTACAGGAGGAGGTAGACGGTGTCACCCTCACGCCTGTAGATGAAGAGCGAAGTGTCCGACTTGGCCTCGACAAAGCCGAGCGAGACTAGGAAGGAGGCGAACCGGCTGTACCAGGCCCGAGGTGCCTGCTTCAGCCCGTACAGGGACTTGTTCAGCCGACAGACCATGTCTGGACAACCTGAATCAACAAACCCTGTCGGCTGACTACAGTACACCGTCTCCGTTAGCGTCCCGTGGAGAAAGGCATTCTTGACGTCCAGCTGGTGGACAGGCCAAGAACGCGACAGAGCCAGCGACAGAACGGTACGAACTGTCGCCGGCTTCACCACCGGGCTGAAGGTCTCATCGTAGTCGACGCCGGGACGCTGCGTGAAACTGCGAAGCACCTACCGTGCCTTGTACCTCTCTAGAGACCCATCCGCCCTCCGCTTATGCGTGAACACCCACTTGCCCGTGACAACATTGCCACGAGCAGGACGGGGAACCAGGTCCCAGGTCCGGTTGGCAAGTAGGGCTGCATACTCTTCTTCCATAGCCCGACGCCAATGAGGATCGGCGAGGGCGCTACGGACAGAAGAGGGGATAGGCGAGATGGGTGACGAGGACGAGGCAGGCTCCGGAGTGGTCGAGGACGAGAGAACAACCCCGGAGAAGCGCTCCACAGGTCGAAGGACGCCGGCAGCCCGTCGAGTCACCATCGGGTGAACGTGACGAGGGTCCTGGTGAAGCAGCGGAGGGTGGTACACCTGGTCCGCAGGGCGCGAAGAGGACGGTCCACCAACCCGCGCTCGTCGATGATAGACGAGAACGGGATCGGCGTATCGCGGTCCGGGGGCCGTAGGTGGTACGGCTGACGACGGCGAAGACACCGTCGGGGGCGTCGGAGACACGTGAGGCGTGACGGAGGACGTCGGAGACGCTGGGGCCGCGCGTGGCGCAGCAGACGTCGTCGGAGACGCAGGGGCCGCGCGTGGCGCAGCGGACGTCGTCGGAGACGATGGGGCCGCGCGTGGCGCAGCGGACGTCGTCGGAGACGATGGGGCCGCGTGTGGCGCAGCGGACGTCGTCGGAGACGCTGGAGCCGCACGTGGCACAACGGACGTCGTCGAAGACGCTGGAGCCGCGCGTGGCGCAGCGGACGTCGTCGGGACCGTCGGAGGGACGGCCAGTGGCGGCAAGGCCGCCGGAACCGCGGGAGGCACGACAGGTGGCGTCTGAGACACCGTGGTCGTGTCTGGCACAGCTAGAGGAAGACCTGCAGAGGGTAAAAAACACGGTCGCTGGACAGGAGCGGCCATAGGATCAACGGAAAAGAGAGAATCCAACTCGGAGATCGAATCAGGAGAAGACCCAGCGAAAGGGAAGGACGACTCGTCGAATACGACGTGTCGGGAGACTAAGATACGACTAGTGAGGTCTAAACACCGGTACCCCTTATGATCAGGGGAGTACCCAAGAAAAACACATCGGGTCGAACGAGGTGAGAGCTTATGAGGGGCGGTAGCAGAAGGATTAGGGTAGCACGCACACCCGAAGACTCGAAGGTGCTCATAAAGAGGGGTGGTACCAAAAATGGCGAAGTGAGGGGTGGGAGCACTAATCACCTTTGTAGGAAGGCGATTAATGAGGAAGGTAGCAGTGTGAAGGGCATCTGCCCAGTAACAAGCATGAATAGAAGCCTGGAACATCAGGGAGCGCATAACATCATTGGTGGTACGAATCATACGCTCGGCCTTGCCATTCTGGGGAGAAGTGTAAGGGCAAGACATGCGCAACTGGACCCCACGGGAAAGCAAGAAGTGACGAAACGCGGAGTTATCAAACTCGCGTCCGTTGTCGCACTGGACAGCCCTGATGATACACCCAAACTGTGTGGAAACCCAAGCGAAGAAGTGAGATAGAGTAGCAAACGTATCGGACTTCTGTCGCAATGGAAAGGTCCACGAATAATGGGAAAAATCATCAACGATCACCAGATAATATTTGTAGCCAGAAACACTGAGAACAGGTGAGGTCCATAGATCACAATGAATCAGGTCAAAAAGGTGCTCCACATGGGTTACAGAATGTGGAAAAGGAAGCCGAATATGGCGACCCAACTGACAAGCATGGCATAAAGACTCATGAGAATCCCTAGTACACGAGATCACTGAACTACGAAACAGCTTCGACATAACTTCAGCACCGGGGTGACCAAGTCGACGATGCCAAGTAGTCGACGGAGCTGTCGTAGTCACGCAAAAAGGCGAGGGCGAAGCGGAAGCAGAAAGTCTCATCGTGTACAGGGGCCCTGAGCTCTCACATCGGAGAAGAAGACGCCGGGTAGTAAGATCCTTCACAGACAAACCAAGAGGATCAAACTCGATAGAAACATGGTTGTCAGTGGTAAATCGACGAACAGAAAGAAGATGCTGGATGATATCCGGAGCAACAAGAACATCACGAAGACGGAAAGACCCCGACGAACCCGAATCACCTACCGAGGTGACCGGAAGGACAGACCCATTCCCAACAACGATAGAAGAAGGAAAAGAAGGGTGGGAAGGGTGGGTAGAAGAGAGTATACCAGCGTCGGGGGTGGTGTGGTACGAAGCTCCAGAGTCCACAACCCACTCGGGGCTAGGTGGTGTGAGACTCATCGTACTGAAAGAAGACGCAAGTGACTGGCGATCCCAGCCCTGAGCAGGGTCAGAGTGTGGTGCCGACGACTCGGGCCGACCAACTGGGTTTCCCGAAGCCCAGTTGGCTAGAGAGGAGGGCCCAGCAGAGTAGCCTGGTCCACCAGGGGGCAGGGTCCACTGTCCACCAGTAGCGTAGACCGGCCCGCCGAAAGTCGGAGTAGTCACGTAAGCCGGCTGAGGACGTGGTGGGCGAAGTGCCGGGAGACCCGGGGACGGTCCAGGCCACATCGAGATCTAGCCTGTCCACGGGTTGTAGGGTGTGGGCCAGGTCACACCACCCTGACCCCGACCACCGCTACTGCCACCAGTAGTACCAGCACCAGTACTGGTCGTACCACCCCCACCACGGCCACCACGTCGGCCACGACGACGGTTCCCACCACCACCGGAGGTAGCAGTGACTCCTGGTGTGGTAGGTGGACGAGGAGGCTGCCCCCCAGAACCAGGTGGAGGAGGGCGTGAAGACGACCCTGAGCCGTAGAAAGCCGCGGCAGGGGAAGAAGCAGTAGATCTGCCCTGGGTGATCTCCTCGAGCTCGAGATCCGACCAGACCTTCTCGAAGGTCGGGATGTTGGTGATATGCCCAAGAGGCAATCATAACAATTCGGATAAAGGCCTGATGGATATTTGATCCATATGAAATTAGGGTACTAATGGGCCTGTGACCTAAAAGCACATTAGCACGCCTATAAATATGAGGGGTAGGGTTAGGGACAGAGGACTCCACGAGATAGCAGTCCCAGCCGCCGCCCCTCACAGGTCAGCCGCCGAAACCCCTGCCGCGCGCACGGTGCTAGCACACCGACGCACGACGTTCCTCCCTGTACGTGTGGACTCCGTGGAGGCGCTGCTGTTACTGCTGCGCTGATCGGCTACGACGCGCATCTACGATCCGCTACGCTGCGCGTCTAGTGGTAACGATCCATGACCTTCTTACTCGCATGTTTCCTGGGTGATACGGTCGAATTGCTAGAGTAGCGCATCCCTATTTCCCTACAGTGGTACCAGAGCCGACTTGCGTAGTTTTTGGTCTGGATCTTAGATGCGATCTACTGCAGACAAGTTCATATGATGAATTTTTATACTTCGGCTTTTGGGGTTTGGAATTGGTTAGAGTAGATTGCCATCATATGACTAAAGGATTAGTTCGTGCTCCTTCTCTGCTGTGTGCGCAACCTGTCCCTACCGGCTGGAATCACCATCGGGACTAATAGTGTACATAGCTAACAGATTGAGCCAACAGATCACGGTCATGTGTCGCGATCTTCTCGTGGATAACCAGTCACAATGAAAATTGAGGCATTCTGAATGACTCAGATTCGGGTTGATCTGATCAATTCGATGAGATTTTCATAGTGATTTCATAGATGCCTATGTAATTTCATAGATAATCACGGTCATGGATCGACGTTGCTATCTGCTATAGTGACATCATTAAGTTGTTTCGCGATAGACATCGTTCTACGTTTAACTTGTTTTGCAGGGAATGATGTGAATGGTATGGCGTAAATATGATGTGATAATCTGTGTGTAAAATTCGTGTAGCCTGCGTGTTGCAAATTTAACACAACCGGGTTGAGGTTGTCACATATTTGTATAACGACCTGCGTGTCGCTCTGTGATGCCTGATCTCTCATGTAATTTATTTGATAGCTATTAGATGTATTAGCTTCTTTTATATTCATTGAGAAACCTCAAGCATGATGGCGATGGTAATCACCATAAGAAGGGAGACATGGCGGTGTAGATCATGATGGAACCATGGTGATGGAGACCAGTATGATCCTAAAGGCCATACTATTCACATATATGATATGATCGTATGCCTGTGATGTTTTACTATTCTTTTCATGCTTTTCATATGGTGGATGTTTTGTCATGATAGAATAGCTCCCCTCGGAAAAGTTGAGTATTTGATGCCATTTACCTATAGCTGCACCTATGTTGTTTTGATCGTTGTATGGTAGGTTTGCCAAAGCAAAATACCGTCATCTATCATAATGAATAGGGTGAATGTTGGACATTCACATGCATAGTATTGGTTTACTCAACAAAGCTATCAAAACGGTTTTGGGCTTTATGACATAGTGTTGGGAGCCGGGGCATTGGATGTCACCCAACAAACAAAAATCATATAGAGATATGATTAACAATGGTTGTTTACCTATGTCACTAATTTTCTAGTAGTGAAGCCAAAGCTCACTAGGAATTAGTGAATATGGATCTTGGACCACTATATGTCGTTAGAGGGAGGACGATGCTCATATAGTTGTGGTGTCTTTTATTAAACTGTTAATAAAAGATTGATACATAACATAGTGCTAAAACCTTGCATATTTATTTTCTATTGTAGATCATGTCTGCTAGTAACAATTCCGATTTCAATTTGCGATCTGTGCTTGAGAAAGAAAAGCTCAATGGAGCTAACTTTATTAATTGGTACCGCAACTTGAGAATTGTTCTCAGGCAAGAGAAAATTGAGTATTTTCTTGAGCAACCATACCCCAATGACCTCCCCGATGATGCAAATGCCGCAACTCGCAGGACTTATGAGAAGCACTGCGATGATGCGTTTAATGCAAGCTGCCTCATGCTTGCCACAATGTCCCCTGATCTACAGAAACAATATGAGCATGCAGATGCTTATTCTATGATTCAGGGACTACGTGGAATGTTTGAGAACCAAGCAAGGGCTGAGAGATACAACATCTCAAAGTCCTTGTTCTCATGCAAGCTGGCAGAAGGTAGCCCGGTCAGTCCTCATGTAATCAAGATGATTGGTTACATTGAGACTTTGGACAAACTTGGTTCTGAACTCAAGGATGACCTGGTTATTGACTTTATTCTCCAGTCACTCCCACCGAGCTATGAGCCATTTATATTGAATTATCAAATGAATGGCACGGAGAAAACGTTAGTTGAATTGCATGGGATGCTTAAAACAGCCGAGGAAAGCATTAAGAAAAACGCCACTCATGTGATGATGGTTCAAAAGGAGAATAAAAAGAGGAAGCGTGTGATGCATCCTAAAGACAAGGGAAAGGTTCCAAATGAGTCTTCAAGCTCAAAGCCAAAGGGCAAATCAGGCCCTTCTCCTAATGATGAATGCTTCCACTGTCATGCTAAGGGGCATTGGTCTAGGAACTGCAAGAAGTACTTGGAGGATAAGAAGAAGAAATGGAGTGAGACTTCCACTTCAGTTATAAATGTTATAGAAATCAATATTGCTACATCTTCTACTGAATCATGGGTATTTGATACTGGATCAATGATTCACACTTGCAAATCGTTGCAGGGTCTAAGTGAGACTAGAAGATTTGCAAAAGACGAATTGGATGTTCGGGTCGGCAATGGAGCAAAGGTTGCTGTCATAGCTGTCGGAACTTATCACTTGTCATTACTCTCAGAATTAGTTTTGGAATTAAATAATTGTTATTGCATTCCTTCTTTGAGCAAGAACATTATATCTTTTTCATGTTTGGAAGAAGTTAATGGTTACGAGATTATAATAAAGAACAAATGTTGTTCTATTTATTATAATAATATTTTATATGCTCAATGTCTATTAGTGAATGAATTATATGTTCTTGATCTTGAGGATAAAACAGTCTATAACATTAATAAAAAAGGGCTCGACGAAATGATCTAAATCCCACTTTTATTTGGCATTGTCGCTTAGGTCATATAAATGAGAAACGCATTGAGAAACTTCATAAAGATTGTTTGTTAAGTTCATTTGATTTTGAATCACTTGACACATGCGAGTCTTGTTTGCTTGGGAAGATGACCAAAGCACCCTTCACTGGTCAAAGTGAGAGGGCAAGTGACTTGTTAGGACTAATACATACTAATGTATGTGGACCAATGAGTTCGGTACTTAGAGGTGGTTTTCAGTATTTCATTACTTTTACCGATGACTTTAGTAGATATGGATATGTCTATCTAATGAGGCACAAGTCTGAATTTTTTGAAAAGTTCAAAGAATTTCAGATTGAAGTACAAAATCAGTTGCGCAAGACAATTAAACTTCTATGATCTGATCGTGGGGGTGAATATTTGAGCCATGAATTTTATGATCATTTAAAACAATGTGTAATTTTTCCACAGTTGACTCCACCTGGAACGCCCCAATGGAATGGGGTTTCCGAGCGGAGGAACCGAACCTTGTTAGACATGGTTAGGTCGATGATGAGCAAGACTGATCTTCCACTATCCTTTTGGGGTTATGCTCTTGAAACTGCTGCGTTTACACTAAATAGAGTCCCAACTAAGTCTGTTGAGAAGACACCATATGAGATGTGGACCGGGAAACGTCCCGGATTGTCTTTCCTCAAAGTTTGGGGATGTGATGCTTATGTCAAATGTTTGACGTCAGACAAACTTACTCCCAAATCAGACAAATGCTTCTTTGTGGGATATCCTAGGAAAACCAAAGGATATTATTTTTATAATAAAACGGAGGGTAAAATGTTTACTGCTCGCAATGGTGTCTTTTAGAGAAAGAGTTTCTCTCAAAAGGAGTTAGTGGGAGCAATGTGCATCTTGAAGAAATTCAAGAAATATCTGAAAATGTTTCGGCACCCTCTAACCCTATATAGGATGTACAAGATGTTGTACAACCACTTCATGAAACACCAACCCCACGAAGGTCTACAAGAGTACGTCGTGCAACTGAAAAGTTGACACTCCTAACCACGGAACCACAGGACATGGTATTGTTGGACAATAATGAGCCTGTGACCTACACTGAAGCAACAATGGGATCCGACTCTGAGAAATGGCTTGGAGCCATGGAATACGAAATAGAATCCATGCATGAGAATCAAGTTTGGAACTTGGTTGATCCAATCGATGGTGTGAGACCGATCGATTGCAAATGGATTTTCAAGAAAAAGACTGATATGGATAGAAAAGTTCACATCTATAAAGCACGATTGGTGGTGAAAGGTTTCAAACAAATTCAAGGTGTTGATTATGATGAAACATTTTCGCCCGTCGCTATGCTAAAGTCTTTTCGGATTCTCCTAGCGATTGCTGCGTATTTTGATTATGAAATATGGCAGATGGATGTCAAAACAACCTCTCTTAATGGGAGTCTGACTGAGGATGTGTACATGGTGTTGGATAGACCCATTCCGAGACACTGTTGGGATTGTTATTTAC
This sequence comes from Neostapfia colusana, assembly GCA_030760725.1. NCBI lineage: Eukaryota > Viridiplantae > Streptophyta > Magnoliopsida > Poales > Poaceae > Neostapfia > Neostapfia colusana. The sequence continues at coordinate 22,726,233 of JASWHV010000011.1, forward strand.
ATATGTGCCATCAGTTGGTCTTGAGTGATACACCTGCTAGATTCTTTAACCTGAGATCGCCATTGTTTCTCACTATGTATAGTTGTGCACTTTGAAACTATCAAACGCTACTCCGTAACTGGGTGGTCATAAAAATAGTCTTCAGGTGCATGATGAAGCATGGAATGAGATGTGTGCGGATCAAGATGGGATTTGCCCCTCCTAAATAACAGGAGAGATATCTCTGGGACCCTCGAGATAGTTGGATTGAAAGTGCATGGCCATGCCAAAATGATTAAAGAGTTAATCATTATGACTAAAAGTTAGTCATAGATTGAATCCACTATTTGATCGAGTGAATGGTCGAGCTATCACAAGGATGGCACGTATCTCGCCTTGAGCTTTACTGGTATCGTGTGGCAAAGGAATTAGCATGTGAATGTATCTAGGTTCAGCCGATATGATCTTTATGTACATTCGGGAGTCAGTATGTCCTGCTAGGTACCTCTACTGACTTGTGTTTGAAAACGGTTTTCATTCATAACCGACTGTACATGAACTTAACGGGTCACACTTAAGGGGATGGAATATTGAAAAACTTGGCTATATGATTGTCTCTAGTGCAAGTGGGAGATTGTTGGTAATATGCCCAAGAGGCAATCATAACAATTCGGATAAAGGCCTGATGGATATTTGATCCATATGAAATTAGGGTACTAATGGGCCTGTGACCTAAAAGCACATTAGCGCGCCTATAAATATGAGGGGTAGGGTTAGGGACAGAGGACTCCACGAGATAGCAGTCCCAGCCGCCGCCCCTCACAGGTCAGCTGCCGAAACCCCTGCCACGCGCACGGTGCTAGCACACGGACGCACGACGTTCCTCCCTATACGTGTGGACTCCGTGGAGGCGCTGCTGTTACTGCTGCGTTGATCGGCTACGACGCGCATCTACGATCCGCTGCGCTGCGCGTCTAGTGGTAACGATCCATGACCTTCTTACTCGCATGTTTCCTGGGTGATACGGTCGAATTGCTAGAGTAGCGCATCCCTATTTCCCTACACGGGAAGGGCTTCTCGCGGAGAATCCACGAGCGAACGTGGGTGTAGCGTTCATTCTGGCCCTGAAGAACCTGAAGAACGAGAGTACTGTCCGGGATGGGATCTCCAAGGTCACGAAGGGCGTCAGCCATACCCTTCATCTGTCGACAATATGCAGTAATGGAGAGATCACCCTGGACAGTGGAACCAAAGCGGGCCCGGATATGGAGAGCTCGGGTCGCTTGGTTCCCCTGGAAGCGAAGCTCGAGTACCTGCCAGGCCTGACGAGCCGTACCGCCACCCTTCTGGGCGACGATATCCTGAAGCTTCTCAGAAAGTGTGCCGAGGATCCATGCAAGGACAAGACTGTCCATGCAGATCCACGAGTCGTCCAGTGGGCAGTCATCTCGCAGCACATGGTCTTCCAGCCGAAAGCGTCGCAGCGTCAAGAGAAGCAAGCTGCGCCAACGAGTGAAGGATGTAGAGTCTGAGCTGAGAACAACCGGGACAAGAGTCCGGATGTTCTGTATGCCACCCGCCTGGGCATGTAGAGCAGCGACGAGAGACGTCGAGTAGGTAGTATAGGCAGCACCATCTCCTGGAGTATCCTGTGTGTCGCTCCACTGTGCGGGCGGAGACTCCTCAAGCTGACGTGTGAGAGAGGCCGCAGCAGCACGTTCCTGCTCCAAGGCGAGGACGAGCACTCGTTCCCGCTCACGGGAGATGGCCAAGGCAGTAGCGACGTCGGAGACGTGCGAAGAGGACTGTCCCCCGGATCCAGCAGGAACAGTATGCCCAGCGGCGCTCACAGCAGGACCAGCAGCGAAACCCGACGGCCAGGCAGCGCTGGGGAGGCTGAGGGACCCACCTGCTGCCAGGCCGGCCACACCAGAACCAGGCCCGAGGAGTCCAGCGGCTGTGTGCCCGGGGGAGAAGACACGAAGAGCAGCCGCAGGGTTGGGAGCCCTTGATCTGGTGGCGGCAGCCCCAGGAGAGGTGGCGGGACGACCAGCAGCGCCAGGCCCGGTGGCGGCGGGCGTAGGGAAGAGGGCGGCCTGGTCGGCGGGGTCAGGGGCACTGACCCCAGCAGCGGCCGCAACCTGACAGAGAGGAGGGGGCGGCGGGGCAGGCGTACCCGCGGCGGCCGCGCCCGAGGTCGCGCTGGAGGCGCTAGAGGTTGCGGCGGAGGCGGCGGCGGCGCCCGTGGCCGCGGTGGCGGCGCCCGTGGCCGCGGTGGCGGCGCCCGTGGCCGCGGTGGCGGAGGAGGTCGTAGATGCCATCGGGAGAGAGGGCCCGCGCGGCGGGCGCGAGGAGGAGCTCGCGGCGGCGCGAGGGAGGGGCGCGCGGCGGCCGCGAGGTGGGGCGCGCGGCGGCGCGAGGAGAGGGTAGGCGCTCGCGCGGCGGCCGGGTGAGGAGAGAGAAAAGAATCTGATACCAAATTAGATTAGGAAAAGTAATCTCAATTAACAGACTGTCAATGAGTTACATATATATAGGGGGATACAGCTTAAGGGTTAAGCAACCCTAATACCAAAAGACTAAAATACCCCTACCCCCCTATACATGCAGTCTAACACCCAGGAGGGGCACAGAAGGGTCTGTCTAGACCCTAGGAGTTCCTGCGTCAGCCTCCATACTTGCTGGAGAGAGTCCAGCACCTGCAGCGTAGCCCCAAAGGTCCCTGCAGGGACTGTCCAGCGCAAATCAGTGCTGGGACAGTCATGCACGGGGTCAGCAGCAGCGGGGGGTTCTGGACTTGAAGATTCCAGCACCTTCGTCACGCCCCGGAATCCTCCACGGCCCATCTGCTTCGCCACACCGCTGTTGGACCCCGGTAGCAACGTCGTCGACGCCTACTACGACGACGGGGCGAAACTACGGTTCCGCACGATGCGCAACGTGCTTGGAACCCTCACCCCTCCTGGTCGGGTTGGGCGCCCACCAAGCTTGGAGGAGGGGGAGCTCATGTTCACCACCGCGGAGGAGCCCACGTCATTCGCCGATGCTGAGGAATACCCTTGCTGGAGACGGGCCATGCTCGAGGAGATGGAGTCTATAGAAGAAAACAAGACATGGCAACTTGTTGATCTTCCTGCAGGACACAAGCCCATTGGCCTCAAATGGGTGTTCAAGGTGAAGAAGGACGAGCATGGGGAGGTGGTGAAGCACAAGGCTCGACTGGTGGTAAAAGGCTATGTCCAACAGCAAGGAATAGATTTTGACGAGGTATTTGCTCCTGTAGCTCGTCTCGAATCTGTTTGCTTGCTCCTTGCAGTTGCTGCGCACAAGGGGTGGGAGGTACACCACATGGACGTGAAGAGCGCCTTCCTGAACGGCGACTTGATGGAGGAGGCGTACGTCTCCCAACCCGCTGGCTTCATCATCGACGGAGCCGAACACAAGGTGTATCGGTTCAAAAGGCTTTATATGGACTTCGTCAGACGCCCAGGGCCTGGAATGCCAAGCTCAACGATAGCGAAGGCTTTATATGGACTTCGTCAGACGCCCAGGGCCTGGAATGCCAAGCTCAACGATAGCTTGCTATCGCTTGGTTTCCAGAAGAGTACGAGCGATCCCGTGATTTATTTCCGTGGGGCTGAAGATGAGAAGCTCATCGTTGACGTGTACGTCGACGATCTTGTGATCACAGGAGGAGGCGACCTCAAGAAGTTCAAGGGGGAGATGATGAAGAGGTTCAAGATGAGCGACTTGGGTCTCTTATCGTATTATCTTGGCCTGGAGGTGCGGCAAACTGATGCAGGGATAAGCGTTGGGCAGGCGGCCTACGCTTCCAAACTTGTCTCTAAAGCTGGGCTGGAAGGATGCAATCCCTGTGCATTTCCCATGGAGCAAGGCCTCAAGCTTTGCAGGACAAGTGATAGCCCGTTGGTGCATGCAACAGACTATTGGAGCTTGGTTGGAGGGCTGCGATACTTGGTGAACACACGTCCCGATCTTGCCTACTCGGTCGGGTATGTGAGTCGATTTCTAGAGGAGCCCAAGGAGGATCACTTTGCTGCAGTCAAACGCATTGTACGCTACATAGCGGGTACAATCAACTATGGAGTCTTCTATGCAAGAGGAGGAGACATGAAGCTTATTGGGTACTTGGATAGTGACTATGCGGGAGACGTGGAGGACCGCAAGAGCACAAGCGGGGTGCTGTTTTGTCTTGGAAACAGCCCCGTTTCATGGCAGTCCTGCAAGCAGAAGGTGGTGGTCTTGTTCTCATGTGAAGCAGAGTATATCGCAGCAGCTCAAGAGGCATGTCAAGTTGTATGGATGGCACGACTGATGGAGGACTTAGCTGAAAAATCGAAGGCGCCGGTGCTGCGGGTTGATAACAAGTCAGCTATAGACTTGAGCAAGAACCCGGTACACCATGACAGAAGCAAGCACATCGATGTCAAGTACCACTACATACGGGATTGTGTGGACAGCGGTACTATTGTGCTCGAGCAAATCTCAACTCAAGACCAGATGGCAGACATCTTGACCAAGGCCCTTGGAAGACAGAAGTTCGTGGAGATGAGGAGAAGGATCGGGATCCTAGACGTGGGCTAGTGTCAGGATCAGGAGGAGAATGTGGGCTGATCTGCCCCTGGCCCAGGGCGGCCAGAACTGGGCCAAGTGGGCTGGTCAGCCCTGTCCCAGGCCGGGCCCCCTTTCTAGAATGAATCTGTTGTGGATGCGTTTGTGGGCCCCAATATGGTCGGCGTGGGGCCCACAAAGCCCACAACTAGGTCGGCCAAGCCCTGCAGCCGCACCAGGAGGATATTTAGAAGATTTAATTAGATATAGAAAGAATAAAAAGGGGTTATAGATTGAGTCAGTTTAGATAGAAAGAAATAGACTAAAAAAAGGAGGAAAAGAATCCTAGTCGGTTTGGGGGATTGTTCCCAAACCGACTAGGAGAAGGGTGCGGCCAAGGGGGGTCCTGTCCCCCTTTATAAGCAGCCCCCCTCCCTCATGTTTTGATCATCCAGGAAAAATAAGAATCCCCGTTGAGGGCTCTTCTTCTCCTTGGATCACGGTGGCTTCGAACCCTAACCCTAGCCGCCGTGACCATCTACTTTGTCCCCCACGTTACGTACCGCGCAACTGCTCCCACGCCTCCTCGCTGCTGGTTTCTCCCGTGCGCAGCCCTAAGCGCAGCCAAGGGGTCTCCCCCCTCCCTGTTTCTCAGCATTTGGCATCAAGAGACTCCGGGGCAGCGACCATGTCCGGCCCCGTGGACGATTCTGGGACTTTCACCCTCCATGATCTTGGCAACATGATGAGCAAGATGATGGGGCAGATCGACACCATCAACAAACGCTTGGACCGCCACGATATGCGCCTTGCACGCGTTGAGAAGGCACCGGAGCGGGAGTTCTCCGGTGACGAGGACCTGCAACAATACTCACCGCAGGGCAGCAACCTTCCCCGCAGTTGCGGCAGCGGCAAGGGCGGCGGCAGTGGCAGCGGCGGCCATGGCGGCAACGACGACCACTACAGTACCAGGCGCCCACCGGGACGCCCGACCTTCGACGATGGCGGGCTGCGTCGTCACAAGGTCAATTTTCCCAAGTTCGACGGAGAAACAGATCCTCTGCCCTAGCTCACCAAGTGTGAGACATACTTGCGAGGGACACGTACGATGATGCTAGAAGAAAAGGTGTGGCTCGCGTCTCTCCACCTGGAGGGTGTCACGGCCGAGTGGTACGCTGCTCTAGAACGTGACTGTGGCATCGTGTCCTGGGAGCGGTTCGCGGACTTCGTCAACATGCGCTTCGAGCCTCCGCTCCGCTCCAACGACCTGGCGGAAATTAAAAATCTCCGTCGTACTGGTACGGTTGAGGAATATCAGCGTCAATTCCTGGTCCTTTGTCGTTGCGAGGATCTCAGCCAGCGCCAGCAGATCAACCTCTTCACAGCTGGCCTCGGCGAGCCACTTAGAACGGATGTGGACCTGCAGTTTCCCACTAATCTACAAACCGCCATGAGTCTGGCCAGAGCCTTTGAACGTCGACTTTCGGCAACAACAGATAGCGGAATACAAAAGGGCGCCGCCTCTCAACGCTCCACACGCTCTTCTGTTGTTTCCCGCGCCTCTACTACGGCCTCAAGTGGCAGTTCTACAGCACCCGCCCCGACACCATCGACAGCGGCATCTTCTCGCCCGCGCTTCAAACGCCTTACACCCGATGAGATGGCTGCTAAGCGGGCAAGCGGCGAGTGCTATCACTGCCCTGAGCGGTACACACCGGACCATAAGTGTGCCGGCAAAGGAATCTTCCTTCTGGAGCTTGACGACGATGACGACGTTGACGCAGCCCTGATATGGGCATCTCTTTACACGCCCTGACCGGCATCGACTTCGCCAACACAATGAAGCTCCAGGTCTACGTCCACGGCAACCTACTGACAACATTGGTCGAAACAGGGTCCACTCACACCTTCATTAGGGAACCACTCATCAAGGTGCTCAGCCTGATGATGTTGCCACGGCCAGGCGTCGGCGTCCGAGTCGCCAACGGCGACTCTATCTCCTGTACAGGCATCTGTCCACGTGTACTCTTGATGATTGCAGGGGATCGCTTCAACGTCACATGCTATACGCTTCCACTGGACGACTTCGACTTTGTTCTAGGAGTCCAGTGGCTGCGATCTTTGGGACCCATTCTCTGGAACCTTGAGGACCTCACGATGAAATTGTGGCGCGGGGACCGTGAGGTGATCTGGACGGGGCTGCGAAGTTCAGCCCCGATATGTGCCTCTCTAGCACCACCTACTGATACGATGGGCGCCCTCCTGGATGGCTTCCAGGACCTCTTCAACGAGCCACGCGGGCTTCCTCCTGCACGGCGCCACGACCACCAAATCAGGCTCCTGCCGGGAACAACTCCAGTAGCTGTCCGGCCGTACCGCTACCCCCAGCTTCTTAAAGACGAGATTGAGAAGCAGTGCGCCGAGATGCTTCGCCAAAGCATCGTCCGAGAATGCACATCTGCATTTTCCTTGCCCGTACTATTGGTCCAAAAAGCCGACGACACGTGGCGCTTCTGCATCAACTACCGCGAGCTCAACGCCAGAACTTTGAAAGACAAGTTTCCGATCCCGGTGGTTGACGAGCTACTGGACGAGCTTCGCGGCGCAAGGTTCTTCACCAAGCTTGACCTCCGCAGCGGCTACTTTCAAGTGCGCATGCACTCGGACGGCATTGAAAAGACAGCATTCCGAACTCATCGAGGCCACTATGAGTTCTTGGTGATGCCATTCGGCCTCACCAATGCGCCGTCCATGTTCCAGTTGTTGATGAACGACGTCCTCGGCCCTTACATCAGAAAATTTGTGCTTGTCTTCTTTGATGACATATTGGTGTATAGCAGGTCCTGGGTCGAACACCTTCAGCACGTCAAGCAGGTGTTCCAGACACTACGGGCAAACAAGCTGTTCCTGAAGAAATCTAAGTGCTTCTTCGGCCAGGAGACCGTGTCCTACTTAGGACACATCATATCTGCTCACGGCGTGGCAATGGATCCGACCAAGGTGGAGGCCGTGGAACGTTGGCCTACACCTCGGTCCTTACGAGCCTTGCGAGGTTTCCTCGGGCTCACCGGCTACTATCGCAAGTTCATTGCGGGGTATGGTGCGGTGGCCGCACCCCTCACCGCCCTCCTTAAGCGGGAAGCATTCCGCTGGACTGATGATGAGCAGGACGCTTTCTCCCAACTTAAGCAGGCGCTGATGACAACGCCTCTACTTCAAATGCCGGACTTCGACAAGCGCTTCATCGTTGACTGCGACGTGTCCGGCGCCGGCTTTGGGGCGGTTCTACACCAGGGCGACGACGCCATAGCATTTTTCAGCCGCGCTGTAGCAACTCACCATCATAAGCTACCGGCATACGAGCGTGAGCTGATCGGTCTTGTGAAGGCCGTACACCATTGGCGGCCTTATTTGTGGGGTCGTCCCTTCACTGTTCGGACTGATCACTTCAGCCTAAAATATATCCTGGATCAGCGACTCACGACGATTCCCCAACATGCTTGGGTGAGCAAACTTTTTGGTTATGATCTGCAGGTTGAGTACCGACCGGGGCGCTTGAATGGGGCAGCTGGCGCCCTGTCCCGCCGCGATGAGGAAGACATAGCTATTCACGCCCTATCCGCGCCAGTCTTTCCACTCTTCGACTCGCTCCGCGCGGAGATCGCTACAGACCAGCAGGCGCAGCAACTATGTGCCCAACTCCGGGAAGGAGTCGCACCTGCTAACTGGGCCGAACGCGACGGCCTTCTACTTCACAAGGGGAAGCTCTTCGTTCCCGACAAGTCCTCCTTGTGGCCCTCTCTCCTAGCCGAGGCGCATGATGGGGGCCACGAAGGCTTTCAGAAGACAGTGCATCGGCTACGCCTCTCCTTCTACAACCCGTCCTTGCTACGGCGGGTGCGTGAGTATGTCCGCGGGTGTGCTACGTGCCAACGCAACAAGACTGATCATCTTCATCCAACCGGCCTGCTACAACCGCTGCCTATACCGTCGGAAGTCTGGAGTGATATCTCCATGGACTTCATTGAAGGTTTTCCGAAAGTTGGTGGGAAATCAGTGATTTTGACAGTGGTAGATCGCTTCTCCAAGTATGCCCACTTCATTCCCCTGAGCCACCCTTACAGTGCTGCATCAGTGGCACGGGCATTCTTCGACGACATTGTACGACTACACGGCTTTCCCTGCTCCATCATCAGTGATCGTGATACCGTCTTCACCAGCCTCTTCTGGTCAGATTTGTTCCGGCTAGCCGGTGTCCGACTTCAGCTCAGCTCAGCCTTCCACCCGCAGTCTGACGCCAATCTGAGGTCGTTAACAAGATCATCACTGTGTACCTCCGCTGCTTGGCTGGTGACCGACCAAAGACTTAGTTGCAGTGGCTTCCTTGGACTGAGTATTGCTACAACACTTCCTACCAGACGACCCTCAAATGCTCGCCCTTCAGAGTGGTCTATGGCAGGGACCCTCCGGCTCTTGTTAGTTACCAACCGGGCGTATCTAGAGTAGCAGCAGTGGATAAACAGCTAAAGGATAGAGATGAATTCTTAGCTGAAATCAAGAACAGGCTTGTACAAGCACAAGTCACCATGAAAAGCTATGAAGATAAGTTCCGGCGAGAGGTGGAATTTCAGATCGGTGATTTGGTTTGGCTGCGGCTTCATCAGAGGACAGCTGTGGGAGTAATGGCGACACCTTCTTCAAAGATTGGACCAAAATATTTTGGACCATATCAGATCATTCAACGCATTGGGACTGTATCATATAAACTTCAGCTGCCTCCTCAAGCAAGGATACATGATGTCTTCCGTGTGTCCCTGTTAAAGAAATTTGAAGGTCCTGCTCCCATACAGGTGGTGCCTTTACCACCACTTCTCCATGGACGTGTTGTACCTACGCCTGAAAAAGTACAAAGGGCGCGTTTGAACAGAGGTGTCTGGGAGCTACTCGTCAAGTGGGCAGGACATTCTGAAGCTGATTCATCATGGGAGCAACTAAAAGATTTCAGGATGAAGCACCCCTCCTTTAAGCTCGAGGACGAGCTCTTTGTCGGGAAGGGGGGAAATGTTGTGGATGCGTTTGTGGGCCGCCAATATGGTCGGCGTGGGGCCCACAAAGCTCACAACTAGGCCGGCCAAGCCCTGCAGCCGCACCAAGAGGATATTTAGAAGATTTAATTAGATACAGAAAGAATAAAAAGGGAGTTTTGAGTCAGTTTAGATAGAAAGAAATAGACTAAAAAAAGGAGGAAAAGAATCCTAGTCGGTTTGGGGGATTGTTCCCAAACCGACTAGGAGAAGGGTGCGGCCAAGGGGGGGGGGTCCTGTCCCCCCTTTATAAGCAGCCTCCCTCCCTCATGTTTTGATCATCCAGGAAAAATAAGAATCCCCGTTGAGGGCTGTTCTTCTCCTTGGATCACGGTGGATTCGAACTCTAACCCTAGCCACCGTGATCATCTACTTTGTCCCCCACGTTACGTACTGTGCAGCTGCCCCCACGCCTCCTCGCTGCTGGTTTCTCCCCTGCGCAGCCCTAAGCGCAGCCAATGGGTCTCCCCCCTCCCTGTTTCTCAGCAGAATCTGAGTTTAATCTTCTTAGAGATAGACTAAAAGATCCTTTTGTAATAGATTAGGACTCTTGTGAGGGGGGGCCATATATACAATTCAAAAACACCCTAAATTGAGAGAAAGTTGAATAAAAAGAAAAAGTTCCTCCAGTTTTTCTGCCCTAGCCGCCTCTCTCCCCTGCTGCAGCCGCCGCCCCCCTCTTCCTCTCCCAAGTCGGCGCCACCACCAGAAACCCTAGCCGCCACCAGGGGCTAGGGTCTGCCGCCGCTCAGGTCTCCAGCCGCCCAAGACTGCTGCTGTTCCAGCCGCCTGCTGTTCCAGCTGGCACCTAGGGCATCATCTTCCCCAGCTGCTGCCTCCCTCCTAAACCCTAGCCGTCATCAAGTTTGGTTCAGCACCATCAAAGGCTGAGTTCAGATTGATCTGCTAGTGCAGATCAGTTTTGTACAGCAAGAGCAGAGAAGTTTTTGCGGCTGGAATTGCAACAGGACCGTCGGATGAGATCCGATGGCTCACACTAACTAGGCCGCTTCCTCACCCTCTCAGCCCGCCTCCTCAGCCCGCTCCTCACCCCGCCTGGCCACCTCTACCCTCGCCTCCTGACCCCCGCCTCTGTCGCCGCCGCCTCCGCCGCCTCCCCTGCCGCCGCCGCCCGCCGCCTGGCCGGGCGCCTAGGCGGGCGGGCGCCTAGGTGTTCAGGCGTTGATTAACAAGCCTGCTGGCAACAATGTGGAGTGAGGGAAAGAAAGGGAAGCGAGAGATTGAAGCAACACTGCATAGCGGTGGCGGTGGCATTCCGTCAATTGCTAGGAGACTGTGACACAGACACACGGTCATAGCTACTGTGCTGGGTTGGATGCCTTCCCTCCCCCTTTCTTTCTTTTTTCTTTTCTCCATTTTCCTTTTTCTTTCCTCCTACCGGACTTTATTTTCCTCTGCTAATATGCTACAGTACCAAACTTTTAGCCGGTCTAAACACCGTCTAAACGCGTGTAGGCAGTTTAAACGCTAAACAATGGGTCACTGACTGTTTAGCATTTACTGTTTAGGATAACACTGGCTAAAAGATGCACCATCATTACATCAACTTTACCAGTTTCTGTATAAATTATTAAACTAATGTATAATAGCCTGTTTTATTTGGATTGTACAGCGCATGTTACCTATTTTCATTATCGTAATTATGTTATTCTTTCATTGTACCGGTTGACAATGATTGTTATGTTGTATATGCAGGCAGCTTTTCTAGCTCTTAAGTCCTCTGGTGGAAAGTTGCTTGTATTTCAGTCAGGTATTTTGATAAATAAACTTGTCTGATATGTGTAATGTTTCACAATTTCTCTACTATCTTGCCAGATTTATTGTCGCCCTGGCTGTTAAAAGTGCTTGGAATACTATTTAATAGGTGATCCTAGATGTGAAAACTATTTTAAAGGGCATACCCAGTGCTGAAAGCTCCCACACGTTGTGGGGTCTGGGGAAGGGAATTTCTAGTCAGCCTTCCCCTTGCTTATTTTGCAAGGAGGCTGATTCGAACCCAGTACCTCCAGGACACAAGTGGAGAGACTCTACCACTGCGCCAGGCCTGCCCTTTATGTGAAAACTATTTTAAGCATGGAAAAATAAAATTGTGAACCTGCTTAGTGCGACAGATTAAGGGTGACTAACAAGCCAGCTTAGCTCATTAAGGCTCAGCTTGTTAAGGCTCGCTAAAAGAACATGCTAGCTTGGTTCGGCTCGTCAAGACCAACAAGCTAAAAATGAAGCTCAGCTTGGTTCATTTGAAAAGCTCGAGCTAGCTCGTTACTCGTTAGGCTCGTAAGCCAATCATAATTCAACTTTGATGGCAAGAACATTAGTCAATTTAAGCATTTTGATAATATTAAAATATGCCAATAATATTGAAAAATATAATACAAGATAACACTACAAAACTATCAATACGAGTCAAGAACAGTGGTTCATAAATGCAAATGAGATAGATGTTCGAATGTTTAACATAAATTATATCAATACTATACTTGAGTAATGTTGGATGGCAAGTTAGGCTTCACCAAACATAAAAATATTAGTTTCCTATTGAGTGGAGCATTATACATTTTTACTAATCTTTATATTGGCTTTCCACAGTGCTGCCATCTATTGGTATTGGTTCATTATCTGCTAGGGAAGCTGAAGGTAGATCAAATGTTTCCACTGGAGATAAGGTAATGATACACTCCTAGGTTTTATTTTGCATAATCACATGCAATGTTTATTTATAGTTTCCAGGACACTTAATTACTTCATCAATATTGCACCTTGTTTCATTGTACTTTTTTACAGATGATTGATTGCAATATTTTTACGCTTTATACAGGAAGCGCATAAGCTACTGCAACCTGCTGATAAAAATCTCAAAACTATGGCACTAGAATTTGCTGAGTACCAAGTGAGAAACTATTTTATATATTGTTGGATAATTTCGCTATCACTATTTCATAATATTTAAGTACACAAGTAACACCGTCATGTTTTTTCGGTTTATCAGGTTTGTGTAGATGTGTTTCTTATGACACAGTCTTATGTAGATATATCCTCAATATCAGTTGTCCCCAATACCACTGGTGGTCGGGTATGCCTCTATTCAATGGTTTCGTTCGATTGGTTAATAATTTAATACTGTCGATGATCTTGTAACTCTGCCAAAAGTTGCAGCAGCCACACAGTGCTGTTTGACAGTCCATTTATATCATTGGTTTTTGAGGGAAATACAGTAGGTGAAACCCCTACCGTGCATTATATCATTGGTTACCATTAAAATAGTAAGTTTATGAAAAACTATTGCAATAGGCATCAGTTGACAGTGATCTTTGTTAGTATCTTCCATAGTGCCATCCATGTATGCACCATAGAGGAAAACATTTGTTAACTCATTTTACATGTTGCCGTCAATTCTACACTTGCTCTTTCCTTATATTTTCTGCAAACTTATATTCCGGATATAAAATGAAAATGCACAAAGTTATACCTTGGCAGTTTCAGATACCATATCACACTCAACGTGTCATTTAAGGAGTTTTTTCAATCATGTTGTTGAATATGTAGTAGAAATATAAGGTAGTGTTGTTGTTTGATCACTAGATGCATGTAAAAGAAATCCAACTTACTTATATCTTCTTTGGTCGTAATAGATTTCTTTATTTTACAGGTTTACTACTATTACCCATTTTCTGCTCTTTCTGATCCTGCCAAACTCTTTAACGACCTCAGATGGAATATTAGTAGACCTCAGGGTTTTGAGGCTGTCATGCGCGTCAGATGCAGTCAGGTGAGCATATAACAAACCCTTTTTAACCCTTATATTAGCATGATAGTAACTTTTTCCTTTTCAATTTTTAACAAGCAATTAGGGGCTTCAAGTCCAAGAGTATTTTGGCAGTGTCTGCAAACGTGTTCTTACTGATGTTGATCTTCCTGTGGTAAGTAAAATTAGATGCATGATCTAGTGCAGTCTCTGGATCCATCTGTTGCTTGCATATTCTATATGTACCACAAATGTGATGCATGGTTACCTAGCTTTGTTTTTTTTTGTAGTATGTAAGAAATGATCCTTGGTATATGAAATATTTGGCTGGTGCTGTTTTAGAGCATCGTGGGATTACTGCATAGTTATTAAGGCGGTAAGGCGACCTACCCCCTTTTTATCTTTTAAGCGATAAGGCATAAGGCGAGGCGACACCTTAATAATCTAGAAATATAGAAAAATATTATTAACAATATTATTTTATATTAACAAGTATATTGTAAAAAATAAAAACAGAAAAACTTGCTTAAATTCCATCACCCAGTTAGACCCACTGGTTTGGCCCAACTACACAGGCCCACTAGTCCCGGCCCAACTCCACACCCTAAACATTTAGCCACCCCACCCGATACCCCGCGCCGCCGCGCCCCCCTAGGCGCACCTTCGCCTTTGATCAGCTCCACGCGAGCGGAACTCGGCCTCCAATCCTCGCCGCGGAACTGCCCTCCCCCTCCCCCCGCCCCCACCCCCCGGCGGCTCCCTGCGTGCTCCCGCAGCAGCGGATCTGCCAGCGCTCGGCCTCCGACCCTCCGCCGCGGAACTGGCGGCTTCCTGCGTGCTCTCGCAGCGCGGATCTGCCGGCGCTCAGCCTCCCACGGGCGCTTCTTCCCCAGGCGCAGGTCAGTGCGCCTGCCCCCCCTCTCCCCCCATTGGCTTCCTCCGCCGGCAGCCCCCCCTCCCTGGCATGTCGCCTTACGCCGGATTCTAAGGCGACAGGATACCTTAGGGTCCGCGGGCGCCTTAGCGCTTAAGCGACACCTTAACAACCTGGGATCACTGTATGTCAAGGGTTGCCACATCCAAGATATTACAACAACAACAACCAAGCCTTTATCCCAAGCCTGTTGGGGTCGGCTAGACATGAAACCCAATATCAATGAAGTAAAACAGAGGAAGAGATATGAGAACAAGGGGAAAAAAGGGAAAAAAAAAGAAAAAAAGGAAAAAAGAAAAAGGAAAAAGAGAAAAGAGAAAAGAAATAAGGAAAAAGGAAAAGAAAAAGAGAAAAGAAAAAAAGAAAAAACAAGACTACGATTCTGGCACATGAATTGCTACTTTCCATGCGGTCCTATCATGAGCTAAGTCTCTGGATACATTCCAATCTCTCAAATCTCGTTTTACCGCCTCCTCCCAGGTCAACCTTGGTCGTCCTCTACCCCTCCTAATATTTTCTCTACCTCTTAAAATCCCACTGTTAACCGGTGCTTCTGGAGGTCTCCGTTGGATATGTCCAAACCACCTAAGCCGATGTTGGACTAACTTCTCTTCAATCGGCGCCACCCCTACCTTATCACGAATCGCCTCATTCCTTATTCGGTCTCTTCTCGTGTGCCCACACATCCACCGTAGCATGCGCATCTCTGCGACACTCATTTGTTGGACATGTTGCCGTTTAGTTGGCCAACATTCCGCCCCATAGAGCATCGCGGGTCTGATCACCGTCCTATAGAACTTCCCTTTTAGCTTTTGTGGGACTTTCCTATCACATAGGATTCCAGAGGCTTGTCGCCATTTCATCCACCCTACCTTGATCCTGTGGCAAACATCCTCATCAATATCGCCATTGCTTTGTAACATTGATCCTAAGTATCGGAAAGAGTCCCTTCTAGGTACTATTTGTCCTTGTAGACTAACATTTCCCTCTTCACGACCAACACCACTAAAGTCGCACCTCATATACTCGGTTTTGGTCCTACTAAGTCTAAACCCCTTGGACTCTAAGGTTTGTCTCCATAACTCTAATTTCTTATCAACACCATCTCTAGTTTCATCTACCAGCACTACATCATCAGCAAAGAGCATGCACCAAGGGATATCCCCTTGTATATCCTTCGACACCTCATCCATGACCAAGGAAAAGATGTATGGGCTCAAAGCTGATCCTTGATGTAATCCTACCGTGATAGGAAATGCATCAGTCTCACTATCACTTACGCGCACACTTGTCCTAACATTATTGTACATATCCTTGATAAGGGTAATGTACTTTGTTGGCACTTTATGTTTCTCTAGTGCCCACCACATGACTGACCTTGGTATCTTGTCGTACGCCTTCTCCAAGTCGATGAACACCATATGCAAGTCCTTCTTCTGCTCCCTATATCTCTCCATAAGCTGACGAAGCAAGAAAATCGCCTCCATTGTAGACCTCCCAGGCATAAAACCAAACTGGTTTTTAGTGACATTGGTCACTTTCCTCAGGCGGTGTTCAATCACTCTCTCCCAAAGCTTCATAGTATGACTCATAAGCTTAATACCTCGATAATTAGTACAACTTTGAATATCTCCTTTATTTTTGAAGATAGGTACTAATATACTTTTCCTCCATTCTTCAGGCATCTTGTTTGACCGAAAAATGTGGTTGAATAGCTTTGTGAGCCATACTATTGCGACGTCCCCAAGACATCTCCACACCTCAATAGGGACATCGTCAGGGCCGAGGGCCTTTCCTCCTTTCATCCTTTTTAAGGCCTCCTTAACCTCAAACTCTTGTATCCTCCGCACGAACCGCCTGTTGGAGTCATCAAAGGAGTCATCCAACTCAACCATAGTGCTCTCGTTCCCATCATTGAATAGCCCATTAAAGTAATCACGCCATCTATTCTTAATCTCTTCATCCTTCACTAGAATGCGGTCAGTCTCATCTTTGATGCATTTAACTTGATTGAGATCCCTCATCTTTCTCTCGCGGATTTTTGCTACCTTGTATATGTCTTTTTCACCTTCTTTTGTCCCTAGTCTCTCATATAACTTATCATAGGTTTGTCCTCTTGCCTTACTCACAACCCGCCTTGCATTCTTCTTAGCCTCTTTGTACTTAAGCATGTTGCTTGCGTTTCTATCATTATGCCAACTCTTGTAACACTCCTTCTTCTCCTTAATGGCCTTTTGTACATCCTCATTCCACCACCAAGTGTCTTTATCTATAAGTTTCTTTCCCTTTGTCACACCGAACACCTCACTAGCTACCTTCCTAATGCAAGTTGCCATCTTCATCCACATACTATCTGCATCTCCATTTTCTGCCCAGGGTCCTTCTGTGATCACCCTATTTTTAAAGGATTCTTGTGATTCTCCCTTCAACTTCCACCACTTTGTTCTTGTGATTTTGACACCTTTGTCCCGCAAAGAACATGTATGGAAGCGAAAGTCAGCTACCACAAGCTTATGTTGTGTCACAACACACTCCCCCGGGATCACCTTACAATCTAGACACTCCCGTCTATCCTTTCTCCTAGTGAGGACAAAGTCAATCTGGCTAGAGTGTTGGGCACTACTAAAGGTCACTAGGTGAGATTGCCTCTTCCTAAAGAGGGTGTTGGCTATCAACAGATCATAGGCTACGACAAAGTCTAGGATGTCCTTACCCTCTTGATTTCTATCGCCGCATCCGAAACCTCCATGTACTCCTTCAAATCCTAGGTTAGTTGCACCCACATGACCATTGAGATCTCCCCCTATGAGGAGTTTCTCGGTTATCGGTACACTACTAACCATATCCTCCAAGTCCTCCCAAAATTGCCTCTTAGCACTCATGTTGAGCCCAACTTGTGGGGCATAAGCACTAATGACGTTCAAGACAATGTCCCCAATTACTATCTTGATTAAGATGATCCTATCCCCTCGTCTTCGAACATCCACTACTCCATCCTTAAGACTCTTATCTATTAGAACACCTACGCCATTCCTAGTCCCAGCCGAACCAGAATACCAAAGCTTGAAACCGGTATTCTCGACTTCTCTCGCCTTTTGACCCGCCCATCTAGTCTCTTGTACACAAAGGATATTTACTCGTCTCCTAATGGCAACATCTACTAACTCACGTAGCTTCCCCGTCAAGGATCCTACATTCCAACTACCCACCCGAAATCTATGTTCCTCGGCTAGCTTCCTTACGCTTTGCACCCGTCGAGTAAGATGCAAAGACACTTGCTCACTTATCACTACATCCGGGCGATGATGTAGCGCGCCACTAAGGTGATGGCGATCCGGCCCTTGCTCATTTAACACCATATCCGGGTTCCGATATGGCGCGCCACTAAGGCGGTGGCGACCCGGCCCTTGCCCACTTAACACCATACCCGGGTTCCGATATGGCGCGTCGCTAAGAGGGTTACGCCCCAACGAATTTCTATTGGGTTTCATTTCCATGAGAGTGGCTAAGTGTAGTTGTTGGCTCGCCAAGCCTATCACAACCCCCTCCTCCTTTACCCGGGCTTGGGACCGGCTATGTCATTACAACATAGTTGGAGCTGTATCTATAGTTAATCCTGCTCATTTCAATGCTTATGTGCTTAGGGAAAATGCTTTAAATTAGATTCTGCATATCAAGTGCTCCTGTGTCAGGTGGTTCCACCTTCAGATGATAAGATAGGTACTCAAAATTTTGGAGCCTTAATTGTGTGGTGTTTCATTAGAATTTCTATTGATTGAGGAAGAAATATAACTTAAAAAATGATTAGGAATGCTGAAAACTGTCCACTGGAAGCATGTTGGAAATCCGGGATTAATTTTCTCTAATATTTCTCTCTTATCTACACATATATAGCCCCAAATATATGGTGTCCTAATATAATAATACCCCTAGACTTGAGTTGGACTCTAACTCTAACTCTAGTTAATTTAGAAAACGGGATTATTACTAACAATCACCCCCTAATTTCGTTTTCATAGATCACACTCATACTGATTAGAATGGAGACACACTTCCACCCTACACACTTTTGGGATGGACACAACTACACCTCCAGAATGAACACATCACCCTGCACGACCATGAGATGAACACATCATCTCCTATACTAACATATATGAGATGAACACATCATCTTCTTGGAACGAACACATCATCCCGAACACGAATTTGGGGTTGAACACATCATCGCGTGGTACAAATACATCATCCCACTCTTGACTTCGGAATGGTTGCAACTTCACTTCGAGTACTTATTTGAGATGGTCACATCTTCACCTCGAGCACTTAATTTTGGGATGAGCACATCTTCATTCTAGGATGGTCACATCTTTATCCAGCACACAAATTTGATTTGGTCACCTCTTCAACTCCAAGATAGGCTCATCTTCATCCTGCACTCGATCTCGGAATGAACACATCTTCATTCCGATCACATACTCGAGATGATCACATTTTCATCTCGAGCACACCTCTTTGTGACGCTCACGGCCACCACTGTTGCCGCGAACCACCTCTGCCATGTCCTTGGGTACACCTCCCTTGCACATGATCAACATCTAAAAGTCTAGCCCAGCCCAACCCAACTACTAGGACCCAGCGTTTTCACGGCGTCGCCTAGGCGTCCTGTCGGTGCGGCCCTGACGCCTAGACAGGTTGCATCGCCTGGAGGCCGCCGCCACCAATCGTCGGTCGCCGGTTGCAGCCACCGGTCGCTGCACCGTCGCCGGCCCCTCGCTTCGCCGCGCCGCCGCCGGCCCTTGCCACGCCACGCCGCCGCCAGCCCTCGCCGCGCCGCCGCCGCCGCCACCATCGGTGGAGAGGAGAGTGACCCACTGCCTCCGCTCCGCCCGCTGCCTCCGCCTCCGCTCGCCCGCCGCTGACGCCGCGCCCGCCGCCTCCACCTCCGCCCGCCCGCCCGCCTCCGCTGCGCCCGCCGCCGCCTCCGCGCCCGCCACCTCCGCCTTTGCGCTCGCGGTCCGCTGCCGCGCCCGCCGCCCGTCTAGGCGCCTAGGCGGGCGCCTGGGCGTCCAGGCGCTAATTCAAAAGCCTGCTAGGACCAGCCCAACCCAGTTCACTCTTTCTCTATAGCCTATGCACACTCCAAGGCCCTAGCAGCCTCTCCCCAAACCAACCTCCACTTCTTCCTCCTCTCGAGAAACCCTAGCTGCAGCCGCCTCTGGATCGAGCACCGCCTCCCACCTCACGTCCCCGCACCCTTCTCCTGCCAAGGAGAACGAGGTTGCCTCTGCTGCTTCCACCTATCGCAGCCGACGCGGCGCGCCATACCTCTCCGCCCACGCCGTGAGCTGCGCGGGGTTCACCACCCCGGGCACGCAGGCCCCGCCGTGCTGCACCGCCACAAATTCGTATCCCGCCAGCGCGACCCGTCCCACAGCCGTCGTGCCGGACATTGAGGACTGTGCCGGGCGAGAGAAACTTGTGTGCGAGGTGCCCAGCCAGGAGGCTGTTGCTGCAACCAGCGAGCAGCTCCGGCAGACCAGTGGTGTTCCCGTCCTTTCGCGTCTTAGATGCCCCTGAGCCTCCGCGTTGGCCCACATAGCACCGCGAGCGCCGCTCACGACCCACGCGGGTGACCCTCGCGCTGAGCGCCTCTGCTTGCCGAATCAGAATCACCCTAAGCGTGCCGCCTCTTCGCCGCGCAGCCGCGGGCCCTACTGCTATTCTTCCGCTCGGCCGCCGTGGATCCGCACTTGCGCTCGCCGGGATTCACCTCGACAGCCCGCTCTGGCCTCTGGCCCCGAGCTCGCTCGCCCTTGAGCCACCCTGGGCTAGGTTGGCCGCCCTAGGAGCGTCCTCCCGGGGAGACACAAGGTTAGACCTAAACCTAGCTCTGATTACCAATTATTGTTAGAAATCCGGGATTAATCCCCTCTAATCTTTTCTCTCATTAATTTCAATTTCGGTGGCTACACATATATAGCCCCAAATACATAGTGTCCTAATCTATGGGCGTGGCGGCCAGAGCGGCGGCGGATGGGAGAGGGCGCCGGCGGCGGGCCGCTGCCGGCTCGCCGGCCGGCGGCGGCACGCTGGCAGGGCCGCGGCGGCGCTGCTACATGGAGGAGGCAGCGGCGGCGGCTGGTGGTGGGAGAGAGAGAGAAGAGGAGAGGGTGGCGGCGGGTGGGAGAGAGGCCCAGAAACCCTAACCCTAATCTGATACCATGTGAGAAGGAAATGAAGTCATTGTTAATAATGCAAGAGGGGGGTTACATATATACGCTATGAAGCCCAACTCAAAGGACCACAATACCCCTTGACACACACACAGTCTAACATTGACTTGGACTCTAACTCTAGTTAATCTAGAAAACGGGATTATTACTAACAAAGCAAGCATAAGGATACTAGACTGATTCATCAATGCAATGCCTGGGATATTAACAACAGATTCTGTAAATATGACATAAGTGGGATTCAACAGTGTACAAACAGAATCATCCAAAGTTCCTTGTTTTTTGGGCACTGCATTTTTTAGTTTTCACCCTTTTTACTTTTATGTGTCTGATGCAACAGATCTGCTATCATAATAAACCACATATTCTGAAGACAATCTTTTGATGCAGATTGACTCGGACAAAGCCATAATGGTTACCTTTAACCATTATGACAAATTCCATGAAAATTCAGAATGTGCTTTCCAGGTAATAACGCTTGCCATGTTCTTAGAGTCCTTGTCAGACTCTCCTTGGGGTGCGGCTCCTATGCCCTGCACCCCGATATATGTAGCTCATATTCATACAATACAATCATCCAATTCTGACAATCTATCATGGTATCTCGAGATTTCTGGTCTCGTGACCTCTTGCTTCTGCTGTATCCTAGCCGTCACCAATCCATGGCCGCCAATGTTTTCAAGTTGCCTAAGGGGTGACTAGGATGATTATGGTGACTAGGCAACCCCTAACCGACCTCCTAGTCGTCCTCAGTTTTTTAGCAGTTTCTAGTTGATACTATATATATATATCCATATAATTCTATGGTAGCAGTAAGCCAGTAATAGCAGAGAGATTGAGCATAGCAATTAGCTTAGAAAACAAAAATTGCGTTCCAGATTTGATGAAGTTGTCTTCCATTCAGCTGCTTTGTTCCATCTGCATGAACAAACGTGGTTAGCCAAACATGCTGAAACGAAATGACAAAACAAAGCATCAACAGCAGATGCAATGATAATAATGTTATCTGATAAAGTAGCCATGTTTAACAGAACTGCAAGATTTTAATCTGTTCAGCCCTCCGTGGACTCTGCGTTAGTAAATAAGATGGAACAGTTCATAATTGTTCAGTATCATATATAAACAAGATGGAACATCAATATTTAATTATGAGAAAAATATAATCACAGTGCAGAATTAGAACTTCAGGTTCAATAACAGTTCAGATTAGAAACAAAGACAATAAAAATTTCAGAAACAGTTCAGAACTTCAGATCAAACAGTTCAGATCAGCAACAGTTTAGAGTTCAGACAATAAAAAACAGTAACAGCTTAATGAAAGAAACAAACAGCAAGGCCCAAAAACATTTCTGACCTGATCACCTAGGCATGCTAGTCGCCGGACTAATCATCCTGGTTGGACGACTAGTTTTCTGATTGCCCGGATCGAGTCGGGCACCTTGATCATGCACTAGTGGGCGAGGAGTTAAGGACGACTAATCGTGATTAACCACCACCAACAACAACAACAACCAAACCTTTATCCCAAGCCTGTTGGGGTCGGCTAGACATGAAACCCAATATCAATGAAGTAAAAGAGAGGAAGAGTTATAAGAACAAGGAAAAAAGAAAAAAAAGGAAAAAAAGAAAAAAAAAGAAAAAAAAGAGAAAAAAAGAAATAAGAAAAAGAGAAAAGACAAAAGAAAAAAGAAAAAGAAAAGAGAAAAGAGAAAAGAGAAGAAAAAAAAACAAGACTACGATTCTGGCACATGGATTGCTACTTTCCATGCGGTCCTATGGTGATTAACCGACGACTTAAAAGCACTGATGGCCATCGCCAACTCCCTTGCTAACCCTACCGCCATGGCCTCCTTCCCCGCTGTAGGCACGCTCGACTCCTCTGCTGCTTGCGACCGTGACGCTGCTTTTGCCCGCTAACGTGATGCAGGTGATCGACGATGAGACAACTTGAGCAAAGGCTGCCGCGGAGGCTCAAACCTGCGAGGTCACCGCAGCTGCCGCCAAGAACGCTGAGCTCCTTTGCTCCATTGCCACTACGTCTAGGAGCACGTCTTCGCTGCCTTTGAGGACCTCCAACGTGAACGCAACACAACTGCTACCTATGAATGTGAGGCCATTGCAGCGCACCCGTTTGGAGGCCGATGGCAAGGTTGACACCGTCAAGGACGACCACTCTGACTACTATGAAGCCGCCACCATTGCCAACCTCCATGCAAAGGAGGCGACTATCCAAAGCATTGATGACCTCAAACGTGAGTATGAAGCTGCCTCTGCCCTCAAACAAGAGGTCGCGGTTTGGGCCCACCTATCATCCCATGAAAGAGTGACCCGAGAAACGACAAGAGTGATAATCCTTGGACATTAAATGTAATCAGTTAGAATAAATTAGAGAATAAGAGATTGAGGTGGTTGGGAGAGTATTCTAACCATCTAGGCGCACGGTAGGGGGACTCGCACGATGCCCGAGGAGAAGGTTTGGCTGGCCTCTCCACCTGGAGGGGTCGCCACCGAGTGGTACACCGCCCTTGAACGTGACTGCGATATCGTCTTTCGGAAGCGGTTCGCGGACTTCATCAACATATGCTTCGGGCCTCCACTCTGCTCCAACGACCTAGCTGAGATTAAAGATCTTTGCCGCACTGGTACGGTGGAGGAATACCAAGACGCCGGTTCCTGGTGCTCTTGTGCCATTGCGAGGATCTCAGCTAGTGCCACACAGCCCTCTACGCGCACTTCACCTGCAGCGCGCACCTCCATTGCTGCCACTAGTGGGAGCGCTGCCAACCCTGCTCCAGCACTAGCCGCGCCCACCCGCCCACGTCTCAAGCGCCTCATGGCCGACGAGGTGGCAGCAAACAAAGCGGGCAAGCAGCAAGTGCTATCACTACTCGGAGAGGTACACACCGGACCGCAAGTGCGCCAACAAGAGGGTCTTCCTCTTGGAGCTTGGCGACGACGACAACGTTGGCACGACCGTAGCTGACATGGGTATCTCGCTCCATGCCCTGACCGACATCGACCTCACCAACACCATGAAGCTCCAAGTCACCATCCGCGACAAACTG
Source organism: Neostapfia colusana (assembly GCA_030760725.1). Taxonomy (NCBI): domain Eukaryota; kingdom Viridiplantae; phylum Streptophyta; class Magnoliopsida; order Poales; family Poaceae; genus Neostapfia; species Neostapfia colusana. The sequence goes on from JASWHV010000011.1 coordinate 22,749,869, forward strand.
TTGATTGCTCTGGTCGACACCGACTCCCACACCATCATCAGGGAGCCCCTCATCCAAGAGCTCGGCTTGATGATGTTGCTGTATCCTGGCGTCGACGTTCAGGTGGCAAACGTCGACTCCATCTTCTGCATAGGGATCTCTGCACGTGTTGACTCCATCTCCTGCATAGGGATCTCTGCACGTGTTGACTCCCACACCATCAACACGGTGCTGACCTTAGCTCGACCCGAGAACAACCGGAACATGGCTGGCGTCGAGCGACGACTTCGGAAGAATTTCGGCCGTGTCGGCCGGACTCCCTAGCACCTCAAAAGCTCGAGCAAAGGGTCGTACAACATCAGTGCACTCTAGAAAAGATTGTTGTGAACTCAAATGAGCTCGGGAACGACTCTAACTAGCATGTCACCGTGCGACCTAGGTCAAAATCAGTAAAACTAGCAAAACTCAGAGAACAGCAGCTATACTCGATGGTTCTCTGAGGTTTCTGATCCTATGTACTCGCACGGGCATCTAAAAGTAGTTTGCTAAGTTTGGTGATGAGTGGTGTGATGTATCTCACGAATTTTGCAAAGTTGTCCGGTGGTTTCTTTTGTACACCGGCGCAAAAACGTGAAATTCCGGCGAGGGCAGCCCATGGCTTGCAGCTGGAGCTTGCGGTGAGGGAAGAGGGAACCTTAACGAACCTCTTTGATGTCCACTGCTCAGGGAAAGACGGGCTGTGGTGGCCGGACGAGGCGTTCTCGTGGCGGCGGCTCGGGTTGAACCGAGGAAGAAGAACCGGCTCGAAGAAGCTCGAGGAAGATCGGTCACGGGTTGGAACCGGTGCGAGAACGTCGAGGAAGGGTCGGCGAGCTCGTTTGTGGCCTCAGCTAGGCGTGACAGCTACTGGCTCGACCGGTCGACGGTGGAGCAGAGAGCTATGGCGAGCGGCGAGATATGTTGAGTATTCTGTGCGGGAGAACGACGAGTCATGAGTGAAAACAATCGGTAGCTTCCCAGGGGCGACAATAAGGACGCTGGGGACGTTGGACGTCGGTTGGGAGGTGGAAGCAGCTGCTGGCGAAGCTCCCACGCCGTGGCGCTCCCGCAGACACGCGCAAGAACCGAGCAGCGATGAGGTGGCAGTACTTGCTGAATTGGTCTATCACCGTGAGGATGACAGACTTCCCACCGACACATGGTAGCATCACGATGAAGTCCAGCCCAATGTCCATCCAGATCGCCGTAGGTATGGGTAGAGGAAGGAGCAGCCTGGTCGGATGTAGGTGGTCTGATTTGTACCGTTGGCATGTGGCGCAGGAGCGTACGTAGTCCTGAACCTCATAACGAATGCTGGGGGAGAAGAAATCACTGCGTAGACGGTGCAGTGTCCGCTGAACGCCTTTGTCACCGTCATCATGCACGACGACGGTGGTCGACAGATTCATCAAGTACTGCCACTTCATCGCCATCGCACACCCGTACACGGCGGAGTCTGTTTGCAAAGGTTTTCTTCGCCATCACAGGTTACCCCAGTCCATGGTTTCGGATCGGGACCCGTCTTCACCTCCATCTTCTGGAGAGAGTTGATGCGCCTCGTCGGCACCAAACTACACATGACTTCAGCTTTTCGTCCCCAGTCCGATGGGCAGACGGAGGCCGGCAACAAAGTGATCACCATGTACCCGCGCTGCTTCATCGGCGATCGCCCTCAGCAACAGCGTTTTTGAGGCGTCGCCTAGGCGGTGCCTAGGCGTCCAGTCGGTGGCGCGCGGACGCCAGGGCGGCTCGCCTCGCCTGGTCGGGCGGCGCCGCCGCCTCCGCCCGCCGCCGACGACCCCTCCGCCCGCCACCACCTCGCCTGGCGCCCCCTCCGCCTGCCGCCACCTCGCCTGGCGCCGTCGTAGGTGCCGCCGCCGCCTCTGTCCACCCCTAGCGCCGCCGCCTCACAGTCACAGTGCCGCCACCGGGAGTGGAGAAAAGAGGGAGAGAGGGTGAGGAGAAAACTAGGGTAGGGTTTATTTATATACCCCAGTGAAAATGAGGACCGTCGGATCTCACCCGACGGTCCACAATAGTTGGGCCGTGAGGCCCGCCCTGCGTCCTCCGCCCACCAGTCTGCCGACTCCACCCGCCTTACCTCCTCCGTCTCCTAGCCGGCCTCCCGCCTCCTCCGCTGCCTAGCTGGCCGCCCGCCTCCTCTGCTGTCGCCGCCGCCGCCGCACCCGTCGTCGCTACCCACCTCGGGCGCCTGGACGGCCGCCTAGGCGGGCGCCTGGGCGTCCAGGCGCCCCGCCGGCGCCTAGGCGTCCAGGCGGGCATTCACAAGCCTGCTCAGCAACGGCTTCGTTGGCTACCCTGGGCGGAGTACACCTACAACACCGCCTACCAGTCCGCGCTCCGAACACGTCGTTCTGGGTGGTCTACGGTCGTGACCCTCCTTCCATCCGATCCTATGAACCCGGGGAAACACGGGTGGCGGCGGTAGCAAAGACCATGGTAGAACGAGACAAGTTCCTAGCTGACACCCGCCTCCGTCTCGAGCAAGCCCAAGCCATCTACAAGCGTCACTACGACAAGCATCACAGAGATGTCCAATTTGAGATGGGCGAGTGGGTCTGGCTACGACTACACCTACGAGCCACCTCCTCGCTTCAAGTACCGGCATCAGGGAAGCTCAAGTCACGCTTCTACGGGACGTACCACATCACTGCCGTCATCAATGACGTTGCCTACAGGATGGAGTTGTCGCCCCGAAGTCGCCTCCACGACGTGTTCCATGTAGGCCTCTTGAAGAAGTTCAGGGGCACACCCCCTACCTCGCCGCCAGCACTTCCACGGATCCACAATGGCGTGGCGGTTTCGGAACCAGAGCACGTTCTCCGCTCTCGTTTGGCTAGGGGTGTCAGACAACTACCGGTCCATTAGAAGGGCGAAACGGAAGCATCAACAACATGGGAAGACACCGATAGCTTCATCGACCGCTACCTGATTTCCAGCTCGAGGATGAGCTGCTCGTCGAGGGGGAGAGATGTCATCTGGGGCCGGCATTATCAACGCCGATTTTAGGATCGGGCGCAACAACCCACGATGAGGGGCTAAACAAGTTTTTAGGAAAATAATCAGGTTGATAGGATTGAGTTTGTTAGAGTTTGAGGCTGATATGATTGAGTTTGTTAGAGTTTGAGGTTGATAGGATTGAGTTTGTTAGAGTTTGTTTCATCGTTAGCAGGCCATAAGCCTATAAATTAGAAGGAATAGGATCATTGGGGAATAAGAGATTACCTCTCAATCTCTTCCCTCTCCTTCCTCCAAACCGATCTCTCACCATCGGGTCGTCGGGCAAACCCGTCGGCGCCTCCTCTGCTCGAGGCTACGATCTCCGTAGCCGAGGTCCAGTGGTCTTTGGCACCAACGCCCTTGACATCGATCTTGTGGTCTCTCATCTAACCCTATAAGTTACTACTGGTAATTATTAGAGGGGAATAAAATGAGATAATTAATCTGAGTGTCAAGGGTATATTATATAGAGGGATTAGGTGAGGAGAAAGAACTAAACTGTGATGGAATAAGTCTTGTACTCTTGGTCTTTGTGGCCCCTAGTTAGGACAACATCTTAGTTCTTGTTAGGACAACATCTTAGACCAAGAGGACAGCATATTAGTCCTTTGTTAGGACAGCATATTAGTCTTTTGTTAGGACATCATATTAGTTCTTTTGGTAGGATAACATCTTGGCATCCCAGACTAGCATCTAGTTATATGCTTGGCTGCCTCAGCTATAAATATGTAACCCCAACCCCTAGGTTGGCATGACATTGTGTGGAATGAAACAAGAAAAATTTCCAAACTTCTAGTGACATCCTCTCCATGAGAGTGAGCCGTTCTATCCTGTAGCCTAGACATCTCCTGCTCATCTGCTTCCCACGCCTCTCTTCGTCCTCAGCCGGCAGCAAGAAGCCCGGTTGTTTCAGCTCATCCCTCCTCTGCTGCACAGACGAGCAACAACTTGTCTGAGGCAACTTCTTCCCCACACAACACTCCCCCACTAGCGCGCCATGTCCAGAGGACAGTCTCAGCGCTAGGTCGCTTCGAGTGCGCGACATCGACAGGAGGCTGAGGTCGCCACGGCAGAAGAACGTGAGCGAGCAGCGGCAGAGGCTGCAGAGACGGCGGCGAGGCTGGCGGCGGCGGAACTGACAGCGGCGAGGGCGGAAGTAGAAGCAGCAGCGGCTGCGGATGCAGCGCGTGCGGCTACAGCAGAGTTTGAGGCTCTAAGTGGCGGTAGCGACAGAAGCTCTGTTACTACCGACGGCGGCACCAACGAAGACCTCAGGCTGGCGAGGGAGGTAGCACGACCACAGACTCCACGGTGGGCAGCTACGCACCCCCATGGGCACGGCGGCTGCAGCCCAGACGGGCGCAGACGTGCCGGCGATGCTCCCGACGGGGGTGGTTGGGTCGACGGAGATCGAGGCATTTACAGGCGGCGCGACTCTCCCTCCCCGAACAGGTACCATGGTCACCACGGGATCCAGGCCATTGTCAGGGACGTTGGTACCGGCGGTGGGTGGCCTACTCTCACCAAGACCAACTACGTCGAGTGGGCCGCAGTGATGAGGATACGGCTCCAAGTGCGGCACATGTGGGAAGCAGTCCGGTACGGCGACATCGACTACTACGAGGATCGACGGCGCTGAATGCTCTCATTGCTGCAGTACCGCCCGAGATGCAGTTCTCGCTTTCTAAGAAGCGGACTACTAAGGAGGCCTAGGACGCCATCGCTGCGGCACACATCGGCAGCGATCACGCCCGCAAGACCACACTGCAGGCACTCCGCAAGGAGTGGGAGAACCTGACCTTCAAACTAGGTGAGGATGTTGATGAGTTTGCTCTCCGTCTCAACACACTACTGCAGAAGATGGTGCAGGTCGGCGACGACACCTACAACGAGGAGAGAGCCGTCGAGAAGCTCTTTCGTTGCATCCCCGAGAATAGAAGATCGCTCGCTCGATCGAGTCTCTGTTGGACCTCTCCACGATATTGATCGAAGAGGCAAGGTCGTCGACGGCGACGAACCTCAGCCTCTCTCGGGGCCTATCACCATCGGCGGGAAGCTACATCTCACTCGGGAGCAGTGGGAGGCCTGCCAAGGTGATGGGAAGAAGGGGGAGCCCTCCTCCTCAAAAGGCGGACGCAAGCGCGGCAAGGCAAGTAAGGGGCGTGGAGGTGCCCAAGCCGAGGCGCAGAGACGTGCCGAGGGTGGTGCCCACAGAGGCGCCCAGGGCGGCGCCGCCAGCAACCGGAAGCCAGCACGAGACGACACCTGCCACAACTGTGACAAGCTTGATCATTGGGCTAGGGAGTGTTGGCAGCCACGACGCGGCTAGGCCCACGTCGCACAGGTGGAGGAGGAGCCGACTCTGCTCCTGGCGCACGCAAGCATTGAGCCACCTCCAATGGCATCGGCCGCAGCGGCTCTCCTCCACCTCGATAAGCCGAGAGCACAAGCCTTCCTCGGTGACGGCTCCAGCAACGACAAGACTGACGGGTGGTGCCTCGACACCGGCGCCACCCATCACATGACCGGTCGACGGGAGTTCTTCACTGAGTTTGATCCCAATGTTTGAGGCTCCATCAAGTTTGGGGACGCCTCCGGTGTGGAGATAAAGGGCGTCGGCTCCGTCATCCTCACCGCCTACATCCCCGCGTTGAGGAACTCTATCTTCAGCCTCGGAAAGCTGGATGAGAACGGTTCGCACGTGGAGATCAAGGACGGAGTCATGAGGATTTGGGATGGCCATCGTCGCCTTCTTGCCAAGGTAACCAGAGGCACCAATCGATTCTACGTCCTTAACGTGCAGGTAGCACAACCCCTCTGCCTTGCTACTCGTTGGGATGACAAGGCATGGCCATAGCACGAGCGCTTTGGGCACCTTCACTTCGAGGCTCTGAAGTGGCTCAGTGCCACGGAGATGGTACAGGGCCTGCCGTGTCTTGACTATGCGGAGCAGTTCTGCGACGTCTGCATATTGACAAAGCAGAGGCGGCTCCCCTTTCCCCAGCACTCGAGCTTCCGAGCCAAGGAGCGGCTCGACCTCGTGCACGGGGACTTGTGTGGCCCGGTGGCACCGGGAGGGCGACGTTACTTCCTGCTGCTTGTCGATGACCTCTCGCGTGACATGTGGGTGATGGTCCTCGGCAGCAAGGGAAAGGCTGTGAACGCCATCAGGTGCGCACAAGCCATTGCGGAGGCCGAGTGCGGCAGCAAGCTGCGTGTGCTGCGCACCGACAACGGCAACGAATTCACGGCGGCTGAGTTCGCGTCGTACCGCGCGGATGAGGGTGTTCAGCGCCACTACTCCGCGCCGTACAGCCCGCAGCAGAACGACGGCGTCGAGCGGCGCAACCAGACGGTTGTGGGGATGGCTCGGGCCCTCCTCGAGCAGAGGGGAATGCCGGCTGTTTTCTGGGGAGAGGCGGTGGTGACGGCGGTCTACATCCTCAACCGCTCGCCCACCAAGACTCTCAATGGTAGGACGCCGTACGAGGCTTGGCATGGGCGCAAGTCGACAATCTCTCACCTACGGGTCTTCGGTTGTCTCGCGTTCGCCAAGGAGCTTGGCCACATCAGCAAGCTCGACGACAGGAGCATTTCGGGGGTGTTCATCGGCTACGCGGAGGGCTCGAAGGCCTACCGCATTCTCGACCCAGGAACACATCGTGTGCGCACGGCACATGATGTAGTGTTCAACGAAGGGCGAGGATGGGCATGGGACAAGGCGGTATACGACAACTTCATCGTCGAGTACGTCCACTTCAAGGGAACTGGGGGAGTAGGCAGTTCTTCTCCACCGAGCATGTCTACCCCAGTCCCCGAGCCTCCACCGACATCAGCGCCACGCTCCCCAGTCACGACCTCGGCTGCGACGAGTTCTCCGCCACCACCACCACAGCCGACGACCCCACGCTCTCCAGCACCGACTGCCATCCCTCCGAGTACGTCCACTCTGACACTAGCTCGTGTCGAGCACAACCCGGTGAAGTTCGCTACTCCGCTATCCCACGACGAGGAGCGCATCGACGCGTACCATGACGGCGAGCCGTTGCGGTATCGTACGATGGAGGATCTTCTCGGCGACCAGCCGATGTCGGGACTGGTCCCTCGCGATCTGGGGGAGCAGTTGCACCTTGCGTGCGACGACGGCGAGCTTCGGTCTTTCGCGGAGGCTGAGAGACACGCGACATGGCGTGCTGCGATGCAGTCGGAGATGGACGCAGTTGGGAACAACCGCACCTGGGAGCTTGCTGACCTCCCTCGTGGTCACCGTGCGATCACCCTTAAGTGAGTGTTCAAGTTGAGTGTACAAGGCTTTATTGGTGGGACGTGGTTTCGTGCAACAGGAGGGGATCGACTTCGACGATGCTTTCACGCCCGTGGCACGGATGGGATCTGTGTGACTCCTCCTTGCGCTGGCTGCTCAGGGAGGATGGCGGGTTCAGCACATGGATGTCAAGTCGGTGTTTCTTAACGGCGATTTAAAGGAGGAGGTCTGTGTGCACCAGCCGTCAGGATTTACGATTCCTGGCAAGGAGGGCAAGGTGTTGGGCCTGCACAAGGCCCTCTATGGCCCGCGGCAGGCACTAAGGGCGTGGAATGCCAAGTTGGACTTTACGCTCAATGGGATGGGCTTCGAGCAAAGCCGCACGAGGCGGCCATCTACCGGCGCAGCAATGGAGGAAATGCCCTACTGGTGGGTGTCTACGTTGACAACTTGGTGATCACTGGCACCAAGGATGCGGAGGTGGCAGCGTTCAAGGAAGCGATGAAAGCCACCTTCCAGATGAGTGACCTGGGATCTCTCCTACCTGGGGATCGAGGTGCACCTGGACGACTCCGGGATCATGCTTTGACAGACTGCCTACGCCAAGCGCGTTGTTGAGCTGGTTGGGCTCACAGACTGCAACCCAGCTCTCACTTCGATGGTGGAGAGACTGAAGCTGAGCCGCGAAAGCACGACGGAGGAGGTGGACGCTACGCAGTATCCGTAGATTGATCCTTCCTCTGCTGGGCCTAGGCCCGGCCCAACAGCCCAGGCCCAAGCCCAGCTCGCCCAGGCCTGGCCCAATAGCCCAGGCCCAGGCCCAGCTCGCCCAGGAGGGGGCACATAGATTGAGTCAGTTCTGATCTGAACAGATCAGAACCAGTTTAGATAGAGTTTGTTTGAGATAAGATTTGATTAGTTTTAAATCTGTTAGGAGTATATCTGTAAAAGGCTATAAATAGCCGGGTATTCTCAAGGAAAAAACGCCTCCTCCCAGATTAATCCTCCACCTTTTTCCCTGCGCTGAATTCTCCCTGCTCACGTATCCTTCAGCTGGCAGAACATACCTGCTACAGTAGATCACCCTGTGCAGCACGTCCAGCAGTCCTTGTGCTCTGTTCTCTACTGCTGTAGGGGTCTGTTCTCTTCTGTAGACACGCCAGGCTCTCCTCTCTGTTCTGTTCTACTTGCTGCTACTAGTCCCTCCTCTCAGGACAGCAAGAACAGCACCCAGGTGGGGTGCTAAACTGCTGCAGGGGATCACCAGCAAGGTGGAACACAGGCAGGTTTTTGGTGTGTTCAACACCGGAATTGCAACAATATCGTTGTCTTGTGGGGAGCCTTCGCTATCTCGCCCACACACGGCCGGACTTGGCATTCTCTGTCGGCTACGTCAGTCGGTTCATGCAGCGACCGACGACGGAGCACCAACAGGCTGTGAAGAGGATCATCCGCTACGTTACGGGGACTCTCGACCAAGGCCTCTACTACCCGAGGTGCCCTGGGGAGGCTCACCTTGTCGGGTACAGCGACCACGCCGGCGACATCGACACTAGCAAGAGTACGAGCGGGATTCTCTTCTTCCTCGGCAAGTGCCTCGTTAGCTGGCAGTCGGTCAAGCAGCAGGTGGTGGCCTTTTCCAGTTGCGAGGTCGAGTACATAGCGGCCTCTACCGCTTCGACTCAGGCACTCTGGCTAGTTCGACTGCTTGGTGATCTCCTCGGCAAAGACATCGGAGCGGTGGAACTCAGGGTGGACAACAAGTCTGCTCTGGCTCTAGCAAAGAACCCCGTCTTTCATGAACGGAGCAAGCACATCCGGGTGAGGTACCACTTTCTCTGAGGCTGCCTGGAGGAAAGGAGCATCAAGGCGTGCTACATCAACACCAAGGACTAGAGCAGACCTGCTCACCAAGCCCCTTGGGAGGATTAAGTTCCTTGAGCTTTGCTCCAGGATCGGGATGGTCTAACTCCCCCACAAGACGACGCACAAGACTTAGGGGGAGAATGATGGAATAAGTCTTGTATTCTTGGTCTTTGTGGCCCCTAGTTAGGACAGCATCTTAGTCCTTGTTAGGACAGCATCTTAGACTAAGAGGACAGCATATTAGTCCTTTGTTAGGATAACATATTAGTCCTTTGTTAAGACAGCATATTAGTCCTTTGGTAGGATAACATCTTGGCATCTTAAACTAGCATCTAGGTATATGCTTGGCTGCCTCAGCTATAAATATGTAACTCCAACCCCTAGGTTGGGCATGGCATTGTGTGTGGAATGAAACAAGAAAATTTTCCCAACTCCTAGTGTCATCCTCTCCATGGGAGTAATACTTCAGATACTAACAAACTGAGAGTAATACTTCAGATACTAACAAACTGCCCCTAACCCTAATCCCCTACAATGGACTAAAATATCCCTGATTAGCCCACATAATTACACAGTCTAACACCCCCCGCAGTCACAACATCTAGCCACTGCAGATGTTGAGACTGGATCGAAACTCGGAGAACAGCGACGACGGGAGGCCCTTCGTGAAGATGTCGGCAAACTGTGTCGTCGTCGGGACATGATGTACCCGAACCTCGCCACGTGCAACCCGCTCACGAACAAAATGTAGGTCAATCTCCACATGCTTCGTGTGATGAAGCTGGACCGGGTTGGTGGAGAGGTACACGGCGCTGACGTTGTCGCAGTAGATCAGGGTGCTCCTGGCGACGGGAGTGTGGAGCTCCTGAAGCAGCTGCTGAAGCCAGGAAGCCTCAGCCACTCCGTTAGCCACGGCGCGATACTCCGCCTCAGCACTTAAACGCGACACCACGTGCTGTCGCTTCGAGGACCAGGAGACGAGATTACCGCCTAGGATGACGGCGTAGCTAGAGGTAGACCGGCGAGTGTCCGGGCAGTCTGCCAAGTCAGCGTCGGTGTACACGACCAGCTTAGAGGCCACTTCACGTCGAAGGAGCAGGCCACCACGCAGGTACCAAAGAATCTGCTTTACAGCGGTGAGGTGCGGCTCCCTCGGGTCATGCATGTGGAGGCACACCTGAACTGCATAGGAGATATCCGGCCTGGTGAAGGTGAGGTACTGAAGAAATCATGCAAGACTCCTGTAAGCAGTGGGGTCAGTGACGGGTGTCCCGTCGGTAGCGGAGAGCTTCGCCTAGGTATCCACTAGAGTGGAGCACGACTTGCACTCAGCCATGCCCGCTCGCTGGAGGATATCCGACAGTACTGTCGCTGGTGAAGGAACAAGCCGCCTGGTCGGTCCTCGACCGCAATACCCAGGAAGTGGTGGAGGCGGCCCAGGTCCTTCATAGCGAACTCCTGCTGTAAAGCAGAGATAGTATGCCGAAGAAGAGCTGGACTGGACGCTGTCAGTACAATGTCATCGACGTATAGTAGAAGGTAAGTATTGTCACTGCCACGTCGATAGACAAACAGCGAAGTGTTCGACTTAGCTTCGACGAAGCCCTGTGAGACCAAGAAGGAGGCGAACCGGCTATACCAGGGCTCTTGGTGCCTGTTTCAGACCGTACATGGATTTGTTCAGCTTACATACCATGTGTGGATGAGCTGAGTCAACAAATCCTATTGGCTGACTGCAATACACCGTCGCGGTCAGTGTATCGTGAAGGAAGACATTCTTGACGTCCAACTGGTGGACGGGCCTAGAACGCGAGAGAGCCAGCAACAGAACGGTATGAACCGTCGCCGACTTCACCACCGGGCTGAAGGTCTCGTCGTAGTCGACTCTAGGGCGCTGAGTGAAGCCCCGAAGTACCTACCGAGACTTGTACCTCTCCAAGGTACCGTCCGCCTTCTTCTTATGTGTGAATACCCATTTGCCCGTGACAACATTGCCATGACCGGGGCGGGGAACCAGGTCTCAGGTCTGGTTGGCAAGCAAGGCCTCATACTCTTCCTCCATAGCGTGACCCCAGTGAGCGTCGGTGAGGGCGCGACGGACGGAAGTCCGTATGGGTGAGATCGAAGAAGAGTTGGTCGGTGGAGATGTCGTCGACGAGAAGACAACTCCGGAGAAGCGCTCAACCGACCGGAGACTCTCGGACTCACGTTGAGTCACCATCAGGTGGACGTAACCAAGATCCCTGTGGAGCACAGGAGGATTGTACACCGGGCGCTCGGGTACAACAACCCACTCCCGTCGTGGATAGACGAGAGTGTCTCGAGGCCGTGCGTGGCGCGACGACTGGTGCAGAGGGCTCCGGTGCCGCACGCGGTGCAGCTGGAGCTAGGGCCCCAGCCTGCGCTCGTCGCTGGTAGATAAGTGTGGGGTCGGCGAAGCGAGAAGTCGGGGTCGTCGTCGGTGTTGCGCCTAGTGCGATTGGTGACGTCAGGTTTGCTGCAGGTGACGTCGGGGAAGCTGAGGCCGCACGTGGCGTAGCTTGTGACGTAGGGGTCACTCGAGGTGCAGCGGGCGACGACGGAGACGTCGATGCCGCGCGTGGCGCAGCTGGTGACGGCGGGGCCACCTGAGGTACAACAGGTGACACTGGAGGCGTCGATGCCGCACGTGGTGCAACAGGTGACGTCCGGGGCACCTGAGGCGTAGCGCGTGTCGAACCTGCAGAAGAAAGAGGCCAAGGCAGCTGAGGAGCAGCCTCGGGGTCAGTGCGGAAAAAGAGAATCCAACTCTGTGGTGGAACCGGAAGAGGTGGTGGACAAGGGAAAGGAGGACTTGTCGAAGACGACGTGTCGAGAGATCAAAAGGCGGTGAGTGGTGAGGTGTAAGCACCGGTACCCCTTATGATCAAGGGAATACCCGAGGAAAACACACCGTGTCGAGCGGGGCACAAGCTTATGTGGGGCAGTGGCAGAAAGGTTAGGGTAGCAAGCGCACCCGAAAACTCGAAGGTGGTCGTAAAGAGGATCGGTGCCATATAAAGCAAAATAGGGGGTGGAGGCACGAATCGCCTTGGTAGGAAGGCGATTAATCAGAAGTGTGGCAATGTGGAGAGCCTCCACCTAGTATCGGGCTTAAACCGATGCCTGGAACATCAGGGAGCACATGACGTCGTTGGTGGTGCTAACCATGCGCTCTGCGTTGCCGTTTTGAGGAGAGGTATATGGACAAGACATGCGTAGGTGTACCCCATGTGCGGAGAGAAAGTTACGAAACGTAGAGTTATCGCACTGGACAGCTCGGATGGTGTGCCCAGACTGAGTGGAAATCTAAACGAAAAAGTGAGAAAGAGTAACAAAAGTCTCAGACTTCAATCGTAATGGAAAAGTCCACGAGTAGTGAGAAAAGTCATCAATGATCACCAAGTAGTAATTAAAGCCCGATACACTGGTAATGGGTGATGTCCACAAATCATAATGTATAGGATCAAAAGCGTGCTCAACATGAGTCACAGAAATAAGAAAAGAGAGCCGAACATGGCGACCAAGCTGACAAGCATGACATAAGGAGTCATGTGTGCCCCTAGAACATGAGATAATAGAACTATTGGACAACTTCGACATAGTATCTGCACTAGGGTGGCCAAGCCGGCGATGCCAAATGGTGGATGAAGCTGTCGTAGTCAAAACAAAAGGCGGTGATGCAGAGGAAATAGGAAGTTGAAGTGTGTACAGGGGCCCCGAGCTATCACATCGAAAAAGAGGTCACCGGGTAGAAAGATCCTTTACAGACAAACCAAATGGATCAAACTCAATGAAAATATTGTTGTCAGTTGTTAAACGACGGACAGAAAGTAAATTTTGAATGATATCCGGAGCGACAAGAATGTTTTTAAGCTAGAAAGAACCCAGGAGACCAGAATCACCTACTGAGATGACGGGAAGAACAGACCCATTCTCGCCAACGATAGATGAAGGAAAAGAGGGATTGGGAGGGTGGGTGGAAGAGGCATTTGGAGTGGTACGGTATGATGCTCCGGAGTCAGCTATCCAGTCGGCACCTGGTGGAGTAAGATGCGTGGTGCTGAAGGAGGAGGCCAGTGACTGTCGATCCTATTAGAGGAGAAATAGTGGGATGTATTAGATGATAATAATACTGAGGTACAGGTCTGATTATATAGAGGGATTAGGAGGGGAAAAGGACTAAACTACCCCTAACCCTAATCCCTCACTAATGACTAATATGCCCCTGTGACACACACATAATCACAGTGTCTAACACCCCCCCGCAGTCACAACATCTAGCCACTGCAGATGTTGAGACTGGACCGAAACTCGGAGAACAGCGACGACGGGAGGCCCTTCGTGAAGATGTCGGCGAACTGCGTCGTCGTCGGGACATGGTGTACCCGAATCTCGCCGCGTGCAACCCGCTCACGAACAAAGTGGAGGTCGATCTCCACATGTTTCGTGCGCTGATGCTGGACCGGGTTGGTGGAGAGGTACACGGCGCTGACGTTGTCGCAGTAGATGAGGGTGCTCCTGGCGACGGAAGTGTGGAGCTCCTGAAGCAACTGCTGGAGCTAGGAGGCCTCAGCTACGCCGTTAGCCATGACGCGATATTCCGCCTCAGCACTCGAACGCGACACCACGACCTGTCGCTTCGAGGACCAGGAGACGAGGTTACCGCCCATGAAGACGGCGTACCCAGAAGTAGAACGTCGTGTGTCCGGGCAGCCTGCCCAGTCAGCATCGATGTACACGACCAGCTCGGAGGCCGTGTCACGTCGAAGGAGGAGGCCGTAGTCGAGAGTACCTCGTAGGTACCGAAGAATCCGCTTCACAGCGGTGAGGTGCGGCTCCCTCGGGTCATGCATGTGGAATCACACCTGCTGAACTACATACGAGATATCCGACCTGGTGAAGGTGAGGTACTGAAGAGCACCTGCAAGACTCCTGTAAGTAGTGGGGTCAGAGACGGGTGTCCCGTCGGTAGCGGAGAGCTTCGCCTGAGTATCCACTGGAGTGGAGCAAGGCTTGCACTCAGTCATGCCCGCTCGCTGGAGGATATCCAGGCAGTACTGTCGCTGGTGAAGGAATAAGCCGCCTGGTCGGTCCTCGACCGCAATGCCCAGGAAGTGGTGAAGACGGCCCAGGTCCATAGCGAACTCTTGCTGTAAAGCAGAAATGGTGCGCCGAAGCAGAGCCGGACTAGACGCTGTTAGTACAATGTCATCGACGTACAGTAGGAGGTAAGCAGTGTCACTGCCACGTCGATAGACAAACATCGAAGTGTCCGACTTAGCTTCGACGAACCCCTGTGAGACCAAGGAGGCGAACCGGCTATACCAAGCTCGCGGTGCCTGCTTCAGTCTGTATAGGGATTTGTTCAGCTTACAGACCATGTCTGGGTGAGCTGAATCAACAAACCCTGCCGGCTGACTGCAGTACACCGTCTCGGTCAGTGTACCGTGGAGGAAGGCATTCTTGACGTCCAACTGGTGGATAGGCCAAGAACGTGAGAGAGCCAGCGACAGAACGGTACGAACCGTCGCCGGCTTTACCACCGGGCTGAAGGTCTCGTCGTAGTCGACTCCAGGGCGCTGAGTGAAACCCCGGAGTACCCACCGAGCCTTGTACCTCTCCAAGGTACCGTCCGCCTTCTTCTTGTGCGTGAACACCTACTTGCCCGTGACAACATTGCCACGACCAGGACGGGGAACCAGGTCCCAGGTCCGGTTGGCAAGCAGAGCCTCATACTCTTCCTCCATAGCGTGGCGCCAGTGAGGGTCGGCGAGGGCGCTACGCACGGAAGTAGGTATGGGTGATATCGAAGAAGAGTCGGTCAGTGGAGAAGTCGTCAACGAGAAGGCAACTCCGGTGAAGCGCTCAACTGGACGAAGACACCCGGATGCACGTCGAGTCACCATCAGGTGGACGTGACCAAGATCCCTGTGGAGAAGAGGAGGGTTGTACACCGGGCGCTCGGGTACAACGACCTTCTCTCGTCTCGGGGCCACACGTGGTGCAGCTGGAGTAGGGCCGCCCCCCCGTGCTCGTCGCTGGTAGGCAAGTACGGGGTCGGCGACGCGAGAAGTCGTCGTCGGTGCTGCTCCTGGTGCGTCTGGAGACGTCGGGCTTGCTGCAGGTGATGTCGGGGAAGCTGAGGCCGTGCGTGGCGCAGTAGTCGACGTCGGGGACGCAGAGGCCGCGCTTGGCATAGCAGGCGTCGTCGGGGACACCGGGGCCGCGCGTGCTGCAGTGGGTGACGTCGGAGGCAACAAAGCCCCGCGTGGCGCAGCCGGTGGTGTCAGGGACGTCGGTGTCGCGCGTGGCGCAGCCGGTGGCGTCAGGGACGCCGGTGCCGCGCGTGGCGCAGCAAGTGGCGTCAAGGACGCTGGGGCCACGTAAGGCACAGTAGGTGGCGTGGAAGACGCCGAAGTCGTGCGTGGCGTAGCGGGTGGGTAACCTGCAAGAGGTAACCGACAAGGTCGCTGTACAGGAGCGGCCTCGGGGTCAGTAGAGAAGAGGGAATCCAACTCAGCGACGGAGTTAGAGGACGGGGTGGGAAAGGGAAAGGAAGACTCGTCGAAGACGACGTGTCGGGAGATCAAGATACGACGGGTGGTGGGGTCAAGGCACTGTACCCCTTATGGTCAGGGGAGTACCCAAGGAAAACACACTGAGTCGAACGAGGCGCAAGCTTATGGGGAGCTGTGGCAGAGAGGTTCGGGTAGCAAGCGCACCCGAAGATCCGAAGATGGTCGTAAAGAGGGTGGGTGCCGAACAAAGCGAAGTGAGGGGGTGGGAGCACTAATCGCCTTAGTAGGAAGGCGATTAATGAGGTAGGTGGCAGTGTGAAGCGCCTCTGCCCAGTAGCGAGCAGGGGTAGAAGTCTAAAACATCAGGGAGCACATGACATCGTTGGTGGTCCGAATCATGCGCTCAGCCTTGCCGTTCTGGGGGGAAGTGTACGTACATGACATGTGTAACTGAACACCGCGAGAAAGCAGAAAGTCACGGAACGTAGAGTTGTCAAACTCGCGCTCGTTGTCGCACTGGACCGCACGAATCGTGTGCCCAAACTGGGTGGACACCCAAGCGAAGAAGTGAGAAAGAGTACCGAAAGTATCAGACTTCTGTCGCAAGGAAAAAGTCCACGAATAGTGCGAAAAATCATCGACGACCACCAAGTAATACTTGCATCCAGAGACACTAAGAACAGGTGAAGTCCAAAGATCACAATGAATCAAATCAAATGTGTGCTCGACACGAGTGACAGAGTGCGGAAAAGGAAGTCGAACATGGCGACCCAACTGACAAGCATGGCAAAGAGACTCATGAGTACCCCGAGTACACGAAATCGCTGAACTACCAGACAACATCGACATAGCATCAACACCAGGGTGGCCAAGCCGACGATGCCAAATGGTCGAAGATGCTGTCGTAGTCAGGGCAAGAGGCGGAGCGGAAGCAGGAAGACGCATCGTGTACAGGGGACCCGTACTATCACAGCGAAAAAGAAAGCGTTGAGTAGTAAGATCCTTCACAGTTACACCATAAGGATCAAACTCAAGGGACACATGGTTGTCAGTAGTAAAACGACGAACAAAAATAAGATGTTGAATGATGTCAGGGGCAACAAGAACATCACGTAGCTGAAACGAATCCGGCGAACCCGAGTCACCTACTGAGGTGATTGGGAGAGTCGACCCATTCCCAACAACGATAGATGAAGGATCAGAGGGACGGGAAGGGCGGGTAGAGGAGAGGATACCGACGTCAGGGGTGGTGTGGTACGAGGCACCGGAGTCCACCACCCAGTCAGGGCCAGACGGCGTGAGACCCCGCAGGTAGACCGACGGTGTTGAACGGGTCGTGACATGCCCTGGCGGTGGCGGCGCCGGGAAGGAAGACAACATGCGTGGACCCTCGACGGTCGTGCCAAGCGAGTAGGCAACAACCGATCCAGATACACCAGCGGCTGTGGGCCAGGGGCCGGCGGTGGCTGCGGGCCAGGCGGCGCCGTTGTGGGGGGCTGCAGGGCCGGCTGCAGCTGCTGCGGGCCAAGCAGCGGCACTGTCGTGGGGTGCTGCAGAGGCGACGGCGGCGGGCCAGACGGCAGCAGCGAGCCCAGCTCGAGGGGTGGCAGCGCTGGGGGCTGGATGGGCGGTGGGGGCTGCAAGAGCGCCGGCGGCGGCTAGATGCGGCTGTGCGGTGGCCCAGGGTGGTGACGCGGCGACATCTGGCCAGGGGGTGGTGGCGGCCACGCCAGCCCTCCCCGAGGCGGTGGCGGCGCCCTTGGGCGCCTGCCATTCAAGCCCAGACCCGGGCGGCCCGGGCGTACGCCGGCTCTGCCCGAAATCGGGCGGCCCGGGCGCAGATCCGACAGCAGCCCAGGGCGCTGCGGCCCAGGGCGCGGCTGCGCGGGCTGGAGACGCGTCGGCTGCGGCCCCGCCGGGCGGCGCAAATGCGTGGGCTAGAGGCGCTGCAGCAGCGGTGGCGACTGGGGCACCTCGTATGGCAGACCAGCAGGGCTCAGGGCGACGAGGCGGCGAGCTGGGGGTAGTGCTGCGGCGGCGGCTCGCAAAGGGAGGGCTGTGGCGGGGTTGTGGCGGCTGCGGCGGCGCAGCCATCAGGGGAGGAGGATTAGGGTTAAGCACTAATCCTTGATTACCTAGCTGATACCATATTAGAGGAGAAATAGTGGGATGTATTAGATGATAATAATACTGAGGTACAAGTCTGATTATATAGAGGGATTAGGAGGGGAAAAGGACTAAACTACCCCTAACACTAATCCCTCACTAATGACTAATATGCCCCTGTGACACACACATAATCACAGTGTCTAACAGATCCCACGTCGAGGGTGGCTCCTGGAGAGGGGCTGACGGCTCCGAGTAACCGACAGGATAGTCGGTGCTACCGTAAGTCGACTGTCCGCTAGAAGGGTAGCCAGACCCACCGTAGGCTTGAGTCGGAGGCCCACCAGCACTGTAGGCTGGTCCACTGTAGCCCCCGGGGTGGCTACGAACGTTGGCTGGGGGCGTGGTGGTCGTGGAGGGTGAGAACTCAGAGACAACCCAGGCCATAATGTAGATCTGGCCAGTCCACGGGTTTTAGGGTGTGGGCCAGGGTGCACCTCCCTGGCCAGTCCACGGGTTTGCCGGTGGTATTTACAAGAGGTCCGTCAGCGGCCGGACCAGTCTTCGGAGACATGGGGGGGGGCGACAGCACCTCCCGGAACAGAGGCGACGGCCGGCCGAGGGAGGGTGGCAGCAGCCGATCCAGACCCCCCCCCCCCCCCCCCCCCCCCGTGCACGACTGTTGCTGCTGCAGCGGCGGCCCATGGTGAAGGTGTGGCGGCGGCTGGTGCAGCGGCGGACCATGGGGCGGCATCGTGGGGTGCTGTAGAGGCGGCGCCGTCGACGACATTTGGCACAGCAGAGGTGGAGGCGCCGGCGGCTGCGAGCCAGGTTGTGGCGGCGGCTGGGGAAACGGCGGGGGTGGTGAACCTGCGGCGGCCCAGGGTTGCGGCTTCGATGCAGCCATTAAGGGTTAGGGTTAATGCTAATCCTAATTACCTAGCTAATGATACCATATTAGAGAGGAATAAAATAAGATAATTATTCTGAGGGTCAAGGATACATTATATAGAGGGATTAGGTGAGGGGAAAGGACTAAATTGCCCCTAACCCTAATCCCCTACTGAAAGAGGGCTAATGATGATTGTATTGAGATGATTGAAAAGCTGAGGTACAGGTGTGTTTATATAGAAGGATTAGGAGGGGAGAAAAGACTAAACTACCCCTAACCCTAATCCCTCTCTAATGACTAATATACCCCTGTGTCACACCCCTAATTATAGTGTCTAACACCCCCCGCAGTCACAACATCTAGCCGCTGCAGATGTTGAGACTGGACCGAAACTCAGAGAACAGCGACGACGGGAGGCCCTTCGTGAAGATGTCGGCGAACTGCGTCGTCGTCGGGACATGGTGTACCCGAACCTCGCCCCGTGCTACCCGCTCACGAACAAAATGAAGGTCAATCTCCACATGCTTCTTGCGCTGATGCTGGACCGGGTTGGTGGAGAGGTACATGGCGCTGACGTTGTCGCAGTAGATGAGGGTGCTTTTGATGACGGGAGTGTGGAGCTCCTGAAGTAGCTGCTGAAGCCAGGAGGCCTCAGCTACGCCGTTAGCCACGGCGCGATACTCCGCCTCTGCACTCGAGCGCGACACTACGGGCTGTCGCTTGGAGGACCAGGAGACAAGGTTGCCGCCCAGGAAGACGGCGTACCCTGAAGTAGAGTGTCGTGTGTCCGTGCAGCCTGCCCAGTCAGCGTCTGTGTACACGACCAGCTCGGAGGTCGTGTCACGCCAAAGAAGGAGGCCGTAGTCGACGGTGCCTCGTAGGTACCGAAGAATCCGCTTGACAGCGGTGAGATGCGGTTCCCTCGGGTCATGCATGTGGAGGCATACCTGCTGAACCGCATATGAGATATCCGACCTGGTGAAGGTTAGGTACTGGAGAGCACCTGCAAGACTCCTGTAAGAAGTGGGGTCAGAGACGGGTGTCCCGTCGGTGGCGGAGAGCATCGCCTGAGTATCCACTGGAGTGGAGCACCGCTTGCAATCAGCCATGCTCGCCCGCTGAAGGATATCCAGACAGTACTGTCGCTGGTGAAGGAATAGGCCGCCTGGTCGATCCTCGACCGTAATACCCAGGAAGTGGTGGAGACGGCCCAGGTCCTTCATAGCGAACTCCTGCTGTAAGGCAGAAATGGTTCGCTGAAGCAGAGTCGGACTGGATGCTGTTAGTACAATGTCATCGACGTACAGTAAGAGGTAAGCTGTGTCACTGCCCCGTCGATAAACAAACAGCGAAGTGTCCGACTTAGCTTCAACAAACCCCAGTGAGACCAAGAAAGAGGCGAACCGGCTGTACCAGGCTCGCAGTGCCCTGCTTCAGTCCGTACATGGATTTGTTCAGCTTACAGACCATGTCTGGGTGAGCTGAATCTACAAATCCTGCCGGCTGACTGCAGTACACCGTCTCGGTCAGTGTACCGTGGAGGGAGGCGTTCTTGACGTCCAACTGGTGGACAGGCCAAGAACGTGAGAGAGCTAGCGACAGTACGGTACGAACTGTCGCCGGCTTCACCACCGGGCTGAAAGTCTCGTAGTAGTCAACTCCAGGGCGCTGAGTGAAGCCCCGGAGTACCCAACGAGCCTTGTATCTCTCCAAGGTGCCATCCGCCTTCTTCTTATGCGTGAATATCCACTTGCCTGTGACAACATTGCCACGACCCGGACGGGGAACCAGGTCCGGTTGGCAAGCAAGGCCTCATACTCTTCCTCCATAGCGCGGCGCCAGTTAGGGTCAGCGAGGGCGCTACGCAGGAAGTAGGTATGGGCGAGATCGAAGAAGGCTCGGTCGGTGGAGTTGTCGTCGACGAGAAAGCGGTACTATCGAACCGCTCCACTGGTCGAAGACTCCCGGACGCACGTCGAGTCACCATCGGGTGGACGTGACCAGGATCCCTGTGAAGTAGAGGGGGGTTGTACACCGGCCGGTCGGGTACAACCATCTTCTCTCGTCGTGGATAGACGAGAGTGGGTCTCGATGCCGCGCGTGGCGTCGTCGGAGCAGGAGCCTCTCCCCGCGCTCGTCGCTGGTAGACAAGTGCGGGGTCAGCAAAACGAGAAGACGTCGTTGGTGCCGCGCGTGGCGCGGCTGGTGGCGACGTACTCGCTGTAGGTGACGTTGGGGAGGTAGCTGGTGATGCCGCTGGTGCCGTACGTGGTACAGCTGGAGACGCCGAGGGCACCTGGGGTACAGTAGATGGTGTCGGGGAAGCCGAGGCCGCGCGTGACGCAGCAGGTGACGTCGGAGGCGTCGATGCCACACGGGGTGCAGCGGGTGACGCCTGAGACATCGATGACACACGAGGTGCAACAATCGGTGTCGAGGGCGTCTGGGACGTAGCTCGTGTCGATCCTGCAGAAGAAATAGGCCAAGGCAACTGGGAGGCAGCCTCGGGATCAGTAGGAAAAAGGGAGTCCAGCTCTGTGGTGGAATCAGAAGAGGTGGTGGAAAAAGGAAAAGATGACTCGTCGAAGACGACGTGCCGAGAGATCAAAAGACGGTGGGTAGTGAGATCTAAGCATCGGTAACCCTTATGATCAAGGGAATACCCGAGAAAAACACACCGTGTCGAGCGGGGCGCAAGCTTATGTGGGGCGGTGGCGGAAAGATTAGGGTAGCAAGCGCATCCGAAAACTCGAAGGTGATCATAAAGAGGATTAGTGCCATATAGAGCAAAGTAGGGGGTGGAGGCACGAATCGCTTTGGTGGGAAGACGATTGATCAGAAGTGTGGCGGTATGAAGAGCCTCCACCCAGTATCGGGCTGGAATAGATGCCTGGAACATCAGGGAGCGTATGACATCATTAATGGTGCGAATCATGCGCTCTGCCTTGCCGTTTTGAGGAGAGGTATACGGACAAGACATGCGTAGCTGTACCCCATGTGCGGAGGGAAAATTACGAAACGCAGAGTTATCAAACTCTCGTCCGTTATCGCACTGGACAGCTCGAATGGTACGCCCGAATTGAGTAGAAATCCAAACGAAGAAGTGAGAAAGAGTGACGAAAGTTTCAGACTTCAATCGTAATGGAAAAGTCCAGGAGAAGTGAGAAAAATCATCAATTATCACCAAATAGTAATTAAAGCCCGATATACTGGAGATGGGAGAAGTCCACAAATCACAATGTATAAGATCGAATGAGTGCTCAACATGAGTCACAGATGTGGGAAAAGGGAGGCGAATATGGCGACCAAGTTGACAGGCATGACATAGAGAGTCATGTGTACCCCTAGAACACGAGATATCTGAGCTACTGGACAGCTTCGACATAGCATCTGCACCAGGGTGGCCAAGTCGGCGATGCCAGATGGTAGATGAAGCTGTCGTAGTCAAAGCAAATGGTGGTGATGCAGCGGAAGTAGGAAGCCGAAGTGTGTATAGGGGCCCCGAGCTATCACATCGGAAAAGAGGTCGCCGGGTGGAAAGATCCTTCACAGACAAACCAAAAGGATCAAATTCAATGGAAACATTGTTGTCAGTGGTAAAACGGCGAACAGAAAGTAAGTTCTGAATGATATCCGGAGCAACAAGAATGTTTTTAAGCTGGAAAGTACCCGGAAGACCGGAATCACCTACTGAGGTGACCGGAAGAACGGACCCATTTCCAACAATGATAGATGAAGGAAAAGAGGGATTGGGAGGATGGGTGGAAGAGAGTATACCGGAATTAGGAGTGGTATGGTATGTTGCTCCAGAATCAACTACCCAGTCGGCACCAGGTGGTGTAAGGTGCATGGTGCTGAAGGAGGAAGCAAGCGACTGTCGATCCCACGTCGACGGTGGCTCCTGAAGGGGTGCCGATGGCTCCGAGTTCCCAACAGGGTAGTCAGTGCCTCCGTAGGTCGGGGCTGACTGCCCGCCTGAAGAGTATCCAGGCCCACTATAGGCCTGAGCTGTCGGCCTACCAGCACTGTGGGCTGGTCCACTGTAGCCGGGGGTAGCCGTGAACGCCGGCTGAGGACGCGGTGGTCGTGGAGGCTGAGAACCTGGGACGGTCCAGGCCACATGTAGATCTGGCCAGTCCACGGGTTGTAGGGTGTGGGCCAGGGTGCACCTCCCTGGCCGGTACCACCACTACTTCCAGTAGTCGAAGCCGTGGGGGTGCTGCCTGCACTGCTGCCACCACGGCCGCCGTTCTTTCCTCGGCGACGACGGTTTCCACCTCCTGTACTGGTAGGAGTAGAAGGTGGACGTGACGGCGTTCCACCAGCTGCTGGTAAGGGTGGACGCGGGGACTGCCCGGAGCCATAGAAAGCTGTGGCAGATCCAGAGCCAGTAGAGCCTCCTGCAGTGATCTCTTCAAGTTCAAGATCAGACCATACCTTCTCGAAGGTAGGTAGTGGCTCCAGTCGAAGTAGCCATGTCCGTAGGTGACAATAGCGCTCGTTCAGGCCCTGAAGGACCCGAAGGACAAGAGCGCTGTCGGTGACCGGCTCACCAAGGTCACGTAGGGCATCCGCCATGCCCTTCATCTCCCGACAATAGGTGGAGATGGAATGATCCCCCTGGACGGTGTTCTGGAACCGAGTGCTTATGTGGAGGGCTCGAGTCGCACGGTTCCCTAGAAACCGTTGCTCGAGTACTAGCCAGGCCTGTCGAGCAGTACCGCCACCGCGCTGCCTGACGATGTCCTGTAGCTCCTCTGTCAGGGAGCCAAGGATCCAGGATAGTACCAGGCTGTCCATGCTGATCCAGGACACCTGTACTGAAGACTCGTCCTGGAGGACGTGGTCATCGAGGCAGTAGCGCCTCAACGTGAGGAGCACCATATCACGCCACCGGGCATATGAGGTGGACTCGGAACTGAGAATAACCGGCACGAGCGTCCGGATGTTCTGAATCCCTGCGGCCTGTGCATGAAGAGCGGCCACAAGCGAAGTCGAGTACGTACCAGCGTCCGAGGGAGACTCGTGGACATCACTCGTTGATCGGCGACCACTCTCCTCAAGTTGGTGGGATAGTGATGCCACGGAGGCACGCTCCTGCTCTAGGGCAAGGGCGAGTGTCCGCTCGCGCTCGCGAGAGGCGGCGATGTCAGATGTCTCCGCAGTGTCGGTGCCGTAGGAAGAAGCTGTGTTCTCCACAGTAGTACCGGCGGCTGGGAACGGAATCGGCGGGATCGCCGTGGTGCTCCCGTCGATGTCGAGGCCGGTGGCGTCCCGTAGCGCGGAGGTACCTGCCATGAAGGTAACAGCAGTGGCGGGGTTTCTGGAGGTACCGACGAGGGGTTCACCGGCGGCTGGACCGGTTCTCGAGAAGGAGGGGACGGCTGCAGAACCAGCAGCGAGGGGCCTGGGGGCTGTGGCTCCTCCTAGGAAGGCGGCGCCCCCTCCAGAGGCTGTTGTTCCTCCAGTTTCAGCAGTCCAGAGGGTGGCGCCCCCTCCAGTGGGGCTGGTGGACCCCCCAGGGGCGGATGCGGAGCCCCCAGGGGCGGCGGCGGCCCAGGCCAGCCAGGGGGCGGTGGCGGCCCAGGCAAGCCAGGGGGCGGCGCTCCCTCCAGGGGGGCCGGCGGACCCCCCAGGGGCGGCGGCGGCCCAGACAGGGGCGGTGACGCCCCCCCCCCACCCCCCCGTGCGCGCACGGCCCCAATCCGGGTGGGGGCGGCCCGAATCCGGGCGGGGCCGCCCCGATCCAGGGCGCGGCGGCCCCGGATCCGGAGGTGGCGGCGGCGGCGGCGGCCCCTCCCCGCGCCCAGGGTGGGGTGGCGGCGGCTCCGGCCTCCGCACGCTGTCCTCTAGAGGAGGCGGCGCCCCCCCCCCCTGCGTGCGCAGCCCAGATCCGGCGGCGGGCGGCGCACCAGGGGCGGCGGCGGGCGGCGCACCAGGGGCGGCGGCGGGCGGCTGCTCATGGGCGGCAGTGGTTCTGGCCCAGGGTGGGGTGGCGGCGGCGTGCGCCCAGGGCTGCGGCGGCGGCTGGCCCATTAGGATTAGGGTTAGCCCTAATCCTGATTATTCCTATCTAATGATGCCATGAAAGAGGGCTAATGATGATTGTATTGAGATGATTGAAAAGCTGAGGTACAGGTGTGATTATATAGAGGGATTAGGAGGGGAGAAAAGACTAAACTACCCCTAACCCTAATCTCTCTCTAATGACTAATATACCCGTGTGTCACACCCCTAATTACAGTGTCTAACACCTACAAAGGACTAAAATGCGCCTGATTAGCCCTGTTAGACTGTACATGTATTAGGGGCAGTTTAGTCTTTTGTATTAGGGTTACTTGGCCCTTAAGTTTTGTGCCCCCTATATATGTATCCTCCTTGACAGCCTGTTTAATCAATTTAATCATTTTCCCTAATCTAATTTGGTATCAGATTCTCTCTCCTGTTTCTCTCCTGCATGCAGCCGAGCGGACCAAAGCCGCCGCCGCCGCCCGCCAGCGTGTCGCTGCCGCCGCCGCTGGCCCCCGCCCCTCCTGCCTTGGCCGAACAGGTCGCCATCCGCGCCCCGCCGCACCTTCGCGATGTCGTCGGCCGCCAGGGCCTCGCTCGCGGCCGCGTCGGCGAGGGCCCTGGACAGCGGCAACACCCGCTCGATCCGCTCCTTCAGCATCTCCCTCCCCCCTCCAATGGCGACACACGCCGGGGCCCTAGCTCCGCCCCTCCTCCCGCTCGCCCTTCGCCCACTCCTCCGACCGGGATTACTCAACCCAAACACGACCTCCTCCAACTGCGCCTGCTGGAGCTCCAACCACCGCCTCCTCTCGTCTAGCGCCGCGCCCTGCCACAGCGACTCCGTCCTCGCCTCGAGCGCGGCCTCGATGCGGCCGGCCAGGGCCGCCCGTGTCTCGGCGGCCAGTGCAGCGAGGATGCCCACGTCCGGAGGACTGATGCTGGTGTTCGTCCCGCCGCTGGCTCGACAGCGCCACCCTGGGCCGTTGCCACCTCACCAGCGCCGCCCTGGGCCACCGCTGCCGCACCAGCCGCGCCGCCGCCTTCCGCCTGGACCGCGTGGACTACGCCGCCACCGCCGTCTGGTGGTCAGATCCGGCCGCCGCGGAGCGCCGCCTACATCACGCTGCCGCCGTCCTCCCGGGTCGCGCCGCCGACGGACATGTGGGCTGGGCTGCCACCCTCGGCCGCCGCCGCCTCGCCTCGGCCGCCACCATCGGCCTACATCCGGTCATCACCGGCTCTGACCTGGCAGCCGACGCCACCTTACGCCGTGCCGCCGTCTTCAGCCGATGCCGCCTTATGCCATGTACCTGGATCGGGTGCTGCCTACTCTGTTGGCACCACCGTCGAGGGTCCGAGCGCGTTGCCTTCCTTCCCGGCGCCGCCACCGTCGGGGCATGTCGCGACCCGTTCTACACCATTGGTCTAGTTGCGGGGTCTCGCGCCGTCTGGCCCTGACTGGGTGGTGGACTCCGGTGCCTCGTACCACACCACCCCTGATGTCGGTATCCTCTTTTCTACCCGCCCTTCCTGCCCCTCTGATCCTTCATCTATCGTTGTTGGCAATGGGACGGCTCTTCCAGTCACCTCAGTAGGTGATTTGGGTTCGCCGGATTCGTTTCAACTACGTGATGTTCTTGTTGCTCCTAACATCATTCAACACCTCCTTTTCGTTCGTCGTTTTACTACTGACAACCATGTTTCCCTTGAGTTTGATCCTTATGGTGTAACTGTGAAGGATCTTACTACTCAACGCATTCTCTTTTGTTGTGATAGTACGGGTCCCCTGTACACGATGCGTCTTCCTGCTTCCACTCCGCCTCTTGCCCTGACTACGACAGCTTCTTTGACCATTTGGCATCGTCGGCTTGGCCACCCTGGTGTTGATGCTATGTCGAAGTTGTCTGGTAGTTCAGCGATTCCGTGTACTCGGGGGTACTCATGAGTCTCTTTGCCATGCTTCTCAGTTGGGTCGCCACGTTCGACCTCCTTTTCCGCATTCTGTCACTCGTGTCGAGCGCATCTTTGATTTGATTCATTGTGATCTTTGGACTTCACCTGTTCTCAGTGTTTCTGGATATAAGTATTACTTGGTGGTCGTTGATGATTTTTCGCACTATTCGTGGACTTTTCCCTTGCGACAGAAGTCTGATACGTTCGGCACTCTTTCTCACTTCTTCGCTTGGGTGTCCACCCAGTTTGAGCGCATGATCCGTGCGGTCCAGTGCTATAACGGGCGCGAGTTTGACAACTCTGCGTTCCGTGACTTTCTGCTTTCTCGCGGCGTTCAGTTGCGCATGTCTTGCCCGTACACCGCCACCTACCTCATTAATCGCCTTTCTACTAAGGCGATTAGTGCTCCCACCCCTCACTTCGCTTTGTTCGGCACCCCTCCTCTCTACGACCACCTTCGAGTCTTCGGGTGCGCGTGGTACCCTAATCTCGCTGCCACCGCCCCTCATAAGCTCGCGCCTCGCTCGACTCAGTGTGTCTTCCTTGGGTACTCCCCTGACAATAAGGGGTACCGGTGTCTCGACCTTACCACTCGCCGTATCTTGATCTCCCGACACGTCGTGTTCGACGAGTCCTCCTTCCCTTTCACTGGGTCCTCCTCTGACTCGGTCTCTTAGTTGGACTCTCTTTTTTCCACTGACCCTGAGACCGCTCCTGTCCAGCGACCCTGTTTTTTACCTTCTGCAGGTCTTCCTCTAGCTGCGCCGGACACGACCACGGTGTCTCAGACACCACCTGTCGTGCCTCCCGCGGCTCCGGCGTTCTTGCCGCCACTGGCCGTTCCTCCGACGGCCCCGACGTCGTCCGCTGCGCCACGTGCGGCCTCGGCATCTCCGACGACGTCCGCTGCGCCACGTGCGGCCTCGGCATCTCCGACGACGTCCGCTGCGCCACGCGCGGCCCCGGCGTCCTCGACGTCGCCCCCCGTGCCACGCGCGGCCCCAGCTTCCCCGACGTCGTCAGCCGAACCTCGCGTGGCCCCGGCGTCGCCCGCCGTGCCACGTGCGGCCCCGGTGTCCCCGACGGCGTCCCCGACGTCGCCCGCAGTGTCACGTGCGGCCCCTGTGTCCCCGACGGCGTCCCCGACGTCGCCCGTCGCGCCTCACGCGGCCCCGACGTCCACGACGGCGTCCCCGACGTCGTCCGTCGCGCCTCGCGCGGCCCCGACGTCCACGACGGTGTCCTCGACGTCGTCAGCCGCACCACCCGCGGCCCCTGGACCGCGGTATGCCAATCCCGTTATCGTCTATCAGCGACGAGCGCGGGTTGGTGGACCGTCCTCTTCGCTTCCTGAGGATCTAGTATACCACCCTCCGCTGCTTCACCGGGACCCTTGTCACGTTCACCCGATGGTGACTCGACGGGCCGCCGGCGTCCTTCGTCCTGTGGAGCGCTTCTCCGGGGTTGTCCTCTCGTCCTCGACCTCCCCGCCGCCTGCCTCGTCACCCATCTCGCCTATCCCCTCTTCTGTCTGTAGCGCCCGCGCCGATCCTCATTGGCGTCGGGCTATGGAAGAAGAGTATGCGGCCCTGCTTGCCAACCGGACCTGGGACCTGGTTCCCCGTCCTGGTCGTGGCAATGTTGTCACGGGCAAGTGGGTGTTCACGCATAAGAGAAAGCCGATGGGTCTTTGGAGATGTACAAGGCACGGTGGGTGCTTCGCGGTTTCACGCAGCGTCCCGGCGTCGACTACGACGAGACTTTCAGCCTGGTGGTGAAGCCGGCGACGATTCGCACTGTTCTGTCGCTGGCTCTGTCGCTTTCTTGGCCCATCCACCAGCTGGACGTCAAGAACGCCTTCCTCCACGGGACGTTGACGGAAACGGTGTACTGCAGTCAGCCGACAGGGTTCGTTGATTCAGCCCGTCTAGACATGGTCTGCCGGCTGAACTGTATGGGCTGAAGCAGGCGCATCGGGCTTGGTACAGCCGGTTCGCCTCCTTCCTGGCTCGCTCGGCTTCGTCGAGGCCAAGTCGGATACTTCGCTCTTCGTCTACAGGCGTGAGGATAACACTGTCTACCTCCTCCTGTACGTGGACGATATTGTCCTCACGGCGTCCAGCCCGGCTCTTCTTCAGCGCACGATCTCCGCCCTGCAGCGCGAGTTCACGATGAAGGATCTCGGCCAGCTCCACTTCCTGGGCGTTGCGGTCGAGCACCGCCCGGGTGCTCTGTTCCTCCACCAGCGCCATACTGCCTGGATATCCTCGAGCGAGCGGGTATGGCTAATTGCAAGCCGTGCTCCACTCCCGTGGACACCTAGGCGAAGGTATCTTCGGCCGACGGCGCCCCGGTCGCCGATCCCACCACTTACAGGAGTCTTGCAGGTGCACTGCAGTACCTCACTTTCACCAGGCCGGACATCTCCTACGCGGTTCAGCAGGTGTGTCTCCACATGCATGATCCGCGAGAGCCGCATCTCACGGCAGTGAAGCGGATCCTTCGGTACCTGCGTGGCACCCATAACTACGGCCTTCTTCTGCGGCGCGACTCTGCCTCCGAGCTGGTTGTCTACACCGACGCTGACTGGGCGGGTTGCCCGGACACCCGCTGGTCCACCTCCGGCTACGCCGTCTTCCTGGGCGGCAACCTCGTCTCCTGGTCCTCGAAGCGGCAGCACGTGGTGTCCCGCTCGAGTGCCGAGGCGGAATACCGTGCCGTGGCCAATGGCGTGGCCGAGTCCTGCTGGCTTCAGCAGCTGCTTCAGGAGCTACACTCCCCCCTCGTCCGGAGTACGTTGGTTTACTGCGACAACGTCAGCGCCGTCTACCTCTCCACCAGTCCGGTGCAGCATCAGCGCACGAAGCACGTGGAGATCGACCTTCACTTTGTTCGTGAGCGCGTGGCTCTCGGGGAGGTGCGAGTCCTGCACGTTCCGACGTCGTCGCAGTTCGTCGACATCTTCACCAAGGGACTCCCTTCGATGGTGTTCACCGAGTTTCGGTCCAGTCTCAACATCTGCTGTGGCTAGATGTTGGGACTGCGGGGGGTGTTAGACTGTACATGTATTAGGGGCAGTTTAGTCTTTTGTATTAGGGTTACTTGGCCCTTAATTTTTGTGCCCCTATATATGTATCCTCCTTGACAGCCTGTTTAATCAATCTAATCATTTTCCCTAATCTAATTAGCCCACATAATTACACAGTCTAACAGTAATAAGCATCGACAGGGGTGGGGTGTGAATTTCGAGAGAGGGTTCCTATACTGGTTTATATATGAATTGGTTTGTACCTTTTTGAAATTCAACCTTATTTAATGTTTTTGGTTCTATACTATGTGGAATAGCAGTCCTATACCCTTATATGTTTAGGTTCTTGCCCTAGTTTGCTAAAAGCAGTACCAATCCTCCTGTTGCATATGGTAAGTGTTAGACACTGTGATTATGTGTGTGTCACAGGGGCATATTAGTCATTAGTGAGGGATTAGGGTTAGGGGTGATTTAGTCATTTCCCCTCACCTAATCCCTCTATATAATGGACCCTGTACCCTCATGATGTAATCATCCCATTCAGTCCAGATTTATCCATCTAATATGGTATCAGCTAGGTAATCAAGGATTAGGGCTTAACCCTAATCCTCTTCCCCTGATGGCTGTGCAGCCGCCGCCGCCACAGCCCCTCCACAGCGCCGCCGCTACAGCAGCCCTGCGCCGCCGCTGCAGCGGCCCTGCCCAGCCGCCGCCGGCCCAGCCGCCGCCGCTGCAGCGGCCCTGCGCCGCCGCTGCCGCCGCCGCCTTTGCCGGCGCGCCGCCCGCCGGAGCCGCCGCTGCCCCCGCTGGCACGCCGCCTGCCCACGCCATCGTGCCCCACGCCGCCGCGCCCAGGGCCACCGCGCCTCACGCCGCCGCCATCGCGCCCTGGGCCGCGCCCGCCGGTGCAACCGCCGGCTCTACCGCAAGGCACCACGCTGCCGTGCCCTGGACCACTGCGGGCGCTGCTGGATCTGCGCCGCCGCCGCCGCCCGAATTCCCGCCCAATCGGCGCGCGCACGGGGGAGCCGCCGTCGCCTCTAGAGGGGCTGGCGTGGCTGCCGCTGCCCCCTGGTCTGCCGCCCCTTGGCCCGCAGCCGCCGTCGCCTCTGGAGGGCCTGACGCGGCTGCCTCCACCCCTGGATCCGCCGCCCCTTGGCCTGCAGCCGCCGCCTCTGGAGGGGCTGGCATGGCCGACGCCGCCTCCTGGTCTGCTGCTGCCGCCGCCCCATTCGCCTCCGCTGCTCCCAACCACGCCGCGGCGCCCAGGGCTGGGACCGCCACAGCTGCGCCCCTCGCCCACGCTTTCGCGCCGCCTGGCGCAGCCGCCGCCGCTGCTGGCGCGTCTCCAGCCCGCGCAGCAGCGCCCTGGGCTGCCGCCAGATCTGCGCGCCGGGCCGCTGGCGCCGCCGCCTCGGGGAGGGCTGGCGCGGCCGCCACTGCCCCCTGGCCAGATGCCGCCGCATCACCACCCTGGGCCACCGCACAGCCACATCTGGCCCCCACCGCCCATCTAGACACCGCTCTGGGAGGTGCTCCTCAGCCGACATCGACTGGTGTACCTGGATCGGCTGTTGCCTACTCGCTTGGCACGACCGTCGAGGGTCGTTGTCTTCCTTCCCGGCGCCACCACCGCCGGGGCATGTCGCGACCCGTTCAACACCGTCGGTCTACCTGCGGGGTCTCACGCCGTCTGGCCCTGACTGGGTGGTAGACTCCGGTGCCTCCTACCACACCACCCCTGACGTTGGTATCCTCTCCTCTACCCGACCTTCCCGTCCCTCTAATCCTTCATCTATCGTTGTTGGGAATGGGTCGACTCTCCCAGTCACCTCAGTAGGTGACTCGGGTTCGCCGGATTCGTTTCAGCTACGAGATGTTCTTGTTGCCCCTGACATCATTCAACATCTTCTTTCCGTTCGTCGTTTTACTACTGACAACCATGTTTCCCTTGAGTTTGATCCTTATGGTGTAACTGTGAAGGATCTTACTACTCGACGCTTTCTTTTTCGCTGTGATAGTACGGGTCCCCTGTACACGATGCGTCTTCCTGCTTCCGCTCCGCCTCTTGCCATGACTACGACAGCATCTTCGACCATTTGGCATCGTCGGCTTGGCCACCCCGGTGTTGATGCTATGTCGAAGTTGTCTGGTAGTTCAGCGATTCCGTGTACTCGGGGTACTCATGAGTCTCTTTGCCATGCTTGTCAGTTGGGTCGCCATGTTCGACTTCCTTTTCCGCACTCTGTCACTCGTGTCGAGCACACATTTGATTTGATTCATTGTGATCTTTGGACTTCACCTGTTCTTAGTGTCTCTGGATGCAAGTATTACTTGGTGGTCGTGGATGATTTTTCGCACTATTCGTGGACTTTTTCCTTGCGACAGAAGTCTGATACTTTCGGTACTCTTTCTCACTTCTTCGCTTGGGTGTCCACCCAGTTTGGGCGCACGATTCGTGCGGTCCAGTGCGACAACGGGCGCGAGTTTGACAACTCTGCGTTCCGTGACTTTCTGCTGTCTCGCGGTGTTCAGTTACGCATGTCATGTCCGTACACTTCCCCCCAGAACGGCAAGGCTGAGCGCATGATTCAGACCACCAACGATGTCATGCGCTCCCTGATGTTTCAGGCTTCTACCCCTGCTCGCTACTGGGCGGAGGCGCTTCACACTGCCACCTACCTCATTAATCGCCTTCCTACTAAGGCGATTAGTGCTCCCACCCCTCACTTCGCTTTGTTCGGCACCCACCCTCTTTACGACCATCTTCGGGTCTTCGGGTGCGCTTGCTACCGGAACCTCTCTGCCACAGCTCCCCATAAGCTTGCGCCTCGTTCGACTCAGTGTGTTTTTCTTGGGTACTCCCCTGACCATAAAGGGTACAGGTGCCTTGACCCCACCACACGTCGTATCTTGATCTCCCGACACGTCGTCTTCGACGAGTCTTCCTTTCCCTTTTCCACCCCGTTCTCTGACTCCGTCACCGAGTTGGATTCCCTCTTCTCTACTGACCCCGAGGCCGCTCCTGTACAGCGACCTTGTCGGTTACCTCTTGCAGGTTACCCACCCGCTACGCCACGCATGACTTCGGCGTCTTCCACGCCACCTGTTGTGCCTTACGTGGCCCCGGCGTCCCTGACGCCACTTGTTGCGCCACGCGCGGCACCGGCGTCCCTGACGCCACCAGGAGCGCCACGCGCGGCACCGACGTCCCTGACGCCACCGGCTGCGCCACGCGCGGCCTTGGCGCCCCCGACGTCACCCACTGCAGCACGCGCGGCACCGGTGTCCCCGACGACGCCTGCTGCGCCAAGCGCGGCCTCTGCGTCCCCGACGTCGACTACTGCGCCACGCACAGCCTCAGCTTCCCCGACATCACCTGCAGCAAGCCCGACGTCACCAGACGCACCAGGAGCAGCACCGACGACGACTTCTCGCTTCGCTGACCCCGTACTTGCCTATCAGCGACGAGCACGGGGGGGGCGGCCCTACTCCAGCTGCACCACGTGTGGCTCCGAGACGAGAGAAGGTCGTTGTACCCGAGCGCCCGGTGTACAACCCTCCTCTTCTCCACAGGGATCCTGGTCACGTCCACCCGATGGTGACTCGACGTGCATCCGGGTGTCTTCGTCCAGTTGAGCGCTTCACCGGAGCTGCCTTCTCGTCGACTACTTCTCCACCGACCGACTCTTCTTCGATATCACCCATACCTACTTCCGTGCGTACCGCCCTCGCCGACCCTCACTGGCGCCACGCTATGGAGGAAGAGTATGAGGCTCTGCTTGCCAACCGGACCTGGGACCTGGTTCCCCGTCCTGGTCGTGGCAATGTTGTCACGGGCAAGTGGGTGTTCACGCACAAGAAGAAGGCGGACGGTACCTTGGAGAGGTACAAGGCTCGGTGGGTACTCCGGGGTTTCACTCAGCGCCCTGGAGTCGACTACGACAAGACCTTCAGCCCGGTGGTAAAGCCGGCGACGGTTCGTACCGTTCTATCGCTGGCTCTCTCACGTTCTTGGCCTGTCCACCAGTTGGACGTCAAGAATGCCTTCCTCCACGGTACATTGACCGAGACGGTGTACTGCAGTCAGCCGGCAGGGTTTGTTGATTCAGCTCACCCAGACATGGTCTGTAAGCTGAACAAATCCCTATACGGATTGAAGCAGGCACCGCGAGCCTGGTATAGCCGGTTCGCCTCCTTCTTGGTCTCACAGGGGTTCGTCGAAGCTAAGTCGGACACTTCGCTGTTTGTCTATCGACGTGGCAGTGACACTGCCTACCTCCTACTGTACGTCGATGACATTGTACTAACAGCGTCTAGTCCGGCTCTGCTTCGGCGCACCATTTCTGCTTTACAGCAGGAGTTCGCTATGAAGGACCTGGGCCGTCTTCACCACTTCCTGGGCATTGCGGTCGAGGACCGACCAGGCGGCTTATTCCTTCACCAGCGACAGTACTGCCTGGATATCCTCCAGCGAGCAGGCATGACCGAGTGCAAGCCTTGCTCCACTCCAGTGGATACTCAGGCGAAGCTCTCCGCTACCGACGGGACACCCGTCTCTGACCCCACTACTTACAGGAGTCTTGCAGGTGCTCTTCAGTACCTCACCTTCACCAGGCCGGATATCTCGTATGCAGTTCAGCAGGTGTGCCTCCATATGCATGACCCGAGGGAGCCGCACCTCACCGCTGTGAAGCGGATTCTTCGGTACCTACGAGGTACTCTCGACTACGGCCTCCTCCTTCGACGTGACATGGCCTCCGAGCTGGTCGTGTACACCGATGCTGACTGGGCTGGCTGCCCGGACACACGACGTTCTACTTCTGGGTATGCCGTCTTCCTGGGCGGTAACCTCGTCTCCTGGTCCTCGAAGCGACAGCCCGTGGTGTCGCGTTCGAGTGCTGAGGCGGAGTATCGCGCCGTGGCTAACGGTGTAGCTGAGGCGTTGCTTCAGGAGCTCCACACTTCCGTCGCCAGGAGCACCCTCATCTACTGCGACAACGTCAGCGCCGTGTACCTCTCCACCAACCCGGTCCAGCATCAGCGCACAAAACATGTGGAGATCGACCTCCACTTTGTTCGTGAGCGGGTTGCACGCGGCGAGATTCGGGTACACCATGTCCCGACGACGACGCAGTTCGCTGACATCTTCACGAAGGGCCTCCCGTCGTCGCTGTTCTCCGAGTTTCGGTCCAGTCTC
The DNA here is from genome assembly GCA_030760725.1 of Neostapfia colusana. Lineage (NCBI taxonomy): Eukaryota > Viridiplantae > Streptophyta > Magnoliopsida > Poales > Poaceae > Neostapfia > Neostapfia colusana. Next base: position 22,784,768 of record JASWHV010000011.1, read on the forward strand.
AACATCTGCAGTGGCTAGATGTTGTGACTGCGGGGGGTGTTAGACACTGTGATTATGTGTGTGTCACAGGGGCATATTAGTCATTAGTGAGGGATTAGGGTTAGGGGTGATTTAGTCATTTCCCCTCACCTAATCCCTCTATATAATGGACCCTGTACCCTCATGATGTAATCATCCCATTCAGTCCAGATTTATCCCTCTAATAGTAAGGTCACCTTCTGTAGTCGGTGATATCCCATTCTTATCTTTGCTTTAGATTCTTCGTTTGGTATAAAATATTGCTTCATACAGCATATTGCACAAAATATTTACCATTTGCCATGCATGTTATGTGTGCAAGTTAAAAACTGGTCACTTTTCCTCAAGGTTTGAACTCAGTAAGATATTCGTCTGAAACACATCTGCAAAGAAGAAAAAAATGGCAGCCCTGTGCATGTAGCTCCAGCCTGCGCAGGGTCCGGGGAGGGGTCCGACCCACTTGGGTTTTTTGTACGCAGCCTTTCCCTGCATTTCTGCAAGAGGCTGTTTCCAGGACTCGAACCAGATCAATTAATATTACCTATTGACTGGTATTATCAGTTCATTAGTGTTGGACTGTACGTGATTAGGGGGCAGGGGCATTTTAGTCCTTTGTATTAGGGTTGCTTAGCCCTTAAGCTGTCCCCCTATATATGTATCTCCTTGACAGGCTGTTAATCAACTAATCACTTTTTCCCTAATCTAATTTGGTATCAGATTGCCTCTTTCTCTCTCTCCCGGCGGCTGCGCGCCGCCCTCCGCCGCGCTGCCCTCGTCGCGCGCCGCCCTCTACCTGGCAGCCGCGCCACACTCTGCCTGGCAGCCACGCCCGCTCGGCCGCCCGGCCGCCGCGTGCAGCTGCTCCCAAAAATGGGACACAAATAAAGTGCCCCGATCCGAAATGATAGTACGGGGTACGCCGTACAAGCATAGGATCCGTGAGATGTACAGTTCAGCGTACTTCTTGGCGTTGTAGTTGGTGTTGACCGGGATGAAATGAGTAACTTTGGTGAGCCGATCGACGATCACCCACACCGAATCATGTTTCTGTAAGGTGGTGGGTAAACCGACGACGAAATCCATGCTCACGTCCTCCCACTTCCAGGCAGGAATGCCTAGTGGTTGCAGCAGTCCCGGTTTCCGCATATGATCTGCCTTCACCCTTCGACATGTATCACACTCGGACACGTATTTTGCGGTCTCCCGCTTCATCCGTGTCCACCAAAACTTGCTTCTGAGTTCTTGATACATTTTGTTGCTGCCGGGGTGAATAGAAAACTTCGATAAGTGAGCCTCATCAAAGATTTTCTTCCGTAACTCCGGGTTTCGGGGTACGACGATCCGGTCCTTGAACCATAGGACGCCGTCTCCGTCCTTCCGGAAACATTTCAACTCCCCACTGTCTACACGTCTCCGTAAATGTGACATGCCCTTGTCATTCTTCTGGGCTGCCGCTATCTCTTCACGGATGGTGGGGATCAAAGCTAGGTTGTAGAGAGCTCCGTGTGGAATCACATGTAGTGGTGGTTCGCTCTCTTCCAACGGTGTGATGGTCAGAGTATTGACGTGTGACTTGCGGCTCAGCGCATCCGCCACTACGTTTGCCTTGCCCGGATGATAATGGATTTCTATCTCGTAATCCTTTATCAGTTCTAACCATCTTCGTTGCCTCATATTCAGCTCCTTCTGAGTGAATATGTACTTGAGGCTTTTGTGGTCGGTATATAAATGTACGAGGTTACCGAGTAGGTAGTGCCTCCACATCTTCAGTGCAAGTACCACGGCAGCGAGCTCCAAGTCGTGAGTTGGATAATTCTGCTCATGGTTCCTAAGCTGCCGTGATCCATACGCAACAGTAGGTATCGAAGTGACACATGATCAATTTGCACAACATTCACATATATTGATAAAGCATAAACTTTATACAAGATACATTATTCTCGGGTCTCCGAGAAGTCGTGCTCATGTCGTCACTACCTATACATACGCTACTGTCTATACGACATGTCACCGATTACAAAAGTTGGGTTACGCTACCCTAGCTGCCCTACATGGCAACCGTAACCCCCTACTCGGAGTAGAACTCGACCTCCTGTGGGTCGTCCTCCTCCGGTACTTCTGCTGGTGGCTCTGGATCTAGCACCTCTTCTCCCATTCCGGGTTCTCCCATTGCTGGAAGACCCAAGACCACCGGTATGCCTAACACCGGGGGCACGAGGTCCTGCAATGCATGCACCTCGTCCATAGCCTGGTTGTAGTCCTCTTCCCAGCCTTGTCCTTCCTCAATAGCGTCGTCCCGCTCTTGAGCAAGGTCCTCATTCTGCTGGGTTAGGGTCTGCACCAGCTCTTGCAACGCCGTGATGTCAACACGGCTCTTCTTCTTTGCCTTCTTCAGACGACGCAACTGATTGTGTTGTTCATTCAGTCGCTTGATCGTCGGAAGGAGCACATTGCGGAGTGCGCTGTGAGCACCCTCGAAATGATCTTCACGGCTTGTGCTCTCCTTGAGCTTGGTGGCGAGATGCTCCGTATGAACAGCTTGGCTGTCCATCACAGCGTTTCCCGCCCTCATTTGGAGGCTGAGGTTTGCCTCCGCGGGGTTGTACCTTGGGCAATTCGGGTCCGTTGCCTCCAGGTACCTCTCTTCCCACACATGCTGAGCTCGTCCCTCCACCGGAACGAGTGCGTATGGAGTGCCCTCCATAGCCTGCACGTGTAGTTGGCAGAAACGTGACATAGTGTCACGGGCTGCCACTTGCCACATCCCTTCCGGTTGTCTTCCTCTCACCGTGACGGTGAATGGCACCCAACCGGGTGGCGTAGGTCCTGCAGGAACCTCGACATGGATCGTCCACGTCTTGTTCCCCTCTTCGCCTTCTTCCTTGGCGAAGTATTGCGGCATCTGGTTGTACCCGAAATATTGGAGCATTTGCCACAATGCTTCCAGGTAGCCGCTACGGTCAGAGCAGTGGGAAACTACCCACCCGTTCTCCAACCGTTTATCTGCTGCCATCTGTAAAAATATATTTGAGAAATGTCAAATATTTATTTAAACAGTAAACCATCGAGTTATAACATAAGATATGTCCTTGAACTCATAACACTTGGAAACATAGTTCAAATTTTTAAACAAATTTGACTGCTGATCTGCTGTTCCCATGACAGCCTTGACCAGTTTCCATTTCAACCTGATTTAGGCCAGGTTAAAAGCAAAACCAGTCCTGGAGCTCAACATCAAAGTTGAAGCTAACTCCAATAGCTTTCCAGCCAGTATTTGCTTGGCCTAAGATCTGTCCTGGTTCAAAAGTTATGAGATGTCAAAGTTAACATAATTTCTGGGAACAATTGGACAGCACCTCTCTGCCTTAGGTACTGATTTGATTCAACAATCTCAGTTACTTCTGTTCCTAATCTGACAAAACTTTCTGTTACAAAGTTGTAACCCATCTCATAAGCTTCCCTGAACTACCTCATTTTCTATTTTTGGATTTTTATGCAGGAAGTTATGCTTAATTTACAGAGAGTCTTTACCCTGTCCTGTTTTCTAGACAGTTTCAACTCTACTGCATTTTTCGAGTGGTTAAGGGATGAAACACCTCTGGACCTCAACAGAAAAGTTGTAAAGCTCTTCCAAAGCTTTTCAGAAATGTATCATACGACCCCAATCTCGAAAGAGCTCAACCTCTAGCCTCTGATTAACTTCAGCCTTAATTCAGCTGAAAACAGAGTGCTCTGTCCTTAACAACCTATAAGTTGAAAACTTGTTAACTTTGAATATCCTGTTCAAGGGAAGGAGTTACATCAAGTTTTACTACTTTGGAGCAAAACTTTCAAGTTTTAAATGAATTTGTTCATTTAGTTGGGTGTGACGTCGATGCATCACCAGATTATGTCGGTACTACGTCCTCACAAAGAAAAACCAATACCGGACTTAGCCGGCTTCGTCATTTCAGTGGCACTACTCGTCACTCGCACACGGATGCTACACGTCTATCGTTTCGTGGTCAGGCTACCTGCAGAAACTCAAACAATCATCAGACTCGGCTGCACACCGAGCCCGGAATCCATACAGTTGGTACACCCGGCCGTCATCACTCGCCCGGATGTTCTCAAGCCAAACACGCCTTGAGTTACGTGTTCACGTTTCAGACCACGTGACGGGGTCTCCCATATTGCACCACGCACGCCAGGGACAGACGTTGCTCGAATACCCCAAACGACATGAAGAGTCGTAGAGGATACTAAAGCGGGTCGGGTTACCTGCCACCCGTGGGGCTCCACCCTTCAGCTTGTGCGCACTGGTGGACAGCGCTTACGTGCACCCCCCAGGACATGAACGTCCCGAGATGCACGATTTTCCGACATAACAAATAGGTTAATAAGCCACTTTCTATATACTAATAACATCCTTATACGGGCTACTAACTCGTTCCTTACTGGATTTTTGAAAAAGAAGACCTTTGTACTGTGTTAAACCTCAAGCGAGCTCTGATACCACGCTGACACGACCCCATTGGTCCTGTCGAGCCAGGATCACACTGAGGGGTGCTGCGTTGCACAACACCGTATAACACACGTCAAAGGTACAAAGCGGAAGCGGAAATTTTATTACATAAACAAGTTTATGAACATGTTGACATCAAAATAAGTTTAGTCTACACTCGCGGGCGTAGACTAAGCATCAAGTGCATGTTCAGCCCTCGAACGTGTCCTTGCTAGCACACACGCACACTAACTCTCCGGCGTGCACGACTCCCACTCGACGGGGTTCCCCTCCTGGGGTTCCGTCTCCTGTTCGGGAGTCCCTTCCTCATAGAACCCTGCAAAAGCTTCAAACACAAGCAGTGAGCACGAAGGCTCAGCAAGTCTGACCCGTCTCACCTAAACATGGAACTTCTACATGAGGGTAATGGGTTGCATGAGGTAAAAATCATTTGCAAGGACTCACCTAATTAGTAGAACCTTACTTTCAAGTTTTAGCAGCAGGTTGTGGAGAACCTTACGCTAAGGCACATGAGAGAGCCGCAATCAAACAAGAAACACATTTCTCTCATGTACTTTGCCCAAAGTTGAAAAGAACTTTAATTAGCTCTAAGCTACAGCATATCATTAACAATCACTATCCAGCTTTCAATCAGCAACATTTTAACATGCAACTAGCCTGTTCTTTCTACGTCACGGTACAGTGAACAAGTGGTACTCACTGACCGCGAGGGACGGCGATTATAATCGATTTACACCTGCAGGGTTACCCGAACAACCCGTCAAGTACGCCCCTACTCGACGTTGCCTACAACAACCATCACGGACGCCGTACGCGACTACCTTTCACCCGTTAGCCAAATATTGAACCGGTCCCATCGTCCCGAGCAAGAGGTCTCTGCACGCGCATCTCCGTGCCGCCAGCCAATTTACACCTCAAGCTCTCAACCTACCCTCTGAACGACGGGCAATGCCTCAATAACCAGCTACCCGAGTTACATCAGTTTCCCGGTTCCCATATAGCCGGTAGGTCTTCGGTACTGTTCTAGCTTGTTCAACAGGCCCGCACACGGCTCGGTCCTCAATCGACACAAGCGGAGCTACAGCACACAGGCCCCAAAGTCCTGCTGCCCTTACTCTCCGCTCGGTCTCATTTTCTTGCCATGTGTATCATGTGCTATCTCTACCCGAGCAATGTGCCTCTAGCCTATTCTCGCGAGTAGTTCCAACTACTCGACTTGTACCGAATCCTACTCTATCCTAGCAATGCAGTGGCTAACGGGGTTTGCACTCCTAAACCCAACCCATGGTTTTCTTGGCTATGCAGTGGGGTTTCCAAACAAGACTCTAATGCACAGAACAAAGGAAACAAGTATGTGCTCAAAACAATAAAAATTTGTAAAAAGGTTAATGCAAACCGGAGCTTGCCTTGCTGCTCTTGGTCGTAGGCTAGCTGTTCCTCCGGAGTAACGAAGTCTAGGACTTCGGGTTCCTCCTCGACCTTAGCGACTACATGATAAGAGCAATGTATGTATTAATTTAAATGCATTTGTATTATCTTTGAAGTTGTGAAGTCTATAACCTTTGCTAGACAGACCTAATGACTGTGAAACTTTTACTGTGGCTTGGTTACAACCTAAACAGAGACTTGGTCAAGTTTTAGTTGCAGCAAAGCTCATTTGAGCCCTCCACAATTAATTATGTCCTTGACCTTAATTTGAACTCTTAGGGTGTTCTAGGAATTTTCATGAGACAAACTATGACTTTCTGAAAACTAGATTTTCAGAGTGTTCTAATGGAGTTAGTCTCACTTAATTTGGAAGTCCCTAACTAAAGATATGAGCTAAACAATTTCAGAGAAAATTCTGAAAATGTTTCTGAACATTTTCTATTTTCTCTGGAACAGTTTCAATAATCACACCATTAGGTGGATTAAATGAGCTCAAATGGATCTGAAATTTTTATGGTATTTCAGGGATATTTTGGTGAATATCCCAGCAAAATTTCAGGATTTTCCTCCACAGGATTCTCCAGTTAAAATTCCTAACAGTTTAAACTTTGAGGAATTAATTCTGGAAAATTAAGGGTTTTCATGAAGTGAAACTTGATTTGCTGGAAAGTACTCGGAGAGCTGAATCCAGCAAAATTTGGTTCACTCAATTTGGAGCTTTCTAGCCAAAGTTATAAGGATTTGAAGTTTGAAGGAAATCTGAAAATCGGGGAAAAGTTTAAACTCGCGCGTGGGCCTAGGGGACACGCGTCGCACGTCGAGGCGACGGCACACAGCGGCCCACAATGATTTTACGCGCCAGCACACCCGATCCCGGCCGCAGCCGGATCCCGATTCAAAATATCTCCCGCTGACAGCTGGGGTCCACCCCCTTCTTCAACCTCGCGACACCCGCGCCCCGCCGCCGAGGGAGCTCGCCGGAGAGCTCGCCGCTGGCTGCTGTACAGCTCCAAACTTCTCGATCCTGGCCGCCCCTGCCTACTTTTACTCGGGGAACAGGATCCGAGGGTCAGCTGCTCATGACAACGGCCGGAGCATGGTCGGCGACGAGCCGCCACCTCGGAATGACTTCGGCCATGTCGGCTGACTTCTCTAGCACCTCAGCTACTTGGGAAATCGGTCAGGGAGCATCAGTGGACCTCAGAGAAGGTTGACATGAGCTCGAGGCAGCTCGGGGAAGGCCCGAAATAGGTCCTCACCGTGCGCCCGATGCCGCCCGTTCGTCCCGCCATTAGTAGACCTCAAATTACGCCAGGCACAGAGGTTCTCCGGCCCAGAGTTGTGAAGGCAACTTGTGTGTTACCGTGTCTAGCTCGTGTGAGAGCGGCCCGAGGCCCTCTAATCCTTTCTAGAGCACGAATTAAACAGAATCGTACCCGAAGGTCGTTCTGCACACAGAAAGGGGAAAAGTGGAAATTCGTCGCCGGTGAGCAACCACTCGAGCTGTGGCTCGGGGATGAGCAGCACCGGTCACCTGCGCGTCCAAGGGTGCCTTGGCTCGGGCGTGACAACGCCCTGGTTGGGCTGTCCACGAGAGCCCGAGGTGCGGCGGTTCCAAGTTCCGATTTTGATCTTTCGGCACAGCCGATATCAATCGGTTTCAACCGAATTCTAGCAACGGGGAGGATGGAGGAAGGTCTCTAGTACCTTGCTGGGGCTCTGGTGTGGAAGTAGGGAGCTGCGATCGGCGTTCTCCGATCAAGTCCGAGCTGCGGAAGTTTTCGGCCGGCGCTGAGTTCTTGCGGGGAAGAACGGTGGTGCCTCGGCCGAGGAGGGGGCAGGTGCCTTAAGAAGGCTCTGCACCGCACCTCATGCCCGCGCGTGGGCAAGCAGCTGGTGGCGCGGCGGCTGGCCTCGGTGGCGATCACCGCTGCGGCTCGGCGACCCGAGTGAAAAAGTCTCAGTCGGTTTGATCTGAGCAGTGGCTGACATGTGGGTCCCACCTCCAGTTTTAACCTCTGAAATTTACTCCTAATCACTGGATTAAACAGTGAACCCCATACTACCCTTGGCAATTCAAATTATTCACCCATGAGCCATTTGAATTGATCAAAGTTCAAATGAGGTTTGGTTTGAATGAATTTCAGCACAAGTTCAGTTTGAAATTCAAATAAAGTTTGAATTTCTCCCATTTAGCTCATGTCAAGATCAACTCCAAATGGAGTGAAAATTGGTGTGTGAGCTCACAAAAATGTGCTGAGTAAGAATATGCCCCCCACTTTTAAATTCATTGGATAGAAACAGTTTGAATTTGAATATGGTTTCAAACTGCCCTCTTCCTAACTATACCCAAACTGACCTCAAAAAGGTTTTGAATTTGGGTGAAACTTGGCATGGACATCCTTAGCAAAGTGTAGGAGTTTTCATATGTCCAGCCCATCTATATCACATGTGGGAAATACCACTTTTGCAATGTGTGAGTTTGTTCTATAATGAGCATGTTGATAATTGTTACTTGCTCTTCATTTGTGTTCATCATTCTTCCTCAAATGAGGTGTGTGGTGTGATGATGAACACTGCAAATGGGTGTCAAAAACTGAGGCCCTTACACGCTGCCCTCCCGGCCGCCGCGAATTCCCGGCCGCCGCGCGCTCTCCTCCCTGCCGCTGCGCGCGCGCCCTCCCGGCTGCGCCCTCTCGGCCGCCGTGCCCTCCCGGCTGGTCCTCGACCTCGCTCTCGAGGCGCTCGTCCCACTGCAGGACTCCCACGGCGGGGGGTGTTGCTCCCCGTCGCACGCGACCTCCGCCTCGCCAGCGCCCCGGGCAGCCCCACCTGCGCCGGCTGCCTCGACCACCGCGATGTCCTTAGCCGACGACCTCTTCTGCAACAGCCAGATCTGGCCCGTCCGCCTCGAGCGCGGCCTCGATGCGGCCGACCAGGGTCGCCCGCGTCTCGGCGGCCAGTGCAGCGAGGACGCCCACTTCCGGAGGACTGATGTTGGTGTTCGTCCCGCAGCCAACTCCTCAGCGCCACCCTGGGCCACCGCTGCCCCACCAGCTATGCCGCCATCCGTCCGGGCCGCGCCGCTGCCGGACACGTGGGCTGGGCTGCCTCCCTCGGCCGTTGTCTCCTCGCCTCGGCCGTCACCATCGGCCTACATCCGGTAATCACCGACTCTGACCTGGCAGCCGACGCCACCTTACGCGTTGCGTTCCTTCCCGGCGCTGCCACCGCCGGGGCATGTCGCGACCCGTTCTACACCGTCGGTCTACCTACGGGGTCTCACGCCGTCTGGCCCCGACTGGGTGGTGGACTCCGATGCCTCGTACCACACCATCCCTGACGTCGGTATCCTCTCTTCCACCCGCCCTTCCCATCCCTCTGATCCTTCATCTATCGTTGTTGGGAATGGGACAACTCTTCCAGTCACCTCAGTAGGTGATTTAGGTTCGCCGGATTCGTTTCAGCTACGTGATATTCTTGTTGCACCTAACATCATTTAGCACCTTCTTTTCGTTCGCCGTTTTACCACTGACAACCATGTTTCTCTTGAGTTTGATCCTTATGGTGTAACTGTGAAGGATCTCACTACTCGACGCAGTCTCTTTCTTTGTGATAGTACGGGTCCCCTGTATACGATGCGTCTTCCTGCTTCCGCTCCGCCTCTTGCCCTGACTACGACAGCTTCTTCGACTTTTTGGCATCGTCGGCTTGGCCACCCTGGTGTTGATGCTATGTCGAAGTTGTCTGGTAGTTCAGCGATTCCGTGTACTCGGGGTACTCATGAGTCTCTTTGCCATGCTTGTCAGTTGGGTCGCCACGTTCGACTTCCCTTTCCGCATTCTGTCACTCGTGTCGAGCGCATCTTTGATTTGATTCATTGTGATCTTTGGACTTCACCTGTTCTCAGTGTTTCTGGATATAAGTATTACTTGGTGGTCGTTGATGATTTTTCACACTATTCGTGGACTTTTCCCTTGCGACAGAAGTCTGATACGTTTGGCACTCTTTCTCACTTCTTCGCTTGGGTGTCCACCCAGTTTGAGCGCATGATCCGTGCGGTTCAGTGCTATAACGGGCGCGAGTTTGACAACTCTGCGTTCCGTGACTTTCTGCTTTCTCGCGGCGTTCAGTTGCGCATGTCTTGCCCGTACACTTCCCCCCAGAACGGCAAGGCTGAGCGCATGATTCGGACCACCAACGATGTCATGCGCTCTCTGATGTTTCAGGCTTCTATCCCTGCTCGTTACTGGGCGGAGGCGCTTCACACCGCCACCTACCTCATTAATCGCCTTCCTACTAAGGCGATTAGTGCTCCCGCCCCTCACTTCGCTTTGTTCGGCACCCCTCCTCTCTACGACCACCTTCGAGTGTTCGGGTGCACTTGCTACCCTAACCTCTCCGGCACAGCTTCCCATAAGCTTGCGCCTCGCTCGACTCGGTGTGTTTTCCTTGGGTACTCCCCAGACCACAAGGGGTACCGGTGCCTTGACCCTACCACCCGTCGTATCTTGATGTCCCGACACGTCGTCTTCGATGAGTCTTCCTTTCCTTTTTCCACCCTGTCTTCTGACTCCGTCGCTGAGTTGGATTCCCTCTTCTCCACTGACCCCGAGGCCGCTCCTGTACCGCGACCTTGTCTTTTACCTCTTGCAGGTTACCCTCCTGCTGCGCCACGCGCAGCTTCGGCGTCCCTGACGCCACCTGCTGCGCCATGCGCGGCCCCGACGTCCCTGACGCCATCTGTTGCGCCACGCGCGGCACCGGCGTCTCTGACGCCGCCAGCTGCGCCACGCGCGGCCCCAGTGTCCCCGGCGTCGCCCGCTGCGCCACGCGCGGCCCCGACGATACCTGCTGCGCCACGCGCGGTACCAGTGTCCCCAGCGTCGCCTGCTGCGCCACGCGCGGCCCTGACGACACCTGTTGTGCCACGCGCGGCCTCGACGATACTTGTTGCGCCACGCGCGGCCCGGACGACACCTGCTGCGCCGAGCGTAGCTCCGGCGTCCCTGCCGACGCCTGCTGCGCCGAGCGCGGCCTCGGCGTCCCCGACACCAGCAGTCGCGCCGTGCGCGGCCTCGACGTCCCCGACTTCGACTACTGCACCACGCGCGGCTCCTGCAGCACGGTACGCCAACCCCGCTCTTGTCTATCAGCGACGAGCGCGGGATGGTGGATCATCCTCTTCGCGCCCTGAGGATCTGGTATATCACCCTCCGCTGCTTCACCGGGACCCTCGTCACGTTCACCCGATGGTGACTCGACAGGCCGCCGGCGTCCTTCGTCCTGTGGAGCGCTTCTCCGGGGTCGTTCTCTCGTCCTCGACCCCCCCCCCCCCGGAGCCTGCCTCGTCACCCATCTCGCCTATCCCCTCTTCTGTCCGTAGCGCCCTCGCCGATCCTCATTGGCGTCGGGCTATGGAAGAAGAGTATGCGGCCCTACTTGCCAACCGGACCTGGGACCTGGTTCCCCGTCCTGGTCGTGGCAATGTTGTCACGGGCAAGTGGGTGTTCACGCATAAGAGGAGGGTGGATGGGTCTCTAGAGAGGTACAAGGCACGGTGGGTGGTTCGCGGTTTCACGCAGCGTCCCGACGTCGACTACGACGAGACCTTCAGCCCAGTGGTGAAGCCGGCGATAGTTTGTACCGTTCTGTCGCTTGCTCTGTCGCGTTCTTGGCCTGTCCACCAGCTGGACGGCAAGAACGCCTTTCTCCACGGGACGTTGATGGAGACGGTGTACTGTAGTCAGCCGACAGGGTTTGTTGATTCAGCTCGTCCAGACATGGTCTGCCGGCTGAACAAGTCTCTGTACGGGCTTGGTACAGCCGATTCGCCTCGGGCTTGGTATAGCCGATTCGCCTCCTTCCTGGCCTCGCTCGGCTTCGTCGAGGCCAAGTCGGACACTTCGCTCTTCATCTACAGGCGTGAGGGTGACACTGTCTACCTCCTCCTGTACGTGGACGATATTGTCCTCACGGCGTCCAGCCCGGCTCTTCTTCAGCGCACGATCTCTGCCCTGCAGCGCGAGTTTGCGATGAAGGATCTCGGCCAGCTCCACTTCCTGGGCGTTGCGGTCGAGCACCGCCCGGGTGCTCTGTTCCTCCACCAGCGCCAGTACTGCCTGGATATCCTCGAGCGAGCGGGCATGGCTGATTGCAAGCCGTGCTCCACTCCCGTGGACACCCAGGCAAAGGTGTCTTCGACCGACGGCGCCCCGGTCGCCGACCCCACCACTTACAGGAGTCTTGCAGGTGCATTGCAGTACCTCACCTTCACCAGGCCGGACATCTCCTACGCGGTTCAGCAGGTGTGTCTCCACATGCATGATCCGCGGGAGCCACATCTCACGGCGGTGAAGCGGATCCTTCGGTACCTGCGTGGCACTCATGACTACGGCCTTCTTCTGCGGCGCGACTCTGCCTCCGAGCTGGTCGTCTACACCGATGCTGACTGGTCGGGCTACCCGGACACCCGTCGGTCCACCTCCGGCTACGCCGTCTTCCTGGGCGGCAACCTCGTGTCCTGGTCCTCGAAGCTGCCAGACATCTCCTACGCGGTTCAGCAGGTGTGTCTCCACATGCATGATCCGTGGGAGCCACATCTCACGGCGGTGAACCAGATCCTTCGGTACCTGCGTGGCACTCACGACTACGGCCTTCTTCTGCGGCGCGACTCTACCTCCGAGTTGGTCGTCTACACCGATGCTGACTGGTCGGGCTGCTCGGACACCCGTTGGTCCACCTCCGGCTACGCCGTCTTCCTGGGCGGCAACCTCGTCTCCTGGTCCTCGAAGCGGCAGCACGTGGTGTCCCGCTCGAGTGCCGAGGCGGAATACCGCGCCGTGGCCAACGGCGTGGCCGAGTCCTCCTGGCTTCAGCAGCTGCTTCAGGAGCTCCACTCTCCCCTCGCCCGGAGTACGTTGGTCTACTGCGACAACGTCAGCGCCGTCTACCTCTCCACCAACCCGGTACAGCATCAGCGCACGAAGCACGTAGAGATCAACCTTCACTTTGTTCGTGAGCGGGTGGCTCTCGGGGAGGTGCGAGTCCCGCACGTTCCGACGTCGTCGCAGTTCGCCGACATCTTCACCAAGGGACTCCCTTCGACGGTGTTCACCGAGTTTCGGTCCAGTCTCAACATCTGCCGTGGCTAGATGTTGGGACTGCGGGGGGGTGTTGGACTGTACGTGATTAGGGGCAGGGGCATTTTAGTCCTTTGTATTAGGGTTGCTTAGCCCTTAAGCTGTCCCCCTATATATGTATCTGCTTGACAGGTTGTTAATCAACTAATCACTTTTCCCTAATCTAATTATTAGTAACACTTGAATGTAAGAAGTTGCTATCACTATTGATGGGTTTTGGTTGTATCTTTAGTGTGCGCTGCTTTACACAACAGTATTTGGGCAAAGAAGAATACGGGTCATGAACCTATCACTTTCATGCACAAATATGCTCAGCAACCTCTTCCGATATGCTGATCTGGAAACACAATTCACATATTTTGTAAAGCAAGGTAAATCAGTCGTAATTTTCCTTCATTAGCATTTACTACTATTATTTTCGCAGTTATTAGCTCAAAAAGTGATTTATTGAGCGACAAAATAAGTAATCCTGTTGTAAATTGAATATATATATATATATATATATATATATGAAAAATTAATGATGTACTGACTTATTTTTACATACTCAGCTGCAAACGCCATTCCATCAACTTCTCTTTCTCAAGTTAGGGACCAAGTAACCAGTACATGTATCAACATCCTCCAGTCGTACCGGAAATATTGTGCATCTGCGTGTTCTTCTGGGCAGTTGATTCTTCCGGAGGCTCTGAAACTTCTACCGTTGTACACTCTTGGTATTATTATTTTATATTCCATCTACTAAAAATTCCTTGAATCCTTTAATGCACTGTCGAAAATGTTTAAACATCTTTATTAGTCACGGTTTTTTATTTCTCAGCATTAACCAAAAGCGTAGGGCTGCGCAATGATGGGAGGCTGGATGATCGGTCCTATTGGGTCTCTATCGTCTCTTCAATTTCTGTGATGCTAGCTGTTCCATTGGTGTTTCCTAGGATGATTGCGCTGCACAATCTTACATCAAGGGTACAGGATTTCTCTTCCATTTCACATCTAAGTCATTGAAATAAATAATGACTTTTGAACTATATGTTTTGTATAGGAAGATGATTCCCTTGTACCGAGTCCCCTTACACTCAATAGTGAAAACATATGTGATTATGGAGTTTACTTGTTGGAAAATGGTGAGGATGGTTTCATTTATGTTGGAAATTCGGTAAACCCTGCCATTCTTGAGCAGTTGTTTGGTGTATCGTCTTTGGCTGGAGTACCAAATAAGGTCAATATTGTATCTCCTGAGCTATTCAATTCTAGGATCATAGCCTAGAAGATTCTTCATAAACCTCTTCTCTAACGAGAAAATTTACCCTTTTCTTTACAAATAAAGCTCACAAATAACTTATTCTTTCAGTCGGTACTCGAGCAGTTTGATAATGAACTCTCTAGGAAGGTAAATGAAGTAGTGAATGAAATAAGGCGTCAGAGATGCTCGTACATGAGGTACTATCTGCAGATCTCAGCTATATCCTTAATAAATATTGCTCAAATCCAGCAGTTGACATTTGGAAACTCATTTTGCAGGTTCACATTATGCAAAAAGGGTGATCCATCTGGTTAGCCTTATGACATTTTTCTTTTATCTTTTCTATGTTTCTGTTAGCCTAACAATCTCCCTTTACATCTGCAGGTGTCTTCTTCCGGTCATTGTTAGTTGAGGACAAGGCACCCGGCAGCCTTTCCTATGTTGAATTCCTTGTACATGTTCACAGGCAAATCCAAAACAAGATGACATGAGTCAACCTACCACCTATTGCTGTAAATTTTGGACGGTAGTAGTACAGAAGCAACTGATCTTGTGGATGAAACTAAATGAATGAATCGAGAAGATTCGATAAAACAAAATTGATGAACCTGGGACTCCTCAAAATGCAACCTAATTCGCAATAGGAGGCTCCTGGTAGAATTGACAGAACCTCTTACAACATTGGCTTCTGCGCAAGTAATGTACCTGTACAGAGATGGGCAAAGGCTTGTCTTAGGTTCTGAAAGTGTTCTTTTTTCTTGCCAAGAGGAACTTTAGAGAGAAATTGTGAACTTAGTTTTAGAGAGATATATGCTTATTGTAAATGCACATAGAAGTAAATTGTTCACAAGGGACTGGTGAACATCATGACCCTTTGACTTTTTTTAGGTGAAACAATAGGTGAATCCTTGACTGTATATATTGATAAGCAAGTAGCAGGTTACAAGTTGGCATTTCGTCACTGTTCATGTGAGACTAGTCTGGGCTTCTTGAGATAAGGACCTTGAGCTAAGAAGGACGCTGATCTAGTTCTAAGATCTATGCAGTTAGATGCTCATGTACTGGAGTATGGTGGTACAAAATGCATCTCTGTCGGGACAGGATTGAGGGTGGTTTAACTCTGAAGATCTCAGCATTTCTGAGTTTTCATATTTTCCAAGCTGCGATGAAATTTTTTTTCATGAATTCTAGATGGGGTTAACAGTGTATGAAATAAGTGGATGCTATATTCTAATTATTGCCCAACACTCTTCAGTGAAGGGGCACTGGAATAAGAGGTGATAGGTGAGCTCTTCATTATTAGCATCACATAGGACGTAGAAGTAGTAGTCATTCTCAATAGCAAAGTTTTTTATTTTGAGATTTTGGGAGTTTAGATGATCTAAATATAATAGCCAACAAAATATTTTAGTTTTCTTAGTCGTCTTCGCTTTCCATATTTAGTCAAACGGCTTTGGTGGCACAATTTGTTTAAAGTGACGTTTGTAGATCGTGCTGGTTTGGTCAGTGAGCTGTTGCTGTTATATGTCCACTGGTCCCTGTTGAGTGGGCGGTCATTGAGGTTGCCTAGGATCGCCTGAAGTTGTTGGTATCCCTGTATTGAGCTATGGATATGAACAATTTTTTGGTGAATGAGAATATGCGTTGTAGTTCCATCTTGAGTCGGTTATTCCATAGAAGGACAATATATCTCCTACCCCCTCTCGAACTATTGCATGGTCCTTGTACTGTTCCCACAGACTCAACATGTCCTCAAGCCAGAATCAACCCTTGTTGGGGAGCTTGTGAGGGGGGGGGGGATTCCCTTCTGTATAATATGCATTGTAAACCAACCGGACCCAGGGGTGTATCCACTTTGTTGTATAATTTGTCTAGAATTTTTGTAAGAGAGTGAGGTTCATTAACCCCAGATTCTTCGGTCCCAAGTCTCCCCTCTAGCGAGGGGATGTCACTTGGCTCCATTTTACTAATGGCCTCCCTGTTCCTACCACCTCACTACCTTTACAAAGACAAGTTTTTCTTGTTTTGTCAATGGTCTAGATGATCGTGAGATGTAGTTTTAAAGTGCACATGCTATAAACCTGAATAGTAGACATAAGACAATCCACTAGGGTGCATCTTAATGCCATTGAGAGGAATGTGGATGTGGCTAATAATTTCCTCTCAATTTTTGCTATCAGATAGGCAAAGTGTGCCACTGATGGTTTGCCGATTCCCATGGGGAGCACAAGGTAAGTGAAGGGAAAGGAGCCGACTTGACAACCCAATGTACAAGCCATGGTTTCTGTTGTTTCTGTAGATAAATTGATGGGCATCATGGTTGACTTACTGAAGTTTACCTTTAAGCCCGTGGCTGCCACGAACGAACCAAGCAGCGCCTTGAAAGAGAAAAGTTCTCTCTAGGAGGCATTCAATGCTACAATAGTGTCATATGCATATTACAAAATGGGGGACTGGGTTTCAGCCAGTGTGTCGAGAGGGTGGATGATCATCCCCGAGACTTCAACTTTGTTGACTATGTGCTGGAGCAGGATAGTTGCAACAACAAATAGTAAGGGGGGAGAGAGGGTCACCTTGTCTTACCCCTCTTTTGCAGTGAAATAACTTCTTCGGGACTTCATTGAGAAGGATTGCCGAGGTAGCCGAGTCAAGGATATCTTGGATCCGGTTCAGCCAGACGAGCGGGGTACCTAGGAGTGACAACATCCTGATAATAGCTGAGTGCTCTACCATATCAAATGTCTTTTCAAAATCTAGCTTGATAATAAGAATAGGCTTTCTGGGTGCCGTGCACTGATGGATGTACACATAATTCCAAGCTAGGCTGTCCTGGATGGTCCGGCCTTTAATAAAGTCGTATTGATTATCTTGTACCAAAAGAGACATCTTCTTTTACAACCGGTTGGCCATGAGGTAGGTGATCAGCTTGACACTCGAATTTAGCAGGGTGATGGTTCTGTAATCCATTGATCTCACCGGTGTGGGGGAAGAATTCATTGAATAGATGGTAGATATCCTCCTTGATAATGTTCCAACATATCTTGTAAAATCTGTTATTGAAACCATCCAGACCTGGCTCTTTGTCTGACGGCATTACTTTGATAGTACTGTCAATCTCCTCCTTGGATAAAGGCAATTCCAGGTCTTGAAGACCGGGAACATTGTACACTAGGTGACCCAGTTCTGGCCAGGGTTGAGTTGGTTCAGTTTGCCCCAGACGCGCGTGGAAATCATCTTTGAGAAGGGCAATTTTGGTTGAATGCTCTGTTCTATCAATTCCTGAGCCGTCTTGAATGCTAGTGATGATGTTGCGCTGGTGTCTTTCCGTGGCAGCAGACAGGAAGAACCTTGTGCATTCTCCCCCAATTTTATCCACCTTTTTGTGAATATTTGTCTCCAGTACTCGTTCTTTAGCTTCAGAACTGCTTCGTGGTGTTTTCTAAGGAGGAGCCTGAGCGCTCTTTCCTCATTGGAGAGCATCCTCTGTTCCTCTAGTTTGTCCAAAATTGCTAAAGCCTCACTGGACCGGGGAGAGCTGCTGAGTTAGACCCCCCTATTGCTTGCTCCAACGTTTAAGGGCCAATCGTGGGGCTTTGAATTTGGCCGATATTGCTTTGGCAGCATTTGTGGAAATGGGAGTAGAGTTTCAAGAGTTTTGGACTACTTCGCTGAAGCTCAGAAGGGTGAACCAGTAGTTCTCCACTTGGAAGCACTACGCTTTGGGAATGCTTGTAATCACCTGAACCATACAGGGGGTATGGTATGAAGTGATCTTAGATAGAGGCAGTAAGAGTGTGAGAGGGAATGACAATATCCACTTGACCGAGGTGAAGCACCAATCCAATTGTTCTAGCAGGGGATGACTGCATGTTGCTCCAAGTGAATATATGACCCTTGAGGGGTATTTCAGTAAGATTTAGATGGTTGATGATGTTGTTGAATGTCTGCATATTCGAAAGGTTTGCCCTAGGCCCGTTCCGATCTTCCGGGGATCTGTAGAAGTTGAAATCCCCCATAATCATCTAATTTGCATCGTTCGGGATGTCTAGATTCCATATCCATCAGGTGAAATCCGCTCTAGATTGTCCATGGGACGGGCCATAAACCGAGGAGAGATTCCAAGTGGAGCGATCAAGTAGTAAAGTGAACTGCAGTGTGATGGCGTAATGCTTAGTGTCCAGAACCAACCCTTGCAGGAGGGAGCCATTCCAGTCTACAAGGATTCCACCTGATGTTACAAGAGCCGAGTCCTGCTGGCTTCAGCAGCTGCTTCAGGAGCTACACTCCCCCCTCGTCCGGAGTACGTTGGTTTACTGCGACAACGTCAGCGCCGTCTACCTCTCCACCAGTCCGGTGCAGCATCAGCGCACGAAGCACGTGGAGATCGACCTTCACTTTGTTCGTGAGCGCGTGGCTCTCGGGGAGGTGCGAGTCCTGCACGTTCCGACGTCGTCGCAGTTCGTCGACATCTTCACCAAGGGACTCCCTTCGATGGTGTTCACCGAGTTTCGGTCCAGTCTCAACATCTGCTGTGGCTAGATGTTGGGACTGCGGGGGGTGTTAGACTGTACATGTATTAGGGGCAGTTTAGTCTTTTGTATTAGGGTTACTTGGCCCTTAATTTTTATGCCCCTATATATGTATCCTCCTTGACAGCCTGTTTAATCAATCTAATCATTTTCCCTAATCTAATTAGCCCACATAATTACACAGTCTAACAGTAATAAGCATCGACAGGGGTGGGGTGTGAATTTCGAGAGAGGGTTCCTATACTGGTTTATATATGAATTGGTTTGTACCTTTTTGAAATTCAACCTTATTTAATGTTTTTGGTTCTATACTATGTGGAATAGCAGTCCTATACCCTTATATGTTTAGGTTCTTGCCCTAGTTTGCTAAAAGCAGTACCAATCCTCCTGTTGCATATGGTAAGTGTTAGACACTGTGATTATGTGTGTGTCACAGG
Organism: Neostapfia colusana; assembly: GCA_030760725.1. Lineage (NCBI taxonomy): Eukaryota > Viridiplantae > Streptophyta > Magnoliopsida > Poales > Poaceae > Neostapfia > Neostapfia colusana. Next base: position 22,804,069 of record JASWHV010000011.1, read on the forward strand.
GGCATATTAGTCATTAGTGAGGGATTAGGGTTAGGGGTGATTTAGTCATTTCCCCTCACCTAATCCCTCTATATAATGGACCTTGTACCCTCATGATGTAATCATCCCATTCAGTCCAGATTTATCCCTCTAATATGGTATCAGCTAGGTAATCAAGGATTAGGGCTTAACCCTAATCCTCTTCCCCTGATGGCTGTGCAGCCGCCGCCGCCACAGCCCCTCCACAGCGCCGCCGCTACAGCAGCCCTGCGCCGCCGCTGCAGTGGCCCTGCCCAGCCGCCGCCGGCCCAGCCGCCGCCGCTGCAGCGGCCCTGCGCCGCCGCTGCCGCCGCCGCCTTTGCCGGCGCGCCGCCCGCCGGAGCCGCCGCTGCCCCCGCTGGCACGCCGCCTGCCCACGCCATCGTGCCCCACGCCGCCGCGCCCAGGGCCACCGCGCCTCACGCCGCCGCCATCGCGCCCTGGGCCGCGCCCGCCGGTGCAACCGCCGGCTCTACCGCAAGGCACCACGCTGCCGTGCCCTGGACCACTGCGGGCGCTGCTGGATCTGCGCCGCCGCCGCCGCCCGAATTCCGGCCCAATCGGCGCGCGCACGGGGGAGCCGCCGTCGCCTCTAGAGGGGCTGGCGTGGCTGCCGCTGCCCCCTGGTCTGCCGCCCCTTGGCCCGCAGCCGCCGTCGCCTCTGGAGGGCCTGACGCGGCTGCCTCCACCCCTGGATCCGCCGCCCCTTGGCCTGCAGCCGCCGCCTCTGGAGGGGCTGGCATGGCCGACGCCGCCTCCTGGTCTGCTGCTGCCGCCGCCCCATTCGCCTCCGCTGCTCCCAACCACGCCGCGGCGCCCAGGGCTGGGACCGCCACAGCTGCGCCCCTCGCCCACGCTTTCGCGCCGCCTGGCGCAGCCGCCGCCGCTGCTGGCGCGTCTCCAGCCCGCGCAGCAGCGCCTTGGGCTGCCGCCAGATCTGCGCGCCGGGCCGCTGGCGCCGCCGCCTCGGGGAGGGCTGGCGCGGCCGCCACTGCCCCCTGGCCAGATGCCGCCGCATCACCACCCTGGGCCACCGCACAGCCACATCTGGCCCCCACCGCCCATCTAGACACCGCTCTGGGAGGTGCTCCTCAGCCGACATCGACTGGTGTACCTGGATCGGCTGTTGCCTACTCGCTTGGCACGACCGTCGAGGGTCCACGCGTGTTGTCTTCCTTCCCGGCGCCACCACCGCCGGGGCATGTCGCGACCCGTTCAACACCGTCGGTCTACCTGCGGGGTCTCACGCCGTCTGGCCCTGACTGGGTGGTAGACTCCGGTGCCTCCTACCACACCACCCCTGACGTTGGTATCCTCTCCTCTACCCGACCTTCCCGTCCCTCTAATCCTTCATCTATCGTTGTTGGGAATGGGTCGACTCTCCCAGTCACCTCAGTAGGTGACTCGGGTTCGCCGGATTCGTTTCAGCTACGAGATGTTCTTGTTGCCCCTGACATCATTCAACATCTTCTTTCCGTTCGTCGTTTTACTACTGACAACCATGTTTCCCTTGAGTTTGATCCTTATGGTGTAACTGTGAAGGATCTTACTACTCGACGCTTTCTTTTTCGCTGTGATAGTACGGGTCCCCTGTACACGATGCGTCTTCCTGCTTCCGCTCCGCCTCTTGCCATGACTACGACAGCATCTTCGACCATTTGGCATCGTCGGCTTGGCCACCCCGGTGTTGATGCTATGTCGAAGTTGTCTGGTAGTTCAGCGATTCCGTGTACTCGGGGTACTCATGAGTCTCTTTGCCATGCTTGTCAGTTGGGTCGCCATGTTCGACTTCCTTTTCCGCACTCTGTCACTCGTGTCGAGCACACATTTGATTTGATTCATTGTGATCTTTGGACTTCACCTGTTCTTAGTGTCTCTGGATGCAAGTATTACTTGGTGGTCGTGGATGATTTTTCGCACTATTCGTGGACTTTTTCCTTGCGACAGAAGTCTGATACTTTCGGTACTCTTTCTCACTTCTTCGCTTGGGTGTCCACCCAGTTTGGGCGCACGATTCGTGCGGTCCAGTGCGACAACGGGCGCGAGTTTGACAACTCTGCGTTCCGTGACTTTCTGCTGTCTCGCGGTGTTCAGTTACGCATGTCATGTCCGTACACTTCCCCCCAGAACGGCAAGGCTGAGCGCATGATTCAGACCACCAACGATGTCATGCGCTCCCTGATGTTTCAGGCTTCTACCCCTGCTCGCTACTGGGCGGAGGCGCTTCACACTGCCACCTACCTCATTAATCGCCTTCCTACTAAGGCGATTAGTGCTCCCACCCCTCACTTCGCTTTGTTCGGCACCCACCCTCTTTACGACCATCTTCGGGTCTTCGGGTGCGCTTGCTACCGGAACCTCTCTGCCACAGCTCCCCATAAGCTTGCGCCTCGTTCGACTCAGTGTGTTTTTCTTGGGTACTCCCCTGACCATAAAGGGTACAGGTGCCTTGACCCCACCACACGTCGTATCTTGATCTCCCGACACGTCGTCTTCGACGAGTCTTCCTTTCCCTTTTCCACCCCGTTCTCTGACTCCGTCACCGAGTTGGATTCCCTCTTCTCTACTGACCCCGAGGCCGCTCCTGTACAGCGACCTTGTCGGTTACCTCTTGCAGGTTACCCACCCGCTACGCCACGCATGACTTCGGCGTCTTCCACGCCACCTGTTGTGCCTTACGTGGCCCCGGCGTCCCTGACGCCACTTGCTGCGCCACGCGCGGCACCGGCGTCCCTGACGCCACCAGGAGCGCCACGCGCGGCACCGACGTCCCTGACGCCACCGGCTGCGCCACGCGCGGCCTCGGCGCCCCCGACGTCACCCACTGCAGCACGCGCGGCACCGGTGTCCCCGACGACGCCTGCTGCGCCAAGCGCGGCCTCTGCGTCCCCGACGTCGACTACTGCGCCACGCACAGCCTCAGCTTCCCCGACATCACCTGCAGCAAGCCCGACGTCACCAGACGCACCAGGAGCAGCACCGACGACGACTTCTCGCTTCGCTGACCCCGTACTTGCCTATCAGCGACGAGCACGGGGGGGCGGCCCTACTCCAGCTGCACCACGTGTGGCTCCGAGACGAGAGAAGGTCGTTGTACCCGAGCGCCCGGTGTACAACCCTCCTCTTCTCCACAGGGATCCTGGTCACGTCCACCCGATGGTGACTCGACGTGCATCCGGGTGTCTTCGTCCAGTTGAGCGCTTCACCGGAGCTGCCTTCTCGTCGACTACTTCTCCACCGACCGACTCTTCTTCGATATCACCCATACCTACTTCCGTGCGTACCGCCCTCGCCGACCCTCACTGGCGCCACGCTATGGAGGAAGAGTATGAGGCTCTGCTTGCCAACCGGACCTGGGACCTGGTTCCCCGTCCTGGTCGTGGCAATGTTGTCACGGGCAAGTGGGTGTTCACGCACAAGAAGAAGGCGGACGGTACCTTGGAGAGGTACAAGGCTCGGTGGGTACTCCGGGGTTTCACTCAGCGCCCTGGAGTCGACTACGACAAGACCTTCAGCCCGGTGGTAAAGCCGGCGACGGTTCGTACCGTTCTATCGCTGGCTCTCTCACGTTCTTGGCCTGTCCACCAGTTGGACGTCAAGAATGCCTTCCTCCACGGTACATTGACCGAGACGGTGTACTGCAGTCAGCCGGCAGGGTTTGTTGATTCAGCTCACCCAGACATGGTCTGTAAGCTGAACAAATCCCTATACGGATTGAAGCAGGCACCGCGAGCCTGGTATAGCCGGTTCGCCTCCTTCTTGGTCTCACAGGGGTTCGTCGAAGCTAAGTCGGACACTTCGCTGTTTGTCTATCGACGTGGCAGTGACACTGCCTACCTCCTACTGTACGTCGATGACATTGTACTAACAGCGTCTAGTCCGGCTCTGCTTCGGCGCACCATTTCTGCTTTACAGCAGGAGTTCGCTATGAAGGACCTGGGCCGTCTTCACCACTTCCTGGGCATTGCGGTCGAGGACCGACCAGGCGGCTTATTCCTTCACCAGCGACAGTACTGCCTGGATATCCTCCAGCGAGCAGGCATGACCGAGTGCAAGCCTTGCTCCACTCCAGTGGATACTCAGGCGAAGCTCTCCGCTACCGACGGGACACCCGTCTCTGACCCCACTACTTACAGGAGTCTTGCAGGTGCTCTTCAGTACCTCACCTTCACCAGGCCGGATATCTCGTATGCAGTTCAGCAGGTGTGCCTCCATATGCATGACCCGAGGGAGCCGCACCTCACCGCTGTGAAGCGGATTCTTCGGTACCTACGAGGTACTCTCGACTACGGCCTCCTCCTTCGACGTGACACGGCCTCCGAGCTGGTCGTGTACACCGATGCTGACTGGGCTGGCTGCCCGGACACACGACGTTCTACTTCTGGGTATGCCGTCTTCCTGGGCGGTAACCTCGTCTCCTGGTCCTCGAAGCGACAGCCCGTGGTGTCGCGTTCGAGTGCTGAGGCGGAGTATCGCGCCGTGGCTAACGGTGTAGCTGAGGCGTTGCTTCAGGAGCTCCACACTTCCGTCGCCAGGAGCACCCTCATCTACTGCGACAACGTCAGCGCCGTGTACCTCTCCACCAACCCGGTCCAGCATCAGCGCACAAAACATGTGGAGATCGACCTCCACTTTGTTCGTGAGCGGGTTGCACGCGGCGAGATTCGGGTACACCATGTCCCGACGACGACGCAGTTCGCTGACATCTTCACGAAGGGCCTCCCGTCGTCGCTGTTCTCCGAGTTTCGGTCCAGTCTCAACATCTGCAGTGGCTAGATGTTGTGACTGCGGGGGGTGTTAGACACTGTGATTATGTGTGTGTCACAGGGGCATATTAGTCATTAGTGAGGGATTAGGGTTAGGGGTGATTTAGTCATTTCCCCTCACCTAATCCCTCTATATAATGGACCCTGTACCCTCATGATGTAATCATCCCATTCAGTCCAGATTTATCCCTCTAATAGTAAGGTCACCTTCTGTAGTCGGTGATATCCCATTCTTATCTTTGCTTTAGATTCTTCGTTTGGTATAAAATATTGCTTCATACAGCATATTGCACAAAATATTTACCATTTGCCATGCATGTTATGTGTGCAAGTTAAAAACTGGTCACTTTTCCTCAAGGTTTGAACTCAGTAAGATATTCGTCTGAAACACATCTGCAAAGAAGAAAAAAATGGCAGCCCTGTGCATGTAGCTCCAGCCTGCGCAGGGTCCGGGGAGGGGTCCGACCCGCTTGGGTTTTTTGTACGCAGCCTTTCCCTGCATTTCTGCAAGAGGCTGTTTCCAGGACTCGAACCAGATCATTTAATATTACCTATTGACTGGTATTATCAGTTCATTAGTGTTGGACTGTACGTGATTAGGGGGCAGGGGCATTTTAGTCCTTTGTATTAGGGTTGCTTAGCCCTTAAGCTGTCCCCCTATATATGTATCTCCTTGACAGGCTGTTAATCAACTAATCACTTTTTCCCTAATCTAATTTGGTATCAGATTGCCTCTTTCTCTCTCTCCCGGCGGCTGCGCGCCGCCCTCCGCCGCGCTGCCCTCGTCGCGCGCCGCCCTCTACCTGGCAGCCGCGCCACACTCTGCCTGGCAGCCACGCCCGCTCGGCCGCCCGGCCGCCGCGTGCAGCTGCTCCCAAAAATGGGACACAAATAAAGTGCCCCGATCCGAAATGATAGTACGGGGTACGCCGTACAAGCATAGGATCCGTGAGATGTACAGTTCAGCGTACTTCTTGGCGTTGTAGTTGGTGTTGACCGGGATGAAATGAGTAACTTTGGTGAGCCGATCGACGATCACCCACACCGAATCATGTTTCTGTAAGGTGGTGGGTAAACCGACGACGAAATCCATGCTCACGTCCTCCCACTTCCAGGCAGGAATGCCTAGTGGTTGCAGCAGTCCCGGTTTCCGCATATGATCTGCCTTCACCCTTCGACATGTATCACACTCGGACACGTATTTTGCGGTCTCCCGCTTCATCCGTGTCCACCAAAACTTGCTTCTGAGTTCTTGATACATTTTGTTGCTGCCGGGGTGAATAGAAAACTTCGATAAGTGAGCCTCATCAAAGATTTTCTTCCGTAACTCCGGGTTTCAGGGTACGACGATCCGGTCCTTGAACCATAGGACGCCGTCTCCGTCCTTCCGGAAACATTTCAACTCCCCACTGTCTACACGTCTCCGTAAATGTGACATGCCCTTGTCATTCTTCTGGGCTGCCGCTATCTCTTCACGGATGGTGGGGATCAAAGCTAGGTTGTAGAGAGCTCCGTGTGGAATCACATGTAGTGGTGGTTCGCTCTCTTCCAACGGTGTGATGGTCAGAGTATTGACGTGTGACTTGCGGCTCAGCGCATCCGCCACTACGTTTGCCTTGCCCGGATGATAATGGATTTCTATCTCGTAATCCTTTATCAGTTCTAACCATCTTCGTTGCCTCATATTCAGCTCCTTCTGAGTGAATATGTACTTGAGGCTTTTGTGGTCGGTATATAAATGTACGAGGTTACCGAGTAGGTAGTGCCTCCACATCTTCAGTGCAAGTACCACGGCAGCGAGCTCCAAGTCGTGAGTTGGATAATTCTGCTCATGGTTCCTAAGCTGCCGTGATCCATACGCAACAGTAGGTATCGAAGTGACACATGATCAATTTGCACAACATTCACATATATTGATAAAGCATAAACTTTATACAAGATACATTATTCTCGGGTCTCCGAGAAGTCGTGCTCATGTCGTCACTACCTATACATACGCTACTGTCTATACGACATATCACCGATTACAAAAGTTGGGTTACGCTACCCTAGCTGCCCTACATGGCAACCGTAACCCCCTACTCGGAGTAGAACTCGACCTCCTGTGGGTCGTCCTCCTCCGGTACTTCTGCTGGTGGCTCTGGATCTAGCACCTCTTCTCCCATTCCGGGTTCTCCCATTGCTGGAAGACCCAAGACCACCGGTATGCCTAACACCGGGGGCACGAGGTCCTGCAATGCATGCACCTCGTCCATAGCCTGGTTGTAGTCCTCTTCCCAGCCTTGTCCTTCCTCAATAGCGTCGTCCCGCTCTTGAGCAAGGTCCTCATTCTGCTGGGTTAGGGTCTGCACCAGCTCTTGCAACGCCGTGATGTCAACACGGCTCTTCTTCTTTGCCTTCTTCAGACGACGCAACTGATTGTGTTGTTCATTCAGTCGCTTGATCGTCGGAAGGAGCACATTGCGGAGTGCGCTGTGAGCACCCTCGAAATGATCTCCACGGCTTGTGCTCTCCTTGAGCTTGGTGGTGAGATGCTCCGTATGAACAGCTTGGCTGTCCATCACAGCGTTTCCCGCCCTCATTTGGAGGCTGAGGTTTGCCTCCGCGGGGTTGTACCTTGGGCAATTCGGGTCCGTTGCCTCCAGGTACCTCTCTTCCCACACATGCTGAGCTCGTCCCTCCACCGGAACGAGTGCGTATGGAGTGCCCTCCATAGCCTGCACGTGTAGTTGGCAGAAACGTGACATAGTGTCACGGGCTGCCACTTGCCACATCCCTTCCGGTTGTCTTCCTCTCACCGTGACGGTGAATGGCACCCAACCGGGTGGCGTAGGTCCTGCAGGAACCTCGACATGGATCGTCCACGTCTTGTTCCCCTCTTCGCCTTCTTCCTTGGCGAAGTATTGCGGCATCTGGTTGTACCCGAAATATTGGAGCATTTGCCACAATGCTTCCAGGTAGCCGCTACGGTCAGAGCAGTGGGAAACTACCCACCCGTTCTCCAACCGTTTATCTGCTGCCATCTGTAAAAATATATTTGAGAAATGTCAAATATTTATTTAAACAGTAAACCATCGAGTTATAACATAAGATATGTCCTTGAACTCATAACACTTGGAAACATAGTTCAAATTTTTAAACAAATTTGACTGCTGATCTGCTGTTCCCATGACAGCCTTGACCAGTTTCCATTTCAACCTGATTTAGGCCAGGTTAAAAGCAAAACCAGTCCTGGAGCTCAACATCAAAGTTGAAGCTAACTCCAATAGCTTTCCAGCCAGTATTTGCTTGGCCTAAGATCTGTCCTGGTTCAAAAGTTATGAGATGTCAAAGTTAACAGAATTTCTGGGAACAATTGGACAGCACCTCTCTGCCTTAGGTACTGATTTGATTCAACAATCTCAGTTACTTCTGTTCCTAATCTGACAAAACTTTCTGTTACAAAGTTGTAACCCATCTCATAAGCTTCCCTGAACTACCTCATTTTCTATTTTTGGATTTTTATGCAGGAAGTTATGCTTAATTTACAGAGAGTCTTTACCCTGTCCTGTTTTCTAGACAGTTTCAACTCTACTGCATTTTTCGAGTGGTTAAGGGATGAAACACCTCTGGACCTCAACAGAAAAGTTGTAAAGCTCTTCCAAAGCTTTTCAGAAATGTATCATACGACCCCAATCTCGAAAGAGCTCAACCTCTAGCCTCTGATTAACTTCAGCCTTAATTCAGCTGAAAACAGAGTGCTCTGTCCTTAACAACCTATAAGTTGAAAACTTGTTAACTTTGAATATCCTGTTCAAGGGAAGGAGTTACATCAAGTTTTACTACTTTGGAGCAAAACTTTCAAGTTTTAAATGAATTTGTTCATTTAGTTGGGTGTGACGTCGATGCATCACCAGATTATGTCGGTACTACGTCCTCACAAAGAAAAACCAATACCGGACTTAGCCGGCTTCGTCATTTCAGTGGCACTACTCGTCACTCGCACACGGATGCTACACGTCTATCGTTTCGTGGTCAGGCTACCTGCAGAAACTCAAACAATCATCAGACTCGGCTGCACACCGAGCCCGGAATCCATACAGTTGGTACACCCGGCCGTCATCACTCGCCCGGATGTTCTCAAGCCAAACACGCCTTGAGTTACGTGTTCACGTTTCAGACCACGTGACGGGGTCTCCCATATTGCACCACGCACGCCAGGGACAGACGTTGCTCGAATACCCCAAACGACATGAAGAGTCGTAGAGGATACTAAAGCGGGTCGGGTTACCTGCCACCCGTGGGGCTCCACCCTTCAGCTTGTGCGCACTGGTGGACAGCGCTTACGTGCACCCCCCAGGACATGAACGTCCCGAGATGCACGATTTTCCGACATAACAAATAGGTTAATAAGCCACTTTCTATATACTAATAACATCCTTATACGGGCTACTAACTCGTTCCTTACTGGATTTTTGAAAAAGAAGACCTTTGTACTGTGTTAAACCTCAAGCGAGCTCTGATACCACGCTGACACGACCCCATTGGTCCTGTCGAGCCAGGATCACACTGAGGGGTGCTGCGTTGCACAACACCGTATAACACACGTCAAAGGTACAAAGCGGAAGCGGAAATTTTATTACATAAACAAGTTTATGAACATGTTGACATCAAAATAAGTTTAGTCTACACTCGCGGGCGTAGACTAAGCATCAAGTGCATGTTCAGCCCTCGAACGTGTCCTTGCTAGCACACACGCACACTAACTCTGCGGCGTGCACGACTCCCACTCGACGGGGTTCCCCTCCTGGGGTTCCGTCTCCTGTTCGGGAGTCCCTTCCTCATAGAACCCTGCAAAAGCTTCAAACACAAGCAGTGAGCACGAAGGCTCAGCAAGTCTGACCCGTCTCACCTAAACATGGAACTTCTACATGAGGGTAATGGGTTGCATGAGGTAAAAATCATTTGCAAGGACTCACCTAATTAGTAGAACCTTACTTTCAAGTTTTAGCAGCAGGTTGTGGAGAACCTTACGCTAAGGCACATGAGAGAGCCGCAATCAAACAAGAAACGCATTTCTCTCATGTACTTTGCCCAAAGTTGAAAAGAACTTTAATTAGCTCTAAGCTACAGCATATCATTAACAATCACTATCCAGCTTTCAATCAGCAACATTTTAACATGCAACTAGCCTGTTCTTTCTACGTCACGGTACAGTGAACAAGTGGTACTCACTGACCGCGAGGGACGGCGATTATAATCGATTTACACCTGCAGGGTTACCCGAACAACCCGTCAAGTACGCCCCTACTCGACGTTGCCTACAACAACCATCACGGACGCCGTACGCGACTACCTTTCACCCGTTAGCCAAATATTGAACCGGTCCCATCGTCCCGAGCAAGAGGTCTCTGCACGCGCATCTCCGTGCCGCCAGCCAATTTACACCTCAAGCTCTCAACCTACCCTCTGAACGACGGGCAATGCCTCAATAACCAGCTACCCGAGTTACATCAGTTTCCCGGTTCCCATATAGCCGGTAGGTCTTCGGTACTGTTCTAGCTTGTTCAACAGGCCCGCACACGGCTCGGTCCTCAATCGACACAAGCGGAGCTACAGCACACAGGCCCCAAAGTCCTGCTGCCCTTACTCTCCGCTCGGTCTCATTTTCTTGCCATGTGTATCATGTGCTATCTCTACCCGAGCAATGTGCCTCTAGCCTATTCTCGCGAGTAGTTCCAACTACTCGACTTGTACCGAATCCTACTCTATCCTAGCAATGCAGTGGCTAACGGGGTTTGCACTCCTAAACCCAACCCATGGTTTTCTTGGCTATGCAGTGGGGTTTCCAAACAAGACTCTAATGCACAGAACAAAGGAAACAAGTATGTGCTCAAAACAATAAAAATTTGTAAAAAGGTTAATGCAAACCGGAGCTTGCCTTGCTGCTCTTGGTCGTAGGCTAGCTTTTCCTCCGGAGTAACGAAGTCTAGGACTTCGGGTTCCTCCTCGACCTTAGCGACTACATGATAAGAGCAATGTATGTATTAATTTAAATGCATTTGTATTATCTTTGAAGTTGTGAAGTCTATAACCTTTGCTAGACAGACCTAATGACTGTGAAACTTTTACTGTGGCTTGGTTACAACCTAAACAGAGACTTGGTCAAGTTTTAGTTGCAGCAAAGCTCATTTGAGCCCTCCACAATTAATTATGTCCTTGACCTTAATTTGAACTCTTAGGGTGTTCTAGGAATTTTCATGAGACAAACTATGACTTTCTGAAAACTAGATTTTCAGAGTGTTCTAATGGAGTTAGTCTCACTTAATTTGGAAGTCCCTAACTAAAGATATGAGCTAAACAATTTCAGAGAAAATTCTGAAAATGTTTCTGAACATTTTCTATTTTCTCTGGAACAGTTTCAATAATCACACCATTAGGTGGATTAAATGAGCTCAAATGGATCTGAAATTTTTATGGTATTTCAGGGATATTTTGGTGAATATCCCAGCAAAATTTCAGGATTTTCCTCCACAGGATTCTCCAGTTAAAATTCCTAACAGTTTAAACTTTGAGGAATTAATTCTGGAAAATTAAGGGTTTTCATGAAGTGAAACTTGATTTGCTGGAAAGTACTCGGAGAGCTGAATCCAGCAAAATTTGGTTCACTCAATTTGAAGCTTTCTAGCCAAAGTTATAAGGATTTGAAGTTTGAAGGAAATCTGAAAATCGGGGAAAAGTTTAAACTCGCGCGTGGGCCCAGGGGACACGCGTCGCACGCCGAGGCGACGGCACACAGCGGCCCACAATGATTTTACGCGCCAGCACACCCGATCCCGGCCGCAGCCGGATCCCGATTCAAAATATCTCCCGCTGACAGCTGGGGTCCACCCCCTTCTTCAACCTCGCGACACCCGCGCCCCGCCGCCGAGGGAGCTCGCCGGAGAGCTCGCCGCTGGCTGCTGTACAGCTCCAAACTTCTCGATCCTGGCCGCCCCTGCCTACTTTTACTCGGGGAACAGGATCCGAGGGTCAGCTGCTCATGACAACGGCCGGAGCATGGTCGGCGACGAGCCGCCACCTCGGAATGACTTCGGCCATGTCGGCTGACTTCTCTAGCACCTCAGCTACTTGGGAAATCGGTCAGGGAGCATCAGTGGACCTCAGAGAAGGTTGACATGAGCTCGAGGCAGCTCGGGGAAGGCCCGAAATAGGTCCTCACCGTGCGCCCGATGCCGCCCGTTCGTCCCGCCATTAGTAGACCTCAAATTACGCCAGGCACAGAGGTTCTCCGGCCCAGAGTTGTGAAGGCAACTTGTGTGTTACCGTGTCTAGCTCGTGTGAGAGCGGCCCGAGGCCCTCTAATCCTTTCTAGAGCACGAATTAAACAGAATCGTACCCGAAGGTCGTTCTGCACACAGAAAGGGGAAAAGTGGAAATTCGTCGCCGGTGAGCAACCACTCGAGCTGTGGCTCGGGGATGAGCAGCACCGGTCACCTGCGCGTCCAAGGGTGCCTTGGCTCGGGCGTGACAACGCCCTGGTTGGGCTGTCCACGAGAGCCCGAGGTGCGGCGGTTCCAAGTTCCGATTTTGATCTTTCGGCACAGCCGATATCAATCGGTTTCAACCGAATTCTAGCAACGGGGAGGATGGAGGAAGGTCTCTAGTACCTTGCTGGGGCTCTGGTGTGGAAGTAGGGAGCTGCGATCGGCGTTCTCCGATCAAGTCCGAGCTGCGGAAGTTTTCGGCCGGCGCTGAGTTCTTGCGGGGAAGAACGGTGGTGCCTCGGCCGAGGAGGGGGCAGGTGCCTTAAGAAGGCTCTGCACCGCACCTCATGCCCGCGCGTGGGCAAGCAGCTGGTGGCGCGGCGGCTGGCCTCGGTGGCGATCACCGCTGCGGCTCGGCGACCCGAGTGAAAAAGTCTCAGTCGGTTTGATCTGAGCAGTGGCTGACATGTGGGTCCCACCTCCAGTTTTAACCTCTGAAATTTACTCCTAATCACTGGATTAAACAGTGAACCCCATACTACCCTTGGCAATTCAAATTATTCACCCATGAGCCATTTGAATTGATCAAAGTTCAAATGAGGTTTGGTTTGAATGAATTTCAGCACAAGTTCAGTTTGAAATTCAAATAAAGTTTGAATTTCTCCCATTTAGCTCATGTCAAGATCAACTCCAAATGGAGTGAAAATTGGTGTGTGAGCTCACAAAAATGTGCTGAGTAAGAATATGCCCCCCACTTTTAAATTCATTGGATAGAAACAGTTTGAATTTGAATATGGTTTCAAACTGCCCTCTTCCTAACTATACCCAAACTGACCTCAAAAAGGTTTTGAATTTGGGTGAAACTTGGCATGGACATCCTTAGCAAAGTGTAGGAGTTTTCATATGTCCAGCCCATCTATATCACATGTGGGAAATACCACTTTTGCAATGTGTGAGTTTGTTCTATAATGAGCATGTTGATAATTGTTACTTGCTCTTCATTTGTGTTCATCATTCTTCCTCAAATGAGGTGTGTGGTGTGATGATGAACACTGCAAATGGGTGTCAAAAACTGAGGCCCTTACACGCTGCCCTCCCGGCCGCCGCGAATTCCCGGCCGCCGCGCGCTCTCCTCCCTGCCGCTGCGCGCGCGCCCTCCCGGCTGCGCCCTCTCGGCCGCCGTGCCCTCCCGGCTGGTCCTCGACCTCGCTCTCGAGGCGCTCGTCCCACTGCAGGACTCCCACGGCGGGGGGTGTTGCTCCCCGTCGCACGCGACCTCCGCCTCGCCAGCGCCCCGGGCAGCCCCACCTGCGCCGGCTGCCTCGACCACCGCGATGTCCTTAGCCGACGACCTCTTCTGCAACGGCCAGATCTGGCCCGTCCGCCTCGAGCGAGGCCTCGATGCGGCCGACCAGGGTCGCCCGCGTCTCGGCGGCCAGTGCAGCGAGGACGCCCACTTCCGGAGGACTGATGTTGGTGTTCGTCCCGCAGCCAACTCCTCAGCGCCACCCTGGGCCACCGCTGCCCCACCAGCTATGCCGCCATCCGTCCGGGCCGCGCCGCTGCCGGACACGTGGGCTGGGCTGCCTCCCTCGGCCGCTGTCTCCTCGCCTCGGCCGTCACCATCGGCCTACATCCGGTAATCACCGACTCTGACCTGGCAGCCGACGCCACCTTACGCGTTGCGTTCCTTCCCGGCGCTGCCACCGCCAGGGCATGTCGCGACCCGTTCTACACCGTCGGTCTACCTACGGGGTCTCACGCCGTCTGGCCCCGACTGGGTGGTGGACTCCGATGCCTCGTACCACACCATCCCTGACGTCGGTATCCTCTCTTCCACCCGCCCTTCCCATCCCTCTGATCCTTCATCTATCGTTGTTGGGAATGGGACAACTCTTCCAGTCACCTCAGTAGGTGATTTAGGTTCGCCGGATTCGTTTCAGCTACGTGATATTCTTGCTGCACCTAACATCATTTAGCACCTTCTTTTCATTCGCCGTTTTACCACTGACAACCATGTTTCTCTTGAGTTTGATCCTTATGGTGTAACTGTGAAGGATCTCACTACTCGACGCAGTCTCTTTCTTTGTGATAGTACGGGTCCCCTGTATACGATGCGTCTTCCTGCTTCCGCTCCGCCTCTTGCCCTGACTACGACAGCTTCTTCGACTTTTTGGCATCGTCGGCTTGGCCACCCTGGTGTTGATGCTATGTCGAAGTTGTCTGGTAGTTCAGCGATTCCGTGTACTCGGGGTACTCATGAGTCTCTTTGCCATGCTTGTCAGTTGGGTCGCCACATTCGACTTCCCTTTCCGCATTCTGTCACTCGTGTCGAGCGCATCTTTGATTTGATTCATCGTGATCTTTGGACTTCACCTGTTCTCAGTGTTTCTGGATATAAGTATTACTTGGTGGTCGTTGATGATTTTTCACACTATTCGTGGACTTTTCCCTTGCGACAGAAGTCTGATACGTTTGGCACTCTTTCTCACTTCTTCGCTTGGGTGTCCACCCAGTTTGAGCGCATGATCCGTGCGGTTCAGTGCTATAACGGGCGCGAGTTTGACAACTCTGCGTTCCGTGACTTTCTGCTTTCTCGCGGCGTTCAGTTGCGCATGTCTTGCCCGTACACTTCCCCCCAGAACGGCAAGGCTGAGCGCATGATTCGGACCACCAACGATGTCATGCGCTCTCTGATGTTTCAGCCTTCTATCCCTGCTCGTTACTGGGCGGAGGCGCTTCACACCGCCACCTACCTCATTAATCGCCTTCCTACTAAGGCGATTAGTGCTCCCGCCCCTCACTTCGCTTTGTTCGGCACCCCTCCTCTCTACGACCACCTTCGAGTGTTCGGGTGCACTTGCTACCCTAACCTCTCCGGCACAGCTTCCCATAAGCTTGCGCCTCGCTCGACTCGGTGTGTTTTCCTTGGGTACTCCCCAGACCACAAGGGGTACCGGTGCCTTGACCCTACCACCCGTCGTATCTTGATGTCCCGACACGTCGTCTTCGATGAGTCTTCCTTTCCTTTTTCCACCCTGTCTTCTGACTCCGTCGCTGAGTTGGATTCCCTCTTCTCCACTGACCCCGAGGCCGCTCCTGTACCGCGACCTTGTCTTTTACCTCTTGCAGGTTACCCTCCTGCTGCG
The DNA here is from genome assembly GCA_030760725.1 of Neostapfia colusana. Taxonomy (NCBI): domain Eukaryota; kingdom Viridiplantae; phylum Streptophyta; class Magnoliopsida; order Poales; family Poaceae; genus Neostapfia; species Neostapfia colusana. The sequence continues at coordinate 22,819,468 of JASWHV010000011.1, forward strand.
CCACGCGCAGCTTCGGCGTCCCTGACGCCACCTGCTGCGCCATGCGCGGCCCCGGCGTCCCTGACGCCATCTGTTGCGCCACGCGCGGCACCGGCGTCTCTGACGCCGCCAGCTGCGCCACGCGCGGCCCCAGTGTCCCCGGCGTCGCCCGCTGCGCCACGCGCGGCCCCGACGATACCTGCTGCGCCACGCGCGGTACCAGTGTCCCCAGCGTCGCCTGCTGCGCCACGCGCGGCCCTGACGACACCTGTTGTGCCACGCGCGGCCTCGATGATACTTGTTGCGCCACGCGCGGCCCGGACGACACCTGCTGCGCCGAGCGTAGCTCCGGCGTCCCTGCCGACGCCTGCTGCGCCGAGCGCGGCCTCGGCGTCCCCGACACCAGCAGTCGCGCCGTGCGCGGCCTCGACGTCCCCGACTTCGACTACTGCACCACGCGCGGCTCCTGCAGCACGGTACGCCAACCCCGCTCTTGTCTATCAGCGACGAGCGCGGGATGGTGGATCATCCTCTTCGCGCCCTGAGGATCTGGTATATCACCCTCCGCTGCTTCACCGGGACCCTCGTCACGTTCACCCGATGGTGACTCGACAGGCCGCCGGCGTCCTTCGTCCTGTGGAGCGCTTCTCCGGGGTCGTTCTCTCGTCCTCGACCCCCCCCCCCCCCCCCCCCGGAGCCTGCCTCGTCACCCATCTCGCCTATCCCCTCTTCTGTCCGTAGCGCCCTCGCCGATCCTCATTGGCGTCGGGCTATGGAAGAAGAGTATGCGGCCCTACTTGCCAACCGGACCTGGGACCTGGTTCCCCGTCCTGGTCGTGGCAATGTTGTCACGGGCAAGTGGGTGTTCACGCATAAGAGGAGGGTGGATGGGTCTCTAGAGAGGTACAAGGCACGGTGGGTGGTTCGCGGTTTCACGCAGCGTCCCGACGTCGACTACGACGAGACCTTCAGCCCAGTGGTGAAGCCGGCGATAGTTCGTACCGTTCTGTCGCTTGCTCTGTCGCGTTCTTGGCCTGTCCACCAGCTGGACGGCAAGAACGCCTTTCTCCACGGGACGTTGACGGAGACGGTGTACTGTAGTCAGCCGACAGGGTTTGTTGATTCAGCTCGTCCAGACATGGTCTGCCGGCTGAACAAGTCTCTGTACGGGCTTGGTACAGCCGATTCGCCTCGGGCTTGGTATAGCCGATTCGCCTCCTTCCTGGCCTCGCTCGGCTTCGTCGAGGCCAAGTCGGACACTTCGCTCTTCATCTACAGGCGTGAGGGTGACACTGTCTACCTCCTCCTGTACGTGGACGATATTGTCCTCACGGCGTCCAGCCCGGCTCTTCTTCAGCGCACGATCTCTGCCCTGCAGCGCGAGTTTGCGATGAAGGATCTCGGCCAGCTCCACTTCCTGGGCGTTGCGGTCGAGCACCGCCCGGGTGCTCTGTTCCTCCACCAGCGCCAGTACTGCCTGGATATCCTCGAGCGAGCGGGCATGGCTGATTGCAAGCCGTGCTCCACTCCCGTGGACACCCAGGCAAAGGTGTCTTCGACCGACGGCGCCCCGGTCGCCGACCCCACCACTTACAGGAGTCTTGCAGGTGCATTGCAGTACCTCACCTTCACCAGGCCGGACATCTCCTACGCGGTTCAGCAGGTGTGTCTCCACATGCATGATCCGCGGGAGCCACATCTCACGGCGGTGAAGCGGATCCTTCGGTACCTGCGTGGCACTCATGACTACGGCCTTCTTCTGCGGCGCGACTCTGCCTCCGAGCTGGTCGTCTACACCGATGCTGACTGGTCGGGCTGCCCGGACACCCGTCGGTCCACCTCCGGCTACGCCGTCTTCCTGGGCGGCAACCTCGTGTCCTGGTCCTCGAAGCTGCCAGACATCTCCTACGCGGTTCAGCAGGTGTGTCTCCACATGCATGATCCGTGGGAGCCACATCTCACGGCGGTGAACCAGATCCTTCGGTACCTGCGTGGCACTCACGACTACGGCCTTCTTCTGCGGCGCGACTCTACCTCCGAGTTGGTCGTCTACACCGATGCTGACTGGTCGGGCTGCTCGGACACCCGTCGGTCCACCTCCGGCTACGCCGTCTTCCTGGGCGGCAACCTCGTCTCCTGGTCCTCGAAGCGGCAGCACGTGGTGTCCCGCTCGAGTGCCGAGGCGGAATACCGCGCCGTGGCCAACGGCGTGGCCGAGTCCTCCTGGCTTCAGCAGCTGCTTCAGGAGCTCCACTCTCCCCTCGCCCGGAGTACGTTGGTCTACTGCGACAACGTCAGCGCCGTCTACCTCTCCACCAACCCGGTACAGCATCAGCGCACGAAGCACGTAGAGATCAACCTTCACTTTGTTCGTGAGCGGGTGGCTCTCGGGGAGGTGCGAGTCCCGCACGTTCCGACGTCGTCGCAGTTCGCCGACATCTTCACCAAGGGACTCCCTTCGACGGTGTTCACCGAGTTTCGGTCCAGTCTCAACATCTGCCGTGGCTAGATGTTGGGACTGCGGGGGGGTGTTGGACTGTACGTGATTAGGGGCAGGGGCATTTTAGTCCTTTGTATTAGGGTTGCTTAGCCCTTAAGCTGTCCCCCTATATATGTATCTGCTTGACAGGTTGTTAATCAACTAATCACTTTTCCCTAATCTAATTATTAGTAACACTTGAATGTAAGAAGTTGCTATCACTATTGATGGGTTTTGGTTGTATCTTTAGTGTGCGCTGCTTTACACAACAGTATTTGGGCAAAGAAGAATACGGGTCATGAACCTATCACTTTCATGCACAAATATGCTCAGCAACCTCTTCCGATATGCTGATCTGGAAACACAATTCACATATTTTGTAAAGCAAGGTAAATCAGTCGTAATTTTCCTTCATTAGCATTTACTACTATTATTTTCGCAGTTATTAGCTCAAAAAGTGATTTATTGAGCGACAAAATAAGTAATCCTGTTGTAAATTGAAAATATATATATATATATATATATGAAAAATTAATGATGTACTGACTTATTTTTACATACTCAGCTGCAAACGCCATTCCATCAACTTCTCTTTCTCAAGTTAGGGACCAAGTAACCAGTACATGTATCAACATCCTCCAGTCGTACCGGAAATATTGTGCATCTGCGTGTTCTTCTGGGCAGTTGATTCTTCCGGAGGCTCTGAAACTTCTACCGTTGTACACTCTTGGTATTATTATTTTATATTCCATCTACTAAAAATTCCTTGAATCCTTTAATGCACTGTCGAAAATGTTTAAACATCTTTATTAATCACGGTTTTTTATTTCTCAGCATTAACCAAAAGCGTAGGGCTGCGCAATGATGGGAGGCTGGATGATCGGTCCTATTGGGTCTCTATCGTCTCTTCAATTTCTGTGATGCTAGCTGTTCCATTGGTGTTTCCTAGGATGATTGCGCTGCACAATCTTACATCAAGGGTACAGGATTTCTCTTCCATTTCACATCTAAGTCATTGAAATAAATAATGACTTTTGAACTATATGTTTTGTATAGGAAGATGATTCCCTTGTACCGAGTCCCCTTACACTCAATAGTGAAAACATATGTGATTATGGAGTTTACTTGTTGGAAAATGGTGAGGATGGTTTCATTTATGTTGGAAATTCGGTAAACCCTGCCATTCTTGAGCAGTTGTTTGGTGTATCGTCTTTGGCTGGAGTACCAAATAAGGTCAATATTGTATCTCCTGAGCTATTCAATTCTAGGATCATAGCCTAGAAGATTCTTCATAAACCTCTTCTCTAACGAGAAAATTTACCCTTTTCTTTACAAATAAAGCTCACAAATAACTTATTCTTTCAGTCGGTACTCGAGCAGTTTGATAATGAACTCTCTAGGAAGGTAAATGAAGTAGTGAATGAAATAAGGCGTCAGAGATGCTCGTACATGAGGTACTATCTGCAGATCTCAGCTATATCCTTAATAAATATTGCTCAAATCCAGCAGTTGACATTTGGAAACTCATTTTGCAGGTTCACATTATGCAAAAAGGGTGATCCATCTGGTTAGCCTTATGACATTTTTCTTTTATCTTTTCTATGTTTCTGTTAGCCTAACAATCTCCCTTTACATCTGCAGGTGTCTTCTTCCGGTCATTGTTAGTTGAGGACAAGGCACCCGGCAGCCTTTCCTATGTTGAATTCCTTGTACATGTTCACAGGCAAATCCAAAACAAGATGACATGAGTCAACCTACCACCTATTGCTGTAAATTTTGGACGGTAGTAGTACAGAAGCAACTGATCTTGTGGATGAAACTAAATGAATGAATCGAGAAGATTCGATAAAACAAAATTGATGAACCTGGGACTCCTCAAAATGCAACCTAATTCGCAATAGGAGGCTCCTGGTAGAATTGACAGAACCTCTTACAACATTGGCTTCTGCGCAAGTAATGTACCTGTACAGAGATGGGCAAAGGCTTGTCTTAGGTTCTGAAAGTGTTCTTTTTTCTTGCCAAGAGGAACTTTAGAGAGAAATTGTGAACTTAGTTTTAGAGAGATATATGCTTATTGTAAATGCACATAGAAGTAAATTGTTCACAAGGGACTGGTGAACATCATGACCCTTTGACTTTTTTTAGGTGAAACAATAGGTGAATCCTTGACTGTATATATTGATAAGCAAGTAGCAGGTTACAAGTTGGCATTTCGTCACTGTTCATGTGAGACTAGTCTGGGCTTCTTGAGATAAGGACCTTGAGCTAAGAAGGACGCTGATCTAGTTCTAAGATCTATGCAGTTAGATGCTCATGTACTGGAGTATGGTGGTACAAAATGCATCTCTGTCGGGACAGGATTGAGGGTGGTTTAACTCTGAAGATCTCAGCATTTCTGAGTTTTCATATTTTCCAAGCTGCGATGAAATTTTTTTTCATGAATTCTAGATGGGGTTAACAGTGTATGAAATAAGTGGATGCTATATTCTAATTATTGCCCAACACTCTTCACTGAAGGGGCACTGGAATAAGAGGTGATAGGTGAGCTCTTCATTATTAGCATCACATAGGACGTAGAAGTAGTAGTCATTCTCAATAGCAAAGTTTTTTATTTTGAGATTTTGGGAGTTTAGATGATCTAAATATAATAGCCAACAAAATATTTTAGTTTTCTTAGTCGTCTTCGCTTTCCATATTTAGTCAAACGGCTTTGGTGGCACAATTTGTTTAAAGTGACGTTTGTAGATCGTGCTGGTTTGGTCAGTGAGCTGTTGCTGTTATATGTCCACTGGTCCCTGTTGAGTGGGCGGTCATTGAGGTTGCCTAGGATCGCCTGAAGTTGTTGGTATCCCTGTATTGAGCTATGGATATGAACAATTTTTTGGTGAATGAGAATATGCGTTGTAGTTCCATCTTGAGTCGGTTATTCCATAGAAGGACAATATATCTCCTACCCCCTCTCGAACTATTGCATGGTCCTTGTACTGTTCCCACAGACTCAACATGTCCTCAAGCCAGAATCAACCCTTGTTGGGGAGCTTGTGAGGGGGGGGGGATTCCCTTCTGTATAATATGCATTGTAAACCAACCGGACCCAGGGGTGTATCCACTTTGTTGTATAATTTGTCTAGAATTTTTGTAAGAGAGTGAGGTTCATTAACCCCAGATTCTTCGGTCCCAAGTCTCCCCTCTAGCGAGGGGATGTCACTTGGCTCCATTTTACTAATGGCCTCCCTGTTCCTACCACCTCACTACCTTTACAAAGACAAGTTTTTCTTGTTTTGTCAATGGTCTAGATGATCGTGAGATGTAGTTTTAAAGTGCACATGCTATAAACCTGAATAGTAGACATAAGACAATCCACTAGGGTGCATCTTAATGCCATTGAGAGGAATGTGGATGTGGCTAATAATTTCCTCTCAATTTTTGCTATCAGATAGGCAAAGTGTGCCACTGATGGTTTGCCGATTCCCATGGGGAGCACAAGGTAAGTGAAGGGAAAGGAGCCGACTTGACAACCCAATGTACAAGCCATGGTTTCTGTTGTTTCTGTAGATAAATTGATGGGCATCATGGTTGACTTACTGAAGTTTACCTTTAAGCCCGTGGCTGCCACGAACGAACCAAGCAGCGCCTTGAAAGAGAAAAGTTCTCTCTAGGAGGCATTCAATGCTACAATAGTGTCATATGCATATTACAAAATGGGGGACTGGGTTTCAGCCAGTGTGTCGAGAGGGTGGATGATCATCCCCGAGACTTCAACTTTGTTGACTATGTGCTGGAGCAGGATAGTTGCAACAACAAATAGTAAGGGGGGAGAGAGGGTCACTTGTCTTACCCCTCTTTTGCAGTGAAATAACTTCTTCGGGACTTCATTGAGAAGGATTGCCGAGGTAGCCGAGTCAAGGATATCTTGGATCCGGTTCAGCCAGACGAGCGGGGTACCTAGGAGTGACAACATCCTGATAATAGCTGAGTGCTCTACCATATCAAATGTCTTTTCAAAATCTAGCTTGATAATAAGAATAGGCTTTCTGGGTGCCGTGCACTGATGGATGTACACATAATTCCAAGCTAGGCTGTCCTGGATGGTCCGGCCTTTAATAAAGTCGTATTGATTATCTTGTACCAAAAGAGACATCTTCTTTTACAACCGGTTGGCCATGAGGTAGGTGATCAGCTTGACACTCGAATTTAGCAGGGTGATGGTTCTGTAATCCATTGATCTCACCGGTGTGGGGGAAGAATTCATTGAATAGATGGTAGATATCCTCCTTGATAATGTTCCAACATATCTTGTAAAATCTGTTATTGAAACCATCCAGACCTGGCTCTTTGTCTGACGGCATTACTTTGATAGTACTGTCAATCTCCTCCTTGGATAAAGGCAATTCCAGGTCTTGAAGACCGGGAACATTGTACACTAGGTGACCCAGTTCTGGCCAGGGTTGAGTTGGTTCAGTTTGCCCCAGACGCGCGTGGAAATCATCTTTGAGAAGGGCAATTTTGGTTGAATGCTCTGTTCTATCAATTCCTGAGCCGTCTTGAATGCTAGTGATGATGTTGTGCTGGTGTCTTTCCGTGGCAGCAGACAGGAAGAACCTTGTGCATTCTCCCCCAATTTTATCCACCTTTTTGTGAATATTTGTCTCCAGTACTCGTTCTTTAGCTTCAGAACTGCTTCGTGGTGTTTTCTAAGGAGGAGCCTGAGCGCTCTTTCCTCATTGGAGAGCATCCTCTGTTCCTCTAGTTTGTCCAAAATTGCTAAAGCCTCACTGGACCGGGGAGAGCTGCTGAGTTAGACCCCCCTATTGCTTGCTCCAACGTTTAAGGGCCAATCGTGGGGCTTTGAATTTGGCCGATATTGCTTTGGCAGCATTTGTGGAAATGGGAGTAGAGTTTCAAGAGTTTTGGACTACTTCGCTGAAGCTCAGAAGGGTGAACCAGTAGTTCTCCACTTGGAAGCACTACGCTTTGGGAATGCTTGTAATCACCTGAACCATACAGGGGGTATGGTATGAAGTGATCTTAGATAGAGGCAGTAAGAGTGTGAGAGGGAATGACAATATCCACTTGACCGAGGTGAAGCACCAATCCAATTGTTCTAGCAGGGGATGACTGCATGTTGCTCCAAGTGAATATATGACCCTTGAGGGGTATTTCAGTAAGATTTAGATGGTTGATGATGTTGTTGAATGTCTGCATATTCGAAAGGTTTGCCCTAGGCCCGTTCCGATCTTCCGGGGATCTGTAGAAGTTGAAATCCCCCATAATCATCTAATTTGCATCGTTCGGGATGTCTAGATTCCATATCCATCAGGTGAAATCCGCTCTAGATTGTCCATGGGACGGGCCATAAACCGAGGAGAGATTCCAAGTGGAGCGATCAAGTAGTAAAGTGAACTGCAGTGTGATGGCGTAATGCTTAGTGTCCAGAACCAACCCTTGCAGGAGGGAGCCATTCCAGTCTACAAGGATTCCACCTGATGTTACAAGAGCCGAGTCCTGCTGGCTTCAGCAGCTGCTTCAGGAGCTACACTCCCCCCTCGTCCGGAGTACGTTGGTTTACTGCGACAACGTCAGCGCCGTCTACCTCTCCACCAGTCCGGTGCAGCATCAGCGCACGAAGCACGTGGAGATCGACCTTCACTTTGTTCGTGAGCGCGTGGCTCTCGGGGAGGTGCGAGTCCTGCACGTTCCGACGTCGTCGCAGTTCGTCGACATCTTCACCAAGGGACTCCCTTCGATGGTGTTCACCGAGTTTCGGTCCAGTCTCAACATCTGCTGTGGCTAGATGTTGGGACTGCGGGGGGTGTTAGACTGTACATGTATTAGGGGCAGTTTAGTCTTTTGTATTAGGGTTACTTGGCCCTTAATTTTTATGCCCCTATATATGTATCCTCCTTGACAGCCTGTTTAATCAATCTAATCATTTTCCCTAATCTAATTAGCCCACATAATTACACAGTCTAACAGTAATAAGCATCGACAGGGGTGGGGTGTGAATTTCGAGAGAGGGTTCCTATACTGGTTTATATATGAATTGGTTTGTACCTTTTTGAAATTCAACCTTATTTAATGTTTTTGGTTCTATACTATGTGGAATAGCAGTCCTATACCCTTATATGTTTAGGTTCTTGCCCTAGTTTGCTAAAAGCAGTACCAATCCTCCTGTTGCATATGGTAAGTGTTAGACACTGTGATTATGTGTGTGTCACAGGGGCATATTAGTCATTAGTGAGGGATTAGGGTTAGGGGTGATTTAGTCATTTCCCCTCACCTAATCCCTCTATATAATGGACCCTGTACCCTCATGATGTAATCATCCCATTCAGTCCAGATTTATCCCTCTAATATGGTATCAGCTAGGTAATCAAGGATTAGGGCTTAACCCTAATCCTCTTCCCCTGATGGCTGTGCAGCCGCCGCCGCCACAGCCCCTCCACAGCGCCGCCGCTACAGCAGCCCTGCGCCGCCGCTGCAGCGGCCCTGCCCAGCCGCCGCCGGCCCAGCCGCCGCCGCTGCAGCGGCCCTGCGCCGCCGCTGCCGCCGCCGCCTTTGCCGGCGCGCCGCCCGCCGGAGCCGCCGCTGCCCCCGCTGGCACGCCGCCTGCCCACGCCATCGTGCCCCACGCCGCCGCGCCCAGGGCCACCGCGCCTCACGCCGCCGCCATCGCGCCCTGGGCCGCGCCCGCCGGTGCAACCGCCGGCTCTACCGCAAGGCACCACGCTGCCGTGCCCTGGACCACTGCGGGCGCTGCTGGATCTGCGCCGCCGCCGCCGCCCGAATTCCGGCCCAATCGGCGCGCGCACGGGGGAGCCGCCGTCGCCTCTAGAGGGGCTGGCGTGGCTGCCGCTGCCCCCTGGTCTGCCGCCCCTTGGCCCGCAGCCGCCGTCGCCTCTGGAGGGCCTGACGCGGCTGCCTCCACCCCTGGATCCGCCGCCCCTTGGCCTGCAGCCGCCGCCTCTGGAGGGGCTGGCATGGCCGACGCCGCCTCCTGGTCTGCTGCTGCCGCCGCCCCATTCGCCTCCGCTGCTCCCAACCACGCCGCGGCGCCCAGGGCTGGGACCGCCACAGCTGCGCCCCTCGCCCACGCTTTCGCGCCGCCTGGCGCAGCCGCCGCCGCTGCTGGCGCGTCTCCAGCCCGCGCAGCAGCGCCCTGGGCTGCCGCCAGATCTGCGCGCCGGGCCGCTGGCGCCACCGCCTCGGGGAGGGCTGGCGCGGCCGCCACTGCCCCCTGGCCAGATGCCGCCGCATCACCACCCTGGGCCACCGCACAGCCACATCTGGCCCCCACCGCCCATCTAGACACCGCTCTGGGAGGTGCTCCTCAGCCGACATCGACTGGTGTACCTGGATCGGCTGTTGCCTACTCGCTTGGCACGACCGTCGAGGGTCCACGCGTGTTGTCTTCCTTCCCGGCGCCACCACCGCCGGGGCATGTCGCGACCCGTTCAACACCGTCGGTCTACCTGCGGGGTCTCACGCCGTCTGGCCCTGACTGGGTGGTAGACTCCGGTGCCTCCTACCACACCACCCCTGACGTTGGTATCCTCTCCTCTACCCGACCTTCCCGTCCCTCTAATCCTTCATCTATCGTTGTTGGGAATGGGTCGACTCTCCCAGTCACCTCAGTAGGTGACTCGGGTTCGCCGGATTCGTTTCAGCTACGAGATGTTCTTGTTGCCCCTGACATCATTCAACATCTTCTTTCCGTTCGTCGTTTTACTACTGACAACCATGTTTCCCTTGAGTTTGATCCTTATGGTGTAACTGTGAAGGATCTTACTACTCGACGCTTTCTTTTTCGCTGTGATAGTACGGGTCCCCTGTACACGATGCGTCTTCCTGCTTCCGCTCCGCCTCTTGCCATGACTACGACAGCATCTTCGACCATTTGGCATCGTCGGCTTGGCCACCCCAGTGTTGATGCTATGTCGAAGTTGTCTGGTAGTTCAGCGATTCCGTGTACTCGGGGTACTCATGAGTCTCTTTGCCATGCTTGTCAGTTGGGTCGCCATGTTCGACTTCCTTTTCCGCACTCTGTCACTCGTGTCGAGCACACATTTGATTTGATTCATTGTGATCTTTGGACTTCACCTGTTCTTAGTGTCTCTGGATGCAAGTATTACTTGGTGGTCGTGGATGATTTTTCGCACTATTCGTGGACTTTTTCCTTGCGACAGAAGTCTGATACTTTCGGTACTCTTTCTCACTTCTTCGCTTGGGTGTCCACCCAGTTTGGGCGCACGATTCGTGCGGTCCAGTGCGACAACGGGCGCGAGTTTGACAACTCTGCGTTCCGTGACTTTCTGCTGTCTCGCGGTGTTCAGTTACGCATGTCATGTCCGTACACTTCCCCCCAGAACGGCAAGGCTGAGCGCATGATTCAGACCACCAACGATGTCATGCGCTCCCTGATGTTTCAGGCTTCTACCCCTGCTCGCTACTGGGCGGAGGCGCTTCACACTGCCACCTACCTCATTAATCGCCTTCCTACTAAGGCGATTAGTGCTCCCACCCCTCACTTCGCTTTGTTCGGCACCCACCCTCTTTACGACCATCTTCGGGTCTTCGGGTGCGCTTGCTACCGGAACCTCTCTGCCACAGCTCCCCATAAGCTTGCGCCTCGTTCGACTCAGTGTGTTTTTCTTGGGTACTCCCCTGACCATAAAGGGTACAGGTGCCTTGACCCCACCACACGTCGTATCTTGATCTCCCGACACGTCGTCTTCGACGAGTCTTCCTTTCCCTTTTCCACCCCGTTCTCTGACTCCGTCACCGAGTTGGATTCCCTCTTCTCTACTGACCCCGAGGCCGCTCCTGTACAGCGACCTTGTCGGTTACCTCTTGCAGGTTACCCACCCGCTACGCCACGCATGACTTCGGCGTCTTCCACGCCACCTGTTGTGCCTTACGTGGCCCCGGCGTCCCTGACGCCACTTGCTGCGCCACGCGCGGCACCGGCGTCCCTGACGCCACCAGGAGCGCCACGCGCGGCACCGACGTCCCTGACGCCACCGGCTGCGCCACGCGCGGCCTCGGCGCCCCCGACGTCACCCACTGCAGCACGCGCGGCACCGGTGTCCCCGACGACGCCTGCTGCGCCAAGCGCGGCCTCTGCGTCCCCGACGTCGACTACTGCGCCACGCACAGCCTCTCAGCTTCCCCGACATCACCTGCAGCAAGCCCGACGTCACCAGACGCACCAGGAGCAGCACCGACGACGACTTCTCGCTTCGCTGACCCCGTACTTGCCTATCAGCGACGAGCACGGGGGGGCGGCCCTACTCCAGCTGCACCACGTGTGGCTCCGAGACGAGAGAAGGTCGTTGTACCCGAGCGCCCGGTGTACAACCCTCCTCTTCTCCACAGGGATCCTGGTCACGTCCACCCGATGGTGACTCGACGTGCATCCGGGTGTCTTCGTCCAGTTGAGCGCTTCACCGGAGCTGCCTTCTCGTCGACTACTTCTCCACCGACCGACTCTTCTTCGATATCACCCATACCTACTTCCGTGCGTACCGCCCTCGCCGACCCTCACTGGCGCCACGCTATGGAGGAAGAGTATGAGGCTCTGCTTGCCAACCGGACCTGGGACCTGGTTCCCCGTCCTGGTCGTGGCAATGTTGTCACGGGCAAGTGGGTGTTCACGCACAAGAAGAAGGCGGACGGTACCTTGGAGAGGTACAAGGCTCGGTGGGTACTCCGGGGTTTCACTCAGCGCCCTGGAGTCGACTACGACAAGACCTTCAGCCCGGTGGTAAAGCCGGCGACGGTTCGTACCGTTCTATCGCTGGCTCTCTCACGTTCTTGGCCTGTCCACCAGTTGGACGTCAAGAATGCCTTCCTCCACGGTACATTGACCGAGACGGTGTACTGCAGTCAGCCGGCAGGGTTTGTTGATTCAGCTCACCCAGACATGGTCTGTAAGCTGAACAAATCCCTATACGGATTGAAGCAGGCACCGCGAGCCTGGTATAGCCGGTTCGCCTCCTTCTTGGTCTCACAGGGGTTCGTCGAAGCTAAGTCGGACACTTCGCTGTTTGTCTATCGACGTGGCAGTGACACTGCCTACCTCCTACTGTACGTCGATGACATTGTACTAACAGCGTCTAGTCCGGCTCTGCTTCGGCGCACCATTTCTGCTTTACAGCAGGAGTTCGCTATGAAGGACCTGGGCCGTCTTCACCACTTCCTGGGCATTGCGGTCGAGGACCGACCAGGCGGCTTATTCCTTCACCAGCGACAGTACTGCCTGGATATCCTCCAGCGAGCAGGCATGACCGAGTGCAAGCCTTGCTCCACTCCAGTGGATACTCAGGCGAAGCTCTCCGCTACCGACGGGACACCCGTCTCTGACCCCACTACTTACAGGAGTCTTGCAGGTGCTCTTCAGTACCTCACCTTCACCAGGCCGGATATCTCGTATGCAGTTCAGCAGGTGTGCCTCCATATGCATGACCCGAGGGAGCCGCACCTCACCGCTGTGAAGCGGATTCTTCGGTACCTACGAGGTACTCTCGACTACGGCCTCCTCCTTCGACGTGACACGGCCTCCGAGCTGGTCGTGTACACTGATGCTGACTGGGCTGGCTGCCCGGACACACGACGTTCTACTTCTGGGTATGCCGTCTTCCTGGGCGGTAACCTCGTCTCCTGGTCCTCGAAGCGACAGCCCGTGGTGTCGCGTTCGAGTGCTGAGGCGGAGTATCGCGCCGTGGCTAACGGTGTAGCTGAGGCCTCCTGGCTCCAGCAGTTGCTTCAGGAGCTCCACACTTCCGTCGCCAGGAGCACCCTCATCTACTGCGACAACGTCAGCGCCGTGTACCTCTCCACCAACCCGGTCCAGCATCAGCGCACAAAACATGTGGAGATCGACCTCCACTTTGTTCGTGAGCGGGTTGCACGCGGCGAGATTCGGGTACACCATGTCCCGACGACGACGCAGTTCGCTGACATCTTCACGAAGGGCCTCCCGTCGTCGCTGTTCTCCGAGTTTCGGTCCAGTCTCAACATCTGCAGTGGCTAGATGTTGTGACTGCGGGGGGTGTTAGACACTGTGATTATGTGTGTGTCACAGGGGCATATTAGTCATTAGTGAGGGATTAGGGTTAGGGGTGATTTAGTCATTTCCCCTCACCTAATCCCTCTATATAATGGACCCTGTACCCTCATGATGTAATCATCCCATTCAGTCCAGATTTATCCCTCTAATAGTAAGGTCACCTTCTGTAGTCGGTGATATCCCATTCTTATCTTTGCTTTAGATTCTTCGTTTGGTATAAAATATTGCTTCATACAGCATATTGCACAAAATATTTACCATTTGCCATGCATGTTATGTGTGCAAGTTAAAAACTGGTCACTTTTCCTCAAGGTTTGAACTCAGTAAGATATTCGTCTGAAACACATCTGCAAAGAAGAAAAAAATGGCAGCCCTGTGCATGTAGCTCCAGCCTGCGCAGGGTCCGGGGAGGGGTCCGACCCACTTGGGTTTTTTGTACGCAGCCTTTCCCTGCATTTCTGCAAGAGGCTGTTTCCAGGACTCGAACCAGATCAATTAATATTACCTATTGACTGGTATTATCAGTTCATTAGTGTTGGACTGTACGTGATTAGGGGGCAGGGGCATTTTAGTCCTTTGTATTAGGGTTGCTTAGCCCTTAAGCTGTCCCCCTATATATGTATCTCCTTGACAGGCTGTTAATCAACTAATCACTTTTTCCCTAATCTAATTTGGTATCAGATTGCCTCTTTCTCTCTCTCCCGGCGGCTGCGCGCCGCCCTCCGCCGCGCTGCCCTCGTCGCGCGCCGCCCTCTACCTGGCAGCCGCGCCACACTCTGCCTGGCATCCACGCCCGCTCGGCCGCCCGGCCGCCGCGTGCAGCTGCTCCCAAAAATGGGACACAAATAAAGTGCCCCGATCCGAAATGATAGTACGGGGTACGCCGTACAAGCATAGGATCCGTGAGATGTACAGTTCAGCGTACTTCTTGGCGTTGTAGTTGGTGTTGACCGGGATGAAATGAGTAACTTTGGTGAGCCGATCGACGATCACCCACACCGAATCATGTTTCTGTAAGGTGGTGGGTAAACCGACGACGAAATCCATGCTCACGTCCTCCCACTTCCAGGCAGGAATGCCTAGTGGTTGCAGCAGTCCCGGTTTCCGCATATGATCTGCCTTCACCCTTCGACATGTATCACACTCGGACACGTATTTTGCGGTCTCCCGCTTCATCCGTGTCCACCAAAACTTGCTTCTGAGTTCTTGATACATTTTGTTGCTGCCGGGGTGAATAGAAAACTTCGATAAGTGAGCCTCATCAAAGATTTTCTTCCGTAACTCCGGGTTTCGGGGTACGACGATCCGGTCCTTGAACCATAGGACGCCGTCTCCGTCCTTCCGGAAACATTTCAACTCCCCACTGTCTACACGTCTCCGTAAATGTGACATGCCCTTGTCATTCTTCTGGGCTGCCGCTATCTCTTCACGGATGGTGGGGATCAAAGCTAGGTTGTAGAGAGCTCCGTGTGGAATCACATGTAGTGGTGGTTCGCTCTCTTCCAACGGTGTGATGGTCAGAGTATTGACGTGTGACTTGCGGCTCAGCGCATCCGCCACTACGTTTGCCTTGCCCGGATGATAATGGATTTCTATCTCGTAATCCTTTATCAGTTCTAACCATCTTCGTTGCCTCATATTCAGCTCCTTCTGAGTGAATATGTACTTGAGGCTTTTGTGGTCGGTATATAAATGTACGAGGTTACCGAGTAGGTAGTGCCTCCACATCTTCAGTGCAAGTACCACGGCAGCGAGCTCCAAGTCGTGAGTTGGATAATTCTGCTCATGGTTCCTAAGCTGCCGTGATCCATACGCAACAGTAGGTATCGAAGTGACACATGATCAATTTGCACAACATTCACATATATTGATAAAGCATAAACTTTATACAAGATACATTATTCTCGGGTCTCCGAGAAGTCATGCTCATGTCGTCACTACCTATACATACGCTACTGTCTATACGACATATCACCGATTACAAAAGTTGGGTTACGCTACCCTAGCTGCCCTACATGGCAACCGTAACCCCCTACTCGGAGTAGAACTCGACCTCCTGTGGGTCGTCCTCCTCCGGTACTTCTGCTGGTGGCTCTGGATCTAGCACCTCTTCTCCCATTCCGGGTTCTCCCATTGCTGGAAGACCCAAGACCACCGGTATGCCTAACACCGGGGGCACGAGGTCCTGCAATGCATGCACCTCGTCCATAGCCTGGTTGTAGTCCTCTTCCCAGCCTTGTCCTTCCTCAATAGCGTCGTCCCGCTCTTGAGCAAGGTCCTCATTCTGCTGGGTTAGGGTCTGCACCAGCTCTTGCAACGCCGTGATGTCAACACGGCTCTTCTTCTTTGCCTTCTTCAGACGACGCAACTGATTGTGTTGTTCATTCAGTCGCTTGATCGTCGGAAGGAGCACATTGCGGAGTGCGCTGTGAGCACCCTCGAAATGATCTCCACGGCTTGTGCTCTCCTTGAGCTTGGTGGCGAGATGCTCCGTATGAACAGCTTGGCTGTCCATCACAGCGTTTCCCGCCCTCATTTGGAGGCTGAGGTTTGCCTCCGCGGGGTTGTACCTTGGGCAATTCGGGTCCGTTGCCTCCAGGTACCTCTCTTCCCACACATGCTGAGCTCGTCCCTCCACCGGAACGAGTGCGTATGGAGTGCCCTCCATAGCCTGCACGTGTAGTTGGCAGAAACGTGACATAGTGTCACGGGCTGCCACTTGCCACATCCCTTCCGGTTGTCTTCCTCTCACCGTGACGGTGAATGGCACCCAACCGGGTGGCGTAGGTCCTGCAGGAACCTCGACATGGATCGTCCACGTCTTGTTCCCCTCTTCGCCTTCTTCCTTGGCGAAGTATTGCGGCATCTGGTTGTACCCGAAATATTGGAGCATTTGCCACAATGCTTCCAGGTAGCCGCTACGGTCAGAGCAGTGGGAAACTACCCACCCGTTCTCCAACCGTTTATCTGCTGCCATCTGTAAAAATATATTTGAGAAATGTCAAATATTTATTTAAACAGTAAACCATCGAGTTATAACATAAGATATGTCCTTGAACTCATAACACTTGGAAACATAGTTCAAATTTTTAAACAAATTTGACTGCTGATCTGCTGTTCCCATGACAGCCTTGACCAGTTTCCATTTCAACCTGATTTAGGCCAGGTTAAAAGCAAAACCAGTCCTGGAGCTCAACATCAAAGTTGAAGCTAACTCCAATAGCTTTCCAGCCAGTATTTGCTTGGCCTAAGATCTGTCCTGGTTCAAAAGTTATGAGATGTCAAAGTTAACAGAATTTCTGGGAACAATTGGACAGCACCTCTCTGCCTTAGGTACTGATTTGATTCAACAATCTCAGTTACTTCTGTTCCTAATCTGACAAAACTTTCTGTTACAAAGTTGTAACCCATCTCATAAGCTTCCCTGAACTACCTCATTTTCTATTTTTGGATTTTTATGCAGGAAGTTATGCTTAATTTACAGAGAGTCTTTACCCTGTCCTGTTTTCTAGACAGTTTCAACTCTACTGCATTTTTCGAGTGGTTAAGGGATGAAACACCTCTGGTCCTCAACAGAAAAGTTGTAAAGCTCTTCCAAAGCTTTTCAGAAATGTATCATACGACCCCAATCTCGAAAGAGCTCAACCTCTAGCCTCTGATTAACTCCAGCCTTAATTCAGCTGAAAACAGAGTGCTCTGTCCTTAACAACCTATAAGTTGAAAACTTGTTAACTTTGAATATCCTGTTCAAGGGAAGGAGTTACATCAAGTTTTACTACTTTGGAGCAAAACTTTCAAGTTTTAAATGAATTTGTTCATTTAGTTGGGTGTGACGTCGATGCATCACCGGATTATGTCGGTACTACGTCCTCACAAAGAAAAACCAATACCGGACTTAGCCGGCTTCGTCATTTCAGTGGCACTACTCGTCACTCGCACACGGATGCTACACGTCTATCGTTTCGTGGTCAGGCTACCTGCAGAAACTCAAACAATCATCAGACTCGGCTGCACACCGAGCCCGGAATCCATACAGTTGGTACACCCGGCCGTCATCACTCGCCCGGATGTTCTCAAGCCAAACACGCCTTGAGTTACGTGTTCACGTTTCAGACCACGTGACGGGGTCTCCCATATTGCACCACGCACGCCAGGGACAGACGTTGCTCGAATACCCCAAACGACATGAAGAGTCGTAGAGGATACTAAAGCGGGTCGGGTTACCTGCCACCCGTGGGGCTCCACCCTTCAGCTTGTGCGCACTGGTGGACAGCGCTTACGTGCACCCCCCAGGACATGAACGTCCCGAGATGCACGATTTTCCGACATAACAAATAGGTTAATAAGCCACTTTCTATATACTAATAACATCCTTATACGGGCTACTAACTCGTTCCTTACTGGATTTTTGAAAAAGAAGACCTTTGTACTGTGTTAAACCTCAAGCGAGCTCTGATACCACGCTGACACGACCCCATTGGTCCTGTCGAGCCAGGATCACACTGAGGGGTGCTGCGTTGCACAACACCGTATAACACACGTCAAAGGTACAAAGCGGAAGCGGAAATTTTATTACATAAACAAGTTTATGAACATGTTGACATCAAAATAAGTTTAGTCTACACTCGCGGGCGTAGACTAAGCATCAAGTGCATGTTCAGCCCTCGAACGTGTCCTTGCTAGCACACACGCACACTAACTCTGCGGCGTGCACGACTCCCACTCGACGGGGTTCCCCTCCTGGGGTTCCGTCTCCTGTTCGGGAGTCCCTTCCTCATAGAACCCTGCAAAAGCTTCAAACACAAGCAGTGAGCACGAAGGCTCAGCAAGTCTGACCCGTCTCACCTAAACATGGAACTTCTACATGAGGGTAATGGGTTGCATGAGGTAAAAATCATTTGCAAGGACTCACCTAATTAGTAGAACCTTACTTTCAAGTTTTAGCAGCAGGTTGTGGAGAACCTTACGCTAAGGCACATGAGAGAGCCGCAATCAAACAAGAAACGCATTTCTCTCATGTACTTTGCCCAAAGTTGAAAAGAACTTTAATTAGCTCTAAGCTACAGCATATCATTAACAATCACTATCCAGCTTTCAATCAGCAACATTTTAACATGCAACTAGCCTGTTCTTTCTACGTCACGGTACAGTGAACAAGTGGTACTCACTGACCGCGAGGGACGGCGATTA
This sequence comes from Neostapfia colusana, assembly GCA_030760725.1. Lineage (NCBI taxonomy): Eukaryota > Viridiplantae > Streptophyta > Magnoliopsida > Poales > Poaceae > Neostapfia > Neostapfia colusana. The sequence goes on from JASWHV010000011.1 coordinate 22,838,184, forward strand.
TAATCGATTTACACCTGCAGGGTTACCCGAACAACCCGTCAAGTACGCCCCTACTCGACGTTGCCTACAACAACCATCACGGACGCCGTACGCGACTACCTTTCACCCGTTAGCCAAATATTGAACCGGTCCCATCGTCCCGAGCAAGAGGTCTCTGCACGCGCATCTCCGTGCCGCCAGCCAATTTACACCTCAAGCTCTCAACCTACCCTCTGAACGACGGGCAATGCCTCAATAACCAGCTACCCGAGTTACATCAGTTTCCCGGTTCCCATATAGCCGGTAGGTCTTCGGTACTGTTCTAGCTTGTTCAACAGGCCCGCACACGGCTCGGTCCTCAATCGACACAAGCGGAGCTACAGCACACAGGCCCCAAAGTCCTGCTGCCCTTACTCTCCGCTCGGTCTCATTTTCTTGCCATGTGTATCATGTGCTATCTCTACCCGAGCAATGTGCCTCTAGCCTATTCTCGCGAGTAGTTCCAACTACTCGACTTGTACCGAATCCTACTCTATCCTAGCAATGCAGTGGCTAACGGGGTTTGCACTCCTAAACCCAACCCATGGTTTTCTTGGCTATGCAGTGGGGTTTCCAAACAAGACTCTAATGCACAGAACAAAGGAAACAAGTATGTGCTCAAAACAATAAAAATTTGTAAAAAGGTTAATGCAAACCGGAGCTTGCCTTGCTGCTCTTGGTCGTAGGCTAGCTGTTCCTCCGGAGTAACGAAGTCTAGGACTTCGGGTTCCTCCTCGACCTTAGCGACTACATGATAAGAGCAATGTATGTATTAATTTAAATGCATTTGTATTATCTTTGAAGTTGTGAAGTCTATAACCTTTGCTAGACAGACCTAATGACTGTGAAACTTTTACTGTGGCTTGGTTACAACCTAAACAGAGACTTGGTCAAGTTTTAGTTGCAGCAAAGCTCATTTGAGCCCTCCACAATTAATTATGTCCTTGACCTTAATTTGAACTCTTAGGGTGTTCTAGGAATTTTCATGAGACAAACTATGACTTTCTGAAAACTAGATTTTCAGAGTGTTCTAATGGAGTTAGTCTCACTTAATTTGGAAGTCCCTAACTAAAGATATGAGCTAAACAATTTCAGAGAAAATTCTGAAAATGTTTCTGAACATTTTCTATTTTCTCTGGAACAGTTTCAATAATCACACCATTAGGTGGATTAAATGAGCTCAAATGGATCTGAAATTTTTATGGTATTTCAGGGATATTTTGGTGAATATCCCAGCAAAATTTCAGGATTTTCCTCCACAGGATTCTCCAGTTAAAATTCCTAACAGTTTAAACTTTGAGGAATTAATTCTGGAAAATTAAGGGTTTTCATGAAGTGAAACTTGATTTGCTGGAAAGTACTCGGAGAGCTGAATCCAGCAAAATTTGGTTCACTCAATTTGGAGCTTTCTAGCCAAAGTTATAAGGATTTGAAGTTTGAAGGAAATCTGAAAATCGGGGAAAAGTTTAAACTCGCGCGTGGGCCCAGGGGACACGCGTCGCACGCCGAGGCGACGGCACACAGCGGCCCACAATGATTTTACGCGCCAGCACACCCGATCCCGGCCGCAGCCGGATCCCGATTCAAAATATCTCCCGCTGACAGCTGGGGTCCACCCCCTTCTTCAACCTCGCGACACCCGCGCCCCGCCGCCGAGGGAGCTCGCCGGAGAGCTCGCCGCTGGCTGCTGTACAGCTCCAAACTTCTCGATCCTGGCCGCCCCTGCCTACTTTTACTCGGGGAACAGGATCCGAGGGTCAGCTGCTCATGACAACGGCCGGAGCATGGTCGGCGACGAGCCGCCACCTCGGAATGACTTCGGCCATGTCGGCTGACTTCTCTAGCACCTCAGCTACTTGGGAAATCGGTCAGGGAGCATCAGTGGACCTCAGAGAAGGTTGACATGAGCTCGAGGCAGCTCGGGGAAGGCCCGAAATAGGTCCTCACCGTGCGCCCGATGCCGCCCGTTCGTCCCGCCATTAGTAGACCTCAAATTACGCCAGGCACAGAGGTTCTCCGGCCCAGAGTTGTGAAGGCAACTTGTGTGTTACCGTGTCTAGCTCGTGTGAGAGCGGCCCGAGGCCCTCTAATCCTTTCTAGAGCACGAATTAAACAGAATCGTACCCGAAGGTCGTTCTGCACACAGAAAGGGGAAAAGTGGAAATTCGTCGCCGGTGAGCAACCACTCGAGCTGTGGCTCGGGGATGAGCAGCACCGGTCACCTGCGCGTCCAAGGGTGCCTTGGCTCGGGCGTGACAACGCCCTGGTTGGGCTGTCCACGAGAGCCCGAGGTGCGGCGGTTCCAAGTTCCGATTTTGATCTTTCGGCACAGCCGATATCAATCGGTTTCAACCGAATTCTAGCAACGGGGAGGATGGAGGAAGGTCTCTAGTACCTTGCTGGGGCTCTGGTGTGGAAGTAGGGAGCTGCGATCGGCGTTCTCCGATCAAGTCCGAGCTGCGGAAGTTTTCGGCCGGCGCTGAGTTCTTGCGGGGAAGAACGGTGGTGCCTCGGCCGAGGAGGGGGCAGGTGCCTTAAGAAGGCTCTGCACCGCACCTCATGCCCGCGCGTGGGCAAGCAGCTGGTGGCGCGGCGGCTGGCCTCGGTGGCGATCACCGCTGCGGCTCGGCGACCCGAGTGAAAAAGTCTCAGTCGGTTTGATCTGAGCAGTGGCTGACATGTGGGTCCCACCTCCAGTTTTAACCTCTGAAATTTACTCCTAATCACTGGATTAAACAGTGAACCCCATACTACCCTTGGCAATTCAAATTATTCACCCATGAGCCATTTGAATTGATCAAAGTTCAAATGAGGTTTGGTTTGAATGAATTTCAGCACAAGTTCAGTTTGAAATTCAAATAAAGTTTGAATTTCTCCCATTTAGCTCATGTCAAGATCAACTCCAAATGGAGTGAAAATTGGTGTGTGAGCTCACAAAAATGTGCTGAGTAAGAATATGCCCCCCACTTTTAAATTCATTGGATAGAAACAGTTTGAATTTGAATATGGTTTCAAACTGCCCTCTTCCTAACTATACCCAAACTGACCTCAAAAAGGTTTTGAATTTGGGTGAAACTTGGCATGGACATCCTTAGCAAAGTGTAGGAGTTTTCATATGTCCAGCCCATCTATATCACATGTGGGAAATACCACTTTTGCAATGTGTGAGTTTGTTCTATAATGAGCATGTTGATAATTGTTACTTGCTCTTCATTTGTGTTCATCATTCTTCCTCAAATGAGGTGTGTGGTGTGATGATGAACACTGCAAATGGGTGTCAAAAACTGAGGCCCTTACACGCTGCCCTCCCGGCCGCCGCGAATTCCCGGCCGCCGCGCGCTCTCCTCCCTGCCGCTGCGCGCGCGCCCTCCCGGCTGCGCCCTCTCGGCCGCCGTGCCCTCCCGGCTGGTCCTCGACCTCGCTCTCGAGGCGCTCGTCCCACTGCAGGACTCCCACGGCGGGGGGTGTTGCTCCCCGTCGCACGCGACCTCCGCCTCGCCAGCGCCCCGGGCAGCCCCACCTGCGCCGGCTGCCTCGACCACCGCGATGTCCTTAGCCGACGACCTCTTCTGCAACGGCCAGATCTGGCCCGTCCGCCTCGAGCGCGGCCTCGATGCGGCCGACCAGGGTCGCCCGCGTCTCGGCGGCCAGTGCAGCGAGGACGCCCACTTCCGGAGGACTGATGTTGGTGTTCGTCCCGCAGCCAACTCCTAAGCGCCACCCTGGGCCACCGCTGCCCCACCAGCTATGCCGCCATCCGTCCGGGCCGCGCCGCTGCCGGACACGTGGGCTGGGCTGCCTCCCTCGGCCGCTGTCTCCTCGCCTCGGCCGTCACCATCGGCCTACATCCGGTAATCACCGACTCTGACCTGGCAGCCGACGCCACCTTACGCGTTGCGTTCCTTCCCGGCGCTGCCACCGCCAGGGCAAGTCGCGACCCGTTCTACACCGTCGGTCTACCTACGGGGTCTCACGCCGTCTGGCCCCGACTGGGTGGTGGACTCCGATGCCTCGTACCACACCATCCCTGACGTCGGTATCCTCTCTTCCACCCGCCCTTCCCATCCCTCTGATCCTTCATCTATCGTTGTTGGGAATGGGACAACTCTTCCAGTCACCTCAGTAGGTGATTTAGGTTCGCCGGATTCGTTTCAGCTACGTGATATTCTTGTTGCACCTAACATCATTTAGCACCTTCTTTTCGTTCGCCGTTTTACCACTGACAACCATGTTTCTCTTGAGTTTGATCCTTATGGTGTAACTGTGAAGGATCTCACTACTCGACGCAGTCTCTTTCTTTGTGATAGTACGGGTCCCCTGTATACGATGCGTCTTCCTGCTTCCGCTCCGCCTCTTGCCCTGACTACGACAGCTTCTTCGACTTTTTGGCATCGTCGGCTTGGCCACCCTGGTGTTGATGCTATGTCGAAGTTGTCTGGTAGTTCAGCGATTCCGTGTACTCGGGGTACTCATGAGTCTCTTTGCCATGCTTGTCAGTTGGGTCGCCACGTTCGACTTCCCTTTCCGCATTCTGTCACTCGTGTCGAGCGCATCTTTGATTTGATTCATTGTGATCTTTGGACTTCACCTGTTCTCAGTGTTTCTGGATATAAGTATTACTTGGTGGTCGTTGATGATTTTTCACACTATTCGTGGACTTTTCCCTTGCGACAGAAGTCTGATACGTTTGGCACTCTTTCTCACTTCTTCGCTTGGGTGTCCACCCAGTTTGAGCGCATGATCCGTGCGGTTCAGTGCTATAACGGGCGCGAGTTTGACAACTCTGCGTTCCGTGACTTTCTGCTTTCTCGCGGCGTTCAGTTGCGCATGTCTTGCCCGTACACTTCCCCCCAGAACGGCAAGGCTGAGCGCATGATTCGGACCACCAACGATGTCATGCGCTCTCTGATGTTTCAGGCTTCTATCCCTGCTCGTTACTGGGCGGAGGCGCTTCACACCGCCACCTACCTCATTAATCGCCTTCCTACTAAGGCGATTAGTGCTCCCGCCCCTCACTTCGCTTTGTTCGGCACCCCTCCTCTCTACGACCACCTTCGAGTGTTCGGGTGCACTTGCTACCCTAACCTCTCCGGCACAGCTTCCCATAAGCTTGCGCCTCGCTCGACTCGGTGTGTTTTCCTTGGGTACTCCCCAGACCACAAGGGGTACCGGTGCCTTGACCCTACCACCCGTCGTATCTTGATGTCCCGACACGTCGTCTTCGATGAGTCTTCCTTTCCTTTTTCCACCCTGTCTTCTGACTCCGTCGCTGAGTTGGATTCCCTCTTCTCCACTGACCCCGAGGCCGCTCCTGTACCGCGACCTTGTCTTTTACCTCTTGCAGGTTACCCTCCTGCTGCGCCACGCGCAGCTTCGGCGTCCCTGACGCCACCTGCTGCGCCATGCGCGGCCCCGGCGTCCCTGACGCCATCTGTTGCGCCACGCGCGGCACCGGCGTCTCTGACGCCGCCAGCTGCGCCACGCGCGGCCCCAGTGTCCCCGGCGTCGCCCGCTGCGCCACGCGCGGCCCCGACGATACCTGCTGCGCCACGCGCGGTACCAGTGTCCCCAGCGTCGCCTGCTGCGCCACGCGCGGCCGTGACGACACCTGTTGTGCCACGCGCGGCCTCGACGATACTTGTTGCGCCACGCGCGGCCCGGACGACACCTGCTGCGCCGAGCGTAGCTCCGGCGTCCCTGCCGACGCCTGCTGCGCCGAGCGCGGCCTCGGCGTCCCCGACACCAGCAGTCGCGCCGTGCGCGGCCTCGACGTCCCCGACTTCGACTACTGCACCACGCGCGGCTCCTGCAGCACGGTACGCCAACCCCGCTCTTGTCTATCAGCGACGAGCGCGGGATGGTGGATCATCCTCTTCGCGCCCTGAGGATCTGGTATATCACCCTCCGCTGCTTCACCGGGACCCTCGTCACGTTCACCCGATGGTGACTCGACAGGCCGCCGGCGTCCTTCGTCCTGTGGAGCGCTTCTCCGGGGTCGTTCTCTCGTCCTCGACCCCCCCCCCCCCCCCCCGGAGCCTGCCTCGTCACCCATCTCGCCTATCCCCTCTTCTGTCCGTAGCGCCCTCGCCGATCCTCATTGGCGTCGGGCTATGGAAGAAGAGTATGCGGCCCTACTTGCCAACCGGACCTGGGACCTGGTTCCCCGTCCTGGTCGTGGCAATGTTGTCACGGGCAAGTGGGTGTTCACGCATAAGAGGAGGGTGGATGGGTCTCTAGAGAGGTACAAGGCACGGTGGGTGGTTCGCGGTTTCACGCAGCGTCCCGACGTCGACTACGACGAGACCTTCAGCCCAGTGGTGAAGCCGGCGATAGTTCGTACCGTTCTGTCGCTTGCTCTGTCGCGTTCTTGGCCTGTCCACCAGCTGGACGGCAAGAACGCCTTTCTCCACGGGACGTTGACGGAGACGGTGTACTGTAGTCAGCCGACAGGGTTTGTTGATTCAGCTCGTCCAGACATGGTCTGCCGGCTGAACAAGTCTCTGTACGGGCTTGGTACAGCCGATTCGCCTCGGGCTTGGTATAGCCGATTCGCCTCCTTCCTGGCCTCGCTCGGCTTCGTCGAGGCCAAGTCGGACACTTCGCTCTTCATCTACAGGCGTGAGGGTGACACTGTCTACCTCCTCCTGTACGTGGACGATATTGTCCTCACGGCGTCCAGCCCGGCTCTTCTTCAGCGCACGATCTCTGCCCTGCAGCGCGAGTTTGCGATGAAGGATCTCGGCCAGCTCCACTTCCTGGGCGTTGCGGTCGAGCACCGCCCGGGTGCTCTGTTCCTCCACCAGCGCCAGTACTGCCTGGATATCCTCGAGCGAGCGGGCATGGCTGATTGCAAGCCGTGCTCCACTCCCGTGGACACCCAGGCAAAGGTGTCTTCGACCGACGGCGCCCCGGTCGCCGACCCCACCACTTACAGGAGTCTTGCAGGTGCATTGCAGTACCTCACCTTCACCAGGCCGGACATCTCCTACGCGGTTCAGCAGGTGTGTCTCCACATGCATGATCCGCGGGAGCCACATCTCACGGCGGTGAAGCGGATCCTTCGGTACCTGCGTGGCACTCATGACTACGGCCTTCTTCTGCGGCGCGACTCTGCCTCCGAGCTGGTCGTCTACACCGATGCTGACTGGTCGGGCTGCCCGGACACCCGTCGGTCCACCTCCGGCTACGCCGTCTTCCTGGGCGGCAACCTCGTGTCCTGGTCCTCGAAGCTGCCAGACATCTCCTACGCGGTTCAGCAGGTGTGTCTCCACATGCATGATCCGTGGGAGCCACATCTCACGGCGGTGAACCAGATCCTTCGGTACCTGCGTGGCACTCACGACTACGGCCTTCTTCTGCGGCGCGACTCTACCTCCGAGTTGGTCGTCTACACCGATGCTGACTGGTCGGGCTGCTCGGACACCCGTCGGTCCACCTCCGGCTACGCCGTCTTCCTGGGCGGCAACCTCGTCTCCTGGTCCTCGAAGCGGCAGCACGTGGTGTCCCGCTCGAGTGCCGAGGCGGAATACCGCGCCGTGGCCAACGGCGTGGCCGAGTCCTCCTGGCTTCAGCAGCTGCTTCAGGAGCTCCACTCTCCCCTCGCCCGGAGTACGTTGGTCTACTGCGACAACGTCAGCGCCGTCTACCTCTCCACCAACCCGGTACAGCATCAGCGCACGAAGCACGTAGAGATCAACCTTCACTTTGTTCGTGAGCGGGTGGCTCTCGGGGAGGTGCGAGTCCCGCACGTTCCGACGTCGTCGCAGTTCGCCGACATCTTCACCAAGGGACTCCCTTCGACGGTGTTCACCGAGTTTCGGTCCAGTCTCAACATCTGCCGTGGCTAGATGTTGGGACTGCGGGGGGTGTTGGACTGTACGTGATTAGGGGCAGGGGCATTTTAGTCCTTTGTATTAGGGTTGCTTAGCCCTTAAGCTGTCCCCCTATATATGTATCTGCTTGACAGGTTGTTAATCAACTAATCACTTTTCCCTAATCTAATTATTAGTAACACTTGAATGTAAGAAGTTGCTATCACTATTGATGGGTTTTGGTTGTATCTTTAGTGTGCGCTGCTTTACACAACAGTATTTGGGCAAAGAAGAATACGGGTCATGAACCTATCACTTTCATGCACAAATATGCTCAGCAACCTCTTCCGATATGCTGATCTGGAAACACAATTCACATATTTTGTAAAGCAAGGTAAATCAGTCGTAATTTTCCTTCATTAGCATTTACTACTATTATTTTCGCAGTTATTAGCTCAAAAAGTGATTTATTGAGCGACAAAATAAGTAATCCTGTTGTAAATTGAAAATATATATATATATATATATATATATATATATATGAAAAATTAATGATGTACTGACTTATTTTTACATACTCAGCTGCAAACGCCATTCCATCAACTTCTCTTTCTCAAGTTAGGGACCAAGTAACCAGTACATGTATCAACATCCTCCAGTCGTACCGGAAATATTGTGCATCTGCGTGTTCTTCTGGGCAGTTGATTCTTCCGGAGGCTCTGAAACTTCTACCGTTGTACACTCTTGGTATTATTATTTTATATTCCATCTACTAAAAATTCCTTGAATCCTTTAATGCACTGTCGAAAATGTTTAAACATCTTTATTAATCACGGTTTTTTATTTCTCAGCATTAACCAAAAGCGTAGGGCTGCGCAATGATGGGAGGCTGGATGATCGGTCCTATTGGGTCTCTATCGTCTCTTCAATTTCTGTGATGCTAGCTGTTCCATTGGTGTTTCCTAGGATGATTGCGCTGCACAATCTTACATCAAGGGTACAGGATTTCTCTTCCATTTCACATCTAAGTCATTGAAATAAATAATGACTTTTGAACTATATGTTTTGTATAGGAAGATGATTCCCTTGTACCGAGTCCCCTTACACTCAATAGTGAAAACATATGTGATTATGGAGTTTACTTGTTGGAAAATGGTGAGGATGGTTTCATTTATGTTGGAAATTCGGTAAACCCTGCCATTCTTGAGCAGTTGTTTGGTGTATCGTCTTTGGCTGGAGTACCAAATAAGGTCAATATTGTATCTCCTGAGCTATTCAATTCTAGGATCATAGCCTAGAAGATTCTTCATAAACCTCTTCTCTAACGAGAAAATTTACCCCTTTCTTTACAAATAAAGCTCACAAATAACTTATTCTTTCAGTCGGTACTCGAGCAGTTTGATAATGAACTCTCTAGGAAGGTAAATGAAGTAGTGAATGAAATAAGGCGTCAGAGATGCTCGTACATGAGGTACTATCTGCAGATCTCAGCTATATCCTTAATAAATATTGCTCAAATCCAGCAGTTGACATTTGGAAACTCATTTTGCAGGTTCACATTATGCAAAAAGGGTGATCCATCTGGTTAGCCTTATGACATTTTTCTTTTATCTTTTCTATGTTTCTGTTAGCCTAACAATCTCCCTTTACATCTGCAGGTGTCTTCTTCCGGTCATTGTTAGTTGAGGACAAGGCACCCGGCAGCCTTTCCTATGTTGAATTCCTTGTACATGTTCACAGGCAAATCCAAAACAAGATGACATGAGTCAACCTACCACCTATTGCTGTAAATTTTGGACGGTAGTAGTACAGAAGCAACTGATCTTGTGGATGAAACTAAATGAATGAATCGAGAAGATTCGATAAAACAAAATTGATGAACCTGGGACTCCTCAAAATGCAACCTAATTCGCAATAGGAGGCTCCTGGTAGAATTGACAGAACCTCTTACAACATTGGCTTCTGCGCAAGTAATGTACCTGTACAGAGATGGGCAAAGGCTTGTCTTAGGTTCTGAAAGTGTTCTTTTTTCTTGCCAAGAGGAACTTTAGAGAGAAATTGTGAACTTAGTTTTAGAGAGATATATGCTTATTGTAAATGCACATAGAAGTAAATTGTTCACAAGGGACTGGTGAACATCATGACCCTTTGACTTTTTTTAGGTGAAACAATAGGTGAATCCTTGACTGTATATATTGATAAGCAAGTAGCAGGTTACAAGTTGGCATTTCGTCACTGTTCATGTGAGACTAGTCTGGGCTTCTTGAGATAAGGACCTTGAGCTAAGAAGGACGCTGATCTAGTTCTAAGATCTATGCAGTTAGATGCTCATGTACTGGAGTATGGTGGTACAAAATGCATCTCTGTCGGGACAGGATTGAGGGTGGTTTAACTCTGAAGATCTCAGCATTTCTGAGTTTTCATATTTTCCAAGCTGCGATGAAATTTTTTTTCATGAATTCTAGATGGGGTTAACAGTGTATGAAATAAGTGGATGCTATATTCTAATTATTGCCCAACACTCTTCACTGAAGGGGCACTGGAATAAGAGGTGATAGGTGAGCTCTTCATTATTAGCATCACATAGGACGTAGAAGTAGTAGTCATTCTCAATAGCAAAGTTTTTTATTTTGAGATTTTGGGAGTTTAGATGATCTAAATATAATAGCCAACAAAATATTTTAGTTTTCTTAGTCGTCTTCGCTTTCCATATTTAGTCAAACGGCTTTGGTGGCACAATTTGTTTAAAGTGACGTTTGTAGATCGTGCTGGTTTGGTCAGTGAGCTGTTGCTGTTATATGTCCACTGGTCCCTGTTGAGTGGGCGGTCATTGAGGTTGCCTAGGATCGCCTGAAGTTGTTGGTATCCCTGTATTGAGCTATGGATATGAACAATTTTTTGGTGAATGAGAATATGCGTTGTAGTTCCATCTTGAGTCGGTTATTCCATAGAAGGACAATATATCTCCTACCCCCTCTCGAACTATTGCATGGTCCTTGTACTGTTCCCACAGACTCAACATGTCCTCAAGCCAGAATCAACCCTTGTTGGGGAGCTTGTGAGGGGGGGGGGGATTCCCTTCTGTATAATATGCATTGTAAACCAACCGGACCCAGGGGTGTATCCACTTTGTTGTATAATTTGTCTAGAATTTTTGTAAGAGAGTGAGGTTCATTAACCCCAGATTCTTCGGTCCCAAGTCTCCCCTCTAGCGAGGGGATGTCACTTGGCTCCATTTTACTAATGGCCTCCCTGTTCCTACCACCTCACTACCTTTACAAAGACAAGTTTTTCTTGTTTTGTCAATGGTCTAGATGATCGTGAGATGTAGTTTTAAAGTGCACATGCTATAAACCTGAATAGTAGACATAAGACAATCCACTAGGGTGCATCTTAATGCCATTGAGAGGAATGTGGATGTGGCTAATAATTTCCTCTCAATTTTTGCTATCAGATAGGCAAAGTGTGCCACTGATGGTTTGCCGATTCCCATGGGGAGCACAAGGTAAGTGAAGGGAAAGGAGCCGACTTGACAACCCAATGTACAAGCCATGGTTTCTGTTGTTTCTGTAGATAAATTGATGGGCACCATGGTTGACTTACTGAAGTTTACCTTTAAGCCCGTGGCTGCCACGAACGAACCAAGCAGCGCCTTGAAAGAGAAAAGTTCTCTCTAGGAGGCATTCAATGCTACAATAGTGTCATATGCATATTACAAAATGGGGGACTGGGTTTCAGCCAGTGTGTCGAGAGGGTGGATGATCATCCCCGAGACTTCAACTTTGTTGACTATGTGCTGGAGCAGGATAGTTGCAACAACAAATAGTAAGGGGGGAGAGAGGGTCACCTTGTCTTACCCCTCTTTTGCAGTGAAATAACTTCTTCGGGACTTCATTGAGAAGGATTGCCGAGGTAGCCGAGTCAAGGATATCTTGGATCCGGTTCAGCCAGACGAGCGGGGTACCTAGGAGTGACAACATCCTGATAATAGCTGAGTGCTCTACCATATCAAATGTCTTTTCAAAATCTAGCTTGATAATAAGAATAGGCTTTCTGGGTGCCGTGCACTGATGGATGTACACATAATTCCAAGCTAGGCTGTCCTGGATGGTCCGGCCTTTAATAAAGTCGTATTGATTATCTTGTACCAAAAGAGACATCTTCTTTTACAACCGGTTGGCCATGAGGTAGGTGATCAGCTTGACACTCGAATTTAGCAGGGTGATGGTTCTGTAATCCATTGATCTCACCGGTGTGGGGGAAGAATTCATTGAATAGATGGTAGATATCCTCCTTGATAATGTTCCAACATATCTTGTAAAATCTGTTATTGAAACCATCCAGACCTGGCTCTTTGTCTGACGGCATTACTTTGATAGTACTGTCAATCTCCTCCTTGGATAAAGGCAATTCCAGGTCTTGAAGACCGGGAACATTGTACACTAGGTGACCCAGTTCTGGCCAGGGTTGAGTTGGTTCAGTTTGCCCCAGACGCGCGTGGAAATCATCTTTGAGAAGGGCAATTTTGGTTGAATGCTCTGTTCTATCAATTCCTGAGCCGTCTTGAATGCTAGTGATGATGTTGTGCTGGTGTCTTTCCGTGGCAGCAGACAGGAAGAACCTTGTGCATTCTCCCCCAATTTTATCCACCTTTTTGTGAATATTTGTCTCCAGTACTCGTTCTTTAGCTTCAGAACTGCTTCGTGGTGTTTTCTAAGGAGGAGCCTGAGCGCTCTTTCCTCATTGGAGAGCATCCTCTGTTCCTCTAGTTTGTCCAAAATTGCTAAAGCCTCACTGGACCGGGGAGAGCTGCTGAGTTAGACCCCCCTATTGCTTGCTCCAACGTTTAAGGGCCAATCGTGGGGCTTTGAATTTGGCCGATATTGCTTTGGCAGCATTTGTGGAAATGGGAGTAGAGTTTCAAGAGTTTTGGACTACTTCGCTGAAGCTCAGAAGGGTGAACCAGTAGTTCTCCACTTGGAAGCACTACGCTTTGGGAATGCTTGTAATCACCTGAACCATACAGGGGGTATGGTATGAAGTGATCTTAGATAGAGGCAGTAAGAGTGTGAGAGGGAATGACAATATCCACTTGACCAAGGTGAAGCACCAATCCAATTGTTCTAGCAGGGGATGACTGCATGTTGCTCCAAGTGAATATATGACCCTTGAGGGGTATTTCAGTAAGATTTAGATGGTTGATGATGTTGTTGAATGTCTGCATATTCGAAAGGTTTGCCCTAGGCCCGTTCCGATCTTCCGGGGATCTGTAGAAGTTGAAATCCCCCATAATCATCTAATTTGCATCGTTCGGGATGTCTAGATTCCATATCCATCAGGTGAAATCCGCTCTAGATTGTCCATGGGACGGGCCATAAACCGAGGAGAGATTCCAAGTGGAGCGATCAAGTAGTAAAGTGAACTGCAGTGTGATGGCGTAATGCTTAGTGTCCAGAACCAACCCTTGCAGGAGGGAGCCATTCCAGTCTACAAGGATTCCACCTGATGTTACAAGAGCTGGGGCAAAAGCAAACTTGTTGAATCTTTTGGGGGCTACTTTTCAGAGTCGACTACTTCCATTTTGGTTTCCTGGAGATAGAAGATTGTACAACTACTCTCTTCAATCTTGGCCCAGACCGCACGTTTTTTTCTTGCGTCATTGAGGCCATGGATGTTCCTATTCAAGATGTTCCAATTATTGTTACGACTGTCCATGAATTAAATTTGTTAGAGCGAGCGAGGTCGCCTACGGTACAGACCCTTGCAACCAAGTGGTGATCTGCCAATCGCGCGTATTGTGATCTAAGCAGGGAAAAGAGGTGGTCCGACATCGAGGAGACAGGCCAGGCTCGATGAATTGAAAGGAGTTGTTATACGTGTTGACATGCAACACACGGTACACAGCCAGGGTTACAAAATGGTTGGAAAGGAGGGGGGAAGACATATGGCAGCTCAGGTGTAGCCAGCGGTTGAGATCTTGACAACCGCCTGAGGATGATCCCTTCATCGTAGGGCTAGCGGGACTCATTGTGTGACTACTGACCCTCCATTAGACTCCCCCAATGGCTGACTAAGCCCGTTGATCACCTTCGCTGGCGAAACCCCACAGCTGTGTGCTACCCGTTGCAACTCCGCGATCGGGACCTGAGGATAAGGAACGGTGGCCTTTTCAAGATCATCCAGGGTGGGGAATTTGACTGGCCCATTGAAGCTGGGTGAAGGGGCTTTACCCTGTTGAGATGAGGCAGCGGAAGTATGGCTTCGACTCAGGCCAACAGAGGGGTTTGATGATGTCCGGCGGCCAGCAGAGCGTGCACTGATGTGGGGGCTCCTCCTCAGTGACTCCTGTGAAAGGGAAGCACGAGAGGAACGGGTGGCGCGACGGCGAGTGGGATGCTCCTCTGGTGGAGGGTGATCTGAGCCAACGGGACGAATCGAGGAGACATGATTAGGGGGGGTGACGGGCGGCGAGAGGGGTTTTGCCCGGAGCGGCTTGCGGTAGGGGCCTCGTTCGGCATATCACAGATATCCACCGACGCTGAAGTGGCCCTGGGAGGGCGCCTGTCAGCAGCGGTTGAAGACTCTGGGTGGCCGCGGCGTGGCTCTCACATCAGTGTTAGCCACCAAGCCGAGGGAGGAGCCCCTGGGGAAGCAAATGCCAGCATCTGTCGGAGGGCCGGGGAGTCAAACGCCTAGAGCCAGGCCGTCTGCTGAGAAGCATTGGCGGCTTTCGGGGTGGAAGAAGTACAGCAGCTCGGGAGACGTCTATCTGCAGCAGGCATTGTTTGAGGATTCCGAGGCGGAGGAGACTGTGCCCGGAGCCTGGGAGTCCTCGTGAATCTCATGTGGGGGATCTTGAGCGGGGGGTGAATGTTGGTTTAGCTGTTGTTGTAGCTGCTGTTGCTGCTGCATCTGCCATGCTTGATTTTGCTTCTGAACTTGAGCAGCGGCAGCAGCCTCCCAGTCCGGGTCTGGGTTAGAGTTCGGGGGGGGGGGGGGGGGGGGAATAAAGGTTCATCCGGGAAGGGGGCTTCGGGATCCACACCAGGGAAAGGGTGGGGGTTGCCGCCCGGAGGGACATCGTCCTTGTCTGGCGGGGGATGGCCGAGGCAGTGTGCGCCACTGAGGACGTGAACGGAGCAGGACCAGGACAAGCCCATAGAGTGGCCCTGGCAGAGGACAATGCTGCGAGGGACCGACTCCACGCCGTTATACATGCACTTCACCAGCACGTGCCCCAGGGTTCCATGGGGGTTGTGGCAGAATAGCAGCTTTTCAAAGACCGAAACCGCCATCTCGATGAACTCGATGGCGAGGTAGTCCAGAGGGAATCTCAGGATCAAGATCCACCCCACGTGGCTGTAGTTCCTCGAGCATCTGTTAATGCCAAAGCCGTGCTGTGCGAAGTGAATGTCGATGCCGTCCACATTTATGGGACTCATGTCCAGTAGGAGGTTGACAAAGAGGCTTGCCTCCATGGCATAGAGAGCGATGCCCAAGCGTGTGATGTGGGAGGAGGTGACATGGAAGCCCATGTTGTTCTCCAGGACTTGCCAGATGCAGTTTCAAAAGAAGTCGTACTCCTGCTGGTCGATCACCTCCACCGGATCGTGAGCGATGATATACTTGGTGTGGGACAACTAGCTTCCCTGAATAGATGGAGATCACGACGAAAGATCCTGCCAGCCCCACCATCAAGGAAGTGGAAGCCATCGTGCGGCAGGAACCTCGTCGGGTCAACTAGGAAGTTTGCCATCGTGCATATTTCTGAGTATGACGGAGGTCCTGGGAGGATAAGAAAAAATGTGTAAGGGCCCATGTTTTTCACTTGCTGAAAGTGTTTATCACCCACACACTCACCTCTTTTGTGGTAAACACATGAACACATTTGAAGAGCAAGTAACCACCATCAATAGATAATTAGAAGATGAACTCACAAAATATAAAAGTGGTATTCCCCACATGCATCATATACGGGCTGAGCACACCATCAACTCCTAAACTTTGTTAGGAATGCTCATGCCAAATTTTATGCAAATCCAAACCTCTTTGAGGTACTTTTGGGTACAACCATTAAAAGACTAGTTTGAACTTCAATTCAAATTCAAACTCTTTTCATCACATGAACTCAAAGAGGGATTCATATTCACACTCAGCACATTTTTATGAGCTCGCACACCAATTTTCACTCCATTTGGAGTTGATCTTGACATGAGCTATTTTGAGCAAATTCAAACCAAATTTAAATTTCAACTTCACATGTGCTGCAAATTCATCCAAACCAGTTCACAATTTAAATTATTCAAATTCAAATTGTCATTTGGTGAATTGATCAAATCACAAAGGGTATTAGAGTCCCCAATATTAAGAGCAGTAAGAATTCAATTTATTGGGACAAATTTGGAGAGGTGAGCCCCCCTATCAGTCACAGAAGAGAGCTAAACCGACTGAACACGCTCACTCGGGTTCTTGCGTGTGCTTCCGAGAATTCCACGGCGAGCAGCAGCCGCCACCTCCTGTTCTCGAGACCTGGCCGCTGGGAGATCACCCCCGCCTTCTTATCCCCGCGCCTGAGAGTGCCAAAGACCATTTCTCCACGGCTCGTCACTCGCTCGCACCGAAAACACGCGCAACTCTCGCCGCTCTCGCATCCAACCCACCCTCACCGTCGACCGGACCACACCGAGGGTTTCACCTCGAGCTGAGGCCAGAAACAGAACCGCCGGACTTCACTTGATGTGCTCCAGCCCTCAGCTGCTCGTGATCGGCTTCGTTCAAGCTACGCCGAGCCGTTGTCTTCTTCCCCCGTTCACCCGACGCGCCTCCGACTAATCACCGTCGCCCGGTCAGCTCCGAGCTCCTCCGGCGCAACCAACCATACACAGAGGTTAGCATAGAGGTCTAGTAGCTCCTCCTGAACACCCTAGCTCCCTGTTAGTGATGGCTAGCCGGAATTTCAAGTTTTCCGGTGATCGCCGTATAGAACCGAAGCCAACTAAAACAAAAAATTCATCTCGCATGGTTGATCATCTCCGATTCTAGTCTAGCTATAGCGACTATGGCTCTTCACGATCACCCTGGCCCAAAACCACAAAGAACCGTCCAGCTGGTGTGCGTAGCACTGAGTTTTCTCCACCGCCGGTGAAAACGCCTCGGGTCACCGGTGAAGTCCATCTTCACGGCGATCTCAGGCTAAGAGGAGGACAGGGTTAGCTTCCCCGTGCCCCAGTGGTGCTTTACGACACCTTAGTTGGGCGTGTTTGCTGCCGAGCTGAGTTCTCACCGTTGAACCCGAGCTCAACTCCACCACTACCGTCACCGATCACGTTTCTGGCGATGCCGAGGTGCGAGAGATTGTCCAGCGTGAGTGTCGTGCTTCAAGGAACGTGTAGGAAGAAACCCACTTCAAAAATTAGGCAGAATCGGCCGAGAACGAGCCGTGCCACTGTCACTGTCCGGCGCACGCTCGGGCGTCGGCGGGAGGCGGAAGACGACACTGTTTTGTGGGTCCCAGTGTCAGCCGTTTAAACATTTTGGATTTTCTTTTTCAGTTTTCCCTCCAAAATTTTAGAAGCCCATAACTTTGGCTAGGTTTGTCCAAATTGTGTGAACCAAATTTTGTTGGATTCAGTTCTATGAGTACTTTCCAGCAAAAGAAGTTTCACTCCATGAAACCCCTTATTTTCCCAGAATTAATTCTCTAAAATTTAAATTGTTGGGAATTGTAACTGGAGATTCCTTTCATGGAAAATTCTGAAATTTAGCCAGGATGTTCATTTTAATATACCTGAGTCACGTGAAAAATTTCAGATTCATCCGATCTAATAAAGTCCACTTAATTATGAAATTAAGTGAACTACCCTTGAGAAAATGAAAAATGTACAGAAACATTTTTCAGAATTTTCTCAAACTTAATTAACTCATATATTTTTGATAGGATTCTCCAAATTAGATGAAACCAATTCCATTACAACCATCTTAAACTCTAGTTACAAAAAGTAATGGCTTGCTCCATGAAAGTCCCTAGAAAACCATAGAAGCTTTAATTATGGCCAAATACACATTTATTTGTACAGGGCTCAAATGAGCTTTGCTTCAAATGAAATTTGTCCAAGTCCCCGTTTAGGTAGTCACCAAACCATAGTAAAAATTTCAGAGTGAAAAGGGATTTCTAGCTATACTTATGGTATTCACAATCTCAAATCAACACATGTGCATTTAAATTGACATACATTTGTACTTCCATTTTCATGTAGTCGCTAAGGTCGAGGAGGAACCGTAGATACTAGATTGTATCCTTCCGGAAGAGAGTTAACGCGAGGACCAGCAGCATGGAAAGCTCTGGTTTGCATTAACCTACTTTTAAAGTTTATTGTTTTGATCACTTACCTTATGCATTTCTTATGATGTGCATTAGAGTCTTGATTTGAAACCCAATTGCATAGCCAGGAGAACCAAGGATTTTGGGTCTAAGATTTGAACCTCAAGTAGCCACAGCAATACTCAAATGGTATAGGATTCGGTACAAGTCGAGTAGTTGGAACTACTCGCGAGAATAGACATAGAGGCACACCACTCGGTTAGAGAGATAGACAATGAATCACATGGCATAAAAATGAGACCAAGTAGCGAGTAAGGGCAGCAGGACTTTGGGGCCTGGGTGCCATAGCTCTGCTTGTGTCGATTGAGGACCGAGCCATGTGCGGGCCTATTGAACAAGCTATAACTGTACCGAAGACCTACTGGCTATATGGGAACCAGGAAACCGATGTAATTCGGGTAGCGATCTGTTGAGGCATTGCTTGTCGTTCAGAGGGGAGGTTAACAGCAGCGAGGTGTAAATCGTCTAGCGGGCACCGAGGATTCTCCGCATAGAGACCCCCTGCTTGGGACGATAGGACCGGTTCAACACTTGGCTAACGGATGAAAGGTGGTTGCGTACGACGTCCGTGATGGTTACTGTAGGCAACATTGAGTATGGGCATATGTGACGGGTTATTTGGGTAACCCTGCAAGTGTAAATCGATTATAATCACCGTCCCTCGCGGTCAGTGAGTACCACTTGTTCACTGTACCATGATGTAGGAAGAACATGCTAGTTGTCATGATAAAAGTTGCTGGTTGAAAGCTTTACGTTGATTGTTATTGACATGCTTTAGATTAGAGCAAATAAAAGTTCCTTTCAACCTTAGGCAAGTTCCATAAGAGGAATGCGTTTTTGTTTGATTGCGGACTTCTTATGTGGCTTAGCACAAGATTTTCCATCATGTAGAGTTACATTTTAGGTGAGACGGGTCAGTCTTATTGAGCCATCGTGCTCACTGCTTGTTTATTGAATCTTTTGCAGGGTTCTATGAGGAGGAGGTTCCCGAGGAGGAGATGGATCCCGAAGAGGGATCCACCGTCGAATGGGAGCCGTGCGCACCACCGTGTTAGTGCATGCGTGTGTGCTAGTAGGAATATGTTCACAGGCTGAACGTGAACCTTTTGCTTAGTCTACGCCCACGAGTGTAGAACGTTATTTTGTTGTAACCATGTTTATAAATATCTTATGTAATAAAATTTAGCTTCCGCTTATTACCTTTTTCGTGTGTTATCCGGTGCTGTCCATCGCAGCACCCCTCAGTGAGATCCTGGCATGTCGGGACCGTCGGGTCCTCGCAACGTGGCATCAGAGCTTCGTTGAGGTTTAACGCACTTAAAAAGACTAGATTTTCAAAAAACTCGGTGAGGAACGAGTTATTAGCCCACATAAGGATGTTATTAGTGTATAGAAAGTGGAAACACTAACCTACTTGTTATGTCGGAAAATCATACATCTCAGGACTGTTCATGTCTTGGAGGGTGCATGTAAGCGCTGTCCACCAGTGCGCACAAGCTTAAGGGTGGAGCCTCACGGGTGGCAGGTAACCCGGCCAGCTTTGGTATCCTCTACGACTCTTCATGTCGTTTGGGGTATTCGAGCAACGCCAGTCCCTGGCGTGCTATGGGCAGGTAGGTGGAGACTCCGTCACGTGGTTGGTAACATAAACACGTAGCTCAAGGCGTGTTTGGCTTGAGAACACCTGTGCGATTGATGACGGACGGGTGTATGAAACTGTTAAGGAGACGGGTTCAGTGTGCAGCTGAACCTGATGATTGTGTGAGCCTATGCAGGTAGTCTAACCACAAATTGGTAGCCTAGTAGAAAACGCGTGTGAGAGCCGTTTAATGCCACTGAATTAACCAAGCTTTCTAAGTCCGGTATAAGGTTTCTTTGTGAGGAACGTAGTACCGGCATGACTTGGGTGACGCTTCAACGTCAGAGTCCACTAAATGATTAATATTATTGTAAAAGTTGAAAATTTTGATCCAGAGCACTAAAATCTTGATTTAACTCCTTTCCTTATTCAGAATTTCGAAACTAAGCAAGTTTCAACTTATGTAAGACTAGGATCAGAGTCCTCTGTTTTCAGCTGAAATAATGCCGAAGTTATACAGAGTGTATAGGTTGAGTTCTTTCGACATTAGGGTGGCATGATACATTTATGGAAATATTTAGAAGAGTTCTACAAATTTTATATTGAGGTCCAGAGGTGTTTCATCCATTAACTTGTTGAAATATGCAGTAGAGTTGAAACTGTCCAGAAAACAGGGCAGAGTAAATACTCTGTGTAACTCTCTGTAAAACTAGCATAACTTGCTGCGTAAAGATCCAAAAATAGAAAATGATACGGTTCTGAAAATTTCTCGAGATATTTTACAACTTTGTAACAGAAAGTTTTGTTAAATCCGGTATAGAATTAACTGGAATTCTTGGATCAAGTCAGTATCTCAAGCAGG
Source organism: Neostapfia colusana (assembly GCA_030760725.1). Lineage (NCBI taxonomy): Eukaryota > Viridiplantae > Streptophyta > Magnoliopsida > Poales > Poaceae > Neostapfia > Neostapfia colusana. Next base: position 22,858,835 of record JASWHV010000011.1, read on the forward strand.
GAGGTGCTGCCCAATTTTGTCCAGAAATTCTGTCAACTTTGACATCTCATAACTTTTGAACCAGGACAGATATTAGGGCATACAAATACATTCTGGAAATATATTGAAGTTAAATTTAACTTTGATGTTGATCTCCAGAACTGATTTTGCCCTTAATATGGTCTAAATCAGGTTAAAAGGGAAACTGGTCAGTACGGTCAGTTTGGACAGCAGACCAGAAATCAACTTTGTTCTAAGTTTGATTTATGTTTCCAAATTTTATGAGTTCAATGACATGTTTCATGTTATAAATCATTTTTTACTGTAGAAATGAATATTTGACCTTTTCAAATAATTTTCTACGGATGGTAGCTTTTGTAACAGCGCCATGTCATTAGAAAGACAGAAGCGTGTGAGTATGTAGTGACAACATGAGCACAACACCTCGAGTGGTCAAAAGTGGCTGTAATTTTGACCCGAGAATCATGTATCTTGTATAAAGTATTTGCTTTATCAATATATGTAAATGTTGTGCAAATTTCTCAATGCATTACTACATTACCGTACTGTTCTTAAGGAATTTTAAGTATGAGATGTGCTGACCGTTGCTGTTTTGAATTTCAGAATGACTCGCACTCGTGCCAACCCTGAGGTTGGGGGTTCTAGTCAGGGGGGAGATGCCTCCCAACATCCTCCCGACACTTCCTCGGGACAGCAGCAGCAGCAGCAGCAAACACAACCACCACCACCGCCAATGGTCACGTTGGCAGATATAGTTGTGGCCATGGCGGGCTTGCACCAGCAGCACACAAAGTTGCTGCAAACACTGATTGCAAATACTTCTCGTACAGAGAGGTGTCGAGACCGAGAGGAACGCCAACAAAGTTCCTACTTGGATTTCCTGTCTACGCATCTCCCGGTATTCTCGCGGGCGGATGAGCCCACCGATGCGGACAACTGGCTCTGCACGATGGGAATGAAGTTTGGGCTGCTCCAAGTTGGTGAGCAGAGAAAGACACTGTTCATGGCCCAGCAACTTATGGGGTCTGCAAGCGCTTGGTGGGTGAACTTCTGCACCTCTCAACCCACCGAGCGAGTGCCTTCAGGGCCTATCACATACCGCCGGTTCTTATGAAGTGGAAGGCACAAGAATCCCTCCACCTGCAGCAAGGTAACAGGAACGTGCTGGAGTATGCCCGGGCGTTCAACGATCTCGCTCTCTATTGTAAAGGTCCCAAAATTGTGAATACAAAGAAAACTCTTGTTTGCAAAAGATGGTTTCAAATGTATGAAATTTGGGACTTATTAAACTTTTTCCACATGTGATAACCCACATGAGGGATTTCTTCACACAAGTTCAAATCATTATTTGAAAACTTGGAACCCAAGAGGGGTCTAAAACCGAGATGGGAAGTCCCATAGGTGTGGGAAGGTTAAAATCAGATTTGGAACAAATTTGTTCAACTCAAAATTCAAATGAGAACAACACAATGAATTTCAAAACTGTTGTGCTAAAAATCTCATTTGCAGCAGCCAAATTTAAAATCAGATTTCATATTTGAATTCCTTATGTCCAAATTAGTGGGTATGCAAAGTTTCATGATTTGTTGAAAGGTCTTGCAACTCATTTTTCAAAATGGACTTTAAATAGCAAAGAATTCAAATGCATATTGAATTTGGATGAAACTTGCCCAATTATCCAAATGCACCTCAGATTTGAACTCCCACAATTTGATTTCACCATTTGCAAATTTTGAGAAATATTTAGCAGAGGGATAAGGAGGGGCTGGGACCCACACGTCATTGAGGATTTAAAAGTTGCAAAAGATCTTCAATTGTGTAGTGTTTGGTCTCTGTTTTTGCTCTTCAGGCGGTTCACTCGGGCAGAACGTAACTCCTCGCCTGCGCCTCCGGTCGACACTGAGCAGCTCCCGAGCCACCTCCTCCTTGATCAGTGGGCGCTGGCGAGCTGCTTCTCCCGTCCTCATCACCTCAGCGCACTCACAGCACCGAGACAACCGCGGTTCTTTCGTCCTCCCACTGAAAACAACCGAGCCGCTGCCGCCGTGCCCTCGATTGATCGGCCACACCAAAAGCTTGGGTGCAGGCCTCAGCTAGTCAGCAAAACGGCACCACGGATCCTCCCACATCCTCCTCGTACCATTCCTACATGAGTTCGACCTCCCCAAGCCGAGCACGCCCAGTGTCCACGGCGGCCGCCACAGAACCGAGAGCAAGTGCTCTCGTGGACAGCCTCAACCGAGGCTTGTCACAGCCGAGCTAGGCCACCTCTGGACGCGCACGACGTCCACGCAGCTCACCCCCAAAGCTAAGGACCAACCACGGATCATCGACAGTGAATGTCAAGATTTTCTTCCGATCGGTGCAAACCGACCTTTGGGTATGATTTCGTGAAATTCCCGATTGATTCTTGTTTAGAAACCATGAAACTTCACACACGAGGGATAGACTTGAGGGCGCACCAGTTTGCGTTGCAAACCTAGCATGAAACCCACTGTGCATGGAGTATTTCCAGTCGCTCCGACGACGATTATATCGGGAAGATTTAGGCGCACGATGAACCCTAGTTTAGACCCATTTCCGAGCCATTTCACCCCCATGAAAAGCTTTCCTAGCATACACCGGTGCTTTAGGACTTGGAAACCGAAGCTTGGAGGGCTTAGGGCGTCGGGATGACGTCACCGGACTTCGTCCGAGCCGCTGCACCGGTGCGAGATGGTTTAGGGGCTTCGCCGGTCCGGGGAGATCATCTCAGCGTGTTCCTCACACAAAGATAGGGCCTGGCGGCGAGTGGCAGCTCGGGGTTTGGCAGGACGACCGAATTCGGTGAGCTCCGGCAAGCTCCGGCGGAGCGGGCGCGCGGGGATGAGAGGTAGAAGAAGGTGGCGCCGGGCCCTCGTGGAAGTGACTCTGAGGGGAAGGCCGGATCCTCTGTGGCGCCGGATTAAACTGTGGCAACACGGGAAACAGCTCTGTAGCCCCGTGTGGCGTGTTCCAGTGCTAGACACGTGTTCCCCCTGGTCCCACAGTCAGTTTTAAACTTTTCCATGATATATTCAAACCCCAGATTTTCCTTAAACTTTAGAAAAGCATAACTTTTGCTAGGAACCTCCAAATTTAGTGATTCAAATTGGTTTAGATTCAGATTGACAAACTATATCCAAATATGCAACCCAATTTGTATGAAAGTCTTTATTTAATTCTGGAAAATTCTTTAAAGTTTTCAGCAAAAGAATTTTAGAGAGAGTTTGGTTTATCTAAAAATCCTCAAATTTTGCCATGATATTCTTTAGGGTGTTACTAGACTCCTGTAAAAGTTTCAGATCATTTGGAGTTGATTTAATCAGGATAATTCAGATTGTAAGTTTCTGTATTCAAATGAATACAGAAACATTTTCAGAGAATTTTCCAAAACTTTGAAATTCAGTTCTTGGCAATTCTTAGCTCCAAAAATCTTAGGAAAATTCATGCAGGCTCTATGAACTATAATTGAAATTTTAGTTCACTAAGTTTGACATGAACATGGGTGTTACCTCCGAATTAATTCATCTTGTTTTAAATAATTAGAGAATTGTTCTGAATAAACCACTCAATGGACAGTGCTGATTTTTAGTCCAGATGACTTTCTTGTGGCGAGGAACTCACTTGAAAAATTTCAGCTCCATTGGAGCTATGGATCACCAATGTCTTGTGTAACCTTTTTAGGTGATCAACGCACAAGTGATAATGGCACTCAACACTTGATCATAGTACTTTAACCCAACCTAAACCATAGCACCAGTGTTATTTTAAATTCTTAAAAAAGAGTTTCAGTTTTTAAACTGTCATTAGACCTTATTAGCAAAAGCTTTTCAATTAAATACATATGCATGATCCTATCGTGTAGCATCTACGTGAGCACGAGTGAAGGGATTGGAGTGAAGATCAAGGAGTGAGGAAAGCGAGTGATCAAGCTTCAAGTGATCATCACTAACTGATTGTATTCTTAGTCACCTGCAAAACAGGCAAGCCCCGGTTTGCATTTGAACAGTTTTATAAAACATTTCCATTTCTAGAGATCATAGCTTTAATTGTTTGTTTGCATTAAGTCTAGTTGATATTGAAAACCCCAATTGCATGACCAGAAATACCTAAGAGAGAAAGGGTAGAATAGCACCTCCTCGAGTGAATTTGGCTACGCTAATGTTAGTAGGAAAGGTTCGGTAGAAATCGAGTAGTTAGAATCTACTCGCGAGTTTAGGGCTGGTTTATTCGGAGCGGGTCAAGAATAGAAATGATGTGGAAAGTTCACACGAAAGAAATGGAGACCGGACAGGGAGGTTTAGATGCAGCAGGCTGCGGACCGTGCGTGCATAGCGCTGCCTGTGTCGGTTAAGGCCCGTCCGTGCTTGACCCTGTTGGACAAGTTTGAGTTGTGTACCGGGCACATACTGGCTCTATGGGATCCCAGGAAACCGATGTACCTTGGGAGATCCACATTGGAACTTTTCTAACTGCCTTAGGCTTTCGGCGTCAGGGTAGCAGGAGGTAACTCGCTCAAGAACATACCACTGCGGGTATGAACCTTGAGGGAGCTTGCGGACTCGGGGCAGTTAGACTGCGTCCTGTGTGGAAGATCTTGGGAAAGGTGGCCGTGTACAACGTCAGTCGAGGTTGCTGCCGGCAACTTGGAGTACGGGTGTACGTGTCATGTTGTCCGGGCGTGTACTGATTCGAATCACCGTCGCTCGCGGTTATATGAGCATACTTGCCCACTGCGTCTTGACGTAGTAACAACTGAACTGGTTTTCTTATGAACTTGATAAGATTGTGATGTAACTCGTATTGCAACCATGATTGAATTAGAGATAGGCTCATTAAACTTTACTTTTGCCTTGTGCAAGGAGCATCGCAACAAAGCGTTTCTTGTTTGATTGTGGAGTTGCGATGCTGTTCGGTTCAAGGTCTGTACAATGAGGCTTAAAATCTGAAAGTTAACGATCAACTTTAGGCGAGTCCTTTATGCAAATCTAGCTATCCTAATTGTAACTCGTCGTGCATGTAGAGTTTCTTGTTTAGGAGAGACGGATCAGTCTTGCTGAGCCTATGTGCTCGCGCTTGCTATATAACTGGTTTTGCAGGTTAACATCGATACTAAGAAGAAGGTTGTCCGGTGAGACACGGAGACTTCCGAGTCGTGTAACACAGGGAGAACCCAGCCGCTGCTGTTGTCTTCGTGTTGCTAGCGAGAGGAGTCCGCGGGCTGGACCTCATCTCGAGTGCTCTTTAGTTATTCGACGTGAGTTGTTATAGACTTCTGCTGTAGCTACTTGATGTAAACTATTTACAAAGAAAACTTGTAAGCTTCCACTATTGTTTTATGTAATACATGGTTCCTTATATGTGTGCTGTTGGGTGCCGCACAACACGGCACCACCCAATGTGATTCCCGGTGAGTGCCGCGTCCCCGTGACTGAACGGGTGGCGTCAGGCCCTCTCAACGTGGTATCAGAGCCGCATTGGTAATAGCGCGTGAAATAAGGATTGTATTACGACAAAAACTTAGGATACGGTGAGGGAACGGTATTAGGCCCACATAAGGACTATAATAGTATAGTTACTTAAAGTGGCATGACTAACATACTTGTTATAATTCTGAATTTTGATTATGTAACGATGCACCTACGCTCAGGTAAGCATGGTAAGGAACGCCACTGAAAGCGGTTCAATTTCAGTTAATTCCCCTGACGAGGAATGTGGTTCAAAGATATGTCTCACAGCTTAGTGTGAGACGTTAATATGAAACTCTTGAACTCTTCATGTTCCTGAGTTCATATGAAACGCTGATCCCGAGCGTGAATTAGGCAAGAAAGTGGAGACCCCATCGCGTGGTCAGTAACGCGATAGTGTGTTCTTCTAGAAATAGCCTAGAAGGACATACGCAGCGCTTGCCATCGGCGTGCCCTGCATGGCAGTAGGTGGTATCTGTTGGGTTGATAAAATTCCCAACCGTGACGACCCGTTCGCGTTCTACTCAGGTTCCCCGTCGTGTGGTGTGAAAACGCGACCATGTACCTTGAGACGTGGCTTGACTCCAGGACGGCCCATATGGAAATGATACGAGACGTATGTTTTTCGTATGATATGGAACTGCCTGAAATGAGAAAAACTTTGAGTGCACCACTATTGAGTGTTCTTCTGCAGGTACTAACCACGTACGTATCCCGAGTAGTATACGTGTGCGAGAGACCGTTTTAGTGCCACTGGTAAAACAAATATGCCGGTATAGTCCGGTTAGGATTTTCTTTTGGTAAGGCTACGTAGTACCGACATGCTTCTTACGGTGCATCGACGCCGTACTAAACTTAGTAACCCCTTTCCTTTGAAGTAATGACCCATGAACTAACTTTCAACTAAAAATGGAAGTTTGAAACAAATATTAGTTATTGAACTCTTATTTTGAACTAAGATTCAAATGAGAGGAAGACGAGGCTTCAAAGATTTCAAAAACAGAGTGCTCTGTTTTCGGAAGGAATTCTTACTGGACTTTAATAGAGCATAACTTTGAGTATCTTGACCCAATTAAGATGTATGATACAGTTCTGGAAAGACTTTCAAGTGATCTACAACTTCTTTGTAGACCTCCAGAGCAAATTCATATGCTAAATGGGTAGAAAATTCTGAGGATGGTAAACAGTCCAGAACCAGGACAGCAGCAAAAACCTCTCTGGACCTTTCTGTTTTTAAGCCATAACTTTCTGTAGAAAAATCCTTAAGAAGCATATGATACACCGTTGGAAAGGTTATGAATTGTTCCACATTTTTGTAGTTCAAAGTTTGTCCAGATTCTTATTGTATTTGCATATACAACTGTGCTAAAATCAGCCACATACAAAGGAGATGGTGGCAAAATTTATCCAGGAATTCTGTCAACTTTGGAAAATCGTAACTTTTAATCCAGAGATGATCTGGAGGAATATGCATACTCGTTGGAAATATACTGAAGTTAAATTTAACTTTGATATTCAACTTGAGCTATGAAAATGCTTTTAACTAGATCAAAATCTGGAGATAGTGCATAAAGGTCTGTTCTGTACAGATAGACTGGTTAGCTATGCCTACTAAGGAGTTGTGTAAACATGGATTTTGTTACTGCTTTCATAAAGTTTTGACATATTCATGTTTTCATTAGTCTCATATACTGCTGAGTTCTTGTTTAACTCATCTCAACTATATTTTTGCAGTATGGTTCGTACTCGCTCTAGGAGTAGGGCCGGGAGTTCTCGCCGAGGCGGTGATGCTTCTATTCCACCGTCGGAACCACCATCCACGGGATGAATGGATCTTATGACTCGAGTCATCGAGTCTAATCAAGATAAACCAAGGCTACTCCAAGAAGCGACTCAAGAGAACACACGCTTACTCCAAGCTTTGGTACAGCAAGGCGTACTCCAGAACACGCAACATATCGTTCCACCTCGGAACGCTTATCTGGATTTCTTGGCGACTCAATCGCCAATCTTTACTGAAGCCACCGAACCTGTGGAAGCGGATCAATGGCTTCGTGTCATGGAGTCCAAATTCGGAGTATTCGAGTGTGATGAATACCAGAAGACCAAGTTTGCTGCTCAGCAACTCCATGGAGCCGCCAGAAATTGGTGGGTTGAACATCTTGCCACCATTCCGGAAGACCATCAAGTGACATGGAGTGAGTTTTGTGAAGCCTTTCGTACTCGCCACATACCACTAGGTATTGTCAAGGCAAAGCGGGAAAAATTTTTGGGCTTGAAGCAAGGGGACATGAGTGTCCTCGAGTATGTCAGAAGATTTAACCTTTTGGCTCAATATGCTCCCGAATAGTGGCAAAAGAAGAGGCACGGTGTGACTTATTCTTCCATGGCCTGAGTGCCATATTACAGGAGAAGTTGTCCGTGCACAATAATGGCAGTTACACCGATATGGTCGATGTGGCTCTCATCCAAGAGAAGCCGACACTTGAGTGGCAAGCTGAGAAGAGAAAGATGAGTGAGATCGAGCAGGCCAGCACAAGTTATATGCCTCAGAAGTGCCGTTTGGTGTATCAAACGCCACCCGGTGAAAGATGGAGGCCACCTGTACGATCAATTTCTCAGAGGTTGATTGCTGGTCAAGTTCTACAACTTGCACCACCTCCACAGCCGCAGCATCAGACGGTGGTTTGTGGTCCATCGCTGCAGCCATGTGTACCTAGCATCCAACCACAAGTCAACGAAGAACCGGAGAGACATCCGTGTTTCACTTGTAGATGTATGGGCCATTATGCTAGGCATTATCCGGAGGGAATTCGAGGCTGCGGGTCATCATATTTACAACAATACGGCCCGTACCTCAATCTGCAGACAGGAGGGCATATAAGGGGAAACATTCACTATACTGTGATTGATGATGTTCTGGAAGGAGAAGCCACTTTAGCAGGGATGTTTTCTCTGAATTAGTTACCGGTTTTAATTCTCTTTGATTCCGGTGCCATACACAATTTCATTAGCCAGTCTTTTGTGGCTCAACATCAGCTCCAAACAATTTATACAAAGAGGCAATACCTCATATCTTCGCCCGGGGGCAGCAGTACTGCAAGCGAGGTTGTCTCCCGAGCACCTCTTTGTTTGGGGGGTAGAATATACCCTATGACTCTCATTATTCTTGAGGGTATGAAGATCAACATCATTTTGGGGATGTCGTGGTTGAATTACCACCAGGCGGTTCTTAACATCAGCTCCAGGACCGTTGAGCTCAACTCCCCACAGCACGGTCTTCATATATTAATTCTGGGCGCTAGACGACAACAGATTGCAACACTGAACCACACGGAAGCTGTTAAGATAGAGGACATTCCAGTGGTACATGAGTATCCAGATGTATTTCTCGATGATTTACTGGGCATGCCACCTGAGCGAGACGTTGAGTTCAAGATTGAACTTATACCGGGGACAACACCGATATCACGAAGGCCGTACAAGATGGCACCTAATGAACTGGCGGAATTGAAGACACAACTGAATGACCTATTGAGCAAGGGCTTTATACGACCGAGTTCGTCACCTTGAGGTTGTTCAGCATTGTTTGTCAAGAAGAAGGACGAAACACTATGGCTGTGCGTTGATTATCGTCCTCTGAACGCCGTTACCATCAAGAATAAGTATCCACTACCTAGCATTGATATGCTCTTCGATCAATTAGTGGGTGCGAAGCTATTTTTGAAGATGGATCTTCGGTCCGGATATCACCAGATTAAAATCCGGGCAGAAGATATTCTGAATACGGCGTTCCCAACGAGATACGGGCTGTATGGGTATCTCGTTATGTCTTTTGGTTTGACCAATGCCCTGGCACACTTTATGTACCTGATGAATTCAGTGTTCATGCCGGAGTTGGATAAATTCGTCGTTGTCTTCATCGATGATATCTTGGTGTACTCCAAGTAAGAAGAAGAACATGTTGAACACCTGCATATTGTGCTACAAAGATTGCGAGATCATCAACTCTATGCAAAATTCAGCAACTGTGAATTCTGGATTAATCAAGTACCTTTTCTCAGACACATTATTTCAGCGGAAGGCATCACGGTAGATCCGAGTAAGATTATCCAAGTGCAGAAATGGGAGTCACCAAAGTCAGTACATGAAATCCGTAGCTTCCTCGGTTTAGCGGATTATTACCGGAGGTTCATTCTGGGTTTCTCCAAGATTGCTAAACCGATGACGGAATTACTAAAGAAGAATACCAGATTTGTGTGGGGTGCTGCGTGTGAACGAGCTTTCAAGACTTTAGTGAAGCATCTCACGACAGCCCCAGTTCTTGCTCAGCCGGATATGACAAAGTCATTCGACGTGTATTGCGATGCATCTGGCATCGGTCTTGGCTGCGTGCTGATGCAACAAAGACGAGTGGTCGCTTATGGATCTCGTCAACTCAGAAATCACGAGCAGCATTATCCAACTCACGATCTTGAGTTAGCTGTCGTGGTCCTGGCGTTGAAGATGTGGAGGCATTACATGCTCGGAAATCTTCTACACCTCTACACCGACCACAAGAGCTTGAAGTACATATTCACCCAGAAAGAATTGAACATGAGGCAACGAAGATGGCTGGAGCTCATTAAAGACTATGAACTTGAGATTCATTATCATCCAAGAAAGACGAATGTGGTCGCCGATGCGCTCAGTCGTAAGGCGCATATCCATCACCTGAGTATCGCTTAAATGGATGATGAAGAACCAAACCTCCATGTCATTCCGTATGGAGCTCTCTATAATTTTGCTCTCATTCCTACCATCTGAGAGGAGATCATTGAAGCTCAACGAAAAGACAAGGGTATGTTTCACATACGGCGAAGGATAGACAACGGAGAGATGAAATGCTTCCGGAAGGACGAGGATGGTACTTTGTGGTTCAACGACCGGATTGTAGTACCCCGGGATATGGGACTACGGAAGGAAATTTTGGATGAAGCTCATTTGTCCAAGTTTTCCATTCATCCGGACAGTAATAAAATGTACCAAGATCTCTGGAAGAAGTTTTGGTGGACGTGTATGAAACGTGAAGTCGCAAAGTACGTTTCAGAATGTGATACGTGTCGAAGAGTCATAGCCGACCATGTGAAGAAGTCGGGCCTGTTACAGCCATTGCAAATACCGACATGGAAGTGGGAAGACTTGAGTATGGACTTCATCGTCGGGTTGCCGATGACCTCTCCCACAACCCTGATTCGCTTTGGATAATCGTTGATCGGTTAACCAAATCAGCACACTTCATCCCGGTGCATACAAGGTATAACGCAAAGCAGTATGCGGAGCTGTACATAGCACGGATCTTGTGCTTACATGGAGTTCCCCGTACCATTGTGTCGGATAGAGGATCGCTGTTCGTAGCCCGTTTCTGGGAGCAGCTACACGCATCCTTGGGAACCAAACTGATTAGAAGCTCCGGGTATCACCCTCAAACCGATGGGCAAACTGAGAGGGTGAATCAAATACTAGAAGATATGCTAAGAGAATGTGGCATCCACCACGGTAAGAGCTGGGATAATCACTTACCGTTGGCAGAATTCTCGTACAACAACGGATATCAGACAAGCATCAAAATGGCACCATATGAAGCTCTATACGGCCGAAAGTGCCGTACACCATTGAACTGGTGTGAGTCCGGTGAACGAGTAACGTTCGGGGTTGATCTTGTCAATGAAGCCGAAGAGAGAGTTCGAATAATACAAGAGAACCTCAAAGCTGCCCAATCTCGTCAAAAGAGCTACGCGGACCAGAGGCGTCGACCGCTACATTTTGATGTCGGAGAGCACGTGTATCTTCGTGTGTCTCCGATGAAAGGGAATCATCGGTTCGGTGTCAAGGGGAACTTGCTCCCCGATTCATCGGTCCGTTTGCCATCACGGAGAAGTGCGGGACTGTAGCCTACCGGCTGGAACTACCGGCAAGCCTAGCCGGTATTCACGACATATTTCACGTGTCCCAGCTGCGGAAATATCTCAAATTTACCGCTGCCATCCGCACTGAAGACATCAACAAGTTGAAGCCGGATCTCACCTATGTCGAGCAGCCTGTACAGATTATCGACGAAAAGACCCGGATCACCCGAAACCGGACATTGAAATTTTACAAAGTCCTGTGGAGTAATCATACTCCGGAAGAGGCGACGTGGAAGAGCGAAGATTACATCCACAAGAATTATCCGGAACTTTTGTCTTAGACTTTGTAATTACCCTCCCTTTCCGTTCTTCTTTTGTAATCTCGGGACGAGATTCCTTTTAAGGGGGGAGGAATGTAAAGGTCCCAAAATTGTGAATACAAAAAAAACTCTTGTTTGCAAAAGATGGTTTCATATGTATGAAATTTGGGACTTGTTAAAACTTTTTCCACATGTGATAACCCATATGAGAGCTTTCTTCACACAAGTTCAAATCATTATTTGAAAACTTGGAACCCAAGAGGGGTCTAAAACCGAGATGGGAAGTCCCATAGGTGTGGGAAGGTTAAAATCAGATTTGGAACAAATTTGTTCAACTCAAAATTCAAATGAGAACAACACAATGAATTTCAAAACTGTTGTGCTAAAAATCTCATTTGCAGCAGCCAAATTTAAAATAAGATTTCATATTTGAATTCCTTATGTACAAATTAGTGGGTACGCAAAGTTTCATGATTTGTTGAAAGGTCTTGCAACTCATTTTTCAAAATGGACTTTAAATAGCAAAGAATTCAAATGCATATTTGAATTTGGATGAAACTTGCCCAATTATCCAAATGCACCTCAGATTTGAACTCCCACAATTTGATTTCACCATTTGCAAATTTTGGGAGATATTTAGCAGAGGGATAAGGAGGGGCTGGGACCCACACGTCATTGAGGATTTAAAAGTTGCAAAAGATCTTCAATTGTGTAGTGTTTGGTCTCTGTTTTTGCTCTTCAGGCGGTTCACTCGGGCAGACTGTGACTCCTCGCCGTGCGCCTCCGGTCGACACCGAGCAGCTCCTGAGCCACCTCCTCTTTGATCAGTGGGCGCTGGCGAGCTGCTTCTCCCGTCCTCATCACCTCAGCGCACTCACAGCACCGAGACAACCGTGGTTCTTTCGTCCTCCCACCGAAAACAACCGAGCCGCTGCCGCCGTGCTCTCGATCAATCGGCCACACCAAAAGCTCGGGTGCAGGCCTCAGCTGGTCAGCAAAACGGCACCACAGATCCTCCCACATCCTCCTCGTACCATTCCCACGTGAGTTCGAGCTCCCCAAGCCGAGCATGCCCAGTGTCCACGACGGCCGCCACAGAACCGAGAGCAAGTGCTCTCGTGGACAGCCTCAACCGAGGCTTGTCATGGCCGAGCTAGGCCACCTCTGGACGTGTACGACGTCCACACAGCTCACCCCCGAAGCTCAGGACCAACCGCGGATCATCGACAGTGAATTTCAAGATTTTCTTCCGATCGGTGCAAACCGACCTTTGGGTATGATTTCGTGAAATTCCTGATTGATTCTTGTTTAGAAACCACGAAACTTCACACACGAGGGCTAGACTTGAGGGCGCACCAGTTTGCATTGCAAACCTAGCATGAAACACACTGTGCATGGAGTATTTCCAGTCGCTCCGATGACGATTATAGCGGGGAGATTCAGGCACATGATGAACCCTAGTTTAGACCTGTTTCCGAGCCATTTCACCCCCATGCCAAGCTTTCCTAGCATCCAACGGTGCTTTAGGACTTGGAAACCAAAGCTTGGAAGCTTAGGGCGTCGGGCGACGTCGCCGGACTTCCTCCGAGCCGCTGCACCGGTGCGAGATGGTTTAGGGGCTTCGCCGGTCCGGGGAGATCATCCCAGCGTGTTCCTCACACGAAGTTAGGGCCTGGCGGCGAGTGGCAGCTCGGGGTTTGGCTGGATGACCGAATTCGGTGAGCTCCGGCGGCGAGGGCGCGCGGGGGCGAGAGGTAGAAGAAGGTGATGTCGGGCCCGCGTGGCAGTGACTTTTGAGGGGGAGACCGGATCCTCTGTGGCACCGGATTAAACTGTGGCAACGTGGGAAACAGCTCTGTAGCCCTGTGTGGTGTGTTCCAGTACTAGACACGTGTTCCCCTGGTCCCACAGTCAGTTTTAAACGTTTCCACGATTTATTTAAATCCCAGATTTTCCCCAAACTTTAGAAAAGCATAACTTTTGCTAGGAACCTCCAAATTTAGTGATCAAATTGGGTTAGATTCAGATTGACAAACTCTATCCATATGCAACCCAATTTGTATGAAAATCTTTATTTAATTCCGGAAAATCTTTAAAGCTTTTCAGCAAAAGAATTTTAGAGGGAGTTTGGTTTATCCAAAAATCCTCAAATTTTGCCAGGATATTCTTTAGGGTTTTACTAGACTCCTGTAATAGTTTCAGCTCATTTGGAGTTCATTTAATCAGGATAATTCAGATTGTAAGTTTCTGTATTCAAATGAATACAGAAACACTTTCAGAGAATTTTCCAAGACTTGGAAATTCAGTTCTGGGCAATTCTTAGCTCCAAAAATCTTTGGAAAATTCATGCATGCTCTATGAACTATAATTGAAATTGTAGTTCACTAAGTTTGACATGAACATGGGTGTTACCTCAGAATTAATTCATCTTGGCTTAAATACTTAGAGAATTGTTCTGAATAAACCACTCAATGGACAGTGCTGATTTTTGGTCCAGATGACTTTCTTGTGGCAAGGAACTCACTTGAAAATTTTCAGCCCCATTGGAGCTTTGGATCGCCAATGTCTTGTGTAACCTTTTTAGGTGATCAACACACAAGTGATAATGGCACTCAACACTTGATCATAGTACTTTAACCCAACCTAAACCACTAGCACCAGTGTAATATTAAATTCTTAAACATAGTTCCAGTTTTTAAACTTTCATTAGACCTTATTAGCAAAAGCTTTTTAATTAAATGCATATGCATGATCCTATCATGTAGCATCTACGTGCGCACGAGTGAAGGGATTGGAGTGAAGATTAAGGAGGGAGGAAAGCGAGTGATCAAGCTTCAAGTGTTCGTCACTAACTGATTATATTCTTAGTCACCTGCAAAACAGGCAAGCCCCGGTTTGCATTTGAACAGTTTTATAAAACATTTCCATTTCTAGAGATCATAGCTTTAATTGTTTGTTTGCATTAAGTCTAGTTGATATTTTGAAAACCCCAATTGCATGACCAGAAATACCTAAGAGAGAAAGGATAGAATAGCACCTCCTCGAGTGAATTTGGCTACACTAATGTTAGTAGGAAAGGTTCGGTAGAAATCGAGTAGTTGGAATCTACTCGCGAGTTTAGGGCTGGTTTATTTGGAGCGGGTCAAGAATAGAAATGATGAGGAAAGTTCACACGAAAGAAATGGAGACCGGGCAGGGAGGTTTAGATGAAGCAGGCTGCGGACCGTGCGTGCATAGCCCTGCCTGTGTCGGTTAAGGCCCGTCCGTGCTTGGCCCTGTTGGACAAGTTTGAGTTGTGTACCGGGCACATACTGGCTATATGGGATCCCAGGAAACCGATGTACCTTGGGAGATCCACACTGGAACTTTTCTAACTGCCTTAGGCTTTCAGCGTCAGAGAGCAGGAGGTAACTCGCTCAAGAAGATACCACTGCGGGTATGAACCTTGAGGGAGCTTGCGGACTCGGGGCAGTTAGACTGCGTCCTGTGTGGAAGATCTTGGGAAAGGTGGTCATGTACAACGTCAGTCGAGGTTGCTGCCGGCAACTTGGAGTACGGGTGTACGTGTCGTGTAGTCCGGGCGTGTACTGATTCGAATCACCGTCGCTCGCGGTTATATGAGCATACTTGCCCACTGCGTCTTGACGTAGTAACAACTGAACTGGTTTTCTTATGAACTTGTAACACCTCAAAATTTTTATTCAAAACCCTAAATCATGTTAAGAGGGGGATTTAAAAATTTTTGGACGTGTTGCATGTTTTGCAAAAATTTAAATTCAAACTGGAATTCAAATTGAACTCAAATCAGAAAAGAAATAGAAAAAAGAAAAAAGAAAACAGAAAAAAACCGGCCAGTGGGCCGAAACCCACCAGCCGGCCCACCCTGCCCCGCGCCAGCCCGCAGCCGCGCGCCCGCGCTCTCTCTCTCAGACAGGTGGGACCCACCTGTCATCCCTAACCCCCGATCGTCCGAAACTCGGACTGTTCACCCGCGCGCGCGCGATCGCAACCGACCGGATTTCCGGCCGAATTCTGGTTCCGGAGGACTCCCACTCGATCTAAACAAACCCGCCACCCTCCCCCGTCTATAAAAACCCCGGCCTCGTTCTGTTTTTCCCACGCGATCGCCGATTTTTCCTCCGGTGAGAACCGAGACTTCTCCGGTGAATTCTGGCCGATCTAAGCTCGGAAATTCCGATCTAACTCGCTGGTCTTGATCCACCGCCTCCGGGGAACCTTGCAGGTGCAGAAAACTCGGTGACTTGCGGTGTAAATACAGCGCCGACGAGCTTCGCCGTGGTTTCACCTCGGACCTCGTCGCCGATCACCTAACAGGACCTCCGAGCTCAAGAAAACCTCCGAGGTGAGATCCCCGACCTCCCCTCTACCGATCTATGCCATAAAATCACAGTTCTAGGAAGAATTCCCGAAGATCCGAAAGTTTCTGGCGAGATCGCCGCTTCCCGCCACCGTGCGCCGCCGGCAGCGCCGCCCGCGCCCGATCAGAGCGACGTGGCCGCTTGTGCGCCGTTTATTTTAAATCGCACGGTAGGGTTTAAATCCCCGCGTACCGGTTTGATGTTATAATCTCGGCCGTCGGTTTAAAATCGGACGGTCCACGTCAGCCCCGCGTTTTAAAGACTGGAAATCTTACGTGCTACCCCCTGGGGTTCTCGGGAAATAAGAGCTTGCCCCGGAAACTTCTGATCTAGCCCCTGGAGCTCCAGAAAATCATGTAAATTCATTTAAAATCAGTTTTAACCCCTGGACTTAATAAAGATTAGGAAAAACACCTCTGATAAGTGTAGCTAGACCCCTGGGAATTCTAAAAATAATATTATAGACCCTGTAGTGGGGTAAGTTTAACTTTTTAGCCCTGTTTAGTATTTAAATTAGGAAATTGAATATGTGGCTAGTGTTTAAAAATTAAAAAGTGAGACAAACATATTGTCATAATTAAATTAAAAACTTTCTCAGTATTTAGAAAACTTTGGAGTGAGATAAAAACATATTTTGGGCTGAATTGAATCTGTTTAATTTATTATTCACATTTAGGGACACATTTTTAAGTAATGAATAGTTTTAGAAAATAGGGAAAATAATTGTGAAATAGTTTACATCAGAGGCAAAGGTCAAAATATGTTATTAAATTATTTATGACCAGAACCTATTCTGTTTAGATGATGTGTATTACTAATTTCATAATAAAGAACACATTTATGTATAGGAAAATAAATCTGAAAATATAGCAACTAGTAAATGATAAATGGAGTTTCTAAAATCCAAAGAATTCAGTTTAAGGTTGGTAGAAATTCTAAAGGCACATATGGAGAAGAAAAATACTTTTCATACATACTTGGTAGTGAAAAGGTGTAGTAGTTGAATATAAGAAATTTATTTAAATTGGAAACTCATATATATATAGTAGGTAAGTAGAAATGTGAACACAAAAGTAGGAATCATATACACATGATTAAAAGTGTGTGCAAGCCACAAATCAACACACATAATGTAAATACAACACATATAATGGTGAAGGACTTTCATAAATGTGAATGTGTGATTTGTATGAAGTGGAAGTGTGAACTATGTCTTATGGATTGTTGTTTTTCTTTTGCTATGTGTGATGGTATGATGTAGAACCTGCTCAAGAGCAAGTTATTCCTTTCCAAGATCAGGACTACCCATTTCAAGAGCAGCAGGAAAGAGGCAAGTGTCCTTGACCACTTTGATCCTATACTAGGATGTGTAGATAGAAGTATTTGCATTGTCAAATGAAATATAAAACCCATGCCAGGAAGTTTCCCTAGAATTTGCATTACCTTGTTTCCTTGTAGCTTGGGTTGGGATTTATTTTATCATGTCATTTATTATTATGCATATGCTTAGCCATGCTTAGAATGGGATATTTGGGATATGAGATCATCAGTTTATATTACCATACTCTTAAATGAGATATTGTGAGTTATGTATAGGTAGGGATCAAGGCAAGTTGGATGTTTTGGTTGTGTGCTGGGTGCACGAGACTTGGGTTTATGTTTAGTACTTGCCTGGATCCTAAGGACCGGTTCATGGAGCATGTAACCTGGCTTTACCGTGCCAACCACATGCTGAGATGGGGCAGCTTGGCCAATTAATTAGGTGTATCCCCGGCGTAGTATGGGTGTGTTGGATGGTGCGGGGAGTAGGTGTCAGCTGGACTACCATATGAACCGCAAGGCTCAAGAGGGGGCCACTGCAGCGGGGTTGGAGCCTCTTGTATGCTGTTAGGGGTGAAACCTCAGTGGGCCCACGCTCGTCGGGAATCCCTTTGTAAAGGCTTCGTAGTGATCTCCTGGCTACACACCTGGGAAGTGTGAATGTGGTTCGTAGCCACTGGCATAATGGAGGTTCTTTTAGTCCACCCGGCAACGGGGGATGAAATCACTACATGTGTGTACAGTGGTCCAAACTCTGCAGAGTCAAAACTGTCATGACAGCCGTGCTCACGGTCAAGAGCGGCTTGGACTTATTCATGATTAGAGGAGTGATGGTTTCGGAAGTTGAGAATGTTAAGCGGGGAGCTTAACATTGGAAATGATGTTATGGTTATTGGATTATGATGATGGGATGGGAGATTGGGACCATTTCACCTGTGTAGTAATGTAGGTGCTTAATAAGCTAAGGTGATAGGTATTAATTGCGTAGTGCTTTAACCATGAGTTCAACCTCTCCTTGTTCTAGCCATGCATGATATAATTTTCCCACACTTGCTGAGTACCATCGGTACTCAACCTTGCATATTTTGTTGGTTTATATTGCTGCTCAGGTCAAGATAATGAGGTGGTGTATAATGACCAAGACTTTGGACCCGAAGAAGGTTTCTAGGTTCATGGAGACCCCGGGCAACGCCTGTGAAGGAGCCCACAAGAATAATATTCCGCTGTTAGTTTATTTACTTGTGATGAACTTATTATTGTCCATCGAGACATTTGCTATGTAAGACTTATTTATATTCGACACCTGGCTTGTAATAAATGATGCTTCACTATTTGTCATCACATGTATGAGAAAATGATCCTGGCATACATGTGATATTCACTTGGTTGTTCTTCGGAAAAACCGGGTGTGACAGAACTTGATAAGATTGTGATGTAACTCGTATTGCAACCATGATTGAATTAAATATAGGCTCATTAAACTTTACTTTCTCCTTGTGCAAGGAGCATCGCAACAAAGTATTTCTTGTTTGATTGTGGAGTTGCGATGCTGTTCGGTTCAAGGTCTGTACAATGAGGCTTAAAATCTGAAAGTTAAGGATCAACTTTAGGCGAGTCCTTTATGCAAATCTAGCTATCCTAATTGTAACCCGTCGTGCATGTAGAGTTTCTTGTTTAGGAGAGACGGATCAGTCTTGCTGAGCCTATGTGCTCACGCTTGTTATATAAGTGGTTTTGCAGGTTAACATCGATACTAAGAAGAAGGTTATCCAGTGATATTCGGAGACTTCCGAGTCGTGTAACACAGGGAGAACCCCATACGCTGCTGTTGTCTTCGTGTTGCTAGCGAGAGAAGTCCGCGGGCTGGACCTCATCTTGAGTGCTCTTTAGTTATTCGACGTGAGTTGTTATAGACTTCTGCTGTAGCTACTTGATGTAAACTATTTACAAAGAAAACTTGTAAGCTTCCGCTATTGTTTTATGTAATACATGGTTCCTTATATGTGTGCTGTTGGGTGCCGCACAACACGGCACCACCCAATGCGATTCCCGGGCGAGTGCCACGTCCCCGTGACTGAACGGGTGGCATCGGGCCCTCTCATCTATGCTTCCCATCATGCCTATACGGATGAGAAGAGGCAGGATTTCTTCTACCAGGGGCTGAATCCGCTCCTAAAGGACAAGTTAGCGATGTTCATGTAAAAGTCCCAAAAATGTATATGAATAAAAACCAAGGTTTGAGTTCATATGTGTGGCAAAGACATGAAAAATGGGACTTGCTAAAACTTTTCTTCATGCAAAGTAATACATGGATGACCATCCAAAATGAGGCTCACATTTTTATTTAAAAGTGTTGAACCAATAAGGAGTTAAATACCTCTTTGCCTGTAAGTTTAAAATTCAGATTTAAAATTCAAAGTTCACACATGGGGTGGTCAAGGACTTTGAATGCAGCCATATAGTTGGAATTATAGGTAGGAGTTTGATCACCAACTTTGCATGTGTAGGGTGGGCTCAAAAAGGAGTTAAAGAGGAGCATTTGCAAATTCTAACCAAATTCAGATTTTGTCTTGCAAATTCAAACTGAATTTGAAGAATTCAAATTCTAGCCACCCTTTTTAAACTCAGCATCCTGGGAATTGTGAGGATCAGCTTGAACAGATATTTGGGAGGTACATGTGGAGTGGGACCCACATGTCATAGAGCTAAAGGAGGAGCCTTGCACACTAAGTCTCAGCCCCAGTGGGGAAATTCGTCGAACAGCACGTGGGCCATGAGTAGCTCCCACCGTGGAGCCACTGGGACGCTCGGCAGCGCCACCAGCTGCTCCCTTTCCCCACGCACGGCGCCCAGAGGCGGTTCTGCGGCCTGATCACCCCCCCTGGACGAAGCAAAGGCCATCCCTTTTTCTCCTCCTCGCGAGTGCACGGCCAGCGACCCTCTTCCCCTCCGCCTCTCGGTCCGATCGGAAGATCGGCAAAACCACCGCGCCTCCTCCTCCCCCGAGCTGCTAAACACTCCCACGAGCTCAACCTCCACCTCCCTGATCTGAAACCAAGCGAGACTCGGCCTCTGTTGCCCGAGAACAAACGCCGCCGCGGCGACCTAGCTCAAAACATGATCGGGCGCTCGTGGACAGTCCTCCACAGGGGGTTTCATGGCCGAACGATCGCAGCTACGGACGCGCACGGGTGCGGTGCTGCTCTCAGCCCAAGCTCAGGGAAAAATACATAAGAAATATTGTGAGAATTATGGAGGACACAATATGGCTCCACATTAGCTGCAATTTGGCAAGATAAATCTTTAGGTAGTATAGAACCTGCTGTAAAAGTTTTGAGGCCATTGGAGTTCTTGTTCTTCAGTTGCACTCAAATCCTTTCATCTTATCTATTATGTTCATTAGGGAACATGATTAGTGTATAGCTAAAGCCTTTAGGACAAATTAGTTTATTTCTGTTCTTTGCACCACAGAGGCAAACCAAGCCATGCTTGGCTTTTCCACACAACCTCTGTTCCTAAGAGATTAATTCTATAACTTCTTTCCATTACATTCTATAAAACATGTGCATATGCATTTCAATAGGATCCACAACGAAGGGGACTCAAAGGAGTGATTCATCGAAGTGGATCAAGCTCCGGAGGGTCAAGGGTGGATCTGCAAGGACACTAACTGTTTATATACGTCTACCCTGCAAAACAGGCAAGCTCCGGTTTGCATTTAACGGCTGTTAAGTTTTTATTTTGTATTCACTTTCGGTTAAGAATTGAACTGTGCATTAGGTCTAGTGATTGATACTCCTCTTACATAACCAAATGACCCATGGAGTATTGGGTAGGTGTCTTTCACCGTGTAGAACTGCCATGCTTAAGTACGGTTCGGTAGAAGTCGAGTGGTGAGGTGCTACTCTCATGTTCAGGAACAACAGGGGCATACGGGATTAGTTCATAAATGAATTAGCAAGTTAAAGTTGAGACCGGAAGGTTGTAGGAGCAGCAGGACATAGGGGCCTTGGTGCTATAGACCTGTCCGAGTCGGTCAAGGATCGATCCGTATGTGGCCCTGTTGAACAAGTTTGAGTTGTGTACCGGACTCATGCTGGCTATATGGGACCCAGTAAACCGATGTACCTCGGGAAGCTGTCGTTGGGACTTTTCGGGTCGCCTCAGGCGGATGGCCGGTGTGCAGTATGTGGGGAATATTCTCATGACATCTCACGTCGGAAGGTGCACCATGAGAGTAGCTACTGTACGAGGCGACTTGATCGATTCAGCGGGGGTGAAACGGGGGAAAGGCTGCCACGTACGACGTCAGTGATGGTTGTTGTATGCAACATCGAGTACAGGCATACGTGTCGTGTAGTCCGGGCGTTATTGATTTGAATCACCATCGCTCGCGGAATGGACCGAGCATACTTGTTCTCACAGTCGTGACGTAGTAAGAACTTGCATGAGAAAGGAACTAATCATTTTGATGTGAAGTATTATCCTACCTTTGTATTGGATCTTGATGATTAGGCTAGTGCAAACTCGATTCTTTTATGCCATGAGCAATTTACATCGGGGGAAAGCGTTTCTTGTTTGATTGTGGACTCCCGATGTGACGTGCCCAGAGTTACTTAAAATACTGCAATTAATACCTGAAAGTAAGGATTCGCTTTTAGGCGAGTTTAATTATGCTTATGCCATCCTATGTTAGGTTCATAACCTCACTTAGAGTTCCATGTTTAGGGTGACGGTTAAGTCTTGCTGAGCGTTATGCTCACGGATGCTATCCAAGTTGTTTTGCAGGTAATTGACTCGATGCTTATGAGAAGGGGTGCCGATGAGACTCGGGAACCTCCGAGTGCTTACTCAAAGAGCATCCTCGCCGCTGCAGATTGTCTTCGTGTTGCTAGTGTGAAACGTCTGCGGGCTGGACCGTTTCTTTGTTGCTAGTTTAGATATGAGTCGTGAGAGTGATAGTCTTTCGCTGTAGTTTACTCTGATATAACTATTTGTAAAACATTCTTGTACGCTTCCGCTAAACTATTTATGTAATATGATGTGAGTTCATCGACCCGTGTGCTGTTGGGTGCCGCATAACATGGCACCACTCAACGAGGTCCTGGCCGTCTCAGCTGGTATCAGAGCTGCGTTGGGAACAGAGCACGGATTGAGCATCATATTATGTCAAAAACTTAGGACACGGTGAGATAACGGTACTAGGCCCACATAAGGACTATTATTAGCATAATATGAAGGTGGCAACCTAACTTATTTGTTATGTCGGAAAACTGCACATCTCGGGACGTTTATGTCTTGGGGGGTGCACGTAAGCGCTGTCCACCAGTGCGCACAAGCTGAAGGGTGGAGCCTCACGGGTGGCAGGTAACCCGACTCGCTTTAGTATCCTCTACGACTCTTCATGTCGTTTGGGGTATTCGAGCAGCGTATGTCCCGGGCATGCGTGGTGCAATTTGGGAGACCCCGTCACGTGGTCAGTAACATGAACACGTAGCTCAAGGCGTGTTTGGCTTGAGAACACCTGGGCGAGTGATGACGGCCGGGTGTACGAACTGTATGGATACCGGGTGCGGTGTGCAGCCGAACCTGAGGATTGAGTGTGGCTTATGTAGGTACTAACCATGAAAACCTTAGTGCGTGTAGAACACGTTTGCGAGTGACTGTTTTAGTGCCACCTAATGATACGTATACGCCGGTGTAATCCGGTTAGGTTTTTCTTTGGTGAGGCGACGTAGTACCGTCATATGTCTTACGGTGCATCGTCACCGTACAACACTGGATAGTATTCTTACCTATGAAGAAATCATTCATGACTAACTTCCAAACTAAAAATGGATGTGATAAAGCACATATTAGTTACTGAGCTCTTTATTTGAACTAAGTTTCAAAGAAGAGACTTGTTAGGCTTCTTTTGATCTCAAAGACAAAGTGCTCTGTTTAGACAGGAATTTTTCTGGGCTTTAACAGAGTGTAACTCTAATTAGTTTGACCCAATGGAGGTGTTTGAGACAGTTCTGGAAAGGTTATTAAGTGCTCTACAACTTTTGTGTAGAACTCCAGAGCCAAATCCGACACCAACTTGGTTAAATGTCCAGATGAATGCAAACTGTTCAGAAAACAGAGCAGCTGCAAACTTTTCTGGATGTTGCTGTAAATTAGCCGTCACAGTCTGTAGAAAAATTTCTAAGGGTCATATGATACACCGTTGGAAAGGTTATGAAACTTGCAACGCTTTTGTAGTTCATAGTTTGTTCAGAATTGTACCCCATTTGTATGTAACACTGTGATAAAAACAGCTACATACAAAGGAGGTGCTGGCAAAAAATTTATCCAGAAATTCTGTCAACCTTGAACGATCATAACTTCTGGTTAAGGGATGATCCAGAGGCATGTGAGTACTATTTGGAAAGATACGGAAGTTAACTTTAACTTTGGTATTCAAATCGAGTTCTGAAAATGCTGGTAACTGGATCCAAATCTGGGTTAAGTACAGAAAGGTCTATTCTGTACAGAATAGAGGGAGTGTTCTAATTTTGGCTTTAGAAAGATGTGTAAACATGAAGTATGGTTATGCTTTCATAAAGTTTTAGCATGTTCATGTTTTACATACTTTCACATACTGCTGAAATCAAGTTTTGACTTCCCTCAAAAATTTGCTTTTTGCAGTATGGTGCGTACTCACTCTCCGAGTAGGGCTGAAAGTTCTCGCCGAGACAGTGATGACCCGACTCCACCAGGGGCACCGCCATCAACGGTATGGGCGGATGTCATGGCTCAGATGGTCGAGTCAAGTCAAGAGAACACCAGACTACTCCAAGCCTTGGTACAACAAGGTTTACTCCAACGTACACAACAGGACGTTCCACCTCGGAACGCCTATTTGGACTTCTTGGCGACACAACCGCCAATTTTCACGGAAGCCAACGAACCAGTGGAAGCTGATCAGTGGCTTCGGGTTATGGAGTCCAAGTTTGGAGTGTTTGAGTGCGACGAATATCAGAAGACATTATTTGCAGCTCAACAGCTCCATGGAGCCGCCGGAAATTGGTGGTTTGCTTATCTCGCCACCGTTCCGGAAGACCATCAAGTGGAATGGATGGAATTTCATGAAGCATTCCGTGCTCTTCACATTCCTATGGGTTTTATCAAGGCCCAGCAGCAGGAATTCAGGAACTTGAAGCAGGGGGACATGAGTGTCCTCGATTATGTCAGATGATTCAACCTTCTGGCACAATATGCTCCTGCTTATGTGACGAGCGAAGCTGCAATGTGTGACTATTTTTTCTATGGCTTGAGTGCCATACTAAAAGAGAAGTTAGCCTTGTTCAATCAAGGCAGTTACACCGAGTTGATCAGTGCTGCTCTACTGCAAGAACAAGCGACACTTGAGTGTCAAGCAGAAAAGAGGGACCGGGAGGAGGTGCAAGAAGACACACCAATCGTTCCTCGTAAATACCGTGTGGTGTATCACACACCATCCGATGAGATATGGCAAGCACCAGGGAGATCAACTCCGTACAGATTTCCTGCTCAAGAATCATGTCTTGAAGCAACACCTTTGCCTCAGCAACGAATGACATCTGTTGCATCATTGCTGCAGCCAAGTGCCTCAACTTCTCAACCACAAGTCAACGAAGAACCGGGGAAACCTACTTGTTCTTATTGCCACCGTTCAGGGCATTTTAGGCAGGAATGCCAGGAGAAGTTGGTGAATACCAAACAGCCATCATCGTCAGGGGGTATGCCGCCACCTGCTCAAGTCAACATAACAGCATTGCAATCCGGGAGTGTGCAACATCTTGCTATTGAGGATGTCCCGGAGGGAGCACCGGTGTTAGAGGGCATGTTCACTCTCAAAGACGTGCCCGTGCTCATACTTTTTGATTCCGGTGCAACCCACAATTTTATCAGCAAAACATGCGTGGATCAGCACCAATTATCCACCGATACTCCCACAACGAGTTTTCTTATATGTTCACCGGGAGGAAATATCTCTGCCAATCAGATTGTGTCCCGAGCAGCTTTGTGTTTGGGCGGAAAAATATACCCAACATCGCTGATTATGTTGGATAGGCAGAAGATAGACATGATATTGGGGATGTCTTGGTTAAATCGTCACAGTGCCATTCTCAATATCGGTAATCGGACTGTCCAGATTGACTCGCCGATTCACGGACAGCACACGCTGTTATTAGACAGCAAAGATCCAGATATGGTAGAGGCCTACCACACGGAAGCGCTGAAGCTTGAAGATATTCCGGTGGTACGTGATTATCCCGACGTGTTTCCCGATGATTTACCAGGCATTGCCGCCCGAACGGGACGTCGAGTTCAAGATTGAACTGGCTCCGGGAACCACTCCTATCTCAAGAAGGCCTTACAAGATGGCACCTAACGAGCTAGCAGAGTTGAAAGAGCAACTGAATGAACTCATGAGCAAGGGTTTCATACGACCAAGTTCTTCACCTTGGGGTTGCTCAGCGCTGTTCGTTAAGAAGAAAGACGAAACACTACGGCTATGTGTTGATTACCGTCCTCTAAATGCTGTCACGATCAAGAACAAGTATCCTTTGCCCCGCATTGACATCTTGTTTGATCAACTTGTGGGTGCAAAGGTATTTTCGAAGATGGATCTTCGGTCGGGCTATCATCAAATCAAGATCCGACCGGAGGACATACAGAAGACAGCTTTCTCGACGAGATACGGACTCTATGAGTACCTCGTCATGTCATTTGGGTTAACCAATGCTCCGGCACACTTCATGTACTTGATGAATTCTGTGTTCATGCCGGAGTTAGACAAGTTCATCGTGGTATTCATCGACGACATATTGGTTTACTCCAACTCTGAAGAAGAGCACACTGAACATCTGTGCATTGTGCTACAACGGTTGCGGGAGCACCAATTATATGCCAAGTTCAGCAAGTGCGAATTTTGGATTGATCAAGTGCCTTTCCTAGGCCATATTATTTCAGCAGAAGGTATTGTCGTGGACTCCAGCAACATTGAACAAGTGCTGAAGTGGGAATCTCCCAAATCAGTCCACGAGGTCCGAAGTTTCCTAGGTTTAGCGGGGTATTATCGGAGGTTTATTCCGAGCTTCTCAAAGATTGCTAAACCAATGACGGAGCTGCTGAAGAAGGGCACTAAATACATGTGGAATGCAGCATGTGAAGCCGCATTCAAAAATTTGGTGAAACATCTCACAACAGCTCCAGTTCTTGCTCAGCCAGACACGACAAAGCCATTTGATGTGTACTGTGATGCATCCGGCATCGGTCTCGGCTGCGTTCTGATGCAAGATAGGCGTGTAGTCGCCTATGGGTCTCTTCAACTGCGAAACCACGAGCAGCATTATCCAACCCACGATCTTGAGCTTGCTGCTGTGGTGTTGGCATTGAAGATGTGGAGGCATTACCTGCTTGGTAATCTTGTTCACCTCTACACCGACCATAAAAACCTGAAGTATATCTTCACGCAGAAGGAGCTGAATATGAGACAATGGAGATGGTTAGAGCTCATAAAAGATTATGAAATTGAGATCCACTATCATCCGGGAAAAGCAAACGTGGTTGCCGACACGCTGAGTCGGAAAGCCCACGTTCACAACTTAGCGGCTGCTGAGTTGGAAGATGAAGATCCAAGCCTCCGTGTCATTCCATATGGCGCGCTTTATAATCTCGCGCTCATTCCAACAATCCGTGAAGAGATTGTTGAGGCTCAAAGAAGAGATAGAGGTATGTCTCACATACGGAGAAGACTAGACAACGGAGAGGTGAAATGTTTCCAGAAGGATGAGAACGGTACAATATGGTTCAACGACCGTATAGTGGTACCGCGTAATATGAAACTCCGGAAGAAAAATATTGGATGAAGCCCACCTGTCGAAGTTTTCCATTCATCCCGGAAGTAACAAGATGTACCAAGATTTGAAACAGAAATTTTGGTGGACAAGGATGAAGAGGGAGATTGCCAAATACGTATCTGAATGCGATACGTGTAGACGGGTCAAGGCTGATCATTTGCGGAAAGCCGGACCGCTACAACCGTTGAAGATACCGGCGTGGAAATGGGAGGATGTGAGTATGGACTTCATCGTCGGATTACCGCTCACATCCAGGAAGCACGACTCGATATGGGTGATTGTCGACCGGTTGACGAAGTCAGCTCATTTCATACCGGTGAACACTCATTTTCGAGCCCAGCAATATGCGGAGTTATTCATCTCCACAATTATATGCTCACATGGTGTCCCGAAGACCATCATTTCAGATCGAGGTGCGCTGTTTGTTGCTCGTTTTGGGAGCAGCTGCATGCCTCGTTGGGCACCAAGCTGATTAGAAGCTCCGCATATCACCCTCAAACCGATGGACAAACTGAGAGGGTGAATCAAGTGCTCGAGGACATGTTGAGAGCGTGTTCCATCCACCACGGTAGGAATTGGGACGATCACTTACCGTTGGCGGAGTTTTCATACAATAACAGGTATCAAGCGAGTATTAAAATGGCACCGTATGAAGCTCTCTACAGCCAGAAGTGTCGCACACCGCTGAATTGGTGTGAGTCCGGCGAAAGAGTTCTGTTTGGGATTGATCTTGTCAACGAAGCCGAAGACCGAGTTCGGATGATACAAGAGAACTTAAAGGCTGCACAATCCCGACAGAAGAGCTACGCTGATCAAAGGCGTAGGCCATTACATTTTGACGTCGGAGAACACGTTTATCTTCGTGTATCTCCGATGAAGGTAATTCACCGGTTCGATGTAAAGGGGAAACTCGCTCCCCGATTTATTGGTCCTTTTGCTATCACGGAGAAGTGCGGACCCGTAGCCTACCGGCTGGAATTTTCGGCAAGTCTAGCGGGTGTTCATGATGTATTTCATGTTTCACAGCTGCGGAAGTGCCTCAAATTCACCGCTGCTGTTCGCACCGAGGACATCGACGAATTGAAACCGGACCTGACCTACACCGAACGACCGGTTCAGATTTTGGATGAAAAGACCCGGGTAACCCGGAACCGGACGATCAGATTCTTCAAGGTGCTGTGGAGTAATCACACCACGGAAGAGGTGACGTGAGAAAGTGAAGATTATCTCCGCACCAACTACCCAGAACTTTTATCTTTGTACAGTTTGTAATTACCTCTCCCGTCTCGTTCCTCTTTTATAATCTCGGGACGAGATTCTTTTAAGGGGGGAGGAATGTAAAAGTCCCAAAAATGTGTATGAATAAAAACCAAGGTTTGAGTTCATATGTGTGGCAAAGACATGAAAAATGGGACTTGCTAAAACTTTTCTTCATGCAAAGTAATACATGGATGATCATCCAAAATGAGGCTCACATTTTTATTTAAAAGTGTTGAACCAATAAGGAGTTAAATACCTCTTTGCATGTAAGTTTAAAATTCAGATTTGAAATTCAAAGTTCACACATGGGGTGGTCAAGGACTTTGAATGCAGCCATATAGTTGGAATTATAGGTAGGAGTTTGATCACCAACTTTGCATGTGTAGGGTGGGCTCAAAAAGGAGTTAAAGAGGAGCATTTGCAAATTCTAACCAAATTCAGATTTTGTCTTGCAAATTCAAACTGAATTTGAAGAATTCAAATTCTAGCCACCCTTTTTAAACTCAGCATCCTGGGAATTGTGAGGATCAGCTTGAACAGATATATGGGAGGTACATGTGGAGTGGGACCCACATGTCATAGAGCTAAAGGAGGAGCCTTGCACACTAAGTCTCAGCCCCAGTGGGGAAATTCGTCGAACAGCACGTGGGCCACGAGCAGCTCCCACCGTGGAGCCACTGGGACGCTCGGCAGCGCCACCAGCTGCTCCCTTTCCCCACGCACGGCGCCCAGAGGCGGTTCTGCGGCCTGATCACCCCCCTGGACGAAGCAAAGGCCGTCCCTTTTTCTCCTCCTCGCAAGCGCACGACCAGCGACCCTCTTCCCCTCCGCCTCTCGGTCCGATCGGAAGATCGGCAAAACCACCATGCCTCCTCCTCCCCCGAGCTGCTAAACACTCCCACGAGCTCAACCTCCACCTCCCTGACCTGAAACCAAGCGAGCTTCGGCCTCCGTTGCCCGAGAACAAACGCCGCCGCGGCGACCTAGCTCAAAAACGTGATCGGACGCTCGTGGACAGTCCTCCACAGGGGGTTTCACGGCCGAACGATTGCAGCTACGGATGCGCACGGGTGCGGTGCTGCTCTCAGCCCAAGCTCAGGCCGTGCCGTGAGCGGTCGACGGCGAATTTCGAGGTTTTGCTCCGGCGGGTTCAACCCGAGCATCCGGTACGGGAATCCAAAATTCTCCACTTCTATTCGTTATTAGCTCATCAAACTTGGCACGTAGGAGCTGGACTAGCCGGCGATCATCTTCTCTTTAGTATCCGTCGCATGAAAACCCTTTGGGGCGACGTATTTTGAGGTCTACCGAGCACTTCTCTGGCGGACCAAATCAGGCACACGGCGACGACCGGCTTGCGGCTGTTCCCGAGCCATTTAGGGGCCATGCCGAGCCTTGCGATCATCCACTGGTGCTGTAGGGCTCATCGGCACAGGTTTTGGCGGGCTGGATACCTCAGGCAACGCCGCCGAACCCCCACAGTAGCTGTCGCACGTCGCCGGCCATGTTCCGGTCGTTGGCAGTCCTAGCAAACCCCACAGCCGTGTTCCTTGGTGTCACAAACTCCCTGGCGGCGAGTTTCAGCTCAGGCGGTGGCCGGAAACGGCGAGCCGGCGAGCTCCGGCGTCGGGCCGGCGAGGGGCAGCGCGGGCGCGGGGAGAGAGCCGGGGGAAGAAGACGAAGCATGGGCCCCGCCTGTCAGCAGCTCAAATTTTAAACCCAGGATCGGGTGTGGACGGGATCCCGTGTGTTGGCGCGCAGAGACGCTGTGGCCGGTGTGGCTTCGTTTCTATTGACTGGAATTCAAAACAGTGGGCCCAACCGGATTTTCTGTGAGAAAACAATTCCAGACTTAGCTCAATCCTTGGAAAATCATAACTCCCTGTAGAAAACTCCAATTTGAGTGATTCCACTTGGGTTGGATTCATCTTTCAGAGCTCTATCCAAATATGAACTTAGATTTGTATGAAAATCAATAGTTTATTCTGGAAAATTCTTGGAAGGTTTTTTGAAAAAGAATTATTGAGGGAATTTGGCTTATCCAAAAATCCCCAAATTTTGCCTGAATATTCTTTAGCATAGTATTGACCTACTAGCAAATTCTCAGCTCATTTAAAGATCATTTGAGTAGGAATTTGCTAAATGCAAACTACTGTGTTCAAAAGAGTCCAGAAACATTTTCAGAAAATGTTTCCCACTTCAAAAATCTGTTCTGAGCAGTCCATAGCTCCAAAAATCATAGGAAAGTTTAGACAAGCTCTCTGAGATATACTTGGAATTGTAGTTCACTTAATTGGTCATGAAAATGCACATTACGACATAATTAATTCTTTTGAGTACAAATACTTAAAGAATTGTTCTGGGAGAACTACTCAAGTAAAAGGGCTGAATTTTGGACCAGATTACTTTCATGTGATCAAGAACTCACATGTAAATTATCAGCCCAAGATGAGTCCTTGAACTCCCTGTTCTTATTCTCCATACTTATGTATAAGGGAAAAATACATAAGAAATATTATGAGAATTATGGAGGACACAATATGGCTCCACATTAGCTGCAATTTGGCAAGCTAAATCTTTAGGTAGTATAGAACCTGCTGTAAAAGTTTTGAGGCCATTGGAGTTCTTGTTCTTCAGTTGCACTCAAATCCTTTCAGCTTATATATTATGTTCATTAGGGAACATGATTAGTGTATAGCTAAAGCCTTTAGGACAAATTAGTTTATTTCTGTTCTTTGCACCACAGAGGCAAACCAAGCCATGCTTGGCTTTTCCACACAACCTCTGTTACTAAGAGATTAATTCTATAACTTCTTTCCATTACATTCTATAAAACATGTGCATATGCATTTCAATAGGAACCACAACGAAGGGGAC
This sequence comes from Neostapfia colusana, assembly GCA_030760725.1. Taxonomy (NCBI): domain Eukaryota; kingdom Viridiplantae; phylum Streptophyta; class Magnoliopsida; order Poales; family Poaceae; genus Neostapfia; species Neostapfia colusana. Next base: position 22,890,237 of record JASWHV010000011.1, read on the forward strand.
TCAAAGGAGTGATTCATCGAAGTGGATCAAGCTCCGGAGAGTCAAGGGTGGATCTGCAAGGACACTAACTGTTTATATACGACTACCCTGCAAAACAGGCAAGCTCCGGTTTGCATTTAACAGCTGTTAAGTTTTTATTTTGTATTCACTTTCATTAGGTCTAGTGATTGATACTCCTCTTACATAACCAAATGACCCATGGAGTATTGGGTAGGTGTCTTTCACCGTGTAGAACTGCCATGTTTAAGTACGGTTCGGTAGAAGTCGAGTGGTGAGGTGCTACTCGCATGTTCAGGAACAATAGGGGCATACGGGATTGGTTCATAAATGATTTAGCAAGTTAAAGTTGAGACTGGAAGGTTGTAGGAGCAGCAGGACATAGGGGCCTGGGTGCTATAGACCTGTCCGAGTCGGTCAAGGACCGATCCGTATGCGGCCCTGTTGAACAAGTTTGAGTTGTGTACCGGACTCATGCTGGCTATATGGGACCCAGTAAACCGATGTACCTCGGGAAGCTGTCGTTGGGACTTTTCGGGTCGCCTCAGGCGGACGGCCGGTGTGCAGTATGTGGGGAATATTCTCATGACATCTCACGTCAGAAGGTGCACCATGAGAGTAGCCACTGTACGGGGCGACTTGATCGATTCAGCGGGGGTGAAATGGGGGAAAGGCTGCCATGCCAGTGATGGTTGTTGTAGGCAACGTCGAGTACGGGCGTACGTGTCGTGTAGTCCGGATGTTATTGACTCGAACCACCGTCGCTCGCGGAATGGACCGAGCATACTTGTTCTCACAGTCGTGACATAGTAAGAACTTGCATGAGAAAGGAACTAATCATTTTGATTTGAAGTATTATCCTACCTTTGTATTGGATCTTGATGATTAAGCTAGTGCAAACTCGATTCTTTTATGCCGTGAGCAATTTACATCGGGGGAAAGCATTTCTTGTTTGATTATGGACTCCCGATGTGACGTGCTCAGGGTTACTTAAAATACTGCAATTAATACCTGAAAGTAAGGATTCACTTTTAGGCGAGTTTAATTATGCTTATGCCATCCTATGTTAGGTTCATAACCTCACTTAGAGTTCCATGTTTAGGGTGACGGTTAAGTCTTGCTGAGCGTTATGCTCACGGATGCTATCCGAGTTGTTTTGCAGGTAATTGACTCGATGCTTATGAGAAGGGGTGCCGATGAGACTCGGGAACCTCCGAGTGCTTACTCAAAGAGCATCCTCGCCGCTGCAGATTGTCTTCGTGTTGCTAGTGAGAAACGTCCGCGGGCTGGACCATTTCTTTGTTGCTAGTTTAGATATGAGTCGTGAGAGTGATAGTCTTCCGCTGTAGTTTACTCTGATATAACTATTTGTAAAACATTCTTGTATGCTTCCGCTAAACTATTTATGTAATATGATGTGAGTTCATCGACCCGTGTGCTGTTGGGTGCCGCATAACACGGCACCACCCAACGAGGTCCTGGCCGTTTCAGTTCAATCGCGGCAGCGTCAACAAAATTATTGATGCTACGATTGTTCAGGACTCCGGCAAGGAGTTGGCTGTGGCGGAGAAGAAGCGCAGCACGCCGCAGAGCAGCGGAGAGGGAGGAGGTCCTCCCCAAAAATATAGGACGGTGTATCACACACTATCGGGTCAACGCTGGCAGCCACCACAGCGACTGATGCAGTTCCGCAATCGGCCGTATCCACAGCCGGCGTCCCGACCGGCATTACCAGCAACTCCATAGCAACAACAGCAGCAGCAGGTGATGCCGCGTGCGATTGCACCTCAGCAGTGCATGACAAGCTTTTGTTCCCCAAGCACCGGCCAGCCACCGTACGCATGTTTCAAGTGCAGTCGCCAGGGGCACTTCACCAATAATTGCCCCGAGAAGCAAGGCAGCGGAGTGGCACCACAGTTTCCTGGGAGGAATCAGCCCCGGAATCCCCTTAATGCACGGCGGGCAAATCCTAAGCCCGGCAATGCCACCAACTCGCCCTAGAGGACGTGCCGGAGGGAGAACCCATACTTGCGGGTATGTTCCAACTCCACAAACACCCCGCCATAGTTTTATTTGATTTGGGTGCCACACATAACTTCATTAGCCAAGCTAATGTTGCTAAGCACAGTTCGCAAATACTACCCACCGAGAGTTCCTATTTGATTTGCTCATCGGGTGGGAAAATTTCAGCAAGTGTAATGGTTCCAAAAGCACCGTTATTCTTAGGGGGAAGGGTATACCGCACGTCTCTTATAGTTTTAGAGGGACAAAAGGTCGATGGCATCCTAGGGATGTCGTGGCTAAACAACCACGGTGCTGTTTTAGACACCGTCCTACGAGTCGTGCATTTGCACCCAGAAATGCACAAGTCTCATTCATTATTTCTGGACAGTCCAGAAATAAAACTTCCAGCCGTATACCAATCCACAACTATCAGATTGGAAGATATTCCAGTAGTCCGTGAGTTTCCTGACGTATTCCCGGATGATTTACTGGGTATGCCGCCCCACCGGGTGGTGGAGTTCAAGATCGATCTTGCACAGGGAACTATGCCAATATCCTGAAGGGCGTACAACATGGCACCAAAGGAATTGGCGGAATTGAAAATGCAGTTGACGGACCTGATGGAAAATGGGTTTATTAGACCGAGCTCCTCGCCATGGGACTGTTCGGCATTATTCATCAAGAAGAAGGACGAAAAGTTGCGGCATTGTGTGGACTATCGTCCACTAAACGCCGTGACAATCAAGAACAAGTACCCATTGCCACGGATCGACATGTTGTTTGATCAGTTGGTCGAAGCAAAGATCTCCAAAATGGATTTAAGATCAGGGTACCGTCAGATTAAAATACGGGCTGAGGACATCCCAAAGACGGCTTTCTCGATGAGGTCCAGGCTTTATGAGTACCTTGTCATGTCCTTCGGCCTCACCAATGCTCCAACTCACTTTGATGTAGTTAATGAACTCGGTATTCATGCCGGAGCTGGAAAAATTTGTCGTGGTCTTCATAGGCGACATCCTGGTTTATTCCAAGTCGGAGGAAGAACATGCGAAGCATCTGCGTATAGTCTTGTAACGGCTACGAGATCACAAGCTATACGCGAAATTCAGCAAGTGCAAATTCTGGATATCGCAAGTACCTTTTCTCGGGCATATTATCTCAGCGGAGGGCATTGCTGTAGACCCGAGCAAGATTACACAAGTGCTGAATTGGAAGCCCCCAAGGTCTGTCCACGAGGTACGGAGTTTCCACGGACTCGCGGGATATTATCAGAGGTTCATTCTGAACTTCTCGAAGATTGCCAAACCTATGACCGAACTGCTGAAGAAGGCTACCAAATATGTTTGGATTCCAGCATGTGAAGCGGGATTCAAGGCTTTAGTGAAACACTTAACATCAGCACCGGTGTTTGCGTAGCCGGATACAACAATACCGTTCGATGTATATTGTGATGCATCCGACATTGGGCTCGGATGTGTGCTGATGCAAGATCGAAGAGTGGTCGCGTATGGATCACGACAGCTCCGGAATCATGAGTAAAATTATTGAACTCATGACTTAGAACTCACTTTCGTGGTACTCGCACTTAATATTTGTAGGCATTACCTACTCAGTAACCTCGTACATCTATACACCGACCACAAGAGCCTCAAGTACATTTTCACTCAGAAGGAATTAAACATGAGGCAAACAAGATGGTTACAGCTGATAAAATATTATGAAATAGAAACCCATTATCACCCCGGAAAGGCAAACGTGGTGGTGGATGTGCTGAGTCGCAAGTCACACATTCATAACCTGACCATCAATCCGTTGGAAGAGAGCAAGCCACCATTGTATGTGGTTCCCCATGAAGCTTTCTACAACCTAGCTCTTATCCCTACCATCCGTGAAGAGATAGCGGCAGCCCAGAAAAATGACAAGGATATGTCGCATTTGCGGAGATGTGTAGACAGTGGGGAGTTGAAGTGTTTCCAGAAGGACGGAGACGGTGTCCAGTGGTTCAAAAACAGGATAGTCGTACCCCGTAACCCGGAATTGAGGAAGAAATTTTTTGACGAGGCTCACTTGTCAAAGTTTTCTATTCACCCCGGCAGCAACAAAATGTATCAAGAGCTCAAGGGAAAAGTTTGGTGGACACGGATGAAGCGGGAGATCGCTAAGTATGTGTCCGAGTGTGATACACGCCGGAGAGTGAAGGCATATCATATGAAGAAACCGGGATTGTTACAACCGCTAGGCATTCCTGCATGGAAGTGGGAGGACGTGAGCATGGACTTCATCGTTGGTTTACTCACCACATTTCAGAAACATGATTCTGTGTGGGTAACAGTCAATCGGCTCATGAAGTCTGCCCATTTTATCCCGGTCAAAACCAACTACAACGCCAAGAAGTATGCTGAATTGTACATCTCACGGATTCTGTGCTTACATGGCATACTCCGTACTATTATCTCGGATTGGGGCACTTTATTTGTGTCTCGTTTTTAGGAACAGTTGCATGCAGCCTTGGGTACAAAACTGATCCGTAGTTCAGCGTACCACCCGCAGACGGATGGGCAAACCGTGCGGGTAAACCAAGTCCTGGAAGACATGCTACGGGCTTGTGCTATCAACCACGGTAAGAATTGGGAGTATCACTTACCGTTAGCCAAGTTCTCGTACAAGAATGGTTACCAGGCCAGCATTAATATGGCGCCCTACGAGGCGCTATACGAAGAAAATGCCGCACGCCGCTGAATTGGTGTGAATCCGGCAAGAGGGTCACCTTCCGGATTGATCTTGGTAACAACGCGGAGGAGAAAGTTCGGCTTATTCAAACAAACTTAAAAGCTGCCCAATACCGACAAAATCAATATGCAGACCGGAGAAGACGCCCTCTGCAATTTGAGGTCGGGGATCACGTGTATCAACGTGTGTCTCAGATGAAGGGTGTTAACAGATTCGGGGTCAGAGGAATGTTGGTACCCTGATTCATCGGTCCATTCCAGGTTCTGGAAAGATGTGGATCCATTGCATACCGGCTGGAATTACCAGCGGCACTCTCTGGTGTGCACGACATCTTCCACATTTCTCAGCTAAGGAAGTGCCTCAAGTTTTCAACTACCGTTCTGCTGGGAGATATCGAGGAACTTAAACCAGATCTCACGTATCAGGAGGAGCCGGTTCATGTCATCGATGAAAAGGCCCGAATCACACGCAACAGTATGTTGTGGTTCTACAAAGTTCTATGGAGTAATCACTCTGCGGATGAAGCGACGTGGGAGAGTGAACAGTTCCTTCGCAGCAGTTATCCGGAACTTTTAACGTCGCACATCCGGTAATTTTCCACCGTCCTCTCTCTCATTTTTACCTTAATATCTCGGGACGAGATTCTTTTAAGGGGGGAGGAATGTAAGGGCCCTAGTTTTCCACTTGCTAAAAGTGTTCATCACCCACACACTCACCTCATTTGTTGTAAACACATGGACACATTTGAAGAGCAAGTAACCACCATCAATATATAATTAGATGATGAACTCACAAAATGCAAAAGTGGTATTCCCCACATGCATCATATATGGGCTGATAACACCATCAACTCCTAAACTTTGTTAGGAATGCTCATGCAAATCGAAGCCTCTTTGAGGTACTTTTGGATACAACCATTAAAATGCTAGTTTGAACTTCAATTCAAATTCAAACTCTTTTCATCACATGGATTCAAAGAGGGATTCATATTCACACTCAGCACATTTTTATGAGCTCACACACCAATTTTCACTCCATTTGGAGTCGATCTTTACCTAAGCTATTTTAGGCAAATTCAAACCAAATTGGAATGTGCTGCAAATTCATCCAAAACAGTTCACAATTTGAATTATTCAAATTCAAATGGGCATTTGATGAATTGATCAAATAACAAAGTGTATTAGAGTCCCCAACATTAAGACCAGTAAGAATTCAATTTATTGGGACAAATTTGGAGAGGTGGGGCCCCCTGTCAGTCACAGAAGAGAGCTAAACCGACTGAACACACTCACTTGGGTTCTTGCGTGTGCTTCCGAGAACGCCACGGCTAGCAGCAGCTGCCACCTTCTGTTCTCGGGACCTGGCTGTCGGGAGATTGCCCCCACCTTCTTATCCCGTGCATGAGAGTGCCAAAGACCATTTCTCCACAGCTCGTCACTCGCTCGCACCGAAAATACGCGCAACTCTCACCGCTCTCGCATCCGACCCACCCTCACCGTCGACCGGACCACACCGAGGGTTTCACCTCGAGCTGAGGCCAGAAACAGAACCGCCGAACTTCACTTTGACGTGCTCCATCCTTCAGCTGCTCGTGATCGGCTTCCTTCAAGCTACACCGAGCCGTTGTCTTCTTCCCCTGTTGACCCGACGCGCCTCCGACTAATCACCGTCGCCCTGACAGCTCCGAGCTCCTCCGGCTCAACCAACCATACACAGAGCTTAGCATAGAGGTCTAGTAGCTCCTCCCGAACACCCTAGCTCCTTGTTAGCGATGGCTAGCCAGAATTTCATGTTTTCTGGTGATCACCGTATAGAACCGAAGCCAACCAAAACGAAAAATTCATCTTGCATGGTTGATCATCTCCGATTCTAGTCTAGCTATATGAAAGTGCATCTAGGGTATCCCTTGTGGGTTTTGGAGAATTGATGACAAGCATATGAGATTCTAATGAAATTATTGAGACGATTGCAGGACAAACAAAGTGAACTAGCTCGGTGCACACAAAAAGGTGAAAAATAGAGTGGTGTGCGAAAAGGAAGACTTTAATGGAATTTAGAAGAGCAAAGTAGATTTAAATGTATAGGGTGTGTGTGAGAGACACATCCCAAGAGCTCATGACTTTGCGTAAGGGTAAGGGGTTTAAAAATCAACTAAAATCCACTGGACACCGGACTAGTCCGTTCATGGACCGGACTAGTCCGTTTAACTTTTTGGAAGTCGCAGACATAGTGCACCGGACTAGTCCGCCTTGTGAACCGGACTAGTCCGCTCATGTTTCTGTTGTCCTCTTTAGAGGACTGCGGACTAGTCCGTCCATGGGACAGGACTAGTCCGCTAAACTTTCTGGAACCCCACTTCACATAGCACCGGACAAGTCCGGTTTTAGACCGGACTAGTCCGCTTAGGCCACTGGAAGTAGACCGGACAAGTCCGAACATACACCGGACTAGTCTAGTATTAGGTTTTACAACGGTAACTTTTTTGGAAACCATATAAATTGGTGATCCACGGCCTTCCAACGAAAATACACGACTCACACTGCTAGAAATTCAAACCCTAGCGCCGCCACCTGTCCCAAGAGCCCAAAAACACACCCCCACACATCTAAGGTATGAAAAAGGTGAAAATCAATTAAACACTTGGATTTGGGATTGGGAGATCGTCGTTCCTTCGTTGTGAGGTCTTGGGGTTTGATCTCTCTACACTCATATTCTGCATTGTAATCTTTTTGAGTGTATTTGATCGCTTTTGCATTGTAATTCTCGTGGGAGGCCTCAACGTGTGAGGTTGCCCCACAAACTCGGTGATTACCCGTGCTAGTGGAGTCAAGTCGGCCTTGTGTGGTGACTTGAAGAGGGAAAGGGTTAGAGACCCGACTCTGTGTGATCTTCCTCAATGAGGACGTAGATTGGTGAGATCGAACCTCAGTAAAATTTGTGTCTTGCGTGCCTCTTTATTTTTGTTGATTAGAACATCTAGTTGCTAAACTTCATAATTTGAATTGCTAAGTTTCATTTACGGGAATAATCACACCTCACATTGTAAACTCAAAATAAAATAACCGTTGTTCTTATTTCCGCTGCTAAACAAGTTAATTTTCCTTAACAACACTTAATAAAATCTACACACTTCAGGCACACCGGACTAGTCCGCTCACACAACCGGACTAGTCCGGTCAAGCAAGTTTTTGACAACTACATTAAGTGTGCAGGAAACTCTGTAAGGCCAATTCACCCCCCTCTAGGCCACATTCAATTGGTATCAGAGCAAGGTTCTTATTTCAAAGTTTTTGGTTGTAAATGTTTTATTCTGAACAAGAAACTGAGGGCTTCGAAGTTCGCTTTGAAGTCCGATGAAGGGTTCTTGCTCGGCTATGAATCGAATGCCTACGCCTATCGTGTCTTCAACAAGGTGTCCGGTCTTGTTGAAGTAGCACGTGACGTAGTGTTCGATGAAACTAACGGCTCACAAGTGGAACAAGTCGATAAGTGTATGCTAGATAAAGAGGAAGCTTCATGTGAAGCGCTGAAGAAAATGGCACTTGGTGATATTCTACCACAAGAGCAAACGCAAGACTCAAATGCACAAGGTGAACCTCATCATGGAAGCAATGATCTAAGGGGAGACAATGAACATGAAGATGATGAAGAACAAGCAGCTACACAAGTTCCTCACCCAAGAGTACATTAGAGTGTGCAAAGAGACCATCCTGTCAGCAATATCATTGGTGATATTGCTAAGTGAATAACTACTAGATCTCGCATAGCAAATTTCTGTGAATACTATTCTAGAACCATACAGGGTAGATGAAGCCTTAAGGGATCCAGACTGGGTGATTGCAATGCAAGAAAAATTGAACAACTTCAAAAGAAATGAAGTGTGGGAGCTGGTGGAAAGACCAAGGGCGAACATCGTTGGAACCAAATGGGTCTTTCGGAACAAGCAAGATGAACATGGAGTAGTAACAAGAAATAAAGCGAGGCTGGTGGCCAAGGGTTATTCTCAGGTCGAAGGTTTGGACTTCGACAAAAAATTTGCTCCCGTAGCTAGACTTGAGTCCATTCGTATTTTATTGGCATATGCTACTCACCATAATTTTAAGTTGTATCAAATGGACGTCAAAAGTGCCTTCCTCAACGGTCTGATAAAGGAGGAAGTTTATGTGGAGCAGCCACCAGGATTCAAAAACCAAGAGTATCCTAACCACGTCTATAAACTGCGTAAGGCTCTCTATGGCCTCAAACAAGCTCCTCGAGCTTGGTATGAGTGCCTTAGAGATTTTCTAACTCAAAATGGATTCAAAATTGGTAAAGCTGACTATAACTCTTCACTAAACATTTTGATGATCATCTATTTGTATGTCAAATTTACGTTGATGATATTATCTTTGGATCCACTAACAAGTCTTTCTGTGAGGAATTTAGCAAAATTATGACAGATAGGTTCGAGATGTCGATGATGGGCGAATTGAAGTTCTTCTTGGGATTCCAAGTGAAGCAACTGAGAGAAGGAACATTTATAAGCCAAACCAAATACACACAGGACATCCTCAAGAAATTCAATATGGACAAAGCCAAGCCCATCAAGACACCCATGGCAATCAACGGACATCTCGACCTCAATGAAGAAGGTCCAAATGTGGACCAAAAGGTATATAGGTCAATGATCGGCTCCTTACTTTACTTATGTGCATCTAGGCCAGATATTATGCTTAGCGTATGCATGTGTGCAAGGTTTCAAGCCGCACCTAAAGAGTGTCACTTAATAGCTGTAAAAAGGATCCTATGGTATCTTGTGCACACACCTAACTTGGGCCTTTGGTATCCCAAAGGATCCAAGTTTAACTTGATAGGTTATTCCGATGCCGACTATGCAGGATGCAAAGTCGATAGAAAGAGCACTTTAGGGACTTGTCAATTTCTTGGCAGATCCCTAGTTTCTTGGTCATCTAAAAAGCAAAACTCTATTGCTCTTTCAACAGCGGAAGCAGAGTATGTTGCAGCTGGTAGTTGTTGTGCACAACTACTTTGGATGCGACAGACTCTTAGAGACTACGGCTACAATCTAAATCATATTCCGCTTCTATGTGATAATGAAAGCGCTATAAAAATTGCACACAACCTAGTAGAGCACTCAAGAACTAAGCACATAGATATTCGTCATCACTTTCTTAGAGATCATTCATTAAAAGGTGACATTGAAATTTCACATGTTAGAACTGAAAAACAACTAGCAGATATCTTTACCAAACCATTAGATGAGAAAAGGTTTTGTGAGCTAAGAAATGAACTTAATATTCTTGACTCTTGAAACGTGGCTTGAAACGTTGCATACCTGGTTGCAACCTCAAATGTTACATTTTATTGTAAAAACTGCTCCTCATCTCTTTTTCCTCTAAGAAAACTATTTTAATGAAGAAATCTTGCGAAATATGACCATTGTTTGATTGTTGCTTGCCTACTGGTCGTAATTACCAAGATTATTTGCAAAAATTAGTGTCCTTGGATCACTTTTAGACTTTACTATCTGTGTCAGGTCTGTTGGAACTGGACTTGTCCGGTTGTCAACCGGACTAGTCCGGACAGACGATATAGTTAGGTTAACTCAGGGGCACCGGATAGTCCGCTACCATGACCGGACTAATCCGGTCAGTCGCATATATAAGCGTTTGGCCGGCCCAGACCCCTCCTTCTCCACTCATAAGCATTTGGTCTCCCCTCCTCTCCTAAACCCTAGCTCCCAAAGTGATTTTCGGGTTGAGCCCTCAAACTCAAAGTTTTCTCCGTGGAAAATCCTCTCCTCGACGAGTGGATTCTCCTCTCCAGACTCATCGTGATAGATTCTTGCTCCTTCAACGCGAATCTTCAATTCTTGGTAAATTCCCCCCTAAAACCTAACTCTCAAACTTTTCTAATTCTAGCTCGTTTGCTTTGATTTCAAAAGGATGTACATTGCCTCCAGAGATGTATTCCTACTACTTTCCTGCCTTTGTGTCTTTAGATAGGAGATTTGATTCAAATGCAAACGTTAGGGTTCTTATGCCAGGCCGGACTAGTCCGGCGCGCAGATGCGGACAAGTCCGGAACACCGGACAAGTCCGCACTCTGAAACCGGACAAGTCCGGTCTCTGACAGTTGAACCCCTACATTCCTATTTGAAGTCAATAATGAGTCCATTCGTATCTAATCCTTGAACTCCTTATCCGGCACCATGTCTTCAGGCTCAGATGACAGCTCTTTCCACCTTGATGAAGAGATTCAACGTGAAAGAGTGAGGAGAGCCAAGGAGAGAGTGATGAAGAAAATACATGATGTCAATGTCCACTCTCCACCTTCCGATGAAAATTTGCCTAAGAAGAGGAAGGTGATTATGAAGAAGCCTCAAGGAAAGGCTATTGCCGAGAGCTCCTCGGGACCTAAGAGGGCTCCCAATAAAGGGAAGGGGCTTGCTAGTGCCCCATTGGGCCTCTGAAAATGAAAAATCCCATTCATCGCAACAGGCAACTTTCGAATAATGATTACACTGGAAAAGGGGGTGAACTAGCTGACAAGTTCAGAAAAGTAGAAGTGTATAATCAGCCCAGAGAGTCAGCTGACCCCAGATTTTGGAGTAATTTTCATGCTGACTACTATGAACATGTGTATCGGAAGATGAAGAATCCAGTTGTCGAAAGTCAGTGGGTTGATATTGCTTATCTTCAGTCCAAGAGATGTCAAGCTTATCAGGAGGTTGTGACAGCCCTCGAGCTTCACGGGCTGAAAGACCTATTCTCCTTCCAGTGTGACTGGAATGATGAAGTCATCACACAATTCTACTCTACTCTCTACATCGCTCGTGATGACAACGACAGGATGATTTGGATGACACATGGGTCTCAGTACAGTGTCACCTATGAAGAATTCGCAAGAATCCTTCATCTTGAGCATACCTTGGACAATGAACTTGTAATTCACAACCTGAAACCACTGGAGAAAGAACAGCTAGACTTTCTCTATGATACACGAATGCCATTCAAGCCTCCAACCACTAAATACATGAAGCCTTTCTTTGTAGTTCTCAATCGGATATTGAGGAAGACTATAGCTCCCAAAGAGGGAGATGCAGGGACTGTTCAGGGCACCCTCAGAACCTTGATGAAGGTCATAAGCAAGAAGAGGACATTCAATGTGTTTGAGTACATTTACAATGACATTGTCAATATCTCTATCAATCCCATCCGGTCTTGCGGCTATGCACCCTACATAATGTTCATGATTGAAAAAGTGACAGGACTGGAGTTCGTAAAGGATGTGCCTCACACTAGACTTAGGCCCCAGGAGCCCACTATATATTCTGCTCCTTCTGCTCCTGTCTCACCCGGAGAAGAAAGAAGGTCCAAGAGAGCTCAAGAGGAGACAAGATCTGAGGCTGCAGCTACCACTCATGCAACCTCATCTACTCGGGAATCCTCAAGTGGCATCTTCAAGATGCTATCTTCTATCTTTGCCTCTTGCCGCAAAGTTGAAGTTAAGCAACATGAAGAGAGATTGGCCAGGAAGAAGCATCAAAGATATGTAAAAGCCAATATCCAGGCCATCTGTGCCAAACTGGAAATTGAGCCACAAGGGTCACTTGAGGTTTCTGAGGACTCAGCTGAAGACTTTACTAAAATGCCAACTTTCACTGACCAAGAGTTGAGCTCCTTTGGGTTTGGTGGTGGTTCAGCTGCTAACCTTTTACATGGTCAAGATGATGAAAATCAAGGTGAAGAGGAAGATGAAGATAGGACTGAGAGTGAAAGTGGGAACGACGATGAGTGATTCCACTCGATTTTTCCCTTTTTGGTGCCTTGATGCCAAAGGGGGAGAGATTGAGAGTAGAATAGCTATCTAGGATAAGTTATTAAGGACTTGTGATCGAGGACTTGTACTTATTTTTAAAACTATTGTAATTTGACTATTCACCTTATGTGTGATGCTTCATAGTATTGTGATGCTTACATCTATGGTTGTTATCTTTTATCCTCGTTCATCACATTTTTGTTGATCACACACTTTTTAGGCAGCCCACCATAAGGTGTGCGTATATGAGAGAAGTTTTTCTTTTTAGTTATTCATTATTCTCATATATGCACACTTTATGAAAAATCAATTTTTTCTTCTTAATTGTGATATCTCAAATGGTTGTCATCAATCACCAAAAAGGGGGAGATTGAAAGTGCATCTAGGGTATCCCTTGTGGGTTTTGGAGAATTGTTGACAAGCATATTAGATCCTAATGAAATTATTGAGATGATTGCAGGACAAACAAAGTGAACTAGCTCGGTGCACACAAAAAGGTGAAAAATAGAGTGGTGTTCGAAAAGGAAGACTTTAATGGAATCTAGAAGAGCAAAGTAGATTTAAATGTATAGGGTGTGTGTGAGAGACACATCCCAAGAGCTCATGACTTTGCGTAAGGGTAAGGGGTTTAAAAATCAACTAAAATCCACTAGACACCGGACTAGTCCGTTCATGGACTGGACTAGTCCGTTTAACTTTCTGGAAGTCGCAGACATAGTGCACCGGACTAGTCTGCCTTGTGAACCGGACTAATCCTGTCAGCTTACTGGAATGCACCGGACAAGTCCGGTTTTAGACCGGACTAGTCCGCTCATGTTTCTGTTGTCCTCTTTAGAGGACTGCGGACTAGTCCGTCCATGGGACAGGACTAGTCCGCTAAACTTTCTGGAACCCCACTTCACATAGCACCGGACAAGTCTAGTTTTAGACCGGACTAGTCCACTTAGCCCACTGGAAGTAGACCGGACAAGTCTGAACATACACCGGACTAGTCCGATATTAGGTTTTACAACGACAACTTTTTTGGAAACTATATAAATTTGTGATCCACGGCCTTCCAACGAAAATACATGACTCACACTGCTAGAAACTCAAACCCTAGCGCCGCCACCTGTTCCAAGAGCCCAAAAACACATCCCCCCACACATCTAAGGTGCGAAAAAGGTGAAAATCAATTAAACACTTGGATTTGGGATTGGCAGATCGTCGTTCCTTCGTTGTGAGCTCTTGGGGTTTGATCTCTCTACACTCATATTCTGCATTGTAATCTTTTTGAGTGTATTTGATCGCTTTTTCATTGTAATTCTCGTGGGAGCCCTCAACGTGTGAGGTTGCCCCACAGACTCGGTGATTACCCGTGCTAGTGGAGTCAAGTCGGCCTTGTGTGCTGACTTGAAGAGGGAAAGGGTTAGAGACCCGACTCTGTGTGAGCTTCCTCAACGAGGACGTAGATCTCTTGGTGAGATCGAACCTCGGTAAAATTTGTGTCTTGCGTGCCTCTTTATTTTTGTTGATTAGAACATCTAGTTGCTAAACTTCATAATTTGAATTGCTAAGTTTCATTCACGGGCATAATCACACCTCACATTGTAAACTCAAAATAAAATAACTGTTGTTCTTATTTCCGCTGCTAAACAAGTTAATTTTCCTGAACAACACTTAATACAATCTACACACTTCAGGCACACCGGACTAGTCCGCTCACTCAACCGGACTAGTCCGGTCAAGCAAGTTTTTGACAACTACATTAAGTGTGCAGAAAACTCTGTAAGGCCTATTCACCCCCCCTCTAGGCCACATTCACTATAGCAACCAGGGCTCTTCACGATCACCCTGGCCCAAAACCACGAAGAACCGTCCAGCCGGTGTGCGTAGCACTGAGTTTTCGCCGCCGCCGGTGAAAACGCCTCGGGTCACCGGTGAAGTCCATCTTCACGGCAATCTCAGGCCAAGAGGAGGGCAGGGTTAGCTTCCCCGTGCCATAGTGGTGCATTACGACACCTAAGTTGGGCGTGCTCGCTGCCGAGCTGAGTTATCACCGTCGGACCCGAGCTCAACTCCGCCGCCACCGTCGCCGATCCTGTTTCCAATGATGCCGAGGTGTGAGAGATTGTCCGGCGTGAGTGCCGTGCTCCAAGGAACGTGTAGGAAGAAACCGCTTCAAAAATTAGGCAGAATCGGCCGAGAACGGGCCGCGCCACCGCCGCTGTCCGGCACGCGCTCGAGCGCCTGCGGGAGGTGGATGATGACACTGTTTTGTGGTTCCCAGTGTCAGCCGTTTAAACATTTTGGATTTTCTTTTTCAGTTTTCCCTCCAAAACTTTAGAAGTCCATAACTTTGGCTAGGATTGTCCAAATCGAGTGAACCAAAATTTATTGGATTCAGCTCTATGAGTACTTTTCAGCAAAACAAGTTTCGCTCCATGAAACCACTTACTTTTCCAGAATTACTTCTCCAAAGTTTAAACTGTTGGGAATTGTAACTGGAGATTCCTTTCATGGAAAATTCTGAAATTTGGTCAGGATGTTCATTATAATATCGAGTCACGTGAAAAATTTCAGATCCATCCGAGCTCATTAAGTCCACTTAATTATGAAATTAAGTGAACTACCCCTGAGAAAATGAAAAATGTACAGAAACATTTTTCAGAATTTTCTCAAACTTAATTAGCTCATATCTTTTGCTAGGATTCTCCAAATTAGATGGAACCAATTCCATTAGAACCATCTTAAACTCTAGTTTCAAAAAATTAATGGCTTCATCCATGAAAATCCCTGTAAGGGCCCAAGTTTTCACTTGCTAGAAGTGTTCATCACACCCACACCTCACCTCATTTGTGGTAATCACATGAACACAAGTGAAGAGCAAGTAACCACCATCAATAGATTCATTAGGAGATAAACTCACAAAGTGCAGAAGTGGTATTTCCCACATGCATAATATAGGGGCTAAGCATATGATTAACTCCTAAACTTTGCTAGGAATGCTCATGCCAAATTTCACCCAAATCCAAAACCATTTGAGGTATTTTTGGGTATAATTAGTAAAAGGCTAGTTTGAACTTAAATTCAAATTCAAACTCCTTTCATCCCATGAATTCAAAAGTGGGATTCATATTCACACTCAGCACATTTTTATGAGCTCACACACAATTTTCACTCCATTTGGATTTGATCTTGACATGAGCCATTTTGAGAAAAAATCAAAATGAATTTAAATTTCAGATTGCCATTTGAATCAAAATACATCCAAACCAGTTCACAATTTGAATTATTCAAATACAAATTGGCATTTGGTGAATTGATCAAATGGCCAAGGGTATTAGGGTCCCCAAAATTAAGGGCAGTAGAGAAATTCAAGTTTTTAGGACAAAATAGCAAATTGGGACCCACTGTCAGTGTCACACACGAGCTGAACCATTTTTTCAACCGGCGCTCTGTTCTCTGGGCCGAAGCTGCAGACGCCACGACATAAACCCGATCGCCACCAGCGGCTTCCGAGCTCCACAGCTGGAACGCTCGCCCCAGCTCCTTATCTCCACGCCTGGGCGCCACAATACCGATTCTCCATTGCCTCGACGTCATTCACGCAGAAAAACACCGACCCACTCGTTGTTTCGGTGCGCCGACCACCCCACTGCAAAACTACCGCTCTCGTGCACCTCACGCCAAACTGAGGCCGCAAGAAGGAGCGCAAGAACCCTCTGAACCCGGACCCTGTCCAAGGCCGTCAGCTCGCGTGGTTGCCGAACCCCGACAAGGTTTTCGTTCTGGCGGCCGAGTTCCTCCACCTCCACACCAACTCGTCGCCCCGACGATATCGTCCACCGTTGGAGCTACTTCTCGGCCTCAGAAACCTAGAAACCTAGTATGGACCATGCTGGCCGGAATTTGAAGTCTATCGCCGGTGAGTTCTCAGAACAATCACTAGAAAATTTAGAAATTCATTGTACACACTTGGTTAGCGATCGACCGGGTCTAGAGGAAGATTCTTAGGACTGCTGCGATCATCCTCGAGCAAACCCCGAGCCAAACCATCGTATATAGCCTCGGTTTGCTCAAAAATCCTTCATCGCCGGAGAAATCACCTCGGGGCATCGGTGAGGTCGGTGTTGCGGCCGTTTCCACCGTCATATAGGTTCAGATCAACGATCCCCAAACTTCCCCGGTGCTGTAGGAGGAAACAGCAGAGGATTTGGAGTTTTCCCGAGCTCAGTCCACATCGCCAAAGTTGCTCCGCCTCGGTGCACCGCCGGGAGCTACTTTCCGGTCACCGTCGACCACCACCGACCCAACCAACGTGTTCCTCGTGTCAGACTAGGCTGTAGCGGCGAGTCTCGTGAGGCTTGGCGCAGGGGATCGGCCGGTGGCAAGCTTCGCCGGAGTGCGCCGCGTCGGGATTGTTGGGGGGGGGGGGGCGAGAGGAAGATGAAAAAGGCAGGCCCCAGCTGTCAGCCGCTGTCTGAAGCGCGCGCGCGCGCCGCGTTTAATTTAAACAAAGCGACGGGTCCCTCTGTCAGCGGCTGAGTCAGCACGGGAATCAATTTTCTATTGGAAAATAAATCCGAATTCAACTCCAAATTTAGAAATTTATAACTTTGGCTTGAAATGTCCAAATTGAGTGAACCAAATTTTGTTCGATTCAGCTCTCTGAGTACTTCCCAGAAAATCAAGTTTCACTTTATGAAAACATTTATTTCTCCAGAATTAATTTCCCAAAATTTAAACCCTCTAGAATTTTAAATTGAGAAACCTTTAGTGGAAAATTCTGAAATTTGGCCAGGATGTTCGTTGTAATATCCCTGAGCTACCATAAATATATAAGATCTATCGGAGCTCATTGATCCACCTAATGGTGTTATTAATTAAACTGGTCCAGAGAAAAAGAAAAATGTCCAGAAACATTTTTCAGATTTTCTCTGAACTTGTTTAGCTCATATATTTTGCTAGGAATCTCCAAATTAGATCAAACAAATTCCATTAGAACCCTCTGAAAATATAGTTTCCATAAAGTCATGGCTTGCTCCATGAAAGTCCTTAGAAACAATAAGAGCTCTAATTGGGGCCAAAAACACATTTTTTTCAGGGCTCAAATGAGCTTTGCTTCAAATGAAATTTGGCCAAGTCTCTGTTTAGGTTCTATCCAAACCACAGTAAAAATTGCAAAGTCATTAGGCCTGTCAAGATATACTTATAGCCTTCACAATATCAAATTCAACTCATATGCATTTAAATTGACACACATTGTATGTTTATCTTGTGTAGTCTCTAAAATCGAAGAAGGACCAGAGGTTCTGGACTTTATCACTCTGGAAGAACAACTAGCATATGACCAGCAGCAAGGCAAGCTCCAGTTTGCATTAGCCATTTTATAAAGTCTTTTGTTTTGAGAACTTACTTTATGTATTTCTTACAATTGTGCATTAGAGTCTTTTTTGAAAACCTAAATGCATAGCCAAGAGAACCAGGGTTTTGGGCTTAAGTTTTAACCCTCGAGTATACACTGCAATGCTAAATTAGTGTAGGATTCGGTACAAGTCGAGTAGTTGGAACTACTCGCGAGAATAGGCTAAAGGCACACCATTCGGTTAGAGATAGCAAATGAATCACATGGCAAGAAAAGTGAGACCGAGCGGAGAGTAAGGGCAGCAGGACTTTGGGGCCTGGGTTCCATAGCTCCTCTTGTGTCGATTGAGGATCGAGCCGTGCACGGGCCTGTTGAACAAGCTAGAACAGTACCAAATACCTACTGGATATATGGGAACCGGGAAACAGATGTAATTCGGGTAACGATCTGTTGAGGCATTGCTTATCATCCAGAGGGTTGGTTGAGAGCAGCGAGGTGTAAATCGGCTGGCGGACACCGCGGACGCTCCACGTAGAGACCTCCAGCTCGGGACGATAGGACTGGTTCAACACTTGGCTGATGGATGAAAGGTGGTTGCATTGACGTCCGTGGTGGTTTCTGTAGGCAACATCGAGTACGGGCGCACGTGACGGGTTATTCAGGTAACCCTGCAGATGAAAATCGATTATAATCACCATCTCTCGCGGTTAGTGAGTACCACTTGTTTACTGTACCGTGACATAGAAAGAACAGGCTAGTTTCATGATAAAAGATTGCTGATTGAAAGCTTTACATTGCTTGTTAATGATTTGTTGTAGTTTAGAGCTAATTAAAGTTCTTTTCTACCATAGGAAAAGCACATGAGGGAAATGTGTTTCTTGTTTGATTGCGGCTCTTTTATGTGTCTTAGCATGAGGATCTCCAACAACTTGCTGCTAAAACTTTAAAGTAAGGTTCAACTATTCAGACGTGTCTTTTGCAATATACATTCCACTATACACTGCAAACCCAACATGTAGAGTTTCATGTGCAGATAAGACGGGTCAGTCCTACTGAGCCATCCTGCTCATTGCTTGTGTTTGAAGCGTTTGCAGGGTGCCTTGAGGAGGAGGCTCCCGAGGAGGAGACGGACCCCTAAGAGGAAACACCGTCGAGTCACGCCTCCGTGTACTGTGTGTGTGTGCTAATGGGAACATGTTCACGGGCTGAACTTGAACTCTTTTGCTTAGTCTGCGCCCGTTAGTGTAGACTTGACGTTATTTTGATGTAAACATGTTCATAAACTCATGTATGTAATATAATTTTTGCTTCCGCTTTGTACCTTTTATGTGTGTTATCTGGTGCTGTGCAACGCATTACCCCTCAGCGTGATCCTGGCTAGTCGAGACCGTCGAGTCCTCGCAGCGTGGTATCAGAGCTCCATTGAGGTTTAACACACATAAAAAGGTTAAGTTTTCAAAAACTCGGTGAGGAACGAGAGCGAGTTTTTATCCCATATAAGGATGTTATTAGTGTATAGCAAGTGGCAACACTAACCTATTTTCTTATGTCGGAAAACCATGCATCTCGGGACTTCATATGTCTTGGGGGGGTGCATGTAAGCGCTGTCCACCAGTGCGCACAAGATTAAGGGTGGAGCCTCACGGGTGGCAGGTAACCCGGTCAGCTTTAGTATCCTCTACGACTCTTCATGTCGTTTGGTGTATTCGAGCAACGCCCTTCCCTGGCGTGCTACGGGCAAGTATGGGAGACCCCCTCACATGGTTAGTAACATGAACACGTAGCTCAAGGCGTGTTTGGATTGAGAACAACCGTGCGAGTGATGACGGACGGTTGTATGGAACTGTATTGGGACCGGGTCCAGTGTGCAGCCAAACCTGACGATTGTGTGGTTTAATTGCAGGTAGTATAACCACGGGTCGGTAGACGAGTAGCATACGTGTGCGAGAGGCGTTTAGTGCCACTGAATTAACGAAGCCGGCTAAGTCCGGTATAGGTTTTCTTTGTGAGGAACGTAGTACCGGCATGATTATGGTGACGCTTCAATGTCACACTCCACTAAATGATCAACATCATTGTAAAACTTGAAAGATTTGATCCAGAGCACTAAAATTATGATTTACTCTTTCCCTTAATCAGGATGTTCAAAGTAAGCAAGCTTTCAACTTATAGGATATTAAGAACAAAGTCCTCTGTTTCAGCTGAAATAATGCTGAAGTTATACAGAGGTTAGAGGTCGAGTTATTTCGATGTTGGAGTCGTATGATACATTTTGGAAAGCTTTGGAAGAAGTTTACAAATTTTCTATTTGATGTCCAGAGGTATTTCATCCCTTAACTAGTCGAGAAATACAGTAGAGTTGAAACTGTCCAGAAAACAGGGCAGAGCAAATACTCTCTGTAACTCTCTGTAAAATGAGCATAACTTCCTGCATAAAAATCCAAAAATAGAAAATGAGGTATTTCTGAAAAGTTCATGATATAGGTTACAACTTTGTAACATAAAGTTTTGTCAAATTCGATGTAGAATTAACTGGAATTCTTGGGTCAAATCAGTACCTCAAGCAGGGAGGTGCTGTCCAATTTTCTTCAGAAATTGTGTCAACTTTGGCATCTCATAACTTTTGAACCAGGACAGATGTGAGGGCAAACAAATTTCTGGAAAGCTATTGAAGTTAAATTTAACTTTGATGTTGAGCTCCAGAACTGGTTTTGCATTTAGCATGGTCTAAATCAGGTTAAAAGGGAAACTGGTCAGGGATGTCAGTTTGGACAGCAGACCAGGAATCAAATTTGTTCTAAGTTTGATTTGTGTTTCCAAGTTTTATGAGTTCAATGATATGTTTTATGTTATAACTCATTGATTTACTTTTGAAATGAATATTTGACCTTTTTAAAATATGTTTCTACATATGGCAGAGGATAAACAATTGGAGAACGGATGGGTGGTATCCCACTGTTCTCAATGCAGCGGGTATCCGGAATGGTTGAAGCTGATGCTTCAATATTTTGGGTATGTGGAGACGCCTCGTTACCTCGCCAAGGAAGAAGGCGAGGAGGGGAATAAGGAATGTACTGTCCATGTCGATGTTCCAACAGGACTCATGCCACTGGGTTGGGCACCGTTCACCGTCACGGTGAAAGGTAGACAACCGGAAGAGATGTGGCAAGTGGCAGCCCGTGACACCATGTCTCGTTTCTGCCAGCTACACGTGAGGGCTATGGAGGGCACTCCATACACGCTTATATCAATAGAGGCGTGAGCTAATCACGTGTGGAGGGAGAGTTACTTTGAGGCAACGGATCCGAGTTGCCCAAGGTACAACCCAGCGGAGGCGAACCTCAGCCTCCATTTGACGGCAGGGAAGAACGTGATGGACAGCCAAGCTGTCCATACAACTCGAATTGCCGTGGAGCTCAAGGAGAGCACCACGCCGAGACCCTTTTGAGAGTTCTCACAGCGTACTCCATAATGTGCTCTTTCCGACGATTAAGTGACTGAATGAACAACACAATCAGTTGCGTCGTCTGAAGAAGGCTAAGAAGAAAAGCTGTGTCGACATCATAGCTTTGCAGCAACAGATCCAAGCTCTGACCCAGCAGAATGCGGTCCTTACTCAAGAGAGTGATGACACTATTGAGGAGGGGCAGAACTGGGAAGAAGATTACAACCAGACCATGGACGAGGTGCATGCTTTGCAAGACCTCGTGCCTCCGGTAGTGGGCCTACGAATGGTAGGTGCAGTACCCATGGGTTTAGGTATCCCGGCGATGCCGGAACCTGAACCCGAAGAGGAGGTCATGGAACCTAAGCCACTAGCAGAGATAGCGGAGGAGGACGACCCGCAAGAGGTCGAGTTCGACTCCGAGTAGTGAGTTTACCGTTGCCGAGTAGGGTAGCGAGGGTGTTGTGTAAAATCTTTTGTAACAGTGACATGTAGCATGTGTATAGGTAGTGACGAAATGAGCACGACTTCTCGTGGATCCGAGAATAATGTATCTTGTACAGAGTTTTTACTTTATCAATATATGTGAATGTTGTGCAATTTTATTCATGTGTCACAACAATACCTACTGTTTTCCATGGAATTTTAAGAATGACATGTGCTGATTGTTGCTGTTTTGAATTTCAGAATGACTCACACTCGTGCCAACCCTGAAGTTGGGGGTTCCAGTCAGGGGGGAGAGGCCTCCCAACAGCCTCCCGAGACTTCCTCGGGACCACAGCAATAGCAGCAACAGAACCAACAACCACCGCCGCCGCCAACTGTCACGTTGGCCGGCATCATTGCAGCCATGGTGGGATCACATCAGCAGCACACAGAGTTGCTGCAAACTTTAATCGCCAATACATCTCGTCCAGTGAGGCGTCAAGACCGAGAGGAACACCAACAAAGTTCCTACTCGGATTTTCTTGCTACCCATCCCCCGGTATTCTTAAGAGCGGATGAACCCCTCGATGCGGACAACTGGCTCCGCACGATGGAGATGAAGTTCGGGCTGCTCCAAGTTAGTGAGCAGCGAAAGACTCAGTTCGCGGCCCAGCAACTTCAGGGGACCGCGAGTGCTTGGTGGGCAAACTTCTGCGCCTCGCAACCCACCGAGCGAGTGCTGACCTGGACGGAATTCTGGACGGCCTTCAGGGCCTATCATATACCGCCAGGTTTAATGAAGAGGAAGACACAGGAATTCCTTCACGTGCAGCAAGGCAACAGGAACACACAGGAGTATTCCGGGGCATTCAATGATCTCGCGCTCTATGCGTCATATCATGCGGATACTGACGAGAAGCGGGACCATTTTTACCAGGGGCTAAATTCGCTCCTGAAGGACAAGCTGGCGATGTTCAATCGCGGCAGCCTCAGTGACATTATTGATTCTGCGATTGTACAAGAGGACTCCAGCAAGGAGTTAGCGGCGGAAAAGAAGTGAAGCACGCCGCAAAGCAGCGGAGAGGGAGGTGGTTTGCCCCAAAAATATCGGATGGTGTATCACTCACCATATGGACAACGCTGGCAGCCACCGCAGCGACCGATGCAATTTCGCAGTCGGCCGTATTCTCCACCGGCGTTCTGACCGGCCTTACCAGCACCACCTCCACAGCAAAAACAGCAGCGCCGCATGCGTTTGCACCTCAGCAGCTCATGCTGGGCTTTCTTCCTCCAAGCACGGGCAAGCCATCGACCACATGCTTCAAGTGCGGTCGCCAAGGGCACTTTGCCAACAACTGCCCCGAGAGGCAAGGCAGCAAAGTGGTACCACAGTTTCCGGAGGGGAATCAGCCCCGGAATCCCATTAATGCGGGTGGGAAAACCCTAAGCCCGGCACCGTCCATCAACTCGCCATAGAGGACGTGCCGGAGGGAGAACCCATCCTTGCGGGTATGTTCCAACTCCACAAGCATCCCGCCATAGTCTTATTTGATTCAGGCGCCACACATAATTTCATTAGCCAAGCTTTTATTGCTAAATACAGTTTGCAAATACTACCCACCAAAAGTCCATACTTGATTTGTTCACCGGGTGGGAAAATTTCAGCAAGCATGATGGTTCCAAAAGTGCTATTATGCTTGGTTGGGGGGGTAGAGTATACCCTACGTCTCTCATAGCTTTAGAGGGACAAAAGGTCGATATCATCTTAGGGATGTCATGGTTAACCCGCCATGGCGCTGTTTTAGACACCGTCCTACGAGTTGTGCATTTGCACCCAGAAATGCATGAGTCTCATTCATTATTTCTGGACAGTCCAGAAATAAAACTTCCAACCATTTACCAATCCACCACCATCAGATTGGAAGATGTTCTAGTAGTCCGTGAGTTCTCTGACGTGTTCCCAGGTGATTTACCGGGGATGCCACCCGACCAAGAGGTGGAGTTCAAGATTGAGCATGCACCGGGAACAACGCCAATAAACCAAAGGCCGTACAAGATAGCGCCAAAGGAGTTGGCAGAATTGAAAACACAGTTGACGGACCTGCTGGAAAAGGGGTTTATTAGGCCGAGCTTATCGCCATGGGGCTGTTCGGCATTATTCATGAAGAAGGATGAAACGTTGCGGCTTTGTGTGGACTATCGTCCACTAAACGCCGTGACTATCAAGAACAAGTACCCGTTGCCACGGATCGACATGTTGTTTGATCAGTTGGTTGAGGCAAAGATCTTTTCCAAAATGGACTTAATATATGGGTACCATCAGATTAAGATACAGGCTGAGGATATACCTAAGACGGCTTTCTCGATGAGGTACGGGCTTTATGAGTACCTGGTCATGTCCTTCGGCCTCACCAATGCTCCAGCTCATTTCATGTACTTGATGAACTCGGTATTCATGCTGTAGCTGGACAAGTTTGTCGTGGTTTTCATCGACGACATATTGGTATATTCCAAGTCGGAGGAAGAACACGCGAAGCACCTGCGTATAGTCTTGCAACGGCTGTGGGATCACAAGATGTACGCGAAATTCAGCAAATGCGAATTCTGGATATCGCAAGTACCATTCCTCGAGCGTATTATCTCAGCGGAGGGCATCGCTTTAGACCGGAGAAAGATCACACAAGTGCTGAATTGGAAGTCCCCGAGATCTGTCCACGAGTTACGGAGTTTCCTCGGACTCACGGGATATTATCGGCAGTTCATTCCGAACTTCTCAAAGATTGCCAAGCCCATGACCGAGCTCCTGACGAAGGCTACCAAATATGTTTGGAGTCCAGCATGTGAAGCAGCATTCAAGGCATTAGTGAAGCACCTAACATCAGCACCGGTTTTGGTGCAGCCAAACACAACAAAACCGTTCGATGTGTACTGCGATGCATCCGGCATTATGCTCGGATGTGTGCTTATGCAAGACGGAAGGGTGGTCACGTATGGATCACGACAGCTCAGGAATCATGAGCAAAACTATCCAACTCATGACTTAGAACTCGCTACCGTGGTACTCGCACTCAAAATGTGGAGGCACTACCTAACCGGTAACCTTGCACATTTATATACCGATCACAGGAGCCTCAAGTACATATTAACTCAGAAGGAGTTGAACATGAGGCAGAGAATATGCTTGGAACTGATAAAAGATTACGAAATAGAGATCCATTATCACCCCGGCAAGGCAAACGTGGTGGCGGATGCACTGAGTCGCAAGTCACACGTTCCTAATCTGACCACCATCAATAGATTCATTAGGAGATAAACTCACAAAGTGCAAAAGTGGTATTCTCACATGCATCATATAGGGGCTAAGCATATGGTTAACTCCTAAACATTTCTAGGAATGCTCATGCCAAATTTCACCTAAATCCAAAACTATTTGAGGTGTTTTTGGGTATAATTAGTAAAAGGCCAGTTTGAACTTAAATTCAAATTCAAACCCCTTTCATCCCATGAATTCAAAAGTGGGATTCATATTCACACTCAGAACATTTCTATGAGCTCACACACCAATTTTCACTCCATTGGAGTTGATCTTGACATGAGCCATTTTGAGAAAAAATGAAACTGAATTTAAATTTCAGTTTTCCATTTGAATCAAAATGCATCCAAACCAGTTTACAATTTGAATTATTCAAATCCAAATGGGCATTTGGTGAATTGATCAAATGGCCAAGGGTATTAGGGTCCCAAAAATTAACAGCAGTAGAGAAATTCAAGTTTTTAGGACAAAATAGCAAATTGGGGCCCACTGTCAGTGTGACACACGAGCTGAACCAATTTTTCAACCGGCGCTCTGTTCTCCGGGCTGAAGCTGCGGACGCCACGGCGTAAACCCGATCGCCACCAGCTGCTTCCAAGCTCCAGCGCTGGAACGCTCACCCCAGATCCTTATCTCCACGCCCAGGCGCCACAATACCGATTCTTCATTGCCTCAGCGTCGCTCACGCAGAAAAACGCCGACCCACTCGTTGTTTCGGTGCGCCGACCACCCCACCGTTAAACCACCGCTCTCGTGCACCTCAAGCCCAACTGAGGCCGCAAGAAGGAGCGCAATAACCCTATGAACCTTCTGGACCACCTCCAAGGCCGCCTGCTCGTGTGGTTGCCGAACCCCGACATGGTTTTCGTCCCGGCGGCAGAGTTCCTCCGCCTCCATGCAAACTCGTCGCCCCGATGATATCATCCACTGTTGGAGCTACTTCTCGGCCTTAGAGGTGCATGAGAAGGTCTATTAGTTACCTTACAAACCTAGAAACCTAGTATGGACCATGCCAGCCGGAATTTGAAGTCTACCGCCGGCGGGTTCTCGGTTAGCTCGAAAATCCTTCATCGCCGGAGAAATCACCTCGGGTCATTGGTGAGGTTGGTGTTGTGGCCATTTCCACCGTCATATAGGTTCAGATCATTAATCCCCAAACTTCCCCGGTGCTGTAGGAGGAAACAGCAGAGCATTTGGGGTTTTCCCGAGCTCAGTCCACATCGCCGGAGTTGCTCCGCCTCGATGCACCGCTTGGAGCTACTTTCCGGTCACCGTCGACCACCGCCGATCCCACCAACATATTCCTCGCGTCAGACTAGGCCCTAGCGACGAGTCTCGTGAAGCTTGGCGCAGGGGATCGGCCGGTGGCGAGCTTTGCCATAGTGCGCTGCCTCGGGATTGTCGGGGGGGGGGGGCGAGAGGAAGACGAATACGGTGGGCCCCAGCTGTCAGTCGCTGTCTGAAGCGCGCGCGCCACGTTTAATTTAAACAAAGCAGTGGGTTCCGCTGTCAGCGGCTGAGTCAGCGCGGGAATCAATTTTCTATTAGAAAATAAATCTGAATTCAGCTCCAAGTTTAGAAATTCATAACATTGGCTAGAAATGTCCAAATTTTTTGAACCAAATTTATTTGGATTCAGCTCTCTTAGTACCTTCCAGCATAACAAGTTTAACTTCACGAAAACCTTTATTTCTCCAGAATTAATTCTCCAAATTTAAACTGTCAAGAATTTTAACTGGAGAACCCTTTAGTGGAAAATTCTGAAATTTTGCCAGGATGTTCCTTGTAATATCCCTGATCTACCATAAGAATTTCAGATCCATCCGAGCTTATTTGTTCCACCTAATGGTGTGATTAATGAAACTGGTCCAGAGAAAAAGAAAAATGTGCAGAAACATTTTTTCAGATTTTCTCTGAACTTGTTTAGCTCATATCTTTTGCTAGGAATATTAAAATTAGATGAAACCAATTCAAGTAGAACCCCCTGAAAATCTAGCTTCCAGAAAGTCATGGCTTGCTCCATGAAAGTCCTTAGAAAACCATAATAGCTCTAATTGGGGCCAAACACACATTTATTTGTGCAGGGCTCTAATGAGCTTTGCTTCAAATGAAATTTGGCCAAGTCTCTGTTTAGGTTGTATCCAAACCACGGTAAAAATTTCAGAGTCGTTAGGCCTGTCTAGCTATACTTATAGCCTTCACAATATCAAATTCAACTCATATGCATTTAAATTGACACGCATTGTATGTTTATCTCGTGTAGTCGCTAAAACTGAAGAAGGACCAGAGTTTCTGGACTTTATCACTCGGAAGAACAACTCGCATATGACCAGAAGAAAGGCAAGCTCCGGTTTGCATTAGCCGTTTTATAAAGTCTTTTGTTTTGAGAACTTACTTTATGTATTTCTTACAATTGTGCATTAGAGTCTTGTCTGAAAACCCAAATGCATAGCCAAGAGAACCAGAGTTTTGGGCTTAAGTTTTAACCCTAGAGTAGCCACTGTAATGCTAAATTAGTGTAGGATTTGGTACAAGTCGAGTAGATGGAACTACTCGTGAGAATAGGCTAGAGGCACACCACTCGGTTAGAGATAGCAAATGAATCACATGGCAAGAAAAATGAGACCTAGCGGAGAGTAAGGGCAGCAGGACTTTGAGGCCTGAGTGCCATAGCTCCGCTTGTGTCGATTGAGGACCGAGCCGTGTGCGGGCCTGTTGAACAAGCTAGAACAGTACCGAAGACCTACCGGATATATGGGAACCGGGAAACCGATGTAATTCGGGTAGCGATCTGTTGAGGCATTGCTTGTCGTCCAGAGGGTAGGTTGAGAGCAGAGAGGTGTAAATAGGTTGGCGGGCACTGCGGATGCTCCGTGCAGAGACCTCCTGCTCGGGACGATAGGACCGGTTCAACACTTGGCTGATGGATGAAAGGTGGTTGCGTACGACGTCCGTGGTGGTTTCTGTAGGCAACATCGGTTACGGGCATACGTGACGGGTTATTCGGGTAACTCTGCAGGTGTAAATCGATTATAATCACCGTCCCTCATGGTCAGTGAGTACCACTTGTTCACTGTACCGTGACGTAGAAAGAACAGGCTAGTGTCATGATAAAATATTGCTGATTGAAAGCTTTACATTGCTTGTTAATGATTTGCTGTAGTTTAGAGCTAATTAAAGTTCTTCTCAACCTTAGGCAAAGTACATGAGAGAAATGCGTTTCCTGTTTGATTGCGGCTCTCTTATGTGTCTTAGCATGAGGTTCTCCAACAACTTTCTGCTAAAACTTGAAAGTAAGGTTCAACTATTTAGGCGTGTCTTTTGCAATATACATTTGACTATACACTGCAAACCTAACATGTATAGTTTCATGTGTAGGTAAGACGGGTCAGTATTGCTGAGCCATCGTGTTCACTGCTTGTGTTTGAAGCGTTTGCAGGGTGCTATGAGGAGGAGGCTCCCGAGGAGGAGACGGACCCCCAAGAGGGAAACACTGTCCAGTGGGAGCCGTGCATGCCGCCGTGTTAGTGTGCATGTGTGCTAGTGGGAACACGTTCATGGGCTGAACGTGAACTCTTTTGCTTAGTCTACGCCCGTGAGTGTAGACTTGCCGTTATTTTGATGTAAACATGTTCATAAACTCATATATGTAATAAAATTTTCGCTTCCGCTTTGTACCTTTTATGTGTGTTATCTGGTGCTGTGCAACGCAGCACCCCTCATCGTGATCCTGGCTAGTCGATACCGTCGGATCCTCGCAATCCCTAGAAAACCATAGAAGCTCTAATTATGGCCAAATACAAATTTATTTGTACAGGGCTCCTGAGGAGGAGACGGACCCCCAAGAGGGAAACACTGTCCAGTGGGTAAAAGTTTCAGAGTGAAAGGGGCTGTCTAGCTATACTTATGGTATTCACAATCTCAAATCAACACATGTATATTTAAAATTGACATATATTTGTATTTCCATTTCCGTGTAGTCTCTAAGGTCGACGAGGAACCGGAGATACTAGATTGTATCCCTCCGGAAGAGAGTTCACGTGACGACCAGCAGCAAGGCAAGCTCCGGTTTCCGTTAACCCACTTTTAAAGTTTATTGTTTTGATCACTTAACTTATGCATTTATTATGATGTGCATTAGAGTCTTGATTTGCAACCTAACTGCATAGCCAAGAGAACCAAGGATTTTGGGTCTAAGATTTGAACCTCAAGTGGCCACAACAATGCTCAAATAGTATAGAACTCGCTACAAGTCGAGTAGTTGGAACTACTCGCAACAATAGGCTTAGAGGCACACCACTCGGATAGAGAGATAGACAATGAATCACATTGCATAAAAATGAGACCGAGCGGAGAGTAAGGGCAGCAGGACTTTGGGGCCTGAGTGCCATAGCTCTGCTTGTGTCGATTGAGTACCGAGCCGTGTGCGGGCCTATTGAACAATCTAGAACTGTACAGAAGACCTACCGGCTATATGGGAACCGGGAAACCGATGTGCGAGAGCCTGTCCCTAGGTGATCGAACAACTCCTCCCTCCTACAAGATGGCGGGCACGATCGGTCACACGGTGCCGACCGACTTGCTGCCATCTTTGAACCCGTTTGACACCTTGTCGAGCTTCCTAGAGGTGTACTGATGCTGTAGAACCGATTGTTCGAGGTTTTGGCGGGTTAGAACCCACGGCCGACGGCGCCGAACCTCAATCGAGGCCGCCGCACGTCGCTGGGCTATTTCCGGTCACCGCCAGCTCGAACTGACCCCGCAGGCGTGCTCCGCGACGTCGATAACCCCCTGGCGGAGAGTTCCAGATCAGGTGATGGCCGGCAGCGGCAAGCCGGCGAGCTCCGGGTCTGCTCCGGCGAGGGGAGGCGGCGCGGGCGCGAAGGCGCGTCGGGAGGAAGACGAAGCCGGCTGGCCCATGCGTCAGTGGCTTAGAAATTTAAATCAGGATCTGGTGTGGCCGGGATCTGATGTGCTGGCACGCAAAAACCCTGTGGGCCTCAGTGTGCTGTCGCCTCCGCGCCCAACACGTGTCCCCGCGGGTCCCGGCAGATTTAAACTTTTTCCCCGATTTTCAGATTTCCTTCAAATTTCAAATCCTCATAACTTGGGATAGAAAGCTCCAAATCGAGTGAACCAAATTTTGATGGATTCAGCTCTCTGAGAACTTTCCAGCAAATTAAGTTTCACTTCATGAAAATCCTTAATTCTCCAGAATTAATTCCTCAAAATTTAAATTGTTTAGAATTTTAACTGGAGGATCCCTTGGAGGAAAATTCTGAAATTTTGCTGGGATGTTCACCAAAATATCTCTGAACTACCATAAAAATTTCAGGACTCTTTGAGCTCATTTGATCCACCTAATGGTGTGATTAGTGAAACTGTTCCAGAGAAAACAGAAAATGTTCAGAAACATTTTCAGAATTTTCCCTGAAATTGTTTAGCTCATATCCTTAGTTAGAAACATTCAAATTAAGTGAGACCAACTCCAATAGAACCCTCTGAAAATGTAGTTTTCAGAAAGTCATGGCTTGTTCAATGAAAGTCCCTAGAACATCCTAAGAGTTCCAAGTAAGGTCAAGGACATTATTAATTGTGGAGGGCTCAAATGAGCTTTGCTGCAACTAAAACTTGACCAAGTCTGTGTTTAGGTTGTAACCAAACCACAGTAATAGTTTCACAGTCATTGGGTTTGTCTAGTAAGAGTTATAGACTTCACAATTTTAAATTCAATCAAATACGTTTAAATTAATACATATACTTGTATATCATGTAGTTGCTAAGGTCGAGGAGGAACCCGAAGTCCTAGACTTTGTTACTCCAGAGGAGCAGCTAGTCTACGATCAAGAGCAGAAAGGCAAGCTCCGGTTTGCATTAACCTTTTTACAAATTTTTATTGTTTTGAGCACTTACTTGAATACCATTATTCCTTGCATTAGAGTCTTGTTTGGAAACCCAATTGCATAGCCAAGAAAACCCTAGGTTGGGTTTAGGGTTGCAAACCCCGTTAGCTACTGCAAATCTAAGTTAGGGTAGGATTCGGTACAAGTCGAGTAGTTGGAACTACTCGCGAGCATAGGCTAGAGGCACTCGACTCGGGTAGAGATAGCACATGATACACATGGCAAGAAAGATGAGACCGAGCGGAGAGTAAGGGCAGCAGGACTTTGGGGCCTGTGTGCTGTAGCTCCGCTTGTGTCAATTGAGGACCGAGCCGTGTGCGGGCCTGTTGAACAAGCTAGAACAGTACCGAAGACCTACCGGCTATATGGGAACCGGGAAACCGATGTAACTCGGGTAGCTGGGTGTTGAGGCATAGCTGGTCGTTCAGAGGGTAGGTTGAGAGCTCGAGGTGTAAATCGTCTGGCGGCACTGAGATGCGCGTGCAGAGACCTCTTGCTCAGGACGATTGGACCGGTTCAACATTTGGCTAACGGGTGAAAGGTGGTTGCGTACGGCGTCCGTGATGGTTGTTGTAGGCAACAGCGAGTACGGGCGTACGTGACGGGTTGTTCGGGTAACCCTGCAGGTGTAAATCAATTATAATCACCGTCCCTCGTGGTCAGTGAGTACCACTTGTTCACTGTACCGTGACGTAGAAAGAACAGGCTAGTTACATGTTTAAATGCTGCTGATTGAAAGATGGACTTGATTGCTAATGATTGTTGTAGATTAGAGCTAACTAAAGTTCTTTTCAACTTTGGGCAAAGTACATGAGAGAAATGCGTTTCTTGTTTGATTGCGGCTCTCTCATGTGCCTTAGCGTAAGGTTCTCCACAACCGGCTGCTAAAACTTGAAAGTAAGGTTCCACTAATTAGGCGAGTCCTTTTGCAACTGGTTTTTATCTCATGTACCCATCACCCCTCATGTAGAAGTTCCATGTTTAGGTGAGACTGGTCAGACATGCTGAGCCTTCGTGCTCACTGCTTGTGTTTGAAGCTTTTGCAGGGTTCTATGAGGAAGGGACTCCCGAAGAGGAGACGGAACCCCAGGAGGGGAACCCCGTCGAGTGGGAGTCGTGCACGCCGCCGTGTTAGTGTGCGTGTGTTCTAGCAAGGACATGTTCACGGGCTGAACGTGAACTTGATGCGTAGTCTACGCCCGTGAGTGTAGACTGGACCTATTTTGATGTAAAAATGTTCATAAACCGCTTTATGTAATAAAAGTTTTTCTTCCGCTTTGTACCTTTGATGTGTGTTATTCGGTGCTGTGCAACGCAGCACCCCTCAGCGTGATCCTGGCTCGAGAAGACCGTGGGGTCGTGTCAGCTCTGGTATCAGAGCTCGCTTGAGGTTTAACGCACTAAAAAGGTCATCTTTTTCAAAAATCCAGTGAGGAACGAGTTAGTAGCCCGTATAAGGATGTTATTAGTGTATAGAAAGTAGCATACTAACCTATCTGTCTATGTTGGAAAATCGTGCATCTCGGGACGTTTATGTCTTGGGGGTGCACGTAAGCGCTGTCCACCAGTGCGCACAAGCTGAAGGGTGGAGCCTCACGGGTGGCAGGTAACCCGACCCGCTTTAATATCCTCTACGACTCTTCATGTCGTTTGGGGTATTCGAGCAACGTCTGTCCCTGGCATGCGTGGTGCAACTTGGGAGACCCCGTCACATGGTCAGTAACGTGAACACGTAGCTCAAGGCGTGTTTGGCTTGAGAACATCCGGGCGAGTGATGACGGCCGGGTGTACGAACTGTATGGATATCGGACTCGGTGTGCAGCCGAGTCTGATGATTGCTTGAATTATTTGCAGGTAGTCTAACCACGAAACGGTAGACGTGTAGCATCCGTGTGCGAGAGACGCTTAGTGCCACTGAATTAACGAAGCCGGCTAAGTCCGGTATAGGTTTTTCTTTGTGAGGACGTAGTACCGACATGATCTGGTGATGCATCGACGTCACACCCCACTAAATGAACAACTTCATGGAAAAACTTGAAAGTTTTAATCTAGAGCATTAAAACTGTGCTGTAACGTTTTCCCTTAATCAGGATATTCAAAGTTAACAAGTTTTCAACTTATAGGTTGCTAAGGACAGAGCACTCTGTTTTCAGCTGAATCAAGGCTGAAGTTAATCAGAGATTAGAGGTTGAGTTCTTTCGAGGTTGGGGTCTTAGGATACATTTCTGGAAAGCTTTGGGAGAGCTTTACAACTCTTCTGTTGAGGTCCAGAGGTGTTTTATCCCTTCACCAATCGAAAAATGCAGTAGAGTTGAAACTGTCCAGAAAACAGGGCAGAGCAAACACTCTCTGTTAGCTCTCTGTAAATTGAGCACAACTTCCTGCTTAAAAATCCAAAAATAGAAAATGAGGTAGTTATGGAAGGCTTATGAGATTGGTTACAACTTTGTAACAGAAAGTTTTGTCAGATTGGGAACAGAATTAACTGGAATTCTTGGATCAAATCAGTAACCTCAAGCAGGGAGGTGCTGTCCAATTTTCTCCAAAAATTCTGTTAACTTTGACATCTCATAACTTTTGAACCAGGAAAGATGTGAGGGCAAACAAATTTCTGGAAAGCTATTAAAGTTAAATTTAACTTTGATGTTGAGCTCCAGAACTGGTTTTGCATTTAGCATGGTCTAAATCAGGTTAAAAGGGAAACTTGTCAGGGATGTCAGTTTGGACAGCAGACCAGGAATCAAATTTGTTCTAAGTTTGATTTGTGTTTCCAAGTTTTATGAGTTCAATGATATGTTTTATGTTATAACTCATTGATTTACTTTTGAAATGAATATTTGACCTTTTTAAAATATGTTTCTACATATGGCAGAGGATAAACAATTGGAGAACGGATGGGTGGTATCCCACTGTTCTCAATGCAGCGGGTATCCGGAATGGTTGAAGCTGATGCTTCAATATTTTGGGTATGTGGAGACGCCTCGTTACCTCGCCAAGGAAGAAGGCGAGGAGGGGAACAAGGAATGGACTGTCCATGTCGATGTTCCAACAGGACTCATGCCACTGGGTTGGGCACCGTTCACCGTCACGGTGAAAGGTAGACAACCGGAAGAGATGTGGCAAGTGGCAGCCCGTGACACCATGTCTCGTTTCTGCCAGCTCCACGTGAGGGCTATGGAGGGCACTCCATACACGCTTATATCCATAGAGGGGTGAGCTAATCACGTGTGGAGGGAGAGTTACTTTGAGGCAACGGATCCGAGTTGCCCAAGGTACAACCCAGCGGAGACGAACCTCAGCCTCCATTTGACGGCAGGGAAGAACGTGATGGACAACCAAGCTGTCCATACAACTCGACTTGCCGTGGAGCTCAAGGAGAGCACCACGCCGAGACCCTTTTGAGAGTGCTCACAGCGTACTCCATAATGTGCTCTTTCCGACGATTAAGTGACTGAATGAACAACACAATCAGTTGTGTCGTCTGAAGAAGGCGAAGAAGAAAAGCTGTGTCGACATCATAGCTTTGCAGCAACAGATCCAAGCTCTGACCCAGCAGAATGCGGTCCTTACTCAAGAGAGTGATGACGCTATTGAGGAGGGGCAGAACTGGGAAGAAGATTACAACCAGACCATGGACGAGGTGCATGCTTTGCAAGACCTCGTGCCTCCGGTAGTGGGCCTACGAATGGTAGGTGCAGTACCCGTGGGTTTAGGTATCCCGGCGATGCCGGAACCTGAACCCGAAGAGGAGGTCATGGAACCTAAGCCACTAGCAGAGATAGCGGAGGAGGACGACCCGCAAGAAGTCGAGTTTGACTCCGAGTAGTGAGTTTACCGTTGCCGAGTAGGGTAGCGAGGGTGTTGTGTAAAAACTTTTGTAACAGTGACATGTTGTGTAGACATTAGCATGTGTATAGGTAGTGACGAAATGAGCACGACTTCTCGTGGATCCGAGAATAATGTATCTTGTACAGAGTTTTTACTTTATCGATATATGTGAATGTTGTGCAATTTTATTCATGTGTCACAACAATACCTACTGTTTTCCATGGAATTTTAAGAATGACATGTGCTGATTGTTGCTGTTTTGAATTTCAGAATGACTCACACTCGTGCCAACCCTGAGGTTGAGGGTTCCAGTCAGGGGGGAGAGGGCTCCCAACAGCCTCCCGAGACTTCCTCGGGACCACAGCAATAGCAGCAATAGAACCAACAACCACCGCCGCCGCCAACTGTCACGTTGGCCGGCATCATTGCAGCCATGGTGGGATCACATCAGCACCACACAGAGTTGCTGCAAACTTTAATCGCCAATACATCTCATCCAGTGAGGTGTCAAGACCGAGAGGAACGCCAACAAAGTTCCTACTCGGATTTTCTTGCTACCCATCCCCCGGTATTCCCAAGAGCGGATGAACCCCTCGATGCGGACAACTGGCTCCGCACGATGGAGATGAAGTTCGGGCTGCTCCAAGTTAGTGAGCAGCGAAAGACTCAGATCGCGGCCCAGCAACTTCAGGGGACCGCGAGTGCTTGGTGGGCAAACTTCTGCGCCTCGCAACCCACCGAGCGAGTGCTGACCTGGACGGAATTCTGGACGGCCTTCAGGGCCTATCATATACCGCCAGGTTTAATGAAGAGGAAGACACAGGAATTCCTTCACGTGCAGCAAGGCAACAGGAACACACAGGAGTATTCCGGGGCATTCAATGATCTCGCGCTCTATGCGTCATATCATGCAGATACTGACGAGAAGCGGGACCATTTTTACCAGGGGCTAAATTCGCTCCTGAAGGACAAGCTGGCGATGTTCAATCGCGGCAGCCTCAGTGACATAATTGATTCTGCGATTGTACAAGAGGACTCCAGCAAGGAGTTAGCGGCGGAAAAGAAGTGAAGCACGCCGCAAAGCAGCGGAGAGGGAGGTGGTTCTCCAAAAAATATCGGATGGTGTATCACTCACCATATGGACAACGCTGGCAGCCACCGCAGCGACCGATGCAATTTCGCAGTCGGCCGTATTCTCCACCGGCGTTCTGACCGGCCTTACCAGCACCACCTCCACAGCAAAAACAGCAGCGCCGCGTGCGTTTGCACCTCAGCAGCTCATGCTGGGCTTTCTTCCTCCAAGCACGAGCAAGCCATCGACCACATGCTTCAAGTGCGGTCGCCAAGGGCACTTTGCCAACAACTGCCCCGAGAGGCAAGGCAGCAAAGTGGTACCACAGTTTCCGGAGGGGAATCAGCCCCGGAATCCCATTAATGCGGGTGGGCAAACCCTAAGCCCGGCACCGTCCATCAACTCGCCATAGAGGATGTGCCGGAGGGAGAACCCATCCTTGCGGGTATGTTCCAACTCCACAAGCATCCCGCCATAGTATTATTTGATTCAGGCGCCACACATAATTTCATTAGCCAAGCTTTTATTGCTAAATACAGTTTGCAAATACTACCCACCAAAAGTCCATACTTGATTTGTTCACCGGGTGGGAAAATTTCAGCAAGCATGATGGTTCCAAAAGTGCTATTATGCTTGGTTGGGGGGTAGAGTATACCCTACGTCTCTCATAGCTTTAGAGGGACAAAAGGTCGATATCATCTTAGGGATGTCATGGTTAACCCGCCATGGCGCTGTTTTAGACACCGTCCTACGAGTCGTGCATTTGCACCCAGAAATGCATGAGTCTCATTCATTATTTCTGGACAGTCCAGAAATAAAACTTCCAACCATTTACCAATCCACCACCATCAGATTGGAAGATGTTCTAGTAGTCCGTGAGTTCTCTGACGTGTTCCCAGGTGATTTACCGGGGATGCCACCCTACCAAGAGGTGGAGTTCAAGATTGAGCATGCACCGGGAACAACGCCAATATCCCAAAGGCCGTACAAGATAGCGCCAAAGGAGTTGGCAGAATTGAAAACACAGTTGACGGACCTGCTGGAAAAGGGGTTTATTAGGCCGAGCTTATCGCCATGGGGCTGTTCGGCATTATTCATGAAGAAGGATGAAACGTTGCGGCTTTGTGTGGACTATCGTCCACTAAACGCCGTGACTATCAAGAACAAGTACCCGTTGCCACGGATCGACATGTTGTTTGATCAGTTAGTCGAGGCAAAGATCTTTTCCAAAATGGACTTAAGATATGGGTACCATCAGATTAAGATACAGGCTGAGGATATACCTAAGACGGCTTTCTCGATGAGGTACGGGCTTTAAGAGTACCTGGTCATGTCCTTCGGCCTCACCAATGCTCCAGCTCATTTCATGTACTTGATAAACTCGGTATTCATGCTGTAGCTGGACAAGTTTGTCGTGGTTTTCATCGACGACATATTGGTATATTCCAAGTCGGAGGAAGAACACGCGAAGCACCTGCGTATAGTCTTGCAACGGCTGTGGGATCACAAGATGTACGCGAAATTCAGCAAATGCGAATTCTGGATATCGCAAGTACCATTCCTCGAGCGTATTATCTCAGCGGAGGGCATCGCTTTAGACCGGAGAAAGATCACACAAGTGCTGAATTGGAAGTCCCCGAGATCTGTCCACGAGTTACGGAGTTTCCTCGGACTCACGGGATATTATCGGCAGTTCATTCCGAACTTCTCAAAGATTGCCAAGCCCATGACCGAGCTCCTGATGAAGACTACCAAATATGTTTGGAGTCCAGCATGTGAAGCAGCATTCAAGGCATTAGTGAAGCACCTAACATCAGCACCGGTTTTGGCGCAGCCAAACACAACAAAACCGTTCGATGTGTACTGCGATGCATCCGGCATTATGCTCGGATGTGTGCTTATGCAAGACGGAAGGGTGGTCACGTATGGAACACGACAGCTCAGGAATCATGAGCAAAACTATCCAACTCATGACTTAGAACTCGCTACCGTGGTACTCGCACTCAAAATGTGGAGGCACTACCTAACCGGTAACCTTGCACATTTATATACCGATCACAGGAGCCTCAAGTACATATTAACTCAGAAGGAGTTGAACATGAGGCAGAGAAGATGCTTGGAACTGATAAAAGATTACGAAATAGAGATCCATTATCACCCCGGCAAGGCAAACGTGGTGGCGGATGCACTGAGTCGCAAGTCACACGTTCCTAATCTTACCACCATCAATAGATTCATTAGGAGATAAACTCACAAAGTGCAAAAGTGGTATTCTCACATGCATCATATAGGGGCTAAGCATATGGTTAACTCCTAAACATTTCTAGGAATGCTCATGCCAAATTTCACCTAAATCCAAAACTATTTGAGGTATTTTTGGGTATAATTAGTAAAAGGCCAGTTTGAACTTAAATTCAAATTCAAACCCCTTTCATCCCATGAATTCAAAAGTGGGATTCATATTCACACTCAGAACATTTCTATGAGCTGACACACCAATTTTCACTCCATTGGAGAGTATCTTGACATGAGCCATTTTGAGAAAAAATTAAACTGAATTTAAATTTCAGTTTTCCATTTGAATCAAAATGCATCCAAACCAGTTTACAATTTGATTTATTCAAATCCAAATGGGCATTTGGTGAATTGATCAAATGGCCAAGGGTATTAGGGTCCCAAAAATTAACAGCAGTAGAGAAATTCAAGTTTTTAGGACAAAATAGCAAATTGGGGCCCACTGTCAGTGTCACACACGAGCTGAACCAATTTTTCAACCGGCGCTCTGTTCTCCGGGCTGAAGCTGCGGACGCCACGGCGTAAACCCGATCGCCACCAGCTGCTTCCGAGCTCCAGCGCTGGAACGCTCACCCCAGATCCTTATCTCCACGCCCAGGCGCCACAATACCGATTCTTCACTGCCTCAACGTCGCTTACGCAGAAAAACGCCGACCCACTCGTTGTTTCGGTGCGCCGACCACCCCACCGTTAAACCACCGCTCTCGTGCACCTCAAGCCCAACTGAGGCCGCAAGAAGGAGCGCAATAACCCTATGAACCTTCTGGACCACCTCCAAGGCCGGCTGCTCGTGTGGTTGCCGAACCCCGACATGGTTTTCGTCCCGGCGGCAGAGTTCCTCCGCCTCCATGCAAACTCGTCGCCCCGATGATATCATCCACTGTTGGAACTACTTCTCGGCCTTAGAGGTGCATGAGAAGGTCTATTAGTTACCTTACAAACCTAGTATGGACCATGCCAGCCGGAATTTGAAGTCTACCGCTGGCGGGTTCTCGGTTAGCTCGAAAATCCTTCATCGCCGGAGAAATCACCTCGGGTCATTGGTGAGGTTGGTGTTGTGGCCGTTTCCACCGTCATCTAGGTTCAGATAATTGATCCCCAAACTTCCCCGGTGCTGTAGGAGGAAACAGCAGAGCATTTGGGGTTTTCCCGAGCTCAGTCCACATCGCCGGAGTTGCTCCGCCTCGATGCACCGCTTGGAGCTACTTTCCGGTCACCGTCGACCACCGCCGATCCCACCAACATGTTCTTCGCGTCAGACTAGGCCCTAGCGGCGAGTCTCGTGAAGCTTGGCGCAGGGGATCGGCCGGTGGCGAGCTTCGCCATAGTGCGCTGCCTCGGGATTGTCGGAGGGGGGGGGGCGAGAGGAAGACGAATACGGTGGGCCCCAGCTGTCAGTCGCTGTCTGAAGCGCGCGCGCCACGTTTAATTTAAACAAAGCAGTGGGTTCCGCTGTCAGCGGCTGAGTCAGCGCGGGAATCAATTTTCTATTAGAAAATAAATCTGAATTCAGCTCCAAGTTTAGAAATTCATAACATTGGCTAGAAATGTCCAAATTTTGTGAACCAAATTTATTTGGATTCAGCTCTCTTAGTAACTTCCAGCATAACAAGTTTAACTTCACGAAAACCTTTATTTCTCCAGAATTAATTCTCCAAATTTAAACTGTCAAGAATTTTAACTGGAGAACCCTTTAGTGGAAAATTCTGAAATTTTGCCAGGATGTTCCTTGTAATATCCCTGATCTACCATAAGAATTTCAGATCCATCCGAGCTTATTTGTTCCACCTAATTGTGTGATTAATGAAACTGGTCCAGAGAAAAAGAAAAATGTGCAGAAACATTTTTTCAGATTTTCTCTGAACTTGTTTAGCTCATATCTTTTGCTAGGAATATTAAAATTAGATGAAACCAATTCCAATAGAACCCCCTGAAAATCTAGCTTCCAGAAAGTCATGGCTTGCTCCATGAAAGTCCTTAGAAAACCATAAGAGCTCTAATTGGGGCCAAACACACATTTATTTGTGCAGGGCTCAAATGAGCTTTGCTTCAAATGAAATTTGGCCAAGTCTCTGTTTAGGTTGTATCCAAACCACGGTAAAAATTTCAGAGTCGTTAGGCCTGTCTAGCTATACTTATAGCCTTCACAATATCAAATTCAACTCATATGCATTTAAATTGACACGCATTGTATGTTTATCTCGTGTAGTCGCTAAAACTGAAGAAGGACCAGAGTTTCTGGACTTTATCACTCGGAAGAACAACCAGCATATGACCAGAAGAAAGGCAAGCTCCGGTTTGCATTAGCCATTTTATAAAGTCTTTTGTTTTGAGAACTTACTTTTTGTATTTCTTACAATTGTGCATTAGAGTCTTGTCTGAAAACCCAAATGCATAGCCAAGAGAACCAGAGTTTTGGGCTTAAGTAGATGGAACTACTCGTGAGAATAGGCTAGAGGCACACCACTCGGTTAGAGATAGCAAATGAATCACATGGCAAGAAAAATGAGACCTAGCGGAGAGTAAGGGCAGCAGGACTTTGAGGCCTGAGTGCCATAGCTCCGCTTGTGTCGATTGAGGACCGAGCCGTGTGCGGGCCTGTTGAACAAGCTAGAACAGTACCGAAGACCTACCGGATATATGGGAACCGGGAAACCGATGTAATTCGGGTAGCGATCTGTTGAGGCATTGCTTGTCGTCCAGAGGGTAGGTTGAGAGCAGAGAGGTGTAAATAGGTTGGCGGGCACTGCGGATGCTCCGTGCAGAGACCTCCTGCTCGGGACGATAGGACCGGTTCAACACTTGGCTGATGGATGAAAGGTGGTTGCGTACGACGTCCGTGGTGGTTTCTGTAGGCAACATCGGTTACGGGCATACGTGACGGGTTATTCGGGTAACTCTGCAGGTGTAAATCGATTATAATCACCGTCCCTCATGGTCAGTGAGTACCACTTGTTCACTGTACCGTGACGTAGAAAGAACAGGCTAGTGTCATGATAAAATATTGCTGATTGAAAGCTTTACATTGCTTGTTAATGATTTGCTGTAGTTTAGAGCTAATTAAAGTTCTTCTCAACCTTAGGCAAAGTACATGAGAGAAATGCGTTTCCTGTTTGATTGCGGCTCTCTTATGTGTCTTAGCATGAGGTTCTCCAACAACTTTCTGCTAAAACTTGAAAGTAAGGTTCAACTATTTAGGCGTGTCTTTTGCAATATACATTTGACTATACACTGCAAACCTAACATGTATAGTTTCATGTGTAGGTAAGACGGGTCAGTATTGCTGAGCCATCGTGTTCACTGCTTGTGTTTGAAGCGTTTGCAGGGTGCTATGAGGAGGAGGCTCCCGAGGAGGAGACGGACCCCCAAGAGGGAAACACTGTCCAGTGGGAGCCGTGCATGCCGCCGTGTTAGTGTGCATGTGTGCTAGTGGGAACACGTTCATGGGCTGAACGTGAACTCTTTTGCTTAGTCTACGCCCGTGAGTGTAGACTTGCCGTTATTTTGATGTAAACATGTTCATAAACTCATATATGTAATAAAATTTTCGCTTCCGCTTTGTACCTTTTATGTGTGTTATCTGGTGCTGTGCAACGCAGCACCCCTCATCGTGATCCTGGCTAGTCGATACCGTCGGATCCTCGCAATCCCTAGAAAACCATAGAAGCTCTAATTATGGCCAAATACAAATTTATTTGTACAGGGCTCAAATGAGCTTTGCTTCAAATAAAATTTGGCCAAGTCCCTGTTTAGGTAGTCACCAAACCATAGTAAAAGTTTCAGAGTGAAAGGGGCTGTCTAGCTATACTTATGGTATTCACAATCTCAAATCAACACATGTATATTTAAAATTGACATACATTTGTATTTCCATTTCCGTGTAGTCTCTAAGGTCGATGAGGAACCGGAGATACTAGATTGTATCCCTCCGGAAGAGAGTTCACGTGACGACCAGCAGCAAGGCAAGCTCCGGTTTCTGTTAACCCACTTTTAAAGTTTATTGTTTTGATCACTTAACTTATGCATTTATTATGATGTGCATTAGAGTCTTGATTTGCAACCTAACTGCATAGCCAAGAGAACCAAGGATTTTGGGTCTAAGATTTGAACCTCAAGTGGCCACAACAATGCTCAAATAGTATAGAACTCGCTACAAGTCGAGTAGTTGGAACTACTCGCAAGAATAGGCTTAGAGGCACACCACTCGGTTAGAGAGATAGACAATGAATCACATTGCATAAAAATGAGACCGAGCGGAGAGTAAGGGCAGCAGGACTTTGGGGCCTGAGTGCCATAGCTCTGCTTGTGTCGATTGAGTACCGAGCCGTGTGCGGGCCTATTGAACAATCTAGAACTGTACAGAAGACCTACCGGCTATATGGGAACCGGGAAACCGATGTGCGAGAGCCTGTCCCTAGGTGATCGAACAACTCCTCCCTCCTACAAGATGGCGGGCACGATCGGTCACACGGTGCCGACCGACTTGCCGCCATCTTTGAACCCGTTTGACACCTTGTCGAGCTTCCTAGAGGTGTACTGATGCTGTAGAACCGATTGTTCGAGGTTTTGGCGGGTTAGAACCCACGGCCGACGGCGCCGAACCACAACCGAGGCCGCCGCACGTCGCTGGGCTATTTCCGGTCACCGCCAGCTCGAACTGACCCCGCAGACGTGCTCCTCTACATCGACAACCCCCTGGCGGCGAGTTCCAGATCAGGTCATGGCCGGCAGCGGCAAGCCGGCGAGCTCCGGGTCTGCTCCGGCGAGGGGAGGCGGCGCGGGCGCGAAGGCGCGTCGGGAGGAAGACGAAGCCAGCTGGCCCACGCGTCAGCGGCTTAGAAATTTAAATCAGGATCTGGTGTGGCCGGGATCTGATGTGCTGGCGCGCAAAAACCCTGTGGGCCTCAGTGTGCTGTCGCCTCCGCGCCCAACACGTGTCCCCGCGGGTCCCGGCAGATTTAAACTTTTTCCCCGATTTTCAGATTTCCTTCAAATTTGAAATCCTCATAACTTGGGCTAGAAAGCTCCAAATCGAGTGAACCAAATTTTGATGGATTCATCTCTCTGAGAACTTTCCAGCAAATTAAGGTTCACTTCATGAAAAGCCTCAATTCTCCAGAATTAATTCCTCAAAATTTTAATTGTTTAGAATTTTAACTGGAGGATCCCTTGGAGGAAAATTCTGAAATTTTGCTGGGATGTTCACCAAAATATCCCTGAACTACCATAAAAATTTCAGGACTCTTTGAGCTCATTTGATCCACCTAATGGTGTGATTAGTGAAACTGTTCCAGAGAAAACAGAAAATGTTCAGAAACATTTTCAGAATTTTCCCTGAAATTGTTTAGCTCATATATTTAGTTAGAAACATTCAAATTAAGTGAGACCAACTCCAATAGAACCCTATGAAAATCTAGTTTTCAGAAAGTCATGGCTTGTTCAATGAAAGTCCCTAGAACATCCTAAGAGTTCCATGTAAGGTCAAGGACATTATTAATTGTGGAGGGCTCAAATGAGCTTTGCTGCAACTAAAACTTGACCAAGTCTGTGTTTAGGTTGTAACCAAACCACAGTAATAGTTTCACAGTCATTGGGTTTCTCTAGTAAGAGTTATAGACTTCACAATTTTAAATTCAATCAAATGCATTTAAATTAATACATATACTTGTATATCATGTAGTCGCTAAGGTCGAGGAGGAACCCGAAGTCCTAGACTTCGTTACTCCAGAGGAGCAGCTAGTCTACGATCAAGAGCAGCAAGGCAAGCTCCGGTTTGCATTAACCTTTTTACAAATTTTTATTGTTTTGAGCACTTACTTGAATACCATTATTCCTTACATTAGAGTCTTGTTTGGAAACCCAATTGCATAGCCAAGAAAACCCTGGGTTGGGTTTAGGGTTGCAAACCCCGTTAGCTACTGCAAATCTAAGTTAGGGTAGGATTCGGTACAAGTCGAGTAGTTGGAACTACTCGCGAGCATAGGCTAGAGGCACTCGACTCGGGTAGAGATAGCACATGATACACATGGCAAGAAAGATGAGACCGAGCGGAGAGTAAGGGCAGCAGGACTTTGGGGCCTGTGTGCTGTAGCTCAGCTTATGTCAATTGAGGACCGAGCCGTGTGCGGGCCTGTTGAACAAGCTAGAACAGTACCGAAGACCTACCGGCTATATGGGAACCGGGAAACCGATGTAACTCGGGTAGCTGGGTGTTGAGGCATAGCTGGTCGTTCAGAGGGTAGGTTGAGAGCTCGAGGTGTAAATCATCTGGCGGCACTGAGATGCGCGTGCAGAGACCTCTTGCTCAGGACGATTGGACCGGTTCAACATTTGGCTAACGGGTGAAAGGTGGTTGCGTACGGCGTCCGTGATGGTTGTTGTAGGCAACAGCGAGTACGGGCATACGTGACGGGTTGTTCGGGTAACCCT
The DNA here is from genome assembly GCA_030760725.1 of Neostapfia colusana. NCBI lineage: Eukaryota > Viridiplantae > Streptophyta > Magnoliopsida > Poales > Poaceae > Neostapfia > Neostapfia colusana. The sequence continues at coordinate 22,934,847 of JASWHV010000011.1, forward strand.
GCAGGTGTAAATCATTTATAATCGCCGTCCCTCGTGGTCAGTGAGTACCACTTGTTCACTGTACCGTGACGTAGAAAGAACAGGCTAGTTACATGTTAAAATGCTGCTGATTGAAAGATGGACTTGATTGCTAATGATTGTTGTAGATTAGAGCTAACTAAAGTTCTTTTCAACTTTGGGCAAAGTACATGAGAGAAATGCGTTTCTTGTTTGATTGCGGCTCTCTCATGTGCCTTAGCGTAAGGTTCTCCACAACCGGCTGCTAAAACTTGAAAGTAAGGTTCCACTAATTAGGCGAGTCCTTTGCAACTGGTTTTTATCTCATGTACCCATCACCCCTCATGTAGAAGTTCCATGTTTAGGTGAGACTGGTCAGACATGCTGAGCCTTCGTGCTCATTGCTTGTGTTTGAAGCTTCTGCAGGGTTCTATGAGGAAGGGACTCCCGAAGAGGAGACGGAACCCCAGGAGGGGAATCCCGTCGAGTGGGAGTCGTGCTCGCCGCCGTGTTAGTGTGCGTGTGTTCTAGCAAGGACATGTTCATGGGCTGAACGTGAACTTGATGCGTAGTCTACGCCCGTGAGTGTATACTGGACCTATTTTGATGTAAAAATGTTCATAAACCGCTTTATGTAATAAAAGTTTTGCTTCCGCTTTGTACCTTTGATGTGTGTTATTCGGTGCTGTGCAACGCAGCACCCCTCAGCGTGATCCTGGCTCGAGAAGACCGTGGGGTCGTGTCAGCGCTGGTATCAGAGCTCGCTTGAGGTTTAACGCACTAAAAAGGTCATCGTTTTCAAAAATCCAGTGAGGAACGAGTTAGTAGCCCATATAAGGATGTTATTAGTGTATAGAAAGTAGCATACTAACCTATCTGTCTATGTCGGAAAATCGTGCATCTCGGGACGTTTATGTCTTGGGGGGTGCACGTAAGCGCTGTCCACCAGTGCGCACAAGCTGAAGGGTGGAGCCTCACGGGTGGCAGGTAACCCGACCCGCTTTAATATCCTCTACGACTCTTCATGTCGTTTGGGGTATTCGAGTAACGTCTGTCCCTGGCATGTGTGGTGCAACTTGGGAGACCCCGTCACGTGGTCAGTAACGTGAACACGTAGCTCAAGGCATGTTTGGCTTGAGAACATCCGGGCGAGTGATGACGGCCGGGTGTACGAACTGTATGGATACCGGACTCGGTGTGCAGCCGAGTCTGATGATTGCTTGAATTATTTGCAGGTAGTCTAACCACGAAACGGTAGACGTGTAGCATCCGTGTGCGAGAGACGCTTAGTGCCACTGAATTAACGAAGCCGGCTAAGTCCGGTATAGGTTTTTCTTTGTGAGGACGTAGTACCGACATGATCTGGTGATGCATCGACGTCACACCCCACTAAATGAACAACTTCATGGCAAAACTTGAAAGTTTTAATCTAGAGCATTAAAACTGTGCTGTAACGTCTTCCCTTAATCAGGATATTCAAAGTTAACAAGTTTTCAACTTATAGGTTGCTAAGGACAGAGCACTCTGTTTTCAGCTGAATCAAGGCTGAGGTTAATCAGAGATTAGAGGTTGAGTTCTTTCGAGGTTGGGGTCTTAGGATACATTTCTGGAAAGCTTTGGGAGAGCTTTACAACTCTTCTGTTGAGGTCCAGAGGTGTTTCATCCCTTAACCAATCGAAAAATGCAGTAGAGTTGAAACTGTCCAGAAAACAGGGCAGAGCAAACACTCTCTGTTAGCTCTCTGTAAATTGAGCACAACTTCCTGCTTAAAAATCCAAAAATAGAAAATGAGGTAGTTATGGAAGGCTTATGAGATTGGTTACAACTTTGTAACAGAAAGTTTTGTCAGATTGGGAACAGAATTAACTGGAATTCTTGGATCAAATCAGTAACCTCAAGCAGGGAGGTGCTGTCCAATTTTCTCTAGAAATTCTGTTAACTTTGACATCTCATAACTTTTGAACCAGGACAGATCTTAGGCCAAGCAAATACTTTCTGGAAAGCTATTGAAGTTAGATTTAGCTTTGATGTGGAGCTCCAGAATTGGTTTTGCTTTTAGTATGGCCTAAATCAGGTTGAAATGGAAACTGGTCAGGGGTGTCATGCAGACAACAGATCAGCAGTCAAATTTGTTTAAATTTGAACTGTATTTCCAAGTTTTGTGGGTTAATTAACATGTCTTATGTTATAACTCAATGGTTTACTGTTTAAATAAATATTTGACATTTCTCAAATATATTTTACAGATGACAGCAGACAAACAGTTGGAGAACGGGTGGGTGGTATCCCACTGTTCTCACCGTAGCGGCTATCCGGAAGCATTGAGGCAGATGCTTCAATATTTCGGGTACAAACAGATGCCGCAGTACTTCGCCAAGGAAGAAGGCGAAGAGGGGAACAAGACGTGGACAATCCATGTCGAAGTCCCTACAGGACCTACGCCACCCGGTTGGGTGCCGTTCACCGTCACGGTGAGAGGTAGACAACCGGAAGGGATGTGGCAAGTGGCAGCCCGTGACACCATGTCACGTTTCTGCCAACTACACGTGCAGGCTATGGAGGGCACTCCATACACGCTCGTTCCGGTGGAGGGACGGTCTCAGCATGTGTGGGAAGAGAGGTACCGCGAGGCAACAAACCCGACTTGCCCAAAGTACAACCCCGCGGAGGCAAACCTCAGCCTCCAGATGAGGACGGGAAACGCCGTGATGGACAGCCAAGCTGTTCATACAGAGCATCTCGCCGCAAAGCTCAAGGAGAGCACAAGCCGTGGAGACCATTTTGAGAGTGCTCACAGCGCACTCCGCAATGTGCTCCTTCCGACGATCAAGCGACTGAATGAATAGCACAATCAGTTGCATCGTCTGAAGAAGGCGAAGAAGAAAAGCCGTGTTGACATCGCGGCGTTGCAAGAACTGGTACAGACTGTAACCCAGCAGAATGAGGACCTTACCCAAGAGCGGGATGACGCTATTGAGGAAGGGCAAGGCTGGGAAGAGGACTACAACCAGGCCATGGGCGAGGTTCACGTGTTGCAGGACCTCGTACCTCCGGTATTGGGCATACCGGTGGTCTTGGGCCTTCCAGCAATGGGAGAACCCGAGATGGGAGAAGAGGTGGTAGATCCAGAGCCACCAGCAGAGGTACCGGAGGAGGACGACCCGTAGCAGGTCGAGTTCTACTCCGAGTAGGGGGTTACAGTTGCCAAGTAGGGCAGCTAGAGTAGTGTAACCCAACTTTTGTAATCAGTGACATGTCGTGTACGCAGTAGCGTATGTATAGGTAGTGACGACATGAGAACGACTTCTCGGAGACCCGAGAATAATGTATCTTGTATAAAGTTTATGCTTTATCAATATATGTGAATGTTGTGCAAATTAATCATGTGTCACTTCAATACCTACTGTTGCATATGGAATTTTAAGTATGACATGTGCTAATCGCTGCTGTTTTGAATTTCAGAATGACGTGTACTCGTGCCATCCCGGACGTTGGGGGTACTAGCCAAGGGGGAGAGACCTCCCAACAGCTTCCCGAGGACTCCTCGGGACAGCAGGAGCAACAGCAGCAACAGAAACAGCAAACACCACCACCGCCACTGCCAACGGTTACATTGGCCGACATCGTCGCGGCAATGGCGGGTTCACATCAGCAGCACACGGAGTTGCTGCAAACTCTTATTGTCAATACGTCTCGCCCAGAGAGACGTCAAGATCGTGAGGAGTGTCAACAGAGCTCCTACTCCGACTTCCTGGCTACTCATCCCCCGGTATTCTCAAGGGCGGATGAACCTCTTTACGCGGACAACTGGCTCCACGCAATAGAGATGAAGTTCGGGCTGATCCAGATAAGTGAGCAGCGCAAAACTCAGTTCACGGTCCAGCCGCTCCAAGGATCCGCGAGTGCGTGGTGGGCAAACTTTTGTGCTTCACAGCCCACCGACCGAGTTATGACCTGGACGGAGTTCCGGACGGCCTTCAGGGCCTATCACATACCACCAGGTCTGATGAAGAGGAAGACGCAGGAATTCTTACACCTGCAGCAAGGGAGCCGGAACGCGTTGGAATATTCCAGGGCGTTCAACGATCTCGCGCTCTATGCGTAGTATCACGCCGATACCGACGAGAAGCGGCGGGACCACTTTTACCAGGGGCTTAACCCGCTCCTGAAGGACAAGCTGGCGATGTTCAATCACGGCAGCCTCAACGACATCATTGATGCTGCGATTGTCCAGGAGGACTCCGGCAAGGAGTTGGCGGCGGCGGAGAGAAAGCGAAGCGCGCCGCAAAGCAGCGGAGAAGGAGGCAGTCCTTCTCAGAAGTTTCGGATGGTGAATCGCCCACCATCAGGTCCATGCTGGCAGCCACCCCAGAGGTCGATGCCGTTCCGCAGTCGACCGTACTCTTCACCGGCGTTCAGGCCGGCACTGCCAGTACCACCTCCGCAACAACAACAGCAACAGTGGGCAATGCCGCGTGCGTATGCACCTCAGCAGCGCATGCCGGGATTTCGTCCCCCGAGCACCACACCAGCAGCGGCCACATGTTACAAGTGTGGTCGTCCAGGACACTTAGCCAGCAGTTGTCTGGAAAGGCAAGGCGGTGGAGTTGCACCGCAGTTTACGGGGAGGAATCAACCCTGGAACCCTACTAATGCGCGGCGGGCAAACCCTAGGCCCGGCACCGTCCACCAGCTTGCTATAGAGGACGTGTCGGAGGGTGAGCCAATCCTTGCAGGTATGTTCCAACTCCACCAGCATCCCGCCATAGTACTATTTGATTCAGGCGCCACGCATAGCTTCATTAGCCAAGCTTTCATTGATAAATATAGCTTGCAAATACTACCCACCGATAGTCCTTATGTGATCTGTTCACCGTGTGGGAAAATTTCAGCAAGCATGATGATCCCAAAAGCGCCATTGTGCTTAGAGGGTAGAGTTTACCCTATGTCTCTCATAATCTTAGAGGGACAAAAGGTCGATGTCATCTTAGGGATGTCGTGGTTAACCCGCCACGGCGCTGTTTTAGACACCGTCCTCCGAGTTGTGCACTTGAACTCAGAAGTGCACAAATCTCAATCCTTATTTCTGGGCAGTCCAGAAATAAAACTTCCAAGTGTCTATCAAGCCACAACCATCAGATTGGAAGATATTCCAGTGGTCCGAGAGTTCCCTGACGTGTTCCCGGATGATTTACCGGGAATGCCACCCGATAGAGAGGTGGAGTTCAAGATTGAACTTGCACCGGGAACCATGCCAATATCCCGAAGGCCGTACAAGATGGCACCCAAGGAGTTGGCTGAACTGAAGACTCACCTCACGGACCTCCTGGAAAAGGGTTTTATTAGGCCGAGTTCCTCGCCATGGGGCTGTTCGGCATTATTCGTGAAGAAGAAGGATGAGACGTTGCGGCTTTGCGTGGACTATCGTCCATTAAATGCCGTAACCATCAAGAACAAGTACCCGTTGCCACGGATCGACATGTTGTTTGATCAGTTGGTCGAAGTAAAGATCTTTTCCAAGATGGACTTAAGATCCGGGTACCATCAGGTTAAGATAAAGGCTGAGGACATTCCGAAGACGGCTTTCTCGACGAGGTACGGACTTTATGAGTACCTGGTCATGTCCTTCGACCTCACCAATGCTCCAGCTCACTTCATGTATTTGATGAACTCGGTATTCATGCCGGAGCTGGACAAGTTTGTCGTGGTCTTCATCGATGACATACTGGTATATTCCAAGTCGGAGGAAGATCACAAGAAGCATCTGCGTATAGTCTTGCAACGGCTGCGGGATCACAAGTTATACGCGAAATTCAACAAATGAGAGTTTTGAATATCGCAAGTGCCTTTTCTCGGGCATATCATCTCAGCGGAGGGTATCGCTGTAGACCCGAGTAAGATCACTCAAGTACTGAATTGGAAATCCCCGAGGACTGTTCACGAGGTACGGAGTTTCCTCGGACTCGCGGGATATTATCGGAGGTTCATTCCGAACTTCTCGAAGATTGCCAAGCCTATGACGGAGCTGCTGAAGAAGGCTACCAAATATGTTTGGAGTCCAGCATGTGAAGCAGCATTCAAGGCTTTAGTCAAGCACCTGACATCAGCACCGGTTTTGGCGGAGCCAGACACAACAAAACCGTTCGATGTGTACTGCGATGCATCCGGCATTGGTCTCGGATGTGTGCTGATGCAAGACCGAAGAGTGGTCGCGTATGGATCACGGCAGCTTAGAAACCATGAGCAGAATTATCCAACTCACGACTTGGAGCTCGCTGCCGTGGTACTTGCACTCAAAATGTGGAGGCACTACCTACTCGGTAACCTCGTACATTTATATACCAACCACAAGAGCCTCAAGTACATATTCACGCAGAAGGATCTGAACATGAGGTAGCGAAGATGGTTAGAACTGATAAAGGATTACGAAATAGAGATCCATTATCACCCGGGCAAGGCAAACGTAGTGGCAGATGCGCTGAGCCGCAAGTCATACGTCAACAATCTGACCATCACACCGTTGGAAGGGAGCGAACCACCACTACATGTGATTCCAAACGGAGCTCTCTACAACCTAGCTTTGATCCCCACCATCCGTGAAGAGAAGTGGACGCAAATAATTGGTCGGACATGTCCAACCGACTAGGTTATGGACTCAGGCTGCGGCTGAGTCGTGTTTGACTCAAATATGGATAGTTTTGAGTTGGTTATGATAGGATTTCGTGTGGGTCACGAATTTGAGTTGTTTTAGGAATATTTGGGACGTTCCTAAGGTGTTTGGAAGTCTTAAGATTGCTTCAATATGCGTATAGAAGAGTCTTGAGCAGTATTGGAAAGTTACAGTTTGAATCCAAGTAGGAGTAGGAGTCCTATTTTGAATTGGATTGGCCATAGAGCTGGTTACATAAGCAAGGGAGGCCAGAGTGTAACACCCCAAATTCTGATTCAAAACCCTAAACCATGTTCAGAGGGGAATTTAAAAATTTTTGGACGTGTTGCATGTTTTGCAAAAATTCAAATTCAAACTGGAATTCAAATTAGACTCAAAACAGAAAAGAAATGGAAAAAGAAAAAGAGAAAACGGGAAAAAACCGGCCAGTGGGCCGAAACCCGCCAGCCGGCCCAATTTTCCCCGTGCCAGCCCGCAGCCGCGCGCTCGCGTTATCCCTCAGCCCGAATTCCGGTCCCAGAAGACTCAAACTCGATCACAACTGACCCACCGCCCTCCCCCGGCTATAAAAACCCCAGCCCCGATCGGTTTTTCCCACGCGATCGCCGATTTTTACTCCGGTGAGCACCGAGAATTCTCCGGTGAATTCTAGCCGATCTAAGCTCGGAAACTCTGATCTAACTCGCTGGTCTTGATCCACCGCCTCCGGGGAACCTTGCAGGTGCAGAAAACTCGGAGACTTACGGTGTAAACACAGCGCCGACGAGCTTCGCCGTGGTTTTGCCTCGGACCTCGCCGCCGATCACTTTCCAGGACCCCCGAGCTCAAGAAAACCCCCGAGGTGAGATCCCTGACCTCCCCTCTACCGATCTATGCCATAAGATCACAGTTCTAGGCAGAATTCTCGAGGATCCGAAACTTTCCGGCGAGATCGCCGCTTCCCGCCGCCGTGCGCCGCCGGTAGCGCCGCCCGCGCTCGATCAGAGCGACGTGGCCGCTTGTGCGCCGTTTATTTTAAATCGCACGGTAGACTTTAAAACCCCGCGTACCGGTTCGATGTTATAATCTCAGCCGTCGGTTTAAAATCGGACGGTCCACGTCAACCCCGCGTTATAAAGACTGGAATTCTTACGTGCTACCCCCTGGGGTTCTCTGGAAATAAGAGCTAGCCCCGGAAACTTCTGATCTAGCCCCTGGAACTCCAGAAAATCATGTAAATTCATTTAAAAATCAGTTTTAGCCCCTGGACTTAATAAAAATTAGGTAAAACACCTCTGATAAGTGTAGCTAGACCCCTGGAAATTATGAAAATAATATTATAGACCCTGTAATGGGGTGAGTTCATTATTTTAGCCCTGTTTAGTATTTAATTTAGGAAATTGAATATGTAACTAGTGTTTAAAAATTAAAAAGTGGGACAAACATAATTGTCAAAATTAATTAAAAATTTTCTCAGTACTTAGAAAACCTTGGAATGAGATAAAACTATATTTTGGGCTGAAATGAATCTGTTTCATTTATTATTCACATTTAATAGTATAGGGACACATTTTTAAGTAAAGAATAGCTATAGAAAAATAGGGAAAATAATTATGAAATAGTTTACATCAGAGGCCAAGGTCAAAATATGTTATTCAATTATTTAGGACCAAAACCTATGCTGTTTAGATGATGAGTATTACTAATTTCATAATAAAATACACAATTATGCATAGGAATATAAATCTGAAAATATAGCAACTAGTAAATGATAAATGGAGTTTTTAAAAAATCCAAAGAGTTCAGTTTAGGGTTGATAGAAAATATGATGGCACATATGGAGAAGAAAAATACTTTTCATATATACTTGGTAGTTTAATATAAGGAATTTATTTAAAACTGAAACACACACACACACACACACACACACACACACACACACACACACACACACATATATATATATATATATATATATATATATATATATATATATATATATATATAGTATGTAAGTATAAATATGAACACCAAAGTAGGAATCATATACATATAAATAAAAGTGTATGCAAGCCATAGATCAACACACAAAGTAACCACAACCCATATAATGGTGAATGAATTTCATAAATATGAATGTGTGGTTTGTATGAAGTAAGAAGTGTGAACTATGTCTTATGAATTGTTGTTTTTCTTTTGCTATGTGTGATGGTATGAAGTAGAACCTGTTCAAGAGCAAGTTATTTCTTTCCAAGATCAGGACTATCCATTTCAAGAGCAGCAAGAAGGAGGCAAGTGTCCTTGACCACTTTGATCCTATGCTAGGATGTGGAGATAGAATTATTTGCATTGTCAAATGAAATATGAAACCCATGCTAGGAAAGTTTCCCTAGAATTGCATTACCTTGTTTCCTTGTAGCTTGGGTTGGGATTTATTTTACCATGTCATTTATTTCCATGCATATGCTTAGCCATGCTTAGAATGGGATATTTGGGACATGAGATCATCAGTTTATATTACCATACTCTTGAATGAGACATTGTGAGTTATGTAGAGGTAGGGATCAAGGCAAGTTGGATGTTTTGGTTGTGTGCTGGGTGCACGAGACTTGGGTTTGTGTTTAGTACTTGCCTGGATCCTAAGGACCGGTTCATGGAGCATGTAACCAGGCTTTACAGTGCCAACCACATGCTGAGATGGGGCAGCTTGGCCAATTAATTAGGTGTATCCCCGGCGTAGTATGGGTGTGTTGGATGGTGCGGGGAGTAGGTGTCAGCTGGACTACCATATGAACCGCAAGGCTCAAGAGGGGGCCACTGCAGCGGGGTTGGAGCCTCTTGTATGCTGTTAGGGGTGAAACCTCAGTGGGCCCACGCTCGTCGGGAATCCCTTTGTAAAGGCTTCGTAGTGATCTCCTGGCTGCACACCTGGGAAGTGTGAATGTGGATCGTAGCCACTGGCATAATGGAGGTTCTTTTAGTCCACCCGGCAACGGGGGATGAAATCACTACATGTGGGTACAGTGGTACAAACTCTGCAGAGTCAAAACTGTCTTGATAGCCGTGCTCACGGTCAAGAGCGGCCTGGACTTATTCATGATTAGAGGATTGATGGTTTTGGAAGTTAAGCGAGGAGCTTAACATTGGAAATAATGTTATGGTTATTGGATTATGATGATGGGATGGGAGATTGGGACCGTTTCACCTGTGTAGTAATGTAGGTGCTTAATAAGCTAAGGTGATAGGTATTAATTGCTTAGTGCTTTAACCATGAGTTCAACCTCTTCTTGTTCTAGCCATGCATGATAAAATTTTCCCACACTTGCTGAGTACCATTGGTACTCAACCTTGCATATTTGTTGATTTATATTGCTGCTCAGGTCAAGATAATGAGGTGGTGTATAATGACCAAGATTTTGGACCCGAGGAAGGTTTTTAGGTTCATGAAGACCCCCGGGCAACGCCTGTGATGGAGCTCTAAAGAATAATATTCCGCTGCTAGTTTATTTACTTGTGATGAACTTATTATTGTCCATCGAGACATTTATTATGTAAGACTTACTTATATTCGACACCTGGCTTGTAATAAATGATGCTTCACTATTTGTCATCACATGTATGAGAAAATGATCCTGGCATACATGTGATATTCACTTGGTTGTTCTTCGGAAAAACCGGGTGTGACAGAGGTGGTATCAGAGCCAAGGTTGCCCGTAGGAACGTGGACCTAGGTAGAAATGGACGTATTTAAGGGCCCTATTTTCTTAAAAACTATTTTCCGAGGTGTGGGTTGAAAAGTGTTATTTAAGGAGTCATTTTCTTCATCTTACCCCAACTTTCATTCAAAATAGGATTTTTGTTTGAGAATTTATCTAACCTAATTTTAAATTCTTTTTGTTTTAGATGGTTCGCATGATTCGCACCGCTCGTAAGTCCACAGGAGGGAGAGTTCCCGTAGTTGCCCTTGCCGAAAGAGAGGAAAGCCGTCCGGTGACGTACCTTTCCTACGGATTGGCAGTAGGAGGCTTATTGCGCCGTCTTCGGCGTATGCTCGAAGCCGCCGGCAATACGGGCAAGCTAATCATCCACTATAACTCCACCAGGACCATCCGTGAGAAGAGGGAAGAATGGAGTTCGGAGATGAGGATTATACACGAGAATCAGCTGCATAAGATTCATCACTCTCCAGCTTGTCGAGCAACACAAGTTGACGCAGAGAAAGATGTCACCTGGGAGGCCATCACCTGCCAGAGTCACATCTATCGTCGCTACTTGGACAAAACTGAGTACATGTATGTCCTCCAACGTGAGAGTGGCACCACGGAGTACAAATACCCACCAGTGCAGCAAGGGACTTCCCATGAGCACATGGACTTGTGCTTGGAGGATGCTGCTATGCTCAGCACTCGACTGCAGGAGTGTCAACAAGAGCTTCAGGATGTACGAGACACCCTGAAGGAAACAGAGGCGTTGCTGCGAGTTTGTTTAAAGGCGAGAGAAATAGGAGATGGGAATGAACTGTGTGTCACCGTGAGTGATCCATGGACTCCCGACTCCCCGGATCGCCGAGCGATCAGGCGTCGTCGCACTTCTCCACCAGCAGCCTCCCCACCCAAAGCAGAGTCGGAAGGTAGCCGAAATGAGGAGGAAGATCCCGAGGAGCCAGCTCAAGAGGACGAGTAGTGTAGAGTCTTTCCCCTAGCTAGCAGGAGGTCGAGTAGTCGAGTCGTTACGTAGATAATGGTGTGATAATGCTTGGTGTGTGACGTGAGTTGGGGAAGCCATGAGCAATTGTCCACAGCCTCGTCTTCAGATTGTTTTGTTTTGGTGTGTGAACCCACAGGAAATAATAGTGCATTTGTTTGGTGTGTGATATGAACCCTCGTAAAATTTTAACAAAGCTTCAACACCTCAAAGTACCAACAAATGAAAGTAGTAAGACGATACTAAATGGGATCAAATTAACGTTTGTTGATTCTGCCAGATGGCCGGAAGAGGAAAAGGACGTGCTGCCAACCCCGCCAACAACAATGATGAGGCATGCAACCCTCATCTTTCTGGAGGCCAGGACCGGGGTGGTCGCCGTGAAGAAGTTGATCCTCTCCACCAAATGCTGGAGAATCAAAATCAGCTCATCCAGAACTTGACTCAAGTGGTGGCCAACTTGCATCAAGTTCCACCTACACAAGCTGCACCACGCCAACCAAGGTTGAGTGAGTTTCTAGGAACTCAACCTCCAAAGTTTGCAAGTGCTGCTGAACCTCTGGAGGCAGATGATTGGCTGAAGACCATTGAAAGTAAGATGAGGATCATACAGTGCCAAGGGTATGAGAGGGTGCTCTTTGCCTCTCATCAATTGCATGGACCTGCTGCTGATTGGTGGACCGCCTACGTGGCCGCCCATCATGACCCTGAGAGCATCACTTGGGAAGAGTTCAAGCGTAGCTTCCGCAACCATTACATCCCAAGAGGTGAACTCAAAAACAAGAGGAAGGAGTTTTTGGGGCTGCAGCAGGGAAACATGACGGTGAGGGAATACCTCACTAAATTTACTCAACTATCCCGTTATGCTCCACGAGACATAGAGACTGATGAGCAGAAACAAGATTGTTTCATGGAAGGACTTACCGCCGAGATGCAGTGTGCAATGTCCTCAAATGAGTATGAAAGCTTTCAAAAGATTGTGGACAGAGCATTAGTGGTGGAAAGGAAGCTAAAGGCCCTGGAAAATGAGAATAAGAGGAAGGCTGGGTGGTCACATCAAGCCTCAGGGAGCAACACCCGCCCACGTATGATGCAGCAACCTACGGGGCAGACGAGCCGTGCTGCGGTACCCTATTCAGCACCAAGAGGGTACAACCCAAACTACAGGCCTCCCACAGCACCAGCGCAGCCGCAACGTCAGTTTGTGCAGCAGCCTCGCCCCGCATATCCACCTCGACCAGCAGTGCAAGGACCCCCAAACCAACCCCAAGACAACAAGGGCCAAGCATCTAAGATTGGGGTGCAATGTTTCAGCTGTGGTGAAGTGGGGCACTACGCCCATAAGTGCCCAAAGAAGAAGCCCACGCAGCCACAGCAGCAGAATGTAATGAGAGGACGGGTGAACCACGTCACTATGGAGGAAGCACAAGAGGCACCCGACGTGGTAGTTGGTAAGTTTCCTGCCAATTTACACCTTGCAACTCTGCTGTTTGATTCTGGTGCTACCCACTCGTTCATTCCTCAAGGGTTTGTTAAGAAACATGACCTAGCAACCACACAAATGAACCATATGCTAGCGGTAAACTCTCCAGGAGGAGAAATAAGGACAAGACAAGTATGTCCCAAAGTGAACCTAGACATTAATGGGGTAGTATTTACGGCTAACCTCACAGTGATAGATTCACAAGGGATAGATATTATTTTGGGTATGGATTGGTTGACCAAACATGAAGGAATCATCCATTGTTCGACCAGAACGGTGGAACTAACTCACCCCAGTGGCACCAAAGTAAAGTTCATAACAATACACGAGCCTAGGAGGGACATTAAATTAAATCAAGTGGAGGTGAAAGTTGAGGAAATCAGGACTATCAGGGAATATCCAGATGTTTTTCCGGAGGAGTTGCCAGGTATGCCTCCCGACCGTGACGTGGAATTCGCAATTGAGCTAGTACCGGGAACAGCCCCGATATACAAGAGACCTTATCGAATGGACTCCAAGCAGCTAGAAGAGCTCAAGGATCATTTGAGAGAATTGACGGAGAAGGGGTATATTCGCCCTAGTTCCTCACCATGGGGAGCTCCGGTGATATTTGTGCCCAAGAAAGACGGAACCCAAAGGTTATGCATGGATTACCGTGCCTTGAATGAGGTAACCATCAAGAACAAGTACCCATTACCCCGCATTGAAGACTTGTTTGATCAGTTGAGGGGAGCTTGTGTGTTCTCGAAAATTGATCTCAGGTCGGGATACCACCAACTCAAGATAAGGCAATCTGATATTCCCAAGACAGCTTTCGTATCTCGGTACGGACTGTATGAATACACTGTCATGCCTTTCGGGCTAACCAATGCCCCGGCATATTTCATGTACCTCATGAACAAGGTATTCATGGAATATCTGGACAAATTTGTGGTGGTTTTCATAGATGATATTCTTGTCTTCTCCAAAGATGAAGAAGAACATGAGAAACATCTAAGGTTGGTGTTACAGAGGCTGAGAGAACACCAACTATATGCCAAGTTGAGCAAGTGTGAGTTTTGGCTGAAGAGAGTTCCCTTTTTAGGACATATAATCTCGGAGGGAGGAATCTCCGTCGATCCCGCCAAAATCGAGGATATCCAGAAGTGGAAGACCCCTGAAAACGTCGGGGAAGTTCGAAGCTTTTTGGGATTGGCTGGATACTATCGACGGTTTATTGAGGGGTTCTCCAAGATTTCGAGACCTCTCACCAAACTGTTGGAAAAGGGAATCACATTCACCTGGACGCCACAGTGCGATACGAGCTTTCAGGAGCTAAAGAAGAGATTGACAATAGCCCCGGTGTTGGTTATGCCAGATATGCAGAAGAATTTCACAGTGTACTGCGATGCCTCTGGAAATGGGTTGGGATGTGTTCTCATGCAAGAAGGACATGTCGTGGCATATGCATCCCGGCAGCTTCGGAAGCACGAGAAGAACTATCCTACACATGACCTAGAACTAGCTGCAGTGGTACACGCGTTGAAAATTTGGCGGCACTATTTGATGGGGAAGAGGACAGAGATATATACGGATCATAAGAGTTTGAAGTACATATTCACACAGCCAGATCTCAACCTCAGACAAAGGAGATGGTTAGAGCTAATCAATGACTTTGATGTGGGCATCAACTATCATCCCGGGAAAGCAAACGTCGTGGCCGATGCTTTGAGTCGGAAAGTGCAGCTCAATAAGTTGAGCTTGAAGGACATGCCTGCAGAATTGAAGGACGAGGTTATAAGGCTCAATCTATGTCTAGTAAATAGTGGTGAAGCCATCGCCATGGAAGTGGACTCCACACTCGAGCGAGACATACGCGAGGGCCAGAAGAATGATGAGAAGATACAAGAGATCAGACAACTCATCAAGGAAAATAAAGCTCCTGGTTTTAGAGAGGATGAACAAGGAACGGTGTGGCACGGATCTGTGTGCCAGAAGTAAAGGAGATCCGTGAATTAATTTTGAAGGAGGCTCACGATTCCGACTATTCCATTCATCCTGGGAGTACGAAGATGTACCAGGACCTCAAGAGCAGGTATTGGTGGTATGGCATGAAGCGAGATGTCGCGGAACATGTTGCCCTATGTGACACATGTCAGTTGGTGAAAGCAGAACATCAACGACCCGCGGGATTGCTGCAACCACTCAAAGTGCCTGAATGGAAGTGGGAAGAAATCAGCATGGATTTTGTCGTGGGATTGCCTAGGACCCAATCCGGGTATGATTCAATATGGGTCATTATTGATAGGCTAACCAAGGTAGCTTATTTCATTCCTGTGAAAGAAAGCTACAGCGGATCCAAATTGGCAGAATTGTACATGTCAAGGATCGTGTGTTATCATGGAGTGCCCAAGAAGATAGTGTCGGACCGAGGGACACAGTTCACCTCGAGGTTTTGGCAGAAGTTGCATGAAACCATGGGAACCCATCTGAACTTCAGCTCTGCCTATCATCCCCAAACTGACGGGCAGACGGAGAGAACCAATCAGATCCTTGAAGATATGTTAAGGGCATGTGCACTCAAAAACAATAGAAGTTGGGACAAGAACCTACCGTATGCGGAGTTTTCCTATAACAACAATTATCAAGCTAGTATGAAGATGTCACCGTTTGAAGCTTTGTATGGAAGGAAGTGCAGGACTCCCCTATTTTGGAACCAAACAGGAGAAAGTAAAGTGTTTGGTCCAGAAGTGCTACAAGAAACCGAGGCGAAGGTGAGGGAGATTCGCAACAACTTGAGGATAGCACAGACACGCCAGAAGAGCTATGCCGATGTACGAAGAAGAGAGCTCGTTTTCAATGTGGGAGACTATGTTTATCTCAAGGTGTCCCCTATCAGAGGACTTCGTCGGTTCAAGGTGAAAGGGAAGTTGTCACCTCGATACATCGGACCCTTTCAGGTTTTGGAAAGGAAAGGCGAAGTGGCGTACCAACTAGAGTTACCGGTTCATCTATCGGATGTGCACGAGATATTCCATGTGTCACAACTCCAGAAATGCCTGAGGACGCCTGAAGAGGTGTTACCCATGAATGAAGTGGATGTAGTTGAGGATTTGTCTTATGCCGAGCAACCATACAAGATTTTGGAGACAATGGAACGCCTCACCAGAAATAAGAGAATCCGGATGTGCAAGGTGCAGTGGAAGCATCACTCAGAAGAGGAAGCCACCTGGGAACGGGAAGATGAGCTCAAGGCACAATTTCCGGAATTGTTTTCTTAGAAACACCAATCTCGAGGACGAGATTTCTTTTAAGGGGGGTAGAGCTGTAACACCCCAAATTTTGATTCAAAACCCTAAACCATGTTCAGAGGGGAATTTAAAAATTTTTGGACGTGTTGCATGTTTTGCAAAAATTCAAATTCAAACTGGAATTCAAATTAGACTCAAAACAGAAAAGAAATGGAAAAAGAAAAAGAGAAAACGGGAAAAAACCGGCCAGTGGGCCGAAACCCGCCAGCCGGCCCAATTTTCCCCGCGCCAGCCCGCAGCCGCGCGCCCGCGTTATCCCTCACAGACAGGTGGGACCCACCTGTGATCCCTAACCCCGCGACCCCGGACTCTCCCGAGCGCACGATCTTAACCGATCGGAATACCGCGTCCCTCAGCCCGAATTCCGGTCCCAGAAGACTCAAACTCGATCACAACTGACCCACCGCCCTCCCCCGGCTATAAAAACCCCAGCCCCGATCGGTTTTTCCCACGCGATCGCCGATTTTTACTCCGGTGAGCACCGAGAATTCTCCGGTGAATTCTAGCCGATCTAAGCTCGGAAACTCTGATCTAACTCGTTGGTCTTGATCCACCGCCTCTGGGGAACCTTGCAGGTGCAGAAAACTCGGAGACTTACGGTGTAAACACAGCGCCGACGAGCTTCGCCGTGGTTTTGCCTCGGACCTCGCCGCCGATCACTTTCCAGGACCCCCGAGCTCAAGAAAACCCCCGAGGTGAGATCCCTGACCTCCCCTCTACCGATCTATGCCATAAGATCACAGTTCTAGGCAGAATTCTCGAGGATCCGAAACTTTCCGGCGAGATCGCCGCTTCCCGCCGCCGTGCGCCGCCGGTAGCGCCGCCCGCGCTCGATCAGAGCGACGTGGCCGCTTGTGCGCCGTTTATTTTAAATCACACGGTAGACTTTAAAACCCCGCGTACCGGTTCGATGTTATAATCTCAGCCGTCAGTTTAAAATCGGACGGTCCACGTCAGCCCCGTGTTATAAAGACTGGAATTCTTACGTGCTACCCCCTGGGGTTCTCGGGAAATAAGAGCTAGCCCCGGAAACTTCTGATCTAGCCCCTGGAACTCCAGAAAATCATGTAAATTCATTTAAAAATCAGTTTTAGCCCCTGGACTTAATAAAAATTAGGTAAAACACCTCTGATAAGTGTAGCTAGACCCCTGGAAATTATGAAAATAATATTATAGACCCTGTAATGGGGTGAGTTCATTATTTTAGCCCTGTTTAGTATTTAATTTAGGAAATTGAATATGTAACTAGTGTTTAAAAATTAAAAAGTGGGACAAACATAATTGTCAAAATTAATTAAAAATTTTCTCAGTACTTAGAAAACCTTGGAATGAGATAAAACTATATTTTGGGCTGAAATGAATCTGTTTCATTTATTATTCACATTTAATAGTATAGGGACACATTTTTAAGTAAAGAATAGCTATAGAAAAATAGGGAAAATAATTATGAAATAGTTTACATCAGAGGCCAAGGTCAAAATATGTTATTCAATTATTTAGGACCAAAACCTATGCTGTTTAGATGATGAGTATTACTAATTTCATAATAAAATACACAATTATGCATAGGAATATAAATCTGAAAATATAGCAACTAGTAAATGATAAATGGAGTTTTTAAAAAATCCAAAGAGTTCAGTTTAGGGTTGATAGAAAATATGAAGGCACATATGGAGAATAAAAATACTTTTCATATATACTTGGTAGTTTAATATAAGGAATTTATTTAAAACTGAAACACACACACACACACACACACACACACACACACACACATATATATATATATATATATATATATATATATATATATATATATATATATATAGTATGTAAGTATAAATATGAACACCAAAGTAGGAATCATATACATATAAATAAAAGTGTATGCAAGCCATAGATCAACACACAAAGTAACCACAACCCATATAATGGTGAATGAATTTCATAAATATGAATGTGTGGTTTGTATGAAGTAAGAAGTGTGAACTATGTCTTATGAATTGTTGTTTTTCTTTTGCTATGTGTGATGGTATGAAGTAGAACCTGTTCAAGAGCAAGTTATTTCTTTCCAAGATTAGGACTACCCATTTCAAGAGCAGCAAGAAGGAGGCAAGTGTCCTTGACCACTTTGATCCTATGCTAGGATGTGTAGATAGAATTATTTGCATTGTCAAATGAAATATGAAACCCATGCTAGGAAAGTTTCCCTAGAATTGCATTACCTTGTTTCCTTGTAGCTTGGGTTGGGATTTATTTTACCATGTCATTTATTTCCATGCATATGCTTAGCCATGCTTAGAATGGGATATTTGGGACATGAGATCATCAGTTTATATTACCATACTCTTGAATGAGACATTGTGAGTTATGTAGAGGTAGGGATCAAGGCAAGTTGGATGTTTTGGTTGTGTGCTGGGTGCACGAGACTTGGGTTTGTGTTTAGTACTTGCCTGGATCCTAAGGACCGGTTCATGGAGCATGTAACCAGGCTTTACAGTGCCAACCACATGCTGAGATGGGGCAGCTTGGCCAATTAATTAGGTGTATCCCCGGCGTAGTATGGGTGTGTTGGATGGTGCGGGGAGTAGGTGTCAGCTGGACTACCATATGAACCGCAAGGCTCAAGAGGGGGCCACTGCAGCGAGGTTGGAGCCTCTTGTATGCTGTTAGGGGTGAAACCTCAGTGGGCCCACGCTCGTCGGGAATCTCTTTGTAAAGGCTTCGTAGTGATCTCCTGGCTGCACACCTGGGAAGTGTGAATGTGGATCGTAGCCACTGGCATAATGGAGGTTCTTTTAGTCCACCCGGCAACGGGGAATGAAATCACTACATGTGGGTACAGTGGTACAAACTCTGCAGAGTCAAAACTGTCTTGACAGCCGTGCTCACGGTCAAGAGCGGCCTGGACTTATTCATGATTAGAGGATTGATGGTTTTGGAAGTTAAGCGAGGAGCTTAACATTGGAAATAATGTTATGGTTATTGGATTATGATGATGGGATGGGAGATTGGGACCGTTTCACCTGTGTAGTAATGTAGGTGCTTAATAAGCTAAGGTGATAGGTATTAATTGCGTAGTGCTTTAACCATGAGTTCAACCTCTTCTTGTTCTAGCCATGCATGATAAAATTTTTCCACACTTGCTGAGTACCATTGGTACTCAACCTTGCATATTTGTTGGTTTATATTGCTGCTCAGGTCAAGATAATGAGGTGGTGTATAATGACCAAGATTTTGGACCCGAGGAAGGTTTTTAGGTTAATGAAGACCCCCGGGCAACGCCTGTGATGGAGCCCTAAAGAATAATATTTCGCTGCTAGTTTATTTACTTGTGATGAACTTATTATTGTCCATCGAGACATTTATTATGTAAGACTTACTTATATTCGACACCTGGCTTGTAATAAATGATGCTTCACTATTTGTCATCACATGTATGAGAAAATGATCCTGGCATACATGTGATATTCACTTGGTTGTTCTTCGGAAAAACCGGGTGTGACACAGAGCTCGTGGTGCAAGGCTTTGGGCTGTTCCTCTTGTGTTTCTATTGAATAAAGTTCATAGTTTCGAGTAGCTTTTGTGCCTTGTTCGTCCGACTTGTTTTTCGTCAAGTCTTTCTCGCCGAGTTTCTGGACAGACCGATGTTGCTTCGGTGTTTCGTTCATAACTCGAGTTTTACAGATCCGATTGACGTGATTCTTTTTGGGTTGTCTTCACAACTCAATTATCTATCATCTGTGAAATTTTCACTAGCTTCGGATCTGTAGTTTTTGAGATACACTACTTTCTTTGCAGCGTTGCAGATCTGTTTTATATCAGGTAGAACAGATTGATCTTTGTTTAATGTTTTGATCGTATCTCAAGTTTTACTTCGTGTTTTCAAGTGATTCTTGTTGCATTAGATCCGTGACTTGATTATCTACCTCTCTACTTGATTTGTCACGGTTGAACACGTTTGAAAACACTTGCACACATGGTTTCTTTAACCGATTGATTTTTTGCTGAGGGGTTTTTGTTGTTTCCGCTGTGAAAAGTTATAATCTACCATTCACCCCCCTCTGGTAGCTTTTCACGTGCTCTTCGATCCTACAATTGGTATCAGAGCCAAGGTGCTCTAATCTTTGTGATTTGCACGTGTTTTGACTAACCATCATGGAGAAGTACTCCACAAAACCTTGTGTGTTCAATGACATTGATTTTCAGGTTTGGAAGGCGCGGATGGAGGCCTACATACAGGCGCAAGGCTTCGCCATATGGGAAAAGGTCTACCGGAATTTCGATGTACCACCCAACGATCAAGTTACGGCTGCGAACATGAGAGATGTTGACAACAACAACAAGGCTCGCAACTTAATCATCCAAGGATTGACTCAAAGCGACTTCGACCGTGTTGCACACCTCCGATCTGCATATGATGTTTGGAAAGCTCTTTGTGACTACCATGAAGGATCCAATACGATCAAGGAGGTAAGGCAAGATATGTTCAAGAAAGAATACATGCGTTTTGAGATGCAACCCGGTGAGTCAATTGATGACCTTTTTGCTCGCTTTAATAAAATTCTCAGCAACTTGCGTAGTGTCAATGTTAACTTTTCAGATGCTGAAAATGCTAGACAATTGTTAGGAGCATTAGATATGTCAATTTGGGAGATGAAAGTTACATCTATTTGTGAATCTACTGTCATGAGTTCTCTTACTTTAGACTTGCTTTATTCTAAATTGAAAACTCATGAAATTGACATCATCTCACGTAAAAACCCCAACAAGTCTATTGCATTTGTTTCGCAACGTGACATGTCTAGTTCTAGTAAATCATCATCTAGTGGTGCACTCTATTTGCTGTCCTCTCTAACCCTTGAACAGATTGAAGAGTTTCCAGAGGAGGAGCTTGCACTCATCTCTACTCGGTTCTCAAAAGCATTGCAAAATGTGAGAACTAGAAGGAGAGGAAGCTCCGGACCTCAACGATGTTTTGAATGTGGTAAGACAGGACATTTTCGTACGGAGTGCCCTAACCTTTCAGGTCCGACTTCACGTGAAGAAAAGCAAACAAGGCCGAAGAAATCATTTGTAAAGAATAAGAAGAAGAAAGATTTATCAATGCGCAACATAGTGCATAGTATGATCTCTGCACTTCAAGATTTCGGCTCAAGTGATGTGGACACCGGTAGTGATGAAGATGAAGAAGCTATGGCAAATATGTGCTGCATGGCGAGCAAGTCAAGTTCAAGCTCCGAGGAGGCAGAACACAACAGCGACGATGAAGAGGTATGTCCCACTTGCAAAGAAATGTGTGATGCTATTTCTCATGCCACTGTTATATTAAAGAAAAAGGATAAAAAACTTAGGAACAATGCTGTTAAAATTGGATCACTAGAATCTGAAATTAATCGTTTAAAAACTTTGATTCCTAGTGATGATTCTTGTTCCTCATGTGATTTGATTTATGAACAATTATCCTCTTTAAGAAGTGCACACGCATCTACACTTGATAAACTTGAACTTGAAAAGAAAAAAGAGCTTGCTGCACTTAATGATAAAAAATTGAAAGATGTTTGTTGTTCTACAATTGATTTGCATTGTTCTTCATGTGATGATCTGAATAAGAAACTAAATGATGCTATGAATGAGATTTCTATTTTGAACAATGCTTTACGTGTGCATGAAGTTAAATATTGTTCAAATTGCAAACTAAAAGGAAAAACTTCATGTGAAAACTGCTTTGATGTGTCCAATAAACTTGATGACATGCATAGGACACTAGATCGGTTTTCTAAGAACCTAAACTTGCTGCTGAATTCTTCCAAGTCTTGTAATGATAAAACTGGTTTAGGTTTTAATTCTCATGCTCATGCTAAGGCACACCCACCTAAAGTTGTAAAGTCATTAGGAAGCGGTTTGATTCAAACAGCTCCTAGACAAAAAGAGGTGATTTTCAAATCTGCAGGAGTACTGTCCCATTCGGGTTCTAATAAACGTGTTGCTTGCTCATCTAGACATGATAATAAGGTTATTTTCATTGTATCTACTGTGGTAGAGATGGTCATGTCATGGATTTTTGTTATAGACTAGCTAAACACGATAAGAAACAAAGAATACTTGCTAGATCACATAACAACCAAGCAAAATCTGCTAGACCGAATGTTCGGAGCTTGCAACCTGCTGTAATAAGTCAAAAACTTGCTCCCGGACCTACTGTTTTTTGTGCTACATATAACACATCTTCTAAGTCAGTAGTTGGGAACAAAAATTTTTGATGTTTGGCTCATAAACCTGCTGTACCTTCTCAGCTTTCGCGTGTTATTCCTGCTGGACGTCGTGCGACTCAGTACTGGATTCCTAAAAGTCTTTTAACTAACCCCAGTATTGAGTCATCGACGTATTGTGCTGCTTTGTAGGTTTCACGTTTGAGGAAGGAGAACATTTGGATTGTGGATTCAGGTTGCTCACGCCACATGACCAGTAACAAAGAATGGTTCTCCTCTCTCTCTTTTGTGTCACGTGTAGAAAATGTTACTTTCGCCGATAACTCTTCTACTCCCATAATTGCTAAAGGTTCGGTTAGAGTAAACAATCTCTACACTTTGAAAGATGTGGCACTTGTTAAAAATTTGAAATACAACTTGCTTTCGGTTTCACAATTGCTAGATAAAAATCTAGAGGTTAGCTTTGCTAAAAATTGCTGCAAGGTTGTAGATTCAAAAGGTGAGCTTTTGTTTAACATGTCTAGGTTTGAAAGAGTTTTTAAAGCTAATTTTGATTTGTCAACTTCTAAGCATCGGTGTCTAGTTGATAATGATACAAAGGATCTATATTTTTGGCATCGTAGACTTGGTCACATAGGCTTTGATCATCTTACTCGTGTTAGTGCTCTCGATCGCATACGTGGGCTGCCGAAGCTTAAAAAGGACAATGATATTGTGTGCTCTTCTTGTAGACATGCTAAGTTTGTTGCAGGTTCACATGCTCCTCTCACAATGACCATGACAGCTGAACCGGGACAACTTTTACATCTTGACACAGTAGGTCCGGCACGTGTTCAATCCTTCGGAGGTAAATGGTATGTGCTTGTGATTGTTGATGATTATTCCAGATATGCTTGGGTTTATTTTATGGCATCTAAGAATGAAGCTTTTAGTCATTTTAGAACTTTATTTCTTAGATTATCTATTGATCACCCAGGATCATTAAAAGCAATTAGAAGTGATAACGGAACTGAATTTAAAAACCAATCCTTTGATCACTTTTGTGCTGAAAATGGAATAGATCATCAATACTCTTCACCCTATGTACCACAACAAAATGGTGTCGTAGAAAGAAAGAACAGGACCTTAGTTGAGATGGCTAGGACTATGCTTGATGAATATCAAACTCCTAGGAAATTTTGGGCTGATGCAATTGCAACCGCTTGTTATGTCTCAAATCGTGTTTTCTTGCGTGCTAAGCTTGGAAAAACCCCATATGAGCTCCGGTTTGGACATAGGCCTAGTGTTGCACACTTTAGGGTTTTTGGTTGCAAATGCTTTGTTAAGAAACATGGTAATCTTGATAAATTTGAAACTAGATCTGTTGATGGCATGTTTCTTGGTTATCCGTCTCATACTAGAGGCTACCGTGTGCTTTTACTTGACACTAACAAAATTGTGGAGACTTGCGAGGTTTCTTTTGATGAAGCTAGCCCAAGTACTAGCTCCGATATTGCAGGTCCGGATCCATATCCGCAGGGGGAGAGTATTTTTATTGAAGAAGATGAAGAAGTGGTACTGCTGCCCGAAAACTCGGAAGTAAATAACGATCAAGCTGCTGATTTTGCACCACAACCAGCACCAACAGTCACTACTGCTGGTTCGGACCTTCCTCAATCAACAAGCTCTCCTAATCAAAGGTCCGAACATGAAGAAGAAGGTGCTTGTGAAGTGTCTACTCCCCTCCGAGTACTCAAAAGTCATCCTCCACAACAAATCATTGGAAGCTTGCATGAACGAGTCACTCGGTCCAGGTTTTGCGATCCAAACTCTCATGCTCATTCTGCTTTTTTGCTTCTTTTGAACCCAAGGATATATCACACGCACTCAGTAATGAATCTTGGATTAATGCCATGCAAGAAGAGTTAGAAAATTTTGAAAGAAATAATGTTTGGAAACTTGTACCTCCACCTCAAGGTCACACATTAATTGGAACTAAATGGGTATTTAAAAATAAGCAAAGTGAGGATGGGGTTGTGGTTAGGAATAAAGCTAGGTTGGTTGCTCAAGGTTTCACTCAAATTGAAGGTCTAGATTTTGATGAAACATTTGCTCCTGTTGCTAGATTAGAAGCTATAAGAATTTTATTAGCATTTGCTGCATCTAAAGGTTTCAAGTTATATCAAATGGATGTTAAAAGTGCTTTTCTTAATGGCTACATAGAGGAGGAGGTTTATGTTAAGCAGCCACCGGGTTTTGAAAATCCAAATTTTCCTAATCATGTTTACAAACTGTCCAAAGCCTTGTACGGTCTAAAACAAGCCCCTAGAGCATGGTATGATAGGTTAAAAACATTCTTACTTGAAAACGGGTTTACCATGGGCAAGGTTGATAAAACTCTTTTTGTACTTAAGCATGGCAATGACTCATTATTCGTTCAAGTGTATGTGGATGATATTATCTTTGGTTGTGCTTCTCATGATCTCGTGTCCAAGTTTTCAGCTATGATGAGTTCAGAATTTGAGGTGAGTATGATGGGAGAACTCACATACTTTTTGGGGCTGCAAATCAAGCAAACAAAAGAAGGAACTTTTGTGCATCAAACTAAGTATACAAAGGACCTTCTTAAGCGCTTCAACATGGACAAATGCAAGCCTCTTCGGACACCAATGGGAACAGCAACAACACTTGAACTTGACGAAGATGGTGACCCGGTCGATAAAAAAGAATACATAAGTATGATTGGATCACTTTTGTATCTCACGGCGTCAAGACCGGACATACAATTCAGCGTATGTCTTTGTGCACGTTTTCAAGCTTCTCCACGTGCTTCACATCGCCAAGCCATCAAAAGGATTCTCAGGTACCTACATGGAACTCAAGAATTTGGCATTTTTCTTCCTTCTTCCTCAACCGTTTCTTTGAAAGCTTTTTCGGATGCTGATTTTGGGGGTTGTAGGATTGATAGGAAAAGTACTTCGGGTGCTTGTCATTTTCTTGGTAATTCACTTGTTGCTTGGTCCTCTAGAAAACAAAGTTCAGTTGCACAATCCACGTCCGAATCTGAATATGTAGCTGCGGCTAGCGCTTGCTCACAAATTCTTTGGATTGTTCAAACACTTAAGGACTATGGGGTTGATTTAGATAGTGTTCCACTGTTTTGTGATAACACTAGTGCAATTTGTATTGCTAAAAACCCCGTGAAACACTCTGGAACTAAGCACATTGACATTAGGTATCACTTTCTTCGTGATAATGTTGAAAAAGGAAACATTGTGCTTCACCATGTCGATACCGAACAACAATTGGCTGATATTTTTACAAAACCTTTGTATTTCACTCGTTTTTGTTTCATTCATAGTGAAATAGGGGTTATGCACCCTCGTGGCTTAAATTGAGGGGGAGTTTTTTTTGAAACTTTGAAAGTCTATGTGTGAATCTGAAACTAAAATAATATGAGCATAGTATTTCATACATATATGACTTTGTGATTCCTTTTACAGGCTGAAAGTTCTTACTACATTACTCATGTTATACATTTTGTAGTTTTTGCCATGACTAGTAATTGGAATAATTACTTACACTAAATCTGGTCATGATCGAACTTTCTTGCTGTTTTGAACTTGTTGCGTGCTCACAAGTGCTTTTAATTATAAAAAAATTAATCAAGTGATCAGCTCACATATTGAGTTTTCAAATAAAAAATTGAGAAAAGATCAAGAGAATATGCATGCATCACACTTCTTCTTTTGAGATTGCTTATCATTGCACTAATATATGAACTTGGAAGGAATTGTGTATGACTAAAACCATGTCCTTAAGCTTCTGATTGTCAAATGACATAGGCTTGGCTTGGTTGGTTAGAATAAGGCTGATGCGGCATATAATCTCTTGCAAATATCATATGATCAACTTTGTGCCTTAAATGATTATGAATAATAAAAATGCAGCAACAAGTGTCATGTTTTCAGGTTTTGAAATAGTTGAGTAAGGGAGATCATGACTTGCATAAACTGAAAAATACATTTGATCTCTAGCATGGCTTACACTACTTTATGTATCTCATTGATGTGATAGTGTAAGTAACCTGATAGTATGACTTGGATGAGCTTTGTTTTGTATGTATATGTTATAATATGCTCATAACATTTAAAAATTTATCTTTTGAACCTTGCTGAATACATTGTCAAAGGGGGAGAAATATGTATAAGGAGAGATTTTTTTACACTTTGCATATGTTATACACTTTCTTCCTTCTCTGATTTTAAAAAATGGGGAGAAATTAATAAAGGGGGAGAAATGAGTTTTCAAAGCTTCTCAAAACTTTTCATAAGCCAATGTTCGGATTTTAATTGGTGTTGCCAATGCATTCATCAAGGGGGAGATTGTGAGACCTATGTGTGCTGAATACATTGGCAATTAGGATAAAAGTTAGCATTAACATTCAAAGTTTTGAATATTGCCAAAACATTCTTCTGTGGCAAGGTCCGACAAGTTCTTTGTTAGGTCCGCCAAGTGTTGGCAAGGTCCGACGCAAGGTCCGGAGAGCTCCTGCAAGGTTCGGAGAGCTTCTGTGAGGTCCGGAGCTTGTTTTTAGGGAGCTCCCGTGAAGTTCAACTCGTAGAACTGCAGCGTCTTGTTTTTGCTTTTAACTCGCAATGTTTCAAACTTGCTTTATGGGAAGGTTTGCTTAGTATTAATTTGCTAAGTTTTTGGTGTGTTTTGGTGGTTATGGCTGTTATCATTTGATATGGTTTGCAACATGCTTATGTGACGTGCTCATGTAAGGTTGTGGTTTTCGAATTAACGTGAGTCAAGTCGAGGACTTGTGCTCGGAAGAATTGGTTGTTTATTCATGTGCAGGTGTTGCTTGAGTTCAAGACATGGCTGGTGATGGGATCCTTGGACTAGTCTCAGGGAGGAGATGAGGTTCCAACAACCAAGTTCGGGAGGAGCTGTGGTTGAGTCGATCGGGAGGTCGCGCAGCATGTTTGGATCAAGGGTAGTGCATATGAAGGTTGCGTGTATGTCATTGGAAGGTGTTTGCACGTGTGCAAGGAGTGCATGGACATGGCAACATTGTTCCAAGGCGTGATGAAGAGAAGTGAACGTAAAGAATTGGTCGGAAAGGTCCAACCGACTAGGTTATGGACTCAGGCTGCGGCCGAGTCGTGTTTGACTCAAGTATGGAAGGTTTTGAGTTGGTTATGATAGGATTTCGTGTGGGTCACGAATTTGAGTTGTTTTAGGAATGTTTGGGACGTTCCTAAGGTGTTTGAAAGTCTTAAGATTGCTTCTATCTGCGTATAGAAGAGTCTTGAGCAGTACTGGAAAGTTACAGTTTAAATCCAAGTAGGAGTAGGAGTCCTAGTTTGAATTGGATTGGCCATAGAGCTGGTTATATAAGCAAGGGAGGCCAGAGCTCGTGGTGCAAGACTTTGGGCTGTTCCTCTTGTGTTTCTATTGAATAAAGTTCATAGTTTCGAGGAGCTTTTGTGCCTTGTTCGTCCGACTTGTTTTTCGTCAAGTCTTTCTCGCCGAGTTTCTGGACAGACCGATGTTGTTTCGGTGTTTCGTTCATAACTCGAGTTTTACAGATCCGATTGACGTGATTCTTTTTGGGTTGTCTTCACAACTCAATTATCTATCATCTGTGAAATTTTCACTAGCTTCGGATCTGTAGTTTTTGAGATACACTACTTTCTTTGCAGCGTTGCAGATCTGTTTTATATCAGGTAGAACAGATTGATCTTTGTTTAATGTTTTGATCGTATCTCAAGTTTTACTTCGTGTTTTCAAGTGATTCTTGTTGCATTAGATCCGTGACTTGATTATCTACCTCTCTACTTGATTTGTCACGGTTGAACACGTTTGAAAACACTTGCACACACGGTTTCTTTAACCGATTGATTTTTTGCTGAGGGGTTTTTGTTGTTTCCGCTGCGAAAAGTTATAATCTACCATTCACCCCCCTCTGGTAGCTTTTCACGTGCTCTTCGATCCTACAGATGTGAGCATGGACTTCATCGTCGGTTTACCCACCACCTTTCAGAAACATGATTCTGTGTGGGTGATCGTCGACCGGCTCACCAAAGTTGCCCATTTCATCCCGGTCAACACTAACTACAACGCCAAGAAGTACGCTGAACTATACACCTCACGGATCCTATGCTTGTACGGCGTACCCCGTACCATCATATCGGATCGGGGCACTTTATTTGTGTCCCGTTTTTGGGAGCAGCTGCATGCTGCCTTGGGGACGAAGCTGATCCGTAGTTCAGCGTACCACCCGCAGACGGACGGGCAAACCGAGCGGATAAATCAGATCTTAGAAGACATGCTACGAGCTTGCGCTATCAACCACGGCAAGAATTGGGATGATCACTTGCCGTTAGCCGAGTTCTCGTACAACAATGGGTACCAAGCCAGCATCAAGATGGCGCCTTATGAGGCGCTATACGGGCGGAAATGCCGCACACCACTGAATTGGTGTGAGTCTGGCGAAAGGGTTACCTTCGGGATTGACCTTGTCAACAACGCGGAAGAAAAGGTTCGACTGATTCAAGCAAACCTGAAAGCCGCTCAATCCCGTTAGAAACAGTATGTGGACCGGAGAAGACGCCCATTACAATTCGAAGTCGGGGATCACGTATACCTACGTGTGTCTCCAATGAAGGGTGTAAACAGATTCGGGGTGAGAGTAAAGTTGGCACCCCGATTCATCGGTCAATTACAGATTTCCGAAAGATGTGGATAGGTAGCATACCGGCTGAAATTACCAGAAGCACTTTCCGGTGTGCACAACGTCTTTCACATTTCCCAGCTGAGGAAGTGTCTTAAGCTATCTACTACCGTTCAGCTGGAGGACATTGAAGACCTGCAACCGGATCTCACCTATCGGGAGGAACCGGTTCAGATCATTGACGAGAAGGCCCGAACCACACGCAACCGTACGTTGTGGTTCTACAAAGTTCTATGGAGTAATCACTCCGTGGACGAAGCGACATGGGAGAGCGAAGGATTTCTTTGCGTTAACTACCCCGACTTTTTCACGTCGCATATCCGGTAATTCTCCACCGTCCTCTCTCTCATTTTCACCTTATAATCTCAGGACGAGATTCTTTTAAGGGGGGAGGAATGTAAGGGCCTCAGTTTTTGACACATGGTTGAAGTGTCATCACCACACACACACCTCATTTGTAGCAAGTTGATAAACACATTGGAAGAGCAAGTAACCACCATCAACATGCTCATTAGGGAACAAACTCACATATGCAAGGGTGGTATTTTCCACATGTGATATAGGGGCTGGGCATATGAAAAACTCCTACACATTGCTAGGAATGCCCATGCCAAGTTTCACCCAAATTCAAAACCTTTTCAGGTCATTTTGAGGTGTAGCTAGAAAAAGGGCAGTTTGAAACTACATTCAAATTCAAACTGTTTTTATCCCATGAATTCAAAAGTGGGAGACATATTCTTACTCAGCACATTTTTGTGAGCTCACACTCCAAATTTCACTCCATTTGGAGTTGATCTTGACATGAGCTAAGTGGGGCAAATTCAAACCTTATTTGAATTTTAAACTAAACATATGCTGAAATTTATCCAAACCAAACCCAATTTGAATTCTAACCAATTCAAATGGCTCATGGGTGAATAATTTGAATCACCATGGGTATTTTGGGGCTCACTGTTTACAACAGTGATGAGGAGTTAATTTCAGAGGTTAAACTTGAGTGTGGGACCCACATGTCATAGAGAGAAGAGGGGAGACTTGCACACAAAGTCACAGCCTCGGTGGGAAATTCCACCGAGCAGCTGCCGGCTGTGCCACCGAGAAGCAACCGGCGCCACCAGCTGCTTCTCCCTTCGCGCGCTGGCGCCCAGGGCGGCTTGCTCGCACCTCCATGCGACCGGCACCGCCTCAGCCCGAGCGAAGACCGGCTGGCTTTATCCCCTCGCGTGCGCCCTCAAGCAGCGGCAGTCTTTTCTCCCCGAGCTCTCGGTCGATCAGGAAAACCCAGCAAACGATCGCCCCTTTCCGTCCCTGAGCTGCTAGACAGCACCCTGAGGTCATACTCTACATCCCCGACACCAAAAACCCGAGCTCCGACCTCCCTTGCCCGAGAACGATCGCCACAGCGGCAACCTAACCTCAGCCGAAGGTCAGGCGCTCGTGGACAGCATTCCACAGGAGCTTTCATGGTCCAGCAGGAGCGGCAACAGGAGCACGCGACCACCGTGTTGCTCTCCTCCAAGTTTGGAAGCAAACCGTGAAGAATCCACTGCGAATTTCCAGCTTTTGCTCCGGCGACCTTAAACTGAGCTTCCGGTACGGATTCTTCAAATTCTCGCGCTATGATCCTTCTTTAGTTATCAAATCTTGCACATAGGCGCTGGACTAGCCGGCGATCAATTTCCTTTCTGCATCCGTGGCATGAAACCGACTAGGAGTGACGAATTTTGAGCTCGATCGAGGACGTTCATGGCGGGCACGATCGGTCACACGGTGCCGACCGACTTGCCGCCATCTTTGAACCCGTTTTACACCTTGTCGAGCTTTCTAGAGGTGTACTGATGCTGTAGAACTGATTGTTCGAGGTTTTGGCGGGTTAGAACCCACGGCCGATGGCGCCGAACCTCAACCGAGGCCGCTGCACGTCGCCGGGCTATTTCCGGTCACCGCCAGCTCGAACTGACCCCGCAGACGTGCTCCTCGACCTTGACAACCCCCTGGCAGCGAGTTCCAGATCAGTTGATGGCCGGCAGCGGCAAGCCGGCGAGCTCCGGGTCTGCTCCGGCGAGGGGAGGCGGCGCGCGCGCGAGGGCACGTCGGGAGGAAGACGAAGCCGGCTGGCCCACGCGTCAGCGGCTTAGAAATTTAAATCGGGATCGGATGTGGCGGGATCTGATGTGCTGGCGCGCAAAAACCCTGTGGGCCTCAGTGTGCTGTCGCCTCCACGCCCAACACGTGTCCCCGCGGGCCCCGGCAGATTTAAACTTTTCCCCCGATTTTCAGATTTCCTTCAAATTTCAAATCCTCATAACTTAGGCTAGAAAGCTCCAAATCGAGTGAACCAAATTTTGTTGGATTCAGCTCTCTGAGAACTTTCCAGAAAATCAAGTTTCACTTCATGAAAAGCCTTAATTCTCCAGAATTAATTCCTCAAAATTTAAATTGTTTGGAATTTTAACTGGAGGATCCCTTGGAGGAAAATTCTGAAATTTTTCTGGGATGTTCACCAAAATATCCCTTAACTACCATAAAAATTTCAGGACCCTTTGAGCTCATTTGATGCACCTAATGGTGTGATTAGTGAAACTGTACCAGAGAAAATAGAAAATGTTCAGCAACATTTTCAGAATTTTCCCTGAAATTGTTTAGCTCATATATTTAGCTAGAAACCTTCAAATTAAGTGAGACCAACTCCATTAGAACCCTCGGAAAATCTAGTTTTCAGAAAGTCATGGCTTGTTCCATGAAAGTCCCTAGAACATCCTAAGAATTACATGTAAGGTCAAGGACATGATTAATTGTGGAGGGCTCAAATGAGCTTTGCTGCAACTAAAACTTGACCAAGTCTGTGTTTAGGTTGTAACGAAACCACAGTAATAGTTTCACAGTCATTGGGTTTGTCTAGTAAGAGTTATAGACTTCACAAGTTTAAATTCAATCAAATGCATTTAAATTAATCCATATACTTGTATATCATGTAGTCGCTAAGGTCGAGGAGGAACCCGAAGTCCTAGACTTCGTTACTCCGGAGGAGCAGCTACCTACGACCAAGCGCAGCAAGGCAAGCTTCGCTTTGCATTAACCTTTTTACAAATTTTTATTGTTTTGAGCACTTACTTGAATACCATTATTCCTTGCATTAGAGTCTTGTTTGGAAACCGAATTGCATAGCCAAGAAAACCCTGGGTTTGGTTTAGGGTTGCAAACCCCGTTAGCTACTGCAAAGCTAAGTTAGGGTAGGATTTGGTACAAGTCGAGTAGTTGGAACTACTCGCGAGCATAGGCTAGAGGCACTCGACTCGGGTAGAGATAGCACATGATACACATGGCAAGAAAGATGAGACCGAGCGGAGAGTAAGGGCAGCAGGACTTTGGGGCCTGTGTGCTGTAGCTCCGCTAGTGTCGATTGAGGACCGAGCCGTGTGTGGGCCTGTTGAACAAGCTAGAACAGTACCGAAGACCTACCGGCTATATGGGAACCGGGAAACCGATGTAACTCGGGTAGCTGGGTGTTGAGGCATAGCTGGTCGTTCAGAGGGTAGGTTGAGAGCTCGAGGTGTAAATCGGCTGGCGGCACTGAGATGCGCGTGCAGAGACCTCTTGCTCGGGACGATTGGACCGGTTCAACATTTGGCTAACGGGTGAAAGGTGGTTGCGTACGGCGTCCGTGATGGTTGTTGTAGGCAACATCGAGTGCGGGCGTACGTGACGGGTTGTTCGGGTAACCCATCAGGTGTAAATCGATTATAATTGCCGTCCCTCGCGGTAAGTGAGTACCACTTGTTCACTGTACCGTGACGTAGAAAGAACAGGCTAGTTACATGTTAAAATGCTGCTGATTGAAAGATGGACTTGATTGCTAATGATTGTTGTAGATTAGAGCTAACTAAAGTTCTTTTCAACTTTGGGCAAAGTACATGAGAGAAATGTGTTTCTTGTTTGATTGCGGCTCTCTCATGTGCCTTAGCGTAAGGTTCTCCACAACCGGCTGCTAAAACTTGAAAGTAAGGTTCCACTAATTAGGCGAGTCCTTTGCAACTGGTTTTTGTCTCATGTACCCATCACCCCTCATGTAGAAGTTCCATGTTTAGGTGAGACGGGTCAGACTTGCTGAGCCTTCGTGCTCACTGCTTGTGTTTGAAGCTTTTGCAGGGTTCTATGAGGAAGGGACTCCTGAAGAGGAGACGGAACCCCAGGAGGGGAACCCCGTCGAGTGGGAGTCGTGCACGCTGCTGTGTTAGTGTGCGTGTGTGCTAGCAAGGACACGTTCACGGGCTGAACGTAAACTTGATGCGTAGTCTACGCCCGTGAGTGTAGACTGGACCTATTTTGATGTAAAAATGTTCATAAACCGCTTTATGTAATAAAAGTTTTGCTTCCGCTTTGTACCTTTGATGTGTGTTATTCGGTGCTGTGCAACGCAGC
The DNA here is from genome assembly GCA_030760725.1 of Neostapfia colusana. Classification (NCBI taxonomy): domain Eukaryota; kingdom Viridiplantae; phylum Streptophyta; class Magnoliopsida; order Poales; family Poaceae; genus Neostapfia; species Neostapfia colusana. The sequence continues at coordinate 22,968,325 of JASWHV010000011.1, forward strand.
ACCCCTCAGCGTGATCCTGGCTCGACAAGACCGTGGGGTCGTGACAGCCTACCCCTCAGTCGGGGGCGCCCCGGGTGGCCTCTGAGCCTTTCACAGGCCAGCCTACGAACCGGGGACTTTTTGAGCCTGAAATGTGGGTTGGAGACTTACCTTCCTCCCGTAGTTGTGTCTCCCTTCGTGTCCAGCGGGGTTGAGGAGACGCCGCTCGACTCAGCTTCCGTATCGCCATCGTCGTTGTGAAGCCAAATGGTCCTTGCCTCATGGGGCCTCCACGCTTTTTGGGCGGTTTCATTGCTGGGAAACCGAGGAGGTGCTGCTCAATTCAGCTCCCTAGCCGCCTAGGCACTTTTAATCCGGGGGCAGTTGGGTGGCATTACAGCGATGGTTTCTCCGAGGCAGTGTGAATGGTCGCCTGCCCTCTGACGGTTGTTAGATTTGGCGTTGCTTCAATAACTTTATATTTCCTTCCTCCCGAGTGTCTCTTGTGGGTTCCCCTGTATTGCTTTCGTGCTTTTCCGTTCTGTGTAGCGCTACCCTCTTCCTCTGCCTCTTTCGCCTTTCGCCTCTGTCTTGCCGTTGCTTCTCCTTCTCGACGTCTCCACCAGAGAGAAGAAAGAGCACAACTTTCCCTCGTGTGGAACGCCTTCCGTTCTCTCGGCGAAATGCCTTCATGGACGAAATCGGAGTTCCGCCAGAGCCACATCACCGTCCTCCAGGATATGGGGCTATTGTCGGAGCGTGATGCCCACGCCATCTGCATCCCTGCAGAGGAACCATTTCCCGCTCTTCAGGCTGACGAGGTGGTGTCGCTAAGCGTATTTCACCTGCGTGGGCTTGGACTACCAGCAGCAATTCTTCCGGGGCCTACTATACAAATATGGACTGGAGCTTCAACTTTGCTGGACGGCGTGCTTCAAGTGGCGCTGTTCATCGTCTTGTGTGAAGCTTATCTAAGGATGATTCCTCATTTCGGCTGTGGAGGTACTTCTTCCACGTGCGGCCGTCGTCTGATCAGGTTCCGCTTCCGTCCATGGGGGCGCCATCATCGAATTGCGTAGGGGGCGGACAAAGTTCATCAGCACGCGCTAACCTCCTCTTCCGATCAGGTGGGAGCGTCAGTGATTCTACTTCAAGAACAACGCTCCCGCCCTTCCTCCTTTCTCAGGCAGGTCTCCCCAGGAGAAAGATTTCTGGAAGTGGGGGACCCCGAGGAGGGAGATGGGCAAGCTCGGTCCAATCCTTCGGCACGTCTGAGCCTCAGGAACAGCGGCATTTCAGGCACTCATCTTCAGACCTTGCTTCATCGGAGGTGCTGCCTATCCGAGACCGGCTGCACACCCTGAACTTCTACAGGGGGCCAAGTGATCCGTCCCATGAGTCGGGTGAAGAGCTTACCCAGGAGGAGATGTCCCAACGCTTCCAGATGATCTTGGCACCGGATGCTGGCGAGCTTTGCTCTCCAGGCCTCCCCCTATCAACGTGGCTTATCTAAATCTTCACGGGCTGTGGGGCACCGTCAGCCTCCCTAAGGTTCCGAAGACCGAGAGAAGCGAGCGTCGCGGGCCGCTTTGGAGGCTGCCAAGAAGCTGAGAAAGGACAAAACCAGAGCTCGCCAGATCTGGCGAGGGAAGCGAAGGCGCGTGGCGCGGGTGGCTTGTGAAACTACCCCGGAGTTTTCATCAGAGGATGAAAGCGACTCGGAAGAGAGTTGCGACGGACCGCTGCTCGGGCGAAGGGGAAGCGGGCGGCCGAGTTCATTCACGATCGGGGATCGAAGGGGAGGACGAACGATGACCCCACCGAGTGCTCCTGCGAGGGGCACGACGCCGTCCATTCAGGGGCTCAGGCACCGGACGCTCGGGTTGTTGGGGAGGAGGTCCTTACCCTTCAGCGAGGGGTCACGGCGGATGGGTGGTCGAGCATTGGAGGGAGGTCAGTCGAGCGTTGAGTCCGGACCGACGGCTCTTGTTGAGCGCGTCTCCGCGTCCTTGGGTGCTTGAAACTCTGAGGTTCGGGGCATCCCGGCTCCCGCCGCCGTCGCGGTGGCTGCTACGGCTCTCGTTTCGCCGTATGCCGTTTCCCGTTCCTCAGATGGTGCGACTTTGCTGTAACACCCTCATATTCATCATCATGCATTGCATGTAGAGAAGCAATTAGAAAGAGGAAGAAAAGAGAAAAAAATGATCATAAGAACAAATAAATAAATAAAAGAAAGGAAAAGAAAAATAGGAAATAATATAAAAAATAGAAAACAAAAAGAAAATAAAATAAAAAGAAAAAGAAAAAAGGAAAAAACCTGGCAGCCCCAGATCCCCCCAAAATTTCCCCCCTATATTCCCCCCTAGGGAATTTTCCCCACATTTGGGGATTTCCCCAATTATTGGACTGCCCCAAAATCCCGAGGGATCCCCCCAAATTGGGATTCCCTCCCCCTCTTGGCTGCACCCCCTTAGGGGGATAAAACCCTAGCCGCAGCCCAGAAAATCCCCCTAGGGATTTTCCTCTCCCCAATTAATGTCAGCCCTTGATGGAAAATATTTGGTTAAATCCTAGCCCCTAGCTCCCATCTTTTCTCAAATTAAATTCCAGCCCTTGATTAAAAGATTTGCTGGAATCCTAGCCCCCTTGGCTATTCCCCCCTTATAAATAAAACCCTCGCCCCTCTCCTAGCCGCCACCCTGCCCAAAAATCCCTGCCCGCCACCCCTTGCTGCCAAGCTCTGGTCGCCGCCTCTGCTGGTGCCTTGGCCGCCGTAGAAGATCTGCTCTGCCTCGCCGTCGCCGGAGAAGAAGACCCCAGCACCCTGCCCTAGCCGCAGCTCCGTTCTTCTCCGAGGGAAAACCCCAGCCGCTGCATTGATCATCAAGGGGAGCTCTAGCTGCCGCCATTGCAAGAGGAAGGCCAGCCGCAAAGGAGGAGAGGAGGAAGAAGGGAGGTAGGTCTCCGTCACCCCTCTTACCACGTCGCTGCTGTCGTTACGAAACCCGTTTCTCCACACCCTGCAAACAGGATCTACTTCACGTAAGTAGATCACGCTCCGGTCTACGTTCTGACGGTAGAATTGATCTACTACCCGAGCTAGGATCATAGCCACGTCCACACTGATTCCAGCAGCACTATTAATTGTAAAACCCCACAAAAACTTGCTAGAGCTCGCAAGAACACATGCGAACTGATTGCTATAGGCTACACTATAGGATCTGCATGCATCCACATCATTGCATCCTGAGTAAACTTGTGTATGATATTGATTGCTGTATTGTTTGTATGTACATGGTCGTGAGTAGAAGAACACGCTCAAGAGGCCGTCTACGAGGACCTTCAGCACCAATACTTCGAGACGTTTGAGCAACACAAACCGCTGGAGCAAGGCAAGTGCCCCTTGACCATGTTGATCCTATGTTTTTGAATTGTTTTGCTTGTGAAAACTGCATGCTCATGTCCACTTGATGGGAAACCCTTTAGTAGGAGTTTACTAGTTTTGTTATCCATCCTTGTCACCGGGAAACTTGTTGCGTGGGGTATGGTCGCTTTCTCTTTTCCATCACATAACTTACGGGATTCAGGAAAACTGAAATAAACTTGGTTAGCTACTGCACTCATAAAGATTAATGATGATGACAACATGATGATGTTAATGAGCATGGAATTGGGGAGATATAGGCATGCTTGGTTCGTGGTTATGCTGAATGAGATGGTGGTTTGCTTGCCTTAGATCTAAGTACCGGTTCATGCGAGAACATGCCAGGAAAACAGTGCCACCACAAGGCCAGATGTGGGTGCGGCTTAGCTGACTAACTAGGTGCGTTGCTAGCTTGTTATGGACCATTGGATGGCGTGGGGAATGGGAGTCGAGGAGGACTGGCCTGGGAACAGCATGGCACACAAGGGGGCCCGTGGTGGGAGAATGGAGATTCGAGCCTGCCGGTGAAATCTCAGTGGATCCTTACATCCTATTAGCCCCTTTTGTAAAGGCTATTTTATGATCTCTTGGCCATACACCGACGGTTGTGTAGTGGCAGAATGGAGGTTTTCTCTCATCGCTGATGGGTGACGAAATGACGAACTTGTGGGTAAAGTGGTGCCACCTCAGTAGAGTGTAAAACTATCATGATAGCCGTGCTTTTGGTTACAAGCACCTGGACAATTTACATGATTATAGGCAAAACTTGGGATAGTTATTTGGGTATGGTTATGGTATTGTCATTGGGGACTGATTTTGGACTGGTTTTGGTTGTAATCATGAGTTTGGTTTCGGTTATTTGCATATATGCTGATCATGAGCAATTGTTAATATGAAATAAGTTTGAGAATGAGCTTTTGCTGGTTAAGATTGATAAATGATTAAGTATGATGGTATTGATGATGATGATTTACTTGGATATGATGGGATTTAATTTACCTAGACATAATAGGATGTTTTTATCGTGATTGTGAAATAAAACTTGCTTGCTGCAATGAAACTTTTGTTTCCTACCTTGTTTTAAGCTACATGTCATACTTTCCCGCACTTGCTGAGTACGACATGTACTCACCCTTGCATTCCCACATATAATTCAGCTACAGGAGAAGAGTACTTTGAAGAGCAGGTGGAGTACTAGGCATGTGCACTACCGTCAACTGCCTGTGGAGTCGGAGTTGGAGCCCCATCGTCTTTAATTTATTTTCCACTGTCATTTAGAGTCTTCCGCTTTAGAATAAGTTAGCAACTTATTATTGAGATATTGAGTTATTTTAATAATGTACTTAAGCACTATTTGTAACGTGGTTAAAGTTCTGAATTCAGTTTGTGAAATACGTGTGTATGTGTGATGAACATCCTGGGCACACATGCGCATCACTTGGCTCATTTTCGGAAACAGGTGTCACAAATTGGTATCAGAGCCACGTTGACCGTAGGACACAAGACTAGGTAGAATGGACACTCTAAACCACATAGGAACACCCCTCTAAACTGCTATTTTTGAAATTTGTTTGCTGCTGCACTTTACATGTCAATCCAGCCACCGCAAAGTGCTATTTTCAGCTTCTCTTTCTTCTTTTCTTTTGGACAGCCACACCTTCTGTTTTCTTGCTTCATAGCTACTGAAATTTTTTTATTTATTTCCTTCTTCTCTAAGTTTCTCATGTCTTATTTATAAATGCCGGTCACTAGGAGCATAGCACGCATGAGAACTGGTCCACCTCCACGTGGAAGTGCACTTAACCCCATCGAGGTGTCCGATGGACCACATTGGGAGGAGGTAAGATGGAACCTCATGATGAAGATGAAGTCAATAGCTCTATGCAGGAGGAAGAGGATCCAGAATAGGTGGAACCAATCAAAGACGACATGGAAGACGATCCACAAGAAGAACAACACTGGTACGTGTAACAGCCCTAACTTTTGTGAAGTTTGATTTTAACTTATGAAACAAAGATAAGGCGAAGAAAGGCTATATTTGTGTCACATAAAATGATGAACACACAATGGGACATGTGAGGGAGTAAAAAATTTCTCTAGCTCATGCTCAACACATGTTAACCTAGGGGAAAGAATTTCACTCCCAAAACTCTAACTCATGTGCACCTCCTCTATGAGTAGAGTGGAGGGAATTTAAACGCAATTTGAATTCTTTTGACAGGATCCATGTTCAGATTGCCCAAATGCATACAAAGGAATTCATCGATGCATTCCCCATGTATCAATGAGCTCATGATCAAAATTTGGATATTTTTGGAGCTCGTATACCAATTATTCTGAGGAATATTCGAGGGAGAGTTTGAATTCAAATTTGAATTTGAAAACTGAACCAAACATGCTAAATTTTTAAAGATGAGTTTAGATTCAAATTCCTCACATCATGTTTGGTACACCATCCAATTTTGGTGGAATTCGGACAAAGGCGGTGCGGGAAATTTAAAGCACAGAGGGGAGAAGTTTTTAGGGACTGTGGACCCCATCAGTCAGTGACTCGGTGCTGTGAACCGACGTGCTCGACTCCTCAGCGCGCACCAGCTCCTAGCAAAATAGCCCCGATGACTGATCGGTGCCACCTCCTGCTATCAGCCGGTTTGCTTGCTCTTATCCCCCGTATACGACGGCAAAACGAAGTTGGTTGCTTCCCCAGCTTGTGCCGCCTCTCTGCTCGTCCCCCGGATGCGAAGAACCGCCACCCGCTCTCTGTTTCTCCCGTTCACGCCATAGCAACCCGAGCTCGGTTGCTCGAGCTCCCCACAGCAAAGAGCAGCGCCAACGCGTGCTCTAGCCGGCTAGCACTTTTCCTCCCCTGTTCCGTGCTCGTTTGCGCGCCAAAATTTGAAGTTCGGCCGTGCGCTCGAGTGAACACCGAAGAAACTGAGTTGGGTCGCCGTGGACAGCTCAAAACAAAGAAGCTCACACTCAAGCGATCCAACTCCTCGGTCCACCTATGACCCTAGCTACTCCTCTCTGAAGATCAGCCCTAGCCAATGATCACAGAGGGAGAATTTTGAGTTTTCCTCCCGGGGGGCACAACTCGACACCAAGGTAGAAATTTGCAAAGTTCATCTTCAATTTGTATCGGTTGTGTTTCAAACTCCACACACGGGATCTTAGATAGCTAGCGCACCTCCTCCATGCATTCTAGGCCGAGAAATTGAGTGTAGAGCAAGAAATCCGAATTCTTTTCGAGGGAGTACCGCAGGACCGCGTCGGGCGCACGGTGCCGATGGGTTTGGAGCGCTCCCCGGTCCATTTAGACTCCATGTCCATGTTCTACACGTTTCCCTGGTGCTTTAGAGCCCGAGAGCCGATCATTTGGTGAAGAAATGAGTCGCCGCAACCTCGTCGGAACCCTAAACCTTGCTGTTGCTGGCCGGTGGTCGCCGGCCGACGGAGACCTTGCCAACGTGTTCAGCATCCCAAATAATGGGGGGCGGCGAGCAGGGGGTCGGGAGGTGGCCGGAAACTGGATTCCGGTGACCCTTGCCGGAGGGTGCCGCCACTGCTCTGTTTGGTGCGAGGTTGAAGATGAGGGATGACAGGTGGGGCCCATGGGAAGGTTTTAAACATTTCCAAATTTTTCCCATTTTAGTTCAAACTTTGAAGAGCCATAACTTTGTGTAGGAATGTCCAACTATTGTCAAATAAATGTTGGATTCCTATCAAAGAGTACTATTCAGGAGTGAAGCCCAATGTTTATGAAAATCCCTGTATTTGGCTCATTAGTTCATTTAAGGAAAATCTTGTAGGCATTTTTACAGGAGTTCTGTTTATTGGAAAATTCCCAAATTTGGGTAGGACGTTCTTCCGAAAATCCTTGAACTCCAGTAAAACTTTCAGAGGCATTGGATCTCATTAGCTTGGCCAAATGTGGTGTCAATCCTTTATGTCTCTGAAAAATGGGAAAAATGAACAGAGACATTTTCAGACTTTTACCCAAGATTGTAAAATCCATATCTCCATGTAGGAAACTCCAAAAATGGTAAAACCAATTCCTATGGACTCAGGACATTTTGTACTTCACAAAAAGTCTACTTTGCAGAAAAGGAAAGCTTAATATCTAGGGGGTAAAGGCAGATTAGTGAAAACCACATAAGGAATTATTGTGATCACATGGAGCCATTTCATGAGCTCAAATTGTGCACACTGCCTAAATACCTTCCATAGAAGCTGTGGTAAAATTTTCAGCTTCACTGGACCTCTGGAACTTGAGCTACCATCCTTTAGGTTTAAGTATTCATATAATGGACTTAATCACATGGTGATTACTAGTATCTCCTTTTCACCTAGCTTTCATCATCTCTAAGATTGTAGATCCAACAACAGAAACCTTGATGTCGTTTGTCCCTTTTAAGTGTGAGTTAACTTGAACAACAGCTTTGAAACGTTTCTAAATTGCTTTTGAAATATATGTGCATTGCAATATAATAGCTCACGTGACGTCGATGTTCAACGAGGACTCGAATCCGCAGAGAGGATCTCCATCTCGTGACGAGTTTGGCGGATTCTCTGGAGGAATACTAACTACTAGCTTCTAACAAAACCATTGAGCAAGGAAAGCCCCGGTTTGCATATAATTACCGTTTTAAATTTTGCTTTACTTCACCTCATGTTTATTGGACTTGATATTGTGCATTATGTCTAGGTTGATTGAAACCCCTTGCATGGCTATTACATCCCAGAGTAGAAGGTTTAGTGTAGGCTTTGGCTCGTCGTAGATGCTAGGCTAATGTTGTAGCTAGCTTGGTAGAAGTCGAGTAGTAAAAAGCCACTCACGAGAAATTTCAAGTAATGGAGTTACTCGCGAGAGGTTGACGATAAGAGCACACTCATGAAAATGAGATGGGGACGGGGAGTTCCTATAGGATGGAGCGCTCAAGGTTGGTTTCGAGCTGCGATGGGTGTGACAATGCTTGAGAGCACATTGGGCCTGGGATGGGATGGTAAGGCAAATGTGGAGGTTGGTTGTAGCCCCGTTCATATCGGTTAAGGACAGCGCATATGCAGCCCTGCTGGACAAGATTGAGCTCTACCGGATATGTAGTGGGGTATGGGAACCATGAAACTGATGTAACTCGATGGATCATGTTGTAGAAACTCATCCTTCATGTGGGAGTGGCGTTGAGGAGGAGGGAGGTGTAAATCCTTTAGCGGGCAACTTCGACGTGTCCGCGTAGAGGACCATCCTGCTCATCGCAAAACTCTTTTCTATGTTGGGGTGTCATGTTAAAGGTTGCTGCATACAATGTAAGAAAGAGCTCTTGAGAGAGTCTTTCGAGGCGGGTGTATGTGTCATGTATTCCGGGTTGTTATTTATTCGAATCACCGTTGCTCGAGGAAGAGGATTGAGCATACTAGCCCACTGCGCCGTGACGTAGTAAGAAGAGGAACTAAGTCTCTTAACTTGCTCTTATGGATGAATCCTTGTATTGGAACCTTGGCTGAATTAGATATAGTGCCAACTAAAGTTCATTTCCACCTTAGGCTAGCAACATCGGGATAAGCGTTTCTTGTTTGATTGTGGACTTCCGGTGTTGTGAGGCGTGAGGACCACTAAAATGAAGGCTATAAGAATTTGAATATAAGGATCAAGTTTAGTCAAGCTTCATTTTGCAAATTCATGTTCCTACTGTATTATTACCCCTGCATGTAGAGTTACTTGTTTAGGATTGACGGTTAAGACTTGCTGAACCTTAGTGCTCACAGTTGCTTCAGAGTTGTTTTTGCAGGTAGCAGGATGCCTGCTATGAAGAGGGTTGTTCGGTGAGATGACGAACCTCACAGTTCGTTCCACTCATCGGAAAACCTAGCCGTAGCCTTTCTTGGTGAAGCTAGTAGAAAGCGTTCACGGGCTGAACGACTTCTCTTCGGCGTAGTAGGGTCGAGAGCTTGTAGTTGTCCAGTTTTAAATTCTGCTGCGTATGTACATTATGTTGTAAAAGATCTTATTTTTGAGTAATATAAAATGGTTTCATTATGTTCTTACCGTCTTTTCGTGCATGCTGTTGGGTGCCGCATCGCACGGCACCACCCAATGCGATTCCCGGGTGCGAAAGCATGGTATTAGAGCCACATTGGGAATAGCACGCATGAAAATAGCATACTTTCGAAAATCTAGAAGTATACGAGTGAGGAACGTATACTATGCCCACATAAGCAATATTATTAGCATAGTTACTTTAGGTGGCAAGCTAACAGTGTGTTATCATTCAGTATTTCAATTCTGTAACAACGCACCAACGTGGAGGTAAGTATGGTAAGGAACGCCACTGAAAGAGGATCAATTTCGGTTAGCTCCCCCATAAGAGGAAAGTAGTGTGGGATTTCCCGTTCAGCAATGTACGGGAAGTGAATATGTTTTCTAAGACTCTTCACGTCTTAGAGACATATGAAATGCACTAGCCCCCAGTGCGCAAACCCAGGGGCAAGAGGAGGAGACCCCATCGTGTGGTTTGTAACATGAAGTATGTTCTCTAGGACTCTTCGTGTCCTATGAGGCAGACGAAAGCGCTGTTCCACCGGTGTGCTTTATTGCAAAGGTGTGGAGCCCCCGTCGGGTGGTGAATAACCCGATCATGTACCTTGAGACGTGGCTTGACTCAAGGACGGCCCGTATGGCAATGATACGGGGAGTATGTTTTTACTATGATATGGACCTTCCTGAAATGACAAACCAATGTGTGCATCACTATTGAGTGGTTTTCTGCAGGTACCATAACAATGTTAGTACATTGCGGTTAGAAAACGTTTGTGAGTGACCGTGTTAGTGCCACCACTTGAGACGTATGTGCCGGTATAAAGTCGGTTAGGATTTTAATTTGGTGAGGCAATGTAGTACCGTGATATGTTTTGAACTGCATGAAAAATGAAGTTTGCAAAGAAAAGAGTAAATTTGAAGTCTAGGATTCCATTAGGGGTTAATAAACCCCTATATTGAACTAAGACTCAATTGGGAGTACGATTTATTCACAAAGATTTAGGAATAACCTCCCCTGTTTTTGGCAGAAATTTGCTGAACTTGAACAGGGCATAACTTTTGTTTGGTTGAACAAATGGAGATGGGTGATACATTTCTGGAAAAGTTTTGAAGTCTTCTACAACTTTTCTGTAGAACTCCAGATCAGAATATCCTTCCAAATGGATGAAAGTCTCAGATGAGTGTAAACTGTCCAAAAACAGGGCAGACACAAATTGCTCTCTGGAAATTTCTGTATTTCGACCATAACTTTCTGTAGAAAAATTTCTAAGGTTCATGTAATACACCGTTGGAAATCTTGTGATATGTGCTACGACTTTGTAGTTCAAAGTTTCTCCAGATTTGGAGTCTCAACTGTATGAAATCTTGCGGACAAAACAGCTACTTTCAAAGGAGGTGCTGTGAAAATTGTTCCAGATTTCTGTCAACTTTGAAATATCACAACTTTTGATCCAGAACTTATATTAGGGCAAATAAATACTCGTTGTAAAGATATTGAAGTTAACTATAACTTTGGTATCAACTTGAGACATGAAATTGCCATTTCCATATTCATATTTCAGGATTAAGGCTAATGGGTCATTCTGAACAGAGTAGTTTTTATTGCCATTTAGCTTGGGACTTGTTGTGGACAGGGATGTTTTAGACTTTTCTAAGTTCCATAACATGATCTTGAGTTATTTTTCAGTTTGTCCTAATGTTGGAATTAAGGGTTTGGACAAACTTGTTAAAGTTTGGTAGGTTTCAGAATTGTCGAAACGCTAGTTAGCTTGTGTAGTGCTGCAATATTGATGTGATGCTTTTACGGTTAATGTTTTTGAATTCAAGTTGAGTTTAAACTTTGAATTTTAACCGTAAATTGCTCACTCTTGCAGTATGGATCGTGCTCATTCTAGGAGTGAGGTTGGTGAGTCGAGTCACGGCGAACGTAATTCACCACGACAAGAAGTGCCGACATCATCAACCGGATTGGCGGAAATCTTGGCAAAGATGGCTGAGTCTCTGGATCTGTTGGTGCGACAAAGCATACGACAAGAGACACTACAGCAAAATCCCCCGCCAAGCACTTATCTGGACTTTTTGGCAACACAACCACTGGTTTTCTCTGAAGCGAAAGAACCGTTGGAGTCGGCTCATTGGCTCCAATGTATGGAAGCCAAGATTGAGATGCTAGAGTGCGATGAATATCAGAAGACTCTATTTGCCGCTCAACAACTCCACGGAGCCGCCAGAGCTTGGTGGGCAGAGTATCTGGCAACTCTTCCTGAAGGTCATCGCGTGACGTGGGATGAATTCCAGAATGTTTTTTCGGGCACGTTACCTTTGTTCGGGAATTCTTCGAACAAAGTATCAAGACTTTCTAGAGTTAAAGCAAGGAGAAAAGAGTGTGTATGAGTACTTCAAGGAGTTTGAAGACTTGATGCAATACGCCACTCATATGGTAGACTCGGAAGCATTGAAGTGTGATTATTTCTTGCGAGGTTTGAATGTCAAACTTAAGGAACAAGTTACCTTGTTCAATAACGGTATTTACAATGAGTTGGTAAATGCCGCTATCATTAAAGAAGACATGCATCTCCGTTGTGAAGCGGAGCTGAAAAGGAGTATACTACCAGACAGTGATACCGAGGTTCCTCCAAACTATCGAGTGCGGTATTACTCGCCAGTTAGGCAAAAAATTCAGTTTGTGGTGCAACTGTCACAACCACAACTGGATTTACTCACTTATGAGCCTCCACCTCAACAGCAGCTATCAGAAGTTGTTTGTGCAACCCTACCACTACCAGCTGTGCACAGTTTATCTCCACCTCGTGTTAGTAGAGAGCTGAGGATTTCTACAACACGAAACCATTGTGGTGCTGAGCAGAGTCACACTCATGTCTTGTCTCATCAATGCTCAGAGCAGGATCATGAACATTCAAAGAAGCATCTTTCAAAAGCTGGCCGGGTTAACTACACTGCTATTGAGGATATTGCAGAAGGCGAACCAGTTTTGGCGGGCATGTTCACGTTACATGAACAGCTCACTTTCGTGTTGTTTGATTCCGGGGACACCCACAATTTTATTAGAAGAGACTATGTGATGAAGAATCATCTTCCATTTAGCACGGTCAAACATCCGTTTCATATCAGCTCACCCGGAGGCAAGATATCAACTGATGAAATGGTCTCTCTGGCACCGTTGTGTTTGGGTGGAAACATCTATCCTGTGAGTCTTATCATACTCAATGGCCAAAGGATTGATACTATCTTGGGGATGTCATGGTTGACACACTATGGAGCTATCTTTGACATCAGCTCTCGGACTGTCCAACTGAATTCCCCAATACATGGTTGCAACACATTGAATCTTGTGGATCCATCACAACATGTTGCAGCAGTGCATCAGATTGAAGCTCCTAAGCTTGAGGATATTCCAGTGTATGTGAATATCCAGATGTGTTTCTCGAAGATTTACCAGGCATGCCGCCCGAACGTGATGTAGAGTTCAAGATTGAACTAGCTCCGGGAACAACACCTATTTCTCGGTGATCATACAAAATGGAACCGAAGGAGCTAGCAGAATTGAAGGAGCAGCTGAATGACCTCACGGATGTTTTATACGCCCAAGTTCATCACCTTGGGGTTGTTCCGCTCTCTTTGTCAAGAAGAAGGACGAGACATTGAGACTATGTGTAGATTATCGTCCACTGAATGCTGTCACTATAAAAAATAAGTCTCCACTACCGTGCATTGATATTTTGTTTGATCAACTAGTGGGTGCTAAGGTATTCTCCAAGATGGATCTTTGGTCCGGGTATCACTAGATAAAAATCCGAGCAGAAGATGTACCTAAGACGGCGTTCTCAACAAGATATGGTCTTTATGAATATCTTGTCATGTCTTTTGGGTTGACCAATGCTCCGGCTCATTTTATGTATATCATGAACTCTGTGTTCATGCCGGAGTTAGACAAGTTCGTTGTGGTTTTCATTGACGACATCTTGGTCTATTCAAAGTCAGAAGAAGAACACAGTGAACATTTGCATATTGTGCTCCAATGCTTGCGAGATCACAAGCTATATGCAAAGTTCAGTAAATGTGAGTTTTAGATCAGCAAAGTGCCGTTTCTTGGGCATATTATTTCAGCGGAAGGCATCGCTGTGGACCCAAGTAAAATCGAGCAAGTTCTGAATTGGAAATCTCCAACATCTGTTCATGAAGTGAGGAGTTTCCTAGGTTTAGCGGATTATTACTGGAGGTTCATTCCAAACTTCTCCAAAGTTGCTAAACCTATGACGGAGCTGTTGGAGAAAAGAACCAAATATGATTGGAGCAATTCATGTGAACAAGCTTTTCAAACTGTAGTAGAGTATCTCATTACAGCTCCAGTTTTGGCCCAGCCGGACACAACAAGGCTGTTTGATGTCTATTGTGATGCATACGATATTGGTTTGGGTTTTGTGTTGATGCAAGAAGGACGCATGGTCGCGTATGGATTCCGACAACTTAGGGGTCATGAGCAGAATTACCCAATTCACAACCTTGAACTAGCTGCAGTGGTCCTTGCATTGAAAATGTGGAGACATTATTTACTAGGCAATCTAGTACATCTCTACACTGACCACAAAAGCTTGAAGTACATCTTCACACAGAAAGAACTGAATATGAGGCAGCGAAGATGGCTCGAATTGATCAAGGATTATGAACTTGAAATTAATTACCATCCGGGCAAAGCAAATGTGGTTGCCGACACACCTAGTCCGAAAGCCCATGTTCACCATTTAGCCATGGTTGCACAGAAAGAAGGAGAACCAAGCCTGCACTTAGTTCCCTACGGATCGCTGTTCAATCTTGCTCTCATTCCTACAATCCGAGATGAGATTGTAGAGGCTCAGAAGAGGGACAGGGGTATGTCTCATATCCAGAGAAGAGTGGACAGCGGTGAATTGAAGATGTTCTACAAGGATGAAGAGGGTACTCTATGGTTTAACAACCGCATAGTGGTACCCCGGAATATGAAATTGTGGAGGAAGATATTGGATGAAGCGCATTTATCCATGTACTCTATTCATCTGGGGAGCAATAAGATGTACCAGGACTTGAAATCTAAGTTCTGGTGGACACAGATGAAAAGAGAGATTGTGAAATACGTATCCGAGTGTGATACGTGTCGGCGGGTTAAAGCGGACCATATGAGGAAAGTCGGACCACTTCAACCGCTGATGGTTCCAGCATGGAAGTGGGAAGACATAAGTATGGACTTTATCATCGGTTTACCCATGACCAGCAACAAGCATGATTCTATTTGGGTAATCATCGATCTTTTGACCAAGACAGCTCATTTTATTCCAGTCCATACTAAATATGTGGCAAAGAATTATGTGGAGCTGTTCATCTCAAGAATCGTGTGTTTACACGTGGTCCCCCGCACCATCGTTTCTGATCGAGGTGCGTTATTCGTATCCAGATTTTGGGAGCAACTACATGCTTCCTTGGGAACCAAGTTAATTCGGAGTTCCGCGTACTATCCGCAAACTGATGGTCAAACAGAGAGAGTAAATCAGATTCTGGAGGATATGCTATGGGCATGTGTCATCAGTCATGGAAAGAATTGGTATGACCATCTACTGTTAGCAGAATTCTCATATAATAACAGTTATCAATCCAGCATCAGAATGGCCCCGTATGAAGCTCTTTATGGCCGGAAGTGCCGCACACCGCTGAATTGGTGTAAGTCCGGTGAGAGAGTGGTCTACAAGATTGATCTTGTGAATGAAGCCGAGGAATGAGTGTGAGTGATTCAAGCCAAATTAAAGGCTGCTCAATCTCGGCAAAAAAGCTATGCAGATAAATGACGTCGACATCTCCACTTCAACATTGGGGATGAAGTGTATCTTCGTGTCTCTCATGAAAGGGATTCATCGTTTTGGAGTGAAGGGAAAACTTGCTCGACGATTCATCAGGTCGTTTGCTGTTGTTGAAATATGCGGACCCGTGGCCTATCGTCTAGAGCTACCGGCGTCACTTTCGGGTATTCACAATGTTTTCCACGTCTCTCAGCTGCGGAAATGTCTTAAGTACCCAACTGCAGTTCATATGGGAAACATTGAGGATCTTCAAACGGATCTCACTTATTCTGAGTATCCGATCCAGATTATCGACGAGAAGACTCGCGCCACAAGAAATCGGACATTGCGATTTTACAAAGTCTTGTGGAGCAACCACACCGCTGATGAATTCATGTGGGAAAGAGAGGATTTTCTCCGTTTCAAGTTTCCCAACGTGTTTGTACCATATGTCCAGTAGTCATTCTCCCTTCTTTCTTCTTTTTATAATCTCGGGATGAGATTCTTTTAAGGGGGGAGGAATGTAACAGCCCTAACTTTTGTAAAGTTTGATTTTAGCTTATGAAACAAAGTTAAGGCGAAGAAAGGCTATATTTGTGTCACATAAAATGATGAACACACAAAGGGACATGTGAGGGAGTTAAAAAATTTCTCTAGCCCATGCTGAACACATGTTAACCTAGGGGAAAGAATTTCACTCCCAAAACTCTAACTCATGTGCACCTCCTCTATGAGCAGACTGGAGGGAATTTAACCGATATTTGAATTCTTTTGAAAGGATTCATGTTCAGATTGCCCAAATGCATACAAAGAGATTCACCGATACATTCCCCATGTATCAATGAGCTCATGATCGAAATTTGGATATTTTTGGAGCTCGTATACCAATTATGCTGAGAAATTTTCGAGGGAGAGTTCAAATTCAAATTTGAATTTGAAAACTGAACCAAACATGCTCAATTTTGAAAGTTGAGTTTAGATTCAAATTCCTCACATCATGTTTGGTCTACCGTCATATTTTGGTGGAATTCAGACAAAGGCGGTGCGGGAAATTTAAAGCACAGAGGGGAGAAGGTTTTAGGGACTGTGGACCCCACCAGTCAGTGACTCGGTGCGGTGAACCAACGTGCTCGACTCCTCAGCGCGCGCCAGCTCCGGACAAACCAGCCACGATGACTAATCGGCGCCACCTCCTGCTCTCAGCAAGTTTGCTTGCTCTTACCCCCCGTATACGACGGCAAAACGAAGTTGGTTGCTTCCCCAGCTTGTGCCGCCTCTCTACTCGTCCTCCCGCACGCGAAGAACCGCCACCCACTCTCTGTTTCTCCCGTTCACGCCATAGCAACCCGAGCTCAGTTGCTCGAGCTCCCCACAGCAAAGAGCAGCGCCAACGCATGCTCTAGCCGGCTAGCACTTTTCCTCCCCAGTTCCGTGATCGTTTGCGCGCCGAAATTCGATGTTCGGCCGTGCGCTCGAGTGAACACCAAAGAAACTGAGTTGGGTCGCCGTGGACAGCTCAAACCAAAGAAGCTCACACTCAAGCGATCCAACTCATCGGTGCATCTATGACCCTAGCTACTCCTCTCTGAAGCTCAGCCCTAGCCATTGATCACAGAGGGAGAATTTTGAGTTTTCCTCCCAGGCGACACAACTCGACACCAAGGTAGAAATTTGCAAAATTCATCTTCAATTCGTGTCGGTTGTGTTTCAAACTCCACACATGGGATCTTAGATACCTAGCGCACCTCCTCCATGCATTCTAGGCCGAGAAACTGAGTGTAGAGCAAGAAATCCGAGTTCTTTTCGAGGGAGTACCGCCGGACCCTGTCGGACGCATGGTGCCGATGGGTTTGGAGCGCTCTCCGGTCCGTTTAGACTCCATGTCCATGTTCTACACGTTTCCCTGGTGCTTTAGATCCTGAGAGCCGATCGTTTGGTGAAGAAATGAGTCGCCGCAACCTCGCCGGAACCCTAAACCTTGCTGTTGCTGATGCGCGATGGTTTCTGGTGGTCGCCGGCCGCAGGAGACCTTGCCAACGTGTTCAGCGTCCCAAATAATTGGGGGGCGGCAAGCAGGGGGTCGGGAGGTTGCCGGAAAGTGGATTCTGGTGACCCTCGCCGGAGGGCACCGCCACTGCTCTGTTTGGCGCGAGGTTGAAGATGAGGGATGACAGGTGGGGCCCACGGGCAGGTTTTAAATATTTCCAGATTTTCCCATTTTAGTTCAAACTTTGAAGAGCCATAACTTTATGTAAGAATATCCAACTATTGTCAAATAAATTTTGTTGGATTCCTATAAAAGAGTACTATTCAGGAGTGAAGCCCAATGTTTATGAAAATCCCTGTATTTGGCTCATTAGTTCATTTAAGGAAAATATTGTAGGAATTTTTACAGGAGTTCTGTTTATTAGAAAATTACCAAATTTGGGTAGGACCTTCTTCCGAAAATCCTTGAACTCCAGTAAAACTTTCAGAGGCATTGGATCTCATTAGCTTGGCCAAATGTGGTGTCAATCCTTTATGTCTCTGAAAAAAGGGAAAATGAACAGAGACATTTTCAGACTTTTACCCAAGATTGTAAAATCCATATCTCCATGTAGGAAACTACAAAAATAGTAAAACCAATTACTATGGACTCATGACATTTTGTACTTCACATAGTCTACTTTGCAGCATAGGAAAGCTTAATATCTAGGGGGTAAAGGCAGATTAGTGAAAACAACATAAGGAATTATTGTGATCACATGGTGCCATTTCATGAGCTCAAATTGTGCACACTGCCTAGATACCTTCCATAGAATCTGTGGTAAAATTTTCAGATTCACTGGACCTCTGGAACTTGAGCTACCATCCTTTAGGTTTAAGTGTTCATATAATGGACTTAATCACATGGTGATTACTAGTATCTCCTTTTCACCTAGCTTTCATCATCTCTAAGATTGTAGATCCAACAACAGAAACCTTGCTGTTGTTTGTCCCTTTTAAGTGTGAGTTAACTTGAACAATAGCTTTGGAACAGTTTCTAAATTCTCCCGGAGGAGAAATGAGGATTGTCGAAGTGTGTGGTCGACACTTCCCCCGGACCTGCTCTGGCAGCCCGCAGAGGTTCTTTTTCAGAGGGGCTAGTCGCTTGCGGAGAGCTTAAGCGTAGGGACGAGTTAGGGAGGAGCTTGACATGGCGAGTTTTATGTGGTTCGGGCCGCCGGAGCATAAAACCCTACGTCCACGGTGAGCAGAGGTGCTCGCTGTATTGCTTGTTGCTCAGAACCGGAGTCCTGAGCTTGAGGATGAGTTATGCCTAGGGTGTGAGTTGCTGGAGTGCGAACCCTTGCTAACGTTGCCTACCCAAGCCTTTTATAATCCGCAACTTCGCCGGAACCGTAAACCTTGCTGTTGCTGATGCGCGATGGTTTCTGGTGGTCGCCGGCCGCAGGAGACCTTGCCAACGTGTTCAGCGTCCCAAATAATTTGGGGGCGGCAAGCAGGGGGTCGGGAGGTTGCCGGAAAGTGGATTCCGGTGACCCTCGCCAGAGGGCACCGCCATTGCTCTGTTTGGCGCGAGGTTGAAGATGAGGGATGACAGGTGGGGCCCACGGGCAGGTTTTAAATATTTCCAGATTTTTCCCATTTTAGTTCGAACTTTGAAGAGCCATAACTTTATGTAAGAATATCCAACTATTGTCAAATAAATTTTGTTGGATTCCTATCAAAGAGTACTATTCAGGAGTGAAGCCCAATGTTTATGAAAATCCCTGTATTTGGCTCATTAGTTCATTTAAGGAAAATATTGTAGGAATTTTTACAGGAGTTCTGTTTATTAGAAAATTACCAAATTTGGGTAGGACCTTCTTCCGAAAATCCTTGAACTCCAGTAAAACTTTCAGAGGCATTGGATCTCATTAGCTTGGCCAAATGTGGTGTCAATCCTTTATGTCTCTGAAAAAAGGGAAATGAACAGAGACATTTTCAGACTTTTACCCAAGATTGTAAAATCCATATCTCCATGTAGGAAACTACAAAAATGGTAAAACCAATTACTATGGACTCATGACATTTTGTACTTCACAAAAAGTCTACTTTGCAGCATAGGAAAGCTTAATATCTAGGGGGTAAAGGCAGATTAGTGAAAACAACATAAGGAATTATTGTGATCACATGGTGCCATTTCATGAGCTCAAATTGTGCACACTGCCTAGATACCTTCCATAGAAGCTGTGGTAAAATTTTCAGATTCACTGGTCCTCTGGAACTTGAGCTACCATCCTTTAGGTTTAAGTGTTCATATAATGGACTTAATCACATGGTGATTACTAGTATCTCCTTTTCACCAAGCTTTCATCATCTCTAAGATTGTAGATCCAACAAACAGAAACCTTGCTGTTGTTTGTCCCTTTTAAGTGTGAGTTAACTTGAACAATAGCTTTGGAACAGTTACTAAATTGCTTTTGAAATATATATGCATTGCAATATAATAGCTCACGTGACGTCGACGTTCGACGAGGACTCGTTGAGCAAGGCAAGCCCCGGTTTGCATATAATTACCGTTTTAAATTTTGCTTTACTTCACCTCATGTTTATTAGACTTGATATTGTGCATTATGTCTAGGATGATTGAAACCCACTTGCATGGCTATTACATCCCTGAGTAGAAGGTTTTGTGTAGGCTTTGCCTCGTCGTAGATGCTAGGCTAATGTTGTAGCTAGCTCGGTAGAAGTCGAGTAGTAAAAAGCTACTCGCGAGAAAGTTCGAGTAATGGCGTTACTCGCGAGAGGTTGATGATAAGAGCACACTCATGAAAATGAGATGGGGACGGGGATGTTCCTGTAGGATGGAGCGCTCAAGGTTAGTCTCGACCTGCGATGGGTGTGACAATGCTTGAGACCACATTGGGTCTGGGCCGGGATGGTAAGGCAAATATGGAGGTTGGTTGTAGCCCTATCCGTATCGGTTAAGGACCGCGCATATGCGGCCCTGCTGGACAAGATTGAGCTGTACTGGATATATAGTAGGGTATGGGACCCATGTAACTGATATAACTCGATGGGCCGTGATATAGAAACTCATCCTTCTCGTGGGAATGGCATCGAGAAGGCGGGAGGTGTAAATCCTTTAGCGGGCAACTTCGACGTGTCCTCGTAGAGGACCATCTTGCTCGGTGCGAAACATTTTTCTATGTCAGGGTGTCGTGTGAAAGGTTGCTGCATACAACGTAAGAAAGAGATCTTGAGAGAGTCTTTCGAGGCGGGTGTATGTGTCGTGTATTCCGGGTTGCTATTGATTTGAATCACCGTCGCTCGCGGAAGAGGATTGAGCATACTTGCCCACTGCCTTAACTTGCTCTTATGGATGAATCCTTGTATTGGAACCTTGGCTGAATTAGATATAGTGCCAACTAAAGTGCATTTCCACCTTAGGCTAGCAACATCGGGATAAGCGTTTCTTGTTTGATTGTGGACTTCCGGTGTTGTGAGGCATGAGGACAACTAAAATGAAGGCTATAAGAATTTGAATATAAGGATCAAGTTTAGTCAAGCTTCATTTTGCAAATTCATGTTCCTACTATCTTACTACCCCTGCATGTAGAGTTACATGTTTCGGATTGATGGTTAAGACTTGTTGAGTCTTAGTGCTCACGGTTGCTTCTGAGTTGTTTTTGCAGGTAGCATGATGCCTTCTATGAAGAGGGTTGTTCGGTGAGACGACGAACCTCACGGTTCGTTCCACTCACCGGAAAACCTAGGCGCTGCCTTTCTTAGTGAATCTAGTAGGAAGCGTTCACGGGCTGAACGACTTCTCTTCGGCGTAGTTGGGTCGAGAGTGAGTAGTTGTCTAGTTTTAAATTCCGATGCGTATGTACATTATGTTGTAAAAGATCTTATTTTGAGTAACATAAAATAGTTTCATTATGTTCCTACCGTCTTTTCGTGCATGCTGTTGGGTGCCGCATCGCACGACACCACCCAATGTGATTCCTGGGCACAACAGTGTGGTATCAGAGCCGCATTGGGAATAGCACGCATGAAATGAGCATACTTTCGAAACCTTAGAAGTATACGAGTGAGGAACATATAGTATGCCCACATAAGGAATATTATTAGCATAGTTACTTAAGGTGGCAAACTAACAGTGTGTTATCATTCTGTATTTCAATTCTGTAACGACAGACCTACGTGGAGGTAAGCATGGTAAGGAACGCAACCAAAAGCGAATCAATTTCCGTTAGCTCCCCCATACGAGGAAAGTAGTGTGGGATGTCCCGTTCAGCAATGGACGGGAAGTGAATATGTTTTCTAAGACTCTTCATGTCTTAGAGACATATGAAATGCACTAGCCTCCAGTGCGCAAACCCAGGGGCAAGAGGAGGAGACCCCATCGTGTGGTTTGTAACACGAAGTATGTTCTCTAGGACTCTTCATGACCTATGAGGCAGACAAAAGCGCTGTTCCACCGGTGTGCTTTATTGCAAAGGTGTGGAGCCCCCGTCGGGTGGTGAATAACCCGATCATGTACCTTGAGACGTGGCTTGAGTCAAGGACGGCCCGTACGGCAATGATACAGGGAGTATGTTTTTACTATGATATGGACCTGCCTGAAATGACAAACCAATGTGTGCATCACTATTGAGTGGTTTTCTGCAGGTACCTTAACAATGTTAGTACATTGCGGTTAGAAAACATTTTTGATGACCGTGTTAGTGCCACCACTTGAGACGTATGTGCCGGTATAAAGCTAGTTAGGATTTTAATTTGGTGAGTCAACGTAGTACCGTGATATGTTTTAAACTGCATGAAATAGGAGGTTTGCAAACAAAAGAGTAAATTTGGAGTCTAGGATTCCATTAGGTGTTAATAAACTCCTATATTGAACTAAGAGTCAATTGGGAGTATATATTTATTAACAGAGATTTACGAATAACCTCCCTTGTTTTCGGCAGAATTTTGCTGAACTTTAACAGGGCATAACTTTTGTTTGGTTGAACCAATTGAGGTGAGTGATACATTTCTGGAAAGTTTTGAAGTCTTCTACAACTTTTATGTAGAACTCCAGATCAGAATCACCCTCCAAATGGATGAAATTCTCAGATGAGTGTCAACTGTCCAAAAACAAGGCAGACACAAATTGCTCTCTGGAAATTTCTGTATTTTGACCATAACTTTCTGTAGAAAAATTTCTAAGGTTCATGTAATACACGGTTGGAAAGGTTGTGATATGTGCTACGACTTTGTAGTTCAAAGAGTCTCCAGATTTGGAGTCTTAATTGTATGGAATCTTGCGGACAAAACAGCTACTTCCAAAGGAGGTGCTGTCAAAATTGTTCCAGATTTCTGTCAACTTAGAAATATCACAACTTTTGATCCAGAACTGATATGAGGGCAAATAAATACTCCTCGGAAAGATATTGAAGTTAACTATAACTTTGGTATTCAACTTGAGACATGAAATTGCCATTTCCATATTCAAATTCTAGGATTAAAACAATGGGTCATTCTGAACAGAGTAGTGTTTATTGCCATTTAGCTGTACTGGATATATAGTGGGTTATGGGACCCATAACACTGATGTAACTCGATTGACCATGATATAGAAACTCATCCTTCACGTGGGAATCCTTTATGTCTCTGAAAAATGGGAAAATAAACAGAGACATTTTTAGCATTTCTTATCAACTTCCCAAAATTCATATCTCATTGTTGGAAGCTCCGAAAATGGTGAAACAAATTTTGTCAAAACCATGGAGACCTACCCTAATTAGATCTTCCACTGTTAGACATGTTAAAACTCCAGATTTGGGCTCAAAATTTAGAAAAGCCTTATACTTGTGAGAATTTTGGAGACCACATGGTGCAACAAAATTTCTCCAAATTTTGCTCAGATTATCCTTAGAGAGTCTAGTATTCACTGTAAAAATCCCAAAACCAACTAAGGAACATAAAAAGCAGTAGCTATAAATAGAAGTGAATTCTTATATTTCATTAGCACTTATACATATATTTTGCTACATCTCATATAGTGACCGAAGTTGAATATACACTGGAGCCGTTGGACGTCCTCCCACCAGACGCTGACTTTCCATTTAACCTGCAACCAGGCAAGCCCCGGTTTGCATTTAAGTATCTTTTACAAAGTTTTTCATTTGTACTCTTATGTCTAGGTTGAAATAGTTGCATTAGAGTTACGATGTTTGAAACCCCACTTGCATGACTTTAAATCCTACGAAGGGTTTGGTAGTTCACAGACTCGACGAGTAGAAAATATCGTGCTAATATGCTTAGGATCTCGGTAGAAGTCGAGTAGTTGGAATCTTATCGCGAGGTAAGATTTTATCACCCGGTATGGCAAGAGTAGAAAATGGCTTAAGAGTGTTGAAAATGAGACCCAGCAGGGGGGATAGGATGCAGTGAGCGGAGGTCTCACATGCGTAGCTCTGTTGGTGTCGATCGAGGATCGAGTCGTGTGCGGGCCTGATGAACAAGTACCGAACAGTACTGGATGGCATACTGACATAAGCAGGAAACCGATGTAATTGGTTAACCTAGATGCTGAGGCTTACCCAACCGTTTTATAGGAGTGGGTTGAGGGTAGCAAGGTGTAAATCTGCCAGTGGGCACAATCACGCTCCACGCGGGGACCTCCTGCCCGTTACGGATGGACCGGTTCGGCATTTGGGTTTCCTTTGACAGGTGGTTGCATACAACAGAGTAGGAAGGTGTGTGGCATCATACTTCTGAAAGTGGGTGTATGTGACGTGTTGTCCAGGTGTCTCCTGATTGCAATCACCGTCCCTCGCGGTTATTTGAGTACCGCTTGTTCACTATTCTGTGACGTAGTAAGAAGTGAAAGAAACCAGATGAATGATAATATGCTGTGATGAACTATTAATGTTTTGAAATCATGTCTGCTGTAGTTGTAGAGCTAATTAAGTTTATCTTCCACTTTGGGCATCACCACATCGGAGGAAAGCGTTTCTTGTTTGATTGTGGACTTCCGATGTGAGGGCTCCCTAAGGCTCATTAAACCGCTGCTATAAAACTGAAAGTAATGATTAACATGTAGGTGTGTCTTTAATGCAATGTCTTTATCCCATATTACTAATCCCTGAATGTAGAGTTCCATGACTAGGTTGTCGGTTAAGCCTTGCTGAGCCATCGTGCTCACGGTTGCAATATTTGAGCCGTGTGCAGGTGAGAGCTATGAGGAGGGGTCCGAGGATGAGGCGGTGCCCCCGTCGGGGTACACGGCCGAGTTGGAGCACTGCACGCCACCGTGACCTTCGTTGGAGTGCTGCTAGTGTGTAGCGTCCCCGGGCTGGACAGCTACACTTTTTGCTTAGTTAGTATGAGAGTTTAACTATGTATAACACTTCCGCTGTATAAATAAGTTTGTAAAAGACTTCCGCTGTGTTTTTATATCAAATTAAAGTTTGTATGTTGTTCTTAATCTTTTCTTGTGTGCTGTTGGGTGCCGCATCGCACGGCACCACCCTATGTGATCCCGGAGTGGGTGAACCATGGGGTGGTCCCCATAGTCATGGTATCAGAGCCGCATTGGGGATAGCACGCTCGAAATAAGCCTATTTTGAAAATTTAGAAGTAGTCGAGTGATGATTAGTCACTAAGCCCACATAAGGTCTATGATAGTAGTAGATATTATGGGGGAAATGCTAACATACTTGTTATTAATTTGTAACGATGCTCCGGCGTCAGGTAAGAGGTAAGGTATGTCACCGCAGGTGGATCAATTGCGGTAAGATCGCCATACGATCAATGGTATGGAATGGTTTACCGTGGCTTGGCACGGTAGTTAATATGAGTCTCTGAACCGCTCCATGGTTCTGAGAGCATATGAAAACGCTGATCTCCAGCGTGCTTTAGGAAAAAGTGAGAATACCACATCGTGTGGTAAGCAACACGATAGTATGCAACTCTTGAACGGTCAATGTTCAAATGGCCATACGCAGCGCTCGCCATCGGCGTGCCTCAATAGTCATGAGGCAGTAGGTGGTACCGTTGGGTTGATAAAATTCCCAACCGTGACGACCCGTTCACGCTCTACTCGGGTTCCCCGTCGTGTGGTGTGAAAACACGACCATGTATCTTGAGACGTGGCTTGACTCAAGGACGATCCGTATGGCAATGATACGGAACGTATGTTTTTACTATAATATGGAACTGCCTGAAATGTCAAAAACCCTTGTGTGCACCATTATTTTGTGGTCTTCTGCAGGTACATTAACTATGTTAGTGCATGACGTGTAGAAACCGCTTGTGAGTGACGTATTTAGTTCCACCATTTGACACGTATATGCCGGAATACCGGCTTAGGATTTTTCTTTGGTGAGGAAACATAGTACCGAGATGAGTATTAGTTGCATAAAAGTATATTTTCAAAGAAAAGAGTTAAAATGAAGTTTAGGATTCCATTTATGTGTTATTGAACTCCCATATTGAACTAAGAGTCAATTGGGAGTATAGATTCAATCTTAAAGACTTAGGAACAACCTCCCCTGTTTTTGGCAGAAACTTTTCTGAACTTAAACAGGGTATAACATAGGATTGGTTGAACCAACGGAGGTGTGGGATACCATTCTGGAAAGGTTTTGAAGTCTTCTACAGCTTTTATGTAGTAGAACAAAATCTCCCTCCAAGTGGATGAAAATCTCAGATGAGTAGGCACTGTCCAGAAACAAGGCAGACCAAAATGCTCTCTGGAATTTTCTGTATTTCGACCACAACTTTCTGTAGAAAAATTTCTAAGGGTCAAGTAAGACATCGTTAGAAAGTATAGTAAATGTGCTACAACTTTGTAGTTCAGTGCTTTCCTAGATTGAGGGCAGAATATGATGGAATTTTCTGAACAAAACAGCCACTTGCAAAAGAGGTGCTGTCAAAATTCCTGAGAAAATTCTGTCAACTTGTAAAAATCATAACTCATAAAATAGCAAGGCTATGGAGGCAAATAAATACAATATGGATTACTTTTTGAGTCTACTACAACTGTGTTGCTGAACTCTAGTCCAGA
Organism: Neostapfia colusana; assembly: GCA_030760725.1. NCBI lineage: Eukaryota > Viridiplantae > Streptophyta > Magnoliopsida > Poales > Poaceae > Neostapfia > Neostapfia colusana. The sequence goes on from JASWHV010000011.1 coordinate 22,994,613, forward strand.
TTTAGCCTCCAAGGTGTCGAAAACAGTTAAATTCTTCCAACTGGTCTGCTGGACTAGAAGCTAGACAGAGAACACCATGTTGAAGTTTTTTCAATCAAAACACTTGGTTTCACTTTTCGATATCCAGTGGCTGTTGTACAACAGTGAATGGAGTCGAAAAAATTTTATGCATTCAACATATCACTTCGAGCGAGGACATGTTTGGGTCTTGTACGATAGCGAGGATTTATGCATGCTAACATACTTAACATCCCATATTGGCCCACGATGGTCGAAATGAACTTTTAATCCATAAAATTCATTACTTTAGAACTCGATCATGTGGCATGGTCCAGGGATGTATATGTTGTATAAAGTTTATACTTATCCATATGTGTGAATCTTATGCATATTAATTGTTCCATTCTCGCACTACTATTGTATAGACTGGATGAAGTAATCAAGCATGTGCTTATCATTTAAATGGTGGGAATCTATACCTGACTTCTCTAATGATGTTAGAGAGTCAAAAACTCGATGTCGTTTTAGAAATGTCATGGATACATCGCCATGGTGCTGTTCTTGACATCATTCCACGTGTGGTTCATTTAAACTCTCCACTTCATGAACCACATTTCTTATTCTTGACCGCTCGGTTCAAGAAGCTCCATCCACATATAACACGGAAGCCATAAAACTTGAGGATATTCGTGTGGTCCATGAATACCCGGATGTCTTTCTAGATGATCTCCCGGGCATGCCACCCGAAAGGGTTGTCGAGTTCAAGATCGAACTTGTACCCGCGGCGACACCAATATCACGGAGACTGTATAAGATGGATCCGAATGAGCTAGCTGAATTGAAGGAGCAGCTCAATGATTTAATGAAGAAGGGTTCATTTGACCGAGTTCCTCGCCATGGGGATGCTCGGTGCAGTTTGTAAAAAGAAGGATGAAACCTCGAGGTTGTGTGTGGACTACCGACCTCTCAACGCCGTCACCATCAAGAATAAATATCCATTGCCCGCATCGATATTCTCTTCGATCAACTTGTGGGTGCGAGTGTATTTTCAAAGATGGATCTTTGCTCCGGATATCATAAAATCAAGATCCGAGCAGAGGATATTTTGAAGACGGCCTTCTCGACGAGATATGGGCTGTATGAATACCTCATCATGTCCTTTGGTCTCACCAACACCCCGGCACATTTCATGTATCTCATGAACTCAATGTTCATGCCGGAGTTGGACAAATTCGTGGTGGTGTTCATCGATGACATCTTGGTTTATTCCAAGTCTGAAGAAGAACACGTCGAACACCTGCATATCGTGCTTCAACGATTGCGAGACCATAAGCTTTATGCCAAGTTCAGCAAGTGCGAGTTTTGGATCAGCCAAGTGCCATTTCTTGGTCATATTATTTTTGCAGAAGGCATTGCAGTTGATCCAAGCAAAATCGAGCAAGTGCTGAAATGGAAGTCCCCCACAACTGTCAATGAAGTCAGAAGTTTCCTCGGTTTAGCAGGATATTATCGGAGATTCATACCGAACTTCTCCAAGCTTGCTAAGCCGATGACTGAACTGTTGAAGAAGGGGATCAAATATGTTTGGAACTCAGCTTGTCAAGGCGCTTTCCAAGCATTGGTGAAGCATTTTACAACAGCCCCGGTGTTAGCTCAACCGGATACGACCAAGCCCTTCGACGTATATTATGATGCGTCCGGCATGGGGCTTGGCTGTGTATTGATGCAAGGAGGAAGAGTGGTCACCTATGGCTCACGTCAACTTTGTAACCACGAGCAGCACTATCTGACTCATGATCTTGAGCTTGCTGCTGTGGTGTTGGCATTGAAAATGTGGAGACACTATTTACTTGGGAACTTAGTGCACCTCTACACCGACCACAAGAGTCTGAAATATATATTCACTCAAAAGGAGTTGAATATGCGGCAACGGAGATGGCTAGAGCTGATCAAAGACTATGAGATCGAGATTCACTACCATCCCAGAAAGGCAAACATTGTTGCCGATGCCTTAAGCTGCAAATCTCATGTCAACAATCTGTCCATCACCCCACTTGAAGAGGAGGAGCCGAGTCTGTACTTGGTTCCATATGGGGTATTATATAATCTTGCTCTCGTCCCCACCATACAAGAGGAGATTATGGAAGCTCAGAAGGAAGACATGGGGATATCGCACATTCGGAGAAGAATGAAGAATGGCGAAATGAAATGCTTAAGAAGGGATGAACACGGTACTCTATGGTTTAAAGACCGTATTGTGGTACCCCGTGACATGAAGCTTCGGAAGAAAATCTTGGACGAAGCTCATTTGTCCAAGTATTCTATTCATCCAGGCAGCAACAAGATGTACCAGGATCTGAAAACCAGGTTTTAGTGGACGCAGATGAAAAGAGAAATCACAAAGTACGTATCCGAATGCGATACGTGTCGGCAGGTGAAAGCCGACCATATGCGTAAAACCAGACAGCTGCAACCATTGAAAATTCCAGCGTGGAAGTGGGAGGATATCATCATGGACTTCATAGTCGGGTTACCTCTCACCTCCCACAACCATAATTTGAATTGGGTGATAGTCGATCGACTAACCAAGTCAGCACATTTTATTCCCGTACATACGGGTTACGTGGCCAAGAAATATGCGGAGCTGTATATTGCAAGGATCTTGTGCTTGCACGGTGTTCCCCGCACAATTATTTCAGATCGCGGTGCGCTGTTCGTCACTCAGTTTTGGGAACAGCTGCACGCGTCATTGGGGACCAAACTAATCCGAAGCTCCACGTATCACCCGCAGACGGATGGTCAAACTGAACAGGTGAATCAAGTGCTTGAAGACATGCTACGCGCTTGTGCCATCCACCATGGCACATGGCAAAAATTGGGACGATCATTTGCTGTTGGCAGAGTTTTCTTACAACAATGGCTATCAAGCTAGCATCAAGATGGCGCTGTATGAAGCTCTCTACGGCCGGAAATGCCACACACCTCTTAACTGGTGCGAGTCCAGTGAACGAGTTATATACGGAATCGAACTTGTAAATGAGGATGAAGAACGAGTGCGAGTAATGCAAGTCAATCTTAAGGCTGCTCAATCTCGTCAGAAGAACTATGCGGATAAAAGACGCCGTCCTCTCCACTTCGACATCGGGGACCATGTTTATGTCCGTGTGTCTCTGATGAAGGGAGTTCATCGGTTTGGAGTGAAGGGCAAACACGCGCCGCGATTCATTGGTCCGTTCGCCGTCATTAAAAAATGCGGACCCGTGGCCTATCGCCTGGATTTACTGGTGTCGCTCGCGGGAATTCACAATTATCTTCCACATCTCTCAGCTCAGGAAGTGCCTCAAACCCTCGGAATCCGCACTGAAGACATAGAAGTTGTTCAACCGGACCTCACATACGCAGAATATCTAATCCGGATTATCAATGAAAAGACTCACGCCACAAGAAACCGGACTTTATGGTTTTACAAGGTCTTGTGGAGTAACCATACCGCTGACGAGGCGACATGGGAAAGCGAGGACTACCTACAAGCGAATTATCCAGACTTGCTATCATCGTATACCAGGTAAACTTTCCCCACCTTTCTTTTCTTTTGGAAATCTCAGGATGATATTATTTTTAAGGGGGGAGGGATGTAAAATCCCCAAAAGTGCTAACAAAAATTTCAGCAAATTTACACTTAGGAAAAATGAGGGGAATTAAAACTTTGAATTGTAACAGTGTAAGTACAAAGTGAGGATTCAAACTTCCCAAAAACTTCCAACATGGAGATCTAAATTCATAACTCGGGTATTTATATTTCAAATATTCAACCTTCCAAATTTCAGCTCATTTAGAGGGGTTCTAACATTTGTTTGGGATTAAAAGAGGAAGCCCTCTAATCTGAATTTAAATTTCAGTTTCAAATTCCAACTTCTTCAATTTGCAAATTTGGATCCAAAAATGTGTTCTCCACATTTGAATTAGCAACCACACCAAAATTCAGAAATATTGGAGTTGGTTTGCTATGTATTTGGAACAATGCAAAACGAGAATTCAAATTTCAATTCAAATTCCAATAACCAAACTCAATTCAAATTCCACACTAGATTTCAAATCATTTGAATTCCATATTTCAAACCATGACTTTGAGGTGAATTAAAGCATTCAAGTTTGAGTAGCTGTGGTAAAAAGATCTGTGGAAAATTTGGTGAAGAAATGAGCTGGTGGGACCCAGCAGTCAGCAACACAAGTCTTTTAACCGACTCAATTCTTCCCTCTGTCGCCCACGCGATCACAGCGCGCCGGCGCCACCCCCGCCCGAGGCCGAAGGCGCCACCTCCTGCTTGCTCAATGGGGGCTCGTCCTGATCACCACGCCCGAGTGCCACAGAACCATTTCGTTTCCTCAGCTCGCTCAGGCTGTTCTTCCTCCCGCGAACACGAGCTCGTGCCGCGCCGCATCTGTTCTTGCTAGCCTGAGCCACGCGAGCTTGTTTTGGTCAAACTCCAAACAGCAAAGAGTAGCGCCTTGACGTGCTCTAGCACATCCCATATTCCCTCCAAAGTTTACCGCTTGGAGCTGCTCACAAAACACGAGTTGGCGCCAAAGCTTTGAGGTGCACCGAACCTCACCGTTTCGCCCCATCCGGCCGACTTCCTACACAAGAAAGGTGCGTGGGTAACCCTAGGTGGTGTAGCTGCAAGCCATGTAGCAAATGATACATCGGGTGGCTCAAATTTTCTTCTTTCCTGAACCCTAGTGTAGAAGAGTAGAGCTCGGTTCAAAACCAAATCGGGTTACACAATCAACCAAACCTCGAGATAACGTGCACATAGCTTCTAACCTCCCTAGCGCCCATCCTCGAAAAAGAACCGATGAAAACCATCAAGTGCTGGCCATGTTCTAGCCGATTTTCGCGCCGCCATGGGAAACCACCTCGGCTCACCGTTGAACCCTATTTTGTTGGCCGTTTCATCGAGTTGGGTAGCCCGTTCTAGCTTCTACACTTCCCACTGGTGTTCTAGAGACCGAGAGCTGATCGTTTGGTTTAGGAATGAAGCATCCCGACCTCGCCGGAGTTGTAAACCCTGCTGTCACCGGTGTGCACCATTTTTCGGCAAGTTTCGGCCGCCGGCGACAACACCATCGAGCTCAGCGGGGTGAAAAATGGGAGAGCGGCGAGATTTGGCCTGGGAGGCGGCCGGGAATGCCGTTCCTGCCACCCTCGCCGGAGAACATTGCCAGGTCCTCTGTTTGGCGCGAGGTGGAAGAGAATGCTGACATGTGGGGCCCGCCGGCAGCGTTTAAACATTTCCAGATTTTCCTGTTTCAGTTTAAACTTTGAAGAGCCATAACTTTGTGTAAGAATGTCCAAAAATTGTCAAACAAATTTTGTTGGATTCCACTCAGAGAATACTATCCAATGGTACAGCCCAATTGTTACAAAAATCTCTGTATTTGGCTCATTAATTCATTTAAATAAAATATTGCAGGAATTTTCACAGGAGTTCTGTTTATTGAAAAATTCCCAAATTTGGGCAGGACATTCTTCCAAAAATCCTTGAACTCCAGTAAAAATTTCAGAGGCATTAGACCTCATTTGCTTTGCCAAAAGTGGTGTCAATCCTTTATGTCTCTGAAAAATGGGAAAATAAACAGAGACGTTTTCAGCATTTCTTATCAACTTCCAAAAATTCATATCTCTCTGTTGGTAGCTCCAAAAATGGTGAAACAAATTTTGTTAAAACCATGGAGACCTACCCTAATTAGATCATCCACTGTTAGACATGTTAAAACTCCAGATTTGGGCTCAAAATTCAGAGAAGCCTTGTACTTGTGGAAATTTTGGAGACCACATGGTGCAACGAAATTTCTCCAAATTTTGTTCAGATCATCCTTAGAGAGTCTAGTATTCACTGTAAAAATCCCAAAACCAATTAAGGAACATAAATAGCAGTAGATATAAATAGAAGTGAATTCTTATATTTCATTAGCACTTATACATATATTTTGCTACATCTCATATAGTGACCGAAGTTGAAGATACACCGGAGCCGTTGGACGTCCTCCCACCAGACGCTGACTTTCCATTTAACCTGCAACCAGGCAAGCCCCGGTTTGCATTTAAGTATCTTTTACAAAGTTTTTCATTTGTACACTTATGTCTAGGTTGAAATGGTTGCATTAGAGTTAAGATGTTTGAATCCCCACTTGCATGAATTTAAATCCTATGAAGGGTTGGGTAGTTCACAGACTCGACGAGTAGAGAATGCCGTGTTAATATGCTTAGGATCTCGGTAGAAGTCGAGTAGTTGGAATCTACTCACGAGGTATGGTTTTATCACCCGGTATGGCAAGAGTAGAAAATGGCTTAAGAGTGGTGAAAATGAGACCCAGCAGGGGGGATAGGATGCAGTGAGCGGAGATCTCACGTGCGTAGCTCTGTTGGTGTCGATTGAGGACCGAGTCATGTGCGGGCCTGATGAACAAGTATCGAACAGTACCGGATGGAATACTGTCATAAGCAGGAAACCGATGTAATTGGTTAACCTGGGTGCCAAGGCTTACCCAACCGTTTTATAGGAGTGGGTTGAGGGTAGCAAGGTGTAAATCTGCCGGTGGGCACAGTCACGCTCCACGCAGGGACCTCCTGCCCGTTACGGATGGACCGGTTCGGCATTTGGGTTTCCTTTGAAAGGTGGTTGCATACAACAGAGTAGGAAGGTGTGTGGTATCACACTTCTGAAAGTGGATGTATGTGACGTGTTGTCCGAGTGTCTCCTGATTGCAATCACCATCCCTCGCGGTTATTTGAGTACCACTTGTTCACTGTTCTATGACGTAGTAAGAAGTGAAAGAAGCCAAATGAATGATAATATGCTGTGATGAACTATTAATGTTTTGAAACCATGTCTGCTGTAGTTGTAGAGCTAATTAAGTTTATCTTCCACTTTGGGCATCACCACATCGGAGGAAAGCGTTTCTTGTTTGATTGTGGATTTCCGATGTGAGGGCTGCCTAAGGCTCATTAAACCGCTGCTATAAAACTGAAAGTAAGGATTAACATGTAGGCGTGTCTTTACTGCAATGTCTTTATCCCATATTACTAATCCCTGCATGTAGAGTTCCATGACTAGGTTGTCGGTTAAGCCTTGCTGAGCCATCGTGCTCACGGTTGCAATTTTTGAGCTGTGTGCAGGTGCGAGCTATGAGGAGGGGTCCGAGGACGAGGCGGTGCCCCCGTCGGGGTACACGGCCGAGTTGGAGCCCTGCACGCCGCCGTAACCTTCGTTGGAGTGCTGGTAGTGGGTAGCGTCCCCGGGCTGGACAGCTACACTTTTTGCTTAGTTGGTACGAGAGTTTAACTATGTATAATACTTCCGCTGTATAAATAAGTTTGTAAAAGACTTCCACTGTGTTTTATATCAAATTAAAGTTTATATGTTGTTCTTAAACTTTTCTTGTGTGCTGTTGGGTGCCGCATCGCACGGCACCACCCCATGCGATCCCGGAGTGGGTGAACCACGGGGTGGTCCCCACAGCACCTTAGGAGGAATACCACGCGGTTTTACACCCAGCGGTGCCGCATGAAGCTACGTCGGAAGAAGATGAATCTGAAGTGGAGCCACCCCCTGCTGAGGCAGAGAATGAAGATGATGAACCGGTCATCTGTTCTGCTCAGAAGTTCCAGTCCAATCGGATGGAGGGAGGACACATAACCAGGGATCTGAGAGAGTTCCTTGATTGCTGCAGCTTATACCCGGAGTACCTCCTCAAGAATGTCCCTTGTCTCGGACAGGAAAAATGGAAGGCTGAAGTAACCATCCAATCTAATGGTAGGGTTGTCACCCGGCACTTCACACCGACATGGAGAGCCACAAGGGCAGAAGCTGTCGATGATGTTGCATACGATGCACTCACTGGACTGTGCTACGCTTTCCGTGGGCAGCTTGAGAACACTACCTTTGAGCTGCACGCGTATCGGAAGAGTGGTACAAGGGAGATCATTGGACCCCATGGAGGAGCTCTTTCCAACCCACAAGCTGCTGACAAGTCCCAGAGAATGCTCGTGGAGTTGAGAAACCGCTATGCAAGCGCACAAGAAGAGATCCGCTACCTCCGCAAGAAGCTGTACATGCTGGAGAAACAAGAGGAGACTCGTGCCAACGCGGAAACAAAGGGAGCACCAGCATCACCTACTCCAACATGGACTGCCGACTCACCATGGCGTGCGGCCATGTACGGACCACCCCCGCCACACGGCGAGAACAGCACCGGTTCTCACGATTAAGTTTAGGTTCCCTATTGAATAAAGTTGTAATAAGAATGCTTAGATCGTAGTAGTTTGAATAAGAGTGGTGTGCTGAACTTTTGTGATGATTGCTTATGTTTGCATGTTTGGATGTGAGTTGTGGGATGCTTCGGCGAATGTCCACATCCACACATAGTAGAGAGATGTGAGATGCTTTGCCACTTGTCCACAACCTCATATAGGCTGATATTAATAAAAGAAGTTGCTTAGTTCATACACCTTGATGCATATAGTTGAGGGATCAATCTGAATTTCTATTTCCTACTCTACTCTCTCACAGATGCCGAGGGAAAATTCCAACTGCCACCGAAGGAACACCCGTGATAACAACGAACCACATGAGAATGACAACGTGGAAGTTCCTGAGGATGTCAACCTCGGGGCTGATGCAAACAACCTTGAACGTTTAATGGCTATGCAGAACCAGCTCATGAAAACTATGATACAAACATTGGGACAGCTGCAGGCCAACAACAACAACCCTAACCTTGTTCCTGCACCACCGCCACCACCTCCAGCTCACAACAGATTGGGAGAATCAATGAGTACTAGGCCAGCTACCTTTGCACAAGCCAATGATCTTAGAGGCCGATGACTGGCTGAAGTGTAACACCCCAAAACCTGCTAAAGAGGGGAATTTAAAAAAATTTTGGACGTATTGCATGTGGTGTAGCAATTCAAATTCAAACTGGAATTTAAATTTGAATCAAAACAGAAAAAGGAAAAGGAAAAAGAAAAAAGAAAAAGAAAAAACCAGCCAGTGGGCCGAAACCCACCCAGCCGGCCCAAAACCCGCGCGCGAGCCCCTCCCTCTCTCCCTCTCTCTGACGCGTGGGGCTCGCTTGTTATCTTCTTCTCCCCCCTCCCCCGCGCGCCCCAACTAACTCGATCTTCCCGCGCAGATCGCGGCTGCTCCAACCGGTTTCCACGCCCGGTCTTCGGCAGGGCGCTACTGCATATCCAAACCAACCCTCCGCCGCCCTCCCTCGCCCATTTAAATGCCGACGATCGCCCCTTTTTCCTTCCCGATCGGCTTTTTTTCCTCCCAGTGAGAACTGAAGCTTCCACCGCCGTTTTCCTCCGTTCCTCGCTCGGATTTCCTGATCTAACGTGCTTGTCATGTTCCACCGCTGCCAGGGAGTCTCGCAGGTGAAGGAAACCCGGTGTTTTGTGCTCTAGACACAGCTCCGGCGAGTACCGCCGCGTTTTCACCTCGGACCTCGTCGCCGACCGTGTTCCAGGGCCTCCGAGCTCAAGAAAAACCCCGAGGTGAGATCCCCGACCTCCGCTCTTCCGTTCTATGCCAAGAAATCCAAGCTTTAGGAAGTATAGACGAAAACCCGAAGTTCTCCGGCGAGATCGCCGCCTCCCGCCGCCGCGCGCCGCCGGCAGCACCGCCCACACACGGCCAGGGCGACGTGGCCCCCTGAGGCCCGTCCATTTTAAATTGTGCGGTTCCTATTAGATCTAACCGTACCGCTTCGCGTTATAATCTCAGCAATCTGTTTTAAATCAGACGGTCCACGTCGGCCCCGCATTATAAAGGCCGGGAATCTTACGCGCTACCCCCTGGGGATCTTGGAGAACACGAGCTAGCCCCGGAAACTTCTGATCTAGCCCCTGGACCTTCAGAAATTCATGTAAATTCATTTAGAAATCAGTTTTAGCCCCTGGACTTAATAAAAATTAGGAAAACCTATCTTTTATGTGTAATTAGGACCCTGAAAATTTAGGAAATAGTAAATTAAACCCTGCAGTAGGGTGGATTTGCCTTTTTGACCCTATAAGATATTAAATTCAGAAATTTGAACATATGAGTAGATATTAAATTCAAAAGGTAATATAAACACATGTGCAAATATTAATTTAAACTCTCCTAGCACATGGAAAACCTTTAGAGGGAGTTAAAAATAGATTTTAGGCTGAAATGAAATCTGCCTAAGTGTTGCTCATTTTTATTATCTCTAGAGACACATTTTAGGCTAGGAAATAATTCTAAAAACTGGTAAAATAAATTTAAATTGGTTCCCATCAGAGAGGAAGTTCAAAAATATTTTATTGAACATTTTAGATCAGAACCGATTCTGTTTAGGTGATATGTCTTACTATTTTAATATGAAAGTTCAATTTTAGGCGTAGAAAATAAATCTGAAAATATAGGAAAATAAGTATGCATAATTAGAAAATGGTAAATGAGGTCTCCAAATCCAAAAACTTCAATTTAGGATTTTGTAGAAGATCTGAAAGCCTAGTTGGAGTAGGAAACTTTCTTTCATGCAAATTTTGTGGCTAAGAAGTGCATTAATTAAATATAGAGAATTTGTTCAAATTGGAAATTCATATATAGTGTGCAATTAGAAATCTGAATACAAGAGCTAGAAATGATATACATATGTTTAGAAGTGCATGTAGGCCTAAAATCAACACATCTAGGGTAACCACAACACTTAAACATGTGAATGACTTGGTTTGCATGAGTGAAAGTGTGGACTATGGCTTATGTATTGTTGTTTTCTTTTGCTATGTGTATTGGCATGAGTAGAACCTGCCCCAGAGCAAGTTCTCACCTTTCAAGACCAAGACTTTCCATTCCCAGAGCAGCAGGAAGAAGGCAAGTGTTCTTGACCACTTTGATCCTATACTAGGATGTGTAGTTAGAATTTAATTAATTGCATTGTCAATTTGGAATATGATACCAAAGCTAGGAAGTTTCCCTAGATTTTCATTATCTTACTTCCTTGTAGCCTGGGTTGGGATTTATTTTATTATGTCATTCATTCATATTACTTATTCTTAGCCATGCTTAGAATGGGATAAGTGGGATATGAGATCATCAACTTGTTTACCATACTCTTGAATGAGATATTATGAGTTATGTAGAGGTAGGGATTGAGGCAAGTTGGATGATTTGGTTGGTGTTGTGTGCACGAGACTCGGGTTTGTGTTTAGTACTTGCCTGGATCCTAAGGACCGGTTCATGGAGCATGTAACCTAGCTTTACCGTGCCAACCACATGCTGAGATGGAGCAGCTTGGCCAATTAATTAGGTGTATCCCCGGCGTAGTATGGGTGTTTTGGATGGTGCGGGGAATAGGTGTCAGCTGGACTACCATATGAACCGCAAGGCTCAAGAGGGGGCCACTGCAGCGGGGTTAGAGCCTCTTGTATGCTGTTAGGGGTGAAACCTCAGTGGGCCCACCCTCATCGGGAATCCCTTTGTAAAGGCCTCATAGTGATCTCCTGGCTACACACCTGGGAAGTGTGAACGTGGTTCGCGGCCACTGGCATAATGAAGGTTCTTTTAGTCCACCCGACAACGGGGGATGAAATCACTACATGTGGGTACGGTGGTGCAAACTCTGCAGAGTCAAAACTGTCATGACAGCCGTGCTCATGGTCAAGAGCGGCTTGGACTTATTCATGATTAGAGGATGATGAATTGGGAAGTTGAGGATGTTAAGCGGGAAGCTTAACATTGGAAATGAGACTATATTTACTTGATATTGATGATGGGTTGAGGGATTGGGACCATCTCACCTGTGTAGTAACATAGGTGCTTAATAAGCTAAGGTAATAGGTATTAATTGCGTAGTGCTTTAACCATGAGTTCAACCTCTCCTTGCTCTAGCCATGCATGACATAACTTTCCCACACTTCCTGAGCACCAACGGTACTCAAACTTGCTTTTCTGTTGGTTTAAATTGCTGCTCAGGTCAAGGAGATGATGTGGTGTTCAATGACCAAGACTTTGGTCCCGAAGAAGGATTCTAGGTTCACGGAGTCCCCTAGGCAACGCCTGTGACGGAGCTCACAAGATTTATATTCTGCTGCTGCTTTATTTACATGTTATGAACATATTATCGTCCATCGAGACGTATGCTATGTAAGACTTATTTATATTCGAACACTTGGCTTGTAATAAATGATGCTTCACTATTTGTCATCACATGTATGAGAAAATGATCCTGGCATACATGTGATATTCACTCGGTTGCTCTTTGGAGAAACCGGGTGTGGCATGAAGTCTATTGAGCAGAAACTTGCTATTGTTCAATGCAGTGATCGATAGAAGGTTCTCTTCCCATCACACCAACTGATGTGAGCAGCCGCTGATTGGTGGGATGCTCTTTGCAGTGCTCATGTCAACCAGGAGACAATTACTTGGTCTGAATTCAAGGAGAGTTTCCGCTCTAACTATGTCCCTGAAGGAGTCATGATCCTTAAAAGACAGGAGTTTGAAGGTCTCCGGCAAGGGAGGAAGAGCATAAATGAGTACCTCAACAAGTTCACGCAACTATCAATGTATGCTCCAGTGGACGTTAACTCGGATACAGGAAGCAATACCTGTTCATGAGAGGACTAAACAATGAGAATCAAGTCCAGCTGCTCAACAATGATTATGCAAACTTTCAGAAGCTTGTTGACAAAGCTATAGTGGTGGAAAGCAAGATCCGTGAGATTGAACAAGAGAGCAAGAGGAAGATGCCATATCAAAGACAGCCACAAGGAAGCAATGTACGCCCCCGTTTCATGCCACCAACTGCACCATACTATGGCTCATCTGCTTCTACTTTCCTCCCTGCAAATCCACCTCGCTCTAATCAGCCACCACAGCAATGCCCTATCATGAATGCACCCCGTTAGCCTATGCCTCCAGCGCCCCGTCCCAACATGGGTGCCTATGCTCAAAATCAGCCTCGCCCCAACCTTCCTGGTGTTATTGGCAATGAGACATGCTTTTTATGCGGAGAGACGGGACACTTTGTAAATCAGTGCCCCAAGAAAGGCTTTGGACAACCGAGCAATGCACCTATGCAGAACCCACGGCCGAATGGAGGAGCAACGCACGGCAACCATGGACAGCAGAACTTTGCTCGTGGCCATGTGAATCACATCTCTGCTGAGGAAGCACATCAAGATGAGGACGTCATGATTGGTATGTTTCTCGCCAACTCCAACCCAGCCACTGTTTTATTTGATTCTGGAGTACCGCATTCATTCATCTCATCCAAGTATGTTGCCAAGTATAACCTGCCCATATCCCATATGAAACAAACTATATTGGTTAATTCTCCCGGTGGATAGATGAGGACTAATATAGTATGCCCGAAAGTAAGCCTTAATATAAGGGGGTAGACTTTCTCACCAACCTTATCGTCTTGGATTCTCAAGAGATTGATATAATACATGGAATGGACTGGTTAAGCAAGTATAATGGAGTGATTCAATGTGCTAAGAGGGTCGTGCAGTTGACGAGTGAGCACGTAATCCTATCGAGTTCGAGGAAGCACAACCTGCAACCGAGAAGGCAATGCTGAACCATGTTAAAGATGTGACATTGGAAAGCATTCTGGTGGTTCAAGAATATTCAGATGTGTTTCCAGAAGAACTGCCAGATATGCCACCAGATCGGGACATTGAATTTGCCATTTAGATACCGAGAACTGCACCTATAGCTAAGAGCCCATATAGGATGCCTGCCAATGAATTAGTGGAGCTCAAGAAACAAATTCAGGAACAGCTAGATGAGGATTTTATACACCCAAGCTCATCACCGTGGGGAGCCCTCGTGCTCTTCGTAGATAAGAAGGATAAAACCCCAAAGGATGTGTGTGGACTATAGGTCTCTCAACAAAGTGACAATCAAGAATAAGTACCCACTGTCCCGCATAGAAGACTTGTTTGATCAAATGAATGGCGCCTGGATTTTTTCTAAGATTGATCTTCGGTCGGGATACTTCCAGATAAAGATTAAACCCTTTGACATACCCAAGACGGCGTTTCAAACACGGTATGGTTCGTACGAGTATACCGTCATGTCATTCGGGTTGACAAATGGGCCCGCATACTTTATGTACCTCATAAATAAGGTCTTCATGGAGTACTTAGACCAGTTCATTGTGGTTTTCATTGACGACATTATGGTGTATTCAAAAAGCAAGGAAGAACATGAAGAACACTTGAGATTGATATTGCAGAAACTGCGAGAGCATCGATTGTATGCTAAGTTCAGCAAGTGTCAATCTTGGCTAAAGGAGATATTATTCTTAGGCCACATCATCTCCAAAGGAGGAGTATCGGTTAATCCCGGAAAAGTGAGGGATGTTTTGAAGTGGAATCCACCGCAGAATGTGAGGGACATTCGAAGTTTCCTTGGGATTGCTGGATATTGGTTCATCAAGGATTTCTCCAAAATAGCGAAACCTATGACTGAATTGCTGATGAAAGGGAAAGCAGTTTAGTGGACACAAACATGTCAAGACAACTTTGAGGAGTTGAAGAAGAGATTGATAACGGCACCGGTTTTGGTATTGCTGGACGTAAGAAAGAGCTTTTATATTGTGACGCCTCAAGACAGGGACTTGGATGTGTCCTTATGCAAGAATGCCAAGTGGTAGCCTATGCATCGAGGCAATTTAAGAAACATGAGCTGAATTACCCTACGCATGATCTGGAACTCGCAGCCGTGGTACATACCTTAAAGATTTGGAGGCATTACATCCTTGATCATCGATGTAAAATTTATATGCATCATAAAAGCCTCAAGAATATATTCACGCAAATGGATCTGAATTTGCGACGTCGATGGTTAGAGCTCATCAAGGATTATGATGTGGGAATCAACTATCACCCAAGAAAGGCCAATGTAGTAGCGGATGCGTTGAGCCGAAAGGGAGCATGTCACCAACTCACGGTTCCGGAGCTGCCACCCGAGCTACATAAGAAGTTTAAATGGTTACATCTCGGGTTCTTGAACGAGATGGAGGTGATATAACTAAACTCAATGTTGGAACAAGAGATACGAGATGGTCAGTCAACGGATGAGGAGATAAAAGAAATCAAGGAAAGAATACGACAAGGGATAGAGAAGAATTTCAAGGAAGACGAGAATGGCACACTTTGGTTAGGGAAAAGGATTTGTGTGCCTAACGTGAAGCACATCCGCAACACAATACTAAAGGAGGCACATGACTCGCCTTATTCCATACATCCCGGCTGTACGAAGATTTATAAGGACCTAAATACTTGCTACTGGTGGGATGGCATTAAAACGGACATCGCTGAATATGTTGCCCTATGCGACACATGCCAACGAGTGAAGGCCGAACATCAGTGACCCGCTGGGTTATTGCAGCCGTTGAAAGTACCCGATTGTTGGGGCACCCCGTGGTCCTCCCACTCCGGGATCACAGAGGGTGGTGCCATGCGATGCGGCACCCAACAGCACACAAGAAAAGAATAGAAAAACATACAAACTTTTATTTACATAAACAGCGGAAGTCTTTTACAAACTTATTTACAGCGGAAGTCTTATTCATAGCTAAACTCTCAGCCTAGCTATGCAAAAGTGCAGCGGGCCAGCCCGGGGACGCTACACACTAGCAGCAACCATCCGGAGATCACGGCGGCGTGCAGGGCTCCAATTCGGCCATATACCCCGATGAGTCCATTGCCTCATCCTCGGAGCCTTCCTCATAAGACTCACCTGCAGCAACTCAATTATAGCAACCGTGAGCACGATGGCTCAGCAAGACTTATCCGTCACTCCTAAACATGAGACTCTACATGCAGTGATTCTTAATATAGGAAAATGATATTGCCATAAAGACTCGCCTACAGGTTAATCCTTACTTTCAGTTTTCAGCAGCAATATAATGTGCCTTGAGCAGCCCTCACATCGGAATTCCAAAATCACAAAAGAAAAGCTTCCTTCCGATGTGGTTATGCCCAAAGTGGAATATAACTTTAGTGAGCTCTACATCTACAACATACATGGTTGTAATACAATGAAAATTCAATACATCATATTCTTCTGGCCTCTTCCAATTCTTACAACGTCATAGCTCAGTGAATAAGCGGTACTCAAATAACCGTGAGGCACGGTGATTGCAATCAATAGACACCCGGATAACACGTCACATACACCCATTTCAGAAGTGTGCTGCCTCACACCTTCCTACCCTGTTGTATGCAGCAACCTTTCAAAGGAAACCTAAATGCCGACGCGGAGGATGTCTGTGCCCGCCGGCATATTTACACCTTGCTACCCTCAAATCACTCCTATAAAACGGTTCGGTAAGCCTCGGCACCCAGGTTAACCAATTACATCGCTTTCTTGGTTCCCATAGAGCTAGAATGCATCCGGTACTGTTCAAACTTGTCCAGCAGGGCCGCACACAGCTGGTCCTCAACCAACATCAACAGGGCTATGCACGCGAGATCTCCGCTCACTGCATCCTATCCCCCCTGCTGGGTCTCAATTTCACATTCTTAAGCAATTCTTTGTTTTCTTCCATCCCGTGTGATAAAATCTTATCTCGCGAGTAGATTCCAACTACTCGGCTTCTACCGAGATCCTAAGAACATTAGCACGACATTCTCTACTCATCGAGCTGTAAACTATCCAACCCTCCATAGGATTTAGAGGTCATGCAAGTGGGGTTTCAATCAACCTACAAAGCAAAACTTTGTAAAAGTAATTAAATTCAAACCGGGGCATGCCTGGTTGCGAGTCAAACGGGAAGTTAGCTTCTAGTGGGAGGATCTCCAGGGCCTCCAGAGCGTCCTCGACTTCGGTCACTATATGATATGCAACAAAATATGTGTATGAGTGATAATAATTTACAAGAAGCACCCTTCTACTAATAGTTACTGCTAGTAAGGTTTCTTAATTGGCCTCGGAATTTTTCCAGTGGATACCAGACTCTATGAGGATGATTTGAGCAAAATTGGAGGAAATTTCATGGAAGCTTGTGGTCTCCAAAATTGCCACAAGTACTTAGCTACTCTGAAATTTGATCTCTAATCTGCAGCTTTGACATAACTAACAGTGGAAGATCTAATTATAGAAGGTCTCCCTGGTTCTTGCAAAATTGTTTCATAATTTTTTGAGCTACCTACAGGGAGAAATGGATTTTCGAAGTTGGTGGAAATTTCTGAAAAGTTTCAGTTTAAATTTGAAATTTCCAATGAAGGCTGAAATATGGAACAAGGCTTGTCCTAGCAAATGTAGTCCATTGATGCTCAAATTTTACAGGAGATATCTAGAGTTATGAAGGATCCTCTGACCAAAACTGAGCAAATTTCATAACAGGGATCTCCTGAAATTAATCCCCAAAGATTTAAATTTGATGAATTTTGGAGAGAATTCCAGGGCCCTTCGGACCAATTTCTTTGCATTTATGCAATGTACTGACTGAGAGGAATCCAACACAATTTGTTTCATGAAGTTTGGACATTCCTACTGAAAGTTATGAAGGTTTGAAGTTCAGCTCAAATCCGAAATTCGGGAAAAGTTTAAACCCTGACCGTGGGCCCGTTTGTTTGAATTGGACCGCTGAGCTTTTAGCCACACCGTAGCCCACAGGATTGTACCCACGCAGCCGCAAAATATCCAAGCCACAAACCGATCCCCACTGAGGAAACAGAGGCTGACGGTGGGACCGGCCCCCCTTCGTCTACCTCCTGACGCCCTCGCTCCCCGCGGCGGAGCACTCCGGCGAGGCTCGCCGCCCGTTGCTCTACTGCTCAAAGATTGCTAGAACTCGCCACCTGGGCATATGCTCGCACGGGGAATATGCTGAGGGGGTAAGCTAGGGCTCTTGGCGGTCGGAACCTAGTCGACGACGGCAACAGTGGTGGCTTCAACTCCGGTGATGTCGACCGAGCCCTACAAACCCTTATTTTAAGCACGGTTTCTTCCTACAGCTCCGTGGCGAAAGGCTAAGCATGAAAATGAACCCAGGTTGCCGTGAAAATGGTCGGCACTACGACCTCACAATCGACCTAGGGCTAAAATCAACAGCGACCGGAAAAACTCAAAGAACCGTGTGTAGGGTCAATGGTTTTCGATGCTTGTTGATCCTAGAAGATCGTAGGAGGGTCTAGGACTGATGGTTCAAGGGACGGATGGACTGATCATAAAGACTTTAGAGTCGAGTCCCCTCTCGGTTCTAAGAATGTGTGATCAGTAAATAGGGAAATACTCGATACTGAATGAAATGAAAGAAGGTTTTCACTGGAAGATCGAGGAGAGGATGGCGTGGGTTTTTTCTGTGGAAGTTCGCCAGATTTGTGGCCTGTATCGCGGGGCGACAGAGAAGAAGCACGCGTGAGAGGGAGGGCAAACGGCGGTGAAATGGTTCTCTGCGTGGCTGAAAGATGTGGGGAGGAAGCCTTCACGCGGTCTGTGTAAGGGCCCAAGTTTTTCACTTGTTAAAAGTGTTCATCACCAAACACACACCTTAGCTCATTTGTGGAAATCACATGAACACATTTGAGGAGCATGTAACCACCATCAATAGAGTGATTAGAAGATGAACTCACATCATCCAAAAGTGGTATTTCCCACATGCATCATATAGGGGCTGAGCACACTATTAACACCAAAACTTTGTTAGGAATGCTAATGCCAAATTTCATGCAAATCCAAACCTCTCCGAGGTAGTTTTGGATAAAATCATTAAAAAGCTAGTTTGAACTCAAATTCAAACTCCTTTCATCAAATGAATTCAAAAGAGGGACTCATATTCACACTCAGCACATTTTTATGAGCTCATCCACCAATAATTTACATTCCATTTGGAGTTGATCTTGACATGAGCCATTTGGGCAAATTCAAACTGAATTTGAATTTCAGATTTCATGTTTGAAGCAAATTCATTCAAATAAACTCTTCACTTTGAATCATTCAAACTTCAAATGGCCCAATTATGGTTTGATCAAATTACAAAGGGTATTAGGGTCCATAATATTCAGAGCAGTAGGGAATTCAATTTGTGAGGACAATTTGGAAACTGTCGAACCCATTGTCAGTGACCCACATGAGCTGAACCGACTGAACCTGATCGCTCTGTTCTTCGGGCCGGTTGTGCGCGGACCACCGAGGGAAATTCCGTCGGCCACCTCCTCTCTGAGCTGCTATCACGCTGGAGACCGGCTCTCGGCGCTTATCAACCCCACGAAGCAATCCTTGTGCTGCACAAACCGAGTTGCTTCTCTGCTCTAGCACGCTCGACCGAACTCTCTGCTCCACCGGCTATCAACCCACTCCGGTGCCTTGGAAGCTTGGCTGATCAGCACAGAGGCAGTGCCAGCCTTCACTCGGCATCGTCGAACCTTTTCCAGATCGTGATCAGCTTCCTCCGGCCAGCACCGAGCTTCTTCTTCTTCCTCGGTTCAACCCGAGCCGCCGCCACACGAACGTGTCGTCTGGCCGCTACAGTCCAGCTTCCCTTGAGCTGTAAACGTCAAAAAGGTTTGCCTAGGTCTTCTCCTTCTTTACCACAAGCCCTGGCCGCATGCCATGGGCTGTGCTCACCGGAATTTCAACTCTTCGCGCCGGCATGCCACACGGACCGCCGGGTAACTATCCAAAATTTGTGCTACACGTTGCACCACTCATCACCAAACTTAGCAAACTACTGTTAGAGGTCCGTGGAAGGTCTTAGGATTGAAAACCCCAGAGAACCATCGAGTAAACCCTTTGTTCTCCGAGTTTTACAATTTTCCTCGATTTTAACCTAGGTCGCATAGTGACATACTATTTAGAGCCATTCCCGTGCTCGTTTTGTCCATGATGATCTTCCCTAGGGTGCACTGATTCTGTAGGACCCTTTGCTTGAGCGTTTGGGGTGCTAGGGAGGTCGGACGACATAGCCGAAGTTCTCCCGAAGCCGCCGCACGTCGCCGGCCATGTTCCGGTCATCCTCATGTCGATGTAAGGAGAGCAGCGTGTTCCCCGTGCGGGATTAGGCGGAGGCGGTGAGAATCAGGAAGTTTGGTGGCCGGCAACGCCCTTCCGGTGAGCTCTCCGGTGAGGGGAGTGGTGGGCCGACGCGGGAGCGCGAGGTTGAAGACAACCCATGGGCCCCACATGTCAGTCTCTGTTTTTGGGCACCAGATCTTCTGTGGCTCGGGATCACTCTGTCAAAACATGCGGTTACTCCTGTGGCCCCATCCCATGTGTCATTGCTTCTGGAAGCGCCACTTCACCTGTGGGCCCTGCAGTCAGACATTTAGACATTTCGGGGTTTTCCATTTTTCCAGAATTTCTCCAAACTTCAAACACACCTAACTTTTGTTAGGATTGTTTAAATCGAGTGAAGGAAATTTTGTTGGATTCATATATCTGAGTACTTTCTAGCAAAACAAGTTTCACTCCATGAAACCCATTATTTGTCCAGAATTAATTCTCCAAAATTGAAACTGTTGGGAATTTTAACTGGAGATTTCCTTTATGGAAATTCTGAAATTTCGCCAGGATGTTAATTGTAATATCCCTGAGTCACATGAAAAATTTCAGATTCATCCGATCTCATTTAGTCCACCTAATGGTGTGATCAAATGAACTGACCCAGACAAAAAGAAAAATGTCCAGAAACATTTTTCAGAATTTCTCTGAACTTCATTAGCCCATATCATTTTCTAGGATTCTCTAAATTAGATGAAACCAATTCCATTAGAATCATATTAAACTCTAGTTTCTAAAAAGTAATGGCTTGCTCCATGAAAATCCCTAGAGAACCTTAGAAGTTCTAATTATAACCAAATACACATTTATTTGTGCAGGGATAAAAGAAGCTTTGCTTCAAATGAAATTTGGCCAAGTCCCTGTTTAGGTTGTCGCCAAGCCACAGTAAAAATTTCAGAGTCAAAAGGGTCGTCTAGCTAGAGTTATTGTCTTTCCCTCTTGACTTCAATACATTGAATTTGAATTTGACATGCATTTGTATTTTCATTTCGTGTAGTCGCTAAGGTCGAGGAAGAACCGGGGATACTAGATTGTATCCCTCTTGAAGAGAGTTAATGGATGACCAGCAGCAAGGCAAGCTCCGGTTTGCATTAACCTACTTTTAAAGGTTATTGTTTTGATCACTTACCTTATGCATTTATTATGATGTGCATTAGAGTCTTGATTTGCAACCCAATTGCATAGCCAAGAGAACAAAGGATTTTGGCTCTAAGATTTGAACCTCAAGTAGCCACAGCAATGCTCAAAAGGTAAATCTTTCGGTACAAGTCGAGCAGTTGGAACTACTCGTGAGAATAGGCTTAGAGGCACACCACTTGGTTAGAGAGATAGAAAATGAATCAAATGGCATAAAAATAAGACCGAGCGGAGAGTAAGGGCAGCAGGACTTTGGAGGCTGGGTGCCATAGCTCTGCTTGTGTCGATTGAGGACCGAGCTCTATGCGGGCCTATTGAACAAGCTAGAACTGTACCGAAGACCTACCGGCTATATGAGAACCGGGAAACCGATGTAATTCGAGTAGCGATATGTTGAGGCATTGCGGTAGGTTGAGAGCAGCAAGGTGTAAATCGGCGAGCGGGCACTGAGGATGCTCTGCATAGAGACCTCCTGCTCGGGATGATAGACCGGTTCAAGACTTGGCTAACGAATGAAAGGTCGTTGCGTATGAAGTCCGTGATAGTTGCTGTAGGAAACATCGAGTACGTGCGTACGTGACGGGTTATTGGGGTATCCCTGCAGGTGTCAATCGATTATAATCGCCATCCCTCACGGTCAGTGAGTACCACTTGTTCACTGTACCGTGACGTAGAAAGAATAGACTAGATGTCATCATTAAAAGTTGCTGATTGAAAGTCTTAAGTTGCTTGTTAATGAAGTGCTTTAGATTATAGCAAATCAAAGTTCTTTTCAACCTTAGGCAGGGCACAGAAGAAGAATGCATTCTTGTTTGATTGCGGACTTCCTATGTGGCTTAGCACAAGGTTCTCCACTAACTTGAGGCTAAAACTTGAAAATAAGAGTCAACTAATTAGGCGAGTCCTTATGCAAAACACCATCGTACACTTAAATTCCAGCATGTAGAGTGGCATGTCTAGAGGAGACAGGTTAGTCTTGCTAAGCCTTTGTGCTCACTGCTTGTTGTTGAAGCGTTTACAGGGACTTATGAGGAGGAGGCTCCCGAGGAGGAGATGGATCCCCAAGAGGAAATCACCGTCGAGTGGGAGCCGTGCACGCCGCCATGTTAGTGTATGCGTGTGTGCCAGTAGGAACATGTTCACCGGCTGAACGTGAACCTTTTGCTTAGACTACGCCTGTGAGTGTAGACTATAATGATATTTTGTTGTAATTATGTTGATAAACAGTTTATGTAATAAAATTTAGCTTCCGCTTATCGTCTTTTCGGTTTATTATCCGGTGCTGTCCATCGAAGAACCCCTCGGCAAGATCCTGGAATGTCGGGACCATCGGGTCCTCGCATCGTGGCATCAAAGCATCGTTGAGGTTTAACGCATTGAAAAAGGCTAGAACTTCAAAAACTCGATGAGGAACGAGTATTAGCCCACATTAGGATGTTACTAGTGTATAGAAAGTGGCAACACTGACCTATTTTCTATGTCGGAAAATCATGCATCTCGGGGCTCTCTATGTCTTGTGGGGTGCATGTAAGCGCTCTCCACCAGTGCACACAAGGTTAAGGGTGGAGCCTCACGGGTGGCAGGTAACCCGGCCAGCTTAGGTATCCTCTATGACTCTTCATGTCGTTTGGGGTCTTTGAGCAACGCCAGTCCCCGGTGTGCTACGTCCAATTTGGTGGAGACCCCGTCACGTGGTTGGTAACATGAACACGTAGCTCAAGGCGTGTTTTGCTTGAGAACACCCATGCGACTGATGACAGACGGGTGTATAAAACTGTTATGGAGCCGGGTTCAGTGTGCAGCTGAACCTGATGACTGTGTGAGCTTATGCAGGTAGTCTAACCACGAATCGGTATACGAGTAGAACATGTGTGCAAGAAGCGCTTAGTGCCACTGAATTAACAAAGTCGGCTAAGTCTGATATAGGTTATTCTTGTGAGGAACGTAGTACCAGCATATTTTGGTGACGCTTCGACGTTACACCCCACTAAATGATGAACATCATTGTAAAAGTTGAAAGATTTTATCCAGAGCACTAAAATCTTGATTTAAACTCCTTTCCTTGATCAGGATTTCCAAAGTAAGCAAGTTTTCACTTATGTAAGACTAGGAACAGAGTCCTCTGTTTTGAGCTGAAATAATGCTGAAGTTATACTGAGTATAGAGGTTGAATTACTTCGATGTTGGGGTGGTGTGATACATTTCTGGAAAGCTTTGGAGGAGTTGTACAACTTTTCTATTGATGTCTAGAGGTTGTTCATCCCTTAGCTTGTCGAAATCTTCAGTAGAGTTAAAACTGTCCAGAAAACAGGGCAGAATTGATACTCTCTGTAACTCTCTGTAAAATGACCATAACTCCCTGCATAAAAATCCAAAAATAGAAAACGGTACTTGATGAATTCGTATTTATGTCGGAGCTGGACAAGTTTGTCGTGGTCCTCATCTACGTTATCCTGGTTTATTCCAAGTCTGAGGAAGAATATGCAAAGCACCTGCGTATAGTCTCGCAACGACCGCGAGATCACCAGCTGTACGCGAAATTCAGCAAGTGCAAATTCTGGATATCGCAAGTACCTTTCCTCGGGCATATTATCTCAGTGGAGGGCATCGCTATAGACCCGAGCAAGATTACACAAGTGCTGAATTGGAAGTCCCCGAGGTCCGTCCACGAGGTACAGAGTTTCCTCGGACTCGTGGGATATTATCGGAGGTTCATTCCAAACTTCTCAAAGATTGCAAAGCCTATGACCGAACTGCTGAAGAAGGCTACCAAATATGTCTGGAGTCCAGCATGTGAAGCGGCATTCAAGGCTTTAGTGAACAACTTAACATCAGCACCGGTTTTGGCGCAGCCGGATACAACAAAGCCGTTCGACGTATATTGCGATGCATCTAACATTAGGCCCGGATGTGTGCTGATGCAAGACCAAAGAGTGGTCGCCTATGGATCACGGCAGCTCCAGAATCATGAGCAAAATTATGCAACTCATGACTAAGAACTTGTAAAAGTCCCAAAACTTGTAAATGGAAAACTTGAGTTGTCAATAAAGTTGAGTTCAAATTCAAAAAATGGGACTTGCAAAAACTTTTCTAAACATGTGAATGTTGTCATATTCAAGCACATAATTTGAAGTCCACTCTGAATTGAAATGTTCATTTAAATGCAAAGGTGGTCATTTTAAATGAAGGATGCAAACTGTGGTTGTAAACCTTCCTTCGCAGCCGCCAAATTAAAAGTTTGAATCCATATTTGAATTCTTCAGATCCAAATTATGAGGAAGACAAATTTTGAGAAAATTTGGAGGGGGATAAGAAGTGGGGCCCAGTGGTTAGTGAGGAGTAGACTTATACAAGAAGTAAACCGAGGCTCTGTTTTTCACTCGAAGCAGCCGACTCCCTAGCACGTGACACCGAGGGGGAGCTGCCGCCACCTCCCGAGCACCTGCCGAACCGCCTCAGTGCCGATAAGATTTTTCCAGCCAGCCAGCACTCAGCAAAGCGTGTTCTTCGACCGCCACTCGAGCTCCTTCGCTGCTGCCTCCTCACACGAGCGTTTCAGCCTCTGACAAACCGCCACCCGCGGTCCACTGGCACCGGGCCAGCACGACGGGTTGCATGCCGAGCTGAGCCTCCCAACAGCGTTGCCGGACCTCCATCAACGTGCCCGAAGCAAAAACCAGGCGCTAGATCCACGGGAACCCCGGCGTCGAGCTCATTTTCCTCCACAGCGTCGTGTGAAGCCGCCGCGACAAGAACTCGTCCCCCAGCGGCCACAGTCCCTCTCCGGGCGAGTTCTAAACGCCTAAAGGTTCGCCGTTGAACCCTCTTCCTTCCACGCAAACCCTGGAACGATGCCATAGCTCGTCGCACCGGAATTTCACACTTTGCCGTCGACATGCAAGATAACCCACGAGGAGAAACTTGTGAAATTATTCTCACACGATGTACCACTCATTACCAAACCTAGAAACCCAGTATTAGTCGTCCGTGCAAGTGCGCGGGATCAAGAACTAGGAAGAACCGTCGAGGAAACCTTCGGTTCTTCAAGTTTTTCGAGTTTTCACCAAAATTGACCTAGGTCGCACGGTAAACTCAAATTTGCTAACGTTTCTCACAATATAAGAGCCTTGGATGTTGCTCCCTAGGTCGTGTCGATGCTGTAGGAGCTAACCGAGGCAAGGTTGGGGCACTACAACGTCCTCACGATGTCGCCGGAGTTGCCACAGAGGTGGTCGCGTCGCGAAGCCATTTCCGGTGATTGCCGGTCAGCACCAAGGGTGGCAACGTGTTCCTCGTATGAAATAACATATAGGCGGCAAGATTTGGGAAGTTTAGGGCACCGGAAACCCCTCCCGGCGAGCTCGGCGGCGGGCCGGCACCGGAAGCGGGAGGTAGAAGAAGACGGGGGCTGGCCCACAAGTCAGTGCCTGTTTCGGGGAAACGGGATTTTCTGTGGCACCGGATCAGATTGTGAACGTGCGAGTTTATCCCTGTGTCCCATGTGTTCAGCTCTGGTGGTGCCACGTCACCCCCGGACCCGCTGTAAGACTTTTAAATTTTTCCCGGTTTAATTGAATTCCCAAATTTAGTTCAAACTTTAGAACCTCATAACTTTTGCCAGGAAATTCCTAATTGGGTGACTCAAATTGGGTTAGATTCAGCTTGGAAATATCTATCGAAATGTGCAACCCAATTTGTATGAAAGTCATTATATAATTCTGGAAAATTCTTTAAAGCTTTTCAGAAAATGAATTTTAGACGGAGTTTGGTCCATCAAAAAATCCTCAAATTTTACCAGAATATTCTTTAGGATGTTTGTGAAACCTGTCAAAATTTCAGCTCATTTGGAGTTGATTTGATTAAGAGAATTCAGAGTTCAAGTTTCTGTGTTCAAATGAATAGAGAAACATTTTCAGAAAAGTTCCAAAACATGGAAATTAAGTTCTGGACAATTCTTAGCTCCAAAAATCCTAGGAAAATTCATGCAGTATCTATGAACTATAATTGAAATTGTAGTTCGCTATGTTTTACATGAACGGGTAAGTTACTTAATTTCTTATTTCATAATGGCTTAGAGAATTTTTCTGAATAAACCACTCTGTGAAAAGTGCTAATTTTTGGTCCAGATGAGTTTGTTGTGACAAGGAACTCACATGAAAAGTTTCAGCTCCAATGGAGCTCTGGATCACCCCTGTTATGTTTAACCTCTTTAGGTGATTAAAACACAAGTGGGGAAAATATTTAGCACTTGATCATGTTGATTAACCCAAACCAAACCCAAGCACCAGTGTCATTTAAAATTCTTAAACAGAGTTCTGGTTTAAACTTGTCAGTTGACTTGATAGAAAAAGCTTTTTAATTAAATACATATGCATATTCATATCGTGTGGTCGTCTACGTGAGGACTTGTGAAGGAAGTGAAGCAGGATTTCAAAGATAAGGTGATCGAGTAATCAAGCCTCAAGTGATGTTCACTAACTGAATACATTCTTAGTCACCTGCAATACAAACGCAAGCTCCGGTTAAGTTGTTTATAAAGTTATACTTTGTTCACTACTATGGTTTAGAGTTTGTATGTGCATTAGGTCAAGTATGATTTATACTCCAAATGCATAACCAAAATGAACCCTGGAGTCAAGGGTAGAATAGAGTTTCCCCGCTGTATAATAATGCCGTGCTAAATAGGTTACGACATCCGGTAGAAGTCGAGTAGTTGGAATATACTCGCGAGCTATAGTTCGGAATCACACGGGTATGGTTGAAAAAGCAAACTAAAGTGTATGTTTCCAAAGATGAGACCGGGCGGGAGGGTTAGGCAGCAACAAGACGAGGTCTTGGTCGAGTAGCTGTGCCTGTGTCGGTGAGTTGTGTACCGGATGCTTACTGCTATATGGGACCCAGGAAACTGATGTACCAGGTTAACTGGATTGTAGAGGCATACCACATCGTCTCGTTAGACCTATGAGCCCGAGACGTCGCGACCGGTTCTACAGTCGGGTGTCCTGCGAAAGGTTGCGACATACGACGTAATGAAGGATGCCAGATTTGGGTCTTCAGAGGCGGGCGTATGTGTGGAGTACTCCGAGCATTGTTTGATTCGAATCACCGTCCCTCGCGGATATGAGTACCGCTTGCTCACTGTGTTGTGATGTAGTAAGAAGTTGTGTGACAACAGTTTGCAAGTTTTAATTGCTGTTATGATAATTCGAATTGCATGAAAACCATGGATGAAGTAGAGATAGAAAAAATAAAGTTATTTTCCACCTCGGGACAAGTAACATTGGAATGAAGCGCTTCTTGTTTGATTGTGGATTTCTAATGTTGCTCGGTGCAAGGTGACTACTGTGATGGCTAAAATCTGAAAGTTAATGATGAACGTGTAGGCGAGTCTTTATGCAACTTATATTTTTATGTCTTAAGTTACCTCCATGTAGAGTTGCATGCCTTAGGAGAGACGGTTAAGTCTTGCTGAGCCTTTGTGCTCACTCTTGCTATATGATGGTTTTGCAGGTTAACATTGATGCTTATGAATAAGGTTGTCCGGTGAGACTCGGAGACTTCCGAGTCATGTAACACATGGAGAACCCAGCCGCTGCAATGTCTTTGTGTTGCTAGCGAGAGGAGTCCACGTGCTGGATCTCTTCTTGAGTGCTCCTTAGTTATTCGACGTGAGCTGATCATAGTCTTCCGCTGTAGCTATTTGATGTAAATTATTTACAAAGAACATCTATAAGCTTCCACTTTTGATTTATGTAATACATGTTTCCTTAAATATGGGCTGTTGGGTGCCGCATAACACGGCACCACCCAATGCGATTCCCGGGCGAGCGGCACGGCTCCGTGAACGGGTGTCGGGCGCCCTCAGAACTCGTTGACATGGTACTGGCACTTAAGATGTTGAGACATTACCTACTCGGTAACCTCGTACATCTATATACCGACCAAAAGAGCCTGAAATATATTTTCACTTAGAAGGAGTTGAACATGAGGCAGATAACATGGTTAGAGCTGATAAGGGATTGAAATAGAGATCCCTTATCATCTCAGCAAGTCAAACGTAGTGGCGGATGCACTGAGTCGCAAGTCACACCTACATAATCTTACCATCACACCGATTGAAGAGAGTGAACCACCCTTGTATGTGGTTCCCCATGGAGCTCTCTACAAATTAGCTCTTATCCCCACCATCCATGAAGAGATAGCAGCAGCCCAGAAAAATGACAAGGGTATGTCGCATTTGCGGAGACGTGTAGACAGTGGGGAGCTAAAATGTTTCTGGAAGGACGGAGACGGTATTCTGTGGTTCAAGAACAGGATAGTCGTACCCCGTAACCCAGAATTGTTGGAAGAAAACTTTTGATGAGGCTCACTTGTCAAAAATTTCTATTCACCCCGGCAGCAACAACATGTATTAAGAGCTCAAAAGCAAATTTTGGTGGACCTGAATGAAGCGGGAGATCGCTAAATATGTGTCCGAGTGTGATACATGCTGGAGAGTGAAGGCGGATCACATGAAGAAACCGGGACTATTACAACCCTTAGGCATTCCTGACTGAAGTGGGAGGATGTGAGCATGGATTTCATCGTCGGTTTACCCACCACAGTTCAGAAACATGATTCAGTGTGGGTGATCGTCGACCGGCTCACGAAATCTGCCCATTTTATCCCGGTCAACACAAATTACAACGCCAAGGAGTATGCTGAATTGTACATCTCTCGGATCTTATGTTTACATGGCGTACCCCGCACTATCATCTCGGACTGAGGCACTTTATTTGTGTCTCGTTTTTTGGAGCAGTTACATTCTGCATTGGGTACAAAACTGATCCGTAGTTCAGCGTACCACCTGCAGACGGACGGGCAAACCGGCGGGTAAACTAAATCCTGGAGGATATGTTACGAGCTTTTGCTGTAAACCATGATAAGAATTGGGATGGTCACTTACCGTTAGCCGAGTTCTCGTACAACAATGGGTACCAGGCCAGCATAAAGATGGCGCCCTATGAGGCGCTATACGGAAGAAAATGCCACACACCGCTGAATTGGTGTGAGTCCGGCGAAAGGGTCACCTTCAGGATTGATCTTGTCAACAACACGGAAGACAATGTTCGGATGATTCAAGCAAAATTGAAAGCCGCCCAATCCTGACAAAAACAATATGCAGACCGGAGAAGACGCCCTCTACAATTTGAGGTCAGAGATCACGTGTATCTACATGTGTCTCTGATGAAGGGCGTGAACAGATTCAGGGTCAGAGGAAAGCTGGCACCCTGGTTCATCGGTCCATTCAAGGTTTTGGAAAGATGTGGACCCATTGCATACGAGCTAGAATTACCAGCGACACTCTCCGGTGTGCACGACATCTTCCACATTTCTCAGCTGAGGAAGTGCCTCTAGTTTTTAACTACTGTTCAGCTGGGGGATATCAAGGAACTGAACCTGGATCTCACGTATTGGGAGGAACCGGTTCAGATCATCGACGAAAAGGCCCGAACCACACGCAACCTTATGTTGTTATTCTACAATGTTTTATGGAGTAATCACTCCACGGATGAAGCAACATGGGAGAGTGAAGAGTTCCTTCGCATCAATTATCCAGAATTTTTAACATTGCACATCCGGTAATTTTCCACTGTCCTATCTCTCATTTTCATCTTATAATCTCGGGACAACATTCTTTTATGGGGGGTGGAATGTAAGGGCCCAAGTTTTTCACTTGTTAAAAGTGTTCATCACCACACACACACCTCAGCTCATTTGTGGTAATCACATGAACACATTTGAAGAGCAAGTTACCACCGTCAACAGAATGATTAAAAGATGAACTCACATCATTCAAAAGTGGTATTTCCCACATGCATCATATAGGGGCCGAGCACACTATTAACTCCCAAACTTTGTTAGGAATGCTCATGCAAAATTTCATGCAAATCCAAAACTATTTGAGGTACTTTTGGATACAATCGTTAAAAGGCTAGTTTGAACTTAAATTCAAATTCAAACTCCTTTCATCAAATTAATTAAAAAGAGGGATCCATATTCACACTCAGCACATTTTTATGAGCTCATCCACCAATTTTCATTCCATTTGGAGTTGATCTTGACATGAGCCATTTGGGCAAATTCAAACTTAATTTGAATTTCAGATTTCATGGTTGAAGCAAACTCATTCAAATCAACTCTCCGCTTTGAATCATTCAAACTTCAAATGGCCCAATTAAGGTTTGATCAAATTACAAAGGGTACTAGGGTCCATAATATTCAGAGCAAATTAAGGTTTAATCGAATTACAAAGGATATTAGGATCCATAATATTCAGAGCAGTAGGGAATTCAATTTGTGAGGACAATTTGGAAACTGTGGGACCCATTGTCAGTGACCCACACGAGCTGAACCGACTGAACCCGAGCGCTCTGTTCTTCGGGCCGGTTATGCGCGCGCCACCGAGGGAAATTCTGTCGGCCACCTCCTTCTCCGAGCTGATGTCATGCTGGAGACCGGCTCTCAGCGCTTATCAACCCCACAAAGCAATCCTCGTGCTGCACAAACCGAGTTGCTTCTCTGCTCTCGCACGCACGACCGAAGAACCTCCGATCGACCGAACTCTCTTCTCCACCGGCAATCAACCCACTCCGGTGCCTTGAACGCTTGGCTGAGCAGCTCAGAGGCTGCACCAACCTTCACTCGGCATCCTCGAACCATTTCCAGATCGTGATCAGCTTCCTCCGGTCAGCACCGAGCTTCTTCTTCCTCAGTTCAACCCGAGCCGCCGCTACGAGAACGTGTTGTCCGGCCACCAGAGTCCAGCTTTCCTCAAGCTGTAAACGTCAAAAAGGTTCGCCTAGGTCTTCTCCTTCTTCACCGCAAACCCTGGCCGCATGCCATGGGCTATGCTCGCCAGAATTTCAACTCTTCGCGCCGGCATGCCATACGGACCACCGACTAACTATCCAAAATTCGTGCTATACATCACACCACTCATCACCAAACTTAGAAAACTACTTTAGAGGTCCGTGCAAGGTCTTAGGATCGAAAACACCGGAGAACCATCGAGTAAACCCTCTGTTCACCGAGTTTTCTAATTTTCCCCGATTTTAACCTAGGTCGCATGGTGACATGCTATATATGTAAGGGACCAAGTTTTCACTTGCTAAAAGTGTTCATGACACCTACACCTCAGCACAATTGTGGAAAATTCATGAACACAATTGAAGGGCAAGTAACCACCATTAATAGATAATTAGAAGATGAACTCACAAAATGCAAAAGTGGTATTTCTCACATGCATCATATAGGGGCTGAGCACATTATCAACTCCTAAACTTTGTTAGGAATGCTCATGCAAAATTTCACACGAATCCAAAACCTTTTGAGGTACTTTTGGGTACAATCATTAGAAGGCTAGTTTGAACTTAAATTCAAATTCAAACTCCTTTCATCCCATATATTCAAAAGTGGGATTCACGTTCACACTCATCACATTTTTATGAGCTCACACACCAATTTTCACTCCATTTGGAGTTGATCTTGACATGAGCTATTTTGAGCAAATTCAAACCAAATTTGGATTTCAACTTCACATGTGCTGCAAATTCTTCCCAACCGTTTCAGACTTTGAAGAATTCAAACTCAAATGGGCATTTGGTGATTTTATCAAATAGCCATGGGTATTAGGGTCCCCATTATTTGGAGCAGTAGAAAGTAAATTTTTGAGGACAAAATTAGCAAGTGAGAACCCCTGTCAGTCACAGAAGAGAGCTAAACCGAATGAACTCGCTCACTCGGGTTCTTGCACGCGCTTCCGAGACCGCTACGGCGAGCAGCCAACACCACCTCCTGTTATCGGGACCTGGCTGATGGGAGAATGCTCCAGCACCCTTATCACCGCGCCTGAGAGTGCCAACGACCATTTCTCCATGGCTCGTCACTCGCTCGCACTGAAAACCCACACAACTCTCGCCGCTATCGCGTCCGACCCACCCTCACCGTCGACCGGACCACACCTAAGGTTTCACCTCGAGCTGAGCCCAGAAACGGAACCGCCAGACTTCACTTGACGTGCTCCAACCCTCATCTGCTCATGATAAGCTTCCTTCAAGCTTCACCGACCATTTTCTTCTTCCCCTGTTCACCCCGACGTGTCTCCGACAAATCACCGTTGCCCGGACAGCTCCGAGCTTCCCTGGCGCAGCCAACTGCACACATAGGATAGAAGCAAGGTCCAGTAGCTCCTCCCGGACCCCTTAGCTCCCTTTAGTGCCGGCTAGACAGAATTTCAAGTTTTCCAGTGATTTCCATATAGAACCGAAGCCAACCAAAACGTGAAATTCCTCTCGCAGAATCGATCATCCGATCAGCTGGTCTAACTAGAGCTAGAGTAGGATAAAAAAATCACCTAAGTCAAATCTTAGAACGGATAGTCCAGCTGCTGAGCGTAGCACCGAGTTTCCGCCGCCGCCAGTGAAAAAGGCGCGGGTCACCAGTGAAGTCCACCTTCCCGGCAATCTCCGGCCAAGAGGAGGGCAGGGTTAGCTTCCCCGTGCCCCAGTGGTTCTTTGCGACCCTTTGGTTGGTTGTGTTTGCGTCCGATCTGAGTTAGCGCCATCGGACCCGAGCTCAACTCTGCCGCCGCCGTTGCCGATCATTATTCCGGTGATGCCGAGGTGCGAGAAGTTGTCCGGCGGGTGCGCCGTGCTTCAAGGAACATGTAGGAAGAAACCGCTTCAAAAATTAGGCAGAATTGGCCGAGAATGGGCCACGCCGCTGCCGCTGTCCGGCGTGTGCTCGGACGCCGGCAGGAGGTTGAAGACAGTACTGTTTTGTGGGCCCGGGTGTCAGCCGTTTAGACATTTTGGGATTTCTTTTTCAGTTTTCCCTCCAAAATTTATAATC
This sequence comes from Neostapfia colusana, assembly GCA_030760725.1. Classification (NCBI taxonomy): domain Eukaryota; kingdom Viridiplantae; phylum Streptophyta; class Magnoliopsida; order Poales; family Poaceae; genus Neostapfia; species Neostapfia colusana. Next base: position 23,027,687 of record JASWHV010000011.1, read on the forward strand.
CCATAACTTTGGCTAGGTTTGTCCTAATCTAGTGAACCAAAATTTGTAGGATTCAGCTCTCTGAGTACTTTCCAGCAAAACAAGTTTCACCCCATCAAAACCCTATTTCTCCATAATTAATTCTCCAAAGTTTAAAATGCTGAGAATTTTAACTGGAGATTCCTGTGATGGAAATTTTGCCAGGATGTTCCTTGTAATATCCCTGAGTCACCATTAAAATTTCAGATCCATCTGAGCTGATGTAGTCCACCTAATGGTGTGATTAAGTAAACTGGTCCAGAGAAAAAGAAAAAATGCCCAGAAACATTTTTCAGAATTTCTATGAACTTCTTTAGCTCATATCATTTTCTAGGATTCTCCAAATTAGATGAAACCAATTCCATTAGAACCCTCTGAAACTCTAGTTTCCAAAAAGTCATGGCTTGCTCCATGAAAATCCCTAGAAAGCCATAAGAGCTCGAAATATGTCCAAATACACATCTATTTGTGCAGGGCTCAAATAAGCTTTGCTTCAAATGATATTTGTCCAAGTCTCTGCTTAGGTTGTTACCAAACCTCAGTAAAAATTTCAGAGGTAAAAGGACTGTCTAGCTTTACTTATAGTCTGTATATTATCAAACTAACTCAATTCCATTAAAATTTGACACGCATTGTATTTTCATTTCGTGTAGTTGCTAAAATCGAAGAAGACCCGGAGGTTCTGGACTTTATTACTCCGGAGGAACAATTAGTTAACAACCAGCAGCAAGGAAAGCTCCGGTTTACATTAACCCTTTTATAAAGTCTTATGTTTTGATCACTCACTTTGTGCCTTTCCTACAAATGTGGATTAGAGTCTTGATTAGAAAACCAAAAGCATAACCAAGAGAACCAGGGGTTTTGGGGTTAGGTTTTAAACATCGAGTAGCCACTGCAATATTAAAATGGTATAGGTTTCGGTACAAGACGAGTAGTTGGAATTACTCGCGAGAATAGTTCACATGGCATAAAAATGAGACCGAGAGGAGAGTAAGGGCAGCAGGACTTTAGGGCCTGGGTTTCATAGCTTTTCTTTTGTCGATTGAGGACCAAGCCGTGTGCGGGCCTGTTGAACAAGCTAGAACAGTACTGTAGACCTACCGGCTACATGGGAACCGGGAAACCGATGTAATTCGGGTAGCGATCTGTTGAGGCATTGCTTGTCGTCCAGAGGGTAGGTTGAGAGCAGCGAGGTCTAAATCAGCTAGCGGGCACGGAGGATGCTCCGCGTAGAGACCTCCTGCTCGGGACGATAGGACCGGTTCAACACTTGGCTAATGGATGAAAGGTGGTTACGTACGACGTCCGTGATGGTTGCTGTAGGGAACATCGAGTACGGGCGTACATGACGGGTTATTCGGGTAATCCTGCAGGTGTAAATCGATTATAATCACCGTCCCTCACGGTTAGTGAGTACCACTTGTTACACTGTACCGTGACGTAGAAAGAACAGGCTAGATGTCATGATAAAATGTTGCTGGTTGAAAGCTTTACGTTGATTGTTAATGACATGCTTTAGTTTAGAGAAGATCAAAGTTATTTTCAACCTTAGGCAAGTTCCATAATAGGAATGTGTTTCTTGTTTGATTGTGGACTTCTTATGTGACTTAGCACAAGGTTTTCCAATAATATGAGGCTAAAACTTGAAAATAAGGATCAAGTACTTAGGAGAGTCCATATGCAAAGAATTCCCCATTGTAAACTTCCATTCCCGCATATAGAGTTACATGTTAGGTGAGACGGGTCAGTCTTGCTGAGCCATCGTGCTCACTGCTTGTGTTTGAAGCGTTTGCAGGGTGCTATGAGGAGGAGGCTCCCGAGGAGGAGACGGACCCCCAAGAGGGAAACTGTGAGACCTATGTGTGCTGAATACATTGGCTTTGACGATAAAAGTTTTGAATACTACCAAAACACCTTTTTAACAAGGTCCGACTCTAGGTCCAAGCTCCTGCAAGGTCCGACGATAGGTCCGACTTGTTTTGGGTAGCTCCGGCAAGGTCCGACGTAAGGTCCGACTTGCTTTGTCTAGGTCTGACTTATTTTGGCTAGGTCCGACTTGTTTTTGCTAGCTCCGGTGCTAGGTCCGACTAACTTTGGTAAGTTCCGTGCTAGGTCCGACTAAGCTTTAGTAAGCTCTGGCGCTGGGTCCGACTAGCTTTGGTAAGCTCCGGTTCAAGGTCCGGTTAGCTTTGGTAAGGTTCGGAGCTTGATTGCAATGGTTCTGCTTTTAACTTGCAATGTTTCGAACTTGCTTTACTCTTATGGAAAGTTTGCTTAGTATTATTTTACTAAGTTTTTGGTGTGTTTTGGTGGTTATGGCTGATATCATTTTGCTATGGTTTACAACATGCTTATGTGAGGTGCTCATATACGAGAGTCAAGTCGAGGACTTGTGCTCGGAAGTATTGGTTGTTTATTCATGTGCAGGTGTTTCTTGAGTTCAAGACATGGCTGGTGACGGGATCCATTGAACTAGTCTTAGGGAGAAGATGAGTTTCAACAACCAAGTTCAGGAGGAATTGTGGTTGAGTTGATCGGGAGGTTGCGCAGTATGTTTGAATCAAGAACAATGCATATGAAGGTATCTTGGACATCGTTGGAAGATGTTTGCACGTGTGCAAGGAGTGCATGGACGTGGCTGCATGGTTCCAAGGCATGATGAAGAGATGTGGACATAAAGAATTGGTCAGAAAGGTCCAAATGACTAGGTTATGGACTCAGGCTGCGGCTGAGTCGTGCTTGACTCAAATATGGAAAGTTTTGAGTTGGTTATGATAGGATTTCGTGTGGGTCACGAATTTGAGTTATTTTAGGAATGTGGGATACGTTCCTAAGATGTTTGGAAGTCTTAAGATTGCTTCTACCTGCGTATAGAAGAGTCCTAAGCAGTATTGGAAAGTTACAGTTTGAATCCAAGTAGGAGTCCTATTTTGAGTTGAGTTGGCCTTCGGACTGGTTATATAAGCAAGGGAGGCCAGAGTTCGTGGAGCACGACTTTGGGGCTGTTCCTCTAGTGTTTTGATAAATAAAATTCGTATTCTAAAGGAACTTTTGTGCCTTGTTCGTCCAACTTGTTTCAGACAAGTTTTTCTCGTCGAGTTTCTGTTCAGCACTACCTTGCTTCGGTGGTTTTATCATAACTCGAGTTTTACAGATCCAATTGATGTGATTCTTTTTGGGTTGTATTCACAACTTGATTATATATCATCTGTGAAAATTTCACGGTCATTGAATTTGTGGTTTCTGATATACACGAGTTTCTTTGCAGTATTCCAGAACTGTTTTTCTCGCGTAGGACAGATTGACCTTTGTTCGATCTTTCGATCGTAACTTGAGTTTCTCTCAACGGATTTTCATGATTTTTGTTGTGACGTATTCGTGACTTGATTCTCTACAATCTATACTAGTTTTTCACAGTTGAACACGTTTATATTAGTCGCACACACGGTTTCTTTAACAGATCAATTTTCTGCTGAGGGGTGTTTTGTTGCTTCCGCTGAAAAGTTTTTATCTACCATTCACCCCCCCTCTGGTAGCTTTACACGTGTACTTCGATCCTACAATTGGTATCAGAGCTAGGTTGCTCTAATATTTGTGATTTGCACGTGTTTTGACTAATCATCATGGAGAAATACTCCACTAAACCTTGTGTGTTTAGTGGTATTGATTTTCAGGTTTGGAAGGCACGCATGGAAGCTTTCATCCAGGTGCAAGGTTTTGCAATATGGGAAAAGGTGTACAAGCCTTACGATGTGCCTTCAAATGATTAAGTCACGGCTACAAACATGAGAGATGTCGACAACAACAACAAGGCTCGGAACTTGATCATACAAGGACTAACTAAGAGCGACTTCGACCGTGTTGCACACCTCCGATACGATGTGTGGAGAGCACTTTGTGACTACCACGAAGGATCCAACACGATCAAGGAGGTAAGACAGGATATGTTCAAGAAAGAATACATGCGCATTGAGATGCAACCCGGTGAGTCCATTGATGACCTCTTTGCTCGCTTTAATAAAATTCTCAGCAACTTGCGTAGCGTCAATGTTAATTTTTCAGATGCTGAAAATGCTAGGCAATTACTAAGTGCATTAGACATGTCAATTTGGGAGATGAAAGTAACATCCATACGTGAATCCACAGTCATGAGTACTTTTACATTAGATGTGCTTTATTCTAAGCTAAAAACTCATGAAATTGACATTATATCATGTAAGAACCCAAATAAGACTATTGCATTTGTCTCACAACGTGATATGCCTAGCTCCGGCCAATCATCTAGCAATACATTTGCTTTGCTGTCTTCACTAACCCTGGAACAAATTGAGGAGTTTCCAGAGGAGGAGCTAATACTTCTTTCTACTAGGTTTTCAAAAGCTTTGCAAAATGTGAGAACTAGAAGGAGATGAAGCTCCGGACCTCAACGATGCTTTGAATGTGGTAAGACAGGACACTTTAATACAGATTGCCCTAACCTTTCAGGTCCTTCTAACCGTGATGAAAAGCAGAATAAAGTCAAGTCCTCTTTTGGCAACACCAACAAGAAAAAGAAGGGTTTTACAGGACGCAAACTGATAAACAATTTTATCACCGCACTTCAAGAACTTGGCTCGAGTGATGTAGACATTGGAAGTGATGAAGATGAAGATGATCTGGCAAACTTGTGCTTCATGGCGGGCAAATCAAAATCAAGTATGGAGGATGCAGAACACAACAGTGACAACGAAGAGGTATGTACTACTTGCGAAGAAATGTGTGATGCTATTTCTCATGCCACTATTATTGTTAAGAAAAAGGACAAAAAGTTTAGGAACAATGCTATTAAAATTGAGTCACTAGAATCTGAAATTAATCGTTTTAAATCCTTGATTCCTAGTGATGATTCTTGTTCCTCATGTGATTTAATATATGAACAATTGTCCTCTCCAAGAAGTGCACACACCTCCACACTTGATAAACTTGAACTTGAAATCGAAAAGGACAAAAAGCTTGCTACACTTAATGATAAAAACTTTAAAGATGCTTGTTGTTCTACAATTGATTTGCATTGTTCTACTTGCGATGATCTTGATAAGAAACTAAAAGATGATATGAAAGAAATTTCTATATTGAACAATGCTTTACGTTCTCATGAAGTTAAATATTGTTCCAATTGCAAATTAAAAGGAAAAACTTCATGTGAAAATTGCCTTGATCCATCAAATAAACTTGATAACATGCATAGGACATTATATCGGTTTTGTAATGGGAATAAGAACCTAAACTTGCTGCTGAATTCTTCCAAGTCTTGCAATGATAAAACTGGTTTAGGTTTTGATTCACATGCTCATGCTAAGGAACATCCACCTAAAATTGTAAAATCATTAGTAAGTGGTTTGATTCAAACAGTTCCTAAACAAAAAGAAGTGGTTTTTAAATCTGCAGGAGTGTTGTCACATTCGGGTTCAAATAAGCATACTGCATGCTCATCTAGACATGAACACAAAGTTAAATTTCATTGTACCTATTGTAGTAGAGATGGTCATGTCATAGATTTTTGTTATAGACTATTTAAACAACATAAAAAGGAAAGAATGCAAGATAGATCTTATAACTCTCATGCAAAATTTGCTGCACATACTAAACCGAATGTCAGGAACATGCAACCTGCTGTTATGAGTCAGAAATATTCAAAGTTTACCTCCGGAGATTCAGTTTTTGCCTCCGGAGCTTCAGTTTTTGCCTCCGGAGCTACTGATTTTCGTGCTACACAAGTAACACCTCATAGGTCAGTAGTTAAGAACAAAAAATTATCAAACTTTGACTCATAAACCTGCTGTTTTATCTCAGCTTTCGCATGTTATTCCTGCTGGACGTCGTGTGACTCAGTACTGGATTCCTAAATGCCTTTTAACTAACCCCAGTATTGAGTCATCGATGTATTGTGCTTCTATGTAGGTTACACGCTTGAGGAAGGAGAACATTTGGATTGTGGATTCAGGTTGCTCACGCCACATGACCGGTAACAAAGAATGGTTCTCCTCTCTCTCTTTTGTGTCACGTGTAGAGAATGTTACTTTTGCCGATAATTCTTCAACTCCTATAATTGCTAAGGTTTCGGTTAGAGTAAATGATCACTACACTTTGAAGGATGTGTCACTTGTCAAAAATTTGAAATACAACTTGCTTTCTGTTTCACAATTGCTAGATGAAAATCTGGAAATTATTTTCAATAAAAACTGCTGCAAAGTTGTAGGTTCAAATAGTGAGCTTATTTTAACATGTCTCGGTTTGGAAGAGTTTTTAAAGCTGATTTTGATATGTCTTCCTATAAGCATAGATGTCTAGTTGCAAATGATTCCATAGATTTATATTTTTGGCATCGTAGACTTGGTCACGTAGGCTTTGATCATCTCACGCGTGTTAGTGCTCTTGATCGCATACGTGGGCTGCCTAAGCTTAAAGGGGACAAAGAAATTGTGTGCTCTTATTGTAGACATGCTAAGATGGTTGCAGGTTCACATGCTCCTCTCACAATAACCATGACAACTGAACTGGGTCAACTTTTACACCTTGACACCGTAGGACCTTCACGTGTTCAATCCTTCGGTGGTAAATGGTATGTTCTTGTGATTGTTGATGACTATTCTAGATACTCTTGGGTTTACTTTATGGCATCTAAGAATGAAGCTTTTAGTCACTTTAGAACTTTATTTCTTAGATTATCAATTGATCACCCAGGATCTTTAAGAGCAATTAGAAGTGATAATGGAACCGAATTTAAAAATCAATCGTTTGATCACTTTTGTGTTGAAAATGCAATAGATCATCAATTTTCTTCACCATATGTACCTCAACAAAACGGTGTTGTAGAGAGAAAGAACAGAACCTTAGTTGAGATGGCTAGGACTATGCTTGATGCATATCAAACTCCTAGGAAATTTTGGGCTGATGCAATTGCAACCGCTTGTTATGTCTCAAATCGTGTTTTCTTGCGTGCTAAGCTAGGTAAAACACCATATGAGATCAGGCTTGGACATAGGCCTAGTGTCACACACTTTAGGGTCTTTGGTTGCAAATGCTTTGTTAAGAAACATGGTAATCTTGATAAATTTGAAGCTAGATCTGTTGATGGCATGTTTCTTGGTTATCCATGTCATACTAGAGGCTACCGTGTGCTTTTACTTGATTCTAACAAAATTGTGGAGAGTTGTGAGGTTTCTTTTGATGAAGCTAGCCCAGGTACTAGTTCAAATATTGCACGTCCGGATCCATATCCGCAGGGGGAGAGTATTTTCGTTGAAGAAGAGGAAGAAGTGGTGCTGCTGCCACCGGGCATCAGCAGCTAAATGACATTGTTCCAGCTCCTGATCTTGATTCACAACAAGCACCGATGACCACCATTGCTGGTCCAGATTCCCCTCACGTCACAAGCTCATCTATTTGTGATGAACATGAAGAAGAAGAAGCTTGTGAAGTGTCCACTCCCCTCCGGATTCTCAAAAGTCATCCTCCACATCAAATTATTGGAAGCTTGCATGAACGAGTTACAAGATCCAGGTTTTTCGACCCCAATTCTCTTGCTCATTCTGCTTTTGTTGCTTCTTTTGAATCCAAAGATATATCACATGCACTCACTAATGAATCTTGGATTATTGCAATGCAAGAAGAGTTAGAAAATTTTGAAAGAAATAATGTTTGGAAACTTGTACCTCTACCTCAAGGTCACACTTTAATTGGAACTAAATGGGTGTTTAAAAATAAACAAAGTGAGGATGGGGTTGTGGTTAGGAATAAGGCTAGGTTGGTTGCTCAAGGTTTCACACAAGTTGAAGGTCTAGATTTTGATGAAACTTTTGCTCCTGTTGCTAGATTAGAAGCCATAAGAATTTTGTTAGCTTTTGCTGCATCTAAAGGTTTTAAGCTATATCAAATGGATGTTAAAAGTGCTTTTCTTAATGGCTACATAGATGAGGAGGTTTATGTCAAACAACCACCTGGTTTTGAAAATCCAAATTTTCCTAATCATGTTTACAAACTGTCCAAAGCCTTGTACGGTCTCAAACAAGCCCCTAGAGCATGGTATGATAGGTCAAAAACATTCTTACTTGAAAAGGGGTTTACCATGGGCAAGGTTGATAAAACTCTTTGTGCTTAAGCATGGCAATGACTCATTATTCATTCAAGTGTATGTGGATGATATTATCTTTGGTTGTGCTTCTCATGATCTTGTGTCCAAGTTTTCAGCTATGATGAGTTCATAATTTGAGATGAGTATGATGGGAGAACTCACGTACTTTTGGGGGCTGCAAATCAAGCAAACCAAGGAGGGTACCTTTGTGCATGAAACGAAGTATACAAAAGATCTCCTAAGGCGCTTCAACATGGACAAAAGCAAGCCTCTTCGGACACCAATGGGAACAGAAACAAGACTTGAACTTGATGAAGATTGTGACCCCGTTGATCAAAAAGAATATAGAAGCATGATCGGATCACTTTTGTATCTCACGGCATCAAGACCGGACATACAATTCAGCGTATGTCTTTGTCCACGGTTTCAAGCCTCCCCACGTGCTTCACATCGTCAAGCCGTCAAAAGGATTCTCAGGTACTTACATGGAACTCAAGAATTTGGTATTTTTCTTCCTTCTTCCTCAACCATTACTTTGAAAGCTTTTTCTGATGCTGATTTTGGGGGTTGTAGGATTGATAGGAAAAGTACTTCTCGTGCTTTTCATTTTCTTGGTAATTCACTTGTTGCCTAGTCCTCTAGAAAACAAAGTTCAGTTGCACAATCCACATCCGAATCTGAATATGTAGCTTCTGCTAGTGCTTGCTCACAAATTCTTTGGATTGTTCAAACACTTAAGGACTAGGGTTGATCTAGATAGTGTTCCACTGTTTTGTGATAACACTAGTGCCATTTGCATTGCTAAAAACCCCTTGCAACATTCGATAACTAAGCACATTGACATTAGGTATCACTTTCTCCGTGATAATGTCAAAAAAGGGAACATTGTGCTTCACCATGTAGATACCGAACAACAATTGGCTGACATTTTTGCAAAACCTTTGGATTTCACTCGTTTTTGTTACATTCATAGTGAAATAGGGGTTATGCATCCTCATGGCTTAAATTGAGGGAGAATTTTGAAACTTGGGATGTCTATGTGTGAATCTGAAATTAAAATAATATGAGCATAGTATTTCATGCATATATGACTTTGTGATTCCTTTTTCATGCTGAAAGTTCTTACTACATTACTCGTGTTATACATTTTGTAGTTTTTACCATGTATAGTAATTGGAATTGTTACTTACACTAAATCTGGTCATGGTCGAACTTTCTTCCTGTTTTGAACTTGTTGCATGCTCACAAGTGCTTTTAATCATAAAGAATTAATCAAGTAATCAACTAACATGTTGAGTTTTTATGTTCAAATAAAAAATGAGAAAAGATCAAGAGAATATGCATGCAACACACTTCTTCTTTTGAGATAGCTTATCATTGCACTTAGATATGAACTTGAAAGGAGTTGTGTATGACTAAAACCATGTCCTTAAGCTTCTGACAGTCAAATGACATAGGCTTGGCTTGGTTCGTTAGAATAAGGCTGATGCTGCATATAATCTCTTGCAAATGTCATAAGATCAAAATTTGTGCTTTAAATGTTAAATAAAATACAGCAACATGTGGCATGCTTTCAGGTCTTGAAATAGTTAAGTTTGTGAGATCATGACTTGTTTAAATTGAAAATTACACTTGATCTCTAGCATGGCTTACACTACTTTATGTATCTCATTGATGTGTTAGTGTAAGTTACTTGACAGTATGATTTTGATGAGCTTTGTTTTATATGTATATGTTATAATGTGCTCATAACAAATTAAAATTTCTCTTTTGTACGTTGCTAAATACATTGTCAAAGGGGGAGAAATTGATCACACATTGCACACATTCACAAGTGTTTTTGGCACAATTATTTTCAGGGGGAGAATTTTTGGTATTTTTGTTTTTCTTCTCGTTTTATTTCTGATTTACAAAGGGGGATAAATTGTTTTCTAAACTTTTCATGTGAATAAGCCAATGTTAGGATTTTAAGTGGTGTTGCCAATGCATTCATCAAGGGGGAGATTGTGCGACCTATATGTGCTGAATACATTGGCTTTGACGATAAAAGTTTTGAATACTACCAAAACGCCTTTTTAACAAGGTCTGACTCTAGGTCCGAGCTCCTGCAAGGTCCGACGATACCTCCGACTTGTTTTGGGTAGCTCCGACGAGGTCCGACGTAAGGTCTGACTTGCTTTGTCTAGGTCTGACTTATTTTGGCTAGGTCTGACTTGTTTTTGCTAGCTCCGGTGCTAGGTCCGACTAGCTTTGGTAAGTTCCGTGCTAGGTCCGACTAAGCTTTAGTAAGCTCCGGCGCTGGGTCCGACTAGCTTTGGTAAGCTCCGGTTCAAGGTCCGGTTAGCTTTGGTAAGGTTCGGAGCTTGATTGCAATGGTTCTGCTTTTAACTTGCAATGTTTCGAACTTGCTTTACTCGTATGGAAAGTTTGCTTACTATTATTTTACTATGTTTTTGGTGTGTTTTGGTGGTTATGGATGATATCATTTTGCTATGGTTTACAACATGCTTATGTGAGGTGCTCACGTAAGATGTTGTAGTTTCGGAACTAACGAGAGTCAAGTCGAGGACTTGTGCTCGGAAGTATTGGTTGTTTATTCATGTGCAGGTGTTGCTTGAGTTCAAGACATGGCTGGTGACGGGATCCATTGATCTAGTCTTAGGGAGAAGATGAGATTCAACAACCAAGTTCGGGAGGAATTGTGGTTGAGTTGATCGGGAGGTTGCACAGTATGTTTGAATCAAGAACAATACATATGAAGGTATCTTGGACGTCGTTGGAAGATGTTTGCACGTGTGCAAGGAGTGCATGGATGTGGCTGCATGGTTCCAAGGCGTGATGAAGAGATGTGGACGTAAAGAATTGGTCAGAAAGGTCCAACTGACTAGGTTATGGACTCAGGCTGCGGCTGAGTCGTGTTTGACTCAAATATGGAAAGTTTTGAGTTGGTTATGATAGGATTTCGGGTGGGTCACGAATTTGAGTTATTTCAGTAATGGGGGATACGTTCCTAAGGTGTTTGGAAGTCTTAAGATTGCTTCTATCTACGTATAGAAGAGTCCTAAGCAGTATTGGAAAGTTACAGTTTGAATCCAAGTAGGAGTAGAAGTCTTAGTTTGAGTTGAGTTGGCCTTCGGGCTGGTTATATAAGCAAGGGAGGCCAGAGTTCGTGGAGCACGACTTTGGGGCTGTTCCTCTTGTGTTTTGATAAATAAAATTCGTATTCTAAAGGAACTTTTGTGCCTTGTTCGTCCGACTTGTTTCAGACAAGTTTTTCTCGTCGAGTTTCTATTCAGCACTACCTTGCTTCGGTGGTTTTATTATAACTCGAGTTTTACAGATTCATTTGATGTGATTCTTTTTGGGTTGTCTTCACAACTTGATTATCTATTATCTGTGAAAATTGCACGGTCATTGAATTTGTGGTTTCTTATCTACACGAGTTTCTTTGCAGTATTCCAGAACTGTTTTTCTCGCGTAGGACAGATTGACCTTTGTTCGATCTTTCGATCGTAACTTGAGTTTCTCTGAACGGATTGTAAAAGCCCAAGAAAAGGGACTTGCAAAAACTTTTCTTCACCTCACAACACCACAGTTTTGTTGTGGATAGATTGTGAAATATTGTGAAGAGCATGTAACCTCCATCAAAAGCGTGATTAGAGGGGAAAGCCTTCATTTGCACAAAGTGGGATTTGGACACATGAACATGAGAGATTAAGCTCACCCTAGAACTTTAAAAGTCTTGGAAAGGTTCAGTCCAAGTTTCATGAAAAATCCAACACTTTTGAGGCACTTTTGGGGGTATTTGAAAAAGAGGCCAATTTGAATGTAAATTCAAATTGCAGCAACTTTCATCACTCAAATTCAAAAAGTAGTTTCATATTCAAACTCAGCATATTTTCCTGAGTAATCCCACCAATTTTCAGTCCCATTGGACTTCATATCGTCGGGAGCCAAAATTGTAACACTTCAAACTGAGTTTGAATTTTCAAATTCAAATATGAAGGGAATGTGGCCAAACCAGTTTGAAGTTGATGAATTCAAATTCTACCTCTGAATTGGTTGCTAAGTTCCCTTTTCAAGTCTGAGTAGGTGGGATATTTGCACAATAGAGAAGATTAGGGGGGAGAAGAGGGCCCACCAGTCAGCCAGACTTCGGCCCTAAGTCAACACCGAGCGAACTCGGTTTACCGGGCCTCGGCAGAGCTCGACACCGAACCGACCGAGCAGCTTGCCGGCTCCTCCGCCTCAGCCCGATCGTTAACCCGGGAGCAAACAGCAGCACGTCGCCTTCTTCATTGATCGCACACTCGCTGTTTCCCTCACCCCGCGCTCTCTTTTCCCGATCGCCAGCAGCAACCGAGCCTCGGTTGCTCGTGCCAGCAGCACCGAAAAGCAGCGCCCGTGCATGCTCTACCACGACAGCCCCGCAAACCCGAGACTCCTAGCCTGTGGCGCGTGCAATTCGGCAACGGTCGCCGAGGAACAGAGCACCGGCGGAAAGCCGCGAACTGCTCCCCGTGGACAGCACGCCACGGCCAGTTTCACCGCCGGACTTCTTCACGGCAAAGGTGCGCCTTAGTCTCCAGATCGTGTAGCTGCAACCCTTCTAACCATTGATAGACTGTGCACTGAGAATTCCTATGAATCCCAAGAACTAGTGCAACCGGGTAAGGGTCGGTCTACCCCGAAATTCTAGCTGCACCGTCCAATCCAGCTCGGGTGAGCCTACACACACCTTCCTCACTCCCTAGCGGCCATCCTCGACCAAGAATCAAGGGAAATGACCCAGAAATGGCCGGGTTTAGGTTGTTTTTCGGGCCGCCATAGAATAACAGCTCGGTTCACCGTGGAGCTCTAGGTTACCGACCTTTTCATGGGGTTTGGCGGCCGTTTCCATCACCCTCGAGCTCCCGTGGTGCTCTCCGACCCTTTGCCGATCATTTTGATGCGTTGTAACGCATTCCCAACCACGCCGGAACCCTAACCGCCGCTGTCACCGTCGGGAGCCCTGTTCCGGTGAGCTACGGCCACCGGCGACACCACCGACGAGTTCAGCGTCGTGAGTTAGGGCGGGGCGGCAAGTTTGGGGCCGGGGGATGGCCGGGAAAGCAGTTCCGGCGACGCTCGCCGGGGTGCGCCGCCGCGGGCCCCTGTTTGGCGCGAGGAAGGAGAAGACTGCCGGGTGGGACCCACCGGCAGACATTTAAACATTTTGAAATGTCCAGTTTGTAGTTCAAACTTTGGAGGACCACAACTTGGGTTAGGAGAATCCAAAAATTATGAAACAAATTTTGTTGGATTCCTCTGACAGAGTACAATCCAAATCTGAAACCCAATTAGTATGAAATCCATTAATTAATCCTGGAAAATTCTTTAAAGCTTTTCAGCAAAAGAATTTTTGAGGGAGTTTGGTTCATCCAAAAATCCCCAAATTTTGCCAGAATGTCCTTTAGAACATTAGTGAACCCCTGTAAAAGTTTCAGACCATTTGGAGTTGATTTGGTCAGATCAATTCAAATTGGAAGGTGCTATGTTCATTTGAATACAGAAACATTTTCAGAGAATTTCCAAAACTTGGAAATTCAGTTCTGGGAAAATATTAACTCCAAAAATGTTAGGAAAATTCATGCAAACTCTATGAGCTGTAATTGAAATTGTAGTTCATTAAGTTGGGCATGAACAGGGGTATTACCTCAGAATAAATTCTTCTTTGCTGATTTGCCAAGAGAATTATTCTGAGCAAACCACTCCATGAAAAGTGCTAATGTTTGGTCCAGAGAGTTTTCTTGTGACAAGGAACTCACACAAATTCTCAGCTCCATTGGAGCTCTAGATCACCCCTGTCCTGTTTAACCACTTAAGGGATTAATATGGAAAAGGGGGAGAACCACTTAGCATTTAACCATGTGATTAAGTCCAAGCCAAACCACCAATACCAGTTCATCTTTAAATTCTCAAACAAAGTTCCAGGTGTTAGAGGCTGGTTATTAGAACTAATAGTAGAAGTCTTACCCTAAACTCACATGTGCATCTAAATTAACATGTAGTGTTTCATTAACGTGTAGCCATTGAAGAAGAAACCCCGGAAGTGCTGGACTTCCTTCTTCCGGACGAGGAACTAACTACTGACCAGCAGCAACAAGGCAAGCCCCGGTTTGCATTAACCTTTGTATAAGTTTTAATTTGTTTACATGTGTCATGTGAAGTATGATTGTGCATTAGGTATAGGATGGATGGAACCCCACTTGCATGACCAGAATTTTTCCATAAGAGTGAGGGTAGTGTCTAAGATCTCGAGTAGACAGGCTATGCTTAATAATTCATAGGGCTTTGGTACAAGTCGAGTAGTTGGAATCTACTCGCGAGATAGGATTGGGACACACGGGTTCGGTTGAGTGATGTGAGATCACTTTAGTAATGAAAATGAGACTAGGCAGGGGCTATGGCGCAGCAAGAGGGAGTCTTGTGTGCGCAGCCCTGTCCGTGTTGATTGAGGACCGATCCGTGTGCGGCCCACGCTGATCAAGTTTGAACGTACCGAAGGCATATCGGATATATGGGCCCCGATAAACCGATGTAGCCTAAACCTCCGGGCGTCGAGGCATAGCACACCGATTTATAGGTGTAGGTTGAGGGCAGCAAGGTGGAAATCTGCCAATGGGCATAGAGAGAGATGCTCCGTGTGGGGAACCTCCTGCTCGTTTCGGTGCGACCGGTTCGACGTTTGGGATGTTGGGTGAAAGGTTGTCCCGTACGACATCGAGTGAGCGTGCTGTGCAGCTCCACGGGTGGGCTTACGTGACGTGCTCTTTGGGTTTCCCTGCAGGTGTATATCGAGTCGATTCGCCGTCCCTCGCGGTGAAGAGTACCACTTGGTCACTGAGTCGTGACGTAGATTAATGGATGAAACCTGTTGATTCAATATTGCTGGTGGATATAATTGTATTGCTACATGTGTGCCACCAAATACTGCTTACTAAATTTAAGATTTCATGAACTGTTAACTCGTTGCTAAAAGATGAACTAAGGATGAACTTGTGGGCGTATCCTTTTGCTGAAATGTTACTATCCTATGTCCATTGTACCCCTCATGTAGAGTTTCATGCTTAGGTGAGTCGGTTAAGCCTTGCTAAGCCTTCGTGCTCACGGTTCCTGTTTGAGTGTTTTTCAGGTGAGGAGCCACCCACGGACTCGGAGTACGAGTCCACCGGCGAGGGTTACCCTCCGTCAGGGACCACGGCTGAGTGGGAGCCGTACACGCCGCGCTGAGCTGAGGAGTGTAGCTAGTGTGGGTTGCCCTAGGGCTGGGCAACCACTTTTGCTAGAAAGGCGGGCGTGAGTTGTGTAAAAGAAACTTCCGCTGTGTAATAAAGACCCTAGTTTGTAACTGAGAAGTGTACTACTTTGTACATTCAGTTTGTTTTTCCCATGTAATATAATGTGTTCTTATGACGTGTTCTGTCGGGTGTCGCATCGCGCGGCACCACCCTCTACGATCCTGGATGAGCGGATTCCGGTCCGCCACAGCCTGGTATCAGAGCTGCAGTGGGGATAGCACAGTACTAAAGGACCGCATTATGGGAAAAACTTAGGTATACGGTGAGGATTCGGTAGTTGCCCAAGTAAGGACTATATTAGCATAGTTACTTAAAGTGGCAAAGACTAACTTATGTGTTATAATTCTGAATTTCAACTATGTAACGACACACCTACGTTCTGGTAAGTATGGTAAGGAACGCCACCGAAAGCGGTTCAATTTCGGTTAGCTCCCCCTGACGAGGAACGTGGTTCAGGGACTGATCTCACAGCTTGGTGTGAGACATCAATATGAAACTCTTGGACTCTTCATGTCCCTGAGTTCATATGAAATGCTGATCCCTAGTGTGCATTAGGCAAGTAAGTGGAGACCCCATCGCGTGGTCAGTAACGCGAGAGTGTGTTCGTCTGGAAATAGCCCAGGAGGACATACGCAGCGCTTGCCATCGGCGTGCCCTGCAGGGCAGTAGGTGGTATCTGTTGGGTTGATAACATTCCCATCCGTGACGACCCGTTCATGACCTACTCGGGTTCCCCGTCGTGTGGTGTTGAAACACGATCACGTACCTTGAGACGTTACCTAACTCAAGGACGGCCGTATGGAAATGATATGGGCGTTTGTATTTAATTTCAAAATATGGTACTGCCTGAAATGAATAACCAGTGAGTGCACCATTATTGTGTGGTCTTTTGCAGGTACTAACCACGTATGTATCCGTGTAGAAAACGTGTGCGAGAGACCGTTTAGTGCCACATTTGAGACGTATATGCCGGTATAATCCGGATAGGTTTTTCTTTTGTGAGGAACGTAGTACCGAGATATTGTAGGCATATGCATGGAAATATTGATAACGAGGAACTAAAATCATTAGGTTCAACAATTAAGACCCTGGTTGGGTATAAGAAGGGGATAGTGGAGTAGGATAGCCAACAGGGCTGAAAAACAGAGTGCTCTGTTTTGGACAGCAAGTTTGCTGATCTTCAACAGGGCATAACTTACAGGTCTTTTAGCCCAGGGAGGTGTACTATATAGTTCTGGAAAGGTATTCGAGTACTCTACAACTTTGTTGTAGACTTCCAGAGCTGAAACTCGACTTAAGATGGCTGAAATCCCAGAGGAATGTAAACTGTCCAGGACCAGGGCAGAGTAAAACATCCTCTGAACTGATCTGTTTTTCAAACATAACTCCCAGTAGAAAAATCTAAAATTGTCATATAATATATCCTTAGAAAGAGTAGAAGATGTGTGACATCTTTGCATTTCAAAGTTCCTGAAATTTTAGCACAGAATTTAGTGGAAATCAGGGTTGAAAACAGCCACTTCCAAGGGAGGTGCTGTTAAAATTCTTCCAGAAATTCTGCTGACTTTGAATTAGCATAACTTTTTAACCAAAGCTGATCTGGGGGCAAATGAGTACTCGTTGGAAATATACTGAAGTTAACTTTAACTTTGGTATTCAACTTGAGTCATGAAAATGCCCAGAACCAGATCAAAACTTGGAATAGGTAGAAACTGGTCATTCTGACGGAAGAATGACTGAACTCATTGGAGAGGATGTTGTACCCTAAGGGTGGTATATGTGATGACAACGCGATAGTAATGTCTCGTGGTGGCCAAACCTAGTTATGGTGAGCTTCCAAAGTGGAGGTTCATCAAGTGGATTAAACTAGCTTGTGTTTGGTCTGGTAATGGTGTAGCTTGTGCAAAGTTATTACACTATCTACTTACGAGATGTATCGCATGCTTTTATTGTCATTATGTTTTTCACCTATTTCAATTGGACTGCATGCACTCTCTTGCGGGACTGATGTTATTGTCGTATGGTTGCAGATGGTTCGCACTAGGACCACGCACGAGGTTGGTGGCTCTAGCCAAGGGGGAGGCGATGACTCCCAGCCACCGGCCTACAACAGCACCCCGCAGCAGCAGCCACCACCGCCGCCTCCGCTTACTCTAGCGGATGTGATAGCGGCACTGGTGGGAGGTCGTGAGGAGCAGACCGACCTGCTCCGCACGATCGTGCAGAATACGTCCCAGGCGGGGGGACGTCAAGAGCGAGGGCCTCGTGAGCCCCGCGAAGTGTCGTACTCGGATTTCATGAGTACGCACCCTCCAGTGTTCACCGAAGCTGAAGAACCACTGGAGGCTGACAACTGGCTGCGGACCATCGAGTCCAAGTTTGGGCTGCTCCAGTGTACGGAGCGACAGAAGACCCTGTTCGCAGCACAGCATCTCCACGGTGCCGCTGGTGCGTGGTGGGTGAACTATGTCGCCTCACGTCTGGCTGGCCATGCCGTGGAATGGCAAGAGTTCCGGGAGGCGTTCCGCGCCTACCACATTCCTCCCGGAATCATGAAGAGGAAGTTCCAAGAGTTCTTGGAGCTGAAGCAGGGCGGGAGGAGTGCCCACGACTACTCCCGTGCCTTCAACCATCTGGCGCAGTACGCGTCAGACTATATCTCCACTGAGGAGAAGAAGAGGGAGCACTTCTATCGGGGGTTACACCCCGAAATGAAGACCCACCTCGTACAGTGGAACCGCGGCACATTCAACGACCTAGTCAATGCCGCAATCATGCAAGAGGACGCTCAGCGGGAGTTAACAGCTGAGCAGAGGAAGCGCAGCGCTCCACCTAGCAGCGGTGGTGGCGCGCCCCAGAAGTACCGTATGGTGTATCGGACACCATCCGGGCAGCAGTGGCATCCACCGGCGCAACCCCAACGATTCGGGGGACGTCCGTTCCAGTCACCTTCGTTCCGTCCGCCCATGCCATCACCAAGGCAGCAACAGCAGCAGCAGACGGTACCCCGGGCGTTTCCACCGCCACAACGCGCCCCGGGATTCCGTCCACCGATCAGCGGGGGACCCCCCCGTTTCACCTGCTTCACGTGTGGCCAGGCGGGCCACTTCGCGAAGGACTGTTCCCAGGGGCAGCAGAGAAGCGGGCAAGCCCAGTTCCAGGGCGGTGCTCGAGGCCGACCTCTGGTGAAGAAGGTTGGTCAACGGACTGGGGGTGTCCGCAACCTCGACAGTGAGGACGCCCCAGAGGGAGACAACGTGCTGGCGGGTACGTTTACTCTCAACCATCAAGCCATCGTCATATTGTTTGATTCTGGTGCAACCCACAGCTTTATAAGTGCATCCTATGTGGCTAAGCATCAAATGCAAGTCTTTCCAACCGACTGCACTTATATGATTTGCTCACCGGGAGGGAAGATTTCAGCTAATATGATGATTCCAAAGGCACCTCTGTGCTTAGGTGGGAAACTATATCCCACCACCTTGATAATCCTTATGGGACAAAAGATTGATGCAATCTTAGGGATGTCATGGCTACAATACCATGGCGCTGTCCTAGAGACTCGGACACAGACGGTTCACTTAAATTCTCCATTCCACCGTCCGCATTCCATGATGTTAGACACGCCAGTCCGGGAAGTTTTAGCAATTAATAATGCTGAAGCTCTCAAGTTAGAAGACATCCCCGTAGTCCGGGAGTATCCTGATGTGTTCCCGGATGATCTTCCAGGCATGCCACCTGAGCGGGATGTCGAGTTCAAGATCGAGCTCGCACCCGGGACTACACCCATATCACGGAGACCATACAAAATGTCTCCAAATGAGCTGGCGGAACTGAAAGAACAGCTCAATGATCTGTTAAGCATGGGTTTCATTAGGCTGAGTTCCTCGCCTTGGGGATGCTCGGCGCTGTTCGTGAAGAAGAAAGATGAAACCCTGAGGCTGTGTGTGGATTACCGGCCACTCAACGCCGTCACCATCAAGAATAAGTACCCACTGCCCCGAATTGACATCTTGTTTGATCAACTTGTGGGGGCAAGTGTATTCTCAAAGATGGACCTTCGCTCTGGATATCACCAGATCAAGATCCGGGCGGAGGATATCCCGAAGACGGCGTTCTCGACGAGATACGGCTTATATGAATATCTCGTCATGTCCTTTGGTCTCACAAATGCTCCAGCCCATTTCATGTATCTCATGAACTCGGTGTTCATGCCAGAGCTGGACAAGTTTGTGGTAGTGTACATCGACGATATCTTGGTTTACTCCAAGACAGAAGCCGAACATGCCGAACACTTGCGGATCGTTCTTCAACGATTGCGAGACCACAAGCTTTACACCAAGTTCAGCAAATGCGAATTTTGGATCAGCCAAGTGCCATTCTTGGGACATATCATCTCGGCTGAAGGCATTGCGGTTGACCCAAGTAAAATAGAGCAAGTGTTGAAATGGAAAGCTCCCACTTCAGTTCATGAAGTCAGAAGCTTCCTCGGGTTAGCGGGATACTACCGGAGATTCATTCCAAGCTTCTCCAAGCTCGCTAAGCCAATGACAGAGTTGCTGAAGAAAGGGAAGAATATGTTTGGAACACGGCGTGTGAAGGAGCGTTCTGAACATTGGTGAAGCATCTCACAACAGCCCCGGTGTTAGCTCAGCCGGATACAACAAAACCCTTCGACGTGTATTGTGACGCGTCCAGTATTGGGCTCGGCTGCGTGTTGATGCAGGAAGGATGTGTGGTCGCTTATGGCTCACGCCAACTTCGGAACCATGAGCAGCATTATCCCACTCATGACCTTGAGCTTGCTGCAGTGGTTTTGGCACTGAAAATGTGGAGGCACTATCTCCTGGGGAATTTGGTGCATCTCTACACCGACCACAAGAGTTTGAAGTACATCTTCACCCAGAAGGAGCTGAATATGAGGCAAAGGAGGTGGTTAGAATTAATCAAGGACTATGAAATTGATATCCGTTACCACCCCGGCAAGGCGAATGTGGTTGCCGACGCGCTGAGTCGGAAATCACATGTCCATCACCTCACCATTACACCGATGGAGGAGGAAGAGCCAAGTTTATACTTGGTTCCTTATGGATCGCTGTACAACCTTGTCCTCATCCCTACCATCAGGGAGGACATCATTGCAGCTCAGAAGACGGATAAAGGCATGGCACATCTCCGGAGACAGATAGACAATGGGGAAATCAAATGTTTCCGGAAGGATGATGAGGGGACGCTGTGGTTCAATGACCGCATAGTCGTACCCCGGGATATGGAGTTGAGAAAGAAGATCCTCGATGAAGCTCACTTGTCCAAGTACTCCATTCATCCGGGCAGCAACAAGATGTACTAAGATTTGAAACGGAAATTTTGGTGGACACGGATGAAGCGGGAGGTAGCGAAGTACGTATCCGAGTGTGATACATGTAGACGAGTGAAGGCTGATCATATGAGGAAATCAGGGCTGCTGCAACCCCTGAAGATTCCAGCATGGAAATGGGAAGATGTGAGCATGGATTTCATCGTGGGATTACCCTTAACATCCAACAAACATGATTCCATTTGGGTGATTGTTGACCGACTGACCAAGTCAGCTCACTTCATCCCCGTACATACACATTTCCATGCCAACCGATATGCGGAGTTATACATTGCCAGGATTCTATGCCTGCATGGTGTACCCAAGACCATAGTCTCAGACCGAGGTGCATTGTTTGTATCTCGCTTTTGGGAGCAGTTGCACGCTGCTTTGGGTACTAAACTGATTAGAAGCTCCGCCTACCACCCTCAGGCAGATGGCCAGACAGAGAGGGTGAATCAAGTTCTGGAGGACATGTTGAGAGCATGTGCCATCCACCATGGTAGGAACTGGGATAATCACCTACCATTGGCGGAATTCTCGTACAACAACGGCTATCAGGCGAGTATCAAGATGGCACCCTATGAAGCTCTCTACGGTCGCAAGTGCCGCACCCCATTAAATTGGTGCGAGTCCGGTGAAAGGGTCACATTCGGGGTTGATGTGGTGAACGACGCTGAAGAGCGCGTTCGGACAATTCAAGCCAATTTAAAAGCCGCTCAATCCCGGCAGAAGAGCTACGCTGATAAGAGGCGTAGGCCGTTGCACTTTGACGTTGGGGAACACGTGTACCTACGCGTGTCTCCGATGAAGGGCGTGCACCGGTTCGGTGTGAAGGGGAAGCTCGCTCCCCGGTTTCATTGGACCCTATGCTATCACCGAGAAGTGCGGACCAGCGGCGTATCGATTGGAGTTACCGGCATCTCTTGCTGGTGTCCATGATGTTTTTCATGTTTCGCAACTGCGAAAATGTTTGAAGCATACGCTGCTGTTCCTACCGAAGACATCGGCGAGCTGAAACCGGATTTAACATATGATGAGTATCCGGTGGGAATTCTTGATGAGAAAGCCAGGACCACACGCAGCAGAACGTTGTGGTTCTACAAAATACTCTGGAGCAACCACACCGCCGAAGAAGCGACGTGGGAGAGCGAGGAGTTCCTTCGCTCAAATTACCCGGAGTTCATGGCTTCTCAACATGGGTAAGTCCCTATTACATTGCTATCTCTTCTTTTATAATCTCGGGACGAGATTCTTTTAAGGGGGGATGGATGTAAAAGCCCAAGAAAAGGGACTTGCAAAAACTTTTCTTCACCTCACAACACCACAGTTTTGTTGTGGATAGATTGTGAAATATTGTGAAGAGCAAGTAACCTCCATCAAAAGCGTGATTAGAGGGGAAAGCCTTCATTTGCACAAAGTGGGATTTGGACACATGAACATGAGAGATTGAGCTCACCCTAGAACTTTAAAAGTCTTGGAAAGGTTCAGTCCAAGTTTCATGAAAAATCCAACACTTTTGAGGCACTTTTGGGGGTATTTGAAAAAGAGGCCAATTTGAATGTAAATTCAAATTGCAGCAACTTTCATCACTCAAATTCAAAAAGTAGTTTCATATTCAAAATCAGCATATTTTCCTGAGTAATCCCACCAATTTTCAGTCCCATTGGACTTCATCTCGTCGGGAGCCGAAATTGTAACAATTCAAACTGAGTTTGAATTTTCAAATTCAAATATGAAGGGAATGTGGCCAAACCAGTTTGAAGTTTATGAATTCAAATTCTACCTCTGAATTGGTTGCTAAGTTCCCTTTTCAAGTCTGAGTAGGTGGGATATTTGCACAACAGAGAAGATTAGGGGGGAGAAGAGGGCCCACCAGTCAGCCAGACTTCGGCCCTAAGTCAACACCGAGCGAACTCGGTTTACCGGGCCTCGGCAGAGCTCGACACCGAACCCACCGAGCAGCCACCTCGCCCCCCCCCCTCTGCGCGCGCTGGCGACCAGCTTGCCGGCTCCGCCGCCTCAGCCCGATCGTTAACCCGGGAGCAAACAGCAGCACGTCGCCTTCTTCATTGATCGCACGCTCGCTGTTTCCCTCACCCCGCGCTCTCTTTTCCAGATCGCCAGCAGCAACCGAGCCTCGGTTGCTCGTGCCAGCAGCACCGAAAAGCAGCGCCCGTGCATGCTCTACCACGACAGCCCCGCAAACCCGAGACTCCTAGCCTGTGGCGCGTGCAATTCGGCAACGGTCGCCGAGGAACAGAGCACCGGCGGAAAGCCGCGAACTGCTCCCCGTGGACAGCACGCCACGGCCAGTTTCACCGCCGGACTTCTACACGGAAAAGGTGCGCCTTAATCTCCAGATCGTGTAGCTGCAACCCTTCTAACCATTGATAGACTGTGCACTGAGAATTCCTAAGAATCCCGAGAACTAGTGCTACCGGGTAAGGGTCGGTCTACCCCAAAATTCTAGCTGCACCGTCCAATCCAGCTCGGGTGAGCCTACACACACCTTCCTCACTCCCTAGCGGTCCTCCTCGACCAAGAATTCAAGGGAAATGACCCAGAAATGGCTGGGTTTAGGTTGTTTTTCGGGCCGCCATAGAATAATAGCTCGGTTCACCGTGGAGCTCTAGGTTGCCGACCTTTTCATGGGGTTTGGCGGCCGTTTCCATCACCCTCGAGCTCCCGTGGTGCTCTCCGACCCTTTGCCGATCATTTTGATGCGTTGTAACGCATTCCCGACCACGCCGGAACCCTAACCGCCGCTGTCACCGTCGGGAGCCTGTTCCGGTGAGCTACGGCCGCCGGCGACACCACCGACGAGTTCAGCGTCGTGAGTTAGGGCGGGGCGGCAAGTTTGGGGCCGGGTGACGGCCGGGAAAGCAGTTCCGGCGACGCTCGCCGGGTTGCGCCGCCGCGGGCCCCTGTTTGGCGCGAGGAAGGAGAAGACTGCCGGGTGGGTCCCACCGGCAGATATTTAAACATTTTGAAATGTCCAGGTTGTAGTTCAAACTTTGGAGGACCACAACTTGGGTTAGGAGAATCCAAAAATTATGAAACAAATTTTGTTGGATTCCTCTAACAGAGTACAATCCAAATCTGAAACCCAATTAGTATGAAATCCAATAATTAATCCTGGAAAGTTCTTTAAAGCTTTTCAGAAAAAGAATTTTTGAGGGAGTTTGGTTCATCCAAAAATCCCCAAATTTTTCCAGAATGTCCTTTAGAACATTAGTGAACCCCTGTAAAAGTTTCAGACCATTTGGAGTTGATTTGGTCAGAGAAATTCAAATTGGAAGGTGCTATGTTCATTTGAATACAGAAACATTTTCAGAGAATTTCCAAAACTTGGAAATTCAGTTCTGGGCAAATCTTAACTCCAAAAATGTTAGGAAAATTCATGCAAAATCTATGATCTGTAATTGAAACTGTAGTTCATTAAGTTGGGCATGAACAGGGGTATTACCTCAGAATAAATTCTTCTTTGCTGATTTGCCAAGAGAATTATTCTGAGCAAACCACTCCATGAAAAGTGCTAATGTTTGGTCCAGAGAGTTTTCTTGTGACAAGGAACTCACACAAAAATTCTCAGCTCCATTGGAGCTCTAGATCACCCCTGTCCTGTTTAACCACTTAAGGGATTAATATGGAAAAGGGGGAGAACCACTTAGCATTTAACCATGTGATTAAGTCCAAGCCAAAGCACCAACACCAGTTCATCTTTAAATTCTCAAACAAAGTTCCAGGTGTTAGAGGCTGGTTATTAGAACTAATAGTAGAAGTCTTACCCTAAACTCACATGTGCATCTAAATTAACATGTAGTGTTTCATTAACGTGTAGCCATTGAAGAAGAAACCCCGGAAGTGCTGGACTTCCTTCTTCCGGACGAGGAACTAACTACTGACCAGCAGCAACAAGGCAAGCCCCGGTTTGCATTAACCTTTGTATAAGTTTTAATTTGTTTACATGTGTCATGTGAAGTATGATTGTGCATTAGGTATAGGATGGATGGAACCCCACTTGCATGACCAGAATTTTTCCATAAGAGTGAGGGTAGTGTCTAAGATCTCGAGTAGACAGGCTATGCTTAATAATTCATAGGGCTTCGGTACAAGTCGAGTAGTTGGAATCTACTCGCGAGATAGGATTGGGACACACGGGTTCGGTTGAGTGATGTGAGATCACTTTAGTAATGAGAATGAGACTAGGCAGGGGCTAGGGCGCAGCAAGAGGGAGTCTTGTGTGCGCAGCCCTGTCCCTTTCGATTGAGGACCGATCCGTCTACGGCCCACGCTGATCAAGTTTGAATGTACCGAAGGCATATCGGATATATGGGCCCTGATAAACCGATGTAGCCTAAACCTCCGGGCGTCGAGGCATAGCACACCGATTTATAGGTGTAGGTTGAGGGCAGCAAGGTGGAAATCTGCCAACAGGCATAGAGAGAGATGCTCCGTGTGGGGAACCTCCTGCTCGTTTCGGTGCGACCGGTTCGACGTTTGGGCTGTTGGGTGAAAGGTTGTCCCGTACGACATCGAGTGAGCGTGCTGTGCACCTCCACGGGTGGGCGTACGTGACATGCTCTTTGGGTTTCCCTGCAGGTGTATATCGAGTCGATTCGCCGTCCCTCGCGGTGAAGAGTACCACTTGGTCACTGAGTCGTGACGTAGATTAATGGATGAAACCTGTTGATTCAATATTGCTGGTGGATATAATTGTATTGCTACATGTGTGCCACCAAATACTGCTTACTAAATTTCAGATTTCATGAACTGTTAACTCGTTGCTAAAAGATGAACTAAGGATGAACTTGTGGGCGTGTCCTTTTGCTGAAATGTTACTATCCTATGTCCATTGTACCCCTCATGTAGAGTTTCATGCTTAGGTGAGTCGGTTAAGCCTTGCTGAGCCTTCGTGCTCACGGTTGCTGCTTCAGTGTTTTTCAGGTGAGGAGCCACCCACGGACTAGGAGTACGAGTCCACCGGCAAGGGTTACCCTCGTCAGGGACCACGGCCGAGTGGGAGCCATACACGCCGCGCTGAGCTGAGGAGTGCAGCTAGTGTGGGTTGCCCTAGGGCTGGGCAACCACTTTTGCTAGAAAGGCGGGCGTGAGTTGTATAAAAGAAACTTCCGCTGTGTAATAAAGACCCTAGTTTGTAACTGAGAAGTGTACTACTTTGTACATTCAGTTTGTTTTTCCCATGTAATATAATGTGTTCTTATGACGTGCGCTGTCGGGTGTCGCATCGCGCGGCACCACCCTCTGCGATCCTGGATGAGCGGATTCCGGTCCGCCACACGGATTTTCATGATTCTTGTTGTGACGTATTCGTTACTTGATTATCTACAATCTATAATAGTTTTGTCACAGTTGAACATGTTTAGATTAGTCATACACACGGTTTCTTTAACAGATTGATTTTCTGCTGAGGGGTGTTTTGTTGCTTCCGCTTAAAAGTTTTTATCTACCATTCACCCCCCTCTGGTAGCTTTACACGTGTACTTCGATCCTACAGAAACACCGTCGAGTGGTAGCCGCACACCGCTGTGTTAGTGTGGTGTGTCTGCTAGTGAGAACACATTCACGGGCTGAACGTGAACTCTTTTTGCTTAGTCTACGCCTGTGATTATAGACTATAAATGATACATGATGTAAATTATGTTTCTAAACAGTTTATGTAATAAAATTTAGCTTCCACTTATTTCCTTTTATATGTGTTATTCGGTGTTGTCCATCGCAGCACCCCTCAGCGAGATCCTGGATTGTTGGGACCGTCGGGTCCTCGCAGCGTGGCATCAGAGCATCGTTGAGGTTTAACGCACTTAAAAAGGTTAAATTTTCAAAAACTCGGTGAGGAACGAGTTATTAGCCCATATAAGGATGTTATTCGTGTATAGAAAGTGGCAACACAAACCTATTTGTTATGTCGGAAAATCATGCATCTCGGGATTTCTTATGTCTTGGGAGGTGCATGTAAGCGCTGTCCACCAGTGCGCACAAGCTTAAGGGTGGAGCCTCACGGGTGGCAGGTAACCCGGCCAGCTTTAGTATCCTCTATGACTCTTCATGTCGTTTAGGGTATTCGAGCAACGCCAGTCCCCGGCGTTCTACGGGAAAGTAGGTGGAGACCCCGTCATTTAGTTGGTAACGTGAACACGTAGCTCAAGGCGTGTTTGGCTTGAGAACACCCGCGCGAGTGACGACAGACGGGTGTATGGAACTGTATTGGGCCCGGGTTCAGTGTGCAGCTGAGCCCGACAATTGTGTGGTTTATGCAGGTAGTCTAACCACGAATCAGTAGACGAGTAGAACACGTGTGCGAGAGACGTTTAGTGCCACTGAATTAACGAAGCCGGCTAAGTCCGGTATATGTTTTCTTTGTGAGGAACACAGTACCAGCATGTTTGTGGCGATGCTTCGACGTCACACTCCACTAAATGGACAACTTCATTGTAAAAGTTGATAATTTTGATCCAGAGTACTAAAATTTTGACTTAACTCCTTCCCTTGATCAGGATTTCCAAATTAAGAAAGTTTCAACTTATGTAAGACTAGGAACAAAGTCCTCTTTTTTGGCTGAAATAATGCTGAAGTCATACAGAGGTTAGAGGTCGAGTTCTTTCGACGTTGAGGTTGTATGATACATTTCTGGAAAGATTTGGAAGAGTTCTATAACTTTTCTATTGATGTCCAGAGGTGCTTTGTGACACCCGGTTCCGAAAATGAACCAAGTGAATGCATATGTGTGCCCATGATGTTCATCATACATATACAGCTTTACCACAAACTGAATTCAGAATATAACCACGTACAAATAATGTTTATGTACTTTTTTACATTGACTCATTGTATCACTCATGAATATCTAACTTATTCTTGCAGCGGAAGACTCTAACGACAGAGGAAAATGACTAAGACAGTGGGCTCCAACTTCAACTCCACAGTCATGTTGACGGTAGTGCGCACGCCTAGTACTAAACCTGTTCCTCGAAGTACTCTACTCCTGTAGCTGATGCATATGTGGGGATGCAAGGGTGAGTACATGTCGTACACAGCAAGTGCGGGAAAAGTATGACATGTAGCTTACAACAAGGTAGGGAATAAAGAGGTTCATTGCAGCAAGCAAATTTTATTTTACAAACATGGTAAAAACAGCAACTATCTCTAGGTGATTTAAATACTGACATAACCAAGTGATTCATCCCTCCATCAATTCATCATTAATCAAGTCTCAACTAGCCCATCCTCTTTCTCAAGTTCATCTCATACTCATGAATACTCATAACCATCTCATTTTCATAAAACCAAAACCAAACTCATTGCCATAACTCAAAACAGTCCCAAAACCAATCCCAATGACCATAACCGAATACCCATCCCATGTTTTGCCTCTAATCATGGAAGTTTTCGAGGTGCTTGTGACCTGAAGCACTGTAACACCCAAAACCTGTTAAAGAGGGGAATTTAAAATTTTTTGGACGTATTGCATGTGGTGAAACAATTCAAATTTAAATTGGAATTCAAATTTGAATCAAAACAGAAAAGGAAAAGGAAAAAGAAAAAGAAAAACGGCCAGTGGGCCGAAACCCACCTCAGCCGGCCTAAAACCCGCGGCTGTTCCCCCCCTCTCCCTCACTCTGATGCGCGGGGCCCGCGTGTCATCCCCCTCCCCGCGCGCGCGCCCAACCGCCACGCTATTTCCGCGCCGATCGCCGCTGCCACGCCGATTTTCTTGCTCCGGAGCCGCGATCTCCAGCCCACGCGCTGCTGCACATCTAAACCAACCCCCGCCGCCCTCCCTCGCCCATTTAAACGCCGAAATCCGCCCCTTTTTCCTCCCCGATCGGCCGCCTCAGTCCTCCGTGAGAACCGAAGCTCCCGCCGCCGTTTTCCTTCGATTCTCGTCCGAATTCTCTGATCTAACGAGCTTGTCATGTTCCACCGCCGCCGGGGAGTCTTGCAGGTGAAGGAAACCCTGTGTTTTGCGCTCTAGACACAGCTCCGGTGAGCACCGACGCGTTTTCCCCTCGGACCTCATCGCCGACTGCTTTCCAGGGCTTCCGAGCTCAAGAAAAAACCCGAGGTGAGATCCCCTACCTCCCCTCTTCCGTTCTATGCCAAGAAATCCAAGTTTTAGGAAGTATAGACGAAAACACGAAGTTCTCCGGCGAGATCACCGCCTCCCGCCGCCGTGCGCTGCCGGGCAGCGCCGCCAGCACACGGCCAGGGCGACGTGGCCCCCTGAGGCCCGTCCATTTTAAATCGTGCGGTCCCGAATAGATCTAACCTGTACCGCTTCGCGTTATAATCTCAGTCGTCTGTTTTAAATCCAACGGCCCACTAGCCCTGGCATACTTCATGTATCTCATGAACAAGGTATTCATGGAATATCTGGACAAATTTGTGGTGGTTTTCATAGATGACATTCTCGTCTTCTCCAAAGATGAGGAAGAACATGAGAAACATCTAAGGTTGGTGTTGCAAAAGCTGAGAGAACACCAACTATATGCCAAGTTGAGCAAGTGTGAGTTTTGGCTGAAGAGAGTTCCCTTCTTAGGACATATAATCTCGGAGGGAGGAATCTCCGTAGATCCCGCCAAGATCGAGGATGTACAGAAATGGAAGACCCCTGAGAATGTCGGGGAAGTTCGAAGCTTCTTAGGATTGGCTGGATACTATCGACGGTTTATCGAGGGTTTCTCCAAGATTTCGAGACCCCTCACCAAACTGTTGGAGAAAGGAATCACATTCACATGGACACCGCAGTTTGAGACGAGTTTCCAGGACCTGAAGAAAAGATTGACAACAGCCCCAGTGCTAGTTATGCCAGATATGCAGAAGAACTTTTCGGTATACTGCGATGCCTCTGGAAACGGGTTGGGATGTGTTCTCATGCAAGAGGGGCATGTCGTGGCTTATGTGTCCCGGCAGCTCCGGAAACACGAGAAGAACTATCATACACATGACCTAGAGCTAGCTGCAGCGGCACACGCGTTAAAGATTTGGCGGCACTACTTGATGGGGAAAAGGACAGAGATATATACGGATCATAAGAGCTTAAAGTATATTTTCACACAGCTAGATCTCAACCTCAGACAAAGGAGATGGTTAGAGCTGATCAACGACTTTGATGTGGGCATCAACTATCATCCTGGGAAAGCGAACGTCGTGGTAGATGCTTTAAGCCGGAAGGTGCAGGTCAATAGGTTGAGCTTAAAGGACATGCCTACAGAATTGAAGTAAGAGCTTATAAAACTCAATCTTTTTCTGGTGAATAGTGGTGAGGCCATCGCCATGGAAGTAGACTCCACATTAGAGAAAGACATACGCAATGGTTAGAAGAATGATGAGAAGATACAAGAAATCATAGAACTCATCAAGGATAATAAAGCGCCTGGTTTCAGAGAGGATGAACAAGGTACGGTGTGGCACGGGAAAATAATCTGTGTGCCTGAAGTGAAGGAGATCCGTGAATTGATTTTGAAGGAAGCTCATGATTCCGACTATTCCATTCATCCTGGGAGTACGAAGATGTACCATGACCTCAAGAGCAGGTATTGGTGGTATGGCATGAAGCGAGATGTCGCGGAACATGTTGCCCTATGTGACACATGTCAGTTGGTGAAAGCAGAACATCAACGACCCGCGGGATTATTGCAACCACTCAAAGTACCTGAATGGAAATGGGAAGAAATCGGTATGGATTTCATAGTAGGACTACCCATGACGCAATCAGGATATGATTCGATATGGGTCATCATCGACAGGCTAACCAACGTAGCTCATTTCATCCCCATGAAAGAAAGCTACAGCGGATCCAAGTTGGCAGAATTGTACATGTCAAGGATCGTGTGTTTCCTGGACCAAAGAAGATAGTGTCAGATCGAGGGACGCAGTTCACCTCAAGGTTCTGGCAGAAGTTACATGAAACCATGGGAACTCATCTGAATTTTAGTTCTGCCTATCATCCCCGGACTAACGGGCAGACGGAAAGAACCAATCAGATCCTTGAGGATATGCTGAGAGCGTGTGCGCTCAAGAACAATAAGAGTTGGGATAAGAACTTACCGTATGCGGAGTTCTCCTATAACAACAGCTATCAGGCTAGTATTAAGATGTCACCATTTGAGGCTTTGTACGGGAGGAAGTGCAGAACCCCCCTATTTTGGAACCAAACAGGGGAAAGTAAAGTGTTTGGGCCCTAGGTACTACAAGAAGCCGAGGCGAAAGTGAGGGAAATCTGCAACAATTTGAGGATAGCATAGACACGACAAAAGAGCTATGCCGATGTACGAAGAAGAGAGCTCGTTTTCAATGTGGGGGACTATGTCTACCTCAAGGTGTCCCCTATCCGAGGACTTCGTCGGTTCAAGGTGAAAGGGAAGTTATCACCTCAATACATCGGACCCTATCAAGTTCTGGAGAGGAAAGGCGAAGTGGCATATCAACTAGAACTACCGGCTCGCCTATCAGATGTGCATGACGTATTCCATGTGTCACAGCTCAAGAAATGTCTGAGGACGCCTGAAGAGATGTTACCCATGAATGATGTTGACGTAGCTGAAGATCTGTCTTATGCCGAGCAACCATTCAAGATTTTGGAGACAATGGAACGCCTCACAAGAAATAAAAGAATTCGGATGTGCAAGGTGCAGTGGAAGCATCACTCAGAAGAGGAAGCCACATGGGAGCGAGAAGACGAGCTTAAGGCACAGTTTCCGGAATTGTTTTCCTAGAACCGCCAATCTCGAGGACGAGATTTCTTTTAAGGGGGGTAGAGCTGTAACACCCCAAAAACCTGTTAAGAGGGGAATTTAAAATTTTTTGGACATATTGCATGTGGTGCAGAAATTCAAATTCAAATTGGAATTCAAATTCAAATCAAAACATAAAATAAAAATAAAACCCAACCGGCCAGTGGGCCGAAACCCACCAGCCGGCCCAACATTTCCCGCGCCAGCAAACAGCCGCGCGCTCCCCTCTTTTTCTCACTGACACATGGGGCCCGCCGTCATCTTCTTCCTCGCGCGATCGGCCGACCCCGGGACTCCTCCGCGCACCCGAATCCAAACCACCCCGGAAACCCACGTTCCCCCAGCCGAATTTCAGTTCCGGACGACTCCAGCTCGATCCCAACCGACAGCCGCCCTCCCCCGTCTATATAAACACCGACATTGCCCCGTTTTTTCCACCCGATCGACTGTTTTTCCTGCAGGTGAGAAATAGAGCTTCTCCAGCCGTTTGCTCGGATTTTCCGATCTAACGCGCCGATCGTGTTCCACCGCCTCCGGGGAATCACGCAGGTGCAGAAAACTCGGTGGTTTGCGCTCTAGGCACAGCTCCGACGAGCACCGCAGCGGTTCCACCTCGGACTTCGTCGCCGACCGTCTTCCAGGGCCTCCGAGCTCAAGAAAAACCCCGAGGTGAGATCTCCGACCTCCCCTCTACCGTTCTATGCCATGAAATCTCAGTTTTAGGAAGTATAGACGAAGATCCGAAGTTTTCCGGCGAGATCGCCGCCTTCCGCCGCCGCGCACCGCCGGGCAGCGCCGCCCGCGCACGGTCAGGGCGACGTGGCCGCTTGTGCGCCGTCTATTTTAAATCGCACGGTAGAAATAAAAACCCCGCGTACCGGTTCGGCGATCTAATCTCAGCCGTCTATTTTAAATCGGACGGTCCACATCAGCCCCGCATTATAAAGGCCGGGATTCTTACGCACTACCCTCTGGGGATCTCAGAAAACACGAGCTAGCCCCAGAAACTTCTAATATAGCCCTTGGAACTTCAGAAATTCATGTAAATTCATTTAAAAATCAGTTTTAGCCCCTGGACTTAATAAAAATTAGGAAAACCCCTCGGTTATGTGTAGCTAGACCCCTGGAAATTTATGAAATAATATAATAGAACCTGTAGTGGGGTGAGTTTACCTTTTTAACCCTATATGATATTAAATTTAGAAATTTGAATATGTGATTAGGATTTAAATTTAAAAGGTGAGACAAACACATTGTAAATTCAAATTTAAACTCTCATAGCACATGGAAAACTTTAAAATGAGTTAAAAGTAGATTTTAAGCTGAAATGAATCTGTCTAATTGATTGTTCACATTTATTAGTTATAGGGACACATTTTTAGGTTAGGAAATAATTCTGAAAATTGGTAAAATAAATTTAAATTAGTTCACATCAGAGGAGAAGTTCAAAAATATATTATTTAATATTTTAGATCAAACCTATTCTGTTTAGATGATATGCCCTACTATTTAATATTAAAATTTAATTTTAGTCATAGAAAAGAAATTTGGAAAATATAGGAAAATAGGTATGCATAACTAGAAAATGATAAATAAAGTCTCCAAATCCAAAGACTTCAGTTTAGAATTTGGTAGAAGATCTGAAAACCCATTTGGAGTAGGAAATTACCTTCCATGCAAACTTGGTAGTTAAGAAGTATATTAATTAAATATAATCTGAAATACAAAAGTTAGAAATCATATACATATGTTTAAAAGTGCATGAAGGATAAAAATCAACACATCTAGAGTAACCACAACACATAGAAATGTGAATGACTATCATATGTATGTATGTGTGGAGTGAAAGTGTGAACTATGTCTTATGGATTGTTGTTTTCTTTTGCTATGTGTGTTGGCATGAGTAGAACCTGCCCCAGAGCAAGTTCTTCCCTTCCAAGACCAAGACTTTCCATTCCCAGAGCAGCAGGAAGAAGGCAAGTGTCCATGACCACTTTGATCCTATACTAGGATGTGTAGCTAGAATTATTTGCATTGTCAATTGAAATATGAAACCCATGTTAGGAAGTTTCCCTAGAATTGCATTACCTTGTTTCCTTGTAGCTTGGGTTGGGAATTATTTTATCATGTCATTTACTTATATGCTTATGCTTAGCCATGCTTAGAATGGGATAATTGGGATATGAGATCATCAATTTATTTACCTTACTCTTGAATTGAGATATCATGAGTTATGTAGAGGTAGGGATCGAGGCAAGTTGGATGATTTGGTTGGTGCTGGGTGCACGAGACTCGGGTTTGTGTTTAGTACTTGCCTGGATCCTAAGGACCGGTTCATGGAGCATGTAACCTGGCTTTACCATGCCAACCACATGCTGAGATGGGGCAGCTTGGCCAATTAATTAGGTGTATCCCCGGCGTAGTATGGGTGTGTTGGATGGTGCGGGGAGTAGGTGTCAGCTGGACTACCATATGAACCGCAAGGCTCAAGAGGGGGCCACTGCAGCGGGGTTGGAGCCTCTTGTATGTTGTTAGGAGTTAAACCTCAGTGGGCCCACGCTCGTCGGGAATCCCTTTGTAAAGGCTTCGTAGTGATCTCCTGGCTACACACCTGGGAAGTGTGAATGCGGTTCATGGCCACTGGCATAATGGAGGTTCTTTTAGTCCACCCGGCAATGGGGGATGAAATCACTACATGTGGGTACAGTGGTGCAAACTCTGCAGAGTTAAAACTGTCATGACAGCCGTGCTCACGGTCAAGAGCGGCTTGGACTTATTCATGATTAGAGGATGATGACTTTGGAAGTTGTGGATGTTAAGCGGGGAGCTTAACATTGGAAATGATGTATGGTTATTTGATTATGATGATGGGTTGGGAGATTGGGATCATTTCACCTATGTAGTAATGTAGGTGCTTAATAAGCTAAGGTGATAGGTATTAACCGCGTAGTGCTTTAGCCATGAGTTCAACCTCTCCTTGTCCTAGCCATGCATGACATAACTTTCCCACACTTGCTGAGTACCAACGGTACTCAAACTTGCATATTTGTTGGTTTAAATTGCTGCTCAGGTCAAGGTGATGATGTGGTGTTCAATGACCAAGACTTCGGACCCGAAGAAGGATTCTAGGTTCATGGAGTTCCCCGGGCAATGCCTGTGACGGAGCCCACAAGAATAATATTCCGCTGCTAATTTATTTACATGTTATGAACTTATTATCGTCCATCGTGACGTATACTTTGTAAGACATATTTATATTCGACACTTGGCTTGTAATAAATGATGCTTCACTATTTGTCATCACATGTATGAGAAAATGATCCTGGCATACATGTGATATTCACTCGGTTGTTCTTCGGAGAAACCGGGTGTGACAATCCTACGCATGACCTAGAGCGAGCCGCAGTGGTCCACGCATTGAAGATTTGGCGGCATTACTTGATGGGAAAGAGGACAGAGATATATACAGATCATAAGAGCTTAAAGTACATTTCCACACAGCCAGATCTCAACCTCAAACAAAGGAGATGGTTAGAGCTAATCAAGGACTTTGATGTGGGCATCAACTATCATCCTGGGAAAGCGAACGTCATGGCTGATGCTTTAAGCCGGAAGGTGCATGTCAACATGTTGAGCTTAAAGGACATGCCTATGGAATTGAAGGAAGAAATTGCAAAACTCAATCTATGTCTGGTGAATAGTGGTGAGGCCATCTCCATGGAAGTGGACTCCACATTAGAGCAAGACATACGCAACGGTCAGAAGAATGACGAGAAGATACAAGAAATTAGAGAACTCATCAAAGAAAATAAAGCCCCTGGGTTCAGAGAGGATGGACAAGGTACGGTGTGGCATGGGAAAAGGATCTGTGTGCCTGAGGTGAAGGAGATCCGTGAACTGATTTTGAAGGAGGCTCATGATTCCGACTATTCCATTCATCCTGGGAGTACGAAGATGTATCATGACCTCAAGAGCAGATATTGGTGGTATGGCATGAAGAGAGATGTCGTGGAACATGTTGCCCTATGTGACACGTGTCAGCTACTAAAAGCAGAACATCAAAGACCCGCGGGACTGTTGCAACCACTCAAAGTGCCTGAATGGAAATGGAACGAAATAGGTATGGATTTCATAGTGGGACTGCCTAGGACCCAATCGGGATATGATTCGATATGGGTCATCATCGACAGGCTGACTAAGGTAGCTCATTTCATTCCCGTGAAAGAAAGCTACAGCGGATCCAAGTTGGCAGAATTGTACATGTCAAGAATCGTGTGTTTTCATGGAGTGCCAAAGAAGATAGTGTGATACCGAGGGACACAGTTCACCTCCAGGTTCTGGCAGAAGTTACATGAAACCATGGGAACTCATCTGAATTTTATTCTGTCTATCACCCCCAGACTGACGGGCAGACCGAAAGGACCAATCAGATCCTTGAGGATAGGCTGAGAGCTTGTGCACTCAAGAACAATAGGAGTTGGGATAAGAACTTACCGTATGCAGAGTTCTCCTACAACAACAGTTATCAGGCTAGTATGAAGATGTCACCATTTGAGGCGTTGTACGGGAGGAAGTGCCGAACTGCCCTATTTGGGAACCAAACTGGGGAAAGTAAAGTGTTTGGGCCCGAGGTACTACAAGAAGCCGAGGCGAAAGTGAGGGAAATCTGCAACAATTTGAGAATAGCCCAGCCCGACAAAAGAGCTATGCTGATGTACGGAGAAGAGAGCTCATTTTCAACGTGGGGGACTATGTTTATCTCAAGGTGTCCCCTATCCGAGGACTTCGTCGGTTCAAGGTGAAAGGGAAATTATCACCACGATACATCGGACCCTTTCAGATTCTGGAGAGGAAAGGCGAAGTGGCGTATCAGCTAGAACTACCAGGTCGCCTATCAGATGTGCACGATGTATTCCATGTGTCACAACTCAAGAAATGTTTAAGAACACCCGAAGAGATGTTACCCATGAATGAGGTGGACGTACGAGAGGATCTTTCTTATGCCGAGCAACCGGTCAAAATTTTGGAGACAATGGAACGCCTCACAAGAAATAAAAGAATCCCCATGTTTCAAGGCGCAAGCTCTCAACATGTCTTCCAAATCTGATTTGTCCTCTCAATTTTCCCGTTGGTTTGTGGGTGATACGTGGAGCTGAAATTCAACCGTGTACTCATAGCTTCATGCAGATTCTTCTAGAACCTAGAGGTAAATTGAGAACCTCGATCTGAAACTATCCTCTTTGGAACTCCATGACAACACACGATTTGCTCCATATACAGCTTGGCTAGTTGTGCGCCGGTGTACTTGGTCCTAACAGGAATAAAGTCGGTTGGTTTCGTCAATTGGTCCACGATAACCCAAATAGAGTCGTAGCCCGACTGAGTACGTGGCAATCCGACTATGAAATCCATGCTGATGTCTTTCCACTTCCACTCGGGTACTTTCAATGGCTGCAATTATCCACCGGGTCTTTGATGTTCAGCCTTCACTCGTTGGCACGTGTTGCATAGGGCAACATATTCAGCTATGTCTCTTTTCATGCCATCCCACCAATAGCATGTTTTCAGGTCCTTGTACATATTTGTACAGCCGGGGTGTATGGAATAAGGCGAGTCATGTGCCTCTTCAGTATCGTGTCATGGATGTGCTTCACGTTATGCACACAAATCCTTTTCCCTAACCAAAGCGTGCCATTCTCGTTTCCTTGAAATCCTTTTCCATCCCTTCGGATTCTTTCCTTGATTTCCTTTATTTCCTCATCTGTTGCTTGGCCATCTCGTATCTCTTGTTCCAGCTTTGCGTTCGTTTCTATCACCTCCATCTCATTCAAGAACCCAAGATGTAACCGTTCAAACTCCTTACGCAGCTTGGGTGGCAGCTCCCAAACTGTGAGTTGGTGACATGCTCCCTTTTGGCTCAATGCATCCGCTACTACATTGGCCTTCCCGGGTTGATAGTTGATCCCTACATCATAATCTTTGATGAGTTCTAACCATCGATGTCGCCTCAAATTCAAATCTGTTTGCGTGAATATATACTTGATGCTTTTGTGATCCGTATAGATCTCACATCAGTGACCGAGGATGTAATGCCTCCAAATCTTCAATGCGTGTACTACGACTGTAAGTTCCAGATCATGCGTAGGGTAATTCAGCTCATGTTTCTTTAGTTGCCTCGGTGCATAGGCTACCACTTGGCCTTTTTGCATAAGGACACATCTGAGTCCTTGGCTTGAGGCGTCACAATATATATCAAATCTTTTGCTCACATCCGGCAATACCAAAACCGGTGCTGTTGTCAATCTCGTCTTTAACTCCTCAAAACTGTTTTGACACGCTTGTGTCCACTGAAATAATCTCCCTTTCATCAGCAATTCAGTTATAGGCTTCGCTATTTTGGACAAATCCTTGATGAACCGGCAGTAGTATCCAATCATCCCAAGGAAACTCTAAATGTCCCTCACATTCTGCAGTTGGTTCCACTTCAAAACATCCCTCACTTTTCCGTGATCAACCGATACTCCTCCTTCAGAGATGATGTGGCCTAAGAATGATATCTCCTTTAGCAAAAACTGACACTTGCTAAACTTAGCATATAATTGATTCTCTCACAGTTTCTGCAATGTCAATCTTAAATGTTCTTCATGTTCTTCCTGGCTTTTTGAATACACCATGATGTCATCGATGAAAACCACGACGTACTTGTCCATGTACTCCATGAAGACCTTATTCATGAGGTACATAAAATATGCAGGTGCATTCGTCATCCCAAATGACATAACGGTATATTCTTATGAACCATACCGTGTTCTGAAAGCCGTCTTGTATATGTCGGAGGGCTTAATATTCAGCTGGAAGTATCCCGACCGAAGATCAATCTTGGAGAAATTTGGGCACCTTTCATTTGATCGAATAAGTCCTCTATGCGAGGCAGCGGGTATTTATTCTTGATCGTCACATCGTTTTGAGACCTATAGTCCACACACATCCTTTGGGTTCCATCTTTTTTGTCTATGAAGAGAACGGGGGCTCCCCACAGTGACGATCTTGGCCGTATAAAACCCTTTTCTAGCTGCTCTTGAATTTGCTTCTTGAGTTCCACTAATTCATTAGCTGACATCCTATATGGCCTCTTCGCTATAGGTGCAGTTCCGGGTACTAAATCAATGTCAAATTCAATGTCCCGGTCAGGTGGCATACCTGGAAGTTCTTCCGGGAACACATCTGAATATTCTCGAACCACCCGAATGCTTTCCAATGTCACTTCTTTGATGTGGTTCAGCACTGCCTTCTCGGTTGTAGGTTGGGCTGCCTCAAACTCAATACGAGTACCGTACTCACTCGTCAACTGCACGATCCTCTGAGTGCATTGAATTACTACATTGTGCTTTCTTAACCAGTCCATTCCAAGTATTATGTCAATCCCTTGGGAATCCAAGACGATAAGGTTGGCAAGAAAGTCTACCCCCCTTATTTTAAGGCTCACTTTCGGACATACTATATTAGTCCGCATCTCTCCTTCGGTAGAATTAACCAACATAGTTTGTATCATATGGGATATGGGCAGGTTATACTTGGCAACATACTTGGATGAGATGAATGAATGCGATGCTCCGGAATCAAATGAAACAGTGGCTGGGTTGTTGTTGGCGAGAAACATACCAATCACGACGTCCTCAGCTTGTTGTGCTTCCTCAGCGGAGACATGATTCACATTGCCACGAGAATAGTTC
This sequence comes from Neostapfia colusana, assembly GCA_030760725.1. NCBI lineage: Eukaryota > Viridiplantae > Streptophyta > Magnoliopsida > Poales > Poaceae > Neostapfia > Neostapfia colusana. The sequence goes on from JASWHV010000011.1 coordinate 23,067,007, forward strand.
TGCTGTCCACGGTTACCTTGTGCTGCTCCTCCATTCAGCTGTGGGTTCTGCTTAGGTGCATTTCTCGGCTGTCCAAGTCCTTTCTTGGGGCATTGATTTGCAAAGTTTCCCGCCTCTCCACATGAAAAGCATGCCTTGTTGCCGATAACAGCAGAAATGTTGGGGCGAGGCTGGTTTTGAGCATAGGCGCCCATGTTGTGGAGGGGCGCATGAGGCATAGGCATACGAGGTGCATTCATGACAGGACGTTGCTGTGGTGGCTAGTTAGAGCGAGGTGGAATTGCAGAGCGGAAAGTAGGAGCGGACGAGCCATAGTGTGGTGCAGCTGGTGGCATGAAGCGGGGACGTACATTGCTTCCTTGTGGCTGTCCTTGATATGGCATATTTCTCTTTCCCTCTTGTTCAATCTCGTGGATCTTTCTCTCCACTATAGCTTTGTCAACGAGCTTTTGAATGTTTGCATAATCATTGTTGAGCAGCTGGACTTGAATTTCATTGTTCAATCCCCTCATGAACAAGTACTGCTTTCTATGATCCGAGTTGACATCTTCCGGAGCATACCTTGACAGCTGCGTGAACTTGTTGAGATATTCATTCACGCTCTCCCTTCCTTGCCGGAGACCTTCAACCTCCTGCCTTTTAAGCATCACGACTTCTTAAGGGACATAGTGAGAGTGGAAACTCACCTTGAATTCAGCCCAAGTGATTGTCTCCTGATTGACATGAGTATTGCAAAGAGCGTCCCACCAATCAGCGGCCGCTCCCATAAGTTGGTGTGATGCGAAAAGAACTTTCTCCCGATCATTGCACTGAACAATAGCAAGCTTATTTTCCATAGACTTCAGCCAATCATCAGCCTCCATAGGATCATTGGCTTGTGCAAAAGTAGGCGGCCTAGTCCACATGAACTCTTCCAATCTGTTGTGAGCCGGCGGTGGTGGCGGTGGCGGCGGCGGGGGTGCAGAAACGGGGTTAGGGTTGTTGTTGTTGTTGGCCTGCAGCTGACCCAATGTTTGTATCATAGTTTGCATGAGCTGTTTCTGCATAGCCATCAACCGTTCAAGGTTGCTTGCATCAGCCCCGGGGTTGGCATTTTCAGGAACTTCCACATTGCACTCCTCATGTGGTTCATTGTACCACGAGCGTTCCTTCATTGGCGGTTGGAATTTTCCCTCGCCATCTGTGAGAGAGTAGAGTAGGAAATAGAAATTTAGATTGACCCCCCAACTATATGCATCAAGGTGTATGAACTAAGCAACTTTTTTTATTAATTTCAGTCTATATGAGGATGTGAACATGTGCCGAAGCATCTCACATCTCTCCACTATGTATGGATGTGGACATTCGCCGAAGCGTCCCACAACTCACACCAAGCACACAAATACAAGCAATCATAATTCAGCACACCACTCTTATTCAAGCTACCACGATCTAAGCGTTTTTATTACAACTTTATTCAATGGGAAACCTAAACTTAATCGTGAGAACCGGTGCTGTTCTCGCCGTGTGAAGGGGGTGGTCCATACATGGGCGCACGCCATGGTGAGTCGGCAGTCCATGTAGGGATAGATGACACTGGTGCTCCATTTGCTCACGCGTTGGTACGAGTCTCCTCTTGTTTTCCTAGCAAGTACAGCTTTCTTGCGGAGGTAACGGATCACTTCTTGTGCGCTTGCATAGCGGTTTCCTAACTCCACGAGCAACCTCTAAGACCTGTCAGCAGCTTTTGGGTGGAAAGAGCTCCTCCATGGGGTCCAATGATCTCCCTTGTACTACTCTTCCGATACGGGTGCAGCTCAAAGGTAGTGTTCTCAATCTGCTTACGGAAGGTGTAGCTCAGTCCGGTGAGTGCATCCCATACAGCATCATCAATATCTTCTGCCCTTGTAGCTCTCCGTGTGGGTGCGAAGTGCCAAGTGACAATCCTACCGTTAGATAGGATGGTTACCTCAGCCTTCCACCCTTCATGTCCAAGATGAGGGACTTTCTTGAGTAGGTACTCCGGGTATAAGCTGCAGCAATCAAGGAACTCTGTTTCCTCCTTTGATCTTCACTCCGATTGTTTCAAAATCTCCACGTAGATGCTACACGTGATGAATATGAATATGTATTTAACTGTAAAGATTTTTCTAACAAGTTCTAATGACAAGTTTAAAAACTGGAACTATGTTTAATAATTTAAAATGACAATGGTGCTAAGGTTTGGGTTTGGGTTAATCAACATGATTAAGTGCTAACCATTCCCCCACTCATGTTTTGAGCACCTAAGGGGGTTAAACAGAACAAGGGTGATCCAGAGCTCCAATGAAGCTGAAAAGTTTCATGTGAGTTCCTTGTCACAAGAAAGTCATCTGGACCAAAAATTAGCACTTTTCAATGAGTGATTTGTTCAGAACAATTCTCTAAGAAAATAAGCAAAAATGACTTAATTCTGAAGTAACTCACATGTTCATGCCAAACTTAGTGAACTAAAATTTCAATTATAGTTCATAGGGCCTGCATGAATTTTCCTAGTATTTTTGGAGCTACGAATTACCCAGAACTGAATTTCCAAGTTTTGGAAATTCTCTGAAAATGTTTCTGTATCCAATTGAACACAGCAATTTAAAACATGAATTCTCCTAATCAAATCAACTCCAAATGAGCTGCAATTGTTACAGGTATTCACTAACATCTTAAAGAATATTCTGTAAAAATGTGAGGATTTTTGGATGAACCGAACTCCATCTAAAATTCTTTTGCTGAAAAGCTTTAAAGAATTCTCCAGAATTAAATAACGACTTTCATACAAATTGGATTGCATATTTGGATAGAGTTCTTCAACATGAATCCAACCCAATTTGAATCACTAAATTTGAAGCTTCCTACACCATGATATGACCTTTACAAGAATTGGGGAAAATCTGAAAATGAGCTCTGTTCTATTTTTCCCAATTTTTCAGAGACATAAAGAATTAACACCACAGTTGGCCAAGCAAATGAGGTCCAATGCCTCCTAAATTTTCACTGGAGTTCAAGTGTTTTTTGAAGGATCTCCTTCCCAAATTTGGGAATTTTCCAATACACATAACTCCTGGAAAAATTCCTACAAGATTCACTTTTTATGAATTAATGAGCCAAATCCAGGTATTTTCATACATATTGGGCAGCAACCCTGTATAGTACTCTCTGAGAGGAATCCCACAAAATTTGTTTGACAATTTTTGGACATTCCTACATAAAGTTATGGGTATTTAAACTTTGAACTGAAATCTGCAAACAGAGAAAAGTTGAAATATCTGCTGCTGGGCCCAGGCCACGTGTCACCCTCTGAGACAAAGACACACGGGCTACACAGTTCCAGATGTGCAGTCACACCGGATCCGATAGACACAGAGCATCGGGATTTTTAATTTCCCTCTCACTGACTGCTGGGGCCCGATTTCCTTCTTCAACCTCCCGACGCCTCTCGTGCGCGCGCCGCTAGGTCGTCGGAGTTTGCCGGAAACCGGTCTCCCTACCTCTGCCCGAGCCCCTGCTCGCCGCCAGGGACTAAAATCACGTGCTGAGCATCTTGGTGGAGCTTCCCCAGGCCAGCGAGGTCCCTAACCTCTCTTGCGACGGCACAGCGGTTTGGCTCATCTTCTGTGGCGTCGGCCAGCTAACCTAGCCCGCCAAAAGCTCAGTGAAACGGTGCTACAGCACCAATGAACCACGAGGAAGCTCAACATAACCTCAAAACTGCTCGGGAACGGCGGCTAATGGTGTTTCACCGTGCACCCAAGACCTCCTCCACGTTTGAGCTCGGAAAACCTAGAATTTGTGCGGCACATGTGCGTTTCCAAGCTAGGGTTGTGAAGAGCAAATGATCGCCAACTATTTTTGGTCCCGTGTTCAATATTTGGCGACCTAAGAACGAGAATTGAGATCGAATTTGAGAGTATCATACCGGAAGGTCGGTTTGTGCCCGCCGGAGAAAAATTCTCGAATTCGCTCTCGGACGTCCACGGCATGGCTTGAGCTTCGGAGGGGAGCATCACATGGTCCTAGCACGTCCGAGGATGATCTTGCTCGGGCCTGAGAAGCTCTCTGTAGGGCTGTCCACGTGAGACCTCTCCGGCGGTTGCGGTTCGGCCGCCGCGGAAAGATTTGCTTCTCTGTGTGATGAGGCCTATCTTACTCGGTTGTGGTCCGAGAAGGTTATGGAGAAGACTGTAGGATTGTTTTGCTACTGCCTGGGGCTTTGCCCGCGAGGAAACGTCGGCTCACGATTGATTCCGGGGAGGCGGCAACCTCTCTGTTGAGTTCGTGCGTGGAGGAAAACAGAACAGCAGCTCTCGGTTCCGTGGGTGAAAAGGAGCACGGCAAGAGGTGAAAAGATCATGAGGAGGGTGCCAGCACGAGGGAAAATGAGCAGGAGGTGGCTCCCAGTGCCCCTCGGTGTCACACGGCGGTAGCTCTGCTCGGGTGAGAAGAAACAAAGCAGAGACTTTGCTCTGAACTTCAGCTGCAAGCTTTGCTGCCTCTATGACATGTGGGTCCCACCAGTCAGTCCCCCTTATCCCTCAAAAGATCTCCAAAATTCGGCAACTGACCAATTCAAATGTTTGGAGTTGAAAACTGAGCTGCATTTGGATATTTGGGCAAATTCCATCCAAATTCAAATCTACATTTGAATTCTTTTGCACATTTAAGTCCTTTTGGAAAATGGATAGCAAATCCTTTCAAAAATTAATAAAACTTTGCATACCCACTAATTTGGACCTAAGGAATTCAAATATGCAACCTTATTTTTGTTTTGGCTGCTGCAAATGAGGTTTTGATCACAACAGTTTGCATTCCTATTGTTGCCCTCATTTGAAATTTGAGTTTGAACAATTTGAGTTTAAAAATCTGAATCTCATTCCCCCTTGCACATGAAAACTTACACATGGGTTTTAAAAGAACTTTGTCCCCCAACAATCAATTGATACTAGGATAGAGTGGTGGGACAGTCATGTGTATCATCACATGTGGAAAAATTTAAACAAGTCCAAATTTTCATAACTTGAAACCAAATTGTGTTCAAACTTTAGGCCCTTTGTATTCCAAATTTTTTGGGACTTTTACAGATGTGGAGGCATTACTTGCTTGGAAATCTTGTACACCTCTACACCGACCACAAGAGCTTGAAGTACATCTTCACTCAGAAATATTTGAACATGAGGCAACGAAGATGGCTAGAGCTCATTAAAGATATGAACTTGAGATTCATTATCATCCAGGAAAGGAGAATGTGGTCGCCGATGCGCTCAATCGTAAGGCGCATATCCATCACCTGACTATTGCTGAAATGGATGATGAAGAACCAAGCCTCCGTGTCATTCCGTATGGAGCACTCTATAATCTCGCTCTCATTCCTACTATCCGAGAGGAGATCATTGAAGCTCAAAGAAAAGACAAAGGAATGTCTCACATACGGCGGAGAATTGACAACGGAGAAATGAAATGCTTCTGGAAGGACGATGAAGGTACTTTGTGATTGAACGACCGGATTGTAGTACCACGGGATATGGGACTACGGAAGAAAATATTGAATGAAGCTCATTTGTCCAAGTTTTCCATTCATACGGGCAGTAATAAAATGTACCAAGATCTCCGGAAGAAGTTTTGGTGGACACGTATGAAACGTGAAGTTGCAGAGTACGTTTCAGAATGCAATACGTGTCGAAGATTCAAGGCCGACCATGTGAAGAAGTCAGGCCTGTTGCAACCACTGCAAGTGCCAGCATGGAAGTGGGAAGACTTGAGTATGGACTTCATTGTTGGGTTGCCGATGACCTCCCACAACCATGATTCGGTTTGGGTAATCGTTGATCGGTTAACCAAATCAGCACACTTCATCCCTGTGCATACCAGATACAATGCAAAGCAGTATGCGAAGCTGTACATAGCACGGATCTTGTGCTTACATGGAGTTCCCCGTACCATTGTGTCCGACAGATGATCACTGTTCATAGCCCATTTCTAGGAGCAGCTACACGCATCCTTGGAAACCAAACTGATTCGAAGGTCCGCGTATCACCCTCAAACCGATGGGCAACTGAGAGGGTGAATCAAATACTGGAAGATATACTAAGAGTGTGTGCCATCCACCATGGTAAGAGCTGGGATGATCACTTACTGTTGGCAGAGTTCTCGTACAACAACGGCTATCAGACGAGTATAAAAATGGCACCGTAAGAAGCTCTCTACGGCCGGAAGTGCCGTACACAATTGAATTGGTGCGAGTCCTGTGAATGAGTAACGTTCGGGGTTGATCTTATCCATGAAGCCGAAGAGAGAGTTCGGATAATACAAGAGAACCTCAAAGCTGCCCAATCTCGTCAGAAAAGCTACGCGGATCAGAGGCGTCAACCGCTGCATTTCAACGTCGTAGAGCACATGTATCTTCGTGTGTCTCCGATGAAAGGGATTCATTGGTTCGGGGTCAAGGGGAAACTTGCTCCCCGATTCATCGGTCCGTTTGCCATCACAGAGAAGTGTGGGACTGTAGCGTACCGGCTGGAACTACCGGCAAGCCTTGCCGGTATTCACGACATATTTCACGTGTCCCAGCTGCGTAAGTGTCTCAAGTTTACCGCTGCTGTCCGCACCGAAGACATCGACGAGTTGAAGCCGGATCTCACATATGTCGACCAGCCTATCCAGATTATCGACGAAAAGACCCGGATCACCCGAAACTGGACTATGAGATTTTACAAAGTCCTGTGGAGTAATCATACCGTAGAAGAGGCGACGTGGGAAAGCGAAGATTACATCCACAAGAACTATCCGGAACTTTTGTCATAAACTTGGTAATTACCCTCCCGTCTCATTCTCCTTTTGTAATCTCGGGACGAGATTCCTTTTAAGGGGGGAGGAATGTAAAGGTTCCAAAATGTGAATACAAAGAAACTCTTGTTTGCAAAAGTTGGTTTCATACGTATGAAAAATGGGACTCGTTTAAACTTTTCACATGTGATAATGCACATGAGAGATTTCTTCACACAAGTTCAAATAATTGTTTGAAAACATGGAACCCAAGAGGGGTCTAAAACCAAGATGGGAAGTTACCATATGTGTGAGAAAGCTAAAGTCAGATTTGGAACAAACTTGTTCAACTCAAAATTCAAATGAGAGCAACACAATGAAATTCAAACTGTTGTCCTAGAATTCTGATTTGCAGCAGCCAAATTTAAAATCAGATTTCATAATTGAATTCCTTAGGTCCAAAATAGTGGGTATGAAAAGTTTCATGAAATTTTGAAATGTTTTGCAACTCATTTTCCAAAATGGACTTTAAATAGCAAAGAATTCAAATACCCATTTGAATTTGGATGAAACTTGCCCAATTATCCAAATGCACCTCAGATTTGAATTCCATCAATTGAATTCCATCATTTGCAAATTTTGGGAGATATTTTGGAGAGGGATAAGAAGGGGCTGGGACCCACATGTCATTGAGGTAGTTAAATGGCAAAATATCTCAGTGATTGGTCTCTGTTTTCCCTCCTCCACGCGAAGCAACTGAGCCACCGAGGCTCCTCGCCGTGCGACACTGAGCCACACCGAGAACCACCCTCCTCTGCCTTGTATGTGCGCTGGCGAGCTGTTCTCCCCGTTCTCATCCCCTCAGCCGTGTTCTTTTGCCCACAACCCCAAGAACCGGCTCTGTTTTCTCCTCCCTCACGCAAGGACTGACCAGAGCTTTGCCGCTGCCTTCCGATTGCTCGGCCACACCGGAAGCTCAAGTGCAAACCCCAGCAGAGCAACAAAACGGCACCACGGTCTTCCCCACGACATCCTCGCGCCATTCCCACGTGAGCACAGCCTCCCCCAAACCGAGAACACCAAGTTCCCGCGGCGGCCGAAAGAAACCGCCACGGACGGCTCTCGTGGACAGCCTCACCCAGGGCGTGTCACGGCCGAGCAAGACCACCATTGTACATGCAAGATCTTCCTACAGATCACCTCCAAAGCTTCAGCCAAGAGGTGGACCATCGACGGCGAATTTTGAGATTCTCTTCTGTTCGGTGCAAACTGACCCTCGGGTATGAAATCATGAAATTCCCGATTGATTCTTGTTTAGAGGCCACAAAACTTCACACACGAGAGCTAGACTTGAGGGTGCACCAGTTTGCTTTGCGAACCTAGCACGAAACTACGTGTAGCCGATGTAGTTTGAGTTTTTCCGACGGCGGCAATGTCGGGCAGCTTCGGGCGCATGGTGAGAGTATAGTTAGAGCTATTCCCAATCTCTTTTGCCACCATGCGGAGCTTCTCCAGCCCTCACTGGTGCTGTAGGGCCTTTCCAGAGAGCGTTTGGCGGGCTAACACAGCGAGGCGATGTCACCGGAGTCGGAGGAGTGCCGCCGCACGTCGCGAGCTATGTTGGAAGCTCTGCCGGCTCGAGTAGACCACACCAGAGAGTTCCTCGCATGTTTCTAGGGCCTAGCGGAGAGTGGAAGCTTGAGAGAGGGCCGGGAAGTCAGAAACCGGCGAGCTCCGGTGAGCTCGGCGGCGCTACCGTGCGGGAGGCGCAAGGTAGACGACAATCGGGGCCAGGCCCGCTGTCAGTGGGAGGAAACCGGGTGTGGGATCGTCTGTGGGCTCAGATCATCTGTGATAGCGCGGGAAATAGTTTAGCCCCGTGTAGCGTTGTCACCGTACTAGACACGTGTCCCCTTGTCCTACAATCAGATTTAAACATTTCCACGATTTATTCAAATTCCAGAATTTTCCCCAAACTTTAGAAGAGCATAACTTTTGCTAGGAAACTCCAAATTTAGTGATTCAAATTGGGTTAGATCCATATTGACAAACTCTATCCAAATATGTAACCCAATTTGTACGAAATATAATATTTAAGTCTGGAAAAGTCTTTAAATCTTTTCAGAAAAAGAATTTTAGAGGGAGTTGGTTTATCCAAAAATCCTCAAATTTCGCCAGAATATCCTCTACGGTGTTATTGAACCCCTGTAAAAATTTCAGCTCATTTGAAGTTGATTCGCTTAGGAGAATTCAGGTTTTAATTTGCTGTGTTCAAATGAATACAGAAACATTTTCAGAGAATTTCCAAAACTTGGAAATTCAGTTCTGGGCAATTCTTAGCTCCAAAAATCCTAGGAAAAATTCATGCAGGCTTTATGAACTATAATTGAAATTGTAGTTCATTAAGTTTGACATGAACATGGGTGTTACCTCAGAATTAATTCATCTTTGCTTAATTACTTAGAGAATTGTTCTGAATAAACCACTCAATGAAAAGTGGTAATTTTTGGTCCAGATGACTTTATTGTGACAAGGAACTCACATGAAAATTTTCAGCTCCATGAGAGCTCTGGATCACCACTGTCCTGTGTAACCTCTTTAGGTGATCAACACACAAGTGATGGAAAGCACTTATCACTTGATTATAGTGATTGAACCCAAACCCAAACCACTAGCACCAGTGTTATTTTAAATTCTTAAAAAGAGTTCCAGTTTTTAAACTTATCATTAGATCTTATTAGCAAAAGCTTTACAATTAAATACATATGCATATTCATATCGTGTAGCATCTCCGTGAGAACGTGAGAAGGACTTGAAGTGAAGATCAAGGAGGGAGGAAAGCGAGTGATCAAGCCCCAAGTGATCTTCACTAACTGATTGTAATCCTAGTCACCTGAAAAACAGGCAAGCCCCGGTTTGCATTTGAACAGTTTTGTAAAGCATTTCCATTTCTAGAGATCATAGCTTGAATTGTTTGATTGCATTAAGTCTAGTTGATAATGAAAACCCCAGTTGCATGACCAGAAATACCTAAGAGAGAAAGGGTAGAACAGCACCTCCAAGAGTGGATTGGGCTACACTAAATGTTAGCAGGAAAGGTTCGGTAGAAGTCAAGTAGTTGGAATCTACTCGCGAGTTTAGGGCTGGTTTATCCGGAGCGGGTCAAGAATAGAAACAATGATAAAAGTCCACACTTAAGAAATGGAGATTGGGCAGGGAGATTTAGATGCAGCAGGCTGCCGACAGTGCGTGCATAGCCCTTTCTGTGTCGGTTAAGGCCTGTCCGTGCTTGGCCCTGTTGGACAAGTTTGAGTTGTCTACCTGGCGCGTACTGGCTATATGGGACCCAGGAAACCGATGTACCTTGGGAGCTCCACATTGGAACTTTTCTAACTGTCTTAGGCTTTCGGCGTCAGGGTAGCAGGAGGTAACTCTCTCAAGAACATACCACTGCGGGTATGTACCTTGAGGGAGCTTGCGGACTCGGGGAAGTTTGACCGCGTCCTGTGTGGAAGATCTTGGGAAAGGTGGCCGCGTACAATGTAAGTCGAGGTTGCTGCCGGCAACTCGGAGTACGGGTGCACGTGTCATGTAGTCCGGGCGTGTACTGATTCGAATCACCGTCGCTCGCAGTCATATGAGCATACTTTCCCACTGCGTCTTGACATAGTAACAACTAAATGGTTTCTTTTAAACTTGATAAGGCTGTGATGTAACTTGTATAGCAACCATGATTGAATTAGAGATAGGCTCATTAAAATTTTCTTTCACTTTGTGCAAGGAGCATCGCAACAAAGCATTTCTTGTTTGATTGTGGAGTTGCGATGCTGTTCGGCTCAAGGTCTGTACAATGAAGCTTAAAATTTGAAAGTTAAGGATCTACCTTAGACAAGTCCTTTATGCAAATCTAGCTAACCTAATTGCAACCCGTCGTGCATGTAGAGTTTCTTATTTAGGAGAGACAGATCATTCTTGCTGAGCCTATGTGCTTGCGCTTGCTATATGAGTGGTTTTGCAGGTCAACATCGATGCTAAGAAGAAGGTTGTCCGGTGAGACTCGGAGACTTCCGAGTCGTTTAACACAGGGAGAACCCAGCCTCTGCTGATATCTCTGTGTTACTAGCGAGAGGAGTCCGCGGGCTGGACCTCTTCTCGAGTGCTCTTCAGTTATTCAACGTGAGCTGTGTATAGACTTTCGCTGTAGCTACTTGATGTAAACTATTTGCAAAGAAAAATTTGTAAGCTTCCGCTATTGTTTTATGTAATACATTGTTCCTTATATGTGTGCTGTTGGGTGCCACACAACACGGCACCACCCAATGCGATTCCCGGGCGAGTGGCACGACCCCGTGATTGAACGGGTGGCGTGGACCCTCTCAGCCACCGCGCCGTCCCCCGTCGCCCAAACTGCCGCTGCCTCCACATCCGCGTGGGCCCCACAGCCCCCGCCGCCGCCTTCACTCCCGAGCCGCCCGTGGTGATCCTCCCCGACTCGGCGTCCCGCTGCCCCGCCTCTGGCCCTGAGCTCCCACGCCATCGAGCACGTCGCAATCATCGACAAGTTAGTTTTTTTAATTTATTTGATAGGTGGACTTAGTTTAGATAATTTAGTTATTAATTATTATTGTTTAATTTGTGTGAATTGTTTTATTAGTTATAGATTGAATTTAGTTTAGTTGTTAATTGTTTAGTTTATGAATTTTGTTTAATTTAGATGTAATTTGTTTGTATTAGTTATAGATTTCATTTTATTTAGTTGTAAATTGTTTAGTTTATGAATTTTTTTAATTTAGTTGTAATTTATTTAGTTTTAGATTGAATTTAGCTTACCTCCCGCCCACCCCCGCCGCGTCGCTGGCCGCCCCGCCGCTTCGCCGGCCACCCCGCTGTGCCACCGGCCCCGGCCTCGCCTCCACGTCGCCCGCCGCCGCCCCAGCACCCTGCGCCTCTGCCGCCCTGTGTCGCCGCCCGGCTGCCCCCGGCCTCCTCCGCTCGGCCGCCCTTGCCCGCCCCCGCCGCGCCGCAGCAGCCGGCCTCCTCCACGTCACCTGCCACTGGCCCCGCACCCCACGCCTTTGCCTCCCCGCGTCGCCGCCCGGCTGCCCCCGGCCTCCTCCGCCAGCCCTCCGTTCACATATTTGCTTCATTTCTTTATTTAGTTGAATATTGTATATAAAATTGAGTGTTTATGATATGCTCATGACGGTTAAGTGATAGGAGGATGAGTCCCGATCTTCCGAGAGGTAGGGTAAACTTGATTGGGTGGAGATCTCGACGTTGATGATCCAAGGCTCCGAACGAACGAAACCCCGCAATCACTACACCACTGCTCCGTTGGTTATCACCCGTGTCACACGAATGACCTCGCCACGAAGTCTTATCCCTGCAAGCGCAATCAAGAACACAAGCAAGAACAGAGAAGTTGCAATCAAAACTGAATTGATCACGAATTTGGGGTCTCACAATCGATGATCGGCGACACTGTTCAATGACAGATTGTAACTAAGCAAAACCCAGATGTTTGTGACGGTGGCTAGGGGGTATAAAGGAGGTGGAGGACGAACAGGGGGGTGCTGGGGTCGTGACCTAACCCTAAGACACGTACATAATGGACTTGGACTCGATACAAGGCCCAATGGCCCAACTAGGTGATGCAACACCCTGACAGACTGTAAACTTTATATTTTTTCGAAGTTTCCCATCGACTCCGAGGGAATTTTGATTTGGGGCCAGTTCCATTGGAAAGTTTATCCTCTCATCCGTGCATATGTAGAACGTCAAAAACGGAGTCCGTATGCCTCCTGTGCATCCATTTTAAGGTGGACTGCTCCTGGGCCTGAGTTGGCCTCGAGTTTGAGTTGGGCTCGGTCTCTATCTTCTTGTTGGCGTATTTTCTGGTCCTCCACGCCTCCAAACCCCTCTCCATTAATCTCCATGTCCTCTCCATGGTTCCTAATCATAATTAATCCATTAGGTAGCAACATACTCTCAAAATTCACATATAAAAAACTGTTCAGGAACGAGCTCACCTCTAAATTCAATTGTCGTGCTCGAGCTCTAGTAATTGGACCTTGCATGTCTACCATGTGAGTGTTGTATATATCTGCACGAGTGATGTCCACATCATTAAGTATATATATAAACCGTCACGAGAGAATGTGGAAAACATGTAAAGTACGATGGTTCCAGGCCGGGTTGTCACGTCGTGACGGCAACGGGAGCCGGAAGGCCCTGAACCTCCAAGCTTCGAGCACCCAAGGACGTGGAGAGACGCTCGACGAGAGCCGTCAGTCCGGGCTTGGCGCCCGACTGACCTCCATCCAATCAACGCCCGACCTCTCATCTGCTGTGACCCGTCACAAAAGGGTTTAAGGACCACCCAACGACCCGTGTCCGGTGCCCGAGCCCCCGAAAGTCCGGTGGGCTTTGACTTTGTCCTTCTCCAGTTGTTCTTAAGATCTCGAACATGCTGAAGAATTAGGTCGCATGGACGCAGACCTGCGCGTTGACGGTCAACCTTATTCTTCCCCCCTCTCTCTCTCACTTTAGTTCTTTCCTCCCTCTCTATCATAAATGACTCAATAATGAATTAGTAACGTAAACTTTTAGAATATGCATCACCCGTTTCCAACCGGCCCGTCTCACATGCGTTACGCATGTGAGCCGGGTAGGTTCGGAATTGTCCCTTTTTGGACAGCTTGAGAGTGACTGAGGGTGCGTGCTTACGATGAGACGCGGGTCTAAATCCAGATGAGATTTTGACAGCGTAACCCTGATGTTCTCTGCTGCACCATTATTGGGCGTGCAGTCGGAGACCAGTAGGGTTATGCTGCCAAAATTTTGTCTGGATTCGGATCTGGCGTCTCGTCAGAAGCACGTTCATCTCGGTCACTCTTGGGTGGGTTTAGGAAGTGGAATACTTTTCAAAGGTGGAAGGGTGCATCGTTGAAGCTTTTACCGTTAGATGGGATACGTTTCAAGTGTTTACTTTGCAGAGCAACACAATGTAAATACTTTGGCGGTGCGATACAATATGGATGAACATCCACCTTGCAGCAATCTCTCTATTTTTGCAATGAAGGGCACTACTGTTGGTGGTAGTCGGAGCTACAATTGTACCGCAGATGAAAGAACGGTCGCTTTACTCTACATGTATGCTAATATAGATGGGATGGACAAATATTTCAGGTAAGTTTTTGTCCTAACATTGATGCTAATTGACATATAATGTAACATTTATATTACTGAAAGTTTTTTTTCGTCCAGTTAGTTCCACAAGCAAAATTGGACACATAGATATCAACCTACGAGCAAACAAGTACAAACGATGCGACGGGACGGAATAAATGGACGACCTAATTTTCTTTCCTAGTTCCGAGAATATGTAATGTTTCCTAGTTAACTTATAACTTTTAAGTATTATAAAGTATTGTTATAACTTTGTTATATGGACAGTGCATGAAAAGCGCCCGACGTCCATGAAGACTTCAGACAACTGTCTTATGGACTGGTTAAAGATAGAAGCTATGGTCGATATGACGTCAACGGGTTTCGATTTCGTACAACTGAATTTGAAGCTCTTCATCCACTCGTGGCAACATGTAATACTGGAGTTTTGATGAGGGCAATCGACTCGCAAGGCTGCGAAACTAATTATTATGGTATCATTAACAAAATCATTGAATTTAGTTTTGCCGGAAATAAGGAACTTCAAGTCATCTTCTTTTATTGTGATTGCTTTGATAAAAAACATGAAACATGACAAAACAAATTTGGCATGGTGGAAGTCAAACACAATGAACGACTACGAGGCTACGATACATTTGTCCTTGCACACCAAGTGGAGCAAGTGTATTATTTACCTTATCCATATCAAAAGCTTAATGCTTGGTGGGTGGTACATAAGGTGAATCCTCGTGAGCGGTTATATCCTCATGATATCAATGAAGTTGACGAGGTTTATCAAGGACAAGAGTTGCCCGACTCGTTTTCCGTCGAGCATGGTGTCAAACTCAATAACTTGGTTGGCGACGCTAACGATGAATAGACTTCTAATATGCGCAAACAAAAACGGAAACAAATTACGAAAAAGATCGATGGTCTGGTTTGAGGAGTAGGTGTAGGATCGAAGTACATGTGTAAAGCTACCAGAGGGGGGGTGAATGGTATATAAAAACTTTTCAGCGGAAGCAACAAAACACCCCTCAGCAGAAAACCGATCTGTTAAAGAAACCGTGTGTGCGACTAATCTAAACGTGTTCAACTGTGACAAAACTAGTATAGATTGTAGAGAATCAAGTCACGAAGACGTCATAACAAGAATCATGAAAATCCGTTGAGAGAAACTTAAGTTACGATCAAAAGATCGAACAAAGGTCAATCTGTCCTACGCGAGAAAAAGAGTTCTAGAATACTGCAAAGAAACTCGTGTAAATCAGAACCCACATTCTCAATGACCGTGCAATTTTCACAGATGATAGATAATCAAGTTGTGAAGACAACCCAAAAAAATCACATCAATTGGATCTGTAAAACTCGAGTTATGATAAAATCACCGAAGCAAGGTAGTGCTGAACAGAAACTCGACGAGAAAAACTTGTCTGAAACAAGTCGGACGAACAAGGCACAAAAGTTCCTTTAGAATACGAATTTTATTTATCAAAACACAAGAGGAACAGCCCCAAAGTTGTGTACCACGAGCTCTGGCCTCCCTTGCTTATATAACCAGCCAGAAGGCCAACTCAACTCAAACTAGGACTCCTACTCCTACTTGGATTCAAACTGTAACTTTCCAATACTGCTCAAGACTCTTCTATACGCAGATAGATGCAATCTTAAGACTTCCAAACACCTTAGAAACGTCCCAAACATTCCTAAAATAACTCAAATTCGTGACCCACACAAAATCCTATCATAACCAACTCAAAACTTTCCATATTTGAGTCAAACACTCCGCCGCAGCCTGAGTCCATAACCTAGTCGGTTGAACCTTTCCGACCAATTCTTTACGTCCACATCTCTTCATCACGGCTTGGAACCATGCAGCCACGTCCATGCACTCCTTGCACACATGCAAACATCTTCCAACAATGTCCAAGATACCTTCATATGCATTGTTCTTGATTCAAACATACTGCACAACCTCCCGATCAACTCAACCACAATTCCTCCCAAACTTGGTTGTTGAACCTCATCTTTTCCCTAAGACTAGTTCAATGGATCCCGTCACCAGCCATGTCTTGAACTCAAGAAACACCTGCACATGAATAAACAACCAATACTTCCATGCACAAGTCCTCAACTTGACTCTCGTTAGTTCCGAAACTACAACATCTTATGTGAGCACCTCACATAAGCATGTTGTAAACCATAGCAAAATGATATCAGCCATAACCACCAAAACACACCAAAAACTTAGTAAAATAATACTAAGCAAACTTTTCATATAAGTAAATCAAGTTCGAAACATTGCAAGTTAAAAGCAGAACCATTGCAATCAAGCTCCGAACCTTACCAAAGCTAACCGGACCTTGAACCGGAGCTTACCAAAGCTAGTCGGACCTAGCACCGGAGCTTACTAAAGCTTAGTCGTACCTAGCACGGAACTTACCAAAGCTAGTCGGACCTAGCACCGGAGCTAGCAAAAACAAGTCGGACCTAGCCAAAATATGTCAGACCTAGACAAAGCAAGTCGGACCTTACGTCGGACCTATCGTCGGACCTTGCAAGAGCTCGCACCTAGAGTCAGACCTTGTTAAAAAGGTGTTTTGGTAGTATTCAAAACTTTTATTGTCAAAGCCAATGTATTCAGCACACATAGGTCTCACAATCTCCCCCTTGATGAATGCATTGGCAACACCACTTAAAATCCGAACATTGGCTTATTCACATGAAAAGTTTTGAAAACAATTTCTCCCCCTTTGTAAATCAGAAATAAAATGAGATGAAAACAAAAATACAAAAAATTCTCCCCCTGAGAAGAATCGTGCCAAAACACTTGTGAATGTGTGCAATGTGTGATCAATTTCTCCCCCTTTGACAATGTATTCAGCAAGGTACAAAAGAGAAATTTTAATTTGTTATGAGCACATTATAACATATACATGTAAAACAAAGCTCATCCAAATCATACTATCAAGTAACTTACACTATCACATCAATGAGATACATAAACTAGTGTAAGCCATGCTAGAGATCGAGTGTAATTTTCAATTTAAGCAAGTCATGATCTCACAAACTTAACTATTTCAAGACCTGAAAGCATGACACTTGTTGCTGCATTTTATTTATCATTTAAAGCACAAATTTTGATCTTATGACATTTGCAAGAGATTATATGCAGCATCAACCTTATTCTAACCAACCAAGCCAAGCCTATGTCATTTGACAGTTAGAAGCTTAAGGACATGGTTTTAGTCATACACAACTCTTTTTAAGTTCATATCTAAGTGCAATGATAAGCCATCTCAAAAGAAGAAGTGCGATGCATGCATATTCTCTTGATCTTTTCTCATTTTTTTATTTGAACATAAAAACTCAACATGTGAGTTGATTACTTGATTAATTCTTTATGATTAAAAGCACTTGTGAGCATGCAACAAGTTCAAAACAGCAAGAAAGTTCGACCATGACCAGATTTAGTGTAAGTAATTATTCCAATTACTACACATGGTAAAAACTACAAAATGTATAACACGAGTAATGTAGTAAGAACTTTCAGCATGAAAAAGGAATCACAAAGTCATATATGTATGAAATACTATGCTCATATTATTTTAATTTCAGATTCACACATAGACTTCCCAAGTTTCAAAATTCTCCCTCAATTTAAGCCATGAGGATGCATAACACCTATTTCACTACGAATGTAACAAAAATGAGTGAAATCCAAAGGTTTTGTAAAAATGTCAGCCAATTGTTGTTCGGTATCTACATGGTGAAGCACAATGTTCCCTTTTTCGACATTATCACGGAGAAAGTGATACCTAATGTCAATGTGCTTAGTTCTCAAATGTTGCACTGGGTTTTTAGCAATGCAAATGGCACTAGTGTTATCACAACACAGTGGAACACTATCTAGATCAACCCCATAGTCCTTAAGTGTTTGAACAATCTAAAGAATTTGTGAGCAAGCACTAGCAGCAGCTACATATTCAGATTCGGCTGTGGATTGTGCAACTGAACTTTGTTTTCTAGAGGACCAGGCAACAAGTGAATTACCAAAAAATGACAAGCACCAGAAGTACTTTTCCTATCAATCCTACAACCCCCAAAATCAGCATCGGAAAAAACTTTCAAAGTAACGGTTGAGGAAGAAGGAAGAAAAATGCCAAATTCATGAGTTCCATGTAAGTACCTGAGAATCCTTTTGACGGCTTGACGATGTGAAGCACGTGGGGAGGCCTGAAACTGTGCACAAAGACATACGCTGAATTGTATGTCCGGTCTTGATGCCGTGAGATACAAAAGTGATCCGATCATGCTTCTATATTCTTTTTCATCAACGGGATCACAATCTTCATCAAGTTCAAGTGTTGTTGCTGTTCCCATTGGTGTCCGAAGAGGCTTGCTTTTGTCCATGTTGAAGCGCCTTAGGAGATCTTTTGTATACTTTGTTTGATGCAGAAAGGTACCCTCCTTGGTTTGCTTGATTTGCAGCCCCAAAAAGTACATGAGTTCTCCCATCATACTCATCTCAAATTCTGAACTCATCATAGCTGAAAACTTGGACACAAGATCATGACAAGCACAACCAAAGATAATATCATCCACATACACTTGAACGAATAATGAGTCATTGCCATGCTTAAGCACAAAAAATGTTATCAACCTTGCCCATGGTAAACCCCTTTTCAAGTAAGAATATTTTTAACCTATCATACCATGCTCTAGGGGCTTGTTTGAGACCGTACAAGGCTTTGGACAGTTTGTAAACATGATTAGGAAAATTTGGATTTTCAAAACCAGGTGGTTGTTTAACATAAACCTCCTCATGTATGTAGCCATTAAGAAAAGCACTTTTAACATCCATTTGATATAGCTTAAAACCTTTAGATGGAGCAAAAGCTAACAAAATTCTTATGGCTTCTAATCTAGCAACAGGAGCAAAAGTTTCATCAAAATCTAGACCTTCAACTTGTGTGAAACCTTGAGCAACCAACATAGCCTTATTCCTAACCACAACCCCATCCTCACATTGTTTATTTTTAAACACCCATTTAGTTCCAATTAAAGTGTGACCTTGAGGTGGAGGTACAAGTTTCCAAACATTATTTCTTTCAAAATTTTCTAACTCTTCTTGCATGTCAAAAATCTAAGATTCATTAGTGAGTGCGTGTGATATATCTTTGGGTTCAAAAGAAGCATCAAAAGCAGAATGAGCATGAGAATTGGGGTCGAAAAATCTGGATCTTGTAACTCGTTCAAGTAACCTTCCAATAATTTGTTGTGGAGGATGACTTTTGAGAATCCGGAGGGGAGTGGACACTTCACAAGCTTCTTCTTCTTCATGTTCATCACAAATAGATGAGATTGTGATGTGAGGAGGATCTGGACCAGCAATGGTGGTCGTCGGTGCTGGCTGTGAATCAAGATCAGGAGCTGGAACAATGTCATTAGCTGCTGAATTTTCGGGCAGCAGCACCACTTCTTCCTCTTCTTCAACGAAAATACTCTCCCCCTGCGGATATGGATCTGGACCTGCAATATTTAAACTAGTACCTGAGCTAGCTTCATCAAAAGAAACCTCACAAGTCTCCACAATTTTGTTAGTATCAAGTAAAAGCACACGGTAGCCTCTAGTATGAGATGGATAACCAAGAAACATGCCATCAACAGATCTAGCTTCAAAGTTATCAAGATTACCATGTTTCTTAACAAAGCATTTGCAACCAAAGACCCTAAAGTATGTGACACTAGGCCTATGTCCAAACCTAAGCTCATATGGTGTTTTACCTAGCTTAGCACGCAAGAAAACACGATTTGAGACATAACAAGCGGTTGCAATTGCATCAGCCCAAAATTTCCTAGGAGTTGATATTCATCAAGCATAGTCCTAGCCATCTCAACTAAGTATCTGTTTTTTATCTCTACAACACCGTTTTTTAGGTACATATGGTGAAGAAAATTGATGATCTATTGCATTTTCAGCACAAAAGTGATCAAACGATTGATTTTTAAATTCGGTTCCATTATCACTTCTAATTGCTCTTAAAGATCCTGGGTGATGAATTGATAATCTAAGAAATAAACTTCTAAAGTGACTAAAAGCTTCATTCTTATATGCCATAAAGTAAACCCAAGAGTATCTAGAATAGTCATCAACAATCACAAGAACATACCATTTACCTCCGAAGGATTGAACACGTGAAGGTCCTACGGTGTCAAGCTGTAAAAGTTGACCCGGTTCAGTTGTCATGGTCATTGTGAGAGGAGCATGTGAACCTGCAACCATCTTAGCATGTCTACAAGAAGAACACACAATTTCTTTGTCCCCTTTAAGCTTAGGCAGCCCACGTATGCGATCAAGAGCACTAACACGCGTGAGATGATCAAAGCCTATGTGACCAAGTCTACGATGCCAAAAATATAAATCTTTGGAATCATTTGCAACTAGACATCTATGCTTAGAGGAAGACATATCAAAATCAGCTTTAAAAACTCTTCCAAAATGAGACATGTTAAAGATAAGCTCACTATTTGAACCTACAACTTTGCAGCAGTTTTTATTGAAAATAATTTCCAGATTTTCATCTAGCAATTGTGAAACAGAAAGCAAGTTGTATTTCAAATTTTTGACAAGTGCCACATCCTTCAAAGTGTAGTGATCATTTACTCTAACCGAACCCTTAGCAATTATAGGAGTTGAAGAATTATCGGCAAAAGTAACATTCTCTACACGTGACACAAAAGAGAGAGAGGAGAACCATTCTTTGTTACCGGTCATGTGACGTGAGCAACCTGAATCCACAATCCAAATGTTCTCCTTCCTCAAGCGTGTAACCTACATAGAAGCACAATACGTCGATGACTCAATACTGGGGTTAGTTAAAAGGCATTTAGGAATTCAGTACTGAGTCACACGACGTCCAGCAGGAATAACATGCGAAAGCTGAGATAAAACAACAGGGTTATGAGTCAAAGTTTGAGATTTTTTGTTCTTAACTACTGACCTATGAGGTGTTACTTGTGTAGCACGAAAATCAGTAGCTCCGGAGGCAAAAACTGAAGCTCCGGAGGCAAAAACTGAAGCTCTGGAGGTAAACTTTGAATATTTCTGACTCATAACAGCAGGTTGCATGTTCCTGACATTCGGTTTAGTATGTGCAGCAAATTTTGCATGAGAGTTATAAGATCTAGCTTGCATTCTTTCCTTTTATTGTTGTTTAGCTAGTCTATAACAAAAATCTATGACATGACCATCTCTACCACAATAGGTACAATGAAATTTAACTTTGTTTTCATGTCTAGATGAGCATGCAGTATGCTTATTTGAACCCGAATGTGACAACACTCCTGCAGATTTAAAAACCACTTCTTTTTGTTTAGGAACTGTTTGAATCAAACTACTTCCTAATTATTTTACAATTTTAGGTGGATGTTCCTTAGCATGATCATGTGAATCAAAACCTAAACCAGTTTTATCATTGCAAGACTTGGAAGAATTCAGCAGCAAGTTTAGGTTCTTATTCCCATTACAAAACCGATCTAATGTCCTATGCATGTTATCAAGTTTATTTGATAGATCAAGGCAATTTTCACATGAAGTTTTTCCTTTTAATTTGCAATTGGAACAATATTTAACTTCATGAGAACGAAGAGCATTGTTCAATATAGAAATTTCTTTCATAGCATCTTTTAGTTTCTTAAGATCATCGCAAGTAGAACAATGCAAATCAATTGTAGAACAACAAGCATCTTTCAAGTTTTTATCATTAAAGTGCAGCAAGCTTTTTGTTCTTTTTGATTTCAAGTTTATGAAGTGTGGAGGTGTGTGCACTTCTTAGAGAGGACAATTGTTCATATATTAAATCACATGAGGAACAAGAATCATCACTAGGAATCAAGAATTTCAAACGATTGATTTCAGATTCTAGTGACTCAATTTTAACAGCATTGTCCCTAAGCATTTTGTCATTTTTCTTAACAATAATAGTGGCACGAGAAATAGCATCACACATTTCTTCGCAAGTAGGACATACCTCTTCGTTGTCACTGTTGTGTTCTGCATTCTCCATACTTGATTTTGATTTGCCCGCCATGAAGCACAAGTTTGCCAAATCATCTTCATCTTCATGACTTCCAATGTCTACATCACTCGAGCCAAGTTCTTGAAGTGCGGTGATGAAACTGTTTATCAGTTTGTGTCCTGTAAAACCCTTCTTTTTCTTGCTGGTGTTGCCAAAAGAGGACTTGACTTTAATCTGCTTTTCATCACGGTTAGAAGGACCTGAAAGGTTAGGGCAATCTGTACGAAAGTGTCCTGTCTTACCACATTCAAAGCATCGTTGAGGTCCGGAGCTTCCTCTCCTTCTAGTTCTCACATTTTGCAATGCTTTTGAGAACCTAGTAGAAAGAAGTACTAGCTCCTCTGGAAACTCCGCAATCTGTTCCAGGGTTAGTGAAGACAGCAAAGCAAGTGTATTGCTAGATGATTGGCCGGAGCTAGGCATATCACGTTGTGAGACAAATGCAATAGTCTTATTTGGGTTCTTACGTGATATAATGTCAATTTCATGAGTTTTTAGCTTAGAATAAGCACATCTAATGTAAGAGTACTAATACAGTGGATTCACGTATGGATGTTACTTTCATCTCCCAAATTGACATGTTTAATGCACTTAGTAATTGCCTAGCATTTTCAGCATCTGAAAAAATAACATTGACGCTACGCAAGTTGCTGAGAATTTTATTAAAGCGAGCAAAGAGGTCATCAATGGACTCACGGGGTTGCATCTCAAAGCGCATGTATTCTTTCTTGAACATATCCTGTCTTACCTCCTTGCTCGTGTTGGATCCTTCGTGGTAGTCACAAAGTGCTCTCCACACATCGTACGCTGATCGGAGGTGTGAACACAGTCGAAGTCGCTCTGAGTTAGTCCTTGTATGATCAAGTTCCTAGCCTTGTTGTTGTTGTCGACATATCTCATGTTTGTAGACGTGACTTGATCGTTTGAAGGCACATCGTAAGGCTTGTACATCTTTTCCCATATTGCAAAGCCTTGCGCCTGGATGAAAGATTTCATGCGTGCCTTCCAAACCTGAAAATCAATACCACTAAACACACAAGGTTTGGCGGAGTATTTCTCCATGATGATTAGTCAAAACATGTGCAAATCACAAAGATTAGAGCAACCTGGCTCTGATACCAATTGCAGGATCGAAGTACACGTGTAAAGCTACCAGAGGGGGGGTGGTGAATGGTAGATAAAAACTTTTCAGCGGAAGCAACAAAACACCCCTCAGCAGAAAACTGATCTGTTAAAGAAACCATGTGTGCGACTAATATAAATGTGTTCAACTGCGACAAAACTAGTATAGATTGTAGAGAATCAAGTCACAAAGACGTCACAACAAGAATCATGAAAATCCGTTGGGAGAAACTCAAGTTACGACCGAAAGATCGAACAAAGGTCAATCTGTCCTACGCGAGAAAAACAGTTCTGGAATACTGCAAAGAAACTCGTAGATCAGAAACCATCAATGACCGTGAAATTTTAACAGATGATAGATAATCAAGTTGTGAAGACAACCCAAAAAGAATCACATTTATTGGATCTGTAAAACTCGAGTTATGATAAAACCACCGAAGCAAGGTAGTGCTGAACAGAAACTCGACCAGAAAAACTTGTCTGAAACAAGTCGGACGAACAAGGCACAAAAGTTCCTTTAGAATACGAATTTTATTTATCAAAACACAAGAGGAACAGCCCCAAAGTCGTGTACCACGAGCTCTGGCCTCCCTTGCTTATATAACCAGCCCGAAGGCCAACTCAACTCAAACTAGGACTCCTACTCCTACTTGGATTCAAACTGTAACTTTCCAATACTGCTCAAGACTCTTCTATACGCAGATAGAAGCAATCTTAAGACTTCCAAACACCTTAGGAACGTCCCAAACATTCCTAAAATAACTCAAATTCATGACCCACACGAAATCTTATCATAACCAACTCAAAACTTTCCATATTTGAGTCAAACACGACTCAGCCGTAGCCTGTAACACCCCAAAACCTGTTAAGAGGGGAATTTAAAAATTTTTGGACGTACTGCATGTGGTGCAGAAATTCAAATTAAAATTGGAATTCAAATTCAACTCAAAACAGAAAAGAAAACGAAAAAGAAAAAGAAAAAAACAAAACTCCCGGCCAGTGGGCCGAAACCCACCAGCCGGCCCACCCGCCCCCGCGCCAGCCCGCAGCCGCATGCTCCCCTCTCTCTCTCACTGACACGCGGGACCCGCGTGTCATCCCTCACCTCCAGCTCGCGCCAACAGCCGGACTCCTCCGCGCGTGCCCGATCGCAACCGACTCCGGAAATCCACGTCCCCAGCCTGACTCCCGGTCCCGGACGACTCCGGCTTGATCCAAACAGACACGCCGCCCTCCCTCGTCTATAAAAACGCCGGCATCGCCCCGTTTTTCCCCCACGATCAGCTGTTTTTCCTCCCGGTGAGAACCGAAGCTCCGATCACCGTTTTCTCTCGATCTCTGCTCGAATTTTCCAATCTAACACGCCGATCGTGTTCCATCGCCTCCGGGGAATCACGCAGGTGCAGAAGACTCGGTGGTTTGCGCTCTAGGAACAGCTCCGACAAGCACCGCAGCGATTCCATCTCGGACCTCGTCGCCGACCGCCTTCCAGGACCTCCGAGCTTAAGAAAAACCCCGAGGTGACCTCCCCTCTACCGATCCCAGTTTTAGGAAGAATAGACGAAGATCTGAAGTTTTCCGGCGAGATCGCCGCCTCCTGCCGCTGCGCGCCGCCGGGCAGCGCCGCCCGCGCACGGTCAGAGCGACGTGGCCGCTTATGCGCCGTCTATTTTAAATCGCACGGTAGAATTAAAACCCGCACGTACCGGTTCGATGATCTAATCTGAGCCGTCCACTTTAAATCGGACGGTCCACATCAGCCCCGCATTATAAAGGCCAGGATTCTTACGCGCTACCCCCTGGGGATCTCGGAAAACACGAGCTAGCCCCGGAAACTTCTGATCTAGCCCCTGGAACTTCAGAAATTCATGTAAATTCATTTCAAAATCAGTTTTAGCCCCTGGACTTAATAAAAATTAGGAAAACCCCTCTGTTATGTGTAGCTAGACCCCTAGAAATTTATGAAATAATATAATAGACCCTGTAGTGGGGTGAGTTTACCTTTTTAACCCTATATGATATTAAATTTAGGAATTTGAATATGTGATTAGGATTTAAAATTTAAAAGGTGAGACAAACACATTGTAAATTCAAATTTAAACTCTCGTAGCACTTGGAAAACTTTAGAATGAGTTAAAAGTAGATTTTAAGCTGAAATGAATCTGTCTAATTGATTGTTCACATTTATTAGTTATAAGGACACAATTTTTAGGTTAATAAATAATTCTGAAAATGGGTAAAATAAATTTAAATTAGTTCACATCAGAGGAGAAGTTCAAAAACATATTATTTAATATATTAGATCAGAACCTATTCTGTTTAGATGATATGCCCTACTATTTAATATTAAAACTCACTTTTAGGCATAGAAAATAAATCTGGAAAATATAGGACAATAGGTATGCATAACTAGAAAATGATAAATGAAGTCTCCAAATCCAAAGACTTCAGTTTAGGATTGGTAGAAGATCTGAAAACCCATTTGGAGTAGGAAATTACCTTCCATGCAAACTTGGTAGCTAAAGAGTGTATTAAAGAATTTGTTTAAATTGGAAATTCATATATAGTGTGCAAACAGAAATCTGAATACAAAAGTTAGAAATCATATACATATGTTTAAAAGTGCATGTAGGCTAAAAATCAACACATCTAGAGTAACCACAACACTTAGAAATGTGAATGATTATCATATGCACGTATGTGTGGAGTGAAAGTGTGAACTATGTCTTATGGATTGTTGTTTTCTTTTGCTATGTGTGTTGGCATGAGTAGAACCTGCCCCAGAGCAAGTTCTTCCCTTCCAAGATCAAGACTTTCCATTCCTAGAGCAGCAGGAAGAAGGCAAGTGTCCTTGACCATTTTGATCCTATACTAGGATGTGTAGATAGAATTATTTGCATTGTCAATTGAAATATGGAATCCATGCTAGGAAGTTTCCCTAGAATTGCATTACCTTGTTTCCTTGTAGCTTGGGTTGGGATTTATTTTGTCATGTCATTCATTCATATTACTTATGCTTAGCCATGCTTAGAATGGGATAAGTGGGATATGAGATCATCAATTTATTTACCTTACTCTTGAATGAGATATTATGAGACATGTAGAGGTAGGGATCGAGGCAAGTTGGATGATTTGGTTGGTGCTGGGTGCACGAGACTCGGATTTGTGTTTAGTACTTGCCTGGATCCTAAGGATCGGTTCATGGAGCATGTAACCTGGCTTTACCGTGCCAACCACATGCTGAGATGGGGCAGCTTGGCCAATTAATTAGGTGTATCCCCGGCGTAGTATGGGTGTGTTGGATGGTGCGGGGAATAGGTGTCAGCTGGACTACCATATGAACCGCAAGGCTCAAGAGGGGGCCACTGCAGCGGGGTTGGAGCCTCTTGTATGCTGTTAGGGGTGAAACCTCAGTGGGCCCACGCTCGTCGGGAATCCCTTTGTAAAGGCTTCATAGTGATCTCCTGGCTACACACCTGGGAAGTGTGAATGTGGTTCGTAGCCACTGGCATAATGGAGGTTCTTTTAGTCCACCCGGCAACGGGGGATGAAATCACTACATGTGGGTACAGTGGTGCAAACTCTGCAGAGTCAAAACTGTCATGACAGCCGTGCTCACGGTCAAGAGCGGCTTGGACTTATTCATGATTAGAGGATGATGAATTTGGAAGTTGAGGATGTTAAGCGGGGTGCTTAACATTAGATATGATGTTATGGTTACTTGATTTTGATGATGGGTTGAGGGATTGGGATCCATTTCACCTGTGCAGTAATATAGGTGCTTAATAAGCTAAGGTGATAGGTAATAATTGCGTAGTTCTTTAACCCTGAGTTCAACCTCTCCTTGCTCTAGCCATGCATGACATAACTTTCCCCCACTTGCTGAGTACCCATGGTACTCAAACTTGCTTTTCTGTTGGTTTATATTATTGCTCAGGTCAAGAGAATGATGTGGTGTTTAATGACCAAGGCTTTGGTCCCGAGGTAGGATTCTAGGTTCACGGAGTCCCCCGGGCAACGACTGTGATGGAGCCAACAAGAATAATATTCCGCTGCTATTTTATTTACATGTTATGAACTTATTATCATCCATCGAGACATATGCTATGTAAGACTTATTTATATTCGACACCTGGCTTGTAATAAATGATGCTTCACTATTTGTCATCACATGTATGAGAAAATGATCCTGGCATACATGTGATATTCACTCGGTTGTTCTTCAGAGAAACCGGGTGTGACAGAAGTGGTATCAGAGCCAATGTTGCCCGTAGGAACGTGGACCTAGGTAGAAATGGACGTATTTAAGGACCCTATTTTCTTAAAAACTATTTTTACAAAGGTGTGGGTTGAAAAGTGTTATTTAATGGGGTCATTTTATTCATCTTACCCAACTTTTATTCAAAATAGGATTTTTGTTTAAAATTTTATCTAACTTAAGTTTAAATGCTTTATGTTTTAGATGGTTCGCATGATCCGCACCGCTCGCAAGTCCACCGGAGGGAGAGTTCCCGTAGTTTCCCTTGCCCTGAGAGAGGAGAACCGTTCGGTGACGTACCTCTCCTACGGATTGGTAGTAGGATGCTTGTTGCGCCGTCTTCGACGCATGCTCCAAGCCGCCGGCAATACGGGCAAGCTAATCATACACTACAGCTCCACCCGGACCATCCGTGAGAAGCGGGAAGAATGGAGTTCAGAAATGAGGATTATCCATGAAAATCAGCTGCTTAAGATCCACCGCTCTCCAGCTTGTCGAGCGACACAGGTCGATGCGGAGAAGGATGTCACCTGGGAGGCCATCACCTGCCAGAGTCACATCTACCGTCGCCACCTGGACAGGACTGAGTACATGTATGTCCTCCAGCGTGAGAGTGGTACAACGGAGAACAAGTACCCATTACCCCGCATTGAAGACTTGTTTGATCAGTTGAGGGGAGCTTGTGTGTTCTCGAAAATTGATCTCAGGTCGGGATACCACCAACTTAAGATAAGGCAAACTGATATTCCCAAGACAGCTTTCGTATCTCGGTACGGACTGTATGAATACACCGTCATGCCTTTCGGGCTAACTAATGCCCCGGCATACTTCATGTATCTCATGAACAAGGTATTCATAGAATATCTGGACAAATTTGTGGTGGTTGCATAGATGACATTCTTCTCTTATCCAAAGATGAAGAAGAACATGAGAAACATCTAAGGTTGGTGTTGCAGAAGCTGAGAGAACACCAACTATATGCCAAGTTGAGCAAGTGTGAGCTTTGGCTGAAGAGAGTTCCCTTTTTAGGACATATAATCTCAGAGGGAGGAATCTCCGTAGATCCCGCCAAGATCGAGGATGTACAGAAGTGGAAGACCCCTGAGAATGTCGGGGAAGTTCGAAGCTTCTTGGGATTGGCTGGGTACTATCGACGGTTTATTGAGGGATTCTCCAAGATCTCGAGACCCCTCACCAAACTGTTGGAGAAAGGAATCACATTCACATGGACGCCGCAGTGCGAGACGAGTTTTCAAGAGCTAAAGAAAAGATTGACAACAGCCCCAGTGCTAGTTATGCCAGATATGCAGAAGAACTTTTCGGTGTACTGCGATGCCTCTGGAAATGGGTTGGGATGTGTTCTCATGCAAGAGGGGCATGTCGTGGCTTATGCGTCCCGGCAGCTCCGGAAACACGAGAAGAACTATCCTACACATGACCTAGAACTAGCCGCAGTGGTACACGCGTTGAAGATTTGGCGGCACTACTTGATGGGGAAGAGGACAGAGATATATACGGATCATAAGAGCTTAAAGTACATTTTCACACAGCCAGATCTCAACCTCAGACAAAGAGATGGTTAGAGCTGATCAACGACTTTGATGTAGGCATCAACTATCATCCTGGGAAAGCGAACGTCGTGGCAGATGCTTTAAGCCAGAAGGTGCAGGTCAATAGGTTGAACTTGAAGGACATGCCTACAGAATTGAAGGAAGAGGTTATAAGACTCCACCTATGCCTGGTGAATAGTGGTGAAGCCATCGCCATGGAAGTTGACTCCACATTAGAGCAAGAAATACGCGATGGTCAAAAGAATGATGAGAAGATACAAGAAATCCGACAACTCATCAAGGATAATAGAGCCCCTAGTTTCAGAGAGGATGAACAAGGTACGGTGTGGCACGGGAAGAGAATCTGTGTGCCTGAAGTGAAGGAGATCCGTGAATTGATTTTGAAGGAGGCTCATGATTCCGACTATTCCATTCATCCTGGAAGTACTAAGATGTATCATGACCTCAAGAGCAGATATTGGTGGTATGGAATGAAGCGAGATGGCGCGGAACATGTTGCCCTATGTGACACATGTCAGTTGGTGAAAGCGGAACATCAACGACCCGCGGGATTATTGCAACCACTCAAAGTGCCTGAATGGAAATGGGAAGAAATCGGTATGGATTTCATAGTGGGATTGCCTAGGACCCAATCAGGATATGATTCGATATGGGTCATCATCGACAAGCTAACCAAGGTAGCTCATTTCACCCCGTGAAAGAAAGCTACAGCGGATCCAAATTGGCGGAGTTGTACACGTCAAGGATCGTGTGTTACCATGGAGTGCCAAAGAAGATAGTGTCAGATCGAGGGACACAGTTCACCTCAAGATTCTGGCAGAAGCTGCATGAAACCATGGGAACCCATCTGAATTTTAGTTCTGCCTATCATTCCCAAACTGACGGGCAGACGGAAAGAACCAATCAGATTCTTGAGGATATGCTGAGAGCGTGTGCACTCAAAAACAATTGGAGTTGGGATAAGAACTTACCGTATGTGGAGTTCTCCTATAACAACAGCTATCAGGCTAGTATGAAGATATCACCATTTGAGGCTTTGTATGGGAGGAAGTGCAGAACTCCCCTATTTTGGAACCAAACAGGGGAAGGTAAAGTGTTTGGGCCTGAGGTACTACAAGAAGCCGAGGCGGGAGTGAGGGAAATCCGCAACAACTTGAGGATAGCACAAACACGACAAAAGAGCTATGCTGATGTACGGAGAAGAGAGCTCGTTTTCAACGTGGGAGACTATGTCTATCTCAAGGTGTCCCCTATTTGGGGACTTTTTCGGTTCAAGGTGAAAGGGAAGTTATCACCACGAAACATCGGACCCTTTCATGTTTTGGAGAGGAAAGGCGAAGTGGCATATCAACTAGAACTACCGGCTCGCCTATCAGATGTGCATGACGTATTCCATGTGTCACAGCTCAAGAAATGTATGAGGACGCCTGAAGAGATGTTACCCATGAACGAGGTTGACGTAGCCGAGGATATATCGTATGCCGAGCAACCGTTCAAGATTTTGGAGACAATGGAACGCCTCACAAGGAATAAAAGAATTCGGATGTGCAAGGTGCAGTGGAAGCATCACTCGGAAGAGGAAGCCACCTAGGAGCGAGAAGACGAGCTTAAGACATAGTTTTCGGAATTGTTTTACTAGAACCACCAATCTCGAGGACGAGATTTCTTTTAAGGGGGGTAGAGCTGTAACACCCCAAAACCTGTTAAGAGGGGAATTTAAAAATTTTTGGACGTACTGCATGTGGTGCAGAAATTCAAATTCAAATTGGAATTTAAATTTGACTCAAAACAGAAAAGAAAACGAAAAAGAAAAAAACAAAACCCCCGGCCAGTGGGCCGAAACCCACCAGCCGGCCCACCCGCCCCCGCGCCAGCCCGTAGCCGCGTGCTCCCCTCTCTCTCTCACTGACACGCAGGACCCGCGTGTCATCCCTCACCTCCCGCTCGCGCCAACAGCCGGACTCCTCCGCGCGCGCCCGATCACAACCGACTCCGGAAGTCCTCGTCCCCATCCCGACTCCCGGTCCCGGACGACTCCGGCTCGATCCAAACATACACACCGCCCTCCCTCTTCTATAAAAATGCCGGCATCGCCCCGTTTTTCCCCCACGATCGGCTGTTTTTCCTCCCGGTGAGAACCGAAGCTCCGATCACCATTTTCTCTCGATCTCTGCTTGGATTTTCCGATCTAACGCGCCGATCGTGTTCCACCGCCTCCCGGGAATCACGCAGGTGCAGAAGACTCGGTGGTTTGCGCTCTAGGCACAGCTCCGACGAGCACCACAGCGATTCCATCTCGGACCTCGTCGCCGACCGCCTTCCAGGACCTCCGAGATCAAGAAAAACCCCGAGGTGAGATCCCCGACCTCCCCTCTACCGATCTATGCCATGAAATCCCAGTTTTAGGAAGAATAGACGAAGATCCGAAGTTTTCCGGCGAGATCGCCGCCTCCCGCCGCCGCGCGCCGCCGGGCAGCGCCGCCCGCGCACGGTCAGAGCGACGTGGCCACTTATTGACACGACCCCATGGTCCTGTCGAGCCAGGATCACGCTGAGGGGTGCTGCGTTGCACAGCACCGGATAACACACGTCAAAGGTACAAAGCGGAAGCGGAATTTTATTACATAAACAAGTTTGTGAACATGTTTACATCAAAATAAGTTCCGTCTACACTCACGGGCGTAGACTAAGCATCAAGTGCACGTTCAGCCCTTGAACATGTCCTTGCTAGCACACACGCACACTAACTCTGCGGCGTGCACGACTCCCACTCGACGGGGTTCCCTTCATGGGGTTCCGTCTCCTCTTCGGGAGTCCCTTCCTCATAAAACCCTGCAAAAGCTTCAAACACAAGCAGTGAGCACGAAGGCTCAGCAAGTCTGACCCGTCTCACCTAAACATGGAACTTCTACATGAGGGTTGGTGGGTTACATGAGGTAAAAATCATTTGCAAGGACTCGCCTAATTAGTGGAACCTTAGTTTCAAATTTTAGCAGCAGGTTGTGGAGAACCTTACGCTAAGGCACATGAGAGAGCCGCAATCAAACAAGAAACGTATTTCTCTCATGTACTTTGCCCAAAGTTGAAATGAACTTTAGTTAGCTCTAAACTACAGCAAGTCATTAGCAATCAAGTCCATCTTTCATTCAGCAACATTTTAACATGTAACTAGCCTATTCTTTCTACGTCACGGTACAGTGAACAAGTGGTACTCACTGACCGCGAGGGACGGCGATTATAATCGATTTACACCTGCAGGGTTATCCGTACAACCCGTCACGTACGCCCGTACTCGATGTTGCCTACAACAACCATCACGGACGCCGTACGCAACCACCTTTCGCCCGTCAGGCAAATATTTAACTGGTCCCATCGTCCCGAGCAAGAGGTCTCTGCACGCGCATCTCCGTGCCGCCAGCCGATTTACACCTCGAGCTCTCAACCTACCTTCTGAACGACGGGCAATGCCTCAATACCCAGCTACCCGAGTTACATCAGTTTCCCGGTTCCCATATAGCCGGTAGGTCTTCGGTACTGTTCTAGCTTGTTCAACAGGCCCGCACACGGCTCGGTCCTCAATCGACACAAGCGGAGCTACAGCACACAGGCCCCAAAGTCCTGCTGCCCTTACCCTCCGCTCGGTCTCATTTTTTCGCCATGTGTTTCATGTGCTATCGCTACCCGAGTCGAGTGCCTCTAGCCTATGCTCGCGAGTAGTTCCAACTACTCGACTTGTACTGAATCCTACTCTATACTAGCAATGCAGTATCTAACGGGGTTTTGCAATCCTAAACCCAACCCATGGTTTTCTTGACTATGCAGTTGGGCTTCCAAACAAGACTCTAATGCAAAGAATAAAGTAAACAAGTATGTGCTCTAAACAATAAAACTTTGTAAAAAGGTTAATGCAAACTGGAGCTTACCTTGCTACTCTTGGTCGTAGGTTAGCTGTTCCTCCGGAGTAACGAAGTCTAGGACTTCGGGTTCCTCCTCGACCTTAGCGACTACATGTTAGAAGAAACATATGTATCAATTTAAATGTGTTTGTATTAAGTTTTAAACTTGTGAAGCTTATAAGTCCCACTAGACAGACTCTATGACTGTGAAACTTTTACTGTGGCTTGGTTACAACCTAAATAGAGACTTGGTCAAGTTTTAGTTGCAGCAAAGCTCATTTGAACCCTCCACAATTAATTATGTCCTTGACCTTAATTGGAACTCTTAGGGTGCTCTATGGATTTTCATGACATAAACTATGACTTTCTGAAAACTGGATTTTCAGAGGGTTCTAATGGAGTTGGTCTCACTTAATTTGGAAGTTCCTAACTAAAGATATGAGCTAAACAATTTCAGAGAAAATTCTGAAAATGCTTCTGATCATTTTCTATTTTCTCTGGAACAGTTTCACTAATCACACCATTAGGTGGATTAAATGAGCTCAAATGGACCTGAAATTTTTATGGTAGTTCAGGAATATTTTGGTGGACATCCCAGCAAAATTTCAGGATTTTCCTCCAAAGGATTCTCCAGTTAAAATTCCAAACAGTTTAAACTTTGAGGAATTAATTCTGGAGAAATAAGGAATTTCATGAAGTGAAACTTGATTTGCTGGAAAGTACTCAGAGAGCTGAATCCAGCAAAATTTGGTTCACTCAATTTGGAGCTTTCTAGCCAAAGTTATGAGGATTTGAAGTTTGAAGGAAATCTGAAAATCGGGGAAAAGTTTAAACTCGCGCGTGGGCCCCGGGGACACGCGTCGCACGCCGAGGCGACAGCACAACGCGGCCCACAAGGATTTCGCGCGCCAGCACACGCAATCCCCGCCGCAGCCCGATCCCGATTCAAAATATCGGCCGCTGACAGCTGGGGTCCACCCCCTTCTTCAACCTCGCGACACCCGCGCTCTGCCGCCGAGGGACCTCGCTGGAGAGCTTGCCGCCGGCTTCTGTACAGCTCCAAACTTCACGATTTTGTCCGCCCCTGCCTACTTTCACTCGGGGAACAGGATTCCGGGGTCAGCTACTCATGACAATGGCCGGTGCATGGTCGGTGACGAGCCGCCACCTCGGAAAGACTTCGGCCATGTCGGCTGACTTCCCTAGCACCTCAACTACTCGAGGAACCGGTCGGGAAGCATCAGTGAACCTCAGGGAAGGTCGACATGAGCTTGAGGCAGCTCGGGGAAGGCCCGAAGTAGGTCCTCACCGTGCGCCCGATGCCTCCTTTTTGTTCCGCCGTTGGTAAACCTCGAATTACGCCGGGTACAGAGGTTCTCCGGCCAAGGGTTGTGAAGGCAACTTGTGCGTTACCGTGTCTAGTTTGTGTGAGAGCAGATTGCGACCCTCTAATCCTTTCTAGAGCATGAATTTGATGGAATCGCACCCGAAGGTCGTGCTGCACACAGAAAGGGGAAAATTGGAAATTCGTCGCCGGTGAGCAATCACTCGGGCTGTGGCTCGGGGGTGAGCAGCACCGGTCACCAGCGCTTCCAAGGGTGCCTTGGCTCGGGCGTGACAACGCCCCGGTTGTGCTGTCCACGGAAGCCCGAGGTGCGGCGGTTCTAAGTCACCGAATTGATCTTTCGGCACAGCCGATATCATTCGGTTTCAACTGAAATCTAGCAGCGGGGAAGACGGAGGAAGGTCTCTAGTACCTTGCCGTGGCTCTGTAGGGGACGGAGGAAGCTGTGATCGGCGCTCTCCGATCGATTCCGAGCTGCGGAAAGTTTCTGCCGGCGCTGAGTTCTTTCGGGGAAGAAACGGGCGATGCTTCAGCCGAGGAGGGGGGAAGGTGCCTTAAGAAGGCTCTGCACCGCCTCACGCCCGCGCGTGGGCAAGCAGCTGCTGGCGCGGCGGCTCCCCTCGGTGGCGATCGCAGCAGCGGCTCGGTTAACCGAGTGAGAAAATTTCAGTCGGTTTGCTTTGGAGTAGTGGCTGACATGTGGGTCACACTTCCAATTTTAACCTCTGAAATTTACTCCTAATCACTGTTGTAAACAGTGAACCCCATACTACCCCCTGGTAATTCAAATTATTCACCCATGAGCCATTTGAATTGAGTAGAATTCAAATTGGGTTTGGTTTGAATGAATTTCAGCACAAGTTCAGTTTTGAATTCAAATAAAATTTGAATTTGTCCCACTTAGCTCATGTCAAGATCAACCCCAAATGGAGTGAAAATTGGTGTGTGGGCTCACAAAAATGTGCTGAATAAGAATATGCCTCCCACTTTTAAATTCATGGGATAAAAACAGTTTGAATTTGAATATGGTTTCAAACTGCCCTCTTTCTAGTTATACCCAAAATGACCTCAAAAAGGTTTTGAATTTGGGTGAAACTTGGCATGGACATCCTTAGCAATGTGTAGGAGTTTTCATATGTCCAGCCCACCTATATCACATGTGGGAAATACCACTTTTGCAATATGTGAGTTTGTTCTCTAATGAGCATGTTGATGGTGGTTACTTGCTCTTCATTTGTGTTCATCATCTTTCCTCAAATGAGGTGTGTGGTGTGGGGTGATGAACACTTCAACTAGGTGTTAAAAACTGAGGCCCTTAAATTCCTCCCCCCTTAAAAGAATCTCGCCCCGAGATTATAAGGTGAAAATGAAAGAGAGGACGGTGGAAAATTACCGGATATGCGACATGAAAAAGTTGGGGTAGTTAGCGCGAAGAAATTCTTTGCTCTCCCATGTCGCTTCGTCCATGGAGTGATTACTCCATAGAACCTTGTAGAACCACAACGTACGGTTGCATGTGGTTCGGGCCTTTTCCTCGATAATCTGCACCGGTTCCTCCCGATAGGTGAGATCCGGTTGCAGTTCTTCGATATCCTCCAGCTGAACGGTAGTTGATAGCTTAAGACACTTCCTCAGCTGGGAAATGTGAAAGACGTCGTGCACACCGGAAAGTGCTTCTGGTAATTTCAGCCGGTATGCCACTGATCCACATCTTTCGGTAATCTGGAATGGACCGATGAATCGGGGTGCCAACTTTCCTCTTACCACAAATCTGTTTACGCCCTTCATTGGAGACACCTGTAGGTATACGTGATCTCCAACTTCGAATTGTAATGGGCGCCTTCTCCGGTCCGCATACTGTTTCTGACGGGATTGAGCGGCTTTTAAGTTCGCTTGAATCAGTCGAACCTTTTCTTCCGTGTTGTTGACAAGGTCAATCCTGAAGGTAACCCTTTCGCCAGACTCACACCAATTCAATGGGGTGCGGCATTTGCTTCCGTATAGCGCCTCGTAGGGCGCCATCTTGATGCTGGCTTGGTACCCATTGTTGTACGAGAACTCGGCTAACGGCAAGTGATCATCCCAATTCTTGCCGTGGTTAATAGCGCAAGCCCGTAGCATGTCTTCTAAAATCTGATTTACCCGCTCCGTTTGCCCATCCGTCTATGGGTGGTATGCTGAACTACGGATCAGCTTCGTCCCCAATGCAGCGTGTAGCTGCTCCAAAAAACGGGACACAAATAAAGTGCCCCGATCCGATATGATGGTACGGGGTACGCTGTACAAGCATAGGATCCGTGAGATGTACAGTTCAGCGTACTTCTTGGCGTTGTAGTTGGTGTTGACCGGGATGAAATGGGCAACTTTGGTGAGCCGATCAACGATCACCCACACAGAATGATGCTTTTGAAGAGTGGTGGGTAAACCGACGATGAAGTCCATGCTCAAGTCCTCCCACTTCCAGGCAGGAATGCCCAGTGGTTGCAGCAGTCCCGGTTTCCGCATATGGTCTGCCTTCACCCTTCGACATGTATCACACTCGGACATGTACTTCGTGATCTCCCGCTTCATCCGTGTCCACCAAAACTTGCTTCTGAGTTCTTGATACATTTTGTTGCTGCCGGGGTGAACAGAAAATTTTGATAAGTGAGCCTCATCAAAAAATTTCTTCCGTAGCTCTGGGTTACGGGGTACGATGATCCGGTCCTTGAACCATGGACGCCATCTCCATCCTTCCGGAAACATTTCAGCTCCCCACTGTCTACACGTCTCCGCAAATGCGACATGCCCTTGTCATGTTTTTGAGCAGCCGCTATCTCTTCACGGATGGTGGGGATCAAAGCTAGGTTGTAGAGAGCTCCATGTGGAATCACATGCAGTGGTGGTTCGCTCTCTTCCAACGGTGTGATGGTCAGATTGTTGACGTGTGACTTGCGGCTCAGCGCATCTGCCACTATGTTTGCCTTGCCCGGATGATAATGGATCTCTATTTCGTAATCCTTTATCAGTTCTAACCATCTTCGCTGCCTCATGTTCAGCTCCTTCTGAGTGAATATGTACTTGAGGCTTTTGTGGTCGGTATATAAATGTACGAGGTTACCGAGTAGGTAGTGCCTCCACATTTTTAGTGCAAGTACCACGGCAGCGAGCTCCAAGTCGTGAGTTGGATAATTTTGCTCATGGTTTCTAAGCTGCCGTGACCCATACGCAACCACCCTTCGGTCTTGCATCAGCACACATCCGAGCCCAATGCCGGATGCATCGCAGTACACATCGAACGGCTTTGTTGTGTCTGGCTGCGCCAAAACCGGTGCTGATGTCAGGTGCTTGACTAAAGCCATGAATGCTGCTTCACTTGTTGGACTCCAAACATATTTGGTAGCCTTCTTCAGCAATTCTGTCATAGGCTTGGCAATCATCGAGAAGTTCGGAATGAACCTCCGATAATATCCCGCGAGTCCGAGGAAACTCCGTACCTCGTGAACGGTTCTCAGGGATTTCCAAATCAGCACTTGAGTGATCTTGCTCGGGTCTACAGCGATACCCTCCGCTGAGATGATATGCCCGAGAAAAGGCACTTGCGATGTACAAAACTCGCATTTGCTGAATTTCACGTATAACTTGTGATCCCGCAGCCGTTGCAAGACTATACGCAGATGCTTCTTGTGATCTTCCTCCGACTTAGAATATACCAGAATGTCATCGATGAAGACCACGACAAACTTGTCCAGCTCCGGCATGAATACCGAGTTTATCAAGTACATGAAGTGAGCTGGAGCATTGGTGAGGCCGAAGGACATGACCAGGTATTCATAAAGTCCATACCTCGTCGAGAAAGCTGTCTTTGGAATGTCCTCTGCCCTTATCTTAATCTGATGGTACCCGGATCTTAAGTCCATCTTGGAAAAAATCTTCGCTTCGACCAACTGATCAAACAACATGTCGATCCGTGGCAACGGGCACTTGTTTTTTATGGTTACAGCATTTAATGGACGATAGTCCATGCAAAGCCGCAACGTCTCATCCTTCTTCTTTACAAATAATGCCGAACAGCCCTATGGCGAGGAGCTCGGCCTAATAAAACCCTTTTCCAGGAGGTCCGTGAGCCGAGTCTTCAGTTCAGCCAACTCCTTGGGCGCCATCTTGTACGGCCTTCGGGATATTGGCATGGTTCCCGGTGCAAGTTCAATCTTGAACTCCACCTCTCTATCGGGCGGCATTCCCGGTAAATACCCCGGGAACACATCAGGGAACTCTCGGACTACTGGAATATCTTCCAATCTGATAGTTGTGACCTGATAGACACTTTGAAGTTTTATTTCTGGACTGTCCAGAAATAATGAGTGAGACCCGTGCACTTCTGAGTTTAAGTGCACGACTCGAAGGACGGTGTCTAAAACAGCGCCGTGGTGGGTTAACCACGACATCCCTAGGATGACATCGACCTTTTGTCCCTCTAAGATAATGAGAGACATGGGGTACACTCTACCCGCTAAGCATAATTGTGCTTTGGAAACCATTACGCTTGCTGAAATCTTCCCACCCAGTGAACAAATTAAATATGGACTATCGGTGGGTAGTATTGGCAAGCTGTGTTTAGCAATAAAAGCTTGGCTAATAAAATTATGCGTGGCGCCTGAATCAAACAGTACTATAGCGGGATGCTGGTGGAGTTGGAACATACCCGCAAGGATTGGCTCGCCCTCTGGCACGTACTCTATGGCAAGCTGGTGGACGGTGCCAGGCCTAGGGTTTTGCCCGCCGCGCATTAGTAGGGTTCCTGGGTTGATTCCTCCCCGGAAACTGTGGTGCCACTCCGCCGCCTTGCCTCTCCGGGCAACTGCTTGCGAAGTGTCCGGGACGACCACACTTGTAACATGTGGCCGCTGCTGGTGTAGTGCCGGTGGGACGAAAGCCCGGCATGCGCTGCTGAGGTGCATACGCACGCGGCATCGCCCGCTGCTGCTGTTGTTGTGGAGGTGTACTGGCAGTGCCGGCCTGAATGCCGGTGAAGAGTACGGCCGACTGCGGAACGGCATCGACCGCTGTAGTGGCTGCCAGCGTGTACCTGATGGTGGGTGATTCACCATCCGAAACTTCTGAGAAGGACCGCCTCCTTCTCCGCTGCTCTGCGCCGCGCTTCGCTTTCTCTCCGCCGCCGCTAACTCCTTGCCGGAGTCCTCCTGAACAATCGCAGCATCAATGATGTCGTTGAGGCTGCCGCGATTGAACATCGCCAATTTGTCCTTCAGGAGCGGGTTAAGCCCCTGGTAAAAGTGGTCCCGCCGCTTCTCGTCAGTATCTGCGTGATACGACGCGTAGAGCGCGAGATCATTGAACGCCCTGGAGTATTCCAGCGCGTTCCGGCTCCCTTGTTGCAGGTGTAAGAATTCCTGCGTCTTCCTCTTCATTAGACCCGGCGGCATGTGATAGGCCCTGAAAGCCGTCCGGAACTCCGTCCAGGTCATCACTCGGTCGGTGGGCTGTGAAGCACAGAAGTTGGCCCACCACGCGCTCGCAGATCCTTGGAGCTGCTGGACCGCGAACTGAGTCTTGCGCTGCTCGCTTATCTGGAGCAGCCCGAACTTCATCTCTATCGCGTGGAGCCAGTTGTCCGCGTCAAGAGGTTCATCCGCCCTTGAGAATACCGGGGGATGAGTCGCCAGGAAGTCGGAGTAGGAGCTCTGTTGACGCTCCTCACGGTCTTGACGTCTCTTTGGGTGAGACGTATTCGCAATGAGAGTTTGCAGCAACTCCGTGTGCTGCTGGTGTGAACCCGCCATTGCCGCGACGATGTCGGCCAATGTAACCGTTGGCAGTGGCGGTATTTGGTGTTTCTGTTGCTGTTGCTGCTGCTGTCCCGAGGAGTCCTCGGGAGGTGGTTGGGAGGTCTCTCCCCCTTGACTGGTACCCCCAACGTCCGGGTTGGCACGAGTACGCGTCATTCTGAAATTCAAAACAGCAGCGATTAGGACATGTCTTACTTAAAATTCCATATGTAACAGTAGGTATTGAAGTGACACATGATTAATTTGCACAACATTCACATATATTGATAAAGCATAAACTTTATACAAGATACATTATTCTCGGGTCTCTGAGAAGTCATGCTCATGTCGTCACTACCTATACACACGCTACTGCCTACACGACATGTCACCGATTACAAAAGTTGGGTTACACTACCCTAGCTGCCCTACTTGGCAACTGCAACCCCCTACTCGGAGTAGAACTTGACCTCCTGCGGGTCGTCCTCCTCCGGTACCTCTGATGGTGGCTCTGGATCTACCACCTCTTCTCTCATCCCGGGTTCTCCCATTGCTGGAAGACCCAAGACCACCGGTATGCCCAATACCGGCGTTACGAGGTCCTGCAAAGCATGCACCTCGTCCATAGCCTGGTTGTAGTCTTCTTCCCAGCCTTGCCCTTCCTCAATAGCGTCGTCCCGCTCTTGAGTAAGTTCCTCGTTCTGCTGGGTCAGATTCTGTACCAGTTCTTGCAACGCCGCGATGTCGACACGGCTCTTCTTCTTTGCCTTCTTCAGACGATGCAACTGATTGTGTTGTTCATTCAGTCGCTTGATCGTCGGAAGGAGCACATTACGGAGTGCGCTGTGAGCACTCTCGAAATAGTCTCCACAGCTCGTGCTCTCCTTGAGCTTCGTGGCGAGATGCTCCGTATGAACAGCTTGGCTGTCCATCACGGCGTTTCCCGCCCTCATCTGGAGGCTGAGATTTGCCTCCGCGGGGTTGTACCTTGGGCAACTCGGATCTGTTGCCTCCCGGTACCTCTCTTCCCACACATGCTGAGCCCGTCCCTCCACCGGAACGAGCGTGTATGGAGTGCCCTCCATAGCCTGCATGTGTAGTTGGCAGAAACGTGACATGGTGTCACGGGCTGCCACTTGCCACATCCCTTCCGGTTGCCTACCTCTCACCGTGATGGTGAACGGCACCCAACCAGGTGGCGTAGGTCCTGTAGGGACCTCGACATGGATTATCCACGTCTTGTTCCCCTCTTCGCCTTCTTCTTTGGCGAAGTACTGCGGCATCTGGTTGTACCCGAAATATTGGAGCATTTGTCACAATGCTTCCGGGTAGCCGCTACGGTGAGAACAGTGGGACATCACCCACCCGTTCTCCAACTGTGTATCTGCTGTCATCTGTAAAAATATATTTGAGAAATGTCAAATATTTATTTAAACAGTAAACCACTGAGTTATAACATATGTCATTGAACCCATAAAACTTGGAAATAGAGTTCAAATTTTTAAACAAATTTGACTGCTGATCTGCTGTTCCCATGACAGCCCTGACCAGTTTCCATTTCAACCTGATTTAGGCCATGTTAAACGCAAAACCAATTCTGGAGCACAACATCAAAGTTAAAGCTAACTTCAATAGCTTTCCATAAAGTATTTGCTTGTCCTAAGATCTGTCCTGGTTCAAAAGTTATGAGATGTCAAAGTTAACCGAATTTCTGGAAACAATTGGACAGCACCTCCCTGCTTTAGGTACTGATGTGATCCAAGAATTACAGTTAATTCTGTTCCTAATCTGACAAAACTTTCTGTTACAATGTTTTAACCTATCAAGCTTTCCAGAACTACCTCATTTTCTATTTTTGGATTTTTAAGCAGGAAGTTATGCTTAATTTACAGAGAGTTTACAGAGAGTCTTTACTCTGTCCTGTTTTCTGGACAGTTTCAACTCTACTGCATTTTTCGAGTGGTTAAGGGATGAAACACCCCTGGACCTCAACAGAAGAATTGTAAAGCTCTTCCAAAGCTTTCCAGAAATGTATCATATGACCCCAACCACGAAAGAACTCAACCTCTAACCAACTTCAGCCCTAATTCAGCTGAAACCAGAGTACTCTGTCCTTAACAACCTATAAGTTGAAAACTTGTTTACTTTGAATATCCTGATTAAGGGAAGAGGTTACAGCAAAGTTTTACTGCTTTGGATCAAAACCTTCAAGTTTTTATAATGAAGTTGTTCATTTAGTTGGGTGTGACGTCGAGCGTCACCAGAGCATGTCGGTACTACGCCCTCACAAAGAAAAACCTATACCGGACTTAGCCGGCTTCGTTAATTCAGTGGCACTAAACGTCACTCGCACACGGATGCTACACGTCTACCGTTTCGTGGTCAGGATACCTGCAGGAAACTCAAGCAATCATCAGACTCGGCTGCACACCGAGCCCGGAATCCATACAGTTCGTACACCCGGCCGTCATCACTCACCCGGATGTTCTCAAGCCAAACACGCCTTGAGTTACGCGTTCACGTTTCAGACCACGTGACGGGGTCTCCCAAGTTGCACCACGCACGCCAGGGACAGACGTTGCTCGTATACCCCAAACGACATGAAGAGTCGTAGAGGATATCAAAGCGGGTCGGGTTACCTGCCACCCGTGGGGCTCCACCCTTCAGCTTGTGTGCACTGGTGGACAGCGCTTACGTGCACCCCCCAAGACATAAACGTCCCGAGATGCACGATCTTCCGACATAGACAGATAGGTTAGTATGTCACTTTCTATATGCTAATAACATCCTTATACGGGCTACTAACTCGTTCCTCACTGGATTTTTGAAAAAGATGACCTTTGTAGTGCGTTAAACCTCAAGCGAGCTCTGATACCAATGCTGACACGACCCCACGGTCTTGTCGAGCCAGGATCACACTGAGGGGTACTGCGTTGCACAGCACCGGATAACACACATCAAAGGTACAAAGCGGAAGCAAAGTTTATATTACATAAAGTAGTTTATGAACATGTTTACAGCAAAATATGTCCAGTCTACACTCACGGGCGTAGACTACACATCAAGTTCATGTTCAGCCCTTGAACGTGTCCTTGCTAGCACACACGCACACTAACTCTGCGGCGTGCACGGCTCCCACTCGACGGGGTTCCCCTCCTGGGGTTCCGTCTCCTCTTCGGGAGCCCCATCCTCATAGAACCCTGAAAAAGCTTCAAACACAAGCAGTGAGCACGAAGGCTCAGCAACTCTGACCCGTGTCACCTAAACATTGAACTTCTACATGAGGGTCGATAGGTTACATGAGGTAAAAATCATTTGCAAGGACTCGCCTAATTAGTAGAACCTTATTTTCAAGTTTTAGAAGCAGGTTGTGGAGAACCTTACGCTAAGGCACATGAGAGAGCCACAATCAAACAAGAAACGCATTTCTCTCATGTACTTTGCCCAAAGTTGAAAAGAACTTTAGTTAGCTCTAGACTACAGCAAATCATTAGCAATCAAGTCCATCTTTCAATCAGCAACATTTTAAACATGTAACTAGCCTGTTCTTTCTACGTCACGGTACAGTGAACAAGTGGTACTCACTGACCGCGAGGGACGGCGATTATAATCGATTTACACCTGCAGGGTTACCCGAATAACCCGTCACGTACGCCCGCACTCGATGTTGCCTACAACAACCATCACGGATGCCGTACGCAACCACCTTTCGCCCTTCAGCCGAATATTGAACCGGTCCCCTCGTCCTGAGCAAGAGGTCTCTGCACACGCATCTCAGTGCCACCAGCCGATTTACACCTCGATCTCTCAACCTACCCTCTGAACGACGGGCAATGCCTCAATACCCAGCTACCCGAGTTACATCGCTTTCCCGGTTCCCATATAGCCGGTAGGTCTTCGGTACTGTTCTAGCTTGTTCAACAGGCCCGCACACGGCTCGGTCCTCAATCGACACAAGGGGAGCTATAACACACAGGCCCCAAAGTCCTGCTGCCCTTACTCTCCGCTCGGTCTAATTTTTCTTGCCATGTGTATCATGTGCTATCTCTACCCGAGTCGAGTGCCTCTAGCCTATGCTCGCGAGTAGTTCCAGCTACTCGACTTGTACCGAATCCTACACTATCTTATCATTGCAGTAGCTACCGGGGTTTGCAATCCTAAACCCAACCCATGGTTTTCTTGGCTATGCAGTTGGGTTTCCAAACAAGACTCTAATGCAAAGAATAAAGTAATCAAGTATGTGCTCAAAACAATAAAAACTTGTAAAAAGGTTAATGCAAACCAGAGCTTTCCTTGCAGCTCTTGGTCGTAGGCTAGCTGTTCCTCCGGAGTAACAAAGTATAGGACTTCGGGTTCCTCCTCGACCTTAGCGACTACATGATAGAAGAGGTACATGTATCAATTTAAATGCATTTGTATTAAGTTTGAAGTTGTGAAGTCTATAACTCTCACTAGACAGACCCAATGACTGTGAAACTTTTACTGTGGCTTGGTTAACACCTAAACAGAGACTTGGTCAAGTTTTAATTGCAGCAAAGCTCATTTGAGCCCTCTACAATTAATCTTGTACTTGACCTTAATTGAAGGCTTTTAGGGTGTTCTAAGGATTTTCATGAAACAACTATGACTTTCTGAAAACTAGATATTCAGAGGGTTCTAATGGAGTTGGTCTCACCTAATTTGAAGGTTCCTAGCTAAAGATATGAGCTAAACAATTTCAGAAAAAATTCTGAAAATGTTTCTGAACATTTTCTATTTTCT
The DNA here is from genome assembly GCA_030760725.1 of Neostapfia colusana. Taxonomy (NCBI): domain Eukaryota; kingdom Viridiplantae; phylum Streptophyta; class Magnoliopsida; order Poales; family Poaceae; genus Neostapfia; species Neostapfia colusana. Next base: position 23,111,747 of record JASWHV010000011.1, read on the forward strand.
TTGGAACAGTTTCACTAATCACGCCATTAGGTGGATCAAATGAGCTCAAATGGATCTGAAATTTCTATGGTAGTTCAGGGATATTTTGGTGAACATTCCAGCAAAATTTCAGGATTTTCCTCCAAAGGATTCTCCAATTAAAATTCCAAACAATTTAAACTCTGAGGAATTAATTCTGGAGAAATAAAGGTTTTCATGAAGTGAAACTTGATTTTCTGGAAAGTGCTCAGAGAGCTGAATCCAACAAAATTTGGTTCACTCGATTTGGAGCTTCCTAGACAAAGTTATGAGGATTTGAAGTTTGAATGGAATCTGAAAATCGGGGGGAAAGTTTAAATCTGCCGGGGCCCGCAGGGACACGTGTTGAGCGCCGAGGCGACAGCACACCGCGGCCCACAAGGTTTTTGCGTGCCAGCACACCCGATCCCGGCCGCAGCCCGATCCCGATTTCAAATATCTGCCACTGACAGCTGGGGTCCACCCCCTTCGTCAACCTCCCGCCGCCCGCGCTCTGCCGCCGAGGGACCTCGCCGGAGAGCTCGCCGGCAGCTTCTGTGGAGCTTCAAACTTCACGATCTTGGCCGCCCCTGCCTACTTTCACTCAGGGAACAGGATTCCGGGGTCAGCTCGTCATGACAATGGCCGGTGCATGGTCGGCGACGAGCCGCCGCCTCAGAAAGACTTCGGCCGTGTCGGTGGACTTCCCTAGCACCTCAACTACTTGAGCAACCGGTCGGGAAGCATCAGTGGACCTCAGGGAAGGTCGACACGAGCTCGAGGCAGCTCGGGGGAGGCCCGAAGTAGGTCCTCACCGTGCGCCCGATGCCTCCCGTTTGTTCCGCCGTCGGTAAACTTTGAATTACGCCGGGTACAGAGGTCCTCCGTCCAAAGGTTGTGAAAGCAACTTGTGCGTTACCGTGTCTAGTTTGTTTGAGAGCAGATTGAGGCCCTCTAATCCTTTCTAGAGTATGAATTCGACGGAACCGCACCCAAAGGTCGTTCTGCACACAGAATGGGGAAAACTGGAAATTCACCGCCGGTGAGCAAACACTCGGGCTGTGGCTCGGGGGTGAGCAGCACCGGTCACCAGCGCGTCCAAGTGTGCCTTGGCTCAGGCGTGACAACACCCCGGTTGGGCTGTCCACGGGAGCCCGAGGTGCGGCGGTTTTAAGTCACCAAATTGATCTTTCGGTATAGCCGAGATCAATCGGTTTCAGCTGAGTTTTAGCAACGGGGAGGCAGGAGAAGAGTTCCTAGTACCTTGCCGTAGCTCGGGAGGAGACGGGAAGGCTGTGATCGGCACTCCCGATCGGTTCAAAGTGGCGGAAGGACCTTGCCGGCGCGGTGTTCTTGCGGGGGAAGAAACGGTGATAGCTTCGGCCGAGGAGGGGGGATGCCTTAAGAAGGCTCTGAACCGCCTCACGCCCGCGCATGGCCAAGCAGCTGCTGGCGTGGCGGCTCCCCTCGGTGGCGATCGCAGCGGCGGCTCGGCGACCCGAGTGGAGAAAGTCTCAGTCGGTTGCTTTGAACCAGTGACTGACATGTGGGTCCCACCCGGGGTTTTAACCTCTGAAATTCACTCCTAATCACTGTTGTAAACAGTGAGCCCCAAAATACCCATGGTGATTCAAATTATTCACCCATGAGCCATTTGAATTGATTAGAATTCAGTTTGGGTTTGGTTTGAATGAATTTCAGCACATGTTCAGTTTGAAATTCAAATAAAGTTTGAATTTGCCCCACTTAGCTCATGTCAAGATCAACTCCAAATGGAGTGAAAATTGGAGTGTGAGCTCACAAAAATGTGCTGAATAAGAATATGCCTCCCACTTTTGAATTCATGGGATGAAAACAGTTTGAATTTGAATATGCTTTCAAACTGCCCTCCTTCTAGCTATACCCAAAATGACCTCAAAAAGGTTTTGAATTTGGGTGAAACTTGGCATGGACATCCCTAGCAAAGTGTAGGAGTTTTCATATGCCCAGCCCATCTATATCACATGTGGAAAATGCCACTTTTGCAATATGTGAGTTTGTTCTCTAATGAGCATGTTGATGGTGGTTACTTGCTCTTCATTTGTGTTCATCATCTTTCCTCAAATGAGGTGTGTGTGTATGGTGATGAACACTTCAAATATGTGTCAAAAACTGAGGCCCTTACAACCGAGCCTTCAGAATATGAACTAGGGTTCGGTTAACTTGACAATTCGATCTACACGATGGATCGTTTGCCAAACGTCTTTCGGCTACATGATCTATGGAGGATAGTGCACCTTTCTTGTGTAGTGAGTTGGCGGAGAAGGTGGCCGGATTGGGCTGTCGACGGTGAGCCGAAGCAAAGTTCTGCCGTTCACCTCGGCACGTCGGCGAAAATCCTTAATTGGCAGCTAACAGCAGCAAGGAACGTCGGAGTGGCAAAGGGCAAACTCCAGAGCACATGTGGGCGATTCTTCTCGGTGTTAACACCTCGAGCAGCCGGTGATCGGTGCCGGTGTGCGGTGGACAACCGAGAGCGCCTGGCGGTTGGTTCTTCGCGCACACGGGAGCAAAACAGAGAGGCGTACGAGCTGGGAGAGAAGATCTTCGCTGCTGCTTCGCATGGGGGAGATAAGGGAGGCCACCGAGTGAGGAGACACCTAGGCAGGCAGGTCGCGCCGGCAGCTGCCTTTGCGGTGGCGCGAGCTCGGCCGAAGCAAAACAGAGCACGGCGTGACTTTAAGTGTGTCACTGTCCGGTGGGGTCCACGGCTCATCTCCCTCTTATCCCCCAATTTGGTTTAAATTAGCAAGTGAGCTCCGAATATAATCAAAATTGGAGGATAGGACAAAAGAATTATGGGGAACACAATGGTGCACTCAAATTTGGGTTTTGGTGAAGTCAGAATTTGAAACTGAAGTTTAAATTCAAATTCGAATTGACTCCCGTTTTAATTACAACAAATAGGAAATCCTTTCCAAATGGTCTGAAAATTTGTCGGGCAACCCGTGGATGTGTGGAGAACCAAATTGTAGATTTAGGTCTCCATGTTTAGACATTTTTGCATGTTTATTTTGGACTTGGAGCTCACACCTTTAAATTCAAAAGTTTAAATCCCCCTTCATTTTCTCGGTGTGATTTGCAGCTCCACTTGCTAGAATTTTGGGATTTCACACTCGGGATGAATCTCCGATAATATCCCGCTAAAAACCGAGGAAACTTCTGACTTCATGGACAGAGGTGGGGGATTTCCAAATCAGCACATGTTCAATTTTGCTTGGATCAACTGCAATGCCTTCCGCAGAAATAATATGACCAAGAAATGGCACTTGGCTGATCAAAAACTCGCATTTGTTGAACTTGGCATAAATCTTATGGTGTCTCAATTGTTGAAGCACGATATGCAAGTGTTCGGTGTGTTCTTCTTCAAACTTGGAATAAACCAAGATGTCATCTATGAACACCACCACAAACTTGTCCAACTCCGGCATGAACACTGAGTTCATGAGGTACATGAAATGTGCCGGGGCGTTGGTGAGACCAAAAGACATGACGAGATATTCATACAACCCATATCTCATTGAGAAGGCCGCCCTCGGAATATCCTCCGCTCAGATCTTTATTTGATGATATCCAGAGCGAAGATCCATCTTCGAAAATACACTCACACCCACAAGTTGATCGAATAGAATATCAATGCGGGGCAGTGGATATTTATTTTTCATGCTGACGGCGTTGAGAGGTCGGTAATCCACATACAACCTCAAGGTTTCATCCTTCTTTTTCACAAACAGCACCGAGCATCCCCATGGCGAGGAACACGGTCGTATGAAACTCTTACTCATCAGATCATTTAGCTGTTTCTTCAATTCAGCTAGCTCATTCGGAGCCATCTGGTACGGTCTCCGTGATATGGATGTCATACCGGGTACAAGTTCGATCTTGAACTCGACATACCTTTCGGATGGCACGCCGGGAGACCATCCGGAAATACGTCCGGATATTCACGGACCACACGAATATCCTCAAGTTTTGTGTCTTCCGTGTTATATGTGGCTGGGATTTCTTGAACCGAATGGTCCAGAATGAGAGTATGTGGTTCATGAAGTGGAGAGTTTAAACGAACCACACATGGAACAATGTCGAGAACAGCACCATGGTGATGTAGCCATGACATTCCTAAAATGACATCGAGTTTTTGACTCTCTAACATAATTAGAGAAGTTGGATATAGATTCCCACCCAATTGTAATGGTGCTCTATAGACCATCCTATGAGCTGTTTTTTTCCCACCCGGAGAGCAAATCAAATATGAACTTTTTGTGGGAATGATAGGCAATTGATATTTAATAACATAAGATTGACTTATGAAATTATGGGTGGCACCAGAGTCAAAAAGTATGACTACGGGATGATCTAAATAAGAAAACGTACCCACGAGAACGGGTTCGCCTTCCGGCACGTCTTCGATGGCTAAGTTGTGGACTTTGCCAGGTTTTCGTGCTGGTTTTTTCGGGCTGGCTGCGGGGCTGATTTGCATCCTGATACGGTGCTGGCCCCCTGCCCTGTCGCTGCTCAGGGCAGTCCTTGGCAATATGCCCGACACGGCCACACGTGAAGCACGTGTATGGTGTCAGGGTCCCTCCGAATTGAGGACGGAATCCTGGTGCACGCGGTTGAAATGCAGTCGCACGCGGGACCATCCTTTGCTGCTGCTGTTGCTGTCGTGGATACGACGGTCGGAAGCTTGGCGCATTAAATTGACGACCGCGAAACTGAGGCGGTCGCGCCAGTGGCTGCCATCTCTGACCGGATGGTGAGTGATACACGACGCGGTACCTTTGTGGCACCCCACCCCTGCTGCTCGCCAGCATGATGCATTTCCTCTTATCAGAACCGTGCTCGCGCCGAGCATCTTCTTGTACAATCGCGGCATTGACAAGGTCGTTGAATGTTCCGTGGTTCCTTTGGGAGAGATGGACCTTCGTTTTTTTAATTCAGGCCCTGGAAGAATGTGTTTCACTTCTGTTCGTCCGTCCCCACAAATTCTGGTGCATATTGCGCCCGCCGATTGAATGCTCTGGAGTATTCATAAGCACTCCTCTCGCCTTGTTTCAGCTACAGGAACTCCTGAAGCTTCCTCTGCATAACCCCGGGAGGTATATGATAGGCGCGAAACGCCTCCCGGAACTCCGTCCAAGTGACGGCATGACCAGCTGGTAATGAGGAGATTTTTTGTTCGCCCACCATGTACCAGCTTCCCCTTGAAGCTGTTGCGCTGCATACAGCGCCGTCTGGTGTTCGGTGCACCAAAGTAGACTAAACTTTGTCTCGAGAGTGCGGATAAAGCTTTCCACCTCCAAAGGCTCTTCGGCCTCCGTGAAGACCGGTGGATGGGTCGCCAAGAAGTCCAAATATGAACTTTGTTGGGGCTGGCATTACCCATTTTCTTGGCGTCCTTCCTGATGGGACGCATTCTGTTGTGCTAGCATCCGCAGCAACTCGGTTTGCTCATCGCGCGAGCCGAGTTTAGTGGCGAGAACCTCCCCGAGATTTTATGGAAGTTCTGGTGGTGAAGGAGGTGGTTGTTTCTGCGTCGTGGTTTGCTCCAGGGGTGGAGACACATCACCACGACCCTGACTTGGGCCTCCTTCCTCGTGCGTCGAGCATGTACGCACCATTTTGCATTCACACCATTCAAACGATCAGCACATGTTTGTTTATTTCATCCAGTCTATATAATAGTAGTGCGAGAATGGAACAAATGATACGCATAACACACGTATGAATAAACAAAACACAGGGGAGGTTGTTCCTAAGTCTTTGGAAATGAATCTACACTCCCAATTGCCTCTTAGTTCAATATAGGAGTTCAATAGTTCAATAACCCCTAAATTGAATCCTAAACTCCAAATTGACTCTTTTCTTTGAAAATATCCTTTTATGCAATTAAGAACTCATCTTGGTACTATGTTTCCTCACCAAAGAAAAACCCTAAGCCGGTATTCTGGCATATATGTGTCAAATGGTGGAACTAAGAACATCGCTCAAAAACGATTTCTAAGCGTCATGCTCTAACGTGGTTAATGTACCTGCAGAAGACCACACAATAATGGTGCACACAAGGGTTTAACATTTCAGGCAGGTCCATATCATAGTAAATCTTCACAGGTATCACTTTTCACGATACTTAAACCTAAAAGGTGGAATAGCGATTTTCGAACCAAATGGGGGCCACCCTAGCCCATTGAGTGCTCTACCTCGGGCCTTCCAGCCATACTCCATCCAAAGGCCCACGAACGGAAGTGCTAAAGGTTTCATGTGATGCTGACCTCAATAAACCAGACCTCGAGAATTCGTTCATCCCTTCGCTCCGAGGATTAGGGCAAATTGATACAAGTAGCTAAAGATCTCGCATCCGACATCTCCGGCCGAACGGTTAGGCAACACTAGGGCGGTGACCGCCTTGACTACAGGACTGAAAGTCTCTTCGTAGTCAATACCATAACGTTGCTTAAACGTTTTAGCAACCAAACGAGCCTTGTACCGTGAGGGGCCTCGGTTTGCTATGAGAAACCTACAAACAAAAACTACTTAACAGTGGGGGCCGGGGCCCCCTTTAAATTTCACAGTGGGGGCCGGGGAAACACAGCATATGCATCCATCTTTCGGCTCGAGAATTTCACGGGAGAGAGATATAGTATAAGAAATAGGCTATTAAGTAACTCTAAATGAATTGTGGATACATCTGTATCCTTAACATAATGAAACGACTGCCGAAAAAGGTTGTCGTTTGAGCCACGTAGTTCCACTCTTAACCTGGCACCAAGCAAGGAGCCAGCAGTACCTCATCAGATCACACGGAAGGTATTGGAATAGTGCCGATCTCTGAGACGGTGGACATGTTCTGTCTCAGCAAAGCCTAGTTTCGGAAGATTGCAGAAGAAAGAGTTTGTTTTCTCGTCATAAGTGCCAGCAATCTCATTCAGGCACTAAACTAGTTTCGGGGCGGGGTTCACTCTAATCTAAGAGCAGGGGATGGAGATGGAGCTGAGGCCCATCTATCTAGAGAATGAAAAGGAACTAATGCCACTGATAGGAAATACATAGACCGTATGCCCACTTACCACTCTACCACTTCAATTCAATGACGGACTTCACCGACACCCCGAGGTAGCAACTCAACTCTTCGTAAATCAAAATCAAGTGAAAGAAGCCCCATACCCACTCTTCTTTCCCACTGCCTAGGGAGGCAGCGGCCTCGCTTATTTCATTTCAGTAAAATAAAAAAATCTACCAACGCTTTGCTTTTTTCAAACTAACTTTATTCTCTATTCCCCTCCCCCGTCACCGGCTTGATCCATCTCGAGCGGTTCATTTAGATCCATCTCGAGCGGTGCTCCATTTTCCCATTGAGGACGAACCTCAACCTGTGCTCGAGAGATAGCTCTCCATACACTGATAAGGGATGTATGGATTCTCGAGAATGTTTCATTTGCAGGTGCTGCCGGTCCAGGGCTCTTCGGCTGAGCTTACTAAATAAAAGAAAGCACGGCCTGGTTTATGGGAATCGTAAATAGACGAAGTGGTGTTTTTTTCCTTTCCTTGAGGATCAACAAGGGCTAAGGCCAATTCCACTGCCACTGATGTCTTCCCCTACCTGGGACCAATTTCTACAGCCCGCTTAAAGGAGCTCAGACCTGTATTAACTATAACGGACAGCTTAGTGGATTTTTTGAATGGTTTTGGGGAAAGAGGAAAGGTGATCCTTCGAAGGCTGGGTCAGTCACAAGTATACTTTCAATCCATTTCAGTGTATGTCACTGAGTTCACCATTGCAGTTGAGACGTCAGGCAATTGAGCGTTCCCTAGAGTTTTGTTCAAAGGCTAAGGCCCATGTTTGTAGCAATGAAATACCACAACCTACCCAATATGATATCTGAGAATTCGAATTTTCTATGATGTGCCTTGCCTGTGGGAACTTGCTCTTTTCTTTTGTTTGACAATGGATTGGATTGTAGCAAAGACCCGTTTTGAGCCCTTGGAAGGCTTTGTCCCCGGTCTTGTTCTCCTAACTAAGATTCCATTCTTCGAAACAGAAGGCCGGCCAGCCCATGGAGCTGCTTCTCCTTTTCTCCTCTGCAGGCGTCCATTCCAAATCCTCCTCTCTCTCCCTTAACATATCGAAGGCCTCTTATCCGTCAACCGCACCTTAATAGCTCAGACTTCCGAGCCTTGCTGGATGATGCAGAAGGGCCAACATCAGAGGATCAACTGAATAACCAACTCTCCCGCCCCGCTGCCGCTACCGCTTGAAAGCCAACAAATGCACTTGCGAGTCTGACTCATAGTGATCATTTCTCTTTAGCAAAGAAGGACCTTGGTTATCAAAGCCAAATTCACCTTTAGGTGCTTCAACTGCGGTATAGGTAGAAGGAGCTGGTACGGAAAAACCTTCTGTATAAAGTTTGAAATGGTGACCACATAAAATCCAGCTAATATCATCGCCTGTTCTAGTCCAAGCAATTGCTTCAACTTTCGAGTTTTCCACAAGGGTCTTCAGCCCGTCAATAAAGCTATTCTCGGTATAGAAATAGATAAGAAGAGCTCCAATTAGGGGCAGGTGCAATAAGGAAGGTAATCGATTGACGAGACCCACCGGAACTTCTACTTTCAATCTGCCGGAGGAAAGAAAGTCTACAAACTGATACGTGAAAAAAAACACTACAATCCTCCCATCTAGAAAAAGCCTGCTTTTTAAAAGCAAATCCTCTGTCTGCAATTCGCTTACGAAATCACAGTCCAAAGACAGACCTTCCAGCTTGATCTTATTGATGGAAGTCTCACGTACGGTTCCCTGAGAAGGGAGTGGCTACCCACTGTTATCACAATACGAAAGATGTACATACGAGGACTACAATTCCTATTTAGAGATATTCCTACGAGCGATAGATGTAGTAATGAAATTACGTACGCCAATAACAAATACGAATACGAATTACGCCTACAAGCCCTTGTTAAGGATACAGGTAGGGGTAGGTGTTGGGCATGCGGAGACTTAAGACCTTCGGTGCTGGAGGGTTTTTAGCATACCTACTACCCCTCCCCTGAGCTTAGTTCAGAGTTGCCTCAGCGCGCTCGAATAATAACTGGGGTTGCATTAGCAAGTTCATCATTTGAAAGTGCTTTTTGACTGACTATTAGACTGCTCCTTTATTATGATTTCCCATTGAAAGAATGTTTTGTTGGCAATCAAGAAAGCTGCATAAGTGAATATATAACACACGGAAAAGTGGGCTAATCCAACTAATCTTGCTTGCACAATGGAAAGAGCCACGGGCTTATCTCTCCAGCAAATTAAATTAGTCAAAGGCCCCGCCTCCGGAAGGAAAAGCCAGAAAGCAAAGAGGTTTGGTTTACGTATGGTGGAAGGTGACGAGGTGTGATCAATGAGAATCTCTGTCACTGGTAACGAAAACCAAAGAAGGGTTATTCATTTTATTTTTTGTTTGTAGTTTCTTTGATAGCTGGAAGTTCTCCAAAAGTATGAAAGGCTCAGAGGAAGACTCAGAGGACGAATATGGGAGCCCATTCTGCCTGATATGCGAATCCGCTGCCCAATGAAAGCGCAAAGCATCCATGTACAAAACCTCTGCAGTGGCATGGGGATGTCAAAAGGAAAGGAAAGGGATGGAGTTTTTCTCTCTTTTGGCGTAGCAGGCCTCCCAAAGGGCCATGCTTCATAATTGGAAAAACGGGCACCGTGGAAGTACATGCCACTCAACCAAAGAAAGATAATGGAGAGTTGACCAAAATGCGCCTCTAGGAGGTCCTTAGAGGAGGCCCGCCCCGTCTGTATCATGTATGACTTGGGAGCCAAAAACACACCCTTAGCAATATTGTATTAGAGCTTAAACTTACCTAAGACGCTAGGTGATACCACTGATTCAGGAAGAGGTTCTTTAACAACGATAGAGTCAGCGGCGGCCTCCCACTCCCGGACCTTCAGGCAGAATGGCTCGAGTATATGGAGAACGGAAGGGATAGCCCCCAACCGCAGGTGGAGTGAAATCCAACAAAAAAATCCCTTAACTTATTGAAGTAGGGCACACTACGGCAACACAGGACTGACGGGGTGGGGGCTTGCTGTCTACTTGGCGAGCCTTCACTGCCCCCTTCTGTAACTTCCCTTCTTTCGGGAAATCAGAGATTTGAAAATAACCAGAGTATGCAAGAAAATAACTCGTGCAATAGTTTCCCATGCTATGGGATTTTTGGTTTGAGTCCTAAAGTAGCTAATTAGCATAGTACCCCAACTCTTAGTATTATGTTGACAAAGTAGTAAATTCACAGGTCTTCCTGAATTTTATTATTCTATCTATTCTGTCTGGAAGGTCTCACTATATTCAGATGTATTCAACTGGGTTGGCTGTGAAAGGAGAGGCTAGCTTCTTCAGTAGGTATTGATAGTGGAATTAGTGATCTCCTCTTTCGGAAACTCTCACAGGACATTTTCAAACTTTTCACGCTTAGGGCGGTTGCAGATGTTACCAACTCTTGATCCAGGAAGGTTGGGAAGCCGAACATTGCATCGCCAAGAGTCTGAATCGAGCAATGAACTCCTGGGCTTTCTCTGTCGGTTCCTGGATTCTAACTTTCAGGATACATTTGACACCTAATGTGAAGAAAAGGGACTTCCACCCAGGTTCTTCGCGAGACATAGGGCACTTTGGCGGCTATCGGAAACCATCCAAACAAGACAAGAAAATACGGCACTGACATTTCCAATGGTAGTCAAGTTCACTGGAATAGGCCTGCCAAAGGCAAGACTTTCTCTCGAGAGTCAGAGCTTCGAGACGACTTTCGAGTTCTATTCTAACTTGACTGACTTCCAGCAACCATGTTACTTGCTAAATTGTGCCTATAGACCAATTCAAAAGTATCTCTCTCGCATAGCCGGAAAAGTAAGTACATAGAAAAAGGGCTTTCTACATAGGGATCGTCAAAACAATGATTTTGCCCTATCAGCTGTAGGAAGGAAGAACACTTCACGAGAAACCCACAATCCAGTGCCGTCTTGTCCATTCCACTCAAAGCATATAGCCTCCTCGCTCAGGGATCATACACCCCGGTGGTGATTTCCTGAGGCAGTGTATGAGTTCACATCCTTTTTTCCAGGTCAGTCCTAAATGCTTTGAAGTCCTTTGTAAGTAGCTCTAATGCCAGAGTGCCTGGGCGGTGAACGCTCGAATGTAGCTAACATCAGTTTTGTCCTCACGTGGTTGAAGGAGATGCTGCTGGATGGAATGCCGGCAAAAAAGTACCCACACCTTCTTAGGTGGTAAAAGATCCACCTGAGAGTAGAAACTGCACCAATTGCAACGGAGAAAGGGAAGATGCTGCCTCGACATCTGTTTGTCCGCGGTAAGGGTAATGTGACTTTTTGGGTGCGGCCATTTCGAATCCCATTTTCTCCATTCCGAATGCTTCTTCTTTTTCATTACTTCCATGGTCGTGCCCCGTGGCACGGCAGCAGGTGGGTCTATACGAGCCAATTGCAATTGATTTTTCTCATTCTGTCTTTTACGTTACTTGTCTTGACTACGTCTGGGCTGCATATTTTTCGCCAACTTAGAATACTGAATTTAGGCAAGACCAACAGCTACTTCATCTCCTGATTTCAGCGTTCCGTCTTTACGTCCTGTCCAGCAGCACCTTTTATTTTTTTCTACGAAGATAGTGGCTAGCTTCGGCAAAGAAAAGATCAGTTCATATGCTACAATCCTCCCATCTAGAAAAAAGCCTGCTTTTCAAAAGCAAATCCTCTGGGATTGGTAGTGTCTGAATTTCTTGTAAATTTATTTCAAACCTAAATTCGGGTTGAAATATTCACTACTACTTTTGTTTTGTGGATGGGTTCAAGTCGGAGTCAACGAACCAGAAGCATTCACTACAGTCATTCTCAGGGGGAGCGAGATTCTAAGAAGAGGGACTACATTCAGTTCATTATTAGGAGAGACCCAATTGCAAGAGCGGAGCTCTACCAACTGAGCTATATCCCCCCCCCCCCCGAGCCAAATGGGATAATAGCTCTTCTTAAGAGAATGGCTGCTTTGGGGGAGTTCTCTTTCCCTCTAACCTCTAACTCGAAATTGAATAAGAGAAGACAAAGCTACACATTCACTCGTAGCACTCGTTAGGGTAATTCATGGTCAAGAAAGTAGAAGTCAAGACCTGGGTTTTCACGAGCGTAGGCGGGTCCTGGAGTGCCCGTCAAGGGCGCTAGCGCATACCCCGGGGTGATCATCACCACCTGCACCTCCGGAAAGTTTGGAAGCTCCGTTGCAGGATTCAAACCTAACCACTTAAGCATCTGAAGAGCTCTGTATCTGCTACCTGGGTGGTAGAGAAAAATAAGTTTCATGGCTTTAATTTGAGCTGCGGATCCTACTCTGGAAACAGAAATACCCCCAAGAAAAGTTTATCGATTTCCATACCACCCGGGAGGTGGGATAGAGTGAGCAGAGCCCTCACCCGGAGGGGTGCTAAGTTCTATATGTTCCTTTATTTAGTACTAAAGTACAAAGTATTAAAGGATGAGATTCTAAGGAGGACTGAGAAGGCAAGACGGATATCAAAGGATTCTCTTCGGTCACGGTTCGGAGAGCACTGAAGACGAATGACACGGCCCGGACTCCCACGGGGGGCGGCAGTGGGGAATCTTGGACAATGGGAGAAAGCCCGATCCAGCAATATCGCGTGAGTGAAGCCCTTTTTTATTTAGATTGTATGGCGTAACATACCTTATGCAAATAAAATTCTAGGGTTCCTTGGTTCCTTTATTTTCTTAAAAGTCCGGAAAATACCCCTGTATGACGCACAGGTTTCTAAACAGGAGTTAGGTATGGGTTGTGTGATTTGAACGACCAAGTAACGGATACAAGACATAGGCCCACTATAAAAGGAGTTCATTTTTACGTAACGGTGCAGTACCCATTTGTATACGTTAGGAGCAGAAGTTGACGTGGGTATACTCTTCATTTCATCCTTTTCATTGAATCCCCTATCCTATTATCCAGCAACACCCAAGCTGTCGATGAAACAAACACAAACAACTTTAAGTGCGGGGCTGCCTCGAGAATAGCCTGTTGATGTCCTGGACCAACTTTCTAATAGGGTGAACTAGCCCAAGAACTTTAGTTGGATACTCGATCTTGCATTGCATAAATAACAAGTCGAAGCCAATAGAATCCAGAGGGATGGATGGTAGAGGGCTGCCTGCGCCCAAAAGCGATGATTCACTTGTCCCCTTGTCTATAGGGACCTTGTGGCATACAACCGCCACGACTCCTGCGTTATAGCCGGAAATAGCTGATGACAGAAGTTTTTGTTGAGAAATAGGAAAGTGGAATGAAATCCAATCTTATTAGTATCCAAATGCTTTAAACAGGAAATAGCTAGTGCCAGCCGGGCCGTGAGCGCGGTGGGAACGGGCTTCCCAAAAAGCGAGCCCCGGCCCGGGTCAGCATAGAATGGGGGGGGGGGACGGCCCTAATGTTGTGTTGGCCGGGTTGCGGGCGGATAAAAGCGGACGTGGGGACTCGGGTCGGGGCACAGCGCCTTGGATGGAATAGAATGAGGAGAATGCTTGGGACAAAAAGGAGACTTCAGAGTAAGAGGAGGGGCCAAAGGAGCTAATGCGGTTGCTGTCCTTCTTTCTGCCTTCCTCAGTTTGCGTTCTAGCTCCCTTCCCCTAATCTAATGGAAAACTTTCCCGAATCTCAAGGAACTAGCCGTAAGATAAAGAGGTGGTTGATGATGAAAAGTGGGCTATGGGAATCCTTGGATAGATCTTTTAAGCCGATGAAAAGAGGAAAATAGATTGAGTTGCAGGAGTGGTCATATTGATCTTCTTTGGCCTAGTTCAGTGTTGGTACACCAATGAACGATCCCCACCTCTATCGTAGTGCTCCCCAATATGCTACTATCACCAGACCAGAAACGGGTTTCTGGTCTGTAGGGACCGGCGCTACAGCGGATTCGCATATCTTTTTCCAATGGCTTCCCGCATCCCTAGTTTTTTCCAGTCTGGGTGAGTAATTCCTCGTATAGGAAAACCTACCCCGCTTATCTTTTTTTTAGTTCGCACTGCTCTTTCTCTCTAAATTGCATCAACGAAAATAGAGAGAGAGAGCAGATGGATCCTGTCCCCTATAACGAACACTCATTCCTATCTATTGAAGGAAACCTTCCCCCACCCCCCCCCCCCCGGGGCGGAGGAAACGGCAACCCTACTGCATTGGAACATCATTTAGTTGGAATGGAAAGAGAACTTCTGTGTGAATTTCATTGCAGCGGGTCCCGTGTGTGCTCGAATAAGATTGTTTTAGGATTCTATTTAGTTAAGCAAAGAATGAGAAGTATGGCTTGGCTAGGGAAGCAGTAGTAGTGGCAGAGGTCGAGCTTTGAGATGAGAAGAGGGCTGAGTCGTCTAGCTTTTATTCCAAAATCTTTAGAATTTGCTTTTCCTTGAGCTCCGACCAGAGGGAGAAGAGCGAGTGATCCCTCGATAGGGAGCACGAGCGATGCAACCGACGGGAGGACAAGACAAGCCCTTCCAGAAGAGTCCGACTTGCTAAAGACCTCCTAAGGCAGCTGAGCTAGTTTGGCTGCCAAGAGGCACCTGCCAAGAAGACTCAAGCTGTTGATTTCTGCTTCCACTCTTGCAGCGGAACGATAGAGACTCCATTTAACTTAGGTTGATTTAATTTAGGCCGGAGGCAGACCTAAGTCAAGGTAATCCTTCTTTGAAACACTTTGGTATTGCTCCTAGATAGATCTGAATACAAATAATGAATCTGAGCAGCTGGTATAGATGATGATGAAAGGCGGGCCGCTTGAACCAGGACCTATTATGAGAATAGGCAGCAAGCAAAGCTAAATAGGAAAGGGGGCGTCAAGGAAAGTAGATGTAGGGCTTATTTATACCCTAAAAAAGGCCTTTTTAGATTATTAATATTCTGACTGCTTTTCACTCTTGTCTAGATCTTGCTTTTGCCTAGCAATTTCAGTATTTTCTTTCTTTACCAGCGAGTTCATTCACTCTTAGGATTGGATCCAGGAGTGGCGATCGAGATCGAGTCAGTAACCGCAGCTCTCTTGTATGGCTTACCACTGGATCGAAGGCAGAAGAACTTTTAGGATTGGCTAGAGGCTGGAGACAGAGATCTCTCAAGTGTGCAGTGATAGATCTTTAGAGATAGCCATACTGAAGTCGGCCATACCAGGAATGAAGGTCCGATAGGAGCGAGTGGTGTTTACTAGATGAGTATAAAAGCGAGTGAAATACCTGTTTAGAACGAGCGAAAAGCCATTCGACCATAGGGACATATCCTATTCGGAAGACCATGGTAATACGAGTAGATAGGCGGTTAGGGGGGGAGAGGGTCGGATGACTCACGAAAGCACGAAAGCCAGCTAGAAAATGGATTCCTATTTGAAGAGTGCCTAACCGCATCTAGAAGTACAAGTGGTCGCCCTAACGGTCACTCTCAAACTCACTACAATCACGAGGATCCTCCAGAATCTTTTCGAGTGCTCGTTCGAGAACTACGATCTTTGGCTCTAGAACTGAACCATTTCCAAAACTCACTTTGTGATCAGATTGATCAAGGTCCACCCTTTCTTCTAAAGCCGAAACCTTTTAACGGGATAAAGGTACCCTTTAACAGATGCCGAGGCACTGATTGACCCGACCCCGGATGTACCACTGGGGAACCTGTGGCTGGAATAGAAAATCGAATAGTAGATAATCCGTTATGAAAGAAACGGAATACCCGGATTTAGTCAGATCCAATTCGAGGGATTTTGTAGGTTCATTAATCAAGGCTTGGCAGAAGAACTTGATAAGTTTCCAACAATTAAAGATCCAGATCACGAAATTGCATTTCAATTATTTGAGAAAGGATATCAATTGCTAGAACCCTCGATAAAAGAAAGGGATGCTGTGTATGAATCACTCACTTATTCTTCTGAATTATATGTATCTGCGAGATTAATTTTTGGTTTCGATGCCACCAACCTAGAAAGGCAAAATGGGTCAAAAAGAAGAGGGCAAGCATTTCTGGGTAGAGTTTGAGATTGTTGAAAAGTACAAGGTTCCTTATGGGGGAAATCCAATTTCGGTAATCTGAAGCCCATCTTAATCCCTTAAAAGAATTAGCTGCGTATGCAGGTGCATGCAATAGTCTTTTTGTAAAGAAGAACGACGGGATTCCTTGGAAAGCTGGTAGTTACGACAGGCAGGTCAACCCAGGTATACTTCTTCATTTCCAGTTGAACTTAAAGCATCGGATGTAGTGTACGATGGGAAGAATTCAAGCCTTTTGGCGAAGAAATGTGGAGACAGCAATCGAATCTGAGGGAAGGAGCCCTCGAAAGTTAATACAGATGGATGCTCGAGAGGTCAGCCAGGACCATCGTCATGCGGAGGAATCTTTCGAAACTGCAGAGGAAACTCCCGCTCGCTCGTGAGAAGACGTCATAGCTCCTGCAAAAGTAATAACAATCAAAGCCGTAGGTGAGTATTCAAATAAAGGGGAGCACCGGGAGGAAGAAAGAAAGTCGAAGAGCGTCTTCTCCTTTGTCCTTTTTCAGATTTTCCTATCTTTGATGGGGGCAATCCAAAGTGGCTTTCTTTCTATAGGGAGGCTGGCTCTTGGTGGGTCGTCTACTGCAAACCCGATAAACTATCCACAAGGGTCCCGGTGCAGCTGGTAGGGAGATTTGTTGTGGTGTTCTAGGAAAATGAGCCATGATCATGAAGTGATGCGGCCTTGCTGCCGTCTTTCAATCAACTCCATCCATTCGAGAGTACCAAGCCCTGACAGTAAGAAAAACGTATATTTCGACTGCTCATAAGGCGATGAAACGGATTGGAAATCCAGTAGTTCAAAGTTTATGATTCCCATACCATTTGTGTATTACCACCCGGTATGGAGCCGACGTCGTCTCGCTTACGCATTACGCTAATCCGAATATCAAATGATGCTTCGACAGATTCAGTCATCCATTCAGCTTTAAAGAGGAGAAGGCATAACCAGAAGAATTGTGAGAAATAAGTCAATTTATCAAGTTGAGGCATTTCGATTTTGATTTAAAATAAAACCCTCAAGACAGAAAAAGACTCCCTTCTTTCAAATTATATCCCTCGAACACCCTAAAAGTATTCAGTCGTATTTCTTACTTGGCATAACCCGGAGGGGAACTGGCTTAGCTAAAGTGAACTTCTGACTAAAAAAAGTGGACTTCAGGAACAGACCTAAGAATAGCTCTCTCTCTAATACTCTTGAAAAGAATTGGATAAGTGGAAAAATGCTAAAATGCTTATTCCCGGCCGGCGGTATCATTGCTGAGTGATCGCTCGCTATCTGGCTTTAAAAGGTGGTCCGGGAGCCTCCGATCAGTGGCTTGTCAACCACCGGACCGTAGCTCCTCACCAAATGCCCCTGCGTTGGGGCAACACAGCACATGGCTAGTTCGCTCAAGGACCACACCCTCTCGAGAGCAGGATGCCACTGGAATAATCACTCACTAAATTTACATAAAATTCGTCTATCGATGAACAGCAGATTGACGGAACTCTTGGCATTGCTTTGTTTTTCTCTCCTTTCCTATCAGCGAGAACGAAACTTTATGACAGCTTTTTCGTACACGTTCACTTGCATCACATACACAAGTGTTCTCTGAACCGTGCCAAATTCTCTACTATGTCCGTGACCGCATCGTAAACGAAGAGATTTGTAGGAAGGAGCGAGGCAAGACCAAAAGCTTTTTTCCACGTCGCCCATTTCTTCATCATCTGCTGCTGCCTTAAGTGCGTAAAGTAGGCTCAGCTTCTTTGGTTTCGCTTATTCAATTTGCCCAATGTCCCAAGAATAGGTTGAGTGAGAAACCGATTACTGTCCTTCCAACTCTTCACAGAGCAGTAGATTCAGGTGCATCATCACATGTTACTGGTATGTTGGATGACGATCGGAATTCAAAGAAGAAAGAAGAAGGATTAGGGCCCGAAAAGAGATAAGAATAGAGAGAGAGTGTAATCAAAGCAAGGAATATTTTTTCTATTCACTTCCGCGGGGTTAGAAATTTAAAACATGAACACAAATGTATTGAAATTACATAAAAAAAGAAAAGGGAGGATCGAATTCAGTCTTTTTCCTTTCTTTGATGATCTTCAACACATCTATTTGAATTCCCTGCGAGTGAAGGATTTCTTGTATGAAGACTCTCCTCTTGAGCGCTATCTGGCAAATATAGGTTCAATCAAGATTTGCTTTTCTGGAGTACCAAAAGCAAGCATGACGTCGTTATGAACATAAAGGCCCAAGGTATGCAATAGGTATTTCAGGATCCTGCTGTGGCCTCACAATTGTTGGATTATCAACACCTGTATTATCAATAAATTGAAAGGGGGTATCCTCAAGGACTGCTTTTTTAAAGCCACTGCTTCCTTTTCCTCTTTCTCGATTTCCCCCAACGATCTAATCATAGAGAAAAGCATAAATGGTACGTTGGTAGGCTCAAGAGTTTGACCACGGGGTAAGGTTACCATTCCCCACTATCCTGGCATAGGCAGCAATAGCAGCTGAGAGCTGAACTGCTGTATTAGCTGGCTGCTTTGTTGTCTCCTCCATTTCCTTCAACAAATCATCACTACTAAACAGACTCTACTTTAGGGGTCGGGTCTCGATCCGAGTTGTTTAGCGAATGACTCAACCAATACATCTCTACTTCGAGGTGTAAATCAATTCCACTCTTTACCCTACCCCTGTCTTAATGAAAGAATCGAATTTTCTACTTTGACCTTGCGAGCACCCACTCCAAAAAGGGAGGGCGAACTCTTATCTCCCTGAGCTATACAAAAAAAAAAGAATTCGAAAAGGTATGCAAGAAAGCCTCAAAATGCAAAATCTGCCTTCCCACTGACATCTGGCTTATCCTTTTGATCCAAGACTGTGATCTATTGATTCAACCTTGACCCCAGGGGAACCCAAAGGAAAAGGATAGGTGCAGAGACTCAATGGAAGCTGTTCTAACGAATCGAGTCCGCTATTGGTCAGTTTTTTTCGAAGCAAGGGGTTTTCACCCGAACTCTGCGCGGAACCTGCAAAGGGAGGCTGAAAAGCCGTAGTGGCTCTTGGGAGTCATCAGCCTGTTATCCCCGGCGTACCTTTGATCCGTTGAGCGAGATCCCTTCCACACGGGACTCCCGGATCACTATGGCCGACTTTCGTCTCTGTTCGACCAGTCGGTCTCACAGTCAGGCAGGCTTATACCATTACAAAAAATCCCCAAAAGAATTTTTTGGTTTCGTTTTTGAGTGGTCAAATTCACGATTAAAAAATCGTGAATTTAACTCAGTTCGGGGGAACTAAAGGGTTTTCCCCCCGAACCCCCCTTTTCTAAAAGATTGGAAGAGGCGAGCAGCTACTTCATTCGGGGTAACTCGCCTCAACTATCTTGATGGAACAGGAAAGGAAAGGAGACTTCTACCTTGAGATCTGCCTAGTAACCTCCGAGGGGACCTCAGAGATGTCTCAAGTTTGCGAGGGCTCCTTCCCTCTGTTCCTGCTGCCAGGAAAGGTATAGACAAGTTTTTTTTTCTGAAATTTCTCCTTTCATGGCAGCAGGAGAGCTTGTTCCGGAATTGTTATTACTTGGGTACCGAACTGCTCGCTCGGTGAAAGGCTTTCCTGGAAGAAAGTTGAAGACGACTTCATCTTCTTTATCTCTCTATATGGGAAGAATTACGGTCAAGGACTTACCCAACCGATTAAGTCAGAGCGGAAAGAGAAGGGGGATTCAGCTTACCAGCCAGGGAGGTGAGCCTTTTGAAACGATTTCCATCCTCCAAGGAGAGAGAGGCAGAAGAAACAAGAAAAACAAATATTTTTTATCACTGGAAATGTCTTGTCTACCCCCAGGGCCCCCTTCAAAAGGGGGTTTGCACTAGAAGAAGAGAATTGATGGTGCGAATACAGGCCGTCATCCTTAGTACAGACAGACTGATTGGGTGCTAAGATCCAAAGTCGAGAGGGAAACAGCCAAGCTCTGTCCCCTATCCTACCACTAGATGTCCTATGCCGGTTTCTGTGGGTCTTAATGTAACCGGTTTGTCGGCCTAAAAAAAAGAGACCTCGAGTCAGCGCATAAAGAATGGAATGGTACATTACCACCATTAGTTATAGATCCATACCATTCACTGAAGCACAGGTCCGGATGATTTCAAATGGATAGATGCTTTTGATTACCGGATTCGATTAGGCTGGTTTAAAATAGAAACCCACCCTTTCTTCTAAAGCCGAAACCTTTTAACGGGATTCACCTTCACTTTTTTGTAGTAGGTCGTGACCAACAGCCATCAACAGTCGGCTCGTTGGTAAGGCGAGAGCTTCAAGCCCGATTTCAGGTGGCACACCCCCCAAACAAGCACCACTCGACGAGGGGGGGTGGGGAAAGCTACCCTCTACGCCCTTCGGGGCTGCTAACAACGAGCTAATACACAGGAACGGCACGGCTCCTACACCGATTCTTGCGATGGAGATCAGCTGAACTCACACATTCCACCTCATGCTCTGCTGATGTAACTGGCTCCTTCAACTCCATTCGAATCATAAAAAATAAGGTCGCACGCGGAAAACAAATTATCCGAGCCGGCATGTGGTAGTCATGAGGTAAGGACTCGGCTGTGCTAGCAGTTTTGAAACCCACTGGGTAGACCCTACGAGGCAACTACCCTGCGACCGACCGACGTGATAGCTATACGGGAAAGGGTGATGTGTTTGTCTGGGGGAGATCATATCCACTCCGGTACAGCGTCTACATCCGCGGAGGCAAGTTGGGGAGGGTGATCAAGAGGAAAATCGTCTCTAGCCGATCATTCTCCTGCCAGATTTCCTTGGACCAATTTATCTTCTCAAGAAAATCCCTTCCATCCACTCAACGGATTGGAAATTCAGTAGTTCAAAGTTTCACTCATTCCCCTCCTGCTGATCCAGAAGTCAATAGTTGTCTTTCGTGCGTTCTCTTCAAGGGTGCCTGGCATACATCAGGCGATACATAGCCAATTTTGCAGGAAGAATCCAACAACCCATTTTTGACCAATTGGTCCGTATATCATAGGCGACCGAACGGCCGCCCCCTTATCCTAGTTCCGACAAGTTAATAGGTGCACAGTAGCTAATCAAGTGTAGATGGTTGGTCTTCCTGAACTCTTTGAGCAGGAGCTTTGGACTCTACGAGGTATTGGGTGCATTGGGGATTTCCAGGTAGCAGGTCGGTTGAGTGAGGGCTCCATCCATAACAGATATAGCTAGCGCACAGGATCTCCCTTCTGCGAAAGAGGCATTCGTGTCAGGAAGCGGGTTTTTCTTTGGCCAAACAGTACTTCGAACTTGGAATGAGAAGAACTGCTGCGCCGCGGGAAATCCTTCTCTATACAAGTTCTCGTACGAGGTTTCAAAACATTTCTAACGGATTCCTTGGTTCGGACCGACGAAGTAATGGCACTCGATTATTATCAACCCGACTGCAATCTTTTTCTGTCGGTAAGTATTGCACCAGAGCACCTTCTACTTCAAATAGACTTTTACCAAGTCTATTTTCCATGAATGACAGATCAGAAAATGGCGCACTTCAGCTGAATGAACTTTCGGTGGCAAGGGAGATATTAGCAACCCCTTTTAGTTAGATGCAGAGGAATGCATTTTACCAGCCTGTGGCCTTTGGTTCTGGTAAGAACAATGTTGGATATCAAGAAGGATTTTTTGTAATCTATATTTTTTGCCTCTGTCATATCACGAAAACCTTTCGATTTGGAAACCTCGCTTGGTGCAAAATCCGAGAGAAGCACCTCCCGGGTGGTATGGAAATCGATAAACTTTTCTTGGGTCCGGATTTCCAGTCAAACAAGATTTCTATATCCACCCGGAATACCCAAGTGCGGAGCCCCAGCATTATGATTTCTTGAATGGACAACAAAATGCTGGTCTGAGGTTACTAGCCTCGTTGACTGGCTCTCCCCACCGGGCGGTCAGCCAAGTACTGAAGCCCCTATCTTGATATAGAATAGAAGTGAGTTCACACTAGCCAATAGAAGAAGCCCTATGATGAGCCTAGCCCTGCTATCAATCACCCTTCCTCCTCTTCCCAACCATCTTGTCCTCCTCTCGCTTCACTAATGCTCTTCTTAACTTCTTCTGCTAATGAGTCTCCTTCGTAGCTTTGCTCCTATCTTTCCAAGTTATCTAAAGGCTATCCCCTTGTTGAAGAGTACGGCCCCCTTTTTCGGTATGCGTTGCGAACACTTTCATTTTTAGCGTCTCATCTTCTCTGGAGAAGCTCAAATCGAATGGAGCCAGCTAGCTCTGGGTTCGAGTGGCATTTCACCCCTAACCACAACTCATCCGCTGATTCTTCAACATCAGTCGGGCCTATCTAACAGTGGAGCGAAGCGGAACGTTGAACGGGAAACTCGTGTCCGGGAACACTTTGGGGTGAACACCCATCCGAACAAGTAGGGTCAATAGTTCAGCATTTAGGCCTATGAGTCAGACTCAATAGAATTGGATCCATTCCAAATAGCGAGAATTAGGATTCTTGATCCCTCTCAATCTCTCTTTCAATTCGAGGATCCAGAGATCTTATCCAATTCGTTACGTTTTCTGATTGCACTACTTCCTTAAAAAAAGAGGGTTTTATTGAACATCGAGCCTGCATTAACAAGGGAGTCTCCAAAGATAAAGATGGCATGAGACAATGCTGCAGATGAAGGGAAAATGAGCAGCAACGCTGCAATGGGGAGAGAGGAGCAGTGAAGGGGGTCTGTAGGGACCGGCGCTACAGGATTTGGAGCAGGGGTGACCAGATAAAAGAAAAAAGTGGAAGAGGGGCAAAATGAAAATTCTATCATGGAATGGTTAGGCCTGGCGATCTGGTCGAATTGGGAGAAGCTGTAGGGAATCACGCGTTTTTCAAAGCATTACTCTTCCTGAGTGCGGGTTCGGTGATTCATGCCATGTCGGATGAGCAAGATATGCGGAAGATGGGGGGGGCTTGCCTCCTCCTTTCCTTTGACCTATGCCATGATGCTCGTTCCAGCTGATTCAAATACCTAACTAAGCGACCTGAATGGAAGGCTAACAACGTGAAACCGTGCTGAGCTCCCAAGAAGTGGGAGGAGAAAGTGCAGTTCCTCGGGAAACATTTCAGGGCAGCCTGGTAAAAACTTCCACCATGCAGAGCCGTGGATCCGACAACCTTGTCTACTGTAAGGCTGGGGATGTGAGTCTATGCGTGATCTACTTTCCCCATAGCCCTAAGGCTGTGTCTTGATCTCCTACGTGCGAAAGATAAGATATAGGAGATGGCACCGACATTTCCAATGGTAGTCAAGTTCACTGGCGTTATAGTTAATACAGGTCTGAGCTCCTTCAAGAGGTGAAATAATCCAATCTATCCATTTTTCTTCAGCTGGAATTGGTACAGCTGAAATTTCTCGCACCACCTCATCAGGGAGAAAAGAAGCTAATAAACTAAGATGCCAATCCCTATTAGGAATGAGATAGTGGGAGAGAGACAGGTGAACTGAGAATACCAGAGCTATACTTAAGAGTAAAACACTAGGAAAAGCCCATTTTGTTCTTTCCACTGATTGAAGTGATTGCGACAACTACGAAGAAACGTATGATTGGTTGCTCAACAGCCCCTTAAACGAAGAAGACCCCCGGGCCGCCTTGCGAATGGTTCCCTGCCTTCGTTGACTTCCTGGGTCCTGTACCGGCTTTCTTCACTTCCATGAAGGAGATTTAGCTATAAGTATGATTCTCTTTTCGTTACCATACACCGGGTTGGATACAGAATGGTTCCGCTTACTCACAACTTAGAGGGGATGCCGCTTACTACTCAAATCCGGGTTTTTGCCAACTGGGGTATTGGTCATGGACTTAAAGATATTTTGGAGGCTCATAAAGGCCCATTTACAGGACAAGGCCATAAGGGTCTCTATGAGTTTTTTCTTAGCCAAATTACCCGAAGCTTATGCCATTTTCAACCCAATCGAACTAGTTGCCAAGGTAGCAGGGATTTACCAGAAATCCCGCCGAGTCCTAGTGGGCCTAGATTCCGCGATAAGTTCCGAGAAATGGAGGAAATGATGCATTCAAAGTTCGCAGAATTGCAAGAAAGAAAAAATCCTTGAGTGCAAGTGGCTGACAATGGCGCTTTGCCGCCCGCACCGTCTAGAATGGAACATATCTGGGTTCATACGTTTCCCTCCACCTCCTCCGCTGGCCTCATAACAAAACCTTTGCTTTGAACTCTACTAATTGAAAGTAGTTCAAAGCAAGGTGTCAACTCTATGCTTATCACTCAGAACTCACTTCGTACTATTGGATGGAAAGCAAGGAAAGAAACTGTCCACCTGTCGCTTGAGTCCTTAATTTTACTTTACACTAATTTTTTTACTTAATTTTTTCTGTCCTCTACTCTAGCGCAAGGTCTGAACCTTCGGCAGAAGGACAATAGATAAGGGCACGGGCAGGACTACGTGTTAAAGTCGATGGCGGAGAAGAAGAGAATTGATGGTGGACACAGGAAAGAATGAGCGCCTCCATACTTGCACAGCCCACAGCAAGCATCAGTGGTGGTCACAAAACCTGCACATTGTAATTCGCAATTCTATCTGCTCACAAAAAATTTGTCCCCCGCCATACTTTCTTTCCCTCTGTTTGTCCACTACCGCGCTCGAACCTAAGCAAAGGAAGTCAGAACCTTTTCTCTTCCAATTTGGATACCTTCTTGCGCTGGTTCGATTCCGGCTCGTATTTCAAAATAGTGAAAAAGTCAAATAAGAGGTGTTAAGCTTTTTATCATTCTGGCATCGAGCTATTTTGCCACAGGACCTCCCCTACAGTATCGTCGTGCCTATTGATACACCGAAAGAGACTAACGCTATGCTCCACTTTCTTACTTTTATTCCTCAGCTCACTTACAAAAATTACATATTTTTTTTAGATATGGACCAGGGGTTCTCGCTTCTGCGCAACAAAGCAGCCAGCTAATACAGCAGTTCAGCTCTCAGCTGCTATTGCTGCCTATGCCAGGATAGTGTTATACCCTTTTAATAAATTGGATCCTATCATGAGTTATCATTGTTAAAGTAAGCTAGCTAGTTACTGCTCTGCTCGTCTAGTCAAGTAAGAGATTGAACCTGCGCACGCATCCAACGGATAATGCTAATCGAGGGCTCGCCCGCCACAGCTCCCAACATTTCCTGGATATTATGGCAGATGTTCCACTGTGCCATGACACAACGGATAGCGGACGGAAGCAAGGAAGGAGGAAGTACACCCCACCGACCGCATGCCGAAAATGCATTTTTATTTACATCCGTTGATGAAAGAGCCCAATGCAAAAAAAATGCATGTTGGGAAACAGTTCGAATCATTTCGATAATAATCAGTTTGATCGGTTCATGGGCGGAAAGTGAGTTGTTTGGGTCCTGGAGGATTGACAGGGAGAACTGCAAGTTTTCGGAGCCGAGATATTCATCCGAGTCACTATGGGCGAGCAGAGCCCAGGAAAGAGGTCAGATCGAAATCCAATCTGATTTAAATATTTCATATCTCTCCTTGTCGGGACAATTTGAGCAGAAAGCCACGCTTTCTCATTTCATTCGCGAGGAGCTGGATGAGAAGAAACTCTCATGTCCAGTTTTGCAGTAGAGATGAAACTAAAAAAAACCATCAACAATTGCTGAGTAGGATTATTCGACAATAGGCCTGAGTCAGTGATTCGAAAACATCATTCCCATTTCATTCATCCGTTCAAGTCGGCCAATGAGACGATGGGGGATAAGCTTCATCGTCGAGAGGGAAGCAGCCCGGATCACCAGCTAAGGCCCCTAAATGACCGGGAATTGAAGAGGGGAGAACGAGCAGAAATCGAACGATTAATTTCTATTTCTCGCCCACGTCAATAATTTGATCTCCTATAGGCACCACTTTTTCTCAAGGTCCCCGTAGGCCTTCCACCTCCACGCGGCATTGCTCCGTCAGGCTTTCGCCCATTGCGGAAAATTCCCCACTGCTGCCTACCGTAGGAGTCTGGGCTGTGTCTCAGTCCCAGTGTGGGCTCTTTTCCCCCGGCGGCTAGTTTCAGCATAAAAGGAAGAAGTCAGGTCCGCGCGGTTCGCCTTTTCGAATGCAGCAGTGTTTTTGGCTTTGGCTTTTTTCTAGATGGGAGGATTCATTCATATCCCGGGAACATTTTCACACCCATCCTTTACGGCATGCGAAGTCTGCGTGTAAGATATCCAGCATCCGCTGTTCGTACAGCAGTATCTACAACCCCTTTGCAGGCTCCGTAGCAGGAAATTATATATTCTGTCAAAGAAAGGCTTTTTTAGGCTAGGAAAAGGGCTCCCTCGTTGACTTGTCCAACTCTAGTAAGTGCGTTCTCAGATGCTGATTGGGCAGGATGTCCAGACTTATTACGCCTTAACCTACCTGGCGTACAACACTTCTTCCCTCTTTTCACTAGTTTTCGAGGATTTCCACAAGTCCGTCCGAGTTGAGGGGCTAGGGCTTGAATCCGGTCGGTTGTCCGAGAGGACATACTCCTACTTATGGTTTAGGGCACATTACCCTTACCGCGGACAAACAGATGTCGAGGCAGCATCTTCCCGATGGGCCTGGACGAGGGGGAACATGTCAAGTCTCCGCCTGGGATCAACCCAGAAGGGCATGCAGGAGGTATCTGGCGGCTATGGAAGCCCCAGTCACTACACTAGAATATTCAATGCCAATGCAAGCAAGAAATCACTAACGGATGAATGGCATGCCACTCAACCAAAGAAAGATAATGGAGAGTTGACCGAAAGTGCTTCTCTCATGGTACAATCCTCTTCCTGCTGAGCCCCCTTTCTTTTCTCCTCGGTCCACAGAGAAAAAATGTAGGGTCGACCCCCGCTTTCGCGGTTGCTTCCCTCTAAGGCGGAACGCTCCCCTACCGATTCATTTTAACATCCCACAGCTTCGGCAGATCGCTTAGCCCCGTTCATCTTCAGCGCAAGGGCGCTCGATCAGTGCCCCGCAATGCCAACTGCAGCGTCAGCAGCCCTCACAACAAACTCAGTCTACTCCTCAACAGCAAGAGCCGAATTATCGCTCGCTCCTAGTTTTTCTTCCCCCGCCCGTTCTATCTAGGCTGGTGGCTATACCTGATTTCGTGTCTGATCGAACTTGAAACTAGCCCATTGAGCTTCTTGGTATGATATTACAAAGAAAAGGGTTGATGCAGAGCATATTGAAAAAGGGGGCTTCTCACGAGCGAGCGGGGGCCCTCTGTCCCACACATCTATCAAGAAGCAAGTGTAGTTCACCGGTTCCACCGAATGCTCCTATCTCTCGGCAATAACAGAAATCCGAACCGATTCATATCTGAAGTCCGGGTGCGTATCGCAGAAGGAGAGGAGCAAAAGACGACCTGTATGACAAGCAAGGTACGGTGCCTTTATATATATAAATAGGTTATGCCTTTTTTTGGACGGGTAAGGAATTTTGGATGAATTAATGCGAATGGGTGTAAGCCTCGCAGCTCGGAAACACCCAGTGCTGACCACACTGAGAGACACGCCAAAAGTACCTTACCGGATTCCCGGAGATGAAGAAGCGACTTGGGTTGACTTATACAATGTTATGTATCGAGAAAGGTAGTATCAGGTACGCCTGGGGCTGGATTGAATCCAGGAGGAATAAGAAAAGGGAAATACCACCAGTTCCTGGTTCCTGGGATTCAAAGATCACAAAAGTTCGGGGTATTTTTTTCGGCTAAAACAAAACGATATCCCAAAGGGATAACTAAAAAACTTAATAAAACTGATAAAAGCCTTCCTACGTCTGCGGGCCGGTAGGCCGGCCGGCCAGCCTGCTCTTCAAATGAAGATCACTCGATTCTCCCGTCGAGAGTTTCTTTGAAAGTAAAAATTTCCTGAGGTAAGGGGAAAAGATTTCATTCATGAGAGATTGAAAGGTAGTCCTAAGCAAGCTACTGCGTCTGTGAAGGCAATTGGCTTTTTAGTCATGTCCAACATACGGTCCGTATCATTGCCATACGGATTGTCCTCGAGTCATGCCACGTCTAAAGGTACATGGTCACGTTTTCACACCACACGACGGGGAACCCGAGTAGAGCACGAACGGGTCGTCACGGTTGGGAATTTTATCAAACGAATGGATACCACCTACTGCCTCATGACCGTTGAGGCACGCCGATGGCGAGCACTGCTTATGGCCCTTTGAACATTGAACGTTCAAGAGTTGCACAATATCGTGTTTCTTACCACATGATGGGGTTTCCTCACTTTTGCCTGGAGCACGCTGGAGATCAGCATTTTCATATGCTCTTAGAACCATTAAAAGGTTCAGAGGCTCATATTCACTACCGTGCCAAGCCACGGTAAACCATTCCATACCATTGCTCGTATGGCCAACTTACCGCAATTGATCTGCCTGCGGTGGCGTACCTTACCTCTTACCTGATGTCGGAGCATCGTTACAAATTAATAACAAGTATGTTAGCATTTCCACCTTAGTAGCTACTACTATAATAGACCTTATGTGGGCATAGTGACTAATCCACACTCGACTACTTCTAAATTTTCAAAATAGGCTCTTTTCGAGCAGGCTATTCCCAATACATCTCTGATACCACGTCTGTGGGGGCCACCCCGTGGTCCTCCCACTTCGGGATTGACTTGGGCCTCACGTCCTCGTCGAGCCAGGATCACGCTGAGGGGTGTTGCGTTGCACAGCACCGGATAACACACATAAAATGGTACAAAGCGGAAGCAAAGTTTTATTACATAAAGGAGTTTATGAACATTTTTACAACAAAATATGTTCAGTCTACCCTCACAGGCGTAGACTACGAATCGAGTTCACGTTCAGCCCGTGAACGTGTCCCCGCTAGCACACACGCACACTAACATGGCGGCGTGCATGACTCCCACTCAACGGGGTTTCCCTCTTGGGGTTCCGTCTCCTCCTTGGGAGTCTCTTCCTCATAACACCCTGCAAAAGCTTCAAACACAAGCAGTGAGCATGATGGCTCAGTAAGTCTGACCCATCTTTCCTATCCATGAAACTTCTAAATGTTGGATCATGCGTATTTGGGAAAAGTAAGCTGCAGAGGAATCACCTAATTATTTAAACCTTATTTTTTTAGCAGCAAATTATGGAAAATCTCACGCTAAGGCACATGAGAGAGCCGCAATCAAACAAGAAACGTATTTCTCTCATGTACTTTGCCCAAGGATGAAAAGAACTTTAATTCGCTCTAAACTACAGCAAGTCATTAACAATCAGGGTATAGCTTTCAATAAGCAACTTTTACATGACTCTAGCTTGTTTTTCTACGTCACGGTACAGTGAACAAGTGGTACTCACTAGCCGCGAGGGACGGCGATTATAATCGATTTACACCTGCAGGGAAACATGTGTGCACCGGTGGCAGCGGAACCTAGGGTTCCGGCGAGGTCAGTCTCACACTACCTGGCACCAAATCAATCAGAAATTACTCGGAGAGCATAAGTGGAGCACGAGGATCATGAAACGAGACCTTTTGGAAGCTAGAAATGCCGGCAACCATATTTTCGATGGTGAGCCGAGGTACTTTGCATCGGCGGCAAGGAAAACGGCCATATAACAGCCGATCCTCAACGGTTTCCCTTGCTTCTTCCTCGAGCGTGTGTGCTAGCATATGTAGAACCTACTGGCCAACCGGCTCAACTAATAAGAGTGCGTGGAATCCAAATTTCAGTCTAAGGTGAGCTCGGGCCATATGATCTAGCTTTTGGTATATTTGGAAATTCTCGTCCTATGATTGATCGTATGCCACCAACTTTCGGCTACACCTTCTACACACAGTGACGCACCTTTCTTGTGTAGAGAAGTAGAGGCGAGGATGGCTGTAGCCTGCTGTCGACGGTGACCCAAAGTGGAGTTCCACCGGTACTCGTGAGAGCTCGGCAAAAATACTCAATTTGCCACCAAACACCACAAGAAAACCCAGGTGTGATGTGCTAGGAAGGTAGAGCACGAGATGGCGATCATTTTTGCTGTGGAGGACTCGCTCAATCGAAGTGTGGTGATGGTGGGCGACCGGCGACTCCGAGAGCGAGGTGGCGGTGACATTTTTTGCAGAAGCGGCACTGAGGGCGAGTGAACGCGTGAAAACAGAAGAGAACCCAGCTTTGAGCTGCTCAGAAAAGAATATCAATGCTGAATGGCGGCTCCAGCGGGCGTGGACGAAGCAGCTTCTGGCGCCGACACCTTGGAGCGGTGGCGACCGCGGCTGTAGCCAGAGAACCCAAGTGTTCTGTTCTTCAGTCGGTTCCCTGCCTTGTGAGGCTGACATGTGGGCCCCACTCCCAGTTTTAACCTCCTAAATTCAATTTTCCCGCTGCTCCAAACAGTAGAGCCCATAGTACCTCTGAAAATTTGAATTATCTACCAACTGCCCATTTGAACTTGATATTGTGAAGTATTTGAATATATTTATAGCACATATGCAGTTTGAAATTAAAATTGAATTCGAATTTGTTAAAATTGGCTCATGTCAAGATCAACTCCAAATGGAGTGAAAATGGGTGTGTGAGCTCACAAAAATGTGCTCAGGGTGAATATGAATCCCACTTTTGAATTCATGGGATGAAAGGAGTCTGAATTTGAATTTGAGTTCAAACTAGCCTCTTTCCTATTACACCCAAAAATACCTCAAAAAGGTTTTGGATTTGGGTGAAATTTGGCATGAGCATTCCTATGAAGGTGTAGGAGTTTTTCATATGCTCAGCCCCTATATGATACATGTGGGAAATACCACATTTGAATTTTGTGAGTTCATCCTCTAATGACCATATTGATTGTGGTTACTTGCTCTTCAAATGTGTTCATAAGTTGTCCTCAAATGAGGTGTGTGTGTTTGACGCCCTCAATTCTGTGGAAAACCACGGAACCGAGAACTGATGCATATGTGTGCCCAGGATGTTCATCACACATACACATATGTTCCACAAACTGAATTCAGAATATATATTACCACGAATAACAGAGTTTATTACAATGTCTCATGAGTCTTGGACTCATGCTCACAGCGGAAGTCTTATTTCTATGCAGCGGAAGTCTTCTAACTAATGCGGAAGCGATTTAACTAATGTGGAAGCAATTCTTAGGCAGCAATGGCTCCATCTCTACTCTATTCCCACAGGCAAAGTTGAGAACAGATCACACGCCTAATGCTCCATTTGGTCTTCATAGTAGTCTTCTCCTGCTGCTGATGATGAAATAATAATGCAAGTTTGAGTACAATGATGTAGTCAGCAAGTGCGGGAAAATATGATATGAAGCTCACAACAAGGTAAGTGTAAAAAGGCTCATTTGCAGAAAGTTATTTATCAAAAGCACGATAAAAAAGCAACTCATCTTTAAGTGAATGTAATCCCAACATGTATTAAAATACCAATCATACCTCCGTTAAGTTCATAACCAGTCATCAATTAACCTCATTCTCGCTCACGAATACTTCCTCGTATTCGCTACCATCTCGCAAATACCATCCTGTATTCGCTACCATTTCATCTCATAAAAACCACTTTGTCTCCCACCGAGACCAACCTTGTTGCCATGACTCAACAGTCATGCAACCATCTTTTCACCCGGACTCAACAGTCCCAAAACCAAACCATAACCAAACCATCCAAAACCATAACCAATAACCATCCCAATAACCATCCCAACTAATCATGGCAGTTGGCCAGGCGCTCGTGACCGTAAGCTCGGCTATCATGATAGTTTTAAGAACTCTGCAGAGTTTGCACCTCTTTACCCACAAGTTTGTGATTTCGTCACCCGTCGGCGACTGCAGAACCTCCATTATAGCAGTACACAACCGTCGGTGTATGGCCAAGAGATCACAAAATAGCCTTTACAAAGGGGCTACTAGATGTATGGACTCACTAAGGTTTCACCGGCAGGCTAGAATCTCCAATTCTCCCACCCACGGGCCCCCTCTTGTGCCATGCAGTTCCTAGGGCAGTCCTCACTCGACTCACATTCCCCGTGCCTTCCACGGTCCATAACAATATAGTAACTTACCTAATTACTCAGCTAAGCCGCACCCATACTTGGCCTTGTGGTGGCACTGTTATCCTGGCATGTGCATGCATGAACCGGTCCTTAGATCTACGGCAAGTAAACCACCATCTCATGCTACCTCATTCACAAACCCAGTCTTGCCTAGATCTCCCTCTGATCCATGTTCATTAACAACATCAGTTTCTTATTGTCAGTACGAGTGCAGTTAGCTAGACACATCTCCCAATCTCATGGACTCAGCGAAGCATAAAAGTAAAAAAACCATACCCGACTCATAAATATCCCTGGCGACAAGGGTGGTTTAACCAAAGCTAGTAAAATCCTATAAAAGTGTTTCCCATCATGTTTGACTCAGCACACACACTTTTTCGCAAAACAAAACAGTTTTACCCAAAACATAGGATCAATATGGTCAAGGAGCACTTGCCTTGTTCTTGCGGTTCTGGTGGCTCTTGGATATCGAAACCTTGTTGCTGCAGCTCGTCGTAGACAGCTCCCTGAGCTTGTCCTTCTATACACAATCACACACATACAAGATTCATAACAATCAATACCATGAACGAACTTTGAACTAGATGCGATGATGCATATGCATGCTATCCTATGATCAGTTTTATTAGATCGGTTTGCACGTGTTCTTGCATGGCTTGCATGGGTTTACGACGAACAGAGGTGTTCGGATCAGATGTGGACGTGGCGATGACCTTGTCTTAAGATCAACCTGATCAACTAGTGATCTGACCTCGAGAAAGCTTCTGTTCGAAAGGAATCGAAGAACCGATGCAAAGAAAACACAATGATGTTGTAAGGTGGTATTGGAGACCTACCTTACGTTCTTCTCGGTCTCGGGTCCTCCTCTGATCAGACAGATCGTTGGGGCTCTCTTCCGGCGATCTCCCTCGCTGATCTCCGGCGATGGCTGACTCGGCGAGTTGGGGCTAGGGCTCTAAGTCGTCAGCTTAGGAGTTGAAAAGAAGTTCGTGGTTTTGGCCAAAGGTTATGGGTTCTATTTATAATCGGGAAGCGAAGAGTCCTAATCTGATTGGACTTCGAATAAGAGTCCTATTCAGATTGTCGTTGAATCCTAACATCTTATCTTTAGTTGATTTGGTGCGGTAACATTGTGGAATTCAGGTCGGTTTCTTCTCCGTACCAATATTTCTATGCGTCCAGATTCCAAAACCGCTCCAGAACTTGTTACCTCCACGGTGATGAGCTCCGGAAGCTCCACGTGTCCACTGGGCCTGGTTTCTTCCTTTCCGCAGAGACGAGCTCCGGTTGTGCCGCGTGTCAAGCGAGCGAGACCTCCCTTCTTCTTCGGAGGTGAGCTCCGCGTGCGCCACGTATCCTGGCGGTCGGGACCTTCTCTCTATTCGGAGGTGGCTCCGCGCACGCCACGTGTTAGTGCCGGACCTTCCCTCTCTCCGGAGGTGGCTCCAGCGCCAGACTTCCTTTCTTTTCAGAGACGAGCTCCGAGGTTAACACGTGTCCAACAGTGACGGACCTCCCGGAGATAAGCACCGATGGCGACATGTGTTCAATAGAATCGGACCTCTCGGAGGTGAGCTCCGAGATCGACACGTATCCCGCGCGACTGGTCCTCTGATTCCCGCGGTGACTAGCTCCGAAGGTGACATGTGTCCTGCGGAAATGCCTTTGCTTCTTCTGCAGAGGCTAGCTCCGGGCAACACGTGTCCCATAGGGTCGGACCTCTCCCCCTTTGCGGAGATGAGCCCCGAGCCTGCCACATAGCCAGTTTAGCGGCGGACCTCTCCCTACTTCATAGGGATGAGCTCCGAACACGCCACGTGGCCAGCGGGCCGCAGAAGTTGTCTTCGGCGCTCTCAGTGAACTCGATTCGGCTCTTATTGGCTATGTTTTGATATTATTCTCTGTTCCTACTTCTTTTAAAATGTTTTCTCTTCATGAACATGAATATATACAGAAACCAAAAATGAGGGTGTCACAAATCTACCCCCCTTAAATTGAATCTCGCCCTCGAGATTCGTTGGTAGAGAATAGATGAGGAAATTCTGCCTTGATGTCTTCTTCACGCTCCCATGTGGCTTCAGCTTCGGTGTGATGGCTCCATTGTACCTTGCACCATCGGATCACTTTGTTCCTGGTGACCCTTTCCTTTACGTCCAAAATTCGGACAGTGTGCTCCGCATAAGTCAGGTCTTCTTGTAGTTCAAGCTCTTCCATTGGTATTTGCTCCTCTGGTACTCTCAAGCACTTCTTGAGCTGGGATACATGAAACATGTCATGTACGTCGGAGAGATATGTTGGGAGCTCTAGTTGATAGACTACTTCTCCTCGCTTGTCCAAAATATTGAATGGTCCGATGTAGCGAGGTGCTAGCTTTCCTTTGACGTTGAAACGTCGTTGACCACGGATTGGCGATACCTTAAGGTATACGAAGTCTCCTACTTCGAAGGTCAACTTCCTTTGCCTATTGTCCGCATAGCCTTTCTGTCGTGACTGAGCAGCCTTTAAGTTCTCCCGTGTCGTTTGGACTTGCCTTTCAGCCTCTTGTAGCACTTCGGGTCCAAACACTTGGTTCTCTCCGGTCTCGTTCCAAAACAGCGGTGTTCTACACCGTCTACCGTATAATGCTTCGAAAGGCGACATCTTCATGCTAGCTTGATAGCTGTTGTTATAGGAGAATTCGGCGTACGGTAAACTCCTATCCCAACTACGCCCACGTTTCAAGGCACAAGCTCTCAACATGTCCTCCAGAATTTGGTTTGTCCTTTCGGTTTGCCCATCGGTTTGTGGGTGATAGGCGGAACTAAAATCCAGTCGTGTACCCATAGCTTTCTGCAGCTTCCTCCAGAATCTAGAGGTAAACTGAGAACCTCGATCAGAGACTATCCTTTTCGGGACTCCATGACGGCACACGATCTGCTCCATGTACAACTCGACTAATTGTGCAACGCTGTAATTGGCCCTTATAGGGAGAAAATGGGCGGTTTTCGTCAATCGGTCCATGATAACCCAGATGGAGTCATAACCCGACTGAGTACGTGGCAATCCGACGATGAAATCCATACTGATGTCCTCCCACTTCCACTCTGGTACCTTCAAAGGTTGCAACAATCCGGTGGGTCTTTGATGTTCGGCCTTCACCCGTTGGCATGTGTCGCATAGGGCAACGTATTCGGCTATATCCCTTTTCATACCATCCCACCAATAACAAGTCTTCAAGTCCTTGTACATTTTGGTACTCCCGGGATGTATGGAATAGGGTGAATCATGTGCCTCCTTCAATATCATGTCGCGGAGGTGCTTCACGTTAGGCACACAAATCCTTTTTCCTTGCCAAAGCGTACCCTTCTCATCTTCTTTGAATCCTTCTCTGTCCCTTGTTGTATCCTTTCCTTGATCTCCTTGATCTGCTCATCCGTTGCTTGGCCATACCTTATCTCTTGCTCCAATGAAGAGTGGATCTCCATCATTTCCATGTTGTTCAAGAATCCGAGGTGTAACCGTTCGAACTCCTTACGTAGTTCAGGTGGTAGCTCCCGAATCGTGAGTTGGTGACATGCTCCCTTCCGGCTCAATGCATCAGCTATTACATTGGCCTTCCCGGGGTGGTAGTTGATTCCACATCGTAATCCTTGATGAGTTCCAACCATCGACGTTTCCTAAAATTCAGGTCCGTTTGTGTAAATATGTACTTGAGGCTTTTATGATCCGTATAGATCTCACATCGATGAACAAGGATATAATGTCTCCAAATCTTCAATGCATGCACTATTGCTGCTAGCTCCAAGTCATGTGTAGGATAATTAAGCTTGTGCTTCTTTAATTGTCGTGAGGCATAGGCTACCACTTGTCCTTCTTGAATGAGCACACATCCGAGCCCCTATCTGGATGCATCACAATATATGTCAAAGCTCTTGGTTATGTCTGGCAATACCAAAACCGGCGTTGTGGTTAGCCTTTTCTTGAGTTCCTCAAAACTTTCTTGGCATGCTGGTGTCCATCGAAAGGCTTTTCCCTTCGTCAGCAACTCCGTCATAGGCTTTGCTATCTTAGAGAAGTCTTTGATGAATCTTCGATAGTATCCAACCATCCCAAGAAAACTCCGAATATCCCTCACGTTTTGTGGTTGGTCCCACTTCAGAACATCTCTCACCTTACCGGGGTCAACCGATACCCCTTCTTCGGAGATAATGTGGCCTAGGAACGATATTTCCTTTAGCCAGAATTGACACTTGTTAAGCTTGGCATACAATTGATGCTCATGCAATTTCTGCAAGGTCAATTTCAAATATTCTTCATGCTCCTCCTCACTTTTTGAATACACCATAACGTCGTCGATGAAAACCACGACGAACTTATCCAAGTACTCCATGAAAACCTTGTTCATGAGGAACATGAAATATGCGGGTGCATTTGTTAACCCAAAAGACATGACGGTATATTCATACGAATCATACCGTGTTCGAAAGGCAGTCTTGGGTATATCAGAGGGCTTTATCTTCAGTTGGAAGTATCCCGACCGAAGATCAATCTTGGAGAACACTCGGGCTCCTTTCATTTGGTCGAATAAGTCCTCTATACGGGGCAGAGGGTATTTGTTCTTGATTGTCACCTCGTTGAGAGACCTATAGTCCACGCACATCCTTTGGGTTCCATCCTTCTTGTCTACGAAGAGCACAGGAGCTCCC
Source organism: Neostapfia colusana (assembly GCA_030760725.1). Taxonomy (NCBI): domain Eukaryota; kingdom Viridiplantae; phylum Streptophyta; class Magnoliopsida; order Poales; family Poaceae; genus Neostapfia; species Neostapfia colusana. The sequence goes on from JASWHV010000011.1 coordinate 23,148,612, forward strand.
CATGGTGACGAGCTTGGACATATAAAACCCTTCTCCAACTGTTCTTGAATTTGCTTCTTGAGTTCTACTAGTTCATTGGCGGGCATCCTATAGGGTCTCTTGGCTATGGGTGCAGTCCCCGTACCAAATCAATGGCAAATTCAATGTCCCGATCAGGGGGCATACCTGGAAGCTCCTCTGGGAACACATCTGAGAATTTTTGAACCACTGGAATGCTGTCCAATGTCGCTCCTTCAACGTGGTTCAAGATTGCCTTTTCGGTTGTTTGTTGGGCTGACTCAAACTCGACACAAATACTGTGCTCATTTGTCAACTGCACGCTCCTTTCAGCACATTAGATTACCCTGTTGTGCTTGCTTAACCAATCCATCGCGAGTATTATGTCAATCCCTTGGGAATCCAAGACAATAAGGTTGGCAAGGAAGTCTACCCCCCTTATTTTAAGGCTTACTTTTGGACATACTACATTAGTCCTCATCTCTCCACCGGGAGAATTAACTAACATAGCACATTTTAGGTGTGATATGGGTAGGTTATGCTTGGCAACAAACTTGGATGATATGAAGGAATGTGATGCTCCAGAATCAAATAAGATGGTGGCTGGGTTGGAGTTGGCAAGGAACATACCAATTACGACGTCCTCATCCTGTTGTGCTTCCTCAGCAGAGACATGGTTCACGTTGCCGCGAGAATAGTTCTGCTGTCCCCGGTTTCCTTGATTGTCCCCTCCGTTCGGTCGCGGGTTCTGCTTGGGCACGTTGCCTTGCTGGCCAGGGCCTCTCCTTGGGCACTGGTTTGCGAAGTGTCCTGTTTCCCCGCATGCAAAACATGCCCTGTTGCCTACGGCAGCAGGTACGTTGGGGCGGGGGTTTTGAACAGGAGCTCCCACGTGAGGTCGGGGCACAGGAGGCATGGGCACACAAGGTGCTGGTGCAACGGGTCGTTGCTGTGGTGGCTGACTAGGGCGGTTTGCAGGAGTGGTCGATCCATACTGCGTTGCAGCTGGGGGCATGTACCGAGGTCGTACGTTGCTCCCTTGAGGCTGGTATGGCATCTTTTTCTTGCACTCTCGCTCGATCTCTCGGATCTTGCTTTCAACCACTATAGCCTTGTCAACCAGCTTTTGAAAGCTTGCGTAGTCATTGTTGAGGAGCTGAACCTGGATCTCGTTGTTCAACCCTCTCATGAACAGGTATTGCTTCCTCTGGTCTTAGTTGACATCTTCAGGGGCATACCGGGACAGTTGTGTGAACTTGTTGAGATACTCATTCACACTTCTCTGTCCTTGGCGGAGGCCTTCGAACTCCTGCCTTTTGAGCATCATTACACAAGTAGGGATGTAATGAGAGCAGAAACATTTCTTGAACTCAGTCCAAGTGATCGTCTCCGGATCGACATGAGCATTGCTCAGAGCATCCCACCAGTCAGCGGCAGCTCCCGTAAGTTGGTGCGATGCAAAGAGGACCTTCTCTCGGTCATTGCACTGCACTATGGCAAGCTTCTTCTCCATGGATTTCAACCAGTCGCTGGCCTCCATGGGGTCGTTGGCTTGAGCAAAGGTGGGTGGTCGAGTCCTCATGAACTCTCCCAGCCTGTTATGAGCCGGTGGTAGTGGTGGCGGTGGTGCCGGAACGGGGTTGTTGTTGTTGGCCTGCAACTGACCCAAAGGTTGGATCATGGTTTGCATAAGTTGATTCTGCATGGCCATCAACCGTTCCAGGTGGTTCTCGCCAGCTCCAGGGTTAACAGGAACTTCCTCGTGACCATCCTCTTTGTTGTCACGGACGTTCCTTCGGCTGGCGTTTCCTCTCACCATCTGTGGGAGAGAACGAGATAGAATAGATGGTTAGAAGGTTAGGTAGATTCCCTCAACTATATGCATCAAGGTGAGTTGGACTATATATATTAGCCCATAGGAGGATGTGAACAAGTGCCGAAACATCTCACACCTCCTTCTATTTACGTGTGGATATGGACAACGTTTTGAGACGCCCCACAACTCACTCTAAGCACACAATCACAAACAATCACTGCAAGGGCTCACACAACTCCTATTCAAGGATGGCTTCCTATGTCAAGGTAGTTCCAAGGCCAATCTAAGCATCCTAGGGTGCTTCCTTTGGTCAGCGTGGCTTAGCTACCAATCTGTGTATGATACCAATCTGTGATTGTATCTAGGTGTGTAATCTACCCCTATTTGTGGCTTTTGATACCAATCTGTGTTTCCTATTTAGGCGTTTAACCCACTGTCAACCGTGGCTCTGATACTAATCTGTGACGCCCTCAATTCTGTGGAAAACCACGGAACCGAGAACTGATGCATATGTGTTCCCAGGATGTTCATCACACATACACATATGTTCCACAAACTGAATTCAGAATATATATTACCACGAATAACAGAGTTTATTACAATGTCTCATGAGTCTTGGACTCATGCTCACAGCGGAAGTCTTATTTCTATGCAGCGGAAGTCTTCTAACTAATGCGGAAGCGATTTAACTAATGCGGAAGCAATTCTTAGGCAGCAATGGCTCCATCTCTACTCTATCCCCACAGGCAAAGTAGAGAACAGATCACACGCCTAATGCTCCATTTGGTCTTCATAGTAGTCTTCTCCTGCTGCTGGTGATGAAATAATAATGCAAGTTTAAGTACAATGATGTACTCAGCAAGTGCGGGAAAAATATGATATGAAGCTCACAACAAGGTAAGTATAAAAAGGCTCATTTGCAGAAAGTTATTTATCAAAAGCACGATAAAACAGTAACTCATCTTTAAGTGATTGTAATTCCAGCATGTATTAAAATACCAATCATACCTCTGTTATGTTCATAACCAGTCATCAATTAACCTCATTCTCGCTCACGAATACCTCCTCGTATTCGCTACCATCTCACGAATGCCATCCTCTATTCGCTACCATTTCATCTCATAAAAACCACTTTGTCTCCCACCGAGACCAACCTTGTTGCCATGACTCAACAGTAATGCAACCATCTTTTCACCCGGACTCAACAGTCCCAAAACCAAACCATAACCAAACCATCCAAAACCATAACCAATAACCATCCCAACTAATCATGGCAGTTGGCCAGCGCTCGTGACCGTAAGCTCGGCTATCATGATAGTTTTAATAACTCTGTAGAGTTTGCACCTCTTTACCCACAAGTTTTTGATTTCGTCACCCGTCGGCGACTACAGAACCTCCATTATACCAGTACACAACCGTCGGTGTATGGCCAAGAGATCACATAATAGCCTTTACAAAGGGGCTACTAGATGTATGGACTCACTAAGGTTTCACCGGCAGGCTAGAATCTCCAATTCTCCCACCCACGGGCCCCCTCTTGTGCCATGCAGTTCCTAGGGAAGTCCTCACTCGACTCACATTCCCTGCGCCTTCCACAGTCCATAACAATATAGTAACTTACCTAATTACTCTGCTAAGCCGCACCCATACTTGGCCTTGTGGTGGCACTGTGATCCTGGCATGTGCATGCATGAACCGGTCCTTAGATCTACGGTAAGTAAACCACCATCTCATGCTACCTCATTCACAAACCCAGTCTTGCCTAGATCTCCCTCCGATCCATGTTCATAACAACATCAGTTTCTTATTGTCATTACGAGTGCAGTTAGCTAGATACATCTAACTCGCTTCCCAATCCCATGTACTCAGCGAAGCATAAAAGTAAAAAAACCATACCCGACTCATAAACATCCCTGGCGACAAGGGTGGTTTAACCAAAGCTAGTAACCTCCTATAAAAGTGTTTCCCATCATGTTTGACTCAGCACACACACCTTTTCGCAAAACAAAACAGTTTTACCCAAAACATAGGATCAATATGGTCAAGGAGCACTTGCCTTGTTCTTGTGGTTCTGGTAGCTCTTGGATCTCGAAACCTTGTTACTGCAGCTCGTCGTAGACAGCTCACTGAGATTGTCCTTCTATACGCAATCACGCACATACAATATTCATAACAATCAATACCATGAACGAACTTTGAACTAGATGCGATGATGCATATGCATGCTATCCTATGATCAGTTTTATTAGATCGGTTTGCACGTGTTCTTGCATGGCTTGCATGGTTTTACGATGAACAGAGGTGTTCGGATCAGATGTGGACGTGGCGATGACCTTGTCTTAAGATCAACCCGATCAACTAGTGATCTGACCTCGAGAAAGCTTCTGTTCAAAAGGAATCAAAGAACAGATGCAAAGAAAACACAACGATGTTGTAACGTGGTATTGGAGACCTACCTTATGTTCTTCTCGGTCTCGGGTCCTCCTCTGATCAGACAGATCGTTGGGGCTCTCTTCCGGCGATCTCCCTCGCTGATCTCCGGCGATGGCTTACTCGGCGAGTTGGGGCTAGGGCTCTAAGTCATCGGCTTAGGAGTTGAAAAGAAGTTTGTGGTTTTGGCCAAAGGTTCTGGGTTCTATTTATAATCGGGAAGCGAAGAGTCCTAATATGATTGGACTTCGAATAAGAGTCCTATTCAGATCGTCGTTGAATCCTAACATCTTATCTTTAGTTGATTTGGTGCGGTAACATTGTGGAATTCAGGTGGGTTTCTTCTCCGTACAGATATTTCTATGCATACAGAATCCAAAACCGCTCCAGAACTTGTTACCTCCACGGTGATGAGCTCCGGAGGCTCCACGTGTCCACCGGGCCTGGTTTCTTCCTTTCCGCAGAGACGAGCTCCTGTTGTGCCGCGTGTCAAGCGAGCGAGACCTCCCTTCTTCTTCGGAGGTGAGCTCCGCGTGCGCCACGTATCCTGGCGGTCGGGACCTCCTCTCTATTCGGAGGTGGCTCCGCGCACGCCACGTGTTAGTGCCGGACCTTCCCTCTCTCCGGAGGTGGCTCCAGCGCCAGACTTCCTTTCTTCTCAGAGACGAGCTCCGAGGTTAACACGTGTCCAACAGTGACGGACCTCCCAGAGATAAGCTCCGGTAGGGACATGTGTTCAATAGAACCGGACCTCTCGGAGGTGAGCTCCGAGGTCGACACGTATCCCGCGTGACTGGTCCTCTGATTCCCGTGGTGACTAGCTCCGAAGGTGACATGTGTCCTGCGGAAATGCCTTTGCTTCTTCCGCAGAGGCTAGCTCCGGGCAACACGTGTCCCACAGGGTCGGACCTCTCCCCCTTTGCGGAGATGAGCCCCGAGCCTGCCACATAGCCAGTTTAGTAGTGGACCTCTCCCTACTTCGCAGGGATGAGCTCCGAACACGCCACGTGGCCAGCGGGCCGCGGAAGTTGTCTTCGGCACTCTCGGTGAACTGGATTCGGCTCTTATTGGCTATCTTTTGATATTTTTCTCTGTTCCTACTTCTTTTAAAATGTTTTCTCTTCATGAACATGAATATATGCAGAAACCAAAAATGAGGGTGTCACAGTGTGGTGTGATGAACACTTTGGATGTGTGCAAAAATTTAGGTCCTTACATTCCTCCCTCCTTAAAAGAATCTCGTCCTGAGATTATAAGGTGAAAATGAGAGAGGGGACGGTGGGAAATTACCGTATGTGTGACGCGAAAAAGTCGGGGCAGTTAGCACGAAGAAATCCTTCGCTCTCCCATGTCGCTTCATCTATGGAGTGATTACTCCATAGAACTTTGTATAACCACAACGTACGGTTGCGTGTGGTTTGGGCCTTTTCATCAATTATCTGAACCGGTTCCCCCCGGTACGTGAGATCCAGTTTCAGCTCAATATTCCCCAGCTGAATGGTAGTTGATAGCTTAAGACACTTCCTCAGCTGAGAAATGTGAAAGACGCCGTGCACACCGGAAAGTGTCGCCGGTAATTCCAGCCGTATGCAACTGATCCACATCTTTTCACAATCTAAAATGGACCGATGAATCGGGGTTCCAACTTTCCTCTCACCCCGAATCTGTTTACACCCTTCATTGGAGGCACACGTAGATACACGGGATCCCCAGCTTCGAATTGTAACCGGCGTCTTCTCCAGTCCGCATACTGTTTTTGTGGGGATTGGGCGGCCTTTAGGTTCGCTTGAATCAGCCGAACCTTTTCCTCCGCATGGTTGACAAGTTCAATCCTGAAGGTGACCCTTTCGCCAGTCTCACACCAATTCAGCGGTGTACGGCATTTTCTCCCGTATAGTACCTCATAGGGCGCCATCTTAATGCTGTCTTGGTACCCATTGTTGTACGATAACTCGGCCATCGGTAAGTGATCATCCCAATTATTACTGTGGTTGATAGCACAAGCTCGTAACATATCCTCTAAAATTTGATTTACCCGCTCGGTTTGCCCATGCGTCTGCGGGTGGTACGCTGAAATACGGATCAGCTTCGTCCCCAATGCAGCGTGTAGCTGCTCCCAAAATGGGACACAAATAAAGTGCCCCGATCCGATATGATGGTGCGGGGTACCCCGTACAAGCATAGGATCCGTGAGATGTACAACAGCATACTTCTTGGCATTGTAGTTGGTGTTTACCGGGATAAAATGGGAAACTTTGCTGAGCCGATCGACGATCATCCACACGGAATCATGCTTCTGAAATATGGTGGATAAACCGACGATGAAGTCCATTCTCACATCTTCCCACTTCCAGGCAGGAACGCCCAGTGGTTGCAACAGTCCTGGTTTTCTCATGTGGTATGCCTTCACCCTTCGACATGTATCACATTCGGACACGTATTTTTAGATCTCCCGCTTCATTCGTGTCCACCAAAACTTGTTTCTGAGTTCTTGATACATTGTGTTGCTGCCGTGGTGAATATAAAACTTTGACAAGTGAGCCTCATCAAAGATTTTCTTCCGTAACTCTGGGTTACAGGGTACGACAATCCGGTCCTTGAACCATAGGACGCCGTCTCTGTCTTTCCGAAAACATTTCAGTTCCCCACTGTCTACACGTCTCCGCAAATGCGACATGCGCTTGTCATGTTTCTGAGCTGCCACTATTTCTTCATGTATGGTGGGGATCAAAGCTAAGTTGTAGAGAGCTCCATGTGGAATCACATGCAATGGTGGCTCACTCTCTTCCAACTGTGTGATGGTCAGATTGTTGATGTGTGACTTGCGAGTCAGCGCATCCGCCACTACATTTGCCTGGTCGGGGTGATAATGTACTCTATCTCGTAATCCTTTATCAACTCTAACCATCTTCGCTGCCTCATGTTCAGCTCTTTCTGAGTGAATATGTACTTGAGGCTTTTGTGGTCGGTATATAAGTGCACGAGGTTACCGAGTAGGTAGTCCCTCCACATTTTTAGTGCGAGTACCACGGCAGCGAGCTCTAAGTCATGAGTTGGATAATTCTGCTCATGGTTTCTGAGCTTCCGTGATCCATACGCGACCATTCTTCGGTCTTGCATCAGCACACATCTGAGCCCAATGCCGGATGCATCGCAGTACACATCGAACGTTTTTTTTATGTCTGGCTGCACCAAAACAGGTGCTGATGTTAGGTGCTTCACTAATGCCTTGAACGCTGCTTCACATGCTGGACTCCAAACATATTTGGTAGCCTTCTTCAGCAGCTCAGTCATAGGCTTTGCAATCTTTGAGAAGTTAGGAATGAACCTCCGATAATATCCAACGAGTGCGAGGAAACTCCATACCTCGTGAACAGTTCTCGGGGACTTCCAATTCAGCACTTGTGTGATTTTTACTCGGGTCTACAGCGATGCCCTCCGCTGAGATAATATGCCCGAGAAAAGGCACATGCGATATCCAGAATTCACACTTGCTGAATTTCGCGTATAGTTGGTGATCCCATAGCCGTTGCAAGACTATATGCAGATGCTTCGTGTGTTCATCCTCCGACTTGGAATATACCAATATGTCATCGATGAGGACCACGACAAACTTGTCCAGCTCCGGCATGAATACCGAGTTCATTAAGTACATGAAGTGAGCTGGAGGATTGGTGAGGTCGAAGGACATGACCAGGTACTCATAAAGTCCGTACCTCGTCGAGAACGCCGTCTTCGGAATATCCTCAGCCCATATATTAATCTGATGGTACCCGGATCTTAAGTCCATCTTGGAAAAGATCTTTGCTTCGACCAACTGATCAAACAACATGTTGATCGGTGGCAACAGGTACTTGTTCTTGATGGTTATGATGTTTAGTGGATGATAGTCCACGCAAAGCCGCAACATCTCGTCTTTCTTCTTCACAAATAATGCCGAACAGCCCCATGTTGAGGAGCTCGGCCTAATAAAACCCTTCTCCAGCAGATCCGTTAACTGTGTCTTCAGTTCAGCCAATTCCTTGGGCGCCATCTTGTACGGCCTTCGGGATATTAGCATAGTTCCCGGTGCAAGTTCAATCTTGAACTCCACCTCTCGGTCGGGCGGCATCCCCGGTAAGTCATCTGGGAACACGTCAGGGAACTCACGAACTACTGGAATATCTTCCAATCTGATGGTGGTAGCTTGATATACACTTGGAAGTTTTATTTCTGGACTGTCTAGAAACAATGAATGTGACTCGTGCATTTCTGAGTGTAGATGCACGACTCGGAGGGCGGTGTCTAAAACAGCGCCGTGGCGGGTTAACCACGACATCACTAAGATGACATCGACCTTTTGCCCTTCTAAAGCTATGAGAGACGTGGGGTATATTCTACCCGCTAGACATAATGGTACTTTGAAAACCATCATGCTTGCTGAAATCTTCCCACCCGGTGAACAAATCAAATATGGACTTTCTGTGGGTAGTATTTGCAATATGTGTTTAGAAATAAAAGCTTGGCTAATAAAATTATGCGTGGAGCCTGAATCAAATAACATTGGTGGCGGGATGTCGTTGGAACATACCCGCAAGGATTGGCTCCCCCTCCGGCACGTCCTCTATGGCGAGTTGGTGGACAGTACAAGGCTTAGGATTGGCCCGCCGCACATTAGTGGGGTTCCAGAGCTGATTCCTCCCCGGAAACTATCGTGCCACTCCGCCGCCTTGCCTCTCAGGACAGTTGTTGGCGAAGTGTCCTGGACGACCACATTTTAAGCATGTGGCAGCTGTCTGGCCCGCTCTTGGGGGATGAAAGCCCGGCATGTGCTGCTGAGGTGCAAACGCACGCGGCATCACCCGCTGCTGCTGTTGTTGCTGCAGAGGTGGTGCTGATAGTGCTGGCCTGAACGCCGGTGGAGAATATGGCCGACTGCTGAATGACATCAGCATCTGTGGTGGCTGCCAGCGTTGCCTCGATGGTGAGCTATACAGCATCCAGTATTTTTGAGAAGGACCACCTCCTTCTCCGCTGCTCTGCGGCGTGCTTCGCTTCCTCTCTGCCACTGCTAACTCATTGCCGGAGTCCTCCTGAAAAATCACAGCATCAATAATGTCGTTGAGGCTGCCGCGATTGAACATTGCCAGCTTGACCTTCAGGAGCGGGTTATGCCCCTGGTAAAAATGATCCCGCCGCTTCTCGTTGGTATCGGCGTGATAAGAAGCTTAGAGTGCCAGATCATTGAACGCCTTGGAGTATTCCAGCGTGTTCTGGCTTCCTTGCTGCAGGTGAAGGAACTCCTGCGTCTTCCTATTCATAAGACCTGGCGGTATGTGATAGGCCCTGAAGGTCGTCCGGAACTCCGCCCAGGTCATAACTTGCTCGGTAGGTTGCGAGGCACAAAAGTTCGCCCACCAAGCGCTCGCGGATCCTTGAAGCTGTTGGACCGCGAACTGAGTCTTGCGCTGCTCACTCACTTGGAGCAGCCCGAACTTCATCTCCATTGTGCGGAGAGCCAGTTGTCCACATCGAGGGGTTCATCCACCCTTGAGAATGCCGGGGGATGAGTAGACAGAAAGTCGGAGTAGGAGCTTTGTCGGCGCTCCTCACGATCTTGACGTCTCTCCGATCGAGATGTATTTTCAATAAGTGTCTGCAGAAACTCCGTGTGCTGCTGATGAGAACCCGCCATCGCCGCAATGATGTCGGCCAATGTAACCGTTGGCGGTGGCGGTTATTGCTGTTTCTTTTGCTGCTGTTGCTGTCCCGAGAAATCCTCGGGAGGCTGTTGGGAGGAATCTCCCCCCTGACTACAACCCCCAACGTCTGGGTTGGCACGAGTGCGAGTCATTCTAAATTTCAAAACAGCAGTTATCAGCACATGTCACACTTAAAATTCCATATGAAACAGTAGGTATTGAAGTGACACATGAATAACTTGCACAGCATTCACATATATTGATAAAGCATAAACTTTATACAAGATACATTATTCTCGGGTCTCCGAGAAGTCGTGGTCATGTTGTCACTACCTATACATATACTACTGTCTACACAACATGTCACCGATTACAAGAGTTTTTCCTACACCACCCTCGCTGCCCTACTTGGCAACGGTAACTCACTACTCGGAGTAGAACTCGACCTCCTGTGGGTCGTCCTCCTCCGCTACCTCTGCTGGTGGCTCCGGGTCCATGACCTCCTCTTCCTGTTCAGGTTCCCCGATCGCCAGGATACCCAAAACCACGGGTACGGCACCTACCATTGGTAGGCCCATTACCGGAGCTACGAGGTCCTGCAACGCATGCACCTTGTCCATGGCCTGGTTGTAGTCCTTTTCCCAGCCTTACCCCTCCTCAATAGCGTCATCACGCTCCTGGGTGAGGACCTCATTTTGCTGGGTCAAGGCCTGCACTTGCTGTTGTAATGCCGTGATGTCGACGCGGCTTTTCTTTTTTGCCTTCTTCAGACGATGGAACTGATTGTGTTGCTCGTTCAGTCGCTTTAGCGTCGGAAGGAGAACATTGCGGAGTGCGCTGTGAGCACTCTAGAAATGATCTCCACGACTGGTGCTGTCCTTGAGCTTCATGGCAAGACAATCCGTATGCACAGCTTGGCTGTCCATCACGGCCTTCCCTGCCCTCAACTGGAGGCTGAGGTTCGTCTCCGCGGGGTTGTACCTTGGGCAACCCGGATCTGTTGCCTCCAAGTACCTTTCCCTCCACACGTGATTATCTCGTCCCTCCACCGGAACGAGCGCGTATGGAGTGCCCTCCATAGCTCTCACATGGAGTTGGCAGAAATGTGACATGGTGTCGCGGGCTGCCACTTGCCACATTTCCTCCGGCTGTCTACCTCTCACCGTGACGGTGAACGGTGCCCAACCGGGTGGCGTAGGTCCTGCAGGAACTTCGACATGTATTGTCCATGTCTTGTTCCCCTCCTCACCTTCTTCCTTGCCAAGGTACTGCAGCATTTCCACATACCCGAAATATTGAAGCATTTGCTTCAACACTTCCGGATAACCGCTGCGGTGAGAACAGTGGGATACCACCCACCCGTTCTCCAATTGTCTATCCGCTGTCATGTGTAGAAACATATTTGAAAACGGTCAAATATTCATTTCAATAGTAATTCATTGAGTTATAACATAAAACATGTCATTGAACTCATAAAACTTGGAAACACAACTAAAACTTAGAACAATTTGATTGCTGGTCTGCTGCCCAAACTGACAGCCCTGACCAGTTTCCCTTTCAACCTGATTTAGACCATACTAAAGGCAAAACCAATTCTGGAGCTCAACATAAAAGTTAAAGCTAACTTCAATATATTTCCAGGAAGTATTTACTTGGCCTAATATATGTCCTGGTTCAAAAGTTACGAGATGTCAAAGTTGACAGAATTTCTGGAGACAATTGGACAGCACCTCCCTGCTTGAGGTACTGATTTGATCGAAGAATTCCAGTTAATTATACACCAAATTTGACAAAACTTTATGTTACAAAGTTGTAAACCATCTCATTAAATTTTCATAACTACCTCATTTTCTGTTTTTGGATTTTTATGCAGGAAGTTATGCTCAATTTACAGAGAGTTACAGAGAGTATTTGCTCTGCCCTGTTTTCTGGATAGTTTCAACTCTACTGCATTTTTCGACAGGTTAAGGGATGAAACACCTCTGGACATCAAAAGAAAAGTTGTAAAGCTCTCCCAAATATTTCCAGAAATGTATCATATGACCCCAGCCTCGAAATAACTCAACCTCTAACCCCTGATTAACTTCAGCATTATTTCAGCTGAAAACACGGGACTCTGTCCTTAGTATCCTATTAGTTGAAAACTTGTTAACTTTGAACATCCTGATTAAGGAAAGAAGTTACATCAAAGTTTTAGTGCTCTGGATTAAAACCCTAAAGTTTTGCAATGAGATTGCTCATTTAGTGGGATGTGACGTCGAAGCGTCACCAGTTCATGTCGGTATTATGTTCCTCGCAAAGAAAAACCTATACCGGACATAGCCGGCTTCGTTAGTTCAGTGGCACTAAATGTCTCTCGCACACGGATGCTACTTGTCTACCAATTCATGGTTAGACTACCTGCAAATAGCTCACACAATCATCAGACTCGGCTGTACACCGAGCCCGGCCCCAATACAGTTCATACACCCATCTGTCATCACTCGCATGGGTGTTCTCAAGCCAAACACTCCTTGAGCTACGTGTTCATGTTACTGACCATGTGATGAGGTCTCCCAAACTTGCCTGTAGCACGCCAGGGAAGGGCGTTGCTCGAATACCCCCAAACGACATGAAGAGTCGTATAGGATATTAAAGCGGGTCGGGTTACCTGCCACCCGTGAGGCTCCACCCTTTAGCTTGTGCGCAGTGGTGGACAGCGCTTACATGCACCCCACAAGACATATGACGTCCCGAGATGCATGATTTTCCGACATAAGCAAATATGTTAGTATTGCTACTTTCTATACACTAATAACATCCTTATATGGGCTACTAACTCGTTCCTCACCGAGTTTTTGAAAAAGATGACCTATTTAGTGCGTTAAATCTCAAGCAAGCTCTGATACCATGCTGAAAGTGGCCACACGGCCTCGTGGCGCCAGGATCAAGCTGAGGGGTGCTGTGTTGCAGAGCACCGGATAACACACATAAAATGGTACAAAGCGGAAGCAAAGTTTTATTACATAAACGAGTTTATGAACATTTTCACAACAAAATATGTTCAGTCTACCCTCACGGGCGTAGACTACACATCGAGTTCACGTTCAGCCCATGAACGTGTCCCCTCTAGAACACACGCACACTAACACGGTGGCGTGCACGACTCCCACTCGACAGGGTTTCCCTCTTGGGGTCCGTATCCTCCTCGGGAGTCTCTTCCTCATAACACCCTGCAAAAGCTTCAAACACAAGCAGTGAGCACGATGGCTCAGCAAGTCTGATCCGTCTTTCCTATCCATGAAACTTCTACATGTTGGGTCATGTGTATTTGGAAAAAGTAAGTTGCAAAGAACTCGCCTAATTATTTGAACCTTACTTTCAAGTTTTAGCAGCAAATTGTGGAAAACCTCACGCTAAGGAACTTGAGAGAGCCGCAATCAAACAAGAAATGCATTTCTCTCATGTACTTTGCCCAAGGTTGAAAAGAACTTTAATTCTCTCTAAACTACAGCAAGTCATTAACAATCAAGGTATAGCTTTCAATCAGCAACTTTTACATCACTCTAGCCCATTCTTTCTACGTCATGGTACAGTGAACAAGTGGTACTCACTGACCACAAGGGACGGTGATTATAATCAATTTATACCTGCAGGGTTACCCGAATAACCCGTCACGTACGCCCATACTCGATGTTGCCTACAGCAACCATCACAGATGTCGTACGCAACCACCTTTAATTCGTCAGCCAAATGTTGAACCGGTCCTATCGTCCCGAGCAAGAGGTCTCTGCGCGCGCATCCGCAGTGCTGCCAGCCAATTTACACCTCAAGCTCTCAACCTACCCTCTGGACGACAAGCAATGCCTGAATACCCAGTTACCTGAATTACATCGGTTTCCCGGTTCCCATATATCCGGTAGGTCTTCGGTACTCTTCTAGCTTGTTCAACAGGCCCGCACACGGCTCGGTCCTCAATCAACACAAGCGGAGCTATGGCACCCAGGCCCCAACATCCTGCTGCCCTTACCCTCTGCTCGGTCTCATTTTTCTTGCCATGTGTTTCATTTGCTACCTTTACCCAAGTAGTGTGCCTCTAGCCTATTCTCGCGAGCAGTTCGAACTACTCAACTTGTACCGAATCCTACACTATCCTAGCATTGCAGTAGCTAATCGAGTTTTACAAACCTAAGCCCAACCCAGGGTTTTCTTGGCTATGCATTTGGCTTTTCAAACAAGACTCTAATGCAAACTTTAAGTGGGTGCTCAAAGTAAGCTCTCAAAACAGTAAAATTTATAAAAAGGCTAATGCAAACCGGAGCTTGCCTTGCTGCTGTTGGTCGTAGGCTAGCTGTTCCTCTGGAGTGATGAAGTCTAATGCTTCCGGCTCCTCCTCAACCTTAGCGACTACATGAGATAAATACATATATGTATCAATTTGAATGCAGTTGAATTTGAAGTTGAAATTGTGAAGACTATAAGCCTTGCTAGACAGGCCCAATGACTCTGAAATTTTTACTGTGGTTTGTGTACAACCTAAACAGAGACTTGGCCAAGTTTTATTTGCAGCAAAGCTCATTTGAGCTCTCCACAAATAATTGTGTACTTGGCCTTAGCTGGAGCTCTTAGGGTGTTCTAGGGATTTTCATGGAGTAAGCTATGACTTTCTGAAAACTAGATTTTCAGAGTGTTATAATGGAGTTGGTTTCACTGAATTTGAAGGTTCCTAGCTAAAGATATGAGCTACACAATTTCAGGGAAAATCTGAAAATGTTTTTGGACATTTTCCATTTTCTGTGGAACAGTTTTATTAATCACACCATTAGGCGGTTCAAATTAGCTCGAACGGATCTGAAATTTATATGGTAGCTCCAGGATATTATGGTGAACATCCAGGCAAAATTTCATAATTTTCCTCCAAAGGGTTCTCCAGTTAAAATTCTAAAGAGTTTAAATTTTGAAGAATTAATTCTGGAGAAATAAGGATTTTCATAATGTGAAACTTGATTTGTTGGAAAGTACTTAGAGAGCTGAATCCAAAAGAATTTGGTTCACTCGATTTGGAGCTTCCTAGCCAAAGTTATGTGTGTGACACCCGGTTCCGAAAACAGAACCAAGTTAATGCATATGTGTGCCAAGGATGTTCATCACACATACACATGTAATCCACAATTTGAATTCAGAATATAACCACGAATAAATAGTGTTTAATTACTTTATTACATCGACTCATTGTCTCACTCATGAATCTCTAACTTATTCTAGCAGCGGAAGTCTCTAAACAATAGCGGAAATAACTAAAGAGCAGCAGGCTCCATCTTCAACTCCACAGGCATGTTGACGGTAGTTCGCACGCCTAGTACTCCACATGGTCCTCAAAGTACTCATCTCCTGTTGCTGATGTTTATGTGATAATGCAAGGGTGAGTACATGTCGTACTCAGCAAGTGCGGGAAAAGTATGACATGTAGCTTATAACAAGGTAGGGAATAAAAATGCTCATTGCGGCAAGCAAATTTTATTTCACAAACATGGTAAAAACAGCAACTAAGTCTAGGTGAGTTCAATCCCAATATAACCAAGTAAAACAGCAGCATTCTTTCATCATAATTCACCGTTTATCAAGTCTCATCCAGTCATTAATCTTTCTTAAGTTCATCTCATGCTCATAAATATTCATAACCATCTCATATTCATATAATCAAAACCAAACTCATTGTCATGACTCAAAACAGTCCCAAAACCAATCCCAATGACCATACCATAACCATACCGAATATCCATCCCAAGTTTTCCCTCTAATCATGGAAGTTGGCCAAGTGCTTGTGACCGGAAGCATGGCTATCATGATAGTTTTACACTCTGCAGAGGTGGCACCACTTTACCCACAAGTTTGTGATTTCGTCACCTGTCGGCGACTGCAGAACCTCCATTATACCAGTACACAACCGTTGGTGTATGGCCAAGAGATCACAAAATAGCCTTTACAAAGGGGCTACTAGATGTATGGACTCACTGAGGTTTCACCGGTAGGCTCGAATCACCATTCTCCCACCCACGGGCCCCCTCTTGTGTCATGCAGTTCCCAGGGCAGTCCTCTCTCAACTCCCATTCCCCGCACCATCCACGGTCCATAACAAGCTAGCAACACACCTAATTAATCAGCTAAGCTGCACCCATACTTGGCCCTATGGTGGCACTGTTTTCCTGGCATATTCTCACATGAACCAGTCCTTAGATCTACGGAAAGTTCCACCATCTCATCCAGCAACATTCATGAACTAATCTTGCCTACGTCTCCCCGATTCCATGCCCATTAACATCATTATGATCTCATCAACATTATTCATATGAGTGCAGTAGCTAAACATGTTTTAGTTCAGCTTCCCGTACCCCGTAGATTAAGCGAAGCAAAAAGGAAAAACGACCATACCCGACTCATCAACTTTCCCGGTGATATGGATGGTTAACAAAACTAGTAAACTCCTATAAAAGTGTGTCCCATCAAGTTGACTCAAGCGTACGAGTTTTCGCAAACAAAACAGTTTCAAAACATGGGATCAATATGGTCAAGGGGCACTTGCCTTGCTCCCGTGGTTCTTGTTGTTCGAGTGTCTCAAAGTCTTGGTGCTGTAGTTCCTCGTAGATGGCTTCTTGAGCTTGTTCTTCTACTCACGATCACGCACATACAAAATTTACAGCAATTAAACATCATACACAAACTTTACTCAAGATGCAATAGGGTAAATGAATGCAAATCCTATGGTGATGTTTAATTAATCTAGTTTGTACGTGTTTTGCATGTTTTAACGAGCTTTCATGGGGTTTTGTGATGAACAAGGGTGCTGGGATGAAGTGTGGAAGTGGTGATGATCTTGACTCAAGATCTAGATCAATTCCACCGTCAAAAACCAATCAAAACGCGATCTGTCCACACGTAAAAGTTTCTCTTCGAACGGGGCGAAGTAAATGGATTCGTAGAACCATCGAGATGTTGTAAGATGGTTAATGGAGACCTACCTCACTTCCTTTTGGTGGCATGGTCTTCCTTCTAGCAATGGCAGCAGCGTGGAATTTTTATATGGATGATTAGGACAGAACAGATCGTCGGCTCTTTTCCGGTGACGACGAGGCGTGATGGGGCTCATCGGCGGGGCTCGACGACGGGGCTCGATGGCGGGGCTTGCCTGAGGGGCTCGATGGCGGGGCTCGACAGCGGGGCTAGACGGCGAGGCTCGACGGTGGGGCTCGATGGCGGGGTTCGTCGGTAGTGCTCATCGGCGGCTGAACTCCGGCGAGGGGAGGGGGTCCAACTCGGCGAGTTGGGGGCTAAGGCCTCCAAGTAGCCGACTTGGGGGGGGGGGGAAGAGGGGAGGTGGGGCTGCGGCCAAGGGGTGGGGGGGAGGTTGGGTTCTATTTATAAGGGGGGAGGGGGAGAATCCTAATCCAATTGGAGCAAAACCCTAACAAACTTTTCCCCAATTAATTTGATGCGGCAGCAATGTGAGGAAAATTCCCCAAATGTGGGGAAAATTCCCCTTTTTGGGGGAATTGGGGAATTTGGGGAAAATTTTGGGGAAATTGAAAATAGCTCGTTTCAGCTATATTTTTCCCATTCCCCGCCATTTCTATGTCACTTACTCCATTTCTACTTTCCCCTCTCCATTTCCATGTCCCACTCTCCATTTCTACATTCCCATCTCCATTTCTATGTCCCATTTCTCCATTTCTATATGCCCTTCTCCATTTCTATGGTTCCTTCCTCCATTTCTATGGTCCTTTCTCCATTTCTATGGTCCTTTCTCCATTTCTATGGTTCTTTATCCATTTCTATGGTTCTTTTTCCATTTCTATAGTTCCTTTCTCCATTTCTATGGTTCTTTCTCCATTTCTATGGTTCTTTTTCCATTTCTATAGTTCTTTCTCCATTTCTACTTCTTTTATAATGTTTCTCTACATGAAAAATGTATGCAATGCTTGGAAATGAATTTGAGAGTGTTACAAACCTACCCCCCTTAAACTGAATCTCGCCCTCGAGATTCGATAGAGTAGAGAATAGATGAGGGAATTCCGCCTTGAGGTCTTTCTCACGCTCCCATGTAGTTTCGGCTTCCGTGTGATGGCTCCATTGTACCTTGCACCAACGGATCACTTTGTTCCTCGTGACCCTTTCCTTCACGTCCAAAATTTTGACAGGGTGCTCCACGTATGTCAGATCCTCTTGAAGCTCAAGCTTATCCATCGGTACTTGTTCTTCCGACACACTTAAGCACTTCTTTAGTTGGGACACGTGAAATACGTCATGTACGTCGGAGAGGTGCGTTGGCAGCTCTAGTTGATAGGCTACTTCTCCTCGCCTGCCCAAAATCTTGAATGGCCCAATGTAGCGAGGTGCTAATTTTCCCTTGACGTTAAACCGTCGTTGGCCTCGGATAGGCGATACCTTAAGATACACGAAGTCTCCCACTTCGAAGGTCAATTTTCTTCGCCTATTGTCCGTGTAAACTTTCTGTCGTGACTGAGCAGCCTTCAAATTTTCTTGTATCGCTTGGACTTGCTTCTCAGCATCTTGCAGCACTTTGGGTCCAAACACTTGGCTCTCTCCGGTCTCATTCCAGAACAGCGGCGTTCTACACCGTCTACCATACAATGCCTTGAAAGGTGACATCTTCAAGCTGGCTTGGTAGCTGTTGTTGTATGAGAATTCAGCATACGGGAGACTCCTATCCCAACTACGCCCATGTTTCAAGGCGCAAGCTCTCAACATGTCTTCCAAAATTTGATTTGTCCTCTCAGTTTGCCCGTCGGTTTGCGGGTAATAAGCGGAGCTGAAATCCAGTCGTGTACCCATAGCTTCATGCAGCTTCTTCCAGAACCTAGAGGAAAATTGAGAACCCCGATCTGAAACTATCTCCTTCGGAACTCCATGGCGGCACACGATTTGCTCCATATACAGCTTGGCTAGTTGTTCAACGTTGTACTTGGTTTTAACAGGAAGGAAAAGGGCTGTTTTTGTCAATCGGTCCATGATAACCAAAATAGAGTCGTAACCTGACTGAGAACGTGGCAATCCAACGATGAAATCCATGCTGATGTCTTCCCACTTCCACTCGGGTACTTTCAATGGCTGCAACAGTCCAGCGGGTCTTTGATGTTCGGCCTTCACCCGTTGGCACGTGTCGCATAAGGCAACATATTCAGCTATGTCCCTTTTCATACCATCCCACCAATAGCAAGTTTTCAGGTCCTTGTACATCTTTGTACAGCCGGGATGTATGGAATAAGGTGAGTCATATGCCTCCTTTAACATCGTGCCGTGGATGTGCTTCACGTTAGGCACACAAATCATTTTCCCTAACCAAAGCGTGCCTTTCTCGTTTTCCTTGAAATACTTTTCTATGCCTTGTCGGATTCTTTCCTTGATTTCCTTGATTTCCTCATCCGTTGCTTGGCCATCTCGTATCTCTTGTTCCAGCGAAGAGTTGAGTTCTATCACTTCCATCGCGTTCAAGAACCCGAGATGTAACCGTTCGAACTCCTTGCGCAGCTCAGGCGGCAGCTCCCGAACCGTGAGTTGGTGACATGCTCCCTTTCGGCTCAACGCATCAGCTACTACATTGGCCTTTCCGGGGTGATAATTGATTCCCACATCATAATCCTTGATGAGTTCCAACCATCGACATTGCCTCAAATTCAGATCCGTTTGCGTGAATATATACTTGAGGCTTTTGTGATCCGTATAGATCTCACATCGGTGGTCAAGGATATAATGTCTTCAAATCCTCAATGCATGTACCATGGTTGCAAGTTCCAAGTCATGTGTGGGGTAATTCAGCTCATGTTTCTTTAGTTGTCACGACGCATAGGCTACCACTTGTCCTTCTTGCATGAGCACACATCCAAGCCCTTATCTTGATGCGTCACAATATATGTCGAAGCTCTTGCTCACGTTCGGCAATACCAAAACCAGCGCTGTGGTTAGTCTTTTCTTGAGCTCCTCAAAGCTTTTTTGGCACACTGGTGTCCACTGAAATGCTTTTCCCTTCATTAGCAATTCAGTCATAGGCTTCGCTATTTTGGAGAAATCCTTGATGAACCGGCGGTAGTATCTAGCCATCCCAAGGAAACTCCGAATGTCTCTCACATTCTGTGGTTGGTTCCACTTCAAAATGTCTCCCACTTTTCCAGAATCAACCGATACTCCTACCTCGGAGATGATGTGGCTTAGGAACGATATCTCCCTTAGCCAAAATTGACACTTGCTGAACTTGGCATACAATTGATGCTCTCGCTGTTTCTGCAACGTCAATCTCAAGTGTTCTTCATGTTCTTCCTTGCTTTTCGAATACACCATGATATCGTCAATGAAAACCACGACGAACTTGTCCAAGTACTCCATGAAGACCTTATTCATGAGGTACATAAAGTATGCAGGTGCATTTGTTAACCCAAAAGACATAACGATATATTCATATGAACCATACCATGTTCGAAACGCAGTTTTGGGTATGTCGGAGGGCTTAATCTTCAGCTGGAAGTATCCTTACCGAAGATCAATCTTGGAGAAAATTCGAGCACCTTGGAACAGGTCCTCTACACGGGGCAGCGTGTATTTATTCTTGATCGTCACCTCATTGACAGACCTATAATCCACAAACATCCTTTGAGTCCCATCCTTCTTGTCTACGAAGAGCACAGGGGCTCCCCACTGTGACGAGCTTGAGCGTATAAAACCCTTTTCTAGCTGCTCCTGAATTTGCTTATTGAGCTCCACTAGTTCATTAGCGGGCATCCTATACGGCCTTTTCGCTATAGGTGCAGTTCCGGGTACTAAATCAATGGCGAATTCAATGTCCCAGTCAGGTGGCATACCTGGAAGTTCTTCCGGGAACACATCTAAAAATTCCTGAACCGCCTGAATGCTTTCCAATGTTGCTTCTTCGACGTGGTTCAATGCTGCCTTCTCGGTTGCCGGTTGGGCTGATTCGAACTCAATACGAGTACCGTGCTCACTTGGCAACTGCAAGATCCTCTCAACACATTGAATCACTCCGTTGTGCTTGCTTAACCAATCCATTCCAAGTATTATGTTAGTCCCGTTGGGAATCCAAGACAATAAGGTTGGCGAGAAAGTCTACCCCCCTCATTTTATTGCTTACTTTCGGAATTGAAAGAAGAGGTTTCCCAACTATATGAATCAAGGTGTATGAACTAAGCATCTTCTTTCATTAACATCAGCCTATATGAGGATGTGAACAAGTGCCAAAGAATCTCACATCTCTCTACTATGTGTGGATGTGGACTTTCTCAGAAGCATCCCACAACTCACACCCAAGCACACAAACATAAGCAATCATCACAGAAATTCAGCACACCACTGTTATTCAAGCTACTACGATCTAAGCGTTCCTATCACTGCTTATTCAATGGGAAACCTAAACTTAATTGTGAGAACCGGTGCTGTTCTCGTGGTGTGACGGGGGTGGTCCATACATGGGCGCACGCCATGTTGAGTCGGCTGTCCATATAGGGTTAGATGACGCTGGTGCTCCATTTGCTCCCGCGTTGGCACGAGTCTCCTCCTGTTTTTCCAGCAAGTACAGCTTCTTGCGGAGGTAACGGATCTCTTCTTGTGCACTTGCGTAGCGGTTTCCTAACTCTACGAGCAACCTCTGAGACTTGTCAACAGCTTGTGGGTTGGAAAGAGCTGTTACATGGGGTCCAACGATCTCTCTTCATGAACTGAATTATTGGCCCATTCATCTCCTTCATTATTGGTCTCAGCAAGGGGTGGCTCCTCCTCGGGTTCATCTTCTCCCATCATAGTTTCATGAAGTTCCTCGGGGTATAAGCCCACGTGAAACTCCTCCTGAGGTGCGTACTAATGCTGTTCTTGTGGGTCATCGTCCATGTCATCTTTGAATGGTTCCACCTCTTCCGGATCCTCTTCCTCATGCATATAACTATTGACTTCATCTTCATCACGAGGTTCCATCTTCACTTCCTCCCAATATGGTCCGTCGTTCACCTCAATGGGATTAAGAGCACTCCCACGTGGTGGTGGACGAGCTCTTATGTGTGCTGTGCTCCTGGTCACCGGCATCTATAAATAAGACATGAGAAACCTTATAGAAGGAAAAAATAACTCCCAAAACTTCAGAAACTATGGAGCAAGAAGCAAAGGTGTTGCTGTCCAAAAGAAGAGAAAAGAGGGGCTGAAAATAGCACTTTGCGGTGGCTGAATTGACAAGAAAAGTGCAGCAGCAAGCAATTTCGAAAATAGCAGTTTTAGATAGGTGTTCCTATGTGTTTAAGAGTGTCCATTCTACCTAGTATTGCATCCTACGGTCAACGTGGCTCTGATACCAATCTGTGACACCCGGTTCCGAAAACAGAACCAAGTTAATGCATATGTGTGCCCAGGATGTTCATCACGCATACACATGTAATCCACAATTGAATTCAGAATATATCCACGAATAAATAGTGTTTAAGTACTTCATTACATCGACTCATTGTCTCACTCATGAATCTCTAACTTATTCTTGCAGCAGAAGTCTCTAAACGACAGAGGAAATAACTAAATAGTAGCAGGCTTCATCTTCAACTCCACAGACATGTTGACGGTAGTTCACACGCCTAGTACTCCACATGGTCCTCAAAGTACTCATCTTCTGTTGCTGATGTTTATGTGATAATGCAAGGGTGAGTACATGTCGTACTCAGCAAGTGCGGGAAAAGTATGACATGTAGCTTATAACAAGGTAGGGAATAAAAAGGCTCATTGCAGCAAGCAAATTTTATTTCACAAACATGATAAAAACAGCAACTAAGTCTAGGTGAGTTTAATCCCAATATAACCAAGTAAAACAGCAGCATTCTTTCATCATAATTCACCGTTTATCAAGTCTCATCCGGCCATTAATCTTTCTTAAGTTCATCACATGCTCATAAATATTCATAATCATCTCATATTCATATAACCAAAACCAAACTCATTGTCATGACTCAAAACAGTCCCAAAACCAATTCCAATGACCATACCATAACCATACCGAATATCCATCCCAAGTTTTCCCTCTAATCATGGAAGTTGGCCAGGTGCTTGTGACCGGAAGCACGGCTATCATGATAGTTTTACACACTACTTAGGTGGCACCACTTTACCCATAAGTTTCAGATTTCGTCACCCGTCGGCGACTGCAGAACCTCCATTATACCAGTACAAAACCGTCGGTGTATGGCCAAGAGATCACAAAATAGCCTTTACAAAGGGGCTACTAGATGTATGGACTCACTGAGGTTTCACCGGCAGGCTCGAATCACCATTCTCCCACCAACGGGCCCCCTCTTGTGCCATACAGTTCCTAGGGCAGTCCTCTCTCGACTCCCATACCCTGCACCATCCATGGTCCATAACAAGCTAGCAACACACCTATTTAATCAGGTAAGCCGCACCTATACTTGGCCTTGTGGTGGCACTGTTTTGCTGGCATATTCTCGCATGAACCTGTCCTTAGACCTATGACAAGTTCCACCATCTCATCCAGCAACATTCACGAACCAAGCTTTCCTAGATCTCCCTGATTCCATACCCATTAACATCATTAAGATCTCATCAACATTATTCATATGAGTGCAGTAGCTAAACATGTTTTAATTCAGCTTCCCGTATCCCATAGATTAAGCGAAGCAAAAATGAAAAATGACCATACCCGACTCATCAACTTTCCCGGCGACAAGGATGGTTAACAAAACTATTAAATGTAAAGGTCCCAAAAATATGAACACAAAGAAAATTGTGTTTGCACAAAGTTAGTTCATATGTAGGAAAATGGGACTTGTTTAAACTTTTTCACATGTGATAATACAAATGAAAGCTCCCTTCACACAAGTTCAATGGTTATTTGAAAACATGGAACAAAAAGGAATTTGAAACCAAGTAGGGAAGTATCCATATGTGTGAGAGAGCTAAATTCAGATTTTGGAGCAAGTTGGTTCCACTCAAAAATCCAAATGAGATTAACACAATGGTTTTCTAAACTGTTGTATTAAAAATCTCATTTGCAGCAGCCAAATCAAGGATCAGGTTTCATATTTGAATTCTTTAGGTCCAAATTAAGGGGTAGGCAAAGTCTCATGAATTGTCGAAGATATTTGCTACCCATTTTTCCAAATAGACCTAAATGTGCAATGAATTCAAATACCTATTTGAATTTGAATGAATTGTGCCCAATTATTCAAATACAGTTTAGTTTTCAACTCCACAGAGTTGAATTTCATCATTCGCAAATTGTTGGGATATTTTGGGGAGATAAGGGGGAGATGGGACCCACTTGTCATATGTATCAAAATATCTTTGCAGAGGAATTGGGTCTCTGTTTTGCTGCCTTCGGGAGATCGACAGCAGCTGCTCGCGACAGCAAACCGGCAGCTGGTCGACCGCCCCGCAACCGACTCCAATGCCGATACAGCCCCCCTCAGCACCCTCATCCATCCATAACGTGTTCTCCCTCTGCTCATGGACAGAGCACTGAGGCTCTCCCTCCCGCACACTGTGCTGAGTAAACTCGCCTCTGCCACACCACCACTCGCTCGGTGACCTTCAAATTTCCACGAACCGAGGCTAGTGAGTAGCAAGATGGTACCAGGGTGTCACCCTCGTCCTCCTTGACGTACTCCCGACCGGTGATCAGCTCTCCAACCCCGGGAGCAACTGACCGCGTGAAGGCCAAACCGAACCCGATGAGGAGGCTCCCGCGGACAGCTCAACCTGGTGAGTGTCACGACCAAGTACCGGCGCCCCCGGATGCGCCAAGGCACCGTGGTGCTCTCCTCCCAAGCTCAGACCATGCCATGCACCACCGGGAGAGAATTTTGAGAAGTTGCTTCGGCATACTCAATTCGACCGCCGGCACGGTAATCCCAAATTCCCTCTCAATTCTCATTCTGAGGTTGTCAAAGTTTGCACGAAGGGTCCAAAGTGGTAGGCGATCCTTTGCTCTTTACAGTTCTAGACTGAAACTGCACCTAGATCGAGTATTTCATGGGTTTCTACCGGCAACCGAACTGGGGGACCGCGGTCGCACGGTGAAAGCATGTTTGCCATCGTTCCCGAATGTTTTTGAGGCTATGTCGAGCTCCCCCATCGTTCACTGGTGCTGTAGCACCGTTTTGCCGAGCTTTTAGCGCACTAGGGTGGCCGGCCGACGTCGCCGATGATGTGCCGAGATGCCGCATCGCCGCTAGCTACCGTAGAGGCTTCGCCGGCTCGGGGAAACCTCACCATCGTGCTCAGCGCGTCAGGATAGGCCCTGGCGGCAAGCAGAGGCTCGGGCAGACCCCGGGAGATCGGTTTCCGGCGATCTCCGGCGAGGGCGGCGACGCGGGCACCCGGGCGCGGGAACTGACCCGAGGTTGAAGAAGGGGCCGGCGGGCCCAGTCGTCACTGAGCGAAAGTTTAAAACCCTGATCTTATGTGGCGGTTGGATCCGGTGCGACTGCGCGTATAGAAACGTGTTGCCCCGTGTGTCTTTGTGCCAGTGAGTGACACGTAGCCCGGACCCACTGTCAGTGTTTTAAACATTTTAGGGTTTTCAGTTTCCAGTTCAATCTTTGAAGAGCCATAACTTTGTGTAGGAATTTCAAAAAATTGTGAAACAAATTTTGTTGAATTCCTCTCAAAGAGTACTATCCATGGATGCAGCCCAATATTAATGAAAATCCCTGGATTTGGCTCATTAATTCATATAAGGATAATTTTGTAGGAATTGTTCCAGGGGTTCTGTGTATAGGAAAATTCCAAAAATTGGACAGGAGATTCTTCCAAAAACACTTGACCTCCAGTAAAAATTTCAGAGGCATTGGATCTCAATTGCTTTGTCAAATGTGGTGTTAATTCCTTATGTCTCTGAAAAATTGGAAAATAGAACAGAGCTCATTTTCAGATTTTTCCCAATTCATGTGAAGCTCATATCTTTGTGTAGAAACCTCCAAATTTAGTGATTCAAATTGGGTTAGATTCAGATTGACAAATTCTATCCAAATATGCAACCCAATTTGTATGGAAGTCCTTATTCAATTCTGGAAAATTCTTTAAAGCTTTCCAGCAAAGGAATTTTAGAGGGAGTTTGGTTTATACAAAAATCCTCAAATTTTGCCAGAATAATCATTAGGATGTTATTGAACTCCTGTAAAACTTTCAGCTCATTTGGAGTTGAATTATGTTGGAGAATTCAGATTTTAATGTACTGTATTCAAATGAATACAGAGACTTCTCAGAAATTGTCCCAGAGTTAGAAAAATCATTTCTGGGTAATTTCTTAGCTCTAAAAATCCTAGGAAAATTTATTCAGACTCAATGAACTATAAGTGAAATTGTAGTTCACCTAATTGGGCATGAACATGTGAGTTAATTCAGAATTAATTTCATTGTGCTTAATTACTTAGGGAATTATTCTGAAAAAAATCCTCAATGAAAAGTGTTCATTTTTGGTCCAGAGCACTTTCATGTGACCAGGAACTCACATGCAAATTTTCATCTCAAATTGAGCATTGAGTCTCCCTGTCCTTGTTCTCCATTCTATTGGATGTGAAGAACAACATAGGGTTAGTGTGGCAATTGTGCGAGACACAATTTTCTTCCACCTTAGCTGCAATTTAGCAAGCTAAATCCCTGTGTAGTGTATGACTTCCTGTAAAAAATTCGAAGTCTTTGGAGATCGGGATCTTTAGTTATGTCCAGATCATTAGAGCTCATCTTATATGGCATTAGAAACTTAGCTAGAGGTGTAATGAAACATCTAAGGCAGATTTAGTCTCTTTGAGTTCTTTGCACAACAGAGGCAACCACTTCATATTAGGATCTCTACACAGCCTCTGTTCTTAAGAAGTTTTAATCTCTAAGCCTGTGAATTACATTATAAAATACTATGCATATACATGCCGATAGGGTTCACGATGAAGGACATCGATGGAGCCATCCCTTGACGTGTGGATCAGTTGAGCAAGTTCAGAAAGATCAAGGGATTGAAGATCACTAACTTCTATTATATACTACTACCTTACAAAGCAGGCAAGCTCCGGTTTGCATTAACCTTTTTACAAAGTTTTATTATTTTGAGCACTTACTTGCGTATCATTATTTCTTGCACTGGAGTCTTGTTTGAAAATCCAAATGCATAGCCAAGAAAGCCATGGGTTGGGATTAGGATTGAAAACCCCGTTAGCTACTGCAATGCTAAGATAGAGTAGGATTCGGTACAAGTCGAGTAGTTGGAACTACTCGCGAGCATAGGCTAGAGGCACTCGACTCGGGTAGAGATAGCACATGATACACATGGCAATAAAAATGAGACCGAACGGAGAGTAAGGGCAGCAGGACTTCGGGGCCTGTGTGCTATAGCTCCGCTTGTGTCGATTGAGGACCGAGCCATGTGCGGGCCTGTTGAACAAGCTAGAACAGTACCTAAGACCTACCGGCTATATGGGAAACGGGAAACCGATGTAACTCGGGTAGCTGGGTATTGAGGCATTGCCCGTTGTTCAGAGGGTAGGTTGAGAGCTTGAGGTGTAAATCGGCTGGCGGCACTGAGATGCGCATGCAGAGATCTCTTGCTCGGGACGATGTGACCGGTTCAATATTTGGCTGACGGGTGAAAGGTGGTTGCGTACGGCGTCCGTGATAGTTGCTGTAGGCAACATCAAGTACGGACGTACGTGACGGGTTATTCGGGTAACCCTGCAGGTGTAAATCGATTATAATCGCCGTCCCTCACGGTCAGTGAGTACCACTTGTTCACTGTACCGTGACGTAGAAAGAACAGGCTAGTTACATGTTAAAATGTTGCTGATTGAAAGATGGACTTGATTGTTAATGATTTGCTGTAGTTTAGAGCTAATTAAAGTTCCTTTCAACTTTGGGCAATGTACATGAGAGAAATGCGTTTCTTGTTTGATTGCCGCTCTCTCATGTGCCTTAGCGTAAGGTTCTCGACAACCTGGTGCTAAAACTTGAAAGTAAGGTTCCACTAATTAGGCGAGTCCTTTGCAACTGGTTTTTATCTCATGTACCCATCACCCCTCATGTAGAAGTTCCATTTTTAGGAGAGACGGGTCATTCTTGCTGAGCCTTCGTGCTCACTGCTTGTGTTTGAAGCTTTTGCAGGGTTCTATGAGGAAGGGACTCCCAAAGAGGAGACGGAACCCCAGGAGGGTAACCCCCTCTTGTGGGAGTCGTGCACGCCGCCGTGTTACTGTGCGTGTGTGCTAGCAAGGACACGTTCATGGGCTGAACGTGAACTTGATGCATAATCTACGCCCGTGAGTGTAGACTGGACCTATTTTGATGTAAAATGTTCATTAACCACTCTATGTAATAAAAGTTTTGCTTCCGCTTTGTACCTTTGATGTGTGTTATCCGGTGCTGTGCAACGCAGCACCCCTCAGCGTGATCCTGGCTCGACAAGACCGTGGTGTCGTGTCAGCGTGGTATCAGAGCTCGCTTGAGGCTTAACACATTACGAAGGTCATCTTTTTCAAAAATCCAGTGAGGAACGAGTTAGTAGCCCATATAAGGATGTTATTAGTGTATAGAAGGTGGCATACTAACCTATTTGTCTATGTCGGAAAATCGTGTATCTCGGGACGTTTATGTCTTGGGCAGTGCACGTAAGCGCTGTCCACCAGTGCACACAAGCTGAAGGGTGGAGCCCCACGGGTGGCAGGTAAACCGACCCGCTGTGCTATCCTCTACGACTCTTCATGTCGTTTGGGGTATTTGAGCAACGTCTGTCCCTGGCGTGCGTGGTGCAATTTGGGAGACCCCGTCACGTGGTCTGAACTGTGAACACGTAACTCAAGGCGTGTTTGGCTTGAGAACATCCGGGCGAGTGATGACGGCCGGGTGTACGAACTTTATGGATACCGGGCTCGGTGTGCAGCCGAGTCTGACGATTGCTTGAGTTAATTGCAGGTAGTCTAACCACAAAACGGTAGAAGTATAGCATCCGTGTGCGAGATACGCTTAGTGCCACTGAACTAACGAAGCCGGCTAAGTCCGGAATAGGATTTGCTTTTGTGAGGCAACGTAGTACCGTCATATGTCTTACGGTGCATCGCCACCGTACTACACTTTGTAACTTATTTCCTATGAAGAAATTATTCATGACTAACTTTAAACTAAAAATGTAAGTTGGAAAACACATATTAGTTCCTGAACTCTTCATTTGAACTAAATTTCAAAGGGGGGAATTCGTAGGTTCCTATGTTTCTCAAAAACAGAGTGCTCTGTTCTGGCAGAAATTTTTGCTGGACTTTGATAGAGCATAACTCTGAGAATATTTACCCAATGGAGGTGTATGATACAGTTCTGGAAAGGTTTTTAATTGCTCTACAACTTCTTTGTAGAACTCCAGAGCAACAACACACGCCAAATTGGTTGAATGTCCAGCTAAATGCAAACTGTTCAGAAAACAGGACAGATGCAAATCTCCCTGGATGTTTCGGTAAAACACTTATAACATTCTGTAGAAAAATCTTTAAAGGTCATATGATACACCGTTGGAAAGGTTATGAGATAAGAAACATTGTTGTAGTTCAGAGTTTGTTCAGATTCCTATTGTATTTGCATATACAACTGTGATAAAACCAGCCACATACAAAGGAGATGCTGGCAAATTTTATCCAGGAATTCTGTCAACTTTGAAGAATCATAACTCTTGATCCAGAAGTGATATAGAAGCATGTGAATACTCGTTGGAAAGATATTGGAGTTAACTTTCAGTTTGGTATACAACATGAGTGATGAAAATGCTTCTAACTGGATCAAAGTGTAGATTTAGTGCATCAAGGTCTGTTCTGTACAAAGGAGGAAAATGAGTGATATCGTGCAGGTCAGTACAAGTTATGTGCCCCAAAAGTACTGGTTGGTGTTCCAAATGCCATTCAGTGAAATGGAGGCCCCTTTACGATTAACTCCTTAGAGGTTGATTGCTGGTCAAGTACCACAACTTGCACCACCTCCAGAGCAGCAGCATTAGACGGTGGTTTGTACTCCATCGCTGCAGCTATATGTATCTAGCTCCAACCACAAGCTAGAGAAGAGCCGGAGAGACATCCGTGCTCTACTTGTGGTCGGATGGGCCATTATGCTAGGTATCGTATGGAAAGAATTCAAGGTTGCGGATCATCATACTTTCAATGATCAGACCCGTACCTATATCTGCAGAAAAGAGGGCAGACAAGGGGCAACATTCACTACACAGTGAGTGATGATGTTCCAGAAGGAGAAGCCGTGTTAGTAGAGATGTTTTCTCT
Source organism: Neostapfia colusana (assembly GCA_030760725.1). Classification (NCBI taxonomy): domain Eukaryota; kingdom Viridiplantae; phylum Streptophyta; class Magnoliopsida; order Poales; family Poaceae; genus Neostapfia; species Neostapfia colusana. The sequence continues at coordinate 23,178,830 of JASWHV010000011.1, forward strand.
GAATCGGCTACCGGTATTAATTCTCTTGGACTTAGGTGCCACACCTAGCTTTGTTAGTCAATCTTTTGTGGCTCAACATCAGCTCCAAACCACTTTTACAAAGAGGTGATACCTCATATCTTTGCCGGGGCAGCATTACAAGAAGTGATGTTGTTTTCCAAGCATCTCTTTGTTTGCGGGTTAGACTATAACCCGCGAACCTCCTTATTCTTGGGGTCTGAAGATCGACATTATTTTGGGGATGTCGTGGTTGAATTACCACAAAGTGGTTCACAACATCAATTTTATACCGTTAAGCTCAGACTCTCCACGGCACGGTCTTCATACATTAGTTCTGGGCGCCAGTCGGCAACAGATTGCAATATTGAACCACTTGGAAACTGTTTAGATAGAGGGCAGTCCGGTGGTACATAGATTTTAGGGGTGTTTCCCAATTATTACCGGGCATACCGCCGAACGGGACAGAGTTCAAGATGAAACTTGCGCCGGGAACACCACCGAGTTTGTGAAGGCCGTACAAATGGCACCCAATGGATGGGCAGAGTGGAAGACACCGCTAAATAACCCTATGAGCAAAGGTTTTATACGACTGAGTCATTACCTTGGGGTATTCAGCATTGTTTGCAAAGGGGAAGCACGAAACACTACGACTTTGTGTAGTGCTCGTCTGCTTAACACTGTGGCAATCAAGAACCAGTACCCGTTACCACAGATCGACGTATTGTTTGATCAGTTGGTCAAAGCAAAGATCTTCTCCATAATGGATTTAATATTAGGGTACCATCAGATTAAGATGCGGGCTGAGGATATTCTAAAGACAGCTTTTTGACGAGGTACGGTATTTATGAGTACCTTGTCATGTTCCTTGGTTCCACCAACCCTCCAGCTCACTTTATGTATCTAATGAACTCGGTATTCATGCCGGAGCTGGAAAAGTTTGTCGTGGCCTTCATCGATGACCTGCTGGTTATTCCAAGTCTGAGGAAGAACACGAGAAGCACCTGTGTATAGTCTTGCAAAGGCTGCGGGATCACAAGCTATACGCGAAATTCAGCAAGTGCGAATTCTAGATATCAAAAGTATTTTTTTCTCGGGCATATCATCTCAGCGAAGGGCATCGCTGTAGGCCCGAGTAAGGTCGCACAAGTGCTGCATTGAAAGTCCCCGAGAACTGTTCACGAGGTATGGAGTGTCCTCGGACTCGTGGAACATTATCGGAAGTTCATCCTGAACTTCTCGAAGATTGCCAAGCCTATGACAGAGCTGCTAAAGAAGGCTACCAAATATGTTTGGAGTCCAGCATGTGAAGCGGCATTCAAGGCTTTAGTCAAGCACCTGACATCAGCACCGGTTTTGGCGCAGCCAGACACAACAAAACCGTTCGAAGTGTACTGCGGTGCATCCGGCATTGGGCTCGGATGTGTGCTGATGCAAGACTGAAGAGTGGTCACGTATGGATCACGGCAGCTTAGAAACCATGAGCGAAATTATCCAACCCACGATTTGGAGCTCGCTGCCATGGTACTCGCACTCAAAATGTGGAGGCACTACCTACTCGGTAACCTTGTACATTTATATACCGACCACAAGAGCCTCAAGTACATATTCACTCAGAAGGAGTTGAACATGAGGCAGAGAAGATGGTTACAATTGATAAAGGATTACGAAATAGAGATCCATTATCGTCCGGGCAAGGCAAACGTAGTGGCAAATGCGCTAAGCTGCAAGTCACACATCAACGATCTGACCATCACGCCGTTTGGAGAGAGCGAGCCACTATTACGTGTGGTTCCCCCTAGAGCTCTCTACAATTTAGCTTTTATCCCCACCATCCATGAAGAAAGGGTGGCAATCCAGAAACAGGACAGGGGCATGTCACATTTGAGGGGACATATAGATAGTGGGGAGTTGAAATGTTTCCGGAAAGACGGAGACGGTGTCCTGTGGTTTGAAGGACAGAATTGTCGTACCCCGTAACCCAGAATTTAGGAAGTACATTTTTGGACGGGGTTCACTTGTCAGAGTTTCTATTCACCCCGATTCATCGGTCCATTTCAGGTTTTGGATAGATGTGGTTCCGTTGCATACCGGCTGGAATTACCAACAATATTCACCGGTGTGTATGACGTCTTCCATCATTCTCAGCTGAGGAAGTGTCTCAAATGTTTAACCACCACTCAGCTAGAGAACATCGAGGAACTGAAACCAGATTTCACACCTCAGGAGGGACTAGTTCAGATCATCGACATAAAGGACCGAACCACACGCCACCATACGTTGTGGTTCTATAAATTTTTATGGAGTTGTTACTCCAAGGTTGAAGCGACATGGGAGAGCGAAGGATTTCTTCGCGCCAATCATCCCGACCTTTGACGTCACACATCCTATGATTTTTCCACCATCCTCCCTCTCATTTTTACCTTATAATCTCAGGATGAGATTCTTTTAAGGGGGGAGGAATGTAAAGGTCCCAAAAATATGAACACAAAGAAAATTGTGTTTGCACAAAGTTAGTTCATATGTAGGAAAATGGGACTTGTTTAAACTTTTTCACATGTGATAATACAAATGAAAGCTCCCTTCACACAAGTTCAATGGTTATTTGAAAACATGGAACAAAAAGGAATTTGAAACCAAGTAGGGAAGTATCCATATGTGTGAGAGAGCTAAATTCAGATTTTGGAGCAAGTTGGTTCCACTCAAAAATCCAAATGAGATTAACACAATGGTTTTCTAAACTGTTTAATTAAAAATCTCATTTGCAGCAGCCAAATCAAGGATCAGGTTTCATATTTGAATTCTTTAGGTCCAAATTAAGGGGTAGGCAAAGTCTCATGAATTGTTGAAGATATTTGCTACCCATTTTTCCAAATAGACCTAAATGTGCAATGAATTCAAATACCTATTTGAATTTGAATGAATTGTGCCCAATTATTAAAATACAGTTTAGTTTTCAACTCCACAAAGTTGAATTTCATCATTTGCAAATTGTTGGGATATTTTGGGGAGATGGGACTCACTTGTCATATGTATCAAAGTATCTTTGCAGAGGAATTGGGTCTCTGTTTTGCTGCCTTCGGGAGATCGACAGCAGCTGCTCGCGACAGCAAACTGGCAGCTGGTCGACCGCCCCGCAACCGACTCCAATGCCGATACAGCCCCCCTCAGCGTCCTCATCCATCCATAACGTGTTCTCCCTCTGCTCATGGACAGAGCACCGAGGCTCTCCCTCCCGCACACTGTGCCGAGTAAACTCGCCTCCGCCACACCACCGCTCGCTCGGTGACCTTCAAATTTCCATGAACCAAGGCTAGTGAGTAGCAAGATGGTACCAGGGCGTCACCCTCGTCCTCCTTGACGTACTCCCAACCTGTGATCGGCTCTCCAACCCCGGGAGCAACGTGACTGCGTGAAGGCCGAACCGAACCCGATGAGGAGGCTCCCGCGGACAGCTCAACCTGGTGAGTGTCACGACCATGTACCGGCGGCCCCGGACGCGCCAAGGCACCGTGGTGCTCTCCTCCTAAGCTCAGACCATGCCATGCACCACCGGGAGAGAATTTGGAGAAGTTGTTTCGGCGTACTCAACTCGACCACCGGCACGGTAATCCCAAATTCCCTCTCAATTCTCATTCTGAGGTCGTCAAAGTTTGCATGAAGGGTCCAAAGTGGTAGGCGATCCTTTGCTCTTTCACAGTTCTAGCCTGAAACTGCACCTAGATCGAGTATTTCATAGGTTTCTACCGGCAACCGAACCAGGGGACCGCGGTTGCACGGTGAAAGCATGTTTGCCATCGTTCCCGAACATTTTTGAGGCTAGGTCGAGCTCCCCCATCGTTCACTGGTGCTGTAGCACCATTTTGCCGAGCTTTTTGCGCACTAGGGTGGCCGGCCGACGTCGCCGATGATGTGCCGAGATGCCGCATCGCTGCTAGCTACCGTAGAGGCTTCGCCGGCTCGGGGAAACCTCACCATCGTGCTCAGCGCGGAAGGATAGGCCCTGGCGGCGAGCAGGGGCTCCGGCAGAGGCCGGGAGATCGGTTTCCGGCGATCTCCGGCGAGGGCGGCAGCACGGGCACCCAGGCGCGGGAACTGACCCGAGGTTGAAGAAGGGGTCGGCGGGCCCAGTCGTCAGTGAGCGAAAGTTTAAAACCCTGATCTTATGTGGCGGTTGGATCCGGTGCGACTGCGGTATGGAAACGTGTGGCCCCGTGTGTCTTTGTGCCAGTGAGTGACACGTAGCCCGGACCCACTGTCAGCGTTTTAAACATTTTAGGGTTTTCAGTTTCCAGTTCAATCTTTGAAGAGCCATAACTTTGTGTAGGAATGTCAAAAAATTGTGAAACAAATTTTGTTGAATTCCTCTCAAAGAGTACTATCCATGGATGCAGCACAATATTTATGAAAATCCCTGGATTTGGCTCATTAATTCATATAAGGACAATCTTGTTGGAATTTTTCCAGGGGTTCTGTGTATAGGAAAATTCCAACAATTGGGCAGGATATTCTTCCAAAAACACTTGACCTCCAGTAAAAATTTCAGAGGCATTGGACCTCAATTGCTTTGTCAAATGTGGTGTTAATTCCTTATGTCTCTGAAAAATTGGAAAATAGAACAGAGCTTATTTTCAGATTTTTCCCAATTCATGTGAAGCTCATATCTTTGTGTAGAAACCCCCAAATTTAGTGATTCAAATTGGGTTAGATTCAGATTGACAAACTCTATCCAAATATGCAACCCAATTTGTATGAAAGTCCTTATTTAATTCTGGAAAATTCTTTAAAGCTTTCCAGCAAAGGAATTTTAGAGGGAGTTTGGTTTATCCAAAAATCCTCAAATTTTGCCAGAATAATCATTAGGATGTTATTGAAGTCCTGTAAAACTTTCAGCTCATTTGGAGTTAAATTATGTTGGGGAATTCAGATTTCAATGTACTGTATTCAAATGAATACAGAGACTTCTCAGAAATTGTCCCAGAGTTACAAAAATCATTTCTGGGCAATTATTAGCGCTAAAAATCCTAGGAAAATTTATGCAGACTCTATGAACTATAAGTGAAATTGTAGTTTACTAAATTGGGCATGAACATGTGAGTTAATTCAGAATTATTTTCTTTGTGCTTAATTGCTTAGGGAATTATTCTGAATAAAACCCTCAACGAAAAGTGTTCATTTTTGGTCCAGAGCAAATTTTCAAATCAAATTGAGCCTTGAGTCTCCCTGTCCTTGTTCTCCATTCTATTGGATGTGAAGAACAACATAGGGTTAGTGTGGCAATTGTGGGAGACACAATTTTCTTCCACTTTATCTGCAATTTAGCAAGCTAAATCCCTGTGTAGTGTATGACTTCCTGTAAAAATTTTGAAGTCTTTGGAGATCGGAATCTTTAGTTATGTCCAGATCATCAAAACTCATCTTATATGGCATTAGAAACTTAGCTAGAGGTGTAATGAAACATCTAAGGCAGATTTAGTCTCTTTGAGTTCTTTGCACAACAGAGGCAACCACTTCATCTTAGGATCTCTACACAGCCTCTGTTCTTAAGAAGTTTTAATCTCTAAGCCTGTGAACTACATTATAAAATACTATGCATATACATGCCGATAGGGTTCACGATGAAGGACATCGACGGAGCCATCCCTTGACGTGTGGATCAGTTGAGCAAGTTCAGAAAGATCAAGGGATTGAAGATCACTAACTTCTATTATATACTACTACCTTCAAAGCAGGCAAGCTCCGGTTTACATTAACCTTTTTATAAAGTTTTATTGTTTTGAGCACTTACTTGTGTATCATTATTTATTACACTAGAGTCTTATTTGAAAATCCAAATGCATAGCCAAGAAAGCCATGGGTTGGGATTAGGATTGAAAACCCCGTTAGCTACTGCAATGCTAAGATAGAGTAGGATTCGGTACAAGTCGAGTAGTTGGAACTACTCGCGAGCATAGGCTCGAGGCACTCGACTCGGGTAGAGATAGCACATGATACACATGGCAAGAAAAATGAGACCGAGCGGAGAGTAAGGGCAGCAGGACTTTGGGGCCTGTGTGCTATAGCTCCGCTTGTGTCGATTGAGGACCAAGCCGTGTGCGGGCCTGTTGAACAAGCTAGAACAGTACCAAAGACCTACCGGCTATATGGGAACCGGGAAACCGATGTAACTCAGGTAGCTGGGTATTGAGGCATTGCCCGTCGTTCAGAGGGTAGGTTGAGAGCTTGAGGTGTAAATCGGCTGGTGGCACTGAGATGCGCGTACGGCTGACAGGTGAAAGGTGGTTGCGTACGGCTTCCGTGATGGTTAATGTAGGCAACATCGAGTACGGGCGTACGTGACGGGTTATTCGGGTAGCCCTGCAGGTGTAAATCGATTATAATCGCCGTCCCTCACGGTCAGTGAGTACCACTTGTTCACTGTACCGTGACGTAGAAAGAACAGGCTAGTTACATGTTAAAATGTTGCTGATTGAAAGATGGACTTGATTGTTATTGATTTGCTGTAGTTTAGAGCTAATTAAAGTTCCTTTCAACTTTGAGCAAAGTACATGAGAGAAATGTGTTTCTTGTTTGATTGCGGCTCTCTCATGTGCCTTAGCGTAAGGTTCTCCACAACCTGCTGCTAAAACTTGAAAGTACGGTTCCACTAATTAGGCGAGTCCTTTGCAACTGGTTTTTATCTCATGTACCCATCACTCCTCATGTAGAAGTTCCATGTTTAGGAGAGACGGTTCAGTCTTGCTGAGCCTTCGTGCTCACTGCTTGTGTTTGAAGCTTTTGCAGGGTTCTATGAGGAAGGGGCTCCCGAAGAGGAGACGGAACCCCAGGAGGGTAACCCCGTCGAGAGGGAGTCATGCATGCCGCTGTGTTAGTGTGCGTGTGTGCTAGCAAGGACACGTTCACGGGCTGAACGTGAACTTGATGCATAGTCTACGCCCGTGAGTGTAGACTGGACCTATTTTGATGTAAAATGTTCATAAACCACTCTATGTAATAAAAGTTTTGCTTCCGCTTCGTACCTTTGATGTGTGTTATCCGGTGCTGTGCAACGCAGCATCCCTCAGTGTGATCCTGGCTCGACAAGACCGTGGGGTCGTGTCAGTAAACTCCTATAAAAGGGTGTCCCGTCAAGTTGACTCAAGCGTACGAGTTTTCGCAAACAAAACAGTTTCAAAACATGGGATTAATATGGTCAAGGGGCACTTACCTTGCTCCCGTGGTTCTTGTTGTTCGAGTGTCTCAAAGTCTTGGTGTTGTAGTTCCTCGTGGATGGCTTCTTGAGCTTGTTCTTCTACTCACGATCACGCACATACAAAATTTACAGCAATCAAACATCATGCACAAACTTTACTCAAGATGCAATGGGGTAAATGAATGCAAATCCTATGTGCTGTTTTATTAATCCAGTTTATACATGTTTTTGCATGTTTTAACGGGCTTTCATGGGGTTTTATGATGAACAAGGGTGTTGGGATGAAGCATGGACGTGGTGATGATCTTGACTCAAGATCAAGATCAATTCCACCGTCAAAAACCGATCAAAATGCGATCTGTCCGCACGTAAAAGTTTCTGTTCAAAGGGGGCAAAGAAAACGGATGCGTAGAAACAGCGACGACGTCGTAAGATGGTTAATTTATACCTACCTCACTTCCTTTTGGTGGCAGGGTCTTCCTTGTACTAATGGCAGCAGCGGGGAATTTTTCTATGGATGATTATGGCAGAACAGATCGCCGTCTCTTTTCCGGCGACGGTGAGCCGTGACGGGGCTCGTCGGCGGGGCTCCACGGCGGGGCTCGACGGCAGGGATCGACAGAGGGGCTCGACAGTGGGGCTCGTCGGCGGGGATCACCTGCGGGGCTCGCCGGCGGCTGAACTCCGGCGAGGGGAGGGGCTCCAACTCGGCGAGTTGGGGGCTAGGGCCTCCAAGTCGCCGACTTGGGGGGGGGGAGAGGGAAGGTGGGGCTGCGGCCAAGGGGGGGGGGGTTGGGTTCTATTTATAAGGTGAGGAGTGGGGAGCATCCTAATCCAATTGGAGCAAAATCCTAACAAACTTTTCCCCAATTAATTTGGTGCGGCAGCAATGTGGGGAAAATTCCCCTTTTTGGGGAATTGGGGAAAATTTGGGGAAATTGAAAATAGCTCATTTCAGCTATCTTTTTCCCATTCCCCACCATTTCTATGTCACGTACTCCATTTCTACTTTCCCTTCTCCATTTCTATGTCCCACTCTCCATTTCTACATTCCCCTCTGCATTTCTATGTCCCATTTCTCCATTTCTATATGCCCTTCTCCATTTCTATGGTTCCTTCCTCCATTTCTATGGTCCTTTTCTCCATTTCTATGGTTCTTTCTCCATTTCTATGGTTCTTTTCCATTTCTATAGTTCTTTTCTCCATTTCTATGGTTCTTTCTCCATTTCTATGGTTCTTTTTCCATTTCTATAGTTCTTTCTCCATTTCTACTTCTTTTATAATGTTTCTCTACATGAAAAAAGTATGCAATGCTTGGAAATGAATTTTAGGATGTTACAATGTGGGTTTTAAGTTTGAACTAAAAACTGAAAATTGGATAAAAGTTTAAACTTCTGCCAGTGGGTCCCACATGCACTGCTTCTTCTTCCTCCTCACGCCAAACACCTGGCGGCGGCGGTCTCCGGAGAGACTCACCGGAATCGAGTTCCCGGCCACCTCTCGGCCCGAAACTCGCCGCCTCCCCATTTTGCGACCTCCTAAACTCAGCTGTGAGCTCGCCGGCCACCGGCGATGGCCGGAAACACGTGTGCACCGGTGACAGCGAAACCTAGGGTTCCGGCGAGGTCGGTCTCGCACTACCTGGCACCAAATTGATCGGAAATTGCTCGGAGAGCATCAGTGGAGCACGAGGATCACGAAACGAGACCTTTTGGAAGCTAGGAACGCCGGCAACCATACTCTCGATGGTGAGCCGAGGTACTTTGCATCGGCGGCGAGGAAAACAGCCATATCATGGCCGATCCTCAACGGTTTCCCTTGCTTCTTCCTCGAGCGTGTGCGCTAGCATGTGTAGAACCTACTGGCCAACAGGTCAACTAATAAGAGTGTGCGGAATCCGAATTTCAGTATAAGGTGAGATCGGGCCATATGAACTAGCTTTCGGTATATTTGGAAATTCTCATCCTATGATTGATCATATGCCAACGAATTTCGGCTACACCATCTATACACAGTGACGCAACTTCCTTGTGTAGAGAAGTGGAGGCGAGGATGGCTGTAGCGTGCTGTCGACGGTGACCCGAATTGGAGTTTCGCCGGCACTCGTGAGAGCTCGGCAAAAATCCTCAATTTGCCGCCAAACACCACAGAAAACCCCGGTGTGATGTGCTAGCACGGTAGAGCAGGAGATGGTGATCGTTTTTGCTATTGAGGAGTCGCTCAATCGAAATGTGTTGACGGTGGGCGATCGGCGACTCCGAGAGCGAGGTGGCGTTGACGTTTTTCGCAGAAGCGGCACTGAGGGCAAGTGAACGCGTGAAAACAGAAGAGAACCTGGCTTTGAGCTGCCCGGGAAAGAATATCAACGCCAAACGGCGGCTCCAGCGGGGCGTGGACGAAGCAGCTGCTTGCGCCTACGCCTTGGCGCGGTGGCGACCACGGCTGTAGCCCGAGAACCCAAGTGTTCTGTTCTTCAGTCGTTTCTCTGCCTTGTGAGGCTGACATGTGGGCCCCACTCCCAGTTTTAACCTCCTAAATACAATTTTCCCACTGCTCTAAACAGTAGAGCCCATAGTACCCCTGCAAATTTGAATTATCTACCAACTGCCCATTTGAACTTGATAGAATTCAAATTGTGAAGTATTTGAATATATTTACAGCACATATGCAGTTCGAAATTCAAATTGAATTTGAATTTGCTAAAATTGGCTCATGTCAAGATCAACTCCAAATGGAGTGAAAATTTGTGTGTGAGCTCACAAAAATGTGCTGATGTGAATATGAATCTCACTTTTGAATTTATGGGATGAAAGGAGTTTGAATTTGAATTTGAGTTCAAATTAGCCTCCTTCCAATTACACCCAAAAATACCTCAAAAAGGTTTTGGATTTGGGTGAAATTTGGCATGAGCATTCCTATCAAGTTTGCAGGAGTTTTTCATATGATCAGCCCCTATATGATGCATGTGGGAAATACCACTTTTGCATTTTGTGAGTTCATACTCTAATGACCATATTGATTGTGGTTACTTGCTCTTCAAATATGTTCATAAGTTGTCCTCAAATGAGGTGTGTGTTGTGTGATGAACACTTTGGATGTGTGCAAAAACTTAGGTCCTTACAGGGATCGCAGAGGATGGTGCCATGCGATGCGGCACCCAACAGCACACAAGAAAAGAATACGAACAACATACAAACTTTTATTTACATAAAACAGCGGAAGTATTTTACAAACTTAATTACAGTGGAAGTTTCATTCATAGCTAAATCTCAGCCTAGCTATGCAAAAGTGCAGCCGTCCAGCCCGGGGACGCTACACACTAGCAACATGCAGCTGGAGATCACGGCGGGTGCAGGGCTTCAACTCGGCCTTGTACCCCGACGGGGGCATCACCTTGTCCTTGGACCCTTCCCCATAATCCTCACCTGCAACAGCTTAAATATTGCAACCGTGAGCACGATGGCTCAGCAAGGCTTAGCCGACACTACTAAACATGAGAATCTACATGCAGAGATTAGTAATACAGGAAATGGCATTGCGATAAAGACACGCCTACATGTTAATCCTTACTTTCAGTTTTATAGCTACAGTATAATGTTCCTTAGGCGGCCCTCATATAGAAAGTCCACAATCAAACAAGAGACGCTTTCCTCCGATGTGGTTATGCTCAAAGTGGAATATAAACTTAATGAGCTCTACATCTACAACGTACATGATTTAAAGACAATAATAGATCAATGCATCATATTCTTCTAGCTTCTTTCAATTATTACTACGTCACGGCGCAGTGAACAAGCAGTACTCAAAAAATAACCGCGAGGGACGGTGGTTGCAATCAATAGACACCCGGGTAACACGTCACATACACCCACTTTCAGAAGTGTGGTGCTTCACACCTTCCCACTTCTATTGTATGCGGCAACCTTTCAAAGGAAACCCAGATGCCGAACCGGTCCATCCGTAATGGGAAGGAGGTCCTTGCGTGGAGCATGTCTGTGCCCACCGGTAGATTACACCTTGCTATCCTCAACCCACTCCTATAAAACGGTTGGGTAAGCCTCGGCAGCCTCTGGTTCCCATATGCCAGTATGCATTCGGTAATGTTCAAACTTGTCCAGCAGGGCCACACACGGCTCGGTCCTCAACCGACACCAATAGGGCTACGCACGTGAGACCTCCGCTCACTGCATCCTATCCCCTCTGCTTGGTCTCAATTCACCTTCTTAAGCCATTCTTATATTCTTTCTATCCCGTGTGATAAAATTCCTACCCCGTGAGTAGATTCCAACCACTCGACTTCTACCGAGATCCTAAGAACATTAGCTTGTCATTCTCTACTCATCGAGTTGTAAACTACCCAACCCTCCACAGGATTTAAAAGTCATGCAAGTGGGGTTTCAATCACCTTAACTCTAATGCAAGCATTTCACCCTAGACATAAGTGATACAAATGAAAACTTTGCAAAAGGTAATTAAATGCAAACCAAGGCTTGCCTGGTCGTGAATTAAACGGAAATTTAGCGTCTGGTGGGAGGACCTCCAACGGCTTCGTAGTGTCCTCAACTTTGGTCACTATATGATATGCAACAAAATATGTGTATAAGTGCTAATGAATTATAAGAAATAAACATCTATTACTAGCTACTACTATTAAGGTTTCTTAATTGGTTTTGGGATTTTTTCCAGTGGTCACTAGACTCTACAAGGAAGATTTGAGCAAAATTTGGAGAAGTTTCATGGAAGCTTGTGGCCTCCAAAATTCCTACAAGTACAAGGCTTCTCTGAATTTTGATCCCAAATCTGAAATTTTGACATGGATAGCAGTGGAAGATCTAATTCGAGCAGGTCTCTCTGGTTCTAACAAAATTTGTTTCATAATTTTTCGAGCTACCTACAGGGAGAAATGGAATTTTGAAGTTGGGGCGAATTGCTGAAATGTTTCTGCTTAAAATTGGAAATTTCAAATGATGGCTGAAATTTGGAGTAGAGTTTAGCCTAGCAAATGTACTCCAATGAATCTCAAATTTTTACAGGAGACCACTAGAGTTATTAATGTTCTTATAGCCAAATTTGAGGAAATTCCATAACAGAGATCTTCTGGAATTAATTCCCAAAGATTTAATTTGATGAAGTTTAGAGAAAATTACAAAGGTCTTCAGACCAAATTCTCTACATTTCTGCAAATTACTGACTTAGAGGAATCCAACAAAATTTGTTTCACAAATTTTGGACATTCCTACTTAATGTTGTGGGGTTTCAAAGTTTGACCATAATCAGAAATTCAGGAAAAGTTTAAACTCTGGTTGTGGGCCCTATTGTTTGAACTGGGCCAGTAACATCGCAGCCACAAAGAAAAGGTGGCCATATCAAAAAAGGGAGTTCAAACTGTTGGTTCAAAAATTCCTAATTGCAGTGCCCAACTAAAAAATCAGATGGCATATTTAAATTACTCAGATCCAAAATAGTGGGATGGCAAAGTTTGAGCAAATTTAGAGATACTTTGATTTATATGTCAAAGGGGACGTGAATTTATTGGAATTTGAATTCAAATTTGAAACTGAGGTAAACCTTGTCAATTTCCCACATGGATTTCAAATTTGAGCACCTCATGACTGAAGTTTGCAATATGCCAAATTGGATATATTTTGGTAAAGAAAAGTAGTGGGGCCCACTTGTCATTGAGGTGTTAAAAACTTGCACCCGAAGGCTCCTCTTTTTTTGCATCCAAACCTCTCGGGAGTCAGGCGGCCGACACCGGGGGGAAACTGCTGCCACCTCACAGCTGCTTGAGCAGCTCTGGAGAGCAGCTCGGCTGTTTCATCACACCTCAACGTGTTCCTTTTGCCTACTAACCCGAAGCCTCTGTAGCCAGCCTCGACCTCGAGCAAAACAGAACTAAAAACTTGCCGCCATCGTTGGTCGATCGCAAGTCGGCTGTTGGAAAGCGAGCTAAGCCCCCTTTAAGTAGCAAAACGGTCCTGGTTATTCATCCTCGACCTCCTCGACGCACAGCTGCTCGAGTTCGAGCCATTTCCACCCGAGAACGGCCTCTTCGTGCGGCGACCTAAAACAACCGAAACCGAGGTTCACATGGACAGCTCGCACCGGGGCCTTTCACGGCCAAGTGAGCACACTCCAAGACGCGCCGGATCGTCACGCTGCTCCTCCCCAAATTTCAGCTCAAGCCGTGCACCATAGCTCGAGAATTTCGAGTTTTTATCTCGGCCCGGGAAAACCTAACCGCGGGTAAGAAACTTTGAAATTGATGCTTAAAATTATGTTAGGGTTCATCATTTTGTGCACACATGAGCTACAGTGTTAGGGAACATTTTTCCTTTAGAGACCTAGATTAAAACCGGGTAGTTGCAACCGATTTTGAGGTTTCTGATTGGCGGCCATGGCTGGAACGACCGGGCACACGGTTAAAACCTATCTAGAGCCGTTCCCGTTCAAAACCGAGTCCACTTCGAGCATACCCACGACTCACGGATGCTTTAGGAACAAAAGCTCTCGGGTTTGGGGGTCTTGGGTTGGAGCTCGGCGTTGCTGGAGTGGGGACCGAGCTGCCGCACGTCGCACAAGGGTTTGGAGCCGTCGCCGGCCTCCGGTGAGCGCGGGGACGTGTTCCCCACATTAGAATTGGGGCTAGCGGGGAGTTTTAGGCCATGTTTCCGCCGGAGGATGAAGTTCCATGGATCACCGCCGCTGCCGGCGAGGGAGGCGAAGCGCGCGCGGGAAAACGGTCGGGAGGAAGAAGAACCCATGGGTCCCACCGGTCTGTGACAAGTAGAGGTAAACCGGGATCCGCTGTGGCTACCCGATCGTGTGTGGCTACAGCCAAAATGGATGTGTACCGCGGTGTGGTTGCAATGAGAGATCGCACGTAACCCAGGGACCCGGCTGTCAGGCTTTTAAACTTTATCCCAGTTTATTGAATTCACAAATTTAGTTCTAACTTTAGAACCTCATAACTTTCATTAGGAAACTCTAAATTGGATGATTCAAATTAGGTTATATTCTGCTTTGAATGTTCTATCCAAATGTGCAACCAATTTGTATGAAAGTCAATAATAATTCGGGAAAATTCTTTGAAGCTTTTCAGTAAAAGAATTTTGGAGGGAGTTTGGTTTATCCAAAAATCCCCAAATTTTGTCAGAAAATTCCTTAGGATATTATTGAACTCCTGCTACATTTTCAGCTCATTTGGAGTTGATTTGCGTATGAAAATTCAGAATACAACTTGCTGTGTTCAAAAAGTCCAGAAACTTTTTCAGAGAAAATCCCCACTTTGAAAAATCAGTACTGGGCAATTCTTAGATCCAAAATTCCTAGGAAAGTTCATGCATGCTCCCTGACCTATGTTTAAATTTTGGTTCACTTGAATTTGCATGAAAGTGCAAATTTATTCAGAATTAATTCTTTTTTCTTAAATGCTTAGGGAATTGTTCTGGATGAACTACTCATTGAAAAGTTCTAAATTTTGGTCCAGAATGTTTTATTGTGACAGGGAACTCACAGGAAAATTCTCAGATTAATTTGAGCAATGGAGCAGTATGCTTCTATATACCTTTCTTAGGGAAAAATGCAACAATTAAGAAGAAACCTTAGCATTTGGTTTCCCTTTACTAAATCCAGCTTCATCAACTAGGATCCATTCCATTCCAACTTCTAATCAGAATCCTAGTCTCCCATTTTTAACAAATATTGATCAAAGCATTCATAATTGAATACATTTGCATGTTCATAACGTGTAGTGATTAAACGTGAAGAAGTGGGAAAGACGTGAAGCTTGGATCAAGGAGCAAGAAGAGGCCGTGATTAAACTTCCAGTCATCAGCAACTAACTATATATTATACCTGACTATAGTTCCCTGCAAAACAAAGGCAAGTTTCGGTTTGCATTTAAGTTGGTTTATAAAGTTTTTACTTTGTTCACTACTATGATTTAGAGTTTGCTTGTGCATTAGGTCAGGAATGATTTATACCCCAAATGTATGACTAAAATAAACCCTGGAGTCAAAGGTAGAAGAAGTGTCCCCGCTGTAGAATATTGCCATGCTAAATAGGTTATGGCATCCGGTAGAAGTCGAGTAGTTGAAATCTAAAGTTTAAATGCTATAGTTCGGGTTCACACGGGTATGGTTGAATATGCAAACTAAAGTTTATGTTTCTAAAGATGAGACTGGGCAGAGAGTGTATGCAGCGACAAGACGAGGTCTTGGTCGAGTAGCTCTGCCTGTGTCGGTTGAGGACCGTTCTAGTGCGCGGCCCTCTGAGCAAGTATTGAGTTGTGTACCGGATGCTTACTGGTATATGGGACCCAGGAAACCGATGTACCACGTTAACTGGATTGTAGAGGCATACCACATCGTCTCGTTAGACCAATGAGCCTGATACGGCGTGATCGGTTCCACAGTCGGGTGTCCTGTGAAAGGTTGCCACATACGATGAAATGAAGGACGCCAGATTTGGGTCATTAGAGGCGGGCGTATGTGTTGAGTAAGCCGGGCAGTGTTTGATTCGAATCACCGTCCCTCGCGGATATGAGTACCGCTTGCTCACTGTGTTGTGACGTAGTAATCAAAGTTGTGTGATAACAGTTTGCAAGTTTTATATGCTGTTATGATAATTTGAATTGCATGAAAACCATATTTGAAGTAGTGATAGAGAAAATTAAAGTTATTTTTCCCAATTGAGACAAGTAACATTGGAATAAAGCGTTTCTTGTTTGATTGTTGAGTTCCAATGTTGCTCAGCGCAAGGTCAGTACTATGATGGCTAAAATCTGAAAATTAAGGATTAACGTGTAGGCGCGTCTTTATGCAACTTACTTGTTTATGTCTTAAGTTACCTTCATGTAGAGTTGCATGCCTTAGGAGAGACGGTTAAGTCTTGCTGAGCCTTCATGCTCACTCTTGCAGAGTTGTTGTTTTGCAGGTAATCCGCCGTATACCGTGAAGGATTAAGCATGACAGCGCCATTCTTGGCTGCGTGGTCACAAGAAACCCTGCTCGCCGCTGAATACATTTTCTGCTGCTAAAAGTTGTATCCTCGGGCAGGATATCTTCTTTGATGCTTAGCTAGGTTCGTGAGAGTGATCACAGTTGTAATTCCGCTGCAACTTTGATTTTGTATTCTGCTGTTGTACATTAGAATGTACATTACTATTTGTAAAACAGATCTATTGTTTACTACACACTTGTGTATGTCTTGGATTCATTTCTGTGTGTGCTAGTCAGTGTCACCTAACACGGCACCACCCAATGTGATTCCTAGAGTGTCGGGGCGGCCGGTCCCCCACATTATCGGGGTTGCTAAACCCGTTGGTGGGGTCCTCTCGGGCCGCCGGTGGACGGAAACATGCAGGCGACGTGCCGCGTCCTCGGAACAACTTCAGTGAAGTCGGCCCGCTGTTCTTGCCCGCCAAACCTTCGGTTTATCAGTTCTACAGCAGTAGTGGAGGCTAGGGAAGCTCGGTGAATATGCCCACAGGCACGGAAACGGCGGCTACCATGCTTTCACCGTGCGCCCGAGGCGTGCAGCCGAGTTTGCGCTCGAGAAAACCTGAAAATGGTTTGTCTACGTGGATATTCAAGCTAGAGGTTCAAAGAGAAGATGATCGCCAGCTAGTTTAGCTCCTATGTGCAAGATTTGGTGACCTAAGAACAATTATGAAGTGAGAATTTCTCGGTTTCATACAGAGGTGTCGAGTTGCCGGGCCTGGACAAATTTCACCAAATTCACTGCCGAGGAGCTACGGCTGGGCTCAAGGTTTGGGGAGAAGCAGCACGGATCACCAACGCCTCCGTGGGTGTCTTTGCTCGGCCGTGAAAACTGCCCTTTCGGGCTGCCCACGTGAGCCCGGGTTGCGGTGCAGCTTGGCGGCCGTGAAGAAAGACGCACCGTTGGAGTTTAGAAGCCGAGGCTCGAGCAGTTCTTGTGTCGAGGAGGTGAGGAAGGATCACGCGGTGCTGTTTTTCCACTCGGGAAGGCTCGGTGCACGGTGGTTGCCCGGTCGCTCGATCGAGTAACTGAGGTGGCGGAGCTCGGTCCGGTCTGTGGCAGAATTTCCGTTCGCTCGGTGCAGTGGCTCGGGGAAACGATGAAAGAGTAAGGTGGAGTGTCGAGGGCTCTCAGCTGAGTCTGAATACGTGGAGAAACACCGCTGAGGTGGAAGGCACGTCGACGGCCAGCAGCTCGTGCATCCGCTCGGTGGCACGCCAAGGTGAAACAGAGCCCGATTGAGTAAAATTGTGTGGCTGACTTGTGGACCCCACCACACCTAATAAAGTCACTAATATTCTCTGCCCCTCTTCCAAATTAAAAACTTTTCTTCACCCCAAAGTCATGGTTTGAATTTTTGGAAATTCAAATGGATTGAATTCTGGTGGGGAATTTCAACTGCATTTGGTTATTTGGATTTGAATCTTCCCACTTCCATTGCTCCAAATTCATAGCAAACCAAACTCAAGTAAGATGAATTTTGGCATGGATGCTAATTAACATGTGGGGAACACATTTGTAAAACCAAATTTTTCAGTTTGGGAGAGTTGAAATTTGAAACTGAAATTTAAATTCAGATTTGAGGGCTTCCTCTTTTAATTCCAAACACTTAGTAAAACCTCTCCAAATGATCTGAAATTTGGAAGGCTTAATGTTTGGATTATGGAGACCCAAGTTATGAATTTAGATCTCCATGTTTGAATGTTTTTGGGAAGTTTGAATCATCACCTTGAACTCACACCATTATAATCCAAAGTTTTAATTCCCCTCATTTTTCCTAAGTGTGAATGTGCTGAATTTCTTGCTAGCACTTTTGGGGATTTTATAGTGAGGTGGCGGTTTGGGTCGAGCGCCGGCTGAACGTGGCCGAGCGACGATCGACGAGAGGACTTCGGCTCGGTTGAGTCAGTTCCCTCGGTTTTCAGTCACTGACAGTGGGTCCTCCTCCCCTCTCACTTGTTTTCCTTTGTTTTTTCTGAGAATATCTCATCTACTTACAATTAAATGGTAGAATTCATCACTAAGTCATGAGCTGAATTGAACTTCTCAAATTTGAGCTGGGTTAGCTAAATTTGATTCACACTTGAATTTGAATTTCAAATTAATTAATTCAAATATAGTTCCCGATAAGATCAACTCCAATGGGGATGAAAATTGATGGACTAGCTCAGAAAAATGTGCTGAGTATGAATATGAATCTACCTTTTGAATTTCGATGATGAAAGTAGCTTAAATTTGAATTTGCATTCAAACTAGCCCTTTTTGTAATTGGATCCAAAAGTACCTCAAAAGAGTTTGGATTTGCCTGAAAATTGGCATGAGCATTTCCAAGAAAGTTTAGAATTTATTAGTGAGCTCAGCCTCCAAATAATTCATGTGAGAAATCCTACTTTTGGATGTTTGTTGATGTTTCCTTTAATCCTTCTTTTGAGGTTGGTTACTTGCTCTTCCATTTCGTTCATGAGATCTCCACAACATGAGTTGTGGTGTGTGTAAAGTGATGAACACTTTAGCTTGTGAAATCTTGGGCCTTTACAGAATTATTCAAATTCAAATGGTCATTGGGTGATTTGATCAAAGTGAAAAGGGTATTAGGGTCCCTAATATTTAGAACAGTAGGAAAATTCAATTTTGTGGGACAAAATTTGGAGATAGGATCCACCAGTCAGGGTAACAGAGACCAAAACCAACTCAACCGAGGAACTCGGGTTCTTGCGCGCACGTGCATGAGACCCACGGCGCTGGAGCCCACTTCAGCAGCTGCTTCCAGCTCCTGACCGATGGCCGACGTCCCTGGCGCCCTTACCTTCGAGCCCCGGGCGCCACTGGACCATTTCGCTCGTCCCTCGTCGCTCACCAGTGCAGAAACCGAGCTACGCACCGCCGCTCACCCGAGCTCTCCACCTCACCATCGACTGGCCGAACCAGAGGATTGCACAGCGAGTTGAGGCTGCAAAGAAGATCGCCGACTAACCTTCGACGTCCTCGCACCGGTTCCAGCTCGTGATCGGCTTCCTCTGAGCCGTGCCACCGCCATCTTCCTATTTGACCCCGAGTGAAGTCGCCGCCGGGAGTTTGCATCGTCCGAACGAATCAAGCCCGTTCATGCTCGAACAACCAATCACAGAAGTTAGCCACCTACCCCAGTTCCTTCTCCTATACCTGATCAAGCTAGTTCAATGCCAGTGAGCCGGAATTTCATTTTTGCTCTCGGTCACCGTGTAGAACAGAGAAAACCGAAACCAGAAATTCGCCTCGATCACTTGATCGCCGGAGTTTCTGGTCTAGCTAGATCTAGAGTAGCACCTCACGATCACCTAGGTCGAATCTTAGCACAGATGATCCATACGGCGAGCTCAGTGCCATGTTTTCGCCGTCGCCGGTGAAAACGCTTTGGATCACCGGTAAGGTCCATCTTCCCGGTGATCTCCGGCCAAGAGAGGGGCAGGGTTAGTGTAAAAGCCCAAGAATTTACTTGCTAGAGTATTCATCACATCACCACACCACAGCTCATTTTGTGGAAGTCTCATGAACATTTGTGAAGAGCAAGTAAACACCATCAAGAGAATAATTAGAGGAAGAACTCAACTCCAAAAAGTAGGAGCTCACACACATAAACATGAGAGGCTTAGCTCACCATTAGGCCCTAACCATTCTTAGGAGTGCTCATGCCAAGTTTCATGCAAATTCAAATCATTTTGAGGCACTTTTGGATACAATTACAAAAAGGGGTATTTGAATGCAAATTCAAATTTCAGCCACTTTCATCACTTGGATTCAAAAGTTGACTTCATATTCAAACTCAGCACATTTTTCTGAGTTAGTTCACCAATTTTCATCCTCATTGGAGTGCATCTTGTCGGGAGCTATATTTGGATTAATTCAGAACTGAATTTGAATTTCAAATTCAAATGTGAATTAAATTTAGCCAAACTAACTTCAATTTGAGAAAATCAAATTCCACTCATGACTTGGGAGTGAAGTCTACAATTAAATGGGGAGTAGCTGAGATCTTTGCAGCACAAACAAAAGAAAAGAATTAGAGGAGAGGGGGACCCACATGGCAGAGACTCCAGCTCACAGAACCAACTCAAACCAAGAGAACAGCTCGCTGGCGACCGATGAATGATCGCAGAGGCCGCCAGCTCGCTCGGTTAGCTCCACCTCACGGTGAAAAATTAGGCTTAAAGTCCAGCACATAAGCTTCTCAGCCCGTTCTCTTCATCCTCGAGTGAGACCAGCTCACACCGCGCCGTGCATTTGCTCCTGCTCGCAAGTCTCTTTCCGCCTCTCTCTGATCACCGGCGACCAGCCGATACCGGCCAATTCACGCACTGCCATCAGAGAGGAAAAGGTGCCCTTGCTTGTGCTGAGGCTGTAGGAGCAAGCCGTGCTCCGTTTCATGCAGTGTAGATCAAGAATTTCGAGTTTCTTTCCACGGGGTGTGTTACGGTTAGGAATCTGTCGACGGCAAAATTCATTGCATAGAGGCAACCGCCGGTCGAGCTGCAGCCCACACACGCTCTGGAGATATTTGCGCTTCTCCTTGATCAAGAACCAGCAAGAAAGACCCACCGGAACCCTAGTTTCACCGAAGAACATTTCGGCGGAAGAGGGGGTCGCCGGTGTGGTCCGGCTTGCCGGCGGTTTGTGTAAAGGTCCCAAAAACGTGAATGTAAAGAAATAGATGTTTGAACGTCATTGTGTTTCAGGTTCATGGAAAATGGCACTTACAAAAACTTTCTTACATGGGATGGTATACATGGGGTTCAACAACACGGGTTCAAGCATTCATTTGAATGTGTTGGACCAAGGTGGAGTTAAACTCATGTGTAAATCATACATGTGTATGAGAAAGAATAAAAGGCAGATCTTTAGACTCAAATGCTCACCTCAAATTGCCGGCAAACTTTTGAATACACATGGAACCTCATACATTTGAAATTGAGGAGATTTATGGTGGCAACCTTCTGCTTTTAAGGTGAGCTAAAAAAAGAGTGAATTATGATCATGTTTGAATT
This sequence comes from Neostapfia colusana, assembly GCA_030760725.1. Taxonomy (NCBI): domain Eukaryota; kingdom Viridiplantae; phylum Streptophyta; class Magnoliopsida; order Poales; family Poaceae; genus Neostapfia; species Neostapfia colusana. The sequence continues at coordinate 23,200,043 of JASWHV010000011.1, forward strand.
TGTGCTGAATTCAAATTTGAGAGGCAAATTCGAACTGAACTTGTGAGGTTCAGATTAGGACCAAGAGTGATCAAGCATGGGCTAGGATTAAACCAAAGTTTTTCACCCAAATTCAAATGGGTCATCACAAAAGAGGCTTTCAAACTGTTGGTTCAAAGTTTATATTTGCAGCAACCAAATGTAAATGTTGATTCCATAATTGAAATTCTCATCTCCAACTTTATGGGAATGCAAATTTTTACCACAATTGGAGGTGTTTGACTAAGTATTTGAAGAGGATGGGAAGTGGCATTTGAATTCAAATTCAAATTCGAACTTGGATGAAACTTTGCCGTAGGTCCAAACGAATTTCCAAATTTGAGCCCTACAAGTTGGAATTTATCACCTGCGGAAATGAGGAGATATTTGTGAGGATTTTGGGGGATAAGAAGAGGGAAAATAGGGGTGGACCCACATGTCATAGGGCCAATTAAACTTCACTCGAAGTCTGCTAGCTCTGTTCGGACTCGAAGCAACCGAGCCTTCTCAAGGCTCCACCGAGCTGCAGCCGAGACACGTTCCAGTGAATTTTCTTGGTGCTGGCAACCAGTTCGCACCCTCATCCGCTCGCGAGGTGCTCTGTTCGCTCACAAACCGCCACACCGAGGAGTCACTGCTCACTCGCGCTGAACTGAGCACAGACCGCCGCTGCCACCTCGGGGTGAATCGTGATACGGTGAACTCGTGCGTGCAGAGACCGGCTGATCTGCAAAAACGCACCGCGGACTCGTCCTACATCTCCTCAGTGCAAAACCTAGCGAGTTACAGCCTTCCCGACCTGGGAACAGCTCGTCCTCCGCGGCGACCTAACACCATGGCGATCGGTGTTCACGTGGAATGCTTCCCACAGTGGGTTTCACGCTCAAGCCAAGACGCTCAGAGGTGCGCTGGACCACCGTGGTGCTTCTCCCCGAAGCTCAGCTCAAGCGGTGGTCTCTAGCGGCCGAATTCGGAGTTTTTCTCCCGGTACACCCCCATGGACCCTTCGGTAAGGATCTTCAAAATTCGCGTTTAATTCTCACTTAGGGATCACTAAATCGTGCACAAATGAGCTAGACCGGTTGGCGATCCAATTTCCTTCGCAAACCTAGCTTAGAACCGAGTAGTTGCAGCTAATTTCAAGCTTTCCGATGGGCGGTCATGGCGGGGACGACCGGGTGCACGGTGAAACCCTAGCAGCCGCCGTTCCCGAGCTAGTTTGTGCCCAAGTCGATCTTCCATAGGTGCCTCTGCTGCTGTAGAGCCGAGGAACCGGGTGTTTGGCGGTTGGGAGAAGTGGGCTGAGGTCGCCGAGATTCACTGAATGCAGCCGCACGTCGCCGGCCTACTTCTGGCCACCGGCAGCCCAAGAGCACCGCACCAATAGATTCCTCATAGCTGAAAGCCCCCGGGGGCCAGTATCGGGCCGAGAAACAGCCCAGAAGCCGAGTCCGACGAGGTGCCGCCGCTGCAGGCGAGGAGGAAGGGCGCGGGCGAGGGAATCTGACGGAGGAAGAAGAAGGCTGGGCTGGCCCACCGGTCAGTGACAGTTTGAATTAATCTGGGATCCGCTGTGGCTACCCAATCGAGTGTGGCTACAGCTGAAATCGCTGTGTACCGCGGTGTGGCTGTGCTGAGAGATTGACACGTCACCCCGGGGACCCATTGTCAGATTTTTAAACTTTTCCAGGTTTAATTCAAATGCCACATATGATTCAAACTTTAGAACCTCATAACTTTTGCTAGGATCTCCAAATTTAGTGATTCAAATTGGGTTAGATTCAGCTTGGAAAGATCTATCCAAATATGCAACCCAATTTGTATGAAAGTCATTATTTGATTCTGTAAAGTTCTTTAAAGCTTTCCAGCAAAAGAATTTTAGAGGGAGTTTGGTTCATCAAAAATCCTCAAATTTTGCCAGAATATTCTTTAGGATGTTATTGATCTCCTGTAAAAATTTCAGCTCATTTGAAGTTGATTTGATTTGAAGAATTCAGATTTTAAGTTGCTGTGTTCAAATGAATACAGAAACTTTTTCAGAGAATTTCCAAAACTTGAAAACTCAGTTCTGGCTAATTCTTAGCTCCAAAAATCCTAGAAAAATTCATGCAAGATCCTTGAGCTATGTTTGAATTTGTGGTTCACTTGAATTTGCATGAAAGTGCAAATTTATCCAGAATTAATTCCTTTTTTTCTAAATGCTTAGGGAGTTGTTGTGGATGAACTACTCATTGAACATTTCTGAATTTTGGTCCAGAATATCTTCTTGTGTCAGGGAACTCACAGGAAAATTCTCAGATAAATTTGAGCTCTGGATCAGTACTTTGTGATACAACAGTCCTAGGGGAAAATGCAGCAATTAGGAAGCACACATAGCACTTGATCACTTTACTTAACCCAAACCCAACCACTAGCACCAGTGTCATTTTAAATTTTTAAACAGAGTTCTGGTATTAAACTGTCAATTGACTTGATAGCAAAAGCTTTAGAATTAAATGCATATGCATATTCATCACATGTAGCATCTATGTGAAGATTTTGAAACAATCGGAGTGGAGATCAAAGAGGGAGGAAGGCGAGGGATCAAGCCTCAAGTGGTCTTCACTAACTGAACATTATATACTAGTCCCCTGCAAAACAAAGGGCAAGCCCCGGTTTGCATCCAAATTTATAAGTTGTATACACTTTATATTATCTGGAATATTAGTTTTGCATTGTGGCTAGGTTTGTATGACACTCCACATGCATGACCCAGAAAAACCCTGGAGTTTGATTTAGAGTAGGTTATTACTTAATTATAACTGCTGATCTCAAGTTAACAAAAGTGGATTAAAAGAGGCATAACTCGAGTAGTCCGTTTTCCTACTCGTGAACCAGGATTAAGGGGGATCAATCGGAAGAGTTGGGAATTGATCCTCATAGTTGAGAACGGAGACCGGGCAGTATGGATGGAAGGCTCGAGGACGTGGTCCTGTGAACCTACTCTCTGTCTAAGTTGATTAAGGCCTGTTCTCGTGTGCGGCCCTGTGGGACAAGTTTTGAGCTGTGTACCGGATGCATACTGGCTATATGGGACCCAGGAAACCGATGTAACATGTTAACCTGGGTGTCGAGGCAGTCCCCACCGTCTTATACAGATGCTGAAAGGATAGAGAAGTCGGCTCTACGAGGCTTTGCAGTAGTGAGACTTATCCAAGTCGGTGGGACCGGTTCGATATTTGGGTGTCGTGTGAAAGGTTGCCACATATGACGTTGAGGGGATGGGTTGATCACTGGTCTCGGACGGGCATATGTGTCATGTCAGCCGGTTGATTTTGATTCAAATCACCGTCGCCCGCGGTAGTGAGCATACTTGTTCTCTGCATCATGACGTAGTAAGAAACTGGGAAAAGTTAAAATGCTTCATGAGTAATCCTCATATTGGAGATGAGGGATGATCCACACCATCACTAAATTTACTTTCTACCTTGGGCTAGTGGCGTCGAGACAAAGCATTTCTTGTTCGATTGTGGAGTCTCGGCTTTGATGGCGCAAGGTATGTATGGGTCTAGGGTAGCTCACTAAATTTACTTTCTCCTTGGGCAAGTGGCATCGAGATGAAGCATTTCTTGTTTGATTGTGGAGTCTCGATTAAATTGTCCGACGGCTATAAAAGTTGCTTAAAACCTGAAGTAAGGACTCTCCTTTACCCCAAGTTCATCGTTTGTGCAAATTCCTTTATTCAGCCTTCTATTTTCAGCATCTAGAGTTCCATGACTAGGGTTGACGGTTAAGTCGTGCTGAGCTTTATGCTCACGGATACTGCATGAGTTGTTTTGCAGGTAATAATACTATGCTGATAAGTATGGTTGTCCGATGAGACACGGAACTCTCCGAGTGGTGAACTCATGGAAAACCTGCCGCTGCTATTGTGATCGTGTTGCTAGTGAGAAGGGTCCGCGGGCTGGACGACTTCTCTGTTGCATAGCATAGATATAAGACGTGAGTTGTAACAGTCTTCCGCTATAGATTATTTTGAGAAGTATTTGTAAAATTCACACCTTGTAAGCTTACGCTTGATTTATGTAATATGATGCTTGATTATGTGTGCTGTTGGGTACCGCATCGCACGGCACCACCCAATGTGATTCCCGGGCGAGTGGCACGGCCCCGTGATCGGGTCCGGGCCCTCACAGTTTGGGTCCCAACCAAGGTCATGCTGAGTTTCCCGAGGCTACCTTGGACGTGGTGACGCGATTAGCGAACAAAGGGGGTGGTTGGAATGACGGGAACATGTTGCCGATGGGGCATAGTGGCATAGCGCTCGTCGCCAGCGAGCTACGGCGGTTAGCCGGTGGCAGCAAGGTGCCATCGTGTCCACCATCCGAAGTTAGGTGGGGACGGCGAGTTTTACCGTCGCCGGCGAGCTAAGTCGCCAGGAACGCCGACCTTGCCAGAGCTCCGGCGGCTTGGGGCAGCGGTGTCACGAGGTAGACGACGGCCCGGGTCCCACATGTCAGCCACAGCGATAAGCGCGCGCGGTTAGTTTAAATTAAACACGCGGGCCCCGCTGTCAGTTGCTGTTAAGGCGCGGGAAAGGATTTTCTTTAGGAAAATAATTCAGGAATCAGTCCAAACATTAGAAATTCATAACTTGGTCTAGCATTGTCAAAATTTAGTGAACTAAATTTTGTTGGATTCAGCTCTCAGAGTATCCAGCAAAACAAGTTTCAGGTCATGAAACTTATTATTTTTATCTGGAGAATTCCTTTATGCAAAATTCTTAAATTTGGCTAGGATGTTCATTTGAAAATCCTTAATTCACAGGGAAAATTTCAGATCCATCCAAAGTCATTTAGTTCCCAATAATGGTGTGATTTAGTGAACTGCCCTGAGAAAATAGGAAAATGTACAGAAACATTTTTCAGAATTTTCTCAAATCTTGATTAGGGCATAACTTAATCTAGGATTCTTCAAATTACATTAAACCAACTCCATTAGAACCATATCAAACTCTAGTTTCCATAAAGTAATAATTTCAGAGCCAAAGGGAATGTCTAGCTAGAGGTATAGTCTTTACATATTAAATTCAACACATTTGCATTTAAATTTGACATACGATTGAATTGATTACGTGTAGTCGCTGAACGCGAGGAGACCCCGGAGGTTTTGGACTTCATACTTCCGAAGGAGACACTAACCCCTTACCAGCAGCAACAAGGCAAGCCCCGGTTTGCATTTAACAAGTTTTATGATGTTTTGCTTTATATTCATTTAGCTTGAAGTATCTATGTGCATTAGGTGTAAGATGATTGAAACCCCAAATGCATAACCAGATTATTCCAAAAAGTGTGAGGGTAGTGTCTAAGTCCTCGAGTAGTTCATGCTTCGCCTAATGTTTATAGACTTCGGTACAAGTCGGGTAGTTGGAATCTACTCGCGAGTATAGGGTTTATCACACGGGATTGGTTCGAGATGTGAGACCACCTTAGCAAGAAAAATGAGACTAGGCAGGGGGCTAGGATGCAGCAAGAGGAAGTGTCGTGTGCGTAGCCCTGTCCATGTCGATTGAGGACCGAGCCGTGTGCGGCCCACGCTGATTGAGTTTGAATGTACCGAAGGCATATCAGATATATGGGGTCCGATAAACTGATGTAACCTAAACCTCCGGGCGTCGAGGCATAGCACACCGATTTATAGGTGTAGGTTGAGGGCAGCCAGGTGAAAATCTTCTAACGGGCATAGAGAGATGCTCCGTGTAGGGAACCTCCTTCTTGTTTTGGTGCGACCGGTTCGATGTTTGGGCTGTTGGGTGAAAGGTTGTCCTGTACGACATCGAGTGAGCGTGATGTGCAGCTCCACAGGTGGGTGTACATGACATGCTATTCAGGTATCCCTGCAGGTGTATATCGAGTTGATTCACCGTCCCTCACGGTTATGTGTACCGCTTGTTCACTGTGTCGTGACGTAGGTTAACATATGGAATATTATGATTCAATATTGCTGATATGAATAACTTGTATTGTTACATGTGTTCCACCAAATACTGCTTACTAAATTTCAGCTTCATGAACCGTTAACTTGTGGCTAAAAGATGAACTAAGGATGAATTTGTAGGCGTGTCCGTTTGCTGCAAATTAGCATCCTATATTCGGTATGACCTACATGTAGAGTTTCATGTGTAGGAGAGTCGGTTAAGACTTGCTGAGCCATCATGCTCATGGTTGCTGCTATGGGTGTTTGCAGGTGAGGAGTACCCCCAGGGACTCGGAGTACGAGTCCACCAGCGAGGGCTACCCTCTGTCGGGGACTACGGCGGAGTGGGAGCTGTACACGCCGGGCTGAGGCTGAGTGCAGCTAGTGTGGGTTGTCCGTAGGACCGGACAACCAACTTTTGCTAGTTAGGTGTGTGCGTGAGTTGTATAATTATCTTCCGCTGTAGTAGACTCTGTAAATAGGTGTAAACTGAAGGTTTGTACTACTTTGTTCAAATTCAGTTTGTTTTCAATGTAATAGTATGGTTTGCTTATGAAGTGTGCTGTCCGGTGTTGCATCGTGCGACACCACCCTCTGAGATCCTTGGATGTAAGGATTTTGGTCCGTCACAGTTAGCTTCCTCATGTCACAGCGGTGCTGTACGACCCTTTAGTTGGTCATGTTCACTGCCGAGATGAGTTGTCACTGTCGGACCCGAACAGAATTCTGCCGCTGCCGTCGCCGATGAGGTTGCCGGCGATGCCGAGGTGCATGGGGTTGTTCGGCGTGTGTACCACAGTCCAAGGAGAGTGTAAGAAGAAGCCGCTTGGAAAATCATCCATTGTAGGCTGATAATAGTCTGTGCCACTGCCTCTGTTCGTCGCGCGCTCGGCGCCGGTGGGAGGTTGAAGACGATACTGTTTCTGCAGGTCCCAGGTGTCAGCCACTTAAACAATTCGGGCTTTTTTTTTCAGTTTTCCCTCCAAAACTTTAGCAGCCCATAACTTTGGCTAGGATGGTCCAAATTTAGTGAACCAAATTTTGTTGGATTCAGCTCTCTGAGTAATTTGCAGCAAAACAAGTTTCACTCCATGAAACCCATTATTTCTCCAGAATTAATTCTCCAAATTTAAATTGTTGGGAATTCTAACTGGAGATCTCCTTTATGTAAAATTTTGAAATTTGGTCACGATGTTCATTTTAATATCCCTGAGTCACATGAAAAATTTCAGATCCATCCGCGTTCATTAAGTCCCCCTAATGGTGTCATTAAGTGAACTGACCTAGAGAAAAAGAAAAATGTCTGGAAACATTTTTCAGAATTTCTCTGGACGTTAATAGATCATAACTTTCTCTAGGAATCTTCAAATCACAGGAAACCAATTCCATTAAAACCATCATAAACTCTAGTTTCCAAAAAGTAATGGCTTGCTCCATGAAATCCCTAGAAAACCATAGAATCTCTAATTACGGCCAATGATACATTTATTTATGCAGCGCTACAATGAGCTTTGTTTTAGATGCAATTTGGCCAAGTCTCTTTTTAGGTTGTCACCAAATCACAGTACAAATTTTAGATCAAAAGAGGTTGTCTAGCTAGAGTTATTGTCTTTCCCTCTTCACTTCAACACATTGCATTTGAATTTGACATGCATTTGTTATTCTCATTTTGTTAGTCGCTAAGGTCGAGGAAGACCCGGAGATACTGGACTGTATTCTTATGGAAGAACCTTTAGTCGACGACCAGCAACAATGCAAGCTCCGGTTTGCATTAACCCGTTTATAAGGTCTTATGTTTTGATCACTTATGTTATGAATTTCATACTATGTGCATTAGAGTCTTGATTTGAAACCCAATTGCATAGCCAAGATAACCAAGGGTTGGTATCTAACATTTGAACCTCAAGTAGCCACCGCAATGCTTAGAGGCACACTACTCGGTTAGAGAGATAGACAATGAATCACATGGCATGGAAATGAGACCGAGCGGAGAGTAAGGGCAGCAGGACGTTGGGGCATGTGTGCCATAGCTCTTCTTGTCTCGGTTGAGGACCGAGCCATGTGCGGCCCTGTTGAACAAACTAGAACTGTACCAAAGACATACCGGCTATATGGGAACCAGGAAACCAATGTAATTCGGGTAGCGATATGTTGAGGCATTACTTGTCGTCCAAACGAGTTGGTTGAAAACAGCGAGGTATAAATCAGCTAGCGGGCACCGAGGTTTCTCTGCGTAGAGACCTCCTTCTCGGGACGATAGGACTGGTTCAACACTTGGCTAACGAATGAAAGGTTATTGCGTACGACATCAGGAATGGTTTCTGTAGGCAACATTGAGCACGGGCGTACGTGACGTGTTATTCGGGTAACCCTGCAGGTGTAAATCGATTATAATCGCCATCCCTCACGGTCAGTGAGTACCATTTGTTCACTGTACCATGACGTAGAAAGAATAGGCTAGATGTCATGATTAAAAGTTGCTGTTTGAAAGTCTTACGTTGATTGCTAATGATATGCTTTAGTTTTGAGCAAATCAAAGTTCTTTTCAACCTAAGGCAAGTCACATAAGAGGAATGTGTTTCTTGTTTGATTGCATACATCCTACGTGATTTAGCACAAGATTTTCCACTAACTTGCATCTAAAACATGAAAGTAAGGGTCAAGTAATTAGGCGGGTCCTTATGCAAAATACTTTCCCATTGTATACTTAATTCCAGCATGTAGAGTTGCATGTTTAGATGAGACGGGTTAGTCTTGCTGAGCCTTCGTGCTCACTGCTTGTTGTTGAAGCGTTTGCAGCAACTTATGAGGAGGAGGCTCCCGAGGAGGAGACGGATCCGCCAGAGGGAACCACCGTCAAGTGGGAGCCATGCACGCCGCCGTGTTAGTGTGGTGTCTGTGTAGCTAGTGGGATCATGTTCACGGGCTGAACGTGAACCCTTTTGCTTAGTATACACCCATGAGTGTAGACTATAACGTTATTTTGATGTAACTATATGTTCATAAATGTATTAATGTAATAAAACTTAGCTTCCGCTTATTGTCTTTCTCTATGTGTTATCCGGTGCTGTCCATCGCAGCACCCCTCAGCGAGATCCTGGAATGTCAGGACCACTGGGTCCTCACATCGTCCATAAAAAACTAGCAACACACCAAATTAGTCAGCTATGCTGCACCCATATTTGGCCCTATGGTGGCACTGTTTTCCTGGAATATTCTCGCAGAAACCGGTCCATAGATCCAAGGCAAGCAAATCACCATATCATTCACACAGTCACAAGCATGCTTGCCTAGATCACCCCAGTTCCATGCTTATTTAGATCACCATTTTGTAAAGGTCCCAAAAATATGAATGCAATGAACAAGGTTTGAATGCCATTTGGTTTCAAGTTTGTGAAAATTGGGACTTCCTAAAATTTTTTTAACATGTGATGATGCACATGAGAGCTCTCTCTAAACAATCTCAAATGTTTATTTGCATGCTTGGAACCAAGGTGTATTTAAATCCACAGATGTGAAGCTATCTGCAAGAGAAAGTTTCAAATCAGATTTTAAACTTAATTTGTTCAACTCAAATTTCAAATGAGGGAAATACAATAGAAATGCAAACTGTTGTGTTAAAAATATCATTTGCAGCAGCTAAATTGAAAATAAGATGTCATGTTTGAATTCCTCAGGTCCAAATTATTGGGATGCAAAGTTTCATGAAGTTTGGAGATGTTTTGCTATCCATTTTCAAAAGGGCTTAAAATTGCATAGGAAATTAAATACAAATTCGAATTTGGATGAAACTTGCTCAATTATCCAAATGAATTTCAGATTGTAGCTCCAAACACTTGAATGTCATTTGTCAAATTTGGAGGTATTTTAGAGGGATAAGGAGGGGCTGACTTGTGGGACCCACCTGTCATTGGGCTGTTTAAAACATGCAACTGAAGTTTCAGTCATCAGTCTCTGTTTTGCCTCTCCTGAACACCCGACAGCGTGAACAGAGGCGCCAGTGCACGCTCGACGTCTCGGTCGACCCCATCTGACCCCAAACACCTCAGCTGCGATGTTTTTACCTCATGCGTGCTCCTTTTGCCCACAACACCAAAGTTTTGCCTCTGTTTTTTCCCTCGGGCAAAGAACAGGGTGTTGCCACCGCCGCCACTTCGGTCTCAATCCGGAGCCGGCGTTCCGTGCATACAAAGCCTCAAGCATTAGCAAAACGGCACCGGGGATCTTCCCTTTACCTCCTCAACACTCAACCGAGTGGGTTCGAACTTCCCAATGCCAGGAACAAGTTCTTCTCGCGGCGGCCGAACTCAATCGAAGGAGGAGGCTCACGTGGACAGTCCAACTGGGAGCTTCTCACGCCCGAGTAAGAGCACCCTTGGACGCATCAAGACCTTAGGCTACTCTCCTCCCATGCTCAGACCGAACCCTTGCTCATCGACGGCAAATTTCCAGTTCTTCCTCCGGTCGGTGCAACCCGTGTGTCGGGTAAGAAATCTTCAAATTCACGATCGGTGTTCATTTAGAGCCCACCAAACTGGGCACACATAATCTAGTTTTGATAGTGAACGATTCTTCTTTGCAAAACCTAGCACGAAACCCCCTGTGGCTGGCCTAATTCCAGCTTTCTTATCGGCGACCCTAGCAGGGAGCCTCGAGCGCACGGTGAGAACACAGTTAGAGCCATTCCCGGTCCTTTTTGCGTCCATGTCGAGCTCCTCCATGCTCCACTGGTGCTGTAGTGCCGATTAACCGGGCTTTTGGTGGGCTAGGGCGTCAGGTCGATGTTGCCGAAGGTAGACCGAGGCCGCCGCACGCCGCCGACTGGTTTCCGTCTACCGGCAGCCCGAGAGGACCCCACAAATGAGTTTCTCGACCATCAAAACCCCCTGGCGGCGATCAGGACTGCGGTGGAAGGGCGGGAGGCCAAAGTCCGGCGTGCTCCGGCGAGGGGGCGTCGCGGGCGCGCGGGGGAGCTGGAGGTAGGAGATGACCTTGCAGGCCCACGTGTCAGTCTCTGTGCTGAGGGAGACTGAATCCTCTGCGGCATTGGATTGATTTGTGGCTGCGCGGTGAAAATCAGTGGCCCCGTGTGGCATGGTCTGAGGAGGAGCCACATAGCCCGGACCCCGCTGTCAGAGTTTTGAAATTTCCAGAATTTAGTTTGAATTACAGATTTCCATCAAACTCTAGAAGAACATAACTTTTTCTAGGTAACTCCAAATTTGGTGATTCAAATTGGGTCAGGTTAAGGTTGAAAAACTATATCCAAATGTGCAACCCAATTTTTAGGAAAATTAATAATAAATTCTGGGAAATTCTTTGAAGCGTTTTAGTAAAAGAACTTTAGAGAGAGTTTTGTTCATCCAAAAATCCTCAAATTTAGCCAGAATAATCCTTAGGATATTATTGAACTCCTGTAAAATTTTCAGCTCATTTAGAGTGTATTTGATTAGGATAATTCAGAATACAAACTGCTGAATTCAAATGTATACAGAAACTTTTTCAGAAAAAGTTCCAGCTTCGTAAAATTATTTCTGGGCAATTCTGAGCTCCACAAATCCTAGGAAATTTCATGCAGGCTCTTCGAACTATAATTGAAATTTTAGTTCACTAAGGTTGACATGAACATGTAAGTTACTTCAGAATTAATTCCTTTTACCCAAAATTCTTACGGATTTGTTCTGAATAAACTACTCAGTGAAAAGTGCTAATTTTTGGTCCAGAATACTTTCTTGTGACAAGGAACTCACATGAAAATTTTCTGCTAAATTTGAGCTCTGGATCACATGTGGTAAACCCAACTCCATCCACTAGCACCAGTTCCATTTTAATTTCTTAAACACAGTGCTGGTTTTAAATTTATCATTAGTCCGTGTTAGCAAAAGCTTTACAATTAAATACATATGCATTTCATATTGTATAATCATCGACATGGAGTTGTGAAGCCAAGTGAGGGTGGATAAGGAGCAAGGAGAGCACGTGATCAAGCCGCAAGTGATCAGCAACACTAACTGATTGCATAATCTAGTCACCTGCAAAAGAGGCAAGCCCCGGTTTGCATACAAACTCTTTTGATAAAGTATTTCATTTATAGAGATCATAGCTATGAGATTATGATTGCATTAGGTCTAGATGATATTGAAACCCAATTGCAAGACCATATTTCACCCAAGAGAGAAAGGGTAGATTAGCACCTTGTCAAGTGGAATTAGGCTACGCTAAATGTTACTTTGGAAGGACCGGTAGAAGTCGAGTAGTTGGAATCTACTCACGAGTTTAGGGCTTGGTTTCAACGTAACGGGTTATGAATAGAATCATTGAGGAAAAATTCACAAGTGAGAAATTGAGACCGAGCAGGGAGATTGAGATGCAGCAGCTGCGGACCGTGTGTGCATAGCCCTGGCCTGTGTCGGTTAAGGCCCGTCCGTACTTGGCCCTGTTGGACAAATGTGAGTTGTGTACCGGGCGCATACTGGCTATATGGGACCCAGGAAACTGAGGTACCTTGTGAGATCCACATGGGAACTTCTCCGATAGGCTTAGGCTTTCGGCATCAGTACAGCAGGAGGTAACTCGCTCAAGAACATATCCCTGTGGGTATGTACCTTGAGGGAGCTTGCTGTTCGAGTCGATGGGACCGCGTCCGGTGTGGATGGACATGGGAAAGATGGATTCGTATGACATCGGTCGAGTTCGCTGCCGGCAACTCGGAGATGGGTGTACGTGTCGTGCAGTCCGGGCGTGTCCTGGTTTGAATCATCATCGCTCAAGGTTATATGAGCATACTTGGACACTGAGTCTTGACGTAGTAAGAACTGAAGTGAATTACATTGAATTGATAAGGATTATGATCTCAATTGTATTGCAACCATGTTTAAATTAGAGATAGTGCTAATTATGTTTACTTAACTTCGTGCAAGAAGCATTGTAACAAAGTGTTTCATGTTTGATTGTGGAGTTGCGATGCTGCTCGGCTCTGTGAGGGCGCCCCGCCCTCGACGGGGTCGTGCCGCTCGCCTGGGAATTGCACTGGGTGGTGCCATGTGATGCGGCACCCAACAGCATGCACGAAAATACGGTAAGAACATATGAAATCCTTTTATTACTCAACATAAGATGTTCTACAACATAATGTACACACGCAGCGGAATTTAGAAGCTGGACATCTACTCACTCTCAACCCTAACTACGCTCTCTACTAGCTTCACCAAGTGAGGCAGCAGCTAGGTTTCCAATGAGTTGAACGAACCGTAAGCTTCGGTGTCTCACCGAACAACCTTCTTCATACCAGGCATCCTGCTACCTGCAAAAACAACTACAAAGCAACCATGAGCACTAAGGCCCAGCAAGTCTTAACCGTCAATCCTAAACATGTAACTCTACATGCAGGGGTAGTAAGACAAAAGGAACATGAATTTGCAAAAAGAAGCTTGACTAAAATTGATCCTAATATTCAGATTCTCATAGAATTTATTTGAGTGGTCCTCATGCCTCACAACACCGGAAGTCCACAATCAAACAAGAAATGCTTATCCCGATGTTGCTAGTTTAAGGTGGAAATGAACTTTAGTTGGCACTATAGCTAATTCAGTCAAGGTTCCAATACAATGATTAATCCATGAACAAAAAGTTAAGAGACTTAGTTCCTCTTCTTACTACGTCACGGCGCAGCGGGCAAGTATGCTCAATCCTCTTCCACGAGCGGCGGTGATTCGAATCAATAACAACCCGGAATACATGACACATACACCTGCCTCGAAAGACTCTCACAAGAGCTCTTTCTTATGTTGTATGCAGCAACCTTTAACATGACACCCTGACATAGAAAAATGTTTCGCGCCGAGCAGGATGGTCCTCTACGCGGACACGTCGAAGTTGCCCGCTAAAGGATTTACACCTCCAGCCTTCTCAACGTCATTCCCTCGCGAAGGATGAGTTTCTATATCCCGGTTCATTGAGTTACATCGGTTTCATGGGTTCCATACCCCACTATATATCCGGTACAGCTATATCTTGTCCAGAAGGGCCGCATACGCGCGGTCCTTAACCAACATGGATGGGGCTACAACTGACCTCCACATTTGCCTTACCATCCCGGACCAGGCCCAATAAGGTCTCAAGCATTGTCACACCCATCGCAGGTCGAGACAACCTTGAGCGCTCCATCCTACAGGAACTTCCCCGTCCCCATCTCATTTTCATGATGGTGCTCTTATCATCAACCTCTCGCGAGTAAACTCCATTACTCGACCTTTCTCGCGAGTAGCTTTTTACTACTCAACTTCTACCGAGCTAACTACAGCACTAGCCTAGCATCTACGACGAGGCAAAGCCTGCACTAAATCTTCTACTCAGGGATGTAATAGCCATGCAAGTGGGTTTCAAGCATCCTAGACATAATGCACAATATAAAGTCTAATAAACATGAGGTGAAGTAAAGCAGAATTTGAAACGGTAATTATATGCAAACCGGTGCTTGCCTTGCTCAATGGTTCTGTTAGTCTATGAAGTTAATATTCCTCCGGATAATCCGCCAAACTCGTCACGAGATGGAGATCCTTGCTGCGGAGTTGAGTCCTCGTCGAACGTCAACGTCACGTGCTATTAAGATGCAATGTACATATTTTCAAAAACAACTTAGAAAATGCTTTAAGAACTGTTGTACAAGTTAACAGACACTTAAGAGGGGAAACACAATAACAATGTTTCTGTTGTTGGATCTATCACCTTAGAGAAAAAGATGCTAAGTGAAATGGAGGTACTATTAATCACCATGTGATTAAGTCCATTATATGAACACTTAGACCTACAATTTGGTAGCTTAAGTTCCAGAGGTATAATAAAGCTGAAAATTTAACCATACCTTCAAGGGAAGGTATTTAGGCAGTGTGCACAATTTGAGCTCATAAAATGGCTCAATGTGATCACAATAATTCCTTATGCGGTTTTATCTAATCTGCCGTTACCACCTAGATCTTAAGATTTATTATGCTGAAAAGTAGAGTTTTGTGAAGTAAAAAATTTCCTGAGTCCATAGGAATTGGTTTTACCATTTTTTGAGTTTCCTACATGGAGATATGGATTTTACAAGTTTGGGTAAGAGTCTGAAAATGTCTCTGTTTATTTTTCCTATTTTTCAGAGACATGAAGGATTGACACATCATTTGACCAAGCAAATGAGGTCCAATGCCTCTGAAATTTTACTGGAGTTCAAGTATATTTGGAAGGATGTCCGGCCCAAATTTGGAAATTTTCCAACACCCATAACTCCTGGAATAAATCCTACAAATCTTCTTTGTATGAATTAATGAGCCAAATCCAGGGATTTTCATAAATATTGGGCTGCACCCGTGGATAGTACTCTCTGAGAGGAATTTTTGGACACTAATGCACAAAGCTGTGGCTATTTAAAGTTTGAACCGAATTAGGAAATTCCTGGAAAAAGTTTAAACGCCTGCCAGTGGGTCCGACACCACAGACCTTCTTCAACCTCGCGCCAACAGAGCCCACGGCGATGCCCTCCCACCTCCATTTTCGCTGCTCCCCACCCTAATCCATGCCGCTGAACTCATCTAGAGGGTCGCCAGCGGCCGAAGATCGCCAAAATACCGTGTGCACCGGTCACAGCTAGGATTAGGGTTCCGGCGAGGTCGGGGAGGCGCATTTCTTCACCAAATGATCGGTTCTCGGGCTCTATAGCACCAGGGAGTTGTGAGGAAGATCGAAATGGCAACAAAACCGGTCAGGGATCTCTCCAACCATGGCGGCACTGTGCGGCCGACGTGGTCTGGCGGTTTTCCTACGGCAAGAACTCAAAATGCTCACTCTACGTCTACTTTCTCAGCCTAGAATCAAGGGAGGTGGTGCGCTAGCTAGTGAGGAATCTCTGTGCAAAGTTTGAAGCACTAATAACATGAATTGACAATGAATTTCGCAATTGACTACCTCGGGGTCAGGTGGCGCCGCCCCGGAGAAAATCTCAAAATTCTCCTCCGACAAGTCACGGCTCGGGATGAGCTTTGGGCGTGAGCAGCTCCGTTCGTGGGTGCATTGATGGAGTGGCTCACTTGAACATGATCTTCTTTGGTGTGGGCTGTCCACGGTGACCAAACGTGTTTTTCCTTCGGTGTTCACTCGGGAGCAGCAACAACTTCGAACTCACGCGCGCAAAGGAGCGGGGAGAACCGGAAGTGGCAATGGCAGCCGCTAAAGCACGAGCTGGTGATTCTTTTTGCCGTGGGAAGCTTGATCATCCAAGTGTAGTTGCTATGGCGTGCGGGCTGTGTTCTTTGCGGGAGCAAGCCACCGAGGGAGAGAGCGAGTGCGAGAAAGCAACTTCGTTTGTGCATCGTACGTGGGAGGGATAAGAGCGAGCACTGAAGGGCAGACCACCCAGGCAAGCAGCTTGCCAGCCACGGCACTGCTCGGTGGCGCGCACTAATGTCACACCGGGTTTCTCCAGAGAACAACCGAGTGAATATCACATGTATACCATGATGATTCTCTCATACATGTGATGACAAATAGTGAAGCGTCATTTATTACAAGCCAGGTGTTGAATATAAATATGTCTTACAAAGCATACGTCTCGATGGGCGATAATAAGTTCATAACATGTAAATAAAACAGCAGCAGAATATAAATCTTGTGGGCTCCGTCACAGGCATTGCCCGGGGGACTCCGTGAACCTAGAATCCTTCCTCAGGACCAAAGTCTTGGTCATTAAACACCACATCATTCTCTTGACCTGAGCAGCAATATAAACCAACAGAAAATCAAGTTTGAGTACCATGGGTACTCAGCAAGTGTGGGAAAGTTATGTCATGCATGGCTAGAGCAAGGAGAGATTGACTCATGGTTAAAGCACTACGCAATTATTACCTATCACCTTAGCTTATTAAGCACCTATATTACTACACAGGTAAAATAGATCCCAATCCCTCAACCCATCATCAAATTCAAGTAACCAGAACATCATATCCAATGTCAAGCTCCGCGCTTAACATCCTCAACTTCCAATTTCATCATCCTCTAATCATGAATAAGTCCAAGCCGCTCTTGACCGTGAGCACGGCTGTCATGACAGTTTTGACTCTGCAGAGTTTGCACCACTGTACCCACATGTAGTGATTTCATCCCCCGTTGACGGGTGGACTAAAATAACCTCCATTATGCCAGTGGCCGCGAACCACGTTCACACTTCCCAGGTGTGTAGCCAGGAGATCACTACGAAGCCTTTACAAAGGGATTCTCGACGAGCATGGGCCCACTGAGGTTTCACCCCTAACAGCATACAAGAGGCTCCAACCCCACTACAGTGGCCCCCTCTTGACCCTTGCGGTTCATATGGTAGTCCAGCTGACACCTACTCCCCGCATCATCCAACACACCCATACTACGCCGGGGATACACCTAATTAATTAGCCAAGCTGCCCCATCTCAGCATGTGGTTGGCACGGTAAAGCCAGGTTACATGCTCCATGAACCGGTCCTTAGGATCCAGGCAAGCACTAAACACAAACCCGAGTCTCGTGCACCCAACACCAACCAAATCATCCAACTTGCCTCGATCCCTACCTCTACATAACTCATAATGTCTCATTCAAGAGCAAGGTAAATAAAATTGATGATCTCATATCCCAATTATCTCATTCTAAGCATGGCTAAGCATAAGCATATAAATAGATGACATGATAAAATAAATCCCAACCCAAGCTACAAGGAAACAAGATAATGCAATTCTAGGGAAACTTCCTAGCATGGGTTTCATATTTCAATTGACAATGCAAATAATTCTATCTACACATCCTAGCATAGGATCAAAGTGGTCAAGGGCACTTGCCTTCTTCCTGCTGCTCTGGGAATGGAAAGTCTTGGTCTTGGAAGGGGAGAACTTGCTCTGGGGCAGGTTCTACTCATGCCAATACACATAGCAAAAGAAAAACAACAATCCATAAGCCATAGTTCACACTTTCACTCATGCAAACGATGTGTTGATTTTTGGCCTACATGCACTTTTAAACATATGTATATGATTTCTAACTTTTGTATTCAGATTTCTGTTTGCACACTATATATGAATTTCCAATTTGAACAAATTCTTTATATTTAATTAATACACTTCTTAGCTACCAAGTTTGCATGAAAGGTAGTTTCCTACTCCAAATAGGTTTTCAGATCTTCTACAAAATCCTAAATTGAAGCTTTTGGATTTGGAGAACTCATTTATCCTTTTCTAATTATGCATACTTATTTTCCTATATTTTTCAGATTTATTTTCTCTGCCTAAAAGTGAACTTTATTATGAAAATAGTAAGACACATCATCTAAACAGAATAGGTTCTGATCTAAAATATTAAATAATATATTTTTGAACTTCTCCTCTGATGTGAACTAATTTAAATTTATTTTATCAGTTTTCCGAATTATTTCCTAGCCTAAAAATGTGTTTCTAGAACTAATAAATATGAACAACACTTAGGCAGATTTCATTTCAGCCTAAAATCTGTTTTTAACTCATTCTAAAGTTTTCCAAGTGCTAGGAGAGTTTAAATTTGAATTTGCACATGTGTTTGCCTTACCTTTTAAATTTAAATCCTAGTCACATATTCAATTTTCTGAATTTAATATCATATAGGGTCAAAAAGGTAAATCCACTCTATTGCAGGGTCTAATTTACTATTTCCTAAATTTCCAGGGGTCTAACTACACATAACAGAGGGGTTTTCCTAATTTTTATTAAGTCCAGGGGCTAAAACTGATTTTTAAATGAATTTACACGAATTTCTGAAGTTCCAGGGGCTAGATCAGAAGTTTCCGGGGCTAGCTCGTGTTTTCCGAGATCCCCAGGGGGTAGCGCATAAGAATCCTGGCCTTTATAACGTGGGGCTGATGTGGACCGTCCGATTTAAAATAGACGGCTCAGATTAGATCGCCGAACCGGTACGCGCGGGTTTTAATTCTACCGTGCGATTTAAAATAGACGGCCCTCAAGGGGCCACGTCGCCCTGGCCGGAGCAAGCCCGCGCGCGCGGCGGCGCGCGGCGGCGGGGGTGGCGATCTCGCCGGCGCAGCCTCGGCTTTTGCCGCTACACGTTAGAACTCGCATCTTTTTGCATGGATCGGCTGCGGAGGGGTAGGGGACGCTCACCGAGGGGTTTTCCAGCACTCGGAGGTCCTGGAAGTCGGTCGGCGGCGAGCTTCAACGGTGACGATCTTCGGTGCACGTCGGAACAGATGCTAGGGCGCGAAACTTGTCGCTTCCTTCACGTGCAGGGCTCCCTGGGGGCGGTGGAGCACGATCAGCTCGTTAGATCAGATAATCCGAGCAATGATCGAAAGAAAACGGGGATCAAATCTTTGGTTCTCACTGGAGAGAAGAACGGCCGATCGGGGGGAAAAGGCAGGGCGATTGTCGGCGTTTATATAGGTGAGGGAGGGCGGCGGTCTGTTGGGATCGAGTTGGAGACGTCCGGGACCAGAATTCGGGCTGGGGGCGTGGGTTTCCGGAGTTCGTTGCGATCGGGCGCGGGCAGGAAAAGTCCGGGTCGGTTAGGGCGCGGGAGGTAGGAGATGACACGCCGGCCCCATGTGTCAGTGAGGGGAAGAGAGGGCACGCGGTCGTGGGCTGGCGCGGGGGGGTGGGGGGATAGTGGGCCGGCTGGCGGGTTTCGGCCCACTGGCCGGTTGGGGTTTTTTTTCTTTTTCTTTTTCTTTTTACTTTTCTTTTCTGTTCTGATTTGAATTTAAATTCCAGTTTAAATTTGAATTTCTGCACCACATGCAATATGTCCAAAATTTTTTAAATTCCCTCCTTTTGCAGATTTTGGGGTGTTACAGCTCTACCCCCTTAAAAGAAATCTCGTTCTCGAGATTGGTGGTTCTAGGAAAACAATTCCGGAAACTCTGCCTTAAGCTTGTCTTCTCGCTCCCATGTGGCTTCCTCTTCCGAGTGATGCTTCCACTGCACCTTGCACATCTGAATTCTTTTATTTCTTGTGAGGCATTCCATTGTCTCCAAAACCTTGATCAGTTGCTCGGCATAAGACAGATCCTCTCCTACGTCAACCTCATTCATGGTTAACATCTCTTCAGGCGTCCTTAGACATTTCTTGAGCTGTGACACATGGAATACATCGTGCACATCCGATAGGCAAGCCGGTAATTCAAGTTGATATGCCACTTTGCCTTTCCTCTCCAGGATCTGAAAGGGTCCGATATATCGGGGTGATAACTTCCCTTTCACCTTGAACCGACGAAGTCCTCGGATAGGGGACACCTTGAGATAAACATAGTCCCCCACGTTGAAAACGAGCTCTCTTCTCCGTACATCGACATAGCTCTTTTGTCGTGTTTGTGCTATCCTCAAGTTGTTGCGGATTTCCCTCACTTTTGCCTCGGCTTCTTGTAGTACCTCGGGCCCAAACACTTTACTTTCCCCTGTTTGGTTCCAAAATAGTGGAGTTCTGCACTTCCTCCCATACAAAGCCTCAAATGGTGATATCTTCATACTAGCCTGATAGCTGTTGTTATAGGAGAACTCCGCATATGGTAAGTTCTTATCCCAACTCCTATTGTTCTTGAGCGCACACGCTCTCAGCATATCCTCAAGGATCTGATTGGTTCTTTCCGTCTGTCCGTCAGTCTGGGGATGATAGGCAGAACTAAAATTCAGATGAGTTCTCATGGTTTCATGTAACTTCTGCCAGAACCTTGAGGTCAACTGTGTCCCTCGATCCGAAACTATCTTCTTTGGCACTCCATGAAAACACACGATTCTTGACATGTACAATTCTGCCAATTTGGATCCGCTGTAGCTTTCTTTCACGGGGATGAAATGAGGTACCTTGGTTAGCCTGTCAATGATGACCCATATCGAATCATATCCCGATTGGGTCCTGGGTAGTCCCACTATGAAGTCCATACCTATTTCTTCCCATTTCCATTCAGGCACTTTGAGTGGTTGCAATAATCCCACGGGTCGTTGATGTTCTGCTTTCACCAACTGACATGTGTCACATAGGGCAACATGTTCCGCGACATCTCCCTTCATGCCATACCACCAATACCTGCTCTTGAGGTCATGATACATCTTCGTACTCCCAGGATGAATGGAATAGTCAGAATCATGAGCCTCCTTCAAAATCAATTCACGGATCTCCTTCACTTCAGGCACACAGATTCTTTCCCGTGCCACACCGTACCTTGTTCATCCTCTCTGAACCCAGGGGCTTTATTATCCTTGATGAGTTCTCTGATTTCTTGTATAATCTCATCATTCTTCTGACCATTGTGTATGTCTTGCTCTAATGTGGAGTCTACTTCCATGGCGATGGCCTCACCACTATTCACCAGACATAGATTGAGTTTTATAACCTCTTCCTTCAATTCTGTAGGCATGTCCTTTAAGCTCAACCTATTGACCTGCACCTTCCGGCTTAAAGCATCTGCTATGACGTTCGCTTTCCCAGGATGATAGTTGATTCCCACATCAAAGTCTTTTATTAGCTCTAACCATCTCCTTTGTCTGAGGTTGAGGTCTGGCTATGTGAAAATATACTTTAAGCTCTTATGATCCGTATATATCTCTGTCCTCTTCCCCATCAAGTAATGCCGCCAAATCTTCAACGCGTGTACCACTGCGGCTAGCTCTAGGTCATGCGTAGGATAGTTCTTCTCGTGTTTTCAGAGCTGCCGGGACGCATAAGCCACGACATGCCCCTCTTGCATGAGAACACATTCTAACGCGTTTCCAGAGGCATCGCAGTACACCGAAAAGTTCTTCTGCATATCTGGCATAACTAGCATTGGGGCTGTTGTCAATCTTTTCTTCAGCTCTTGAAAACTCGTCTCGCACTGCGGTGTCCATGTGAATGTGATTCCCTTCTCCAACAATTTGGTGAGGGGTCTCGAAATCTTGGAGAAACCCTCGATAAACCGTCGATAATACCCAACCAATCCTAAGAAGCTTCGAACTTCCCCGACATTCTCAGGGGTCTTCCACTTCTGTACATCCTCGATCTTGGTGGGATCTACGGAGATTCCTCCCTCCGAGATTATATGTCCTAAGAAGGGAACTCTCTTCAACCAAAATTCACACTTGCTCAGCTTGGCATATAGTTGGTGTTCTCTCAGTTTTTGCAACACCAACCTTAAATGCCTCTCATGTTCTTCTTCATTTTTGGAAAAGACGAGAATGTCATCAATGAAAACCACCACAAATTTGTCCATATATTCCATGAATACCTTGTTCATGAGATACATGAAGTATGCCGGGGCATTAGTTAGACCGAAAGGCATGACGGTGTATTCATACAGTCCGTACCGAGATACGAAAGCTGTCTTTGGAATATTAGTTTGCCTTATCTTAAGTTGGTGGCATCCCGACCTGAGATCAATTTTCGACAACACACAAGCTCCCCTCAACTGATCAAACAAGTCTTCAATGCGGGGTAATGGGTACTTGTTCTTGATGGTTACTTCATTCAACGCACGGTAGTCTACGCATAACCTTTGGGTCCCGTCCTTCTTGGGCACAAATATCACTGGAGCTCCCCATGGCGAGGAACTAGGACGAATGTACCCATTCTCTGTCAATTCTCTTAAATGTTCCTTGAGTTCTTCCAGCTGTTTGGAGTCCATCCGATAGGGTCTCTTGTATATTGGAGCTGTTCCAGGCACTAGCTCAATCGCGAATTCCACTTCACGATCGGGGGGCATACCTGGTAACTCCTCTGGAAAAACATCTGGATATTCCCTGATGATCCTGATCTCCTCCACTTCCACCTCAACGTGGTTGAGTTTAAGGTCCCTCCTAGGTTCTTGTGCAGTTATGAACTTCACTCTTGTGCCACTAGGGTGAGTTAGTTTCACCGTTCTTGTCGAACAATGGATGATTCCCTTGTGTTTGGTCAAACAATCCATACCCAAAATAATATCTATCCCTTGTGAGTCTATCACTATGAGGTTTGCAGTAAATGCTACCCCATTAATGTCTAGATTCACCTTGGAACACACTTGTCTTGTCCTTATTTCTCCCCCTGGAGAGTTCACTGCTAGCATAAGGTTCATTTGTGTTGTTGCTAGATCATGCTTCTTAACAAACCCTTGAGCAATGAACAAGTGGGTAGCACCAGAATCAAACAACAGGGTTGCAAGGTGTAAATTGGCAGGAAACTTACCAATTACCACGTCAGGTGCCTCTTGTGCTTCCTCCATGGTCACATGGTTCACCCGTCCTTGCATCACATTCTGCTGTTGTGGTTGCATGGGCTTCTTCTTTGGGCACTTATGGGCGTAGTGCCCCACTTCACCACAGTTGAAGCATTGCACCCCAACCTTAGGTGACTGGCCTTTGTTTTCTTGGGGTTGGTTCTGTGGTCCTTGCACTGCTGGTCGAGGTTGATATGCGGGACGAGGCTGCTGTACAAACTGACGTTGCGGCTGTGCTGGTGCTGATGGAGGCCTGAAATTCGGGTTGTACCCTCTGGGTGCTGAGTAGGGTACCACAGCACGACTTGTCTGCCCTGCGGGTTGCTGCATCAGACGTGGGCGTGTGTTGCTACCCGAGGCTTGGTGTGACCATCCCGTCTTCCTCTTGTTTTCATTTTCCAAGGCCTTCAGCTTCCTCTCCACGAGAAATGCTCTGTCTACCATCTTTTGGAAGCTTTCATACTCGTTGGAGGACATTGCACACTGCATTGGCTCAGTAAGTCCTTCCACGAAGCAGTCCTGTTTCTGCTCATCAGTTTCGATGTCCCGTGGTGCATAACGGGATAGTTGGGTGAACTTAGTGAGGTATTCCCTCACAGTCATGTTTCCTTTCTGCAGTCCCAAGAACTCCTTCCTCTTGTTTTTGAGTTCACCCCTTGGTATGTAATGGTTGCGGAAACTGTGCTTGAACTCTTCCCAAGTAATGTTCTCGGGGTCATGGTGGGCTGCCATGTAGGCGATCCGCCAATCAGCAGCGGGTCCATGCAATTGGTGAGAGGCAAACAGCACCCTCTCATACCCTTGGCATTGTATGATCCTCATCTTGCTCTCAATGGTCTTTAGCCAGTCATCTGCCTCCAGAGGTTCAGCAGCACTTGCAAACATTGGAGGTTGAGTCCCTAGAAACTCACTTAACCTTGGTTGGTGTGGTACAGCTTGTGGGAGCGGAGCTTGGTGCAAGTTGGCCACCACTTGAGTTAGGCTCTGGATGAGCTGATTCTGATTTTCAAGCATCTGGTGGATAGGATCAGCTCCTTCACGGCGACCACCCCTGTCTTGTCCTCTAGAAAGATGAGGGTTGCCGGCCTCATCGTTGTTGTTGGTGGGGTTGGCACCACGACCCTTTCCTCTTCCGGCCATCTATCAGGATTAAGCAAATGTTAATTTAAAGCATTACGTATTAACTTCCCAATTTGCTTGTTTAAACTTAAACTTTTGAGGCCTTATTATATTAACATTTTCTGAGGGTTTCACGTCTCAAGCGAGAATAAATGCACTCTTAATTCATAGGGGTTCACACATCAAAGCAAAGCAACCTAAAGACGAGGTTGTGGACAAATGCCCATGGCTTCCACAACTCACGTCACACACCAAACATTAACACACAATTAACTAAGGTATCGACTCGACTACTCGATAACCTGCTGAACTAAGGGAAAAGACTCTACACGACTCGTATCACTGAGCTGGCTCCTCGGGATCTTCCTCATTATTGTGGCTGCCCTCTGACTCCGCTTTGGGTGGGGAAGCTGCTGGTGGAGAAGTGCGGCGACGCCTGCTCGCCCGGCGGTCTGGGGAGTCAGGAGTCCATGTGTCATTCACGGTGACACACAGTTCATTCCCATCTCCTCTTTCTCTTGCCCTCAAGCTGGCGCGAAGCAATGCCTCAGTCTCCTTCTGGGTGTCACGAACATCCTGAAGCTCCTGCTGACACTCCTGCAGTCGAGTGCTGAGCATAGCAGCATCCTCCAAGCACAGGTCCATGTGCTCATGGAAAGTCCCCTGCTACACTGGTGGGTACTTGTACTCCGCGGTACCACTCTCACGCTGGAGGACATACATGTACTCAGTCCTGTCCAGGTGGCGACGGTAGATGTAACTCTGGTAGGTGATGGCCTCCCAGGTGACATCCTTCTCGGCATCGACCTGTGTCGCTCGACAAGCTGGAGAGCGGTGGATCTTGAGCAGCTGATTTTCATGGATAATCCTCATTTCTGAACTCCATTCTTCCCGCTTCTCACGGATGGTCCGGGTGGAGCTGTAGTGTATAATTAGCTTGCCCGTATTGCCGGCAGCGTGGAGCATACGCCATAGACGGCGCAACAAGCCTCCTACTGCCAATCCGTAGGAGTGGTACGTCACCGGACGATTCTCCTCTCTCAGGGCAAGGGCAACTACAGGAACTCTCCCTCCGGTGGACTTGCGGGCGGTGCAGATCATGCGAACCATCTAAAACATAAAGCATTTAAAATTAAGTTAGATAAGAGTTAAACAAAACTTGTATTTTGAATAAAAGTTGGGGTAAGATGAATAAAGTGACCCCATTAAATAACACTTTTCAACCCACACCTTTGTAAAATAGTTTTTTAAGAAAATAGGGTCCTTAAATACGTCCATTTCTACCTAGGTCCACGTTCCTACGGGCAACCTTGGCTCTGATACCACTTCTGTCACACCGGGTTTCTCCAGAGAATAACCGAGTTGTAAGGGCCTCAGTTTTAGACACACATTTGCAGCGGTCATCACCACACCACACACCTCATTTTAGGAAGGATGATGAACACAAATGAAGAGCAAGTAACAATTATCAACATGCTCATTAGAAAACAAACTCACACATTGCAAACGTGGTATTTCCCACATGTGATATAGATGGGATGGACATAGGAAAACTCCTACACTTTGCTAAGGATGTCCAAGCGAAGTTTCACCCAAATTCCAAACCTTTTTGAGGTCATTTTGGGTATAGCTAGAAAGAGGGCAGTTTGAAACCATATTCAAATTCATACTGTTTTTATCCCATGAATTTAAAAGTGGGAGGCATATTCTTACTCAGCACATTTTTGTGAGCCCACACACCAAGTTTCACTCCATTTGGAGTTGATCTTGACGTGAACTAAGTGGGGCAAATTCAAACTTCATTTGAATTCAAAACTGCACTTGTGCTGAAATTCACTCAAACCAAACCCAATTCGAATCCTATTCAATTCGAATGGCTCAAGGGTGAATAATCTGAATCACCAGGGGTATTATGGGGTTCACTGTTCACTACAGTGATTAGGAGTAAATTTCAGAGGTTAAAACCCCGGGTGGGACCCACATGCCATAGAGGGAAGAAGGAGAAACTTACAACCAAAGTCAGAGTCTCGGTGGGAAATTCCACCGAGCAGCTGTCGGCTATGCCACCGAGCAGCTACCGGCGCCACCAGCTGCTTCCCTCCCCGCGCGCTGGCGCCCGGGGTCGGCTTGCTCGCGCCCCCATGCGACCGGCACCGCCTCAGCCGAGCAGGAGTCGGCCGGCTTTATCTTCTCATGGGCAGAACCGAGCAGTGGCATTGTTTCTCGTCGCAGCTCTCTGCTCAATCGGGAAAACCAGCAAAACAATCTCCTCCTTCGTTCCTGAGCTGCTAGACAGCCACCGGAGGTCGCGCACCACCCTCCCAACGCCTGGGCCACCGAGTTTCGGTCCCTGTTCCCGTGACCAACGACGACCGCCGCAGTTTAGCTGAAGGACGGCGATCGGTCTCACGCGGGCAGCACACTGCAACCACTTCCACGGCCAAGCAAGGGCGGCAACAGGAGCGCACGGACTCCACACTGCTTCCACCTGAAGCTCATGCCACACCGGAAACTCTCGCCGGCGAATTCTCAGTTTTTGCTCCGGCAACCTTAAACTGAGCTTCCGGTACGGCTTCTTTAAATTCTCGCTCTATGACCTTTCGGAGGTCATCAAATCTTGCACATAGACGCTGGACTAGCCGGCGATCAAGTTCTTTTCTGCATCCGTAGCGTGAAACTGTCTAGGAGTGACGAATTTCGAGCTCGATCGAGGGCGGTCATGGCGGGCACGATCGGTCGCACGGTGCCGACCCACTTACCGCCATCCCTGAACCCTTTTGACACCTTGTCGAGCTTCCTAGTGGTACATTGATGCTGTAGGGCCGTTTGTTCGAGGTGTTGGCGGGTTTAGAAACCACGGTCGACGGTGCCGAACCTCAACCGAGGTCGCGGCACGTCGCCGGGCTATTTCCGGTCACCCTCAGCCCGACCTGACACCACCGAAGTGTTCCTCGACGTCGACAACCCCCTGGCGGCGAGTTTCAGCCCATGGGAGGTCCGGCAGTGGCGAGCCGGCGAGCTCCTAGTCTGCTCCGGCGAGGTCGGCGGCGCGGGCGCAAGAGAACGGCGGGAGGAAGAAGGAGCCGGCTGACCCACGTGTCAGCGGCTGAAGAATTTAAATCGGGATCGGGTGTGACCGGGGATCCGCTGTGCTGGCGCGCAAATACCCTGTGAGCTCCGGTGTGCCGGACACCTCCGCGCTCGACACGTGTGGTATCTCCGGGGTGCCGGACACCTCCGCGCTCGACACGTGTCCCCGCGGGCCCCCGCGAGATTTCAACTTTCCCCGATTTTCAGATTTCCTTCAAACTTCAAATCCTCACAACTTTAGCTAGGAACCTTCAAATTAAGTGAGACCAACTCCATTAGGACCCTCTGAAAATCTAGTTTTCAGAAAGTCATAGTTTGCTTCATGAAAATTTCTAGAACACCCTAAGGGTTCCAATTAAGGTCAAGGACATAATTAATTGTGGAGGGCTCAAATGAGCTTTGCTGCAACTAAAACTTGACCAAGTCTCTGTTTAGGTTGTAACCAAGCCACAGTAAAAGTTTCACAGTCATTAGATCTGTCTAGCAAGGGTTATAGACTTCACAACCTCAAAGTTAATACACATGCATTTAAATTGATACATATATTGCTCTTATCATGTAGTCGCTAAGGTGGAGGAGGAACCCGAAGTCCTAGACTTCGTTACTCCGGAGGAACAGCTAGCCTATGACCAAGAGCAGCAAGGCAAGCTCCGGTTTGCATTAACCTTTTTACAAATGTTTATTGTTTTGAGCACATCTTTGAATATTGTTCTTTGCATTAGAGTCTTGATTGGAAACCCAACTGCATAGCCAGGAAAACCATGGGTTGGGTTTAGGATCGAAAACCTCGTTAGCCACTGCATTGCTAAGATAGAGTAGGATTCGGTACAAGTCGAGTAGTTGGAACTACTCGCGAGAATAGGCTAGAGGCACATTGCTCGGGTAGAGATAGCACATGAAACAACATGGCAAGAAAATGAGACCAAGCGGAGGGTAAGGGCAGCAGGACTTTGGGGCCTGTGTGCTGTAGCTCCGCTTGTGTCAATTGAGGACCGAGCCGTGTGCGGGCCTGTTGAACAAGCTAGAACAGTACCGAAGACCTACCGGCTATATGGGAACCGGGAAACCGATGTAACTCGGGTAGCTGGGTGTTGAGGCATAGCTGGTCGTTCAGATGGTAGGTTGAGAGCTTGAGGTGTAAATCGGCTGGTGGCACTGAGATGCGCATGCAGAGACCTCTTGCTCGGGACGATTGGACCGGTTCAACATTTGGCTAACGGGTGAAAGGTAGTCGCGTATGGCGTCCGTGATGGTTGTTGTAGGCAACATCGAGTACGGGCGTACATGACGGGTTGTTTGGGTAACCCTGCAGGTGTAAATCGATTATAATCGCCGTCCCTCACGGTCAGTGAGTACCACTTGTTCACTGTACCGTGACGTAGAAAGAACAGGCTAGACACATGTTAAAATGCTGCTGATTGAAAGATGGACATTGATTGTTAATGATATGCTGTAGTTTAGAGCTAACTAAAGTTCTTTTCAACTTTGGGCAAAGTACATGAGAGAAATGCGTTTCTTGTTTGATTGCGGCTCTCTCATGTGCCTTAGCGTAAGGTTCTCCACAAACCTGCTGCTAAAACTTGAAAGTAAGGTTCTACTAATTAGGCGAGTCCTTGCAAATGATTTTTACCTCATGCAACCCATTACCCCTCATGTAGAAGTTCCATGTTTAGGTGAGACGGGTCAGACTTGCTGAGCCTTCGTGCTCACTGCTTGTGTTTGAAGCTTTTGCAGGGTTCTATGAGGAAGGGACTCCCGAAGAGGAGACGGAACCCCAGGAGGGGAACCCCGTCGAGTGGGAGTCGTGCACGCCGCAGAGTTAGTGTGCGTGTGTGCTAGCAAGGACACGTTCAAGGGCTGAACGTGCACTTGATGCTTAGTCTACGCTCGCGAGTGTAGACTAATCTTATTTTGATGTAAACATGTTCATAAACCTGTTTATGTAATAAAATTTCCGCTTCCGCTTTGTACCTTTGACGTGTGTTATATGGTGTTGTGCAACGCAGCACCCCTCAGCGTGATCCTGGCTCGACAGGACCATTGGGGTCGTGTCAGCGTTGGTATCAGAGCTCGCTTGAGGTTTAACACAGTACAAAGGTCTTCTTTTTCAAAAATCCAGTGAGGAACGAGTTAGTAGCCCGTATAAGGATGTTATTAGTATATAGAAAGTGGCATATTAACCTATTTGATTATGTCGGAAAATCGTGCATCTCGGGACGTGTATGTCTTGGGGGGTGCACGTAAGCGCTGTCCACCAGTGTGCACAAGCTGAAGGGTGGAGCCCCACAGGTGGCAGGTAACCCGACTCGCTTTTATATCCTCTACGACTCTTCATGTCATTTGGGGTATTCGAGCAACGTCTGTCCCTGGCGTGCGTGGTGCAACTTGGGAGACCCCGTCACGTGGTCTAAAACGTGAACACGTAACTCAAGGCGTGGTTTGCTTGAGAACATCCGGGCGAGTGATGACGGCCGGGTGTACTAACTATATGGATTCCGGGCTCGGTGTGCAGCCGAGTCTGATGATTGTTTGAGTTTCTGCAGGTAGCCTGACCACGAAACGGTAGACGTGTAGCATCCGTGTGCAAGTGACGTTTAGTGCCACTGAAATAACGAAGCCGGGTAAGTCCGGTATAGGTTTTTCTTTGTGAGGACGTAGTACCGACATAATCTGGTGACGCATCGACGTCACACCCAACTAAATAAACAACTTCATTGTAAAAAACTGAAAGGTTTTAATCCAAAGTAGTAAAACTTGATGTAACTCCTTCCCCTGAACAGGATATTCAAAGTTAACAAGTTTTCGACTTATAGGATGTTAAGGACAGAGCACTCTGTTTTCAGCCGAATCAAGGCTGGAGTTAATCAGAGGTTAGAGGTTGAGTTCTTTCGAGGTTGGGGTCGTATGATACATTTCTGGAAATCTTTGGAAGAACTTTACAACTTTTCTGTTGAGGTCCAGAGGTGTTTCATCCCTTAACCACTCGAAAAAATACAGTAGAGTTGAAACTGTCCAGAAAACAGGGCAGAGCAAAGACTCTCTGTAGACTCTCTGTAAATTAAGCATAACTTCCTGCTTAAAAATCCAAAAATAGGAAATGAGGTAGTTCTGGAAGGCTTATGAGATGGGTTACAACTTTGTAACAGAACGTTTTGTCAGATTAGGAACAGAATTAACTGGGATTCTTGGATCAAATCAGTACCTAAAGCAGGGAGGTGCTGTCCAATTATCTCC
This sequence comes from Neostapfia colusana, assembly GCA_030760725.1. Classification (NCBI taxonomy): domain Eukaryota; kingdom Viridiplantae; phylum Streptophyta; class Magnoliopsida; order Poales; family Poaceae; genus Neostapfia; species Neostapfia colusana. The sequence continues at coordinate 23,230,670 of JASWHV010000011.1, forward strand.
AGGAATTCTGTTAACTTTGACATCTCATAACTTTTGAACCAGGACAGATCTTAGGCCAAGCAAATACTTTATGGAAAGCTGTTGAAGTTAACTTTAACTTTGTTGTTGAGCTTCAGAATTGGTTTTGCCTTCAACATGGCCTAAATCAGGTTGAAATGGAAACTGGTCAGGGCTGTCATGGGAACAGCAGATCAGCAGTCAAATTTGTTTAAAATTTGAACTATGTTTCCAAGTTTTATGGGTTCAATGACATTTCTTATGTCATAACTCAATGGTTTACTGTTTAAATAAATATTTGACATTTCTCAAATATATTTTTACAGATGGCAGCAGATAAACAGTTGGAGAACGGGTGGGTAGTTTCCCACTGTCCTGACCGTAGCGGCTACCCGGAAGCATTGTGGCAAATGCTCCAATATTTCGGGTACACTCAGATGCCGCAGTACTTCGCCAAAGAAGATGGCGAAGGGGGGAACAAGACGTGGACGATCCATGTCGAGGTTCCTGCAGGACCTACGCCACCCGGTTGGGTGCCATTCACCGTCACGGTGAGAGGAAGACAACCGGAAGGGATGTGGCAAGTGGCAGCCCGTGACACTATGTCACGTTTCTGCCAACTGCACGTGCAGGCTATGGAGGGCACTCCATACGCACTCGTTCCGGTGGAGGGACGAGCCCAGCATGTGTGGGGAGAGAGGTACCGGGATGCAACGGACCCGAGTTGCCCAAGGTACAACCCCGCGGAGGCAAATCTCAGCCTCCAGATGAGGGCGGGAAACGCTGTGATGGACAGCCAAGCTGTTCATACGGAGCATCTCGCCACCAAGCTCAAGGAGAGCACAAGCCGTGGAGATCATTTCGAGAGTGCCCACAGCGCACTCCGCAATGTGCTCCTTCCGACGATCAAGCGACTGAATGAACAGCACAATCAGTTGCATCGTCTGAAGAAGGCGAAGAGAAAAAGCCGTGTCGACATCGCGGCGTTACAAGAACTGGTGCAGACCCTAACCCAGCAGAATGAGGACCTTACTCAAGAGCGGGACGACGCTATCGAGGAAGGACAAGGCTGGGAAGAGGACTACAACCAGGCTATGGACGAGGTGCATGCTTTGCAGGACCTCGTACCCCCGGTTTTAGGCGTACCGATGGTCTTGGGTCTTCCAGCAATGGGAGAACCCGGATTGGGAGAAGAGGTGGTAGATCCAGAGCCACCAGCAGAGGTACCGGAGGAGGACGACCCACAGGAGGTCGAGTTCTACTCCGAGTAGGGGGTTACGGTTGCCATGTAGGGCAGCTAGGGTAGTGTAACCCAACTTTTGTAATCGGTGACATGTCATGTAGACAGTAGCGTATGTACAGGTAGTGACAACATGAGCACAACTTCTCGGAGACCGAGTGACACGACCCCCTTGGTCCTGTCGAGCCAGGATCACGCTGAGGGGTGCTGCATTGCACAGCACCGTATAACACACGTCAAAGGTGCAAAGCGGAAGCGGAAGTTTTATTACATAAACAGGTTTATGAACATGTTTACATCAAAATAAGTTCAGTCTACACTCACGGGCGTAGACTAAGCATCAAGTGCACGTTCAGCCCTCGAACGTGTCCTTGCTAGCACACACGCACACTAACTCTGCGGCGTGCACGACTCCCACTCGACGGGGTTCCCCTCCTGGGGTTCCGTCTCCTCTTCGGGAGTCCCTTCCTCATAGAACCCTGCAAAAGCTTCAAACACAAGCAGTGAGCACGAAGGCTCAGCAAGTCTGACCCGTCTCACCTAAACATGGAACTTCTACATGAGGGTAATGGGTTGCATGAGGCAAAAATCATTTGCAAGGACTCGCCTAATTAGTAGAACCTTACTTTCAAGTTTTAGCAGCAGGTTGTGGAGAACCTTACGCTAAGGCACATGAGAGAGCCACAATCAAACAAGAAACGCATTTCTCTCATGTACTTTGCCCAAAGTTGAAAAGAACTTTAGTTAGCACTAAGCTACAGCATATCATTAACAATCAATGTCCAGCTTTCAATCAGCAACATTTTAACATGTAACTAGCCTGTTCTTTCTACGTCACGGTACAGTGAACAAGTGGTACTCACTGACCGCGAGGGACGGCGATTATAATCGATTTACACCTGCAGGGTTACCCGAACAACCCGTCACGTACGCCCGTACTCGATGTTGCCTCCAACAACCATCACGGACGCCGTACGTAACTACCTTTCACCCGTTAGCCAAATATTGAACCGGTCCCATCGTCCCGAGCAAGAGGTCTCTGCACGCGCATCTCCGTGCCGCCAGCCGATTTACACCTCGAGCTCTCAACCTACCCTCTGAACGACGGGCAATGCCTCAATACCCAGCTACCCGAGTTACATCAGTTTCCCGGTTCCCATATAGCCGGTAGGTCTTCGGTACTGTTCTAGCTTGTTCAACAGGCCCGCACACGGCTCGGTCCTCAATCGACACAAGCGGAGCTACAGCACACAGGCCCCAAAGTCCTGCTGCCCTTACTCTCCGCTCGGTCTCATTTTCTTGCCATGTGTATCATGTGCTATCTCTACCCGAGCAATGTGCCTCTAGCCTATTCTCGCGAGTAGTTCCAACTACTCGACTTGTACCGAATCCTACTCTATCCTAGCAATGCAGTGGCTAACGAGGTTTGCAATCCTAAACCCAACCCGTGGTTTTTTTGGCTATGCAGTTGGATTTCCAAACAAGACTCTAATGCACAGAATAAAGGAAACAGGTATGTGCTCCAAACAATAAAAATTTGTAAAAAGGTTAATGTAAACCAGAGCTTGCCTTGCTGCTCTTGGTCGTAGGCTAGCTGTTCCTCCGGAGTAACGAAGTCTAGGACTTCGGTTTCCTCCTCGACCTTAGCGACTACATGATAGAAACAATACATGTATTAATTTAATGCATTTGTATTAAGTTTGAAGTTGTGAAGTCTATAACCTTTGCTAGATAGACCTATTGACTGTGAAACTTTTACTGTGGCTTGGTTACAACCTAAACAAAGACTTTGTCAAGTTTTAGTTGCAGCAAAGCTCATTTGAGCCCTCCACAAATAATTATGTCCTTGACCTTAATTGGAACTCTTAGCGTGTTCTAGGAATTTTCATGAGACAAACTATGACTTTCTGAAAACTAGATTTTCAGAGGGTTCTAATGGAGTTGGTCTCACTTAATTTGGAAGTCTCTAACTAAAGATATGAGCTAAACAATTTCAGAGAAAATTCTGAAAATGTTTCTGAACATTTCCTATTTTCTCTGGAACAGTTTTGCTAATCACACCATTAGGTGGACTAAATGAGCTCAAATGGATCTGAAATTTTTATGGTAGTTCAAGGATATTTTGGTGAACATCTCAGCAAAATTTCAGGATTTTCCTCCAAAGGATTCTCCAGTTAAAATTCCTAACAGTTTAAATTTTAAGGAATTAATCCTGGAGAATTAAGGAATTTCATGAAGTGAAACTTGATTTTTTGGAAAGTACTCAGAGAGCTGAATCCAGCAAAATTTGGTTCACTCAATTTGGAGCTTTCTAGCCAAAGTTATAAGGATTTGAAGTTTGAAGGAAATCTGAAAATCGGGGAAAAGTTTAAACTCGCGCGTGGGCCCAGGGGACACGCGTCGCACGCCTAGGCGATGGCACACCGCGGCCCACAAGGATTTTGCGCGCCAGCACACCCGATCCCGGCCGCAGCCGGATCCCGATTCAAAATATCGGCCGCTGACAGCTGGGGTCCACCCCCTTCTTCAACCTCGCGACACCCGCGCTCCGCCGCCGAGGGACCTCGCCGGAGAGCTCGCCGCCGGCTGCTGTACAGCTGCAAACTTCTTGATTCTGGCCGCCCCTGCCTACTTTTACTTGGGGAACAGGATCCGAGGGTCAGCTGCTCATGGCAACGGCCGGAGCATGGTCGGCGACGAGCCGCCATATCGGAATGACTTCGGCCATGTCGGCTGACTCCCCTAGTACCTCAGCTACTTGGGAAATCGGTCGGGGAGCATCAGTGGACCTCAGAGAAGGTCGACATGAGCCCGAGGCAGCTCGGGGAAGGCCCGAAATAGGTCCTCACCGTGCGCCCGATACCCCCCGTTCGTTCCGCCATTAGTAGACCTTAAATTACGCCGGGCACAGAGGTTCTCCGGCCCAGAGTTGTGAAGGCAACTTGTGCGTTACCGTGTCTAGCTCGTGTGGGAGTGGCCTGAGGCCCTCTAATCCTTTCTAGAGCACGAATTAAACAGAATCGTACCCAAAGGTCGTTCTGCACACAGAAAGGGGAAAAGTGGAAATTCGCCGCCGGTGAGCAACCACTCGAGCTGTGGCTCGGGGATGAGCAGCACCGGTCACCCGCGCGTCCAAGGGTGCCTTGGCCCGGGCGTGACAACGCCCAGGTTGGGCTGTCCACGAGAGCCCGAGGTGCGGCGGTTCTAAGTTCCGAGTTTGATCTTTCGGCACAGCCGATATCAATCGGTTTCAACCGAATTCTAGCAATGGGGAGGATGGAGGAAGGTCTCTAGTACCTTGCTGGGACTCTGGAGTGGAAGGAGGGAGCTGCGATCGGCGTCCTCCGATCAAGTCCGAACTGCGGAAACTTTCGGCCAGTGCTGGGTTCTTGCGGGAAAACACGTCGGTACCTCGGCCGAGGAGGGGGGCAGGCGCCTTAAGAAGGCTCTGCACCGCCTCATGCCCGCGCGTGGGCAAGCAGCTGGTGGCGCGGTGGCTGGCCTCGGTGGCGATCACCGCTGCGGCTCGGCGACCCGAGTGAAAAGTCTCAGTCGGTTTGTGTTGAAGTAGAGGCTGACATGTGGGTCCCACCCTTCCTTTTAACCTCTGAAATTTACTTCTAATCACTGTTGTAAACAGTGAACCCCATACTACCCTTGGCAATTCAAATTATTCCCCCATGAGCCATTTGAATTGATCAAAGTTCAAATGAGGTTTGGTTTGAATGAATTTCAGCACAAGTTCAGTTTGAAATTCAAATAAAGTTTGAATTTCTCCCCCTTAGCTCATGTCAAGATCAACTCCAAATGGAGTGAAAATTGGTGTGTGAGCTCACAAAAATGTGCTGAGTAAGAATATGCCTTCCACTTTCAAATTCATGGTATAAAAACAGTTTGAATTTGAATATGTTTTCAAACTGCCCCCTTCCTATCTATACCCAAGATGACCTCAAAAAGGTTTTGAATTTGGGTGAAACTTGGCATGGACATCCTTAGCAAAGTGTAGGAGTTTTTCCTATGTCCAGCCCATCTATATCACATGTGGGAAATACCACTTTTGCAATGTGTAAGTTTGTTCCCTAATGAGCATGTTGATAATTGTTACTTGCTCTTCATTTGTGTTCATCATTCTTCCTCAAATGAGGTGTGTGGTGTGGGGATGAACACTACAAATGGGTGTCAAAAACTGAGGCCCTTACATTCCTCCCCCCTTAAAAAATCTCGTCCCGAGATTATAAGGTGAAAATGAGAGAGAGGACGGTGGAAAATTACCGGATATGCGACGTGAGAAAGTCGGGGTAGTTAGTGCGAAGGAATTCTTCGCTTTCCCATGTCGCTTCGTCCATGGAGTGATTACTCCACAGAACCTTGTAGAACCACAACGTATGGTTGTGTGTGGTTCGGGCCTGCTCATCAATAATCTGCACCGGTTCCTCCCGATAGGTGAGATCCGGTTGCAGTTCTTCAATGTCTTCCAGCTGAACGGTAGTTGATAGCTTGAGACACTTCCTCAGCTGGGAAATGTGAAATACGTCGTGCACACCGGAAAGTGCTTCTGGTAATCTCAGCCGGTATGCTACCGATCCACATCTTTCGGTAATCTGGAATGGACCGATGAATCGGGGTGCCAACTTTCCTCTCACCCCAAATCTGTTTACGCCCTTCATTGGAGACACTCGTAGGTATACGTGATCTTCAACTTCGAATTGTAATGGGCGCCTTCTCCGGTCCGCATACTGTTTCTGTCGGGATTGAGCGGCTCTTAGGTTCGCTTGAATCAGTCGAACTTTTTCTTCCGCGTCGTTGACAAGGTCAATCCCGAAGGTAACCCTCTCGCCAGACTCACACCAGTTCAGTGGTGTGCGGCATTTCCTGCCGTATAGCGCCTCGTAGGGCGCCATCTTGATGCTGGCTTGGTACCCGTTGTTGTACGAGAACTCGGCTAACGGCAAGTGATCATCCCAATTCTTGCCGTGGTCGATAGCGCAAGCTCGTAGCATGTCTTCTAGGATTTGATTTACCCGCTCAGTTTGCCCATCCGTCTGCGGGTGGTAGGCTGAACTACGGATCAGCTTCGTCCCCAAGGCAGCGTGTAGCTGCTCCCAAAAACGGGACACAAATAAAGTGCCCCGGTCCGATATGATGGTACGGGGTACGCCGTATAAGCATAGGATCCGTGAGATGTACAGTTCAGCGTACTTCTTGGCGTTGTAGTTGGTGTTGACCGGGATGAAATGGGCAACTTTGGTGAGCCGATCGACGATCACCCACACAGAATCATGTTGCTGTAAGGTGGTGGGTAAACCGACGATGAAATCCATGCTCACGTCCTCCCACTTCCAGGCAGGAATGCCTAGTGGTTGCAGCAGTCCCGGTTTCCGCATATGGTCTGCCTTCACCCTTCGACATGTATCACACTCGGACACGTATTTGGCAGTCTCTCGCTTCATCCGTGTCCACCAAAACCTTCTTCTGAGTTCTTGATACATTTTGTTGCTGCCGGGGTGAATAGAAAACTTTGATAAGTGAGCCTCATCAAAGATTTTCTTCCGTAACTCTGGGTTTCGGGGTACGACGATCCGGTTCTTGAACCATAGGACGCCGTCTCCGTCCTTCCGGAAACATTTCAACTCCCCACTGTCTACACGTCTCCGCAAATGTGACATGCCCTTGTCATTCTTCTGGGCTGCCGCTATCTCTTCACGGATGGTGGGGATCAAAGCTAGGTTGTAGAGAGCTCCGTGTGGAATCACATGTAGTGGTGGTTCGCTCTCTTCCAACGGTGTGATGGTCAGATTATTGACGTGTGACTTGCGGCTCAGCGCATCTGCCACAACGTTTGCCTTGCCCGGATGATAATGGATCTCTATCTCATAATCCTTTATCAGTTCTAACCATCTTCGTTGCCTCATGTTCAGCTCCTTCTGAGCGAATATGTACTTGAGGCTTTTGTGGTCGGTATATAAATGTATGAGGTTACCGAGTAGGTAGTGCCTCCACATCTTCAGTGCAAGTACCACGGCAGCGAGCTCCAAGTCGTGAGTTGGATAATTTTGCTCATGATTCCTAAGCTGCCGTGATCCATACGCGACCACTCTTCGGTCTTGCATCAGCACACATCCGAGCCCAATGCCGGATGCATCGCAGTACACATCGAACGGTTTTGTTGTGTCTGGCTGCGCCAAAACCGGTGCTGATGTCAGGTGCTTGACTAAAGCCTTGAATGCTGCTTCACATGCTGGACTCCAAACATATTTGGTAGCTTTCTTCAGCAGCTCTGTCATTGGCTTGGCAATCTTCGAGAAGTTCGGAATGAACCTCCGATAATATCCCGCGAGTCCAAGGAAACTCCGTACCTCATGAACAGTTCTCGGGGATTTCCAATTCAGCACTTGCGTGATCTTGCTCGGGTCCACAGCGATACCCTCTGCTGAGATGATATGCCCGAGGAAAGGCACTTGCGATATCCAAAACTCGCATTTGCTGAATTTTGCGTATAACTTGTGATCCCGCAGCCGTTGCAAGACTATACGCAGATGTTTCTTGTGGTCTTCCTCCGACTTGGAATATACCAGGATGTCGTCGATGAAGACCACGACAAACTTGTCCAGCTCCGGCATGAACACCGAGTTCATTAAATACATGAAGTGAGCTGGAGCATTGGTGAGGCCGAAGGACATGACCAGGTACTCATAAAGTCCGTACCTTGTCGAGAAAGCTGTCTTTGGAATGTCCTCGGCCCTTATCTTAATCTGATGGTACCCGGATCTTAAATCCATCTTGGAAAAGATCTTTGCTTCGACCAACTGATCAAACAACATGTCGATCCGTGGCAACGGGTACTTGTTCTTGATGGTTACGGCATTTAATGGACGGTAGTCCACGCAAAGCCGCAGGGTCTCATCCTTCTTTTTGACAAATAATGCCGAACAGCCCCATGGGGAGGAGCTCGGCCTAATAAAACCCTTCTCCAGAAGGTCCGTGAGCTGAGTCTTCAGTTCAGCCAACTCCTTGGGAGCCATCTTGTACGGCCTTCGGGATATTGGCATGGTTCCCGGTGCAAGTTCAATCTTGAACTCCACCTCTCTATCGGGTGGCATCCCCGGCAAATCGTCCGGGAATACATCAGGGAACTCTCGGACCACTGGAATGTCTTCCAATCTGATGGTTGTGGCTTGATAGACACTTGGAAGTTTTATTTCTGGACTGTCCAGAAATAATGAGTGAGAACCGTGCACCTCTGAGTTTAAGTGCACGACTCGAAGGACGGTGTCTAGAACAGCGCCGTGGCGGGTTAACCACGACATCCCTAGGATGACATCGACCTTCTGCCCCTCTAAGATAATGAGAGACGTGGGGTACACTCTACCCGCTAAGCATAATGGTGCTTTGGAGACCATTACGCTTGCTGAAATCTTCCCACCCGGTGAACAAATTAAATATGGACTGTCGGTGGGTAGTATTGGCAAGCTGTGTTTAGCAATGAAAGCTTGGCTAATAAAATTATGCGTGACGCCTGAATCAAATAGTACTATAGCGGGATGCTGGTGGAGTTGGAACATACCCGCAAGGATTGGCTCGCCCTCCGGCACGTCCTCAATGGCAAGCTGGTGGACAGTACCGGGCCTAGGGTTTGCCCGCCGCGCATTAGTAGGGTTCCGGGGTTGATTCCTCCCTGGAAACTGTGGTGCCACTCCGCCGCCTTGCCTCTCCGGGCAACTGCTCACGAAGTGTCCTGGACGACCACACTTGTAACATGTGGCCGCTGCTGGTGGAGTACTCGGGGGACGAAAGCCCGGCATGCGTTGCGGAGGTGCAAACGCACGCGGCATCGCCCGCTGCTGCTGTTGTTGTTGCGGTGGTGCTGGCAGTGCCGGCCGGAATGCTGGTGAAGAGTACGGCCGACCGCGGAACGGCATCGACCGCTGTGGTGGTTTCCAGCGTGGGCCTGATGGTGGGCGATTCACCATCCTAAACTTTTGAGAAGGACCGCCCCCTTCTCCGCTGCTCTGCGGCGCGCTTCGCTTTCGCTCTGCCGCCGCCAACTCCTTACCGGAGTCCTCCTGAACAATCGCAGCATCAATGATGTTGTTGAGGCTGCCGCGATTGAACATCGCCAATTTGTCCTTCAGGAGCGGGTTAAGCCCCTGGTAAAAGTGGTCCCGCCGCTTCTCGTCCGTATCTGCGTGATACGACGCGTAGAGCGCGAGATCGTTGAACGCCCTGGAATATTCCAGCGCGTTTCGGCTCCCTTGTTGCAGGTGTAGGAACTCCTGCGTCTTCCTCTTCATCAAACCGGGCGGTATATGATAGGCCCTGAAGGCCGTCCGGAACTCCGCCCAGGTCATCGCTCGGTCGGTGGGCTGTGAAGCACAGAAGTTGGCCCACCACGCGCTCGCGGATCCTTGGAGCTGCTGGACCGCGAACTGAGTCTTGCGCTGCTCGCTGATTTGGAGCAGCCCGAATTTCATCTCTATGGCGCGGAGCCAGTTGTCCGCGTCAAGTGGTTCATCCGCCCTTGAGAATACAGGGGGATGAGTCGCCAGGAAGTCAGAGTAGGAGCTCTGTTGGCGCTCCTCACGATCTTGACGTCTCTCTGGGCGAGACGTATTCGCAATTAACGTTTGCAGCAGCTCTGTGTGCTGCTGATGTGAACCCGCCATTTCCGCGACAATGTCGGCCAATGTAACCGTCGGCAGTGGCGGTGGCGGTGTTTGCTGTTGCTGTTGCTGCTGCTGTCCTGAGGAGTCCTCGGGAGGCGGTTGGGAGGTCTCTCCCCCTTGGCTAGTACCTCCAACATCAGGGTTGGCACGAGTACGCGTCATTCTGAAATTCAGCACAGCAGCAATTAGCACATGTCTCACTCAAAATTCCATAAACAGCAGTAGGTATTGAAGCGACGCATGATTAACTTGCACAACATTCACATATATTGATAAAGCATAAACTTTATACAAGATACATCATTCTTGGATCTCCGAGAAGTCGTGCTCATGTCGTCACTACCTATACATACGCTACTGTCTACACGACATGTCACCGATTACAAAAGTTGGGTTACGCTACCCTAGCTGCCCTACTTGGCAACCGTAACCCCCTACTCGGAGTAGAACTCGACCTCCTGTGGGTCGTCCTCCTCCGGTACCTCTGCTGGTGGCTCGGGGTCTACCACCTCTTCTCCCATTCCGGGCTCTCCCATGGCTGGAAGACCCAAGACTACCGGTACGCCCAATACCGGGGGCACGAGGTCCTGCAATGCATGCACCTCGTCCATAGCCTGGTTGTAGTCCTCTTCCCAGCCTTGTCCTTCCTCAATAGCGTCGTCCCGCTCTTGAGCAGGGTCCTCATTCTGCTGGGTTAGGGTCTGCACCAGCTCTTGCAACGCCGCGATGTCAACACGGCCCTTCTTCTTTGCCTTCTTCAGACGACACAACTGATTGTGTTGTTCATTCAGTCGCTTGATCGTCGGAAGGAGCACATTGCGGAGTGCACTGTGAGCACTCTCAAAATGATCTCCACGGCTTGTGCTCTCCTTGAGCTTGGTGGCGAGATGCTCCGTATGAACAGCTTGGCTGTTCATCACAGCGTTTCCCGCCCTCATTTGGAGACTGAGATTTGCCTCCGCGGGGTTGTACCTTGGGCAACTCGGGTCTGTTGCCTCCAGGTACCTCTCTTTCCACACATGCCGAGCTCGTCCCTCCACCGGAACGAGTGCGTATGGTGTGCCCTCCATAGCCTGCACGTGTAGTTGGCAGAAACGTGACATAATGTCACGGGCTGCCACTTGCCACATCCCTTCCGGTTGTCTTCCTCTCACCGTGACGGTGAATGGCACCCAACCGGGTGGCGTAGGCCCTGCAGGAACCTCGACATGGATCATCCACGTCTTGTTCCCCTCTTCGCCTTCTTCCTTGGCGAAGTATTGCGGCATCTGGTTGTACCCGAAATATTGGAGCATTTGCCACAATGCTTCCGGGTAGCCGCTACGGTCAGAGCAGTGGGAAACTACCCACCCGTTCTCCAACCGTTTATCTGCTGCCATCTGTAAAAATATATTTGAGAAATGTCAAATATTTATTTAAACAGTAAACCATTGAGTTATAACATAAGATATGTCATTGAACCCATAACACTTGGAAACATAGTTCAAATTTTTAAACAAATTTGACTGCTGATCTGCTGTTACCATGACAGCCCTGACCAGTTTCCATATCAATCTGATTTAGGCCAGGTTAAAAGCAAAACCAGTCCTGGAGCTCAACATCAAAGTTAAAGTTAACTTCAATAGCTTTCCAGAAAGTATTTGGTTGGCCTAAGATCTGTCCTGGTTCAAAAGTTATGAGATGTCAAATTTAACAGAATTTCTGGAAACAATTGGACAGCACCTCCCTGCCTTAGGTACTGATTTGATCCAAGAATCCCAGTTAATTCTGTTCCTAATCTGACAAAACTTTCTGTTACAAAGTTGTAACCCATCTCATAAGATTTCCAGAACTACCTCATTTCCTATTTTTGGATTTTTAAGCAGGAAGTTATGCTTAATTTACAGAGAGTCTTTGCTCTGTCCTGTTTTCTGGACAGTTTCAACTCTGCTGCATTTTTCGAGTGGTTAAGGGATGAAACACCTCTGGAACTCAACAGAAAAGTTGTAAAGCTCCTCCAAAGCTTTCCAGAAATGTATCATACGACCCCAACCTCGAAACAACTCCACCTCTAACCTCTGATTAACTCCAGCCTTGATTTAGCTGAAAACAGAGTGCTCTGTCCTTAACATCCTATAAGTTGAAAACTTGTTAGCTTTGAATATCCTGTTCAAGGGAAGGAGTTACATCAAGTTTTACTACTTTGGATCAAAACCTTCAAATTTTTAAATGAAGTTGTGCATTTAGTTGGGTGTGACGTCGATGCGTCACCAGCTTATGTCGGTACTACGTCCTCACAAAGGAAAAACCTATACCGGACTTAGCCGGCTTCGTTAGTTCAGTGGCACTACTCGTCACTCGCACACGGATGCTACACGTCTAACGTTTCGTGGTAAGGCTACCTGCAGAAATTCAACCAATCATCAGACTCGGCTGCACACCGAGCCCGGAATCTATACAGTTGGTACACCCGGCCGTCATCACTCGCCCGGATGTTCTCAAGCCAAACACGCCTTGAGTTACGTGTTCACGTTTCAGACCACGTGATGGGGTCTCCCATGTTGCACCACGCACGCCAGGGACAGACGTTGCTCGAATACCCCAAACGACATGAAGAGTCGTAGAGGATACTAAAGCGGGTCGGGTTACCTGCCACCCGTGGGGCTCCACCCTTCAGCTTGTGCGCACTGGTGGACAGCGCTTACGTGCACCCCCCAAGACATGAACGTCCCGAGATGCACGATTTTCCGACATAACAAATAGGTTAATAAGCCACTTTCTATATACTAATAACATCCTTATACGGGCTACTAACTCGTTCCTCACTGGATTTTTGAAAAAGAAGACCTTTGTACTGTGTTAAACCTCAAGCGAGCTCTGATACCACGCTGACACGACCCCCTTGGTCCTGTCGAGCCAGGATCACGCTAAGGGGTGCTGCGTTGCACAGCACCGTATAACACACGTCAAAGGTGCAAAGCGGAAGCGGAAGTTTTATTACATAAACAGGTTTATGAACATGTTTACATCAAAATAAGTTCAGTCTACACTCACGGGCGTAGACTAAGCATCAAGTGCACGTTCAGCCCTCGAACGTGTCCTTGCTAGCACACACGCACACTAACTCTGCGGCGTGCACGACTCCCACTCGACGGGGTTCCCCTCCTGGGGTTCCGTCTCCTCTTCGGAAGTCCCTTCCTCATAGAACCCTGCAAAAGCTTCAAACACAAGCAGTGAGCACGAAGGCTCAGCATGTCTGACCCGTCTCACCTAAACATGGAACTTCTACATGAGGGTAATGGGTTGCATGAGGCAAAAATCATTTGCAAGGACTCGCCTAATTAGTAGAACCTTACTTTCAAGTTTTAGCAGCAGGTTGTGGAGAACCTTACGCTAAGGCACATGAGAGAGCCGCAATCAAACAAGAAACGCATTTCTCTCATGTACTTTGCCCAAAGTTGAAAAGAACTTTAGTTAGCACTAAGCTACAGCATATCATTAACAATCAATGTCCAGCTTTCAATCAGCAACATTTTAACATGTAACTAGCCTGTTCTTTCTACGTCACGGTACAGTGAACAAGTGGTACTCACTGACCGCGAGGGACGGCGATTATAATCGATTTACACCTGCAGGGTTACCCGAACAACCCGTCACGTACGCCCGTACTCAATGTTGCCTCCAACAACCATCACGGACGCCGTACGTGACTACCTTTCACCCGTTAGCCAAATATTGAACCGGTCCCATCGTCCCGAGCAAGAGGTCTCTGCACGCGCATCTCCGTGCCGCCAGCCGATTTACACCTCGAGCTCTCAACCTACCCTCTGAATGACGGGCAATGCCTCAATACCCAGCTACCCGAGTTACATCAGTTTCCCGGTTCCCATATAGCCGGTAGGTCTTCGGTACTGTTCTAGCTTGTTCAACAGGCCCGCACACGGCTCGGTCCTCAATCGACACAAGCAGAGCTACAGCACACAGGCCCCAAAGTCCTGCTGCCCTTACTCTCCGCTCGGTCTCATTTTCTTGCCATGTGTATCATGTGCTATCTCTACCCGAGCAATGTGCCTCTAGCCTATTCTCGCGAGTAGTTCCAACTACTCGACTTGTACCGAATCCTACTCTATCCTAGCAATGCAGTGGCTAACGAGGTTTGCAATCCTAAACCCAACCCGTGGTTTTCTTGGCTATGCAGTTGGATTTCCAAACAAGACTAATGCACAGAATAAAGGAAACAGGTATGTGCTCCAAACAATAAAAATTTGTAAAAAGGTTAATGTAAACCAGAGCTTGCCTTGCTGCTCTTGGTCGTAGGCTAGCTGTTCCTCCGGAGTAACGAAGTCTAGGACTTCGGGTTCCTCCTCGACCTTAGCGACTACATGATAGAAACAATACATGTATTAATTTAATGCATTTGTATTAAGTTTGAAGTTGTGAAGTCTATAACCTTTGCTAGATAGACCTAATGACTGTGAAACTTTTACTGTGGCTTGGTTACAACCTAAACAAAGACTTGGTCAAGTTTTAGTTGCAGCAAAGCTCATTTGAGCCCTCCACAAATAATTATGTCCTTGACCTTAATTGGAACTCTTAGCGTGTTCTAGGAATTTTCATGAGACAAACTATGACTTTCTGAAAACTAGATTTTCAGAGGGTTCTAATGGAGTTGGTCTCACTTAATTTGGAAGTCTCTAACTAAAGATATGAGCTAAACAATTTCAGAGAAAATTCTGAAAATGTTTCTGAACATTTCCTATTTTCTCTGGAACAGTTTTGCTAATCACACCATTAGGTGGACTAAATGAGCTCAAATGGATCTGAAATTTTTATGGTAGTTCAAGGATATTTTGGTGAACATCTCAGCAAAATTTCAGGATTTTCCTCCAAAGGATTCTCCAGTTAAAATTCCTAACAGTTTAAACTTTAAGGAATTAATCCTGGAGAATTAAGGAATTTCATGAAGTGAAACTTGATTTTTTGGAAAGTACTCAGAGAGCTGAATCCAGCATAATTTGGTTCACTCAATTTGGAGCTTTCTAGCCAAAGTTATAAGGATTTGAAGTTTGAAGGAAATCTGAAAATCGGGGAAAAGTTTAAACTCGCGCGTGGGCCCAGGGGACACGCGTCGCACGCCTAGGCGATGGCACACCGCGGCCCACAAGGATTTTGCGCGCCAGCACACCCGATCCCGGCCGCAGCCGGATCCCGATTCAAAATATCGGCCGCTGACAGCAGGGGTCCACCCCCTTCTTCAACCTCGGGACACCCGCGCTCCGCCGCCGAGGGACCTCGCCGGAGAGCTCGCCGCCGGCTGCTGTACAGCTCCAAACTTCTTGATTCTGGCCGCCCCTGCCTACTTTTACTTGGGGAACAGGATCCGAGGGTCAGCTGCTCATGGCAACGGCCGGAGCATGGTCGGCGACGAGCCGCCATATCGGAATGACTTCGGCCATGTCGGTTGACTCCCCTAGTACCTCAGCTACTTGGGAAATCGGTCGGGGAGCATCAGTGGACCTCAGAGAAGGTCGACATGAGCCCGAGGCAGCTCGGGGAAGGCCCGAAATAGGTCCTCACCGTGCGCCCGATACCCCCCGTTCGTTCCGCCATTAGTAGACCTTAAATTACGCCGGGCACAGAGGTTCTCCGGCCCAGAGTTGTGAAGGCAACTTGTGCGTTACCGTGTCTAGCTCGTGTGGGAGTGGCCTGAGGCCCTCTAATCCTTTCTAGAGCACGAATTAAACAGAATCGTACCCGAAGGTCGTTCTGCACACAGAAAGGGGAAAAGTGGAAATTCGCCGCCGGTGAGCAACCACTCGAGCTGTGGCTCGGGGATGAGCAGCACCGGTCACCCGCGCGTCCAAGGGTTCCTTGGCCCGGGCGTGACAACGCCCAGGTTGGGCTGTCCACGAGAGCCCGAGGTGCGGCGGTTCCAAGTTCCGAGTTTGATCTTTCGGCACAGCCGATATCAATCGGTTTCAACCGAATTCTAGCAATGGGGAGGATGGAGGAAGGTCTCTAGTACCTTGCTGGGACTCTGGAGTGGAAGGAGGGAGCTGCGATCGGCGTCCTCCGATCAAGTCCGAACTGCGGAAACTTTCGGCCAGTGCTGGGTTCTTGCGGGAAAACACGTCGGTACCTCGGCCGAGGAGGGGGGCAGGCGCCTTAAGAAGGCTCTGCACCGCCTCATGCCCGCGCGTGGGCAAGCAGCTGGTGGCGCGGTGGCTGGCCTCGGTGGCGATCACCGCTGCGGCTCGGCAACCCGAGTGAAAAGTCTCAGTCGGTTTGTGTTGAAGTAGAGGCTAACATGTGGGTCCCACCCTTCCTTTTAACCTCTGAAATTTACTTCTAATCACTGTTGTAAACAGTGAACCCCATACTACCCTTGGCAATTCAAATTATTCCCCCATGAGCCATTTGAATTGATCAAAGTTCAAATGAGGATTGGTTTGAATGAATTTCAGCACAAGTTCAGTTTGAAATTCAAATAAAGTTTGAATTTCTCCCCCTTAGCTCATGTCAAGATCAACTCCAAATGGAGTGAAAATTGGTGTGTGAGCTCACAAAAATGTGCTGAGTAAGAATATGCCTTCCACTTTCAAATTCATGGTATAAAAACAGTTTGAATTTGAATATGTTTTCAAACTGCCCCCTTCCTATCTATACCCAAGATGACCTCAAAAAGGTTTTGAATTTGGGTGAAACTTGGCATGGACATCCTTAGCAAAGTGTAGGAGTTTTTCCTATGTCCAGCCCATCTATATCACATGTGGGAAATACCACTTTTGCAATGTGTAAGTTTGTTCCCTAATGAGCATGTTGATAATTGTTACTTGCTCTTCATTTGTGTTCATCATTCTTCCTCAAATGAGGTGTGTGGTGTGGGGATGAACACTACAAATGGGTGTCAAAAACTGAGGCCCTTACACCGAGAATAATGTATCTTGTATAAAGTTTACGCTTTATCAATATATGTGAATGTTGTGCAAATTAATCATGTGTCACTTCAATATCTACTGTTGTTTATGGAATTTTAAGTAAGACATGTGCTAAGTGCTGCTGTGTTGAATTTCAGAATGACGCGTACTCGTGCCAACCCTGATGTTGGAGGTACTAGCCAAGGGGGAGAGACCTCCCAACCACCTCCCGAGGACTCGTCGGGACAGCAGCAGCAACAGCAAACACCGTCACCGCCACTGCCAACAGTTACATTGGCCGACATAGTCGCGGCAATGGCGGGTTCACACCAGCAGCACACGGAGCTGCTGCAGACTTTAATTGCGAATACGTCTCGCCCAGAGAGACGTCAAGACCGTGAGGAGCGTCAACAGAGCTCCTACTCCGACTTCCTGGCAACTCATCCCCCGGTATTCTCAAGGGCGGATGAACCACTTGACGCGGACAACTGGCTCCGCGCTATAGAAATGAAGTTCGGGCTGCTCCAGATCAGCGAGCAGCGCAAGACTCAGTTCGCAGTCCAGCAGCTCCAAGGATCCGTGAGCGCGTGGTGGGCCAACTTTTGTGCTTCACAGCCCACCGACCGAGTGATGACCTGGACGGAGTTCCGGACGGCCTTCAGGGCCTATCATATACCGCCAGGTATGATGAAGAGGAAGACGCAGGAGTTCCTACACCTGAAACAAGGGAGCCGGAACGCGCTGGAATACTCCAGGGCGTTTAACGATCTCGCGCTATATGCGTCGTATCACGTGGATACAGACGAGAAGCGGCGAGACCATTTTTACCAGGGGCTTAACCCGCTCCTGAAGGACAAGTTGGCGATGTTCAATCGCGGCAGCCTCAACGACATCATTGATGCTGCGATTGTTCAGGAGGACTCCGGTAGGGAGTTCGCGGCGGCAGAGCAAAAGCGAAGCGCGCCGCAGAGCAGCGGAGAAGGAGGCGGTCCTTCTCAGAAGTTTCGGATGGTGAATCGCCCACCGTCAGGTCCACGCTGGCAGCCACCACAGCGGTCGATGCTGTTCCGCAGTCGGCCGTATTCTTTACCGGCATTCCGGCCGGCACTGCCAGTACCACCGCAACAACAACAACAGCAGCGGGCGATGCCGCGTGCGTTTGCACCTCAGCAACACATGCCGGGTTTTCATCCACCGAGAACTCCACCAGCAGCGGCCACATGTTACAAGTGTGGTCGTCCAGGGCACTTCGCGAGCAGTTGCCCGGAGAGGCAAGGCGGCGGAGTGGGCGCCACAGTTTCTGGGGAGGAATCAACCCCGGAACCCTACTAATGCGCGGCGGGCCAACCCTAGGCCCGGCACTGTCCACCAGCTTGCCATTGAGGACGTGCCGGAGGGCGAGCCAATCCTTGCGGGTATGTTCCAACTCCACCAGCATCCCGCTATAGTACTATTTGATTCAGGCGCCACGCATAGCTTCATTAGCCAAGCTTTCATTGATAAGTATAGCTTGCAAATACTACCCACCGATAGTCCTTATGTGATCTGTTCACCGGGTGGGAAAATTTCAGCAAGCATGATGGTCCCAAAAGCGCCATTGTGCATAGAGGGTAGAGTTTACCCTACGTCGCTCATAATTTTAGAGGGACAAAAGGTCGATGTCATCTTAGGGATGTCGTGGTTAACCCGCCACGGCGCTGTTTTAGACACCGTCCTCCGAGTCGTGCACTTGATCTCAGAAGTGCACGAGTCTCACTCATTATTTCTGGACAGTCCAGAAATAAAACTTTCCAGTGTCTATCAGTCCACGACTATCAGATTGGAAGACATCCCAGTGGTCCGAGAGTTCCCTGATGTATTCCCGGATGATTTACCGGGAATGCCGCCCGATAGAGAGGTGGCGTTCAAGATTGAACTTGCACCGGGAACCATGCCAATATCCCGAAGGCCGTACAAGATGGCGCCCAAGGAGTTGGCTGAACTGAAGACTCAGCTCACGGACCTTCTGGAGAAGGGTTTTATTAGGCCGAGCTCCTCGCCATGGGGCTGTTCGGCATTATTTGTCAAGAAAAAGGATGAGACGTTGCGGCTTTGCATGGACTATCGTCCATTAAATGCCGTGACCATCAAAAACAAGTACCCGTTGCCACGGATCGACATGTTGTTTGATCAGTTGGTCGAAGCAAGGATCTTTTCCAAAATGGATTTAAGATCCGGGTACCACCAGATTAAGATAAGGGCGGAGGACATTCCAAAGACGGCTTTCTCGACGAGGTACGGACTTTATGAGTACCTGGTCATGTCCTTTGGCCTCACCAATGCTCCAGCTCACTTCATGTACTTGATGAACTCGGTATTCATGCCGGAGCTGGACAAGTTTGTCGTGGTCTTCATCGACGACATCCTGGTATATTCCAAGTCGGAGGAAGATCACAAGAAACATCTGCGTATAGTCTTGCAACGGCTGCGGGATCACAAGTTATACGCAAAATTCAGCAAATGCGAGTTTTGGATATCGCAAGTGCCTTTCCTCGGGCATATCATCTCAGCGGAGGGTATCGCTGTGGACCCGAGCAAGATCTCTCAAGTGCTGAATTGGAAATCCCCGAGAACTGTTCACGAGGTACGGAGTTTCCTCGGACTCGCGGGGTATTATCGGAGGTTCATTCCGAACTTCTCGAAGATTGCCAAGCCAATGACGGAGCTGCTGAAGAAGGCTACCAAATATGTTTGGAGTCCAACATGTGAAGCAGCATTCAAGGCTTTAGTCAAGCACCTGACATCAGCACCGGTTTTGGCGCAGCCAGACACAACAAAACCATTCGATGTGTACTGCGATGCATCCGGCATTGGGCTCGGATGTGTGCTGATGCAAGACCGAAGAGTGGTCGCGTATGGATCACGGCAGCTTAGGAACCATGAGCAGAATTATCCAACTCACGATTTGGAGCTCGCTGCCGTGGTACTTGCACTGAAAATGTGGAGGCACTACCTACTCGGTAACCTCGTACATTTATATACCGACCACAAAAGCCTCAAGTACATATTCACTCAGAAGGAGCTGAACATGAGGCAACGAAGATGGTTAGAACTGATAAAGGATTACGAGATAGAGATCCATTATCAGCCGGGCAAGGCAAACGTAGTGGCAGATGCGCTGAGCCGCAAGTCACACGTCAATACTCTGACCATCACACCGTTGGAAGAGAGCGAACCAGCACTACATGTGATTCCACACGGAGCTCTCTACAACCTAGCTTTAATCCCCACCATCCGTGAAGAGATAGCGGCAGCCCAGAAGAATGACAAGGGCATGTCACATTTGCAGCTTTAATCCCCACCATTTCCGGAAGGACGGAGACGGCGTCCTATGGTTCAAGGACTGGATCGTCGTACCCCAAAACCCGGAGTTACGGAAGAAAATCTTTGATGAGGCTCACTTATCAAAGTTTTCTATTCACCCCGGCAGCAACAAAATGTATCAAGAACTCAGAAGCAAGTTTTGGTGGACACGGATGAAGCGTGAGACTGCAAAATACGTGTCCGAGTGTGATACATGTCGAAGGGTGAAGGCAGACCACATGCGGAAACCGGGACTGTTGCAACCACTGGGCATCCCCGCCTGGAAGTGGGAGGATGTGAGCATGGACTTCATCGTCGGTTTACCCACCACCTTGCAGAAACATGATTCGGTGTGGGTGATCGTCGATCGGCTCACCAAAGTTGCCCATTTCATCCCGGTCAACACCAACTACAACGCCAAGAAGTACGCTGAACTGTACATCTCACGGATCCTATGCTTATACGGCGTACCCCGTACCATCATATCGGACCGGGGCACTTTATTTGTGTCCCGCTTTTGGGAGCAGCTGCACGCTGCCTTGGGGACGAAGCTGATCCGTAGTTCAGCCTACCACCCGCAGACGGATGGGCAAACGGAGCGGGTAAATCAAATCTTAGAAGACATGCTACGAGCTTGCGCTATCAACCACAGCAAGAATTGGGATGATCACTTGCCGTTGGCCGAGTTCTCGTACAATAATGGGTACCAAGCCAGCATCAAGATGGCACCCTACGAGGCGCTATATGGTAGGAAATGCTGCACACCGTTGAACTGGTGTGAGTCTGGCGAAAGAGTTACCTTCGGGATTGACCTTGTCAACAACGCGGAAGAAAAGGTTCGACTGATTCAAGCGAACCTAAGAGCCGCTCAATCCCGTCAGAAACGATATGCGGACCGGAGAAGGCGCCCATTACAATTCAAAGTTGGAGATCACGTATACCTACGGGTGTCTCCAATGAAGGGCGTAAATAGGTTTGGGGTGAGAAGAAAGTTGGCACCCCGATTCATCGGTCCATTTCAGATTACCGAAAGATATGGATCAGTGGCATACCGGCTGAAATTACCAGAAGCACTTTCCGGTGTGCACAACGTCTTTCACATTTCCCAGCTGAGGAAGTGTCTCAAGCTATCAACTACCGTTCAGCTGGAGGATATTGAAGAACTGCAACCGGATCTCACCTATCGAGAGGAACCGGTGCAGATTATTGATGAAAAGGCCCGAACCACACACAACCGTACGTTGTGGTTCTACAAGGTTCTATGGAGCAATCACTCCACGGACGAAGAGACATGGGAGAGCAAAGAATTCCTTCGAACTAACTACCCCAACTTTTTCACGTCGCATATCCGGTCATTTTCCACCGTCCTCTCTCTCATTTTCACCTTATAATCTCGGGACGAGATTCTTTTAAGGGGGGAGGAATGTAAGGGCCTCAGTTTTAGACACACATTTGCAGCGGTCATCACCACACCACACACCTCATTTGAGGAAGGATGATGAACACAAATGAAGAGCAAGTAACAATTATCAACATGCTCATTAGAAAACAAACTCACACATTGCAAACGTGGTATTTCCCACATGTGATATAGATGGGATGGACATAGGAAAACTCCTACACTTTGCTAAGGATGTCCACGCAAAGTTTCACCCAAATTCCAAACCTTTTTGAGGTCATTTTGGGTATAGCTAGAAAGAGGGCAGTTTGAAACCATATTCAAATTCAAACTGTTTTTATCCCATGAATTTAAAAGTGGGAGGCATATTCTTACTCAGCACATTTTTGTGAGCCCACACACCAAGTTTCACTCCATTTGGAGTTGATCTTGACGTGAACTAAGTGGGGCAAATTCAAACTTCATTTGAATTCAAAACTGCACTTGTGCTGAAATTCACTCAAACCAAACCCAATTCGAATCCTATTCAATTCGAATGGCTCAAGGGTGAATAATCTGAATCACCAGGGGTATTATGGGGTTCACTGTTCACTACAGTGATTAGGAGTAAATTTCAGAGGTTAAAACCCTGGGTGGGACCCACATGTCATAGAGGGAAGAAGGAGAAACTTACAACCAAAGTCAGAGTCTCGGTGGGAAATTCCACCGAGCAGCTGTCGGCTGTGCCACCGAGCAGCTACCAGCGCCACCAGCTGCTTCCCTCTCCGCGCGCTGGCGCCCAGGGTCGGCTTGCTCGCGCCCCCATGCGACCGGCACCGCCTCAGCCGAGCAGGAGTCGGCCGGCTTTATCTTCTCATGGGCAGAACCGAGCAGTGGCATTGTTTCTCGTCGCAGCTCTCTGCTCAATCGGGAAAACCAGCAAAACAATCTCCTCCTTCGTTCCTGAGCTGCTAGACAGCCACTGGAGGTCGCGCACCACCCTCCCAACGCCTGGGCCACCGAGTTTCGGTCCCTGTTCCCGTGACCAACGACGACCGCCGCAGTTTAGCTGAAGGACGGCGATCGGTCTCACGCGGGCAGCACACTGCAACCACTTCCACGGCCGAGCAAGGGCAGCAACAGGAGCGCACGGACTCCACACTGCTTCCACCTGAAGCTCATGCCACGCCGGGAACTCTCGCCGGCGAATTCTCAGTTTTTGCTCCGGCAACCTTAAACTGAGCTTCCGGTACGGCTTCTTTAAATTCTCGCTCTATGACCTTTCGGAGGTCATCAAATATTGCACATAGACGCTGGACTAGCCGGCGATCAAGTTCTTTTCTGCATCCGTAGCCTGAAACTGTCTAGGAGTGATGAATTTCGAGCTCGATCGAGGGCGGTCATGGCGGGCACGATCGGTCGCACGGTGCCGACCCACTTACCGCCATCCCTGAACCCTTTTGACACCTTGTCGAGCTTCCTAGTGGTACATTGATGCTGTAGGGCCGTTTGTTCGAGGTGTTGGCGGGTTTAGAAACCACGGTCGACGGTGCCGAACCTCAACCGAGGCCGCGCCACATCGCCGGGCTATTTCCGGTCACCCTCAGCCCGACCTGACACCACCGAAGTGTTCCTCGACGTTGACAACCCCCTGACGGCGAGTTTCAGCCCATGGGAGGTCCGGCAGCGGCGAGCCGGCGAGCTCCTAGTCTGCTCCGGCGAGGTCGGCGGCGCGGGCGCAAGAGAACGGCGGGAGGAAGAAGGAGCCGGCTGACCCACGTGTCAGCGGCTGAAGAATTTAAATCGGGATCGGGTGTGGCCGGGGATCCGCTGTGCTGGCGTGCAAATACCCTGTGAGCTCCGGTGTGCCGGACACCTCCGCGCTCGACACGTGTGGTATCTCCGGGGTGCCGGACACCTCCGCGCTCGACACGTGTCCCCGCGGGCCCCCGCGAGATTTCAACTTTCCCCGATTTTCAGATTTCCTTCAAACTTCAAATCCTCACAACTTTAGCTAGGAACCTTAAAATTAAGTGAGACCAACTCCATTAGGACCCTCTGAAAATCTAGTTTCAGAAAGTCATAGTTTGCTTCATGAAAATTTCTAGAACACCCTAAGGGTTCCAATTAAGGTCAAGGACATAATTAATTGTGGAGGGCTCAAATGAGCTTTGCTGCAACTAAAACTTGACCAAGTCTCTGTTTAGGTTGTAACCAAGCCACAGTAAAAGTTTCACAGTCATTAGATCTGTCTAGGAAGGGTTATAGACTTCACAACCTCAAAGTTAATACACATGCATTTAAATTGATACATATATTGCTCTTATCATGTAGTCGCTAAGGTCGAGGTGGAACCCGAAGTCCTAGACTTCGTTACTCCGGAGGAACAGCTAGCCTACGACCAAGAGCAGCAAGGCAAGCTCCGGTTTGCATTAACCTTTTTACAAATGTTTATTGTTTTGAGCACATCTTTGAATTTTGTTCTTTGCATTAGAGTCTTGATTGGAAACCCAACTGCATAGCCAGGAAAACCATGGGTTGGGTTTAGGATCGAAAACCTCGTTAGCCACTGCATTGCTAAGATAGAGTAGGATTCGGTACAAGTCGAGTAGTTGGAACTACTCGCGAGAATAGGCTAGAGGCACATTGCTCGGGTAGAGATAGCACATGAAACAACATGGCAAGAAAATGAGACCAAGCGGAGGGTAAGGGCAGCAGGACTTTGGGGCCTGTGTGCTGTAGCTCCACTTGTGTCGATTGAGGACCGAGCCGTGTGCGGGCCTGTTGAACAAGCTAGAACAGTACCGAAGACCTACCGGCTATATGGGAACCGGGAAACGATGTAACTCGGGTAGCTGGGTGTTGAGGCATAGCTGGTCGTTCAGAGGGTAGGTTGAGAGCTTGAGGTGTAAATCAGCTGGCGGCACTGAGATGCGCGTGCAGAGACCTCTTGCTCGGGACGATTGGACCGGTTCAACATTTGGCTAACGGGTGAAAGGTAGTCGCGTACGGCGTCCGTGATGGTTGTTGTAGGCAACATCGAGTACGGGCGTACGTGACGGGTTGATCGGGTAACCCTGCAGGTGTAAATCGATTATAATCGCCGTCCCTCGCGGTCAGTGAGTACCACTTGTTCACTGTACCGTGACGTAGAAAGAACAGGCTAGACACATGTTAAAATGCTGCTCATTGAAAGATGGACATTGATTGTTAATGATATGCTGTAGTTTAGAGCTAACTAAAGTTCTTTTCAACTTTGGGCAAAGTACATGAGAGAAATGCGTTTCTTGTTTGATTGCGGCTCTCTCATGTGCCTTAGCGTAAGGTTCTCCACAAACCTGCTGCTAAAACTTGAAAGTAAGGTTCTACTAATTAGGCGAGTCCTTGCAAATGATTTTTACCTCATGCAACCCATTACCCCTCATGTAGAAGTTCCATGTTTAGGTGAGACAGGTCAGGCTTGCTGAGCCTTCGTGCTCACTGCTTGTGTTTGAAGCTTTTGCAGGGTTCTATGAGGAAGGGACTCCCGAAGAGGAGACAGAACCCCAGGAGGGGAACCCCGTCGAGTGGAAGTCGTGCACGCCGCAGAGTTAGTGTGCGTGTGTGCTAGCAAGGACACGTTCAAGGGCTGAACGTGCACTTGATGCTTAGTCTACGCTCGCGAGTGTAGACTAATCTTATTTTGATGTAAACATGTTCATAAACCTGTTTATGTAATAAAATTTCCGCTTCCGCTTTGTACCTTTGACGTGTGTTATACGGTGTTGTGCAACGCAGCACCCCTCAGCGTGATCCTGGCTCGACAGGACCATTGGGGTCGTGTCACGAGTGAATATCACATGTACGCCAGGATCATTCTCTCATACATGTGATGACAAATAGTGAAGCATCATTTATTACAAGCCAGGTGTTTAATATAAATATGTCTTACAAAGCATACGTCTCGATGGACGATAATAAGTTCATAACATGTAAATAAAACAGCAGCGGAACATAAATCTTGTGGGCTCTGTCACAGGCGTTGCCCGGGGGACTCCGTGAACCTAGAATCCTTCCTCGGACCAAAGTCTTGGTCATTAAACACCACATCATTCTCTTGACCTGAGCAGCAATATAAACCAACAGAAAAGCAAGTTTGAGTACCATGGGTACTCAGCAAGTGTGGGAAAGTTATGTCATGCATGGATAGAGAAAGGAGAGATTGACTCATGGTTAAAGCACTACGCAATTATTACCTATCACCTTAGCTTATTAAGCACCTATATTACTACACAGGTGAAATGGATCCCAATCCCTCAACCCATCATCAAATTCAAGTAACCAGTACATCATATCCAATGTCAAGCTCCGTGCTTAACATCCTCAACTTCCAATTTCATCATCCTCTAATCATGAATAAGTCCAAGCCGCTCTTGACCATGAGCACGACTTTCATGACAGTTTTGACTCTGCAGAGTTTGCACCACTGTACCCACATGTAGTGATTCCATCCCCCGTTGCCGGGTGGACTAAAATAACCTCCATTATGCCAGTGGCCGCGAACCACGTTCATCACTACGAAGCCTTTACAAAGGGATTCCTGACGAGCGTGGGCCCACTGAGGTTTCACCCCTAACAGCATACAAGAGGCTCCAACCCTGCTGCAGTGGCCCCCTCTTGATCCTTGTGGTTCATATGGTAGTCCAGCTGACACCTACTCCCGCACCATCCAACACACCCATACTACGCCGGGGATACACCTAATTAATTGGCCATGCTGCCCCATCTCAGCATGTGGTTGGCACGGTAAAGCCAGGTTACATGCTCCATGAATCGGTCCTTAGGATCTAGGCAAGTAATAAACACAAACCCGAGTCTCGTGCACCCAGCACCAACCAAATCATCCAACTTGCCTCGATCCCTACCTCTACATAACTCATAATGTCTCATTCAAGAGCAAGGTAAATAAAATTGATGATCTCATATCCCAATTATCCCATTCTAAGCATGGCTAAGCATAAGCATATAAATAAATGACATGATAAAATAAATCCCAACCCAAGCTACAAGGAAACAAGATAATGCAATTCTAGGGAAACTTCCTAGCATGGGTTTCATATTTCAATTGACAATGCAAATAATTCTATCTACACATCCTAACATAGGATCAAAGTGGTTAAGGACACCTGCCTTCTTCATGCTGCTCTGGGAATGGAAAGTCTTGGTCTTCGAAGGGGAGAACTTGCTCTAGGGCAGGTTCTACTCATGCCAATACACATAGCAAAAGAAAAACAACAATCCATAAGCCATAGTTCACACTTTCACTCATGCAAACCACACATACATACATATGGGAGTCATTCACATTACTAAGTGTTGTGGTTACCGTAGATGTGTTGATTTTTGGCCTACATGCACTTTTTGGCCTACACGGATCTTCTCGTTGATAATATGATCAGGTACTCAGAATAAGTGAGATCCGGTTGAAGATCTTCAATGTTCTCCATATGAACTGCGGTTGGGTACATAAGACATCTCCGCAGCTGAGAGACGTGGAAAACATTGTGAATACCCAAAAGTGACGTCGGTAACTCCAGTCGATAAGCTACGGGTTCGCATAATTCAGTGACAACAAATGGCCCGATGAATCGTGGAGCGATTTTTCCCTTCACCCCAATGCGATGAACCCCTTTCATCGAAGAGACACAAAGATAAACGTGGTCCTCAATGTCGAAGTGGATAGTTCAACGTCTTTTGTATGCATAGCTTTTCTGCAGGGATTGAGCAGCCTTTAAGTTGTCTTGAATCATTCGCACTCATTCCTCGGCTTCATTCACAAGATCAATCCCGTAGACCACTTTCTCGCCAGACTCACACCAATTCAGCGGTGTGCGGTAGTTCCATCCATAAAGAGCTTCATACGGGGCCATCTTGATGCTAGATTGGTAACCGTTATTATATGAAAATTCTGCTAACGGTAGATGGTCATCCCAATTCTTCCCATGATTGATGACACATACCCGTAGCATATCCTCCAAAATCTGATTTACTCTTTCAGTTTTACCATCAGTTTGTGGATGGTACGCTGAACTCCGAATTAGCTTGGTTCCTAGTGAAGCATGTAGTTGATCCCAAAATCTGGATATGAATAATGTACCTCAGTCAGAAACGATGGTGCAGGGAACCAGTGTAAACACATGATTCTCGAGATGAACAGCTCCGCATATTTGTTTGCCACATATTTAGTATGGACTGGAATAAAATGAGCTGTCTTTGTAAAACAATCGATGATTACCCAAATAGAATCATGCTTGTTGCTGGTCATGGGTAAACCGACGATGAAGTCCATACTTATGTCTTCCCACTTCTAGGCTGGAACCTTCAGCGGTTGAAGTGGTCCGGCTTTCTGCATATGGTTGGCTTGAACCCGCCGACATGTATCACACTCGGATACATATTTTGCAATCTCTCTTTTCATTCGTGTCCACCAAAACTTAGATTTCAAGTCCTGGTACATCTTATTGCTTCGCGGATGAATGGGGTACTTGGATAAATGTGCTTCATCCAATATTTTCCTCCGCGATTTCATATTCCAGGGTACAACTATGCGGTTGTTAAACCATAGAGTACCCTCTTCATCCTTGCGGAACATCTTCAATTCACTGCTGTCCACTCTTCTCCGGATGTGAGACATACCCCTGTTCCTCCTTTGACCCTCTACAATCTCATCTCAGATTGTAGGAATGAGAGCAAGATTGAACAGTGATCCACAGGGAACTAAGCGCAGGCTTGGTTCTCCTTCTTCCTGTGCAGCCATGGCTAAATGGTGAACGTGGGCTTTCCGACTAAGTGCGTTGGCAACAACATTCGCCTTGTCCAGATGGTAATGAATCCCAAGTTCATAGTCCTTGATCAATTCGAGCCATCTTCGCTGCCTCATATTCAGTTCTTTCTGTGTGAAGATGTACTTCAAGCTTTTATGGTCAGTGTAGATATGTACTAGATTGCCTAGTAAATAATGTCTCCACATTTTCAATGCAAGAACCACTGCAGTGAGTTCAAGGTCGTGTGTCGGGTAATTCTGCTCAGGGCCCCTAAGTTGTCGGGATCCATACGCAACCACGCATCCTTCTTGCATCAACACACAACCAAGACCGATGCCGGATGCATCACAATAAATATCAAACGATTTTGTTGTGTCCGGCTGGGCCAACACTGGAGCTGTAGGGAGATTCTTCACTAACGTTTGAAAAGCTTGTTTACATGAATTGCTCAAATCATATTTGGTGCTTTTCTTCATCAGCTCTGTCATAGGTTTAGCAACTTTGGAGAAATTTGGTATGAATCTCTGGTAATAACCCGCTAAACCTAGGAAACTCCTCACTTCATGAACATGTCTTGGAGATTTACAATTCAGCACTTGCTCAATTTTACTTGGGTCCACAGCGATGCCTTCGATGAAATTATATGCCCAAGAAACGGCACTTTGCTGATCCAAAACTCACATTTACTGAACTTTGCATAAAGCTTGTGATCGCTCAAGCGTTGGAGTACAATACGCAAATGTTCAGCGTGCTATTCTTCTTACCTTGAATAGACCAAAATATCATCGATGAAAACCACGACGAAGTTGTCTAACTCTGGCATGAACACCGGGTTCATGAGATACATAAAGTGAGCGGGAGCATTGGTCAACCCAAATGACATGACAAGATATTCATAAAGACCATATCTTGTCGAGAACGCGGTCTTAGGTACATCTTCTGCCCGGATTTTTATCTGGTGATACCTGGACTGAAGATCCATCTTAGAGAATACCTTATCACCCACTAGTTGACCGAACAAAATATCGATGCGCGGTAGTGGATACTAATTCATGATAGTGACAGCATTTAATGGATGATAATCTATGCATAGTCTCAAAGTTTCGTCCTTCTTTTTCACGAAGAGTGCGGAACAGCTCCAAGGTGATGAACTTGGGCATATAAAACCTTTGTCCAGGAGGTCGTTCAGCTGCTCCTTCAATTCTGCTAGCTCCTTTGGTGCCATTTTGTATGGTCGCCGAGAAATAGGTGTTGTTCCCGGTGCTAGTTCAATCTTGAACTCTACATCACGTTCGGGCGGCATGCCCGGCAAGTTGTCGGGAAACACATCTGGATATTCACATACCACTAGAATATCCTCTAGCTTAGAAGCTTCAATCTGATGCACTGCTGCAACTCATTGTGATGGATCCACAAGATTCAATGTGTTGCAACCGTGTATTGGGGAATTTAGTTGGACAGTCCGAGAGCTGATGTCAAAGATAGCTCCATAATGTATCAACCATGACATCCCCAAGATAATATCAATCCTTTGTCCTTTGAGTATTGACACAACCCCACGGTCTTGTCGAGCCAGGATCACGCTGAGGGGTGCTGCGTTGCACAGCACCGGATAACACACATCAAAGGTACAAAGCGGAAGCAAAACTTTTATTACATAAACTGGTTTATGAACATTTTTACATCCAAATAGGTCCAGTCTACACTCACGGGCGTAGACTACGCATCAAGTTCACGTTCAGCCCGTGAACGTGTCCTTGCTAGCACACACACACACTAACACGGCGGCGTGCACGACTCCCACTCGACAAGCAGTGAGCACGAAGGCTCAGCAAGACTGACCCGTCTCTCCTAAACATGGAACTTCTACATGAGGGATGATGGGTACATGAGGTAAAACCATTTGCAAAGGACTCGCCTAATTATTGGGACCTTACTTTCAAATTTTAGCAGCAGGTTGTGGAGAACCTTACGCTAAGGCACATGAGAGAGCCGCAATCAAACAAGAAACACATTTCTCTCATGTACTTTGCCCAAAGTTGAAAGGAACTTTAATTAGCTCTAAGCTACAACAAATCATTAACAAGCAAAGTCCCTCTTTCAATCAGCATCATTTTAACATGTAACTAGCCTGTTCTTTCTACGTCACGGTACAGTGAACAAGTGGTACTCACTGACCGAGAGGGACGGCGATTATAATCGATTTACACCTGCAGGGTTACCCGAACAACCCGTCACGTACGCCCGTACTCGATGTTGCCTACAACAACCATCACGGACGCCGTACGAAACTACCTTTCACCCGTCAGCCAAATATTGAACCGGTCCCATCGTCCCGAGCAAGAGGTCTCTGCACGCGCATCTCAGTGCCGCCAGCCGATTTACACCTCAAGCTCTCAACCTACCCTCTGAACGACGGGCAATGCCTCAATACCCAGCTACCCAAGTTACATCAGTTTCCCGGTTCCCATATAGCCGGTAGGTCTTCGGTACTGTTCTAGCTTGTTCAACAGGCCCGCACACGGCTCGGTCCTCAATCGACACAAACGGAGCTATAGCACACAGGCCCCAAAGTCCTGCTGCCCTTACTCTCCGCTCGGTCTCATTTTTCTTGCCATGTGTATCATGTGCTCGCGAGTAGTTCCGACTACTCGACTTGTACCGAATCCTACTCTATATTAGCCTTGCAGTAGCTAACGGGGTTTTCAATCCAAATCCCAACCCATGGCTTTCTTGGCTATGCAATTGGATATTCAAACAAGACTCTAGTGCAAGAAATAATGATACTCAAGTAAGTGCTCCAAACAATAAAACTTTGTAAAAAGGTTAATGAAAACCAGAGCTTGCCTTGCTGCTCTTGGTCGTAGGCGAGCTGCTCCTCCGGAGTAACAAAGTCTAGGACTTCGGGTTCCTCCTCAACCTTAGCGACTACATGATATAAACAGTACATGTATTAATTAAATGAATTTGAATTGAGTTTTAACTTTGTGAACCTTCTAAATCTCACTAGACATACCCAAAGATTGTGAAACTTTTACTGTGGTTTGGTTACAACCTAAACACAAACTTGGTCAAGTTTTAGTTGCAGCAAAGCTCATTTGAGCCCTCCACAATTAATTATGTACTTGACCTTAATTGAAGGCTTGTAGGGTGTTCTAAGGATTTTCATGAAACAAACTATGACTTTCTGAAAACTAGGTTTTCAGAGGGTTCTAATGGAATTGGTCTCACTTAATTTGAAGGTTCCTAACTAAAGATATGAGCTAAACAATCCCATAGGAAATTCTGAAAATGTTTCTGAACATTTTCTATTTTCTCTGGAACAGTTTCACTAATCTCACCATTAGGTGGATCAAATGAGCTCAAATGGATCTGAAGTTTTTATGGTAGTTCAGGGGTATTTTGGTGAACATCCCAGAAAAATTTCAGAATTTTCCGCCAAAGGATTCTCCAGTTAAAATTCCAAACAGTTTAAACTTTGTGGAATTAATTCTGGAGAAATAAGGATTTTCATGATGTGAAACTTGATTTGCTCGAAAGTGCTCAGAGAGCTGAATCCAACAAAATTTGGTTCACTCTATTTGGAGTTTTCTATCCAAAGTTATGAGGATTTGAAGTTTGAAGGAAATCTGAAAATCGGGGAAAAAGTTTAAATCTGTCGGGGCCCGCGGGGACACGTGTTGGGCGCGGAGGCGACAGCACACTGAGGCCCACAGGGTTTTGGCGCGCCACCACATCAGATCCCAGCCGCAGCCCGATCCCAATTTAAAATATCTGCCGCTGACAGCTGGGGTCCACCCCCTTCATCTACCTCTCGCCGCCCGCGCTCTGCCGCTGGGGTACCTCGCCGGAGAGCTCGCCGGCAGCTTCTGTGGAGCTCCAAACTTCACGATTTTGGCCGCCCCTGCCTACTTTCACTCGGGGAACAGGATTCTGGGCTCAGCTCGTCATGACAATGGCCGGTGCATGGTCGGCAACGAGCCGCCGCCTCGGGAAGACTTCGGCCGTGTTGGCCGACCTCCTTAGCACCTCGATCACTCGAGCAACCAGTCGGGGAGCATCGGTGGACCTTAGGGAAGGTCGACATGAGCTTGAAGCAGCTCGGGGAAGGCCTGAAGTAGGCTCTCACCGTGCACCCGACACCTCCCGCCTGCTCCGCCGTTGGTAACCTTCAAAATACGCCGGTTACAGAGGTTCTCAGACCAAATGTTGTGAAGGCAACTTGTGCGCTACCGTGTCTAGTTTGTGTGAGAGCGGATTGAGGCCCTCTAATCCTTTCTAGAGTATGAATTCGACAGAACCGCACCCGAAGGTCGGTCTGTACCCCGAAAAGGAAAAACTGGAAATTCGCCGCCGGTGATCAAGCGCTCGGGCTGTGGCTCGGGGGTGAGCAGCACCGATCACTAGCGCGTCCAAGGGTGCCTTGGCTCGGGCGTGACAACCTCCCGGTTGGCTGTCCACGGGAGCCTGAAGTGCGGCGGTTTTAGATCACCGAACTAAACGCTCGATATAGCCGAGATCGACTGGTTTTAGCTGAGTTCTAGTAACGGGGAAGAACGAGGAGGGTTCCTAGTACCTTGCCGTAGCTCTGGAGGGGACGGAGAGGCTGTGATCGGAGCTCTCCGATCAGTTCTGAGCGGCGGAGGAAAGCTCCCGGCTCTGTGTTCTTGTGAGGAGAAAATGGCGATAGCTTTGGCCGAGGAGGGGGAAGAACGCCTTAAGAAGGTGCTGAACCGACTCGCGCCCGCGTGTGGCCGAGCAGCTGCTGGCGCGGCGGCCTCCCTCGGTGGCGATCGCAGCTGCAGCTCGGCGACCCGAGTGAGAAAAGTCTCAGTCGGTTGAATCATCCCTGTGGCTGACATGTGGGTCCATTTTCATTTTTAACCTCTGAGATTAACTCCTCATCACTGTTGTAAACAGTAAGCCCCAAAATGCCCATGGTGATTCAAATTATTCACCCCTGAGCCATTTGAATTGGTTAGAATTCAAATTGGTTTTAGTTTGGATACATTTCAGCACATGTTCAGTTTGAAATTCAAATAAAGTTTGAATTTACCCCACTTAGCTCATGTCAAGATCAATTCCAAATGGAGTGAAAATTGGAGTGTGAGCTTACAAAAATGTGCTGAGTAAGAATATGTCTCCCACTTTTGAATTTGAATGTAGTTTCAAACTGCCCTCTTTCAAGCTATGCCCAAAATGACCTCAAAAAGGTTTTGAATTTGGGTGAAACTTGGCATGGACATTCCTAGTACCATGTAGTAGTTTCCATATGACCAGCCCCCGTATATCACATGTAGGGAAATACCACTTTTGCAATATGTGAGTTTATTCTCTAATGAGCATGTTGATGGTGGTTACTTGCTCTTCAAATGTGTTTATCAAACTTGCTCCAAATGAGGTGTGTGTGTGGTGATGACACTTCAAACATGTGTCAAAACTGAGGCCCTTACAAGTATGATAAGGCTCGCAGGATAGATTTTTCCACCGAAACATGACGGTGCCCGAGAGACCATTTCATCTGTGAATATCTTGCCGCCGGGTGAGCTGATATGAAACGGATGTTTGACCGTGCTAAATGGAAGATGATTCTTCAGCACATAGTCTCTGCTGGTAAAATTGTGGGTGGCTGCGGAATAAAACAACACGAAAGTGGGCTGTTCATGTAAAGTGAACATGCCCGCTAAAACTGGTTCGCCTTCTGCAATATCCTCAACAGCAGTGTAGTTAACCCTGCCAGCTTTTGAAAGATGCTTCTTTGAATGTTCAAGGTGCTGATCTGAGCATTGGTGATACGACACATGAGTGTGGCTCTGCTCAGCTCCACGGTGATCTCGTGCTACAGAAATCCTCAGCTCTCTACTAACACAAGGTGGATATGATACGTGCATAGCTGGTTGCGGTAGGTTT
This sequence comes from Neostapfia colusana, assembly GCA_030760725.1. Lineage (NCBI taxonomy): Eukaryota > Viridiplantae > Streptophyta > Magnoliopsida > Poales > Poaceae > Neostapfia > Neostapfia colusana. The sequence goes on from JASWHV010000011.1 coordinate 23,264,899, forward strand.
CCACGAATAATTTCTGATAGCTGCTGTTGAGGTGAAGACTCATAAGTGATTAACTCCAGCTGTTGTTGTGGGAGTTGTACCACAGACTGAGTTTCTTGCCTGACTGGCGAGTAATACCGCACTCGATAGTTCGGAGGAACCTCGATATCGCTGTCCGGCGGTATACTCCTCTTCAGCTCCGCTTCACAACGGAGATGCATGTCTTCTTTAATAATAGAGGAATTTACCAACTCATTGTAAATACCATTGTTGAACAAGGTAACTTGTTCCTTAAGTTTGACATTCAAACCTCGGAAGAAATACTCACACTTCAACGCTTCCGAGTCTACCATATGAGTGGCGTATTGCATCAAGTCTTCAAACTCTTTGAAGTACTCGTAAGCACTCTTTTCTCCTCTCTTTAACTTCAGAAAGTCTTGATACTTTGTTCGAAGAATTCCCGAACGAATGTGACGTGCCCGGAAAACCTTCCGGAATTCATCCCACGTCACCCGATGACCTTCAGAAAGAGTAGCGATGTACTCCGCCCACCAAGCTTCAGCGGCTCCGTGGAGTTGTTGAGCGGCAAATAGAGGCTTCTGGTATTCATCGCACTCGAGCATATCGAACTTGGCTTCAATACATTGGAGCCAATGAGCCGACTCCAACGGTTCATTCGCTTCCGAGAAAACCGGTGGTTGTCTTGCTAGAAAATCCAGATAAGTTCTTAGCGTGGGATTTCACTGTAATGTCTCTTGTCGTATGCTTTGTTGCACCAACAAATTGAGAGACTCAGCCATCTTTCTGAAAATTTCTGCCGATCCGGATGATGATGTCGGCACTTGTCGTTGTCGCGAATTATCTCCACAATGACTCGACTCACCAACCTCACTCATGGAATGAGTGCGATCCATACTGCAAGAGTGAGCAATTTGCAGTTAAAATTCAAAGTTTAAACTCAACTTGAATTCAAAAACATTAACCGTAAAAGCATCACATCATTATTGCAGCACTACACAAGCTAACCAGGGTTTCGACAATTCTGAAATCTATCAAACGTGAGCAAGTTTGTCCAAACCATTTAATTTGAACAGTAGGAAAACTGAAAAATAACTAAAGAACATGTTATGGACTTAGAGAAGTCTAAAACATCCCTGTCCACAACAAGTCCTAAGTTACATGGGCAATAAGCAATACTCTGTTCAGACTGACTAATTGGTCTTAATCTCAGAACTTGAATATAAAAATGGAAAATTCATGTCTCAAGTTGAATATACAAGTTATAAATAATTTTAATATATTTCCAACGAGTATTTAGTTCCCTTCATATCAGTTCTGGATCAAAAGTTGCGATATTTCAAAGTTGACCGAAATCTGGAACAATTTTGACAGCACCTCCTTTGGATGTAGCTGTTTTGTCCGCCAGATTTCATCAATTTCAACTACAAATCTGGAGAAACTTTGAACTACAAAGTCATAGCACACATCACAAGCTTTCCAACGGTGTCCTATATGACCCTTAGAAATTTTTCTACAGACAGTTATGGTCAAAATACAGAATTTTCCAGAGAGCAATTTGTGTCTGCCTTGTTTTTGGACAGTTCACACTCATCTGTGAATTTCATCCATTTGGATGGTGATTCTGATCTGGTGTTCTACAGAAGAGTTGTAGAAGATTTCAAAAGCTTTCCAGAAATGTATCGCAAACCTCTATTGGTTCAACCAATCAAAACTTCTGTCCTGTTCAATTTCAGCAAAAATTCTGCAGAAAACAGGGGAGGTTATTCCTAAGTCTTTGTGAATAAATCTATACTCCCAATTGACTCTTAGTTCAATATAGGAGTTCATTAACCCCTAATGGAATCCTAGCCTCCAAATTTACTCTTTTCTTTAAAAAACCTCTTTTTCTCATGCAGTTCAATCACGGTAATACGTTTCCTCACCAAATCATAATCCTAACCGACTTTATACCGGCATATACGTCTCAAGTGGTGGCACTAAAACGATCACTCACAAACGTTTTCTACACGCAATGTTCTACTCGTGGTTAAGGTACCTGCAGAAAACCACTCAATAGTGATGCAGACATTGGTTTGTCATTTCATGCAGGTCCATATCATAGTAAAAACATAGGCCCCGTATCCTTGAGTCAAGCCACGTCTCAAGGTACATGATCGGTTATTCACAACCTGACGAGGGATCAACACCTTTGCAATAAAGCACACCGGTGCCACAGCGCTTTCGTATGCCTCATAGGACATGAAGAGTCCTAGAGAACATACTTCGTGTTACAAACCACACGATGGGGTCTCCTCTTCTTGCCCCTGGGTTTGCGCTGGAGGCTAGTGCATTTCATATGTTTCTAAGACATGAAGAGTCTTAGAAAACATATTCACTTCCCATCCATTGCTGAACGGGACATCCCACAATAGTTTCCTCGTATGGGGAAGCTAACTGAAATTGATCCGCTTTCGGTGGCGTTCTTTACCATTCTTACCTCCACGTAGGTGCATCGTTACAGAATTGAAATACGAAAGAGTAACACAAGGTCAGCTTGCCACCTTATGTAACTATGCTATTAATAGTCCTTATATGGGCATACTATACATTCCTTACTCGTATACTTCTATGTTTTTGGAAATAGACACTTTTCATATGTTCTATTCCCAATGCGGCTCTAATACCACGCTGTGAGGGCACCCCGCCCTCGACAGGGTCGTGCCGCTCGCCTGGGAATCGCACTGGGTGGTGCCGTGTGATACGGCACCCAACAGCATGCACGAAAAGACGGTAAGAACATATGAAACCCTTTTATTACTCAACATAAGCTCTTTTACAACATAATGTACACACGCAGCGGAATTTAGAAGCTGGGCATCTACACACTCTCGACCCTAACTACGCCGAAGATAAGTCGTTCAGCCCGTGAACGCTCCCTACTAGCTTCACCAAGTAAGGCAGCAGCTAGATTTCCAATGGGTTGAACGAACCATGAGGTTTGGCGTCTCACCGAACAACCTTATTCATAGCAGGCATCCTGCTACCTACAAAAACAACTACAAACCAACCGTGAGCACTAAGGCTCAGCAGGTCTTAACCGTCAATCCTAAACAGGTAACTCTACATGCAGGGGTAGTAAGACAGTAGGAACATGAATTTGCAAAAAGAAGCTTGACTAAACTTGATCCTTATATTCAGATTCTCATAGCATTCATTTTAGTGGTCCTCATTCCTCACAACAACAGAAGTCCACAATCAAACAAGTAACACTTATCCCGATGTTGCTAGCCTAAGGTGAAAATGAACTTTAGTTGGCACTATAGGTAATTAAGTCAAGGATCCAATACATTGATTAATCTATGAACAAGTTAAGAGACTTAGTTCCTCTTCTTACTACGTCACGGTGCAGTGGGCAAGTATTCTCAATCCTCTTCCGCGAGCGACGGTGATTCGAATCAATAACAACCCGGAATACACGACACATACACCCACCTCAAAAGACTCTCACAAGAGCTCTTTCTTACGTTGTATGCAGCAACCTTTAACATGACACCCCGACATAGAAAAATGTTTCGCGCCGAGCAGGATGGTCCTCTACGCGGACACTAACAACCCGGAATACACGACACATACACCCACCTCAAAAGACTCTCACAAGAGCTCTTTCTTACGTTGTATGCAGCAACCTTTAACACGACACCCCGACATAGAAAAATGTTTCGCGCCGAGCAGGATGGTCCTCTACGCGGACACGTCAAAGTTGCCGGCTAAAGGATTTACACCTCCCGCTTTCTCAACGCCATTCCCACGCGAAGGATGAGTTTCTATATCACGGTCCATCGAGTTACATCGGTTTCATGGGTCCATACCTCACTATATATCCGGTATAGCTCAATCTTCTCCAGAAGGGCCGCATACGCGCGGTCCTTAACCGACACGGACAGGGCTACAACCAACCTCCACATTTGCCTTACACTCCCGGCCCAGGCCCAATAAGGTCTCAAGCATTGTCACACCCATCGCAGGTCGAGACAACCTTGAGCGCTCCATCCTACAGGAACTTCTCCATCCCCATCTGATTTTCATGAGGGTGCTCTTATCATGAACCTCTCGCGAGTAAACTCCATCACTCGACCTTTCTTGCGAGTAGCTTTTTACTACTCGACTTCTACCGAGTTAGCTACAGCATTAGCCTAGCATCTACGATGAGGCATAGCCTACACTAAACCTTCTACTCAAGGATGTAATAGCCATGCAAGTGGGTTTCAAGCATCCTAGACAAAATGCACAATATAAAGTCTAATAAACATGAGGTGAAGTAAAGCAAAATTTAAAACGGTAAATATATGCAAACCAGGACTTGCCTTGCTCAACGGTTCTGTTAGTCTATGAAGTTAATCTTCCTCCAGAGAATCCGCCAAACTAGTCACGAGATGGAGATCCTTGCTGCGGAGTTGAGTCCACGTCGAACGTCGACGTCACGTGCTATTAAGATGCAATATACATATTTTCAAAAACAACTTAGAAAATGCTTTAAGAACTGTTGTACAAGTTAACTCAAACATAAGAGGGGAAAACAACAGTAAAGTATCTGTTGTTGGATCTATCACCTTAGAGAAAAAGATGCTAAGTGAAATGGAGGTACTATTAATCACCATGTGATTAAGTCCATTATATGAACACTTAGACCTACAAGATGGTAGCTTAAGTTTCAGAGGTCCAATAAAGCTGAAAATTTAACCATAGCTTCAAGGGAAGGTATTTAGGCAGTGTGCACAATTTGAGCTCATGAAATGACTCAATGTGTTCACAATAATTCCTTATGTGGATTTATCTAATCTACCATTACCTCCTAGATCTTAAGATTTATTATGCTGAAAAGTAGTCTTTTGTGAAGTAAAAAATGTCCTGAGTCCATAGTAATTGGTTTTACCATTTTTGGAGTTTCCTATATAGAGATATGGATTTACAAGTTTGGGTCAAAGTCTGAAAATGGCTCTGTTTATTTTTCCTACTTTTCAGAGACGTAAAGGATTGACACATCATTTGACCAAGCAAATGAGGTCCAATGCCTCTGAAATTTTTACTGGGGTTCAAGTATATTTGGAAGGATGTCCTTCCCAAATTTGGGAATTTTCCAACACCCATAACTCCTGGAATAAATCCTACAATATTTTACTATATGAATTAATGAGCCGAATCCAGGGATTTTTATAAATATTGGGCTGCACCCCTGGATAGTACCCTCTGAGAGGAATACAACAAAATTTATTTGGGAATTTTTGGACACTCCTACATAAATCTGGGGCTATTTAAAATTTGAACCGAATTAGGAAATTCTTGGAAAAAGTTTAAACGCCTGCCAGTGGGTCTGACGCTGCAGACCTTCTTGAACCTCGCGCCAACAGAGCCCATGGCGGCGCCCTCCAGCGATGGTCGCCGGAACCGGCTTTCCGGCCACCTCCCGGCTCCATTTTTGCCGCTCCCCCCTAATCCATGCAGCTGAACTCATCTAGAGGGTCGCCGACGCCCGAAGATTGCCGGAATACCGTGCGCACCGGTCACAGCTCGGATTAGGGTTCCGGCGAGATCGGGGAGGCACATTTCTTCACCAAATGATCGGTTCTCAGGCTCTATAGAACCAGGGAGTTCTGAGGAAGATGGAAATGGCAACAAAACCGGTCGGGGAGCTTTCCAACCATGTCGGCACTGTGCGGCCCACATGGTCCGGCGGTTTTCCTTCGGCAAGAACACGGAATTCTCACTCTACGTCTACTTTCTCCGCCTAGAATCGAGGGAGGTGGTGCGTGTAAAGGTTCCAAAAATTATGAATACAAATAAACACTTGTTTGCAAAGTTTTGTTTCATAGGAGTGAAAGTTGGGACTTGTTAAAACTTTTCCACATGTGATAACCTACATGAGGGCTTTATTCACACAAGTCAAATGTTTATTTGAGAACTTGAAACCCTTGAGGGGTCAAAATAAAGATGGGAAGTTCCCATATGTGTGGAAAAACAAAAATCAGATTTGGAACAATTTGTTCAAACTAAAATTCAAATGAGGACAACACAATGGAATTCAAAACTATTGTGCTGAAAATCTCATTTGCAGCAGCCAAAATAAAAATCAGATTCATATTTGAATTCCTTGGGTCCAAATTAGGGGGTGTGCAAAGTTTCATGATTTATGAAGATGATTTGCAACCCATTTTCCAAAATGGACTTTAAATGACAAAGAATTCAAATGCATATTTGAATTTTGATGAAACCTGCCCAATTATCCAAATGCATATCAGATTTGAATTCCCACAATTGAATTCCATCAATATTCAAATTTGGGAGATATTTTAGAAGAGATAAGGAGGACTGACATGTGGGACCCACATGTCATTGGGAGCACTGAAATTTGCAAAAGATCTTCAGTCCACAGTCTCTGTTTTGTTTACCTCCCACGAGAAGCAATCGGCATAGCCGACAGCGGCGCTCACCGCCTGTAACACCCCAAAAATCTGTTAAGAGGGGAATTTAAAATTTTTTGGACGTATTGCATGTGGTGCAGAAATTCAAATTCAAATTGGAATTTAAATTCAAATCAAAACAGAAAAGAAATGGAAAAAGAAAAACCCCACCGGCCAGTGGGACGAAAAACCCACCAGCCGGCCCAATCTCCCCGCGCCAGCCCCGAACCCGCGCCCCTCTCTTCCTCTCACTGACACGCGGGGCCCGTGTGTCATCCCTCACCTCCTGCGTGCTCGGCCGACCCCGAGACTCTTCTCTCACCCAAATCCAAACCACCTCCGAAAAACCGCGCCAACAGCCCGATCTTCGGCCCCGGACGCTGCTATTTAACCAAGTCGATCCTCCGCCGCCTCCCCTCCTGAAATCCCCGCACAGAAACTCGCCGAATTCCCCAGCGCACTCCACTTTTCTCTCCGGTGAGAACCGGAGCTTCGATCACCGTTTTCTCTCGATCCTTGCTCGGGTTTTCTGATCTAACGCGCCGATCATGTTCCACCGCCTCCGGGGAGTCACGCAGGTGAAGAAAACCCGGTGTTTTGCACCCTAGACGCAGTCCCGGCGAGCACCACCGCTATTTCATCTTGGACCTCGCCGCCGACTGCCTTCCAGGACCTCAGAGCTCAAGAAAAACCCCGAGATGAGATCCCCGACCTCCCCTCTACCGTTCTATGCTATTAAATCCATGTTTTAGGAGGTATAGACGAAAATCCGAAGATCTCCGTCGAGATCGCCGCCTCCCACCGCCGCGCGCCGCCGGGCAGCGCCGCCCGCGCACGGCCAGGGCGACGTGGCCCCCTGAGGCCCGTCCATTTTAAATCGTGCGGTTCCTATTAGATCTAACCGTTACCGCTTCGCGTTATAATCTCAGCCGTCTATTTTAAATCGGACGGTCCACATCAGCCCCGCATTATAAAGGCCGGGATTCTTACGCGCTACCCCCTGGGGATCCCAGAAAACACGAGCTAGCCCTGGAAACTTCTGATCTAGCCCCTAGAACTTCAGAAATTCGTGTAAATTCATTTAAAAATCAGTTTTAGCCCCTGGACTTAATAAAAATTAGGAAAACCCCTCTGTTATGTGTAGTTAGACCCCTGGAAATTTATGAAATAATAAAATAGACCGTGTAGTAGGGTGGATTTACCTTTTTGACCCTATATGATATTAAATTCAGAAATTTGACTATGTGATTACGATTTAAATTTAAAAGGTGAGGCAAACATATGTGCAAACTCAAATTTAAACTCTCCTAGCACTTGGAAAACTTTAGAATGATTTAAAAATAGATTTTAGGCTGAAATGAAATCTGCCTAAGTATTGTTCATATTTATTAGTTCTAGAAACACATTTTAGGCTAGGAAATAATTCTGAAAATTGTAAAATAAATTTAAATTAGTTCACATCAGAGGAGAAGATCAAAAATATATTATTTAATATTTTAGATCAGAACTTATTCTGTTTAGATGACATGTTCTACTATTTAATATTAAAAGTCACTTTTTGGCATATAAAATAAATCTGAAAAATATAGGAAAATAGGTATGCATCATTAGGAAATGATAAATGAAGTCTCCAAATCCCAAAACTTCAGTTTAGGATTTGGTAGAAGATCTGAAAACCTATATGGAGTAGGAAAATACCTTTTATACAAACTTTGTGGCTAAGAAGTGTAATAATTAAATATAAAGAATTTGTTCAAATTGGAACTTCAGATATAGTGTGCAAATAGAAATCTGAATACAGAAGTTAGAAATCATATACATATGTTTAAAAGTGCATGAAGGCCAAAAATAAACACATGAAGAGTAACCACAACACTTAGAAATGAGAATGACTTTCATAGGTATGTATGTGTGGTTTGTATGAAGTGAAAGTGTGAACTATGTCTTATGGATTGTTGTTTTCTTTTGCTATGTGTATTGGCATGAGTAGAACCTGCCCCAGAGAAGGTTCTCCCCTTCCAAGACCAAGACTTTCCATTCCCAGAGCAGCAGGAAGAAGGCAAGTGTCCTTGACCACTTTGATCCTATGTTAGGATGTGTAGATAGAATTATTTGCATTGTCAATTTGAAATATGAAAGCCATGCTAGGAAGTTTCCCTAGAGTTACATTACCTTGTTTCCTTGTAGCTTGGGTTGGGATTTATTTTAGCATGTCATTTATTTATATGCTTATGCTTAGCCATGTTTAGAATGGGATAATTGGGATATGAGATCATCAATTTATTTATCTTACCTTTGAATGAGATATTATGAGTTATGTAGAGGTAGGGATCGAGGCAAGTTGGATGATTTGGTTGGTGCTGGCTGCACGAGACTCGGGTTTGTGTTTAGTACTTGCCTGGATCCTAAGGACCAGTTCATGGAGCATGTAACCTGGCTTTACCGTGCCAACCACATGCTGAGATGGGGCAGCTTGGCCAATTAATTAGGTGTATCCCCGACGTAGTATGGGTGTGTTGGATGGTGCGGGGAATAGGTGTCAGCTGGACTACCGTATGAACCGCAAGGCTCAAGAGGGGGCCACTGCAGCGGGGTTGGAGCCTCTTGTATGCTGTTAGGGGTGAAACCTCAGTGGGCCCACGCTCATCGGGAATCCCTTTGTAAAGGCTACGTAGTGATCTCCTGGCTACACACCTGGGAAGTGTGAATGTGGTTCGCGGCCACTGGCATAATGGAGGTTCTTTTAGTCCACCCAGCAACGGGGGATAAAATCACTACATGTGGGTACAGTGGTGCAAACTCTGCAGAGTCAAACCTGTCATGACAGCCGTGCTCACGGTCAAGAGCGGCTTGTACTTATTCATGATTAGAGGATGATGAATTTGGAAGTTGAGGATGTTAAGCGGGGAGCTTGACATTGGATATGATGCTATGGTTACTTGATATTGATGATGGGTTGAGGGATTGGGATCCATTTCAACTGTGTAGTAATGTAGGTGCTTAATAAGCTAAGGTGATAGGTATTATCGTCCATCGAGACGCATGCTATGTAAGACGTATTTATATTCGACACCTGGCTTGTAATAAATGATGCTTCACTATTTGTCATCACATGTATGAGAAAATGATCCTGGCATACATGTGATATTCACTCGGTTGTCCTTCGGAGAAATCGGGTGTGACGCCGCCTCGGGCGACCGCCTCCCCACGGGAACCGCCTCATCCCAGGGCTTCATTACCCCCTGTCGTGCTCCCTTTCTCCTTCAACACCGAGGCCTCAGCGCTGTTCTTTCCTCCCTCACCCGAGAAGAAACCGAGCGCTGCCGCCGTGCGTCAATCGCTCGGCTACACCCTAGGTCACGTGAATAACTTCGTCTGAGCAGCCAAACAACACCACAAACCTTTCCACGACCTCCTCGTGCCCTCACCGAGGGAGTTCTTGCTCTCCACACCGAGGTACCCCAGTTTCAGCGGCGGCCGGAAGAAACCGCCATCCACGGCTCTCATGGACAGCTCCACAGAGGGGTTTGCACGACCAAGCAAGAGGGCCCTGGGACGCGCAGGAGCTCCGTGCAGCTTCAACCCGAAGCACAGAGTTTGTCTCCACCACTGGCCGACGAATTTCGGGAATTCACTCCGGCCGGTGTAAACCGACCTTGGGGTATGAGTCTGCGAAATTCACAATTGATTCATGTTTACATACCACGAAATTTCGCACACACAGGCTAGACATGTAGGCACACCAGTTTTCTTTTGAAACCTCGCATGAAACCACTGTGCACGGTGCAATTTCAAGCTTTCCGGAGGCGGCTATGGCGGGAAGGTGCGGGTGCATGGTGAACCCTAAGTTAGAGCCATCTACGAGCTATTTCCTTTCCACGTCGATGATCCCTAGCGTCCGCCGGTGCTCTAGAGCTTGGAAACCGAAGCCTAGAAGGCTTAGGGCGTCGGGGCGACGTCGCCGGACTTCGTCCGAACCGTTGCGCCGTCGCGGGCTAGCTTGGGGGCCCTGCCAGCTCGAGAAAACCCCACCAGCGTGTTCGTCACGTTGAATTAGGGGCTAGCGGCAAGTTTCAGCAGTTGCGATGGCCGGATGACCGATCCCGGAGCTACTCGGCGAGCCCGGCGGCGGGATCGCGCGGGAGCGGGAGGTGGAAGAAGACCTCGCCGGGTCCGCCTGTCAGTCGCACGGCAACAGTGGGCTGGATACGCTGTGGCGTGGGATCAATTGTGATAGCGCGAGAAATGACCCTGTGACCCCGTGTGGCACTCCCTCAGCAGCTGACACGTGCCCCTGGTCCCACAGTCAGGTTTAAACTTTTTCCCGGATTTATTCAAATTCCAGATTTTCCCCAAACTTTGGAAGAGCATAACTTTTGCTAGGAACCTTCAAATTTAGTGATTCAAATTGGGTAGATTCAGATTGACAAACTCTATCCAAATATGCAACCCAATTTGTATGAAAGTCTTTATTTAATTCTAGAAAATTCTTTAAAGCTTTTCAGCAAAAGAATTTTAGAGGGAGTTTGGTTCATCCAAAAATCCCCAAATTTTGCCAGAACATTCTTTAGGATGTTCTTAGACTCCTGTAAAAGTTTCAGCTCATTTGGAGTTGATTTGGTCAGGAGAATTCAGATTGTAAGTTTCTGTGTTCAAATGAATACAGAAACATTTTCAGAGAATTTCTAAAACTGGTAAATTCAGTTCTGGGCAATTCTTAGCTCCAAAAATCCTAGGAAAATTCATGTAGACTCTATGAACTATAATTGAAATTGCGGTTCACTGAGTTTGACATGAAAAAGGGTGTTATCTCAGAACTAATTCACTTTTGACTAAACACTTAGAGAATTATTCTGAATAAACCACTCCATGAAAACTGCTAAATCTTGGTCCAGAGGACTTTCTTGTGACAAGGAACTCACATGAAAATTTCCAGCTCCATTGGAGCTCTGGATCACCACTGTCATAGGTAGCCTCTTAAGGTGATCAACACTTAAGTGGAAAAAGCACTCAACATTTGATCATAGTGTTTAAACCCAACCCAAACCACTAGCACCAGTGTCATTTTAAATTCTTAAACAGAGTTCCAGTTTTAAAAAATGTCCTTAGATCTTATTAGCAAAAGCTTTTCAATTAAATATATATGTATGATCATATCGTGTAGCATATACGGGAAGAAGGTGAGAAGAACTTGAAGTGAAGGTCAAGGAGGGAGAAAAACAAGTGATCAAGCTCCAAGTGATCGTCACTAACTGATTGTAATCTTAGTCACCTGCAAAACAGGCAGGCCCCGGTTTGCATTTAACCAGTTTTATAAAGCATTTTCATTTGTAGAGATCATAGCTTTGCATCATTGATTGCAGTAAGTCTAGATGATATTGAAAACCCCACTTGCATGGCCAGAAATACCTAAGAGAGAAATGGTAGAATAGCACTTCCTCGAGTGGATTTGGCTACGCTAAATGTTAGTAGGAAAGGTCTGGTAGAAGTCGAGTAGTTGGAAGCTACTCGCGAGTTTAGGGCTGGTTTACTCGGAACGGGTCCGAATTAGAAAAGATGAAGAAAGTTCACACATAAGAAATGGAGACCGGGCAGTGAGATTTAGATGCACCAGGTTGCAGGCCGTGCGTGCATAGCCCTGCCTATGTTGGTTAAGGCCCATCCGTGCTTGGCCCTGTTGGACAAGTTTGAGTTGTGTACCGGGCACATACTGGCTATATGGGACCCAGGAAACCGATGTACCTTGGGAGATCCATAGTGGAACTTTTCCAACTGCCTTAGGCTTTCGGCGTCAGGTTAGCAGGAGGTACCTCACTTAAGAACATACCACTGCGGGTATGTACCTTGAGGGAGCTTGCGTACTCGGGGCAGTTGGACTGCGTCCAATGTGGAAGATCTTGGGAAAGGTGGCCGCGTACAACGTCAGTCGAGGTTGCTGCCGGAAACTCGGAGTACGGGTGTATGTGTCGTGTAGTCAGGGCGTGTACTGATTCGAATCACCGTTGCTCGCGGTCATATGAGCATACTTGCCCACTGCGTCTTGACGTAGTAAGAACTGAAACTGGTTATCTTTTGAACTTGATAAGACTGTGATGTAATTTGTATTTCAACCATAATTGATTTAGAGATAGGCTCATTAAACTTTACTTTCACTTTGTGCAAGGAGCATCACAACAAAGCGTTTCTTGTTTGATTGTGGAGTTGCGATGCTTTTCGGCTCAAGGTCCGCACAATGAGGCTTAAAATTCTGAAAGTTAAGGATCAATTTTAGAGGAGTCCTTTATGCAAATCTAGCCGACCCAATTGCAATCGTCGTGCATGTACAGTTACCTGTTTAGGAGAGACGGGTAAGACTTGTAGAGCCTATGTGCTCACGCTTGCTATATAAGTGGTTTTGCAGGTTAACATCGATGCTGAAAAGAAGGTTGTCCAGTGAGACTCGGAGACTTCCGAGTCGTTTAACACAGGGAGAACCCAGCCGCTGCTGTTTTCTTCGTGTTGCTAGCGAGAGGAGTCCGCGGGCTGGACTTCATCTCGAGTGCTCTTAGTTATTCGACGTGAGTTGATATAGACTTCCGCTGTAGTTACTTGATGTAAATTATTTACAAAGAAAAACTTGTAAGCTTCCGCTATTGTTTTATGTAATACATTGTTCCTCATATGTGTGCTGTTGGGTGCCGCACAACACGGCACCACCCAATGCGATTCCCGGGCGAGTGGCCTGTCTCGGCTGAGCGGGACCGCGTCAGCATGGTATTAGAGCTGTGTCAGCGTGGTATCAGAGCCGCATTGGGAATAGCACACGGAATAAGGAAGGTATTACAACAAAAATTTAGGTTACGGTGAGGATACGGTACTAGGCCCACATAAGGATTACTATTAGCTTAATATGAAGGTGGCAATCTAACTTATTTGTTATGTTGGAAAATCGTGCATCTCGGGATGATTTATGTCTTGGGGGGTGCACGTAAGCGCTGTCCACCAGTGCGCACAAGCTGAAGGGTGGAGCCCCACGGGTGGCAGGTAACCCGACCCGCTTTAGTATCCTCTACAACTCCCCATATCGTTTGGGGTACTCGAGCAACGTCTGTCCTAGGCGAGCGTGGTGCAATTTGGGAAACCCCGTCACGTGGTTAGTAACGTGAACACATAGCTCAAGACGTGTTTGGCTTGAGAACACCTGTGCGAGTGATGACGGACGGGTCTAAGAATTGTATGGATACCGGGTTCGGTGTGCAGCCGGACCTGACGATTGAGTGTGACTTATGCAGGATTAACCACGAAATCGTAGTACGAATAGTACATGTTTTTGAATGACCGTTTTAGTGCCACCTAAGATACGTTTATGCCGGTATAATCCGGTTAGGATTTTCTTTTGGTGAGGCTACGTAGTACCGACATGCTTCTTACGGTGCGTCGACATTGTACTAAACTTAATTAACTCCTTTCCTTTGAAGAATGACTCATGAACTAACTTTCAAATAAAAATGGAAGTTTGAAACAAATATTAGTTACTGAACTCTTATTTTGAGCTAAGATTCAAATAAGAGGAAGACTAGGCTTCAAATATTTCAAAAACAGAGTGCTCTGTTTTCGGCAGGAATTCTTGCCTGATTTTAACAGAGCATAACTCTACGTATCTTGACCCAATTAAAGTGTATGGTACAGTTATGGAAAGGTCTTCAAGATCTCTACAACTGCTTTGTAGACCTCCGGAGCCAAATCACAAGCTAAATGGGTAGAAAGTTCAGAGGAAGGTAAACTGTCCAGAACCAGGACAGCAGTAAAACCTCTCTGGACCTTTCTGTTTTTAAGCCATAACTTTCTGTAGAGAAACCCTTAAGAATCCTATGATACACCATTGGATAGGTTATGAAATGTGCAACATTGTTTTAGTTCAATGTTTGTTCAGGTTCTTATTGTATTTACATATACAACTGTGATAAAATCAGCCACGTACAAAGGAGGTGCTGGCAAATTTTATCCAGGAATTATGTCAATTTGGAAAATCATAACTCTTAATCCAGAGAATATATGATGGCATATGAGTACTCGTGTGAAAGATACTGAAGTTAACTTTAACTTTGGTATTCAACTCGAGATATGGAAATGCTCGTTACTAGATCGAAATCTGGAGATAGTGCATAAAGGTCTGTCCTGTACAGATAGGCTGGATAGCTATGCCTACTAAGGAGTTGTGTAAACATGCATTTTGTTACTGCTTTCATAAAGTTTTGACATATTCATGTTTTTATTAGTCTCACATACTGCTGAGTTCTTGTTTAACTCTTCTCAACTAAATTTTGCAGTATGGTTCGTACTCGCTCTAGGAGTAGGGCCGGAAGTTCTCGTCGAGGTGGTGATGCTTTTATTCCACCATCGGAACCACCATCCACAGGATGGATGGATCTTATGACTCGAGTCGTCGAGTCTAACCAAGAGAACGCTAGGCTACTCCAAGAAGCAACGCAAGAACACACACACTTACTCCAAGCTTCGGTACAGCAAGGCATACTCCAGAACACACAACAAGTCGTTCCACCTCGGAACGCTTATCTGGACTTCTTGGCGACTCAACCGCCTATTTTTACTGAAGCCACCGAACCTGTGGAAGCAGATCAATGGCTTCGTGTCATGGAGTCAAAATTTGGAGTATTCGGATGTGATAAATACCAGAAGACAAAGTTTGCCGCTCAACAACTCCATGGAGCCGCCGGAAACTGGTGGGTGGATCATCTTGCCACCATTCCACAGGACCATCAAGTGACATGGAGGGAGTTTTGTGAGGCCTTTCGTACTCGTTACATACCACTAGGTATTGTCAAAGCAAAGCGGGAGGAATTTTTGGGATTAAAACAAGGGGACATGAGTGTCCTCGAGTATGTCAGAAGATTTAATCTTTTGGCCCAATATGCTCCCGAGTATGTGGCGAAAGAAGAGGCACGGTGTGACGTATTCTTCCATGGCCTGAGTGCCATATTACAGGATAAGCTGGCCGTACACAATAACGGCAGTTACACCGACATGGTCGATGCGGCTTTCATTCAAGAGAAGCCGACACTTGAGTGGCAAGCGGAGAAGAGAAAGATGAGTGAGATCGAGCAGTCTAGCACAAGTTATGTGCCTCAAAAGTACTGTTTGGTGTATCGAACGCCAACCGGTGAAAGATGGAGGCCACCTGTATGATCAACTCCTCAGAGATTTATTGCTGGTCAAGTTCTACAACTTGCACCACCTCCACAGCCGCAGCATCAGACGGTGGTTTGTGCTCCATCGCTGCAGCCATATGTACCTAGCAGTCCACCGCAATCAATGAAGAACCGGAGAGACATCCGTGTTTTACTTGTGGGCGTATGGGCCATTATGCTAGGCAATGTCTAGAGGGAATTCAAGGATGCAGGTCATCATATTTACAACAATATGACCCGTACCTTAGTCTGCAGATAGGAGGGCAGATAAGGGGCAATATTCACTATACTGTGATTGCTGATGTTCCGGAAGGAGAAGCCACGTTAGCAGGGATCTTTTCTCTAAATCAGCTACCGGTTGTAGTTCTCTTTGATTCCGGTGCCACACACAACATCATTAGCCAATATTTTGTGGATCAACATCAGCTCCAAACAGTTTATACAAAGAGGCAATACGTCATATCTTCACCCGGGGGCAGCAGTACCGCAAGCGAGGTTGTCTCCCGAGCACCTCTTTGTTTGGGGGGTAAAATATACCCTACGACCCTCATTATTATTGAAGGTCTGAAGATCGACATCATTTTGGGGATGTCGTGGTTGAATTACCACCAGGTGGTTCTTAACATCAGCTCCAGGACTGTTGAGCTCAACTCCCCACAGCACGGTCTTCATATATTAATTCTGGGCGCCAGACGGCAGCAGATTGCAACAGTGAACCACACGGAAGCTGTTAAGATAGAGGACATTCCAGTGGTACGTTAGTATCCGGATGTGTTTCCCGAAGATTTACCGGGCATGCCGCCTGAACGAGACGTTGAGTTCAAGATTGAACTTATACCGGGAACAACACCGACATCACGAAGGCCGTACAAGATGGCACCCAATGAACTGGCAGAATTGAAGACACAGCTGAATGACCTAATGAGCAAGGGTTTTATACGACCAAGTTCGTCACCTTGGGGTTATTCAGCGTTGTTTGTCAAAAAGGACGAAACACTACGGCTTTGTGTTGATTATCGTCCTTTGAACGCCGTGACCATCAAGAACAAGTATCCACTACCTCGCATTGGTATGCTCTTCGATCAATTAGTGGGTGTGAAGGTATTTTCCAAGATGGATCTTCGGTCCGGATATCACCAGATTAAAATCCGGGCAGAAGATATTCCGAAGACGGCATTCTCAACGAGATACGGGCTGTATGAGTATCTCATTATGTCTTTTTGTTTGACCAACGCCCCGGCACACTTTATGTACCTAATGAATTCAGTGTTCATGCCGGAGTTGGATAAATTCGTCGTTGTTTTCATCGACGATATCTTGGTGTACTCCAAGTCAGAGAAAGAACATGCTGAACATCTGCATATTGTGCTACAAAGATTGCGAGATGATCAGCTCTATGCAAAATTCAGCAAGTGTGAATTCTGGATTAATCAAGTACCTTTTCTTGGACACATCATTTCAGCGGAGGGCATCGCTGTAGATCCGAGTAAGATTATCCAAGTACAGAAATGGGAGTCACCAAAGTCAGTGCATGAAATCCGAAGCTTCCTCGGTTTAGCGGGTTACTACCGGAGGTTCATTCTGGGTTTCTCCAGGATTGCTAAACCGATGACGGAATTATTAAAGAAGAATACCAGATTTATGTGGGGTTCTGCGTGTGAACAAGCTTTCAAGACTTTAGTGAAGCATATCACAACAGCCCCAGTTCTTGCTCAGCCGGATACAACAAAGCCATTCGACATTTACTGCGATGCATCTGGCATCAGTCTTGGCTGCGTGCTGATGCAAGAAAGACGAGTGGTCGCTTATGGATCTCGTCAACTCAGAAATCACGAGCAGCATTATCCAACTCATGATCTTGAGTTAGCTGCCATGGTCCTTGTTTTGAAGATGTGGAGGCATTACTTGCTCGGAAATCTTGTACACCTCTACACCGACCACAAGAGCTTGAAGTACATCTTCACTCAGAAACAACTGAACATGAGGCAACGAAGATGGCTAGAGCTCATTAAAGACTATGAACTTGAGATTCATTATCATCCAGGAAAGGCGAATGTGGTCGCCGATGCGCTCAGTCGTAAGGCGCATATCCATCACCTAACTATTGCTGAAATGGATGATGAAGAACCAAGCCTCCGTGTCATCCCGTATGGAGCTCTCTATAATCTTGCTCTCATTCCTACTATCCGAGAGGAGATCATTGAGGCTCAATGAAAAGACAAGGGTATGTCTAACATACGGCGAAGATTAGACAACGGAGAAATGAAGTGCTTCCGGAAGGACGATGAGGGTACTTTGTGGTTTAACGACTGGATTGTAGTACCCCGGGATATGGGACTACGGAAGAAAATTTTGGATGAAACTCATTTGTCCAAGTTTTCCATTCATCCAGGCAGTAATAAAATGTATCAAGATCTCCGGAAGAAGTTTTGGTGGACACGTATGAAACGTGAAGTTGCAAAGTACATTTCGGAATGTGATACGTGTCGAAGAGTCAAGGCCGACCATATGAAGAAGTCAGGCCTGTTGCAGCCACTGCAAGTACCGGCATGGAAGTGGGAAGACTTAAGCATGGACTTCATCGTCGGGTTGCCGATGACCTCCCACAACCATGATTCGATTTGGGTAATCGTTGACCGGTTAACCAAATCAGCACACTTCATCCTTGTGCATACTAGGTACAACGCAAAGCAGTATGCGGAGCTGTACATAGCACGGATCTTGTGCTTACACGGAGTTCCCCAGACCATTGTGTCAGATAGAGGATCGCTGTTCGTAGCCCGTTTCTGGGAGCAGCTACACGCATCCTTGGGGACAAAGTTGATTAGAAGCTCTGTGTATCACCCTCAAACCGATGGGCAAACTCAGAGGGTGAATCAAATACTTGAAGATATGCTAAGAGCATGTGCCATCCACCACGGTAAGAGCTGGGATGATCACTTACCGTTGGCGGAGTTCTCATACAACAATGGATATCATACGAGCATCAAAATGGCACCATATGAAGCTTTATACGGCCGGAAGTGCCGTACTCCATTGAACTGGTGTGAATCCGGTGAACGAGTAACGTTCGGGGTTGATCTTGTCAATGAAGCCGAAGAGAGAGTTTGGATAATACAAGAGAACCTCAAAGCTGCCCAATCTCGTCAAAAGAGCTACGCGGACCAGAGACGTCGACCGCTGCATTTCGATGTCGGAGAGCACGTGTATCTTCGTGTGTCTCCGATGAAAGGGATTCATTGGTTCGGTGTCAAGGGGAAGCTTGCTCCCCAATTCATTGGTCCATTTGCCATAACGTAGAAGTGAGGAAACGTAGCCTACCGGCAAGCCTTGCCGGTATTCACGACATATTCCACGTGTCCCAGCTGCGGAAATGTCTCAAGTTTACCGCTGCCGTCCGCACTAAAGACATTGACGAGTTGAAGCCGGATCTCACCTATGTCGAGCAACCTGTACAGATTATCGACGAAAAGACCCGGATCACCCGAAACCGGACTTTGAGATTTTACAAAGTCCTGTGGAGTAATCATACCCCGGAAGAGGCGACGTGGGAAACCGAAGATTACATCCGCAAGAACTATCCGGAGCTTTTGTCATAAGCTTTGTAATTACCTCCCGTCTCGTTCTTTTTTTGAATCTTGGGATGAGATTCCTTTTAAGGGGGGGGGAATGTAAAGGTTCCAAAAATTATGAATACAAAGAAACACTTGTTTGCAAAGTTTTGTTTCATAGGAGTGAAAGTTGGGACTTGTTAAAAGTTTTCCACATGTGATAACCCACATGAGGGCTTTATTCACACAAGTCAAATGTTTATTTGAGAACTTGAAAACCTTGAGGGGTCAAAAATAAAGATGGGAAGTTCCCATATGTGTGGAAAAACAAAAATCAGATTTGGAACAATTTGTTCAAACTAAAATTCAAATGAGGACAACACAATGGAATTCAAAACTGTTGTGCTGAGAATCTCATTTGCAGCAGCCAAAATAAAAATCAGATTTCATATTTGAATTCCTTGGGTCCAAATTAGGGGGTGTGCAAAGTTTCATGATTTATGAAGATGATTTGCAACCCATTTTCCAAAATGGACTTTAAATGACAAAGAATTCAAATGCATATTTGAATTTGGATGAAACCTGCCCAATTATCCAAATGCATATCAGATTTGAATTCCCACAATTGAATTCCATCAATATTCAAATTTGGGAGATATTTTAGAAGAGATAAGGAGGACTGACATGTGGGACCTACATGTCATTGGTAGCACTGAAATTTGCAAAAGATCTTCAGTCCACAGTCTCTGTTTTGCTTACCTCCCACGAGAAGCAATCGGCAGAGCCGACAGCGGCGCTCACCGCCTCGGGCGACCGCCTCCCCACGGGAACCGTCTCACCCCAGGGCTTTATTACCCCCTGTCGTGCTCCCTTTCTCCTTCGACACCGAGGCCTCAGCGCTGTTCTTTCCTCCCTCACCCGAGAAGCAACCGAGTGCTGCCGCCGTGCGTCAATCGCTCGGCCACACCCTAGGTCACGTGAAAAACTTCGTCTGAGCAGCCAAACAAAACCACAAACCTTTCCACGACCTCCTTGTGCCCTCACCGAGGGAGTTCTTGCTCTCCACACCGAGGTACCCCAGTTTCAGCAGCGGCCGGAAGAAACCGCCATCGACGGCTCTCGTGGACAGCTCCACAGAGGGTTTGCACGACCAAGCAAGAGGGCCCTGGGACGTGCAGGAGCTCCGTGCAGCTTCCACCCGAAGCACAGAGTTTGTCTCTGCCCCTGGCCGACGAATTTCGGGAATTCACTCCGGCCGGTGTAAACCGACCTTCGGGTATGAGTCTGTGAAATTCACGATTGATTCATGTTTACGTACCACGAAATTTTGCACACACAGGCTAGACATGTAGGCGCACCAGTTTTCTTTTGAAACCTTGCATGGAACCACTGTGCACGGTGCAATTTCAAGCTTTCCGGAGGCGGCTATGGCGGGAAGGTGCGGGTGCACGGTGAACCCTAAGTTAGAGCCATCTCCGAGCTATTTCCTTTCCACGTCGATGATCCCTAGCGTCCGCCGGTGCTCTAGAGCTTGGAAATCGAAGCCTAGAAGGCTTAGGGCGTCGGGGCGACGTCGCCGGACTTCGTCCGAACCGTTGCGCCGTCGCGGGCTAGTTTGGGGGCCCTGCCAGCTCGAGAAAACCCCACCAGCATGTTCCTCACGTTGAATTAGGGGCTAGCGGCAAGTTTCAGCAGTTGCGATGGCCGGACGATCGATCCCGGAGCTACTCCGGCGAGCCCGGCGGCGGGATCGCACGCGAGCGGGAGGTGGAAGAAGACCTCGCCGGGCCCGCCTGTCAGTCGTACGGCAAGAGTGGGCTGTATACGCTGTGGCGTGGCATCAATTGTGACAGCGCGGGAAATGACCCTGTGACCCGGTGTGGCACTCCCTCAGCAGCTGACACGTGCCCCTAGTCCCACAGTCAGGTTTAAACTTTTTCCCGGATTTATTCAAATTCCAGATTTTCCCCAAACTTTAGAAGAGCATAACTTTTGCTGGAACCTACAAATTTAGTGATTCAAATTGGGTTAGATTCAGACTGACAAACTCTATCCAAATATGCAACCCAATTTGTATGAAAGTCTTTATTTAATTCTAGAAAATTCTTTAAAGCTTTTCAGCAAAAGAATTTTAGAGGGAGTTTGGTTTATCCAAAAATCCCCAAACTATGCCAGAACATTCTTTAGGGTGTTCTTAGACTCCTGTTAAGGTTTCAGCTCATTTGGAGTTGATTTGGTCAGGAGAATTCAGATTGTAAGTTTCTGTATTCAAATGAATATAGAAACATTTTCAGAGAATTTCCAAAACTGATAAATTCAGTTCTGGGCAATTCTTAGCTCCAAAAATCCTAGGAAAATTCATGTAGACTCTATGAACTATAATTGAAATTTCGGTTCACTGAGTTTGACATGAACAAGGGTGTTATCTCAGAATTAATTCACTTTTAACTAAACACTTAGAGAATTATTCTGAATAAACCACTCCATGAAAAGTGCTAAATCTTGGTCCAGAGGACTTTCTTGTGACATGGAACTCACATGAAAATTTCCAGCTCCATTGGAGCTCTGGATCACCACTGTCATAGGTAACCTCTTAAGGTGATCAACACTTTAAGTGGAAAAAGCACTCAACATTTGATCATACTGTTTAAACCCAACCCAAACCACTAGCACCAGTGTCATTTTAAATTCTTAAACAGAGTTCCAGTTTTAAAAAATATCATTAGATCTTATTAGCAAAAGCTTTTCAATTAAATATATATGCATGATCATATCGTGTAGCATATACGGGAAGAAGGTGAGAAGAACTTGAAGTGAAGGTCAAGGAGGGAGAAAAACAAGTGATCAAGCTCCAAGTGATCGTCACTAACTGATTGTAATCTTAGTCACCTACAAAACAGGCAAGCCCCGGTTTGCATTTAACCAGTTTTATAAAGCATTTTCATTTGTAGAGATCATATCTTTGCATCATTGATTGCAGTAAGTCTAGATGATATTGAAAACCCCACTTACATGGCCAGAAATACCTAAGAGAGAAAGGGTAGAATAGCACCTCCTCGAGTGGATTTGGCTATGCTAAATGTTAGTAGGAAAGGTCCGGTAGAAGTCGAGTAGTTGGAAGCTACTCGCGAGTTTAGGGCTGGTTTACTCGGAACGGGTCCGAATCAAAAAAGATGAAGAAAGTTCACACATAAGAAATGGAGACCGGGCAGGGAGATTTAGATGCAGCAGGTTGTAGGCCGTGCGTGCATAGCCCTGCCTGTGTCGGTTAAGGCCCGTCCATGCTTGTCCCTGTTGGACAAGTTTGAGTTGTGTACCGGGCACAAACTGGCTATATGGGACCCAGGAAACCGATGTACCTTGGGAGATCCATAGTGGAACTTTTCCAACTGCCTTAGGCTTTCGGCGTCAGGGTAGCAGGAGGTACCTCGCTTAAGAACATACCACTGCGGGTATGTACCTTGAGGGAGCTTGCGTACTCGAGGCAGTTGGACTGCGTCCAATGTGGAAGATCTTGGGAAAGGTGGCCGCGTACAACGTCAGTCGAGGTTGCTGCCGGCAACTCGGAGTACGGGTGTACGTGTCGTGTAGTCCGGGCGTGTACTGATTCGAATCACCGTCGCTCGCGGTCATATGAGCATACTTGCCCACAGCGTCTTGACGTAGTAAGAACTGAAACTGGTTATCTTTTGAACTTGATAAGACTGTGATGTAATTTGTATTTCAACCATGATTGATTTAGAGATAGGATCATTAACCTTTACTTTCACTTTGTGCAAGGAGCATCGCAACAAAGCATTTCTTGTTTGATTGTGGAGTTGCGATGCTTTTCGGCTCAAGGTCCGCACAATGAGGCTTAAAATTCTGAAAGTTAAGGATCAATTTTAGGCGAGTCCTTTATGCAAATTTAGCCGACCCAATTGCAACCGTCGTGCATGTAGAGTTTCTAGTTTAGGAGAGACGGGTCAGACTTCCTGAGCCTATGTGCTCACGCTTGCTATATAAGTGGTTTTGCAGGTTAACATCGATGCTGAAAAGAAGGTTGTCCGGTGAGACTCGGAGACTTCCGAATCGTTTAACACAGGGATAACCCAACCGCTGCTGTTTTCTTCGTGTTGCTAGCGAGAGAGTCCGCGGGTTGGACTTCATCTCGAGTGCTCTTAGTTATTCGACGTGAGTTGATATAGACTTCCGCTGTAGTTACTTGATGTAAAGTATTTACAAAGAAAAACTTGTAAGCTTCCGCTATTGTTTTATGTAATACATTGTTCCTCATATGTGTGCTGTTGGGTGCCGCACAACACGGCACCACCCAATGCGATTCCCGGGCGAGTGGCCTATCTCGGCTAAGCGGGCCCGCGTCAGCGTGGTATCAGAGCCATGTCAGCGCGCTAGCTAGTAAGGAATCTCTGTGCGAATTTTGAAACACTAATAACATGAATTGACAATGAATTTCGCAGTTCTCTACCATGGGGTCGGGTGGCGCCTCCCGGGAGAAAATCTCAAAATTCTCCTCCCACAAGTCACGGCTCGGGATTTGACACCCGGTCCCATAAAACACGGAACCCAGCTAATGCATATGTGTGCCCAGGATGTTCATCACACATACACATGTAATCCACAAACTGAATTCAGAATATAACCACGAATAATAGGGTTTAAGTACTTTATTACATCAATATCTATCTTATTCTTGCAGCGGAAGTCTCTATCTTATTCTAGCAGCGGAAGTCTCTAAACGATAGTGGAAGCAAACTAAGCACGGCAGCGGCTCCATCTTCAACTCCATCCCCACAGGCAAGTTGACGGCAGATCGCACGCCTAGTACTCCACATGGTCTTCAAAGTACTCCTCTCCTGTTGCTGAGGTTTGTATGATAATGCAAGGGTGAGTACATGTCGTACTCAGCAAGTGCGGGAAGAGTATGACATGTAGCTTACAACAAGGTAGGAAATAAAAGGCTCATTGCAGAAAGCATGTTTTGTTTCACAACCATGATAAAAACAGCAACTATCTTTAAGTGAATTTAATCCCACATAAATCCAATTAAAACATCAACATACCTCCTTCATATTTGACCACTTTCCATGTATCATATCACCATAAATCTATCTCAACTTTTTCTCATGCGCATGATATCCATAACCATCTCATATTCATAATATCAATAACCATCTCATATTCATATCTCCAAAACCATCTCATATTCGTATCACCAAACCAAACTCATTGTCAAAACTCATCAGTCCCGAAACCAATGCCAAGGACCAAACCATAACCATACCAATAACCATACAATAACCATCCCATCTAATCATGTGAGTTGGCCAGACGCTTGTGACTGTAAGAACGGCTATCATGATAGTTTTACACTCTTAAGAGGTGGCTACACTTTACCCACAAGTTTGTGATTTCGTCACCCGTCGGCGACTGCAGAACCTCCATTATACCAGTACACGACCGTCGGTGCATGGTCAAGATATCACAAAATAGCCTTTACAAAGGGGCTACTAGATGTATGGACTCACTAAGGTTTCACCAGTAGGCTCGAATCACCATTCTCCCACCTACGGGCCCCCTCTTGTTCCATGCAGTTCCTAGGGCAGTCCTCTCTCGACTCGCATTCCCCGTGCCTTCCAAAGTCCATAACAATCTAGCAACTTACCTAATTAGTCAGCTAAGCCGCACCCATATTTGGCCTTGTGGTGGCACTGTTTTCCTGGCATGTGCTGGCATGAACCGGTCCTTAGATCTACCGCAAGTAAACCACCATCTCATTCTACCACATCCACGTACCAAGCTTTCCTAGATCTCCCCCGATTCATGTTCATTATCAACATCAAGTTCTTATTATCATTGTTCTTATGAGTGCAGTAGCTAAACACATTCTATCTCGCTTCCCGTATCCCGTGGACTCAGCGAAGCAAAAACGACCATACCCGACTCATCAACTTTCCCGGCTACAAGGGTGGTTAACAAAACTAGTAAACTCCTATAAAAGGGTTTTCCCATCAAGTTGACTCAAGCACACACACGTTTTCGCAAACAAAACAGTTCCAAAAACATGGGGATCAATATGGTCAAGGGGCACTTGCCTTGTTCCTGTGGCTTATGTTGCTCACGTGTCTCGAAGTCTTGGTGCTGTAGTTCTTCGTAGATAGCTCCCTGAGCTTGTCCTTCTACTCATGATCACATACATACAAGATTCACAGCAATCAATCGTCATGCACAAACTTTACTTAAGATGCAATGGTGTAGGTGCATGCTAATCCTATGATGCAGTTTCATTAATTCAGTTTGTACGTGTTCTTGCATGTTTTAATGGCTTTGCATGGGGTTTTACCATGAACAAGGGTGTAGGGATCAAGTGTGGACGTGGTGATGATCTTGACTCAAGATCTAGATCAATTCCACCGTCAAAAACCGATCAACACATGATCTGTCCACACGAAAAAGCTTCTATTCGAAGAAACAGATGCGTAGAAACCACGATGATGTCGTAAGGTGGTAACGTAGACCTACCTCGGCCTTCCTCCTAGCAATGGCAGCAGGACAGATCATCGGCTCTCTTCTGGACGGTGAGCGTGACGGGGCTTGTCGGCGGTCTCACCGGTGGCTGAACTCCGGCGAAGGGGGTTAACTCGGCGAGTTGGGAGCTAGGACCTCTAAGTCGCCGACCAGGGAGGGGAAGAATAGTTGCGTGGTTGTTGCCTGGGGGTTTTGGGTTCTATTTATAAGAAGAAAAGAAGAGTCCTACTGCGATTAGATTTCAAATAAGAGTCCTATTCAATTTGTTTTGGATCTTAACAACTTATCTCCAATTGATTTAGGTGCGGTATCAACGTGGAAGAAATCATGTCAGTTTCCTCAGTACCGGGTACTCGCGCACAAGGGAAAAACCACTTAAGTATCTCGTCCTTCTGCAGGGATAAGCTCCGGAGGCTCCAAGTGTCCAGCGGGGGCCAGGTCTTCCTTTCCCGCAGAGACGAGCTCCGGGTGCACCACGTGTCTGGCGGGCGGGACCTCCCTCTCCCTCAGAGGCGAGCTCTGTGTGCGCCACGTGTCTGGCGGGTCGGGCCTCCCCTCTCTACAGAGGCGAGCTCTGGGGCCGCCACGTGTCAGTTCCGGACCTCCCCTCTCCTCAGAGGCGAGCTCCGAGAGTGCCACGTGTCAGTTCCGGACCTCCCCTCTCCTCAGAGGTGAGCTCTGAGAGTGCCACGTGTCCAGCAGCGCCGGACCTCCATTCTCCTCGGAGGTGAGCTCTGAGGATGACACGTGTCCTGTTGTGTTGGACATCCCTTCTCCTCGGAGGTGAGCTCCGAGGATGACACGTGTCCCGTAGTGTCGGACCTCCCTACTTCTCGGAGGTGAGCTCCGAGGATGACACGTGTCCATCGGGACCGGACCTCACTCCCTCCACGGGGGTGAGCTCCGAGAGCGACACGTGTCCCGCGGGGCTGGACCTCGCTTTTCTGCAGCGACAAGCCCCGGAGGCAACACGTGTCCAGCGGGCCGGACCTCGCCCCCTTACGCAGAGGCAATCTCCTAGCTTGCCACGTGGCCAACAGTGCCGGACCTCACCCCCTCCGCAGGGATGAGCTTCGAAAGCGCCACATGGCCAGAAGGCCGCGGGAAGTGTCGACGGCGCTCCTCGGCGAACTGGAATTGGCTATTTTCAGCTATCTTACTCCCATACCCCACCATTTTAATGATTCTTCCTCCCGTTCTACTTCTTTTAAAATGTTTCTCTATATGAATTATGCATGGATACGAAACTGAGGGTGTCACAAACCTACCCCCCTTAAACTGAATCTCGCCCTCGAGATTCGATAGAGTGGAGAATAGATGAGGGAATTCTGCCTTGATGTCTTCCTCACGTTCCCATGTAGCTTCGGCTTCCGTATGATGGCTCCATTGTACCTATCACCAACGGATCACTTTGTTCCGCGTGACCCTTTCCTTCACGTCCAAAATTTGGACAGGGTGCTCTACATAGGTCAGATCCTCTTGAAGCTCGAGCTCATCCATTGGTACTTGTTCTTCTGGTACTCTCAAGCACTTCTTGAGCTGGGTTACGTGAAACACGTCATGTACGTCAGAGAGGTGCGTTGGGAGCTCTAGTTGATAGGCTACCTCTCCTCGCTTGCCCAAAATCATAAATGGCCCAATGTAGCTAGGTGCTAACTTGCCTTTGACGTTGAAACGTCGTTGGCCTCGGATAGGCGATACCTTAAGGTACACGAAGTCTCCTACTTCAAAAGTCAACTTTCTTCGCCTATTGTCCGCCTAACCTTTTTTTCATGACTGAGCAGCCTTCAAGTTCTCCCGTATTGTTTGGACTTGCTTCTCAGCTTCTTGCAGCACTTCGGGACCAAACACTTGGTTCTCTCCGGTCTCATTGCAGAACAGTGGCTTTCTACACCGTATACCATACAATGCTTCGAAAGGTGACATCTTCAAGCTGGCTTGATAGCTGTTATTGTATGAGAACTCAGCATACGACAAGCTCCTATCCCAACTACGTCCATGTTTCAAGGCGCAGGCTCTCAATATGTCCTCCAAAATTTGATTCGTCCTCTCAGTTTGCCCGTCGGTTTTGCGGGTGATAAACGGAGCTAAAATCCAGTCATGTACCCATACCCTTATGCAGCTTCTTCCAGAACCTAGAGGTAAATTGGGCACCCCGATCTGAAACTATCCTCTTCGAAACTCCATGACGGCACACGATTTGC
This sequence comes from Neostapfia colusana, assembly GCA_030760725.1. Taxonomy (NCBI): domain Eukaryota; kingdom Viridiplantae; phylum Streptophyta; class Magnoliopsida; order Poales; family Poaceae; genus Neostapfia; species Neostapfia colusana. The sequence goes on from JASWHV010000011.1 coordinate 23,292,807, forward strand.
TCCATGTACAGCTCGGCTAGTTCTGTGATGCGGTACGTGGTTCTTACAGGAAGAAAATGGGCTGTTTTCGTCAATCAGTCCACAATAACCCAGATGGAGTCGTAACCCGACCAAGTACGTGGTAATCTGACGATGAAATCCATGCTGATGTCTTCCCACTTCCACTCAGGTACTTTCAATGGTTGCAATAGTCCAGCGGGTCTTTGATGTTCGGCCTTCACCCATTGGCACGTGTCGCATAAGGCAACATACTCAGCTATGTCCCTTTTAATACCATCCCACCAATAACAAGTTTTCAGGTCCTTGTACATTTTTGTACTTCCGGGATGTATGGAATAAGGTGAGTCATGTGCCTCCTTTAATATCGTGTTGCGGATGTGCTTCACGTTAGGCACACAATCCTTTTCCCTAGCCAAAGTGTACCTTTTCGTCTTCCTTGAAGTCCTTTTCTATGCCTTGTCGGATCCTTTCCTTGATCTCCTTGATTTCCTCATCCATTACTTGGCCATCTCTTATCTCTTGTTCCAGCAAAGAGCTGAGTTCCATCACTTCCATTTCGTTCAAGAACCCGAGATGTAACCGTTCAAAATCTTTGCGCAGCTCGGGCGGTAGCTCCCAAACCGTGAGTTGGTGACATGCTCCCTTTTGGCTTAATGCATCAGCTACTACATTGGCCTTTCCGGGGTGATAGTTGATTCCAACATCATAATCCTTGATGAGTTCCAACCATCGACGTTGCCCCAAATTCAAATCCGTTTGCGTGAATATGTACTTGAGGCTTTTGTGATCCGTATAGATCTCACATCGGTGGCCAAGGATATAATGCCTCCAAATATTCAAGGCATGTACCACGGCTGCAAGTTCCAAGTCATGTGTGGGGTAATTCAGCTCGTGTTTCTTTAGTTGTCTTGACGCATAGGCTACCACTTGTCCTTCGTGCATGAGCACACATCCAAGCCCTTGTCTTATTGCATCACAATATATGTCGAAACTCTTGCTCACGTCCGGCAATACCAAAACCGGCGCTGTGGTTAGCCTTTTCTTGAGCTCCGCAAAGCTTTCTTGGCAAGCTGGTGTCCACTGAAATGCTTTCCCCTTCATTAGTAACTCCTTCATAGGCTTCGCTATTTTGGAGAAATCCTTGATGAACCATCGGTAGTATCCGGCCATCCCAAGAAAACTCCGAATATCTCTCACGTTTTGCCGTTGGTTCCACTTCAGAACATCTCCCACTTTTCCGGGATCAACCGATACTCCTCTCTCGGAGATGATGTGGCCTAGGAACGATATCTCCTTCAGCCAAAATTGACACTTGCTGAGCTTGGCATACAATTGATGCTCTCACAGCTTCTACAATGTCAATCTCAAATGTTCTTCATGTTCTTCCTCGCTTTTGAATACACCATAATATCGTCGATGAAAACCACGACGAACTTGTCCAAGTACTCCATGAAGACCTTATTTATGAGGTACATGAAATACGCGGGTGCATTTGTTAACCCAAAAGACAACGGTATATTCATACGAACCACACCGTGTTTGAAAGACAGTCTTGGGTATGTCGGAGGGCTTAATCTTCAGCTGGAGTATCCCGACCGAAGATCAATCTTGGAGAAAACTCAGGCACCTTTCATTTGGTCGAACAGGTCCTCTATACGGGGCAGCGGGTATTTATTCTTGATCGTCACCTCATTGATAGACCTATAATCCACACACATCCTTTGCGTCCCATCCTTCTTGTCTATGAAGAGCACGGGGGCTCCCCACGGTGACGAGCTTGGGCATATAAAACCCTTTTCTAGCTGCTCCTGAATTTGCTTCTTGAGTTCCACTAGTTCATTGACGGGCATCCTATATGGCCTCTTTGCTATAGGTGCAGTTCCGGGTACTAAATCAATGGCAAACTCGATGTCCCGGTCAGGTGGCATATCAGGAAGTTCTTACGGGAACACGTCTGAAAATTCTTGAACCACCGGAATGCTTTCCAATGCTGCTTCTTCGACGTGGTTCAATGTTGCCTTCTCGGTTGCCGGTTGTGCTGACTCGAACTCGATATGAGTACCGTGCTCATTTGTCAACTGCACGCTCCTCTCAGCACATTGAATTACTCCATTGTGCTTGCTTAACCAATCCATTCCAAGTATTATATCAAGCCCTTGGGAATCCAAGACAATAAGGTTGGCAAGGAAGTCTACCCCCTTATTTTAGGGTTTACTTTCGGACGTACTATATTAGTCCTCATCTCTCCACCGGGAGAGTTAACCAACATAGTATATTTCATGTGTGATATGGGTATATTATACTTGGCAACATACTTGGATGATATGAATGAATGCGATGCTCCGGAATCAAATAAAACAGTGGTTGGGTTGGAGTTGGCAAGGAACATACCAATCACGACGTTCTCAGCCGGTTGCGCTTCCTCAGCGGAGACATGATTCACGTTGCCACGAGCGTAATTCTGCTGCCCACGGTTACCTTGCGTAGCTCCTCCATTCGGCCGTGGGTGCTGTCTTGGTGCGTTGGTTGGCTGTCCAAGACTTTTTCTCTGGCATTGACTTGCAAAGTGTCCCGTCTCTCCGCATGAAAAGCATGCCTTGTTGCCCAAGACAACAGGAACATGGGGGCGAGGGTGGTTTTGAGTATAGGCACCCACGTTGGGTCGGGGTGCAGGAGGCAAAGGCACACGAGGTGCTTGCATAACAGAACGTTGTTGTGGTGGTTGATTAGGGCGAAAAGTAGAAGTGGACGAGCCATACTGCGGTGCAGCTGGGGGCATGAAACGGGGACATACATTGCTCCCTTGTGGCTGGTATGACATCTTTCTCTTGCCCTCTTGCTCGATCTCACGGATCTTGCTCTCAACCACTATAGCTTTGTCAACTAGCTTCTGGAAGTTTGCATAGTCATTGTTGAGAAGCTAAACTTGGATCTCATTGTTCAACCCTCTCATGAACAAATATTGCTTTTTTTTATCCGAGTTGACGTCCTTAGGGGCATACCTTCACAGCTGCGTGAACTTGTTGAGGTACTCATTTACGTTCTTCCTACCTTGGCGGAGACCTTCAAACTCTTGCCGTTTAAGCATCATGACTCCAGCAGGGACGTAATGAGAGCGGAAACTCTCCTTGAACTCAGTCCAAGTGATAGTCTCCTTGTTGACATGAGCATTGCAAAGAGCGTCCCACCAGTCAGCGGCTCCTCCCATAAGTTAGTGCGACGCAAAGAGAACTTTCTCCCGATCATTGCACTGAACAATAGCAAGCTTCTTCTCCATGGACTTCAGCCAATCATCAGCCTCCATGGGATCATTAGCTTGTGCAAAAGTAGGCGGTCGGGTCCTCATGAACTCTCCCAATCTGTTGTAAGCCGGCAGTGGTGGTGGCGGTGGTGGTGGTGGTGCAGGAACGGGGTTAGGGTTGTTGTTGTTGTTGGCTTGCAGCTGACCCAAAGTTTAGATCATAGTTTGCATGATCTGGTTCTGCGTAGCCATCAACCGTTCAAGGTTGTTTTCACCAGCCCCAGGGTTAGCATTCTCAGGAACTTCAACGTGGTCAACCTCTTGTGGTTCCTGGTTGCCACGAACGTTCCTTCTTTGATGGTTCGCGTTTTCCCTCACCATCTGTGAGAGAGAGTTGAGTAGAGTAGAAGTTAGAAGTTTAGATTGATCCCCTCAACTATATGCAACAAGGTGGATGAACTAATTAATTTCAGCCTATATGAGGATGTGCACAAGTGCTGAAGCATCTCACATCTCTCTACTATGTGTGGATATGGACAACGCTGAAGCGTCCCACAACTCACACTAGGCACTCAAACACAAGCAATCATCACAAAAGTTCAACACATCACTGCTATTAAAGCTACTATGATTTAAATGTTCCTATGTGTTTTAGGGTGTCCATTCTGCCTAGGCAGGCACCCTACGGTCAATGTGGTTCTGATGCCAATCTGTGCATTATGCCTAGGCCTGCGTCCTACGGTCAACATGGATCTAATGCAAATCTGTGACTTCTTCCTAGGCTTGTGTCCTATGGTCAACGTGGCTCTGATACCAATCTGTGACGTCTGGTCCCGTAAAACACGGAACCCAGCTAATATATATGTGTGCCCAGGATATTCATCACACATACACATGTAATCCACAAACTGAATTCAGAATATAACCACGAATAATAGGGTTTAAGTACTTTATTACATCAATCTCTATCTTATTCTTGCAGCGGAAGTCTCTATCTAATTCTAGCAGCGGAAGTCTCTAAACGATAGTGGAAGCAAACTAAGCACGGGCAGTGGCTCCATCTTCAACTCCACCCCCACGGGCAAGTTGACGGCAGATTGCACGCCTAGTACTCCACATGGTCTTCAAAGTACTCCTCTCCTGTTGCTCAGGTTTGTATGATAATGCAAGGGTGAGTACATGTCGTACTCAGCAAGTGCAGGAAGAGTATGACATGTAGCTTACAACAAGGTAGGAAATAAAATACTCATTGCAGAAAGCAAGTTTTGTTTCACAACCATGATAAAAACAGCAACTATCTTTAAGTGAATTTAATCCCACATAAATCCAATTAAAACATCAACATACCTCCTTCATATTTCACCATTTTTCATGTCTCATCTCACCATAAATCTTTCTCAATTTTTTCTCATGCTATTGATATCCATAACCATCTCATATTCATAATATCCATAACCATCTCATATTCATATCTCCAAAACCATCTCATATTCGTATCACCAAACCAAACTCATTGTCAAAACTCATCAGTCCCAAAACCAATGCCAAAGACCAAACCATAACCATACCAATAACCATCCCATCTAATCATGTGAGTTGGCAAGTCGCTTGTGACCGTAAGCACGGCTATCATGATAGTTTTACACTCCTAAGAGGTGGCACCACTTTACCCACAAGTTTGTGATTTCGTCACCCGTTGGCGATTGCAGAACCTCCATTATACCAGTACGCAACCGTCGGTGCATGGTCAAGAGATCACAAAATAGCCTTTACAAAGGGGCTACTAGATGTATGGACTAACTAAGGTTTCACCAGTAGGCTTGAATCACCATTCTCCCACCTACGGGCCCCCTCTTGTGCCATGCAGTTCCTAGGGCAGTCCTCTCTCGACTCCCATTCCCCGCGCCTTTCAAAGTCCATAACAATCTAGCAACTTACCTAATTAATCAGCTAAGCCGCACCCATATTTGGCCTTGTGGTGGCACTGTTTTCCTGGCATGTGCTGGCATGAACCGGTCCTTAGATCTACGGCAAGTAAACCACCATCTCATTCTACCACATCCACGTACCAAGCTTGCCTAGATCTTCCCCGATTCATGTTCATTATCAACATCAAGTTCTTATTATCATTGTTCTTATGAGTGCAGTAGCTAGACACATTCTATCTCGCTTCCCATATCCCGTGGAATCAGCGAAGCAAAAAGCAAAAACGACCATACCCGACTCATCAACTTTCCCGTCTACAAGGGTGGTTAACAAAACTAGTAAACTCCTATAAAAGGGTTTTCCCATCAAGTTGACTAAAGCACACACACGTTTTTGCAAACAAAACAGTTCCAAAAACATGGGGATCAATATGGTCAAGGGGCACTTGCCTTGTTCCTATCGCTTCTGTTGCTCACGTGTCTCGAAGTCTTGGTGCTGTAGTTCTTCGTAGATAGCTCCCTGAGCTTGTCCTTCTACTCACGATCACGCACATACAAGATTCACAGCGATCAATCATCATGCACAAACGTTACTTAAGATGCAGTGGTGTAGGTGCATGCTAATCCTATGGTGCAGTTTCATTAATTCAGTTTGTACGTGTTCTTTCATGTTTTAATGGCTTTGCATGGGGTTTTACGATGAACAAGGGTGTAGGGATCAAGTGTGTACGTGGTTATGATCTTGACTAAAGATCTAGATCAATTTCACCGTCAAAAACCGATCAACACGTGATCTGTCCACACGAAAAAGCTTCTGTTCGAAGAAACAGATGCGTAGAAACCACGATGATGTCGTAAGGTGGTAACGTAGACCTACCTCGGCCTTCCTCCTAGCAATGGAAGCAGGACAGATCGTCGGCTCTCTTCTGGACGGCGAGTGTGGCGGGGCTCGTCGGCGGTCTCACCGGTGGCTGAACTCCGGCGAAGGGGGTTAAGTCGGCGAGTTGGGAGCTAGGACCTCCAAGTCACCGACCCGGGAGGGGAAGAATAGTTGCGTGGTTGTGGCCAGGGGGTTTTGGGTTCTAGTTATAAGAGGAAAAGAAGAGTCCAACTCCGATTGGATTTCAAATAAGAGTCCTATTCAATTTGTTTTGGATCTTAACAACTTATCTCCAATTGATTTAGGTGCGGTATCAACGTGGAAGAAATCGTGTCGGTTTCCTCAGTACCGGGTACTCGCGCACAGGGGAAAAACCACTTAAGGATCTCGTCCTTCCACAGGGATATGCTCCGGAGGCTTCACGTGTCCAGCGGGAGCCAGGTCTCCCTTTCCCCAGAGACGAGCTCCGGGTGCGCCATGTGTCTAGCGGGCGGGACCTCCCTCTCCCTCAGAGGCGAGCTCCGTGTGCGCCACGTGTCTGGCGGGCCGGGCCTCCCCTCTCTACAGAGGCGACCTCTGGGGGTGCCACGTGTCAGTTCCGGACCTCCCCTCTCCTCAGAGGCGAGCTCCGAGAGTGCCACGTGTCAGTTCCGGACTTCCCCTCTCCTCAGAGGTGAGCTCCAAGAGTGCCACGTGTCCAGCAGCGCCGGACCTCCATTCTCCTCGGAGGTGAGCTCCGAGGACGACACGTGTCCCGTAGTGTCGGACCTCCCTTCTCCTCAGAGGTGAGCTCCAAGGATGACACGTGTCCCGTAGTGTCGGACCTCCCTACTTCTCGGAGGTGAGCTCCGAGGATGACATTTGTCCATCAGGACCAGACCTCACTCCCTCCACGGGGGTGAGCTCCGAGAGCGATACGTGTCCCGCGGGGCTGGACCTCGCTTTTCCGCAGCGACAAGCCCAGGAGGCAACACGTGTCCAGTGGGCCTGACCTCGCCCCCTTCCGCAGAGGCGATCTCCTAGCCTGCCACGTGGCCAACGGTGCCGGACCTCACCCCCTCCGCAGGGATGAGCTCCGAAAGCGCCACGTGGCCAGCAGGCCGAGGGAAGTGTCGACGGCGCTCCTCGGCGAACTGGAATTGTCTCTTTTTAGCTATCTTACTCCCATACCCCACCATTTTGATGATTCTTCCTCCCGTTCTAATTATTTTACAATGTTTCTCTATATGAATTATGCATGGATACGAAATTGAGGGTGTCACACGGGATGAGCTTTGGGCATGAGCAGCTCTGGTCGTGGGTGCACCGATGGAGTGGCTCGCTTGAGTGTGATCTTCTTCAGTGTAGGCTGTCCACGGTGACCGAACATGTTTTTCCTTCGGTGTTCACTCAGAAGCAGCCACAACTTCAAACTCACGCGTGCAAAGGAGCGGGGAGAACCGGGAGTTGGCACTGGCAGCCGCTAAAGTACGAGTTGGTGATGCTTTTTGCCGTGGGGAGCTCGATCATCCGAGTGGAGTTGCTATGGCGTGCTCGGGAGAAAACAGAGAGCAGGCGGGCTGTGTTCTTCGCGGGAGCAAGCCTCCGAGGGCGAGAGCGAGTGGGAGAAAGCAACTTCGTTTGTGCAGCGTACGTGGGAGGGATAAGAGCGAGCACCGAAGGGAAGACCACCCAGGCAAGCAGCTCACTGGCCACGGCTATGCTCGGTGGCGCGCGCTAAGCAAACGAAGACGTCGGTTGTTTGAGTGTGTGTATGACATGTGGGACCCCCACACCTCAAACATCCCCCCTTTGTGCTTTAAAATTCCCGCACCGCCTTTGTCCAAATTCCACCAAAATTGGATGGTAGATCAAACAAAATATGAGGAATTTAAATCTGCAATCAGATTTTGAGATTGAGTTTGTTTGGTTCAAAATTCAAATTCAAGTTTGAATTTGTACTTGCCCTCATTTGACCCTTTGAATAAATAGTAGACGAGCTCCAAAAATATCCACATTTGAATTATGAGCTCATTGATACATGGTGTAAAAGTCCCAAAACATGTAAATGGAAAACTTTAGTGGTGAATAAAGTTGAGTTTAAATTCAAGAAATGGGACTTGAAAAACTTTTTCTAAATATGTAATTGTTGTCATGTGCAAGAGGACTTAAAAATTCAGTTTGAACTAAATGGTTCGCTTAAAGGAAAAGGAGGCTGATGTGGACATCACTCCTGCAGATATACACAACACTCACATGGTAGACATGCAAGGTCCAATTACTAGAGCTCGAGCACGAAAATTGAATTTAGAGGTGAGCTCATTCCTGAACAATTCTTTATATGTGAATTTTGAGAGTATGTTGCTACCTAATGGATTAATTATGATTAGGAACCATGGAGAGGACATGGAGAGGGGTTTGGAGGCGTGTAGGACCAGAAAATACGCCAACAAGAAGTTAGAGACCGAGCCCAACTCAAACTCGAGTCCAACTCGGGCCCAGGAGCAGTCCACCTTAAAATGGATGCACAGGAGGCATACGGACTCTGTTTTTGACGTTCTATATATGCACGGAAAGCTGAGAGGATAAACTTTCCAATGGAACTAGCCTCACGTCAGAATTCCCTCGGTGTCTACGGGAAACTTCGAAACAATATAAAGTTTAGAGTTTGTCAGGGTGTTGCATCACCTAGTTGGGCCATTGGGCCTTGTATCGAGTCCAAGTCCATTATGTACGTTTCTTAGGGTTAGGTCACGACCCCAGCACCCCGCTGGTCGTCCTCCACCTCCTTTATACCCCCTAGCCGCCGTCACAAACAGCAGGGTTTTGCTTAGTTACAATCTGTCATTAAACAGTGTCGCCGATCATCGGTTGTGAGACCCCAAATTTGTGATCAATTCAGTTTTGATTGCAACTTATCTGTTCTTGCTTGTGTTCTTGATTGCTCTTGCAGGGATAAGCCTTCGTGGCGAGGTCATTCGTGTGCCACGGGTGATAACCAACGGAGCAGTGGTGTAGTGATTGTTGGGTTTCGTTTGTTCGGAGCCTTGGATCATCAACGTCGAGATCTCCACCCAATCAAGTTTACCCTACCTCTCGGAAGATCGGGACTCATCCTCCTATCAATTGGTATCAGATTTCCAGGTTCACCGTGAGGTATACTTGTGTGCCCTTTAGATTTATTTTGTTTCAGTCCGATCGTCCACAAAAAGCCACAAAAAAATTTTAGTTTCCTGACCTACAACCCCCGCTCAACCTTTTGCACAATTTAGTTTCGGAGTCCGTAGTTCTGAGCTCGTGTCATAGGTTGAGTCTGGTTGCTGGTTTAGATTTGTTTTGGTTCAGTTTTGTTTCTTCCATCCGCTGCCATCTACAAAAAACCAACCTACAAAAAAATTCCATCCACCGATTCGTTTCTGTTGCAGTTTCCACCACCACCAAAACCTGATTCGGGGTATCCTCCTTAAAACGGGCATAACTTTTCGCTCGTAACTCCGATTGAGGCGCATTTTTTTCCTAGAAAGGCCTCGAAAAAGTCCACATATGGCGTTTTCAAAAAAATTAAAAAAAAAATTAAGAAGGCCCTCGTTTCGAACTCCAAAGTTCCAGCACTAGTTTTTCCAATTGCTCCTGAATTTGTGCCAATCTCATCTTTCATCGGTTTGAGCTAATACTTGGTGCTGTTTCTATTCTTGTGCCCCTGGTTGAGAAAAAATGTCAAAAAAACAAGAAAAAAAAAAGATTTTGATTTCTACTAGTGCTTCAAGACAAAAACAGGAGGCTAAGGGGTGTGCTATTTCTGTGCGAGTGCTGGATACTTGCTGATATTATCTTGTTGTTCATCATCATTCATTCTTGTCCTTGCTTGTTGCCACAACTGTTCTAATACATTCTTAGACCAGCAACTAGGTGAAATTCTTTGGACACTTATTCAGCATTGGTATCTGTTACTAACTTGTGTGCCATATACATATACTGCATTTGAGCCTTCCAAGCTCCACCTTCTCTCGAGCAGAACAGGTAACCTTTGCAATCACACCCACTCTCTACTTGCTTCACACCGGTCACCGTTGGCCACCTGTAGTGCTGGTAAGAAACTTGTAAGAGCGGGGTAAGGTGCATCTTACTGATCGATTTTCCACCAACTTCGTAGAGCGTAGTAATAGGGTTCTTCACGATCTTTTTGTCTTCGTTTCTGTTTTGTACTAACAATGACAGGAAAGAAGCCTATGGATAAGACCTCTGGTACTACACCTCCGGATGATGATGAGTGCGTGTCCCATATGGAACTAAAGGACATGATGCGGGCAATGACCGAAGCTTTCAACAATTACCAGACCACTACAATAGCCACCTTTCAGAGGCTCCATACAAGTGTTGCTGGTCTGACCACACGGTTGGACGAGATGGAGACTCGTCTTCCCCAACAAGCTACACCCTCTATCATCCTTGATGGTGATGCACATGCTCACTACGACACAGAGGATGACTTCAATAACGATGAGGTTGATGCACAGCAGCGCCGTCGCCCTCGATGAAATCGTCAAGGTATGGGAGGTAGACCTCATCCTCATGCTCCTGAACAAGATAATGATCCTTATGCTAAGATTAAGTTTTCTATTCCAACATTTTATGGATCTTATGATGTTGAGACTTACTTGGATTGGGATATGACGGTAGAACAAAAATTTAGCTCTCATCTTGTTCCTGAGCGACATAGAGTTAGACAAGCCACTAGTGAGTTTAAAAATTTTGCTATAATTTGGTGGAATGAACTTGTCGATACACGTAATGCACCACAGACATGGGCTGCGTTAAAAGAAGAGATGTGCGCTAGGTTTGTTCCTCCTTCATATAGACGTGATCTTCTTAAGAAATTGCAACGCTTTGATCAGGGTGACATGACTGTCCAAGAGTACTACCAAGAGTTGCAGAAAGGTATGCTTTGTTGTGGGGTAGTTGAGGATCAGGAAGACCAAATTGTTAGGTTTTATGGGGGCTTGCGGCGTGAGATCCAAGACATAGTTAACTACAAGGAATATCATTCTATTCAACGTTTATTTGAACTTGCAATGTTAGCAGAAAAAGAAGTGCAGGGTCGCCAACAGCAGTGGCGGAACAACACCTTCATGCCACGACAATTTCCGGTGCCATCCAAAGCAGCGCCCTCCTCGAGCGTACGTGCTTCTACACCACCCTCCACGGGTGTTGTACGCAGCAGCATCACACCTTCTACATCACGGGGACAAGATAACAGCAAGTCCCAGATGCCTCCAGGTGTTGCAGCAAAGGCGGCTGCACCCAACACTTCGACAAATCGCAGCTCCGACATCAAGTGCCACCGCTGCCAGGGACTTGGCCATATGCAACGAGATTGCCCCAGCAAACGGGCGATCATTGCCACTGCTGATGGTGGGTATGTTAGTGCTTCTGATATTGGAGATGAAAATATTATTGCAACTAACATTTCAGGTTCGGATGATGGTGCTGAGGAGGTTCTTGGTACATCTGCGACAAACAACTATAGGACTTTGATTGTGCAGCGAGCTTTGAGTGTCACAGTTCGAGAGGATGACAACCGCCAACGTCACAACCTTTTCAACATGTTTCTCATTGTCAAGGACTGCCGTGTACATACCATCATTGATGGTGGTAGCTGCAACAATTTGGTGAATGTTGAGGTGGTCAAGAAGCTTCGCTTGACCACACGGGAGCATCCCCACCCTTATCACATTCAATGTTTAACAATAATGATAAGGTTAAGGTAACACAAACAGCAAGGATACATTTTTCCATTGGTTCTTATCATGATTTTGCTGATTTTGATGTGGTACCTATGGATGCTTGTTCTCTTTTGTTGGGACGTCCTTGGGGGTTTGATACTGATGCTATTCACCATGGTCGATCTAATAAGTATACTCTCATGCATAAGGGCAAGAAAATTGTGTTGCTTCCTATGAGTCCCACTGAAATTGTACAATTTGAGCAGGAGAAAAAGAATAATGCTAAGCAAAATGGTGTTTTGAATTCTGAAATTCAGCAACCTATTAAGTTGAAAAATCCTATTTTGCTTGCAACTAAATCTGATCTTGATGATTTATATGCCTCTAATGGAACTTGCTATGCTTTAGTGTGCAAACATGCTTTATATTCCATTGAGGATACATCCATTTTCTTGCCACCTGCTGTTGCTAACCTTTTGCAGGAATATATGGATGTTTTTCCATCAGAGGTACCCCCTGGATTACCACTTGTGCGAGGCATTGAGCACAAGATTGATTTGGTTCCAGGGGCGAGCTTGCCAAACCGTGCTGCCTACAGGACCAACCCCGACAAGACTAAGGAAATTCAGCGACAAGTCCAAGATCTTCTGGACCGCGGGTACATTCGTGAGAGTCTTAGTCCTTGTTATGTTCCTGTTCTTTTGGTTCCGAAAAAAGATGGAACTTGGCGCATGTGTGTTGATTGTAGAGCCATTAATAACATTACCATTCGTTATCGCTATCCTATTCCTAGATTGGATGACATGCTTGATGAGTTGAGTGGTTCTGTTATTTTCTCCAAGATTGATTTGCGTAGTGGGTATCATCAGATTCGTATGGCTTTAGGTGATGAATGGAAAACTGCTTTTAAAACTAAATTGTGACTTTATGAATGGTTAGTCATGCCATTTGGTGTAACTAATGCGCCCAGCACTTTCATGAGGTTGATGAATGAGGTTTTACATGCTTTCATTGGTAAATTTGTCGTGGTTTACTTTGATGATATCCTTATTTACAGCAAGTCATATGATGAGCATCTTGAACATTTGCGTGCTGTTTTTAATGTCTTGCGCGATGCACGTTTATATGGTAACCTTGAGAAGTGCACATTTTGCACCGATCGTGTGTCTTTTCTTGGGTATGTTGTTACTTCGCAGGGCATTGAGGTGGACGAGGCAAAGATTGTTGCCATCACGAGCTGGCCACTTCCGACTACGGTCACACAGGTTCGGAGTTTTCTTGGTCTCGCAGGTTTCTACCGGCGTTTCGTGCGGGATTTCAGCACCATTGCGGCACCTCTCCACGAGTTGACAAAGCATGGAGTGCCGTTTCGATGGGGACCAGCACAACAACAGGCTTTTGATGTTCTCAAGTCGAAGCTCACACAAGCACTATTGCTGCAACTTCCTGATTTTGAGAAGACCTTCGAGCTTGAATGTGACGCGAGCGGCATTGGCATTGGAGGAGTGCTAATTCAAGGAGGTAAACCTGTTGCCTTCTTTAGTGAAAAATTGAATGGGCCTTCGCTGAATTATTCTACATATGACAAAGAACTTTATGCTTTAGTGCGTGTCTTGCAAACTTGGCAACATTACCTATGGTCTAAAGAATTTGTCATACATTCAGATCATGAGTCTTTGAAGTATCTTAAAGGACAAGCTAATCTGAACAAACGTCATGCTAAATGGATTGAGTTCATAGAATCATTTCCTTACATCATTAAACATAAGAAAGGGAAAGACAATGTGATTGCCGATGCTTTATCTAGACGTTATACCATACTATCCCAACATTCTCATAAAATCTTTGGTTTGGAAACCATAAAGAGGTTATATGCTACTGATTTGGACTTCAAAGATGCCTTTGAAAATTGTAGAGAGGGAAGAACGTGGCAAAAATTCCTGCTGCATGAAGGCCTTCTCTACCGTGCTAACAAGCTGTGTGTTCCAGCTAGCTCCGTTCGTCTTTTGTTGTTGCAGGAAGCGCATGGAGGTGGTTTGATCGGACATTTTGGTGTTAAAAAGACAGAGGATGTGCTGGCCGCTCACTTCTTTTGGCCACAAATGAGGCGTGATGTGGAGCGCTACGTTTCTCGTTGCACGACATGCAACAAAGCTAAGTCTCGACTTAACCCACATGGTCTTTATATGCCTCTTCCGGTTCCTAGTGCACCTTGGGAGGATATTTCTATTAACTTTGTTTTAGGATTGCCTAGAACAAAGAGGGGGAGGGATAGTGTCTTTGTGGTTGTTGATCGTTTCTCTAAAATGGCTCATTTTATACCGTGCCACAAGACCGATAATGCTTCACATGTTGCTGATTTGTTCTTTAATGAGGTTGTGCGTTTGCATGGTGTTCCCAATACTATTGTTTCTGATAGGGATGCTAAGTTTTTGAGTCACTTTTGGAGAACTTTATGGTATAAATTGGGAACAAAGTTGTTGTTTTCTACTACTTGTTATCCACAAACTGATGGGCAAATGGAGGTAGTTAATCGTACCTTATCTACTATGTTGTGGGCTGTTTTGAAAGACAATTTGAGGTTGTGGGAGGAGTGTTTTCCACATATTGAGTTTGCTTATAACAGGTCTATTCACTCCACAACCAAGTTAAGTCCGTTTATGGTAGTCTATGGTTTCAATCCTCGTGCTCCAATTGATTTGCTACCTTTACCGCATACTGAAATTGTGAACTTAGATGCTACACAACGTTCTGAATTTATTCTTAAGTTGCATGAAACTACTAAGTTACAAATTGAAAAAATGAATGAAAAGTATCACATTGCTGCTAGTAAAGGTAGGAAGGAGGTAAAATTGGAACCCGGTGATTTGTTGTGGGTTCATTTGAGAAAATATAGGTTCCCCGATTTGAGAAAGTCCAAACTCATGCCACGTGCTGCTGGACCTTTTAAGGTTCTTGAGAAGATAAATGACAATGCATATAAACTTGAGTTGCCTCCCGAGTTTGGGGTTAGTCCCACATTTAACATTTCAGATTTGAAGCCATACTTGGGAGAAGAAGATGAGCTTGAGTCGAGGACGACTACAATGCAAGAGGGGGAGGATGATGTGGACATCACTCCTGCAGATATACACAACACTCACATGGTAGACATGCAAGGTCCAATTACTAGAGCTCGAGCACGAAAATTGAATTTAGAGGTGAGTTTGTTCCTGAACAATTCTTTATATGTGAATTTTAAGAGTGTGTTGCTACCTAATGGATTAATTATGATTAGGAACCATGGAGAGGACATGGAGATACATGGAGAGGGGTTTGGAGGCGTGGAGGACCAGAAAATACGCCAACAAGAAGTTAGAGACCGAGCCCAACTCAAACTCGAGTTTTTGACGTTCTACATATGCACGGAAAGCTGAGAGGATAAACTTTCCAATGGAACTGGCCCCACGTCAAAATACCCTCGGAGTCGATGGGAAACGTCGAAACAGTATAAAGTTTAGAGTCTGTCAGGGTGTTGCATCACCTAGTTGGGCCATTGGGCCTTGTATCGAGTCCAAGTCCATTATGTACGTGTCTTAGGGTTAGGTTACGACCCCAGAACCCTCCTGGTCGTCCTCCACCTCCTTTATACTCCCTAGCCGCCGTCACAAACAGCTAGGTTTTGCTTAGTTACAATCTTTCATTGAAGAGTGTCGCCGATCATCGGTTGTGAGACCCCAAATTCGTGATCAATTCAGTTTTGATTGCAACTTCTCTGTTCTTGCTTGTGTTATTGATTGCGCTTGCAGGGATAAGCCTTCGTGGCGAGGTCATTCGTGTGACACGGGTGATAACCAACGGAGCAGTGGTGTAGTGATTGTTGGGTTTCGTTTGTTCGGAGCCTTGGATCATCAACGTCGAGATCTCCACCCAATCAAGTTTACCCTACCTCTCGGAAGATCGGGACTCATCCTCCTATCAGAGGCCATTTCCAAAAAAAGGAAATTCAAACTGTTGGTTAAAAATTTGTATTTGCAATGGCCAACTCAAAGATCAGAGGGCAGATTCAAATTCTTCAGATTTGAATTGGTGAGAATACAAATTTTGAGAAAGTTTGGAGTTACTTTGATATGTATATCAAAGGGGCTTATGAATTTCCTTGAAATTTGAATTCAAATTTAAAACTGAGGTAAAACATGGTCAATTGGCCAAATAGTTTTAAATTTTAGGCCCTCATGATTGAAGTTTGCACTGTGCCAAAAATTGGAGATACTTGGAGAAGGAAAAGAGGTGGTGCCCATTTGTCATTGAGAGGGGCAGACTTGCTTCTGAAGTCATCGAGTAATTCTCTGTTTCTCACTGAAACCGCTGAGAGAGCGCCGGAGCAAATCCTCTCCCGAGTCCTCTGGCGCCACCTCCTGATTTTCCCTCGAGGCTACTCGTTCTGATCGCTCCACCCGAGTGCAACAGAGTGACTTTGCTTCCCTATGGGTCATGTGCATAATCTAACCATGGCTGCAATGGAGGAAGAAGAACCGTGCCTGCGCTTGGTTCCCTATGGGTCATTGTTTAACCTTGCCCTCATTCCTACGGTTCACGATGAAATTGTAGAGGCTCAAAAGAAAGATAAGGGCATGGCCCATATCCGGAAGAGAATCGACAAAGGAGAAGCTAAGTGCATCCGGAAAGATGAGAATGGTACGCTATGGTTCAAAAACCATATAGTCGTACCCCGTGACATGAAGCTTCGGAAGAAAATATTAGACGGAGCTCATTTATCAAAATTTTCCATTCATCCGGGCAGCAACAAGATGTACCAAGATTTGAGAAACAAGTTTTGGTGGACACGGATGAAGCGGGAAGTAGCTAAATTCGTACGTGTCAAAGGGTGAAAGCAGATCACATGAAGAAACCTTGTTTGCTGCAGCCCCTTCATATTCCGGCATGAAAGTGAGAAGATGTGAGTATGGATTTCATTGTCGGGTTACCACTCACATCTCGGAAGCATGATTCAGTTTGGGTAATCATTGACCGATTAACCACGTCAGCACACTTCATACCGGTGAATGTGGGATTCAATGACAAGAAATATGCGGAGTTATACATTGAATGAATCTTATGTCAGCATGGAGTTCCAAGAACAATAGTTTCAGATCGTGGTGCACCGATCGTTTCTCATTTCTGGGAACAACTGCACGCATCTTTGGGAACCAAATTGCTTAGAAGCTTCGCATATCACCCACAAACCGATGGACAAACCGAGAGGGTAAATCAAGTCTTGGAACATATGTTGAGAGCATGTGCCATCGACCACGGTAAGAACTGGGATGCTTATCTACAGTTGGCGGAATTCTCGTACAACAACAGCTAACAAACGAGTATCAAGATGGCACCCTATGAGGCTCTCTATGGCTGGAAGTGCCGCACACCCTTGAACTGGTGTGAATTCGGCGAGAGAGTTATTTACGGGATTGATCTCGTAAATGAAGCAAAGGGGCGGGTAAGGCTTATTCAAGAAAATCTTAAAGTCGCTCAGTCTAGACAAAAGAGCTATGCGTATAAAAGACGTCGTCCTCTGGAATTTCAAGTTGGAGACCACATATATCTCCGTGTATCTCCTATGAAGGGCATTCACCGATTCGGGGTGAAAGGAAAATTAGCTCCACGTTTTATCGGTCCCTTCGCCATCATCGAAAGGTGTGGACCCGTGGCATACCGTCTGGAATTACCGGCAGCTTTAGCCGGAGTTCATAACATCTTCCACATATCTCAGTTGCGGAAGTGTTTGAAAGTTCCAACGGAGATTCTCACGGGAGACATCGCAGATTTGAAGCCGGACCTCACTTATGTTGAGCGTCCAACCCGGATAATTGATGAAAAGACTCGCGAGACCAGAAACCGGACACTGCGATTTTTCAAGGTGCTATGGAAAAATCACATGTCCGACGAAGCTACATAGGAAAGCGAGGAGTATTTACAACGCAATCATCCGGAGTTATTAGAGGCTTATGATCGATAGTCGTCCTCCCTACGTTGTTCTTAATTATGAATCTCAGGACGAGATTCTTTTTAAGGGGGAGGAATGTAAAAGTCCCAAAACATGTAAATGGAAAACTTTAGTGGTGAATAAAGTTGAGTTTAAATTCAAAAAATGGGACTTGCCAAAACTTTTCTAAATATGTAATTGTTGTCATGTGCAAGAGGACTTAAAAATTCAGTTTGAACTAAATGGTTCACTTCAAGGAAAAGGACGTCATTTCCAAAAAAGGAAATTCAAACTGTTGGTTAAAAATTTGTATTTGCAATGGCCAAATCAAAGATCAGAGGGCAGATTCAAATTCTTCAGGTTTGAATTAGTGAGAATGCCAATTTTGAGAAAGTTTGGAGTTGCTTTGATATGTATATCAAAGGGGCTTATGAATTTCCTTGAAATTTGAATTCAAATTTAAAACTGAGGTAAAACTTGGTCAATTGGCCAAATGGTTTTCAAATTTAGGCCCTCATGATTGAAGTTTGCACTGTCCAAAAATTGGAGATATTTGGAGAAGGAAAAGTGGTGGGGCCCATTTGTCATTGAGAGGGGCAAACTTGCTTCTGAAGTCATCGAGTAATTCTCCGTTTCTCACTGAAACCGCTGAGAGAGCGCCGGAGCAAATCCTCTCCCGAGTCCTCTGGCGCCACCTCCTGATTTTCCCTCGAGGCTACTCGTTCTGATCGCTCCACACGAATGCAACAGACTGACTTCGCTTCCCCCAGCTCATTCTTGCGCCTCGGTTGTTTTCCTCACGCAGAACACCGTTGAGCCCCCAACAGCAAGAGCTGCACCCACCAGTGCTCTAGCCGGCCAGCCCTTCTCCTCCCCTGTCCCGAGCTCGTTTGCACCGGAAAACAGCAAAGGTTCTGCAGCTCTCGGGTAAACGCTGAAAAACCGAGCATGGTCGCCGTGGACAGCTCACACCGTGCAAGGTAACGCCAAGGCAAGCCAGCCCTTCAGTGAACCCACAAGCCTAGCTGCTCAAGCCCAAAACTCAGCCCTAGCCATTGATCACAGAAGGAGAATTTTGAGATTTTCTCCCCGGCAGCAGAAACTGACCTTGAGGAAAACCGACGAAGGAGCTCGACGAGGCATTCGACTCAGAAGAGCAAGTGAGGCTTAACTCGTCACCAAGACACTTACTTTAAGTTAGAAATAAACCTGCAGCAACATAAGGCAAGCCCCGGTTTGCATTTCACAGCTTTTAATTACATTTTACTTTGTATTACTTTTATGGGTCTAGTATGTATTGTGCATTAGGTCAAGGTGATTGATACTCCAAATGCATGACCCACAAACCCTTGGAGTTAAAGGGTGCAACAGGTTACCTTCGTGTAGCTTTGGCTAGGCTTAAGTTGTATAGGATACGGTACAAGTCGGGTAGTTGGAAGGGTATGATTCTAGAGAATGAAAGTTCTGGAAAAGAAAATGAGACCGAGCAGAGAGTAGGAGCAGCAGGACGTTGGGCCTGTGTGGCTGTAGCTCTGTTTGTGTCGGTTAAGGACCGATGCGTATGCCGCCCTGCTGAGCAAGTTTGAACAGTACCGGATGCATACTGGAATTATGGGGTCCAGGAAACCGATGTAACTCGGGTACTCTCGTGTCGAAACTTATACGGACGTCCTTTGGGGGTTGGTGTCAGAGGTGTAAACCCACTAGCGGAGCAACTTCGACGTGTTCCGGGTAGTGGCCGTTCTGATGGGTCGGCGGAACTGGTTCTGCATTGGAGTGACGGGTGAAAGGTTGTTGCATACAATGTAAGAAAGAGCTCTAGTGTGAGTCTTTCGAGGCGGGTGTATGTGTTGTGTATTCCGGGTGTGTCCTGATTGCAATCACCGTCCCTCGCGGTTATATGAGTACCACTTGTTTACTGAGTTGTGACATAGTAATTATTTCCAGATAAAGTGAGATGAATCATTGCTGTTGTGAAGTCATTAAGCTCATTGTATTGCCAACCATGTATGCTTTAGTTGTAGAGCTCACTAGGTTTATTTTCTTCTTTGGGCATCACCACATCGGAGGAAAGCGTTTGTTGTTTGATTGTGGACTCCCGATGTGAGGGCTGCCTAAGGCATAACAATCTGCTGCTATTAAACTGTAAGTAAGGATTAACATGTAGGTGTGTCGTTATTGCATTATATTTTTCCTATGTTAGTAATCCCTGCTTGTAGAGTTCCATGTTTAGGAGTGTCGGTTAAGTCTTGCTGAGCCATCGTGCTCACGGTTGCATTATTAGTGTTTTGCAGGTTATAAAATTTGCTATGAAGATGGTTGTTCGGTGAGCCATCAGACTCACCGGAAACCCTGCCGCTGCACTCATCTTTGTGGAAGCTAGTAAGAAGCGTCTGCGGGCTGGACGTCTTCTCTTTTGCTTAGTTAGGACCGAGAGTAAGTGTGTATGTATATTCCGCTACGTATACCCTTGTGGTACATTATTTGGTAAAAGACACTATGTTGATAAATACAAGACTTTGTAGGTTTATGGTTCTTTTCGTGTATGCTGTTCGGTGCTGCATTGCACGGCACCACCCAATGTATATCCTGGAGTGTGGATCCCGGAAGAGGTTCCCCACACATGGGGAATGCATTGTGAATTCACTCGGATGCATTTAGACAATCTGAACATGAATCCTTTCAAAAGAATTCAAATTGTGTTTAAATTTTCCCTCCATCTTCTACTCATAAAGGATGTGCATATAAGGGTAATTTGGGGAGTGAAATCTTTTCCTCATGTTATCATGTGTTAAGCATGAGCTAAAGAAAAATTTTAACTCCCTCACATTTCCATTTTTGTGTTCATCATTTCATGTGACACAACTCAAACATTCCTTTGCCTTAACTTTGTTTCACGATGTGAAATAAAACTTTACTAAAGTTAGGGCTGTTACAGGCTCGAGGTCTTTAAAATGAGGCTATAAATCTGAAAGTTAAGGATCAACTGTAGGCGAGTCCTTTATGCAAATTCAGCTACCTTATTCAATCTGTCGTGCATGTAGAGTTTCTTGTTTAGAGGATACGGATCAGTCTTGCTGAGCTTATGTGCTCACGCTTGCTATTTGAGTAGTTTTGCAGGATAACATTGATGCTTATGACGAGGTTGCCCGGTGAGACTCGGAGACTCCCGAGTTGTTTAACACATGGAGAACCTGGCCGCTGCCATATGACTTCGTCTTGCTAGAGAGAAGAGTCTGCGGGCTGTACATCTTCTCGAGTGCTTAGTAGATACTAAATGTGAGATAAATTAGTCTTCCTATGTAGTTATTTGATGTAAATTATTTACAAAGAATACTTGTAAGCTTCTGCATTTGTTTTATGTGTTACGGCTTCCTTATATGTGTGCTGTTGGGTGCCGCATAGCACGGCACCACCCAATGCGATTCTTGGGCGAGCGGCGCGACCCCGTGATCGAGTCGGCCCCTCACACAATTTCTCATCATCTTTAATCTTCACGAATACAGTACTTAAGCAAGATTATTTCAGTTTCTCATAACCCCCTAAGCTATGTGGTGCAAAAGAGAAAACGGCAGCCATTCCCAACTCAGCAGACTCCTGACGACATGGGGTGGCAAGCAATGCTAGTAAACTCCTATGAAAAGGGTTTCCCATCAAGTTGCACAGCATGCAGTTTTTCACAAGCAAAACCTTTAAAAACACGGGATCAAACTGCTCAAGGGGCACTTGCCTTGCTCCAATAAAGTGAATTGTTCAAGCACATCGAAATCTTGATGTTGTAGGTCCTCGTAGACAGCCTCTTGAGTGTGTTCTTTTACTCACCATCACGTATCTACAGGACAACACATCCAATCAATATTATGCACACATATTACTCAAGATGTGATGATGTGTATGCATGCAATCCTACAATGCAACTTGCACTACTCAGTTTACATATGCCCATGCAAGTTTAAGTAGGTTTTAGTGGGTTTTTGTGATGATTGGTGCTACTGGAAATCAATTTGGTGCGGCTGGGGTTTTAGCATTCAATAGATCTACCGTCAATACGTAGACAGGAGAGTGATCTACTTATGTGTAGTAGCTCCTGGGTCGTGGGGTGTAATGCAGTGGTGTTGGAGATGACGGCAGCGACATTGCACGAAGGATGACGGTTCCTGCATTCTCCTCCTCTTCCTCTTCTTCTCTGTGGCTGGTCTTCTTTCTTCTCCCGTTGGTGGCAGCAGCTAGGGCTTTTCTTGTGGAAAATGCAGTGCTGCTGGGGCTCCTTGGTGGCAAGATCAGGGCTGCGGCGAGTGTAGGGAGGGTGGCAGCCAAGGATCAGGGCAGCAGGGACTTAGGGCTGCGGCCAAAACTCTTCTCCTCGGCAGAGGCGCAGCAGAGTAGCAGGGGGGGCGACAGAGCTTTGTTTTTGAGGCAGGGTAGCGACCAGGGTTTGGTTTTTATATGTAGGGGGACGGTGCAGCCAAGGGGGGCAAGGACAGCAAAAAAAGGTGATCGAGGGCTGGGATTTAACCCCAATGTGCAGCCAAGAGGAATGAAACTCTCCTACTCGGATTGGAGGGAAAAATTCCCTAAAGGGTGGCCGACCAGGGGTTTTTTCTCCAAAAAGGTGGCGCTGGCCAGCGTTTTGGGGTATTCTACTCGGCTTGGAAGAGAAGGGATGAGTTCTACTCGGTTTTGAAGAGAAAGGATGAGTCCTACTTGGTTTGGGAGAGGAGGGATGAGTCCTACTCGATTTGGGAGAGGAGGGATGAGTCCTACTAGGTTTGGGAGAGGAGGGATGAGTCCTACTCCGTTTGGGAGAGGAGGGATGAGTCCTACTCGGTTTGGGAGGGGATCCTACTCAGTTTGGAGATCTGTATCTCCAAGATGGCGCAGCCAAGTTAAGGGGGAATAAACCCTACTTGGATTGGAAGAAATTTTATCTCAGAAGCTTATCTCCAAGGGTGGCCACAACTAAGGGGGGGTCCTACTCATGTTGGGAAGGGTTTATCTCATTTCCTTTCCTTTTTTAAGTGATCTCTACATGAGAATGGATGTAACGCATGATGTTGAAAATGAGGGTGTTACAATCCTACCGCCCTTAAAATGAACCTCACCCTCGAGATTCGATAGAGTGGAGAAAAGATAAGGAAATTCCATCTTGAGGTCTTCTTCATGTTCCCATGTAGCTTCAGATTCCGTATAATGGCTCCATTGTACCTTGCACCAAGGGATTCTGTTGTTTCTCGTAACTCTTTCTTTCATATCTAGGATTTTGATAGGCTGTTCGGTATAGGTCAAGTCCTCCTAGAGTTCCAACTCATCCATTGGTACTTGTTCTTCCGGCACTCTTACACACTTCTTGTGCTGAGACACGTGAAACATGTCGTGTACATCAGAGAGGTGCGCTGGCATCTCTAGTTGATATGTACCTCTCCTCACCTGCCCAAAATCTTGAATGGTCCGATGTAGCGAGGTGCTAGCTTGCCTTTGATGTTGAACCACCATTGTCCTCAGATAGGTGACACCTTGAGATACACGAAACCTTCGACTTCAAAGGTCAGATTCCATCGCCTATTATACGCATAACATTTCTGCGGGACTGGGTTTCCCCTATTGTTTGGGCTTGCTTCTCAATGTCCTGTAACACATCGGGTCCAAACACTTGGTTTTCTCCCGTCTCATTCCAGAACAAGGGTATTCCACACATACCATATAGCGCCTCGAAAGGTGACATTTTTGTGAAATCCCGAACTTCTAGCAAGTGAAGCTGCTCATCATACCGAGGAAAATTAGAGGGAATTCAAATTTTTGAATATAAAGGTGTGAGCTCAAAGTCTAAATTAAACATGCAAAAATTTCCAAACCAGTAGATCTAACTCCACAACTCGGTTCACCGTACATCCAATAATAGCCCAGAAAATTTTCAGAGCATATGGAAAGGATATTCTAGTCGTTGGAATTAAAACGGAAGAAAAGTCAAATTTGAATTTAAATCTCATTTTCAATTTCTGACTTCACCGAATTTCAAATTTGAGTGTACCATTGTGTTCCTCACAGTTCTTTTGGCCTATCCTCCAGGTTTCATCAAATTTGGAGCTCATTTTCTAATTCAAATGGAATTTGGAAGGAAAAGAAGAGGGGAGAAATGGGGCCCACTTGTCAGTGCAGTGTTAGACTTAACCCCGAAGGCTCCTCTATTCTTCACTCGGACAGCCGACCGTAGCATGCGCGCCACCTCCCAAGCCGTGCGCCCAACCGACTCCCGCACCCGCCACATCCTGCTCATATGATCCGGTGGCTGAAGGCTAGAAGCGACACTCCTTAACACGTGAATCATTTCCCCTTTCCATCCACCGTCCTCCCTCGCACAGCACCGAGAGAAAAACTACCGGCCGACACTTCGGTTCTCCAGCGCCCGGGCGACACAAGCTCTATCGTGTCCAATGATCTACACGAAAAAGGACCGCCCTAAGGTGCTAAACACAACCATGCCAACCTCCCCTTCTCTCTTGCACGACCGGTGGAGAATTTCTCTGTTTATTGCTTCGGTATTCATGGAACCGAGCCGCACCAAAACCCGAAATTCGTAGTGATCACTTGCCCAAAGCTTGTACCGAGCTACAAACATGTTCTAGACCCTCCCTTTCTCCTCTAAGATCAAGAACCATCGAAATTCATCGAGTTTTTGGCGCTGTTCTTCGAGAATTTTGAGCCGCCGATGGTTTTAGACCTAGGTCGCCGATGAACTCTTGTTTGCAGCCATTTTTGAGCTGATTTGAGCTCCTGACGGTGATGAGGGATCCACCACGGTGCTCCAGGAAGAAGAACTGAAGAGTTTGAGCAATTCTAGAGCGAGTGCGACGCCGCCGAAGTCGAGTCGCCGCCACTGCTCGTCGCCGACCCATTTGTGGTGGTCGGGGCCTCGGCCGACCCCGGGGATGAGTTCCCAGTGTCACTAAAGTGAGTGGCGGTGAGTTTGGGGCCAAGGGAAGGCCGGGAAGGCAGCTCCCACGGAGCTTGCCGGAGAGCGCCGCCACCCGCCTGTTGCCTCGTGTGAGGAAGAAGAAAATGTGGGGTGGGGCCCGCGCGCTAGAGTTTAAACTTCTTCCTCATTTTTCAGATTTAGTTCAAAATTTAATTGCTCATAACTTTTGATAGGAACCTCCAAAAATTGTGAAATAAATTCCATTAGACTTCCTCTCAGTGAGTACTATCCAGGGGTGCATCCCAAGTTTTATGAAAATCTCTAGATTTGGCTCATTAATTCATATAATTAAAATCTTGTAGGATTTATTCCAGTGAGTACTATCCAGGGGTGCATCCCAAATTTGGGCAGGACATTCTTCCAAAAATACTAGAACTCTAGTAAAAATTTCAGAGGCATTGGACCTCATTTGCTGGCCAAATAATGATTCAAACTTGTCTGTCTCTGAAAATTAGAAAAAATAACAAAATCAATTTTCCAGTATTTAGCTCCATCCTGTAAATTCCATATCTCTGTGTAAGAAGCTCCAAAAATGGTGAAACCAAATCCCATGGACTCATAAGACTCCCAAGTTCCTGAAAAATCATATTTGGAACATGCCAAGACCATAGAATTGCCATAGAAATTCAGAGAAGCCAAATAGCTAAGAAAATTCCTTAGGCCACATCTTACATCAAATTTGTCTGAAATTTTGCAAGCCATACATCTGTATGATCTATGGACCACTGTAAAAATTTCAGAGCAAGTTGAGATAATGTTCTCCAGTTTTCTGCTAATTATGTCCAGCTTCATACTAATGTACATTATATGGTCCTTTGGACTTTATTCCAAAACCATCCACTGCTCAAAATGTTTTTTTCTCTGTTTCATCACAGAGTAGAACCGAAATCTAAATTATTAGTTGATCTGAAATCCTCTTAAGTCATAAAAAACTTTTTTTATAATGTCTTTACTTGCAATATAAAACTTGTGCATATTCATATCGGTAGGAAACAACAAAGGAGTTTGATGAAGAATTCAACTCAGAGCAGCAAGTTGAAGCTTTAACCATCGACAAGATACTGACTTAAAAGTAGTAATAAACCTGCAGCAACATAAGGCAAGCCTCGGTTTGCATTTAAAAGCTTTTAGTTATATTTTACTTTGTATCACTTTTATTGGTCTAGTATGTATTGTGCATTAGGTCAAGGTGATTGATACTCCAAATGCATGACCCACAAACCCTTGGAGTTAAATGGTAGAAAAAGTTACCTTCATGTAGTTTTGGCTAGGCTTAAGTTGTATAGGATCCGGTACAAGGCGGGTAGTTGGAAGCTACTCGCGAGGCTAGAATTTTGGTTCAACGGGGTATGATTCTAGAGAATGAAATTCCTGGAATGGAAAATGAGACCGAGCAGAGAGTAGGCGCAGCAGGACAATGGGCCTGTGTTGCCGTAGCTCTGTTTGTGTCGGTTAAGGACCGATGCGTATGCCACCCTGTTGAGCAAGTTTGAACAGTACCGGATGCATACTGGAATTATGGGGTCCAGGAAACCGATGTAACTCGGGTACTCTCGTGCCGAAACTTATACGGCCATCCTTTGAGGGTTGGTGTTAGAGGTGTAAACCCACTAGCAGAGCAACTTTGACGTGTTCGACATAGTGGCCCTTCTGATGGGTCAGCAGAACTGGTTCAACATTGGAGTGATGGGTGAAAGGTTGCTGCATACAACATAAGAAAGAGCTCTTGTGTGAGTCTTTCGAGGCGGGCGTATGTGTCGTGTGTTCCGTTTGTGTCCTGATTCGAATCACCTTCCCTCGCGGTTATATGAGTACCACTTGTTCACTGAGTTGTGACGTAGTAATTACTTTGAGATGAAGTGAGATGAATAATTGCTGATGTGAAGTTCTTAAGTTCATTGTATTCCAAACCATTTATGCTATAGTTGTAGAGCTCACTAAGTTTATCTTCCACTTTGGGCATAACCACATCGGAGGAAAGCGTTTCTTGTTTGATTGTGTACTTCTGAAGTGAGGGCTGCCTAAGGCATGTTAATCTGCTGCTATAAAACTGAAAGTAAGGCTTAACATGTAGGCGTGTCGTTCTTGCAACATATTTGACCTATATTATTAATCCCAGCATGTAGAGTTTTATGTTTAGTAGTGTCGGTTAAGTCTTGCTGAGCCATCGTGCTCACGGTTGTATTATTAGTGTTTTGCAGGTTATATAAAATTTTCTATGAAGATGGTTGTTCGGTGAGACCTCAGAGACTCACCGGAAACCCTGCCGCTGCACTCACCTTGGTTGAAGCTAGTAAGAAGCGTCCATGGGCTGGATGTCTTCTCTTTTGCATAGTTAGGACCGAGAGTATGTGTTATGTATATTTCGCCACGTGTACCTTCGTGGTACATTATTTTGTAAATGACACTATGTTGATAAATAGAAGACTTTATATGTTTATGGTTCTTTTCATGTATGCTGTTGGGTGCTGCATCGCACGGCACCACCTAATGTGTATTATGGAGTGTGCATCCCGCAAGGGGTTCCCCACAGGCATGGTATCAGAGCCACATTGGGAATAGTACGCATGAAAAGAGCGTATTTTCAAAAACTTAGAAGTATACGAGTGAGGAACATATAGTATGCCCACATAAGGACTATTAGTAGCATAGTTACTTAAGGTGGCAAGCTATCTTGTGTTATTATTCAGTATTTTAATTTTGTAACGATGCACCTATGTGGAGGTAAGAATGCTAAGGAACGCCACCGAAAGCGGATCAGTTTTGGTTAGCTCCCCAATACGAGGAAAGTAGTGTGGGATGTTCCGTTGACCAATGGACGGGAAGTGAATATGTTTTCTAAGACCCTTCATGTCTTAGAGACATATGAAATGCACTAACCTACAGTGCGCAAACCCAGAGGGCAAGAGGAGGAGACGCCATCGTGTGGTTTGTAACACGAAGTATGTTCTCTAGGACTCTTCATGTCCTATGAGGCTTACAAAAGCGCTGTTCCACCGGTGTGCTTTATTGCAAAGGTGTGGAGCCTCCGTCCGGTGGTGAATAACCCGATCATGTACCTTGAGACATGGCTTCACTCAAGGACGGCCCATATGGCAATGATACGAGGCGTATGTTTTTACTATGATATGGACCTGCCTGAAATGACAACCCTCTTGCGTGCATCATTATTGATTGTTTTTATGCAGCTACATAACCACGAGTAGAACATTGCGTTTATAACACGTGTGTGAGTGATCGTTTTAGTGCCACCATCTGAGACGTATATGCCGGTGTAACGCCGGATAGGATTTTGATTTGGTGAGGAAACGTAGTACCGTAATATGTTCTTAACTGCATGAAAAATGATGTTTTAAAATAAAAGAGTAATTTTGGAGTCTAGTATTCCATTAGAGGTTAATGAACTCCTATATTAACCTAAGAGTCAATTGGGAGTATAGTTTTCATCTCAAACCTTTAGAAACAACCTCCCCTGTTTTCGGCAGAATTTTTGCTGAACT
This sequence comes from Neostapfia colusana, assembly GCA_030760725.1. Taxonomy (NCBI): domain Eukaryota; kingdom Viridiplantae; phylum Streptophyta; class Magnoliopsida; order Poales; family Poaceae; genus Neostapfia; species Neostapfia colusana. Next base: position 23,320,993 of record JASWHV010000011.1, read on the forward strand.
TTAACAGGACATAACTTTTGTTTGGTTGAATCAATGGAGGTTAGGCATACATTTATGAAAAATTTTTGAAGTCTTCTACAACTTTTCTGTAGAACTTCATAATGATATGTGCTAACTGTCCAGAAACAGAGCAGACCAAAAAATGCTCTCTGGAATTTTCTATAAATCAACCATAACTTCTTGTAGAAAAATTTTTAAGGGTCATGTAAGACACCTTTGGAAATTTTGTGATATGTGCTATGACTTTGTAGTTCAAAGTTTCTACAGATTTGGGGTAGAACCTATGAAATCTTGTGGACAAAACAGACACTTTCAGAGGAGGTGCTGTCAAAATTGTTCCAGATTTCTGTCAACTTTGAAATATCATAACTTCTGATACAGAATTGGTATGAAGTAAAATAAATACTCATTCAAAATATATTGAAGTTATCTATAACTTTGATATTTAACTTGAGACATGAAACTGCCAATTTCATGATCAAATTCTGGGATTAAGGCCAACTGGTCATTCTGAACAGAGCATTGCTCATTGCCCATGTAAATTGAGACTTGTTGTGGACATGAAGGTTTTTATACTTCTCTAAGTTCCATGACAGATTCATTAGATAAGTTTAATCATTCCTTGTTGTTGGTTTAAGTGTTTGACAAACTTGAACAATCATTGGTTATATTTTGGAATTGTCAAAAACCTTGTTTCCTTCATGTATGCTGCACTGTTGATGTGATGCTTTTGCGGTTAATAAATTTTGACTTCAAGTTGAGTATAACTTGGATATTAACCGTAAATTGCTCACTATTGCAGTATGTATCATACTCATTCTGGGTATGAGGTTGGTAGTTCCAGTCGGGATGGAAATGATTCGTCGCAGCGACGATCACCGCCATCATCAACCGGACTGGCGGAGGTGTTGGGAAAAATGGCTGAGTCTCTTGAGATGTTGGTGCAGAAAGGCATCTGGCAAGAGACGTTACAGCGTAATCCCACATGGAATACTTATCTGTATTTTCTAGCAAGACAACCACCGGTCTTCTCGGAAGCTAAAGAAGCCTTGGAGGCAGATCATTGACTCCGGGTGATTGAAACTAAATTGGGAATGCTCCAGTGTGATGAATATGAGAAGGCTTTATTTGCCGCTCAGCAACTTCATGGATCCGCTGGGGCTTGGTGGTCTAAATATCTTGCTAAGATCGCTGAAGGCCATCGTGTGACGTGGACGAAGTTCCGTGATGCTTTCCGTGCACGTCATATCTGTGAGGGCATCGTCCAAACTAGAGTTGAAGAGTTCTATGAACTCAAGCAAGGATGGATGAGTGTTATGGAGTACTTTATGGAATTTAACCGTTTAGTAAAATATGCTCTGCTTATGTGGATAAGGAGACGATGAAGTGTCATTACTTCTTCCGAGGCCTCAACGTGGAGCTTCGGGCGAAAGTGGCACTATGCAATAAAGGGAATTATTGCAAGTTAGTCAATGCCACTATTATTCAAGAAATAGCTGAACTCCAGTATAGGGAAAGTAAGAGGAAGAGAAGGTTATCACTGGCAAGTATGGATTATTATCCTCAAGAACAACCGTTGATATATTGCTTACCATCCGGGGTGGAAATCCAGTCCTTCGACGAACCACCTCAGATCCAATTCTGTCCATATTCAACCAGGGATGTTCATCCACTGCTGCAACAGAAGCAAATGAGTATTTGTGCACCCCCACCTCAGCAAAGTGCACAAGAATGTCAACCAGTTCCATATGGTGAAGATGCTGAGCTTGCATCGTACAGTACTTGTAGCGATGTAGAGCATATTCCTCAGGAGGGTCAAGTAACCCAGCAAAGCAGCAGTCACATGTCATCTAAAGCTGCAAAGAAATTCCATGGTCAGCCAAGGAGGACAGCATTGAAAGTGGGAAATGTAAACTATATGGAAGTTGAAGATGTTCCCGTGGGAGAGCCCGTATTTGCGGGTATGTTCAGCCTACATGATCAGCCCACGTTCCTTTTGTTTGACTCGGGTGCCACACATGCTTTTATCAGCAAAGATTATTTTGTTAAGCACCAAATACCATCAACCACCTTGTCCGCATCTTATCAGATTAATTCACTGGGAGATTGTAGGACAGGGGGCAGAATTGTTGCTCGAGCGCCTATATGTTTGGATGGGCGGATATATCATACTACTCTTATCATCCTGGAAGGCTTGCGGATTGACATTATCTTGGGAAAAGCTTGGTTGACAAAACTCCAAGCTATCTTTGATATTAGTTCACGAACGGTGCAGCTGAATTCAAAGAAGCACGGGCAACACACGTTGATTCTGAGAAATGTTGCACCGGAAGTTACTGCTGTACACACCGTTGAAGCTCAGAAACTGGAGGACATTCCAGTGGTCCGGGAATATCCGGACGTGATTCCCGATGATCTACCGGGCATGCCGCCAAAACGTGAGGTGGAGCTCAAAATTGAACTAGCACCGGGAACCACACCGATCTCTCGGAGGCCGTATAAAATGGCACCGAAGGAACTCACGGAGCTAAAGGAGCAGCTGAATGAGTTGCTAAGCAAAGGCTTCATTCAACCCAGTTCATCACCGTGGGGATGCTCCACACTGTTCATCAAGAAAAAGGACGAGACTTTGAGGCTATGTATGGACTATCATCCACTCAATATCGTAACTATCAAGAACAAGTATCCACCACCACGTATCAATATGCTTTTCGATCAATTAGTGGGTGCTAAGGTTTTCTCGAAGATGGATCTTCAGTCCGGATATCATCAGATAAAAATCCGGGCGGAAGACATACCCAAGACGGCATTCTCGACGAGATATAGATTATATGAGTATCTCATTATGTCATTCGGACTGACAAATTCTCTGGCTCATTTTATGTACATGATGAATTCAGTCTTCATGCCGGAGTTGTACAAGTTCATCGTGGTCTTCATTGATGATATCTTGGTATATTCTAAGACGGAGGAAGAACACGCTGAACATCTGCATATTGTGCTCCAACATCTACGGGATCACAAACTATATGCAAAATTCAGCAAATGTAAGTTCTGGATCAACCAAGTGCCATGTCTTGGGCATATTATTTCTGCGGAGGGCATCACAGTTGATCCAAGCAAGATCGTCCAAGTGCTAAATTGGAGTTCGCCAAAATCAGTCCATGAAGTCCGTAGTTTTCTCAGATTAGCTGGTTACTACCGGAGATTCATTCCGAATTTCTCCAAAGTTTCTAAACCGATGACGGAACTTCTGAATAAAGGCAAGAAATATGTGTGGAGTGAAGCATGTGAGGAGGTGTTCAAAGCATTGGTAAAGCACCTCCATGACAGCCCCAGTGTTGGCGCAGCCCGCTACGACAAAGGCTTTTGATATTTATTGCGATGCATCCGGCATCGGCCTTGGCTGCGTGCTTATGCAAGAAGGGCGAGTGGTCGTATATGGATCCAGGCAGCTTCGGAATCATGAGCAGAATATCCGATACATGACCTCGAGCTAGCTGCTGTGGTCCTTGCTTTAAAAATGTGGAGGCACTATTTACTTGGAAACATAGTTCACCTCTACACCGACCACAAAAGTTTGAAATATATCTTCACACAAAAGGAGTTAAATATGAGGCAGCGAAGATGATTAGAGTTAATTAAAGACTATGACATAGAGATTCATTACCATCCTGGAAAAGCGAATGTGGTTGCCAACGCACTTAGTCGGAAATCACATGTTCATAACATTACCATGGCTGCAATAGAAGAGGAAGAACTGAGCCTGAGCTTGGTTCCTTATGGGTCATTGTTTAATCTTGCCCTCATTCCTACAATTCGAGATGAAATTGTAGAGGCTCAAAAGAAAGATAAGGGCATGTGCCATATCCAGAAGAGAATAGAGAAAGGAGAAGTTAAGTGCTTCCAGAAAGATGAGAATGGTACGCTATGGTTCAAAAACCGTATAGTCGTGCCCCGTGACATGAAGCTTCGGAAGAAGATATTAGACGAAGCACATTTATCAAAATTTTCCATTCATCCGGGCAGCAACAAGATGTACCAATATTTGAGAAACAAGTTTTGGTGGACACAAATGAAGTGGGAAATAGCTAAATACGTATCCGAGTGCGATACGTGTCGGAGGGTAAAATCCGATCACATGAAGAAACCTGGTTTGCTACAGCCCCTCCATATTCCGGCATGGAAGTGGGAAGATGTGAGTATGAATTTCATTGTCGGGTTACCGCTCACATCTCAGAATCATGAAGTCAGCCCACTTCATAACAGTAAATGTGGGATTCAACGCCAAGAAATATGCGGAGTTATACATTGAACGGATCTTATGCTAGCAAGGAGTCCCAAGAACAATAGTTTCAGATCGGGGTGCACTATTTGTTTCTCATTTCTGAGAACAGCTGCACGCATCTTTGGGAACAAAATTGCTTAGAAGCTCCTCATGTCACCCTCAAACCGATGGACAAACCAAGAGGGTGAATCAAGTCTTGGAAGGTATGTTGAGAGCGTATGCCATCCACCACGGTAAGAATTGGGATGCTTATTTACCGTTGGCGGAATTCTCATACAACAACAACTATCAAACGAGTATCAAGATGGCACCGTATGAAGCTCTGTGTGGCCGGAGATGTCGCACACCGCTGAACTGGTGCGAATCCGGTGAAAGAGTGACCTTCGGGATTGACCCTGTCAATGACGCCGAAGAACGAGTTCAGGTCATACAAGCCAATTTAATGGCTGCTCAATCTCGACAGAAGTGTTATGCAGACCAGCGACGTCGACCACTGAACTTCAACGTCGGAGAGCACGTATATCTCCGTGTATCTCCAATGAAAGGAGTTCACCGATTTGGTGTAAAAGGAAAGCTCGCTCCCCGGTTTATTGGTCCATTTGCTATTACAGAAAAATATGGACCCGTGGCCTACCGGCTTGAGCTACCGACCAATCTCGCTGGGGTGCATGACATATTTCACGTGTCCCAACTTCAGAAATGTCTCAAGAATACTATTGCTGTCCGAACTGAAGATCTCGAGACATTACAACCGGATCTCTCTTATACCGAGCATCCAATCCGGATTATTGATGAAAAGTCTCGGTCGACTAGGAATCGGACGCTCATATTTTATAAGGTGTTATGGAGCAATCATACCGCGGAGGAAGTGACATGGGAGAGTGAAGAATACCTCCGTTCAAACTATCCAGATTTGTTGTCCGCTCATATACGGTAATTCCTTCTTTACCACTGTATTTCTTCTTTTGGAATCTCGGGACAAGATTCTTTTTAAGGGGGGAGGGATGTGAAATCCCGAACTTCTAGCAAGTGGAGCTGCTCATCATACTGAGGAAAATGAGATGGAATTCAAATTTTTGAATATAAAGGTGTGAGCTCAATGTCTAAATTAAACTTGCGAAAATTTCTAAACCGGGAGATCTAACTCCAAACTCGGTTCACCATACATCCAATAATAGCCCGGAAAATTTTCAGAGCATTTGGAAAGGATTTCCTAGTCGTTGGAATTAAAACAGGAGAAAAGTTGAATTTGAATTTAAATCTCAGTTTCAAATTCCGACTTCACCGAAATTCAAATTTGAGTGCACCATTGTGTTCCTCACAGTTCTTTTGGCCTATCCTCCAAGTTTGATCAAATTTGGAGCACCTTTGCTAATTCAAATGGAATTTGGAAAGAAAAGAATAGGGGAGAAATGGGGCCCACTTGTCAGTGCAGTGTTAGACTTAACCCCGAAGGCTCCTCTGTTCTTCACTCGGACAGCCGACCGCAGCACGCGCGCCACCTCCCGAGCCGTGCGCCCAACCGACTCCCGCGCCTGCCACCTCCTGCTCATGTGATCCGGTGGCCGAAGGCTAGAAGCGACGCTCCTTGACATGTGAACCGTTTCCCCTCGCCATCCACCGTCCTCCCTCACACAGCACCGAGAGAAAAACTACCGGCCGACACTTCGGTTCTCCGGCGCCTGGGCGACACGAGCTCTATCGTGCCCGACGATCTACACGAAAAAGGACCGCCCTAAGTTGCTAAACACAACCATGCCAACCTCCCCTTCTCTCTTGCATGACCGGTGGAGAATTTCTCCGTTTATTGTTTCGGTATTCATCGAACCGAGCCGCACCAAAACCCAAAATTCATAGTGATCACTTCCCCAAAGCTTGTACCGAGCTACAAACATATTCTAGACCCTCCCACGCTCCTCTAGGATCAAGAACCATCGAAATTCATCGAGTTTTGGTGCTTTTCTTTGAGAATTTTGAGCCGCCGCCGGTTTTGGACCTAGGTCGCCGATGAACTCTTGTTTTCAGCCATTTTTGAGCTGATTTGAGCTCATTACAATGATGAGGGATCCACCACGGTGATCTAGGAAGAATAACCAAAGAGTTTGAGCCATTCTAGAGCTAGTGCAATAATGCGAAAGTCTAGCCGCCGCCACAGCTCGTCGTCGACCCATTTCCTGTGGTCGGGGCCTCGGCCGACCCCGGGGATGAGTTCCCCGTGTCCCTAAAGTGAGTGGCGGTGAGTTTGGGGCCAAGGGAAGGCCGGGAAGGCAGTTCCCGCGGAGCTCGCCGGAGAGCGCCACCACCCGCCTGTTGCCGCGAGGAAGAAGAAACTGTGGGGTGGGGCCCACACGCCAGAGTTTAAACTTTTTCCTCATTTTCAAGATTTAGTGGGCGCATACCAAGTTTTATGAAAATCTCTAGATTTGGCTCATTAATTCATATAATTAAAATCTTGTAGGATTTATTCCAGGAGTTCTGTGTATTGGAACATTCCCAAATTTGGGCAGGACATTCTTCCAATAACACTAGAACTCTAGTAAAAATTTCAGAGGCATTGGACCTCAGTTGCTTGGCCAAATAATGATTCAATCTTGTTTGTCTCTGAAAATTAGAAAAAATAACAAAATCAATTTTCCAGCTTTGAGCTCCATCTTGTAAATTCCATATCTCTGTGTAGGAAGCTCCAAAAATGGTGAAACCAAATCCCATGGGCTCATAAGACTCCCAAGTTTCTGAAAAACCACATTTGGAACATGCCAAGACCATAGAATTGCCATAGAAATTCAGAGAAGCCAAATAGCTAATAAAATTCCTTAGGCCACATCTTACATCAAATTTGTCTGAAATTTTGCAAGACGTACATCTGTATGATCTATGGACCACTGTAAAAATTTCAGAGCAAGTTGAGGTAATGTTCTCCAGTTTTCTGCTAATTATGTCCAGCTTTGTACTTATGTCCATTATATGGTCCTTCGGACTTTATTCCAAAACCATCCACTGCTCAAAATGTTCTTTTCTCTCTTTCATCACACAGTATAACCCAAATCTCGATTATTAGTTGATCTGAAATCCTTTTATGTCATAAAACACTTTTGTTTTATAATGTCTTCACTTGTAATATAAAACCTGTGCATATTCATATCGGTAGGAAACACGACGAAGAACTCGACTCAGAGCAGCAATTTGAAGCTTTAACCATCGACAAGATACTGACTTCGAAGTAGTAATAAACCTGCAGCAACATAAGGCAAGCCCCGGTTTGCATTTAACAGCTTTTAGTTATATTTTACTTTGTATCACTTTTATTGGTCTAGTATGTATTGTGCATTAGGTCAAGGTGATTGATACTCCAAACGCATGACCCACAAACCCTTGGAGTTAAAGGTGTAGTTTCGGCTAGGCTTATGTTGTATAGGATCCAGTACAAGTCGGGTAGTTGGAAGCTACTCGCGAGGCTAGGATTTTAGTTCTATGGGGTATGATTCTAGAGAATGAAATTCCTGGAATGGAAAATGAGACCTTGCAGAGAGTAGGAGCAGAAGGACGTTGGGCCGGTGTTGCCGTAGCTCTGTTCGTGTCAGTTAAGGAATGATGTGTATGCCGCCCTGTTGAGCAAGTTTGAACAGTACCGGATGCATACTGGAATTATGGGGTCCAGGAAACCGATGTAACCCGGGTATTCTCATATCGAAACTTATACGGCCGTCCTTTGGGGGTTGGTGTCAGAGGTGTAAACCCACTAGCGGAACAACTTCGACGTGTTCCGCGTAGTGGCCTTTCTGATGGGTCGGCAGAACTGGTTCTGCATTGGAGTGACGGGTGAAAGGTTGCTGCATACAACGTAAGAAAGAGCTCTAGTTTGAGTCTTTCGAGGCGGGTGTATGTGTCGTGTATTCCGGGTGTGTCCTGATTGCAATCACCATCCCTCGCGGTTATATGAGTACCACTTGTTCACTGAGTTGTGACGTAGTAATTACTTCTAGATGAAGTGAGATGAATCATTGTTGATGTGAAGTTCTTAAGTTTATTGTATTGCAAACCATGTATGCTAGTTGTAGAGCTCACTAAGTTTATCTTCCACTTTGAGCATAACCACATCGGAGGAAAGCGTTTCTTGTTTGATTGTGGACTTCCGATGTGAGGGCTGCCTAAGGCATATTAATCTGCTGCTATAAAACTGAAAGTAAGGCTTAACATGTAGGTGTGTCGTTCTTGCAACATATTTGACCTACATTAATAATCCCTGCATGTAGAGTTTCATGTTTAGGAGTGTTGGTTAAGTCTTGCTGAGCCATCTGCTCACGGTTGTATTATTAGTGTTTTGCAGGTTATATAAAATTTGCTATGAAGATGGTTGTTTGGTGAGACCTTAGAGACTCACTGGAAACCCTGCCGCTGCACTCACCTTGGTTGAAGCTAGTAAGAAGCGCCCGCGGGCTGGACGTCTTCTCTTTTTCATAGTTAGGACCAAGAGTATGTGTTATGTATATTCCGCTGCGTGAACCTTTGTGGTACATTATTTTTTAAATGACCCTATGTCGATAAATAAATTACTTTGTACGTTTATGGTTCTTTTCGTGTATGCTATTGGGTGCCGCATCACACGGCACCACCCAATGGGTTTCCTGGAGTGTGGAACCCGGAAGGGGTTCCCCACAGGCATGGTATCAGAGCCGCATTGGGAATAGCACGCATGACAAGAGCGTATTTTCGAAAACATAGAAGTATACGAGTGAGGAACATATAGTATGCCTACATAAGGACTGTTAGTAGCATAGTTATTTAAGGTGGCAAGCTAACTTTTGTTATTATTCAGTATTTCAATTCTGTAACGACGCACCCATGTGGAGGTAAGAATGGTAAGGAAAGCTGCTGAAAGCGGATCAATTTTGGTTAGCTCCCCCATACGAGGATTTTTAGGCTGGCTTGGTAACAATTATTGTATGACAATTCAGCATAAGGCAAGCTCTTGTCCCAACTACGCCCGTGCTTCAAGGCGGAAGCTCTCAACATGACCTTCAATATCTGATTTGTCCTCTCGGTTTTCCCATTAGTCTGCGGGTAATACGCGGAGCTGAAATTCAACCTGGTACCCATAGCTTTATGTAGTTTCTTCTAGAACCTAGAGGTAAATTGAGAACCTCGGTGAGAAACTATCCTTTTTGGAACTCCATACCGAAAAACTATATTTTTCATATACAGCTCGACTAACTGCGTCACAGTGTACTTGGTACTGACAGGAATGAAGTGAGCAGATTTTGTCAATCGGTACATGATAACCAAAATAGAGTCGTAACCGGATGGAGTACGTGGCAATTTGACTATGAAATTCATACTGATTTCTTCCCACTTCCACTCGGGCAACGGCTGCAATAACCCAGCTTGTCTCTGATGCTCAGCTTTCAGTCGTTGGCATGTGTCACATAGGGAAATATATTCAGCTATGTCCCTTTTCATGCCATCCCACCAATAGCAAGTTTTCAAGTTCTTGTACATCTTCGTACAGCCGGGATGAATGGAATAGGGCGATTCATGTGCCTCCTTTAGTATTGAATCGCGGATGTTCTTCACGTTAGGCACACAAATCCTTTTACCTAACCAAAGCATGCCATATTCATCCTTCTTCAAATCCTTCTATATCACTTGTCGGATTATTTCCTTGATTTCCTTTATCTCCTCATCCATTGATTGACCATCTTGTATCTCTTGTTCTAATGTTGGGTGTAGGTTTATCACCTCCATCCCATTCACGAACCCGAGATGCAATCGTTCAACTCCTTAAGTAGCTCGGTGCAAGGGCCCAAGTTTTCACTTGCTAAAGGTGTTCATCACACCCACACCTCAGCTCAATTGTGGCAATTACATGAACACATTGGAAGAGCAAGTACCACCGTAAATAGATTTATTAGGAGATGAACCCACAAAAAGCAAAAGTGGTATTTCCCACATGCATCATATAGGGGCTGAGCATATGATTAACTCCTAAACTTTGTTAGGAATGCTCATGCCCAATTTCACCCAATTCCAAACCTCTTTGAGGTCCTTTTGGGTACAATCCTTAAAAGGCTAGTTTGAATTTAAATTCAAATTCAAACTTCTTTCATCCCATAAGTTCAAAAGTGGGATTCATATTCATATTCAGCACATTTTTATGAGCTCACACACCAAGTTTCACTCCATTTGGAGGTTATCTTGACATGAGCTGTTTTGAGCTAGTTTAAACTGAATTTGAATTTCAGTTTGTCATTTCAAGCAAAATTCAGTCAAACCAATTCTTCATTTTGAATCATTCAAAGTCCAAATGGTGATTCAGTGGTTTGATCAATTTGTGAGGGGCAGGAGGGTCTCAAATATTATGAAAAAGTGCAAATTCAATTTTGTGGGGGCAAAAAATGAGAGTTGGGACCCACCAGTCAGTGAGACAGGGGCTGAAACCGACTCAACCGAGCGCTGCTCGGCTTCTTGCGCGCGCTTGGCCGAGCGCCATGGTGGTAAATCACGGTGCCAGCTCCTGCTCGGCAATCTTCGCGATCAGACCGACGCCCAGCTCCTTATCCCCACAACCCCGACCCCTCTCTGAGCCGTTTCACTCTCACAGCCGCTCTGTTTCCTCACGAGCAAGAACAGAGACTCAGCCACTCATCGCCTCCCCTGTCGATTGATCGGGAGCCGGCCAAAAATCACACACACCACTCCTCCCAGTTGCAAAATGGAACCGGGAGCCCTCCCTCTACTTCCCCGACGCACGACCGATCGATTTAGAGCATACCGACCCGAGAAGGCATGGTTTCCGCGGCGACCGAGTTTCACCGACGCACGGTGCACACGTGGACAGCTCAACAGAGGAGTTTTTCCGCCCGATCAAGGACGACCATAGGAGCGCCAGACCTTGGTGCCGCTTCTCCCCAATCCTTTGATCAATCCGTGGACGACCGAGCTCTAATTCGGGATCTTTGCTCCGGCGTGCACAAACCGACAGTCGGGTATGAAGTGATCAAATTCTCACTCCCTATTTGTATTAGGTCACCAATTCTTGTGCACGTGGGCTAGTCTAGCTGGCGACCAATTGCTATTTGAAACCCTAGCTCAGAAACACACTTAGACAGCACAACTTTCGGCTTCCCCGAGCGCAAACCGGTGGCACGGTTCGGGCGACGGTGACAACCCACTTAGGGCTATTCCCGAGCAAGTTTGAGGCAATGTCGATATTCCTGGATGTCCACTGGTCTTGTAGAGCCTTTTTCCCGAGCTTTTAGTGGGCTAGGATGACTGGCCAATGGTGCCAAAACTCTCCTGAGGCCGCCGCACGTCGCCGGTATGGTTCCGGCCATCGGCAGCTTGTCCTGACCCCACAAACAGGTTCAGCATCCGGAAATATGGGGGGGGGGGGGCGGTGAGTTTAGCCTCGGGAGACGACCGGGAACCTCCGTTCTGGTGACTTACCGGCGTGCGCCGCCTCGGGAGTGGTTGGTGCGAGGTAGGGGATGACTGGTGTGTGGGACCCACTGGCAGGATTTTAAACATTTCCCTGATTTTCAGTTTTGAGTTCAAACTTCAAACACACATAACTTTCTCTAGGAATGTCCAAATCGAGTGAACCAATTTTTTTTTGGATTCAGCTCTCTCAGTACTTTCCAGAAAAACAAGTTTCACCTCATGAAAACCTTTATTTCTCCAGAATTAATCCTCCAAAGTATAAAATGTTGAGAATTTTAACTGGAGATTCCTTTGGTGGAAAATTTTAAAATTTGGCCAGTATGTCCCTTGTAATATCCCTGAGTCACCAATAAAAATTTCAGATCCATCCGAGCTCATTTAGTCCACCTAATGGTGTGATTAAGGAAACTGGTCCAGAGAAAAGAAAAATGTCTAGAAACATTTTTCAGAATTTTCCTGAACTTGTTTAGCTCATATCTTTTGCTAGGATTCTCCAAATTAGATGAAACCAATTCCATTAGAACCGTCTGAAAATATAGTTTCCAAAAAGTCATGGCTTGCTCCATGAAAATCCCTAGAAAGCCATAAGAGCTCTAAATATGGCAAAATACACATTTATTTGTGCAGGGCTCAAGTGAGCTTTGCTTCAAATGAAACTTGGCCAAGTCCTTGTTTAGGTTGCCACCAAAAGTCAGTAAAAATTTCAGAGGCAAAATGACTGTCTAGCTTTACTTATATTCTGTACATTATCAAACTAACTTAATTGGATTCAAATTTGACACGCATTGTATTTTCACTTTGTGTAGTCGCTAAAATCGAAGAAGACCCAGAGGTTCTGGACTTCATTACCCCAAAAGAACAATTAGTTAACGACCAGCAGGAAGGCAAGCTACAGTTTGCATTAACCTGTTTTAAAGTATTATGTTTTGATCACTTACTTTATGTATTTCCTATAAATGTGCATTGGAGTCATGATTGGAAACCCAATTGCATAGCCAAGAGAACCAGGGGTTTTGGAGTTTAGGATCTAAACCTCGAGTAGCCACTTCAATGCTAATATGGTATAGGATTCGGTACAAGTTGAGTAGTTGGAACTACTCGCGACAATAGGGTAGAGGCACACCACACGGTTAGAAAGATAGACAATGAATCACATGGCAAGAAAATGAGACCGAGCGGAGAGTAAGGGCAGCAGGACTTTGGGGCCTGGTTGCCATAGCTCTGCTTGTGTCGATTGAGGACCGAGCTGTGCGTGGGCCTGTTGAACAAGCTAGAACAGTACCGAAGACCTACCAGATATATGGGAACCGGAAAACCGATGTAAATTAGGGTAGTGATCTGTTGAGGCATTGCTTGTCGTCCAGAGGGTAGGTTGAGAGCAACGAGGTGTAAATCGGCTAGCGGGCACCGAGGATGCTCCACGTAGAGACCTCCTGCTCGGGACGAGAGGACCAGTTCAACACTTGGCTAACAGATGAAAGGTGGTTGCGTACGACGTCTATGATGGTAGCTTAAGGTAACATCGAGTACGGGCGTACGTGACGGGTTATTTGGGTAACCCTGCAGGTGTAAATTGATTATAATCGTCATCCCTCGTGGTCAGTTAATTCAACTTGTTCACTGTACCGTGACGTAGAACAGGCTTGTGGTCATGATAAAAGTTGCTAATTGAAAGCTTTACGTTGGTTGTTAATGAAATGGTTTAGTTTAGAGCAAATTAAAGTTCTTTTCAACCTTAGGCAAAGCCCATAAGAGGAACGCATCTCTTGTTTGATTGCAGACTTCTTATGTGTCTTAGCACGAGGTTTTCCACTAACATGAGGCTAAAACGTGAAAGTAAGAGTCAACTAGTTAGGCGAGTCTTGTGCAAAGTAATTTCCTACTATACACTGCAAACCTAGCATGTAGAGTTACATGTTTAGGTGAGACGGGTCAGTCTTGCTGAGCCTATGTGCTCACGCTTACTATATGAGTGGTTTTGCAGGTTAACATCGATGCTTATGAGGAGGTTGTCCGATGAGACTCGGAGACTTACGAGTCGTTTAATACATGGAGAACTCGGCCGCTGCCGTATGACTTCGTGTAGCTAGCGAGAAGAGTCCACGTGCTGGACATCTTCTTGAGTGCTTAGTAGATATTAAATGTGAGATAAATTAGTCTTCCGCTGTAGTTATTTTATGTAAATTATTTACAAAGAATACTTATAAGCTTCGGCATTTTATTTATGTGATACGTGTTCCTTATGTGTGTGCATTTGGGTGCCTAATCGCGCGGCACCACCCAATGCGATTCCAGGGCGAGCAGACCGAACCCGTGATCGGGTCGGGGCCCTCACACTCGGGTGGCAGCTCCCGAACCGTGAGTTGGTTACATGCTCCCTTTTGGCTCAAGGCGTCCGCTACTACATTGGCTTTCCCTGTGCGATAGTTGATTCCTACATCATAATCCTTGATGAGCTCCAACCATCGGCGCTGCCTCAAATTCAGATCCGTTTGCATGAATATGTACTTGAGGTTTTTTTGATCCATATAAATCTCACATCGGTGACCAAGAGTGTAGTGCCTCTAAATCTTCAAGGTGTGTTCCACGGCCGCAAGTTTCTCCTGCGTAGGGTAATTCAGCTCATGTTTCTTCAGCTGTCTTGATGCATAAGCTACTACTTGGCCTTTTGAATGAGTACACATTTAAGTCCATAGCTTGAGGAATCACATTATATATCGAATATCTTGCTCACGTCTGGCAATACCAGAATGTGCCGTTGTCAACCTTTTCTTTAACTCCTCGAAGCTATCTTGGCATGCTTGCTTCCACTAGAATGCCTTCCCTTTCATTAAGTTCAGTCCTAGACTTCACTATCTTGGAGAAATCATTGATGAATCGGTGGTAATATCCAGTCATCCCAAGGAAACTCCAAATGTCCTTCACATTCTACGGTGGGATCCACTTCAACACGTCCCTCACTTTTCCGAGATTAACCAATACTCCTCCTTTGAAGATGATGTGTCCTAAGAATGATATCTCTCTTAATTAGAATTGAAACTTGCTGAACTTGGCATACTGTAGGATCGAAGAGCATGTGAAAAAAGCTACCAGAGGGGGGTGAATGGTAGATTTAAACTTTTTAGCGGAAGCAACAAAACCCCCTCGGCAGAAAATCGATCTGTCAAAGAAACCATGTATGCGACTGACCTAAATGTGTTAAACCATGACAAAAGTGGTATATATTATAGAGAATCAAGTCACAAATACATTACAACAAGAATCATGGAAATCCGTCAAGAAAAACTCAAGTTATGATTGAAAGATCAAAGGAGGGTCAATCTGTTCTACTCGAATAAAAACGAGATCTGCAACACTGCAAATAAACTCGTGTATATCAGAAACTACAAATCCAATGACCGTGAAATTTTCACAGATGATATATAATCAAGTTGTGAAGACAACCCAAAAAGAATCACGTCAATTGGACCTGTAAAACTCAAGTTATGATCAAAACATCTAAACACTGTCATGCTGCCCAGAAACTCGACGAGAAAGACTTGACAAAAACAAGTCGGACGAACAAGGCACAAAAGCTCCTCTAAATTACGAATTTTATTGATCAAAACATAACAGGAACAGCCCAAGGTCATCATACCACGAGCTCTGGCCTCCCTTGCTTATATTAACCAGCCCGGAGGCCAACCCAAGTCAAACTAGAACTCTAATCCTACTCTGTTTCTGAATCGAAACATTCCATAACTGCTCAAGACTCTTCTATACGCAGATAGAAGCAATCTTAAGACTTCCAAATACCTTAGGAACGTATCCCACATTCCTAAAATAACTCAACTTCGTGTCCCACATGAAATCCTATCATAACCAACTCAAATCTTTCCATATTTGAGCCATAACTGACTCAGCCGCAGCCTAAATCCATAATCCAGCCGGTTAGACCTTTCCTACCAATTTTTTACATCCACATCTCTTCATCACGCCTTGGAACCATGTTGCCACGTCTATGCACTCCTTGCACACGTGCAAACACCTTCCAACGACGTCCACGATACCTTCATATGCATTGTTCTTCATCCAAACATGCTGCGCGACCTCCTGATCAACTCAACCATAATTTCTCCTGAATTTGGTTGTTGAATCTCATCTTCTCCCTAAGACTAGTTCAATGGATCCTGTCACCAGCCATATCTTGAACTCATGTAGCACCTTCACAAGAATAAACAACCAATACTTCCGAGCACAAGTCCGCGACTTGACTCACGTTAGTTCCGAAAACCACAACACCTTACGTGAACACCTCACATAAGCATGTTGCAAACCATAGCAAAATGTTAACCACCGTGAACAGCCATAACACTTCAAAAACTTAGTAAAGGAATACTAAGCAAACTTTCCATAGATATAAAGCAAGTTCGAAACATTTGCATAGTAAAAATAACCATTGCGATTTAGCTCCGGACCTTGCCAAAGCTAACCGGACCTTGAGCCGGAGCTTACCAAAGCTAGCAGAACCAAGCACCGAAACTTACCAAAGCTAGTCGGACCTACCGCCGGAGCTAACCAAACACATGTCGGACCTATCCATAGCAAGTCGGACCTTACGTCATATCTTGTCGGAGCTCGGACCTAGAGTCGGACCTTGACAAAATGAGTGTTTTGGCAGAATTCAAAACTTTTATCGTCATAGCCAATGTATTCAGCACACATAGGTCTCATAATCTTCCCCTTGATGAATGCATTGGCAACACCACTTAAAATCCGAACATTGACTTATTCACATGAAAAGTTTTGAAAACAATCAAATGAGAAAGAAGTTTCGAAACAAAAATTCTCCCCCTATACATATTTCTCCCCCTTTGTAAATCAGAAATAAAATGAGAAGAAAAACAAAAATTCTCCCCTGAGAAGAATCGTGCCAAAACACTTGTGGATCTTGCAATGTGTGATCAATTTCTCCCCTTTGACAATGTATTCAGCAAGGTTCAAAAGAAAATTTTAATTGTTATGAGCATATTTATAACATATACAGATAAAACAAAGCTCATCGAAGCCATACTATCAAGTAACTTACACTATCACATCAATGAGATACATAAAGTAGTGTAAGCCATGCTAGAGGTGTAATTTTCAATTTAAGCAAGTCATGATCTCACAAACTTAACTATGTCAAGACCTGAAAGCATGACACTTGTTGCTGCATTTTAATTATTTTTCAAAGCACAAATTCAGATCATATGACATTTGCAAGAGATTATATGCCGCATCAGCCTTATCCTAACCTTAAGGACATGGTTTTAGTCATACACAACTTCTTCCAAGTTCATATCTAAGTGCAATGATAAGCCATCTCAAAAGAAGAAGTGCGATGCAAGCATATTCTCTTGATCTTTTTCTCAATTTTTCATTTGAACAAAAAAGCTCAACATGTGAATAGTTGATTGATTATTTTTTTCATTATTAAAAGCACTTGTGAGCATGCAACAAGTTTAAAATATCAAGAAAGTTCGATCATGACCAGATTTAGTGTAAATAATTATTCCAATTACAAGTCATGGCAAAAACTACAAAATGTATAACATGAGTAATGTAGTAAGAACTTTCAGCATATAAACAGAATCACAAAGTCATATATGTATGAAATACTATGCTCATATTATTTTAAATTCAGATTCACACATAGACTTCCCAAGTTTCAAAACTCCCCCTCAATTTAAGTGATGACGATGCATATCCCCTATTTCACTATGAATGAAACAAAAACGAGTGAAATTCAAAGGTTCTGTAAAAATGTCAGCCAATTGTTGTTCGGTATCTACATGGTGAAGCACAATGTTTCCTTTTTCAACATTATCACGGAGAAAGTGATACCTAATGTCAATGTGCTTTGTTCTCGAATGTTGCACGGGGTTTTTAGCAATGCAAATGGCACTAGTGTTATCACAAAATAGTGGAACACTATCTAGATCAACCCCATAGTCTTTAAGTGTTTGTACAATTTAAAGAATTTGTGAGCAAGCGCTAGTAGCAGCTACATATTTAGATTCAGCTGTGGATTGTGCAACTGAATTTTGTTTTCTAGAGGACCAAGCAACAAGTGAATTTCCAAGAAAATGACAAGCACCCGAAATACTTTTCCTTTCAATTCTACAACCCCCAAAATCAGCATCCGAAAAAGCTTTCAAAGTAACGGTTCAGGAAGAAGGAAGAAAAATCCCAAATTCTTGAGTTCCATGTAAGTACCTGAGAATTCTTTCGACGGCTTGACGATGTGAAGCACGTGGGGAAGCTTGAAAACGTGCACAAAGACATACGCTGAATTATATGTCCAGTCTTGATGCCGTGAGGTACAAAAGTGATCCAATCATACTTCTATGTTCTTTTTGATCCACGGGTTCACCATCTTCATCAAGTTCAAGTGTCATTGCTGTACCCATTGGTGTCCTAAGAGACTTGCTTTTGTCCATGTTGAAGCGCTTAAAAAGGTCTCTTGTATACTTTGTTTGATGCACAAAAGTACCCTCCTTGGTTTGCTTGATTTGCAGCTCCAAAAAGTATGTGAGTTCTCCCATTATACTCATCTCAAATTCTGAACTCATCATAGCTGAAAACTTGGACACAAGATCATGAGAAGCACAAACAAATATAATATCATCAACATACACTTGAACGAATAATGAGTCATTGCCATGCTTAAGCACAAAAAGAGTTTTATCAACCTTGCCCATGGTAAACCCCTTTTCAAGTAAGAATGTTTTTAACCTATCATAACATGCTCTAGGGGCTTGTTTAAGACCATACAAGTCTTTGGACAGTTTGTAAACATGATTAGGAAAATTAGGATTTTCAAAACCCGGTTGTTGCTTTACATAAACCTCCTCATCTATGTAGCCATTAAGAAAAACACTTTTAACATCCATTTGATATAACTTGAAACCTTTAGATGTAGCAAATGCTAACAAAATTCTTATGGCTTCTAATCTAGCAACAGGAGCAAAAATTTCATCAAAATCTAGTCCTTCAACTTGTGTGAAACCTTGAGCAACCAACCTAGCCTTATTCCTAACCACAAACCCATCCTCACTTTGTTTATTTTTAAACACCCATTTAGTTCCGATAAGAGTGTGACCTTGAGGTGGAGGTACAAGTTTCCAAACATTATTTCATTCAAAATTTTCTAACTCTTCTTGCATGGCAATAATCCAAGATTCATTAGTGAGTGCGTGTGATATATCTTTAGGTTCAAAAGAAGCAACAAATGCAGAATGAGCGTGAGAGTTTGGATCACAAAACCTGGACCGTGTGACTTGTTCGTGCAAGCTTCCAATCATTTGTTGTGGAGAATGACTTTTGAGGACCTGGAGGGGAGTAGACAATTCACAAGCTCCTTCTTCTTCATGTTCATCACAAATTGAAGAACTTGTGACTTGAGGACGATCTGGACCAGCAATGGTCGTCGTCGGTGCTGGTTGTGAATCAAAATCAGGAGCTGGAACAATGCCATTAGCTCCTGAATTTTTGGGCAGCAGCATCACTTCTTCATCTTCTTCGATGAAAATACTCTCCCCCTGCGGATATGGGTCTGGTCCTGCAATATTAGAGCTAGTACCTGGGCTAGCTTCATCAAAAGAAACCTCACAAGTCTCCACAATTTTGTTAGTGTCATGTAAAAGCATACAGTACCCTCTAGTAGAGCTGGGTAACCAAGAAACATGCCATCAACGCATCTAGGTTCAAAATTATCAAGATTACCATGTTTCTTAAGAAAGCATTTACAACCAAAGACCCGAAAGTGTGTGACACTAGGCCTATGTCCAAACCGAAGTTCATACGGTGTTTTACCTAGGTTAGCACGCAAGAAAACACGATTTGGGACATAACAAGCAGTTGTTCTAGGAGTTTGATATTCATCAAGAATAGTCCTAGCCATCTCAACTAAGGTTCTGTTCTTTCTCTCTACAACACCATTTTGTTGAGGTACATATGGTGAAGAAAATTGATGGTTTATTCGATTTTCAGCACAAAAGTGATCAAACAATTGATTTTTAAATTCGGTTCCGTTATCACTTCTAATTACTTTTAAAGATCCTGGGTGATCAATTGATAATCTAAGAAATAAGGTTCTAAAGTGACTAGAAGTTTCATTCTTAGAGGCCATAAAATAAACCCATGACTATCTGGAATAGTCATCAACAATCACGGGAACATACCATTTAGCTCCGAAGGATTGAACACGTGAAGGTCCTATGGTGTCAAGGTGCAAAAGTTGACCTGGTTCAGCTGTCATGGTCATTGTGAGAGGAGCATGTGAACCTGCAACCATCTTAGCATTTCTACAAGAAGAGCACATAATTTCTTTGTCCCCTTTAAGCTTAGGAAGCCCACGTATGCGATCAAGAGCACTAACACGTGTGAGATTATCAAAGCCTACGTGACCAAGTCTACGATGCCAAAAATATAAGTCTTTTGAATCATTAGCAACTAGACATATATGCTTAGAGGATGACATATCAAAATCAGATTTAAAAACTCTTCCAAACCGAGACATATTAATAATGAGCTCACTATTCGAATCTACAACCTTGCAACAATTTTTAATGAAAATAATTTCCTGATTTTCATCTAGCAATTGTGAAACAGAAAGCAAGTTGTATTTCAAATTTTTAACAAGTGCCACATCTTTTAAAGTGTAGTGATTATTTACTCTAACTGAACCCTTAGCAATTATAGGAGTTGAAGAATTATCGGCAAAAGAAACATTTTCTACATGTGACACAAAAGAGAGGGAGGAGAACCATTGTTTGTTACCGGTCATGTGACGTGAGCATCCTGAATCGACAATCCAAATGTTCTCCTTGCTCAAGCGTGTAACCTACATAGAAGTACAATACGTCGATGACTCAATACTGGGGTTAGTCAAAAGGCATTTAGGAATCCAGTACTGAGTCACACGACGTCCAGAAGAAGTAACACGCAAAGGCTGAGATAAAACGGCAGGTTTATGAGCCAAAGTTTGAGGATTTTTTACCCAACTACTGACCTACGAGGTGTTACATGAGTAGCACTAAAAACAGTAGGTCCGGAAGCAAACTTTGCATGTTATTGACTCATTACAGCAGGTTGCATATTCCTAACATTCAGTTCAGAACACGCAACAGGTTTTGCACAGGTGTTATGTGATCTAGCAATCATTCTTTCCTTTTTATGTTGCTTAGCTAGTCTATAACAAAAATCTATGACATGACCATCTCTACCACAGTAGGTACAATGAAATTTAACTTTATGTTCATGTCTAGATGAGCAGACAACATGTTTATTTGAAACCGAATGAGACAACACTCCTGCAGATTTAAAAAGCACCATTTTTGTTTAGGAACTGTTTTAATCAAACCACTTCCTAATGACTTTACAATTTTAGGTGGATGTGCTTTAGCATGAGCATGGGAATCAAAACCTAAACCAGTTTTATCATTGCAAGATTTAGAAGAATTCAATAGCAAGTTCAGATTCTTATTCCCATTATAAGACCGCTCTAGTGTCCTAGTCATGTCATCAATTTTCTTAGACAAGTCTAGGAAGTTTTGACATGAAGTTTTTCCTTTTAGTTTGCAATTGGAACAATACTTAACTTCATGAGAACGTAAAGCATTGTTCAATATAGAAATTTCATTCATAGCATCTTGTAGTTTCTTATTAAGATCATCACAAGTAGAACAATACAAATCAATTGTAGAACAACAAGCATCTTTCAAGTTTTTATCATTAAGTGCAGCAAGCTCTCTGTTCTTTTCAATCTCTAACTCAAGTTTATCAAGTGTGGAGGTATGTGCACTTCTTAGACAGGACAATTGTTCATATATTAAATAACATGAGGAACAAGAATCATCACTAGGAATCAAAGATTTCAAACGATTAATTTTAGATTCTAGTGACTCAATTTTAACAGCATTGTCCCTAAGCTTTTTGTCCTTTTTCTTAACTATAACAGTACCACGAGAAATAGCATCACACATTTCTTCGCAAGTAGGACATACCTCTTCATTATCGCTGTTGTGTTCTGCCTCCTCCATACTTGAACTTGACTTGCCCGCCATGAACCATAAATTTGCCAAATCATCTTCATCTTCGTCACCTCCGATGTCCACATTGCTCGAGCCAAGTTCTTGAAGTGCGGAGATAAAACTATTTACCAATTGGCGTCCTATAAAACCCTTTTTTCTTTTTCTTATCGTTTGCAGAGGAGTGCTTGTCCTAGTTTGCTTTTCATCACGGGAAGTAGGACCTGAAAGGTTAGAGCAATCCATACGAAAATGTCCTGTCTTACAACATTCGAAGCATCGTTGAGATCTGACACTTCTTCTCCTTCTAGTTCTCACACTTTGCAATGCTTTTGAGAACCGAGTAGAGATGAGTGCAAGTTCTTCCTCTTGAAACTCTTCAATCTGTTCAAGGGTTAGAAAGGACAACAAAGAAAGTGTACCACAAGATGAAGATTCACTAGAGCTAGGCATTTCACGTTGTGAAACAAATGCAAGAGACTTGTTGGGGTTCTTACGTGATATTATGCCAATTTCATGAGTTTTTAACTTAGAATATAGCACATCTAATGTAAGTGTACTCATGATAGTAGATTCACAAATAGATGTAATTTTTATCTCCCAAATTGACATGTCTAATGCACTTATTAATTGCCTAGCATTTTCAGCATCTGAAAAATTAACGTTGACACTACGCAAGTTGCTGAGATTTTATTGAAGCGAGCAAAGAGGTCATCGATTGACTCACCAGGTTGCATCTCGAAGCGCATGTATTCTTTTTTGAGCATATCTTGTCTTACCTCCTTGATCGTGTTGGATCTTTCGTGGTAGTCACAAAGTGCTTTCCACACATCGTATGCAGATCGGAGGTGTGCAACACGGTCGAAGTCACTTTGTGTTAATCCTTGTATGATCAAGTTCCGTGCTTTGTTGTTGTTGTCGACATCTCTCATGTTCGTAGCCGTGACTTGATAGTTTGTCAGCATGTCATAAGGCTTGTACACCTTTTCCCATATTGCAAAGCCTTGCGCCTGGATGAAAGCCTCCATACGTGCCTTCCAAACCTGAAAATCAATGCCACTAAACACACAAGGTTTTGCAGAGTATTTCTCCATGATGATTAGTCAAAACACGTGAAAATCACATATATTAGAGCACCGTGGCTCTGATACCAATTGTAGGATGGAAGAGCACGTGAAAAAAGCTACTAGAGGGGGGTGAATGGTAGATTTAAACTTTTTAGCAGAAGCAACAAAAACCTCCTCGGCAGAAAATCGATCTGTTAAAAAAACCATGTATGTGACTGATCTAAATGTGTTCAACCGTGACAAAAGTAGTATATATTATATAGAATCAAGTCACAAAGACATGACAACAAGAATCACGGAAACCCGTCAAGAAAAACTCAGGTTATGATCGAAAGATGAAACGAGGGTCAATCTGTTCTACTCGAGTAAAAACCAGATCTGCAACACTGCAAAGAAACTCATATAGATCAGAAATACAATTCTAATGACCGTGAAATTTTCACAGATGATATATAATCAAGTTGTGAAGACAACCCAAAAACAATCATGTCAATTGGATCTGTAAAACTCGAGTTATGATCAAAACACCGAAGCACTATCGTGCTGTCCAGAAACTTGACGAGAAAGACTTGACAAAAACAAGTCGGACGAACAAGGCACAAAATCTCCTCTAAATTACGAATTTTATTGCTCAAAACATAAGAGGAACAGCCCAAGGTCATCTTACAACGAGCTCTGCCCTCCCTTGCTTATATAACCAGCCCGGAGGCCAACCCAATTCAAACTAGGACTCTAATCCTACTTAGTTTCTGAATCGAAACTTTCCATAACTGCTCAAGACTCTTCTATACACAGATAGAAGTAATTTTAAGACTTCCAAACACCTTAGGAACGTATCCCACATTCCTAAAACAACTCAACTTCGTGTCCCACACGAGATCCTATCATAACCAACTCAAATCTTTCCATATTTGAGACATAACCGACTCAGCCGTAGCCCGAGTCCATAATCCAGCCGGTTGGACCTTTCCTACCAATTCTTTACGTCCACATCTCTTCATCATGCCTTGGAACCATGTTGCCACGTCCATCCACTACTTTCACACATGCAAATACCTTACAACGACGTCCATGATATCTTCATATGCATTGTTCTTGATCCAAACATGTTACGCGACCTCCCGATCAACTCAACCATAATTCCTCCTGAATTTGGTTGTTGAACCTCATCCTCTCCCTAAGACTAGTTCAATGGATCCTATCACCAGCCATATCTTGAACTCAAGCAACACCTGCACATGAATAAACAACCAATACTTTCGAGCACAAGTCTGCAACTTGACTCACGTTAGTTCCGAAAACCACAACACCTTACGTGAACACCTCACATAAGCATGTTGCAAACCATAGAAAAATGTTAACCACCGTAAACAGCCATAACACTTCAAAAACTTAGTAAAAGAATACTAAGCAAACTTTCCATAGATGTAAAGCAAGTTCAAAACATTTGCATGGTAAAAATAGAACCATTGCAAATTAGCTCCGGACCTTGCCAAAGCTAACCGAACCTTGAGCCGGAGCTTACCAAAGATAGCAGAACCTAGCACCGGAACTTACCAAAGCTAGTCGAACCTACCGTCGGAGCTAATCAAACACATGTTGGACCTATCCATAGCAAGTCGGACCTTATGTCGGATCTTGTCGGAGCTCGGACCTAGAGTCGGGCCATGACAAAAAGAGTATTTTGGCAGAATTCAAAACTTTTATCGTCATAGCAAATGTAGACACATAGGTATCACACATACAATTGATGCTCCCAGATGACACGACCCCACGGTCTTGTCGAGCCAGGATCACGCTGAGGGGTGCTGCGTTGCACAGCACCGGATATCACACATCAAAGGTTCAAAGCGGAAGCAAAACTTTAATTACATAAGGTGGTTTATGAACATTTTTACATCAAAAGAGGTCCAGTCTACACTCGCGGGCGTAGACTATGCATCAAGTTCACGTTCAGCCTGTGAACGTGTCCTTGCTAGCACACACGCACACTAACACGGCGGTGTGCATGACTCCCACTCGACGGGGTTCCCCTCCTGGGGTTCCGTCTCCTCCTCGGGAGTCCCTTCCTCATAGAACCCTACAAAAGCTTCAAACACAAGCAGTGAGCACGAAGGCTCAGCAAGACTGACCCGTCTCTCCTAAACATGGAACTTCTACATGAGGGTTGATAGGTTACATGAGGTAAAAATCATTTGCAAGGATTCGCCTAATTAGTGGAACCTTACTTTCAAGTTTTAGCAGCAGGTTGTGGAGAACCTTACGCTAAGGCACATGAGAGAGCCACAATCAAACAAGAAACGCATTTCTCTCATGTACTTTGCCAAAAGTTGAAAAGAACTTTTGTTAGCTCTAAAATACAACAAATCATTAGCAATCAAGTCCATCTTTCAATCAGCAACATTTTAACATGCAACTAGCCTGTTCTTTCTACGTCAGGGTACAGTGAACAAGTGGTACTCACTGACCATGAGGGACGGCGATTATAATCGATTTACACCTGCAGGGTTACCCGAACAACCCGTCACGTACGCCCGTGCTCGATGTTGCCTACATCAACCATCACGGACGCCGTACGCAACTACCTTTCACCCGTCAGCCGGATGTTGAACCAGTCCAATCGTCCCGAGCAAGAGGTCTCTGCACGTGCATCTCAGTGCCGCCAGCCGATTTACACCTCGAGCTCTCAACCTACCCTCTGAACGACCAGCTATGCCTCAACATCCATCTACCCGAGTTACATCAGTTTCCCGGTTCCCATATAGCCGGTAGGTCTTCGGTACTGTTCTAGCTTGTTCAACAGGCCCGCACACGGCTCGGTCGTCAATCGACACAAGCGGAGCTACAGCACACAGGCCCCAAAGTCCTGCTGCCCTTACTCTCCGCTCGGTCTCATCTTTCTTGCAATGTGTATCATGTGCTATCTCTACCCAAGTCGAGTGCCTCTAGCCTGTGCTCGCGAGTAGTTCCAACTACTCGACTTGTACCGAATCCTACCCTAACTTAGCTTTGCAGTAGCTAACGGGGTTTGCAATCCTAAATCCAACCCATGGTTTTCTTGGCTATGCAATTGGGTTTTCAAACAAGACTCTAATGCAAGGAAATAAGTGATACTCAAAGAAAATGCTTAAAACAATAAAAATTTGTAAATAAGTTAATGCAAACCGGAGCTTGCCTTGCTGCTCTTGGTCGTAGGCTAGTTGCTCCTCCGGAGTAACAAAGTCTAGGACTTCGGGTTCCTCCTCGACCTTAGCGACTACATGATATAAGAAGTACATGTATTAATTAAATGCATTTGAATTGAGTTTTGAACTTGTGAACCTTCTAAGTCTCACTAGACAGACCCAAAGACTGTGAAACTTTTACTGTGGCTTGGTTACAGCCTAAACAGAGACTTGGTCAAGTTTTAGTTGCAGAAAAGCTCATTTGAGCCCTCCACAATTAATTATGTCCTTGACCTTAATTGGAACTCTTAGGGTATTCTAGGAATTTTCATGGAACAAGCCATGACTTTCTGAAAACTATATTTTCAGAAGGTTCTAATGGAGTTGGTTTCACTTAATTTGAAGGTTCCTAGCTAAAGATATGAGCTAAACAATTTCAGAGAAAATTCTGAAAATGTTTCTGAACATTTTCTATTTTCTCTGGAACAGTTTCACTAATCACACCATTAGGTGGATCAAATGAGCTCAAATGGTCCTGAAATTTTTATGGTAGTTCAGGGATATTTTGTTGAACATCCCAGCAAAATTTCAGAATTTTCCTCCGAGGGATTCTCCAGTTAAAATTCCACAACAGTTTAAATTTTGAGGAATTAATTATGGAGAATTAAGGATTTTTTTCATGAAGTGAAACTTGATTTGCTGGAAATTGCTCAAAGAGCTGAATCCAACAAAATTTGGTTCACTCGATTTGGAGCTTCCTAGCCAAAGTTATGAGGATTTGAAGTTTGAATGAAATCTGAAAATCGGGAAAAAGTTTAAATCTGCCGGTGGGCCACGGGGACACGTGTTGGGCGCGGAGGCGTCAGCACACTGAGGCCTACAGGGTTTTTGCGCGCCAGCACATCAGATCCCAGCCACAGCCCGATCCCGATTTAAAATATCTGCCACTGACAGCTGGGGTCCACCCCCTTCGTCTACCTCCCGCCGCCCTCGCTCTGCCGCCGGGGTACCTCGCATGAGAGCTCGCCGGCAGCCTCTGTGGAGCTCCAAGCTTCATAATTCCGGCCACCCCTGCCAACTTTCACTCGGAGAATACGATTCCGGGCTCAGATCGTCATGACAACGACCGGCACATGGTCGGCGATGAGCGGCGGCTTCGGAAAGACTTCGGCCGTGTCGGCCAACTTCTCTAGCACCCCAACTGACCGAGGAAACGGCCGGAAAGCATCAGTGATACCTCAGGAACCTCGGCCGGCGCTGTGTTCTTGCAGGGAGAAAATGGCGAGGGCTTCGGCCGAGGAGGGGGGCGCCTTAAGAAGGGGTCCGGAACCGACCCTGGGCCCGTGCGTGGGCAAGCTGCTGGTGGCGCGGTGGCCTCCCTCGGTGGCGCTCTCGGGAGGAGCTCGGGGACCCGAGTACTGAAAGTCTCAGTCGGTTGGATCATCCCAGTGGCTGACATGTGGGTCCCATTTTCATTTTTAACCTCTGAGATTAACTCCTATTCACTGTTGTAAACAGTAGTTCCCACAAAGCCCCTGGTGATTTGAATTATCTACCCTTGAACCATTTGAATTGGTTAGAATTCAAATTGGGTTTGGTTTGAATGAATTTCAGCACATGTTCAGTTTGAAATTCAAATAAAGTTTGAATTTGCCCCACTTAGCTCATGTCAAGATCAACTCCAAATGGAGTGAAAATTTGTGTGTGAGCTCACAAAAATGTGCTGAGTAGGAATATGCCTCCCACTTTTGAATTTATGAGATACAAACAGTTTGAATTTGAATATGAGTTCAAACTACCCTCTTTCTAGCTATACCCATAAGGACCTCAAAAAGGTTTTGAATTTGGGTGAAACTTGGCATGGGCATTCCTAGCAATGTGTAGGAGTTTTCAAATGCCCAGCCCTTGTATCTCACATGTGGGAAATACCACTTTTGTACTATGTGAGTTTGTTCTCTAATGAGCATGTTGATGGTAGTTACTTGCTTTTCAAATGTGTTCATCAACTTTCTTCAAATGAGGTGTGTGTGTGTGGTGATGAACACTTTAAATATGTGTCAAAACTGAGGCCCTTACATTCGTCCCCCCTTAAAAGAATCTCGTCCCGAGATTATAAGGTGAAAATGAGAGAGAGGACGGTAGAAAATTACCGGATATGCGACGTGAAAAAGTCGGGGTAGTTAGCGCGAAGAAATTCTTCGCTCTCCCATGTCGCTTCGTCCACGGAGTGATTACTCCATAGAACTTCGTAGAACCACAACGTGCGGTTGCATGTGGTTCGGGCATTCTCGTCAATGATCTGAACCGGTTCCTCCCGATAGGTGAGATCCGGTTGCAGTTCTTCAATGTCCTCCAGCTGAACGGTAATTGATAGCTTGAGACACTTCCTCAGCTGGGAAATATGAAAGACGTCGTGCACACCGGAAAGTGCTTCTGGTAGTCTCAGCCGGTATTGCTACTGATCCACATCTTTCGGTAATCTGGAATGGACCGATGAATCGGGGTGCCAACTTTCCTCTCACCCCAAATCTGTTTACGCCCTTCATTGGAGAGACACGTAGATATACGTGATCCCCGACTTCGAATTGTAATGGGCGTCTTCTCCGGTCCGCATACTGTTTCTGACGGGATTGGGCGGCTTTTAGGTTCGCTTGAATCAGTCGAACCTTCTCTTCCGTGTTGTTGACAAGGTCAATCCCGAAGGTAACCCTTTCGCCAAACTCACACCAATTCAGTGGTGTGCGGCATTTTCTCCCTATAGCCTCTCGTAGGGCGCCATCTTTATGCTGGCTTGGTACCCATTGTTGTACGAGAACTCGGCTAACGGCAAGTGATCATCCCAATTCTTGTCGTGGTTGATAGCGCAAGCTCGTAGCATGTCTTCTAGGATCTGATTTACCCGCTCGGTTTGCCCATCCGTTTGCGGGTGGTATGCTGAACTACGGATCAGCTTCGTCCCCAATGCAGCGTGCAACTGCTCCCGAAAACGGGACACAAATAAAGTGCCCCGATCCGATATGATGCTACGGGGTACGCCGTACAAGCATAGGATCCGTGATATGTATAGTTCAGCGTACTTCTTGGCATTGTAGTTGGTGTTGACCGGGATGAAATGGGCAACTTTGGTGAGCCGGTCGACGATCACCCACACAGAATCATGTTTCTGAAAGGATGTGGGTAAACCGATGATGAAGTCCATGCTCGCATCCTCCCACTTCCAGGCAGGAACGCCCAGTGGTTGTAGCAGTCCCGGTTTCCGCATATGATCCGCCTTCACCCTTCGACATGTATCACACTTGGACATGTACTTCGCGATCTCCCACTTCATCCGTGTCCATCAAAACTTGCTTCTGAGTTCTTGATACATCTTGTTGCTGCCGGGATGAATAGAAAATTTTGATAAGTGGGCCTCATCAAAAATTTTCTTCCATAGCTCCGGGTTATTTCAAGCTTTGGTATTCTGGTTCGGCTGGGACTAGGAATGGCGTAGGTGTTCTAATAGATAAGAGTCTTAAGGATGGAGTAGTGGATGTTCGAAGACGAGGGGATAGGATCATCTTAATCAAGATAGTAATTGGGGACATTGTCTTGAACGTCATTAGTGCTTATGCCCCACAAGTTGGGCTCATCATGAGTGCCAAGCGGCAATTTTGGGAGGACTTGGAGGATATGGTTAGTAGTGTACCGATAACCGAGAAACTCCTCATAGGGAGAGATCTCAATGGTCATGTGGGTGCAACTAATCTAGGATTTGAGGGAGTACATGGAGGTTTTGGATGCGGCGATAGAAATCAAGAGGGTAAGGACATCCTAGACTTTGCCGTAGCCTATGATCTGTTGATAGCTAACACCCTCTTTAGGAAGAGGCAATCTCACCTAGTGATCTTTAGTAGTGCCCAACACTCTAGCCAGATTGATTTGTCCTCACTAGGAGAAAGGATAGACGGGGGTGTCTTGATTGTAAGGTGATCCCGGGGGAGTGTGTTGTGACACAACATAAGCGTGTGGTAGCTGACTTTCGCTTCCATACATGCTCTTTGCGGGACAAAGGTGTCAAAATCACAAGAACAAAGTGGTGGAAGTTGAAGGGAGAATCACAAGAATCCTTTAAAAATAGGGTGATCATAGAAGGACCCTGGGCAGAAAATGGAGATGCAGATAGTATGTGGATGAAGATGGCAACTTGCATTAGGAAGGTAGCTAGTGAGGTGTTCAGTGTGACAAAGGGAAAGAAACTTGTAGATAAAGACACTTGGTGGTGGAATGAGGATGTACAAAAGTCCATTAAGGAGAAGAAGGAGTGTTACAAGAGTTGGCATAATGATAGAAGCGCAAGCAACATGCTTAAGTACAAAGAGGCGAAGAAGAATGCAAAGCGGGCTGTGAGTAAGGC
This sequence comes from Neostapfia colusana, assembly GCA_030760725.1. Classification (NCBI taxonomy): domain Eukaryota; kingdom Viridiplantae; phylum Streptophyta; class Magnoliopsida; order Poales; family Poaceae; genus Neostapfia; species Neostapfia colusana. The sequence continues at coordinate 23,351,394 of JASWHV010000011.1, forward strand.
AAGAGGACAGGCCTATGATAAGTTATATGAGAGACTAGAGACAAAAGAAGGTGAAAAGGACATATACAAGGTAGCGAAAATCCGCGAGAGAAAGATGAGGGATCTCAATCAAGTTAAATGCATCAAAGATGAGACTGACCGCATTCTAGTGAAGGATGAAGAGATTAAGAATAGATGGCGTGATTACTTTAATGGGCTATTCAATGATGGGAATGGGAGCACTATGGTTGAGTTGGATGACTCCTTTGATGACTCCAACAGGCGGTTCATGCGGAGGATACAAGAGTTTGAGGTTAAGGAGGCCTTAAAAAGGATGAAAGGAGGAAAGGCCCTCAGTCCTGACGATGTCCCTATTGAGGTGTGGAGATGTCTTGGGGACGTGGCAATAGTATGGCTCACAAAGCTATTCAACCACATTTTTCGGTCAAACAAGATGCCTGAAGAATGGAGGAAAAGTATATTAGTACCTATCTTCAAAAATAAAGGAGATATTCAAAGTTGTACTAATTATCGAGGCATTAAGCTTATGAGTCATACTATGAAGCTTTGGGAGAGAGTGATTGAACACCGCTTGAGGAAAGTGACCAATGTCACTAAAAACCAGTTTGGTTTTATGCCTGGGAGGTCTACAATGGAGGCGATCTTCTTACTTCGTCAGCTTATGGAGAGATATAGGGAGCAGAAGAAGGACTTGCATATAGTGTTCATCGACTTGGAGAAGGCGTACGACAAGATACCAAGGTCAGTCATGTGGTGGGCACTAGAAAAACATAAAGTGCCAACAAAGTACATTACCCTTATCAAGGATATGTACAATAATGTTAGGACAAGTGTGCGCGTAAGTGATAGTGAGACTGATGCATTCCCTATCACGGTAGGACTACATCAAGGATCAGCTTTGAGCCCATACATCTTTTCCTTGGTGATGGATGAGGTGTCGAAGGATATACAAGGGGATATCCCTTGGTGCATGCTCTTTGCTGATGATATAGTGCTGGTAGATGGAACTAGAGAGGGTGTTGATAAGAAATTAGAGTTATGGAGACAAACCTTAGAGTCCAAGGGGTTTAGACTTAGTAGGACCAAAACCGAGTATATGAGGTGTGACTTTAGTGGTGTTGGTCGTGAAGAGGGAAATGTTAGTCTACAAGGACAAATAGTACCTAGAAGGGACTCTTTCCGATACTTAGGATCAATGTTACAAAGCAATGGCGATATTGATGAGGATGTTTGCCACAGGATCAAGGTAGGGTGGATGAAATGGCGACAAGCCTCTGGAATCCTATGTGATAGGAAAGTCCCACAAAAGCTAAAAGGGAAGTTCTATAGGACGGTGATCAGACCCGCGATGCTCTATGGGGCGGAATGTTGGCCAACTAAATGGCAACATGTCCAACAAATGAGTGTCGCAGAGATGCGCATGCTACGGTGGATGTGCGGGCACACGAGAAGAAACCGAATAAGGAATGAGGTGATTCGAGATAAGGTAGGGGTGGCACCGATTGAAGAGAAGTTAGCCCAACATCGACTTAGGTGGTTTGGACATATCCAACGGAGACCTCCAGAAGCACCGGTTAACAGTAGGATTTTAAGAGGTAGAGAAAATATTAGGAGGGGTAGAGGACGACCAAGGTTGACCTGGGAGGAGGCGGTAAAACGAGATTTGAGAGATTGGAATGTATCCAGAGACTTAGCTCATGATAGGACCGCATGGAAAGTAGCAATCCATGTGCCAGAATCGTAGTCTTGTTTTTTTCTTTTTTCTTTTCTCTTTTCTCTTTTCTCTTTTCTTTTTTTCTTTTTTCTTTTCTCTTTTCTCTTTTTCTTTTTTTATTTTTCTTTTTCTTTTTTTTTCTTTTTTTCTTTTTTTTTCTTTTTTTCCTTTTTTTTTCTTTTTTCCTTGTTCTTATAACTCTTCCTCTCTTTTACTTCATTGATATTGGGTTTCATGTCTAGCCGACCCCAACAGGCTTGGGCTAAAGGCTTGGTTGTTGTTGTTGTTGTTGTATAGCTCCGGGTTATGGGGTACGACGATCCGGTCCTTGAACCATAGAACGTCGCCTTTGTCCTTCCGGAAACATTTCAACTCCCCACTGTCTACACGTCTCCGCAGATGCGACATGCCCTTGTCATGTTTCTGAGATGCCGCTATCTCTTCACGGATGGTGGGGATCAAAGCTAGGTTGTAGAGAGCTCCATGTGGAATCACATGCAGTGGTGGTTCGCTCTCTTCCAACTGTGTGATGGTTGGATTGTTGACGTGTGACTTGCGGCTCAGCGCATCTGCCACTAAGTTTGCCTTGCTCGGATGATAATGGATCTCTATTTCATAATCCTTTATCAATTCTAACCATCTTCGCTGCCTCATGTTCAGCTCCTTCTGAGTGAATATGTACTTGAGGCTCTTGTGGTCGGTATATAAATGTACGAGGTTACCGAGTAGGTAGTGCCTCCACATCTTGAGTGCGAGTACCACGGCAGCGAGCTCCAAGTCGTGGGTTGGATAATTTTGCTCATGGTTCCTAAGCTGCCGTGATCCATACGCGACCACTCTCCGGTCTTGCATCAGCACACATCCGAGCCCAATGCCGGATGCATTGCAGTACACATCGAACGGTTTTGTTGTGTCTGGCTGCGCCAAAACCGGTGTTGATGTTAGGTGCTTGACTAAAGCCTTGAATGCTGCTTCACATGCTGGACTCCAAACATATTTGGTAGCCTTCTTCAGCAGCTCCGTCATAGGCTTGGCAATCTTCGAGAAGTTCAGAATGAACCTCCGATAATATCCCGCGAGTCCGAGGAAACTCCGTACCTCGTGAACAGTCCTCGGGGATTTCCAATTCAGCACTTGAGTGATCTTGCTCGGGTCTACAGTGATACCCTCCGCTGAGATGATATGCGCGAGAAAAGGCACTTGCGATATCCAGAATTCGCACTTGCTGAATTTTGCGTATAGCTTGTGATCCCGCAGCCGTTGCAAGACTATACGCAGATGCTTTTTGTGATCTTCCTCCGACTTGGAATATACCAGGATGTCGTCGATGAAGACCACGACATACTTGTCCAGCTCCGGCATGAATACCGAGTTCATCAAGTACATGAAGTGAGCTGGAGCATTGGTGAGGCCGAAGGACATGACCAGGTACTCATAAAGTCCGTACCTCGTCAAGAAAGCCGTCTTCGGAATGTCCTCCGCCCTTATCTTAATCTGATGGTACCCGGATCTTAAGTCCATCTTGGAAAAGATCTTTGCTTCGACCAACTGATCAAACAACATGTCGATCCGTGGCAACGGGTACTTGTTCTTGATGGTTACGGCATTTAATGGACGATAGTCCATGCAAAGCCGCAACGTCTCATCCTTCTTCTTTACAAATAATGCCGAACAGCCCCATGGCGAGTAGCTCGGCCTAATAAAACCCTTCTCCAGGAGGTCCGTTAGCTGAGTCTTCAATTCTGCCAATTCCTTGGGCGCCATCTTGTACGGCCTTCGGGATATTGGCATGGTTCCCGGTGCAAGTTCAATCTTGAACTCCACCTCTCTATCGGGTGGCATCCCTGGTAAATCATCCGGGAACATGTCAGGGAACTCTCGGACCACTGGAATATCTTCCAATCTGATGGTTGTGGACTGATAGATGCTTGGAAGTTTTATTTCTGGACTGTCCAGAAATAAGGAATGAGATTCGTGCACTTCTGAATTCAAATGCACGATTCGGAGGACGGTGTATAAAACAGCACCGTGGCGGGTTAACCACGACATCCCTAAGATGACATCGACCTTTTGTCCCTCTAAAATTATGAGAGACGTAGGGTATACTCTACTCTCTAAGCACAATGGCGCTTTTGGAACCATCATGCTTGCTGAAATTTTCCCACCCGGTGAACAGATCACATAAGGACTATCGGTGGGTAGTATTTGCAAGCTATACTTATCAATGAAAGCTTGGCTAATGAAGCTATGTGTGGCGCCTGAATCAAACAATACTATGGCGGGATGCTGGTGGAGTTGGAACATACCCGCAAGGATTGGCTCACCCTCCGGCACGTCCTCTATGGCAAGCTGGTGGACAGTGCCGGGCCTAGGGTTTGCCCGCCGCGCATTAGTAGGGTTCCGGGGTTGATTCCTCCTCCAGAAACTGTGGTGCAACTCCGCCGCCTTGCCTCTCCGGACAACTGCTGGCGAAGTGTCCGGGACGACCACACATGTAACATGTGGCCGCTGCTTGTGCAGTGCTCGGGGGACGAAAGCCCGGCATGCTCTGCTGAGGTGCATACGCACGCGGCATCGCCCGCTGCTGCTGTTGTTGTAGTGGAGGTGGTGCTGGAAGTGCCGGCCTGAATGCCGGTGAAGAATACGGCCCACTGCGGAACGGCATCGGCATCTGAGGTGGCTGCCAGCGGGGACTTGATGGTGGGCGATTCACCATCCGAAATTTTTGAGAAGGACCGCCTCCTTCTCTGCTGCTTTGCGGCGCGCTTCACTTTTGTTTCTCCGCTGCCGCTAACTCCTTGCCGGAGTCCTCCTGGACAATCGCAGCATTAATTATGTCGTTGAGGCTGCCGCGATTGAACATCGCCAATTTGTCTTTCAGGAGCGGGTTAAGCCCCTGGTAAAATTGGTCCCGCCGCTTCTCGTCAGTATCGGCGTGATATGACGCATAGAGCGCGAGATCGTTGAACGCCTTGGAGTATTCTAGAGCGTTCCGGCTCCCTTGTTGCAGGTGTAAGAATTCCTGTGTCTTCCTCTTCATCAGACCTGGCGGTATGTGATAGGCTCTGAAGGCCGTCCGGAACTCCGCCCAGGTCATAACTCGGTCGGTGGGCAGTGAAGCACAGAAGTTTTCCCACCACGCGCTCGCGGATCCTTGGAGCTGCTGGACCGCGAACTGAGTCTTGCGCTGCTCGCTTATCTGGAGCAGCCCGAACTTCATCTCTATTGCGCGGAGCCAGTTGTCCTGTCAAGAGGTTCATCCGCCCTTGAGAAAACCGGGGGATGAGTCGCTAGGAAGTCAGAGTAGGAGCTCTGTTGACGCTCCTCACGATCTTGACGTCTCTCTGGGCGAGACGTATTGGCGATGAGAGTTTGCAGCAACTCCTTGTGCTGCTGATGAGAACCCGCCATTGCCGCGACGATGTCGGCCAATGTAACCGTTGGCAGTGGCGGTGGCGGTGTTTGCTGTTTCTGTTGCTGCTGCTGTCCCGAGGAGTCCTCGGGAGGCTGTTGGGAGGTATCTCCCCCTTGGCTGGTACCCCCAACATCCGGGTTGGCACGAGTACGAGTCATTCTGAAATTCAAATAGCAGCGATTAGCACATGTTATACTTAAAATTCCATATGCAACAGTAGGTATTGAAGTGACACATGAATAATTTGCACAACATTCACATATATTGATAAAGCATAAACTTTATACAAGATACATTATTCCCGGTCTCCGAGAAGTCGTGTTCATGTAGTCACTACCTATACATACGCTACTGCCTACACGACATGTCACCGATTACAAAAGTTTGGGTTACCCTATCCTAGCTGCCCTACTCGGCAACTGTAACCCCCTACTCGGAGTAGAACTCAACCTCCTGTGGATCATCCTCCTCCGGTACCTCTGCTGGTGGCTCAGGATGTACAACCTCGTCTCCCATCTCGGGTTCTCCCAATGCCGGAAGACCCAAGACCACCGGTATGCCCAATACCGGAGGTACGAGGTCCTGCAATGCATGCACCTCGTCCATGGCCTGGTTGTAGTCTTCTTCCCAGCCTTGCCCTTCCTCAATGGCGTCGTCCCGCTCTTGAGTAAGGTCCTCATTCTGCTGGGTTAAAGTCTGCACCAGCTCTTGTAACGCCACGATGTCGACACGGCTTTTCTTCTTCGCCTTCTTCAGACGATGCAACTGATTGTGCTGTTCATTCAGTCGCTTGATCGTCGGAAGGAGCACATTGCGGAGTGCGCTGTGAGCACTCTCGAAATGGTCTCCACGGCTTGTGCTCTCCTTGAGCTTTGCGGCGAGATGCTCTGTATGAACAGCTTGGCTGTCCATCACGGCGTTTCCCGCCCTCATCTGGAGGATGAGGTTTGCCTCCGCGGGGTTGTACCTTGGGCAACTCAGGTCTGTTGCCTCCCGGTACCTCCCTTCCCACACATGATGAGCCCGTCTCTCCACCGGAACGAGCACGTATGGAGTTCCCTCCATCGCTCTCACGTGTAGTTGGCAGAAACGTAACATGGTGTCAGAGGCTGCCACTTGCCACATCCCTTCCGGTTGCCTACCTCTCACCGTGACGGTGAACGGCACCCAACCGGGTGGCGTAGGTCCTGCAGCGACTTCGACATGGATCATCCACGTCTTGTTCCCCTCCTCGCCTTCTTCCTTGGCGAAGTACTGCGGCATTTGGTTGTACCCGAAATATTGAAGCATTTGCCACAATGCTTCCGGATAGCCGCTGCGGTGAGAACAGTGAGATTCCACCCAACCGTTCTCGAACTGTTTATCCGCTGTCATCTGTAAAAATATATTTGAGAAATGTCAAATATTTATTTAAACAGTAAACCATTGAGTTATAACACCAAACATGTCATTGAACTCATAAAACTTGGAAATATAGTTCAAATTTAAACAAATTTGACTACTGATCTGCTGTCCAACATGACAGCCCTGACCATTTTCCATTTCAACATGATTTAGGCCATGCTAAAGGCAAAACCAATTCTGGAGCTCAACATCAAAGTTAAAGCTAACTTCAATAGATTTCCAGAAAGTGTTTGATTGGCCTAAGATATATCCTTGTTCAAAAGTTATGAGATGTCAAAATTAACAGAATTTCTGGAAAAGTGGACAGCACCTCCCTGCTTTAGGTGCTGATTTGATCCAAGAATCCCAGTTAATTCTGCTCCCAATCCGACAAAACTTTCTGTTACAAAGTTGTAACCCATCTCATAAGCTTTCCAGAAATACCTTATTTTCTATTTTTAGATTTGTATGCAGGAAGTTGTGCTCAATTTACAGAGAGTTTACAGGGAGTTTTTGCTCTGCCCTGTTTCCTGGACAGTTTCAACTCCACTGCATTTTTCGATTGGTTAAGGGCTGAAACACCTCTGGACATCAACAGAAAAGTTGTAAAGCTCTTCCAAAGCTTCCCAGAAATGTATCATATGACCCTAACCTTGAAAGAACTCAACCTCTAACCTCTGATTAACTTCAGCCTTGATTCAGCTGAAAACAGAGTGCTCTGTCCTTAGCAACCTATAAGTTGAAAACTTGTTAACTTTGAATATTCTGTTTAAGGGAAAGAGTCACATCCAGTTTTAGTGCTTTGGATCAAAACCTTCAAGCTTTACAATGAAGTTGTTCATTTAGTGGGGTGTGACATCGATGCGTCACCAGATCATGTCGGTACTACGTCCTCACAAAACAAAACCTATACCGGACTTAGCCGGCTTCGTTAATTCAGTGGCACTAAACGTCACTCACACACGGATGCTACACGTCTACCGTTTCATGGTTAGACTACCTGCAGAAACTCAAACAATCATCACACTCGGCTGCACACCGAGCCCGGAATCCATACAGTTCGTACACCCGGCCGTCATCACTCGCCCAGATGTTCTCAAGCCAAACACGCCTTGAGTTACGTGTTCACATTTCAGACCACGTGACGGGGTCTCCCAAATTGCACCACGCACGCCAGGGACAGAGGTTGCTTGAATACCCCAAACGACATGAAGAGTTGTAGAGGATACCAAAGCGGGTCGGGTTACCTGCCACCCGTGGGGCTCCACCCTTCAGCTTGTGCACACTGGTGGACAGCGCTTACGTGTACCCCCCAAGACATAAACGTCCCTAGATGCACGATTTTCCGACATAGACAAATAGGTTAGTATGCCACTTTCTATACACTAATAACATCCTTATACGGGCTACTAAATCGTTCCTCACTGGATTTTTTTGAAAAAGATGACCTTTTTAGTGCGTTAAACCTCAAGTGAGCTCTGATACCAATGCTGACACGACCCCATGGTCTTGTCGAGCTAGGATCACGCTGAGGGGTGCTACTTTGCACAGCACCGTATAACACCACATCAAAGGTTCAAAGCGGAAGCAAAACTTTTATTACATAAGGTGGTTTATGAACATTTTTACATCAAAATAGGTCCAGTCTACACTCGCGGGCGTAGACTACGCATCAAGTTCACGTTCAGCCCGTGAACGTGTCCTTGCTAGCACACACACACACACACTAACACGGCGGCGTGCATGACTCCCACTCGACGGGGTTCCCCTCCTGGGGTTCCGTCTCCTCCTCGGGAGTCCCTTCCTCATAGAACCCTGCAAAAGCTTCAAACACAAGCAGTGAGCACGAAGGCTCAGCAAGACTGACCCGTCTCTCCTAAACATGGAACTTCTACATGAGGGTTGATAGGTTACATGAGGTAAAAATCATTTGCAAGGACTCGCCTTAGTGGAACCTTACTTTCAAGTTTTAGCAGCAGGTTGTGGAGAACCTTACGCTAAGGCACATGAGAGAGCCACAATCAAACAAGAAACGCATTTCTCTCCATAGGATCAAAGAGCACGTGAAAAGCTACCAGAGGGGGGTGAATGGTAGATTAAAATTTTTCGCAGCGGAAACAACAAAAACCCCTCAGCAAAAAATCAATCAGTTAAAGAAACCGTGTGTGCAAGTGTTTTCAAACGTGTTCAACCATGACAAATCAAGTAGAGAGGTAGAGAATCAAATCACGGATCTAATGCAACAAGAATCACTTGAAAACACGAAGTAAAACTTGAGATACGATCAAAACATTAAACGAAGATCAATCTGTTCTACCCGATATAAAACAGATCTGCAACGCTGCAAAGAAACTCGTGTATCTCAAAAACTACGGATCCGAAGCTCGTGAAAATTTCATAAATGATAGATAATTGAGTTGTGAAGACAACCCAAAAAGAATCACATCAATCGGATCTGTAAAACTCGAGTTATGAACGAAACACCGAAGCAACGTCGGTCTGTCCAGAAACTCGGCGAGAAAGACTTGACAAAAAACAAATCGGACGAACAAGGCACAAAAGCTCCTCGAAACTATGAACTTTATTCAATAGAAACACAAGAGGAACAGCCCAAAGTTCTCTCCCCACAAGAGCTCTGGCCTCACTTGCTTTTATAGCCAGCCCTCAGGCTAATCAATCCAATCTAGCACTCCTACTCCTAATTGGACTCGTATCCTAACTTACCAACCTATCACCTTAGCTTATTAAGCACCTACATTACTACACAGATGAAATGGACCCGATCCCTCAACCCATCATCATTATCAAGTGAACATAGTCTCATCTCCAATGTTAAGCTTCCCGCTTAACATCCACAACTTCCCAATTCATCATCCTCTAATCATGAATAAGTCCAAGCCGCTCTTGACCGTGAGCACGGTTGTCATGACAGTTTTGACTCTGCAGAGTTTGCACCACTGTATCCACATGTAGTGATTTCATCCCCCGATGTCGGGTCTACTAAAAGAACCTCCATTATGCCAGTGGCCGCGAACCACATTCACACTTCCCAGGTGTGTAGCCAGGAGATCACTACGAGGCATTTACAAAGGAATTCCCAACGAGCGTGGGCCCACTGAGGTTTCACCCCTAACAGCATATAAGAGGCTCCAACCCCGCTGCAGTGGCCCCCTCTTGAGCCTTGCGGTTCATATGGTAGTCCAGCTGACACCTATTCCCCGCACCATCCAAAACACCCATACTACGTCGGGGATACACCTAATTAATTGGCCAAGCTGCCCCATCTCAGCATGTGGTTGGCACGGTAAAGCCAGGTTACATGCTCCATGAACCGATCCTTAGGATCCAGGCAAGTACTAAACACAAACCCGAATCTCGTGCACCCAGCACCAACCAAATCATCCAACTTGCCTTGATCCCTACCTCTACATAACTCATAATGTCTCATTCAAAAGTAAGGCAAACAAGTTGATGATCTCATATCCCACTTATCCCATTCTGAGCATGGCTAAGCATAAGTAATATGAATGAATGACATAATAAAACAAATCCCAACCCAAGCTACAAGGAAACAAGATAATGCAATTCTAGGGAAACTTCCTAGCATGGGTTTCATATTTCAATTGACAATGCAAATAATTCTATCTACACATCCTAGCATAGGATCAAAGTGGTCAAGGACACTTGCCTTCTTCCTGCTGCTCTGGGAATGGAAAGTCTTGGTCTTGGAAGGGGAGAACTTGCTCTGGGGCAGGTTCTACTCATGCCAATAGACATAGCAAAAGAAAACAACAATCCATAAGCCGTAGTCCACACTTTCACTTCATGCAAACCACACATACATACATATGAAAGTCATTCACATTTCTAAGTGTTGTGATTAACCTAGATGTGTTGATTTTAGGCCTACATGCACTTTTATACATATATACATTATTTCTAACTTTTGTATTCAGATTTCTATTTGCACACTATATATGAATTTCCAATTTGAACAAATTATTTATATTTAATTAATACACTTCTTAGCCACAAAGTTTGCATGAAAGATAATTTCCTACTCCAAATAGGTTTTCAGATCTTCTACAAAATCCTAAACTGAAGTTTTTGGATTTGGAGACCTCATTTATCATTTCCTAATTATGCATACTTATTTTCCTATATTTTCAGATTTATTTTCTATGCCTAAAAGTAAATTTTAATATTAAAATAGTAAGGCATATCATCTAAACAGAATAGGTTCTGATCTAAAATGTTCATTAAAATATTTTTGAACTTTCTCTCTGATGTGAAACAATTTAAATTTATTTTACTAGTTTTTAGAATTATTTCCTAGCCTAAAATGTGTCTCTAGAGATAATAAAAATGAGCAACACTTAGGCAGATTCTATTTCAGCCTAAAATCTATTTTTAACTCATTCTAAAGTTTTCCAAGTGCTAGGAGAGTTTAAATTCATATTTGCACATGTGTTTGCATCACCATTTAAATTTAAATCCTAGTCACATGTTCAAATTTCTAAATTTAATTTTCCTATAGGGTCTAAAAGGCAAATCCACCCTATTGCAGGGTTTAATTTACTATTTCCTAAATTTTCAAAGGCCTAATTACACACAACAGAGGGGTTTTTCTTAATTTTTATTAAGTCCAGGGGCTAAAACTGAGTTTTAAATGAATTTACATAAATTTCTGAAGGTCCAGGGGCTAGATCAGAAGTTTCCGGGGCTAGCTCGTGTTTTCTGAGATCCCCAGGGGGTAGCGCGTAAGAATCCCGACCTTTATAATGCGGGGCTGACGTGGGCCGTTGGATTTAAAACAGACGGCTCAGATTAGATTGCCGAAGCGGTACGCGTCGATTTAATTTCTACCGTGCGATTTAAAATAGACGGCCCTCAAGGGGCCACGTCGCCCCCGGCCAGAGTTCGCCCGTGCGCGCGGCGGCGCACGGCGGCAGTGGTGCGATCTTACCGGCGAAATCTCGGTTTTTGCCGTTGTGCGTTAGAAATCGCATCTTTTTGCACAGATCGACCGCGGAGGGGTAGGGGGAGGCTCACCGAGGGGTCTTCTTGGGCACGGGAGGGTTGGAGTAGGCTCTGCAACGGCGACGGGCGGAAGGGCTCCTCGGTGCTCGATGGAGGAGTGGTTTGGCTCGGCGATACCTCGCGTTCTCCGATCGTGGTGCTTCCCTGCGGTTAGCAGATGGTGTATCGAGGGTCAGATAGGGTCGGGTCATGGAAATTCGACGGCTTCAAAGATGACTGGCGGCTAGATTTCACCGGAGCTCGACGGCGTCGGTTGTCTGGGAGGCAATTCGTTCCGTAGTGGGCGTCACCGGCTAGTGTTCGATGCTGCGATGATGTGAAACCGGTTAGGTGGACCAGAACGGCGTTATGCCGAAGGGAATTCGGAGGTTGGGCGGCAGTGCTCACCGGCGGCAGAAGTTCGCGAACGAGGTGGTGAGCAGAGGGGGTTTACGGGAGTTTAAATCGGCCCGGAGTCCCGGTGTGGGTGTGTGCGTGCGGAATCGGCGCTCGTGGGGGCGGATCAGTTGGTTGCGATCGAGGAATTCGGCCAGCGGCTCGCGATCAGTGCGGAAAGGTCGGTGGCGGTTGGGCGCGCGCGCGAGGAGGGGGATGGCGCGGGCCCCGCGTGTCAGTGAGAGGGTGATAGGGGGGCGCGCGGGTTTGGGCTGACTGGCGCGCGCGGTCTTGGGCCGGCTGGCGGGTTTCGGCCCACTGGCCGGTTTTGGTTTTCTTTTTCCTTTTCCTTTTTCTGGTTTGATTCAAATCTAAATTCTAGTTTGAATTTGAATTTCTCCACCACATGCAATACGTCCAAAAAATTTTAAATTCGCCTCTTTAGCATGTTTTGGGGTGTTACAAAACACATCCGGATATTCACGTACCACCGGAATGTCCTCTATCTTCACAGTTTCCGCGTGGTTCACTGTTGCAATCCGTTGCCGACTGGCGCCGAGAAATAATATATGAAGACCGTGCTATGGGAAGTTGAGCTCAACGGTCCTAGAGCTGATGTTGAGAACTGCATAGTGGTAATTCAACCATGACATCCCTAAAATGACGTTGATCTTCAGACCCTCAAGAATAATGAGAGTCGTGGGGTATATTCTACCGGCCAAACAAAGAGGTGCTCAGGAGACAATCTCACTTGTAGTACTGCTGCCCCCGGGCGAAGATATGAGGTATTGACTCTTTGTAAAAGTTGTTTGGAGATGATGTTGAGCCAAAAAAGATTGGCTAATGAAGTTGTGAGTGGCACTAGAATCAAAGAGAATTAACACCGGTAGCTGATTCAGAGAAAATATCCCTGCTAAAGCGGCTTCTCCTTCCAGAATATCATCCATCACTGTGTAGTGAATACTGCCCCTTGTCTGCCCTCTTTTCTGCAGATTTAGGTACGGGTCTGAATATTGCAAATATGATGACCCACAACCTTGAATTCCCTCCGGACAATACCTAGCATAATGGCCCATACGCCCACAAGTTAAACACGGATGTCTCTCCGGTTCTTCGCTGACTTGCGGTTGGATACTAGGTACACATGGCTGCAGTGATGGAGCACAAACCACCATCTGATGCTGCTGCTGTGGAGGTGGTACAAGTTGTGGTACTTGACCAGCAATCAACCTCTGAAGAGTTGATCGTACAGGTGGCCTCCATCTTTCATCGGATGGCGTTTGGTACACCAAACGGTACTTTTGAAGCACATAACTTGTGCTGGCTTGCTCGATCTCACTCATTCTTCTTTTCTCAGCTTGCCACTCGAGTGTCGGCTTCTCTTGGATGAGATCCGCATCGACCATGTCGGTGTACCTGCCTTTATTGTGCATAGCCAACTTCTCCTGTAATATGGCACTCAGGCCATAGAAAAATAAATCACACCGTGCCTCTTCTTTCACCACATATTCGGGAGCATATTGGGCCAAAAGGTTAAACCTTCTGACATACTCAAGGACACTCATGTCCCCTTGCTTCAAGCTCAAAAATTCCTCCCGCTTTGCCTTGATAATTCCTATTGGTATGTGACGAGTACGAAAGGCTTCACAGAACTCACTCCATGTTACTTGATGACCTTTCGGAATGGTGGCGAGATGTTCAACCCACCAGTTTCCGGCGGCTCCATGGAGTTGTTGAGCGGCAAACATTGTCTTTTGAACTTCATCACACTCAAATACTCCGAACTTTGACTCCATGAAATGAAGCCACTGATCTGCTTCCACAGGTTCGGTAGCTTCAGTAAAGATTGGCGGTTGAGTCGCCAAGAAATCTAGATAAGCGTTCCGAGGTGGAATTACTTGTTGCGTGTTTTGGAGTATGCCCTGCTGTACCAAGGCTTGGAGTAAGCATGTGTTCTCTTGAGTTGCTTTTTGAAGTAGCCTGGTGTTCTCTTGTTTAGACTCAACAACACGATTCATCAGATCCATCCATCCCGTGGATGGTGATCCCGACGGTGGAATAGAAGCATCACCGCCTCGGCGAGAACTCCCGGTCTTACTCCTAGAGCGAGTACGAACCATACTGCAAAAATACATTTCGAGCTGAGTTAAACATGAACTCAGCAGTATGTGAGACTAATGAAAACATTAATATGTCAAAACTTTATAAAAGCAGTAACAAAATCCATGTTTATACAGCTCCTTAGAGTAGGCATAACTAACCAGTCTATCTGTACAGAACAGACCTTTATGCACTAAATCCAGATTTTGTTCTGGTTAACAGCATTTTAATAACTCAAGTTGAATACCAAAATTAAATTTGACTTCATTATATTTCCAACTAGTATTCATATGCCTTCAGATGATCTCTGTATCAAAAGTTATGATTTTCCAAATTGACAGAATTCCTGGATAAAATTTGCCAGCATCTCCTTTGTATGTGGCTATTTTTATCACAGATGTATATGACAATACAATAAGAATCTGAACAAGATTTGAACTACAACAATGTTGAACATTTCATGACCTTTCAAATGGTGCATCATAGGCTTCTTAGGTATTTTTCTACAGAGAGTTATGGCTTAAAAACAGAAAGGTCCAGAGAGGTTTTTGCTGCTTTCCTGGTTCTGGACAGTTTACCTTCAACTGGATTTTCAACCAATTTAACTTGTGATTTTGCTCTGTAGGTATACAGAGAAGTTGTAGAGCACTTAAAAATATTTTCAGAACTGTATCATACACCTTAATTTGGTAAAGCTACTCAGAGTTATGCTCTGTCAAAGTCCAGCAAGATTTCCTGCCAGAAACAGAGCACTCTGTTTTTGAAATCTTTGAAGCCTAATCATCCTCTCATTTGAATCTTAGCTCAAAATAAGAGTTCAGTAACTAATATTTGTTTCAAACTTCCATTTTTATTTGAAAGTTAGTTCATGAGTCATTTCTTCATATGGAAGAGGTTATTAAGTATAGTACGGTGTCGATGCACCGTAAGACTCATGTCGGTACTATGTTGCCTCACAAAAGAAAATCCTAACCGGATTATACCGGCATATCCGTATCATAGGTGGCACTAAAATGGTCACTCGCAAACGTGTGCTACTCGTACTATGTTTTCGTGGTTAAACCTGCATAAGTCACACACAATAGTCAGGTCCGGCTGCACATCAAACCCGGTCCCAATACAGTTCGTACACCCGTCCGTCATCACTCGCACAGGTGTTCTCAAGCCAAACACGACTTGAGCTACGTGTTCACGTTACTAACCATATGATGGGGTCTCCCAGACTTGCCCATAGCACGCCAGGGAAGAGCGTTGAGTGCCCCAAACGACATTAAGAGTCGTAGAGGATACTAAAGCTGACCGGGTTACCTGCCACCCATGGGGCTCCACCCTTCAGCTTGTGCGCACTGGTGAACAGCGCTTACTGCACCCCACCAAGACATAGATCGTCCCGAGATGCATGATTTTCCGACATATCAAATATGATAGGTTGCCACTTTCATATTAGGCTAATATAGTAGTCTTTATGTGGGACTAGTACAGTTTTCTCACCGTATCCTTAGTTTTTGTCGCAATACGATCCTTATTCTGTGCGCTATTACCAATGCGGCTGTGATACCACGCTGAGAGGGGACCCGTCCAACCGTTCGTCATAGGTCCGTGCCGCTCGCCCGGGAATCGCATTGGGTGGTGCCGTGTTATGCGGAACCCAACAGCACACATATAAGGAAACATGTATTACATAAATCAAAAGCGGAATCTTACAATAGTTCTACGTAAACAATTTACATCAAATAGCTACAGTGGAAGATTAAAAGGAGCTCACGTCGAATAACTAATGAGCACTCGATAAGAGGTCCAGCCCGCAGACTCCTCTCGCTAGCAACACGAAGACATTGCAGCGGCTGGGTTCTCCATGTGTTACATGACTCGGAAGTCCCGAGTCTCACCGGAAAACCTCCTTCTTAGCATCGATGTTAACCTGCAAAACCACTAGTATAGCAAGCATGAGCACATAGGCTCAGTAAGACTGATCCGTCTCTCCTAAACAAGAAACTCTACATGCACAACGGATTGAAATAGGTTAGTTGAGTTTGCATAAAGGACTCGCCTACAGTTGATGCTTAACTTTCAGATTTTAAGCCTCATTGTAAAGACCTTGAGCCGAACAGCATCGCAACTACACAATCAAACAATAAATGCTTTGTTGCGATGCTTCTTGCACAAAGTGAAAGAAAGTTTAATTCGCACTATCTCTACTTCAAGCATGTTTGCAATACAACTTAAACCATAAGCCTTATCAAGTTCAAATGAAACCAGTTCAGTTCTTACTACGTCAAGATGCAGTGGGCAAGTATGCTCATATGACCGTGAGCGACGGTGATTCAAATCAGTACACGCACGGACTACACGACACGTACACCCATATTCCGAGTTGCCGGCAGCAACCTCGACTGATGTTGTACGTGGCCACCTTTCCCAAGTTCTTCCACAAAGGACACAGTCCAACTGCCCCGAATAGCAAGCTCCCTCAAGGTACATACCCGCAGTGATATGTTCTTGAGCGAGTTACCTCCTGCTATCCTGACGCCAAAAGCCTAAGACGTTAGAAAAGTTCCAATGTGGATCTCACAAGGTACATCGGTTTCCTGGGTCCCATATAGCCAGTATGCGCCCGGTACACAACTCAAACTTGTCCAACAGGGCCAAGTACGGACGGGCCTTAACCGACACAGGCAGGGCTATGCACGCACGGTCCGCAGCCTGCTGTCTCTAAACCTCCCTGCCCGGTCTCCATTTCTTAAGTGTGAACTCCTCAATGTTTCTATTCTTGACCTGCCCCGATAAAACCAAGCCCTAAACTCGCAAGTAGATTCCAATTACCCAACTTCTACCGGTCCTTCCAAACTACTTTAGTGTAGCCCAAATTCACTTGAGGAGGTGCTATTCTACCCTTTCTCTCTTAGGAAAATTTCTGGTCATGCAATTGGTTTTTCAATATCAACTAGACCTAATGCAATCAAACATTCAAAGCTATGATCTCTAGAAATGGAAATACTTTATAAAACTGCTCGGATGCAAATCGGGGCTTGCCTGTTGTTCAGGTGACTAAGATTACAATCAATTAGTGTCGTCGATCGCTTGAGGCTTGATCACTCGATCACCTTGTCTTTGAAATCTTACTTCACTTCCTTCACAGGTCCTCACGTAGATGCTACACGTTATGAATATGCATATTATTTAATTGTAAATCTTTTGCTAATAAGCTCTAGTGACAAGTTTAAAACTGGAACTCTGTTTAAGAATTTAAAATGACACTGGTGCTAGTGGTTGGGTTTGGGTTTAAGCACTATGATCAAGTGATAAGTGTGTTTCATCACTTGTGTGTTAATCACCTAAAGAAGTTAAAAAGGAAAGTGATGATCCAGAGCTCCAATGGAGCTGAAACTTTTTGTGTGAGTTCCTTGTCACAAGAAAATCATCTGGACCAAAAATTAGCACTTGCTAAGTGGTATATTTAGAACAATTCTCTAAGCAATTAAGCAAAGCGGAATTAATTTTGAGGTAACACACATGTTCTTGTCAAACTTAGTGAACTACAATTTCAATTATAGTTCATAGAGCCTTCATTAATTTTCCTAGGATTTTTGGAGCAAAGAATTGCCCAGAATTGAATTTCCAAGTTTTGAAAATTCTCTGAAAATGTTTCTGTATTCATTTGAACACAACAAATTGAAATCTGAATTCTCCTAACTAAATCAACTTCAAATGAGCTGAAACTTCTACAGGTGTTCAATAATATCCTAAAGAATACTCTGGAAAAATTTGAGGATTTTTGGATGAACCAAACTCCCTATAAAATTCTTTTGCTGAAAAGATTTAAAGGATTTTCCAGAATTAAATAATGACTTTCATACGAATTGGGTTGCATATTTGGATAGGGTTTTACAATCGGAATTTAACCCAATTTGAATCACTAAATTTTGAGTTTCCTAGAAAAAGTTATGCTCTTCTAAATTTTTAGGAAATTTGCAATTTGAATTAAACCATAGAAAAATTCAAACGCTGATGGTAGGTCCAGGGAACACGTGTCTCGTGCTGGAACAAAGCCACACGGGCCACAGAGATATCTCCCGCGTTGCCACAGTTTAATCTGAGGCCACAGAATATCCTTCCCCTCTGAAATCAGCCACTGACACTTGGGACCGCCCCCTCCTTCGTCTACCTCTCGCTCCCGCGCCTTCTCCCGAGCTACTGCTTGCTGCCAGAGCTTAACCCATTGCGCTGAACACGTTAGTGGGGTTCCCCGAGCCGGCGACGGCTCCAATATAGCCTGCGACGGCACCGTGGCTCAGCTCCCCTTCGGAGACGTCGCCCCGACGTGCTAGCCCACCAAATTCCCACTTAAACGGCCCTACAGCATCAGTGATGGCTAGAGGAGCTCGGCATGGTGGTGAAAAGGCTCAGGGATGGATCTAACCATGATGTCACCATGCACCCGACGCTTCCCGCCACTGCCGCCATCGAGAAAGCTCAAAATACACCGGCTACATACGGTTTCATGCTAGGTTCGTGAAGCAAACTGATTTCTTAGTAAGTCTAGCTTGTGTGTGCTAAGTTTGGTGCATCAAAACCGAAAGTTGATTGCGAATTTTGCAATTCCTTACCCACGGGTCGGTTTGCACCGAGTGGAAGAAAAATGGAAATTCCGCCGTTGATGATCATCCTCATGGCTTCAGCTTCGGAGGTGAGCAGTGTGGAGATCGTGTGCGTCCAAAGGAGTTCTTTATTGGCCGTGACAAGCTTCACGAGAGCACCTCACCGCTTTTGCTGTCGGCCGCCGCGGGAAAACTCTTTTCTCAGTGTGGGGAGGCCTAGCACACTCGGTGATGGCACGAGTAGGTCGTGGGGGTTGCTGTGGTATTGTTTTGCTGCTCAGAGGGTTTTGTTCGCGGGAGCTCGTGGGCTCCCGAGCGAGCGAAGCCTCGGCGGCGGTGGCTCTGTTGTGTTCTTGCGCGAGGGAGAAGAATAGAGCCGTGTCTTCGGTGCTGTGGGTGAAAAGGAGCACGGCGGTGAGGAAAGAACACCCAGGCAGCTATCCAGCACAAAAGAACAATGGGGAGAGGTGTCTCGGCCTGTCCTCGGTGTCGCTCGGTGGGTGCTGCTCTGCTCTGCTTGAGTGAAACCGCCTCAAGCAGCAAAACAGAGACTACTCACTCATTTGAATTCCTTTTAAAATGTAGCTGTCAAGTGGGTCCCACATTCCCTCTTATCCTCTCCAAAATATCTCCAAAATTTGCAAATGAGGAAATTCAACTCTGTGAAGTTCAAAAATGAGGTGCATTTGGATAATTGGGCAAGTTTCAAATTCAAATGTGTATCGAATTCATTGCAAATTTAAGTCCATTTAAAAATGGATAGCAAAACATCTCCAAAATTCATGAAACTTTGCATACCCACTAATTTGGACCTAAGGAATTCAAATATGAAACCTGATTTTTGGTTTGGCTGCTGCAAATGAGATTTTTAATACAACAGTTTGAAATTCATTGTGTTGGCCTCATTTGAAATTTGAGTTGAACAAGGTTTGTTCCAAAATCTGAATTTAACTTTCTCACACATATGGGAACTTCCCATCTTGGTTCAAATCCCTTTTGGGTTCCAAGTTTTCAAATAAATAATTGACTTGTGTGAAGAGAGCTGTCATGTGTATTATCACATGTGAAAAAGTTTAAAGAAGTCCCATTTTTCATACATATGAAACCAACTTTGTGAAACTTGAGCTTCTTTGTATTCATATTTTTGGGACCATTACATCCTAGCCCGGCAAAAGCTCGAGGAAAAGGCTCTACAGCACCAGTGGACCTCGAGGAATATCGACATGGCCTCAAACTTGCTCGGAAACAGCCCTAAGTGGGTTGCCACCGTGCACCCGAACCGTGCCACCGGTTTGCGCTCGGGAAACCCAAAAATTGTGCTGTCTACATGCGTTTCCGAGCTAGAGTTTTGAAGAGAATTCGGTCACCAGCTAGTCTAGCTCATGTGTGCAAGATTTGGTGACCTAAGACCGGAAATTGAAGAAGAATTCGAAGGTTTCGTACCGGACGTTCGGTTTGCGCACACCGGAGCAAAAATTTTAAATTGAAGCTCGGTGGTCCATGGCTTGATCAACAGTTTAGGGATGAGAAGCACGGATCACCGGAGCATCCTTGGGTGTGCTTGTTCGGGCATGAAAGCCTTCTAGTTGTGCTGTCCACGGGAGCACCGAACGGCAGCAGCTTTCAGGTCGCCGCAAAAACGTTCGGGGTTGCTCGAGGAGGGTCAATTTCAGCTCGTTCTCGTGGCTAGGATGTTGGAGGAGAGGCTACGGTGCCGTTTTGCAGCTCAGAGGACTTTTTTCGCAAGTGAGGAACCGTCTCATGGTCGAGACCGAGACGGCGGCACGTTTTTGGCTGAGCTCGGCGTGAGGGAGGAAAAGAAACTCTGGTGCTTCGGCTTGTGAGCAAACAGAGCACGTTGCGAGGTGCTAAGGCTGTCGGGCAGCTGGTCTCCAGCGCGAAGGATTAAAGCAGGATGTGGCCGAGCGTTTGCCCTCGGTGGCGCTCGCAGCCTCGTCCCAAGAAACAGTCACCGAGTCTTCAGTCGGTAGAACCTTGTGTGGCTGACAGGAGGGCCCCACCACCCCAATTTGACCGCACAAATTGAATCCCTACTGCTCCAAATATTAGAGACCTTAATACCCTTGGCAACTTGATAAATTCACCAAATGCCCATTTGAATTTTAATGATTCAAATTATGATTTGGTTTGACTGAATTTGCAGCATTTGTGAACTGAAATTTAAATTTGATTCGAATTTGCTCCAAATAGCTCATGTCAAGATCAACTCCAAATGGAGTGAAAATTGGTGTGTTAGCTCATAAAAATGTGCTGAGTGTGAATATGAATCCCACTTTTAAATTCATGGGATGAAAGGATTTTGAATTTAAATTTAAGTTCAAACTAACCTTTTAATAATTGTACCCAAAAATACCTCAAAAGGTTTTGGATTTGGGTGAAATTTGGCATGAGCATTCTTAACAAAGTTTAGAATTTAATCATATGCTCAGCCCCTATATGATGATGTGGAAAATACCACTTTTGCATTTTGTGAGTTCATATTCTAATTATCTATTGATTATGGTTACTTACTCTTCAAATGTGTTCATGTGATTATCACAAATGAGGTGAGGTGTGTATGGTGATGAACACTTTTAGCAAATGAAAAACTTGGGCCCTTACACTTGCTCCCAAGGGTCGGGACGGAAATACCAGTCCCCAAGGGCGGCAAGCAGTGTTGATCCATAAAAGGTGGAAGGCCTTAAATGACAGCAAGAGAAGACAAAGGAAGTGTTGCGGACCGGAATCCGCTCATCCAGGATCGCAGAGGGTGGTGCCGCGCGATGCGACACCCGACAGCACACGTCAGAAGAACACATTATATTACATGGGAAAAACAACTGAAACTGTACAAACAGGTACAAACTTCAGTTACAACTATCGGTTATATTACACAGCGGAAGTCTACACTATACAACTCACGCCCGCCTATCTAGCAAAAGTGGTTGCCCCGCCCTAGGGCAACCCACACTAGCTGCACTCCTCAGCTCAGCGCGGCGTGTACGGCTCCCACTCAGCCGTGGTCCCCGACGGAGGGTAACCCTCGCCGGTAGACTCGTACTCCGAGTCCGTGGGTGGCTCCTCACCTGAAAAACACTTAAGCAGCAACCGTGAGCACGAATGCTCAGCAAGGCTTAACCGACTCACCTACGCATGAAACTCTACATGAGGTGTACCATGACATAGGATAGCAGTGTTGCAGCAAATGGACACGACTACAAGTTCATCCTTAGTTCATCTTTTAGCAACAAATTAACGGTTCATAAAGCTGAAATTTAGTGAGCGATATTTGGTGGCACACATGTAACAATACAATTATATCATAACAGCAATATTGAATCATAACATGTCATTCATTACTCTACGTTACGACGCAGTGAACAAGCGGTACTCGTCACCTCGAGGGACGGTGAATCGACTCGATATACACCTGCAGGGAAACCCAAAGAGCACGTCACGTACGCCCACCCGTGGAGCTGCACAGCACGCTCACTCGATGTCGTACGGGACAACCTTTCACCCAACAGCCCAAACGTCGAACCGGTCGCACCGAAACGAGCAGGAGGTTCCCCACACGGAGCATCTCTCTATGCCCGTTGGCAGATTTCCACCTTGCTGCCCTCAACCTACACCTATAAATCGGTGTGCTATGCCTCGACGCCCGGAGGTTTAGGCTACATCGGTTTATCGGGGCCCATATATCCGATATGCCTTCGGTACGTTCAATACTTGTTCAGCAGGGCCGCACACGGATCGGTCCTCAATCGACACGGGCAGGGCTGCGCACACAAGACTCACTCTTGCTGCGCCCTAGCCCCTGCCTAGTCTCATTTTTATTACTAAAGTGATCTCACATCACTCAACCGAACCCGTGTGTCCCAATGCCTATCTCGCGAGTAGATTCCATCTACTCGACTTGTACCGAAGTCCTATGAATCATTAAGCGTAGCCTGTCTACTCGAGGTCCTTGACACTACCCTCACTCTTTTAGGAACCTTTGGTTATGCAAGTGGGGTTTCATTCATCATATACCTAATGCACATACATACTTCATACGACACATGTAAACAAAGAAAGACTTATAAAAAGGTTAATGCAAACCGGGGCTTGCCTCATTGCTGCTGGTCAGGGGTTAGTTCCTCTTCCGGAAGGAGGAAATCCAGCACTTCCGGGGTCTCTTCTTCAATGGCTACACGTTGAATACAATACTACATGTAAATTTAAATGCAATGTGTGAACTTAAATACATAATTGCTAATAACTCTAGCTAGCCCTCCCCTTTGGTTCTGAAATTTTTATGGTGGATTGGTAGGGGCGTAACCCGAGTTGTGACCAAGTTTTATTTGAAACAAAGTTCAATTGAACCTTGTACAAATAAAAGCCTCTTTGGTCAATAATTGAGCCCCTAAGTAATTCCAGGGTTTTTTTCATGGCTCCCACCATTACTTTCTGGCAACTAGAATTTAGGACGGTTCTAATTGAATCGGTTTCATGTCATTTGAAGAATCCTACAGAAAGTTATGTCCTAATTAAGATTGGAGAAAATCTGAAAAATGTTTCTGTACATTTTTCTATTTTCTCTGGGCAGTCCCCTTAATCACCCAATTAGGGTAACTAAATGAACTTGGATGAGTCTGAAAATTTTACTGGGATTCAGGGATTCTCCAATGAACCTTTCAGCCAAATTTCAGAATTTTTCATAAAGTAGTTCTCCAGATAAAATTCCCAAAAATTTAAAATTTAGGGATTTAATTCTGGAAAACTATTCACTTTCATGAGCTGAATTTGGTATTGTTGGAAAGTACTCAGAATCCTGAGTTCAGCAAAATTTGGTTCACTGAATTTGGAGCTCTCTAGCCAAAGTTCTGAGGATTTGAAGTTTGGAAGAATTCTGAAAATCGGGGGAGAAGTTTAAACTCTCGGGGCCCGCGGGGACACGTGTCGAGCGCGGAGGTGGCCGGCACACCGGGGATACCACACGTGTCGAGCGCGGAGGTGTCCGGCACACCGGAGCTCACAGGGTATTCGCGCGCCAGCACAGTCGCTCCCTGGCCACACCCGATCCCGATTTAAATTCTTCAGCCGCTGACACGTGGGCCAGCCGGCTTCGTCTTCCTCCCGCCGTTCTCTCGCGCCCGCGCCGCCGACCTCGCCGGAGCAGACTCGGGGCTCGCCGGCTCGCCGCTGCCGGACCTCCCATGGTCTGAAAATCACCGCCAGGGGGTTGTCGACGTCGAGGAACACGTCGGTGGTGACAGGTCGGTCTGCGGGTGACCGGAAATAGCTCGGCGACGTGCCGCGGCCTCGGTTGAGGTTCGACACCGTCGACCGTGGTTTCTAAACCTGCCAACACCTCGAACAAACGGCCCTACAGCATCAGTGTACCTCTAGGAAGCTCGACAAGGTGTCAAAAGGGTTCAGGGATGGCGGCAAGTCGGTCGGCACCGTGTGACCGATCGTGCCCGCCATGACCGCCCTCGATCGAGCTTGAAATTCGTCACTCCTAGACAGTTTCACGCTACGGATGCAGAAAAGAACTTGATCGCCGGCTAGTCCAGCGTCTATGTGCAAGATTTGATGACCTCCGAAAGACCATAGAGCGAGAATTTAAAGAAACCGTACCGGAAGCTCGGTTTACAGTCACCGGAAAAAAAAACTGGAAATTCTCTACGGATTCTTCACGGTTGGCTTCCAAACTTAGAGGAGAGCAGCACGGTGGTCGCGCGCTCCTGTTGCCTCTCTCGCTGGACCGTGAAAACGCCTGTGGAACGCTGCCCACGGGCGCCTGACTCTCGGCTGAGGTTGAGTCGCCGCTGTGGCGATCGCTCTCGGGCAAAGGAGGTCGGAGCTCGAGGTTTCTGGCGTTGGAGAGGTGGAGTGCGAGCTCAGGTGGCTGTCTAGCAGCTCAGGGACGAAGGAGGAGATGGTTTTGCTGGTTTTCCCGATTGAGCAGAGAGCTGCGGCGAGAAACAATACCGCTGCTCGGGTTTGCCCGCGAGAAGATAAAGCCGGCCGACTCCTGCTCGGCTGAGGCGGTGCCGGTCACGTGGGGGCGCGAGCCAGCCGCCCTGGGCGCCAGCGCGCGGAGAGGTAAGCAGCTGGTGGCGCCGGTAGCTGCTCGGTGGCATAGCCGACAGCTGGTGGCGCCGGTAGCTGCTCGGTGGCATAGCCGAGACTCTGACTTTGGGTGCAAGTTTCTCATTCTCCCCTCTATGACACGTGGGTCCCACCCGGGGTTTTAACCTCTGGAATTTACTCCTAATCACTGTTGTAAACAGCGAGCCCCATAATACCCCGGGTGATTCAAATTATTCACCCCTGAGCCATTTGAATTGAATAGAATTCAAATTGGGTTCGGCTTGGGCGAATTTCAGCACAAGTTTAGTTTTGAATTCAAATAAAGTTTGAATTCGTCCCACTTAGCTCATGTCAAGATCAACTCCAAATGGAGTGAAAATTGGTGTGTGAGCTCACAAAAATGTGCTGAATAAGAATATGAAGCTAACTTTTGAATTTGGGTGATGAAAGTTGCTGCAATTTGAATTTACATTCAAATTGGCCTCTTTTTTCAAATAACCCAAAAAGTGCCTCAAAAAGTGTTGGATTTCTATGAAACTTGGACTGAACCTTCCCAAGACTTTTTAAGTTCTAGGGGTGAGCTCAACCTCTCATGTTCCTATGTCCAAATCCCACTTTGTGAAAAGGAAGACTTTCCCCTCTAATTACTCTTTTGATGAAGGTTACTTGCTCTTCACAATATTTCCTAAGATATCCACAAAGAAAACTGTGGTGTTGTGAGGTGAAGAAAAGTTTTTGCAAGTCCCTTTTCTTGGGCTTTTACAGGAAGGACTTCAAAGCAAGGCGGAGTCCACACGCGAAGAGACAGCCATGAAGCCTGACCCTACCACCTCCTGTCCCGTCCCATCCTGAGCAAGTGGACAGGGACGGAAAGCAGATATCGACTGCAAGCAAGACAAGAGTAGAAGTACTCGTACCCTCAGACCGCAGCTAGGAAGGCTAGGACCGTAGCCCCCTCATGCTATTCCCTCCCCTGCTCATCTTATGAAAACAGAGAAAAAGAAAATGAGTTATGGGGTAGAATTGTATGACCTAAAAATAGAAAAAAAACCTTAATTAGGCCATAATCCTATTTTAACGGTTCATCAATGTTGAGAGTTCTATTTTATCGAAGGCCATCATGTTAGTACTATTCCGTCGAAGCCACATGTTAGGAGTTCTATAATAGCAATTTTCTCCAACAATGGTATCTAACAATATCTCTTTTATCATATTAGCAAAGCCATCACGTAATAATCATTCTAATTCAATCTTGAATGTCAGTTCGTTACATGGCAATGAAGATTCACTATGTGTTAGAGTAGTGGTGTATGATCAGGTATTTTTCTACTTAAAGCCTGTATTGTGAACAACTGAAAATTTTGTTCCCATTCTGTGGACATTAAAATCGTATTCAACTTCTCTTAAGTTAGGTTCTGAATATTATTTTCCATGTGTGCTTCCTCCCGACATATCCAATTCTCTCAGATTTAAACCAGCAATTATGGCATTAAAGAGATATGACCATCTATCATCATAATTGTCATTGTTTTTCTCCAAGGGACTTCTTAAGATATTGTAGTCACCACCAATTAGAAGTGGGAGACTTTTGTGGCTACACATGTGCACTAATTCAGCAAAGAATTGTCCCTTTAAATTAGGTTGAGCAGGTTCATATACTACCACTAGAACCAATGTCAAACACTTGTTGGTCAATATCTAGCAGTATGCCACCAGACCTACCTTCAGGAGTTTTGCTGTGCCATAAGAAATATTTACCAGCACACAGGTTTTTATGAAATTTGGGCATAAATTCAGTCCTTCCGGTTTCCGATATAGCAATAAAGTTTGTGTTATTCTTTCATTAAATCTGAAACAAATTTGTGGTTTTAGGGTCTCTAAACCCATTACTATTCCGGAATATACCATCAATTTGAAATGGTATTGAAGATTTAATTTCCTTATGCTTTTTTCCTTTCTTTGAAGAGGAAGATGTCTTTTCCTTTTGAATAGCTTGGCCAGCCTGAGGATAATCACTATCCAAATCCATCACCTCCTCCATAATTTCACTACACAAAGAATTGAGAATAAGTTTGCCTATCTTTGTTTCCTCTTATCAAAAAACCAAATACACTCTATCTGTCATCACTTCCTCATCTAATCTTCGTTTCTCAAGTTGTCTAATAGTCTGAGTTGGCCACATTATTATTATCATGACCAGGCCAAATACCTACTAAAATAAGATTATATAGTATATTATCATTATTATATATATATATATAAGAAAATATTTGAACATTCATTATTTCATTTTGGTAGTGTTGTTTCAAGGTTGCGCATAGGCTTCAGCCTATCTATAAGCTTCATGCCCTACCCCATGCATTCCATGAATAGTGATGAATGTCAACATGACCATTGTGACTAACTATATCTCATGCAAAAAATATATCTATCTTCTACATGGTAAGTGTTGCAATGATTTGGTGACTTCAAGTATATGAACAATCAAGTAAAGGCCCTATGCAGATTTTATGTGTCAGCAAGGACTTGAAATTGAGGATAAGTCTAACTATAAGTGTTTGTCTTATAAAAGGACACGACTTAGATTAGTGAGTTTTTATATTTGTTATAGGTGTGCCAATACTATTAAGGGGGGTCTCGCTTAGTATCTTGACCAATAGCTTAGCCTGAGTCATCGACAATGACACACATGGATACTCTAGCATTTTAAAGGTCAAGTGGAGACCTTAGAAGAAGAGCAAGTTGAAGAAATGGTCAATGGGACAAACACTTGATTGAATTGGAAGTTCTATAGTTTTTGCATTCACCGGACGGTCTGATGGGTATGCAAATTGAGCATCAAGCAAGCTATACAAAGAGCATATCAACAGGTGTCCTGGTGACATGCGTTTACTAGGCAGTTTGATACCATGGAGAGGGACAAGTAGACGAATTGTCTAGAATAATTATGGAAAAGATTTGAAGAGTGTCCATATGTATGTGTTCACTGGACGGTCTGACGCCTAAGGAGAGTAGCACGGACAAATGATGAGGATAAAGTAAATATAACATTTGAGGTAATGTGTTCACCGGATGGTCTGAGATGGACATGATAATGATCCAATGCGCTCCAAAGTAAGCAATATCAAAGTGTCAAAGTATAAACTGCGACACTTCCCCCGGTACCGCTACTGGAGCAGTTCGCGGAGGTTCATTGTTTGGAGGGGCTAACGCTGCTAGATAGATAGAGGCTGACGAACAAGGGGTGAACACAGAGATTTACGTGGATCGGGCCGCCGGAGCATAAAACCCTACATCCACAGGAGTGAGTGTTGTATTGCTTGAGCTTACGCGTGTGAATGTCGGGGGATCATAGAGAGAACCCTTTGCCCAGAGGCTGCTCCGGTTCTTTTATAGCTCAAGGCCGTGGCAGTTACATTGTGGCCCGGGGCCCGACAGGTTGCCCTGCGGCTGTTCGTACCCTATACATGATCTAGGGTATTTACAGCTACATGCAATATCGTTGTCGATGGAGTTAAGGTGCGCCGCCTGACGCGCCAGGTTGCAGGTGATAATGAAAACCCCATCTTGTCGCTGCGCCCTCTCGGTCTACTGGGCAGCACCGCGCCTTTGGGCGGCACTATGCTGCTGTCACGCCTAGCCGCCCTGTCTTGCCACTGTAATGACGGACGGGAGGGGGCGGAGGCGTGCGTCCTGCGCGCTTCTGGGGAAGGCGTGAGTCTTAAATGCTCAACTGATTGGCGCAAGTTTTACTTAACTCGAGAGTCTTACGGCCCACGACTGATCATGGGACACGTGGCGGCTCCGGAGCCCTCCTCTACCTCCTCGGTCCAGACGAAGGGTCCAAACCTGCGCAGAAGCTTGAAGAACGGGAGAGCCCGCTCAGCCAGTCTAGAGATAAACTGGCTGAGTGCAGCCAAGCATCCCATAAGCTTCCGCACTTCTTTCATGCGGGCAGGTGGCCGCATCAATTCTATTACCTTAATCTTCTCTGGGTTAGCTTTAATTCCCGGTGCGAGAGCAGGAAACCGAATAGCTTTCCGGAAGAGACCCGAAGACACACTTGTCTGGGTTCAACTTCGTGCGTTTCGAACGCAACCTGTCAAATACTAGGGCTAGGTTTTCGAGCAAAGATGCTTGTGTGAGACCTATGTGTGCTGAATACATTGGCTGTGACGATAAATGTTTTGAATTCTGCCAAAACACTCTTTTTGTCAAGGTCCGACTCTAGGTCCGAGCTCCGACAAGATCCGACGTAAAATCCGACTTGCTATGGCTAGGTCCGACATGTGTTTGGTTAGCTCCGGCGGTAGGTCCGGCTAGATTTGGTAAGTTCTGGTGCTAGATTCTGATAGCTTTGGTAAGCTCCTGCTCAAGATCCGGTTAGCTTTGTCAAGGTCCGGAGCTAAATCACAATGGTTCTGTTTTTACCATGCAAATGTTTCGAACTTTCTTTACATCTATGGAGAGTTTGCTTAGTATTATTTTACTAAGTTTTTGAAGTGTTATGGCTGTTTAGGATGGTTAACATTTTTCTATGGTTTGCAACATGCTTATGTGAGGTGTTCACGTAAGGTGTTGTGATTTTCAGAACTAATGTGAGTCAAGTCGCAGACTTGTGCTTGAAAGTATTGGTTGTTTATTCATGTGCAGGTGTTGCTTGAGTTTAAGATATGGCTGGTGACGGGATCTATTGAACTAGTCTTAGTGAGAAGATGAGGTTCAACAACCAAGTTCACGAGGAATTGTGGTTGAGTTGATCGGGAGGTCGCGCAGCATGTTTGGATCAAGAATAATGCATATGAAGGTATCGTGGACGTCATTGGAAGGTGTTTGCACATTTGCAAGGAGTGCATGGACGTAGAAACATGGTTCCAAGGTGTGATGAAGATATGTGAGCGTAAAGAATTGGTAGGAAAGGTCCAACCGGCTGGATTATGGACTCAGGTTGCGGCTGAGTCGGTTATGGCTCAAATATGGAAAGATTTGAGTTGGTTATGATAGGATTTTGTGTGGGACACGAAGTTGAGTTGTTTTAGGAATGTGGGATACATTCCTAAGGTGTTTGGAAGTCTTAAGATTGCTTCTATCTACGTATAGAAGAGTCTTGAGCAGTTATGGAAAGTTTCGATTCAGAAAATGAGTAGGATTAGAGTCCTAGTTTGAATTGGGTTAGCCTCCGGGCTGGTTATATGAGCAAGGGAGGCCAGAGCTCGTGGTAAGACGATCTTGGGATGTTCCTCTTATGTTTTGATCAATAAAATTCGTAATTTAGAGGAGTTTTTGTGCCTTGTTCGTCTGACTTGTTTTTGTCAAGTCTTTCTCGTCGAGTTTCTAGACAGCGCGGCAGTGCTTCGGTGTTTTGATCATAACTCGAGTTTTACAAATCCAATTGACGTGATTATTTTTGGGTTGCCTTCACAACTTGATTATATATCATATGTGAAAATTTCACGGTCATTGGATTTGTAATTTCTGATCTACACGAGTTTCTTTGCAGTGTTGCAGATCTGGTTTTTACTCGAGTAGAACAGATTGACCCTCGTTTGATCTTTCGATCATAACTTGAGTTTTTATTGACGGATTTCCATGATTCTTGTTGTCGTGTCTTCGTGACTTGATTCTCTATAATATATACCACTTTTTCATGGTTGAACATGTTTATATCAGTCGCATACACAGTTTCTTTAACATATCAATTTTCTGCCGAGGGGTGTTTTGTTGCTTCCGCTAAAAGGTTTAAATCAACCATTCACCCCCCCCCCCCTCTTGTAGCTTTTCACGTGCTCTTCGATCCAACAGCTTGCGACTTAACCTTGACAATGATTTCATCGACATACACCTCTACTAGGTCAAGAATGAGATTCCTAAATGTTTTATGCATAGCACGTACAAAGGTGGGAAGAGCATTCTTAAGACCATAAGGCATGGATACATAGCAATATAGATCATCTACTGTTATGAAGACAGTATGCTCTTCAGTTTCCCTAGACATAGGTATTTGGTGAAAACCTGAATAAGAAACTAGGAAACACAATAGATCACAGCCGGATGTAGAATCCACTATTTGATCTATACAGGGAGAAGAAATGAATCCTTTGGACATGCCTTATTGAGAGTGGTGTAGTCAATGCACCTCCGAAGCTTCCCGCCAGCCTTGTGGACGACAACAGGGTTGGCCAGCCATCGTGGATGGTGGACCTCTCGGATGAAGCCTACATCGATCACCTTCTTGATTTCTTCACGGATGAAGTCTTGCCGCTCGATGGACTGTTTTTGAGGCTTTTGTTGTACCGGTCTGGCGTCGGGGTATATCTTCAGATGGTGCTCAATCACCTCCCTGGGGATCCCGGACATCTCAGATGGTTGCCATGCAAACATGTCGACATTAGCCTGGAGGAAGGTGACGAGCGCGTCTTCCTATTTGTCACCTAGGCTCCCGACAATACGGGTGGTCTGGGCGGCGTCAGAGTTGACTTGGACGACCTTGACAGGGACGTCCTCACCGTCCGAGGGCTGCACGCGGAGTGCAGATCGACCCTTGCTGGCGCATGCTTGGAGGCGGCCGGCTAGCTTCACCGTAGCCGGAAGTGGCCTCCTGTGCCGCTGCTAACGCTTGGAGTGGCAGATGCCCGGCACCCGCCTTGTTCTTGGGGTAGTCGGTGGTGTCGAAGCTGATCGACGTCTCCATCCACTTGTGGTGAGGCGCCGGTCTAGGGGTTGGAGAAGATGCTGCTACTGCTCGTCGCAGGGTCTTGGAGGAACCGTCGTACATCACGTGGAGCGGCTTGCGACGCTCGTTGTCGGCGCTGGAGTCGGAGTCGGAGTGGCCGTAGACGGCCTTCAATGCCCGCTTGGCATCCTGATACTCCATCTCTTGCTCTGTGCCGACCTCAGGGTTAGCCTTCTTCTTGCCCTCCCACTAGCGGAAGGGTGCGCCGTCTTGGCGCTGCCGCTGTTGCTGCTCACGGAAGCGCTCCGCGAGCTTCTTGATCTCACGGCACTCGCTTGCACCGTGGTGGCTGAAGTTGTGCACCAGGCACCACTGGCCGTCGTCACTGATGGATGGCGGTCGCAAGCGCTTGTCGGTGCATGGGGCACAGCCTCCACCGGCTGTTGCTGCGGCGATGGTGGGTGCCCCGGCTAGAGGCTTATCCTTGCCTCCAGCCTTCTTCTTCTTCTTGCTGCTGCTCTGAGCAACGGCTTCACCAGCACTCCCCGCCCCGGAGGCGGGTCGTGAGTGCCAGTCTCGGCCCTCCATGGCCCTGGCGCACTTGTCCGTCAGGCTGAAGAGCTTGGATACATCTTGCACAACATGTGTGGCTAACTTCTTCAGCATCTTCTTGTCCCTAGGTGATGACAATAGAAGTGTTGGAGATGCGGGGATGGTGTTCATGACCTGGGAGAACCGCTGGATGAATGAAGCGACTTCCCCTCGCGTTGACGCATGACGTAGAGGTCTAGCTCACTGCCGGGGCGCATGTAGGAGGAGATGGAGCCTGGGGAAGATTCATGAGCCATGATCGGGCAGTGCCGGTCAGGGCCACCAGGAAGTAGTTGTCCATGATGACCTCATTCTCTCCTGCGGCTAGGATGGGGGTGGACTAGATCTGCAGGAACTCGGAGGGGTTGACAGTCCCGTCGTATTTCTCCGGCAGGTGTGGCCGGAACTTGGGTGGCCAGACCACCATTCGAAGGTACGGGACGAGTGCCATGCAGCCCCCGCCTACTTTTGGAGAGGTCGGGGTCTGCGTAGGGCGCCCCGCTGGTACGGCACTCGGAGTGCCGAACTCTCCCTCGAGGTTGTGGCGCCTCTCGTGAAGTCGATCAATGGTGACGCGGCCATCATCGCTCACGCGGCGGCGGTCTAGCTCAACCCTGAGGTTGGCTGTGGTCGTCACCGTCTCGCGGGCCAATGTCGGTGTATGCGACTGGGCCTGCGAGGGCTAGGCCCGCTGCCTTCTGTAGGCAGGGTGTTCATGGCAGCAGCAACGAGGTGGTCGATGTCATTGCACCACTGCTCTGCCACCCCTGGGGTAGCACCCTCATCAGGAGGGTTGTGGAGAAGAGCGCGTGCTGCAGCCAGCACACTCTCCAGGCTTGCAACTGGCGGCGTGGTTGCCGCCATCGAGGTAGATGTCCGCCGTGTGGTAGCAGCCGTGGGTGCCCCGCCAGATCTACCCGCCCTGGAGCAGGAAGTGGCCTCCTCGTCTCTCCCCTGGAGTCGGCGGCGAGTGGGTGTAAAAGTCCCAAAAATGTATATGAAATAAACCGAGGCTTGAAAGTCTATGTGTTACAAATTCATAAAAAATTGGACTTGCTAAAACTTTTCTTCACGCAAAGTTGTTCATGGATGTTCATCCGAAAAGAGGTTCACATGTTCATTTGAATATGTTGAACCAGTATGGACTTAAACATTTATTTACATGAGGGTTAAAAATTAGATTTTCAAATTCAAAGTTCACCACAAATTGTGGACAAACTTTTGAATACACATGCAGCTCTACACTTTTGATTTGTTAGGAAATTTAGGGTGGGCTAAAAAGGAAGTGATTATGAGCATTTGCAAATTCAAAACCGAATTCAAATTTGCAATGCAAATTCAAACTGAATTCGGCGCATTCAAATCCTAGTCCATTGTTTTAACTTCAAAACTTTGGAATGGGAAGGATTAACTTGACGAGATCTTTTGGGGAGGAAATTTGGGTGGAGCCCACGTGTCATTGAGCTGAACATTGTGACTTGCACCCAAAGCAACCGAGACTGTCTCTGTTTTTCACTCGAAGAACCCAAGAGCTCACCGTGTGCCACCGAGAGCAGCTGCCGCCACCTCCTGCTCCTCTCAAGTGCTGGCACCAGTGTGTGGGTTTCATTTCAATGTGATCTTCTCATCACTGACCGAAGCAAACGGACTTCGCTTCCTCCTCCTCGCGAGCAAACATACGGGAACAGAGCCCCACACTGCCACACCTCGGGATCAACTGGGAAACCGGGAAAAACTTGCGTGCGACTCACCTCCGAGCTGCTAAACAGCACCGCGTGCCCGTTGCTCACTTCCCTGACACAAAAGCTAGCAAGTTCCGGCGTCTCCTGAGCCCTAGAACACTTCATCCGCGGTGACCTAACTCAAGCCGGCGATCGGGCGCACATGGACAGCCCACCACAGTGGCTTTCATGCCCGACCAAGCAAGGCCACAGGAGCGCCTCACCTCGGTACTGCTCTCCTCCAAAACTTGGAGCAAACTGTGGATCATCGCCGGCTAATTTGAGGATTTTGCTCCGGCAGGTGCAAACCTAGTAACCAGTACGGGAACTCAAAATTCTCCCTCGTTAATCCTCCTTAGCTCATCAAACTTTGCACACACGGGTCGGACTAGCCGGCGATCATCTTCCTTTAGAAACCCTAGCTTGAAACCGACTCGGAGTGGCGGATTTTAAGGTTTTCCGAGCGTGTCTATGGCGGTACTCCGCGGGTGCATGGTGACAACCAACTTACGGCCATTCCTGAGCCATGTCGAGGCCTTGCCGAGCTAGCCTATCACTCACTAGTGCTGTAGAGTTGTTTAGTAGAGCTTTTGGCGGGGTAGAACCCTCGGCAGACGGTGCCGAAGTCATCCTGTAGCCGCCACACATCGCCGACCGGTTTCCGAGCCTTGGCAGCTCGAGCTAGAGCCACCAATGTGTTCCCCGGCCTCCCAAACCCACTGGCGGCAAGCCTCAGGACGGGTGGCGTCTGGAAACGCCGGGCCGGCGAGTTCCGGGTGCGGGCCAGTGAGCGGGCGGCGCACGCACGAGAGAGGTGGCGGGAGGTAGGAGAAGGCGGGCGGCCCCACACGTCAGTGACTTTATTTTTAAACTGTTGATCAGCTGTGGCTCGGATCCCCTGTGGCTGCGCATGCTGGAACACTGTGAACCGGTGTGGCTTAAATCTGAGTGGCTGGAGTTTAAAATAGTGGGCCCAGTCGATTTCCAATAGCAAATTAATTCCAGATTGTGCCACGACTTTGGAAAATTATATCTTTGTGTAGGACCTCTAAATTGGGTGATTGAAATTGGGTTGGATTCATTTTTCGAAGATATATCCAAATATGAACCCCAATTTGTATGAAAGTCAATAATAAATTCTGGAAAATTCTTTGAATGTTTTCTGAAAAAGAATTATTGAGGGAGTTTGGTTCATCCAAAAATCCTCAGATTGTGCCAGAATATTCTTTAGCATATTGCTGACATTCTAGCAAATTTTAAGCTCGTTTGAAGATCATTTGAGTAGGAATTTGCTAGATACAAACTGCTGTGTTCAAAGGGGTCCAGAAACATTTTCAGAAAATGACCCCAACTTGTAAAATCCATTCTAGGCAATTCATAGCTCCAAAAATCATAGTAAAATTCAGATATACTCTATGAGACATACTTGAAATTGTAGTTTACTTGATTGGGCATTAAAATGCACATTACTCCAGAATTGATTCTTTTAGTGGAAATGCTTAAAGATTTATTCTGTAGGAACTACTCAAATAAAAGGTCTGAATTTTGGATCAAATTACTTTCATGTGACCAAGAACTCACATGCAAATTATCAGCTCAAGTTTAGCCTTAGAACTCCTTGTTCTTGTTCTCCATGCTTATGTATGTGGGAAAATACATAAGAGTCATGTAGGAATTATGGAGAACACAATTTTATTCCACATTAGCTGCAATTTGGCAAGCTAAGTCCCTGGTTAGTATAGAACATTCTGTAAAAGTTTTGAAGCCATTGGAGTTCTTGATCTTCAGTTTCATTCAAAACTTTTCAGCTCCTCTATTATGTTCATTAGGAAACTTACTTAGTGTATAACTAAACTGTAAGGGCCTAAGTTTTTGGTACATATTCAAGTGTTCATCACCCACACACACACTTCATTTGAAGAAACTTGATGAACACATTTGAAGAGCAAGTAAACACCATCAACATGATCATTAGAGAATGAACTCACAAAAATGCAAAAGTGGCATTTCTCACATGCATCATATAGGGGATGGACATATTGAAAGCATCTAGGCCCCCGTGAGATATGGTTTTGGTGATTAATGACAACCGTTCGTTATTACTAATGAGTTTGTGGATGCGAGGGTTCACATATATCACATCAACCGTTAATGAACTATCTATTCACACCATCTACTGCTCATTGGATACAAATGAAGACCCCTCAATGATCCATTCTAAAGGGTTATTCGATACTCATAAAAACTAAATGAAGAAATCATACAACGACTCCACTTTATCAAAATTGGCAACACAAGGAGCTCACACCTCATCGTAATATCATTTCAAACAAGTATCAAAGAGGTCACTCGAGAGGATTCTAAAAGATCAACTCAAAACAACTCGAAGCAAACAAGTTGCATTCACCGGATCATCCGATGTCTTGCAAAATGACTACATCGGTCGAGTTTGAGTTGGCAGAAGAAGAAGACCTCAGAGCCCAGTACACACCGGATCATCCGATGTGAAGGAAGTGGCACATCGGTTGAGTTCACCCGAAGGATGATATCTGAGTTACTCTGAAGATATACACACCGGATCATCCGATGATGAAGTAAGTGTACATCGGTCAAATTCAACAGAGACAATGTTTTTGACCCAATTCTGAAGATCAACTCACCGGATCATCCGATGATAAATTGAAGTAACATCGGTCGATTAAAAAATCCAACGGTTATATCCAACGGTCACATCTGACACATGACATCAGCTAATTTGGAATTCGACCGATGATCATATAAAGGGGTGCATCGGAGGATCCGATGTTAACTGACAAAGTCTGCCCACTTTTCCAACGGCTATCTCGTGTGGGCTGGCTATAAATACCCCTCCAACCGGCCATTTCGACAAGTCTTGATCTTCTGAGCCTCACTACACATTCTCAAGCATTCAAGACCAAGAGCTACCACTTCCACACTCCAAAACCTTTTGTAATCCAACTATAGGTTATATCTAGCTAGAGAGAAGCTTGTGTGCGTCCATTCTTGGTGATTGGAATCTCTAGACTAGTGAGAGAGAGTGTCTTGGTGACTTCTCTCACCTTGTAGACGTTGGAGGAAGAAGAGATCACTCCGGAGCTTACCAAGGTGTTTGTGGAAGCCCGGAGGATCACCGTTGTACAAGGCTTGAGCTCCACCTTGCCGGAGAGGGCGAACGGAGAAAGATAGTGGATTCCCTTGTCTTGGTGACTTGGGTGTGGCCATACCCTTTGGTGGGTGCCACAACGTGGATGTAGGAAGATTTTTATGATCTTACCGAACCACGGGAAAAATCGCCGTGTCTTCGAGTCTCCGCGGGAGTTTGCATTTCTCTCCTCACTCCTTACTATTACGCTTTTACTATTCCGCACTTAACTCTCTTACTTGCGTACTTAGTTTGCATAGGGAATTGGGCTTCAACCATTAAAGTTTTAAATTGCTCTAAAATTTTAAAAAGCCCAATTCACCCCCCCCCCCTCTTGGGCGTTTCGATCCTTACAATTGGTATCAGAGCTTGGTTGCTCATTGGATCATTCTAGCTTCACCGCTAGAGAGCAAAAATGGCCAAGAATGGGGGTTCGGTTCCTACCTTCGAGGGCAAGAATTTTGCTTATTGGAAAGCACGCATGCGCGCTTATCTTGAGGCAATTGCTCCCGAAGTGTGGGAAGCGACCCATGCGGGGTTTGGAAATCTTGACTATGTTGGAGACCAATTAAAATGGGATGCTAAGGCTAGAAATGCCATATATGAATGCATTAGTCAAGATGTTTTTGCTAGGATTGCTAGCAAGGAAAAAGCATGTGAAATTTGGGCATGTCTAGTTGAAATACATGAGGGCTCATCTCGTGTCAAAGAACTCAAATATCACATGCTTAAATCAAAATATGATGAATTTAAGATGCTTCCTCATGAAAACGTTAATCAAATGTTTTCTCGTTTAAATGTGCTCATTGAGGAAATTAACGCACTTGATATTGCTTCTCTTGGCAAGGGACTTATAAATCGCAAGATCCTCATGCTTCTACCCAAGCCCAAGTACAACATTATCAATTCAATGCTCCAAAAAGAGTCACTAGACAACATTGAAGTTTCGGAGCTCATTGGAGAAATTCATGCTCATGAAATGAGCGTACTTGGAATGATGGAGGAGTCATCATCAAAAACCTTTGCTCTCAAGGCGTCAACCAAGAAGACAACTCCCAAGAAGAAGAAAATGGTTGAGCCTAGCTCAAGTGAAGAAGAGCAAGAAACAAGTGAAGATGATGATGATGAGCTTGCCTTGATGATGAGAAAATTCTCACGCCTCAACTCTAAGATTGCAAAGAAGGGATACTCTTTTGATCCCAAAAAGAAAGCCTTCTTGCCAAGAAAAGATGAAAACAAGACGTGCTACAATTGTGGTGACCTAGGCCACATATCATACGACTGCCCAAGACCGGACAAAAGAAAGGAAATTGGCAAGCATCACAAGCTAGAAGAAAGTGATGATGAAGAGGAGGTCAATCCCAAGCGCTCCTTTGGAAAGAAGAAATTTGACAAAGGCAAGAAAACCAAGCTCTTTCCAAAGAAAAGAAGAGGGCCTCAAAAGGTCTTCATGTGTGAAGCAAATGAATGGATCACGGATGAAGAGTCAAGCGACGAAGAAAGTGAAAATGAAGAAAACTTGGCGGGCCTCGCCATCGTCAACAAGAATGACTTCCCTCTTCGTCCACCTCCTATGTGCCTAATGGCGAAAGGTAACTCAAAGGTATGTGAAGACTCTAGCGATGATGATGAGGAGCTTTCACCCGATGAATTAGCATCCATGATTAGTGAATATCATGCCATGATAAAAAGGGAAAAGGCTAAGGCTAAGGCTCTTGAGCTAGCTCGTGCTAAGCTTGAAAGTGCTAACCTCGATTTGCATGACAAGTATGTAACCATACTTAAAGAGCATGACACGCTCGAATTAAATGTCAAACAAATCGAGGATGAAAATGCTACAATCAAGCTTAAGTATCATGAGCTTGACTTAGCTAACTTAGCACTCTTGGCAAAGCACAATGAGTTGGTTCAAGAACATGAAGTGCTTAACCGTGCTTATGAAGCTATTAAACTTAAATTGAAAAACACAAAGAAAGAAACCCTTGATGGCAAAATATCATCTAATTCACATGCCACTAATGTTTTGGATAAGTCTTTGCCTTTGAAAGCAAGCCCTAGGGAGAAGGAGTTAATGGACGAAATTGAAAGTCTTCGCACTAGTGTGGCAAGACTCTCTAAGGGGGAGGATAAGCACAAGGAAATCCTCTACCAACAAGCGAAAAGCTTCAACAAGAGAGGACTTGGATCCTTCCCGGTACCCAACAAAGGAAAGATGCCCTCACCGGAGCTTAGGACCAGCTTCATCAAGGAAGTTGGGTCATATTGCCAACATTGTGAGGTCACCGGACATCACACGAGGGAGTGTCCTCTTCCCAACCGTCCTTCTCCCAAATTGCCTCCTAACTACAAATCTACTTTCAATGATTATCACTATCTATTGAGCAAAGTAGGTGGAAAGGTGAAGGCAAGGTTCATCGGCAAAGACATCAAGGGCATGAAGGGGAAGCTCCCCAAGCAACTTTGGGTTCCAAAATCACTTGTATCACACATACAAGGACCTAAGTTGGCTTGGGTTCCTAAACTCAAAAACTAACTTCATGTGTGTAGGTGAACTACAAAGCCGGAGGAAAGCATTGGGTACTCGATAGTGGGTGCACTCAACATATGACCGGCAATGATGGTATGTTCACCTCCATAGAAAACCCCGGCAATCATGAACAAGTCACCTTTGGTGATAACTCAAAGGGGAAGGTAATTGGTTTGGGTAAAATTGCTATTTCTCATGATTTGTCCATCTCTAATGTGCTTTACGTTAAGTCTCTTAGCTTCAATTTACTTTCTATTGCACAATTATGTGATCTTGGACTAACATGCACATTTGACAAGAATGGTGTTGTGGTGACTAGTGAGTCAAGTAAAGAACTAATATTCAAAGGATTTCGGCATGGACATCTTTACTTGGTGGACTTCTCCAACAAGGATGCTAGCTTGACCACTTGTCTTTTCACCAAGACTAGTTTGGGGTGGCTATGGCATCGGCGCATTGCTCACATTGGGATGAGCAAGCTCAAGAAGTCATTCAAGCTTGGGATGGTGACCGGCGTGAAGGATGTCACATTTGAGAAGAACAAGCTTTGTAGCGCATGTCAAGCCGGGAAGCAAGTTGCCTCACACCATCCGTTAAAGACAATGGTGTCAACCTCCAAGCCACTTGAACTACTTCACATGGACCTCTTCGGACCGTCCACGTATCAAAGCCTTGGCGGTAACCTCTATTGTCTTGTTATTGTTGATGACTACTCTCGCTATGCTTGGACATTGTTCCTAGGCGACAAGGGTGAAACTCCGGAAATCTTCAAGATCTTCGCTAAACGAGCTCAAAGGGAATTTCAACTTCCCATCATCAAGGTCCGGAGTGACAACGGCACCGAGTTCAAGAACTACAACATTGGGGAGTGGTGTGATCGTGAAGGCGTGAAGCACGAGTTTTCGGCCACATACACCCCTCAACAAAATGGTGTCGTTGAAAGGAAGAACAAGACTCTCATCACCCTTGCAAGAGCAATGCTTGATGACTATGGCACGTCGGAGAAGTTTTGGGCCGAAGCAATCAACACGGCGTGCCATGCTGCAAATAGGGTCTACCTTCATCGACTACTTCAAAAAACCCCATATGAGCTCCTCATTGGGAGAAAGCCCAACATCTCCTACTTCCGAGTCTTCGGGTGCAAGTGCTACATCTACCGCAAGAAAAGGCTCGGTAAGTTTGAAAGAAGGTGTGATGTTGGTATCTTTCTTGGTTATGCGCCAAACTCAAAAGCATATCGAGTATTCAACCAAACCTCCGGATTAGTTGAAGAAAGTTGTGATGTTGAGTTTGATGAGACTAATGGCTCCCAAGAGGAGGGTTTTGGTCATGATGATATAGATGATGAGCCTCTACGAGAAGCTATGAAGAACATGACCATAGGAGACATCAAGCCCGAAGTTGAGGAGAGCCATGATCAAGGGGGAGCCTCAAGTTCCAACATCAACACCTCCATGGCGCCTCAAATTGATGAAGAAGAAGAGAAAAATGATCCATTGCCAATGCAAGATTCACATGCCACACAACACCAAGAAGAAGAAGAAGTCCAAGGTCAAGTCCAACCACAAGACGAGCAAGATGCCTCACCACCACCAAGTGCCTCACAACCTCTTATGAGGCATGGGCGCATCTCCAAGGCACATCCGATGGATCAAATCATCGGAAGTCCGTCACGGGGAGTAAGTACTCGTTCTCGCCATGTTGCTTCATTTTGTGAGCACTACTCCTTTGTTTCGTGTGTAGAACCCACAAATATTGAGGAAGCACTCCAAGATCCAAATTGGGTGATGGCTATGCAAGAAGAACTCAACAACTTCACCCGCAATAAAGTTTGGGTACTGGAGGAGCGACCTAAGGACAAGAACGTCATCGGAACGAAGTGGGTATACCGCAACAAACAAGACGAGAATGGCGTGGTGGTCCGCAACAAGGCAAGGCTTGTGGCCAAGGGTTTTTCACAAGTAGAAGGACTAGATTTTGGAGAAACCTTTGCCCCGGTCGCACGGTTAGAAGCTATTCGTATACTCCTAGCTTTTGCTTCACATCACAATATTATGCTTTATCAAATGGATGTGAAAAGCGCTTTCCTCAATGGTTATATTAACGAGCTTGTTTTCGTTGAGCAACCTCCCGGGTTTGAAGATCCGAGGAATCCTAACCATGTGTATAGGTTACACAAGGCGCTCTACGGGCTCAAGCAAGCACCTAGGGCATGGTATGAACGTCTTAGGGATTTCCTAGTCATGCAAGGATTCAAGATCGGGAGGGTGGATACTATACTTTTCACCAAGGACATCAACGGGGATTTATTTCTCTGTCAAATTTACGTTGATGACATTATTTTTGGCTCAACTAACAAATCTCTCAGTCTTGAGTTTGGCACCATGATGTCTAGGGAGTTCGAGATGTCAATGATTGGAGAACTCAATTTCTTCCTAGGATTTCAAATCAAGCAACTTCAAGAGGGGACTTTCATCTACCAAGAAAAGTACACCAAAGACCTCTTGAAGAAGTTTGAAATGGAAGATTGCAGCTCAAGAAGCACTCCAATGGCAACAAATTGTCATCTCGACGCGGACATGGACGGTAAACCTATTGATCAATCTCATTACCGTTCCATGATTGGTTCATTACTATATCTTACCGCATCTAGGCCAGACATCATGTTTAGTGTGTGCTTGTGTGCTCGCTTTCAAGCAGCACCTAAAGAATCGCATCGTAAGGCGGTCTTTAGGATACTTAGGTATCTCAAGCATACCCCAAGTGTAGGTTTGTGGTACCCCAAGAACGCTAGTTTTCATCTCTTGGGTTACTCGGATTCGGACTTTGCCGGATGCCGTGTGGATCGCAAGAGTACATCCGGTGGGTGCCACTTACTTGGGCGTTCCCTAGTATCTTGGTCGAGCAAAAAGCAAAACTCCGTGGCTTTGTCCACCGCGGAGGCAGAGTATATAGCGGCCGGCGCATGTTGTGCCCAAATTCTATATATGAAGCAAACCCTTTTGGACTTTGGAATTAAGTTTGATTGTGTGCCTCTCCTTTGTGACAATGAAAGTGCGGTTAAGATAACTAGAAACCCCGTTCAACACTCCCGCACTAAGCACATTGATATTCGCCATCACTTCTTGCGGGACCATGAGGCTAAAGGAGACATCTCTTTGCAAGGTGTAAGGTCCGAAGAACAATTGGCGGATATCTTCACTAAACCACTTGACGAGAAAACTTTTTCTAGACTAAGAAGTGAATTAAATGTGCTAGATGCATCTAACGTCATGTAAGTTGCCATGTTCATGTAAGGTTGCATATCAAATAGGACTTGTCTAACTCCCAAAGGATAGGGGCAAGCTAGAAATAGCTTTTCCTGAGGAAGCCTTTGGCAGGTTTTAACTTGGCAAGATAGATTTACATTATGCCTTGCATGATTCCTGTCATATAGACTTGCACTCATTCAATATCTTGCATCAGTTTGGTTGGCATTGCATACGGTAGATTGTCACAAAGGGGAACCACATCATGAGAAGGAGACTTGTTCAAAATGCAATAACTCAACTCATATGATGTGGATAAAGCAAAATTCTAAAGGTACATGCTTTAAAGAGATAGAAATTCTCTACACTCTAGCTCACAAAGCATGGGCCTTACATTTTCATGGTTTCACTCCTAACCCTGTGTGTTCTCTTTGCTTAAGGGCTTAGCCAATATGTGGCATTATATTTAAGGCCCTATATTAGAGGTTAGGAGTTGCCCAAAAAGTCCTAAGACCAATCCTTATCTTTGTGTGCTTAAGTCAAAGGACATATATGGGCAGTCTTAGGTTTTCTGTAGTCATCGGATTATCCGATGCCGGGGCCAGCAGATCATCGGATCAATTGGTGCTTCAGTTCAAGTCAGATGTCACAAATCAACCGATGAGTTCATTTCAGAAGACATCGGAGCATCCGGTGTTCAGTTTTCATGGTGCCCTGCAGAAATCGACCGATGATCGCCACCTCAACGTCGGTCCATCCGGTGTTCAAAGAGAGTTTTTGGAACAACTCTCTGTTGAACTCGACCGATGCATCCTCCGATGATCATCGGTTCATCCGGTGTTTTATGCGCGGCTAGGGTTTGCCCGTACAGTTTAAAAGGCGGTTCGGCCGCCCTTCCGGTTTTTTCTTTTCCTTCCCCGAGCTCCGCCGCCGCCCGACGCTTGCGCCGCCGCCACCACCTCTCCCGCGCCGCGCCGTCTCCCAGCCGCCGCCGCCTCCCTGCCGCAGCCGCCGCCGCCTCCCTGCCGCAGCCGCCGCCGCCTCCCTGCCGCAGCCGCCGCCCTTCGGCCGCCGCCGCCTCCCCGCCGCAGCTGCCACCGTCTCCCTGCCGCAGCCGCCGCCTCCCAGGTGCTGCCTCCGCTGTCTCCCGCGCACGCCGCCTCCCGCGTGTGCCGTCTCTCCTCCACCACTCGCCGCGGGCACGCATCACCCTCTCCGCTAGAGTTCCGCCGTGGTTCACCGATTCGACGATAAGGTTTGCTCCGTGCCGCGCGACGCCTTTCGTTGTTTTCGTCGTGCACCTTCACCGTCGCTAACCCTAGCTCTTTATTGCATCAAGATGGGTCGCGATTGCAAAGGAAAGGGCAAGGCTATTGAGGAGCCCGCCGCGAAGAAGCGCAAAATGTCCAAGGACACTCGTCGTGCGGAGTTGGCCGCTCGCGCCGCCGAGGAGCGTGAGCGCGGCCATCGCGGTTCCTTACGGATCCGCGAGTCCCGG
The DNA here is from genome assembly GCA_030760725.1 of Neostapfia colusana. Taxonomy (NCBI): domain Eukaryota; kingdom Viridiplantae; phylum Streptophyta; class Magnoliopsida; order Poales; family Poaceae; genus Neostapfia; species Neostapfia colusana. Next base: position 23,395,518 of record JASWHV010000011.1, read on the forward strand.
CAGAGGCAGGAGCAGCCTCCGATCCAGCCAGTGCCTCCCGAGGGTTCCGACGAGGAGGAGACCGAGGTGCCGCCACTCATCCGCCGGCGCACCCCGAGGACTCGTGGGGGTGGACAGACCCCTACGGCGAATCGACGTCCCTCTGCAGCTGACCGCGCCGAGGACAGAGAGGCCGAAAGGGCCATCCACCTGATGGACACAGCTGTCCGTGTCGCCGAGGATGTCAGACTCACCGACTACAGGAAGACGAAGGCTAGGCAACTGAAGAAGCTCAGATGGTCAGTGATCCTTGAGGAGTGGTTCCCGCGGCCTAGGGACTCTCGAGTTGACTCCCGCTTCTAGACCCTGACACAGGCGTCCTTGTACGAGACTTACAGGCGTCGGGGTCACAAGCTATTCCAGCATAACAGCATTGACTGGGATCAGCTTGCAGTGGCAGCAGGACACGGGATCAGGCCCCTCTTTGAGAGATACAGAGGACTTGTGGATTTACTCTCACACCAGAGGAGTGCCTACGTCGAGGAGTGGGTCAGGGTGTTCTACGCGACACTCTATGTCTCTGAGGGCCGTCGCTCGATCCACTTCATGTTCATGGGGCGGATCCACGACGTGTCTCGCGACTTGTTGGGCAGACTGCTCGGTGTGGAGCTTTCTACTACGTGTCTGCACCAGATAGTCTACGGAGACGCAGACCCGCCGAGGAGGCCACTGACTGGAGGAGTGGCACCACCTTTCGAGGAGATCAGAGGTCTGTTCACTCAGACGTTCACTCCTGACCAGCCGAGGGTGCCAGCTCTTCTCACCCCAGCAGCCCGGACAGTTCACCACGTCCTCAGGCGTACCCTGCTGCCGAGGTCCGGCTACTTGGAGGGATTCACGAGCCTTCAGCAGACCATCCTGTTCTATGTGATGAACGGGATGGAGTTCGACATAGTAGACATTCTAATCTGCGAGATGGAGGACGTGATCACCGATGGAGTTGGGATGCTACGACAGCTGGTCTTTGGTCACTGGATCTGTCACCTTCTTCACCAGCTGGTTCCAGAGGACACTCCAGGAGTCTCTCAGCTGACAGAGATGCACGTGACCCGGTACAGCCACTACCGAGTCCCCACTCCGGGAGACCGCCGCCTTGGCCGTCCCGTCGAGCGTGAGGTACGAGCCAGACTGTCCGAGGAGGACTGGGCAGAGCTGACTCAGGAGGACGCAGAGCTGGCACAGGCAGAGGCTCAGGGAGGAGACCTACAGCACGTGTGGTCGGACAGCGACACCAGCGACAGTGTCGAGGAGTACTTCCCTCCTGCTCCTCCCTCACCGAGGCAGCACGACGCAGAGGCAGGAGGCTCAGCTGCTCCACCACCTTCACCTCCTCCAGTGTCAGAGGCTCAGGTGACTCAGCCGTCAGAGCTCACTGCTTTACTTCAGCGGATGGCTCAGCAGCAGGAGCAGCAGGCAGCTCGACAGGAGGAGCTTCAGAGGCAGCAGCAGGAGATGCAGCTGGAGATCGCCCGTCAGAGGCGAGAGGACACCGACAGGTTCACCAACCTTGTCGATCAGATGACGAGACGCACTCTGGACCAGCAGCAGCAGACTCAGCAGATGCTGTTGGGCATCCTGGGGTTGGTCACCAACCTCTATCAGCAGACAGGAGTCGCTTTTCCACCTCAGCACTCAGGACTCGGTCAGGTTCCAGGTGCACCGTCACTAGCGCCAGCTCCAGTACTGCCACCGACGCCGTTCCAGTCCTCACCTCTTCCGGCAGTACCTCCACCGGCGCCTGCAGCCTCAGCGGATCCCCCAGCAGCTCCAGCTCCAGCTCCAGCCCCCACAGCAGATCCCCCTCCAGCTCCCGCTCCAGCTCCAGCACCAGCGACCTCTACCTCCAGCAGCTCCGACGACAGCACCGTCGACGCCGACCGCTTCACCATCGCCAGGAGCGCGCCTGAGTCGTAGGCACTCGACTTTCCTTTTTGGTGTCTTGATGCCAAAGGGGGAGAAGAGTTAGAGTCAGGGGAGGGTTAGCTCAGTTCTAGGGGGAGTGTCTATGTCTATACTTTTGCTACTATATCTGAGATTGTCCATCCGTTTGCTACTTTGTTTGAGATTGACCGTTATTATTATTTGCTATTATTGTACTCCGTGTGCTACTCTGTGCTCTTACGCCTTATCGTTTATTATTTGAGCCTTCGAGCCACTTGTGTTGCAATTTGTACCTGTTATATTTCTTTTGGAGCATTATGTTTTAATTCAATTATATGCTCTACTCGTTGTGTTGTCATCAATCACCAAAAAGGGGGAGATTGAAAGCATCTAGGCCCCCGTGAGATATGGTTTTGGTGATTAATGACAACCGTTCGTTATTACTAATGAGTTTGTGGATGCGAGGGTTCACATATATCACATCAACCGTTAATGAACTATCTATTCACACCATCTACTGCTCATTGGATACAAATGAAGACCCCTCAATGATCCATTCTAAAGGGTTATTCGATACTCATAAAAACTAAATGAAGAAATCATACAACGACTCCACTTTATCAAAATTGGCAACACAAGGAGCTCACACCTCATCGTAATATCATTTCAAACAAGTATCAAAGAGGTCACTCGAGAGGATTCTAAAAGATCAACTCAAAACAACTCGAAGCAAACAAGTTGCATTCACCGGATCATCCGATGTCTTGCAAAATGACTACATCGGTCGAGTTTGAGTTGGCAGAAGAAGAAGACCTCAGAGCCCAGTACACACCGGATCATCCGATGTGAAGGAAGTGGCACATCGGTTGAGTTCACCCGAAGGATGATATCTGAGTTACTCTGAAGATATACACACCGGATCATCCGATGATGAAGTAAGTGTACATCGGTCAAATTCAACAGAGACAATGTTTTTGACCCAATTCTGAAGATCAACTCACCGGATCATCCGATGATAAATTGAAGTAACATCGGTCGATTAAAAAATCCAACGGTTATATCCAACGGTCACATCTGACACATGACATCAGCTAATTTGGAATTCGACCGATGATCATATAAAGGGGTGCATCGGAGGATCCGATGTTAACTGACAAAGTCTGCCCACTTTTACAACGGCTATCTCGTGTGGGCTGGCTATAAATACCCCTCCAACCGGCCATTTCGACAAGTCCTGATCTTCTGAGCCTCACTACACATTCTCAAGCATTCAAGACCAAGAGCTACCACTTCCACACTCCAAAACCTTTTGTAATCCAACTATAGGTTATATCTAGCTAGAGAGAAGCTTGTGTGCGTCCATTCTTGGTGATTGGAATCTCTAGACTAGTGAGAGAGAGTGTCTTGGTGACTTCTCTCACCTTGTAGACGTTGGAGGAAGAAGAGATCACTCCGGAGCTTACCAAGGTGTTTGTGGAAGCCCGGAGGATCACCGTTGTACAAGGCTTGAGCTCCACCTTGCCGGAGAGGGCGAACGGAGAAAGATAGTGGATTCCCTTGTCTTGGTGACTTGGGTGTGGCCATACCCTTTGGTGGGTGCCACAACGTGGATGTAGGAAGATTTTTATGATCTTACCGAACCACGGGAAAAATCGCCGTGTCTTCGAGTCTCCGCGGGAGTTTGCATTTCTCTCCTCACTCCTTACTATTACGCTTTTACTATTCCGCACTTAACTCTCTTACTTGCGTACTTAGTTTGCATAGGGAATCGGGCTTCAACCATTAAAGTTTTAAATTGCTCTAAAATTTTAAAAAGCCCAATTCACCCCCCCCCCCCTCTTGGGCGTTTCGATCCTTACACATATGAAAAACTCATACACTTTGCTAGGGACGTACATGCCAAGTGTCACCCAAAATTCAAAACCTTTTTATGTCCTTTTTTGTATAGCTAGAAAGAGGGTGGTTTGAACTCAAATTCAAATTCAAACTATTTCCATCCCATGAATTCAAAAGTGGGAGGCATATTATCACTCAACACATTTTAGTGAGCTCACACACAAATTTTCACTCCATTTGGAGTTGATCTTGACATGGAGCTCGATTTAGCAAATTCAAACTCCATTTGAAATTCAAACTGCATATGTGCTAAAAATATGTCCAAACAAAACCCAATTTGAATTCCATCCAATTCAAATGGCCCAGGGGTAGATAATTCAAATGACCAAGGTTAATTTGATCTCTACTGTTTAGAGCAGTAGGAAAAAGTTAATTTCAGAGGTTAAAACCTGGGTGGGACCCACATGTCAGCCACTGAAGCAAATCCAACTGACTGAGGGACAGAACACTCGGTTCTCGGGTTGCAGCCGAGCACGCCACCGAGAGGCTGGCCGGTGCCAGCTCCTGCTGCGTTTCCCCGCGCTAGGAGACCAGCTGCCCGGCTCCTTATCCCTCCCCGGCGTGCTCGTGTTAAATATCCCCCGAGCCCACGGCGAGATCAGTCAGTTTCGCACTGAGCTCCACCGCAGACCAGCCGCCCTCTCGGTTCCGCTCATGAGCCGGCCGATCGCTCGCGAACACGACCTTCTCAGTAGCAAAACAGCATCGTGAGCTCGTGAGCAACATCCTAGACGCCATGTTGTCCAGTGAGCAGGCACCCTCGAGCTCAGCCGGACGTTTTCCCTGCGAACCGAACGTTGCCGCCCTTCGGGCTCTTGGACAGCTCGGTACAGACGTCATCACAACCACTTCTCTACACAAGAAAGGTGCATCACTGCATGTAGATGGTGTAGCCGAAAGCCGTTTAGCATATGATCTACCAACGGTTGAGAATTCTCAAGTTTACCGAAGGCCAGTTCATATGAGCCGAGCTCACCTCCGATTGAAATTCGGACTCCACACCCTATTGTTGGTCAAGCCCGTTGTCCAGTAGGTTATACACATGCTAGCACATACGCTCGAGAAGGAAGCAAGGAAAAAACCGTCGATAATCGGCCATGATATGGCCGTTTTCCTCGCCGCCGTTGCAAAGTACCTCGGCTCACCATTGAGGGTATGGTTGCCGGTGTTTCTAGCTTCCACAAAGCCTAGGTTCATGTTCCTCGTGCTCCACTGATGCTCTCCGACCAATTCCCAATCGATTTGGTGCACGGTGGGGCAAAACCAACCTCGCCGAAACCCTAGCGGCTGCTGTCACCGGTGCGCGCGGGTTTCCGGCCATCGTCGGTGGCCAGCGAGCTCACAGCCGAGTTCAGGAGGTTGGAAAAGGGGGAGGCGGCGAGTTTCGGGCTGGGAGGTGGCCGGGAACTCGGTTCCGGCGAGTCTCGCCGGATACCGCCGCCGCCGGGTATTTGGCGCGAGGAGGAAGACGAAGCACTGTGTGCGGGACCCACCGGCAGAAGTTTAAACTTTTCTTCGATTTTCAGTTTTAGTTCAAACTTCAAACCCACATAACTTTGGCTAGGAAGCTCCAAATCGAGTGAACCAAATTTTTTTGGATTCAGCTCTCTGAGTACTTTCCAGCAAATTAAGTTTCACTCTATGAAGATCTTTATTTCTCCAGAATTAATTCTTCAAAGTTCAAACTGGTTAGAATTTTAACTGGAGAACCCTTTGGAGGAAAATTCTGAAATTTTGCCAGGATGTTCAGCAAAATATCCCTGAGCTACCATAAAATTTTCAGATCCATTTGATCTTATTTGGTCCACCTAATGGTGTGATTAATAGAACTGTTCCAAAGAAAATAGAAAATGTCCAGAAACATTTTCAGAATTTCTCTGAATTTGTTTAGCGCATATCTTTAGATAGGAACCTTCAAATTAAGTGAGACCAACTATATTAGAACCCTCTGAAAATCTAGTTTTCAGAAAGTCATGGCTTACTCCATGAAAATCCCTAGAACACCCTAAGAGCTCTAATTAAGGTCAGGTATATAATTATTTGTGGAGAGCTGAAATGAGCTTTGCTGCAAATAAAACTTGGCCAAGTCTCAGTTTGGATTGTATCCAAACCACAGTAAAAATTTCAGAGTCATTGGGTCTGTCTAGTAAGACTTATAGTGTTCACAAGTTTAAATTCAATTCAAATGCATTTAAATTGATATATATATACTTGTTGCCTCATGTAGTCGCTAAGGTTGAAGAGGAACCTGAAGTCTTAGACTTCGTCACTCTGGAAGAGCAGCTAGCCTACGACCAAGAGCAGCAAGGCAAGCTCCGGTTTGCATTAACCTCTTTACAAATTTTTATTGTTTTGAGCACTTCCTTTGAGTACCACTTATCTCTTGCATTAGTCTTGTTTGAAACCCAAATGCATAGCCAAGAAAACCATGGGTTGGGATTACGATTTAAAACCCCGTATAGCTACTGCAATGATAAGGTAGTGTAGGGTTCGGTATAAGTCGAGTAGTTGGAACTACTCGCGAGGATAGGCTAGAGGCACTCGACTCGGGTAGAGATAGCAAATTGAACACATGGAAAGAAAAATGAGGTCGAGCGGAGAGTAAGAGCAGCAGGACTTTCGGGCCTGGGTGCTATAGCTCCGCTTGTGTCTATTGAGGACCGAGCCGTGTGCGGGCCTGTTGAACAAGCTAGAACAGTACCGAAGACCTACCGGCTATATGGGAACCGGAAAACCGATGCAACTCGGGTAGCTTGGTGTTGAGGCATAGCTAGTCGTTCAAAGGGTAGGTTGAGAGCTCGAGGTGTAAATCGGCTGGCGGCACTGTGGATGCGCGCGTAGAGACCTCTTGCTCGGGACGATTGGACCGGTTCAACATTTGGCTGACGGGTGAAAGGTGGCTACGTACAACGTCCGTGACGGTTGCTGTAGGCAACATTGAGTACGGGCGTACGTGACGGGTTATTCGGGTAACCCTGCAATTGTAAATCGATTATAATCGCCGTCCCTCACGGTCAGTGAGTACCACTTGTTCAATGTACCGTGACGTAGAACGAACAGGCTAGATTCATGTTAAAAGTTTGCTAATTTGAAAGATATACCTTGCTTGTAATGTCTTATTGTAGTTTAGAGCTAATTAAAGTTCTTTTCAACTTTGGGCAAAGTACATGAGAGAAATGCGTTTCTTGTTTGATTGCGGCTCTCTCATGTGCCTTAGCGCAAGGTTCTCCACAACATGCTGCTAAAAACTTGAAAGTAAGGTTTCACTAATTAGGCGAGTCCTTTGCAACTTATTTTACCTCATGTAGCCTATCAACCATCATGTAGAAGTTCCATGTATAGGAGAGACGGGTCAGTTTTGCTGAGCCTTCGTGCTCACTGCTTGTGTTTGAAGCTTTTGCAGGATTCTATGAGGAAGAGACTCACAAGGAGGAGACGGAACCTCCAGAGGGGAACCCCGTCGAGTGGGAGTCGTGCACACCGCCGTGTGAGTGTGTGTGCATGCTAGCGGGGACACATTCACGGGCTGAACGTGAACTCGATGCGTACTCTACGCCCGTGAGTGTAGACCGAACATATTTGTTGTACAAATGTTCATAAACCTTTTATGTAATAAAACTTTGCTTCCGCTTTGTACCTTTGATGTGTGTTATTCGGTGTTGTGCAACGCAGTACCCCTCAGCGTGATCCTGGCTCGACAAGACCGTGGGGTCGTGTCAGCGTGGTATCAGAGCTTGCTTGAGGTTTAACGCACTACAAAGGACATCTTTTTTCAAAAATCCAGTGAGGAACGAGTTAGTAGCCCATATAAGGATGTTATTAGTATACAGAAAGTGGCATACTAACCTATTTGCTTATGTCGGAAAATCATGCATCTCGGGACGTTCTATGTCTTGGGGGATGTACGTAAGCACTGTCCACCAGTACGCACAAGCTGAAGGGTGGAGCCCCACGGGTGGTAGGTAACCCGACCCGCTTTAGTATCCTCTACGACTCTTCATGTCGTTTGGGGTATTCGAGCAACGTCTGTCCCTGGCGTGCTTCGGGCAATTTGGGAGACCCCGTCACGTGGTCAGTAACGTGAACACGTAGCTCAAGGCGTGTTTGGCTTGAGAACATCCGGGCGAGTGATGATGTCCGGGTGTAAGAACTGTATGGATACCGGGCTCGGTGTGCAGCCGAGTCTGACGATTGTGTGAGTTATCTGCAGGTAGTCTAACTACGACACGGTAGACGTGTAGCATCCGTGTGCGAATGACGCTTAGTGCCACTGAGTTAACGAGGCCGGCTAAGTCCGGTATAGGTTTTTCGTTGTGAGGACGTAGTACCAACATGATCTGGTGACGCATCGACGTCACACCCCACTAAATGAGCAACTGCATTGTAAAACTTGAAAGTTTTAATCCAGAGCACAAAAATTTGATGCAACTCTTTCCCTTAATCAGGATATTCAAAGTTAACAAGTTTTCAACTTATAGGATACTAAGGACAGAGTCCCCTGTTTTCATCTGGATTAAGGCTGAAGTTAATCAGGGGTTAGCGGTTGAGTTCTTTCGAGGTTGGGGTCATATGATATATTTATGGAAAGATTTGGAAGAGCTTTACAACTTTTCTGTTGAGATTCAGAGGTGTTTCATCTTATAACCAATCAAAAAATGCAGTAGAGTTGAAACTGTCCAGAAAACAGGGCAGAGCAAACACTCTCTGTAACTCTCCATAAATTGAGCATAACTTCCTGCATAAAAATTCAAAAATAGAAAATGAGGTAGTTATGAAAAGTTTATGAGATGGTTTACAACTCTGTAACAGAAAGTTTTGTCATATTGGGAGTAGAATTAACTGGAATTCTTGGATCAAATCAGTACCTGAAGCAGGCAGGTGCTGTCCAATTTTCTCCAGAAGTTCTGTTAAATTTGACATCTCATAACTTTTGAACCAGGACAGATCTTAGGCCAAGAAAATGCTTTCTGGAAAGCTATTGAAGTTGGCTTTAACTTTGATGTCGATCTCCAGAATTGGTTTTGCCTTTAGCATGGTCTAAATCAGGTTGAAATAGAGACTGGTCAGGGCTGTCATATTGGACAGCAGATCAACAGTCAAATTTGTTTAAGTTTGAACTATGTTTCCAAGTTTTATGGGTTCAATGACATGTTCTATGTTATAACTAAATGGTTTACTGTTCAAATAAATATTTGACATTTCTCAAATATGTTTCTACAGATGACAGCGGATAGACAGTTGGAGAACGGGTGGGTGGTGTCCCACTGTTCTCACCGCAGTGGCTATCCGGAAGCATTGAGGCAAATGCTTCAATATTTCGGGTACAACAAGATGCCGCAGTACTTCGTCAAAGAAGAAGGCGAAGAAGGGAACAAGGCGTGGATGATCCATGTCTAAGTTCCTGCAGGGCCTACGCCACCCGGTTGGGCGCCGTTCACCGTTACGGTGAGAGGCAGACAACCGGAGGGAATGTGGCAAGTGGCAGGCCGCGACACCATGTCGCGTTTCTGCCAGCTACACGTGAGAGCTATGGAGGGCACTCCATACGCGCTCATTCCGGTGGAGGGACGGGCTAATCACGTGTGGGAAGGGAGGTATATGGAGGCAACCGATCCGGGTTGTCCAAGGTATAACCCCGTGGAGGCAAACCTCAGTCTCCAGATAAGGGCGGGAAAGGCCGTGATGGACAGCCAAGCTGTTCATACGGAGTGTCTCGCCATGAGGCTCCAGAAGAGCAACAGCCGTGGAGACCACTTCGAGAGTGCTCACAGCGCACTCCACAATGTTCTCCTTCCGATGATTAAGCGACTGAACGAACAACACAATTAGTTGCATCGTCTGAAGAAGGCAAAGAAGAAAAGTCGTGTTGACATCACGGCTTTGCAACAATAGGTGCAGGCTCTGACCCAGCAGAACGAGGTCCGTACTCAAGAGCGGGACGACGCTATTGAGGAGGGGCAAGGCTGGGAAGAGGACTACAACCAAGCCATGGACGAGGTGCACGCATTGCAGGACCTCGTACCTCCGGTAATGGGCATTACCGGTGGTAGGCGCCGTACCCGTGGTCTTGGGTCTTCCGGCAATGGGGGAACCCGAGCCGGAAGAGGAGGTTTTGGACCCAGAGCCACCAGTAGAGTTACCGGAGGAGGACGACCCACAGGAGGTCAAGTTCTACTCCGAGTAGAGGGTTACCGTTGCCAAGTAGGGCAGCTAGAGTGATGTAACCCAAACTTTTTGTAATCAGTGACATGTCGGGTAGACAGTAGCATATGTATAAAGGGTGATGACATGAGCACGACTTCTCGGAGACCCAAGACTAATGTATCTTGTATAAAATTTATGATTTATCAATATATGTGAATGTTGTGCGAATTATTCATGCGTCACTTCAATACCTACTGTTGCATATGGAATTTTAAGTATGACATGTGCTAATCGCTGCTGTTTTGAATTTCAGAATGACTCGTACTCATGCCAACCCGGACGTTGGGGGTTCCAGTCAGGGGGGAGAGACCTCCCAACATCCTCCCGAGGACTCCTCGGGACAGCAACCACAACAACAGCAACAGCAACAACCGCCACCGCCACCGCCAACGGTTACATTGGCCAACATCGTTGCGGCAATGGCGGGTTCTCATCAGCAGCACACGGAGTTGCTGCAAACTCTCATTGCAAATACATCTTGACCAGAGAGGCATCAAGATCGTGAGGAGCGCCAACAGAGCTCCTACTCCAATTTTCTAGCTACTCATACCCCGGTATTCTCAAGGGCGGATGAACCCATCGATGCGGACAACTGGCTCCGCACGATAGAGATGAAGTTCGGGCTGCTCCAAGCGAGTGAGCAGCGCAAGACTCAGTTCGCGGTCCAACAGCTCCAGGGATCCGCGAGCGCGTGGTGGGTGAACTACAGTGCTTCGTAGCCCACCGACCGAGTTATGACCTGGACGGAATTCAGGACGGCCTTTAGGGCCTATCACGTACCGCCGGGTCTCATGAAGAGGAAGACGCAGGAGTTCCTACGCCTGCAACAAGGGAGCCGAAACGCGCTGGAATATTCCAGGGCGTTCAATGATCTTGCGCTCTACGCGTCGTATCACGCCGATATCGACGAGAAGCGGCGGGATCACTTCTACCAGGGGCTTAACCCGCTCCTGAAGGACAAACTGGCGATGTTCAATCGCGGCAGCCTCAACGATATAATTGATGCTGCGATTGTTCAGGAAGACTCCGGCAAGGAGTTAGCGGCGGCGGAAAGGAAACGTAGCGCGCCACAAAGCAGTGGAGAAGGAGGTGGTCCTTCTCAAAAATACCGGATGGTGAATCGCCCACCATCGGGTCCACGCTGGCAGCCACCACAGCGGCCGATGCCATTCCGCAGTTGGCCATATTCTCCACCGGCATTCAGGCCGTCACTGCCAGTACCACCGATGCAGAAACTACAACAGTGGGCGATGCCACGTGCGTATGCACCTCAGCAACGCATGCCGGGCTTTCGTCCCCCGAGCACCGGTCAAGCAGCAGCCACATGCTACAAATGTGGTTGTCCAGGACACTTCGCCAGCAGTTGTCCTGAGAGGCAAGGCGGCGGAGTTGCACCGCAACTTCTGGGGAGGAATCAGCCCCGGAACCCTACTAATGCGCAGCGGGCAAACCCTAGGACCGGCACCGTCCACCAACTCGCCATAGAGGACGTGCCGGAGGGAGAGCCAATCCTTGCGGGTATGTTCCAACTCCACCAGCATCCCACGATAGTATTATTTGATTCAAGTGCCACGCATAGCTTTATTAGCCAAGCTTTCATTTCTAAATACAGCTTGCAAATACTACCCACCGATGGTCCATATTTGATTTATTCACCGGGTGGGAAGATTTCAGCAAGCATGATGGTCTCAAAAGCGCCATTATGCTTAGAGGATAGAGTATACCCTACGTCTCTCATAATTTTAGAGGGACAGAAGGTCGATGTCATCTTAGGGATGTCGTGGTTAACCCGCCACGGCGCTGTTTTAGACACCGTCCTCCGAATTGTGCACTTGAACTCAGAAGTGCACGAATCTCATTCCTTATTTCTGGACAGTCCAGAAATAAAACTTCCAAGTATCTATCAATCCACAACCATCAGATTGGAAGACATTCCAGTGGTCAGAGAGTTCTCTGACGTGTTTCCGGATGATTTACCGGGGATGCCGCCTGATAGAGAGGTGGAGTTCAAGATTGAACTTGCACCGGGAACCATGCCAATATCCCGAAGGCCGTGCAAGATGGCGCCCAAGGAATTGGCTGAACTGAAGACTCAGCTAACGGACTTGCTGGAGAAGGGTTTTATTAGGCCGAGCTCCTCGGCATGGGGCTGTTCAGCATTGTTCGTGAAGAAGAAAGACGAGACGTTGCAGCTTTGCGTGGACTATTGTCCATTAAACACCGTAACCATCAAGAACAAGTACCCGTTGCCACGGATCGACATGTTGTTTGATCAGTTGGTCGAAGCAAAGATCTTTTCCAAGATGGACTTAAGATCTGGGTACCACCAGGTTAAGATACGGCCTGAGGACATTCCGAAGACGGCTTTTTCGACGAGGTACGGGCTTTATGAGTACCTGGTCGTGTCCTTCGGCCTCACCAATACTCCAGCTCACTTCATGTATTTGATGAACTCGGTATTCATGCCGGAGCTGGACAAGTTTGTCGTGGTCTTCATCGATGACATATTGGTATATTCCAAGTCGGAGGAAGAACAAAAGAAGCATCTGCGTATAGTCTTGCAACGGCTGCGGGATCACAAGCTATACGCGAAATTTAGCAAGTGCGAATTCTGGATATCGCAAGTGCCTTTTCTCGGGCATATCATCTCAGCGGAGGGCATCGCTGTAGACCCGAGTAAGATCACACAAGTGCTGAATTGGAAGTCCCCGAGGACTGTTCACAAGGTACGGAGTTTCCTCGGACTCGCAGGATATTATCGGAGGTTCATTCCGAACTTCTCGAAGATTGCCAAGCCTATGACGGAGCTGCTGAAGAAGGCTACCAAATATGTTTGGAGTCCAGCATGTGAAGCAGCATTCAAGGCTTTAGTCAAGCACCTAACATCAGCACCGGTTTTGGCGCAGCCAGATACAACAAAACCGTTCGATGTGTAGCGATGCATCCGGCATTGGGCTCGGATGTGTGCTGATGCAAGACCGAAGGGTGGTCGCGTATGGATCACGGCAGCTCAGAAACCATGAGCAGAATTATCCAACTCACGACATGGAGCTCGCTGTCGTGGTACTTGCACTTAAAATGTGGAGGCAGTACCTACTCGGTAACCTCGTACATTTATATACCGACCACAAAAGCCTCAAGTACATATTCACTCAGAAGGAGCTGAACATGAGGCAGCGAAGATGGTTAGAGTTGATAAAGGATTACGAAATAGAGATCCATTATCACCCCGGCAAGGCAAACGTAGTGGCGGATGCGCTGAGACGCAAGTCACACATCAACAACCTGATCATCACACTGTTGGAAGAGAGTGAGCCACCATTGCATGTGATTCCACATGGAGCTCTCTACAACTTAGCTTTGATCCCCACCATCCGTGAAGAGATAGCGGCAGCCCAGAAAAATGACAAGGGCATGTCACATTTGCGGAGACGTATAGACAGTGGGGAACTGAAATGTTTCCGGAAAGACGGAGACAGCATCCTATAGTTCAAGGACCGGATTGTCGTACCCCGTAACCTGGAATTACGGAAGAAAATCTTTGATGAGGCTCACTTGTCAAAGTTTTCTATTCACCCCGGCAGCAAGAAAATGTATCAAGAACTCAGAAGCAAGTTTTGGTGGACACGGATGAAGCGGGAGATCACAAAGTACGTGTCCGAGTGTGATACATGTCGCAGGGTGAAGGCAGATCATATGCGGAAACCGGGACTGCTACAACCACTGGGCGTTCCTGCCTAGAAGTGGGAAGATGTGAGCGTGGACTTCATCGTCGGCTTACCCACCACTTTTCAGAAGCATAATTCTGTGTGGGTGGTCGTCGACCGGCTCACCAAAGTTGCCCATTTCATCCCGGTCAACACCAACTACAACGCCAAGAAGTACGCTGAACTGTACATCTCACGGATCCTATGCTTGTACGGCGTACCCCGTACCATCATATCGGATCGGGGCACTTTATTTGTGTCCCGTTTTTGGGAGCAGATACATGCTGCGTTAGGGACGAAGCTGATCCGTAGCTCAGCATACCACCCGCAGACGGATGGACAAACTGAGCGGGTAAACCAAATTTTAGAAGACATGCTACAAGCTTGCGCTATCAACCACGGCAAGAATTGGGATGATCACTTGCCGTTGGCCGAGTTCTCGTACAACAATGGGTACCAAGCCAGCATCAAGATGGCGCCTTACGAGGCGCTATACGGGAGAAAATGCCGCACACCACTGAATTGGCGTGAGTCTGGCGAAAGGGTTACCTTCGGGATTGATCTTGTCAATAACGCGGAAGAAAAGGTTCGGCTGATTCAAGCGAACCTAAAAGCCGCCCAATCCTGACAGAAACAATATGCGGACCGGAGAAGGCGCCCACTACAATTCAAAGTCGGGGATCACATATATCTACGTGTGTCTCCAATGAAGGGCATAAACAGATTCGGGGTGAGAGGAAAGTTGGCACCCCGATTCATCGGTCCATTTCAGATTACCGAAAGATGTGGATCAGTAGCATACCGGCTGAAATTACCAGAAGCACTTTCCAGTGTGCACGACGTCTTTCACATTTCCCAGCTGAGGAAGTGTCTTAAGCTATCAACTACCATTCAGCTGGAAGATATAGAAGAACTGAACCCGGATCTCACGTATCGGGAGGAACCGGTTCAGATTATTGATGAAAAGGCCCAAACCACATGCAACCGTACGTTGTGGTTCCACAAAGTTCTATGAAGTAATCACTCTGTGGACGAAGCGACATGGGAGAGCGAAGGATTTCTTCGCGCGAACTACCCCGACTTTTTCACGTCGCATATACGGTAATTTTCCACCGTCCTCTCTCTCATTTTCACCTTATAATCTCGGGACGAGATTATTTTAAGGGGGAGGAATATAAGGGCCTAAGTTTTTGGTACATATTCAAGTGTTCATCACCCACACACACACTTCATTTGAAGAAACTTGATGAACACATTTGAAGAGCAAGTTAACACCATCAACATGATCATTAGAGAATGAACTCACAAAAAAGCAAAAGTGGCATTTCCCACATGCATCATATAGGGGCTGGACATATGAAAAACTCCTACACTTTGCTAGGGATGTCCATGCCAAGTGTCACCCAAAATTCAAAACCTTTTTTATGTCCTTTTGGGTATAGCTAGAAAGAGGGTGGTTTGAACTCAAATTTAAATTCAAACTATTTCCATCCCATGAATTCAAAAGTGGGAGGCATATTATCACTCAGCACATTTTAGTGAGCTCACACACAAATTTTTCACTCCATTTGGAGTTGATCTTGACATGAGCTAGATTTAGCAAATTCAAACTCCATTTGAAATTCAAACTGCATATGTGCTAAAAATATGTCCAAACAAAACCCAATTTGAATTCCATCCAATTCAAATGGCCCAGGGGTAGATAATTCAAATGACCAAGGTTAATTTGGTCTCTACTATTTAGAGCAGTAGGGAAAAGTTAATTTCAGAGGTTAAAACCCGGGTGGGACCCACATGTCAGCCACTGAAGCAAATTCAACCGACAGAGGGATAGAACACTCGGTTCTCGGGTTGCAGCCGAGCGCGCCACCGAGAGGCTGGCCGGCGCCAGCTCCTGCTGCGTTTCCCCGCGCTAGGAGACCAGCTGCCTGGCTCCTTATCCCTCCCCGGCGTGCTCCTGTTAAATATCCCCCGAGCCCATGGCGAGATCAGTCAGTTTTACACCGAGCTCCACCACAGACCAGCCGCCCTCTCGGTTCCGCTCGTGAGCCGGCCGATCGCTCGTGAACACGACCTTCTCAGTAGCAAAACAGCATCGTGAGCTCATGAGCAACATCCTAGACGCTGTGTTGTCCAGTGAGCAGGCACCCTCGAGCTCAGCCGGACGTTTTCCCGGCGGACCGAATGTTGCCGCCCTTCGGGCTCTCGTGGACAGCTCGGTACAGCCGTCGTCGCACCCAATTCTCTACACAAGAAAGGTGTGTCACTGCATGTAGATGGTGTATCCGAAAGCCGTTTAGAATATGATCTACCATCGGTTGAGAATTCCCAAGTTTACCGAAAGCCAGTTCATATGAGCCGAGCTCACCTCCGATTGAAATTCGGACTCCACACCCTATTGTTGGTCAAGCCCGTTGTCCAGTAGGTTCTACACATGCTAGCACACACGATTGAGAAGGAAGCAAGGAAAACCATCGAGAATCGGCCATGATATGGCCATTTTCCTTGCTGCCGTTGCAAAGTACCTTGGCTCACCGTCGAGGGTATGGTTACCGGCGTTTCTAGCTTCCACAAAGCCTGGGTTCATGTTTCTCGTGCTCCACTGATGCTCTCCGACCAATTCCCGATCCATTTGGTGCACGGAGGGGCGAAACCGACCTTGCCGAAACCCTAGCGGGTGCTGTCACCGGTGCACGCGGGTTTCCGGCCATCGCCGGTGGCCGGCGAGCTCACAGCCGAGTTCAGGAGGTTGGAAAAGGGGGAGGCGGTGAGTTTCGGGCCGGGACCACCGCCGCCGGGTATTTGGCGTGAGGAGGAAGACGAAGCACTGTGTGCGGGACCCACCGACAGAAGTTTAAACTTTTCTTCGATTTTCAGTTTTAGTTCAAACTTCAAACCCACATAACTTGGGCTAGGAAGCTCCAAATCGAATGAACCAAATTTTGTTGGATTCAGCTCTCTGGGTAATTTCCAGCAAATCAAGTTTCACTCTATCAAAAATCTTTATTTCTCCAGAATTAATTCTTCAAATTTCAAACTGGTTAGAATTTTAACTGGAGAACCCTTTGGGGGAAACTTCTGAAATTTTGCCAGGATGTTCACCAAAATATCCCTGAGCTACCATAAAAATTTCAGATCCATTTGAGCTCATTAGGTCCACCTAATGGTGTGATTAATAGAACTGTTCCAGAGAAAATAGAAAATGTCCAGAAACATTTTCAGAATTTCTCTGAATTTGTTTAGCTCATATCTTTAGCTAGGAACCTTGAAATTAAGTGAGACCAACTATATTAGAACCCTCTGAAAATCTACAGAAAGTTATGGCTTACTCCATGAAAATCCCTATAACACCCTAAGAGCTCTAATTAAGGTCAGGTATATAATTATTTGTGGAGAGCTCAAATGAGCTTTGCTGCAAATAAAACTTGGCCAAGTCTCTGTTTAGGTTGTATCCAAAACACAGTAAAAATTTCAGAGTCATTGGGTCTGTCTAGTAAGACTTATAGTGTTCATAACTTTAAATTCAATTCAAATGCATTTAAATAGATATATATACTTGTAACTTCATGCAGTCGCTAAGGTTGAGGAGGAACCCGAAGTCTTAGACTTCGTCACTCCAGAAGAGCAGCTAGCCTACGACCAAAAGCAGCAAGGCAAGCTCCGGTTTGCATTAACCTCTTTACAAATTTTTATTGTTTTGAGCACTTCCTTTGAGTACCACTTATCTCTTGCATTAGAGTCTTGTTTGAAACCCAAATGCATAGCCAAGAAAACCATAGGTTGGGATTAGGATTGAAAACCCCGTGTAGCTACTGCAATGCTAAGGTAGTGTAGGGTTCGGTACAAGTCGAGTAGTTGGAACTACTCGCGAGGATAGGTTAGAGGCACTCGACTCGGGTAGAGATAGCAAATTGAACACATGGCAAGAAAAATGAGACCGAGTGGAGAGTAAGAGCAGCAGGACTTTGGGGCCTGGGTGCTATAGCTCCGCTTGTGTCGATTGAGGACCGAGCCGTGTGCGGGCCTGTTGAACAAGCTAGAACAGTACCGAAGACCTTCCGGCTATATGGGAACCGGGAAACCGGTGTAACTCGGGTAGCTGGGTGTTGAGGCATAGCTGGTCGTTCAAAGGGTAGGTTGAGAGCTCGAGGTGTAAATCGGCTGGCGGCACTGTGGATGCGCGCGTAGAGACCTCTTGCTCGGGACGATTGGACCGGTTCAACATTTGGCTGACGTGTGAAAGGTGGTTGCGTACGACGTCCGTGACGGTTGCTGTAGGCAACATTGAGTACAGGCGTACGTGACGGGTTATTCGGGTAACCCTGCAGGTGTAAATCGATTATAATCACCGTCCCTCACGGTCAGTGAGTACCACTTGTTCACTGTACCGTGACATAGAAAGAACAGGCTAGATTCATGTTAAAAGTTTGTTGATTTGAAAGATATACCTTGCTTGTAATGTCGTATTGTAGTTTAGAGCTAATTAAAGTTCTTTTCAACTTTGGGCAAAGTACATGAGAGAAATACGTTACTTGTTTTGATTGCGGCTCTCTCATGTTCCTTATCATAAGGTTCTCCACAACCTGCTGCTAAAAACTTGAAAGTAAGGTTTCACTAATTAGGCGAGTCCTTTGCAACTTATTTTACCTCATGTAACCTATCAACCATCATGTAGAAGTTCCATGTATAGGAAAGACGGGTCAGTCTTGCTGAGCCTTCGTGCTCACTGCTTGTGTTTGAAGCTTTTGCAGGGTTCTACGAGGAAGGGACTCCCGAGGAGGAGACGGAACCCCCGGAGGGGAACCCCGTCGAGTGGGAGTCGTGCACGCCGCCGTGTTAGTGTGTGTGCGTGCTAGCGGGGACACGTTCACGGGCTGAACGTGAACTCGATGCATAGTCTACGCCCGTGAGTGTAGACCGAACATATTTTGTTGTACAAATGTTCATAAACCTTTTTATGTAATAAAATTTTGCTTCCGCTTTGTACCTTTGATGTTTGTTATTCGGTGTTGTGCAACGCAGTACCCCTCAGCATGATCCTGGCTCGACAAGACCGTGGGGTCGTTTCATAAACCCCTAGGGCAGATTTAGTTTCCTTCATGTTTCTTTGCACAACAAAGGCAACAGAGCCATTCTTGGCATTTCCACACAGCCTCTGGTCTTTACAAATTCAAGTCTTTAATTCCTCAAATTGCATTATAAAATTGGTGCATATACATGTCGATAGGATTCACAATGAAAGGATTCGAAGGAGTGATTCATTGAAGTTGGATCAGACTCCGGAGCATCAAGGGACCAAGGATCACTAACTGCTTATATATACTACTACCCTGCAAAACAGGCAAGCTCCGGTTTGCATTTAACAGCTGTTAAGTTTTTACTTTGTAGTCACTCTTTCGGTTAAGATATGAAATGTGCATTAGGTCTAATTGCTTTGATACTCCTCTTGCATGACCAAATGAACCCATGGATTATTGGGTAGATGTCTTTTCACCATGTAGAACTGCCACGCTTAAGTAAGGTTCAGTAGAAGTCGAATGGTGAGATGCTACTCGCTTGATCAGGAAAATAGGGGCATACGGGATTGGTTCAAAAAATTGTTAGCAAGTTAAAGTTGAGACCGTCAGGTTGTCGGAGCAGCAGGACATTGGGACATGGGTGCATTAGACCTGTCCATGTCGGTCAAGGACCGATCCGTATGCGGCCCTGTTGAGCAAGTTTGAGTTGTGTACCGAACTCATGCTGGCTATATGGGACCCAGTAAACCGATGTACCTCGGGAAGCTTGCGTTGAGCCTTTTCGTTTAGCCTCAGGCGAGAGGGCCGGTGTGCAGTATGTGGGTAACACTCTCATGACATATCATGTCGGTAGGTGCACCATGAGAGTGGCTACTGTACGGGGCAATTTGATCGATTCAACGTGGGTGAAACAGGGGAAAGGCTGTCGCGTACGACGTCAGTGATGGTTGCTGTAGGCAACGTCGAGTACGGGCGAACGTGTCGTGTAGTCCGGGTGTTATTGATTCGAATCACCGTTGCTCACGGAAAGGATTAAGCATACTTGTTCTCACAGTTGTGACGTAGTAAGAACTTGCAATTGAGATAAGAACTAATCATTGTGGTTTGAACTTCATACTAGTTGTGATGCTATCTTTTGTGAATAGACTAGTGCAAACTCGATTCATTTCCACCGTGCGCAAATTACATCAGGGGAAAGCATTTCTTGTTTGATTGTGGATTCCCGATGTGGCATGCCCAAGGTTACTTTTAAATTGCTGCAAAAATACCTGAAAGTATGGATTCACTTTTAGGCGCGTTGATTATGCATTTTGCTATCCCACTTTATGTTTATAACCTCATGTAGAGTTTCATGGCAAGGTTTTGACGGTTAAGTCTTGCTGAGCTTTATGCTCACGGATACTATCCTAGTTGTTTTGCACGTATTGACTTAATGCTTATGAGAATGGGTGTCGATGAGACTCAGGAACCTCCGAGTGGTTACTTATGAGCATCCTCGCTACTGTGGTTTGTTCTTCATGTTGCTAGTAAGAAACGTCCAAGGGCTAGACTGCTTCTTTGATGCTAAGATAGAAATGAGTCGTGAGAGTTATAGTCTTCCACTGTAGTTTATTTTTAGATAAGTATTTGTAAACTACTCTTGATACGCTTCCGCAAAACGCTTTGTGTAACATGTGTTTCCTCGACCCATATGCTGCTGGGTGTCGCATCGCACGGCACCACCCGGCACGGTCCTCGAGTGAGCGACACGGCCCTGTAATTGGGCCGGGATGCCCCTCGACAGTGGGGCGAGACGAGATGGCGGTGGAGTGGATGTTCACCATGGTGGTGATGCTCGGTCGACTAGAGAGCGCAAAAGCCCCCTACCTGGCACGCCAAATATTGAAATATAACCTACGACATTTCCCTCGGTACCGCTACTGGAGCAGTCCGCGGAGGTTCGTTGTTTGCAGGGTATAACATCGCTAGATTGATCGAGACTGACAAACACGGGGTGAACACAAAGATTTACATGGTTTGGGCTGCTGGAGTGTAAAACCCTGCGTCCACGGGAGTGAGTGTTGTATTGCTTGAGCTTACATGTGTGAGTGTTGGGGGATCAGAGAGCAAACCCTTTGCCCGGAGGCTGCCCTGGTCCTTTTATAGCTCAAGGTCGGGGCAGTTACATTGTGGCCCGAGGCCCGACAGGTGGCCCCGCGGCTGTCTGTACCCTATACACGATCTATGGTATTTACAGCTACATGCAATGTCGCTATCGGTGGAGTTAAGGCGCGCAGCCTGATGCACCGGGTGCCTCTGACTTGGTTGTAGGTGATGATGAAAACCCTGTCCTGTCACCGCACCCTCTCGGTCTACTGGGCAGCATTGCGCCGTTGGACCGGCACTGTGCTTCTGTCACACCTCGCCGCCCTATCTTGTCACTGTAATGACTGACAGGAGGGGGCGGAGGCGTGCGCCATGCTTCTTGGGAAGGCGCGAGTCTTGAATGCTCGACTGGTTGGCGCACATCTTCCTTAACTCCAGAGTCTTACGGCCCACGACTGATCGTGGGACACGTGGCGGCTCCGAAGACCTCATCTGCCGTGAGGTCGGCCCAGGAGCCTTGGGACATGTGGCAGCTCCGGACCTTGCCTCAGCGGGGAGGCCAGATCCGGGGCCAAGGATACGTGGCAGCTCCAGAACCCTCCTTAGTCGAGAGGTCAGGCCTGGAGCCTGGGGACACGTGGCAGCTCCGGACCTTGCCTCAGCGCGGAGGCCAGGTCCGGGGCCAAGGACACATGGTGGCTCTGGAGCCCTCCTCTACCGGGAGGTGAGGCCCGGAGCCCGGGGACACGTGGCAGCTCTGGACCATGCCTTAGAGGTGAGGCCAGGTTCGGGGCAAAGGACACGTGGTGGCTCCGGAGCCCTTCTCTGCCAGGAGGTTGGCCTCGAAGCCTTGGGACACGTGGCAGCTCCGAACCTTGCCTCAGCGGGGAGGCTAGGTCTGAGGCCAGGTCTGGGGCCAAGGACACATGGTTGTTTCAGAGCCCTCCTGAGCAGGGAGGCTTGGCTCGGAGCCTGGGCACACGTGGCAGCGCCGGACCTTGCCTCAGCCACTACAGGAATCGCGATAATAGACGACGGTCACAAACCGTCGTCTATAAAGCTCAAGGCATCGTCTATAGCTTATTGACGACGGTATACGCTTATAGACGACGGTTTACTGCTGTCTACATTTTTTGTCATCTATAACGTTATTGACGACAGTAACCGTCATCCATAAACTATTTGACGACGGCCAAAATTAGCTGTCATCGATAAGTAACTTCCTCAACGTGGCAGCGGCGGAAGCTTATCATCGACGGTGGTAGAGAAACCATTGACGATAAGTTACAGTATCTCGATGGTAAAAGGGCACTATCGTCGATACTGGACACTTATCGTCGACGGTGTCCTTGTCACCGTCGACGATAACTTGCCAGTATCATCGACAGCCGCCAGATAACCGTCATCGATTATTTTTGCAGTTTTTTAAAAAAATAGAAAATGTTGCGCTGGCTTCGAGGCCAGCCCTGGCTCGATGACCAGATCACAGAGACAGAAAAACATGACACAAACATACATATATATCACATGGCACCGCAAAATACATCACACAATATATTATTGTACAATTCTTCATACAAGTCTCACACCGCACATAGTCCACATCACACAACCCAAGTTTAAGAGAGGAGGGAACTCAGCTCACAAGTATGAGTCTCGGCTGACCTCACTAAGAGACGCTACCCCGTCCGCTGCCACTGGAGTTCGGAAAGTCGTCCTCCTGCAGTCATCCAAGCATCTGAGGTGATGGAGTTTGATCCTCCATTCCCGACGCCTGTGAAGTGCAAGTGTGGTTAGACATGTTACAAGAAAATGCATATTTTACTAAATTTGAACAAGTTTAACTAGTGCAAGTGTGATTTACTAAGTTTGTACCTGGGCTACTGGCGGCACCGGCGACAGCTGTATCGCTGGCGGCGCCCATTGCGGAAAGACAACCGCCTGTCCTGCACTCATAGCCTGCAAACAGAAAGCAAATCATTATACATGTCATTTATATGTAAAAAATGTTAAGTACAACATCTAGAATGGATTACCTGCATGGCAGCTTGCATGTGTAACATGAACGAGTTTTGATACTCGTCCCTAGCCTTTTGCGCCTCGTCCCTAGCCCTAATCTCAGCTGCCCGCGCCTCATCCCTAGCCCTGAGCACTTCTTGCGTCCTCTGGAGCTCCTCTCGTAGACTCTGGAGCTCCAGATCTCAACTAGCGTGGCTGCTGCTGGACCCGCCCTGAAGCGATGAAGAGGCTCTCGAGGAAGCGCGCGCCTGTCTCGAGTCGACCACTCCATCGAAGATGGCTAACCTGCACAAATGAAGTAAGATTATTAAATTTTGTATCTCGAAGTTCATAACAGTAAATTAAAAATTACAAAGCTCACCTTCCGTGAGGTTTACCACCACCGCTTGCATACGTGCCTTCGGGGACGATTGGCGCGCTCTACCAATCGAACTCTTCGCCTCGAAGCCTCCGCGCCTCCTCCTCGTACTTTGCCTGCAAAAACTAGAAAAATAATGTCGTTAGTACTATTAAAGAGAATTCAATTAAGTTGAAAAAATTAACTCACAAAAGTCTCTGTCGCCGTCTTAGAAGATAGCTGGTCAGGATGCGACGGGTCACTTCTGAAGTGACCCCTCTTCCACACCTCGATAGGTGCCGGCTGCTGACCGCTCTCGTGCTCCTATCAATACATGTTAGCACAATGAAGATTATAAAATTACTTAATAGAATGCTTATAGCACTTACCATCCGTTTAGCGAGGCGTATGTAGCCGTCAACACCCAAACGATGTTTCCCGCCTGTCCCTCTACTCTCTCGACGGGTTTTAGAAATTGACTTGAAGCCCTCGCTCGCCCAAAGAGCACACAGGGCACGATACGCGTCCGGACGGCTATCAAGCCACGCTACGCCGACCTGCACACATTTATTATTGAATGAAAACATTGATCACGATCAGATAATGAAGCAAAGTAAACTAAAAACTTTACCTCTGCGCACAGCGCCTCCGTCAAGTACGTGTCGCTCGATTCCTTCCCCGGCTCACCCTCGTCTAGATGTAACTTGAAGTACGCGTTTGTAGCTTGAATGCGAGCCGTAGATAGTGACTGTGTCACGATCTTCCTAGCGCAGTTATGGAAGACGAGACGAGTGTGATCCGTCTGCTCGGACTCGTCCTCCAAACGATATCGTGCCTGGAAAAAATATATAACTAAATGTATGTAACTTATAATAAATTCATATTACACAAATATTGTTCATACTTACCATAAAGTCGTGCCAAACAGCCTCCTGGTGGTTGCCGTGAAGAACGTCCTAGGCCCTATAGTAGTCGTCCCAAGACGTGGCAGCGCGTCCGTTCACTACACCAGGGTAGTGCAAATGGACAAGATGACCCAAGACACCGTTCACCAGCGCGTGGCGTCCCTGGCCCGTGAACGAAGCATCCTCCGAAGTCCTGATACATGATTCTCAATTTTATATACATATAAGGCTAAAAGTATCTAAATTGAATTGTTAGTGATTTACTTATCTATCACCAACCGAACGAATAATGACCCGATTGTTTGGGTCTGCAAGAGTCTGTCACACCCGGTTTCTCCGAAGAACAACCGAGTGAATATCACATGTATGCCAGGATCATTTTCTCATACATGTGATGACAAATAGTGAAGCATCATTTATTACAAGCTAGGTGTCGAATATAAATAAGTCTTACATCGCAAATGTCTCGATGGACAATAATAAGTTCATCACAAGTAAATAAACTAGCAGCGGAATATTATTCTTGAGGGCTCCGTCACAGGCGTTGCCCGGGGGTCTCCATGAACCTAGAAACCTTCTTCGGGTCCAAAGTCTTGGTCATTATACACCACCTCATTATCTTGACCTGAGCAGCAATATAAACCAACAAAATATGCAAGGTTGAGTACCAATGGTACTCAGCAAGTGTGGGAAAATTTTATCATGCATGGCTATGTCAAGGAGAGGTTGAACTCATGGTTAAAGCACTACGCAATTAATCCCTATCACCTTAGCTTATTAAGCACCTACATTACTACACAAGTGAAATGGTCCCAATCTCTCATCCCATCATCATAACCAAATAACCATAACATCATTTTCAATGTTAAGCTCCCCGCTTAACATCCACAACTTCCAAAATCATCATCCTCTAATCATGAATAAGTCCAAGCCGCTCTTGACCGTGAGCACGGCTGTCATGACAGTTTTGACTCTGCAGAGTTTGTACCACTGTACCCACATGTAGTGATTTCATCCCCCGTTGCCGGGTGGACTAAAAGAACCTCCATTATGCCAGTGGCTACGAACCACATTCACACTTCCCAAGTGTGTAGCCAGGAGATCACTACGAAGCCTTTACAAAGGGATTCCCGACGAGCGTGGGCCCACTGAGGTTTCACCCCTAACAGCATACAAGAGGCTCCAACCCCGCTGCAGTGGCCCCCTCTTGAGCCTTGCGGTTCATATGGTAGTCCAGCTGACACCTACTCCCCGCACCATCCAACACACCCATACTATGCCGGGGATACACCTAATTAATTGGCCAAGCTGCCCCATCTCAGCATGTGGTTGGCACTGTAAAGCCAGGTTACATGCTCCAAGAACCGGTCCTTAGGATCCAGGCAAGTACTAAACACAAACCCGAGTCTCGTGCACCCAGCACACAACCAAAACATCCAACTTGCCTTGATCCCTACCTCTACATAACTCACAATATCTCATTCAAGAGTATGGTAAAATAAACTGATGATCTCATATCCCAAATATCCCATTCTAAGCATGGCTAAGCATATGCATAATAATAAATGACATGATAAAATAAATCCCAACCCAAGCTACAAGGAAACAAGGTAATGAAATTCTAGGGAAACTTCCTAACCTGGGTTTCATATTTCATTTGACAATGCAAATAATTCTATCTACACATCCTAACATAGGATCAAAGTGGTCAAGGACACTTGCCTCCTTCCTGCTGCTCTTGGAATGGGTAGTCCTGATCTTGGAAAGGAATAACTTGCTCCTGAGCAGGTCCTACTTCATACCATCACACATAGCAAAAGAAAAATAACAATCCATAAGACATAGTTCATACTTCCACTTCATACAAACCACACATTCATATCTATGGAAGTCATTCACCATTATATGTGTTGTGGTTACTCTATGTGTGTTGATTTGTGGCTTTCATGCACTTTTAATCATGTATATATGATTCCTACTTTTGTGTTCACATTCATACTTACCTACTATATATATATATGAGTTTCCAATTTAAATAAATTCCTTATATTCAATTACTATACCTTTTTACTACCAAATAAGCATGAAAGGTATTTTCCTTCTCCATATGTGTCTTCATAATTTCTACCAACCCTAAACTGAACTCTTTGGATTTTAGAAACTCCATTCATCATTTACTAGTTGCTATATTTTCAGATTTATTTTCCTATGCATAAATGTGTACTTTATTATGAAAATAGTAAGACACATCATCTAAATAGAATAGGTTCTGGTCCTAAATAATTTAATAACATATTTTGACCTTTGCCTCTGATGTAAAATATTTCACAATTATTTTCCTAATTTTCAGATTTATTCTTTACTTAAAAATGTGTCCCTAAATGTGAATAACAAATTAAACAGATTCAATTCAGCCCAAAATATGTTTTTATCTCACTCCAAAGTTTCCTAAATACTGAGAAAGTCTTTAATTTAATTTTGACAATATGTTTGTCCCACTTTTTAATTTTTAAACACTAGCCACATATTCAATTTCCTAAATTAAATACTAAACAGGGCTAAAAAGGTAAACTCACCCCACTACAGGGTTTATAATATTATTTTCAGAATTTCCAAGGGTCTAGCTACACTTATCAGAGGAGTTTTTCCAAATTTTTATTAAGTCCAGGGCTAAAACTGATTTTTAAATGAATTTACATGATTTTCTGAAGTTCCAGGGGCTAGATCAGAAGTTTCCGGGGCTAGCTCTTATTTCCCGAGAACCCCAGGGGGTAGCACGTAAGATTTCCAGTCTTTATAACGGGGGGCTGACGTGGACCGTTCGATTTTAAACCGACGGCTGAGATTATAACGTCGAACCAGTACGCGGGGATTTAAACCCTACCGTGCGATTTAAAATAAACGGCGCACAAGCGGCCACGTCGCTCTGATCGAGCGCGGGCGGCGCTGCCGGCGGCGCATGGCGGCGGGAAGCGGCGATCTCGCCGGAAACTTTCGGATCTTCGGGAATTCTTCCTAGAACTGTGATTTTATGGCATATATCGGTAGAGGAGAGGTCGGGGATCTCACCTCGCGGGTTTTCTTGAGCTCGGAGGTCCTGGAAGGTGATCGGCGACGAGGTCCGAGGTGAAACCACGGCGAAGCTCGTCGGCGCTGTGTTTACACCGCATGTCACCGAGTTTTTTGCACCTGCAAGGTTTCCTGGAGGCGGTGGATCAAGACCAGCGAGTTAGATCGGAATTTTCGAGCTTAGATCGGCCAGAATTCGCCGGAGAAGTCTCGGTTCTCACCGGAGGAAAATCGGCCGATCGCGTGGGAAAAACAGAACGAGGCCGGGGTTTTTATAGACGGGGGATGGCGGCGGGGTGGTTTAGATCGAGTTTGCGTCGCCCCCGAGCGGAATTCGGCTGGAATTCGCGGAAATCCGGATTGGTTTTGATTCGGGTGAGAGGGAGTCCGGCGCGGCCTCGAGGTAGAAGACGAGCTGGCCGGTCCCACCTGTCAGCGGAAGGAAACGGCGCGCGCGGCTGCGGGCTGGCGCGGCGCTGGTTGGGCCGGCTGGTGGGTTGCAGCCCACTGGCCGGTTTTTTTCTGTTTTCTCTTTTTCTTTTTCTATTTCTTTTCTGAATTGAGTTTAATTTGAATTCCAGTTTGAATTTGAATTTTTGCAAAATATGCAACACGTCCAAAAATTTTTAAATTCCCCTCTTAACATGATTTAGGGTTTTAAATCAAAATTTTGGGGTGTTACAGCTCTACCCCCCTTAAAAGAAATCTCGTCCTCGAGATTGGTGGTTCTAAGAAAACAATTCTGGAAATTGTGCCTTGAGCTCATCTTCCCGCTCCCAGGTGGCTTCCTCTTCTGAGTGATGCTGCCACTGCACCTTGCACTTCCAGATTATTTTATTTCTGGTGAGGCGTTCCATTGTCTCCAAAATCTTGTATGGTTGCTCGGCATAAGACAAATCCTCAGCTACGTCCAGTTCATTCATGGGTAACACCTCTTCAGGCGTCCTCAGGCATTTCTTGAGTTGTAACACATGGAATACATCGTGCACATCCGATAGATGAGCCGGTAACTCTAGTTGATACGCCACTTCGCCTTTCCTCTCCAAAACTTGAAAAAGTCCGATGTATCGCGGTGACAACTTCCCTTTCACCTTGAACCGAAGAAGTCCTCTGATAGGGGACACCTTGAGATAGACATAGTCTCCCACGTTGAAAACGAGCTCTCTTATTCGTACATCGGCATAGCTCTTTTGGCGTGTTTGTGCTATCCTCAAGTTGTTGCGAATTTCCCTCACCTTCGCCTCGGCTTCTTGTAGTACTTCTGGACCAAACACTTTACTTTCCCCCGTTTGGTTCCAAAATAGGGGAGTTCTGCACTTCCTCCCGTACAAAGCTTCAAACGGTGACATCTTCATACTAGCTTGATAGCTGTTGTTATAGGAAAACTCCGCATACGGTAAGTTCTTGTCCCAACTCCAATTGTTTTTGAGTGCACATGCCCTTAGCATATCTTCAAGGATCTGATTGGTTCTTTCCGTCTGCCCATCAGTTTGGGGATGATAGGCAGAACTAAAGTTCAGATGGGTTCCCATGGTTTCGTGCAACTTCTGCCAGAACCTTGAGGTGAACTGTGTCCCTCGATCCGACACAATCTTCTTTGGCACTCCATGGTAACACATGATCCTTGACATGTACAACTCTGCCAATTTGGATCCACTGTAGCTTTCTTTCACGGGGATGAAATGAGCTACCTTAGTTAGCCTATCAATGACGACCCATATCGAATCATATCCTGATTGGGTCCTAGGCAATCCCACGATGAAATCCATGCTGATTTCTTCCCATTTCCATTCAGGCACTTTGAGTGGTTGCAATAATCCCGCGGGTCGTTGATGTTCTGCTTTCACCAACTGACATGTGTCACATAGGGCAACATGTCCCGCGACATCTCGCTTCATGCCATACCACCAATACCTGCTCTTGAGGTCTTGGTACATCTTCGTACTTCCAGGATGAATGGAATAGTCAGAATCATGAGCCTCCTTCAAAATCAATTCACAGATCTCCTTTACTTCTGGCACACAGATTCTTTTCCCGTGCCACACCGTTCCTTGTTCATCCTCTCTGAAACCAGGAGCTTTATTTTCCTTGATGAGTTGTCTGATCTCTTGTATCTTCTCGTCATTCTTTTGACCCTCGCGTATGTCTCGCTCAAGTGTGGAATCCACTTCCATGGCGATGGCTTCACCACTATTCACCAGGCATAGATTGAGCTTTATAACCTCGTCCTTCAGTTCTGCAGGCATGTCCTTCACGCTCAACTTATTGACCTGCATTTTCCGACTCAAAGCATCAGCCACGACGTTTGCTTTCCCGGGATGATAGTTGATGCCCACATCAAAGTCATTAATTAGCTCTAACCATCTCCTTTGCCTGAGGTTGAGATCTGGCTGTGTGAAAATGTACTTCAAACTCTTATGATCCGTATATATCTCTGTCCTCTTCCCCATCAAATAGTGCCGCCAAATTTTCAACGCGTGTACCACTGCAGCTAGTTCTAGGTCATGTGTAGGATAGTTCTTCTCGTGCTTCCGAAGCTGCCGGGATGCATAAGCCACGACATGCCCTTCTTGCATGAGAACACATCCCAACCCGTTTCCAGAGGCATCGCAGTACACCGTGAAATTCTTCTGCATATCTGGCATAACCAACACTGGGGCTGTTGTCAATCTTTTCTTTAGCTCCTGAAAACTCGTCTCGCACTGTGGCGTCCATGTGAATGTGATTCCCTTCTCCAACAGTTTGGTGAGGGGTCTTGAGATCTTAGAGAATCCCTCAATAAACCGTCGATAGTATCCAGCCAATCCCAAGAAACTTCGAACTTCCCCGACACTTTCAGGGGTCTGCCACTTCTGTATATCCTCGATTTTGGCGGGATCTACGGAGATTCCTCCTTCCGAGATTATATGTCCTAAGAAGGGAACTCTCTTCAGCCAAAACTCACACTTGCTCAACTTGGCATATAGTTGGTGTTCTCTCAGCCTTTGCAACACCAACCTTAGATGTTTCTCATGTTCTTCTTCATCTTTGGAGAAGACGAGAATGTCATCTATGAAAACCACCACAAATTTGTCCAGATATTCCATGAATACCTTGTTCATGAGATACATGAAGTATGCCGGGGCATTAGTTAGCCCGAAAGGCATGACAGTGTATTCATACAGTCCGTACCGAGATACGAAAGCTGTCTTGGGAATATCAGATTGCCTTATCTTGAGTTGGTGGTATCCCGACCTGAGATCAATTTTCGAGAACACACAAGCTCCCCTCAACTAATCAAACAAGTCTTCAATGCGGGGTAATGGGTACTTGTTCTTGATGGTTACCTCATTCAAAGCACGGTAATCCACACATAACCTTTGGGTTCCGTCCTTCTTGGGCACAAATATCACTGGAGCTCCCCATGGTGAGGAACTAGGGCGAATATACCCCTTCTCCGTCAATTCTCTCAAATGATCCTTGAGTTCTTCTAGCTGCTTGGAGTCCATCCGATAAGGTCTCTTGTATATCGGGGCTGTTCTAGGCACCAGCTCAATTGCAAATTCCACTTCACGATCGGGAGGCATACCTGGCAATTCTTCCGGAAAAACATCTGGAT
The DNA here is from genome assembly GCA_030760725.1 of Neostapfia colusana. NCBI lineage: Eukaryota > Viridiplantae > Streptophyta > Magnoliopsida > Poales > Poaceae > Neostapfia > Neostapfia colusana. The sequence goes on from JASWHV010000011.1 coordinate 23,426,276, forward strand.
ATTCCTGGATAATCCTGATCTCCTCCACTTTCACCTCAACTTGATTTAATTTAATGTCCCTCCTAGGCTCGTGTATTGTTATGAACTTTACTCTTGTGCCACTAGGGTGAGTTAGTTCCACCGTTCTGGTCGAACAATGGATGATTCCTTTATGTTTTGTCAACCAATCCATACCCAAGATAATATCTATCCCTTGTGAATCTATCACTATGAGGTTAGCAGTAAATACCACCCCATTAATGTCTAGGTTCACTTTGGGACACACTTGTCTTGTCCTTATTTCTCCACCTGGAGAGTTTACGGCTAGCATATGGTTCATTTGTGTTGTTGCTAGGTCATGCTTCTTAACAAACCCTTGAGCAATAAACGAGTGGGAAGCACCAGAATCAAACAGCAGGGTTGCAAGGTGTAAATTGGCAGGAAACTTACCAACTACCACGTCGGGTGCCTCTTGTGCTTCCTCCATAGTGACGTGGTTCACCCGTCCTCTCATTACATTCTGCTATTGTGGCTGCGCGGGCTTCTTCTTTGGGCACTTATGGGCATAGTGCCCCACTTCACCACAGCTAAAACATTGCACCCCAACCTTAGGTGCCTGACCTTTGTTGTCTTGGGGTTGGTTTGGGGGTCCTTGCACTGCTGGTCGAGGTGGATATGCAGGGCGAGGCTGCTGTACAAACTGACGTTGTGGCTGTGCTGGTGCTGTCGGAGGCCTGTAGTTCAGGTTGTACCCTCTTGGTGTTGAGTAGGGTACCGCAGCACGGTTCGTCTGCCCTGCTGGTTGCTGCATCAGACGTGGGCGGGTGTTGCTCCCTGATACTTGATGTGACCACCCGGCCTTCCTCTTGTTCTCACTTTCCAAGGCCTTCAGCTTCCTTTCTACCATAAACGCCCTGTCCACCATCTTTTGGAAGCTTTCATACTCACTTGAGGACATTGCACACTGCATTTCTGCGGTAAGTCCTTCCACGAAACAATCTTGTTTCTGCTCATCAGTCTCTATGTCTCGTGGGGCATAACGGGATAGTTGAGTAAATTTAGTGAGGTATTCCCTCACAGTCATGTTACCTTGCTGCAACCCAAAAACTCCTTCCTCTTGTTTTTGAGTTCACCTCTTGGGATGTAATGGTTGCGGAAACTACGCTTGAACTCTTCCCAAGTGATGTTCTCAGGGTCATGATGGGCGGCCACGTAGGTGGTCCACCAATCAGCAGCAGGTCCATGCAATTGATGAGAGGCAAACAGCACTCTCTCATACCCTTGGCACTGTATGATCCTCATCTTACTCTCAATGGTCTTCAACCAATCATCTGCCTCCAGAGGTTCAGCAGCACTTGCAAACTTTGGAGGTTGAGTTCCTAGAAACTCACTCAACCTTGGTTGGCGTGGTGTAGCTTGTGGAGGTGGAACTTGATGCAAGTTGGCCACCACTTTAGTCAAGTTCTGGATGAGCTGATTCTGATTCTCCAGCATTTGGTGGAGGGGATCAACTCCTTCACGGCGACCACCCCTGTCCTGGCCTCCAGAAAGATGAGGGTTGCAGGCCTCATCGTTGTTGTTGGCGGGGTTGGCAGCACGTCCTTTTCCTCTTCCAGCCATCTGGCAGAATCAACCAATGTTAATTTGAAAGCATTTAGTATCATCTTACCACTTTCATTTGTTTGTACTTTGAAGTGTTGAGGCTTTGTTATACTTCTCTAAGGGTTTACTTTTCACACAAAAATAAATGCAATATTATTTCATGTGGGTTCACACACCAAAGCAAAACAATCTGAAGACGAGGTTGTGGACAATTGCTCATGGCTTCCACAACTCACGTCACACACCAAGCATTAACACACCATTATCTAACGTAACGACTCGACTATTCGACATCTTGCTAACTAAGGGAAGGACTCTACACTACTCGTTTTCTTGAGCTGGCTCCTCGGGATCTTCCTCATCATTTCGGCTTCCTTCTGACTCTGCTTTGGGTGGGGAGGCTGCTGGTGGAGAAGTGTGACGACGCCTGATCGCCCGGCGATCTGGGGAGTCAAGAGTCCATGTATCATTCTCGGTGACACACAGTTCATTCCCATCTCCTCTTTCTCTCGCCTTTAAGCAGGCTCGCAGCAACGCCTCCGTTTCCTTCAGGGTGTCTCGGACATCCTGAAGCTCTTGTTGACACTCCTGCAGTCGAGTGCTGAGCATAGCAGCGTCTTCCAAGCACAAGTCCATGTGCTCATGGGAAGTCCCTTGCTGCACCGGCGGGTACTTATACTCCGTGGTACCACTCTCACGCTGGAGGACATACATGTACTCAGTTTTGTCCAAGTGGCGATGATAGATGTGACTCTGGCATGTGATGGCCTCCCAGGTGACATCTTTCTCCGCATTGACCTGTGTCGCTCTACAAGCTGGAGAGTGGTGAATCTTAAGCAGCTGATTTTCGTGTATTATCCTCATCTCTGAACTCCATTCTTCCCTCTTCTCACGGATGGTCCTGGTGGAGTTATAGTGGATGATTAGCTTGCCCGTATTGCCGGCGGCTTCGAGCATACGCCAAAGACGGCGCAATAAGCCTCCTACTGCTAATCCGTAGGAAAGGTACGTCACCGGACGGCTCTCCTCCCTCTCGGCAAGGGCAACTACGGGAACTCTCCCTCCTGTGGACTTGCGAGCGGTACGAATCATGCGAACCATCTAAAACAAAAAGAATTTAAACTTAGGTTAGATAAACTCTTAAACAAAAATCCTATTTTGAATGAAAATTGGGGAAATATGAAGAAAGTGACTCCATTAAAAAACACTTTTCAACACACACCTTGTAAAATAGTTTTTAAGAAAATAGGGTCCTTAGATACGTCCATTTCTACCTAGGTCCACGTTCCTACGGGCAACCTTGGCTCTGATACCACCTCTGTCACACCCGGTTTCTCCGAAGAACAACTGAGTGAATATCACATGTATGCCAGGATCATTTTCTCATACATGTGATGACAAATAGTGAAGCATCATTTATTACAAGCCAGGTGTCGAATATAAATAAGTCTTACATCGCAAATGTCTTGATGGACAATAATAAGTTCATCACAAGTAAATAAACTAGCAGCGGAATATTATTCTTGAGGGCTCCGTCACAGGCGTTGCCCGGGGGTCTCCATGAACCTAGAAACCTTCTTCGGGTCCAAAGTCTTGGTCATTATACACCACCTCATTATCTTGACCTGAGCAGCAATATAAACCAACAAAATATGCAAGGTTGAGTACCAATGGTACTCAGCAAGTGTGGGAAAATTTTATCATGCATGGCTATATCAAGGAGAGGTTGAACTCATGGTTAAAGCACTACGTAATTAATCCCTATCATCTTAGCTTATTAAGCACCTACATTACTACACAAGTGAAATGGTCCCAATCTCTCATCCCATCATCATAACCAAATAACCATAACATCATTTTCAATGTTAAGCTCCCCGCTTAACATCCACAACTTCCAAAATCATCATCCTCTAATCATGAATAAGTCCAAGCCGCTCTTGACCGTGAGCACGGTTGTCATGACAGTTTTGACTCTGCAGAGTTTGTACCACTGTACCCACATGTAGTGATTTCATCCCCCGTTGCCGGGTGGACTAAAAGAACCTCCATTATGCCAGTGGCTACGAACCACATTCACACTTCCCAGGTGTGTAGCCAGGAGATCACTACGAAGCCTTTACAAAGGGATTCCCGACGAGCGTGGGCCCATTGAGGTTTCACCCCTAACAGCATACAAGAGGCTCCAACCCCGCTGCAGTGGCCCCCTCTTGAGCCTTGCGGTTCATATGGTAGTCCAGCTGACACCTACTCCCCGCACCATCCAACACACCCATACTACGCCGGGGATACACCTAATTAATTGGCCAAGCTGCCCCATCTCAGCATGTGGTTGGCACTGTAAAGCCAGGTTACATGCTCCATTAACCGGTCCTTAGGATCCAGGCAAGTACTAAACACAAACCCGAGTCTCGTGCACCCAGCACACAACCAAAACATCCAACTTGCCTTGATCCCTACCTCTACATAACTCACAATATCTCATTCAAGAGTATGGTAAAATAAACTGATGATCTCATATCCCAAATATCCCATTCTAAGCATGGCTAAGCATATGCATAATAATAAATGACATGATAAAATAAATCCCAACCCAAGCTACAAGGAAACAAGGTAATGAAATTCTAGGGAAACTTCCTAACCTGGGTTTCATATTTCATTTGACAATGCTAATAATTCTATCTACACATCCTAGCATAGGATTAAAGTGGTCAACGACACTTGCCTCCTTCCTGCTGCTCTTGGAATGGGTAGTCCTGATCTTGGAAAGGAATAACTTGCTCCTGAGCAGGTTCTACTTCATACCATCACACATAGCAAAAGAAAAATAACAATCCATAAGACATAGTTCACACTTCCACTTCATACAAACCACACATTCATATCTATGGAAGTCATTCACCATTATATGTGTTGTGGTTACTCTATGTGTGTTGATTTGTGGCTTTCATGCACTTTTAATCATGTATATATGATTCCTACTTTTGTGTTCACATTCATACTTACCTACTATATAATATATGAGTTCCAATTTAAATAAATTCCTTATATTCAATTACTATACCTTTTTACTACCAAATAAGCATGAAAGGTATTTTCCTTCTCCATATGTGTCTTCATAATTTCTACCAACCCTAAACTGAACTCTTTGGATTTTAGAAACTCCATTCATCATTTACTAGTTGCTATATTTTCAGATTTATTTTCCTATGCATAAATGTGTACTTTATTATAAAAATAGTAAGAATCATCATCTAAACAGAATAGGTTCTGGTCCTAAATAATTTAATAACATATTTTGACCTTTGCCTCTGATGTAAACTATTTCACAATTATTTTCCCTATTTTCTAGAACTATTCTTTACTTAAAAATGTGTCTTTAAATGTGAATAATAAATTAAACAGATTCAGTTCAGCCCAAAATATATTTTTATCTCACTCCGAAGTTTCCTAAATACTGAGAAAGTCTTTAATTTAATTTTGACAATATGTTTATCCCACTTTTTAATTTTTAAACACTAGCCACATATTCAATTTCCTAAATTAAATACTAAACAGGGCTAAAAAGTTAAACTTACCCCACTACAGGGTCTATAATATTATTTTAAGAATTTTCAGGGGTCTAGCTACACTTATCAGAGGTGTTTTTTCTAATTTTCATTAAGTCCAGGGGCTAAAACTGATTTTTAAATGAATTTACATGATTTTCTGAAGTTCCAGGGGCTAGATCAGAAGTTTCTGGGGCTAGCTCTTATTTCCCGAGAACCCCAGGGGGCAGCACATAAGATTTCTAGTCTTTATAACGCGAGGCTGACGTGGACCGTCCGATTTTAAACCGACGGCTGATATTATAACGTTGAACCGGTACGCGGGGATTTAAACCCTACCGTGTGATTTAAAATAAACGGCGCACAAGCGGCCACGTCGCTCTGATCGAGCGCGGGCGGCGCTGCCGGCGGCGCACGGCGGCGGGAAGCGGCGATCTCGCCGGAAACTTTCGGATCTTCGGGAATTCTTCCTAGAACTGTGATTTTATGGCATAGATCGGTAGAGGAGAGGTCGGGGATCTCACCTCGGGGGTTTTCTTGAGCTCGGAGGTCCTAGAAGGTGATCGGCGACGAGGTCCGAGGTGAAACCACGGTGAAGCTCGTCAGCGCTGTGTTTACACCGCAAGTCACCGAGTTTTCTGCACCTGCAAGGTTCCCCGGAGGCGGTGGATCAAGACCAGCGAGTTAGATCGGAATTTCCGAGCTTAGATCGGCCAGAATTCGCCAGAGAAGTCTCGGTTCTCACCAGATGAAAATCGGCCGATCGCGTGGGAAAAACAGAACGAGGCCGGGGTTTTTATAGACGGGGGATGGCGGCGGGGTGGTTTAGATCGAGTTTGCGTCGCCCCCGAGCGGAATTCGGCTGGGATTCGCGGAAATCCCGATCGGTTTTGATTCGGGCGCGAGGTAGAAGATGAGCTGGCGGGTCCCACCTGTCAGCGGAAGGAAACCGCGCGCGCGGCTGCGGGCTGGCGCGGCACTGGTTGGGCCGGCTGGTGGGTTGCGGCCCACTGGCCGGTTTTTTTCTGTTTTCTCTTTTTCTTTTTCTATTTCTTTTCTGATTTGAGTTTAATTTGAATTCCAGTTTAAATTTGAATTTTTGCAAAACATGCAACACGTCCAAAAAATTTTAAATTCCCCTCTTAACATGATTTAGGGTTTTAAATCAAAATTTTGGGGTGTTACAGAGTCGGAGTCCGCCGCTGTGGAACCGGCTCCGAAAAAGGGTGCTCCAAAGGAGGCTCTAAAGAAAGAGGCTCCGAAGAAGGAGGCTCTGAAGAAGAAGGAGGCACCCTAGCCTCTGTGTCCTCAGACGTAGAGTCGTCCTGACAATTTTAAAGATTCATATTATAGAATAAAGAATTACTTGTATCATTTATGAGTCTATTTGTGGTCTTCTCCGTAACCAACAAAATATCCAGGACAACCTTCATCTGCCACTAAGTTGTTCAACTGTTCAGCAATCTGCGACCCGTTGAGACGTTGCGGTGGTCCTTTTTTGACAACAGTGTCCTTTCTGAAGGCATTCTTCTGTTGCCTAAATACGTGATTAGGCGGTAACCAACATCGGTGGCAATCAAAGTAGCAAATCTTGCCACCATGATTTAAACGAAAGCATTCTGTGTCCGGAGCACATATCGGACATTTCAAACGACCATGAGTGCTCCAGCCAGAAACCATACCGTAAGCTGGAAAATCATGGACAGACCACAAGTATGTACCTCGAAGGTTGAATTTCTGTCTTTTGTAACAGTCATACGCTTCGATTCCTGTCCATAACATTTTCAACTCTTCAATCAACGGCTTCAACATCACGTTTAAACGTGAACCGGGATGATCCGGTCCAGGTACAATAAGGCAAAGGAACATGAACTCGTACTTCATACAAAGAGATGGTGGTAAGTTGTACGGAATAGCGAACACGAGCCAGCAAGAGTACGGTGGTGCATTTGTACTGAACGGTGAGAAGCCATCTGTCGCCAACCCGATGCGAATATTTCTCGCGTCATTGGCAAAATCTGGATCGAAGCGGTCAAACGCTTTCCATGCCTCACCGTCGGAAGGGTGCACCATCATTTCGCCGTTCTCACGTAGACCTTCTTTGTGCCACCTCATGTGTCTGGTAGTTTTTTTGAGAGAAACAAGCGCTTCAACTTAGGTGTCACAGGCAAGTAGTGAAGCTGTTTCTGTGCGACTTCAGTCATTACTTTTGTACCGTCATCATTAACAACTTCGACAAATCTTGCTTTATCACATTTTAAACACTTGTTCTCATTGGCATGCTCTTTCCAGAAAAGCACGCAGTTGTCTACGCACATATCAATCTTCTTATAGTCCATACCAAGCCCGGAAATCATTTTCTTAGACTGATACATATCTTTAGGCAATTTATGAGGCTGTGGAAAGACATCGTTGATCAATTTGACGAGTTTATTGTAGCAGTTATTGGAGAAGGAAAACTTAGACTTAATTGCCATAAATCTAGTCATGAAACTGAGGATCGAGACTTTGGTGTGTTCATGCACCGGCTGTTCAGAAGCTTCGACAAGCTTGAAAAACGTTTTAACCTCCATTGTAGGAGAACCATCCGTCAATTCAGGATTTATGGCTTCAAGCATCTCGTCCATCCTATCGACCCAAGTGTTGTCATCCTCATCTTGATCTTCTATAACTTGAGAAGGTGTCTCGCGGTGAAATGTCCACAACTCATAACGTTGCATGAAATCATTTCCACACAAGTGATACGTCAACGTCACTTTGTCGAAACACTTCGCATTCTGACATTTCATACATGGGCACCGCATCTTCCTGTTGTTTGACAACGAGAAAGCTCGATCTATGAAACCATTCGTCTTGGTGAACCACTCCTCTGAGTGTCTCCCATCCTTTTTCCAACCAGTATACATCCAAGTGCGGTCTTTAGCCATTTTTGAGAGTATACCTTCAAAGCAGACAAATCATTTACGAGAGAGGAAAGAACGAGAGAAAAAGAAGAAGGAAAGTTGGTCTTAGATGATAATTCCACATCCGAATGCATATATTGTGTGTCGTGTCGGGCCGTGCCGGACCGGGTTGGCCTGAAACCCCTTTATGTCCATATATTAAATAATAGCAACGAATAAACTACTATTTTGAAAGTATAACGCCGTCCATTTAACACTACACCCCCCTATCCGGTGTAGTTCTTCAAGTAAAAAGGGGGAAACTATACGGTTATAGCCGTCATACGTATGTTGCGAGTCAAAGAAGAAGCGAGAGTTAGTTCTCGCTTTGAGGAAGGACAGGTCAAAGAAAAAGATTTGAAACAGTGTGCGGGCTACTGTGCATGAGCATCAAAGTCAAAGCATCTCTGCTCTAGGGTCGTGGCGGTCAGACCGCGGGCGATGGCGGCTAGGACTAGGATTGGTGGACAACACAGACGGAGCGCCATGTGTTGAGGCTGGCGGTCAGACCGCGATTGGCTGCGATCGGACCGTGGGTGGCAGCGGTCGGACCGCGGGCGCACGCCACCTCAGGACGTGGTGGTTAGGGTTAGGTGGACAATGCGGGCGAGCAACATGAGTCGGGGGCGGTTCGACTGCAGGTATGCGAGTGGTTGGACCGCATGAGTACGGTGCGGCTAGAAAATAGCAATGTGGTGAGGAATAAAAAAGAAGTAGCACAGCCATGGGGGCACAGCGTTGGCTAGGGTTAGATGAGAGGTCACTAGGGACAAAACCTTTGAGATATCATGATAGAAATATGAGGGGAAACAATTATTGTATTAATTAAAAATCACTGTGGATGGTACATATTTATAATTGGGTCAGTGGATCTCTCTTGGCTGCATAAGCCGGGTGGGACTATTATTTGTCTAACAGAGCTTTCTCTGCTCAAATTGCTACAGAACCGTCGGCAACAGAAGACAAGGCTCGCGTGCAGCAAGAAGAGAAGAGAAGAGAAGGGGAAGTTGGGCCGAGCCACGCAGGGAGAAAAGAGAGGGGGCTGGGCTGGCCGAGAAGAGAGGGGGAAGAGATGGTCCGAGAATTTATTCAAAATTTGTTCAAGATTTTTCAAAAGTTTAAATTCTAAGTGAGTTTTAGTTTATTTCAAAAAAATTGCTGTTGCAGGAATGTAATTCCATTTTCTAAAATATGTAAACTTAAAATTATAAAAATATTTATGTCTTCTTACACCATATTTAACAGTGTTAAATGCACATAACATAGTAGGGGTAAAATTTGTGTTCATTTTAAAAACTGGGAGTAAAAGCACAAAACCAAAAAAAATAGGGCTAAAATCTCAATTGGAAAAGCCATACTAAGGTTAAGAATACAATTGCCCCTTCTCTTAATCTACATGCCAGATCCAAACAGAATCCTATTTGAGATGCTAGGATGCAGCATTAGCGTAAAATCTCTATCCTTGTGGTTTAACAAATATATGTATGCTGCCATTAATTCATGGCATATATAGCTGGTCAATACCTCTTTCTTTAATTAGTTTTACGATCCTGAGGAAGAAAGGGACTGGAGAATAAACAATCATTGTCTGCAGCTCAACATTTTGAAATATCCATACAATGCTTCTTAGTGCTTGGTAGATAATCAAGCACTAACATTTTCACATTTACTTTACTATAAAGGCAATCATTCCGTAGTATCATGGGCCACTTTGTAATATCTCAGACTCACAGAAATCGATTACAAAACCCTAGAGAAACATTGCCTATAAATAAGACCATTAAACCAAACACTCCTCGCAACTCCAAACCCACCAATCGTACAACTGAGACCTCACTACTATACCAAAACAAAGCAGTTAGAAAGAACCCATGGCGAAAGCACAGACAATGAGCGCACTACTGGCCATCGTGGTGGTCCTTGCCACGTCAGCCCAGGTGGCGCACGACATGTGCAACCTCTCCAGGGAGGGCATCCGGTCCTGCCAGCCAGCGGCAGCGACCCACAACCCGACGAACGAACTGTCGTCTACGTGCTGCTCCGCGCTGGCGGGAGCCAACCTGTCGTGCCTCTGCCGGTACAAGAGCTCCGTCGTCGCTTGGGTGAGGTTCTACAGGATCGACATAAACCGTGCAATGGGGCTGCCGGCCAAGTGTGGCCTTGAGATACCGGCCAACTGCTGATGGCCGTGTGGTCAGCAGTGCCCTGCATGCTGCGTGCATCTCGGTGCATCGAGACATCGTCATGATGCTGTATTATATGTAGCTACTAGATTCAATAAATTGAAGCACTTCAAAGACTAGTCTGATCTAGTTGTACTTATGTCTGACTTACTGCAAAAACAGATACGAGTATAAGAAACGTATTATGCAAAGTAGGTGTGATTAATATGAACGAACTTCCTTAATTGCAAGCACGTGACAGTGTATCTGTGGAGCAGCCGTTAATGGATATATCTACCCAGATAAGTATTGGCTTGCAATCTGGTCTATTTTTCCGAAAATAACACTTCCAAGGCAATTTCATGGGTACACCAATTATTATAAGAAAATAATAGTCCAGCAACAGTTTCATCAAAGGGTTCAACTTGTCCTCACATCATTATGCAACGAAATGCGGATACTATTAGTCTAGGTATAAACTAGAATTCACAGTGACAATGCGTATATATATACTATTGATTCAAGTTTTAACTAGAATTTCCCATATTTGAATTTGTTCATCATTTCACACACGTAATATATATCCACAATTTTGCAGGGGCGGGGGCTTGCCGGCGGGGCGCGCAACGGCGCCGGGGCGCAGGGGCGGCGGCGGGGGAGCAGGGGCTGGCGGCGGGGGCGCAGGGGCGGTGGCGGCCGGCAGGACCACAAGGGCCAGCGGCGTCCAGCGAGGGCGCAGGGGCCGCGGGTCCAGCAAGGGCGCAGGGGCGGCGGGGCCGGCGGGGCAGTGGCGAACGGCAGGGGTGCAGGGGCCGGCAGTGGCCGGCGGGGCCGTAGGGACGAAGGGCCGGCAGCGGGTCGGCCATGGTGCAGGGGCGGCGGGCCGGCGGGGCAGCAGCGGCCGGCCGGGGCGTAGCGGCGGCGACGGCCGGCGGGGCATCGGTGGCCGACGCTGCGCGTGCATGGGTGGAGGAGGGAGGGAGGTGGCGTACCTGACGTCGTTGGTCGGCGGCGACGGCGGTCGGCTCCGGCGGCGTCGGCTCCGGTGGCGGCGGTCGGCTCCGGCGGCGGTGGTGGAGTGAGACAGAGCGGCGGCGCGAGTGGGAGAGAGAGTCGCGGCGCTGAGTATTTCGGGCCTTAAAGACGACGGTGCGCTTACGCCGTCATCTATAAACCTCGGGCCTTAATTGTCGATGGTGTACCATCATCTATAAGTCCCGAGAACTTATAAACGACGTCACTAGGTTAATCGTCATCAATAAATGATTAATTGACGACAGTGTTTTCTGGCCGTCGTCAATAAGTTTATTGACGACGGCCCCGTCGTCAATAAATCTGGCCGTCGTCTATTGTTGCGATTTCTGTAGTGAGCGGGGAAGCCAAGTTCGGGGCCAGGGGCATGTGGTCATGCCAGGCTCTGCCTCGTCAAGGGGGCGAGGCTTGGACTATCTTCAACCCTCCACGCGGGGGTACCCGGTCTGCAAGGTACCGACACAATGGGATATGTGTTCACTTGGCGAATGGTGATGTTAGCGGCAGATGGTCTGATGGGCCAACTTGTCAGAAATTTTTGCAACAACTAGTTCTGTCTTTGGGGCTATTTAAGGGGCACTTTTTGTATTCCTTGGTGGCTCAAGGGCACGTGGATTGAGATATTCATAGGGAGTCATAGCACGAAGAAGAGATCACTATGGTGATCATGTGCTGATGTTTCATTATAACAGAATGTCTCAGAAGCAATGAAGCAACCTAACTAGAAACAAGCCATGGATGAGGAATATTCAGCAAATCAAACCAGGACACTATTTCTACCTAAGAAGGGAATGAATCTGATTGACAGTGAGTTTTTAAATTGAAGAGAAACGTTGATGATACTGTGGACAGATTCAAGGCAAGATTAGTTAAGAAAGGCTTCAAACAGAGACTTGGGATAGACTATTATGATACATACAGTTCTGTTGTGAAGCGCACTACAGCGAGAGTTCTACTATCATTAGCAGCATCAAGAGGTTGGAATATGCACCAAATTAACATACAAAATGTATTCTTGCATGGTGTGTTACAGGAAGAGATATATACGCATCAACGTACAGGCTATCAAGACCCATAAGTGCCTGCAAATTATGTTTGTAGATTGGATAGTCTTATATGGACTAAAACAAACACCTTGTCCTTGGCACTCAAGACTGACAAGTAAGCTTCAAGAACTTGAGTTTAGATCATCATCTGCAGATGCTTCTCTTTTCATATCAATAAAGATGGTTTGAGTTATGGTAATATATGTAGATGACATGATTATAGTGAGCTCATCATCAACTGCTACACAAAACTTATTCAGCGGTTAAACAAAGAATTTGTACTGAAGATCTAGGATCACTTGAATATTTCTTAGGCATCGAGGTAAAACATGAAAAAGAGGGAATTCTATTGTCTCAAAAGATGTATGCACAAGACTTGCTGTAGAGCAAATATGCACAGATGCAAATCAATATCTATACCAATGGCATCCATTGAGAGGTCATCAAAAGTAATAGCTATGTCAGACGCTGAATATTTTTAGTACAGAAGCGTTGTTGGTGGTTTACAGTATTTGACTATAACAAGACCTGACATATCCTTCTCAGTGAATTGGGTATGTCAATTCATTCAAGCTCTAACAAATTATCATTGGTCAGCTATCAAAAGAATAATTTGATATGTTAAAGGTACAATTGCTCAAGGGCTAAGATTTCACAAAAGTGGGTCAGTTAACTTGCATGTTTTCTCTGACACCGACGGTGCAGGATGTCCTAATGATCGAGGTCAACAAATGGATTTACTATATTCCTAGGTTTAAACTTGGTGTCTTTGTGTTCACAAAAACAACCAACGATCTCTAGATCGAGCATTATAGATAGGGACAATTGTGCTCTTGACCCTATTCTAAAATTCAAGATCTTTTTTAGGATTTACATGTTTGACCCTGGTTTTTAAAATTGAAATTGTCGTTTGTCCCTGATTCCACCTTCCGTTAGCTTCAGTTAATTTGGATTACTAAAAGAAACAAGAAGATCATATAGATAATAAAAAGAGACCAAAATACCCTTGTGTACACAAATGGTTGGAGTTTGTGTTCCTTATCTCGACAGGAGAAAACCTAGCACACGCGATGGCGGCGGCAGAACAAGCGCTGTGTGGCGGGTGCGCGCAAGACGGGCAGCAGCGAGGGCAGGTGCTCGCAAGACAGGCGGCAGCGAGGGCAGGTGCTCGCAAGACGGCCGGCAGGCGGCAGCAGGGACGGGCGGCGACGGGCGCGGAACTGCGGACGCGAGTGCAGAACTGCGGACGCAGGTGCACGCGATAGGCGGCAGCAGGCGCGGGCCTCGCGCGATGTGCGGCGGTGGGCGAGGTCGCGTGTGCGCGCCCGCGATGAGCGGTGCTAGGCGCGAGCGCACTGGGCACGAGCCTCACGTGATGGGCATTGACGGGTGCTGGCGCCAGCGTTCGTCCAAAGCAAGGAAAGGCTGCAGCCACAATCGAATGGGAAAAATATAGTATTTTGCATATGAAGAATGGTGAAAATATAGTGAAACTGCTGCCGAAATTCTCTAAATCCAAATTTATTACTATTTACAAATTTGATCACAGTCAGTTTATTGATAAAAACATGTTTAAACTGTTTTTGAAATTTTACTATAATAATATTAATAGTTCTGAAGTTTTGATGTATAAAGTAAGATCATACATGAACATTACACTAAAAAGTGGTATCAATGGTGCAAGGGTAAAAGTATCTTTTTGTCATGAACTTAACATCGTTAAATAGACTAAACGGAGCAGGGTCAATCTATTTATTCAATTTAAGAAAACATGGTCATATGCACAAAACTAAAAAAGAGGGTCAAACATGCAGTTAAGGTTTAAAAGAGGGCCAGTTTCGCAAATGCCCCTTACAGATACGAAAAGAACTGATATGGTTGTGGTCATTATTGAAAGAACTTGGGATATATCTCTAAATTAAACTCCCATGTTATGGTGTGATAATTTGGGAGCGACTTACTACTCTCAATCCTATATTTCATGCAATAATCAAGCACATTGAGGTGGATTTTTACTTTATTCGTGAACAAGTTACATGCAGGGCGATGGAGCTACGATACATCTCATCCAAAGATCAACTAGCAGATGTATTTACCAAACCATTGTTAAGATCTTCATTCAACATCAACCGTCGCAATCTAGACATGAGAAGGCCATGTACAGGGTCACTGTTAGAAAATGTCCTCTGACTTGATCCTTGACAACAACTCTCCCGTGAAGACCAGGCATCCACCATTATTTTAGGATCAAAGTATGTAACACTTACTTATATAAACTAAGTGATCCAATAGGACCCACAGTACACAACTCTATTACTCTGTTACTTCTTGCTTTAATCTGTTCGACGACTAGCCGGTGGATCTTTGGAGTGTCCTTAGGTATCGCGTCAGAAAGTTGCGCTGGTACGGGTGCAAGCGGGCTACGCGCCCCCCCCCCCCCCCCCCCCCGGCGGTGTGGCTGCAAACCATCTTGCGGGCGTATGCGGCTGCCCGCGTACGCCGCTTACTTTGCGCGGGCTGGACCGCAATATATGACCCGTATGCATGCGCGCAGCAAACTAACTGGTGCGAAGTGACCCGTAGCACCAGGTGACCTCTGCCCGCGAAGTGACCTGCAGCACCAGCTGATGAGCTAATCATCGTTAGGGATGAAAACGGATGAAAACAGATGGATATGGACGGATAAAATGCTTTTTCATAACTATATCTATATTAAAAAATTTGGAAACAGTTTGGATCGGATATTGTTGGAAACGGATATGGTATCGGATATGCCGGATGTATCGGAAATGGATTCATCGGATCGGAAAAATATGGATATCGGACGGAATTCGGATATTTATTTCGGAAAAACAATTCACAAGTAACATATAATTCATAGTTCATATATTTAATACAAAGTACATCCACATCAAATTCATATATGGTTCATACATGAAACTTAAAACACAAATAGTTCATACATAATACTTAATACATAAATAGTTCATAAATAGTGCATATTTTCCAATCTTCATCACCGCTAGATGAAAAAATCAGCAACATCATTCATCTCATCGGGATCACTTTCTATGTTCTCGTCCTATGAAATAATAAAGCAATAAGTGAAATAATGTTAGGTAAAATGATGCTACCAATTTTATTTATAATAAACAAACCTGAATTTCATTGATACTCATCGTCTCCACAAAATCATCAACAATAGTAAGTATACTTTTATGATCTGAAATAGATGAAAACGACATAAGCAAGTCTAAACCCTCAAAAAATAAGAAACATTAAGCTAAAACATAAGGTCTTGCTGCTGCCATGCCAATGTCATATCACATATTCACATATGCAGAAAATAACTCCTTAAAATCTTGGGATAGCAAAGTGCAAAGAGTAATTGGTAATTCGTAAAGATGTAATTAGTAAAGCTGAACTTGATATCATATAATTGTACTTGCTTCCATGTCAATGCAATATCACATATGCAGAAAATATCACATATGTAGAATTCAGACCTCGTCGGCGCTAGGGCCTCGGGGCGAACTGGGTGTTCGGAGTCCGGCTAGGCGTCGGGGGCAGCGGCCGTCGGGGGCTGGGAGCCTGGGACTCGTCGGCGCTGGGGCCTGAGGGCTGAGGGCTGAGGCCGTCGGGGGCTCTGGTCGGGGAGCCTATTGGGACTTGGGCGTCGAGACTGGGGGCCTTCGGCGGCGCCGGCAAACTTCAGAGGTCGGGAACCAGGGCGGGAGAAGCGGAGGCGCAGAGGTCGGGCTCGGGTTTGTGGCCGGCGGCGGCATTGTCCTAGGTCGCCGTCCGGGGAGGGGGGGGGGCAAAGACCGCAAGCAAGGAGCCTGGAGGTTGGACCGTCGGGGCCCAGCGGCGGCGTTGTCCTAGGTCGCCGTCGTGGGGGGGGGGGGGGGGGCAAGACCGCAAGGAGCCTAGAGGTTGGACCGTCGGTGTCCGGCGGCGGCGCTGCCCTAGGTCGCCGTCGGGGGGGGGGGGAGGGGGGGCAAGACCGCAAGGAGCCTGGAGGTTGGACCGTCGGGGCCTCGGCCCTTGGGGTAGCGTGGTGGTCTGGCCTGTGGCTGGCTGCAGCTTGCGGGCCTGTATCAATTTGTTGGGTCGGATATATCTCGGATATTGTTCAGATATATCCGACCCAATATGGATATCCGACAAAAACGGACGGATTTTGATGAAAACCATATCCGATTCGATTTACAATATCTGAATCCATATCCGTATCCGAAAAAAATCTGACCAAAATGAATATGGATCGGATATATTCGAAAACAATTGCGGACGGATCGAAAATTATCCGATCCGTTTTCATCCCTAATCATAGTGGGTTTTGCGGCGCCGCGGGAGCCGCTAGAGAACTGCGTCAAGCTTGATTGACGAAAACGGGTTATTTTACAGGTGTTACGCGGGCTTGCGGCGCGGGTCGCCCAACGGCTTTGCGAGCAGGCCCGCGCCAGTTACATCCCTATGCGCTGGTATACCTCCGCACAGGGAACGCCGGACCTGCGCGACCAGACCTGAGCGTCTGACCTCCGTGCCGGCATACCTCCGCTCAACGAGACCTCCGCGATGGAACCCACGCGGACCTCTATGCCGGCGCACCTGTACCTCCACTCCGCCTAGAGCGCTAGTGAGACAGAAAAGGAAGGGTAACACAAAGTGTGCCTTCTGTGACAGATATGAAACAAAAGTCCACCTCTTCTTCGGCTCGGATCATTTAGCATTTGCTATTCTTATAAAGGTCTCATATTTGTTTACCCTACTTACGAGCAAACATCATAATTTATCATCCATACAAAAATGTGCTCATGATTCACCATCCTAAAGTCACGTAGACAGGATAAATTATTTTTTTTTCATTTTAGTGACGTGATCAAAGCCAGTATAATAACGTTTACGCCCTTAAAACTTAAAACTCAGTAACTAACCATGTTTCTAACTCTTTCCTTATGTATGAACACATCTAGCAGACATTGCGAGCTCCACTACTGTCACCTCCTTCCCCACTCAGCCCTAATCAATGGAACTAGGCGATGCTGAGTGGAGATAAAGATATCCGCTAGATGTGTTTGTACGTAAGGATAGATTTAGAAATGTGATTAGTGAGTAGGCTTTATGGGAGCCGGCCACGTCATTAAAATGAAAAAAAAAGATTTCACACCTACTTGACACTAGGATAAATCATGATGAATTTTTTGTAAAGGTGACAAACTATAGAGGTTGCTCATAAAAATGGTAAACAACTATGAGACATTCGTAAGGGTGACAAATACTGAATAATTCTTCTTTGAATAAGAGGTTATTCGGTATGTATGGAGTATTGTTGGGTACTCCATTGCAGCTAATTGCATGCTATAATCAGTAGAGCAATATATATGGTTTGGGTGAAAACATTCTTACTAACTAGGAAGAAATTCTACGTGGTGGGACTGCCAGCAAATTACTGCCCGCTAGGAAATTAAGAAACAACCCGTGGTTCAGAAAAGAAACTTTGAGATTTACTACTGAGATAGTGTCTTTCACTTTGTGTCTTTATCAACTATTGTGCTAGAGAAAAAGGAGGACAAACGGGCACTAGAGGCGGGAGCAAGGGCTCAGCAACACAATACGGGGTTGTTTGGGTAATAATAAAAGAGGTGGATTGGAGTGGAAAATGAACTAATTTTAACTTCAATCCGCTCTAATCCACTCTAAATGGAGAGTATTCACATGTATCCAAACAAAGCCTACAGTGGAACTATTCGACCCACAGCCGGAGGATGGACCAAGTGATGCAAATGGAAGAGCTATCACGAACGTGATCTCCAGCAGAAGCGGGGGAAGAATGAGGTGAAGCAAACAAAAAACGAGGAAGAGAGTAATCTCCGCTGTTGGGCTCATATGCCGGCTAATAGCATAGTTGAAATCGTAGTGAACTTTGTTTTTCATATATGTAGCTTTCAGTTTCAGTTAGACTTGTCTGGGTTGAAACCCCAGCTACACAAAACGAAAACTGCTGTAATTTCATTACTCAGGTAATGAAATTTCAGGGGAAACCCTGTTCTGAAGAAAAAAAATATGGTAGGCATTGGTGATGCGATTCGGTCGAAAAGAGAGATTGCGGCAGAGTATGCAGCTACATCGGTCAGATTAGAACAATTTGTCCTGAAGTCATACGGAAAGAACAAAAACCCACGACTGAAGGATTTCAGTGAGGCGCTCAAAATATAAGGGGAGGGAAACACAAACCCACACGTTTGACTAAAGGTATGTTTGGTTTATCTGTGTATTTTTGAAAATCTGATTCTAACTGTGAGTTATGATAAAACTTGTGAGTTGAGAGCTACAAAAAAGTAAAAATCTATTTAACTAGAAACAATTATCAACTGTGGATTCTGTAATAAATGTGTATTATAAAAAAACGTTTCATGTTATGTAATCAATGATATGGTGGATAATTTATAGTAAAAGTTGAAAAAGAAATTTAAAAAAACTATGGTACTGGAAGATTTTTATTTACACTAGAAAAATACATAGATTTTAAAAAATCTAAGAGAAGTGTAGCTAAATCAAAGAGACCTTAAATTCCTCTGGCTTGGTTTAACTAATTTACAGCTAAGCCTTGAATCTAATTCAAGTGTCCGGCACAGGATCCGTGTGAATGATTCGCGTTGTAGCCTCTAACCACGAAACTTTTCTTCTTTATACGAAGTACACTCCTGAAAAAGAACGAGATAAGGCATGTGGCTGCACCTGGTCATTATACAGAGAACATATCCGCTAGAACAGATATTACCAGTTAAACTTCCACGCTCCAAAGTCATGCGTTAAACCCAACCAAAGTATCGAATCTACACAAATAAATACACTATCAGAGACATTTGCAATTCGATTCAACATGGTAGTATCCACAGGATCATCTGAGTTCTTGCTTTGCAGGCGAGGAGCATTGTGGGTGTCCAATGCTTACTTCTCATCCTCATTCCAGTTTACTTGTTCATGTCGCCCAACAAGTGAACAAACTATATTGATAGGCTGCCGAATTGTCTGTTCCAATCTTCATATATTCCGAGCTCATTAGAAGAAACAGATGGTCTGACCTCCTGCAGAGCATTCTCAAAATCCTGCACAACCAAATTAACACAATAAACTAAACTGTACATACTGGGAATGATTCAACTATTGAAAAGAAGCAAGTTACGCACAAACTTGTAAGAAATTACTTTTGTGAACAGAATAACATTTTCTAGATGATCAGAAACCCCTTTGATCTGGACTTTATTTGGCTATTACCTTTAGCATCACTGGCCGCATATCCTCCTTGTTGAGTTTTGTGATTTCAACACCCATCTGAAGAGCCTCTCTTAGTGGTCCCATTGAGGCATCTTTCACTAGATTTTTCATGTCAGATCCTGAGTATCCTAGAGACAAAAGATTTTCAATAGTATAGCATCAGGGTATTAGTAAAGAGCAACATTAAAAAGCTACGTTGCTGAGTACCCTCTGTTAATATGCAAATGGTACTTGTTTCTTCTTCCGAGAGCATGAAAAGTCCATCCTTTTCCAACAGGTTGCGAATTATCCAAGCCCGTGCATCTTCCCAAATAAAGCATAGTAAGATTTCTGAAGTGATTTCCAAAGAACGGAAATAGAGCACTACCTGATGAAGGAAGGGGGATGTATAAACGTTTTGTAAGTCGCCTGCGTGCTGCTTCATCCAGTTCTTGAGGTCTGTTTGTTGCTCCTGCCATCATTTCCACAACAATATTAGTAACCCTCAAGGCTACCTCAATTGATAATATTTCAAATTTTGGATATAATGGGGACCAGCACCAACTGTGGCCAAAACTAAGCTTTTGCACTGGCCATAACCAGATGCTCAATATCAACTCCATTGGCTATCAGAATTAATCATGGATTTGAAAGCAAAATGTCAATGCTTGAATGCCTTTGAAGAAAAGAAACGCAAAGTTGAAGATGCTTTCATGCAGAAACCCATTATGTAGTTTTACCATTTATTAGCATGACCTAAATATAATATATAATATTGAATAAACATTGTCCCTTCTGATGCATGAAGTACCTATAAGTAAGATTTGCTCATTCCCATTGTCAAAACCTTCCATCTCAATTAGAAACTGGGTTTTTAGTCTCCTGCTTGATTCATGTTCACCATCTGATTTACGCTGCAATAAAGTTTATGGCTGTAGGAGTCAATGTTAATAATATGTATATGAGCATAAAAGAAGAGGTCATTAACTATCAAGCAAAACCTGAGATAATAGTGAATCTATCTCATCCACGAATATGACTGCAGGTTGACGACAACAAGCCACACCAAAAAGTGCCCGGACTAGCTTTTCACCCTCACCAATCTGCACAAGTAAATGAATCAAGAATCACTATCAAACTAGAAAAACGATCTTTCCATACTGATACCGCGTGAGATGCTGTAGATATGCCAATCTATGGATAAAAATCAAGATCAAGGATTAGAGTGCTGTGTACATGCTTCTGTAAATTACGTACTGAACAATCTAAAAACAACTGCCAGTCACACGGAAAACAAGCAATACATTTTTTGAGTTAAAGTCTTAACATTATTCCCTCATATTTTCTTTGATTACAGAATAAAGGGTTTCAAACTACATATTGACATGTGAGATGTTTTCGATATTACACCAGAGGAGATGAGAGATTGTTAAGAGATGGGCTTCTCTTATTCATTACTCCAAACGAGCCTCCATTAACTAGGGCAGCTCCCTAACAACTCAACGTTGATGTACCGCAATTTCCTGCTCCCCATGGACACAGCAACCACTCAATTCACAAGCCCATAGCCCCATACTACTACCACTGTATCAAATCAAACAAGAATGAATTACATCTTTCAAAAGTTCTCATCATTTTGTCCACGGTCTATTTCCCATCTCCAGGCTCCAGTATCCTAATCCAGCCCACCCTCTACACTATAGTTGCCCCTAAGATATACAAACTGTTTACACCATACATCATTAAGCACATCAAATTCAGTTCTGATAGCACGTTGTTTTGAGTAAATGTATGCATAACCGGAATATATAGTTTGACTGTGAATGATATCAATGGAGAGTATTTTGAGAGCAATATTAGGTGCCATACAGACCCATTTGCTTGTCAGTGAGCTTGCAGATATGTAGAAAAATGTTGCCTTGGCCTCACCAGCTATCGCTTTTCCAATCATGGTTTTCCCTGTCCCCTGTGGAGATCAACGTGGATACATTTAACATTGAGAAAAATGTCAGGCACAATACAATAAGATAGGTACCCACCGGAGGTCCAAACAAAAGTAGACCCCTTCCAGGAGATCGACAACCACGAAATATGTCAGGACGTAGCAATGGCCATATCACCATCTCCGTCACACACTTCTTTGCATGTTCCAAACCAGCTATCGCAGTGCATCATGAATTAGTTACAGGAGCCACATAAATAATGACAAGGAATAAGGCAATTACATACCAATGTCATTCCAGCGAACATTAGGATCCCTATCCATTATTTCATTACTGACATGTTCAATAAGACGGGGTTCCAGATTCCTCAGCTTCTCAGGAAGCTCACCATCAGGGCCGCAAAGCATTTCTATACTGATGATTGTAAATCTTACCAGTAAGAGAATGTAAGCAACATCAAACAATTGAAAAAGGAACAATACATTCTTCCCTCATGTGACCACTAATCATGCATCTGTAATTCAAATCAGGATTAATAGAATAGTTGATGCAAAGTCACAATGACCAAAAATAATAGTAGCACTTGTGCTCATGACAGTACACATTCCAATAATTGGTCCGCAGTTATGTAGAGTCATCTTTACACATATTAACTCAAACAGATGCTAAATGACAAAGCACATTAGATATTATTCAGAACTCCAGAGGCTTTATTTCTTTCTTACAACAATCAAATCATTAAAAGTTCTTCAGAAGAGAATACTCTGTTGACTATTAGAAGCCCATGATTAACTTATACCAATGATAAGAACGTATATTGTCCCCAGCAATATTTCTCAATTCTTACGACAAGTCTCCTTTCAAACTTTTACTACATCAACCTGCTCAATCAGTACTCTCCTATGAACTTGTGACAAGACTAGTGATATTCATGTACAGAAATTTACCAAGGTCTTCAATAAACTGGATAAAATGTTAGTGAAGCTAGATGTCTTGTCGCTGTGTTTATTGGCTGGCAGGATCTGACACGGCGCGCCAGTCTGCGATGCGACTGGACGCAACGGCACCTAACAGAGGCGTGCTCCGCGTCTTCGCGTCTTGGGAAGGCGCGGGCCTTGAATACCTTGTACGGGCAAGGTATGGTACGTCTTTACGCCTGCTGCTTACCGCGCGGGGGCAGGCAGCGCCGTCCTGCTGGCCACGTGGTGGGCCCGGAGCTCTCCTCTGAGGAGAGGGAGGTCCGGCCCCGCGGGATACGTGGAGCCTTCAGACCTCTCCCCGCGGAGGGGGGAGGTCCGGCTTTTGTCGGCCACGTGGCGGGCCCGGAGCTCTCCTCTGAGGAGAGGGAGGTCCGGCCCTGCGGGACACGTGGCGCCTTCGGAGCTCTCCCCGCGGAGGGGGGAGGTCCGGCTGCTGCCGGCCACGTGGTGGGCCCGGAGCTCTCCTCTGAGGAGAGGGAGGTCCGGCCCCGCGGGCACGTGGCGCCTTCGGAGCTCTCCCCGCGGAGGGGGGAGGTCCGGCTGCTGCTAGCCACGTGGCGGGCCCAGAGCTCTCCTCTGAGGAGAGGGAGGTCCGGCCCCGCTGGACACGCGGCGCCTTCGGAGCTCTCCCTGCGGAGAAGGGCGAGATCCTTAGACATTTTCCCCTGTGCGCGGGGGTACCCCATATCGTGGGTATTAGAGGGCTAATGGTGGCTGTATTAGATGGATGATAGTACTGAGGTACAGGTCTGATTATATAGAGGGATTAGGAGGGGGAAAAGGACTAAACTACCCCTAACCCTAATCCCTCACTAATGACTAATATGCCCCTGTGACACACACATAATCACAGTGTCTAACACCCCCCCGCAGTCACAACATCTAGCCACTGCAGATGTTGAGACTGGACCGAAACTCGGAGAACAGCGACGACGGGAGGCCCTTCGTGAAGATGTCGGCGAACTGCGTCGTCGTTGGGACATGGTGTACCCGAATCTCGCCGCGTGCAACCCGCTCACGGACAAAGTGGAGGTCGATCTCCACATGTTTCGTGCGCTGATGCTGGACCGGGTTGGTGGAGAGGTACACGGCGCTGACGTTGTCGCAGTAGATGAGGGTGCTCCTGGCGACGGAAGTGTGGAGCTCCTGAAGCAACTGCTGGAGCCAGGAGGCCTCAGCTACGCCGTTAGCCACGGCGCGATACTCCGCCTCAGCACTCGAACGCGACACCACGGGCTGTCGCTTCGAGGACCAGGAGACGAGGTTACCGCCCAGGAAGACGGCGTACCCAGAAGTAGAACGTCGTGTGTCCGGGCAGCCAGCCCAGTCAGCATCGGTGTACACGACCAGCTCGGAGGCCGTGTCACGTCGAAGGAGGAGGCCGTAGTCGAGAGTACCTCGTAGGTACCGAAGAATCCGCTTCACAGCGGTGAGGTGCGGCTCCCTCGGGTCATGCATGTGGAGGCACACCTGCTGAACTGCATACGAGATATCCGGCCTGGTGAAGGTGAGGTACTGAAGAGCACCTGCAAGACTCCTGTAAGTAGTGGGGTCAGAGACGGGTGTCCCGCCGGTAGCGGAGAGCTTCGCCTGAGTATCCACTGGAGTGGAGCAAGGCTTGCACTCGGTCATGCCCGCTCGCTGGAGGATATCCAGGCAGTACTGTCGCTGGTGAAGGAATAAGCCGCCTGGTCGGTCCTCGACCGCAATGCCCAGGAAGTGGTGAAGACGGCCCAGGTCCTTCATAGCGAACTCCTGCTGTAAAGCAGAAATGGTGCGCCGAAGCAGAGCCGGACTAGACGCTGTTAGTACAATGTCATCGACGTACAGTAGGAGGTAGGCAGTGTCACTGCCACGTCGATAGATAAACAGCGAAGTGTCCGACTTAGCTTCGACGAACCCCTGTGAGACCAAGAAGGAGGCGAACCGGCTATACCAGGCTCGTGGTGCCTGCTTCAGTCCGTATAGGGATTTGTTCAGCTTACAGACCATGTCTGGGTGAGCTGAATCAACAAACCCTGCCGGCTGACTGCAGTACACCGTCTCGGTCAGTGTACCGTGGAGGAAGGCATTCTTGACGTCCAACTGGTGGACAGGCCAAGAACGTGAGAGAGCTAGCGACAGAACGGTACGAACCGTCGCCGGCTTTACCACTGGGCTGAAGGTCTCGTCGTAGTCGACTCCAGGGCGTTGAGTGAAACCCCGGAGTACCCACCGAGCCTTGTACCTCTCCAAGGTACCGTCTGCCTTCTTCTTGTGCGTGAAAACCCACTTGCCCGTGACAACATTGCCACGACCAGGACGGGGAACCAGGTCCCAGGTCCGGTTGGCAAGCAGAGCCTCATACTCTTCCTCCATAGCGCGGCGCCAGTGAGGGTCGGCGAGGGCGCTACGCACGGAAGTAGGTATGGGTGATATCGAAGAAGAGTCGGTCGGTGGAGAAGTCGTCGACGAGAAGGCAGCTCCGGTGAAACGCTCAATTGGACGAAGACTCCCGGATGCACGTCGAGTCACCATCGGGTGGACGTGACCAGGATCTCTGTGGAGAAGAGGAGGGTTGTACACCGGGCGCTCGGGTACAACGACCTTCTCTCGTCTCGGGGCCACACGTGGTGCAGCTGGAGTAGGGCCGCCCCCCCGTGCTCGTCGCTGGTAGGCAAGTACGGGGTCGGCGAAGCGAGAAGTCGTCGTCGGTGCTGCTCCTGGTGCGCCTGGTGACGTCGGGCTTGCTACAGGTGATGTCGGGGAAGCTGAGGCCGTGTGTGGCGCAGTAGTCGACGTCGGGGACGCAGAGGCCGCGCTTGGCGCAGCAGGCGTCGTCGGGGACACCGGGGCCGCGCGTGGTGCAGTGGGTGACGTCGGGGGCGCCGAGGCCGCGCGTGGCGCAGCTGGTGGCGTCAGGGACGTCGGTGCCGCGCGTGGCGCAGCCGGTGGCGTCAGGGACGCCGGTGCCGCGCGTGGCGCAGCAAGTGGCGTCAGGGACGCCGGGGCCACGTAAGGCACAACAGGTGGCGTGGAAGACGCCGAAGTCGTGCGTGGCGTAGCGGGTGGGTAACCTGCAAGAGGTAACCGACAAGGTCGCTGTACAGGAGCGGCCTCGGGGTCAGTAGAGAAGAGGGAATCCAACTCAGCGACGGGGCCATAGGACGGGGTGGAAAAGGGAAAGGAAGACTCGTCGAAGACGACGTGTCGGGAGATCAAGATACGACGGGTGGTGGGGTCAAGGCACCTGTACCCCTTATGGTCAGGGGAGTACCCAAGGAAAACACACTGAGTCGAGCGAGGCGCAAGCTTATGGGGAGCTGTGGCAGAGAGGTTAGGGTAGCAAGCGCACCCGAAGACCCGAAGATGGTCGTAAAGAGGGTGGGTGCCGAACAAAGCGAAATGAGGGGTGGGAGCACTAATCGCCTTAGTAGGAAGGCGATTAATGAGGTAGGTGGCAGTGTGAAGCGCCTCCGCCCAGTAGCGAGCAGGGGTAGAAGCCTGAAACATCAGGGAGCGCATGACATCGTTGGTGGTCCGAATCATGCGCTCAGCCTTGCCGTTCTGGGGGGAAGTGTACGGACATGACATGCGTAACTGAACACCGCGAGAAAGCAGAAAGTCACGGAACGTAGAGTTGTCAAACTCGCGCCCGTTGTCGCACTGGACCGCACGAATCGTGCGCCCAAACTGGGTGGACACCCAAGCGAAGAAGTGAGAAAGAGTACCGAAAGTATCAGACTTCTGTCGCAAGGAAAAAGTCCACGAATAGTGCGAAAAATCATCCACAACCACCAAGTAATACTTGCATCCAGAGACACTAAGAACAGGTGAAGTCCAAAGATCACAATGAATCAAATCAAATGTGTGCTCGACACGAGTGACAGAGTGTGGAAAAGGAAGTCGAACATGGCGACCCAACTGACAAGCATGGCAAAGAGACTCATGAGTACCCCGAGTACACGAGATCGCTGAACTACCAGACAACTTCGACATAGCATCAACACCGGGGTGGCCAAGCCGACGATGCCAAATGGTCGAAGATGCTGTCGTAGTCAGGGCAAGAGGCGGAGCGGAAGCAGGAAGACGCATCGTGTACAGGGGACCCGTACTATCACAACGAAAAAGAAAGCGTCGAGTAGTAAGATCCTTCACAGTTACACCATAAGGATCAAACTCAAGGGAAACATGATTGTCAGTAGTAAAACGACGAACGGAAAGAAGATGCTGAATGATGTCAGGGGCAACAAGAACATCACGTAGCTGAAACGAATCCGGCGAACCCGAGTCACCTACTGAGGTGACTGGAAGAGTCGACCCATTCCCAACAACGATAGATGAAGGATCAGAGGGACGGGAAGGGCGGGTAGAGGAGAGGATACCGACGTCAGGGGTGGTGTGGTACGAGGCACCGGAGTCCACCACCCAGTCAGGGCCACACGGCGTGAGACCCTGCCGGTAGATCGACGGTGTAGAACGGGTCGCGACATGCCCCGGCGGTGGCGGCGCCGGGAAGGAAGACAACGCGCTCGGACCCTCGATGGTGGTGCCAACAGAGTAGGCAATAGCCGATCCAGGTACATCAGCCGATGGCGGCCGAGAGGCACTTCCCAGGGCGGCAGCAGGCCAGGCGGCGCCGTCGTGGGGGACTGCAGGACCGGCAGCCCAAGGGACGGCTGCAGCTGCTGCGGGCCAGGCAGCGGCACCGTCGTGGGGCACCGCAGAGGCAACAGCGGCCCACTGGGCGGCTGCAGCTACTGCGGGCCAGGTAGCGGTGCCATCGTGGGGCGCTGCAGAGGTGACGACGGCGGGCCAGGCAGCAGCGATTCGAGGGGTGGCAGTGCTGGGGGCTGCAGGAGCGCCGACGGCGGCCCAGGGTGGCAGTGCGGCGGCGGCCCAGGGTGGCGGCGCAGCGGTGGCAGCAGAGGCGGCGGCCCTATCAAACGGCGCAGCGGCGTGGCTGGGGTGCACACCAGCAACCCCAGCGAACCCGAATCCGGGCGCGCGCCGGCTCTGCCCGAGATCGGGCAGCCCGGGCGCGGATCCGGCGGCGGCGCCCCAGGGCACAGTGGCGCGGGCTGGGGGTGCGCCTGCGGCAGAGGCGGCGGCCCCATTAGATGGTGCGGCGGCGTGGCCGGGCTGCGCACCAGCGGCAGCAACAGCAGCAGGTGGCGCGGCAGCGCAGGCCTGCATTGCCTCAGCGGCGGCGGCGGCGGCGAGGCCTGCAGCGCAGGCACGCGGGGCGGCGGCGGCGCAGAGCCGCTGCAGCGGCGGCGGCTGGGCCTGGGTCATTAGGATTAGGGTTAGGCCCTAATCCTAATTAGTTCCTAGCTGATACCATATTAGAGGGCTAATGGTGGCTGTATTAGATGGATGATAGTACTGAGGTACAGGTCTGATTATATAGAGGGATTAGGAGGGGGAAAAGGACTAAACTACCCCTAACCCTAATCCCTCACTAATGACTAATATGCCCCTGTGACACACACATAATCACAGTGTCTAACAGTGGGTACCAACAACCGCCATTTGCTTTGACTACGACAGCTTCATCCACCATCTGGCATCGCCGGCTTGGCCACCCTGGTGCAGATGCTATGTCGAAGCTGTTCAGTAGCTCAGTTATCTCGTGTTCTAGGGGTACACATGACTCCCTATGTCATGCCTGTCAGCTTGGTTGCCATGTTCGCCTCCCTTTTCCCACATCTGTGACTCATGTTGACCACCCATTCGATCTTATACATTATGATTTGTGGACATCTCCCATTTCCAGTATATCGGGCTTTAATTATTATTTGGTGATAATTGGTGATTTTTCTCACTTCTCCTTGACTTTTCCATTACGATTGAAGTCTGAGACTTTCGTCACTCTTTCTCACTTCTTTGTTTGGATTTCTACTCAATTTGGGCGCACCATTCGAGCTGTCCAGTGTGATAACGGACGCGAGTTTGATAACTCTGTGTTTCGTAATTTTCTCTCCGCACATGGGGTACAGCTATGCATGTCTTGTCCGTATACCTCTCCTCAAAACGGCAAGGCAGAGCGCATGATTCGCACCATCAATGATGTCATACGCTCCCTGATGTTCCAGGCATCTATTCCAGCCCGATACTGGGTGGAGGCTCTTCATACTGCCACACTTCTGATCAATCGTCTTCCCACCAAGGCGATTCATGCCTCCACCCCTACTTTGCTCTATATGGCATTGATTCTCTTTATGATCATCTTCGAGTTTTCGGATGCGCTTGCTACCCTAATCTTTCCACCACCGCCCCACATAAGCTTGCGCCCTGCTCGACACGGTGTGTTTTTCTCAGGTATTCCCTTGATCATAAGGGTTACCGGTGCTTAGATCTCACTACCCACCGTCTTTTGATCTCTCGGCACGTCGTCTTCGACGAGTCATCTTTTCCTTTTTCCACCACCTCTTCTAATTTCACCACAGAGCTGGACTCCCTTTTTCCTACTGACCCCGAGGCTGCCTCCCAGTTGCCTTGGCCTATTTCTTCTGCAGGATCGACACGAGCTACGTCCCAGATGCCCTCGACACCGATTGTTGCACCTCGTGTGGCATCGGCATCTCAGGCGTCACCAGCTGCACCCCGTGTGGCATCGACGCATCCGACGTCACCTGTTGCGCCACGCGCGGCCTCGGCTTCCCCGACGCCACCTACTGTACCTCAGGTGCCCCCGGCGTCACCAGCTGTACCACGTACGGCACCAGCGGCATCACCAGCTGCCTCCCCGACGTCACCTGCGGCGAGCACGACGCCACCAGCCGCGCCATGCGCGGCACCGACGACGACTTCTCGTTTTGCTCACCCCGCACTTGTCTATCAACGACGAACGCGGGGAGAGACTCCTGCTCCAGCGACGCCACGCGCGGCCTCGAGACCCACTCTCGTCTACCCACGACGAGAGAAGATGGTTGTACCCGAGCGGTCGGTGTACAACCCCCCTCTACTTCATAGGGATCCTGGTCACGTCCACCCGATGGTGACTCGACGTGCGTCCGGGAGTCTTCGGCCAGTGGAGCGGTTCGATAGTGCCGCTTTCTCGTCGACGACATTTCCACCGACCGAGCCTTCTTCGATCTCGCCCATACCTACTTCCGTGCGTAGCGCCCTCGCCGACCCTAATTGGCGCCGCGCTATGGAGGAAGAGTATGAGGCCCTGCTTGCCAACCAGACCTGGGACCTGGTTCCCCATCCTGGTCGTGGCAATGTTGTCACGGGCAAGTGGGTATTCACACATAAGAAGAAGGCGGATGGCACATTGGAGAGATACAAGGCTCGTTGGGTACTCCGGGGTTTCACTCAGCGCCCTGGAGTTGACTACGACGAGACTTTCAGCCCGGTGGTGAAGCCAGCGACAGTTCGTACCATACTGTCGCTAGCTCTCTCACGTTCTTGGCCTGTCCACCAGTTGGACGTCAAGAACGCCTTCCTCCACGGTACACTGACCGAGACGGTGTACTGCAGTCAGCCGGTAGGATTTGTAGATTCAGCTCACCCAGACATGGTCTGTAAGCTGAACAAATCCCTATACGGACTGAAGCAGGCACCGCGAGCCTGGTACAGCCGGTTCGCCTCTTTCTTGATTTCACAGGGGTTTGTTGAAGCTAAGTTGGACACTTCGCTGTTTGTCTATCGACGGGGTAGTGACACAGCTTACCTCCTACTGTACGTCGATGACATTGTACTAACAGCATCTAGTCCGGCTCTGCTTCAGCGAACCATTTCTGCCTTGCAGCAGGAGTTCGCTATGAAGGACCTGGGTCGTCTCCACCACTTCCTGGGTATTACGGTCGAGGACCGACCAGGCGGCCTATTCCTTCACCAGCGACAGTACTGTCTGGATATCCTCTAGCGAGCGAGCATGGCTGATTGCAAGCCGTGCTCCACTCCAGTGGATACTCAGGCGAAGCTCTCCGCTACCGACGGGACACCCGTCTCTGACCCCACTTCTTACAGGAGCCTTGCAGGTGCTCTCCAGTACCTCACCTTCACCAGGCCAGATATCTCATATGTTGTTCAGCAGGTGTGCCTCCACATGCATGACCTGAGGGAACCGCATCTCACCATTGTCAAGCGGATTCTTCGGTACCTACGAGGCACCCTCGACTACGGCCTCCTTCTTCGGCGTGACACGGCCTCCGATCTGGTCGTGTACACAGACGCTGACTGGGCAGGCTGCCCGGACACACGACGCTCTACTTCTGGGTACGCCGTCTTCCTAGGCGGCAACCTCGTCTCTTGGTCCTTGAAGCGACAGCCCGTAGTGTCGCGCTCAAGTGCTGAGGCGGAGTATCGTGTCGTGGCTAACGGCGTGGCTGAGGCCTCCTGGCTTCAACAGCTACTTCAGGAGCTCCACACTCCCGTCATCAAGAGCACCCTCATCTACTGCGACAACGTCAGCGCCATGTACCTCTCCACCAACCCGGTCCAGCATCAGCGCACGAAGCATGTGGAGATCAACCTTCATTTTATTCGTGAGCGGGTTGCACGGGGCGAGATTCGGGTACACCATGTCCCGACGACGACGCAATTCGCCGACATCTTCACGAAGGGCCTCCCGTCGTCGCTATTCTCCGAGTTTCGGTCCAGTCTCAACATCTGCAGCGGCTAGATGTTGTGACTGCGGGGGGGTGTTAGACACCATAATTAGGGGTGTGTCACAGGGGTATATTAGTCATTAGAGAGGGATTAGTGTTAGGGGTAGTTTAGTCTCTTCTCCCCTCCTAATTCCTCTATATAATCAGACCTGTACCCCAGCTTTTCTATCATCTCAATACAGCTATCATTAGCCCTCTTTCACTATCGCCTTAATCTTCTATGGGTTAGCTTCAATTCCTCGGTGTGAGACCAAAAAACCGAGCAACTTCCCGGCAGAGACCCCGAAGACACATTTGTCTGGGTTCAACTTCATGCGTGTCGAACGCAGTCTATCGAAGACTAGGGCTAGGTTGTCGATCAGAGATGCTTGCGACCTAACCTTTACTACGATGTCATCGACATAAACCTCTACCAGGTCCCGAATGAGGTTCCCGAATGTTTTGTGCATTGCACACACAAAAGTGGGAAGGGCATTCTTAAGACCATAAGGCATGGACACATAGCAGTATAGACAATCTACTGTGATGAAGACGGTATGTTCTATCTTCCCTAGACTAGGGATGGCAACGGGTGCCCATTACCCGTTTACCCGCGGATATCCGACCCGATGGGTACGGATTCGGGTATAAGTTCAGATCCACGGGTACGGGTTCGGGTAACGGGTTGAATCCAACGGATATTTCTTATCGGGTAAAAAAAAATCCATACCCATATCCGTATACCTGAACCCGTTCTGACATGTGGGCCAATACACCATTATATAATAGTTCTAGCTTCTAGGGTTTGGTTTTCTTTTCTTTCCAACTCTCTTGCTCGGCTGCTCGGTGTTAAACTGTTCCATAAATCTATATGCAATGTATTTTTTTTATTAAAGGTTTTCGGGTAACGTATATACCCGCGGATAAAAAATATCCGTGGATAACGGATACGGATAATGTTTTATACCCGCTGCGGGTAACGGGTACGGGTTCGGGTACGGATTTTATCTAGCGGGTACGGGTAACCCAGAGTGATATCCGCGGGTTTTTTACCCGTTGCCATCCCTACCCTAGACATAGGTATCTGGTGGAAACCTGAATATGCGTCTAGGAAATACAGTAGATCACAGCCGGATGTAGAATCGACTATTTGGTCTATACGGGGGAGAGGGAACGGGTCCTTTGGACACGTCTTATTGAAGGTGGTGTAGTTGATGCACATGCGTAGCTTCCCGCCAGCCTCGGGACGACAACAGGGTTGGCCAGCAATCGTGGATGGTGGACCTCTCGGATGAAGCCAGCATCGAGCAACTTCTTGATTTCTTCACGGATGAAGTCTTGACACTCGATGGATTACTTCCGAGGCTTCTGTTGGACCGGCCGGGCGTCAGGATGGCTCTTCACTTGGTGCTCAATCACCTCCCTGGGGATCCCGGGCATTTCCGACGGTTGCTATGCAAACACGTCGACATTGGCCCGGAGGAAGGTGACGAGCGCGTCTTCCTATTTGACACCCAGGCCCTCGGCGATTCAGGTGGTCTCAGGACCGACTTGGACGACCTTGACTGGTACGTCCTCGCCGTCCGAGGGCTTCACACGGGGTGCAGATGTCACCCCTCGCTGACGCATACTTGGAGGCGGTCGGCTAGCTTCAACGTGACCGGAAGCGGCCTCCTGTGCTGCTGCCAGCGCTTGGAGCTTTTCCAACGCTGAGACAACCATGGTGCGGTCACCGCGGATCTTGAAGACGCCACTCAGTGCTGGCATCTTCAGGGCTAAGTAGGCGTAGTGTGCTACCACCATGAACCGGTACAGAGCTGGTCTGCCGATTATAGCACTAAAGGGGAGGCTGACCTCCGCAACATCGAAGGCGACACTTTCTGTGCTGTAGTTCTCAGGTGTCCCGAATGTCACCGAGAGGGAGATGCTACCACACGGGAAGATTGGGTCCAGACCTACCCCTGAGAATGGTCTCGAGGAGGTAAGCTGGGACATAGGGATTTGCAGCTTCTTAAGGCTGCGAGGCTGATAACGCTGAGGGACGCCCCGCCATCGATCAGCACGTGGTAGAGCTTAATGTTGGAGATGATTAGGGCGACGAGGAGGGGCAGCTGCCCGGGGCCTGCCATGTTCTTGGGGCAGTCGCAGGCGTCGAAGCTGATCAGCGTCTCCATCCACTTACGATGCGGCGCCGGCCCCGGGACTGGGGCGGCCGCTGCCACTGCTCGACGGAGGGTCTTGACGGCTCGCCTGGACGAGACGTCTAAAGAACCCCCGTACATCACGCAGAGGGCACCGGCCGTTTGGCTGCTGGCTTGGCTAGGCCTGCCCGCTCTGGAGCGGGAGGTAGCCTCGTCGTCTCCCGCCTGGAGACAACGGCGAACTGGGCAAGAAGACTCGCCATGGGAGGTGATGTTCACTATGGTCGCGTGGAGAGCGTGGAAAGCCCCTCTACCTGGGGCGCCAAATGTCGCAGTGCGTGAGCTGCGACACTCCTCCCGGCCTGCTACGGAAGCAGTCCGCGAGGTTCTTTTTTCGGAGGGGACTTGGCGCCCTACGCGACCTGGGCTCGAGGGGGCGGATGAACACCGAGATTTACGTGGTTCGGGCCGCCGGAGCGTAATATCCTACGTCCACGGGAGTGCTTGTTCTATTGCTTGAGCGTGTGTGCTCGTGCGTTGCGGGATCTGGAATGCGAACCCTTTGCTGGGTGGTCACCCCGTCCTTTTATAGTTCAAGGTCGAGGTGGTTACAATGAGGCTTGGGGCCCGAAAGGTGGCCCCAAAGCTACATGAACCCTATACATGATCTAGTGCTTCGTCTCTAAGTAGAGTGGTCCACGGGGGAGTTAAGTCCCACCGCCCGGGGCGCTGAGCGCCCCTGACCGCGTGTCAGGTGATGATGAAGACGTCGTCTTGTTGTCGCGTCTTCTCGCCCTGCTTCGGCGGCAGTGTACTGCTGTCACGCCTTGCCGTCCTGTTTTATCACCATAATGGCGAACGGGCAGAGGACGAAGGCGTGTGTAGTGCGCCATGCTTATGGGGAAGGCGCGAGCCTTGAATGCGAAGCCTGACAGCATACTTCCTTCTTGACTTCGTCGACCCAAGGCCCACGACGGATCGTGGGGCATGCGGCGGCTCTGGAGCCCTTATCGACGGGTTTGGAGCCAGGGGACACGTGGCAGCCCCGGTCCTCACCTCAGCGGGGAGGCTCGGACCGGAGCCCAGAGCACCTGTCAGCACCGGAGCTGTCCTCAGTAGAGAGGTGGCTCTGAGCCGAGGGACACGTGGCAGCCCCGGACCTCACCTCAGCGGGGAGGCTCGGACCGGAGCCCAGGGCACGTGTCAGCACCGGTGTTGTCCTCAGCAGAGAGGTGGCTCTGAGCCAGGGGACACGTGACAGCTCCGGACCTCACCTCAGCGGGGAGGCTCGCACCGGAGCCGATGGCATGTGTCAACACCGGAGTTGTCCTCAGCAAGGAGGTGGCTCTGAGCTAGGGGACACGTGGCTGCTCCGAACCTCACCTCAGCCGAGAGGCTCGGGCCAGAACCTAGGGCATGCGTCGACTCTGGAACTCAAGCGCACGTGGCAGCCCCAAGGCTGACCTTGGGGCCAAGGACACATGGCTACGCTAGGGCCCGCCTCAACAGGGAAGCGGGGCCTAGGCTATCTTTTACCCACTACGTAGGGGTACCCGGTCTGCAGGGTACCAACAAGCACCATTCAAGAAGGCCATCAGTCAAGCCAAGTTTGTCACAAACTTCATATATAGGCATGAGAGGGTTCTAGATGCTATGAGGCAGAAGACAAGAGTAAAAGATTTAGTGAGGGCCGCAACCACTAGATTTGCCACTTCGTTTCTCACTTTGCAATGGTTGTACAAGTTTAAGGATGTTTTGAGACAGTTGTTTCTAAGTGAAGATTGGAGTAGATGCAAATTGTCTTCAACGGAGGCAGGGAAGAAAGTGTTTGATTGTTTGCTTGCTTTACAATTCTAGAATTTAGTAGAGGATTGTATTAGAGCATCCCAGCTTTTGCTAGTTGCCTTAAGATTGCTGATGGGATGAGACCCCTGTCATGGCAGAGATTGCTACAGCCATGGATGTTGCTAGGAACAAGATAAGTACCACGCTTGCAAGCAAATCTGCTTTAAGAAAATAATGGTCATCATTGAGAAGAGATGGGTGCATCAAATGGAGCAAAAATCATATGGGGTAGTATTGTTTCTCAATCCAAATAAGTTTTTTGACATAAGACAAGATGGTGTTGAACATGCTTCTAAATTTCAAATTCAATTCAATACGCTTGAGAAGATGGTGCGTGATGACGATGATTCGCTTGTAAAGATAACTGAGAAAATGAGAAAGGTATTTGGAAAGCAACTTGCAATAAAACAATAAAAAACAAAAAAACCCTTGTAAGTGTTTGTCTATACTTGTATACTTCTAATTTTTTAATAGTTCAATATGCTTCTAAGTCTCTAACTTATATATGATATTGTAGTGGATTGGTGGGATGCTTTGGAGGCCTTAATATGGAGCTTCAAAATATTGCAAGGCGCATCCTTGGCTTTGTTGCTCTCCAGGTGTGAATGTAATTAGAGCGTTTTTCAATTTGTAAGTAACTAAGCATTAAAAATTGACATGCTTTCGAGGTATACTACTCATATGTTTGTTTTGTTTCATTCTGAGTTCCATACGGAGAGAAGAAACCAGTTGGAGCATTATAGATTTAGTGATTTGGTGTAGGTCCAATACAACATGAAGATCATGGAAAGGTTTAGAAGAAGGCATGAGGAAGGTAAGGGTACAACCCTTTGGTGTTAGAGGATTTCTAATGGGACAATGAGCTGTTCGATGATCTAGACATTGAGGATGATTTTGATCAACCACCGCACTTTCTTCTCATGAGGGTTCTCAAGATGAATAAAATGAGTGTGACCCAAATGAAATCAAGCTTGATATTGATTAGATGAACTTGTTGGACTTATTTATTTATGTTAGAACTTGTTGGACTTATTTATATATGTTCTAAATTGAACTTATTGGACTTATTTATCTATATTCTAGTTTGTCTATGTTCTATGTTTATACATGTTTATTGATTGGTTTTTGTTACACACTGTAATTAAGTGTGTCACAACGGCATATTAGTCATTAGAGAGGGATTAGGGTTAGGGGTAGTTTAGTCATTTTTCCCCTCCCAATCCCTCTATATAATCAGACATGTACCCCAACATTATCATTCATCTAATACAACCATCATTAGCCCTCTAATATGGTATCATTAGCTAGGAAATAATTAGGATTAGTGCTGAACTCTAACCCTAATGGCACAGCCGTCGCCGCAGCCCTGGGCTTGCGCCGCCGCCGCCCCTGCCGGTGCGCCGCCCGCCACCGGAGCCGCCGCCGCCCCCGCTGTTGCGCCACACACCCACGCCACCACGCCGAGGGCCACGGCGCCTTACGCCGCCGCCTCCGCGCCCGCTGGTGCCGCCGCCGCCAGGCACCATGCCGCCGTGCCCTGGGCCGCCGCCACCAGCGCCCCATCCGCCGCAGCCGCCGCTCCCTGGATCGGGGCGGCTCCACCCGGATTCGGGCCGCCCCCTCCAGGATGGGGTCCGTGCGCGCACAGGGGGCCGCCGCCGCCTCTGGAGGGGCCGCCGCCCCCTAGCCCGCCGGATCTGGAGGGGCTGCCACCTCTGGAGGGGCCGCCGCCACCTCTAGAGGGGTCGCAGCCCCCTGGCCCCTCGCCGCTGGAGGTGCCGCCGCCACCTCTGGAGGGGCTGCCGCCCCCTAGAGTGCTCGACCACCCGAGTTTCCGGTCCCTAGAGGTGCTGCCGCCCCTTCTTTCTCTCCGAAAACCAGTCCGGCTGCCGGTGGACCCCTCGTAGGTACCACCGGCAACCCCGCCACCGCTGTCACTTTCATGGCAAGTACTTCTATGCTACGGGACTCGACCGGCCTCAACATCGACGGGAGCACCACGACGCCTGTCCCGCCGATTTCGTTCCCAGTCGCTGGTGTCGCTGCTGAGAACGCAGCTTCTTCTTCCTACGGCACCGACACTGCGGATACCTCCGACATCGCCGCAACACTGGCTGCATCTCGCGAGCGCGAGCGGGCACTCGCTCTTGCCCTAGAGCAGGAGCGTGCCTCCGTGGCATCGCTATCCCACCAGCTCGAGGAGAGTGCTCACCGATCGACGAGTGCTGCCCACGAGCCTCCCTCGGACGCTGGTACGTACTCGACTTCACTTGTGGCCGCTCTTCATGCGCAGGCCGCAGGGATTCAGAACATCCGGACGCTCGTGCCGGTTGTTCTCAACCCCGAGTCCACCTCATATGCCTGGTGGCGTGATATGGTGCTCCTCACGCTGAGGCGCTACTGCCTCAACGACCACATCCTCTAGGACGATTCTTCAGTATTGGTGTCCTGGATCAGCATGGACAGTCTGGTCCTATCCTGGATCCTTGGCTCCTGGACGGAGGAGCTACAGGACATCGTCAGGCAGCGCGGTGGGGGCACTGCTCGGCAGGCCTGGCTGGTCCTTGAGCAGCGGTTTTTCGGGAACCGCGCGACTCGAGCCCTCCACGTCAGCACTCGGTTCCAGAACACCGTCCAGGGTGATCGTTCTATCTCCACCTACTTTCGGGAGAGGAAGGGCATGGTGGATGCCCTACGTGACCTTGGTGAGCCGGTCACCGATAGCGCTCTTGTTATTCGGGTCCTTCAGGGCCTGAATTAGCGCTATTGTCACCTACGGACATGGCTACTCCAACTAGAGCCACTACCTACCTCCGAGAAGGTATGGTCTGATCTTGAACTTGAGGAGATCACTGCAAGAGGCTCTACTGGCTCCGGATCTGCCACAGCCTTCTATGGCTCTAGGCAGTCCTCTCGTCCACCCTAACCAGCTGTTGGTAGACCACCGTCACGACCACCTTCCACTCCAGATACTCCTACCAGTACAGGAGGTGGAAACCGTCGTCGCCGAGGAAAGAACGGCGGCCGTGGTGGTAGCAGTGCAGGCGACACTCCCATACCCACGGCTTCGACTACTGGTGGTAGTGGTGGTACCGACCGGGGAGGCGCACCCTAGCCCACACCCTACAACCTGTGGACTGGCCCTACATGTGGCCTGGGCCGTCCCCGGGTTCTCAGCCTCCACGACCACCACGTCCCCAGCCGGCGTTCGCGGCTACCCTGGGCTAAAGTGGACAAGCCCACAGTGTTGGTGGGCCGCCAGCTCAGACCTATGGTGGGCCTGGATACTCCTCTGGCGGACAGTCAGCCTCGACCTACGGAGGCACTGACTATCCTGTTGGGTACTCGGAGCCATCGGCACCTCTCTAGGAGCCACCGTCGACATGGGATCGACAGTCGCTGGCTTCCTCCTTCAGCACCATGCACCTTACTCCACCAGGTGCCGACTGGGTGGTCGATTCCGAAGCGTCATACCATACCACTGCTAATCCCGGTATACTCTCTTCCACCCATCCTCTCAATCCCTCTTTTCCTTCATCTATTGTTGTTGGGAATGGATCCGTTCTTCCGGTCACCTCAGTAGGTGATTCCGGTCTCCCGGGTTCTTTCCAGCTTAAAAACATTCTTGTCGCTCCAGATATCACTCAAAACTTGCTTTCTGTTCGCCGTTTTACCACTGACAACAATGTTCCATTGAATTTGATCCTTTTGGTTTGTCTGTGAAGGATCTTTCCACCCGGCGACCTCTTTTTCGATGTGATAGCTTGGGGCCTCTATACACACTTCGATTTCCCACTTCCGCTGCATCATCGCCGTTTGCTTTGACTACGACGGCTTCTTCCACCATCTGGCATCGCCGGCTTGGCCACCCTGGTGCAGATGCTATGTCGAAGTTGTTCAGTAGTTCTGTTACCTCGTGTTCTAGGGGCACACATGACTCCCTATGTCATGCCTGTCAGCTTGGTTGTCATGTTAGGCTTCCTTTTCCCACTTCTATGACTCATGTTGAGCACCTGTTTGATCTCATACATTGTGATTTGTGGACTTCTCCCATTACCAGTGTATCGGGGTTTAATTATTACTTGTGATCATTGATGATTTTTCTCACTTTTCCTGGACTTTTCCATTACGATTGAAGTCTGTGACTTTCGTCACTCTTTCTCACTTCTTTGTTTGGATTTCTACTCAATTTGGGCGCACCATTCGAACTGTCCAGTGCGATAACGGACGCGAGTTTGATAACTCCGCGTTTCGTAATTTTCTCTCCGCGCATGGGGTACACCTACGCATGTCTTGTCCGTATACCTCTCCTCAAAACGGCAAGGCAGAGCGCATGATTCGCACCACCAATGATGTCATGCACTCCCTGATGTTTCAGCCGTCTATTCTAGCCCGATACTGGGTGGAGGCTCTTCATACTGCCACACTTCTGATTAATCGTCTTCCCACCAAGACGATTCGTGCCTCCACCCCTTACTTTGCTCTAGATGGCACCGATCCTCTTTACGATCACCTTCGAATTTTTGGGTGCGCTTGCTACTCTAATCTTTCTGCCACTGTCCCACATAAGCTTACGCCCCGCTCGACACGGTGTGTCTTTCTCGGGTATTCCCTTGATCATAATGGTTACCGGTGCTTAGATCTCACTACTCACCGTCTTTTGATCTCTCGGCACGTCGTCTTCGACGAGTCATCCTTTCCTTTCTCCACCACCTCTTCTGATTCCACCACAGAGCTGGACTCCCTTTTACCTAGTGACCCCGAGGCTGCCTCCCAGCTGCCTTGGCCTATTTCTTCTGCGGGATCGACATGAGCATCGACACGAGCTACGCCTCAGGTGCCCCCGGCGCTGACTGCTGAACCTTGTGCGGCATCGACGCCTCCGGCGTCACCCGCTACGCCACGCGCGGCCCCGGCTTCCCCGACGTCACCTGTTGTACCTCAGGTGGCCCCGGCGTCACCAGCTGCACCACGTGCGGCTTCGACGCCTCTAGCGTCACCTGCTGCACCACGTGCGGCATCAGCGCCTGCGGCGTCACCAGCTGCCTCCCCGACGTCACCTGCAGCGAGCACGATGCCACCAGCTGCGCCACGCGCGGCACCGATGACGACTTCTCGCTTTGCTGACCCCGCACTTGTCTACCAGCGACGAGCGCGGGGGGAGGCTCCTGCTCGAGCTACGCCACGCGCGGCCTCGAGATCCACTCTCGTCTACCCACAACGAGAGAAGATGGTTGTACCCGAGGGGCCGGTGTACACCCCCCTCACCTTCACAGGGATCCTCGTACGTCCACCCGATGGTGACTCGACGTGCGTCCGGGAGCCTTCGGCCAGTTGAGCGGTTCAATGGGGCCGCTTTCTCATCAACGACATCTCCACGGACCGAGCCTTCTTCGATCTCACCCATACCTACTTTCGTGCGTAGCGCCCTCGCCGACCCTCACTGGCGCCGCGCTATGGAGGAAGAGTATGAGGCCTTGCTTGCCAACCGGACCTGGGACCTGGTTCCCCGTCCCGGTCGTGGCAATGTTGTCACGGGCAAGTGGGTATTCACGCATAAGAAGGCGGATGGTACCTTGGAGAGGTACAAAGCTCGTTGGGTACTCCGGGGTTTCACTCAGCGCCCCGGAGTCGACTACGACGAGACTTTCAGCCCGGTGGTGAAGCCGGCGACAGTTTGTACCGTACTGTCGTTGGCTCTCTCATGTTCTTGGCCTGTCCACTAGTTGGACGTCAAGAACGCCTTCCTCCACGGTACACTGACCGAGATGGTACACTGCAGTCAGCCGGCAGGATTTGTAGATTCAGCTCACCAGGACATGGTCTGTAAGCTGAACAAATCCCTGTACGGACTGAAGCAGGCACCACGAGCCTGGTATAGCCGGTTCGCCTCTTTCTTGGTTTCACAGGGGTTTGTCAAAGCTAAGTCGGACACATCGCTGTTTGTCTATCGACGAGGCAATGACACTGCTTACATCCTACTGTACGTCGATGACATAGTACTGACAGCGTCTAGTCCGGCTCTGCTTCGGCGAACCATTTCTGCTTTGCAGCAGGAGTTCGCTATGAAGGGCATGGGCCGTCTCCACCACTTCCTGGGTATTACGGTCGAGGACCGACCAGGCGGCTTATTCCTTCACCAGCGACAGTACTGCCTGGATATCCTCCAGCGAGCGGGCATGGCTGAGTGCAAGCAGTGCTCCACTCCAGTGGATACTCAGGCGAAGCTCTCCGCTACCGACGGGACACCCGTCTCTGACCCAACTTCTTACAGGAGTCTTGCAGGTGCTCTTCAGTACCTTACCATCACCAGGCCGGATATCTCATATGCGGTTCAGCAGGTGTGCCTTCACATGCATGACCCGAGGGAACCGCACCTCACCGCTGTGAAGCGGATTCTTCGGTATCTACGAGGCACCCTCGACTACGGCCTCCTCCTTCAGCGTGACACGACCTCTGAGCTGGTCGTGTACACTGACGCTGACTAGGCAGGCTGCCCAGACACACGACGTTCTACTTCTGGGTACGCCGTCTTCCTAGGCGGCAACCTCGTCTCCTGGTCCTCGAAGCGACAACCCGTGGTGTCGCGCTCGAGTGCTGAGGCGGAGTATCGCGCCGTGGCTAACGGCGTGGCTGAGGCCTCCTGGCTTCAGCAGCTACTTCAGGAGCTCCACACTCCCGTCGCCAGGAGCACCCTCATCTACTGTGACAACGTCAGCGTCGTGTACCTCTCCACCAACCCGGTCCAGCATCAGCGCACGAAGCATGTGGAGATCGACCTTCATTTTGTTCGTGAGCGGGTTGCACGAGGCGAGGTTTGGGTACACCATGTCCCGACGACGACGCAATTTGCCGACATCTTCACGAAGGGCCTCCCGTCGTCGCTGTTCTCTGAGTTTCGGTCCAGTCTCAACATCTGCAGTGGCTAGATGTTGTGACTATGGAGGGATGTTAGACACTGTAATTAAGTGTGTCATAGGGACATATTAGTCATTAGAGAGGGATTAGGGTTAGGGGTAGTTTAGTCCTTTTTCCCCTCCTAATCCCTCTATACAATCAGACCTGTACCCTAGCATTATCATTCATCTAATACAGCCATCATTAGCCCTCTAATAGTTTTGAATGCTGAAAATGCTGCTGATTTGCTGAACATTTGTCCATGTGTTTTCTGCTGGACTGCTGGTGAATACTGGACTGAAGTGCTGAACTGAATACCTGGCCTGTAGTCACCTGGGCATCGCCTAGGCGCCTAGACGTCCAGGCAGGGTTTTCAAACACTGTCCAACATAATTGAAAAATAAATCAACCAAACATATAGTTTAGGACTTTAAACATGGCTGATAGACTCAAGAAATGAATAACACC
Organism: Neostapfia colusana; assembly: GCA_030760725.1. NCBI lineage: Eukaryota > Viridiplantae > Streptophyta > Magnoliopsida > Poales > Poaceae > Neostapfia > Neostapfia colusana. Next base: position 23,468,694 of record JASWHV010000011.1, read on the forward strand.
AACGTCCGCTACAGACTCAGAATCATGCAGGAATATTCTAGTGGCAAAGTAACCAGAACATCTAAGAAAATACAACTGTTAAACGAACATCAATTGCCCAACTACCAAATAAGAGAAATATATGTGAACAATGCTAAATAATAAGTCAATAGACGCATGACCGTAAGTACAACTTAAATCATCACAACCATGAAAAATAAAAACAAATTTAGATTCTATTAGGTAATTAAGTTGCAAATACAAACCATTTCCTTGTTGAATCTTCCATGGAATCATCAGTTTTTCCAGTGATCCGTGAGGTAGTTGTACCTGATCCTCCATTATTCCTGATAGGGGGCACAAAACTACCACGTGGTCCACGACGAGAACTCCAGCTTGGTCTCACACCATAATTCCGTGTACTATGGTTGTAATCACAATGTGGAGATACAGAAGCACCTTGTGGTCCATTCTGCACATGCTTTTGCACAACATCCTTCCCCTGGATGATAAAGAAACAGCAAAAGGATATGGTTACTAACCAGAGACAGAAATTATGATGCTCAACTGGTGCACATTAACATGAATGGAAATGTTATCCAGAAAATGATAGTTACACCACTCAAAAGCTACTGTGCAATCAAATTGTAGTGGTTGCATTCCATCCTTCCAGGTGTGTTAACCTGGACAGTGTTGTAATTCCGGGTAATGAAACTCTGATTATTTCCTCTTTATTTCTCAATTAGAGGTGGTTGTATATAGAATCCTAGTCTAATACTACCCCTAGACTCCTACTTTAAATAGAGATGGAGTTGTAATCTATCTCTAACTCTATCATAATCTAGAAAACATGAATGGAAATGTTATCCAGAAAATGATAGTTACACCACTCAAAAGCTACTGTGTTGTGGATGCATTTGTGGGCCGCCAATATGGTCGGCGTGGGGCCCACAAAGCCCACAACTAGGCCGGCCAGGCCCTGCAGCCGCACCAAGAAGATATTTAGAAGAATTAATTAGATAATGTTTAGGAATAAAAGGGAGTTATAGATTGAATCAGTTTAGATAGAAAGAAATAGACTAAAAAAAGGGAAGAAAAGAATCCTAGTCAGTTTGGGGGATTATCCCCAAACAGACTAGGAGTAGGCTGCGGCCAAAGGGGGGGGGTCCTGTCCCCCCTTTATAAGCAGCCCCCCTCCCTCATGTTTTGAGCATCCAGGAAAAAATAAGAATCCCCGTTGAGGGCTGTTCTTCTCCTTGGATCACGGTGGCTTCGAACCCTAACCCTAGCCGCCGTGACCAGCTACTTTGTCCCCCACGTTACGTACTGCGCAGCTGCCCCCACGCCTCCTCGCTGCTGGTTTCTCCCCTCAGCATACTGTGCAATCAAATTGTAGTGGTTGCATTCCATCCTTCCAAGTGTGTTAACCTGGACAGTGTTGTAATTCCGGGTAATGAAACTCCGATTATTTTCTCTTTATTTCTCAATTAGAGGTGGTTGTATATAGAATCCTAGTCTAATACTACCCCTAGACTCCTACTTTAAATAGAGATGGAGTTGTAATCTATCTCTAACTCTATCCTAATCTAGAAAAAATAGATTATATCAAACAGTCACCCTCTAATCTTGTTTTTCTATATCACATTCACACTAATTAGGATGGAGACACACTTCCACCCTACAAACACTTTTAGATGGACACGATTACACCCCCAAAATGAACACATCATCCTTCGCAACCATGAGATGAACACATCATCCCTGAGACGAACACATCATCCAGTACACGAACACATCATCTCAAAGCTTGACCTCGGAATGGGCGCATCTTCATTCCGAACACTCATTCGAGATGGTCACATATACATCTTGAGCACTCGGTTTTGGGATGGGCATATCTTCATTCATGTGATGAGCTCATCTTCATCATGCACTCAATCTCGGAATGAGTGCATCTACATTCTGATCACACATTCGAGATGGTCACATCTTCATCTCGAGCACACACCTCGCATTGACCTGCTTTTCCTCACACGACAAAGCATCCAATATTCTTCTTCTTCACCCTTATTGTCGTGGCGATAGCACCTTGGACCAGTGATCTCATACTCCTCCAAGATCCATCCTGTGCTATGCCACTTCCCGAGGTACTCGCACACGTAGAAGCAGAACTTGAACAAATGTCACTGCACCATGACTCCCATGTTGAAAATCGACTGTGCGCACTTGGTCGCGCTATGCTTTCAGATGCCGCCGTCGCCACTGGACCGATACTCGAGGATTGCTCCGCCTGCATAACATGAAGAAGTGTACTAAGTCATGCAGGCCGTAGATCGTCAAGAGGTCCCACGGCGTCACATCATAAAGGTTTGCTTCTATTACCACGTCCGCCTCTCGCGCTAGAAATCCGCACAGCTGCGGCCGAAGAAAATAGAGCATCAACTCATCCTCTATTGGTTCGTTCCTCTACACCATGTGTGCAGAAGGGCCCAGTCCACCACGGCTTGAAGTGTGGTCCTCTACTGTTGTCCACCAAACAGGCCCAGTGACAGGCCCAACCCAGTTGTGCTCACTGACTCGGTCCTCACCAAGCAGCCCACATCAGTGAAATCCCGCAACCTAGTCGCCCTTTGGGAACGCCCTCGTGAGCTCGACTCCACTGTCTCCCGAACACGAGCCCCACAGCATGCTACCTTCATGCTCCTCACGAGCCACCATGCGTCGGATTTGGTCAAATCTAGAGGGATTCCCAGGCTCTGCTCCGTCGGAATCCACGGCCTCGTCGAGATCCATATCGACCTCGCCGTCAATCGCGTCGACCGTCAAGATCCGCCCTAGCCTCATCGAGATCTGCTCGCGCACATGCTCAATGGGTTGCTCGCCGGATTCTCACCTTAGCAGGCGCGCGCCCACGCGGCTGCAGCTCCTCCACACGCAAGCTCCATACCCATGCGGCCTTCCTCTCTGGCGTTGGCAGCCCCCTGACGCCGTACAGCATAGATGCCCCAACCGTGCTACCACGCTACAGCGAGCCGAGCACATCTTCCTCCTCGCCTATCGCCAGATCCGCGTCGAGCCACACTGTTGTTGTTGGCTACTCCCGAGAGTTCGTCCTCCTGGGGCAGGATCTAAAATCCTAGCTCTAGATACCAATTGTTGTAATTCCGAGTAATTAAACTCTAATTATTTTCCTTCTATTTTCCTCATTATTTCCTGATTAGCATGATTGTATAAATAGCCCCAATTACAATAGAATCCTAGTCTAATACTCCCTCCGTTCCGAATTATTTGACGCTAATTAGTTCAAAATTGAACTAACCGGCGTCAAATAATCCGAAATGGAGCGAGTACTACCCCTAAATTCCTATTCTAAATAGAGATTGGCATGTAATCTATCTCTAACTCTATCCTAATCTAGAAAAACTAGATTATACCTAACAGACGGGCTTCATTTCCATTGTTCAAATTTTAATTGTTTCAACGGTTGTAATGTCTATGAATGAATTACACTTTTGTGCATATTTCATTCAAAAAACAGTTCTGATGGTTGTAGCTCTTATGGCAGATGGAAAACGTCAGAAAAAATTCAAAAGACATGATAACATTTTTTAGTCCATATTATTAGTGAACTCCGCCTATGTTGTAATAACATAGCCGGTCCCAAGGTCGGGTAAAGGAGGAGGGGTTGTGATAGGCTTGGCGAGTCAACAACTACACTTAGCCATTCTCATGGAAATGAAACCCAATAGAAATTCGTTGGGGCGTAACCCTCTTAGCGACACGCCATATCGGAACCCGGGTATGGTGTTATGTGGGCAAGGGCCGGGTCGCCACCGCCTTAGTGGCGCGCCATATCGGAACCCGGATATGGTGTTAAATGAGCAAGGGCCGGATCGCCACCACCTTAGTGGCACGCTACATCATCACCCGGATGTAGTGATAAGTGAGCAAGGGTCTTTGCATCTTACTCGACGGGTGCAAAGCGTAAGGAAGCTAGCCGAGGAACATAGATTTCGGGTGGGTAGTTGGAATGTAGGATCCTTGACGGGGAAGCTACGTGAGTTAGTAGATGTTGCCATTAGAAGATGAGTAAATATCCTTTGTGTACAAGAGACTAGATGAGCGGGTCAGAAGGCGAGAGAAGTCGAGAATACCGGTTTCAAGCTTTGGTATTCTGGATCGGATGAGACTAGAAATGGCGTAGGTGTTCTAATAGATAAGAGTCTTAAGGATGGAGTAGTGGATGTTCGAAGACGAGGGGATAGGATCATCTTAATCAAGATAGTAATTGAGGACATTGTCTTAAACGTCATTAGTGCTTATGCCCCACAAGTTGGGCTCAACATGAGTGCTAAGAGGCAATTTTGGGAGGACTTGGAGGATATGGTTAGTAGTGTACCGATAACCGAGAAACTCCTCATAGAAGATCTCAATGGTCATGTGGGTGCAACTAACCTAGGATTTGAGGGACTACATGGAGGCTTTGGATGCGGCGATAGAAATCAAGAGGGTAAGCACATCCTAGACTTTGTCGTAGCCTATGATCTGTTAGTAGCTAACACCCTCTTTAGGAAGAGGCAATCTCACCTAGTGACCTTTAGTAGTGCCTAACACTCTAGTCAGATTGACTTTGTCATCACTAGGAGAAGGGATAGACGGGAGTGTCTAGATTGTTAAGGTGATCCCCGGGAAGTGTATTGTGACACAACATAAACTTGTGGTAATTGACTTTCGCTTCCATACATGTTCTTTGCGGGACAAAGGTGTCAAAATCACAAGAACAAAGTGGTGGAAGTTGAAAGGAGAACCACAAGAATCGTTTAAAAATATGGTGATCACAGAAGGACCCTAGGCAGAAAATGGAGATGCAGATAGTATGTGGGTGAAGATGACAACTTGCATTAGGAAGGTAGCTAGTGAGGTGTTCGGTGTGAAAAAAGGAAGGAAACTTGTAGATAAAGACACTTGGTGGTGGAATGAGGATGTACAAAAAGCCATTAAGGAGAAGGAGTGTTTCAAGAGTTGGCATAATGATAGAAGCGCAAGCAACATGCTTAAGTACAAAGAGGCCAAGAAAAATGCAAGGCGGGCTATGAGTAAGGCAAGAGGACAGGCCTATGATGAGTTATATGAGAGACGAGAGACAAAAGAAGGTGAAAAGGACATGTACAACAACAACAACAACAACAACAACCAAGCCTTTATCCCAAGCCTGTTGGGGTCGGCTAGACATGAAACCCAATATCAATGAAGTAAAAGAGAGGAAGAGTTATAAGAACAAGGAAAAAAAGAAAAAGAAAGGAAAAAAGAAAAGAAGAAAAAAAAGAAAAAAAAAGAAGAAAAAAAGAAAAAGAGAAAAGAGAAAAGAGAAAAATAAAAAAGAAAAAAAGAAAAAGAAAAAGGAAAGAGAAAAGAAAAAAGAAAAAAACAAGACTACGATTCTGGCACATGGATTGCTACTTTCCATGCGGTCCTATCATGAGCTAAGTCTCTGGATACATTCCAATCTCTCAAATCTCGTTTTACCGCCTCCTCCCAGGTCAACCTTGGTCGTCCTCTACCCCTCCTAATATTTTCTCTACCTCTTAAGATCCCACTGTTCACCGGTGCTTCTGGAGGTCTCCGTTGGATATGTCCAAACCACCTAAGTCGATGCTGGACTAACTTCTCTTCAATCGGCGCCACCCCTACCTTATCTCGAATCGCAAAATTCGCGAGAGAAAGATGAGGGATTTCAATCAAGTTAAATGCATCAAAGATGAGACTGACCACATTCTAGTGAAGGATGAAGAGATTAAGAATAGATGGCGGGATTACTTTAATGGGCTATTCAATGATGGGAATGGGAGCACTATGGTTGAGTTGGATGACTCCTTTGATGACATCAACAGGCGGTTCGTGCGGAGGATACAAGAGTTTGAGGTTAAGCAGGGCTTAAAAAGGATGAAAGGAGAAAAGGCTCTCAGCCCTGATGATGTCCCTATTGAGGTATGGAGATGCCTTGGGGACGTGACAATAGTATGGCTCACAAAGCTATTCAACCACATTTTTCAGTTAAACAAGATGCCTGAAGAATGGAGGAAAAGTATATTAGTATCTATCTTCAAAAATAAGGGTGATATTCAAAGTTGTACTAATTATCGAGGGATTAAGCTTATGAGTCATACTATGAAGCTTTGGGAGAGAGTGATTGAACACCGCCTGAGGAAAGTGACTAATGTCACTAAAAACCAGTTTGGTTTTATGCCTGGGAGGTCTACAATGGAGGCGATTTTCTTGCTTCGTCACCTTATGGAGAGATACAGGGAGCAGAAGAAGGACTTGCATATGGTGTTCATTGACTTGGAGAAAGCGTACGACAAGATACCAAGGTCAGACATGTGGTGGGCACTAGAGAAACATAAAGTTCCAACAAAGTACATTACCCTTATCAAGGATATGTACAATAATGTTAGGACAAGTGTGCGCGTAAGTGATAGTGAGACTGATGCATTTCCTATCACGGTAGGACTACATCAAGGATCAGCTTTGAGCCCATACATCTTTTCCTTAGCGATGGATGAGGTGTCGAAGGATATACAAGGGGATATCCCTTGGTGCATGCTCTTTGTCGATGAGGTAGTGCTGGTAGATGAAACTAGGGATGGTGTTGACAAGAAATTAGAGTTATGGAGACAAACCTTAGAGTCCAAGGGGTTTAGACTTAGTAGGACCAAGACCGAGTATATGAGGTGTGACTTTAGTGGTGTTGCTCGTGAAGAGGGAAATGTTAGTCTACAAGGACAAGTAGTACCTAGAAGGGACTCTTTCCGATACTTAGGATCAATGTTACAAAGCAATGGCGATATTGATGAGGATGTTTGCCACAGGTCAAGGTAGGGTGGATGAAATGGCGACAAGCCTCTGGAATCCTATGTGATAGGAAAGTCCCACAAAAGCTAAAAGGGAAGTTCTATAGGACGGTGATCAGATCCGCGATACTTTATGGGGCGGAATGTTGGCCAACTAAACGGCAACATGTCCAACAAATGAGTGTCGCAGAGATGCGCATGCTACGGTAGATGTGCGGGCACACGACAAGAGACCGAATAAGGAATGAGGCGATTCGTGATAAGTTAGGGGTGGCGCCGAATGAAGAGAAGTTAGTCCAACATCGACTTAGGTGGTTTGGACATATCCAGCGGAGGCCTCCAGAAGCATCGGTTAACAGTGAGATTTTAAGAGGTAGAGAAAATATTAGGAGGGGTAGAGGACGACCAAGGTTGACCTGGGAGGAGGCGGTAAAACGAGATTTGAGAGATTGGAATGTATCCAGAGACTTAGCTCATGATAGGACCGCATGGAAAATAGCAATTCATGTGCCAGAACCTTAGTCTTGTTTTTTTTCTTTTTCTTTTTTTTCTTTTTTTCTTTTTTGTCTTTTTTTCTTTTTCCCTTTTTTCCTTTTTTTCTTTTTTTTTTATTTTTCTTTTTTCTTATTCTTATATCTCTTCCTCTCTTTTACTTCATTGATATTGGGTTTCATGTCTAGCCGACCCCAACATGCTTGGGATAAAGGCTTGGTTGTTGTTGTTGTATCAGTTAGGTGAAGGGGAGCCTGGCGCAGCGGTAAAGCTATTGCCTTGCGACCATGAGGTCATGGGTTCAATCCTGAAAACAGCCTCTTGCAGAAATGCAGGGAAAAGTTACGTACAAAAGACCCAAATGAGTCAAACCGTTCCCCGGACCCTGCGCAAGCGAGAGCTACATGCACTGGCCTGCCCTTTCTTTTTTTTATTAATCAATGAAGTCCTCCATAAAAGAAAAACTGCACAGAATTTCAGTTAGCAGCATAGAAATAATCAGCTAATAAGAACAAAGGGTGTATCTGGTGTTCGACGATACAAACAGTATCAATATAACAAGTATACTAAGGAAAGGAAAGGGCAGCCCGGTGCATGTAGCTCTCGCTTGCGCAGGGTCTGACCCACTTGAGTCCTTTGTATGCAGCCTTTTCCCGCATTTATGCAAGAGACTGTTTCCAGGACTCGAACCCGTGATCATGATCACAAGGCAACGGCTTTACCGTTGCGCCAGGGCATACATATTTCAACAAGTATGCTAAGGACTGGTATAAAATAGGGCATACCCAGCGCTGAAAGCTCCCACACGTTGTGAGGTCTGGGAAAGGGAATTTCTAGACAGCCTTCCCCTTGCTTATTTTGCAAGGAGGCTGATTCGAACCCAGTACCTCCAGGACACAAGTGGAAAGACTCTAACACTGCGCCAGGCCTGCCCTTCGACTGGTATAAAATACTAAAAAGGGCATACCCAGTGCTGAAAGCTCCCACACGTTGTGGGGTCTGGGGAAGGGAATTTCTAGGCAGCCTTTCCCTTGCTTATTTTGCAAAGAGGCTGATTCGAACCCAGAACCTCCAGGACACAAGTGGAGAGACTCTACCACTGGTATAAAATACTATGAGAAAAAAATAGATGAGGAAAATCCGCACCTACGTATTATAAACCACTGGTGTCTTGTTATATGTACAATTCCTAGAACTTTAAAACTCCCATCCAAAATGATACAACCAATAGCGGCAGTACAGACAAAAGAAATGATTTTTACGAGTGTTCATACCATCATTGCCCGGGCAGTGACAAATGCACTGGTAGGAGCATCAGCTTCATCATTACTTGATGGAGAATTTGCAACTTCACAAATTGGATTTTTGAACCCTGTATGTTTTCGCTTTGCATTCTGGATTGACCCACGGGGCTTCTCATCCTCTTCAACCGCCATGTAAGCAGGGTGCTTGTTATTATTTTGATCTGTTCGATGTTCAGTATCGACACACTCTTTAAGTATATTCACTTCGGACTTGAACATATTCCTTTCTGGCGCATCACTTGCCTTCAAGGACTTGCTTCTACATAATGATGTCAATTTAGTTTGAATCATTAGTTTTGAAGCCCTGCCACTTAGCTTCTCATTCTCTATGTCAGTCAGGCTTTCATCGTTATGTGCACCACCTTGACTACTGAACTCTTGGCATGTTGCACTCTTTTAAATTTCAATACATAACAGGGAGAAGGGCAATAAAAGTTAGTTGGCAAAACTTAACATATGAATCCAAGTGATTCTTCAAATCATGCTTCAAATGAAAATATCAGTACATCACATCCAAAATCCAGCTTTCAAAACTGGAATCACAAATAAAAATATTAAGAAACAATGCAAACGTGTAGATACTATTAGAGGGCTAATGGTGGCTGTATTAGATGATGAAAATAATGAGTGTACAGGGATGATTATATAGAGGGTTTAGGTGAGGAGAAAAGACTAAACTACCCCTAATCGTAATCCCTCACCAAAGACTAAACTACCATGTAACCCACACATAATTACAGAGTCTAACACCCCCCCCCCCCCCCCCCGCAGTCACAACATCTAGCCACTGCAGATGTTGAGACTGGACCGAAACTCAGAGAACAGCGACGACGGGAGGCCCTTCGTGAAGATGTCGGCGAACTGCGTCGTCGTCGGGACATGGTGTACTCAAACCTCGCCACGTGCAACCCGCTCACGAACAAAATGGAGGTCGATCTCCACATGCTTTGTGCTCTGATGCTGGACCGGGTTGGTGGAGAGGCACACGGCGCTGACGTTGTCATAGTAGATCAGGGTGCTCCTGGCGACGGGAGTGTGGAGCTCCTGAAGCAGCTGCTGAAGCCAGGAGGCCTCAGCCACGCCGTTAGCCACGGCGCGATACTCCGCCTCACCACTCGAGCGCGACACTACGGGATGTCGCTTCGAGGACCAGGAGACGAGGTTACCGTCCAGGAAGACGGCGTACCCAGAAGTAGAGCGTTGTGTGTCCGGGCAGCCTACCCAATCAGCGTTGGTGTACACGACTAGCTCAGAGGCTGCGTCACGTCGAAGGAGGAGGCCATAGTCGAGGGTACCTCATAGGTACCGAAGAATCCGCTTCACAGCGGTGAGGTGCGGCTTCCTCGGGTCATGCATGTGGAGGCACACCTACTGAACCCCATATGAGATATCCGGCCTGGTGAAGGTGAGGTACTGAAGAGCACCTACAAGAATCCTGTAAGCAGTAGCGGAGAGCTTCGCCTGAGTATCCACTGGAGTGGAGCATGGCTTGCACTCAGCCATGCCCGCTCATTGGAGGATATCCAGGCAGTACTGTCGCTGGTGAAGGAACAAGCCGTCTGGTCGGTCCTCGACCGCAATACCCAGGAAGTGGTGGAGGCGGCCCAGGTCCTTCATAGCGAACTCCTGCTGTAAAGCAGAAATGGTGCACCGAAGCAGAGCCGGACTAGACGTTATCAGTACAATGTCATCGACATATAGTAGAAGGTAAGCAGTGTCACTGCCACATCGATAGACAAACAGCGAAGTGTCCGACTTAGCTTCGACGAACCCCTGTGAGACCAACAAGGAGGCGAACCGGCTATACCAGGCTCACGGTGCCTGCTTCAGTCCGTACAAGGATTTGTTCAGCTTACAGACCATGTCTAGGTGAGCTGAATCAACAAATCCTGCCGGCTGACTACAGTACACCGTCTCGGTCAGTGTACCGTGGAGGAAGTCATTCTTGACGTCCAACTGGTGAACAGGCCAAGAACGCGAGAGAGGCAGCGATAGAATGGTATGAACCGTCGCCGGCTTCACCACCGGGCTGAAAGTCTCGTCGTAGTCGACTCCAGGGCGCTGAGTGAAACCCCGACGTACCCACCGAGCCTTGTACCTCTCCAAGGTACCGTCCGCCTTCTTCTTATGTGTGAACACCCACTTGCCCGAGACAACATTGCCACGACCGGGGCGGGGAACCAGGTCCCAGTTTCGGTTGGCAAGTAGGGTCTCATACTCTTCCTCCATAGCGCGGCGCCAGTGAGGGTCGGCGAGGGCGCTACGCACGGAAGTAGGTATGGGTGAGATCGAAGAAGAGTCAGTCGGTGGAGATGTCGTCGACGAGAAGGCGGCCCAGGCAAAGCGCTCAACTGGCCGGAGACTCCCGGACGCGCGTTGAGTCACCATCGGATGGACGTGACCAGGATCCCTGTGGAGAAGAGGAGGGTTGTACACCGGTCGCTCAGGTACAACAACCTTCTCTCGTCGTGGGTAGACGAGAGTGGGTCTCGAGGCCGCGCGTGGCGCAGCTGGAGCGCCCCCTACCCCCGCGCTCGTCGCTGGTAGACAAGTGCGGGGTCAACGAAGCGAGAAGTCGTCGTCGGTGTCGTGCGTGGCGCAATTGGTGGCGTCGGGCTCACTGCAGGTGACGTCGGGGAAGCTAAGGCAGCGCGTGGCGCAGCTAGTGACGTAGAGGTCACCCGAGGCGCAGCAGGTGACGCCGGAGACGTCGGTGCCGCACGTGGCGCAGTAGGTGACGTTGGGGCCACCTGAGGTACAACAGGTGACGTCGGGGAAGCCGAGGCCGTGCGTGGCGCAGCTGGTGACGTAGGGGTCACCCGAGGCGCAGCGGGTGACGCCGGAGACGTCGATGCCGCACGTGGTGCAGCAGGTGACGCCGGGGGCACCTGAGGCGTAGCATGTGTCGAACCTGCAGAAGAAAGAGGCCAAGGCAGCTGGGGAGCAGCCTCGGGGTCAGTGGGAAAAAGAGAATCCAGCTCTGTGGTGGAACCGGAAGAGGTGGTGGAGAAAGGAAAGGAGGACTCGTCGAAGACGACGTGCCGCGAGATCAAAAGACGGTGAGTAGTGAGATCTAAGCACCGGTACCCCTTATGATCAAGGGAATACCCGAGAAAAACACATCGTGTCAAGCAGGGCGCAAGCTTATGCGAGACAGTGGCGGAAAGGTTAGGGTAGCAAGCGCACCCGAAAACTCGAAGGTGGTCGTAAAGAGGATCGGTGACATATAGAGCAAAGTAGGGGATGGAGGCACGAATCGCCATGGTGGGAAGACGATTAATCAGAAGTGTGGCAGTATGGAGAGCCTTCACCCGGTATCGAGCTGGAACAGATGCCTGGAACATCAGGGAGCACATGACATCATTGGTGGTGCGAATCATGTGCTCTGCCTTGCCGTTTTGAGGAGAGGTATACAGACAAGACATGCGTAGCTGTACCCCATGTGCGGAGAGAAAGTTACGAAACGCGGAGTTATCAAACTCGCGTCCGTTATCGCACTGGACAGCTCGGATGGTGCGCCCAAACTGAGTAGAAATCCAAACGAAGAAGTGAGAAAAAGTAACGAAAGTCTCAGACTTCAATCGTAATGGAAAAGTCTAGGAAAAGTGAGAAAAATCATCAATAATCACCAAGTAATAATTAAAGCCCGATACACTGGTAATGGGAGATGTCCACAAATCACAATGTATAAGATCAAACACGTGCTCAACATGAGTTACAGAAGTGGGAAAAGGAAGCCGAACATTGGCGACCAAGCTGACAAGCATGACATAGGGAGTCATGTATGCCCCTAGAACACGAGATAACAGAACTACTGGACAACTTCGACATAGCATCTACACCAGGGTGGCCAAGCCGGCGATGCCAAATGGTGGATGAAGTTGTCGTAGTCAAAGCAAAAGGCGGTGATGCAGTGGAAGTAGGAAGCCGAAGTGTGTATAGAGGCCCCGAGCTATCACATCGAAAAAGAGGTCGCCGGGTAGAAAGATCCTTCAGAGACAAACCAAAAGGATCAAACTCAATGGGAACATTGTTGTCAGTAGTAAAACGACAGATAGAAAGCAAGTTTTGAATGATATCCGGAGCGACAAAAATGTTTTTAAGATGGAAAGACCCCGAGAGACTGGAATCACCTACTGAGGTGACCGGAAGAACAGACTCATTCCCAACAACGATAGATGAAGGAAAAGAGGGATTGGGAGGGTGGGTGGAAGAGAGTATACCAGGATTAGGACTGGTATAGTATGACACTTCGGAGTTAACTACCCAGTAAGCACCTGGTGGAGTAAGGTGCATGGTGCTGAAGGAAGAAGCCAGCGACTGTCGATCCCACGTCGAGGGTGGCTCCTGGAGAGGTGCCGACGGCTCCGAGTACCCGACAGGATAGTCGGTGCCTCCGTAGGTGGAGGCTGACTGTCCGCCAGAAGGGTAGCCAGGCCCACTGTAGGACTGAGTCGGCGGCCCACAGCACTGTAGGCTAGTCCACTGTAGTCCGGGGTGGCTACAAACGCCGGCTGGGGGCGTGGTGGTCGTGGAGGCTGAGAACCCGGAGATGGCCCAAGCCACATGTAGATCTGGCCAGTCCACGGGTTGTAGGGTGTGGGCCAAGGTGCACCTCCCTGGCCGGTACCACCGCTACCACCAGTAGTCGAAGCAGGGGGTGTAGGAGTGCCGCCTGCACTACTACCTCCACCACGGCCGCCGTGTTTGCCTCGGCGGCGACGATTTCCACCTCCAGTACTGGCAGGAGTGCCTGGAGTGGAAGGTGGTCGTGACGGTAGTCCACCAGCAGCTGGTAAAGGTGGACGAGGGGACTGCCCAGAGCCATAAAAGGTTGTGGCAGACCCGGAGCCAGTAAAGCCTCCTGCAGTGATCTCCTCAAGTTCAAGATCAGACCATACCTTCTCGAAGGTAGGGAGTGTCTCCAGTCGGAGTAGCCACGTCCATAGGTGACAATAGCGCTCATTCAGGCCCTGAAGGACCCGAAGAACAAGGGCGCTATCGGTGACCGGCTCACCAAGGTCACGTAGGGCATCCGCCATGCCCTTCATCTCCCGGCAGTAGGTGGAGACAGAACGGTCACCCTAGACGGTGTTCTGGAACCGAGTGCTGATGTGGAGGGCTCGAGTCGCACGGTTCCCTAGAAACCGCTGCTCAAGGACCAGCCAGGCCCGTCGAGCAGTCCCGCCACCGCGCTGCTTGACGATGTCCTGTAGCTCCTCTGTCAAGAAGCCAAGGATCCAGGATAGGACCAGGCTGTCCATGCTGATCCAGGAGACCAGCACTGAAGAATCGTCCTGGAGGACGTGGTCGTCGAGGCAGTAACGCCTCAGCGTGAGGAGCACCAGATCGCGCCACCGGGCATATGAAGTGGACTTGGAGCTGAGAACAACCGGCACGAGCGTCCGGATGTTCTGAATCCTGGTGGCCTGCGCATGAAGAGCGGCCACAAGTGAAGTCGAGTACGTACCAGGGTCCGAGGGAGGCTCGTGGGCAGCACTCATCGGTCGGTGAGCACTCTCCTCGAGCTGGTGAGATAGAGCTGCCACGGAGGCACGCTCCTGCTCTAGGGCGAGAGCGAGTGCCCGCTCGCGCTCGCGAGAGGCAGCTAGTGCTGCAGCGATGTCGGAGGTGTCCATTGTGTCGGTGCCGTAGGAAGAAGAAGTTGTGTTATCAGCAGCGGCACCGGCGACTGGAAACGGAATCGGCGGGACAGTAGTCATGGTGCTCCCGTCGATAGAGTCACGTGAACCAGAGGTACCTGTCATGAAAACGACAGCGGTAGCGGGTCCGCCGGTGGTACCTACAAGAGGTCCGCCGGCGGCCGGACCGGTCCTCGGAGTCATAGAAGTGGTGGCAGATCCGGGGGCGGAGGTGGGCGCGCCAGCCCCTCCGGCGACGGCGGCTGCAGCCCAATGGGCGGCAGATCCGGGGACGGATATGGGGGCACCAGCCCCACCAGAGGCAGCGGCGGCGGCTGCAGGCCAGGGGGCATCGGTCCAGGGGGCAACAGCAGCGCGCCAACCCCTCCAGGGGCGGCGGCGGCTCCCCCGGGCGCGCGCCGGCTCTGCCCGAAACCGGGCGGCGGCGGCGGCGCGGATCCAACGGCGGCCTAGGGCGCGGCGGACCAGGGCGTGGCGGCGTGGTTGCTGGCGGCACCGGCAGGCGCGGCCCAGGGCGCGACGGCGGCGGCGTGCGGTGTAGTGGCCGTGGGCAGGGCGGCGTGGATGGGCGGCGCGTCTACGCGGGCGGGCGGCGCGCCAGCGGCGGCGGCGGCGGCTCCGGCGGGCGGTGCTCCAGCGGCGGCGGCGCGCCGGCGAGGGCGGCAGCGGCTCCGGCGGGCGGCGCACCGGCGGCTAGGGCAGCGGCGGCGCAGGCCCAGGTTAGGGTTAATCCCTAATCCTAATCAATTCCTAGCTGATACCATATTAGAGGGCTAATGGTGGCTGTATTAGATGACGAAAATAATGATGGTACAGGGATGATTATATAGAGGGATTAGGTGAGGGGAAAAGACTAAACTACCCCAAACCCTAATCCCTCACTAAAGACTAAACTACCCCTGTAACCCACACATAATTACAGAGTCTAACAGATGCCCAGAAAGTGGAAATCAGAACAACATAGAAGATGAAGAAGGCCCTTTTAGTACATGAAATTGTTAAGTCAAAAATCATACCAGCTGATCAGCACCATTATCTTTGAACTTCTGAAGAAATGCTAGGAAGTATTTCGAACATTTTATCTTTTCAATAGTATTGTCCCCCTGCTTCCCGAAAACACAACTGACATCCTTTTTTGCAAGCTCAAATGCTGCACTGGACTTAATATACAACAACAAGGATTAATACCAAATAAAAATATGTGTACATGCGTATTGGACAAGGCATATCAACAACAGTAAGTTTGAGCAATGAATAAACCCACGAGATGCTTAACAACCTATATAGATGACTATTACCAAATTAAAAGAGAAAATAATTCAAGCTCCAATGTTCACTAATCCTGGTCCTGACAAAGAGATTATATCTGATACTTCCTATCTTAAATTGCTGCAAATGTTCCAGTTTCTAAAGTAAGAATCGATATCACACTGTAGTATTGTACAAAGGATTGTCTCAAGCTTGCAGACACAATTCACAATTGGCACTTTTCAAAGAAATTTCACATGCTTAATAATGTATTACTATTTGCAGTACCTACATCTTTGTTGTTTTGATACCAGCTTGCTAATCATACAGGTGCTGGCCCCAAAACACTTATATCTGTATATCGAACATACTTATACATTTGAAAACTGCCTGCAACATGTTTCGAACACAAGATTTGGTCCAAGGATATCCACTTCCTAAAGCTGAACTTACACTAAGGGCCATAACCATATTGATTTCTTCAGCTCACACAAAACCAATGAACAACAGGATTCAGTTGGTGAACCCCTACAAGGACGTGGTTGTCAACAAAATCACATGTCCACCAACGTAACATTTAGTTTTGGCACAAGTAACCAGCTAAACAGTCTTCTACTGCATGGAGAAAGCATTCCAAAAAAGAACTAATTAGCATGCAATACGGCACATCTTATGTTGGGATGTTTGGAACTTTGGAAGCAAAATGGCAGCCTCAACAGAATCACCGGTTTTATATCACGCTGAGACAATACAGTTGAAATGTGTGTGCCTTCACATCTCGTTTGCATCAGCAAAGTATAAGGCCATCTTACTTCGTGGGATGAAACATCACCATTACCGAACTACAGTTTATCAGTAATTGTGCGCTGCAAAATGTAGCCGCGGTAACTCCGTCGAATGCTCCAACTTCGCATGAATGAAGACCACGAAACACGCCGTACCGCACCATCGGATCGCGGAAGCTGGAGGGGTTATGCGGGTTAGGGTTCCGTACCGGTCGGAGTCGGGGGCACGGGCACGTGAGGCGGCGGAAAGGCGAGCAGACGCCGAGGCGCGGATGGGCGCTATGAAGGCGGCTCCGGGACCCGCGTCGGCGGCGACGGCCTGGGAGTCGAGGAAGCCGAGGAGGCGGAGCGCGAGCGCCTGCGCCCCCGCGGCGTCCCCGCGCTCGAGCGCGGCGTCGGCACCAAAGAGGAGAGAGTGGAGGCGCCGCAGCCTCTCGTCCGCCTCCTTCCGCCAGTTCGTCGAAGTGCCGGTGCTGGCGGCGGCGGTGGGAGGAGGGGCCGCCATTTCGCGGATGTTTCAATTCAGGCGCCTTCGTAGGTTCTCCTTCCCGCTCTTCGACGCAAGGTGGCCTTTCCTCTGTTTTGGGCTATACTGGGATTTCGGCAGACTTGCTGGAAAGCTTTGAGGTTCTACCTGTAGCATGTCAGGGGGACCCACCAAAACAAGTCCATCCTTTGGGCGGACCGGGCATAAATTATCAGCCCAAAACATATTTCGTCCCACTCCAGTCTGGCCCGAAATGCTAGTTTTTTTATATTTACATGTAAAATTTACAAGGTGGTATGGCTCAAGCGCAGCCTAAAACTGCAGGTTCTTTAGCTGCTATTTTCAGATAATTGAATGATTGCTACTCATGTTACCACGCGGTGGTCCTCTGCTATTGGGTGGACCTAGGTGCATAGGGCCGAAGGTCTCAAAAATAAACTAATAATATGAATGACGATCAATTTTAGGCTGCGGACCCAGGGCCAGCGGACAAGTGGCAGCCCCGAACCCCACCTCAGCAGGGAGGCTTGGACTGGAGCCCAGAGCACATGTCATCTCCGCAGCTCAAGCGCATGTGGCAACCCCAGGGCTTACCATGGTGCCAAAGGCACATGGCTTACGCTGGGGCCCACCTCAGTAGGGAGGCGGGGCCCAGGTTGTCTTTTACCCACTACGTGGGGGTACCCAGTATGCAGGGTACCGACGGTGGTGCCCGGGTGGGGCATTGAGCTCACAGGTGGGGCCCTCATCTCTCCCGCGTGGTGGTTTTGAACCTGTGCTTTGGAAACTGAAGCAGTGGCGAGATTTTCGCGTAGCGGACGAGTGGTTGTACCTGGTAGATGAAAAGGTTGCACCTCCTTGGCGTAGTGGGCGTACTTGCCAGTCGAAGCGGCAGTGGATCGTCATGTTCACTCTTGATTGATGGTCCACGACGATGCACTCGAGGGGTTGCCTCAGGGTATTTACTGTGACAACCCATGGATCACAGGCCTACCGCGCCGCTGTCCTCGGGAACCGCCGGACATTCCCAAGACGATACTCGCTTGACCCACAGTGCCTGACCGAAGTGCCTGGGCCCTACCTGTCATGGGGGGGGGGAGTGCCAAGGCGACGTGCTCGAGGGGTTGCCTCGGGGCACTAACTGCTGCAACCAACAGGTTGATCGCCACAGCTCCACCGCACCACTCTTCACGGGAACCGTCGGATGTTCTCGAGATGTTACTCGCCTGGCCCCTAGTGTCTGACGGGTGGACCTGGGTCCTACCCATCAAAGGGGGAGGTGAGTATCGAGGCGCCGTGCCCGAGGGGTTGCCTCGGGGCACTTACTGCAGCAACCAACGGGTTGGTTGCACCGCTCTCCTTAGGAACTGTTGGACGTTCCTAGGAGGTTATCCTCCCAACCCCCAGTGTCTGACGGGTGGACCTGAGTCCAACCTATCATTGGGGGAATCAAATAACTTGCGGCGTGCAGAGGTGGGAGCTCAATCGTCGCTCCTGTTGTCGTGCCAAAGGTTGAGGATGTCTATAAAAGGAGGCCTTCCGTTGTTGGATGGCACCCTCCCTCACATGACCTTTGTTCTCCTCTTGCGTGCTGGAAGCCTCCTCTCCTCAGCGCTCTCGCCCACCAGATGCTCTCACACTGGTAGCCATCTTCGTCCACTTTTGTGATATGTTTGTGTGTGTGCGGCCTTCGGTGCGGCCCTCTAAGGCATCCCTCTCCTTGACGGTCCCGGATAGAAGCACAAGCCATCCTGATGGCACGCCGATGGTAAGGGAGGCCATCGGGGATAGGGTCCTCGACTCGCAGGGAGTGCCTATGCAAGTGCCGTGTGGGACATGTCCTCTAGGCGCCTCACCGAAGAAGGACTACCTGCCGGCACCGGAGGAAGGTTAAGTCCAGAGTGATCAAGCCTTCCTACAGGTACTGTTGTGGACAAACAAATCCGCCATAGGTGGTGTTTGGCCCACACGACATTGGATGTCATCGTTGCCTTGGTCCAGCATGATTTGTTGTCGTCCTCTTATAGCAGGTGACCATCTTTCTGCGTAGAGATCGACTCGGGGGACAACCAAGTATGCTAGGGAGCAAGAGATTGCTCGACTTGTAGCTGTTGAGTTCCTTAGTCATCTTGTATCCCCTTTTGTATGCCAAAACTCTATCATTAATGAAAGCTTCTTTGTTTCAAGTCTTTCATTGTCCTGTATTCTCGATGTAGACTTCAGACCCTTAGCAGTGCAAGGGTTCAGAATGACTCAGTCCGGAGCCCTGGGCGCGTGTCAGCTCCAGAGCTTCTTCTTAGTAGGGTGAGGGCTCTGGAGCTCAGTAACACGTGTCAGCCACGGACCTCACCTCAGCGGGGAGGCTTTGGACCGGAGCCCAGGGCACGTCACTTCAGGAAACACAACAACTTACGATGGCCAATATAATTTACGACGGCTCTAGAGTTGGCCATCGTAATTTAAATTAATTACGACGGCCTACTCTCGCCGTCGTAAATAAAGAGTTGATTACAACAGCTTGACCTAGGTCGTCATAAATAACAAGTTATTTACGACGGCTAGGACTTGGCCGTCGTAGCTTATTTACGACGGCCACACAACGGGCCGTCGTAAATAAGTCTTATAAAACCCGTAGGCCCGGGTCGGTGCAGGCATTCTTCATGCCCGCGCCAACCCGAGCCCCCCCCCGCCGCGCGCCAGCCGCCGCCCACCGCTGTGGCCCGCTGCTGCCCGCAGCCGCTGCCGCCCCCGGACGTCGCCGCCGCCAGCCTCCGCTGCCCCGGGCCTCTCGGACCGCCGCCGGTGCCCGCAGACACCCCCGGCCGCCGTCGTCGGCCCCGCCAGCCCGAGCCCCCCTCGCTGGCGCCGCCACGCCCCCCCCCCAACCCCGGACGTTGCATGCTAGCCCACTACCGGAGCCGCCCCTGAGCTCCCCCGGCCTCCCCCGCGCCTCCCCGGAGCTCCCAGCGCCACCCCGCGTCACCCCCGACCTCCCCCGCGCCTCCCTGTGCATCACGTCGCTTCCGGACAAGTAATTGGGGTTTTATGTTTAATTTTATGTGATCTGTAATACTCAATATAACCTATTAATAGTTTTGTTTGTTTGGTTCACTAATGTCATGATTACTTGTTGTTAACTAATGTAGTTAGAATAGTAGTTCATATTTTTGCTAATTAGTTGTCCGTTGCAAATTACTTGTTATTATAGATGCTTAGGTTTAGGTTAATAATGTTTAGGAATTATTGTTGTTATGTTAATAATGCTTAATCATGCTTAATAATGTGGATGGCTAAACGGATGGTAAGTTTCTTAGTAGTTTTTTATATTCATAATGTAGTATTGTTCGTACTAACATATGTTCACAGGAAAAGGAGACCGGCGTGCGACCGAGCGCTACTGCGGTTTATAGGAGAGGTCACACTAACCCTTCTCAGCCGGAGCAGTGCATTTAGTACGCAGCGGAGCGGCTGTTAAGTTTCATGACCTCTCAAATTAGTTGACAATATATATGTTGTTGAATTTACACAATTTCATTATTTTTCAGACTAGGTATGGGCGAGAGGTTGTGAGGATCCACGGCGAAGGGTTCGATTGGGAAAACTCCCCCAACATCGACCCTCAAGCCGCGTATGCAAGCGGAGGTGGAAAAGCACACAGAAGGTGAGTTCATTTACTTTCATTGTTTTCAATTCAAAATTATTTGATTTTACCCTTAATTTGTTTTTTGTATGCTTGCCATATTCTCTCGAGTCGTTGACTCCAGGGAGGCATGATCTGCGAGAGACGGCTCCTCGTAGTCTTCGACTACTAGCGCAGGCTCCTCCATGTAACACCCCAAAAATATTGTTAAGACCCTAAATCATGTTAAGAGGGGAATTTTAAAAAAATTTTGGACGTGTTGCATGTTTTGCAAAAATTTAAATTCAAACTGGAATTCAAATTAAACTCAAATCAGAAAAGAAATAGAAAAAGAAAAAGAAAAAGAGAAAACAGAAAAAAACCGGCCAGTGGGCCGAAACCCACCAGCCGGCCCAGCCAGCGCCCGCGCCAGCCCGCAGCCGCGCGCGCTGCTGCCTCACACTGACAGGCGGGACCCATCCGATCTTCGTCTACCTCGCGGCAGCGCCGGACTCCCTCGCACCCGAATCAAAACCGATCGGGATTTCGGCGTATCCCCGCTGAATTCTGTTCGTAGGCGACGCAGACATGATCTAAACCACCCCGCCGCCCTCCCCCGTCTATAAAAACCCCGGCCTCGTTCTGTTTTTCCCACGTGATCGCCGATTTTTCCTCCGGTGAAAACCGAGACTTCTCCGGCGAATTCTGGCTGATCTAAGCTCGGAAATTCCGATCTAACTCGCTGGTCTTGATCCACCGCCTCCGGGGAACCTTGCAGGTGCAGAAAACTCGGTGACTTGCGGTGTAAACACAGCGCCGATGAGCTTCGCCATGGTTTCGCCTCGGACCTCGTCGCCGATCACCTTCCAGGACCTCCGAGCTCAAGAAAACCCCCGAGGTGAGATCCCCGACCTCCCCTCTACCGATCTATACCATAAAATCACAGTTCTAGGAAGAATTCCCGAAGATCCGAAAGTTTCCGGCGAGATCGCCGCTTCCCGCCGTCGTGCGCCGCCGGCAGCGCCGCCCGCGCTCGATCAGAGCGACGTGGCCGCTTGTGCGCCGTTTATTTTAAATCGCATGGTAGGGTTTAAATCCCCGCGTACCGGTTCGATGATATAATCTCGGCCGTCGGTTTAAAATCAGACGGTCCACATCAGCCCCGCGTTATAAAGACTGGAAATCTTACGTGCTACCCCCTGGGGTTCTCGGGAAATAAGAGCTAGCCCCGGAAACTTCTGATCTAGCCCCTGGAACTCCAGAAAATCATGTAAATTCATTTAAAAATCAGTTTTAGCCCCTGAACTTAATGAAAATTAGGGAAAACACCTCTGATAAGTGTAGCTAGACCCCTGAAAATTCTTAAAATAATATTATAGACCCTGTAGTGGGGTAAGTTTAACTTTTTAGCCCTGTTTAGTATTTAATTTAGGAAATTGAATATATGGCTAGTGTTTAAAAATTAAAAAGTGGGACAAACATATTGTCAAAATTAAATTAAAGACTTTCTCAGTATTTAGGAAACTTTGGAGTGAGATAAGAATATATTTTGGGCTGAACTGAATCTGTTTAATTTATTATTCATATTTAAAGACACATTTTTAAGTAAAGAATAGTTCTAGAAAATAGGGAAAAATAATTGTGAAATAGTTTACATCAGAGGCAAAGGTCAAAATATGTTATTAAATTATTTAGGACCAGAACCTATTCTGTTTAGATGATGTGTCTTACTATTTTCATAATCAAGTACACATTTATGCATAGGAAAATAAATCTGAAAATATAGCAACTAGTAAATGATAAATGGAGTTTCTAAAATCCAAAGAATTCAGTTTAGTGTTGGTAGAAATTCTGAAGACACATATGGAGAAGAAAAATACCCTTCATGCACACTTGGTAGCTAAAAGGTGTATAAATTGAATATAAAGAATTTGTTTAAATTGGAAACTCATATAATATATACAAACATAAAATATGAATACAAAAGTAGAAATCATATGCACATGTTTAAAAGTGCATGGAAGCCAAAATCAACACACATAGAGTAACCACAACACATAGAAATGAGAATGACTTTCATAAATATGAATGTGTGGTTTGTATGAAGTGGAAGTGTGAACCATGTCTTATGGATTTTTGTTTTTCTTTTGCTATGTGTGATGGTATGATGTAGAACCTGCTCAAGAGCAAGTTATTCCTTTCCAAGATCAAGACTACCTATTTCAAGAGCAGCAGGAAGGAGGCAAGTGTCCTTGACCACTTTGATCCTATACTAGGATGTGTAGATAGAATTATTTGCATTGTCAAATGAAATATGAAACCCATGCTAGGAAGTTTCCCTAGAATTGCATTAACCTGTTTCCTTGTAGCTTGGGTTGGGATTTATTTTATCATGTCATTTATTATTATGCATATGCTTAGCCATGCTTAGAATGGGATATTTGGGATATCAGATCATCAGTTTATTTTACCATACTCTTGAATGAGATATTGTGAGTTATGTAGAGGTAGGGATCAAGGCAAGTTGGATGTTTTGGTTGTGTGCTGGGTGCACGAGACTCGGGTTTGTGTTTAGTACTTGCCTGGATCCTAAGGACCGGTTCATAGAGCATGTAACCTGGCTTTACAATGCCAACCACATGCTGAGATGGGGCAGCTTGGCCAATTAATTAGGTGTATCCCCGGCGTAGTATGGGTGTGTTGGATGGTGCGGGGAATAGGTGTCAGCTGGACTACCATATGAACCGCAAGGCTCAAGAGGGGGCCACTGCAGCGGGGTTGGATCCTCTTGTATGCTGTTAGGGGTGAAACCTCAGTGGGCCCACGCTCGTCGGGAATCCCTTTGTAAAGGCTTCGTAGTGATCTCCTGGCTACACACCTGGGAAGTGTGAATGTGGTTCGTAGCCACTGGCATAATGGAGGTTCTTTTAGTCCACCCGGCAACGGGGGATGAAATCACTACATGTGGGTACAGTGGTACAAACTCTGCAGAGTCAAAACTGTCATGACAGCCGTGCTCACGGTCAAGAGCGGCTTGGACTTATTCATGATTAGAGGATTGATGATTTTGGAAGTTGTGGATGTTAAGCGGGGAGCTTAACATTGGAAATGATGTTATGGTTATTGGATTATGATGATGGGATGGGAGATTGGGACCATTTCACCTGTGTAGTAATGTAGGTGCTTAATAAGCTAAGGTGATAGGTATTAATTGCGTAGTGCTTTAACCATGAGTTCAACCTCCCCTTGTTATAGCCATGCATGACAAAATTTTCCCACACTTGCTGAGTACCATTGGTACTCAACCTTGCATATTTTGTTGGTTTATATTGCTGCTCAGGTCAAGATAATGCGGTGGTGTATAATGACCAAGACTTTGGACCCGAAGAAGGTTTCTAGGTTCATGGAGACCCCCGGGCAACGCCTGTGATGGAGCGCTCAAGAATAATATTTCGCTGCTAGTTTGTTTATTTGTGATGAACTTATTATTGTCCATCGAGACATTTGCCATGTAAGACTTATTTATATTTGACACCTGGCTTGTAATAAATGATGCTTCACTATTTGTCATCACATGTATGAGAAAATGATCCTGGCATACATGTGATATTCACTTGGTTGTTCTTCGGAAAAACCGGGTGTGACACTCCAGCCGTTGTATCATCGAGAGAGATCTTGAGGTGATGGCGCTTCGGGAGAGCTTGGTCCGGCAGGAGGAGGCCTTGGCGAGGGAGTGAGAGAGCAACAGGGCCACCATGGCGTACCACGTGTCCTATATGTGAAAGTGCATCTAGGTATCCCTTGTGGGTTTTTATTGACTTATGACAAACAAATGAGACCCTAACAAAATTGTTGAGATGAGCGCATGTTCTTAAAGAAATTAGGAAGAAAGCGCAAAAAGAAAGGAGAAGGAGGATCCAAATTGATAAGAGCTCAGGAGCTGAAAAGATTAGATTACATAGTATAGAGTGTGTTGGAGAAACACACCCCAATAGCTCAAGTGAAAGAAATCACACTAACTGCACAAAAATCAGCATGTGCGGACTAGTCCGATATCAACCGGACTAGTCCGATTTTCTTTCTGACTAGAAAACGGACTAGTCCGATATGGACCGGACTAGTCCGATTTTGTCTCTGGATAGACAACGGACTAATCCGCACTCTTACGGACTAGTCCGGTATCTCATAACACTTAGGGTTTTCCACACACCGGACTAGTCCGGAGTCCATCACGGACTAGTCCGAACATCGCAAACCCTAACGTAACCATTGGAAATGTCGAAGTGTGTAGCCGACACTTCCCCCGGACCTGCTCTGGGCAGCCCACGGAGGTTCTTTTTCGGAGGGGCTAGTCACTCGCAGAGAGCTTCAGCATTTGGGACGACTGAGGGAGAAGCTTGACACGGGGAGTTTTACGTGGTCCAGGCCGCCGGAGCGTAAAACCCTACGTCCACGGTGAGCAGAGATGCTCGCTGTATTGCTTGCTGCCCAGAACCGGAGTCCTGAGCTTGAGGGTGTGAGATGGCTAGAGTACGAGTCCACAGAGTTTGAACCCTTGCTAACCTCGCCTACCCGAGCCTTTTATAGTCCAAGGCTCGAGCGGCTTACAAGGTGGGCCCGGGACCCAACAGGTGGTCCCGGGGAGATTGTCTGCCGTCTACCGTATCTGCAGTTATGCCAGTAGTTGTCTCTGGCGAAGGCTTCCTAGTCTTCGTTCTGACGCCTTGCCCATGCCGCAAGCTAGTCGTAGTGGTGGATGATGGTAGGGGCGGCAGGGGATGTCTTGTCGCTGTGTTTATTGGCGGGCAGGCTCTGACACGGCGTGCCAGTCTGTGATGTGACTGGGCGCAACGGCACCTGACAGAGGCGTACTCCGCGTCTCCGCGTCTTGGGAAGGCGCGGGCCTTGAATACCTTGTACGGGCAAGGTATGACACGTCTTTACTCCTGCTGCCTACCGCGCGGGGGCAGGCAGCGTTGCTCTCCTGGCCACGTGGCGAGCCCAGAGCTCTCCTTTGAGGAGAGGGAGGTCCGGCCCCGCGGGACACATGGATCCTTCAGAGCTCTCCCCACGGAGGGGGGAGGTCCGGCTGCTGCTGGCCACGTGGCGGGCCTGGAGCTCTCCTCTAAGGAGAGGGAGGTCTGTTCCCATAGGACACGTGGAGCCTTCGGAGCTCTCCCCACGGAGGGGGGAGGTCTGGCTCAGTTGGCCACGTGGCGGGTCCGGAGCTCTCCTCTGAGGAGAGGGAGGTCCGGCCCCGCTGGACACGTGGCGCCTTTGGAGCTCTCCCTGCGGAGAAGGGCGAGGTCCTTAGGCATTTTCCCCTGTGCGCGGGGGTACCCCATATCGAGGGTACCGACAGTGGCCCCCAAGCCCATCTTGGGGGAGATAGCGAGCCCGAGGTGGGGCCTCCGTCTCTTCCATTCCGCGCACTTTCTCTAAGTCCCGCATTGACCGTTGTCGGAGCACGAACAATCGCGGGATCGTGGGAGCGTGCGCCCACTTGATGGTTGCTTTTACTGCTGCGATTCCCAAGGCTGCCACTAATGCACGTCACAGCGCTTTTTTCGGGAACCGCCGAAGCGCCTTGCCGGCTCGTCTCCTTGGGAGACTGACTTCTTGGCCCACTGCTTCAACTGGACGACTTGGGTCCACTTGTCATCAACGCTTGGTCTTGGAGCCGAAGCGGTTGCCCAAGCGGCGTATTCGAAGAGTTTCGAATCACTTTGAATCGCACCTGGGAAGTTTTAAAAGGGGATCTTACCCGCATCGCGGCTTCCCTTCGCACTTCCCAGCGCTTGCACCTTCCTTGAGTTCTTGCACCTTTGTCTTCTGCCATGGCTTCCAATCCGCCTCCGGAGAAGAAGCGCGCTCGATCTCCTTCGGCGGCGGCGGCGGCTGCGCCGAGTCAGGGATCCAGGGCGCCTGCGCACCCTGCTTTTGGAGATGGCGCCCCGTTCGGTGGTGACCCCAAGAGGTCTCGGGCTCATCATCCCGACGGGACTCCTCTTGAGCGATGACGGGCTGAAAGTTCTCGGGCGTCACGTCCTCCCTCCTCAGGCGGTGGAGTCTCGAAGGAAACTGCTGACGCGTCGGTGCCCAGGGGCGATCCAAGAACTCAGGCGCCCCGGGCTTCAGGAGCCGGGCCGGCGTCTAGGGGGGCTTCAGAAGCATCCCCTGCTCCGTCAGCCCGGGCGACTGCGGGGCAGCCATCGGCGGTGACGGCGGTCTCTAGTGGTCCTACCCCGGCTCGGAAGCCGGGGTTCAGAGCCCGTTGGAGTGCTCGTGTCTCTCGGTAAGCGACGCCTACCGGGTTCTAGAGCTTGTGTTATCTTCGTCTTTTCTTAACCTAGGAGTTTCCCATGTTTGCAGAGACTCCCCGAGTGCCGGTAACGCTCCCGTTTCCCTGCCATCCCCGACTGACGGGGGGTCTGCGCCACAGCGCTCGGAAGCCGTGACGGTTGCTGCGGCCCCCATGCCAGCGCAAGTTTCTCCTGTACCGGTCAGCCCGGATTCTATGGCAGTGTCGACTCCTCTTGCCGAGACGGTTGCTGCGGCCCCCAAGCCAGCACAAGTTCCTCCTGTACCAGTCAGCCCGACTTCTATGGCAGCGTCGACTCCCTCCACTCGTCCTTCTTCACCGGCTCAGGAGCCGGCTGTCGGTGAGGGTTCGGCGGGTCCGGCTGTCGAAGTTCTGCCTCCTGTTGCCAGAGTGGAAGGAACTGCCACCGGCCTTACGGTGGGCATTGAACCAGGGCATGATGGGAGCGAGCCCGTCCTAGCGTCGGCTTCTCCTGACCGGCGTCTCATCCCGGTTGCCGGTGCGTCGTCTTCTCTTGAAGACGACTTGATGGAGGAGGTCGGGGGCGCCGCCCCGGCCTCTGCTGCCCCACTGCCCCTGGCAGACACTCTCGTGCTCGCCCAGACGAGCGTCCGGCTGGTCTTGGCCGCGCTCGGTCGCAAGCGAGAGGAGCAGGTTGTTGAGAGGGATCGCCTCCTCACCTGGGGGAACCTTTTGAGGGAGCGAACCGCGAAGGTCAAGGGGGAGCTCGACACCAGGCGGGAGTTGCTTGATATCATGGAGGCGCTCCTCGACCGACAGAAGCGGGCCATCGACCGTCTGGACTCCGAGACGCGGCGGCTCCACAAGGAGGCGTTTGAGGCGCATGCCCAGGCCGAGGAGAACTTCTGCGCCCTGGAGGAGGTGCGGCAGAGGCTGGCACGCCGTGAGCGCGCCGTTGCGGATCAGAAGCGCTCCGTGGCGGCCGAGGCGGGGAGAGTCGCCGCGCGGCTGGTGGTGGGCGAGGGCGACCTGCGAGCCCGGGCTACAGAGCTAGAGGCCCGGAAGGCAGACCTTGCCATAAGGGAGGAGCAGGTCTCCCGGGAGCGCTAGGCGATCCTGGATCGGGAGCTGGCTGCCGACTTCCGGGCTTCAGAGTTGGAGCGGCTTGCCTAGACTCTCCGCCTTCAAGAAAGCTCCCTGGCGGCCAAGGAGAAGGAATTCTCCGAGGGGAGCCACGACGCCCTGCTGGCAGCCCGCCGTGAGGTAGAGGAGCTCTTGGCCTCGCGGTCTTCTGAGACCCGTGCGGTCTCGAGCTTCGTCAACCAGGCAGGGTCCACCCTGGTCCCCCTTGGCTTCAGCCCGGTGAAGACGGTGGCCCCTGCGCTGAAGGTGGCCAAGGTGATCCTCGCGCTCGAGTCAATTGGCGCCAAGCTGAGCAGGCTAGATGCGGTGGTCGCCGGCGAGCTCGAGGCAGAGGGTCGGGGCCTGGCCGTGGAGGTTGCCACGCACGTGTTGGCATGCTTCAGGAGCCGGGACCCTTCCTTCTCACTAGAGCCAGCAAGACAGGGCCCTGCCGCGGAGCGGGAGGAAACCGCCAGGGCTGAAGTCGGGGACGTGGCCGCCCTTGTAGCCTCTAGGTTCCGGCGTGAGCCAGGGGAACCCTAGGACTTGTATCTCTTTTTTTTTATCGATTCTGTAGTCCAGCTCATGGAGCCTTGAATAAATAGACTCTTGTGACTTTTTGTGTCTGTGTGCTTTAGTCTTCTTCTTGGCTTGGCCTGACCAAGCCCTTAGCTCCGCAAGGTACTCATAGGCCTTCACCAATCTTGCAGCTCTGCATAGACACCTTCCCCGGGTCGTTATTGTGTTAAGGGCCCCGGAGGTCTCCGGAACTCGCCCTGTGAGAACGGGGAGGTCCGGGTCTGCCGACCACATGGCGGGCCCGGAGCTCTCCTCTGAGGAGAGGGAGGTCCGGCCCCGTGGGACACGTGGAGCCTTCGGAGCTCTCCCTACGGAGGGGGGAGGTCCGGCTTCTGCCGGCCACGTGGCGGGCCCGGGGCTCCTCTTGAGGAGAGGGGAGCTCCGGCCCCGCTGGACACGTGGGGACTTCGGGGCTCGCCCCTGCGGAGGGGGCGAGGTCCGGATCCTTCGGTCTTTCCTTCAAGCTCCGGTCTTGCGCGGTCCCGTAGTGGCCCCCTGGTAGGTGTGGCCCATAGCTTGGGCGCTCCTACCATACTCCTGCGGGGAGCTAAGGCCGGGAGGTCCTGCACACAAGTAAGGGAAACGTAATTCTCCTTGGGGATCCCCCTTCCCTATCTCATAGTCTTATTTGGCTTGCGGTCCTGATCCGGTGTACGGTGCTTGGGAAAAGTGCCGCGAGCTCAGGGCCCCCAAGCCATCGGCAGGTACCTCAAACGCGACCGCCTTCAGTAGGATAGCAAATGCCGACTAGAGGTGAGAATGGGAAAAGGGAGCTGAGTGCATGGTGAGCATACACAGGAAGTGCGGTCATAAAAATTAATACATAATTTAAATGAGCACAAGGGAAGAGCAAAGTAGGACATGTTCCTTTTCATATAAATTTCCATAGGAGGAAGGCAGGCTAAACATGGAGGCAATGACCCGCCCCATTAAGAAGGGAAGCAAGACTCTACGCGCTTAGGGTCGGAACCAGGCCAAGCTGAACATAGTTCTGGACCATCCCCTGAGACATAGCTGCTCCGAGCGCTGTTCCTGGACTCTATGGAATCTATTACAAAAAGAAGAGACTGTCCTATTATTGCTCTAGGGGTAGAACTTACGGAGGTGTTCTATGTTCCAAGGGTTCAGGAGTGGGTCCCCATCCTCGGTGGAAAGGCGTACGCACCCGGGGCGGCATACTTTTGTGACTCGGAAGGGACCTTCCCAGCCGGGGGAAAGTTTGTCGGTCCCTTCGCGAGAAAGTATGCGCCGCAACACCAGGTCGCCTTCCTGCAGCTCCCGGACACGCACATACCTTTGGTGGTAGCGCCGGAGCGCTTGTCGGTACTGTGCGTTGCGGAGTGCTGCATGTAATTGAGCCTCGTCGACAAGGTCGATGTCTTCACGCTAGAGGTTGTCCTGCACGGCTTCGTCATAAGCTCGGACACGGAGGGACCCCATGGTGATCTCTGGGGGAAGCACAACCTCGGCCCCGTATACCATGAAAAAGGGTGTTTCTCCAGTTGCCCGACTCTGGGATGTCCGGTTAGCCCATAGTGTGCTCGGAAGCTCGTCCACCCACTTGGCGCCATGTTTCTTCAAGCCGGCATAGGTGCGGGTCTTGAGGCCCCGAAGAATCTCGGCGTTGGCCCTCTCAACTTGTCCATTGCTCTTTGGATGAGCAACGGAGGCATAACACACCTGGATGCCGAGGTCTTCGAAGTATTCTTGGAACGCTGCGCTGGTGAACTGGGTCCCGTTGTCAGTGATGATTCTGTTCGGGACCCCGAACCGGCAGACGATCGACTTGATGAACTTTACTGCGGGTTGCTTGTTGATGGTGACAACGGGTGTGGCTTCCGGCCACTTGGTGAACTTGTCGATGGCGACGTAGAGGTACCGGAATTCCCCGACGGCTCTGGGGAATGGTCCCAGGATGTCCAACCCCCATACGGCGAACAGCCATGAGGGCGGGATCATCTGAACCGCCTGAGCTGGTGTATGGATCTGCTTGGCGTGGAACTGGCACGCCTTGCAGCTCTCGACCAGCTTGACGGCATCCTAGAGTGCTGTCGGCCAGTAGGAGCCATGCCGGAAGGCTTTACCGACAAGCGTGCGTGAGAAAGAGTGACTGCCACATTCGCCTCCATGGATCTCAGCGAGCAAGTCGCAGCCTTCCCCTGGGTTATGCACCGCAATAGGACGTGGTTGGCGCCACGCCGGTAGACATCCCCTTCTACCAGCGCGTACCTCTTAGCCATGCGCAAAATCCGTTCAGCGGATACACGTTCATCAGGGAGGATGTTGTCTTTCAAGTAGTCCCGGATCTCCATGATCCATGCATCGGGTCTGGCTTGAGCTTCTGGATCTTAAGCGCTGGGTTGCACGGAGTCCCCAGTGACGCTTACGATCCTTGGCGGCGTCCATGGCTGCAGGGCCGCTGGGACCGCCAGGTTCGAGGTGCTGGTCTAGCCCCCTTCGCCGGCTCGGCAGGCCGGGCTGTGGGCCGCAACAACGTCCTCTCGAAGACTCCTTCGGGCACAGGGGCTACGGTGGAGGCCTTCGTTGAGAGGTGACGAGCGCGCCTTCCTATTTGCTATCCAGGCCCCCGGCTACCCGGGTGGTCTGGGCAGCATCGGTGCCGACTTGGACGACCTTCAGGCGGACATCGCCCTCGTCGAGGGGTTGCACACGGGGTGCTGCGGTAGAGGTACGGTGGCGTGCACTCGGGTGGAGCCGGTCCGGTTTTGCACTGCCAGGGGCTGGTGCTCGAGCTATTGCAAGTGCCTGGAGCTTTTGCAAGGCTGACACTACAGCAGTGCGGTCTCCACGAATCCTGAGGACACCTTTTGGTGTAGGCATCTTCAAGACGAGGTAGCCGTAGTGGGCTACTGCCATAAATCGGTACAGGGTTGGCCTGCCGATTATGGCATTGAAGGGGAGGTCGATCTCCGCCACATCGAACAGAATGTACTTTGTCCGATAGTTGTCCGGTGCCCCAAAGGTCACCGGAAGGCTGATGTTGCCGTAGGGAACGACTTGTCTCGGCCCTACCCCTGAGAATGGGCTCGATGGGGTGAGCTTGGCCATCAGGATCTGCAGCTTCTGGAAAGCTGCGCGGCTAATGAGGTTCAGCCCAGCCCCGCCATCTACCAGAATGTGGTACATCCTCCAGTTGGCGATGGTGGGCGCTACCAAGAGCGGTAGTTGGCCGGCCCCAGCCATGTTCCTGGGGCAGTCGGTGGCATCGAAGCAGATGGGGGTTCCCATCCACTTGAGGTGCGGCACGACACTTGGGAGGGGAGCCACCGACGCTACCGCTCGGCGCAGAGTCTTAATCGCGCTTCGAGACGAGGGTCAGCGGACCCGCCGTAGATGACGTAGAGCATCTTCTGGCGCTCGTCATAGCTGGAGCTGGAGTCCTCATGGTTGCGCACCGCCTTCACGGCGCGCTGAGGCTCCTGGAACTCCACTTGGTGGTCGGCGTTGTGTGGGGCGTCGACCTTCTGCTTGCCCTCCCTTTGATGGAAGGGTAGGGCATCAGTTCGCAGCTGCTTCCCTTTGCGGAAGCGCTCCGCGAGCTTCTGGATCTCCCGGCACTCGGCAGCAGTATGGTAACTGGTGCCGTGCACGGGGCATAGCTCGCCTTGGTCACCATCTGGAGTTGGTGACTGTCGCTGCCTTTTGTCGGGGCATGGCCCCCGAGCTCCACTAGGTGCTGCTGCTGCAGCAATGGGAGCCGCTGCCGGTGGCTTCATCTTGCCACCACCCCGGTTCTTGATCTTCTTGCCGCTTCCATAGGAAGCAGCGCCAGATCTGGGCTGTCCTCCTGACTCGGAGGCTGGCATAGAGTGCCAGTTCCGCCCTTCTGCTGCTCTGGCGCACTTGTCCGCTAGGTTGAAGAGCTCTGAGACGTCGCGAACCTCTTTGGTCGCGAGCTTCTCAAGCATCTTCTTGTCCCGTACACCCTGCCGGAACGCCACAACCACAGAAGCATTTTGGATATGCGGGATGATGTTCCGTACCTGGGAGAACCGCTAGATGAAGGAGCACAGCGTCTCTCTAGGTTGTTGCTGGACGGCGTGGAGGTCGCGCTCCGTGCCAGGCCGGGTGTAGGAGCTGCCGAAGTTAGCAGTGAACTGCTGGCAGAGCTCTCCCCAAGAGGTTATGGAACCCTGGGGGAGGTTCATTAGCCAAGACTGGGCTGGGCCGGTCAAGGCGACGGGGAAGTAGTTGGCCATGACGGCCTTGGCCCCTCCTGCAGCAAGGACGGCGGTGGAGTGGATCTGGAGGAACTCCGCCGGGTTGACACTGTCGACGTACTTCTCGGGCAAGTGCAGCCAAAACTTGCGCGGCCACCTCGCGAAGCGAAGGTGTGACGCCAGGGCCGCACATCCTACTCCTGTTGCTGCAGGCGTTGGTGCCGCCAACGCTTGGTTCGCTGCTGGCACTGTGTAGCCCGGTATGGGCAAGGCTGCGCCATAGACCGGGGGCGCCATTTGCAGGGCATATGGCTGGGGCATATGCTGCGTGGCGTATGCCTGGGGCAGAGATCGCGTGGCGAACGTCTGCGCCTCAGGTTGAGTCGAGGCAGTCGACATGCTGTCGCCAGCCTCTTGGTTGCGACGCCTTTCTCGTCGTCGCTCAATGAACACTCGGGCATCTTTGCCCAAGTGGCATTGTTCCAGCTCCATCCTCAGGTCCGTCGATGGGAGCCTGGTGGAGCGGGAATCCACCGTATGCCCGTCAACCGTTGGCGCGCGCGTCAGCGACACAACCGGTTGGCCGGGACGTCGTCTCCGCCGAAGCTGAGGGTTTGCGGCGGCGACGACGAGACAGTCTACCTCGCGAATCCACTGTTGGGTCGTTGACTCAGGCGCGTCCCCAGCAGGAGGATTGCGCAGTAGCGCTCTTGCTGCAGCTAGCGCGCCCCCACGGGGGACGTTCAGCGCTGCAGAGGATCTCACGCTTGCTGGAGCCTGCGTTGCCGGAGTCGGCTGCTGGCTTCCAGCTTGCGCCGACACACTCCGTCCAGAGTGTGTCGAGACGTAGTCTACGCTAGTCACCGTTCGTCGTGAACGCGGGGGAGGAGAGCTTGCCGCTGAAGGAAGCTTTGTCCTCTTCGTCGGCAGAAGCTCGTCGCGCAAGGGAAAAGCCCCCTACCTGGTGCACCAAATGTCGAAGTGTGTAGCCGACACTTCCCCCGGACCTGCTCTGGGCAGCCCGCGGAGGTTCTTTTTTGGAGGGGCTAGTCACTCGCGGAGAGCTTCAGCGTTTGGGACGATTGAGGGAGAAGCTTGACACGGGGAGTTTTACGTGGTTCAGGCCGCCGGAGCGTAAAACCCTACGTCCAAGGTGAGCAGAGATGCTCGCTGTATTGCTTGCTGCCCATAACCGGAGTTCTGAGCTTGAGGGTGTGAGATGGCTATAGTGCGAGTCCACAGAGTTCGAACCCTTGCTAACGTCGCCTACCCGAGCCTTTTATAGTCCAAGGCTCGAGCGGCTTACAAGGTGGGCCCGGGACCCAACAGGTGGTCCCGGGGAGATTGCCTGCTGTCTACTGTATCTGCAGTTATGCCGGTAGTTGTCTCTGGTGAAGGCTTCCTAGTCTTCGTTCTGCCGCCCTGCCCTTGTCGCAAGCTAGTCGTAGTGGTTGATGATGGCAGGGGCGGCAGGGGATGTCTTGTCGCTGTGTTTATTGGCGGGCAGGCTCTGACACGGCGCGCCAGTCTGTGCTGTGACCGCGCGCAATGGCACCTAACAGAGGCGTACTCCGCGTCTCCGCGTCTTGGGAAGGCGCGGGCCTTGAATACCTTGTACGGGCAAGGTATGGCGCTTCTTTACTCCTGCTGCCTACCGCGCGGGGGCAGGCAACGTTGCTCTGCTGGCCACGTGGCAGGCCCGGAGCTCTCCTCTGAGGAGAGGGAGGTCCGGCCCCGCGGGACACGTGGAGTCTTCGGAGCTCTCCCCACGGAGGGGGGAGGTCCGGCTGCTGCTGTCCACGTGGCGGGCCTGGAGCTCTCCTCTGAGGAGAGGGAGGTCTGGTCCCACAGGACACGTGGAGCCTTCGGAGCTCTCCCCACGGAGGGGGGAGGTCCGGCTCAGTTGGCCACGTGGCGGGTCCGGAGCGCTCCTCTGAGGAGAGGGAGGTTCGGCCCCGCTGGACACGTGGCGCCTTCGGAGCTCTCCCTGCGGAGAAGGGCGAGGTCCTTAGGCATTTTCCCCTATGCGCAGGGGTACCCCATATCGAGGGTACCAACAAGAAACCCTATTATAAAAAGAGGTATACGGCCATACCATCATAATTTTTTGATCCCCTACACCGTCACACCTCCCAAGAGCCCAAAATTCACATCTCTCTACATATTATAACCCAAAAAGGATCAAATCTTTGGGGATTAGCAATTGATCAAAGGAGAGACTTGTTCTACACATCTTGAGCTCTTGGGTTTGATCTCTCGCACACTCTTGTTTGTTTATTGTTCATCATTTGAGTGTGTTTGGTTGTGTTCATTCATTGTAATTCTGGGGAGCCCTCAACTTGTGAGAAGGCCCCTTGAACGATTTATTTACCCTTTGTGATTAGTGGAAGAGAATCGGCCTCCGTGGCGATTCGACGAGGGTAGGGTTGGTGAAGACCCGGTCCTTAGTGGACTCCTCAACGAGGACGTAGGTTTCCTTCGTGGAATCGAACCTCGGGATAAAATCTTGTCTCTCACCCTTGTTCATTTATTGTTCATCATATTCTGGTGTTTAATTAATCTTGTGAAATTCACGTTGAAGCATTGAAATCAAAGTTGATCTCTATCATTCATTGTTTCACTGTTGTATTACATCTAGGCTCTTAATTAATTTCCGCTGCATAGGGTACTAGAAGTGAACATATTGATCAACCTTGATCTTTCTAGTCCACGCATACCGGACTAGTCCGCACAGTACCGTACTAGTCCGATTTTTCTGTGAGTAGAAAACGGACTAGTCCGCACTCTACCGCACTAGTCCGATTTCCCTATATTTGATAAACCTACTAAGTGTTTTAGGGATTAACAAAGCGTCGAAAAGCCTATTCACCCCCCTCTAGGCTACATTCAATATGGCACAGATGCAAGCGGCAATAGAAGTAAGAAACATACAATTGTACTTTAATTACATTGCATTTCAATAAATGTAAATTGTAATGTTTGAAATGATAGGCGCTAGCTCGACAGCAAGGGCAGCAAATCCAGATACCGTTGTGACAGCCACCGCCGTTCGTGCTGCAGCTGACGCCACCACAGGAGCAGTTTCCTGCAGTACAGGTACCAAAAGGAAGTTACATTAAGTTCAACTAGACAATTGAAAAAGAAAACACCGTTGTAAACTTATACATATGTCACCATGTTTCGCAAGGATCAGGGACGGAGGCTCAGACTCCATCGCCGCAGCTACGGGCTCCAGGTTCATCGCATCAGGATGACTTCTTCGCCTCCGGAGGTAGTCGAGGGGCTAGTAATGAGTAGCGTTGTGAATCTGTTTTTGATTATGGATGTGATGACTTCATGATTGTGGATGTACTATTGCACTTTGTGATTGTGGATATGGATGTGATGTTCTCTATATGAATCTGTTTTGTGATTGCCTGTGTAGCTGGCCATCGAGCTAGGTTATCCATTTTCTGTTTTTAAAAAAAATGGAAAACCTTATTTACGACGGCCTGTATGAATTATATACGACAGTGTCTATACAGGGCCGTCGTATATAAGCCTAAATAATATATGACGGCTAGGCCCAGGCCGTCGTATATAAGAGCTTATATACAACGGTGAGGGACCATAACTATCGTATATAAGGGCCCAGTCCACTAGCCCTTTTATACGAAAGGGGTCGTCGTAAATTAGATACCATCGTATATATAAACTTATATACGACGGTGCCATCGTATATAAGATTATATACGACAAGGTATATACGACGACCACAAACCATCGTATATAGATTATATACGACATCTTTGGACTTATATACGACGGTTTCGGCCGTCGTATGCTGACGGGAATACTGTAGTGCGTGTGACTCCTGGAGCTTTCCTCAGCGGGGAGGAGGTTCTGAGCTAGGCGATACGTGGCAGCTCGGGTTCCACCTCAGCAGAGAGGCTTCGGACCAGAGCCCAGGGCTCGCATCAGCTTCGGAACTCAAGCGCACGTGGCATCCCCAGGGCTGACCTTAGGGCCAACGACACGTGGGTTGTCCGTTTACAGTTTATATGCTTGAGGAAGCACAAAGCGTAAAGGGAGAATTCACAAGACAAGGCAGAACTTTCTCACTTCAGGCTCTTTCTCATAGGAGGAAACATGCCGTACTAGAAGGCAGCGACCCATCCTAGATGTCGAGAGTGGCAGGACTCCTCCGGGACTTAGCTTGTCGGTACCCTCGATATGGGGTACCCCCGCGCACAGAGGAAAATGCCTAAGGACCTCGCCCTTCTCCGTAGGGAGAGCTCTGAAGGCGCCACGTGTCCAGCGGGGCCGGACCTCCCTCTCCTCAGAGGAGAGCTCCGGACCCGCCACGTGGCCAACTGAGCCGGACCTCCCCCCTCCGTGGGGAGAGCTCCGAAGGCTCCACGTGTCCTGCGGGACCGGACCTCCCTCTCCTCAGAGGAGAGCTCCGGGCCCGCCACGTGGCCTGCAGCAGCCGGACCTCCCCCTCCGTGGGGAGAGCTCCGAAGGCTCCACGTGTCCCGCGGGGCCGGACCTCCCTCTCCTCAGAGGAGAGCTCCGGGCCCGCCACGTGGCCAGCAGAGCAACGCTGCCTGCCCCCGCGCGGTAGGCAGCAGGAGTAAAGACTCGCCATACCTTGCCCATACAAGGTATTCAAGGCCCGCGCCTTCCCAAGACGCGGAGACGCGGAGCACGCCTCTGTCAGGTGCCGTTGCGCCCAGTCACATCGCAGACTGGCGCGCCGTGTCAGAGCCTGCCCGCCAATAAACACAGCGACAAGACATTCCCTGCCGCCCCTGCCATCATCAACCACTACGACTAGCTTGCGGCATGGGCAGGGCGGCAGAACGAAGACTCGGAAGCCTTCGCCAGAGACTACTACCGTCATAACTGCAGATACGGTAGATGGAATGAAATCTCCCCGGGACCACCTGTCGGGTCCCGGGCCCACCTTGTAAGCCGCACGAGCCTTGGACTATAAAAGGCTCGGGTAGGCAACGTTAGCAAGGGTTCGAACTCTGTTGACTCGCACTCTAGCCATCTCACACCCTCAAGCTCAGGACTCCGGTTCTGAGCAGCAAGCAATACAGCGAGCATCTCTGCTCACCGTGGACGTAGGGTTTTACGCTCCGGCGGCCTGAACCACGTAAAACTCCCCGTGTCAAGCTTCTCCCTCAATCGTCCCTAACGCTGAAGCTCTCCGCGAGTGACTAGCCCCTCCAAAAAAGAACCTCCGCGGGCTGCCCAGGGCAGGCCCGGGGGAAGTGTCGGCTACACACTTCGACAACCGGAGATCGTGGCTTTGGTTCACTGATGTTCTGGCCCCCTGGCTGGCGTGGTGGTGGAGTCCACTCTGCCACGAAGTCTGCTAATGCCTGGCTTTTCACTGCATGGTGCGGTAAGAAGTCCAGCTCGAACTCCGCCAACTACACAACCCATTTAGCCACGTTTCCAGTGGTGTTGGGGCTGTGGAGGACGGTTCTCAGCGGGTATGAGGTAACCACCGAGATCTTGTGAGCTTTGAAGTAATGGATCAGCTTCCTTGATGCAACGAGGACTGCATAGAGCAGCTTGTGCACCTCTGGATATCTTCTCTTGGCATCATGGAGGACCTCGCTGACGATGTAGACCGGACGCTAGATGGTTTGGACCCTCCTGGAGGGGTCCGAAGCGTCTTCTTGTAGAGGTCCGGGACTCGGGGGCTCCCAGCCCTCAGGCGTGAGACTGCACTCTAGGAGCTCGGACCTAGGTGTGCTCCAGTTGTCAGGTCTAAGCGGCTGAAACCCAACCAGTTTTTGTTGGTGAGGTTCGGAACTTGGGGGCCCCTGGTTCCCTGGTCCGAGACTGCACTGTGGGAGCTTAGACCCAGATGCACGCCTGTTGCTGGGTCTAGATGGCTGAGACCCGACTGGTTCTTCTTGGGGAGGTCCGGGACTCGGTGGCCCCTAGCTCCCTTGTCCAGGACTGCACTCTAGGAGCTCGGACCCAGATGCACGCCTATTGCTAGGTCTAGATGGCTGAGACCCGACTGGTTCTTCTTGGGGAGGTCCGGGACTTGGGCCCCTCTAGCCCCCAGGTCTGGGACTGCATTCTGGGAGCTCGAACCCAGATATGCATTGATCATCAGGTCCACCTATTTGGGACCTGATTACTTCTCCATCCCAAGGATTTCCCGTGGAGCCTGAGCCAGGGGACTTTAGAACAACGGCAGCTAGGGCTTCTTCTGGGACTTGAGAGTGATGGAGTTCTGGTTGCTCTGCAATCAGAACCATGCTCACGACCTCAGTTGTGGCAGCGATGTAGAGGAGCAGTGGCTCGCCTTGTTCAGGGGCCACCATGACTGGTAGCGTTGTGCAGAACTTCTTCAGCTCCTGGAACGCCTCATCCACCTCCTCGGTCCATACGAATGGACCAGACTTGCGTAGAAGCTTGAAGAACGGAAGAGCCCGCTCGACCCGTCTAGAGATAAATTGACTAAGCGTAGCCAAGCATCCGGTAAGCTTTTACACATCCTTGATGCGGGCACGGGGCTGCATTAGTTCTATCGCCTTAATCTTCTCTAGGTTAGCTTTGATCCCTCGGTGTGAGACCAAGAAAACGAGCATCTTTCCTGCAGAGACCCCGATGATACATTTGTCTAGGTTCAACTTCGTGCGTGTGGAACACAGTCTATCAAAGACTAGGGCTAGGTCGTCGATCAGAGATGCTTGCGACTTAACCTTCACTATGATGTCATCAACATAAACCTCGACCAGGTCCCAAATGAGGTTCCCGAACGTCTTGTGCCTTGCACGCACAAAAGTGGAAAGGGCACTCTCAAGACCATAAGGCATGGACACATAGCAGTATAGACCATCTACTGTGATGAAGGCAGTATTCTTCATCTTCCCTAGACATAGGTATCTGGTGTAAACTTGAGTATGCATCTAGGAAACACAGTAGATCACAACCAGATGTGGAATCGACTATTTGGTCTATACAGGGGAGAGGGAATGGATCCTTCGAACATGCCTTATTGAGGGTGGTGTAGTTGATGCACTTGCATAGCTTCCCGCTAGCTTTGCGGATGACAACAGGGTTGGCCAACCATCGTGGATGATGGACCTATCGGATGAAGCCAACATCGAGCAACTCCTTGATTTCATCACAGATGAAGTTTTGCCGCTCGATGGATTGCTTTCGAGGCTTTTGTTGGACCGGCCGGGCGTCGGGATGGATCTTCAGTTGGTGCTCAATCACCTCCCTAGGGATCACGGGCGTTTCTGACGGTTGCCAGGCAAACACGTCGACATTGGCCCAGAGGAAGGTGACGGGCGCGTCTTCCTATTTGTCTCCTAGGACCTCGTCGATTCAGGTGGTCTGGGCGACATCAGGAACGACTTGGACGACCTTGACTGGTAAGTCCTCACCATCCGAGGGCTACACACGGGGTGCAGATGTCACCCCTCGCTGACGGATGCTTGGAGGCGGCCGACTAGCTTTGGCGTGACCGGAAGAGGCCTCACGTGCTGATTCCAGCACTTGGAGATTTTCCAGCGTTGAGGCAGCCACGGTGCGGTTACCGCGGATCTTGAGGATGCCACTCAGGGTTGGCATCTTCATGATTAAGTAGCCGTAGTGGGCTACTGCCATGAACCTATACAGAGCTCGTCTGCCGATTATGGTGTTGAAGGGGAGGCTGACCTCCGTAACGTCGAAGACGACGCTCTCCGTACAGTAGTTCTCAGGCGTCCCAAATGTCACTGGGAGGGGGATGCTACCGCACAGGAAGATTGGGTGCCGACCTACCTCCGATAATGGTCTCGAGGGGGTAAGCTGGGACATGGGGATTTGCAGCTTCTTGAAAGCTGCAAGACTGATAACGCTGAGGGCTTCCCCGCCATCAATCAACACGTGGTAGAGCTTCACGTTGGAGATGGTCGGGGCAACGAGGAGAGGTAGCTGCCTGACACCATCCATGTTCTCGGGGCAGTCGGAGGCGTCAAAGCTGATCGGCGTCTCCATCCATTTGTGATGTGGCACCGGCCCCAGGACTGGGGTGGCTGCTGCCACTGCCCGACGGACTGCTTGACGGCTCGTCTAGATGAGACATCAGAAGAAGCCCCGTATATCACGCAGAGTGTGCCGGCCGCTTGGCTGCCGCTTGGCCAGACCGGTCCGCTTTGGAGCGGGGGGTAGCCGCGTCGTCGCCCGCCTGGAGACGATGGCGAGCTGGGCGAGAAGGCTCCCAATGAGAAGTTATGTTCACCATGGTCGCGTGGAGAGCGTGGAAAGGCCCCCCTACTTGGCGCACCAAATGTTAGAGTGTGAGCTGCGACACTCCTCCCGACCTGCTGGGAAGCAGCCCCCGAGGTTCTTTTTTTCCGGAGGGGGCTTGGCGCCCTACGCGACCTGGGGTCAAGAGGGCGGATGAACACCGAGATTTACATGGTTCAGGCCGCTAGAGCATAATACCCTACGTCCACGAGAGTGCTTGTTCTATTGTTTGAGCGTGAGTGATTGTGCGTTGTGGGATCTGGAATGCAAACCCTCTGTCATGTGGTCACCCTAGTCCTTTTATAGTTCAAGGCCGGGGTGGTTACAATGAAGCTTGGGGCCCGACAAGTGGCCCCAATGCTAAGTGTACCCTATACATGATCTAGGGCTTCGTCCTCTGAGTAGAGCGGTCGACGGGGGAGTTAAGTCCCGTCGCCCGGCGCGCTGAGCGCCCCTGACCACGTGTCAGGTGACGATGAAGACGTCGTCTTTTCGCCTCGTCTTCTCTCCCTGCTTGGGTGGCTTCGTGCTGTTGAGCAGCACTATACCGCTGTCACGCCTTTGCCCTATCTTTTCACTGTAATGGTGAACGTGCAGAGGACGGAGGCGTGCGCAGTGCGCCATGCTTCTGTGGAAGGCGCAAGCCTTGAATGCAAAGCCTGACATCACACTTCCTTCTCGACTTCGTCGACCCACGGCCCACGACGGATCGTGGGGCACGTGGCGGCTCTAGAGCTCTTATCGACGGGCTTGGTGCCAGGGGACACATGGTGGCTCCAGACCTTACCTCAGCAGGGAGGCTCGAACCGAAGCCCACGGCACGTGTCAGCGCCAGAACTGTCCTCAGCAGGGAGGTGGCTCGGAGCCAGAGGACACGTTGCATCTCCGGCCCTCACCTCAGCGGGGAGGCTAGGTCAGAGCCCAGGGCACGTGTCAGCACCGGAGCTGTCCTCAGTTGGGAGGTGGCTCGGAGCCAGAGGACAATTGGCAGCCCCGGACCTCACCTCAGCGGGGAGGCTTGGGCTGGAGCCCAGGGCACGTGTCAGCCCCGGTGCTGTCCTCAGCATGGAGGTGTCTCGGAGCCAGGGGACACGTGGCAGCCCCGGACCTCACCTCAGTGGGGAGGCTCGGACCAGAGCCCATGGCACGTGTCAGCTTCGCAGCTCAAGCGCACGTGGCAGCCCTAGGGCTGACTGTGGGGCCAAGGGCACGTGCCTTATGTTGGGGCCCGTCTCAGTAGGGAGGCGGGGCCCAGGCTGTCTTTTACCCACTACGTGGGGGTACCCGGTCTGCATGGTACCGACACTATATATGTGTGCTTAGGATCAATTAACGGAGGTTCTTTGATTGGTGTGGCTTGATGCCTCTCATGCAATCCGACTCAATATTGCAGGTGAACACCGAAATTTATGTGGTTAGGGCCGTCGGAGCGTAATACCCTACGTCCACGGGAGTGTTTTCTCTATTGCTCGTGAGTACGAGTGTGTGAGTTGCAGGGTTGCCAACCGGGCCCTTGTCGGATGGTCACCCCGGTCCTTTTATAGTCCAAGGCCTAGGTAGTTACAATGTGGCTTGGGGCCCGACAGGTGGCCCCAAAGCTATGTGAACCCTATACACGATCTAGGGTTTTATACCCTGAGTAGAGTAGTCGGTGAGGGGTTAAGTTCCACCACCCAGCGCGCTGAACGCCACTGACCGTGTGTCAGGTGATGATGAAGAAGTCGTCTTGTCGCTGCGTCTTCTCATTGTGCTTGGGTGACTTAGTGCTGTTGGGCGGCACTATCCCGTTGTCACGCCTTGTCGTCCTGTCTTGTCACCGTAATGGTGCGTGGGCAGAGAACGGGGGCGTGCCCCTTACGCCAAGATCCTGGGGAAGGCGCGAACCATGAATGTGTGGCCTGACAGCGCACTTCCTCCTTGACTTCGTCGACCCATGGCCCACGAAGGATCGTGGGGCACATGGCGGCTTCGGAGCTCTCATCGACGGGTACGAAGCCGGGAGACACGTGGCAGCTCTAGACCTCACCTCAGCGGGGAGGCTCGTAGAGGAGCCCAGGACACGTGTCGGCTCCGGAGCCCTCCTCGGTATGGAGGAGGATCAGAGCCCACTTGACACATGGCAGCTCCGGACCTCACCTGAGCAGGGAGGCCCGGACCGGATCCTAGGGCATGTGTCGGCTCCGGAGCCCTCCTCAACAGGGAGGAGGTTTAGAGCCCACTAACACGTGGCAGCCCCGGACCTCACCTCAGTAGGGAGGTTTCGGCCAGAGGCAAGGGCACTAGTCGGCTTCATAGCCCAAGACACGTGGCAGCCCCGGGTCTGACCTCGGGGCCAAGGACATGTGGCAGCTCCGGAGCCCTCCTTAGCAGGGAGGAGGTTCGGAGCCCGGATACACGTGGTAGCTCTGAACCCCACCTCAGCAGGGGGGCTAGGTCCAGAGCCAAGGACACGTGCTGGATCTAGAGACTAGACGCACGTGGCTGATCCCGGGGCCAAGGACACGTGGTCTCTCTAGCGCCCGCCTCAACACGGAGGCGGGGCTTGGGTTGTCTTTTACCCTTCATGCAGGGGCACCTGGTTCTCAGGGTACCAACAGTGTCCCCCGGGCCCATCTCGGGGGAGACAACGATCCCGTAGGTGGGGCCTCCATCTTTCTCGTGTGGTGGTTTTGAACCCGTACTTTGGAAACCAAAGTGATGGCGAGATGTCAGCGCAGTGGATGCATGGTTGTACTTGGAAGACGAAAAGGTTACACGTCCTTGGTGTAGTGGGTGAATCGTTCAGTCAAAGCAGAAGCAAGTCATCGGCGTAATGGACGCGTGTCTGCTTTTGACTGGTGGGTCGTGGCGACTTTCTTGAGGGGTTGCCTGGGGTATTTACTTCGGTAGCCCACGGGTCGGCCGTCGTAGTTCCACCGCGCCGCTTTTCTCGAGAACCGCCGGA
Source organism: Neostapfia colusana (assembly GCA_030760725.1). Lineage (NCBI taxonomy): Eukaryota > Viridiplantae > Streptophyta > Magnoliopsida > Poales > Poaceae > Neostapfia > Neostapfia colusana. The sequence goes on from JASWHV010000011.1 coordinate 23,512,481, forward strand.
CGTTCTCGAGGAGTCCCCCGCCTGGCCCCTAGTGTCTGATGGGTGGACTTGGTGACACGACCCCACTGGTCCTGTCGAGCCAGGATCACGCTGAGGGGTGCTGCGTTGCACAACACCGTATAACACACGTCAAAGGTACAAAGCGGAAGCGGAAGCTTTATTACATAAACAAGTTTATTAACATGTTTACATCAAAATAAGTTTAGTCCACACTCGCGGGCGTAGACTAAGCATCAAGTGCACGTTCAGCCCTCGAACGTGTCCTTGCTAGCACACTCGCACACTAACTCTGCGGCGTGCACGACTCCCACTCGACGGGGTTCCCCTCCTGGGGTTCCGTCTCCTCTTCGGGAGTCCCTTCCTCATAGAACCCTGCAAAAGCTTCAAACACAAGCAGTGAGCACGAAGGCTCAGCAAGTCTGACCCGTCTCACCTAAACATGAAACTTCTACATGAGGGTGATGGGTTGCATGAGGTAAAAATCATTTGCAAGGACTCGCCTAATTAGTAGAACCTTACTTTCAAGTTTTAGCAGCAGGTTGTGGAGAACTTTACGCTAAGGCACATGAGAGAGCCGCAATCAAACAAGAAACGCATTTCTCTCATGTACTTTGCCCAAAGTTGAAAAGAACTTTAGTTAGCACTAAGCTACAACATATCATTAACAATCAATATCCAACTTTCAATCAGCAACATTTTAACATGTAACTAGCCTGTTCTTTCTACGTCACGGTACAGTGAACAAGTGGTACTCACTGACCGCGAGGGACGGCGATTATAATCGATTTACACCTGCAGGGTTACCCGAACAACCCGTCACGTACGCCCGTACTCGATGTTGCCTACAACAACCATCACGGACGCCGTACGCGACTACCTTTCACCCGTTAGCCAAATATTGAACCGGTCCCATCGTCCCGAGCAAGAGGTCCCTGCACGCGCATCTCTGTGCCGCCAGCTGATTTACACCTCGAGCTCTCAACCTACCCTCTGAACGACGGGCAATGCCTCAATACCCAGCTACCCGAGTTACATCAGTTTCCCGGTTCCCATATAGCCGGTAGGTCTTCGGTACTGTTCTAGCTTGTTCAACAGGCCCGCACACGGCTCGGTCCTCAATCGACACAAGCGGAGCTACAGCACACAGGCCCCAAAGTCCTGCTGCCCTTACTCTCCGCTCGGTCTCATTTTCTTGCCATGTGTATCATGTGCTATCTCTACCCGAGCAATGTGCCTCTAGCCTATTCTCGCGAGTAGTTCCAACTACTCGACTTGTACCGAATCCTACTCTATCCTAGCAATGCAGTGGCTAACGGGGTTTGCAATCCTAAACCCCAACCCATGGTTTTCTTGGCTATGCAGTGGGGTTTCCAAACAAGACTCTGATGCACAACATAAAGAAAACAAGTATGTGCTCAAAACAATAAAAATTTATAAAATGGTTAATGCAAACCGGGGCTTGCCTTGCTGCTCTTGGTCGTAGGCTAGCTGTTCCTCCGGAGTAACGAAGTCTAGGACTTCGGGTTCCTCCTCGACCTTAGCGACTACATGATAAGAACAATGTATGTATTAATTAAATGCTTTTGTATTAACTTTGAAGTTGTGAAGTCTATAACCTTTACTAGATAGACCTAATGACTGTGAAACTTTTACTGTGGCTTGGTTACAACCTAAACAGAGACTTGGTCAAGTTTTAGTTGCAGCAAAGCTCATTTGAGCCCTCCACAAATAATTATGTCCTTGACCTTAATTAAAGGCTTTTAGGGTGTTCTAGGTATTTTCATGAAACAAACTATGACTTTCTGAAAACTAGATTTTCAGAGGGTTCTAATGGAATTGGTCTCACTTAATTTGGAAGTCTCTAACTAAAGATATGAGCTAAACAATTTCAGAGAAAATTCTGAAAATGTTTCTGAACATTTTCTATTTTCTCTGGAACAGTTTTACTAATCACACCATTAGGTGGACTAAATGAGCTCAAATGGATCTGAAATTTTTATGGTAGTTCAAGGATATTTTGGTGAACATCTCAGCAAAATTTCAGGATTTTCCTCCAAATGATTCTCCAGTTAAAATTCCTAACAGTTTAAACTTTAAGGAATTAATTCTGGAGAATTAAGGAATCTCATGAAGTGACACTTGATTTTCTGGAAAGTACTCAAAGAGCTGAATCCAGCAAAATTTGGTTCACTCAATTTGGAGCTTTCTAGCCAAAGTTATAAGGATTTGAAGTTTGAAGGAAATCTGAAAATCGGGGAAAAGTTTAAACTCGCGCGTGGGCCCAGGAGACACGCGTCGCACGCCGAAGCGACAGCACACCGCGGCCCACAAGGCTTTTGCGCGCCAGCACACCCGATCCCGGCCGCAGCCGGATCCCGATTTAAAATATCGGCCGCTGACAGCTGGGGTCCACCCCCTTCTTCAACCTCGCGACACCCGCGCTCCGCCGCCGAGGGACCTCGCCGGAGAGCTCGCCGCCGGCTGCTGTACAGCTTCAAACTTCTTGATTCTGGCCGCCCCTGCCTACTTTTACTTGGGGAACATGATCCGAGGGTCAGCTGCTCATGACAACGGCCGGAGCATGGTCGGCGACGAGCCGCCATATCGGAACGACTTCGGCCATGTCGGCTGATGCTCCTAGTGCCTCAGCTACTTGGGAAACCGGTCGGGGAGCATCAGTGGACCTCAGAGAAGGTCGACATGAACTCGGGGCAGCTCGGGGAAGGCCCGAAATAGGTCCTCACCGTGCGCCCGATACCCCCCGTGCGTTCCGCCATTAGTAGACCTTGAATTACGCCGGGCACAGAAGTTCTCCGGCCCAGAGTTGTGAAGGCAACTTGTGCGTCACCGTGTCTAGTTCGTGTGGGAGTGGCCTGAGGCCCTCTAATCCTTTCTAGAGCACGAATTAAACAGAATCGTACCCGAGGGTCGTTCTGCACACAGAAAGGGGAAAAGTGGAAATTCGCCGCCGGTGAGCAACCACTCGAGCTGTGGCTCGGGGATGAGCAGCACCGATCACTTGCGCGTCCAAGGGTGCCTTGGCTCGGGCGTGACAACGCCCAGGTTGGGCTGTCCACGAGAGTCCGAGGTGCGGCGGTTTCCAGTTCCGAGTTTGATCTTTCGGCACAGCCGATATCACTCGGTTTCAATCGATTTCTATCAATGGGAAGGATGGAGGATGGTTGCTAGTACCTTGCTGGGACCTTGGAATGGAAAGAGGGAGCTGCGATCGGCTTGATCAAGCAGGAACTCGAGCGGCGGCGATGGCAGTGGGAAAAGCAGTCGCGCACGTCGGTAGCTCGGGGAAATGGTGACTGAGGCACGCCGGGGAGGGAATAAATAGCTCGGCCGGCTGGCCTCCGGCTTGGGGCACGCAGCAGGAGCTGGCGCCGGCCGGCCCCTTCGGTGGCGCGCGCGCACAACAGCCGGGAACCGACTGAACTGTGGTTCAGTCGGTTTGCTTTGAGGCTGAGGCTGACATGTGGGTCCCACTCCTCTTTTAACCTCTGAAATTTATTCCTAACAGCTGTGGTAAACAGTGAACCCTATTCTACCCTTGGCAACTCAAATTATTCACCCAAGAGCCATTTGAATTGATCAAAGTTCAAATGAGGTTTGGTTTGAATGAATTTCAGCACAAGTGCAGTTTGAAATTCAAATAAAGTTTGAATTTCTCCCCCTTAGCTCATGTCAAGATCAACTCCAAATGGAGTGAAAATTGGTGTGTGAGCTCACAAAAATGTGCTGAGCAAGAATATGCCTTCCACTTTTAAATTCAGTGGGTGAAAACAGTTTGAATTTGAATATGTTTTCAAACTGCCCCTTTCCTATCTACACCCAAGATGACCTCAAAAATGTTTTGAATTTGGGTGAAACTTGGCATGGACATCCTTGGCAAAGTGTAGGAGTTTTCATATGTCCAGCCCATCTATATCACATGTGGGAAGTACCACTTTTGCAATGTGTGAGTTTGTTCCCTAATGAGCATGTTGATAATTGTTACTTGCTCTTTATTTGTGTTCATCATTTTTCCTCAAATGAGGTGTGTGGTGTGGGGATGAACACTGCAAATGGGTGTCAAAAACTGAGGCCCTTACATTCCTCCCCCCTTAAAAGAATCTCGTCCCGAGATTATAAGGTGAAAATGAGAGAGAGGACGGTGGAAAAATTACCGGATATGCGACGTGAGAAAGTCGGGGTAGTTAGTGCGAAGGAATTCTTCGCTCTCCCATGTCGCTTCATCCATGGAGTGATTACTCCACAGAACCTTGTAGAACCACAACGTACGGTTGCGTGTGGTTCGGGCCTTTTCATCAATAATCTGCACCGGTTCCTCCCGATAGGTGAGATCCGGTTGCAGTTCTTCAATGTCTTCCAGCTGAACGGTAGTTGATAGCTTGAGACACTTCCTCAGCTGGGAAATGTGAAAGACGTCGTGCACACCGGAAAGTGCTTCTGGTAATCTTAGCCGGTATGCCACCGATCCACATCTTTCGGTAATCTGGAATGGACCGATGAATCGGGGTGCTAACTTTCCTCTCACCCCAAATCTGTTTACGCCCTTCATTGGAGACACTCGTAGGTATACGTGATCTCCAACTTCGAATTGTAATGGGCGCCTCCTCCGGTCCGCATACTGTTTCTGTCGGGATTGAGCGGCTTTTAGGTTCGCTTGAATTAATCGAACCTTTTCTTCCGCGTTGTTGACAAGATCAAGCCCGAAGGTAACCCTCTCGCCAGATTCACACCAGTTCAGTGGTGTGCGGCATTTCCTGCCGTATAGCGCCTCGTAGGGCGCCATCTTGATGCTGGCTTGGTACCCATTGTTGTACGAGAACTCGGCTAATGGCAAGTGATCATCCCAATTCTTGCCGTGGTCGATAGCGCAAGCTCGTAGCATGTCTTCTAGGATTTGATTTACCCGCTCCGTTTGCCCATCCGTCTGCGGGTGGTAGGCTGAACTACGGATCAGCTTCGTCCCCAAGGCAGCGTGGAGCTGCTCCCAAAAACGGGACACAAATAAAGTGCCCCGGTCCGATACGATAGTACGGGGTACGCCGTATAAGCATAGGATCCGTGAGATGTACAGTTCAGCGTACTTCTTGGCGTTGTAGTTGGTGTTGACCGGGATGAAATGGGCAACTTTGGTGAGCCGATCGACGATCACCCACACAGAATCATGTTTCTGTAAGGTGGTGGGTAAACCGACGACGAAATCCATGCTCACGTCCTCCCACTTCCAGGCAGGAATGCCCAGTGGTTGCAGCAGTCCCGGTTTCCGCATGTGGTCTGCCTTCACCCTTCGACATGTATCACACTCGGACACGTATTTTGCCGTCTCTCGCTTCATCCGTGTCCACCAAAACTTTCTTCTGAGTTCTTGATACATTTTGTTGCTGCCGGGGTGAATAGAAAACTTTGATAAGTGAGCCTCATCAAAGATTTTCTTCCGTAACTCCGGGTTTCGGGGTACGACGATCCGGTCCTTGAACCATAGGACGCCGTCTCCGTCCTTCCGGAAACATTTCAACTCCCCACTGTCTACACGTCTCCGCAAATGCGATATGCCCTTGTCATTCTTCTGGGCTGCCGCTATCTCTTCACGGATGGTGGGGATCAAAGCTAGGTTGTAGAGAGCTCCATGTGGAATCACATGTAGTGGTGGTTCGCTCTCTTCCAACGGTGTGATGGTCAGATTATTGACGTGTGACTTGCGGCTTAGCGCGTCTGCCACAACGTTTGCCTTGCCCGGATGATAATGGATCTCTATCTCGTAATCCTTTATCAGTTCTAACCATCTTCGTTGCCTCATGTTCAGCTCCTTCTGAGTGAATATGTACTTGAGGCTTTTGTGGTCGGTATATAAATGTACGAGGTTACCGAGTAGGTAGTGCCTCCACATTTTCAGTGCAAGTACCACGGCAGCGAGCTCCAAGTCGTGAGTTGGATAATTTTGCTCATGATTCCTAAGCTGCCGTGACCCATACGCGACCACCCTTCGGTCTTGCATCAACACACATCCGAGCCCAATGCCGGATGCATCGCAGTACACATCGAACGGTTTTGTTGTGTCTGGCTGCGCCAAAACCGGTGCTGATGTCAGGTGCTTGACTAAAGCCTTGAATGCTGCTTCACATGCTGGACTCCAAACATATTTGGTAGCCTTCTTCAGCAGCTCTGTCATTGGCTTGGCAATCTTCGAGAAGTTCGGAATGAACCTCCGATAATATCCCGCGAGTCCGAGGAAACTCCGTACCTCATGAACAGTTCTCGGGGATTTCCAATTCAGCACTTGCGTGATTTTGCTCGGGTCCACAGCGATACCCTCCGCTGAGATGATATGCCCGAGGAAAGGCACTTGCGATATCCAAAACTCGCATTTGCTGAACTTTGCGTATAACTTGTGATCCCGCAGCCGTTGCAAGACTATACGCAGATGTTTCTTGTGATCTTCCTCCGACTTGGAATATACCAGGATGTCGTCGATGAAGACCACGACAAACTTGTCCAGCTCCGGCATGAACACCGAGTTCATTAAGTACATGAAGTGAGCTGGAGCATTGGTGAGGCCAAAGGACATGACCAGGTACTCATAAAGTCCGTACCTTGTCGAAAAAGCTGTCTTTGGAATGTCCTCAGCCCTGATCTTAATCTGATGGTACCCGGATCTTAAATCCATCTTGGAAAAGACCTTTGCTTCGACCAACTGATCAAACAACATGTCGATCCGTGGCAACGGGTACTTGTTCTTGATGGTTACGGCATTTAATGGACGGTAGTCCACGCAAAGCCGCAACGTTTCATCCTTCTTTTTGACAAATAATGCCGAACAGCCCCATGGCGAGGAGCTCGGCCTAATAAAACCCTTCTCCAGAAGGTCCGTGAGCTGAGTCTTCAGTTCAGCCAACTCCTTGGGCGCCATCTTGTACGGCCTTCGGGATATTGGCATGGTTCCCGGTGCAAGTTCAATCTTGAACTCCACCTCTCTATCGGGTGGCATCCCCGGCAAATCATCCGGGAATACATCAGGGAATTCTCGGACCACTGGAATGTCTTCCAATCTGATGGTTGTGGCTTGATAGACACTTGGAAGTTTTATTTCTGGACTGTCCAGAAATAATGAGTGAGAACCGTGCACTCCTGAGTTTAAGTGCACGACTCGGAGGACGGTGTCTAAAACAGCGCCGTGGCGGGTTAACCACGACATCCCTAGGATGACATCGACCTTCTGTCCCTCTAAGATAATGAGAGACGTGGGGTACACTCTACCCGCTAAGCATAATGGTGCTTTGGAGACCATTACGCTTGCTGAAATCTTCCCACCCGGTGAACAAATTAAATATGGACTATCGGTGGGTAGTATTGGCAAGCTGTGTTTAGCAATGAAAGCTTGGCTAATAAAATTATGCGTGGCGCCTGAATCAAATAGTACTATAGCGGGATGCTGGTGGAGTTGGAACATACCCGCAAGGATTGGCTCGCCCTCCGGCACGTCCTCAATGGCAAGCTGGTGGACAGTACCGGGCCTAGGGTTTGCCCGCCGCGCATTAGTAGGGTTCCGGGGTTGATTCCTCCCCGGAAACTGTGGTGCCACTCCGCCGCCTTGCCTCTCCGGGCAACTGCTCGCGAAGTGTCCTGGACGACCACACTTGTAACATGTGGCCGCTGCTGGTGGAGTACTTGGTGGACGAAAGCCCGGCATGCGTTGCGGAGGTGCAAACGCACGCGGCATCGCCCGCTGCTGCTGTTGTTGTTGCGGTGGTGCTGGCAGTGCCGGCCGGAATGCCGGTGAAGAATACGGCCGACCGCGGAACGGCATCGACCGCTGTGGTGGCTGCCAGCGCGGACCTGATGGTGGGCGATTCACCATCCGAAACTTCTGAGAAGGACCGCCTCCTTCTCCGCTGCTCTGCGGCGCGCTTCGCTTTCGCTCTGCCGCCGCCAACTCCTTGCCGGAGTCTTCCTGAACAATCGCAGCATCAATTATGTCGTTGAGGCTGCCGCGATTGAACATCGCCAGCTTGTCCTTCAGGAGCGGGTTAAGCCCCTGGTAAAAGTGGTCCCGCCGCTTCTCGTCCGTATCTGCGTGATACGACGCGTAGAGTGCGAGATCGTTGAACGCTCTGGAGTACTCCAGCGCGTTCCGGCTCCCTTGTTGCAGGTGTAGGAATTCCTGCGTCTTCCTCTCACCGTGACGGTGAATGGCACCCAACCGGGTGGCGTAGGCCCTGCAGGAACCTCGACATGGATCGTCCACGTCTTGTTCCCCTCTTCGCCTTCTTCCTTGGCGAAGTATTGCGGCATCTGGTTGTACCCGAAATATTGGAGCATTAGCCACAATGCTCCCGGGTAGCCGCTACGGTCAGAGCAGTGGGAAACTACCCACCCGTTCTCCAACCGTTTATCTGCTGCCATCTGTAAAAATATATTTGAGAAATGTCAAATATTTATTTACACAGTAGACCATTGAGTTATAACATAAGATATGTCATTGAACCCTTAACACTTGGAAACATAGTTCAAATTTTTAAACAAATTTGACTGCTGATCTGCTGTTCCCATGACAGCCCTGACCAGTTTCCATATTAATCTGATTTAGGCCAGGTTAAAAGCAAAACCAGTCCTGGAGCTCAACATCAAAGTTAAAGTTAACTTCAATAGCTTTCCAGAAAGTATTTGGTTGGCCTAAGATCTGCTCTGGTTCAACAGTTATGAGATGTCAAAGTTAACAGAATTTCTGGAAACAATTGGACAGCACCTCCCTGCCTTAGGTACTGATTTGATCCAAGAATTCCAGTTAATTCTGTTCCTAATCTGACAAAACTTTCTGTTACAAAGTTGTAACCCATCTCATAAGCTTCCCAGAACCACCTCATTTTCTATTTTTGGATTTTTATGCAGGAAGTTATGCTTAATTTACAGAGAGTCTACAGAGAGTCTTTGCTCCGTCCTGTTTTCTGGACAGTTTCAACTCTACTGCATTTTTCGAGTGGTTAAGGGATGAAACACCTCTGGAACTCAACAGAAAAGTTGTAAAGCTCCTCCAAAGCTTTCCAGAAATGTATCATACGACCCCAACCTCGAAAGAACTCAACCTCTAACCTCTGATTAACTTCAGCCTTGATTTAGCTGAAAACAGAGTGCTCTGTCCTTATCATCCTATAAGTTGAAAACTTATTAACTTTGAATATCCTGTTCAAGGGAAGGAGTTACATCAAGTTTTACTACTTTGGATCAAAACCTTCAAGTTTTTAAATGAAGTTGTTCATTTAGTTGGGTGTGACGTCGAGGCGTCACCAGATTATGTCGGTACTACGTCCTCACAAAGGAAAAACCTATACCGGATTTAGCCGGCTTCGTTAGTTCAGTGGCACTACTCGTCACTCGCACACGGATGCTACACGTCTACCGTTTCGTGGTAAGGCTACCTGCAGAAACTCAAACAATCATCAGACTCGGCTGCACACCGAGCCCGGAATCCATACAGTTTGTACACCCGGCCGTCATCACTCGCCCGGATGTTCTCAAGCCAAACACGCCTTGAGTTACGTGTTCACGTTTCAGACCACGTGACGGGGTCTCCCATGTTGCACCACGCACGCCAGGGACAGACGTTGCTCGAATACCCCAAACGACATGAAGAGTCGTAGAGGATATCAAAGCGGGTCGGGTTACCTGCCACCCGTGGGGCTCCACCCTTCAGCTTGTGCGCACTGGTGGACAGCGCTTACGTGCACCCCCCAAGACATGAACGTCCCGAGATGCACGATTTTCCGACATAACAAATAAGTTAATAAGCCACTTTCTATATACTAATAACATCCTTATACGGGCTACTAACTCGTTCCTCACTGGATTTTTGAAAAAGAAGACCTTTGTACTGTGTTAAACCTCAAGCGAGCTCTGATACCACGCTGACACGACCCCACTGGTCCTGTCGAGCCAGGATCACGCTGAGGGGTGCTGCGTTGCACAACACCGTATAACACACGTCAAAGGTACAAAGCGGAAGCGGAAGCTTTATTACATAAACAAGTTTATTAACATGTTTACATCAAAATAAGTTTAGTCCACACTCGCGGGCGTAGACTAAGCATCAAGTGCACGTTCAGCCCTCGAACGTGTCCTTGCTAGCACACTCGCACACTAACTCTGCGGCGTGCACGACTCCCACTCGACGGGGTTCCCCTCCTGGGGTTCCGTCTCCTCTTCGGGAGTCCCTTCCTCATAGAACCCTGCAAAAGCTTCAAACACAAGCAGTGAGCACGAAGGCTCAGCAAGTCTGACCCGTCTCACCTAAACATGAAACTTCTACATGAGGGTGATGGGTTGCATGAGGTAAAAATCATTTGCAAGGACTCGCCTAATTAGTAGAACCTTACTTTCAAGTTTTAGCAGCAGGTTGTGGAGAACTTTACGCTAAGGCACATGAGAGAGCCGCAATCAAACAAGAAACGCATTTCTCTCATGTACTTTGCCCAAAGTTGAAAAGAACTTTAGTTAGCACTAAGCTACAACATATCATTAACAATCAATATCCAACTTTCAATCAGCAACATTTTAACATGTAACTAGCCTGTTCTTTCTACGTCACGGTACAGTGAACAAGTGGTACTCACTGACCGCGAGGGACGGCGATTATAATCGATTTACACCTGCAGGGTTACCCGAACAACCCGTCACGTACGCCCGTACTCGATGTTGCCTACAACAACCATCACGGACGCCGTACGCGACTACCTTTCACCCGTTAGCCAAATATTGAACCGGTCCCATCGTCCCGAGCAAGAGGTCCCTGCACGCGCATCTCTGTGCCGCCAGCTGATTTACACCTCGAGCTCTCAACCTACCCTCTGAACGACGGGCAATGCCTCAATACCCAGCTACCCGAGTTACATCAGTTTCCCGGTTCCCATATAGCCGGTAGGTCTTCGGTACTGTTCTAGCTTGTTCAACAGGCCCGCACACGGCTCGGTCCTCAATCGACACAAGCGGAGCTACAGCACACAGGCCCCAAAGTCCTGCTGCCCTTACTCTCCGCTCGGTCTCATTTTCTTGCCATGTGTATCATGTGCTATCTCTACCCGAGCAATGTGCCTCTAGCCTATTCTCGCGAGTAGTTCCAACTACTCGACTTGTACCGAATCCTACTCTATCCTAGCAATGCAGTGGCTAACGGGGTTTGCAATCCTAAACCCCAACCCATGGTTTTCTTGGCTATGCAGTGGGGTTTCCAAACAAGACTCTGATGCACAACATAAAGAAAACAAGTATGTGCTCAAAACAATAAAAATTTATAAAATGGTTAATGCAAACCGGGGCTTGCCTTGCTGCTCTTGGTCGTAGGCTAGCTGTTCCTCCGGAGTAACGAAGTCTAGGACTTCGGGTTCCTCCTCGACCTTAGCGACTACATGATAAGAACAATGTATGTATTAATTAAATGCTTTTGTATTAACTTTGAAGTTGTGAAGTCTATAACCTTTACTAGATAGACCTAATGACTGTGAAACTTTTACTGTGGCTTGGTTACAACCTAAACAGAGACTTGGTCAAGTTTTAGTTGCAGCAAAGCTCATTTGAGCCCTCCACAAATAATTATGTCCTTGACCTTAATTAAAGGCTTTTAGGGTGTTCTAGGTATTTTCATGAAACAAACTATGACTTTCTGAAAACTAGATTTTCAGAGGGTTCTAATGGAATTGGTCTCACTTAATTTGGAAGTCTCTAACTAAAGATATGAGCTAAACAATTTCAGAGAAAATTCTGAAAATGTTTCTGAACATTTTCTATTTTCTCTGGAACAGTTTTACTAATCACACCATTAGGTGGACTAAATGAGCTCAAATGGATCTGAAATTTTTATGGTAGTTCAAGGATATTTTGGTGAACATCTCAGCAAAATTTCAGGATTTTCCTCCAAATGATTCTCCAGTTAAAATTCCTAACAGTTTAAACTTTAAGGAATTAATTCTGGAGAATTAAGGAATCTCATGAAGTGACACTTGATTTTCTGGAAAGTACTCAAAGAGCTGAATCCAGCAAAATTTGGTTCACTCAATTTGGAGCTTTCTAGCCAACGTTATAAGGATTTGAAGTTTGAAGGAAATCTGAAAATCGGGGAAAAGTTTAAACTCGCGCGTGGGCCCAGGAGACACGCGTCGCACGCCGAAGCGACAGCACACCGCGGCCCACAAGGCTTTTGCGCGCCAGCACACCCGATCCCGGCCGCAGCCGGATCCCGATTTAAAATATCGGCCGCTGACAGCTGGGGTCCACCCCCTTCTTCAACCTCGCGACACCCGCGCTCCGCCGCCGAGGGACCTCGCCGGAGAGCTCGCCGCCGGCTGCTGTACAGCTTCAAACTTCTTGATTCTGGCCGCCCCTGCCTACTTTTACTTGGGGAACATGATCCGAGGGTCAGCTGCTCATGACAACGGCCGGAGCATGGTCGGCGACGAGCCGCCATATCGGAACGACTTCGGCCATGTCGGCTGATGCTCCTAGTGCCTCAGCTACTTGGGAAACCGGTCGGGGAGCATCAGTGGACCTCAGAGAAGGTCGACATGAACTCGGGGCAGCTCGGGGAAGGCCCGAAATAGGTCCTCACCGTGCGCCCGATACCCCCCGTGCGTTCCGCCATTAGTAGACCTTGAATTACGCCGGGCACAGAAGTTCTCCGGCCCAGAGTTGTGAAGGCAACTTGTGCGTCACCGTGTCTAGTTCGTGTGGGAGTGGCCTGAGGCCCTCTAATCCTTTCTAGAGCACGAATTAAACAGAATCGTACCCGAGGGTCGTTCTGCACACAGAAAGGGGAAAAGTGGAAATTCGCCGCCGGTGAGCAACCACTCGAGCTGTGGCTCGGGGATGAGCAGCACCGATCACTTGCGCGTCCAAGGGTGCCTTGGCTCGGGCGTGACAACGCCCAGGTTGGGCTGTCCACGAGAGTCCGAGGTGCGGCGGTTTCCAGTTCCGAGTTTGATCTTTCGGCACAGCCGATATCACTCGGTTTCAATCGATTTCTATCAATGGGAAGGATGGAGGATGGTTGCTAGTACCTTGCTGGGACCTTGGAATGGAAAGAGGGAGCTGCGATCGGCTTGATCAAGCAGGAACTCGAGCGGCGGCGATGGCAGTGGGAAAAGCAGTCGCGCACGTCGGTAGCTCGGGGAAATGGTGACTGAGGCACGCCGGGGAGGGAATAAATAGCTCGGCCGGCTGGCCTCCGGCTTGGGGCACGCAGCAGGAGCTGGCGCCGGCCGGCCCCTTCGGTGGCGCGCGCGCACAACAGCCGGGAACCGACTGAACTGTGGTTCAGTCGGTTTGCTTTGAGGCTGAGGCTGACATGTGGGTCCCACTCCTCTTTTAACCTCTGAAATTTATTCCTAACAGCTGTGGTAAACAGTGAACCCTATTCTACCCTTGGCAACTCAAATTATTCACCCAAGAGCCATTTGAATTGATCAAAGTTCAAATGAGGTTTGGTTTGAATGAATTTCAGCACAAGTGCAGTTTGAAATTCAAATAAAGTTTGAATTTCTCCCCCTTAGCTCATGTCAAGATCAACTCCAAATGGAGTGAAAATTGGTGTGTGAGCTCACAAAAATGTGCTGAGCAAGAATATGCCTTCCACTTTTAAATTCAGTGGGTGAAAACAGTTTGAATTTGAATATGTTTTCAAACTGCCCCTTTCCTATCTACACCCAAGATGACCTCAAAAATGTTTTGAATTTGGGTGAAACTTGGCATGGACATCCTTGGCAAAGTGTAGGAGTTTTCATATGTCCAGCCCATCTATATCACATGTGGGAAGTACCACTTTTGCAATGTGTGAGTTTGTTCCCTAATGAGCATGTTGATAATTGTTACTTGCTCTTTATTTGTGTTCATCATTTTTCCTCAAATGAGGTGTGTGGTGTGGGGATGAACACTGCAAATGGGTGTCAAAAACTGAGGCCCTTACACTTGGGTCCTACCCATCATTACGGGAGGCGAGTATCCCACGGCATGGTGCGGTGGAAACCCTAACGTTGCTTTCCTCGGGAACTGCCGGACTTTCCCGAGGAGTTACCCGCCTGGCCTCTAGTGTCTGACGGGTAGACCTGGGTCCTACCCATCATTGGGGGAGGCAAATAGCCCGCGGCGTGCAGCGGAGAAAACCCAAACGTCGCGCCTGTTGCCCTTCCTGAGGTTGTGGGTGTATAAAGGAGACCTTCCGGAGAAGGGCAGTACCCTCCTGCCCCTTGCAATCTTCGGCTTCCTCTTGCGCGTTGGAATCCATTACTCCTCACCGCTCTCATCCACCTCACACCTCATGCCCCCGCATCAGTGACCATCTTTATCCACTTCTGCGAGATGTTCATGTGCGTGCGGCCTTCGGTGCGGCTCTCTAGGGTATCCTTCTCCTTGACGGATCCAGATAGAAGCACAAGCCATTCGGATGGCTTGCTGATGGCAGAGGAAGCCGTCGAGGACAAGATTGTCCTTCTCCGACCAGGCGTCTGGAGGGTCTGGTCTTCTTCCAGTCCCGCCAGATCGCCCTTCTCGAGCAAGGTGTTTGTACGACATGGCCCACACGACACTGGGCGTCGTCGTGGACAACCAAGTCTGCTGTTGATGACGTCTGGCCCACACGACACTGGATGTGATCGTCCGCAGGATAGAGCTGACGAGGACAACCAAGTCTGCCATAGAGCAGGAGGTCGCCTGACTTGTAGCTGCTAGGTTCCAGCACGGATAGCTTTCTAGGCTTCCCTTTTTCCTTGTATCCCCTTTGTATGCTGGAGCTCTACCATTAATAAAGACTTTTTGTTTCAAGTCTTGTGTTGTTGGTGTAGACTTCGGACCCTTGGCAGCACAAAGGTCCGAAATGACCTAACCGACATGGATAGCTCTTTACCGATGTCACGAGCTTGTTCCTCCGGGTCCTTAGCAGCGTAAGGACCTGGAGCACTCCGGCAGCGTGGCTAACACGTCCTCACGGGTCCTTGGCAGTGCAGGGACCTAGGGGAACCTCGATCAAGTATCTCTATCTTGTCGTAGCTGGTGCTCTGAGTCTTTTGCTTGCTGCTGAAGTGGTCCGTCATCCTGCCTGTGTGGTTCACCGTGATGGCCCCCTGGTAGGTGTGTCCCTGGTGTTGGGGCGCACCTACCACTGGATGAGGCAGGACGTCAGCATCGGGCCCCCTGGGAGGTCCGGGACGCCAAGGACCTGTTAGGACCTGCAGGCATGACAGAAAAAAGGAGTAGTCATACTCTCTAGTCACCCTTCCCTGTTTGTTAGCTTTACTGTGGCTTACGATCCTCAACTGAGCTGCGGGGCTTGGGTAATTCAATGTGGGTCGTCCAAGCTACGGTTAAAGCCTTACCCAGGGGTATGGGCCGTCCGGTTCCCCGGTACTGAGCTGTAGAGTTAGAGAGGTAGAGTGTGTAGGCTTGGGGTACAGGACCAGGCAAAGCAGGCTACACGCCCTGGACCTCCCGCTGACGTAAGCCTTTCAGGGAAGGGACCATTCGGCACCATAAGGCCCCCAGGTAATGAGACAACCAAAGGTCACTAGGTTACGGTTAAAACCTTGCTCACGGGTATGAGCCATCTGGTTCCCCTGTACTAAGCTGTAGCGCTGGAGAGGCAGAGTGTGTAGGCTTGGAGTATAGGACCAGGCAAAGCAGGCTACACCACTGGACCTCCCACTGGCGTAAGCCTTTCAGGGGAGGGACCATTTGGCGCCATATGGCCCCTGAGCAACGAGACAACCACATGACCCCGGATACGCCACAGGTAACTCAAGCAGGCCCACTTGCAAAAGGATAGCAAAACTCTTGCTATGGTTGAACACAGGAAAAAGTAATTGGCCACACAGCAGGAGCAGTATGGAAAGAAAGCACGAAAAGAAAGGAGGCAATGTCCGGGGTCCGGTTACTCTTCTTGTCAGTAGGCGTGTTCTTTCCGACCCCAAGTACTCAGTTGTAGCACAGGGGAGGCAGTGCCGCAGGCTTCAGGTACAGAACCAGGCTAAGCAGGCTGCACGCCCTAGACCTCCCGCGGGCGTTAACCTTTCAGCAAGGAGACATTCCAGTGCCATGGGACCTAGGACAAGTGTGTAAGACAGGTGCATGACATGCCATTTACCGTTGATATGCATGAGTAACCATAAACTGTAAGTAGAGTACGCGGGGTAAGATAGAATTTTCTCATTTTAGGCTCCATTCATAGAAGGAAACATGCCGTTCAAGAAGACAACGACTCGCTTCGGATGACAAGAGTAGCAGGGCTCCTCCGGAGCATAGTTGTTCTAAGCGCTGTTCCTAGACACTATTACATGCTTACAGAGAAAATAGAACCCTACCTCCGCGCTAAGGGTAGAACTTACGGAGGTGTTCTATGTGTCCATGGATTGGGTAGAGGTACCCATCCTTTGTGGCTAGGTGAATGCATTCTGACCGGCCTTACCAGAACCTCCGCAGCAACAGCAGCAGCAGCGGGCGATGCGGCGTGTATTTGCACTTCAGCAGCGCATGCCGGGCTTTCGTCCCCCAAGCACTATCCAGCCAGCGATCACATGTTACAAGTGCGGTCACCAGGGGCATTTCGCCAACAACTGCCCACAGAAGCAAGGCAGCGGAGTGGCACCACCGTTTCCATGGAGGAATCAGCCCTGGAATCCCATTAATGCACGACGGGCAAACCCTAAGCCCGGCACCGTCCACCAACTTGCCATAGAGGACGTGCCGGAGGGAGAACCCATTCTTGCGGGTATCTTCCAGCTCCACAAACATACCACCATAGTTTTATTTGATTCAGGTGCCACACATAATTTTATTAGCCAAGCTTATATTGCTGAGCACAGTTTACAAATACTACCCGCAAAAAGTCCTTACTTGATTTGTTCACCAGGTGCTAAAATTTCAGCAAGCATGATGGTTCAAAAAGCCCCATTGTGCTTAGGGGGTAGAGTATACCCTACGTATCTCATAGCTTTAGAGGGACAAAAGGTCGATGTCATCTTAGGGATGTTGTGGTTAACCAGCCACGGTGCTGTTTTAGACACCGTCCAATGAGTCTCCCGACGTATTCCCAGATAATTTACTGAGTATGCCGCCCGACCGGGAGGTGGAGTTCAAGATCCAACTTGCACTAGGGACTATGCCAATACCCTGAAGGCTGTACAAGATGGTGCCAATGGAATTGGTGGAATTGAAAATGCAGTTGACGGACTTGCTGGACAAGGGTTTTATTAGGCCGAGTTCCTCACCATGGGGGCTGTTTGGCATTATTTGTGAAGAAGAAAGATGAAACATTGCGTCTTTGCGTGGACTATCGTCCACTAAACACCGTTACCATCAAGAACAAGTACCCGTTGCCACGGATCGACATGTTGTTTGATCAGTTGGTCGAAGCAAAGATCTTTTCCAAAATGGACATAAGATCAGGGTACCGCCATATTAAAATATGGGCTGAGGACATCCCGAAAACGGCTTTCTCGACGAGGTACGGGCTCTATGAGTACCTGGTCATGTCCTTCGGCCTCACCAATGCTCCAGCTCATTTCATGTACTTGATGAACTCGGTATTTATGCCGGAGCTAGACAAGTTTGTCGTGGTCTTCATCAACGACATCCTGGTTTATTCCAAGTCGGAGGAAGAAAACGAGAAGCATCTGCGTATAGTCTTGCAACGGCTGCGGGATCTCAAGCTATACACGAAATTCAGCAAGTGCGAATTCTAGATATCGCAAGTACCTTTCCTCGGGTATATTATCTCAGCGGAGGGCATCCCTGTAGACCCAAGCAAAATTACTCAAGTGCTGAATGGGAAGTCCCCAAGGTCTGTCCATGAGGTACGGAGTTTCCTCAGACTCGCTGGATATTATCGGAGGTTCATCCCAAACTTCTCGAAGATTGCCAAGCCTATGACCGAGCTTCTGAAGAAGGCTACCAAATATTTTTGGAGTCCAACATGTGAAGCGACATTCAAGGCTTTAGTGAAGCACCTAACATCAGCAATAGTTTTGGTGCAGCCGGACACAACAAAATCATTCGATGTGTACTGTGATGCATCCGGCATTGGGCTCAGATGTGTGCTGATGCAAGACCGAAGGGTGGTCGCGTATGGATCACAGCAGCTCCGGAATCATGAGCAGAATTATCCAACTCATGACTTAGAACTCGCTGCCGTGGTACTAGCTCTCAAGATGTGGAGGCACTACCTACTCAGTAACCTCGTACATTTATATACTGACCACAAGAGCCTCAAGTACATATTCACTCAGAAAGAGTTGAACACGAGGCAAAGAAGATGGTTAGAGCTGATAAAAGATTATGAAATAGAAATCCATTATCATCCCGACAAGGCAAACATGGTGGCGGATGCGCTGAGTCGCAAGTCACACGTACATAATCTGACCGTCACCCCATTGCAAGAGAGCGAGCCACCATTGCATGTGGTTCCCCATGGAGCTTTCTACAACTTAGCTCTTATCCTCACCATCCGTGAAGAGATAGCGGCAGTCCAAAAACATGAAAAGCGAATGTCGAATTTGCGGAGACGTGTAGACAGTGGGGAGTTGAAGTGTTTCCGGAAGGACAGAGACGGTGTCCTGTGGTTCAACAACAGGATAGTCGTACCCTGTAGCCCAGAGTTACGGAAGAAAATCTTTGATGAGGCTCACATGTCAAAGTTTTCTATTCATCCCGGTATCAACAAGATGTATCAAGAACTCATAGGCAAATTTTGGTGACATGGATGAAGCGGGAGCACGAAATACGTGCCCGAGTGTGATACATGCCAGAGGGTTAAGGCTGACCACATGAAGAAACCGGGATTGTTACAACCGCTGGGCATTCCTACCTAGAAGTGGGAGGACGTGAGCAAGGACTTCATCGTCGATTTACCTACTACATTTCAGAAACATGATTCAGTGTGGGTGATCGTCGACCGGCTCACGAAGGTTGCCCACTTTATTCTGGTCAACACCAACTACAACACCAAGAAGAATGTTGAGCTGTACATCTCACAGATTCTTTGCTTATATGGCGTATCCCGCACTAATATATCGGATCGGGGCAGTTTATTTGTGTCTCGTTTTTGGGAGTAGTTACATGCTTCCTTGGGTACGAAGCTGATCCGTAGTTCAGCGTACCACCCACAGATGGATGGGCAAACCGAGCGGGTAAATCAAATCCTAGAAGACATGTTACGAGCTTGTGCTATCAACCACGGTAAGAATTGGGATAATCATTTACCGTTGGACGAGTTCCCATACAATAATGGATATCAGGCCAGCATCAAAATGGCGCCATATGAGGAGCTATACGGGAGAAAATGCCGCACACTGCTGAATTGGTGTGAGTCCGGTGAAAGGGTTGCCTTTGGGATTGATATTGTCAACAATGCGGAAGAAAATGTTCAGCTGATTCAAGCGAACTTAAAAGCCACCAAATCTCGACAAATTAATATGCGGACCGGAGAAGGCATCCTCTACAATTTGAAGTCGTGGATCACGTGTATCTATGTGTGTCTCCAATGAAGGGCCTGAACAGATTCGGGGTCAGAGGAAAGATGGCACCCCGATTCATTGGTCCATTCCAGGTTCTGGAAAGATGTGGATCCGTTGCATACCGGCTGGAATTACCAGCGACACTCTCTGGTGTGCACGACATCTTCCACATTTCTCAGCTGAGGAAGTGCCTCAATTTTTCAACCACCGTTCAGCTGGGAGATATCAAGGAACTGAAACCGGATCTCACATATCGGGAGGAACCGGTTCAGATCATTGATGAGAAGGCCCAAACCACACGCAATCGTACGTTGTGGTTTTATAAAGTTTTATGGAGTAATAACTCCGAGGATGAAGCGACATGGGAGAGCGAATGATTTCTTCGCGCCAACTACCCAGACTTTTTAACATCACACATCCGGTAATTTTCCACCTTCCTCTCTCATTTTTACCTTATAATCTCGGGACGAGATTCTTTTAAGGGGTGAGGAATGTAAGGGCCCAAGTTTTCACTTGTTAAAAGTGTTCATCACACCTACACCTCACATCAATTGTGATAAAAAACATGAACACCTTTGAAGAGCAAGTAACCACCATAATAGATCTATCATGAGATGAACTCACATAATTCAAAAGTCGCATGTTCCACATACATCATAGAGGGGCTGAGCACATTATTAACTCCTAAACTTTGTTAGGAATGCTCATGCCAAATTTCACCCAAATCCAAACCTCTTGGAGGTACTTTTGGGTATAATCATCAAAAGGCTAGTTTGAACTTAAATTCAAATTCAAACTCCTTTTACCCCATGAATTCAAAAGTGGGATTCATATTCGCACTCAGCACATTTTTATGAGCTTACACATCAATTTTCACTCCATTTGTAGTTAATCTGAGCTATTTTGAGCAAATTCAAACCAATTTTTTTTTCAACTTCACATGTGCTGCAAACTCATCCCAACCATGTCATCCTTTGATTCATTCAAATTCAAATGAGCATTTGGTGATTTGATCAAATTGTCAAGGGTATTAGGGTCCCTAATATTCAGAGCAGTAGGAACAAGTTTTTGGGACAAATTTGGAGAAGAGGGATCCACTGTCAGTCAGACATTTGCTCTAACCGACTGCAGCCACACTGCCCTGTTCTCCAGGCCGAAGCAGCGCGCGCCACCGAGGGGATATCCGGCGGCCACCTCCTGCTTGGGCTTCTGTCACGCTGGAGGACGGTCTGTGACGCATATCCACCCCACAAAGCATTCCCCTCACGACAAAAACAGAGTTTGCCTCTCTGCTCGCACGCTCGAACGAAGAACACCGCCGCTCACTGCCGCCATCACAACTCAATCGGGAAACCGTGCCACCGTGTGTGTGAAGCACCCCTGAGCTGCAAAACGGCACCCTAGCTTCTCCTCCTACATCCTAGTCCAAGCCGAGTTCCATTTTCCCTCGGACACCACCGAGCGTTTTCGTGGCGACCGAAAGATTACCGAACCTCGAGCTCACGTGGACAGCCCTAATGGGAGCTTGTCAAGCCCGAGCAGAGGCACTCACAGACACGCCGGATTATCGTTCTACTTCTATCCAAATCTCAGCCCAAGCCGTTGGTGCTCGCCAGAGTAATTCCAGTTTTACTTCTGGTCGGTGCAAACCGAGTTCTTGGTAAGAGTTCGGCAAATTCTCGGTCAATCTTGGTTTCTAGTGCGTAAGATCGCACACACTTGCTCTAGTTTCGTTAGCGCACATGCACGAGCAAAATCATAGCTTAAGATGGGTTGTAGAGACACTATTTCACGATTTTCCGACGGCGCACCGTCGGTGCCACCTCGGGCGCACGGTGAGAGCAACCCTAGGGCTTCTTCCGAGCTAGTTGATGTTCATGTCAAGCATCTACAAGTCCCACTGGTTCTCTAGAGCCTAAAAACTAAAGGTTTGAATGTCTAGTGTATCGAGCCGACGTCGCCAGAGTCAGCTTTTTGCCGCCGCACGTCACGAGCTCGGTTAGAGGAATTGCCGGCCGAGGAAACCAGTTCAGCGTGTTTAGCATGTGTAGTTAGGCCCTGGCGGCGGAGTTAGGCACAGGGGAAGGCCGGGAGGCCGGAGTCCGGCATACTCCGGCGAGCCGCGGGAACTGGCACGAGGTGGAGAAAGACCTAGCCGGACCCACACGTCAGCCTCTAATTTGGGCTGGCCAGATCTTCTGCGGCACCAGATCATTTTGTGGCTGTGTGATTTAAAACTGTAACCCCGTGTGTCCTCTCCTCTGGAAGCGCCACGTGGCCTGGGGGCCCAACGTCAGGATTTAAACATTTCTCGGGATTTTCCAATTTCCATATTTTCCCCAAACTTCAAACACACATAACTTTGGCTAGAATTGTACAAATTGAGTGAACTATATTTTGTTGGATTCATCTCTCTGAGTACTTTGCAGCAAAGAAGTTTCATCCATGAAAAGCTTTATTTTTCCAGAATGAATTCTCTAAAGTTTAAACTGTTGGGAATTTTAACTAGAGATTCCTTTGGTGAAAAATTTTGAAATTTCGCCAGGATATTCCTTATAATATCCCTGAGTCACCATAAAATTTCAGACCCCTTCGAGCTCATTTAGTGTACCTAATGGTGTGATTAAGTAAACTAGTCCAGAAAAAGAAAAATGTCCAGAAACTTTTTTCGTAATTTCTCTGAACTTCTTTAGCTCATATCTTTTGCTAGTATTCCCCAAATTAGATGAAACTAATTCCATTAGAACCCTATGAAACTCTAGTTCCCCAAAAGTCAAGGCTTACTCCATGAAAATCCCTAGAAAGCCATAAGATCCCTAAATATGGCCAGATACACATTTACTTGTGCAGGGCTCAAATGAGCTTTGCTTCAAATGGAAATTGGCCAAGTCTCTGCTTAAGTTGTCGCCGAACCACAGTTAAAATTTCAGAGTTAAAAGAGCTGTCTAGCTAGACTTATAGTCTTCACCGTCTCAATTCAATACAAATGCATTCAGATTTGACACACATCGTATTTTTATTTTGTGGTCGCTAAACTCGAAGAAGACCCGGAGGTTCTGGAATTTATTACTCCGGAATAACAATTAGCCCATGACCAGCAGCAAGGCAAGCTCTGTTTTGCATTAACCCTTTTATAAAGTCTAATGTTTTGATCACTTACTTTATGCCTTTACTACAAATGTGCATTAGTGTCTTGATTGGAAACCCAAATGCATAACCAAGAGAACCAGGGATTTTGGGCTTAGGATTCAAACGTCAAGTAGCCGCCGCAATGCTAAAATGGTATAGGATTCGGTACAAGTCGAGTAGTTGGAACTACTTGCGAGAATAGGCTAGAGGTACACTATTCGGTTAGAAAGATAGATAACGAATCACATGGCAAGAAAATGAGACTGAGCAGAGAATAAGGGTAGCAGAACTTTGGGGCCTGGGTGCTGTAGCTCTGCTTGTGTCGATTGAGGACCGAGCTGTGTGCGGGCCTGTTGAACAAGCTAGAACAGTACCGAAGACCTACCGGCTATATGGGAACCGGGAAACCGATGTAATTCAGGTAGCATTCTGTTGAGGCATTGCCTGTCATTCAGAGGGTAAGTTGGGAGCAGTGAGGTGTAAATCATCTAGCGGGCACCGAGGATGCTCCGCGTAGAAACCTCCTGCTCGGGACGATAGGACCGGTTTAACACTTGGCTAACGGATGAAAGGTTGTTGCATACGGCATCCTTGATGGTTGCTGTAGGCAACATCAAGTACGGGCGTACGTGACGGGTTATTCGGGTAACCCTGCAGGTGTAAATCGATTATAATCACCATCCCTCATGGTCAATGAGTACCACTTGTTCACTGTACCGTGATGTAGAAAGAACAGGCATGTTGTCATGATAAAAGTTGCTGTTCGAAAGCTTTACGTTGTTTGTTAATGAAATGCTTTAGTTTAGAGCTAATCAAATTTCTTTTCAACCTTAGGCAAAGCACATAATAGAAATGCGTTTCTTGTTTGATTGCGGATTTCTTATGTGTCTTAGCACAAGGTTCTCCACTAACTTGAGGCTAAAACTTGAAAGTAAGAGTCAACTAATTAGGTGTGTCTCTTGCAACATACTTTCCTATTGTACACTGCAAAACCAGCATGTAGAGTTTCATGTTTAGGTGAGACGGGTCAGTCTTGCTGAGCCATCGTGCTCACTACTTGTGTTTGAAGCGTTTGCAGAGTTCTATGAGGAGGAGGCTCCCGAAGAGGAGATGGACCCCTAAGAGGAAAACACCGTCGAGTGGGAGCCGTGCACGCCGATGTGTTAGTGTGCGTGTGTGCTTATAGGAACACGTTCACGGGCTGAACGTGAACCATTTTGCTTAGTCTACGCCACGAGTGTAGACTATAACGTTATTTCGATGTAACTATGTTGATAAACAAGTTTATGTAATAAAATTTAGCTTCCGCTTATTGCCTTTTATATATGTTATCCGGTGTTGTCCAACGCAACACCCCTCAGCGAGATCCTGGTTTGTCGGGACCATCGGGTCCTCACATCAACTCCCCTATTATGATCGTGGTCTCGC
Source organism: Neostapfia colusana (assembly GCA_030760725.1). Taxonomy (NCBI): domain Eukaryota; kingdom Viridiplantae; phylum Streptophyta; class Magnoliopsida; order Poales; family Poaceae; genus Neostapfia; species Neostapfia colusana. The sequence continues at coordinate 23,536,534 of JASWHV010000011.1, forward strand.
GTTGTGAGGCCAAATGGTTGCTGCCTGGTGGGGCCTCCATGCCTTCTTGGGAGGATTCGTCGCGGGGGAACCGAGGAGGCGCCGCTCGACTTGGCTCCCTGGTGGCCCATGCGGTTTTAATCCAGCGGTGGGGAGGTTGAGTGGCGTTATGGTGACGGTTTCTTCGAAGCGACGGTGAAAGGTCGCCTGCCATTTGATGGTTGTCAGTTCTGGCGCCTCTTCACCCACTTTATATTCCCCTCCACCCCAACATTCTCTTGGGCTCACCTGCTTTGCCTCCGTGCTCCTTTGTTCCACGCAGAACTCCTGTCTTCTTATGCCTCTTTCGTCTTTCGTCCTGCCATTGCTCCTTCCTCTTTGGTGCTTCCCTGGTGAGGGAAAAAATGCCACTTTCTCTTGCGCGAGGTGCCTTCCCATTCTCCCGGCGAAATCTCTTCATGGTCGAAGTTGGAATTTCACCAGAGCCGCATCGCCGTCCTTCAAGAGATGGTGTTGCTGTTGGAGCGTGATGCCCGCGCCATCCGCGTCCCCGCGGAGGAGCCTTCCCCCCCCCCCCTCAGGCCGACGAGGTTATGTTGCTGAGCGCATTTCACTTGCATGGGCTTGGTTTGCCGGCACAACACTTCTTCTGCAGCCTGCTGTATGAGTACGAGCTGGAGCTCCACCAAGTGACGCTGGAGGGTGTAATTCTAGTGTAGCTGTTCATCGTCTTGTGTGAAGCCTATTTGGGGATGGTTCCTCATTTCAGGCTATGGAGGCACTTCTTGCGCGTGCAGACGTCGTCTGATCAGGTTCCGCTTCCTTCCGTGGGGGGGCGCTGTCATCGAGCTGGGCGGAGGGCGATCGGACTTCATCAGCAGCCCCCGCTTTCCGTTCCCAAGCTGTGGGGACCACCGCCCCGACAGTCCAGGAATCGCATTGGGTGGTGCCATTTGTTGCGGCACCCAACAGCATACATCCGAAAAACACACATACACAACAATATATGTCTTTAATACATAATATTGTCACATTTTACAAAAAATGTACAGACATACATTTGCAGCGGAAGATAACAATACAACTCACGTACTATAGCCTATGAAGCAAAAGGAAGCCATCCTGCCCGCAGATGCTCCACACTAGCATTACACCCAAACACGGTGGCGTGCAGGGTTCCAAATGAGACTCAGACCCCTCATTGGGTGCTGTACCACTCGGATCTCCCTTCCTCCCTAACGTTGCTTTATGCAACGTTACCTGCAAAACAAGGGATCAACAAACCGTGAGCTTATGCCCAGCAAGACTTAACCGAAGTCCTACACATGAAACTCTAAATGCTGAAAATAGAGGGCTGAATAAGAAGTTTGCATAAAAGATGAACTTGAGCTATCAGAGAGTCCTTACTTCCAGTTTTAATCAGCTTTTATAATCCTCACACAATTTACATCAAGACTCCACAATCAAACAAGAAACGCTTCATCTCGATGCCTCTTGCTCGAGGAGAAAGTAAATTTAGTGAGCTACCCTAGACCCATACATACCTAGCGCCATGAACGTCGAGACTCCACAATCAAACAAGAAACGCTTTGTCTCAACGCTACTAGCCCAAGGTAGAAAGTAAATTTAGTGAAGGTGTTGATCATCCCTCATCCCCAATATGAGGATTACTCACGAAGCATATTAACTTTTCCCCAGTTTCTTACTATGTCACGACGCAGAGAACAAGTATGCTCACTACCGCGAGCGACGGTGATTCAAATAAAAAACACCTAGCTGACACGACACATACGCCCGTCCAAGACCGGTGATCAACCAATCCCCTCAACGTCGTATGTGGCAACCTTTCACACAACACCCAAATATCGAACCGGTCCTACCGACTTGGATTAAGTCTCACTATGGCAAATCCTCGTAGAGCTGACTTCTCTATCCTTTCAGCATCTGCATAAGACGGTGGGGATTGCCTCGACACCCAGGTTAACATGTTACATCGGTTTCCTGGGTCCCATATTGCTAGTATGCATCCGAGTACACAACTCAAACTTGTCCTGCAGGGCCGCACACGAGATCGGGTCTTAATCGACTCAGACAGAGACTAGGTTCACAGGACCACATCCTTGAGCCTTCCATCCATACTGTCCAGTCTCCATTCCCATCAACAAGGATCAATTCCCAACTCCTCTGATTGATCCCCCTTAATCCCGGTTCACGAGTAGGAAACGACCTACTCGAGTTATGCCTATTTTAATCACTTTTGTTAACTTAATAACAGCAGTTATAATTAAGTAAAAACCTACTCTAAATCAAACTCCAGGGATTTATTGGGTCATGCATGTGGAGTGTCATACAAACTAGACTTAGTGCAATAATCAAAATGCTAGACATTATAAAGTAAATACAAATAGAAGCTTGTAAATTTTGTTGCAAACTGGGGCTTGACTTAGTGTTGATCCTGACCAAAGTTTCTGTCAATAGGATTCAAGTTAGCGGCCTCCGAAGTCTTCTCGAGCAATATTTCTATCGAAATGATCAAATAAACGAAATACGTTTATAATTGGAATTAATGTGATATATCACTACAGAAGCAAAATAAATGAAGACAGAGGAATCTATGGTTGAAATTTTTACAGGGTCTTTCTAAACTCATGATAGGAGTATGGTAAAATTTTCAGAAACTTTTGAGGAAGGAGTTGGCCACAAGAATTCTTGGAACCTTAAACTTCAATGATTTATAGGAATTTAATTAAACTTGTTCATATTGCAAAATTTGATATCCCAATAGTTCTGGACCTAAGGTTCCTAGGAAACTTTGTTTCAAAAATTTCTAAGTCTTCTGTTAGATAGAATTGCTTGTTAAAGTTCATTTTATTTTTCTGGAAATTCCCTTCTGTGATTTTCAGCTCATTTAAATAACCCTGAGAAAACCTACTGATTAAGCCACCTTAATCATCTCCAAAAATCCTAAGATTTTTACTGGATCTCAGGAACTATTAAAAAGAGCTATCTGACCAGAAATGGGAGTATTTCATCAAACCCTATTCCTGGAATTAACCCCTAAAGGAATAAATATAAAGAATCTACAGAAATTCCTAGGCATTTTCATAGCTAGCAATTTATTTCTCTGCAAATTACTTCTTATGAGGAATCCAATAAAATTCGTTTCACTAATTTTTGAGATTTCTACCTAGAGTTATGGGTTTTTCAAGTTTGAACAACTTTCTGTTTGAATTTTACACAGAGCACTCAAACGTGGGCCCCCTCGTCAGGTCTTTCTTCAACGTCGAGTCAGAGACCCCGCTCACACAGCGCCTGATCATGGCGCGTGCCATTCTCACTCGTTTCTCAACCATTCTCGATGTGGTTTCGTGCTACACCACCCTCGGACCACGGCCTAGCAGCCGGGAAAGGTCTTGCGGCATGAAAACGCCGGGAAGACCATCGACACCGGCGAAGCGGCTCCGCGGCGCTGCGTTGGCAAGGAAAAGCACGTCCCGAACCTAAACAATGAGACAAACTGCCGTACAGCACCACTAAATCATGTAGAACATGATTATACCCCTAACCCGAGCCGAAAACGTCCGCACATGTGGTGTCCACGGTGGACCGACCCATTTTTGCCGGCGGCGGCAATTTCCCGTCGCACAGGCCGGAGGAAGGCCGGTTTTCTTTGAGCTTCGGCGTAGGAAAGCACTAGGCTACTAGTTTCTGTGGTTTGAATCGCATGGGCGATGATCAAGTAGTTTGAGTCAATTTCCCGAATTGGCTAGCGTCAGTTCTTCATGTGCTCCGTCGGTAAGACGCAAATTCCGGCTAGCCGGCAGCGAGGAAGAGCAGGGGGACTATGGGAGGAGGATCAAGACATTATGGCGCACCTCTGTGGGCTTTTGAACACACTGGAGAGACTCGGAGACGGTCGGGCGACGTTGAACCGTGAGGGCGACGTCGTGCTCATTTTTCCTGGGTTAAATTGGCTCGGCACCGGTCGTAGAAGGCCGGCCACGGGCTGAGGAGCGGTGACAAACGTCGGGGAGTCACCGGTGCAGCTCCTAGACGGTTCAACCGGGCGCCAAAACCTGTTGGGACCGACCGGCGCTGAGGCAACCGAGGGTGGGCGCCGAGGGCCATTTTCCTCTGTTGAGTGTGTGCGAGAGAGAAAGTTCTGTGGCTTTGATCGTGTGAGCAGAGGAAAGGAACTTTGGTTTGGGCACTGAGGTTACCAGCAGCTGAAGGAACCGACGTGGGAAGCAAGCGCGCACACTGCTCTGTGGAGCACAGCCACCTTGGTGGCAAGCTCTCAGAGAAAATCCTCGCTCTCCCACGTAGCTTCGTCGTCGGTGTGGTTACTCCATAATACTTTGTAAAACCCCAACGATCGATGCCTTGTTTCATGAGTCTTTTTGTCGAGGATTTGTACCGGCTTCTCGATGTAGGTGAGATCCGGTTGTAATGTTTCCATGTCTCCTGAAAGAACCTCTGTCGGCTCCTTCAAACATTTTCTCAATTGTGAGACATGGAAGATGTCGTGGATGCCCGATAATGATGTTGGCAGCCTCAAACGGTAGGCTACCGGTCCACACCGTTCCGTAATAATGAACGGACCAGCAAAACGAGGAGCTAGCTTTCCCTTGACCCCGAATCGATGAATTCCTTTTATTGGGGATACTTGGAGATAGACGGGATCTCCGACTTCAAAATACAAGGGTCGGCGTGCTTGTCCGCATAACTTTTCTGGCGAGATTGAGCGGATTTGAGGTTTGCTTGAATAAGCTGGACCCACTTTTCGGCATCTTTCACAAGATCAATGCCAAAAATCACCCTCTCGCCGGATTCACACCAATTGAGTGGTGTGCGGCACTTCCTGCCATAGAGCACTTCGTATGGTGCCATCTTAATGCTGGATTGATAACCATTATTGCAGGAGAACTCCGCTAATAACAAATGGTCATCCCAATTCTTTCCATGATCTATGGCACATGCGCTCAGCATATCTTCTAGAATCTGATTCACTCTCTCCATCTGACCGTCGGTCTGAGGATGGTATGCTGAGCTTCTAAGTAACTTTGTTCCCAGAGATTCATGTAGTTGCTCCTAGAAACAAGCAACGAATATGGAACCTCGGTCGGATACAATGGTTTTCGGGACTCCGTGTAAGCACACGATTCTTGAGAGATACAACTCCGCATATTGCTTAGTTGCAAATCTCGTATTTACTGGGATGAAATGGCTGATTTTGTTAACCGATCAACAATCACCTAAATGGTGTCATGCTTTCTGAACGTGAGAGGCAGTCCGACAATAAAGTCCATGCTGATGTCCTCCCACTTCTATGCTGGAATATTTAATGGTTGCAGCGTTCCCGCTTTCTTTATATGATCAGCTTTGACCCGCCGACATGTATCACACTCGGATACATACTTGGTAATTTCTCGCTTCATCCGAGTCCACCAAAATTTTGTATTGAGGTCCTGATACATCTTATTGCTTCCTGGATGTATCGAGTACTTGGACATATGAGCTTCATCCAAGATTTTCTTTCTTAGCTTCATGTTCCGGGGTACCACAATACGTTGTTAAACCATAACACACCTTGATCATCTCCCCAAAAGCATTTCATTTTATCCTCTTTAATTCTTGGCCGGATATTCCACATTCCCTTATCTCTCTTTTGGGCTCGTACAATCTCCTTTCTAATGGTAGGCACGAGAGCAAGATTATACAATGTCCCATATGGAACCACTCTCAAACTTGGTTCCTCTTCCTCATCCAGAACAACTGACAAGTTATTCACGTGGGACTTACGACTGAGCGCATCAGCCACCATGTTAGCTTTGCCCAGATGGTAATGGATCTCGAGCTCATAATCTTTGATTAATTCCAACCATCCCCTCTGCCTCATATTGATATCCTTCTGAGTGAATATATACTTGAGGCTCTTATGGTCGGTGTAGAGGTGCACTAAATTTTCGAGTAAGTAGTGCCTCCACATTTTCAACGTGAGCACCACTGCAGCGAGTTCTTGGTCATGAGTAGGGTATTGCTGCTCGTGGTTTTGGAGGTGATGAGATCCATACACGATCACGCATCTATCTTGCATTAAGACGCAACCAAGTCCAATGCCTGAGGCATCACAATAAACATCGAATGGCCTTGTTGTATCCGGTTGGGCTAGAACCGGTGCCGTTATGAGATGTTTCTTCAGAGTTTGAAATGCCTCTTCACAGGCCTCCGTCCATACATACTTGCTGCTCTTCTTCAATAATTCTGTCATGGGCTTAGAAACCTTTGAAAAGCTGGGAATAAATCTCCGATAGTAGCCCGCTAGTCCTAGAAAACTGCGGATTTGATGAACAGATGTCGGAGACTCCCACTTCAAGACTTGCTCAACCTTGGTTGGATCTATGACCACACCCTCTACTGAAATAATGTGGCCTAAGAATGGTACCTTGCTGCTCTAAAATTCACACTTTCTGTATTTGACATAAAGCTTATGTTCTCGCAATTGTTGGAACACAATGTGAAGATATTTAGCGTCCTCTTCCTCCTATTTGGAGTATACGAGAATGTTGTCGATGAAAACCACGATGAACTGATCCAACTCTGGCATGAATACAGAATTCATGAGATACATGAAATGTGCGGGTACATTCGTTAGCCCGAAAGACATGACTAGATACTCATAGAGCCCGTATCTTGTTGAGAAGGACTTCTTCGGTATATCCTCCGCTCTGATTTTTATCTGATGATACCCGGACCTCAAGTCCATCTTGGAGAATACTTTGGCAACCACTAACTGATCAAATAATATATCGATCCGCGGCAGTGGATATTTATTTTTGATCGTCACAGCATTCAACGGCCGATAATCCACACATAACCGAAGGGATTCATCCTTTTCCTTCACAAAGAGGGCTGAACAGCCCCATGGTGATGAGCTTGGCCTGATGAACCCTTTGTCCATTAAGTCTTTTAGCTGCTCTTTCAGTTCAGCTAATTCCTTCGAAGACATTTTGTACGGCCTCCGAGATATCGGTGTGGTTCCCGGTGCTAACTCGATCTTGAATACCACGTCTCTTTCAGGCGGCGTCCCTGGAAGATCGTTGGGAAACACATCTGGGTACTCACGGACCACTGGAATATCCTCCAGTTTCATGGTCACACTGTGGTATGCAACTGGATTTTTAGAATCCACGTCTTCAAGTATGAGTGTTTGAAGACCGTAGAACGGAGAGTCCAATTGAAGAATCCATGGACCGATATCAAGAACAGCCCCGTGGTAGTACATCCACGCCATTCCTAGTATCACATCGATCTTCCACCCCTCTAACACAATGAGGGTTGTGGGGTATAATTTCCCACCTAAGCACATGGGTGCTTTGATCACTACTTCATTAGCAGCTATATTTCCACCGAGTGAGCTGATAAGGTAGTGATCTTTCGGTGTAGTGGTGGAGAGCTCAACTTTGCACACAAATAATCTGCTGATAAAATTGTGTGTGGCTCCAGAGTCAAATAAAATCACTACGGGTAGTTCATTGAGTGTGAATGTTCCCGCTAGCACATATGCACCTTCCGGCACATCCTCTAGAGCTTTATGATAGATACACACGGACTTTGGTGCTGTTCCTTGGAGCTGAGCACGGGATATTTATACCCTGCTCCAGTGTATTTACTCTTTGCCGTATCCTTTCTGGATACCTCCTGCTGATGTGACCCAAATAACCACACATGAAGCACGGTTTCTCAGCCGGTTCTATGTTACTCTGAGTACGGACACTGGGTGCATTCTGTTGCGGCACGAACGCTTGAGGAACAGAATATTGCGGCTGCATATACCATTGTTGCAGCTGTCTGTATTCAGAATATTGAGATGAACAACTCGAATATTGTTGGAGTCGTGTTGCCGGCTGCATCAGCTGACAGTTCAAGGTACTGTCTACCACCCGGTATTTATGAGGAGCAATATTGCTATTATCCGGTGGTATACTGTTCTTTCTTTTCTCAGTCTGAACTTCTCGCTGAGCATCTTTAACCATGATGGCAGCACTCATCAATTCGTTGAAGTTATTTTGATCTGCTAAGACGAGTCTTTCCTTTAACTTGGGATTGAGGCTGCGAAAGAACTATTCGCTCTTTTGTGCCTCAGTGTTCACATATTCAGGCGCATACTGTGCTAGTTTGTTGAACACTCGCGAATCTAAGTATGCATCCCTCCTTCCTTGTTTTAAGACTAGAAACTCCTCGAGTTTCCGTTGAATTATTCCGGAAGGAACATGATAAGCAATAAATGCCTTCCGGAATTCTGTCCATGTGAAATGATGTCCAGCTGGTAGGGAGGCGAGTTGATTTGCCAACCATGCACTGGTGGACCCGTGAAGTTGTTGCGCCGCGTATAAGACTTTTTGATGTTCGGTGCATTGGAGCAACCCGAACTTAGATTCAATTGTACGGATCCAGCTATCCGCCACTAGAGGATCCTCAGCTTCAATGAAAACCGGTGGTTGAGTCGCCAAGAACTCAACGTAGGAACTTGTCGAAGTGTTCGGTCGACACTTCCCCCAGGCCTGCACTGGGCAGCCCGCGGAGGTTCTTTTTTCGGTGGGGCTAGTCCCTTGCGGAGAGCTTGCGCGGATGGACGAGTTAGTAAGAGCTTGACGCGGTGAGTTTTACGTGGTTCAGGCCGCCGGAGCGTAAAACCCTACGTCCACGGCGAGCTATGGAGCTCGCTGTATTGCTTGCTGCTCAGGGCCGGAGTCCTGAGCTTGGGGGTGAGTTACAGCTTGGGAGTGAATGTCTAGCGTATGAGTTGCAGAGTGCGAACCCTTGCTATCATCGCCTACCCGAGCCTTTTATAGTCCAAGACTCGGGCAGCTTACAAGGGGGGCCGGGACCCAACAGGTGGTCCCGGGAAGATTGTCTATTATCTACCGTATCTGCAGTTATGCCGGTAGTTGCCTCTGGTCGAAGGCTTCTGAGTCTTCATCTTGCCGCCCTGCCCATGCCGCATGCTAGTCGTAGTGGTTGATGACGGCGCAAGCGGCATGGGATGTCTTGTCGCGGTGTTTATTGGCTGGCAGGTTCTGACACCGCGCGCCAGTCTATGATGCGACTGGGCGCAACAGCACCTGACAGAAGCGTGCTCCGCGTCTCCGCATCTTGGGAAGACGCGGGCCTTGAATACCTTGTACGGGCAAGGTATGGGGCGTCTTTACACCCGCTGCCTATCGCTCGGGGGCAGGCAGCGCCGTTCTGCTGCCACGTGGCGGGCCCGGAGCTCTCCTCTGAGGAGAGGGAGGTCCGGCCCCGCTGGACGCGTGGCGCCTTCGGACCTCTCTCCCGCGGAGGGGGAGGTCCGGCTTCTGTATGCCACGTGGCAGGCCCGGAGCTCTCCTCTGAGGAGAGGGAGGTCCGGCCCCGCCGGACGCGTGGCGCCTTCGGACCTCTCTCCCGCGGAGGGAGAGGTCCGGCTTCTGTATGCCACGTGGCGGGCCCGTAGCTCTCCTCTGAGGAGAGAAAGGTCCGGCCCCGCTGGACGCGTGGCGCCTTCGGAGCTCTCCCTGCGGAGAAGGGCGAGTCCCTTAGGCATTTTCCCCTGTGCGCGGGGGTACCCCATATCTCAGGTACCGACAGTGGCCCCCGGGCCCATCTCAGGGGAGATAGCGAGCCCGAGGTGGGACCTCCGTCTCTTCCGATCCACGCACTTTCTCTAAGTCCCGAATTGACCGCTGCCGGAGCACGAACGGCCGCGGGATCGTGGGAGCGTGCGCTTACTTGATGGTTGCTTTTACTGTGGCGGTTCCCAAGACTACCACTTCTGCACGTTGCGGCTCTTTCTTCGGGAACCGCTGAAGTGCCTTGCCAGCTTGTCTTCTGGGGCGTCTGACTCCTTGACCCACCGCTTCAGTTGGGCGGCTTGGGTCCACCTTTCATCGGCGCCCGGTCTCGGAGCCAACGCGGTTGCCGATGCGATGTTTTCGGAGGTTTTCGAATTACCTCGAACCATCCCTGGAAAGTTTTAAAAGGGGATCTCACCCGCATCGCGGCTTCCCTTCGCATTGCGCTCGTACTTCCCTTGAACTCTTGCGCCCCGGCTTTCCTGCCCTTGCGCCCTCTTTCGCCATGGCTTCCAACTTGCTCCCGACACGCCTCGTTTGTTCTTCCGAGCTCGGGCCAGTGCGCAGGCTGCTGGGCTGGCGCTCAAAAGAGCAGAAACATCGGCTTCGCCGAGGATCTCTCCCGTTGGTCCTGGAAAAGGGGGAGATAGTCTTCTTCACCGCTTATGCTCTGACGGGGTTCGTTCCGCCGATTTCTTCCTTCTTTGTCACCCTGCTGGAGACATATGGTCTCCAGCTCCACCATCTTTCCCCCAACTCCTTCGCAATGGCTGCTGTTTTTGTCCACTTCTGCGAGATGTTCGTGGGGGTGCACGCCTCCGTGACGCTCTTCTGCCACTTCTTTGTGCTGCGGACGACTGGGCGCGGCTCAAAGACTCAGATGGGGGCGTACTACTTCCAGCATCGCTGCAAGGACCCCAAGGTCTCCGGATACTTTCTGCCCTTCAGCGCATCAAGGTGGGAAAACTGGAGGGAGAGCTGGGTGGTAGTGCAGACCGACGAGCACGATCGCCTACAACTCCCAACCGCCAGCCCAACCACCGACCGCCGCTTCTGGGAGGAGATCCCTGAGCTGGAGCAGGAGTACTCCCCGGTCTTGGAGCGGATCCGGTTCTTGGCCAACGAGGGGCTGACGTCTCTAATGGTGCTGATGGACTTTATGTCGCGCCGTATTGCACCCTTGCAGCAGCGTAGCCGCCCAGCGTGGTACTACACCGGCGAGCAGGACTGTACCAGGCTGGAGAGGGGCCCCGGCTCTGACCCTTCCGACGAGGAGCTGAACGAGATGGTGAGCAAGGTGAGCGGTGACTACATTCCCAGTGGCAACCCCGCCCTTCCGCCCTCTGCCACCCCCCTCTTCTTGGAGCCTCAGAGGAGGTCAGAGCTCCTGCGGAAGATGCCGAACCTTGACGACATCGGGATCACCGTCCGGCAGGTCGGGGATGCTTCCGGGGTATCACCATTCCAGGAACCGAGCACTCCCGGTCAGGGCATGAGGCATCCACTGCTGTCAAACCTTCCCCCAGAGCCGACGGAACCCAAGCCGTCGACAAAGGGAAAGGAAAGGAGCCGGCCCCCGGGCATCTAGAGAAGAAACGCGCCCGGTATCCTCCGAGGGCGCCGCCTGTGCCGAGTCAGGGTGCCGGAGCTACTTTTCTCCCATCTCCCGGGGGTGCTGGTCCATCGGGTGGCGACCCGAAGAGGCCCCGAGTGTCCCTCCCCGGCGGGTCTCTCCCCAGACAGCGGCCGTCCGAATCAGCCCAAGTACCTCGCCTCCCTTCCTCAAGCGGAGGGGCTTCCAGGACGGATGTTGGTGGGGTGACGCCGGCGAGTGTGCCGGGGATCCAAGCGTCCCATTCCGCGACCGTTCCAGCCGCTGGTCCCGGCGGTTCAGCTATAGCCCAGAGGCCAGTGCTGCAAGCCCGTTGGAGCGCCCATGCCGCCCAGTAAGTGTTGCTCTTTCTGGCTTGTAGGAGCAGAGCTCTTGTCTCTTCTCTTATCCTGAGGGCTTTCTCTTCTTGCAGGGACCGACCAGCTGCCGGGGGCGGCCCTCTTATCCGGCCGCCTTCAACTGACGGAAGCTCCGCGCCTCAGCACCTAGGGACCGTGGTGGCTCCCATGGCCCCCAAATCGACGGGGGCACCCTCTGCGCCAGCGGGTTCACTCTCCGCGGTGGCCGCATCTGCTCCTACCCGCCCTCCTTCACCAGTCCAGAAGTCCGGTCTTGAGACCGGGAGGGCTGCTGTAGATGCACCTTCTGGCCCCCTGGCCTCCTTAGGACAGCGCCCCACCCTGGTTGTTGAGGCGCCGGCGCCTCCGCCGGTCTTAGACTCGTCAGGGGGGTCTAGTGGCGCAACTCCTGTCCCCCCTGCTCCGGCACCCGTGTGGGATGCCCTGGGGCGTGTCCAGACCAGCGCCCGGCAGCTCCAATCTTCCTTTGAGCAGGAGCGGGGGGCGTTGGCCGGCGAGAGGGAACGCCTTCTCAGCTGGCAGCAGCGGGCCCGGGAGGCTAAGGCGGACCTTGACTCGAGGCAGTCAAGGCTTGAGGCCATGAGTGCTCTGCTTGACACTAAGAAGAAGGCCATTAGCTGCTTGGAGTCAGAGGCCCAGCGGGTTCGTGCCACCTACCGCGAGGCTCTGTCCCAAGCTGAAGCCAAAGCCAATGAGCGTTCCGCCGCCGCGGAGGAGTTGTAGCTGCAGGTAGCCCGTCGAGAGCGCGCCGTCGCTGATCGGGAACGCGTCGCTGCGGCCGAGGAGGAGAAGACCACCACCCGGCTGAGGGACAAAGTGGAGGAGCTAAGGGCTCGGTCCGAGGATCTGGAGCTCCGTGAGTCGGCTGTCGCCGCGAGGGAGGGGCAGTTCTCCAAGGAGCGCCAGGCGGCGATGGATCGCGAGCTGGCGGCTCGCCAGGAGGTAGAGAAGCTCCAGTCCTTGCGGTGTGCCGAGGCCCAGGCAGTCTGGGGCTTTATTGCCAAGGCGGGGTCCGCCTTGGCTCCTCTTGGTTTCAGCCCTGTGCGGGTGGAGGCTCCGGCGCAGCCGATGTCCGAGGCGATCCCGGCCCTTGAGTCTATCGGCGACGAGCTAGGTCGGCTCGAATCAGTGATCGCCGACGAGCTGGAAGCGGAAGGTCGGGGCCTTGCGAAGGAGGTTTCTATGCACGTTCTGTCGTGCTTCCTGAGCCGAGACCATTCCTTTTCTCTAGGGCCGGTTCGTCTAGGACCCGTCGCCGATCGGGAGGAAGCTGACAGGGCTGAAGTCGAGGACTTAGCTGCCCTCGTGGCCTCTAGGTTTCATCGGGAGTCCGGGGACTCTTAGGCATCTGCCCCCGTGGCCACAAGGCCATGTACTTCCTTTTTTATTTTTGTTGAGTCTGTAGCCCAGCTCATGGAGCCTTCCTATGGACAGACTCCTGTTTCTTTTTGTGTCTGCATGTCCTAGTCTTCTTCTTGGCTTTTCCTGGCCGAGTCCTTAGCTTCGCAAGGTACTCGGAGGCCTTGACCAATCTCGAAGCTCTGCATAGACACATTCTCCGGGTCCTCACTGTATACTAAGGGTTCCGAAGGTCTCCAGGACCCGCCTCACGAGATCAGAGGGGGTCCGGGCCTGTTGGACACGTGGCGGGCCCGGAGCTCCTGCCTGAGGGGAGGTCCGAGCTTGCGGGGCACGTGGAGTCCTCGGGCCTCTCCCCGCAGAGGGGGGAGGTCCGGCTTCTGTAGACCACGCGGCGGGCCCGGAGCTCCCCCTCAAGGAGGTGGAAGGTCTGGCCCTGCTGGACACGTGGGACCTTCGGGCCTCGCCCCTGTGAGGTCTAGTTCTTTGATCTTACCTTGGGGTTTCGGTCTTGCGCGATCCCGTAGCGGCCCCCTGGTAGGTGCGTTCCATTGGATGGATGTGCCTACCATACTCCTGCGGGGAGCTGAGGCCGAGAGGTCCTGCACACAAGTAAGGAAAACGTAATTCTCCTTGGGGGCTCCCCCCCTCTATCTCTTAGTTTTATTTGGCTTACGGTCCCCGTGCACTTATACGGTGCTTGGGAACTACCATGCGCAAAGTGTCGGGAGCTTGGGGCTCCCCTGGCTCTCGGCCGGTACCTCCCACGCCACCGCCTTTGGCAGGGCAGCAAATGCCGACTAAAGATGAGAATGAGAAGAGGGAGCTGAACGCATGGTGAGCACGCGCTAGCAGGGTAATCATAAAAATTTAATAAGTAAACTAAATGAGCACCAAAGAAGAGCAACATAGGACAGGTTTCTTTTCATATAAATTTCCATAGGGGGAAGGCAGGCTGAATATGTAGGCCACGACCCGCCTCAAGGGAAGCAAGACTCTACGCGCTTTGGGTCGGAACCAGGCGAAGCTGCACGTAGTCCTGGACCGTCCCCTGAGGCTTAGTTGCTCCAAGCACTGTTCCTGTACTTTTATGGAATTTATTATAAAAAGAAGAGTCTGTCCTATTGTTGCTCCAGGGGTAGAACTTACAGTGGTGTTCTGTGTTCCGAAGGTTCGGGAGCAGATCCCCATCCTCGGTTCTGGGGAATGGTCCCAGGCCCAGGATGTCCAGCCCTAGTATGGTAAATGGCCATGTGGGCTGGATCATCTGTACCGTCCAAGCCGGTGTATGGATCTGCTTGGCGTGGAACAGGCACGCCTGGCAGCTCTCGACCAGCTCAACGGCATCCTGGAGTGTTGCTGGCTAGTAGAAGCCATGCCGAAAGGCTTTACCGACAAGCGTGCGTGAGAAAGAGTGACTCCCACATTCGCCTCCATGGATCTCAGCGAACAAGTCGCAGCCTTCCCCCTGGGTTATGCACCGCAATAGGATGTGGTTGGCGCCGCGTCGGTAGAGATCCCCCTCTACCGCCATGTGTCTCTTAGCCATACGCACAATCCGTTCAGCGGATACACGTTCATCAGGGAGGATATTGTCTTTCAAGTAGTCCCGGACCTCCGTGATCCATGCATCGGGTCTGACTTGAGCATCTGGATCTTGAGCGCTGGGTTGCACGGAGTCCCCAGTGACGCTTATGATCCTTGGCGGCGTCCATGGCCGCCGGGACCGCCAGCTTCGAGGTGCTGGTCTAGCCCCCTTCGCCCGGCTCGGCGGGCCGGGCTGTGGGCTGCGGCAACGTCCTCTCGAAGCCCCCTTCAGGCACAGGGGCTCCGGTGGGGGACTTCGTTGAGAGGTCGTCAGCTGCGGCCTTGCTAGCGCGCGGTACGTGGTGCAGGTCCAAGGCGAGGAAGTCTGTCTCCACCATCTTGGTTGATAACCAGGCTGGGAGTCGCCCTGAGCCAATGACTAGCGAGAAGGATGAGCGCTTCATACTCTGCTATGTTGTTGGTTGCCTTGGAATTGGAACGCACCACATACCCAGACTGCCCCCCCGATGGTGTGGGGAACAGTACGCTAGCACCGGCCCCCTGCTTTCGCAAGGAGCCGTCGACGAGTAGCATTCAGTAAGGCCTGGTGAAGGCCAGGGCTCAGGGTCCTGGTTCACCATCTCCGTGGCCCCCTGAGTCAGCCTGCGTTGGCGTCTACTTTAGCCACAAGTCAGCTAGTGCTCGGCTGATGTCTGCATGACGGGGAAGGAAGCCTAGCTCAAACTCCAGTAGCTCCGCCGCCCATTTGGCGGCATTGTCCGTCGTGTGGGGCTGTGGAGGATAGCTCTCAGCCTGGGGAGACCGCCGGGTGCTTGATACTCGGAGGTCCCCCAGGCTGCCTCGGACCTTCCGGGAAGCTTCGCTGATGTCCCGGGAACTCCGGGGGGTCCCGTTGGACGTCCGGGAGGTTCTGTTGGGCCTCCGGGGGGGGGGTCCCGTTGCACCTCCAGGAGGTCCTGCTGGTCCTCCGGGAGGTTGTGTCGGGGATCCGGGGTCCAGCCACTCTGCGGTGAGGACCACACTCACTTCTGCAGCCATCGCCGTGATGCAGAGCAGGAGATGCTCTTCGGGCTCGGGGGCTCCTATTACGGGCGGGGCCGGATTTACGTAGGGGCTTTAGAGAAGCTTCACTTTGCTAACCCTGGCATAAACCGACTCGGCGCAGCTAGGGATCCCGTGAATTTCTGGTCTTCGCGCCAGTGGCTTTGACCCTCTCTGGGTTAGCCTCAGCTCCTCGGCGTGAGGCCAGGTATTCTAAGGGTTTTCCAGAGGGTATACCAAGCTCACATTTGTCGGACGGACGAAGACTAAGGCCAGGTTATCTAGTAGGGACGAACCCTGTCTGATCTTGACAATCAATGCCTTCGACACACACCCCAACTGAGTCTCCCATTAGCTCTCCTAAGGTCTTGTGCATTGCACGTACGAAGGTAGGGAGAACATTCCTTATGTCATAAGGCATAGAGGCATAACAGTACAGGGCGACTACTGTGGTAAAGGGTGCCCTTCAACTTCTCCAGACACAGGGGTCTGGTGGGAACCCGAGTAAGCATTTAGGAAGCACATCATATCACAGCCTGGCATCAAGTCTACTATTTGGTCTATCATAGGGAGAGAAAATAGGCCTTTAGGACATGCCTTATTGAGGCTGGTGTAGTCGATGCGCTTCCGGAGCTTCTCGCTGGCCTTCGGGACGGCAACATGGTTCGCCAAGCACCGGGGGTGGCGGACTTTTTGTTCTGTCGGACTGGCTGGACGTCGGGAAAGACCTTTAGATAGTCCTCAATCACCTCCCTAGGGATCTCTGGCCTCCGCGACGGCTGTCATGCAGCACATCGACATTGTGCCGGAGGGGGGCAACCAGCGCGCCTTCCTATTTGCTATCTAGGCCCCCGGCTACCCGGGTGGTCTGGGTGGCATCGGCGCTGATTCGGACGAGCCTTGTGGGGACGTCGTCCCCGTCGAGGGGTTGCACGCGGGGTGCTGTGGTAGAGGCACGGTGGCGTGCACTTGGGTGGAGCTGGTTTGGTTCTGGACTGCCTAGGGTTGGCGCTCTAGTTGCTGTAAGCGCCTGAAGCTTTTCCAAGGCTAACACTGCGGCAGCACGGTCTCCACAAACCTTGAGGACGCCTGTTGGTGTAGGCATCTTCAAGACAAGGTAGCCGTAGTGGGCTACTGCCATGAATCGGTACAGGGCTGGCCTGCCGATTATGGCGTTGAAGGGGAGGTCAATCTCGGCCACGTCGAACAGAATGTACTCTGTCCGGTAGCTGTACGGTGCCCCAAAGGTCACCGGGAGGCTGATGTGGCCGTAGGGAACGACTTGTCCCGGCCCTACCCCTGAGAACGGGCTCGATGGGGCGAGCTTGGCCATCGGGATCTGCAGCTTCTGGAAGGCTGCGCGACTGATGAGGTTCAGTCCAGCCCCGCCATCCACCAAAACATGGTACATCTTCACGTTGGCGATGGTGGGGGCCACCACGAGCGGCAGTTGGCCGGCCCCAGCCATGTTCCTGGGGCAGTCGCTGTCATCGAAGCTGATGGGGGTTCCCATCCACCTGAGGTGCGGTGCTGCACCTGGGAGGGGAGCCACCGACGCTACCGCTCGGCGCAAGGCCTTAGCCGTGCTTCGGGACGGGGGGTTAGCGGACCCGCCGAAGATGACATAGAGCATCTTCCGGTGCTCGTCATCACTGGAGCTGGAGCTCCCATGATTGCGCACTGCCTTTACGGCGCGCTGAAGCTCCTGGAACTCCACCTGGCGGTCGACGCCGTCTAGGGCTTCGACCTTCTGCTTGCCCTCCCTTTGACTGTAGGGTGGGGCATCAGTTAGGGGCTGCTTCCCTTTCCGGAACCGCTCCGCGAGTTTCTGGATTTCTCGGCATTCCGCAGCGGTATGGTAACTGGTGCCATGCACAGGGCATAATTCATCCTAGCCCCCGTCTGGGGCCGGTGATTGTCGCGGCCTCTTGACAGGGCGCGGCCCCCGAGCTCCACTGGGCGCTGCCGTTGTGGCAACGGGGACCATGGCAGATGACTTTATCTTGCTTCCGCCTCCGTTCTTGATCTTCCTGCCGCTTCCGTATGAAGCGTCGCCAGATCCCGGCTGACCCCCTGGCTTGGGGGCCGGCAGAGAGTGCCAGTTCCGCCCTTCGGCTGCTCTGGCACACTTGTCCGCCAGGCTGAAGAGTTCTGAGACATCTCGGACATCCCTGGTCGTGAGCTTCTCGAGCATCTTCTTGTCCCGAACGCCTTGCCGGAACGCCACCACCACAGAAGCGTTCTGGATGTGTGGGAAGGTGTTCCGCACCTGGGAGGACCGCTGGATGAATGAGCGCAGCGACTCCCCTGGTTGTTGTTGGATGGCGTGGAGGTCGAGCTCCGTGTCAGGCCGGGTATAGGAACTGCCTAAGTTGGAGACAAACTGCCGGCAGAGCTCTCCCCAGGAGGTTATGGAATCCTGGGGTAGGTTCATGAGCCAAGACCGGGCGGGGCCGGTTAAGGCGACGGGGAAATAGTTGGCCATGACAGCCTCATCCCCCCCTGCGGCGAGTACGACGGTGGAGTAGATCTGGAGGAACTCCGCCGGGTTGACGCTTCCGTCGTACTTCTCAGGCAGGTGCAGGCGAAACTTGCGTGGCCACCTCGCGAAGCGAAGGTGGGGTGCAAGAGCTGCACATCCCGCTCCTGCTGCCGCAGGTATTGGCACTGCGAACACTTGTTCGCACTTGGCACCGCGTATCCCGGCATGGGCAAGGCTGCACCATAGACCGGGGGTGCTGCTTGCGGCGCATATGGTCGTGGCATATGCTGCGCGGCATATGCCTGAGGCAGGGCTCGCGTGGCGAAGACCTGCCCTCCAGGTTGTGTCGAGGCCGACGACATGCTGTCGCCAGCCTCATGGTTGCGACGCCTTTCTCGACGTCGCTCGAGGTACACCAGGGCATCCTGGCCCAAGTGGCACCGTTCCAGCTCCCTTCTCAGGTCCGTCGACAGGAGCCTGGAGGAGCTGGAATCCGCCGTTAGCCCGTCAACCGTGGGCGTGCGCGTCAGTGACACAGCCGGTTGTCCTGGGCGCCGTCCTCGCCGAAACCGAGGGTTCGTGGCGGCGACGACGAGGCGGTCCACCTCGTGGACCCATTGCTGGGTCGCTGAATGGGGCGCATCCCCCGCAGGTGGGTTGCGCAGCAGCACTCTTGCTGCAGCTAGCGCACCCCCATGGTGTACGCTCAGCGCTGCAGAAGATCTCACACTGGTCGGAGCCTGCATCGCCGGAGTCGGCGTTGCCGGAGTCGGCTGCTGGCTACCAGCTTGTGCCAACACACTCCGTCCTGAGTGTGTCGACATGTACTCCCCACTGGTCACGGTTCGCCGTGAACGCGGAGGGGGAGAGTTTGCCGCTAAAGGAAGCTTGGTCATCTTCGTCGGCGGAAACTCGTCGCGCTAGGAGAAAAGCCCCCTACCTGGCGCGCCAAATGTCGAAGTGTTCGGTCGACACTTCCTCCGGGCCTGCACTGGGCAGCCCGCGGAGGTTCTTTTTTCGGTGGGGCTAGTCCCTTGCGGAGAGCTTGCGCGGATGAATGAGTTAGTAAGAGCTTGACGCGGTGAGTTTTACGTGGTTCAGGCCGCCGGAGCGTAAAACCCTACGTCCACGGCGAGCTATGGAGCTCGCTGTATTGCTTGCTGCTCAGGGCCGGAGTCCTGAGCTTGGGGGTGAGTTACAGCTTGGGAGTGAATGTCTAGCGTATGAGTTGCAGAGTGCGAACCCTTGCTATCGTCGCCTACCCGAGCCTTTTATAGTCCAAGACTCGGGCAGCTTACAAGGGGGGCCGGGACCCGACAGGTGGTCCTGGGAAGATTGTCTATTATCTACCGTATCTGCAGTTATGCCGGTAGTTGACTCTGGTCGAAGGCTTCTGAGTCTTCATCTTGCCGCCCTGCTCATGCCGCATGCTAGTCGTAGTGGTTGATGACGGTGCAAGCGGCATGGGATGTCTTGTCGCGGTGTTTATTGGCTGGCAGGTTCTGACACTGCGCGCCAGTCTGTGATGCGATGTGAGGACCCCGCCGTCCCGATCACTCACGGGGACGGGGCACCTCGCCCGGCGATCGCATTGGGTGGTGCCGTGCGATGCGGCACCCAACAGCACACATAATAAAGCATCATATTACATAAAACAGGCGGAAGCTTACAAAGTGTTGATTTTACAAATACTTTTCAAAAATATGCTACAGCGGAAGACTATTACAACTCACGTCTCATACCTATGCTAAGCAACAGAGAAGGTGTCCAGCCCGCGGACCCTTCTCGCTAGTAACACTGTCATAATAGCAGCGGCAGGGGTTACCCTGAGTTCATCACTCGGAGAGTTCCGAGTCTCCTCAGGTACCCGTACATCTCAGCGTGCAGTTATTCCCTGCAAAACAACTTATGCAGTATCTGTGAGCATGAAGCTCAGCAAGAATGACCCGTCACCCTAGTCATGAAACTCTATATGATGGAAATAGAGGGCTGATTATAGCATCTTTCATAAACCATGAACTTGAGCTAAAGGAGAGTCCTTACTTCCAGTTTTAATCAACTTTTATAGACCTCGCGCAACTTACATCGAGACTCCACAATCAAACAAGAAACGCTTCATCTCGATGTCACTTGCCCGAGGTGAAAGTAACTTTAGTGAACTACCCTAGACTCATACAGACCTTGCGCCATCAACGTCGAGACTCCACAATCAAACAAGAAACGCTTTGCCTCGACGCTTCTAGCCCAAGGTGGAAATTAAATTTAGTGAAGTGTTGATCGTTCCTCATCTCCATTATGAGGATTACCCACGAAGCATATTAAATATTTCCCGGTTTATTACTACGTCACGACTCAGTGTACAAGTATGCTCACTACCGCGAGCGACGGTGATTGCAATCAAAAACACCTGGCTGACACGACACGTACGCCCGTACTCGACGTTGCACACAGCAACCGTCACTGACGCCGTACGTGGCCACCTTTCACACGACACCCAAATGTCGAACCGGTCCCACCGACTGGGATTAAGTCTCTCTACGGCAAACCCTCGTAGAGCCGACTTCTCTATCCTTTCAGCATCGGCATCAGACGGTGAGGTATGCCTCGACACCCAGGTTAACATGTTACATCGGTTTCCTGGGTCCCATATTGCCAGTATGCATCCGGTACACATCTCAAACTTGTCCAGCGGGGCCGCACACGAGAACGGGCCTTAATCAACTCAGACATAGACTAGGCTCACAGGACCACGTCCTTGACCTTCCATCCACTGCCCGGTCTCCATTCCCAGCTATGAGGATCAATTCCCAACTCTTCCGATCGATCCCCCTTAACCCCGTTTCACGAGTAGGAATCTGCCTACTCGAGTTATGCCTCTTTTAATCCAATTTTGTTGAGATCAGCAGTTATATTTAATTGATAACATATCCTACATTAAACTCCTGGGTTTTCTGGGTCATGCATTTGGAGTTTCATACCATCTAGACGTAATGCAATAAATAAAATGCTAGACATAATAAGTGAATACAAATAGAAACTCGTAATGTTTTGATGCAAACCGGGGCTTGCCTTTGTTTTGCAGGTGACTCATATATATATGCAGTTAGTGAAGACCACTTGGTGCTTGATCAACCTCTTTCCTCCTTCCTTGATTTCTACTCCGATGACTTCAACTCCTCCACGTAGATACTACACGTGATGAATATGCATATCGTTTAATTGTAAAGACTTTGCTACAAGTCCTAATAACAGGTTTTCAAAAACTGGAACTCTGTTTAAGAATTTAAAATGACACTGGTGCTAGTGGTTTAGGTTTGGATCTAAACACATGATTAAATTCTAAGTGGTTTTCCCCCTCTTCCATATTGATCACCTAAGGAGGTTAAAAAGAACAGGGGTGATCCAGGGCTCCAATGGGGCTGAAAATTTTTCATGTGAGTTCCTTGTCACAAGAAAGCCCTTTGGACCAAAAATTAGCACTTTTCATTGAGTGGTTTGCTCAGCATAATTTTCTAAGCAATTAAGCAAAGAAAAATTAATTCTGAGATCCCACCCATGTTCATGCAAAACTTAGTGAACTACAAATTCAATTATAGCTCATAGAGTTTTCATGAATTTTCCTAGCATTTTTGGAGCTAAGATCTGCCCAGAACTGAATTTCCAAGTTTTGGAAATTCTCTGAAATTGTTTCTATATTATTTGAATACAGCATCTTCAAATCTAAATTTCCCTGATCAAATCAACTCAAGTTGATCTGAAACTTTTATAGGGGTTCACTAATAACCTAAAGACTATTCTGGCAAAATATGAGGATTTTTGGATTAACCAAACTTCCTCTAAAATTCTTTTGCTAAAAAGATTTAAAGAATTTTACAGAATTAAATAAAGGGTTTCATACAAATTGGGTTCCATATTTGGATAGTACTCTATCAGAGGAATCCAATAAAATTTGTTTGACAATTTTTGGATTCTCCTACCCAAAGTTGTGGCTATTCAAAGTTTGAACTGAAAACTGAAATTCCCCAAAATGTTCAAATAATGTCAGTGGGTCCAGGGACAGGTGTCACTCGCTGAGGCAAGCCACACGGGGCTACAGGGTATTTCCCGCGCCACCACACCAGATCCCTGCACCACAGCCGATCAAATATTTGAAAAACCGTCGCTGACGGGCGGGACCCACTGGGTCGTCTTCTACCTCCGGCCCCCGCGCCCGCGCGCCACCGGGCTCGCCGGAGTTCGACGGATCCCGGCCTCCCGGCCATCCCCCGAGCCCTCCCTCGCCGTTAGGGCCTTATTTCACGTGCTGAACACGATGGAACCCTCTTCCCCGGCCGGCGATGGCTCTAACCTAGCTGGCCACGGCGCGGCGGCTCTGGACCGGTTCGGCAACGTCGCCCGGTCATCCTAGCCTGCCCAGACCTCGGTGGAACGGCGCTACAGCACCAGTGGACGCCAGGGAGGATCGTCCGGGTGGTGAAGCAGCCTGCAAATGGCCCTAACCTAGCTCTCATCGGGAGCCCGAACCGCCCCACCATAACCGCCGTGGAAAAAGTGTGAAATACGTCGTGCACAATGGTTTTCAGGCATTGGTTGAAAAAGGGCAAAAGATCGCCGGCTAGCCCAGCTCATGTGTGCAAGATTTGACGGCCTAGGAACGAGAGGGACGATCGAATTTGGTATTACCGTATCAGAAGGTCGGATGGTGCCCGACGGCGATCTTTTCCCAAATTCGAGCCCGGTAGATCATCTCATGGCTTGAGCTTCGGGGATGAGCATCAGGGGCTCCCAGCACATCCGAGGGCGCTCTAGCTCGGGCCTGAGAAGCTCTCGGTGGGGCTGTCCACGTGAGACCAGCTCGGTTTCCCGATGGTGAGCCTCGGTGCCCGGTGGAATTCGTCAAATTGTGATCAAACGATGGGGCAACGCCACGGAGTAGAGCGATGGGTCGCTAGAGCACACGCTGGCGCTCACTTCTTCCGTGGATCACTCGGGCAGTGGAGGGGGCGACGCGGTTTGCAACAGGCAGAACGAGAAACGGCGCCGTGAGGTTCCTGTTGTGCGCGCGAGAGTAGGAACCGAGGACAACGCGCGAGCTGCGTGATAAGGAGGGGGGAAACCAGCTCGCCAGCACAGAGTTCGCGAGGGAGAGGTGGCGTCGGCCTTGCCCCGGTGTCGCACGGTGAGAAGGACCGAGGCGGTCTCGGTAGCGCGATGACTTCGCGAGGAGGAGAAAAACAGAGACCGTGCACCGCCTGAGCTGAAGATCTTTTGCACACTCATTTCCCCCAATGACATGTGGGCCCCACAATTCAGTACCTCTTTCCTCAAAATATCTCCAAAGTTTGACAATTATCCAACCCAATTGTTTGAAAATTGGGAACTGAGCTCATTTGACAAGTTTGGACAAATTCCATGCAAATTCAAATGTTCATTTGAATTCTTTGCACATTCGACTCCCTTTAGAAAAATGGGCAGCAAATATTTTCAAAAATTAATGAAACTTTGCCTCCCCACTAATTTGGACCTAAGGAATCCAAATATGCCACTTGATTCTTGTGTTAGCTGCTGCAAACAATAGTTTGGACACAACAGTTTTGAATTTCCATTGGGTCCTCCCCTCACTTGAAGTTTGAATCTACATTTAGTTCATCACTGATTTTTAAACCCTTCCATTGCACTTGAGCTCTTCATTTCTGTGGTTTTAAATCCACATTAGGTCCATCCGTGCAATAGCCCTAAGTTTGTTTAGAAGAATCTCACCTATGTTATCATATGTGGGAAAAAGTTTCAACTAAGCCCCTTTTTCATACACATGACTTCAACATTTGTGCAATCTCATGTTTCTTTGTATTCACATTTTTGGGACCTTTACAATCCTCCCCCCTTAAAAGAATCTCGTCCCGAGATTACAAAAGAAAGATGAGGCGGAAGGTAATTACAACAACTATGACAAAAGTTCCGGATAGTTCTTGTGGAGGAAATCTTCACTCTCCCAAGTCGCTTCTTCCGGTGTGTGATTACTCCACAGGACTTTGTAAAATTTCAAAGCCCAATTTCGAGTGATCCTGCTCTTCTCGTCGATAATCTTGATAGGCTTCTCGGCGTAGGTGAGGTCTGGTTGCAATATTTCCATGTCTTCCGAAAGGATGTCCGTCGGTTTCTTCAAACACTTTCTCAAGTGTGAGACATGGAAGATGTCGTGGATGCCCGATAAGGATGGCGGCAGCTCCAAACGGTAGGCTACCGGCCCACACCGTTTTGTAATAAGGAACGGACCCACAAAGCGAGGAGCTAGCTTTCCCTTGACACCGAATCGATGAATTCCCTTCATCGGGGATACTCGGAGATAGACGTGATCTCCGACTTCAAAACACAAGGGTCGGCGTCGCTGGTCCGCATAGCTTTTCTGGCGAGATTGAGCGGCCCTGAGGTTTTCTTGAATCAGCTGGACCCGCTCTTCGGCATCTTTTATAAGATCAATGCCGAAAATCACCCTTTCGCCCGATTCACACCAATTGAGTGGTGTGCGGCACTTCCTGCCATAAAGTGCTTCGTATGGTGCCATTTTAATACTGGATTGGTAACCATTGTTGTAGGAGAACTCTGCTAATGGCAAATGGTTATCCCAGTTCTTTCCATGATCTATGGCACATGCCCTCAGCATATCTTCCAAAATCTGGTTCACCCTCTCCGTTTGACCGTCCGTCTGAGGGTGGTATGCTGAGCTTCTGATTAACTTTGTTCCTAGAGATTCATGTAGTTGCTCCCAGAAACGAGCAACAAATATTGAACCTCGGTCTGATATGATAGTCTTGGGGACTCCATGCAAGCATACAATTCTAGAGAGATACAACTCTGCATATTGTTTAGTATGGAATCCCGTATTCACTGGGATGAAGTGGGCTGATTTGGTTAAGCGATCAACAATCACCCAAATGGAGTCATGCTTTCTGGTCATGAGAGGCAGTCCGACAATAAAATCCATGCTGATGTCCTCCCACTTCCATGCTGGAACGCTTAATGGTTGCAGCATTCCCGCTTTCTTTATGTGGTCAGCCTTGACTCGCCGACACGTATCACATTCAGATACATATTTGGCAATTTCTCGCTTCATCCGAGTCCACCAAAATTTTGTTTTAAGATCTTGATACATCTTATTGCTCCCTGGATGTATCGAGTACTTGGACATGTGAGCTTCGTCCAAGATCTTCTTTCTTAGCTTCAGGTTCCGGGGTACCACGATACGGTCGTTAAACCATAACACACCTTGTTCATCTTCCCGGAAACATTTCATTTTATCCTCATTGATTCTTGCCTGGATTTTCCGCATTCCTTTATCCCTCTTCTGGGCTTGTACAATCTCTTCTCTAATGGTAGACACCAGAGCAAGATTATACAACGCTCCATACGGAATCACCCGCAAGCTTGGTTCTTCATCCTCATCCGGAACAACTGACAAGTTATTCACGTGGGATTTACGACTGAGTGCATCAGCCACCACGTTAGCTTTTCCCGGATGGTAATGGATCTCGAGCTCATAGTCTTTAATTAATTCCAGCCATCTCCGCTGCCTCATATTAATATCCTTCTGAGTGAATATATATTTGAGGCTCTTATGGTCGGTGTAGAGGTGCACTAAATTTCCAAGTAAGTAGTGCCTCCACATCTTCAACGCAAGCACCACTGCAGCAAGTTCTAGGTCATGAGTGGGGTAGTGCTGCTCGTGGTTGCGGAGTTGTCGAGACCCATATGCGATCACGCGTCTATCTTGCATTAAGACGCAGCCAAGTCCAATGCCTGAGGCATCACAATAAACATCAAATGGCTTTGTTGTATCCGGTTGGGCTAACACCGGTGCCGTTGTGAGATGTTTCTTTAGAGTTTGAAATGCCTCTTCACAGGCCTCTGTCCACACATACTTGCTGCTCTTCTTTAATAACTCTGTCATTGGTTTAGCCACCTTAGAGAAGCTGGGAATAAATCTCCGGTAATAACCCGCTAGTCCTAAGAAACTGCGGATTTGATGAACCGATGTTGGAGACTCCCACTTCAAGACTTGCTCAATTTTTGTTGGATCCACGGCCACACCCTCTGCTGAAATAATGTGGCCTAAGAATGGTACTTTGCTGATCCAAAATTCACACTTGCTGAATTTGGCATACAACTTATTTTCTCGTAGGCGTTGGAGCACAATATGGAGATGTTTGGTGTGCTCCTCCTCCGATTTGGAGTATACGAGAATGTCGTCGATGAAAACCACGACGAACTGATCCAACTCTGGCATGAATACAGAATTCATGAGATACATGAAATGTGCGGGTGCATTTGTTAGCCCGAAAGACATGACTAGATACTCATAGAGCCCGTATCTAGTCGAGAAGGCCGTCTTCGGTATATCCTCCGCTCTGATCTTTATCTGATGATAACCAGACCGTAAGTCCATCTTGGAGAATACCTTGGCACCCACTAACTGATCAAATAATATATCGATCCGCGGCAACGGATATTTATTTTTGATCGTCACTGCATTCAGCGGCCGATAATCCACACATAATCGAAGTGACTCATCCTTTTTCTTCACAAAGAGGGCTGAACAGCCCCATGGCGATGAGCTTGGTCGAATGAACCCTTTGTCCATTAAGTCCTTTAGCTGTTCTTTCAGTTCAGCTAATTCCTTCGGAGACATTTTATACGGCCTCCGAGATATTGGTGTGGTTCCCGGTGCTAACTCGATCTTGAATACCACATCCCTCTCAGGCGGCATCCCTGGAAGATCGTCGGGAAACACATCTGGGTACTCACGGACCACTGGAATATCCTCCAGTTTCGTGGTCACACTGTGGTATACCACTGGATTTTTAGAATCCACGGCTTCAAGTATGAGCGTTTGGAGACCGTAGATTGGAGAGTCCAAACTAACAATCCGTGGACCAATATCAAGAACAGCCCCCTGGTAGTTCATCCACGCCATCCCTAGAATCACGTCGATCTTCTGTCCCTCTAATACAATGAGGGTTGTGGGGTATAAGTTTCCACCTAAGCACAAGGGTGCTTTGGTCACTACTTCATTAGCAGCTATATTTCCACCCGGTGAGCGGATAAGGTAGTGATCCTTCGGTGTACAGGTGGAGAGCTCAGCTTTGCACACAAACAACCTGCTGATGAAATTGTGTGTAGCTCCAGAGTCAAATAATATTAACACGGGCAGTCCATGGAGGGTGAACATTCCCGCTAGCACAGGTGCCCCATCTGGCACATCCTCTAGAGCTGTATGATAAATGCACCCGGATCTTGGTGCAGTTCCTTGAAGCTGAGCCCGAGGTTGATTTATACCCTGCTCCGGTGTTGTATCTCTGTGGCGTATCCTTCCTGGACACTTTCTGCTGATGTGACCCAAGTACCCGCACGTGAAGCATGGTTTCTCAGCCGGTTCCTGGTTGCTCTGTGCATGGACATTAGTGGTATTCTGCTGTGGCAAGAACACTTGAGGAGCAGAATAACGTGGCTGCATATACCGTTGTTGCAGCTGTCCGTATTCAGAGTATTGGGACGATCGACTGGAATATTTCTGGAGTCGTCGAGCCGGCTGTATCAGCTGACAGTTCAAGGTACTGTCTACCACCCTGTATTTCTGCGGAGCACCACTGCTACTCTCCGGTGGTACATGGTTCTTTCTTTTCTCAGCCTGAACTTCCCGTTGAGCATCTTCAACCATGATGGCAGCACTCATCAATTCGTTGAAGTTCTTTCGGTCAGCTAAAACGAGTCTCTCCTTTAGCTTGGGATTGAGACTGCGGAAGAACCATTTACACTTTTGTGCTTCGGTGTTCATATGTTGAGGCGCATACTGCGCCAGCTTGTTGAACACTCGCGAATGCTCGTATGCACCCCTTCCTCCTTGTTTTAAGGCCAGAAACTCCTCGAGTTTCCGCTGAATTATTCCGGAAGGAACGTGATACGCGAGAAACGCCTTCCGGAATTCTGCCCATGTAAAGTCATGTCCATCTGGTAAGGAGGCGAGTTGATTTGCCCACCATGCACTGGCGGACCCGTGAAGTTGTTGCGCTGCGTATAAAACCTTCTGCTGTTCGGTGCATTGAAGCAACCCGAACTTAGATTCAATGGTACGGATCCAGCTATCCGCCACCAGAGGATCCTCAGATTCAATGAAAACCGTTGGTTGAGTAGCCAAGAACTCAACATAGGAATTTAGTTGCGGTTGGCGCAAGTCTTCATTTTGACATCCCCCTTGGCGGGATGTATTTATCACCAGGGTGCGGAGCAAGTCGGTTCGCTCATCGCTTGCACCCGTCATGGCAGCCAGAATGTCCGCCATTGTGACCGTGGGTGAAGGCCCTGGTGGAGGCTGCTGTTGTGGAGCGCGCTGCTCCCGCTGTGGAGAGTTATCACCACGACCACCGCTGGAACCACCCACCTCACTCATGGAACGAGTTCGCACCATTCTGCAATTGCAAGAGTTCATTATCAGTTCAACACTATCACTTGATTTATTCCATAAACAAAGTAGTGTAACACTGATAATGAAACCTCAACATATAAGCAAAATGATTTAGGCGCAAACTGATGTATCTACAGCAAGGATTTACAAGCCGACTGGTTGGTCCTTAAACAGATCAGATTCTGATCCAGTTAAAAGCACTTTCGTAACTTAAGTTGAATATCAAAGTTAAAGTTAACTTTAATATCTTTCTAACGAGTATGCAAAGGCCTCCTAGGGATTTTTCTACCGGCAGTTATGGCTTAAAAACAGAAAGGTTCAGAGAGGCTTTGTTACTGTCCTGGTTCTGAACAGTTTGCCTTCAACTGAACTTTTCACCAACTTAATCTGTGATTTTGCTCTGGGAGTCTACAAGAAAGTTGTAGAGCACTTGAAAATCTTTCCAGAACTGTATCATACACCTGAATTGGTTAAAGATACTCAGAGTTATACTCTGTAAAAGTCCAGCAAAAATTTCTGCCAGAAACAGAGCACTCTGTTTTTGAAATCTTTAACACCCAGACACTCTCTCATTTGAATCTTAGTTCAAAAGAAGAGTTCAGTAACTAATATTCGTTTCAAACTTCCATTTTTAGTTGAAAGTTAGCTCATGAATCATTTCTTCATAGGGAAGAGGTTATTATGTGTAGTACGGTGTCGATGCACCGTAAGAAACATGCCGGTACTACGTTGCCTCCCAAAAAGAAAATCCTAAACCGGATTATACCGGCATATCCTTTTTATCAGTGGCACTAAGACGGTCTCTCGCACACGTGTGCTACACGGGATACGTACGTGGTTAGTACCTGCAGAAGACACTCAATAGTGGTGCACTCAAGGGTTGTTTCATTCCAGGCAGTTCTATATTCGAAAGTAAATACAAACGCCCGTATCATTGCCATACGGCCGTCCTTGAGCTAGGTCACGTCTCAAGGTATGTGATTGTGTTTCAACACCACACGACAGGGAACCCGAGTATGTCATGAACGGGTCGTCACGGTTGGGAGTGTTATCAACCCAACGGATACCACCTACTGCCCTGCAGGGCACGCCGATGGCAAGCGCTGCGTATGTCCTCCTGGGCTATTTCCAGACAAACACACTATCGCATTACTGACCACGCGATGGGGTCTCCACTTACTTGCCTAATGCACGCTAGGGATCAGTGTTTCATATGAACTCAGGAACATGAAGAGTCCAAGAGTTTCATATTAACATCTCACACCAAGCTGTGAGATCTAACCCTGAACCACTTTCCTCGTCAGGGGAGCTAACTGAAATTGAACCGCTTTAGGTGGCGTTCCTTACCATTCTTACCTGAACGTAGGTGCGTCGTTACATAATTAAAATTCAAAATTATAACAAGTATGTTAGTACTGCCACCTTAAGTAACTATACTACTATAGTCCTTATGTGGGCCTACTATCGTTTCCTCACCGTATCCTAAGTTTTTGTCGTAATACAATCCTTATTCCGTGTGCTATTACCAATGCGGCTCTGATACCACGCTGTGAGGACCCCGCCGTCCCGATCACTCACGGGGACGGGGCACCTCGCCCGGTGATCGCATTGGGTGGTGCCGTGCGATGCGGCACCCAACAGCACACATAATAAAGCATCATATTACATAAAACAAGCGGAAGCTTACAAAGTGTTGATTTTACAAATACTTTTCAAAAATATGCTACAGCGGAAGACTATTACAACTCACGTCTCATACCTATGCTAAGCAACAGAGAAGGTGTCCAGCCCGCGGACCCTTCTCGCTAGCAACACTGTCATAATAGCAGCGGCAGGGGTTACCCTGAGTTCATCACTCGGAGAGTTCCGAGTCTCCTCAGGTACCCATACATCTCAGCATGCAGTTATTCCCTGCAAAACAACTTATGCAGTATCTGTGAGCACGAAGCTCAGCAAGACTGACCCGTCACCCTAGTCATGAAACTCTATATGATGGAAATAGAGGGCTGATTATAGCATCTTTCATAAACGATGAACTTGAGCTAAAGGAGAGTCCTTACTTCCAGTTTTAATCAACTTTTATAGACCTCGCGCAACTTACATCGAGACTCCACAATCAAACAAGAAACGCTTCATCTCGATGTCACTTGCCCGAGGTGAAAGTAACTTTAGTGAACTACCCTAGACTCATACAGACCTTGCGCCATCAACGTCGAGACTCCACAATCAAACAAGAAACGCTTTGCCTCGACGCTTCTAGCCCAAGGTGGAAATTAAATTTAGTGAAGTGTTGATCGTTCCTCATCTCCATTATGAGGATTACCCACGAAGCATATTAAATATTTCCCGGTTTATTACTACGTCACGACTCAGTGTACAAGTATGCTCACTACCGCGAGCGACGATGATTGCAATAAAAAACACCCGGCTGACACGACACGTACGCCCGTACTCGACGTTGCACACAGCAACCGTCACTGACGCCGTACGTGGCCACCTTTCACACGACACCCAAATGTCGAACCGGTCCCACCGATTGGGATTAAGTCTATCTACGGCAAACCCTCGTAGAGCCGACTTCTCTATCCTTTCAGCATCGGCATCAGACGGTGAGGTATGCCTCGACACCCAGGTTAACATGTTACATCGGTTTCCTGGGTCCCATATCGCCAGTATGCATCCGGTACACATCTCAAACTTGTCCAACGGGGCCGCACACGAGAACGGGCCTTAATCAACTCAGACATAGACTAGGCTCACAGGACCACGTCCTTGACCTTCCATCCACTGCCCGGTCTCCATTCCCAGCTATGAGGATCAATTCCCAACTCTTCCGATCGATCCCCCTTAACCCCGTTTCACGAGTAGGAATCTGCCTACTCGAGTTATGCCTCTTTTAATCCAATTTTGTTGAGATCAGCAGTTATATTTAATTGATAACATATCCTACATTAAACTCCTGGGTTTTCTGGGTCATGCATTTGGAGTTTCATACCATCTAGACGTAATGCAATAAATAAAATGCTAGACATAATAAGTGAATACAAATAGAAACTTGTAATGTTTTGATGCAAACCGGGGCTTGCCTTTGTTTTGCAGGTGACTCATATATATATGCAGTTAGTGAAGACCACTTGGTGCTTGATCAACCTCTTTCCTCCTTCCTTGATTTCTACTCCGATGACTTCAACTCCTCCACGTAGATACTACACGTGATGAATATGCATATCGTTTAATTGTAAAGACTTTGCTACAAGTCCTAATAACAGGTTTTCAAAAACTGGAACTCTGTTTAAGAATTTAAAATGACACTGGTGCTAGTGGTTTAGGTTTGGATCTAAACACATGATTAAATGCTAAGTGGTTTTCCCCCTCTTCCATATTGATCACCTAAGGAGGTTAAAAAGAACAGGGGTGATCCAGGGCTCCAATGGGGCTGAAAATTTTTCATGTGAGTTCCTTGTCACAAGAAAGCCCTTTGGACCAAAAATTAGCACTTTTCATTGAGTGGTTTGCTCAGCATAATTTTCTAAGCAATTAAGCAAAGAAGAATTAATTCTGAGATCCCACCCATGCTCATGCAAAACTTAGTGAACTACAAATTCAATTATAGCTCATAGAGTTTTCATGAATTTTCCTAGCATTGTTGGAGCTAAGATCTGCCCAGAACTGAATTTCCAAGTTTTGGAAATTCTCTGAAATTGTTTCTATATTATTTGAATACAGCATCTTCAAATCTAAATTTCCCTGATCAAATCAACTCAAGTTGATCTGAAACTTTTATAGGGGTTCACTAATACCCTAAAGACTATTCTTGCAAAATTTGAGGATTTTTGGATTAACCAAACTTCCTCTAAAATTCTTTTGCTAAAAATATTTAAAGAATTTTACAGAATTAAATAAAGGGTTTCATACAAATTGGGTTCCATATTTGGATAGTACTCTATCAGAGGAATCCAATAAAATTTGTTTGACAATTTTTGGATTCTCCTACCCAAAGTTGTGGCTATTCAAAGTTTGAACTGAAAACTGAAATTCCCCAAAATGTTCAAATAATGTCAGTGGGTCCAGGGACAGGTGTCACTCGCTGAGGCAAGCCACACGGGGCTACAGGGTATTTCCCGCGCCACCACACCAGATCCCTGCGCCACAGCCGATCAAATATTTGAAAAACCGTCGCTGACGGGCGGGACCCACTGGGTCGTCTTCTACCTCCGGCCCCCGCGCCCGCGCGCCACCGGGCTCGCCGGAGTTCGACGGATCCCGTCCTCCCGGCCATCCCCCGAGCCCTCCCTCGCCGCTAGGGCCTTATTTCACGTGCTGAACACGATGGAACCCTCTTCCCCGGCCGGCGATGGCTCTAACCTAGCTGGCCACGGCGCGGCGGCTCTGGACCGGTTCGACAACGTCGCCCGGTCATCCTAGCCTGCCCAGACCTCGGTGGAACGGCGCTACAGCACCAGTGGACGCCAGGGAGGATCGTCTGGGTGGTGAAGCAGCCTGCAAATGGCCCTAACCTAGCTCTCATCAGGAGCCCGAACCGCCCCACCATAATCGCCGTGGAAAAAGTGTGAAATACGTCGTGCACAATGGTTTTCAGGCATTGGTTGAAAAAGGGCAAAAGATCGCCGGCTAGCCCAGCTCATGTGTGCAAGATTTGACGGCCTAAGAACGAGAGGGACGATCGAATTTGGTATTACCGTATCAGAAGGTCGGATGGTGCCCGACGGCGATCTTTTCCCAAATTCGAGCCCGGTAGATCATCTCATGGCTTGAGCTTCGGGGATGAGCATCAGGGGCTCCCAGCGCATACGAGGGCGCTCTAGCTCGGGCCTGAGAAGCTCTCGGTGGGGCTGTCCACGTGAGACCAGCTCGGTTTCCCGATGGTGAGCCTCGGTGCCCGGTGGAATTCGTCAAATTGTGATCAAATGATGGGGCAACGCCACGGGGTAGAGCGATGGGTCGCTAGAGCACACGCTGGCGCTCACTTCTTCCGTGGATCACTCGGGCAGTGGAGGGGGCGACGCGGTTTGCAACAGGCAGAACGAGAAACGGCGCCGGGAGGTTCCTGTTGTGCGCGCGAGAGTAGGAACCGAGGACAACGCGCAAGCTGCGTGATAAGGAGGGGGGAAACCAGCTCGCCAGCACAGAGTTCACGAGGGAGAGGTGGCGTCGGCCTTGACCCGGTGTCGCACGGTGAGAAGGACCGAGGCGGTCTCGGTAGCGCGATGACTTCGCGAGGAGGAGAAAAACAGAGACCGTGCACCGCCTGAGCTGAAGATCTTTTGCACACTCATTTCCCCCAATGACATGTGGGCCCCACAATTCAGTACCTCTTTCCTCAAATATCTCCAAAGTTTGACAATTATCCAACCCAATTGTTTGAAAATTGGGAACTGAGCTCATTTGACAAGTTTGGACAAATTCCATGCAAATTCAAATGTTCATTTGAATTCTTTGCACATTTGACTCCCTTTGGAAAAATGGGCAGCAAATCTTTTCAAAAATTAATGAAACTTTGCCTCCCCACTAATTTGGACCTAAGGAATCCAAATATGCCACTTGATTCTTGTGTTAGCTGCTGCAAACAATAGTTTGGACACAACAGTTTTGAATTTCCATTGGGTCCTTCCCTCACTTGAAGTTTGAATCTACATTTAGTTCATCACTGATTTTTAAACCCTTCCATTGCACTTGAGCTCTTCATTTCTGTGGTTTTAAATCCACATTAGGTCCATCCGTGCAATAGCCCTAAGTTTGTTTAGAAGAATCTCACCTATGTTATCATATGTGGGAAAAAGTTTCAACTAAGCCCCTTTTTCATACACATGACTTCAACATTTGTGCAAACTCATGTTTCTTTGTATTCACATTTTTGGGACCTTTACATGCGACTGGGCGCAACGGCACCTGACAGAAGCGTGCTCCGTGTCTCCGCGTCTTGGGAAGACGCGGGCCTTGAATACCTTGTACGGGCAAGGTATGGGGCGTCTTTACGCCCGCTGCCTATCGCTCGGGGGCAGGCAGCGCCGTTCTGCTGCCACGTGGCGGGCCTGGAGCTCTCCTCTGAGGAGAGGGAGGTCCGGCCCCGCTGGACGCGTGGCGCCTTCGGACCTCTCTCCCGCGGAGGGGGAGGTCCGGCTTCTGTATGCCACGTGGCAGGCCCGGAGCTCTCCTCTGAGGAGAGGGAGGTCCGTCCCCGCCGGACGCGTGGCGCCTTCGGACCTCTCTCCCGCGGAGGGGGAGGTCCGGCTTCTGTATGCCACGTGGCGGGCCCGGAGCTCTCCTCTGAGGAGAGGGAGGTCTGGCCCCGCCGGACGCGTGGCGCCTTCGGAGCTCTCCCTGTGGAGAAGGGCGAGTCCCTTAGGCATTTTCCCCTGTGCGCGGGGGTACCCCATATCTCAGGTACCGACAGAACTCATTTAAGGTTGGTGAAAGTCTTCATCTTAACATCCCCCTTGACGGGATGTATTCATCACCAGGGTGCGGAGCAAGTCGGTTCGCTCATCGCTTGCACCCATCATGGCAGCCAGAATGTTCGCCATTGTGACCGTAGGTGAAGGTCCTGGTGGCTGCTGCTGTTGCGGAGCTCGCTGCTCCCTCTGTGGAGAGTTATCCCCACCACCACCATTGGAACCACCCACTTCACCCATGGAATGAGTTTGCACCATTCTGCAATCAAGAGTTCATTATCAGTTTAACACTATCACTTGATTTATTCCATGAACAAAGTAGTGAAACACTGATAATAAAGTCTTAACATATACACCCTCTGGTGCACAAAAACTGTCGTTTTGGACATGTTCTCGCATACCAAGTAAGTATTAAATAGATTTTCTTTTCATTACTATTGTACTCCTTTTAATGGCTTGACTGGTCTCCTCCACTGGTTCCCAGGCCTCCCATGCAGGTTCGATTCCTAGCCATGCACTGTATGATGCATTTATTATGTTTTTTCCTGAGACAAACTCTTCGGTTCTGCTTCGACGTCAATTTTTTGTGCACTCATGGCTTCTGTGTAGAATGACAACTTTTGTGCACCGGAGGGAGTATAAAATAATTCTCGAGGTGAGCTAGCCGAGAACAAGAAGAACAGAAGAAAAAAAATATCATTTAACAGCGCGTTGAAACCAAGAATCGAATACGAATAGCAAGTACCAGCTCAGTAAACGAGGACAGTAGTAGCCATACAAAAATACCAAACTAGCAGTCAGCAGCAGTAGCCCAGTGTTCCCGGCCGGGCGCAAAAAAAACACACTCAAGGAATTCAAAGAGACAAAATAGCTAGGCAGAAGTAAACAAGTAAGTAAAATGATTTATGCGCAAACTGATTCACTAACAGCAAGGATTTAAAGAATAACTGTAATAATCACAGTTATGGTCACTCTGTCTCAGATTGACCGGTCCTCAAACAAACCAGATTTCTGTCCAAACAACAGTTTCATGGCTTGGGTTAAATACCAAAGTTGTAGATAACCTCAGAACCATTCCAGAAAGTAGACGTTTGCCTCTAACTAAGCTCTAGATCATAAGTTATGAGCTTCCAAGGTTAACAGAAATTCTGGAGGAATTTCAGCAGCACCTTCCTTGTACGTGCTCACTCTGAGTGAACTTTTCCATACAGTTAGAAACTTATGTGGACCAAACACATAGTTACAAAGTTGAAACATGATTCGTAAGCTTTCCAGAATTGTAAGATTTCACATTTTACAATTCTTATACAAGAAGTTATCCGCAAAATTCCAATCAGTACAGAAACTATACACAGCCTTTGGTACTCTGGACTGTTTCACTTGTACTGTGAATTTCCCCTCTTTACAAGAGTATTCGGTCCTGGGTTGAACAGTAAACTTGTAAAGAACTTCCCAAGCTTTTCAAAATGTATTTATATGACCTCTGTTCATTCCTGGATCAAAAGATATGATGGTTCAAATTTAGCAGAATTTCTGGCAGGATTTTGACAGCACCTCCCCAGAGGTACAAGGTTTAAATCCACAATTCCATTTAATTCTGCTTCAGTTTTGGAAAAACTTTGAATTACAAAGTTGTATAATATCTCATGCCCTTTCCAGAAATATATCACAATACCCTTAGAGATTTTTCCACCGAGAGTTATGGTGGAATTACAGAGACTCTGTTTCAGATTCTACCCATTTGTAGCAGTTTTGGTTTCTAAGGTTTTTGACCAACTTTAAGTGTGTTTATGTCCTGGAAATTTATAGAAAAGTTTTAGAGGACTTCTACACCTTTCCAAAACTGTATCACACACTACCATTAGTCTTTTATACAATGAGTAACACCCTATGTAAGTTTCAGCAAAAATAATGCCAAAACAAGGGACTCTGTTTTTGGGTCTCTCTACACTCACATATGCTTGAAATGGTTTCTAAACAAGTTTTAACTACTTAATTTGATCTTTCTTCATTCCAATCTTACAGAATATTCAAGTTTATGAGATAAATGAGGTGTTCATGGAATTTCCATGATAATGCCAGTACTACATTCCTCACAAAATATAAAAATGCTAACCGAATTACACCCGGCATATACGTTCTATTAGTGGCACTAGAATCATTCACTTGCAAACGTCTTCTACACATAATACGGATACGTGGTTAGTGTACCTGCAGAAAACCACTCAATAATGATGCACACACAGGTTGTCATTCCAGGCAGGTCCATATCAATACTAAAAACATACACCCCGTATCAATTCCATACGGGCTGTCCTTGAGTCAAGTCACGTCTCAAGGTACATGGTCGTGTTTTCATACCACACGACGGGGAACCCAAGTAGAGCACGAACGGGTCGTCACGGTTGGGAATTTTATCAACCCAACGGATACCACCTACTGCCCTGCAGGGCACGCCGATGGCAAGCGCTGCGTATGTCCTCCTAGGCTATTTCCAGAAGAACACACTATCGCGTTACCGACCACATGATGGGGTTTCCACTTTCTTGCCTAATGCACGCCAGGGATCAGCGTTTCATATGACCCAGGAACATGAAGAGTTCAAGAGATTCATATTGACGTCTCAAACCAAGCTGTGAGATCTCTTTCCTGAATCACTTTCCTCATCAGGGGAGCTAACCGAAATTGATCCGCTTTCGATGGCGTACCTTACCTCTTACCTGGTCGGCGGTGCGTTGTTACAGAATAGAGTAACAAGTATGTTAGTTTGCCACTATACATCAATTATGCTACTAATAGACCTTATGTGGGCCTAGTACCGATTCCTCACTCGTAGACTCTAAGTTTTTGAAAATGCGTGTCTTTTCAGGTGTGCTATTCCCAATGTGGCTCTGATACCATGCCTGTGGGACCACCACCCCGACAGTCCGAGAATCGCATTGGGTGGTGCCCTGCGATGCGGCACCCAACAGCACACATCCGGAAAACACACATACACAACAATATATGTTTTTAATACATAATGTTGTCACATTTTACAAACAATGTACAGACGTACATTTGCAGCGGAAGATAAGAATACAACTCACGTACTATAGCCTATGCTAAGCAAAAGGAAGACATCCTGCCCGCGGATGCTCCACACTAGCATTACTCCCAAACACGGCGGCGTGCAGGGTTCCAAATGAGACTCACACTCCTCATTGGGTGCTGTCCCACTCAGATCTGCCTTCCTCCCTAACGTTGCCTTATGCAACATTACCATCAAAACAAAGGGTCAACAAACCGTGAGCTTATGCTCAGCAAGTCTTAACCGAAGTCCTACACATGAAACTCTAAATGCTGAAAATAGAGGGCTGAATAAGAAGTTTGCATAAAAGATGAACTTGAGCTATTAGAGAGTCGTTACTTCCAGTTTTAATCAGCTTTTATGATCCTCGCACAATTTACATCGAGACTCCACAATCAAACAAGAAACGCTTCATCTCGATGCCTCTTGCCCGAGGAGAAAGTAAATTTTGTGAGCTACCCTAGACCCATACATACCTTGCACCATCAACGCCAAGACTCCACAATCAAACAAGAAACGCTTTGTCTTGACGC
This sequence comes from Neostapfia colusana, assembly GCA_030760725.1. Taxonomy (NCBI): domain Eukaryota; kingdom Viridiplantae; phylum Streptophyta; class Magnoliopsida; order Poales; family Poaceae; genus Neostapfia; species Neostapfia colusana. Next base: position 23,575,003 of record JASWHV010000011.1, read on the forward strand.
TACTAGCCAAAGGTAGAAAGTAAATTTAGTGAAGGTGTTGATCATCCCTCATCTCCAATATTAGGATTACTCACGAAGCATATTAACTTTTCCCCAGTTTCTTACTACGTCATGACGCAGAGAACAAGTATGCTCACTACCGCGAGCGACGGTGATTCAAATAAAAACACCCGGCTGACATGACACATACGCCGTTCGAGACCGGTGATCAACGAATCCCCTCAATGTCGTATGTGGCAACCTTTCATACGACATCCAAATAGTGAACCGGTCCCACCGACTTGGATTAAGTCTCACTATGGAAAACCCTCGTTGTAAAAGCCCAAGAATGGACTTGCAAAAGTGTTCATTTCATCACCATACCACAGCTCATTTGGTGGGTAGCTCATGAACAATTGTGAAGAGCAAGTAAACACAATCAAGAGGGTGATTAGAGGGAAAAACCATAACTCCAAAAAGTAGGAGTTCATACACATAAACATGAGAGGCTGAGTTCACCCCTAGATCTTAAATATTCTTGGGAAGGCTCAGCCCATGTTTCATGCAAATCCAAGCCTTTTTGAGGCACTTTTGGAGACATTTGGAAAATGGGCTATTTGAATGCAAATTCAAATTTCAGCTAGTTTTCATCACTTGAATTCAAAAGTTGACTTCATATTCAAACTCAGCACACTTTTCTGAGTTAGTATACCAATTTTCATCCTCATCGGAGTTCATCTTGTCGGGAGCTATATTTGGATCAATTCAAACTGAATTTGAATTTTCAAATTCAAATGTGAACCAAATGTAGCCAAACCAATTTCCTTTTTGGTGAATTCAAATTTACTCTCTGACTTGGTGGCTAAGGTTACCATTTAAGTGTGAGTAGATGGGATATTTGCAGCAAAAATTGGAAAGGAATTAGAGGGGAGAAGGGAACCCACAAGTCAGTCAAGTCACTGAGGGAAGCAACACACACACTCTGTTTTCTCCGGGTCTCCGCAGCGGTCATCACCGAGCTGCTTGCGCTGCCACATCCTCAGCGCAGGACGGGCTGGCGCACCACGCGGCTGCTTTCTCACGAAGGCTCCCCGAACCCTGCAAACCACGAACCCGCGCTTTGTTTCGCCGCTCGACAAGAAACACAGCTGCTCACCGCCATCTCTGAAATCCGACCGGGAGACGACCAAACTCATGCCCCCGAGCTCCTCGAGCTGCACAAACAGCACTGAGGGGTCCTCTACTATCTTCTACACACACCACTGGGCTAGCCAAGTTTCCCTACACCGAGAACACAACGTCCTCCGCGGCGACCTAAACAAACCGGCGACTGGACATCCATGGACAGCTCTCCACAGAGGTTTTCATGCCTGAGCAAGCATGGCCACGGGAGCGCACTTCCATGGTGCTTCTTCCATCCAAAACTTGGAGCAAGCCGTGAACCCTAGCGGCTGAATTTGCCGTTCTTCTCCCAGAGCACCTCCACGGACCTTTCGGTATGGAATTCAAAAATTCACACTCAATTCTCTCTTAGAGTTCAGCAAATCATGCACAAAGTAGCTATAGTAATTGACGACCAACTTTTCTTCACAACCCTAGCCTTAAACGCCATGTAGACCGATCAATTTCCATTTTTCCGAGCTCAACCATGGCGGCACCAATCGGGCGCACGGTGCGAACCCATTTAGAGGTGTTTTCACGCGCCGGTTCTTACTTGCTGAGCTTTCCTAACATCCAAGGATGCTCTAGAGCCAATCACTCAAGCGTTTGGCGGGTTAGAACCACGGGCAGACGGTGTCGGACCTCTCCCGAGGGCGCCACACGCTGCCGGCACACTTTCGGTTCCCTAGCACCCACGCAGACCCCACCAACCAATTCCCCGTAGCTGCAAACCCATAGGCGGCAAGACTCAGGCCTAGAGGCAGCCGGAAACGCCGGTTCGGCGAGCTCTGGTGGAGGTCCAGCGAGGGAGCGGCGCGGGAGCGGGAAATAACCCGAGGAGGAAGAAGACTCGGGTGGGTCCTGCGTGTCAGTAACCGATAGTTTAAATCTCAGATCGGATGTGGCTTGGGATTTTGTGTGACTATGCGGGAGACTCTGCGGACCCCCGTGTGGTTTGGCTGTAGAGCTGACACGTAGCCCTGGGACCCACCAGCCGGTTTAAACTTTTATTTGAATTTCAGAATTTGGTTCAAACTTCAACTAGCTGTAACTTATTATTGTTCCAGAATTTAGTGAACCAAATTTTGTTGGATTCAGCTCTTTGAGTATTATCTAGCAAAACAAGTTTCAGCTCATGAAACCTATTATTGTTCCAGAATTAATTCCCTAAATTTTAAATTGTTGGGAATTTTATCTGGAGAATTCTTTTATGGAAAATTCTGAAATTTGGCTAGGATGTTCATTTTAAAATCCTAGAGTCACAGGAAACATTTCAGATCCATACAAGTTCATTTACTCCCCTTAATGGTGTGATTAAGTGAACTGCCCTGGGAAAATGAAAAAAATGTACAGAAATTTTTTTCAGATTTTCTTGTTTAGGGCATAACTTCATCCAGGATTCTTCAAATGACATGAAACCAATTCCATTAGAACCATCTCAAACTCTAGTTTCCAGAAAGTAATGGTCCGAGGATGGGCGTACGTGGTGTGCTATTCGGGTATCCCTGCAGGTGTATATCGAGTCGATTCGCCGTCCCTCACGGTGATGAGTACCACTTGGTCACTGAGTCATGACGTATGTTAATATATGAAATGATATGATTCAGTATTGCTGTTATGATAATTTGTATTGCTACATGTGTGCCACCAAATATTGCTCACTAAATTTCAGATTCATGAACTGTTAACTTGTGGCTAAACGGTGAAGTAAGGATGAACTTGTAGGCGTGTCCTTTGCTGCAATGTGCCATCCTATATTTGTTATGACCTGCATATAGAGTTTCATGTGTAGGTAAGTCGGTTAAGTCTTATTTAGACATCGTGCTCATGGTTGCTGCTATAAGTGTTTTTCAGGTGAGGAGTATCCAACGGACTCGGGGTACGAGTCCACCGGCGAGGGCTACCCTCCGTCGGGAACCACGGTTGAGTGGGAGCCGTACACGCTGCGCTGAGCTGAGGAGTGAGGCTAGTGTGGGTTGTCCATAGGGCTGGACAACCGGCTTTTGCTAGTTAGGTGGGCGTGAGTTGTAAAAGTTAGCTTCCGCAGGAATAAACTCTGTTGTTAGTTGTAAACTGAAGGTTTGTATCAATTTGTACATATTTAGTTATTTTCTATGTAATACAATATCGTTCTTATGCTGTGTACTGTCGGGCATCGCATCGTGCGGCACCACCCTCTGAGATCCTGGGCGTACGGATTTTGGTCCGCCACAGGCTGGCATCAAAGCTGCTTAGGGGATAGCACACTAATTAAGGACTGTATTACGGGAAAGCTTAGGATTACGGTGAGGATTCGCTAGTATGCCCAAGTAAGGACTATATTAGCATAGTTACTTAAAGTGGCATGACCAACATATGTGTTCTAATTCTGAATGTCGATTATGTAACAACGCACCTACGCTCAGGTAAAATGGTAAGGAACGCCACCAAAAGCGGTTCAATTTCGGTTAGCTCCCCTGATGAGGAATGTGGTTCAGGGATAGGTCTCACAGCTTGGTGTGAGACGTCAATATGAAACTCTTGGACTCTTCATGTTCTTGAGTTCATATGAAACGCTGGTCCCTAGCGTGCATTAGGAAAGCAAGTGGAGACCCCATCGTGTGGTCCGTAACGCGATAGTGTGTTCTTCTGGAAATAGCCTAGGAGGACATACACAGCGCTTACCATCGGCGTGCGCTGCAGGGCAGTAGGTGGTATCTGTTGGGTTGATAAAATTCCCAACCGTGACGACCCGTTCGCGCTCTACTCGGGTTCCCCGTTGTGTGGTGTAAAAACACGATCACGTACCTTGAGACGTGGCTTAACTCAAGGATGGCCGTATGGCAATGATACGGGCGTATGTATTTACTTTTAAATATGGACCTGTCTGAAATGACAACAACCTTTGAGTGCATCACTATTGAGTGTTCTTCTGCAGGTACTAACCACGTATGTATCCCATGTAGTATACGTGTGCGAGAGACCGTCTAGTGCCACAATTGAGACGTATATGCCGGTATAATCTGGTTAGGATTTTTCTTTCTGTGAGGAACGTAGTACCGACATATAATAGGCATTTGCATTAAAGATAATTGTAACCAAGAACTAAAATTAACCAAGTTTCTATATTTAGGACCCTGGTTGGGTAGAAAAATTCAATAGTTGATTAGTTAGTTCAAAGGGATTGAAAAACAGAGTGCTCTGTTTTGGGCAGCAAGTTGCTGAACTTTAACACAGCATAATTCACAGTTTACTTAGCCGATGGGGGTGTGGGATATAGTTCTGGAAATAGGTTTAAGTGCTCTACAACTTTGTTGCAGATTTCTAGAGCATAATCACACCTTAAATTGGTTTAAATCCCAGAGGAATGTAAACTGTCCAGAACCAGGACAGATTTAAAATGCTCTCTGGACTGTTCTGTTTTTCAAGCATAACTTCCTGTAGAAAAATCTGAAATTATCATATTATACATTTCTGGAAAGGGTAGGAGATGTGTTACATCTTTGTAATTCAGAGTTTCTGCAATTGCAGCAAGGAATCAGGGGAATTTAGAGTTGAAAACAGCAACTTCCAAAGGAGGTGCTGTTGAAATTCCTACAGAAATTCTGTTGACTTTGGATTATCATAATTTTTAACCAGGGCTGATCTGGGGGCAAATAAATACTCGTGGGAAAGCTACTGAAGTTAACTTTAACTTCAGTATGCAACTGGAGTTTTGAAAATGCTATGTATCAGGTCAAAATCTAGGATATGTAGAAACTGGTCATTCTGGGCAGTGGGATGGACAGTTGAACTCATTTGAGAGAGTGTTGTATCCTAAGGGGGTCTGATTACTTCCAATGGGGTAGCACACAATCATGAGTTGTTATCTTCAACTAGTGAAAGGTTTGAGTATGTGTCCTCCTCAAGTTTCTTTTGCTAGAGACCATGTTTGTGTCGTATTGAAGAAAAAAGGATAGTATACGTGATGACAAAGTGATATTAACGTCTCGTAGTGACCAAATCTAGTTGAGATGAACTTCCAAATAGGAAGTCCATCAAGTTGGATTTAACTAGTTTGTATTTGGTCTGGTAATGGTGTAGCTTGTGCAAAGTTATTACATTATCTATTTACGAGATGTATTGTATTTTTATTGTCATTATGTCTTTACGCCTATTTTATTGGACTGCATAAAGTATGTTGCGGGACTGATTTTATTGTCGTATGGTTGCAGATGGTTCTTACATGGGCCACGCATGAGGTCGGTGGCTCTAGCCAGCAGGGGGGTGATGACTCCCAGACACCTGCCTACAACAGTACCGCGCAGCAACAACCACCACCACCGCCTCCGCTTACACTAGAGGATGTGTCGCGGCACTGGTAGGCAATCGTGAGGAACAGACCGATCTGCTCCGCACGATCATACAGAATACGTCCCAGGCGGGGGGGGGGCGTCAAGAGAGGGGGCCTCGTGATCCCCACACTATGACGTACTCGGATTTCATGAATACGCATCCTACGGTGTTCACCGAAGCGGCAGAACCACTAGAGGCCGACAACTGGCTGCGGACGATTGAGTCCAAGTTCGGGCTGCTCCAATGCACGGAGCGGCAAAAGATTCTCTTCGCGGCGCAGCAGCTTTACGGTGCCGCTGGTGCGTGGTAGGCGAACTATGTCGCCTCGCTACCTGCTGGCCACACCGTGGAATGGGCAGAATTCCGGGAGGCGTTCCGCGCCTACCATATCCCTCCCGGGATAATGAAGCGGAAGTTCCAAGAGTTTTTGGAGCTGAAGCAGGGCGGGAGGAGTGCTCACGACTACTCTCGTGCCTTCAACCATCTGGCGCAGTATGCGTCGGATTATGTCTCCACCAAGGAGAAGAATCGAGAGCAGTTCTATCGGGGGTTAAATCCCGAGATGAAGACGCATCTCGTACAATGCAATCGCGGCACACTCAACGATCTCGTCAACGCCGCGATCATGCAAGAGGATGCTCAGCGAGAATTGGCGGCTTAGCAGAGAAATGTAAAGGTCCAAAGAATTTGAATAAAAAGGGACTGAAGTTTGAACATCATTTGGTTTCAAGTTATGAAAATTTGGACTTGTTTAAATTTTTCCACATGTGATGACACACATGAGTGTCCCACTACTCTAGCCTAGGATCAATTGAGTGTTGGGGGACAAAGTTGTTTTGAAACCATGTGTAAGCTCTCATGTGCAAGGGGAAATGGGATTCAGATTTTTAAACTCAAAATTCAAATGAGGGCAACAATAGGAATACAAACCGTTGTGATCAAAACCTCATTTGCAGCAGCCAAACCAAAGATTAGGTTTCATATTTGAATTCTTTAGGTCCAAATTAAAGGGTAGGCAAAGTCTCATGAATTTTTAAAGATATTTGCTACCCATTTTTCCAAATAGACCTAAATGTACAATGGATTCAAATACATATTTGAATTTGGATGAATTGCTCCCAATTATCCAAAGGCAATTCAGTTTTTAACTCCACACAATTGAATTTCATAATTTGCAAACTGTGGAGATATTTTGAAGAGTTTGATTTCGACTTACAAAACAAAGTTAAGGCATAGGAATTGCTTGATCATGTGTCACATGAAATAATGAACCCCAAAATGGTCATGTGAGGGAGTAAAATTTTTATTTAGCCCATGCTTAACACAGGTTGACATGAGGAAAGAAATTCACTCCACCAATCTCATTCATGTGCACATCCTTTGTGAGTAGAAGATGAGGGAGATTTAAACACAAATTTGAATCGTTTAAAAGGATTCATGATCAGATTTCCTAAATGCATTCAAGTGAATTCACCAATGCATTCCTCAAGCATTCAAGAGTTTAAGTTCCATGTTTGGAGAATTTTGGAGCTCATATACCATTTATTCAAAGGAATATTTGCGAGCACATTAAAATTCAAATTTGAAATTGTAAACTGAACCAAATGTGCTTAATTTTGAAATCAGATTTCATATTCAAATTCCTCACATTATGTTTGGTCTATCCTCCAAATTTTGTGAGATTTGGACAAAGTTAGCGTGGGAATCTCAAAGCACCGTGGGGAAATCAAATAAAAGGCGCCGGACCCACATGTCATTCACCACAATTCAACAACCGACTCTGTTTCTCTCCCGGACGCGCGCGCGCTCGACAGCCAGCTGCTACGACCACGTCGACGGCTCGCGATCGCCAGCTCCTGCTCTCCCGAGGCTCGCCTCGCTCTTATCCTCCACACGGTAGCACAACCGGAGTTTGTTTGCTCACTCGTAGCTCAGCTCTCGTTGTTTCTCTCCCGCGTGAGTAACAGCCAGCGCCGCTCGCCGTGTTCCGGTCACCGCAGCTCACCTGAGCACTGGCTACTCCAGCTGTCCACACAAAAAAGCAGCGCCTGCTTGTGATCTACCGTGCTACCCCCACAACACCAATGTTTCCAGCTCGTGGTGCTCACAAAGCAATGATCAGCGCCGAGAACCGAAGCTCACTGGCAGAGGCTCTATTCGGTTCACCGTCAGCACGCCATGGCCGTCTTTGCGTCAAACTCGCTGCACAAGAAAGGTGTGCCATCTTCCCTAGCTCATGTAGCTGCAAGCCGTATAGCGATTATTGATCAACCGGGTGAGGAGAATTTCCAGATTTCCCGAAACCTAGTGTATTCGGGTAGAGCTCGGTCTACCCCGAAATTCAAGTTACTCGGGTAAATACTGCCCGAGCAAGCTTGCAAGCACCTTCCTCACATCCTAGCGCTCCTCCTCGACCAAGAATCGAGCAAAATGATCCAGAAACGCCCGAGTTCTTGCTGTTTTTTGGGCCGCCATGGAAAAGCACCTCGGGTCACCGTGGAGCCCTAGGTTGCCAGCCGTTTCACCGGGGGTTAGAGTCCATGTCTAGCTTCTACGAGTTTCCCTGGTGCTCTAGAGCCCGATAGCAGATCATTTGGTGAACAAATGACGGAACCCGACCTCGCCGGAGTTTTAACTTTCTCTGTGACCGGTGCGCGCTAGTTTCCGGTGAACCTCGGCCGCCGGTGACCCCCTAGCTGAATTCAGCGCCGCAAATTAAGGGGGGGGGCGAGTTTGAGGTCGGGAGGTGACCGGGAAGTACGTTACGGTGACCCTCACCGGAGGGCACCGCCGCTCGGGTCTCTGGCGCGAGGTTGAAGAAAATGGCTGCCGGGTGGGACCCACAGTCAGCGTTTAAACATTTTCAGAATTTCCAGTTTTCAGTTAAACTTTGGAGAGCCACAACTTTGGGTAGGAGTGTCAGAAAATTGTCAAATAAAATTTGTTGGATTCCTCTCAGAGAATAGTATACATAGGTACAATCCAATATTTATGAAAATCCCTGTATTTGGCTCATTAATTCATATAAAGAAAATATTGTAGGATTTATTACAGGAGTTCTATGTATTGGAAAATTTCCAAATTCGCGCAGGACATTCTTCCAAAAATAATTGAACTCCAGTAAAAATTTCAGAGGCATTGGACCTCATTTGCTTGGCCAAATGTGGTGTTCATTACTTATGTCTCTGAAAATTGGAATATAAAACAGAGCTCATTTTCAGATTTTCCCTAATTATTGTAAAGATCATATCTTTGTGTAAGAACCTCCAAATTTTAGTGATTCAAATTGGGTTAGATTCAGATTTAAATACTCTATCCAAATATGCAACCCAATTTGTATGAAAGTCAATAATTAATTCTGGAAAGTTCTTTGAAACTTATCAGTAAAAGAATTTTAGAGGGAGTTTGGTTTATCCAAAAATCCTAAACTTTTTCCAGAATAATCCATGGGATGTTATTGAACTCCTGTAAAAATTTCAGCTCATTTTGAGTTGAATTGTGTGGGAGAATTCAGATTTCAATGTACTGTATTCAAATAAATACAGAAACTTTTCAGAAAATGTCCCAGAGTTGGGAAAATCATTTCTGGGCAATTCTTAGCTCCAAAAGTCCTAGGAAAATTCATGCATACTCTATGAACTATAACTGAAATTGTAGTTCGCTAAGTTGGGCATGAACATGTGAGTTAATTCAGAATTAATTTCTTTTTGCTTGATTGCTTAGGGAATTGTTCTGAATAAAACACTCAATGAAAAGTGTTCATTTTTGGTCCAGAACACTTTAATGTGACCAGGAATTCACATGCAAACTTTCAGCTCGAGTTGAGCCTTGGATCTTCCTGTCCTTGTTCTCCAATCTTATGCATATGAGAAAAACAAAGGGATTAGTGGGGAAATTATGGGAGACCCAATTTCCTTCCAATTTAGCTGAAATTTGGCAAGCTAAGTGTCTATGTAGTGTGTGACTTCCTGTAAAAATTTCGAAGTCATTGGATATAAGGATCTTTACTTATGTCCAAATCATTAGAGCTCATCTTATAGTTCAGTAGAAACTTAGCTAGGGATGTAATGAAGCATCTAAGGTAGATTTAGTTCCTTTAATTTCTTTGCACAACAGAGGCAACAATATCATCCTAGGATCTCCACACAGCCTCTGTTTTTAAGAACTTTTAATCTCTAAAGTCTTTAAATTGTATTATAAAAGATTATGCATATACATGTCGATAGGGTTCACGACAGAAGAGTTCGATGGAGTCGTCCCTTAACGTGTGGATCAGTTGAGGAAATTCAGAAAGATCAAGGGATCGAACATCACTAACTTTTATTACATACAACTACCCTGCAAAACAGGCAAGCTCCAGTTTGCATTAACCCTTTTTTACAAATTTTACTGTTTTGAGAACTTACTTTGAGCATCCACTTAATTCTTGCATTAGAGTCCTGTTGGAAACCTAATTGCATATCCAAGAAAACCCTGGGTTGGGATTAGGTTTGAATACCTCGATAGCTACTGCAATGCTAAGATAGTGTAGGATTCGGTACAAGGCGAGTAGTTGGAACTACTCGCGAGAATAGGCTAGAGGCACATTGCTCGGGTAAAGATAGCAAATGAATCACATGGAAAGAAAAATGAGACCGAGCGGAGAGTAAGGGCAGCAGGACTTTGGGGCCTGGGTGCCATAGCTCTGCTTGTGTTGATTGAGGACCGAGCCATGTGCGGGCCTGTTGAACAAGCTAGAACAGTACCGAAGACCTACCGGCTATATGGGAACCGGGAAACCGATGTAACTCGGGTAGCTGGGTGTTGAGGCATAGCTGGTCGTTCAGAGGGTAGGTTGAGAGCTCGAGGTGTAAATCGGCTGGCGGCACTGTGGATGCACGCGCAGAGACCTCTTGCTTGGGACAATTGGACCGGTTCATCATTTGTCTGACGGGTGAAAGGTGGTTACGTACGACGTCTGTGATGGTTGCTGTAGGCAACATCGAGTACGGGCGTACGTGACGGGTTATTCGGGTAACCCTGCAGGTGTAAATCGATTATAATCGCTGTCCCTCATGGTCAGTGAGTACCACTTGTTCACTGTACCGTGACGTAGAAAGAACATGCTAGATACATGTTAAAAGTTTGCTGATTTGAAAGATATACTTTGCTTGTGAATGTCTTGTTGTAGTTTTAGAGCTAATTAAAGTTCTTTTCAACTTTGGGCAAAGTACATGAGAGAAATGTGTTTCTTGTTTGATTGGGGCTCTCTCATGTGCCTTAGCGTAAAGTTCTCCACAACGTGCCGCTAAACCTTGAAAGTAAGAGCAAACTAAATAGGCGTGTCTTTTGCAACTTACCTTCCTATTTCACATCGAAATCCTAGCATTTAGAGTTACATGTTTAGGTGAGACGGGTCAGTCTTGCTGAGTCTATGTGCTCACGCTTGCTATATGAGTGGTTTTGCAGGTTAACCTCGGTGCTATTGAGAAGGTTGTCCGGTGAGACTCGGAGATTTCCGAGTCGTTTAACACGTGGAGAACCCAGCCGCTGCCGTATGACTTCATGTTGCTAGCGAGAAGAGTCCGCGGGCTGGATCTCTTCTCGAATGCTTAGTAAATATGAAACGTGAGATAAACTAGTCTTCCGCTGTAGTTATTTGATATAAATTATTTACAAAGAAACATTTGTAAGCTTCCTCTTTTGATTTATGTAATACATGTTCCCTTATATGTGTGCTGTTGGGTGCCGCGTATCACGACACCACCCAATGCGATTCCCGGGCAAGTGCCACGTCCCCGTGACTAGACGGGCGGCGTGGTCCCTCTCAGCATGGTATCAGAGCCGCATTGGTAATAGCGCATAGAATAAGGATCGTATTACAACAAAAATTTAGATTACGGTGAGGATACGGTACTAGGCCCACATAAGGACTACTATTAGTATAATATGAAGGTGGCAACCTAACTTATTTTCTATGTCGGAAAATCGTGCATCTCGGGACGTTTTATGTCTTGGGGGTGCACGTAAGCGCTGTCCACCAGTGCACACAAGCTAAACGGTGGAGCCCCACGGGTGGCAGGTAACCCGACCCGCTTTAATATCCTCTACTACTCTGCATGTCGTTTGGGTATTCGAGCAACGCCCTTCCCTGGCGTGCTTCGGGCAAATTTGGGAGACCTCGTCACGTGGTCAGTAACGTGGACACGTATCTCAAGGCATGTTTGGCTTGAGAACACCCATGTGAGTGATGACGGACGGGTGTATGAACTGTATGGATACCGGGCTCGGTGTGCAGCCGGGTCTGACGATTGTGTGTATCTTATGCAGGTACTAACCAAGAAAACCGTAGTACAAGTAGAACATGTTTCCGAGTGACCATTTTAGTGCCACCTAAGGATACGGATCTGCCGGTATAATCCAGTTAGGATTTTCTTTTATGAGGCAACATAGTACCGTCATATGTCTTACGGTGTATCGCAACTGTACTACACTTTATAACTTCTTTCCTATGAAGAAATCTTTCATGATTAACTTTAAACTAAAACTGGAAGTTGTAAAACACATATTAGCTAATGAACTCTTCATTTGAACTAAGTTTCAAAGGGGAGAATAGATAGGCTTCTATGTTTCTCAAAAACAGAGTGCTCTGTTCTGGCAGAAATTTTACTGGACTTCGACATAGCATAACTCTGAGTAGATTTACCCAATGGAGGTGTATGATACAGTTGTGGAAATTTTTTTAAGTGATCTACAACTTCTTTGTAAAACTCCAGAGCAAAATCACACGCTAAATTGGTTGAATGTCCAGTTGAATGCATACTGTTCAGAAAACAGGACAGATGCAAACCTCACTGGATGTTTCTGTATAACACTTATAACTTTCTGTAGAAAAATCCGTAAGTAGACTATGATATACAATTGGAAAGGTTATGAAATGTACAACACTGTTGTAGTTCAAAGTTTGTTCAGATTCTTATTGTATTTGCATATACAACTGTGATAAAACCAGCCACATACGAAGGAGATACTGGCAAATTTTATCCAGGAATTCTGTCAACTTTGAAAAAAATCATAACTTTTGATCCATAAGTGATATAGAGTCATTTGAATACTAGTTGGAAAGATATTAAAGTTAACTTTAACTTTGGTATTCAACTGGAGTTATAAAAATGCTTTTAACTGGATCAAAATCTAGATTTAGTGCATCAAGGTCTATTCTGTACAGAAAAGGAAAATGAGTGCTATCATGCAGGCTAGCACAAGTTATGTGCCCCAAAAGAACCGGTTGGTGTTCCGAACTCCATTCGGTGAAATGGAGGCCCCTGTATGATTAACTCCTCGGAGGTTGATTGCTGGTCAAGTACCACAACTTGCACCACCTCCATAGCAGCAGCATTAGACGGTGGTTTGTGCTCCACCGCTGTAGCTATACGTATCTAGCTTCCAACCACAAGTTAGAGAAGGGCTGGAGAGACATCCGTGCTCCATTTGTGGTCGGACGGGCCATTATGCTAGGTATTGTATGGGGGGAATTCAAGGCTGCGGGTCATCATACTTTCAATGTTCAGACCCATACCTGTATCTGCAGAAAAGAGGGCAGACAAGGGGCAACATTCACTACACAGTGAGTGATGATGTTCCGGAAGGAGAAGCCACGTTAGCACAGATGTTTCTCTGAATTAGCTACCGGTATTCATTCTCTTCGACTCCGGTGCTACACCTATCTTTGTTAGTCAATCTTTTGTGGCTCAACATCAGCTCCAAACCACTTTTACAAAGAGGCAATACCTCATATCTTCGCTGGGGCAGCATTACGAGAAGTGATATTGTCTTCCGAGCACCTCTTTGTTTGGGGGTTAGATTATAACCCATGACCCTCTTTATTCTTGGGGTCTGAAAATCGACATTATTGTGGGGATGTCATGGTTGAATTACCACAATGCGGTTCACAACATTAGTTTTCGAACCGTTAAGCTCAACACCCCACAGCACTGTCTTCATACCTTATTTCTGGGCGTCTGTTGGCAACAGATGACAATATTGAACCACTCGGAAACTGTTAAGATAGAGGACAGTCCGGTGGTACGTAAATTTCAGGAGGTGTTTCCCAATTGTTTACCGGGCATACCGTCCGAACAGGAAGTAGAGTTCAAGATTGAACTCGCGCCGGGAACGCCACTGAGTTCACGAAGGCCATACCAAATGGCACCCAATGAATGGGCAGAGTAGAAGAATGACCTCATGAGCAAAGGTTTTATTCGACTGGGTTCGTCACCTTGGGGTTATTCAGTATTATTTGCAAAGGAGAAGCACGAAACACTACAACTTTGTGTAGTGTTCGTCTGCTTAACACTGTGACAATCAAGAACAAGTACCCGTTACCACGGATCGACATGTTGTTTGATAAGTTGGTCAAAGCAAAGATCTTTTCCCAGATGGACCTAAGATCAGGGTACCATCAGATTGAGATACGGGCTGAGGATATTCCGAAGACAGCTTTTCGACGAGGTACGGGCTTTATGAGTACCTTGTCATGTTCCTTGGTCTCACCAACGCTCCAGCTCAGTTCATGTACTTGATGAACTCGGTATTCATGCCGGAGCTGGACAAGTTTGTCGTGGTCTTCATCGATGACCTACTGGTTTATTCCAAGTCAGAGGAAGAACACGAGAAGCACCTGTGTATAGTCTTGCAAAGGCTGCGGGATCATAAACTATACCCGAAATTTAGCAAGTGCGAATCCTAGATACCACAAGTAATTTTTCTCGGGCATATTATCTCAGCGGAGGACATCACTGTAGACCCGAGTAAGATCGCACAAGTGCTGCATTGGAAGTCCCCGAGGTTTATTCATGAGGTACGGAGTTTCCTCGGACTCGCGGGATATTATCGGAGTTTCATTCCGAACTCTTCGAAGATTGCCAAGCCTATGATAGAGCTGCTGAAGAAGGCTACCAAATATGTTTGGAGTCCAACATGTGAAGCAGCGTTCAAGGCTTTAGTGAAGCACCTAACATCAGCACCGGTTTTGGCGCAGTCAGACACAACAAAACCGTTCGATATGTACTACGATGCATCCGACATTGGGCTCGGATGTGTGCTGATGCAACACCGAAGGATGGTCGTGTATGGATCACGGCAACTCAGGAATCATGAGCAACACTATCCAACTCATGAATTAGAGCTTGCTGCCGTGGTACTCGTACTAAAAAATGTGGAGGCACTACCTACTCGGTAACTTTGTGCATTTATATACCGACTACAAAAGCCTCAAATACATACTCACTTAGAAAGAGCTGAACATGAGGCAACAAAGATGGTTGGAGTTGATAAAGGATTACGAAATAGAGATCCATTACCACCTCGGCTAGGCCAACATAGTGGCGAATGCGCCGAGTCGCAAGTCACACGTTCATAATCTAACCATCACCCCGTTGGAAGAGAGCGAGCCACCATCACGTGTGGTTCCCTATAGGGCTCTCTACAATCTAGCTTTTATCCCTACCATCCGTGAAGAAAGGGTGGCAGCCCAGAAACATGACAAGGGCATGTCACATTTGCGGAGACGTATAGACATTTGTGGTTTAAAGGACAGAATCGTCGTACCCCGTAACCCAAAAGTTAGGAAGAAAATTTTTGGACGGGGTTCGCTTGTCAAAGTTTCTATTCACCCCAATTCATTGGTCCATTCCAGGTTTTCGGAAAGATGCGGATCAGTTGCACACCAGCTGGAATTACCAGCGATATTCTCCGGTGTGTACGACATCTTCCACATTTCTTAGCTGAGGAAGTGCCTCAAGTGTTTAACCACCATTCAGCTGGAGAATACCGAGGAACTGAAACCATATCTCACACATCAGGAGGGACTGGTTCAGATCATCGACATAAAGGACCAAACCACACGCGACCATACATTATGGTTCTATAAAGTTTCATGGAATAATCATTCCAAGAATGAAGCGACATGGGAGAGCGAAGGATTTCTTCGCGCCAATTATCCCGACTTTTGACATCACACCTCCTAAAATTTTTCCACCACCCTCTCCCTCATTTTTACTTTGTAATCTCGGGACGAGATTCCTTTTAAGGGGGGAGGAATGTAAAGGTCCCAAAATTTTGAATAAAAAGGGACTGAAGTTTGAACACCATTTGGTTTCAAGTTATGAAAATTTGGACTTGTTTAAATTTTTCCACATGTGATGACACACATGAGTGTCCCACCACTCTAGCCTAGGATCAATTGAGTGTTGGGGGACAAAGTTATTTTGAAACCCATGTGTAAGCTCTCATGTGCAAGGGGAAATGGGATTCAAAATTTTAAACTCAAAATTCAAATGAGGGCAACAATAGGAATGCAAACTGTTGTGATCAAAACCTCATTTGCAGCAGCCAAACCAAAGATCAGGTTTCATATTTGAATTCTTTAGGTCCAAATTAGGGGGTAGGCAAAGTCTTATGAATTTTTGAAGATATTTGCTACCCATTTTTCCAAATAGACCTAAATGTACAATGGATTCAAATACATATTTGAATTTGGATGAATTGCGTCCAATTATCCAAAGGCAGTTCAGTTTTCAACTCCACGCAATTGAATTTCATCATTTGCAAACTGTGGAGATATTTTGGAGAGTTTGATTTCGACTTACAAAAAAAAAGTTAAGGCATAGGAATTGCTCGATCATGTGTCACATGAAATAATGAACCCCAAAATGGTCATGTGAGGGAGTTAAAAATTTTCTTTAGCCCATGCTTAACACAGGTTGACATGAGGAAAGAAATTCACTCCACCAATCTCATTCATGTGCACATCCTTTGTGAGTAGAAGATGAGGGAGATTTAAACACAATTTTGAATCGTTTAAAAGGATTCATGATCAGATTTCCTAAATGCATTCTAGTGAATTTACCAATGCATTCCTCAAGCATTCAAGAGTTTAAGTTCCAAGTTTGGAGAATTTTGGAGCTCATCTACCATTTATTCGAAGGAATATTTACGAGCACATTCAAATTCAAATTTGAAATTGGAAACTGAACCAAATGTGCTCAATTTTAAAATCAGATTTCATATTCAAATTCCTCACATTATGTTTGGCCTATCCTCCAAATTTGGTGAGATTTGTACAACGTTTGCATGGGAATCTCAAAGCATAGTGGGGAAATCAAATAAAAGGCGCCGGACCCACATGTCATACACCACAATTCAACAACCGACTCTGTTTTTCTCCCGGACGCGCGCGCTTGACAGCCAGCTGCTACAACCACATTGAGGGATCGCGATCGCCAGCTCCTGCTCCCCCGAGGCTTGCCTCGCTCTTATCCTCCACACGGTAGCACAACCAGAGTTTGTTTGCTCACTCGTAGCTCAGCTCTCGGTGTTTCTCTCCCGCGTGAGTAACAGCCGGCGCCGCTCGCCGTGTTCCGATCGCCGCAGCTCACCTGAGCACCGGCTACTCAAGCTGTCCACACAAAAAAAGCAGCGCCTGCTTGTGCTCTATCGTGCTACCCCCATAACACCGATGTTTCCATCTCATGGTGCTCACAAAGCAATGATCAGCGCCGAGAACCGAAGCTCACCGGCGGAGGCTCTATTCGGTTCAATGTGGGCAGCACGCCACGGCCGTCCTTGCGTCAAACTCGCTGCACAAGAAAGGTGCGCCATCTTCCCTAGCTCGTGTAGCTGCAAGCCGTATAGCGATTATTGATCAACCGGGTGAGGAGAATTTCCAGATTTCCCGAAACCTAGTGTATTCGGGTAGAGCTCAGTCTACCCCGAAATTCAAGTTACTCGGGTAACTACTGCCCGAGCAAGCACCTTCCTCACATCCTAGCGCTCCTCCTAGATCAAGAATCGAGCAAAATGATCCAGAAACGACCGAGTTCTTGCTGTTTCTCGGGCCGCCATGGAAAAGCACCTTGGGTCACCGTGGAGCCCTAGGTTGCCGGCCGTTTCACCGGTGTTAGAGTCCATGTCTAGCTTCTACGAGTTTCCCTGGTGCTCTAGAGCCCGGGAGCCGATCATTTGGTGAACAAATGACGGAACCCGACCTCGCCGGAGTTTTAACTTTCTCTGTGACCGGTGCGCGCTAGTTTCCGGTGAACCTCGGCCGCCGGCAACCCCCTAGCTGAGTTCAGCGCCGCAAATTAAGGGGGGGGGCGGCGAGTTTGAGGTCGGGAGGTGATCGGGAAGTCGTTCCAGCAACCCTCACCGGAGGGCGCCGCCGCTCGGGTGTCTGGCGTGAGGTTGAAGAAGATGGCTGCCAGGTGGGACCCACAGTCAGCGTTTAAACATTTTCAGAATTCCCAGTTTTCAGTTAAACTTTGGAGAGCCACAACTTTGGGTAGGAGTGTCTAAAAATTGTCAAATAAATTTTGTTGGATTCCTCTCAGAGAGTAGTATCCAGGGGTACAATCCAATATTTATGAAAATCCCTGGATTTGGCTCATTAATTCATATAATAAAATTTTGTAGGATTTATTCCAGGAGTTCTATGTATTGGAAAATTCCCAAATTCGGGCAGGACATTATTCAAAAAATACTTGAACTCCAGTAAAAATTTCAGAGGCATTGGACCTAATTTCTTGGCCAAATGTGGTGTTCATTCCTTATGTCTCTGAAAATTGGAATATAAAACAGAGCTCATTTTCAGATTTTCCCTAATTATTGTAAAGATCATATCTTTGTGTAGGAACCTCCAAATTTAGTGATTCGAATTGGATTACATTTAGATTGAAATACTCTATCCAAATATGCAACCCAATTTGTATGAAAGTCAATATTAATTCTAGAAAGTTCTTTGAAGCTTATCAGTAGAAGAATTTTAGAGGGAGTTTGGTTTATCCACAAATCCTAAAATTTTGCCAGAATAATACTTAGGATGTTATTGAACTGCTGTAAAAAATTCAGCTCATTTGGAGTTGAATTGTGTGGCAGAATTCAGATTTCAATATACCGTATTCAAATGAATACAGAAACTTTTCAGAAAATGTCTCAGAGTTGGGAAAAATCATTTCTGGGCAATCCTTAGCTCCAAAAGTCCTAGGAAAATTCATGCAGACTCTATGAACTATAATTGAACATGGAGTTCACTAAGTTGGGCATGAACATGTGAGTTAATTCAGAATTAATTTCTTTTTGCTTGATTGCTTAGGGAATTGTTCTGAATAAAACACTCAATGAAAAGTGTTCATTTTCGGTCCAGAACACTTTCATGTGACCAGGAATTCACCTGCAAACTTCATCTCAATTTGAGCC
Organism: Neostapfia colusana; assembly: GCA_030760725.1. Taxonomy (NCBI): domain Eukaryota; kingdom Viridiplantae; phylum Streptophyta; class Magnoliopsida; order Poales; family Poaceae; genus Neostapfia; species Neostapfia colusana. The sequence continues at coordinate 23,593,690 of JASWHV010000011.1, forward strand.
TTGGATCTTCCTGTCCTTGTTCTCCAATCTTATGCATATGAGAAAAACATAGGGATTAGTGGGGAAATTATGGGAGACCCAATTTCCTTCCACTTTAGCTGCAATTTGGCAAGATAAGTCTCTATGTAGTGTATGACTTCCTGTAAAAATTTCGAAGTCATTGGAGATCAGGATCTTTAGTTATGTCCAAATCATTAGAACTCATCTTATAGGTCATTAGAAACTTAGCTAGGGATGTAATGAAACATTTAAGGTAGATTAGTTCCTTTAATTTCTTTGCACAACAGAGGCAACAATATCATCCTAGGATCTCCACACAGCCTCTGTTCTTAAGAAGTTTTAATCTCTAAAGTCTTTAAATTGCATTATAAAAGATTATGCATATGCATGTCAATAGGGTTCACAACGGAGGAGTTCGACGGAGTCATCCCTTGACGTGTGGATCAGTTGAGGAAATTCAGAAAGATCAAGGGATCAAAGATCACTAACTGTTATTATATACAACTACCCTGCAAAACAGGCAAGCTCCGGTTTGCATTAACCCTTTTTACAAATTTTACTGTTTCGAGAACTTACTTTGAGCATCCACTTAATTCTTGCATTAGAGTCCTTTTTGAAACCCAATTGCATAGCCAAGAAAACCCTGGGTTGGGATTAGGTTTGAAAACCTCGATAGCTACTGCAATGCTAAGATAGTGTAGGATTCAGTACAAGTCGAGTAGTTGGAACTACTCGTGAGAATAGGCTAGAGGCACATTGCTCGGGTAAGGATAGCAAATGAATCACATGGCAAGAAAAATGAGACCGAGAGGAGAGTAAGGGCAGCAGGACTTTGGGGCCTGGGTGCCATAGCTCTGCTTGTGTCAATTGAGGACCGAGCCGTGTGCGGGCCTGTTGAAGAAGCTAGAACAGTACCGAAGACCTACCGGCAATATGGGAACCGTGAAACCGATGTAACTCGGGTAGCTAGGTGTTGAGGCATAGCTGGTCGTTCAGAGGGTAGGTTGAGAGCTCGAGGTGTAAATCGGCTGGCAACACTGTGGATGCGCGTGCAGAGACTCGGGACGATTGGACCGGTTCAACATTTGCCTGACGGGTGAAAGGTGGTTGCGTACGACGTCCGTGATAGTTGCTGTAGGCAACATTGAGTACGGGCGTACGTGACAGGTTATTCAGGTAACCCTGCAGGTGTAAATCGATTATAATCGCCATCCCTCACGGTCAGTGAGTACCACTTGTTCACTATACCGTGACGTAGAAAGAACAGGCTAGATACATGTTAAAAGTTTGCTGATTTGAAAGATATACTTTGCTTATTAATGTCTTGTTGTAGTTTTAGAGCTAATTAAAGTTCTTTTCAACTTTGGGCAAAGTACATGAGAGAAATGCGTTTCTTGTTTGATTGCGGCTCTCTCATGTGCCTTAGCGTAAAGTTCTCCACAACGTGCTGCTAAAACTTGAAAGTAAGAGAAAACTAAATAGGTGTGTCGTTTGCAACTTACCTTCCTATTTCACATCGAAATCCTAGCATTTAGAGTTACATGTTTAGGTGAGACGGGTCAGTCTTGCTGAGCCTATGTGCTCACGCTTGCTATATGAGTGGTTTTGCAGGTTAACCTCGGTTCTATTGAGAAGGTTGTCCGGTGAGACTCGGAGATTTCCGAGTGGTTTAACACGTGGAGAACCCAGCCACTGCCGTATGACTTCGTGTTGCTAGCGAGAAGAGTCCGTGGGCTGGATCTCTTCTCGAATGCTTAGTAAATATGAAACATGAGATAAACTAGTCTTCCGCTGTAGTTATTTGATGTAAATTATTTACAAAGAAACATTTGTAAGCTTCCGCTTTTGATTTATGTAATACATGTTCCCTTATATGTGTGCTGTTGGGTGCCGCGTATCACGACACCACCCAATGTGATTCCCGGGCGAGTGCCACATCCCCGTAACTGAACAGGCGGCGTGGTCCCTCTCACGAAAGCGAAGCGCTCCACCAAGCAGCGGGGATGGAGCTCCTCAAAAATACCGCATGGTGTATCGGACACCATACTGTCAGCAATGGCATCCACTGGCGCGTCCTCAGCAGTTCAGGGGATGTTCTTTTCAGCCACAGCCGTTCTGACCGCCAATGCAACCACCGCGTCCGCAACAGCAGCAGCAGATGGTACCCCGGGCGTTTCCACTGCCACAACATGCCCCGGGCTTCCGTCCAACGATCAGCGGAGGACCGCCTCGGAACACCTGCTACACGTGTGGCCAGGCGGGCCATTTCTCGAAGGACTGTCCCCAGGGGCAGCATAGCAGCGGGCAAGCCCAACATCAGGGTGGTGCTCGAGGCTGACTTCCGGTCAAGAAGGTTGGTCAGCGAACCGGGGGCATTCGCAACCTCGACAATGAGGACGCCCCGGAGGGAGAAAACGTGCTGGCGGGTATGTTCACTCTCAACGATCAAGCAATCATCATATTATTTGATTCTGGTGCAACCCACAACTTCATAAGTGCATCATATGTTGTTAAGCATCAACTGGAAGCCTTTCCAACCGAGTGCTCTTATATGATTTGCTCACCAGAAGGAAAGATTTCAGCAATTATGATGATTCCGAAAGCACCACTGTGCTTAGGTGGGAATATATATCCCACTACTATGATTATTCTTGAGGGGCAGAAGATTGATGCTATCTTAGAGATGTCATGGCTAAGTTACCATGGGGCTGTCCTAGAAACATTATCACGGACGGTTCACCTCAACTCCCCGCTATACGTCCACAGTCCCTCATACTAGACAACCCAGTCCTGGAAGTTTCAGCCGCCTATACTACTGAAGCTTCCAAGTTAGAGGACATCCCTGTAGTCCGAGAGTATCCTGACGTGTTTCCGGATGATCTTCCGGGCATGCCACCGGAACGAGATATGGAGTTCAAGATTGAACTTACACCTGGGACTACTCCCATATCATGGAGACCATACAAAATGGCTCCGAACGAGCTGGCTGAGTTGAAGGAACAGCTCAATGATTTGTTGAGCAAGGGTTTCATTAGGCCGAGTTCCTCGCCTTGGGGATGCTCGGCGCTGTTCGTCAAGAAGAAGGATGAAACCTTGAGGCTGTGTGTGGATTACCGGCCGCTCAACGCCGTCACCATCAAGAACAAATATCCACTGCACCGCATTGACATCCTGTTTGATCAGCTTGTGGGTGCAAGTGTGTTCTCGAAGATGGACCTTCGCTCCGGGTATCATCAAATAAAAATCCAGGCGGAGGATATCCCGAAGACGGCTTTCTCGATGAGATATGGCCTATATGAATATCTCGTCATGTCTTTTGGTCTCACTAATGCTCCAGCACATTTCATGTATCTCATGAACTCGGTGTTCATGCCAGAGCTGAACAAGTTCGTGGTGGTGTTCATTGATGATATCTTGGTTTACTCCAAGACAGAAGCAGAACATGCCAAACACTTGAGAATCGTTCTTCAACAATTGCGGGACCGTAAGCTCTATGCCAAATTCAGCAAATGTGAGTTTTGGATCAGCCAAGTGCCATTTTTGGGACATGTCATCTCAGCGGAAGGCATTGAGGTTGACGCAAGCAAAATTGAGCAAGTTCTGAAATGAAAGCCCCTACTTCTGTCCATGAAGTCAGAAGCTTCCTCGGTTTAGTGGGATATTACCGGAGATTCATTCCAAGCTTCTCCAAGCTTGCTAAGCTGATGACAGAATTATTGAAGAAAGGAACAAAATATGTTTGGAGCTCAGCATGTGAAGGAGCGTTCCAAGCATTGGTGAAGCATCTCACAACAGCCCCGGTCTTAGCTCAACCGGATATGACCAAGCCCTTCGACGTGTATTGTGATGCGTCTGGCATCGGGCTCGGCTGCATGTTGATGCAAGAAGGACGTGTGGTCGCGTATGGCTCCCGCCAACTTCGAAACCATGAACAGCACTATCCGACTCATGATCTTGAGATCGCTGCTGTGGTTTTGGCGCTGACAATGTGGAGGCACTATCTCCTGGGAAATTTGGTGCATCTCTACACCAACCACAAGAGCTTGAAGTATATTTTCACCCAGACGGAGCTGAATATGAGGCAAAGGAGGTGATTAGAACTAATCAAAGATTATGAGATTGAGATTCATTACCACCCCGGCAAGGCGAATGTGGTTGCCGACGCGCTGAGTCGGAAATCACATGTCCATAACCTCACCATTACACCGGTGGAGGAGGAAGAGTCGAGTTTATACTTGGTTCCCTATGGATCACTCTACGACCTTGCACTCATCCCTACCATTAGGGAGGATATCATTGCAGCTCAGAAATTGACAAGGGCATGGCACATCTCCGGAGACGGATAGACAGCGGGGATATCAAATGTTTCCGGAAAGATGATGAGGGGACGCTTCAATGACCGCATAGTTGTACCCCGGAATATGGAGCTGAGGAAGAAGATCCTTGATGAAGCCCACTTGTCTAAATTCTCCATTCATCCGGGCAGTAACAAAATGTACCAAGATTTGAAAAGAAAATTTTGGTGGACCCGGATGAAGTGGGAAGTGGCTAAATACGTATCCGAGTGTGATACATGTAGACGAGTGAAAGCGGATCACATGAGAAATTCAGGGCTGTTACAACCCCTGAAAATTCCAGCATGGAAGTGGGAAGATGTGAGCATGGATTTCATTGTGGGATTACCCCTGACTTCCAACAAGCATGATTCCATATGGGTAATCGTTGACCGGCTAACCAAGTCGGCTCACTTCATTCCCGTACATACACATTTCTATGCCAGCAGATATGCGGAGTTGTACATTGCAAGAATCCTATGCTTGCATGGAGTACCCAAGACCATAATCTCAGACCGAGGGCCATTGTTTGTAGCTCGTTTCTGGAAGCAGTTGCACGCTGCTTTGGGTACTAAGCTGATTAGAAGCTTCGCCTATCACCCTCAAACAGATGGACAAACTGAGAGGGTGAACCAAGTATTAGAAGACATGTTAAGAGCGTGTGCCATCCACCACGGTAGAAACTGGGATGATCATCTACCGTTGGCGGAACTCTCGTACAACAATGGCTATCAAGCGAGTATCAAGATGGCACCATATGAGGCTCTCTACGGTTGCAAATGCCGCACCCCATTGAACTGGTGTGAGTCCGGTGAAAGGGTCACGTTCGGGGTTGATGTGGTGAACGACGCCGAAGAGCGTGTTCAGATGATTCAAGCCAACTTGAAGGCCGCTTAATCCCAGCAGAAAAGCTATGCTGATAAGAGGCGTAGGCCGCTGCACTTTGACGTCGGGGAACACGTGTACCTCCATGTATCTCCGACGAAAGGCGTGCACCGATTCGGTGTAAAGGGGAAGCTCACTCCCCGATTTATTGGACCCTATGCTATCACCGAGAAGTGTGGACCAGTGGCGTATAGACTGGAACTATCAGCATCTCTCGCTGGTGTTCACAACGTTTTCCATGTGTCACAACTATGAAAATGTCCAAAGTATACGGTTGCTGTTCCCACCGAAGACATTGGCGAGCTGCAACCGGATTTAACGTATGCTGAATATCCGGTGGTGATTCTTGATGAGAAGGCTCAGACCACGCGTAACCGAATGCTGTGGTTCTACAAAATACTGTGGAGAAACCACACCGCTGAAGAAGCGACGTGGGAGAGCGAGGAGTTCCTTCACTCAAACTACCCGGATTTCATGGCGTCTCATCACGGGTAAGTACCTATTACATCGTCATCTCTTCCTTTATAATCTCGGGATGAGATTCTTTTAAGGGGGAGGGATGTAAAAGCCCAAGAATGGACTTGCAAAAGTGTTCATTTCATCACCATACCACAGCTCATTTGGTGGGTAGCTCATGAACAATTGTGAACAGCAAGTAAACACAATCAAGAGGGTGATTAGAGGGGAAAACCATAACTCCAAAAAGTAGGAGTTCATACACATAAACATGAGAGGCTGATCTCACCCCTAGACCTTAAATATTCTTGGGAAGGCTCAGGCCAAGTTTCATGCAAATCCAAGCCTTTTTGAGGCACTTTGGAGACATTTGGAAAGGGGCTATTTGAATGCAAATTCAAATTTCAGCTAGTTTTCATCACTTAAATTCAAAAGTTGACTTCATATTCAAACTCAGCACATTTTTCTGAGTTAGTCTACCAATTTTCATCCTCATCAGAGTTCATCTTGTCGGGAGCTATATTTGGATCAATTCAAACTGAATTTGAATTTTCAAATTCAAATGTGAACCAAATGTAGACAAACCAATTTCCTTTTTGGTGAATTCAAATTTACTCTCTGACTTGGTGGCTAAGGTTACCATTTAAGTGTGAATAGATGGGATATTTGCAGCAAAAATTGGAAAGGAATTAGAGGGGAGAAGGGGACCCACAAGTCAGTCAAGTCACTGAGGGAAGCAACACACACACTCTGTTTTCTCCGGGTCTCCGCAGCGGTCGTCACCGAGCTGCTTGCGCTGCCACATCCTCAGCGCAGGACGGGCTGGCGCACCGCGCGGCTTCTTGCTCACGAAGGCTCCCCGAACCCTGCAAACCATGAACCCGTGCTTTGTTTCGCCGCTCGACAAGAAACACAGCCGCTCGCCGCCATCTCTGAAATCCGACCGGGAGACGACCGAACTCGTGCCCCCGAGCTCCTCGAGCTGCACAAACAGCACTGAGGGGTCCTCTACTATCTTCTACACACACCACTGGGCTAGCCAAGTTTCCCTACACCGAGAACACAACGTCCTCCGCGGCGACCTAAACAAACCGGCGACTGGACGGCCGTGGACAGCTCTCCACAGAGGTTTTCACGCTCGAGCAAGCATGTCCACGGGAGCGCACTGCCTTGGTGCTGCTTCCATCCAAAAACTGGAGCAAGCCGTGAACCTAGCGGCTGAATTTGTCGTTCTTCTCCCAGAGCACCTCCACGGACCTTTCGGTATGGAATTCAAAACGTCGAACTCAATTGTTGCTTAGAGTTCAGAAAATCATGCACAAAGGAGCTAGAGTAATTGGTGACCAACTTTTCTTCACAACCCTAGCCTTAAACACCATGTAGACCGATCAATTTCCATTTTTCCGAGCTCAACCATGGCGGCACCAATCGGGCGCACGGTGCGAACCCATTTAGAGGTGTTTTCACACGCCGGTTCTTACTTGCCGAGCTTCCCTAACATCCAAGGATGCTCTAGAGCCGATCACTCGAGCGTTTGAAAGGTTAGAACCAACAGCCGACAGCGCCGGACCTCTCCCGAGGCCGCCACACGTCGCCGGCACGTTTCCGGTTCCCTAGCACCCACGCAGACGCCACCAACCGATTCCCCGTAGCTGCAAACCCATAGGAGGCAAGCCTCAGGCTGAGAGGCGGCCGGAAACGCCGGTCCGGCGAGCTCCAGTGGAGGTCCGGCGAGGGAGCGGGGCGGGAGCGGGAAATAACCCGAGGAGGAAAAAGACTCGGGTGGGTCCTGCGTGTCAGTGACCGATAGTTTAAATCTTGGATTGGATGTGGCTCGGGACTTTGTGTGAGTACGCGGGAGACTCTGCGGACCCCCATGTGGTTTGGCTGTAGAGCTGACACGTAGCCCTGGAACCCACCAGCCGGTTTAAACTTTTATTTGAATTTCAGAATTTGGTTCAAACTTCAACTAGCTGTAACTTTTGCTAGGAAGCTCCAAATTTAGTGAACAAAATTTTGTTGGATTCAGCTCTTCGAGTATTATCCAGCAAAACAATTTGCAGCTCATGAAACCTATTATTTTTCCAGAATTAATTCCCTAAATTTAAACTGTTGGGAATTTTATCTGGAGAATTCTTTTATGGAAAATTCTTAAATTTGGCTAGGATGTTCATCTGAAAATCCTTGAGTCACAGGAAAAATTTCAGATCCATCCAAGGTCATTTAGTCCCCCTATTGGTGTGATTAAGTGAACTGCCCTGGGAAAATGGAAAAAATGTACAGAAACATTTTTCAGATTTTCTCAAATCTTGTTTAGAGCATAACTTCATCCAGGATTCTTCAAATGACATGAAACCAATTCCATTAGAACCATATCAAACTCTAGTTTCCATAAAGTAATGGTTTGAGCCTTGAAAATCCCTGGAAATCCATAAAAGATCTAGTAATGACCAAATAGGCTTTTATTTGTACAGAGCTCAAATAAACTTGGTTTCAGATGAAACTTGGTCAAGTCTCTAATCAGGATCCTACCAAGCCACCATAAAAATTTCAGAGCCAAAGGGGAGGGCTAGCTAGACTTATGGTATTTATATATTCAGTTCCAAACATTGCATTTAAATTGACATATAGTATATTGCTTACGTGTAGTCGCTGAAGGCGAGGAAACCCCGGAAGTGCTGGAATTTCTCCTTACGGACGAAACATTAACTTCTGACCAGCAGCAACAAGGCAAGCCCCAGTTTGCATTTAACAAAGTTTAGAAAGTTTTGCTTTATATACATACTTAGCTTGAGGAATTGATGTGCATTAGGTGTAGGATGTATGAAACCCAACTGCATAGCCAGATTATTCCAACAAGAGTGAGGGTAGTATTTAAGTCCTCGCGTAGCTCATGCTGTGCTTAAGGTTTATAGACTTCGGTACAAGTCGAGTAGTTGGAATCTACTCACGAGTATAGGCTTGGGACACACGGGATTGGTTCGAGTGATGTGAGATCACTTTAGTAAGAAAATGAGACTAGGCAGGGGCTAGGGCGCAGCAAAAGGAAGTCTTGTGGGTGCAGCCCTGTCCGTGTTGATTGAGGACCGATCCGTGTGCGGCCCACGCTGATCAAGTTTGAACGTACCGAAGGCATATCGTATATATGGGCCTCGATAAACTGATGTAACTTATACCTCCGAGCGTCGATGCATAACGCACCGATTTATAGGTGTAGGCTGAGGGCAGCAAGGTGGAAATCCGCTAACGGGCATAGAGAGATGCTCTGTGTAGGGAACCTCCTGTCCGTTTGGGTGCGACCGGTTCGACGTTTGGGCTGTTTGGTGAAAGGTTGTCCCGTACGACATCGAGTGAGCGTGCTGTGCAGCACCACGGGTGGGCATACGTGACGTGCTCTTCGGGTATCCCTGCAGGTGTATATCGAGTCGATTCTCTGTCCCTCACAGTGATGAGTACCACTTGGTCACTGAGTCATGACGTAGGTTAATATATGAAATGATATGATTCAGTATTTCTGTTATGATTAATTTGTATTGCTACATGTGTGCCACCAAATATTGCTCACTAAATTTCAGATTCATGAACAATTAACTTGTGGCTAAAAGGTGAAGTAAGGATGAACTTGTAGGCGTGTCCATCACTGCAATGTGCCATCCTATATTTGTTATCACCTGCATATAGAGTTTCATGTGTAGGTGAGTCGGTTAAGTCTTGTTGAGCCATCGTGCTCATGGCTGCTGCTATAAGTGTTTTTTCAGGTGAGGATTATCCCACGGACTAAGGCTACGAGTCCACCGGCGAGGGCTACCCTCCATTGGGGACCACGGTTGAGTGGGAGCCGTACACGCTGCGCTGAGCTGAGGAGTGAGGCTAGTGTGCGTTGTCCATAGGGTTGGAAAACCGGCTTTTGCTAGTTAGGTGGGTGTGAGTTGTAAAAAGTTAGCTTCCACATGAATAAACTCTGTTCTTAGTTGTAAACTGAAGGTTTGTACCGATTTGTACATATTCAGTTGTTTTCTATGTAATACAATATCGTTTTTATGATGTGTGCTGTCGGGTGTTGCATCGTGCGACACCACCCTCTGAGATCCTGGGCGTATGGATTTCGGTCCGTCACACTCATAGAACCGACTTCTCTATCCTTTCAGCATCTGCATAATATGGTGGGGATTGCCTCGACACCCAGGTTAACACGTTACATCAGTTTCCTTGGTCCCATATTGCCAGTATGCATCCGGTACACAACTCAAATTTGTCCCGCAGGGCCGCACACGAGAACGGGCCTTAATCGACTCAGACAGAGATTAGGTTCACATGACCACGTCCTTGAGCCTTCCATCCATACTGTCCGGTCTCCATTCCCATCTACGGGGATCAATTCCCAACTCTTCCGATTGGTCCCCCTTAATCCCGGTTCATGAGTAGGAAACGGCCTACTCGAGTTTTGCCTCTTTTAATCCACTTTTGTTAACTTTATAAAAGCAGTTATAATTAAGTAAAAATCTACTCTAAATCAAACTCCAGGGATTTATTGGGTCATGCATGTGGAGTGTCATACAAACTAGACTTAGTGCAATAATCAAAATGCTAGACATTATAAAGTGAATACAAATAGAAACTTGTAAATTTTGATGCAAACTAGGGCTTGCCTTAGTGTTGATCCTGACTAAAGTTTATGTCAATAGGATTCAAGTTAGCAGCCTCCAAAGTCTTCTCGAGCAATATTTCTATCAAAATGATCAAATAAACGAAATACGTTTATAATTGGAATTAATGTGATATATCACTACAGAAACAAAATAAATGAAGACAGAAGAAATCTATGGTTGAAATTTTTACAGCACCTTTCTACACTCATGATAGGAGTATGGTAAAATTTTCAGAAACTTTTGAGGAAGGAGTTGGCTACAAGAATTCTTGGACCTTTAACCTTCAATGATTTATAGGAATTTAATTAGAATTGGTCATATTGCAAAATCTGATATCCCAATAGTTCTGGACCTAAGGTTCCTAGGAAAATTTGTTTCAAAATTTTCTATATCTTCTGTTGGCTAGAATTGCTTGTTGAAGTTCATTTTATTTTTCTGGAAATTCCCTTCTGTGATTTTCAGCTCATTTAAATAACCCTGAGAAAACCTACTGATTAAGCCACCTTAATCATCTCCAAAAATCCTAAGATTTTTACTGGAGCTCAGGAACTATGAAAAAGAGCTTCTGACCAGAAATGGGAATATTTCATCAAACCCTATTCCTGGAATTAACCCCTAAAGGAATAAATATAAAGAATCTACAGAAATTCCTAGGCATTTTCATAGATAGCAATTTGTTTCTCTGCAAATTACTTCTTATTAGGAATCCAACAAAATTTGTCTCACTAACTTTGGAGCTTTCTACCCAGAGTTATGGGTTTTTCAAGTTTGAACAACTTTCTGTTTGAATTTTACACAGAGCACTCAAACGTGGGACCCCCTCGTCAGGTCTTTCTTCAACCTCGAGTCAGAGACACCGCGCACACAGCGCCTGATCATGGCATGCGCCATTCTTGCTCGTTTCTCAACCATTCTCGATGTGGTTTTGTGCTACACCACCCTCGGACCACGGCCTAGCAGCCGGGCAAGGTCTTGCGGCATGAAAACGCCGGGAAGACCATCGGCACCGGCTGGGCGGCTCGGCGGCGCGGCGCTGGAGAGAAACAGCACATCCCGAACCTAAAACGATGAGACAAACTGCCGTACAGCACCACTAAAGCATGTAGAACACGATTGTACCCCTAACCCGGGCCGAAAACGTCGGCACATGCGGTGTCCACAGTGGACCAACCAATTTTCGCCGGCGGTGGCGATTTCCCGTCGCACAGGGCGGACGAAGGCCAGTTTTCTTCGAGCTTCGGCGTAGGAGGGCGCTAGGGCTACTAGTTTCTATGGTTTGAATCGCATGGGCGATGATCAAATAGTTTGAGTGAATTTCCTGAATTGGCTAGCGTCGGTTCTTTACGTGTGTGGGGACCACCCCGTGGTTCACCCACTCCGGGATTGCAGAGGATGGTGCCTGTGCGATGCGGCACCCAACAGCACACAAGAAAAGAATATGAACAACATACAAACTTTTATTTTACACAAAAGAGCGGAAGTCTTTTTACAAAACTTAATTATACAGCGGAAGTATTCTTTATAACTCTTCTCTCATCCTAACTAACCAAAAGTGCAGCCGTCCAGCCCAGGGACGCTACACACTAGCAACATAGAACCGGAGATCACGGCGGCGTGCAAGGTTCCAGCTCGGCCGTGTACCCCGACGGGGGCATCGCCTCGTCCTCGGAACCTTCCTCATATCTCTCACCTGCACACAAAAAATATCGCAACCGTGAGCATGATGGCTCAGCAAGGCTTAACCGACAACCCTAGTCATGGAACTCTACATGCAGGGGTGTATAAAATAGGATAAAGTCATTGCAAGAAAGACACACCTACATGTTAATCCTTACTTTCAGTTTTATAGCAGCAGTTTAATGTGCCTTAGGCAGCCCTCACATCGGAAGTCCACAATGAAACAAGAAACGCTTTCCTGTGGTTATGCCCAAAGTTGAAAATAAACTTAATAAGCTCTATAGCTACAGCATACATAGTTCCAAGACAATAATAGTTCATTGCAGCATATTAAAGTGGCTTCTTTCACATCTTACTACGTCACAGCGCAGTGAACAAGCGGTACTCAAATAACAGCGAGGGACGGTGATGGCAATAAGGAGACACCCACTTTTAGAAGTGTGGTGCTTCACACCTTCCTACTCTGTTGTATGCAACAACCTTTCAAAGGAAACCCAAATACCAAACCGGTCCATCCGTAATGGGCAGGAGGTCCCCGCATGGAGCGTGTCTGTGCCCACTGGCAGATTTACACCTTGCTACCCTCAACCCACTCCTATAAAACGGTTGGGTAAGCCTCAACACCCAGGTTAACCAATCACATCGGTTTCCTAGTTCCCATATGCCAGTATGCATCCGGTACTGTTCAAACTTGTCCAGCACGGCCGCACACAGCTCGGTCCTCAATCGACACCAACAGGGCTACACACGTGAGACCTCCACTCACTGCATCCTATCCCCCTGCTGGGTCTCAGTTTCACAATCTTAAGCCATTATCTACCTCTTTCCATACCGTGTGAATAAATACCTATCTCGCGAGTAGATTCCAACCACTCGACTTCTACCGAGATCCTAAGAACATTAGCATGGCATTCTCTACTCGTCGAGTTTGAAAACTACCCAAGCCTCCATAGGATTTAAAGGTTATGCAAGTGGGGTTTCAATCACCCCAACTCTAATGCAAGCATTTCACCCTAGACATAAGTGATACAAATGAAAACTTTGCAATAGTACTTAAATGCAAACCGGGGCTTGCCTGGTTGTGAGTTAAACGGAAAGTCAGTGTCTGGTGGGAGGACGCCCAACGGCTCCGGTGCGTCCTCAACTTCGGTCACTATATGAAATGTAGCAAAATATATGTATAAGTGCTAATGAAGTATAAGAATTAACTTCTATTCATAGCTACTTCTATTATGGATACTAGACTCTCTAAGGATGATCTGAGCGAAATTTGGACAAATTTCATTGAATCTTGTGGTCTCCAAAATTCACAAAAGTCCAAGGCTTCTCTGAATTTTTATCCCAAATTTGAAGTTTTGACATGGCTAACAGTGGAAGATCTAATTAGGGTAGGTCTCTATAGTTCTAACAAAATTGGTTTCACAATTTTTGGAGCTACCTAAAGGGAGATATGAATTTTTGAAGTTGGATAGAAGTGCTGAAAAGTCTCTGTTTAGAATTTGAATTTCCAAATAAAGGCTGAACTTTGGAAGACAATTTAGCCTAGCAAATGAACTCCAATGAAGCTCAAATTTTTACTGAAGCTCAGGAACTAGGAAAAGGATTTGCTGCCCAAATTTGGGAATGTTTCATTAATAATTGCTCCTGGAATAAATATCTATAGGATTTAATAAAAACAATTCTACAGAAATTCCTGGGCATTTTTATAGCAAGCAATTTGTTCCTCTGTGAAGTACTCCTTATGAAGATTCCAACAAAATTGGTCTCACCCTCTTTGGAGTTTTCTACACAAAGTTATGGATTTTTCAAATTTGAATAACTTTCTGTTTGAAGTTTACACAGAGAACTCAAATGTGGGGCCCCCTCGTCAGTTCTTTCTTCAACCTCTCGACAGTGAACTCGCGCGCACAGAAAACCTGATCATGGCGCGAGCCGTTCTCCCTTGTTTCTCAACCAAATCGGCTCCGATTTCGCCCTACACGACCATTGGAACGTGGCGCAGCTGCCGGGCAAGGTCTCACCGCTTGAAAATGACCGGAAGTGGGTCGCCATCAGTGGTGCGGCATCAACATGTTCCGGCGTGTCCCAAGCTTCTCCCAACGTGATAAGTAACACTAAAGCATCCCTAGTGGTCGGGGGACATGGAACAATGCCAATCCTTGCAGCAAACGGTGGGAAAAGGGGGTTCATCGGAGGACCGACCCATTTTTGCCGCCGGCGGTGAATTCTCGTCGCCCGGGGTGTGGGATGGACGGTTTGCTTCGGTCTTCGGTGTGGGAGGGCACTAGGGTTGTGGGTTGCTATGGATTGAACCGCATGAGGAACGATCACACCAGTTGGGAGAATTTCCCGATCAGAGGGGCGCCGGTTCATCACGTACACCTGTACAAAAATTCAAATTCCGGCGTGCCGGCGGTTGGAACGAGCAAGGGGACTCCGGGAGCACGATCTAGACATCATGGCGCACCTTAGGGTTGTGTTGGTCCTGCGGGAGAGATGCTGGAGCGGCCGGAAGGCGAGGAGCAGTGAGGTGCGGCGAGGTATGGACCCGAGGAAGAAGAAGACGTCGTAGAAGTGTTGGAGGAAGCAGAACACGAACTGGTGATGCTTTGGGGATGTCTAGGAGTGATCTGCGCAGCTCTCAGGTGGCTCAACCGGGCGCTAGGGTGGCCGGAGGCCAAGCAGCAACGATGAGGCGGGCGCACGGTGCACTGTTTTCTCGAGTGAGCGAGAGAGAGGCTGAGGAAGACTTCGGTTTAACGTGGAGAAGCGAAGTTGAGTTGTACCTGCTTTCTAGCGATCACACACGTACGAAAAACTGCCTTCGGGAGCAAGTTCTCGCAAGCTGCTCGGTGGCAGGCAGAGCACAGCTCAGTGGCGTGCCGAGATGAAAAACAGTCGGTTGCAATTTGTGTGGCTGATCAGTGGGCTCCACCTTCTCTTTTCTTATTCAATTTTCCCACTGATATTTTTCCACAGCTACTCACAATTAAAAGATTTGCTTCACCTCAAAGTCATGGTTTGAAATCTTTGAATTCAAATGATTTGAATTCTAGTCTGGAATTTGAACTGAATTTGGTTTTTTGAATTTGAATCTTCCCTTTTGCATTTGTTCCAAAAGCATAGCAAACCAACTCCAATAATTCTGAATTTTAGCATGGAGGCGAATTTAAATGTAGAGAACAGATTTGTGGAACCAAATTTGCAAATGGAGGAAGTTGGGATTTGAAACTGAAATTTAAATTCAGATTCGAGGGCTTCCTCTTTTAATCCCAAACAAATACTAAACCCCTCCAAATGAACTGAAATTTGGGAGGTTGAGTTTTTGACATATGAAGATCCAAGTTATAAATTCAGATCTCCATGTTTGGAAGTTTTTGGGAAGTTTGAATCCTTACTTTTAACTCGCACTGTTATAATTCAGAGTTTTAATTCCCCTCATTTTTCCTAAGTGCAAACATGCTGAATTTCTTGCTACCACTTTTGGGAATTTTACATCCCTCCCCCCTTAAAAAGAATCTTGTCCCGAGATTCCAAAAGAAAAGCAAGGTGGGGAAACTTTACCGGGTATACGATGATAGCAAGTCCGGATAATTTGCTTGTAGATAGTCCTCGCTTTCCCATGTCGCCTCATCAGCGATATGGTTACTCCACAAGACCTTGTAAAACCATAAGGTCCGGTTTCTTGTGGCGCGAGTCTTTTCATCGATAATCCGGATCAGATACTCCGAGTATGTGAGATCCGGTTGAAGAACTTCTATGTCTTCAGTGTGGATTTCAGTCGAGGATTTGAGCCATTTCCTCAGCTGAGAGATGTGAAAGACATTGTGAATTCCCACGAGCGACATCGGTAACTCCAAGCGATAGGACACGGGTCCGCATTTTTCAATGACGGCGAACGGAGCAATGAATCTCGGCGCAAGTTTGCCCTTCACTCCAAAACGATGAACTCCCTTCATCGGAGACACACGGACATAAACATGGTCCCCGATGTCGAAGTGGAGAGGACGGCGTCTTTTATCCGCATAACTCTTCTGACAAGATTGAGCAGTCTTGAGGTTGGCTTGAATTACTCGCACTCGTTCTTCAGCCTCATTCACAAGTTCGATGCCGTAGATAACTCGCTCGCCGGACTCACACCAGTTGAGTGGTGTGCGACATTTCCGACCGTAGAGAGCTTCATACGTCGTCATCTTTATGCTCGCTTGATAGCCATTGTTATATGAGAACTCCACCAATGGTAAATGATCGTCCCAGTTTTTACCATGGTGGATGGCACAAGCGTGTAGCATATCTTCAAGCACTTGATCCACCCGTTCAGTTTGACCATCCGTCTGCGGGTGATACACGGAGCTTCGGATCAGTTTGGTCCCCAATGACGCGTGCAGCTGTTCCCAAAACCGAGCGACGAACAGCACACCGCGATCTGAAATAATTGTGCGGGGAACACCGTGCAAGCACAATATTCTTGCAATATACCACTCCGCATATTGCTTGGCCACGTACTTTGTATGTACGGGGATAAAATGAGCCGACTAGGTTCGTCGATCGACTATCACCCAAATCGAGTCATGCTTGTGAGACGTGAGAGGTAAACCCACTATGAAGTCCATGCTGATATCCTCCCACTTCCACACCGGAATGTTCAATGGTTGCAGCTGTCCGGCTTTACGCATATGGTCGGCTTTCACACGCCGACACGTATCACATTCGGATACGTACTTTGCGATTTCTCTTTTCATCCGTGTCCACCAAAACCTGGTTTTTAGATCTTGGTACATCTTGTTGCTGCCCAGATGAATAGAATACTTGGATAAATGAGCTTCAACCAAGATTTTCTTCCGAAGCTTCATGTCACGGGGTACCACTATACGGTCTTTAAACCATAGTGTCATGTTCGTCCCTTCAGAAGCATTTCATTTCGCCATTCTTCATCCTTCTCTGAATGTGCGATATTCCCACGTATTTCTTCTGAGCTTCCATAATCTCCTCTCGTATGGTAGGGACGAGAGCAAGATTATATAATGCCCCATATGGAACCAAGTACAAACTCGGCTCCCCCTCTTCAAGTGGGGTGATGGACAGATGGTTGACGTGAGATTTGCGGCTTAAGGCATCAACAACCACATTTGCCTTTCCGGGATGGTAGTGAATCTCGATCTCATAGTCCTTGATCAGCTCTAGCCATCTCCATTGATGCATATTCAACTCCTTTTGAGTGAATATATATTTCATACTCTTGTGGTCGGTGTAGAGGTGCACTAAGTTCCCAAGTAAATAGCGCCTCCACATTTTCAATGCCAACACCACAGCAGCGAGCTCAAGATCATGAGTCGTATAGTGCTGCTCGTGGTTATGAACTTGATGTGAGCCATAGGCAACCACTCTTCCTCCTTGCATCAATACACAGCCAAGCCCGATACCGGACACATCACAATATACGTCGAAGGGCTTGGTCGTATCCGGTTGAGCTAACACTGGGGCTGCTGTAAGATGCCTCACCAATGCTTGAAAAGCTCCTTCACATGCTGAGCTCCAAACATATTTGATCCCCTTTTCCAACAATTCCGTCATCGGCTTAGCAAGGTTGGAGAAATTCGGTATGAATCTCCGATAATATCCCGCTAACCCGAGAAAACTCCTGACTTCATGGACTGATGTGGGGGACTTCCATTTCAGCACTTGTTCGATTTTGCTTGGATCAACTGCAATGCCTTCTGCAGAAATAATATGACCAAGAAATGGCACTTGGCTGATCCAAAACCCGCACTTGCTGAACTTGGCATAAAGCTTATGGTCTCGCAATCGTTGGAGCACGATATGCAAGTGTTCGGCGTGTTCTTCTTCAGACTTGGAATAAACCAAGATGTCGTCGATAAACACCACCACAAACTTGTCCAACTCCGGCATGAACACTGAGTTCATGAGATACATGAAATGTGCCGGGGCGTTGGTGAGACCAAATGACATGACGAGATATCCATACAATCCGTATCTCGTCAAGAAGGCCGTCTTCGGAATATCCTCCGCTCGGATCTTGATTTGGTGATATCCATAGCGAAGATCCATCTTTGAAAATAACTCGCACCCACAAGTTGATCAAAGAGAATATCGATGCGGGGCAGTGGATATTTATTCTTGATGGTGATGGCGTTGAGAGGTCGGTAGTCCACACACAACCTCAAGGTTTCATCCTTCTTCTTCACAAACAGTCCAAGCATCTCCATGGCGAGGAAATCGGTCGAATGAAACCCTTCTTCATTAAATCATTGAGCTGCTTCTTCAATTCAGCTAGCTCATTCGGTGCCATCTTGTATGGTCTCTGTGATATCGGTGTCATCCCAGGTACAAGTTCAATCTTGAACTCAACATCCCTTTCGGGTGGCATGCCCGGGAGATCATCCGGAAATACATCTGGGTATTCACGGACCACACAATATCCTCAAGTTTTGTGGCTTCCGTGTTATATGTGGCTGGAGCTTCTTGAACCGAATGGTCAAGAATAAGAACATGTGGTTTATGAAGTGGAGAGTTTAAACGAACCACACGTAGAATGATGTCAAGAACAGCACCATGGCGATGTAGCCATGACATTCCTAAAATGACATCAAGTTTTTGACTCTCTAACATGATTAGAGAAGTGGGGTATAGATTCCCACCCAATTGTAATGGTGCTCTATAGACCATCCTATCAGCTGTTTTTTTCCACCCGGAGAGCATATCAAGTATGAACTATTTATGGGAATTATAGGCAATTGATATTTAATAACATAAGATTGACTTATGAAAATTATGGGCGGCACCGGAGTCAAAAAGTATGACTACGGGATGATCTAAATAAGAAAACGTATCCGCATGGATGGGTTCGCCTTCCGGCACGTCTTCGATGGCTAAGTGGTGGACGTTGCCGGGTTTTGGTACTGGTTTCTTGGGCTGGTTGTGGGGTTGGTTTGCACCCTGATACGGTGCTGCACAACCTGCCCTGTCGCTGCTTGGGGCAGTCCTTCGCAATATGCCCTACACGGCCACACGTGAAGCACGTGTAAGGTGTCGGGGTCCCTCCGAATTGAGGACGGAATCCCGGTGCACGTGGTTGAAACTGAGGTGCACGCGGGACCATCCTTTGCTTATGTTGTTGCTGTGGTGGATACGCTGGTCGGACTATTGGCACATTATATTGTCGACCGTGAAACTGAGGCAGTAGAGCCGGTGGCTGCCATCTCTGACTGGATGGTGAGCGATACACCACGCGGTATTTTTGAGGCGGGCGCACGGTGCACTGTTTTCTCGAGTGAGCGCGCGAGAGGCTGAGGAAGACTTCGGTTTAAAGTGGAGAAGCGAAGTTGAGTTGTGCCTGCTTTCTAGCGATCACAACGCACGAAAAACTGCCTTTGGGAGCAAGTTCTCGCAAGCTGCTCGGTGGCAGGCAGAGCACAGCTCAGTGGCGCGCCGAGATGAAAAACAGTCGGTTTGCAATTTGTGTGGCTGACCAGTGGGCTCCACCTTCTCTTTTCTTATTCAATTTTTCCCACTGATCTTTTTCCACAGCTACTCACAATTAAAAGCTTTGCTTCACCTCAAAGTCATGGTTTGAAATCTTTGAATTCAAATGATTTGAATTCTAGGTGGAATTTGAACTGAGTTTGGTTATTTAAATTTGAATTGGAATTTGAATATTCCCTTTTGCATTTGTTCCAAAAGAATAGCAAACCAACTCCAATAATTTTGAATTTTGGCATGGAGGCTAATTTAAATGTGGAGAACACATTTGTGGAACCAAATTTACAAATGGAGGAATGTAAAGGTCCCAAAATATGCATACAAAGAAACTCTTGTTTGCACAAAGTTGGTCACATGTATAAAAAATGGGACTTGTTAAAACTTTTCTTTCCACATGTGATAATACACATGAGAGCCTTCTGCACACAAGTTCAAATATTTATTTGAAGACTTGGAACCCAAGTGGGATCTAAAACCAAGTTGGGAAGTTCCCATATGTGGGAGGAAGCTAAAGTCAGATTTTGAGAACAAATTGTTCCACTAAAAAATTCAAATGAGAGTAATGCAAGGGTTTCCGAACTGTTGTATTAAAACCTCATTTGTAGCAGCCAAATCAATGATCAGAGTTCACATTTGGATTCCTTAGGTCCAAATTAGGGGGTAGGCAAAGTTTCATCAATTTTTGAAAAGATTTGCTATCCATTTCTCCCAAAAGGACTTAAATGTGCAAAGAATTCAAATACACATTTGAATTTGGATGAAATTTGCCCAACTCTCCAAATGCAATTCAATTTGCAACTTCAAACATGTGGATGGATTATTTGCCAAACTGTGGAGATAACTGAGAGCTGTTGAGAGGGGATAAGGGGGAAAGTGGGACCCATTTGTCATATGGCCAAAAAGATCTCAGTGTGCAGTCTTCAGTTCTCTACTCGCTGGTCACCGTGACAGAGCCGAAGACTCCCCGGGCGACACCACGGGAGCTGCTCCGAGCCACCTCCTGCTCTTTGCACCGGTTGCTGGCAGCACGAGGGTTGACAGTGCCCTCCCTACGTGATTTTCTCGCACAGCCGAGGCAGCCACGAGTGTTTTTCTTCCTCATGCGCTCACCCGACCCCAAACACGCTGCTGTACCTCGGTTGATCGCCGCTGAGCCATTCCCACGAGTTGAACGCCGGCTGGACCATGCCAGAGCTGCGCCAAAGTCTCCCCGATGTCCTCAACGTGTGCTCAGCTCGTCCCCGGCCTTTCCCTGCTGCTGCAGAGCCAGTTTTCTTCCGGCCAAACCAGAGCCACGACGCCTCCATTGCTGATCGTCTCCCGGCCAGTCCAGCGCTTCTCCGGCGTGCTCAAGAGGCTACAGAGGTGCGCCAGGAGGTACTGATCATCATCCTGTCGTCCCCCTGCTCTCCCCCGACGCCGGCTTGCCGGAATTTGAATTTTGGCACCGGCGCACGTATAAAACAGACCATCGGTAAATCTTGAAATTTGCCCAAACCGATTGATCATCCCTCCTACAATTCAAACCACAGCAACTAGATGCCCTAGCTCCCTCCCACGCCGAGAACCAAAGAAAACCGACCCTCCTATGCCCCGGGCGACGAGAAATCGTCGCCGGCGGCCAAAACTGCCACGGTCCAAGGTGACGACTAGTTTACAGCCATGTTCTGCACGAATTGATCTCCGTTCCATGTTCCTAGACCCATAGGGATGCTGTAGGACATCGTAGCTCGCCAGGAGATACCTTGGACACGCTGGAACGCGTCCATGTCGAGCTCCCGAGCCTCCCCGCCGGTGCCGACCCCCCTACTGCCGTTTTCACGCGGGGAAACCTTGCCCGGCAGCTGCGCCACGTTCCAGGAGCATGTAGGGCGAAACCGGAGCTCATTTGGTGGAGAAATGAGGGAGAACGAGCCATGCCAAGTTTTCTGCCGGTGTGCACCCGCGGGCTCTGGCGGGAGGTTGAAGAAGCACCTGACCCGTGGGCCCCACGTGTGACTGTTCTGTTTAAATTCAAACAGAGAGTTGTTCAAACTTGTAAAATGCATAACTTGGTGTAGGAAGCTCCAGAAATAGTGAGATAATTTTTTTTGGACTCCTCTAAGAGAGTACTATCCAGAGGTACAACCCAATAATTATGAAAACCCTGGTTTTGGCTCATTAATTCATAGAAGGAAAATATTGTGGGAATTTTTCCAGGAGTTCTATGAATTGGAAAATCCCCAAATTTGGGCGGAGAGTCTTCCAAATATACTTGAACTTCAGTAAAATTTTAAGAAGCATTGGACCTCATTTGCTTGGCCAAATGTGGTGTTAATTCCTTATGTCTCTGAAAATGGGAAAATAAACAGAGGTCAATTTCAGAATTTTCCCCAAACTTTAGAACCTCATAACTCTTGCTAGGAATCCCCAAATTTAGTGATTCAAATTGGGTTGGATTCATATTGAATAGTTCTGTCCAAATCTACAACCCAATTTGTATGAAACTCATTATTTAATTCTGGAATATTCTTTAAAGCTTTTCAGCAAAAGAATTTTAGAGGGAGTTTGGTAATCCAAAATTCCTCAAATTTTGCCAGAATATTCTTTAGGGTATTAGTGAACCCCTGTAAAAGTTTCAGCTTAATTGGAGTTGATTTGATCAGGGCAATTCAGGATTTAAGTTGCTGTGTTCAATTGAATACAGAAACTTTTTCAGAGAATTTCCAAAAACTTGGAAATTCAGTTCTGGACAGATCTTAACTCCAAAAATGCTAGGAAAATTTATGCAAACTCTATGAGCTATAATTAAAATTATAGTTCACTAAGTCTGGCATGAACATGGGTGTGATCTCAGAATTAATTCTTCTTTGCTTAATTGCTTAGAAAATTATTCTGAACAAACCACTCAATGAAAAGTGCTAAGTTTTGGTCCAGAGGACTCTCTTGTGGCAAGGAGCTCACATGAAAATTCTCAGCCCCATTGGATCTCTGGATCACCCTTGCTCGGTTTAACCTCTTAAGGTGATCAATATAGAAGAGGGGGAAAACCACTTAGCATTAATCATGTGTTTAGATCCAAACCTAAACCACCACCACCAGTGTCATTTTAAATTCTTAAACAGAGTTCTAGTTTCTAAAAACTTATTATTAGAACTTGTAGCAAAGTCTTTACAATTAAACAATTGTGCATATTCATTACGTGTAGCATCTACGTGAAGGACTTGAAGTCATTGGAGTGGAGATCAAAGGAAGGAGGGAAGAGATAAAGCCAAGTGATCTTCACTAACTGAGTTATATATATATATATATATATATATATATATATATATATATATATATATATATATATATATATATATATATATATATATATATTAGCCCCTGCAAAACAAAGGCAAGCCCCGGTTTGCATCAAATTTATAAGTTTTTATTTGTATTCACTTCATACGTCTAGCATTTTATTTATTGCATTATGTCTAGATGGTATCAAACTCCAAATGCATGACCCAGAAAACCCTGGAGTATAATGTAGAGTAGGTTAACACTTGTTTATAACTGCTGATCGCAAGTCAACCAAAGTGGATTAAAAGAAGCAAAACTCGAGTGGGCAGTTTCCTACTCGTGAACTGGGATTAAGGGGGATCAATCGGAAGAGTTGGGAATTGATCCTCATAGTTGGGAATGGAGACCGGGCAGTGGATGGAAGGTCAAGGACGTGGTCCTGTGAGCCTAGTTTTTGATTAAGGCCCGTTCTCATGTGCAGCCCGTTGGGCAAGTTTGAGTTGTGTACCGGATGCATACTGGCTATATGGGACCCAGGAAACCGATGTAACATGTTAACCTGGGTGTCGAGGCATACCTCACCGTCTGATGCCGATGCTGAAATGATAGAGAAGTCGGCTCTACGAGGGTTTGCCGTAGAGAGACTTAATCCCAGTCGGTGGGACCGGTTTGACATTTGGGTGTCATGTGAAAGGTGGCCACGTACGACGTCAGTGACGGTTGCTGTGTGCAACGTCGAGTACGGGCGTACGTGTCGTGTCAGCCGGGTGTTTTGATTGCAATCACCGTCGCTCGCGGAATGGACCGAGCATACTTGTTCTCTGCGTCGTGACGTAGTAATAAACCGGGAAACATTTAATATGCTTCGTGGTAATCCTCATAATGGAGATGAGGAATGATCAACACTTCACTAAATTTAATTTCCACCTTGGGCTAGAAGCGTCGAGGCAAAGCGTTTCTTGTTTGATTGTGGAGTCTCGACGTTGATGGCGCAAGGTCAGTATGAGTCTAGGGTAGCTCACTAAAGTTACTTCCACCTCGGGCAAGTGACATCGAGATGAAGCGTTTCTTGTTTGATTGTGGAGTCTCGATGTAAGTTGCTCGAGGGTTATAAAAGTTGCTTAAAACTTGAAGTAAGGACTCTCCTTTAGCTCAAATTCATCGTTTGTGCAAACTTCTATAACCAGCCCTCTATTTTCATCATGTAGAGTTTCATGACTAGGGTGACGGGTCAGTCTTGCTGAGCTTCGTGCTCACAGATACTGCATAAGTTGTTTTGCAGGTAATAACTGTAGGCTGATATGTACGGGTGCCCGATTAGACTCAGAACTCCCCGAGTGGTGAACTCATGGCAACTCCTGCCGCTGCTATCATGACAGTGTTGCTAGCGACAAGGGTCCGCGGGCTGGACACCTTCTCTGTTGCTTTGCATAGGTATGAGACGTGAGTTGTAATAGTCTTCCGCTGTAGCATATTTTTGAGAAGTATTTGTAAAATCAACACTTTGTAAGCTTCCGCTTGTTTTATGTAATGTGATGCTTTATTATGTGTGCTGTTGGGTGCCGCATCGCACGGCACCACCCAATGCGATTCCCGGGCGAGGTGCCCCGTCCCCGTGAGTGATCGGGACGGTGGGGTCCTCACAAGGAAGGTCGGATTTGAAACTGAAATTTAAATTGATTCGAGGGCTTCCTCTTTTAATCCCAAACAAATACTAAAACCCCTACAAATGAGCTGAAATTTGGGAGGTTGAATTTTTGACATATGAAGATCCGAATTACGAATTAAGATCTCCATGCTTGGAAGTTTTTGGGAAGTTTGAATTCTTACTTTCGACTCACACCGTTATAATTCAAAGTCTTAATTCCCTCATTTTTCCTAAGTGTAAACATGCTGAATTTCTTGCTACCACTTTTGGGGATTTTACAACGTGCTCCGGCGGTAAAACGCGAATTCTGGCTAGCCGGCGGTGGGGAAGAGCAGGGGGACTACGGGAGGAGGATCAAGACATTATGGCACACTTCTGTGGCCTTTTGGACACGCCGGAGAGACTCGGATACGGCCGGACGATTGTGAACCATGAGGGCGACATCGTGCTCTGTTTTTCTGGTTAAAACGGCTCGGCACCGATCGTGGAAGGCCGGCCACGGGCTGAGGAGTGGTGACAAACGTCCGGGAGTCGCCGGCGCAGATCCTAGACAGTTCAACCGGGCGCCAAAACCTGTTGGGACCAATCGGCGCTGAGGCAACCGAGGGTGGGCGCCGAGGGCAGTTTTCCTCTGTTGAGTGTGCGCGAGAGAGAAAGGTCTGTGGGTTTGATCGCGTGAGCAGAGGAAAGGAACTTCAGTATGTGCACTGAGGTTACCGGCATCTGAAGGAACCGACGTGGGAAGCAAGCGCGCACACTGCTCTGTGGAGCACAGCCACCTCGGTGGTAAGCTCTCAGAGAAGGAAACTAAATTGTGGTTTTTTATCCCCATGACATGCGGGTCCCACCACACCACATTGGTTTCAAAAATTCGAATTCAAATTTTTTGCAGCACGTTCTACAAACTGAATTTGAATAGCGGGGAGTTAAACCTCGCTTGTGCTCGCATTTGAATTGCCGGGTTTAATTCCTTTGTGGATAGGTTTCCTTTATTGCATGTAGTTGAAATATCAAATTTGAAAACCCTATTTAGAATTTAATTTGACCCCTCAAATTTAAATTCTACTAAGGAGCTAAACATGCAGAACTTGGGGCTTTCACACAAGCTAGTTGGAGCGTCAGTGGTTCTACATCAAGAACGACGCTCCCTCTCTTCCGTCTTTCTCAGGTAGGTCTCCTTAGGAGTGAGACTCCTGGAAGTGGGGTACCTCGAGGAGGGAGATAGGGAAACTCAACCCGATCCTTCGGCTTGTACGGAATCTGAAGAACAGCGGCCTCTCAGGTGCCCAGCTTCTCCAGACTTTTCTTCGGCGGAGGATGCTGCCTATCCACATTCGGCCCCATTACCTGAATTTCTACAAGGGGCTGAGTGATCCGTCCCAGGAGTCGGGCGAGGAGCTCTCCCGGGAAGAGTTGTCCCGTCGCTTCGGGATAATTCTGGGGCCAAACACCGGTGAGCCCTGCTCCCCTGGGCCGCCCCCTATCAATGTGGCTTCTCCGAATCTTCACGGGCTGTGGGGAATCGTCAATCTTGCCAAGGTCCCTGAAGACCGAGAGAAGTGGGCGGCACAGGCCACCTTGGAGGCTGCCAGGAAGCGGAAGAAATATGGGGCCAAGATTCACCGGATACAACGCGAGAAATGAAGGAGAGCGGAACAGGCGGCTGGCGAATATACCCCGAAGTCTTCGTCGGAAGATGACACCGACTCAGAGGAGAGTGGCGGTGGCCCGGCCGTTCCAGTCTCCGCTGCTAGAGTGGAGGTGGGGCGGGCGTTCGGACCTATTCATGATCGGGGGCTGAAGGGAAGGACTAGCACCGACCGCACCCGCGTGGGGCACGACGCCAGCCTTTCGGGGGCTCGGGCACCGAGTCCTGTGATCGTTGGGGGGTCCATGCCCTTCATTGATGGATCGTGGTGGACAGGCGCCAAGCCTAGACCGACGGCCCTCGTCGAGCGCATCTCCACGTACTTGGGTGCTCGAAGACTGGAGGTTCGAGCTGTTCCTGCCCCCGCCATCATTGTGGTGGCGTCTCCGGGACTCATTCCACCACCCGCTGTTCCCCTTTCCTCGAATAGTGTGTCTTCATCGTGCGAGTCATGCACCATTCTTCGTCAGTGGGTGAGGTGACTTTCTCCCCCCTCCTGCTGTGTCGTTTTTATTTTGCTTAGGTTTTCTAACCCATGCCTTCACGCAGGAGATTCGCCCCTGCGCTCGAGGTTCTTTCGAGCACCGCGCCCACGGCTGAGGGCTTGGCGAGGAGGTCTGTCTTTCCAGTGACTGAACTGGCAACAGAGGGGCCTGTCCTGGCTTCTGGCCTGATGGTTGTTTCGGGTCCCTCCGTTGATGGAGGTGAAGTGGTGGCTTCGGGCGTCGTTCCCCGACTCCCGGTGCCGGAGTGCCTGCCGGATCTAGGTGCGGGGGTCGCTGGGGTCGAGGCCGGCGGTACCCCAAGGCCGGATGAACAGAGGCAAGAAGACAAATACCTGGGCTCTCTCTTCTCCCAACTCGTCGGCGTTCGGTCGAGTCTCTCAGTGGAGTGCAGTCATCTGGACGCCATGCTCGGGCAGCTACGGGAGGTACCTCCAAGAGGTATGGTGAGCCTTTTTCTCTTCTCCTTCTTATCATCACAAATTCTTGAACTTTGACGAAGGGTCTCTCCCTTGTCTGTAGGAGATGGTTTTCCAAGCTGACGAAGACTCACGGCACCTTCGTGAGAGCGAGGATCATCGTCTCCGCACAGAGGCCGAGCTGGCTGAGGTGCGGGCGGAGCTCAAGAGGGCCCGGGCTACTGCGGAAGGTGCGACTCAAGCAGCGGCGGTAGCGATCGGGGGGTGGCGTCATCGTCTGTGGAGCTTGCCCGCCTTCGTGCGGTTGCCGAGGCCGCACGAGGGGGCACTACTCGGGCTGCAGAGGAGCTGGCAGCCCATGGCCAGGAAATTCAGGAGGCCCTGGTCGTTGTGGAGAGGATGAGGCACCAGATCACAGGTCGGTCCTCTCTTCTTTTGTCTCCGTGCATCCGCGCTGGTCTGACACCTTTGTGATGTGGCTTGTGTAGAAACGCGAGGGCGCATCGCCGTCGCTAGAGATTGGCTGAGGCTTGGGGAGGGGATGTTGAGAATATTCGTGCCCATCTCTCCGCTGAGGAACAAACACTAGAGAGGACTCGGTGCCTGGTGGCAGCGACTTGCGACAGGATGCTGGATCCAATGTTGATGACTACTTTGGCGGACCTCGCTTCCTCAGGGTTGCGGCTTTAGCAGGTTACTTAGCATTTCGTGACGCTTCAGTTGGAGCTCGCCAGCCTCCGGGGCGCTGGGCGGTCCATATGTAACCTGGTGCTTGGGGACCGGTCTGGAATCGGCTCTCCGGTCGGTTGGTCCAGGCGCTCGGCGAAGTGGACGGTCGGTGACGGGATGTTGGGGAAACCAGGGTTTTCTGCAGGGCCCGAGTGGCACTAGGGGCAATGCTGTCTCACTATCCCGCCCTCGATCTTCAGCTTCTTCACAGTTTTCACGATCCGGCTATGGATCCTGAAGGGACTAGGGATGCGATTACTCCGGCTGCGCTCTCCTTGGCCGAGCTCATCCCAGAAGAGGCGATCAGGGATGAGGATGACAGGAAGCGCAGGAGGAGTAGTCCCTCTTCATAGTTAGGACTCCTTCTTGGGTTTTGGTTTTATCCTTGTAATTTGTGGGGAACACGATTTCTCCTTTTGTGGAATGAAAAAGCTTCTGATATCTTGTTTGGAATTTGAGATGAGATTGGACTATATATATATATATATATATATATATATATATATATATATATATATGGTACCACGCTGTGAGGACCCCGCCGTCCCGATCACTAACGGGGACGGGACACCTCGCCCGGGAATCGCATTGGGTGGTGCCGTGCGATGCGGCACCCAACAGCACACATAATAAAGCATCATATTACATAAAACAAGCGGAAGCTTACAAAGTGTTGATTTTACAAATACTTCTTAAAATAAACTACAGAGGAAGACTATTACTACTCACGTCTCATACCTATGCTAAGCAACAGAGAAGATGTCCAGCCCGCGGACCCTTCTCGCTAGCAACACTGTCATAATAGCAGCGGCAGGGGTTGCCATGAGTTCACCACTCGGGAAGTTCCGAGTCTCATCGGGCACCCGTACACATCAGCCTACAGTTATTACCTGCAAAACAACTTAGGTAGTATCTGTGAGCACGAAGCTCAGCAAGACTGACCCGTCACCCTAGTCATGAAACTCTATATGATGGAAATAGAGGGCTGATTATAGCAGTTTGCATAAACGAGGGACTTGAGCTAAAGGAGAGTCCTTACTTCCAGCTTTAATCAACTTTTATATACCTCGCGCAACTTACATCGAGACTCCACAATCAAACAAGAAACGCTTCATCTCGATGTCACTTGCCCGAGGTGGAAGTAACTTTAGTGAGCTATCCTAGACTCATACTGACCTTGCGCCATCAACGTCGAGACTCCACAATCAAACAAGAAACGCTTTGCCTCGACGCTTCTAGCCCAAGGTGGAAATTAAATTTAGTGAAGTGTTGATCATTCCTCATCTACATTATGAGGATTACCCACGAAGCATGTTAAATGTTTCCCGGTTTATTACTACGTCACGACGCAGAGAACAAGTATGCTCGGTCCATTCCGCGAGCGACGGTGATTGCAATCAAAAACACCCGGCTGACACGACATGTACGCCCGTACTCGACGTTGCACACAGCAACCGTCACTGACGCCGTACGTGGTAACCTTTCACACGACACCCAAATGTCGAACCGGTCCCACCGACTGGGATTAAGTCTCTCTACGGCAAACCCTCGTAGAGCCGACTTCTCTATCCTTTCAGCATCAGCATCAGACGGTGAGGTATGCCTCGACACCCAGGTTAACATGTTACATCGGTTTCCTGGGTCCCATATAGCCAGTATGCATCCGGTACACAACTCAAACTTGTCCAACGGGCCGCACACGAGACCGGGCCTTAATCGACTCAGACATAGACTAGGTTCACAGGACCACGTCCTTGACCCTTCCATCCGCTGCCCGGTCTCCATTCCCAACTATGAGGATCAATTCCCAACTCTTCCGATTGATCCCCCCCTTAATCCCATTTCACGAGTAGGAATCTGCCTACTCGAGTTATGCCTCTTTTAATCCACTTTTATTGAGAACAGTAGTTATAATTAATTGATAACATATCCTACGTTAAACTCCAGGGTTTTCTGGGGCATGCATTTGGAGTTTCATACCATCTAGACGTAATGCAATAAATAAAATGCTAGACGTATGAAGTGAATACAAATAAAAACTTGTAAATTTGATGCAAACCGGGGCTTGCCTTTGTTTTGCAGGTGACTTATATATATATGCAGTTAGTGAAGACCACTTGGTGCTTGATCAACCTCTTTCCTCCTTCCTTGATTTCTACTCCGATGACTTCAACTCCTCCACGTAGATACTACACGTGATGAATATGCATATCGTTTAATTGTAAAGACTTTGCTACAAGTCCTAATAACAAGTTTTCAAAAACTGGAACTCTGTTTAAGAATTTAAAATGACACTGGTGCTAGTGGTTTAGGTTTGGATCTAAACACATGATTAAATGCTAAGTGGTTTCCCCCCTCTTCTATATTGATCACCTAAGGAGGTTAAAAAGAACAGGGGTGATCCAGGGCTCCAATGGAGCTGAGGATTTTTCATGTGTGTTCCTTGTCACAAGAAAACACTCTGGACCAAAAATTAGCACTTTTTATTGAGTGGTTTGTGCAGAATAATTTTCCAAGCAAGTAAGCAAAGAAGAATTTAATTCTGAGATCCCACCCATGTTCATGCAAAAATTAGTGAACCACAATTCAAATTATAGCTCATAGAGTTTGCATGAATTTTCCTAGCATTTTTGGATCTAAAATCTGCCCAGAACTGAATTTCCAAGTTTTGGAAATTCTCTGAAATTGTTTATGTATTCAATTGAATACAGTACCTTCAAATCTAAATTTCCCTGAACAAATCAACTCAAATTGGGCTGAAACTTTTACAGGGGTTCACTAATACCCTAAAGACTATTCTGGCAAAATTTGAGGATTTTTGGATTAACCAAACTCCCTCTAAAATTCTTTTGCTAAAAAGCTTTAAAGAATTTTACAGAATTAACTAAAGGGTTTCATGCAAATTGGATTCTACCTTTTGATAGTACTCTATCAGAGGAATCCAACAAAATTTGTTTCGAAATTTTTGGATTCTCCTACCCAAAGTTGTAGCTGTTCAAAGTTTGAACTGAAAACTGAAATTCCCCAAAATGTTCAAATACTGTCTGTGGGTCCGGGGACAAGTGTCACTCGCTGAGGCAAGCCACACGGGGCTACAGGGTATTTCCCGCGCCACCACACCAGATCCCTGCGCCACAGCCGATCAAATATTTGAAAAACCGTCGCTGACGGGCGGGACCCACCGGGTCGTCTTCTACCTCCGGCCACCCGCGCCCGCGCGCCACCGGGCTCGCCGGAGTTCGACGGATTCCAGCCTCCCGGCCATCCCCCGAGCCCTCCCTCGCTGCTAGGGCCTTATCTTACGTCTGAACACGATGGAACCCTCTTCCCCGGACGGCGATGGCTCTAACCTAGCTGGCCACGGCGCGGCGGCTCTGGACCGGTTCGGCAACGTCGCTCGGTCATCCTAGCCTGCCCAGACCTCGGTGGAACGGCGCTACAGCACCAGTGGACTACGGGGATGCTCGACCTAGCCTCAAAACTGCTCGGGACCGGCGGCTAACGGTGTCTCACCGTGCACCCGAAACCTCCTCCGCGTTTGAGGTCGGAACTTTTGGATTTCATGCGGTCTACGTGCATCTTTCCAACTAGGGTTGTGAAGGACTACGAATCGCCGGCTAGTGGCCGACCTGTGTGCAAGATTTGACAAGCTACAGAGGATTGGAGAGCGAGAATTTTGGCGGCGATTACCGGATGCTCTGTTGGAGGTCGCCGGGACAAAATCTCCGAATTGGCCGCCGATCCTCCGCGGTTTGCTCCAGGCTTTGGAGGAGAGCAGCAGCACGATGGCGCGCTCCCGTGGCCGGGCTTGCTCGGACGTGACAACCTTTGTGGAAGGCTGCCCGCGTGCGCCCGATCGTCGGCTGTCTGTGGTTCGCCGCGGTTGAGGCGTTTAACGCTCGAAACCCACCACGGATGGCTAGCTCTCGCGCTCAGAAGGTGCGGAACGGTGGCACAGCGTCATTGTGCAGCTCGGGGAGGCGCTGTGGCGCGGTTTAGCCGGCTCCCGATGGCTTTCCAGAGGAGCGGCAAGCTCGGTTTTATTTTCGGGAGAACGCACGTGTGAGGAGGAGGAACACCCGTGGTCACCTTGTCAACGCGGGAGGAATCACGTGGAGAGGCGCCGCCGACTCCCGTGCTGCCAGCGGCCCGGGCGAAGAGCAGGAGGTGGAGCCTCGGTGGACGGGGGCGGTCGCTCGGTGTCGCCCGCGGTTGAAACCCCGGTGGAGTGAGGAACAGAGAGGAAACTTAAGTGTTAAGTCTACTCATTCCTATGACATGTGGGCCCCACAATTCAGTACCTCTTTTCCTCAAAATATCTCCAAAGTTTGACAATTATCCAACCCAATTGTTTGAAAATTGGAAACTGAGCTCATTTGACAAGTTTGGACAAATTCCATGCAAATTCAAATGTTCATTTGAATTCTTTGCACATTTAACTCCCTTTGGAAAAATGGGCAGCAAATCTTTTCAAAAATAAATGAAACTTTGCCTCCCCACTAATTTGGACCTAAGGAATCCAAATATGCCACTTGATTCTTGTGTTAGCTGCTGCAAACAATAGTTTGGACACAAACAGTTTTGAATTTCCATTGTGTCTTCCCCTCACTTGAAGTTTGAATCTACATTTAGTTTATCACTGATTTTTAAACCCTTCCATTGCACTCGAGCTCTTCATTTCTGTGGTTTTAATCCACATTAGGTCCATCCATGCAATAGCCCTAAGTTTGTTTAGAAGAATCTCACCTATGTTATCATATGTGGGAAAAAGTTTCAACTAAGCCCCTTTTTCATACACATGACTCCAACATTTGTGCAAACTCATGTTTCTTTGTATTCACATTTTGGGACCTTTACAATCCTCCCCCCTTAAAAGAATCTCGTCCCGAGATTACAAAAGAAGGATGAGATGGAAGGTAATTACAACAACTACGACAGAAGTTCCGGATAGTTCTTGTGGAGGTAATCTTCACTCTCCAAAGTCGCTTCTTCCGGTGTGTGATTACTCCACAGGACTTTGTAAAATTTCAAAGCCCGATTTCGAGTGATCCGGCTCTTCTCGTCGATAATCTTGATGGGCTTCTCGGTGTAGGTGAGGTCCGGTTGCAATATTTCCATGTCTTCCGAAAGGATGTCCGTCGGCTTCTTCAAACACTTTCTCAAGTGTGAGACATGGAAGATGTCGTGGATGCCCGATAAGGATGGCGGCAGCTCCAAACGGTAGGCTACCGGCCCACACCGTTCTGTAATAAGGAACGGACCCACAAAGCGAGGAGCTAGCTTTCCCTTCACCCCGAATCGATGAATTCCTTTCATCGGGGATACTCGGAGATAGACGTGATCTCCGACTTCAAAACACAAGGGTCGGCGTCGCTGGTCCGCATAGCTTTTCTGGCGAGATTGAACGGCCCTGAGGTTTTCTTGAATCAGCTGGACCCGCTCTTCGGCATCTTTTACAAGATGAATGCCGAAAATCACCCTCTCGCCTGATTCACACCAATTGAGTGGTGTGCGGCACTTCCTGCCATGAAGTGCTTCGTATGGTGCCATTTTAATACTGGATTGGTAACCATTGTTGTAGGAGAACTCTGCTAATGGCAAATGGTTATTCCAGTTCTTTCCATGATCTATGGCACATGCCCTCAGCATATCTTCCAAAATCTGGTTCACCCTCTCCGTTTGACCGTCAGTCTGGGGATGGTATGCTGAGCTTCTGATTAATTTTGTTCCTAGAGATTCATGTAGTTGCTCCCAGAAACAAGCGACAAATATTGAACCTCGGTCCGATATGATGGTCTTGGGGACTCCATGTAAGCACACAATCCTTGAAAGATACAACTCTGCATATTGCTTAGTTGAAAATCTTGTACTCACTGGGATGAAGTGGGCTGATTTCGTTAAGCGATCAACAATCACCCAAATGGAGTCATGCTTTCTAGATGTGAGAGGTAGTCCAACAATAAAGTCCATGCTGATGTCCTCCCACTTCCATGCCGGAATACTTAATGGTTGTAGCATTCCTGCTTTCTTTATGTGGTCAGCTTTGACTCGCCGACATGTATCACACTCGGATACATACTTGGCAATTTCTCGCTTCATCCGAGTCCACCAAAATTTTGTCTTCAGGTCTTGATACATCTTATTGCTCCCTGTATGTATCGAATACTTGGACGTATGAGCTTCATCGAGGATTTTCTTCCTTAGCTTCAGGTTCCGGGGCACCACGATACGGTTGTTAAACCATAACACACCTTGTTCATCTTCCCGGAAACATTTCATTTTATCCTCATTGATTCTTGCCCGGA
Organism: Neostapfia colusana; assembly: GCA_030760725.1. Classification (NCBI taxonomy): domain Eukaryota; kingdom Viridiplantae; phylum Streptophyta; class Magnoliopsida; order Poales; family Poaceae; genus Neostapfia; species Neostapfia colusana. The sequence goes on from JASWHV010000011.1 coordinate 23,627,707, forward strand.
TTTTCCGCATTCCTTTATCCCTCTTCTGGGCTTGTACAATCTCTTCTCTAATGGTAGGCACCAGAGCAATATTATACAACACTCCATACGGAATCACCCGCAAGCTTGGTTCTTCATCCTCATCCGGAACAACTGCCAAGTTATTAACGTGGAACTTACGACTGAGTGCATCAGCCACCACGTTAGCCTTGCCCGGATGGTAATGGATCTCGAGCTCATAATCTTTGATTAATTCCAACCATCTCCGCTGCCTCATATTGATATCCTTCTGAGTGAATATGTATTTGAGGCTCTTATGGTCGGTGTAGAGATGCACTAAATTTCCAAGTAAGTAGTGCCTCCACATCTTCAACGCAAGCACCACCGCAGCAAGCTCTAGGTCATGAGTGGGGTAGTGCTGCTCGTGGTTGCGGAGTTGACGAGACCCATACGTGATCACGCGTCTATCTTGCATTAAGACGCAGCCAAGTCCAATGCCTGAGGCATCACAATACACATCAAATGGCTTTGTTGTATCCGGTTGGGCTAACACCGGTGCCGTTGTGAGATGTTTCTTCAATGTTTGAAATGCCTCTTCACAGGCCGCTGTCCACACATACTTACTGCTCTTCTTCAGCAACTCTGTCATTGGTTTAGCCACTTTTGAGAAGCTGGGAATAAACCTCCGATAGTAACCCGCTAGCCCCAGAAAACTGCGGATTTGATGAACAGATGTTGGAGACTCCCACTTCAAGACTTGCTCAATTTTAGTTGGATCCACGGCCACACCCTCTGCTGAAATAATGTGGCCTAAGAATGGTACTTTGCTGATCCAAAATTCACACTTGCTGAATTTGGCATACAGCTTATGTTCTCGTAGGCGTTGGAGCACAATATGGAGATGTTTGGTGTGCTCCTCCTCCGATTTGGAGTATACGAGAATGTCGTCGATGAAAACCACGACGAACTGATCCAACTCTGGCATGAATACAGAATTCATGAGATACATGAAGTGTGCGGGTGCATTTGTTAGCCCGAAAGACATGACTAGATACTCATATATATATATATATATATATATATATATGAGGGTTGTGTTTGGGTTTCTAGTGGACGGGTAGCCCCCAAACACTGTGTGAAGGTCGGTTCGTTCCTTCCGTCACGCGGTGCTTCTCTATATATGTTTCTAAGGGGATTGCTCGGTGCTGGAGGTCGGGTCCAGCTTTGTCGTGGGGGGGGGGGAGGGAGAAGTCGGATCATAGAAAGAGCCCAAAAAATGGAAAATATATAAGTCTTGGCGTCTATATATTAGTTCTGCCCGACTTGGGGACTTACACATAAAATTAGTGGCGCCTGAACTACACTCCGAGGCAAGCAACGTCCCTCTTACGTTGTCGGGTGGCACAGATGTCGCCCGTGCCACCTTTGTCTGCTTCATGAGCCAAGCCGGGCGCTGCCGCTGCGGCCGCCGCCACAGCCAGTTTGCAACCATGTTGCTCGTGCAGCAGGGCCTGCAAGAATTTTGCCTCTACTGTGATGATTCCCCTGGGGCCTGGCATCTGGAACTTCAGGTATGTGTAGTTTGGGATGGCCAGAAACTTGGCATAAGCCGGCCTTCCCAGGATGGTGTGGTAAGTGCCCTCAAAATTGGGGACCTCGAAGGTGAAGGTCTCCGTGGGGAAGTTGGTCTTGTCCTCGAAAGTGATGGGGAGGTTGATCTTCCCCAATGGCACATTGTCCGGGGATGACACAGTGGAAAGAGGCTCATGTCGGGTGGAGGCTCATGCATGGGATCCCTAGGGCGTCGAGGTTCCCAACATACAGTATTTTGAGACCACTTACCTCGTCCATTAGAACCCTGGTCAGGCGTTTTGGGCCTATGACCGGGTCCACAACAAGGGGGAAGCGCCCAGGTTGTGGGATGAGATCGAGGTGGTCCGATCCGTCAAAAGTGACCACTGCTTCGGACCACCGTAAGAATCTTGGTATGGCGGGAGAGACGATACTCACCTCTCGGGTTGTCAACTTCTACTTGTAGAGGCTCTCGTAGCCTTGACTCCCTCCAAAGATCATGAGGCAGATATCCGACATGGGGAATCTTAGCTTGTCGGGCTCGGGGCTCATCTCGGCAGGCTTCTTGCCTCTGTCTTCCGCCGCCTCCATCTCCGTGTTAATGAAATGTTTCAGCAAGGCACAGTTTATGAGGGCGTGCCTTACCGGGTAGGCGTGGTTGGTGCACAGGACACGCGTAGGTTCCTTGGAAGTTGCTGATGAATGTCTCCCTGAGCTCGACCTAGTCTTGGATGCTGTCGGGTGGAAGGTATTCGAACCATGTGCGTTCTAGCTCAGCTAGGTAGATGGGGAGGTATTAGATTATGAAGTCATCATCTTCCGCTCCACCAGCCCGGCAGGCGAGGCGGTAGTCCTCCAGCAATAGCACAGGGTTGGTCTCCCCATTGTACTTTTTGATGTTTGTCGGGGCCCGGAACCTTTGCGGGAAGGGGGCACTGTGTATCCTATTTCCAAAGGCTTTGGGGCCCTGGGGGCCGGGACTCGGGCTTCGTCCTCTTTTGTGGCCGGGGTAGCTGGGCCAGCGGGCCGTCGGGGCCTAGAGGTGGAAGGTGAGTCCGTAGGACCCTCCTAGGTTCGCTGCGTGGCTTCAATAGTCTGACGGAGGTCACACGCCCCCACGCACTCGTGTACCAAGTTGCGCGAGGAGGTTGATGACCCGGCCCTTTCGGGTCGGGTTGCTTGGCTTGGCGTGTGGGCTCCGGTGCGGTTCGTTCCGCACCTGCCAAGCCTTCTGCTTTGGCTGGGGGCTGTGGATCCTCGGGCTCTAGCGAGGGAACTTTAAGCCTGCTACGCAGCGGCTGAGGCCATGAGTGCATGAAGGTCCTGGTGAGCCCTCCGCGCCTCGGGGTCGGTGGTCTCCGGCAATGCCCCGCAGTATAGCGACGGCGACCGCCACGTTTTGGCTGGCCCTTTGGAAGTGCAGGGATTAGCTATCGTTGATGATGTTGGCCTAGACCTGTTCGGCGCGGTGACATGCCGCATTCAAATACGAGCTGGAGCTAGGCTGGGCCCGGTGGGTCCTTGAGGCGGCGCGTCACGCCGCGAGCTGGTCGGCCAGCTCGCGGTTTCGTGCCTCCGATGGATCGGGGTCGCCTTGTGGACTCGCGCTGGTGGGTGTGGCCAGCTGAGAGGCATTGGCCATCTCGGTGACATGGCACTCGCGAGAGGGGTGCTCGCCATCTTCGGTGTCATCGTCAGAGCTGGAGTCATACTCCAGGATGTGGTGAAGGAATGTCGGGGCCTGTTTAATTACCCCCGCGAAGACTGATGCCGGAGAGTCGTATGCAGCACCTAAGTCGGCAGAGATATGGAGGGTGCCAAAGCTGCTGGTGAAGAAGTCTAGGATTCTGAAGCGGAGGGCCTGGTGGGTGAGGGCGAAGCAGGGTCCCTCCTCATCACCTACGGGGGCGGTGAACTCAAAGTCACTGAAGGACCTTGTCGCACCGGGTGCGAGAGTCGATCATGGAGAAGCCATCGAGGCGGTGGAGAAATGGAATGTGTGACAATCCCCCTTCCTGACGCGCCCACCATCGGCATTCAGATTTCTGACTAGTAATCAAATGTGTAGCACGTACTACCTCGAGGTGGCCTAGCTAAGAACACAATGGATTTATCCTGGTTCGGGCAAGATGACCTACGTCCAGCCGGGGTGTCTCCTTATTCTTACTCAAGAATGGGGGTGGTTCTTACAAGAGCGAGAGCTTGTCCTCCTCACATTTATAGGCACCTCTATTTATACTCCCTCTTTCTCTCTCGTCTCCCTCTGTATTACAGAGGAAAAGCAATTCGTGGCACAGGGACGACTTGTCCTGTCGTACGCCGTATAGAGCACTATATGGAGCTGCCGTATTCGTATCCTACCGTTATGCCTGCTCCTGTCCCGTCATCGGGGTAGCCCACACCGAGGTGCCTGCGTGCCCCGCATTTCACTCCTCTTAGGTTCTGTTGGAGGTGACGAGCATTCAATGCCATGGTCAGGGAGGACACTCGAGTGTCCTCCCACTTGGCCGAGGTGCCGCCTGCTCCGCTTTGAAGGTCACCTGCTTCCCTCCTACCCGAGGTCGGGCTCGGACCTTCCTTTCGAGGTCTTTCTGTCGTACGCACCTGAGACGGGCCCAGCTCTGTGCCATCTGAGACAAGCCCGATACCGACTGAGACAAGGCTCAGCCCATGATACCACTTGTCACAGCTCTGATACCCCGCTGATATGGCCCGACGCCGCCCGTTTAGTCACGGGGACGGGGCACTTGCCCCGGAATCGCATTGGGTGGTGCCGTGTTGTGCGGCACCCAACAACACACATACAAGGAACAATGTATTACATAAAACAATAGCGGAAGCTTACAAATTTTTCTTTGTAAATAATTTACATCAAATAACTACAGTGGAAGTCTATCACAACTCACGTTGAATAACTAAGAGCACTCGAGATGAAGTCCAGCCCGCGGACTACTCTCTCTAGCAACACGAAGACAACAGCAGCGGCTGGGTTCTCCATGTGTTACATGACTCGGAAGTCTCCGAGTCTCACCGGACAACCTTCTTCATAGCATCGATGTTAACCTACAAAACTACTTATATAGCAAGCGTGAGCACATAGGCTCAGCAAGACTGACCCGTCTCTCCTAACAAGAAACTCTACATGCACGATGGTTCACAATTAGGATAGCTAGATTTGCGTAAAGGACTCGCCTAAAGTTGATCCTTAACTTTCAGATTTTAGGCTTCATTATACAGACCTTGAGCCGAAAAGCATCGCAACTCCACAATCAAACAAGAAACGCTTTGTTGCGATGCTCCTTGCACAAAGTGAAAGTAAAGTTTAATGCGCCTATCTCTAATTCAATCATGGTTGCAATACAATTTACATCACAGCCTTATCAAGTTCAAAAGATAATCAGTTCAGTTGTTACTACGTCAAGACGCAGTGGGCAAGTATGCTCATATAACCGCGAGCGACGGTGATTCGAATCAGTACACGCCTGGACTACACGACACGTACACCCGTACTCCGAGTTGCCGGCAGCAACCTCGACTGATGTTGTACGCGGCCACCTTTCCCAAGATCTTCCACATTGGACGCAGTCCAACTGCCCCGAGTACGCAAGCTCCCTCAAGGTACATACCCGCAGTGGTATGTTCTTAAGCGGGTTACCTCCTGCTACCCTGACGCAGAAAGCCTAAGGCAGTTGGAAAAGTTCCACTATGGATCTTCCAAGGTACATCGGTTTCCTGGGTCCCGTATAGCCAGTATGTGCCCGGTACACAACTCAAACTTGTCCAACAGGGCTAAGCACGGACGGGCCTTAACCGACACAGGCAGGGCTATGCATGCACGGTCCGCAGCCTGCTGCATCTAAACCTCCCTGCCCGGTCTCCATTTCATATGTGTGACTTTCCTCATCATTTCTAATTTTAACCCGTTCCGAGTAAACCAGCCCTAAACTCGCGAGTAGCTTCCAACTACTCGACTTCTACCGGACCTTTCCTACTAACATTTAGCGTAGCCAGATCCACTCTAGGAGGTGCTATTCTACCCTTTCTCTCTTAGGTATTTCTGGTTATGCAACTGGGGTTTTCAATATCAACTAGACTTAATGCAAACAAACAATTCAAGCTATGATCTCTAAAAATGAAAATACTTTGTAAAACTGTTCAAATGCAAACCGGGGCTTGCCTGTTTTGTAGGTGACTAAGATTACAATCAGTTAGTGACAATCACTTGGAGTTTGATTACTTGCTTCCTTCCTCCTTGATCTTCACTTTAAGTCCTTCTCACGTTCTTCACGTAGATGCTACACGATATATTCATGCATATGTATTTAATTGAAAAGCTTTTGCTAATAAGATCCAATGACAGTTTAAAAACTGGAACTCTGTTTAAAAATTTAAAATGACACTGGTGCTAGTGGTTTGGGTTGGGTTTAAATACTATGATCAAATGTTGAGTGCTTCTCCCACTTAAGTGTTGATCCCCTTAAGAGGTTACACATAACAGTGGTGATCCAGAGCCCCAATGGAGCTGAAAATTTTCATGTGAGTTCCTTCTCACCAGAAAGTTTTCTGGACCAAAAATTAGCACTTTTCATTGAGTGGTTCATTCAGAACAATTTTCTAAGCAATTAAGCAAAGAAGAATTAATTCTGAGGTAACACCTATGTTCATGTCAAACTCAGTGAACCAAAATTTCAATTATAGTACATATAGCTTGCATGTATTTTCCTAGGATTTTTGGAGCTAAGAATTGCCCAGAACTGGATTTACAAGTTTTGGAAATTCTCTGAAAATGTCTCTGTATTCAATTGAACACAGCAACTTACAATCTGAATTACCCTGATCAAATCAACTCCAAATGAGCGGAAACTTTTAAAGGAGTCTCATAACACCCTAAAGAATATTCTGGAAAAATTTGAGGATTTTTGGATAAACCAAACTCCCTCTAAAATTCTTTTGATGAAGAGCTTTAAAGAATTTTCCAGAATTAAATAAAGACTTTCATACAAATTGGGTTGCATATTTGGATAGAGTTTGTCAATCTTAATCTAACCCAATTTGAATCACTAAATTTGGAGGTCCCTAGCAAAAGTTATGCTCTTCTAAAGTTTGGGGAAAAATCTGGGGTTTGAATAAATCCGGGAAAAATTTAAAACTGACTGTGGGTCTGGGGAGCACACGTGTCACGCCCTGAATTAAGCCACACGGGGCCACAGAGCTGTTTCCCATGTTGCCACAGTTAATCCGGCGCCACAGAGGATCCGGCCGCTGTTGCTGTGCGACTGACGCATGGGGCCGGTAGCACCTTCGTCTACCTCGCGCTCCCACGCTCCCGCGCCGCCGGGCTCGCCGGAGCTCACCGGTTTTCATTGCTCCGGCCAAATCCCAAGCTGCTACTCGCCGCCAGGCCCTAATTTAACTCGAGGAACACGATGGGACGAGTTCCATGGACCGGCAAAGCCCCTAAACCATCCCGCACCGGTGCAGTGGCTCGGATGAAGTTCGGCGGTGCCATCCCGGTGAGCTAGCCCGCCAAAAGCTCCCTGGAAAGGCCCTACAGACCAGTGAAGGTTGGAGAAGCTAGGCATGGCTGCACATGGGCTCGGGAATGGCTCCTACCTAGGGTTAATCGAGTGCCCGACGTGTGCTGCTAAAACCGCCGTCGGAAAGATTGAATTTACGCCGCGCAGAGCGTGTTTCTTGCTAGGTTTCAAAAGGAAAGTTGTTGCTAAGCAAGGATACCTCATGTGAGTGAAATTTGCAGTGCTCTAAACAATCATAGCGTGAGAATTTAACAGATTCTTACCCGCACCTCGGTTTGAATCAGACGGAGGGGAATCCTTAAATTCGTCGGCAAGACGCAAGGGCAAGAGCTGAGCTTCGGATGGAAGCTGCAGGGAGCTCTTCCACGTCCGGGGGCCCTCTTGCTTGGTTGTTAAAACCGCGCTGTGGAGCTGCCCACGAGAGCCGTTGGTGGCGGTTCCTTCCGTCCACCGCTGAAACTCGGTTCTCTCGGGTTGTGATGGCTAAATTCACACAGGGATGGTGCGAGGGGTTTGTGGGAGGGCTCGTGGTGCCGTTTGGTCACTTAGCTGAGGCTCGCATGCGAGCTAGGCGATGGCTGATCGATCGAGAGCTCGGCGGCTGTCTCGGTTGGTTTCTCGCAGGGAAAAACAGCGCCGAGGCTTCGGTAAAGAGGGCGAGAGGGAGCGCGGCAGTAGTTAGCGACGTCCAGCAGCTCTCCAGCGCGAAGGAAATTCAGCAGGAGGTGGCTTCCGCTGATTCTCGGTGTTGCCCGGAGGGAAGTCGGCTCTGCCGATTGCTTCGCGTGGGAGTGGACAAACAGAGACCGTGTACTGCAGACCTTTTGCAATTCTCAGTTCCCTCAATGGCAGGTGGGTCCCACAGTTCAGTCCCTCCTTATCCCTCTCCAAAATATCTCCCAAAATTTGCAAATTGTGAAATCAAATTGTGGGAGTTCAAATCTAAGGTGCATTTGGATAATTGGGCAAGTTTCATCCAAATTCAAATATGCATTTGAATTCTTTGTTATTTGAAGTCCATTTTGGAAAATGAGTTGCAAAACCTTTCAACAAATCATGAAACTTTGCACACCCACTAATTTGGACCCAAGGAATTCAATTATGAAATCTGATTCTTAATTTGGCTGCTGCAAATGAGATTTGTAGCACAACAGTTTCTGAAATTCATAGTGTTGCTCTCATTTGAATTTTGAGTTGAACAAGTTTGTTCCAAATCTGACTTTGGTTTTTCTCACACATATGGGAACTTCCCACCTTGGTTTTATATCCTTCTTGGGATCCAAGTTTCCAAATAAACATTTGAACTCGTGTGAAGAAAACCCTCATGTGTGTTATCACATGTGGAAAAAGTTTTAACAAGTCCCAAATTTCATACATATGAAACCAACTTTTGCAAACAAGTGTTTCTTTGTATTCACATTTTTGGGACCTTTACATTCCTCCCCCCTTAAAAGGAATCTCGTCCCGAGATTACAAAAGAAGAACGAGACGGGAGGTAATTAGAAAGTTTATGACAAAAGTTCCGGATAGTTCTTGTGGATGTAACCTTCGGTTTCCCACGTCGCCTCTTCCAGGGTAAGATTACTCCACAGGACTTTGTAAAATCTCAAAATCTGGTTCCGGATGATCCAGATCTTTTCGTCGATAATCTGTATAGGTTGCTCGACATAGGTGAGATCTGGCTTCAACTCGTCGATGTCTTCGGTGCGGATGGCAGCGGTAAACTTGAGACATTTCCGCAGCTTGGACACGTGAAATATGTCATGAATACCGGCAAGGTTTGCCGGTAGTTCCAGCCGGTAGGCTACAGTTCCGCACTTCTCCGTGATAGCAAACGGATCGATGAATCGGGGAGCAAATTTCCCCTTGACACCGAACCGATGAATCCCTTTCATCGGAGACACACGAAGATACACATGCTCTCCGACTTCGAAATGCAGCGGTCGACGCCTCTGATCCGCGTAGCTTTTCTGACGAGATTGGGCAGCTTTGAGGTTCTCTTGTATTATCTGAACTCTCTCTTCGGCTTCATTGACAAGATCAACCCCGAATGTTACTCGTTCACCGGACTCACACCAGTTCAATGGGGTACGGCACTTCCGGCCGTATAGAGATTCATATGGTGCCATTTTGATGCTCGTTTGATATCCGTTGTTGTACGAGAACTTCGCCAACGGTAAGTGATCATCCCATCCCTTACAGTGGTGGATGGCACATGCTCTTAGCATATCTTTCAGTATTTGGTTCACCCTCTCAGTTTGCCCATCGGTTTGAGGGTGATACGCAGAGCTTCGAATCAGTTTTGTCCCCAAGGATGCGTGTAGCTGCTCCCAGAAACGGGCTACGAACAGCGATCCTCTATCTGACACAATGGTACGGGGAACTCCATGTAAGCACAAGATCCGTGCTATATACAGCTCTGCATACTGCTTTGCGTTATACCTAGTATGCACAGGGATGAAATGTGCTGATTTGGTTAACCGATCAACGATTACCCAAATTGAATCATGGTTGTGGGAGGTCATCGGCAACCCGACGATGAAGTCCATACTCAAGTCTTCCCACTTCCATACCGGTACTTGCAATGGCTGCAACAGGCCTGACTTCTTCACATGGTTGGCCTTGACTCTTCGACACGTATCACACTCTGAAACGTATTTTGCAACTTCACGTTTCATACGTGTCCACCAAAACTTCTTCCAGAGATCTTGATACATTTTATTACTGCCCGGATGAATGGAAAACTTGGACAAATGAGCTTCATCCAAGATTTTCTTCCGTAGTTCCATATCCCGGGGTACTACAATCCGGTCGTTGAACCACAAAGTACCTTCATCGTCCTTCTGGAAGCACTTCATTTCTCCGTTGTCTATCCTTCGCCGTATGTGAAACATACCCTGTCTTTTCATTGAGCTTCGATGATCTCCTCTCAGGTGGTAGGAATGAGAGCGAGATTATAGAGAGCTCCATACAGGATGACACAGAGGCTTGCTCCATCATCATCCATTTCAGCGATACTTAGGTGATGGATATGCGCCTTACGACTGAGCGCATCGCTAACCACATTCGCCTTTCCTCGATGATAATGAATCTCAAGTTCATAATCTTTAATGAACTCCAGCCATCTTCGTTGCCTCATGTTCAATTCTTTTTGAGTGAAGATGTACTTCAAGCTCTTGTGGTCGGTGTAGAGGTGTACAAGATTTCCGAGCAAGTAATGCCTCCACATCTTCAAGTCAAGGACCACGGCAGCTAACTCAAGATCATGAGTTGGATAATGCTGCTCGTGATTTCTGAGTTGACGAGATCCATAAGCGACCACTCGTCTTTCTTGCATCAGCACGCAGCCAAGACCAATGCCAGATGCATCGCAAGAAACGTCGAATGGCTTCGTCGTATCCGGCTGAGCAAGAACTGGAGTTGTTGTGAGATGCTTCACTAAAGTCTTGAAAGCTTGTTCACATGCAGCACCCCACAAAAATATGGTATTCTTCTTTAATAATTCGGTCATCGGTTTAGCGATCTTGGAGAAACCCTGAATGAACCTCTGGTAATAACCCGCTAAACCGAGAAAGCTTCGGATTTCATGCACTGACTTTGGTGACTCCCATTTCTGTACTTGGATAATCTTACTCGGATCTACAGCGATGCCCTACGCTGAAATGATGTGTCCTAGAAAAGGTACTTGATTAATCCAGAATTCGCACTTGCTGAATTTTGCATAGAGCTGATGATCTCGCACTCTTTGTAGCATAATATGCAGATGTTCAGCATGTTCTTCCTCTGACTTGGAGTACACCAAGATATCGTCGATGAAGACAACGACGAATTTATCCAACTCCAGCATGAATACTGAATTCAGCAGGTACATAAAGTGTGCCGGGGCGTTGGTCAAACCAAAAGACATAACGAGATACTCATACAGCCTGTATCTCGTTGAGAATGCCGTCTTCGGAATATCTTCTGCTCGGATTTTAATCTGGTGATATCCGGACCGAAGATCCATCTTCGAAAATACCTTCGCACCCACTAATTGATCGAAGAGCATATCAATGCGAGATAGTGGATACTTGTTCTTGATGGTAACGGCGTTCAAAGGACGATAATCAACACAAAGCCTTAGTGTTTCGTCCTTCTTCTTGACAAACAATGCTGAACAACCCCAAGGTGACGAACTTGGTCATATAAAGCCCTTGCTCATTAGGTCATTCAGTTGCGTATTCAATTCTGCCAATTCATTAGGTGCCATCTTGTACGGCCTTCGTGATATCGGTGTTGTTCCCGGTATAAGTTCCTTGAACTCAACGTCTCGCTCGGGCGGCATGCCCGGTAAATCATCGGGAAACACATCCGGATACTCACGTACCACCGGAATGTCCTCTATCTTAACAGCTTCCGTGTGGTCCACTGTTGCAATCTGTTGCCGTCCGGCGCCCAGAATTAATATATGAAGACCGTGCTGTGGGGAGTTGAGCTCAACGGTCCTAGAGCTGATGTTAAGAACCGCTCTGTGGTAATTCAACCACGACATCCCCAAAATGATGTCGATCTTCAGACCCTCAAGAATAATGAGAGTCGTAGGGTATATTCTACCCCCCAAACAAAGAGGTGCTCGGGAGACAACCTCGCTTGCGGTACTGCTGCCCCCGGGCGAAGATATGAGGTATTGCCTCTTTGTATAAACTGTTTGGAGCTGATGTTGAGCCACAAAAGACTGGCTAATGAATTTGTGTGTGGCACCGGAATCAAAGAGAATCAAAACCGGTAGTTGATTCAGAGAAAAGATCCCTGCTAAAGCGGCTTCTCCTTCCGGAACATCATCAATCACAGTATAGTGAATGTTGCCCCTTATCTGCCCTCCTGTCTGCAGATTTAAGTACGGGTCATATTGTTGTAAATATGATGACCTGCAGCCTTGAGTTCCCTCCGGACAATGCCTAGCATAATGGCCCATACTCCTTCAAGTGAAACACGGGTGTCTTTCCGGTTCTTCGTTGACTTGCGGTGGGATGCTAGGTACCCCTGGCTGCAGCGATGGAGCACAAACCACCATCTGATGCTGCGGCTGTGGAGGTGGTGCAAGTTGTAGAACTTGACCAGCAATCAATCTCTGAGGAGTTGATCGTACAGGTGGCCTCCATCTTTCACCGGGTGGCGTTTGATACACTAAACCATACTTCTGAGGCACATATCTTGTGCTGGCCTGCTCGATCTCACTCATCTTTCTCTTCTCGGCTTGCCACTCTAGTGTCGGCTTCTCTTGGATGAAAGCCGCATCTACCATGTCGGTGTAACTGCCGTTATTGTGCATGGCCAACTTCTCCTGTAATATGGCACTCAGGCCATGGAAGAATAGGTCACACCGTGCCTCTTCTTTCGCCACATATTCGGGAGCATATTGTGCCAAAAGGTTAAACCTTCTGACATACTCGAGGACACTCATGTCCCCTTGCTCCAAACCCAAAAATTCCTCCCGCTTTGCCTTGACAATACCTAGTGGTATGTGACGAGTACGAAAGGCTTCACAAAACTCACTCCATGGCACTTGATGGTCCTCCGGAATGGTGGCAAGATGATCAGCCCACCAGTTTCCGGCAGCTCCATGGAGTTGCTGAGCGGCAAACCTTGTCTTTTGTACTTCATCACACTTGAATACTCCAAATTTTGACTCCATGACACGAAACCATTGATCTGCTTCCACAGGTTCGGTGGCTTCAGTAAAGATGGGCGGTTGAGTCGCCAAGAAATCCATATAAGCGTCCCAAGGTGGAACGACTTGTTGCGTTTTCTGGAGTACACCTTGCTGTACCAATGCTTGGAGTAAGCGTGTGTGTTCTTGCGTTGCTTCTTGGAGTAACCTAGTGTTCTCTTGGTTAGACTCGACGACTCGGGTCATAAGATCCATCCATCCCGTGGATGGTGGTTCCGATGGTGGAATAGAAGCATCACCACCTCGACGAGAACTTCCGGCCCTACTCCTAGAGTGAGTACGAACCATACTGCAAAAATGTAGTTGAGATGAGTTAAACAAGAACTCAGCAGTATGTGAGACTAATGGAAATATGAATATGTCAAAACTTTATGAAAGCAGTAACAAAATCCATGTTTACACAACTCCTTAGTAGGCATAGCTATCCAGCCTATCTGTATAGAACAGAACTTTATGCACTATCTCCAGATTTTGATTTAGTGAAGAGCATTTTCATAACTCAAGTTGAATACCAAAGTTACAGTTAACTTAAGTATGTTTCCAACAAGTACTCATATGCTTTCAGATCGTCTCCAGATTAAAAGTTATGATTTTCCAAAGTTGACAGAATTCCTGGATAAAATTTGCCAGCACCTCCTTGTACGTGGCTGATTTTATCACAGTTGTATATGTAAATACAATAAGAATCTGAACACACTTTGAACTACAAAAATGTGTCACAATTCATAACCTTTCCAACGGTGTATCATAGGATTCTTAAGGAATTTTCTACAGAAGGTTATGGCTTAAAAACAGAAAGGTCAAGAGAGGTTTTGCTGCTGTACTGGTTCTGGACAGTTTACCTTTCTCTGAACTTTCTACCCATTTAACGTGTGATTTTGCTCTGGAGGTCTAAAAGAAGTTGTAGATCACTTGAAAATCTTTCCATAATTGTATCATACACCTTAATTGGGTCAAGCTACTCAGAGTTATGCTCTGTTTAATCCAGCAAGAATTCCTGCCAAAAACAGAGCACTCTGTTTTTGAAATCTTTGAAGCCTAGTCTTCCTCTCATTTGAATCTTAGCTCAAAATAAGAGTTCAGTAACTAATATTTGTTTCAAACTTCCATTTTTTAGTCGAAAGTTAGTTCATGAGTCATTTCTTCAAAGGAAAGGGTTTATTAAGTTTAGTACGACATCAATGCACCGTAAGAAGCATGTCGGTACTACGTAGCCTCACCAAAAGAAAAAACTAACCGGATTATACCAGCATAATCGTATCTTAGGTGGCACTAAAACGGTCACTCGCGAACGTGTACTATTCGTACTATGGTTTCATGGTTAATCCTGCATAAGTCACACTCAATCGTCAGGTCCGGCTGCACACCGAACCCGGTATCCATACAGTTCTTACACCCGTCCGTCATCACTCGCACAGGTGTTCTCAAGCCAAGCATGCCTTGAGCTATGTGTTCACGTTACTAACCACGTGACGGGGTTTCCCAAACTTGCCCGTAGCACGCCAGGGAAGGGCGTTGCTCGAGTACCTCAAACGACATTAAGAGTCATAGAGGATACCAAAGCGGGTCGGGTTACCTGGCACCTGTGGGGTTCCACCCTTCAGCTTGTGTGCACTGGTGGACAGCGCTTACGTGCACCCCCCAAGACATAAATCGTCCCGAGATGCACGATTTTCTGACATAACAAATAAGTTAGTTTGCCACCTTCATCTGAAGCTAATAGTAGTCCTTATGTGGGCCTAGTACCGTATCCTCACCGTAACCTCGATTTTTGTCGTAATATCTTCCTTATTCCGTGCGCTATTACCAATGCGGCTCTGATACCAGCTGAGACGGGCCCAGCTCTGTACCAGCTGAGACAGGCCTGATATCGACTGAGACAAGGCTCAGCCCATGATACCACTTGTCACAGCTCTGATACCCCGCTGAGATGGCCCGACGCCGCCCGTTTAGTCACGGGGACGGGGCACTTGCCCGGGAATCGCATTAGGTGGTGCCGTGTTGTGCGGCACCCAACAGCACACATACAAGGAACAATGTATTACATAAAACAATAGCGGAAGCTTACAAATTTTTCTTTGTAAATAATTTACATCAAATAACTACACCGGAAGTCTATCACAACTCACGTCGAATAACTAAGAGCGCTCGAGATGAAATCCAGCCCGCGGACTCCTCTCGCTAGCAACACGAAGACAACAGCAGCAGCTGGGTTCTCCATGTGTTACATGACTCGGAAGTCTCCGAGTCTCACCGGACAACCTTCTTCTTAGTATCGATGTTAACCTGCAAAACCACTTATATAGCAAGCGTGAGCACATAGGCTCAGCAATACTGGTCCGTCTCTCCTAAACAAGAAACTCTACATGCACGACGGTTCACAATTAGGATAGCTAGATTTGCGTAAAGGACTCGCCTAAAGTTGATCCTTAACTTTCAAATTTTAGGCCTCATTGTACAGACCTTGAGCCGAAAAGCATCGCAACTCCACAATCAAACAAGAAATGCTTTGTTGCGATGCTCCTTGCACAAAGTGAAAGTAAAGTTTAATGCGCCTATCTCTAATTCAATCATGGTTGCAATACAATTTACATCACATCCTTATCAAGTTCAAAAGATAATCAGTTCAGTTGTTACTACGTCAAGACGCAGTGGGAAAGTATGCTCATATAACCGCGAGCGACGGTGATTCGAATCAGTACACGCCCGGACTACACGACACGTACACCTGTACTCCGAGTTGCCGGCAGCAACCTCGACTGACGTTGTACGCGGCCACCTTTCCCAATATCTTCCACATTGAACGCAGTCCAACTGCCCCGAGTACGCAAGCTCCCTCAAGGTACGTACGCGCAGTGGTATGTTCTTAAGCGAGTTACCTCCTGCTACCCTGACGCCGAAAGCCTAAGGCAGTTGGAAAAGTTCCACTATGGATCTCCCAAGGTACATCGGTTTCCTGGGTCCCATATAGCCAGTATGTGCCCGGTACACAACTCAAACTTGTCCAACAGGGCCAAGCACAGACGGGCCTTAACCGACACAGGCAGGGCTATGCACGCACGGTCCGCAGCCTGCTGGATCTAAACCTCCCTGCCCGGTCTCAATTTCATATGTGTGACTTTCCTCATCATTTCTAATTTTAACCCGTTCCGAGTAAACCAGCCCTAAACTCGCGAGTAGCTTCCAACTACTCGACTTCTACCGGACCTTTCCTACTAACATTTAGCGTAGCCAAATCCACTCTAGGAGGTGCTATTCTACCCTTTCTCTCTTAGGTATTTCTGGTTATGCAACTGGGGTTTTCAATATCAACTAGACTTAATGCAAACAAACAATTCATGCTATGATCTCTAAAAATGAAAATACTTTGTAAAACTGTTCAAATGCAAACCGAGGCTTGCCTGTTTTGCAGGTGACTAAGATTACAATCAGTTAGTGATGATCACTTGGAGTTTGATTACTTGCTTTTCCTTCCTCCTTGATCTTGACTTTAAGTCCTTCTCACGTTCTTCACGTAGATGCTACACGATATGTTCATGCATATGTATTTAATTGAAAAGATTTTGCTAATAAGATCTAATGACAGTTTAAAAACTGGAACTCTGTTTAAGAATTTAAAATGACACTGGTGCTAGTGGTTTGGGTTGGGTTTAAATACTATGATCAAATGTTGAGTGCTTCTCCCACTTAAGTGTTGATCCCCTTAAGAGGTTACACATAACAGTGGTGATCCAAAGCACCAATGGAGCTGAAAATTTTCATGTGAGTTCCTTCTCACCAGAAAGTTATCTGGACCAAAAATTAGCACTTTTCATTGAGTGGTTCATTCAGAACAATTTTCTAAGCAATTAAGGAAAGAAGAATTAATTCTGAGGTAACACCTATTTTCATGTCAAACTCAGTGAACCAAAATTTCAATTATAGTTCATAGAGCCTGCATGATTTTTTCTAGGATTTTTGGAGCTAAGAATTTCCCAGAACTGAATTTACAAGTTTTGGAAGTTCTCTGAAAATGTCTCTGTATTCAATTGAACACAGCAACTTACAATCTGAATTACCCTGATCAAATCAACTCCAAATGAGCGGAAACGTTTAGAGGAGTCTAATAACACCCTAAAGAATATTCTGGCAAAATTTTAGAATTTTTGGATAAACCAAACTCCCTCTAAAATTCTTTCACTGAAAAGCTTTAAAGAATTTTCCATAATTAAATAAAGACTTTCGTACAAATTGGGTTGCATATTTGGATAGAGTTTGTCAATCTGAATCTAACCCAATTTGAATCACTAAATTTGGAGGTTCCTAGCAAAAGTTATGCTCTTCTAAAGTTTGGGGAAAAAATCTGGGGTTTGAATAAATCCGGGAAAATTTAAAACTGACTGTGGGTCCGGGGAGCACACGTGTCACGCCCTGAATTAAGCCACACGGGGCCACAGAGCTGTTTCCTGCGTTGCCACAGTTAATCCGTGCCACAGAGGATCCGGCCACTGTTGCTGTGCGACTGACGTGTGGGGCCGGTAGCACCTTCGTCTACCTCCCGCCCCCGCGCTCCCGCGCCGCCGGGCTCGCCGGAGCTCACTGGTTTTCGTCGCTCCGGCCAAATCCCGAGCTGCTACTCACCGCCAGGCCCTAATTTAACTCAAGGAACACGATGGGACGAGTTCCATGGACCGGCGGAGCCCCTAAACCATCCCGCACCGGTGCAGTGGCTCGGATGAAGTTCGGCGGTGCCATCCCGGTGAGCTAGCCCGCCAAAAGCTCCCTGGAAAGGCCCTACAGCACCATTGAAGGTTGGAGAAGCTAGGCATGGCCGCACATGGGCCCGGGAATGGCTCCTACCTAGGGTTCATCGAGTGCCTGACGTGTGCTGCTAAAACCGCCGTCGGAAAGATTGAATTTACGCCGTGCAGAGCGTGTTTCTTGCTAGGTTTCAAAAGGAAAGTTGTTGCTAAGCAAGGCTACCTCATGTGAGTGAAATTTGCAGTCCTCTAAACAATCATAGCGCAAGAATTTAACAGATTCTTACCCGCACCTCGGTTTGAACCGGCCGGAGAGGAATCCTGAAATTCGTTGGCAAGACGCAAGGGCAAGAGCTGATCTTCGGATGGAAGCTGCAGGGAGCTCTTGCACGTCCGATGGCCCTCTTGCTTGGTCGTGAAAACTGTGCTGTGGATCTGCCCACGAGAGCCGTTGGTGGCGGTTCCTTCCGGCCGCCGCTGAAACTCGGTTCTCTCGGGTTGTGATGGCTAAATTCACACAGGGATGGTGCGAGGGGTTTGTGGGAGGGCTCGTGGTGCCATTTGGTCACTTAGCTGAGGCTCGCATGCGAGCTAGGCGATGGTTGATCGATCGAGAGCTCGGCGGCTGTCTCGGTTGGTTTCTCGCGCGGGGAGGCAAAAACAGCGCCGAGGCTTCGGTAAAGAGGGCGAGAGGGAGCGCGACAGTAGTTAGCGACGTCCAGCAGCTCTCCAGCGCGAAGGAAATTCAGAAGGAGGTGGCTTCTGCTGATTCTCGGTGTCGCCCGGAGGGAAGTCGGCCCTGCCGGTTGCTTCGCGTGGGAGTGGACAGAGACCATGTACTGCAGATCTTTTGCAATTCTCAGTTCCCTCAATGACAGGTGGGTCCCACAGTTCAGTCCCTCCTTATCCCTCTCCAAAATATCACCCAAAATTTGCAAATTGTGAAATCAAATTGTGAGAGTTCAAATCTAAGGTGCATTTGGATAATTGGGCAAGTTCCATCCAAATTCAAATATGCATTTGAATTCTTTGTTATTTGAAGTCCACTTTGGAAAATGAGTTGCAAAACCTTTCAACAAATCATGAAACTTTGCACACCCACTAATTTGGACCCAAGGAATTCAATTATGAAATCTGATTCTTAATTTGGCTGCTGCAAATAAGATTTGTAGCACAACAGTTTTTGAAATTCATAGTGTTGCTCTCATTTGAATTTTGAGTTGAACAAGTTTGTTCCAAATCTGACTTTGGTTTTTCTCAAACATATGGGAACTTCCCACCCTGGTTTTATATCCTTCTTGGGATCCAAGTTTCCAAATAAACATTTGAACTTGTGTGAAGAAAACCCTCATGTGTGTTATCACATGTGGAAAAAGTTTTAACAAGTCCCAAATTTCATACATATGAAACCAACTTTTGCAAACAAGTGTTTCTTTGTATTCACATTTTTGGGACCTTTCAGGTCTCGTGTGTAAAGGACCAATATTTTGACTTGCAAAAAGTGTTCTTCATCACATACCACAGCTCATTTGTGGTAATCACATGAACACATTTGAAGAGCAAGTAACCACCATAATAGAGTGATTCGAAGATGAACTCACAAAATCCAAAAGTGGTATTTCCCACATGAACTCTTTAGAGGCTGAGCTCACAATTACATCCTAAACTTTCTTAGGAATGCTCATGCCAATTTTCATGCAGATCCAAACCTTTTTGAAGTACTTTTGGATACAATTATTAAAAGATCTAGTTTTGAATGTAAATTCAAATTCAAACTACTTTCATCACATGGATTCAAAAGGGGATTCATATTCATACTCAGCAAATTTTTATGAGCTCATCTCATGTGAGATTGATCTTGACATGAGCTAGTGGGGCAAATTCAAACTGAATTTGAATTTCAGATTGCATGATTGAAGCAAATTCATTCAAACCACTTGCACTTTGAATTATTCAAAATCAACTGGCCATTTTGTGGTTTGATCATATTGCAAAGGGCAGGAGGGTTACCAATATTTAGATCAGTGTAAAATTGAAGTTTTGAGGGCAAATTAGGGTGGTGGGACCCCCCTGTCAGCCATACAGCCGAGAAGAACCGACTGAGACCGAGTGCTCTGTGCTTCGGGCCTCTCACGCGAGCGCCACCGAGGGAATAACGTTCGGCCACCTCCATCTTTGTGTGATCACACTGGAGACCAGCCCCTCGGTGCTCTTATCACCCATGGCTTGATCTTTTCGCTCACAACACTGTAACACCCGACTCCGGTTGTCCTCGCGCAAAAACTCCACCGAAAACCATCGCCGCCTCTGTACTCGATCGGCAACTCGCGACACTTCGCGTGTGGCGCCCCGCTGAGTAGAAAAACGGCACCATAGCATCTCCTTCGACATCCGAGGCACGAAAACGAGCCGATTTCGGCCTTCCTCACCCACAACCGGACGTTCTTCGCGGTGACCGAAACTTGCCGCCTTCCTCAGAAGCTTTCACGCTTGATCAAGGACGTCCAGGGGAGTGCCAGACTTCCACGCTTGTGACACCCTCAATTTTACTACCATGCATTGCATCCATTTTTTATATAGAGAAACATTTAAAAAGAAGAAGAAATAAATAGAGGAATATAGAAGCAAATAAAATAGTAAAAGGGAATAAAAATAGAATATAATGGAAATAAATAGAAAAGGAAGAGAAATAAAAATAAAAATAAAAAGAAAAAATAAATAAAATAGCCAAATTGGGCCACCCCCAATTTTCCCACGAAATTCCCCAACTTTCCCCCAAATTCTCCTCTCCCCTAATTTCCCTAATTTTCCCCAATTTTCCTGAGTTTCCTCAAATTCCCTAAAATTCCCCTAGGGAATTTTCCCCACATTTGGGGGGAATTTCCCTCCAATTTTGGCCGCACCACTTAGGGGCCCCCACCCCCTAGGCCGCAGCCCATTGGGGGGGAACCCTAGCCGCCCCCCTTTTGATTTTTGTGGGCTTTTATTTTCTCATT
This sequence comes from Neostapfia colusana, assembly GCA_030760725.1. Lineage (NCBI taxonomy): Eukaryota > Viridiplantae > Streptophyta > Magnoliopsida > Poales > Poaceae > Neostapfia > Neostapfia colusana. The sequence continues at coordinate 23,648,240 of JASWHV010000011.1, forward strand.
TAACCTCAGCCATTGGTGGAAAATAAACAATAAAAATCTCAGCCCCTAGCTCCCACCTCTTTTAAAATTAAATCTCAGCCATTGGATAATTGGGTTGCTAAAATCCTAGCCTCCCTAGCTCTTTTCCCCTCTTATAAATAAAACCCTCCCCCCTAGCTGCCACCCCTACACCCCAAAAGCCCTGGCCGCCGCCATCCCCTGCTGCCCAGCTTAAGTCGCTACCCTCTAGCTGGAGTTTGGCCGCTGTCAGAGCTCCGTCACGCCTCGCTGTCGCCGGAAAAGAAGCCCCCGGCGTTCTGCCCTAGCTGCTGCCTTATAATTCTCCATAGAAAATCCCCCGCTGCTGCCATTGCAAGGAAGGAGGTTCTGCCACAAGGAATAGAGGAGGAATAAGTGAGGTAGGTTTCCGTTACCCCTCTTACAACATCGCCGCTGTTTCTACGCACCCGTTTTCTCCACCCCCTGCGAGCAGAAAATTCTTTTGTCGATTTTTGACGATGGAATTGATCTACAAAGTGTGTCAAGATCATAACCATGTCCACACTTGATCCCAACAGCCTTGTTCATCATAAAACCCCATGGAAGCCTACTAAAACATGCAAGAACACGTACAAACTGATTTTTATAACTTGCACCATAGGAATTGCATTCATCCACCTCATTGCATCTTGAGTAAACTTTGTGCATGATAATTGATTGCTGTAAATTTTGTATGGAACTACAACACCAAGACTTCGAGATGCTTGGGCAACATGAACCACGGGAGCAAGGCAAGTGCCCCTTGACCATATTGATCCCATGTTTTGAAACTGTTTTGCTTGCGAAAACTCGCATGCTTGTGTCAACCTGATGGGACACCCTTTTATAGGAGTTTACTAGTTTTGTTAACCATCCTTGTCGCCGGGAAGGTTGAAGAGTCAGGTATGGTCATTTTTTCATTTTTGCTTCGTTTAACTTACGGGATACGGGAAGCTGAAATAAAACTTGTTAGCTACTGCACTATTATGAATAAAGATGATGATAACTTGATGATGTTAATGAGCATGGAATCGGGGAGATCTAGGCAAGCTTGGTTCGTGGATGTTGCTGAATGAGATGGTGGTTTGCTTGCCATAGATCTAAGGACCGGTTCATGCGCGCACATGCCAGGAAAAAAGTGCCACCACAAGGCCAAATATGGGTGCGGCTTAGCTGACTAATTAGGTGTGTTGCTAGCTTGTTATGGACCATTGGATGGTGCGGGGAATGGGAGTTGATGGGACTTCCATGGGAACTGCATGGCACAAGAGGGGGCCCGTGAGTGGGAGAATGGAGATTCGAGCCTGCCGGTGAAACATCAGTGAGTCTGTACATCCTAGTAGCCCCTTTGTAAAGGCCATTTTGTGATCTCTTGGCCATACACCGATGGTTGTGTACTGGTATAATGGAGGTTCTCTCTAGTCGCCGACGGGTGACGAAATCACGAACTTGTGAGTAAAGTGGTGCCACCTCTGCAGAGTGTAAAACTATCATGATAGCCGTGCTTCCGGTTACAAGAAGCTGACCAACTTCCATGATTAGAGGCAAAACTTGAGATGGTTATTCAGGTATGGTCATCGGGATTGGTTTTGGGACTGCTTTGGGTCATGACAAAGAGTTTGGTTTTGATTCTATGAAAATGAGATGGCTATGAATATTTATGAGAATGAGATGAACTTGAGAGAGAGTATTTGCTGGTTGAGTCTTAATAAAGGGTGAATTATGATGAAGGAATGTTGATGAATTACTTGGTTATGATGCACCTAGAAATAGTTTCTGTTTCTACCATGTTTGTGAAATAAAATTTGCTTGCTGCAATAACCTCTTTATTCCCTACCTTGTTGTAAGATACATGTCATAGTTTTCCCTCACTTGCTGAGTACGACATGTACTTACCCTTGCATTCCCACATATACATCAGCTACATGAGAAGAATACTTCAAGGAACATGTGGAGTACTAGGTGTGCGCACTACCATCAACATGCATGTGGAGTTAAAGTTGGAGTCCATCGTCTTAGTCATTTTCCACGGTTGTTTAGAGTCTTCCGCTGATGAATAAGTTAGATATTCATGAGTGAGACAATGAGTCAATATAATAAAGTACCTAAACACTATTTGTACATGGTTATATTTTGAATTTCAGTTTGTGAAGTACATGTGTATGTGTGATGAACATCCTGGGCACACATATGCATTCACTTGGTTCATTTTCAGAACCGGGTGTCACAACGCTGCTCCTCCCCAACTCGCTGCTCAAGCCGTGAACCATCGCCCGGGAATTCGGCGATTTTCTTCCGGACTCTGCAGAGCGAACTTTCGGTACGAGTTTGTCGAATTCGATCGCAATTCTTGTTCTTAGCTCACCAAATCACGCACAGAGGAGCTAGACTGGCTAGCGGTCAATTCCTCTTCACAACCCTAGCTTGCAACTGCATGTAGAAGGACCATTTCCAAGTTTTACAAATGCAAACACGAAGAACACCCTCAGGGCACAGTGACATGGTAGTTAGCGGCCGTCCCGATCTTGTTATCATACTTGTCGAGCTTTCCCATAGTCCACTGATGCTTTAGGACCGATTACCCAAGCTGTTGGTGGGCAGGAACGACAGGCCGGCGTAGCCGAACTTCTTCCAAAGCCTCCGCACGTCGCCAGCCATCTTCCGGCCACCGGCAGCACGAGGTCACCTCACAAATGGATTCCTCGTGTCCGAAAACCCCCAGGCGGCGAGTATGAGGGATTTTGGCGCCCTATAGAGCCCTTCCGGCGAGGGGAGGCGGCGGGGGAGCGAGGGAACGCGAGGAAGAAGAAGCACCCGCGGGTCCCATGCATCAGCCACTGTTTCCATTGAACTGGATCCTTTATGGCCCGGGATCGGTTTGTGGCTACGCATGTTTAAAACTGTGCCCCTGTGTGTCTTTGATTCTGGTGGCGCCACATCACCGGTGGACCCCACGGTCAGGGTTTTAAACTTTTCATGGTTTTTCTTTTTCCAGAATTTCATCCAAACTTCAAACAACCATAACATTTTATAGGAACGTCCAAATTTAGTGAACGAATTTTTTTTGGATTCAGCTCTCTGAGTAATTTCCAGTAAAACAAGTTTCATTTCCTCAAACACATTATTTTTCATAATTAATTCCTTAAAACTTAAACTGTTGGGAATTTTAACTGGAGATCCACTATGTGGAGAATTCTCAAATTTGTCTTGGATGCTCATTTTAATATCCTTGAGTCACATGAAAAGTTTCAGATCGATCTGAGTTAATTTGGTCCACTTAATTGTGTGATTAAGTGAACTGCCCTGAGAAAATAGAAAAATGTACAGAAACATTTTTCAGAATTTTCTCAAACTTGATTAGCTCACAACTTTCTCTAGGGTTCTTCAAATGATATGAAACCAATTCCATTAGAACCATAATAAACTCTAGTTTCCAGAAAGTAATCACTTGTTCCATGAAAACTCCTAGAAATCCTTAGAAGCTCTAATAATGCCCAGTTATACATTTATTTGTGTAGTGCTCAAATGAGCTTTTCGTCAAACGAATTTTGGCCAAATCTCTGTTTAGGTTGTCACCTAGCCACAGTAAAAATTTCAGAGTCGGAAGTGATGTCTATATAGAGTTAGTATTTACTTCTTCACTTCAACACAAATGCATTTAAATTTGACATGCACTGTATTTCTATCTCGTGTAGTCACGGAAATTGAACAAGCCCCGGAGATCTTGGATTTTTTCCCCAGAAGAAAGTTTTGTCGATGACCAGCAGCAAGGAAAGCTCCGGTTTGCATTAACCTTATTTACAAAGTTTTGTCTTTATCACTTACGTCATGAGTTAAATGTATTGTGCATTAGAGTCTTGTTTGCAAATCCAATTGCATATCCAAGAGAACCAGGGGGGTTGAGCTTTAGTTTTGAACCTCGAGTAGCCACAGCAATGCTTACAATGGTATAGAATTCGTTACAAGTCGATTAGTTAGAACTAATCATGAGAATAGACTTAGAGGCACACCACCCGGTTAGTGAAATAGACAATGAACCACATGACATGAAAATGAGACCTAGCAGAGGGTAGGAGTAGCAGGAATTTAGGGGCCTGTGATGCTATAGCCCTGCTTGTGTCAGTTGAGGGCCGAGCCATGTGCGGGCCTATTAAACAAGCTAGAACTGTACCAAAGACATACTGACTATATGGGAACCGGGAAACCGATGTAATTCGGGTAGCGATATGTTGAGGCATTGCTTGTCGTCCAAAGGGGTTGGTTGAGAGCAGAAAGGTGTAAATCAGCGGGCATGTAATAAAACTTAGCTTCCGCTGTATGTCTTATTCTGTGTGTTATCCAGTGTTGTCTATCGCAATACCCCTCAGCGAGATCCTGGAATGTCGGGACCATAGGGTCCTCACATCATGGTATCAGAGCTCTGTTGAGGTTTAACGCACTTAAAAGACTATATTTTCAAAAACTCATGAGGAACGAGTATTAGCCCACATAAGAATGTTATTAGTCTATACAAGTGGCAACTCTAACTAATTGCTATGTCAGAAAATAATGCATCTCAGGACTTTCTATGTGTTGGGGGGTGCATGTATGCGCTGTCCATCAATGCACATAAGCTTAAGGGTGGAGCCTCACGGGTGGCAGGTAACCCGGCCAGCTTAGGTATCCTCTACAACTCGTCATGTTGTTTGGGGTATGTGAGCAACGCCAGTCCCCCGGCGTGCTACGGGCAAGTAGGTGGAGACCCTGTCACGTGGTTGGTAACGTGAACATGTAGCTCAATGCGTGTTTGGCTTGAGAACGCCCGTGTGACTGACGATAAACGGGCGTATGGAATTGTTATGGAGCCGGGTTCAGTGTGCAGCTGAACCTGATGAATGTGTGGTTTTATGCCGGTATTCTAACCACTGTTTAGTAGCCGAGTAGAACACGTGTGCAAGTGTTGTTTAGTGCCACTGAATTAACGAAGCCGGCTAAATCCGGTATATGTTTCTTTGTGAGGAACGTAGTACCGGCATGACTGGGGTGATGCTTCGACATCACAGTCCACTAAATGATCAACCTCATTGTAAAAGTTGAAAATTTTGATCCAGAGAACTAAAAGCTTGATTAAACTTCTTATCTTGATCTAAACTTCAAAATTAAGCAAGTTTCAACTTATGTAACATTAGGAACAGAGTCCTCTGTTTTTTCAGCTGAAATAATGCTGAAGTTATACTGAGTGTATAGGTCGAGTTCTTTCTACATTGGGGTGGTATGATACATTTCTGGAAAGCTTTGGATGAGTTCTACAACTTTTCTGTTGATGTCCAGAGGTGTTTCATCCCCTCAGTTGATGCTCAATCACCTCCCTGGGGATCCTGGGCATTTCCGATGGTTGCCATGCAAACACGTCAACATTGGCCCAAAGGAAGGTGACGAGCGCGTCTTCCTATTTGTCACCCAGGCCCCTGGTGATTTGGGTGGTCTGGGCTACATCAGGAACGACTTGGACGACCTTGACTGGTACGTCCTCGCCATCCGAGGGCTGCACACGGGGTGCAGATGTCACCCCTCGCTGGCGCATGCTTGGAGGTGGCCGGCTAGCTTCAGTGTGACCGGAAGCCGCCTCCAGCGCTGAGACAGCCGCGGTGCGGTCACCACGGATATTGAGGACGCCACTCGGGGTTAGCATCTTCAGGACTAAGTAGCAGTAGTGGGTAACCGCCATGAACTGGTACAGGGCTGGCCTGCCGATTATGGCATTGAAGGGGAGGATGACCTCCACAACGTCGAGGACTATGCTTCCCGTACGGTAGTTCTCAGGCATCCCGAATGTCACCGGGAGGGAGATGCTACCACCCGGGAAGATTGGGTCCCGGCCTAACCTCTGAGAATGGTCTCGAGGGGGTAAGCTGGGACATAGGGATTTGCAGCTTCTTGAAGGCTGCGAGGCTGATAACACCTAGGGACGACCCGCCATCGATCAGCACGTGGTAGAGCTTCACGTTGGAGATGGTCGGGGCGACGAGGAGAGGCAGCTGTCCGGCGCCTGCCATGTTCTTGGGCAGTTGGAGGCGTCAGCCCTGGGGCGGCCGCTGCCACTGCTCGACGGATGGTCTTGATGGATTGCCTGGACGAGACGTCAGAAGAACTCCCGTACATCATGCAGAGTGCGTCGGCCATTTGGCTGTCGGCTTGCCCAGGCCTGCCCGCTCTGGAGCAGGGGGGGTAGCTTCGTCGTCTCCCGCCTTGAGACAATAGCGAGTTGGGCGAGAAGGCTCGCCATGAGTGGCAATGTTCACCATGGTCGTGTGGAGAGTGTGGAAATCCCCTTTCCTGGCATGCCAAATGTCGGAGTGCGTGAGCTGTGACACTCCTCCCGGTCTGCTCGGAAGCAGCCCGTGAAGTTTTTTATCGGAGGGGGCTTGGCGCCTTACGCGACTTGGGCTCGAGGGAGCAGATGAACACCGAGATTTACGTGGTTCGGGCCACCGGAGCGTAATACCCTACATCCACGGGAGTGCTTGTTCTATTTTTTGAGTGTATGTGCTTGTGCGGTGTGGGATCTGGAATGCAAACCCTCTGCCGGGTGGTGTGACGGATCGAAATCCGTACATTTCAGGATCACAAGGGGTGGTGCCACACGATGCAACACCCGACAGCACACATGATAAGCAAACTTAGTATTACATTGAAACATGCTGAATTTGTACAAAAGTAGTACAACCTTCAGTTTACAACTCCTGTACAGAGTCCACTGCAGCGGAAAGTATTTTTACAACTCACGCCAACACCACTAGCAAAAGTTGGTTGTCCGGCCCTACAGACAAACCACACTAGCTCCACTCAGCATCACTGCAGCGTGTACGGCTCCCACACAGCCATAGTCCCCGACAGATGATAGCCCTCGCCGGTGAACTCGTACTTCGAGTCCGTGGGGTACTCCTCACCTGCAAACACTCATAGCAGCAACCATGAGCATGATGGCTCAACAAGTCTTAACCGATGCTCCTACACATGAAACGCTACATGCAAGTCATACTCGAATATAGGATGAAAGTTTGCAGCAAAAGGACATGCCTACAAGTTCATCCTTAATTCATCTATTAGCCACAAGTTAACGGTTCACAAATCTGAAATTTAGTGAGCAATATTGGGTGGCACACATGTTATTCATAGCAGAAGTAATGTATCACAAACATTCCATATGTTTACCTACGTCACGACTCAGTGACCAAGTGGTACTCATTACCGTGAGGGACGGCAAATCGACTCGATATACACCTGCAGGGATACCAGAATAGCACACCACATACGCCCATCCTTGGAGCTGCACAGCATGCTCACTCGATGTCGTACAGGACAGCCTTTCACCAAACAGCCCAAACATCAAACTGGTCGCAGCGAAACGAGTAGGAGGTTCGCTACACGGAGCATCTCTCTATGCCCGTTAGCAGATTTCCACCTTGCTGCCCTCAACCTACACCTATAAATCGGTGCGGTATGCCTCGACGCCCGGAGGTATAGGTTACATCAGTTTATCGGACCCCATATATCCTATATGTCTTCGGTACATTAAAACTTGATCAGCGTGGCACACACGGATCGGTCCTCAATCGATACGGGCAAGGCTACACACACAAGACTTCCTCTTGCTGCGTCCTAGCCCCTGCCTACTCTCATTTTTCTTACTAAAGTTGTCTCACATCTCAAACCCATCCAGTATGTGGTGATTCCTATACTCGCGAGTAGATTCCAACTACTCGACTTGTACCGAAGTCTATAAATATTAAGCAAGGCGTGATCTACTCGAGGACTTAGACACTAACCACACTCTTTTTAGGAGAATCTGGTTATGCAATTAGAGTTTCAATCATCCTACACTTAATGCACAATCATACTTCAAACTAACTGAATATAAAGCAAAACTTGATAAAATTTGTTAAATGCAAATCGGGGCTTGTCTTGTTGCTGCTGGTCAGGGGTTAGTGTATCCTCCTGAGGTATGAAGTCCAAAATCTCTGGGTTTTCCTCGCGTTCAGCGACTACACGTAATCAATTGAATAATATGTCAAATTAAATGCAAATATGTTGAATTTAGCATATCAAGACCATAACTCTATCTAAACATTCTTTTTGGATCTAATTTTTTTACTGTGGCTTGTTAAGAACCTAACCAGAGACTTGACCAAATTTCATTTGAAACAAAGCTCATTTGAGCCCTGCATAAATAAAGGTTTAAATGGCAATTACTAGAGCTTCTAAGGATTTCCGGAATTTTCATGGATCAAACCATTACTTTCTTGGAACTAGAGTTTGAGATGGTTCTAATGGATTTGGTTTCATGTAATTTGAAGAATACTAGAGAAATTTATGCCCTAATCAATATTTAAGAAAATTCTGAAAAATGTTTCTGTACATTTTTCTATTTTCTCAGGGCAGTTCAATTAATAACACCATTAGGGGAAATAAATGAACCCAGATGGATCTGAAATTTTTTATGTGACTCAAGGATATTCAAATGAACATCCTAGCCGAATTTCAGAATTTTCCATAATGGAAATCTCCAGATAAAATTCCCAACAGTTTAACATTTGGGGAATTAATTCTGGAAAAATATTGGGTTGCATGGACTGAAACTTGTTCTTATAAAAAGTACTCAGAGAGATGAATCCAACAAAATTTGGTTCACTCAATTTGGACCATCCTAGCAAAAGTTATGGGCATTTGAAGTTTGAACTACAATCTGAAAATATTGGAAATGTTTAAAACTCTGACCGCGGACCCCACCCATCAGTCGCCTTCCACCTCGCGCCAGAACACACGGGTGGCGGCGCGCGCCGGCAAGGTCCGCCAGAACGGTGTTCCTGGCCGTCTCCGGGGCTGGTACTCGCCGCCCCTAGATTTTTGACCTAGGGAAACTCGTTGATGGGGACGGCTAGGGCTCTCGGCGGCCGGAACCTAGTCGGCGACGGCGACAGCGATGGCATGAACTCCGGTGATGTTGCCTGAGCTCTACCGAGCCTTGTTTTGGAAGCGGTTTCCTCCTACAGCTCCGTGGTGACATGCTAAGCACGGATAATGGAGCCGGGTTGCCGTGAAAACAGCTGGAGTTAGGAGCTCACCGTCGACGTAGGTCAAACATCGACGGCAACCCGAAAAACTCGAAGAGCAGCGCCTATACTCGACTGTTCTTGATGATTTTTTATCCTAGATGGGCGTGGGAAAGTGTAGAACGTGTGTGTAGTTCAACATACGCTTGGTGAGCTAATCACCATGAATTTTGGAAACTTACGGGGCTCGGTTCTATGGACGCTCGTGCGGTAAAAAGCAAAATTCTTTACCGACGGTGTACGAAACGAGGAGAGGTTTTCACCGTGAGTTCGAGCGGCGTAGGCGGTCCTCTTGTGGGGAACCCCTTCCGGGATCCGCACTCCAAGATACACATTGGGTGGTGCCGTGCGATGCGGCACCCAACAGCATACACGAAAAGAAACATTAAACGTACAAAGTCATTAATTTATTAATATAGGGTCATCTACAAAATAATGTACCACGGAGGTACACACAGCGGAATATACATAACTCATACTCTCGGTCCTAACTATGCAAAAGAGAAGACGTCCAGCCCGCTGACGCTTCTTACTAGCTTCCACAAAGGTGAGTGCAGCGGCAGGGTTTCCGGTGAGTCTCCGATGTATCACCATACAACCATCTTCATAGCAAATTTTATATAACCTGCAAAACACTAATAATGCAACCATGAGCACGATGGCTCAGCAAGACTTAAACGACACTCCTAAACCATGAAACTCTACATGTAGGGTTTAATAACATAGGAAAAGTATGATGCAATAAAGAAACGTCTACATGTTAATCCTTACTTTCAATTTTATAGCAGCGGATTAATATGCCTTAGGCAGCCCTCACATCGGAAGTCCACAATAAGACAAGAAACGCTTTCCTTTGATGTGGTTATGCCCAAAGTGGAAGATAAACTTAGTGAGCTCTACAACTATAGCATACATGGTTTGCAATACAATGAGCTTAAGAACTTCACAACAGCAATGATTCCTCTCACTTCATCTGGAAGTAATTACTACGTCACAACTCAGTGAACAAGTGGTACTCATATAACCGCGAGGGACGGTGATTCGAATCAGGACACACCTAGAACACACGACACATACACCCGCCTCGAAAGACTCACACTAGAGTTCTTTCTTACGTTGTATGCAGCAACCTTTCACCCATCACTTTAATGCTGAACCAGTTCTGCCGACCCATCAGAAGGGCCACTACCCGGAACACGTCGAAGTTGCTCCGCTAGTGGGTTTACACCTCTGACACCAACCCCCAAAGGATGACCGTATAAGTTTAGACACGAGAGTACCCAAGTTACATCGGTTTCCTGGACCCCATAATTCCAGTATGCATCCGGTACTGTTCAAACTTGCTCAACAGGGCGGCATACGCATCGGTTCTTAACCGACACAAATAGAGCTACGGCAACAGAGGCCCACCATCCTGCTGCTCCTACTCTCTGTCCGGTCTCATTTTCCATTCCAGTTATTCCATTCTCTAGAATCATACCCCGCTGAACCAAAATCCTAACATTGCGGGTAGCTTCCAACTACCCGACTTGTACCGGATCCTATACAACTTAAGCCTAGCCGAAACTACACGAAGGTAACCTGTTCTACCCTTTAACTCCAAGGGTCTGTGGGTCATGCATTTGGAGTATCAATCACCTTGACCTAATGCACAATACATACTAGACCAATAAAAGTGATACAAAGTAAATTATAAATAAAAACTGTTAAATGGAAACCGGGGCTTGCCTTATGTTGCTGCAGGTTTAGTTCTACTTTATAGTCAGTATCTTGGCGACAATTTAATTCTCAACTTGCTGATCCGAGTCGAGTTCTTCGTCGAACTCCTTCGTCGTGTTTCCTACCGATATGAATATGCACAAGTTCATATTGCGAGTAAATTAATTATAAAACAAATGTGTTTTTTTGAACTAAGAATGGTTTAGACTAACTCTAAAGTGAGAGATGAGCTCTGTTATGGACAGAAACAGAGGATAACTTTAGGTGGGCAGTGGATATTTGTGGAGTAAAATTCAAAGAGTTATATCTAATGAACATAAGAAATGTAGTGGAAAGAACCAGCAGAAAACTGGAGAAGATTATCTCAACTTGCTCTGAAATTTTTAAAGTGGTCCACAGATACTACAGAGGTATGTCTTGCAAAATTTCAGACAAAGTTGATGTAAAATATGGCCTAAAGAATTTTCTTAGCTATTTGTCTTCTCTGAATTCCTATGGCAATTCTAGGGTCCTGTCATGCTCCAAATTCGGTTTTTCAGAAACTTGGGAGTCTTATTAGTCCATAGGACTTGGTTTCACCATTTTTGGAGCTTCCTACACAGAGATATGGAATTTACAAGATGGAGCTAAAAGCTGAAAAAATTGATTCTGTTATTCTTCCTAATTTTCAGAGACATACAAGATTGAATCATCATTTGGCCAAGCAAATGAGGTCCAATGCCTCTTAAACTTTTACTGTTGCTCAAGTATTTTTGGAAGAATGTCCTGCCCAAATTTGGGAATTTTCCGATAAACAGAACTCCTATAAAAATTCCTACAAAATTTTACTTATATGAATTAATGAGCCAAATCCAGGGATTTTCATAAAAATTGGGATGAACCCCTGGATATTACTCGCTTAGTGGAATCCAACGAATTTTGTTTGAAGATTTTTGGACTCCCCTACAGAAAGTTATGGGCTCTCAAAGTTTGAACATTTTCTGGAACCTATACTGGCTGACAGCGGGCCCCACTTGCAGGGTCTTCTTCAATCTCAGAACAGAAGCCCGGGCAGCGGCTGTGATGGCGGTGCCCTCGCTGGTACTGGGATTCCCCCATCCAACTTTGTTGATTCAGGCCGCCTGGGGGTTTTGAGGGTTAGGAAACCTGATGGTGGGGTCAAATCAGGCCGGTGGTGACTGGAATGGCGCCCACCACGGCAGCAGCGGCGGCCATGACTCCGGCGACCTCTAGCTCGCACAAAAATGGCTCAAACAACTTGGTTTTTCTTCCTACAGCACCATGGTGGAACCCTAAGCCTCGTCATGCGCTCAAATCATCTCAAAAATGGCTGCAAACAAGAGTTCATTGGCGACCTAGGGCCAAAACTGGCGGCGGCTCGAAATTCTGGAAGAACAGCACCAAATCTTGATGATTTTTGATGGTTTTTGATCCTAGAGGAGCGTGGAAAAGTCTAGAATATGTTTGTAGCTCGGCACAAGCTTTGGTTGAGTGATTACTACAATTTTTTAAGGTTTGTGCAGCTCGGTTCAATGAATACCGAAGCAATAAACGGCAAAATTCTCCACCGTTGATGCAAGAGAAGAGGAACGGTTTGCACGGTCGGTTTGCATACCTGAGGGCAGTCCTTTTTCGTGTAGAACGTCGGGCACGATGAGGCTTGTGTCGCCCGGGCGCCGGTGAACAGAGAGAGTCTGGCGACGGTTTAAGTTTCTTCAGCTGTGCGAGGTGAAACTGTGGACAGCGTGAGGAGGAGAAACAGTTCATGGCAGAAGCTAGCGCTTAGCCTTCGGTCACCGGCTCACCCGAGCAGGAGGTGGCGCTGTGAGACGTCGGTTGGCGCCGGCTGTCGGGGAGGTGGCGCTGCTGAGTTCGGCTGTCTGAGTGAAAAACAGAGAAGATTTTGGGGTTAAGTCTACTGACAAGTGGGCCCCATTTCTCCCCTTTTATCCCCTAGTTCTGTTTAAAATAGCAAACGAGCTTCAAATTTGATCAAACTTGGAGGATAGGCCAAAAGAAATGTGAGCAACATAATGGTGCACTCTAATTTGATTTTTGGTGAAGTGGGAATTTGAAACGGAGATTTAAAACCAATTTGAATTTTCTCCCGTTTAAATTCTAACAAATAGGAAATCATTTCCAAATGCTCTGAAAATTTGCCGCGCTATTATTAGATGTATGGAGAACCAATTTGTAGCTTTAGATCTCCGTGTTCAGAAATTTTTGTAAGTTCAAGTTTAGACTCACACCTTTAAATTCAAAAGATTAAATTCCCTCTCATTTTCTCGGTGTGAATTGCAGCTCCACTTGCTAGAATTTTGGGATTTCACATCCCTCCCCCCTTAAAAAGAATCTCATCCCGAGATTACAAGAGAAGAGATAAAGCAGTAGGGATGGACTTACCGGATATAAGCGGACAGCAAGTCCGGATGGTTCGAACGGAGATATTATTCACTGTCCCATGTTGCTTCCTCCGCGGTGTGATTGCTCCATAGCACCATATAAAATTGGAGCATCCGATTCCTGGTTGACCGAGACTTTTCATCAATAATCCGTATTGGAAGCTCGGTATAAGAAAGATCCAGTTGCAATGTCTCGAGATTTTCAGTGCGGACAGCAGTGGTGTTCTTGAGACATTTCCGAAGCTGGGAGACATGAAATATGTCATGCACCCCAGCGATATTTGTCGGTAGCTCAAGCCGGTAGGCTACGGATCCACATTTCTCTGTGATAGCCAATGGACTGATAAACCGGGGAGCGAGCTGTAAAAGCCCAAGAAAGGGGACTTGCAAAAACTTTTGTATACTCATGAAAGTGTTGGCATGTGCAATAAAACTTGGAATTCAGTTGGAAATAAAAGGGTCACTTCAAAAAGAAGAAGGGCATTTCCAAAAAGAGAAAATTCAAACTGTTGTTTAAAAATTTGCATTTGCAATGGCCAACTCAAAGATCAGAGGGCATATTCAAACTCTCCAGGTTCAAATGATGAGGAAGGCAAATTTTGAGAAAATTTGGAGGTCCTTTGATAGGTATATCAAAGAGAATTGTGAATTTTCATTGAAATTTGAATTCAAATTTGAAACTGTGGCACAACTTGTCAAATGGCCAAATGGATTTTGAATTTGGATCCCTCATAGCTGAATTTGCAATGTGTCAAAATTTGGAGATCTTTTGGGGCAGGGAGGAGCTGTGGGCCCCAATTGTCATTGAGAGGGGAGGGAAAAAACTTACTGCCTAAGTCAACCAATTCCTCGGTTCACACCCGAGCGCGTTGCTCTTCTCCCGCGAGCTGCCACCGCGGGAGCAGCCCGAGCCACCTCCTGCTCTTTGCACGGGTCGCTGGCAGCACGGGGGTGGGCGGTGCCCTTTCTATGTGATCCTCCCGCGTAGCCGAGGCAACCACCGGTGTTCTCCCTCCTCCCGCGAGTGAAAACCCGAAACAGAAACCGAGCTCACCGCCACCTCTGGGAAAACATCGGGAGCCGGCTCAAACCGTGCCACAGCGCTCTCCGACCTGCACAACAAAGCTACGCCCTCGTTCCTCACCTTCCCAGCGCGAGAGCTAGCAAGCTCCGCCAGTGTCCGAGCCCTGAACTCCTTTGTCCGCGACGAGCTAAGGCGAACCGGCGACCGGGCACACGTGGACAGCCTACACCAGGCCCTTTCACGCCCAAGCGAGGACATCCCCGGACGCGCCGGTGAGCACTGCTGCTTCCACCCAAACCACAAGTCAAGCCGTGAACCACCGAGCAAGAATTTGGGAAAACTTCGCCGGCAGCCACAGGGTGACGTTCCGGTACGAAACCTCCAAATTCCCACTCCATTCTCGTTGTCAGTAAACTAAACTGTGCTCAAAGGATATAGACTCGAGGACAACCCGATCCCCTCTTCAATTCTGGCTTGAAACCCCATGTTAGCGGCAAATTTCAAGTCTTCCGATCGGCGATCATGGCGGGGGCACTCGGGCACACGGTGAACCCCCACTTGCCACCATTTCCGAGCAATATTGAGGCCTTGCCAAGCTAGCCTGACCTCCACTGATGCTTTAGAGTGGATCCTCCGAACCCTTGGCGGGCTAGGTCGCTCGGGCCACGGGGCCGAAGCTTCACCGAGGGGTGCACACGTCGCCGACCTAGTTCCGAGCGTCGTTAGCTTGTGCTGACCCCTTAGATGAGTTGCTCGTAGCTGGAAACTTCCAGGCGGCAAGTACCGAGCCGGGAGGCGGCCGGGAAGCCGACTCCGGCGAGCTCAGACGAGTCTCCAGCGAGGGGGCAGCGCGGGAAAAGAAAACGGCCCGAGGAGGAAGAAGGTCGGGCGGGCCCCGCATGTCAGTGACAAATTTTTAAATCGTTGATCCGCTGCGGCCCGAGGATCCAGTGTGACTGCGCGGGAAGGGTTCTGTGGCCCCGTGTGGCTCGACTCCAGTGGCTGACACGTGTGTGAGGGGGCCACTGTCAGGATTTAAACTTCCCCCGGTTTATTTGGATTTTCCAGATTCAATTCAAACTTTAGAACCTCATAACTTTTGCTAGGAAGCTCCAAATTTAGTGATTCAAATTGGGTTGGATTCATATTGCATAACTCTATCCAAATATGCAACCCAATTTGTATGAAACACATTATTTAATTCTGGAAAATTCTTTAAAGCCTTTCAGCAAAAGAATTTTAGAGGGAGTTTGGTTAATCCAAAAATCCTCAAATTTTGCCAGAACATTCTCTGGGATGTTAGTGAACCCCTGTAAAAGTTTCAGACCCTTTGGAGTTGATTTGATCAGGGCAATTCAGATTTGAAGGTGCTGTGTTCACTTGAATACAGAAACATTTTCAGAGAATTTCCAAAACTTGGAAATTCAGTTCTGGGCAAATATTAGCTCCAAAATGCTAGGAAAATTCATGCAAACTCTATGAGCTATAATTGAAATTGTAGTTCACTAAGTTTGGCATGAACATGGGTGTTATCCCAGAATTAATTCTTATTTGCTTAAATGCTTAGAAAATTATTCTGAACAAACCACTCACTGAAAAGTGCCAACCTTTGGTCCAGAGGGTTTTCTTGTGACAAGGAACTCACATGAAAATTCTCAGCTCCATTGGAGCTCCGGATCACCCCTGTTCTGTTTAACCACTTGGGGTGATCAATATAGAAGAGGGGGAAAACCACTTAGCACTTGATCATGTGCTTAGGTCCACACCCAAACCACTAGCCCCAGTTTCATTTTAAATTATTAAACAGAGTTCCAGTTGTTAAAAACTTGTTATTAGAACTGATAGCAGAATCGTTAACATTAACTTATGTGCATATTCTTTAACGTGTAATCGCTGAAGGCGAGGAGACTCCGGAGGTGCTCAACTTCCTCCTTCCGGACGAAAACCTAACTACTGACCAGCAGCAACAAGGCAAGCCCCGGTTTGCATTAACTTCTTTTATCAAGTTTTACTTTGTTCACAGGTCTAGTGTGAAGTATGAATGTGCATTAGGTGTAGGATGGATGGCACCCCACTTGCATAACCAGAAATTTTCCTATAAGAGTGAGGGTAGTGTCTAAGACCTCGAGTAGACAGTCTATGCTTAATGATTTATAGGACTTCGGTACAAGTCGAGTAGTTGGAATCTACTCACGAGTTAGGATTGGGACACACGGGTTTGGCTCGAGTGACGTGAGATCACTTTAGTAATGAAAATGAGACTAGGCAGGGGCTAGGGCACAGCAAGAGGAAGTCTTGTGTGCGCAGCCCTGTCCGTGTCGACTGAGGACCGATCCGTGTGCGGCCCTGCTGAGCAAGTATTGAACGTACCGAAGGCATATCGGATATATGGGCCCCGATAAACTGATGTAACCTAAACCTCCGGACGTCGGGGCATAGCACACCGATTTATAGGTGTAGGTTGAGGGCAGCAAGGTGGAAATCCGCTAACGGGCATAGAGAGATGCTCCGTGTAGGGAACCTCCTGTCCGTTTCGTTGCGACCGGTTCGACGTTTGGGCTGTTGGGAGAAAGGTTGTCGCGTACGGCATCGAGTGAGCGTGCTGTGCAGCTCCACGGGTGGGCGTACGTGACGTGCTCTTTGGGTCTCCCTGCAGGTGTATATTGAGTCGATTTGCTGTCCCTCACGGTGACGAGTACCGCTTGTTCACTGCGTCGTAACATAGATAATTTATGGGATGTTATGATTCAATATTGCTGTTATGATATAATTGTATTGCTACATGTGTGCCACCAAATATTGCGTACTAAATTTCAGATTCCCGAACTGTTAACTTGTAGCTAAAAGATGAACTAAGGATGAACTTGTAGGCATGTCCATTTGATGCACTGTTACTATCCTATGTTCATTGTACACCTCATGTAGAGTTTCATGCCTAGGTGAGTCGGTTAAGTCTTGTTGAGCCATCGTGCTCACGGTTGCTGCTTAAGTGTTTTTCAGGTGAGGAGCCACCCACAGACTCGGGTTACGAGTCTGCGACCGAGGGTTACCCTCCGTCAGGAACCACGACTGAGTGGGAGCCGTACACGCCGCACTGAGCTGAGAAGTGCAGCTAGTGTGGGTTGCCCTAGGGCTGGGCAACCGACTTTTGCGAGATAGGCGGGCGTGAGTTGTATAATTTAGACTTCCGCTGTGTAATATAAACAATAGTTTGTAACTGAAGTTTGTACCTGTGTGTACAGTTCAGTTGGTTTTCCATGTAATATATTGTGCCCTTATGACGTGTGCTGTCGGGTGTCGCATCGTGCGGCATCACCCTCTGCGATCCTGGATGAGCGGATCCCGGTCTGCACAGCCTGGTATCAGAGCTGCATTGGGGATAGCACAGTACTTAAGGACTGTATTATGGGAAAACTTAGGTTACAGTGAGGATTCGGTAGTTTGCCCATGTAAGGACTATATTAGCATAGTTATTTAAAGTGGCAAGACTAACATATGTGTTATAATTCTGAATTTAAAGTATGTAACGACGCACCTACTCTTTGGTAAGAATGGTAAGGAACGCCACCGAAAGCGGTTCAATTTCGGTTAGCTCCCCTGACAAGGAACGTGGTTCAGGGATTGGTCTCACAGCTTGGTGTGAGACGTCAATATGAAACTCATGGACTCTTCATGTTCCTGAGTTCATATGAAACGCTGATCCCTAGCGTGCATTAGGCAAGTAACTGGAGACCCCATCGCGTGGTCAGTAACGCGAGAGTGTGTTCGTATGGAAATAGCCCAGGAGGACATACGCAGCGCTTGCCATCGGCGTGCCCTGCAGGGCAGTAGGTGGTATCTGTTGGGTTGATAACATTCCCAACCATGACAACCCATTCATGATCTACTTGGGTTCCCCGTCGTGTGGTGTTGAAACACGATCACGTAACTTGAGACGCGACCTAACTCAAGGACGGCCGTATGGCAATGATACGGGCATTTGTATTTACTTTTGAATATGGCCCTGCCTGAAATGGAAACAACCATTGAGTGCATCATTATTGTGTGGTCTTCTGCAGGTACTAACCACATATGTATCCGTGTAGTAAACGTGTGCGAGAGACCATTTAGTGCCACACTTGTGACGTATATGCCGGTATAATCCGGTTAGGATTTCCTTTTTGTGAGGAACGTAGTACCAACATATCATTGGCATGTGCATGAAAGATAATGATAACAAGGAATTAAATCACTAAGGTTCAACATTTAGGAACTGGTTGGGTAGAAAAATTTGATAGTTGATTTGTATAGTTCCAAAAGATTGAAAAACGGAGTGCTCTGTTTTGGGCAGCAAGTTTGCTGAACTTTGACAGGGCATAACTCACAGGTCTTTTAGCCCAGGGAGGTGTGGTATTAGTTCTGGAAAGGTATTTAAGTACTCTACAACTTTGTTGTAGACTCCCAGAGCTGAATCACACCTTAAGGTGGCTTAAATCCCAGAGGAGTGTAAACTGTCCAGAACCAGGACAGATTTAAAACACTCTCTGGACTGTTCTGTTTTTCAAGCATAACTCCCTGTAGAAAACTCTGAAATTATCATATGAGACATATTTGGAAAGGGTGGGAGATGTGTTACACCTTTGTAATTCAAAGTTTCTGTATTTTCTGCACGAAATGCAGTGGAAATATGAGTTGAAAACGACAACTTCCAAAGGAGGTGCTGTTGAAATCCTTCCAGAAATTCTGTTGACTTTGAATTACCATAACTTTTTAACCAGAGCTGATCTGGGGGCAAATAAGTACTCGTTGGAAAGATACTGAAGTTAACTTTGACTTTGGTATTCAACTTGAGTCATGAAAATTCCAGAACCAGGTCAAAATATTGGATATGTAGAAACTGGTCATTCTGACAGAGGAATGACAGTTGAACTCATTAGAGAGATTGTTGTACCCTAAGGGGGTTTAAGTACTTCCAATAGGGTAGAGCATACTCATGTGAGGTTATCTTCAACTAGTGAAAGATTTGAGTATAGGTCTCACTCAAGTTTCTTTTACTAGAGACCATGTTTGTGTCGTATTGAAGATAAAAGGGTGGTTTACGTGATGACAAAGCGATAGTAACGTCTCGTAATGACCAAACCTAGTTGTGATGAACTTCCAAAGAGGAAGTCCGTCAATTTGGATGTAAACTAGCTTGTATTTGGTCTGGTAATGGTGTAGCTTGTGCAAAGTTATTACATTATCTGTAGATGTATCGCATGAATTTATTGTCATTATGTTTTTACGCATATTTCAGTTGACTGCAGGAAATATGTTGCGGGACTGATGTTTATGGTCGTATGGTTGCAGATGGTTCGCACTAGGACCACGCACGAGGTTGGTGGCTCTAGCCAGCAGGGAGGTGATGACTCCCAGCCACCTGCCTACGACAGCACCCCGCAGCAGCAACCACCACCGCCGCCTCCGCTTACCCTAGCAGATGTGATAGCAGCACTGGTAGGTGGTCATGAGGAGCAGACCGACCTGCTCCGCACGATCGTGCAGAATACGTCCCAGGCGGGGGGGGGGCATCAAGAGAGGGGGCCTCGTGATCCCCGTGAGGTGTCGTACTCAGATTTCATGAGTACGCACCCTCCGGTGTTCACTGAAGCAGAAGAACCACTGGAGGCCGACAACTGGCTGCGGACAATCGAGGCCATGTTCGGGCTGCTCCAATGTACGGAGCGGCAGAAGACTCTGTTCACGGCGCAGCAGCTTCACGGTGCCACTGGTGCGTGGTGGGCGAACTATGCCGCCTCACATCCGGCTGGCCATGCCGTGGAGTAGGAAGAGTTCCGGGAGGCGTTCCGCGCCTATCATATCCCTCCCGGGATAATGAAAAGGAAGTTCCAAGAACTTTTGGAACTGAAGCAGGGCGGGAGGAGTGCCCATGACTACTCCCGTGCCTTCAACCATCTGGCGCAATATGTGTCGGACTACATCTCCACCGAGGAGAAAAAGCGGGAGCACTTCTATCGGGGGTTACACCCCGAGATGAAGACGCATCTCGTTCAGTGGAATCGCGGCACCTTCAACGACCTCGTCAATGCCGGGATTATGCAAGAGGACGCTCAGCGGGAGTTGGCAGCTGAGCAGCGGAAGCGCAGTGCTCCACCCAGCTGTGGGGGTGGCGCTCCACAGAAGTACCGCATGGTGTATCAGACACCATCCGGACAGCAGTGGCGTCCACCGGTGCGACCTCAGCAGTTCGGGGGGGCGCTCTTTCCAAGCACCCCCGTTCCGACCGTCGATGCCACCACCACGACAGCAGCAGCAGACGACACCCCGGGCGTTCCCACCACCACAACGCGCCCCGGGTTTTCGTCCACCGATCAGCGGGGGACCGCCCCGCTTCACTTGCTTCACGTGTGGCCAGGCGGGCCATTTCGCGAAGGACTGTCCCCAGGGGCAGCAGAGCAGCGGGCAAGCCCAGTTCCAGGGCGGTGCTCGAGGCTGACCTCCGGTCAAGAAGGTTGGTCAGCGGACTGGGGGCTTCCGCAACCTCGACAATGAGGATGCTCCGGAGGGAGACAACGTGCTGGCGGGTACGTTCACTCTCAACGATAAAGCCATCATCATATTGTTCGATTCTGGTGCAACCCACAGTTTTATAAGTGCATTCTATGTGGCTAAGCATCAAATGCAAGTCTTCCCAACCGACTGCACATATATGATCTGCTCACCGGGAGGGAAGATTTCAGCTAATATGATGATTCCAAAAGCACCTCTGTGCTTAGGTGGGAAACTATATCCCACCACCTTGGTAATCCTTACCGGGCAAAAGATTGATGCAATCTTAGGGATGTCATGGCTAAACTACCATGGCGCTGTCCTGAATACTCGGACACAGACGGTTCATCTGAATTCGCCATTCCACCGTCCACACTCCATGGTGTTAGACAATCCAGTCCGTGAAGTTTCAGAAATTAATAATGCTGAAGCTCTCAAGTTAGAGGACATCCCCGTAGTCCGGGAGTACCCCGACGTGTTTCTGGAGGATCTTCCGGGCATGCCACCTGAGCGGGATGTCGAGTTCAAGATTGAACTTGCACCCGGGACTACGCCCATATCATGAAGACCATACAAAATGGCTCCAAATGAGCTGGCTGAACTGAAAGAACAGCTCAATGATCTGTTGAGCAAGGGTTTCATTAGGCCGAGTTCCTCGCCTTGGGGATGCTTGGCGCTGTTCGTGAAGAAGAAGGATGAAACCTTGAGGCTGTGTGTGGACTACCGGCCGCTCAACGCCGTCACCATCAAGAATAAGTACCCACTGCCCCGCATCGACATATTGTTTGATCAACTTGTGGGTGCAAGTGTATTCTCCAAGATGGACCTTCCCTCTGGATATCACCAGATAAAGATCCGGGCGGAGGATATCCCGAAGACGGCTTTCTCGACGAGATATGGATTATACGAATATCTCATCATGTCCTTTGGTCTCACAAATGCTCCAGCCCATTTCATGTATCTCATGAACTCGGTGTTCATGCCGGAGCTGGACAAGTTTGTGGTAGTGTTCATCGATGATATCTTGGTTTACTCCAAGACAAAAGCCGAACATGCCGAACACTTGAGGATCGTTCTTCAACGATTACGAGACCACAAGCTCTACGCCAAGTTCAGCAAATGCGAGTTTTGGATCAGCCAAGTGCCATTCTTGGGGCATATCATCTCCGCAGAAGGCATTGCGGTTGACCCAAGCAAAATAGAGCAAGTGCTGAAATGGAAAGCTCCCACTTCAGTCCATGAAGTCAGAAGCTTCCTCGGGTTAGCGGGATATTATCAGAGATTCATTCCAAGCTTCTCCAAGCTCGCTAAACCGATGACAGAATTGCTGAAGAAGGGAACGAAATATGTTTGGAACACGGCATGTGAAGGAGCGTTCCAAGCATTAGTGAAGCATCTCACAAAAGCCCCGGTCTTAGCTCACTCGGATACAACCAAGCCCTTCGACGTGTATTGTGACGCGTCCGGTATTGGGCTCGGCTGCGTGTTGATGCAGGAAGGACGTGTGGTCGCATATGGCTCACGCCAACTTCAGAACCATGAGAAGCATTATCCCACTCATGATCTTGAGCTTGCTGCAGTGGTGTTGGCGCTAAAAATGTGGAGGCACTATCTCCTGGGGAATTTGGTGCATCTCTATACCGACCACAAGAGCTTGAAGTACATTTTCACCCAGAAGGAGCTGAATATGAGGCAAAGAAGGTGGTTAGAATTAATCAAAGACTATGAGATTGAGATTCATTACCACCCCGGCAAGGTGAATGTGGTCGCCGACGTGCTGAGTCGGAAATCACATGTCCATAACCTCACCATTACACCGGTGGAGGAGGAAAAGCCGAGTTTATACTTGGTTCCTTATGGACCGCTCTACAACCTTGCCCTCATCCCTACTATTAGGGAGGACATCATTGCAGCTCAGAAGATTGATAAGGGAATGGCACATCTCCGGAGACGGATAGACAATGGGGAGATCAAGTGTTTCCGGAAAGATGATGAGGGGACGCTATGGTTCAATGACCGCATAGTCGTACCCCGGGATATGGAACTGAGGAAAAAGATCCTCGATGAGGCTCACTTGTCTAAATACTCCATTCATCCGGGCAGTAACAAAATGTACCAAGACTTGAAAAAGAAATTTTGGTGGACACGGATGAAGCGAGAGGTAGCGAAGTACGTATCTGAATGCGATACGTGTAGACGAGTGAAAGCTGGTCATATGAAGAAATCAGGGCTGCTGCAACCCCTGAAGATCCCAGCATGGAAATGGGAAGATGTGAGCATGAATTTCATTGTGGGATTGCCCCTAACTTCCAACAAACATGATTCCATTTGGGTAATCGTTGACCGGTTAACCAAGACAGCTCACTTCATCCCGGTGAATACACGTTACAATGCCGGCAAATATGCGGAGCTGTACATAGCACAAAATCTATGCTTATATGGGGTACCCAAGACCATCGTCTCAGATAGAGGTGCATTATTTGTATCTCGCTTTTGGGAGAAGCTACACGCTGCTTTGGGTACTAAGCTGATTAGGAGCTCCACCTACCACACTCAGACAGATGGCCAAACAGAGAGGGTGAATCAGGTTCTGGAAGACATGTTGAGAGCATGTGTCATCCACCACGGTAGGAACTGGGATGATCACCTACCATTGGCGGAATTCTCGTACAACAACGGCTATCAGGCGAGTATCAAGATGGCACCCTACGAAGCTCTCTACGGTCGCAAATGCCGCACCCCATTAAACTGGTGCGAGTCCGGTGAAAGGGTCACATTCGGGGTTGATGTGGTGAACGACGGCGAAGAGCGCGTTCGGACGATTCGAGCTAATTTGAAGGCCGCTCAATCCCGGCAAAAGAGCTACGCTGATAAGAGGCGTAGACCGCTGCACTTTGAGGTCGGGGAACACGTGTACCTCTGCGTGTCTCCGATGAAGGGCGTGCACCGGTTCGGTATGAAGGGGAAGCTCGCTCCCTGTTTCATTGGACCCTATGCTATCACCGAGAAGTGTGGACCAGCGGCGTATAGACTAGAGCTACTGGCATCTCTTGCTGGTGTTCATGACATTTTCCATGTTTCACAAATGAGAAAATGTCTAAAGCATACCGCTGCTGTTCCTACTGAAGACATCGGCGAGCTGCAACCGGATTTAACGTATGATGAATATCCGGTGGCAATTATCGATGAGAAAGCCCGAACCACGCGTAGCAAAACGTTGTGGTTCTACAAAATACTCTGTAGCAACCACACCGCCGAAGAAGCAACGTGGGAGAGCGAGGAATTCCTTCACTCAAATTACCCGGAGTTCATGGCGTCTCAGCACGGGTAAGTCCCTATTACATCGCCGTCTCTTCTTTTGTAATCTCGGGACGAGATTCTTTTAAGGGGGGATGGATGTAAAAGCCCAAGAAAGGGGACTTGCAGAAACTTTTGTATACTCATGAAAGTGTTGGCATGTGCAATAAAACTTGGAAT
The DNA here is from genome assembly GCA_030760725.1 of Neostapfia colusana. NCBI lineage: Eukaryota > Viridiplantae > Streptophyta > Magnoliopsida > Poales > Poaceae > Neostapfia > Neostapfia colusana. The sequence continues at coordinate 23,672,500 of JASWHV010000011.1, forward strand.
TCAGTTGGAAATAAAAGGGTCACTTCAAAAAGAAGGGCATTTCCAAAAACAGAAAATTCAAACTGTTGTTTAAAAATTTGAATTTGCAATGGGCAACTCAAAGATCAGAGGGAATATTCAAACTCTCCAGATTCAAATGATGAGGAAGGAAAATTTTGAGAAAATTTGGAGGTCCTTTGATAGGTATATCAAAGAGAATTGTGAATTTTCATTGAAATTTGAATTCAAATTTGTAACTGTGGCACAACTTGTCAAATGGCCAAATGGCTTTTGAATTTGGATCCCTCGTAGCTGAATTTGCAATGTGTCAAAATTTGGATATCTTTTGGGGCAGGGAGGAGCTGTGGGCCCCAATTGTCATTGAGAGGGGAGGACAAAAACTTACTGCCTAAGTCAACCGGTTCCTCGGTTCACACCCGAGCGTGTTGCTCTTCTCCCGCGAGCTGCCACCGTGGGAGCAGCCCGAGCCACCTCCTGTTCTTTGCACGGGTCGCTGGCAGCACGGGGGTGGGCGGTGCCCTTTCTATGTGATCCTCCCGCGTAGCCGAGGAAACGACCGGTGTTCTCCCTCCTCCCGCACGTGAAAATCCGAAACAGAAACCGAGCTTGCCGCCACCTCTGGGAAACCATCGGGAGCCAGCTCAAACCGTGCCACAGCGCCCTCCGACCTGCACAACAAAGCTATGCCATCGTTCCTCACCTTCCCAGCGCGAGAGCTAGCAAGCTCCGCCAGTGTCCGAGCCCTGAACTCCTTTGTCCGCGACGAGCTAAGGCTAACCGACGACCGGGTGCACGTGGAGAGCCTACACCAGGCCCTTTCACGCCCAAGTGAGGACATCCCCGGACGCACCGGTGAGCACTGCTGCTTCCACCCAAACCACAAGTCAAGCCGTGAACCACCGAGCAAGAATTTGGGAAAACTTCGCCGGCAGCCACAGGGCGACGTTCCGGTACGAAACCTCCAAATTCCCACTCCATTCTCGTCGTCAGTTCACTAAACTGTGCTCAAAGGATCTAGACTCGAGGGCAACCCGATCCCCTCCCCAATTCAGGCTTGAAACCCCGTGTTAGCGGCAAATTTTGAGCCTTCTGATCGGCGATCATGGCGGGGGCACTCGGGCACATGGTGAACCCCCACTTGCCACCGTTTCCGAGCAATATTGAGGCCTTGCCGAGCTAGCCTGACCTCCACTGATGCTTTAGAGCGGATCCTCCGAACCCTTGGCGGGCTAGGGCGCTCGGGCCACGGGGCCGAAGCTTCACCGAGGGGTGCACACGTCGCCGACCTAGTTCCGAGCGTCGTTAGCTTGTGCTGACCCCTTAGATGAGTTGCTCGTAGCTGGAAACCCCCAGGCGGCAAGTACCGAGCCGGCAGGCGGCCGGGAAGCCGACTCCGGCGAGCTCAGACGAGTCTCCAGTGAGCGGGCAGCGCGGGAAAAGAAAACGGCCCGAGGAGGAAGAAGGTCGGGCGGGCCCCACATGTCAGTGACAAATTTTTAAATTGTTGATCCGCTGCGGCCCGAGGATTCAGTGTGACTGCGCGGGAAGGGTTCTGTGGCCCCGTGTGGCTCGACTCCAGCGGCTGGACGTGTGTGAGGGGGCCACTGTCAGGATTTAAACTTTTCCCCGGTTTATTTAGATTTCCAGATTCATTTCAAACTTTAGAACCTCATAACTTTTGCTAGGAAGCTCCAAATTTAGTGATTCAAATTGGGTTGGATTCATATTGCATAGCTCTATCCAAATATGCAACCCAATTTGTATTAAACCCATTATTTAAATCTGGAAAATTCTTTAAAGCTTTTCAGAAAAAGAATTTTAGAGGGAATTTGGTTAATCCAAAAATCCTCAAATTTTGCCAGAACATTATCTGGGATATTTGTGAACCCCTGTAAAAGTTTCAGACCCTTTGGAGTTGATTTGATCAGGGCAATTCAGATTTGAAGGTGCTGTGTTCACTTGGATACAGAAGCATTTTCAGAGAATTTCCAAAACTTGGAAATTCAGTTCTGGGCAAATATTAGCTCCAAAAATTCTAGTAAAATTCATGCAAACTTTATGAGCTATAATTTAAATTGTAGTTCACTAAGTTTGGCATGAACATGGGTGTTATCCCAGAATTAATTCTTCTTTGCTTAATTGCTTAGAAAATTATTCTGAATAAACCACTCACTGAAAAGTGCCAATCTTTGGTCCAGAGGGTTTTCTTGTGACAAGGAACTCACATGAAAATTCTCAGCTCCATTGGAGCTCTGGATCACCCCTGTTCTGTTTAACCACTTGGGGTGATCAATATAGAAGAGGGGGAAAACCACTTAGCACATGTTCATATGCTTAGGTCCACATCCAAACCACTAGCCCCGGTTTCATTTTAAATTCTTAAACAGAGTTCCAGTTGTTAAAAACTTGTTATTAGAACTGATAGCAGAATCGTTAACATTAACTTATGTGCATATTCATTAACGTGTAGTCGCTGAAGGCGAGGAGACTCCGGAGGTGCTCGACTTCCTCCTTCCGGACGAAAACCTAACTACTGAAAGCAGCAACAAGGCAAGCCCCAGTTTGCATTGACTTCTTTTATCAAGTTTTACTTTGTTCACAGGTCTAGTGTGAAGTATGAATGTGCATTAGGTATAGGATGGATGGCACCCCACTTGCATAACCAGAAATTTTCCTATAAGAGTGAGGGTAGTGTCTAAGACCTCGAGTAGACAGGCTATGCTTAATGATTTATAGGACTTCGGTACAAGTCGAGTAGTTGGAATCTACTCGCGAGTTAGGCTTGGGAAACACAGGTTTGGTTCGAGTTATGTGAGATCACTTTAGTAATGAAAATGAGACTAGGCAGGGGCTAGGGCGCAGCAAGAGGAAGTCTTGTGTGCGCAGCCCTGTCCGTGTCGATTGAGGACCGATCCGTGTGCGGCCCTGCTGAGCATGTATTGAACGTACCGAAGGCATATCGGATATATGTGCCCCGATAAACCGATGTAACCTAAACCTCCGGACATCGAGGCATAGCACACCGATTTATAGGTGTAGGTTGAGGGCAGCAAGGTGGAAATCCGCTAACGGGCATAGAGAGATGCTCCGTGTAGGAAACCTCCTGTCCGTTTCGGTGCGACCGGTTCGATGTTTGGGCTGTTGGGCGAAAGGTTGTCCCGTATGGCATCGAGTGAGCGTGCTGTGCAGCTCCACGGGTGGGCGTACGTGACGTGCTCTTTGGGTCTCCCTGCAGGTGTATATCGAGTCGATTCGCCGTCCCTCGCGGTGACGAGTACCGCTTGTTCACTGCGTCGTAACGTAGATAATTTATGGGATGTTATGATTCAATATTGCTGTTATGATATAATTGTATTGCTACATGTGTGCCACCAAATATTGCTTACTAAATTTCAGATTCCCGAACTGTTAACTTGTGGCTAAAAGATGAACTAAGGATGAACTTGTAGGCGTGTCCATTTGATGCACTGTCACTATCCTATGTTCATTGTACACCTCATGTAGAATTTCATGCCTAGGTGAGTCGGTTAAGTCTTGTTGAGCCATCGTGCTCACGGTTGCTGCTTAAGTGTTTTTCAGGTGAGGAGCCACCCACGGACTCGGGTTACGAGTCCGCCGGCGAGGGTTACCCTCCGTCGGGGACCACGGCTGAGTGGGAGCCGTACACGCCGTGCTGAGCTGAGACGTGCAGCTAGTGTGGGTTGCCCTAGGGCTGGGCAACCGACTTTTGCGAGATAGGCGGGCGTGAGTTGTATAATTTAGACTTCCTCTGTGTAATATAAACAATAGTTTGTAACTGAAGTTTGTACCTGTTTGTACAGTTCAGTTGGTTTTCCATGTAATATATTGTGTCCTTATGACGTGTGCTGTCGGGTGTCGCATCGTGCGGCATCACCCTCTGTGATCCTGGATGAGTGGATCCCAGTCCGCCACACGAGCTTCCCTTTTACACCGAATTGATGAACTCCCTTCATTGGAGATACACGGAGATATATGTGCTCTCCGACATTGAAGTTCAATGGTCGACGTCGTTGGCTGCATAACTCGTCTGTCGAGATTGAGCAGCCTTTAAATTTGCTTGTATGACCCGAACTCGTTCTTCGGCGTCATTGACAAGGTCAATTCCGAATGTCACCCTTTCACCGGATTCGCACCAGTTCAGCGGTGTGCGACATCTCCGGCCGTAGAGAGCCTCATACAGTGCCATCTTGATACTCGTCTGATAGCTGTTGTTGTATGAGAATTCCTCCAACGGTAAATAAGCATCCCAATTCTTACCGTGGTGGATGCCACACGCTCTCAACATATCTTCCAAGACTTGATTCACCCTCTCGGTTTGTCCATCGGATTGAGGGTGATATGCGGAGCTTTTAAGAAATTTTGTTCCCAAAGATGCGTGCAGCTGTTCCTAGAAACAAGAAATGAACAGTGCACCACGTTCTGAAACTATTGTTCTTGGAACTCCATACTGGCATAAGATCCGTTCAATGTATAACTCCGAATATTTCTTGTCATTGAATCCCACATTTACCTGTATGAAGTGCGCTAACTTTGTTAATCGGTCAACGATTACCCAAACTGAATCATGCTTCCGATATGTGAGCGGTAACCCGACAATGAAATCCATACTCACATCTTCCCACTTCCATGCCGGAATATGGAGGGGTTGTAGCAAACCAGGTTTCTTCATGTGATTGGCTTTTACCCTCCGACACGTATCACACTCGGATATGTATTTAGCTGTTTCCCGCTTCATCTGTGTCCACCAAAACTTCTTATCAAATCTTGTTGCTTCCTGGATGAATGGAAAATTTTGATAAATGAGCTTCATCTAATATTTTCTTCTGAAGCTTCATGTCACGGGGCACGGCTATACGGTTTTTGAACCATACGTACCATTCTCATCTTTTCGGAAGCACTTAACTTCTCCTTTGTCTATTCTCTCCCGGATATGGCCATGCGCTTATCTTTCTTTTGAGCCTCTACAGTTTCATCTCGAATTATAGGAATGAGGGCAAGGTTAAACAATGACCCATAAGGGACCAAGCGCAAGCTCGGTTCTTCTTCTTCCATTGCAGCCATGGTTAGATTATGAACATGTGATTTCCGACTAAGTGCGTCAGCAACCACATTCGCTTTTCCAGGATGGTAATGAATCTCTAGTTCATAATCCTTGATTAACTCTAACCATCTTCGCTGCCTCATATTTAACTCCTTTTGTGTGAAGATATATTTCAAACTTTTATGGCCGGTGTAGAGGTGAACTAAATTTCCAAGTAAATAGTGCCTCCACATTTTTAGAGCAAGGACCACAGCAGCTAGCTCGAGATCATGTGTCGGATAATTTTGCTCATGATTCTGGAGCTGCCTGGATCCATATGCGACCACTCGCCCTTCTTGCATAAGCACGCCTCCAAGGCCGATGCTGGATGCATCGCAATCCACATCAAAAGCCTTAGTTGTATCGGGCTGCGCCAACACTGGGGCTGTTGTGAGGTGCTTTACCAATGCTTTGAATGCCTCCTCACATGCTTCACTCCACACATATTTCTTGCCTTTCTTTAGAAGTTCCATCACCGGTTTAGAAACTTTGGAGAAATTCCGAATGAATCTCCGGTAGTACCCCGCTAAACCGAGAAAGCTACGGACTTCGTGGACTGACTTTGGTGAACTCCAATTCAGCACTTGGACAATCTTGCTCGGATCAACCGCAATGCCCTCCGCAGAAATAATTTGCCCAAGAAATGGCACTTGATTGATCCAAAACTCACACTTGCTGAATTTTGCATATAGTTTGTGATCCCGTAGGCGTTGGAGCATAATATGCAGATGTTCGGCGTGTTCTTCCTTCGACCTAGAATATACCGAGATATCGTTGATGAAGATCATGACGAACTTGTCCAGCTCCGGCATGAAGACTGAATTCATCAAGTACATAAAATGAGCCGGAGCATTGGTGAGTCCGAATGACATGACGAGATACTCATATAACCCGTATCTCGTCGAAAATGCCGTCTTGGGTATGTCTTCCGCCCGGATTTTTATCTGGTTATATCCGGAGCGAAGATCCATCTTTGAGAAAACTTTAGCACCCACTAGTTGATCGAAAAGCATATCGATCCGTGGTAGTGGATACTTGTTCTTGATCGTTACGACATTTAGCGGACGATAGTCCACACATAGCCTCAAAGTCTCATCCTTTTTCTTGACGAACAACGCGGAACATCCCCACGGTGATGAACTGGATCGAATGAAGCCTTTGCTTAGCAAATCATTCAGCTGATGTTTCAGCTCCGCGATTTCCTTCGGTGCCATTTTATACGGCCTCCGAGAGATGGGTGTGGTTCCCGGTGCTAGTTCAATTTTGAACCCCACTTCACGTTCGGGCGGCATGCCCGATAGATCCTCGGGAAACACATCCGGATATTATCGGACCACTGGGATGTCCTCCAGTTTCTTAGCTTCAACGGTGTGTACAGCAGTGACTTCCGGTGCAACATTTCTCAGAATCAACGTGTGTTGCCCGTGCTTATTTGAATTCAGATGCACTGTTCGTGAACTAATATCAAAGATAGCTTGGTGATGTGTCAATCAAGCCATTCCCAAGATGATGTCAATCCGCAAGCCTTCCAGTATGATAAGAGTAGTAGGATATATCCGCCCATCCAAACATATAGGCGCTGGAGAAACAATCCTGCCCGCTGTCCTACTACCTCCCGGTGAATTAATCTGATACGATGTGGCCAAGGTAGTTGATGGTATTTGGTGCTTAATCACATAATCTTTGCTGATAAAATCATGTGTAGCACCCGAGTCAAACAACAGGAACATGGGCTGATCACGTAGGCTGAACATACCTGCACACACGGGTTCTCCTACGGGAACGTCTTCAACCGCCATATAGTTTACGTTTCCCACTTTCAGTGCTGTCCTCCTTGGCTGACGATGGAATCTCTTTGCAGCTTGAGATGACATGTTACTGCTGCTCTGCTTGGTCACTTGACCCTCCTGAGGAATATGCTCAACATCGCTACAAGTACCGTACGATGCGAGCTCAGGATCTTCACCATATGGAAGTGGTTGATATTCTTATGCACTTTGCTGAAGTGGGGGTGCATAAATACTCATCTGTTGCTGCGACAGAAGTGGCTGAACCTCCATTGTTTAGTATGGACAGAACAGGATCTTAGGTGGTCCGTCAAAAGACTGAATTTCCACCCCGGCTGGTAAGCAATATATCACTGGTTGTTCTTGAGGATAATCATCCCTAGTTGCCAGAGATAATCTCCTTTTCCTCTTACTTTCCTTATGCTCAAGTTCAGCAATTTCTTGAATCATAGCAGCATTGACTAACTCGCTATAATTCCCTTTATTGCATTGTGCCACTTTCGCCCGAAGCTCCACATTGAGGCCTCGGAAGAAGTAATGACACTTCATCGTCTCCTTATCCACATAAGCGGATGCATATTGTACTAAATGGTTAAATTCCGTAAAGTACTCCATAACACTCATCCCTCCTTGCTTGAGTTCATAGAACTCTTCAACTCTAGTTTGGACGATGCCCTCACAGATATGACGTGCACGGAAAACATCACGAAACTCCGTCCATGTCACACGATGGCCTTCAGCGATCTTAGCAAGATATTCAGACCACCAAGCCCCAGCGGATCCATGAAGTTGCTGAGTGGCAAATAAAGCCTTCTCATATTCATCACACTGGAGCATTCCCAGTTTAGTTTCAATAACCCGAAGCCAATGATCTGCCTCCAAGGCTTCTTTAGCTTCCAAGAATACCGGTGGTTGTCTTGCTAGAAAATCCAAATAAGTGTTCAGTGTGGGGTTTTGCTGTGAGGTCTCCTGTCGGATGCCTTGCTGCACCAACATCTCAAGAGACTCAGCCATTTTTCCCAACACCTCCGCCAGTCCGGTTGATGATGGCGGTGATCGTCGCTGCGACGAATCATTTCCATCACGGCTGGAACCACCAACCTCATACCTGGAATGAGTATGATCCATACTGCAAGAGCGAGCAATTTATGGTTAATATCCAAGATTGTGCTCAACTTGAACTCAACATTATTAACCGCAAAAGCTCACATCAACAGTGCAGCATACATGAAGGAAACAAGGTTTTTGACAATTCTGAAATAGAACCAATGATTGCTCAAGTTTGTCAAACACTTAAACCAACAAAAAGTAAGGATGGAAAATAACTAATGAACATGTCAGGGAACTTCGAGAAGTATAAAAACCTTCATGTCCACAACAAGTCTCAAGTTACATGGGCAATGAACAAAGCTCTGTCAGAATGACCATTTGTCTTTATTCCCAGAATTTGATTATGAAAATGGCAGTTTAATGTCTCAAGTTGAATATCAAAGTTATAGGTAACTTCAATATCTTTCCATCGAGTATTTATTTGCCTCCATATAAGTTATGTATCAGGAGTTATGATATTTCAAATTGACAGAAATCTGGAACAATTTTGACAGCACCTCTTCTGAAAGTATCTTTTTTTCGCAAGATTTCATAAAGTTCTACCCCAATTCTGTAGAAACTTTGAACTACAAAGTCGTAGCACATACCACAAGCTTTCCTACGGTATCTTACATGACCCTTATAGATTTTTTTAAAGAACTTATGGTCGAAATACAGAAAATTCCAGATAGCATTTTTGGTCTGCCCTGTTTTCGGACAGTTAACACTCATCTGAGATTTTCATCCATTTGGAGGGGAATTCTGTTCTGGAGTTCTACAGAAAGGTTGTATAAGACTTCAAAAACTTTCCACAAATGTATCCTTCACCTCCATTGGTTCAACCAATAAAAAGTTATGCCCTGTTCAAATTCAGCAAAAATTCTGCCAAAAACAGGAGAGATGGTTTCTAAATATTTGAGATGGAAACTATACTCCCAATTGACTCTTAGTTTAATATAGGAGTTCATTAACCCCTAATGGAATCCCAGACTCCAAATTTACTCTTTTATTTGAAAATTTCATTTTTCATGCAGTTAAAAACATATTACGGTACTACGTTTCCTCACCAAATCAAAATCCTAACCGGCATTACACCGGCATATACGTCTCAAGTGGTGGCACTAAAACGATCACTCACACACGTTTTCTAAACGAGATGTTCTAACGTGGTCAAGTACCTGCAGAAAAACAATCAATAGTGATGCACACAAAGGTTCGTAATTTCAGGCAGGTCCATATCATAGTAAAAACATACTCCTCGTATCATTGCCATACGGGCCGTCCTTGAGTCAAGTCACGTCTCAAGGTACATGATCGGGTTATTCACCACCCGATGGGGGGCTCCACACCTTTGCTAAGGCACACCAGTGGAACAGCGCTTTCGTAAGACTCATAGGACATGAAGAGTCCTAGAGACATACTTCGTGTTACAAACCACACGATGCGGTCTCCTCCTCTTGCCCCTGGGTTTGTGCACTGGAGGCTAGTGCATTTCATATGTCTCTAAGACATGAAGAGTCTTAGAAAACATATTCACTTCCTGTCCATTGCTGAACGGGACATCCCACACTACTTTCCTCGTATGGGGTGAATGTGGCCTAGAGGGGGGGTGAATAAGCCTTTAAAAGATTCCTGCACACTTAATAAAATTATCAGAAACTTGATGGACCGGACTAGTCCGGTTGTGTGGGCGGACTAGTCCGGTGTGCTGAATTATGTGAGTTAATTAAGTGTGTTTCAAAAATTTAATCTTTCAGCAGCGGAATGAGAACAACAGTTTTTATAAATTAATTTATTGTATGGATGCACGTGCAAACTTATAAGTAACTCAAATAATGACTAGCAAACTAGTGATCTAATGTATCAAAATGTAAAATAAATGAGAGACAAAAGACACAAATTTTTACCGAGGTTCGATCTCACCAAGAGATCTACGTCCTCGTTGAGGAAGCTCACACAGAGCCGGGTTCCCAACCCTTTCCCTCTTCAAGTCACCACACAGGCCGACTTGACTTCACTATCAAGTGTAATCACCGTGTTTATGGGGCAACCTCACACGTTGAGGGCTCCCACAAGAATTACAATGAGAAGTTGATCAAATACACTCAAAAAGATTACAATGCAGAATATGAGTGTAGAGAGATCAAACCCCAAGAGCTCACAACGAAGGAACGACGATCTCCCAATCCCAAATCCAAGTATTTGATTGATCTTCACCTTTTTGCACCTTAGATGTGTGGGGAGACGTGTTTTTGGGCTCTTGGGACAGGTGGCGGCGCTAGGGTTTGAGTTTTTGACAGTGTGAGTCGTGTCTCTATTTAGAAACAACGAAGGACCTCTTTTTATAGGGTTTCCAAAGAAGTTACCGTTGTTAAACCTACTACCGGACTAGTCCGGTATATGATCGGACTTGTCCGGTCTACTTCCAGTGGGTTAACCGGACTAGTCCGGTCCACAAACCGGACTTGTCCGGTGCTATGTGAAATGGGGTTCCAGAAACTTCAGCGGACTAGTCCTGTCGCTTGGATGGACTAGTCCGCAGTCCTCTAAAGAGGACAACAGAGACATGACCGGACTAGTCCGGTTCAAAACCGGACTTGTCCGGTTGAGTTCCAGTAAGCTGACCGGACTAGTCTGATCCATGGACGGACTAGTCCGGTGTTCAGTGGATTTTAGTTGATTATTAGCCCTTACCCTTACGCAAAGTCATGAGCTCTTGGGATGTGTCTCTCACACACAACCTATACATTTATATCTACTTTGCTCTTCTAAATTCCACTAAAGTCTTCCTTTTCGGGCACCACTCTATTTTTCACCTTTTTTGTGTGTGCCGAGCCAGTTCACTTTGTTTATCCTGCAATCATCTTAATAGTTTCATTAGGATCTCATATGTTCGTCATCAATTAGCCAAAACCCACAAGGGATATCCTAGATGCACTTACAATCTCCCCCTTTTTGGTGATTGATGACAACTATTTGAGATATCACAATTGAGAATAAAAAGTTGATTTTCATAAAGTGTGCACATATGAGAATAATAAAGAATTCACAAAAAACTTCTCACATATGCACACACCTTATGGTGGGGTGCCTCACAGGTGTGTGATAAACAAAATGTGATAAATTAAAGACAAACAGTAGTGAACATATAAGTAGGCATTAGAGCATAGTACATCACACATAAGAAAAGAAATAGTGCATTACAAGATTTTAAAATAGGTACATGTCCTTGATCACAAAAGATCTTAATAACTAATACTAGATAGAAATAGTCCAAATCTAATCTCAATCTTCCCTAATCTCAATCTCTCCCCCTTTGGCATCAAGGCACCAAAAAGGGAAAAATTGAGGGGAATCACTCATCGCTGCCTCCTCCGTCAGTCTCAGTTTGATCTTCATCTTCAGCATCCACGGGAGCAGGATCTTCCTCTGAGTCCTCGGAGGCGGGTGGTGATCCAACGGGCTCAATCTCAAGCTTTGCACAGATAGACTTGATATTGGCATTGACGTACTGTTGATGTTTGTTCCTTGCAAGCTTTTCTTTGCGCTGCCTGTCTTCGATCTTACGGCAGCAGGCAAAGATGGAGGAGAGCATCTTGAGGATGCCGCTGGATGATTCTTGGGCAGGTGGAGATCCAGGAGGAGCAGCTGCAGATCTAGTATCATCATGAGCTTGCTTTGATCTCCTCTCCACTGGTGGAGAGGACGGGGCAGTTGGAGCCGGAGGGAGAGTGTACTCGGTGGGTTTTTGCGGCTTCAACCCCGTATGCTTGACATCCTTGACAAACTCGAGTCCCGTCACTTTCTCAATCATGTACATGATATATGGTGTGTATCCACAGGACCTATTGGGGGTAATTGAGATGTTCACAATGTCGTTGTAGATATACTCAAAGACATTGAATGGTCTCCTTCCACTGATGACCTTCATGAGAGTCCTCAAAGTCCCTTGTATAGTTCCCGCATCTCCATCCTTCGGAGCTATAGTCTTTCTCAAGACTCTATTTAGGACCACAAAGAAGGGCTTTAGATATTTGATGGTGGGAGGAACATATGGCATCCTTGTGTCATAGAGAAATTCAAGTTCCTACTTTTCCAGGGGTTTCAGATTATGAATGACCAGTTCATGATCCAAAGTGTGTTGGAGGTGAAGAATCCTAGCAAATTCATCATACGTGACACTATACCTTGAACCATGAGTCATCCAAGTAAGACTGTCTCCATCATCCCGAGCAAAGTAGAGAGTGCAGTAAAACTGGGTAATTACTTCATTGTTCCAGTCATACTCAAAGGATAGCAGGTCCGTCAGACTGTGCCTCTCTAATGCCTGCACCATCTCACGAAAGGCAGGATACCTCTTCGACTTCAGATATTCAACATTTAGCCACTGACTCTCTACTACAGGGTTCTTCATCTTCATGTACACATGCTCGTAGTAGTCTACATGGAAGTTGCTCCAGAAACTTGGATCAGAGCATTGCTTAGGTCGGTCATACACTTGAATCTTCCTGAAATTATCAGCTAGCTCACTCCCTTTTCCAGTGAAATCCTCACCGGAAGGCTGCCTGTTGCGGTGAATAGGGTTTTTCATCTTCAAGGGCCCAAGGGGACCACTAGCAAGTCCCTTACCTTTATTGAGAATTCTTTTTGGCCCTGACGAGCCCTCAGCAGCATCTTTCCTTAGAGGCCTTTTGCCAATGACTTTCCTCTTCTTAGGTTGATTGTTGTCGGAGGGTGGAGAGTGGACATTGACATCATGTCTCTTCTTCATAACTCTCTCCTTGGTCCTCCTCACTTTCTCGCGTTGAACGTCTTCATCAATGTGAAAGGAGCTGTCATCTGAGCCTGAAGACATGATGCCTGATAAGGAGTTCAAGGATTAGATGCAAATGGACTCATTATCGACTTCAAATGGGAACGTAGGGGTTCAACTGTCAGAGACCGGACTTGTCCGGTTTCAGAGTGCGGACTTGTCCGGTGGACCGGACTTGTCCGCCTCTGTGTGCCGAACTAGTCCGGCCTGACATAAGAACCCTAATGTTTCATTTGAATCAAATCTCGTATCTAAGGGAACACGGGTAGGAACATGGTAGGAATACATCTATTGAGGCAATGCACATCCTTTTGAAATCAAAGAAAACTAGCTAGAACTAGAAAAGTTGAGATTTTTGTTTAAAGGGGGAAATTTACCAAGATTTGAAGATTCACGTTGAAGAAGTGGAAATCAGTCCGGATGAGTCCGGAGGAGGGAGACCACTCGTCAAGGGGAGTCTTTTTCGCGAAGAAAAACTCGATTTTGAGGGTTCAACCAGAAAATCACTTTGGGGGCTAGGGTTTTGAAGAGGAGAGGGAGAGCAAGTCTAATGAGGGGTGAGGGAGAGATCTAGGCCGGCCAAGTGCTTCTATATGCGACTGACCGGACTAGTCCGGTCATGGTAGCGGACTAGTCCGGTGCCCTTGAATTAACCTAACTATGGTCTATCCGGACTAGTCCGGTCGACAACCGGACAAGTCCGGTTCCAGCAGACTTGATGCAGATAATAGAGTTTAGAGGTGATCCAAGGACACTAATTTTGCAAATAGTCTTGGTGATTACGACCAGTAGGCAATCAGCAATCGAACAATGGTCATAATCCTCAAGATTTCTTCATAAAAATAGTTTTCTGAGTAGAAAAGGAGAGGAGGAGCATTTTTAACAATACAGAGGAACATTTTAAGTTGCAACCAGGTATGCAATGTTTCAAGCCACATTTCAAGAGTCAAGAATGTTTAGCTCATTTCTTAGTTCACAGAACCTTTTCTCATCTAATGGTTTGGTAAAAATATCCGCAAGTTGTTTTTCAGTCCTAACATGTGAAATAGCAATGTCACCTTTTAATGAATGATCTCTAAGAAAGTGATGACGGATATTAATGTGTTTAGTTCTTGAGTGCTCTACAGGGTTGTGTGCAATCTTTATAGCACTTTCATTATCGCATAGAAGCGGGATATGACTTAGATTGTAGCCGTAGTACCTAAGAGTTTGTCGCATCCAAAGTAGTTGCGCACAGCAACTACTGGCTGCAACATACTCCGCTTCCGCTGTAGAAAGAGCAATGGAGTTTTGCTTTTTAGATGACCAAGAAACTAGGTACCTACCAAGAAATTGACAAGTCCCTGACGTGCTCTTTCTATCGACTTTGCATCCTGCATAGTCGGCGTCAGAATACCCTATCAAGTTAAACTTGGATCCTTTGGGATACCAAAGGCCCAAGTTGGGTGTGTGCACAAGGTACCTTAGGATTCTTTTTACAGCAATTAAGTGACACTCTTTAGGTGCGGCTTGAAACCTTGCACACATGCAAACACTAAGCATAATATCTGGCCTAGATGCACATAAGTATAGTAAGGAGCCAATCATGGACCGATATACCTTTTGGTCCACATTTGGACCATCTTCATTGAGGTCGAGATGTCCGTTGATGGCCATGGGTGTCTTGATGGGCTTGGCTTTGTCCATATTGAATTTCTTGAGAATGTCTTGTGTATATTTAGTTTGGCTTATAAATGTACCTTCTCTCAGTTGCTTCACTTGAAATCCCAAGAAGAACTTCAATTCACCCATCATTGACATCTCGAACCTGTCTGTCATTATTTTGCTAAATTCTTCACAGAAGGACTTGTTAGTGGATCCAAAGATAATGTCATCAACATAAATTTGACATACGAATAAATGATCATCAAAATGTTTAGTAAAGAGTGTATAGTCAGCTTTACCAATTTTAATCCATTTTGAATCAGAAAATCTCTAAGGCACTCATACCAGGCTCGAGGAGCCTGTTTGAGGCCATAGAGAGCCTTACGCAGTTTATAGACATGGTTGGGATACTCCTGATCTTCGAACCCCGGTGGCTGCTCCACATAGACTTCCTCCTTTATCGGACCATTGAGAAAGGCACTCTTGACGTCCATTTGATACAACTAAAATTATGGTGAGTAGCATATGCCAATAAAATGCGAATGACTCAAGTCTAGCTACAGGACCGAAGGTTTCATCGAAATCCAAACCTTCCACTTGAGAATAACCTTTGGCCACCAACCTAGCTTTATTTCTTGTCACTACTCCATGTTCATCTTGCTTGTTCTGAAAGACCCATTTGGTTCCAACGATGTTCGCCCTTGGTCTTTCCACCAGCTCCCACACTTCATTTCTTTTGAAGTTGTTCAGCTCCTCTTGCATCGCAATCACCCAGTCTGGATCCCTTAAGGCTTCTTCTACCCTGTATGGCTCCAGAAAAGACACAAAAGAATAGTGTTCACAAAAATTTGCAATTTGAGATCTGGTAGTTACTCCCTTAGCAATATCTCCAATGATATTGTTGACAGGGTGGTCCCTTTGCACACACTGATGTACTCTTGGGTGTGGAATTTGTATAGTTGCTTGTTCTTCATTGTCTTCATGTGTCATGTCTCCCCCTAGATCATTCCTTCCATGATCATCTTGATTTTCTTGATCTTCTTCAACCTAATCTTGTGTAGGAGCTCCCCCTTGATCATTACTTCCTTGTTGAAATTCATCTTGTGTCTCCTCTCGTGGTAGGATATCACCAAGTGCCATTTTCTTCAGCGCTTCACATGGGGCTTCCTCCTTATCTAGCATAGACTTATCGACTTGCTCCACTTGTGAGCCGTTAGTTTCATCGAACACTACATCACGCGCTACTTCAACAAGGCCGGACACCTTGTTGAAGACACGATAGGCGTAGGCATTCGATTCATATCCGAGCAAGAATCCTTCATCGGACTTCGAAGCAAACTTCGAGGCCCTTGGTTTCTTGTTCAGAATAAAACATTTGCAACCAAAAACTTTGAAATAGGAAACGTTAGGCTTTTTACCCATGAGAAGCTCATATGGAGTTTTCTTCAGTAGTCGATGAAGGTACAACCAATTTGTGGCATGACAAGCGGTGTTCACCGCTTCTGCCCAAAATCGGCCTGACGTCTTGTATTCATCCAACATTGTTCTCTCCATTTCGATCAATGTTCTGTTCTTCCTTTCGGCCACCCCGTTCTGTTGAGGAGAGTAGGGTGCCGAGAATTCATGCTTTATACCTTCTTCATTGAGATATTCTTCAACTTGGGTGTTCTTGAATTCTGTCCCATTGTCACTTCTGATATTCTTTACGGTTGATGAGAATTCATTTTGAGCTCTTTTCAAGAACTTCTTGAGGATTCCCTGAGTTTCTGATTTATCATACAAGAAAATACCCAGGTAAATCTTGAAAAATCATCAACAATTACTAAACCATATTTGTTACCGCCGATGCTGATGTACGCAATTGGACCAAAGAGATCCATGTGGAGAAGTTCCTGCGGTCTAGCGGTGGTCATCACATTCTTGGCGGGGTGTGGTGCTCCAACCTGTTTTCCTGCTTGACAAGCGCTGCACGGCCTGTCTTTTTCAAAAACCACATCCTTAAGACCACGGATGTGACCACCTTTTAGAAGTTTCTGCAGATTTCTCATTCCAACATGGGCTAGCCGTCTATGCCACAGCCATCCCATGTTGGTCTTAGCAACCAAGCAAGTGTTGAGTTCGGCTTTATCTTTGTTGAAGTCAACAAGATAAAGCTTTCCCTTCAACAATCCCTTGAATGCAATCGAGCCATCACTTCTTCTAAAGACGGTCACACCCTCATTAGTGAATAAACAGTTGTAACCTTTGTCGCATAGTTGAGATATTGATAAAAGATTATAATCTAGAGAGTCTACATGTAAAACATTAGATAAGGTGTGTTGAGAGGATATTTCAATGTTACCACTACCAAGGACCTTTCCTTGGCTGTTGTCTCCAAAGTATATACCTTCACTTGGATCCTTGTTGTACTCGTATTCCACAAACATACCTCTCTCTCCGGTCATATGATTTGTGCATCCGCTATCTAGCACCCACTTAGATCCACCGGAGGAGTAAGCCTGCAAAATAGAATTATTTCTGGGTTTTAGGTACCCACGCTTGCTTGGGTCTTCTCAGGTTAGTCACAAGAGTCTTGGGCACCCACACACAAGTTTTCAAGTTCTTGTGGCGTGGCCCTGTATATTTAGCAATGACTTTTCCATACTTGTTTTTCATGAGAACATAAGAAGCATCAAATGTATGGAACAGTGTTTGTAGCTCAGATTCATGGGATTTTTCTTTAACAAAAATGATCCTATTCTTAGCATGATTAGGAGTAGACATGTGTTTGTTCCTGTCAAAACCAAGACCATCTTTGACATTGGGAGGTCTAGTGATCATATATGCACTTCGTGCATATTTGATCTTCTCCTTATCAAAGATGCCGTTTTGAGAAGAATGCATGTCATGAGAAGTTGAAGCATTAGAAATTACATTTTTCTTACTAGAGCAAGTGCAGGTTCTTATTTTTGTCGAACTCATGTCTTTGGAGGAAGAGCTTTTGGAGGAAGAGGAGTCACTTTGTTTGAGCGACTCAACTTGCACCTCAAGAATTTTGTTAACTTTTGACAAGTTAGCAAGTTCTTCCTTGATTGCAATGTGCGAGTCTTCTAACTTTGAGTAAGTTTCCTTACTCAAGGCTAGCTCTAACTCAAGTGACTCATTCTTCTCTCTTTCAAGCTCAAGAAGCTTTTCAACTTCTTGATATCTCTTCCTCCCACGGATGAGCATATCTTCTTGTCGGTTGACAAGTTCCTCCTTTTCAAAGATTTCTTTTGACAACATTTCCATTTTCTTTAAAGCAATTTTACTTAGCCCTCTAAACAATTCTTCATTATCACTAGAGCTATCAAAGTCATCAATGGAGGAATTTAGCACAGGAGGAGTAAGTCGAACCTTTTTCTTGCCTTCCTTAGCCATAAGACAAGTGTGGTTGTTTATGTCCCATCCTCCCATGTTCGGAAAGAGTGTGGCTCTCATAGTTGGTTTCTTGACTGCGATAGTGGCCATCTCTTCTTCTTCATCGGAGGAGGACTCGTCGTTTGAGTCCCACTCCTTCCCAATGTGAGCTTGATGGGCTTGTCTTCTTTTTCTGAAATTTTTCTTTTCTTGAGATCTTGTTTCCTTCTTCTTTTTGTTTTCTTCATAAGTACAGTCCACCATGAAGTGACCATACTCTCCGCAGTTGTAGCAAGTGCGTCGAGCCTTGGGTTTTCCTTTATCCTTGCTTTTGCCTTCATGTGAATT
This sequence comes from Neostapfia colusana, assembly GCA_030760725.1. Classification (NCBI taxonomy): domain Eukaryota; kingdom Viridiplantae; phylum Streptophyta; class Magnoliopsida; order Poales; family Poaceae; genus Neostapfia; species Neostapfia colusana. Next base: position 23,690,660 of record JASWHV010000011.1, read on the forward strand.
GTTGTCGTGTCTTCTCTTCATCATGCATTTGAACTTTTTGATGAACAGTACCATTTCTTCGTCATCAAGATTGGTGCTCTCGTCGCTTGTATCTCCATCGTCTTGGTCTTCACGAGTTTCTTTGAGTTTGGGTCTGCACGTTGCTTTGAGAGCAACTTCTTTCTTTCTTTCTAGAAGAGGTGAGCTCGGCTAAGTCTTTGACGTATTTAGCCTCTTTCTCCATCATTTCATGATTTATGATCTTTCCCAATAACTCATCGGGAGTCATTTTGTGAAACCCGGGGCTTTCTCTAATCATTGAGCAAAGTGTGACGTTTCTTGGCATGAAGGCTCTTATCATCCTTTTGACCTCCTCGTGATCAGTCCATTTCTTACTTCCATAGGCACGAATTTTGTTGATGAGTGCCTTCATCCGATTGTACATGTCTTGAGGTGATTCGCCTTCTTCAATAGCAAATCTCCCCAATTCTCCTTCTAGCATCTCAATTTTGGCTTCACGTACAGACCTATTTCCTTCATGAGCAGTTTTGAGTGTATCCCAGATTTCTTTTGCACTTTCTAGTCCATCGATCTTGGTGAATTCCTCTCTGCTCAGTGACGATGTGATTACTGCAACGGCTTGTGCATTCCTGTGAATCTCTTGTTCTTGTTCCAGAGTGAGTTCTTCATCCGTGTATGGGATATCTATTCCTGTGCAGACAATATGACAAAGGCTGGGGTTCAAGGATATTAGATGCATTTTCATGTTGTACTTCCACATGGTGTAGTCACTTCCGTCAAACTGAGGGGGCCTTCCCATGGGAATAGAGAGATAATGATTATTTGAATTGAGACGGTTGTAGTTGTAAGGATACCGGGAGTAGTCGTGATGACCACTCCCCATAGTCTTTTCTTCCTCTTTTCCCTTTTGTGCCATTAATTTCTTTCTCAGTAATGCCTTTAGCTGTATCACTTCATCATCGTCATGTGGACTTTCTTTCAGCACATCGAAGGCTTTGGCTTCTTGCTCCTCATCGTTGTTGTTCGTCTTCGGGATATCGTTGTTCTTCTCAGAGGCCATTGATCTCTCCGAGATGTGAGTCTCGTTGGTGGAGAACTTGGCTCTGATACCAATTGAATGTGGCCTAGAGGGGGATGAATAGGCCTTTAAAAGATTCCTGCACACTTAATAAAATTATCAGAAACTTGATGGACCGGATAGACCGGTTGTGTGGGTGGACTAGTCCGGTGTGCTGAATTATGTGAGTTAATTAAGTGTGTTTCAAAAATTTAATCTTTCAGCAGCGGAATGAGAGCAACAGTTTTTATAAATTAATTTATTGTATGGATGCATGTGCAAACTTATAAGTAACTCAAATAATGACTAGCAAACTAGTGATCTAATGTATCAAAATGTAAAATAAATGAGAGACAAAAGACACAAATTTTTACCGAGGTTCGATCTCACCAAGAGATCTACGTCCTCGTTGAGGAAGCTCACACAGAGCCGGGTTCCCAACCCTTTCCCTCTTCAAGTCACCACACAGGCCGACTTGACTTCACTATCAAGTGTAATCACCGTGTTTATGGGGCAACCTCACACGTTGAGGGCTCCCACAAGAATTACAATGGGAAGTTGATCAAATACACTCAAAGAGATTACAATGCAGAATATGAGTGTAGAGAGATCAAACCCCAAGAGCTCACAACGAAGGAACGACGATATCCCAATCCCAAATCCAAGTATTTGATTGATCTTCACCTTTTTGCACCTTAGATGTGTGGGGAGACGTGTTTTTGGCTCTTGGGACAGGTGGCGGCGCTAGGGTTTGAGTTTTTGACAGTGTGAGTCGTGTCTCTATTTAGAAACAACGAAGGACCTCTTTTTATAAGGTTTCCAAAGAAGTTACCGTTGTTAAACCTACTACCGGACTAGTCCGGTATATGATCGGACTTGTCCGATCTACTTCCAGTGGGTTAACCGGACTAGTCCGGTCCACAAACCGGACTTGTCCAGTGCTATGTGAAATGGGGTTCCAGAAACTTCAGCGGACTAGTCCTGTCGCTTGGATGGACTAGTCTGCAGTCCTCTAAAGAGGACAACAGAGACATGACCGGACTAGTCCGGTCCAAAACCGGACTTGTCCGGTTGAGTTCCAGTAAGCTGACCGGACTAGTCCGATCCATGGACGGACTAGTCCGGTGTTCAGTGGATTTTAGTTGATTATTAGCCCTTACTCTTACGCAAAGTCATGAGCTCTTGGGATGTGTCTCTCACACACAACCTATACATTTATATCTACTTTGCTCTTCTAAAATCCACTAAAGTCTTCCTTTTCGGGCACCACTCTATTTTTCACCTTTTCTGTGTGTGCCAAGCCAGTTCACTTTGTTTATCCTGCAATCATCTTAATAGTTTCATTAGGATCTCATATGTTCGTCATCAATTAGCCAAAACCCACAAGGGATATCCTAGATGCACTTACATGGGGGAGCTAAGCAAAATTGATCCGCTTTCGGTGGTGTTCCTTACCATTCTTACCTCCACGTAGGTGTGTCGTTACAGAATTGAAATACTGAATAAGAACACACTGTTATCTTGTCACCTTAAGTAACTATGCTAATAATAGTCCTATGTGGGCATACTATACGTTCCTCACTTGTGTACTTCTAAGTTTTTGAAAATACGCTCTTTTCATGCGTGCTATTCCCAATGCAGCTCTGATACCCCGCCTGTGGGGAACCCCTTCTGGGATCCACACTCCAGGATACACATTGGGTGGTGCCGTGCGATGCGGCACCCAACAACATACACGAAAAAACATTAAACGTACAAAGTCTTTTATTTATCAATATAGTGTCATTTACAAAATAATGTACCACGGAGGTACACGCAGCAAAATATACATAACTCATACTCTCGGTCCTAACTATGCAAAAGAGAAGACGTCCATCCCGCGGACGCTTCTTACTAGCTTCCACAAAGGTAAGTGCAGCGGCAGGGTTTCCGGTGAGTCTCCGATGTATCACCGTACAACCATCTTCATAGCAAATTTTATATAACCTGCAAAACACTAATAATGCAACCGTGAGCACGATGGCTCAGCAAGACTTAACCGACACTCCTAAACCATGAGACTCTACATGTAGGGATTAATAACATAGGAAAAGTATGATGCAATAAAGACACGCCTACATGTTAATCCTTACTTCCAATTTTATAGCAGCGGATTAATATGCCTTAGGCATCCCTCACATCGGAAGTCCACAATCAAACAAGAAACGCTTTCCTCCGATGTGGTTATGCCCAAAGTGGAAGATAAACTTAGTGAGCTCTACAACTATAGCATACATGGTTTGCAATACAATTAGCTTAAGAACCTCACAACAGCAATGATTCCTCTCACTTCATCTGGAAGTAATTACTACATCACAACTCAGTGAACAAGTGGTACTTATATAACCGCGAGGGACGGTGATTCGAATCAGGACACACCCGGAATACATGACACATACACCCGCCTCGAAAGACTCACACTAGAGCTCTTTCTTACGTTGTATGCAGCAACCTTTCACCCGTCACTCCAATGCCGAACAAGTTCTACCGACCCATCAGAAGGGCCACTACTCGGAACACGACGAAGTTGCTCTGCTAGTGGGTTTACACCTCTGACACCAACCCCAAAGGACGGCCGTATAAGTTTCAACACGAGAGTACCTGAGTTACATCGGTTTCCCGGACCTCATAATTCCAGTATGCATCTGGTACTGTTCAAACTTGCTCAACAGGGTGGCATACACATCGGTCCTTAACTGACACAAATAGAGCCACGGCAACACAGGCCCACCGTACTGCTGCTCCTACTCTCTGCCCGGTCTCATTTTCCATTCCAGTTATTCCATTCTCTAGAATCATATCCCGCTGAACCAAAATCCTAACATCGCGGGCAGCTTCCAACTACCCGACTTGTACCGGATCCTATACAACTTAAGCCTAGCCGAAACTACATGAAGGCAACCTGTTATACCCTTTAACTCCAAGGATTTTTGGGTCATGCATTTGGAGTATCAATCACCTTGACCTAATGCACAATACATACCAGACCAATAAAAGTGATACAAAGTAAATTATAAATAAAAGCTGTTAAATGCAAACCGGGGCTTGCCTCATGTTGCTGCAGGTTTAGTTCTACTTTATAGTCAGTATCTTGGCGAGGATTTAATCCTCAACTTGCTGATCCGAGTCGAGTTCTTCATCGAACTCCTTCGTCGTGTTTCCTACCAATATGAATATGCACAAGTTCATATTGCGAGTAAATGAATTATAAAACAAATGTGTTTTATGAACTAAGAATGGTTTAGACCAACTCTAAAGTGAGAGATGAGCTCTTTTATGGACAGAAGCAGAGGATAACTTTAGGTGGGCAGTGTATGTTTGTGGGAGTAAAATTCAAAGAGTTATATCTAATGGACATAAGAAAGGTAGTGGAAAGAACCCGCAGAAAACTGGAGAAGATTATCTCAACTTGCTCTGAAAGTTTTACAGTGGTCCATAGATCCTACAGAGGTATGTCTTGCAAAATTTCAGACAAAGTTGATGTAAGATGTGGCCTAAAGAATTTTCTTAGCTATTTGGCTTCTCTGAATTCCTATGGCAATTCTATGGTCTTGTCATGCTCCAAATTTGGTATTTCAGAAAATTGGGAGTCTTACGAGTCCATAGGACTTGGTTTCACCATTTTTGGAGCTTCCTACACAGAGATATGGAATTTACAAGATGGAGCTAAAAGCTGGAAAATTGGTTCTGTTATTTTTCCTAACTTTCAGAGAAATACAAGATTGAATCATCATTTGGCCAAGCAAATTAGGTCCAATGCATCTGAAAGTTTTAGTGGAGTTCAAGTATTTTTGGCAGAATGTCTTGCCCAAAATTGGGAATTTTCTAATAAACAGAACTCCTGTAAAAAATCCTACAAAATTTTATTTATATGAATTAATTAGCCAAATCCAGGGATTTTCATAAAAGTTCGGATGAACTCCTGGATAGTACTCACTTAGAGGAATCCAACGAAATTTGTTTGAGGATTTTTGGACTTTCCTACAGAAAGTTATGGGCTCTCAAAGTTTGAACATTTTCTGGAACCTATACTGGCGGACAGTGGGCCCCACTTGCAGGGTCTTCTTCAACCTCAGAACAGAAGCTCGGGCAGCGGCTGTGATGGTGGCGCCCTCGCCGGTACCGGGATTCCCCCATCCAACTTTGTTGATTCAGGCCGCCTGGGGGTTTTGAGGGATGGAAACCTGATGGTGAGGTCAAATCAGGCCGGTGGTGACTGGAATGGCGCCCCCCACGGCAGCAGCTGCGGCCATGACTCCGGCGACCTCTAGCTCGCACAAAAATGGCTCAAAAAACTTGGTTTTTCTTCATACAGCACCGTGGTGGAACCCTAAGCCTCGTCATGCGCTCAAATCATCTCAAAAATGGCTGCAAACAAGAGTTCATCGGCGACCTAGGGCCAAAACCGGCGGCGGCTCGAAATTCTCGAAGAATAGCACCAAATCTTGATGATTTTCGATGGTTTTTAATCCTAGAGGAGCGTGGGAAAGTCTAGAACATCTTTGTAGCTCGGCACAAGTTTTGGTTGAGGGATTACTACGAATTTTGAAGATTTGTGCAGCTCGGTTCAATGAATACCGAAGCAATAAACGGCAAAATTCTCCACCGTCGATGCATGAGAAGAGGAACGGTTTGCACAGTCGGTTTGCACACCTGAGGGCAGTCCTTTTTCGTGTAGAACGTCGGGCACGATGAGGCTCGTGTCGCCCGGGCGCCTGTGAACAGAGAGAGTCGGGCGACGGTTTGAGTTTCTTCAGCTGTGCGAGGAGAATCTGTTGACAGCGTGAGGAGGAGAAACAGTTCATGGCAGAAGCTAGCGCTTATCCTTCGTTCACCGGCTCACCGAGCAGGAGGTGGCGCTGTGAGACGTCAGTTGGCCCCGGCTGTCTGGGAGGTGGCGCTGCTGCGTTTGGATGTCTGAGTGAAAAACAGAGAAGACTTCGGGGTTAAGTCTACTGACAAGTGGGCTCCATTTCTCCCCTCTTATCCCCCAATTCCGTTTAAAATAGCAAACGAGCTTCAAATTTATTCAAACTTGGAGGATAGGCCAAAAGAAATGTGAGAAACATAATGGTGCACTCAAATTTGTATTTTGGTGAAGTTGGAATTTGAAACAGATATTTAAATTTTATTTAGAATTTTCTCCCGTTTAAATTCCAACAAATAGGAAATCCTTTCGAAATGCTCTGAAAATTTCATGCGCTATTATTAGATGCGTGGAGAACCAATTTGTAGCTTTAGATATCCGTGTTCGGAAATTTTTGCAAGTTCAAGTTTAGACTTGGAGCTCACACCTTTAAATTCAAAAGTTTAAATTCCCTCTCAGTTTCTCGGTGTGAATTGCAGCTCCACTTGCTAGAATTTTGGGATTTCATACCTTTTTGCTGTAGAAAGTTTGCCACGAGATGGCTCAGAGCGTCCGGACACTGGGAAGCCGAAGGTTTTCGTGCGTGCGGCGTGTTTTCGTCGAGGAGCACGGAAGACTGGGTTAGCAACAGCGGAGAGCCTGTTGGTGAGGCGAAAATATCGCAGTGGGAGCCGATAACGGCAAAGCAACGCGACCTGGGATGCTCGGGAGGTGGCAGCAGCGTTAGCCTCGGTGGAGCGCTGTGCTCGGCCGGCTCGGTGAAAAACAGATGATTTCTTCGGTGTGAGTTTAGTCATCTCACTGACATGTAGACCCATTTCTCCCCTCTACTCTTTTCTTTTGTTTTTACTGCAAATATCTCAGCTACCCACAATTAAATTGTAGACTTCACTACTAAGTCATGATCTAAATTTTAATTCTTCAACTTGGAGCTGGTTTGGCTAAATTTGATCACACTTGAATTTGGATTTGAAACTCAGTTCGACCCGTTCATGACATACTCGGATTCCCCGTCGTGTGGTGTTGAAACACGATCACGTACCTTGAGACGTGACTTAACTCAAGGACGGCCGTATGACAATGATACGGGCGTTTGTATTTAAAATTCAAATATGGTCCTGCCTGAAATGAAAACAACCATTGAGTGCATAATTATTGTATGGTCTTCTGCAGGTACTAACCACGTATGTATCCGTGTAGTAAACGTGTGCGAGAGACCGTTTAGTGCCACACTTGAGACGTATATGCCGGTATAATCCGGTTAGGATTTTCTTTTGTGAGGAACGCAGTACCAAGATATCATAGGCATATGCATGCAAAATAATAATAACAAGGAATTAAAATCACTAGGTTCAACATTTAGGGACTGGTTGGGTAGAAAAGTTGGAGGGTGATGAGTGTAGTTCTCAAAGACTGAAAAACAGAGTGCTCTGTTTTGGGCAGCATGTTTGCTGATCTTCAACAGGGCATAACTCACAGGTATTTTTGCCCAGGGAGGTGTGGTATATAGTTCTGGAAGGGTATTTAAGTACTCTACAACTTTGTTGTAGACTTCCAGAGTTGAAACACACCTTAAGATGGCTTAAATTCCAGAGGAATGTGAACTGTCCAGAATCAGGACAAAGTTAAACACTCTCTGGCCTGTTCTGTTTTTCAAACATAACTCCCAGTAGAAAAATCTAAAATTGTCATATGATACATCTTTAGAAAGGGTAGAAGATGTGTTACATCTTTGCAATTCAAAGTTTCTGAAATTTCAGCACAGATTTCAGTGGAAACCAGAGTTTAAAACAGCAACTCCCAAGGGAGGTGCTGTTAAAATTCTTCCAGAAATTCTGTTGTCTTTGAATTACCATAACTTTTTAACCAGAGCTGATATGAGGGCAAATAAGTACTCTTTGGAAATATACTGAAGTTAACTTTAACTTTGGTATTCAGCTTGAGTCATGAAAATGCACAGAACCAGATCAAAGTCTCAGATATGTAGAAACTGGTCATTCTGACAGAGGAATGACAGTTGAACTCATATGAGAGATTGTGTTACCCTAGAGGGGGTTTGAATAATTCCCATGGGGTAGAACATACTCATGAGAGGTTATGTTCAACTAGTGAAAGATTTGAGTATAGGTCTCACTCAAGTTCTTTTACTAGAAACCATGTTGGTGTCGTATTGAAGATAACAGGGTGCTGCACGTGATGACAAAGCGATACTGACGTCTCGTAATGACCAAACCTAGTTGTGGTGAGCTTCCAAAGAGGAGGTTCATCAAGTTGGATTTAACTAGCTTGTGTTTGGTCTGGTAATGGTGTAGCTTGTGCAAAGTTATTACATTATCTACATACGAGATGTATCGCGTGTTTTATTGTCATTATGTTTTACGCCTATTTTATTGACTGCATGCAATATGTTGCGGGACTGATGTTTATTGTCGTATGGTTGCAGATGGTTCGCACTAGGACCACGCACAAAGTTGGGGGCTCTAGCAAACAGGGAGGCGATGACTCCCAGCCACCGGCCTACGACAGCACCCCGCAGCAGCAGCCACCACCGCCGCCTCCGCTTACTCTAGCGGATGTGATAGCGGCACTGGTGGGGGGTCGTGAGGAGCAGACCGACCTGCTCCGCACGATGATGCAGAATACGTCCCAGGCGGGGGGGGGGGGGGGGTGTCAAGACAGAGGGCCTCGTGAGCCCCGTGAGGTGTCGTACTCAGATTTCATGAGTACGCACCCTCCAGTGTTCACAGAAGCTGAAGAACCACTGGAGACCGACAACTGGCTGCGGACAATCGAGTCCAAGTTCGGGCTGCTCCAATGTAAAGAGTGGCAGAAGACTCTATTCGCAGCACAGCAGCTTCACGGTGCCGCTGGTGCGTGGTGGGCGAACTATGTCGCCTCACGTCCGGCTGGCCATGCCGTGGAGTGGGAAGAGTTCCGGGAGGCGTTCCGCGCCTATAATATCCCTCCCGGGATAATGAAGAGGAAGTTCCAAGAATTTTTGGAACTGAAGCAGGCCGGGAGGAGTGCCCATGACTACTCCCGTGCCTTCAACCATCTGGCGGAATATGCGTCAGACTACATCTCCACTGAAGAGAAGAAGCGGGAACATTTCTATCGGGGATTACACCCCGAGATGAAGACACATCTCGTTCAGTGGAATCGCGGCACCTTCAATGACCTAGTCAATGCCGCGATTATGCAAGAGGACGCTCAGCGGAAGTTGGCAGCTGAGCAGAGGAAGCGCAGCGCTCCACCCAGCAGTGGGGTTGGCGCTCCCCACAAGTACCGGACAAATATAGCTCCCGACAAGATGAACTTCCATGAGGATGAAAATTTGTGGAGTACTTTTCACAATTGGATCCAAAAATGCCTCAAAAATATTTGGATTGGCACGAAACTTGGCATGAGCATTCCTAAGAATATTTAGGGCCTAATTGTGAGCTCAGCCTCTATGCTTACCTGTGGTAAATCCTATTTTTTGATTTGTGAGTTTTTCCTCTAATCAACCTATTGATGGTAGTTACTTGCTCTTAACATGTGTTCATGAGATCTCCACAAATGAGCTGGGTTGTGGTAATGTGATGAACACTCTAGCAAGTGACATCTTGGGCTTTTACAGGTGGCCACCCCGGTCCTTTTATAGTTCAAGACTGGGGTAGTTACAATGAGGCTTGGGGCCTGACAGGTGACCTCAAAGCTATGCGAACCCTATACATAATCTAGGGCTTTGTCCTCTGAGTAGAGTGGTCGATGGGGGAGTTAAGTCCTGCCTCCTGGCACGCTGAGCACCCCTGACTGTGTGTCAGGTGATGATGAAGACGCCGTCTTGTCGCTGCGTCTTCTCGCCCTGCTTGGGTGGCTTCGTGCCGTTGGGTGGCACTATACTACTGTCACGCCTTGCCGTCCTGTCTTGTCACCGTAATGGCAAACGGGCAGAGGACGAAGGCGTGTGTAGTGCACCATGCTTCTGGGGAAGGCGCAAGCCTTGATTGCGAAAACCTGACAGTGCACTTCATTCTTGACTTCGTCGACCCACAACCCACAATGGATCGTGGGGCACGTGGCGGCTCTGGAGCTCTCATCAACAGGTTTGGAGCCAGAGGACACGTGGCAGCCCCGAACCTCACCTCAGAGGGGAGGCTCGGACCAGAGCCCACGGCACATGTCAGCACCAGAGCTGTCCTCAGCAGGGAGGTGGCTCTGAGCCAGGGGAGACGTGGTAGCCCCGGACTTCACCACATCGAGGAGGCTCGGACCTGAGCCCAGGGCACGTGTCAGCACCGGAGCTGTCCTCAGCATGGAGGTGGCACTGATCCAGGGGATACGTGGCAGTCCCGGACCTCACCTCAGCGGGGAGGCTCGGACCGGAGCCCAGGGCACGTTTCAGCACCGGTGCTGTCCTCAGCAGGGAGGTGGCTCTGAGCCAGGGGACACATGGCCCCGGTCCTCACCTTAGCGGGGAGGATCGGGCCGGAGCCCAGGGCATGTGTCAGCTTCGGATCTAAAGCGCACGTGGCAGCCCCAGGGCTGATCTTGGGGCGAAGGACACGTGGCTAGGCTGGGGCCCGTATCAACAGGGAGGTGGGGCCCAGGCTGTCTTTTACCCACTACGCGGGGGTACCCGGTCTGCGTGGTACTGACAGGAGCCATTAAATAAAGTGAATTCAGATTCAAATTTAACCAGTTATTTCTATCTCCAAAAACTCAGTTTCATATATATAGAATATTCAAAGGCCTTAATTAAGTGATCAGCAAAGATGTTGGCCAAAAATATGCTAAAGATGATCATCACAACCTTAGGGCTGAATTCATGTTCCAAATGGAAATTCAAACCAAATTAGTGGAATTTAAACTCCAACCTACTTTTAAAGTTTAGAAAGTTGAAGTATAACGGATCACCATGGCTGAATATATTTTGGGTTGAATTAAATTGAGTCATCAGTGGAGAGAGGAACGAAAGTGAGTGGGAACCACATGTCAGCTGCTCAAACACAATCTTCAGTCGGTTCTTGCCTCACCGAGCGCCACCGAGAACCACCAAGCGGCAACATGCAAGCCACCTCCTATCCAATCTCTCACTCCTTAAAGACTCAGGTGAGCTCACGGAATTCTCCACTTCACGCGCCTCTGTGTGTCATCGAGAAAGCCAGAGCACTGAGCAAAAGGATTTTTCATCCACCGTCGACCAAACCCGGCGCTGCCTCTGTGATCAATCATTGGCCGCCGATTTTTGAGCGGGAGTGTAACACCCTCAATTTTACTACCATGCATTGCATACATTTTTCATATAGAGAAGAATTTAAAAAGAAGAAGAAATAAAGAGAGGAATATAGAAGCAAATAAAATAGTAAAAGGGAATAAAAATAGAAAACAATGGAAATAAATAGAAAAGGGAAATAAATAAAAAGAAAAAGAAAAAGAAAAAAATAATATAGCCAAATTGGGCCACCCTCAATTTTTCCCCAAAATTCCCAATTTTCCCCCAAATTCCCCTATCCCCTAATTTCCCTAATTTTTCCCAATTTCCCCTCTCCCCTAATCTCCCCTAAGCCGCACCCATATTTGGCCTTGTGGTGGCACTGTTTTCCTAGCATGTGCTCACATGAACCGGTCCTTAGATCTACGACAAGCAAACCACCATCGCATTTAGAAACATCCACAGACCAAGCTCGCCTAGATATCCACGATTCCATGCTCATTATCATCATAAAGTTCTCATCATCTTTATTCATATGAGTGCAGTAGCTAACAAGTTTTATTTCAGCTTCCCGTATCCTGTAGGTTAAGCGAAGCAAAAAAGGAAAAAAACGACCATACCCGACTCATCATCTTTCCCGGCGACAAGGAGAGTTAACAACACTAGTAAACTCCTATAAAAGGGTGTCCCATCCAGTTTACACAAGCATACGAGTTTTTGCAAGCAAAACAGTTTCAAAAACGTAAGATCAATATGGTCAAGGGGCACTTGTCTTGCTCCTGTGATTCGTGTTGCTCAAGCATCTCGAAGTCTTGGTATTGTAGCTCCTCGTAGATGGGCTCTTGAGCGTGTCCTTCTACTCACGACCACGCACATACAAAATTTACAGCAATCAATTATCATGCACAGACTTTACTCAAGATGCAATGAGGTGAATGAATGCAATTCCTATGGTGCAGTTTTATAAAACCAGTTTGTACGTGTTCTTACATGTTTTAGTAGGCTTTCATGGGGTTTTATGGTGATCAAGGTTGCTGGGATCAAGTGTGGACGTGGTGATGATCTTGACGCAAGATGTAGATCAATTCTACCATCAAAAATTGACCAAAACATGGTCTGTCCACACGCAGAAGTTTCTTCTCGCAGGGGGCGAAGAAAACAGGTGCGTAAAAACAGCGGCGATGTCGTAAGAGGGGTAATGAAGACCTACCTCACTTCTCCCTTGCTGCAGGGCCTCCATCCTAGCAATGGCAGCAGTAGAGGATTTTCCGTGGAGAATTACGGGGCTGCGGGTAGGGCAGAACGCCAGGGGCTTCTTTTCCGGCGACGGCGAGGCGCGATGGGGCTCGACGGCGGCCAAATTCAGGCAAGGGGGGAACTCAGCGACTTGGCAGCAAGGGGGCGGCTTGGCAGCAGGGGGGCGGCGACCAAAAGAGAGAGAGGTGTGGCTAGGGGGGAGTTATATTTATAAGGGGGAAAAGAGTCCTAGGGGTGGGGAACAAAGAGTCCTAGAGGTAGGGGACTTAACCAAAGAGTCCTAGAGGTGGGGGACTTAACCAAAGAGTCCTAGAGGTGGGAGACTAACCCAAGAGTCCTAGAGGTGGGGGGACTAACCCAAGAGTCCTAGAGGTGGGGGACTAACCCAAGAGTCCAAGAGGTGGGGACTAGGGTTCCCCCCTCTAATGGGCTGCGGCCAAGGGGGGGTGGGTGTGCCCAATTAGGGTTTCTCCCCCTAATTTGGTGCGGCCAATTTGGGGGAAAATTCCCCCCAAATGTGGGGGGAATTCCCCCTAGGGGAATTGTGGGGAAAATCAGGAAAATTAGAAAAATTTGGAAAGATTGAGGAAGGGGGGGGATTTGGGGAAAATTGGGGTGGCTCATTTTGGCTATTTTATTTTCATTATTTTCCATTTTTATTTCCTTTTATCATTTTAGTAGATTCTATATCCTTTTCTTCATTCCTTCTTCTTTTTAAATGCTTCTCTACATGAAAAATGTATGCAATGCATGGTAGCGAAATTGAGGGTGTTACACGGAGCGAAGGTCCATCTTTGAAAACACACTTGTACCCACGAGTTGATCGAACAGGATATCAATGCGGGGCAGTGGATATTTGTTCTTGATGGTGATGGCATTGAGCGGTCGGTATTCCACACACAACCTCAAGGTTTCATCTTTCTTCTTCACAAACAGCGCCGAGCATAGCCATGGCGAGGAACTCAGTCGAATGAAACCTTTACTCAACAAATCATTGAGCTGTTCCTTCAACTTATCCAGCTCATTCGGAGCCATCTTATACGATCTCTGCAATATTGGTGTTGTCCGGGGTGCAAGTTCAATCTTGAACTCAACATCCCGTTCAGGTGGCATGCCCGGAAGATCACCCGGGGTAGTCTCGGACCACGGGGTTGTCCTCTAACTTGGGAGCTTCAGTATGATAGGCGGCTGAAACTTCCGGGACATGGTTGTCTAATACGAGTGAATATGGACGGTGGAGTGGAGAGATGAGGTGAACCGTCCGTGATAAAATTTCCAGGACAGCGCCATTGTAACTTAGCCATGACATTCCTAAGATTGCATCAATCTTCTGCCCCTCAAGAATAATCATAGTAGTGGGATATATTCTCCCACCCAAGCACAGTGGTGCTTTTGGAATCATCACATTTGCTGAAATCTTCTCTCCCGGTGAGCAAATCATATATGAGAACTCGATTGGAAATACTTGCAGTTGATGCTTAACCACATATGATGCACTTATGAAGTTGTGGGTTGCACCAGAATATAATAAAATGATGATTGCATGATCGTTGAGAGTGAACGTACCCACCAGCACGTTCTCTCCTTCCGGTGCGTCCTCATTGTTGAGGTAGCAAACGCCCCCGGGTTGCTGACCTCCCTTCTTAGCCGGTGGTTGGCCTCGAGCACCGCCGTGATACTGGGCTTGCCCGCTGCTTTGCTGTCGCTGTGGGCAGTCCTTGGAGAAATGACCGTCCTGGCTACACATATAGCATGTGTAGCAAGGAAATCCCCCGCTGACCGGTGGACGGAATCCCGGGGCACATTGTGGCTGTGGAAACGCCCGGGGTACCATCTGCTGCTGTCGCTGTGGTTGCAGTCGCAGTGGTGGCATCGGCGGTCGGAATGGGGATGGCTGATAAGGACGACCCCCAAACTGTTGTCGTCGTGCCGGTGGATGCCACTGCTTGCCGGATGGTGTCCGATACACCATTCGGTATTTTTGGGGAGCTCCACCCCCGCTAGTCAGTGGAGCACTGGGTTTCCTATGCTCAGCAGCAGATTCCCGCTGAGCATTCTCTTGAAGAATCGAGGCATTGACGAGGTCGTTGAAGGTGCCGCGATTACATTGCACGAGATGAGTCTTCATCTCAGGATTTAAACTCTGATAGAACTGCTCCCGCTTCCTCTCCTCGGTGGAGATGTAGTCCGATGCATACTGAGCCAGATGAATGAAGACACCGCCTTGCTTCAGTTCCAAGACTCTTGGAACTTCCTCTTCATCATACCGGGAGGTATATGATAGGCGCGGAACGCCTCCCAGAATTCTTGCAATTCCACAGCGTGGCCAGCGGGCAGTAAGGCAAGATAATTTGCCCACCACGCACCAGTGGCACCTTGAAGCTGCTGCGCCGCAAAGAGAGTCTTCTGCCGCTCCGTGCATTGGAGCAGCCCAAACTTGGACCCGATAGTCCACAGCCAGTTGTCGGCCCCCAGTGGTTCCACAGCTTCGGTGAACACGCGTACTCATGAAATCCGAGTACGTAGTGACGTGGGGCCCATGAGGCCCCCCTTTATTGACGTGTCCCCACCTGGGACGTATTCTGGACAATCGTGCGGAGCAGGTCGGTCTGCTCCTCACGAGAGCCAACCAGCGCCGAGATCACATCCGCTAACGTAAGCGGAGGCGGCGGCGGTGGTTTTTGATGCAGGGTGTTGTCGTAGGCAGGATCTGGGAGTCATCACTCCCTTGTTGACTCGATCCCCCGACCTCGTGCATGGCCCGGGTACAAACCATCTGCAACCATAATGATAATAACATCAGCCAAACAGCATTCTCCATGCAGTCCAGAATTTAGTAGTAAAGCATAATGACGGTAAACATGCGATACATCTCGTACATGGATAATGTAATAACTTTGCACAAGCTACACCATTACCATACCAAATACAAATTAGTTAAATCCAAATTGACAGAATTCCTCTTTGGAAGTTCATCTCAACTAGATTTGGTCACTATGAGACGTTAATATCGCTTTGTCATGATGTATACTACCCTTTATCTTCAATACGACACAAACATGGTCTCTAGTAAAAGGAACTTGAGAGGTTAAAGTACTCAAATCCCTCACTAGTTGAAGATAAAAACTCATGAGTATGTCCTATACCATTGGGTGTAATAAAATCCCAATAGGTACAACAATCCCTCAAATGAGTTCAACTGTTCATTCCTCTGCCCAGGATGACCAATTTCTACTTATCCCAGATTTTGACCTGGTACCTGGCATTTTCGTAACTCAAGTTGAATACCAAAGTTAAATTTAACTTCATCATCTTTCCAACAAGTATTTATTTGCCCCCATATCAGCTCTGAGTAAAAAGTTATGATAACTCAAAGTTGACATAATTCCTGGAAGAAATTTAACAGCACCTCCTTTAAAAGTTGCTGTTTTCAACTCAAAATTCCACTGAATTCTGTACTGCAGATGCACAAACTTTGAATTACAAAGATGTAACACATCTCCTAACCTTTCCAAAAATGTACCCTATGACTATTCTTGATTTTTCTACAAGAAGTTATGATTGAAAAACAGAATAGTCCAGAGAGAGTTTTGAGTCTGTCCTGGTTCTGGACAGTTTACACTCCTCTGGAATTTCATCCAGTTTGATGTGTGATTCTGTTCTGGGAGCCTATAAAAAAGTCGTAGAAAACTTCCTCATATTTCTATAACTATATCCGACACCTCCATTGGCCAAATAACTTGTGAGTTATGCTCTGTTAAAATTCAGAAAACTTGCTGCCAGAAACAGAGCATTCTGTTTTTCAAGTCCCTTGAGCTGAACAATTCAAATTTTGGATCTATCATCAAAACCAGAGTCCTAAGAACTAAGATTGGTTACATTAGTTCCTTTTCAAAGTTCTTTTTAATGCAATAATGATTATTACATGTCGGTACTACGATCCTCACCAAATTGAAAATCCTAACCGGATTATACCGGCATATACGACTCAACCGTGGCACTAAAAACGGCCTCTCGCAAACGTGTGCTACACGAGATACATACGTGGTCATCCCTGTAAAATAACACTCAATAGTGATTCACTCAGATGGTTTGTCATTTCATGCAGGTCCATATTTGAAAGTAAATACATACGGTCGTATCATTGCCATACGGCCGTCCTTGAGTGAAGCCACGTCTCAAGGTACATGGCCGGGTTATTCACCACCCGATGGAGGGCTCCACACCTTTGCATTAAGCACACCGGTGGACCACCGTTTTCGTATGCCCCAAAGAACATAACAGTCCTAGAGTACATACTTCGTGTTACAAACCACATGATGGGGTCTCCTCCTCTTGCCCCTGGATTTGTGCACTAGAGGCTAGTGCCGTTCGTATGTCTCTAAAAAATGAAGAGTCTTAGAAGACATATTCATTTTCCGTCTGTTGCCGAATGGAACATCTCATGCTAGGTTCCTCGCATGAGGGAGCTAACCGAAAGTGAACCACTTTCTGTAGTGTTCCTTACCTGTCTTACCTGAGTGTAGGTGTGTCGTTACGTAGTCAAAATTCAGAATTATAACAAGTAAGTTAGTCATGCCACTTTAAGTAACTATACTAATATAGTCCTTATTTGGGCATCCTAGCGCTTCCTCACCGTAATCCTAAGTTTTCCCGTAATACTGTCCTTATTTAGTGTGCTATCCCCTAAGCAGCTCTGATGCCAGCCTGTGACAGACCGAAATCCGTACCATCCAGGATCACAGAGAATGGTGCCGCACGATGCGACACCCGACATCACACATAACAAGGAAAACATAGTATTACATTCAAACTTACTGAATTTGTACAAAAGTAGTACAACCCTTCAGTTTACATCTACTTTACAGAGTCTACTGCAGCGGAAAGTATTTATACAACTCACGCCTACTCCTAACTAGCAAAAGTTGGTTGTCCAGCCCTACGGACAACCCACACTAGCTACACACAGCTTCACCGCGGCGTGTACGGCTCCCACACAGCCGTAGTTCCCGACGGAGAATATCCCTCGCGGTGGACTCGTACTCCGAGTCCGTGGGGTACTTCTCACCTGCAAACACTCATAGCAGCAACCGTGAGCACGATGGCTCAGCAAGTCTTAACCGACTCTCCTACACATGAAACGCTACATGCAAGTCGTACTCGAATATAGGATGAAAATTTGCAGCAAAAGGACACGCCTACATGTTCATTCTTAATTCATCTTTTAGTCACAAGTTAACGGTTCACAAATCTGAAATTTAGTGAGCAATATTGGTGGCACACACGTAGCAATACAAGTTATTCATTATCAGCAGTAATGCATCACAACCATTTCCAAATTTTTATCTACGTCACGACTCAGTGACCAAGTGGTACTCATTACTGTGAGGGACGACAAACCAACTCGTTATACACCTGCAGGGATACCTGAATAGCACGTCACGTACACCCATCCTCGGCGCTGCACAGCACACTCACTCGATGTCGTACGGGACAACCTTTCACCAAACAGCCCAAGCAACGAACCAGTCGCACCGAAACGAGCATTAGGTTCCCTACACGGAGCATCTCTCTGTGCCCGTTATCTGATTTCCACCTTGCTTCCCTCAACCTACACCTACAAATCGGTGTGTTATGCCTCGACGTCCGAAGGTATAGGTTACATCAGTTTATTGGACCCCATATATCCACATTCAAACTTGATCAGCGTGGGCCGCACATGGATCAGTCCTCAATCGACAGGGACAGGGCAACGCACACAAGAATTCCTCTTGCTGCGTCCTATGCCCCTGCCTAGTCTCATTTTCTTACTAAGTTACCTCACATCTCGACCAATCCTGTATGTGGCGAACCCTATACTCGCGAGTAGATTCCCACTACTCGACTTGTACCGAAGTCTATAAACATTAAGCAAGACATATGCTATGCGAGGACTTAGACACTATCCTCACTCTCTTTAGGAGAATCTGGTCATGCAATTAGAGTTTCAATCATCCTACATGCGAGGATCCGACGGTCTCGACTAGCCAGGATCATGCTGAGGGGTGCTGCGTTGCACAGCACCGGAAAACACACATAAAATATACAAAACGGAAGCGAAAATTTTATTACATAAACGAGTTTATGAACATTATTACATCAAAATATGTTAAGTCTACACTCACGGTCATAGACTAAGCAAAAGAAGTTCACGTTCAGCCCATGAACGTGCCCTCACTAGCACACACATGCACACTAACACGGCGGCGTGCACGGGTCCCACTCGACGGTAGATCCTTCTTAGGGGTCCGTCTCCTCCACGGGAGCCTCCTCCTCATAGCACCCTGCAAACGCTTGAAACACAAGCAGTGAGCACGATGGCTCAGCAACACTGACCCGTCTTACCTACACATGAAACTCTACATGCTAGGTTTGCAGTGTGTAATAGGAAAACATGTTTCAAAAGACACGCCTAAATCGTTGAACCTTAATTTCAAGTTTTAGCAGCAAGGTGTAGGAAAACCTCGTTCTAAGACACATAAGAAAGCCACAATCAAACAAGAAACACATTTCTCTTATGTGCTTTGCCTAAGGTTGAAAAGAACTTTAATTAACTCTAAACTACAGCAAATCATTAACAAGCAATGTAAAGCTTTCAACCAGCAATCTTTTAACATGACACTAGCCTGTTCTTTCTGTGTCATGGTACAGTGAACAAGCGGTACTCACTGACCGCGAGGGACGGAGATTATAATTGATTTGCACCTGCAGGGTTACCTGAATAACCCATCACGTACGCCCGTACTTGATGTTTCCTACAGAAACCACCACGGACGTCGTACACAACCACCTTTCATCCGTTAGCCAAGTGTTGAACCATTCCTATCATCCCGAGAAGGAGGTCTCTGCATGGAGCATCTGCAGTGCCTGCCAGCCGATTTACACCTTGCTGCTCTCAACCTACCCTCTGGACGACAAGCAATGCCTCAACAGATCGCTACCCGACTTACATCGGTTTCCCGGTTCTCATATATCCGGTAGGTCTTCGGTACTGTTCTAGCTTGTTCAACATGCCCACACACGGCTCGGTCCTCAATCAACACAAGCGGAGCTATGGCACCCAGGCCCCAAAGTCCTGCTGCCCTTACTTTCTGCCCGGTCTCATTTTCCTTCCATGTGAATCATTTGCTATCTCTAACCGAGTTGTGTATCTCTAGCCTATTCTCGCGAGTAGATCCAACTACTTGACTTGTACCGAATCCTACACTACTTTAGCATTGCAGTGGCTACTCAAGGGTTAAAACTTAAGCCCAAAACCCTGGTTCTCTTGGCTATGCATTTGAGTTTTCAAACAAGACTCTAATGCACAATTGTAAGAAATACATAAAGTAAGTTATCAAAACAAAAGACTTTATGAAATGGCTAATCAAACCGAAGTTTGCCTTGGTGCTGGTCGTAAGCTAACTGTTCCTCCGGAGGAATGAAATCCAGAACCTTCAAGCCTTCTTCGATCTTAGCAACTACACGGAAAAGAATTACGATGCGTGTCAATTTAAATGCAAGTGAGCTGATTGTGATAATGTGAAGACTATAAATATATCTAGACAGTCCTATTGACTTTGAAATTTTTACTGTGGTTTCGATACAACCTAAACAGGTACTTGGCCAAATTTCATTTGAAGTAAAGCTCATTTGAGCCCTGCACAAATAAATGTGTATTTGGCCCTAATTAGAGCTCGTAAGGTTTTCTAAGTATTTTCATGGATCAAGCCATGACTTTATGGAAACTTATTTTCATATGGTTCTAATGGAATTGGTTTCATCTAATTTGAAGCATCCTAGCAAAAGGTATGAGCTAAACAAGTTCAGAGAAAATTTGAAAAATGTTTCTGGACATTTTTCTTTTTCTCTGGATCAGTTTCCTTAATCACACCATTAGGTGGATCTAATTAGTTCTAATGGATCTGAAATTCTTATGGTAGCTCAGGAGTATTACAAGGAACATCCTGGCCAAATTTCAGAATTTTCCACTAAAGGGTTCTCCAGTTAAAATTCTAAGAAGATTAAATTTTGAAGAATTAATTCTGTAGAAATAATGGGTTTCAAGGAGTGAAACTTGATTTTCTGGAAAGTACTCAGAGACATGAATCCAAAAAAATTTAGTTCACTCAATTTGAACATTTCTAGCCAAAGTTATGGATTTCTAAAGTTGGAGCCGAATTCTGATTTATTTTCCAATAGAAAATCCCTTCCCGCGCTGACTCAGCCGCTGACAGTGGGACCCATCGCTTTTTTAAATTAAACATGGTGCGCACTTTAGACAGCGGCTGGCAGATGGGGCCCGCCGTCTTCGTCTCCCTCTCGCCACCTGACAGCCCCGCGGTGGCGCACTCCGGCGAAGCTCGCCGCAGGCCGATCCCCTGCGCCAAGGTTCACGAAACTTGCCAATAGGGCCTAGTCCGACATGAGGAACACGCTGGTCGGGTCGGCGGTGGTCGATGGTGACCGGAACATGGCCGGTGACGTGCGGCGGCTTCGGAAGAACTTCGGCCGTGTTGGCCGGACTCCCTAGCACCCCAAACGCTCGAGCAAAGGGTCGTACAGCATCAGTGCACCCTAGGGAAGATTGTCGTAAACTCAAATGATCTCAGGAACGGCTCTAACTAGCATGTCAGCGTGCGACCTAGGTCAAAAATCAGGAAAGCTAGCAAAACTCGGAGAACAGCGGCTATACTCGATGGTTCTCCGAGGTTTCTGATCCTATGGACTCGCACGGGCATCTAAAAGTAGTTTGCTAAGTTTGGTGATGAGTGGTGCGGCGTGTAGCACAAATTTTGCAATGTTGGCCGCCGGTCTTTTTTGTACTCTGGCGCAAAAACGTGAAATTCTGGATAGAGCAGCCCATGGCATGCAGCCGGAGCTTGTGGTGAGGGAAGAGGGGACCTTGACGAACCTCTTTGCTGTTCACAGCTCGAGGAAAGACAGGCTGTGGTGGCCGGACGATGCGTACTCATGGCAGTGGCTCGGGTGGAACCGAGGAAGAAGAAATGGTGCGGTGCCGGCCGGAGGAAGGTGATCATGAGCCGCTGATGGTTCGAGGACGTCGAGTGAGGGTCAGCGCAGCTTTTGAGCTGCTCAGCCGGACGTCAAAGGCACCGGAGTGTGTGATCTCCGAGGGAGGGAAGGAGGTGGAAGCTCGGGCGATGTTTTGGACGCACGAGCGAGTGGCGTGTCTGAGCAGATAAAAATCCATTTGTGTGTCGCCGGGGCGTGTCGATCAGCACAAAACGGGATTGAACCGCCTCCGGGGTGAGCAGGGATGCAGGCAGCTGCTGTCCTGTCAGTTCCTCGCCGTGGCGTTCAGCCGAGTGCGCGCACGACCCGAGTGCCTCGGAGGAATCCTGTACTCTCGGGTGTGTGACTGACATGTGGGTCCACAATTCAAATTTGTCCCACAAAATAGAATTTTACTAGTGCCCTAAATAATGGGGACCCTAATACCCTTGGCAATTTGATTAATTCACCAAATGCCCATTCGAAATTGGAAGGATTCAAATTGTGAACTGGTTTGAATGCATTTTGATTCAAATGGCAAACTGAAATTTAAATTCAGTTTGAATTTTTCTCAAAATGGCTCATTTCAAGATCAACTCTAAATGGAGTGAAAATTGGTGTGTGAGCTCATAAAAACGTGCTGAGTGTGAATATGAATCCCACTTTTGAATTCATGGGATGAAGGGGGTTTGAATTAGAATTTAAGTTCAAACTAACCTTTTAACAATTGTACTCAAAAGCATCTCAAAAGGTTTTGGATTTGGGTGAAATTTGGCATGAGAATTCCTAACAAAGTTTGGAAGTTAATCATATGCTCAGCCCCTATATGATGCATGTGGGAAATACCACTTTTGCGTTTTGTGAGTTCATCTCCTAATAAATCTATTGATGGTGATTACTTGCTCTTCAATTGTGTTCATGTGATTCCCACAAATGAGTTGAGGTGTGGGTGTGATGAACACTTCTTAGCAAGTGAAAAACTGGGGCCCTTACACTACACCTAATGCACATACATACTTCAAGCTAAGTGAATATAAAGCAAAACTTGATAAAAATTGTTAAATGCAAACCAGGGCTTGCCTTGTTGCTTCTGGTCAGGGGTTAGATGTTCCTCCGGAGTTATGAAGTCCAAGATCTCTGGAGTCTCCTCGCCTTCAATGACTACATGTAATCAAATTAACGGTATGTGTCAATTTAATGCAAATATGTTGATTTGACAATTATAAAGACCTTAGATATAGCTAGAAATCTCTTTTGGCTCCTAAATTTTTCCTGTGGCTTGGTGATAACCTAACCAGAGAGCTGGCCAAATTTCATTTTAATCAAAGCTCATTTGAGCGCTCCACAAATAAATGTCTAAATGGCCATTTGTAGAGCTTCTAAGGATTTCCAGAGATTTTCATGGAGCAAGCCATTACTTTCTGGAAACTAGAGCTTTATATGGTTCTAATGGAGTTGGTTTCATGTAATTTGGAGAATCCTAGAGAAAGTTATGCCCTAATCAAGATTTGAGAACATTCTGAAAAATGTTTCTGTACATTTTTCTATTTTCTCAGGGTAGTTCACTTAATGACACAATTAGGTGGAAATAATGAGCTCGAATGGATCTGAAATTTTTCATGTGACTCGAGGATCTTCAAATAAACATCCTGGCCAAATTTCAGAATTTTCCATAACGGAATCTCCAGATAAAATTCCCAACAGTTTAAAGTTTAGGGAATTAATTCTGGAAAAATATTGGGTTTCTGTGGGGACCACCCCGTGGTTCACCCACTCCAGGATCGCATAGGGTGGTGCCGTGCGATGCGGCACCCAACAGCACACACGAAAAGAATAAAGGATAACATACAAACTTTTATTTGATATAAAACAGCGGAAGTCTTTTACAAAACATAACTATACAGCGGAAGTAATGTACATATATGGCCTCTCATCCTAGCTACGCAAAAGTGCAGCCGTCCAGCCCGGGGACGCTACACACTAGCAGCAAGTAGACGGAGATTACGGCGGCGTGCAGGGCTCCAGCTCGGCCGTGTACCCCGACGGGGGCATCGCCTCGTCCTCAGAACCTTCCTCATAACTCTCACCTGCACACAGCTCAAATATTGCAACCGTGAGCACGAAGGCTCAGCAAGTCTTAACCGTCAACCCTAGGCATGGAACTCTACGTGCAAGGGTATGTAAGATAGGAAAGGATTTTGCAATAAAGACACGCCTACAAGTTGGTCCTTACTTTCAGTTTTATAGCAGCAGATTCATGTGCCTTAGGCAGCCCTCACATCGGAAGTCCACAATCAAACAAGAAACGCTTTCCTCCGATGTGGTGATGCCCAAAGTGGAATATAAACTTAATTAGCTCTATATCTACAGCAATCAAGGTATGCAAGACATTAAGATCAATACAGCATTTTCAGTTGGCTTATTTCACTTCTTACTACGTCACAACGCAGTGAACAAGCGGGTACTCAAATAACCGCGAGGGACGGTGATTGCAATCAAGACACACCCGGATAACACGTCACATACACCCACTTTCAGAAGCGTGATTCCACACCCCTTCCTACTCTGTTGTATGCGAAAACCTTTCAAAGGCAACCCAAATGCCGAACCGGTCCATCCGTAACGGGCAGGAGGTCCCCGCGTGGAGCGTGACTGTGCCCACCGGCAGATTTACACCTTGCTACCCTCAACCCACTCCTATTTACGGTTGGGTAAGCCTCGACACACAGGTTAACCAATTACATCGGTTTCCTGGTTCCCATATGCCAGTATGCATCCGGTACTGTTCGATACTTGTCCAGCAGGGCCGCACACAGACGGTCCTCAACCGACACCAACAGGGCTACGCACGTGAGACCTCTGCTCACTGCTTCCTATCCTCCCTGCTGGGTCTCATTTTCATACAACTCAAGCCATTATCTACCTCTTTTCTTTCCGGTGATAAGTACTATCTCGCGAGTAGCTTCCAACCACTCGACTTCTACCGAAAACTTAAACATTAGCATGGCATTCCTCTACTCGTCGAGTCTGTAAACTACCCAACCCTTATTAGGATTTAAAAGGCTATGCAATTGGGGTTTCAATCACCCTAACTCTAATGCAAGCATTCACCCTAGACATAAGTGATACAAATAAAAAGCTTTATAAAAGGTACTTAAGTGCAAACCGGGGCTTGCCTGGTTGTGAGTTAAACGGAAAGTCAGCTTCTGGTGGGAGGACGTCCAAGGGCTCCGGCGTATCCTCAACTTCGGTCACTATTATAAAATGTAATAAAATACATGTATAAGTATTAAGGATTTATAAGAATTGGACTTCTACTCATAGCTACTGCTATTTAAAATCCTTAATTGGCTTTGGGATTTTTACAGTGGATACTAGACTTTCTAAGGATGATTTGAGCCAAATTTGGAGACATGTCATTGCATAATGTAGTCTTTAAAATTCCTACAAGTACAAAGCTTATCTGAATTTTTGAGCCCAAATCAGGAGCTTGACATAGCTAATGGTGGAAGATCTGATTAGGGTAAGTCTCCATGGTTCTAACAAAATTTGTTTCACCATTTTTGGAGCTACCATCAGATATATATGAATTTTTGAACTTAAACAGGAGTTCTGAAAAAGCTTCTGTTTAAATTTGAATTTTCAAATAAAGGCTGAACTTGAGAAGGTAATTTGACCTAGCAAATGACCTCCAATGAAGCCCAAATTTTTACTGGAGATCAGTCTCTATGAATAGGATTTGCTACCCAAGTTTGGGGATATTTCATAAAGAATTGCTCCTGTAATAAATCCCTAAAGGATTTACTAAAAACAACTCTACAGAAATTCCTGGGCATTTTCATAGCCAAAAATTGGTTTCTCTGTGAAGTACTCCTCATGAGGAATCCAACAAAATTGGTCTCACTATTTTTGGAGTTTCCTACACAAAGTTATGGGCTTGCAAGGATCAGCTAAATTCTGGAATTATTTCTCTAATAGAAACTTCAAATAATTGGGCTGGGCCCACTGTTTTAATTCGGACCAGTCAGATTTCGGCAACACCGGGGGCAACGGGGTTATTCCCGCGCAGCCGCAACAGATCCGGCGCCACAAACTGATCCTCGCGCGAACCCGGAGGCTGACCGGTGGGACCGGCCCTCCTTCGTCTTCCTCGCGCTGCCCGCGCCTTCCGCGGCGGCGCACGCCGGCGAGGCTCGCCGGGACAGGGTTCCTGTGGTCCGAACTTCGTCAAACTCACCGCCTGTGAGTTCTACACCGTGCTGAACACGATGGTGGGGTCGGGAGCCGATGACAACGGCCGGAAAGGTGCTTGCACCTGCGACCATGCCGAACCTTACTTCGGCGACCTCGCTCTCCCTCAACAGTGGGTCTTTCAGGCTAGGGTTGGATCCAAAAGCACCAGTGTCCTATGGACATCCTCGACCCATAGCTCGCTCTCCCTGAAACCCACCGGAGAGGGGACCTCACCGGCGACCTGAGCCCACAAAACACCGGCGGCGACAAAAACTCGATACACGGCATCTCTACTTGCTCATTTGAGCTGCTAGAACTTCGGGGAGATGCGCAAGCCTGTGCTGGAGCTACTGTAAGCTTATCTAGAGCGGAGCTACCCCGAGCACAACGAATTTCTTCGAAGAGTCCTCGGGTTCCTAAAGAACCGCCGGCGCCAAACTTCAAAATACTCGGTACCGAAGCTAAGAAAGCAGGAACTGGTGGAAAGGAAGGAGGAAGGGTTCCTCACGCACCTCAGGGACCTTTCTGTTGATCGGAAGAGGCCGCAAATCCGTCGGGCGACGGTGTGGCGTACAGGCGATCAACACCGGAGCTCTGAAGGGAATTCCAGCTCGTAGGCGCCAACCACCGGTGCTGGTGTTCACTTGAGGCTTCAGGGAGCAGGAGAGAGACCTGGCGCAACGATCCCGCGGCTCAGACGCGCGAGAGGCACGCCGAGCTCGCCGGGCGTCGATGAGCCGAAGGTTTCGTCCGCCGGGTGGGGGTTTGGGTTCGCGAGGCTCGAACAGAGCGTGGAGGGGCTGCGGGGTAATGAGGATGAGGGCAGATACGGCACTCGGCTGCCGCTATAACCGGCCACGCGCGTGAACCGACGTCAGGGGAAGCAGCTCGGTGGACAACTTCGGGCGACGGGCTGCTCGGGAGCTGGCGCGCGGTGATCACCCGAGGAGGAAAAACAGTTGGTTGGTTTGCTTTGGGTGGCTGACAATTGGGCCCCACTATTTCTAATTCTTATCCAATTTTCTCTGATATTTTACCCCAGCAACTCAACATTAAAGACTTGACTTCATCCCAAAGTTATGTTTGAATTTGCAGAATTCAAATGGTTTGAATTCTGGTGTAGAATTTGAATGGGGTTTGATCATTTGAATTTGAAAAGGAGTTTGAATTCTCCACTTTGTATTGCCTCAAAAATATAGCAAACCAGCTCCAAAATTTCCAATTTTCGGCATGGCTGCTCATTCAAAGGTGGAGAACACATTTGTGAAACCCAATTTTCAAATTGAGGGAATTGGTATTTGAAACTGAATTTGAAATTCAGATTAGAGGGCTTCTACCTTTTAATCCCAAACAAATATGAAAACTCCTCCAAATGAGCTGAAATTTGAAAGGGTGAATATTTGGACTATGAAGATCCAAGTTGTGCATTTAGATCTCCATGTTTGGAAGTTTTTGGGAAGTCTAAACCCTCACTTTGAACTCACACTTATTATAATTCAAAGTTTTAATTCCCCTCATTTTTCATAAGTGTACATGAGCTGAATTTTCTTGCTACCAGTTTTGGGGATTTTACATCCCTCCCCCCTTAAAAAGAATCTCGTCCCGAGATTCCAAAGGAAAAGTAAAGTGGGGAAAAACTTTACCGGGTATATGATGATAGCAAGTCCGGATAATATGTTCGTAAATAGTCCTCGCTTTCCCATGTCGCCTCATCAGCGGTATGGTTACTCCACAAGACCTTGTAGAACCATAAGGTCCGGTTTCTTGTGGCACGAGTCTTTTCATCGATAATCCGGATCGGATACTCCATGTACGTGAGGTCTGGTTGAAGAACTTCTATGTCTTCTGTACGGATTTCAGCTGAGGGCTTGAGGCACTTCCTCAGCTGAGAAATGTGGAAGACGTTGTGAATGCCTGCGAGCGACGCCGGTAAATCTAAGCGATAGGCCACAGGTCCGCATCTTTCAATGACGGCGAACGGACCAATGAACCGCGGCGCAAGTTTACCCTTCACTCCGAAACAATGAACTCCCTTCATCGGACACACACGGACATAAACATGGTCTCCGATGTCAAAGTGGAGAGGGCGGCGCCTTTTATCCGCATAGCTCTTCTGACGAGATTGAGCAGCCTTAAGATTGGCTTGTATTACTCGCACTCGTTCTTCCGCTTCATTCACAAGTTTAATTCCGTAGATAACTCGCTCGCCGGACTCGCACCAGTTGAGAGGTGTACGACATTTCCGGCCGTAGAGAGCTTCATACGGCACCATCTTGATGCTAGCTTGATAGCCATTGTTGTAAGAAAACTCCGCCAACGGCAAATGATCGTCCCAATTCTTGCCGTGGTGGATGGCACAAGCGCGTAGCATGTCTTCAAGAACTTGATTCACCCGTTCAGTTTGACCATCCGTTTGCGGGTGATACGCGGAGCTTCGGATCAGTTTGGTTCCCAGTGATGCGTGCAGCTGTTCCCAGAACCGAGAGACGAACAGCGCACCACAATCTGAAATGATGGAGCGGGGAACACCGTGCAAACATAAGATCTTTGCAATGTACAGCTCCGCATATTGCTTGGCCACGTACTTTGTATGTACGGGGATAAAATGAGCCGACTTGGTTAGTCGATCGACTATCACCCAAATCGAGTCATGTTTGTGAGACGTGAGAGGTAAACCAACAATGAAGTCCATGCTGATATCCTCCCACTTTCATGCTGGAATGTTCAATGGTTGCAGCTGTCCAGCTTTACGCATATGGTCGGCTTTCACCTGCCGACACGTATCACATTCGGATACGTATTTGGCGATCTCTCTCTTCATCCGTGTCCACCAAAACCTGGTTTTCAGATCCTGGTACATCTTGTTGCTGCCCGGATGAATAGAATACTTGGACAAATGAGCCTCGTCCAAGATTTTCTTCCGAAGCTTCATGTCACGGGGTACCACTATACGGTCTTTAAACCATAGAGTACCGCTATCATCTCTTCGGAAGCATTTCATTTCGCCATTCTTCATCCTTCTCCGAATGTGCGACATTCCCACGTCTTTCTTCTGCGCTTCCATAATTTTCTCTCGTATTGTAGGGACGAGAGCAAAATTATACAATGCCCCATATGGAATCAAGTACAGACTTGGCTCCTCCTCTTCAAGTGGGGTGATGGACAGACTATTGACATGGGTTTTGCGGCTTAAGGCATCGGCAACCACGTTTGCCTTCCCGGGATGGTAGTGAATCTCGATCTCATAGTCTTTGATCAGTTCTAACCATCTCCGTTGCCGCATATTCAACTCCTTTTGAGTGAATATATATTTCAGACTTTTGTGGTTGGTGTAGAGGTGCACTAAGTTCCCAAGCAAATAGTGCCTCCACATCTTCAAGGCCAATACCACAGCAGCGAGCTCAAGATCATGAGTCGGATAGTGCTGCTCGTGGTTACGAAGTTGACGTGAGCCATAGGCGACCACTCTTCCTCCTTGCATCAGTACACAGCCAAGCCCGATACCGGACGCATCACAATATACGTTGAAGGGCTTGGTTGTATCCGGTTGAGCTAACACCGGGGCTGTTGTAAGATGCTTCACTAATGCTTGGAAAGCTTCTTCGCAAGCTGAGCTCCAAACATATTTGATCCCCTTCTTCAACAGTTCAGTCATCGGCTTAGCAAGCTTGGAGAAGTTTGGTATGAATCTCCGGTAATATCCTGCTAACCCGAGGAAACTTCTGACTTCATGGACTGATGTGGGGGACTTCCATTTCAGCACTTGTTCGATTTTGCTTGGATCAACTGCAATGCCTTCTGCAGAAATGATATGACCAAGGAATGGCACTTGGCTGATCCAAAACTCGCACTTGCTGAACTTGGCATAAAGCTTATGGTCTCTTAATCGTTGAAGCACGATATGCAAGTGCTTGGTGTGTTCCTCTTCAGACTTGGAGTAGACCAAGATGTCGTCTATGAACACTACCACAAACTTGTCCAACTCCGGCATGAACACTGAGTTCATGAGATACATGAAGTGTGCCGGGGCGTTGGTGAGACCAAAGAACATGACGAGGTATTCATACAACCCATATCTCGTCGAGAAGGCCGTCTTTGGGATATCGTCCGCTCGGATCTTGATTTGATGATATCCGGAGCGAAGATCCATCTTGGAAAATACACTCGCACCCACAAGTTGATCAAAGAGAATATCGATGCGGGGCAGTGGATATTTATTCTTGATGGTGACGGTGTTGAGAGGCCGGTAGTCCACACACAACCTCAAGGTTTCATCCTTCTTCTTCACAAACAGTGCCGAGCATCCCCATGGCGAGGAACTCGGTCGAATGAAACCCTTCTTCATTAAATCATTGAGCTGCTCCTTCAATTCAGCCAGCTCATTCGGAGCCATCTTGTACGGTCTCCGTGAGATTGGTGTCGTCCCAGGTACAAGTTCAATCTTGAACTCGACATCTCTTTCGGGTGGCATACCCGGAAGATCATCCGGAAAGACATCCGGGTATTCACGGACCACACGAATATCCTCAAGTTTCGTGACTTCCGTGTTATATGTGGCTGGGGTTTCTTGAGCCGAATGGTCAAGAATAAGAACATGTGGTTCATGAAGTGGAGAGTTTAAACGAACCACACGTGGAATGATGTCAAGAACAGCACCATGGCGATGTAGCCATGACATTCCTAAAATGACATCGAGTTTTTGACTTTCTAACATGATTAGAGAAGTCGGATATAGATTTCCACCCAATTGTAATGGTGCTCTATAGACCATTCTATCAGCTGTTATTTTCCCACCCGGAGAACATATCAAATATGAATTATTTGTGGGAATGATAGGCAGTTGATATTTAATAACATAAGACTGACTTATGAAATTATGGGTGGCACCGGAGTCAAAAAGTATGACTACGGGATGATCTAGGTAAGAGAATATACCCGCGAGGACGGGTTCGCCTTCCGGCACGTCTTCGAGGGCTAAGTGGTGGACGTTGCCGGGTTTTGGTGCTGGTTTCTTGGGCTGATTGCGGGGCTGATTAGCACCCAGATACGGTGCTGCACCCCTGCCCTGTCGCGGCTCGTGGCAGTCCCTCGAAATGTGCCCGACACGGCCACACGTATAGCACGTGTAAGGTGTCGGGGTCCTGTCGACTTGAGGACGGAATCCCGGTGCACGCTGTTGAAACTGAGGCGCACGCGGGACCATCCTTTGCTGCTGTTGTTGCTGTGGTGGATACGTCGGTCGAAAGCCAGGCGCATTATATTGCCGACCGCGAAACTGAGGCGGTCGCGCCGGTGGCTGCCATCTCTGACCGGATGGTGAGCGATACACCACGCGGTATTTCTGTGGCGTCCCACCACTGCTGCTCGTCAGTGCGCTGCGTTTCCTCTTCTCAGAACCGCGCTCGCGCTGAGCATTTTCTTGTAGAATCACAGCATTAACGAGGTCATTGAATGTGCCGCGATTGCTCTGGGCGAGATGGACCTTCATCTTTGAATTCAGGCCCCGGAAGAAAGCATTACGCTTGTTGTCTTCCGTCCCCACAAATCCTGGCGCATACTGCGCCAGCCGGTTGAATGACCTGGAGTACTCATGAGCACTCCTCTCGCCTTGTCGTAGTGCCAGGAACTCCTGGAGCTTCATTTCCATCACACCGGGAGGTATGTGATAGGCGCGGAACGCCTCCTGGAACTCTGTCCATGTGACGGCATGGCCAGCCGGTAAGGAGGCGGTGTAGTTCGCCCACCAGGTACCGGCTTCTCCTTGAAGCTGTTGCGCTGCGTACAGCGCCTTCTGATGTTCGGTGCATCGTAGTAGCCCAAACTTTGCCTCTAGAGTGCGGATAAAGTTGTCCGCCTCCAAAGGTTCTTCGGCCTCCGTGAAGACCGGTGGATGGGTCGCCATGAATTCTGAATACGAGCTTTGTTGGGGCTGGCGTTGCCCATTGTCTTGGCGTCCTCCTTGATGGGACGCATTCTGCTGCACCAACATCCGCAGTAACTCGGTTTGCTCGTCGCGCGAGCCGAGCACTGCAGCGAGAACCTCCGCAAGATTCCTTGGAAGTTCTGGCGGTGGAGGAGGTGGTTGCTGCTGCGTCGTGGTCTGCTCCGGAGGTGGAGACTCATCACCACGAACTTGACTCGGACCTCCCTCCTCTTGCGTTGAACGTGTCCGCACCATTCTGCAGTCATACCATTCAAACGATCAGCACATGTGGGTTTAGCTCATCCAGCCTATACAATAGTAATGCGAGAATGGGATAAACAATGCGCATAACAATCACACATATGTGTAAAGTATATACTTTATGCACCATATACATCCCTGGACCGTGTCATACGATCGAGTTCCAAAGTATTGAACTTTATGGGTTAAAAGTTCATTTCGACCATCGGGTCACCACGGGATGTTAAGTGTGTTAGCATGCATAATTCCTCGCTATTGTATTGCACCCAAACATGTACTAACTCGAAGTGATATGTCAAATACATAAACCCTTCGACTCTAACTCTCTGTTTTACAACAGCCACTGGACGTCAAACGGTGAAACTAAGTGTTTTGGTTGAAATACAGAAAATTCCAGAGAGCATTTGGTCTGCCCTGTTTTTGGACAGTACCTACTCATCTGAGATTTTCATCCCTTTGGAGGGAGATTTTGTTCTGGAACTCTACAGAAAAATTGTAGAGGACTTCAAAACCTTTCCAGAATGGTATCACACACCTCCATTGGTTCAACCAATCTGAAGTTATGCCCTGTTGAAGTTCAGCAAAGTTTCTGCCAAAACAGGGGAGATTGTTCCTAAGCTTTTGAGATTGAATCTATACTCCCAATTGACTCTTAGTTCAATATAGGAGTTTACTAACCCCTAAATGAATTTCTAAACTTCATTGTGACTCTTTTCTTTGAAAATAAACTTTTATGCAGTCGGTACTACGTTTCCTCACCACAGAAAAAATCCTAAACCGGTATTCCGGCATATACGTGTCAAATGGTGGAACTAAAGTCATCACTCACAAACGGTTTCTACACGTCATGCACTAACGTGGTTAGTGTACCTGCAGAAAAACACACAATAATGATGCACACAAAGGTTTTAACATTGCAGGCAGTTCCATATCATAGTAAAAACATACGGTCCGTATCATTGCCATACAGATCGTCCTTGAGTCAAGCCACGTCTCAAGGTACATGGTCGTGTTTTCACACCACATGACAGGGAACCCGAGTAGAGCGCGAACGGGTCGTCACGGTTGGAAATTTTATCAACCCAACGGATACCACCTACTGCCTCATGACCGTTGAGGCACGCCGATGGCGAGCGCTGCGTATGGCCCTTTGAACATTGAACGTTCAAGAGTTGCATACTATCGTGTTGCTTACCACACGATGGGGTATTCTCACTTTTGCCTAAAGCACGCTGGAGATCAGCGTTTTCATATGCTCTCAGAACCATTAAGAGGTTCAGAGACTCATATTCACTACCGTGCCAAGCCACGGTATAACCTTCCATACTATTACTCGTATGGCGAGTTACCGTAATTGATCCGACTACGGTGGCGTACCTTACCTCTTACCTGATGTCGGAGCGTCGTTACAGAATGTATAACACATAAGTTAGCCTTTCCACCTTAGTAACTACTACTATCATAGATCTTATATGGGCTTAATGACTAATCCTCACTCGACTACTTCTAAGTTTTCAAAAATAGGCTTTTTTCGAGCGTGCTATTCCCAATGTGGCTCTGATACCACAGTTGTGGGGACCACCCCGTGGTTCACCCACTCCAGGATCGCATAGGGTGGTGCCGTGCGATGCGGCACCCAACAGCACACACGAAAAGAATAAAGGATAACATACAAACTTTTATTTGATATAAAACAGCGGAGGTCTTTTACAAAACATAACTATACAGCGGAAGTAATGTACATATATGGCCTCTCATCCTAGCTACGCAAAAGTGCAGCCATCCAGCCCGGGGACGCTACACACTAGCAGCAAGTAGACGGAGATTACGGCGGCGTGCAGGGCTCCAGCTCGGCCGTGTACCCCGACGGGGGCATCGCCTCGTCCTCAGAACCTTTCTCATAACTCTCACCTGCACACAGCTCAAATATTGCAACCGTGAGCACGAATGCTCAGCAAGTCTTAACCGTCAACCCTAGGCATGGAACTCTACGTGCAAGGGTATGTAAGATAGGAAAGGATTTTGCAATAAAGACACACCTACAAGTTGGTCCTTACTTTCAGTTTTATAGCAGCAGATTCATGTGCCTTAGGCAGCCCTCACATCGGAAGTCCACAATCAAACAAGAAACGCTTTCCTCCGATGTGGTGATGCCCAAAGTGGAATATAAACTTAATTAGCTCTATATCTACAGCAATCAAGGTATGCAAGACAATAAGATCAATACAGAATTTTCAGTTGGCTTATTTCACTTCTTACTACGTCACAGCGCAGTGAACAAGCGGGTACTCAAATAACCGCGAGGGACAGTGATTGCAATCAAGACACACCCGGATAACACGTCACATACACCCACTTTCAGAAGCGTGATTCCACACCCCTTCCTACTCTGTTGTATGTGACAACCTTTCAAAGGCAACCCAAATGCCAAACCGGTCCATCCGTAACGGGCAGGAGGTCCCCGCGTGGAGCGTGACTGTGCCCACCGGCAGATTTACACCTTGCTACCCTCAATCCACTCCTATTTACGGTTGGGTAAGCCTCGACACATAGGTTAACCAATTACATCGGTTTCCTGGTTCCCATATGCCAGTATGCATCCGGTACTGTTCGATACTTGTCCAGCAGGGCCGCACACGGACGGTCCTCAACCGACACCAACAGGGCTACGCACGTGAGACCTCTGCTCACTGCTTCCTATCCCCCCTGCTGGGTCTCATTTTCATACAACTCAAGCCATTATCTACCTCTTTTCTTTCCGGTGATAAGTACTATCTCGCGAGTAGCTTCCAACCACTCGACTTCTACCGAAAACTTAAACATTAGCATGGCATTCCTCTACTCGTCGAGTCTGTAAACTACCCAACCCTTATTAGGATTTAAAAGGCTATGCAATTGGGGTTTCAATCACCCTAACTCTAATGCAAGCATTCACCCTAGACATAAGTGATACAAATAAAAAGCTTTATAAAAGGTACTTAAGTGCAAACCGGGGCTTGCCTTGTTGTGAGTTAAACGGAAAGTCAGCTTTTGGTGGGAGGACGTCCAAGGGCTCCGGCGTATCCTCAACTTCGGTCACTATTATGAAATGTAATAAAATACATGTATAAGTATTAAGGATTTATAAGAATTGGACTTCTACTCATAGCTACTGCTATTTAAAATCCTTAATTGGCTTTGGGATTTTTACAGTGGATACTAGACTTTCTAAGGATGATTTGAGCCAAATTTGGAGACATGTCATTGCATAATGTAGTCTTTAAAATTCCTACAAGTACAATGCTTATCTGAATTTTTGAGCCTAAATCAGGAGCTTGACATAGCTAATGGTGGAAGATCTGATTAGGTTAAGTCTCCATGGTTCTAACAAAATTTGTTTCACCATTTGTGGAGCTACCATCAGAGAGATATGAATTTTTGAACCTAAACAGGAGTTCTGAAAAAGCTTCTGTTTAAATTCGAATTTTCAAATAAAGGCTGAACTTGAGAAGGTAATTTGACCTAGAAAATGACCTCCAATGAAGCCCAAATTTTTACTGGAGATCAGTCTCTATGAATAGGATTTGCTACCCAAGTTTGGGGATATTTCATAAAGAATTGCTCCTGTAATAAATCCCTAAAAGATTTACTAAAAACAACTCTACAGAAATTCCTGGGCATTTTCATAGCCAAAAATTGGTTTCTCTGTGAAGTACTCCTCATGAGGAATCCAACAAAATTGGTCTCACTATTTTTGGAGTTTTCTACACAAAGTTATGGGCTTGCAAGGATCAGCTAAATTCTGGAATTATTTCTCTAATAGAAACTTCAAATAATTGGGCTGGGCCCACTGTTTTAATTCGGACCAGTCAGATTTCGGCAACACCGGGGGCAACGGGGATATTCCCGCGCAGCCGCACCAGATCCGGCGCCACAAACCGATCCTCGCGCGAACCCGGAGGCTGACCGGTGGGACCGGCCCTCCTTCGTCTTCCTCGCGCTGCCCGCGCCTTCCGCGGCGGCGCACGCCGGCGAGGCTCGCCGGGACAGGGTTCCTGTGGTCCGAACTTCGTCAAACTCGCCGCCTGTGAATTCTACACCGTGCTGAACACGATGATGGG
Organism: Neostapfia colusana; assembly: GCA_030760725.1. Lineage (NCBI taxonomy): Eukaryota > Viridiplantae > Streptophyta > Magnoliopsida > Poales > Poaceae > Neostapfia > Neostapfia colusana. Next base: position 23,726,627 of record JASWHV010000011.1, read on the forward strand.
GTTGGGAGCCGATGACAACGGCCGGAAAGGTGCTTGCACCGGCGACCATGTCGAACCTTACTTCGGCGACCTCGCTCTCCATCAACAGTGGGTCTTTCGGGCTAGGGTTGGCTCCAAAAGCACCAGTGTCCTATGGACATCCTCGACCCATAGCTCGCTCTCCCTGAAATCCACCAGAGAGGGGACCTCACCGGCGACCTAAGCCCGCAAAACTCCGGTGGCGACAAAAACTCGATACCCGGCATCTCTACTTGCTCATTTGAGCTGCTAGAACTTCAGGGAGATGCGGAAGCCTGTGCTGGAGCTACTGTAAGCTTATCTAGAGCAGGAGCACAAAGAATTTCTTCAAAGAGTCCTCGGGTTCCTAAAGAACCGCCGGCGCCAAACTTCAAAATACTCGGTACCGAAGCTAAGAAAGCAGGAACTGGTGGAAAGGAAGGAGGAAGGGTTCCTCACGCACCTCAGGGACCTTTCTGTTGATCGGAAGAGGCCGCAAATCCGTCGGGCGACGGTGTGGCGTACAGGCGATCAACACCGGAGCTCCGAAGGGAATTCCAGCTCGTAGGCGCCAACCACCGGTGCTGGTGTTCACTTGAGGCTTCGGGGAGCAGGAGAGAGACGTGGCGCAACGATCCCGCGGCTCAGCCGCGCGAGAGGCACGCCGAGCTTGCCAGGCGTCGTTGAGCCGAAGGTTTCTTCCGCCGGGCAGGGGTTTGGGTTCGCGAGGCTCGAACAGAGCGTGGAGGGGCTGCGGGGTAATGAGGATGAGGGCAGATACGGCACTCGGCTGCCGCTATAACCGGCCACGCGCGTGAACCGACGTCGGGGGAAGCAGCTCGGTGGACAACGTCGGGCGACGGGCTGCTCGGGAGCTGGCGCGCGGTGATCACCCGAGGAGGAAAAAAAGTCGGCTGGTTTGCTTTGGGTGGCTGACAATTGGGCCCCACTATTTCTAATTCTTATCCAATTTTCTCTGATATTTTACCCCAGCAACTCAACGTTAAAGACTTGACTTCATCCCAAAGTTATGTTTGAATTTGCAGAATTCAAATGGTTTGAATTCTGGTGTAGAATTTGAATGGGTTTTGATCATTTGAATTTGAAAAGGAGTTTGAATTCTCCACTTTGTATTGCCTCAAAAATATAGCAAACCAGCTCCAAAATTTCCAATTTTTGGCATGGCTGCTCATTCAAAGGTGGAGAACACATTTGTGAAACCCAATTTTCAAATTGAGGGAATTGGTATTTGAAACTGAATTTGAAATTCAGATTAGAGGGCTTCTCCCTTTTAATCCCAAACAAATACGGAAACTCCAAATGAGCTGAAATTTGAAAGGGTGAATATTTGGACTATGAAGATCCAAGTTGTGCATTTAGATCTCCATGTTTGGAAGTTTTTGGGAAGTCTAAACCCTCACTTTGAACTCACACTTATTATAATTCAAAGTTTTAATTCCCCTCATTTTTCATAAGTGTACATGAGCTGAATTTTCTTGCTACCACTTTTGGGGATTTTACAGTTTCATGGACTGAAACTTGTTTTGCTGGAAATTAATCGGAGAGCTGGATCCAACAAAATTTTTTTCACTCAATTTTGACAATCCTAGCAAAAGTTATGGGCTTCTAAAGATTGAGGAAAATCTGGAATTCAAATAATCGGGGAAATATTCAAATTCTGGCAGCTGGGTCCCAGGGTGACGTGGCGCCACCAGAGAGCAGAACACACGGGGCCACAAGATTATTTGCGTGTAGCCACAAATATATCTGGAGCCACAGACGATCTGGCGTGGTTTTGATGGAGACTGACGTGTGGGACCCGTGAGTCTTCCTCCTCGCGCTCCCGCGGCCACCCGCCGCCCACCTCGCTGGAGCCTTCGCCGGGAGAGGGTTCCCGTGGCCGGAACTCAACCAAACTCGCCGCCTCCACCCTAAATTGCTCGGCGAATATGTTGCCGACCTTGTCGCTGCCCGATGATTGCCAGAAATGGCCGTGCGACGGCGACAGCCTCCGTGGCAAGTTCGGCAAGGTCGCTATGGCGCTGTAGTGCCTCAAAACCTATGCTGTCGGCTCCTACAGCACCGCCACGACCTAGGTATAAAGGCGGCGGCAAAGATGACTTCACCGTGCGACCTAGGTCTAAATCTGATGAAGAACGGAAAACCCGAAGAACTCAGTGGTTTCTCGACGGTTTCCCGTGGTTCTTGATCGTATGGATTCTCACGGACGTTTATGGACAGTTTTCTAAGTTGGGGAAGGATTTCTTGACTGGATAGCATGAATTTTTGAGTTGGATGGCCGCTGTCTATATCACATGCCTTCGGCAAGAACTGAAATTCCGGCAAGCACACACTGTGGCATGCGGCCGGGGTTGCGGGAAAGGAAGAGTGATCCTAGGCGAAACTTTGGGCACGCCAAACTCAAAGGAAGGAAGACGCTCGTGGCCGGGCGACGAGTTTTCGTAGCGGTGGCTACTCATGGCGTCGAAGAAGAAAACCGAGCTCGCTACCGTGGTCTAGGGCAGCTACCTCCGGTTTCTCGCTTCGGGGACGTCAAGGGACTGTGGGAGCAGGCTCTGAGCAGCTCAGTCGGACGTGAAACCTCCAGAGTGAGGTGATCGCCGAGGGAGGCAGAGGCGCGGCCGTACGGAATGTTTTTCTGTCGAGCGTGCGCGGGCAGGGCAAGACTTCAGTGTGTGCCATGAGAGAATTGCTTCGTGGGCAAGAGAGAGCACTGAGCTAGCCTCCAGCGCGACGGAAACTCGACGATGTGGCTGATCGCAAGCAGCTCGGTGGCGCCTGCGGGAGAGGCTCGTAGAACATAGCAGCTCGAGTGAGGCGGTGTACTCTGTGTGTGTGACTGACATGTGGGCCCACTTCTCCCCTCTAATTATTTTCCATTCTTTGCTGATATTTCCATCATCTACTCACAACTAAATGTTAGACTTCACCACCAAGTCATGAGATGAATTTGAATTCTTCAAATTGGAGTTGGTTTGGCTAGATTTGATTCACACATGACTTTGAATTTCAAATTCAGTTTTGAATTATTTCAAATATAGCTCCCGACAAGATGAACTACAATGAGGATGAAAATTGGTGGTGTAACAGAAAATGTGCTGAGTATGAATATGAATCCATATTTTGAATTCAGATGATGCAAGTAGCTTAAATTTGAATTTGCATTCAAATTAGCACTTTTTACAATTGGATCCAAGAATGCCTCAAAAAGGTTTGGATTGGCATGAAGCTTGGCATGAACATTCCTAAGAATGTTCAGGGCCTAATGGTGAGCTCAGCCCCTCATTTTTACATGTGTGAAATTCTACTTTTGGATTGGTGAGTTTTACCTCTAGTCAACCTATTGATGGTGGTTACATGCTCTTCACATGTGTTCATGAGATCTCCACAAAATGAGCTGGGTTGTGGTGATGTGATGAACACTCTAGCAAGTGAGATCGTGGGCTTTTACAGCCCTAGATCGTGTTTAGGATTCACATAGCTCTGGGGCCACCTGTCAGGCCCAAAGCCTCATTGTTACCGCATCGGACTTGAACTATAAAAGGACCGGGGTGGCCACCGGCACGGGATTCCGATTCCATGCTCTGGAGATCTCACAACGCACAAGCGCCCACGCTCAAGCGATAGGACAAGCACACCTATGGATGTAGGGTATTACGATCCGGCGGCCCGAACCACGTAAATCCCTGTGTTCATCTGCTCCCTAGAGCCCAGGTCGCGAAGGGCGCCAAGCCCCCTCTGGAAAAAAAAAGAACCTCACGGGCTGCTTCCGAGCAGGCTGGGAGGAGTGTCGCAGCTCACACTCCGACATCTGGTGTGCCAGGTAGGGGGGGGGCTTTACGCGCTCTCCTCACGACCATGGTGAACATCACTTCTCATGGCAAGCCTTCTCGCCCACCTCGCCGTCGTCTCTAGACAGGAGACGACGAAGCTACCCCCCGCTCCAGAGCGGGCAGGTTGCCAAGCTGGCAGCCAAGCGGCCGGCTCACTCTGTGTGATGTATGGGGGTTCCTCCAATGTCTTGTCCAGGCGAGCCGTCAAGACCCTCCATCGAGCAGTGGCACTGGTCGCCCTAGTCCCCGGGGCCGGCGTCACATTGCAAATGGATGGAGACGCCAATCAGCTTCAACGCCTCCGACTGCCCCAAGAACATGGCAGGCACCAGGCAGCTGCCTCTCCTCGTCACCCCGACCATCTCCAACGTGAAGCTCTACCATGTGTTGATCGATGGCGGGGCGGTCCTCAGCATCATCAGTCTTGCAGCATTCAAGAAGCTGCAGATCCCTATGTCCCAGCTTACCCCCTCGAGACCATTCTCGAGGGTAGGTCGGGACCCCATCTTTCTGTGCGGTAGTATCTCCCTCCCGGTGACATTCTGGATGCCTGAGAACTACCGTACGGAGAGTGTCATCTTCGACGTTGCAGAGGTCATCCTCCCCTTCAATGCCATAATCGGCAGACCAGCTCTGTATCGGTTCATGGCGGTAGCCCACTACGGCTACTTGGTGTTGAAGATGCCAACCCCGAGTGGCATCCTGAAGATTCGCAGTGACTGCACAGCGGCTGTCTAAGCGCTGGAAAAGCTACGTGCGCTGGCAGCAGCACAGGAGGCCGCCTCCGATCGTGTTGAAGCTAGCCGGCCGCCTCCAAGTATGCGTCAGCAAGGGGTGATATCTGCACCCTGTCTGCAGCCCTCGGACGGTGAAGACGTACCAGTCAAGGTCGTCCAAGTCGGCCCTGATGCCGCCCGGACCACCCGAATCGCCGGTGTGAGGGCCCGCCGTCCCGATCACTCACGGGGACGGGGCACCTCACCCGGGAATCGCATTGGGTGGTGCCGTGCGATGCGGCACCCAACAGCACACATAATAATGCATCATATTACATAAATCCAGCGGAAGCTGACAAAGTGTAAATTTTACAAATATTTCTCAAAATATTCTATAGCGGAAGACTATTACAACTCGCGTCTCATAACTATGCTAAGCAACAGAGAAGGTGTCCAGCCCGCGGACCCTTCTCGCTAGCAACACTATCACAATAGCAGCAGCAAGGGTTGCCATGAGTTCACCACTCGGAGAGCTCCGAGTCTCATCGGACACCCGTACATATCAGCGTACAGTTCTTACCTACAAAACAACTTATGCAGTATCTGTGAGCATGAAGCTCAGCAAGACTGACCCGTCACCCTAGTCATGAAACTCTACATGATGAAAATAGAGGGCTGGTTATAGAAGTTTGCACAAACGATGAACTTGAGCTAAAGGAGAGTCCTTACATCAAGTTTTAAGCAACTTTTACATCGAGACTCCACAATCAAACAAGAAACGCTTCATCTCGATGTAACTTGCCCGAGGTGAAAGGAACTTTAGTGAGCTACCCTAGACTCATACAGACCTTGCGCCATTACCGTCGAGACTCCACAATCAAACAAGAAACGCTTTGCCTCGACGCTACTAGCCCAAGGTGGAAATTAAATTTAGTGAAGTGTTGATCGTTCCTCATCTCCATTATGAGGATTACCCACGAAGCATATTAAACGTTTCCCGGTTTATTACTACGTCACGACTCAGTGTACAAGTATGCTCACTACCGTGAGCGACGGTGATTGCAACCAAAAACACCCGGCTGACACGACACGTACACCCGTACACGACGTTGCACACAACAACCATCACTGACGTCGTACGTGGCAACCTTTCACACGACACCCAAATGTCGAACCGGTCCAACCGACTGGGATTAGATCTCTCTACGGCAAACCCTCATAGAGCCGACTTCTCTATCCTTTCAGCATCGGCATCAGACGGTGAGGTATGCCTCGACACCCAGGTTAACATGTTACATCGGTTTCCTAGGTCCCATATAGCCAGTATGCATCCTGTACACATCTCAAACTTGTCCAGCGGGGCCACACACGAGAACGGGCCTTAATCGACTCAGACATAGACTAGGTTCACAGGACCACGTCCTTGAGCCTTCCATCCACTGCCCGGTCTCCATTCCCACTATGAGGATCAATTCCCAACTCTTCCGATTGATCCCCCTTAATCTCGGTTCACGAGTAGGAAAATGCCCACTCGAGTTTTTGCTTCTTTTAATCCACTTTTATTGACTTGAGATCAGCAGTTATAAACAAGTGTTAACCTACTCTACAGTATACTCCAGGGTTTTCTGGGTCATGCATTTGGAGTGTCATACCACCCAGACTTAATGCAATAAATAAAATGCTAGACGTATAAAGTGAATACAAATAAAAACTTGTAATGTTTTGATGCAAACCGGGGCTTGCCTTTGTTTTACAGGGGACTTATATATATAAATCCGTTAGTGAAGACCACTTGAGGCTTGATCAACTGCTTTCCTCCTTCCTTGATTTCTACTCCGCTGACTTCAACTCCTCCACGTAGATACTACACGTGATGAATAAGCATATATGTTTAATTGTAAAACTCTGCTACAAGTTCTAACAACAAGTTTCAAAACTGGAACTCTGTTCAAGAATTTAAAATGACACTGGTGCTAGTGGTTTGGGTTTGGATCTAAGCACATGATTAATGCTAAGTGGTTTCCCCCTCTTCTATATTGATCACCTTAAGAGGTTAAACAGAACATGGGTGATCCAGAGCTCCAATGGAGCTCAGAATTTTCATGTGAGTTCCTTGTCACAAGAAAGTACTCTGGACCAAAAATTAGCACTTTTCATTGAGTGGTTTGTTCAGAACAATTTTCTAAGCAATTAAGCAAAGAAGAATTAATTCTGAGATCACATCCATGTTCATGCCAAGCTGAGTGAACTAAAATTTCAATTATAGTTCATATAGCTTGAATGAATTTTCCTAGCATTTTTTGATCTAAGATTTACCCAGAGCTGAATTTCCATGTTCAGGAACTTCTCTGAAAATGTTTCTGTATTCAATTGAATACAGCAACTTTAAATCTGAATTTCCCTGAGCAAATCAACTCCAAATGATCAGAAAATTTTACAGTTGTTCACTAACATCCTATAGAATATTCTGGCAAAATTTGGGGGTTTTTGGATGAACCGAACTCCCTCAAGAATTCTCTTGCTGAAAAGGTTTAAAGAATTTTCCAGAATTAAATAATGAGTTTCATACAAATTGGGTTGTAGATTTGGACAGAGCTATTCAATATGAATCTAACCCAATTTGAATCACTAAATTTGGGGCTTCCTAGCAAGAGTTATGAGGTTCTAAAGTTTGCGGAAAAATTCTGAAATTGAACTCTGTTCTATTTTCCAATTTTCAGAGACATAAGGAATTAACACCACATTTGGCCAAGCAAATGAGGTCCAATGCTTCTGAAAATTTTACTGGAGTTTAAGTAGTTTTGGAGCAATCTCCTGCCAAAATTTGGGAATTTTACAATACACAGAACTCCTGGAAAAATTCCTACATCATTTTCCTTATATGAATTAATGAGCCAAAACCAGGGATTTTCATAATTATTGGGCTGTACCCCTGGATATTACTCTCTTTGAGGAATCCAACAAAATTTATCTCACTATTTTTGGAGCTTTCTACACAGAGTTATGCATTTTCTAAGTTTGAACAACTCTCTGTTTGATTTTAAACAGAACAGTCTAACGTGGGGCCCATGGTCAGGTGCTTCTTCAACCTCCCGCCAGAGCCCGCGGGTGCACACCGGCAGAAAGCGTGGGGCGGCTCGTTCTCTCTCATTTCTCCACCAAATGAGCTCCGGTTTCGCCCTACATGCTCCTTGGAACATGGCGCAACTGCCGGGCAAGGTTTCCGCGCATGAAAACGGCCGAAAACAGGTCGGCACCGGTGGGGCGGCTCGGGAGCTCGGCATCAACGCGTTCTGGCGCGTCCGAAGCTTCTCCCGGCGAGCTACCTTTCCCTAAAGCATCACCAGAGATCGTGGAGCATGGAACGCACTTCAGTTCGTGCAGCAATTGGCGGGAATAGGGCGGTCACCGGAGACCTGACCCGTTTTTGCCGCCGGCGGTGAATTCTCGTCGCCTGGGGCCTGTGATGATCGGTTTTCTTTGGTTCTCAGTGTTGGAGGGAGCTAGGGAATCTAGTTGCTGTGGTTTGAATTGTAGGAGGGATGATCCAGCGGTTCGAGCTAATTTGGAGAATTGGACAGCACCGGTTCTTCACGTGTTCCGGCGGTAAAATGCGAAATCCAGTTAACCGGCGGCAGGGAAGAGCAGGGGGACGACAGGATGAGGATCATACCTCATGGCGCACCTCTGTGGCCTCTTGAGCATGCCGTAGAGGCCCTGTGGCACGAGTTGAGCCGGCTCCCGATGGTTTCACGGAGGTGGCGGCGAGCTCTGTTTCTGTTTCGGGCTTTCACGTGCGTGAGGAGGGAAAAACACTGGTGGTCTTCTTGGCTACGCGGGAGGATCACGTAGAGAGTGCACCGCCCACTCCCGTGCTGCCAGCGACCCAGGCGAAGAGCAGGAGGTGGCTCGGGTTGCTCCCGCGGTGGCACCCGATGAGGACCCTGTTCGGTGAGTGAAGACTTAAGGCTGAAGAATTTGAGATCTTTTACAGTTTTTAACCTCCCCAATGACAGGTGGGGCCCACTCAACTTCCCTGCAAAAAGATCTCCATAGTTTGACAAATATTCCACCCAAATGTTTGAAAGTTGGAAACTGAGCTGCATTTGGGATAGTTGGACAATTTACTCCAAATTCAAAAGTATATTTGAATTCTTTGCACATTTGAATCCTTTTTGGAAAAATGGGTAGCAACCCTATTCAAAAATTACTGAAACTTTGCCTACCCCCTAATTTGGACCTAAGGAATCCAAATATGCAATTTGATTCTTGTTTTAGCTGCTGCAAACAAGAGTTTGAACACCACAGTTTTGAATCACCATTATGTCCTCCCCTCATTTGAAATTTGAGTTGACTCCTCAGTTTAACTTCTTATTTTTAAACCCTTCCATTGCACTTGAGTACTTCAACTCTGTGGTCTTAACCCACCTAGGGTCCAAACATGCAAATAACCCTAAGTAGGTTTTTGAACAATTTTTCATGTGTTATCATCTGTAAAAAGTTGAAACCAGGCCCTTTTTCATACACATGACAACCACATTTGTGCAAACTCATGTTTCTCTGTATTCACATTTTTGGGACCTTTACATTCCTCCCCCCTTAAAAGGGAATCTCGTCCCGAGATTACAAAAGAAAGATGAGGCGGAAGGTAATTACAAAATTTACGACAAAAGTTCCGGATAGTTCTTGTGGATGTAATCTTCACTCTACCAAGTCGCTTCTTCCGGTGTGTGATTACTCCACAGGACTTTATAAAATTTCAAAGTCCGATTTCGAGTGATCCAGCTCTTCTCGTCGATAATCTTGATGGGCTGCTCGGCGTAGGTGAGATCCGGTTGCAATAACTCCATGTCTTCCGAAAGGATCTCCGTCGGCCTCTTCAAACACTTTCTCAAGTGTGAGACATGGAAAATGTCGTGGATGCTCGATAAGGATGGCGGCAGCTCCAAACGGTAGGCTACCGGCCCACACCGTTCTGTAATAACGAACGGACCCACAAAGCGAGGCGCTAACTTTCCCTTGACCCCGAATCGATGAATTCCCTTCATCGGGGATACTCGGAGATAGACGTGATCTCCCACTTCAAAACACAAGGGTCGGCGTCGCTGGTCCGCATAGCTCTTCTGGCGAGATTGAGTGGCCCTGAGGTTTTCTTGAATCAGCTGGACCCGCTCTTCGGCATCTTTTACAAGATCAATGCTGAAAATCACCCTCTCGCCAGATTCACACCAATTGAGTGGTGTGCGGCACTTCCTGCCATAAAGTGCTTCGTATGGTGCCATTTTAATATTGGATTGGTAACCATTTTTGTAGGAGAACTCTGCTAATGACAAATGGTTATCCCAGTTCTTTCCATGATCTATGGCACATGCCCTCAGCATATCTTCCAAAATCTGGTTCACCCTCTCCGTTTGACCGTCAGTCTGGGGATGGTATGCTGAGCTTCTGATTAATTTTGTTCCCAGAGATTCATGTAGTTGCTCCCAGAAACAAGCAACAAATATTGAACCTCAGTCCGATATGATGGTCTTGGGGACTCCATGCAAGCACACAATTCTAGAGAGATACAACTCTGCATATTGCTTAGTATGGAATCCCATATTCACTGGGATGAAGTGGGCTGATTTTGTTAAGCGATCAACAATCACCCAAATGGAGTCATGCTTTCTAGATGTGAGAGGCAGTCCGACAATAAAGTCCATGCTGATGTCCTCCCACTTCCATGCCGGAATACTTAATGGTTGGAGCATTCCCGCTTTCTTAATATGATCATCTTTGACTCGCCGACATGTATCACACTCGGATACATACTTGGCAATTTCTCGCTTCATCCGAGTCCACCAAAATTTTGTTTTCAGGTCTTGATGCATCTTATTGCTCCCTGGATGTATCGAGTACTTGGACATATGAGCTTCGTCCAAGATCTTCTTTCTTAGATTCAGGTTCCGGGGTACCATGATACGGTTGTGAAACCATAACACAACTTGCTCATCTTCCCGGAAACATTTCATATTATCCTCATTGATTCTTGCCTGGATTTTCCGGAATCCTTTATCTCTCTTCTGGGCTTGTACAATCTCCTCTCTAATGGTAGGCACAAGAGCAAGATTATACAATGCCCCATACGGAAGCACCCGCAAGCTTGGTTCTTCGTCCTCCTCCGGAACAACTGACAAATTATTAACGTGGGACTTACGACTGAGTGCATCAGCCACCACGTTAGCTTTGTGTCACACCCGGTTTCTCCGAAGAACAACCGAGTGAATATCACATGTATGCCAGGATCATTTTCTCATACATGTGATGAAAAATAGTGAAGCATCATTTATTACAAGCCAAGTGTTGAATATAAATAAGTCTTACATAGCATATATCTCGATGGACGATAATAAGTTTATAACAAGTAAATAAAATAGCAGCGGAATATTATTCTTGTGGGCTCTGTTACAGGCGTTGCCCGGGGGACTCCATGAACCTAGAAACCTTCTTCGGGTCCAAAGTCTTGATCATTAGACACCACTTCATTATCTTGACCTGAGCAGCAATATAAACCAACAATTATGCAAGGTTGAGTACCGATGGTACTCAGCAAGTGTGGGAAAGTTATGTCATGCATGGCTAGAGCAAGGAGAGGTTGAACTCATGGTTAAAGCACTACGCAATTAATACCTATCACCTTAGCTTATTAAGCACCTACATTACTACACAGGTGAAATGGTCCCAATCTCCCATCCCATCATCATAATCAAATAACCATAACATCATTTTCAATGTTAAGATCCCCGCTTAACATCCTTAACTTCCAAAACCATCACTCCTTTAATCATGAATAAGTCCAAGGCGCTCTTGACCGTGAGCACGACTGTCATAACAGTTTTGACTCTGCAGAGTTTGCACCACTGTACCCACATGTAGTAATTTCATCCCCCGTTGCCGGGTGGACTAAAAGAACCTCCATTATGCCAGTGGCCATGAACCACATACACACTTCCCAGGTGTGTAGCCAGGAGATCACTACGAAGCCTTTACAAAGGGATTCCCGATGAGCGTGGGCCCACTGAGGTTTCACCCCTAACAGCATACAAGAGGCTCCAACCCCGCTGCAGTGGCCCCCTCTTGAGCCTTGCGGTTCATATGGTAGTCCAGCTGACACCTATTCCCCGCACCATCCATCAAACCCATACTACGCCGGGGATACACCTAATTAATTGGCCAAGCTGCCCCGTCTCAGCATGTGGTTGGCACGGTAAAGCCAGGTTACATGCTCCATGAACAAGTCGTTAGGATCAAGGCAAGTACTAAACACAAACCCGAGTCTCGTGCACCCAGCACCAGCCAAAACATCCAACTTGCCTTGATCCCTACCTCTACATAACTCACAATATCTCATTCAAGAGTATGGTAAAATAAACTGATGATCTCATATCCCAAATATCCCATTCTAAGCATGGCTAAGCATATGCATAATAATAAATGACATGATAAAATGAATCCCAACCCAAGCTACAAGGAAACAAGGTAATGCAATTCTAGGGAAACATCCTAGCATGGGTCTCATATTTTCAATTGACAATGCAAATAATTCTATCTACACATCCTAGTATAGGAACAAAGTGGTCAAGGACACTTGCCTTCTTCCTGCTGCTCTGGGAATGGGTAGTCCTGATCTTGGAAAGGAAGAACTTGCTCTGGAGCAGGTTCTACATCATACCATCACACATAGCAAAAGAAAACAACAATCCATAAGACATAGTTCATACTTCCACTTCATACAAACCACACATTCCCATTTATGAAAGCCATTCCCATTCCTATGTGTTGTGGTTACTCTATGTGTGTTGATTTTTGGGCTTACATGCACTTTTAAACATGTGCATATGATTTCTACTTTTGTATTCATATTTATGTTGCATACTATATATGAGTTTCCAATTTAAATAAATTCCTTATATTCAATTGATACACCTTTTAGCTACCAAGTGTGCATGGAGGGTATTTTCATACTCCAAATGTGTCTTCAGACCTTCTACCAACCCTAAACTGAATTCTTTGGATTTTGGAAACTTCATTTATCATTTTCTAGTTATTCATACCTAGCTTGCTATATTTTCAGATTTATTTCCTATGCCTAAATGTGAACTTTATTATGAAAATAGTAAGAAACCTCATCTAAACAGAATAGGTTTTGGGTCTAAAATATTGAATAATATATTTTTGAACTTCTCCTCTGATGTGAACTATTTAACATTTATTTTAATAATTTTCAGAATTATTCTCTACTTAAAAATGTGTCCCTATAACTAATAAATGTGAATAATCAATTAGACAGATTCTTTCAGCCAAAAATATATTTTTATCTCACTCCAAAGTTTTCCAAGTACTAGGAAAGTTTTTAATTTGAATTTACAATGTGTTTGTCCCATCTTTTAAATTTTAAATACTAAACACATATTCAATCTCCTAAATTTAATATCACATAGGGTTAAAAAGGTAAACAGACCCCACTACAGGGTCTATTATATTATTTTAAGAATTTCCAGGGGTCTAACTACACATAACAGAGGGGTTTTCCTAATTTTTATTAAGTCCAGGGGCTAAAACTGATTTTTAAATGAATTTACATGATTTTCTGAAGTTCCAGGGGCTAGATCATAAGTTTCCGGGGCTAGCTCGTATTTTCCGAGAACCCCAGGGGGTAGCGCGTAAGAATTCCGGCCTTTATAACGCGGGGCTGACGTGGACCGTCCGATTTAAAACAGACGGCTGAGATTATAATGTCGAACCGGTACGCGGGGATTTAAATTCTACCGTGCGATTTAAAATAGACGGCGCACAAGCGGCCACGTCGCTCTGATCGAGCGCGGGCGGCGCTGCCCGGCGGCGCACGGCGGCGGGAGGCGGCGATCTCGCCGGAGAGTTTCGGATCTTCGTCAATTCTTCCTAGAACTGTGATTTTATGGCATAGATCGGTAGAGGGGAGGTCGGGGATCTCACCTCGGGGGTTTTCTTGAGCTCGGAGGTCCTGGAAAGCGGACGGCGACGAGGTCCGAGGTGAATTCACGGTGAGGCTCGTCGGCGCTGTGTTTGAAGCGCAAACCACTGATTTTTCTGCACCTGCGAGGTTCCCCGGAGGCGGTGGATCAAGATCAGCGCGTTAGATAAGAAATCCCGAGCGAATCGAGCGAAATTGGCCGGAGAAACTAGGGTTCTCACCGGGAAGAAAAACAGCCGATCGCGGGTGAAAATCGGGAAGATGTCGGTGTTTATATAGCCGGGGGAGGGCGGCGTTCGGTTGTGATCGAGTTTGCGTCGTCCAGGAATGAAATTTGGCTGGGATACGCGAGGATCCGGGGCGGTTTCGATTCGGAGGTGAGAAGAGTCCGGCCGGCCGAGCGCGGGCGCGAGGAGGAAGAAGGGTTGGCGGGCTCCGCGTGTCAGTGGGAAAGAGGGGAGGGCGCGCAGCTGCGGACTGGCGCGGGAATAAATGGGCCGGCTGGTGGGTTTCGGCCCACTGGCCGGGTGTTTATTTTTTTCCTTTTCTTTTTCTTTTTCATTTCTGTTTTGAGTTTAATTTGAATTCCAGTTTGAATTTGAATTTTTGCAACACATGCAATACGTCCAAAAAATTTTAAATTCCCCTCTTAACAGGATTTTGGGGTGTTACAGCTCTACCCCCCTTAAAGAAATCTCGTCCTCGAGATTGGTGGTTCTAAGAAAACAATTCCGGAAATTGTGCCTTAAGCTCATCTTCTCGCTCCCAGGTGGCTTCCTCTTCCGAGTGATGCTTCCACTGCACTTTGCACATCCAGATTCTTTTTTTTTTCTTGTGAGGCGTTCCATTGTTTCCAAAATCTTGGATGGTTGCTCGGCATAAGACAAATCCTCAGCTATGTCAACCTCATTCATGGGTAACACCTCTTCAGGCGTTCTCAGACATTTCCTGAGCTGTGACATATGGAATACATCGTGCACATCCGATAGGCGAGCCGGTAATTCTAGTTGATACGCCACTTTGCCTTTCCTCTCCAGAACTTGAAAGGGTCCGATGTATCGAGGTGACAACTTCCCTTTCACCTTGAACTGACGAAGTCCTCGGATAGGGGACACCTTGAGATAGACATAGTCTCCCACGTTGAAAATGAGCTCTCTTTTCCGTACATCGGCATAGCTCTTTTGTCGTGTCTGTGCTATCCTCAAGTTGTTGCGAATTTCCCTCACCTTCGCCTCGGCTTCTTGGAGTACTTCTGGAGCAAACACTTTACTTTCCCCTGTTTGGTTCCAAAATAGGGGAGTTCTGCACTTCCTCCCATACAAATTTTCAAACGGTGACATCTTCATACTAGCTTGATAGTTGTTGTTATAGGAGAATTCCGCATACGGTAAGTTCTTGTCCCAACTCCGATTGTTTTTGAGTGCACATGCCCTCAGCATATCCTCAAGGATCTGATTGGTTCTTTCCGTCTGCCCGTCAGTTTGGGGATGATAGGCAGAGCTGAAATTCAGATGGGTTCCCATGGTTTCATGCAATTTTTGCCAGAACCTTGAGGTGAACTGTGTCCCTCGATCTGACACAATCTTTTTTGGCACTCCATGGTAACACATGATCCTTGACATGTACAACTCTACCAATTTGGATCCGCTGTAGCTTTCTTTCACGGGGATGAAATGAGCTACCTTGGTTAGCCTGTCAATGATGACCCATATTGAATCATATCCTGATTGGGTCCTAGGCAATCCCACTATGAAATCCATACCGATTTCTTCCCATTTCCATTCAGGCACTTTGAGTGGTTGCAATAATCCCGCGGGTCGTTGATGTTCTGCTTTCACCAACTGGCATGTGTCACATAGGGCAACATGTTCCGCGACATCTCCCTTCATGCCATACCACCAATACCTGCTCTTGAGGTCCTGGTACATCTTCGTACTCCCAGGATGAATGGAATAGTCGGAATCGTGAGCCTCCTTCAAAATCAATTCACGTATCTTCTTTACTTCTGGCACACAGATTCTTTTCCCGTGCCACACCGTTCCCTGTTCATCCTCTCTAAAACCAGGGGCTTTATTTTCCTTGATGAGTTGCCTGATTTCTTGTATCTTCTCGTCATTCTTTTGACCCTCGCGAATTTCTCGCTCTAGTGTGGAGTCCACTTCCATGGCGATGGCTTCACCACTAATCACAAGGCATAGATTGATCCTTATAACCTCGTCCTTCAATTCTGCAGGCATGTCCTTCAAGCTCAACTTATTGACCTGCACTTTCCGACTTAAAGCATCTGCCACAACGTTTTCTTTCCCAGGATCATAGTTGATGCCCACATCCAAGTCATTGATTAGCTCTAGCCATCTCCTTTGTCTGAGGTTGAGATCTGTCTGTGTGAAAATGTACTTTAAACTCTTATGATCCGTATATATCTCTGTCCTCTTCCCCATCAAGTAGTGCCGCCAAATTTTCAACGCGTGTACCACTGCGGCTAGTTCTAGGTCATGTGTAGGATAGTTCTTCTCGTGCTTCCGGAGCTGCCGGGATGCATAAGCCACGACATGCCCTTCTTGCATGAGAACACATCCCAACCCGTTTCCAGAGGCATCGCAGTACACCGTAAAGTTCTTCTGCATATCTGGCATAACTAGCACTGGGGCTGTTGTCAATCTTTTCTTTAACTCCTGAAAACTCGTCTCGCTCTGCGGCGTCCATGTGAATGTGATTCCCTTCTCCAACAGTTTGGTGAGGGGTCTCAAGATCTTAGAGAATCCCTCAATAAACCGTCGATAGTATCCTGCCAATCCCAAGAAGCTTCGAACTTCCCCGACATTTTCAGGGGTCTTCCACTTCTGTATATCCTCGATTTTGGCGGGATCCACGGAGATTCCTCCCTCCGAGATGATATGTCCTAAGAAGGGAACTCTCTTCAGCCAAAACTCACACTTGCTCAACTTGGCATATAGTTGGTGTTCTCTCAGCCTCTGCAACACCAACCTTAGATGTTTCTCATGTTCCTCTTCATCTTGGGAGAAAACGAGAATGTCATCTATGAAAACCACCACAAATTTGTCCAGATATTCCATGAATACCTTGTTCATGAGATACATGAAGTATGCCGGGGCATTCATTAGCCCGAAAGGCATGACGGTGTATTCATACAATCCGTACCGAGATACGAAAGCTGTCTTTGGAATATCGGCTTGCCTTATTTAAGTTGGTGGTATCCCAACCTGAGATCAATTTTCGAGAACACACAATCTCCCCTCAACTGATCAAACAAGTCTTCAATGTGGGGTAATGGGTACTTGTTCTTGATGGTTACCTCATTCAAGGCACGGTAGTCCACGCATAACCTTTGGGTTCCGTCCTTCTTGGGCACAAATATCACTGGAGCTCCCCAAGGTGAGGAACTAGGATGAATATACCCCTTCTCCGTCAATTCTCTCAAATGATCCTTGAGTTCTCCCAGCTGCTTGGAGTCCATCCGATAAAGTCTCTTGTATATCGGGGCTGTTCCAGGCACCAGCTCAATTGCGAATTCCACTTCACGATCAGGAGGCATACCTGGCAACTCCTCCGGAAAAACATCTGGATATTCCCTGATGGTCCTGATCTCCTCCACTTTCACCTCAACTTGATTTAATTTAATGTCCCTCCTAGGCTCTTGTATTGTTATAAACTTTACTCTTGTGCCACTAGGGTGAGTTAGTTCCACCGTTCTGGTCGAACAATGGATGATTCTTTTATGTTTGGTCAACCAATCCATACCCAAGATAATATCTATCCCTTGTGAATCTATCACTATGAGGTTAGCAGTAAATACTACCCCATTAATGTCTAGGTTCACTTTGGGACACACTTGTCTTGTCCTTATTTCTCCACCCGGAGAGTTTACTGCTAGCATATGGTTCATTTGTGTTTTTGCTAGGTCATGCTTCTTAACAAACCCTTGGGCAATGAACGAGTGGGTAGCACCAGAATCAAACAACAGGGTTGCAATTTGTAAATTGGCAGGAAACTTACCAACTACCACGTCGGGTGCCTCTTGCGCCTCCTCCATGGTGACGTGGTTCACCCGTCCTCTCATTACATTCTGCTGTTGCGGCTGCGCGGGCTTCTTCTTTGGGCACTTATGGGCGTAGTGCCCCACTTCACCACAGTTAAAACATTACACCCCAACCTTAGGTGTCTGGCCTTTGTTGTCTTGGGGTTGGTTTGGGGGTCCTTGCACTGCTGGTCGAGGTTGATATGTAGGGCGAGGCTGCTGTACGAACTGACGTTGTGGCTGTATTGGTGCTGCCGGAGGCCTGTAGTTCGGGTTGTACCCTCTTGGTGCTGAGTAGGGTACCGCAGCACGGTTCGTCTGCCCTGCGGGTTGCTACATCAGACGTAAGCGGGTGTTGCTCCCGGAGGCCTGGTGTGGCCACCCGGCCTTCCTCTCGTTTTCATTTTCCAAGGCCTTCAACTTCCTTTCTACCACAAATGCTCTGTCCACCATCTTTTGGAAGCTTTCATACTCGTTGGAGGACATTGCACACTGCATTTCTGCGGTAAGTCCTTCCACGAAACAATCCTGTTTCTGCTCATCAGACTCTATGTCCCGTGGGGCATAACGGGAGAGTTGCGTGAATTTAGTGAGGTATTCCCTCACGGTCATGTTTCCTTGCTGCAACCCCGAGAACTCCTTCCTCTTGTTTTTGAGTTCACCCCTTGGTATGTAATGGTCGCGGAAGCTACGCTTGAACTCTTCCCAAGTGATGTTCTCAGGGTCATGATGGGCGGCCACGTAGGCGGTCCACCAATCAGCAGCAGGTCCATGCAATTGATGAGAGGCAAACAGCACCCTCTCATACCCTTAGCACTGTATGATCCTCATCTTGCTCTCAATGGTCTTCAGCCAGTCATCTGCCTCTAGAGGTTCAGCAGCACTTGCAAACTTCGAAGGTTGAGTTCCTAGAAACTCACTCAACTTTGGTTGGCGTGGTGCAGCTTGTGGAGGTGGAACTTGATGCAAGTTGGCCACCACTTGAGTCAGGTTCTGGATTAGCTGATTTTGATTTTCAAACATTTGGTGGATGGGATCAACTCCCTCACGGCGCCCACCCCTGTCTTGGCTCCCAGAAAGATGAGGGTTGCAGGCCTCATCGTTGTTGTTGGCGGAGTTGGCAGCACGACCCTTTCCTCTTCCGGCCATCTAGCATGATCAACCAAATGTTAATTTAAAGCATTACGTATTATCTTACTACTTTCACTTGTTTTTACTTTGAAGTGTTGAGGCTTTGTTATACTTTCTGAGGGTTCATGTCTCACACAAAAATAAATGCACTATTATTTCATGTGGGTTCACATACCAAAGCAAAACAATCTGAAGACGAGGCTGTGGACAACTGCTCATGGCTTCCACAACTCACGTCACACACCAAGCATTAACACACCATTAACTAAGGTAACGACTCGACTATTCGACATCTTGCTAACTAAGGGAAAGACTCTACACTACTCGTATCCCTGAGCTGGCTCCTCGGGATCTTCCTCATTATTGCGGCTGCCTTCTGACTCTGCTTTGGGTGGGGAGGCTGCTGGTGGAGAAGTGCGACGACGCCTGATCGCCCGGCGATCTGGGGAGTCAGGAGTCCATGTATCATTCACGGTGACACACAGTTCATTCCCATCTCCTCTTTCTCTCGCCCTCAAGCAGGCTCGAAGCAACGCCTCGGTTTCCTTCAGGGTGTCCCAAACATCCTGAAGCTCCTACTGACACTCCTGCAGTCGAGTGCTGAGCATAGCAGCATCCTCCAAGCACAAGTCCATGTGCTCATGGGAAGTCCCTTGCTGCACTGGCGGGTACTTATACTCTGTTGTACCACTCTCGCGCTGGAGGACATACATGTACTCAGTTCTGTCCAGGTGTCGACGATAGATGTGACTCTGGCAGGTGATGGCCTCCCAGGTAACATCCTTCTCCGCATCGACCTGTGTCGCTCTACAAGCTGGAGAGCGGTGGATCTTGAGCAGCTGATTTTCGTGGATAATCCTCATCTCTGAACTCCATTCTTCCCTCTTCTCACGGATGGTCCTGGTGGAGCTATAGTGTATGATTAGCTTGCCCGTATTGCCGGCGGCTTGGAGCATACGTTGAAGACGGCGCAACAAGCCTCCTACTGCCAATCCGTAGGAAAGGTACGTCACCGGACGGCTCTCCTCTCTTTGGGCAAGGGCAACTACGGGAACTCTCCCTCCTGTGGACTTGCGAGCGGTGCGAATCATGCGAACCATCTAAAACAGAAAGCATTTAAACTTAGGTTAGATAAACTTTTAAACAAAAATCCTATTTTGAATGAAAGTTGGGGTAAGATGAAGAAAGTGACTCCATTAAATAACACTTTTCAACACACACCTTGTAAAATAGTTTTTAAGAAAATAGGGCCCTTAAATACGTCCATTTCTACCTAGGTCAACGTTCCTACGGGCAACCTTGGCTTTGATACCACTTCTGTCACACCCGGTTTCTCCGAAGAACAACCGAGTGAATATCACATGTATGCCAGGATCATTTTCTCATACATGTGATGACAAATAGTGAAGCATCATTTATTACAAGCCAGGTGTCGAATATAAATAAGTCTTACATAGCATATGTCTCGATGGACGATAATAAGTTCATAACAAGTAAATAAAATAGCAGCGGAATATTATTCTTGTGGGCTCCGTTACAGGCGTTGCCCGGGGGACTCCATGAAACTAGAAACCTTCTTCGGGTCCAAAGTCTTGATCATTAGACACTACTTCATTATCTTGACCTGAGCAGCAATATAAACCAACAAATATGCAAGGTTGAGTACCGATGGTACTCAGCAAGTGTGGGAAAGTTATGTCATGCATGGCTAGAGCCAGGAGAGGTTGAACTCATGGTTAAAGCACTACGCAATTAATACCTATCACCTTAGCTTATTAAGCACCTACATTACTACACAGGTGAAATGGTCCCAATCTCCCATCCCATCATCATAATCAAATAACCATAACATCATTTTCAATGTTAAGCTCCCCGCTTAACATCCTTAACTTCCAAAACCATCACTCCTCTAATCATGAATAAGTCCAAGCCGCTCTTGACCGTGAGCACGGCTGTCATGACAGTTTTGACTCTGCAGAGTTTGCACCACTGTACCCACATGTAGTGATTTCATCCTCCGTTGCCGGGTGGACTAAAAGAACCTCCATTATGCCATTGGTCACGAACCACACACACACTTCCCAGGAGTGTAGCCAGGAGATCACTATGAAGCCTTTACAAAGGGATTCCCGACGAGCATGGGCCCACTGAGGTTTCACCCCTAACAGCATACAAGAGGCTCCAACCCTGCTGCAGTGCCCCCCTCTTAAGCCTAGCGGTTCATATGGTAGTCCAGCTGACACCTATTCCCCGCACCATCCAACACACCCATACTACGCCGGGGATACACCTAATTAATTGGCCAAGCTGCCCATCTCAGCATGTGGTTGGCACGGTAAAGCCAGGTTACATGCTCCATGAACCGGTACTTAGGATCCAGGCAAGTACTAAACACCAACCCAAGTCTCGTGCACCCAGCACCAACCAAAACATCTAACTTGCCTTGATCCCTACCTCTACATAACTCACAATATCTCATTCAAGAGTATGGTAAAATAAACTAATGATCTCATATCCCAAATATCACATTCTAAGCATGGCTAAGCATATGCATAATAATAAATGACATGATAAAATGAATCCCAACCCAAGCTACAAGGAAACAAGGTAATGCAATTCTAGGGAAACATCCTAGCATGGGTTTCATATTTTCAATTGACAATGCAAATAATTCTATCTACACATCCTAGTATAGGAACAAAGTGGTCAAGGACACTTGCCTTCTTCCTGCTGCTCTGGGAATGGGTAGTCCTGATCTTGGAAAGGAAGAACTTGCTCTGGAGCAGGTTCTACATCATACCATCACACATAGCAAAAGAAAACAACAATCCATAAGACATAGTTCACACTTCCACTTCATACAAACCACACATTCCCATTTATGAAAGCCATTCCCATTCCTATGTGTTGTGGTTACTCTATGTGTGTTGATTTTTGGGCTTACATGCACTTTTAAACATTTGCATATGATTTCTACTTTTGTATTCATATTTATGTTGCATACTATATATGAGTTTCCAATTTAAATAAATTCCTTATATTCAATTGATACACCTTTTAGCTACCAAGTGTGCATGGAGGGTATTTTCCTACTCCAAATGTGTCTTCAGAGCTTCTACCAACCCTAAACTGAATTCTTTGGATTTTGGAAACTTCATTTATCATTTTCTAGTTATTCATACCTTGCTTGCTATATTTTCAGATTTATTTCCTATGCCTAAATGTGAACTTTATTATGAAAATAGTAAGACACCTCATCTAAACAGAATAGGTTTTGGGTCTAAAATATTGAATAATATATTTTTGAACTTCTCCTCTGATGTGAACTATTTTACATTTATTTTACTAATTTTCAGAATTATTATCTACTTAAAAATGTGTCCCTATAACTAATAAATGTGAATAATCAATTAGAAAGATTCATTTCAGCCAAAAATCTATTTTTATCTCACTCCAAAGTTTTCCAAGTACTGGGAATGTTTTTAATTTGAATTTACAATGTGTTTGTCCCATCTTTTAAATTTTAAATACTAAACACATATTCAATTTCCTAAATTTAATATCACATAGGGTTAAAAAGGTAAACTCACCCCACTACAGGGTCTATTATATTATTTTAAGAATTTCCAGGGGTCTAACTACACATAACAGAGGGGTTTTCCTAATTTTTATTAAGTCCAGGGGCTAAAACTGATTTTTAAATGAATTTACATGATTTTCTGAAGTTCTAGAGGCTAGATCAGAAGTTTCCAGGGCTAGCTCGTATTTTCCAAGAACCCCAAGGGGTAGCGCATAAGAATTCCGGCCTTTATAACGCGGGGCTGATGTGGACCATCCAATTTAAAACAGACGGCTGAGATTATAACGTCGAACCGGTACGCGGGGATTTAAATTCTACCGTGCGATTTAAAATAGACGGCGCACAAGCGGCCACGTCGCTCTGATCGAGCGCGGGCGGCGCTGCCTGGCGGCGCACGGCGGCTGGAGGTGGCGATCTCGCCTGAGAGTTTCGGATCTTCGTCAATTCTTCCTAGAATTGTGATTTTATGGCATAGATTGGTAGAGGGGAGGTCGGGGATCTCACCTCAGGGGTTTGCTTGAGCTCGGAGGTCCTGGAAAGCGGTCGGCGACGAGGTCCGAGGTGAATTCACGGCGAGGCTCGTCGGCGCTGTGTTTGAAGCGTAAACCACCGAGTTTTCTGCACCTGCGCGGTTCCCCGGAGGCGGTGGATCAAGATCAGCGCGTTAGATGAGAAATCCCGAGCGAAGATAGAGCGAAATTGGCCGGAGAAACTCAGGTTCTCACCAGGAAGAAAAACAGCCGATCGCGGCTGAAAACCGGGAAGATGCCGGTGTTTATATAGCCGGGGAAGGGCGGCGTTCGGTTGTCATCGAGTTTGCGTCGTCTAGGACGAAATTCGGCTGGGATACGCGAGGATCCGGGGTGGTTTCGATTCGGAGGTGAGAAGAGTCCGGCCGGCCGAGCGCGGGCGCGAGGAGGAAGAAGGGTTGGCGGGCCCCATGTGTCAGTGGGAAAGAGGGGAGGGCGCGCAGCTGCGGGCTGGCGCGGGAATAAATGGACCGGCTGGTGGGTTTCGGCCCACTGGCCGGGGGGTTTATTTTTTTTCCTTTTCTTTTTCTTTTTCATTTCTGTTTTGAGTTTAATTTGAATTCAAGTTTGAATTTGAATTTTTGCAACACATGCAATACGTCCAAAATTTTTTAAATTCCCCTCTTAACAGGATTTTGGGGTGTTACACTTTGCCCAGATGGTAATGGATCTCGAGCTCATAATCTTTGATTAATTCCAACCATCTCCGATGCCTCATGTTGATATCCTTCTGAGAGAATATATATTTGAGGCTCTTATGGTCGGTGTAGAGGTGCACTAAATTTCCAAGTAAGTAGTGCCTCCACATCTTCAACGCAAGCACCACTGCAGCGAGCTCTAGGTCATGAGTGGGGTAGTGCTGCTCGTGGTTGCGGAGTTGACGAGACCCATACGCGATCACGCGTCTATCTTGCATTAAGACGCAGCCAAGTCCAATGCCTGAGGCATCACAATAAACATCAAATGGCTTTGTTGTATCCGGTTGGGCTAACACCGGTGCCGTTGTGAGATGTTTCTTCAAAGTTTGAAATGCCTCTTCACAGGCCTCTGTCCACACATACTTGCTGCTCTTCTTCAATAACTCTGTCATTGGTTTAGCCACCTTCGAGAAGCTGGGAATAAATCTCCGATAGTAACCCGCTAGCCCCAGAAAACTGCGGATTTGATGAACAGATGTTGGAGACTCCCACTTCAAGACTTGCTCAATTTTAGTTGGATCCATGGACACACCCTCCGCTGAAATAATGTGGCCTAAGAAGGGTACATTGCTGATCCAAAATTCACATTTGCTGAATTTGGCATACAGCTTATGTTCCCGTAAGCGTTGGAGCACAATATGGAGATGTTTAGTGTGCTCCTCCTCCGATTTGGAGTATACGAGAATGTCGTCGATGAAAACCACGACGAACTGATCCAACTCTGGCATGAATACAGAATTCATGAGATACATGAAGTGTGCGGGTGCATTTGTTAGCCCGAAAGACATGACTAGATACTCATAGAGCCCGTATCTAGTCGAGAAAGCCGTCTTCGGTATATCCTCCGCCCTGATTTTTATCTGATGATAACCGGACCGTAAGTCCATCTTGGAGAATACCTTGGCACCCACTAACTGATCAAATAATATATCGATCCGTGGCAATGGATATTTATTTTTGATCATCACTGCATTCAGCGGCCGATAATCCACACATAACCGAAGTGACTCATCCTTTTTCTTCACAAAGAGGGCTGAACAGCCCCATAATGATGAGCTTGGTCGGATGAACCCTTTATCCATTAAGTCCTTTAGTTGTTCTTTCAGTTCAGCTAATTCCTTTGGAGACATTTTGTACGGCCTCCGAGATATTGGTGTGGTTCCCGGTGCTAACTCGATTTTGAATACCACATCCCTCTCAGGCGGCATCCCTGGAAGATCGTCGGGAAACACATTAGGGTACTCACGGACCACCGGAATATCCTCCAGTTTCGTGGTCACACTGTGGTGCACCACTGGATTTTTGGAATCCACGGCTTCAAGTATGAGTGTTTGGAGACCGTAGATCGGAGAGTCCAAACTAACAATCCGTGGACCAACGTCAAGAACAGCCCCGTGGTAGTTCATCCATGCCATTCCTAAGATCACATCGGTCTTCTGCCCCTCTAATACGATGAGGGTTGTGGGGTATAAGTTTCCACCTAAGCACAAGGGTGCTTTGATCACTACTTCATTAGCAGCTATATTCCCACCAGGTGAGCAGATAAGGTAGTGATCTTTTAGTGTAGAGGTGGAGAGCTTAGCTTTGCACACAAATAACCTGCTGATGAAATTGTGCGTAGCTCCAGAGTCAAATAAAATCAACACGGGCAGTCCATTGAGGGTGAACATCCCTGCTAGCATAGGTGCCCCATCCGGCACATCCTCTAGAGCTGTATGATAAGTGCACCCAGATTTTGGTGCTGTTCCTTGGAGCTGAGCACGGGGTTGATTTATACCCTGCCCCAGTGTAGTTTCTCTGTGGCGTATCCTTTCTGGACACTTCGTGCTGATGTGACCCGAATAACCGCACGTGAAGCACGGTTTCTCAGCCGGTTCCTGGTTGCTCTGGGTACGGATACTAGTTATATTCTGCTGCGGCAAGAACACTTGAGGAACAGAATAATGTGGCTGCATATACCGTTGTTGCAGCTGTCCGACTTCAGAGTACTGAGACGAATGACAGAATATTGCTGGAGTCGTCGAGTCGGCTGCATCAGCTGACAGTTCAAGGTACTGTCTACCATCCGGTATTTTTGAGGAGTAAGATTGCTACTCTCTGGTGGTATACGGTTCTTTCTTTTCTCAGCATGAACTTCTCGCTGAGCATCTTCAACCATGATGGCAGACTCATCAATTCGTTGAAGTCCTTTCGATCAGCTATGACGAGTCTTTCCTTTAGCTTGGGATTGAGGCTGCGGAAGAACCATTCACACTTTTGTGCTTCGGTGTTCACATGTTGAGGCGCATACTGTGCCAGCTTGTTGAACACTCGCCAATGCTTGTATGCACCCCTCCCTCCTTGTTTTAAGGCCAGAAACTCCTCGAGTTTCCGCTGAATTATTCCAGAAGGAACATGATACGCGAGAAACTCTGTCCGGAATTCTGCCCATGTAAAGTCATGTCCAGCTGGTAAGGAGGCGAGTTCATTTTCCCACATGCACTGGCGGACCCGTGAAGTTGTTGCGCTGCATATAAAACCTTCTGATGTTCGGTGCATTGGAGCAACCCGAACTTAGACTCAATGGTACGGATCTAGCTATCCGCCACCAGAGGATCCTCAGCTTCAATGAAAACCGGTGGTTGAGTTGCCAAGAACTCAACATAGGAATTCAGTTGAGGTTGGCGCAAGTCTTCGTCTTGACATCCCCCTTGATGAGATGTATTCATCACCAGGGTGCGGAGCAAGTCGGTTCGCTCATCGCTTGCACCCTTCATGGCGGCCAGAATGTCCACCATTGTGACCGTGGGTAAAGGTCCTGGTGGCAGCTGCGGTTGCGGAGCTCGCTGCTCCCGCTGTGGAGAGTTATCACCACCACTGGAACCACCCACCTCACCCATGGAACGAGTTCGCACCATTCTGCAATTGCACGAGTTCATTATCAGTTCAACACTATCACTTGATTTATTCCATAAACAAAGTAGTGCAACACTGATAATGAAATCTTGACATGTAAGCAAAATGATTTAAGCGCAAACTGCTGTAGCTAACAGCAAGGATTTAAAAGCAGATTGACCGGTCCTTACACAAACCAGATTTCGCTCCAGTTAAAAGCATTTTCATAACTCATGTTGAATACCAAAGTTAAAGTTAACTTCAATATCCTTCCAACGAGTATCCAAATGCCTCCATATCACTTCTGGAACAAAAGTTATGATGTCGCAAAGTTGACAGACTTTCTGGATAAAATTTGCCAGCATCTCCTTTGTATGTGGCTGACTTTATCACAGTTGTATATGAAAGTACAACAAGAATCTGAACAACCTTTGAACTACAACAATTTTGCATATCTCATAAACTTTCCAACGGTGTATCACAGGCTCCTTAGGGATTTTTCTATAGGAAGTTATGGCGTAAAAACAGAAAGGTCCAGAGAGGTTTTTCTGCTGTCCTGGTTCTGGACCGTTTGCCTTCAACTGGACTTTTCACCCAATTAACATGTGATTTTGCTCTGGAAGTCTACAAAGAAGTTCTAGAGCACTTAAAAATCTTTCCAGAACAGTATCATACCCTTTAATTGGTTAAAGCTACTCAGAGTTATACTCTGTTAAAGTCCAGCAAGAATTCCTGCCAGAAATAGAGCACTCTATTTTTGAAATCTTTGAAACCTTAACCTTCTCTCATTTGAATCTTAGCTCAAAATAAGAGTTCAGTAACTAATATTTGTTTCAAACTTCCAGTTTTAGTTAAAAGTTAGCTCATGAATCATTTCTTCAAAGGGAAGAGGTTATTAAGTTTAGTACGGCGTCGAGGCACCGTAAGAACAATGTCGGTACTACGTAGCCTCACCAAAGAAAATCCTAAACCGGATTATACCGGCATATCCATTTTATCAGTGGCACTAAACGGTCTCTCGCACACACGTACTACACGGGATACGTACGTGGTCAGTACCTGCAGAAGAACACTCAATAGTGGTGCACTCAAAGGTTGTTTCTTTTCAGGCAGTTCCATATTAGAAAGTAAATACAAACGCCCGTATCATTGCCATACGGCCGTCCTTGAGTTAAGTCACGTCTCAAGGTACGTGATCGTGTTTCAACACCACACGATGGGGAACCCGAGTATATCATGAACGGGTCGTCACGGTTGGGAATGTTATCAACCCAACGGATACCACCTACTGCCCTGCAGGGCACGCCGATGGCAAGCGCTGCGTATGTCATTCTAGGCTATTTCCAGAAGAATACACTCTCGCGTTACTGACCACACGATGGGGTCTCCACTTACTTGCCTATTGCACGCTAGGGATCAGCGTTTCATATGAACTCAGGAACATGAAGAGTCCAAGAGTTTCATATTGACATCTCACACCAAGCTGTGAGACCTATCCTTGAACCACTTTCCTCGTCAGGGGAGCTAACCAAAATTGATCCGCTTCCGGTAGCATTCCTTACCATTCTTACCTGAATGTAGGTGCGTCGTTACATAATTAAAATTTCAGAATTATAACAAGTATGTTAGTACTGCCACCTTAAGTAACTATACCACTATAGTCCTTATATGGGCCTAATACCGTTTCCTCACCGTATCCTAAGTTGTGTCGTAATACGATCCTTACTCCGTGCGCTATTACCAATGCGGCTCTGATACCACGCTGTGAGGGCCCGCCGTCCCGATCACTCATGGGGACGGGGCACCTCTCCCGGGAATCGCATTGGGTGGTGCCGTGTGATGCGGCACCCAACAGCACACATAATAAAGCATCATATTACATAAATCCAGCGGAAGCTGACAAAGTGTAAATTTTACAAATATTTCTCAAAATATTCTACAGCGGAAGACTATTACAACTCGCGTCTCATAACTATGCTAAGCAACAGAGAAGGTGTCCAGCCCGCGGACCCTTCACGCTAGCAACACTATCACAATAGCAGCGGCAAAGGTTGCCATGAGTTCACCACTCGGAGAGCTCCGAGTCTCATCGGACACCCGTACATATCAGCTTACAGTTATTACCTGCAAAACAACTTATGCAGTATCTGTGAGCATGAAGCTCAGCAAGACTGACCCTTCACCCTAGTCATGAAACTCTACATGATGAAAATAGAGGGCTGGTTATAGAAGTTTGCACAAACGATGAACTTGAGCTAAAGGAGAGTCCTTACTTCAAGTTTTAAGCAACTTTTATAGCCCTCGCACAACTTACATCGAGATCCACAATCAAACAAGAAACGCTTCATCTCGATGTCACTTGCCCGAGGTGAAAGGAACTTTAGTGAGCTACCCTAGACTCATACAGACCTTGCGCCATTACCGTCGAGACTCCACAATCAAACAAGAAACGCTTTGCCTCAACGTTACTAGCCCAAGGTGGAAATTAAATTTAGTGAAGTGTTGATCGTTCCTCATCTCCATTATGAGGATTACCCACGAAGCATATTAAATGTTTCCCGGTTTATTACTACGTCACGACTCAGTGTACAAGTATGCTCACTACCGCGAGCGATGGTGATTGCAATCAAAAACACCCGGCTGACACGACACGTACGCCCGTACACGACGTTGCACACAACAACCATCACTGACGTGGTACGTGGCAACCTTTCACACGACACCCAAATGTCGAACCGGTCCCACCGACTGGGATTAAGTCTCTCTACGGCAAACCCTTGTAGAGCCGACTGCTCTATCCTTTCAGCATCGGGATCAGACGGTGAGGTATGCCTCGGCACCCAGGTTAACATGTTACATCGGTTTCCTGGCTCCCATATATCCAGTATGCATCCGGTACACATCTCAAACTTGTCCAGCGGGGCTACACACGAGAACGGGCCTTAATTGACTCAGACATAGACTAGGTTCACAGGACCACGTCCTTGAGCCTTCCATCCACTGCCCGGTCTCCATTCCCAACTATGAGGATCAATTCCCAACTCTTCCGATTGATCCCCCTTAATCCCGGTTCACGAGTAGGAAAATGCCCACTCGAGTTTTGCTTCTTTTAATCCACTTTTGTTGACTTGAGATCAGCAGTTATAAACAAGTGTTAACCTACTCTACAGTATACTCCAGGGTTTTCTGGGTCATGCATTTGGAGTGTCATACCACCTAGACTTAATGCAATAAATAAAATGCTAGACGTATAAAGTGAATACAAATAAAAACTTGTAATGTTTTGATGCAAACCGGGGCTTGCCTTTGTTTTGCAGGGAACTTATATATATAAATCCGTTAGTGAAGACCACTTGAGGCTTGATCAACTGCTTTCCTCCTTCCTTGATTTCTACTCCGCTGACTTCAACTCCTCCATGTAGATACTACACGTGATGAATAAGCATATATGTTTAATTGTAAAACTCTGCTACAAGTTCTAACAACAAGTTTCAAAACTGGAACTCTGTTCAAGAATTTAAAATGACACTGGTGCTAGTGGTTTGGGTTTGGATCTAAGCACATGATTAGTGCTAAGTGGTTTCCCCCTCTTCTATATTGATCACCTTAAGATGTTAAACAGAACAGGGGTGATCCAGAGCTCCAATGGAGCTGAGAATTTTCATGTGAGTTCCTTGTCACAAGAAAGTCCTCTGGACCAAAAATTAGCACTTTTCATTGAGTGGTTTTTTCAGAACAATTTTCTAAGCAATTAAGCAAAGAAGAATTAATTCTGAGATCACATCCATGTTCATGCCAAGCTGAGTGAACTACAATTTCAATTATAGTTCATATAGCTTGCATGAATTTTCCTAGCATTTGTGGAGCTAAGATTTACCTAGAGCTGAATTTCAAAGTTCAGGAACTTCTCTGAAAATGTTTCTGTATTCAATTGAATACAGCAACTTTAAATCTGAATTGCCCTGAGCAAATCAACTCCAAATGATCCGAAACTTTTACAGGTGTTCACTAACATCCTAGACAATATTCTGGAAAATTTTGAGGGTTTTTGGATGAACCAAACGTCCTCAAGAATTCTTTTTTGAAAAGGTTTAAAGAATTTTCCAGAATTAAATATTGAGTTTCATACAAATTGGGTTGTAGATTTGGACAGAGCTATTCAATATGAATCCAACCCAATTTGAATTACTAAATTTGGGGCTTCCTAGCAAGAGTTATGAGGTTCTAAAGTTTGGGGAAAAATTCTGAAATTGAACTCTGTTCTATTTTCCAATTTTAAGAGACATAAGGAATTAACACCACATTTGGCCAAGCAAATATGGTCCAATGATTCTGAAAATTTTACTGGAGTTCAAGTATTTTTGGAGGAATTTCCTGCCCAAATTTGGGAATTTTCCAATATACATAACTCCTGGAAAAATTCCTACATGATTTACTTTATATGAATTAATGAGCCAGTACCAGGGATTTTCATAATTATTGGGCTATACCCCTGGATAGTACTCTATTTGAGGAATCCAACAAAATTTATCTCACTATTTTTGAATCTTTCTACACAGAGTTATGCATTTTCCAAGTTTGAACAACTCTCTGTTTGATTTTAAACAGAACAGTCTAACATGGGGCCCACGGTCAGGTGCTTCTTCAACCTCCCGCCAGAGCCCGCGGGTGCACACCGGCAGAAAGCGTGGCGCGGCTCGTTCTCTCTCACTTCTCCGCCAAATGAGCTCCGGTTTCGCCCTACATGCTCCTTGGAACATGGCGCAGCTGCCGGGCAAGGTTTCCGCGCATGAAAACTGCCGAAAACAGGTCGGCACCGGTGGGGCGGGTCGGGAGCTCGACATCAACGCGTTCTGGCGCGTCCAAAGCTTCTCACGGCTAGCTACCTTGCCCTAAAGCATCACCAGAGCTCGTGGAACATGGAACGCACCTCAGTTCGTGCAGCAATTGGTGGGAATAGGGCGGTCACCGGAGACCTGACCCGGTTTTACCGCCGGCGGCGAATTCTCGTCGCCCAGGGCCTGTGATGATCGGTTTTCTTTGGTTCTCGGCGTGGCAGGGCGCTATGGCATCAAGTTTCTGTGGTTTGAATTGTAGGAGGGATGATCCAGCTGTTCGAGCTAATTTGGAGAATTTGACAGCACCGGTTCGTCACGTGTTCCGGCGGTAAAATGCGAAATCCAGTTAACCGGCGGCAGGGAAGAGCAGGGGGACGACGGGATGAGGATCAATACCTCATGGCGCACCTCTGTGGCCTCTTGAGCATGCCGTAGAGGCGCTGTGGCACGAGTTGAGCCGGCTCCCGATGGTTTCCCGGAGGTGACGGCGAGCTCTGTTTCGGTTTCGGGCTTTCACGTGCGTGAGGAGGGAAAAACACTGGTGGTCGCCTTGGATACGCGGGAGGATCACGTAGAGAGTGCACCGCCCACTCCTGTCCTGCCAGCGACCCGGGCGAAGAGCAGGAGGTGGCTCGGGTTTCTCCGGTGGTGGCACCCGATGAGGACCCTGTTCGGTGAGTGAAGACTTAAGGCTGAAGAATTTGAGACCTTTTACAGTTTTTAACCTCCCCAATGACAGGTGGGGCCCACTCAACTTACCTGCAAAAAGATCTCCATAGTTTGACAAATATTCCACCCAAATGTTTGAAAGTTGGAAACTGAGCTGCATTTGGGATAGTTGGACATTTTACTCCAAATTCAAATGTATATTTGAATTCTTTGCACATTTGAATCCTTTTTGGAAAAATGGGTAGCAACCCTTTTCAAAAATTACTGAAACTTTGCCTATCCCCTAATTTGGACCTAAGGAATCCAAATATGCAATTTGATTCTTGTTTTAGCTGCTGCAAACAAGAGTTTGAACACCACAGTTTTGAATCACCATTATGTCCTCCCCTCATTTGAAATTTGAGTTGACCCCTCAATTTAACTTCTGATTTTTAAACCCTTCCATTGCACTTGAGTACTTCAACTCTGTGGTCTTAACCCACCTAGGGTCCAAACATGCAAATAACCCTAAGTAGGTTTTTGAACAATTTTTCATGTGTTATCATCTGTAAAAAGTTGAAACCAGCCCCTTTTTCATACACATGACAACCACATTTGTGCAAACTCATGTTTCTTTGTATTCACATTTTTGGGACCTTTACAGCCGGGGGCCTAGGGGACAAATAGGAAGACACGCTCATCACCTTCCTCCGGGCCGATGTCGAGGTGTTTGCCTGGCAACCGTCGGAAATGCCCGGGATCACCAGGGAGGTGATTGAGCACCAACTGAAGATCCACCCTGATGCCAAGCCAGTCCAACAGAAGCCTTGGAAGCAATCCATCGAGCGACAAGACTTCATCCGTGAAGAAATCAAGAAGCTACTCGATGCCAGCTTCATCCGAGAGGTCCACCATCCACGATGGTTGGCCATTCTTGTTGTCGTCCCAAAGGCTGGCGGGAAACTACGTATGTGCACCGACTACACGGCCCTCAATAAGGCATGTCAAAAGGACCCACTCCCTCTCCCCCGTATAGACTAAATAGTCGACTCTACATCTGGTTGTGATCTACTATGTTTCCTAGACGCATATTCTGGTTTCCACCAGATACCTATGTCTAGGGAAGATGAAGAGCATACTGCCTTCATCACAGTAGATGGTCTATACTGCTATGTGTCCATGCCTTACGGTCTTAAGAATGCCCTTCCAACTTTTGCACGTGCAATGCACAAGACGTTCAAGAACCTTATTCGGGACCTGGACGAGGTTTATGTCAATGACATTGTAGTAAAGGTTAAGTCACAAGCGTCACTGCTCGACAACCTAGCCCTAGTCTTCGACAGACTGCGTTACACACATAAAGTTGAACCCAGACAAATGTGTCTTCGGGGTCTCTGCGAAGCTGCTTGGTTTCTTGGTCTCACACCGAGGGATTGAAGCTAACCCAGAGAATATTAAGGCGATAGAGCTGATGCGGCTCCCTGCCCGCATCAAGGATGTGCAGAAGCTTACAGGATGCTTGGTTGCTCAGTCGGTTTATCTCTAGACTGGCTGAGCGGGCTCTTCCGTTCTTCAAGCTTCTGCGCAAAACTGGTCCATTCATATAGACCGAGGAGACGGATGAGGCGTTCCAGGAGCTGAAAAAGTTCCTCACAACGCTACCAACATGGTGGCCCCTGAACAAGGCGAGCCACTACTCCTCTACATCGCTGCCACAACCGAGGTCATGAGTATGGTTCTGGTCTTAGAAGAGGCTCCTGCCGTCATCGGTCTAAAGCCCCAGGGCTCAGACCCCGCATGGGGCTCGTGGGATGGGGAAGTAATCTGGTCCCAAGCAGGCGGACCTGGTGATCAATGCATATCTGGGTCCAAGCTCCCGGAATGCAGTCCCGGACCCAGGTGCATGGGGGCCTCAGATCTCGGACCACCCTAAGAAGAACTAGTCCGGTCTCAGCTATCTAGACCCGGCAACCGGTGTGCACCTAGGTACGAGCTCCCAGAGTGCAGTTCCAGGCCCGAGGGCCGGCGGCCCCCGAGTCCCAAAACCCTACAAGAAGACGCCTCGGACCCCTCTAGGAGGGTCTGAACCATCTAGTGTTCGGTCTACTTCATCAGCGAGGTCCTCCATGATGCCAAGACAAGATATCTGGAGGTACACAAACTACTCTATGCAGTCCTCGTTGCATCAAGGAAGCTGCACCATTACTTCCCAGCTCACAAGATCTCGGTGGTCACCTCGTACCCACTGAGAACCGTCCTCCACAGCCCCAACGCCACTGGAAATGTGGCTAAATGGGCTGTGGTGTTGACGGTGTTCGATCTGGACTTCTTACGGTGCCATGCAGTGCAAAGTCAGGCATTAGCTGACTTCGTGGCAGAGTGGACTCTACCACCATGCCAGCCAGGGGGTCAGGATATCGGTGAACAAGAGCCCAAAGCTCCGGTTTTCACTGGGCCCTACTGGAATCTCTTCTTCGACGGCTCCTCGTGGAAGCAAGGTGCCGGAGCGGGGGTTTTGCTCATTACACCAACAGGAGAGCAATTCAAATACATGGTGCGACTTGACTTTAAGGCAACCAACAACATGGCGGAGTATGAGGCTCTCATCTTTGGGTTAAAAACCGCGCTACCCCTCGGCGTCCAGCAGTTGTTGGTCAAAGGTGATTCTCATCTGATCATCAAGCAAGTCAAGGGAGAGTGTAGCTGCAACGACCCACAGCTTGCAGCTTATCTCCTCCAAGTACAGACGTTGGAGAAGGACTTCTTATCCTTGGACTTGTGCCATGTTCCCTGTGCCAATAACACAATAGCCGACGACATGTCAATGAAGGCTTCCACTTGGGCTCCGGTGCCTGTGGGGGTCTTTGAAAGGGTGTTGCTGCGACCTATCGCCTGGCTGGCAGAACCGGGCGAAGGGGGCGGGACCAGCACCTCGAAGTTGGCGGTCCCGGCAGCCATGTTACCATGGTGCCCGCCAAGGATCGTAAGCGTCACCAGGGGCTCTGTGCGACTCGGCGCTCAAGATCCAAATGCTCAAGTTGGTCCCGTTGCATGGATCATAGAGGTCTGGGACTACTTGAAAGAGATACACGCTGGTAGAAGGGGATCTCTACCGGCATGGCACTAATGGCGTCCTATTGCGGTGCATAACCCGGGAGGAGGGCTGCGACCTGCTCGCAGAGATCCATGGAGGCGAGTGTGGGAACCATGCAAGTTCCTGCACGCTGGTCGGTAAAGCCATCCAGCATGACTTTTAGTGGCCAACATCTTTCCAGGATGTCGTCGATCTGGTCAGGAGATGCAAGGCGTGCCAGTTCCATGCTAAGCAGATCCACACACCAGCGCAGACGCTGCAGATGATCCCGCCCTCATGGCCCTTCACTGTGTGGGGGCTGGACATCCTGGTACCATTCCCTAGATCTGTCGGAGGGTACCGGAACCTCTACGTTGCCGTAGACAAGTTCACCAAGTGGTCGGAAGCTACCCTTGTAGTAACCATCAACAAGCAGTCAAGTTCATCAAGTCAATCGTCTGCAGGTTCGGGGTCCTGAACAGAATCATCACCGACAACGGGACCCAGTTCACCAGTGCAGTATTCCATGACTGATGTGAAGACCTCGGCATCCAAGTTTGCTATACTTCCGTTGCACACCCAAAGAGTAATGATCAATCCGAAAGAGCCAACGCCGAGATTCTCAGGGGACTCAAGACGCGCACCTACAACAGCTTGAAGAAGCACAGTGCCAATTGCCTTGAAGAGCTTCCATGTACACTATGGGCTAGCCAGACATCCCTCAATCACTCGACAGGGGAACACCCTTCTTCCTGGTGTATGGGGCTGAGGCCGTCCTCCCCCCGGAAATCACCATGGGCTCATCCCGTGTCCGAGCGTACAACTAAGCCATGCAGGACCAGCTCTGGTGTGAAGATATCGACCTTGTCGATGAGCGAAGGTGGCAAGCAGCTATCGGAAACGCCGATACCATCAAGCGCTCCGGCGCTATCAGCAGCAGTTCGTGCGGAGTAGACTGCTCAAGGTGGGTAACCTGGTGCTACGACGGATACTTTCTCGAGAAGGAGGGAACAAACTCTCCCACAGCTGGGAAGGCCCTTTCTGAGTAATATAAGTATGCCGCCCTGGGTGCGTATGCCTAGCCACAGAGGATGGGGTACCTCTACCCACTCCATGGAACATAGAACACCTCCATAAGTTCTATGTTTAGCATAGCGGTAGGGTTATGTTTTCTCCAAAAAAGGGTATCATAGCGCCCAGGAACAGCTTAGAGCAGCTAAGCCCCGGAAGGGTCCAATTACTATTGTCATCTAGGGCGGGTCACTGCCTTCTTAAAATGGCCTGTTTCCTCCTTTGAAGAAAAGCCTGAAGTGAGGAAATTTTGCCTTGCCCTGTGCATTCTCCCTTTACAGTTCGTGCTTCCTCAAGCATATCAACTGTAAACGGGCAAAGCCACGTGCCCTTTGCTATGAGATCAGCCCTGGGGCTGACACGTGCACTTGAGTTCCGAAGCCGGTGCGGGCCCTACGATCCGGTCCAAAGGCAACGTGCTGAGGTGGAAGTGGAACCCGAAGCTGCCACATGTCACCTGGCTCAGATCCTCTTCCCCTCTGGGGGTAGCTCTGGAGCACACACGTGCCGCGGGCATACCCCCTTACAGTTTGTGCTTACTCAAGCATGACAACTGCAAACGGGCAAGCCACGTGCCCTAGGCTCCAAGGTCCGCCCAGGGGCTGCCACGTTTGCTTGAGCTCTGGAACCAACCCACGTCCTGGGGTCAAGTCCTAAGCCTCCCCGCTAGGTGAAGTCCGGAACTACCGTGTGTCCTCAAGCTCCGAGCCGCCTCCCCGCTGAGGACAGCTCCGGTGCTGACACGTGCCCTGGGCTCCGGTCCGGGAACTACCACGTGTCCTCAAGCTTCGAGCAGCCTACCCGCTGAGGACAGCTCCGATGCTGACACGTACCCCGGGCTCCGGTCCGGGTCTCCCCGGCAGCGTGGGGTCCGGAGCTACCACGTGTCCCAAGGCTCTGAGCTGCCTCCCCGCGGAGGATAGCTCCGGTGCTGACACGTGCCCAGGGATCCGGGCAGAGTCTCCCCTCTGAGGAAAAGTCTGGAGCTGCCATGTGTCTCCCTGGAAAGAGCTAGGGACAAGGACCGAACTTCCTTCAAATCCTTGCGCTGCCGAGGATCTGGAATGGGTGGTAGCCACACTGCCGGAGCGCCCTGGGTCCTTATGCTGCTAAGGACCCAGAGGAACAAGCTCGAGACATCGGCAAAAAAGCTACCCACGTTGGCTAAGTCATCCCGGACCCTTGTGCTGCCAAGGGTCTGAAGTCTACATCGACGACATAGGACAATGAAAGACTTGAAAAATGATGCTTTCATTAATAACATAGTTCTGGCATACAAAAGGGGATACAAGACAACTAAGGAACTAAGCAGCTACAAGTCGAGTAATCTCCTGCTCCGTGGCCTGCTTGGTTGTCTCCCGAGCCAATCTCTGCGCAGTGAGACGATCACCTGCTATAAGACCGAGGACGGCAGCAACGCATGCTGGACCAAGGCAATAGTGACATCCAGTGTCGTGCGGGCCAAAAAGCCTATCGCAGATTTTTTTGTCCACAACAGTACCTGGAGGAAGGCTTGATCATTCTAGACTAACCTTCCTCCGTTACTGCCAGGAAGTCCTCCTTCAGCGAGGCTCCTAGAGGACATGCCCCCCCTCGACACTGGCGTAGGGACTCACTGCGAGTTGAGGACCCTGTTGTCGACGGCCTCCCCTACCACCGGCGCACCTTCAGGATGGAATGTGTTTCTATCCGAGGCCGTCAAGGGGAGGGATGCACCAGAGAGCCTCACCGAAGGCCGCACATACACGAACATATCCCAAAAGTGGACGAACAGGGCTACCAGTGTGAAAGTATCTGGTGGGCAAAAATGCCAGGAAGAAGGGACTTCCAGTGCGCAAGAGGAGAACAAAGGCCACATGGTGAGGGGGTGCCATCCTACATAGGAAGGCCTCCTTTTATACTCAGCCATGACCTCTGGCAGGGCAACCGGCGCGGTGATTGGGTTTCCACCTCTGCACGCCGTGGGTTATTCACCTACCCCAACGATGGGTATAATCCAGGTCCTCTTGTCAGACACTGGGGCTGAGAGGATAACCTCTTAGGAACGTCCGGCGGTTCCGAGGAGAGCGGTGCAACCAACTCATTGGTTACCGCAGTAAATGACCAGAGGCAACCCCTTGAGCATGGTGCCTAGACACTCACCTCCCCCATAGATGGGTAGGACCCAGGTCCACCTGACAGACACTGGAGGCCAGGTGAGTAACATCTTGAGGACATCGGCGGTCCCAAAGAAAAGTGGCATGGTGGAACTGCAGCAAACAACCCGTTGGCCGCCGCAGTAAGTGCCTATAGGAAACCCCTCGAGCACGTCGCCTTAGCACTCGCCCCCACCAATGATAGGTAGGACCCAGGTCCACCAATCAGACACTGGCGTGACAGGCAAGTAGAAACTCGGGAACGTCTGACGGTTCCCGAGGGAGGCAGCGCGGTATTCCTACAGCCCATGGGCTGTCGCAGTAATTACCCCGAGGCAACCCCTCGAGTGCATCGTCGTGACCCGTCAAGTCAGGAGTAAACACGACGATGCGCTGCTGCTTTGACTAAATACGCCCACTATGCCAAGGACGTGCAGCCTTTTCGTCTCCCAGGTTCAACCACTCATCCACTACGTGAAAGTCTCGCCACCGCTTCGGTTTCCAAAGCGCAGGTTCAAAACCACCACACGGTAGAGATGGGGGCCCCACCTTTGGGCTCGATGCCTCCCCTGAGATGGACTTAGGGGCCACTGTCGGTACTTTCTAGACTGGGTACCCCCGCGTAGTGCGTAAAAAACGGCCTAGGCCCTACCTCTCCGATGAGGTTGGCCCAGCATAAGCCACATGCCCTGGGCCCCATGGTCAGCCCTGGGGCTACCACGTGTGCTTGGGCTCCGGAGCGGACACGTGCACCGGGCTCCGGTCTGAGCCTTCTCACTGAGGTGGGGTCCGGAGCTTCCACGTGTCCCCGGGCTCTGAGCCACCTCCCCGCTAAGGACAGCACCGGGGCTGGCATGTATACTGGGCTCTGGCCTAAGCCTCCCCACTGAGGTGAGGTCCGGAGCTACCACGTGTCCCCTGGCTCCAAGCTGCCTCCCCGCTGAGTTCAACTCCGATGCAGACACGTGCAAAGAGCTCCCGCCTAAACCACCCCGCTGAGGTGGGGTCCGGAGCTGCCACGTGTCCTGAGGCACCAAGCCCATCAACAAGAGCTCCAGAGAAGCCAAGTGCGCCACGACCAGTCGTGGGC
Source organism: Neostapfia colusana (assembly GCA_030760725.1). Taxonomy (NCBI): domain Eukaryota; kingdom Viridiplantae; phylum Streptophyta; class Magnoliopsida; order Poales; family Poaceae; genus Neostapfia; species Neostapfia colusana. Next base: position 23,765,893 of record JASWHV010000011.1, read on the forward strand.
CAAGGGTCGACAAAGTCAAGAAGGAAGTGCGCTATCAGGCTTCGCATTCAAGGCCCACGCCTTCCGCAGAAGTATGGTGCGCTGCACACGCCTCCATCCTATGCCTGTTCGCCATTACGGTGACAGGATAGGGCAAAGGCGTGACAGTGGTACAGTGCCACCCAACGGCACGAAGCCGCCCAAGCAGGGCGAGAAGACGCGATGACAAGACGTCATCTTCATCATCACCTGCCACGCGGTCAAGGGTGCTCAGTGCGCCGGAAGGAGGGACTTTAATTCTCCCGCCGGACACTCTACTCAGAGGATGAAGCCCTAGATCGTGTATAGGATTCACATAGCTCTGGGGCTACCTGTCGAGCCCCAAGCCTCATTGTAACCGCCTCGGCCTTGAACTATAAAAGGACCGAGGTGGCCACAGTCTGTCAAAGACTATGGCTAGGTTGTCGAGCAAAGATGCTTGCGACTTAACCTTTACTACGATGTCATTGACGTACACCTCTACAAGGTATCAAATGAGATTCCCAAGTGTTTTATGCATTGCGCGCATGAAAGTGGGAAGGGCATTCTTAAGACCATAAGGCATGGATATATATAGCAGTATAGACCATGTACTATGGTGAAGACAGTATGCTCTTCATCTTCCCTAGAAAAAGGTATTTGATGAAAACCTGAATAAGCATCAAGGAAACACAGTAGATCACTGCCGGATGTAGAATCCACTATTTGGTCTATACGGGGGAGAGGAAACGGATCCTTTGGACATACCTTATTGAGGGTGGTGTAGTCGATGCACATCCAATGCTCCCCGCCAGCCTTAGGGACGACAACAGGGTTGGCCAACCATCGTGGATGGTGGAACTCTCGGATGAAGCCGACATCGAGCATCTTCTTGATTTATTCATGGATGAAGTCTTGCCGCTCGATGGATTGCTTCCGAGGCTTCTATTGGACTGGCTTGGCATCGGATAGATCTTCAGACGGTGCTCGATCACCTCCCTAGGGATCCCGGGCATCTCCAACAGTTGCCATGCAAACACGTCGACGTTAGCCCGAAGGAAGGTGATGAGCGCGTCTTCCTATTTGTCACCAAGGCCCCCGACGATTTGGGTGGTCTGAGTGACGTCGGAGCCGACTTGGACGACATTGACGGGGATGTCCTCGCCGTATGAGGGCTGCACGCGGGGTACAGATGTCATCCCTTGCTGACGCGTGCTTGGAGGCTGCCGGCTAGCTTCTGCGTGACCGGAAGCAGCCTCCTGCGCCGCTGCCAACTCTTGGAGCTTCTCCAGTGCTGAGACGGCAGCCGTGCGGTCTCCGCGGATCTTGAGGACGCCACATGGGGACGGCATCTTCAAGACCAAGTAGCCATAGTGGGCTACTGCTATGAACCGGTACAGGGCTGTCCAGCCGATGATGGCGTTGAAGGGGAGGCTGACCTCCACTACATCGAAGACAACACTCTCCGTGTGGTAGTTCTCAGGCGTCCCGAATGTCACCGAGAGAGAGTTGCTACCGCACAGGAAAATAGGGTCCTAACCCACCCAAGAGAATGGACGTGAGGGGGTGAGATGGGACATTGGGATCTGCAGCTTCTTGAAATCTGCAAGGCTTATGACGTTGAGGGACGCCCCGCCATCGATCAGTACGTGGTAGAGCTTCAAGTTGGCGATGGTAGGGGAGACAAGGAGTGGTAGCTGCCTGGCGCCTGCCATGTTCTTGGGGCAGTCGGAGGCGTCAAAGCTGATTGGCATCTCCATCCACTTTTGGTGAGGCGCCGGCCCAGGGGATGGAGCAGCTGCTGCCACTGCTCGGCGCAGGGTCTTGACAGCTCGCCGGGTGTCACACCCGGTTTGTCCAAAGAATAACCTAGTGAATATCACATGTATGCCAGGATCATTCTCTCATACATGTGATGGCAAATAGTGAAGCATCATTTATTACAAGCCAAGTGTTCGGATATAAAATAAGTCTTACATAGCATAATGTCTCGATGGACGATAATATGTTCATAACATGTAAATAAAAAGCAGCGGAATATAAATCTTGTGGGCTCCGTCACAGGTGTTGCCCGGGGGACTCCGTGAACCTAGAATCCTTCTTCGGGTCCGACGTCTTGGTCATTGAACACTACGTCATCCCCTTGACATGAGCAGCAATTTAAACCAACAGAAAAGCAAGCTTGAGTACCGTTGGTACTCAGCAAGTGTGGGAAAGTTATGTCATGCATGGCTAGAGCAAGGAGAGGTTGAACTCATGGTTAAAGCACTACGCAATTAATACCTATCACCTTAGCTTATTAAGCACCTACATTTCTACATAATTGAAATGGTCCCAATCCCTCACCCATCATCAATATCAAGTAACAAAAATCTCATCTCCAATGTTAAGCTTCCCGCTTAACATCCTCAACTTCCCAATTCATCATCCTCTAATCATGAATAAGTCCAAGCCGCTCTTCAACGTGAGCACGACTGTCATGACCGTTTTGACTCTGCAGAGTTTGCACCACTATACCCACATGTAGTGGTTTCACCCCCCGTTGCCAGGTGGACTAAAAGAACCTCCATTATGCCAGAGGCCGCGAACCACGTTCACACTTCCGAGGTGTGTAGCCAGGAGATCACTACGAGGCCTTTACAAAGGGATTCCCGATGAGTGTGGGCCCACTGAGGTTTCACCCCTAGCAGCATACAAGAGGCTCCAACCCCGCTGCAGTGGCCCCTCTTGTGCCTTGCGGTTCATATGGTAGTCCAGCTGACACCTATTCCCCGCACCATCCAAACACCCATACTACGCCGGGGATGCACCTGATTAATTAGCCAAGCTGCCCCATCTCAGCATGTGGTTGGCACGGTAAAGCCAGGTTACATGCTCCATGAACCGGTCCTTAGGATCCAAGCAAGCACTAAACACAAACCCGATTCTCGTGCACACAACACCAACCAAAGCATCCAACTTGCCTCGATCCCTACCTCTACATAATTCATAATATCTCATTCAAGGGTAAGGTGAACAAGTTGATGATCTCATATCCCATTTATTCCATTCTAAGCATGGCTAAGCATAAGTAATATAAATGAATGACATAATAAAATAAATCCCAACCCAGGCTACAAGAAAGTAAGATAATGAAAATCTAGGGAAACTTCCTAGCTTGGGCATCATATTCCAAATTGACAATGCAATTAAATTCTAACTACACATCCTAGTATAGGATCAAAGTTGTCAAGGAAACTTGCCTTCTTCCTGCTGCTCCGGGAATGGAAAGTCTTGATATTGAAAGGTGAGAACCTGCTCTGGGGCTGGTTCTACTCATGCCAACACACATAGCAAAAAGAAAACAACATTCCATAAGCCATAGTCCACATTTCCACTCATGCAAACCACACATACATACATATGAAAGTCATACACATATTTAGGTGTTGTGTTCACCTTAGATATGTTGATTCTAAGCATACATGCACTTTTAAACATACATATTATTTCTAGCTTTAATATTCAGATTTCTAAGTGCACACTATATATGAATTTCCAATTTGAACAAATTTTGTTTATTAGATAATATCCTTCTTAGCCACAAAATTTGCATGAAGGATAATTTCCTACTCCAATTAGGTTTTCAGATCTCCTACAAAATCTTAATTTGAAGTTTTGGATTTGTGGACCTCATTTAACCTTTTCTAATTATGCATACCTATTTTCCTATATTTTCAGGTTTACTTTCTATACCTACAAATAAACTTTAATATTAAAATAGCAAGACATATCACCTAAACAGAATATGTTCTGATCTAAAATATCCCATAAATTACCTTTTGACTTCCTCTCTGATGTGGATCAATTTAAATTTGTTTTTACCTATTTTCAGAATTTATTTTATAGCCTAGAAATGAATTTCCCAATAATAAAAGTAACCAGAAATTAGTCAGATTTTATTTCGGCCTAAAATCAGTTCTCAACTCATTCTAAATGTTTTCAAGTGCTAGGAAAATTTACATTTGTATTTGCACATGTGTTTACATCACCATTTGAATTTAAATTCTACTCATATGTTCAAATTTCTGAATTTAATATCCTATAGAGTCTGAAGTGCAAATACACCCTACTGCAGGGTCTAATTTACTATTTCCTAAATTTCCAGGGGCCTAATTACACAAAACAGAGAGGTTTTCCTAATTTTTATTAAGTCCAGGGGCTAAAACTGATGTTTAAACGGGTTTGCATAAATTCCCGAGGGTCCAGGGGCTAGATCAGAAGTTTTCCGGGGCTAGATCCGTTTTCCTCAGAACCCCAGGGGGTAGCGCGTAAGTTTCCCATGGTTTATTATGCGGGGCTGATGTGGGCTGTTGGATTTAAAACGGACGGCTGAGATTATAACGCGAAGGGTACGCGGGGGTTCCGTTTTCATCCGCCCGATTCAAAATGGACGGGCCACAGAGGCCACGTCGCCCAAGCCGTGTGCGGGCGGCGCGCGGCGGCGGGAGGCGGCGATCTCGCCGGAATTTCCCGAAATCTCATCTACCGGCCCTAGACTACCGTTTTCTCTGCAAAATTCGGAGGAGGGGGAGTAGGGGATCTCACCTCGGGGGTTTTCTTGAGCTCGGAGGTCCTGCAAGGTGGTTGGCGACGTGATCCGAGGAGGAAACTCGGCCGTGCTCACCGGAGCTGTGTCTAGAGCGCAAAACACCGGGTCTTCTTCACCTGCACGACTCCTCGGCGGCGGCAGGATGCACTACACGCATTAGATCGGAGAGAACGGATGATGATCGAAAGAAAACGGGGATGGGAGCTTCGGTTCTCACCGGGAACTAAGGCGGGTCGATCGGGGAGAAAGGGGGCGGATATGGCGCTTAAATGGGCGAAGGAGGGCGGCGGGGGTTGGTTTAGATGTGCAGCAACGCGTGGGCTGGAGATCGCGGCTCTGGGGCGAGGAAATCGGGCGTGGCAATGGCGATCGGCGCGGGAGTATCGGGGTGGTTGGGCGTGCGCGCGGGGAAGAAGATGACACGCGGGACCCACACGTCCGAGAGAGGGGGAGGGGAAAAACAGCCGCGGGCTGTTGGGCCGGCTGGGAGGGTTTCGGCCCATTGGCCGTTTTGTCTTTTTCCTTTTTCTTTTCTGTTTGATTCAAATTTGAATTCCAGTTTGAGTTTGAATTGTTTCACAACATGCATTACGTCAAAAAAAATTTAAATTCCCCTCTTTAACAGATTTTGGGGTGTTACAACTCTACCCCCCTTAAAAGAAATCTCGTCCTAGAGATTGGTGACTCTAGGAGAACAAATCTGGAAACTGTGCCTTGAGCTCGTCTTCTCGCTCCCATGTGGCTTCTGCTTCCGAGTGATGCTTCCACTGCACTTTGCACATTCGGATTCTTTTATTTCTTGTGAGGCGTTCCATTGTCTCCAGAATCTTGACCGGCTGCTTGGCATAAGAAAGATCCTCTCGTACGTCCACCTCATTCATGGGTAACATCTCTTCGGGTGTTCTTAAACATTTCTTGAGTTGTGACACATGGAATACATCGTGCACATCTGATAGGCGAGCCGGTAGTTCTAGCTGATATGCCACCTCGCCTTTCCTCTCCAAAATCTGAAAGGGTACGATGTATCGAGGTGATAATTTCCCTTTCACCTTGAACCGACGAAGCCCTTGGATAGGGGACACCTTGGGATAAACATAGTCTCCCACGTTTAAAATGAGCTCTCTTCTCCGTACATCGGCATAGCTCTTTTGTCGGATCTGGGCTATCCTCAAATTGTTGCGGATTTCCCTCACTTTCGCCTCGGCTTCTTGTAGTACATCAGGCCCAAACACTTTAGTTTCCCCAGTTTGGTTCCAAAATAGTGGAGTTCGGCACTTTCTCCCGTACAACGCCTCAAATGGTGACATCTTCATACTAGCCTGATAACTGTTGTTGTAGGAGAACTCTGCATACGGTAAGTTCTTATCCCAACTCCTATTGTTCTTGAGTGCACAAGCTCTCAGCATATCCTCAAGGATCTGATTGGTCCTTCCGGTCTGCCCATTCGTCTGGGGTGATAGGCAGAACTAAAATTCAGATGAGTTCCCATGGTTTCATGTAACTTCTGCCAGAACCTTGAGGTGAACTGTGTCCCTCGGTCTAACACTATCTTCTTTGTCACTCCATGAAAACACTCGATTCTTGACATGTACAATTCTTCCAACTTGGATCCACTGCAGCTTTCTTTCACGGGGATGAAATGAGCTACTTTAGTAAGTCTTTCGATGATGACCCATATCGAATCATATCCCGATTGGGTCCTAGGCGGTCCCACTATGAAGTCCATACCTATTTCTTCCCATTTCCATTCAGGCACTTTGAGTGGTTGCAACAGTCCGGCGGGTCGTTGGTGTTCTGCTTTTACTAGCTGACATGTGTCACATAGGGCGACATGTTCCGCGACATCTCGCTTCATGCCATACCACCAATATCTGCTCTTGATGTCATGATACATCTTTGTACTCCCAGGATGAATGGAATAGTCGGAATCATGAGCCTCCTTCAAAATCAGTTCACGGATCTCCTTCACCTTAGACACACAGATTCTTTTCCCATGCCACACCGTACCTTGTTCATCCTCTCTGAACCCAGGAGCTTTATTCTCTTTGATGAGTTCTCTGATTTCTTGTATCTTCTCATCATTCTTCTGACCGTGGCGTATGTCTTGCTCCAATGTGGAGTCCACCTCCATGGCGATGGCCTCACCACTATTCACCAGGCATAGATTGAGTTTTGCAATCTCTTCCTTCAATTCCGTAGGGGTGTCATTTAAGCTCAATACGTTGACATGCACCTTCGGCTTAAAGCATCTGCCACGATGTTCGCTTTCCCAGGATGATAGTTGATGCCCACATCAAAGTCATTGATTAGCTCTAACCATCTCCTTTGTCTGAGGTTGAGATCTGGCTGTGTGAAAATGTACTTTAAGCTCTTATGATCTGTATATATCTCTGTCCGCTTTCCCATCAAGTAATGCCGCCAAATCTTCATTGCCTGGACCACTGCAGCTAGTTCTAGGTCATGCGTAGGATAGTTCTTCTCGTGTTTTCGGAGCTGCCGGGACGCATAGGCAACAACCTGCCCCTCTTGCATGAGAACACATCCCAATCCGTGTCCCGAAGCGTCACAATATATCGAAAATTTTTTCTGCATGTCTGGCATAACTAGTACTGGGGCTGTTGTCAATCTTTTCTTCAGCTCTTGGAAACTTGTCTCACACTCCGGTGTCCACGTGAATGTGATTCCCTACTCTAACAATTTGGTGAGAGGTCTCAAGATCTTGGAAAAGCCCTCAATGAACCGTCGATAATACCCGGCCAATCCTAAAAAGGTTCGAATTTTCCTAACATTTTCAGGGGTCTTCCACTTCTGCACATCCACGATCTTGGCGGGATCCACGAAGATTCCTCCCTCCGAGATTATATGTCCTAAGAAGGGAACTCTCTTCAGCCAAAACTCACAGTTGCTCAACTTGGCATATAGTTGGTGTTCTCTCAACTTTTGCAACACCAGTATTAAATGTCCCTCATGTTCTTCTTCATCTTTGGAGAAGACGAGAATGTCATCAATGAAAACCACTACAAATTTGTCTAGGTATTCCATGAATACCTTGTTCATGAGATACATGGAATACGCCGGGGCATTAGTTAGCCTGAACGGCATGACGGTGTATTCATACAGCCCGTACCGAGATACGAAAGCTGTCTTTGGAATGTCAGTTTGCCTTATCTTCAGTTGGTGGTATCCCGACTTGAGATCAATTTTTGAGAATACACAAGCTCCCCTCTACTGATCAAATAAGTCTTCAATGCGGGGTAATGGGTACTCGTTCTTGATGGTTACTTCATTCAACGCACGGTAGTCTACGCATAACCTTTGGGTTCCGTCCTTCTTGGGCACAAATATCACTGGAGCTCCCCATGGTGAGGAACTAGGATGAATATACCCCTTCTCTATCAATTCTCTTATATGTTCCTTGAGCTCTTCCAGCTGTTTGGAGTCCATCCGATAAGGCCTCTTGTATATTGGGGCTGTTCCAGGTACTAGTTCAACCGCGAATTCCACTTCACGATCGGGAGGCATACCTTGCAACTCCTCCGGAAAAACGTCTGGATATTCCCTGATAATCCTTATCTCTTCCACTTCCACCTCAATTTGATTGAGTTTAATGTCCCTCCTAGGTTCTTGCACGGCTATGAACTTCACTTTTGTGCCGCTAGTGTGAGTTAGTTCCACCGTTCTTGTCGAACAATGGATGATACCTTTATGTTTGGTCAACCAATCCACACCCAAAATAATATCTATCCCTTGTGAGTCTATCACTATGAGGTTTGCAGCAAATACTACCCCATTAATGTCTAGATTCACCTTGGGACACATTTGTCTTGTTCTTATTTCTCCCCCTGGAGAGTTCACTGCTAACATATGATTCATTTGTGTTGTTGCTAGATCATGCTTCTTAACAAATCCTTGAGCAATGAATGAGTGGGTAGCACCAGAATCAAACAATAGGGTTGCAATTTGTAAATTTGCAGAGAACTTACCAATTATCATGTCAGGTGCCTCTTGCGCTTCCTCCATGGTCACGTGGTTCACCCGTCCTCGCATCACATTCTGCTGCTGTGGCTGCATAGGCTTCTTATTTGGGCACTTATGAGCTTAGTGCCCCATTCACCACAGTTGAAGCATTGCACCCCAACTTTAGGTGCCTGGCCTTTGTTATCTTGGGGTTGGTTCTGTGGCCCTTGTCCTGCTGGTCGAGGTTGATAGGTGGGGCGTGGCTGCTGCACAAACTGACGCTGAGGCTGTACTGGTGCTAATGGAGGCCTGAAGTTCGGGTTGTACCCTCTCGGTGTCGGGTAGGGTATCACAGCATGACTCGTCTGCCCTGCAGGTTACTGCATCAGACGTGGACGCGTGTTGCTGCTTGATGCTTGGTGTGATCATCCCATCTTCCTCTTGTTTTCATTCTCCAAGGCCTTCAGCTTCCTTTCCACGACAAACGCTCTGTCTACCATCTTTTGGAAGCTTTCATATTCGTTGGAGGACATTGCACATTGCATTTCCATGCTAAGTCCTTCCACAAAACAGTCCTGTTTCTGCTCATCAGTTTCGATGTCCCGTGGTGCATAACGGGATAGTTGGGTGAACTTGGTGAGGTATTCCCTCACAGTCATGTTGCCTTGCTGCAGTCCCAAGAACTCCTTTCTCTTGTTCTTGAGTTCTCCCCTTGGTATGTAGTGGTTGCGAAAACTGCGCTTGAACTCTTCCCAAGTGATGTTCTCGGGGTCGTGATGGGCTACCATGTAAGCGGTCCACCAATCAGCAGCGGGTCCATGCAATTGGTGAGAGGCAAATAGCACCCTCTCATACCCTTGGCATTGTATGATCCTCATCTTGTTCTCAATGATCTTTAGCCAATCATCTGCCTCCAGAGGTTCAGCAGCACTTGCAAACTTTGGGGGTTGAGTTCCTAGAAACTCACTCAACCTTCGTTTACGGGGTGCAGCTTGTGGGGGTGGAGCTTGGTGTAAGTTGGCCACCACTTGAGTTAAACTCTGGATGAGCTGATTCTGATTTTCGATCATTTGGTAGATAGGATCAGCTCCTTCACGGTGATCACCCCTGTCTTGCCCTCCAGGAAGGTGAGGATTGGCGGCCTCATCGTTGTTGTTGTTGGGGTTGGTACCACGACCTTTTCCTCTTCCAGCCATCTATCATAATCAACCAAATGTTAACTTTAGTCATTACACATTAACTTCCCAAATTGCTTATTCAAACTTAAACTTTTGAGGCCTTAATATCTAGACAATTTCTGAAGATTTCACATAGATCTTTGGGCGTCATGTTTCACGCGAAAATAAATGCACTATTGATTCATAGGGGTTCACATACCAAAGCAAAGCAACTTAAAGACGAGGTTGTGGACAAGTGCCTGTGGCTTCCACAACTCACGTCACACACCAAACACTAACAAGCAAATAGATGGGTCCTTGACTCGACTACTCGATAATCATGCGGAAATAAGGGAAATGACTCTAATAACTCGTATCACTGAGCTGGTTCGTCAGGGTCTTCCTCATCACTGTGGCTGCCCTCTGATTCTGCTTTAGGTGGGGAAGCTGCTGGTGTAGAAGGGCGGCGACGCTTGCTCGCCCGGCGGTATGGGGAGTCAGGAGTCCACGTGTCATTCACGGTGACACACAGTTCATTCCCATCTCCTCTTTCTCTCGCCCTCAAGCTGGCGCGAAGCAACACTTCAGTCTCCTTCAGAGTGTCACAAACATCCTGAAGCTCCTGCTGGCACTCCTGCAATCGAGTGCTAAGCATAGCTGCATCCTCCAGGCACAGATCCATGTGCTCATGTGAAGTCCCTTGCTGCACTGGCGGGTACTTGTACTCAGCGGTGCCACTCTCACGCTGGAGGACATACATGTACTCAGTCGTGTCCAGGTGGCGACGGTTTATGTAACTCTGGCAGGTTATGGTCTCCTAGGTGACATCCTTCTCAGCATCGGCCTGAGTCGCCCGACAAGCTGGAGAGCGGTGGATCTTGAGCAGCTGGTTTTCATGGATAATCCTCATCTCTAGGCTCCATTCTTCACGCTTCTCACGGGTGGTCCTGGTGGAGCTGTAGTGTATGAACAGTTTGCCAACATTGCCGGCGGCGTGGAGCATACGCCGAAGACGGCGCAACAAGCCTCCTACTGCCAACCCGTAGGAGTGGTACGTCACCGGGCGGTTCTCCTCTCTCAAGGCAAGGGCAGCTACAGGAACTCCCCCTCCGGTGGACTTGCGGGCGGTGCGGACCATGCGAACCATCTAAAACATAAAACATTTAGAATCAAGTTAGATAAGAATTAAATAAAGATTGTATTTTGAATAAAAGTTGGGGCAAGATGAACAAATAAAGTGACCCCATTAAATAACACTTTCAACCCACACCTTTTGTAAATAGTTTTTAAGAAAATAGGGTCCTTAAATACGTCCATTTCTACCAAGGTCCACGTTCCTACGGGCAACCATGGCTCTGATACCACTTCTGTCACACCTGGTTTGTCCAAAGAACACCCGAACATGTATGCTAGGATCATTCTCTCATACATGTGATGACAAATAGTGAAGCATCATTTATTACAAGCCAAGTGTTCGAATATAAAATAAGTCTTACATAGCATAATGTCTCGATGGACGATAATATGTTCATAACATGTAAATAAAACAGCAGCGGAATATAACTCTTGTGGGCTCCATCACAGGTGTCGCCTGGGGGACTCCATGAACCTAGAATCCTTCTTCGGGTCCGAAGTCTTGGTCATTGAACACCACGTCATCCCCTTGACCTGAGCAACAATTTAAACTAACAGAAAAGCAAGCTTGAGTACCGTTGGTACTTAGCAAGTGTGGGAAAGTTATGTCATGCATGGCTAGAGAAAGGAGAGGTTGAACTCATGGTTAAAGCACTACGCAATTAATACCTATCACTTTAGCTTATTAAGCACCTACATTTGTACACAGGTGAAATGGTCCCAATCCCTCACCCATCATCAATATCAAGTAACCAAAATCTCATCTCCAATGTTAAGCTTCCCAGTTAACATCCTCAACTTCCCAATTCATCATCCTCTAATCATGAATAAGTCCAAGCCGCTCTTGACCGTGAGCACGGCTGTCATGACAGTTTTGACTCTGCAGAGTTTGCACCACTGTACCCACATGTAGTGATTTCATCCCCCGTTGCCGGGTGGACTAAAAGAACCTCCATTATGCCAGTGGCCGCGAACCACGTTCACACTTCCGAGGTGTGTAGCCAGGAGATCACTACGAGGCCTTTACAAAGGGATTCCCGACGAGTGTGAGCCCACTGAGGTTTCACCCCTAACAGCATACAAGAGGCTCTAACCCCGCTGCTGAGGCCCCCTCTTGAGCCTTGCGGTTCATATGGTAGTCCAGCTGACACCTATTCCCCGCACCATCCAAACACCCATACTACGCCGGGGATGCACCTAATTAATTGGCCAAGCTGCCCCATCTCAGCATGTGGTTGGTACGGTAAAGCCAAGTTACATGCTCCATGAACCGGTCCTTAGGATCTAGGCAAGCACTAAACACAAACCCGAGTCTCGTGCACACAGCACCAACCAAAGCATCCAACTTGCCTCGATCCCTACCTCTACATAATTCATAATATCTCATTCAAGGGTAAGGTGAACAAGTTGATGATCTCATATCCCATTTATCCCATTCTAAGCATGGCTAAGCATAAGTAATATAAATGAATGACATAATAAAATAAATCCCAACCCAGGCTACAAGGAAGTAAGATAATGAAAATCTAGGGAAACTTCCTAGCTTGGGCATCATATTATAAATTGACAATGCAATTAAATTCTAACTACACATCCTAGTATAGGATCAAAGTGGTCAAGGACACTTGCCTTCTTCCTGCTGCTCCGGGAATGGAAAGTCTTGATCTTGAAAGGTGAGAACCTGCTCTGGGGCTGGTTCTACTCATGCCAACACACATAGCAAAAAGAAAACAACATTCCATAAGCCATAGTCCACATTTCCACTCATGCAAACCACACATACATACATATGAAAGTCATACACATATTTAGGTGTTGTTTTTACCCTAGATATGTTGATTCTAATCATACATGCACTTTAAACATGCACATTATTTCTAGCTTTAATATTCAGATTTTTAAGTGCACAATATATATGAATTTCCAATTTGAACAAATTTTGTTTATTAGATAATATCCTTCTTAGCCACAAAATTTGCATGAAGGATAATTTCCTACTCCAATTAGGTTTTCAGATCTCCTACAAAATCTTAATATGAAGTTTTGGATTTGTGGACCTCAGTTAACCTTTTCTAATTATGCATACCTATTTTCCTATATTTTCAGGTTTACTATCTATACCTACAAATAAACTTTAATATTAAAATAGCAAGACATATCACCTAAACAGAATATGTTCTGATCTAAAATGTCCCATAAATTACCTTTTGACTTCCTCTCTGATGAGGATCAATTTAAATTTGTTTTTACCTATTTTCAGAATTTATTTTCTAGCCTAGAAATGAATTTCCCAATAATAAAAGTTACCAGCACTTAGTCAGATTTCATTTCAGCCTAAAATCAGTTCTCAACTAATTCTAAATGTTTTCCAAGTGCTTGGAAAATTTACATTTGTATTTGCACATGTGTTTACATCACCATTTGAATTTAAATTCTACTCATATGTTCAAATTTCTGAATTTAATAACCTATAGGGTCTGAAATGCAAATCCACCCTACTGCAGGGTCTAATTTACTATTTCCTAAATTTCCAGGGGTCTAATTACACAAAACAGAGAGGTTTTCATAATTTTTATTAAGTCCAGGGGCTAAAACTGATGTTTAAACGGGTTTGCATAAATTCCTGAGGGTCCAGGGGCTAGATCAGAAGTTTTCCGGGGCTAGATCCGTTTTCCTCAGAACCCCAGGGGTAGCGTGTAAGTTTCCCGGGGTTTATTATGCGGGGCTGATGTGGGCCGTTGGATTTAAAACGGACGGCTGAGATTATAACACGAAGGGGTACGCGGGGGTTCCGTTTTCATCCGCCCGATTTAAAATGGACGGGTCACAGAGGACCACGTCGCCCTAGCCGTGTGCGGGCGGCGCGGCCCGGCGGCACGCGGCGGCGGGAGACGGCGATCTCGCCGGAATTTCCCGAAATCTCATCTACCGGCCCTAGACTACCGTTTTCTCTGCAAAATTCGGAGGAGGGGGAGTAGGGGATCTCACCTCGGGGGTTTTCTTGAGCTCAGAGGTCCTGGAAGGTGGTCGGCGACGAGGTCCGAGGAGGAAACTCGGCGGCGCTCACCGGAGCTGTGTCTAGAGCGCAAAACACCGGGTCTTCTTCACCTGCACGACTCCCCGGCGGCGGCAGGACACACTACACGCATTAGATCGGAGAGAACCGACGAAGATCGAAAGAAAACAGGGATGGGAGCTTCGGTTCTCACCGGGAGCTGAGGCGGATCGATCAGGGAGAAAGGGGGCAGATTTCGGCGCTTAAATGGGCGAAGGAGGGCGGCAGGGGTTGGTTTAGATGTGCAGCAACGCGTGGGCTGGAGATCGCGGCTCTGGGGCGAGGAAATCAGGCGTGGCAACGGCGATCGGCGTGGGAGTATAGGGGTGGTAGGGCGCACACGCGGGGAAGAAGATGTCATGTGGGCCCCACGTGTCAGAGAGAGGGGGAGGGGAAAAACAGCCGTGGGCTGTTGGGCCGGCTGGGAGGGTTTCGGCCCATTGGCCGTTTTTTCTTTTTCCTTTTTCTTTTCTATTTGATTCAAATTTGAATTCCAGTTTGAGTTCAAATTGTTTCACCACATGCATTACGTCAAATTTTTTTAAATTGCCCTCTTTAACAGATTTTGGGGTGTTACACCGGGATGAGATGTCGGAGGAGCCTCCTTACATAACGTGGAGCGCCTTGCACCGCTCGTTGTCGGTGCTAGAGTCAGAGTGTCCGTAGACGGCCTTCAACGCCCGATTGGCGTCTTGATACTCCACTCCTGCTCGGCGCCGGCCTCAGGTTCAGCCTTCTGTTTGCCCTCCCGCTGATGGAAGGGCGCGTCACCTTGGTACGGCTGCTGCTGTTGCAGCTCACGGAAACGTTCTGTGAGCTTCTTGCTTTCACGTCACTTGCTGGCACCGTGGCGGCTGGAGTTGTGCACAGGCACAATTGACCGTCATCGCTGACAGACGGCAGTCGTGGGCGCTTGTCAGCGCGCGGGGTACGCCCCCACCGGCTTCTGCTGTAGCAACGGTGGGTGCCCGGCCAGAGGCTTGTCCTTGCCCCCGACCATCTTCTTCTTCTTGCCGCTGCCCTGAGCAGCGGTCTCACCGGAATTCCCCGCCGTGGAGGCAGGTCGTGAGTGCCAGTTCTGGCCCTCCGCCGCCCTGTCGCACTTGTCCGCCAGGCTGAAGAGCTCGGAGACGTCTTTCACGTCGTGCGTGGCTAACTTCTCGAGCATATTCTTGTCTCGTACTCCCTGCCGGAAGGCGTCAACGAGGGAGGCGTCGGAGATGCGAGGGATAGTGTTCCTGACCTGGGAGAACAGCTGGATGAAGGATCACAGCGATTCCCCCTCACCCTGACGCACGGCATGAAGGTCGAGCTCCCTGCCGGGGCGTGTGAAGGAACTCCAGAAGTTGGCTGTGAATCTCCAGCACAACTCTTCCCAGGACGATATGGAGCCTGGGGGATAGTTCATGAGCCATGACTGGGCAGTGCCGATCAGGGCTACCAGGAAGTAGTTGGCCATGACGGCCTCATTCCCTCCTGCAGCTAGGATGGAGGTGGAGTAGATCTGCAGGAACTCTGCGGGGTTGACGGTCCCATCGTACTTCTCCAGCAAGTGGGGCCAGAACTTGGGTGGCCAGACCACCATATAAAGGACAGGGCAAGCGCCATGCAGTCCCCGCCTGCTACTGGAGTGGCAGGGGTCTGCGTGGAACGTCGTGCTGGCACAGTGCTCGGAGAGCCGTACTCTCCTTCGAGGTTGTGGCACCTCTCACGGCATCGCTTGATGGTGACATGACCATCTTCGCTCATGCGGCGGCGATCTAGCTCGACCCTGAGGTTGGCTGTGGCCTGTCTGGCCATGGTCGTCGTGTCCGTGGCTGCCGTCCTGCGGGCCACCGTTGGTGTACACGACTGGGCCTGCGAGGGCTCAGCCCACTGCCTTCTATAGGCGGGCGTGTTCATGGCAGCGGCGACGAGGTGGTCGACATCGTTGGGCCACTACTCTGCCGCCTCTGGGGCAGCGCCCTCGCCCGGAGGGTTGTGGAGAAGAGAGCGTGCTGCATCCAGCATGATCTCCGGGCTTGGTAGTGGTGGCACTGTCGCCACCGTCGTGGTAGAAGGCCGCCGGGAAGTAGCAGCCGCGGGCACCGTGGGCGTGCCGACCGTCTGCTTGCCTGCCCGGCTAGATCTACCCGCCCTGGAGCGGGAAGTGGCCTCCTCATCTCCTTCCTGGAGACGACGGCGTGTGGGGCGGAACGAGCCGCCGACAGAGTGGATGTTCACCATGGCGTGATGCTCAGTCGCCTAGAGAGCATGAAAACCCCCTTCCTGGCAAGCCAAATGTCATAGTAAAGCAATGACACTTCCCCCGGTCTCCTACTAGAGCAGCCCACAGAGGTTCTTTGTTTGGAGGGGCTTGACGTCCCTAGAGTGATCAAGCTTAAGGGAGAAGACGAACATGAGGATTTACCTGGTTCGGTCCGCTGGAGTGTAAAACCCTACGTCCATGGGGTTGACTGTTGTATTGCTTGCAGGTATGTGTGTGTGTGTTTGCAGGGTTGCCAACCGGAACCAAACCGAACTCTTTGCCCGGAGGCTGCCCTGGTCCTTTTATAGTCCAAGGACCGGGGCAGTTACAATGTGCCCTGGGGCCCGACAGGTGGACCCGGGGCTGTCTGAAAAGTGGTTGGCGGAGGAGTTAAGTCCTGCCGCCTGGTACGCTGAGCACCTCTGATCATGCAGCAGATGATGATGAAGTCCAGGGCCAAGGGCACGTGGCGGCTCCGGAGCCCTCTTGAGCGGGGAGGAGGCTCAAAGCCCGGATACACGTGGCAACTCCGGACCTCACCTCAGCGGGGAGGCATGGTCCGGGGCCAAGGGAAGATGGTGTCTCCGGAGCCCTCCTCAGCGGGGAGGAGGCTCAGAGTCCGGATACACGTGGCAGCTCCGGGCCTCACCACAGCGGGGAGGCGTGGTCCGGGGCCAAGGGCACGTGGCGGCTCCTAAGCCCTCTCAGTGGGGAGGAGGCTCAGAACCTGGATACATGTGGCAGCTCTGGACCTCACCTCAGCGGGGAGGCATCGTCCGGGCCAAGGACACATGCCAACGCCAGAGCCCGCCAAATCTGGGAGGCAGGTCTTGGGCCTCTTCAAGCCTCCACGCTGGGGTACCCGGTCTGTAGGGTACCGACAGAAACCCATGTGCATGACCAGATTATTCCTAGGAGAGCATGGGTTATAAGAGCACCTTGTAGCATCTGTAGGTTAGTCTTAATGTTCACTGGAAGGACCAGTAGAAGTCGAGTAGTTGGAATCTACTCTCGAGACTAGGGCTAGCTTCTTACCGATATGGGTTCATGAATTGAAATGTGATGCGAATTCAAAATGAGAAATGGAGACTTGGAAGGTGGATAGGAAGCAACAGGATGGGATCTTGTGTGCGTAGGCCAGTCTGTGTCGATTAAGGTCCGTACCGTGCTTGGCCCTATTGGAAAAGTTTGAATTATACCGGGTGCATACTGGCTATATGGGACACAGTAAACTGATGTACCATGGGAAGCAAATGTTGAGACTTTTTCATTCGTCTCAGGCTTTCGGCCACAGCATAGTAGAGGGAAACTTGCTCATGACATCCTGTAAGGGCCCAAGTTTTTCACTTGCTAAAAGTGTTCATCACCACACACACCTCACCTCATTTGTGGTAATCACATGAACACATTTGAAGAGCAAGTAACCACCGTCAATAGAGTGACTAGAGCTGAACTCACAAAATGCAGAAGTGTTACTTCCTACACATTCATCATATAGGGGCTGAGCATATGATTAACTCCTAAACTTTGTTAGAAATGCTCATGCCAAATTTCACCCAAATCAAAAACCTTTTGAGGTACTTTTGGGTACAATTATTAAAAAGGCTAGTTTGAACTTCAATTCAAATTCAAACTCCTTCCATCCCATGAATTCCAAAGTGGGATTCATATTCAAACTCAGCACATTGTTATGAGCTCACACACCAATTTTCACTTCATTTGGAGTTGATCTTGACATGAGAAATTTTGAGAAAAATTCAAACAGTATTTAAATTTCAGTTTGCCATTTAAATCAAAATGCATCCAAACCAGTTCACAAATTTGAATCATTCCAATTTAAAATGGGCATTTGGTGAATTAATCAAATTGCCAAGGGTATTAGGGTCCCCAATATTAAGAGCAGTAAGAATTCAAGTTTTTGGGACAAAACTAAGAGCAACTGAACTGCCTCTGTTCTGTCTTTCTTCGCACGGCAGCGCGCCGGCCGACCCGCTCCCGATGGCTCACCAGCACCATCTCCTGCCTATCGACGTGCTGGCTGCCCTTATCACCCAAACGAGCAGCCAAGTCGATTTCCTACTCTCCCTTGCTCACCCACTCGCTCTCTGCTCTCTCTCCCGCGAAGAACAGCCGGTGCCGGCGCTTCTCTGTGTTTTGATCGCCCCAGCCGGTTGATCATCGGTTGCTCGAGTTCCACACAGCAGAAAGCAGCGCCCAGACGTGCAATAGCTGCTCCCCTCGCCTCACCAAAGTTTCCTAGCTCCTGTTGCTCACAATTCAACGATTGCCGACGAGTTACCGATGTGTAACGGTGGAGCTCTCTCCGGTTCACCATGGACAGAATGCGACGCTCATCCTCGACTCCACCTTCCTGCACAAGAAAGGTGCGTTAGCCTTCATAGATCGTGTAGATGCCGTCCTTTTAGCAAATGATCAATCCTAGAGCAAGAATTTCAATTTTTTTCCAAACCCTAGCACAAAACAACAGAGCTCGGTTAGGAACCAAATTCGGGATACCTAATCAACCAAAGCCCGAGTTCATTTGCATGTAGCTCGTACATCTCCTAGCAGCCCTCCTCGAAGAAAAACTAAAGAAAATCATTGAAAATTGGCTCGAAGAGGGCTAATTTTTGGGCCGCCATGGAAAACGGCCTTGTTTCACCGTGGAGCTTGGTGTTGCCGGCCGTTTCACCGGTGTGGGCTGCCATTTCCAGCTTCCTGAGACGGCCACACGGTGACACAGCTGACACGGCCTCGTCGAGCCAGGATCATGCTGAGGGGTGCTGTGTTGCACAACACCAGATAACACACATAAAAGGTACAAAGTGGAAGCAAAGTTTTATTACATAAATGAGTTTATGAACAATTTTACAACAAAATATGTTCAGTCTACACTCACGAGCGTAGACTACGCACCGTGTTCACGTTCAGCTCGTGAACGTGTCCCCTCTAGCACACACGCACACTAACACGGTGGCATGCACGACTCCCACTCGACGGGGTTTCCCTCTCGGGGTTCTTCTCCTCCTCGGAAGTCTCTTCCTCATAACACCCTGCAAAAGCTTCAAACACAAGCAGTGAGCACGATGGCTCAGCAAGTCTGACCCATCTTTCCTATACATGAAACTTCTACATGCTGGATTACAGTGTAAATGGGAAAGTAAGTTGCAAAGAACTCGCCTAAGTAGTTGAAACTTACTTTCACGTTTTAGCAGCAAGTTGTGGAGAACCTCACGCTAAGGCACATAATAGAGCCGCAATCAAACAAGAAACGCATTTCTCTCTTGTGCTTTGCCCAAGGTTAAAAGGAACTTTAATTTTCTCTAAACTACAACAAGTCATTAACAATCAAGGTATAGCTTTCAATCAGCAACTTTTACATGACTCTAGCCTGTTCTTTCTACGTCATGGTACAGTGAACAAGTGGTCCTCACTGACTGCGAGGGACGGCGATTATAATCGATTTACACCTGCAGGGTTACCCGAATAACCCGTCACGTACACCCGTACTCGATGTTGCCTACAGCAACCATCACGGACATCGTACGCAACCACCTTTCACCCGTCAGCCAAATGTTGAGCCGGTCCAATCGTCCCGAGCAAGAGGTCTCTACATGCGCATCTGCAGTGCCGCCAGCCGATTTACACCTCAAGCTCTCAACCTACCCTCTGAACGACCAGCTATGCCTCAACACCCAACTACCCGAGTTACATCGGTTTCCCGGTTCCCATATAGCCGGTAGGTCTTTGGTACTGTTCTAGCTTGTTCAACACGCCCGCACACGCTCGATCCTTAATCGACACAAGCGGAGCTATGGCACCCAGGCCCCAAAGTCCTGCTGACCTTACTCTCCGCTCGGTCTCATTTTTCTTGCCATGTGTTTCATTTGCTACCTTTATCTGAGTAGTGTGCCTCTATCCTATTCTCGCGAGTAGTTCCAACTACTCGACTTGTACCGAATCCTACCCTATCTTAGCATTGCAGTAACTAATCGAGGTTTACAAACCTAAGTCCAAACTAGGGTTTTCTGCACTATGCATTTAGGTTTTCAAACAAGACTCTAATGCATAATTTAAGTGAATGCTCAAAGTAAGTTCTCAAAACAGTAAAATTTATATGAAGGCTAATGCAAACCGGAGCTTGCCTTGCTGCTGTTGGTTGTAAGCTAGCTGTTCCTCTGGAGTGATGAAGTCTAAGACTTCGGGCTCCTCCTCAACCTTAGCGACTACATGAGATAAATACATGTATGTATCAATTTGAATGCATTTGAATTTGAAGTTGAATTTGTTAAGACTATAAGTATTTCCAGACAGACCCAATGACTCTGAAAATTTTACTGTGGTTTGGATACAACCTTAACATAGAATTGGCCAAGTTTCATTTGCAGCAAAGCTCATTTGATCCCTCCACAAATAATTATGTACTTGGCCTTAATTGGAGCTCTTAGGGTGTTCTAGGGATTTTCATGGAGCAAGACATAACTTTATGAAAACTTTTCAGAGGGTTCTAATGGAGTTGGTTTCACCTAATTTGAAGATTCCTAGCCAAAGATATGAGCTAAACAATTTCAGTGAAATTCTGAAAATGTTTATGGACATTTTCCATTTTCTCTGGAACAGTTATATTAATCACACCATTAGGTGGATTAAATGAGATCAAATAGATCTGAAATTTTTATGGTGGCTCAGGGATATTTTTATGAACATCCTGGCAAAATTTCAGAATTTTCCAACAAGGGATCCTCCAGTTAAAATTCTAAACAGTTTAGATTTTGAAGAATTAATTCTGGAGAAATAAGGATTTTCGTAAAGTGAAACATAATTTGTTGGAAAGTATTCAGAGAGCTTAATCCAACAAAATTTGGTTCACTCAATTTGGATTTTCCTAGCCAACGTTATGTGAGTTTGAAGTTTGAACTAAATCTGAAAATCGGAGAAACGTTTAAATTGCTGCGCGTGGGACCGGGGCTACGTGTCAACTCCTCAGCGGCTGACACACAGGGCTACGGAGTTTTTGCGTGCATCCACAGGCGATCCAGTAACACAGCTGATCCCCGGTTTAAATATCTGGCCACTGACACGTGGGACTGGGGGCTTCTTCAACCTCCCGACATCCCGCGCTCGGCCGCCGCCACCCTCACCGGAGTGCTCGCTGGAGGGGCTCTGCTGTGCGCCGAACTCCGAGATTTTTGCCGCCTCTGCCTAATCCCACACGGGGAACACAGTACTGGACTTAGCTCGACATGACAACCACCGGAACATGGCCGGCGACGAGCGGCGGCTTCGGAAGAACTTCGGCCGTGTCGGCCGAACTTCCTAGCACCCCAAATGATTGAGCAAACGGTCGTAGAGCATTAGTGCACCTAGGGAAGGTCATCATGAACTCAAAGGAGCTCAGAAACGGCCGCAACTAGGATGTCACCGTGCGACCTAAGTCGGAGATTGGAAATCGTAGCAAAACTCGAAGAACAGTGGCTACACCCGACGGTTCTCTGAAGTTTCGGATCCTATAGACTCGCACGGACATCTAGAAGTAGTTCTCTAATTTAGGTGATGAGTGATGCGGTGTGTAGCACAAATTTTGCGAAGTGGTCCGGCGGCCTCTTTTGTACACCGGCGCAAAACCCTGAAATTCCGGTGATGGCAGCTCATGTCACGCCACCGGAGCTTGCGGTAATGGAAAAGGGAACTATGACGAACTTATTTGCTGTTCACAGCTCAGGGAAAGGTGGGCTGTGGTGGCCGGATGAGTGGTTCCCGTGACAGTGTCTCGGTTTGAACCGATTTAGAAAGAACGGTGCTGCAGAGCTCGACGGAAGCCGATCACGTGCGGCCAAGGGCTGGAACACGTCGAGTGAGGGTCAGCGACCTCGTGTGCGACCTCAGTTCAGCATACGGGCCTTTGCTTTGGCCGGTCGAAGGTGGCACAGTGAGTTTGGGTGAGCGGCGGTGTTCTTTCGTTCGGGAACGCAACAGTCAAACTGTGAGCGGTGAAAAGATCCGGGGAAGAATCGGGCACGAGTATAAGGGGCCGGCGATGTCGCCCGGTTGCAAAGATTGCCGAGCAGGAGGTTGCAGCGGCGTCTGGCTCGGTGGCGACCGCAGCAGTGGCCCAAGAAACCGAGTCCCAGCACTCTTCAGTCGGTTGATCACCAGAGAGGCTGACAGGAGGGCCCCACTCCCATTTTAACCTCTGAAATTCATTTTTTCCTACTGCTCTAAAATGTAGTACCCCTAATACCCTTTGCAATTTGAATTATTCACCAAATGCCCATTTGAAACTGGTAGAAATCAAATTGTGAAGTGTTTGACTATATTCATAGCACATATGCAGTTTGAAATTCAAATTGGATTTGAATTTGCTTAAATTGGCTCATGTCAAGATCAACTCCAAATGGAGTGAAAATTTGTGTGTGAGCTCACAAAAATGTGCTGAGTGCATGAATCCCACTTTTGAATTCATGGGATGAAAGGAGTTTGAATTTGAATTTGAGTCCAAACTAGCCTCTTTCTAATAATACCCAAAAATGCCTCAAAAAGGTTTTGGTTTTGGGTGAAATTTGGCATGAGCATTCCTAGCAAGGTGTATGAGTTTTTCATATGCTCAGCCCCTATAAGATGCATGTGGGAAATACCACTATTGTATTTTGTGGGTTTATACTCTAATGACCATGTTGATGGTGTTTACTTGCTCTTCAAATGTGTTCATAAGTTTTCCTCAAATGAGGTGTGTGTGGGGTGTGATGAACACTTTTAATGTGTGCAAAACTTAGGCCCTTACATCCCCCCTTAAAAGAATCTCGTCCCGAGATTATAAGGTGAAAATGAGAGAGGACGGTGGAAAATTACCGTATGTATGACGTTAAAAAGTAGGGGTAGTTAGCATGAAGAAAATCTTTGCTCTTCCAGGTCGCTTCATCTATGAAGTGATTACTCCATAGAACTTTGTAGAACCACAACGTATGGTTGCGTGTGGTTCGGGCCTTTTCATCAATTATCTGAACCGGTTCCTCTCGATAAGTGAGATCCGGTTTCAGTTCTTCAATATCCCCCAGCTGAAAGGTAGTTGATAGCATAAGACACTTCCTCAGCTGAGAAATGTGAAAGACGTTGTGCACATCGGAAAGTGGTTCTGATACTTCCATCCGGTATGCTACTGATCCACATCTTTCTATAATCTGGAATCGACCGATGAATCGGGGTGCCAACTTTCCTCTCACCCCGAATCTGTTCACGATCTTCATTGGAGACACACATAGATATACGTGATCCCCAACTTCAAATTGTAACGGGCGTCTTCTCCGGTCCTCATACTGTTTTTGTCAGGATTGGGCGGCTTTTAGGTTCGCTTGAATCAGCTGAACTTTTTCCTCCGCATTGTTGACAAGATCAATCCCGAAGGTGACCCTTTGGTTGAAAATTCTGAAATTTGTCCAGGATGTTCCATATAATATCCCTGAGTCACCATAAAAATTTCAGATCCATCCGAGCTCATCTGATCCACCTAATGGTGTGATTAAGAAAACTGTTCCAGAGAAAAAGAAAATTGTCCAGAAACATTTTTCAGATTTTCTCTGAACTTGTGTAGCTCATATATTTTGCTAGAATGCTTCAAATTAGATGAAACAAAATCCATTAGAACCATCTGAAAATCAAGTTTCCAGAAACTCATGGCTTGATCCATGAAAATCCTTAAAAAACTATAAGAGCTCTAATTATGGCCAAATATACATTTATTTGTGCAGGGCTCAAATGAGCTTTGCTTCAAATGAAATTTGGCCAAGATCCTGTATAGGTTCTCTCCAAACCACAGTAAAAATATCAGAGTCAATAGGACTGTGTAGTGTAAGAGCCTCAGTTTTTGACACATGTTTGAAGTGTTCATCACCACACACACACCTCATTTGAAGAAAGTTGATGAACACATTTGAAGAGCAAGTAACCACCATCAACATGCTCATGAGAGAATAAACTCACATATTGCAAAAGTGGTATTTCTCACATGTAATATGTAGGGGCTGGGCATATGAAAAACTCCTACACATTGCTAGGAATGTCCATGCCAAGTTTCACCCAAATTCAAAACCTTTTGAGGTCATTTTGGGCACAGCTAGAAAGAGGGCAGTTTGAAACTACATTCAAATTCAAACTGTTTTTATCCCATGAATTCAAAAGTGGGAGACATATTCTTACTCAGCACATTTTTGTGAGCTCACACACCAATTTTCACTCCATTTGGAGTTGATCTTGACATGAGCTAAGTGGGGCAAATTCAAACTTTATTTGAATTTCAAACTGAACATGTGCTGAAATTTATCTAAACCAAACCCAATTTGAATTCTAGTCAATTCAAATGGCTCAAAGATTGATAATTCAAATCACCAGGGGCTTTGTGGGGATTACTGTTTACAACAGTGATAAGGAGTTAATTTCAGAGGTTAAAATTGAGGTGGGACCCACATGTCATAGAGATGAGAGGGAAGACTTGCACACAAAGTCACCATCTGCTTCCCCCTTCGCGCGCTGGCGCCCAGGGCGGCCTTCTCGCGCCCCCACGCGACCGTCACCGCCTCAGCCCGAGCGAAGACCGGTTGCCTTTAACTCCTCACGGGCGACATCGAGCAGCGCCATTTTTCTTCCTCCGAGCGCTCGGTCGATCGGGAAAACGAAGAAAACAATCGCACCCTCGTTCCCCCGAGTTGCTAGGCAGCACGCTGAGCTCAAGCACCACCCTCCCAATGCCTGAACCACCGGGTTTCGGCTCCCGTTCCCGTGAACAACGACGACCGCCGTGACTGAGCTGAAGAACGGCGATCTCACGTGGACAGCGTTCCACAGAGGCTTTCACGGTCCAGCAAGAGCGGCAACAGGAGCGCGCGACCACCGTGTTGCTCTCCTCCAAGTCTTGAAGCAAACCGTGAAGAATCCGCTACGAATTTCCAGATTTTGCTCCGGCGGTCTTAAACCGGGCTTCCGGTATGGATTCTTCGAATTCCCGCTCTATGATCCTTCTTAAGTTATCAAATCTTGCACATAGGCGCTGGACTAGCCGGCGATCAATTTCCTTTCTGCATCCGTGGTATGAAACCGACTAGGAGTGACGAATTTTGAGCTTGATCGAGGATGTTCATGGCGGGCACGATCGGTCACACGGTGCCAACCAACTTGCCGCCATCTTTGAACGCTTTTGAAACCTTGTCGAGCTGCCTAGAGGTGTACTGATGCTGTAGAACCGATTGTTCGAGGTCTTGGCGGGTTAGAACCCACGGCCGACGGCGCCGAACCTCAACCGAGGCCGCCGCACGTCGTCGGGTTCTTTCCGGTCATCGCCAGCCGAGACTGACCCCACAGACGTGTTCCTTGACGTCGATAACCCCTTGGCGGAGAGTTTCAGACCGTGCGATAGCCAGCAGTGGCAAGTCGGCGAGCTGCGGGTCTGCTCCGGCGAGGGGAGGCGGCGCGGGCGCGAGGGAGCGTCGGGAGGAAGAAGAAGACGCGGGGCCCGGCCGTCAGCGACTTAAAAATTCAAATCAGGATCGGATGTGGCTGGGATCCGTTGTGCTGGCGCGCAGGAATCCCGTAGACCCCGGTGTGCCGACGCCTCAGTGTGTAACACGTGTCCCCGTGGCCCACCCGCAAGTTTAAACTTTTCCCCGATTTTCAGATTTCGTTCAAACTTCAAATCCTCATAACATTGGCTAGAAAGCTCCAAATCGAGTGAACTAAATTTTGTTGGATTCAGCTCTCTGAGTACTTTCCAGCAAATCAAGTTTCACTTCATGAAAACCCTTAATTCTCCAGAATTAATTCCTCAAAGTTTAAACTGTTTGGAATTTTAACTGGAGATTCCCTTGGAGGAAAATTCTGAAATTTTTCTGGGATGTTCACCAAAGTGTCCCTGAACTACCTTAAAAATTTCAGATCCATTTGGGCTAATTTGATCCACCTAATGGTGTGATTAGTGAAACTGTTCCAGAGAAAATAGAAAATGTTCAGAAACATTTTCAGAATTTCCTCTGAAATTGTTTAGCTCATATCTTTAGCTAGGAACCTTCAAATTAAGTGATACCAACTCCATTAGAACCCTCTGGAAATCTAGTTTTCAGAAAGTCATGGCTTGTTCCATGAAAATCCCTAGAACACCCTAAGAGTTCCAAGTAAGGTCAAGGACATGATTAATTGTGGAGGGCTCAAATGAGCTTTGCTGCAACTAAAACTTGACCAACTCTGTGTTTAGGTTGTAACCAAGCCACAGAAAAAGTTTCACAACCTTTGGGTCTGTCTAATGAGAATTAGAAGGTCCACAAGTTTAAAAGTCAATTCAAATGCATTAATTTAATACATGTACTTCTTATATCATGTAGTCGCTAAGGTCGAGGAGGAACCCGAAGTCCTAGACTTCGTTACTCCGGAGGAGCAGCTAGCCTATGACCAAGAGCAGCAAGGCAAGCTCCGGTTTGCATTAACCTATTTACAAATTTTTATTGTTTTGAGCACTTTCTTTGAGTATCACTTATTTCCTTGCATTAGAGTCTTGTTTGGAAACCCAATTGCATAGCCAAGAAAACCATGGGTTGGGTTTAGTATTGCAAACCCCGTTAGCTACTGCAAAGCTAAGTTAGGGTAGGATTCGGTACAAGTCGAGTAGTTGGAACTACTCGCGAGCATAGGCTAGAGGCACTCGACTCGGGTAGAGATAGCACATGATACAGATGGCAAGAAAGATGAGACCGAGCGGAGAGTAAGGGCAGCAGGACTTTGGGGCCTGTGTGCTGTAGCTCCGCTTGTGTTGATTGAGGATCGAGCCGTGTGCGGGCCTATTGAACAAGCTAGAACAGTACCGAAGACCTACCGTCTATATGGGAACCGGGAAACCGATGTAACTCGGGTACCTGAGTGTTGAGGCATAGCTGGTCGTTCAGAGGGTAGGTTGAGAGCTTGAGGTGTAAATCGGCTGGCGGCACTGAGATGCACGTGCAAAGACCTCTTGCTCGGGACGATTGGACCGGTTCAACATTTGGCTGACGGGTGAAAGGTGGTTGCGTACGACGTCCGTGATGGTTGTTGTAGGCAACATCGAGTACGGGCATACGTGACGGGTTATTCGGGTAACCCTGCAGGTGTAAATCGATTATAATCGCCGTCCCTCGCGGTCAGTGAGTACCACTTGTTCACTGTACCGTGACGTAGAAAGAACAGGCTAGTTACATGTTAAAATGTTGCTGATTGAATGATGGACATTGATTGTTAATGATATGCTGTAGTGTAGAGCTAATTAAAGTTCCTTTCAACTTTGGGCAAAGTACATGAGAGAAATGCATTTCTTGTTTGATTGCGGCTCTCTCATGTGCCTTAGCGTAAGGTTCTCCACAACCTGCTGCTAAAACTTGAAAGTAAGGTTCCACTAATTAGGCGAGTCCTTTGCAACTTGTTTTTATCTCATGTACCCATCACCCCTCATGTAGAAGTTCCATGTTTAGGAGAGACGGGTCAGTCTTGCTGAGCCTTCGTGCTCACTGCTTGTGTTTGGAGCTTTTGCAGGGTTCTATGAGGAAGGGACTCCCGAAGAGTTGGCGAAACCACAGGAGGGGAATCCCATCGAGTGGGAGTCGTGCACGCCGCCGTGTTAGTGTGAGTGCGTGCTAGCAAGGACACGTTCACGGGCTGAACGTGAACTTGATGTAAAAATGTTCATAAACCACTTTATGTAATAAAAGTTTTGCTTCCGCTTTGTACCTTTGACATGTGTTATTCGGTGCTGTGCAATGCAGCACACCTCAGCGTGATATTGGCTCGACAAGACCGTGGGATCGTGTCATGTAGCTATACTTATAGTCTTTACAATATCAAAATAACTCAAATGCATTAAATTGACACGCATTGTATGTTTATTTTGTATAGTCGCTAAACTCGAAGAGGATCGGGAGGTGTTAGACTTTATTACTCCGAAGCAAAAGTTAGCCCACGACCAGCAACAAGACAAGCTTCGGTTTGCATTAACCATTTCATAAAGTCTTATGTTTTGATCACTTACTTTATGTATTTTCTACAATTGTAGATTAGAGTCTTGTTTGGAAACTCAAATGCATAGCCAAGAGAACCAGGGGTTTGGGGCTTAGGTTTTAAACATCGAGTAACCACTGCAATGCTGAATTGGTATACTTTTGGTACAAGTCAAGTAGTTGGAACTACTCTATAGAATAGGCTTAGCGGCACAATACTTGGTTAGAAAGATAGACAATGATTCACATGGCAAGAAAATGAGACTGAGCAAAGAGTTAGGGCAGCAGGACTTTGGGGCCTGGGTCCCATAGCTCCGCTGGTGTCGATTAAGGACCGAACCATGTGTGGGCCTGTTGAACAAGCTAGATTAGTACCAAAGACCTACCGGATATATGGGAACCGGGAAACCGATGTAATTCGTGTAGCGATCTGTTGAGGCATTGCTTGTCGTCCAGAGGGTAGGTTAAGAGCAGCGAGGTCTAAATCGGCTGGCGGGCACTGTGGATGCTCCGCACAGAGACCTTCTGCTCGGGATGATAGGACCGGTTCAACACTTGGCTGACGGATGAAAGGTGGTTGCGTACGACGTCCGTGGTGGTTTCTGTAGGCAACATCGAGTACGGGCGTACGTGACGGGTTATTTAGGTAACCCTGCAGGCGTAAATCGATTATAATCGCTGTCCCTAGTGGTGAGTGAGTACCACTTTTTCACTGTACCGTGACGTAGAAAGAACAGGCTAGTGTCATGTTAAAAAGATTGCTGGTTGAAAGCTTTACATTGTTTGTTAATGACATGCTTTAGTTTAGAGCCAATTAAAGTTCTTTTCGACCTTAGGCAAAGCACATAAGAAAATTGTGTTTCTTGTTTGATTGTGACCTTATTATGTGTATCGGCACAAGGTTCCCCACCAACTTGAGGCTAAAAACTTGAAAGTAAGATTCAACTAATTAAGCGTGTCTTTTGCGACATACCTTCCTATTATACACTGCAAACCCAGCATGTAGAGTTTCATGTGTAGGTAAGACGGGCCAGTCTTGCTGAGCCATCGTGCTCACTGCTTGTGTTTGAAGCGTTTGAAGGGTGCTATGAGGCGGAGGCTCCCGAGGAGGAGATGGACCCCCAAGAGGGAAACAGCGTCGAGTGGGAGCCATGCACGCCGCCGTGTTAGTGCGTGTGTGTGCTAGTGAGAACACGTTCATGGGCTGAACGTGAACTCTTTTGCTTAGTCTACGCCCGTGAGTTTAGACTTAACGTTATTTTGATGTAACTATGTTCATAAACCAGTTTATGTAATAAAATTTTGCTTCTGCTTTGTACCTTTTATGTGTGTTATCCAGTGCTGTGCAACGCAGCACCCCTCAGCGAGATCCTGGATTGTCAGGACCGTCAGTTTTTCACACATCCTCACAGCGGAAGCGTGCACCAGGATTGAGACTACTGTCCTAGATGATCGAATCGATTCAGCATAGGTGAATCTTGGGAATGGTGGCTGCGTACGATAGAAAGTGATTGTGCCTCGAGCAGCTTCGAGTATGGGCGTACGTGTTGTGCAGTCCGGGAGTCTACTGAGTGCAATCACTGTCGCTCGTGGTTATATGAGTATACTTGGACACTGAGTCTTGACGTTGTAACAAGTGAATGCTTATTACCGCAATATTGATTCATAATTGTATTGCAAACTTGTATGAAGTAGTGTAGTGCAAACTAAAGTTTACTTCCACCTTAAGCAAGCAACATTGTGGTGAAGCGTTTCTTGTTTGATTGTGGATTTTGATGTTGCTCTGCATAGGGGTATTAATCTGCTACTATACATCTGAAATTAAGGACCAATTTGTAGGCGAGTCCTTTATGCAAATTTTCCAGCATCCATGGTGTAGTCGTGCCATGCATATAGAGTTTCATGGTTAGTCGTGACGGATTGGTCTTGTTTAGCCTCCGTGCTCATCCTTGCTATATTAACTGTTGATGCAGGTAATTTATATATTATTGCCGAGTATGATGACGGGTTCGCCGTTGAAGCTTCACCCCTTTTTGGGGTGTATGGCTGAATGGAGCCCTATACGCCGCTATGGTTTCTTCTATGCTGCTAGTGTGATTCGTCCGCGGGGACAGGTCATTTTTGCTTAGCATAGGCTTAAGGCCGAGAGTTGTAATCTTTTCTTCCACTGTTGGATGTACAAAATGGTTATATGTTTTACAGGAAGGGAATGCCGGAAAATGAAGTGATGGAAGACGTTTTATCTTAGAGAATCGAGGTGCGAATGTCCCAACAGGAGAACCTACCGAAGCCCGAAGTTCAATCTGTGGGAAGTGGTTTTACCTCGAAAACCCAAGCTACAAGTGCACGGGTGGAGAGTCAGATGGGAAGCCACATTTACCTTGTGACCACAAGATGCAAAGGCTGAGGCTGAACATAACGATTTTTAGACTGACTCGAATATTGTATCCTTTTACATTTTGTCGTGTCAATGTAATATGAAGTCCTAGAAGATGTCTGCATGATACATTTACGTATATGTGCCTTAGAGATAGATCTAAGTTTAGGAAGTCTAGAGTTCAAACTTAGAATGGTCGGGATCTTCAAGATTTGTAACCGGGCCTATATAAAGGCAGCCCTCTACAGTGAATAAACAGCCAAATTCCGATAAACAATTTCTTCTTTACTTTTTTCTTTAGTTTCTTCGTAGTTCTTAGGTGTAGCTCGTAGTTCTTTGTTGCTTTGCTGAGAAAAGCATCCGGGATCTCTCCGCATAAGTGAGACTTACCATGGTCCTGCTTCAGGAACTTCAATTTCATCTAAGTTTTGGTGACTAATGCAAAAATCCATCTACCACAAGCGACTCTGACGATATCTTAGACAACAGAATTGGCGACTCCGCTGGGGAGCAATGTCAACTGCATCAAGCTACGCATATACTCGATGATCGGCACGTTTTCATACCGATCAAACCGTGAAGAACATGGCAGATGCATCTAGGAGGAAGGCCGACGGCAAAGTTGTCAACATGAGCAACTTCATCAATGTACAGATCAAAGATCTCTCACAGAAGGACCGTGAATGCATCCAAGAAGAGTTGAAGCGAGATATCCAGGAAGAAAAGATGGCACGTCCCCAGTGCAAGTTGGGCATGCTTCCAAAATATGCGAGGAGGCATTGTTCAAAAAGCTGACACTCAGGAGGCATCTACACTTATGGTAAACACACTGATATCTCTCGAAGATCTTGTGCAACTTGTAGATGTATCGGTAGCTACCAAATACAGCGTGGGCTTAGAGCAGATGGCATCTACGGTAGGGGATAGGCTTAAAAGTTCATACCACATGTAGCAGCCCTAAACTTTTGTAAAGTTGTATTTCAACTTATGAAAAAAAGTTAAGGAGTAGAAGGACTATGTATGTCACATAAAATAATGAAACCACAATAGACATGTGAAGGAGTTAAAATTTTTATCTAACTCATGCTTAACACATGCTAACATGAGGAGTGGACTTCAATACATGATTTAAAAATCATGTATACAACCACTATGAACAGAGTGGTGAAATTTAAAAATAAATTCAGTTATTTTAAAATGATTCATGTTCAAATTGTACAAATGCATACAATTGAATCAACCAAGAAATCTCAATTGTATCAAATAGCTTATCTTCCAAATTTGGTAATTTTTGGTGCTCATGTACTCGTTATTCAAATGAATCATTGAAAGAGCAATTGAAATCAAATTTGAATTTGAATCTGAACCAAACTTGGTCAATTTCAAAATCTGATTTCATATTTGAGTTCCACATATTTTTCTTAGTCGATCCTCCAGAATTGATGAATTTTGGAAAAAGATTATGCTGGAATCTCAAAGCACGAGAGAAGGAAAAAATTGAATAGCTGAGGGACCCACATGTGACCAGTCTCTCAAGTGTGGAACCGACTCCCCCCATTTCCTCAGCACGCGCCGCCGCGCGGCAGGAGCTGCCGGTGAGATGCCTGCCTGGGCTCCCTTTCGAAGGAGCTCCCCGATCTTTTGCTTGCCCTTATCTCTCACGCACTGAGTGCAGCAGCCGGTTATCTCCCTCGCTAGTTCGTCTTTTCTCTGTATCCTCTCGCGAAGCAAACCGACGCCACCTCATCTGCCCGAGTTCGCGCAACACGTCCAAGATCCGGTTGATTGAGCTCCCAACATAGAAAAGTAGCGCCACGTCGTGCCCTAGCTTCTCCCCTCTCCAATCCTGAGTTCCCGACTTAGTGGTGCTCGGAAACTTGAAGTTTGTAGCCGCGCTTCGAGGTGAACACGGTGAATGAGTGTCGGCTCCCGTGGGCAGCCCGAATGAAGACGGATCAGGCTCGAGCAAGCCCACCAATAGGTGCACCAGAGACTTGAGCTGCTCATCCCCGAACTGCAGCTCTAGCCATGAATCGTCGTGCGGAAATTTGAAGTTTTTCTCCCGGACGGTGCAACGCGATGTTGTGGTATGAATTCGGGAAATTCTTGCTCAATTCTAGCTTATAGTCCTTCAAATTTCGCACACATTGTCCCAACTATCTAGTGATCATTCTCCTTCAAAACCGTGACGTAAAATTGGGTGTAGAGGGAGAATTTCGAGATGGCATGGTGACGACATGGTTTGTGAGCTCCCCGGCCATTTTGGCATCCATATCGAGATTTCCCTGGTGCTCTAGAACCAATAACACGAAAGTTTTGAGTGGAATTGAGGTTACCCGATGTTGCCAAAGCCCTAGCCGCCGCTGCCGCCATCACAAATGGGTTTCCGGCCATCGCCGGTGGCCGCCGACCCCCTAGACGTGTTCAGCAGCTCGGGTTAGGGTTAGGCGGCGACTTTGAGTCCCGGAGGAGGCCGGAAAAGCCGTTCCGGCGAGCCTCGCCGGCGCACGCTGCCGCACGATGCCACTGGCCCAATGTTATAGAAGACAGCCGCGTGGGGCCCACTGTCAGCCATTTAAACTTTTCTTTTTCTTTTCAAAATTCAATCAACCTTCAAACAACCATAACTTTGTGTACAAATGTCCAAAAATTCTTGAATAAATTTCTTTAGAATCCTCATGATGGGTACCATCCATTGGTGCATCTTAATTTTTATGAAATGTGGGGGCTGGACGCCCTGACACTCCAGGAATTGCATTGGGTGGTACCATGTTAGGCGACACCGACTAGCACACACAGGAATGAATCCAAGACTTACACAAGTGTGTATTAAACAAGAGATTTGTTTTACAAATAGTAATGTCACTCTAATGTACAGCAGCGGAATATAAAATCAAAGTTGCAGTGTAATTACAACTGTGATCACTCTCACTAACCTAACTAAGCAGCAAAGGAGATATCCTGCCCGAGGATACCACTTTCTAGCAGCAGGAAATGTATTCGGCGGCGAGCAGGGTTTCTTGTGACCATGCAGCCAATAATGGCGCTATCATGCTTAACCCTTCATGGTATATGGCGGATTACCTGCAAAACAACAACTCTGCAAGAGTGAGCACGAAGGTTCAGCAAGACTTAACCGTCTCTCCTAAGGCATGCAACTCTACATGAAGGTAACTTATGTCATAAACATGTAAGTTGCAAAAAGACTCACCTACATGTTCATCCTTAATTTTCAGATTTTAGCCATCATAGTAATGACCTTGTGCCGAGCCACATTGGAAATCCACAATCAAACAAGAAACACTTCATTCCAATTTTACTTGTCCCAAGGTGGAAAATGACTTTAATTTGCTCTATCTCTACTTCACACATGGTTTTCATGCAATTCAAAATTATCATAACAGAATATAAAACTGGCAAACTGTTATAACACAACATTGATTACTACGTCACAACACATTGAGCAAGCGGTACTCCTATCCGCGAGGGACGGTGATCCGAATCAAACACTGCCCGACTTACTCGACACATACGCCCGCCTCTAAAGACCCAAATCTGGCGTCCTTCATTACGTCGTATGTGGCAACCTTTTGCAGGACACCCAACTGTAGAACCGGCCGTGCCGTCTCAGGCTCATAGGTCTAACGAGACGATGTGGTATGCCTCTATAATCCAGTTAACCTGGTACATCGGTTTCCTGGGTCCCAGATACCAGTAGGCATCCAATCCACAACTCAATACTTGCTCAGCGGGGCCGCACACGAGAACGGTCCTTAACCGACACAGGCAGAGCTACTCGACCAAGACCTCGTCTTGTCGCTGCCTACACTCTATGCCCAGTCTCATCTTTGGAAACATAAACTTTAGTTTGCTTCTTAAACCATAACCGTGTGATCCCGATCTATAGCTCGCGAGTAGATTTCAACTACTCGACTTTCTACCGGATGTCATAACCTATTTAGCATGCCAATATTCTACAGCGGGGATTCTCCTTCTACCCATGACTCCAGGGTTCATTTGGTCATGCATTTAGTTATGACATGCAGTTAGTTGCTGATGACTTGAAGCTTAATCACGGCTCTTCTTGCTCCTTGATCCACGCTTCGCTTTCTTCCAACTTCTCCACGTTAAGCACTACATGTTATGACATGCACATATACTTAATTATAAATGCTTTGTGATCAAATATTTGTTACAAAGTGGATAATAGAATTATGATTAGGAACTAGACTTGAGAGAATCCTAGTTAATGAAGCTAGATTTAGCAAAGGGGAATCAAGTGCTAAGGCTTCTTCTTAATTGTTGCATTTTCACCTAAGAAAGGTATATAGAAACATACTGATACAGAGACCAAATTTATATGAGAACTTTCCTTGAGTTCCCTGTCACAAGAAAACATTCTGGACCAAAATTCAGAATTTTTCAATGATTAGTTCATCCAGAACAATTCCCTAAGCATTTAGGCAAAAAGGAATTAATTCTGAATAAATTTGCACTTTCACGCAAATTAAAGTGAACCACAATTTCAAACATAGCTCAGGGAGCATGCGCGAATTTTCCTAGGAACTTTGGATCTAAGAATTGTCCAGCACTGATTTTTCAAAGTGGGGATTTTCTCTGAAAAAGTTTCTGGACTTTTTGAACACAACAACTTGTAATCTGAATTTTCATACTCAAATCAATTCCAAATGATCTGAAACATTAGAAGGAGTTCAATTATATCCTAATTAATATTCTGGCAAAATTTGGGGATTTTTGTATGAAAGAAACTCCCTCAAAAATTCTTTTACTGAAAATCTTAAAAGAATTTTCCAGAATTTATTGTTGACTTTCATACAAATTGGTTTGAAAATTTGGATAGAGCTGTCCAATATGAATCTAAATCAATTTGAATCATCCAATTTGGAGTTTCCTAGCAAAAGTTATGAATTTCTAAACTTTGCTTGAAATCTGGAATTAATTTCACACAGAAAATCTACCCGGACCCACAGTTTAAATTGCAGCCAATGAGGTGAGCTGACACACGGGCCACAGGGTTTTCAA
This sequence comes from Neostapfia colusana, assembly GCA_030760725.1. NCBI lineage: Eukaryota > Viridiplantae > Streptophyta > Magnoliopsida > Poales > Poaceae > Neostapfia > Neostapfia colusana. The sequence goes on from JASWHV010000011.1 coordinate 23,801,454, forward strand.
GCACGCAGTCACACCGGATCACAGGTCACAGCCGATCCCGGTTTAAATTACTGCCGCTGACATGTGGGACCGGCAGTCTTCTTCCACCTCCGGCTGAGTTTCCCGCGCTCGCGCTGCCCCTCACCGGATCGCCACAGCGTCTCGCTGGAGTATGGTTTCCGGCTGCCTCTCGGCCAGATACTCGCCGCCCGGGGGTTTTTGAGGGAGGAAAAGCCGTTTTTGGGGTCGGTGTGGGCTCTAGAGGACCGGAACTATGTCGGTGGCGTGCGGAGGCTTCGGTGAAGCTTCGGTGACCTCGGCCCGCTTCTCTCGACTGCCAAACACTCGGTTCCTCGGCTCTACATCATCAGTGGAACCTAAGCAAGATTGACGTGTGCACAAACTGGCTCGGGAACGGCGGCTACTAGGGTTGCACCCTGCGCTCGAAGGTGTCCGCCGTGTTTGATATCGGAAAGACATGAAATAGCCCGCCCACAGTCGGATTCAAGCTAGGTTTGCGAAGGGAAATTGACTGCTAGCCAATCTAATTCACATGTGGATGATTTGGTGGCCTAAAACCAAGAAGTGCGATCGAATTTGATAGATTCTCACCCGAGGGTCACTTTGCATGCACCGATAGAAAATCGCCAAATTCTCCCTCGGGGTTTCATGGCTTGAGCTGGGATTTGGCTAGGAGCAGCGGGGAGCTCCAACGCTCCTCTGGGTGTCCTTGCTCGTGCGTGAAAACCCCTCAGTTGGTCTGTCCACGGAAGCCTTGGTTCCGTTTGTTTTAGGTCGCCGCACAAAGAGCCTGTTCTAGGGTGGGAGCAGCTGTGCGTCGAGGAGGTCGAGGATGAACAACCAGGACCGTTTTGTGGTTTGGAGGGGTGCTGTGCGTGGTGGCTTTGCTGATTCCTGATCGGAGCATAGAGGCAGCGGTGAGTTCCCATTCTTTTGTGTGAGGGATAAGTGAAGCCGTGTGTTGCGTCTTGTGAGCTAAAGGATCGCGCTGAACGTCAAGCACACGCACGAGCTGGTCGCCCACGCGACAGCAACAGCGAGGAGGTGTCTCGGTGCCCAGTTCACGGTGGCGCCCGGTGAGCCCTCGGCGTTTGAGTGGAAAAACAGAGAAACAACACTTCGGGTGTAAGTCTTCTACTCTCCATGACAAATGGGTCCCACTGTTTTTTCCTCCAAAAACATCTCCAATTTGGCATATTGCAAACTTCAGTCATGAGGAGCTCAAATTGGAAATCATTTGGAAACTTGACAAGGTATACTTCAGTTTCAAATTTGAATTCAAATCTCAATATTCAAAGCCTCTTTGACATAGAAATCAATGTACCTCCAAATTTGCTCAAACTTTGCCATCCCACTAATTTGAACCCGAAGAATTCAAATATGGATTCAAACTTTTAATTTGGCAGCTGCAAATGGGAGGTTTACAACCACAGTTTGCATCCTTCTTTTGAAATGGCCACTTTTGCATTTAAATGAACATTTGAATTCGAAAGTGGACTTTAAATTATGTTCTTGCACATGACAACATTCACATGGGGGTTTAAGTCAACCTTGGCTGAAAACATCTCAAAGGAGTATTCAAGCTCAGTTGGTTGGACACCTATGTGCATTCTCATGTTTAGAAAAGTTTTTGCAAGTCCCATTTCCTTGAATTTGAAACCCAACTTTATTCATAACTCAAGTTTTGCAGTTACATGTGTGACGGACTGAAATCCATACGTCCAGGATCTTAGAGGGTGGTGCCGCACGATGTGACACCCGACAGCACATGGAAACCATTGTATTACAGTGAAAACATACTGAATATGTACACAAAGTGGTACAAACCTTCAGTTTACAACTAATTACAGAGTTACTACAGCGGAAGATATTTTTTACAACTCATGCCCACCTAACTAGCAAAAGTCGGTTGTTCAGCCCTACGGACAACCTACACTAGCTGCACTCATCATCAGTGCGGCGTGTACGGCTCCCACTCAGCCGTGGTCCCCGACGGAGGGTAGCCCTCGCCGGTGGACTCGTACCCCGAGTCCGTGGGGGTACTCCTCACCTGCAAACACTCATAGCAGCAACCGTGAGCACGATGTCTCAGCAAGGCTTAACCGACTGACCTACACAGGAAACTCTACATGCAGGTCATACGCAGATAGGATGGTAAATTGCAGCAAATAGACACGCCTACAAGTTCATCCTTAGTTCATCTTTTAGCCACAGATTAACGGTTCAGGAATCTGAAATTTAGTGAGCAATATTTCGTGACACACATGTAGCAAGACAAGTTATTCATAATAGAATTATTGAATCACATCATTCCATATGTTAACCTACGTCACCACTCAGTGACCAAGTGGTACTCATCACCGTGAGGGACGGTGAATCGACTCGATATACACCTGCAGGGATACCCGAAGAGCACGTCACGTACGCCCACCCATGAAGCTGCACAGCACGCTCACTCGATGTCGTATGGGACAACCTTTCACCAAACAGCCCAAACGTCGAACTGGTCGCACCCAAACGGACAGGAGGTTCCCTACCCGGAGCATCTCTCTATGCCCGTTAGAGGATTTCCACCTTGCTGCCCTCAATCTACACCTATAGATCGGTGCATTATGCCTCGATGCCCGGAGGTATAGGTTACATCAGCTTATCAGGGCCCATATATCCGATATGACTTCGGTACATTCAAACTTGATCATCATGGGCCGCACACGGATCGGTCCTCAATCGACACGGACAGGGTTGCACCCACAAGACTTCCTCTTGCTGCGCCCTAGCCCCTGCCTAGTCTCATTTTTCTTACTAAAGTGGTCTCACATCACTCGAACCAATTCCGTGTCCCAACCCTATACTCGTGAGTAGATTCCAACTACTCGACTTGTACCGAAGTCTATAAACATTAAGCTCAGCTTGCACTACTCGAGGACATAGACACTACCCTCACTCTTATTGAAACAATCTGGCCATGCATTTGGGGTTTCATCCACCCTACATCTAATGCATATACATACTTCACACTAAGTGTATATAAAGCAAGACTTTATAAAATTTGTTAAATGCAAACTGGGGCTTGCCTTGTTGCTGTTGGTCGGATGTTCGTGTCTTGTCTGGAAGTAGGAAGTCCAAAACCTCCGAGGTCTCTTCGCCTTCAGCGACTACGTGTAAGTACATTAACAATATGTCATTTTAAATGCAACGTGTTAAATTTAGTATGTAAAGACTGTAACTCTAGCTAGACATCCCATTTGGCTCTGAATTTTTTATGGTGGCTTGGTAATGACCTAACCAGAGACTTGACCAAATTTCATTTGAATCAAAACTAATTTGAGCTCTGCACAAATAAAAGCCTAAATGGTCATTACTAGAGATTCTATGGATTTCCAGGGATTTTCATGGGTCAAACCATTACTTTCTGGAAACTAGAGTTTGAGATGGTTCTAATGGAGTTGGCCTCATGTAATTTGAATAATCCTAGAGGAAGTTATGCCCTAATCAAGATTTGAGAAAACCTGAAAAATGTTTCTGTACATTTTTCTATTTTCTCAGGGCAGTTCATTTAATCACACAATTAGGGGGACTAAATGAACTTGGATGGATCTGAAATTTTTCCTGTGACTCAAGGATTTTCCAATGAACATCCTAGCCAAATTTCAGAATTTTCCATGAAAGCAATCTCCATATAAAATTCCCAACATTTTAAATTTTAGGGGATTAATTCTGGAAAAGGAATAAGTTTCATGAGCTGAAACTTGTTTTGCTGGATAGTACTCGAAGAGATGAGTGCAAAAAAATTTGGTTCACTAAATTTGGACCATCCTAGCAAAAGTTATGGCTATTTGAAATTGAACCAAAATCTGAAAAATCTTAGAAATGTTTAAACCCTGCATGCGGGCCCCACCACACGCCTTCTTCCTCCTCGCGCGCTCCCAAGCACGGTTGGCGGCGCTCTCCGGTGAGGTCCGCCGGAAGCGGTTTCCCGGCCTCCTCGAGGGCTAAGGCTCGCCGCCCCTGCCTAACAGAGCACAAGGAACACATCCCTGGGGTCGGCCGAAGCTCTAGGTGGCCGGAAACTGGTCGGCGACGGGCCGCATCTACGGAGCAACTCCGGCGACGTCACCCGGCTCCTACAGAGGCCCATTCCGAGCAACTCTTGGCCCTACAGCTCCGTGGTGACCTGCTAAGCACGGACATGGTGCTGGTTCACCGTGAAAATGGCCGGAAATGGGAGTTCACCGTCGACCTAGGTCACATATCGGCGGCGACTTGAAAAACTCGACAAACAGAGCCTATACTCAACGGTTTTTGGTACTTTTTTTATCCTAGATGACCGTGGGAAGGTCTAGAACACGTGTGTAGCTTGGCATACGCTGTGGTGAGCTAATCCCCGTGAATTTTGGAGTTTGGAGCGGCTCGGTTCTATGAACACGGAAACTTAACCGGGGAAATTCTCCCACGATGATGCATGAAACGACGAGCGGTTTGTACTGGCATAACAGGCAACTTAGGGCGGTCAGTTCTTGTGTTGATTGTTAGCCACGAAATGGCTTGTATCCCTTGGGCGCCGGAGAGCCAAACAAGCGAGCGGCGGCGAGCGTTTCTCCTTCGGCAGCACGAGGAGGGTGTGAACAGTCCGGGGAGAAATCGTTCACGTGGTAGAGTGCGTGGCTTATAGCCCGTGGCCACCGGCAAAATTTTGTTGAGCAGGAGGTGGCGCTACACCGCTGCTCGGTCGAGCCACAGCTCGCGCTGGCGCGCTCCTGGCAGCAGCTCGGAGCAAACAGAGGCGGTTCCCTCTGTTGATCAGACTGACCTGTGGGCCCTCTCTCCCCCTTCTCTCTTTTTCATTTTGTTTTCTATGAAAAGATCTCAGCTACTCACAATTGAATGAGAGACTTAGCCCCAAAGTCATGAGTTGAATTTGATTTCCTCAATTTGAAATTGGTTTGGCTAAATTTGCTTCACATTCGAATTTGAAATTCAAATTCAGTTTTGAATTAATGCAAATTTAGCTCCCGACAAGATGAACTCCAATGAGGATGAAAACTGGTGGACTAACTCAGAAAAATGTGCTTAGATTTAATATGAAGTCAACTTTTGAATCCAAGTGATGAAAGTAGCTGAAATTTGAATTTGCATTCAAATTAGCACTTTTTACAAATGTCTCCAAAAGTGCCTCAAACTGATTTGGATTTGCATGAAACATGGCATGAGAACCCCTAAGAATGTTTAGGGCCTAATGGTAAACTCATCCTCTCATGTTTATGTGTGTAATCTCCTACTTTTTGGAGTTATGGGGTTTTTCCTCTAATCACCCTCTTGATGGTGTTTACTTGCTCTTCACAAATGTTCATAAACTATCCACCAAATGAGCTGTGGTGTGGTGATGTGATGAACATTTTAGCAAGTTAACTCTTGGGCTTTTACAACATGTTTTGGTACTTTTACATTCCTCCCCCTTAAAGAGAATCTTGTCCCAAGATTCACAATTAAGAACCCTGTGAGAAGGACGACTATCGGACATAAGCCTCTAATAGCTCCAGATGATTGAACTGTAGATACTCCTCCCTTTCCCATGTAGCTTCGTTGGACGTGTGATTTTCCCATAGCACTTTGAAAAACCGCAACGTCCGGTTTCTTGTCTCGCGAGTCTTTTCATCAATTATCCAGGTTGGATGCTCAACATAAGTGAGGTCCGGCATTAAATCTGCTATGCCTTCCATGAGAATTCCCGTTGGAACTTTTATGCACTTCCGCAACTGAGATATGTGGAAGACGTTATGAACTCCAGCTAAGGCTGCCGGTAACTCCAAACGGTATGCCACGAGTCTACATCTTTCGATGATGGCAAAGGGACCGATAAAACGCTGAGCTAGTTTTCCTTTCACCCCGAATCGGTGAATTCCTTTCATAGGAGATATGCAGAGATATACGTGTTCTCCAACTTTAAAGTTCAGGGGACGACGTCTCGTATCCGTATAGCTCTTTTGTCTGGACTGAGCATCTGTAAGATTTGCTTGAATAAGCCTTACCCTCTCTTCAGCTTCATTTACGAGATCAATCCCGTAAATAATTCTCTCGCCAGATTCACACCAGTTCAAGGATGTGCGGCTTTTCCGGCTGTAGAGAGCTTCATAAGGTGCCATCTTGATGCTCGCTTGATAACCATTGTTATAAGCAAATTCTGCCAACGGTAGATGATCGTCCCATCCTTTACCGTGGTGTATGGCACATGCTCCAAGAATATCATTGAGAACTTGATTCACCCTCTCCGTTTGCCCATCGGTTTGAGGGTGACATGCGGAGCTTCTAATCAATTTGGTTCCCAGCGAGGCATGTAGCTGCTCCCAGAAACGAGCAACGAACAAGGCACCTCGATCGGAGATGATCGTCCAGGGAACCCCATGTAAGCACAATATTCTTGCAATATACAGCTCCGCATACTTCTTGGAATGGAATCCCATATATACTGGGATGGAATGCGCTGATTTGGTTAACCGGTCAACGACCACAAAAATTGAGTCATGCTTATATTAGCCGTGAGAGGTAATCCGACAATGAAGTCCATACTAATATCCTCCCACTTCCATGCTGGAATGCTCTCGAGATGAAGTCCAGCCCGCGGACTCCTCTCGCTAGCAACACGAAGACAACAGCAGCGGCTGGGTTCTCCATGTGTTACACGACTCGTAAGTCTCCGAGTCTCATAGGACAACCTTCTTCTTAGCATCGATGTTAACCTGCAAAATCACTCATATAGCAAGCGTGAGCACATAGGCTCAACAAGACTCGTCCGTCTCTCCTAAACAAGAAACTCTACATGCACGACGGTTGCAATTGGGTTAGCTAATTTGCATAAAGGACTCTCCTAAAGTTGATCCTTAACTTTCAGATTTTAAGCCTGATTGTGCAGACCTTGAGCTGAACAGCATCGCAACTCCACAATCAAACAAGAACCGCTTTGTTGCGATGCTCCTTGGACAAGGTGAAAGTAAAGTTTAATGAGCCTATCTCTAATTCAATCATGGTTGCAATACAAGTTACATCACAGCCTTATCAAGTTCAAAAGAAAACTGTTTCAGTTGTTACTATGTCAAGACATAGTGGGCAAGTATGCTCATATATCCGCGAGCGACGGTGATTCGAATCAGTACACGCCCGGACTACACGACACGTACACCCGTACTCCGAGTTGCCAGCAGCAACCTCGACTGACGTTGTACGCGGCCACCTTTCCCAAGATCTTCCACACAGGACACGGTCTAACTGCCCCGAGTACGCAAGCTCCCTCAAGGTACATACCCGCTGTGGTATGTTCTTGAGCGAGTTACCTCCTGCTACCCTGACGCCGAAAGTCTAAGGCAGTTAGAAAAGTTCCAATGTGGATCTCCCAAGGTACATCGGTTTCCTGGGTCCCATATAGCCAGTATGTGCCCGGTACACAAATCAAACTTGTCCAACAGGGCCAAGCATGGACGGGCCTTAATCGACACAGGCAGGGCTATGCATGCATAGTCCACAGCCTGCTGCATCTAAACCTCCCTGCCCGGTCTCCATTTCTTATGTGTGAACTTTCCTCATCAATTCTATTCTCGACCCGCTCCGAATAAACCAACCCTAAACTCGCGAGTAGATTTCAACTACTCGACTTCTACCGGCCTTTCCTACTAATATTAGCTTAGCCAAATTCACTCGAGGAGGCGCTATTCTACCCTTTCTCTCTTAGGTATTTCTGGTCATGCAAATGGGGTTTTCATTATCAACTAGACCTAATGCAATCAAACATTCAAGCTACGATCTCTAGAAATGGAAATACTTTATAAAACTGTTCAAATGAAAACCGGGGCTTGCCTGTTTTGCAGGTGACTAAGATTACAATCAGTTAGTGAAGATCCCTTGGGGCTTGATCACTCGCTTCCCTCCCTCCTTGATCTTGACTTCAAGTCCTTCTCATGTTCTCATGTAGATGCTACATGATATGAATATGCATATGCATTTAATTGAAAATCTTTTGCTAATAAGCTCTAATGACAAGTTTAAAAACTGGAACTCTGTTTAAGAATTTAAAATGACACTGGTGCTAGTGGTTTGGGTTTGGTTTAAGCACTATGATCAAATGTGGTGTGCTATCTCCACTTGCGTGTTGATCACCTTAAGAGGTTACACAGAACAGTGGTGATCCAAAGCCCCAATGGAGCTGAAAATTTTCATGTGAGTTTCTTGTCACAAGAAAGTCATCTGGACCAAAAATTAGCACTTTTCATTGAGTGGTTTATTCAGAACAATTCTCTAAGCAATTAAGCAAAGAGGAATTAATTCTGAGGTAACACCCATGTTCATGTAAAAATTAGTGAACTACAATTTCAATTATAGTTCATGGAGCATGCATTAATTTTTCTAGGATTTTTGGAGCTAAGAATTTCCCAGAACTGAATTTCCAAGTTTTGGAAATTCTCTGAAAATGGTTCTGTATTCATTTGAACATAGCAACTTACAATCTGAATTCTCCTAATCAAATCAACTCCAAATGCGCTTAAACGTTTACAGGAATCTAATAACACCCTAAAGAATATTCTAGCAAAATTTGAGGATTTTTGGATGAACCAAACTCCCTCTAAAATTCTTTTGCTAAAATTCTTTAAAGACTTCTCCAGAATTAAACAATGACTTTCATACAAATTGGGTTGCATATTTGGATAGAGTTTGTCAATCTCAATCTAACCCAATTTGAATCACTAAATTTGGAGTTTCCTAGCAAAAGTTATGCTCTTCTAAGGTTTGGGGAAAAATCTGAGATTTGAATAAATTGTGAAAAAGTTTAAATCTGCCAGTGGTCCGGGGAACACACGTGTCACGCATTGGAACAAGCCACACAGGGTTACAGACTTTACTTCCCGCGCTGCCTCAGTAGATCCGAGCCCGCAGAAGATCCAGCCTCCCTCTCAACGTCACTGACATGTGGGCCCGGTGACCTCGTCTTCAATCTCGCGATTCCGCGCCCCTGCGCTGCCGAAGCTCGCCGGTTTCTGACTTCCCGGCCTTCTCTCGAGCTGCCACTCTCTGCTAGGCCCTTATTTCATGCGAGGAACATGCTGGTGTGGTCTACCCGAGCCGGCAGAGCCTCCAACTTAGCTCGCGACAGTGCGGCGGCTCGATATAAGTCCGGCGACGTCGGTCCGATGTGCTAGCCCATCAAAAGCTCCCTGGAAAGGTCCTACAGCACCAGTGAGGGCTTGAGAAGCTCGGCATGGTCGCACTCGGGCTCGGGAAAGGCTCCAAACTAGGGTTCATCGTGCGCCCGAACCTTCCCGCTATAGCCGCCGTCGGAAAGACGGGAAATACGCCGTGCACAGCGTGTTTCATGCTAGGTATGTGAAGAAGAAAGATTGCTAAGTAAGTCTAGCTTCTGTGTGTGAATTTTCATGGACTCTAAACAAGTATTGATCAAGAATTTGAAACTTTCTTACCCGCGGGTCTGTTTACACCGGCCGGAAAATTTTTGCAAAATTCGCCATCGACGATCCGCGGTTGGTCCTGAGCTTCAGTGGTGAGCTGCGTGGACGTCGTGCGCGTCCAGAGGTGGCCTAGATCAGCCGTGACAAGCTTCGGTTGAGGCTGTCCATGAGAGCACCTTCTCTCGGTTCTATGGCGACCGCTGCGGGAGAAGGTGTTCTCGGCGTAGGGAGGACTGAGCTCACTTGGTGAGATTGTGAGGAGGTCGTGGAGGATACTAGGGTGCGGTTTTGCTCCTTAGTCGAAGTTTGCACGCGAGCTTGGCGGTGGCCGAGCGATCGGACGAGCGGCGGCAGCTCTGTCCGGTTTCTTGCTCAAGGAGCAACGAGACTGGGACGTGCTCGGTTTTGGTGAGGTGCACACCACCGGTGGAAGCTGATAAGGGCAAGGGAAAACGCCAGCAGCTGCTCGGGAGCTGTTGCCGGCTGCCTCGTTGTCGCTCTGCGCTGCTCACTCGCATGAACCGACTGAAACAAGCAAACCAGAGACTGCCCTCTCTACTGAAGATCTTTTGCAAATTTCTCTCCCTCAATGACATGTGGGTCCCACCACAGCTCCCTCTTATCCTCTAAGATATCTCCCAAATTTTGAATCTAATGGAATTCAATTGTGGGAATTCAAATATGATGTGCATTTGGACAATTGGGAAAGTTTCATCCAAATTCAAATGGGCATTTGAATTCCTTGCTATTTAAAGTCTATTTTGAAAAATGAGTTGCAAAATATTTCAACATATCATGAAACTTTGCATACCCACTAATTTGGACCTAAGGAATTCAAATATTAAATCTGATTTTTAATTTGGCTGCTGCAAATGAGGTTTTTAGCACAACAGTTTTGAAATTCATTGTGTTGCTCTCATTTAAATTTTGGTTTAAACAAATTTGTTCCAAATCTGACTTTAGCTTTCTCACACATATGGGAACTTCCCATCTTGGTTTTTGACCCCTCTTGGTTTTCAAGTTTTCAAACAATTATTTGAACTTGTGTGAAGAGAGCTCTCATGTGGGTTATCACATGTGGAAAAGGTTTTAACAAGTCCCAAATTTCATACATATGAAACCAACTTTTGCAAACAAGAGTTTCTTTGTATTCACATTTTGGGACCTTTACATTCCTCCCCCCTTAAAGGAATCTCGTCCTGAGATTACAAAAGAGGAACGGGAAGGGAGGGTAATTACAAAGTTTATGACAAAAGTTCTAGATAATTCTTGTGGATGTAATCTTCGCTTTCCCACGTCGCCTCTTCCGGGGTATGATTACTCTACAGGACTTTGTAAAATTTCAAAGTCCGGTTTCGGGTGATCCGGGTATTTTCGGCGATAATCTGAATAGGTTGCTCGACATAGGTGAAATCCAGCTTTAACTTGTCGATGTCTTCAGTGCGGGCAGCAGCGGTAAACTTGAGACACTTACGCAGCTGGGACACGTGGAATATGCCGTGAATACCGGCAAGGCTTGCCGGTAGTTCCAGCCGGTAGGCTACAGTCCCGCACTTCTCCGTGATGGCAAACGGACCAATGAATCGGGGAGCAAGTTTTCCCTTGACACCAAACCGATGAATCCCTTTCATCGGAGACACACGAAGATACACGTGCTCTCCGACATCGAAATGCAGCGGTGGACGCCTCTGATCTGTGTAACTCTTTTGACGAGATTGGGCAGCTTTGAGGTTCTCTTGTATTATCCGAACTCTCTCTTCGGCTTCATTGACAAGATCAACCCCGAACGTTACTCGTTCACCGGACTCACACCAGTTCAATGGTGTATGGCACTTCCAGCCGTATAGAGCTTCATATGGTGCCATTTTGATGCTCGTCTGATATCCGTTGTTGTACGATAACTACGCCAACGGTAAGTGATCATCCCAGCTCTTACTGTGGTGTATGGCACATGCTCTTAGCATATCTTCCTGTATTTGATTCACCCTCTCAGTTTGCCCATCGGTTCAAGGGTGATACGCGGAGCTTCTAATCAGTTTGGTTCTCAAGGATGCATGTAGCTTCTCCCAGAAACGGTCTACGAACAGCGATCCTCTATCAGACACAATGGTGCGGGGAAACCCATGTAAGCACAAGATCCGTGCTATGTACAACTCCACATACTGCTTTGCGTTATATCTTGTATGCACCGGGATGAAGTGTGCTGATTTGGTTAACTGATCAACGATTACCCAAATTGAATCATGGTTGTGGGAGGTCATCGGCAACCCGACGATGAAGTCCATACTCAAGTCTTCCCACTTCTATGCCGGTACTTACAATGGCTGTAACAGGCCCAACTTCTTCACATGGTCGGCCTTGACTCTTCAACACGTATCACATTCTGAAACGTACTTTGCAACTTCACGTTTCATACGTGTCCACCAAAACTTCTTCCGGAGATCTTGGTACATTTTATCGCTGCCCGGATGAATGGAAAATTTGGACAAATGAGCTTCATCCAAAATTTTCTTCCATAGTCCTATATCCCGGGGTACTACAATACGGTCATTGAACCACAAAGTACCTTCATCGTCTTTCCGGAAGCATTTCATTTCTCCGTTGTCTATTCTCCGCCATATTTGAGACATACCCTTGTCTTTTCATTGAGCTTCAATGATCTCCTCTCGAATGGTAGGAATGAGAGCGAGATTACAGAGAGCTCCATACGGGATGACACGGAGGCTTGGTTCTTCATCATCCATTTCAGCAATAGTCAGGTGATGGATATGCGCCTTACGACTGAGCGCATCGGCGACCACATTCGCCTTTCCTGGATGATAATGAATCTCAAGCTCATAGTCCTTAATGACCTCTAGCCATCTTCGTTGCCTCATGTTCAATTATTTCTCAGTAAAGATGTACTTCAAGCTCTTGTGGTCGGTGTAGAGGTGTACAAGATTTCCGAGCAAGTAATGCCTCCACATCTTCAAAGAAAGGACCATGGAAGCTAACTCAAGATCATGAGTGGAATAATGCTGCTCGTGATTTCTTAGTTGACGAGATCCATAAGCGACCACTCGTCCTTCTTGCATCAGCACGCAGCCAAGACTGATGCCAGATGCATCGCAATAAACGTCGAATGGCTTCATTGTATCCGGCTGAGCAAGAACTGGGGATGTTGTGCATGAGATGCTTCACTAAAGTCTTGAAAGCTTGTTCACATGCAGAACCCCACTTAAATATGGTATTCTTTTTCAATAATTCCGTCATCGGTTTAGCAATCATGGAGAAACCCGGAATGAACCTCCGGTAATAACCTGCTAAACTGAGGAATCTACGTATCTCATGTACTGACTTTGGTGACTCCCATTTCTGTACTTGGATAATATTACTCGGATCTACAGCGATGCGATCCGCTGAAATAATGTGTCCGAGAAACGGTACTTGATTAATCCAGAATTCACACTTGCTGAATTTTGCATAGAGCTGATGATCTCGCAATTTTTGTAGCACAATATGCAGATGCCCATCATGTTCTTCCTCTGACTTGGAGTACACCAAGATATCGTTGATGAAGACCACAACGAATTTATCCAACTCCGGCATCAATACTGAATTCATCAGGTACATAAAGTGTGCCGGGGCGTTGGTCAAACCAAAAGACATAACGAGATACTCATACAGCCCGTATCTCGTTGAGAATGCCGGATTTTAACCTGGTGATATCCGGATCGAAGGTCCATCGTCGAAAACACCTTCACACCCACTAATTGATCGAAGAGCATATCAATGCGTGGTAGTGGATACTTGTTCTTGATGGTAACGGCGTTTAAAAGACGATAATCAACACAAAGCCTTAATGTTTCGTCCTTCTTCTTGACAAACAATGCTGAACAATCCAAAGGTGACGAACTCGGTCATGTAAAGCCCTTGCTCATTAGGTCATTCAGCTGCGTCTTCAATTCTGCTAGTTCATTGGGTGCCATCTTATACGGCCTTCGTGATATCGTTGTTGTTCCCGTTATAAGTTCAATCTTGAACTCAACGTCTCGCTCGGGCGGCATGCCCGGTAAATCATCGGGAAACACATCCGGATACTCATGTACCACTAGAATGTCCTCTATCTTCACAGCTTCCGTGTGGTTCACTATTGCAATCTGTTGCCGTCTGGCTTCCATAATTAATGTATGAAGACCTTGCTGTGTGGAGTTGAGCTCAACGGTTCTAGAGCTGATGTTAAGAACCGCCTTGTGGTAATTCAACCACGACATCCCCAAAATGATGTCGATCTTCAGACCCTCAAGAATAAAGAGAGTCGTAGGGTATATTCTACCCCCCAAACAAAGAGGTGCTCGGGAGACAACCTCGCTTGCGGTACTGCTGCCCCCGGGCGAAGATATGAGGTATTGCCTCTTTGTATAAACTGTTTGGAGCTGGTGTTGAGCCACAAAAGATTGGCTAATGAAGTTGTATGTGGCACTGGAATCAAAGAGAATTAAAACCGGTAGCTGATTCAGAGAAAACATCCTTGCTAAAGTGGCTTCTCCTTCTGGAACATCATCAATCACGGTATAGTGAATATTGCCCCTTATCTGCCCTCCTTTCTGCAGATTGAGGTACGGGTCGTATTGTTGTAAATATGATGACCCACAGCCTCGAGTTCCCTCCGGACAATACCTAGCATAATGTCCCATACGCCTACAAGTGAAACACGGATGTATCTCCGGTTCTTCGTTTACTTGCGGTTGGATGCTAGGTACACATGGCTGCAGCGATGGAGCATAAACCACCGTCTGATGCTGCTGCTGTGGAGGTGGTGCAAGTTGTAGAACTTGACCAGAAATCAACCTCTGAGGAGTGGATCGTACAGGTGGCCTCCATGACACAAAGCCACTGATCTTCTTCCACAGGATCGGTAGCTTCAGTAAAGATTGGCGGTTGAGTCGCCAAGAAATCCAGATAAGTGTTCCGAGGTGGAACGACTTGTTGCATGTTCTGGAGTACGCCTTGCTGTACCAAAGCTTGGAGTAAGCGTGTGTTCTCTTGAGTCGCTTCTTGGAGTAGCCTTGTGTTCTCTTGATTAGACTCGACGACTTGAGTCATAAGATCCATCCATCCCGTGGATGGTGGTTCCGACGGTGGAATAGAAGCATCACCGCCTCGGCGAGAACTCCCAGCCCTACTCCTAGAGCGAGTACGAACCATACTGCAAAAATATATTTGAGATGAGTTAAACATGAACTCAGCAGTATGTGAGACTAATGAAAACATGAATATGTCAAAACTTTATGAAGGCTGTAACAAAATCCATGTTTACACAACTCCTTAGTAGGCATAGCTATCCAGCCTATCTGTACAGAACAGACCTTTATGCACTATCTCCAGATTTTGGTCTAGTTAAAAGCATTTTCGTAGATCAAGTTGAATACCAAAGTTAAAGTTAACTTTAGTATCTTTCCAACTAGTACTCCTATGACTTCAGATCATCTATGTATTAAAAGTTATGATTTTTCAAAATTGACAGAATTCCTGGATAAAATTTGCCAGCATCTCCTTTGTATGTGGCTATTTTTATCACAGTTGTATATGCAAATACAATAAGAATCTGAACAGACTTTGAACTTAAAATGTCGCACAATTCATAAACTTTCCAATGGTATATCATAGGCTCCTTAAGGATTTTTTCTACAGAAAGTTATGGCTTAAAAATAGAAAGGTCCAGACAGGTTTTGCTGCTGTCCTGGTTCTGGGCAGTTTACCTTCAACTGGACTTTCTACCTCTTTAACGTATTATTTTGCTCTGGAGGTATACAAAGAAGTTGTAGATAACTTGAATATCTTTCCAGAACTTTATCATAAACCTTAATTGGGTCAGCTACTCAGAGTTATGCTCTGTCAAAGTTCAGCAAGAATTCCTGCCAAAAACAGAGCACTGTGTTTTTGAAATCTTTGAAGCCTAGTCATCCTCTCGTTTGAATATTAGCTCAAAATAAGAGTTAAATAACTAATATTTGTTTCAAACTTCCATTTTATGTTGAAAGTTAGTTCATGAGCTATTTCTTCAAAGGAAAGGGTTATTAAGTTTAGTACGGCGTCGATGCACCATGAGAAGCATGTCGGTACTACGTAGCCTCACAAAAGAAAAACCTAACCGAATTATACCGGCATAACATATCATAGGTGGCACTAAAACGGTCACTCGCAAACGTGTTCTACTAGGGATACGTACGTGGTTAGTACCTGCAGAAGAACACTCAATGATGATGCACACATAGGTTTTCTCATTTCAGGCAGTTCCATATCATACTAAAAACATACGCCCCGTATCATTTCCATACGGGGCGTCCTTGAGTCAAGCCACGTCTCAAGGTACATGATCGCATTTTCACACCACACGACGGGGAACCCGAGTAGAGCGTGAACGGGTCGTCACGGTTGGGAATTGTATCAACCCAACAGATACCACCTACTGCCCTGCAGGGCACGCCGATGGCAAGCACTGCGTATGTCCTTCTATGCTATTTCCGGAAGAACACACTATCGCGTTACTGACCACACGATGGAGTCTCCACTTTCTTGCCTAATGCACGCTAGGGATCAGTGTTTCATATGAACTCAGGAAAATGAAGAGTTCAAGAGTTTCAAATTAACGTCTCACACCAAGCTGTGAGACCTATCCCTGAACCACATTCCTCGTCAGGGGAGCTAACCGAAATTGAACCGCTTTCGGTGGCGTTCCTTACCATGCTTACCTGAGCGTAGGTGCGTCGTTACATAATCAAAGTTCAGAATTATAACACATATGTTAGTCATGCCACTTTAAGTAACTATACTACTATAGTCCTTATGTGGGCCTAATACCATTTCCTCACCGTATCCTAAGTTTTTGTCATAATACGATCCTTATTCCTTGTGCTATTACCAATGCGGCTCTGATACCACGCTGAGAGGGCCCGACGCTGCCCGTTCAATCACGGGGACGTGGCACTCACCCAGGAATCGCATTGGGTGGTGCCGTGTTGTGCGGCACCCAACAGCACACATATAAGCAACAATGTATTACATAAAACAATAGCGGAAGCTTACAAGTTTTTCTTTGTAAATAATTTACATCAAGTAGCTACAGCGGAAGTCTATGACAACTCACGTCGAATAACTAAAGTACACCCGAGATGTAGTCCAGCCCGCGGACTCCTCTCGCTAGCAACACGAAGACAACAGCAGTGGCTGGGTTCTCCATGTGTTACACGACTCGGAAGTCTCCGAGTCTCACTGGACAACCTTCTTCTTAGCATCGATGTTAACCTGCAAAACCACTCAAATAGCAAGCGTGAGCACATAGGCTTAGCAAGACTGATCCGTCTCTCCTAAACAAGAAACTCTACATGCACGACGGTTGCAATTGGGTTAGCTAATTTGCATAAAGGACTCGCCTAAAATTGATCCTTAACTTTCAGATTTTATGCCTCATTGTGCAGACCTTGAGCCGAACAGCATCGCAACTCCAAAATCAAACAAGAAACGCTTTGTGCAATGCTTCTTGCACAAGGTGAAAGTAATGTTTAATGAGCCTATCTCTAATTCAATCATGGTTGCAAAACAAGTTACATCACAGCCTTGTCAAGTTCAAAATAAAACTGTTTCAGTTGTTACTATGTCAAGACGCAGTGGGCAAGTATGCTCATATAACCGCGAGCGACGGTGATTCAAATCAGTACATGCCCAGACTACATGACACGTACACCCGTACTCCGAGTCGCCGGCAGCAACCTCGACTGACGTTGTACGCGACCACCTTTCCCAATATCATCCACACAGGACGCGGTCTAACTGCCCCGAGTATGCAAGCTCCCTCAAGGTACATATCTGCAGTGATATGTAGTTGAGCGAGTTACCTCCTGCTACCCTGACGCCGAAAGCCTAAGACAGTTAGAAAAGTTCCAATGTGGATCTCCCGAGGTACATCGGTTTCCTAGGTCCCATATAGCCAGTATGCGCCCGGTACACAACTCAAACTTGTCCAACAGAGCCAAGCACGGACGGGCCTTAACCGACACAGGCAGGGCTATGCACGCACAGTCCGCAGCATGCTGCATCTAAACCTCCCTGCCCAGTCTCCATTTCTTAAGTGTGGACTTTCCTCATTGTTTCTATTCTTGACCCGCTCCAAATAAACCAGCCCTAAACTCGCGAGTAGATTCCAACTACTCGACTTCTACCGGACCTTTCCTATTAACATTTAGCATAGCTAATTCCACTCGAGGAGGTGCTATTCTACCCTTTCTCTCTTAGGACATTTCTGGTCATGCAGTTGGGTTTTCATTATCAACTAGACCTAATGCAATCAAACATTCAAGCTATGATCTCTAGAAATGGAAATACTTTATAAAACTGTTCAAATGCAAACTGGGGCTTGCCTGTTTTGCAGGTGACTAAGATTACAATCAGTTAGTGAAGATCCCTTGGGGCTTGATCACTCGCTTCCCTCCCTCCTTGATCTTAACTTCAAGTCCTTCTAACGTTCTCATGTAGATGCTACACAATATGAATATGCATATGCATTTAATTGAAAAGCTTTTGCTAATAAGATCTAATGACAAGTTTAAAAACTGGAACTCTGTTTAAGAATTTAAAATGACACTGGTGCTAGTGGTTTGGTCTGGTTTAAGCACTATGATCAAATGTTCAGTGCTATCTCCACTTGCGTGTTGATCACCTTAAGAGGTTACACAGAACAGTGGTGATCCAGAGCCCCAATGGAGCTGAAAATTTTCATGTGAGTTCCTTGTCACAAGAAAGTCATCTGGACCAAAAATTAGCACTTTTCATTGAGTGGTTTATTCAGAACAATTCTCTAAGAATTATGCGAAGAGGAATTAATTCTGAGGTAACACCCATGTTCATATCAAACTTAATGAACTACAATTTCAATTATAGTTCAAGGAGCATGCATGAATTTTCCTAGGATTTTTGGAGCTAAGAATTGCCTAGAACTGAATTTCAAAGTTTGGAAAATTCTCTGAAAATGTTTCTGTATTCATTTGAACTTAGCAACTTAGAATCTGAATTCTCCTGATCAAATCAACTCCAAATGAGCTGAACCTTTTACAGGAGTCTAATAACACCCTAAAGAATATTCTGGCAAAATTTGAGGATTTTTGGATGAATCAAACTCCCTCTTTCTTTTGCTGAAAAGCTTTAAAGAATTTTCCAGAATTAAATAACGACTTTCATACAAATTGGTTGCATATTTGGATAGAGTTTGTCAATCTGAATCTAACCCAATTTGAATCACTAAATTTGGAGTTTCCTAGCAAAAGTTATGCTCTTCTAAAGTTTGGGGAAAAATCTGGGATTTGAATAAATTGTAGAGAAGTTTAAATCTGCCAGTGGGTCCGGGAACACACGTGTCACGCACTGGAACAAGCCACACGGGGTTACAGACTTTACTTCCCGCGCTGCCTCAGTAGATCCAAGCCCACAGAAGATCCAGCCTCCCTCTCAACGTCACTGACACACAGGCCCGGCGACCTCGTCTTCAACCTCGCGCTTCCGCGCCCCTGCGCCGCCGGAGCTCGCCGGTTTCCGACTTCCCGGCCTTCTCTCGAGCTGCCACTCGCCGCTAGGACCTTATTTCGTACGAGGAACATGCTGGTGTGGTCTACCCGAGCCAGCAGAGCCTCCAACTTAGCTCGCGACGGCGCGGCGGCTCGGTATAAGTCCGGCGACGTCGGTCCGATGAGCTAGCCCGCCAAAAGCTCCCTGGAAAGGTCCTACAGCACCAGTGAGGGCTGGAGAAGCTCGGCATGGTCGCACCCGGGCTCAGGAAAGGCTCCAAACTAGGGTTCATCGTGCGCCCGAACCTTCCCGCTATAGCCGCCGTCGGAAAGACGGGAAATATGCCGTTAACAGCGTGTTTCATGCTAGGTTTGTGAAGAAGAAAGATTGCTAAGCAAGTCTAGCTGCTGTGTGTGAATTTTCATGGACTCTAAACAAGTATTGATCACGAATTTGTAACTTTCTTACCCACGGGTCCGTTTACACCGGCCGGAAGAAATTTGCAAAATTCACCGTCGACGATCCGCGGTTGGTCCTGAGCTTCGGTGGTGAAGTGCGTGGACGTCGTGCGTGTCCATAGGTGGCCTAGCTCGGCCGTGACAAGCCTCGGTTGAGGCTGTCCACGAGAGCACCTTCTCTCGGTTCTATGGCGATCGCTGCGGGCGGTGTTCTTGGCGTAGGGAGGACTGAGCTCACTTGGTGAGGGTGTGAGGAGATCGTGGAGGATGCTAGGGTGCGGTTTTGCTGCTTAGTCAAAGTTTGCACGCGAGCTTGGCGGTGGCCGAGTGATCGGACGAGCGGCGGCAGCTCTTTCCGGTTTCTTGCGCGAGGAGCAACGAGACTGGGACATGCTCGGTTTTGGTGACGTGCACACCCCCAGTTGAAGCTGATAAGGGCGAGGGAAAACGCCAGCAGCTGCTCGGGAGCTGTCGCCGGCTGCCTCGGTGTCGCTCTGCGCTGCTCACTCGCGTGAACTGACTGAAACAAGCAAACCAGAGACTGCCCTCTCTACTGATGATCTTTTGCAAATTTCTCTCCCTCAATGACAAGTGGTCCCACCACAGCTCCCTCTTATCCTCTAAAATATCTCCCAAATTTTGAATCTAATGGAATTCAATTGTGGGAATTAAAATATGATGTGCATTTGGACGATTGGGATAGTTTCATCAAAATTCAAATGGGCATTTGAATTCTTTGCAATTTAAAGTGCATTTTAAAAAATGAGTTGCAAAATATTTCAACAATTCATGAAACTTTGGATGCCCACTGATTTGGACATAAGGAATTCAAATATTAAATCTGATTTTTAATTTGGCTGCTGCAAATGAGATTTTTAGCACAGCAGTTTTGAAATTCATTGTGTTGCTCTTATTTAAATTTTGGTTTGAACAAATTTGTTTCAAATCTGACTTTAGCTTTCTCACACATATGGGAACTTCCCATCTTGGTTTTTGACCCCTCTTGGGTTCCAAGTTTTCAAACAATTATTTGAACTTGTGTGAAGAGAGCTCTCATGTGGGTTATCACATGTGGAAAAGGTTTTAACAAGTCCCAAATTTCATACATATGAAACCAACTTTTGCAAACAAGAGTTTCTTTGTATTCACATTTTTGGGACCTTTACATTCCATCCACCCCCCTTTAGAATATCGACGTCCTCGTCGGTCAACACCAAGACAGGAACGACCCCTCTTAGCTACGTCCGTATGCTCAGTACTGGCATACGCATACCGTACATCCTGTTAGCAGCATACGTACCATACCGTGTCCCACACAGAGGACCCACGCATCATGCATATGTACCCACGTCCCTGACCCGCACGGTACCGTATCCTTCTCACTAACCCGTACACACCCATGAAACTGTGAGCGTCGGCTCTGATACCATCTGTAACAGATCTCTAGGATCATAGACTGGCCCCACAGACCAACACTATTCTTTTCTGCGCACTTTGTCCTCACTCGTGCTTGTAAAATCCCCAAAAAGTGATAGCAAGAAAAATTCAGCTCATGTACACGTAGGAAAAATGAGGGGGGGTTAAAACTTTGAATTATAACGGTGTGAGTTCAAAGTTGTGAATCAAACTTCCCAAAAACTTCCAAACATGGAGATCCAAATGCACAGCTTGGATCTTCATAGTCCAAATATTCACCCTTCCAAATTTCAGCTCATTTGGAGGAGTTTCAATATTTGTTTGGGATTAAAAGGAAGAGCCCTCTAATCTGAATTTAAAATTCAGTTTCAAATTCCAATTCCCTCAATTTGAAAATTGGGTTTCACAAATGTGTTCTCCACCTTTGAATGAGCAGCCATGCCAAAAATTGGAAATTTTGGAACTGGTTTGCTATATTTTTGAGGCAATACAAAGTGGAGAATTCAAACTCATTTTCAAATTCAAATGATCAAACCACATTCAAATTCTACACCAGAATTCAAACCATTTGAATTCTGCAAATTCAAACTTAACTTTGGGATGAAGTAAAGTCTTTAATGTTGAGTTGTTGGGGTAAAAATATCAGTGGTAATTGGATAACAATTTGAGGTGGTGGGACCCACATGTCAGCCACACAGTTTCCTTTTTCCTCTCTGTGTTTCACCTTGGCTGTTCACGGTGCGCCACCAAGCTGCGCTGCTTCCACCGAGCAGCTTGCAGAGGCTTGCTCCCGAAGGCAACCCGTACGTGGATGATAAAACAGCAGCGCAGTCTCCTTTCTCTTCTCTGCCTTCAACCGGAGCCTCCTCAGCCCCAGCTCTCGAGCGTCCAGCGAAGGAAACACACGAGCTCCCTCTGTGCTCGTGCTTCAGCACCCTCCAGCCCTCCCAGCAGTGGTTGATCGCCCCAGGAGCTGCGCCAGCGACTCCTCGACGAGCTACACCGCTCCTCAGCTCACCCCCGAGCTCCCCTCGCAGTGCCCAAGCTGTTCTTCACCGGGAGAACACAGAGCACGCTGTACCTCGCAGCACCTCGTCTTCCGGCCACTGCAACGCCTCTTCCGCATGTCCAGCACCTCCTTAAGGTGTGCCAAGGTGTGTAGATCAAGCTACCACAGTCCCCTTGCCCTTCCCCATCACTGCCTCGCCGGAATTTAGGTTTTGGCATCGGTACACGTGAAGAACCGACCCACACCAAAACTCAAAATTCGTCCAATGTGGTTGATCATCGGTTCTACAATTCAAGCCACAGAAACTAGTGACCCTAGCGCCCTCCCACGCCAAAGCACGCATCAAACCGTCCACCACAGGCCCCAGACGACGAGAAATCGCTGGCGGCGGCAAAAATGGGTCGGTCCTCCGGTGAACCCCATGTTCCGGCCATTTTCTGCAAGGTTTAGCCTGCGTTCCATATTCCCCGATCATTGGTAATGCTTTAGGGCAAGGTAGCTCGCCGGGAGAAGCTTCGGACGTGCCAGAACGCGTTGATGCCGAGCTCCCGAGCCGCCCCACCGGTGCCGGCCTGTTTTCGGCCATTTTCATGCGTGGAAACCTTGCCCGGCAGCTGCGCCATGTTCCCAGGAGCATGTAGGGCGAAACCGGAGCTAATTTGTTGGAGAAATGATGGAGAACGAGCCATGCCACGATTTGAACTGGTGTTCACGCGCGTCTCTGGCGGGAGGTTGAAGAAGGACCTGACGAGTGGGCCCCCCTGTTAAGTCTCTGTATAGGTTGCAAACAGAGAGCTAGTCAAGTTTCAAAAATCCATAACTTTGTGTAGACAGCTTCAAAAAGGGTGAGACAAATTTTGTCTGAATCCTTAGGAGGAGTACTTTACAGAGGAACAAATTGCATGCTATGAAAATGCCCAGGAATTTCTGTAGAATTGTTTTTATTAAATCCTTTAGGGATTTATTACAGGAGCAATTGTTTATGAAATATTCCCAAATTTGGGCAGCTAGTCCTTTTCATAGTGTCTGACCTCCAGTAAATAGTTTAGGATTTTTGGAGCTTATTTGGAGGGCTTAATCAGTAAGTTATCTCAGGATTAAATAAATTAGCTAAAAATCATAGAATTGATTTCCAGAAAATGGTTCAACCTTCATACCTCCATAACTTTCTGTAGGGATGTCCAAAATTTGTGAAACAAATTTTGTTGGATTTCTCTCCATCAGTACTTTGCATAAATGCAAAGAAATTAATCTGAACATCTCTGTATATTTCTCCAAGATTCATCAAAGTTAAATATTTGGGAATTTAGTCCAGAATATCTCTGTTATGAAATTTCTTCAAATTTGGCCAGGAAGTTCCTCATGACATTACTGATCTCCAGTAAATATTTGAGCTTCATTGGAGTTCATTTGCTAGGTCCAATTACCTTCCAAAGTTCAGCCTTTATTTGGAAATTCAAATTTAAACAGAAACTTTTCAGAACTCCTGTCCAACTTCAAAAATTCATATCTCTCTGACGGTAGCTCCAAAAATGGTGAAACAAATTTTGTTAGAACCATGGAGACTTACCCTAATCATATATTTCACTATTAGCTATGTCAAAGCCCTGAATTGGGCTCAAAATTCAGAGAAGCATTGTACTTGTAGGAATTTTAAAGACTACATTGTGCAATGACATGTCTCCAAATTTGGCTCATATCATCCTTAGAGAGTCTAGTATCTACTGTACAAATCCCAAAACCAATTAAGGATCCTAAATAGCAATAGCTATGAATAGTAGTTCAATTCTTATAAATCCTTAATACTTATACATCTATTTTGCTACATTGCATTTAGTGACCGAAGTTGAGGACGCACCGGAGCCCTTGGACGTCCTCCCACCAGAAGCTCACTTCTTCTCTGACTCGCAACCAGGCAAGCCCCGGTTTGCACTTAAGTACCTTTTATAAAGCTTTTTATTTGTATCACTTATGTCTAGGGTGAATGTTTGCATTAGAGTTAAGGTGATTGAAACCCCACTTGCATAACCTTTTAAATCCTATGAAGGGTTGGGTAGCTTACAGAGCCTACGAGTAGACAAGGCCCTGCTAATATGCTTAGGACCTCGGTAGAAGTCGAGTAGTTGGAATCTACTCGCGAGGTAAGGTTTATCACACGGTTTGGTCAGAATAGAAAATGGCTTAAGAGTGGAGAAAATGAGACCCAGCAGGGGGGATAGGAAGCAGTGAGCGGAGGTCTCACGTGCGTAGCCCTGTTGGTGTCGATTGAGGACCGAGTCATATGCGGGCCTGCTGAACAAGTATCGAACAGTACCGGATGGCATACTGACATAAGCAGGAAACCGATGTAAATGGTTAACCTGGGTGCCGAGGTTTACCCAACCGTAAATAGGAGTGGGTTGAGGGTAGCAAGGTGTAAATCTGCCGGTGGGCACAGTCACGCTCCACGCGGGGACCTCCTGCCCGTTACGGGTGGACCGGTTCGGCATTTGGATTGCCTTTGAAAGGTTGTTGCATACAACAGAGTAGGAAGGGGTGTGGAATCACACTTGTGAAAGTGGGTGTATGCAAAGTGTTGTCCGGGTGTATCCTGATTGCAATCACCGTCCCTCGCGGTTATTTGAGTACCGCTTGTTCACTTGTTCGTGACGTAGTAAGAAGTGAAGTAAGCTAGTTGAATGATAATATGCTGTGATGATATATTAATGTTTTGGAAACCATGTATGCTGTAGATGTAGAGCTAATTAAGTTTACTTTCCGCTTTGGGCATCACCATATCGGAGGAAAGCGTTTCTTGTTTGATTGTGGACTTCCGATGTGAGGGCTGCCTAAGGCACATGAATTTGCCGCTATAAAACTGAAAGTAAGGATCAACTTATAGGCGTGTCTTTGTCACAAATTCTTTTTCCTATCATACACCTCCCTGCATGTAGAGTTCCATGCCTAGGTCAGACGGTTAAGCCTTGCTGAGCCATCGTGCTCACGGTTGCAATATTTGAGCTGTATGCAGGTGAGAGCTATGAGGAGGGTTCCGAGGATGAGGCGATGCCCCCGTCAGGGTACACGGCCGAGATGGAGCCCTGCACGCTGCCGTGATTTCTCCGGTTTCATGCTGCTAGCGTGTAGCGTCCCCGGGCTAGACGGCTGCACTTTTGCATAGTTAGGATGAGAGGCTACTATTGTACATTACTTCCGCTGTATAGTTATATTTTGTAAAAAGACTTCCGCTGTTTTATAACAAATAAAAGTTTGTATGTTGTTCTTTATTCTTTTCGTGTGTGTTGTTGGATGCCGCATCGTACGGCACCACCCTATGCGATCCTGGAGTGGGTGAACCACGGGATGGTCCCCACAGACGTGGTATCAGAGCCGCATTTGGGAATAGCACGCTCGAAAAGAGCGTATTTTGAAAACTTAGAAGTAGTCAAGTGAGGATTAGTCATTAAGCCCACATAACGTCTATGATAGTAGTAGCTACTAAGGTGGAAAAGCTAACTTACTTGTTATATATTCTGTAACGACGTTCCGACATCAGGTAAGAGGTAAGGTACGCCACCGCAAGCGGATCAATTGCGGTAACTCGCCATACGAGTAATAGTATAGAATGATATACCGTGGCTTGGCACGGTAGTGAATATGAGTCTTTGAACCTCTTAATGGTTCTGAGAGCATATGAAAATGCTGATCTCCAGCGTGCTTTAGGCAAAAGTGAGAATACCCCATCGTGTGGTAAGCAACACGATAGTATGCAACTCTTGAACATTCAATGTTCAAAGGGCCATACGCAGCGCTCGCCATCGGCGTGCCTCAACGGTCATGAGGCAGTAGGTGGTATCCGTTGGGTTGATAAAATTCCCAACCGTGATGACCCGTTCGCGCTCTACTCAGGTTCCCCGTCGTGTGGTGTGAAAACACGACCATGTACCTTGAGACGTGGCTTGACTCAAGGACAATCGATATGGAAATGATATGGACCGTATGTTTTTATTATGATATGGAACTGCCTGAAATGCTAAAACCCTTGTGTGCACCATTATTGTGTGTTTTTCTGCAGGTACATTAACAACGTTAGCGCATGACGTGTAGAAACCGTTTGTGAGTGACGTCTTTAGTTCCACCATGTGACACGTATATGCCGGAATACCGGTTTATGATTTTTCTTTGGTGAGGAAACGTAGCAACGACTGCATAAAAGTTTATTTTCAAAGAAAAGAGTCACAATGAAGTATAGGAATTCATTTAGGGGTTAGTAAACTCCTATATTGAACTAAGAGTCAACTGGGGGTATAGATTCAGTCTCAAAAGCTTAGGAATAATCTCCCCTGTTTTCGGCAGAAATTTTGCTGAACTTGAACAGGGCATAACTTAATATCGGTTGAACCAATGGAGGTGTGGGATACCATTCTGGAAAGGTTTAGAAGTCCTCTACAACTTTTCTGTAGAGCTCCAGAACAAAATGTCCCTCCAATGGGATGAAAATCTCAGATGAGTGGGCACTGTCCAGAAACAGGGCAGACCAAAATGCTCTCTGGAATTTTCTGTATTTCAACCAAAACACTTAGTTTCACCGTTTGACGTCCAGTGGCTGTGGTAAAACAGCGATTGGTAGTCGAAGGGTTTATCATTTGACATATCACTTCGAGTTAGTACATGCTTGGGTCCAATACAATAGCGAGGAATTACGAATGCTAACACATTTAACATCCCGTGGTGACCCCGATGGTCGAAATGAACTTTTAACCCATAAAATTCAATACTTTGGAACTCGATCGTGCGACACGGTCCAGGGATGTATATGTTGCATAAAGTGTATACTTTATCCATATGTGTGACTGTTATGCATACTGTTTTTCCATTCTCGCACTACTATTGTATAGATTGGATGAAATAAACCAACATGTGCTGATCATTTGAATGATTTGAATGCAGAATGGTGCGGACACGTTCAACGCAAGAGGAGGGAGGTCCATGTCAGGTTCGTGGTGATGAGTCTCCACCACCGGAGCAAACCACGACGCAGCAGCAACAACCTCCTCCACCACCAGAACTTCCAAGGAATCTTGCGGAGGTTCTTGCCGCAGTGCTCGGCTCGCGCGACGAGTAAACCGAGTTACTGCAGATGTTAGTGCAGCAGAATGCGTCCCATCAGGGAGGACGCCAAGACAATGGGCAACGCCAGCCCCAACAAAGCTCGTATTCAGAATTCATGGCGACCCATCCACCGGTCTTCACGGAGGCCGAAGAACCTTTGGAGGCGGACAGCTTTATCCGCACTCTGGAGGCAAAGTTCGGGCTGCTACGATGCACCGAACATCAGAAGGCGCTGTACGCAGTGCAACAGTTTCAAGGAGAAGCCGGTACCTAGTGGGCGAACAATACCGCCTCCTTACCGGCTGGCCATGCCGTCACATGGACGGAGTTCTGGGAGGTGTTCCGCGCCTATCACATACCTCCCGGTGTGATGGAAATGAAGCTACAGGAGTTCCTGGCGCTACGACAAGGCGAGAGGAGTGCTCATGAGTACTCCAGGTTATTCAACTGGCTGGCGCAGTATGCGCCAGGATTTGTGGGCACGGAAGACAACAAGCGCAATGCGTTCTTCCGGGGCCTGAACTCCAAGATGAAGGTCCATCTCGCCCAGAGCAATCGCGGCACATTCAATGACCTAGTTAATGCCGCAATTCTACAGGAGAATGCTCAGCGCGAGCGCGGTTCTGACAATAGGAAACGCAGCACGCTGACGAGCAGCAGTGGTGGAACGCCACAGAAATACCGCGTGGTATATCGTTCACCATCCGGTCAGAGATGGCAGCCACCGGCGCGACCGCCTCAGTTTCGCGGTCAGCAATATAATGCGCCGGGCTTTCGACCGACGTATCCACAACAGCAACAGCAGCAGCAAAGGATGGTCCCGCGTGCGCCCCAGTTTCAACAGCGTGCACCGGAATTCCGTCCTCAAGTCGGCGGGACCCCGACACCTTACACGTGCTATACGTGTGGCCGTGTCGGGCACATTTCGAGGGACTGCCCCGAGCCGCGACAGGGCAGGGGTGCAGCACCATATCAGGGTGCTAATCAGCCCCGCAATCAGTCCAAGAAACCAGCACCAAAACCCGGCAACGTCCACCACTTAGCTATCGAAGACGTACCGGAAGGCGAACCCGTCCTCGCGGGTACGTTCTCTTACCTGGATCATCCCGTAGTCATACTTTTTGACTCTGGTGCCACCCATAATTTCATAAGTCAGTCTTATGTTATTAAATATCAACTGCCTATCATTCCCACAAATAATTCATATTTGATATGTTCTCCGGGTGGGAAAATAACAGCTGATAGAATGGTCTATAGAGCACCATTACAGTTGGGTGGGAATCTATATCCGACTTCTCTAATCATGTTAGAGAGTCAAAAACTTGATGTAATTTAGGAATGTCATGGATACATCGCCATGGTGCTGTTCTTGACATCATTCCATGTGTGGTTCGTTTAAACTCTCCACTTCATGAACCACATGTTCTTATTCTTGACCGTTTGGTTCAAGAAACCCCAGCCACATATAACACGGAAGCCACGAAACTTGAGGATATTCGTGTGGTCCGTGAATACCCGGATGTCTTTCCGGATGATCTTCCGGGCATGCCACCCGAAAGAGATGTCGAGTTCAAGATTGAACTCGTACCTGGGACGACACCAATCTCACGGAGACCATATAAGATGGCTCCAAATGAGCTGGCTGAACTAAAGGAGCAGCTCAACGATTTGATGAAGAAGGGTTTCATTCGACCGAGTTCCTCGCCATGGGGATGCTCGGCGCTGTTTGTGAAGAAGAAGGATGAAACCTTGAGGTTGTGTGTGGACTACCGACCTCTCAACGCCGTCACCATCAAGAATAAATATCCACTGCCCCGCATCGATATTCTCTTCGATCAACTTGTGGGTGCGAGTGTATTTTCCAAGATGGATCTTCGCTCCGGATATCATCAAATCAAGATCCGAGCGGAGGATATCCCAAAGACGGACTTCTCGACGAGATATGGGTTGTATGAATATATCGTCATGTCCTTTGGTCTCACCAACGCCCCAGCACACTTCATGTATCTCATGAACTCAGTGTTCATGCTGGAGTTGGACAAGTTTGCGGTGTTCATAGACGACATCTTGGTTTACTCCAAGACTGAAGAAGAACACGCCAAACACTTGCATATCGTACTTCAGCGATTAAGATACCATAAGCTTTATGCTAAGTTCAGCAAGTGCGAGTTCTGGATCAGCCAAGTGCCATTCCTTGGTCACATTATTTCTGCAGAAGGCATTGCAGTTGATCCAAGCAAAATTGAACAAGTGCTGAAATGGAAGTCCCCCACATCAGTCCATGAAGTCAGGAGTTTCCTCGGGTTAGCAGGATATTATCGGAGATTCATACCAAATTTATCCAAGCTTGCTAAGCCGATGACTGAACTGTTGAAAAAGGGGATCAAATATGTTTGGAGCTCAGCTTGTGAAGAAGCTTTCCAAACATTAGTGAAGCATCTTACAACAGCCCCGGTGTTAGCTCAACCAGATACAACCAAGCCCTTTGACGTATATTGTGATGCGTCTGGCATCGGGCTTGGCTGTGTATTGATGCAAGGAGGAAGAGTGGTCGCCTATGGCTCACGTCAACTTCATAACCACGAGCAGCACTATCCGACTCATGATCTTGAGCTCGCTGCTGTGGTATTGGCCTTGAAGATGTGGAGGCACTATTTGCTTGGGAACTTAGTGCACCTCTACACCGACCACAAAAGTCTGAAATATATATTCACTCAAAAGGAGTTGAATATGCGGCAACGGAGATGGCTAGAACTGATCAAAGACTATGAGATCAAGATTAACTACATCCCGGGAAGGCAAACGTGGTTGCCGATGCCTTAAGCCGCAAATCCAATGTCAACAGTCTGTCCATCACCCCACTTGAAGAGGAGGAGCCGAGTCTGTACTTGGTTCCATATGGGGCATTGTATAATCTTGCTCTCGTCCCTACAATACGAGAGGAGATTATGGAAGCACAGAAGAAAGACGTGGGAATGTCGCACATTCGGAGAAGGATGAAGAATGGCGAAATGAAATGCTTCCGAAGAGATGATAACGGTACACTATGGTTTAAAGACCGTATAGTGGTACCCCGCGACATGAAGCTTTGGAGGAAAATATTGGACGAAGCTCATTTGTCCAAGTATTCTATTCATCCGGACAGCAACAAGATGTACCAAGATCTGAAAACAAGGTTTTGGTGGACGCGGATGAAAAGAGAAATCGCAAAGTACGTATCTGAATGTGATACGTGTCGGCTGGTGAAAGCCGACCATATGCGTAAAGCCGGACAGCTGCAACCGTTGAACATTCCGGCGTGGAAGTGGGAGGATATCAGCATGGACTTCATAGTTAGATTACCTCTCACGTCTCACAAACATGACTCGATTTGGGTGATAGTCGATCGACTAACCAAGTCGGCTCATTTCATTCCCGTACATACCAGTTACGTGGCCAAGCAATATGCGGAGCTTTATATTGCAAGAATCTTATGCTTGCACGGTGTTCCCCGCTCCATTATTTCAGATCGCGGTGCGCTGTTTGTCTCTCGGTTTTGGGAACATCTGCACGCATCATTGGGGACCAAACTGATCCGAAGCTCCGCGTATCACCCGCAGACAGATGGTCAAACTGAACGGGTGAATCAAGTGCTTGAAGACATGCTACGCGCTTGTGCCATTCACCACGGCAAGAATTGGGATGATCATTTGCCGTTGGCGGAGTTTTCTCACAACAATGGCTATCAAGCTAGCATCAAGATGGTGCCATATGAAACTCTCTACAGCCGGAAACGTCGCACACCTCTCAACTGGTGCGAGTCCGGCGAGCGAGTCATCTACGGCATTGAACTGGTGAATGAAGCTGAAGAACAAGTGCGAGTGATACAAGCCAACCTCAAGGGTGCTCAATATCGTCAGAAAAGTTCTGCGGATAAAAGACGCTGTCCTCTCCACTTCAACATCAGGGACCATGTGTATGTCCGTGTGTCTCCGATGAAAGGAGTTCATCGTTTTGTAGTAAGGGGTAAACTTGCGCCACGGTTCATTGGTCCGTTCACCATCATTGAAAAATGCGGACCCTTGGCCTATCGCCTAGAGTTACCGGCGTCGCTCACAGGCATTCACAACGTCTTCCACATCTCTCAGCTGAGGAAGTGCCTCAAACCCTCCGGTGAAATCCGCATAGAAGACATAGAAGTTCTTCAACCGGACCTCACGTACACGGAGTATCCGATCCGGATCGTCGATGAAAAGACTCGTGCCACAAGGAACCGGACCTTATGGTTCTACAAGGTCTTGTGGAGCAACCATACCGCTGATGAGGCGACATGGGAAAGCGAGGACTATCTACGAACATATTATCCGGACTTGCTATCATCGTGTACCCGGTAAAGTTTCCCCCACTCTACATTTCTTTTGGAATCTCGGGACGAGATTCTTTTTAAGGGGGGAGGGATGTAAAACCCCAAAAAGTGGTAGCAAGAAAAATTCAGCTCATGTACACGTAGGAAAAATGAGGGGGATTAAAACTTTGAATTATAACGGTGTGAGTTCAAAGTTGTGAATCAAACTTCCCAAAAACTTCCAAACATGGAGATCCAAATGCACAGCTTGGATCTTCATAGTCCAAATATTCACCCTTCCAAATTTCAGCTCATTTGGAGGATTTTCAATATTTGTTTGGGATTAAAAGGAAGAGCCCTCTAATCTGAATTTCAAATTCAGTTTCAAATTCCAATTCCCTCAATTTGAAAATGGGTTTCAAAAATGTGTTCTCCACCTTTGAATGAGCAGCCATGCCAAAAATTGGAAATTTTGGAACTGGTTTGCTATATTTTTGAGGCAATACAAAGTGGAGAATTCAAACTCATTTTCAAATTCAAATGATCAAACCACATTCGAATTCTACACCAGAATTCAAACCATTTGAATTCTGCAAATTCAAACTTAACTTTGGGATGAAGTAAAGTCTTTAATGTTGAGTTGCTGGGGTAAAAATATCAGTGGTAATTGGATAACAATTTGAGGTGGTGGGACCCACATGTCAGCCACACAGTTTCCTTTTTCCTCTCTGTGTTTCACCTGGGCTGTTCACCGTGCGCCACCAAGCTGCAGTGCTTCCACCGAGCAGCGTGCAGAGGCTTTCTCCCGAAGGCAACTCGTACGTGGGTGATAAAACAGCAGCGCAGTCTCCTTTCTCTTCTCTGCCTTCAACCGGAGCCTCCTCAGCCCCAGCTCTCGAGCGTCCAGCGAAGGAAACACACGAGCTCCCTCTGTGCTCGTGCTTCAGCACCCTCCAGCCCTCCCAGCAGTGGTTGATCGCCCCAGGAGCTGCGCCAGCGACTCCTCGACGAGCTACACTGCTCCTCAGCTCACCCCCGAGCTCCCCTCGCAGTGCCCAAGCTGTTCTTCACCGGGAGAACACAAAGCACGCTGTACCTCGCAGCACCTCGTTTTCCGGCCGCTCCAACGCCTCTTCGGCACATCCAGCACCTCCCTAAGGTGCGCCAAGGTGTGTGGATCAAGCTACCACAGTCCCCTTGCCCTTCCCCATCACTGTCTCGCCGGAATTTAGGTTTTGGCGTCGGTACACATGAAGAACCGACCCACACCAAAACTCAAAATTCGTCCAACGTGGTTGATCATCGGTTCTACAATTCAAGCCACAGAAACTAGTGACCCTAGCGCCCTCCCACGCCAAAGCACGCATCAAACCGTCCACCACAGGCCCCGGACGACGAGAAATCGCCGGCGGCGGCAAAAATGGGTCGGTCCTCCGGTGAACCCCATGTTCTGGCCATTTTCTGCAAGGTTTAGCCTGCGTTCCATATTCCCCGATCATTGGTGATGCTTTAGAGCAAGGTAGCTCGCCGGGAGAAGCTTCGGACGTGCCAGAACGCGTTGATGCCGAACTCCCGAGCCGCCCCACCGGTGCCGGCCTGTTTTCGGCCGTTTTCATGCGTGAAAATCTTGCCCGGCAGCTGCGCCATGTTCCCAGGAGCATGTAGGGCGAAACCAAAGCTAATTTGGTGGAGAAATGATGGAGAATGAGCCATGCCACGATTTGAACTGGTGTTCACGCGCGTCTCTGGCGGGAGGTTGAAGAAGGACCTGACGAGTGGGCCCCCCTGTTAAGTCTCTGTATAGGTTGCAAACAGAGAGCTAGTCAAGTTTCAAAAATCCATAACTTTGTATCGACAGCTCCAAAAAGGGTGAGACAAATTTTGTCTGAATCCTTAGGAGGAGTACTTTTCAGAGGAACAAATTGCATTCTACGAAAATGCCCAGGAATTTCTGTAGAATTGTTTTTAGTAAATCCTTTAGGGATTTATTACAGGAGCAATTCTTTATGAAATATTCTCAAATTTGGGCAGCTAGTCCTTTTCATAGTGCCTGACCTCCAGTACAAATTTTAGGATTTTTGGAGCTTATTTGGAGGGCTTAATCATTAGGTTATCTCAGGATTAAATAAATTAGCTAAAAATCATAGAATTGATTTCCAGAAAATGGTTCAACCTTCATACCTCCATAACTTTCTGTAGGGATGTACAAAATTTGTGAAACAAATTTTGTTGGATTTCTATCAGTCAGTACTTTACAGAAATGCAAAGAAATTAATCTGAACATCTCTGGATATTTCTTCAAGATTCATCAAAGTTAAATATTTGGGAATTTAGCCCAGAATATCTCTGTTATGGAATTTCTTCAAATTTGGCCAGGAAGTTCCTCATGACATTACTGATCTCCAGTAAACATTTGAGCTTCATTGGAGTTCATTTGCTAGGTCCAATTACCTTCCAAAGTTCAGCCTTTATTTGGAAATTCAAATTTAAACAGAAACTTTTCAGAACTCCTGTCCAACTTCAAAAATTCATATCTCTCTGATGGTAGCTCCAAAAATGGTGAAACAAATTTTGTTAGAACCATGGAGACTTACCCTAATCATATCTTTCACTATAGCTATGTCAAAGCTCCTGAATTGGGTTCAAAATTCAGAGAAGCATTGTACTTGTAGGAATTTTAAAGACTACATTGTGCAATGACATGTCTCCAAATTTGGCTCAAATCATCCTTAGAGAGTCTAGTATCTATTGTAAAAATCCCAAAACCAATTAAGGATCCTAAATAGCAATAGCTATGAATAGTAGTTCAATTCTTATAAATCCTTAATACTTATACATCCATTTTGCTACATTGCATTTAGTGACCGAAGTTGAGGACGCACCGGAGCCCTTGGACGTCCTCCCACCAGAAGCTCACTTCTTCTCTGACTCGCAATCAGGCAAGCCCCGGTTTGCACTTAAGTACCTTTTATAAAGCTTTTTATTTGTATCACTTATGTCTAGGGTGAATGTTTGCATTAGAGTTAAGGTGATTGAAACCCCACTTGCATAACCTTTTAAATCCTATGAAGGGTTGGGTAGCTTACAGAGCCTACGAGTAGACAAGGCCCTGCTAATATGCTTAGGACCTCGGTAGAAGTCGAGTAGTTGGAATCTACTCGTGAGGTAAGGTTTATCACACGGTTTGGTCAGAATAGAAAATGGATTAAGAGTGGAGAAAATGAGACCCAGCAGGGGGGATAGGAAGCAGTGAGCGGAGGTCTCACGTGCGTAGCCCTGTTGGTGTCGATTGAGGACCGAGTCGTGTGCGGGCCTGCTGAACAAGTATCGAACAGTACCGGATGGCTTACTGACATAAGCAGGAAACCGATGTAAATGGTTAACCTGGGTGCCGAGGCTTACCCAACAGTAAATAGGAGTGGGTTGAGGGTAGCAAGGTGTAAATCTGCCGGTGGGCACAGTCACGCTCCACGCGGGGACCTCCTGCCCGTTACGGATGGACCGGTTCGGCATTTGGATTGCCTTTGAAAGGTTGTTGCATACAACAGAGTAGGAAGGGGTGTGGAATCACGCTTCTGAAAGTGGGTGTAAGCAAAGTGTTGTCCCGGTGTCTCCTGATTGCAATCACCATCCCTCGCGGTTATTTGAGTACCGCTTGTTCACTTTTTGGTGACGTAGTAAGAAGTGAAGTAAGCCAGTTGAATGATAATATGCTGTGATGATATATTAATGTTTTGGAAACCATGTATGCTGTAGATGTAGAGCTAATTAAGTTTACTTCCCGCTTCGGGCATCACCATATCGGAGGAAAGCGTTTCTTGTTTGATTGTGGACTTCCGATGTGAGGGCTGCCTAAGGCACATGAATTTGCCGCTATAAAACTGAAAGTAAGGATCAACTTATAGGCGTGTCTTTGTCACAAATTCCTTTTCCTATCATACACCTCCCTGCATGTAGAGTTCCATGCCTAGGTTAGACGGTTAATCCTTGCTGAGCCATCGTGCTCACG
Source organism: Neostapfia colusana (assembly GCA_030760725.1). Classification (NCBI taxonomy): domain Eukaryota; kingdom Viridiplantae; phylum Streptophyta; class Magnoliopsida; order Poales; family Poaceae; genus Neostapfia; species Neostapfia colusana. The sequence continues at coordinate 23,836,753 of JASWHV010000011.1, forward strand.
GTTGCAATATTTGAGCTGTATGCAGGTGAGAGCTATGAGGAGGGTTCCGAGGATGAGGCGATGCCCCCGTCAGGGTACATGACCGAGATGGAGCCCTGCACGCCGCCGTGATTTCTCCGGTTTCATGCTGCTAGCGTGTAGCGTCCCCGGGCTGGACGGCTGCACTTTTGCATAGTTAGGATGAGAGGCTACTATTGTACATTACTTCCGCTGTATAGTTATATTTTGTAAAAAGACTTCCGCTGTTTTATAACAAATAAAAGTTTGTATGTTGTTCTTTATTCTTTTCGTGTGTGCTGTTGGGTGCCGCATCGTACGGCACCACCCTATGCGATCCTGGAGTGGGTGAACCACGGGATGGTCCCCACAGTGCACACCCGGGAAAACTTTCCGGTCGGTCACCCATCCCCAAAATTTCTCCGGGCCAAGCACGCTTAACTCCGGAGTCCTTTGCAGGTGGGCTTCCTAAAAAGAAGGTATTCCTTGATGGTATGAGTACGCTATCAATCCTATTAAGTTGGGGGCCAGGATGTCATAGTTGTCACATATTCAACTCTTTTTGAGTGAATATGTACTTCAAGCTATTGTGGTTGGTGTAGAGATAAACTATATTTCCCAATAGATAGTGTCTCCACATCTTCAACGCTAATACCATGGCAGCAAGCTCAAGATCATGAGTTGGATAATGTTGTTCATGATTTCGTAATTGCCGTGATCCATATGCGACACAGGTCCTCCTTTCATGAGTACGCAACCAAGTCTGATTTTGGACGCATCACAATAAACATCAAATGGCTTGGTTGTATCCGGTTGAGCTAAAACCGGGGCTGTTGTGAGGTGTTTCACCAACCCTTGGAAAGCTTCCTCACATGGCTTGCTCCAATCATATTTGATGCCATTTTCAGTAGCTTCGTCATAGGTTTAGAAATTTTTGAGAAACTCTGGATGAACCTAGGATAATATCCCGCCAAACCTAAGAAGCTACGAACTTCATGGACTGATGTTGGAGACTTCCATTTCAGCACTTGTTCAATCTTGCTTGGATCAACAGTGATGCCTTCCGCTGAAATAATATGTCCAAGAAATGGCACTTGGTTGATCCAGAATTCACATTTACTAAACTTTGCATAGAGCTTGTGATCTCTCAATCGTTGGAGCATAATATGCAAATGTTTAGCGTGTTCCTCCTCTGATTTGGAATAGACCAAGATATCGTCGATGAATACCATGATGAACTGATCCAACTCCGGCATGAACACCGAGTTCATAAGATACATAAAGTGAGCCGGAGCATTGATCAACATAAATGACATGACAAGATACTCATAGAGTCCATATCTTGTCGAGAAAGCTGTTTTTGGAATATCCTCCGCTCGAATCTTGATTTGATGATATCCCGACATTATGTCCATCTTGGAGAAAACCTTAGCACCCACTAGTTGATCAAAGAGAATATCAATTCTTGGTAGTGGATACTTGTTCTTTATCGTCACAGCATTTAACGAAAGATAATCGACGCATAGCCTCAGCGTCTCATCTTTCTTCTTTACAAATAAAGCAGAACAACCCCATGGTGATGAACTTGGACGAATAAACTCCTTATCTATCAGATCTTTTAGTTGCTCCTTCAACTCAGCTAGTTCACTCGGAGCCATTTTGTATGGTCTCCGAGATATCGGCGTGGTAAGCCTGGAAGATCTTCGGGAGACACGTCCGGGTATTCACGGACTACCGGAATGTTTTTGACTTTGCGAGCTTCGACATTATATACTTCCGGATCTTCGGAAACAGTTTGCTGAGAAATAAAGTGTGACGTCCGTGAAGTGGAGAGTCCAAATGAACACTCCGGTTCTCGATGCCTAGAACAGCCCTATGGAAATTTAACCATGACATTCCCAATATGGCATCGATTCCTTGATCTTCAAGAATAATGAGGGTGGTAGGATAAAATTTTCCACCCAAACAAACTAGTGCTTTAGGAACATTTTCATTGGCCGATATGTCTCCCCTGGCGAATGAATAAGGTAGGAACCCTTTGTGGTAGTTGTGGAAAACTGATATCGGATCACCATCGCCTTGCTAATGAAATTATGTGTTGCACCAGAGTCGAATAGAATGACAACCGGCTTGTCGTTTAAGGTGAACCTGCCCGCGAGAACTGGTCCTCCCTCGGGCAGATCTTCGACTGACACATAGTTAACAATTCCCACTCTGGACAGGGATTTTGCTGTCTAAGATCATTCTTTAGAACTGGACCTGCAGACCTCATGTTGCTGCTCGGTTCAGTTGCTTCATTGACGTTGTGTTCATTATCAATTTTAAGTGGGATACCACTCGGTTCAGCTGAGAAATCATCTTGATCATCTTCAATATCTTGAGGGGAATAATGTTCTGGTGCACATTTTTGGTACTGGGGCACACGAGAAATAAGTTGTTGCTGCAGTGGAGGTAAATAAAACCTCTGTGGAGTATAAGAGTTGTCGTACTCCAAGAATTGCTGGTATTATTGTGGAACCTCTCGTCCGGAAGGTGAGCGAATTACCAACCGATACTTCTGAGGCATATGATTGCAATCATCCTATGATGAGTCCCTCTCCTGCTTTTCTTTACGGAAGAGGTTGGAATAATATTCCTGAGTGATAGCACAGCTAACAAACTCATCAAAATTCTTTTGTCAAACTTGAGCCAATTCACGTCGCAGCCTAACATTCAACCCTCGGTAAAATTGATAACTCTTCATGGCTGGTGATTTCACATAATCAGGTACATTTTGGGCTAAGCGATTAAATTCCTTCTCATACTCAATAACACTCATTTCATCTTGTTTTAAATTCCATAATTCAAGACTTGTTTGCATTATGCCAGCACAAAATGCTTCCTGAAACTCCGTCCATGTGACACGATGCTCTTCTAGTTGGATAGCAAGGTATTCTGCCCACCAGGCTTCAGCAAAGCCATGAAGCTGCTGAGCGGCAAATAGAGTCTTCTGGAAATCGACACATTGAATCAACCCCAACTTGGACTCAATGACACAGAACCAATGTTTGCTTCACAACCAAGAAAATCAGATAAGTACTCTGGGTTGGTATGTGATGTTGAGCCTGTCTATTTATCCCTTGCTGAATTAGAGTTTGGAGAGTTTCATTCATCTTCGCCATAATTTCCGCCAATCCAGCTGGCGATGGCTCTTGTGATGAAGTCGAGTCATTCCCACCTCGACTCGAACCTCCAAGCTCCATTTGAGAATGTGCACGTACCCTACTGTATGAAATAAATTTTGAGTCAGTCAAAATTATATCCCAGCAGTAAGTAAAGATAAGTAAAACATGAACATGTCATGAACTTTATGAAATAATAACCACATTCATGTTTAAACAAATTTTATATACGCTAAACTAATCAGCTTGATTACCCTGACCAGTTCACACAAACTCCAAAATTTACTCAAGTTAACTACAGATTCTTGACTTGAGTTCATTACAAAGTTTTAGTAAACTTCAGTATCTTTCCAATGCTTATTTTTGGTCCCCCATAGCTGTTCTGGTTCGACAGATATGAAGTTTTAAAGTCAACAGAAATCCTGGAAAATTTCTGCAGCACCTCCTTTAAAAGTGTCTGATTTGAGCTCACAATAAAATTTCTTTCCAGACAGAATATGGAAACTTATTTAACAACAAAGTTGTAGGATATTTCCCATATTTTACAACGGTATATGGCATGACCATAGGAAAATTTTCTATCAAAACTTATGGCCAGATTACAGGAAAGTACAGAGAGAATTTTGCCCTGTCCTGGTTCTGACCAGTTCTGGAAATCTGAGAATTTCACTAAGTTGAAGTCTGATTCTGCCTTGGTGTTGTAAATAACAGATCTAGAGGACTTCCTAATCTTTCCATCCATGTCTAGAACACTTCATTTGGTTACTCGTAACTAACGTCATGCCCTGGCAAAATGTGACACCCTCATCTCGGGTGTCAGCATATGTTCATGCGTTATGAAGAGGAAACATTTTAAGAAAAGAAGGAACAGAGAAAAAATATCAGAAGGATGGCCAATAAGAGCCGAATCTAGCTCTCAGAAAAACGCCGAAGACAACTCACCGCAGCCGACGGCCACGAGGCGTGTTCGGAGCTCGTCCCCGCGAGGTGGGGAGAGGTCCGCCGCTAAAATAGCTACGTGGCAGGATCGGGACTCATCTCCGCAAAAGGGGAGAGGTCCGACCCTGGGGGGACACGTGTTGCTCTCGGAGCTTTTCTCTGCGGAAGAAACAAAGGCGTTTCCGCAGGACACATGTCACCTGCAGAGCTAGCCATCACGGAAATCAGAGGACCGGTCGCTCGGGATACGTATCAATCTCGGAGCTCACCTCCGAGAGGTCCGGTTCCCTCGGACATGTGTCGCCACCGGAGCTTATCTCTGGGAGGTCTGTCTCTGCTGGACACGTGTCGACCTCAGGGCATGTCCCTGAAGAAAGAAGAGAGGAAAGACCGGCGCCAACATGTGGCATGCGCAGAGCTCACCTCCAAAGGAGGGGGGAGGTCTCGCTCGTTGACACACGGCGCAACCGGAGCTCGTCTCTGCGGAGAAGGAGATACCAGGCCCCCGGAAGGATACGTGGAGCCTCCGGAGCTCATCGCCGCGAAGGTAACGAGTTCTGGAGCCGATCTGAATTCCACAATGTTACCGCACCAAATCAACTAAAGATAATATGATAGGATCCAACAACGATCTGAATAAGACTCTTATTCGGGATACAATCAGAATAGGACTCTTCTCTTCCCGATTATAAATAGAACCCAGAACCTCTGGCCAGAACCACAAACTTCTTTTCCAACTCCTGAGCCGACGACTTAGAGCCCTAGCCCTAACTCGCCGAGTAAACCGTCGCCGAAGCGCAACAAGGGAGATCATTGGAGGAGAACCGAGCGGTCTGAGGAGGACCTCGAAAACCAAGAAGGGCGTAAGGTAGGACTCCGACACCACCTTACGGCGTCGTTGTATTCTCCTTGCATCTGTTCTTTGATTCCTTCTAGAAACCTTCTCGTGGATAGATCACTTGATGATCAGGTTGATCTAAAGACAAGATCATCGCCACATCCACCTTTGATCCGAATACCTCTGTCCATGCAAGCCATGCAAGAACACGTACAAACCAATCTAATAAAACTAATCATAGGATAGCATGCATGTGCATCATCGCATCTAGTTTAAGGTTTGTGCATGATATTGATTGCTGTGAATCTTGTATGCACGTGATCCTACATAGCAGAACAAGCTCAGGGAGCTGTCTATGACGAACTGCAGCAACGAGGTTTTGAGATCCAAGAACAACCGGAACCGCAAGAACAAGGTAAGTGCTCCTTGACCATGTTGATCCGATGTTTTGGGTAAAACTATTTTGTTTTGCGAAAAGGTGTGTGTGCTGAGTCAAACATATAGGAGTTTACTAGTTTTGGTTGAACCACTCTTGTCACCTGGGAAGTTTATGAGTCGGGTATGGTTTTTGTTTCATGCTTCGCTGAGTCTATGGGATTGGGAAGCGAGATAGATGTGTCTAGCTAACTGCACTCGTAAATGATAATGAGAAACTGATGATGTTAATGAACATGGGTCGAAGGGAGATCTAGGCAAGACTGGGTTTGTGAATGAGGTAGCATGAGAAGGTGGTGTACTTGCCATAGATCTAAGGACCGGTTCATGCATGCACATGCCACGATAACAGTGCCACCACAAGGCCAAGTATGGGTGCGGCTTAGCTGAGTAATTAGGTAAGTTGCTAGAGTGTTATGGACTGTGTAAGGCGCGGGGAATGGGAGTCGAGTGAGGACTGCCCTGGGAACTGAATGGCACAAGAGGGGGCCCGTGGGTGGGAGAATTGGAGATTCTAGCCTGTCGGTGAAACCTTAGTGAGTCCATACATCTAGTAACCCCTTTGTAAAGGCTATTTTGTGATCTCTTGGCCATACACCGACGGTTGTGTACTGGTATAATGGAGGTTCTGCAGTCGCCGATGGGTGACGAAATCACAAACTTGTGGGTAAAGAGGTGCAAACTCTGCAGAGTCTAAAACTATCATGATAGCCGAGCTTACAGTCATGAGCGCCTGGCTAAACTGCCATGATTAGTTCGGATGGTTATTGGGATGGTTCTTAGTTATGGTTATTGGTTTTGGTTATGGTATGGTTGTTGGGACTGTTGAGTCCGGGTGATAATATGGTTGCATGACTGTTGAGTCATGGCAGCGAAACTGGTCTCAGTGTGAGACAAAGTTGTTTATGAGATAAGATGGTAGCGAATACGTGAAGGTATTCATGATATGGTAGCGAATACGAGGAGGTATTCGTGAGTAAGAGTGAGGTTGGGTAATGTTCGGGTGGAACATGGAAAGCGATGGAGGTATGTTGGTAATTTAATACATGCTGGGATTACATTCATCAAAAGTTAAGTTGCTGTTTTATCATGGTTTTATAAATCTGCTTTTCTGCAAATAAGCCTTTTTATACCTACCTTGTTTATGAGCTGCATATCACGTGTTTTCCCGCACTTGCTGAGTACATCATTGTACTCAAACTTGCATTATTATTTCATCAGCAGCAGCGGGAGAAGCCTACTATGAAGACCAAGTGGAGCATTATGGCGTGTGATCTGTTCTCAACCTTGCCTATGGAGGGAGTAGAGATGGAGCCACTTCTGCTTAGATTTGCTTCCGCATTAGCTAAATTGCTTCCGCTTTAGAATAAAGACTTCCGCTGTGAGCATGAGTCCAAGACTCATGAGGTATTGTAATAAACTCTGTTATTCGTGGTGATATATAATCTGAATTCAGTTTGTGGAACGTATGTGTATGTGTGATGAACATCCTGGGCACACATATGCATTAGTTCTCAGTTCCATGGTTTTCCCACAGAATTGAGGGCGTCACAGATTGGTATCAGAGCCACGGGTTGACAGTAGGTTACACACCTAGATAGAAACCTTAGATTGATATTAGAGCCACGGGTTAACAGCAAGTTACACCCCTAAATAAGAGTCATGGATTGGTATTAGACCCAGACTGGTAGCTAAGCCACGCTGACCAAAAGAAACATCCTAGGGTGAATAGCTTAGATTGGCCTTGAAACCACCTTGGCATAGGGAACCATCCTTGAATAGGAGTTGTGTGGGCTTTTGTGATGATTATTTGTGATTGTGTGCTTAGTGTGAGTTGTGGGACGTCTCAAAACGTTGTCCATATCCACACGTAAGAAGAAAGAGGTGTGAGATGTCTCGGCACTTGCTCACATCCTCATATGGGCTAATATATACATAGTCCAACTCACCTTGATGCATATAGTTGAGGGAATCTACCTAACCTTCTAACATTCTATTCTATTTTGATCTCTCTCACAGATGGTGAGAGGAAATGCCGGCCGAAGGAACGTCCAGGAGGATGACCATGATGAAGTTCCTGCTAACCCAGGAGCTGGCGAAAACCATCTGGAAAGGTTGATGGCCATGCAAAACCAGCTTATGCAAAACATGATCCAAACTTTGGGTCAGTTGCAGGCCAACCAAAACCCCGTTCCGGCACCACCGCCACCACCACCGCCGGCTCATAACAGACTGGGAGAGTTCATGAGGACTCGGCCACCCACCTTTGCTCAAGCTAGCGATCCCATGGAGGCCGATGATTGGTTGAAATCCATGGAGAAGAAGCTTGCCATTGTTCAGTGCAATGACCGAGAGAAGGTTCTCTTTGTGTCGCACCAACTTATGGGAGCTGCCCTATGCAACGCCCATGTCGACCCGGAGACAATCACTTGGACTGAGTTCAAGGAAAGTTTCCACTCTCACTACATCCCTGCTGGTGTAATGATGCTCAAAAGGCAGGAGTTCGAAGGTCTCCGCCAAGGACAGAAAAGTGTGAATGAGTATCTCAACAAGTTCATACAACTGTCCCGGTATGCCCCCGAAGATGTCAACTCAGACCAAAGGAAGCAGTACCTGTTCATGAGAGGGTTGAACAATGAGATCCAGGTTCAGCTCCTCAACAATGACTACGTAAGCTTCCAGAAGCTGGTTTACAAGGCCATAGTGGTTGAAAACAAGATCCGAGAGATCGAGCGAGAGTGCAAGAGGAAGATGCAATAACAGCCCCAAGGGAGCAACGTATGACCTAGGTACATGCCCCCTGCACCGCAGTATGGAACGACCACTCCTGCATACCGCCCTGGTCAGCCACCACAGCAACAATTCGTTGCATCGGCACCTCGTGTGCCCATGCCTCCTGCGTCCCGACCTAACAATGGCGCCCCTGTTCAAAACCCCCGCCTCAACGCACCTGCTGCCGTAGGCAATAGGGCATGCTTTGCATGCGGGGAAGTAGGACACTTCGCGAACCAGTGCCCGAGGAGAGGCCCTGGACAGCAAGGTAACGTGCCCAAGCAGAACCCGTGACCGAACAAAGGAGACAATCAAGGGAACCGTGGACAGCAGAACTATGCTCACGGCCACGTGAACCATGTCACTGCCGAGGAAGCACAACAGGCTGAGGACGTCGTAATTGGTATGTTCCTTGCCAACTCCAACCCAGCCACCATCTTATTTGATTCTGGAGCATCGCATTCCTTCATATCATCCAAATATGTTGCCAAACATCATCTACCCGTATCCCACTTAGAATGTGCTATGTTAGTTAATTCTCCTGGAGGAGAAATGAGGAATAATATAGTATGTCCTAAAGTAAGCCTTAAAATAAGGGGGGTAGACTTCCTTGCCAACCTTACTGTCTTGGACTCCCAAGGGATTGACATCATACTCGGAATGGATTGGCTAAGCAAGCACAATGGAGTAATCCAATGTGCTGAAGGGAGCGTGCAGTTGACAAACGAGCACGGTATTCGTGTCGAGTTTGAGTCAGCCCAGCAAACAACCGAACGGGCGAATTTGAACAAGGTCGAAGGAACAACATTGGACCACATTCCAGTGGTTCAGGAATTTTCGGACGTGTTCCCGGAAGAGCTTCCAGGTATGCCACCTGACCGGGACATCGAGTTTGCCATCGATTTGGTACCCGGAACTGCACCCATAGCCAAGAGACCCTATAGGATGCCCGTCAACGAGCTAGTTGAACTCAAGAAGCAAATTCAAGAACAGTTGGAAAAGGGTTTTATCCGTCCAAACTCGTCACCATGGAGAGCTCCGGTGCTCTTCGTAGACAAGAAGGATGGAACCCAAAGGATGTGCGTGGACTATAGGTCTCTCAACGAGGTAACAATCAAGAACAAATACCCTCTGCCCCGTATAGAGGACCTGTTCGACCAAATGAAAGGAGCCCGAGTGTTCTCCAAGATTGATCTTCGGTCGGGATACTTCCAGCTGAAGATTAAGCCCTCCAATATACCTAAGACAGCCTTTCGGACACGGTATGGTTCGTATGAATATACCATTATGTCTTTTGGGTTGACAAATGCACCCGCATACTCCATGTACCTTATGAACAAGGTTTTCATGGAGTACTTGGACAAGTTCATCGTGGTTTTCATCGATGACATTATGGTGTATTCAAAAAGCGAGGAGGAGCATGAAAAACATCTGAGATTGACCTTGCAGAAGTTGCGTGAGCATCAATTGTATGCCAAGCTCAACAAGTGTCAATTTTGGCTAAAGGAAATATCTTTCCTAGGCCACATTATCTCCGAGGAAGGGGTATCGGTTGATCCTGGAAAGGTGAGCGATGTTCTGAAGTGGGACCAACCGAAGAGCATGAGGGATATTCGAAGTTTCCTTGGGATGGCAGGATACTATCAGCGCTTCATTAAAGACTTCTCTAAGATAGCAAAACCTATGACGGAGTTGCTAATGAAGGGAAAGGTCTTTCAATGGACACCAGCCTGCCAAGAAAGTTTTGAGGAACTCAAGAAAAGGCTAACCACAGCACCGGTTCTGGTATTGCCAGACGTAAGCAAGAGCTTTGACATATATTGTGACGCATCCAGACAGGGGCTCGGATGTGTGCTCATGCAGGAAGGACAAGTGGTAGCCTATGCCTTACGGCAATTAAAGAAGCACGAGCTTAATTATCCTACACATGACTTGGAGTTAGCAGCAGTAGTGCATGCATTGAAGATTTGGAGACATTATACCCTTGTCCATCGATGTGAGATCTATACGGATCATAAAAGCCTCAAGTACATATTTACCCAAACGGATTTAAATTTGAGGCAACGTCGATGGTTAGGGCTTATCGAGGATTATGATGTTGGAATCAACTACCACCCTGGAAAGGCCAATGTAGTAGCTGATGCATTGAGCCGAAAGGGAGCAAGTCACCAACTCACGGTTCGGGATCTACCACCCAAACTATGTAAGGAATTCAAACGGTTACACCTCGGATTCTTGAATAACATGGAAATAATAGAGATCCACTCCTCATTGGAGCAAGAAATAAGAGAGGGCCAAGCAACGGACGAGGAGATCAAGGAGATCAAGGAAAGAATTCGACAAGGAATAGAGAAGGATTTCAAGGAGGATGAAAAGGGTACGCTTTGGCTAGGAAAAAGGATTTGTGTGCCGAACATAAGACACCTCCGCAACATGATTTTGAAGGAGGCACATGATTCCCCCTATTCCATACATCCCGGAAGCACCAAAAGGTACAAAGACTTGAAAACTTGTTATTGGTGGGATGGTATGAAGAGGGATATAGCCGAATACGTTTCCCTATGCGACACATGCCAACGGGTGAAGGCCGAACATCAAAAACCCGCTGGATTGTTGTAACCTTTGAAAATACCCGAATGGAAGTGGGAGGACATCAGTATGGATTTCATCGTTGGATTGCCACGTACTCATTCGAGATACGACTCCATTTGGGTCATTGTGGACCGATTGACGAAAACCGCCCATTTTCTCCCTGTAAAGACCAGTTACAATGTTGCACAATTGGCAGAGTTGTACATGGAGCAAATCGTGTGCCGTCACGGAGTTCCAAGGAGGATAGTCTCAGATCGAGGTTCTCAGTTTACCTCTAGATTCTGGAGGAAGCTGCAGAAAGCCATGGGTACACGACTAGATTTTAGCTCCGCCTATCACCCACAAACAGATGGACAAACCGAAAGGACAAACCAAATTTTGGAGGACATGTTGAGAGCTTGCGCCTTGAAACGTGGGCGTAGTTAGGATAGGAGTTTACCGTATGCCGAATTCGCCTTTCAAAGCATTATATGGTAGACGGTGTAGAACGCCACTGTTCTGGAACGAGACCGGAGAGAACCAGGTGTTTGGACCCGAAGTACTACAAGAAGCTGAAAAACAAGTCCAGACGGTACGGGAGAACTTAAAGGCTGCTCAGTCACGACAGAAAGGCTATGCGGACAATAGGCGAAGGAAGTTGACTTTCGAAGTAGGATACTTTGTATACCTTAAGGTATCGCCTATCCGAGGCCAATGACGTTTCAACGTCAAAGGCAAGCTAGCACCTCGCTACATCGGACCATTTAAGATTCAGGACAAGCGAGGAGAAGTAGCCTATCAACTAGAGCTCCCAACCCACCTCTCCGACGTACATGACATGTTTCATGTATCCCAGCTTAAGAAGTGCTTGAGAGTACCAGAGGAACAAGTATCAATGTGAGAGCTTGAACTTCAAAAAGACCTGACTTATGCGGAACACCCTGTCTGAATCTTGGACGTAAAGGAAAGGGTCACCCGGAACAAGATGATTCGATGGTGCAAGGTACAATGGAGCCATCACACCGAAGCTGAAGCCACATGGGAGCGTGAAGAGGATATCAAGGCAGAATTTCCCCATCTATTTTCTACTAACGAATCTCGAGGGCGAGATTCAATTTAAGGGGGGGTAGATTTGTGACATCCTAATCTCGGGTGTCAGCATATGTTCATGCTTTATGAAGAGGAAACATTTTAAGAAAAGAAGGAACAGAGAAAAAATATCAGAAGGATGGCCAATAAGAGCCGAATCTAGCTCTCAAAAAAACGCCGAAGACAACTCACCGCAGCTGACGGCCACGAGGCGTGTTCGGAGCTCGTCCCCGCGAGGTGGGGAGAGGTCCGCCGCTAAAATAGCTACGTGGCAGGTTCGGGACTCATGTCCGCAAAAGGGGAGAGGTCCGACCCTGGGGGGACACGTGTTGCTCTCGGAGCTTTCCTCTGCGGAAGAAGCAAAGGCGTTTCCGTAGGACACATGTCACCTGCGGAGCTAGTAATCACGGAAATAAGAGGACCGGTCGCTCGGGATACGTGTCAATCTCGGAGATCACCTCCGAGAGGTCTGGTTCCCTCGGACACGTGTCGCCACCGGAACTTATCTCCGGGAGGTCTGTCGCTGCTGGACACGTGTCGACCTCGGGGTATGTCCCTGAAGAAAGAAGAGAGGAAAGACCGGCGCCAACACGTGGCGTGCGCGGACCTCACCTCCAAAGGAGGGGGGAGGTCTCGCTCGTTGACACGTGGCACAACCGGAGCTCGTCTCTGTGGAGAAGGAGATACCAGGCCCCAGAAGGACACGTGGAGCCTCCGGAGCTCATCGCCGCGAAGGTAACAAGTTCTGGAGCGGCTGTTACGCGTAAGAATACCGGTACATAAAGGAAACCGATCTGAATTCCACAATGTTACCGCACCAAATCAACTAAAGATAAGATGATAGGATCCAACGATGATCTGAATAAGACTCTTATTCGGGATACAATCAGATTAGGACTCTTCTCTTCCCAACTATAAATAGAACCCAGAACCTCTGGCCGGAACAACAAACTTCTTTTCCAACTCCTGAGCCGACGACTTAGAGCCCTAGCCCTAACTCGCCGAGTAAACCGTCGCCGAAGCGCAACAAGGGAGATCATTGGAGGAGAACCGAGCTTTCTGAGGAGTGTAAAAGCCCAAGAAAAGGGACTTGCAAAAACTTTTCTTAACCTCACAACACCACAGTTTTTATTGTGGATATCTTAGGAAATATTGTGAAGAGCAAGTAACCTCCATCAAAAGAGTGATTGGATGGGAAAGCCTTCATTTTCACAAAGTGGGATTTGTATACATGAACATGAGAGATTGAGCTCACCCCTAGAACTTAAAAAGTCTTGAGAAGGTTCAGTCCAAGTTTATGGAAATCCAACACTTTTTGAGGCACTTTTGGAGGTATTTGAAAAAGAGGCCAATTTGAATGTAAATTCAAATTGCAGGAACTTTCATCACTCAAATTTAGAAGTTAGCTTCATATTCAAACTCAGCACATTTTTCTGAGTAAGCCCACCAATTTTCATCCTCATTGGAGTTCATCTTGTCAAGGGCTAAATTTGCAAGAATTCAAAACTGAATTTGAATTTCAGTTTAAACATGCAGCAAATTTAGCCAAACACAGTTCAAATTTGAGAATTCAAATTCCAACAAAGACTTGGTGACTAAGTCTCACATTAAATTTTGAGTAGCTGGTGGGATATTCAGCAAAAACAGAAAAGAAATATTAGAGAAAAAGGAGTAAAGGGGAGGCCCACAGGTCAGTTGCACACACAAGGGTGCAGTCGGTTGCTGCAGCCGACCTCGACTTCGCGCGAAAGGCACGGGAGCGGCGGCGAGCCACCGAGGCAGCAAACGGCCACCTCACGGTGCCAAAACCGCGGCTCAAAGGACAGCGCACAGCCCACGCCGCCCTTCCTCCTGTTTCCCGAACGAGAACCACCCCCACCCGAGCTTCTTTCTCGGTTCCGCGCGAGCACAGAAACGCCGACCTCACTGATCACCGGCGCCCGGCCAGCACAGGCGCTCTCGTGCCCGACAAGCAACACAAGAAAGAACCGCCTTGAGGTGCTGATTTTTCTGGTCCCAACCGTTCTTCATTTCATGGGCTGTCGGGGGAGTATTTCGCCGGGAAAGTTTCGGGGGTCCTAAGACCGAGCCCCCATCAAATCCCAAAATTCGTGGGGGTTAGCTCATCACCGGGCAAACCGAATCACGCACACGCTCTATACACTGCCACGACCACCTAGGATCGAAAACCAGTAAGAACCGTGGGCTAGAGTTACGGTTCTTCGAAGTTTTCTGAGCACAGCCGATATCCGGCCTAGGTCGCTGATGAGGTCGTAGTTGCAGCCGTTTTCACGGGGATCGGTGTCCATGTCTGTGACCAGCAGGTGTCAGCGGAGCTCCCCGAGCAAACCGCATCGAAAAAGGTGCCGGGGATGCCGAGTTGGACGTCGCCGGTGAGCTCCCGGCCGCTGTTGCCGGCGGGAGCACGGTTCCGGTTATTGTCAAGCTCTGGGGAGAGCACCACCGTGTTCCCCAGGCCGAGATAGGCACAGGCGGCGAGAATCAGCAAGCTCCGAGGGCCGGAACCCCTCCCCGGCGAGAGCTCCGGCGAGCTCGGCGGCGGAGTCGCGCGGATGGCCGGAGGAAGACGAAGGGGGGAGGCCCCACTTGTCAGCGGTTGGAGATTAATGGGCGGGATTCTCTGTGGTCCAGGATCCAGTGCGGCCGCGTGGGAAGGAGTCTGTGGCCCCGTGTGGCTCGGCTCCAGCGGTCGACACATGTGCGGTGGACCCACCCGCAGGATTTAAACATTTTTGGAATTTCCAGTTTTAGTTCAAACTTCAAATGCATAGAACTTTGGCTAGGAAACTCCAAATTCGATGAACCAAATTTTGCTGAACTCAGAATTCTGAGTACTTTCCAGCAATACCAAATTAAGCTCATTAAAGTAAATAGTTTTCCAGAATTAAATCCCTAAAGTTTAAACTGTTGGGAATTTTATCTGGGGAACTACTTTATGAAAAATTCTGAAATTTGGCTGAGAGGTTCATTAGAAAATCCCTGAATCCCAGTAAAATTTTCAGACTCATACAAGTTAATTATTTACCCTAATGGGGTGATTAAGAGAACTGCCCTGAGAAAATAGAAAAATGTACAGAAACATTTTTCAGATTTTCTCCAATCTTAATTAGGGCATAACTTTCAGTAGAATTCTTCAAATGACATGAAACCAATTCCATTAGAACCATCTTGAATTCTAGTTTCCAGAAAGTAATGGTTGTAGCCATGAAAACTCTTGGAATTACTTAGAGGCTCAATTATTGGCCAAATAGGTTTTTATTTGTACAAAGCTCAAAGGAACTTTGTTTCAAATGTAACTGGGTCAAGACTCTGGTTAGGACCATACCAAGCCATAATAAAAATTTCAGAACCAAAGGGGAGGGCTAGCTAGAGTTGTTAGTAGTTAAGTATTCAAGTTTACACATTGCATTTAAATTTACATGTCGTATTTCATTACACGTGTAGTCACTGAAGAAGAGACTCCGGAAGTGCTGGACTTCCTCCTTCCAGAAGAAGAGCTAACAACTGACCAGCAGCAACATGGCAAGCCCCGGTTTGCATTAACCTTTTATAAGTTTTACTTTGTTTACATGTGTCATATGAAGTGTGAATGTGCATTAGGTATAGGATGGATGGAACCCCACTTGCATGGCCAAAAATTTTCCATAAGAGTGAGGGTAGTGTCTAAGACCTCGAGTAGATAGGCTATGCTTAAAGATTCATAGGGCTTCGGTACAAGTCGAGTAGTTGGAATCTACTCGCAAGATTGGCTTGGGACACACGGGTTCAGTTGAGTGATGTGAGATCACATTAGTAATGAAAATGAGACTAGGCAGGGGCTAGGGCGCAGCAAGAGGGAGTCTTGTGTGCACAGCCCTGTCCGTGTCGATTGAGGACCGATCCGTGTGCGGCCCACGCTGATCAAGTTTGAACGTACCGAAGGCATATCGGATATATGGGCCCCGATAAACCGATGTAGCCTAAACCTCCGGGCGTCGAGGCATAACGCACCGATTTATAGGTGTAGGCTGAGGGCAGCAAGGTGGAAATCTGCCAACAGGCATAGAGAGATGCTCCGTGTGGGGAACCTCCAGCTCGTTTCGGTGCGACCGGTTCGATGTTTGGGCTGTTGGGTGAAAGGTTGTCACGTACGACATCGAGTGAGCGTGCTGTGCAGCTCCACGGGTGAGCGTACGCGACGTGCTCTTTGGGTTTCCCTGCAGGTGTATATCGAGTCGATTTGCCGTCCCTCGCGGTGAAGAGTACCACTTGGTCACTGAGTCGTGACGTAGACTAATGTATGAAATATGGTGATTCAATACTGCTGATATGATATAACATTGTTTTGCTACATGTTTGCCACCAAATATTGCTTACTAAATTTCAGCTTCCTGAATTGTTAACTTGTTGCTAAAAGTTGAACTAAGGATGAACTTGTAGGCGAGTCCATTTGTTGCAATATGACTATCCTATGTCATGGTACACCTCATGTAGAGTTTCATGCTTAGGTGAGTCGGTTAAGCCTTGCTGAGCCTTCGTGCTCACGGTTGCTGCTTAAGTGTTTTTCAGGTGAGCAGCCACCCACGGACTCGGAGTACGAGTCCACCGGCGAGGGTTACCCTCCGTCGGGGACCACGGCTGAGTGGGAGCCGTACACGCCGCGCTGAGCTGAGACGTGCAGCTAGTGTGGGTTGCCCTAGGGCTGGGAAACCGACTTTTGCTAGATAGGCGGGCGTGAGTTGTACAAAAGAAACTTCCGCTGTGTAATAAAGACCCTAGTTTGTAACTAAGAAGTGTACTACTTTGTACATTCAGTTTGTTTTCCCATGTAATATAATGTGTTCTTATGACGTGTGCTGTCGGGTGTCGCATCGCGCGGCACCACCCTCTGCGATCCTGGATAGGCGGATTCCGGTCCACCACAGCCTGGTATCAGAGCTGCATTGGGGATAGCACAGTACTTAAGGACTGTATTATGGGAAAACTTAGGTTTACGGTGAGGAATCGGTAGTTTGGCCAACTAAGGACTATATTAGCCTAGTTACTTAAAGTGGCAAAGACTAACTTATGTGTTATAATTCTGAATTTCAATTATGTAACGACGCACCTACGCTCTGGTAAGTATGGTAAGGAACGCCACCGAAAGCAGTTCAATTTCGGTTAGCTCCCCCTGACGAGGAAAGTGGTTCAGGGATTGGTCTCACAGCTTGGTGTGAGACGTCAATATGAAACTCTTGGACTCTTCATGTCCCTGAGTTCATATAAAACGCTGATCCCTAGCGTGAATTAGGAAAGTAAGTGGAGACCCCATCATGTGGTCAGTAACGCGAGAGTGTGTTCGTCTAGAAATAGCCCAGGAGGACATACGCAGCGCTTGCCATCGGCGTGCCCTGCAGGGCAGTAGGTGGTATCTGTTGGGTTGATAACATTCCCAACCGTGACGACCCATTCATGACCTACTCGGGTTCCCCGTCGTGTGGTGTTGAAACACGATCACGTACCTTGAGACGTGACCTAACTCAAGGACGGCCGTATGGAAATGATACGGGCGTTTGTATTTACTTTTAAATATGGTCCTGCCTGAAATGAAATCAACCATTGAGTGCACCATTATTGTGTGGTCTTCTGCAGGTACTAACCACGTATGTATCCGTGTAGTAAACGTGTGCGAGAGACCGTTTAGTGCCACACTTGAGACGCATATACCGGTATAATCCAGTTAGGATTTTCTTTTGTGAGGAACGTAGTACCGAGATACTGTAGGCATGTGCATGCAAAATAATGATAACAAGGAATTAAAATTATTAGGTTCAACATTTAGGACCCTGGTTGGGTAGACAAATTGGATAGTGATGAGTGTAGTTCCCAAAAAGACTGAAAAACAAAGTGCTCTGTTTTGGGCAGCAAGTTGCTGATCTTCAACAGGGCATAACTCACAGGTATTTTAGCCCAGGTAGGTGTGGTATAGGGTTCTGGAAAGGTATTCAAGTACTCTACAACTTTGTTGTAGATTTTCAGAGCTGAAACCCACCTTAAGATGGCCTAAATCCCAGGGGAATGTAAACTGTCCAGAACCAGGGCAGAGTTAAAACATTCTCTGGACTGTTCTGTTTTCCAAACATAATTCCCAGTAGAAAAATCAAAAAAATTGTCATATGATACAGCTTTAGAAAGGGTAGAAGATGTGTTACATATTTGCAATTCAAAGTTTCTGAAATTTCAGCACAGAATTCAGTGGAAACCAGAGTTGAAAACAGCAACTTCTCAAGGGAGGTGCTGTAAAATTCTTCCAGAAATTCTGCTGACTTTGAATTAGCATAACTTTTTAACCAAAGCTGATATGGGGGCAAATGAATACTCGTTGGAAAGATACTGAAGTTAACTTTAACTTTGGTATTCAACTTGAGTCATGAAAATGCCCAGAACCAAATCAAAATTTGGAATAGGTAGAAACTGGTCATTCTGACAGAACAATGACAGTTGAACTCATTGGAGAGGTTGTTGTACCCTAAGGGTGGTATACGTGATGACAACGCGATAGTAATGTCTCGTAGTGACCAAACCTAGTTATGGTGAGCTTCCAAAGAGGAGGTTCAGAAAGTTGGATTAAACTAGCTTGTGTTTGGTCTGGTAATGGTGTAGCTTGTGCAAAGTTATTACATTATCTACTTACGAGATGTATCGCATGTTTTATTGTCATTATGTTGTTACGCCTATTTTTATTGGACTGCATGCAATATGTTGTGGGACTGATGTTTATTGTCGTATGGTTGCAGATGGTTCGCACTAGGACCACGCACGAGGTTGGTGGCTCTAGCCAACAGGGAGGCGATGACTCCCAGCCACCGGCCTACGACAGCACCACGCAGCAGCAGCCACCACTGCCGCCTCCGCTTATCCTAGCGGATGTGATAGCGGCACAGGTGGGAGGTCGTGAGGAGCAGACCGACCTGCTCCGCACGATCGTGCAGAATACGTCCCAGGCAGGGGGGCGTCAAGACAGAGGGCCTCGTGAGCCCCGTGAAGTGTCGTACTCGTATTTCATGAGTACGCACCCTCCAGTGTTCACAGAAGCCGAAGAACCACTGGAGGCTGATAACTGGCTGCGGACCATCGAGTCCAAGTTTGGGCTGATCCAATGTACGGAGCGGCAGAAGACCCTGTTTGCAGCGCAGCAACTCCACGGTGCCGCTGGTGCGTGGTGGGCGAATTATGTCGCCTCACGTCCGGCTGGCCATGCCGTGGAATGGCAAGAATTCCGGGAGGCGTTCTGCGCCTATCATATTCCTCCTGGGATCATGAAGAGGAAGTTCCAAGAATTTTTGGAACTGAAGCAGGGCCGGAGGAGTGCCCACGACTACTCCCGTGCCTTCAACCTTCTGGTGCAGTACGCGTCAGACTATATCTCCACTGAGGAGAAGAAGCGGGAGCACTTCTATCGGGGGTTACACCCCGAAATGAAGACACATCTCGTTCAGTGGAATCGCGGCACATTCAACGACTTAGTCAATGCCGCGATCATGCAAGAGGATGCTCAGCGGGAGTTGGCAGCTGGGCAGCGGAAGCGCAGCGCTCCACCCAACGGTGGGAGTGGCGCTCCCCAGAAGTACCGTATGGTGTATCGGACACCATACGGGCAGCAGTGGCGACCACCGGCGCGGCCTCAGCAGTTCGGGGGACGTCCTTTTCAGGCACCTCCGTTCCGTCCGCCGATGCCACCACCAAGACAGCAGCAGCAGCAGCAGACGGTACCCCGGGCGTTTCCACCGCCACAACGCGCCCCGGGATTCCGTCCACCGATCAGCGGGGGACCACCCCGTTTCACCTGCTTCACGTGTTGCCAGGCGGGCCACTTCGCGAAGGACTGTCCCCAGGGGCAGCAGAGCAGCGGGCAAGCCCAGTTCCAGGGCGGTGCTCGAGGCCGACCTCCGGTGAAGAAGGTTGGTCAGCGGACTGGGGGCGTCCGCAACCTCGACAATGAGGACGCCCCAGAGGGAGACAACGTGCTGGCGGGTACGTTCACTCTCAACCATCAAGCCATCATCATACTTTTTGATTCTGGTGCAACCCACAACTTCATAAGTGCATCATATGTGGTTAAGCATCAGCTGGAAGCCTTTCCAACCGAGTGTTCTTATATGATCTGCTCACCGGGAGGAAAGATTTCAGCAACGATGATGGTTCCGAAAGCACCACTGTGCTTAGGTGGGAAGATATATCCCACCACTATGATTATCCTTGAGAGGCAGAAGATTGATGCAATCTTGGGAATGTCATGGATAAGTTACCATGGCGCTGTCCTGGAAACCCTATCACGGACGGTTCACCTCAACTCCCCATTACACCGTCCGCAGTCCCTCTTATTAGATAATCCAGTCCGGGAGGTTTCAGCAATCAACAACACTGAAGCTCTCAAATTAGAGGACATCCCCGTAGTCCGGGAGTATCCCGACGTGTTCCCGGATGATCTTCCGGGCATGCCACCTGAGCGGGATGTCGAGTTCAAGATTGAACTTGCACCCGGGACTACGCCCATATCACGGAGACCATATAAAATGGCTCCAAATGAACTGGCTGAACTGAAAGAACAGCTCAATGATCTGTTGAGCAAGGGTTTCATTAGGCCGAGTTCCTCGCCTTGGGGATGCTTGGCACTATTTGTGAAGAAAAAGGATGAAACCTTGAGGCTGTGTGTGGATTACCGGCCGCTCAACGCCGTCACCATCAAGAATAAGTACCCACTGCCCCGCATTGACATATTGTTTGACCAACTTGTGGGTGCAAGTGTGTTCTCCAAGATGGACCTTCGCTCTGGATATCATCAGATCAAGATCCGGGCGGAGGATATTCCGAAGACGGCCTTCTCAACGAGATATGGATTATATGAATATCTCGTCATGTCTTTTGGTCTCACAAACGCTCCATCCCATTTCATGTATCTCATGAACTCAGTGTTCATGCTGGAGCTGGACAAGTTCGTGGTAGTGTTCATCGATGATATCTTGGTTTACTCCAAGACAGAAGCCAAACATGCCGAACACTTGCGGATCGTCCTTCAACGATTGCGAGACCATAAGCTCTACGCCAAGTTCAGTAAATGCGAGTTTTGGATCAGCCAAGTGCCATTCTTGGGACATATCATCTCAGCTGAGTGCATTGCGGTTGACCCAAGCAAAATAGAGCAAGTGCTGAAATGGAAAGCTCCCACTTCAGTCCATGAAGTCAGAAGCTTCCTCGGGTTAGCGGGATACTATCGGAGATTCATTCCAAGCTTCTCCAAGCTCGCTAAGCCAATGGCAGAATTGCTGAAGAAAGGGACGAAATATGTTTGGAACACGGCGTGTGAAGGAGCGTTCCAAGCATTGGTGAAGCATCTCACCACAGCCCCGGTCTTAGCTCAGCCGGATACAACAAAGCCCTTCGACGTGTATTGCGACGCGTCCGGTATTGGGCTCGGCTGCGTGTTGATGCAGGAAGGACGTGTGGTCGCATATGGCTCATGCCAACTTCGGAACCATGAGCAGCACTACCCGACTCATGATCTTGAGCTTGCTGCAGTGGTGTTGGCGCTAAATGTGGAGGCACTATCTCCTGGGGAATCTGGTGCATCTCTACACCAACCACAAGAGCTTAAAATATATTTTCACCCAGAAGGAGCTGAACATGAGGCAAAGGAGGTGGTTAGAGCTGATCAAAGATTATGAGATTGAGATCCATTACCACCCCGTCAAGGCGAATGTGGTTGCCGACGCGTTGAGTCGGAAATCACATGTCCACCACCTCACCATTACACCGGTGGAGGAGGAAGAGCCGAGTTTATACTTGGTTCCTTATGGATCGCTGTACAACCTTGCCCTCATCCCTACTATTAGGGAGGACATCATTGCAGCTCAGAAGAATGATAAGGGTATGGCACATCTCCGGAGACGGATAGACAATGGAGAGATCAAGTGTTTCCGGAACGATGATGAGGGGACGCTATGGTTCAATGACCGCATAGTCGTACCCCGAGATATGGAGTTGAGGAAAAAGATCCTCGATGAAGCTCACTTGTCTAAGTACTCCATTCATCCGGGCAGAAACAAAATGTACCAAGATTTAAAAAAGAAGTTTTGGTGGACACGGATGAAATGGGAGGTAGCGAAGTACGTATCCGAGTGTGATACGTGTAGACGAGTGAAGGCTGATTACATGAAGAAGTCAGGGCTGCTGCAACCCCTGAAAATTCCAGCATGGAAATGGGAAGATGTGAGCATGGATTTCATTGTGGGATTACCCTTAACATCCAACAAACATGATTCCATTTGGGTGATCGTTGACCGACTAACCAAGTC
The DNA here is from genome assembly GCA_030760725.1 of Neostapfia colusana. Classification (NCBI taxonomy): domain Eukaryota; kingdom Viridiplantae; phylum Streptophyta; class Magnoliopsida; order Poales; family Poaceae; genus Neostapfia; species Neostapfia colusana. Next base: position 23,858,889 of record JASWHV010000011.1, read on the forward strand.
AGCTCACTTCATCCCCATGCATACACATTTCCATGCCAACAGATATGCGAAGCTATATATTGCCAGGATTCTATGCCTGCATGGTGTACCCAAGACCATAGTCTCAGACCGAGGTGCATTGTTTGTATCTCGCTTTTGGGAGCATTTACATGCTGCTTTGGGTACTAAACTGATTAGAAGCTCCGCTTACCACCCTCAGACAGATGGCCAAACAGAGAGGGTGAATCAGGTTCTAGAAGACATGTTGAGAGCATGTGCCATCCACCATGGTAGGAACTGGGATGATCACCTACCATTGGCGGAATTCTCGTACGACAACGGCTATTAGGCGAGTATCAAGATGGCACCCTACGAAGCTCTCTACGGTTGTAAATGCCACACCCCATTAAACTGGTGCGAGTCCGGTGAAAGGGTCACCTTTGGGGTTGATGTGGTGAACGACGCCAAAGAGCGCGTTCGGACAATTCAAGCCAATTTGAAGGCCGCTCAATCCCGGCAGAAGAGCTACGCTGATAAGAGGCGTAGACCGTTGCACTTTGACGTCGGTGAACACGTGTACCTCCGCGTGTCTCCGATGAAGGGCGTGCACCGGTTCGGTGTTAAGGGGAAGCTCGCTCCCCGTTTTAATGGACCCTATGCTATCACCGAGAAGTGTGGACCAGCGGCGTATCGATTGGAGCCACCGGCATCCCTTGCTGGTGTCCATGATGTTTTCCATGTTTCACAACTGCGAAAATGTTTGAAGCATACGGCTGCTGTTCCTACCGAGGACATCGGCGAGTTGCAACCGGATTTAACATATGATGAGTATCCGGTGGCAATTCTTGAGGAAAAGGCCCAGACCATGCGTAGCAGAACGTTGTGGTTCTACAAAATACTGTGGAGCAACCACACCGCCGAAGAAGCGACGTGGGAGAGTGAGGAATTCCTTCGCTCAAACTACCCGGAGTTCATGGCTTCTCAACACGGGTAAGTCCCTATTACATCACTATCTCTTCTTTTGTAATCTCGGGACGAGATTCTTTTAAGGGGGAGGGATGTAAAAGCCCAAGAAAAGGGACTTGCAAAAACTTTTCTTAACCTCACAACACCACAGTTTTTATTGTGGATATCTTAGGAAATATTGTGAAGAGCAAGTAACCTCCATCAAAAGAGTGATTAGAGGGGAAAGCCTTCATTTTCACAAAGTGGGATTTGTACACATGAACATGAGAGATTGATCTCACCCCTAGAACTTAAAAAGTCTTGAGAAGGTTCAGTCCAAGTTTCATGGAAATCCAACACTTTTTGAGGCACTTTTGGAGGTATTTGAAAAAGAGGCCAATTTGAATGTAAATTCAAGTTGCAGCAACTTTCATCACTCAAATTTAAAAGTTAGCTTCATATTCAAACTCAGCACATTTTTCTGAGTAAGCCCACCAATTTTCATCCTCATTGGAGTTCATCTTGTCAAGGGCTAAATTTGCAAGAATTCAAAACTGAATTTGAATTTCAGTTTAAACATGCAGCAAATTTAGCCAAACACAGTTCAAATTTGAGAATTCAAATTACAACAAAGACTTGGTGACTAAGTCTCACATTAAATTGTGAGTAGCTGGTGGGATATTCAGCAAAAACAGAAAAGAAATACTAGAGAAAAAGGAGTAAAGGGGAGGCCCACAGGTCAGTTGCACACACGAGGGTGCAGTCGGTTGCTGCAGCCGACCTCGACTTCGCGCGCAAGGCACGGGAGCGGCGGTGAGCCACCGAGGCAGCAAACGGCCACCTCACGGTGCCAAAACCGCGGCTCAAAGGCCAGCGCACAGCCCACGCCGCCCTTCCTCCTGTTTCCCGAACGAGAACCACCCCCACCCGAGCTTCTTTCTCGGTTCCGCGCGAGCACAGAAACGCCGACCTCACTGATCACCGGCGCCTGGCCAGCACAGGCGCTCTCGTGCCCGACGAGCAACACAAGAAAGAACCGCCTTGAGGTGCTGATTCTTCTGGTCCCAACCGTTCTTCATTTCATGGGCTGTTGGGGGAGTATTTTGCCAGGAAAGTTTCGGGGGTCCTAAGACCGAGCCCCCACCAAATCCCAAAATTCGTTGGGGTTAGCTCATCACCGGGCAAACCGAGTCACGCACACGCTCTATACACTGCCACGACCACCTAGGATCGAAAACCAGTAAGAACCGTGGGCTAGAGTTACGGTTCTTCGAAGTTTTCTGAGCACAGCCGATATCCGGCCTAGGTCGCCGATGAGGTCGTAGTTGCAGCCGTTTTCATGGGGATCGGTGTCCATGTCCGTGACCAGCAGGTGTCAGCGGAGCTCCCTGAGAAAACCGCATCAAAAAAGGTGCAGGGGATGCCGAGTTGGACGTCGCCGGTGAGCTCCCGGCCGCTGTTGCCGGCGGGAGCACGGTTCCGGTTATTGTCAAGCTCTGGGGAGAGCACCACCGTGTTCCCCAGGCCGAGATAGGCACAGGCAGCGAGAATCAGCAAGCTCCGAGGGCCGGAACCCCTCCCCGGCGAGAGCTCCGGCGAGCTCGGCGGCGGAGTCGCGCGGGTGGCCTGAGGAAGACGAAGGGGGGAGGCCCCACTCGTCAGTGGCTGGAGATAAATGGGCGGGATTCTCTGTGGTCCAGGATCCAGTGCGGCCGCACGGGAAGGAGTCTGTGGCCCCGTGTGGCTCGGCTCCAGAGGTCGACACGTGTGCGGTGGACCCACCCGCAGGATTTAAACATTTTTAGAATTTCTAGTTTTAGTTCAAACTTCAAATGCATAGAACTTTGGCTAGGAAACTCCAAATTCGATGAACCAAATTTTGCTGAACTCAGAATTCTGAGTACTTTCCAGAAATACCAAATTAAGCTCATTAAAGTAAATAGTTTTCCAGAATTAAATCCCTAAAGTTTAAACTGTTGGGAATTTTATCTGGGGAACTACTTTATGAAAAATTCTGAAATTTGGCTGAGAGGTTCATTAGAAAATCCCTGAATCCCAGTAAAATTTTCAGACTCATACAAGTTAATTATTTACCCTAATGGGGTGATTAAGAGAACTGCCCTGAGAAAATAGAAAAATGTACAGAAACATTTTTCAGATTTTCTCCAATCTTAATTAGGGCATAACTTTCAGTAGAATTCTTCAAATGACATGAAACCAATTCCACTAGAACCATCTTGAATTCTAGTTTCCAGAAAGTAATGGTTGTAGCCATGAAAACCCCTGGAATTACTTAGAGGCTCAATTATTGGCCAAATAGGTTTTTATTTGTACAAAGCTCAAAGGAACTTTGTTTCAAATGAAACTGGGTCAAGACTCTGGTTAGGACCCTACCAAGCCACAATAAAAATTTCAGAACCAAAGGGGAGGGCTAGCTAGAGTTATTAGTAGTTAAGTATTCAAGTTTACACATTGCATTTAAATTTACATGTCGTATTTCATTACACGTGTAGTCACTGAAGAAGAGACTCCGGAAGTGCTGGACTTCCTCCTTCCGGAAGAAGAGCTAACTACTGACCAGCAGCAACAAGGCAAGCCCCGGTTTGCATGAACCTTTTATAAGTTTTACTTTGTTTACATGTGTCATATGAAGTGTGAATGTGCATTAGGTATAGGATGGATGGAACCCCACTTGCATGACCAGAAATTTTCCATAAGAGTGAGGGTAGTGTCTAAGACCTCGAGTAGATAGGCTACGCTTAAAGATTCATAGGGCTTCGGTACAAGTCGAGTAGTTGGAATCTACTCGCGAGATAGGCTTGGGACACACGGGTTCGGTTGAGTGATGTGAGATCACATTAGTAATGAAAATGAGACTAGGCAGGGGCTAGGGCGCAGCAAGAGGGAGTCTTGTGTGCGCAGCCCTGTCCGTGTTGATTGAGGACCGATCCGTGTGCGGCCCACGCTGATCAAGTTTGAACGTACCGAAGGCATATCGGATATATGGGCCCCGATAAACCGATGTAGCCTAAACCTCCGGGCGTCGATGCATAACGCACCGATTTATAGGTGTAGGCTGAGGGCAGCAAGGTGGAATTCTGCCAACGGGCATAGAGAGATGCTCCGTGTGGGGAACCTCCTGCTCGTTTCGGTGCGACCGGTTCGACGTTTGGGCTGTTGGGTGAAAGGTTGTCCCGTACGACATCGAGTGAGCGTGCTGTGCAGCTCCACGGGTGGGCGTACGTGACGTGCTCTTTGGGTTTCCCTGCAGGTGTATATCGAGTCGATTCGCCGTCCCTCGCGGTGAAGAGTACCACTTGGTCATTGAGTCGTGAAGTAGACTAATGTATGAAATATGGTGATTCAATACTGCTGATATGATATAACATTGTATTGCTACATGTTTGCCACGAAATATTGCTTACTAAATTTCAGCTTCCTGAACTGTTAACTTGTTGCTAAAAGTTGAACTAAGGATGAACTAGTAGGCGAGTCCATTTGCTGCAATATGACTATCCTATGTCATGGTACACCTCATGTAGAGTTTCATGCTTAGGTGAGTCGGTTAAGCCTTGCTGAGCCTTCGTGCTCACGGTTGCTGCTTAAGTGTTTTTCAGGTGAGGAGCCACCCACGGACTCAGAGTATGAGTCCACCGGCGAGGGTTACCCTCCGTCGGGGACCACGGCTGAGTGGGAGCCGTACACGCCGCGCTGAGCTGAGACGTGCAGCTAGTGTGGGTTGCCCTAGGGCTGGGCAACCGACTTTTGCTAGATAGGCTGGCGTGAGTTGCACAAAAGAAACTTCCGCTGTGTAATAAAGACCCTAGTTTGTAACTAACAAGTGTACTACTTTGTACATTCAGTTTGTTTTCCCATGTAATATAATGTGTTCTTATGACGTGTGCTGTCGGGTGTCGCATCGCGCGGCACCACCCTCTGCGATCCTGGATGGGTGGATTCCTGTCCGCCACAAGGAGGACCTCGAAAACCAAGAAGGGCGTAAGGTAGGACTCCGACACCACCTTACGGCGTCGTTGTATTCTCCTTGCATCTGTTCTTTGATTCCTTCCAGAAACCTTCTCGTGGATAGATCACTTGATGATCAGGTTGATCTAAAGACAAGATCATCGCCACATCCACCTTTGATCCGAACACCTCTGTCCATGCAAGCCATGCAAGAATACATACAAACCAATCTAATAAAACTAATCATAGGATAGCATGCATGTGCATCATCGCATCTAGTTTAAGGTTTGTGCATGATATTGATTGTTGTGAATCTTGTATACACGTGATCCTACATAGAAGGACAAGCTCAGGGAGCTGTCTACGACGAACTGCAGCAACAAGGTTTTGAGATCCAAGAACAACTGGAATCGCAAGAACAAGGCAAGTGCTCCTTGACCATGTTGATCCTATGTTTTGGGTAAAACTATTTTGTTTTGCGAAAAGGTGTGTGTGCTGAGTCAAACATGATGGGAAACCCTTTTTATAGGAGTTTACTAGTTTTGGTTGAAGCACCCTTGTCGCCTGGGAAGTTTATGAGTCGGGTATGGTTTTTGCTTCATGCTTCGCTGAGTCTATGGGATTGGGAAGCGAGATAGATGTGTTTAGCTAACTGCACTCGTAAATGATAATGAGAAACTGATGATGTTAATGACCATGGGTCGAAGGGAGATCTAGGCAAGACTGGGTTTGTGAATGAGGTAGCATGAGACGGTGGTGTACTTGCCATAGATCTAAGGACCGGTTCATGCATGCACATGACAGGATAACAGTGCCACCACAAGGCCAAGTATGGGTGCGGCTTAGCTGAGTAATTAGGTAAGTTGCTAGAGTGTTATGGACTGTGGAAGGCGCGGGGAATGGGAGTCGAGTGAGGACTGCCCTGGGAACTGCATGGCACAAGAGGGTGCTCGTGGGTGGGAGAATTGGAGATTCTAGTCTGCCGGTGAAACCTTAGTGAGTCCATACATCTAGTAACCCCTTTGTAAAGGCTATTTTGTGATCTCTTGGCCATACACCGACGGTTGTGTACTGGTATAATGGAGGTTCTGCAGTCGCCGACGGGTGACGAAATCACAAACTTGTGGGTAAAGAGGTGCAAACTCTGCAGAGTCTAAAACTATCATGATAGCCGAGCTTACGGTCATGAGCGCCTGGCTAAACTGCCATGATTAGTTGGGATGGTTATTGGGAAATTTCTTAGTTATGGTTATTGGTTTTGGTTATGGTATGGTTGTTGGGACTCTTGAGTCCGGGTGATAAGATGGTTGCATGACTGTTGAGTCATGGCAGAGAAACTGGTCTCGGTGTGAGACAAAGTTGTTTATGAGATAAGATGGTAGCGAATATGTGAAGGTATTCGTGAGATGGTAGCGAATACGAGGAGGTATTCGTGAGTAAGAGTGAGGTTGGTTAATGTTCGGGTGGAACATGGAAAGCGATGGAGGTATGTTGGTAATTTAATACATGCTGAGATTACATTCATCTAAAGTTAAGTTGCTGTTTTATCATGGTTTTATAAATCCGCTTTTCTGCAAATAAGCCTTTTTATACCTACCTTGTTTATGAGCTGCATATCATGTGTTTTCCTGCACTTGCTGAGTACATCATTGTACTCAAACTTGTATTATTATTTCATCAGCAGCAGCGGGAGAAGCCTACTATGAAGACCGAGTGGAGCATTACGGCGTGTGATCATTCTCAACCTTGCCTGTGGAGGGAGTAGAGATGGAGCCACCTCTACTTAGATTTGCTTCCGCATTAGCTAAATTGCTTCCGCTTTAGAATAAAGACTTCCGCTGTGAGCATGAGTCCAAGACTCATGAGGTATTGTAATAAACTTTGTTATTCGTGGTGATATATAATCTGAATTCAGTTTGTGGAACGTATGTGTATGTGTGATGAACATCCAGGGCACACATATGCATTAGTTCTCGGTTCCGTGATTTTCCCACAGAATTGAGGGCGTCACACAAAATCCAGCGACACTGCTGCCTAAAAACAGAGGATGATCTGTTTTGGTAGCTCGGTTCCGGTTAACGCTTCTTCACTTCGACGTGGACATGGGTGCTAAAATTTGAAGTTTTTTTCAACCTAAGTTCAAAAACTTTTATTTCAACTTAATGTTGGATCTTTTATTCAGTCCTACATCCTTACCTTATCATATATGCAATTTTCATCCAATGTCGGTACTACGTATCTTCACCAAAGAGAAACCTATACCGGTGTAACCGGTAATCGATTTAGCAGTGGCACTACTCGATCACTCACAAACGTACTATACACAAGATACGTAAACATGGTCAGTACCTGCAGAAGAACACCCAATAGTGATGCACTCACGATTTTGCCATTTTAGGCAGGTCCATATCATAGTAAAAACATACACCCCATATCATTACCATACGGGCCGTCCTTGAGTTAAGCCACGTCTCAAGGTACATGATCGGGTTATTCACCACCCGAAGGGGGTTACACACCTTTTCAATTAAGCACACCGGTGGAACAGCACTTTCGTATGCCTCATAGGACATAAAGAGTCCTAGATGACATACTTCGGGTTACAGACCACACGATGGGGTCTCCTCCTCTTGCCCTGGGTTTGCGCACTGGAGGCTAGTGTCGTTCATATGTCTCTAAAACATGAAGAGTCTTAGAAAACATATTCACTTTCCGTTCATTGCCGAACGGAACATCTCATGCTACTTTCCTCGCATGAGTGAGCTAACCAAAATTGATCTGCTTTTGGTGGCGTTCCTTACCGTTCTTACCTCCACGTAGGTGCGTCATTACGGAATTGCAATGCAAAATAGTAACACATAAGTTAGCATTGCCACCTTACTTAGCTATGCTAATAATACTCCTTATGTGGGCATTAACCGATTCCTCACTCATAAACCCTAGTTCTCGAAAACTTGTTCATTTTCGGGCGTGCTATTTCCATTGCGGCTTTGATACCACGACTGTAGGCGCCGGACGCCCCAACACTCCAGGAATCGCATTGGGTGGTGCCGTGTTAGGCGACACCAACTCGCACACACAGAAATGAATGCAAGACATACACAAGTGTGTATTAAACAAGAGATTTGTTTTACAAATAGTAATGTACACTCTAATGTACAGCATGTAACACCCCAAAAATATAGTTAAGACCCTAAATCATGTTAAGAGGGGAATTTAAAAAATTTTGGACGTGTTGCATGTTTTGCAAAAATTCAAATTCAAACTGGAATTCAAATTAAACTCAAATCAGAAAAGAAATAGAAAAAGAAAAAGAAAAAACAGAAAAAAACCGGCCAGTGGGCCGAAACCCACCAGCCGGCCCAGCCAGCGCCCGCGCCAGCCTGCAGCCGCGCGCGCTGCTGCCTCACACTGACAGGCGGGACCCACCCAATCTTCGTCTACCTCGCGACAGCGCCGGACTCACTCGCACCCGAATCAAAACCGATAGGGATTTCGGCGTATCCCCGCTGAATTCTGTTCGTAGGCGACGCGGACATGATCTAAACCACCCCGCCGCCCTCCCCCGTCTATAAAAACCCCGGCCTCGTTCTGTTTTTCCCACGCGATCGCAGATTTTTCCTCCGGTGAGAACCGAGACTTTTCCGGCGAATTCTGGCTGATCTAAGCTCAGAAATTCCGATCTAACTCGCTGGTCTTGATCCACCGCCTCCGGGGAACCTTGCAGGTGCAGAAAACTCGGTGACTTGCGGTGTAAACACAGCACCGACGAGCTTCGCCGTGGTTTCTCCTCGGACCTCGTCGCCGATCACCTTCTAGGACCTCCGAGCTCAAGAAAACCCCCGAGGTGAGATCCCCGACCTCCCCTCTACCGATCTATACCATAAAATCACAGTTCTAGGAAGAATTCCCGAAGATCCAAAAGTTTCCGGCGAGATCGCCGCTTCCCGCCGCCGTGCGCCGCTGGCAGCGCCGCCTGCGCTCGATCAGAGCGACGTGGCCGCTTGTGCGCCGTTTATTTTAAATCGCACGGTAGGGTTTAAATCCCTGCGTACCGGTTCGATGTTATAATCTCGGCCGTCGGTTTAAAATCGGACGGTCCACATCAGCCCCGCGTTATAAAGACTGGAAATCTTACGTGCTACCCCCCGGGGTTCTCGGGAAATAAGAGCTAGCCCCGGAAACTTCTGATCTAGCCCCTGGAACTCCAGAAAATCATGTAAATTCATTTAAAAATCAGTTTTAGCCCCTGGACTTAATGAAAATTAGGAAAAACACCTCTGATAAGTGTAGCTAGACCCCTGAAAATTCTTAAAATAATATTATAGACCCTGTAGTGGGGTAAGTTTAACTTTTTAGCCCTGTTTAGTATTTAAATTAGGAAATTGAATATGTGGCTAGTGTTTAAAAATTAAAAAGTGGGACAAACATATTGTCAAAATTTAATTAAAGACTTTCTCAGTATTTAGGAAACTTTGGAGTGAGATAAAAACATATTTTGGGCTGAATTGAATCTGTTAAATTTATTATTCACATTTAGGGACACATTTTTAAGTAAAGAATAGTTCTAGAAAATAGGGAAAATAATTGTGAAATAGTTTACATCAGAGACAAAGGTCAAAATATGTTATTAAATTATTTAGGACCAGAACCTATTCTGTTTAGATGATGTGTCTTACTATTTTCATAATAAAGTACACATTTATGCATAGGAAAATAAATCTGAAAATATAGCAACTAGTAAATGATAAATGGAGTTTCTAAAATCCAAAGAATTCAGTTTAGGGTTGGTAGAAATTCTGAAGACACATATGGAGAAGAAAAATACCCTTCATGCACACTTGGTAGCTAAAAGGTGTATAAATTGAATATAAGGAATTTGTTTAAATTGGAAACAAATATAATATATACAAACATAAAATATGAATACAAAAGTAGAAATCATATGCACATGTTTAAAAGTGCATGGAAGCCAAAATCAACACACACAGAGTAACCACAACACATAGAAATGAGAATGACATTCATAAATATGAATGTGTGGTTTGTATGAAGTGGAAGTGTGAACCATGTCTTATGGATTGTTGTTTTTCTTTTGCTATGTGTGATGGTATGATGTAGAACCTGCTCAAGAGCAAGTTATTCCTTTCCAAGATCAGGACTACCTATTTCAAGAGCAGCAGGAAGGAGGCAAGTGTCCTTGACCACTTTGATCCTATGTTAGGATGTGTAGCTAGAATTATTTGCATTGTCAATTGAAATATGAAACCCATGCTAGGAAGTTTCCCTAAAATTGCATTACCTTGTTTCCTTGTAGCCTGGGTTGGGATTTATTTTATCATGTTATTTATTATTATGCATATGCTTAGCCATGCTTAGAATGGGATAATTGGGATATGAGATCATCAGTTTATTTTACCATACTCTTGAATGAGGTATTGTGAGTTATGTAGAGGTAGGGATCAAGGCAAGTTGGATGTTTTGGTTGTGTGTTGGGTGCACGAGACTCAGGTTTGTGTTTAGTACTTGCCTGGATCCTAAGGACCAGTTCATGGAGCATGTAACCTGGCTTTACAGTGCCAACCACATGCTGAGATGGGGCAGCTTGGCCAATTAATTAGGTGTATCCCCGGCGTAGTATGGGTGTGTTGGATGGTGCGGGGAGTAGGTGTCAGCTGGACTACCATATGAACCGCAAGGCTCAAGAGGGGGCCACTGCAGCAGGGTTGGAGCCTCTTGTATGCTGTTAGGGGTGAAACCTCAGTGGGCCCACGCTCGTCGGGAATCCCTTTGTAAAGGCTTCATAGTGATCTCCTGGCTACACACCTGGGAAGTGTGAATGTGGTTCGTAGCCACTGGCATAATGGAGGTTCTTTTAGTCCACCCGGCAACGGGGGATGAAACCACTACATGTGGGTACAGTGGTACAAACTCTGCAGAGTCAAAACTGTCATGACAGCCGTGCTCACGGTCAAGAGCGGCTTGGACTTATTCATGATTAGAGGATTGATGATTTTGGAAGTTGTGGATGTTAAGCGGGGAGCTTAACATTGGAAATGATGTTATGGTTATTGGATTATGATGATGGGATGGGAGATTGGGACCAGTCCACCTGTGTAGTAATGTAGGTGCTTAATAAGCTAAGGTGATAGGTATTAATTGCGTAGTGCTTTAACCATGAGTTCAACCTCCCCTTGTTATAGCCATGCATGACATAATTTTCCCACACTTGCTGAGTACCATTGGTACTCAACCTTGCATATTTTGTTGGTTTATATTGCTGCTCAGGTCAAGATAATGCGGTGGTGTATAATGACCAAGACTTTGGACCCGAAGAAGGTTTCTAGGTTCATGGAGACCCCCGGGCAACGCCTGTGATGGAGCCCTCAAGAATAATATTCCACTGCTAGTTTGTTTATTTGTTATGAACTTATTATTGTCCATCGAGACATTTTCCATGTAATACTTATTTATATTCGACACCTGGCTTGTAATAAATGATGCTTCACTATTTGTCATCACATGTATGAGAAAATGATCCTGGCATACATGTGATATTCACTTGGTTGTTCTTCGGAAAAACTGGGTGTGGCAGAAGTGGTATCAGAGCCAAGGTTGCCCGTAGGAACGTGGACCTAGGTAGAAATGGACGTATTTAAGGGTCCTATTTTCTTAAAAACTATTTTACAAAGGTGTGGATTGAAAAGTGTTATTTAAATGAGTCACTTTCTTCATCTTACCCCAACTTTCATTCAAAATAGGATTTTTGTTTGAGAGTTTATCTAACCCAATTTTAAATTCTTTTTGTTTTAGATGGTTCGCATGATTCGTACCGCTCGCAAGTCCACAGGAGGGAGAGTTCCCGTAGTTGCCCTTGCCGAGAGAGAGGAGAGTCGTCCGGTGACGTACCTTTCCTACGGATTGGCAGTAGGAGGCTTATTGCGCCGACTTCGGCGTATGCTCGAAGCCGCCGGCAATACGGGCAAGCTAATCATTCACTATAACTCCACCAGGACCATCCGTGAGAAGAGGGAAGAATGGAGTTCGGAGATGAGGATTATACACGAAAATCAGCTGCTTAAGATCCACCACTCTCCAGCTTGTCGAGCAACACAGGTCGATGCGGAGAAAGATGTCACCTGGGAGGCCATCACCTGCCAGAGTCACATCTATCGTCGCCATTTGGACAAAACTGAGTACATGTATGTCCTCCAGCATGAGAGTGGTACCACGGAGTACAAGTGCCCGCTGGTGCAGCAAGGGACTTCCCATGAGCACATGGACTTGTGCTTGGAAGATGCTTCTATGCTCAGCACTCGACTGCAGGAGTGTCAACAAGAGCTTCAGGATGTCCGGGACACCCTGAAGGAAACGGAGGCGTTGCTGCGAGCCTGTTTGAGGGCGAGAGAAAGAGGAGATGGGAATGAACTGTGTGTCACCGTGAATGATACATGGACTCCTGACTCCCCAGATCACCGAGCGATCAGGCGTCGTCGCACTTCTCCATCAGCAGCCTCCCCACCCAAAGCAGAGTCAGAAGGCAGCCGAAATGAAGAGGAAGATCCCGAGGAGCCAGCTCAAGAAAACGAGTAGTGTAGAGTCCCTCCCTTAGTCAGCAAGATGTCGAATAGGCGAGTCGTTAAGATAAGTTAATGGTGTGATAATGCTTGGTGTGTGCCGTGAGTTGTGGAAGCCATGAGCAATTGTCCACGGCCTCGTCTTTAGATTGTTTTGTTTTGGTGTGTGAACCCACATGAAAAAATATTTCCTTTATTTTTGTGTGAAAAGTGAACCCTTAGAGAAGAATAACAAAGCCTCAACACTTCAAAGTACAAACAAATGAAAGTAGTAAGATGATACTAAATGCTTTCAAATTAACATTGGTTGATTCTGCCAGATGGCCGGAAGAGGAAAAGGACGTGCTGCCAACCCCACCAACAACAACGATGAGGCGTGCAACCCTCATCTTTCTGGAGGCCAGGACAGGGGTGGTCGCCGTGAAGAAGTTGACCCTCTCCACCAAATGCTGGAGAATCAAAATCAGCTCATCCAGAACTTGACTCAAGTGGTGGCCAACTTGCATCAAGTTCCACCTCCACAAGCTGCACCACGCCAACCATGGTTGAGTGAGTTTCTAGGAACTCAACCTCCAAAGTTTGCAAGTGCTGCTGAACCTTTGGAGGCAGATGATTGGCTGAAGACCATTGAAAGTAAGATGAGGATCATACAGTGCCAAGGGTATGAGAGGGTGCTGTTTGCTTCTCATCAATTGCATGGACCTGCTGCTGATTGGTGGACCGCCTACGTGGCCGCCCATCATGACCCTGAGAACATCACTTGGGAAGAGTTCAAGCGTAGCTTCCACAACCATTACATCCCAAGAGGTGAACTCAAAAACAAGAGGAAAGAGTTTTTGGGACTGCAGCAGGGAAACATGACGGTGAGGGAATACCTCACTAAATTTACTCAACTATCCCGCTATGCCCCACGGGACATAGAGACTGATGAGCAGAAACAAGATTGTTTCGTGGAGGGACTTACCGCAGAGATGCAGTGTGCAATGTCCTCAAATGAGTATGAAAGCTTCCAAAAGATGGTGGACAGAGCATTTGTGGTAGAAAGGAAGCTAAAGGCCTTGGAAACTGAGAATAAGAGGAAGGCCGGGTGGTCACATCAAGCTTCAGGGAGCCACACCCGCCCACGTCTGATGCAGCAACCTGCAGGGCAGACGAGCCATGCTGCGGTACCCTACTCAGCACCAAGAGGGTACAACCCGAACTACAGGCCTCCGGCAGCACCAGCACAGCCGCAACGTCAGTTGGTACAGCAGCCTCGCCCCGCATATCCACCTCGACCAGCAGTGCAAGGACCTCCGAACCAACCCCAATACAACAAAGGCCAAGCACCTAAGGTTGGGGTGCAATGTTTTAGCTGTGGTGAAGTGGGTCACTATGCCCATAAGTGCCCAAAGAAGAAGCCCGCGCAGCCACAACAGCAGAATGTAATGAGAGGACGGGTGAACCACGTCACAATGGAGGAAGCACAAGATGCACCCGACGTGGTAGTTGGTAAGTTTCCTGCCAATTTACACCTTGCAACCCTACTGTTTGATTCTGGTGCCACCCACTCGTTTATTGCTCAAGGGTTTGTTAAGAAGTATGACCTAGCAACAACACAAATGAACCATATGCTAGCCGTAAACTCTCCAGGTGGAGAAATAAGGACAAGACAAGTGTGTCTCAAAGTGAATCTAGACATTAATGGGGTAGTGTTTACTGCTAACCTCATAGTGATAGATTCCCAAGGGATCGATATTATTTCGGGCATAGATTGGTTGACCAAACATAAAGGAATCATCCATTGTTCGACCAGAACGGTGGAACTAACTCACCCTAGTGGCACAAGAGTAAAGTTCATAACAATACACGAGCCTAGGAGGGATATTAAATTAAATCAAGTTGAGGTGAAAGTGGAGGAGATCAGGATTATCCGGGAATATCCAGATGTTTTTCCGGAAGAATTGCCAGGTATGCCTCCCGATCGTGAAGTGGAATTTGCAATTGAGCTAGTGCCTGGAACAGCCCCGATATACAAGAGACCTTATCGGATGGACTCCAAGCAGCTAGAAGAACTCAAGGATCATTTGAGAGAATTGACGGAGAAGGGGTATATTCGCCCTAGTTCCTCACCATGGGGAGCTCCGGTGATATTTGTGCCCAAGAAGGACGGAACCCAAAGGTTATGCGTGGATTACTGTGCCTTGAATGAGGTAACCATCAAGAACAAGTACCCATTACCCCGTATTGAAGACTTGTTTGATCAGTTGAGGGGAGCTTGTGTGTTCTCGAAAATTGATCTCAGGTCGGGATACCACCAACTCAAGATAAGGCAATCTGATATTCCCAAGACAGCTTTCGTATCTCGGTACGGACTGTATGAATACACTGTCATGCCTTTCGGGCTAACTAATGCCCCGGCATACTTCATGTATCTCATGAACAAGGTATTCATGCAATATCTGGACAAATTTGTGGTGGTTTTCATAGATGACATTCTCGTCTTCTCCAAAAATGAAGAAGAACATGAGAAACATCTAAGGTTGGTGTTGCAGAGGCTGAGAGAACACCAACTATATGCCAAGCTGAGCAAGTGTGAGTTTTGGCTGAAGAGAGTTCCCTTCTTAGGACATATAATCTCGGAGGGAGGAATCTCCGTGGATCCTGCCAAAATCGAGGACATACAGAAGTGGAAGACCCCTGAAAATGTCGGGGAAGTTCGAAGCTTTTTGGGATTGGCCGGATACTATCGACGGTTTATTGAGGGATTCTCTAAGATCTCGAGACCCCTTACCAAACTGTTGGAGAAGGGAATCACATTCACCTGGACGCCACAGTGCGAGACGAGTTTTCAGGAGCTAAAGAAGAGATTGACAACAGCCCCAGTGCTCATTATGCCAGATATGCAGAAGAACTTCACGGTGTACTGCGATGCCTCTGGAAACGGGTTGGGATGTGTTCTCATGCAAGAAGGGCATGTCGTGGCATATGCATCCCGGCAGCTTCGGAAGCACGAGAAAAACTATCCTACACATGACCTAGAACTAGCCGCAGTGGTACACGCGTTGAAAATTTGGCGTCACTATTTGATGGGGAAGAGGACGGAGATGTATACGGATCATAAGAGTTTGAAGTATATTTTCACACAGACAGATCTCAATCTCAGACAAAGTAGATGGTTAGAGCTAATTAATGACTTTGATGAAGGCATCAACTATCATCCTGGGAAAGCAAACGTCGTGGCCGATGCTTTAAGTCGGAAAGTGCAGGTCAATAAGTTGAGCTTGAAGGACATGCCTGCAGAATTGAAGGACGAGGTTATAAGGCTCAATCTATGTCTAGTAAATAGTGGTGAAGCCATCGCCATGGAAGTGGACTCCACACTCGAGCGAGACATACACGAGGGCCAAAAGAATGATGAGAAGATACAAGAGTTCAGACAACTCATCAAGGAAAATAAAGCTCTAGGTTTTAGAGAGGATGAACAAGGAACGGTGTGGCACGGATAAAGAATCTGTGTGCCTGAAGTAAAGGAGATCCGTGTATTGATTTTGAAGGAGGCTCACGATTCCGACTATTCCATTCATCCTGGGAGTACGAAGATGTACCAGGACCTCAAGGGCAGGTATTGGTGGTATGGCATGAAGCGAGATGTCGCGGAACATGTTGCCCTATGTGACACATGTCAGTTGGTGAAAGCAGAACATCAACGACCCGCGGGATTATTGCAACCACTCAAAGTGCCTGAATGGAAATGGGAAGAAATCAGCATGGATTTCATCGTGGGATTGCCTAGGACCCAATCAGGATATGATTCGATATGGGTCATCATTGATAGGCTAACCAAGGTAGCTCACTTCATTCCCGTAAAGGAAAGCTACAGCGGATCCAAATTGGCAGAGTTGTACATGTCAAGGATCGTGTGTTACCATGGAGTGCCAAAGAAGATTGTGTCGGATTGAGGGACACAGTTCACCTCAAGGTTCTGGCAGAAGTTGCACGAAACCATGGGAACCCATCTGAACTTTAGTTCTGCCTATCATCCCAAAACTGACGGGCAGACGGAAAGAACCAATCAGATCGTTGAAGATATGCTAAGGGCATGTGCACTCAAAAACAATAGGAGTTGGGACAAGAACTTACCGTATGTGGAGTTTTCCTATAACAACAGCTATCAAGCTAGTATGAAGATGTCACTGTTTGAAGCCTTGTACGGGAGAAAGTGCAGAACTCCCCTATTTTTGAACTAAACGGGGGAAAGTAAAGTGTTTGGTCCAGAAGTACTACAAGAAGCCGAGGCGAAGGTAAGGGAAATTCGCAACAAATTGAGGATAGCACAGACACGCCAAAAGAGCTATGCTGATGTATGAAGAAGAGAGCTCGTTTTCAACGTGGGAGACTATGTCTATCTCAAGGTGTCGCCTATCCGAGGACTTCGTCGGTTCAAGGTGAAAGGGAAGTTGTCACCTCGATACATCGGACCCTTTCAAGTTCTGGAGAGGAAAGGCGAAGTGGCGTATCAACTAGAATTACCGGCTCATCTATCGGATGTGCACGATGTATTCCATGTGTCACAACTCAAGAAATGCCTGAGGACGCCTGAAGAGGTGTTACCCATGAATGAAGTGGACGTAGCTGAGGATTTGTCTTATGCCAAGCAACCATACAAGATTTTGGAGACAATGGAACGCCTCACCAGAAATAAAAGAATCTGGATGTGCAAGGTGCAGTGGAAGCATCACTCAGAAGAGGAAGCTACCTGGGAGCGGGAAGATGAGCTCAAGGCACAATTTCCGGAATTGTTTTCTTAGGAACACCAATCTCGAGGACGAGATTTCTTTTAAGGAGGGTAGAGCTGTAACACCCCAAAAATATTGTTAAGACCCTAAATCATGTTAAGAGGGGAATTTAAAAAATTCTGGACGTGTTGCATGTTTTGCAAAAATTCAAAATTTAAACTGGAATTCAAATTAAACTCAAATCAGAAAAGAAATAGAAAAAGAAAAAGAGAAAACAGAAAAAAACCGGCCAGTGGGCCGAAACCCACCAGCCGGCCCAGCCAGCGCCCGCGCCAGCCCGCAGCCTCGCGCGCTGCTGCCTCACACTGACAGGCGGGACCCACCCGATCTTCGTCTACCTCGCGACAGCGCCGGACTCCCTCGCACCCGAATCAAAACCGATCGGGATTTCGGCGTATCCCCGCTGAATTCTTTTCGTAGGCGACGCGGACATGATCTAAACCACCCCGCCGCCCTCCACCGTCTATAAAAACCCCAGCCTCGTTCTATTTTTCCCACGCGATCGCCGATTTTTCCTCCGGTGAGAACCGAGACTTCTCCGGCGAATTCTGGCTGATCTAAGCTCGGAAATTCCGATCTAACTCGCTGGTCTTGATCCACCGCCTCCGGGGAACCTTGCAGGTGCAGAAAACTCGGTGACTTGCGGTGTAAACACAGCGCCGACGAGCTTCGCCGTGGTTTTGCCTCAGACCTCATCGCCGATCACCTTCCAGGACCTCCGAGCTCAAGAAAACCCCCGAGGTGAGATCCCCGACCTCCCCTCTACCGATCTATACCATAAAATCACAGTTCTAGGAAGAATTCCGGAAGATCCGAAAGTTTCCGGCGAGATCGCCGCTTCCCGCCACCGTGCGCCGCCAGCAGCGCCGCCCGCGCTCGATCAGAGCGACGTGGCCGCTTGTGCGCCGTTTATTTTAAATCGCACGATAGGGTTTAAATCCCCGCGTACCGGTTCGATGTTATAATCTCGGCCGTCGGTTTAAAATCAGACGGTCCACGTCAGCCCCACGTTATAAATACTGGAAATCTTACGTGCTACCCCCTGGGGTTCTCGGGAAATAAGAGCTAGCCCCGGAAACTTCTGATCTAGCCCCTGGAACTCCAGAAAATCATGTAAATTCATTTAAAAATCAGTTTTAGCCCCTGGACTTAATGAAAATTAGGAAAAACACCTCTGATAAGTGTAGCTAGACCCCTGAAAATTCTTAAAATAATATTATAGACCCTGTAGTGGGGTAAGTTTAACTTTTTAGCCCTGTTTATTATTTAAATTAGGAAATTGAATATGTGTCTAGTGTTTAAAAATTAAAAAGTGGGACAAACATATTGTCAAAATTTAATTAAAGACTTTCTCAGTATTTAGGAAACTTTGGAGTGAGATAAAAACATATTTTGGGCTGAATTGAATCTGTTAAATTTATTATTCACATTTAGGGACACATTTTTAAGTAAAGAATAGTTCTAGAAAATAGGGAAAATAATTGTGAAATAGTTTACATCAGAGGCAAAGGTCAAAATATGTTATTAAATTATTTAGGACCAGAACCTATTCTGTTTAGATGATGTGTCTTACTATTTTCATAATAAAGTACACATTTATGCATAGGAAAATAAATCTGAAAATATAGCAACTAGTAAATGATAAATGGAGTTTCTAAAATCCAAACAATTCAGTTTAGGGTTGGTAGAAATTCTGAAGACACATATGGAGAAGAAAAATACCCTTCATGCACACTTGGTAGCTAAAAGGTGTATAAATTGGATATAAGGAATTTGTTTAAATTGGAAACTCATATAATATATACAAACATAAAATATGGATACAAAAGTAGAAATCATATGCACATGTTTAAAAGTGCATGGAAGCCAAAATCAACACACATAGAGTAACCACAACACATAGAAATGAGAATGACTTTCATAAATATGAATGTGTGGTTTGTATGAAGTGGAAGTGTGAACCATGTCTTATGGATTGTTGTTTTTCTTTTGCTATGTGTGATGGTATGATGTAGAACCTGCTCAAGAGCAAGTTATTTCTTTCCAAGATCAGGACTACCTATTTCAAGAGCAGCAGGAAGGAGGCAAGTGTCCTTGACCACTTTGATCCTATGTTAGGATGTGTAGCTAGAATTATTTGCATTGTCAATTGAAATATGAAACCCATGCTAGGAAGTTTCCCTAGAATTGCATTACCTTGTTTCCTTGTAGCCTGGGTTGGGATTTATTTTATCATGTCATTTATTATTATGCATATGCTTAGACATGCTTAGAATGGGATAATTGGGATATGAGATCATCAGTTTATTTTACCATACTCTTGAATGAGGTATTGTGAGTTATGTAGAGGTAGGGATCAAGGCAAGTTGGATGTTTTGGTTGTGTGCTGGGTGCACGAGACTCGGGTTTGTGTTTAGTACTTGCCTGGATCCTAAGGACCGGTTCATGGAGCATGTAACCTGGCTTTACAGTGCCAACCACATGCTGAGATGGGGCAGCTTGGCCAATTAATTAGGTGTATCCCCGGCGTAGTATGGGTGTGTTGGATGGTGCGGGGAGTAGGTGTCAGCTGGACTACCATATGAACCGCAAGGCTCAAGAGGGGGCCACTGCAGCAGGGTTGGAGCCTCTTGTATGCTGTTAGGGGTGAAACCTCAGTGGACCCACGCTCGTCGGGAATCCCTTTGTAAAGGCTTCGTAGTGATCTCCTGGCTACACACCTGGGAAGTGTGAATGTGGTTCGTAGACACTGGCATAATGGAGGTTCTTTTAGTCCACCCGGCAACGGGGGATGAAATCACTACATGTGGGTACAGTGGTACAAACTCTGCAGAGTCAAAACTATCATGGCAGCCGTGCTCACAGTCAAGAGCGGCTTGGACTTATTCATGATTAGAGGATTGATGATTTTGGAAGTTGTGGATGTTAAGCGGGGAGCTTAACATTGGAAATTATGTTATGGTTATTGGATTATGATGATGGGATGGGAGATTGGGACCAGTCCACCTGTGTAGTAATGTAGGTGCTTAATAAGCTAAGGTGATAGGTATTAATTGCGTAGTGCTTTAACCATGAGTTCAACCTCCCCTTGTTATAGCCATGCATGACATAATTTTCCCACACTTGCTGAGTACCATTGGTACTCAACCTTGCATATTTTGTTGGTTTATATTGCTGCTCAGGTCAAGATAATGCGGTGGTGTATAATGACCAAGACTTTGGGCCCGAAGAAGGTTTCTAGGTTCATGGAGACCCCCGGGCAACGCCTGTGATGGAGCCCTCAAGAATAATATTCCGCTGCTAGTTTGTTTATTTGTGATGAACTTATTATTGTCCATCGAGACATTTGCCATGTAAGACTTATTTATATTCGACGCCTGGCTTGTAATAAATGATGCTTCACTATTTGTCATCACATGTATGAGAAAATGATCCTGGCATACATGTGATATTCACTTGGTTGTTCTTCGGAAAAACCGGGTGTGACACAGCAGCGGAATATAAATCAAAGTTGCAGAAGAATTACAACTGTGATCACTCTCACGAACCTAGCTAAGCAGCAAAGGAGATATCCTGCCCGAGGATACCACTTTCTAGCAGCAGGAAATGTATTCAGTGGCGAGCTGGGTTTCTTGTGACCATGCAGCCAAGAATGGCGCTGTCATGCTTAACCCTTCACGGTATACGGCGGACTACTGTCACACCCGGTTTCTCCGAAGAACAACCGAGTGAATATCACATGTATGCCAGGATCATTTTCTCATACATGTGATGACAAATAGTGAAGCATCATTTATTACAAGCCAGGTGTCGAATATAAATATGTCTTTACAAAGCATGCGTCTCGATGGACGATAATAAATTCATAACATGTAAATAAACTAGCAGCGGAATATTATTCTTGTGGGCTCCGTCAAAGGTGTTGCCCAGGGGACTCCATGAACCTAGAATCCTTCTTCGGGTCCGAAGTCTTGATCATTAAACACCACATCGTCCCCTTGACCTGAGCAGCAATTTAAACCAACAAATATGCAATTTTGAGTACCGTGGGTACTCAGCAAGTGTGGGAAAGTTATGTCATGCATGGCTAGAGCAAGGAGAGGTTGAACTCATGGTTAAAGCACTACGCAATTAATACGTATCACCTTAGCTTATTAAGCACCTATATTACTACACAGGTGAAATGGTCCCAATCTCCCATCCCATCATCATAATCAAATAACCATAACATCATTTCCAATATTAAGCTCCCCGCTTAACATACACAACCTCCAAGGTCATCATCTTCTAATCATGAATAAGTCCAAGCCGCTCTTGACCGTGAGCACGGCTGTCATGACAGTTTTGACTCTGCAGAGTTTGTACCACTGTACCCACATGTAGTGATTTCATCCCCCGTTGCCGGGTGGACTAAAAGAACCTCCATTATGCTAGTGGCCACGAACCACATTCACACTTTCCAGGTGTGTAGCCAGGAGATCACTATGAAGCCTTTACAAAGGAATTCCCGACGAGCGTGGGCCCACTAAGGTTTCACCCCTAACAGCATACAAGAGGCTCCAACCCCGCTGCAGTGGCCCCCTCTTGAGCCTTGCGGTTCATATGGTAGTCCAGCTGACACCTATTTCCCGCACCATCCAACACACCCATACTACACCGGAGATACACCTAATTAATTGGCCAAGCTGCCCAATCTCAGCATGTGGTTGGCACGGTAAAGCCAGGTTACATGCTCCATGAACCGGTCCTTAGGATCCAGGCAAGTACTAAACACAAACCCGAGTCTCGTGCACCCAGCACCAACCAAATCATCCAACTTGCCTCGATCCCTACCTCTACATAACTCATAATATCTCATTCAATAGTAAGGTAAATAAATTGATGATCTCATACCCCAATTATCCCATTCTAAGCATGGCTAAGCATAAACATATAAATAAATGACATGATAAAATAAATCCCAACCCAAGCTACAAGGAAACAAGGTAATGCAATTCTAGGGAAACTTCCTAGCATGGGTTTCATATTTCAATTGACAATGCAAATAATTCTATCTACACATCCTAGCATAGGATCAAAGTGGTCAAGGACACTTGCCTTCTTCCTGCTGCTCTGGGAATGGATAGTCCTGATCTTGGAAGGGAAGAACTTGCTCTGGGGCAGGTTCTACTCATGTCAACCCACATAGCAAAAGAATATAACAATCCATAAGACATAGTTCACACTTTCACTCCACACATACATACATATGATAATCATTCACATTTCTAAGTGTTGTGTTTACCCCAGCTGTGTTGATTTTTAACTATTATGCACTTTTAAACATATGTATATGATTTCTAACTTTTGTATTTCAGATTTCTGTTTGCACACTATATATGAATTTTCAATTTGAATAAATTCTTTATATTAAATTAATATACTTCTTAACTATCAGGTTTGCATGGAAGGTACTTTCCTACTCCAGATGGGTTTTCAGATCTTCTACCAAGTCCTAAACTGAAATCTTTGGATTTGAAAACTTCATTTATCATTTTCTAGTTATGCATACCCATTTTCCTATATTTTCAGATTTATTTTCTATGCCTAAATGTGAACTTTATTAAAAAATATTAAGACACATCATCTAAACAGAATAGGTTCTGGTCTAAAATATTAAATACTATATTTTGAACTTCTCCTCTGATGTGAATTAATATAAATTTATTTTATCCATTTTCAGAATTATTTCCTATTCTAAAAATGTGTCCTATAACTAATAAATGTGAACAATCAATTAGACAGATTCATTTCAGCTTTAAAATCTACTTTTGAACTCATCCTAAAGTTTTCCAAGTGCTAGGAGAGTTTAAATTTGAATTTAGCATGTGTTTTTGTCTCACCCTTTTAAATTTAAATCTGAACTACATTTCCAAATTTCTAAATTTAATGTCATATAGGGTTAAAAAGGTAAACTCACCTCACTACAGGGTCTATTATATTATTTCATAAATTTCCAGGGGTCTAGCTACACATAACAGAGGGGTTTCCCTAATTTTTATTAAGTCTAGGGGCTAAAACTGATTTTTAAATAAATTTACATGAATTTCTATAGTTCTAGGGGCTAGATCAGAAGTTTCCGGGGCTAGCTCGCTTTTTCCGAGATCCCCAGGGGGTAGCGCGTAAGAATCCCGGCCTTTATAATGCGGGGCTGATGTGGATCGTCCGATTTAAAACAGACGGCTCAGATTAGATTGTCGAACCGGTACGCGCGGGTTTTAATTCTACCGTGCGATTTAAAATAGACGGCGCACAAGCGGCCACGTTGCCCTGGCCGGAGCCAGCCCGCGCTGCCCGGCGGCGCGCAGCGGCGGGAGGTGGCGATCTCACCGGAGAACTTCGGGTCTTCGTCTATATATCCTAAAACTGGGATTTCATGGCATAGATCGGTAGAGGGAAGGTCGAGGATCTCACCTCGGGGTTTTTCTTGAGCTCGGAGGCCTTGGAAGGCGGTCGGCGACGAGGTCCGAGATGGAATCGTGACGATGCTCGTCGGAGCTGTGTCTAGGGCGCAATCCACCGAGTTTTCTGCACCTGCGTGATTCCCCGGAGGCGGTGGAACAAGATCGGCGCGTTAGATCAGAAATCCCGAGAGAAGATCAAGAGAAAACGGCCGGAGAAGCTCTGGTTCTCACCGGGAGGAAAAACAGCTGATCGGGTGGGAAAAACGGGGCTACGCCGGCGTTTATATAGACGGGGGAGGGCGGCGTGTCGGTTGTGATCGAGTTTGAGTCATCCGGGACCAGAATTCGGCTGGGGAACGCGGTTTCCGGGGTGGTTTGGATTCGGCGCGCGGAGGAGTCCCGGCGGTTTGCGCGATCGCGCGAGGAAGACGATGACCGCGGGCCCCGCGTGTCAGTGAGAAAGAGAGGGGAGCGCGGCTGCGGGCTGGCGCGGGTGCGGGTGGGCCGGCTGGTGGGTTTCGGCCCACTGGCAGGGGTTTTGGTTTTTTTCTTTTTCTTTTTCTTTTCTATTTTGATTTGAATTTGAATTCCAATTTGAATTTGAATTTCTGCACCACATGCAATACGTCCAAAAAATTTTAAATTCCCCTCTTAACAGGTTTTGGGGTGTTACAGCTCTACGCCCTTAAAAAAATCTCGTCCTCGAGATTGGTGGTTCTAGGAAAACAATTCTGGAAACTGTGCCTTAAGCTCGTCCTCTCGCTCCCATGTGGCTTCCTCTTCCGAGTGATGCTTCCACTGCACCTTGCACATCCGAATTCTTTTATTTCTTGTGAGTCATTCCATTGTCTCCAAAATCTTGAATGGTTGCTCGGCATAAGACAGATCCTCAGCTACGTCAACCTCATTCATGGGTAACATCTCTTCAGGCGTCCTCAGACATTTCTTGAGCTGTGACACATGGAATACGTCATGCACATCTGATAGGCGAGCCAGCAATTCTAGTTGATATGCCACTTCGCCTTTCCTCTCCAGAACTTGAAAGGGTCCGATGTATCAGGGTGATAACTTCCCTTTCACCTTGAATCGACGAAGTCCTCAGATAAGGGACACCTTGAGATAGACATAGTCTCCCACGTTGAAAACGAGCTCTCTTCTTCGTACATCGGCATAGCTCTTTTGTCGTGTCTGTGCTACCCTCAAGTTGTTGTGGATTTCACTCACTTTCGCCTCGGCTTCTTGTAGTACTTCGGGCCCAAACACTTTACTTTCCCTCGTTTGGTTCCAAAATAGGGGAGTTCTGCACTTGCTCCCATACAAAGCCTCAAATGGTGACATCTTCATGCTAGTCTGATAGCTGTTGTTATAGGAGAACTCTGCATACAATAAGTTCTTATCCCAACTCCTATTATTCTTGAGCGCACACGCTCTCAGCATATCCTCAAGGATCTGATTGGTTCTTTCCGTCTGTCCGTCAGTCTGGGGATGATAGGCAGAACTAAAGTTCAGATGAGTTCCCATGGTTTCATGTAACTTCTGCCAGAACCTTGAGGTGAACTGTGTCCCTCGATCTGACACTATCTTCTTTGGCACTCCATGGAAACACATGATCCTTGACATGTATAATTTTGCCAATTTGGATCCGCTGTAGCTTTCTTTCACAGGGATGAAATGAGCTACCTTGGTTAGCCTGTCGATGATGACCCATATGGGTCCTAGGTAGTCCCACTATGAAATCCATACCGATTTCCTCCCATTTCCATTCAGGCACTTTGAGTGGTTGCAATAATCCCGTGGGTCGTTGATGTTCTGCTTTCACCAACTGACATGTGTCACATAGGGCAACATGTTCCGCGACATCTCGCTTCATGCCATACCATCAATACCAGCTCTTGAGGTCATGGTATATCTTCGTACTCCCAAGATGAATGGAATAGTCGGAATCATGAGCCTCCTTCAAAATCAATTCACGGATCTCCTTCACTTCAGGCACACAGATTCTTTTCCCATGCCACACCGTACCTTGTTCATCCTCTCTGAAACCAGGGGCTCTATTATCCTTGATGAGTTGTCGGACTTCTTGTATCTTCTCATCATTCTTTTGACCATCGCGTATGTCTTGCTCTAATGTGGAGTCCACTTCCATGGCGATGGCTTCACCACTATTCACCAGGCATAGATTGAGTCTTATAACATCGTCCTTCAATTCTGCAGGCATGTCCTTCAAGCTCAACCTATTGACCTGCACTTTCCGGCTTAAAGCATCTGCCACGACATTCGATTTCCCAGGATGATTGTTGATGCCCACATCAAAGTCGTTCATTACCTCTAACCATCTCCTTTGTCTGAGGTTGAGATCTGGCTGTGTGAAAATGTACTTTAAGCTCTTATGATCCGTATATATCTCTGTCATCTTCCCCATCAAGTAGTGCCGCCAAATCTTCAACGCGTGTACCACTACGGCTAGTTCTAGGTCATGTGTAGGGTAGTTCTTCTCGTGTTTCCAGAGCTTCCGGGATGCATAAGCTATGACATGTCCCTCTTGCATGAGAACACATCCCAACCCGTTTCCAGAGGCATCGCAGTACACCAAAAAGTTCTTCTGCATATCTGGCATAACTAGCACTGGGGCTGTTGTCAATCTTTTCTTCAGCTCTTGAAAACTCGTCTCGCACTGCGGCGTCCATGTGAATGTGATTCCTTTCTCCAACAGTTTGGTGAGGGGTCTCGAGATCTTGGAGAAACCCTCAATAAACCGTCGATAATACCCAGCCAATCCTAAGAAGCTTCAAACTTCCCCGACATTCTCAGGGGTCTTCCACTTCTGTACATCCTCGATCTTGGCGGGATCTACGGAGATTCCTCCCTCCGAGATTATATGTCCTAAGAAGGGAACTCTCTTCAGCCAAAACTCACACTTGCTCAACTTGGCATATAGTTGGTGTTCTCTCATCTTTTGCAACACCAACCTTAAATGTTTCTCATGTTCTTCTTAATTTTTGGAGAAGACGAGAATGTCATCTATGAAAACCACCAAAAATTTGTCCAGATATTCCATGAATACCTTGTTCATGAGATACATGAAGTATGTCGGGGCATTAGTTAGCACTAAAAGGCATGACTGTGTATTCATACAGTCCGTACCGAGATACGAAAAGCTGTCTTTGGAATATCAGTTTGCCTTATCTTAAGTTGGTGGTATCCCAACCTGAGATCAATTTTCGAGAACACACAAGCTCCTCTCAACTGATCAAACAAGTCTTCAATTCGGGGTAATGGGTACTTGTTCTTGATGGTTACTTCATTAAAGGCACGGTAGTCTACGCATAACCTTTGCGTTCCGTCCTTCTTGGGCACAAATATCACTGGAGCTCCCCATGGTGAGGAACTAGGACGAATGTACCCCTTCCCTCTCAATTCTCTTAAATGATCCTTGAGTTCTCCTAGCTGCTTGGAGTCCATCCGATAAGGTCTCTTGTATATCGGAGCTGTTCCAGGCACTAGCTCAATCGTGAATTCCACTTCACGATCAGGAGGCATACCTGGCAACTCCTCCGGAAAAACGTCTGGATATTCCCTGATAATCCTGATCTCCTCCACTTTGACCTCAACTTGATTTAATTTAATGTCCCTCCTAGGCTCTTGTATTGTTATGAACTTTACTCTTTTGCCACTAGGGTGAGTTAGTTCCACCGTTCTGGTCGAACAATGGATGATTCCCTTATGTTTGGTCAAGCAATCTATGCCCAAAATAATATCTATTCCTTGTGAATCTATCACTATGAGGTTGGCAGTAAATACTACCCCATTAATGTCTAGATTCACCTTGGGACACACTTGTCTTGTCCTTATTTCTCCACCTGGAGAGTTTACTGCTAGCATATGGTTCATTTGTGTTGTTGCTAGATCATGCTTCTTAACAAACCCTTGGGCAATGAACGAGTGGGTAGCACCAGAATCGAACAACAGGGTTGCAATGTGTAAATTGGCAGGAAACTTACCAACTACCACGTCGGGTGCCTCTTGCGCTTCCTCCATGGTCACGTGGTTCACCCGTCCTCGCATCACATTCTGCTGTTGCGGCTGCACGGGCTTCTTCTTTGGGCACTTATGGGCGTAGTGCCCCACTTCACCACAGTTAAAGCATTGCACCCGACCTTAGGTGCCTAGCCTTTGTTGTCTTGGGGTTGGTTCGGGGGTCCTTGTACTGCTGGTCGAGGTTGATATGCGGGGCGAGGCTGCTGTACAAACTGACGTTGTGGCTGTGTTGGTGCTGACGGAGGCCTGAAATTCGGGTTGTACCCTCTTGGCGCGGAGTAGGGTACCACAGCACGACTCGTCTGCCCCGTGGGTTGCTGCATCAGACGTGGGCGGGTGTTGCTACCCGAGCCTTGATGTGACCATCCCGCCTTCCTCTTGTTTTCATTTTCGAAGGCTGTCAGCTTCCTTTCTACAACAAGTGCTCTGTCCACCATCTTTTGGAAGCTTTCATACTCGTTGGAGGATATTGCACACTGCATTTCTGCTGTAAGTCCTTCCATGAAGCAATCCCTTTTCTGCTCATCAGTCTCTATGTCCCGTGGGGCATAACGGGATAGTTGGGTGAATTTAGTGAGGTATTCCCTCACAGTCATGTTTCATTGCTGCAGCCCCAAGAACTCCTTTCTCTTGTTTTTGAGTTCACCCCTGGATATGTAATGTTTGCGGAAGCTACGCTTGAACTCTTCCCAAGTGATGTTCTCAGGGTCATGATGGGCGGCCACGTAAGCGGTCCACCAATCAGCAGCAGATCCATGCAATTGGTGAGAGGCAAACAGCACCCTCTCATATCCTTGGCATTGTGTGATCCTCATCTTTCTCTCAATGGTCTTTAGCCAATCATCTGCCTCCAGAGGTTCAGCAGCACTTGCAAACTTTGGAGGTTGAGTCCCTAGAAACTCACTCAACCCTGGTTGGCGTGGTGCAGCTTGTGGAGGTGGAGCTTGGTGCAAGTTGGCCACCACTTGAGTCAGGCTCTGGATGAGCTGATTCTGATTTTCAAGCATTTGGTGGATGGGATCAACTCCTTCACGGCGACCACCCCTGTCTTGCCCTCCAGAAAGATGAGGGTTGCCGGCCTCATCGTTGTTGTTGGCGGGGTTGGCACCACGACCCTTTCCTCTTCCGGCCATCTATCATGATCAACCAAATGTCAATTTAAAGCATTACATATTAACTTCCCAATTTGCTTGTTTAAACTTTAAAATTTTGAGACCTTATGATATTTATATTTTCTGAGGGTTTCATGTCTCACGCAAAATAAATGCACTCTTAAATTCATAGGGGTTCACACATCAAGCAAAACAACCTGAAGACGAGGTTGTGGACAATTGCCCATGGCTTCCACAACTCACGTCACACACCACACGTTAACACACAATTAACTAAGGTATTGACTCGCCTACTCGATAACTTGCTGAACTATGGGAAAGGACTCTACACGATTCGTATCACTGAGATGGCTCCTCAGGATCTTCCTTATTATTGCGGCTGCCCTCTGACTCCACTTTGGGTGGGGAATCTGCTGGTGGAGAAGTGCAGCGACGCCTGCTCGCCCGGCGATCTGGGGAGTCAGGAGTCCATGTGTCTTCACGGTGACACACAGTTCATTCCCATCTCCTCTTTCTCTCGCCCTCAAGCTGGCTCGAAGCAACGCCTCAGTCTCCTTCAGGGTGTCACAAACATCCTGAAGCTCCTGCTGACACTTCTGCAGTCGAGTGCTGAGCATAGCAGCATCCTCCAAGCACAGGTCCATGTGCTCATGGGAAGTCCCCTGCTGCACTGGCGGGTACTTGTACTCCGTCGTACCACTCTCATGCTGGAGAACATACATGTACTCAGTCCTGTCCAGGTGGCGACGGTAGATGTGACCCTAGCAGGTGACGGCCTCCCAGGTGACATCCTTCTCCGCATCGACCTGTGTCTCTCGACAAGCTGGAGAGCGGTGGATCTTAAGCAGCTGATTTTCATGGATAATCCTCATTTCCGAACTCCATTCTTCCCGCTTCTCACGGACGGTCCGGGTGGAGCTATAGTGTATGATTAGCTTGCCCGTATTGCCGGCGGCTTGGAGCAGACGTCAAAGACGGCGCAACAAGCCTCCTACTGCCAATCCATAGGATAGATACGTCACCGGACGGTTCTCCTCTCTCAAGGCAAGGGCAACTACGGGAACTCTCCCTCCGGTGGACTTGCGAGCGGTGCGGATCATGCGAACCATCTAAAACATAAAGCATTTAAAATCAAGTTAGATAAGATTTAAATATAAATCGTGTTTTGAATAGAGTTGGGGCAAGGTGAATAAAGTGACGCATTAAATAACACTTTTCAACCCACACCTTTGTAAAATAGTTTTTAAGAAAATAGGGTCATTAAATACGTCCATTTCTACCTAGGTCCACGTTCCTACGGGCAACCTTGGCCCTGATACCACTTCTGTCACACCAGGTTTCTCCGAAGAACAACCGAGTGAATATCACATGTATGACAGGATCATTTTCTCATACATGTGATGATAAATAGTGAAGCATCATTTATTACAAGCCAGGTGTCGAATATAAATATGTCTTTACAAAGCATGCGTCTCGATGGACGATAATATATTCCTAACATGTAAATAAACTAGCAGCGGAATATTATTCTTGTGGGCTCCGTCACAGGCGTTGCCCAGGGGACTCCATGAACCTAGAATCCTTCTTCGGGTCCGAAGTCTTGATCATTAAACACCACATCGTCCCCTTGACCTGAGCAGCAATTTAAACCAACAAATATGCAAGTTTGAGTACCGTGGGTACTCAGCAAGTGTGGGAAAGTTATGTCATGCATGGCTAGAGCAAGGAGAGGTTGAACTCATGGTTAAAGCACTACGCAATTAATACCTATCACCTTAGCTTATTAAGCACCTACATTACTACACAGGTGAAATGGTCCCAATCTCCCATCCCATCAATATAATCAAATAACCATAACATCATTTCCAATGTTAAGCTCCCCGCTTAATATCCACAACCTCCAAGGTCATCATCTTCTAATCATGAATAAGTCCAAGCTGCTCTTGACCGTGAGCATGGCTGTCATGACAGTTTTGACTCTGCAAAGTTTGTACCACTGTACCCACATGTAGTGATTTCATCCCCCGTTGCCGGGTGGACTAAAAGAACCTCCATTATGCTAGTGGCCACGAACCACGTTCACACTTCCCAGGTGTGTAGCCAGAATATCACCACGAAGCCTTTACAAAGGGATTCCCGACGAGCGTGGGCCCACTGAGGTTTCACCCCTAACAGCATACAAGAGGCTCCAACCCCGCTGCAGTGGCCCCCTCTTGAGCCTTGCGGTTCATATGGTAGTCCAGCTGACACCTATTTCCCGCACCATCCAACACACCCATACTACGCCGGGGATACACCTAATTAACTGGCCAAGCTGCCCCATCTCAGCATGTGGTTGGCACGGTAAAGCCAGGTTACATGCTCCATGAACCGGTCCTTAGGATCCAGGCAAGCACTAAACACAAACCCGAGTCTCGTGCACCCAGCACCAACCAAATCATCCAACTTGCCTCGATCCCTACCTCTACATAACTCATAATATATCATTCAATAGTAAGGTAAATAAATTGATGATCTCATACCCCAATTATCCCATTCTAAGCATGGCTAAGCATAAACATATAAATAAATGACATGATAAAATAAATCCCAACCCAAGCTACAAGGAAACAAGTTAATGCAATTCTAGGGAAACTTCCTAACATGGGTTTCATATTTCAGTTGACAATGCAAATAATTCTATCTACACATCCTAGCATAGGATCAAAGTGGTCAAGGACACTTGCCTTCTTCCTGCTGCTCTGGGAATGGATAGTCCTGATCTTGGAAGGGAAGAACTTGCTCTGGGGCAGGTTCTACTCATGTCAACCCACATAGCAAAAGAAGATAACAATCCATAAGACATAGTTCACACTTTCACTCCACACATACATACATATGATAATCATTCACATTTCTAAGTGTTGTGTTTACCCCAGCTGTGTTGATTTTTAACCTTCATGCACTTTTAAACATATGTATATGATTTCTAACTTTTGTATTTCAGATTTCTGTTTGCACACTATATATGAATTTTCAGTTTGAATAAATTCTATATATTAAATTAATATACTTCTTAACTATCAGGTTTGGATGGAAGGTACTTTCTTACTCCAGATGTGTTTTCAGATCTTCTACCAAGTCCTAAACTGAAATCTTTGGATTTGGAAACTTCATTTATCATTTTCTAGTTATGCATACCCATTTTCCTATATTTTCAGATTTGTTTTCTATGCCTAAATGTGAACTTTATTATCAAAATATTAAGACACATCATCTAAACAGAATAGGTTCTGGTCTAAAATATTAAATAATATATTTTGAACTTCTCCTCTGATGTGAACTAATTTAAATTTATTTTACCCATTTTCAGAATTATTTCCTAACCTAAAAATGTGTTCCTATAACTAATAAATGTGAACAATCAATTAGACAGATTCATTTCAGCTTTAAAATCTACTTTTGAACTCAAAGTTTTCCAAGTGCTAGGAGAGTTTAAATTTGAATTTACCATGTGTTTGTCTCACCCTTTTAAATTTAAATCTGAATTACATTTCCAAATTTTTAAATTTAATGTCATATAGGGTTAAAAAGGTAAACTCACCTCACTACAGGGTCTACTATATTATTTCATAAATTTCCAGGGGTCTAGCTACACATAACAGAGGGGTTTTCCTAATTTTTATTAAGTCCAGGGGCTAAAACTGATTTTTAAATGAATTTACATGAATTTCTGTAGTTCCAGGGGCTAGATCAGAAGTTTCTGGGGCTAGCTCGTATTTTCCGAGATCCCCAGGGGGTAGCGCGTAAGAATCCCGGCCTTTATAATGCGGGGCTTATGTGGATCGTCCGATTTAAAACAGACGGCTCAGATTAGATCGCCGAACCGGTACGAGCGGGTTTTAATTCTACCGTGCGATTTAAAATAGACGGCGCACAAGCGGCCACGTCGCCCTGGCCGGAGCCAGCCCGCGCTGCCCGGCGGCGATCTCGCCGGAGAACTTCGGATCTTCGCCCATTCCTCCTAAAACTGGGATTTCATGGCATAGATCGGTAGAGGGGAGGTCGGGGATCTCACCTTGGGGTTTTTCTTGAGCTCGGAGGCCCTGGAAGGCGGTCGGCGATGAGGTCCGAGATGGAATCGCGGCGATTCTCGTCGGAGCTGTGTCTAGGGCGCAATCCACCGAGTTTTCTGCACCTGCGTGATTCCTCGGAGGCGGTGAACAAGATCGGCGTGTTAGATCAGAAATCCCGAGCGAAGATCGAGAGAAAACGGCCGGAGAAGCTCTGGTTCTCACCGGGAGGGAAAACAGCTGATCGGGTGGGGAAAACGGGGCGACGCCGGCGTTTATATAGATGGGGGAGGGCCTTGTGTCGGTTGTGATCGAGTTTGAGTCGTCCGGGACCAGAATTTGGCTGGGGAACGCGGTTTCCGGGGTGGTTTGGATTCGGCGCGCGGAGGAGTCCCGGCGGTTTGCGCGATCGCGCGAGGAAGACGATGACCGCGGGCCCCGCGTGTCAGTGAGAAAGAGAGGGGAGCGCGCGGCTGCGGGCTGGCGCGGGGGCGGGTGGGCCGGCTGGTGGGTTTCGGCCCACTGGCCGGGGTTTTGGTTTTTTTCTTTTTCTTTTTCTTTTCTGTTTTGATTTGAATTTGAATTCTAATTTGAATTTGAATTTCTGCACCACTTGCAATACGTCCAAAAATTTTTAAATTCCCCTCTTAACAGGTTTTGGGGTGTTACAATTACCTGCAAAACAACAAATCTGCAAGAGTGAGAATGAAGGCTCACCAAGACTTAACCATCTCTCCTAAGGAATGCAACTCTACATGGAGGTAACTTAAGTCATAAACATGTAAGTTGCATAAAGACTCGCCTACAAGTTCATACTTAATTTTCAGATTTTAGCCATCATAGTAATGATCTTGCGCCGAGCAACATTGGAAATCCACAATCAAACAAGAAACACTTCATTCCAACGTTACTTGTCCAAGGTGGAAAATAACTTTAATTTACTCTATCCCTGCTTCATACATGGTTTTCATGCAATTCAAAATTATCATAACAGCATATAAAACTGGCAAACTGTTATCACACAACTTTGATAACTACATCACAACACAGTGAGCAAGCGGTACTCATATCCGCGAGGTATGGTGATTCGAATAAAACACAACCCGGCTTATTCGACACATATGCCCGCCTTTGAAGACCCAAATCTGGCTTCCTTTATTACTGTAAGTGCATCTAGGTATCCCCATAGGTTTTGGATGATTGATGACAACAATTAAGAGACTAATGAGCTGAGATGATCATACGCACAGGATACTTCCAAGGTGGACACCTAAACTCTCAAAAAGGAAAAGGATGAAGAACGACGTCGAAGACTTGAAGAGTAGAAATTTGGGTTTCATTTGAGTCTTTAGTAGGCTAGCCGTGTAAGAGTGAGAGAGTATGTGTCAAGTGCATTGAGATCATAGAAGAGATCTCAAAACGTTAGAAGTGTCGAATCCTTAGTGGAGAGTGCTAGTGAGGTAAACTCGGGTAGGCCGGACTTGTCCGGGTCAGAGGCCGGACTAGTCCGGAAGTCCTACGACTTAGTCCGTTTTTGGGCGGACTAAGAGTTCCTGACTGAGTTCGAACTTGTCCGTTTTGGGACGGACTAGTCCGTTTCTCTCTTGGTGAGAGTGTTTTGGGACTAAGTCCAAGTAGACCGGACTTGTCCTCCTCAGTGGTCGGACTAGTCCGGGCTAGCTAGACTTGTCATTTTCACACGGACCAAGAGTTCTTGTGTGAGTTCGAGCTAGTCCATTCTGAGGCAGACTAGTCCGTATGGTTGTGAAATGAGAGCTCCCACGGCTAAGTCATGGTGGACCGGACTTGTACGCCTTAGTGGCCGGACTAGTCCGGGTCCTCCAGACTTGTCCGTTCTCACCTGGACAAAGAGTTCCTATGTGAGATCGGACTAGTCCATTGTGAGGCAGACTAGTGTGGAAATCTGTGAGCGTTTGAAATTTGAACTTTGTGGAGTTGGTGGCTTTGTGATGTCAGTGGTCCCCGAAGACCGGACTAGTCTGGGGTCCTGACCAGACTAGTCTGGACTTTAGTTGGTGGCAACGGTTGGCTGTCAGGACTTCTATAAAATGAGATGCCCCGACATTATTTAGACTACCCTGGAACCCTAGCACCACCGTAGTCATCCTAGAGCCTCTCTAAGCCTTCTCCATTGCCTACTCACCCTCTAGAACCAGTTCTTGATTGGATTTGGGTGTGTGAGGAGAGGAGAAGGAAGAACTTCGTGTTTTGGCTCTTGGAGTGATATCGTGCACTTGGTGTGAGTTTTTGTAATCTGTGGCTTGTGAGATTTGTGAAGTTTTGAGGACGTGATCAAGTGGGAGCCTCAGATTATGAGCAGCCCCAAAATATTGTAAGTTCACCCTTGAGATAGTGGAAGAACCGGGTTGGCCTTAGTGGCGACTTGGTGAGGAAAGGATTGTTAAACCCGGTCCTTTGTGGACTCCTCAACGGGGACGTAGATTCCTGAGTGGAATCGAACCTCGGGCAAAAATCTCCGTGTCTCTTCCTGTATTTACAATTCCATTGATCGCTAAATTGCTTAGGGCTCACTTTTTCTATTTTTATCATATAGTGTTCCTCATTACAATCTTGCAATCCATTTCAATATTCCCTCATACCTGTCATATTAGATTGCTAGTTATTTTATCCGCATTTTGT
The DNA here is from genome assembly GCA_030760725.1 of Neostapfia colusana. Lineage (NCBI taxonomy): Eukaryota > Viridiplantae > Streptophyta > Magnoliopsida > Poales > Poaceae > Neostapfia > Neostapfia colusana. Next base: position 23,894,440 of record JASWHV010000011.1, read on the forward strand.
TAGGCTAAAACCTGAAGAAAAAACACATAAAAATCAAGTTTTAGGTTTTTCTAGCAGGCTGACCGGACTAGTCCGCCCCTGAGCCAGACTAGTCCGCCCCTTGTGTTCTAATCTCATTTAATTAAGTCATTTAAAGTATTTTAGCCCATTCACCCCCCTCTAGGCAACTTTCAATTGGTATCAAAGCAGGTCTCTCCATCAAGAGTCTAACCACTCGGAGAGAAGATGGACGGAGTGGAGGGATACGAGATTCTGCCGATGTCACAAGGCGACAACACACATGAAAGGAAGAAGAACACGTATGTGCTGCAAGACCATTCAAGTGACGATGAAGAAGTTCGTCAGCTCAAGACGCGACTTCGCGAGAAGCTAGGTTACTCAAGTAAAGAGGAGAAGAAGAAGACGAAGAATCAAGAAAGGAGTGGTCAACCGGACTACTCCCAATATCCTTTTAATTATGAGTGATTAACTTCTAACAATCATTACTTGTCTATTCCTCTTGGCAAACCTCCTCAATTCGATGGAAATGATTACTCCATGTTGAAGCATAATATGAAGATGCATCTAATCTCTTTAAACCCTAGCTTATGGCAAATTGGTCTAACAGGTGTCCATCTTCCAAGGAATGAAGAAGACGTTACCCCGGAGCAAGTCATCCTACTCCATCGCAATGCTCAAGCACTTGGGGTCATCACCTCATCCTTGACTCGAGAAGAGTTCAACCGAGTCGATGGATTGGAGGTGGCCAAAGACATATGGGACACACTCAAGACGGCGCATGAAGGCAACCGAGTCATTAGGGAGGCTAAGATCGAGATGATTGAAGGAGAGCTTGGGAGGTTCACCATCATGGATGGTGAGTCCCCTCAAGATATGTACAACCATCTCAAGGTCCTCATCAACAAGATCTGATCTTACGGATGCACCCAGTGGACGGATCATGAAGTGGTGAAGAGAATGATTCGGGCACTCATGCCTCGAAACATTGCTCTTTGCTCCTTGATCCGTGAGAGCCCAGGATATGCTCAAATGACCCCGGAGGAAGTGCTTGGAAGAATCATCAACAATGAGATGATGGAGAAGGAAGCCATGTTCTACAACGACCTCCAAAGGCTCGCCTCCTCCAAGAAGAAAGATGTTGCTTTCAAAGCAACATCCTCATCACAAGACTTCAAAGCAAGTGATGATGGGAGTCTCGACACCGATAAATAAGAGGCGCTCTTCATCAACAAGTTCAAGAGGATGATGAGAAGAAGGAAGGGGAGCAACCACTATGAGAAAAAGAACAAGGAAAGGTCCAAGCCCAAGACGAAAAGAGCATGCCAAAACTGGGGTGAATATGGACACTTCATTGTGGATTGTCCATATGAAGAGACCAAGAAGAAGAGAGATGGCAAGTCCCAAGAGAAGAAGTTCATCAAGAAAAAGAAGCCATCGGGACATGCTCACCTTGGGAAGGAATGAGACTCAAAGGAAGACTCATCCTCCGAGGATGAAGAGAAAGTTGCGAAACTTGCCATTGGAAGGAGCAAGCTCTTCCCGACCTTGAAGACTTCAAGTATACATGTCTCATGGCTAAGGAGGGAAGAAGAAAGGTTAAATCTAAACCTATCCTCCTCTACTTCTTCACATGATAGCTTTGATAGTAGTAGTGAAAATGAATCCATGCTTAAGGATCTAAGTAGGAGCACCTTGAAAAAGATGAGCTTGTTGTCAGAAGAAATCTTTGAGAAGGAGGAACTCATCAACCCTCAAGAAGACATGCTCATTATTGAGAAGGAGAGATGTCATGAGCTTGAATAGCTCCTTGAGGTTGAAAGGGAAAGAAGCAAGGCACTTGAGCGTGACTCGCTTTGAGCAAGGAAACTTGCTCAAATCTTGAGGACACAACTATTGTTCTCAAGGACGAAATTGTTAACTTGACAAAAGTAAACAAGATCCTTGAAACACAAGTTGAGTCCCTCAAGATCAATGCACCTTCTTCCTCCATGATTCCACCCTCCTCAAAGAAATCTTCCGAAGCAACTAAAAATTGCAAGTGCTCAAACTTAATCCTAAAACTTAAGGATGAACTCAAGTTGGTCCAAAACAAGCAATCACTAAAAGGTGGGATCCTTGACAAGGAAAAATTGGCATATGCAAGAAGTGCATATACCAATGTAAGACCTATACATATCAAAGATGGTCTTGGCTATTCTCGGGAGTGGAAGCAACATGCTAAAACTCTCAAGAATGGGAAAGACTTGATTGTTTTTGTCAAGGGGGTTCATCCAACAAAGAAAATGGAAAGAACATTGCAAACTCATCTAACATGCCTAAAAATGAACCTCATCCTTTGTTCCATAACTTTGATGCTTCATATATTTTATTGAGGAACAAATTTGGAAAGACCTATGCTAGGTATGTTGGACCACTCCGTAAGAGTCCAAAACTTTGCGTGTGGGTGCCCAAGTGCCTCTTGACTAACATGAAAGGACCCAACTCCGTTTGGGTACCAAAAGGTAAGGCATAACTCTATTTTGTAAGCATACTCCTTCGGTGGATCAAAATTGGTGCTCGACAGTGGATGCACAAACCATATGACCGGAGAGAGAAGGATGTTTGTGGAGTATGAGGAAAATGAAGATCCAAGTGAAGGAATATACTTTGGGGACAATAGCCAAGGGAAAATCCTTGGCATCGGTAAAATTGCTATTTCTCCCCATCATACTCTTTAAAATGTTTTGCATGTTGACTCCCTTGATTATAACCTTCTATCCATATCCCAACTATGTGATAAAGGTTATAACTGTATTTTCACTAACGAGGGTGTGACTGTCTTAAGAAGAAGCAATAACTCAATCGCCTTTAAGGGCGTGCTCAAGGGAAAGATTTACCTTGTGGATTTCACCACGGATAAAGCTCAACTTGACACGTGCTTAATGGCGAAGACCAACATGGGATGTCTTTGGCATAGACGGTTAGCCCATGTTGGGATGAGAAATTTGCAAAAACTTCTTAAGGGAGAACACATTCGAGGCTTGAAAAATGTTGTTTTCGATAAGGACGAGCCATATAGTGCTTGTCAAGCCGGAAAGCAAGTTGGAGCTCGACATCCATCCAAAAATATCATGACGACTACAAGACCTTTGGAGCTACTTCACATGGACCTCTTCGGTCCAATCGCCTACATAAGCATCGGCGGTAACAAATATGGTCTTGTAGTTGTAGCTTGGCTGTTATTTTTGCATGACAAAGGCAAAACTCAAGGTGTGCTCAAGAAATTTTTGAAGAGAGCTCAAAACGAGTTCTCCTTAAGAATCAAGAACATAAGGGGCGATAATGGCACCGAGTTCAAGAACTCAAGTGGAAGAATACTTGGATGAAGAAGGCATCAAGCATGAGTTTTCAGCCCCCTATTCCCCTCAACAAATCGGGGTGGCTGAAAGGAAGCATAGAACTCTTATTGAGATGGCAAGAACCATGCTTGATGAGTACAAGACGTCGGACCGGTTTTGGGCGGAAGCGGTTAACACCGCTTGCCATGCCATAAACCGGTTGTACCTTCATTGACTTTTGAGGAAGACATATTACTAACTTCTAACCGGTAATAAACCCAACATCTCTTATTTTCGTGTCTTTTGGAGCAAGTGTTATATTCTCAACAAGAAGCCTAGGACTTCGAAGTTTGCTTCAAAGTCCAATATAGGTTTCTTGCTTGGTTATGACTCAAACACCTACGCCTATTGTGTTTTCAACAAATCTTTTGGAATTGTTGAAATAGCGAGAGACGTAGTGTTTGATGAGACTAATGGCTCCCAAGTGGAGCAAGTTGATCAAAGTGTGCTAGATAGAGAAGTGGCTCCACAAGAAGCACTTAAAAGGATGGCACTTGGATACATTTTCCCTCAAGAACATCCTTAAGACTCAAATGATCATCCAACAAATGAAGATACGTCTCCTTTCCATGATCAATCTCAAGATGAGCAAGGCCAACCTCAACAAGATCAAAACGATCAAAGTCAAGAAGGAGGATTGGATCAAGGGGGAGACGAAGAAATGAACGACGATGTAGATGAAGATCAAAGAGTCCAACCACCTCATCCAATAGTGCACCAAAGTGTTCAACGGGATCATCCCGTCGACAACATACTAGGAGACATCTCCAAAAGGGTAACCACTCGTTCTCGAATAGCTAACTTTGTGAACATTAATCTTTTGTTTCCTCTTTGGAGCCTCTCAATGTAGAAGAAGCACTTCAACATTCGGATTGGGTGGTGGACATGCAAGAGGAACTCAACAATTTTGAAAGAAATCAAGTATGGGAACTCGTGAAGCGACCTAACAAAAATGTTGTGGGAACCAAGAGGGTGTTCCGCAACAAGCAAGAGGAGTATGGGATTGTAACAAGAAACAAGGCAAGACTTGTTGCAAAGGGATATGCACAAGTTGAAGGTTTGGATTTCGATGAAACTTTTGCTCCCGTAGCTTGGCTTGAATCAATTCGTATCTTGCTTGCCTTTGCTACTCACCATGATTTCAAGCTATACCAAATGGATGTGAAAAGCGCTTTCCTCAATGGTCCGATCAAGGAGGAAGTGTACGTAGAGCAACCACCCGTATTTGAGGACGATAAGTATCCTAACCATGTCTTTAAACTTCGGACAACCCTCTATGGCCTCAAACAAGCTCCTAGAGCTTGGTATAAGTGTCTTAGAGACTTTCTCATTAAAAATGGTTTTAGTATAGGTAAGGCCGATTATACACTCTTCACTAAGCATTTTAACGATGATTTATTTGTGTGCCAAATATATGTCGATGACATTATATTTGGTTCTACTAACAAAGCTTTTTGTGATGAGTTTTCAAAGATAATGACCGAAAGGTTCGAGATGTCAATGATGGGGGAATTGAAGTTCTTCCTAGGATTCCAAGTCAAACAACTCAAGGAAGGAACGTTTATAAGTCAAACCAAGTATACTCAAGACATACTCAAGAGGTTCGACATGGACAAAGCCAAACCCATCAAGACTCCAATGGGAACCAAACACCTTGACCTAAATGAAAATGGTCCAAGTGTGGACCAAAAGGTATCTCGTTCCATGATAGGTTCCTTGCTTTATCTTTGTGCATCTAGGCCCGACATAATGCTTAGTGTGTGTATGTGTGCACGGTTCCAATCCGCTCCTAAGGAGTGTCACTTGACAGCCGTTAAGAGGATTCTTAGATATTTAGTTCATACTCCTAACCTAGGACTTTGGTATCCCAAGGGATCCAAGTTCAATCTCATCGGATACTCCGATGCCGATTATGCTGGTTGTAAATTAGATAGGAAGAGCACGTCCGGGACTTGCCAATTCCTTGGTAGGTCCATGGTTTCGTGGTATTCGAAGAAACAAAACTCCACTGCCTTATCCACAGCAGAAGCGGAGTACATCGCATCCAAAAGTTGTTGTGCACAAGTTCTATGGATGCGACGAACTCTTAGGGACTATGGTTACACTTTGAGACATAATCCACTCCTGACAATGAGAGTGCCATCAAGATTGCTCACAATCCCGTGGAGCATTCTAGAACCAAACACATTGATATTTGTCACCATTTCCTACGAGATCACTCTATCAAGGGTGATATCGTTATCTCTCATGTTAGGAGTGAGAAGCAATTGGCGGATATCTTCACCAAACCCCTTGATGAGAAACGATTTTGTGACCTAAGGAGTGAATTAAATATCCTAGATTTTCGAAACGTTGCTTGAGCCATGCACATCTGTTTGTTACTTGTACATAAACTTCAAAAATCACATGCTTTCAAAATTCTACCCCAAATCTCTCTTACTCTATGAAAATTATGTTTAAAAGGACACTTTGTCAAATATGGTCATTGTTTGTTTGATATATGCATACTTACCATGTCTGTCAAAGATATTTGCAAAAACTTGTCCAAAAAGGATCATATTCTTGAGCCAAAGTTTAGATTATATGAAATTTCAGCCTACAGCCGGACTAGTCCGCCCATGGGCCAGACAAGTACGGGCTGTCTAGGTCGGACTTCTCAGCGGACAAGTCCAAACCGGACTAGTCCGCCTGGGAGGCCAGACAAGTCCGGCACTGGAGAAGTCCGGCTCTGGGACTTAAGCTCCCATGGGCGGCCAGACTCCCTTCTCTCCCCACTTTCAACTCTCTCTCTCTCTCTCTCTCTCTCTCTCTCTCTCTCTCTCTCTCTCTCTCTCTCTCTCTCTCACTCTCTAAGCGTGAACCGCTCCCCATTGGCAATTTTTGCTTTTCTCCACTAAAAATCTCGTCCAATTCACGGATTGGAACCCTAAGGAGTGCAGAAACTCTTCCCTATGCTTCGTTGCTCAAGTTTCACCTCCGATTTCATCACATTTGGAGATTTTAAGAGGTATTCTTGACCTACCCTAAAATCTCTCCTTTTCTTCATTCTTAGGTTTTTTTCTAGAAATCTCTTCACAAATGTTGTTCCTCAAGTCACTGCGATGGTAGCCTAGGAGTATTGCGACTTGATTCAAAGTTTTTGCAAAAATTGTTAGGGTTAGGGTTCTTCCTGTGTAACCCGAACTAGTACGGTTTATGGGCGGACTAGTCCGGTCCCTAAACGGACAAGTCCGGTCTACCCAGGAGAAACCCCAACTTTAGCCATTTTAGTGAATTCTTTCGCAATATTCCACTTCCTTGACCTCTTATCTCTTGTTTCTCAGGCAATATGTCGGACTCCGACCAAAGCTCTCCTCTTGCAAGTCCAGCGGTCGAGGAGGCTCGACAAGCCCTCCATCGGCGCATTGCCGAAGAGAGGGTGGCAAAGGAGGCCCAAGCGGCTAAGGATGCCGTCATTCGAGAGGCAAGAACAAAGAAGAGACATGATCTCGACGAGCAGGCACACATCGCCAAAGCCATTGAAGAATCTTTGGCAGATCAACGGAAGAAGAAAAGGGCCGAACATGAAGCCCATAAATCCTAGGCTGCTAGTGCCGTAGAGCCCAAGAGGAAGAAGTTGGTCACTTTGGGAGAGAAAGAGCGGGACAAAGAGAAGGAGAAAGAACTCGAGGGTTGGGTTCTTCGTGACCCGAAGAAAGGCAAGGCTCCACTTCCTTAGGAGCCCAAGAACAAAAAGGCAACTGCCAAGGCACCGACAAAGAGGGCAGGAGGCATAGTAATCAGTGAAAAGGGGCAACCGAAGCCCATCGGTCCCCTGAAGATGGCTGCCCCTGCTAGAGATCCAAACCGGCAGCCCAACAATCCAGCATATGTGTTCAAAGGAAAGGGTGCTGACAAGGCGAGAAGGCTGAGAATGGATAAAGTCTACGACTATGAGAAGCACACAGCCAACCCTAGGTTTTGGTGTGACTTCTATTGTGACTACTACCGCCTAGTTTACTTGAAGATGAAGACTCCAGTAGCTCAAGCTCAATGGGTGGATTGGTATTACATGGACAAAAGGAGGCATAAAGCTTTTGATGCGGTGATTGAAGCCGCAGAGCGCCATGGAATCAAGAAAATCATGAGTTTCAAGTATGATTGGAACATTGAAGTGATTGTGCAGTTTTACACCACCGTTTACTTCTCCACCTACGGTGACCGAAAAATCACTTGGATGACTCATGGAGAGCAGTACTCAGCCACATATGAGGAGTTTGCTCAGATACTTGGCCTTGAGGAGCACCTAGACGATGAGATTATCATTTCTAACCTAAAGGCAGTGGATAGGGATCAGCTTGACTACATGTATCCTAATCATGTTCCCTATAAGGCCGGGCTTGCTAGGAACATCAAGCCATTCTATAGCATCCTCAACCGTATTTTGAGGAGAACTATTGCCCCTAAGGATGGAGATGCAGGGGTGATTCAAGGAAACTTAAGACATCTCGTCCTTTTGATTGATGGTGAAGAGAAGTTCAACCTCGTTGAACACATCTATGATGACATCTTCAACATCTCTCACACTCCCGACCGCTCATATGGGTATGCACCATATATCATGTGCTTAATTGAGAAGGTGTCAGGGCTTGTCTTTGTCAAGGATGTGACTCATCGACCTCTCCGTCCTCAGCTGCCCCCAACTGTGCCAGAACCTTCCAGAAAGAAAAATGCTCAACCTCCTTCCAGCTCAGTGGCTCCTCCTAGCTCAGTGGCCCCTTCATCACATCATCCTCCGAAGTCGATGAGCGGATTCTTCAAGTGCTTTAACACGCTCTGCGCCTCCTATCGGCGTGTGGAGGTCCAGACTCGACGCATGGAGAGGCATCAGGAGAAGTACCTCAAGGTTGTGTGCGACAAGATTGAGGTGCCTATGTATCCTCCAGAGGAGAGTGATGGGGAGCTCACTCCTTATCCAGAATTCACCACTGATGAGCTCGCCCACTTCAGGGAAGATGGAAGCTCTTCCAAGGCCATGCCTCCATCCACCACCGTCGATGACAAGGAAGATGATACGGAGGCCATGGAGAGCGATGAATATGGCGATGAAGAAGAAGACGGTGAAGATGACGAGTAGACTTAGGCGTATCTTATTCCTTTTTTTTCCTTTTTGGTGCCTTGATGCCAAAGGGGGAGAGATGGAAGAGGATGTCTGTTTTATCATCTTCTAGTCTTGTAATAGATCCTTGGACATGACTATCTATGTTTTATGCATTGTGTCTATCTTGTGTAAGACTACGTGTGGACCTTATGCTTATATTTGATCTTATGGCTTATATTTGATCATTGTTTCCCTTTGCTATGTTTTACTGTCTTATCACATTTTTTAGCACAACACATAGGCACCCCACCATAACATGTGAATGTATGTCAACTCCCCTCTTTTACTGTTGCATACATCCAGTGGGAGTTATGCATACACACACTTGTTATGAAAATCAAATTTTTACCTCTTATGTTGAAACTTAATGTGTTGTCATCAATCACCAAAAAGGGGGAGATTGTAAGTACATCTAGGTATCCCCGTGGGTTTTGGATGATTGATGACGACAATTAAGAGACTAATGAGCTGATATGATCATAAGCACAGGATACTTCCAAGGTGGACACCTAAACTCTCAAAAAGGAAAAGGATGAAGAACGACGTCGAAGACTCGAAGAGTAGAAATTAGGGTTTCAATTGAGTCTTTAGTAGGCTAGCCGTGTAAGAGTGAGAGTGTGTGTGTCAAGTGCATTGAGATCATAGAAGAGAGCTCAAAGCATTAGAAGTGTCGAATCCTTAGTGGAGAGTGCTAATGAGGTAAACTCGGGTAGACCGGACTTGTCCGGGCCAGAGGCTAGATTAGTCCGGAAGTCCTACGGCTTAGTCCGTTTTGGGGCGGACTAAGAGTTTCATATTGAGTTTGGACTTGTCCGTTTTGGGACTGACTAGTCCATTTCTCTCTTGGTGAGAGTGTTTTGGGACTAAGTCCTGGTAGACCGGACTTGTCCGCCTCAACCAACCTCCACGTTCGCCTTACCATCCCGGTCCAGGCCAAATGTGGTATGAAGCATTTTCACACCCATCGCAGGTCGAGACCAACCTTGAGCGCTCCATCCTACAGGAACATCCCCGTACCCATCTCATTTTCATGAGGGTGCTCTTTTCATCAACCTCTCGCGAGTAACTCCATTACTCGACCTTTCTCGCGAGTAGCTTTTTACTACTCGACTTCTACCGAGCTAGCTACAACATTAGCCTAGCATCTACAACGAGGCAAAGCCTACACTAAACCTTCTAATCAGGGATGTAATAGCCATGCAAGTGGGTTTCAATCATCCTAGACTTAATGCACAATATCAAGTCTAAAAACCATGAGGTGAAGTAAAGCAAAATTTAAAACGGTAACGATATGCAAACGAGGGCTTGCCTTGCTCAACTGTTTTGTTAGAAGCTAGGAGTTAGTCTTCCTCTGGAGGATCCGCCAAACTCATCACAAGATGGAGATCCTCTCTGCAGAGTCGTGTCCTCGTCGAACGTCGACGTCACGTGCTATTAAGATGATTTATGCACATGTATTCAAAAGCAATTTAGAAAATGATTCAAAACTGTTGTACCAGTTAACTCACACCTAAAAGGGACAAACAACAGCAAGGTTTCTGTTGTTCATGCTACAACCTTAGAGATGATGAAAGCTAGGGTGAAAAAAGATACTAGTAATCACCATGTGATTAAGTCCATTATATGAACACATAAACCTAAAAGATGGTAGCTCAAGTTCCAGAGGTCCAATAAAGCTGAAAATTTAACCACAGCTTCTATGTAAGGTATTTAGGCAGTGTGCAAAAATTGAGCTCATGAAATGGCTTCATGTGAGCACAACACATCCTTATGTAGTTTTCACTAACCTGCCTTTACCCCCTAGATATTAAACTTTCCTATGCTGCAAAGTAGACTTTTGTGAATTAAAAAATGTCCTGAGTCCATAGGAATTTGTTTTACCATTTTTAGAGTTTCCTACGTGGAGATATGGATTTTACAAAGAATGGGGAAAAGCTGAAATTGTCTCTGTTTAGTTTTCCAATTTTTCGGAGACATAAGGAATGAACACATCATTTGACCAAGCAAATGAGGTCCAATGCCTATGAAATTTTTACTGGAGTTCAATAATTTTTGGAAGAATGTCCTGCCCAAATTTGGGAATTTTTCAATAAACAGAACTCCTGTAAAAGTTCCCAAAATATGTTTCTTAAATGAATAAATAAGCCAAATCCAGAGATTTTCATAAATATTTGGCTGCACCCCTGGATAGTACTCTTTGAGAGAAATGCCGAAAAATTTGTTTCACAATTTTGGGACACTCCTATACAAAGTTATGGCTCTCCAAAGTTTGTACTAAAATGGGAAATTCTGGAAATGTTTAAAACCTGCCCGTGGGTCCCACCTGTCATCCCTAACCTTCATCCTCACGCCAAACAAGGCAGTGGCAGCTCCCTCCGGCGAGGGTCACCGGAAAGGACCTTCCCGGCCACCTTTAGTCCCCCTGCTGGCCGCCCCCCCCCCCATTTTCCCCCACGCTGAATCTGTTGGTGATGTCGCCGGCGGCTGAAACTCGCCGGAAAACAGGGCTCACCGGCAACAGCAAACCCTAATGCTCTGGCAAGGTCGTGCATGGTAAATTCTCCACCAAATGGTCGGTTCTTGGGCTCTAAAGCACCAGAGGATCATGTAGAAGACCGACATGAGGTCTAAACAAGCCGGGGAGCGCTCCAAACCTATCGGCACCGTGCGCCCGATATGGTCCAGCGGTATACCCTCGAAAAGAACTCGGATTCCTCACTCTACACTCAGTTTCTTGGTCTAAAATTGATGGAGGAGGTGTGCTAGGCAGTTAAGATCCTGTGTGTGAAGTTTGAAACACAACAAACATGATTTGAGGATGAATTTTGCAATTCCTTACCTCAAGGTCAGTTTCTGCCGCCCGGGAGAAAATCTTGAAATTATCCCTCTGTGATCAATGGCTAGGGCTGAGCTTCGGAGGTGAGCAACTATACTTGTAGGTACACAGATGGGGTGGCTTGCTTGGGCATGATCACTACTGGTTTGGGCTGCCCACGGTGACCAGTTCGGTTCACTTCAGTTTCAACACGGGAGCAATGGAAACTTTGCTCTTTCTAGGAGTCAGTGAGCTCGGGACGGCGGAGGAAAGGTGCTATCCGGATAGAGCACTCGTGGGCACAGCTCTTTTTTGTTGGGAGCTCGAGCAAAGGGTGCTTGATTGGTGGCTGGCGATCAGGAGAAATAACAGAGCGGCTGCTGGGTTGTTCTTGGGAGCAAAACGCACGGGAGCAGACCACCGAGGATGAGCTTGAGCTGGGAGAGGCAAAAGAGGGTTGTGGCACTCGTGGTAAGTGGATCAGACTGGCAAACGATCAAGCAAGCAGGAGCTGGCCTCGTTGGGACGTCGGTTGACGCCGGTGAGCAGGAGGTGGCGTGCTCCCGTGAACAGAGTCGGTTCTGCGATTTGTGAGACTGACCGGTGGGGTCCACACAGCCACAATTCCTCTTCTTATCCCTCAATTCGATTTAAAATAGCAAATGAGCTCCAAATTTGATCAAACTTGGAGATAGGAAAAAAGAATTACGAGGAACACAAATCTGGAATCAGATTTCAAAATTGAGTTTGTTTGGTTCCAAATTCAAATTCAAGTTTGAATTTGAACGTGCCCTCATTTATCCCTTTGAATAAATAGCAAATGATCTCCACAATTTTTCCAATTTGGACCAGAAGCTTCTTAGTACCTGGAAATTGCATTGGTGAATTCATTTGCAAGTATTTGGCAATCTGAATATGAATCCTTTTAAAAGGATCAAAATTGTGTTTAAATTTCCTTCACTCTCCTCATAGAGAAGGTGCACATGAGTTAGAGTTTTAGGAGTGAAATTCTTTCCTCTAGGTTAACATGTGGTGAGCATGGGTTAGAGAAATTTTTTAACTCCCTCACATGTCCATTTGTTTGTTCATCATTTCATGTGACACAATTATAGTCTTTCTTTGCCTCACTTTATTTCACAACGTGAAATAAAACTTTACAAAAGTTAGGGCTGTTACATTCCTCCCCCCTTTAAAAGAATCTCGTCTCGAGATTATAAAAAGAAAGAGGAAGGAAGAAAAACTACTGGACATATGGTACAAACAAGTCTGGAAAATTTAAACAGAGAAAATTCTCGCTTTCCCACATGGCTTCATCAGCGGTGTGGTTGCTCCACAAGACTTTATAAAATCGCAATGTCCGATTTCTTGTGGTGCGAGTCTTCTCATCAGTAATCTGAATCGGATACTCAGAATAAGTGAGATCCGGTTGAAGATCCTCAATGTTCTCCATATGAACTGCGGTTGGGTACTTAAGACATTTCCACAGCTGAGAGACGTGGAAAACATTGCGAATACCCGAAAGTGACGCCGGTAGCTCCAGACGATAGGCCACGGGTTCACATATATCAGTGACAGCAAACGGCCCGATGAATCGCGGAGCTAGTTTTCCCTTCACTGCAAAATGATGAACTCCTTTCATCGGAGAGACACAAAGATAAATGTGGTCCCCGATGTCAAAGTGAAGAGGTCGACGTCGTTTGTCTGCATAGCTCTTCTGCCGAGATTGAGCAGCCTTTAAATTGGCTTGAATCACTCGCACTCGTTCCTCGGCTTCATTCACAAGATTGATCCCGTAGACCACTCTCTCGCCGGACTCACACCAATTCAGCGGTGTGCGGCACTTCCGGCCATAAAGAGCTTCATACGGGGCCATTTTGATGCTGGGTTGATAACCGTTATTATATGAGGATTCTTCTAACGGTAGATGGTCATCCCAATTCTTCCTATGATTGATGACACATGCCCGTAGCATATCCTCCAGAATCTGATTTATCCTCTCCGTTTGACCATCGGTTTGCGGATGATACGCTGAACTCCGAATCAGCTTGGTTCCTAGTGAAGCATGTAGTTGCTCCCAAAATCTGGATATGAATAACGCACCTCGGTCAGACACGATGGTGCGGGGAACCCCGTGTAAACACACGATTCTTGAGATGAATAGCTCCGCATACTTCTTTGCCACATATTTAGTATGGACTGGAATAAAATGAGCTGTCTTGGTCAAACGATTGACGACTACCCAAATAGAATCATGCTTGTTGTTGGTCATGGGTAAACCGACGATGAAGTCCATACTTATGTCTTCCCACTTCCATGCTGGAACCTTCAGCGGTTGAAGTGGTCTGGCTTTCCTCATATGGCCGGCTTTAACCCGCCGACACGTATCACACTCGGATACGTATTTTACAATCTCCCTTTTCATCCGTGTCCACCAGAACTTAGTTTTAAGTCCTGGTACATCTTGTTGCTTCCTGTATTAATGGAGTACTTGGATAAATGCGCTTCATCCAATATCTTCCTCCGCAATTTCATATTTCGGGGTACAACTATTCGGTGGAACATCTTCAACTCACCGCTGTTCACTCTCCTCCAAATATGAGACATACCCCTGTCTCTCTTCTGAGCCTCGACAATCTTATCTCGGATTTTAGGAATAAGAGCGAGGTTGAACAGCAATCCGTAGGGAACTAAGCGCAGGCTTGGTTCTCTTTCTTCATCTGCAGCCATGGCTAAATGGTGAACATGGGCTTTCCGCTTAAGTGAGTCGGCAACCACATTTCAAGTTCATAGTCCTTGATCAATTCGAGCCATCTCCGCTGCCTCATATTCAGTTCCTTCTGTGTGAAGATGTACTTCAAGCTTTTGTGGTCAGTGTAGAGATTTACTAGATTGCCTAGTAGATAATGTCTCCACAGTTTCAAAGCTAAGACCACCGCAGCTAGTTCAAGGTCATGCGTCAGGTAATTCTGCTCATGACCCCTGAGTTATCGGGATCCATACGCGATCACACGTCCTTCTTGCATCAACACACAACCCAAACCAATGCCGGATGCATCACAATAGACATCAAAAGGCTTCGTGGTGTCCGGCTGGGCTAAAACTGGAGCTGTGGTGAGATGCTTCACTAAAGTTTGAAAGGCTTGTTCACATGAATTGCTCCAATCATACTTGGTGTTTTTCTTCAACAACTCCGTCATAGGTTTAGCGACTTTGGAGAAGTTTGGAATGAATCTTCGGTAATAACCCGCTAAACCTAGGAAACTCCTTACTTCATGAACAGATGTTGGAGATTTCCAATTCAGCACTTGCTCGATTTTACTTAGGTCCACAGCGATGCCTTACGCTGAAATAATATGCCCAAGAAACGGCACATTGCTGATCCAAAACTCACATTTACTGAACTTTGCATAAAGCTTGTGATCTCTCAAGCGTTGGAGTACAATATGCAAATGTTCAGCGTGTTCTTCTTCTGACTTTGAATAGACCAAGATGTCATCGATGAAAACCACGACAAACTTGTCTAACTCCGGAATGAACTCAGAGTTCATGAGTTCCATAAAATGAGCCGGAGCATTGGTCAACCCAAAAGACATGACAAGATATTCATAAAGACCATATCTTGTCGAGAACGTCGTCTTAGGTACATCTTATGCCTGGATTTTTATCTGGTGATACCTGGACCGAAGATCCATCTGGGAAAATATCTTAGCACCCACTAGTTTATCAAACAAAATATCGATGCGTGACAGTGGATACTTACTTTTATAGTGACAGCATTCAGTGGACGATAATCTACGCATAGTCTCAAAGTCTCATCCTTCTTCTTCACGAAGAGTGCGGAACATCCCCAAGGTGATGAACTTGGACGTATAAAACCTTTGTCCATGAGGTCATTAAGCTGCTCCTTCAATTCTGCTAGCTCCTTCGGTGCCATTTTGTATGGTCGCCGAGAAATAGGTGTCGTTCCCGGTGCTAGTTCAATCTTGAACTCAACATCACGTGCGGCCGGAATGCCCGGCAAGTCATCGGGAAACACATTTGGATATTCACATACCACTGGAATATCCTCAAGTTTAGGAGCTTCAATCTGATGCACTGCTGCGACTCGTCGTGATGGATCCACAAGGTTCAATGTGTTGCAACCGTATATTGGAGAATTCAGTTGGACAGTCCAAGAGCTGATGTCAAAGATAGCTCCATAATGTGTCAACCATGACATCCCCAAGATAATATCAATCCTTTGGCCTTTGAGTATAATAAAGCTCGCAGGATAGATGTTTCCACCCAAACATAAAGGTGCCCGTGAGACCATCTCATCTGTTGATATCTTGCCTACGTGTGAGCTGATATGAAATGGATGTCTAACCGTGCTAAATGGAAGATTACTCTTCAGCACATAGTCTCTGCTAATAAAATTGTGGGTGGCTCCGGAATCAAACAACACGAAAGTGGGCTGTTCATGTAAAGTGAACATGCCCGCCAAAACTGGTTCGCCTTTTGCAATGTCCTCAAGAGCAGTATAATTAACCCTGCCAGCTTTTGAAAGCTTCTTCTTTGAATGTTCTGATGCTGATCTGAGCATTGATGAGACAACACACAAGTGTGACTCTGCTCAGCACCACGGCGGTTTCGTGTTGCAGAAATCCTCAGCTCTCTACTAACATGTGGAGATAAACTGTGCACAGCTGGTTGTGGTTGGGTTGCACAAACAACTTCCGATTGCTGCTGTTGAGGTGGAGGCTCATGAGTGAGTACCTCCAGCTGTGGTTGTGAGAGTTGCACCACAGGATGAGTTTGTTGCCTAACTGGCAAGTAATACCTCACTCGATAGTTCAGAGGAACCTCGATATCACTGTCCGGCGGTATACTTCTTTTCAGCTTCGCTTCACATCGGAGATGCATGTCTTCTTTAATGATAGAGGCATTTACCAACTCATTATAAATACTGTTATTGAACAAGGTCGCTTATTCTTTAAGATCGACATTCAAACCTCAGAAGAAATACTCGCAGTTCAACGCTTCCGAGTCTACCATATGAGTGGCGTATTGCATCAAGTCTTCAAACTCTTTGAAGTACTCGTACGCACTCCTTTCCCCTTGCTTTAACTCCATAAAGTCTTGATACTTTGTTCAAAGAATTCCCGAACATATGTGACGTGCCCGGAAAACATTCCGAAATTCATCCCACATCACCCGATGACCTTCAGGAAGAGTAGCGATGTACTTCACCAACCAAGCTCCAGCAGCTCCGTGGAGTTGTTGAGCGGCAAATAAAGTCTTCTGGTACTCATCGCATTCAAGCATATCAAACTTGGCTTCAATACATTGGATCCAATGAGCCGACTCCAATGGTTCTTTCGCTTCCAAGAAAACTGGTGGTTGTCTTGCTAGAAAATCCAGATAAGTTCTTGGCGGGGGATTACGCTGTAGTGTCTCCTGTCGTATGTTTTGTCGCACCAACAGATCCAGAGACTCAGCCATCCTTGCCAAGATTTCCGCCACTCTGGTTGATGATGTCGGCACTTCTTGTCGTGGCGAATTACATCCGCCGTGACTCGACTCACCAACCTCACTCCTGGAATGAGCATGATCCATGCTGCAAGAGTGAGCAATCTACGGTTAAAATTCAAAGTTTAAACTCAACTTGAATTGAAAACATAACCCTAAAAGCATCACATCAATATTGCAGCACTACACAATCTAACCAGGGTTTCGATAATTCCAATATCTACAACCTTTAACAAGTTTGTCCAAACCCTTAATTCCAACAGTAGGACAAACTGAAAAATAACTCGAGAACATGTTACGGAGCTTAGAGAAGTCTAAAACATCCCTGTCCACAACATGTCCTAAGTTACATAGGCAATAAGCACTACTCTGTTCAGAATGACCAATAGGTCTTAATCCCAGAATTTGAATATGAAAATGGCAATTTCATGTCTCAAGTTGAATATCAAAGTTATAGTTAACTTCAATATCCTTCCAATCATATCAGTTCTGGATCAAAAGTTGTGATATTTCAAAGTTAACAGACATCTGGAATAATTTTGACAGCACCTCCTTTGAAAGTGGCTGTTTTGTACGCAAGATTTCATACAATTAAACTCAACATCTGGAGAAACTTTGAACTACAAAGTCATAGCACAGTTCCTAAACTTCCAACGGTGTCTTACTTGACCCTAAGAATTTTTTCTACAGAATCTTATGGTCGAAATACAGAAATTTTCAGAGAGCAATTTGTGTCTGCCCTGTTTTTGGACAGTTCACACTCATCTGAGAATTTCATCCATTTGGAGGGTGATTCTGGTCTGGACTTCTACAGAAAAGTTGTAGAAGACTTCAAAACCTTTCCATAAATTATCACACACCTCCATTGGTCCAACCAAACAAAAATTATGCCCTGTTCAACTTCAGCAAAAATTCTACCAAAATCAGGGGAGGTTATTGCTAAGTCTTTTTGAATAAATCTATACCCCCAATTGACTCTTAGTTCAACACAGGGGTTCATTAACCCTTAATGGAATCCTATACTACACATTACTCTTTTTCTTTTCAAACCTTCTTTTTCATGCAGTTCGAAACACATCACGGTAGTACGTTCCCTCACCAAATGAAAAATCCTAACCAGCTTTATACCGGCATATACGTCTCAAGTGGTGGCACTAAAACGATCACTCACAAATGTTTTTTATATGGCATGTTCTAACGTGGTTAAGGTAACTGCAGAAAACCACTCAATAATAATGCACACAATGGGTTTTTCATTTCAGGCAGGTCCATATCATAGTAAAAACATACGCCCCGTATCATTGCCATACGGGCCGTCCTTGAGTCAAGTCACGTCTCAAGGTACATGATCGGGTTATTCATCACCCGACAGGGGCTCCACACCTTTGCAATAAAGCACACCAGTGGAACAACGCTTTCGTAGGCCTCATAGGACATGAAGAGTCCTAGAGGAATTACTTCGTGTTACAAACCACATGATGGGGTATCCTCCTCTTGCCCTTGGGTTTGCGCATTGGAGGCTAGTGCATTTCATATCTCTCTAAGACATGAAGAGTCTTAGAAAACATATTCACTTCCCGTCCATTGCTGAACGGAACATCCCACACTACTTTCCTCGTATGGGGGAGCCAACCGAAATTGATCCACTTTCGGTGGCGTTCCTTACCATTCTTACTTCCACGTAGGTGCCTCGTTACAGAATTGAAATACGGAAGAATAGCACACTGTTAGCTTGCCACCTTAAGTAACTATGCTAATAATACTCCTTATGTTGGCATACTATACGTTCATCACTCGTATACTCCTAAGTTTTCAAAAATAGACTCTTTTCATGCGTGCTATTTCCAATGCGGCTCTGATACCACGCTGTCGAGGAGCCACGCCCGGGAATCGCAGTGGATGGTGCCGTGCGATGCGGCACCCAACAATATGCACGAAAAGACACGTAAGAACATATGGAACCATTTTGTTACTCAAGATAAGTTCTTTTACAACATATTGTACACACGCAGCAGAAATTAAAACTAGTTGGACAATCTAATCACTCTTGACCCTAACTATGCCGAAGAGAAGTTGTTCAGCCATGAACGCTTCCTACGAGCGTCGCCGAAGAAAGACAGCGGCTAGGTTTCCAATGCGTATAACAAACCGAGAGGTTCGTCGTCTCACCAAACAACCCTCTTCATAGAAGGCATCCTGCTACCTGCAAAACAACTCAGAAGCAGCCGTGAGCACTAAGTCTCAGCAAGACTTAACCGTCAATCCTAAACTTGTCACTATACATGCAAGGGTAGTAAGACAATAGGAACATGTATTTGCAAAAAAATGAAGCTTGACTAAACTTGATCCTTATATTCAGATTCTTATAGCCTTCATTTTAGTGGTCCTCACACCTCACAACACCGGAAGTCCACAATCAAACAAGAAACGCTTATCCCGATGTTGCTAGTCTAAGGTGGAAATGAACTTTAGTTGGCACTATCTCTAATTCAGTCAAGGTTCCAATACAAAGATTAATCGATAAACAGCATGTTAAGAAACTTATTTCCTCTTCTTACTATGTCACGGCGGAGTGGGCAAGTATGCTCAATCCTCTTCCGCGAGCGACGGTGATTCGAATCAATAACAACCCGGAATACACGACACATACACCCGCCTCGAAAGACTCTCTCAAGAGCTCTTTCTTACGTTGTATGCAGCAACCTTTCACACGACACCCTTACATAGAAAAACGTTTCGCGCCGAGCAGGATGGTCCTCTACGCGGACACGTCAAAGTTGCCCGCTAAAGGATTTACACCTCCCGCCTTCTCAACGCCATTCCCACGCGAAAGATGAGTTTCTATATCACGGTCCATCGAGTTATATCGGTTTCATGGGTCCCATACCCCACTATATATCCGTTACAGCTCAATCTTGTCCAGCAGGGCCGCATACATACGGTCCTTAACCGACACGGACGGGGCTACAACCAACCTCCACATTTGCCTTACCATCCCGGTCCAGGCCAAATGTGGTCTCAAGCATTGTCACACCCATCGCAAGTCGAGACCAACTTTGAGCGCTCCATCCTACAGTAACATCCCCGTCCCCATCTCATTTTCATGAGGGTGCTTTTATCATCAACCTCTCACGAGTAACTCCAGTACTCGACCTTTCTCGCGAGTAGCTTTTTACTACTCGACTTCTATCGAGCTAGCTACAACACTAGCCTAGCATCTACAATGAGGCAAAGCCTACACTAGACCTTCTAATCAGGGATGTAATAGCCATGCAAGTAGGTTTCAATCATCCTAGACATAATGCACAATATCAAGTCTAAAAACCATGAGGTGAAGTAAAGCAAATTTTAAAACGGTAACGATATGCAAACCGGGGCTTGCCTTGCTCAACGGTTTTGTTAGAAGCTAGGAGTTAGTCTTCCTCCAGAGAATCCGCCAAACATATCACAAGATGGAGATCCTCGCTGCAGAGTCGAGTCCTCGTCGAACGTCGACGTCACGTGCTATTAAGATGATTTATGCACATGTATTCAAAAGCAATTCAGAAAATGATTCAAAACTGTTGTACCAGTTAACTCACACCTAAAAGGAACAAACAACAGCAAGGTTTCTGTTGTTGGATCTACAACCTTAGAGATGATGAAAGCTAGGGTGAAAAGAGATACTAGTAATCACCATGTGATTAAGTCCATTATATGAACACTTAAACCTAAAATATGGTAGCTCAAGATCCAAAGTTCCAATGAAGCTGAAAATTTAACCACAGCTTCTATGAAAGGTATTTAGGCAGTATGCAAAAATTGAGCTCATGAAATGGCTTCATATGAGCACAACAAATCCTTATGTGGTTTTCACTAACCTGCCTTTACCCCCTCGATATTAAGCTTTCCTATGCTGCAAAGTAGACTTTTTGTGAAGTAAAAATGTCCTGAGTCCATAGGAATTGGTCTTACCATTTTTGGAGTTTCCTACATGGAGATATGGATTTTACAAAGAATGAGGAAAAGCTGAAATTGTCTCTGTTCATTTTTCCCATTTTTCATAGACATAAGGAATGAACACATAATTTGACCAAGCAAATGAGGTCCAATGCCTATGAAATTTTTACTGGAGTTCAA
Organism: Neostapfia colusana; assembly: GCA_030760725.1. Classification (NCBI taxonomy): domain Eukaryota; kingdom Viridiplantae; phylum Streptophyta; class Magnoliopsida; order Poales; family Poaceae; genus Neostapfia; species Neostapfia colusana. Next base: position 23,915,399 of record JASWHV010000011.1, read on the forward strand.
GGATTTTTGGGAGAATGTCCTGCCCAAATTTGGGAATTTTCCAATAAACAGAACTCCTGTAAAAATTCCTAATATATTTTTAAAATGAATTAATAAGCCAAATCCAGGGATTTTCATAAATATTGGGCTGCACCCCTCGATAGTACTCTTTGAGAGGAATCCAGAAAATTTTGTTTCACAATTTTTGGACACTCCTACCCAAAGTTATGGCTCTTCAAAGTTTGAACTAAAATGGGAAATTCTGGAAATGTTTAAAACCTGCCCGTGGGTCCCACCTGTCATCCCTAACCTTTAGCCACGCGCCAAACAGGGCAGTGGCGGCTCCCTCTGGCGAGAGTCGCCATAAATGACCTTCCCGGCCACCTCCAGTCCCCCTGCTGGCCGCCCCCCCCCCCATTTCCCCCCACGCTGAATCTGTTGGTGAGGTCGCCGGCGGCTGAAACTCGCCGGAAGACATGGTGCACCGGCAACAGCAAACCCTAGGGCTCCGGCGAGGTCGTGCACGGTGAATTCTCCACCAAATGGTCGGTTCTTGGGATCTAAAGCACCAGGGGATCATGTAGAAGACCGACATGAGGTCTAAACAAGCCAGGGAGCGCTCCAAACCTATCGGCACCATGCGCCCGATATGGTCCATCGGTATACCCTCGAAAAGAACTCGGATTCCTCGCTCTACACTCAATTTCTTGGTCTAAAATCGATGGAGGAGGTGTGCTAGGCAGTTAAGATCCTGTGTGTGATGTTTGAAACACAACAAACACGATTTGAGGACGAATTTTGCAATTCCTTACCTCAAGGTTAGTTTCTACCGTCCGGGAGAAAATCTTGAAATTATCCCTCTGTGATCAATGGCTAGGGCTGAGCTTCGGAGGTGAGCAACTAGACTTGTAGATGCACCGATGGGGTGGCTTGCTTGGGCGTGATGACTCCTGGTTTGGGCTGCCCACGGTGACCAGTTCAGTTCACTTCAGTTACAACACGGGAGCAATGGAAACTTTGCTGTTTCTAGGCGCCAGTGAGCTCGGGACGGCGGAGGAAAGGTGCTAGCCGGATAGAGCACTCGTGGGCACAGCTCTTTGCTGTTGGGAGCTCGAGCAAAGGGTGCTTGGTTGGTGGCTGGCGATCAGGAGAAATAACAGAGCGGCTGCTGGGTTGTTCTCTGGAGCAAAATGCACGGGAGCAGACCACCGAGGATGAGCTCAAGCTGGAAGAGGCAAAAGAAGGTTGTGGGACTCGTGGTAAGTGGATCAGACCGGCAAACAATCAAGCAAGCAGGAGCTCTCCTCGGTGGGACATCGGTTGACGCCGGTGAGCAGGAGGTGGCATGCTCCCGTGAACAGAGTCGGTTCTGCGATTTGTGAGACTGACCGGTGGGGTCCACACAGCCACAATTCTTCTTATCCCTCAATTCGATTTAAAATAGCAAATGAGCTCCAAATTTGATCAAACATGGAGGATAGGTTAAAAGAATTACGAGGAACACAAATCTGGAATCAGATTTCAAAATTGAGTTTTTTTGGTTCCAAATTCAAATTCAAGTTTGAATTTGAATGTGCCCTCATTTATCCCTTTGAATAAATAGCAAATGATCTCCACAATTTTTCCAATTTGGACCAGAAGCTCCTTAATACCTGGAAATTGCATTGGTGAATTCATTTGCAAGTATTTGGAAATCTGAATATGAATCCTTTTAAAAGGATCAAAATTGTGTTTACATTTCCTCCACTCTCCTCATAGAGAAGGTGCACATGAGTTAGAGTTTTGGGAGTGAAATTCTTTCCCCTAGGTTAACATATGGTGAGCATGGGCTAGAGAAATTTTTTAACTCACTCACATGTCCATTTGTGTGTTCATCATTTCATGTGACACAATTATAATCTTTCTTTGCCTCACTTTATTTCACAACGTGAAATAAAACTTTACAAAAGTTAGGGCTGTTACAGTGTGATCTGTGAATACCCGGATGTCTTTCCGGATGATCTCCCAGGCATGCCACCCGAAAGGGATGTCGAGTTCAAGATTGAACTTGTACCCGGGACGACACCGATATCACGGAGACCGTATAAGATGGCTCCGAATGAGCTAGCTGAACTGAAGGAGCAGCTCAATGATTTAATGAAGAAGGGTTTCATTCAACCGAGTTCCTTGCCATGGGGATGCTCGGCGCTGTTTGTGAAGAAGAAGGATGAAACCTTGAGGTTGTGTGTGGATTACCGACCTCTCAACGCCGTCACCATCAAGAATAAATATCCACTGCCCCGCATCGATATTCTCTTCAATCAACTTGTGGGTGCGAGTGTATTTTCAAAGATGGATCTTCGCTCTGGATATCACCAAATCAAGATCCGAGTGGAGGATATTCCGAAGACGGCCTTCTCGACGAGATATGGGCTGTATGAATACCTCGTCATGTACTTTCGTCTCACCAACGCCCCGGCACATTTCATGTATCTCATGAACTCAGTGTTCATGCCGGAGATGGACAGGTTCATGGTGGTGTTTATCGATGACTTCTTGGTTTATTCCAAGTCTGAAGAAGAACACGTCGAACACCTGCATATCGTGCTTCAACGATTGCGAGACCATAAGCTTTATGCCAAGTTCAGCAAGTGCGAGTTTTGGATCAGCCAAGTGCCATTTCTTGGACATATTATTTCTGCGGAAGGTATTGCAGTTGATCCAAGCAAGATTGAGCAAGTGCTGAAATGGATGTGCCCCACATCAGTCCATGAAGTCAGGAGTTTTCTCGGGTTAGCGGGATACTATCAGATATTCATACCAAACTTCTCCAAGCTTGCTAAGCCGATGACGGAATTTTTGAAGAAGGGGATAAAAAATATGTTTGGAACTCAGCTTGTGAAGGAGATTTCCAAGCATTGGTGAAGCATCTTACAACAGCCCCGGTGTTAGCTCAACCGGATACAACCAAGCCCTTCGACGTATATTGTGATGCGTCCGGTATTGGGCTTGGCTGTGTATTGATGCAAGGAGGAAGAGTGGTCGCCTATGGCTCACGTCAACTTCGTAACCACGAGCAGCACTCTCCGACTCATGATCTTGAGATCGCTGCTGTGGTGATGGCATTGAAAATGTGGAGGCACTATTTGCATGGGAACTTAGTGCACCTCTACACCAACCACAAAAGTCTGAAGTATATATTCACTCAAAAGGAGTTGAATATGCGGCAACGGAGATGGTTGGAGCTGATCAAAGACTATGAGATCGAGATTCACTACCATCCCGGTAAGGCAAATGTGGTTGCTGATGCCTTAAGCCGCAAATCTCATGTCAACAATCTGTCCATCACCCCACTTGAAGAGGAGGAGCCGAGTTTGTACTTGGTTCCATATGGGGCATTATATAATCTTGCTCTCGTCCCTACTATACGAGAGGAGATTATGGAAGCTCAGAAGAAAGACGTGGGAATGTCGCACATTCGGAGAAGGATGAAGAATGGCGAAATGAAATGCTTCCTAAGAGATGAACACGACACACTATGGTTTAAAGACCGTATAGTGGTACCCCGTGATATGAAGCTTCGGAAGAAAATCTTGGATGAAGCTCATTTGTCCAAGTATTCTATTCATCCGGGCAGTAACAAGATGTACCAAGATCTGAAAACCAGGTTTTGGTGGACACGGATGAAAAGAGAAATCACAAAGTATGTATCCAAATGTGATACGTGTCGGCGTGTGAAAGCCGACCATATGCGTAAAGCCGGACAGCTGCAACCATTGAATATTTCAGCATGGAAGTGGGAGGATATCAGCATGGACTTCATAGTCGGGTTACCTCTCATGTCTCACAAGCATGACTCGATTTGGGTAATAGTCAATCGACTAACCAAGTCGGCTCCTTTTATCCCCGTACATACAAAGTACGTGGCCAAACAATATGCGGAGTTGTATATCGCAAGGATCTTGTGCTTGCACGGTGTTCCCTGCTCCATTATTTCAGATCGCGGTGTGCTGTTCGTCGCTCGGTTTTTGGGAACAGCTGCACTCATCATTGGGGACCAAACTGATCCAAAGCTCCGCGTATCACCCACAGACGGATGGTCAAACTGAACGGGTGAATAAGGTGCTTGAAGACATGCTACGCACTTGTGCCATCCACCACGGCAAAAATTGGGACGATCATTTGCTGTTGGCGGAATTTTCTTACAACAATGGCTATCAAGCTAGCATCAAGATGGTGTCGTATGAAGCTCTCTACGGCCGGAAATACCGCACACCCCTCAACTGCTGCGAGTCCGGTGAGGGGTTATCTACGGCATTGAACTTGTGAATGAGGCTGAAGAATGAGTGCGAGTAATACAAGCCAATCTCAAGGCTTCTCAATCTCGTCAGAAGAGCTATGCGGATAAAAGACACCGTCCTCTCCACTTCGACATCGGGGACCATGTTTATGTCCTTGTGTCTCCGATGAAGGGAGTTCATCATTTCGTAGTGAAGGTCAAACTTGCACCGTGATTCATTGGTCCGTTCGCCGTCATTGAAAAATGCGGACCCGTGGCCTATCGCCTGGAGTTACCGGTGTCACTCGCAGGAATTCACAACGTCTTCCATATCTCTCAGCTGAGGAAGTGCCTCAAACCCTCGGCTGAAATCCGCACAGAAGACATAGAAGTTCTTCAACCGGACCTCACATACGCAGAATATCCAATCCGGATTATCGATGAAAAGACTCGCGCCACAAGAAACTGGACGTTATGGTTTTACAAGGTCTTATGTAGTAACCATACCGCTGATGAGGCAACATGGGAAACCGAAGAATATCTACAAGGTAATTATCCGGACTTGCTATCATCGTATACCCGGTAAAGTTTCCTCACTTTGCATTGCTTTTGGAATCTCTAGACGAGATTCTTTTTAAGGGGGGAGGGATGTAAAATCCCCAAAAAGTGGTAGCAAGAATTTCAACACAGGTACACTTAGGAAAAATGAGGGGAATTAAAACTTTGAATTATAACGGTGTAAGTTCAAAGTGAGGATTCAAACTTCCCAAAAACTTCCAAACATGGAGATCTAAATGCATAACTTGGTTCTTCATATTTCAAGTATTCAACCTTCCAAATTTCAGCTCCTTTGGAGGGGTTTTAGTATTTGTTTGGGATTAAAAGAGGAAGCCCTCTAATCTGAATTTTAAATTCAGTTTCAAATTCCAATTTCCTCCATTTGCAAATTTGATTCCACAAATGTGTTATTCACTTTTGAATTAGCAGCCATGCCAATATTCAGAAACATTGGAGTTGGTTTGCTATGTTTTTGGAACAATGCAAAAGGGAGAATTCAAACTCCATTTCAAATTCAAATGACCAAACACAATTCAAACTCCACACCTGAATTCAAATCATTTGAATTCAACATCTTAAAACCTTAACTTTGAGGCAAAGCATAGCCTTAAACTTTTAGTAGCTGTGGGAAGAATATCAGTGGAAAATTGGATTAAAAATAGAGGGGTGGGACCCCTTTGTCAGCCACCCAAATGCTTTACCGCCTCTGCTTGCCTTCGGTCGAAGAGCGAGCGAACGCCAGCTCCCGGTGCAACCCGTGCCCGAGGGCGAAGGCGCCACCTCCTGCTTGCTCGTCAGGGGCTCGTCCTTATCACCACGCCTGAGTGCCACAGCACCATTTCGTTTCCTCAGCTCGCTCTGGCTGTTCTTCCTCCCGCACACACGAGCTCGTTCCGCGCCGCCTCTGTTCTTGCTAGCCTCAGCCACGCGAGCTCGTTTTGATCAAAATCCAAACAGCAAAGAATAGCGCCTTGATGTGCTCTAACACCTCCCATATTCCCTCCGAAGTTTACCACTCGGAGCTTCTCACAAAACACGGATTGGCGCCAAAGCTTTGAGGTGCACCGGACCTCACCGTTTCGGCTCACCGTCGACAGCCCCATCCGGCCACCCTCTCCTCCGACTTCCTAAACAAGAAAGGTGTGTGGGTAGCCCTAGGTGGTGTAGCTGCAAGCCGTGTAGCAAATGATCCATCGGGTAGCCTGAATTTCCTTCTTTCCCAAACCCTAGTGTGGAAGAGTAGAGTTCGGTTCAAACCCAAATTTGGGTTACAAAATCAACCAAACCTCAAGCTAACGTGCACATAGCTTCTACTCTCCCTAGCGCCCATACTCGACAAAGAACCGGGGAAAACCATCAATAGTTGGCCATGTTCTAGCCGATTTTCACGCCGCCATGGGAAACCCCCTCGGCTCACCGTTGAACACTAGTTTGTTGGCCTTTCATCGAGTTGGGTAGCCCGTTCTAGCTTCTACATCTCCCACTGGTGCTCTAGAGACCGAGAGCCGATCGTTTGGTGGAGGAATGAAGCTTCCTGACCTCGCCGGAGTTTGAAACCCTGCTGTCACCGGTGCGCACCATTTTCCGGCGAGTTTCATCCGCCGGCGACACCACCATCGTGTTCAGCGGGGTGAAAAATGGGGGAGCAGCGAGATTTGGCCCGGGAGGTGGCCGGGAATGCCATTTCTGCCACCCTCGCCGGAGAACGCCGCCGGTCCTCTGTTTGACGCGAGGTTGAAGAGAATACTGGTGAGTGGGACCCACTGTCAGGTTTAAACTTTTCCAGGATTTTCTTATTCCAGTTCAAACTTTGAAGATCCATAACTTTGTGTATGAATGTCCAAAAATTGTCAAACAAATTTTGTTGGATTCCTCTCAGAGAGTGCTATCCAAGGGTGCAGCCCAATGATTATGAAAATCTTTGTATTTATCTCATTAATTTTGGCAGGACATTCTTTCAAAAATCATTGAACTTCAGTAAAGATTTCAGAGGCACTGGACCTCATTTGCTTGAACAAATGTGGTGTCAATCCTTTATGTCTCTGAAAAATGGGAAAATAAACAGAGGCATTTTCAGCATTTCTTATCAACTTCCGAAATTCATATCTCTCTGTTGGTAGCTCCAAAAATGGTGAAACAAATTTTTTTAGAACCATGGAGACTTACCCTAATCAGATTTTCCACTGTTAGACATGTTAAAACTCCAGATTTGGGCTCAAAAGTCAGAGAAGCCTTGGACTTGTGGGAATTTTGGAGACCACAAGGTTCAATAAAATTTCTCCAAATTTTGCTCAGATCATCCTTAGAGAGTCTAGATCCACTGGAGAAATCCCAAAGCCAATTAAGGAACCTAAATAGCAGTAGCTATGAATAGAAGTTACTTCTTATAATTCCTTAGCACTTATACATGTATTTTGCTACATTTCATATAGTGACCGAAGTTGAAGATACACCGGAGCCGTTGGACGTCCTCCCAGATGCTGACTTTCCATTTAACTCGCAACCAGGCAAGCCCCGGTTTGCATTTAAATACTTTTGCAAATTCTTCATTTGTACCACTTATGTTTAGGGTGAATTGCTTGCATTAGAGTTAGGGTGACTGAAACCCCACTTGCATAACCTTTAAATCCTATGAAGGGTTGGGTAGTTTACAAACTCGATGAGTAGAGAATGCCATGCTAATGTTCTTAGGTTCTCGGTAGAAGTCGAGTGGTTGGAATCTGCTCGCGAGATAAGACTTTATAACACGGTATGAAAAGAGGTAGATAATGGCTTCAGATTGAGAAACTGATACCCAGCAGGGGGGATAGGATGCAGTGAGTGGAGGTCTCACGTGCGTAGCATTTTTGGTGTCGATTGAGGACCGAGCCGTGCGTAGCAACTGAATATGCTGTATTGAAATATTAATGTCTTGAAACCTTGCATGCTGTAGTTGTAGAGCTAATTAAGTTTATATTCCACTTTGGGCATCACCACATCGGAGGAAAGCGTTTCTTGTTTGATTGTGGACTTCCGATGTGAGGGCTGCCTAAGGCACATGAAACTGTTGCTATAAAACTGAAAGTAAGGATCAACATGTAGGTGTGTCTTTATTGCAAAGTCCTTTTCCTATATTACACATCCCTGCATGTAGAGTTCCATGACTAGGGTTGTCGGTTAAGCCTTGCTGAGCCATCGTGCTCACGGTTGCAATATTTGAGCAGTGTGCAGGTGAGAGTTATGATGAAGGGTCCGAGGATGAGATGATGCCCCTGTCGGGGTACACGGCCGAGCTGGAACCCTGCACGCCGCCATGATCTCCGGTTTTATGTTGCTAGTGTGTAGCGTCCCCGGGCTGGACGGCTGCACTTTTGCTTAGTTAGAATGAGAGAGTATCTAGACTTCCGCTGTATAAATATGTTAAGACTTCCGCTGTTTTTATATCAAATAAAAGTTTGTATTTTGTTCATATTCTTTTCTTGTGTGCTGTTGAGTGCCGCATCGCACGGCACCACCCTCTGCGATCCCGGAGTGGGTGAACCACGGGGTGGTCCCCCACATGACTTTCATACAAATTGGGTTGCAAATTTGGATAGAGCTGTCCAAGATGAATCTAACCCAATTTGATTCATCCAATTTGTAGTTTCCTAGAAAAGTTATGAATTTCTAAACTTTGCTTGAAATCTGGAATTAATTTCCACAGAAAATCTACCCGGACCCACAGTTTAAATTGCAGCCAATGAGGTGAGCTGACACACGGGCCACAGGGTTTTCAAGCATGTAGTCACACCGGATCACAGGTCACAGCCGATCCCAGTTTAAATTACTGCCGCTGACACGTGGGACCGGCAGTCTTCTTCCACCTCCAGCCATGTTTCCCACGCCCGCGCTGCCCCTCGCCGGACCGCCACAGTGGCTCACCGGAGTAGGGTATCCAGCCGCCTCTCATCCAGATACTCACCGCCCGGGGGTTTTTGATGGAGGAAAAGCCATTTTTTGGGTCAGTGTGGGCTCTAGAGGACCGGAACTAGGTCGGCAGCGTGCGGCGGCTTAGGTGAAGCTTCGGTGACCTCGGCCCGCTTCTCCTGACCGCCAAACACTCGGTTACTCAGCTCTATAGCATCAGTGGCACCTAAGGAAGATTGACATGTGCACAAACTAGCTCGGGAACGGCGGCTACTAGGGTTTCACCGTGCGCCTGAAGGTGTCCGCCGTGTTTGAGCTCTGAAAGACTTGAAATAGCCCGCCCACAGTCGGATTCAAGCTAGGTTTGCGAAGGGAAATCGACTGCTAGATAATCTAGTTCACATGTGCATGATATGGAGGCCTAAAAACAAGAAGTGCAATCAAATTTGATAGATTCTCACCCGGGGGTCACTTTGCATGCGTCGATAGCAAATTGCCAAATTCTCCCTCGGGGTTTCACGGCTTGAGCCGGGATTTGGCGAGGAGCAGCGGGGAGCTCCGACGCTCATCTAGGCGTCCTTGCTTGGGTGTGAAGGCCCCTCGGTTGGGCTGTCCACGGAAGCCTCGGTTCCGGTTGTTTTAGGTCGCCGCACAAAGAGCCCGTTCTAGGGTGGGAGCAGCTATGCGTCGAGGAGGTCGAGGATGAACAACCTGGACCGTTTTGTGGTTTGGAGGGGTGCTGTGCGAGGTGGCTTATCCGATTCCCGATCGGAGCACTGAGGCGGCGGTGAGTTCCCGTTTTTTGCGCGAGGGAGAAGCGAAGCCGTGTGTTGTGTCTTATTATCTAACGGATCATGCTGAACGTCAAGCACATGCACGAGCTGGTCGCCCATGTGACAGCAACAGTGAGGAGGTGGCTCGGTGCGCAGTTCACAGTGGCGCCTGGTGAGCCCTCGGCATTTGAGTGGAAAAACAGAGAAGCAACACTTCGTGTGTAAGTCTTCTCCTCTCCATGACAAATGGGTATCACTGTTTTTTTCCTCCCAAAATATCTCCAATTTGGCATATTGCAAACTTCAGTCATGAGGAGCTCAAATTGGAAATCCATTGGGAAAATTGACAAGGTATACTTCAGCTTCAAATTTGAATTCAAATTTCAATGAAATTCAAAGCCTCTTTGACATACAAATCAAAGTACCTCCAAATTTGCTCAAACTTTGCCATCCCACTAATTTGAACCCGAAGAATTCAAATATGGATTCAAACTTTTAATTTGGCGGCTGCAAATGGGAGGTTTACAACCACAGTTTGCATCCTTCTTTTGAAATGGCCACCTTTACATTTAAATGAACATTTGAATTCAAAAGTGGACTTTCAATTATGTTCTTGCACATGACAACATTCACATGGGGGTTTAAGTCAACCCTGGCTGAAAACATCTCAAAGGAGTATTTGAGCTCGGTTGGTTGGACACCTATGTGCATTCTCATGTTTAGAAAAGTTTTTGCAAGTCCCATTTTCTTGAATTTGAAACCCAACTTTATTCATAACTCAAGTTTTGCATTTACATGTTTTGGGACTTTTACATGAAAGTCCCTGGATTTGTCTCACTAATTCTATTATTAAAAAGCTTAGGGATTTAATTCCAAGAGTTCTGTTAATTGGAAAATTCCTAATTTTTGTCAGAACCTTCATATAAATATCATTGAACTTCAGTAAAATTTTCATAGTCATTTGACTTCATTTACTGGATCAAATGGTGTTTAAATCCTCTATGTCTCTGAAAAATTGGAAAAACAACAGAAACATTTTTCAGTCTTTTGCCAAATCTTGTAAAATCAATATATCCATGTAGGTAGCTCCAAAAATGGTGAAACCAATTCCTATAGACTCATAGAAACTTGTACTTCACAAAAAGTCTGTGTTCAGCATATCAAAGCTCCAGAACTAGAACCAGAATAGATAAAATACCTAACGAATTATTGTGACTACCTTCAGCAATTACTTGAGCCCAAATTTGGCACAATGCCTACATACCATCCCTTGAAGCTATCGTTAAATTTTCAGCTTCATTGGACCTATTGAACTTTAGCTATTCTTCTTTATATGTCTAGGTACATATAAAGTCTTAATTTAACATGGTGTTTTATCCTACTTCCACTCCACCTAATTTCTTCCTCTCCATTGTGGTAGATCCCAACAACAGAAACCTCGCTGTTGTTCCCTTCTTATTCTTAGTTAACGTGTACAAAGTATTTGAATTACTTTCTAAATTATTTTTGAATATATGTGCATGTGCATCTCGATAGTTCCCGTGAAGTCGAAGCTCGACGAGGAGTCCAACTTAGAGGCGAGGATCTCCATGCCGATTCTCCATAGGAAGACTAACTTCGTAGAGTCACTAACTAAACCATTGAACAAGGCAAGCCCCAGTTTGCATATAACAGCTTTTACTTCACCTAATATTGATTAGACTTGCGATTATGCATTATGTCTAGGATGTGTGATACTCCACTTGCATTACTATCATTTCCCTGAGTAGAATGGTTAGTATAGGATTTCCCTCGTTGTAGATGGTTAGACTAATTGTTGTAGATAACTCGGTAGAAGTCGAGTAGTTGGAATCTACTTGCGAGAAAGGTCGAGTAGCAGAGTCTACTCGCGAGAAAGTAGTTGATAAGAGCACCCTCAAAGAAAGTGAGATGTGGACGGGGAGTTTCTGTAGGATGGAACACACAAGATTGTCTTGACCCGATGGGTGTGACAATGCTTGTGACCACATTGGGCCTGGGCCGGTTATGGTAAGGTCAGTGTGGAGGTTGGGAATGTAGCCCCGTCTGTGTCGGTTAAGAACCATGCCGTATGCGGCACTGTTGGACAAGTTTGAGCTGTACCGGATACGTACTGGAATATAGGACCCATTAAACCGATGTAACTTGATGGACCGTGTTGTAGAAACTCATCGTTCGTCTGGGAAAGGCGTTGAGAAGGCGGGAGGTGTAAATAGTTTAGCGGGCAACTCCAACGTGTCCGTGTAGAGGATCATCCTGCTCAGGAAGAAGTGTGTTTCTATGTCGTGGTGACGTAGTAAGCAAGAGGAATTGCGGATTATAAATGTTTATTGTTGCTTAATCCTTGTAGTGGAACCTTGAGTGTATTAGAGATAGTGCAAACTAAATTTCCATTCCACCTTAGGTGAGCAACATCGGAATAAGCGTTTCTTGTTTGAATTTGGACTTCCGGTGTTGTGATGCATGAGGATCATTAACTTGCTGCTATAATAATCTGCACATAAGGATCAACGTCTAGCCAAGCCTTGATATGCAATTTAGCTGCCTATCTTATTACAACTCCGCATGTAGAGTTACATGTTTAGGACTGTCAGTAAAGCCTTCTTGAGCCATTGTGCTGATGGTTGCCTTCTTAGTTGGTTTTGTATGTAATATGATAGGATGACGGTTGTTCGGTGAGACATCGAACCCCCACGGTTCGTATAACTCATTGGAAACTTTGCCTCTACCTTACATTTTTGTGAAGCTAGTGGGAAGCGTCAACGGGCTGGACGGCTTCTCTTCGGCGTAGTAGGATCGAGATTGAGTATGTGCATCTTTAATTTCTGCTGCGTATGTACCTTCTTTGTACATTATGCTGTAAAAGACCATATGTTGAGAAATAAAGGATTGGGTATGTTTTTATACTGTCTTTTCGTGTATGCTCTTGGGTGCCGCATCGCACGGCACCACCCAATGCAATTCCTGGAGTGTGGACCAGCGGGGTCCCCACAGTCATGGTATCAGAGCCGCATTGGGAATAGCATGCATAAAAAGAGCCTATTTTTGAAAACTTAGACGTATACGAGTGAGGAACGGATAGTATGCCCACAAGGACTATTAATAGTATAGTTACTTAAGGTGGCAAGCTGATCTTATGTTACTATTCCATATTTCAATTGTGTAACGACGCACCTATGTGGAGGTAAGAATGGTAAGGAACGCCACCAAAAGCGGATCAATTTTGGTTAGCTCCCCCGTATGAGGAAAGTAGTGTGAGATGTCCCGTTCAGAAATGGACGGGAAGTGAATATGTTTTCTAAGACTCTTCATGTCTTAGAGACATACAAAATGCACTAGCCTCCAGTGCGCAATACTAGAGGCAAGAGGAGGAGACCCCATCGTGTGGTTTCTAACACGAAATATGTTCTCTAGGACTCTTCAAGTCCTATGAGACACATGAAAATGCTGGTCCACCGGTGTGCTTAATTGCAAAGGTGTGGAGCCCTCTGTCGGGTGGTGAATAACCCGATCATGTACCTTGCGACGTGGCCTGACTCAAGGACGACTCGTATGGCAATGACACGGGATGTATGTTTTTAGTATGATATGAACCTGCCTGAAATGCTAAACTTTTATGTGCCTCACTACTGAGTGGTTTTATGCAGGTACCTTGACCACGTTAGAACACTGCGTTTAGAAAACATGTGTGAGTGACCGTTTTTAGTGCCACCACTTGAGATGTATATGCCGGTATAAAGCGGGTAAGGATTTTTGAATTGGTGAGGAAACGCAGTACCGAGATGTGTTCTTAACTGCATAAAAAGGAATTTCTCAAAGAAAAGATTAATTTGTAGTTTAGGATTCAAATAGTGGTGATTAAACTCCTATGTTGAACTAAGAGTCAATTTGGAGTATAGGTTCATTCTAAAATATTTAGGAACAAACTCCCCTGTTTCCTGCAGAAATTTTGCTGGGATTGAACTGGACACAACTTTTGTTAGATTGAACAATGGATGTGAGTGATACATTTCTGAAAAGGTTTTGAAGTCTTCTACAACTTTTCTGTAGAACTCCGGAACAGAATTACTCTCCAAGTGGATGAAAATCTCAGATGAGTGTGAACTGTCCAGAAACAGGGCAGACAAAATAATTCTCTGAAATTTTCTGTATTTCGACCATAATTTCTTGTAGAAAAATTTCTATGTATCATATAAAACATTGTTGGAAATTTTATGATATGTGTTACTACTTTGTAGTTCAATGTTTCTCCAGATTTGGGGCAGAACTATATGAAATCTTGCCGACAAAATAACCACATTCAAAGAAGGTGCTGTCAATTTTTTTCCAGATTTCTGTCAACTTTGAAATATCATAAATTTTTATCCAGAACTGATATTAAGGCAAATCAATACTTGCTGGAAATATATTGCAGTTATCTGTAACTTTCATTTTTAATCTGAGACATGAAATTGCCATTTTCATATTCAAATTCTGGGATTAAGGCCAACTGGTCATTTTGAACAGCATATTGCTCATTGCCCATTTAACTTAGGACTTGTTGTGGACAGGAATGTTTTATACTTCTCTAAGTTCTATAACATGTTCTTTATTTATCTTTGATTATTTCGGCTGTTGGAATTAAGAGTTTGACAAACTTGCAAAAAGTTTAGTAGATATCAGAATTGTAAAAATCCGTGTTATCCGGGGTAGTGCTGCAATATTTATGTGGTGCTTTCACGGTTAATGTTTTTGAATTCAAGTTGAGTTGTAACTTTGAATTTTAACCATAAATTACTCATTCTTGCAACATGGATCGCCACTCATGTCGGGTGTGACTTTGGTGAGTCGAGTCATGGCGCAAATAATTTGTCACAACAACCAGTACTGACATCATCAACCGGACTGGCTGAAGTCTCGGGAAAGATGGCTGAGTCTCTTGATATGTTGGTGCAACAAAGCATATGACAGGAGAAACTACAGTGTAATCCCACACCGAGCACTTATTTGGATTTCCTGGCGAGACAACCACCGGTTTTCTTGAAAGCAAAAGAACTGTTGGAGTCGGCTCATTGGCTCCAATGTATTGAAGCTAAGTTCGAGATGTTTGAGTGTGATGAGTATCAGAAGGCTTTATTTACCGCTCAACAACTTCACGGAGCCGCTGGATCTTGGTGGGCGGAATTTATCACCACTCTTCTTGAAGTTCATTGTGTGACGTGGGATGAATTTCGGGATGTTTTCCTTGCACGTCACATTTGTTCAGGAATCCTTTGAACCAAGTTTCAAGACTTCCTAGAGTTAAAGCAAGGAGAAAAGAGTGCGTACGAGTATTTCAAGGAGTTTGAATACTTGATGCAATAAGCTACTCATTTTGTAGACTTGAAAGCTATGAAGTGTGATTATTTCTTCCGAGGCTTGAATGTCGAGCTTAAGGAGCAAGTGATTTTGTTCAATAACGGTAATTACAACAAGTTGGTAAATGCCGCTATTGTTAAAGAGGATATGCATCTCCATTGCAAAGCGGAGCTGAAGAGGAGTATACCGCCGGACATTGATAGTGAGGTTCCTTTGAACTATCGAGTGCGGTATTACTTGCCAGCTGATCAGGAAATCCAGTCTGTAGTGCAACCAGCACAACCATAGCTGAAATTAATCACTTATGAGCCTCCACCTCAACAGCAGCAATTAGATGTTATTCGTGCAACTGTACCACAACCAGCGGTGCACAAATTAACTCCACTTCGTGTTAGTAGAGTGCAGGGGATTCCTTTAACACGAAACTGTCGTGGGGCTGAGCAGAGCTGCAACCGTGGAAGGTCTCACAAATGCATCAGCACCATGAACAGTTAAAGAAAGTTCTTTCAAAAGCTGGCAGTGTTAACTATACTGCTATTGAGGACATTTCAGAAGGCGAACCCGTTTTAGCAGGCATGTTCACTTTACATGAGCAACCAGCGTTCATTCTTTTTGATTATGGTGCCACTCATAGCTTTATTAGCAAATCCTTCATGCTGAACCACAAAATACCGTTTACATCCATGAAGTGTCTGTTCCATATCAGCTCACCTGGAGGCAAGATATCAACCGATGAAATGGTCTCTCGGGCACCTCTGTGTTTGGGTGGAAACATTTACCCTGCGAGTCTTATCATAATAAAGGATCAAAGGATTGATGTCATCTTGGAAAAGTTCTGGTTGACACATTGTGGAGCTGTCTTTGACATCAGCTCTCGGACTGTTCAACTAAATTCCCCAATATACAGTTGCAACACATTGAACCTTGTGGTTCCATGTAATCAAGTTGCAGCAGTGTATGATGTAGAAGCTTTCAAGCTTGAAGATATTCCTGTGGTTCGGGAGTATACGGACGTGTTTCCTTACGACTTACAGGGCATGCCGCCCGAACGTGATGTGGAGTTCAAAATAGAACTAGCACCGGGAACCACACCAATCTCTCGGCGGCCATATAAAATGGCACCGAAGGAGTTAGCAGAATTGAAGGAGCTGCTGAACAACCTCATGACAAAGGTTTTATACGCCCAAGTTCATCACCTTGGGGCTGTTTTGCACTATTTGTAAAGAAGAAGGACAAGACATTGAGACTATATGTAGATTATCGTCCATTGAATGCTGTCACCATAAAGAATAAGTATCCACTACCGCACATCGATATTATGTTCGATCAACTAGTGGGTGCTAAGGTATTCTCAAAGATGGATCTTCGGTCCGGGTATCACCAGATAAAAATCCAGGCGGAAAATGTACCAAAGACGGCATTCTCAACAAGATATGGGCTTTATGAATATCTTGTCATGTCATTTGTATTGACCAATGGTCCAACTCATTTTATGTATCTCATGAACTCTGTGTTCATACCGGAGCTAGACATGTTCGTCGTGGTTTTCATCGATGACATATTGGTTTATTCTAAATCAGAAGAAGAACACGCTGAACATTTGTGAATTGTACTCCACTACTATAAGAACCATTATCACAGGCGCCTCATTTTTCAGACCCAGGCGGTCCGTAAAAAGATGCGCCTGTGATGTGGAATGAATTAATAGCCGCCTGTAATGAATGAACTTCACAGACGGCTCACAAATGCAAACCGCCTATGTAAACATATCAATTTTCATAGGCGGACCGTGGAGTACGAACCGCCTGCAATATTGGCCATTAATACAGGGGGCTGAAGCGACCTGGCGTGCGTGACCTTTGCGGTTACTGAGGATAATGTGCCTTTGAATTCAATTCGAAGCCACCAAACATCACGGCCCGATATACATCAACCACATTTAGCATCAAACAAAAAGACAACAAGCAATTCCATAATCGATAATAAATATTCATCATCAAATAAACATTCATTGAAAATTAAATTTTAGAAACAACAAAAGAAAACAACAGACGATTGCCTAGTCCTCCGATGGCGGAAGAGCCCCACACTTGTCGGCGATCGCCTCCACCAACTTCCTGCTGCCTTCCACCCCAAGCACCTCACCGACCGTCTCCCGCATGCGTCAAGACGATCGGCCATGCGCTTAACCCAAAGAGGTAGTGGGCTATGGTGTCCATTCCAGTAAATACTGGAAGGCGACCAAGACCCAGAAGCTCTATGGCATCAGATGTACTGTTAAATACATCCTTCGCCATCTGCCGGTGCAACAGTGATAGGTCGTCCGCCTCTGCCCTAAGGGCAACCAAACTCTACTCTAGGAAAGCAACTTTCCTAAGAAGGTGCACTCTCTCTTCCACCCAGGAAGGCGGCAGAGGTGCCGTTGAGGCCGGGTACGGAGGCGCGGTTGGAGCCGGGGACGGGGGTGCGGTTGGAGCCAGGGACGGAAGTGCGGTTGGAGCCGGGGACAGAGGTGCGGTTGGAGCCAGGTACGGGGACGCGGCGAGTGGAGAGCATGGTCGGAAGCGCTTTTTGGATGGTGCCATTGAGACTAGGGCTATGGTGCAGCGAGGAAGACGAAGACTAGAGGGAAGAGGAAGACTGTGATGGTGGTGCAGAGAAGGGGAAGATGCAAGTTATAATGGTGCGGAGAAGGAAAGGTTGGATCGCTTTGAATTCTGCACGCGAATTGCAACGGCTGCATGATACAGGCAGACCGTAGAGTAGGAGCCACCTGCAATACTGGCCATTAATATAGGCGGCTGAAGCGACCGGGTGTGCACGACCTTTGCGGTTATAGAGGGGAACGAGCCTTTGAATTCAATTCGAAGCCACCAAACGTCGCGGCCCAGTATACATCAACCGCATTTAGGGTCAAACAAAAGACAACAAGCAATTCAATAATCGATAACAAATATTCATCATCAAACAAACATTTATTAAAAATAATTTTTTACAAACAACAAAAGAAAACAACAGACGATCGCC
The DNA here is from genome assembly GCA_030760725.1 of Neostapfia colusana. Classification (NCBI taxonomy): domain Eukaryota; kingdom Viridiplantae; phylum Streptophyta; class Magnoliopsida; order Poales; family Poaceae; genus Neostapfia; species Neostapfia colusana. The sequence continues at coordinate 23,933,234 of JASWHV010000011.1, forward strand.
TAGTCCTCTGGTGGAGGAAGAACCCCACACTTGTCTGCAATCGCCTCCACCAACTTCCTACTGCCTTCCACCCCAAGCACCTCACGGACCATCTCCCGCATTGCGTCAAGACGACCAGCCACTTCGCTTAACCCAAAGAGGTAGTGGGCTATGGTGTCAATTTCAGTAAATACTAGAAGGCGACCAAGATTTAGAAGCTCCATGGCATCAGATGTACTGTTAAATACATCCTTTGCCATTTGCGGGCGCAACGATGATAGGTCGTCCGCCTCTGCTCTGAGGGCAACCAAACTCTGCTCTAGGAAAGCGACTTTCCTAAGCAGGTGCACTCTCTCTTCCGCCAAGGAAGGCGGCGGAGGTGCGGTTAGAGCCATGGACAGGGGTGCGGTTGGAGCCGGGGATGGAGGCACGGTTAGAGCCGGGGATGGAGGTGTGGTTGGAGCCAGGGATGGAGGTGCAGTTGGAACCGAGGACGGAGGCACGACAAGTGGAGAGCATGGTCGGAAGCACTTCGTCCGTGGTGCCATTGATACTAGGGCTACGGTGCGGCGAGGAAGACGAACACTAGAGGGAAGAGGAAGACTGTGATGGTGGTGCAGAGAAGGGGAAGGTGCAAGTTATAATGGTGCGGAGAAGGAGAGGTCGGATCGCTTTGAATTCTGCATGCAAATGGCAACGACCACATGATATAGACGGACCGTGGAGTAGGATCCGCCTACAATATTGGCCATTAATACAGGTGGCTGAAGCTACCGGGCGTGCACGACCTTTGCGGTTACCAAGGGGGACGCGTCTTTGAATTCAAGTCAAAGCCACCAAACGTCATGGCCCGGTATACATCAATCACATTTAGCATCAAACAAAAAGACAACAAGCAATTCGATAATCGATAACAAACATTCATCATCAAACAAACATTCATTAAAAATTAAATTTTTACAACAACAATAGAAAACAACAGATGATCGCCTAGTCCTTCGGTGGCGGAAGAACCCCACACTTGTCGGCAATTGCCTCCACGAACTTCCTGCTGCCTTCCACCCCAAGCACCTGACCGACTATCTCCCGCATCGCATCAAGACGATCGGCCACTGCGCTTAACCTAAAGAAGTAGTGGGCTATGGTGTCCATTCCAGTACATACTGGAAAGCGACCAAGACCCAGAAGCTTCATGCCATCAGATCTACTGTTAAATACATCCTTCGCCATCTGCCAGCGCAACGGTGATAGGACGTCCACCTCTGCACTGAGGCAACCAAACTCTTCTCTAGGAAAGCGACGTTCCTAAGCAGGTGCACTCTCTCTTTTGCCCAGGAAGGCGGCGGAGGTGCGGTTGGAGCCGGGGACGGAGGCGCGGTTGGAGCCGGGGATGGGGGTGCGGATGGAGTCGGGGACGGAGGCGTTGTTGGAGGCAGGGAAGGAGGTGCGGTTGGAGTCGGGGACGGAGGCGCGGCGAGTGGAGAGCTTTGTCAGGAGCGCTTCGTCGGTGGTGCCATAGAGACTAGGACTACAGTGCGGCAAGGAAGACGAAGACTAGAGGGAAGAGGAAGGCTGTGATGGTGGTGCAAAGAAGGGGAACGTTCAAGTTATAATGGTGCGGAGAAGGAGAGGATGGATTGCTTCGAATTCTGCACACGAATGGCAAAGATGGCACGATACAGGTGGACCGTGGAGTAGGAGCCGCCTGCAATATTGCCCATTAATACAGGCAGCTGAAGCGACCGGGCTTGCGTGCCTTTTCGCTTATCGAGAGGAACACGCACAGTACATGCATCCTCAGAGTTACACAGGCGGATAATCTTACGTTACAAACCGCCTATGATAAATATTCTTCATAGGCAGACGGTCGTAGGTAAAGAACCGCTTGCGATAATAGAGTTATCACAAGCGGATACTCTTTACGTTACAAACCACCTACGATAAAGATTCTTCACAGGCGGCTAGTCGTAGGTATAGAACCGACTGCGAAAATTGTATTTACCAATTATTCAAAATGTTTTCACAGGCAGTCTTTACTTGAAGGAAAACAAAAGAAAATTATATACACACACGAACAGAGGAAAACAAAGCTCACACATACACATAGAGATGAAGAAGCACTAAACCGGCCATGGCTTCAAGCGCAGTATGTTTCAGTGTTGAAGTCTACGGCCAACTCAAAGCCAATATTTCACTGTATGATTTTTTTAATTTTTTAAAGCATTCCAACATGTCAAAAGTCAAATATTAAAAGAGAAAAAATTTCAAATTAAAATATTCAAGCTTCATTACAATATTACAAATATATAAAATATATGTCATGCATTTTTTCCAGCATTGACATCTTCTCGCGTATAGGGTTTCAAATCCTTTGAATGCTTCTTTCTACGCGCGTGATGTTTTGGATTGGTGAAAAGGTACATATCTTCATATTGATTATATTCCTCTTCATTATCTCCCACATTCTCAACCCCAACAATATTTTGCTTTCCAGAAACAACTACGTGCATCTTCTCAGATCCTAGATCCTGTACATAAAAATATTGTGCAACACGATCGGCGAGAACCCACGGGTCATCTTTGTAACCAACTTTGTTCAAGTCTACCAGTGTTAGCATATAGTTGTCCACTTTCATACCATCAGGATGTTTGATCCATTAGCACATAAACACGGGCATTTTCATTCTTTTGCCATAATCGAGTTCCCATATTTCCTCTATGAACTCGAAGTATTTGGTCTTCTGCCCTTATGGATCATAAGCCTCTATACGAACACCATATTTTGTGCAACACTCTTACTGTATTTTTCCTTAGTGTAAAATGTGTAACCATTGATGTCATATGCTTGCCATGATGTCACCAAAGCAGATGGGTCAGAAGCTAACTTCTTCATTGTCGCCTCTTCTAACCATTCAGTGAAACATATTCTATGCTCTTTCATGATCCAGTTCTCTATGCGGCCTTGGTTTTTTCTGCGAATCTCAATTTCATGTTCCTCGATGTACGACTCAGCTATTGCGAGCTGTTGTAGTACACCAAATGTGAACGGTGTACTAATTTATAATCCTGAACGATAAAAAATTTCTTACCCATTTTGCCTCTCCCACATAGTCTACCCTCATGTACTGGTATAGGCACACCTATCGGCTTTCCATCTTTGATATAATCAGCGCAACCCTCAATCACTTCTTCAGTAGTGTATCTCTCCAACGGAAACATATGATGTAAATATAGTGGCCCCAATGCTTTTATTTGATAAACAAGATATGATTAGGTGTACTTGCATATCAAAAATGATGGTGGAAAACACATCTCAAGCTTGCACATAGTCTTGACGATGTACATTTTCAAATGTCTAAGTCTTCTTAGGTTATCACCTTTTTAGATACCGCATGGACACCCTCATTTTTTGGGTTCTGCATATATTCATATTTTATATGTAGAAAAACATTTTTAAATAAGTAGAAATAGAGAAAATAATAAAAAGATAGCCAAAAAGAGCCAAATTCCAGTTTACAGAGAGCGCCGAAGACAATTCCCGTGGCCGCTGACCACGTGGCGCGTTCGGAGCTCACCTCCGAGAGGTCCGGCCCCGCTAGACACGTGTCGCTCTCGGAGCTCACCTCCGGGAGGTCCGACCCTACCGGACACGTGTCACCTCTGGAGCTCGCCTCCGGGAGGTCTGAATCAGATGGACACGTGTCGACCTCGGAGCTCGTCTCTGGGAAAAAGGAAGTTCGACACTACTTGATGCATGGCATCCTCGGAGCTCACCTCAGAAGAGAGGGGAGATCTGGAATTGACACATGGCACCCCAGAGCCACGTCCGAAGAGAGGGGGGAGGTCTAGAACTGACACGTGGCGTTCGCGGAGCTCGCCTCTGTTGAGAGGGGAGGTCCCGACCCACCAGACACGTGGCGCACGCGGCACCCGACTCTGAGAAAAAGGGAGGTCTCGCTCGCTTGACACGCGGCACAACCGGAGCTCGTCTTTGCGGAAAAGGGAGACCAGGCCCCCGATGGACACGTGGAGCTTCCGGAGCTCATCGCCGCGAGGGTAACGAGATTTTAAGCAGTTTTTCTTCTGAACGCGTGGGAATCCCCGGTATTGAGGAAACGGACACGAATTCCACGTTGCTATCACACCAAATCAACTACAGAAAAGTTGTTAAGATCCAAAAACAATTTCAATAAGACTCCTATACGAATTCCGATCAGAGAAGGACTCTTCTTTTTCCGGTTATAAATAAAACCGAAAACCCTTGGCCGTAACCACGAATTTCTTTCCACCTCCTAAGCCGAACAACTTAGAACCCTAGCCCCAGCTCGTCGAGTAAACCCTTCACCGGAGTTCAGTCGCGGGAGATCGCCGGAAGAGAGCTCCAACGATCTGTCTTGCTAGGAGAAGGACCTCGAGACCAAGAAGAACGTAAGGTAGGTCTCCATTATCACCTTACGACATCATCACGATTTTTATTCGCATCTGTTTCTTCAATTCCTTCGAAACAGAAGCTTTTTCGTGGACCTAGATCTTAAGTCCAGATCATCGCCACGTCCACGTTTGATCTATACACCTCTGTTCTTCATAAAAACCCCATACAAACATGCAAGAGCACGCACAAACAAAAACTGCACCATAGGATTAACATGCATATGCATCATTGCATCTTAAAGTAGAGTTTGTGCATGATATTGATTACTGTGAATCTTGTATACGTGATCGCAAATAGAAGGACAAGCTCAGGGAGCTACCTACAATGGACTACAACAACAAGATTTTGAGCAACCGGAACCGCCAGAACAAGGCAAGTGCCCTTGACCATATTGATCCTATGTTTTGGGAAACTATTTTGTTTTGCGAAAGGTGTGTGTGCTGAGTCAAACATGATGGGAAACCCTTTTATAGGAGTTTACTAATTTTGGTTAAACCACCCTTGTCGCCAGGGAAGTTTATGAGTTGGGTATGGTTTTTGCTTTTATGCTTCGTTGAGTCCATGGGATCGAGAAGCGAGATAGATGTGTCTAGCTAACTGCACTCGTAATGATAATGAGAAACTGATGTTGTTAATGAACATGGATCGGAGGGAGATCTAGGCAAGTATATGTTTGTGAATGAGGTAGAATGAGATGGTGGTTACTTGCCGTAGATCTAAGGACCGGTTGATGCGAGCACATGCCAGGATAACAGTGCCACCACAAGGCCAAGTATGGGTGTTGCTTAGCTAACTAATTAGGTAAGTTACTAGATTGTTATGGACCGTGGAAGGCGCGGGGAATGAGAGTCGAGTGAGGACTGCCCTGGGAACTGCATGGCACAAGAGGGGCCCGTGGGTGGGAGAATTGGAGATTCTAGCCTGCCGGTGAAACCTTAGTGAGTCCATACATCTAGTGGCCCCTTTGTAAAGGCTATTTTGTGATCTCTTGACCATACACCAACGGTTGTGTACTAGTATAATGGAGGTTCTGCAGTCGCCGACAGGTGACGAAATCACAAACTTGTGGGTAAAGTGGTACAAACTCTGCAGAGTCTAAAACTATCATGATAGCCGAGCTTACAGTCATGAGCGCGTGGCCAACTTCCATGATTAGTTGGGATGGTTATTGGCTATGGTTTTGGTTATGGTTTGGCTTTCAGGACTGTTGAGTCCGGGTGATAAGATTTTGTTGTATGACTGTTGAGTCATGGCAACGCGATGTGTCTCGGTGTGAGACGAAATTGATTATGAGTTGAAATGGTAGCGAATACGAGATGGTATTCGTGAGATGGTAGCGAATACGAGAAGGTATTCGTGAGCAAGATTGAAGTTGATTAATGTCTGGTTTGGACATGGAAAGTGATGAACATAATGGAGGTATGTTGGTATTTTAATACATGTCGGGATTACATTCACTTAAAGTTAAGTTGCTGTTTTATCGTGGTTTTGGTAAATAACTTTGTTTTCTTCAATGAGCCTTTTTATACCTACCTTGTTGTGAGATACATATCATATTTTCTCGCACTTGCTGAGTACATCATTGTACTCAAACTTGCATTATTATTTCATCATCAACAACAGGAGAAGATTACTATGAAGAGCAGGTGGAGCATTAGGCGTGTAATCTGTCCTCAACCTTGCCTGTGGGGATGGAGTAGAGATGGAGCCACCGCTGCTTCTTAGATTGCTTCCGCACTAGTTAGAAGACTTCCGCTGCATAGAAATAAGACTTCCGCTGTAAGATTTGACTTCTGCTGCCAAGCTGAGTCCAAGACTCATGAAACCTTGTAATAAACTCTATTATTCGTGGTTTTATATATTCTGAAATTCAGTTTGTGGATAATGTGTATATGTGTGATGAACATCCTGGGCACACATATGCATCAGTTCTCGGTTCCGTGGTTTTTCCACGAAATTGAGGGCGTCACAGATTGCTATCAGAGCCACGGGTTGACGGTAGGTTACACGCTTAGATAGAAGTCACAAGTTGGTATCAGACATAGATTGGTATCAACCTGCCACAGGTTGATCGTAGATCACACAACCTAGATAGGTCACAGATTGATATTAAAGCCGCCATCCCTAGTCACAGATTGGTGCAGTCCATGGATTGGTACCAAGCTACCACGGTTGATTGTAGGTCACAAGCCTAGAATGATCACAGATTGGTAGCTGAGCCACATTGATTGTAGGACGCACCCTAGTAACAGCTTGGTATTAGAAGCCACGCTGACCATAGGATGCAAGCCTAGGATGCATAGATTGGCATTGGAACTACCTTGACATAGGATACAAGCCTAGAAGAAGTCATAGTTGGATCACAGATTGGCATCACCCTAAGCCATATAGGACCCCCATTAAATAAGTCTTGAATAGGAGTTGTGTGAGCCCTTGTGATGATTGTTTGTGATTGTGTGCTTAGTGTGAGTTGTGGGACGTCTCAAGCATTGTCCATATCAACACGTAAGTAGAAAGAGGTGTGAGATGCCTCGGCACTTGTTCACATCCTCATATGGGCTAATATATATAGTCCAATCCACCTTGATGCATATAGTTAGGGGGATCCATCTAACCTTCTAACCTCTATTCTATTTCGTTCTCTCGCACAGATGGTGAGAGAAAACGCCGGCCGCCAAGGAATGAACGTCTATGGCAACCAAGAGGATGGCCATGATGAAATTTCTGTTAACCTCGGAGCTGGTGAGAACAACCTGGAACGGTTGATGGCCATGCAGAATCAACTTATGCAACCCATGATCCAAATGTGAAATCTCCAAAATGTGGTAGCAAGAAAGTTCAGCTCATGTACACTTAGGAAAAATGAGGGGAATTAAAACTTTGAACTATAATGGTGTAAGTCCAAAGTGAGGATTCAAACTTCCCAAAACTTCCAAACATGGAGATCTAAATTCATAACTTGGATCTTCATAGTCCAAATATTCACCCTTCCAAATTTCAGCTCATTTGGAGTTTCAATATTTGTTTGGGATTAAAAGAAGAAGCCCTCTAATCTGAATTTCAGATTCAGTTTCAAATTCCAATTCCCTCAATTTGCAAATTTGGTTCCACAAGTGTGTTCCTCACATTTGAGTTAGCAGCCATGCCAAAATTCAGAATTATTTGAGTTGGTTTGCTATGCTTTTGGAACAATGCAAAAGGGAAGATTCAAATTCCAATTTAAATTCACATAACCAAAGTCAGTTCAAATTCCACACTAAAATTCAAATTATTTGAATTAAAATTATTCAAACCATGACTTTGGGAGGAAGCAAAGAATTTAATTTGGAGAAAAATATCAGAGCTATTAGGTGGGGTGGGACCCACATGGCAGTGACACATGAAATAACAGGGGCAATTTGCTTCTGTTCCAGTCCTTCTCGAGCTGCCACCGTGCTGTATTTTTCTCTCCACCGAGCTGCTTGGAAAACTTGCACCCGAAGTAGCAATTGCTGGCGTGGATTGCTACATGGTAAAGATCAGCAGCTGCGTAACTCAACCGTGGTTCTTCCTCTTCCTCGCACGAGCAAATCCCTGAGTACTGCTCCCTCTCAGCGCTCACGAGCAACACACCGCGTGGCCACCCTGTGCGTCTCTGCTCCTCATCCCGATCAGCCTACAGCCACAGGGGCGCCCAGCTGAGCTGACTAGGAGGTGCGCCTGCCTCCACTGGACGTCATCCACCCTTCCTCAGCTCATCACCGGCCTCCCCTCGCTGTGCCCGAGCCGTTCTTCGCCGGAAGAAAGCAGAGCACCGTCGCCCTCACTGCTCCTCGAGTTCCAGCCACTCCAACGCCTCTCCTGCACATCCAGCACCTCCCTAAGGTGCGCCAAGGTATGTAGGTCATGCTACCGCAGTCCCCTTGCCCTTCCCCGTCACTGTCTCGCCGGAATTTGAGTTTTGGCGCCGGTACACATGAAGAACCGCCCCAAACCAAAACTGTAAATTCATCCAACGTGGTTGATCATCGGTTCTACAATTCAAGCCACAGAAACAAGTGATCCTAGCGCCCTCTCACACCAAAGCACAGGTTAAACCAGCCATCCCACGCCCCGGGTGACGAGAAATCGCCGGCGGCGGCAAAAACGGGTCGGTCCTCCGGTGAACCCTATTTTACGGCCGTTTGCTGCAAGGTTTAGCATGCGTTCCATGTTCCCCGATCGTTGGTGATGCTTTAGGGCATGGTAGCTCGCCGGGAGAAGCTTCGGACGCACCAGAACGCGTTGATGCCGAGCTCCCGAGCCGCCCCACCGGTGCCGACCTGTTTTCGGCCGTTTTCATGCGTGGAAACCTTGCCCGGCAGCTGTGCCATGTTCTTATGAGCATGTAGGGCGAAACCGGAGCTAATTTGGTGGAGAAATGAGGGAGAACGAGCCATGCCACGATCTGAGCTGGGTGCACGCGCGTCTCTGGCGGGAGGTTGAAGAAGGACCTGACGAGTGGGCCCCCCCTGTTAAGTCTCTGTGTAGGTTTCAAACAGAGAGCTATTCAAGTTTGAAAAATTCATAACTTTGCGTAGAAAACTCCAAAAAGGGTGAGACCAATTTTGTTGGAATCCTCATGAAGAGTACTTCACAGAGAAACCAATTTTAGGCTATGAAAATGCCCAGGAATTTCTGTAGAATTGTTTTTATTAAATCCTTTTGGGATTTATTACAGGAGCAATTCTTTATGAAATATTCCCAAATGTGGGAAAAAAATCGTTTTCATAGTTACTGATCTTCAGTAAAAATTTGGGCTTCATTTGAGTTCATTTGCTAGGCTAAACTGCCTTCCAAAGTTTAGCCTTTATTTGGAAATTCAAATTTAAACAGAAACTTTTCAGAACTCCTGCCCAACTTCAAAAATTCATATCTCTCTGATGGTAGCTCCAAAAATGGTGAAACAAATTTTGTTAGAACCATGGAGACTTACCCTAATAAGATATTCCACTGTTAGCTATGTCAAAGCTCCTGAGTTAGGCTCAAAATTCAGAGAATCATTGTACTTGTAGGAATTTTAAAGACTACATTGTGCAATGACATTTCTCCAAATTTTGCTCAGATCATCCTTAGAGAGTCTAGTATCCACTGTAAAAATCTCAAATCCAATTAAGGATCTAAATAGCAATAGCTATGAATAGAAGTCCAATTCTCATAAATCCTTAATACTTACACATATATTTTGCTACATTTCATTTAGTGACCAAAGTTGAGGACGCACCGGAGCCCTTGGACGTCCTCCCACCAGAAGCTGACTTCCCCTTTAACTCGCAACCAGGCAAGCCCCGGTTTGATCTTAAGTACCTTTTATAAAGCTTTACATATGTATCACTTATGTCTAGGTTGAATTGTATGCATTAGAGTTAGGGTGATTGGAACCCCACTTGCATAGCCCTTTTTAAATCCTATGGAGGGTTGGGTAGTTTACAAACTCGATGAGTAGAGAATGCCATGCTAATGTTTAGGATCTCGGTAGAAGTCGAGTGGTTGGAAGCTACTCGCGAGATAGTATTTATTACACGGAATGAGAAGAGGTAGAGAATGACTTGAGTTATGAAAATGAGACCCAGCAGGGGGGATAGGATGCAGTGAGCAGAGGTCTCACGTGCGTAGCCCTGTTGGTGTCGGTTGAGGACCGTCCGTGTGCGGCCCTGCTGAACATGTATCGAATAGTACCGGATGCATACTGACATATGGGACCCAGGAAACCGATGTAATTGGTTAACCTGGGTGCCGAGGCTTACCCAACCGTAAATAGGAGTGGGTTGAGGGTAGCAAGGTGTAAATCTGCCAGTGGGCACAGTCACGCTCCAAGCGGGGACTTCCTGCCCGTTACGGATGGACCGGTTCGGCATTTGGGTTGCCTTTGAAAGGTTGTTGCATACAACAGAGTAGGAAGGGGTGTGGAATCACGCTTCTGAAAGTGGGTGTATGTAACATGTTATCCGGGTGTGTCTTGATTGCAATCACCGTCCCTCCCGGTTATTTGAGTACCCGCTTGTTCACTGCACTGTGACGTAGTAAGAAGTGAAATAAGCCAACTGAAAATGCTGTATTGAACTATTAAATGTCTTGAAACCTTGTATGCTGTAGTTATAGAGCAAATTAAGTTTATATTCCACTTTGGGCATTACCACATCGGAGGAATGCGTTTCTTGTTTGATTGTGGACTTCCGATGTGAGGGCTGCCTAAGGCACATGAATCTGCTGCTATAAAACTGAAAGTAAGGAAACTTATAGGCGTGTCTTTATTGCAAAGTCCTTTCCTACCTTACACATCCTTGCATGTAGAGTTCGATGCTTAGGGTTGACGGTTAAGACTTGCTGAGCCTTCGTGCTCACGGTTGCAATATTTGAGCTGTATGCAGGTGAGAGCTATGAGGAGGGGTCCGATGACGAGGCGATGCCCCCGTCGGGGTACACGGCCGAACTGGAGCCCTGCACGCCACCGTGATCTCTGGTTACTTGCTGCTAGTGTGTAGCGTCCCCGGGCTGGACGGCTGCACTTTTGCTTAGTTAGGATTTGAGAGCAACTATGTATATAACTTCCGCTGTATAATTAATTTTTGTAAAAAGACTTCCGCTGTTTTATATCAAATAAAAAGTTGTATGTTGTTCTTTATTCTTTTCGTGTGTGCTGCTGGGTGCCACATCGCACGGCACCACCCTATGCGATCCTGGAGTGGGTGAACCACGGGGTGGTCCCCACAATCGTGGTATCAGAGCCGCATTGGGAATAGCACGTTCGAAAAGAGCCTATTTTCAAAAACTTAGGAGTAGTCGAGTGAGGATTAGTTATTAAGCCCAGATAAGGTTTATGATAGTAGTAGTTATTAAGGTGGAAATACTAACATACTTGTTATACATTCAGTAACGACGCTCCGACGTCAGGTATGAGGTAAGGTACGCCACCGCAGGCGGATCAATTGCGGTAACTCACCATACGAGTAATAGTATGGAATGATATACCGTGGCTTGGCACGGTGGTTAATATGAGTCTCTGAACCTCTTCATGGTTCTGAGAGCATATGAAAACGCTGATCTCCAGTGTGGTTTGGGCAAAAGCGAGAATACCCCATCGTGTGGTAAGCAACACGATAGTATGTAACTCTTGAACGTTCAATGTTCAAAGGGCCATACGCAGCGCTCGCCATCGGCGTGCCTTAACGGTCATGAGGCAGTAGGTGGTATCCGTTGGGTTGATAAAATTCCCAACCGTGACGACACGTTCGCGCTCTACTCGGGTTCCCCGTCGTGTGGTGTGGAAACATGACCATGTACCTTGAGACGCTGCTTGACTCAAGGATGATCCGTATGGCAATGATACGGACTGTATGTTTTTATTATGATATGGAACTGCCTGAAATGCCAGAAACCATTGTGTGCACCATTATTGTGTGTTCTGCTGCAGGTACATTAACAACGTTAGTGCATGACGTGTAGAAACCGTTTGTGAGTGACGACTTTAGTTCCACCATTTGACACGTATATGCCGGAATACCGGTTTAGGATTTTTCTTTGGTGAGGAAACGTAGTACCGACTGCATAAAAGTTTATTTTAAAAGAAAAGAGTCAAAATGAAGTTTAGGAATCCATTTAGGGGTTAGTAAACTCCTATATTGAACTAAGAGTCAATTGGGAGTATAGATTCAGTCTCAAAAACTTAGAAATAATCTCCCCTGTTTTCGGCAGAAATTTTGCTGAACTTGAACAGGGCATAACTTAAGATTGGTTGAACCAATGGAGGTGTGTGATAGCCTTCTGGAAAGTTTTTGAAGTCCTCTACAAATTTTCTGTAGAGCTCCAAAACAAAATTTCCCTCCAAAGGGATGTGAAATCTCAGATGAGTATACACTGTCCAGAAACAGGGCCGACCAAAATGCTCTCTGAAAATTTTCTGTATTTCAACCACAACTTCCTGTAGAAAATATTCTAAGGGTCAAGTAAGACACCGTTGGAAAGTACAGGAAACGTGCTACAACTTTGTTGTTGAACACTAGTCCAGATTCTGCCCCTAAGGTGGTCGAAACTGTTGAATTATCTAGACTGGTCAGCTGGACCAGAAGCTGAACAGTGAACACCATGTTAAAGTGTTTCAGCAAAACACTTAGTTTCACAATTCAACGTTCAGTGGCTGTTTTAAAACAGCGAGTTGGAGTCGAAAAGTGTATGCATTCGACGTATCATTTCGAGCGGGTACATGTTTGGGTCTAGTGCAATAGCGAGAAATTATGCATACTTAGACACTTAACATCCCGTGGCGACCCCGATGGTCGAAATGAACTTTTAAACCCCTAAAGTTCAATACTTTGGAACTCGATCATGGGACATGGTACAGGGATGTATATGTTGCATAAAGTTTATACTTTATCCACATGTGTGACTGTTATGTGTACTGTTTATTCCATTCTCGCACTACAATTGTATAGACTGGATGAATTAAACAAACATGTGCTGATCATTTGAATGATCTGAATGCAGAATAGTGCGGACACGTTCAACGCAAGAGGAGGGAGGTCCAAGTCAGGTTCGTGGTGATGAGTCTCCACCACCGGAGCAAACCACGACGCAGCAGCAACCACCTCCTCCACCACCAGAACTTCCAAGGAATCTTGCGGAGGTTCTCGCTGCAGTGCTCGGCTCGCGCGACGAGCAAACCGAGCTGCTGCAGATGTTGGTGCAGCAGAATGTGTCCCATCAGGAAGGACGCCAAGACAATGGGCAACGCCAGCCCCAACAAAGTTCATATTCAGAATTCATGGCGACCCATCCACCGGTCTTCACGGAGGCCGAAGAACCTTTGGAGGCGGACAGCTTTATCCGCACTCTGGAGGCGAAGTTCAGGCTGCTATGATGCACCGAACACCAGAAGGCGCTGTATGCAGCGCAACAGCTTCAAGGAGAAGCCGCTACATGGTGGGCGAACTACACCGCCTCCTTACCGGCTGGCCATGCCGTCACATGGACGGAGTTCCGGGAGGCGTTTCACGCCTATCACATACCTCCCGGTGTGATGGAAATGAAGCTCCAGGAGTTCCTGGCGTTACGGCAAGGAGATAGGAGTGCTCATGAGTACTCCAGGTTATTCAACAGGCTGGCGCAGTATGCGCCAGGATTTGTGGGGACGGAAGACAACAAGCGCAATGCGTTCTTCCGGGGCCTGAATTCCAAGATGAAGGTCCATCTCGCCCAAAGCAATCGCGGCACATTCAACGACCTCGTTAATGCCGCGATTCTACAAGAGAATGCTCAGTGCGAGCGCGGTTCTGATAAGAGGAAACGCAGCGCGCTGACAAGCAGTAGTGGTGGGATGCCACAGAAATACCGCGTGGTGTATCGCTCACCATCCGGTCAGAGATGGCAGCCACCGGCGCGACCGCCTCAGTTTCGTGGTCGGCAATATAATGCGCCGGGCTTCCGACCGACGATCCACCACAGCAACAGAAACAGCAAAGGATGGTCCCGCGTGCGCCTCAGTTTCAACAGCGTGCACCGGGATTCCGTCCTCAAGTCGGTGGGACCCCGACACCTTACACGTGCTACACGTGTGACCGTGTCGGGCACATTTCGAGGGACTGCCCCGAGCCACAACAGGGCAGGGGTGCAGCACCATATCAGGGTGCTAATCATCCCCGCAACCAGCCCAAGAAACCAGCACCAAAACCCGGCAACGTCCACCACTTAGCTATCGAAGACGTGCTGGAAGGCGAACCCGTCCTCGCAGGTACGTTTTCTTACTTAGATCATCCTGTAGTCATACTTTTTGACTCCGGTGCCACCCATAATTTCATAAGTCAGTCTTATGTTATTAAATATCAACTGCCTATCATTCCCACAAATAATTCATATTTGATATGTTCTCCGGGTGGGAAAATAACAGGTGATAGAATGGTCTATAGAGCACCATTACAGTTGGGTGGGAATCTATATCCGACTTCTCTGATCATGTTAGAGAGTCAAAAACTTGATGTCATTTTAGGAATGTCATGGCTACATCGCCAAGGTGCTGTTCTTGACATCATTCCACGTGTGGTTCGTTTAAACTCTCCACTTCATGGACCACATGTTCTTACTCTTGACCGTTCGGTTCAAGAATATCCAGCCACATATAACACAGAAGCCAAAAAACTTGAGGATATTCGTGTGGTCCATGAATACCCGGATGTTTTTCCGGATGATCTCCCGGGCATGACACCCGAAAGGGATGTCGAGTTCAAGATTGAACTTGTACCGGGAATGACGCCGATATCACGGAGACCATACAAGATGGCTCCGAATGAGCTAGCTGAACTGAAGGAGTAGCTCAATGACTTAATGAAGAAGGGTTTCATTCAACCGAGTTCCACGCCATGGGGATGCTCGGCGCTGTTTGTGAAGAAGAAGGATGAAACCTTGAGGTTGTGTGTGGACTACCGACCTCTCAACACCGTCACCATCAAGAATAAATATCCACTGCCCCGCATCGGTATATTATTCGATCAACTTGTGGGTGCAAGTGTATTTTCAAAGATGGATCTTCGCTGCGGATATCATCAAATCAAGATCCGGGCGGAAGATATTCCAAAGACGGCCTTCTCGACGAGATATGGGTTATATGAGTACCTCATCATGTTCTTTGGTCTCACCAACGCCCCGGCACACTTCATGTATCTCATGAACTCAGTGTTCATGCCGGAGTTGGACAAGTTTGTGGTGGTGTTCATAGACGACGTCTTGGTTTACTTCAAGTCTGAAGAAGAACACGCCGAACACTTGCATATCGTACTTCAACGATTAAGAGACCATAAGCTTTATGCCAAGTTCAGCAAGTGCAAGTTTTGGATCAGCCAAGTGCCATTCCTTGGTCACATTATTTCTGCAGAAGGTATTGCAGTTGATCCAAGCAAAATCGAACAAGTGCTGAAATTGAAATCCCCCACATCAGTCCATGCAATCAGAAGTTTCCTCGGGTTAGCAGGATATTACCAGAGATTCATACCGAACTTCTCCAAGCTTGCTAAGCCGATGACTGAACTGTTGAAGAAGGGGATCAAATATGTTTGGAGCTCAGCTTGTGAAGAAGCTTTCCAAGCATTAGTGAAGCATCTTACAACAGCCCCGGTGTTAGCTCAACCGGATACAACCAAGCCCTTCGACGTATATTGTGATGCGTCCGGCATCGGGCTTGGCTGTGTATTGATGCAAGGAGGAAGAGTGGTCGCCCATGGCTCACGTCAACTCCGTAACCACGAGCAGCACTATCTGACTCATGATCTCGAGCTTGCTGCTGTGGTATTGGCCTTGAAGATGTGGAGGCACTATTTGCTTGGGAACTTAGTGCACCTCTACACCGACCACAAATGTTTGAAGTATATATTCACTCAAAAGGAGTTGAATATGCGGCAACGAAGATGGTTAGAACTGATCAAAGACTATGAGATCGAGATTCACTACCATCCCGGTAAGGCAAACATGGTTGCCGATATGTTAATCCGCAAATCCCATGTCAACAGTCTGTCCATCACCCCACTTGAAGAGGAGGAGCCGAGTCTCTACTTGGTTCCATATGGGGCATTGTATAATCTTGCTCTCGTCCCTACAATACGAGAGGAGATTATGGAAGAACAGAAGAAAGACGTGGGAATGTCGCACATTCGGAGGAGGATGAAGAATGGTGAAATGAAATGCTTCCGAAGAGATGAACACGACACTATGGTTTAAAGACCATATAGTGGTACCCTGTGACATGAAGCTTTGGAAGAAAATCTTGGACGAGGCTCATTTGTCCCAGTATTCTATTCATCCAGGCCGCAACAAGATGTACCAGGATCTGAAAACCAGATTTTGGTGGACACGGATGAAAAGAGATATTGCAAAGTACGTATCCGAATGTGATAGGTGTCGGCGTGTGAAGGCCGACCATATGCGTAAAGCCAGACAGCTGCAACCATTGAACATTCCGGCGTGGAAGTGGGAGGATATTAGCATGGACTTCATAGTCGGGTTACCTCTCACGTCTCACAAGCATGACTCGACTTGGGTGATAGTCGATCGACTAACCAAGTCGGCTCATTTTATCCCTGTACATACAAAGTACGTGGCCAAGCAAGATGTGGAGCTGTACATTGCCAAGATCTTGTGTTTGCACGGTGTTCCCCGCTCCATCATTTCAGATCGCGGGGTGCTGTTCGTCTCGCGGTTTTGGGAACAGCTGCACGCGTCGTTGGGGACCAAACTGATCCGAAGCTCCGCGTATCACCCGCAGACGGATGGTCAAACTGAAAGGGTGAATCAAGTGCTTGAAGACATGCTACGCGCTTGTGCCATCCACCATGGCAAGAATTGGGATGATCATTTGCCGTTGGCGGAGTTCTTTTACAATAATGGCTATCAAGCTAGCATTAAGATGGCGCCGTATGAAGCTCTCTATGGACGGAAATGCCGCACACCTCTCATCTGGTGCGAGTCCGGCGAGCGAGTTATCCACGACATTGAACTTGTAAATGAAGCTGAAGAACGAGTGCGAGTAATACAAGCCAATCTCAAGGCTGCTCAATCTCGTCAGAAAAGCTATGCGGATAAAAGACGCCGCCCTCTCCACTTCGACACCGGGGACCAGATTTATGTCCGTGTGTCTCCGATGAAGGGAGTTCATCGTTTCGGAGTGAAGGGTAAACTTGCGCCACGGTTAATTAGCCCGTTTGCCGTCATTGAAAGATGCGGACCCGTGGCCTATCGCCTGGACTTACCGGCGTCGCTCGCAGGAATTCATAATGTCTTCCACATCTCTCAGCTGAGAAAGTGCCTCAAACCCCCCGCTGAAATCCGCACTAAAGACATAGAAGTTCTTCAAACGGACCTCACGTACACGGAGTATCCAATCCGGATTATCAATGAAAAGACTCGCGCCACAAGAAACCGGACCTTAAGGTTCTACAAGGTCTTGTGGAGTAACCATACCGCTGATGAAGCGACATGGGAAGGCGAGGACTATCTACAAACTTACTATCCGGACTTGCTATCGTCATATACCCGGTAAAGTTTTCTCCACTTTGCTTTTCCTTTGGAATCTCGGGATGAGATTCTTTTAAGGGGGGAGGGATGTAAAATCCCCAAAAAGTGGTAGCAAGAAAGTTCAGCTCATGTACACTTAGGAAAAATGAGGGGAATTAAAACTATGAATTATAACGGTGTAAGTCCAAAGTGAGGATTCAAACTTCCCAAAACTTCCAAACATGGAGATCTAAATTCATAACTTGGATCTTCATAGTCCAAATATTCACCCTTCCAAATTTCAGCTCATTTTGAGGAGTTTCAATATTTGTTTGGGATTAAAAGAGGAAGCCCTCTAATCTGAATTTCAAATTCAGTTTCAAATTCCAATTCCCTCAATTTGCAAATTTGGTTCCACAAGTGTGTTCCTCACATTTGAATTAGCAGCCATGCCAAAATTCAGAATTATTTGAGTTGGTTTGCTATGCTTTTGGAACAATGCAAAAGGGAAGATTCAAATTAGAATTTAAATTCAAATAACCAAAGTCAGTTCAAATTCCACACAAGTTAAGTTGCTGTTTTATCGTGGTTTTGGTAAATAACTTTGTTTTCTTCAATGAGCCTTTTTATACCTACCTTGTTGTGAGCTACATATCATATTTTCTCGCACTTGCTGAGTACATCATTGTACTCAAACTTGCATTATTATTTCATCATCAACAACAGGAGAAGATTACTATGAAGACCAGGTGGAGCATTAGGCGTGTAATCTGTCCTCGACCTTGCCTGTGGGGATGGAGTAGAGATGGAGCCACCGCTGCTGCTTAGATTGCTTCCGCACTAGTTAGAAGACTTCCGCTGCATAGAAATAAGACTTCCGCTGTAAGATTTGACTTCCGATGCCAATCTGAGTCCAAGACTCATGAAACCTTGTAATAAACTCTATTATTCATGGTTATATATATTCTAAAATTCAGTTTATGGATAATGTGTATATGTGTGATGAACATCCTAGGCACACATATGCATCAGTTCTCGGTTCCGTGGTTTTTCCACGAAATTGAGGGCGTCACAGATTGGTATCAGAGCCACGGGTTGACGGTAGATTACACGCTTAGATAGAAGTCACAATTTGGTATCAGACACAGATAGGTATCAACCCACCACGGGTTGATCGTAGATCACACAACCTAGATAGGTCACAGATTGATATTAAAGCCACCATGCCAAGTCACGGATTGGTGCAGTCCATGGATTGGTACCAAGCTACCACGGTTGATTGTAGGTCACAAGCCTAGAAAGATCACAGATTGGTAGCTGAGCCACATTGATTGTAGGACGCACCTTAGTAACAGCTTGGTATTAGAAGCCACGCTGACCATAGGATGCAAGCCTAGGATGCATAGATTGGCATTGGAACTACCTTGACATAGGATACAAGCCTAGGAGAAGTCATAGTTGGATCACAGATTGGCATCACCCTAAGCCATATAGGACCCCCATTAAATAAGTCTTGAATAGGAGTTATGAGAGCCCTTGTGATGATTGTTTGTGATTGTGTGCTTAGTGTGAGTTGTTGGACATCTCAAGCATTGTCCATATCCACACATAAGTCGAAAGAGGTGTGAGATGCCTCGGCACTTGTTCACATCCTCATATGGGCTAATATATATAGTCCAATCCACCTTGATGCATATAGTTAGGGGGATCCATCTAACCTTCTAACCTCTATTCTATTTCGTTCACTCTCACAGATGGTGAGAGGAAACGCTGGCCGCCAAGGAAGGAACGTCTGTGGCAACCAAGAGGATGGCCACAATGAAATTTCTGTTAACCTCGGAGCTGGTGAGAACAACCTGGAACGGTTGATGGCCATGCAAAATCAACTTATGCAAACCATGATCCAAATGTAAAATCCCCAAAAAGTGGTAGCAAGAAAGTTCAGCTCATGTACACTTAGAAAAAATGAGGGGAATTAAAACTTTGAATTATAACGGGGTAAGTCCAAAGTGAGGATTCAAACTTCCCAAAACTTCCAAACATGGAGATCTAAATTCATAACTTAGATCTTCGTAGTCCAAATATTCACCCTTCCAAATTTCAGCTCATTTGGAGGAGTTTCAATATTTGTTTGGGATTAAAAGAGGAAGCCCTCTAATCTGAATTTCAAATTCAGTTTCAAATTCCAATTCCCTCAATTTGCAAATTTGGTTCCACAAGTGTGTTCCTCACATTTGAATTAGCAGCCATGCCAAAATTCCGAATTATTTGAGTTGGTTTGCTATGCTTTTGGAACAATGCAAAAGGGAAGATTCAAATTCCAATTTAAATTCAAATAACCAAAGTCAGTTCAAATTCCACACTAGAATTCAAATCATTTGAATTAAAATATTTCAAACCATGACTTTGGGAGGAAGCAAAGGATTTAATTTGGAGAAAAATATCAGAGCTATTAGGTGGGGTGGGACCCACATGACAGTGACACATGAAATAACAAGGGCAATTAGCTTCTGTTCCAGTCCTTCTCGAGCTGCCACCGTGCTGTATTTTTCTCTCCACCGAGCTGCATGGAAAACTTGACCCCAAAGTAGCAATTGCTGGCGTGGATTGCTACATAGTAAAGATCAGCAGCTGCCTAACTCAACCGTGGTTCTTCCTCTTCCTTGCACGAGCAAATCCCTGAGTACTGATCCCTCTCAGCGCTCACGAGCAACACACCGCGTGGCCACCCTGTGCGTCTCTGCTCCTCATCCCGATCAGCCTACAGCCACTGGGACGCCCAGATGAGCCGACTAGGAGGTGCGCCTGCCTCCACTGGACGTCATCCACCCTTCCTCAGCTCGTCCCCGGCCTCCCCTCGCTGTGCCCGAGCCGTTTTTGCCGGAAGAAAGCAGATCACCGTCGCCCTCACTGCTCCTTGAGTTCCAGCCGCTCCAACGCCTCTCCTGCACGTCCAGCACCTCCCTAAGGTGCGCCAAGGTGTGTAGGTCATTCTACCGCAGTCCCCTTGCCCTTCCCCATCGCTGTCTCGTCGGAATTTGAGTTTTGGCACCGGTACAAGTGAAGAACCGCCCCAAACCAAAACTGTAAATTCATCCAACGTGGTTGATCATCGGTTCTACAATTCAAGCCACAGAAACTAGTGATCCTAGCACCCTCTCACGCCAAAGCACGGGTTAAACCAGCCATCCCACGCCCCTGGCGACGAGAAATCACAGGCGGCGGCAAAAACGGGTCGGTCCTCCGGTGAACCCTATTTTACGGCCGTTTGCTGCAAGGTTTAGCATGCGTTCTGTAAAAGTCCCAAAACTTGTAAATAGAGAACTTGAGCTATGAATAGAGTTGAGTTTGAATACAAGAAATGGGACTTACAAAAAACTTTTGTGTTCCTCATGAAAGTGTTGGCATGTGCAATAAAACTTTGAATTCAGTTTGAATTAAGAGGTGCACTTCAAAAAGAAGGAGGGCATGTTCAAAAGAGGAAATTCAAACTGTTGTTTGAAAAAGTGTATTTGCAATAGCCAACTCAAAGATTAGAGGACATATTTGAATTCCTCAGATCCAAATTATGAGGGAGACCAATTTGGAGGAAATTTGGAGGTGCTTGGATATGAATATCAAGAGGACTTGTAAATTTCATCCAAATTTGAATTCAAATTTGAAACTGAGGCAAAACTGGTCAAATTGCCAAATGACTTTTGGATTTGTGTACCTCATAGCTGAATTTGCAAGGTGCCAAAAATTGGAGATATTTGTGAGGGTTTTGGGGGATAAGAAGAGGGGTGGACCCCACATGTCATAGGAATGAGTAGACTTAATCCCTAAGTATTTGCTCTCTGTTCCTCACTCCACCGAGGCCCTGCCTCCGGCTGACACCCAGCTGCTGCTTCACGCCCCAAAGCTCCACCTCCTGCCTGAATCATTCACGCTGGCGAGCTCCTCATGCACTGATATTACCCCCACACAGCTGAGCCAACCGTGTTGGTTTTCCTCCTCACGATCAGCAGCTGCAACGTGTGTGTTTTCCCTCACCGGCGCTGCTCCACTGCTCCCTGTCTCCCGGCCAGCCTAGCGCCTCTCCAGCAGGCTCAAGAGGCCACAGAGGTGCTCCAGGAGGTACTGATCCTCATCCCGTCATCCCCCTGCTCTCCCCCGACGCCGGCTAGCCGGAATTTCGTTTTTTGCGCCGGCGCACGTGAAGGACCGACCTCAGCAAATTTCTGAAATTAGCTCCAATCGATGGATTGTTCGTTCTACAATTCAAACCACAGCTACTAGGGTTCCTAGCGCCCTCCCACGCCAAATCACGAAGCAAACCGACCCTCCTATGCCCCGGGTGACGAGAAATCGCCGGCGGCGGCCAAAACTGCCACGGTCCACGGTGACGACTAGGTTGCAGCCATTTTCTGCACGATTTGATCTCCGTTCCATGTTCCTAGGACCATAAGGATGCTGTAGGACATTGTAGCTCGCCGGGAGATGCCTTGGACACGCTGGAACGCGTCCATGTCGAGCTCCCCAGTCGCCCCGCCGGTGCCGACCCACCTACAGCCGTTTTCATGCGGGGAAACCTTGCCCGGCAGCTGCGCCACGTTCCCAGGAGCATGTAGAGCGAAACCGGAGCTCATTTGGTGGAGAAATGAGAGAGAACGAGCCATGCCAAGTTTTCTGCCGGTGTGCACCCGCGGGCTCTGGCGGGAGGTTGAAGAAGCACCTGACCCGTGGGCCCCACGTGTGACTGTGCTGTTTAAAATCAAACAGAGAGTTGTTCAAACTTGTAAAATGCATAACTTGGTGTAGGAAGATCCAAAAATAGTGAGATAAATTTTATTGGATTCCTCTAAGAGAGTACTATCCAGGAGTACAGCCCAATATTTATGAAAATCCCTGGTTTTTGCTCATTAATTCATATAAGGAAAATCTTGTAGGAATTTTTCCAGGAGCTCTGTGTATTGGAAAATTCCTAAATTTGGGCAGGAGATTCCCCCACAAATGTCTGAACCCCAGTAAATTTTTCAAAAGCATTGGACCTCATTTGCTTGGCCAAATGTGGTGTTAATTCCTTATGTCTCTGAAAATTGAAAAATAAACAGAGTTCAATTTCAGGATTTTCCCCCCAAACTTTAGAACCTCATAACTTTTGCTAGGAAGCTCCAAAATTAGTGATTCAAATTGGGCTGGATTCAGGATGAAGAGCTCTATCCAAATATGCAACCCAATTTGCATGTAAACCAATATAAAATTCTTGAGAATTCTTTAAAGCTTTTCAGCAAAAGAATTTTATAGGGAGTTTGGTTCATCCAAAATTCCCCAAATTTTGCCAGGATATTCTTTAGGATATTAGAAGACACCTGTAAAAGTTTCAGCTCATTTGGAGTTGGTTTAGTTAGGGTAATTCTAATTCCAAATTTCTGTATTCAAATAAATACAGAAACATTTTCTGAGAATTTCCAAAACTTGGAAATTCAGTTCTGGGCATTCCATAGCTCCAAAACTCCTAGGAAAATTCATGCATACTCCCTGAGCTATGTATGAAATTATAGTTCACTTGAATTTGCATGAAAGTGCAAATTTAATCAGAATTAATTCCTTTTTGCTTAAATTCTTAGGGAATTGTTCTGGGTGATCCACTTAGTGAAATGTTCTGAATTTTGGTCCAGAGGATTTTCTTGTGACAAGGAACTCCCAAGAAAATTCCCAGCTCCATTGGAGCCCTGGATCATTAGTGTTCTGTTCAACCATTAGTTGATCTCCCCACCCAAGTGATGAACCTCACTTCTCACTTGAGGATAATGCTTAGACACACATCCAAACTACCACCCCAGTGTCATTTTAAATTCTTAAACAAAGTTCCAGTTTCAAACTTGTCTTTAGCATTGTTAGCAAAAGCTTTATAATTAAACATGTATACATATTCATAACGTGTAGTGCTTAGACGTGGAAAGTGGAGAAGGAAGAGTTGAGCTTGAATCAAGAAGCAAGAAGACAGTGATTCAGCTTCAAGGCAGCAGCAACTAACTTCATAATCATCTGACTTTAGTCACCTGCAAAACCAAGGCAAGCCCCGGTTTGCACTTAAGTTGTTTTTAAAGTTTTCCCTTTGTTCACTACATTTGGTCAAGGTTTGTATGTGCATTAGGTCAAGGATGTTGATACTCCACTTGCATAACCAAACATGAATCCCTGAGGTCAAGGGTAGCATTGTGTCATTGCTGTAGAATAAGGCCGTGCTAAATAGGCTAGGACATCCGGTAGAAGACGAGTAGTTGGAAACTACTCGCGAGCTATAGTTCAGAATATCAAAAGTGTGGTTGGGGAAGGAAGCAAACTAAAGTTTACATTTCTAAAGATGAGACCGGGCAGAGGGGTTAGGCTGCGACAAGACGCCGTCTTGGTCGAGTAGCTCTGCCTGTGTCGGTTAAGGACCGATGTGTATGCCGCGTCCAGGAGCAAGTATTGAGTTGTGTACCGGATGCTTACTGACATATGGGAACCAGGAAACCGATGTACCAGGTTCACTGGATTGTAGAGGCATACCACATCGTCTCGTTAGACCTATGAGCCCGAGACGGCGCGACCGGTTCTACAGTCTAGTGTCCTGAGAAAGGTTGCCACATACGACGTAATGAAGGACGCCAGAGTTGGGTCTTCAGAGGCGGGCGTTTGTGTCGAGTTATACGGGTAGTGTTTGATTCGAATCACCGTCCCTCGCGGTTATTGAGTACCGCTTGCTCCCATGTTGTGACGTAGTAATCAACTTGTGTGGAAACAGTTTGCAAAAGTATAATTGCTGCTATGATTATGTTAAATTTGCATGAAAACCTTGTTTGAAGTAGAGAATAGAGCAAACTAAAGTTAATTTTCCACCTTGGGACAAGTGACATTGGAATGAAGCGTTTCTTGTTTGATTGTGGAATTCCAATGTTGCTGGGCACAAGGTCACTACTATTATGGCTAAAATATGAAAGTTAAGGATGAACTCGTAGGCGAGTCTTTTCACAAATTACAGGATTAGGTCTTAAGTTACCCTCATGTAGAGTTGCATGCTTTAGGAGAGACGGTTAAGTCTTGCTGAGCCTTTGTGCTCACTCTTGTTATATAAGTGGTTTTGCAAGAAAACATCGATGCTATAAAGAAGGTTGTCCGGTGAGACTCGGGAACTTCCGAGTCATGTCACATGTGGAGAACCTAGCCGCTGCCATGTCTTCGTGTTGCTAGCGATAGGAGTCCGCGGGCTGGATCTCTTCTCGAGTGCTTCTTAGATATTCATCGTGAGCTGTTTATAGACTTCTGCTGTAGCTATTTTATGTAAATTATTTACAAAGAATAATTGTAAGCTTCCGCTTTGAATTTATTTAATATTGTGTTCCTTATATGTGTGCTGTTGGGTGCCGCATAACACGGCACCACCCAATGCGATTCCTCGGGCGAGGCGGCACGACCTCGTGATGGAGGTCGGGCCCCCTCACGTTCCATGTTCCCCAATCGTTGGTGATGCTTTAGGGAAAGGTAGCTCCCCGGGAGAAGCTTCGGACGCACCAGAACACGTTGATGCCGAGCTCCCGAGCCGCCCCACTGGTGCCGACCTGCTTTTGGCTGTTTTCATGCGTGGAAACCTTGCCCGGCAGCTGCGCCATGTTCCTAGGAGCATGTAGGGCGGAACCGAAGCTAATTTGGTGGAGAAATGAGGGAGAACGAGCCATGCCACGATCTGAGCTGGGTGCACGCGCGTCTCTGGCGGGAGGTTGAAGAAGGACCTGACGAGTGGGCCCCACTGTTAAGTCTCTGTGTAGGTTTCAAACAGAAAGCTATTCAAGTTTGAAAAATTCATAACTTTGTGTAGAAAACTCCAAAAAGGGTGAGACCAATTTTGTTGGAATCCTCATGAAGAGTACTTCACAGAGAAACCAATTTTAGGCTATGAAAATGCCTAGGAATTTCTGTAGAATTGTTTTTATTAAATCTTTTTGGGATTTATTACAGGAGCAATTCTTTATGAAATATTCCCAAATTTGGGCAGAAAATCGTTTCCATAGTTACTGATCTTCAGTAAAAAATTGGGCTTCATTGGAGTTCATTTGCTAGGCTAAACTGCCTTCCAAAGTTCAGCCTTTATTTGGAAATTCAAATTTAAACAGAAACTTTTCAGAACTCCTGCCCAACTTCAAAAATTGATATCTCTCTGATGGTAGCTCCAAAAATGGTGAAATAAATTTTGTTAGAACCACAGAGACTTACCCTAATAAGATAATCCACTGTTAGCTATGCCAAAGCTCCTGAGTTGGGCTCAAAATTCAGAGAATCATTGTACTTGTAGGAATTTTAAAGACTACATTGTGCAATGACATTTCTCCAAATTTTGCTCAGATCATCCTTAGAGAGTCTAGTATCCACTGTAAAAATCCCAAATCCAATTAAGGATCTAATAGCAATAGCTATGAATAGAAGTCCAATTCTCATAAATCCTTAATACTTACACATGTATTTTGCTACATTTTATTTAGTGACCGAAGTTGAGGACGCACCGGAGCCCTTGGACGTCCTCCCACCAGAAGCTGACTTCCCCTTTAAATCGCAACCAGTCAAGCCCCGGTTTGCACTTAAGTACCTTTTATAAAGCTTTTCATTTGTATCACTTATGTCTAGGTTGAATTGTATGCATTAGAGTTAGGGTCATTGGAACCCCACTTGCATATCCCTTTTTAAATCCTATGGAGGGTTGGATAGTTTACAAACTCGACGAGTAGAGAATTCCATGCTAATGTTTAGGATCTCGGTAGAAGTCGAGTGGTTGGAGGCTACTCGCGAGATAGTATTTATTACGCAGAATGAGAAGAGGTAGAAAATGGCTTGAGTTATGAAAATGAGACCCAGCAGGGGGGATAGGATGCAGTGAGCAGAGGTCTCACGTGCGTAGCCCTGTTGGTGTCGGTTGAGGACCGTCCGTGTGCGGCCCTGCTGGACATGTGTCAAACAGTACCGGATGCATACTGGCATATGGGACCCAGGAAACCGATGTAATTGGTTAACCTGGTGCCGAGGCTTACCCAACCGTAAATAGGAGTGGGTTGAGGGTAGCAAAGTGTAAATCTGTCGGTGGGCACAGTCACGCTCAATGCGGGGACCTCCTGCCCGTTACGGATGGACTGGTTCGGCATTTGGGTTTCCTTTGAAAGGTTGTTGCATACAACAGAGTAGGAAGGGGTGTGGAATCACGCTTCTGAAAGTGGGTGTATGTAACGTGTTATCCGGGTGTGTCTTGATTGCAATCACCGTCCCTCGTGGTTATTGAGTACCCGCTTGTTCACTGCGCTGGGACGTAGTAAGAAGTGAAATAAGCCAACTGAAAATGCTGTATTGAACTATTAAATGTCTTGAAACCTTGTATGCTGTAGTTATAGAGCAAATTAAGTTTATATTCCACTTTGGGCATCACCACATCGGAGGAAAGCGTTTCTTGTTTGATTGTGGACTTCCGATGTGAGGGCTGCCTAAGGCACATGAATCTGCTGCTATAAAACTGAAAGTAAGGATCAACTTATAGGCGTGTCTTTATTGCAAAGTCCTTTCCTACCTTACACATCCTTGCATGTAGAGTTCCATGCTTAGGGTTGACGGTTAAGACTTGCTGAGCCTTTGTGCTCACTGTTGCTATATTTGAGCTGTATGCAGGTGAGAGCTATGAGGAGGGGTCTGATGACAAGGTGATGCCCCCGTCGGGGTACACGGCCGAACTGGAGCCCTGCACGCCGCCGTGATCTCTGGTTACTTGCTGCTAGTGTGTAGCGTCCCCGGGCTGGACGGCTGCACTTTTGCTTAGTTAGGATTTGAGAGCAACTATGTATATAACTTCCGCTGTATAATTAATTTTTGTAAAAAGACTTCCGCTGTTTTATATCAAATAAAAAGTTGTATGTTGTTCTTTATTCTTTACGTGTGTGCTGTTGGGTGCCGCATCACACGGCACCACCCTATGCGATCCTGGAGTGGGTGAACCATGGGGTGGTGAACCATGGGGTGGTCCCCACAGTCGTGGTATCAGAGCCGCATTGGGAATAGCACATTCGAAAAGAGCCTATTTTTGAAAACTTAGGAGTAGTCGAGTGAGTATTAGTCATTAAGCCCACATAAGGTTTATGATAGTAGTAGTTATTAAGGTGGAAATACTAACAAACTTGTTATACATTCAGTAACGATGCTCCGACGTCAGGTATGGGGTAAGGTACGCCACCGCAGGCGGATCAATTGTAAAGGTCCCAAAATGTGAATACAAAGAAACATGAGTTTGCACAAATGTTGGAGTCATGTGTATGAAAAAGGGGCTTAGTTGAAACTTTTTCCCACATATGATAACATAGGTGAGATTCTTCTAAACAAACTTAGGGCTATTGCAGGGATGGACCTAATGTGGATTAAAACCACAGAAATGAAGAGCTCAAGTGCAATGGAAGGGTTTAAAAATCAGTGATGAACTAAATGTAGATTCAAACTTCAAGTGAGGGGAGGACACAATGGAAATTCAAAACTGTTGTGTCCAAACTATTGTTTGCAGCAGCTAACACAAGAATCAAGTGGCATATTTGGATTCCTTAGGTCCAAATTAGTGGGGAGGCAAAGTTTCATTTATTTTTGAAAAGATTTGCTGCCCATTTTTCCAAAGGGAGTCAAATGTGCAAAGAATTCAAATGAACATTTGAATTGGAATGGAATTTGTCCAAACTTGTCAAATGAGCTCAGCTTCCAATTT
Source organism: Neostapfia colusana (assembly GCA_030760725.1). Lineage (NCBI taxonomy): Eukaryota > Viridiplantae > Streptophyta > Magnoliopsida > Poales > Poaceae > Neostapfia > Neostapfia colusana. Next base: position 23,961,385 of record JASWHV010000011.1, read on the forward strand.
TCAAACAATTGGGTTGCATAAGTGTCAAACTTTGGAGATATTTTGAGGAAAAAATGTACTGAATTGTGGGGCCCACATGTCATAGGAATGAGTAGACTTAACACTTAAGTTTCCTCTCTGTTTCTCACTCCACCGGGGTTTCACCCGCGGGCGACACCGAGCGACCGCCCCCGTCGACCGAGACTCCACCTCCTGCTCTTCGCCTGGGCCGCTGGCAGCACGGGAGTCGGCGGCGCCTCTCCACGTGATTTCTCCCGCGTTGACAAGGTGACCACGGGTGTTCCTCCTCCTCACATGCGCGTTCTCCCGAAAATAAAACCGAGCTCGCCGCTTCTCTGGAAAGCCATCGGGAGCCGGCTAAACCGCGCCACAGCGCCTCCCCGAGCTGCACAACGACGCTGTGCCACAGTTCCGCACCTTCTGAGCGCGAGAGCTAGCCATCCGTGGTGGGTTTCGAGCGTTAAACGCCTCAACCGCGGCGAACCACAGACAGCCGACGATCGGGCGCACGCGGGCAGCCTTCCACAAGGGTTGTCACGTCCGAGCAAGCCTGGCCACAGGAGCGCGCCATCGTGCTGCTGCTCTCCTCCAAAGCCTGGAGCAAACCGTGGAGGATCGGCGGCTAATTCGGAGATTTTGTCCCGGCGACCTCCAACAGAGCATCCGGTAATCGCCGCCAAAATCTCGCTCTCCAATCCTTTGTAGCTTGTCAAATCTTGCACACAGGTCGGCCACTAGCCGGCGATTAGTAGTCCTTCACAACCCTAGTTGGAAAGATGCACGTAGACCGCATGAAATCCAAAAGTTCCGACCTCAAACGCGGAGGAGGTTTCGGGTGCACGGTGAGAAACCGTTAGCCGCCGGTCCCGAGCAGTTTTGAGGCTAGGTTGAGCATCCCCGTAGTCCACTAGTGCTGTAGCGCCGTTCCACCGAGGTCTGGGCAGGCTAGGATGACCGAGCGACGTTGCCGAACCGGTCCAGAGCCGCCGCGCCGTGGCCAGCTAGGTTAGAGCCATCGCCGGCCGGGGAAGAGGGTTCCATCGTGTTCAGCACTTGAGATAAGGCCCTACCAGCGAGGGAGGGCTCAGGGGATGGCCGGGAGGCCAGAATCCGTCGAACTCCGGCGAGCCCGGCGGCGCGCGGGCGCGGGGGCCGGAGGTAGAAGACGACCCGCCGGGTCCCGCCTGTCAGCGACCGGGAGTCGGAGTTCTGATCGGCTGTGGCGCGGGGATCGCGTGTGGAGGCGCGGGAAATACTCAGTAGCCCCGTGTGGCTTGCCCCGACGCGTGACACCTGTCCCTGGACCCACTGCCAGCATTTGAACATTTTGGAGAATTTCAGTTTTCAGTTCAAACTTTGAATGGCTACAACTTTGGGTAGGAGAATCCAAAAATTGTGAAACAAATTTTGTTGGATTCCTCTGATAGAGTACTATCCAAATGTAGAACCCAATTTGTATGAAACCCTTTAGTTAATTCTGTAAAATTCTTTAAGGCTTTGCAGCAAAAGAATTTTAGAGGGAGTTTGGTTAATCCAAAAATCCTCAAATTTTGCCAGAATAGTCTTTAGGGTATTAGTGAAACCCTGTAAAATTTTCAGCTCAATTTGAGTTGATTTGATCAGGGAAATTTAGATTTGAAGGTACTGTATTCAATTGAATACATAAACACTTTCAGAGAATTTCCAAAAATTGGAAATTCAGTTCTGGGAAGTTCTTAGCTCCAAAAATGCTAGGAAAATTCATGCAAACTCTATGAGCTATAATTGAAATGGTAGTTCACTCACTTTTGCATGAACATGGGTGGGGTCTCAGAATTAATTCTTCTTTGCTTAATTGCTTAGAAAATTATTCTGAACAAACCACTCAATGAAAAGTGCTAATTTTTGGTCCAGAGGATTTTCTTGTGACAAGGAACTCACATGAAAATTCTCAGCTCCATTGGAGCCTTGGGTCACCCCTGTGCTTTTAACCTCTTAGGTGATCAATATAGAAGAGGGGGAAAACCATTTAGCATTTAATCATGTGTTTAAATCCAAACCTAAACCACTAGCACCAGTGTCATTTTAAATTCTTAAACAGAGTTCCAGTTTTTGAAAACTTGTTATTAGGACTTGTAGCAAAGTCTTTACAATTAAACAATATGCATATCCTTCACGTGTAGTATCTACGTGGAGGAGGTGAAATCATCGGAGTAGAAATCAAGGAAGGAGGAAAGAGGTTGATCAAGCACCAAGTGATCTTCACTAACTGCATATATATATAAGTCACCTGCAAAACAAAGGCAAGCCCCGGTTTGCATCAAATTTACAAGTTTTTATTTGTATTCACTTCATACGTCTAGCATTATATTTATTGCATTAAGTCTAGATGGTATGAGACTCCAAATGCATGCCCCAGAAAACCCTGGAGTTTAATGTAGGATATGTTATGTTATCAATTAATTATAACTGCTGATCTCAACAAAAAGTGGATCAAAAGAGGCATAACTCGAGTAGGCAGATTCCTACTCGTGAGACGGGGTTAAGGGGGGATCAACCGGAAGAGTTGGGAATTGATCCTCATAGTTGGGAATGGAGACCGGGCAGTGGATGGAAGGTCAAGGACGTGGTCCTGTGAGCCTAGTCTATGTCTGAGTCGATTAAGGCCCGTTCTCGTGTGCGGCCCCGCTGGACAAGTTTGAGATGTGTACCGGATGCATACTGGCAATATGGGACCCAGGAAACCGATGTAACATGTTAACCTGGGTGTCGAGGCATACCTCACCGTGTGATGCCGATGCTGAAAGGATAGAGAAGTCGGCTCTACGAGGGTTTGCCGTAGAGAGACTTAATCCCAGTCGGTGGGACCGGTTCGACATTTGGGTGTCGTATGAAAGGTGGCCACGTACGGCGTCAGTGACGGTTGCTGTGTGCAACGTCGAGTACGGGCGTACGTGTCGTGTCAGCCGGGTGTTTTTGATTGCAATCACCGTCGCTCGCGGTAGTGAGCATACTTGTACACTGAGTCGTGACGTAGTAATAAACTGGGAAACGTTTAATATGCTTCGTGAGTAATCCTCATAATGGAGATGAGGAAAGATCAACACTTCACTAAATTTAATTTCCACCTTGGGCTAGTAGCGTCGAGGCAAAGCGTTTCTTGTTTGATTGTGGAGTCTCGATGGTAATGGCACAAGGTCTGTATGAGTCTAGGGTAGCTCACTGAAGTTACTTTCACCTCGGGCAAGTGACATCGAGATGAAGCGTTTCTTGTTTGATTGTGGAGTCTCGATGTAAATTGCGTGAGGACTATAAAAGTTGCTTAAAACTTGAAGTAAGGATTTTCCTTTAGCTCCAGATCATCTTTTATGAAAACTTCTATATTCGGCCCTCTATTTTCATCATCTAGAATTTCATGAATAGGGTGACGGGTCAGTCTTGCTGAGCTTCGTGCTCACAGATACTGCACAAGTTGTTTTGCAGGTAATAACTGTACGCCGCGATGTACGGGTGCCTGAGGAGATCCGGAACTCTCCGAGTGGCGAACTCATGGCAACCCCTGCCGCTGCTATTATGACAGTGTTCCTAGCGAGAAGGGTCCGCGGGCTGGACACCTTCTCTGTTGCTTAGCATAGGTATGAGACGTGAGTTGTAATAGTCTTCCGCTGTAGTTTATTTTGAGAAGTATTTGTAAAATCAACACTTTGTAAGCTTCCGCTTGTTTTATGTAATATGATGCTTTATTATGTGTGCTGTTGGGTGCCGCATCGCACGGCATCACCCAAAGCGATTCCCGGGCGAGGTGTCCCGTCCCCGTGAGTGATCGGGACGGTGGGGCCCTCACAGCGTGGTATCAGAGCCGCATTGGTAATAGCACACGGAATAAGTATTGTATTACGACAAAAAACTTAGGATACGGTGAGGAAACGATATTAGGCCCACATAAGGACTATAGTAGTATAGTTATTTAAAGTGGCAGAACTAACTTATGTGTTATAATTCTGAATTTTGATTCTGTAACGACGCACCTACGTTCTGGTAAGAATGGTAAGGAACGCCACCGAAAGCGGTTCAATTTCAGTTAGCTCCCTTGACGAGGAAAGTGGTTCAGGGAAAGGTCTCACAGCTTGGTGTGAGATGTTAATATGAAACTCTTGAACTCTTCATGTTCCTGAGTTCATAAGAAACGCTGATCCCTAGCGTGCAATAGGCAAGTAAGTGGAGACCCCATCGTGTGGTCAGTAACGCGATAGTATGGTCTGCTGGAAATAGCCCAGGAGGACATACGCAGCGCTTGCCATCGGCGTGCCCTGCAGGGCAGTAGGTGGTATCTGTTGGGTTGATAACATTCCCAACCGTGACGACCCGTTCATGATATACTCGGGTTCCCCGTCGTGTGGTGTTGAAACACGATCACGTACCTTGAGACGTGACTTAACTCAAGGACGGCCGTATGACAATGATACGGGCGTTTGTATTTACTTTCAATTATAGAACTGCCTGAAATGAGAAAAAACTTTGAGTGCACCACTATTGAGTGATTTTCTGCAGGTACTAACCACGTACGTATCCCGTGTAGTACACGTGTGTGAGAAACCGTTTAGTGCCACTGATTATACGTATATGCCGGTATAATCCGGGTAGGATTTTCTTTTGGTGAGGCTACGTAGTACCGACCTGTTTCTTACGGTGCATCGACACCGTACCACACATAATAACCTCTTCCCATGAAGAATCAATTCATGAGCTAACTTTCAACTAAAAATGGAAGTTTGAAACAAATATTAGTTACTGAACTCTTATTTGAACTAAGATTCAAAGGAGAGAGTGTCTAGGTGTTAAAGATTTCAAAAACAGAGTGCTCTGTTTCTGACAGAAATTTTTGCTGGACTTTTACAGAGCATAACTCTGAGTATATTTAACCAATTAAGGTGTATGATACAGTTCTGGAAATATTTTCAAGTGCTCTACAACGTTCTTGTAGACCTCCAGAGCAAAATCACAGATTAAGTTGGTGAAAAGGTCAGTTGAAGGCAAACTGTTCAGAACCAGGACAGTAACAAAACCTTTCTGTTTTTAAGCCATAACTTCTTGTAGAAAAATCCCTAGGAGGCTTTTGGATACTCGTTGGAAAGATATTAAAGTTCACTTTAACTTTGATATTCAACTTGAGTTACGAAGTGCTTTTATCTGGATCAGGATCTTATCTGTTTAAGGACCAATCAGTCGGCTTGTAAATCCTTGCTGTAGATACATCAGTTTGCGCCTAAATCATTTTGCTTATATGTTGGGGTTTCATTATCAGTGTTACACTACGTTGTTTATGGAATAAATCAAGTGATAGTTGAACTGATAATGAACTCTTGCAATTGCAGAATGGTGCGAACTCGTTCCATGAGTGGGGTGGGTGGTTCCAGTGGTGGTGGTGGTGATAGCTCTCCACAGCGGGAGCAGCGAGCTCCGCAACAGCAGCCTCCACCAGGGCTTTCACCCACAGTCACAATGGCGGACATTCTGGCCGCCATGACGGGTGCAAGCAATGAGCGAACCGACTTGCTCCGCACCCTGGGGATGAATACATCCCGTCAAGGGGGATGTCAAGACGAAGACTTGCGCCAACCGCAACTGAATTCCTATGTTGAGTTCTTGGCAACTCAACCACCGGTTTTCATTGAATCTGAGAATCCTCTGGTGGCGGATAGCTGGATCCGTACCATTGAGTCTAAGTTCGGATTGCTTCAATGCACCGAACAGCAGAAGGTTTTATACGCAGCGCAACAACTTCTCGGGTCCGCCAGTGCATGGTGGGCAAATCAACTCGCCTCCTTACCAGATGGACATGACGTTTCATGGGCAGAATTCCGGAAGGCATTTCTGGCGTATCATGTTCCGTCCGGAATAATTCAGCGGAAACTCGAGGAGTTCCTGGCCTTAAAACAAGGAGGGAGAGGTGCGTACGAGCATTCGCAAGTGTTCAACAAGCTGGCGCAGTATGCGCCTCAACATGTGAACACCGAAGCACAAAAGTGTGAATGGTTTTTCCGCAGCCTCAATCCCAAGCTAAAGGAGAGACTCGTATTAGCTGATCGAAAGAACTTCAACGAATTGATGAGTGCTGCCATCATGGTTGAAGATGCTCAGCGGGAAGTGCAGGCTGAGAAAAGAAAGAACCATGTACCACCGGAGAGCAGCAGTAGTGCTCCGCAGAAATACAGGGTGGTAGACAGTACCTTGAACTGTCAGCTGATGCAGCCGGCTCGACGACTCCAGCAATATTCAGGTCGTTCGTCCCAATACTCTGAATACGGACAGCTGCAACAACGGTATATGCAGCCACGTTATTCTGCTCCTCAAGTGTTCTTGCCGCAGAAGAATACCACTAATGTCCATGCACCGAGCAACCAGGAACCAGCTGAGAAATCATGCTTCACGTGCGGGCACTTGGGTCACGTCAGCAGAAAGTGTCCAGAAAGGATACACCATAGAGAAACTACACCGGGGCGGGGTATAAATCAACCCCGTGCTCAGCTTCAAGGAACTGCACCAAAATCCGGGTGCATTTATCATACGGCGCTAGAGGATGTGCCAAATGGGGCACCTGTACTAGCGGGAATGTTCACCCTCAATGAACTGCCCGTGTTAATTTTATTTGACTCTGGAGCTACACACAATTTCGTCAGCAGGTCATTTGTGTGCAAAGCTGAGCTCTCCACCTCTACACCGAAGGATCACTACCTTATCCGCTCACCGGGTGGAAATATAGCTGCTAAGGAAGTAGTGATCAAAGCACCCTTGTGCTTAAGTGGAAACTTATATCCCACCACCCTCATTGTATTAGAGGGACAGAAGATCGACGTGATTCTAGGAATGGCGTGGATGAACTACCACGGGGCTGTTCTTGATATTGGTCCACGGATTGTTAGTTTGGACTCTCCAATCTACGGTCTCCAAACGCTTATACTTGAAGCCGTGGATTCCAAAAATCCAGTGGTGTACCACAGTGTGACCGCGAAACTGGAGGATATTCCAGTGGTCCGTGAGTACCCAGATGTGTTTCCCGACGATCTTCCAGGGATGCCGCCTGAGAGGGATGTGGTATTCAAGATCGAGTTAGCACCGGGAACCACACCAATATCTCGGAGGCCGTACAAAATTTCTCCGAAGGAATTAGCTGAGCTGAAAGAACAGCTAAAGGACTTAATGGACAAAGGGTTCATCCGACCAAGCTCATCGCCATGGGGCTGTTCACCCTCTTTGTGAAGAAGAAGGATGAGTCACTTCGATTATGTGTGGATTATCGGCCGCTGAATGCAGTGACGATCAAAAATAAATATCCGTTGCCGCGGATCGATATATTATTTGATCAGTTAGTGGGTGCCAAGGTATTCTCCAAGATGGACTTGCGATCTGGTTATCATCAGATAAAGATCAGAGCGGAGGATATACCGAAGACGGCTTTCTCGACTAGATACGGACTCTATGAGTATCTAGTCATGTCTTTCGGGCTAACAAATGCACCCGCACATTTCATGTATCTCATGAATTCTGTATTCATGCCAGAGTTGGATCAGTTCGTCGTGGTTTTCATCGACGACATTCTCGTATACTCTAAATTGGAGGAGGAGCACACCAAACATCTCCATATTGTGCTCCAACGGTTACGGGAACATAAGCTGTATGCCAAATTCAGCAAGTGTGAATTTTGGATCAGCAAGGTACCATTCTTAGGCCACATTATTTCAGCAGAGGGTGTGGCCGTGGATCCAACTAAAATTGAGCAAGTCTTGAAGTGGGAGTCTCCAACATCTGTTCATCAAATCCGCAGTTTTCTAGGACTAGCGGGTTATTACCGGAGATTTATTCCCAGCTTCTCGAAGGTGGCCAAACCAATGACAGAGTTATTGCAGAAGAGCAGCAAGTATGTGTGGACAGAGGCCTGTGAAGAGGCATTTCAAACATTGAAGAAACATCTCACAACGGCACCGGTGTTAGCCAAACCGGATACAACAAAGCCATTTGATGTTTATTGTGATGCCTCAGGCATTGGACTTGGCTTTGTCTTAATGCAAGATAGACGCGTGATCGCGTATGGGTCTCGACAACTCCGCAACCACGAGCAGCACTACCCCACTCATGACCTAGAACTTGCTGCAGTGGTGCTTGCGTTGAAGATGTGGAGGCACTACTTACTTGGAAATTTAGTGCACCTCTACACCGACCATAAGAGCCGCAAATATATATTCACTCAGAAGGATATTAATATGAGGCAGCGGAGATGGCTGGAATTAATTAAAGACTATGAGCTCGAGATCCATTACCATCCGGGCAAGGCTAACGTGGTGGCTGATGCACTCAGTCGTAAGTCCCACGTTAATAACTTGTCAGTTGTCCCGGAGGAGGAGGAAGAACCAAGCTTGCGGGTGATTCCGTATGGGGCGTTGTATAACCATGCTCTTGTGCCTACCATTAGAGAGGAGATTGTACAAGCCCAGACGAAGGATAGAGGGATGCGGAATATACGAGCAAAGATTAAAGAGGATAAGATGAAATGTTTCCGGGAAGATGATCAAGGCGTGTTATGGTTTAACGACCGTATCGTGGTACCCCGGAACCTGAAGCTAAGAAAGAAGATCTTGGACGAAGCTCACATGTCCAAGTACTCGATACATCCAGGGAGCAATAAGATGTATCAAGATCTTAAAACAAAATTTTGGTGGACTCGGATGAAGCGAGAAATTGCCAAATATGTATCTGAATGTGACACGTGTCGGCGAGTCAAGGCTGACCACATAAAGAAAGCGGGAATGCTGCAACCATTAAGCGTTCCAGCTTCGAAGTGGGAGGACATCAGCATGGACTTTATTGTCGGACTGCCTCTCACGACCAGAATGCATGACTCCATTTGGGTAATTGTTGATCGCTTAACCAAATCAGCCCACTTCATCCCAGTGAATACGGGATTCCATACTAAACAATATGCAGAGTTGTATCTCTCTAGAATTGTATGCTTGCATGGAGTTCCCAAGACCATCATATCAGACCGAGGTTCAATATTTGTTGCTCGTTTCTGGGAGCAACTTCATGAATCTCTGGGAACAAAATTAATCAGAAGCTCAGCATACCATCCTCAGACCGACGGTCAAACAGAGAGGGTGAATCAAATTTTAGAAGGTATGCTGAGGGCATGTGCCATAGATCATGGAAAGAACTGGGATAACCATTTGCCATTAGCGGAGTTCTCTTACAACAATGGTTACCAATCCAGTATTAAAATGGCACCATACGAAGCACTTTATGGCAGGAAGTGCCGCACACCACTCAATTGGTGTGAATCGGGCGAGAGGGTGATTTTCGGCATTGATCTTGTAAAAGATGCCGAAGAGCGGGTCCAGCTGATTCAAGAAAACCTTAGGGCCGCTCAATCTCGCCAGAAGAGCTATGCAGACCAGCGACGCCGACCCTTGTGTTTTGAGGTCGGAGATCACGTCTATCTCCGAGTACCCCCGATGAAGGGAATTCATCGATTCGGGGTCAAGGGAAAGCTAGCTCCTCGCTTTGTGGGTCCGTTCCTTATTACAGAACGGTGTGGAACAGTGGCTTACCGTTTGGAGCTGCCGCCATCCTTATCGGGCATCCACGACATCTTCCATGTCTCACACTTGAGAAAGTGTTTGAAGAAACCGACGGACATCCTTTCGGAAGACATGGAAATATTGCAACCGGACCTCACCTACGCCAAGAAGCCCATCAAGATTATCGACGAGAAGAGATGGATCACTCGAAATCGGGCTTTGAAATTTTACAAAGTCCTGTGGAGTAATCACACACCGGAAGAAGCGACTTGGGAAAGTGAAGATTTCCTCCACAAGAACTATCCGGAACTTCTGTCGTAGTTGTTGTAATTACCTTCCGTCTCATCTTTCTTTTGTAATCTCGGGACGAGATTCTTTTAAGGGGGGAGGATTGTAAAGGTCCCAAAATGTGAATACAAAGAAACATGAGTTTGCACAAATGTTGGAGTCATGTGTATGAAAAATGGGCTTAGTTGAAACTTTTTCCCACATATGATAACATAGGTGAGATTCTTCTAAACAAACTTAGGGCTATTGCAGGGATGGACCTAATGTGGATTAAAACCACAGAAATGAAGAGCTCAAGTGCAATGGAAGGGTTTAAAAATCAGTGATGAACTAAATGTAGATTCAAACTTCAAGTGAGGGGAGGACACAATGGAAATTCAAAACTGTTGTGTCCAAACTATTGTTTGCAGCAGCTAACACAAGAATCAAGTGGCATATTTGGATTCCTTAGGTCCAAATTAGTGGGGAGGCAAAGTTTCATTTATTTTTGAAAAAAAATTGCTGCCCATTTTTCCAAAGGGAGTCAAATGTGCAAAGAATTTAAATGAACATTTGAATTGGCATGGAATTTGTCCAAACTTGTCAAATGAGCTCAGCTTCCAATTTTCAAACAATTGGGTTGCATAAGTGTCAAACTTTGGAGATATTTTGAGGAAAAGAGGTACTGAATTGTGGGGCCCACATGTCATAGGAATGAGTAGACTTAACAATTAAGTTTCCTCTCTGTTTCTCACTCCACCGGGGTTTCACCCGCGGGCGACACCGAGCGACCGCCCCCGTCGACCGAGGCTCCACCTCCTGCTCTTCGCCCGGGCTGCTGGCAGCACGGGAGTCGGCGGCGCCTCTCCATGTGATTTCTCCCGCGTTGACAAGGTGACCATGGGTGTTCCTCCTCCTCACACGCGCGTTCTCCCGAAAATAAAACCGAGCTCGCCGCTCCTCTGGAAAGCCATCGGGAGCCGGCTAAACCGCGCCACAGCGCCTCCCTGAGCTGCACAACGACGCTGTGCCACCAATCCGCACTTTCTGAGCGCGAGAGCTAGCCATCTGTGGTGGGTTTCGAGCGTTAAACGCCTCAACCACGGCGAACCACAGACAACCGACAAGGGTTGTCACGTCCGAGCAAGCCCGGCCACGGGAGTGCACCATCGTGCTGCTGCTCTCCTCCAAAGCCTGGAGCAAACCGTGGAGGATCGGCGGCTAATTCGGAGATTTTGTCCCGGCGACCTCCAACAGAGCATCCGGTAATCGCCACCAAAATTCTCGCTCTCCAATCCTCTGTAGCTTGTCAAATCTTGCACACAGGTCGGCCACTAGCCGGCGATTAGTAGTCCTTCACAACCCTAGTTGGAAAGATGCACGTAGACCGCATGAAATCCAAAAGTTCCGACCTCAAACGCGGAGGAGGTTTCGGGTGCACGGTGAGACACCGTTAGCCGCCGGTCCCGAGCAGTTTTGAGGCTAGGTCGAGCATCCCGTAGTCCACTGGTGCTGTAGCGCCGTTCCACCGAGGTCTGGGCAGGCTAGGATGACCGAGCGACGTTGCCGAACCGGTCCAGAGCCGCCGCGCCGTGGCCAGCTAGGTTAGAGCCATCGCCGGCCCGGGAAGAGGGTTCTATCGTGTTCAGCACGTGAGGTAAGGCCCTAGCGGTGAGGGAGGGCTCGGGGGATGGCCGGGAGGCCGGAATCCGTCGAACTCCGGCGAGCCAGGCGGCGCACGGGCGCGGGGGCCGGAGGTAGAAGACGACCTGGCGGGTCCCGCCTGTCATCGACCGGGAGTCAGAGTTCTGATCGGCTGTGGCGCGGGGATCGCGTGTGGAGGCGCGGGAAATACTCAGTAGCCCCGTGTGGCTTGCCCCGACGCGTGACACCTGTCCCTGGACCCACTGCCAGCATTTGAACATTTTGGAGAATTTCAGTTTTCAGTTCAAACTTTGAATGGCTACAACTTTGGGTAGGAGAATCCAAAAATTGTGAAACAAATTTTGTTGGATTCCTCTGATAGAGTACTATCCAAATGTAGAACCCAATTTGTATGAAACCCTTTAGTTAATTCTGCAAAATTCTTTAAGGCTTTGTAGCAAAAGAATTTTAGAGGGAGTTTGGTTAATCCGAAAATCCTCAAATTTTGCCAGAATAGTCTTTAGGGTATTAGTGAACCCCTGTAAAATTTTCAGCTCAATTCGAGTTGATTTGATAAGGGAAATTTAGATTTGAAGGTACTGTATTCAATTGAATACAAAAACACTTTCAGAGAATTTCCAAAAATTGGAAATTCAGTTCTGGGAAGTTCTTAGCTCCAAAAATGCTAGGAAAATTCATGCAAACTCTATGAGCTATAATTGAAATGGTAGTTCACTCATTTTTGCATGAACATGGGTGGGGTCTCAGAATTAATTCTTCTTTGCTTAATTGCTTAGAAAATTATTCTGAACAAACCACTCAATGAAAAGTGCTAATTTTTGGTCCAGAGGATTTTCTTGTGACAAGGAACTCACATGAAAATTCTCAGCTCCATTGGAGCCTTGGGTCACCCCTGTGCTTTTAACCTCTTAGGTGATCAATATAGAAGAGGGGGAAAACCATTTAGCATTTAATCATGTGTTTAGATCCAAACCTAAACCACTAGCACCAGTGTCATTTTAAAATCTTAAACAGAGTTCCAGTTTTTGAAAAGTTGTTATTAGGACTTGTAGCAAAGTCTTTACAATTAAACAATATGCATATCCTTCACGTGTAGTATCTACGTGGAGGAGGTGAAATCATCGGAGTAGAAATCAAGGAAGGAGGAAAGAGGTTGATCAAGCACCAAGTGATCTTCACTAACTGCATATATATATAAGTCACCTGCAAAACAAAGGCAAGCCCCGGTTTGCATCAAATTTACAAGTTTTTATTTGTATTCACTTCATACGTCTAGCATTATATTTATTGCATTAAGTCTAGATGGTATGAAACTCCAAATGCATGGCCCAGAAAACCCTGGAGTTTAATGTAGGATATGTTATGTTATCAATTAATTATAACTGCTGATCTCAACAAAAAGTGGATTAAAAGAGGCATAACTCGAGTAGGCAGATTCCTACTCGTGAGACGGGGTTAAGGGGGGATCAATCGGAAGAGTTGGGAATTGATCCTCATAGTTGGGAATGGAGACCGGGCAGTGGATGGAAGGTCAAGGACGTGGTCCTGTGAGCCTAGTCTATGTCTGAGTCGATTAAGGTCCGTTCTCGTGTGTGGCCCCGCTGGACAAGTTTGAGATGTGTACCGGATGCATACTGGCAATATGGGACCCAGGAAACCGATGTAACATGTTAACCTGGGTGTCGAGGCATACCTCACCGTGTGATGCCGATGCTGAAAGGATAGAGAAGTCGGCTCTACGAGGGTTTGCCGTAGAGAGACTTAATCCCAGTCGGTGGGACCGGTTCGACGTTTGGGTGTCGTATGAAAGGTGGCCACGTACGGCGTCAGTGACGGTTGCTGTCTGCAACGTCGAGTACGGGCGTACGTGTCGTGTCAGCCGGGTGTTTTTGATTGCAATCACCGTCGCTCGTGGTAGTGAGCATACTTGTACACTGAGTCGTGACGTAGTAATAAACTGGGAAACGTTTAATATGCTTCGTGAGTAATCCTCATAATGGAGATGAGGAAAGATCAACACTTCACTAAATTTAATTTCCACCTTGGGCTAGTAGCGTCGAGGCAAAGCATTTCTTGTTTGATTGTGGAGTCTCGACGGTAATGGCGCAAGGTCTGTATGAGTCTAGGGTAGCTCAATGAAGTTACTTTCACCTCGGGCAAGTGACATCGAGATGAAGCGTTTCTTGTTTGATGTGGAGTCTCGATGTAAATTGCGTGAGGACTATAAAAGTTGCTTAAAACTTGAAGTAAGGATTTTCCTTTAGCTCCAGATCATCTTTTATGAAAACTTCTATATTCGGCCCTCTATTTTCATCATCTAGAGTTTCATGAATAGGGTGACGGGTCAGTCTTGCTGAGCTTCGTGCTCACAGATACTGCACAAGTTGTTTTGCAGGTAATAACTGTACGCCGCGATGTACGGGTGCCTGAGGAGATCCGGAACTCTCCGAGTGGCGAACTCATGGCAACCCCTGCCGCTGCTATTATGACAGTGTTCCTAGCGAGAAGGGTCCGCGGGCTGGACACCTTCTCTGTTGCTTAGCATAGGTATGAGACGTGAGTTGTAATAGTCTTCCGCTGTAGTTTATTTTGAGAAGTATTTGTAAAATCAACACTTTGTAAGCTTCCGCTTGTTTTATGTAATATGATGCTTTATTATGTGTGCTGTTGGGTGCCGCATCGCACGGCATCACCCAATGCGATTCCCGGGCGAGGTGTCCCGTCCCCGTGAGTGATCGGGACGGCGGGGCCCTCACATCAATTGCGGTAACGCACCATACGAGTAATAGTATGGAATGATATACCGTGGCTTGGCACGGTGGTTAATATGAGTCTCTGAACCTCTTCGTGGTTCTGAGAGCATATGAAAACGCTGATCTCCAGCGTGCTTTAGGCAAAAGCGAGAATACCCCATCGTGTGGTAAGCAACACGATAGTATGCAACTCTTGAACGTTCAATGTTCAAAGGGCCATACACAGCGCTCGCCATCGGTGTGCCTCAACGGTCATGAGGCAGTAGGTGGTATCCGTTGGGTTGATAAAATTCCCAACCGTGACGACCCGTTCGCGCTCTACTCGGGTTCCCCGTCGTGTGGTGTGGAAACACGACCATGTACCTTGAGACGTGGCTTGACTCAAGGACGATCCGTATGGCAATGATACGGACTGTATGTTTTTATTCTGATATGGAACTGCCTGAAATGCCAAAAACCATTGTGTGCACCATTATTGTGTGTTCTGCTGCAGGTACATTAACCACGTTAGTGCATGACGTGTAGAAACCATTTGTGAGTGACGACTTTAGTTCCACCATTTGACACGTATATGCCGGAATACCGGTTTAGGATTTTTTTTGGTGAGGAAACATAGTACCGACTGCATAAAAGTTTATTTTAAAAGAAAAGAGTCAAAATGAAGTTTAGGAATCCATTTAGGGGTTAGTAAACTCCTATATTGAACTAAGAGTCAATTGGGAGTATAGATTCAGTCTCAAAAACTTAGAAATAATCTCCCCTATTTCCGGCAGAAATTTTGCTGAACTTGAACAGGGCATAACTTAAGATTGGTTGAACCAATGGAGGTGTGTGATAGCCTTCTGGAAAGTTTTTGAAGTCCTCCACAAATTTTCTGTAGAGCTCCAGAACAAAATCTCCCTCCAAAGGGATGAGAAATCTCAGATGAGTATACACTGTCTAGAAACAGGGCAGACCAAAATGCTCTCTGAAATTTTTCTGTATTTCAAACACAACTTCCTGTAGAAAAATTTCTAAGGGTCAAGTAAGACACCGTTGGAAAGTGCAGGAAATGTTCTACAACTTTGTTGTTGAACACTAGTCCAGATTCTGCACCTAAGGTGGTCAAAACTGTTGAATTATCTAGACTGGTCAGCTGGACGAGAAGCTGAACAGTGAACACCATGTTAAAGTGTTTCAGCAAAACACTTAGTTTCACAATTCAACGTTCAGTGGCTGTTGTAAAACAGCGAGTTGGAGTCTAAAAGTGTATGCATTCGACATATCATTTCGAGCGGGTACATGTTTGGGTCCAGTGCAATAGCGAGAAATTATGCATACTAACACACTTAACATCCCGTGGCGACCCCGATGGTCGAAATGAACTTTTAAACCCCTAAAGTTCAATACTTCGGAACTCGATCATGGGACATGGTACAGGGATGTATATGTTGCATAAAGTTTATACTTTATCCACATGTGTGACTGTTATGTGTACTGTTTATTCCATTCTCGCAATACGATTGTATAGACTGGATGAAGTAAACAAACATGTGCTGATCATTTGAATGATCTGAATGCAGAATGGTGCGGACACGTTCAACGCAAGAGGAGGGAGGTCCAAGTCAGGTTCGTGGTGATGAGTCTCCACCACCGGAGCAAACCACGACGCAGCAGCAACCACCTCCTCCACCACCAGAACTTCCAAGGAATCTTGCGGAGGTTCTCGCTGCAGTGCTCGGCTCGCGCGACGAGCAAACCGAGCTGATGTGGATGTTGGTGCAGCAGAATGCGTCCCATCAGGGAGGACGCCAAGACAATGGGCAACGCCAGCCCCAACAAAGTTCATATTCAGAATTCGTGGCGAACCATCCACCGGTATTCACGGAGGCCGAAGAACCTTTGGAGGCGGACAGCTTTATCCACACTCTGGAGGGGAAGTTCGGGCTGCTACGATGCACCGAACACCAGAAGGCACTGTATGCAGCGCAACAGCTTCAAGGAGAAGCCGGTACATGGTGGGCGAACTACACCGCCTCCTTACTGGCTGGCCATGCCGTCACATGGACGGAGTTCCGGGAGGCGTTTCGCGCCTATCACATACCTCCCGGTGTGATGGAAATGAAGCTGCAGGAGTTCCTGGCGTTACGGCAAGGCGAGAGGAGTGCTCATGAGTACTCCAGGTTATTCAACAGGCTGGCGCAGTATGCGCCAGGATTTGTGGGGACGAAAGACAACAAGCGCAATGCGTTCTTCCGGGGCCTAAATTCCAAGATGAAGGTCCATATCGCCCAAAGCAATCGCGGCACATTCAACGACCTCGTTAATGCCACGATTCTACAAGAGAATGCTCAGCGCGAGCGCGGTTCTGATAAGAGGAAACGCAGCGCGCTGACAAGCAGCAGTGGTGGGATGCCACAGAAATATCGCGTGGTGTATCGCTCACCATCGGGTCAGAGATGGCAGCCACCGGCGCAACCGCCTCAGTTTCACGGTCGGCAATATAATGCGCCGGACTTTCGACCGACGTATCCACCACAGCAACAGCAACAGCAAAGGATGGTCCTGCATGCGCCTCAGTTTCAACAGCGTGCACCGGGATTCCGTCCTCAAGTCGGCGGGACCCCGACACCTTACACGTGCTACACGTGTGGCCGTGTCGGGCTCATTTCGAGGGACTGCCCCGAGCCACGACAGGGCAGGGGTGCAGCACCATATCAGGGTGCTAATCAGCCCCGCAACCAGCCCAAGAAACCAGCACCAAAACCCGGCAACGTCCACCACTTAGCTATCGAAGACGTGCCAGAAGGCGAACCCTTCCTCGCAGGTACGTTTTCTTACTTAGATCATCCCGTAGTCATACTTTTTGACTCCGGTGCCACCCATAATTTCATAAGTCAGTCTTATGTTATTAAATATCAACTGCCTATCATTCCCACAAATAATTCATATTTGATATGTTCTCCGGGTGGGAAAATAACAGCTGATAGAATGGTCTATAGAACACCATTACAGTTGGGTGGGAATCTATATCCGACTTCTCTGATCATGTTAGAGAGTCAAAAACTTGATGTCATTTTAGGAATGTCATGGCTACATCGCCATGGTGCTGTTCTTGACATCATTCCACGTGTGGTTCGTTTAAACTCTCCACTTCATGGACCACATGTTCTTACTCTATGGTTTAAAGACCATATAGTGGTACCCCGTGACATGAAGCTTTGGAAGAAAATCTTGGATGAGGCTCATTTGTCCAAGTATTCTATTCATCCAGGCAGTAACAAGATGTACCAGGATCTGAAAACCAGATTTTGGTGGACACGGATGAAAAGAGAAATCGCAAAGTACGTATCCGAATGTGATACGTGTCGGCGTGTGAAGGCAGACCATATGCGTAAAGCCGGACAGCTGCAACCATTGAACATTCCGGCGTGGAAGTGGGAGGATATTAGCATGGACTTCATAGTCGGGTTACCTCTCACGTCTCACAAGCATGACTCGACTTGGGTGATAGTCGATTGACTAAACAAGTCGGCTCATTTTATCCCCGTACATACAAAGTACGTGGCCAAGCAAGATGCGGAGCTGTACATTGCCAAGATCTTGTGTTTACACGGTGTTCGCCGCTCCATCATTTCAGATCGTGGTGCCCTGTTCGTCTCTCGGTTTTGGGAACAGCTGCACGCGTCGTTGGGGACCAAACTGATCCGAAGCTCCGCGTATCACCAGCAGACGGATGGTCAAACTGAACGGGTGAATCAAGTGCTTGAAGACATGCTACGCGCTTGTGCCATCCACCACGGCAAGAATTGGGATAATCATTTGCCGTTGGCGGAGTTCTCTTACAATAATGGCTATCAAGCTAGCATTAAGATGGCGCCATATGAAGCTCTCCACGGCCGGAAATGCCGCACACCTCTCAACTGGTGCGAGTCCGGCGAGCGAGTTATCTACGGCATTGAACTTGTAAATGAAGCTGAAGAACGAGTGCGAATAATACAAGCCAATCTGAAGGCTGCTCAATCTCGTCAGGAAAGCTATGCGGATAAAAGACGCCGCCCTCTCCACTTCGATATCGGGGACCAGGTTTATGTCCGTGTGTCTCCGATGAAGGGACTTCATCGTTTCGGAGTAAAGGGTAAACTTGCGCCACGGTTCATTGGCCCGTTTGCCGTCATTGAAAGATTCGGACCCGTGGCCTATCGCCTGGATTTACCGGCGTCACTCGCAGGAATTCATAATGTCTTCCACATCTCTCAGCTGAGAAAGTGCCTCAAACCCTCCGCTGAAATCCGCACTAAAGACATAGAAGTTCTTCAACCGGACCTCACGTACACGGAGTATCCAATCCGGATTATCGATGAAAAGACTCGCGCCACAAGAAACCAGACCTTAAGGTTCTACAAGGTTTTGTGGAGTAACCATACCGCTGATGAAGTGACATGGGAAGGCGAGGACTATCTACGAACTTACTATCCAGACTTGCTATCGTCATATACCCGGTAAAGTTTTCTCCACTTTGCTTTTCCTTTGGAATCTCGGGACGAGATTCTTTTAAGGAGGGAGGGATGTAAAATCCCCAAAAAGTGGTAGCAAGAAAGTTCAGCTCATGTACACTTAGGAAAAATGAGGGGAATTAAAAGTTTGAATTATAACGGTGTAAGTCTAAAGTGAGGATTCAAACTTCCCAAAACTTCCAAACATGGAGATCTAAATTCATAACTTGGATCTTCATAGTCCAAATATTCACCCTACCAAATTTCAGCTCATTTGGAGGAGTTCCAATATTTGTTTGGGATTAAAAGAGGAAGCCCTCTAATCTGAATTTCAAATTCAGTTTCAAATTCCAATTCCCTCAATTTGAAAATTTGGTTCCACAAGTGTGTTCTTCACATTTGAATTAGCAGCCATGCCAAAATTCAGAATTATTTGAGTTGGTTTGCTATGCTTTTGGAACAATGCAAAAGGGAAGATTCAAATTCCAATTTAAATTCAAATAACCAAAGTCAGTTCAAATTCCACACAAGTTAAGTTGCTGTTTTATCGTGGTTTTGGTAAATAACTTTGTTTTCTTCAATGAGCCTTTTTATACCTACCTTGTTGTGAGCTACATATCATATTTTCTCGCACTTGCTGAGTACATCATTGTACTCAAACTTGCATTATTATTTCATCATCAACAACAGGAGAAGATTACTATGAAGACCAGGTGGAGCATTAGGCGTGTAATCTGTCCTCGACCTTGCCTGTGGGGATGGAGTAGAGATGGAGCCACCGCTGCTGCTTAGATTGCTTCCGCACTAGTTAGAATACTTCCGCTGCATAGAAATAAGACTTCCGCTGTAAGATTTGACTTCCGCTGCCAAGCTAAGTCCAAGACTCATGAAACCTTGTAATAAACTCTATTATTCATGGTTATATATATTCTGAAATTCAGTTTGTGGATAATGTATATATGTGTGATGAACATCCTGGGCACACATATGCATCGGTTCTCGGTTCCGTGGTTTTTCCACGAAATTGAGGGCGTCACAGATTGGTATCAGAGCCACGGGTTGACGGTAGGTTACACGCTTAGATAGAAGTCACAAGTTGGTATCAGACACAGATTGGTATCAACCTGCCACGGGTTGATCGTAGATCACATAACCTAGGTAGGTCACAGATTGATATTAAAGCCGCCATGCCAAGTCACAGATTGGTGCAGTCCATGGATTGGTACCAAGCTACCACGGTTGATTGTAGGTCACAAGCCTAGAAAGATCACAGATTGGTAGCTGAGCCACGTTGATTGTAGGACGCACCCTAGTAACAGCTTGGTATTAGAAGCCACGCTGACCATAGGACGCAAGCCTAGGATGCATAGATTGGCATTGGAACTACCTTGACATAGGATACAAGCCTAGGAGAAGTCATAGTTGGATCACAGATTGGCATCACCCTAAGCCATATAGGACCCCCATTAAATAAGTCTTGAATAGGAGTTGTGTGAGCCCTTGTGATGATTGTTTGTGATTGTGTGCTTAGTGTGAGTTGTGAGACGTCTCAAGCATTCTCCATATCCACGCATAAGTAGAAAGAGCTGTGAGATGCCTTGGCACTTGTTCACATCCTCATATGGGCTAATATATATAGTCCAATCCACCTTGATGCATATAGTTAGGGGGATCCATCTAAGCTTCTAACCACCTATTCTATTTCATTCACTCTCACAGATGGTGAGAGGAAACGCCGGCCGCCAAGGAAGGAACGTCTGTGGCAACCAAGAGGATGGCCACCATAAAATTTCTGTTAACCTCGGAGCTGGTGAGAACAACCTGGAACGGTTGATGGCCATGCAGAATCAACTTATGCAAACCATAATCCAAATGTAAAATCCCCAAAAAGTGGTAGCAAGAAAGTTCAGCTCATGTACACTTAGGAAAAATGAGGGGAATTAAAACTTTGAATTATAACGGTGTAAGTCCAAAGTGAGGATTCAAACTTCCCAAAACTTCCAAACATGGAGATCTAAATTCATAACTTGGATCTTCGTAGTCCATATATTCACCCTTCCAAATTTCTGCTCATTTGGAGGAGTTTCAATATTTGTTTGGGATTAAAAGAGGAAGCCCTCTAATCTGAATTTCAAATTAAGTTTCAAATTCCAATTCCCTCAATTTGCAAATTTGGTTCCACAAGTGTGTTACTCACATTTGAATTAGCAGCCATGCCAAAATTCAGAATTATTTGAGTTGGTTTGCTATGCTTTTGGAACAATGCAAAAGGGAAGATTCAAATTCCAATTTAAATTCAAATAACCAAAGTCAGTTCAAATTCCACACTAGAATTCAAATCATTTGAATTAAAATATTTCAAACAATGACTTTGGGAGGAAGCAAAGGATTTAATTTGGAGAAAAATATCAGAGCTATTATGACACGACCCCATTGGTCCTGTCGAGCCAGGATCACGCTGAGGGGTGCTGCGTTGCACAGCACCGTATAACACACGTCAAAGGTACAAAGCGGAAGCGGAAATTTTATTACATAAACAAGTTTATGAACATGTTTACATCAAAATAAGTTTAGTCCACACTTGCGGGCGTAGACTAAGCATCAAGTACACGTTCAGCCCTTGAACGTGTCCTTGCTAGCACACACGCACACTAGCTCTGCGGCGTGCACGACTCCCACTCGACGGGGTTCCCCTCCTGGGGTTCCGTCTCCTCTTTGGGAGTCCCTTCCTCATAGAACCCTGCAAAAGCTTCAAACACAAGCAATGAGCACGAAGGCTCAGCAAGTCTGACCCGTCTCACCTAAACATGGAACTTCTACATGAGAGTAATGGGTTGCATGAGGTAAAAATCATTTGCAAGGACTCGCCTAATTAGTAGAACCTTACTTTCAAGTTTTAGCAGCAGGTTGTGGAGAACCTTACGCTAAGGCACATGAGAGAGCCGCAATCAAACAAGAAACGCATTTCTCTCATGTACTTTGCCCAAAGTTGAAAAGAACTTTAGTTAGCTCTAGACTACAGCATATCATTAACAATCAATGTCCAGCTTTCAATCAGCAACATTTTAACATGTGACTAGCCTATTCTTTCTACGTCATGGTACAGTGAACAAGTGGTACTCACTGACCGCGAGGGACGGCGATTATAATCGATTTACACCTGCAGGGTTACCCGAACAACCCGTCACGTACGCCCGTACTCGATGTTGCCTACAACAACCATCACGGATGCCGTACGCGACTACCTTTCACCCGTTAGCCAAATATTGAACCGGTCCCATCGTCCCGAGCAAGAGGTCTCTGCACGCGCATCTCTGTGCCCCCAGCCGATTTACACCTCGAGCTCTCAACCTACGCTCTGAACGACGGGCAATGCCTCAATACCCAGCTACCCGAGTTACATCAGTTTCCCGGTTCCCATATAGCCGGTAGGTCTTCGGTACTGTTCTAGCTTGTTCAACAGGCCCGCACACGGCTCGGTCCTCAATCGACCCAAGCGGAGCTACAGCACACAGGCCCCAAAGTCCTGCTGCCCTTACTCTCCGCTCGGTCTCATTTTCTTGCCACGTGTATCATGTGCTATCTCTACCCGAGCAATGTGCCTCTAGCCTATTCTCGCGAGTAGTTCCAACTACTCGACTTGTACCGAATCCTACTCTATCCTAGCAATGCAGTGGCTAACGAGGTTTTCAATCCTAAACCCAATCCATGGTTTTCTTGGCTATGCAGTTGGGTTTCCAATCAAGACTCTAATGCACAGAACAATATTCAAAGATGTGCTCAAAACAATAATCATTTGAAAAAAGGTTAATGCAAACCGGGGCTTGCCTTGCTGCTCTTGGTCGTAGGCTAGCTGTTCCTCCGGAGTAACGAAGTCTAGGACTTCGGGTTCCTCCTCGACCTTAGCGACTACATGATAGAAACAATACATGTATTAATTTAATGCATTTGTATTAAGTTTGAAGTTGTTAAGTCTATAACCCTAGCTAGACAGACCTAATGACTGTGAAACTTTTACTGTGGCTTGGTTACAACCTAAACAGAGACTTGGTCAAGTTTTAGTTGCAGCAAAGCTCATTTGAGCCCTCCACAACTAATTATGTCCTTGACCTTAATTGGAACTCTTAGGGTGTTCTAGGAATTTTCATGAAGCAAACCATGACTTTCTGAAAACTAGATTTTCAGAGGGTTCTAATGGAGTTGGTCTCACTTAATTTGGAAGTCTCTAACTAAATATATGAGCTAAACAATTTCAGAGAAAATTCTGAAAATGTTTCTGAACATTTTCTATTTTCTCTGGAACAGTTTCACTAATCACACCATTAGGTGGATTAAATGAGCTCAAATGGATCTGAAATTTTTATGGTGGTTCAAGGATATTTTGGTGAACATCTCAGCAAAATTTCAGGATTTTCCTCCAAAGGATTCTCCAGTTGAAATTCCTAACAGTTTAAACTTTAAGGAATTAATTCTGGAGAAATATGGAATTTCATGAAGTGAAACTTGATTTTCTGGAAAGTACTCAGAGAGCTGAATCCAGCAAAATTTGGTTCACTCAATTTGGAGCTTTCAAGCCAAAGTTATAAGGATTTGAAGTTTGAAGGAAATCTGAAAATCGGGGAAAAGTTTAAACTCGCGCGTGGGCCCAGGGGACACGCGTCGCACGCCGAGGCGACAGCACACCGCGGCCCACAATGATTTTACGCGCCAGCACACCCGATCCCGGCCGCAGCCAGATCCCGATTCAAAATATCTCCCGCTGACAGCTGGGGTCCACCCCCTTCTTCAACCTCGCGACACCCGCGCCCCGCCGCCGAGGGATCTCGCCGGAGAGCTCGCCGCCGGCTGCTGTACAGCTCCAAACTTCTCGATTCTGGCCGCCCCTGCCTGCTTTTACTCGGGGAACAGGATTCTAGGGTCAGCTGCTCATGACAATGGCCGGAGCATGGTCGGCGACGAGCCGCCACCTCGGAACGACTTCGGCCATGTCGGCTGACCACCCTAGCACCTCAGCTACTTGGGAAATCGGTCGGGGAGCATCAGTGGACTTTAGAGAAGGTCGACCTGAGCTCGAGGCAGCTCGGGGAAGGCCCGAAATAGGTCCTCACCGTGCGCCCGATGCCCCCCGTTCGTTCCACCATTAGTAGACCTTAAATTATGCCGGGCACAGAGGTTCTCCGGCCCAGAGTTGTGAAGGCAACTTGTGCGTTACCGTGTCTAGCTCGTGTGAGAGCGGCCTGAGGCCCTCTAATCCTTTCTAGAGCACGAATTAAACAGAATCGTACCCGAAGGTCGTTCTGCACAAAGAAAGGGGAAAAGTGGAAATTCGCCGCCGGTGAGCAACCACTCGAGCTGTGGCTCGGGGATGAGCAGCACCGGTCACCTGCGCGTCCAAGGGTGCCTTGGCTCGGGCGTGACAACGCCCTGGTTGGGCTGTCCACGAGAGCCCGAGGTGCGCGGTTCCAAGTTCCGATTTCGATCTTTCGGCACAGCCGATATCACTCGGTTTCAACTGAATTCTAGCAACGGGGAGGATGGAGGAAGGTCTCTAGTACCTTGCTGGGGCTCTGGAGTGGAAGGAGGGAGCTGCGATCGGCGTTCTCCGATCAAGTCCGAGCTGCGGAAGTTTTCGGCCGGCGCTGAGTTCTTGCGGGGAAGAACGACGGTGCCTCGGCCGAGGAGGGGGCAGGCGCCTTAAGAAGGCTCTGCACCGCCTCATGCCCGCGCGTGGGCAAACAGCTGGTGGCGCGGCGGCTGGCCTCGGTGGCGATCACTGCTGCGGCTCGGCGACCCAAGTGAGAAAGTATCAGTCGGTTTGATCTGAGCAGTGGCTGACATGTGGGTCCCACCTCCAGTTTTAACCTCTGAAATTTACTCCTAATCACTGTTGTAAACAGTGAACCCCATACTACCCTTGGCAATTCAAATTATTCACCCATGAGCCATTTGAATTGATCAAAGTTCAAATGAGGTTTGGTTTGAATGAATTTCAGCACAAATTCAGTTTGAAATTCAAATAAAGTTTGAATTTCTCCCACTTAGCTCATGTCAAGATCAACTCCAAATGGAGTGAAAATTGGTGTGTGAGCTCACAAAAATGTGCTGAGTAAGAATATGCCCCCCACTTTTAAATTCATTGGATAAAAACAGTTTGAATTTGAATATGGTTTCAAACTGCCCTCTTCCTAACTATACCCAAACTTACCTCAAAAAGGTTTTGAATTTGGGTGAAACTTGGCATGGACATCCTTAGTAAAGTGTAGGAGTTTTCATATGTCCAGCCCATCTATATCACATGTGGGAAATACCACTTTTGCAATGTGTAAGTTTGTTCTCTAATGAGCATGTTGATAATTGTTACTTGCTCTTCATTTGTGTTCATCATTCTTCCTCAAATGAGGTGTGTGGTGTGGTGATGAACACTGCAAATGTGTGTCAAAAACTGAGGCCCTTACATTCCTCCCCCCTTAAAAGAATCTCGTCCCGAGATTATAAGGTGAAAATGAGAGAGAGGACGGTGGAAAATTACCGGATATGCGACGTGAAAAAGTCGGGGTAGTTAGCGCGAAGGAATTCTTCGCTCTCCCATGTCGCTTCGTCCATGGAGTGATTACTCCATAGAACCTTGTAGAACCACAACGTACGGTTGCGTGTGGTTCGGGACTTTTCATCAATAATCTGCACCGGTTCCTCCCGATAGGTGAGATCCGGTTGCAGTTCTTCAATGTCTTCCAGCTGAACGGTGGTTGATAGCTTGAGACACTTCCTCAGCTGGGAAATATGAAAGACGTCGTGCACACCGGAAAGTGCTTCTGGTAATTTCAGTCGGTATGCCACCGATCCACATCTTTCGGTAATCTGGAATGGACCGATGAATCGGGGTGCCAACTTTCCTCTCACCCCAAATCTGTTTACGCCCTTCATTGGGGACACCCGTAAATATACGTAATCTCCAACTTCGAATTGTAATGGGCGCCTTCTCCGGTCCGCATACTGTTTCTGACGGGATTGAGCGGCTTTTAGGTTCGCTTGAATTAGTCGAACCTTTTCTTCCGCGTTGTTGACAAGGTCAATCCCGAAGGTAACTCTTTCGCCAGACTCACACCAGTTCAATGGTGTGCGGCATTTTCTTCCGTATAGCGCCTCGTAGGGCGCCATCTTGATGCTGGCTTGGTACCCATTGTTGTACGAGAACTCGGCTAACGGCAAGTGATCATCCCAATTCTTGCCGTGGTCGATAGCGCAAGCTCGTAGCATGTCTTCTAGAATTTGATTTACCCGCTCCGTTTGCCCATCCGTCTGCGGGTGGTAGGCTGAACTACGGATCAGCTTCGTCCCCAAGGCCGCGTGCAGCTGCTCCCAAAAACGGGACACAAATAAAGTGCCCCGATCCGAAATGGTAGTACGGGGTACGCCGTACAAGCATAGGATCCGTGAGATGTACAGTTCAGCGTACTTCTTGGCGTTGTAGTTGGTGTTGACCGGGATGAAATGGGCAACTTTGGTGAGCCGATCGACGATCACCCACACCGAATCATGTTTCTGTAAGGTGGTGGGTAAACCGACGACGAAATCCATGCTCACGTCCTCCAACTTCCAGGCAGGAATGCCCAGTGGTTGCAGCAGTCCCGGTTTCCGCATGTGGTCAGCCTTCACCCTTCGACATGTATCACACTCGGACACGTATTTTGCAGTCTCTCGCTTCATCCGTGTCCACCAAAACTTCGGTATATAAATGTACGAGGTTACCGAGTAGGTAGTGCCTCCACATCTTCAGTGCAAGTACCACGGCAGCGAGCTCCAAGTCGTGAGTTGGATAATTTTGCTCATGGTTCCTAAGCTGCCGTGATCCATACGCGACCACTCTTCGGCCTTGCATCAGCACACATCCGAGCCCAATGCCGGATGCATCACAGTACACATCGAACGGTTTTGTTGTGTCTGGCTGCGCCAAAACCGGTGCTGATGTCAGGTGCTTGACTAAAGCCTTGAATGCTGCTTCACATGCTGGACTCCAAACATATTTGGTAGCCTTCTTCAGCAGCTCTGTCATTGGCTTGGCAATCTTCGAGAAGTTCGGAATGAACCTCCGATAATATCCCGCGAGTCCGAGGAAACTCCGTACCTCATGAACAGTTCTCGGGGATTTCCAATTCAGCACTTGCGTGATCTTGCTCGGGTCCACAGCGATACCCTCCGCTGAGATGATATGCCCGAGGAAAGGCACTTGCGATATCCAAAACTCGCATTTGCTGAATTTTGCGTATAACTTGTGATCCCGCAGCCGTTGCAAGACTATACGCAGATGTTTCTTGTGATCTTCCTCCGACTTGGAATATACCAGGATGTCGTCGATGAAGACCACGACAAACTTGTCCAGCTCGGGCATGAATACCGAGTTCATTAAGTACATGAAGTGAGCTGGAGCATTGGTGAGGCCGAAGGACATGACCAGGTACTCATAAAGTCCGTACCTTGTCGAAAAAGCTGTCTTTGGAATGTCCTCCGCCCTTATCTTAATCTGATGGTACCCGGATCTTAAATCCATCTTGGAAAAGATCTTTGCTTCGACCAACTGATCAAACAACATGTCGATCCGTGGCAACGGGTACTTGTTCTTGATGGTTACGGCATTTAATGGACGGTAGTCCACGCAAAGCCGCAACGTCTCATCCTTCTTCTTGACAAATAATGCCGAACAGCCCCATGGGGAGGAGCTCGGCCTAATAAAACCCTTCTCCAGAAGATCCGTGAGCTGAGTCTTCAGTTCAGCCAACTCCTTGGGCGCCATCTTGTACGGCCTTTGGGATATTGTCATGGTTCCCGGTGCAAGTTCAATCTTGAACTCCACCTCTCTATCAGGCGGCATCCCCGGCAAATCATCCGGGAATACATCAGGGAACTCTCGGACCACCAGAATATCTTCCAATCTGATGGTCGTGGCTTGATAGACACTTGGAAGTTTTATTTCTGGACTGTCCAGAAATAGTGAGTGAGAACCGTGCACCTCTGAGTTTAAGTGCACGACTCGAAGGACGGTGTCTAAAACAGCGCCGTGGCGGGTTAACCACGACATCCCTAGGATGACATCGACCTTCTGTCCCTCTAAGATAATGAGAGACGTGGGGTACACTCTACCCGCTAAGCATAATGGTGCTTTGGAGACCATTACGCTTGCTGCAATCTTCCCACCCGGTGAACAAATTAAATATGGACTATCGGTGGGTAGTATTGGCAAACTGTGTTTAGCAATGAAAGCTTGGCTAATAAAATTATGCGTGGCGCCTGAATCAAACAGTACTATAGCGGGATGCTGGTGGAGTTGGAACATACCCGCAAGGATTGGCTCGCCCTCCGGCACGTCCTCAATGGCAAGTTGGTGGACAGTGCCGGGCCTAGGGTTTTCCCGCCGCGCATTAGTAGGGTTCCGGGGTTGATTCCTCCCCGGAAACTGTGGTGCCACTCCGCCGCCTTGCCTCTCCGGGCAACTGCTCGCGAAGTGTCCTGGACGACCACACTTGTAACATGTGGCCGCTGCTGGTGGGGTACCCGGTGGACGAAAGCCCGGCATGCGTTGCAGAGGTGCAAACGCACGCGGCATCGCCCGCTGCTGCTGTTGTTGTTGCGGTGGTACTGGCAGTGCCGGCCGGAATGCCGGTGAAGCGTACGGCCGACTGCGGAACGGCATCGACCGCTGTGGTGGCTGCCAGCGTGGACTTGATGGTGGGCGATTCACCATCCGAAACTTCTGAGAAGGACCGCCTCCTTCTCCGCTGCTCTGCGGCGCGCTTTGCTTTCGCTCTGCCGCCGCCAACTCCTTGCCGGAGTCCTCCTGAACAATCGCAGCATCAATGATGTCGTTGAGGCTGCCGCGATTGAACATCGCCAGCTTGTCCTTCAGGAGCGGGTTAAGCCCCTGGTAGAAATGGTCCCGCCGCTTCTCGTCGGTATCAGCAGGATACGATGCATATAGCACGAGATCGTTAAACGCCCTGGAGTATTCCAGCGCGTTCCGGCTCCCTTGTTGCAGGTGTAAGAACTCCTGCGTTTTCCTCTTCATCAAACCGGGCGGTATATGATAGGCCCTGAAGGCCGTCCGGAACTCCACCCAGGTCATCACTCGGTCGGTGGGCTGTGAAGCACAGAAGTTGGCCCACCACGCGCTCGTGGATCCTTGGAGCTGCTGGACCGCGAACTGAGTCTTGCGCTGCTCGCTAATTTGGAGCAGCCCGAACTTCATCTCTATGGCGCGGAGCCAGTTGTCCGCGTCAAGTGGTTCATCCGCCCTTGAGAATACAAGGGGATGAGTCGCCAGGAAGTCGGAGTAGGAGCTCTGTTGGCGCTCCTCACGATCTTGACGTCTCTCTGGGCGAGACGTATTGGTGATGAGAGTCTGCAGCAACTCTGTGTGCTGCTGATGCGAGCCCGCCATTGCCGCGACAATGTCGGCCAATGTAACCGTTGGCAGTGGCGGTGGCGGTGTTTGCTGTTGCTGTTGCTGCTGCTGTCCCGAGGAGTCCTCGGGAGGTGGTTGGGAGGTCTCTCCCCCTTGACTGGTACCCCCAACGTCAGGGTTGGCACGAGTACGCGTCATTCTGAAATTCAAAACAGCAGCAATTAGCACATGTCTTACTAAAAATTCCATACGCAACAGTAGGCATTGAAGTGACACATGATCAATTTGCACAACATTCACATATATTGATAAAGCATAAACTTTATACAAGATACATTATTCTCGGGTCTCCGAGAAGTCGTGCTCATGTCGTCACTACCTATACATACGCTACTGTCTATACGACATGTCACCGATTACAAAAGTTGGGTTACGCTACCCTAGCTGACCTACTTGGCAACCGTAACCCCCTACTCGGAGTAGAACTCGACCTCCTGTGGGTCGTCCTCCTCCGGTACTTCTGCTGGTGGCTCTGGATCTACCACCTCTTCTCCCATTCCGGGTTCTCCCATTGCTGGAAGACCCAAGACCACCGGTATGCCTAACACCGGGGGCACGAGGTCCTGCAAAGCATGCACCTCGTCCATAGCTTGGTTGTAGTCCTCTTCCCAGCCTTGTCCTTCCTCAATAGCGTCGTCCCGCTCTTGAGCAAGGTCCTGATTCTGCTGGGTTAGGGTCTGCACCAGCTCTTGCAACGCCGCGATGTCAACACGGCTCTTCTTCTTTGCCTTCTTCAGACGACGCAACTGATTGTGTTGTTCATTCAGTCGCTTGATCGTCGGAAGGAGCACATTGTGGAGTGCGCTGTGAGCACCCTCGAAATGATCTCCATGGCTTGTGCTCTCCTTGAGCTTGGTGGCGAGATGCTCCGTATGAACAGCTTGGCTGTCCATCACAGCGTTTCCCGCCCTCATTTGGAGGCTGAGGTTTGCCTCCGCGGGGTTGTACCTTGGGCAACTCGGGTCTGTTGCCTCCAGGTACCTCTCTTCCCACACGTGCTGAGCTCGTCCCTCCACCGGAACGAGTGCGTATGGTGTGCCCTCCATAGCCTGCACGTGCAGTTGGCAGAAACGTGACATAGTGTCACGGGCTGCCACTTGCCACATCCCTTCCGGTTGTCTTCCTCTCACCGTGACGGTGAATGGCACCCAACCGGGTGGCATAGGTCCTGCAGGAACCTCGACATGGACCGTCCACGTCTTGTTCCCCTCTTCGCCTTCTTCCTTGGCGAAGTATTGTGGCATCTGGTTGTACCCGAAATATTGGAGCATTTGCAACAATGCTTCCGGGTAGCCGCTACGGTCAGAGCAGTGGGAAACTACCCACCCGTTCTCCAACCGTTTATCTTCTGCCATCTGTAAAAATATATTTGAGAAATGTCAAATATTTATTTAAACAGTAAACCATTGAGTTATAACATAAGATATGTCCTTGAACTCATAACACTTGGAAACATAGTTCAAATTTTTAAACAAATTTGACTGCTGATCTGCTGTTCCCATGACAGCCTTGACCAGTTTCCATTTCAACCTGATTTAGGCCAGGTTAAAAGCAAAACATGTCCTGGAGCTCAACATCAAAGTTGAAGCTAACTTCAATAGCTTTCCAGCCAGTATTTGCTTGGCCTAAGATCTGTCCTGGTTCAAAAGTTATGAGATGTCAAAGTTAACAGAATTTCTGGGAACAATTGGACAGCACCTCCCTGCCTTAGGTACTGATTTGATCCAACAATCTCAGTTACTTCTGTTCCTAATCTGATAAAACTTTCTGTTACAAAGTTGTAACCCATCTCATAAGATTTCCAGAACTACCTCATTTTCTATTTTTGGATTTTTATGCAGGAAGTTATTCTTAATTTACAGAGAGTCTACAGAGAGTCTTTACCCTGTCCTGTTTTCTGGACAGTTCCAACTCTACTGCATTTTTCGAGTGGTTAAGGGATGAAACACCTCTGTACCTCAACAGAAAAGTTGTAAAGCTCTTCCAAAGCTTTCCAGAAATGTATCATACGACCCCAATCTCGAAAGAACTCAACCTCTAGCCTCTGATTAACTTCAGCCTTGATTCAGCTGAAAACAGAGTGCTCTGTCCTTAACAACCTATAAGTTGAAAACTTGTTAACTTTGAATATCCTGTTCAAGGGAAGGAGTTTCATCAAGTTTTACTACTTTGGATCAAAACCTTCCAGTTTTTTACAATGAAGTTGTTTATTTAGTTGGGTGTGACGTCGATGCGTCACCAGATTTTGTCGGTACTACGTCCTCACAAAGAAAAACCTATACCGGACTTAGCCGGCTTCGTTAGTTCAGTGGCACTACTCGTCACTTGCACACGGATGCTACACGTCTACCGTTTCGTGGTCAGGCTACCTGCAGAAACTCAAACAATCATCAGACTCGGCTGCACACCAAGCCCGGAATCCATACAGTTGGTACACCCGGCCATCATCACTCGCCCGGATGTTCTCAAGCCAAACACGCCTTGAGTTACGTGTTCACGTTTCAGACCACGTGACGGGGTCTCCCATGTTGCACCACGCACGCCAGGGACAGACGTTGCTTGAAAACCCCAAACGACATTAAGAGTCGTAGAGGATATCAAAGCGGATCGGGTTACCTGCCACCCGTGGGGCTCCACCCTTCAGCTTGTGCGCACTGGTGGACAGCGCTTACGTGCACCCCCCAAGACATGAACGTCCCGAGATGCACGATTTTCCGACATAACAAATAGGTTAATAAGCCACTTTCTATATACTAATAACATCCTTATACGGGCTACTAACTCGTTCGTCACTCGATTTTTGAAAAAGAAGACCTTTGTACTGTGTTAAACCTCAAGCGAGCTCTGATACCACGCTGACACGACCCCATTGGTCCTGTCGAGCAAGGATCACGCTGAGGGGTGCTGCGTTGCACAGCACCGTATAACACACGTCAAAGGTACAAAGCGGAAGCGGAAATTTTATTACATAAACAAGTTTATGAACATGTTTACATCAAAATAAGTTTAGTCCACACTCACGGGCGTAGACTAAGCATCAAGTACACGTTCAGCCCTTGAAAGTGTCCTTGCTAGCACACACGCACACTAACTCTGCGGCGTGCACGACTCCCACTCGACGGGGTTCCCCTCCTGGGGTTCCGTCTCCTCTTCGGGAGTCCCTTCCTCATAGAACCCTGCAAAAGCTTCAAACACAAGCAGTGAGCACGAAGGCTCAGCAAGTCTGACCCGTCTCACCTAAACATGGAACTTCTACATTAGAGTAATGGGTTGCATGAGGTAAAAATCATTTGCAAGGACTCGCCTAATTAGTAGAACCTTACTTTCAAGTTTTAGCAGCAGGTTGTGGAGAACCTTACGCTAAGGCACATGAGAGAGCCGCAATCAAACAAGAAACGCATTTCTCTCATGTACTTTGCCCAAAGTTGAAAAGAACTTTAGTTAGCTCTAGACTACAGCATATCATTAACAATCAATGTCCAGCTTTCAATCAGCAACATTTTAACATGTTACTAGCCTATTCTTTCTACGTCACGGTACAGTGAACAAGTGGTACTCACTGACCGCGAGGGACGGCGATTATAATCGATTTACACCTGCAGGGTTACCCGAACAACCCGTCACGTACGCCCGTACTCGATGTTGCCTACAACAACCATCACGGACGCCGTACGCGACTACCTTTCACCCGTTAGCCAAATATTGAACCGGTCCCATCGTCCCGAGCAAGAGGTCTCTGCACGCGCATCTCTGTGCCGCCAGCCGATTTACACCTCGAGCTCTCAACCTACCCTCTGAACGACGGGCAATGCCTCAATACCCAGCTACCCGAGTTACATCAGTTTCCCGGTTCCCATATAGCCGGTAGGTCTTCGGTACTGTTCTAGCTTGTTCAACAGGCCCGCACACGGCTCGGTCCTCAATCGACCCAAGCAGAGCTACAGCACACAGGCCCCAAAGTCCTGCTGCCCTTACTCTCCGCTCGGTCTCATTTTCTTGCCATGTGTATCATGTGCTATCTCTACCCGAGCAATGTGCCTCTAGCCTATTCTCGCGAGTAGTTCCAACTACTCGACTTGTACCGAATCCTACTCTATCCTAGCAATGCAGTGGCTAACGAGGTTTTCAATCCTAAACCCAATCCATGGTTTTCTTGGCTATGCAGTTGGGTTTCCAATCAAGACTCTAATGCACAGAACAATATTCAAAGATGTGCTCAAAACAATAATCATTTGAAAAAAGGTTAATGCAAACCGGGGCTTGCCTTGCTGCTCTTGGTCGTAGGCTAGCTGTTCCTCCGGAGTAACGAAGTCTAGGACTTCGGGTTCCTCCTCGACCTTAGCGACTACATGATAGAAACAATACATGTATTAATTTAATGCATTTGTATTAAGTTTGAAGTTGTTAAGTCTATAACCCTTGCTAGACAGACCTAATGACTGTGAAACTTTTACTGTGGCTTGGTTACAACCTAAACAGAGACTTGGTCAAGTTTTAGTTGCAGCAAAGCTCATTTGAGCCCTCCACAATTAATTATGTCCTTGACCTTAATTGGAACTCTTAGGGTGTTCTAGGAATTTTCATGAAGCAAACCATGACTTTCTGAAAACTAGATTTTCAGAGGGTTCTAATGGAGTTGGTCTCACTTAATTTGGAAGTCTCTAACTAAAGATATGAGCTAAACAATTTCAGAGAAAATTCTGAAAATGTTTCTGAACATTTTCTATTTTCTCTGGAACAGTTTCATTAATCACACCATTAGGTGGATTAAATGAGCTCAAATGGATCTGAAAGTTTTGTGGTGGTTCAAGGATATTTTGGTGAACATCTCAGCAAAATTTCAGGATTTTCCTCCAAAGGATTCTCCAGTTAAAATTCCTAACAGTTTAAATTTTAAGGAATTAATTCTGGAGAAATAAGGAATTTAATGAAGTGAAACTTGATTTTCTGGAAAGTACTCAGAGAGCTGAATCCAGCAAAATTTGGTTCACTCAATTTGGAGCTTTCTAGCCAAAGTTATAAGGATTTGAAGTTTGAAGGAAATCTGAAAATCGGGGAAAAGTTTAAACTCGCGCGTGGGCCCAGGGGACACGCGTCGCACGCCGAGGCGACAGCACACCGCGGCCCACAATGATTTTACGCGCCAGCACACCCGATCCTGGCCGCAGCCGGATCCCGATTCAAAATATCTCCCGCTGACAGCTGGGGTCCACCCCCTTCTTCAACCTCGCGACACCCGCGCCCTGCCGCCGAGGGATCTCGCCGGAGAGCTCGCCGCCGGCTGCTGTACAGCTCCAAACTTCTCGATTCTGGGCGCCCCTGCCTACTTTTACTCGGGGAACAGGATTCTAGGGTCAGCTGCTCATGACAATGGCCGGAGCATGGTCGGCGACGAGCCGCCACCTCGGAACGACTTCGACCATGTCGGCTGACCACCCTAGCACCTCAGCTACTTGGGAAATCGGTCGGGGAGCATCAGTGGACTTTAGAGAAGGTCGACCTGAGCTCGAGGCAGCTCGGGGAAGGCCCGAAATAGGTCCTCACCGTGCGCCCGATGCCCTCCGTTCGTTCCGCCATTAGTAGACCTTAAATTATGCCGGGCACAGAGGTTCTCCGGCCCAGAGTTGTGAAGGCAACTTGTGCGTTACCGTGTCTAGCTCGTGTGAGAGCGGCCTGAGGCCCTCTAATCCTTTCTAGAGCACGAATTAAACAGAATCGTACCCGAAGGTCGTTCTGCACACAGAAAGGGGAAAAGTGGAAATTCGCCGCCGGTGAGCAACCACTCGAGCTGTGGCTCGGGGATGAGCAGCACCGGTCACCTGCGCGTCCAAGGGTGCCTTGGCTCGGGCGTGACAACGCCCTGGTTGGGCTGTCCACGAGAGCCCGAGGTGCGGTGGTTCCAAGTTCCGATTTTGATCTTTCGGCACAGCCGATATCACTCGGTTTCAACCGAATTCTAGCAACGGGGAGGATGGAGGAAGGTCTCTAGTACCTTGCTGGGGCTCTGGAGTGGAAGGAGGGAGCTGCGATCGGCGTTCTCCGATCAAGTCCGAGCTGCGGAAGTTTTCGGCCGGCGCTGAGTTCTTGCGGGGAAGAACGACGGTGCCTCGGCCGAGGAAGGGGCAGGCGCCTTAAGAAGGCTCTGCACCGCCTCATGCCCGCGCGTGGGCAAGCAGCTGGTGGCGCGGCGGCTGGCCTCGGTGGCGATCACTGCTGCGCCTCGGCGACCCGAGTGAGAAAGTCTCAGTCGGTTTGATCTGAGCAGTGGCTGACATGTGGGTCCCACCTCCAGTTTTAACCTCTGAAATTTACTCCTAATCACTGTTGTAAACAGTGAACCCCATACTACCCTTGGAAATTCAAATTATTCACCCATGAGCCATTTGAATTGATCAAAGTTCAAATGAGGTTTGGTTTGAATGAATTTCAGCACAAGTTCAGTTTGAAATTCAAATAAAGTTTGAATTTCTCCCACTTAGCTCATGTCAAGATCAACTCCAAATGGATTGAAAATTGGTGTGTGAGCTCACAAAAATGTGCTGAGTAAGAATATGCCCCCCACTTTTAAATTCATTGGATAAAAACAGTTTGAATTTGAATATGGTTTCAAACTGCCCTCTTCCTAACTATACCCAAACTGACCTCAAAAAGGTTTTGAATTTGGGTGAAACTTGGCATGGACATCCTTAGTAAAGTGTAGGAGTTTTCATATGTCCAGCCCATCTATATCACATGTGGGAAATACCACTTTTGCAATGTGTAAGTTTGTTCTCTAATGAGCATGTTGATAATTGTTACTTGCTCTTCATTTGTGTTCATCATTCTTCCTCAAATGAGGTGTGTGGTGTGGTGATGAACACTGCAAATGTGTGTCAAAAACTGAGGCCCTTACATATTAGGTGGGGTGGGACCCACATGGCAGTGACACATGAAATAACAGGGGCAATTTGCTTCTGTTCCAGTCCTTCTCGAGCTGCCACTGTGCTGTATTTTTCTCTCCACCGAGGTGCTTGGAAAACTTGCACCCGAAGTAGAATTGCTGGCGTGGATTGCTACATAGTAAAGATCAGCAGCTTCCTAACTCAACCGTGGTTCTTCCTCTTCCTTGCACGAGCAAATCCCTGAGTACTGCTCCCTCTCAGCGCTCACGAGCAACACACCGCGTGGCCACCCTGTGCGTCTCTGCTCCTCATCCTGATCAGCCTACAGCCACTGGGACGCCCAGCTGAGCTGACTAGGAGGTGCGCCTTCCTCCACTGGACGTCATCCACCCTTCCTCAGCTCGTCCCCGGCCTCCCCTCGCTGTGCCCGGGCCGTTCTTTGCCGGAAGAAAGCAGAGCACCGTCGCCCTCACTGCTCCTCGAGTTCCAGCCGCTCCAACGCCTCTCCTGCACGTCCAGCACCTCCCTAAGGTGCGCCTAGGTGTGTAGGTCATGCTACCGCAGTCCCCTTGCCCTTCCCAATCGTTGTCTCGCCGGAATTTGAGTTTTGGCACCGGTACACGTGAAGAACCGCCCCAAACCAAAACTGTAAATTCATCCAACGTGGTTGATCATCGGTTCTACAATTCAAGCCACAGAAACTAGTAATCCTAGCACCCTCTCACGCCAAAGCACGGGTTAAACCAGCCATCCCACGCCCCGGGCGACGAGAAATCGCCGGCGGCGGCAAAAACGGGTCGGTCCTCCGGTGAACCCTATTTTACGGTCGTTTGCTGCAAGGTTTAGCATGCGTTCCATGTTCCCCGATCGTTGGTGATGCTTTAGAGCAAGGTAGCTCCCCGGGAGAAGCTTTGGACGCACCAGAACGCGTTGATGCCGAGCTCCCGAGCCGCCCCACCGGTGCCGACCTGTTTTCGGCCGTTTTCATGCGTGGAAACCTTGACCGGCTGCTGCGCCATGTTCCTAGGAGCATGTAGGGTGAAACCGAAGCTAATTTGGTGGAGAAATGAGGGAGAACGAGCCATGCCACGATCTGAGCAGGGTGCACGCGCGTCTCTGGCCGGAGGTTGAAGAAGGACCTGATGAGTGGGCCCCACTGTTAAGTCTCTGTGTAGGTTTCAAACAGAGAGCTATTCAAGTTTGAAAAATTCATAACTTTGTGTAGAAAACTCCAAAAAGGGTGAGACCAATTTTGTTGGAATCCTCATGAAGAGTACTTCACAGAGAAACGAATTTTAGGCTATGAAAATGCCCAGGAATTTCTGTAGAATTGTTTTTATTAAATCCTTTTGGGATTTATTACAGGAGCAATTCTTTATGAAATATTCCCAAATTTGGGCAGAAAATCGTTTCCATAGTTACTGATCATCAGTTAAAAATTGGGCTTCATTGGAGTTCATTTGCTAGGCTAACCTTCCTTCCAAAATTCAGCCTTTATTTGGAAATTCAAATTTAAACAGAAACTTTTCAGAACTCCTGCCCAACTTAAAAAATTCATATCTCTCTGATGGTAGCTCCAAAAATGGTGAAACAAATTTTGTTAGAACCATGGAGACTTATCCTAATCAGATATTCCACTGTTATCTACGTGAAAGCTCCTGAGTTGGTCTCAAAATTCAGAGAATCATTGTACTTGTAGGAATTTTAAAGACTACATTGTGCAATGACATTTCTCCAAATTTTGCTCAGATCATCCTTAGAGAGTCTAGTATCTACTGTAAAAATCCCAAAGCCAATTAATGACACGACCCCACTGGTCCTGTCGAGCCAGGATCACGCTGAGGGGTGCTGCGTTGCACAACACCGTATAACACACGTCAAAGGTACAAAGCGGAAGCGGAAGCTTTATTACATAAACAAGTTTATTAACATGTTTACATCAAAATAAGTTTAGTCCACACTCGCGGGCGTAGACTAAGCATCAAGTGCACGTTCAGCCCTCGAACGTGTCCTTGCTAGCACACTCGCACACTAACTCTGCGGCGTGCACGACTCCCACTCGACGGGGTTCCCCTCCTGGGGTTCCGTCTCCTCTTCGGGAGTCCCTTCCTCATAGAACCCTGCAAAAGCTTCAAACACAAGCAGTGAGCACGAAGGCTCAGCAAGTCTGACCCGTCTCACCTAAACATGAAACTTCTACATGAGGGTGATGGGTTGCATGAGGTAAAAATCATTTGCAAGGACTCGCCTAATTAGTAGAACCTTACTTTCAAGTTTTAGCAGCAGGTTGTGGAGAACTTTACGCTAAGGCACATGAGAGAGCCGCAATCAAACAAGAAACGCATTTCTCTCATGTACTTTGCCCAAAGTTGAAAAGAACTTTAGTTAGCACTAAGCTACAACATATCATTAACAATCAATATCCAACTTTCAATCAGCAACATTTTAACATGTAACTAGCCTATTCTTTCTACGTCACGGTACAGTGAACAAGTGGTACTCACTGACCGCGAGGGACGGCGATTATAATCGATTTACACCTGCAGGGTTACCCGAACAACCCGTCACGTACGCCCGTACTCGATGTTGCCTACAACAACCATCACGGACGCCGTACGCGACTACCTTTCACCCGTTAGCCAAATATTGAACCGGTCCCATCGTCCCGAGCAAGAGGTCCCTGCACGCGCATCTCTGTGCCGCCAGCTGATTTACACCTCGAGCTCTCAACCTACCCTCTGAACGACGGGCAATGCCTCAATACCCAGCTACCCGAGTTACATCAGTTTCCCGGTTCCCATATAGCCGGTAGGTCTTCGGTACTGTTCTAGCTTGTTCAACAGGCCCGCACACGGCTCGGTCCTCAATCGACACAAGCGGAGCTACAGCACACAGGCCCCAAAGTCCTGCTGCCCTTACTCTCCGCTCGGTCTCATTTTCTTGCCATGTGTATCATGTGCTATCTCTACCCGAGCAATGTGCCTCTAGCCTATTCTCGCGAGTAGTTCCAACTACTCGACTTGTACCGAATCCTACTCTATCCTAGCAATGCAGTGGCTAACGGGGTTTGCAATCCTAAACCCCAACCCATGGTTTTCTTGGCTATGCAGTGGGGTTTCCAAACAAGACTCTGATGCACAACATAAAGAAAACAAGTATGTGCTCAAAACAATAAAAATTTATAAAATGGTTAATGCAAACCGGGGCTTGCCTTGCTGCTCTTGGTCGTAGGCTAGCTGTTCCTCCGGAGTAACGAAGTCTAGGACTTCGGGTTCCTCCTCGACCTTAGCGACTACATGATAAGAACAATGTATGTATTAATTAAATGCTTTTGTATTAACTTTGAAGTTGTGAAGTCTATAACCTTTACTAGATAGACCTAATGACTGTGAAACTTTTACTGTGGCTTGGTTACAACCTAAACAGAGACTTGGTCAAGTTTTAGTTGCAGCAAAGCTCATTTGAGCCCTCCACAAATAATTATGTCCTTGACCTTAATTAAAGGCTTTTAGGGTGTTCTAGGTATTTTCATGAAACAAACTATGACTTTCTGAAAACTAGATTTTCAGAGGGTTCTAATGGAATTGGTCTCACTTAATTTGGAAGTCTCTAACTAAAGATATGAGCTAAACAATTTCAGAGAAAATTCTGAAAATGTTTCTGAACATTTTCTATTTTCTCTGGAACAGTTTTACTAATCACACCATTAGGTGGACTAAATGAGCTCAAATGGATCTGAAATTTTTATGGTAGTTCAAGGATATTTTGGTGAACATCTCAGCAAAATTTCAGGATTTTCCTCCAAATGATTCTCCAGTTAAAATTCCTAACAGTTTAAACTTTAAGGAATTAATTCTGGAGAATTACGGAATTTCATGAAGTGACACTTGATTTTCTGGAAAGTACTCAAAGAGCTGAATCCAGCAAAATTTGGTTCACTCAATTTGGAGCTTTCTAGCCAAAGTTATAAGGATTTGAAGTTTGAAGGAAATCTGAAAATCGGGGAAAAGTTTAAAGTCGCGCGTGGGCCCAGGGGACACGCGTCGCACGCCGAAGCGACAGCACACCGCGGCCCACAAGGCTTTTGCGCGCCAGCACACCCGATCCCGGCCGCAGCCGGATCCCGATTTAAAATATCGGCCGCTGACAGCTGGGGTCCACCCCCTTCTTCAACCTCGCGACACCCGCGCTCCGCCGCCGAGGGACCTCGCCGGAGAGCTCGCCGCCGGCTGCTGTACAGCTTCAAACTTCTTGATTCTGGCCGCCCCTGCCTACTTTTACTTGGGGAACATGATCCGAGGGTCAGCTGCTCATGACAACGGCCGGAGCATGGTCGGCGACGAGCCGCCATATCGGAACGACTTCGGCCATGTCGGCTGATGCTCCTAGTGCCTCAGCTACTTGGGAAATCGGTCGGGGAGCATCAGTGGACCTCAGAGAAGGTCGACATGAACTCGGGGCAGCTCGGGGAAGGCCCGAAATAGGTCCTCACCGTGCGCCCGATACCCCCCGTGCGTTCCGCCATTAGTAGACCTTGAATTACGCCGGGCACAGAAGTTCTCCGGCCCAGAGTTGTGAAGGCAACTTGTGCGTCACCGTGTCTAGTTCGTGTGGGAGTGGCCTGAGGCCCTCTAATCCTTTCTAGAGCACGAATTAAACAGAATCGTACCCGAGGGTCGTTCTGCACACAGAAAGGGGAAAAGTGGAAATTCGCCGCCGGTGAGCAACCACTCGAGCTGTGGCTCGGGGATGAGCAGCACCGATCACTTGCGCGTCCAAGGGTGCCTTGGCTCGGGCGTGACAACGCCCAGGTTGGGCTGTCCACGAGAGCCCGAGGTGCGGCGGTTTCCAGTTCCGAGTTTGATCTTTCGGCACAGCCGATATCACTCGGTTTCAATCGATTTCTATCAATGGGAAGGATGGAGGATGGTTGCTAGTACCTTGCTGGGACCTTGGAATGGAAAGAGGGAGCTGCGATCGGCTTGATCAAGCAGGAACTCGAGCGGCGGCGATGGCAGTGGGAAAAGCAGTCGCGCACGTCGGTAGCTCGGGGAAATGGTGACTGAGGCACGCCGGGGAGGGAATAAATAGCTCGGCCGGCTGGCCTCCGGCTTGGGGCACGCAGCAGGAGCTGGCGCCGGCCGGCCCCTTCGGTGGCGCGCGCGCACAACAGCCGGGAACCGACTGAACTGTGGTTCAGTCGGTTTGCTTTGAGGCTGAGGCTGACATGTGGGTCCCACTCCTCTTTTAACCTCTGAAATTTATTCCTAACAGCTGTGGTAAACAGTGAACCCTATTCTACCCTTGGCAACTCAAATTATTCACCCAAGAGCCATTTGAATTGATCAAAGTTCAAATGAGGTTTGGTTTGAATGAATTTCAGCACAAGTGCAGTTTGAAATTCAAATAAAGTTTGAATTTCTCCCCCTTAGCTCATGTCAAGATCAACTCCAAATGGAGTGAAAATTGGTGTGTGAGCTCACAAAAATGTGCTGAGCAAGAATATGCCTTCCACTTTTAAATTCAGTGGGTGAAAACAGTTTGAATTTGAATATGTTTTCAAACTGCCCCTTTCCTATCTACACCCAAGATGACCTCAAAAATGTTTTGAATTTGGGTGAAACTTGGCATGGACATCCTTGGCAAAGTGTAGGAGTTTTCATATGTCCAGCCCATCTATATCACATGTGGGAAGTACCACTTTTGCAATGTGTGAGTTTGTTCCCTAATGAGCATGTTGATAATTGTTACTTGCTCTTTATTTGTGTTCATCATTTTTCCTCAAATGAGGTGTGTGGTGTGGGGATGAACACTGCAAATGGGTGTCAAAAACTGAGGCCCTTACATTCCTCCCCCCTTAAAAGAATCTCGTCCCGAGATTATAAGGTGAAAATGAGAGAGAGGACGGTGGAAAAATTACCGGATATGCGACGTGAGAAAGTCGGGGTAGTTAGTGCGAAGGAATTCTTCGCTCTCCCATGTCGCTTCATCCATGGAGTGATTACTCCACAGAACCTTGTAGAACCACAACGTACGGTTGCGTGTGGTTCGGGCCTTTTCATCAATAATCTGCACCGGTTCCTCCCGATAGGTGAGATCCGGTTGCAGTTCTTCAATGTCTTCCAGCTGAACGGTAGTTGATAGCTTGAGACACTTCCTCAGCTGGGAAATGTGAAAGACGTCGTGCACACCGGAAAGTGCTTCTGGTAATCTTAGCCGGTATGCCACCGATCCACATCTTTCGGTAATCTGGAATGGACCGATGAATCGGGGTGCTAACTTTCCTCTCACCCCAAATCTGTTTACGCCCTTCATTGGAGACACTCGTAGGTATACGTGATCTCCAACTTCGAATTGTAATGGGCGCCTCCTCCGGTCCGCATACTGTTTCTGTCGGGATTGAGCGGCTTTTAGGTTCGCTTGAATTAATCGAACCTTTTCTTCCGCGTTGTTGACAAGATCAAGCCCGAAGGTAACCCTCTCGCCAGATTCACACCAGTTCAGTGGTGTGCGGCATTTCCTGCCGTATAGCGCCTCGTAGGGCGCCATCTTGATGCTGGCTTGGTACCCATTGTTGTACGAGAACTCGGCTAATGGCAAGTGATCATCCCAATTCTTGCCGTGGTCGATAGCGCAAGCTCGTAGCATGTCTTCTAAGATTTGATTTACCCGCTCCGTTTGCCCATCCGTCTGCGGGTGGTAGGCTGAACTACGGATCAGCTTCGTCCCCAAGGCAGCGTGGAGCTGCTCCCAAAAACGGGACACAAATAAAGTGCCCCGGTCCGATACGATAGTACGGGGTACGCCGTATAAGCATAGGATCCGTGAGATGTACAGTTCAGCGTACTACTTGGCGTTGTAGATGGTGTTGACCGGGATGAAATGGGCAACTTTGGTGAGCCGATCGACGATCACCCACACAGAATCATGTTTCTGTAAGGTGGTGGGTAAACCCACGACGAAATCCATGCTCACGTCCTCCCATTTCCAGGCAGGAATGCCCAGTGGTTGCAGCAGTCCCGGTTTCCGCATGTGGTCTGCCTTCACCCGTCGACATGTATCACACTCGGACACGTATTTTGCAGTCTCTCGCTTCATCCGTGTCCACCAAAACTTGCTTCTGAGTTCTTGATACATCTTGTTGCTGCCGGGGTGAATAGAAAACTTTGATAAGTGAGCCTCATCAAAGATTTTCTTCCGTAACTCCGGGTTTCGGGGTACGACGATCCGGTCCTTGAACCATAGGACGCCGTCTCCGTCCTTCCGGAAACATTTCAACTCCCCACTGTCTACACGTCTCCGCAAATGTGACATGCCCTTGTCATTCTTCTGGGCTGCCGCTATCTCTTCACGGATGGTGGGGATCAAAGCTAGGTTGTAGAGAGCTCCATGTGGAATCACATGTAGTGGTGGTTCGCTCTCTTCCAACGGTGTGATGGTCAGATTATTGACGTGTGACTTGCGGCTTAGCGCGTCTGCCACAACGTTTGCCTTGCCCGGATGATAATGGATCTCTATCTCGTAATCCTTTATCAGTTCCAACCATCTTCGTTGCCTCATGTTCAGCTCCTTCTGAGTGAATATGTACTTGAGGCTTTTGTGGTCGGTATATAAATGTACGAGGTTACCGAGTAGGTAGTGCCTCCACATTTTCAGTGCAAGTACCACGGCAGCGAGCTCCAAGTCGTGAGTTGGATAATTTTGCTCATGATTCCTAAGCTGCCGTGACCCATCCGCGACCACCCTTCGGTCTTGCATCAACACACATCCGAGCCCAATGCCGGATGCATCGCAGTACACATCGAACGGTTTTGTTGTGTCTGGCTGCGCCAAAACCGGTGCTGATGTCAGGTGCTTGACTAAAGCCTTGAATGCTGCTTCACATGCTGGACTCCAAACATATTTGGTAGCCTTCTTCAGCAGCTCTGTCATTGGCTTGGCAATCTTCGAGAAGTTCGGAATGAACCTCCGATAATATCCCGCGAGTCCGAGGAAACTCCGTACCTCATGAACAGTTCTCGGGGATTTCCAATTCAGCACTTGCGTGATTTTGCTCGGGTCCACAGCGATACCCTCCGCCGAGATGATATGCCCGAGGAAAGGCACTTGCGATATCCAAAATTCGCATTTGCTGAACTTTGCGTATAACTTGTGATCCCGCAGCCGTTGCAAGACTATACGCAGATGTTTCTTGTGATCTTCCTCCGACTTGGAATATACCAGGATGTCGTCGATGAAGACCACGACAAACTTGTCCAGCTCCGGCATGAACACCGAGTTCATTAAGTACATGAAGTGAGCTGGAGCATTGGTGAGGCCAAAGGACATGACCAGGTACTCATAAAGTCCGTACCTTGTCGAAAAAGCTGTCTTTGGAATGTCCTCAGCCCTGATCTTAATCTGATGGTACCCGGATCTTAAATCCATCTTGGAAAAGACCTTTGCTTCGACCAACTGATCAAACAACATGTCGATCCGTGGCAACGGGTACTTGTTCTTGATGGTTACGGCATTTAATGGACGGTAGTCCACGCAAAGCCGCAACGTTTCATCCTTCTTTTTGACAAATAATGCCGAACAGCCCCATGGCGAGGAGCTCGGCCTAATAAAACCCTTCTCCAGAAGGTCCGTGAGCTGAGTCTTCAGTTCAGCCAACTCCTTGGGCGCCATCTTGTACGGCCTTCGGGATATTGGCATGGTTCCCGGTGCAAGTTCAATCTTG
This sequence comes from Neostapfia colusana, assembly GCA_030760725.1. Classification (NCBI taxonomy): domain Eukaryota; kingdom Viridiplantae; phylum Streptophyta; class Magnoliopsida; order Poales; family Poaceae; genus Neostapfia; species Neostapfia colusana. The sequence continues at coordinate 24,006,155 of JASWHV010000011.1, forward strand.
AACTCCACCTCTCTATCGGGTGGCATCCCCGGCAAATCATCCGGGAATACATCAGGGAATTCTCGGACCACTGGAATGTCTTCCAATCTGATGGTTGTGGCTTGATAGACACTTGGAAGTTTTATTTCTGGACTGTCCAGAAATAATGAGTGAGAACCGTGCACTTCTGAGTTTAAGTGCACGACTCGAAGGACGGTGTCTAAAACAGCGCCGTGGCGGGTTAACCACGACATCCCTAGGATGACATCGACCTTCTGTCCCTCTAAGATAATGAGAGACGTGGGGTACACTCTACCCGCTAAGCATAATGGTGCTTTGGAGACCATTACGCTTGCTGAAATCTTCCCACCCGGTGAACAAATTAAATATGGACTATCGGTGGGTAGTATTGGCAAGCTGTGTTTAGCAATGAAAGCTTGGCTAATAAAATTATGCGTGGCGCCTGAATCAAATAGTACTATAGCGGGATGCTGGTGGAGTTGGAACATACCCGCAAGGATTGGCTCGCCCTCCGGCACGTCCTCAATGGCAAGCTGGTGGACAGTACCGGGCCTAGGGTTTGCCCGCCGCGCATTAGTAGGGTTCCGGGGTTGATTCCTCCCCGGAAACTGTGGTGCCACTCCGCCGCCTTGCCTCTCCGGGCAACTGCTCGCGAAGTGTCCTGGACGACCACACTTGTAACATGTGGCCGCTGCTGGTGGAGTACTCGGGGGACGAAAGCCCGGCATGCGTTGCGGAGGTGCAAACGCACGCGGCATCGCCCGCTGCTGCTGTTGTTGTTGCGGTGGTGCTGGCAGTGCCGGCCGGAATGCCGGTGAAGAATACGGCCGACCGCGGAACGGCATCGACCGCTGTGGTGGCTGCCAGCGCGGACCTGATGGTGGGCGATTCACCATCCGAAACTTCTGAGAAGGACCGCCTCCTTCTCCGCTGCTCTGCGGCGCGCTTCGCTTTCGCTCTGCCGCCGCCAACTCCTTGCCGGAGTCTTCCTGAACAATCGCAGCATCAATTATGTCGTTGAGGCTGCCGCGATTGAACATCGCCAGCTTGTCCTTCAGGAGCGGGTTAAGCCCCTGGTAAAAGTGGTCCCGCCGCTTCTCGTCCGTATCTGCGTGATACGACGCGTAGAGTGCGAGATCGTTGAACGCTCTGGAGTACTCCAGCGCGTTCCGGCTCCCTTGTTGCAGGTGTAGGAATTCCTGCGTCTTCCTCTCACCGTGACGGTGAATGGCACCCAACCGGGTGGCGTAGGCCCTGCAGGAACCTCGACATGGATCGTCCACGTCTTGTTCCCCTCTTCGCCTTCTTCCTTGGCGAAGTATTGCGGCATCTGGTTGTACCCGAAATATTGGAGCATTAGCCACAATGCTCCCGGGTAGCCGCTACGGTCAGAGCAGTGGGAAACTACCCACCCGTTCTCCAACCGTTTATCTGCTGCCATCTGTAAAAATATATTTGAGAAATGTCAAATATTTATTTAAACAGTAAACCATTGAGTTATAACATAAGATATGTCATTGAACCCTTAACACTTGGAAACATAGTTCAAATTTTTAAACAAATTTGACTGCTGATCTGCTGTTCCCATGACAGCCCTGACCAGTTTCCATATCAATCTGATTTAGGCCAGGTTAAAAGCAAAACCAGTCCTGGAGCTCAACATCAAAGTTAAAGTTAACTTCAATAGCTTTCCAGAAAGTATTTGGTTGGCCTAAGATCTGCTCTGGTTCAAAAGTTATGAGATGTCAAAGTTAACAGAATTTCTGGGAACAATTGGACAGCACCTCCCTGCCTTAGGTACTGATTTGATCCAAGAATTCCAGTTAATTCTGTTCCTAATCTGACAAAACTTTCTGTTACAAAGTTGTAACCCATCTCATAAGCTTCCCAGAACCACCTCATTTTCTATTTTTGGATTTTTATGCAGGAAGTTATGCTTAATTTACAGAGAGTCTACAGAGAGTCTTTGCTCCGTCCTGTTTTCTGGACAGTTTCAACTCTACTGCATTTTTCGAGTGGTTAAGGGATGAAACACCTCTGGAACTCAACAGAAAAGTTGTAAAGCTCCTCCAAAGCTTTCCAGAAATGTATCATACGACCCCAACCTCGAAAGAACTCAACCTCTAACCTCTGATTAACTTCAGCCTTGATTTAGCTGAAAACAGAGTGCTCTGTCCTTAACATCCTATAAGTTGAAAATTTATTAACTTTGAATATCCTGTTCAAGGGAAGGAGTTACATCAAGTTTTACTACTTTGGATCAAAACCTTCAAGTTTTTAAATGAAGTTGTTCATTTAGTTGGGTGTGACGTCGAGGCGTCACCAGATTATGTCGGTACTACGTCCTCACAAAGGAAAAACCTATACCGGATTTAGCCGGCTTCGTTAGTTCAGTGGCACTACTCGTCACTCGCACACGGATGCTACACGTCTACCGTTTCGTGGTAAGGCTACCTGCAGAAACTCAAACAATCATCAGACTCGGCTGCACACCGAGCCCGGAATCCATACAGTTTGTACACCCGGCCGTCATCACTCGCCCGGATGTTCTCAAGCCAAACACGCCTTGAGTTACGTGTTCACGTTTCAGACCACGTGACGGGGTCTCCCATGTTGCACCACGCACGCCAGGGACAGACGTTGCTCGAATACCCCAAACGACATGAAGAGTCGTAGAGGATATCAAAGCGGGTCGGGTTACCTGCCACCCGTGGGGCTCCACCCTTCAGCTTGTGCGCACTGGTGGACAGCGCTTACGTGCACCCCCCAAGACATGAACGTCCCGAGATGCACGATTTTCCGACATAACAAATAAGTTAATAAGCCACTTTCTATATACTAATAACATCCTTATACGGGCTACTAACTCGTTCCTCACTGGATTTTTGAAAAAGAAGACCTTTGTACTGTGTTAAACCTCAAGCGAGCTCTGATACCACGCTGACACGACCCCACTGGTCCTGTCGAGCCAGGATCACGCTGAGGGGTGCTGCGTTGCACAACACCGTATAACACACGTCAAAGGTACAAAGCGGAAGCGGAAGCTTTATTACATAAACAAGTTTATTAACATGTTTACATCAAAATAAGTTTAGTCCACACTCGCGGGCGTAGACTAAGCATCAAGTGCACGTTCAGCCCTCGAACGTGTCCTTGCTAGCACACTCGCACACTAACTCTGCGGCGTGCACGACTCCCACTCGACGGGGTTCCCCTCCTGGGGTTCCGTCTCCTCTTCGGGAGTCCCTTCCTCATAGAACCCTGCAAAAGCTTCAAACACAAGCAGTGAGCACGAAGGCTCAGCAAGTCTGACCCGTCTCACCTAAACATGAAACTTCTACATGAGGGTGATGGGTTGCATGAGGTAAAAATCATTTGCAAGGACTCGCCTAATTAGTAGAACCTTACTTTCAAGTTTTAGCAGCAGGTTGTGGAGAACTTTACGCTAAGGCACATGAGAGAGCCGCAATCAAACAAGAAACGCATTTCTCTCATGTACTTTGCCCAAAGTTGAAAAGAACTTTAGTTAGCACTAAGCTACAACATATCATTAACAATCAATATCCAACTTTCAATCAGCAACATTTTAACATGTAACTAGCCTATTCTTTCTACGTCACGGTACAGTGAACAAGTGGTACTCACTGACCGCGAGGGACGGCGATTATAATCGATTTACACCTGCAGGGTTACCCGAACAACCCGTCACGTACGCCCGTACTCGATGTTGCCTACAACAACCATCACGGACGCCGTACGCGACTACCTTTCACCCGTTAGCCAAATATTGAACCGGTCCCATCGTCCCGAGCAAGAGGTCCCTGCACGCGCATCTCTGTGCCGCCAGCTGATTTACACCTCGAGCTCTCAACCTACCCTCTGAACGACGGGCAATGCCTCAATACCCAGCTACCCGAGTTACATCAGTTTCCCGGTTCCCATATAGCCGGTAGGTCTTCGGTACTGTTCTAGCTTGTTCAACAGGCCCGCACACGGCTCGGTCCTCAATCGACACAAGCGGAGCTACAGCACACAGGCCCCAAAGTCCTGCTGCCCTTACTCTCCGCTCGGTCTCATTTTCTTGCCATGTGTATCATGTGCTATCTCTACCCGAGCAATGTGCCTCTAGCCTATTCTCGCGAGTAGTTCCAACTACTCGACTTGTACCGAATCCTACTCTATCCTAGCAATGCAGTGGCTAACGGGGTTTGCAATCCTAAACCCCAACCCATGGTTTTCTTGGCTATGCAGTGGGGTTTCCAAACAAGACTCTGATGCACAACATAAAGAAAACAAGTATGTGCTCAAAACAATAAAAATTTATAAAATGGTTAATGCAAACCGGGGCTTGCCTTGCTGCTCTTGGTCGTAGGCTAGCTGTTCCTCCGGAGTAACGAAGTCTAGGACTTCGGGTTCCTCCTCGACCTTAGCGACTACATGATAAGAACAATGTATGTATTAATTAAATGCTTTTGTATTAACTTTGAAGTTGTGAAGTCTATAACCTTTACTAGATAGACCTAATGACTGTGAAACTTTTACTGTGGCTTGGTTACAACCTAAACAGAGACTTGGTCAAGTTTTAGTTGCAGCAAAGCTCATTTGAGCCCTCCACAAATAATTATGTCCTTGACCTTAATTAAAGGCTTTTAGGGTGTTCTAGGTATTTTCATGAAACAAACTATGACTTTCTGAAAACTAGATTTTCAGAGGGTTCTAATGGAATTGGTCTCACTTAATTTGGAAGTCTCTAACTAAAGATATGAGCTAAACAATTTCAGAGAAAATTCTGAAAATGTTTCTGAACATTTTCTATTTTCTCTGGAACAGTTTTACTAATCACACCATTAGGTGGACTAAATGAGCTCAAATGGATCTGAAATTTTTATGGTAGTTCAAGGATATTTTGGTGAACATCTCAGCAAAATTTCAGGATTTTCCTCCAAATGATTCTCCAGTTAAAATTCCTAACAGTTTAAACTTTAAGGAATTAATTCTGGAGAATTACGGAATTTCATGAAGTGACACTTGATTTTCTGGAAAGTACTCAAAGAGCTGAATCCAGCAAAATTTGGTTCACTCAATTTGGAGCTTTCTAGCCAAAGTTATAAGGATTTGAAGTTTGAAGGAAATCTGAAAATCGGGGAAAAGTTTAAACTCGCGCGTGGGCCCAGGGGACACGCGTCGCACGCCGAAGCGACAGCACACCGCGGCCCACAAGGCTTTTGCGCGCCAGCACACCCGATCCCGGCCGCAGCCGGATCCCGATTTAAAATATCGGCCGCTGACAGCTGGGGTCCACCCCCTTCTTCAACCTCGCGACACCCGCGCTCCGCCGCCGAGGGACCTCGCCGGAGAGCTCGCCGCCGGCTGCTGTACAGCTTCAAACTTCTTGATTCTGGCCGCCCCTGCCTACTTTTACTTGGGGAACATGATCCGAGGGTCAGCTGCTCATGACAACGGCCGGAGCATGGTCGGCGACGAGCCGCCATATCGGAACGACTTCGGCCATGTCGGCTGATGCTCCTAGTGCCTCAGCTACTTGGGAAATCGGTCGGGGAGCATCAGTGGACCTCAGAGAAGGTCGACATGAACTCGGGGCAGCTCGGGGAAGGCCCGAAATAGGTCCTCACCGTGCGCCCGATACCCCCCGTGCGTTCCGCCATTAGTAGACCTTGAATTACGCCGGGCACAGAAGTTCTCCGGCCCAGAGTTGTGAAGGCAACTTGTGCGTCACCGTGTCTAGTTCGTGTGGGAGTGGCCTGAGGCCCTCTAATCCTTTCTAGAGCACGAATTAAACAGAATCGTACCCGAGGGTCGTTCTGCACACAGAAAGGGGAAAAGTGGAAATTCGCCGCCGGTGAGCAACCACTCGAGCTGTGGCTCGGGGATGAGCAGCACCGATCACTTGCGCGTCCAAGGGTGCCTTGGCTCGGGCGTGACAACGCCCAGGTTGGGCTGTCCACGAGAGCCCGAGGTGCGGCGGTTTCCAGTTCCGAGTTTGATCTTTCGGCACAGCCGATATCACTCGGTTTCAATCGATTTCTATCAATGGGAAGGATGGAGGATGGTTGCTAGTACCTTGCTGGGACCTTGGAATGGAAAGAGGGAGCTGCGATCGGCTTGATCAAGCAGGAACTCGAGCGGCGGCGATGGCAGTGGGAAAAGCAGTCGCGCACGTCGGTAGCTCGGGGAAATGGTGACTGAGGCACGCCGGGGAGGGAATAAATAGCTCGGCCGGCTGGCCTCCGGCTTGGGGCACGCAGCAGGAGCTGGCGCCGGCCGGCCCCTTCGGTGGCGCGCGCGCACAACAGCCGGGAACCGACTGAACTGTGGTTCAGTCGGTTTGCTTTGAGGCTGAGGCTGACATGTGGGTCCCACTCCTCTTTTAACCTCTGAAATTTATTCCTAACAGCTGTGGTAAACAGTGAACCCTATTCTACCCTTGGCAACTCAAATTATTCACCCAAGAGCCATTTGAATTGATCAAAGTTCAAATGAGGTTTGGTTTGAATGAATTTCAGCACAAGTGCAGTTTGAAATTCAAATAAAGTTTGAATTTCTCCCCCTTAGCTCATGTCAAGATCAACTCCAAATGGAGTGAAAATTGGTGTGTGAGCTCACAAAAATGTGCTGAGCAAGAATATGCCTTCCACTTTTAAATTCAGTGGGTGAAAACAGTTTGAATTTGAATATGTTTTCAAACTGCCCCTTTCCTATCTACACCCAAGATGACCTCAAAAATGTTTTGAATTTGGGTGAAACTTGGCATGGACATCCTTGGCAAAGTGTAGGAGTTTTCATATGTCCAGCCCATCTATATCACATGTGGGAAGTACCACTTTTGCAATGTGTGAGTTTGTTCCCTAATGAGCATGTTGATAATTGTTACTTGCTCTTTATTTGTGTTCATCATTTTTCCTCAAATGAGGTGTGTGGTGTGGGGATGAACACTGCAAATGGGTGTCAAAAACTGAGGCCCTTACAATTAAGGATCTAAATATCAATAGCTATGAATAGAAGTCCAATTCTCGTAAATCCTTAATACTTACACATGTATTTTGCTACATTTCATTTAGTGACCGAAGTTGAGGATGCACCGGAGCCCTTGGACGTCCTCCCACCAGAAGCTGACTTCCCCTTTAACTCGCAACCAGGCAAGCCCCGGTTTGCACTTAAGTACCTTTTATAAAGCTTTTCATTTGTATCACTTATGTCTAGGTTGAATTGTATGCATTAGAGTTAGGGTGATTGGAATCCCACTTGCATAGCCCTTTTTAAATCCTATGGAGGGTTGGGTAGTTTACAAACTCGACGAGTAGAGAATGCCATGCTAATGTTTAGGATCTCGGTAGAAGTCGAGTGGTTAGAAGCTACTCGTGAGATAGTATTTATTACACGGAATGAGAAGAGGTAGAAAATGGCTTGAGTTATGAAAATGAGACCCAGCAGGGGGGATAGGATGCAGTGAGCAGAGGTCTCACGTGCGTAGCCATGTTGGTGTCGGTTGAGGACCGTCCGTGTGCGGCCCTGCTGGACATGTATCAAACAGTACCGGATGCATACTGGCATATGGGACCCAGGAAACCGATGTAATTGGTTAACCTGGGTGCCGAGGTTTACCCAACCGTAAATAGGAGTGGGTTGAGGGTAGCAAGGTGTAAATCTGCCGGTGGGCACAGTCACACTCCACGCGGGGACCTCCTGCCCGTTACGGATGGACTGGTTCGGCATTTGGGTTGCCTTTGAAAGGTTGTTGCATACAACAGTGTAGGAAGGGGTGTGGAATCACGCTTCTGAAAGTGGGTGTATGTAACGTGTTATCCGGGTGTGTCTTGATTGCAATCACCTTCCCTCGCGGTTATTTGAGTACCCGCTTGTTCACTGCGCTGTGACATAGTAAGAAGTGAAATAAGCCAACTGAAAATGTTGTATTGAACTATTAAATGTCTTGAAACCTTGTATGCTGTAGTTATAGAGCAAATTAAGTTTATATTCCACTTTGGGCATCACCACATCGGAGGAAAGCGTTTCTTGTTTGATTGTGGACTTCCGATGTCAGGGCTGCCTAAGGCACATGAATCTGCTGCTATAAAACTGAAAGTAAGGATCAACTTATAGGCGTGTCTTTATTGCAAAGTCCTTTCCTACCTTACACATCATTGCATGTAGAGTTCCATGCTTAGGGTTGACGGTTAAGACTTGCTAAGCCTTCGTGCTCACGGTTGCAATATTTGAGCTGTATGCAGGTGAGAGCTATGAGGAGGGGTCCGATGATGAGGTGATGCCCCCATCGGGGTACACGGCCGAGCTGGAGCCCTGCACGCCGCCGTGATCTCCGGTTACTTGCTGCTAGTGTGTAGCGTCCCCGGGCTGGATGGCTGCACTTTTGCTTAGTTAGGATTTGAGAGCAACTATGTATATAACTTTCGCTGTATAATTAATTTTTGTAAAAAGACTTCCGCTGTTTTATATCAAATAAAAAGTTGTATGTTGTTCTTTATTCTTTTCGTGTGTGCTGTTGGGTGCCGCATCGCATGGCACCACCCTATGCGATCCTGGAGTGGGTGAACCAGGGGGTGGTCCCCACACCAAACTTTGGGTCAGTTGCAGGCCAACAACAACAACCCCGTTCCGGCACCACCGCCACCACCACCGTCACCACCGCCGGCTCATAACAGACTGTGAGAGTTCATGAGGACTCGACCACCCACCTTTGCTCAAGCTAACGACCCCATGGAGGCCGACGACTGGTTGAAATCCAAGGAGAAGAAGCTTGCCATAGTTCAGTGCAATGACCGAGAGAAGGTTCTCTTTGCGTCGCACCAACTCATGGAAGCTGCCGCTGACTGGTGGGATGCCTTATGCAACGCTCATGTCAACCCGGAGACGATCACTTGGACTGAGTTCAAGGAGAGTTTCCGCTCTCATTACATCCCTGCTGGTGTAATGATGCTCAAGAGACAGGAGTTCGAGGGTCTCCGCCAGGGCAAGAAGAGCGTGAATGAGTACCTCAACAAGTTCACGCAGCTTTCAAGGTATGCCCCTGAAGATGTCAACTCGGACCAACGGAAGCAGTACTTGTTCTTGAGAGGGTTGAACAATGAGATCCAGGTTCAGCTCCTCAACAATGACTATGTGAGCTTCCAGAAGCTGGTTGACAAAGCCATGGTGGTGGAAAGCAAGATCCGAGAGATTGAGCAAGAGGGCAAGAGGAAGATGTCATACCAGCCACAAGGGAGCAACGTCCGCCCTCGGTACATGCCCCCAGTTGCACCACAGTATGGATCGATCGCTCCTGCATACCGCTCTAATCAGCCACCACAGAAACGACCCGTTGCACAAGCACCTCGTGTGCCTTTGCCTCCTGTGCCCAGACTCAACATGGGTGCTCCTGTTCAAAACCCCGGCCCCAACGTACCTGCTGCCGTGGGCAACAGGGCATGCTTTGCATGCGGGGAAACAGGACACTTCGCAAGCCAGTGCCCGAGGAGAGGTCCTGGACAGCAAGGCAACGTGCCCACGCAGAACACACGGCCAAACGAAGGAGCTAATCAAGGGAACCGTGGACAGCAGAACTATGCTCGCGGCGACGTGAACCATGTTTCCGCTGAGGAAGCACAACAGGATGAGGACGTCGTGATTGGTATGTTCTTTGCCAACTCCAACCCAGCCACCATTTTATTTCATTTCGGAGCATCACATTCATTCATATCATCCAAGTATGTTGCCAAGCATAATCTACCCATATCACACTTAAATTGTACTATGTTGGTTAATTCTCCTGGTGGAGAGATGAGGACTAATATAGTATGTCCGAAAGTAAGCCTTAAAATAAGGGGGGTAGACTTCCTTGCCAACCTCATTGTCTTGAATTCCAAAGGGCTTGACATAATACTCGGGATGGATTGGTTAAGCAAGCACAACAGAGTAATCCAATGTGCTGAAAGGAGCGTGCAGTTGACAAACTAGCAAGGTATTCGTATCGAGTTTGAGTCAGCCCAACAAACAACCAAGAAGGCAATTTTGAACCACGTCGAAGGAGCAACATTGGACAGCATTCCAGTGGTTAAAGAATTCTCGGACGTGTTTCTGGAAGAGCTTCCAGGTATGCCACCTGACCTGGACATTGAGTTTGCCATTGATTTGGTATCCGGAACTGCACCCATAGCAAAGAGACCCTATAGGATGCCTGTCAATGAACTAGTGGAAGTCAAGAAACAAATTCAGGAGCAGTTGGAGAAGGGTTTTATACGTCCAAGCTCGTCACCATGGGGAGCCTCCGTGCTCTTCGTAGACAAGAAGGATGGGACCCAAAGGATGTGCGTGGACTATAGGTCTCTCAACGAGGTGACAATCAAGAACAAATACCCTCTGCCCCGTATAGAAGACCTATTCGACCAAATGAAAGGAGCCCGAGTGTTCTCCAAGATTGATTATCGGTCGGGATACTTCCAGCTGAAGATTAATCCCTCCGATATACCCAAGATTGCCTTTCGCACACATTATGGTTCGTATGAATATACCGTCATGTCTTTTGGGTGAACAAATGCACCCGCATACTTCATGTACCTTATGAACAAGGTTTTCATGGAGTACTTGGATAAGTTCGTCGTAGTTTTCATCGATGACATTATGGTGTATTCAAAAAATGAAGAGGAGCATGAAGAACATTTGAGATTGACCTTGCAGAAAATGCGTGAGCATCAATTGTATGCCACGCTTAACAAGTGTCAATTTTGGCTAAAGGAGATATCGTTCCTAGGCCACATTATCTCCGAGGAAGGAGTATCGGTTGATCCCGAAAAAGTGGGAGATGTTCTGAAGTGGAACCAACCGCAAAACGTGAGAGATATTCAGAGTTTTCTTGGGATGGCTGGATACTATCGACGCTTCATCAAGGACTTCTCTAAGATAGCAAAACCTATGACGGAGTTGCTAACAAAGGGAAAAGCGTTCCAGTGGACATTAGCGTGCCAAGAGAGCTTCGAGGAACTCAAGAAAAGGCTAACCACAACGCCAGTTTTGGTATTGCCGGACGTAAGCAAGAGCTTTGACATATATTGTGACGCATCATGACAAGGGCTCGGATGTGTGCTCATGCAAGAAGGAGGAGTGGTAGCCTATGCCTCATGACAATTAAAGAAGCACGAGCTTAATTATCCTACACATGACTTGGAGCTAGCAGCAGTAGTGCATGCATTGAAGATTTGGAGACATTATATCCTTGGTCATCGATGTGAGATCTATATGGATCATAAAAGTATCAAGTACATATTCACACAAACGTACTTGAATTTGAGGCAACGTCGATGGTTGGAACTCATCAAGGATTACGATGTTGGAATCAACTACCACCCTGGAAGGGCCAATGTAGTAGCTGATGCATTGAGCCGGAAGGGAGCATGTCACCAACTCACGGTTCGGGATCTACCACCCGAACTACGCAAGGAGTTCGAACGGTTACACCTCGGATTCTTGAACAAGATGGAAGTGAGGGAACTCCACTCTTCATTGGAGCAAGAGATAAGAGATGGCCAAGCAACGGATGAGGAGATCAAGGAAAGGATCCGACAAGGAATAGAGAAGGATTTCAAGGAAGATGAGAAGGGTACGCTTTGGCTTGGAAAAAGGATTTGTATGCCTAACGTGAAGCACATCCGCGACATGATATTAAAAGAGGCACATGATTCACCTTATTCCATACATCCGGAAGTACCAAGATGTACAAGGACCTGAAGACTTGTTATTGGTGGGATGGTATGAAGAGGGACATAGCCGAATATGTTGCCCTATGTGACACATGCCAACGGGTGAAGTACGAACATCAAAGACCCACTGGATTGTTGCAACCCTTGAAGGTACCCGAGTGGAAGTGGGAAGACATCAGTATGGATTTCATCGTCGGGTTGCCACGTACTCAGTCGGGTTACGACTCCATCTGGGTTATCGTGGACCGACTGACGAAAACAACCCATTTTCTCCCTGTAAGGACCAAGTACAACGTTGCACAATTAGCGGAGTTGTACATGGAGCAAATCGTGTGCCGTCATGGAGTCCCGAGGAGGATAGTCTCAGATCGGGGTTCTCAGTTTATCTCTAGATTTTGGAGCAAGCTGCAGGAAGCTATGGGTACACGACTGGATTTTAGCTCCGCTTACCACCCGCAGACCAACGGGCAAACGGAAAGAACAAACCAAATTTTGGAGGACATGTTGAGAGCCTGTGCCTTGAAATATGGACGTAGTTGGGATAGGAGCTTGCCGTACGTGGAATTCTCCTATAACAACAGCTATCAAGCCACCTTGAAGATGTCACCTTTCGAAGCATTATATGGAAGACGGTGTAGAACGCCGTTGTTTTGGAATGAGGCCGGAGAAAACCAAGTGTTTGGACCCGAAGTGCTACAAGAAGCTGAAAAGCAAGTCCAAACGATACGGGAGAACTTAAAGGCTGCTCAGTCACGACAGAAAGGCTATGCGAACAATAGACGAAGAAAGTTGACTTTCGAAGTAGGAGACTATGTATACCTCAAGGTATCGCCTATCCGTGGCCAACGACGTTTCAACATCAAGGGAAAGCTAGCACCTTGCTACATTGGGCCATTTAAGATTTTGGACAAGCGAGGAGAAGTAGCCTATCAACTAGAGCTCCCAACGCACCTCTTCGACGTACATGACGTGTTTCATGAATCTCAGCTCAAGAAGTGCTTGAGAGTGCCAGAAGAGCAAGTGCCAATGGAAGATCTCGAACTTCAGGAGTACCTGACCTATGCAGAGCACCCTGTCCGAATTTCGGACGTAAAGGAAAGGGTCACGAGGAACAAAGTGATCCGATGGTGCAAGGTACAATGGAGCCATCACACTGAAGCTGAAGCCACATGGGAGCGAGAAGAAGATATCAATACAGAGTTTCCTCATCTATTCTCTACTAACGAATCTCGAGGGCGAGATTCAATTTAAGGGGGGTAGATTTGTGACACCCTCATTTTTCGGGTTCTGTATATATTTATTTTATATGTAGAAAAACATTTTTAAATAAGTAGAAATAGAGAAAATAATAAAAAGATAGCCAAAAAGAGCCAAATTCCAGTTTACAAAGAGCGCCGAAGACAATTCCCGCGGTCGCTGACCACGTGGCGCGTTCGGAGCTCACCTCCGAGAGGTCCGGCCCTGCTAGACACGTGTCACTCTCGGAGCTCACCTCCGGGAGGTCCGACACTAACGGACACATGTCACCTCCGGAGATTGTTTCCGGGAGGTCTGACGCTGATGGACACGTGTGGACCTCGGAGCTCGTCTCTGGGGAAAAAGGAAGTCCGACACTACTTGAGACGAAATTGATTATGAGATGAAATGGTAGCGAATACGAGATGGTATTCGTGAGATGGTAGCGAATACGAGAAGGTATTATTGAGCAAGATTGAAGTTTATTAATGTCTGGTTGGAACATGGAAAGTGATGAACATAATGGAGGTATGTTGGTATTTTAATACATGTCGGGATTATATTCACTTAAAGTTAAGTTGCTGTTTTATCGTGGTTTTGGTAAATAAATTTGTTTTCTTCAATGAGCCTATTTATACCTACCTTATTGTGAGCTACATATCATATTTTCCCGTACTTGCTGAGTACATCATTGTACTCAAACTTGCATTATTATTTCATCATCAGCATCAGGAGAAGATTACTATGAAGACCAGATGGAGCATTAGGCGTGTAATCTGTCCTCAACCTTGCCTGTGGGGATGGAGTAGAGATGGAGCCACCGCTGCTGCTTAGATTGCTTCCGCACTAGTTAGAAGACTTCCGCTGCATAGAAATAAGACTTCCGCTGTAAGATTTGACTTCCGCTGCCAAGCTGAGTCCAAGACTCATGAAACCTTGTAATAAACTCTGTTATTCGTGGTTATATATATTCTGAAATTCAGTTTGTGGATGATGTGTATATGTGTGATGAACATCCTGGGCACACATATGCATCAGTTCTCGGTTCCGTGGTTTTTCCACGAAATTTAGGGCGTCACACCGCATTAAAGAAGTAACAAAAACGTGTGATGACAACTTTTACATGCTCGGGTTTGATGACCCATATTGCAATGGCAAGGAACACTGTCGTCATCATGTGACAATCGTGAGAATTATAGTCGAATAAAGATAAGTCTTTCACTGAGACTAGTTTGCGGATATTGGATGAAAAACTCGTGGGCACTCTGATCCCACGCAAGCATACGCAAATTGCCTTTTTCTTCTATAGTGTCAAGTTGTAGCTAGCTGGGGGAAGGTAATGCTTCCCGTTGGCCTTTTCTACCGGGTGAAGCTTTGGTCTCATATCAAGATTTATTAGGTCCATACGTGATTTTAATCCATCCTTTCTTTTCCTCGGCTGGTCCAGCAAGGTTCCAATGATGCTGTCAAATACATTCTTTGTAACGTGCATCAAGTCAATACTATGGCAAATTTCCAGGTTCTTACAGTACGGAAGGTACTTGAAAAATCGATTGTTTCTTAAAAGACGTGTCAGTTGTATCACCCGAAGATGTAGTTTTCTTTCTCTTTGTTCCTTTACATTATTTGCCCTTACCGAAAGCAACCTGAATGTTCTTGACCATTTCGAACACGAGTTTTCCACTGTAAGGTTTTGGTGTAGTATCTTTTCCGATTGTGTTATCACATTGTTCTTTCATCTTCCTGTACTTGTGTGTATCTGTCAAGAACCGCCGGTGTCTCATTTACACCGCCTTTCTGGATAAAGTGAGGTACAAAAATCCAGTTTCATCCATGTACCTTACACAACCTTTCTTCCCTTTCATTTGACCCGATAATGTAAATAGTCTAGGATAATCATGCATGGTAATGAATATCATTGCTCTTAGCGTGGAATACTCCCGCTTGTACTCATCCCATGTACGTACCCCTTCATTCAACAGTTTTGCCATATCTTCTATTAGAGGTTCCAAGAACACATCAATTTCAATGCCGGGTTGTTTCAGACCTTGTTTAAGAATAGATAACAAAATATATTCCCTTTTGTGACACAACCACATCGGTAGGTTGTACATCGTTAAGACCACGGGCCATGTGCTGTATATGCTCCATTTTTCACCAAACAGATTCATTCCGTCTGTACCCAAGACAAGCCTTACATTTCTGATTTCCTTTGCAAACTCTGGATACTGAATATCAAAAACTTTCCACTGGGTTGCATCACCAGGGTGTCAAATATGTTTTTCATTCTTCCTGCACTGCTCGTAATGCCAACGCATAAGTTCATCCTCCCTAGGGTTTGAGAACAAACGCTTCAAGCGATCAATTACTAGAAGGTACCACATCACCAAGGCAGGAATTTTTCTCTTATTCTTCCCGCCCGCGTCGTCAGAAGTATCGCCATCGTCACCTTCAGACCCAATAGTATTCTTCTTATTCTTCTGGATCTTATTAATGTTGATAACATACTGGTAATTGTAGTCCTTCCTGTATCTAATGACACCTCAGATGGGGCATCTAGTCGCGAGCTCATGCTTTTTGCGATACAGAATACAATGGTTCACACAAGCGTGTATATTTGTCACACCTGTGACATCGAGCAAAGAAGTTTGTTCGCTTTATAAGTGCTTCTGGGCAGTTTATTGGGATTTGGAAGAATTTCTGCCAAAAGATTCAAAAGATCACATAAACTACAATCGGACCATCCATGTGTGGCTTTCAACTTTAGTAGTTTTCGCACTGCATAAAATATAGAAAACTCGTTATCACAACCCTTTGATTCATCATATAAGAGTTCCGTCGCTGAATTCTGCAATGTCTTTATTTTACTTAAGCCTTTCCTTGCTCCTGTAGAAATCAATAGATGTGGTTCGATGTGATGCAGCATCTCCTCACAATCAAACTGATCATCATTATCACCATCATCATCCTGATTGTCACTACCATAATCGATATGAGTATTATCGTCATCAGAACCTCTCTCATCATCTTTATCCACCTCATGTGTATCTAACTCACCATGATCTATTCATATTGTGTATTTTTTTGAAAACCCTTTTCGCCAAATGAGATTGGATTACTATAGTATCTATCCAAGCAATCTTATTTTTATAGTCGATACATGGACATAATATGTCATCTATCTTTTGCATCTTCGCATGTCTTTTGGACGCTTCAATAAAGTTTACAACATTTTGAATGTATATAGGATCAGGTCTTAGCATGTTGTACATCTATGCTTAGCGGTCCATCTTCTATGTCAAACTGTAAAAATAAAAATATGGTAGTAACCATTTCTTGAATGCAAGTGAAGGCTGAAAGTTGAACACAAGGTTCATAAAGCTTGCGTACAGTGATGGCACATGAAGGCGAGGATGACGACGTGCGCGCGCATGGAGACGGCCAGGATGGCGGCGGCGGCGGCCAGGATGGCGGCTGCGGTGGCTAGGATCAAATGTATTTTTTGGCAGCCTGACGGCATCGATGTGAAATCTACCGAGTTAGGTTTTTGCGGTGCCCGAGCGGTGCTTTATATAGTCTTCCATTACCACAAACAGGTTTTAAGGTGGTCCATTAAAAACCGTCTGTGATAATTTCCTCTTCATGGGACTGCTCTTCAGTTTCTTCTTCCTTTGCTTCATTTTTTATCTAGATTCCAATGTAATTACTCAATCATGTATAGATTCTGCAAATTAAGTCCAAACTCCCTGATTCTTTTCTCTATATTCCTTAAAAAACTATATATACCAGATGGAACAAAAAGTTTAAAACTTATATAGGTATCATTCTTATGTTTTAGTAAATATAGAATTAGTTTATATTCACATATTATTCAGATTTTCATATCTCCTAAAAATAAATGTATCTTTCACTGAAAGTTAGTTTGTAAGAACAAATCGTCTTATTTATACATGTATGAATTTTGTTTTTTTAAAGCAATCAAACATGTCAAAATTCAAATTATCCATCATTTTAATGAAATGCTTATATACATATGAGACATTCTTCAAATTTTGAACACACATTGATTCAAATAATTTTGTGAAAATCTCAAAAAAATCATAGAGGTTGGAATGATGACTAAAAAGTCCCATAGAAAAATTCACTCACAAAATCATTGTATTATGCAATATACAAAAATAACAGATAACCTATTTATATGTTTTTTTGTTCTTAACAATTTTAAAGGTTTTTCCAAGTGAAATTTACTGGGCACCTGTAATACTAAATCATAGTACAAGAACTTGGAATTTTGGCTTTTACAAGCCCTCTCATTTTGATCAAGAATATTTATTAATACTAAATTTAGTAAACTTTTTTACAGGCGGTTCTATATTAAAAATTGTCTGTGATAATTGCCTCTTCATATATCCGCTCTTCAGTTTCTTCTTCTTTTGCTTCATTTTTATTTAGATTCCAATATAAATACTCAAACATGTATAGATTCTGCAAATTAAGTCCCAACTAGATGATTCTTTTTTCTATATTTTCAAAAATTAATATATACCATATGGAGCAAAAAGTTTAAAACTTATATAGGTAACATTATTATGTTTTGGTAAATATAGAATCAGTTTATATGCACATATTATTAACATTTTCATATCTCCTAAAAATAATTGGATCTTCCAGTGAAAGTTGGTTTGTATGAGCATATTGAGTTATTTATACATGTATGGATTTTGTTAATTTTTTAAATCAATCCAACATGTCAAAATTCAAATTATCCATCATTCTAATGAAATGCTCATATACATATGAGGCATTCTTCAAATTTTGAATTCACATTGATTCAAACAATTTTGTAAAAATATGAAAAAATCATAGATGTTGATATGATGACTAAAAGTCTCATAGAAAAATTAACTCACAAAATCATTGTATTATGCAAGATACAAAAATGATAAATAATCTATTTATTTGTTTTTTATGTTCTGATCAATTTCAAAGGTTTTTTCAAGTGAAATTTAATGGGCACCTATAATACTAAATCATATTACAAGAACTTGGAATTTGGCTTTTACAAACCTTCTCACTTTGATCATGAATATTGATTAATTCAAAACATAGTAAACTTTTTTCACAGACGGTACTATATTAAAAACCGCATGTGATAATTGCCTCTTCATAGGTATGCTCTTTAGTTTCTTTTTCCTTAGCTTTATTTTTTTATTTAGATTTTAATGTAAATACTCAAACATGTATAGATTCTGCAAATTAAGTCCAAACTCGATGATTATTTTTTCTATATTCTTCAAAATTAATATATACCAGATGGAACAAAAAGTTTAAAACTTATGTAGGTAACATTGTTATGTTTTGGTAAATATATAATTAATTTATATGCACATATTATTCAGATTTTCATATCTCCTAAAATGGATCTTTCACTGAAAGTTGGTTTGTATAAACATATTGTCTTGTTTATACATGTATGAATTTTGTTATTTTTTTAAAGCAATCCAAACAAATTATCCATCATTCTATTGAAATGCTCATATACATATGAGACATTCTTCAAATTTTAAACACACATTAATTCAAACAATTTTGTAAAAATCTGAAAAGAAACATAGAGGTTGGTATGATGACTAAAAACTCTCATAGAAAAATTCACGCACAAAATTATTGTATTATGCACGATACAAAAAATTACAAATAACTTATTTTTTTATGTTCTGACCAATTTCAAAAGTTTTTCCAAGTGAAATTTAATTGGCACACGTAATACTAAATCATATTACAAAAAACTTGGAATTTAAGCTTTTACATGTCCCGTCATTATAATCAAGAATATTAATTAATTCTACATTTAGTAAACTTTTTTCATGGGTGGTTCTATATTAAGAACCGCTTGTGATAATTGCCTCTTCATAGGTCCGCTCTTCAGTTTTTTTTCTTTGCTTCATTTTTTATTTGGATTCCAGTGTAAATACTCAAACATGTATAGATTCTGCAAATTAAGTCCAAATTCCTTGATTCTTTTTCTATATTATTCAAAAATTAATATATAGCAGATGGAACAAAAAGTTTAAAACTTGTATAGGTTATGTTTTGGTAAATACAGAATTAATTTATATGCACATATTATTCAGATGTTGAAATCTCCTAAAAACAAATGGACCTTCCACTGAAAGTTGGTTTGTATGAACATATTGTCTTATTTATACATGTATGAATTTTGTTAATTTTTTTAAAACAATCCAACATGTCAAAATTCAAATTATCCATCATTCTAATGAAATGCTCATATACATATAATGCATTCTTCAAATTTTGAACACACATTGATCAAACAATTTTGTAAAAATCTGAAGAAAAAAAATCATAGAGGTTGGTAGGATGACTAAAAAGTCCCATAGAAAAATTCACTCACAAAATTATTGTATTATGCAATATAAAAAGGACAAATAACCTACTTATTTTTTTTGTTCTGACCAATTTCAAAGGTTTTTACAAGTGAAATTTACTGGGAACCTGTATTACTAAATCATATTACAAGAACTTGGAATTTGGGCTTTTAGAAACCCCCTTATTTTAATCAATAATATTAATTAATCCTAAACTTAGTAAACTTTTTTCATAGGCGGTTCTATATTAAAAACCGCCTACGATAATACATCTTCAGGTGGTGTTTAATTCATCATCGAGGAGGAGGGTCGCACGCCAGTCGCACTTCTCTGCACCACCGGATTCAATTAAGTTCTTCGCAGCTCTTCCTTCTTAGGCCGCTCGTCTCCCTTTGTCAACAATGGAAGACACACTTTTATCTCGCCCGTCTCTGCACCACCAGCCGCAATTAAGTTCTCCACACCTTATCCTCGGGCCATGTGTTTCGTTTCCCTAAAACTCCAGCCGCTCTCTCTTCGAACCCTTAGCGATCGACCAACTCCAGTGCGACCGCCGCCTGTCGTCCACTGTTTGCCGTCGCCGTCGTCGTCGTTGCCGTAACTACTCCCTCCTATTCTACGTCGCCGTCGTCATTCATGGCTGGGAACATTGTTAGCGACTTGGCGCGTGGATGACTCAAGGAGGAGTGCTTGGCGTGCTGCAAGGACCACCCCCGTGTATCTACATATGGCACATCGGTCGCTCTGTAGTTTTGCTTTTTTGTCTTGTTTGTTTTTGGTATATTTAATTTCATGGCTCGCCATTTGCGTCACTTGTTGTCCAATTTCTCTGCGTAGGGTTTCTCTGCGAAGCCTGAGTTGGGAGACTTAATGAAGTGGCAGTGTATTGTCCCCGGTAAAGAAGGGGTAAGTCATGAAGAATAGGCACAATCCAGTATAACCTTCGTCCCCTTATTAATGAATGTCCTTTATAGACTGACTGGGTAGGTGGTTACTACCCACTTACAATCTCCTTCTCGGAGGACTATCCCTTGCACCTCCAAAATGCGCCTTTTCACCTGGTTTCTTCCACCCTAATGTCCATCACTCAGGAGCACTCTGCCTTGGAGTTCTTGATCAAGAGATTGTAAGATAGACTTATTTTGATCAAGTAATTAGTAATTGTTGCTGAACTTATTTGAAGTGGTTTCTTATGTTACATAAATTGATATTTCGTAGGGGTGGTGTCCTAGTAATAATGTCAAAAATTTACTAGTTGAAGTTCAGCATTTGCTTCATCATCCAAATGCGCCCAATGTTGAAAATGATTGCTATAATCTACTTATCAAGATTAGTAACTTCGTGTTAGTGAGCAACCTAGGTTATATATCATTCCTCATTCGACATTTGTCATAAAGAATGTCAATGTTATTTTCAGGATCTAGAGGAATATAAGAGACGTGTTTGGGAGCAAGCTCGATGGTATAGTTTAGATTGATTGATGGGAGCTTCATAGCAATATAAGTCTGAAATATATAGTTTAGAGGGCACGCAATGTGTATAAACTATGAAATGTTCATTGAGTTACAAATGTTTATCTCAAAATTGCAATGTGATTGCGGTTCTATATGTTCATTGTGGCAAGGATGCATATTTATTATCTCTGCGCGCGAAGTGGCAACGGACAAATATACTAGAAAGAACATAATTTAAACATTTTTCATAGGCGGTGTTTAACTAAGAGCCGCCTACGAAATCTGCGCCTATATAAGGCCGCTCAGGCGGTTCTAAATTCAAATTTACAAACCGCCTGCACTAATACATCTTCACAGGCGATATTTAACTAAGAGCCGCCTGTGAAAATCTGCATCTTGTCTCCTCGAAAAAACCAACCCTGGAGATTTCACTTAGATGCCGTCAGGCCGCCAAAATTTCCCTTTGCCACAAAAAAACTCACCGCCGAGCTTCGTCCGTGCCGCCGAGCTTCGTCGTCGCTGTCCTCGCTGCCGAGCTTAGTTCTCGCCGTCCTCTCTGCCGAGCTTCGTCGCCATCGCCGTTGCCATCTATGTACGTCCGCCTCTTTCCTCCCTTCTCGCCCTCCTCCCTTCTGTCCCCCATGCCACCTCCTTCCCTCCCCCTCCCCGTGCCGCCTCCCTCCTCGCCCTCGCCGCCGGCCGAGTGTCGTCCTCGCCCTCACCGCCGCCTCCCTCCACCCTTTTCTGTCCCCTCCGGCACCATCGCCGCCGCACCCCACCCCTTAATTCTTCCCATGTCGCCTCCTCCTTCACAGCATCTACCCCCACCGTGCGCTGCCCCCTCCCCACCGTCCCCAACCGCCGGTGCTCTCCCATTGCGCCGAGCCCCCCCTTTTAGATTGTTTATATTGTTTAGATTACTTGTTTAAAGACCTTTACAATTGATTCGATTAATTGTTTAGATTTTTTTGAAGGTGGACCAGAGAGCAAATTGTTTAGGGAGTAAATTAATTGTTTACATCAGAAAGCAAAGCAAATTTAGCTCAATTGTTTCTTCTACATTTTCTATGTGTGTTCATACTGGCACCAATTATTTGTTTAGAATAGTTGTTGTGTTAAAGGAGATAGTCTTGTTGTGCTAACGGGTAGTCCATGTTGTCTTTGTAATCACTGAGTACTATAACATGGGTACATGTTGTCTTTGTAAATCCACCATGTTGACTCTATTTTATATATTAGGATGTGATTTTACATATTATGATGTCTTTCTAATCACTGAGTACTATAACAGTAAACCACTTCCGTTGCAAGTTCTAACATGGAAAGCCCTAAGAAGATTGGTGTTGGTAGTAACAATGAAGCCGAAGATGTTGAGTTTGGTGACTCAAGCAGTTTAGGCTCGTATCATAGTCCATCTGATCCTTTTCCAAATATAAAAATTAAAAGGACTTCAGAGGATCTCGACCTGAAATATGATCCCGTCGGCGAGGTATGGATCAAGAATCTTAACTCCAGCGGTTTAAGTTAATGTTGGTTGTCAAGTATATGAAGTCTTATAATTCTTTTATACATAGCTTAATTGCCAAGACAACGAGATGACTTCGGCTCCTAAAACCGCAAAAGGTTCTCCAATGGTTGAGTCCTCAAATTCGGTCAAGTGAAAATGAGGGCAACGAGGTCCCAATAAGGGTCCATTGAACCACATAATATACATAACAAGTGTAGGCCAGGTGGGCTTTCCCAAGAACCACGGGGTTAAGTTACAAAGTACCTAAATGCATGCAGTTATCTTGTTAGAGAGCTCGTGCCGCTCACGACCGAGAATTGGAGAAAATTCCCTGAGGCGGACAAGAATGAGTTGTGGGAGAAGTTAAAAAACAATTCAAGTTCCCGAAAGGCACGGAAGAAGCTGTAAAGAAAGCAACACTGGTCTCTTGCGACAATAAGTTTCGTGACTGGAAGAGTGAAATGAATGCTTATGTTAAGGACAATAAGGTCCCTAGCCCGGAGAAGATGGGAAAATTACACAAGTTCAGCGGCAAGAATTTGTTCGTCAAAAGACCACACCTAAGCCTAAAGCCCTAAGTGAATCTAGGTCAGAGCTTGCTAAAAATAACAAATACCATCATCGCTTGGGGTCTGTCGGATATGCCCCCAAAGTTGAGAAACAGAATAAAATATTAGAGGAAACTGTCAGTAAGGGCAATCCTGATCTGCTACAAGGATGTGATGAGAGAACTAAGCGGTGGGTCTTAGCTCGGTCAGGTTAGTCCAGCGAGGGAAAACTTGAAAAGCCTGACTCTGTGAACCAAGTAGAGCAAAAAATGAAAGAAGTAATGGAAAAGCGACAGAAGGGTCTCTTCAAGACAGAGAGGGAGAATGACCAACTTACCGCTATCCTAGGCGACCCTGAACACGGTGGACGGGTTCGAGCAATCTCTTCTCAGATGTCGTAGAGAGATGGTTTCCCGAACGATAAAGAGTTATATAGAAGATGTGACAAGTTCAAGAAGACAATTGAAGATACGATTAATCAAAAGATCAAGTCATCTGTGAAAGAAAGAATAGATGAACTTATAAAATCGGGACAATTAACGCCATAGAATAGAGCGATGGTTCCCGTGACAATTGAGCATTTGATATCTCCAACTTTCTACCCTAGCAGCGTAGGATCCGTGCCGAGCTCTAGGTCAAGCTATAAGTTCCCTGTCGATGATATTGATGACACATCTTATCGTCCTCTTGTCCCGATCGGCACAACAGGGAACAAAACAAAACAGGTTGCCACTACTATGGCAAAGACGAATCTTGTCTTCAACGGCAATTCACTTCCATTGTATTATGCCATGGTGCAAGTTCTTCAGATCATTTATAATGATTATGAAGATTATGAAATAGACCACATCACCCCTGAGGGGATCACGACTCTGGGGCAGGCCGTCAACCAGTTAAGCCTTTGGCACCGACGCGATATCTTGTTGGACTATGAGCTGAGGTCTAGCCCCGTCGCATCTCGAAAGACTGTAGCCCCCTCTTCTTCGCCGAAAGTCCAAGAAGATCCACTCTAGCTATGTCCCAGCACGGATGAAAAGAACCTTGCTAGTAAAGATAACCGAGAGCAACCAGTTGAACAACAACTTGAAGCAGTACAAGAGAAAGCTGCTGGTAGTAAAGAGCAATCAGTTGAACAACAGGTTCAACAACAGGCCAATGTCTAACTTCCGATGACTACTCCTCGGTCAATGCCTATGAAAGTTAGCTCATACGAAAATAAGGAACCTTCTAAAGAAGTGTCAAAATAAT
This sequence comes from Neostapfia colusana, assembly GCA_030760725.1. Taxonomy (NCBI): domain Eukaryota; kingdom Viridiplantae; phylum Streptophyta; class Magnoliopsida; order Poales; family Poaceae; genus Neostapfia; species Neostapfia colusana. Next base: position 24,030,248 of record JASWHV010000011.1, read on the forward strand.
TGGAAAAAATAAAGAAAAATACTACAAAATTTAATGCATCTCGTGCTTCACACAAGCCAGCATTATAAAATATTGAGGAGTGGGAAGAAGACGGTGTGAAATATACTCGGGAGACGGCTTTAGTAAAACCAGGAGTTCCGGTATACAAGATTCAGGACGTTCCTCCTGAATATGAGAATGGGAAGCCGTTCATGACATCGGCACAGCTTAGCAAACAACCTTTCTCGCTCAGAAGAATACACGAATGGTACATCACTGCCAGCATAAAATATGACATTTATTACGTCACTTTTCGTGTGCCAAAAGAAGCATTCTGGAGCATTTGAGAAGATAAACGAGCCCATCTCTTTGAAGATCTGAGGAGCCTTTTCTATCGAGTCATGCAAAAATCAACCTGCTACTCGTCTGGTGCATGTAAGTTCCTCTAATATTTGGTATTTGCTCTTCTTACTACATACACATGTCATGAGATTATAACAATTTCGGACTTATTCAATAGGATACAATACATGGATAATGAAAATCTGAACTCCAAGACAGGTATCATTGACCCTACAGTGATTGCAAAGTTGAATTTCGACTTTCAGGCGCAATGGGACTTAGAACAGTATAAGCACATGACAAAAAAACAATTTGAAAAATCAATCGCAATCCATAAGAAGGATAAAAAGACAAAGGTTGCAGACTACATAGGACATGCCATGTTTAACTTTATCAGAGATGGCAAGGACCTCGTAAAGGCTCCGTACCACTTCGAGTAAGTTCGAGACATGGCATGGAAATAGCAATTATTGCTAAATTTTAACTTAACACATATTTTTGTACGTGTGCAGTAAACACTACATAATGATCTCCATAAAGCCAATGCAGAGTTTGGAAACGGTTTTGTACTCAGCCGATTACTCACAAGATACTTACAAAGATTTCCTTGCCATTTTGAGAACGTACGGTTATTCGATACTTTTAATATACACGCATATATATAGGTTGGCAACTCTTATATGGCATTCCTTGTATGACAACGCTTGGCGGTTTTTCGCGAAACAACTTGGAGGTCAGAGACCTATTAATAAGGACACTACAAGAATCCCAACGATTTGCGACGGCAAGGGCCGTCACAAATAAGTGTAAAACCATCGCAAATAATCAAATTGCGACGGCTTTACTTATTTGCGACGGTTTCCGGCTGTTGCTTGTTTTCATTGCAATTAACTTTATTTACGACGGTCGCCATCGCAAATAAACTTGTTTGGGACGGCTTAGACCGGCCGTCGCAACACAAGAGCCTGGGCCCAGCCGATGGGTCCGACTCGACAATTTGCGACGCCCAGCGGTGGCCGTCGCAAGTAAGTACTTAATTTGCGACGGCCGTTTGTGGCCGTCGCAAATTACGTAGGTTAATTTGCGACAGCTGCACACTTATTTGCGACGGTACTGTATAAAAAGCCGTCGCAAATAAGGTTTTTATTTTTTTAAAAAACCGAACATTCTGCCCGGCTCGATGGCCAGAAACACAATAGACATAACAACAGATAAATAAGGAATAGAAAAATACAACATCCTCGCCGCTCCATCGATCACAACACAAAAGTCTCACATCTCATCACAAGAATAATCTGTCCTTAATTTATTCGCGACGGTTGGCCGTCGCAAATAATCCTAGCCGTTGCAAATCATCGCGTTTCCTGTAGTGTTGGGCCCGGCCCAAAATGGACCATGTCGAGCCGGACCCTAAATAGCTTGTGGCAGACTGGGCCGCCCCGACTGTTTATATAATAATTTAGCACTTCATCAATCAAAGTAATATTTAAACAATTACGCTACTAATTAAATAATTAATATATAAACCTACAAATTAAACACGAAATCAACTAATTAAACGATTTGAACAACTAGTTATTCCATTGCTGAAACTAATTTAACAACTATTTAAATCGACAAAATAAACTAATGAAACTACAAATTTAACACCAAACTAACAACTAATCAATAATTCAATATAAAATTATTTGATATTTTATATAATGTTTTCAAAATATAAATCAGAGCGGGGGGAGGGGGCGGGCGCAAGCAAAGTAAATGGAAGCGGAATCACAAGTCCGAACTAATAACTTGCCAGACGCGGCCCTGAATCCCCCGATGTCGGCATGGTCGTCGTCGTAGTGGCACGCGTCGGCCTCGGCGTCGTCGAGGGGCAGCTGGACCTGCACGAGCATCAGATAGTTGGGCTCGTTGTCGGAAGTGTGCGTGCCGGTGCGCGGCGGCCGCGGCGGCGGCGGGCGGCCGAGCGGCGGCGGGCGGTGGCGTGCTGGGCAGTGGACCCGGGTGGACCGGGCGCAGGGCGGAGGCAGTTGTGTGAACCGGGAGGTGCCTGGTCGACTATATCGGGGTCCTTTGTGAGGCTTCCTTAATTGCGACGGCATTTCCTTCGGCCGTCGCAAACAAGCTTTTAATTGCGACGGTTGCTTAATTTACGACGGCCATAGGTCTGACCATCGCAAATTAATGCTATTTGTGACGGCTACAGTCGCAGCCGTCGCAAATAGGGTACAGTTTGCGACGGCTCCTATATTTGCGACGGCCTAGGTTAGCCGTCGCAATTTAATTTATTTGCGACGGCGTCCCATCGCAAATAATTCTAGCCGTCGCAAATGATCGGGTTTCTTGTAGTGGGATGCATTGCAGATATCAACATATTATCCTTGTCCTAAGCAGCCTTCTGACAGCATCTTATATGGGTATTATGTATGCGAGCATCTTCGGACCGCCTGCAAATATAGAGTGAATCATGAGAATGTAAGTTATGCTTAATGTGAATATTGTATTTTCTTACTTTTTAGTTTCATTTTCATTGTAACTAGCATATTTTAATACTATTATGTTATAGTTGTCACCAACACATTCTAAACCTTGTTATGTGTTTCATTGCAACACACGAATATGGATGAAGAATGGCTGGTTTCCAGAGACATGCCTGGTGGAGGAGCTGAGAGGATTGTGAGTGACCTGTGTCACTTCATGCATCGTGAAATTTTCCACCAAAAAGGGCAGTTCTTCGATGATGCAGGTGTAATAGCTGATGTGCAACAACTTTGCTAGTATACTGATCATCAATTTGGTTTATAGTGAAAAACTTGTAAACTATGAATTGAGATGTATTGTACTTACATATATGTATATGAGATGACTTTTTGGTGATATTGGGTCGATGATGCTTGTCAGAATACATTGTTACTATGTATGAATGTGCATATGAAATTTACCTGGAAATTAGAAATAACAACATGTAGTACCTAACAAACCGCCTGTGATAATATAATTTCATAGACGGCTTATTGTAGGTAACGAACCGCATATGATAAAATAGTTTCATAGGTGGCTAGTCGTAGGTAAAGAACCACCTGCGATAATAGAGTTACACAGGCGGCTAGTCGTAGGTAAAGAACCGCCTACGATAACAGAGTTACACAGGCAGATAATCTTACGTTACAATCTGCCTATGAAAAACATTCTTCACAGGTGGATAGTTGTAGGTAAAGAACCGCCTGCGATAATGGAGTTATCACAGGCGGATACCCTTTACGTTACAAACCGCCTATGATAAAGATTCTTCACAGACGGCTAGTCGTAGGTATAGAACCGCCTGCGATAACGGAGTTATCACATGCGGATACTCTTACGTTATAAACCGCCTATATAACTTTTTTCATAGGCAGTTTAAGTTTCCGCCTGTGAAAATTGCTGATTATCACAGGCTCTTCGTTTCAGGCGGTTTTGAAAATTGCGTGTGATAATACGTTTAGAGCCGGCTGAGTTGAAGCTTGTTGTAGTAGTGCTCCAATGATCGGGAGATCACAAACTATATGCAAAGTTTAGTAAATGTGAGTTTTGGATCATCAACGTGCCGTTTCATGGACTGTGGATCCAAGTAAAATTGAGCAAGTGCTGAATTGGAAATCTCCAACATCTGTTCATGAAGTGAGGAGTTTCCTAGGTTTAGCAGGTTATTACCGGATATTCATTCCAAATTTCTCCAACGTTGCTAAACCTATGATGGAGCTGTTGAACAAAGTCACCAAGTATAATTGGAGCCAATCACGTGAGCATGCTTTCCAAACGTTAGTGAAGCATCTCACCACAACTTTGGTTATGGCTCAGCCAGACACAACAAAACCTTTTTGATGTGTATTGTGATGCATCCGACATCGGTGTTGGTTGTGTGCTTATGCAAGAAGGATGCGTGGTCGCGTATGGATCCCGACAACTGCGGGGTCATGAGCAGAATTACCTGACGCATGACATTGACCTTGCTGCAGTGGTCCTTGCTTTGAAAATATGGAGACATTATTTACTAGGTAATCTAGTACATCTCTACACTGACCACAAAGGCTTAAAGTATATCTTCACACAAAAAGAACAGAATATGAGGCAGCGAAGATGGTTATAATTATTCAAACATTATGAAATTGAGATTCATTACCATCCAGGCAAAACGAATGTGGTTGCCGACGCACTTAGTCGGAGAGCCCATATTCACCATTTATCCAGGGCTGCAAATGTAGAGGGAGAACCAAGCCTGCACTTAGTTCCCTATGGATCGCTGTTTAATCTCGCCCTCATTCCTACAATCCGAGATGAGATTGCAGAGGCTCAGAAGAGAGACAAAGGCATGTCTCACCTACGGGGAAGAGTGGACAGTGAGGAACTGAAAATGTTCCGCAAGGATGAGGAGGGTACTCTACGGTTTAACAACCGAATAGTTGTACCCCGGGATATGAAATTGCGAAGGAGAATATTGGGTGAAGCTCATTTATTCAAATACTCCATTCATCCAGGAAGCTATAAGATGTACCTAGATTTAAAATCTAATTTTTTACGGACACGGATGAAAAGAGAGGTTGCAAAATACGTATCCGAGTGTGATACATGTCGGCGAGTTAAAGCCGACCATATAAGGAAAGCCGGACCAGTTCATCCGCTGAAAATTCCACCATGAAAGTGGGAAGACGTGAGTATGGACTTTATCGTCGGATTACCAATGACAATCAACAAGCATGATTCTATTTGGGTAATCGTCAGTCGTTTGACCAAGACAGCCCATTTTATAACAGTCCATACCAAGTAAGTTGCAAGGAAATATGCATTGCTGTACATCTCAAGAATCGTGTGTTTACACAGGGTTCCCTGCACCATCGTCTCCGACCATGGTGCGTTTGTATTCAGATTTTGGGAGCAACTGCATGCTTCATTCGGAACCAAGTTAATTTGGGGTTCAGCGTATCATCCACAAACTGATGGTCAAACCGAGCGAGTAAACCAGATTTTGGAGGATATGCTAAGGGCATGTTCCATCAACCATGAGAAGAATTGGGATGATCACCTACCGTTAGCAGAATTCTCATATAATAATGGTTATCAGTCAAGCATCAAGATGGTACCATATGAATCTCTTTATGGCCGGAAATGCCGCGCACCGCTGAATTGGTGTGAGTCCGGCGAGCGAGTGATATACGGAATTGATCTTGTGAATGAAGCCGAGGAACGAGTGCGAGTAATTCAAGCCAACTTAAAGGCTGCTCAATCTCGGCAGAAAAGCTATGTAGATAAAAGACGTCGACCCCTCCACTTCGACATCAGAGACCACATTTATCTTCGTGTCTCTCTGATGAAAGGGATTCATCGCTTCAGAGTGAAGGGGAACCTTGCTCTGCGATTCATCGGGCCATTTGCCATCATCAAAATATGCGGATCCGTGGCCTATCGTCTGGAGTTACCGACGTCACTCTCTGGGATTCCCAAGGAGCCATCCTCGTCCGGTAGTGAGTCTCAGAGCCTGCAGACACGTGGCAGCCTCGGATCCCTCCTTAGCAGGTGTTGGGCCCAGCCTGCAGGCTGGGTCCCTGTCTTCTGCATACGTGCTGGCGTATGTCTTCTTTTGCTCTTATACGTGGGGTACCCGGTCTTGAGGGTACTGACACTATTGATTTATGTATTGTCTAGTATGTACATGACCGCGAGTCGAAGGACACGCTCAAGAGGCCATCTACGAGGACCTCCAGCACCAAGACTTCGACACGCTTGAGCAACACAAACCACAGGAGCAAGGCAAGTGCCCCTTGACCATATTGGTCCTATGGTTTTTAACTGTTTTGCTTGTGAAAACTGCATGCTCGTGTCAAATTGATGGGAAACCCATTTAAGTAGGAGTTTACTAGCATTGTTAGCCACCCTTGTCACAAGGGACTTGTTGAGTCGGGTATGTGTCATTTTCTCTTTTGCACCCCATAACTTAAGGGATTACGGGAAACTGAAATAAACTTGCTTACTACTGCAGTCATAAAGATTAAAGATGATGATAAAATGATGATGTTTAATGAGCATGGAACTGGGGAGATCTAGGCAAGATTGGCTTATGGTTATGTTGAATAAGATGGTGGTTTGCTTGCTTAGATCTAAGGACCGGTTCATGCAAGTATATGCCAAGAAAACAGTGTCACCACAAGGCCAAATATGGGTGCGGCTTAGCTGACTAATTAGATGTGTTGCTAGCTTGTTATGGACCATTGGATGGCGAGGAATGGGAGTCGAGGAGGACTGCCCTGGGAACTCCATGGAACACGACAGGGCCCGTGGGTGGGAGAATGGAGATTTAAGCCTGCCGGTGAAACCTCAATGGGTCCGTACATCCTTTTAGCCCCTTTGTAAATGCTACTTTGTGATCTCTAGGCCATACACTGATGGTTGTGTATTGGCATAACGGAGGTTTCTCTAGTCGCCGACGGGTGATAAAATCATGAACTTGTGGGTAAAGTAGTGCCACCTCTGCAGAGTGTAAATCTATCATGATAGCCGTGCTTCCGGTTACAATCACGTGGCCAACTTCTATGATTAGATGCAAAACATGGATGGTTATTCGGATGTGGTTATGGTATTGTCATTGGGACTGGTTTTGGTTATACATGTGAGATTGGTTTCGGTTATGTGAATATGTGTTGATCATGAGAAATTGTGAATATGAGATAGCTTGAGAATGAGCACTGGCAGGTTAAGACTTGATAAATGATGAAGTATGATGGTACTGAACAGGAGGAATGATGAATTACTTGGTTCTGATGAGATTTAACTCACCTAGACATGGTAGGCTGTTTTCTTGTGATTGTGAAATAAAACTTGCTTGCTGCAATGAACCCTTTGTTTTCAACCTTGTTAAAAGCTACATGTCATATTCCCGCACTTGCTGAGTACGCCATGTACTCACCCTTGCATTCTCACAGATAATTCAGCTACAGGAGAAGAGTACTTCGAAGAGCAGATGGAGTACTAGGCATGCACCCTACAGTCGACTGCCTGTAGAGTCGGAGTCGAAGCCCCGCCATCCTTAGTTTTATTTCCGCTGCTATTTAGAGTCTTCTGCTGCAAAATAATTAGATACTCATGATTGAGACATTGAGTTATTGTAATAAAGTACTTAAGCACTATTTGTACGTGGTTATATTCTGAAATTCAGTTTGTGATGGATCTGTGTATGTGTGATGAACATTCTTTGCACACATACGCATCACTTTGTTCATTTTCGGAACTGGGTGCCACACAAGATGAGGCGCGGGCACGCGGCAGCTGATCTGGCCACTGCTCAGAGTAATCTTGACATTGTGTGTTCGTCTGTTAGCGCGGATGTCAGAATAAAAAAAAGAAGAACACCATATGGCTAGAGGCATGCTGGCTATGCAGTGGTGCATGCAGTGGAATCAAGACTCAAAGAGGCAGCTGTGTCAGTGCTGAGCTGCATAAAGTGATAGTCTGACAGCTCCTATATTGAAGGGTTGACAAGCATTGGCTGGGCTGCGATATTGAAGGGCATTGATAAGCATTGGCTGCGCGTAACAGTCGGCGTGCTTTGATCAAGCAATTAAGTGCCTGAACTTGCGTGTGTACGTGTGAAGATCATTGAGCCAGTTGCTGATGCTGCATCTCCATGTCTATAAAAGAGGTTGTGTAACAATTCGTTTGTTGAGCAATGTAAGAGAAGGAAACTACAACGTACATCGCTGCAGGTGTTAGTCGCCGATGAATTTTCCACTTGTGTTTGTGTGCGCATGAGTTATTGGTTCCAACAATTGGTTTTCAAAGCCTCAAGATCCCTCCTTTGGCCATGGTGATGGTTCCTCATGTTGGGGGGGCACGATGTCCATGTCCTACCCGATGCTGTCGTCGGTAAGCTACACGCCGTGCGCAATCAAGGTCCAAGCGATTCTTGATGCCTAGGGCTTGTGGGAGGCGGTGGCTCCGATGGAAGCCGAGATGCCATGGACGAGAAGAAGAACAAGACGGAGAGGGTGCAATTTCTCCAAGCCTTGCCGGAGGGAATCCTCATGCAAGTCGCCACAAAGCTGATGGCGAAGGAGGTGTGGGACAGTCTCAAGACGAGTTTTGTCGGTGCCGATCGCATGAAGGTTGCTCGCCTTGCAACTCTTAAGGGCAAGTTCGATAAGCTGAGCATGGAAGATGCGGAGCCACGGGACGGTGAGGTATACCAGCCTAGGCTCATCATTCGATGATGCAGCCATGGTGAAAAAGCTTCTCGACACAGTCCCTGATCGGTTGTATCCTGTGGTGGCCAGGATTGAACAGTTCTGCGATGTCGATAAGATGCCGTTTGAGGAGGCGTTTGGGAGGCTGAATGTGAAAGCCAATTTTTACGCAGTTGGTTAGCACCAAAAAGGTGGAGGAAATACAAATTTTTAAACTTTTTGCCAAACAGTCATACACATATGATACTAGTGCAAATTCAAGTCTGAGCTTGCCACTTGATTCCAAATAATTCAAATATCTCTCATGCAAAATTCCATAATTTTGGAAGTATGTTTGATATTTAATTCTAGGTTGACATAAAAACCAATGGAATTGAAATTTGAATTTGGAATTCAAACCAAACTTGATCATATGTAGAATTGAATTCCATAATTGAATTCTACACATTTGATTTTGCTTCCCTGCAAATATCTAGGATTTTTGGACAAAGTTTGGTGGCAGAATTAAAATATCAGAAACAGTAGGAGGGGAAGAGAGAGGATGACATGTGGGACCCCTTTGTCAGCCACTCACCAAATACGTCGGTTCCAGCTTCGCTCCTACTGCCGCCACTGCGAATAGCCTGCGAGCCACCGTGACACCTCTGGTTTTGCGCCGAAGACACCGCCTCCCCGAGCATTCATGTTTAAGCCGAGCGTAGCAGCTCTGTCGCTGTTCCTACTCGCCCGTTGAAGAAAATTGCGAGTGCCTCCTCTGTTATTGCCTCCGGACAAGAATCGCTGCTCCTCCACTCTCCACGGGCAAGACCGAGCGTTTCTCCTGCTGAGCAGGATCGCCGACAGTACGGGTTGCAATTGTCGAGCCTAGGAGCAGCCGTGTTCCCTCTCCGGGCCCGATCACCTTCATCTTCTCCTGAGCTGCAACAAGAACGGAAGCTCGTCTACTCTTAAATTCGGTTCCGAGTTGAAGTCGTAGTCTAATCGCTTTTGCTTGATGCTTCTACAAAACCTAGCGCAGCTCCTCGACAAAGAAACATCAGAAACTGTTGAGAAAGTAAGCTGTAATCCGAGTTTTCCCGGCCGCCGCCGTGCAACCCTAGCCACACCGTGGAGCTACCCTTTGCAAGGGTTTTTAACTGTTTTAGGATGCAAAACCGTGATCCCCATATCACCTTGCTGCTCGAGGTGCCCTCCCTAACCGGAATACCGTTCTCTTGAGTGAGAACGACGGCGCCGTGGTGAAGTTTGCCACTGCCACTGTCGAGGAGGTATTTCCGGTCACCTACAGTTGCCACCGAGCTCACCAGGTTGTTCCTCGTCGAGTTTTGGGCACAGGCAGCGAAGGACGAGCCGTTTGGAGCACTGGGCAGCGTCGCCGCCGCTGCTCCGGCAAGGGAGCCGCCCAGGTGGGAGGAAGACAACGGAGGGGCGTGGCCCACCAGTCGTTGTCTCATCTCCTGCGTGGTTCTGGATGTGGCACGGGATCAGGTGTGACTGCACCGGTTAACCCCTTGGCACCAGGTGTTACCGCAATATCACTGGCCCGATTTAAAACAGTGGTCCCGGGTGGGATTATTTGAAGTTTCCTATTAGCAAACAATTCCAGAAACTAGCTCATCTTCTAAATTCAATTATGCCTAGTAGAATTGCTCCAAAAATTCCAAATAAATTCTGGTAGACTCCACATGTTCCAAACTTGGCAGTGGTGCAATTTTCTAAACATGAAGGTCTCAGTATTTCTGTAATTAATTACTTTGAGCTAATTTCTTGGGAAATTAATTATCACTGTTCTAGTAATGGGAAAATCCCCAATTTTGGTCAGAACACTCACTCAAATACCCTTGACCATCAGTAAAGATTTCAAGTTTATTGGACTTTATTTTCCTCTAATTTTCAGTCCTCATTGAAAATTCCAAAATAAACAGAAATCAGTTCAGCCTTTTCCACCAAGTTAAGAAATCCATTTCTCCCTGTAGAACTCTCGAAAAATTATGAAACAAATTTTGCTAGAGCCAGGGAGACCTTCTCTAACTAGATCTTCCACTGTTAGCTGTGACAGACCAAAATCCGTACGCCCAGGATCTCAAAGGGTGGTGCCGCACGGTGCGACACCCGACAGCACACACCATAAGGCAACCATTGTATTACATTGAAAACAACTGAATATGTACAAAAGGTAGTACAAGCCTTCATTTTACAACTAACTACAGAGTTACATCAGCGGAAGCTAATTTTTAGAACTCATGCCCACCTAACTAGCGAAAGTCGGTTGTCCAGCCCTACGGACAACCCACACTAGCAGCACTCATCTTCAGCGCGGCGTGTACAGCTCCCACTCAGCCGTGGTCCCCGACGGAGGGTAGCCCTCGCCGGTAGACTCGTACCCTGAGTCCGTGGGGTAGTCCTCACCTGCAAACACTCATAGCAGCAACCGTGAGCACGATGGCTCAGCAAGTCTTAACCGACTCACCTATACATGGAACTCTACATGCAGTTCACACTCGAACATAGGATGATAATTTGCAGCAAACGGACAAGCCTACAAGTGCATCCTTATTTCATCTTTTAGCCACAAGTTAACGGTTCATGAATCTGGAATTTAGTACGCAAGATTTGGTGGCACACATGTAGCAATACAAATTATTCATATCAGCAATATTGAATCATAACATTCCATATATTAACCTACGTCATGATGCAGTGAACTAGCGGTACTCATAACTACGAGGGACGGTGAATTGACTCGATATACACCTGCAGGGATACCCAAATAGGACGTCACGTACGCCCACACGCGGAGCTGCACACAGCACACTCACCCCGTGTCGTATGGGACAACCTTTCACCAAACAGCCCAAACGTCGAATGGGTCACACCCAAACGGACAGGAGGTTCCCTACACGGAGCATCTCTCTATGCCCATTAGCGGATTTCCACCTTGCTTCCCTCAACCTACACCTATAAATTGATGCGTTATGCCTCGACGCCCGTAGGTATAGGTTACATCGGTTTATCGGGGCCCATATATCTGATGTGCCTTCGGCACATTCAAAACTTGTTCAACGGGGCCGCACACGGATCGGTCCTCAATCGTCATGGACAGGGCACACAAGACTTCCTCTTGCTGCGTCCCAGCCCCTGTCTAGTCTCATTTTTCTTGCTAAGGTGGTCTCTCATCTCGAACCAATCCCGTGTGTCCCAAAGCCTATACTCGCGAGTAGATTCCAGCTACTCGACTTGTACCAAAGTATATACACATTAAGCAAAGCATAAACTACTCGAGGATTTAGACACTACCCTCACTCTTGTTGGTATGACCTGGTTATGCATTTGGGGTTTCATCCATCCTATACCTAATGCACATACATACTTCCCACTAAGTGTATATAAATCAAAACTTTATAAAAACTTGTTAAATGCAAACCGGGGCTTGCCTTGTTGCTGCTGGTCAGATGTTAGTGCTTCGTCCAGAAATAGGAAGTCTAAAACTTCCGGAGTCTCCTCGCCTTTAGCGACTACATGTGAGCAATGTAACGATATGTCAATTTAAATGCAATGTGTTAAATTGAGTATGTAAAGACCATAACTCTAGCTAAACATCCCCTCTGGCTCTGAAATTCTTATGGTGGCTTGGTAAGGACCTAACCAGAGACTTGACCAAATGTCATTTGAACCTAAGCTCATTTGAGCTCTGCACAAATAAAAATATAAATGGTCAATTCTAGAGCTTCTAAGGATTTCCAGGGATTTTCATGGGCCAAACCATTACTTTCTGGAAACCAGAGTTTAAGATGGTTCTAATGGAGCTGGTCTTATGTATTTTGAATAATCATAGAGGAAGTTATGCCCTAAGCAAGATTTGAGAAAATCTAAAAAATGTTTCTGTACATTTTTCTATTTTCTCAGGGCAGTTCACTTAATCACACCATTAGGGGGACTAAATAAACTTTGATGGACCTTAAATTGTTCCTATGACTCAAGGATTTTCCAATGGACATCCTAGCCAAATTTCAGAATTTTCCATAAAAGAATTCTCCAGATAAAATTCCCAACAGTTTAAAATTGAGGGAATTAACTCTGGAAAAGAGTAAGTTTCATGAGCTGAAACTTGTTTTGCTGGATAAACTTGCAGAGCTGAATCCAACAAAATTTTGTTCACCCAATTTGGATCTTCCTAGTCAGAGATACGGATTTATTAAGTTTGGGTAAAAGTCTGAAAATGGGCTCTGTTTATTTTTCCTATTTTCAGAGACATAAAGGATTTACACCACATTTGGCCTAGCAAATGAGGAGCAATGCCTCTGAAATTTTTACTGGAGTTCAACAATTTTCGGAAGAATGTCCAGCCCAAATTTGGGAATTTTCCAATAAATAGAACTCCTGTAATAATTCCTACAAGATTTATTTTAAATGAATTAATGAGCAAAATCTACCGAATTTCATAAGCATTGGGATGCACCACTAGATAGTACTCACTGAGAGGAATCCAATGGAATTTATTTCACAATTTTTTAAGGTTCCTATCAAAAGTTATGAGCAAATGAAGTTGAACTGAAACTGAAAATGAGGGAAAAAGTTTAAACTCTGGCGCGCGGGCACCACCCAGTTCCTTCTTCAACCTCGCGCGTGCGGCAGCACAGTGGCGGCGCTACGGCGAGCTCCGCAGCAACCATTCTTCCGGCCTCCCGTAGGGCTCCAACTCGCCGCCCCTCCCTTTAGGAGCATGGGGAACTCAGCCCCGGGGTCGGCTGAGGCCCCCGACCACCGGAAATGGGCCAGCGACGAGCGGTGGCAGTGGCTCGACTTCGGCGGCGTCGCACTCGCTATAGAATGGCTCAAATGCTCCGGTTTTTCTTCCTAGAGCACCGTGGTGGCATCCTCATCACCGGCATGAGCTCAAATTAGCTCAAAAATGGCTGCAAACGTGAGCTCCTCGGTGACCTAGGTTCCAATCCGGCGGCGGCTCAAAATTTTCGAAGATCAGCGCCTACACTTGATGATTTTATATGATTTTTGATCCTAGAGGAGCATGGGAGGGTCTATATCATGTCTATAGATCGGCACAAGCTTTGGGGAAGTGATCACTATGAATTTTGGGTTTTTGGTGCGGCTCGGTTCAATGAATACCAAAGCACTCAACGACAAAATTCTCCACCGATCGTGCAAGAGAGAAGGTGAGGTCGGCACGGTTGTCTTCAGCACCTTAGAGCGATCCTTTTTCGTGTAGAACGTCGGGCACAAGATCGATTGTAGCACGGGATCGCCGGGGAACCGAGAGCGTCGGGTTGTCGGGAGTTTGCTTCGGGTGTGTGCGAGAGGAACGGTGGGAAGCGAGGGACGTTCACGTGGGCCGGGGCGTGTTGATCGCGTAACTTCACTCGACGTTCTTAGCCACCGAGAAGGAGGTGGAACGGTGGAGAGGCGGTCGAGCGCCGTGGTCGGGAGCTGGCGCGCGCTGCGTTCGGCTGCCCGAGTGAAAAAAACAGAGGAGACTGACTTCGGGGTTAAGTCTACTGACCAGTGGGACCCACTTCCCCCCTCTTCTTTTCTTTCCAACTCTATTTGAACTAGCAAACAAACCCCAAATTTGATCAAACTTGGAGGATAAGCCAAAAGGAATATGAGGAACGCAATGGTGCTCTCAAATTTAAATTTCAGTGAAGTCTGAATTTGAAACTGAAATTCAAATTCAAATTTGAATTGGCGCCTGTTTTAATTCCAACAAACAGGAAATACTTTCCAAATGAGCTGAAAATTTGCCGGGCTATTATAGGATGTGTGGAGGATCAAATGGTAGATTTAGGTCTCCGTTTTTGGACATTTTTGCACGTTTACTTTAGCATTTGGAGCTCACACTGTTGTATTAAAAAATTCAAATTCCCTCTCATTTTCTCGGTGTGACTTGCAGCTCCACATGCTAGAATTTTGGGATTTCACATCCCTCCCCCCTTAAAAAGAATCTTGTCCCGAGATTAAAAAAGAAGATACAAAAATGGGAGAGGAATTACCCGTGATGAGATGCCAAGAAGTCTGGGTAGTTTGAGCGAAGGAACTAGTCGCTCTCCCACGTCGCTTCCTCAGCGGTGTGGTTGCTCCACAATATCTTGTAGAACCACAGCATTCGATTACGCATGGTCAGGGTCTTCTTATCAATAATCGCCACCGGATATTCAGCATAAGTCAAATCCGGTTGTAGCTCGTCAATATCTTCGGTGGGAACAGTAGCTGTATACTTCAGACATTTCCGGAGTTGTGAAACATGGAAAACATCGTGAACACCAGCGAGAGACGCCGGTAGTTCTAGCCGATATGCCACTGGTCCATACTTCTCGGTTATAGCATAGGGTCCAATAAATCGGGGAGCGAGCTTCCCCTTCACGCCGAATCGATGCACGCCTTTCATCGGAGATACACGGAGGTACGCGTGTTCCCCGACGTCAAAGTGCATCGGACTACGCCTCTTATCAGCGTAACTTTTCTGTCGGGACTGAGCGGCCTTCAAGCTTGCTTAAATCATCCGAACACGCTCTTCGGTGTCGTTCACCAAATCAATCCCGAACGTGACCGTTTCAGCGGACTCGCACCAGTTCAATGGGTTGCGGCTTTTGCGACCGTAGAGAGCCTCATATGGTGCCATCTTGATACTCGCTTGATAGCCATTGTTGTACAAGAATAACACCAACAGTAGATGATCATCCCAATTTATACTGTGGTGGATGCCACATGCTCTCAACATGTCTTCTAATACTTGATTCACCCTCTTAGCTTCACCAATGCTTGGAACACTCCTTCACAGGCTGAGTTCCAAACATATTTTGTTCCCTTCTTCAATAATTCTGTCATCGGCTTAGCAAGCTTGGAGAAGCTTGGAATGAATCTCCGGTAATATCCCGCTAAACCGAGGAAGATTCTGACTTCATGGACAGAAGTGGGGGCTTTCCATTTCAGCACTTGTTCAATTTTGCTTGGGTCAACCGTAATGCCTTCCGCTGAGATGATATGTCCCAAAAATGGCACTTGGCTGATCCAAAACTCGCATTTTCTGAACTTGGCATATAGCTTATGGTCCCACGATCGTTGAAGAACGATTCGCAAGTGTTCGGCGTGTTCTGCTTCTGACTTGGAGTAAACCAATATATCATCAATGAACATCACCATGAACTTGTCCAGCTTCTGCATGAACACCGAGTTCATAAGATACATGAAATGTGCTGGAGCATTGGTGAGATCAAAAGACATGACGAGATATTCATATAGTCCATATCTCGTCGAGAATGCCATCTTCAGAATATCCTCCGCCTGAATCTTTATTTGATGATACCCGGAGCGAAGGTCCATCTTAGAGAACACACTTGCACCCACAAGCTGATCAAACAGGATGTCAATGCGGGGCAGTGGATATTTGTTCTTGATGGTGACGGCGTTGAGCGGACGGTAATCCACACACAGCCTCAAGGTTTCATCCTTCTTCTTAATGAACAGCGCCGAGCATCCCCAAGGGGAGGAACTCGGACTAATGAAACCCTTGCTCAACAAATCATTGAGCTGTTCTTTTTCAACTCAGCCAGCTCATTCGGAGCCATTTTGTACGGTCTCCGTGATATTGGTGTAGTCCAGGGTGCAAGTTCAATCTTGAACTCCATATCCCGTTCAGGTGGCATGCCCGAAAGATCAACCGGGAACACGTCGGGATACTCTCGGATTATGGGGATGTCCTCTAACTTGGAAGCTTCAGTATGATAGACGGCTGAAACTTCTGGGACTGGATTGTCTAGTATGAGGAAATGCGGAGAGTGGAGTGGGGAGTTGAGGTGAACCGTCTGTGATAATATTTCTTGGACAGTGCCATGGTAACTTAGCCACGACATCCCTAAAATTGCATCAATCTTCTGCCCCTCAAGAATAATCATAGTAGTGGGATATATCTTCCCACCCAAGCACAGTGGTGCTTTTGGAATCATCATATTTGCTAAAATCTTCCCTCCCGGCGAGCAGATCATATAAGATCACTCGGATGGAAATATATCCAGTTGATGCTTGCTTTATCGTTGAGAGTGAACGTACCCGCCAGCACGTTTTCTCCCTCCGGGGCGTCCTCATTGTCGAGGTTGCAAACTCCCCCTGTTTGCTGACTTCCTTTCTTGACCGGTGGTCGGCCTTGAGTACCGCCCTGATATTGGGCTTGCCCGCTGCTTTGCTGCCCCTGGGGACAGTCCTTCGAGAAATGACCCGTCTGGCCACACGTGTAGCATGTGTAGCGAGGCGGTCATCCGCTGGCCGGCGGACGGAATACCAGGGCGCGTTGTGGTGGTGGAAACGCCCGGGGTACCATCTGCTGCTTCTTCTGCTGCTGCTATGGATGCGGTGGTGGCATCGGCGGTCGGAATGGGGGTGGCTGTAAAGAACGACCCCCAAACTACTGAGGTCGCGCCGGTGGATGCCACTGCTGACCGGATGGTGTCCAAGACACCATGCGGTATTTTAGAGGAGCTCCATCCCCACTGCTTGGTGGAGTGCTTCGCTTTCGCTGCTCAGCTGCCAGTTCCCGCTGAGCATCCTCTTGCGTAATCGAGGCGTTGATGGGGTCGTTGAAAGTGCCGTGATTGCATTGCACGAGATGTGTCTTCATCTCAGGATTTAACCCACGATAGAATTGCTCTCGCTTCCTCTCCTTGGTGGAGACATAATCTGATGCATACTGCGCTAGATGGTTGAACACACGGGAGTAGTCGTGGGCACTCCTCCATCCTTGCTTCAGCTCCAAGAATTCTTGGAACATCATCTTCATTATCCCGGGAGGTATATGATAGGCGCGGAACGCCTCCCGGAATTCTTGCCACTCGAGGGCGTGGCTAGAAGGTAGTGTGGCGACGTAGTTCGCCCACCATGCACCGGCAGCACCGTGAAGCTACTGCGCCGCGAAGAGAGTCTTCTGCCGCTCCGCGCATTGGAGCAACCCAAACTTGGACTCGATCGTCCGCAACCAGTTTTCGGCCTCCAGTGGTTCTGCGGCTTCGGTGAACACCGGAGGATGCGTACTTATGAAATCCGAGTACATCGTAGTGTGGGGCTCACGAGGCCCCCTCTCTTGACGCCCCCCGCCTGGGATGTATTTTGCACGATCGTGCGGAGCAGGTCGGTCTGCTCCCCACGAGAGCCCACCAGTGCCGGGATCACATCCGCTAGTGTAAGCGGAGGCGGCGGTGGTGGTTGTCGCTGCAGGGTGTTGTCGTAGTAAGGTGGCTGGGAGTCATCACCCCCTTGCTGACTAGAGCCACCGACCTCATGCGTGGCCCGAGTATGAACCATCTGCAACCATACGACAATAAAATCAGTTCCACAACGTACTTCATGCAGTCCATAAAATAGGAGTAATACATAATGACGGTAAACATGCGATACATCTCGTACATAGATAATGTAATTACTTTGCGCAAGGTACACCATTACCAGACCAAATATACATTAGGGAGATCCAAATCGACAGAATTCCTCTTTGGAAGTTCATCTCAACTAGATTTGGTCACTACGAGATGTTAATATCGCTTTGTCATCACGTATACTACCCTTTTTCTTTAATACGACACAAACATGGTCTCTAGCAAAAGAAACGTGAGTAGGAAATATACTCAAATCTTTCACTAGTTTAATATAACAACTCATGAGTATGTTCTACCCCATTGGAAGTAACCAAACCCCCTAGGGTACAACAATCGCTCAAATGAGTTCAACTGTCCATCCCTCTGCCCCGAATGACCAGTTTCTACATATCCCAGATTTTGACCTGATAATTGGTATTTTCATAATTCAAGTTGAATACCAAAGTTAAATTTAACTTTAGTATCTTTCCAACGAGTATTTATTTACCCTCAGATCAGCTCTGGTTAAAAGTTATGATAATTCAAAGACAACAGAATTTCTGGAAGAATTTCAACAGCACCTCCTTTGGAAGTTGCTGTTTTCAACTCTAAATTCCACTGAATTCCTTACTTCAACTGCAGCAACATTGAATTACAAAGATGTAACACATCTCCTAACCTTTTCAAAAATGTATCATATGATAATTTTCGATTTTTCTACAGGAAGTTATGCTTGAAAAACAGAACAGTCCAGAGAGTTTTTGAATTTGTCCTGGTTCTGGACAGTTTACAATCATCTGGAATCTCAACCAGTTTAAGGTGTGATTCTGCTCTGGAAGTCTACAACAAAGTTATATAGAACTTAAACCCCTTTCCATAACTATATCCCACACCTCCATTGGCTAAGTAATCTGTGAGTTATGCTCTGTTAAAGTTCAGCAAACTTGCTGCCAAAACAGAGCACTCTGTTTTTCAATCCCTTTGAGCTAAACTAATCAACTGTTGAATTTTTTTACCAAACCAGGGTCCTAAATATTGAAAATTGGTTATATTAGTTCCTTGTTACCATTATATTTAATGCAAATGCTTATTACATGTCGGTACTACGTTCCTCACAAAAAGGAAAAGCCTAACCGGATTAAACCGGCATATACGTCTCAATTGTGGCACTAAACGGTCTCTCGCACACGTGTACTACACGGGATACATACGTGGTTAGTACCTGCAGAAGAACACTCAATAGTGATGCACTCAAAGGTTGTTGTCATTTCAGGCAGGTCCATATTTGAAAGTAAATACATACGCCCGTATCATTGCCATACGGCCGTCCTTGAGTTGAGCCACGTCTCAAGGTACGTGATCGTGTTTTCACACCATACGACGGGGAACCCGAGTAGAACGCAAACGGGTCGTCACGGTTGGGAATTTATCAACCCAACAGATGTGGCGGACCGGAATCCGCTCATCAAGGATTGCAGAGGGTAGTGCCACGTGATGCGACACCCGACAGCACACGTTATAAGGATACATTGCATTACATAGAAAACAAACTGAAACTGTACAAAGTAGTACACTGTTCAGTTACAAACTAAGGTATACATTACACAGCGGAAGTTTTTATTTGTACAACTCACGCCTGCCTATCTAGCAAAAGTCGGTTGCCCAGCCCTAGGGCAACCCACACTAGCTGCACTCCTCAGCTCAGCGCGGCGTGTACGGCTCCCACTCAGCCATGGTCCCCGACGGTGGGTAAACTTCGCCAGTGGACTCGTAACCCGAGTCCGTGGGTGGCTCCTCACCTGAAAACACTTAAGCAGCAACCATGAGCATAATGGCTCAACAAGACTTAACCGACTCGCCTAGGCATGAAACTCAATATGTAGTGTACAACAAACATGGGGTGGTACATTTTCAGCAAAGGGACACGCCTACAAGTTCATCCTTAGTTCATCTTTTAGCCATAGTTAATAGTTCGTGAATATGAAATTTAATAAGCAATGTTTGGTGGCACACATGTAACAATACAATTATATCATACAGCAGAATTAAATCATAACATTCCATAAGTTATCTACGTTACGATGCAGTGAACAAGCGATACTTGTCACCGCGAGGGACGGTGAATCGACTGAATATACACCTGCAGGGAGACCCAAAGAGCACGTCACGTATGCCCACCCGTGGAGCTGCACAGCACGCTCGCTCGATGTCGTACGGGACAACCTTTCACCCAACAGCCCAAACGTCGAACCGGTCACACCGAAACGAGCAGGAGGTTCCCTACACGGAGCATCTCGCTATGCACGTTAGCAGATTTCCACCTTGCTGACCGGTGGACCCGCCCCCCCCCCCCCCCCTTCGTCTACCTCGCGACATCCCGCAACTCCCGCAGCGGTGCTTCGACGGAGCTCTCGCCGCCGGCCGTTTCGCTGCACGACCTTCGACAGGTTTTGCCGCCTGGCCCTAACTTGGCTCGGGGAACACGCTGGTGCTCTCACCGAAGCTCGGCGGTGGCCGGAACCACGCCCGCGACGGTGACAGTGGCTCTCCCTACTCCGGCGATGTCGCCCGAGCTACTCAGGGCCTGATTTTCCGAACGGTTTGCTCCTACAGCTTCGCTGTGGCATTCTGAGCATGAATATGAGCTCGGTTGGCCATGGAAACGGCCGGAGCTACGTGCTCACCATCGACCTAGGCCTGATATCGGCTGGGAACTGAAAAACTCGATACCCAGAGTCTATACTCGACGGTTCTTTGTACTTTTTGATCCTGGATGGTCGTGGCAGGGTGTAGATCACGCGTGTAGCTCGGCATGCACGGTAATGAGCCAGTACCCGTGAATTTCAGGATTTGGGATGGCTTGGCCCTAAGAACACCGAAGCATTCCCGGGGAAAATTCTCCCACGACAGTGCATGAAATGATGAACGGTTTGGACTAGAAGGACCAGCACCTTAGGGCGGTTGTTTCTTGTGTTGATGGTCGGGCACGAGGGAGCCTGCCCGGACGCCGGCGACCAGAGAGTGGCGGACACAGAGCGCGTCGCTTCGGTTGTGTGCGGGTGAAACAGAGAAGATGAGGGGGATTCATGCAGACCGGCGGTTCAACCAAGTGTTTTGTACCCGGCGTCCTCAGCTCCCCGAGCAGGATGTGGCGCGGTGACCGCGTTGGGGCGGGGTTTCACCCGTGCGCTGGCGACCCCAGAGGTGTTCGACCGAGGGATTGAGTCGGTTCGGTCTCTGTGTGTCTGACCAGTTGGTCCCTCCCCCCTAATTCTTTTTCTGATTTTCCTTTCTGTTTTTGCTGAAAATATCCCCATCTACTCACAATTAACTGTGAGACTTAAGCACCAAGGCATAGTTTGAATTTGGTTTCCAAAATATGAATTTGGTTTGGCTAAATTTGCTTCACATTTGAACTGAAATTCAAATTCAGTTTGAATTATTGCAAATTTGGCTCCCGACAAGATGAAGTCCAATGGGGATGAAAATTGGTGGACTAACTCTGAAAAATGTGCTGAGTTTCAATATGAAGCCAACTTTTGAATTCAAGTGATGAAAGTTGCTGCAATTTGAATTTACATTCAAATTAGCCTCTTTTTTAAATGCCTCCAAAAGTGCCTCGAAAAGTGTTGGGTTGACATGAAATTTGGCCTGAACCTTCCCCAGACTATTTAAGTTCTAGGGGTGAGCTCAACCTCTCATGTTCATGTGTAGAAATCCTACTTTGTGAAAGTTAGGGCTTTCCCCTCTAATCACCCTTTTGATGGAGGTTACTTGCTCTTCACAATTCTTCACAAGATATCCACAACAAAAGCTGTGGTGTTGTGAGGTGATGAAAAATTTTGCAAGCCCCTTTTCTTGGGCTTTTACATCCCTCCGCCCTTAAAAGAATATCATCCCGAGATTACAAAAGAAGAGACAGCGATGTAATAGGAACTCACCCGTGCTGAGACACCATGAACTCCGGGTAATTTGAGCGAAGGAATTCCTCACTCTCCCACGTCGCTTCCTCGGCGGTGTGGTTGCTCCATAGTATCTTGTAGAACCACAATGTTTGGCTACGCGTGGTCCGAGCTTTCTCATCAATAATTGCCACCGGATATTCATCTTATGTCAAATCCGGTTGCAGCCTGCCGATGTCTTCCGTGGGAACAGCAGCCGTATGTTTCAGACATTTTCGCAGTTGTGAAACATGGAAAACGTCGTGAACACCAGCAAGAGATGCCGGTAGCTCCAGTCTATATGCCGCTGGTCCACACTTCTCGGTGATAGCATAGGGTCCAATGGAACAGGGAGCGAGTTTCCCCTTCACACCGAACTGGTGCACGCCTTTCATCAGCGACACACGGAGGTACACGTCCTCTCCGACGTCAAAGTGCAGCGATCTATTCCTATTATCAGCGTAGCTTTTCTGCCGGGATTGAGCGGCCTTCAAGTTGGCTTGAATCATCCGAACACGCTCTTCGGCGTCGTTCACCACATCAACCCCGAATGTGACCCTCTCACCAGATTCACACCAGTTCAATGGGGTACGGCATTTTCGACCCTATAGAGCTTCATATGGTGCCATCTTGATACTCGCCTGATAGCCGTTATTGTACGAGAATTCCGCCAATGGTAGGTGATCATCCCAGTTTCTACCGTGGTGGATGGCACATGCTCTTAACATGTCTTCCAGTACTTGGTTCACCCTCTCTGTTTGTCCATCTATTTGAGGGTGATAGGCGGAGCTTCTAATCAGCTTAGTACCCAAAGCAGCGTGCAACTGCTCCCAAAAGCGAGACACAAATAATTCACCTCGATCTGAGAAGATGGTCTTGGGTACCCCGTATAGGCATAGAATCCTCGCTATGTACAGCTCCGCGTACTTGCCGGCATTGTAACGTGTATGCACTGGGATGAAGTGAGCCGTCTTGGTTAACCGATCAACGATTACCCAAATGGAATCATGCTTGTTGGACGTCAGGGGTAATCCCACAATGAAATCCATGCTCATATCTTCCCATTTCCATGCCGGGATTTTCAGGGGTTGCAGCAGCCCTGATTTCCTCATATGATCAGCTTTCACTCGTCTACACGTATCACACTCGGATACATACTTAGCCACTTCCCGCTTCATCCGTGTCCACCAAAATTTCTTTTTCAAATCTTGGTACATTTTGTTGCTGCCCGGATGAATGGAGTATTTAGACAAGTGAGCTTCACCAAGAATCATTTTCCTCAGCTCCATATCCCGGGGTACGACTATGTGGTTATTGAACCATAGCGTCCCCTCATCATCTTTCCGGAAGCATTTGATTTCACCATTGTCTATCCGTCTCCGGAGATGTGCCATACCCTTATCAACCTTCTGAGCTGCAATGATGTCCTCCCTAATAGTAGGGATGAGAGCAAGGTTGTAGAGAGATCCATAAGGAATCAAGTATAAACTCGGCTCTCCCTCCTCCACCGGTGTAATGGTGAGGTTATGGACACGTGATTTCTGACTCAGCGCGTCGGCAACAACATTCGCCTTGCCGGGGTGGTAATGAATCTCAATCTCATAGTCTTTGATTAGTTCTAACCACCTCCTTTGCCTCATATTCAGCTCCTTCTGGGTAAAAATGTACTTCAAGCTCTTGTGGTCGGTGTAGAGATGCACCAAATTCCCCAGGAGATAGTGCCTCCACATTTTCAGCGCCAACACCACAGCAGCAATCTCAAGATCATGAGTTTGATAGTGCTGCTCATGGTTCCGAAGTTGGCGTGAGCCATATGCGACCACACGTCCTTCCTGCATCAACACGCAGCCGAGCCCGATACCGGACGCATCACAATACACGTCGAAGAGCTTGGTTGTATCCGGTTGAGCTAAGACCGGGGCTGTTGTGAGATGCTTCACTAATGCTTGGAACGCTCCTTCACACACCGTGTTCCAAACATATTATGTTCCCTTTTTCAGCAACTCTGTCATCGGCTTAGCAAGCTTAGAGAAGCTTGGAATGAATCTCCGATAGTATCCCGCTAAGCCGAGGAAGCTTCTTACTTCATGGACTGAAGTGGGAGCTTTCCATTTCAGCACTTGTTTGATTTTGCTTGGGTCAACCGCAATGCCTTCCACTGAGATAATATGTCCCAAAAATGGCACTTGGCTGATCCAAAACTCACATTTGCTGAACTTGGCATATAGCTTATGGTCCCTTAGGCGTTGAAGAACAATCCTCAAGTGTTCGGCATGTTCTGCTTCTGTCTTGGAATACACCAAGATATCATCAATGAACACCACCACGAACTTGTCCAGCTCCGGCATGAACACCGAGTTCATGAGGTACATGAAATGTGCCGGAGCATTAGTGAGACCAAAAGACATGATGAGATATTCATATAAGCCATATCTCGTCGAGAAGGCCGTCTTCGGGATATCCTCCGCCCGGATCTTTATCTGATGATATTCAGAGCGAAGGTCCATCTTGGAGAACACACTTGCACCCACAAGTTGATCAAACTAAATGTTAATGCGGGGCAGTGGGTACTTATTCTTGATGGTGACGGCGTTGAGCGGCCGGTAGTCCACACATAGCCTCAAGGTTTCATCCTTCTTCTTCACGAACAGTGTCGAGCATCCCCAAGGCGAGGAACTCGTCCTAATGAAACCTTTGCTCAACAGATCATTGAGCTGTTCTTTCAGTTCAGCCAGTTCGTTCAGAGCCATTTTGTATGGTCTCCGGGAGATAGGAGTAGTCCCAGGTGAAAGCTCGATCTTGAACTCGACATCCTGCTCAGGTGGCATGCCCGGAAGATCATCCGGAAACACGTCGGGGTATTCCCGGACTACGGGGATGTCCTCTAACTTGAGAGCTTCAGTATTATGGATTTCTGAAACTTCCCGGACTGGATTGTCTAATATGAGGGACTGTGGACGGTGTAGTGGGGAGCTGAGGTGAACCGTCCGTGATAAAGTTTCCAGGACCACGCCATGGTAGCTTAGCCATGACATCCCTAAGATTGCATCAATCTTCTGCCCCTCAAGAATAATCATAGTGGTGGGGTATATCTTCCCACCTAAGCATAGTGGTGCTTTCGGAATCATCATAGTTGCTGAAATCTTTTCTCCCAGTGAGCAGATCATATAAGAACACTCGGTTGGAAAGGCTTCCAGTTGATGCTTAACAACATATGATGCACTTATGAAGTTGTGGGTTGCACCAGAATCAAATAATATGATGATTGCTTGATCGTTGAGAGTGAACATACCCGCCAGATCGTTGAGGTGTTCAACCGAGGGACTGAGTCGGTTCGGCCTCTGTGTGTCTGACCAGTGGGTCCCTCCCCCCCTAATTCTTTTTCCGATTTTCCTTTCTGTTTTTGCTGAAAATATCCCCAGCTACTCACAATTAACTGTGAGACTTAAGCACCAAGTCATAGTTTGAATTTGATTTCCAAAATTTGAATTTTGTTGGCTAAATTTGCTTCACATTTGAACTGAAATTCAATTTCAGTTTGAATTATTGCAAATTTGGCTCCCGACAAGATGAAGTCCAATGGGGATGAAAATTGGTGGACTAACTCAGAAAAATGTGCTGAGTTTGAATATGAACCCAACTTTTAAATTCAAGTAAATTCAAATTAGCCTCTTTTTCAAATGCCTCCAAAAGTAGCTCAAAAAGTGTTGGATTGACATGAAATTTGGCCTGAACCTTCCCCAGACTATTTAAGTTCTAGGGGTGAGCTCAACCTCTCATGTTCATGTGTAGAAATCCTACTTTGTGAAAGTTAGGGCTTTCCCCTCTAATAACCCTTTTGATGGAGGTTACTTGCTCTTCACAATTCTTCACAAGATATCCACAACAAAAGCTGTGGTGTTGTGAGGTGATAAAAAATTTTGCAAGTCCCTTTTCTTGGGCTTTCACAACAGATACCACATGCTGCCCTGCAGGGCACGCCGATGGCAAGCGCTGCGTATGTCCTCCTAGGCTATTTCCAGATGAACACACTATCGCGTTACTGACCACACGATGGGGTTTCCACTTTCTTGACTAATGCACTCCAGGGACCAGTGTTTCATATGAACTCAGGAACATGAAGAGTTCAAAAGTTTCATATTGACATCCCACACCAAGCTGTGAGACCTATCTCTGAACCACTTTCCTCATCAGGGGAGCTAACCGAAATTGAACCGCTTTCGGTGGCGTTCCTTACCATGTTTACCTGAGCGTAGGTGTGTCGTTACATAATTAAAATTCAGAATTATAACAAGTATGTTAGTCATGCAACTTTAAGTAACTATACTACTATAGTCCTTATTTGGGCATACTAGCGATTCCTCACCGTAATCCTATGTTTTCCCATAATACTGTCCTTATTTAGTGTGCTATCCCCTAAGCAGCTCTGTTGCCAGCCTGTGACAGACCGAAAACCGTACGCCCAGGATCTCAGAGGGTGGTGCCGCATGATGCGACACCCGACAGCACACAACATAAGGCAACCATTGTATTACATTGAAAACAACTGAATATGTACAAAAGGTAGTATGAGCCTTCAGTTTACAACTAACTACAGAGTTACATCAGAGGAAGCTAATTTTTACAACTCATGCCCACCTAACTAGCAAAAGTCGGTTGTCCAGCCCTACGGACAATCCACACTAGCAGCACTCATCTTCAGCGCGGCGTGTACGGCTCCCACTCAGCCGTGGTCCCTAACAGAGGGTAGCCCTTGCCGATAGACTCATACCCCTAGTCCGTGGGGTAGTCCTCACCTGCAAACACTCATAGCAGCAACCGTGAGCACGATGGCTCAGCAAGTCTTAACCGACTCACCTATACATGAAACTCTACATGCAGTTCACACTCAAACATAGGATGATAATTTGCAGCAAACGGACATGCCTACAAGTGCATCCTTAGTTCATATTTTAACCACAAGTTAACGGTTCATGAATCTGAAATTTAGTACGCAGTATTTGGTGGCACACATGTAGCAATACAAATTATTCATATCAGCAATATTGAATCATAACATTCCATATATTAACCTACGTCACGACGCAGTGAACAAGCGGTACTCATAACCATGAGGGACGGTGAATCAACTCGATATACACCTGCAGGTATACCCGAACAGCACGCCAGGTACACCCACACATGGAGCTGCACACAGCACGCTCACCCCGTGTCGAACGGGACAACCTTTCACCAAACAGCCCAAACGTCGAACCGGTTGCATCCAAACGGACAGGAGGTTCCCTACACGGAGCATCTCTCTATGCTCGTTAGCAGACTTCCACCTTGCTGCCCTCAACCTACACCTATAAATCGGTGCGTTATCCCTCGACGCCCGGGGGTATAGGTTACATCGGTTTATAGGGCCCATATATCCGATATGCCTTTGGTACATTGAAACTTGTTCAGCGGGGCCGCACACGGATCGGTCCTCAATCGACACGGACAGGGATACACACACAAGACTTCCTCTTGCTGCGTCCTAGCCCCTGTCTAGTCTCATTTTTCTTCCTAAGGTGGTCTCTCATCTCGAACCAATCCCGTGTGTCCCGAAGCCTATACTCGCTAGTAGATTCCAACTACTCGACTTGTACCGAAATCTATACACATTAAGCAGATCATAAACTACTCGAGGACTTAGACACTACCCTCACTCTTGTTGGTTGACCTGGTTATGCATTTGGGGTTTCATCCATCCTACACCTAATGCACATACATACTTCACACTAAGTGTATATAAAGAAAAACTTTATATAACTTGTTAAATGCAAACCGGGACTTGCCTTTTTGCTGCTGGTCGGATGTTAGTGCTTCATCCGGAAGTAGGAAGTCCAAAACTTCTGGGGTCTCCTGGCCTTCAGCGACTACACGTGAGCAATGTAACGATATGTCAATTTAAATGCAATGTGTTAAATTGAGTATGTAAAAACCATAACTCTAGATAGACATCCCATTTGTCTATAAAATTTTTATGGTGGCTTGGTAAGGACCTAACAAGAGACTTGACCAAATTTCATTTGAGCCTTAGCTGATTTGAGCTCTGCACAAATAAAAGTATAAATGGTCAATTCTAGAGCTTCTTAGGATTTCCAGGGATTTTCATGGGTCAAACCATTACTTTATGGAAACCATAGTTTAATATGGCTCTAATGGAGTTGGTCTCATGTAATTTGAAGAAGCCAAGAGGAAGTTATGCCCTAAACAAGATTTGAGAAAATCTGAAAAATGTTTCTGTACATTTTTCTATTTTCTCAGGGTAGTTCACTTAATCACACCATTAGGGGGGACTAAATGAACTTGGATGGACCTGAAATTGTTTCTGTGACTCAAGTATTTTCCAATGAACATCCTAGCCAAATTTCAGAATTTTCCATAAAAGAATTCTCCAGATAAAATTCTTAACAGTTTAAACATAAGGGAATCAATTCTGGAAAAAGAATAGGTTTCATGAGCTGAAACTTGTTTTGATGGATTGTACTCGAAGAGCTGAATTTAACAAAATTTGTTTCACCCAATTTGGAGCTTCCTAGTCAGAGATATGGATTTATTTAATTTGGGTAAAAGTCTGAAAATGGGCTCTGTTTATTTTTCCTATTTTCAGAGACATAAAGGATTGAGACCACATTTGGCCACGCAAATGAGTTTCAATGCCTCTGAAAGTTTTACTGGAGTTCAAGGATTTTTGGAAGAATGTCCTGCCGAAATTTGGGAATTTTCCAATAAATAGAACTCCTGTAATAATTCCTACAAAATTTTATTTAAATTAATTAATGAGCCAAATATAGGGATTTTCATAAAAATTGGGATGAACACCTAGATATTACTCACTGAGAGGAATCCAACGGAATTTATTTCACAATTTGTGGAGGTTCCTATCAAAAGTTATGAGCAAATGAAGTTGAACTGAAACTGAAAATGAGGGAAAAAGTCTAAACTCTGGCGCGCTGGCCCCACACCACAGTTCCTTCTTCAACCTCGCGCGTGCGGCACCACCATTCTTCCGGCTTCCCCTAGGGCTCCCACTTGCCACCCCTCCCTTTAGGAGCACGGGGAACTCATCCCCTGGGTCGGCTGAGGCCCCCGACCACCGGACATGGGCCGGCGACGAGCAGCAGCGGCGGCTCGACATTGGTGGCGTCGCACTCGCTCTAGAATGGATCAAATGCTTCGATTTTTCTTCCTAGAGTACCGTGGTGGCATCCTCATCACCATCATGAGCTCAAATTATCTCAAAATGGCTGCAAACGTGAGCTCCTCGGTGACCTAGGTTCCAATCCAGCGGCGACTCAAAATTTTCGAAGAGCAGCGCCTACACTTGATGATTTTCGATGATTTTTGATCCTAGAGGAGCGTTGGAGGGTCTATATCATGTCTATAGCTCGGCACAAGCTTTGGGGAAGTGATCACTACGAGTTTCGGGTTTTTGGTGCGGCTCGGTTCAATGAATACCGAAGCACTCAACGGCAAAATTCACCACCGATCGTGCAAGAGAGAAGGTGAGGTTTGCACTGTTGTGTTCAGCACCTTAGAGCGATCCTTTTTTGTGTAGAACATCGGGCACGAGATCGCTTGTAGCGCGTGATCGCCGGGGAACCGAGAGTGACGGGTTGTCGGGAGTTTGCTTCGGGTGTGTGCGAGAGGAACGGTGGAAAGCGAGGGAGGTTCACGTGGGCTGGGGCGTGATGATAATGTTGCTTCACTTGGCGTTCTTAGCCTCCGAGAAGGAGGTGGCACAGTGGAGAGGCGGTTGGTCGCTGTGGTCGGAGCTGGCGCACGCTGCGTTCGGCTGCCCGAGTGAAAAAACAGAGGAGACTGACATCGGGGTTAAGTCTACTGACCAGTGGGACCCACTCCCCCCTCTTCTTTTCTTACGAATTCTATTTGAACTAGCAAACAAACCCCAAATTTGATCAAACTTGGAGGATAAGCCAAAAGGAATACGAGGAACACAATGGTGCTCTCAAATTTAAATTTCAGTGAAGTCAGAATTTGAAACTGAAATTCAAATTCAAATTGTCGCCCGTTTTAATTCCAACAAATAGGAAATACTTTCCAAATGAGCTGAAAATTTGCCGGGCTATTATCGGAATTGTGGAGGATCAAATGGTAGATTTAGGTCTCCGTGTTTGGACATTTTTGCAGTTTACTTTAGCATTTGGAGCTCACACCGTTGTATTCAAAAATATAAATTCCCTCTCATTTTCTCGGTGTGACTTACAGCTCCACATGCTAGAATTTTGGGATTTCACATTAGCTATGTCAAAGCTTCAGATTTGAGATCAAAAGTTAGAGAAGCTAAGTACTTGTCGGAGATGTAGAAACCACAAGCTTCCATGAGACTTACTCTATTTTTGTTCAGACCCTCCTCATGACCTCTAGTCTCCACTAGAAGAATCCCAAAGCCAATTAAGAAAATTAGTAGTAGTAAATGTCTTTAGAAACTTAACTTTTATACATGATCATTACTTATACATATTTTGTGCATAACATATAGTGACTGAAATTGAAGACGCTCTGGAGGCCTTGGAGATCCTACATCCAGAAGCTAACATTCCATTTGAGTCACAACCAAGCAATCCCCAGTTTGCATTTAATTACTTTTGCAAAGTTTTGCTTTGTATCACTTATGACTAGGATGAAATTGTGATATCCTGGCTCCCGGATTAATAGGAATGATAGAAATACTCATACCATCAAGGTGTACCTTTTTTTTCCAGAGGCCCACCTGCAAAGGACCCCCGGGTTAAGCGTGCTTATGTGAGGACCTGATGGTCCCGACAAGCCAGGATCTCACTGAGGGGTGCTGCGTTGCACAACACCAGATAACACACATAAAAGGTACAAAGTGGAAGCGGAAATTTTATTACATAAACAGGTTTATGAACATAGTCACATCAAAATAACGTCAAGTCTACACTTACGGTAAGCAAAAGAGTTCACGTTCAGCCCGTGAACGTGTTTCCACTAGCACACACCCACACTGACATGGCGGCGTGCACGGCTCCCACTCAATGGTGTGTCCCTCTTGGGGGTCCGTCTCCTCCTCGGGAGCATCCTCCTCATAGCACCCTGCAAACGCTTCAAACACAAGCAGTGAGCACGAATGCTCAGCAAGAGTGACCCGTCTTACCTACACATGAAACTCTACATGCTGGGTTTGCAGTGTATAATAGGAATGTATGTTGCAAAAGACACGCCTAATTAGTTGAATCTTACTTTAAAGTTTTAGCCTCAAGTTAGTGAGGAACCTTGTGCCAAGACACATTAGAAAGCCGCAATCAAACAAGGAACGCATTTCTCTTATGTGCTTTGCCTAAGTTTGAAAAGAACTTTAATTGGCTCTAAACTAAAGCATCTAATTAACAAACAATCTAAGGCTTTCAACCAGCAATCTTTTAACATGATACTAGTCTATTCTTTCTATGTCATGGTACAGTGAACAAGTGGTACTCACTGACTGCAAGGGATGATGATTATAATCGATTTACACCATTAGGGTTACCCGAATAACCCATCACCTGTGCCCGTACTCGATGTTGCCTACAGCAACCACCACGGACGTCGTACGATACAACCCTTCATCCGTCAGCCAAGTGTTGAACCAGTCCTATTGTCCCGAGCAGGAGGTATCTGCGCGGAGCATCCTCAGTGCCCGCCAGCCGATTTACACCTTGCTGCTCTCAATCAACCCACTGAATGACAAGAAATGCCTCAACAGATGGCTACCCGAATTACATCGGTTTCCCGGTTCCCATATATCTGGTAGGTCTTCGGTACTGTTCTAGCTTGTTCAACAGGCCCGCACACGGCTCGGTCCTTAATAGACACAAGCGGAGCTATGGCAGCCAAGCCCCAAAGTCCTGCTGCCCTTACTCTCCGCTCGGTCTCAGTTTCTTGCCATGTGAATCATTTTCTATCTTTATAACTGAGTAGTGTGCCTCTAGCCTATTCTCGCGTGTAATTCCAACTACTCGACTTGTACCGAATCCTATACCAGTTTAGCATTGCTGTGGCTACTCGAGGTTTACAACCTAAGCCCAAAAACCTCTGGTTCTCTTGGCTATGCATTTGGGTTTCCAAACAAGACTCTAATGCACAATTGTAGGAATTGCATAAAGTAAGTGATCAAACTTTCGGTTGTGGTCGATGGAATCCAAACTCGGCTTGTTTTCATGACGGGGAGGTAGGAGGAGAGGCTAGGGTATCATTTTGCAGCTCAGGGACGCTCGGTGCAGAGAGGTTTTGCCGGTGGCCGATCGCTCGGCGGCAGCGGCAGTGGCGGCTCTGTTCATGCGCGCGAGGAGGAAGCAAAGTGGGTTTGGTGCTGTTTGTGTGGCAAAAGATTGCCTTGTGGTGTGAAGTAGCCCAAGCAGGTCTCCAGCACGCGCGAGAAGCAGGAGGTGGCGCCGGCTTTGGCTCCGTGCCGATTACAGCGCCAGCGTGAGAAACCGAGGAACGGGGTTCAGTCGGTTTTAGCTCACTGTGTGGCTAACAGTGGACCCCACTCCTCCCATTTTGTCCTAAAAACTTAAATTTCTACTGCTCTTAATTTTTGGGGACCCTAATGCCCCTTGTGAGTTGATTAAATCACTCAATGCACATTTGAATTTGAATGATTCAAATTGTGAACTGGTTTGGATGTATTTGCAGCACATGTGAAGTTGAAATTCAAATTTGGTATGAATTTGCTCAAATTAGCTCATGTCAAGATCAACTCTAAATGGAGTGAAAATTGGTGTATGATCTCATAAAAATGTGCTGAATGTGAATATGAATCCCACTTTTGGATTCATGGGATGAAAGGAGTTTGAATTTGAATTTAAGTTCAAACTAACCTTTTTAATAATTGTATCCAAAAGTACGTCAAAAGGTTTTGGATTTGCGTGAAATTTGGCATGATCATTCCTAACAAAGTTTAGGAGTCAATCGTATGCTCAGTCCCTATATGATGGATGTGGGAAATACCACTTTTGCATTTTGTGAGTTCATCTCTTAATAAATCTATTGATTGTGGTTACTTGCTCTTCAAAAGTGTTTATGTGATTACCACAAAGAAGGTGAGGTGTGAGTGTGATGAAAACTTCTAGCAAGTGAAAAACTTGGGCCCTTACATTCCCCCACCCTTGAAAGAATCTCGTCCCCAGATTATAAGGTAAAAATGAGAGAGAGGACGGTGGAAAATTACTGGATGTGCGATGTTAAAAGTCCGGGTAGTTGGCGCGAAGAAATCCTTCGCTCTCCCATGTCGATTCATCCACAGAGTGATTACTCCATAAGACTTTATAGAACCACAATTTACGGTTGCATGTGATTCGGGCCTTCTCATCAATTATCTGAACTGGTTCCTCCTGATAGGTGAGATCCGGTTTCAGTTCCTCGATATCTCCCAGCTGGACGGTGGTTGAAAGCTTGAGGCACTTCCTTGGCTGAGAAATGTGGAAGATGTCGTGCACACCGGAGAGTGTCGCTGGTAATTCCAGCCGGTATGCAACGGATCCACATCTTTCCAAAACCTGGAATGGACCAATGAATCGGGGTGCCAACTTTCCTCTGACCCCGAATCTATTCACGCCCTTCATTGGAGACACACGTAGATACACGTGATCCCCGACTTCAAATTGGAGAGGACGTCTTCTCCGGTCCGCATACTGTTTTTGTCGAGATTGGGCAGCTTTTAAGTTCGCTTGAATCAGCTGAACTTTTTCTTCCGCATTGTTGACAAGATCGATCCTGATGGTGACCCTTTCGCCAGACTCACACCAATTCAGCAGTGTGCGGCATTTTCTCCCATATAGCGCCTCGTAAGGTGCCACCTTAATGCTGGCTTGGTACCCATTATTGTATGAAAACTCGGCTAACGGTAAGTGATAATCCCAATTCTTACCGTGGTTGATAGCACAAGCTCATAACATATCTTCTAATATTTGATTTACCCGCTCTGTTTGCCCATCCGTCTGTGGGTGGTACGCTGAACTATGGATCAGCTTCGTCCCCAATGCAGCATGTAACTGCTCCCAAAAATGAGACACAAATAAAGTGCCCCGGTCCGAGATGATAGTGCGGGGTACGCAGTATAAGCAAAGAATCCGTGAGATGTACAGTTCAGCATACTTCTTGGCCTTGCAATTGGTGTTGACCGGAATAAAATGGACAATTTTTGTGAGCAGGTCGATGATCACCCACACTGAATCATGTTTCTGAAATGTGGTGGGTAAACCGATGATGAAGTACATGCTCCCATCCTCCCACACTTCCAGGCAGGAATCCCAAGCGGTTGTAACAATCGCGGTTTCTTCATATGGTCATCCTTCACCCTTTGGCATGTATCACATTTGGATACGTATTTTGCAATCTCCCGCTTCATCCGTGTCCACCAAATTTGCTTATGAGCTCGTGGTACATCTTGTTGCTGCCGAGGTGAATAGGAAACTTTGACAAGTGAGCCTCATCAAAGTTTTCTTTCCGTAACTCCGGGTTACGGGGTACGATTATCCTGTCCCTGAACCAAAGGACACCGTCTCTGTCCTTCCGGGAACACTTCAACTCCCCACTGTCTACATGTCTCCGCAAATGCGACATGCCCTTGTCATGTTTCTGAGCTGCCGCTCTCTTCACGGATGGTGGGGACAAGAGCTAAGTTGTAGAGAGCTCCATGGGAAACCATTTGAATGGTGGCTCGCTCTCTTCCAACGGGGTGATGGTCAGATTATGAACGTGTGACTTGCGACTCAGCGCATCCGCCACCACGTTCGCCTTGCTGGGGGGATAATGGATCTCTATTTCATAATGTTTTATCAGTTCTAACCATCTCCTCTGCCTCATGTTCAACTCCTTCTGAGTGAATATGTACTTGAGGCTCTTGTGGTCAGTATATAAATGTACGAGGTTACCGAGTAGGTAGTGCTTCCACATTTTCAGTGCGAGTACCACGGCAGCGAGTTCTAAGTCATGAGTTGGATAGTTTTGCTCATGATTCCGGAGCTGCCGTGATCCATATGCGACCACCCTTCGGTCTTTCATCAGCACACATTCGAGCCCAATGCTGGATGCATCGCATTACACATCGAACGGTTTTGTTGTGTCTGGCTGCGCAAAAACCAGTGCTGATGTTAAGTGCTTCACTAATAACTTGAACGCTGCTTCACGTGTTGGACCCCGAACATATTTGATAGCCTTCTTCAGAAGCTCAGTCATAGGCTTGGCAATCTTTGAGAAGTTCGGAACGAACCTTCGATAATATCCCGCGAGTCCGAGGACACTCCGTACCTCGTGAACAGACCTCGGGGTCTTCCAATTCAGCATTTGTGTAATCTTGCTCGGGTCTACAGCGATGCCCTCCGCTGAAATAATATGCCCGAGAAAAGGTACTTGCGATATCTAGAATTCGCATTTGCTGAATTTCGCGTATAGCTTGTGATCCCGCAGCCGTTGCAAGACTATACCTAGGTGCTTCACGTGTTCTTCCTCCGACTTGGAATATACCAATATGTCTTCAATAAAGACCACGACAAACTTGTCCAGCTCCAGCATGAATACCGAGTTCATCAAGTACATGAAATGAGCTGGAGCGTTGGTGAGGCCGAAGGACATGACCAGGTACTCATAAAGCCCGTACCTCGTTGAGAAAGCCGTCTTCAGAATGTCGTCAGCACGTATATTAATCTGATGGTACCCTGATTTTAAGTCCATTTTTGAGAAGATCTTTGCTTCGACCACCTAATCAAACAACATGTTGATCCGTGGCAACGGATACTTGTTCTTGATAGTTACGGCGTTCAGTGGACGATAGTCCACGCAAAGCCGCAATGTTTCATCTTTCTTCTTCACAAATAATGCCGAACAGCCCCATGGTGAGGAGCTTATCCTAATAAAACCCTTTTCCAGCAGGTCCGTCAACTGTGTTTTCAATTCCACCAACTCTTTTGGCGCCATCTTATACGTCCTTCGGGATATTGGCATGGTTCCCGGTGCAAGTTCAATCTTGAACTCCACCTCTCGGTCTGGTGGCATCCCCGTTAAATAGTCCGGGGACACATCAGAGAACTCACGGACTACTGGAATATCTTACAATCTGATGGTGCTGGATTGGTATACGGTTGGAAGTTTTATTTCTGGACTGTCCAGAAATAATGAATGAGACTCATGCATATCTGGGTGCAAATGCACGACTCGTAGGACGGTGTCTAAAACAGCGCCGTGGTTGGTTAACCACGACATCCCTAAGATGACATCGACCTTTTGTCCCTCTAAAGCTATGAGAGACGTAGGGTATACTCTACCCCCTAAGCATAATGGCGCTTTTGGAACCATCATGCTTACCGAAATTTTCCCACCCGGTGAACAAATCAAGTAAGGACTTTTGGTGGGTAGTATTTGCAATCTGTGTTCAACAATATAAGCTTGGCTAATAAAATTATGTGTGTCACCTGAATCAAATAAAACTATGGTGGGATGCTTGTGGAGTTGGAACATACCCACAAGGATGGGTTCTCCCTCCTGCATGTCCTCTATGGCGAGTTGGTGGACAGTGCCGGTCTTAGGGTTTGCACGCCGCACATTAATGGGATTCCAGGGCTGATTCCTCCCCAGAAACTGTGGTGCCACTCCGCCGCCTTGCCTCTCGGGGCAGTTTTTGGCGAAATGCCCTTGACAACCGCATTTGAAGCATGTGGTCGATGGCTGGCCGGTGCTTGGGGGATGAAATCCCAGCATGCACTGCTGAGGTGCAAACGCACGCGGCATCGACCGCTGCTGCTGTTGTTGCTGCGGAGGTGCTGGTAAAGCCGGTCGGAACGCCGGTGGTGAATACGGCCGATTGCGATACTGCATTGGTCGCTGCGGTGGCTTCCAGCGTTGACCCGATGGTGCGCGATACACCATCCGATATTTCTAGGGAGGACCACCTCCCTCTCCGCAGCTTTGCGGCGTGCTTCGCTTCTTCTCCGCTGCCGCTAATTCCTTGCCGGAGTCCTCTTGTACAATCGCAGCATCAATTATGTCATTGAGGCTGCCATGATTTAACAGCGCAAGCTTGTCCTTCAGGAGCGGATTTAGCCCCTGGTAAAAGTGGTTCCGCCGCTTCTCGTCGCTATCCGCAGGATATGACGCATAGAGGGCGAGATCATTGAACGCCCTTGCATAGTCCAGTGCGTTCCTGTGACCTTGCTGCAGGTGGAGGAACTCTTGTGTCTTCCTATTCATCAAACCCAGCGGTATATGATAGGCCCTGAAGGCCGTCCGGAATTCTGCCCAGGTCTGTACTCGCTCGGTGGGTTGCGAGGCGCAGATATTTGCCAACCAAGCGCTCGCGGACCCCTGAAGTTGTTGGGCCACGAACTGCATCTTCCGCTGCTCACTAACTTGGAGCAGCCGAAATTTCATTTCCATCATGCGGAGCCAGTTGTCCGCATCGAGGGGGTTCATCTGCCCTTGAGAATACCGGGGGATGGGTAGCAAGAAAATCTGAGTAGGAACTTTTTTGGCGTTCTTCTCAGTCTTGACGCTTCCCCGGATGAGTCGTATTGACGATTAAAGTTTGCAGCAACTCTGTGTGCTGCTGATGCGAGGCCGCCATGGCCGCAACAATATCTGCCAACGTGACCGTTGGCGGTGGCGGTGGTTGTGGTTGCTGTTGCTGCTGCTGCTGTACCGAGGAAGTCTCGGGAGGCTGTTGGGAGGCCTCTCCCCCTTGATTTGAACCTCCATCCTCAGGGTTGGCACGAGTACGAGCCATTCCGAAATCCAAAACAGCAACAATCAGTACATGTCATACTCAAAATTTCATAACAACAGTAGGTACTGCAGTGACACATGGAGAAAATTGCACAACATTCACATATATTGATAAAGCATAAACTTTATACAAGATACATTATCCTCAGATCTCCAGGAAGTTGTGCTCATGTTGTCACTACATATAAACACACTACTGTCTACACGACATGTAACTGTTACACAAGTTGTTACACACCACCCTCGCTGCCCTACTCGGCAACGGTAAACTCACTACTCGGAGTAGAACTCGACCTCCTGCGGGTCGTCCTCCTCCGCTATCTCTACTGGTGGATCAGGGTCCATGACATCCTCTTCGGGTTGAGGTTCCGGCGTAGCCGGGATACCTAAAACCACGGGTACTGCACCTACCATTGGTAGGCCCACTACCGGAGATACGTGGTCTTGCAAAGCATGCACATCGTCCATGGCCTGGTTGTAATCTTCTTCCCAGTTCTGCCCTTCCTCAGTAGCGTCATCACGCTCTTGAGTAAGGACCTCATTCTGCTGGGTCAGGTCCTGTACTTGCTGCTGCAAAGCCGTGATGTCGGCATGGCTTTTCTTCTTCGCCTTCCTCAGACGACACAACTGATTGTGTTGTTCATTCAGTCACTTAATCGTCGGAAGGAGCACATTACGGAGTTCCCTGTGGGCACTATCGAAATGGTCACGGTGGCTGATTCTCTTCTTGAGCTCCACGGAAAGACGAGCCGTGTGGACAGCTTGGCTATCCATCACGTTCTTCCCTGCCACCAAATGGAGGCTGAGGTTCACCTCCGCCAGGTTGTACCTTGGGCAACTCGGATCAGTCACCGCGAAGTACCTCTCCCTCCACACGTGATTAGCTCATCCCTCAACTGGGACAAGCGCGTATGGAGTGCCCTACATCGCTTAACATGTAGCTGGCAGAAACGCGACCTGGTGTCGCGGGCTGCCACTTGCCACATCTCTTCCGGTTGTCTCCCTCTGACCGTGACGGTGAACAGTACCCAACCCGGTGGCGTCGGTCCTGTTGGAACATCGACTTGGACAGTCCATGACTTGTTACACTCCTAGCCTTCTTCCTTGGCAAGGTAACGCGTCGTCCCCACTTACCCAAAATATTGAAGCATCAGCCTCAACAATTCTGGATACCCGCTGCATTGAGAACAGTGGGATACCACCCATCTGTTCTCCAGTTGTTTATCCTGTGCCATATGTAGAAACTTATTTGAAAAAGGTAAAATATTCATTTCAACAGTAAATCAGTGAGTTATAACATAAAATATGTCATTGAACTCATAAAACCTGGACACACAAACCAAACTAAGAACAAATTTGATTTCTTGTCTGCTGCCCAGACTGACAGCACTGACCAGTTTCCTTTTTAATCTGATTTAGACCCTGCTAAAGCAAAACCTGTTCTGGAGCTCCACATGAAAGTTAAATTGAACTTCAATAGATTTCCATAATGTATTTTTTAGCCTCAGATATATCCTGGTTCAAAAGTTATGAGATGTCAAGTCAACAGAATTTCTGGAGAAAATTGGACAGCACCTCCCTGCGTGAGGTACTGATTTGATCCAAGAATTCCAGTTAATTCTACCTCGAATTTGATAAAATTTTCTATTACAAAGTTGTAACTTATCTCCTGAACTCTTCAGAACTACCTCATTTTCTATTGTTGGATTTTTATGCAGGAAGTTATGCTCATTTTTCAGAGAGCTACAGAGAGTATTTATTCTACCCTGTTTTCTGGACAGTTTCAACTCTACTACATTTTTCGACTAGTTAAGGGATGAAACACCTCTGGACATCGATAGAAAAGTTGTAAAGCTCTTCCAAATATTTCCAGAAATGTATCATACGACCCCATCGTCGAAAGAACTCAACCTCTAACATCTGTATAACTTCAGCATTATTTCAGCTGAAAACAGAGGACTCTGTTTCTATTCTTACATAAGTTGAAAGCTTGCTTATTTTGGAAATCCTGATTGAGGGAAGGAGTTAATTCAATGTTTTAGTGCCCTGGAACAAAATTTTCAAGTTTTATAATGATGTTGATCATTTAGTGGAGTGTGACATCGAAGCGTCACCCAGTTCATGCCGGTACTACGTTCCTCACAAAGAAAAACCTATACCGGACTTAGTCGGATTCAATAATTCAGTGGCACTAAACATCTCTCGCACACGTATGCTACTCGTCTACCGATTCATGGTTAGACTACCTGCAATTAAACAACACAATTGTCAGGTTCGGCTGCACACTGAACCCGGTCCCAATACAGATCCATACAACCGTCCGTCATCACTGACACAGTTGTTCTCAAGCCAATCACGCCTTGAGTGTCCACGTTACTAACCATGTGACGGGGTCTCCCATACTTGCCCGTAGCGCGCCATGGAAGGGCGTTGCTCGAATACCCCAAACAACATGAAGAGTCGTAGAGGATACCAAAGCTGGACAGGTTACCTGCCACCCGTGAGGCTCCACCCTTAAGCTTGTGCGCACTGGTGGACAGCGCTTACATGCAACCACGAAGACATATGAAGTCCCGAGATGCATGATTTTACGACATAAGCACATAGGTTAGTACTGCCACTTGCTATACACTAATAACATCCTTATATGGGCCACTAACTCGTTCCTCACTGAGTTTTTGAAAATTAAACCTTTTTAAGTGCGTTAAACCTCAACGGAGCTCTGATGCAACGCTGTGAGGACCCAATGGTACTGACAAGCCAGAATCTCGCTGAGGGGTGCTGCGTTGCACAGCACCAGATAACACACATAAAAGGTACAAAGCGGAAGCAAAAATTTTATTACATAAATGGGTTTATGAACATAGTTACATCAAAATAACGTCAAGTCTACACTCACGTGCGTAGACTAAGCAAAAGAGTTCACGTTCAGCCCGTGAACGTGTTCCCACTAGCACACACGCACACTAACACGGCGGCGTGCATGGCTCCCACTCGGCGGTGTGTCCCTCTTGGGGGTCCGTCTCCTCCTCGGGAGCATCCTCGTCATAGCACCATGCAAACGCTTCAAACACAAGCAGTGAGCATGATGGCTCAGCAAGACTGGCCCGTCTTACCTACACATGAAACTCTACATGCTGGGTTTGCAGTGTATAATAGTAATGTTTGTCTTGCAAAAGACACGCCTAATTAGTTGAATCTTACTTTCAAGTTTTAGCCTCAAGTTAGTGAGGAACCTTGTGCCGAGACACATAAGAAAGACGCAATCAAACAATAAACACATTTCACTTAAGTGCTTTGCCTAAGGTTGAAAAGAACTTTATTTGGCCCTAAATTAAAGTATCTCATTAACAATCAAAGTAAGGCTTTCAACCAGCAATCTTTTAACATGATACTAGCCTGTTCTTTCTACGTCACAGTACAGTAAACAAGTGGTACTCACTGACATGAGGGACGGCGATTATAATCGATTTACACCTGCAGAGTTGCCCGAATAACCCGTCACATACGCCCGTACTCGATGTTGCATACAACAACCACCACGGACGTCGTACACAACCACCTTTCATCCGCCAGCCAAGTGTTGAACCGGTCCTATCGTCCTGGGCAGGAGGTCTCTGCGCGGAGCATCCACAGTGTACGCCAGCCGATTTACACCTCGCTGCTCTCAACCTACCCTCTGGACGACAAGTAATGCTTCAACAGATCGCTACCCGAATTACATCGGTTTCCCTGGTTACCATATATCCGGTAGGTCTTCGGTATTGTTCTAGCTTGTTCAATAGGCCCTTACACGGCTCGGTCCTCAATCGACACAAGCGGAGCTATGGCACCCAGGTCCCAAAGTCCTTCTGCCCTTACTCTCCGCACGGTCTCATTTTTTTTGCCATGTGAATCATTTCTATCTTTCTATCCGAGTAGTGTGCCTCTAGCCTATTCTCGCTTGTAGTCCCAACTACTCGACTTGTACCGAATCCTATACCAGTTTAGAATTGCTGTGGCTACTCGAGGTTTAAAACCTAAGCCCAAAAACCTATGGTTCTCTTGGATATGCATTTGGGTTTCTAAACAAGACTCTAATGCACAATTGTAGGAATTGCATAAAGTAAGTAATCAAAACAATAGACTTTGTAAAATGGCTAATGCAAATTGGAGCTTGTCTTGCTACTGGTCATGAGCTAACTTTTCTTCCGGAGTAAAGAAGTCTAAGACCTTTGGTTCTTCTTCGATCTTAGTGAGTACACGAAATAAACATACGATGTGTGTCAATTTAAATGCAATTGAGTTGAATTTGATAATGTGAAGACTATAAGTATAGCTAGACAGTCATATTGAGAGGGTCCACACCGCCCGTTCAATCACGGGGCCATGCCACTAGCCTGGGAATCGCATTGGGTGGTATCGTGTTGTGCAGCACCCAACAACACACATATAAGTAACAATGTATTACATAAAACAATAGAGGAAGCATACAAGTTTTTCTTTGCAAATAGTTTACATTAAGTAGCTACAATGGAAGTCTATACACAGCTCACGTTGAATAACTAAAGAGCACTCAAGCAGAGGTCCAGCCCGCAGACTCCTCTCGCTAACAACATGGAGACATTAGCAGCGGCTGGGTTCTCCCTGTGTTAAACAACTCGGAAGTCTCTGAGTCTCACCGGACAACCTCCTTCTTAGCATCGATGTTAACCTGCAAAACCACTCATCTAGCAAGCGTGAGCACATAGGTTCAGCAAGACTGATCCGTCTCTTCTAAACAAGAAACTCTACATGCACGATGGGTTGCAATTAGGTTAGCTAGATTTGCATAAAGGACTCGCCTAAGGTAGATCCTTAACTTTCAGATTTTAAGCCTCATTGTACAGACCTTGAGCCGAACAGCATCGCAACTCCACAATCAAATAAGAAACGCTTTGTTGCGATGCTCCTTGCACAAAGTGAAAGTAAAGTTTAATGAGCCTATCTATAATTCAATCATGGTTGCAATACAAATTACATCACATCCTTATCAAGTTCAAAAGAAAACCATTCAGTTGTTACTACGTCAAGACGCAGTGGGCAAGTATGCTCATATGACCGCGAGCGACGGTGATTCGAATCAGTACACGCCCGGACTACACGACACGTACACCCGTACTCCGAGTTGCCG
Source organism: Neostapfia colusana (assembly GCA_030760725.1). Lineage (NCBI taxonomy): Eukaryota > Viridiplantae > Streptophyta > Magnoliopsida > Poales > Poaceae > Neostapfia > Neostapfia colusana. The sequence continues at coordinate 24,073,002 of JASWHV010000011.1, forward strand.
GCAGCAACCTCGACTGACATTGTATGCGGCCACCTTTCCCAAGATCTTCCACACAGGACGCGGTCTAACTGCCCCGACTCTGCAAGCTCCGTCAAGGTACATACCCGTAGTGGTATGTTCTTGAGCGAGTTACCTCCTGCTACCCTGACGCCAAAAGCCTAAGACAGTTAGAAAAGTTGCAATGTGGATCTCATGAGGTACATCGGTTTCCTGGGTCCCATATAGCCAGTATGCGCCCGGTACACAACTCAAACTTGTCCAACAGGGCCAAGCATGGACATGCCTTAACCGACACAGGCAGGGCTATGCATGCATGGTCCGCAGCCTGCTGCATCTAAACCTCCCTGCCCGGTTTCTATTTCTTATGTGTGAACTTTCCTCATTGTTTCTATTCTTGACCCGCTCCGAATAAACCGGCCCTAAACTCGCGAGTAGATTCCAACTACTCGACTTCTACCGGACCATTCCTACTAACATTTAGCTAGCCAAATCCACTCGAGGAGGTGCTATTCTACCCTTTTCTCTCTTAGGTAGTTCTGGTCATGCAACTGGGGTTTTCAATATCAACTAGACCTAATGCAATCAAACATTCAAGCTATGATCTATAGAAATGGAAATACTTTATAAAACTGTTCAAATGCAAACCGGGGCTTGCCTGTTTTGCAGGTTACTAAGATTACAATCAGTTAGTGAAGATCCCTTGGGGCTTGATCACTCGCTTCCCTCCCTCCTTGATCTTCACTTCAAGTCCTTCTCACGTTCTCATGTAGATGCTACACGATATGAATATGCATATGCATTTAATTGAAAAGCTTTTGCTAATAAGCTCTGATGACAAGTTTAAAAACAGGAACTCTGTTTAAGAATTTAAAATGACACTGGTGCAGTGGTTTGGGTTGGGTTTAAGCACTATGATCAAGTGTTGAGTGCTATCTCCACTTGTGTGTTGATCACCTTAAGAGGTTGAACAGAACAGTGATGATCCATAGCTCCAATGGAGCTGAAAATTTTCATGGGAGTTCCTTGTCACAATAGAGTCATTTGGACCAAAAATTAGCACTTTTCATTGAGTGATTTATTCAGAACAATTCTCTAAGCAATTAAGCAAAGAAGATTTAATTCTGAGGTAACACCCATGTTCATGTCAAACTTAGTGAACTACAATTTTTATTATGGTTCACAGAGCCTTCATGAATTTTCCTAGGAGTTTTGGAGCTAAGAATTTTCTAGAACTGAATTTCCAAGTTTTGGAAATTCTCTGAAAATGTTTCTGTATTCATTTGAACACAGCAAATTAAAATCTGAATTCTCCTGATCAAAAAAACTTCAAATGAGATGAATTTTTTAAAAGAGTTCAATAACACCCTAAAGAATATCCTAGCAAAATTTGAGGATTTTTGGATGAACCAAACTCCCTCTAAAATTCTTTTGCTGAAAAACTGTAAAGAATTTTCCAGAATTAAATAATGACTTTCATACAAATTGGGTTGCATATTTGGATAGAGTTTGTTAATATGAATCTAACCCACTTTTAATCACTAAATTTGGAGTTTCCTAGCAAAAGTTATGTTCTTCTAAAGTTTGGGGAAAAATCTCTTATTTGAATAAATCGTGGAAAAATTCAAACACTGACAGGTTTCTAGTGTCGGGACAGCGCCACAAGGGGCCTCAGGTTTAATTCCCGCACTGTCACATCTGATACGAGTCCACAGACGATCTGGCCTCCCCCTCCAGAGCCATTGACACGCGGTCCCGGCGACTCCTTCGTCTACCTCTCGCCCCCGCGCGATAGCGCCGCCGAGCTCGCCGGAGCACCGCCGAACTCGGTCGTCCAGCAAACGCCCGAGCTGTCACTCGCTGTTAGGCCCTAATTTCATGCAAGGGACACGATGGGATGACTCCCGCATGCCGGCTAAGCCCTTAAACTACCTCGCAATGGTGCAGCGGCTCGCAGGAAGTCCGGCGATGTCGCCCCGACGCCCTAAGCCCTCCAAGCTTCGGTTTCCAAGCTCTAAAGCACCGGTGGATGCTCGGGAAGGTCGACATGGGGGTGAAACAGCTCAGAAATGGCTCCAAACTAGGGTTCATTGTGCGCCCGAATCTTCCCGCCATAGCCGCCGTCGGGAAGATCAGGAATACGCCGTGCACCATTTCATGCTAGGTTTCCAAAGAGGAATTGTTGCTAAGCAAGTCTAGCTCATGGTTTTGAAGTTTTGTAGCCTCTAAGCAAGTATTGATCACGAATTTAAAACTTTCTTACCTGCGGGTACGTTTACACCGGCTGGAAGAAAATTACAAAATTCAACGTCGATGATCCACCCTTCGGCTCAAGCTTCGGAGGTGAGCTGTAGGTAGTTCTTGCGAGTCCAGAGGAGGCTATGCTTAGCCGTGACAAGCCCTGGGTGAGGCTGTCCACGAGAGCACCTCCTCTCGGTTTTATGTCGGCCGCCGCGGGGAGCTTGTTTCTCGATGTATGGAGCACGAGCTCACTCGGTGATAGTTTCAGGATGTCGTGGAGGTTGCTAGGGTGCGGTTTTGCTGCTCAGTCAAAGCTTGCACACGAGCCTGGCTGTGGCCGAGCGATCGCACGAGCAGCGGCAGCTATGTTCGGTTTCTTACGCGAGGGAGAAAGGATAACGCCGACTCTTTGGTGATGTGGGCGAAAGGGAGCACGGCAGTAGGGTAAAAGCGCCCAGGCAGCTCTCCAGCGTGATGGAAATCAACGAGAGGTGGCCTCGGTGTCGTCTCGGTGTCGCCCGGTAGAGCTGCGCCTCTCTGTTCGAGTGAACCGACTGAGGACATCAAACAGAGACTTGGCGCTCAGATCTTCTGAAATTTTTACTCCCTCAATGACATGTGGGCCCCACAGTTCGGTCCCTTCTTATCCCTCTCCAAACTATCTCCCAAAATTTGCAAGTGGGAGTTCAAATCTGAGGTGCATTTGGATAATTGGGCAAGTTTCATCCAAATTCAAATGGGTATTTGGATTCTTTGCTATTTAAAGTCAATTTTGGAAAATGAGTTGCAAAACATTTCAAAAATTCATGAAACTTTGCATACCCGCTATTTTGTACCTAAGAAATTCAAATATGAAATCTGATTTTAAATTTGGCTGCTGCAAATGAGAATTTTAGCACAACAGTTTGAATTTCATTGTGTTGCTCTCATTTGAATTTTGAGTTGAACAAATTTGTTCCAAAATCTGACTTTAGCTTTCTCACACATATGGGAACTTCCCACCTTGTTTTCAAATCCCTTTTGGTTCCAAGTTTTCAAATAACTATTTGAACTTGTGTGAAGAAAGCTCTCATGTGTATTATCACATGTGGAAAAATTGTATTTACATTTTTGGGACCTTTACACATATTGACTGAAATTTTTACTGTGGTTTGGATACAACCTAAACAGAAACTTGGCCAAATTTCGTATGAAGCAAAGCTCATTTTGTGCCCTGCACAGATAAATGTGTTTTTGGCCCTAATTAGAGCTCTTATGGTCTTCTAAGGACTTTCCTGGAGCAAGCCATGACTTTCTGGAAACTATATTTTCAGAGGGTTCTAATGGAATTGGTTTCGTCTAATTTGAAGATTCCTAGCAAAATATATGAGCTAAACAAGTTCAGAGAAAATCTGAAAATTGTTTCTGGACATTTTTCTTTTTCTCTGGACCAGTTTCATTAATCACATCATTAGGTAGATCGAATGAGCTCGTATGGATCTGAAAATTTTATGGTAGCTCAGGGATATTCCGAGTAATATTCTGAGCAAATTTCAGAATTTTCCACTAAATAGTTCTCCAGTGAAAATTCTAAACAATTTAAAGTTTGGAGAATTAATTCTGGAGAAATAAAGGTTTTCATGGGGTGAAACTTGTTTTGTTGGAATGCACTCAGAGTGCTGAATCCAAAAAAATTTGGTTCACTTAATTTGGAGCTTCCTAGCAAAAGTTGTGCGAGTTTGAAGTTTAAACTAAATCTGAAAATCGGGGAAATGTTAAAATCCTGCCGGTGGGTCCGGGGCTACATGTCAGATCCTCAGCCAATGCCACATGGGCCCACTGAGTTTCACTGCATAGCCACAAATGGATCCCGAGCCTCAGACAATCCGATTTAATTCCCCCGGGTGGCTGACGTGTGGGGCCGGGTGGTCGTCTTCAACCTCCCGCCTTCCCGCGTACGCCCGCGGCCGACCTTGCCGGAGTTCGCCGAAAACTGATCTCCCGGCCGTCTCCCGAGCTCTGGCTCGCCGCCAAAGCCTAATCCAACGTGCTAAACCCTTTGGTGAAGTTTCCCCGAGCCGGTAAGGTATCCAACCTAGTCCGCGATGGTGCAGCGGCTCGGCTTCACTCCGGCAGCGTTGCCCGCCAACTCTAGCCCGTCAAACACTGAGTTTTCAAGCCCTACAGCACAGGTGTGACATGTAGATGCTCGACATGAACTCAAGTTAGCTCGGGAGAGGCTCTAAGTGAGCTCGCACCGTGCGCCTGACGGATTCCGCCATTGGTGCCGTTAGCAAAACCTGAAATAGGCTATCTACAGGGGTTTTCATGCTAGGGTTGCGAAAAGAAGTTGTTCACTATTGAGTCTAGCTCGTGTATGTGCAGTTTGAGGAACCCTAAACGATCTGTGGTTGTGAATTTCTCTAAATCTTACACGAAGGTCGGTTTACACCGAGTGGAAGAAAAACCCAAAATTCATCACCTGCGATCAAACACTTGGGCTACGGTTTGGAGATGAGCAGCAAGAAGTCCTAACGCGTCTCGGGGTGCCTTAGCTCGGGCGTGACAAGTTCCTGTTAGTGCTGTCCACGAGAGCCCAAGGTGCGGAAACTTTCGATGGCCGTGAAAACTTGCGGTTGTGGTCGAGGGAAGCCGAACTCCGGTTGTTTTGTGACGGGGAGGTAGGAGGAGAGGGTAGGGTACCGTTTTGCAGCTCAGGGACGCTCTCGGTGCATGAAGGTTTTGCCGCCAGCCGATTGCTCGACGGCAGCAGCAGTAGCGGCTCTGTTCGTGCGCGCGAGGAGGAAGCAAAGTGGGTATGGTGCTGTTTGTGTGACAAACGATCGCCTCATGGTGTGAAGTAGCCCGAGCAGGTCTCCAACGCGCGTGAGAAGCAGGAGGTGGTGGCGGCTTTGGCTCTGTGGCGATCACAGCGCCGGCCCGAGAAACCGAGGAACGGGGTTCAGTCGGTTTTAGCTCACTGTGTGGCTGACAGTGGACCCCAGTCTTCCTATTTTGTCCTAAAAACTTCCATTTCTTCTTCTCTTAATTTTTGGGGACTCTAATGCCCCTTGTGAGTTGATCAAATCACTCAATGCACTTTTGAATTTGAATGATTCAAATTGTAAACTGGTTTGGATGTATTTTCAGCACATGTGAAGTTGAAATTCAAATTTGGATTAAGTTTGCTCAAATTAACTCATGTCAAGACATACTCCAAATGGATTGAAAATTGGTGTACGAGCTCATAAAAATGTGCTGAGTGTGAATATGAATCCCACTTTTGAATTCATGGGACGAAAGGAGTTTGAATTTGAATTTAAGTTCAAACTAGTATTTTTAATAATTGTACCCAAAAGTACCACAAAAGGTTTTGGATTTCGGTGAAATTTGGCATGAGCATTCCTAACAAAGTTTAGGAGTCAATCATATGCTCATCCCCTATATGATGCATGTGGGAAATACCACTTTTGCATTTTGTGAGTTCATCTCTTAATAAATCTATTGATTGTGGTTACTTGCTCTTCAAAAGTGTTTATGTGATTACCACAAATGAGGTGAGGTGTGAGTGTGATGAACACTTCTAGCAAGTGAAAAACTTGGACCCTTACAGCTTAGTCCGGAGAAATTTAGGGATGAGTGACCGACCGGGAAGTCTGCCCGGGTGCGCACGAGGACAAAAATGCGCAGAAAGGACTAGTGTTCGTATATGGGGCTAGTCTATGATCCTAGAGAGCTGCCACCAATGGTATCGGAGTCGATCCTCGCAGTATCATGGGTGCGTATGGGTCAGTGAGAAGGATACGGTAGCGTATGGGTCAGGGATGTGGGTACATACGCATGACGTGTGGGTCCTCTATGTGGGACATAGTGTGGTACGTATGCTGCTAACAGGACATACGGTATGCCAGTACTGAACGTACGGACGTGGCTAAGAGGGGACGTTCCTATCTTAGCGTTGACCGACGAGGACGTTGGTCTTTTAAGGGGGTTGGATTGTGTAATATCCTGGATACCGGTTAATAGGATTAATAGAATACTCATACCATCAAGGTATACCTTCTTTTAGGAAGACCACCTGCAAAGGACTCCGGGATTAAGCGTGCTTAGCTCGGAGAAATTTAGGGATGAGTGACCGACCGGGAAGTCTTCTCGGGTGCGCATGAGTGAGGACAAAAGTGCACAACAAAGACTAGTGTTGGTCTGTGGGGCTAGTCAGCTGCCACAGAAATGTGTGCATTAGAGTTAAGATGATTGAAACTCCACTTGCATGACCTCCAAAAGCTATGAAGCATTGGGTAGTCTAGAGCTCGATGAGTATAAAATGCCGTGCTAATGTTCTTAGGATCTCGGTAGAAGTCGAGTAGTTGGAATCTTCTCCCGAGATAGGATTTTATCACACGGGATAGAATGAAGTAAAGAATGGCTAAAGGATATGAAATTGAGACCCAGCAGGGTGATAGGATGCAGTAATACGAGGTCTCTCATGCGTATCCCTGTTGGTGTCGGTTGAGGACCGAGCCGTGTGCGGCCCAACTGGACAATTTTGAACAGTACTGGATGCATACTGGCTATATGGGAACAAGGAAACCGATGTAATTGGTTAACCTGTGTGCCGAGGCTTACCCAACCGTTTTATAGGAGTGGTTGAGGGTAGCAAGGTGTATATCTTACAGTGGGCACAGAGACGCTCCGCGGGGGGACCTCCTGCCTGTTACGGATGGACCAGTTCGACATTTGGATTTTCTTTGAAAGGTTGCTGCATACAACAAAGTAGGAAGGTATGATGCACCACACTTCTGAAAGGGGTCTATGTGACGTGTTATTCGGGTGTCTATTGATTGCAGTCACCGTCCCTCATGGTTATTTGAGTACCGCTTGTTCACTGCGCTGTTATGTAGTAATTACCAAAAGAGCCCATAAGAATATGATGCATTGAATTATCATTGTATCGCAACCATGTATGCTATTGACAGGGCCCCACGGCCTCGTCGAGCCAGGATCACGCTGAGGGGTGCTTTGTTGCACAACACCGGATAACACACATAAAAGGTACGAAGAGGAAGCAAAGTTTTATTACATAAACTAGTTTATGGATATTTTTACAAAAATATGTTCAGTCTACACTCACGGGCATAGACTACGCACCGAGTTCACGTTCAGCCCGTGAACGTGTCCCCTCTAGCACACACACACTAACACGGAGGCGTGCACGACTCTACTCGACAGGGTTTCCCTCTTGGGGTCCATCTCCTCCTCGGGAGTCTCTTCCTCATAACACCCGGCAAAAGCTTCAAACACAAGCAGTGAGCACGATGGCTCAGCAAGTCTGACCCGTCTTTCCTATACATGAAACTTCTACATGCTGGATTACAGTATAAATGGGAAAGTAAGTTGCAAAGGACTCGCCTAAGTAGTTGAACCTTACTTTCATGTTTTAGCAGCAAGTTGTGGAGAATCTCACGCTAAGGCACATAAGAGAGTCGCAATCAAACAAGAAATGCATTTCTCTCATGTGCTTTGCCCAAGGTTAAAAGGAACTTTAATTTGCTCTAAACTACAACAAGTCATTAACAATCAAGGTATAGCTTTCAATCAGCAACTTTTACATGACTCTAGCCTGTTCTTTCTACGTCACGGTACTGTGAACAAGTGGTACTCACTGACCGTGAGGGACGGCGATTATAATCGATTCGCACCTGCAGGGTTACCCGAATAACCCATCATGTACGCCCGTACTCGATGTTACCTACAGCAACCATCACGGACATCGTACGCAACCACCTTTCATCCGTCAGCAAAATGTTGAGCCGGTCCAATCATCCCGAGCAAGAGGTCTCTGCGCGCGCATCTGCAGTGCCGGCAGCTGATTTACACCTCAAGCTCTCAACCTACCCTCTGAACGACCAGCTATGCCTCAACACCCAGCTACCCGAATTACATCGGCTTCCCGGTTCCCATATATCCACTAGGTCTTCGGTACTGTTCTAGCTTGTTCAACAGGCCCGCACACGGCTCGGTCCTCAACTGACACAAGCGGAGCTATGGCACCCAGGCCCCAACGTCCTGCTTCCATTACTCTATGCTCGGTCTCATTTTTATTGCCATGTTTTCCATTTGCTATCTTTACCCGAGTAGTGTGCCTCTAGCCTATTCTCGCGAGTAGTTCCAACTACTCGACTTGTACCGAATCCTACACTATCTTAGCATTGCAGTAGCTAATCAAGGTTTACAAACCTAAGCCCAACCCAGGGTTTTCTTGGCTATGCATTTGGGTTTTCAAACAAGACTCTAATGCAGAAATAAAGTGGATACTCAATGTAAGTTCTCAAAACAATAAAATTTATAAAATGGTTAATGCAAACCAGAGCTTGCCTCTCTGCTGTTGATCGTAGGCTAGCTGTTCCTCCGGAGTTATGAAGTATAAGACTTCGAGCTCCTCCTCGATCTTAGCGACTACATGAGATAAACATATGTATATGTCAATTTGAATGCATTTGAATTTGAAGTTGAATTTGTTAAGACCATAAGTACTGCCAGACAGGCCCAATGACTTTGAAATTTTTACTGTGGTTTGGATACGGCCGAAACAGAGACTTGGCCAAGTTTTATTTGCAGCAAAGCTCATTTGAGCCCTCCACAAATAATTATGTATTTGGCCTTAATTAGAGCTCTTAGGGGATTCTAGGGATTTCATGGAGCAACCCATGACTTTCAAACAACTAGATTTTCATAGGGTTCTAATGGAGTTGGTTTCACTTAATTTGAAGACTCATAGCCAAAGATATGAGCTAAACAATTTCGGAGAAAATCTGAAAATGTTTCTGGACATTTTCCATTATCCCTGGAACAGTTTTATTAATCACACCATTAGGTGGATCAAATAAGATCAAATGGATCTGAAATTTTTATTGTAGCTCAAGGATATTATGGTGAACATCCTGGCCAAAGTTCAGAATTTTCTTCCAAAGTTTTATCCAGTTAAATTTCTAAACAATTTAAATTTTGGAGAATTAATTCTAGAGAAATAAGAATTTTCATAAAGTGAAACTTATTTTTTTGGAAAGTACTCAGAGAGATGAATCCAACAAAATTTGGTTCACTCGATTTGGAGTTTTCTAGCCAAAGTTATGAGGGTTTGAAGTTTGAACTAGAAAGTAAAAATCAGGAAAAGTTTAAACATCTGCCGGCGATGGCTGGAAACCTGTGTGCACCGGCGATAGCACCCGCTAGGGTTTCGGCGAGGTCGGTTAGGCTCTGTCCTTCACCAAAACTTCAGGTTTTTGGCTCTATAGCACCAGGGGACCATAAGGAAGCTGGAAATGGCAGTTAACCCTGGTGAAACGGCCGGCAACACCGAGCTCCACGGTGAACCGAGACCGTTTTCCATGGCGCCCCGAAGAACTGCCCTCTCCGAGCCAATTCTCCATGATTTCCATTGGTTTCTCTTTGAGGAGAGGCGCTAGGGGATGTACAAGCTACTTGCAAATGAGCTGCTATGCCCACCATCCCTCGACATCCCCAAAGCGAGAAATCAGAAGTAGCTGCCCTAGAACGGGGCAACGAGCTCGGTTTGCTTCGTCGAAGCCGTACGTCACCGCTACTACAAAAATCGTGTCGCCCAGCCATGATCGTCCTTCTTCCTCGGAGTTTAGCACGCCAAAAGTTTTGCCTAGGAGTACACTTCCTCTCCCGCAACCACGGCTGCATGCCACCGAGTGTGCTCGCCGGAATTTCAGTTCTTGCCGATAGCATGTGATATAGACCGCGGCCATCCAAATAAAAAATTCATTATAACCGGTCAAGCAAACATCCCTAAACATAGACAACCATCTGGAAACGCCTGTGCAAATCCATACGATCAAGAACCGCGGGAAACCATCGAGAAACCACTGAGTTTCTCGAGTTTGTCGTTCATCATCGGGTTTAGACCTAGGTCGCACGGTGAAGTCCGGTTTGCCGCCACCTTGAGCAAGATCAGGGTCTGGGTCGTTGCTCCGTAGGTCATGGTGGTGCTGTAGGACCCAACAGAGGAGGTTTTGAGGCATTACAGCGCCATACCGACCTCGCCGAACTCACCACGTTGACTGTTGCTGTCGCACGACCATTTCCGGTGATCGCCGGCCGGCGACGAGGTCAGCAGCGGGTTCCTCGAGCAGTTTTAGGTGGAGGTGGCGATTTTGGTCGAGTTCCGGACACAGGAACCCTCTCCCGGCGAGTGCTTCGACGAGGGGGGCGGCGGTGAGCCTCGGGAGCGCGAGGATGACAGCCTCACGGGGCCCACGTGTCGTTCTCTGATTATTACTGCACCAGATCTGCTGTGGCGCCGGGATCTCATGCATCTATGCGGGAGATTAAGCGGACCCCGTGTGGTTTTGTTGTAGAGCTGACACGTAGCCCTGGGGCCCACCAGCCGGTGTAAACATTTCTTTGAGTTTCAGAATTTGGTTGAAACTTCAACTAGCCATAACTTTTGCTAGGAAGCTCCAAATTGATTGAACCAAATTTTGTTGGATTCAGCTTTTCGAGTACTATCCAGAAAAACAAGTTTCAGCTCATGAAACTTATTCTATTCCAGAATTAATTATCTAAATTTTAAAGTATTGGGAATTTTATCTGGAAAATTCTTTTATGGAAAATTCTGAAATTTGGCTGGGATGTTCATTTGAAAATCCTTGAGTCACTGGCAAAATTTCAGATCCATTCAAGTTCATTTAGTCCCCCTAATGGTGTGATTAAGTGAACTGCCCTGAGAAAATGGAAAATGTACAGAAACATTTTTTTCAGATTTTCTCAAATCTTGTTTAGGGCATAACTTCCTCTAGGTTTCTTCAAATGACATGAAACCAATTCCATTAGAACCATCTCAAACTCTAGTTTCCAGAAAGTAATGGTTTGAGCCATGAAAATCCCTGGAAATCCTTAGAAGCTCTAGTAATGACAAAATAGACTTTTATTTGTACGGAGCTAAAATGGACTTTGTTTCAAATGAAACTTTGTTACGTGTAGCCACCATAAAAATTCCATAGTCAAAGGGGAGGGCAAGCTAGAGTTATGGTCTTTACATATTCAATTTAACACATTGCATTTAAATTGACACATCGGACATTGCTTACGTGTAGTCGCTGAAGGCGAAGAGACCCCCGAAGTTTTGGACTTCCTACTTCCGGACGAAGCACTAACATCCGACCAGCCACAACAAGGCAAGCCCCGTTTTGCATTTAGCAAAGTTTATAAAGTTCTGCTTTATACACATATGTAGCTTGAGGTATTTATGTGCATTAGGTGTAGGATGGATGAAATCCAAATGCATAGCCAGATTATTCCAACAAGAGTGAGGGTAGTGTATAAGTCCTTGAGTAGTATATGCTCTGCTTAATGTGTATAGACTTCGGTACAAGTCGAGTAGTTGGAATCTACTCGCGAGTATAGGCTTGGGACACACGGGATTGGTTCGAGTGATGTGAGATCACTTTAGTAATAAAATGAGACTAGGCAGAGGCTAGGGCGCAGCAAGAAGAAGTCTTGTGGGCGCATCCCTGTACGTGTCGATTGAGGACCAATCCGTGTGTGGCCCACACTGATCAAGTTTGAACATACCGAAGGAAAATCGGATATATGGGCCCCGATAAACTGATGTAACATAAACCTCCGGGCGTCGAGGCATAACGCACCGATTTATAGGTGTAGGTTCAGGGCAGCAAGGTGGAAATCCGCTAACGGGCATAGAGAGATGCTCCGTGTAGGGAACCTCCTGTCCATTTGGGTGCGACCGGTTCAATGTTTGGGCTGTTTGGTAAAAGGTTATCCCGTACGACATCGAGCGAGCATGCTGTGCAGCTCCACGGGTGGGCGTACGTGACGTGCTCTTCGGGTATACCTGCAGGTGTATATCAAGTCGAATTGCCGTCCCTCACGGTGATGAGTACCACTTGGTCACTGAGTCGTGACGTAGGTTAAAATATGAAATGATGTTATTCAATATTGCTGTTATGAATAACTTGAATTGCTACATGTGTGCCACCAAATATCGCTTACTAAATTTAAGATTCATGAACTGTTAACTTGTGGCTAAAAGATGAATTAAGGATGAACTTGTAGGCGTGTCCTTTGCTTAAAATGTGCCATCCCATGATGGTTATGAACTGCATGTAGAGTTTCATGTATAGGTGAGTCGGTTAAGACTTGCTGAGCCATGGTGCCCACGGCTGCTGCTAGTGTTTGCAGGTGAGGAGTACCCCATGGACTCGGGGTACAAGTCCACCGGCGTGGGCTACCCTCCGTCAGGGACCACGGCTGAGTGGGAGCCGTACACGCCGCGTGAGCTGAGGAGTGGAGCTAGTGTGGGTTGTCCATAAGGCTGGACAACCGACTTTTGCTAGTTAGGTGGGCGTGAGTTGTATAAATTTAGCTTCCGCTGTTGTAGACTCTGTAGATAAATGTAATCTGAAGGTTTGTACTACTTTGTACATATTCAGTTGTTTTCTATGTAATACATGTGTGCCTTATGCTGTGTTCTGTCGGGTGTCGCATCGTGCGGCACCACCATCTGAGATCCTGGGCGTGCGGATTTCGGTCCGTCACAATGCTATTATCATATAACCGGTAAATTGTTCCCCACTTTACTTTTCTTTTGGATTCTAGGGATGAGATTCTTTTTAAGGGGGGAGGGATGTAAAATGCCCAAAAGTGCTAGCAAGAAATTCAGCACATTCACCTTTAGGAAAAATGAGGGGAATTAAAACATTGAATTATAACGGTGTGAGTTCAAAGTGCTGATTCAAATATCTCAAAAACTTCCAAACATGGAGATCTAAATTTTTAACTTGGGTCTTCATAATTCAAAGATGAAGCCTACAAAATTTCAGCTCATTTGGAGATGGTTTATTAAGTGTTTGGATTTAAGAGAGGAAGCCCCCAAATCCGTATTCAAATTTCAGTTTCAAATTCCAACTTTCCCAAACTGAAAAAATTGAGTTCACAAATGTGTTCCCCACATTTGAATTAGCATCCATGCCAAAATTCAGATTTGAGTTGGTTTGCTATACCTTTGAAGCAATGGAAGGAGAAATTTTCAAAATCAAATTCAAATTCCAAGAGCCAAATACAGTTCAAATTTCACACCAAAAATTTGATCCATTTGAATTTCAAAAAATTTAAATCATGACTTGGTGTAGAAGTCTAGCATTTAAGTGTGAGTAGCTGTAGGAAAAATATCATTGAAAAATGGAAAATAATTGAGGAGAGAGGGCCCACTGGTCAGCCACATACAGAAGCAAACCGGCTCTGTTCTTGGGCCGAGCACCGAGAGCACACCAGCGCTCGGTTGAACCACGACCCGACGAAATCATCATTTCACCTCATGCTTTGGCGATCAGACCGCGTGAAGGTGTCCTCCCCACGTCGTTCGGCCATGCACGGAACCATTTCACCGCTGCTGCCCTCACTCACGCGCGTTTCTTCTCTGTTCTCACCACCCGAGCGCCTCTCGGCTCCCCGTTGCCTCTGTGATACAGGCCGCAACTTGTAAGGGCCTGAGTTTTTGCACACAATCAAAGTGTTCATTACACCACACACACGTCATTTGAGAACAACTCATGAACACCTTTGAAGAGCAAGTAACCACAATCAATATGGTCAATAGAGGATGAACTCACAAAATGCAAAAGTGGTATTTCCCACATGCATCACATAGGGGCTGAGCATATGAAAAACTCCTACACCTTGCTAGGAATGCTTATGCCAAATTTCACCCAAATCCAAAACCTTTTTGAGGCATATTTGGGTATAATAAGAAATAGGCTAGTTTGAACTCAAATTCAAACTCCTTTCATCCCATGAATTCAAAAGTGGGATGCGTATTCACACTCAGCACATGTTTGTGAGCTCACACACCAATTTTCACTCCATTTGGAGTTGATCTTGACATGAGCTAAGTTTAGCAAATTCAAATGCAATTTGAATTTCAAACTGCATATGTGCTGAAAATATATTCAAACACTTCACAATTTGAATTCTATCAAGTTTAAACAGGCATTTGGTAGATAATTCAAATTTCAAAGGGTATTATTGGGACTACTATTTAGAGCAGTGGGAGAAAGTTAATTTCAGAGGTTAAAATAGAAGTGGGTCCCACCTGTCAGCCTCACTAGCAATTTAACTGACTGAAGAACTGAGCTCGGTTTCTTGCGCTCGACCGAGCAGCCGCCATGGCGAGAAACTGTGAGGACAGCACCTGGTTGCCGCCTCTGGCCACTGAACCGCCTCGCTGCCTTCTTATCCTCGCGCCCGAGCCGTCACAGCGTCATATCACCGCTATCCCAACGCTCTCCTGCACACAAACCTTGATACACCTCGCCGCTCTTCCGAGCTCTCGGCTCCACCATCGCCCGGCCAAACCCATGGTTGTCACGGTGATCTGAGACCGCAATCGAGAGCGCCAAGCCTTACTTGAGGTTCTCGCACTGGCTCCAGACCCTGATAGACCCTCCTCGAGCTCCACCGTGACATTCTTTCTTCCTCGGTTCAACCCAAGCCGCCGTCACGGGGACGACTCGTCCGGCCACCACAGCCCACCTTTCTCCGAGCTGTGAATAGCAAAGAGGTTCGCCCTCGATCCCTCTTTCATTACCGCAAGCTCCGGCGGTGTGACATAAGCTACTGACGCCAGAATTTCACGATTTTGCACCGGTGTACAAAAGAGACAGCCGGACCGATTCACAAAATTCATGATACACACCGCACCACTCATCACCTAACATATAAAACCACTTCTAGTTGTCCGTGCGAGTCCATAGGATCCGAAACTTCGAAGAACCATTGTGTGTAGCCACTGTTCTTTGAGTTTTATTAGAATTCCCGGTTTCTGACATAGGTCGCACGGTGACAGCCCAGTACGTCCGTTCCTGAGCTCCTTGGAGTTCATGTAGATCTTCCCTAGGGTGCACTGATGCTCTACGTCCTTTTGCTCGATCGTTTGGGGTGGTAGGAAGCCTGGCCGACACGGCCAAAGTTCTTCCGAAACCGACACTCGTCGCCTGCCATGTTCCGGTGGTTGTCATGTCGAGCTAAGTCCAGCACCGTGTTCCCCGTGGGGGATTAGGCAGAGGCGGTGAAAACCGTGGAGTTTGGCACATGGCATAGCCCCTCCGGCGAGCACTCCGCCGAGGGGGGCGGCGGCCGAGTGCGGAGGTCGGGAGGTAGACGAAGCTCCCGGTCCCACGTGTCAGCGGCCGATAATTTAAACCAGGGATCAGCTGTGGCACCGGATTTTCTGTGGCTGCATGCAAAGCACTCCGTAGCCCCGTGTGTCGGCCGCTGAGGAGTTGACACGTAGCCCGGTCCCACGCGCAGCGATTTAAACTTTTCCCTGATTTGCAGATTTAGTTCAAACTTCCAACCCACATAACTTTTGCTAGGAAACTCCAAATCGAGTGAACAAAATTTTGTTGGATTCTGATATCTTAGTAATTTCCAACAAATCAAGTTTCACTTTATAAAAATCCTTACTTCTCCAGACTTAATTGTTCAAAAAATTATACTGTTTAGAATTTTAACTGGAGCACCCTTTGGAGAAAAATTCCGAAATTTGGCCATGATGTTCACCATAATATACTTGAGCTACAATAAAAATTTCAGATCCATTTGAGCTCATTTCATCTACCTAATGGTGTGATTAATAAAACTGTTCCAGAGAAAATGGAAAATGGCAAGAAATATTTTTCAGAAATTCTCTGAACTTGTTTAGCTCATATCTCTAGCTAGGAACCTTCAAATTAAGTGAAACCAACTCCATTAGAACCCTCTGAAAATCTATTTTTCAGAAATTCATGGCTTGCTCCATGAAAATCCCTAGAACACCCTAAGGGCTCCAATTAAGGCGAAGTACACGATTATTTGTGGAGGACTCAAATGAGCTGTGCTACAAATGAAATTTGGTCAAGTCTCTGTTTAGGTTGTATCCAAACCACAGAAAAAGTTTCAGAGTCATTGGGCCTGTATAGCCGTACTTATGGTGTTATCAGATTCAATATCAAATTCGAATGCATTCAAATTGATACATATATGTATTATCTCATGTAGTCGCTAAGGTTGATGTCACACCCGGTTTATACGAAGAACAACCGAGTGAATATCACATGTATGCCAGGATCATTTTCTCATACACGTGATGACAAATAGTGAAGCATCATTTATTACAAGTCAGGTGTCGAATATAAATAAGTCTTACATAGCATACGTCTCGATGGACGATAAATAGTTCACGACATGTAAAGAAAGCAGCAGCAGAATGTTATTCTTGTGGGCTCCGTCACAGGCGTTGCCCGGAGGACTCCATGAACCTAGAATCCTTCTTCGGGTCTGAAGTCTTGGTCATTGAATACCACATCATCCCCTTGACCTGAGCAGCAATTTAAACCATCAAATATGCAAGTTTGAGTACCGTTGGTACTCAGCAAGTGTGGGAAAGTTATGTCATGCATGGCTAGAGCAAGGAGAGGTTGAACTCATGGTTAAAGCACTACGCAATTATTACCTATCACCTTAGCTTATTAAGCACCTACATGACTACACAGGTGAAATGGATCCCAATCTCCCAACCCATTATCAATATCAAGTAACCATAACATCATTTCCAATGTTAAGCTCCCCGCTTAACATCCACAACTTCCAAAGTCATCATCCTGTAATCATAAATAAGTCCAAGCCGCTCTTGACCGTGAGCACGGTTGTCATGACATTTTTGACTCTGCAGAGTTTGCACCACTGTACCCAGATGTAGTGATTTCATCCCCCGTTGCCGGGTGGACTAAAATAACCTCCATTATGCCAGTGGCCGCGAACCACATTCACACTTCCCAGGTGTGTAGCCAGGAGATCACTACGAAGCCTTTACAAAGGGATTCCTGATGAGCGTGAGCCCACTGAGGTTTCACCCCTAACAGCATACAAGAAGCTCCAACCCCGCTGCAGTGGCCCCCTCTTGAGCCTTGCGGTTCATATGGTAGTCCAGCTGACACCTATTCCCCGCACCATCCAACACACCCATACTACGCCGGGGATACACCTAATTAATTGGCCAAGCTGCCCCATCTCAGCATGTGGTTGGCACGGTAAAGCCAGGTTACATGCTCCATGAACCGGTCCTTAGGATCCAGGCAAGTACTAAACACAAACCCGAGTCTCGTGCACCCAGCACCAACCAAATCATCCAACTTGCCTCGATCCCTACCTCTACATAACTCATCATATCTCATTCAAGAGTAAGGTAAATAAATTGATGATCTCATGTCCAAATTATCCCATTCTAATCATGGCTAAGCATAAGCATATAAATAAATGACATGATAAAATAGATCCCAACCCAAGCTACAAGGAAACAAGGTAATGCAATTCTACGGAAAACTTCCTAGCATGGGTTTCATATTTCAATTGACAATGCAAATAATTCTATCTACACATCCTAGTATAGGATCAAAGTGGTCAAGGACACTTGCCTTCTTCCTGCTGCTCTAGGAATGGAAAGTCTTGGTCTTGGAAGGGGAGAACTTGCTCTGGGGCAGGTTCTACTCATGCCAATACACATAGCAAAAGAAAACAACAATCCTTAAGCCATAGTTCACACTTCCACTCATGCAAACCACACATACATACATATGGGAGTCATTCACATTACTAAGTGTTGTGGTAATCCTAGATGTGTTGATTTTTGGACTACATGCACTTTTAAACATATGTATATGATTTCTAACTTTTGAATTCAGATTTCTATTTGCACACTATATATGAATTTCCAATTTAAACAAATTCTTTATATTCAATTAATACACTCTTTAGCTACCAAGTTTGCATGGAAGGTAATTTCCTACTCCAAATGGGTTTTCAGATCTTCTACCAAATCCTAAATTGAAGTCTTTGGATTTGGAGACTTCATTTATCATTTTCTAATTATGCATACCTATTTTCCTATATTTTCCAGATTTATTTTCTATGCCTAAAAGTGAGTTTTAAATCTTAAATAGTAGGACTATCATCTAAACAGAATAGGTTCTGATCTAAAATATTAAATAATATACTTTTGAACTTCTCCTCTGATGTGAACTAATTTAAATTTATTTATCAGTTTTCAGAATTATTTCCTAGCCTAAAAATGTGTTTCTAGAACTAATAAATATGAACAACACTTAAGCAGATTTCATTTCAGCCTAAAATCTATTTTTAGTTCATTCTAAAGTTTTTCAAGTGCTAGGAGAGTTTAAATTTAAATTTGCACATGTGTTTGCCTTACCTTTTAAATTTAAATCCTAGTCACATATTCAAATTTCTAAGTTTAATATCTTATAGGGTCAAAAAGGTAAATCCACCCTACTACAGGGTCTAATTTTTTATTTCATAATTTACAGGGGTCTAACTACACATAACAGAGGGGTTTTCCTAATTTTTATTAAGTCCAGGGGCTCAAACTGATTTTTAAATGAATTTACACGAATTTCTGATGTTCCAGGGGCTAGATCAGAAGTTTCCGGGGCTAGCTCATGTTTTCCGAGATCCCCAGGGGTAGTGCGTAAGAATCCCGGCCTTTATAACACGGGGCTGACGTGGACCATCCGATTTAAAATAGACGGCTCAGATTAGATTGCTGAACCGGTACGCTCGGTTTTTAATTCTACCGTGCGATTTAAAATAGACGGCCCTCACGAGGCCACGTCACCCTGGCCGGAGCCAGCCCACGCTGCCCGGCGGCGCGCGGCGGCGGGAGGCGGCGATCTCGCCGGAGATATTCGGATTTTCATCTATACTTCCTAGAACTTGGATTTCACGGCATAGAACGGTAGAGGGGAGGTCGGGGATCTCACCTCGGGGTTTTTCTTGAGCTCGGAGGCCCTGGAAGGCGGTCGGCGACGAGGTCCGAGATGAAATAGCGGTGGTGCTCGCCGGAGCTGTGTGTAGAGCGCAAAACACCGGATTTCCTTCACCTGCGAGATTCCCCGGAGGCGGTGGAACATGATCAGCGCGTTAGATCAGGAAATCCAAGCGAGGATCGAAGGAAAACGGCGGTAGAAGCTTTGGTTATCACCGGGAGGAAAAACAGCCAATCGGGGGGGGGGGGGACAGGGCGATGTCGACGTTTATATAGGCGAGGGGGGGCGGCGGTCTGTTGGGATCGAATTGGAGTCGTCCGGGACCGGGAGTCGGGCTGGGGGCGCGGGTTTCCGGAGTTGGTTGCGATCGGGCGCGAGGAAGAGTCCGGCCGTTGGGCGCGCCGGAGGTAGGAGATGACACGCGGGCCCCGCGTGTTAGTGAGAGGGAGAGAGGGTGCGCGGTCGTGGGCTGCCGCGAGGGGGGAAGAATAGTGGGCCAGCTGGCGGGTTTTGGCCCACTGGCCGGTTTGGTTTTCTTTTTCTTTTTTTCCTTTTCTTTTCTGATTTGATTTGAATTTGAATTCCAATTTGAATTTGAATTTCTGCACCACATGCAATACGTCCAAAATTTTTTAAATTCCCCTCTTAACAGATTTTGGGGTGTTACAGCTCTACCCCCCTTAAAAGAAATCTCGTCCTCAAGATTGGTGGTTCTAGGAAAACAATTCCGAAAACTGTGCCTTAAGCTCGTCTTTTCGCTCCCATGTGACGTCCTCTTCCGAGTGATGCTTCCACTGCATCTTGCACATCCGAATTCTTTTATTTCTTGTGAGGCGTTCCATTGTCTCCAAAACCTTGACCGGTTGCTCGGCATAAGACAGATCCTCTCCTACGTCAACCTCATTCATGGGTAACATCTCTTCAGGCATCCTTAGACATTTCTTGAGCTGTGACACATGGAATACATCATGCACATCCTATAGGCGAGCCGGTAGTTCTAGTTGATATGCCACTTAACCTTTCCTCTCTAGAATCTGAAAGGGTCCGATGTATCGAGGTGATAACTTCCCTTTCACCTTGAACCGACGAAGTCCTCGGATAGGGGACACCTTGAGATAGACATAGTCCCCCACGTTGAAAACAAGCTCTCTTCTCCGTACATCGGCATAACTCTTTTGTCGGGTCTGTGCTATCCTCAAGTTGTTGCAGATTTCCCTCACTTTTTCCTCGGCTTCTTGTAGTACTTCGGGCCCAAACACTTTACTTTCCCCCGTTTGGTTCCAAAATAGGGGAGTTCTGCACTTCCTCCCATACAAAGCCACAAATGGTGACATCTTCATACTAGCCTGATAGCTTTGTTATAGGAGAACTCCACATACGGTAAGTTCTTATCCCAACTCCTATTGTTCTTGAGCACACACGCTCTCAGCATATCTCCGTCTGCCTGTCAGTCTGGGGTGATAGGCAGAACTAAAATTTAGATGGGTTCCCAGGGTTTCATGTAACTTCTGCCAGAACCTTGAGGTGAACTGTGTCCCTCGATCTGACACTATCTTCTTTGGCACTCCATGGAAACACATGATCCTTGACATGTACAATTCTGCCAATTTGGATCCACTGTAGCTTTCTTTCACGGGGATGAAATGAGCTACCTTGGTTAGCCTGTTGATGATGACCCATATCGAATCATATCCCGATTGGGTCCTAGGCAGTCCCACTATGAAATCCATACCGATTTCTTCCCATTTCCATTCAGGCACTTTGAGTGGTTGCAACAGTCCCGCGGGTCGTTGATGTTCTGCTTTCACCAACTGACATGTGTCACATAGGGCAACATGTTCCGCGGCATCTCGCTTCATTCCATACCACCAATATCTGCTCTTGAGGTCATGATACATCTTCGTACTTCCAGGATGAATGGAATAATCAGAATCATGAGCCTCCTTCAAAATCAATTCACGGATCTCCTTCACTTCAGGCACACAGATTCTTTTCCCGTGCCATACCGTACCTTGTTCATCCTCTCTAAACCCAGGGGCTTTATTATCCTTGATGAGTTCTCTAATCTCTTGTATCTTCTCATCATTCTTCTGACCGTTGCGTATATCTTGCTCTAATGTGGAGTCCACTTCCATGGCGATGGCTTCACCACTATTCACCAGACATAGATTGAGTTCTATAACCTCTTCCTTCAATTCTGTAGCATGTCCTTCAAGCTCAACCTATTGACCTGCACCTTCCGGCTTAAAGCATCTGCCACGACATTTGCTTTCCCAGGATGGTAGTTGATTCCCACATCAAAGTCATTGATTAGCTCTAACCATCTCCTTTGTCTGAGGTTGAGATCTGGCTGTGTGAAAATGTACTTTAGGCTGTTATGATCCGTATATATCTCTGTCCTTTTCCCCATCAAGTAATGTTGCCAGATCTTCAATGCGTGTACCACTGCGGCTAGCTCTAGGTCATGTGTAGGATAGTTCTTCTCATGTTTTCGGAGCTGCCGGGACGCGTAGGCCACGACATGCCCCTCTTGCATGAGAACACATCCCAACCCGTTTCCAGAGGCACCACAGTACACCGAAAAGTTCTTCTGCATATCTGGCATAACTAGCACTGGGGTTGTTGTCAATCTTTTCTTCAGTTCCTGAAAACTCGTCTCACACTGTGGTGTCCAGGTGAATGTGATTCCCTTCTCCAACAATTTGGTGAGGGGTCTCGAAATCTTGAAGAAACCCTCGATAAACCGTCGATAATACCCAGTCAATCCTAAGAAGCTTCGAACTTCCCCGACATTTTCAGGGGTCTTCCACTTCTGTACATCCTCGATCTTGGCGGGATCTATAGAGATTACTCCCTCTGACATTATATGTACTAAGAAGGGAACTCTCTTCAACAAAAATTCAAACTTGCTCAGCTTGGCGTATAGTTGGTGTTCTCTCAGCTTTTGCAACACCAACCTTAAATGCCTCTCATGTTCTTCTTCATCTTTGGAAAAGACGAGAATGTCATCAATGAAAACCACCACAAATTTGTCCAGATATTCCATGAATATCTTGTTCATGAGATACATGAAGTATGCCGGGGCATTAGTTAGCCCGAAAGGCATGACGGTGTATTCATACAGTCTGTACCGAGATACGAAAGCTGTCTTTGGAATATCAGTCTGCCTTATGTTAAGTTGGTGGTACCCCGACCTGAGATCAATTTTCGAGAACACACAAGCTCCCCTCAACTGATCAAACAAGTCTTCAATGCGGGGTAATGGGTACTTGTTCTTGATGGTTACTTCATTCAACGCACGGTAGTCTACGCATAACCTTTGGGTCCCTTCCTTCTTGGGCACAAATACCACTAGAGCTCCCCATGGTGAGGAACTAGGATGAATGTACCCCTTCTCTGTCAATTCTCTCAAATGTTCCTTGAGTTCTTCCAGCTGTTTGGAGTCCATCCGATAGGGTCTCTTGTATATCGGAGCTGTTCCAGGCACTAGCTCAATCGCGAATTCCACTTCACGATCGGGGGGCGTACCTGGCAACTCCTCCGGAAAAACATATGGATAATCCCTGATGATCCTGATCTCCTTCACTTCCACCTCAACTTGATTGAGTTTAATATCCCTCTTAGGCTCTTGTATGGATATGAACTTTACTCTTGTGCCACTAGGGTGAGTTAGTTCCACCGTTCTTGTCGAACAATGGATGATTCCTTTATGTTTTGTCAACCAATCCATACCCAAAATAATATGTATCCCTTGTGAATCTATCACTATGAGGTTGGCAGTAAATACTACCCCATTAATGTCTAGATTCACCTTGGGACACACTTGTATAGTCCTTATCTCTCCCCCTGGAGAGTTCACTGCTAGCATATGGTTCATTTGTGTTGTTGCTAGATCATGCTTCTTAACAAACCCTTGAGCAATGAAGGAGTGGGTAGCACCAGAATCAAACAACAGGGTTGCAATGTGTAAATTGGCAAGAAACTTACCAATTACCACGTCAGGTGCCTCTTGCGCTTCCTCCATGGTCACGTGGTTCACCCTTCGTCGCATCACATTCTGCTGTTGTGGCTGCATGGGATTCTTCTTTGGGCACTTATGGGCGTAGTGCCCCACTTCCCCACAGTTGAAGCATTGCACCCCAACCTTAGGTGCCTGGCCTTTGTTGTCTTGGGGTTGGTTCGGTGGTCATTGTACTGCTGGTCGAGGTTGACATGTGGGGCGAGGCTGCTGTACAAACTGACGTTGTGGCTGTGCTGGTGCTGGCGGAGGTCTGAAATTCGGGTTGTACCCTCTTGGTGCTGAGTAGGGTACCACAACACGGCTCGTCTTCCCTGCGGGTGGCTGCATCAGTCGTGGGTGTGTGTTGCTACCCGAGGCTTGGTGTGACCATCCCGCCTTCCTCTTGTTTTCATTTTCCAAGGCCTTCAGCTTCCTCTCCACAACAAATGCTCTGTCTACCATCTTTTGGAAGCTTTCATACTCGTTGGAGAACATTGCACATTGCATCTCCGCAGTAAGTCCTTCCACAAAGCAGTCCTGTTTCTGCTCATCAGTTTCGATGTCCCGTGGTGCATAACGGGATAGTTGGGTGAACTTAGTGAGGTATTCCCTCACAGTCATGTTTCCTTGCTGCAGTCCCAAAAACTCCTTCCTCTTGTTTTTGAGTTCACCCCTTGTTATGTAATGGTTGCGGAAACTGCGCTTGAACTCTTCCCAAGTGATGTTCTCGGGGTCATGATGGGCTGCCACGTAAGTGGTCCACCAATCAGCAGCAGGTCCATGCAATTGGTGAGAGGCAAACAGCACCCTCTCATACCCTTGGCATTGTATGATCCTCATCTTGCTCTCAATGGTCTTTAGCCAGTCATCTGCCTCCAGAGGTTCAGCAGCACTTGCAAACTTTGGAGGTTGAGTCCCTAGAAACTCACTCAACCTTGGTTGGCGTGGTGCAGCTTGTGGGGGTGGAGCTTGGTGCAAGTTGGCCACCACTTGAGTTAGGCTCTGAATGAGCTGATTCTGATTTTCAAGCATTTGGTGGTTGGGATCAGCTCCTTCACGGCGACCACCCCTGTCTTGTCCTCCAGAAAGATGAGGGTTGCCGGCCTCATCGTTGTTGTTGGCAGGGTTGGCACCACGACCCTTTCCTCTTCCTGCCATCTATCATGCTCAACCAGATGTTAATTTAAAGCATTATGCATTAACTTCCCAAATTTGCTTGTTTAAACTTAAACTTTTGAGGCCTTATTATATTAACACTTTCTGAGGGTTTCATGTCTCATGCGAAAATAAATGCACTCTTAAATTCATAGGGGTTCACATATCAAAGCAAAACATCATAAAGACGAGGTTGTGGACAAATGCCCATGGCTTCCACAACTCACGTCACACACCAAACATTAAGACACCATTAACTAAGGTATTGACTCGACTACTCGGTAATCTGCTGAACTAAGGGAAAGGACTCTACACGACTCGTATCACTGAGCTGGCTCTTCGAGGTCTTCCTCATTATTGCGGCTGCCCTCTGATTCTGCTTCGGGTGGGGAAGCTGCTGGTGGAGAAGTGCGGCGACGCCTGCTCGCCCGGCAGTCCGGGGAGTCAGGAGTCCATGTGTCATTCACGGTGACACACAGTTCATTCCCATCTCCTCTTTCTCTCGCCCTCAAGCTGGCTCGAAGCAACGCCTCAGTCTCCTTCAGGGTGTCACGAACATCCTGATGCTCCTGCTGACACTCTTGCAGTCGAGTGCTGAGCATGGCAGCATCCTCCAAGTACAGGTCCATGTGCTCATGGGAAGTCCCCTGCTGCACTGGCGGGTACTTGTACTCCACGGTGCCACTCTCACGCTTGAGGACATACATGTACTCAGTCCCGTCCAGGTGGCGACAGTTGATGTAACTCTGGCAGGTGATGGCCTCCCACGTGACATCCTTCTCAGCATCGACCTGTGTCGCCCTACAAGTTGGAGAACGGTGGATCTTGAGCAGCTGATTTTCATGGATAATCCTCATTTCTGAACTCCATTCTTCCCGCTTCTCACGGACGGTCCGGGTGGAGCTGTAGTGTATGATTAGCTTGCCCGTATTGCCGGCAGCGTGGAGCATACGCCGTAGACGGCGCAACAAGCCTCCTACTGCCAACCCATAGGAGTGGTACGTCACCAGATGGTTCTCCTCTCTCAAGGCAAGGGAAACTACTGGAACTCTCCCTCCGGTGGACTTGCGGGCGGTGCGGATCATGCGAACCATCTAAAACATAAAGCATTTAAAATTAAGTTAGATAAGAGTTAAACAAAAATTGTATTTTGAATAAAAGTTGGGGTAAGATGAATAAAGTGACCCCATTAAATAACACCTTCAACCCACACTTTTGTAAAATAGTTTTTTAAGAAAATAGGGTCCTTAAATACATCCATTTCTTCCTAGGTCCACATTCCTACGAGCAACCTTGGCTCTGATACCACTTCTGTCACACCCGGTTTATTCGAAGAACAATCGAGTGAATATCACATGTATGCCAGGATCATTTTCTCATACACGTGATGACAAATAGTGAAGCATCATTTATTACAAGCCAGGTGTCGAATATAAATAAGTCTTACATAGCATACGTCTCGATGGACGATAAATAGTTCACGACACGTAAAGAAAGCAGCAGCGGAATGTTATTCTTGTGGGCTCCGTCACAGGTGTTGCCCAGGGGACTCCATGAACCTAGAATCCTTCTTCGGGTCCGAAATCTTGGTCATTGAACACCACATCACCCCCTTGACCTGAGCAGCAATTTAAACCAACAAATATGCAAGTTTGAGTACCGTTGGTATTCAGCAAGTGTGGGAAAGTTATGTCATGCATGGCTAGAGCAAGGAGAGGTTGAACTCATGGTTAAAGCACTACGCAATTATTACCTATCACCTTAGCTTATTAAGCACCTACATTACTACACAGGTGAAATGGATCCCAATCTCCCAACCCATCATCAATATCAAGTAACCATAACATCATTTCCAATGTTAAGCTCCCCGCTTAACATCCACAACTTCCAAAGTCATCATCCTCTAATCATGAATAAGTCCAAGTCACTCTTGACCGTGAGCATGGCTGTCATGACAGTTTTGACTCTGCAGAATTTGCACCACTGTACCCACATGTAGTGATTTCACCCCCCGTTGTCGGGTGGACTAAAAGAACCTCCGTTATGCCAGTGGCCACGAACCACATTCACACTTCCCAGGTGTGTAGCCAGGAGATCACTACGAACCCTTTACAAAGGGATTCCCGACGAGCGTGGGCCCACTGAGGTTTCACCCCTAAAAGCATACAAGAGGCTCCAACCCCGCTGCAGTGGCCCCCTCTTGAGCCTTGCGGTTCATATGGTAATCCAGCTGACACCTATTCCCCGCACCATCCAACACACCCATACTACGCCGGGGATACACCTAATTAATTGGCCAAGCTGCCCCATCTCAGCATGTGGTTGGCACGGTAAAGCCAGGTTACATGCTCCATGAACCGGTCCTTAGGATCCAGGCAAGTACTAAACACAAACCCGAGTCTCGTGCACCCAGCACCAACCAAATCATCCAAAATGCCTCGATCCCTACCTCTACATAACTCATCATATCTCATTCAAGAGTAAGGTAAATAAATTGATGATCTCATGTCCCAATTATCCCATTCTAATCATGGCTAAGCATAAGCATATAAATAAATGACATGATAAAATAGATCCCAACCCAATATACAAGGAAACAAGGTAATGCAATTCTAGGGAAAACTTCCTAGCATGGGTTTCATATTTCAATTGACAATGCAAATAATTCTATCTACACATCCTAGTATAGGATCAAAGTGATCAAGGACACTTGCCTTCTTCCTGCTGCTCTGGGAATGGAAAGTCTTGGTCTTGGAAGGGGAGAACTTGCTCTGGGGCAGGTTCTACTCATGACAATACACATAGCAAAAGAAAACAACAATCCATAAGCCATAGTTCACACTTTCACTCATGCAAACCACACATACATACATATGGGAGTCATTCACATTACTAAGTGTTGTGGTTATCCTAGATGTGTTGATTTTTGGCCTACATGCACTTTTAAACATATGTATATGATTTCTAACTTTTGTATTTAGATTTCTATTTGCACACTATATATGAATTTCCAATTTAAACAAATTCTTTATATTCAATTAATACACTCTTTAGCTACCAAGTTTGCATGGAAGGTAATTTCCTACTCCAAATGGGTCTTCAGATCCTCTACCAAATCCTAAATTGAAGTCTTTGGATTTGGAGACTTCATTTATAATTTTCTAATTATGCATATCTATTTTCCTATATTTTCCATATTTATTTTCTATGCCTAAAAGTGAGTTTTAAATATTAAATAGTAGGACTTATCATCTAAACAGAATAGGTTCTGATCTAAAATATTAAATAATATACTTTTGAACTTCTCCTCTGATGTGAACTAATTTAAATTTATTTTATCAGTTTTCAGAATTATTTCCTAGCCTAAAAATGTGTTTCTAGAACTAATAAATATGAACAACACTTAAGCAGATTTCATTTCAGCCTAAAATCTATTTTTAGTTCATTCTAAAGTTTTCCAAGTGCTAGGAGAGTTTAAATTTAAACTTCCACATGTGTTTGCCTTACCTTTTAAATTTAAATCCTAGTCACATATTCAAATTTCTAAGTTTAATATCTTATAGGGTCAAAAAGGTAAATCCACCCTACTACAGGGTCTAATTTATTATTTCATAATTTTCCAGGGGTCTAACTACACATAATAGAGGGGTTTTCCTAATTTTTATTAAGTCTAGGGGCTAAAACTGATTTTTAAATGAATTTACACGAATTTCTGAAGTTCTAGGGGCTAGATCAGAAGTTTCCGGGGCTATCTCGTGTTTCTGAGATCCCCAGGGGGTAGCACGTAAGAATCCCGGCCTTTATAACGCGGGGCTGACGTGGACCGTCCGATTTAAAATAGACGGCTCAGATTAGATTGCCGAACCAGTACGCTCGGTTTTTAATTCGACCGTGCGATTTAAAATAGACGGCCCTCACGAGGCCACGTCACCCTGGCCGGAGCCAGCCCGCGCTTCCCGGCGGCGGGAGGCGGCGATCTCGCCGGAGATCTTCGGATTTTCGTCTATACTTCCTAGAACTTGGATTTCATGGCATAGAACGGTAGAGGGGAGGTCGGGGATCTCACCTCAGGGTTTTTCTTGAGCTCGGAGGCCCTCGAAGGCGGTCGGTGGCGAGGTCCGAGATGAAATAGCGGCGGTGCTCGGCGGAGCTGTGTCTAGAGCGCAAAACACCGGATTTTCTTCACCTGCGAGATTCCCCGGAGGCGGTGGAACATGATCAGCGCGTTAGATCAGATCCGAGCGAGGATCGAAGGAAAACGGCGGTAGAAGCTTCGGTTCTCACCGGGAGGAAAAACAGCCGATGGGGGGGAGGGACAGGGCGATGTCGACATTTATATAGGCGAGGGGGGGGCGGTGGTCTTTTGGGATCGAGTTGGAGTCGTCCGGGACCGGGAGTCAGGCTGGGGGCGCGGGTTTCCGGAGTTGGTTGTGATCGGGCGCGAGGAAGAGTCCGGCCGTTGGGCGCGCTGGAGGTAGGAGATGACACGCGGGCCCCGCATGTCAATGAGTGGGAGAGAGGGCGCGCGGTCGTGGGCTGGCGCGAGGGGGGGAAGAATAGTGGGCTGGCTGGCAGGTTTCGGCCCACTGGCCGGTTGGGTTTTCTTTTTCTTTTTTTCCTTTTCTTTTCTGTTTTGATTTGAATTTGAATTTGAATTTCTGCACCACATGCAATACGTCCAAAATTTTTTAAATTCCCCTCTTAACAGATTTTGGGGTGTTACAGTTGAGGTGGAGCCCGAGGTCTTAGACTTCATCACTCCAGAGGATCAGATAGCCTATGACCAACCGCACCAAGGCAAGCTCCGGTTTGCATTAGCCTTATTATAAATTTTACTGTTTTGAGAACTTACTTTGAGCACCCACTTAAATTTTGCATGAGAGTCTTGTTTGAAAACCCAAATGCATAGCCAAGAAAACCCTGGGTTGGGCTTAGGTTTGTAAACCTCGATTAGCTACTGCAATGCTAAGATAGTGTAGGATTCGGTACAAGTCAAGTAGTTGGAACTGCTCGCGAGAATATGCTAGAGGCACACTACTCGGGTAAAGATAGCAAATGGAACACATGGCAAGAAAAATGAGACCGAGCGGAGAGTAAGGGCAGCACGACGTTGGGGCCTGGGTGCCATAGCTCCGCTTGTGTCGATTGAGGACTGAGCCGTGTGCGGGCCTGTTTAACAAGCTAGAACAGTACCGAAGACCTAAAAGATATATGGTAACCGGGAAACCGATGTAATTTGGGTAGCTGGATGTTGAGGCATTGCTTGTCGTCCAGAGGGTAGGTTGAGAGCTTGAGGTGTAAATCGGCTGGCGGCACTGCAGATGCGCGTGCAGAGACCTCTTGCTCGGGACGATAGGACCTGTTCAACATTTGGCTGACGGATGAAAGGTGGTCGTGTACGACGTCCGTGATGGTTGCTGTAGGCAACATCGAGTATGGGCATACGTGACGGGTTATTCGGGTAACCCTGTAGGTGTAAATTGATTATAATCGCCGTCCCTCGTGGTCAGTGAGTACCACTTGTTCAATGTACCGTGACATAGAAAGAACAGGCTAGAGTCATGTAAAAGTTGCTGATTGAAAGCTATACCTTGATTGTTAATGACTTGCTGTAGTTTAGAGCAAATTAAAGTTCTTTTCAACCTTGGGCAAAGTACATGATAGAAATGTGTTTCTTGTTTGATTGCGGCTCTCTCATGTGCCTTAGCGTGAGGTTCTCCACAACTGCTGCTAAAACTTGAAAGTAAGGTTCAAATAATTAGGCGAGTCCTTTGCAACTTATTTACCTCATGTACCCTGAATCCCTCATGTAGAAGTTTCATGTATAGGAGACACGGGTCAGACTTGCTGAGCCTTCGTTCTCACTGCTTGTGTTTGAAGCTTTTGCAGGGTGTTATGAGGAAGAGACTCCAGATGAGGAGACGGAACCCCAAGAGGGAAACCCCGTCGAGTGGGAGTTGTGCCCGCCGCCGTGTTAGTGTGCGTGTGTGCTAGCGGGGACACGTTCACGGGCTGAACGTGAACTCGATGCGTAGTCTACGCCCGTGAATGTAGACTGAACATATTTTGTTGTAAAAATGTTCATAAACTCGTTTATGTAATAAAACTTTGCTTCCACTTTGTACCATTTTATGTGTGTTATCCGGTGCTGTGCAACGCAGCACGCCTCAGCGTGATCCTGGCTCGGCGAGGCCATGGGGCCGTCGCAGCGTGGTATCAGAGCTCGCTTGAGGTTTACCACACTAAAAAGGTCATCTTTTTCAAAAACTCGGTGAGGAACGAGTTAGTAGCACATATAAGGATGTTATTAGTGTATAGAAAGTGGCAATACTAACCTATTTTCTTATGTTGGAAAATCATGCATCTCGGGACGTCATATGCCTTGGGGGGTGCATGTAAGTGCGCACAAGCTGAAGGGTGGAGCCTCACGGGTGGCAGGTAATCCGGCCCGCTTTAATATCCTCTATGACCCTTCATGTCGTTTGGGATATTCGAGCAACTCCCTTCCCTGCCGTGCTACGGGCAAGTTTGGCAGACCCCATCACGTGGTCAGTAACGTGAACACGTAGCTCAAGGTGTGTTTGGCTTGAGTACAACCGTGCGAGTGATGACGGACGGTTGGATGAACTGTATTGGTACCGGGCTCGGTGTGCAGCCGAGTCTGATGATTGTGTGAGTTATTTGCAGGTAGTATAACCACGAATCGGTATACGAGTAGCATCCGTGTGCGAGAGACGTTTAGTGCCACTGAACTAACAAAGCCGGCTAAGTCCGGTATAGGTTTTTCTTTGTGAGGAACGCAGTACTGACATGAACTGGTGAAGCATCAATGTCACACTCCACTAAATGAGCAACCTCATCATAAAACTTGAATGTTTTAATCCAGAGTACTAAAACTTTGAGGTAACTCCTTCCCTTAATCAGGATGTTCAAAGTTAACAAGTTTTTCAACTTATAGGATACTAAGGACAGAGTCCTCTATTTTCAGCTGAAATAAGGCTGAAGTTAATCAGAGGTTATAGGTTGAGTTCTTTCGAGGTTGGGGTCATATGATACATTTATGGAAAGCCTAGGAAGATATTTACAACTTTTCTATTGAAGTCCAGAGGTTTTTCATCCCTTAACTAGTCGAAAAACGCAGTAGAGTTGAAGCTGTCCAGAAAACAGGGTAGAGCAAATACTCTCTGTAACTCTCTGTAAATGGAGCATAACTTCCTGCATAAAAATCCAAAAATAGAAAATGGGGTAGTCTGAAAATTTCTTGAGATGGGTTACAACTTTGTAATATAAAGTTTTGTCAAATTTTTTGTAGAATTAACTGGAATTCTTGGATCAAATCAGTACCTCAAGCAGGGAGGTGCTGTCCAATTTTCTCCAGAAATTCTGTCAACTTTGACATCTCATAACTTTTGAACCAGGACAGATCATAGGCCAAGTAAATACTTTATGGAAATATATTGAAGTTAGCTTTAACTTTGGTGTTGAGCTCCAGAATTGGATTTGCTTTTAGCATGGTCTAAATCAGGTTGAAATGGAAACTGGTCAGGGCTGTCAGTTTGGGCAGCAGACCAGCAATCAAATTGTTCTAAGTTTGAGTTGTGTTCCAAGTTTTATAAGTTCAATGACATGTTTTATGTTATAACTCAATGAATTAGTGTTGGAATAAATATTTGACCTTTTTCAAATATGTTTCTACAGATGACAGCGGATGGAAAATTGGAGAACGGGTGGGTGGTATCCCACTGTTCTCACCACAGCGGTTACCCGGAAGTGTTGAGGCAAATGCTTCAATATTTCAGATACGTTGAGATGCTGCAGTACTTCACCAAGGAAGAAGGCGAGGAGGGGAACAAGATGTGGACAATCCATGTCGAAGTTCCTGCAGGACCCATGCCACCCGGTTGGGCGACGTTCACCGTCACGGTGAGAGGTAGGCAGCCGGAGGAAATGTGGCAAGTGGCAGCCCGCGACACTATGTCGCGTTTCTGCCAACTACACGTGAGAGCTATGGAGGGCACTCCATATGCGCTCGTTCTGGTGGAGGGACGAGCTAATCATTTGTGGGGGCAAAAGGTACGTGGAGGCAACAGAGCCCAAGGTACAACCCCGCGAAGGCAAACCTCAGCCTCCAGTTGAGGGCAGGAAAAGCCGTGATGGACAGCCAAGCTGTTCATACGGATTGTCTTGCTGGGAAGCTCAAGGAGATCACCAGCCGTGGAGATCATTTCGAGAGTGCTCACAGCGCACTCCGAAATGTTCTCCTTCTGACGATAAATAGACTGAATGAGCAACACAATCAGTTGCATCGTCTGAAGAAAGCAAGGAAGAAAAGCCGCGTCGACATCACGGCGTTGCAACAGCAAGTGCAAGCCTTGACCCAGCAAAATGAGGTCCTTACTCAAGAGCGTGATGACACTATTGAGGATGGGCAAGGCTGGGAAGAGGACTACAACCAGGGCATAGACGAGGTGCATCTGTTGCAGGACCTCATACCTCCGGTAATGGGCCTACCGATGGTAGGTGCCGTACCTGTGTTTTTGGGTATCCCTGCGATGGGGGAACCTAAAACGGAAGAGGAGGTCATGGACCCTGAGCCACCAGCAGAGGTAGCGGAGGAGGATGACCCACAGGAGGTCGAGTTCTACTCCGAGTAGTGACATTACTGTTGCCAAGTAGGGCAGCGAGGGTGGTATAGGAAAAACTTTTGTAATCAGTGACATGTCGTGTAGACAGTAGTATATGTATAGGTAGTGACGACATGAGCACGACTCCCGGAGACCCGAGAATAATGTATCTTGTATAAAGTTTATGTTTTATCAATATATGTTAATGTTGTGCAAGTTATTCATGTGTCACTTCAATACCTACTGTTTCATATGGAATTTTAAGAATGACATGTGCTACCGCTGCTGTTTTGAATTTCAGAATGACTCGCACTCGTGCCAACCCAGATGTTGGGGGTTCTAGTCAGGGGGGAGAGGCCTCCCAACAGCCTCTAGAGGATTCCTCGGGATAGCAACAGCAGCAACAGCAACAGCAACAACCACCACCGCCAATGGTTACATTGGCCGACATCGTTGCGGCGACGGCGTGTTCTCATCAGCAGCACACGGAGTTGCTGCAGACACTTATTGCAAATACGTCTCGACCCGAGAGGCGTCAAGATTGCGAGGAGCACCAACAAAGCTCCGACTCCGACTTTCTGGCTACTCATCCCCCGGTATTCTCAAGGACGGATGAACCCCTCAATGCGTA
This sequence comes from Neostapfia colusana, assembly GCA_030760725.1. Lineage (NCBI taxonomy): Eukaryota > Viridiplantae > Streptophyta > Magnoliopsida > Poales > Poaceae > Neostapfia > Neostapfia colusana. The sequence goes on from JASWHV010000011.1 coordinate 24,106,491, forward strand.
CAACTGGCTCCGCACGATGGAGATGAAGTTCGGGCTGCTCCAAGTGAGTGAGCAGCGCAAGACTCGGTTCGCGGTCCAACAGCTTCAAGGATCCACGAGCGCTTGGTGGGCAAACTACTGTGCCTCGCAACCCACCGAGCGAGTTACGACCTGGGCAGAGTTCCGGACGGCCTTCAGGGCCTATCACATACCGCCAGGTCTTATGAAGAGGAAGACAGAGGAGTTCCTTCGCAGGCAGCAAGGAAGCCGGAACGTGCTGGAGTACTCCAGAGCGTTCAATGATCTTGCTCTCTACACTTCTTATCACGCCGACACCGACGAGAAGTGGTGGGATCATTTTTACCAGGGGCTTAACCCGCTCCTGAAGGACAAGCTGGTGATATTCAATCGCGGCAGCCTCAATGATATTATTGATGCTGTGATTGTTCAGGACGACTCCGGTAAGGAGTTAGTGGCGGCGGAGACGAAGAGAAGCACGGCGCAAAGCAGCGGAGAAGGAGGTGGTCCTTCTCAAAAATACCGGATGGTGTATCGCTCACCATCGGGTCAACGCTGGCAGCCACCACAGAGGCCGATGCCATTCCGCAGTCGGTCATATTCTCCACCGGCATTCAGACCGGCACTACCAGCATCACCTCGGCAGCAACAACAGCAGCAGCGGGCGATGCCGCGTGCGTTTGCACCTCAGCAGCGCATGCCGGGCTTTCGTCCCCCAAGCACGGGCCAGTCAGCAGCCACATGCCTCAAATGTGGTCGCTCAGGACACTTCGCCAACAACTGTCCTGAGAGGCAACGCGGCGGAGTAATACCACAGTTTCCAGGGAGGAATCAGCCCTGGAATCCCACTAATGCGCAGCGGGCAAATCTTAAGCCCGGCACCGTCCACCAACTCACCATAGAGGACGTGTCGGAGGGAGAGCCAATCCTTTCGGGTATGTTCCAACTCCACCAGCATCCCGCCATAGTGTTATTTGATTCAGGCGCCACACATAATTTTATTAGCCAAGCTTTTATTGATAAACACAGCTTGCAAATACTACCCACCGAAAGTCCATATTTGATTTGTTCACCAGGTGGGAAGATTTCAGCAAGCATGATGGTTTCCAAAGTACCATTATGCTTAGCGGGTAGAGTATACCCCACGTCTCTCATAGCTTTAGAGGGACAAAAGGTTGATGTAATCTTAGGGATGTCGTGGTTAACCCGCCACGGCACTGTTTTAGACACCATCCTCTGAGTCGTGCATCTACACTCAGAAATGCACGAGTCACATTCATTATTCTGGACAGTCCAGAAATAAAACTTCCAAGTGTATATCAAGCTACCACCATCAGATTGGAAGACATTCCAGTAGTCCGTGAGTTCCTTGATGTGTTCCCAGATGATTTACCGGGGATGCCGCACGACCGAGAGGTGGAGTTCAAGATTGAACTTGCACCGGGAACTATATCAATCTCCCGAAGGCCGTACAAGATGGCGCCCAAGGAATTGGCGGAACTAAAGACGCAGTTAATGGACCTGCTGGAGAAGGGTTTTATTAGGCCGAGCTCCTTGCCATGGGGCTGTTCGGCACTATTTGTTAAGAAGAAGGATGAGATGTTGCGGCTTTGCGTGGACTATCGTCCACTAAACGCCGTAACCATTAAGAACATGTACCTGTTACCACGGATTGACATGTTGTTTGATCTGTTGGTCAAAGCAAAGATCTTTTCCAAGATGGACTTAAGATCCGGGTACCATCAGATTAAGATACGGGCTGAGGATATTCCGAAGACGGCTTTCTCGACGAGGTACGGACTTTATGAGTACCTGGTCATGTCCTTCGGCCTCATCAACGCTCCATCTCACTTCATGTACTTGATGAACTCGGTATTCATGGGGGAGCTGGAAAAGTTTGTCATGGTCTTCATCAATTATATATTGGTATATTCCAAGTCAGAGGAAGAGCACGCAAAGCATCTGCGTATAGTTTTGCAACGGCTGCAGGATCACAAACTATACGTGAAATTCAGCAAGTGCGAATTGGATATTGCAAGTGCCTTTTCTCGGGCATATTATCTCAGCGGAGGGCATCGCTATAGACCCAAGTAAAATCACACAAGTGCTGAATTGGAAGTCCCCAAGACTGTTCACGAGGTACGGAGTTTCCTCTGGACTCGCAGGATATTATCGGAGGTTCATTCCGAACTTCTCAAATATTGCCAAGCCTATGACAGAGCTGCTGAAGAAGGCTACCAAATATGTTTGGAGTCCAGCATGTGAAGCAGCGTTCAAGGCATTAGTGAAGCACCTAACATCAGCACCGGTTTCGGCGCAGCCAGACACAACAAAACCGTTCGATGTGTACTGCGATGCATCCGGCATTGGGCTCGGATGTGTGCTGATGTAAGACCGGAGAGTGGTCACGTATGGATCACGGCAGCTCAGAAACCATGAGCAGAATTATCCAACTCATGACTTAGAGCTCGCTGCCGTGGTACTCGCACTCAAAATGTGGAGGCACTACCTACTCGGTAACCTCGTGCATTTATATACTGACCACAAAACCTCGAATACATAATCACTCAGAAAGAGCTGAACATGAGGCAGCGAAGATGGTTAGAGTTGATAAAGGATTACGAAATAGAGATTAATTATCACCCCGGCAAAGCAAACGTAGTGGCGGATGCGCTGAGTCGCAAGTCACACGTCAACAATCTGACCATCACACTGATGGAAGAGAGCGAGCCACCACTGTATGTGATTCCACATGGAGGTCTCTACAACTTAGCTTTGATCCCCACCATCCGTGAAGAGATAGCGGCAGCTCAGAAGCATGACAAAGGCATGTCGCATTTGCGGAGACGTGTAGACAGTGGGGAGCTGAAATGTTTCCGGAAAGATGGAGACGGCATCCTATGGTTCAAGGACCAGATTGTCGTACCACGTAACCCGGAGTTACGGAAGAAAATCTTTGATGAGGCTCACTTGTCAAAGTTTTCTATTCACCCCGGCAGCAACAAAATGTATCAAGAACTCAGAAACAAGTTTTGGTGGACACGAATGAAGTGGGAGATCACAAAGTACGTGCCCGAGTGTGATACATGTCAAAGGTTGAAGACAGACTACATGAGAAAACCTGGACTGCTACAACCACTGGGCGTTCCTGCCTGGAAGTGGGAAGATATGAGCATGGACTTCATCATCAGTTTACCCACCACTTTTCAGAAGCATGATTCTGTGTGGGTGATCGTCGACCGTCTCACCAAAGTTGCCCATTTGATCCCGGTCAATACCAACTACAACGCCAAGAAGTATGCTGAATTGTACATCTCACAGATCCTATGCTTGTACGGCGTACCCCGCACCATCATATCAGATCGGGGCACTTTATTTGTGTCTCATTTTTGGGAGCAGCTACACGCTGCGTTGGGGACGAAGCTGGTCCGTAGTTCAGCGTACCACCCGCAGACGGATGGGCAAACCGAGCGGGTAAATCAGATTCTAGAGGATATGCTATGAGCTTGTGCTATCAACCACGGTAAGAATTGGTATGATCACTTACCGTTGGCCGAATTATCGTACAACAATGGGTACCAAGCCAGCATCAAGATGGCGCCTTACGAGGCGCTATACGGGAGAAAATGCCGCACACCACTGAATTGGTGTGAGTCTGGCGAAAGGGTCACCTTCGGGATTGATCTTGTCAACAATGCGGAGGAAAAGGTTCAACTTATTCAAGCGAACCTAAAAGCCACACAATCCCGACAAAAACAGTATGCGAACTGGAGAAGACGCCCGTTACAATTCGAAGTCAGGGATCATGTGTATCTACATGTATCTCCAATGAAGGGCGTGAACAGATTCGGGGAGAGAGGAAAGTTGGCACCCCGATTCATCGGTCCATTTCAAATTGTGGAAATATGTGGATCAGTTGCATACCGGCTGGAATTACCGGTGATACTTTCCGGTGTGCACGACGTATTTCACATTTCTCAGCTGAGGAAGTGTCTTAAGCTATCAACTACCATTCAGCTGGGGGATATTGAAGAACTGAAACCGGATCTCACGTATCAGGAGGAACCTGTTCAGATAATCGATGAAAAGGCCTGAACCACACACAACCGTACGTTGTGGTTCTACAAAGTTCTGTGGAGTTATCACTCCGTGGACGAAGCTACATGGGAGAGCGAAGGATTTCTTCGCACTAATTACCCTGACTTTTTCGCGTCGCACATACGGTAATTTTTCCACCGTCCTTTCTCTCATTTTCACCTTATAATCTCGGGACGAGATTCTTTTAAGGGGGGAGGAATGTAAGGGCCTGAGTTTTTGCACACAATCAAAGTGTTCATTACACCACACACACCTCATTTGAGAACAACTCATGAACACCTTTGAAGAGCAAGTAACCACAATCAATATGGTCATTAGAGGATGAACTCACAAAATGCAAAAGTGGTATTTCCCACATGCATCACATAGGGGCTGAGCATATGAAAAACTCCTACACCTTGCAAGGAATGCTTATGCCAAATTTCACCCAAATACAAAACCTTTTTGAGGTATATTTGGGTAATAATAAGAAAGAGGCTAGTTTGAACTCAGCTTCAAACTCCTTTCATCCCATGAATTCAAAAGTGGGTTGCATATTCACACTCAGCACATGTTTGTGAGCTCACACAACAATTTTCAGTGCATTTGGAGTTGATCTTGACATGAGCTAAGTTTAGCAAATTCAAATGCAATATAAATTTCAAACTGCATATGTGCTGAAAATATATTCAAACACTTTACAATTTGAATTCTATCAAGTTTAAACAGGCATTTGGTAGATAATTCAAATTTCAAAGGGTATTATTGGGACTACTGTTTAGAGCAGTGGGAGAAAGTTAATTTCATAGGTTAAAATAGAAGTGGGTGCCACCTGTCAGCCTCACTAGCAATTTAACCGACTGAAGAACTGAGCTCGATTTCTTGCGCTCGACCGAGCAGCCGCCATGGCGAGAAACGGCGAGGACAGCACCTGGTTGCCACCTCTGGCCACTGAACCGCCTCGCTGCCTTCTTATCCTCGCGCCCGAGCCGTCACAGCATCATCTCACCGCTATCCCGACGCTCTCCCGCACACAAACCTCGATACACCTCGCTGCTCCTCCGAGCTCTCGGCTCCACCGTCGCCCGGCCAAACCCGTGGTTGTCACGGCGATCTGAGACCGCAACCGAGTGCGCCAAGCCTTACTTGAGGTTCTCGCACCGGTTCCAGACCCTGATCGACCCTCCTCGAGCTCCACCGTGACATTCTTTCTTCCTCGGTTCAACCCGAGCCGCCGTCACGGGGACGACTCGTCCGGCCACCACAGCCCACCTTTCTCCGAGCTGTGAATAGCAAAGAGGTTCACCCTCGATACCTCTTTAATTACCGCAAGCTCCGGCGGCGTGACATAAGCTACCGACACCGGTTTTTCACGATTTTGCACCGGTGTACAAAAGAGACAGCCGGACCGATTCACAAAATTCGTGATACACACCGCACCACTCATCACCAAAACTTTGAAGAACCATTGGGTGTAGCCACTGTTCTTTGAGTTTTATTAGAATTCCCGGTTTCTGACATAGGTCGCACGGTGACAGCCCAGTACGTTCGTTCCCGAGCTCCTTGGAGTTCATGGAGATATTCCCTAGGGTGCACTGATGCTCTGCATCCTTTTGCTCGATCGTTTGGGGTGGTAGGAAGCCTGGCCGACACAGCCAAAGTTCTTCCGAAACCGCCACTCGTCGTCGGCCATGTTCCGGTGGTTGTCATGTCAAGCTAAGTCCAGCACCGTGTTCCCTGTGGGGGATTAGGCAGAGGCGGTGAAAATCGTGGAGTTTGGCACACGGCAAAGCCCCTCCGGCGAGCACTCCGGCGAGGGGGGCGGCGGCCGAGTGCGGAGGTCGGGAGGTAGACGAAGCTCCCGGTCCCATGTGTCAGCGGGCGGTAATTTAAACCGGGGATCAGCTGTGGCACCGGATTTTCTGTGGCTGCATGCGAAGCACTCCGTAGCCCCGTGTGTCGGCCGCTGAGGAGTTGACACGTAGCCCGGTCCCATGCGCAGCGATTTAAACTTTTCCCTGATTTTCAGATTTAGTTCAAACTTCCAACCCACATAACTTTTGCTAGGAAACTCCAAATCGAGTGAACCAAATTTTGTTGGGTTCAGATCTCTTAGTAATTTCCAACAAATCAAGTTTCACTTTATGAAAATCCTTACTTCTCCAGACTTAATTCTTCAAAATTTAAACTGTTTAGAATTTTAACTGGAGCACCCTTTGGAGGAAAATTCCGAAATTTGGCCATGATGTTCACCATAATATCTTTGAGCTACAATAAAAATTTCAGATCCATTTGATCTCATTTGTCCACCTAATGGTGTGATTAATAAAACTGTTCCAGAGAAAATGGAAAATGGCAAGAAACATTTTTCAGAAATTTTCTGAACTTGTTTAGCTCATATCTCTGGCTAGGAACCTTCAAATTAAGTGAAACCAACTCCATTAGAACCCTGTGAAAAACTATTTTTCAGAAAGTCATGGCTTGCTCCATGAAAATCTCTAGAACACCCTAAGGGCTCCAATTAAGGCCAAGTACACAATTATTTGTGCAGGGCTCAAATGAGCTGTGTTGCAAATGAAACTTGGTCAAGGCCCTGTTGAGGTTCTATACAACCTACAGAAAAAGTTTCAGAGTCATTGGGCCAGCCTAGCAGTACTTATGGTCTTATCAAATTCAATATCAAATTTGAATGCATTCAAATTGATACATATATGTATTATCTCATGTAGTCGCTAAGGTTGAGGAGGAGCCCGAGGTCTTAGACTTCATCACTCCAGAGGAGCAGATAGCCTATGACCAACCGCAGCAAGGCAAGCTCCGGTTTGCATTAGCCTTTTTACAAATTTTACTGTTTTGAGAACTTACTTTGAGCACCCACTTAAATTTTGCATTAGAGTCTTGATTGAAAACCCAAATGCATAGCCAAGAAAACCCTGGGTTGGGCTTAGGTTTGTAAACCTCGATTAGCTACTGCAATGCTAAGATAGTGTAGGATTCGGTACAAGTCAAGTAGTTGGAACTGCTCGCAAGAATAGGCTAGAGGCACACTACTCGGGTAAAGATAGCTAATGGAGCACATGGCAAGAAAAATGAGAAAGAGCGGAGAGTAAGGGCAGCAGGACGTTGGGGCCTGGGTGCCATAGCTATGCTTGTGTCGATTGAGGACCGAGCCATGTGCCGGCCTGTTGAACAAGCTAGAACAGTACCGAAGACCTACTGGATATATGGGAACCGGGAAACCGATGTAATTCGAGTAGCTGGGTGTTGAGGCATTGCTTGTCGTCCAGAGGGTAGGTTGAGAGCTTGAGGTGTAAATCGGCTGGCGGCACTGTGGATGCGCGCGTAGAGACCTCTTGCTCGGAACGATAGGACCGGTTCAACATTTGGCTGACGGATGAAAGGTGGTCGCGTACGACGTCCGTGATAGTTGCTGTAGGCAACATCGAGTACGGGCGTACATGACGGGTTATTCGGGTAACCCTGCAGGTGTAAATCGATTATAATTGCCGTCCCTCGCGGTCAGTGAGTACCACTTGTTCACTGTACCATGACATAGAAAGAACAGGCTAGAGTCATCTAAAAGTTGCTGATTGAAAGCTATACCTTGATTGTTAATGACTTGCTGTAGTTTAGAGCAAATTAAAGTTCTTTTCAACCTTGGGCAAAGTACATGAGAGAAATGTGTTTCTTGTTTGATTGCGGCTCTCTCATGTGCCTTAGCGTGAGGTTCTCCACAACTGCTGCTAAAACTTGAAAGTAAGGTTCAAATAATTAGGCGAGTCCTTTGCAACTTATTTACCTCATGTACCCTGAATCCCTCATGTAGAAGTTTCATATATAGGAGAGACGGGTCAGACTTGCTGAGCCTTCATGCTCACTGATTGTGTTTGAAGCTTTTGCAGGGTGTTATGAGGAAGAGGCTCCAGAGGAGGAGACGGAACCCCAAGAGGGAAACCCTGTCGAGTGGGAGTCGTGCACGCCGCCGTGTTAGTGTGCGTGTGTGCTAGCGGGGACACGTTCACGGGCTGAACGTGAACTCGATGCGTAGTCTACGCCCATGAATGTAGACTGAAGATATTTTGTTGTAAAAATATTCATAAACTCGTTTATGTAATAAAACTTTGCTTCCGCTTTGTACCATTTTATGTGTGTTATCCGGTGCTGTGCAACGCAGCACCCCTCAGCGTGATCCTGGCTCAACGAGACCATGGGGCCCTCGCACGACTCAGGCGATCCTCTACAGCAAAAACACGCGCCATCCTGTCCTCAATCTTACGGTGAACGCCTTCCTCCATTTTGTTCAGTAGCGAGGGAGTATTTTGAGTTTTACCAATCACATGTTCTTAGGACCGAGATGGCACTCGACTAAAAATTCTTGATGATCACTCCCTCCCAGCTTGTTTTCCTCTAGCCATAGGTCCTAGACCTCCCAACGACGTTCTAGGATCAACAAACATCAAAAACCATTGACCACAGGTGCTGTGCTTCGAGTTTTTCCGGTTGCCGTCGTTTTTAGCCCTAGGTCAACGGTGAGGTCGTAGCTCCGGCCACGTCTACGGCAAACCAACGTCATATTCATGCTTAGCATGCCACCGCGGAGCTGTAGGAAGAAACCACGCTTGAAACAAAGCTTTGTAGGGCTCGGGCGACCTCGCCGGAGTAGGAATAGCCACTGCCGCCGTCGCCATCTAGGTTCCGGCCACCGAGAGTCCTAGCTGACCCCACTACCGAGTTCCCCGAGGGCAAAAACCTAGAGGCGGCGAGCCTCAGCCCCAGAGACGGCCAGGAACGCTGTCCACCGGCGCGCCACGGAGCTCTGTTGGCGTGAGGAGGAAAACTCCCAGGTGGGACCCACTGTCAGCCATTTAAACATTTCTGTTATTTTCAGAATTCCATTCAAACTTTGAAACCCCATAACTTTTAGTAGGAATATCCAAAATTTGTGAAACAAATTTTGTTGCATTCCTCTAAGTCTGTGCTTTGCAAAATGCAAAGAATTCGGTCTGAAGATCCTAGAATTTTCTCCAAAATTCAGCAAACATAAATCTTTGGGAATTTTTTCCAGGAGATCCCTGTTATGGAATTTTCTTAAATTTGGCCAGAAGATCCACCATAACTCTAGTGATATCTTGTAAAAATTTGAGCTTCATTGTAGTATATTTTCTAGTCTAAACTCTGATCCAAAGTTCAGACTTCATTTGGAATTTCCAAAATAAACAGAGACTTTTTCAGCAACTTGCCCCAACTTCATAAATCCATTTCTGCCTGTATACAACTCGAAAAATTACGAAACAAATGTTGCTAGAACCAGGGATATCACCTTTATTCACATCTTCTATTTTTAGCTATGTCAAAACATCAGATTTGAGATAAAATTTCAGAGGAGCCATATACTTGTGGTAATTTTGGAGACCACAAGCTTCCATGAGAATTCCTCAAATTTTGCTCAAATCATCCTCAGAAAGTCTAGTGTCCACTGGAAAAATCCTAAAGCCAATTAAGGAACCTTAATAGCAGTAGCTAGGAGTAGAAGCTTGCTTCATAGAAATCATTATCACTTATACATATATGTTGTTTCATATCATATAGTGACCGAAGTTGAGGACACTCCGGAGCCGTTGGAGGTCCTTCCACCACAAGCTAACTTCCCATTTAACTCGCAACCATGCAAGCCCTGGTTTGCATTTAATTATCTTTTGCAAAGTTTTCATTTGTATCACTTATGTCTAGGGTTAAATTTTTGCATTCGAGTTAAGGTGATTGAAACTCCACTTGCATGACTTTTAAATCCTATGGAGGTTGGGTAGTTTACAACTCGATGAGTAGAAAATTCCATGGTAATGTTCTTAGGATCTCGATAGAAGTCGAGTTGTTGGAATCTACTCGGGAGATATAATTTTATCACATGGGATAGAAATAAAGAAAGAATTGATTAAGAATGTGAAATTGAGACTTGGCAGGGGGGATAGGATGCAGTGAGCGGAGGTCTCACGTGTGTAGCCCTGTTGGTGTCGGTTGAGGACCGAGCCGTGTGCGTCCCTGCTGGACAAGTTTGAACAGTACCAGATGCATACTGGCATATGGGAACCAGGAAACCGATGTAATTGGTTAACCTGGGTGCCGAGGCTTACCCAACCGTTTTATAGGAGTGGGTTGAGGGTATCAAGGTGTAAATCTGCCGGTGGGCACAGACATGCTCCACACAGGGACCTCCTGCCCGTTATGGATGGACCGGTTTGGCATTTGGGTTTCCTTTGAAAGGTTGCTGCATACAACAGAGTTGGAAGGTGTGAAGCACCGCACTTCTGAAAGTGGGTGTATGTGACGTGTTATCCGGGTGTCTATTGATTGCAATCACCGTACCTCACAGTTATTTGAGTACCGCTTGTTCACTGCGCTGTGACGTAGTAATAATTGAAAGAAGCCAGAAGAATATGATGCATTGATCTATTATTGTGTTGAAACCATGTATGCTGTAGATGTAGAGCTTATTAAGTTTATATTCCAATTTAGGCATAACCACATCGGAGGAAAGCGTTTCTTGTTTGATTGTGGACTTCCGATGTGAGGGCTACCTAAGGCATATTAACCTACTGCTGTAAAACTGAAAATAAGGATTAACATGTAGGCATGTCTTTATCGCAATATCATTTTTCTATATTACAATCCCTGCATGTAGAGTTTCATGTTTAGAAGTGAGGAAAGCTCCGAGGATGAGGCGTTGCCCCCGTCGGGGTACACGGCCGGGCTGGAGCCCTGCACGCCGTCGTGATCTCTAGTTGTATGTTGCTAGTGTGTAGCGTCCCCAGGCTGGATGGCTGCACTTTTGCATAGCTAGGCTGAGAGTTTATCTATGAATAAGAATTCCGCTGTAATTAAGTTTGTAAAATACTTCCTCTGTTTTATGTAAATAAAAGTCTGTATGTTGTTCGTAATATTTTCTTGTGTGCTGTTGGGTGCTGCATCGCACGCATCACCCTCTGTGATCCCGGAGTGGAAGGACCATGGGGTGGCTCCCCACAGACACATCAAGTCCTTGAGCACAGGTATGATTTGGAATAACTTGCATGTCGACATCATACCTCAAATAGTTATGATACAGCTTAGTCCTTCATATTTGAGTCAACGTTCAATCATGTTTCTGGTCATAACTTGAGTTCTACTCAACGTATTGACGTGAGTTTTGTTACCTTAGATTTCTAACTCGTTTATCCACTATCTGGGGAATTTTTATCACGTTTTATGTTATAGAGCGTACTCGCACATATGTCTTTTTTAGATAGACGAGTTTTTTATAGAGGGGTTGAGTTTTTCGCCGAATATTTTGCATCATCTCTATATCATTCTCCCCCTCTAATAGCTGAGTTCCCATCCTTCGATCCTACATTTAGGCCTTGTGCATTCTATGATGCAGAAGTTAGAAGTGTGTTTTCATGATCCATGTTGTATCACCTAGATGTAACTGACATGTAAATAATAGAATTGCCTTATTGAAAAAAAGAGTCACACTAGCAGCCGTCCGGTCCAAAACAAGGAGCTGAGACCTGCCCAAAATACTGTAGCACATCACGTTAGATAATGCATATATGTACAGTTTCTATAGTAATCCATTTTTGCATCCTTTTATGATTAACTTCATCAACTACTATATTTTGATATATTGTGAACACCTGTGCAAATTTTTAATTTTATGGTTAGCAAATATAGGTCTGTATTACTGAATTGTGTTTGCCCCCTTTAGTGTACTAAATTGTGTTTCCACATTATTGATCCTCTACATATCCAACTTAATTATAATCTATAGCCTCCTTGATAAAATTCAACAGGAAGATCATGACATGGTGCTGTATTTTTCTCCATCAGAAGCTGCAGCTTTGACTTTTTCTTCAATGTTTACCTTGATAAACATCTCATTTTGCACCGCTGAAATTTTTTCTTGCTCAGACCAGCAGGTAGGTGTGAAAATGGGATGAGAAAATCCCGTCCCGTTCGTTTTCAAATTATTCGGGAATTATTTGGAATCGGGATGAAAACGGGTCGGGGTCCATCGGGATTGGGATCAAGAATGGTTTAGGGGCTTTCTCGAACATTTTTACGGTTCTTGTTTTTAATTCGGAATATCCCATTTTCATCCGATTTTTGTTGTATTCAGGATCTGGCCAAAACAGCCCAGTATCCCACTAGAAACACTAATACCCACACCCACACAAAACGCCCGAGCTCGACACCCTTAGTGGATGTTGGAACTAATCACTCATGTGCACACAAACACAACTGGAAAATTCATCGGCGAGTAACACCTGCAGTGAAGTACATTGTAGTTTCCTTTTCTTACATTGCTCAACAAATGAATTGTTACATGACCTCTTTTATAGACATGATGACTTAGTGTCAGCAACTAGCTCAACAATCTTCATGCGCACACACGTTCAGCCACTTAATTGCTTGATCATAGCACGCCGGCGCACAGCCAATGCTTATCAATGCCTTTCAATATAGCAGCCCACCCTATGCTTATCAATGCCCTTCAATATAGAAGTTGTCAGACCATCACTTATTGCAGCTCAGCACTGATACAGCTGCCTCTTCGATTCTTGATTCTGTTGCATGCATAACTGCATAGGCAGCACGCCTCTAGCCACCAGGTGTTCTTTTTTTTATTCTGACATCCGCGCTAACAGACTGACACACACAATGTCACGATCACTCTTAACATTTTCCCTCCTAATCTTGACATGGATTATTAAAACTAGATCGCTCACACGTGCACACGAACGTGAGAGCACACGAAAATTTTCTTGGCGGCGAATACCACACGTGACACACCCGCTGCTTACATTATTCCTTTTGGACGCGCTTTAAGGTAACGTTGGTTCTTCAACCACCGTTGCGAGAAGTGCTTCTTCCTTATTTGGATTTGGACATTCTCTAGCAAAATATCCACGAACAGGACAGTTGTAGCATTTACCATTTTTTGTTGAAAACTTGTGCTTCTCCCGAGCTCGCAATTCAGCCTCTGTGAGCAGCAGCCGACCATAAATGACAGCGGTCTCGCCACCTTGAGTGCACCGCCGACAGTGCTCGTCGAAGGCCTTCAGTGCGAGGGACCCGCCGTGGTCCTCCCGCTCCGGGATCTCAGAGAGTAGTGCCATGAGATGCGAGATCTCAGAGCGTGGTTGGCGCGAGGAAGAGGAAGGCATTGTGTGTCAGACCCACGTGCAGTGTTTTAAACATTTTCCGATTTTCAGTTTTGCATTCAAACTTCAAACACACATAACTTGTGCTAGGAAGCTCCAAATGAGTGAACCAAATTTTTTTGGATTCAGCTATCTGAATAATTTCCAGAAAAAACAAGTTTCACTCCATAAAACCTTTATTTATCTAGAATTAATTTTCCAAATTTAAACTGGTTAGAATATTAACTGGAGATCCTTTTAGTGGAATATTCTGAAATTGTGCCAGGATGTTCCTTGTAATATACCTGAGCCACCATAAAAATTTCATATCCATCCGAGCTTATTTGATCCACCTAATGGTGTGATTAAGAAACTGGTCCAGAGAAAAAGAAAAATGTCCAGAAACATTTTTCAGATTTTCCCTGCACTTGTTTAGCTTATATCTTTTGCTAGGATGCTCCAAATTAGATGAAACCAATTCCATTAGAACCCTCTGAAAATATAGTTTCAAGAAATTCATAGCTTGTTCCATGAAAACCCCTAGAAAACCATAAGACCTCTAATTATGGCAAAATACACATTTATCTGTGCAGGGCTAAATGAGCTTTGCTTCAAATGAAATTTGGCCAAGTCCCTGTTTAGGTTGTCTCCAAACCACAGTAAAAATTTCAGAGTCAATAGGACTGTCTAGCTATACTTATAGTCTTCATACTATTAAAATAACTCAAATGCATTTAAATTGGCATGCATCGTATTTTTATTTTTTCGTGTAGTCGCTAAGATCGAAGAAGATCTGGAGGTTCTAGACTTCATAACTCCGGAAGAACAATTAGCTAACGACCAGCAGCAAGGCAAGCTTTGGTTTGCATTAACCCATTTACAAAGTCTTATGTTTTGATCACTTACTTTATGCATTTTCTACAATTGTGCATTAGAGTCTTGATTGGAAACCCAAATACATAGCCAAGAGAACCAGAGGATTTGGGCTAAGGATGCAAACCTCGAGTAGCAACTGCAATGCTAAAATGATATAGGATTCGGTACAAGTCGAGTAGTTGGAACTACTCGCGAGAGTAGGCTAGATGCACACTACTCGGTTAGAAAGAAAGACAATGATTCACATGGCAATAAAACGAGACCGGCTAGAGAGTAAGGGCAGCAGGACTTTGGAGCCTGAGTGCCATAGCTCTGCTTGTGTCGATTGAGGACCGAGCCATGTGTGGGCCTGTTGAACAAGCTAGAACAGTACCGAAGACCTTCCGGATATATGGGAACCGGGAAACCGATGTAATTCGGGTAGCAATCTGTTGAGGCATTGCTTGTCGTCCAGAGGGTAGGTTGAGAGCAGCGAGATGTAAATCGGCTAGCAGGCATTGCAGATGCTCTGCATAGAGACCTCCTGCTCAGGACGATAGGACTGGTTCAACACTTGGCTAACTGATGAAAGGTGGTTGCGTACGACGTCCGTGATGGTTGCTGTAGGCAACATCGAGTACGGGCCGTGACGGGTTATTCGGGTAACCCTGCAGGTGTAAATCAATTATAATCACCATCCCTCGCGGTGTGAGTACCACTTGTTCACTGTACCATGACATAGAAAGAACAGGCTAGTGTCATGTTAAAAGATTGCTGGTTGAAAGCTTTACATTGTTTGTTAATTAAAATCTTTAGTTTAGAGCCAATTAAAGTTCTTTTCAACCTTAGGCAAAGAACATAAGAGAAATTGCGGCTTTCTTATGTGTCTAGGCACAAGGTTCCCCACTAACTTGAGACTAAAAATTGAAAGTAAGAGTCAAGTAATTAGGCGTGTCTTTTGCAATATACTGTCCTATTATACACTGCAAACCCAACATGTAGAGTTTAATGTTTAGGTGAGACGGGTCAGTCTTGCTGAGCCATTGTGCTCACTGCTTGTGTTTGAAGCGTTTGCAGGGTTCTATGAGGAGGAAGCTCCTGAGGAGGAGATGGATCCCGAAGAGGGAAACACCATGGAAAGGGAGCCGTGCACGCCGTCATGTTAGTGTACGTGTGTGCTAGAGAGAACACGTTCACGGGCTGAACGTGAACTCTTTTTGTTTAGTCTACTCTCCTGAGTGTAATCTTACCGTTATTTTGATGTAACTATGTTAATAAACAGTTTTTTGTAATAAAATTTTTGCTTCCGCTTAACGCCTTTTATGGGTGTTATTCGGTGCTGTGCAATGCAGCACCCCTCAGCGAGATCCTGGTTTGTCGGGACCGTCGGGTCCTCACAGCGTGGTACCAGAGCATCGTTGAGGTTTAACGCACTTAAAAAGGTTAAATTTTCAAAAACTCGATGAGGAACGAGTTATTAGCCCTATAAGGATGTTATTAGTGTAAAACAGGTGGCAATACTAACCTATTTGATATGTTGGAAAATCATGCATCTCGGGACTTCTTATGTCTTAGGGGGTGCATGTAAGCGCTGTCGACCAGTGCGCACAAGCATAAGGGTGGAACCTCACAGGTGGCAGGTAACCCGGCAAACTTTAGTATCCTCTACGACTCTTCAGGTCGTTTGGGGTATTAGAGCAATGCCTTCCCTGGCATGCTACGGGCAAGTAGGGGAGATCCCATCACGTGGTTAGTAACGTGAACACGTAGCTCAAGGCGTGTTTGGCTTGAGAATAACCGTGCGAGTGACGATGGACGGTTGTACGGAACTGTATTGGGACCGGGTTCGGTGTGCAGCTAAACCTGAAGATTGTGTAGTTTAATTGCAGCTAGTCTAACAACGGATCGGTAGACGAGTAGCATACGTGTGCGAGAGACGTTTAGTGCCACTGAATTAACGAAGCCGGATAAGTCCGGCATGATTATTGTGACACTTCGACATCACAGTCCACCAAATGATCAACGTCATTATAAAATTTGAAAATTTTGATCCATGGAAATAAAAATTTGAATTAACTCCTTTACTTATTCAGGATTTGCAAAGTAAGCAAGTTTCAACTTATGTATGTCTAGGAACAGAGTCCTCTGTTTTCGGCTGAAATAATGCTGAAGTTATACAGAGGTTAGAGGTTGAGCTCTTTCAATGTTGGGGTCATATGATACATTTATGGAAAGATTTGGAAGAGCCTTAAAACTTTTCTATTGATGTCCAGAGGTGTTTCATCCATTAACTGGTAGAAAAACGCACTAGAGTTGAAACTGTCCAGAAAACAGGGGAGAGCAAATACTCTCTGTAACTCTCTGTAAATTGGGTATAACTTCCTGCATAAAAATCGAAAAATGGAAAATGAGGTAGTTCTGAAAATTTCATGAGATATGTTACAACTTTGTAACAGAAAGTTCTGTCAAATTTTGTATAGAATTAACTGGAATTCTTGTATCAAATTAGTACCTCAAGCAGGGAGATGCTGCCCAATTTTCTCCATAAATTTTGTCAACTTTGACATCTCATAACTGTTGAACCAGGACAGATATAAGAGCATACAAATACATTCTGAAATTCTATTTAAGTTAACTTTAACTTTGACGTTGAGCTCCAGAACTTTTTTTTCCTTCACCATGGTCTAAATCAGGTTAAAAGGGAAACTGGTCAGAGCTGTCAGTTTGGGCAGCAGACCAGGAATCAAATTTGTTCTAAGTTTGATTTGTGTTTCCAGGTTTTATGAGTTCAATGACATGTTTTATGTTATAAATCACTAATTTACTGTTCAAATGAATATTTGACCCTTTTCAAATATGTTTCTACAGATGGCAGAGGATAAACAACTGGAGAATGGGTGGTATCCCACTGTTCTCAACACAGCGGGTATCCGGAATTGTTGAAGCTGATGCCTCAATATTTTGGGTATGTGGAGACGCCATGTTACCTCGCCAAGGAAGAAGGTGAGGAGGGGAACAAGACATGAGCTGTCCATGTCGATGTTCCAACAGGACCTACGCCACCGGGTTGGGCACCGTTCACCGTCACGGTGAAAGGGAGACAACAGGAAGAGATGTGGCAAGTGGCATCCCGCGACACCATGTCGCATCTCTGCCAGCTACACGTGAGAGCTATGGAGGACACTCCATATGCACTTGTCCCAGTGGAGGGACGAGCTAATCACGTGTGGAGGGATAGGTACTTTGCGGCAACTGATCCGACTTGCCCAAGGTACAATCCTGCGGAGGCGAACCTCATCCTCCATTTGACAGCCGGGAAGAACGTAATGGACAGCCAAGCTGTCCATACAGTTCAACTTGCCGTGGAGCTCAAGGAGAGCACCGGTCGCCATGACCATTTCGAGAGTGCCCACAGTGCACTCCATAATGTTCCGCTTCCGGCGATCAAGCGACTGAATGAGCAGCACAATCAGTTGCGTCGTCTGAGGAAGGCGAAGAAGAAAAGCTGTATCGACATCACGGTTTTGCAGCAGCAGATCCAAGCCTTGACCCAGCATAACGAGGTCCTTACTCAAGAGTGTGATGACGCTATTGAGGAGGGACAGAACTGGGAGGAAGATTATAACCAGGCCATGGATAAGGTGCATGCTTTGCAGGACCTCGTACCTCCGGTAGTGGGCCTACCGATGGTAGGTGCAGTACCAGTTGTTTTAGGTATCCCGGCGATGCCGGAACCTGAACCCGAAGAGGAGGTCATGGACCCTGAGCCACCAGCAGAACTAGCGGAGGAGGAAGACCCGCAGGAGGTCGAGTTCTACTCCGAGTAGTGAGTTTAGAGTTGCCAAGTAGGGCAACGAGGGTGGTGTGTAATACCTTTTGTAACAACGACATGTCGTGCAGACAGTAGAGTGTGCATATGTAGTGACGACATGAGCAAAATTTCTCAGAGGTCCGAGAATAATGTATCTTGTATAAATTTGTTGCTTTATCAATATATGTGAATCTTGTGCAATTTTCTCCATGTGTCGCTGCAGTACCCACTGTTTTCTATGGATTTTTGAGTTTGACATGTGCTGACTGTTGCTGTTTTGAATTTCAGAATGACTCGTACTCGTGCCAACCCTGAGGTTGGCGGTTCCAGTCACGGGGGAGAGGCCTCCCAACAGCCTCCCGAGACTTCCTCGGGACCACAGCAGCAGCAGCAGCAGCAACCACAGCCATCACCACTGCCAATGGTCACGTTGGCAGATATAGTTGCGGCCATGGCGGGCTCGCACCAGCAGCACACCGAGTTTCCGCAAACATTGATTGCAAATATGTCTCGACCAGAGAGGTGTCAAGACAGGGAAGAACAACAGCAAAGTTCTTACTGGGATTTTCTAGCGACGCATCCCCCAGTATTCTCAAGGGCGGATGAACCCATCGATGCGGACAACTGGCTCCGCACGATGGAAATGAAATTTGGGCTGCTCCAAGTTAGTGAGCAGCGGAAAACACAGTTCGCGGCCCAGCAACTTCAGGGGTCCGCGAGCGCTTGGTGGTCAAATTTCTGCACCTTGCAACCCACCGAGCGAGTGCTGACCTAGACAGAATTCTGGACGACCTTCAGGGCCTATCATATACCGTCGGGTCTGATGAAGAGGAAGACGCAAGAATTCCTCCACCTACAGCAAGGGAACCGGAACGCGCTGGAGTATGCCAGGGTGTTCAATGATCTCACACTCTATGCTTCCTAGCATGCCGATACGGGTGAGAAGCAGCGGGACTACTTTTACCAGGGGCTAAATCTGCTCTTGAAGGACAAGCTGGTGATGTTCAATTGCGGCAGCCTCATTGACATGATTGATGCTGCGATTGTACAAGAGGACTCCTGCATGGACTTGGCGGCAGCGGAGAAGAAGCGCAGCGCGCCGCAAAGCAGCAGAGAGGGAGGTGGTCCTCCCCAGAAATATCCAATGGTGTATCGCTCACCATCGGGACAACGCTGGCATCCACCACAACGACCGTTGCAGTATCACAATCGTCCGTATTCACCACCGGCATTCCGACCGGTCTTACCAGCACCTTCATAGCAACAACAGCAGCAGCAGGCGATGCCGCGTGCGTTTGCACCTCAGCAGCGCATGCCGGGTTTTCATCCCCCAAAAACCGGCCAGCCATCAACCACATCTTTCAAGTGCGGTCGCCATGGGCATTTCGCCAACAACTGCCCCGAGAGGCAAGGCACCGGAATCCCATTAATGCGCGGCGGGCAAACCCTAAGCCCGGCACCGTCTACCAACTCGCCATTGAGGACGTGCCGGAGGGAGAACTCATACTTGAGGGTATGTTCCAACTCTACAAACATCCTGCCATAGTTTTATTTGATCCGGGTGCCACGCATAATTTTATTAGCCAAGCTTATATTGCTGAACACAGTTTGCAAATACTACCCACCAAAAGTCCATTCTTGATTGTTCACCAGGTGGGAAAGTTTCAGCAAGCATGATGGTTCCAAAAGCGCCATTATGCATAGGGGTAGAGTATACCCTACATCTCTCATAGTTTTAGAGGGAGAAAAGGTCGATGTCATCTTAGGGATGTCATGGTTAAACCGCCACGGTGCTGTTTTATACACCGTCCTACAACTCGTGCATTTGCACCTAGAAATGCACGAGTCTCATTCATTATTTCTGGACAGTCTAGAAATAAAACTTCCAACCGTATACCAATCCACTACCATCAGATTGGAAGATATTCCAGTAGTCCGTGAGTTCCCGGACGTGTTCCCGGATGATTTACTGGGTATGCCACCCGACCGGGAGGTGGAGTTCAAGATTGAGCTTGCACCGGGAACCATGTCAATATCCAGAAGGATGTACAAGATGGCGCTAAAGGAGTTGACAGAGTTGAAAACGCAGTTGACCGACCTGCTGGAAAAGGGGTTTATTAGGCCGAGCTCCTTGCCATGGGGCTGTCCGTCATTATTTGTGAAGAAGAAAGATGAAATGTTGCGGCTTTGTGTGGACTATCGTCCACTAAACGCCGTAGCCATCAAGAACAAGTACCCATTGCCACGGATCGACATGTTGTTTGATTAGTTGGTCGAAGCAAAGATCTTCTCCAAAATGGACTTAAGATCAGGGTACCACCAGATTAAAATACGGGCTGAGGATATTCCAAAGACAGCTTTCTCGACTAGGTACGGGCTTTATGAATAACTGGTCATGTCCTTCGGCCTCACCAAAGCTCCAGCTCATTTAATGTACTTGATGAACTCGGTATTCATGCCGGAGCTGGACAAGTTTGTCATGGTCTTCATCGATGACATTCTGGTTCATTCCAAGTTGGAGGAAGAACACGAGAAGCATCTGCGTATAGTCTTGCAACAGCTGCAGGATCACATGCTATCCGCGAAATTCCGCAAGTGCGAATTCTGGATATCACAAGTACCTTTCCTCGGGTATATAATCTCAACGGAGGGCATCACTGTAGACCCAAGCAAGATTACACAAGTGCTGAATTGGGAGTCCCCGAGGTCTGTCAACAAGGTACGAAGTTTCCTTGGACTCATGAAATATTATCGAAGATTCATTCCAAACATCTCGAAGATTGCCAAGCCTATGACCGAGCTTCTCAAGAAGGCTACCAAATATGTTTGGAGTCCAGCATGTGAAGCAGCATTCAAGGCTTTAGTGAAGCACCTAACATCAGCACTGGTTTTGGCGCAGCCAGACACAACAAAACCGTTCAATGTGTACTGCAATGCATCCGGCATTGGGCTCAGATTTGTGCTGATGCAAGACCGAAGGGTGGTCGCGTATGGATCACGGCAGCTCCGGAATCATGAGCAAAACTATCCAACTCATGACTTAGAACTCGCTGCCGTGGTACTCACACTCAAAATGTGGAGGCACTATCTACTCAGTAACCTCGTACATTTATATACCAACCACAAGAGCCTCAAGTACATATTCACTCAGAAGGAGTTGAACATGAGGCAGAGAAGATGGTTAGAACTGATAAAAGATTATGAAATAGAAATCCATTATCACCCCGGCAAGGAAAACGTGGTGGCAGATGTGCTATGTCACAAGTCACACGTACATAATCTGACCGTCACCCCGTTGGAAGAAAGCAAGCCACCATTGCATGTGGTTCCCCATGGAGCTCTCTACAACTCAGCTCTTATCCCCACCATCCGTGAAGAGATAGAAGCCGGCTAGAAACATGACAAGGGTATGTTGCATTTGCGGAGACGTGTAGACAGTGGGGAACTAAAATGTTCCCGGAAAGACGGTGACGGTGTGCTGTGGTTCAAGAACAGGATCGTCGTACCCCGTAACCTGGAATTGAGGAAGAAAATTTTTGACGAGGCTCACTTGTTAAAGTTTTCTATTCACCCCGGCAGCAACAAGATGTATCAAGAACTCAAAGATAAATTTTGGTGGACATGGATGAAACGAGAGATCGCAAAATACATGTCTGAGTGTGATACATGCCGGAGGCTTAAGGCTGACCACATGAAGAAACCGGGACTGTTGCAACCGCTCGGCATTCCTGCCTGGAAGTGGGAGGATGTGAGCATGGAATTCATCGTCGGTTTACCCAATACATTTCAGAAACATGATTCAGTGTGGGTCATCATCGACCGGCTCACGAAGGTTGCCCATTTTATCCCGGTCAATACCAACTACAACACCAAGAAGTATGTTCAACTGTACATCTCACGGATTCATTGCTTATACGGCGTACGCCGCACTATCATCTCGGATTGGGGCACTTTGTTTGTGTCTTGTTTTTGGGAGCAGTTACATGCTGCCTTGGGTACAAAGCTGATCCGTAGTTTAGCGTACCACCCGCAGACGGATGGGCAAACCGAGCGGGTAAATCAATGTGGGGAGCCACCCCGTGGTCCTCCCACTCCGGGATCCCAGAGGGTTGTGCCGTGCGATGCGGCACCCAAAAGCACACAAGAAAAGATTACGATAAACATACAAACTTTTATTTTACATAAAACAGCGGAAGTCTTTTACAATACTTAATAGACAGCAGAAGTATTATTCATAACTACACCCTCATCCGAACTAAACAAAAAGTGCAGCCATCTAGCCCAGGGATGTTACACACTAGCAACACATATACGGAGATCACGGCGGTGTGCAGGGATCCAACTCGTCCGTGTACACCAACGGAGGCATTGCCTCATCCTCAGAGCCTTCCTCGTACGTCTAACCTGCAACATCTTAATATATAGCAACCGTGAGCATGATGGCTCAGCAAGACTTAACCGCCACTCCTAAGTATGAGACTCTACATGCAGCGAATAGTTATATAGGAATCAACATTGCGATAAAGACACACCTACATGTTAATCTTTATTTTCAGTCTTAGAGCCATAGGTTAATATGCCTTAGGCAGCCCACACATCGGAAGTCCACAATCAAACAAGAAACGCTTTCCTCCGATGCGGTTATGCCCAAAGTGAAATATAAACTTAATGAACTCTACATCTACAGCATACATGGTTTCAATACAATAATAGATCAATGCATCATATTCTTCTGGCTTCTTTCAATTCTTACTACGTCACAGCGCAGTGAACAAGCGGTACTCAAATAACCGTGAGGGATGGTGATTGCAATCAATAGACACCCGGATAACACGTCACATACACCCATTTCAGAATTGTAGTGCTTCACACCTTCCCACTCTGCTGTATGCAGCAACCTTTCAAAGGAAACCCAAATGCCGAACCAGTCCATCCATAACGGGCAGGAGGTCCCCACGTCAAGTGTGTCTGTGCTCACCGGCAGATTTACACCTTGCTATCCTCAACCCTCTCCTATAAAACGGTTGGGTAAGCCTCGGCACCCAGGTTAACCATTTACATCGGTTTCCTGGTTCCCATATGCCAGTATACATCCAGCACTGTTCAAACTTGTCCAGCAGGGCCACACATGGCTCGGTCCTCAACCGATACCAACAGGGCTACACACGTGAGACCTCCGCTCGCTGCATCCTATCACCCCTGCTGGGTCTCAATTTCACATTCTTAAGCCATTCTTTCTTTCTTTCTATCCCGTGTGATAAAATTCCTATCTCGCGAGTAGATTCCAACCACTCGACTTCTATCGAGATCCTAAGAATATTAGCATGGCATTCTATAATCGTCTAGTTGTAAAATACCCAACCCTCCATAGTATTTAAAGGTCATGCAAGTGGGGTTTCAATCACCTTAACACTAATGCAAGCATTTCACCCTAGAAATAAGTGATACAAATGAAAACTTTGCAAATGGTAATTAAATACAAATCGGGGCTCGTCTGGTTGTGAGTTAAACGGAAAGTCAGCTTCTGGTGGAAGGACCTCCAACGGCTCCGGAGCGTCCTCAACTTCGGTCACTATATGATATGCAACAATATACATGTATAAGTGATAATGATTTACAAAAAGTACACTTCTATCAGTATCTACTGCTATTAAGGTTTCTTAATTGGCTTTGGGATTTTTCCAGTGGATACTAGAATCTCTGTGGATGATTTGAGAAAAATTTGAGAAACTCTCATGGAAGCTTGTGGTCTCTAAAATTCACACAAGTACAAGGCTTCTCTGAATTTTGATCCCAAATCTGATGTTTTGACATGGTTAACAGTTGGAAGATCTAATTAGAGCAGGTCTCCCTGGTTCTAACAAAACTTGTTTCACAATTTTTCGAGCTACCTACACGGAGAAATGGAATTATGAAGTTTATAGGAAATCCTGAACAAGTTTCTGTTTATTTTGGAAATCCGAAATGAAGGCTGAACTTTGGATTAGAGTTTAGCCTAGCAAATATACTCCAATGAAGCTCGAATTTTTACAGCAGATCACTAGGGTTATGGAAGATCTTCTGGCCAAATTTGAGAAAATTCCATAACATGAATCTGCTGGAATTAATTCCCAAAGGTTTAGCATTGATGAACTTTGGAGAAAATTCCAGGGATCTTCAGACAAAATTCTCTGCATTTCGGCAAAGTACTGACTGAGAGGAATCCAATAAAATTTGTTTCACAAATTTTGTACATTCCTACTGAAAGTTATGGGGTTTCAAAGTTTGACCTAAATCTGAAATTTGGGAAAAGTTTAAACTATGGTTGTGGGCCCCACTATTTGAATTGGGCCACTGAGCTCGCGGCCACACTGCAGCCCACCGGGTTCCATCCGCGCAGCCGCACCAGATCTCAGCCGCAAACTGATCCCTGCGGAGGAAACAGAGGCTGACTGGTGGGACCCGCCCCCCTTCGTCAACCTCCCGACACCCACGCTCCCTAGCGGCGGCGCACTCTGGCGAGGCTCGCCGCCCATCGCTCCAGCTTGGAGCTTGCTCAAACTTGCTGCCTGGGCCTAAATTCACACAGGAAACAATCTGAGGAGGTCGGCTAGGGTTGGAGATGGCCGGAAACCCGTCAGCGATGACGACAGTAGCGGCTCCCACTCCGGTGATTTCGCCCAAGCTATACAAGGCCCTATTTTGGAAACGGTTTCTTCCTACAGCTCTGTGGTTACATGCTGAGCACGAAAATGAACTCGGTTTTCCATGGAAAGGGCCGGAGCTAGGATCTCACCCTCGACCTAGAGCTAAAAACAGTGGCGACTGGAAAAACTCAAAGAACAGCACCTATGGACGATGGTTTTCGCCGGTTGTTCATCTTAGAGGGTCGTTGGAAGGTCTAGGACGTATGGCTAGAGGGAAACGAACTGGGATGGACTGATCATCAAGAATTTCGAGTCGAGTCCCCCTCTCGGTCCTAAGAACGTGTGATCGGTAAACCTCAAAATACTCCCTCGATACTGAACAAAATGGAGGAAAGCGTTCACTGGAATATCGAAGAGAGGATGGTGCGTGTTTTTGCTGTAGAGGATTGCCCGAGTTGCGGCCTGTATCGCGGAGACGACAGGGAGCCGAGAGGCACTCGGGCAGTGAGAACAGAGAAGAAACGCGCGCGTGAGTGAGGGCAGCAGCGGTGAAATGGTTCTGTGTGTGGCTGAATGACATGGGGAGGACGTCTTCACGTGGTCTGATCTCCAGAGCATCAGGTCGAATGGTGATTTCGTCAGGGCGGAGTTCAACCGAGCTCTGGCGTGCTCTCGGTGCTTGGCCGAAGAACAGAGCCGGTTTGCTTCTGTGTGTAGCCGACCAGTGAGCCCTCTTCCCTCCATTCTTTTCCATTTTCACTGATATTTTCCCTACAGCTACTCACACTGAAATGCTAGACTTCCACAACAAGTCATGATTTAAATTTTTGGAATTCAAATGGGTCAAATTTTTGGTGTGAAATTTGAACTGTATTTGGCTCTTGAAATTTGAATTTGAATATTTCTCCTTCAATTACTCCAAAGGTATAGCGAACCAAACTGAAATAATCTGAATTTGGCATGGATGCTAATTCAAATATGGGAAAACCATATATGAAACCTAATTTGCAGTTTGAGGAAGTTGAAATTTGAATCTGAAATTTAAATTCAGATTTGAGTGCTTCCTCTTTTAATTCTAAACAAATGGTAAAAGCCCAACAAATTAGCTTTAATTTAGGAGGCTTACTATTTGAACTATGGGGATCTAAATTTTCAGTTTAGCTCCTCATGTTTGGAAATTTTTGAGATATTTGAATCCACACTTTGAACTCACACCGTTATAATTCAAAGTTGTAATTCCCCCATTTTTCCTAAGTGTGAATGTGCTGAATTCCTTGCTAGCACTTTTAGGGATTTTACATCCCCCCTTAAAAAGAATCTCATCCCAAGATTCCAAAAGAAAAGCTAAGTGGGGAAACTTTACCGGTTATACGATGATAGCAAGTCCAGATAATTTGCTTGTAGATAGTCCCCGCTTTCCCATGTTGCTTCATCAGCGGTATGGTTACTCCACAAGACTCGTAAAACCATAAGGTACGGTTTCTTGTGGCACAAGTCTTTTCATTGATAATCCGGATCGGATACTCCGAGTATGTGAGGTCCGGTTGGAGAACTTCTATGTCTTCGGTGCGGATTTCAGCCGAGGGATTGAGGCATTTCCTCAGCTGAGAGATGTAGAATACGTTGTGAATTCCTGCGAGTGACACGGGTAACTCCAAGCAAAAGGCCACGGGTCTGCATTTTTCAATGATGGTGAACGGACCGATGAATTGTGGAGCTAGTTTTCCCTTTACTCCGAAACAATGAACTCCTTTCATCGGAGACACCCGAACATAAACATGGTCCCCGATGTCAAAGTGGAGAGGATGGCGCCTTTTATCCGCATAGATCTTCTGACGAGATTGAGCAGCCTTGGGATCGGCTTGTATTACTCGTACTCATTCCTCAGCTTCATTCACAAGTTCAATGCCGTAGATAACTCGCTCACCGGACTCACACCACTTGAGTGGTGTGCGACATTTCCGGCCATAGAGAGCTTCATACAGTGCCATCTTTATGCTAGCTTGATAGCCATTGTTATTTAAAACTCTGCCAACGGTAAATGATCATCCCAGTTTTTACCGTGGTGGATGACACAAGCATGTAGCATGTATTCAAGCACTAGATTCACCCATTCAGTTTGACCATCCGTCTGCGGGTGACATGTGGAGCTTCAGATCAGTTTGGTCCTCAATGACGCGTGCAGCTGCTCCCAAAATCGAGCAACAAACAGCGCACCGCGATCTGAAATAATTATGCGGGGAACACCGAGCACACACAAGATCCTTACGATATACAACTTCGCATATTGCTTGGCCACGTACTTTGTATGTACGGGGATAAAATGAGCCGGCTTGGTCAGTAAATCAACTATCACCCAAATCGAATCATGCTTGTGGGACGTGAGAAGTAAGCCAACTATGAAGTCCAAGCTGATATCCTCCCCCTTCCAAGCCGGAATGTTCAATGGTTGCAGTTGTATGGCTTTGCGCATATGGTTGGCTTTCACATGCTGACACATATCGCATTTGGATACGTACTTGGCGATTTCTCTTTTCATCTGTGTCTACCAAAACCTGGTTTTCAGATCTTGATACATCTTGTTGCTGCCTGGATGAATAGAATACTTGGACAAGTGAGCTTTGTCCAAGATTTTCTTCAGAAGCTTCATGTCACGGGGTACCACTATACAGTCTTTAAACCATAGAGTACTGTGTTCATCCCTTTGGAAGCATTTCATTTCACCATTCTGCATTCTTCTCCGAATGTGCAACATTCCCACATCTTTCTTCTGAGCTTCCATATTCCCCTCTCCTATGGTAGGGACGAGAGCAAGATTATATAAGGCCCCATATGGAACCAAGTATAAACTCGGCTCCTCCTCTTCAAGCGGAGTGATGGACAAATTGTTGACGAGTGATTTGCGGCTTAAGGCATCGGCAACCACATTTGCCTTGCCGAGATGGTAGTGAATCTCGATCTCATAATCTTTGATCAGTTCCAGCCATCTCCGTTGCTTCATATTCAACTCCTTTTGAGTGAATATATACTTCAAACTTTTGTGGTCGGTGTAGAGATGCACTAAGTTCCCAAGTAAATAGTACCTCCACATTTTTAACGCCAATACCACTGCAGAAGCTCAAGGTCATGAGGCGGATAGTGCTGCTCGTGGTTACGAAGTTTACGTGATCCATAGGCGACCACTCTTCCTCCTTGCATCAATACACAGCCAAGCCCGATACCGGACGCATCACAATATACGTTGAAGGGCTTGGTCATATCAAGTTGAGCTAACACCGGGGCTGTTGTGAGATGCTTCACCAATGCTTGGAACGCTCCTTCACATGCTGAGATCCAAACATATTTAATTCCCTTCTTCAACAATTCCGTCATCAGTTTAACAAGCTTGCAGAAGTTCGGGATGAGTCTCTGACAATATCCCGCTAAACCGAGGAAACTTCTGACTTCATGGACAGATGTGGGGGATTTCCATTTCAGCACTTGTTCAATTTTGCTTGGATCAACTGCAATGCCTTCTGCAGAAATAATATGACCAAGAAATGGTACTTGGCTGATCCAAAACTCGCACTTGGTGAACTTGGCATAATGTTTATGGTCTCACAATCGTTGAAGCACGATATGCAAGTGTTCTGCGTGTTCTTCTTCAGACATGGAAAAAACCAAGATGTCATCTATGAACACCACCACGAACTTGTCCAACTCTGGCATGAACACTGAGTTCATGAGATACATGAAATGTGCCGGGGCGTTGGTGAGACCAAAAGACATGACGAGATATTCATACAACCCATATCTCATCATGAAGGCCGTCTTCAGAATATCCTCCACTCCGATCTTTATTTGATGATATCCACAGCGAAGATCCATCTTCAAAAATACACTTGCACCCATAAGTTGATTGAATAAGATATCGATGCGGGACAGTGGATGTTTGTTCTTGATGGTGACGACATTGAGAGGTCGGTAATCCACACACAACCTCAAGGTTTCATCTGTTTTCTTCACGAACAGCGCCAACCATCCCCATGGCAAGGAACTCGGTCGAATGAAACCCTTACTCATCAAATTATTGAACTGCTCCTTCAATTTAGCTAGCTCATTCGGAGCCATCTTGTACGGTCTCCGTGATATTGGTGTCGTACCGACAACAAGTTTGATCTTGAACTCGACATTCCTTTCGGGTGGCATGCCCGGAAGATCATCCGGAAATACATTCGGATATTCACGGATCATACGAATATCTTCAAGCTATGTGGCTTCCGTATTATATGTGGCTGGAATTTCTTGGACCGAACGGTCAAGAATGAGAATATGTGGTTCATGAAGTGGGGAGTTTAAACGAACCACTCGTGGAACGATGTCAAGAACAGCACCATGGCGATGTATCCATGACATTTCTAAAATGACATCGAGTTGTTGACTTTCTAACATAATTAGAGAAGTCAGATATAGATTCCCACCCAATTGCAATGGTGCTCTATAGACCATCCTGTCAGCTGTTATTTTCCCACCCGGAGAGCAAATCAAGTCTGAACTTTTTGTGGAAATGATAGGCAATTGATATTTAATAACAAAAGATTGACTTATGAAATTATGGGTGGCACCGGAGTCAAAAAGTATGACTACGGGATGATCCAAATACGAAAATGTATCCGCAAGGACGGGTTCGCCTTCCGGCATGTCTTCGATGGCTAAGTGGTGGACGTTGCCGAGTTTTGGTGATGGTTTCTTGGGCTGGTTGCGGGGCTGATTTGCACCCTGATACGGTGCTGGATCCATGCCCTGTAGCTGCTCGGGGCAGTCATTGGCAATATGCCCGACACGGCCACACATGAAGCACGTGTATTGTGTCGGGGTCCCTCTGAATTGAGGGCGGAATCCCGGTGCACGTGGTTGAAATGGAGTCACACGCGGGACCATCTGTTGGTGCTGCTGTTGCTATGGTGGATACGATGGTCGGAAGCTTGGCGCATTAAATTGACGACCGCAAAACTGAGGCGATCGTGCCGGTGGCTGCCATCTCTGTCCGGATGGTGAGCGATACACCACGTGCTACTTTCGTGGCACCCCACCACTGCTGCTAGCCAGCGCACTGCGTTTCCTCTTATCAGAACCGCGCTTGCGCTGGTCATATTCTTGTACAATCGCGGCATTGACAAGGTCGTTGAATGTGCCACAGTTGCTTTGGGTGAGATGGACCTTCATTTTTGAATTCAGGCCCCGGAAAGGAAGTGTTCCGCTTCCGTTCTTCCGTCCCCACATATTCTGGCGCATATTGCGCCAGCCGGTTGAATGCTCAGGAGTACTCATGAGCACTCCTCTCGCCTAGTTTCAACTCCAGAGACTCCTAGAGCTTCCTTTGCATAACCACGGGAGGTATATGGTAGGCGCGGAACGCCTCCCGGAACTCCACCCAAGTGACAGCATGGCCAGCCGGTAATGAGGCGATGTAGTTTGCCCACCATGTACCGGCTTCCCCTTGAAGCTGTTGTGCCGCAAACAGCGCCTTCTGGTGTTCGGTGCACGGAAGTAGACCAAACTTTACCTCGAGAGTGCAGATAAAGCTTTCCACCTCCAAAGGCTCTTTGGCCTCTATAAAGACCAGTGGATGGGTCGCCAAGATGTCCGAGTACGAACTCTATTGGGTCTGGCGTTGCCCATTGTCTTGGCGTCCTCCCTGACGGGACGCATTTTGCTGCACCATCATCCGCAGGAACTCGGTTTGCTCGTCGCGCGAGCCGAGTACTGCGGCCAGAACCTCCGCGAGATTTCTTGGAAGTTCTGGTGGTGGAGGAGATGGTTGTTGCTGCGTCGTGGTTTGCTCCGGGAGTGGAGACTCATCACCATGACTCTTACTTGGGCCTCCCTCCTCGTGCGTGGACCGTGTACACACCATTCTGCATTCACACCATTTCAAACGATCAGCACATGTTTGTTTACTTCATCCAGTTTATACAATAGTAGTGCGAGAATGAACAAATGACACGCATAACATTCACACATATGGATAAAGTATACACTTTATACAACATGTACATCCCTGGACCATGTCACCACAATCGAATTCCAAAGTAATGAACTTTAAGGATTAAAAGTTCATTTCGACCATCGTGGGTTGCCACGGGATGTTAAGTGCGCTACCATACGTATATCCTCGCTATTGTACAAGACCCAAACATGTCCTCACTTGAAGTGATATGTTGAATGCATAATATTTTTGAATCCAACCCACTGTTTTACAACAGCTTCTGGATCTCGAAACGTGAAACCAAATGATTTGAATTGAAAACTTCAAAACTGGTTTCCCTGTCCAGATTCTCGTCTAACTGACCAGTCTGGAAAATTCAACTGTTTTGACCACTTTGAAGGCGAAATCCGGACTGGAGTTCCACAACAAAGTTGTAGTATACTCAAAAAGGAATCCATATTGTATTTATTTGCCTCCATATCTTTTCTAGTTTAGGAGTTATGATTTTTTACAAATTGACAGGTTTTTCTCAGGAATTTTGACAGCACCTCCTTTGCATGTGGCTGTTTTGTTTACAGAATTCCAACTATTTATGCCCCCAATCTGGGAAAACATTGATCTACAAAGTTGTAGCACATATCCTACACTTTCCAATGGTGTCTTACATGACCTTAGAAATTTTCTAGAAGAAGCTACGGTCGAAATACAGAAAATTCCAGAGAGCATTTTTGGTCTGCCCTGTTTCTGGACAGTGCATACTCATCTGAGATTTTTATCCATTTGGAGGAAGATTTTGTTCTGGAGTTCTACAGAAAAGTTGTAGAAGACTTTAAAACCTTTCCAGAATAATATCACACACCTCCATTGGTTCAACCAATCAAATTATATGTCCTGTTTAAGTTCAGCAAAAATTCTGCCAAAAACAGGGGAGGTTATTCCTAAGTCTTTGGAAATGAAACTATACTCCCAATTGCCTCTTAGTTCAATATGGGAGTTCAATAACCCCTAAATTGAATCCTAAACTCTAAATTGACTCTTTTCTTTGAAAATATCATTATTATTCAAATAAGAGCTCATCTCGGTACTACGTTTCCTCACCAAAGAAAAATCCTAAGCCAGAAATTCTGGCATATACGTGTCAAATGGTGGAACTAAGAACGTTGCTCACAAACTATTTCTAAGCGTCATGCTCTAATGTGGTTAATGTACCTGCAGAAAACCACTCACTAATTGAGCACACAAGGTTTTAACATTTCAGAAAAGTCCATATCATAGTAAAAACATATGATCCGTATCATTTTCGTACGGATCATCCTTGAGTTATGCCACATCTCAAGGTACATGGTTGTGTTTTCACACCACACGACAGGGAACCCGAGTAGAGCGTGAATGGGTCGTCACCGTTGGGAATTTTATCAACCCAACGAATACCACCCACTGCCTCATGAACGTTGAGGCACGCCGATGGCGAGCGCTGCGTATGGCCCTCTGAACATTGAACATTCAAGAGTTGCATACTATCGTGTTGCTTACCACACGATAGGGTATTCTCGCTTTTGCCTGACGCACGTTGGAGATTAGCGTTTTCATATGTTCTCAGAACCATGAGAAGGTTTAGAGACTCATATTCACTACTGTGCCAAGCCACGGTAAACCATTCCATACCGTTGCTCGTATGGCGAGCTTACCACAATTGATCCGCCAGCAGTGGCGTACCTTACCTCTTACCTGACGTCAGAGCATAGTTATGGAATGTATAACACATAAGTTACATTTTCCACCTTAAGTATCTACTAGTATAATAGACCTTATGTTGGCATAATGACTAATCCTCACTCGACTACTTATAAGTTTTCAAAATAGGCTCTTTTCAAGCGTGCTATTCCCAATGCGGCTCTGATACCACGTCTGTGGGGAGCCACCCCGTGGTCCTCCCACTCCAGGATCACAGAGGGTGGTGCCGTGCAATGCGGCACCCAACAACACACAACAAAAGATTTACAACAACATGCAAACTTTTATTTTACATAAAACAGCGGAAGTCTTTCACAATACTTAATAGACATTGGAAGTATTATTCATAACTACACCATCATCCTAACTAAGCAAAAAGTGCAGTCGTCCAGCCCGGGGACGCTACACACTAGCAACACATATCCGGATATAACGGCGGCGTGCAGGGCTCCAACTCGGCCGTGTACCCCAACGGGGGCATCGCCTTGTCCTCGGAGCCTTCCTCGTACGTCTCACCTGCAACATCTTAATATATAGCAACCATAAGCACGATGGCTCAGCAAGGCTTAACCGTCACTCCTAACCATGAGACTCCACGTGCAGGGAATATTAATATAGGAATCGACATTGTGATAAAGGCACGCCTACATGTTAATCCTTATTTTCAGTTTTACTGCAGTAGATTAATATGCCTTAGGCAGCTCTCACATCGGAAGTCCACAATCAAACAAGAAACGCTTTCCTCCGATGTGGTTATGCCCAAAGTGGAATATAAATTTAATGGGATCTACATCTACTGCATACAAGGTTTCAATACAATAATAGATCAATGCATCATATTCTTCTGGCTTCTTTCAATTCTTACTACGTCACAGCGCAACGAACAAGCGGTCCTCAAATAACCGCGAGGGACGGGACACCCGGATAACACATCACATACACCCATTTCAGAAGTGTGGTGCTTCACACCTTCTTACTCTGCTGTATGCAACAACCTTTCAAAGGAATCCCAAATGCCGAACCAGTCCATCTGTAAAGGGCAGGAGGTCCCCGTGTGGAGCGTGTCTGTGCCCACCGGCAGATATACACCTTGCTACCCTCAACCACTCCTATAAAACAGTTGGGTAAGCCTCAGCACCCAGGTTAACCAATGACATCGGTTTCCTGGTTCCCATGTTCCAGTATGCATCCGGTACTCTTCAAACTTGTCCAGCAGGGCCGCACACGGCTTGGTCCTCAACCGACACCAACAGGGCTACGCACGTGAGACCTCCACTCACTGCATCCTATCCCCCCTGCTGGGTCTCAATTTCACATTCTTAATCCATTCTTTCTTTCTTTCTTTCTATCCCGTGTGATAAAATTCCTATCTCACGAGTAGATTCCAACCACTTGACTTCTACCGAGATTCTAAGAACATTAGCATGACGTTCTCTAATCGTCGAGTTGTAAACTACCCAACCCTCCATAGGATTTAAAGGTCATGCAAGTGGGGTGTCAATCACATTATCTCTAATGCAAGCATTTTACCCTAGACATAAGTGATAGAAATGAAAACTTTGCAAAAGGTAATTAAATGCAAACCGGGGCTTGCCTGGTTGTGAGTTAAACAGAAAGTCAGCTTCTGGTGGAAGGACCTCCAACCGCTCCGGAGTGTCCTCAACTTCGGTCACTATATGATATGCAACATAATATATGTCTAAGTGATAATGATTTATAAGAAGTACACTTCTATAACTAGCTACTACTATTAAGGTTACTTAATTGGATTTAAGATTTTTCCAGTGGATACTAGACTCTCTGTGGATGATTTGAGCAAAATTTTAGAAACTCTCATGGAAGCTTGTGGTCTCCAAAATTTCCACAAGTACAAGGCTTCTCTGAATTTTGATCCCAAATCTGAAGTTTTGACATGGTTAACAGTGGAAGATATAATTAGAGCAGGTCTCCCTAGTTCTAACAAAATTTGTTTCACCATTTTTCGAGCTACCTACGGGGAGAAATGGAATTCTGAAGTTGATAGGATATCCTGAACAAGTTTCTGTTTATTTTGGAAATCCTAAATGAAGGCTGAACTTTGGATTAGAGTTTATCCTAGCAAATATACTCCAATGAAGCTCAATTTTTTTCAGGAGATCACTAGGTTTATGAAAGATCTTCTGGCTAAATTTGAGAAAATTCCATAACAGGAATCTCCTGGAATTAATTCTCAAAGATTTAGTTTTGATGAATTTTGGAGAAATTTCAAGGGATCTTCAGACCAAATTATCTGCATTGCTGCAAAGTACTGACTGAGAGGAATCCAATGAAATTTGTTTCACAAATTGTGGACATTCCTACAAAAAGTTATGGGGTTTCAAAGTTTGACCTAAATCTGAAATTCGGGAAAAGTTTAAACTCTGGTTGTGGGCCCCACTATTTGAATTGGGCCACTGAGCTCACGGTCACACCGCAGCCCACGGGGTTGCACCCGCGCAGCCGCACCAGATCTCAGCCGCAAACTGATCCCCTCTGAGGAAACAGAAGCTGACCAGTGGGACCTGCCCCCTTCGTCAACCTCCCGACATCCATGCTCCCCCGCAGCGGTGCACTCCGGCGAGGCTCGCCGCCCGTCGCTCCACTGCTCGGAATTTGCTCAAACTTGCCGCCTGGGCTTAAATTCGCTTGGGAAACAATCTGAGGGGGCGGCTAGTCTTGGAGATGGACGGAAACCAGTCGGCGACGACGACAGTGGCGGCTCCCACTCCTGTGATGTCGACCGAGCTATACGAGGCCTTGTTTTGGAAACGGTTTCTTCCTACAGCTTGGTGGTTACATGCTTAGCACTAAAATGAACTTGGTTTGCGATGGAAAAGGCCAGAGCTAGGACCTCACCGTCGACCTAGAGCTAAAAACAGTGGCGACTGGAAAAACTAAAAGAACAGCACCTATGGTCGATGGTTTTCGCCGGTTGTTGATCCTAGAGGGTCGTTGGAAGGTCTAGGACGTATGGCTAGAGGGAAACTGTGACGGACAGGAATCCGTACGCCCAGGATCCCAGAGGGTGGTGCAACACGATGCGACACCCGACCACCATAAGGCAAACATTGTATTACATAGAAAAACAAACTGAATATGTTCAAAGTAGTACAAGCCTTCAGTTTACATCTAAATACAGAGTCTACAACTGCAGAAGCTTAATTTTTAAAACTCACGCCCACCGAACTAGCAAAAGTCGGTTGTCCAGCCCTATGGACAACCCACACTAGCTCTACTCCTCAGCTCAGCGCGGCGTGTACGGCTCCCACTCAGCCGTGGTCCCCGACGGAGGGTAGCCCTCGCCGGTGGACTCGTACCCCGAGTCCGTGGGGTAGTCCTCACCTGCAAAACACTCATAGCAGAAACCGTGCGCACGATGGCTCAGCAAGTCTTAACCGACACACCTACACATGAAACTCTACATGCAGGTCATAACGAAGATAGGATGGTAAATTGCAGAAAACGGACACACCTACAAGTTCATCCTTAGTTCATCTTTTAGCCACAAATTAACGGTTCATGAAATCTTGAAATTTAGTGAGCAATATTTGGTGGCACACATGTAACCATACAATTTATTCAGAACAGCAATATTGAATCATAACATTTCATATATTAACCTACGTCACGACTCAGTGACCAAGTGGTACTCATCACCGCGAGGGACGGCGAATCGACTCGATATCCACCTGCAGGGATACCTGAAGAGCACGTCACGTACGCCCGCCCGTGGAGCTGTACAGCACACTCACTCGATGTCGTACAAGACAACCTTTCACCAAACAACCCAAATGTCGAACTGGTCGCACCCAAACGGACATGAGGTTCCCTACACGTAGCATCTCTCTATGCCCGTTAGCAGATTTCCACCTTGGTGCCCTCAACCTACACCTATAAATCGGTGCGTTATGCCTCGACGCCTAGAGGTATAGGTTACATCAGTTTATCGGGGCCCATATATCCGATATGCCTTCGGTACGTTCAAACTTGATCAGCGTGGGCCGCACACGGATCAGTCCTCAATCGACATGGACAGGGCTGCGCCCACAAGACTTCCTCTTGCTGCGCCCTAGCCCCTGCCTAGTCTCATTTTCTTACTAAAGTGATCTCACATCACTCGAACCAATCCCGTGTGTTCCAAAGCCTATACTCGCGAGTAGATTCCAACTACTCGACTTGTATTGAAGTCTATACACATGAAGCAGAGCATATACTTCTCGAGGACTTACACACTACCCCCACTCTTGTGGGAATAATCTGGCTATGCATTTGGGTTTCATCCATCCTATACCTAATGCACATAAATACCTCAAGCTAAATATGTATATAAAGCAAAACATTATAAACTTTGTGAAATGCAAACCAGGGCTTGCCTTGTTGCTGCTGGTCGGATGTTATTGCTTCGTCCGGAAGTAGGAAGTCCAAAACTTCTGGGGTGTCTTCGCCTTCAGCGACTACACGTAAGCAATGTTCGATATGTCAATTTAAATGCAATGTGTTAAATTGAATATGTAAAGACCATAACTATAGCTAGACATCCCCTTTAGCTCCGAAATTTGTATGGTGGCTTGGTAAGGTCCTAAATAGAAACTTGACCAAGTTTCATTTGAAACAAATTTCATATGAGCTCTGTCCAAATAAAAGTTTATTTGGTCATTACTGGAGTCTCTAAGGATTTCCAGGGATTTTCATGGATCAAACCATTACTTTCTGGAAACTAGAGTTTGAGATGGTTCTAATGGAAGTGGTTTCATGTCATTTGAAGAATCCTAGAGGAAGTCATGACCTAAACAAGATTTGAGAAAATCTGAAAAATGTTTCTGTACATTTTTCCATTTTCCCATGGCAGT
This sequence comes from Neostapfia colusana, assembly GCA_030760725.1. Classification (NCBI taxonomy): domain Eukaryota; kingdom Viridiplantae; phylum Streptophyta; class Magnoliopsida; order Poales; family Poaceae; genus Neostapfia; species Neostapfia colusana. The sequence continues at coordinate 24,143,603 of JASWHV010000011.1, forward strand.
TCACTTAATCACACCATTAGGGGGACTAAATGAACTGGAATGGATCTTAAATTTTTCCTGTGACTCAAGGATTTTCATATGAACATCCTAGCATATTTCAGAATTTTCCATAAAGGAATTCTCCAGATAAAATTCCCAACAGTTTAAACTTGAGGGAATTAATTCTGGAAAAGAATAAGTTTCATGAGTTGAAACTTGTTTTGCTGGATAGTACTCGAAGATATGAACCCAACAAAATTTGGTTCACTCAGTTTGGAGCTTCCTAGTAAGAGATATGGATTTTACAAGTTTGGAGAAATTATCTGAAAAAGGTCTCTGTTATTTTTCCTATTTTTCAGAGACATAGAGGATTGAAACAACATTTGGCAAAGGAAATGGAATCCAATGCCTCTGAAATTTTTTACTGGAGTTCAAGATTTTTTGGAAGAATGTCCTGCCGAAATTTTGAAATTTTCCAATAAACAGAACTCCTGTAAAAATTCTTGCAAGATTTTTTTAATTGAATTAATGAGCCAAATCTAGGGATTTTCATACCAATTGGGATGCACCCCTAGATAGTACTCACTGAGAGGAATCCAATGGAATTTATTTCACAATTTTAGAGGTTCCTATCAAAAGTCATGAGCAATAGAAGTTGAACTAAACTGAAAAATGGGGAGAAATGTTTAAATTCTTGCACGAGGGCCCCACAGCACAGTTCTTTCTTCCTCCTCACACCAACAGCCGAGCTGCGGCGATGCTCTCCGGTGAGCCCCGCGTAAAGTGCCTTCCCGGCCTTCCCTTGCCCCCAAACGCACCGCCTCCCCCTTTTGGACCACGGGCAACTCATCCCCGTGGTCGGCCGAGGACCCCGGTCACCGGAAACCCTTCGGCGATGGGCGGCAGCGGCGGTTGGACTTTGGCAGCATCGCACTCATGCTAGGAGGGCTCAAATCCTTCGGTTTTTCTTCCTAGAGCACCGTGGTGGATCCCTTGTCACCGGCAAGAGTTCACATCAGCTCAAAAGAGGCTACAAATACGAGCTCATCGGCGACCTACGGCCAAAACCGGTACTGGTGCAAAATTCTCGAGGAACAGCGCCAAAACTTGATGAATATCGATGGTTCTTGATCCTAGAGGAGCGTGGGAGGGTCTAGATCATGTCTATAGCTCAGCACAAGCTTTGGGGAAGTGATCACTATGAATTTCGGGTTTTGGTGAGGCTCGGTTCAATGACTACCGAAGCAATAAACGGCAAAATTCTCTACCGATCGTGCAAGAGAGAAGGTGAGGTCGGCATGGTTGTGTTAAGCACCTTGGAGCGGACTTTCTTCATGTAGATTGTCGGCCACGAAAACGTTTGTGTCGCCCGGGCGCCGGTGAGCAGAGAGAGTCGAGCGCGTGTGTTAGGTTCTTTGGTTGTGCGAGGGAGGCTGGAGAGAGTGGGGGAGGTTCACGTGGGCTGGCGTGTTGATCACGTGCTGCACTCGGCATTCTCAGCCCCTGAGCAGGAGGTGGCATGAGGCAGCATTGGTTTGCCGCCGAACGTCAAGGAGGTGGCGCGCTGCTGCCCGAGTGCAACCCGAGTAGACTTCGGGTGTAAGTCTACTGACCAGTAGGCCCCCTTCCCCTCTTCTTTTTCTTTCCAATTCCATTTGAACTAGCAAACAATCCCCAAATTTGATCAAACTTGGAGGATAAGCCAAAAGGAGTATGAGGAATACAATGGTGCTCTCAAATTTGAATTTCAGGTGACGTCGGAATTTGAAACTGAAGTTTGAATTCAAATTTGAATTGTCTCCCGTTTAAATTCCAACAAATAGGAAATCTTTTCCAAATGAGCTGAAAATTTGCCGGGCTACCCGTGGATGTGTGAAGAACCATATGGTAAATTTAGGTCTTCATGTTTGGACATTGTTACACGTTTACTTTAGCACTGGGAGCTTACACCTTCCAATTCAAAAGTTTAAATTCTATCTCATTTTCTCGGTGTGAACTCCAGCTCCACTTTCTAGACTTTTGGGATTTCACAGAAATGAGCTGGGATGGACTGATCATCAAGAATTTCGAGTCGAGTCCTCTCTCGGTCCTAAGAACGTGTGATCGGTAAACCTCAAAATACTCCCTCGCTACTGAACAAAATGGAGGAAGGCGTTCACCGGAAGATCGAGGAGAGGATGGCGCATGTCTTTGCTGTAGAGGATCGCCCGAGTTGCGGCCCGTATCGTGGAGATGACGGGGAGCTGAGAGGCGCTTGGGTGGTGAGAACAGAGAAGAACCGCGCGCGTGAGTGAGGGCACCAGTGGTGAAATCTGAGTAAATATGTACTTGAGGCTCTTGCGGTCGGAATATAAATGTACGAGGTTACCTAGTAGGTAAAGCCTCCACGTCTTGAATGCAAGTACCAAGGCAGCGAGCTCTAAGTCATGAGTCGGATAGTGTTGAATCATGATTCCTGAGTTGCCGTGATCCATACACGACCACCCTTCGGTCTTGCATCAGCACACATCCTAGTGCAAAGCCGGATGCATCGCAGTACACAACGAACGGTCTTGTTGTGTCTGGCTGTGCCAAAACCGGTGCTGATGTTAGGTGCTTCACTAATGCCTTGAACGCTGCTTTACATGCTGGACTCCAAACCCATTTGGTAGCCTTCTTCAGCAGCTATGTCATAGGCTTGGCAATCTTCCAGAAGTTCGGAATGAACCTCCGATAATATCCCTCGAGTTCGAGGAATTTCCGTACCTCGTGAATAGACCGTGGGGACTTTCAAATGCAGCACTTGTGCGACCTTGCTCAGGTCTACAGCGATGCCCTCCACTGAGATAGTATGCCCGAGAAAAGGCATTTGCGACATCTAGAATTCGCACTTCCTAAATTTCGCGTATAGCTTGTGATCTCGCAGCCGTTACAAGGCTATACGCAGGTGCTCCTCGTGTTCTTCCTCCGACTTGGAATAAACCAGTAGGTCGTCGATGAAGACCACGACAAACTTATCCAGCTCCAGCATGAATACCGAGTTCATTAAGTACATGAACGGAGCTGGAGCGTTGGTGAGACCAAGGAACTTGACAAGGTATTCATAAAGCCCGTACCTCATCGAAAAGCTGTCTTCGAAATATCCTCAGCCCGTATCTCAATCTGTTCGTACCCTGATCTTAAGTCCATCTTGGAAAAGATCTTTGCTTTGACCAACTGATCAAACAATATGCCGATCTGTGGTAACGGGTACTTGTCCTTGATTGTCACAATGTTAAGTGGACAAAAATCAACACTAAGCCATAGGGTTTCGTCCTTCTTCCTATTACACAGCGCAGAGCAACCCCAAGGTCATGATCTTGGTCATATAACACATTTGCTTATGAGTTCACGTAGTTGCTCCTTCAACTCCGCTAGTTCATTGGGTGCCATCTTGTACGGCCTCCGTGAAATCGGTGTGTTGTTTCCGGCGCCAGTCCAATCTTGAACTTGACGTCCCGTTTGGGCGGTCTGCCCGGTAACTCATCGGAAACACATCGGAATTCACATACCACCGGAATATCCTCAGGTTTAGTCACTTCCGTGTGGTAGGCCTAACCCGTTCTCTTTGTTGTGCAGAACATACTCTTCTGTCCTAACCCAGCTTTTGATCCGTTTAGAAGCATTTTCATTACTCAAGTTGAATACCAAAGTTAAAATTAACTTCAATATCTTTCCAGATAGTACTCATATGCCTCTAGATCATCTCTGGATCAAAAGTTATGATATTCCAAAGTTGACAGAATTCATGGATAAAATTTGCCAGCGTCCCCTTGTATGTGGCTATTTTTATCACAGTTGTATATGCAAATACGATAAGAATATGAACAAACTTTGACTTACAAAAATTTTGCATATTTCATAACCTTTCCAACGGTGTATCATATGCTCCTTAAGGATTTTTCTACCTAAAGTTATGGCTTAAAAACAGAGGGGTCCGGAGAGGTTTTGCTGCTGTCCTGGTTCTGGACAGTTTGCCTTCAACTGGATTTCTCACCAATTCAATGTGTGATTTTGCTCTGGAGGTCTACAGATAAGATGTATAGCACTTACAAATATTTCCAGAACTGTATCATACATCTTAATTAGGTAAAGCTACTCAAAGTTATGCTCTGTTAAAGTCCAGCAAGAATTCTTGCCAGAAACAGAGCACTCTGTTTTTGAAATCCTTGAAACCTAGACCTTCTCTTATTTGAATCTTAGCTCAAAATAAGAGTTCAGTAACTAATATTTGTTTCAAACTTCCATTTTTAGTTAAAAGTTAGCTTATGAATCATTTCTCCATAGGGAAGAGGATTATTAAGTTTAGTACAGCGTCGATGCACCGTAAGAAAAATGTCGGTACTACGTTCCTCACAAAAAGGAAAATCCTAACCGGATTATACTGGTATATACGTCTCAATTGTGGCACTAACGGTCTCTTGCACACGTGTACTACATGGGATACATACGTGGTTAGTACCTGCAAAAGAACACTCAATAGTGATGCACTCAAAGGTTGTTGTCATCTCAGGCAGGTCCATATTGAAAGTAAATACATACGCCCGTATCATTGCCATACGCCGTCCTTGAGTTAAGCCAAGTCTCAAGGTACATGATCGTGTTTTTACACCACACGATGGGGAACCCGAGTAGAGCGTGAACGGGTCATCACGGTTGGGAATTTTATCAACCCAACAGATACCACCTACTGCCCTACAGGGTACACCGATGGCAAGCGCTGCGTATGTCCTTCTAGGCTATTTCCAGAAGAACACACTATCATGTTACCGACCACACGATGGGGTTTCCACTTTCTTGCCTAGTGCACGTCAGGAACCAGCATTTCATATGAACTCAGGAACATGAAGAGTCCAAGAGTTTCATATTAACGTCTCATACCAAGCTGTGAGACCTATCCCTGAACCATTTTCCTCGTCAGGGGAGCTAACCAAAATTGAACCGCTTTCGATGGCGTTCCTTACCATGCTTACCTGAGCGTAGGTGCATTGTTACATAATCAAAATTCAGAATTATAACAAGTATGTTAGTCATGCCACTTTAAGTAACTATACTACTATAGTCCTTATGTGGGCCTAATACCGTTTCCTCACCGTATCCTAAGTTTTTGTCGTAATACGATCCTTATTCCGTGCGCTATTACCAGTGCGGCTCTGATACTACGCTGTGAGGGTCCGAACCCGATCACGGGGCCATGCCGCTTGCCCGGGAATCGCATTGGGTGGTGCTGTGCGATGCGTCATCCAACAGCACACATGATAAAGCATCATATTACATAAATCAAGTGGAAGCTTACACTGTGTGAATTTTACAAATACTTCTCAAAATAATCTACAGCGGAAGACTGATACAACTCACGCCTCATATCTATGCTAAGGAACAGAGAAGATGTCCCGCCCGCTGACCCTTCTCGCTAGCAACACGATCACAATAGCAGCAGCAGGGGTTTCCATGAGTTCACCACTCAGAGGGTTCCGAGTCTCATCGGACAAGCGTACTTATCAGCATAGGGTTATTACCTGCAAAACAACTCATGCAGTATCCGTGAGCATGAAGCTCAGCAAGACTTAACCGTCACCCTAGTAATGAAACTCTACATGCTGAAAATAGAAGGCTGATTCTAGAAGTTTGTACAAAATCTGAACTTGAGCTAAAGGAGAGTCCTTACTTCAAGTTTTAAGCAACTTTTATAGCCCTCGCACAATTTACATCAAGACTCCACAATCAAACAAGAAACGTTTCATCTCGATGTCACTTGCCCGAGGTGAAAGTAACGTTAGTGAGCTACCCTAGACCCATACAGACCTTACGCCATCAACGTCGAGACTCCATAATCAAACAAGAAACGCTTTGCCTCGACGCTACTAGCCCAAGGTAGAAAATAAATTTAGTGAAGGTGTTGATCATCCCTCATCTCCAATATGAGGATTACTGATGAAGCATATTAACTTTTTCCCAGTTTATTACTACGTCACGATGCAGAGAACAAGTATGCTCACTACCACGAGCGACGGTGATTCGAATAAAAAACACCCGGCTGACACGACACATACGCCCGCCCGAGACTGATGATCAACCAATCCCCTCAACGTCGTATGTGGCAACCTTTCACACTACACCCAAATGTCGAGCTGGTCCCACCGACTTAGATTAAGTCTCACTACGGCAAACCCTCATAGAGCTGACTTCTCTATCCTTTCAGCATCTGCATAAGACGGTGGGGATTGCCTCGACACCCAGGTTAACATGTTACATCAGTTTCCTGGGTCCCATATAGCCAGTATGCATCCGGTACACAACTTAAACTTGTCCCATAGGGCCGCACACGAGAACGGGCCTTAATCGACTCAGACATAGACTAGGTTCACAGGACCATGTCCTTGAGCCTTCCATCCACTGCCCGGTCTCCATTCCTAACTATGAGGATCAATTCCCAACTCTTCCGATTGATCCCCCTTAATCCCGGTTCACGAGTAGGAAACGGCCTACTCGAGTTGTGCCTCTTTTAATCCACTTTTGTTAACTTGAGATCAGCAGTTATAATCAAGTGATAACCTACTCTACATTAAACTCCAGGGTTTTATGGTCATGCATGTGGAGTGTCATACAAACCTAGCCATAATGCAAAACTAATATTCTAGACAATATAAAGTGTATACAAATAAAAACTTGTAAATTTTTGATGCAAACCGGGGCTTGCCTTTGTTTTGCAGGGAACTAATATATGAGGTTCAGTTAGTGAAGACCACTTGAGGCTTCATGACTTGCTTTCCTCCTCCTTTGATCTCCACTCCGATTGTTTCAAAATCTCCACGTAGATTCTACACGTGATGAATATGCATATGTATTCAATTGTAAAGATTTTGCTATCAAGTTCTAGTAACAAGTTTAAAACTGTAACTCTGTTTACGAATTTAAAATGACACTGGTTCTAAGGTTTGGGTTAATGAACATGCTTAAGTGCTAAGTGTTCTCCCCACTTATGTTTGAGCACCTAAAGAGGTTAAACAGAATAAGGGTGATCCAGAGCTCCAATGGAGCTGAAAATTTTCATGTGAGTTCCTTGTCACAGGAAAATCATCTGGACCAAAAATTAGCACTTTTCATTGAGTGGTTTGTTCAGAACAAATCTCTAAGCAATTAAGAAAAAAGGAATTAATTCTGAAGTAACTCACATGTTCATGCCAAACTTAGTGAACTACAATTTCAATTATAGTTTACAGGGCTTGCAGGAATTTTCCTAGGATTTTTTGAGCTAAGAATTACCCAGAAACGAATTTCCAAATTTTGGAAATTCTCTGAAAATGTTTCTGTATCCAATTGAGCACAGCAACTTAAAATCTCAATTCACCTAATCAAACGAACTCCAAATGAGCATATATTTTTACAGGAGTTCACTGATATCCTAAAGAATATTCTGGCAAAATTTGAGGACTTTTGGATGAACCAAACTCCCTCTAAAATTCTTTTGCTGCAAAGCTTTAAAGAATTTTCTAGAACTAAATCATGACTTTCATACAAATTGGGTTGCATATTTGGATAGATTTTTTCAATCTGAATCCATTCCAATTTGAATCACTAAATGTGGAGGTTCCTACACAAAGATATGATCTTTACAATGACACGACCCCACGGTCTTGTCGAGCCAGCATCACGCTGAGGGGTGCTGTGTTGCACAGCACTGGATAACACATATCAAAGGTACAAAGCGGAAGCGGAATTTTATTACATAAACAGGTTTATGAACATGTTTACATCAAAATAAGTTTAGTCTACACTCGCGGACGTAGACTACGCATCAAGTCCACGTTCAGCCCTCGAACGTGTCCTTGCTAGCACACACGCACACTAACTCTGTGGCGTGCACGACTCCCACTCGACGGGGTTCCCCTCTTGGGGTTCCGTCTCCTCTTCGGGAGTCCCTTCCTCATAGAACCCTGCAAAATCTTCAAACACAAGCAGTGAGCACGAAGGCTCAGCAAGTCTGACCCGTCTCACCTAAACATGGAACTTCTACATGAGGGGTGATAGGTACATGAGGTAAAATCATTTGCAAAGGACTCGCCTAATTAGTGGAACCTTACTTTCAAGTTTTAGCAGCAGGTTGTGGAGAACCTTACGCTAAGGCACATGAGAGAGCCGCAATCAAACAAGAAACGCATTTCTCTCATGTACTTTGCCCAAAGTTGAAAAGAACTTTAGTTAGCTCTAAACTACAACAAACCATTAACAAGCAAGTCCATCTTTCAATCAGCAGCATTTTAACATGTAACTAGCCTGTTCGTTCTACGTCACGGTACAGTGATCAAGTGGTACTCACTGACCGTGAGGGACGGCGATTATAATCGATTTACACCTGCAGGTTTACCCGAACAACCCATCACGTACGCCCATACTCGATGTTGCCTACAACAACCATCACGGACGCCGTACGCAACCACCTTTCACCCGTCAGCCAAATATTGAACCGGTCCCATCGTCCCGAGCAAGTGGTCTCTGCACGCGCATCTCCGTGCCGCCAGCCGATTTACACCTCGAGCTCTCAACCTACCCTCTGAACGACGGGCAATGCCTCAATACCCAGCTACCCGAGTTACATCAGTTTCCCGGTTCCCATATAGCCGGTAGGTCTTCGGTACTGTTCTAGCTTGTTCAACAGGCCCGCACACGGCTCGGTCCTCAATCGACACAAGCGGAGCTACAGCACACAGGCCCCAAAGTCCTGCTGCCCTTACTCTCCGCTTGGTCTCATTTTCTTGCCATGTGTTTCATGTGTTATCACTACCCGAGTCGAGTGCCTCTAGCCTATGCTCGCGAGTAGTTCCAACTACTCGACTTGTACCGAATCCTACTCTATCTTAGCATTGCAGTAGCTAACGGGGTTTTGCAATCCTAAACCCAACCCATGGTTTTCTTGGCTATGCAGTTGGGTTTCCAATCAAGACTCTCATGCAAAGAATCACAACAATATTCAAAGATGTGCTCAAAACAATAAACATTTGTAAAAAGGTTAATGCAAACCGGAGCTTGCCTTGCTGCTCTTGGTCATAGGCTAGCTGTTCCTCCGGAGTAACGAAGTCTAAGACTTCGGGTTCCTCCTCGACCTTAGCGACTACATGATAGAAGCAATACATGTATTAATTTAAATGCAGTTTATTTACTTTTAATCTTGTGAAGTCTATAACTCTTACTAGACAAGCCCAATGACTGTGAAACTTTTACTGTGGCTTGGTTACAACCTAAACAGAGACTTGGTCAAGATTTAGTTGCAGCAAAGCTCATTTGAGCCCTCCACAATTAGTTATGTACTTGACCTTAATTGGAGGCTTTTAGGGTGTTCTAAGGATTTTTCATGGAACAAACAATGACTTTCTGAATACTAGATTTTCAGAGGGTTCTAATGGAGTTGGCCTCACTCAATTTGAAGGTTCCTAGCTAAAGATATGAGCTAAACAATTTCAGAGAAAATTCCGAAAATGTTTCTGAATATTTTCTATTTTCTCTGGAACAGTTTCACTAATCACACCATTAGGTGGATCAAATGAGCTCAAATGGGTCTGAAATTTTTATGGTAGTTCAGGGATATTATGGTAAACATCCCAGCAAAATTTCAGGATTTTCCTCCAAAGGATTCTCCAGTTAAAATTCCAAACAGTTTAAACTTTGAGGAATTAATTCTGGAGAAATAAGGATTTTCATGAAGTGAAACTTGATTTGCTGGAAAGTTCTCAGAGAGCTGAATCCAACAAAATTTTGTTCACTCGATTTGGAGCTTTCTAGCCAAAGTTATGAGGAGTTGAAATTTGGAAGAATTCTGAAAATCAGGGAAAAGTTTAAACTCTCGGGGGCCCGCGGGGACACGTGTTGAGCGCGGAGGTGTCCCGCACACTGAGACCCACAGGGTATTTGCGCGCCAGCACAGCCGATCCCGGCCACACCCGATCCCGATTTAAATTCTTCAGCCGCTGACACGTGGGCCAGCCGGCTTCGTCTTCCTCCCGCCGCTCTCTCGCGCCTGCGCCGCCGACCTCACCGGAGCAGCCCCGGAGCTCGCCGGTTCGCCGCTGCCGGACCTCCCATGGTCTGAAACTCGCCGCCAGGGGGTTGTCGACGTCGAGGAACACGTCATCTGTGGCAAGTTGGTGGACGGTGCCGGGCTTAGGGTTTTGCGGCCGCGCATTAATGGGGTTCCGGGGTTGATTCCTCCCCGGAAACTATGGTGCCACCCCACACCGCCTTGCCTGTCGGGGCCTCAGGGACCGCATTGGGTGGTGTCGTGCGAGCGGCACCCAACAGCACACGGGTCAAGGAAACCTCATATTACATAAAATATCAGCGTAAGCGTACAAAGAGTACTTTAGAAATACTTATCTCAAAATAATCTACAATGGAAGACTATAACTCTCACGACTCATTTCTATCATAACATCAAAGAAACTGTCGAGCCCGCGGATGTTTCTTTTCAGCTACACAAAGAACAAACCGCAGCGGCGAGGATGCTCATGAGTAACCACTCGGAGGTTTCCGAGTCTCATCGGCAACCATTCTCATAAGCTAAAGTCAATACCTGCAAAACAACTAGGATAGCATCCATGAGCATAGAACTCAGCAAGACTTAACCGTCAAACCTAGTCATGAAACTCTACATGAGGGTATAAACATAAAGTGGGATAGCATAATGCATAATGAACATGCCTAAAGGTGAATCCTTACTTTGAGGTATTATTTGCAGCAAATTAAAAGTAACCTTGGGCACGCCACATTGGGAGTCCACAATCAAACAAGAAACACTTTCCCCCCGATGTAATTTTCTCACGGTGTAAATGAATCGAGTTTGCTCTAACTATTCATAAAAGATACATCACAAAGCTAGTATGAACTTCAAACCATAGTGATTAGTTCCTTTCTCTTGAAAGTTCTTACTATGTCACGACTGTGAGAACAAGTATGCTCAATCCTCTTGTGCGATCGACGGTGATTCGAATCAATAACACCCGGACTACATGACACGTATGCCCTTACTCGGCGTTGCCTACAGCAACCATCACTGATGTCGTACGCAGCAGCCTTTCCCCCTTTCCACCTACGTTGAATCGATCCAATCACCCTGTACAGTAGCCACCCTCATGGTGCACCTACCAACATGAGATGTCATGAGAGTGTTACCAACATACTGCACACTGGCCCTCTCGCCTGAGGCGACCGGGAAAGGCTCAATGCAAGCTTCCCGAGATACATCGGCCTACTGGGTCCCATATAGCCAGCATGAGTCCGGTACACAACTCAAACTTGCTCAACCGGGCAGCATACGGATCGATCCTTGACCTACACAGACAGGTCTAACGCACCCAGGCCCCTATGTCCTGCTGATCCTACAACCTGCCGGTCTCAAATTCAACTTGCTAACAATTTTCTGAATCAATCCCGTATGCTCCTGTTTTTTCTGATCATGCGAGTAGCATCTCACCACTCGACTTCTACCGAACCTTACTTAAGTATGGCAGTTCTACACGGTGAATAGACATCTACCCAATACTCCATGGGTTTATTTGGTCATGCAAGAGGAGTATCAAAGCACTAGACCTAATGCACAATTCATATCCTGACCAAAAGAGTGAATACAAAGTAAAAACTTAACAGCTGTTAAATGCAAACCGAAGCTTGCCTGTTTTGCATGGATGTGATATATATAAGCAGTTAGTGATCCTTGCTCCCTTGATCCTCCGGAGTCTGATCCAACTTCAATTAATCACTCATTCGAATCCCCTTCGTTGTGAATCTTATCGACATGTATATGCACAAAGTTTACAATGCAATTCAAAGAGTTAAAGATTTGATTTCTTAAGAACAGAGGCTGTGTGGAATTGCCAAAAATGGCTTTGTTGCCTCTGTTGTGCGCAGAAACATCAATGAACTAAGTCTGTCCTAGGGGTTTTGTTCATAAACAAAGTTTCCTAATGAACATAACAGATGAGCTGAAAAGATTTGAATGAAACAGAAGATCAAAAACTCCAATGGCTTCAAAAAATTTACAGCATGTTCTATACTAACCAGAGATTTAGCTTGCCAAATTTCAGCTAATGTGGCAAGATATTGTGTTCTCCAAAATTCCTACAATACTCTTATGTATTTTTCCCACATACATAAGCGTGGAGAACAAGAACAGGGAGTTCTAAGGCTCAACTTGAGCTGATAATTTGCATGTGAGTTCCTGGTCACATGAAAGTATTTTGATCCAAAAAAAGACCTTTTACTTGAGTAGTTCCTCCAGAATAAATCTTTAAGCATTTCTATAAAAAGAATTAATTCTAGAGTGATGTGCATTTTCATGCCCAATCAAGTGAACTACAATTTCAGGTATGACTCATAGAGCATGCCTGAATTTTCTCATGATTCTTGGAGCTATGAATTGTCTGTAATAGATTTTACAAGTTAGACACCTTTTCTGAATAAGTTTCTGGACCACTTTGAAGACAGCAGTTTGTATTTAGAAAATTCCTACACAAATCATATTCAAATTAGCAGGAAATTTTCTAGAACGTCAAGAATATACTAAAGAATATCCTGGCAAAATTTGAGTATTTTCGGATGAACCAAACTCCCTCAAGAATTCTTTTTCAGAAAACCTTCACAGAATTTTCCAGAATTTATTATTGACTTTCATACAAATTGGGGTTCATATTTGGATAGATCTTTGCAAAATGAATCCAACCCAATTTGAATCACTCAATTTGGAATTTCCTACTGCAAGTTCACATGTGGACAGACCAAATCCTGGCTTTACAGCGGATCCGGTTTAATTTCCACCGTCACGGACATGTGGGGTCGGCATGTTCTTCAACCTCCGTGATGAGGACATTTCTCCTTTGCATACAATGCAAGGACCGATCACTAGAGCACGTGCACGACAATTGGATCTCCAGGTATGTTCTAACCTTGTCAATTGTTTTTCAGAACTTACGCTTGTTTCCATGCATGTTTTATTGATTAGGAACAATGGAGAGGACCAGCAAGGGCTGGGAGGAGTCCAAGGAGTCAAGGAGGAGGAGATAGGACGTGCACACCAAGGAGGAGCCCAAGTACAACTCGACTTCGACTCCACCTCGGGTTCCAGGAGCTGCCTTCACCAAAACTGACGTCTCGGACACATACGGAGTCGGATTTGGACGTTCTATATATGGTTGGAACCGTGATTTCATAAAGCTTCTAATGGAACCAGCCCCACCTCAAAATTCCTTCTAAGTTGATGGGAATCAGCGAAACAAGTGGGCGTCCAGAATCTGTCCGGTGCTGCGCCACCGCCTTTTGGGCTGCTGGCCCGTGTATCATGTGGAAGCCCATTAGGGTTGCGTACAGGGGTCTTGCACGTCTCTTAACTCCTTTTTATACAGCAGCCGCCACCACATTAGGGTTGGATTTTGCTTAGTTACAATCTGTCATTGAACAATGTCGCCGATCATCGGTTGTGAGACCCCAAATTCGTGATCAGTTCAGTTTTGATTGCATCTTCTCTGTTCTTGCTTGTGTTCTTGATTGCGCTTGCATGGATAAGCCTTCGTGGCGAGGTCATTCGTGTGACACGGGTGATAACCAATGGAGCAGTGGTGTATTGATTGCAGGGTTTCGTTCGTTCGGAGCCTTGGATCATCAACGTCGAGATCTCCACCCAATCAAGTCTACCCTACCTCTCGAAAGATCGGGACTCATCCTCCTATCAATTGGTATCAGATTTCTAGGTTCACCGTGAGGTATACTTGTGTGCCCTTTAGATTTATTTTGTTTCAGTCCTATCGTCCACAAAAAGCCACAAAAAAATTTTTAGTTTCCCCGACCTACAACCCCCGCTCAACCTTTTGCACAATTTAGTTTCGGAGTCCGTAGTTATGAGTTCGTGTCCTAGGTTGAGTCTGGTTGCTGGTTTAGATTTGTTTTGGTTCAGTTTTGTTTCTTCCATCCGCTGCCATCTACAAAAAACCAATCTACAAAAAAATTCCATCCACCGATTCGTTTCTGTTGCAGTTTCCACCACCACCAAAACCTGATTCGGGGTATCCTCCTTAAAACGGGCATGACTTTTCGCTCGTAACTCCGATTGAGGCGCATTTTTTCCCCAGAAAGGTCTCGAAAAAGTCCACATACGGCGTTTTCAAAAAAAATTAAAAAAATTTAAGAAGGCCCTCGTTTCAAACTCCGAAGTTCCAGCACCCGTTTTTCCAATCGCTCCTGAATTTGTGCCGATCTCATCTTTCATTGGTTTGAGCTAATACTTGGTGCTGTTTCTATTCTTGTGCCCCTGGTTGAGAAAAAAATATCAAAAAAATAAAGAGAGAAAAAAGATTTTGATTTCTACTAGTGCTTCAAGACAAAAACAGGAGGCTAAGGGGCTTTCTAGTTGTGCTATTTCTGTGTGAGTGCTGGATACTTGCTGATATTATCCTTGTTGTTCATCATCATTCATCCTTGTCCTTGCTTGTTGCCACAATTGTTCCAATACATTCTTAGGCCAGCAACTACGTGAAATTCTTTGGACACTTATTCAGCATTGCTATCTGTTACTAACTTGTGTGCCACATACATATACTGCATTTGAGCCTTCCAAGCTCCACCTTCTCTCGAGCAGAACAGGTAACCTTTGCAATCACACCCACTCTCTGCTTGCTTCACACCAGTCACCGTTGGCCACCTGCAGTGCTGGTAAGAAACTTGTAAGAGCAGGGTAAGACGCATCTTACTGATCGATTTTCCACCCACTTCGGAGAGCGTAGTAATAGGGTTCTTCACGATCTTTTTGTCTTCATTTCTGTTTTGTACTAACAATGACAGGAAAGAATCCTATGGATAAGACCTCTGGTTCTACACCTCCGGATGATGATGAGTGTGTGTCCCATATGGAACTATGGGACATGATGCGGGCAATGACCGAAGCTTTCAACAATTACCAGACCACTACAACAGCCACCTTTCAGAGGCTCCATACAAGTGTTTCTGGTCTGACTACACGGTTGGACGAGATGGAGACTCGTCTTCCCCAACAAGCTACACCCTCTATCATCCTTGATGGTGATGCACATGCTCACTACGACACAAAGCATGACTTCAATAACGATGAGGTTGATGCACAGCAGCGCCGTCGCCCTCGACGAAATCATCAAGGTATGGGAGGTAAACCTCGTCCTCATGCTCCTGAACAAGATAATGATCCTTATGCTAAGATTAAGTTTTCTATTCCAACATTTTATGGATCTTATGATGCTGAGACTTACTTGGATTAGGACATGACGGTAGACCAAAAATTTAGCTCTCATCTTGTTCCTGAGCGACATAGAGTTAGACAAGCCACTAGTGAGTTTAAAGATTTTGCTATAATTTGGTGGAATGAACTTGTCAATACACGTAATGCACCACAGACATGGGCTGCGTTAAAAGAAGAGATGCGCGCTAGGTTCGTTCCTCCTTCATATAGACGTGATCTTCTTAAGAAATTGCAACGCTTTGATCAGAGTGACATGACTGTCCAAGAGTACTACCAAGAGTTGCAGAAAGGTATGCTTCGTTGTGGGGTAGTTGAGGATCAGGAAGACCAAATTGTTAGGTTTTATGGTGGCTTGCAGCGTGAGATCCAGGACATAGTTGACTACAAGGAATATCATTCTATTCAACGTTTATTTCAACTTGCTATGTTAGCAGAAAAATAAGTGCAGGGTCACCAACAGCAGCGGCGGAACAACACCTTCACGCCACGACAATTTCTGGTGCCATACAAAGCAGCGCCCTCCTCGAGCGTACGTGCTTCTACACCACCCTCCACGGGTGTTGTACACAGCAGCATCACACCTTCTACATCACGGGGACAAGATAACAGCAAGTCCCAGATGCCTCCAGGTGTTGCAGCAAAGGCGGCTGCACCCAACACTTCGACAAGTCGCAGCTCCGACATCAAGTGTCACCTCTGCCAGGGACTTGGCCATATGCAACGAGATTGCCCCAGCAAACGGGCGATCATTGCCACTGCTAATGGTGGGTATGTTAGTGCTTCTGATATTGAAGATGAAAATATTATTGCAACTAACATTTCAGGTTCGGATGATGGTGCTAAGGAGGTTCTTGGTACATCTGCGACAAACAACTATAGGACTTTGATTGTGCAGCGAACTTTGAGTGCCACGGTTCGAGAGGATGACAACCGCCAACGTCACAACCTTTTCAACATGTTTCTCGTCGTCAAGGACTGCCGTGTACATACCATCATTGATGGTGGTAGCTGCAACAATTTGGTGAATGTTGAGGTGGTCAAGAAGCTTGGCTTGACCACACGGGAGCATCCCCACCCTTATCACATTCAATGGTTTAACAATAATGGTAAGGTTAAGGTAACACAAACAGCAAGGATACATTTTTCCATTGGTTCTTATCATGATTTTGCTGATTTTGATGTGGTACCTATGGATGTTTGTTCTCTTTTGTTGGGACGTCCTTGGGAGTTTGATACTGATGCTATTCACCATGGTCGATCTAATAAGTATACTCTCATGCATAAGGGCAAGAAAATTGTGTTGCTTCCTATGAGTCCCACTGAAATTGTACAATTTGAGCAGGAGAAAAAGAATAATTCTAAGCAAAAGGGTCTTTTCAATTCTGAAATTCAGCAACCTATTAAGTTGAAAAATCCTATTTTGCTTGCAACTAAATCTGATCTTGATGATTTATATGCCTCTAATGGAACTTGCTATGCTTTAGTGTGCAAACATGCTTTATATTCCATTGAGGATACATCCATTGTCTTGCCACCTGCTGTTGCTAACCTTTTGCAGGAATATATGGATGTTTTTCCATCAGAGATACACCCTGGATTACCACCTGTGCGAGACATTGAGCACAAGATTGATTTGGTTCCAGGAGCGAGCTTGCCAAACCGTGCTGCCTACAGGACCAACTCCGACGAGGCTAAGGAAATTCAGCGACAAGTCCAAGATCTTCTGGACCGCGGGTACATTTGTGAGAGCCTTAGTCATTGTTCTATAACTGTTCTTTTGGTTCCAAAAAAAGATGGCACTTGGTGCATGTGTGTTGATTGTAGAGCCATCAATAACATTACCATTCGTTATCGCTATCCTATTCCTAGATTGGATGACATGCTTGATGAGTTCAGTGGTTCTGTTATTTTCTCCAAGATTGATTTGCATAGTGGGTATCATCAGATTCGTATGGCTTTAGGTGATGAATGGAAAACTGCTTTTAAAACTAAATTTGGACTTTATGAATGGTTAGCCATGCCATTTGGTTTAACTAATGCGCCCAGCACTTTCATGAGGTAGATGAATGAGGTTTTACATGCTTTCATTGGTAAATTTGTGGTGGTTTACTTTGATGATATCCTTATTTACAGCAAGTCATATGATGAGCATCTTGAACATTTGCGTGCTGTTTTTAATGTCTTGCGCGATGCACGTTTATATGGTAACCATGAGAAGTGCACCTTTTGCACCGATCGTGTGTCTTTCCTTGGGTATGTTGTTACTTCGCAGGGCATTGAGGTGGACGAGGCAAAGATTGTTGCCATCACGAGCTTGCCACTTCCGACTACGGTCACACAGGTTCGGAGTTTTCTTGGTCTCGCAGGTTTCTACCGGCGTTTCATGCGGGATTTCAGCACCATTGCGGCACCTCTCCACGAGTTGACAAAGCATGGAGTGCCGTTTCAATGGGGACCAGCACAACAACAAGCTTTTGATGTTCTCAAGTCGAAGCTCACACAAGCACCATTGCTGCAACTTCCTGATTTTGAGAAGACCTTCGAGCTTGAATGTGACGCGAGCGGCATTGGCATTGGAGGAGTGCTAATTCAAGGAGGTAAACCTGTTGCCTTCTTTAGTGAAAAATTGCAAGGGCCTTCGCTGAATTATTCTACATATGACAAAGAACTTTATGCTTTAGTGCGTGTCTTGCAAACTTGGCAACATTACCTATGATCTAAAGAATTTGTCATACATTCAGATCATGAGTCTTTGAAGTATCTTAAAGGACAAGCTAATCTGAACAAACGTCATGCTAAATTGATTGAGTTCATAGAATCATTTCCTTACATCATTAAACATAAGAAAGGGAAAGACAATGTGATTGCCGATGCTTTATCTAGACGTTATACCATGCTGTCCCAACTTTCTCATAAAATCTTTGGTTTGGAAACCATAAAGAGGTTATATGCTACTGATTTGGACTTCAAAGATGCCTTTGAAAATTGTAGAGAGGGAAGAACGTGGCAAAAATTCCTGCTGCGTGAAGGCCTTCTCTACCGTGCTAACAAGCTGTGTGTTCCAGCTAGCTCTGTTCGTCTTTTGTTCTTGCAGGAAGCGCATGGACGTGGTTTGATGGCACATTTTGGTGTTAAAAAGACAGAGGATATGCTGGCCGCTCACTTCCTTTGGCCACGAATGAGGCCTGATGTGGAGCGCTACGTTTCACGTTGCACGACATGCAACAAAAGCTAAGTCTCGACTTAACCCACATGGTCTTTATATGCCTCTTCCGGTTCCTAGTGTACCTTGGGAGGATATTTCTATTGACTTTGTTTAAGGATTGCCTAGAACAAAGAGGGGGAGGGATAGTGTCTTTGTGGTTGTTGATCATTTCTCTAAAATGGCTCATTTTATACCCTGCCACAAGACCGATAATGCTTCACATGTTGCTGATTTGTTCTTTAGTGAGGTTGTGCGTTTGCATGGTGTTCCCAATACTATTGTTTCTGATAGGGATGCTAAGTTTTTGAGTCACTTTTGGAGAACTTTATGGTATAAATTGGGAACAAAGGTGCTGTTTTCTACTACTTGTCATCCACAAACTGATGGGCAAACGGAGGTAGTTAATCGTACCTTATCTACTATGTTGCGGGCTGTTTTGAAAGACAATTTGAGGTTGTGGGAGGAGTGTTTGCCACATATTGAGTTTTCTTATAACAGGTCTATTCACTCCACAACCAAGTTAAGTCCGTTTATGGTAGTCTATGGTTTCAATCCTCGTGCTCCAATTGATTTGCTACCTTCACCACATACTGAAATTGTGAACTTAGATGCTACACAACGTTCTGAATTTATTCTTAAGTTGCATGAAACTACTAAGTTACAAATTGAAAAAATGAACGAAAAGTATCGCATTACTGCTAGTAAAGGTAGGAAGGAGGTAAAATTGAAACCCGGTGATTTGGTGTGGGTTCATTTGAGAAAAGATAGGTTCCCAAATTTGAGAAAGTCCAAACTCATGCCATGTACTGCTGGACCTTTTAAGGTTCTTGAGAAGATAAATGACAATGCATATAAACTTGAGTTGCCTCCCGAGTTTGGGATTAGTCCCACATTTAACATTTCAGATTTGAAGCCATACTTGGGTGAGGAAGATGATCTTGAGTCGAGGACGACTCCAATTCAAGAGGGGAAGGATGATGAGGACATCTCTCCTTTGCATACAATGCAAGGACCGATCACTAGAGCACGTGCACGACAATTGGATCTCCAGGTACGTTCTTTCCATGCATGTTTTATTGATTAGGAACAATGGAGAGGACCAGCGAGGGCTGGGAGGAGTCCAAGGAGTCAAGGAGGAGGAGATAGGACGTGCACACCAAGGAGGAGCCCAAGTACAACTCGACTTCGACTCATCCTCGGGTTCCAGGAGCTGCCTTCACCAAAACTGACGTTCCGGATACATACAGAGTTGGATTTGGACGTTCTATATATGGTTGGAACTGTGATTTCATAAAGCTTCCAATGGAACCAGCCCCACCTCAAAATTCCTTCTAAGTTGACAGGAATCAGCAAAACAAGTGGGCGTTCAGAATCTGTCCGGTGCGACGCCACCGCCTTTTGGGCAGCTGGCCCGTGTATCGTGTGGAAGCCCATTAGGGTTGCGTCCAGGGGTCTTGCACGCCCCCTTAACTCCTTTTTATACAGCAGCCGCCACCACATTAGGGTTGGGTTTTGCTTAGTTACAATCTGTCATTGAACAGTGTCACCGATCATCGGTTGTAAGACCCCAAATTCGTGATCAATTCAGTTTTGAATGCAACTTCTCTGTTCGTGCTTGTGTTATTGTTTGCACTTGCATGGATAAGCCTTCGTGGTGAGGTCATTCGTGTGACACGGGTGATAACCAACGGAGCAGTGGTGTAGTGATTGCAGGGTTTCGTTCGTTCGGAGCCTTGGATCATCAACGTCGAGATCTCCACCCAATCAAGTTTACCCTACCTCTCGGAAGGTCGGGACTCATCCTCCTTTCACTCCGGATCCCCCCTTTCCCGTGCACGCCGCCTCGCCGGCAGCACTTTTCCCCCTCGGCCCCTCGCCCCCCGGTCACATCCCGGCCCAAATTTCACTGCTTAGGGGTTTTGGAGGTCGGGGAAGCCAATTTTGGGGTCGGTGTGGGCTCTAGATGTCCGCAAATGGTCAGGCGATGGGCGGCGGCTTCGGTCCATGTCCGGCGACATCGGCCGTCTCCCCTACCAACCCAAACTCACGGTTTCTTTGCTCTAGAGCATCAGTGACTCATGGCAAAGGTCGTCGTGTAAGCCAAATGGCTTGGAAACGCCGCTAAATACCAAGTCACCATGCGCCCTAGCTCAAAAACCGGCGGCAAGAGCTAAAACTCAAAGAACGCTATTGTGGCTCAATGATTCTCATTTGTTTTTTATCTCAGTGACTCACAAGGAGGTATGTAGCCTACCACATGACTAGAATGAGCAAAGAAGCACTAATGATCATGAATTTTGGAAAATTCTACACCCACTGGCTATGAACATGTCGTCGGAATTTTAGAAATTCCCGTAGCTCCCATGGAGGAATGGACTAGGGTTATGTAACACCCCAAAATCCTGTACAGAGGGGAATTTAAAATTTTTTGGACGTGTTGCATGTGTTGCAAAAAATTCAAATTCAAACTGGAATTCAAATTAAACTCAAAACAGAAAAGAAATAGAAAAAGAAAAAGGAAAACAGAAAAAAACCAGCTAGTGGGCCGAAACCTACCAGCCGGCCCACCGATCCCGCGCCAGCCCGCAGCGCGCGCGCCCTCTTCTTCCCACTGACAGGCGGGGCCCGCCAGTCTTTCTTCTTCCTTGCGCTAGCGCCACGCTCGGCCGGACTCTCTCTCACCCCGAATCAAAACCGACCCGGATTCCTGCGTATCCTAGCCGAATTTTGTTCGTGGGCGACGCAAACTCGATCACAACCGAACGCCGCCCTTCCCCCGTCTATAAAAACCCCGGCATCATCCCGTTTTCCCCACGATCTGCCGATTTTCTCTCCGGTGAGAACCTGAGCCCCTCCAGCGAATTCTGGCCGATCTACGCTCGGAAATTCCGATCTAACTCGCTGGTCTTGATCCACCGCCTCCGGGGAACCTCGCAGGTGCAGAAAACGCGGTGGTTTGCGGTTCAAACACAGCGCCGACGAGCCTCGCCGTGAATTCACCTCGGACCTCATCGCCGACCGCCTTCCAGAACCTCCGAGCTCAAGAAAACCCTCGAGGTGAGATCCCCGACCTCCCCTCCACCGATCTATGCCATAAAATCACAGTTCTAGGAAGAATTTACGAAGATCCGAAACTCTCCGGCGAGATCGCCGCCTCCCGCCGCCATGCGCCGTCGGGCAGCGCCGCCCGCGCTCGATCAGAGCAACGTGGCCGATTGTGCGCCGTTTATTTTAAATCGCACGGTAGAGTTTAAATCCCCGCGTACCGGTTCGACGTTATAATCTCAGCCGTCTGTTTTAATTCGGACGGTCCACGTCAGCCCCGCGTTGTAAAGACTGGAATTCTTACGTGCTACCCCCTGGGGTTCTCGGGAAATAAGAGCTAGCCCCGGAAACTTCTGATCTAGCCCCTGGAACTTCAGAAAATCATGTAAATTCATTTAAAAATCAGTTTTAGCCCCTGGACTTAATAAAATTTAGGAAAAACCCCTCTGTTATTTGTAGCTAGACCCCTGAAAATTCTTAGAATAAATTAATATACCCTGTAGTGGGGTGAGTTTACCTTTTTAACCCTATTTGATATTAAAGTTAGGAATTTGAATAAGTGGCTAGTATTTAAAATTTAAAAGGTGGGACAAACATAGTGTCAAATTCAAATTAAAAACTTCCCAGTACTTAGAAAACCTTGGAGTGAGATAAAAATAGATTATTGGCTGAAAAGAATCTATATAATTGATTATTCACATTTATTAGTTAGAGGGACACATTTTAAGTAGAGAATAATTCTGAAAATTAGAAAATAAATAAATGTAAAATAGTTTACATCAGAGGAAAAGATCAAAAATATATTATTAACTATTTTGGATCAGATCCTATTCTGTTTAGATGATGTGTCTTACTATTTTCATAATAAAGTACACATTTAGGCATAGGAAGTAAATTTGAAAATATAGCAGGCTAGGTATAAATAATTAGAAAATGATAAATGAAGATTCCAAAATCCAAAGAATTCAGTTTAGGGTTGGTAGAAGTTCTGAAGACACATATGGAGTAGGAAAATACCTTTCATGCATACTTGGTAGCTAAAAGGTGTAGTAATTGAATATAAGGAATTTATTTAAATTGGAAACTCATATATATAGTATGCAAGTATAAATGTGAATACAAAAGTAGGAATCATATACACAAGATTAAAAGTGCATGTAAGCCAAAGATCAACACACATAGAGTAACCACAACACATAGAATTTGTGAATGACTTTTATACATGTGAATGTGTGGTTTGTATGAAGTGGAAGGGTGAATTATGTCTTATGGATTGTTGTTTTTCTTTTGCTATGTGTGATGGTATGATGTAGAACCTGCTCCAGAGCAAGTTCTTCCTTTCCAAGATCAGGACTACCCATTCCAAGAGCAGCAGGAAGGAGGCAGGTGTCCTTGACCACTTTGATCCTATGCTAGGATGTGTAGCTAGAATTATTTGCATTGTTAAATGAAAATATGAAACCCATGCTAGGATGTTTCCCTAGAATTGCATTACCTTGTTTCCTTGTAGCTTGGGATGGGATTCATTTTATCATGTCATTTATTATTATGCATATGCTTAGCCATGCTTAGAATGGGATATTTGGGATATGAGATCATCAGTTTATATTACCATACTCTTGAATGAGATATTGTGAGTTATGTAGAGGTAGGGATCAAGGCAAGTTGGATGTTTTGGCTGGTGCTGGGTGCACGAGACTTGGGTTTGTGTTTAGTACTTGTCTGGATCCTAAGGACCGGTTCATGGAGCATGTAACCTGGCTTTACCGTGCCAACCACATGCTGAGATGGGGCAGCTTGGCCAATTAATTAGGTGTATCCCCGGCGTAGTATGGGTGTGTTGGATGGTGCGGGGAATAGGTGTCAGCTGGACTACCATATGAACCGCAAGTCTCAAGAGGGGGCCACTGCAGCGGGGTTGGAGCCTCTTGTATGCTGTTAGGGGTGAAACCTCAGTGGGCCCACGCTCGTCGGGAATCCCTTTGTAAAGGCATCGTAGTGATCTCCTGGCTACACACCTGGGAAGTGTGAATGTGGTTCGTAGCCACTGGCATAATGGAGGTTCTTTTAGTCCACCCGGCAACGGGGGATGAAATCACTACATGTGGGTACAGTGGTGCAAACTCTGCAGAGTCAAAACTGTCATGATTAGAGGAGTGATGGTTTTGGAAGTTGAGAATGTTAAGCGGGGAGCTTAACATTGGAAATGATGCTATGGTTATTTGGTTATGATGATGGGATGGGAGATTGGGACTATTTCACCTGTGTAGTAATGTAGGTGCTTAATAAGCTAAGGTGATAGGTATTAATTGCGTAGTGCTTTAACCATGAGTTCAACCTCCCCTTGTTCTAGCCATGCATGACATAACTTTCCCACACTTGCTGAGTACCATCGGTACTCAACCTTGCATATTTGTTGGTTTATATTGCTGCTCAGGTCAAGATAATGAGGTGGCGTATAATGACCAAGACTTTGGACCCGAAGAAGGTTTCTAGGTTCATGGAGACCCCCGGGCAACGCCTGTGACGGAGCCCTCAAGAATAATATTCCGCTGTTAGTTTATTTACTTGTGATGAGCTTATTATTATCCATCGAGACATTTGCTATGTAAGACTTATTTATATTCGACACTTGGCTTGTAATAAATGATGCTTCACTATTTGTCATCACATGTATGAGAAAATGATCCTGGCATACATGTGACATTCACTTGGTTGTTCTTCGGAAAAACCGGGTGTGACAGAAGTGGTATCAGAGCCAAGGTTGCCCGTAGGAACGTGGACCTAGGTAGAAATGGACGTATTTAAGGACCCTATTTTCTTAAAAACTATTTTACAAGGTGTGGGTTGAAAAGTGTCATTCAATGGGGTCACTTTCTTCATCTTACCCCAACTTTTATTCAAAGTAGGATTTTTGTTTAAAAGTTTACCTAAGTTAAGTTTAAATGCTTTATGTTTTAGATGGTTCTCATGATTCGCACCGCTCGCAAGTCCACAGGAGGGATAGTTCCCGTAGTTGCCCTTGCCCAAAGAGAGGAGAGCCATCCGGTGATGTACCTTTCCTACGGATTGGCAGTAGGAGGCTTGTTGCGTCGTCTTCGACGTATGCTCCAAGCCGCCGTCAATACGGGCAAGCTAATCATACACTATAGCTCCACCAGGACCATCCGTGAGAAGAGCGAAGAATGGAGTTCAGAGATGAGGATTATCCACGAAAATCAGCTGCTCAAGATCCACCGCTCTCTAGCTTGTCGAGCGACACAGGTCGATGCGGAGAAGGATGTTACCTGGGAGGCCATCACCTGCCAGAGTCACATCTAATCGCCGACACCTGGACAGAACTGAGTACATGTATGTCCTCCAGCGCGAGAGTGGTACAACGGAGTACAAGTACCCGCCAGTGCAGCAGGGGACTTCCCATGAGCACATGGACCTGTGCTTGGAGGATGCTGCTATGCTTAGCACTCGACTGCAGGAGTGTCGGCAGGAGCTTCAGGATGTTCGTGACACCCTGAAGGAAACCGAGGCGTTGCTTCGAGCCTGCTTGAGGGCGAGAGAGAGAGAGAGAGAGAGGAGATGGGAATGAACTGTGTGTCACCGTGAATGACACATGGACTCCTGACTCCCTAGATCGCCGGGCGATCAGGCGTCGTCGCACTTCTCCACCAGCAGCTTCCCCACCCAAAGCGGAGTCAGAGGGCAGCCGCAATAATGAGGAAGATCCCGAGGAGCCAGCTCAGTGATACGAGTAGTGTAGAGTCCTTCCCTTAGTTTAGCAGGATGTCTAGTAGTCGAGTCGTTATCTTAGTTGATGGTGTGTGACGTGAGTTGTGGAAACCATGAGCAATTGTCCACAGCCTCGTCTTCAGATTGTTTTGCTTTGGTGTGTGAACCCACATGAATTAATAGTGCATTTATTTTTGTATGAGACATGAACCCTCAGAAAGTATAACAAAGCCTCAACACTTCAAAGTAAAACAAGTAAAAGTAGTAAGATAATACGTAATACTTTAAATTAACATTTGGTTGATCATGCCAGATGGCCGGAAGAGGAAAGGGTCGTGCTGCCAACCCCGCCAACAACAACGATGAGGCCTGCAACCCTCATCTTTCTGGAGGCCAAGACAGGGGTGGACGCCATGAAGGAGTGGATCCCCTCCACCAAATGCTGGAGAATCAACATCATCTCATCCAGAACTTGACTCAAGTGGTGGCCAACTTGCATCAAATTCCACCTCCACAAGCTGCACCACGCCAACCAAGGTTGAGTGAGTTTCTAGGAACTCAACCTCCAAAGTTTGCAAGTGCTGCTGAACCCCTGGAGGCAGATGATTGGCTTAAGACCATTGAGAGCAAGATGAGGATCATACAGTGCCAAGGGTATGAGAGGGTGCTGTTTGCCTCTCATCAATTGCATGGACCTGATGCTGATTGGTGGACCGCCTACGTGGCCGCCCATCATGACTCTGAGAACATCACCTGGGAAGAGTTCAAGCGTAGCTTCCGCAACCATTACATACCAAGGGGTGAACTCAAAAACAAGAGGAAGGAGTTCTTGGGATTGCAGCAAGGGAACATGTCCGTGAGGGAATACCTCACTAAATTCACTCAACTCTCCCGTTATGCCCCACGGGACATAGAGACTGACGAGCAGAAACAAGATTGTTTCGTGGAAGGACTTACCGCAGAAATGCAGTGTGCAATGTCCTCAAATGAGTATGAAAGCTTCCAAAAGATGGTGGACAGAGCGTTTGTGGTAGAAAGGAAGCTGAAGGCCTTGGAAAATGAGAACAAGAGGAAGGCCGGGTGGTCACATCAAGCCTCAGGGAGCAACACCCACCCACGTCTGATGCAGCAACCCGCAGGGCAGACGAACCGTGCCGCGGTACCCTACTCAGCACCAAGAGGGTACAACCCGAACTACAGGCCTCCGGCAGCACCAGCACAGACACAACGTCAGTTTGTACAGCAGCCTCGCCCCGCATATCCACCTCGACCGGCAGTACAAGGACCTCCAAACCAACCCCAAGACAACAAAGGCCAGGCACCTAAGGTTGGGGTGCAATGTTTTAACTGTGGTGAAGTGGGGCACTACGCCCATAAGTGCCCAAAGAAGAAGCCCGCGCAGCCACAACAGCAGAATGTAATGAGAGGACGGATGAACCACGTCACTATGGAGGAAGCACAAGAGGCACCCGACGTGGTAGTTGGTAAGTTTCCTGCCAATTTACACATTGCAACCCTGCTGTTTGATTCTGGTGCTACCCACTCGTTCATTGCTCAAGGGTTTGTTAAGAAGCATGACCTAGCAACAACACAAATGAACCATATGCTAGCCGTAAACTCTCCGGGTGGAGAAATAAGGACGAGACAAGTGTGTCATAGGGTGAACCTAGATATTAATGGGGTAGTATTTACTGCTAACCTCATAGTGGTAGATTCACAAGTGGTAGATATTATCTTGGGTATGGATTGCTTGACCAAACATAAAGGAATCATCCATTGTTCGACCAGAACGGTGGAACTAACGCACCCTAGTGGCACAAAAGTAAAGTTTGTAACAATACAAGAGCCTAGGAGGGACATTAAATTAAATTAAGTTGAGGTGAAAGTTGAGGAGATCAGGACCATCAGGGAATATCCAGATGTTTTTTCGGAGGAGTTGCCAGGTATGCCTCCCGATCGTGAAGTGGAATTTGCAATTGAGCTAGTGCCTGGAACAGCCCTGATATACAAGAGACCTTATCGGATGGATTCCAAGCAGCTGGGAGAACTCAAGGATCATTTGAGAGAATTGACGGAGAAGGGGTATATTCATCCTAGTTCCTCACCATGGGGAGCCCCGGTCATATTTGTGCCCAAGAAGGACGGAACCCAAAGGTTATGCGTGGACTACCGTGCCTTGAATGAGGTAACCATCAAGAATAAGTACCCATTACCCCGCATTGAAGACTTGTTTGATCAGTTGAGGGGAGCTTGTGTGTTCTCGAAAATTGATCTCAGGTCGGGATACCACCAACTCAAGATAAGGCAATCTGATATTCCCAAGATAGCTTTCGTATTTCGGTACGGACTGTATGAATACACTGTCATGCCTTTCGGGCTAACTAATGCCCCGGCATACTTCATGTATCTCATGAACAAGGTATTCATGGAATATCTGGACAAATTTGTGGTGGTTTTCATAGATGACATTCTTGTTTTCTCCAAAGATGAAGAGGAACATGAGAAACATCTAAGGTTGGTGTTGCAGAGGCTGAGAGAACACCAACTATATGCCAAGTTGAGCAAGTGTGAGTTTTGGCTGAAGAGAGTTCCCTTCTTAGGACATATAATCTCGGAGGGAGGAATCTCCGTGGATCCCGCCAAAATCGAGGATATACAGAAGTGGAAGACCCCTGAAAATGTCGGGGAAGTTCGAAGCTTCTTGGGATTGGCAGGATACTATCGACGGTTTATTGAGGGATTCTCTAAGATCTCGAGACCCCTCACCAAACTGTTGGAGAAGAGAATCACATTCACATGGACGCCACAGTGCGAGACGAGTTTTCAGGAGCTAAAGAAAAGATTGACAACAGCCCCAGTGCTAGTTATGCCGGATATGCAGAAGAACTTTACGGTGTACTGTGATGCCTCTGGAAACGGGTTGGGATGTGTTCTCATGCAATAAGGGCGTGTCATGGCTTATGCATCCCGGCAGCTCCGGAAGCACAAGAAGAACTATCCTACACATGACCTAGAACTAGCCGCAGTGGTACACGCGTTGAAAATATGGCAGCACTACTTGATGGGAAAGAGGACAGAGATATATACGGATCATAAGAGTTTAAAGTACATTTTCACCCAGCCAGATCTCAACCTCAGACAAAGGAGATGGTTAGAGCTAATCAATGACTTTGATGTGGGCATCAACTACCATCTTGGAAAAGCAAACGTCGTGGCAGATGCTTTAAGTCTGAAAGTGCAGGTCAATAAGTTGAGCTTGAAGGATATGCCTGCCGAATTGAAGGACGAGGTTATAAGGCTCAATCTATGCCTGGTGAATAGTGGTGAAGCCATCGCCATGGAAGTGGACTCCACATTAGAGCAAGACATACGCGAGGGTCAAAAAGGATGACGAGAAGATACAAGAAATCAGGCAACTCATCAAGGAAAATAAAGCCCCTGGTTTCAGAGAGGATGAACAAGGAACGGTGTGGCATGGGAAAAGAATCTGTGTGTCAGAAGTAAAGAAGATCCGTGAATTGATTTTGAAGGAGGCTCACGATTCTGACTATTCCATTCATCCTGGGAGTGCGAAGATGTACCAAGACCTCAAGATCAGGTATTGGTGGTATGGCATGAAGCGAGATGTCGCGGAGCATGTTGCCCTATGTGACACATGCCAGTTGGTGAAAGCAGAACATCAACGACCCGCGGGATTATTGCAACCACTCAAAGTGCCTGAATGGAAATGGGAAGGGATCGGTATGGATTTCATAGTGGGATTGCCTAGGACCCAATCAGGATATGATTCAATATGGGTCATCATCGACAGGCTAACCAAGGTAGCTCATTTCATCCCCGTGAAAGAAAGCTACAGCGGATCCAAATTGGCGGAGTTGTACATGTCAAGGATCGTGTGTTACCATGGGGTGCCAAAGAAGATAGTGTCGGATCGAGGGACACAGTTCACCTCAAGGTTCTGGCAGAAGTTGCATGAAACCATGGGAACCCATCTGAACTTTAGTTCTGCCTATCATCCCCAAACTGATGGGCGGACGGAAAGAACCAATCAGATCCTTGAGGATATGCTGAGGGCATGTGCACTCAAAAACAATCGGAGTTGGGACAAGAACTTACCGTATGCGGAATTCTCCTATAACAACAGCTATCAAGCTAGTATGAAGATGTCACCGTTCAAAGCTTTGTACGGGAGGAAATGCAGAACTCCCCTATTTTGGAACCAAACAGGGGAAAGTAAAGTGTTTGGTCCCGAAGTACTACAAGAAGCCGAGGCGAAAGTGAGGGAAATTCGCAACAACTTGAGGATAGCACAAACACGCCAAAAGAGCTATGCCGATGTATGAAGAAGAGAGCTCGTTTTCAACGTGGGAGACTATGTCTATCTCAAGGTGTCCCCTATCCGAGGACTTCGTCGGTTCAAGGTGAAAGGGAAGTTGTCACCTCGATACATCGGACCCTTTCAAGTTCTGGAGAGGAAAGGCGAAGTGGTGTATCAACTAGAATTACCGGCTCGCCTATCGGATGTGCACGACGTATTCCATGTGTCACAACTCAAGAAATGCCTGAGGACGCCTGAAGAGGTGTTACCCATGAATGAAGTGGACGTAGCTGAGGATTTGTCTTATGCCGAGCAACCATCCAAGATTTTGGAGACAATGGAACGCCTCACCAGAAATAAAAGAATCCGGATGTGCAAGGTGCAGTGGAAGCATCACTCAGAAGAGGAAGCCACCTGGGAGCGAGAAGATGAGCTTAAGGCACAATTTTCGGAATTGTTTTCTTAGAACCACCAATCTCGAGGACGAGATTTCTTTTAAGGGGGTAGAGCTATAACACCCCAAAATCTTGTACAGAGGGGAATTTAAAAATTTTTGGACGTGTTGCATGTGTTGCAAAAAATTCAAATTCAAACTGGAATTCAAATTAAACTCAAAACAGAAAAGAAATAGAAAAAGAAAAAGGAAAACAGAAAAAAACCGGCCAGTGGGCCGAAACCCACTAGCCGGCCCACCGATCCCGCGCCAGCCCGCAGCGCGCGCGCCCTCTTCTTCCCACTGACAGGCGGGGCCCGCTAGTCTTTCTTCTTCCTCGCGCTAGCGCCGCGCTCGGCCGGACTCTCTCTTACCCCGAATCAAAACCGACCCGGATTCCTGCGTATCCCAGCCGAATTTTGTTCGTGGGCGACGCAAACTCGATCACAACCGAACGCCGCCCTTCCCCCGTCTATAAAAACCCCGGCATCGTCCCGTTTTCCCCACGATCTGCCGATTTTCTCTCCGGTGAGAACCCGAGCCCCTCCGGCGAATTCTGGCCGATGTACGCTCGGAAATTCCGATCTAACTCGCTGGTCTTGATCCACCGCCTCCGGGGAACCTCGCAGGTGCAGAAAACGCGGTGGTTTGCGGTTCAGACACAGCGCCGACGAGCCTCGCCGTGAATTCACCTCGGACCTCGTCGCCGACCGCCTTCCAGGACCTCCGAGCTCAAGAAAACCCCCGAGGTGAGATCCCCGACCTCCCCTCCACCGATCTATGCCATAAAATCACAGTTCTAGGAAGAATTTACGAAGATCCGAAACTCTCCGGCAAGATCGCCGCCTCCCGCCGCCGTGCGCCGCCGGGCAGCGCCGCCCGCGCTCGATCAGAGCAACGTGGCCGATTGTGCGCCGTTTATATTAAATCTCACGGTAGAGTTTAAATCCCCACATACCGGTTCGACGTTATAATCTCAGCCGTCTGTTTTAAATCGGACGGTCCACGTCAGCCCCGCGTTATAAAGACTGGAATTCTTACGTGCTACCCCCTGGGGTTCTCGAGAAATAAGAGCTAGCCCCGGAACTTCTGATCTAGCCCCTGGAACTTCAGAAAATCATGTAAATTCATTTAAAAATCAGTTTTAGCCCCTGGACTTAATAAAAATTAGGAAAAACCCCTCTGTTATGTGTAGCTAGACCCCTGAAAATTCTTAGAATAAATTAATGGACCCTGTAGTGGGGTGAGTTTACTTTTTAACCATATTTGATATTAAAGTTAGGAATTTGAATAAGTGGCTAGTATTTAAAATTTAAAATGTGGGACAAACATAGTGTCAAATTCAAATTAAAAACTTTCCCAGTACTTAGAAAACCTTGGAGTGAGATAAAAATAGATTTTTGGCTGAAAAGAATCTATATAATTGATTATTCACATTTATTAGTTAGAGGTACACATTTTTAAGTAGAGAATAATTCTGAAAATTAGAAAAAAAATAAATGTAAAGAGCGGCTTGGACTTATTCATGATTAGAGGAGTGATGGTTTTGGAAGTTGAGAATGTTAAGCGGGGAGCTTAACATTGGAAATGATGTTATGGTTATTTGGTTATGATGATGGGATGGGAGATTGGGACCATTTCACCTGTGTAGTAATGTAGGTGCTTAATAAGCTAAGGTGATAGGTATTAATTGCGTAGTGCTTTAACCGTGAGTTCAACCTCCCCTTGTTCTAGCCATGCATGACATAACTTTCCCACACTTGCTGAGTACCATAGGTACTCAACCTTGCATATTTGTTGGTTTATATTGCTGCTCAGGTCAAGATAATGAGGTGGTGTATAATGACCAAGACTTTGGACCCGAAGAAGGTTTCTAGGTTCATGGAGACCCACGGGCAACGCCTGTGACGGAGCCCTCATGAATAATATTCCGCTGCTAGTTTATTTACTTGTGATGAGCTTATTATTGTCCATCGAGACATTTGCTATGTAAGACTTATTTATATTCGACACCTGGCTTGTAATAAATGATGCTTCACTATTTGTCATCACATGTATGAGAAAATGATCCTGGCATACATGTGACATTCACTTGGTTGTTCTTCGGAAAAACCGGGTGTGACAGGTTTGCGGCAGCATGAAGAGGGGAGGTTGGCGCACCTTTTTTCTGTTCAAAGATTGGTGTGAAACGTGCTGTGTCGCCGGAACATCGAGGAGGCACGGTGGCGGCTCGAACCGAAACTCCAAGGCAATTTCTTGCTGTGCGGCGTGCACTGAGGATGATGGACCGGCTTAGGCAGCTCGGGGAGGTTCAGTGGAGTTTGGCGCACGCTTCCACGATCGCCGGTGGCCATGAAATGGAGCAGCAGCGCCAGGCGATGATCGGGTCCGAGCGTGGTCGAGCAGCAAGAAAATTTTCCAGCTCGTGCTTGCTCCTCTTGGGAAAACGGTGAGGAGGCCGAAGTGGAGTGTTTGATTTGCTCCACTGAGGCGTTACGTGTGAAGAGTTGGAGTCCAGAAGATGCACGTTGAAGTCTCGGTGGCCAGCGCCCCGTGTCTCACCTTGACTCACTCGTAGAGCAGTGAACCGACTGAGGAACTTCTGTGTGCAGCTGACATGTAGGCCCCACTGGGTTGTGTTCCTCTATCCACAATTGGCTGTCCCTCATCCCCTCAAAATATCTCCTCCATCAATCTCTTTAATTCAAAAGATCTGAATTTCAAAAGTGGGCTAGAATTTTAATTTGCCGAATTCAGTTTGAATTTGCGTTGCAGATTTGAATTCAGTTTCAATTTGAAAATGCTTCTATTTAATTCCTTTTTAGCCCACCTTAAAAATAAAAGTTTGCCACCCCTAAATTTCCTGAAATTCCAAAGTATAGGGCTGCATGAGTATTCAAAAGTTTGGCCACAATTTTTTGTGATCTTTGAATTTGAAAAGCTGATTTTTAACTTTCATGCACATGAGTTTAAGTCCATATTGGTTCAACATATTCAAATGAACATGTGATCCTCCTTTTGATGAACATCCATGTACCACTTTGCATGTAGAAAAGTTTTAGCAAGTTCCATTTTTCATGAATTTGCAACACATAGACTTTCAAGCATCTTTTTATTTTATATACATTTTTGGGACTTTTACATTCCTCCCCCCTTAAAAGAATCTCGTCCCGGGATTACAAAAGAAGAACAAGACCGGAGAGGTAATTACAAACTGTACACTGATAAAAGATCCGGATAATTGGTGCGGAGGTAATCTTCACTTTCCCACGTCGCCTCTTCCCTTAAAAGATCCGGAGGTAATCTTTATTTTATATACATTTTTGGGACTTTTACATTCCTCCCCCCTTAAAAGAATCTCGTCCCGAGATTACAAAAGAAGAACAAGACCGGAGAGGTAATTACAAATTGTACACTGATAAAAGATCCGGATAATTGGTGCGGAGGTAATCTTCACTTTCCCACGTCGCCTCTTCCGCGGTATGATTACTCCACAGCACCTTGTAAAATTATATTGTCCGGTTCCGGGTTATCCGGGCCTTTTCATCTACAATATGAACCGGTCGCTTTGTGTAGGTAAGATCCGGTTTCAATTCGTTGATTTGTTCGGTGCGGACAGAAGCGGTGAATTTGAGGCATTTCCCCAGCTGTGATACATGAAACACGTCATGATCCTCTGCAAGACTTGCCGGTAGTTCCAGCCGGTAGGCTACGAGTCCGCACTTCTCCATCATAGCAAATGGACCTATGAAGCAGGGAGCGAGTTTCCCCTTTACACCGAACCGGTGAATTCCCTTCATCGGAGATACACGAATATAAACGTGCTCGCCGATGTCAAAATGCAATGGGCTACGCCTTTGATCAGCGTAGCTCTTCTGTAAGGATTGTGCAGCATTCAAATTCTCTTGTATCAACCAAACTCGGTTTTCGGCTTCGTTCACAAGATCAACCCCAAACAGCACCCTTTCGCCGGACTCACACCCATTCAGCAGTGTGCGACACTTCCGGCCATAGAGAGCCTCATATGGTGCCATTTTGGTACTCGCTTGATACCCATTGTTGTATGAAAACTCCACCAACGGTAAGTGATCATCCCCATTCTTACCGTGGTGGATGGCACACGCTCTCAACATATCTTCAAGCACTTGGTTCACCTTCTCTGTTTGTCCATCGGTCTAAGGGTGATACGCGGAGCTTCTAACCAGTTTAGTGCTGAACGAGGCTTGCAGCTGCTCCCAAAACCGAGCAACAAACAGCGCACCTCGATCTGAAATGATGGTCTTCGGGGCACCATGTGAGCATATAATTCTTGAGATATACAACTCCACATATTGCCTTGCTCGATAATGAGTGTTCACCGGTATGAAATGAGCTGATTTCGTCAACCGGTCGACGATGACCCATATCGAGTCATGCTTCAGGGATGTGAGCAGTAATCCGACGATGAAATCCATACTCACATCCTCCCGTTTCCATGCCGGTATCTTAAGTGGTTGTAGCAGTCTGGCTTTCCGCATATGATCAGCCTTGACCCTTCTACACGTACCAGACTCAGATACGTACTTAGCAATTTCCCTCTTCATACGCGTCCACCAAAATTTTTGTTTTAAATCTTGGTACATATTGTTGCTGCCGGGATGAATGGAAAACTTTGACAGGTGGGCTTCATCCAATATCTTCTTCCGGAGTGTCATATTATGCGGTACAACTATACGGTCGTTAAAGCATAGCGTACCATTCTCATCCTTCCGGAAACATTTCACCTCTTCATTGTCTATTCTTTTCCGTATGTGAGACATACCCCTGTCTCTTCTTTGAGCCTCAACAATCTCTTTGCGAATCGTTGGAATGAGAGCAATATTATAAAGTGCTCCATATGGAATGACACGGAGACTCGGTTCTTCATCTTCCAACTCAGCAATCGCCAAGTTGTGAACATGGGC
Organism: Neostapfia colusana; assembly: GCA_030760725.1. Classification (NCBI taxonomy): domain Eukaryota; kingdom Viridiplantae; phylum Streptophyta; class Magnoliopsida; order Poales; family Poaceae; genus Neostapfia; species Neostapfia colusana. The sequence goes on from JASWHV010000011.1 coordinate 24,178,523, forward strand.
TTTCCGACTAAGCGTGTCGGCAACCACATTTGATTTTCCCGGATGGTAGTGGATCTCAATTTTATAATCTTTAATGAGCTCCAACCATATCCGTTCTCTCATATTCAGCTCCTTCTACGTGAAGATATACTTCAAGCTTTTATGGTCGGTGTAGAGGTGGACAAGATTGCCAAGCAAATAATGCCTCCTTATTTTTAAAGCGAACACCACAGCAGTAAGCTCAAGATCGTGAGTTCGATAATGCTGCTCGTGGTTTTGCAGTTGACGAGACCCATACGCGACCACACGCCCTTCTTGCATAAGAACGCAGCTGAGACCGATGCCGGATGCATCACAATATACATCAAATGGCTTCGTCGTGTCCGGCTGAGCAAGAACTGGAGCTGTTGTGAGATGTTTCACTAATGTCTTGAATACGGATTCAAATGCTGCATTCCACATGTATTTGGTGCCCTTTTTCAGCAGCTCCGTCATTGGTTTAGCAACTTTTGAGAAGCTCAGAATGAACCTCCGATAATACCTCGCTAAACCTAGGAAACTTCGGACATCGTGGGCTGATTTGGGAGATTCTCACTTCAGCACTTGTTCAATTTTGCTTGGGTCCACGGCAATGCCATCTGCTGAAATAATATGGCCAAGAAAAAGTACTTGCGATATCTAGAATTCACACTTGCTGAATTTCGCGTATAGCTTGTGATCCCGCAGCCGTTGCAAGACTATACACAGGTGCTTCTCGTGTTCTTGTTCCGACTTGGAATAAACCAGTATGTCGTGAATGAAGACCATGACAAACATGTCCTGTTCCGGCATGAATACCAAGTTCATCAAGTACATGAACTGAGCTGGAACGTTGGTGAGGCCAAGGAACATGACAAGGTACTCATAAAACCCGTACCTCGTCGAAAACCTGTCTTCGGAATATCCTCAGCCTGTATCTTATGTAAAGGTCCCAAAAAATATGAATACAAAGAAACTTATGTTTGCACAAAGTTGGTTTCATGTGTATGAAAAATGGGACGTGTTAAAATTTTCACATGTGATAATACACATGAGAGCTCTCTTCACACAAGTTCAATTATTTATTTGAATGCTTGGAACCCAAAGGGGATTTGAAACCAAGGTGGGAAGTTCCCATATGTGTGAGAAAGTTAAAGTCAGATTTTGGAACAAAATTTGTTCAACTCAAATTTCAAATGAGGGCAACACAATGAATTTCGAACTCTTGTGTTAAAAATCTCATTTGCAGCAGCCAAACCAAAAATCAGGTTTCATATTTGAATTCCTTTGGTCAAAATTAGTGGGTATGCAAGGTTTCATGAATTTTTGAATTTTTTTGCTATCCATTTTCCAATTGGATTTAAATTTGCAAAGAATTCAAATACATATTTGAATTTTGATGAAATGTGCCCAATTATCCAAATGCACTTCAGTTTGGAACTTCCCCCAATTAAATTTCATCATTTGCTAAAATTTGGAGGATTTGAAAGTATAAGGGGGGCAGTGGGACCCACTTGGCAGTAGTACTTAAAAGATCAACAGTGGATGTGAGTCTCTGTTTTGCTTCTCCCAGGAGATCGACAGCAGCTGTTGCCGCGCCAGCACGCGCTCACCGCTCGGTCGACCCCAGCTCACACGAATCGCCTCAGCCACGCTCTTATCACCCTTTGCCGTGTTCAGTTTGCCCCAACACCTCAATTCATTGCTCTGTTCTTCCCCTCGCGCAAGCACTGAACAGAAAAGCCGCCGCCACCTCGGACATGATCGGAAGCTGACGTTGCCGTGCATACGAAGCCCCAGCTAGTTGCAAAACAGCACCAGCACTTTTCCCTCTACCTCCTCGACGCACCACCAAGTGTGCACTCACACGAGCTAGACTTGCTAAGGAACCTTTTTGCTTCACAACCCTAGCATGAAACCACGTGTAGCCGATGTATTTTGAGCTTTCCTGATGGTGGCAGCGGCGGGAAGCGTCGGGTGCACGGTGCAACCCTAGTTAGAGCCATTTCTGAGCTGTTTTGATGGCCTGTCGACCTTCTCTAGCATTCACCGGTGCTCTAGGGCTTGGAAACCAAAGGTTTGAGGGCTTAGGGCGTCGGGGCAACGTCGCCGAATCTTCACCGAGCCGCCGCATTGGTGCGAGCTAGGTTAGAGCCGTCGCCAGTCCGGGGAAACACTTTCAACGTGTTCAGCGCATGATTTTAGGGGCTAGCGGCAAGTGGCAGCTCGAGTGGTGGCCAGAGATGGTTTCCGTCGAGCTCCGGCGAGCTTGGGTGGCGGACCGTCGAGGGAGTGGCGCGAGGTTGAAGAAGCTGCCGGGCCCGCTGTCAGTGAGAGGCCGATCAGGTGTGGGATCCTCTGCGGCCTTGGATCAGGCTGTGGCTGCACGGGAATTATACTGTGGCCCCGTGTGTCGTTGTTTCAGCTGAGTGACACGTGGCCCTGGACCCACAGTCAGGATTTAAACTTTTCCCGGTTTAAATTGAATTCCAGATTTCCCCAAACTTTAGAAGAGCATAACTTTTGCTAGGAAACTACAAATTTAGTGATTCAAATTGGGATATATTCAGATTGAAAAACTCTATCCAAATATGCAACCAAATTCGTATGGAAGTCATTATTTAATTCTGGAAAATTCTTTGAACTTTTCACTAAAAGAATTTTAGAGGGAGTTTGGTTCATCCAAAAAACCTCAAATTTTGCTATAATATTCTTTAGGATGTTATTGAACTCCTGTAAAAATGTCAGCTCATTTGTATTTGATTTTGTTTAGGAGAATTCAGATTTCAAGTTGCTGTGTTCAAATGAATACAGAAACATTTTCAGAGAATTCCCAAAACTTAGAAATTCAGTTCTGGGCAATTCTTCACTCCAAAAATCCTAGGAAAATTCATGCAGGCTCTATGAACTATAATTGAAATTGTAGTTCACTAAGTTTGACATGAGCATGGGTGTTACCTCAGAATTAATTCCTCTTTGCTTAATTGCTTAGAGAATTGTTCTGAATAAACCCTTAGTGAAAAGTGCTAATTTTTGGTCCAGATGACTTTCTTGTGACAAGGAAGTCACATGAAATTTTTCAGCTCCATTGGATCTTTGGATCACCACTGTTATGTTCAACATCTTTAGATGATCAAAACACAAGTGATGAAAAACACTTATCACTTGATCATGTTACTTTACCCAAACCCAAACTTTAGCACCAGTGTCATTTTAAATTCTTAAACAGAGTTCCAGTTTTTAAACTTGTCATTAGAACTTTATAGCTAAAGCTTTACAATTAAATGCATATGCATATTCATAACATGTAGCATCTACGTTAGGACTTGTGAAGGAAGTGAAGTGAGATTTCCAAGACAAGGTGATCGAGTGATCAAGCCTCAAGTGATCAACGACACTAACTGATTGTAATCTTAGTCAGCTGCAAAACAGGCAAGCCCTGGTTTGCATTCAATCAATTTATAAAGTTCTTTTCATTTCTAAAGATCATAGCTTTGAATGATTGAGTGCATTAGGTCTAGGTTATATTGGAAACCCAATTGCATGATCAGAATATCCTAAGAGAAAAAGGGTAGAATAACACCTCCTCGAGTGTGATTTGGCTATGCTAAATGTTAGTAGGAAAGGTCCGGTAGAAGTCAAGTAGTTGGAATCTACTCGCGAGCTTAGGGCTTGGTTTTCTCGGAGCGGGTCTGGAATAGAAACAATGAGAAAAGTTCACAATTAGGAAATGGAGACCGGTCAGGGCGGTTTAGATGCAGCAGGCTGTGGACCGTGCCTGCATAGCCCGGCCTGTGTCGGTTAAGGCCAATCCGTGCTTGGCCCTGTTGGACAAGTTTGAGTTGTGTACCGAGCGCATACTGGCTATATGGTACCCAGGAAGCCGATGTACCTTGGGAGATCCACATTGGAACTTCTCTAATCGTCTTAGGCTTTCGGCGTCAGGATAGCAGGAGGTAACTCGCTCAAGAACATATCACTGCCGGTATGTACCTTGAGGGAGCATGCTATTCGGGGCTATTGGACTGCGTCCTGTGTGGAAGAACTTGGGAAAGGTGGTCGCGTACAACATCAGTCGAGTTTGCTGCCGGCATCACGGAGTATGGGTGTACGTGTCGTGTAGTCCATGCGTGTTCTGATTCGAATCACCGTCGCTCACGGTCATGTGAGCATACTTGCCCACTGCGTCTTGACATAGTAAGAACTGAACTGGTTTCATTTGAACTTGATAAGGCTTATGATTTAAGTGGTATTGCAAACATGCTTGAAGTAGAGATAGTGCTAATTAAAATTTCTTCCACTTTGTGCAAGAAGCATCGCAACAAAGCGTTTCATGTTTGATTGTGGAGTTGTGATGCTGTTTGGCTCAAGGTCTTTACAATGAGGATTAAAATCTGAAAGTTAAGGATCAACTGTAGGTGAGTCCTTTATGCAAAGTTAGCTAACATATTTCAATCCGTCGTGCATGTAGAGTTTCTTGTTTAGGAGAGACGGATCAGTCTGGCTGAGCCTATGTGCTCACGCTTTCTATATGAGTGGTTTTGCAGGTTAACATCGATGCTAAAAAGAAGGTTGTCCGGTGAGACTAGGAGACTCCGAGTCATGTAACACATGGAGAACCCAGCTGCTGCAATGTATTTGTGTTGCTAGCGAGAGGAGTCCGCGGGCTGGACCTCTTCTCGAGTGCTCATTAGTTATTCGATGTGAGCTGATTAAAGTCTTCCTATGTAGCTAATTGATGTAAATTATTTACAAATAACATTTGTAAGCTTCCGCTTTTCATTTATGTAATACATGTTTCCTTATATGTGTGCTGTTGGGTGCCGCATAACACGGCACCACCCAGTGCGATTCCCGGGCAAGTGGCATGGCCCCGTGAATGGGTAGCCGGGTCCCTGTCAGCGTGGTATCAGAGCCGCATTGGTAATAGTGCACGGAATAAGGGTCATATTACGACAAAAACTTAGGATACGGTGAGGAAACGGTACTAGGCCCACATAAGGACTACTATATTAGTCTAATATAAAGGTGGCAACCTAACTTATGTGCTATGTCAGAAAATCATGCATCCCAGGATGATCTATGTCTTGGGGTGCATGTAAGCGCTGTCCACCAGTGCGCACAAGCTGAAGGGTGGAACCCCACGGGTGGCAGGTAACCCGGCCAGCTTTAGTATCCTCTACGACTCTTCATGTCGTTTGGGGTATTCGAGCAACGTCCTTCCATGGCGTGCTACGGGCTAGTATGGGAGACCCCGTCACGTGGTTAGTAACGTGAACACGTAGTCAAGGCGTGTTTGACTTGAGAACACCTGTGCGAGTGATGACGGACCGGTGTACGAACTGTATTGGGACCGGGTTCGGTGTGCAACCGGACCTGATGATTGTGTGTGACTAATGCAGGTTTAACCACGAAACCGTAGTGCGAGTAGCACACATTTGTGAGTGACCTTTTTATTTCCACCTATGATACGGATATGCCGATATAATCCAGTTAGGTTTTTTCTTTTGTGAGGCAACGTAGTACCGACATGATTCTTATGGTGCATCGACACCGTACTAAACTTAATAACCTTTTCCCTATGAAGAAATGACTCATAAACTAACTTTCAACTAAAAATAGAAGTTTGAAACAAATATTAGTTACTGAACTCTTATTTTGAGCTAAGATTCAAATAACAGAATTACTAGGCTTCGAAGATTTCAAAAATAGAGTGCTCTGTTTCTGGCAGGAAATCTTGCTGGACTTTGACAGAGCATAACTCTGAGTAGCTTTACCCAATTAATGTGTATGATACATTTATGGAAATATTTATAAGTGCTATACAACTTCTCTGTAGAACTCCAGAGCAAAATAACAAGCTAAGTTGGTGGAAAGTTCAGTTGAAGGTATACTATCCAGAACCAGGACAGCAGCAGAACCTCTCTGGACCTTTCTGTTTTTAAGTCATAACATTCTGTAGAAAAATCCCTAAATAGCCTATGATATACCGTTGGAAAGTTTATGAAATGTGCAACATTGTTGTATTTCAAAGCTTGTTCAGATTCTTATTGTATTTGCATATACAACTGTGATAAAAATAGCCACATACAAGGAGATGCTGGCAAATTTTTTCCAGGAATTCTGTCAACTTTGGAAAATCATAACTTTTAATACAGAGATGATCTGAAGGCATATGAATACTCGTTGGACAGATACTGAAGCCGACACTCGAGTGGAAGGCTGAGAAAAGAAAGATGAGTGAGATCAAGCAGGCCAGCACAAGTTATGTGCCTCGAAAACACCGTTTGGTGTACCGAACGCCATCCAGTGAAAGATGGAGGCCACCTGTACGATCAGCTCCAAAGAGGTTGATTGCTGGTCAAGTACCACAACTTGCACCACCTCCACAGCAGCAGCATCAGATGGTGGTTTGTGCTCCATCGCTGCAGCCATGTGTACCTAGCATCCAACCACAAGTCAGCGAAGAACCGGAGAGACATCTGTGTTTCAATTGTTGGCGTATGGGACATTATGCTAGGTATTGTCCGAAGGGAATTCAAGGCTGCGGGTCATCGTATTTGCAATGTTCATACCCGTACCAATATCTGCAGAAAGGAGGGCAGACAAGGGGTAGAATTCACTATACAGTGATTGTTGATGTTCCGGAAGGAGAAGCCACGTTAGCAGGGATGTTTTCTCTGAATCAGCTACCGGTTTTGATTCTCTTTGATTCCGGTGCCACACACAACTTTATTAGCCAATCTTTCGTGGCTCAACATCAGCTCCAACCATCTTATACAAAGAGGCAGTACCTCATATCTTCGCCCGGGGCAGCAGTACCAAAAGCAAGGTTGTCTCCTGAGCACCTCTTTGTGTAGGGGTAGAATATACCCCACGACTCTCATATTCTTGAGGGTCTAAAGATCGACGTCATTTTGGGGATGTCGTGGTTGAATTACCACAAGGTGGTTCTTAACACCAGCTCTACAACCGTTGGGCTCAACTCCCCACAGCACGGTCTTCATATATTAATTCTGGGTGCCAGTCGGCAGCAGATTGCAACTTTGAACCACACGGAAATTGTGAAGATAGAAGTTATTCCGGTGGTACGTGAATATCCGGATGTGTTTCCCGATGATTTACTGAGCATGCCGCCCGAACGGGACATAGAGTTCCAGATTGAACTTGCGCCGGGAACGACACTGATTTCACGAAGGCCGTACAAGATGGCACCCAATGAACTGGCAGAATTGAAGACACAGCTGAATGACCTAATGAGCAAGGGCTTTATACGACCGAGTTCATCACCTTGGGGTTGTTCAGCATTGTTTGTCAAGAAGAAGGACGAAACACTATGGCATTCTGTTGATTATCATCCTCTGAACGCCGTTACCATCAAGAACAAGTATCCACTACCTCGCATTAATATGCTCTTCGATCAATTAGTGGGTGCAAAAGTATTCTCGAAGATGGATCTTCGGTCCGGATATCACCAGATTAAAATCCGAGCAGAAGATATTCCGAAGACAGCATTCTCAACGAGATACGGTCTATATGAATATATCGTCATGTCTTTTGGTTTGACCAACGCCCCGACACAGTTTATGTATCTGATGAATTCAGTGTTTATGCCGGAGTTGGATAAATTCGTCGTGGTCTTCATCGATGATATCTTGGGGTACTCCAAGTCAGAGGAAGAACATGTTGCGCATCTGCATATTGTGCTACAAAGATTGCGAGATCATCAGCTCGATGCAAAATTAAGCAAGTGTGAATTTTAGATTAATCAAGTACCTTTTCTTGGACACATTATTTCAGCGGAGGGCATGGCTGTAGATCCGAGTAAGATTATCCAAGTGCAGAAATTGGAGCCACCAAAGTCTGTGCATGAAATCCGAAGCTTCCTCGGTTTAGCGGGTTATTACCGGAGGTTCATTCCGGGCTTCTCCAAGATTGCTAAACCAATGACAGAATTATTGAAGAAGAATACCAGATTTGTATGTGGTGTTGTGTGTGAACAAGCTTTCAAGACTTTAGTGAAGCATCTCACAACAGCCCCAGTTCTTACTCAGCCGGATACGACGAAGCCGTTCAACGTTTATTGCGATGCATCTGGCATCGGTCTTGGCTGTGTGATGATGCAAGAAGGATGAGTGGTCCCTTATGGATCTTCTCAACTCAGAAATCACGAGCAGCACTATCCAACTCATGATATTGAGTTAGCTGCCGTGGTACTTGCTTTGAAGATGTGGAGGCATTACTTGCTCGGAAATCTTGTACACCTCTACACCGACCACAAGAGCTTGAAATACATCTTCACTCAGAAAGAACTGAACATGAGACAACGAAGATGGCTAGAGCTCATTAAAGATTATGAACTTGAGATTCATTATCATCCAGGAAAGGCGAATTTGGTCGCCAATGCGCTCAGTTGTAAGGCGCATATCCATCACCTGACTATTGCTGAAATAGATGATGAAGAACCAAGCCTCCGTGTCATCCCGTATGGAGCACTCTATAATCTGGCTCTCATTCCTACTACCCGAGAGGAGATCATTGAACCTCAACGAAAAGACAAGGGTATGTCTCACATTCAGCGGAGAATAAACAAACGAGAAATGAAATGCTTCCAGAAGGATGATGAAGGTATGTTGTGATTTAACGACTAGATAGAAGTACCCCGGGATATGGGACTACGGAAGAAAATTTTGGATGAAGCTCATTTTTCCAATTTTTCCATTCATCCGGGCAGCAATAAAATGTACCAAGATCTCCGGAAGAAGTTTTGGTGGACACGTATGAAACGTGAAGTTGCAAAGTACATTTTAGAATGTGATACGTGTCGAAGAGTCAAGGCCGACCATGTGAAGAAGTCGGGCTTGCTGCAACCACTAGACCGGCATGGAAGTGGGAAGATTTGAGTATGGACTTCATCGTCGGGTTGTCGATGACCTCCCACAACCATGATTCGATTTGGGTAATCATTGACTGGTTAACAAAATCAGCACACTTCATCCCTGTGCATACAAGGTACAATGCCAAGCAGTATGCGGAGTTGTACATAGCACGGATCTTGTGCTTACATGTATCCAACAGAGGATCGTTGTTCATAGCCCGTTTTTGGGAGCAGCTACACGCATCCTTGGGAACCAAATTGATTCAAAGCTCCGCGTATCACCCTCAAACCGATGGGCAAACTGAGAGGGTGAATCAAATACTGGAAGATATGCTAAGAGCGTGTGCCATCCACCACGGTAAGAGCTTGGATGATCACTTACCGTTGGCGGACTTCTCGTACAACAACGGTTATCAGACGAGCATCAAAATGGCATTGTATGAAGCTCTATACGGCCAGAAGTTCCGTACACCATTGAATTGGTGTGAGTCCGGTGAAAGAGTCATGTTCGGGGTTGATCTTGTCAATGAAGCCAAAGAGAGAGTTCGGATAATACAAGAGAACCTCAAAGCTGCCCAATCTTGTCAGAAAATCTACGCGGACCAGAGGCATCGACCGCTGCATTTCAACGTCGGAGAGCACGTGTATCTTCGTGTGTCTCCGATGAAAGGGATTCATCGGTTCGGTGTCAAGGGGAATGCTCCCCAATTCATCAGTCCGTTTGCCATCACGAACTACCAGCAAGCCTTGCCGGTATTCACGACATATTTCACTTGTCCCAGCGGCAGAAATATCTCAAGTTTACTGCTGCTGTCCGCACCGAAGACATCGACGAGTTGAAGCCAGATCTCACCTGCACCAAGTAGCCCATTAAGATTATCGACGAAAAGACCCGGATCACCCAAAACCGGACTTAGAAATTTTACAAAGTCCTGTGGAGTAATCATACCTCGGAAGAGGCGACTTGGGAAAGTGAAGATTATATCCACAAGAACTATCCGAAACTTTTGTCGTAGACTTTGTAATTACCCTCACGTCTCGCTCTTTCTTTGGAATCTCGGGATGAGATTCCTTTTAAGGGGGAGGAATGTAAAGGTCCCAAAAATATGAATACAAATAAACTCATGTTTGCACAAAGTTGGTTTCATGTGTATGAAAAATGGGACGTGTTAAAATTTTCACATGTGATAATACACATGAGAGCTCTCTTCACACAAGCAATTATTTATTTGAATGCTTAGAACCCAAAGGGGATTTGAAACCAAGGTGGGAAGTTCCCATATGTGTCAGAAAGTTAAAGTCAGATTTTGGAACAAAATTTGTTCAACTCAAATTTCAAATGAGGGCAACACAATGAATTTCTAACTGTTGTGTTAAAAATCTCATTTGCAGCAGCCAAACAAAAATCAGGTTTCATATTTGAATTCCTTAGGTCCAAATTAGTGGGTATGCAACGTTTCATGAATTTTTGAAATGTTTTTCTATTGATTTTCCAATTGGATTTAAATTTGCAAAGAATTCAAACACATATTTGAATTTGGATGAAATGTGCCCAATTATCCAAATGCACTTCAGTTTTGAACTTCCCCCAATTAAATTTCATCATTTGCCAAATTTTGGAGGATTTGAGAGGATAAGGAGGGGGCAGTGGGACCCACTTGGCAGTAGTACTCAAAAGATCAACAGTGGAGGTGAGTCTCTGTTTTGCTTCTCTCGGGAGATCGACAGCAGCTGTTGCCGCCCCAGCACGCGCTTACCGCTCGGTCAACCCCAGCTCACACGAACCGCCTCAGCCACGCTCTTATCAGCCTTTGCCGTGTTCAGTTTGCCCCAACACGTCGATTCACTGCTCTGTTCTTCCCCTCGCGCAAGCACTGAACAGATGCCGCCGCCACCTCGGGCTTGATCGGAAGCTGGCGTTGCCGTGCGTACGAAACCCCAGCTAGTTGCAAAACGGCACCAGCACTTTTCTCTCTACCTCCTCGACGCACCACCGAGTGTGCTAGGCCTTACCACACCGGGAACCAAGTGTTTTCGCAGCTGCCGAACCACAGCCAAAGAATGGTGCTCTCGTGGACAGCTTCAACCGCAGCTTTTCATGCCCAAGCAGGACCACCATTGGACGCGCCAAGACTCCACTCTGCAAACCTCCGAAGCTCAAACCGAGTGGTTGATCGTCGACGGTGAATTTTGAAGTTTTCATCCGGCCAGTGTAAACGGTACCGCGGGTAAGAAACTTTGTGACTAGTCCGGTTTCTGAGCGGACTAGTCCGGTGCAAGGTGAGTGCAGGTTCCAGAGAGTTGAACAGAGTAGTCCGGTCCACGAGTGGACTAGTCCGGTGCACCGTGTGGTGAGGCAACAGAGAGTTGAACGGACCAGTCCGGTCCACGAGCGGACTAGTCCGGTTCACCGTGTTGTGAGTGATTAGGATATGTTTTAATCCCTTACCCCTACGCAGAGACTTTTGAGCTATTGGGATGTGTCTCTCACACATATCCTATACAAGTAAGTCTACATTGCGCTTGGTTCATGGATCTTTCTTTTTCCTTTTTCTTCATCACTTCATTTTTCACCTTTTTGAGTGCACCAATTCTACCTTACACGAGTTAATCTGCATTCATCTCAACAAGTTCATCAGGATCTCAATTTATTTGGCATCAATCGTCCAAAACCCACAAGGGAATGCCTAGATGCACTTTCAGTTGCACTCACACGGTCACTCACAAACATTTTCTAAACTCAATGTTCTAACGTGGTCAAGGTACCTGCATAAAATCTATCAATAGTGATGCACACAATGGTTTGTCATTTTAGTCAGGTCATATCAGAGTAAAACATGTGTGTCCATATCATAGTAAAAACATAAGCCCTGTATCATTGCAATACGGGTCGTCCTTGAGTCAAGCCACGTCTCAAGGTACATGATCGGGTTATTCACCACCCGACGGAGGGATCCACACCTTTGCAATAAAGCACACCGGTGGAACATCATTTTCGTATGCCTCATAGGACATGAAGAGTCCAAGAGAACAAACTTCGTGTTACAATCCACACGATGGGGTCTCCTCATCTTGCCCCTTGGTTTGCGCACTGGAGGCTAGTGCATTTCATATGTCTCTAAGACATGAAGAGTCTTAGAAAACATATTCACTTCCCATCCATTGCTGAACGGGACATCCCACACTACTTTACTCTTATGGGGGGGCTAACCGAAATTGATCCACTTTCGTTGGCGTTCCTTACAATGCTTTCCTCCACGTAGGTGCGTTGTTACAGAATTTAAATACTGAATATTAGCACACTGTCAGCTTGCCACCTTAAGTAACTATGCTTATAATAGTCCTTATGTGGGCATACTATACGTTCCTCACTCGTATACATCTAAGTTTTCAAAAATATTCTCCTTTCATGCGCGCTATTCCTAATGCGGCTCTGATACCACGCTGTCTCGAGGTGGCCCCTTCCGTACGGGTCCCGCGCTCCAGCAAACACACTGGGTGGTGCCGTGCATTGTGGCGCCCAACATCATGCACGAAAAGACGGTAAAACATATGAAACGATTTATTTCTCAACATAAGATCTTTTACAACATATTTTACATAAGTTGTACACACGCAGCGGAAATTTAAAACTGGACACTTACTCACCCTCGACCCTATCCACACCGAAGAAAAGTCGTTCAGCCCGTGAACGCTTCCTACTAGCTTCACCAAAGTAAGGCAGCGGCTAGGTTTCCGGTGAGTTAAACGAACCGTGAGGTTCAACGTCTCACCAAACAACCATCTTCATAGCAGGCATCCGGCTAACTACAAAAACAACTATGAAGCAACCGTAAATCCTAAACATGTAACTCTACACGCAAGAGTAGTAAGAAGATAGAATATGAACTTTGCAAAAAGAAGCTTGACTACACTTGATCCTTATATTCAGATTCTTATAGCTTTCATTTAAGTGGTCCTCATGCCTCACAACACCGGAAGTCCTCAATCACACAAGAAACGCTTATTCAAATGTTGCTAGCCTAAGGTGGAACCAAAATTTAGTTGGCACTATATCTAATTCAGTCAATGTTCCAATACAATGATTAAGCCATGAACAACAGATAAAGAGACTTAGTTCCTCTTCTTACTACGTCATGGCACAGTGGGCAAGTATGCTCAATCCTATTCCGTGAGTGATGGTGATTTGAATCAGTAACAACCCGGAATACGCGACACATACACCCGTCTCGGAAGAATCACTCTTTCTTACGTTGTATGCAGCAACAAATTTCACACGACACCACGACATAGAAAAACGTTTTGCGCCGAGCAGGATGGTCCTCTACGCGGACATGTTGAAGTTGCCCGCTAAAGGATTTACACCTCTCGCCTTCTCAATGCCATTCCCACGCGAAGGATGAGTTTCTATATCACGGACCATCGTGTTACATCGGTTTCATGGGTCGCATATATCCGGTACAATTCAATCTTGTCCAGCAGGGCCGCATACGTGCGGTCCTTAATCGACACGGATGGGGCTAATAACCAACCTTCACATTTGCCTTACCCTCCCAGCTCAGGCCCAGTGTGGTCCCAAGCATTGTCACACCCATCGCAGGTCGAGACAACCTTCAGCGCTCAATACTACAGGAACTCCCCGTCCCCATCTCATTTTTCATGTGGGTGCTCTTATCATGAACTTCTCGCAAGTAAACTCTGCTACTCGACCTTTCTCGCAAGTAGCTTTTTACTACTCGACTTCTACCGAGCTAGCTACAACATTAGCCTAGCCATCTACGACGAGGCAAATTCTACACTAAACCTTCTACTCAGGGATTTAATAGCCATGCAAGTGGGTTTCAATAATCCTAGACATAATGCACAATATCATGTCTAATAAACATGAGGTGAAGGTGAAGCAAAATTTAAAAAAGTAGTAACTATATGCAAACCGGGGCTTATCTTGCTCAACGGTTTTGTTAGAGGCTAGGAGTTAGTCTTCCTCCGGAGAATCCGCCAAAATCGTCACGAGATGGAGATCCTCGCTGCTAAGTTGAATCCTCGTCGAATGTCGATGTTACGTGAGCTGTTAAGATGCAATGCACTTATATTCAAAAGTTACTTAGAAAAAGGTTTTAAGAACTGTTGTACAAGTTAACTCACACATAACAGAGAAAAACAACAGTAAATTTTCTGTTGTTGGATCTACAACCTTAGAGAGTAAGAATACTAGGTGAAAAGGGAGGTAAAAATTAAGCACCATGTGATTAAGTCATCATAAGAACACTTAGACCTAAATAATGATAGCTCAAGTTCCAGAGGTCCAATGAAGCTGATAATTTAACAATGGCTTCATGGGAAGGTATTTGAGCTCATGAAATGGCTCCATGTGATCACAATAATTTCTTATGTGGTTTTAGCTAATCTGCCTTTACTTCCTAGATCTTAAGCTTTCCTATGCTGAAAAGTAGACTTTTTGTGAAGTACAAAATGTCCTGAGTACATAGGACTTTGGTGTACCATTTTTGGAGTTTCCTACATGGAGATATGGATTTTACAAGTTTGGATGAAATCTGTGAAAATGTATCTGTTATTTTTCCTATTTTTCAGAGACATAAAAGATTTACACCACATTTTACCACGGAAACCAGGTCCAATACCTCTGAACTTTTTACTGAAGTTCAAGTATGTTTAGTGGAAGGTTGTGCCCAAAATTGGGAATTTCCTGATAAACATAACTCCTGAAATAAATACTACAAAATTTTCCATAAATCAATTAATGAGCCAAATCCAAAGATTTTCATAAATATTAGGATGCACCCCTCTATAGTACTCACTAAGAGGAATCCACCACAGTTTTTTGACAATTTTTGGACAATTCCACACCAAGTTATGGCTATTGAAAGTTTGAACCAAAATCTGAAAATTCTGAAAAAGTTTAAACGCTGACAGCGGGTCCCACACGACAGGGTTTCTTCAACCTCGTGCCAAACAGAGTCGACGGCGGTGGTCTCCGGCGAGTGTCACCAGAACCGAGTTTCTAGAGTACCAGGGAGTTGTGAGGAAGGTGGAAATGGCAACCAAACGGGCCGGGGAGCTCTCCAACCATGTCGGCACCGTGCGGCCGACGGGGTCCAGTGGTTCACCCTCGGAAAGAACTCGGAATTCTCCGTCTACACCTACTTTCTCGGCCTAGAATTGATGGAGGAGGTGCGCTAGCTAGTGAGGATCTCATGTGCGAGGTTTGAAAGGCTAAAAACAAGAATGGATCGTGAATTTTACAATTTCCTATCTCGGTGTCTGGTTGCACCACCAAGGAGAAGATTGCCAAATTCTCACACGACAAGCCACGGCTAGTGCTAAGATTTGGGGAGGAGCAACTCCATTCGCCGGTGCACCGAGGGATTGTCTTGCTTGAGCGTGACCCTGCTAGGTGTGGCCTGTCCACGTAGAGACGAATGCGTTTCTTCGGTGATCACCTCGGGAGTTGCTGCAACTTTGAAGTTTCAGGCGCAAACGCGCACGGGATCATGGAGAGAAGACGTTAGCCGGCTAGAGTGCACGTGTGCGATGATCTTTTCTGTGGGGAGCTCGATCATCCGAGGCCCTCTGGTGGTGTGCGGTGGAAAACCGAGAAGCGGCGCCGGTGTTTTTCGCAAGAGCAAGCAACCGAGTGCGAGAGCAAGTTGGGAGAGAAGCAAAGTTCATTTGTGCATCAGGGTGGAGGATAAGAGCCGGAGAGCCGAGCTGTAGAGCAGGAGGTGGCATCGGCGAGGCACCGGGCATGGTCGGACTGGCTGCTGTCGCACGCGCGCGCAATGGAAGGAAAACAGAGTTGGTTACTGTGTTGAGTAGCTGACATGTGGGACCACCACACCTCAAATATCCTCCCCTCTGTGCTTTAATATTCCCGTACCGCCTTTGTCCAAATTCCACTAAATTTGGATGGTAGAACAAACAAAATATGAGGAATTTGAATCTGAAATCAGATTTTAAAATTGAGCAAGTTTGGTTCAGAATTCAAATTCAAATTTGAATTTGAATGTGCTCTAAAATATTCCTTCGAATAAATGGTAGATGAGCTCCAAAATTATCCAAATTTTGACTCTACTCTCTTTGATACATGGGGAATGCATTGGTGAATTCACTTGGATGCATTTAGACAATCTGAATATGAATCCTTTTTAAAAGATTCAATTTATGTTTAACTTTTCCCTCCACTCTACTCCTAGAGAATGTGGACATGTGTTTAAATTGGAGAGTGAAGTTCACTCCTCATGTTAGCATGTGCTAATCAGGAGTTGAAGAAAATTTAACTCCCTCAAATGTCCATTTTTGTGTTTATCATTTTATGTGACACAAATATAGTCTTTCTTCGCCTCATCTTTGTTTTATAAGGTGAAATACGACTTTACAAAAGTTAGGGCTGTTACATCACCTCGTGCCATGCAATCGTGGCACCTTCAACAACCTCATCAATGCCGCAATTCTCCAAGAGGATGCTCAGTGAGAGTTTGCAGCTGAGCAGAGGGAACGTAGCGCTCCACAGAGCAGCAGGGGTGGAGCATTTCAAGAATACCGAATGGTGTATCAGACACCATCCGGCCAACATTGGCATCCGCCGGCACGGCCCCAACAATTTGGGGGTCGTCCTTATCAACCATCCCCATTCCTACAGCCGATGCTACCACCGCGACCACAACAGCAGCAGATGGTACCCCGGGCATTTTCACAGCAACAACGTGCCCCGGGATTCCGTCCACCGGTCAACGGAGGACTGCATCGCTACACATTCTTCACGTGTGGCAGGGCCGTCCATTTCTCCAAGGACTGTCCACAGGGGCAGAAAACAGTGGGCAATTCCAATATCAGGGCGGTGCTCGGGGTCGACCACCGGCCAAGAAGGGAGGTCAGCAACCCAGGAACGTTCATTACATCGACAATGAGAACATCCCGGAAGGAGAGACCGTGCTTGCGGGTACGTTCACTCTCGATGATTGCGCAATCATCATTCTATTTGATTCTAGTGCAATCCACAACTTTATAAGTGCATCATATGTGGCTAAGAATCGACTGCAAGTATTTCCAATCGAGTGCTCATATATGATTTGCTCACCGGGAGGGAATATTTCAGCAAATATGATGATTCCAAAAGCACCACTGTGCTTGGGAGGGAGGATATATCCTACTACTATGATTATCCTTGAGGGACAGAAGATTGATGCAATCTTAGGAATGTCATGGCTAAGTTACCATGTGTAACACCTTCAAATTTATTACCATGCATTGCATAAATTTTTCATGTAGAGAAGCATTAAAAAGAAGAAGAAAATAAGGGAAGGAATATAGAAACAAATAAATTAATAAAAGCAAATAAAAATAGGAAATAAGAAAAATAAACAGAAAATAAAAACAAATAAAAATAAATAGAAAAAGGAAAATAAATAAAAATAGGCAAACCTGGCCGCCCCCTAATTTTTCCGCAAAATTCCCCAAATTCCACCAAATCCCCCCCTAAATCCCTTCCCTAATTTTCCCCAATTTCCCCTATGGAATTTTCCCACACATTTGGGGGGACTTTTCCCCCAATTTGGCCGCACCACCTAGGAGGAAAATGTCACACCCGGTTTCTCCGAAGAACAACCGAGTGAATATCACATGTATGCCAGGATCATTTTCTCATACATGTGAGGACAAATAGTGAATCATCATATTACAAGCCAGGTGTCGAATATAAATAAGCCTTACATAGCATACGTCTCGATGGACGATAATAAGTTCATAATAGGTAAATAAAACAGCAGCGGAATATAAATCTTGTGGGCTCCGTCACGGGCGTTGCCCGGGGGACTCCGTGAACCTAGAATCCTTCCTCGGGACCAAAGTCTTGGTCATTAAACACCACATCATTCTCTTGACCTGAGCAGCAATATAAACCAACAGAAAAGCAAGTTTGAGTACCGTGGGTACTCAGCAAGTGTGGGAAAGTTATGTCATGCATGGCTAGAGCAAGGAGAGGTTGAACTCATGGTTAAAGCACTACGCAATTAATACCTATCACCTTAGCTTATTAAGCACCTACATTACTACACAGGTGAAATGGTCCCAATCCCTCAACCCATCATCAATATCAAGTACACATAGTCTCAACTCAAATGTTAAGGTTCCCGCTTAACATCCTCAACTTCCCAATCCATCATCCTCTAATCATGATAAGTCCAAGCCGCTCTTGACCGTGAGCATGGCTGTCATGACAGTTTTGACTCTGCAGAGTTTGCACCACTGTACCCACATGTAGTGATTTCATCCCCCGTTGCCGGGTGGACTAAAAGAACCTCCATTATGCCAGTGGTCGCGAACCACATTCACACTTCCCAGGTGTGTAGCCAGGAGATCACTACGAAGCCTTTACAAAGGGATTCGCGACGAGCGTGGGCCCACTGAGGTTTCACCCCTAACAGCATACAAGAGGCTCCAACCCCGCTGCAGTGGCCCCCTCTTGAGCCTTGCGGTTCATATGGTAGTCCAGCTGACACCTATTCCCCACAACATCCAAAACACCCATACTACGCCGGGGATACACCTAATTAATTGGCCAAGCTGCCCCATCTCAGCATGTGGTTGGCACGGTAAAGCATGCTCCATGAACCGGTCCTTAGGATCCAGGAAAGTACTAAACACAAACCCGAGTCTCGTGCACCTAGCACCAACCAAATCATCCAACTTGCCTCGATCCCTACCTCTACATAACTCATAATGTCTCATTCAAGAGTAAGGCAAACAAGTTGATGACCTCATATCCCACTTATCCCATTCTAAGCATGGCTAAGCATAAGTGATATGAATGAATGACATAATAAAACAAATCCCAACCCAAGCTACGAGGAAACAAGATAATGCAATTCTAGGGAAACTTCCTAGCATGGGTTTCATATTTCAATTGACAATGTAAATAATTCTATCTACACATCCTAGCATAGGATCAAAGTGGTCAAGGACACTTGCCTTCTTCCTGCTGCTCTGGGAATGGAAAGTCTTGGTCTTGGAAGGAGAGAACTTGCTCTGGGGCAGGTTCTACTCATGCCAATACACATAGCAAAAGAAAACAACAATCCATAAGCCATAGTGCACACTTTCACTTCATGCAAACCACACATACATACATATGGAAGTCATTCACATTTCTAAGTGTTGTGGTTACACTAGATGTGTTGATTTTTGGCCTACATGCACTTTTAAACATATATATATTATTTCTAACTTCTGTATTCAGATTTCTATTTGCACACTATATATGAATTTCCAATTTGAACAAATTATTTATATTTAATTAATACATTTCTTAGCCACAAAGTTTGCATGAAAGGTATTTACCTACTCCAAATAAGTTTTCAAATCTTCTACAAAATCCTAAATTGAAGTTTTTGGGTTTGGAGACCTCATTTATTATTTTCTAATTATGCATACCTATTTTCCTATATTTTCAGATATATTTTCTATGCCTAAAAGTGATCTTTACTATTAAAATAGTAAGACATATCATCTAAACAGAATAGGTTCTGATCTATGCCCCAACTGCCACTTCGACGTGCACCGAAGACCATCACCGTTGAAGCTCGCCGCCGACCGACTTCCAGGGCCTCCGAGTGCAGGAAAACCCCTCGGTGGGCATCCCCTAACCCTCCGCAGTCGATCCGTGCAAAAAGATGCGAGTTCCAGTGTGTAGCGGAAAAAATCGAGGCTATGCCGGTGAGATCGCCACCCCCGCCGCCGCGCGCCGACGCACGCGCGGGCTGGCTCCGGCCAGGGCGACGTGGCCCCTTGAGGGCCGTCTATTTTAAATCGCACGGTAGAAATAAAACCGACGCGTACCGTTTCGACGATCTAATCTGAGCCGTCTGTTTTAAATCGGACGGTCCACGTCGGCCCCGGATTATAAAGGTCGGTGTTGTTACGCGCTACCCCCTGGGGATCTCGGAAAACACGAGCTAGCCTCGGAAACTTCTGATCTAGCCCCTGGACCCTCAGAAATTCGTGTAAATTCATTTAAAAATCAGTTTTAGCCCCTGGATTCAAAAAGAATTAGGAAAACCCCTCTGTTATGTGTAGTTAGACCCCTGGAAATTTAGGAAATAGTAAATTAAACCCTGCAGTAGGGTGGATTTACCTTTTTGACCCTACAGGATATTAAATTCAGAAACTTGGATATGTGACTAGGATTTAAATTTAAAAGGTAAGGCAAACACATGTGCAAATTCAAGTTTAAACTCTCTAGCACTTGGAAAACTTTAGAATGAGTTAAAAATAGATTTTAGGCTGAAATGAAATCTGCCTAAGTGTTGCTCATTTTTATTTTCTCTAGAGACACATTTTAGTCTAGGAAATAATTCTAAAAACTAGTAAAATAAATTTAAATTGTTTCACATCAGAGGGGAAGTTCAAAAATATATTATTGAACATTTTAGATCAGAACCTATTCTGTTTAGATGATATTTCTTACTATTTTAATAGTAAAGTTCACTTTTAGGCAAGAAAATAAATCTGAAAATATAGGAAAATAGGTATGCATAATTAGAAAATGATAAATGAGGTCTCCAAACCCAAAAACTTCAATTTAGGATTTTGTAGAAGATCTGAAAACTTATTTGGAGTAGGGAAATACCTTTCATGCAAACTTTGTGGCTAAGAAATGTATTAATTAAATATAAAAAATTTGTTCAAATTGGAAATTCATATATAGTGTGCAAATAGAAATCTGAATACAGAAGTTAAAAATAATATATATATGTTTAAAAGTGCAAGTAGGCCAAAAATCAACACATCTAGGGTAACCACAACACTTAGAAATGTGAATGACTTCCATATGTATGTATGTGTGGTTTGCATGAAGTGAAAGTGTGGACTATGGCTTATGGATTGTTGTTTTCTTTTGCTATGTGTATTGGCATGAGTAGAACCTGCCCCAGAGCAAGTTCTCCCCTTCCAAGACCAAGACTTTCCATTCTCAAAGCAGCAGGAAGAAGGCAAGTGTCCTTGACCACTTTGATCCTATGCTAGGATGTGTAGATAGAATTATTTGCATTGTCAATTGAAATATGAAACCCATGCTAGGAAGTTTCCCTAGAATTGCATTATCTTGCTTCCTTGTAGCTTGGGTTGGGATTTGTTTTATTATGTCATTCATTACTATCACTTATGCTTAGCCATGCTTAGAATGGGATAAGTGGGATATGAGGTCATCAACTTGTTTACCTTACTCTTGAATGAGACATTATGAGTTATGTAGAGGTAGGGATCGAGGCAAGTTGGATGATTTGGTTGGTGCTAGGTGCACGAGACTCGGGTTTGTGTTTAGTACTTGCCTGGATCCTAAGGACCGGTTCATGGAGCATGTAACCTGGCTTTACTGTGCCAACCACATGCTGAGATGGGGCAGCTTGGCCAATTAATTAGGTGTATCCCCGGCGTAGTATGGGTGTTTTGATGGTTTGGGGAATAGGTGTCAGCTGGACTACCATGTGAACAGCAAGGCTCAAGAGGGGGCCACTGCAGCGGGGTTGGAGCCTCTTGTATGCTGTTAGGGGTGAAACCTCAGTGGGCCCACGCTCATCAGGAATCCCTTTGTAAAGGCTTCGTAGTGATCTCCTGGTTACACACCTGGGAAGTGTGAATGTGGTTCACGGCCACTGGCATAATGGAGGTTCTTTTAGTCCCCCCGGCAACGGGGGATGAAATCACTACATGTGGGTACAGTGGTGCAAACTCTGCAGAGTCAAAACTGTCATGACAGTCGTGCTCACGGTCAAGAGCGGCTTGGACTTATTCATGATTAGAGGATGATGGATTGGGAAGTTGAGGATGTTAAGCGGGAACCTTAACATTTGAGTTGAGACTATGTGTACTTGATATTGATGATGGGTTGAGGGATTGGGACCATTTCACCTGTGTAGTAATGTAGGTGCTTAATAAGCTAAAGTGTAACCATGAGTTCAACCTCTCCTTGCTCTAGCCATGCATGACATTACTTTCCCACACTTGCTGAGTACCAACGGTACTCAAACTTGCATTTATGTTGGTTTAAATTGCTGCTCAGGTCAAAGGGATGATGTGGTGTTCAATGACCAAGACTTCGGACCCGAAGAAGGATTCTAGGTTCATGGAGTCCCCCGGGCAACACCTGTGTCGTAGCCCACAAAATTTATATTCCGCCGTTGTTTTATTTACCTATTATGAACTTATTATCGTCCATCGAGACGTATGCTATGTAAGACTTATTTATATTCGACATCTGGCTTGTAATATGATGATGCTTCACTATTTGTCGTCACATGTATGAGAAAATGATCCTGGCATACATGTGATATTCACTCGGTTGTTCTTCGGAGAAACCGGGTGTGACACATGTCGTGTAGTCCGGTTGTTATTGATTCGAATCACCGTCGCTCGCGGAAAAGGACCGAGCATACTTGTTCTCACAGTCGTGACGTAGTAAGAACTTGCATGAGAAAGGAACTAATCATTACGGTTTGAAGTTTCATACTAACTTTGTGATGGATCTTTTATGTATAGTTAGAGCAAACTCGACTCATTTCCACCGTGAGCAAATTACATCGGGGGAAAGCGTTTCTTGTTTGATTGTGGACTCCCGAAGTGGCGTGCCCAAGGTTACTATTAATTTGCTGCAAATAACACTTGAAAGTAAGGATTCACATTTAGTCAAGTTTATTATGCATTATGCCGTCCTACATTATGTTATCCCCTCATGTAGAGTTTCATGGCCAGGTTGACGGTTAAGTCTTGCTGAGCGTTATGCTCACAGATGCTATCCAAGTTGTTTTGCAGGATTGACTTCATGCTTATGAGAAGGGATGCCGATGAGACTCGGAAACCTCCGAGTGGTTACT
Organism: Neostapfia colusana; assembly: GCA_030760725.1. Lineage (NCBI taxonomy): Eukaryota > Viridiplantae > Streptophyta > Magnoliopsida > Poales > Poaceae > Neostapfia > Neostapfia colusana. The sequence goes on from JASWHV010000011.1 coordinate 24,201,284, forward strand.
CAAGAGCATCCTCGCCGCTGCGGTTTATTCTTCGTGTTGCTAGTAAGAAACGTCCACGGGCTGGACTGTTTCTTTGATGCTAAGCTAGAAATGAGTCGTGAGAGTTGTAGTCTTCCGCTGTAGCTTATTTTGATATAAGTATTTGTAAAACACTCTTGTACGCTTCTGCAAAACAGATTTGTGTAATATGATGGTGTTTCCTCGAACCGTGTGCTGTTGGGTGCCGCATATCACGGCACCACCTGACGAGGTCCTGCCGGGGCCGCGTGCGGTCCCCCACAGCGTGGTATCAGAGCTGTGTTGGGAATAGTGCATGGATTGAGGATCATATTACGTTAAAAACTTAGGATACAGTGAGATAACGGTACTAGGCCCACATAAGGACTACTATATTAGCATATTATGAAGGTGGCAAGCTAACTTATTTCCTATGTCAGAAAATCGTGCATCTCGGGACGTTCTATGTCTTGGGGGTGCACGTAAGCGCTGTCCACCAGTGCGCACAAGCTGAAGGGTGGAGCCTCATGGGTGGCAGGTAACCCGGCCCGCTTTAGTATCCTCTACGACTCTTCATGTCGTTTGAGGTATTCGAGCAACGCCCTTCCCTGGCGTGCTTCGGGCAAGTATGGGAGACACTGTCACGTGGTCAGTAACGTGAACACATAGCTCAAGGCATGTTTGGCTTGAAAACACCTATGCGAGTGATGACGGACGGGTGTCTGAACTTTATTGGGACCGGGTTCGGTGTGCAGCCGAACCTGATGATTGAGTGTGTTTTATGTAGGTACTAACCACGAAAACCATAGTACGTAGAACACGTTTGCGAGTGACCATTTTAGTGCCACCTAAGAATACGTACATGCCGGTGTAATCCGGTTAGGTTTTTCTTTTGTGAGGCAATGTAGTACCGTCATATGTCTTACGGTGCATCGCCACCATACTACACTGTATAGTCTTCTTTCCTATGAAGAAATCATTCATGACTAACTTTCAAACTAAAAATGGATGTTGGAAAGCACATATTAGTTACTGAGCTATTCATTTGAATTAAGCTTCAAAGAAGAGTCTTGCTAGGCTTCATTTAGTCCAAAAACAGTGCTCTGTTCTGGCAGAAATTTTTGCTGGACTTTGACAGAGCATAACTCTGAGTAGCTTGACCCAATGGAGGTGTATGATACAGTTCTGGAAATTTTTTAAGTTCTATACAACTTTTCTGTAGACCTCCAGAGCAAAATCAGACGCCAACTTGGTTGAATATCCAGATGAGTGCAAACTGTTCAGAAAACAGAACAGCGGCAACCTTCTCTGGATGTTTCTGTAAATTAGCCGTAACATGCTGTAGAAAAATTTTTAAGAGTCATTTTATACACCGTTGTAAAGATTATTAAATTTTCAACGATTTTGTAGTTCATAGTTTGTTCAGAATTGTACTCCATTTTTATGTACAACTGTGATAGAAACAGCCACATACAAAGGAGATGCTGGCAAATTTTATCCAGAAGTTCTCTCAACTTTGAGCAATCATAACTTTTGATCCAGAAATGATCTAGGGGCATATGAGTACTCTTTGTATATATACTGAAGTTAACTTTAACTTTGGTATTCAACTTGAGTTATGAAAATGCTGGTAACCGGATCAAAATCTGGGTTAAGTACAGAAAGGTCTGTTCTGTGCAGAATAGGGGACTGATTATGTTGGCTTTAGGAAGATGTGTAAACATGAAATTTTGTTATGCTTTCATAAAGTTTTAGCATGTTCATGTTTTTATATACTTTCACATACTACTGAGATCAAGTTTTGACTCCCCTGAAAATTATTCTTTTGCCGTATGGTGCGTACTCGTTCTCCGAGTAGGGCTGAAGGTTCTCGCCGAGACGGCGATGACTCGACTCCACCACGAGCACCGCCATCAACGGTATGGGCGGATGTCATGGCTCATATGGTCGATTCAAGTCAAGATAACACAAGACTACTCCAAGCCTTGGTACAACAGGGCTTACTCCAACATACACAACAGGTCGTTCCACCTCGGAACACCTATTTGGACTTCTTGGCGACACAACCGCCAATTTTCACGGAAGCCAACGAAGCAGTGGAAGCTGATCAGTGGCTTTGGGTTATGGAGTCCAAGTTTGGAGTGTTTGAGTGCGATGATTATCAGAAGACATTATTTGCAGCTAAACAACTCCATGGAGCCACCGGAAATTGGTGGTTCGCTTACCTCGCCACCGTTTCGGAGGGCCATCAAGTGGAATGGACGGAATTTCGTGAAGCATTCTGTGCTCGTCACATTCCTATGATTTTTATCAAGGCCCAGCAGTAGGAATTCAGGAACTTGAAGCAGGGGGGCATGAGTGTCCTCGATTATGTCAAACTGTTTAACCATTTGGCACAATATGCTTCTGATTATGCAACGAGCAAAGCTGCAAGGTGTGACTACGTCTTCCATGGCCTGAGTGCCATATTAAAAGATAGGCTGGCTTTGTTCAATCGAGGCAATTACACCGAGTTGATCAGTGCTGCCCTGCTGCAAGAACAAGCGACACTTGAGTGTCAAGCAGAGAAGAGGGACCGGGATGATGTGCAAGAAGACACACCAGTTGTTCCTCATAAATACCGTGTGGTGTATCACACACCATCTGATGAACTATGGCAAGCGCCAGTAAGATCAACTCAGTACAGATTTCCTGCTCAAGAATCACGTCTTGAAGCAACATCATTGCCGCAGCAATGATTCATTTGTGGTACACAAATGCTGCAGCCAAGTACATCAACTTCTCAACCACCAGTCAACGAAGAACTAGGGAAACATCCGTGTTCTTATTACCACCGTTCTGGGCATTTTAGGCAAGAATGCCGGGAGAAGTTGTTGAACAGCGGACAACCATCATCATCAGGTGGTATGCCGCCACATGCTCAAGTCAATATAACAGCATTGCAATCCAGGAGTGTACAACATCTTGCTATTGAGGATGTCCCGGAGGGAGCACCGGTGTTAGCGGGCATGTTCACTCTGAATGACGTACCCGTGCTCATACTTTTTGATTCTGGTGCAACCCACAATTTTATTAGCAAAACATGCGTGGATCAGCACCAATTATCCACCAATACTCCCACAACGTGTTATCTTATACGTTCACCGGGAGGAAATATATCTGCTAATCAGATTGTGTCCCGACAAGCTTTGTGTTTGGGCGGAAAAATATACCCAACATCGCTGATTATGTTGGATGGGCAGAAGATAGACATCATATTAGGGATGTCTTGGTTAAATCGTCACGGTGCCGTTCTCAATATCGGTAACCGGACTGTTCAGATTGACTCGCTGATTCACGGACAGCACATGCTGTTTTTAGATAGCGATGATCAAGAAATGGCAGAGGCCTACCACACGGAAGCGCTTAAACTTGAAGATATTCCGGTGGTACGTGATTATCCCGACGTGTTTCCCGATGATTTACCGGGCATGCCACCCGAACGGGACGTCAAGTTCAAGATTGAACTGGCACCGGGAACAACACCTATTTCACGAAGGCCTTACAAGATGGCACCTAACGAGCTAGCGGAGTTGAAGGAGCAACTAAATAAACTCATGAGCAAGGGTTTCATATGACCAAGTTCTTCACCTTGGGGTTGCTCTGCGCTGTTCGTTAAGAAGAAGGACGAAACACTGCAGCTATGTGTTGATTATTGTCCTCTAAATGCTGTCACGATAAAGAACCAATATCCTTTGACTCGCATCGACATCTTGTTCGATCAACTTGTGGGTGCAAAGGTATTTTCGAAGATGGATCTTCGGTCGGGCTATCATCAAATCAAGATCTGACCAGAGGACATACCGAAGACAGCTTTCTCGATGAGATACAGACTCTATGAGTACCTCATCATGTCATTTGGTTTAACCAACGTTCCGGCACACTTCATGTACTTAATGAATTCGATATTCATGCCGGAGTTAGACAAGTTCATCGTGGTATTCATCGACGACATTTTGGTTTACTCCAAATCTGAAGAAGGGCACGCTAAACATTTGCGTATCGTGCTACAACAGTTGAGGGAGCACCAATTATACGCCAAGTTCAGCAAGTGCGAGTTCTGGATTGATCAAGTGCCTTTCCTAGGCCATATTATTTCAGCAGAGGGCATTGCAGTGGACCCCAGCAAAATTGAAGAAGTGCCGAAGTGGGAATCTCCCAAACCAGTCCACGAGGTCCGAAGTTTCCTAGGTTTAGCGGGGTATTATCGGAGGTTCATTCCGAGCTTCTCAAAAATTGCTAAACTAATGACGGAGCTGCTGAAGAAGGGCACTAAATACATGTGGAATGCAGCATGTGAAGCCGCATTCAAAACTCTGGTGAAACATCTCACAACAGCTCCAGTTCTTGCTCAGTCGGACACGACGAAGCCATTTGATGTATATTGTGATGCATCCGGCATCGGTCTCGGTTGTGTTTTGATGCAGGAAGGGCGTGTAGTCGCCTATGGGTCTCGTCAACTGGTTAACCACAAGCAGCATTATCCAACTCACGATCTCGAGCTTGCTGCTGTGGTGTTGGCGTTAAATATGTGGAGGCATTATCTACTTGGTAATCTTGTTCACCTCTACACCGACCATAAAAGTTTGAAGTATATCTTCACGCAGAAGGAGCTGAATTAGGGATGGCAACGGGTAAAAAAACCCGTGGATATTACTCTGGGTTACCCTGCCCGCTGGATAAAATCTGTACCCGAACCCGTACCCGTTACCCGCAGCGGGTAAAAAACATTATCCGTATCCCTTACTCGCGGATATTTTTTATCCGCGGGTATATCCGTTACCCGAAAACCTTTAATAAAAAAATACATTGCATATAGATTTATGGAACAGTTTAACACATACCAAACATGATCAACACATAACACAACATACGCACATAAGAGAACATATTCAATACATAACACAATTACAGCTTAAATAAGCATTAGAAATGCATTCAGTTTTAAAACATGGACTCCAAACTGAAACATTTAGTCAGAATCAATAGCATTGCCACCTATGCATGATTCCTCCTTCATGTCTTCTTTGTTATCCTCAAGACAAGACCAAAAGCTATTCATTCTTTCATCGGAGACACCTACAAAAGATTTTAAGATTAGAATTGAAGCATGTACAAATTCTGAATCTATGTTTAAGCTGCAGATTTTTTTACCTTTGAGAGTTTGCCGAAGCCAGCTTTGAGAACACATCAAAGCTTCCAACATTTTAGGGGCAGGACGGCTACGATGCTCACTCAACAACCTTCCACTTGTGCTAAAAGCCGACTCAGAAGCAACAGTGGTGATTGGAATAGCCAAAATATCACGAGCAACTAGTCTCAAAGTTGGGTAACGGGCTCCCTCCAACTTCCACCAACCAAGGATGTCAAAGCAATCATTATCACTATGAGGTAGAGTTTCTTATTCTAAATACCAATCTAGTTCATTCTTACTTCTAACAAAGGATGTAGTCTTCTTATTTTCAGCAAGAGATTTAAAAATTGACAATACAGCAGTTGCACTAACCGAAGAGCCAGCAGCACTACAAGATGTACTCATAAACTCCGGTTCTTTCACTTGATAGTGTTTCATCAATTCAGTTAGTAGTTCATGATCCTATGTAACATATTTTTTAGCTGATCCTTCACCAAACAAGGCAATATAGCAAGCATGCAACATTGTCATCTTAAGCCGTGGGTCAAGAATAACAACAACAGCCATCAAACCATGGATATCAGACCAATACTTGTCATATTTTTCTATCATGGCAGCAGACATTTTTCTAATAGTTTCATTCTCATCATGACCCAAAGAGTTGATTTTAAGTTTTATCTCACAAACTTTTGGGAAGAAAAGATTAGCTGTCACATATTTTGTCCCAGAAAATAACCCGGTCAACTCATAGAACAGTTCCAATTTCTGACACACGATGGAAGCAAATATCCAATTATTTTCAGATGGACAAACAAACTTTCTATCAAGGTCACTCAAACGTTGAAACACCTTTTTAACACATGGTGTCCTGAAGACCATAGTTTCAGATCGAGGTGCACTGTTTGTTGCTCGGTTTTGGGAGCAGTGCACGCCTCATTGGGCACCAAGCTGATTAGGATCTCCGCATATCACCCTCAGACCGATGGACAAACGGAGAGGGTGAACCAAGTGCTTGAGGACATGTTGAGGGCGTGTGCCATCCACCACGGTAAGAATTAGGATGATCACTTAGTTGGCGGAGTTTTCATACAACAACGGCTATCAAGCGAGTATTAAAATGGCATCGTATGAAGCTCTCTACGGCCGGAAGTGTCGCACACCGCTGAATTGGTCTGAGTCCGGCGAAAGAGTTCTGTTTGGGGTTGATCTTGTCAACGAAGCTGAAGACTGAGTTCGGTTGATACAAGAAAATTTGAAGGTTGCACAATCCCGACAGAAGAGCTACGCTGACCAAAGGCGTAGGCCATTGCATTTTGACGTCGGAGAGCATGTTTATCTTCGTGTATCTCTGATGAAGGGAATTCACCAGTTTGGTGTAAAGGGGAAACTCGCTCCCCGCTTTATAGGTCCTTTTGCTATCACGGAGAAGTGTGGACCCGTAGCCTACCGGCTGGAACTACCGGCAAGTCCTGCGGGTGTACATGATGTGTTTCATGTGTCACAGCTACGGAAGTCCCTCAAATTTACCGCTGCTGTCCGCACCGAAGAAATCGATGAATTGAAACTGGACCTTACCTACACCGAGCGACCAGTTCAGATAATGGATGAAAAGACCCGGGTAACCCGGAACCGGACGATAAAATTTTACAAGGTGCTGTGGAGTAATCATACCGCGAAAGAGGCGACGTGGGAAAGTAAAGATTATCTCCGCATCAACTATCCAGAACTTTTATTTTTGTACAGTTTGTAATTACCTCTCCCGTCTCGTTCTTCTTTTGTAATCTCGGGACGAGATTCTTTTAAGGGGGAGGAATGTAAAAGTCCCAAAAATGTATATGAATAAACCGAGGTCTGAATTCATATGTATGGCAAAGTCATGAAAAATGGGACTTGCTAAAACTTTTCTTCATGCAAAGTGCTACATGGATGATCATCCAAAATGAGGCTCACATTTTTATTTGAAGGTGTTGAACATATAAGTATTTAAATACCCCTTTGCATGAAGGATTAAAAATCAGATTTCAAATTCAAAGTTCACACCAATTTGTGGCAAAAAAACATTGAATACTTATACAGCCCTATATTTTGGAAGTGTGGAAGTTTAAGGTGGCAAAACTTGTCATTTGAGGGTGGGCTCAAAAGGAATTAAATAGATGCATTTTCAAATTCAAACCAAATTCAAATTTGCTATGCAAATTCAAAATGAATATCGCAAATTCAAATGCTAGCCCACGTTTAAACTTCAAAACATTGGAATTTGAGAGATTAAACTGAGTAGATCTTTTGTAGAGGAGGATAGTGGGGGACCCACATGTCATTGAACTGAAAATAGAGGCTTGCACACAAAGCAACCGAGGCTCTCTGTTTTCAACTCAACCGAGGAGTTTCTCCCCGTGTGCCACCAAGGGAACGGCTACCGCCACCTCCTTCTCTCCCCCCCACGTGCTGGTGACCAGGGGGGCTGTTTCACTCATCCCTCGGCATGATCCTATCCTCTCAGACCGAGCAAACACTCTGTGCTTTCTCTTCCTCGTGAGCAAACCTCAGACCGAGCTTCTCTCACCGCCGTGCCTCGGGAGCAACCGGAAAAAACCCGCACTCACTGCCCTCCGAGCTGTAAAACAGTACGGCGCAACCGTTGCTCACCTCCCCGACCCAAAAGCTAGCGAGCTCCCGCCTCCTTTCCCCGTGAACAACCTCACCCGCCGTGACCTAACTCAAATGATGACCGGGCGCACGTGGACAGCACTCCACAGAAGCTTTCACGCCCGATTAAGCACGGCCACGGGAGTGCCCCACCTTGGTGCTGCCCTCATCCAAATCTTGGAGCAAACCGTGGATCATCGCCGTCTAATTTGAAGATTTTGCTCCGGCGGCTTCAAACCGAGTGTCCAATACTTAACTCCAAAATTCCCACTCTCTAATCCTCCATAGGTCATAAAACTGTGCACATAGATGCTGGACTAGCCTGCGAGCATATTTCCTTTAGCAACCCTAGCATGAAATCACCTCGGAGCAGAGGATTTTGAGGTCTTCCGAGTGTGTTCATGGCGGGACGGATCGGGCGCACGGTGCCGACCCATTTGCGGCCGTTCCTGAGCCATTTGGAGGTCCTTCCGAGCTTTGCGATCACCCACTGGTGCTGTAGAGCTAGTTGGTAGATTGCTTGGCGGTGTAAGAAGATCGGCCGACGGCGCCGAAGTCCATCCAAGGCCGCCACACGTCGCCGACCGTTTTCCGAGCACCGGCAGCCCTAGCAAACCCCACAGGTGTGTTCCTCGACGTCCCAAACTCACTAGCGGCGAGCCTCAGCTCGTGCGGTGGCCGGAAACAGTGAACCGGCGAACTCCGGCGTCGGGCCGGCGAGCTGGGTGGCGCGCGCGTGAAACAGAGAGCGGGAGGTTGGAGAAGGGGTGGGCCCCAGCTGTCAGCGACCAAAAATTTAAATGTATAATCGGCTGTGGCTCGGTGATCTTCTGTGGCAGCTCGCGAAAACCCTGTGAACCCGGTGTGGCCCAATTCCTATTGGCTGAGTTTAAAACAGTGGGTCCAGCAGACTTTTCGATAGCAAAATAATTCCAGAGTGGGTTCCAACTTTGGAAAATCATATCTTTGTGTAGGAATCTCCAAATTAAGTGATTCAAATTGGGTTGGATTCATTTGGCAAAGATATATACAAATATGAACTCCAATTTGTATGAAATTCAATATTAAATTCTGGAAAATTCTTTGAAGCTTTTATGGAAAAGAATTATTGAGGGAGTTTGGTTCATCCAAAACTCCTCAAGTTTTGCCAGAATATTCTTTAACATATTGTTGACCTTCTAGCAAATTTTAAGCTCATTTGAAGATCATCTGTGTAGGAATTTGCTAAATACAAACTGCTGTGTTCATAAGAGTCCAGAAACATTTTCAGAGAATGTTGCCCACTTGTAAAATCTATTATAGGCAATTCATAGCTCCAAAAATCATAGGAAAATTTAGGCAAGCTCTCTGAGATATACTTAAAATTGTAGTTCACTTAATTGGGCATGAAAATGCACATTACTCCAGAATTAATTCCTTTGAATAGAAATGCTTAAAGAATTGTTCTGGAGGAACTACTCAAGTAAAAGGTCTAAATTTTAGACCAAAATACTTTCATGTGACCAGGAACTCACATGACAATTATCAGCTCAAGTTTAGCCCTAGAACTCTCTGTTCTTGTTCTACCATACTTATGTATGTGGGAAAATACATAAGACTCTTGTGGGAATTATGGTAGACATAATTTGCTTCCATATTAGCTGCAATTTGGCAAGCTAAATCTCTGGTTAGTATAGAACATGCTGTAAAATTTTGAAGCCATTGGAGTTCTTGTTCTTCAGTTGCATTCAATTCTTTTCAGCTCACCTCTTATGTTCATTAGGAAAGTTAGTTAGTGTATAGTTAAAACACTAAGACCAATTTAGTTCATTCATAATTCTTTGCACAACAGAGGCAAAATCAACCATTCTTGGCATTTCCACACAGCCTCTGTTCTTAAGCAATCAAGTCTGAAATTCTTTCCATTACATTCTATAAAACTTGTGCATATACATTTCAATAGGAATCACAACGAAGGGGATTCGAAGGAGCGATTCATTGAAGTGGATCAAACTCCGGAGAATCAAGGGTTGATCAGCAAGGATCACTAACTGCTTATATACTACTACACTGTAAAACAGGCAAGCTCCAGTTTGCATTTAACAACTTTTAAGTTTTTACTTTGTATTCACTTTCGGGTACTTTGTATTCACTTTCGGTTAAGATATGAAATGTGCATTAGGTCTTGTGCTTTGATACTCCTCTTGCATGAATGAACCCATGGAGTATTGGGTAGTTGTCTTTCACCATGTAGAACTGCCATGCTTAAGTAAGGTTCGGTAGAAGTCGAAAGGTGAGATACTACTCGCATGATCAGGACAACAGGGGCATATGGGATTGGTTCAGAAAATGTGTAGCAAGTTAAAGTTGAGACCGGAAGGTTGTAGGGGCAGCAGGACATAGGGGCCTAGGTGATACAGACCTGTCCGTGTCAGGCAAGGACCGATCCGTATGCGACCCTGTTGAACAAGTTTGAGTTGTGTACCGGACTCATGTTGGCTATATGGGACCCAGTAAACCGATGTACCTCGGGAAGCTTGCGTTGAGCCTTTTCGGATCGCCTCAGGCGAGGCGGCCGGTGTGCAGTATGTGGGTAACATTCTCATGACATCTCATGTCGGTATGTGCAGCATGAGAGTGGCTACTGTACGGGGCGATTTGATCGATTCAATGGGGGTGAAACGGGGGGAAGGCTGCCACGTACGACGTCAGTGATGGTTGCTGTAGGCAACGTCGAGTACGGGCGTACGTGTCATGTAGTCCGGGTGTTATTGATTTGAATCACCGTCTCTTGCGGAAAAGGACCAAGCATACTTGTTCTCACAGTCATGACGTAGTAAGAACTTGCATGAGAAAGGAACTAATCATTATGGTTTGAAGTTTCATACTAGCTTTGTGATGGATCTTTTATGTATAGTTAGAGCAAACTCGATCCATTTCCACCGTGAGCAAATTACATCGGGGGAAAGCGTTTCTTGTTTGATTGTGGACTCCCGATGTGGCGTGCCCAAGGTTACTATTAATTTGCTGCAAATAACACTTGAAGGTAAGGATTCACATTTAGGCAAGTTTATTATGCATTATGCTGTCCTACATTATGTTATCCCCTCATGTAGAGTTTCATGGCTAGGTTGATGGTTAAGTCTTGCTGAGCATGATGCTCACGGATGCTATCCGAGTTATTTTGCAGGATTGACTTCATGCTTATGAGAAGGGATGCCGATGAGACTCGGAAACCTCCGAGTGGTTACTCAAGAGCATCCTCGCCGCCGCGGTTTGTTCTTCGTGTTGCTAGTAAGAAACGTCCGTGGGCTGGACTGTTTCTTTGATGCTAAGCTAGAAATGAGTCGTGAGAGTTGTAGTCTTCCGCTGTAGCTTATTTTGATATAAGTATTTGTAAAACACTCTTGTACGCTTCCGCAAAACAGATTTGTGTAATATGATGGTGTTTCCTCGAATCGTGTGTTGTTGAGTGCCGCATATCACGACACCACCGGATGAGGTCCTGCCGGGGCCACGTGCGGTCCCCCACACTCCCCCTTGATCATAGCTCTCCTGTTGAGGTTCATCTTGAGCACTTGATTCTTGTGATTATTCTTGAGGTCGAATATCACCAAGTGTCATTCTCCTCAATGCTTGACATGGGGCTTCTTCTTGATCTAGTACACACTTATCAACTTGCTCCGTTTGGGAGCCATTAGTTTCATCGAACACTACGTCACGTGCTACTTCAACAAGTCCGGAGACCTTGTTGAAGACACGATAAGCGTAGGAGTTCGAATCATAGCCAAGCAAGAAACCCTCATCGGACTTTGAAGCGAACTTCAAGGTCCTAGGCTTCTTGTTTAGAATATAACATTTTGAACTAAAAACTCAAAAGTATGAAATATTTGGTTTGTTACTGATGAGTAGTTCATATGAGGTTTTCATGAGTAGGCGATGAAGGTACAGTCGGTATGTTGCATGACAAGCATTGTTGATAGCTTCAGCCCAAAATCGGTCAGAGGTCTTGTATTCGTAAAGCATTGTTCTTGCCATCTCAATGAGAGTTCGGTTCTTCCTTTTGGCTACCCCGTTTTGTTTTGGGGAGTAGGGTGCCGAAAGTTCATGCTTTATTCCTTCTTCATATAGATATCCATCGACTTGTGTATTCATGAATTCTGTTCCATTGCCACTTCTTATGTTCTTGATCGTCAATGAGAATTCATTTTGGGCTCGCCTGAGAAACTTCTTGAGTGTTCCTTGAGTTTCTGACTTATCATGCAAAAAGAAACCCACGTGAAGCGTGAAAAATCATCGACAATGACTAAACCATATTTATCACCGCCAATGCTTATATAAGCAATTGGACCAAATAGGTCCATGTGGAGGAGCTCGAGCGGTCTTGTTGTAGTCATGACATTCTTCGCGGGATGGGGTGCTCCTACTTGCTTCCCGTCTTGGCACGCGCTACAAGGCCTGTCTTTCTCAAAGACAACATCCTTCAAGCCTCGAATGTGATCGTCCTTTAGAAGTTTTTGTAGATTCCTCATACCAACATGCGCTAGCCGTCTATGCCAAAGCCAACCCATGTTGGTCTTTGAGATCAAGCATGTGTCAAGTTCGGCTTTATCTTTGTTGAAATCAACTAGATAAAGTTTTCCCTTTAATGCACCCTTGAAAGCAGTAGAGTTATCACTCCTTCTAGAGACGGTCACAACCTCACTAGTGAATAAACAATTATAACCTTTGTCACATAGTTGAGATATGGACAAGAGGTTATAATCTAAGGAATCAACATGTAAAACATGAGAAAGTGTGTGTTGTGATGAAATAGCTATTTTACCGGTACCTAGCACCTTTCCTTGACTATTATCACCAAAACAGATGCCTTCGCTTGAGTCTTCATTTTGTTCGTACTCCACGAATATTTTTCTTTCTCCGTTCATATGATTGGTGCATCCACTATCTAGCACCCATTTTGCTCCACCGAATGCATATGCCTACAAGAAAGAAACTATGCTTTGGTCTTAGGTACCCAAGCTTGCTTGGGTCCTTTGAGGTTAGTGACAAGTGACTTGGGCACCCACATACGAGACTTGGTGTCCTCATGGCGTAGCCCAACATATTTGGCATGAACTTTTCCAAGACTGTTTTTCATAAGCACATATGAAGCATCAAAGGTTCTAAACAATATTTGTTGTTCATATGAGTTTTCAATGTTAATTTTATCAACATTACTATGTTTTCCAACTTGGGAAGAATTTCCCTTGACAAAGACAATGCTATTCTTGTCATCCTTATGGCTTCTAGCGTTTTGCCTTTTACCATAAGAATACCCAATGCCATGTTTAACATTAGGAGGTCTTGTGACCAAGTATGCACTACGTGCATACTTGACCTTCTCCTTGTCAAACATGCCACTTTGAGAGGGATGCTTGTCTTTTGTCAAGTTTGACTTTTCTTTTAAGTTGGTGTCATTTTTAGCACATGTACAAGTTATGAGAGTTTTGGATTCAACATGTTGATAAGGTGAGCTTAAATAGGATGAAGAACCACTTTGCTTGAGTGACTCAACTTGCGCCTCAATAATCTTGTTAACTTTGGTTAAGTTAGCAAGTTCATCCTTGAGTGCAATGTTTGAGTCTTTTAGCTTCAAAAAAGTCTCCTTGCTTGAAGCTAACTCAAGCTCAAGTGATTTGCTTCGCTCCTTTTCAATCTCAAGAAGCCCTTCAATCTCAAGATATTTCTCCCTTTGGAGAATGATCATATCTTCTTGGCGATTCACTAACTCCTCGTTATCAACAATATCATCCATTAGAATTTTCATTTTAGCTATAGTATTTTTAACTAAACCTCTAATCATGTCTTCATCATCACTAGAATTATCAATATCACTAGTAAAGGAGTGCAAGGAGGAAGATTTAGTTTTAACCTTTCTTTTTCCTTCCTTGGCCATTAGGCATGTGTCCTTCCATGCTCCCATGGTTGGGAAGAGAGTAGACTTCATGGTAGGCTTCTTGATAGCTATAGTGGCCATCTCCTCTTCCTCTTCAAATGAGGACTCATCATTGGAGTCCCATTACTTCCCTAGATGTGCTTGGCCATATTGCTTCCTTTTCTTGAATATTTTCTTTTGTTGAGCCTTGTTGTCTTTACTCTTCCTCTTATTGTCTTCATGTGGACAATCCACCATGAAATGATCATATTCTCCACAATTGTAGCATGCGTGCCTCGTCTTGGATCTTTGTCTGTCCTTATATCTCCCTTCATTTGAGCTGCCACCCTTTCTTCTTCTCATCATTTTCTTGAAGTTTTTGATGAACATGATCATGTCTTCATCATTGATATCAGTGCTTTCATTGTCACCATCATCATCCTCAAGAGATTCTCGAGATTCGTTTGATGTTGGCTTGCATGTTGCCTTTAGTGCAACTCCTCTCTTCTTTGCCAAGGTAAGGTCAGCAAGTTCCTTGACATGCTTGGCTTCCTTCTCTATCATTTCAAAGTTGATGATATTGCCAAGAATCTCGTCCGGGGTCATTTTGTGAAAATGGCACTTTCTCTAATCATGGAGCAGAGTGTCAAGTTCCGAGGCATAAATGCTCTAAGAATCAATCTGACCACTTCATGATTCGTCCACTTCTTGCTACCATAGCCTCGGACCTTATTGATGAGAGATTTCAGTCGATTGTACATCTCTTGCGGTGATTCTCCTTCTTCGATAGCAAACCTTCCCAATTCACCTTCTATCATTTCGATCTTAGCTTCACGCACATGACGATCACCTTCATGTGCGGTTTTGAGAGTGTCCCAGATTTCCTTAGCAATTTTGAGTCCATCCACCTTGGTGAACTCGTCTCGGCTCAATGATGAGGTGATTACTGTTGTGGCTTGAGCATTCTGATGAATAGCTTGTTCTTGATCCAGGTTTAGCTCTCCATCTCATTAGGTATATCTAGACCTGTACACACTATATGCCAAAGGCTTGGGTTAAGAGATATAAGGTGCATTTTCATGTTTTGTTTCCACATTGTATAATCATTTCCATCAAAGTAAGGTGGTTTGCCTAATGGAATTGACAAGTAATGATTATTTGAATTTAAACGCTCCTAGTTAAAAGGATATCGGGAGTAGTCTTTGTGACTACCCCCTTTTTGCTTTTTGTCTTCAATTTTCTTTCCTTTGGGAGAGAGTGCCTTCTTCCGCATAAGTACCTTTAGTTAGAGCATCTCCTCGTCATCATCCTCGTAGTCCTGAATGGCATTGAGGAGCTTCTCCAACTTTTGTTTTCCTTCGTCACCACCATTTTCATGGTTGAAGCCCTTGGATTCACCTTTGATTTCTGACATCATCTCTTCGAGCAGTGATTCTCTTTTGAAGAGTTAGGCTCTGATGCCAATTGAATGTAGCCTAGAGGGGGGTGAATAGGCTCTTTGAATGTTTTAACGGTTCCCTGAAACACTTAGCGAACGGATCTCTAGGTAGGCCGGACTAGTCTAGTATGAGCATAATTAAAAGGTTAAATTTAGACTTATTCTTACTTCAAGTATTTATGCAGTGGAAAATAAATGACAGCTCAAGTGTAATGAAGTAAGAAACAGCTACTATCAATTTTAACACAAGATGTCGATGTAAGTTAAATGAGTACTAGCACCCCTAATTGATAATTGATAGAAGATTAAGAAGACACGAGACAAGGTTTTTATCCCGAGGTTCGATTCCATCCAGGAATCTACGTCCCCGTTGAGGAGTCCACCAAGGACCAGGTCTTCACCAACCCTTCCCTCTTTAAATCGCCACAAAGGCCGATTCAAATCCACTAACCACACACAAGGGCAAATGATCGTACGTGGGACGTTCTCGCAATTTGAGTGTTCCCACAAGATTACAATGAGTAACTCCTTCTCCCCCCCCCACACATAGAGAATAATGATCAACAGTTGTGTGAGAGAAAACAAACCAATAGCTCAATGTCGAGAAGAACAATTCTCTCCTTGATCCAATCTCTAATCCTCAAAGATATGATCTTTTTAGACTTAGAATGAGTGGAGAGAAGTATATTTGTGCTCTTGGGGCGTGCGACGATGCTAGGGTTCGTCCTCTTTTAATGGTGGTCGTGCACCTCTATTTATACAAAGTTTCCAAAAGTCCTGGCGGCCGGACTAGTCCGCTCTGTTCACCGGACTAGTCCGGTGTGCCGTGTACAATTCATGTGAGGCATGCGGTACAGTGGAAACCCTAATTTAAAGTGGTTACAGAAAGTTGAACGGACTAGTCCGGTCCACGAGCGAACTAGTCCAGTGTAAGGTGAATGCCGGTTCCAGAGAGTTGAACGGACTAGTCCGATTTCTGAGCGGACTAGTCCAGTGCACCGTGTTGCAAAGCAACAGAGAGTTGAATGGACAAGTTCGGTTTTTAAGCGGACTAGTCCAGTGCACTGTGTTGCAAAGCAATAGAGAGTTGAACGGACTAGTCCGGTTTCTGAGCGGACTAGTCTGGTGTCGTGAAGCAACAAAAAGTTGAACGGACTAGTCCGGTTTCTGAGCGGACTAGTCCGGTGTACCGTGTTGTGAAGCAATCAGAGAATTGAACGGACTAGTTCGGTTTCTGATCGAACTAGTCTGGTGCGAAGTGAGTGTTTAGGATATGTTTTAAGCCCTTACCCCTACCCAAAGATTTTGAGCTCTTGGGATGTGTCTCTCACACACATCCTATACAAGTAAGTCTACATTGCGCTTGGTTCATGGATCTGTCCTTTTCCTTTTTCTTCATCACTTCATTTTTCACTTTTTGAGTGCACCAATCCTACCTTACACGAGTTAATCTGCATTCATCTCAACAAGTTCATTGGGATTTCAATTCGTTTCTCATCAATCGTCCAAAACCAACAAGGGAATGCCTAGATGCACTTTTACTCTAACTTTCCAAAACTGCTCAAGACTCTTCTATACGCAGATAGAAGCAATCTTAATACTTCCAAATACCTTAGGAACGTACCAAACAATTCTAAAACAACTTTACTTCATGCCTAACACAAATCCTATTATAACCAACTCGGAACTTTCCATAAACGAACCATAACCGCCTCAGCCATAGCCTGAACGCAAATCCAGCCGGTTGAACCTTTTCAACCATATCTTCACTACCATATCTCTTCACCACGCTTTGGAACATTGTAGCCACGTCCATGAACCCCTTGCATACGTGCAAACACTTTCCAAAATGTTCACAACACCTTCATATGCATTGTTCTGGACCCAAACATGTTGCGTGACCTCCCAATCAGTTCAACCACAATTCCTCCCTAATTTGGTTGTTGAACCTCATCTTCTCCCTAAGACTAGTTCAAGGATCTCCATCACCAGCCAAGTCTTGACCTCAAGCAACACCTGCACATGAATAAACATCCACTTCTTTCCGAGCACAAGTCCGCGACTTGACTCATGTTAGTCCGAAAACCACAACACCTTACACGAGCACCTCACATAAGCATGTTGCAAACTATAGCAATGTATTAACCACCAAAATCAACCATAACACATCAAAAACTTAGTAAGAGAATACTAAGCAAGTTCAAAACATTGCAAGTTAAAAATAGAGTGACTGAAAATTAAATACTATGAAAACAGCTGCTCTGCAGTGACAATTACTCCTGAAATGCAATGAGAAAGTTCAAACAATCTGAAGTGGCTATTTCGACAATATTCAAAAATTTGAATGTAAATCCTCACTTTTATTCTAATTGCCGATGTATTCAACACACATAGATCTCACGAGTGTGCCTTATGACTTAGTACAACGGCCACTACATTTGCTCTTCCAGGGTCGTACTGTACTTCTAGGTTTTAATCGTTCATCAGTTTCAACCATCTTCTTGTTCTCAGGTTCAGTTCGGACTGAGTGAAGATATACTTAAGCTCTTATGATCCGTAAACATCTGACACTTATTTTTAGTTAGTTAGTGTCTTCAGATCTTTAAATCGTGTCCTATAGCTTCCAACTCCAAGTTGTGAGTGGGGAAATTATTCTCATGCACTGAATTATCTAAATGGGTACGAGACAACTTGACCATGCATCTTACATTAGTACACACTCGAGTCCTTGCCTGAAGGCATCCGATGATACTATAAAATCCTGCAGTTAGTTTTACCATTAATTCATGGAAGTTGTTTTTGGCGTTGTCCATTCAAACTTCTTGTCTTTCCTAGTCAATTATGTTAGAGGTCTCACAATTTTCATGAATACTACGATAGTAGCATGCTGGGTGAGAAAGCTTATCATTCCCGTATATAGATGGCTTTCAGTGGGTAAAGGCTTCAACCTTACCATGGTACATCCCTACTCCTTTGACGTTAACATCAAGTAATTGATGTCAATATAACTACCATATATAAATTCATGTAAAAAGATGGACAACTTAGATCCACGTGGGTGGAAAATGAAAGAAGGATAGTTCGTCATGGTTAACTGATGTCAATATAACTACAATATATCAATTCATATAAAAAGATGGACAACTTAGATCTACGTGGATGAAAAACTAAAGGAGGATATCTTGCCATGATTTTTAAACTTTAGATATATATATATATATATATATATTTAAATTGTAATATTTTATTTTGAATTTGTTTAAACAAGTATGCTACCTCTAGAGCCACAATATGACTTTCCTATATGCAAAGCGCGCACACAAATCAATGTTTGGGATTGACACTACAAAATAGATAACTTAGATCTACATGAAAAAATGGAAAGAGGATATGTGACCACATGTCACGATCTAATGGTGTGAGTTGGGATTAGAAAACGTTTAAACTTTATGCATATTTTCTCTCAAATTGTAACTTTGCTTCGAATATGTTTGAACCATGATGTTGTTTAGAATTAATATTATAATAAGAGATCTAATAAGAATATATTTATTTTTTAAGAATTATTTAATTGACATTTTTATGTCGTGTTTAGGGAAAATATTGAACATGTTTTTCTAGAATGTTGGAAAAATATTAGAAAATATTAAACTATTATTTTAAATAGGTTAAATAATAGGCTGATGTATTAACTCTGCCTATGTTGTAATGACATAGCCGGTCCCAAGCCCGGGTAAAGGAGGAGGGGGTTGTGATAGGCTTGGCGAGCCAACAACTTACACTTAGCCATTCTCATGGAAATGAAACCCAATAGAAATTCGTTGGGGCGTAACCCTCTTAGCGACGCGCCATATTGGAACCCGGGTATGGTGTTAAGTGGGCAAGGGCCGGGTCGCCACCGCCTTAGTGGCGCACCATATCGGAACCCAGATATGGTGTTAAATGAGCAAGGGCCGGATCGTCACCATCTTAGTGGCGCGCTACATCATCGCCCGGATGTAGTGATAAGTGAGCAAGGGTCTTTGCATCTTACTCGACGGGTGCAAAGCGTAAGGAAGCTAGCCGAGGAACATATATTTCGGGTGGGTAGTTGGAATGTAGGATCCTTGACGGGGAAGCTACGTGAGTTAGTAGATGTTGCCATTAGGAGACGAGTAAATATCCTTTGTATTCAAGAGACTAGATGGGCGGGTCAAAAGGCGAGAGAAGTAGAGAATACCGGTTTCAAGCTTTGGTATTCTGGTTCGGCTGGAACTAGGAATGGCGTAGGTGTTCTAATAGATAAGAGTCTTAAGGATGGAGTAGTGGATGTTTGAAGACGAGGGGATAGGATCATCTTAATCAAGATAGTAATTGGGGACATTGTCTTGAACGTCATTAGTGCTTATGCCCCACAAGTTAGGCTCAACATGAGTGCTAAGAGGCAATTTTGGGAGGACTTGGAGGATATGGTTAGTGGTGTACCCATAACCGAGAAACTCCTCATAGGGGGAGATCTCAATGGTCATGTGGGTGCAACTAACCTAGGATTTGATGGAGTACATGGAGGTTTTGGATGCGCGCGATAGAAATCAAGAGGGTAAGGACATTCTAGACTTTGTCGTAGCCTATGATCTGTTGATAGCTAACACCCTCTTTAGGAAGAGGCAATCTCACCTAGTGACCTTCAGTAGTGCCCAACACTCTAGCCAAATTGACTTTGTCCTCACTAGGAGAAAGGATAGACGGGAGTGTCTAGATTGTAAGGTGATCCCGGGGGAGTGTGTTGTGACACAACATAAGCTTGTGGTAGCTGACTTTCGCTTTCATACATGCTCTTTGCGGGACAAAGGTGTCAAAATCACAAGAACAAAGTGGTGGAAGTTGAAGGGAAAATCACAAGAATCCTTTAAAAATAGGGTGATCACTGAAGGACCCTGGGCAGAAAATGGAGATGCAGATAGTATGTGGATGAAGATGGCAACTTGCACTAGGAAGGTAGCTAGTGAGGTGTTCGGTGTGACAAAGGGAAAGAAACTTGTAGATAAAGACACTTGGTGGTGGAATGAGGATGTACAAAAGTCCATTAAGGAGAAGAAGGAGTGTTACAAGAGTTGGCATAATGATAGAAGCGCAAGCAACATGCTTAAGTACAAAGAGGCTAAGAAGAATGCAACGCGGGCTGTGAGTAAGGCAAGAGGACATGCCTATGATAAGTTATATGAGAGACTAGAGACAAAAGAAGGTGAAAAGGACATATACAAGGTAGCAAAAATCCGCGAGAGAAAGATGAGGGATCTCAATCAAGTTAAATGCATCAAAGATGAGACTGACCGCATTCTAGTGAAGAATGAAGAGACTAAGAATAGATGGCGTGATTACTTTAATGGGCTATTCAACGATGGGAATGGGAGCACTATGGTTGAGTTGGATGACTCCTTTGATGACTCCAACAGGCGGTTCGTGCGGAGGATACAAGAGTTTGAGGTTAAGGAGGCCTTAAAAAGGATGAAAGGCCCTCGGCCCTGACGATGTCCCTATTGAGGTGTGGAGATGTCTTGGGGATGTGGCAATAGTATGGCTCACAAAGCTATTCAACCACATTTTTCGGTCAAACAAGATGCCTGAAGAATGGAGGAAAAGTATATTAGTACCTATCTTCAAAAATAAAGGAGATATTCAAAGTTGTACTAATTATCGAGGCATTAAGCTTATGAGTCATACTATGAAGCTTTGGAAGAGAGTGATTGAACACCGCCTGAGGAAAGTGACCAATGTCACTAAAAACCAGTTTGGTTTTATGCCTGGGAGGTCTACAATGGAGGCGATTTTCTTGCTTCGTCAGCTTATGGAGAGATATAGGGAGCAGAAGAAGGACTTGCATATAGTGTTCATCGACTTGGAGAAGGCGTACGACAAGATACCAAGGTCAGTCATGTGGTGGACACTAGAGAAACATGAAGTGCCAACAAAGTACATTACCCTTATCAAGGATATGTACAATAATATTAGGACAAGTGTGCGCGTAGGTGATAGTGAGACTGATGCATTTCCTATCACGGTAGGACTACATCAAGGATCAGCTTTGGGCCCATACATCTTTTTCTTGGTGATGGATGAGGTGTCGAAGGATATACAAGGGGATATCCCTTGGTGTATGCTCTTTGCTGATGATGTAGTGCTGGTAGATGAAACTAGAGATGCTGTTGATAAGAAATTAGAGTTATGGAGACAAACCTTAGAGTCCAAGGGGTTTAGACTTAGTAGGAGCAAAACCGAGTATATGAGGTGTGACTTTAGTGGTGTTGGTCGTGAAGAGGGAAATGTTAGTCTACAAGGACAAATAGTACCTAGAAGTGACTCTTTCCGATACTTAGGATCAATGTTACAAAGCAATGGCGATATTGATGAGGATGTTTGCCACAGGATCAAGGTAGGGTGGATGAAATGGCGACAAGCCTCTGGAATCCTATGTGATAGGAAAGTCCCACAAAAGCTAAAAGGGAAGTTCTATAGGACGGTGATCAGACCCGCGATGCTCTATGGGGCGGAATGTTGGCCAACTAAACGGCAACATGTCCAACAAATGAGTGTCGCAGAGATGCGCATGCTACGGTGGATGTGCGGGCACACGAGAAGAGACCGAATAAGGAATGAGGCGATTCGAGATAAGGTAGGGGTGGCGCCGATTGAAGAGAAGTTAGCCTAACATCGACTTAGGTGGTTTGGACATATCCAACGGAGACCTCCAGAAGCACCGGTTAACAGTGGGATTTTTTTAAGAGGTAGAGAAAATATTAGGAGGGGTAGAGGACGACCAAGATTGACCTGGGAGGAGGCGGTAAAACGAGATTTGAGAGATTGGAATGTATCCAGAGACTTAGCTCATGATAGGACCGCATGGAAAGTAGCAATCCATGTGCCAGAATCGTAGTCTTGTTTTTTTTTCTTTTCTTTTTTCTTTTCTCTTTTTTTCTTTTATTTTCTTTTTCTTTTTTTTTTCTTTTTTTCTTTTTTTCCTTGTTCTTATAACTCTTTCTCTCTTTTATTTCATTGGTATTGGGTTTCATGTCTAGCCGACCCCAACAGACTTGGGATAAAGACTTGGTTGTTGTTGTTGTAATAGGCTGATGTATTATGTAACGAAGCACTGTATACAAGTGGAGTCACTGTATAGTGTATACGTAGAGTCAAGTGATCCATCCGGTTTTGTTTTTTTAGCAGCGGCGGTGACAATTCGATCCAGTCGACGCCGCTCCCCTCTTCCTGCTTCTCCGACCTCAACCCATCGTCGATCTACCTTCCGTACCGAATCCCCACCTCGGTCCGTCTCGTTGCGCATAAAATCTTCTTTCCGTCTCGGGTGGTCAGATCCGGTCCGCTCTTGCCGGGACCCATCAAAGATCCGTTTTTGTTCTTTCTCCTTTCAACTGCCTATCTGACCCGGATCTTGTTCTTCCTTCTTGGTGCGCGCGGGCGGGAGCAGAAGAAGAAGATGGATTGGCAGGGGCAGAAGCGCGCGGAGATGCTGATGCAGGTGCTGCTTGTGGCGTCGGCCGTGGCGGCGTTCATGGCCGGGTACGTGCTCGCGGACTTCCAGCTCATGCTCCTCGTCTACGCCGGCGGGGTCGTGCTCACCGCCCTCGCCACCGTCCCAGACTGGCCCTTCTTTAATCGTAATCCGCTCAAGTGGCTCGAAGCCGCCGAGGCCGAGCGCCACCCCCGCCCGCAGGTCACCCCTGGCGCCACGGCAGTGGGTAAGAAGAAACCCGGGAAGAACAAGTAGTCGGGCTTCTCAGAGGAGTATGTGTCTCAACTGGTTTCGAAACTATTCCGAGAACTATCAGTGATGAGATATTGAGCTATTAGATAAATTTGCTACTTATGGTTGTCAGATCTGGCTGAAATTTTGCATAGTCGTTTCCAGTTAAATCTGCTTTGCTATTGAAAAGATGGGTGGCATGCTAAGTGATGCCTGCGTACTACAATGGAAGAGCTTACTTGATTCCATAATGCACACAATTAAGATAATCAAGAGGGTTAGATTATTTTTTGTGGAATCTTTGGCATGTCAACTATTACAGTATTTCACTGCCTTTCTTTTTTGGAGTACAAAACCGCACACTTGTAGTTTAAAAACACTTCATGTCACATTGCCAATACCTTAGTGAAGCTCTGTTCTATTAAGAATTCTACACCAGAACATATCTGGTACCCTGTACCTGTGTTTCCCAATACACTGTTCTATCAATGGTTGCTTTGTTTCAATAAGTTATTCATATTCTTGTAGTGCTATAATATCATCATTCATCCAGATGTCACTTGGAATATAGGAACTTATTAAGTACATAGAAATCATATAATCTGCATATGTCAAATCTTTCAGAACCATGTCTTGGTTTGCGTTTATGTTCTGGACAATATTACTCGTTTTTGTTTCACTATCATATTTATTCATCAGTCTCTAAGTAACGTAACCTAACATCTAAACGTGCACCTTGCAATCATACTTGTTTTGTCAGTTCGGTCAGTGCCCATTTGTAAGGATGTTCATGATCACACCCAACTTATATTTGTTTTCATATGAATGTAAGTTGATACTATAAAATATGTGTAACTTGACACCCATTTCCACCCACTTTTTACGAGTCTGGGGTAAACAATTTTGTTTGCTCTCTAATTTAAGAGATACTAGCACTCTTATTTGTCGTTTAAATCAGGAGGAGACAAAGAAACCCATCAAAAGGTAATTCTATTTAGGAAATAAAACTTTGCAGGAATTTACGCGAAGGGAAAATTCAATTAGTATTCAAAGAACAGTTTGTTCGTCACTATACACTTGAGAAACAAGGAGTTTCATGATATATAAGTGCACGTATAATCAGCTATTACAACTGTGACATTCGATACATATTATGGTTTTAATTTATTCCTTAAAATTCTTTGGATCTTCTGTTGCCTTCTGCAATGTTAAGATTTTTGCAGTTACAGATGATACTGCTCGACTTATGTAGCTATGACCTTTAGTGTAACATAATGCCATGTACCTGTGTGCTGTTTTCAGTATTGTTCGATCTATGTATGTAAAATTGAGTCACATATTTCTAGTCTTTTGTAACTGTACCAAATTTCAAACTAATATGATGACATTTGAAAACTAGTAGTTGTATCTTTGCTTTAGAATTTCTGCCGCTGGAGAGCGGATCAAAATTGCAAGGCAGAGTGCAGGTGTGTCTGGGTTGATGGGTTTGAACTGTTAACGCTTCTGGTCCATTTGACCGGGGGTGGAGGCCGGGGCAGGCGCGGCGAGCAGTCGGAGGTATAGGGGTTCATTGGAGAACTGGATATTAGTATGTAGGCCATGCCTTAGGGATGAGGGAGGTTGGCGCACTGCTCGTCCACCTGGCAGGACACCTAGGCGCCTAGGTGTCGCCTGGAAATCCTGGGCGGGCGCCATGGCGAGGCGATCAGCCCTGGAATTCGGTCTGGCAGGGTTTGAAATGAGTGCCTTGGCGCCCAGGCGCCAACCTAGGTGTCCAGCCAGGCGCGGCGGCGGCAGGCGGAGGCGGAGTCGGGCAGGGGCGGAGTGGGGCAAAAGACTTAACCCCTTAATGAAAATTGATCTTTCTCAAAAACACGTGTGTGAGTAGGTTCTCTAACCTCAAACATGATAAAAACTCAAGTTATGATAAAAAACGTGATTAAAGGTTAGTCTGATCTATCCGAGCAAAGATCTAATCTGTAATGCTGCAAAAATCTCTCGTGTGATGCATGAAACTTGGCTCCAATGACCTTGAAATCTTCACAGATGATAGAAAATTGTTGCGAAGATAACATAAAAAAATCACGTCAATTTGATGGGTAGAACGAAAGTTATGGACAAAAGAGTAAAGCAACGTCAATCTGAGCAAAACTGACCAGTAAAACTTGAAAAAAACGACCCAGATGATCACAACAAAAAATCTCGGGACAAACCACGAATTTTACTCAGAAAAACACATAAAGCCAGCTGCAGTGTTGCCGCCTTCACATCCAAGTCACCTCTTGTTGGCGTTTCGGATATTCGACCAGTAATCGATTATACCGCGCGTTCTACCTCGAGGTGACCTAGCTAAGAACACAGAAGGATTATCCTTGTTCGGGCAGAATGGCCTACGTCCAGCCGGGGTGTCTTGCTTGTTCTTACTCAAGAACGTGGGTGGTTCTTACAAGTGCTTGAGCCTGCCTTTTCGGATCGACAAATCTCTCTATTTATGCGCTATCTCTCCCTCTCTCTTCCTCATCTCCCCTCTGTGCTGCAGAGGGGGAGACGAGTCGTGGGTACATGACAGCTTGTCTTGTCGTACGTTTAATAGGGCACTTGATGGTGCCGCCGTATTCGTAGCCTGCTGCTGCACCTGCTCCCGTCCCGTCACCGGAGAGTAGTCCATACTCCATACCGAGGCGCACGCGCGCATCGCGTTCCGCTCCTCTTTGATTCTGTCGGAGGTGACAGACATTCAATGCCAGGGCCAGGGGCACTCGAGTGCCCTTCCACTTGGCTCAGGCGGCGCCTGCTCCGCATTGAAGGCCACCTGCTTCTCTCCTACCCGTGGCCGGGTTCGGGTCCTCCCTTCGAGGCTTTTACTTCCTTCTGGATCACCCTAAGGGTCGGTCCCGCGTCTAGCCTAGGGGTCGGGCCCGTGCTCCTTGCCCCGCCTCCTCTCGAGCTCAGGCTCGGGTAGCTCCATCGTCCTCCGTAGGATGCCTTCTCGCTTCTTCCTCGGGGGTCAGAGTCCAGAACTCCGCCAGTAGCCCCCGAGCCCCTGATCGACCTCAATGATCGGTCAAGGGTTAAACTCCAATCGACCTCGCTCCTGCACAATTAAAAACAAAGCAACAAACAAAAAAAAAGTTATTAGTACTCGACTTGTTTAGTTAGCCGCGATGTATGAACCTCGAGCGGTCGGTCACGACTATTGGTCGTCCCCGCTGGGGTCCTGTGGCGAGCCCCCGAGCTCCTCTCTCGAGGGACCGGGTTTTCGTTCATGGCAAGTTCGCCTCGCCCCCCATCCGTGAGCAGTTCGTGACTCGGAGGGGTTGGGTCAATCGGGGGCTTTCCTCGATGGCTGAGCCCCCGAGCCCAGTGAGCTGCCTAACGGATGGAGCCGAGTGAAATCCATTCGTCTCGTTCTGTGATAGGAGCTCTCTCTCGTCTTGCTAGATTGGAGATTATACGGGCGGGAGGATGGAGGGTTGTGGCGCTCTAGCTGTGCCCGAATTCTGCTCTCCGGCGACTTCAGGAAGTCGCCGACCAACAGAGCCCGGGAGGTAAAATTTCGTGACTCCAAAAACTGTTTTTTCTCATTAGTTTCGGCTGACATATATAGCTGCCTATTATTACATTGTTTGGAAACTCTAGGACTCTTATCTCCAATATGATCTGGACTCGATTTAGCAACCGACTCTAACTCTGAAACAAACCAAACTGACCAAATCTGAACTACCGAATATAAAACAAACTGGACTCTCTCTTTTTTAACCGAGTTTGTATACAACTCGGATTTAACTCTGATGCCTACGTACATCCCGTGCACGACGACTGTATTGCAGACCGACCATGCCATCTCTCCCTCCCTCGGGAAAAAGCTCGTCCTCGAGCTTGACTGTTGGATATGATTTTTTGAAATCTTCGACATCTTCCCATGAAGCTTCAGAATCAGCACATTCTTCCCATTTATCCAATATCTACCATTTTCCTCTATATAAACATGATCTTAAAACAGAAACTGGTGTAGGAACTGTCCTTCCATTGTAAAGATGTGGTAAACTTGGTGGGGAAGTGAGAGGTATTCCGATGAACGGTTTTAGCAACCCCACATGAAAAACTGGATGTAGACAACTTTTTGGTGGTAATAATAATTTATATGCAACCAATCCAATCTTCTCTGATATCTGATAAGGACCATAAAATCATGGTGATAATTTTGTTTTTGGTCCTTGTATCCCAATTGCTGAGGCACGATTATGAATTCGGAGCCAAACCCATTGTCCCACTTGAAACTCCAAAGGACGATGCTTTATATTGTAGTAATAATTATCATGCTGTTGAGCTTGCTGAAGTCTCTCAGGGACTTCTTTCAAAAACTGATCACGATCTAGCAATGTTTGGTTAACAACGATTACTCTTCCATTCTTGCCTGTAGTGTAAGAACAGAGCTGAGGTGGATCTCGGCCATATACCACTCTAAATGGGGTAGATTTTAGTGAAGTATGATATGCTGTGTTATAGCAATATTTAGCCCAAGGTAACCATTAAACCCAGTGTCTGGGTCTATCCCCTGTCATGCATCTTAGGTACATAGCAATTACCTTATTAACAACTTCTGACTGGCCATCAGTTTGTAGGTGAAATGCCGTGCTCATCAGCAATTGAACTCCTTGCAGTTTAAATAATTCTTGCCAAAATTTACTGCTAAAAACCGGTTCACGATCAGACACAATTGCGGATGGCATCCCGTGAAGCTTCACTATTTCTGAGAAAAAAGCTTTTACGACAGTTTCTATAGTATATGGGTGGGAAAGAGGTATAAAGTGTGCATATTTTAAAAACCGATCAACCACAGTTAAAATGACTAATTTGCAAAGACTTTTGGTAAAGCTTCTATGAAATCCATAGCTATATCTTCCCATATATGCTGAGGAATAGGTAGAGATTGGAGGTGACCTGCTGGATGCTGGTTTAGAGTTTTATTCTGTTGACAAATGACACAAGCCTTCACAAAATCCTGTACTATTTTATGGATCCCTTGCCAAGTAAAATCATGGCGCACCCTATGTAGTGTTTTTTCCACTCCATGTCGAATATCATGAGATGCTTGCAAAATAGTTAATATAAGTGGTGAGGCTTGATGAATATAAATTCTTTTCTTGTGTAAAATTAAACCATCGCATAAAGACCATTCTGCCCCATGGAGACCTCATTTATTTTCTGCTGTAACTCAATAAGGTCTGAATTTTTAGAAACCTCCTTTCTGGTATCTTGAAGTAAATCAAAATTATGGCCTGATATTGTTAAGATTGAGGCTGGTTCAGGATCTCGTCTAGATAGTGCATCAGCTACTTTGTTTAGACGTCCTGGTTTTCCACCGAAAAATCAAAGCCAAATAACTTGCTCATCCACTGATGTTGTGGTATTGTAGACAAACGTTGATCAAGCAAGAATTTAAGACTATAATGATCAGTACATATCACAAATCGTCTTCCCCACAAATATGGTCTCCAACGCCGTACAGCGTAAACTAAACCAATAAGTTCTCTTTCATAAGCAGCCAACTTGGAATGTCTAAGTAGAATTGGCCTACTGAAATAAGCCACTGGCCCCCCTCCTTGATGTAAGACTGCCCTAAACCCTGTTCCTGAAGCATCACATCCTATGATGAAAATGGATGAAAAGTTGGGTAATTGTAATACCGGCGCTGAGGTCAGGGCATTTTTTAACGATGTGAATGCTAATTCTGCATCTGTTGACCAAAAAAATCCATGTTTGGATAGCAACTTAGTTAGTGGCGCTGCTATGGAACTAAAGTTTTTGATAAACTTTTGATAATAACCCGCAAGGCCTAGAAATCCTCTTAAGGCTCGAACTATTTTTGGGGAAGGTCAACGCTGAACAACTTCAACTTTAGAGGTGTCCATCGATACTCCATGTTTTGAAATGACATGACTTAGATAAGTGACAGATTCCTCGCCAAAAGCACACTTGGACTGTTTTAAATAAAGGTGATGACATCGCAGTAAGAGAAACACCATACGGATATGCTGTAGATGTTCACACCATGTCTTGCTGTAGATTAATATGTCATCAAAGAATATTAGCACAAATCGTCTTAAATAAGGTTGCAACACAGAATTCATTAAAAGACCTGAAAAGTTGCTGGTGCGTTAGTTAAGCCGAAAGACATCACCAAGAACTTGAATAGCCCTTCATGAGTTCTGAATGCTGTTTTTGCTATATCATCAGTGAACATGCGCACTTGGTGGTACCCTGAGCGTAGATCAAGCTTAGTAAAAAAACAACTTCTATTGAGTTCATCTAATAATTCATCCACAACAGGAATTGGAAACTTATCTTTCACTGTTTTGTCGTTAAGTGCCCGGTAGTCAATGCATAACCTCCATGTTCCATCATGCTTTTTCACTAAGAGGACGGGTGAGGAATAAGTTGAGGTACTTTTACGGATAAGTCCTTGTGCCAGTAATTCTGCGCACTGGCGTTCCAACTCTGCTTTCCGAGTTGGTGGGTATCTATATGGCCTTACTACTACCGGAGTTGTACCTGGTAATAGATGTATACTGTGATCACACTCACGTGATGGTGGTAAGCCTGTTGGGGGTGCGAATAAATTACTGAATTCTTCCAAAAGAGAATCCAATAAAAACGGACAGAGCAACATTTTCTTTGCTGTTTGAAAATTGTATGGGCTGGCAGCCTTCCCATGTGATTTTTTCTGTCCTTGCCAAAATGACATTTTTATGGAGTCGAAATCCCATAGGATTGGACCTAGTGTGCGAACCATTGCACACCTAACACAACATCAAGATCCCTCAATAGTATAGCAAAGAAGTCTATGTGAAAAGTAGTGTCTTTGATCTGTGTTGGTACCTTGCAACAATAACCCGGGCTATGTACCTTGTCCCCATTAGTCATTGATAGCTGCAATCCTTGCTGTAGTGCAAGTTGTAACCCTACCCTCTTAGCTGCTTCTTCGATATAGAATTGTGTGTGGACCCCGAGTCAATGAGAGCAATGAGTTTCTGATTTCCAATCTGAATTGGGATTCTCATGGAGTCTCTGTTTTGAATACCAGTAATAGCATATAGGGATATTTTTGGTGTATCTTCATTTTTATCCTGAACATATAGGTCGCCACCCCATCAAAATCCAGTGCTATGTGAAAAAAGTTTAGGGCAATTTTTCTTATGCTCGGTTGAGAACTTTTCATCACAATTATAACAGAGTCCTTTTGCCCTCCTCTCTGCCATTTCATCTTTATTAAGAAATCTGAAAATACGCCGTGTGTTTCCTGTTGATGAGTTTGAGTTTACAGGAGCTAGAATATCACTTCTGTCTTTGGTCCAACCTACTGTTCAGAACTGTCTTTGTTTAGCTTCAAAGGTGAATGTGCTACGCTGTTCATATGCTCGTGCTAGGCTCATTGCTTCTTCCAACGAAGGTCTCTGTAATTCTACATCTGATCGTAGTGGTTAGCGGAGCCCTGCTGTAAACAAGCTCATTGCACTCCTGTCACTCATTGGATCACATCTGCACAGCAGTTGCAAAAACTATTATTGGTATTCAGCCACTTTGCCTAGTTGGCTTAATTTGGCAAGCTCTCCTAGTGTATTTGAACTCAATGGTGGACCAAACCTTTGCTGAACAAAGGACAAAAATTCAGACCAGGGTGGTTCACCATGGTCGCGGGACAATCGGTAGTACCATAAATCTGCAGCACCTTCTAAGTGGAGTGTGGCATACCATACTTTATCAGCCTCTTGTATATCTTGTCCTTTAAAAAACTGTTGGCATTTGTTAAGCCATGGCAGGGGGTCTGAAGAACCATCATAAACAGGAAATTTAACACGATGGAGCTGATGTGGAGACCTGTGACTCTGATGTTGTTCATTGGCTCCATTGATGCGTTGTGTATTCTGCCCATCCAGATTAAACATAGGGTCGCCCCCATGATCTGTACCTGGTGTCCTATTATTTTTGCTCTGCAGGTTCTGACTTGGTGGCTCCTGATCAACTTTGTTTTGGTCGCTTGGTGCCTTCTCCAACCGTGATATTGCCACATTGTGTGCAGACAGCTGCTGTTTCATGCCGTGCATATTTGACTTGATCGAAGTCAAGCCTGCCAGCTGCGTGGACTGGAGTTTGACCTGACCTCCTATTTCGTTGATAGATGTGTTCAGTCTTGCGAGCTTCTCGCTGATATCCCTGATTGTAGTTCCTAGCGCTTCCAATGCGTCTTTGGAGTCTCTCATGGGATCCGCCCTAGAAGCTGATACCAAATTGTGACAGGAGCTCTCTCTCTTCTTGCTAGATCAGAGATTATATGGGCGGGAGGATGGAGGGCTGTGGCGCTCTGTGCCCGAGTTTGCTCGACAGAGCTTCGGAGGTAAAATTTCGTGACTCCAAAAACTATTTTTTCTCATTAGTTTCGGCCGGCATATATAGCCGCCTATTATTACATTGTTTGGAAATTCTAGGACTCTTATCTCCAATATGATGTGGACTCGATTTAGCAATCGGCTCTAACTCTGAAACAAACTAAACTGACCGAATCTGAACTACCGAATATAAAACAAACTGGACTCTCTTTTTTAACCGAGTTCGTATACAACTCGGATTTAACTCTGATGCCTGCGTACATCCCGCGCACGACAACTGTATTGCAGACCGACCATGACACATTCATTTTGGACGCCCGGAACCATCGGCCCTGCTTCACGTCGAGGGGCTTTCTGGTCGAGGCTTTGATGCCCGCGTTTATTGAATCCCTGCTCGAGGCATGCGTGTGGTTCCCGAGCTCTTCATTGGCTCGGGCGGCTCGATGCCGACCCTTCAGGGGTTACCTCGGCGCTCGCGGTGCTGGGACTCAACTACAAGCTTAGAAGCGTCGAAAGGACATCCTGCCCGAAGTTGTCTCTATCGCGGACTGCTTTGCGTCGCTTGCCCCTCACTCGGGGTCGCCTCGGGTGGCTTTTGAGCCATCCGCTGGCCGGCCTACAAACACGGGACTATCGAGCCCGTTATGTGGGATTGGAGACTTACCTTCCTTTCGCGGTAGCGTTGCCCTCCATCTCCTTCGAGTTCTGCTAGGGTTGAGGAGACGCCGCTCGACTCTACTCCCTCGCCAGGTTTGCGATTTTGCGTCACACGGCCTGGTGGTCGTTGCTCGGTGGGATCTCCCCGCCTCCTGGGTTAGTTCCATCGTGGGGAAAACGAGGAGGCGCCTCCCAACTCGTTTCCCTAGTTGCTTAAGAGGCTTTAATCCGGGGCGGACGGGCGGCCTCACAGCGATGGCTTCCTCGAGGCGGTTTGAAACGTCGCCTGTGCCCTGGCGGTTGTCAGACTGGGCGTCGCTTCGGCGCCTTTATATTTCTTTCCTCTAGGACATCTCGCACGGGCTCGCCTGTATTGCTTTCGTGTTCCTTGTTTCGCGCAACGCTCTTTTCTTCCTTTGTCTTCAGCCAGAGCAAAAACCCGATCTTTGTTCGCCATATCTGCGTGGACCACCTCTCGCGCGAGCTTGAGGCACATCTCCGAGTTCGCCGCGCGTGGGTTGCTTTTGTCGAGGGAGGCCTACTCAGTCCGGCTTTCCGACTGGGAGAGTGTCCCCGCGCTGCGTGACGACGAAGTTGTTTCCTTTCTCACGTTTCACGCGCGAGGATTTCGGGTTCCGGCGCGTCCCTTCTTTCGGCGGCTTCTCGAACAATATGGTGTCGAACTTCACCAGTTAACACTGAATGGGATTCTCCATATGTCGGTGTTTGTCACTTTGTGCGAAGCTTTCTTGAAGGTGGAGCTGGATCTCAATCTGTGGAAGTTTGTCTTCTAGATGCGAGCCTCGGCGAATGATTCTCTGCTTCCTATCTCGGCGGCGCTTGTCTTCAACTTTGCGCGCAGCAGAAGCGCTATTTCTCTATCCCCCTTCGGTCTTCGTTCAAAGGGTGGCACCATGGATGGTTCTACATTCAGAACTCGTTGACGGCGCTTCCGCGCTTCTTTGGCAACCCCCAGTACTGAAGCCGTCCTTGCGTGAAGGCGTTTCCGATGGCGAGGCAGCCACGCTGGCGCCGTTTCTTGCCCGGCTAGAGGATCTGGGAGGGGTCTCACCGGTGCTTCCCTTCTCCGCGTCTTCGTGGAGCGGAGGATCCAGCCCCTCCGGGTCTGTGGGCACCCGATTTGGGGATATCTGGGCCCCTTAGATCCGGCGAGGGAGTCGGAGGTAGAGCTCACATCCGTGGAGGTGGCGGCGAGGATGAAGGACCTTACTGGGGCGGCCTCTGCAGATGATGCCGTGCCTGCCGTGCTTCCCCTAGCCGCGACTGCGCTCTTTGCGCAAGGTGAAGGAGGGGACGCTCGCCCTTCCGAGTCTGACTCCGGTCGTCGAGGTTGTGGCGATATTGCGCCGCTCCAAAAGGTATTGGCTTTTCCCCTGTTGTAGCAGGGTAGGTTAGCGTGGGTGCGTGGATTTCTCACCGTTCCCTATGGCGTATGAAACTTGTTCCGGTTCTGGTCGGCAAACCAGTGGAGGTGGTTCGTCCGTATTCGGTCGTGGGGCAAGGGCAATCTCCTCCTCCGGCGGCTGCTCCTACGGACTCTGGAGCGGGCCCGACCGTGGTTGCAGGCGCCGCCGGGCTGATCACGGACCTGGCACCGTCACCCCCCACTTCCGTCGATGCCGATACGACCCCCAAGGGTTCGGGACCTCTGCCACCGGTAGCGCCCGGTGATGAGGTGAGCGGGGCAAGGTTGGCTGCGAATCCGTCCGCTGTTCGGTGAGCGGGGCCCTCGCCGGTCCTTGGGGAAGTCGTGGTCAGGCCTGCTCAGGTTCGGCTCCGATCGTAACCCCGGAGGAATCGGCGCCACCGGCCGACCGAGAGGGTGTCGTTCCTGCCTTGGGCATTTCCCCTTCTGAGCTCGCGTAGTGGGAGCAAGCTTGTGCGGACGTCGAGAGCTCTTGTGCCGAGCTAGCGGCTGCTCGGGCGGGCCTTATGATTGGATATGAGCGCGTGGGCGGCGCGCTCGACCGGCTTCAGAAAGTCGCTCCTGGCGGCTAGGTGGGGATCTCGGTTCTGCCCCTGCTTCGTTTGCCCGGGCCATTTTGCTCCATTTTTTGAGCTTCTCCCGCTCTTTGCGGGGGTTGATCTGATGGGCGGCCGAGAAGTCGCGTCTCGCCCGAGAAGGTGAGCTTCGTCAGATGGAGGCGGTGTCTGCATTGGCAGCGGCGCATGCGGAGCTTGCTCGAGTCCGTGCAGAGGCTGTTCGGGCTGCTGAGGGGACGACCACAGTTGCCCGGGCGGTGGCGGCGGACGCCGAGCTCGCGGGGGCTCTTGATGCAGCCCAGGCTGGCTGCCTTCGATGAGGCGGCCAAAGCGCGGGCGACTGCGGAGTCCAGCGCCGAGGAAGCTCGAGTGGCTCGAGATGCCGTGGTTGCGGCGGATCAACAACTCTTCGGTAGACCTTCCTCCCGCTCTCGCGGTTTCTTCCAGCGCCTTTTTACTCAACTTTGCTTTGTTCTTCAGAGACGAAGGGTCTTTTGGCTGAGGCGGAGAAAGCGCTCGGGGACCGGGACGCGGAGCTCGAGAGCCTTCGTTCCCGGCCTTCCGAGGTCGAGGCAGATCTGCACGGGAGTCGTGCCGCGTTTACAGCCGCCTGCGATCTGGTCCTGGGTCCATCAGACGACTCCTCGGACAAGGACTTCATCAGGGGCCGGCTGGGAAAAGTTTTCGAGGAGCTTGGCGCACTTCGGGCTGGCCTCGACAGCCCTCAGAATGCCAGACGCCCCGTCTGTCGCGCGGTGCTCGGCGTGTTCTTGGAAGAAAGGCTTGGTGCGGGGCTGTCGTCGGTTGGGGACCCGCTTGCGACTCGCTTGTCGTCCTACGGGAGCACTGGAGCTACCTGCGGGGCTCGGATGGCCTTGGGCGTGGTGCTATCGCACTACACAGGGGTTGACCTCGAGACTGTTGGAGAGGGTTTACGGATGGCCCTTCTGACGCGGAGCTGAGGGAGCTTCTTCGATGGGTCGAGCCAGTGCCCCGGTCTCTGCAGGAGATGGTTCTTGACGACTGTACCCAGGAGATGGAGGAGGTGGAGCGGCAACAGCTGGAGTAGTCCGTCCATAGTCTTGTATTTGTCCCCTCTTTTTGTATCGATGCTTTTGTTAAAGAATAAACAGAAAAGAGGGCAGGTTTTCGACTTATCTTGTTTGCTTGCTCGAGCCGTTGCTTTCTTCTAGGTGCTCTCATTGCCTCTTGGCTGTGGACCGAGTGTTTTTCGTGCTCTTTCCGTTGCGCCTCGCTCAGATCGTGGTTGTGCTCTGTGTTGTCGTTGTCCCTTGGCCATAGGTCGCGCGGCGCGGCTCGGGAAGAAAGGGTCTCGGGCGCTTTGTCCGTTATGCCTCGTTTGGACCATGGCTGCGCTCTAGGTTGTTGTTGTCTCTTAGCCTTGGGTCGCGCGGCTCCGGACTTGATAGGGTCAGGTCCTCTGGTGCGAGCTTTCGGGGCTCGTGCGATTTAAGGGAAAATCGCCCCCTTTGACTCGTTCGGACCGTGGCTTCGTTCAGAGTTTTTGTTGTCCCTTCGCTGTTGGTCACGCGGCTCGAGGGGGGAGGGGCCCAGGCACTTTGTCTGTTATGCCTCGTTCAAACCATGGCTACACCCTAGGTTGTCATTGTCCCATGGCCATAGTTCGCGTGGCTTCGGACTTGATAGGATCGGGTCTCCTGGCGCGAGCCTTCGAGTCTCACGCGATTTGAAAAGAAATTGTCCCTTCTATCTTGTTTGGGCCACGGGTTCGTTCAGGGTTTTTGTTGTCCCTTAGCCGTAGGCCGCATGACTCGGGGGGGGGGGGGGAGCTGGTCGTTTCCGTGTGAGCCTCCGAGGCTCTATACGGTTGTGTAGCCCCTGACCGCCGCGGGGCATGATGTTTACTTTCTCTATCGCGCGACATTCCTTGAGGTCGGTCGGTTGCTGACTCCGCGCCAGGGCTCAGCGTTCTTATGCGTAGAATTGCCTGAGTTGCTCGATGTTCCACGCGTTGGGGAGGGGATTGCAGTTGTTGTCAGCTAGGCGGTAGGCTCCTGCCCGAAGGACAGTGGAGACGACGTACGGGCCTTCTCATGGGGAAGACAATTTGTGTCTGTCCCTGTTACTCTAGATCCTTCGGAGGACCAGGTCCCCCGCTCGGAGAGCTCAAGGGTGGATTCGCCGCTCTTGGTAGCGTCGCAACGCTTGTTGGTACTTGGCCGACCGCAGGAGTGCGACGTCGTGGGCTTCATCAAGCTGGTCTACAGAATCTTGCCTTTTCTGCTCGGATCAGGTTGCTTCATACGCCTTGGTTCGAGGCAAGTCGTACTCGAGCTCGGTCGGTAGGACGGCCTCCGCCCATACGCCATGAAGAAAGGGGTGAAGCCGGTGGATCGATTGGGCGTGGTGCGCAGGCTCCACAGCACGGATGGCAACTCAGTGGCCCAACGCCCCACATATTTTTTGAGGCGATCGAAGATGCGTGGCTTGAGTCCCTGCAGTATCAGGCCATTGGCCCGCTCGACCTGCCCGTTGGTGCGCGGGTGGGCCACAAATGCCCAGTCGACCCGGATGTGGGAGCTGTCGCAGAACTCGGAGGAACTTCTTCCCTGTGAACTGGGTGCCGTTGTCGGTGATGATGGCGTTTGGCACCCTGAAGCGGTACACGATGTCGTGGACGAAGCTCGCCGCTTGTTCTGATGATGCCATGACGAACGGCTTCGCCTCGATCAACTGAGTGAACTTGTCCACCGCGACGAGGAGGACGGTGAAGCCCCCAGGCGCCTTTTTGAAGGGATCGAGGAGGTGGAGCCCCCACACAGCGAAAGGCCACGTGAGGGGGATGGTTTGAAGGTCCTGGGCTGGGGCGTGTATCTGCCGGGCGAAATACTGGCAACCTTGACATGTACGCATGATTCGCTCGGCGTCAGACACGACGGTCGGCCAGTAGAACCCTTGGTGGTATGCCTTTCTGACTAGGGACCTCGGGGCCACGTGGTGCTTGCAGACCCCTTCGTGGATGTCGAGGAGTAGCTCCTTTCATCGCTCGCTTGAGATGTAGCGTTGCAGGATTCCGATGACGCTCCGCCGGAAGAGCTTGCCCTCTATGATGACGAAAGTCTTTCCCCGACGTGTGATTCACTGAGCCTCGATCTCCTCAACGGGTAGTCTTCCGGTCGCTAGATATTCGATGTATGGGACCTGCCATCCTAGCTCGGCGATGTTCACCTGGAGGTCCGGCTCAACTGGGCGGCTCGGTCGTGATTCTTTAATTCGGATGGAAGGCTGGAGGAGGTCGGTAACGAACACACCTGGGGGCGAGGCCTCGCAGCTGGAAGCGAGTTTGGCCAACGCGTCGACCGCACCATTGTCTCGCCTCGCGACGTGGGAGAGCTCGAGCCCTTTGAACCTGTCCTCCAGCTTCCGTGCCTCCCGACAATTGACCTCCATACGCGCATCATGGCAGCTCGACTCCTTCATCATCTGGTTGATCACGAGCTCAGAGTCGCCGCTTATATAGAGTTGTCGTACGCTAAGCTCGGTCGCGATGCGAAGTCCGTTGAGGAGGGCTTCGCACTCTACGACGTTATTGGTTGCCTTGAAGTGCAACCGCCATGCATACTGGAGCCGATCCCCTTTCGAAGAAATGAGGATGACGCCGCTTCCTGCGCCACTAAGGGTTAGCGACCCATCAAAGTACATCGTCCAGTACTTACAACAGGTCGGGCTCGAGGGCGCCTGCGCCTCCATCCATTTGGCGACGAAGTCGGCCAAGGCTTGGGACTTGATCACTGTTCGGACGATGTAGGATATGTCGTATCCCTTGAGCTCTAGTGCCCACTTCGCGATCCTCCCGAATGAGGCCCAATTGTTGATGATCTCCCCGAGCCCGTGCGCGGTCACCACCTGCACCAAATGACTCTGGAAGTAGTGCAGGAGCTTCCGCTTCGTTATGAGGATGGTGTATAAGAGCTTCTGTACGTGCGGATATCATATCTCGCAGTCGGACAGAGCCTTGCTCACGAAGTAAACCGGTCTCTGGACTAGGCGATCATGCTCGGGCTCTTCCCGCTCTACGACGAGGGCGGTGTTTACTTGATTGGTGGCTGCGATGTAGAGGAGGAGCAACTCGTCCGGCTCGAGCGACGTTAGTATTGGAGGGATGGTGAGGAAACTCTTTAGATCGTCGAGAGCCTTCTGAGCTTCCTCCGTCCATCTGAACGGCTGGGACTTCTTTAGGAGCTTGTAGAGGGGCATCCCCTGTTCCCCGTGCCGGGCGACAAAACGACTCAGAGCTGCGAGGCAGCCCATCATCCGTTGCACGCCTTTGACGTCACTGACGGGACCCATGTTGGTGATCGTCGTGATCTTCTCGGGGTTTGCCTCGATGCCGCGCTCCGAGGTGTAGCTGAGCAGCTTCCCTCGGGGGACGTCAAACACGCATTTCTCCAGGTAGAGCTTGATGTTGTTGCAGCGGAGATTGGTGAAGGTTTCCTCGAGGTCGGAGATGAGGCTGGAAGCCTTTCTTAATTTTACGACGATGACGTCGACATAATCCTCGAGGTTTCATCCGATCTGTTGTTGGAAGCACTTCTGCATGCATCACTGGTATGTTGCTCCTGCATTTTTCAGCCCAAAGAGCATCCTCACATAACAATAGGAGCCGAAGGGTGTGATGAACGTCGTTGCTCGCCGCTCTTCATCGTGAAGGGCGATCTGGTGGTACCTTGAATAGGCGTCAAGGAAACATTGGGATTCACTCCTTGCAGTGACGTCGATGACCTGATCGATGCGAGGTAGTGGGAAGGGGTCCTTCGAGCACGCCTTGTTTAAGCTTGTGTAGTCAACGCACATCCTCCACTCCCCGCTCTTCTTCTTGACGAGCACGGGATTGGCCAACCACTCAGGGTGTTGTACTTCGATGAAGTCGGCTGACAAAAGTTTTTCGATCTCCACTTCGATGGCCTACCGCTTCTGCTCGTCGAAGCGGCGAAACCTTTGCTTGACGGGCTTAGAGCCTGGCTTGATGTTGAGGGTGTCCTCAACGATCTCTCGGGGGATGCCTGGCATATCCGAAGGCTGCCAGGCAAAAACGTCCTGGTTGGAGCGTAGGAACTCGATGAGGATGGCTTCCTGCTCCCGACCTAGGGCGGAGCCTACCCAGATCGTCTTTGATGGGTCCTCGGAATCTATCCAGACCGCCTTCGTGTCCTCCACGGGTCGGAAGGTTCCAGACATGGAAGTGTGGTCGGGCGCCCTCCCCGTTGCATGCTGCCGTATCTCGTCGAGCTCTGCTGCCGCGACTGATGTTGATGCCAGCCCACATGCGCCTTGCTCTCACGGAGAGCTTGCTGCATGTCCGATTGTACGGTGATAACCCCCTGGGCCGAGTATTTTTACTTTGAGGTAGGTGTAGCTCGGGATGGCCATAAACTTCACGTAGCATGGCCGCCCTAATACAACAACAACAACAAAGCCTTTATCTCAAGCACGGCCGCCCTAATATGGCATGAAAGGCGTTGTCGCATTCGGGGACCTTGAACGTGAGGGTTTTCATGCGGAAATTTATTTCGTCCCCAAAGGTGACGAGGAGGTCGACCCTTTTGAGCGGCATTACCTGTCTGCCAGGAATGATACCGTAGAAGGGCACTCGAACCGGACGGGGGTGTGAGTGTGGTATCCCCATGTCGTCGAGAGTCTTGACGTACATGATGTTGAGACCGCTTCCGTCGTCCATCATTACCCTGGTCACGCGTACAATGCCGACTATCAGATCCACGATTAGGGGTAGGCGCCCAACCTGCGGGAAATGGGCGGGGTAATCGGTCTGGTCGAATGTGATCCTCGTCCTCGACCATTGGAGGGTCGGCTTGGCGGTTGCTACGGCGATGTCGACCTTCCGGGCGCCGTAGGGAGATGGTAGGGGAGGCTCGTCAACGACGTTTTTTCCGGTGCCCCGTGTGGGCTCGCCTTTCGAGGCGGAGCGACTCGTCGCCCGCCATGGATCTGCGGGGTACTTGCGTCGCGGGCGAGTAGATCCTAGCTTCGGGGGCGAGTAGGTGCGTATTCCAGGAAACCGTCGTCGACGGTGATGAGGTTGAGGTCGGCAGAGGACATTTTCATGCCGGGCGCGAAGTTCAACCGGACTGGAGCCATCGAGGTGATGAGGAAACGGAACGCGCGGTAGTCCCCCTTCCTGGCGCGCCAACTATCGGCGTTTCAGATATTCGACTAGTAATCGATTGTACCACACATTCTACCTCGAGGTGGCCTAGCTAAGAACACAACATTATCCTGGTTCGGGCAGAATGCCCTACGTCCAGTCGGGGTGTCTTGCTTGTTCTTACTCAAGAATGGAGGTGGTTTTTATAAGTGCCAAAGCCTGCCTTTTCGGATCAACAAATCTCTCTATTTATGCACTATCTCTCTCTCGCTCATCGCCCCTCTGTGTTGCAGAGGGGAGACGAGTCGTGGGTACAGGACGACTTGTCTTGTCGTACGCTAGGTTTTTAAGGCGTCGCTTAAGCGACGCTTAAGCGGTAAGGCGCCGGTGGAGGATAAGGCGTCCGATCGCCTTACATCCCACCGTAAGGCGGGGGAAGGCGGCGGCGCCTGCACACAGGGAGGCGGGGGGGGGGGGGGCAGATCCAGCGAGCAGAGTCGAGCGTCGGGGGAGGGGAGCAGATCCGGTGAGCCCGAGCGCCGCTGCGGCGGGGGGGGGGGGGGGGTGAGGGTCAGGCGGCGGTACACCAGTCGGGGGAGGCGCCATCAGTAAGCAAATCCGCCCGCGCCTGCGTCATCTGGGCAGAGGGCGAGACGGTCTGGGAGGGCGGCGGGGGGAGGGGCAGGTGAGGAGATGGCGGCGCAGTGTGGAGGACTGGAGGTAACTTTTATGCATGAGGCAACATAAAAGGGTAAAGTGGGCTGGGCTGAGGATGAGGTAGAGAAGAGGCTAAAGTGGGCTGGGCTGAGATATAAATTGTTTTTCTATTTACTAATTACTACTTTTTTTCTTATTTATTTGGAATTTTTCTATATTTATATATTACTAAGGCGTCGGCTCGCCTTACGCCCTACCACTTAAAAGATAAAAAGGGGTAGGTCGCCTTAAGTCGCCTTACTGCCTTAATAACTATAGTCGTACGTTTGACAGGACACTTGATGGTGCCGCCGTATTCGTAGCCTGTTGCTGCAACCGCTCCCGTCCACGGCTCTTAGGCCAACAAAACCAAATAGGACACCTTCAAAATAGCCCCGTTCAGCTAGGACAGCTCATAACCTATTTGTACTCTATCTATTGGAACATAGATCAGAATCCTAACCTTGCAGAACTCTTTGGCCGCAGGCACAAGAGTTATGGACATAAACAACTCAAAATCCGACCTTAACTTGACTCTCCAGCCCGAACTCGGAATCAGCTATTTTCTGGCCAAAACAGTCTGATTTCCTAACAAAACGCGCATTCGAATCACCCGATTCAGAGTACAACTCGGATTCACGTTCGAACCTACCTTAAACCAACTTTTTCACGTCCGAACATACTGGAATCACGACACAAAATTATGACAACCTCCACACGTTCAAACACCTTCATCACGCTTTGGAACCATGTTGCCATGTTCATGCACTCCTTGTACACGTGCACACCTTCCAAACATATTTAGTCTCCACTTTTCATCGTCCAAACATGTTGGAATTACGTCACAACCTTGTGTCATCCCTACACGTGTGCCCATGACTTCTACACATATTTGGACGCCGCTTGACACGTCTTAAGTACCTTCATATGCAATGTTCTTGATCCAAACATGTTGCATGACACATTTAATCCTCCCGACCACAATTCCTTGTTGAACCTCAACTTCTCACTAATTTTAGTTCAAGTATCATCATCACCAGCCATGTCTTGATCTTAAGCAACACGTGCATATGAGCAAACAAACAATTCCTTACGAGCACAAGTCCACGACTTAACTCTCGTCAGTCCACATCACAACACTTTGTGTAACAGCCTCACATAAATGTGTTGCTCACATCTAAACCACCATAACCACAAGTTTAACACTTCTCATGTCAAACCAAACGTCAAGCACCATATAAATGCTCAAAACTTTACATAAACCTTAATCTAACTATCTTTAACCAATGTATTCAGCACCTAGGTCTTACAAAGCTCGAGACGATGCTTCTTGATTTACCTTCT
Organism: Neostapfia colusana; assembly: GCA_030760725.1. Classification (NCBI taxonomy): domain Eukaryota; kingdom Viridiplantae; phylum Streptophyta; class Magnoliopsida; order Poales; family Poaceae; genus Neostapfia; species Neostapfia colusana. The sequence continues at coordinate 24,243,411 of JASWHV010000011.1, forward strand.
GAACCTCAACATCATATCTTTGCTCCTCCTACTCATCATCATCTAAAACAATCTTCACTGACCTAGCACTCTTCTTGATGCATTCTTGTATCTCTCTTATTATTGCCAGTGGTTTTTGGACACTTTTCAACATCCCAAAACCAGCTGCAAGATGTTGCTTCAACCTATTGATGTCCGAATGCATTTGCTTCGCACAAGGACAACACTCCACCAAATGTTTGTCACATCCGTCCAAAATTCGTATTTTCATCCTGGGTCTTTAGACTTTACCTTCCTCTTTGGATCCTTAGATGGATCATACTCATGCGTTTGACCCTCAGTTTGCTGCTGCATCACATCGAGTTGGCTCTCATGAGTTTCATCCGATTGATCTATCCCTGAATAGAGCATCATTCACTTAGACTTAGCTACACAATCTTTGAGCTACAGCACAACTTACAAAAGAAGAGCAAAATGTGTGGACTGCTGCTCATGCTCACCTTCAAACTTCAGCCACCAAGCCGCGGCCAAGCCAGTCCTCGGGGTGGCGAGCGCGGGCCAAGTCAGGGGACGGGGAACGCCAAGGAGGGGAGGGGGGGGATCCGTGAGCAGGCTCACGGCAGGGGCGACGACGCTTCTAAATCGGGAAGAGGGGTTGGCTCGACTCCCGAGCAGCTGGCGACGATCACTCGGGGGTGGCGGCGGCCGGGGTAGGGCACAAGTGACAGGTGTGGCGGGCTGGCGGCATTCAAAACAGAGGAGTCGAGGGCAGGGTTTGGAGTGGGGAATAGAAGTGAGGAACATAATTGGGTCGGGCCCTTAGGGAGGAGGTAGCCTGGTGCCCTGGGCATCCGCCTAGGTCCCCAGGCGTTGCCTGGACGTTCTGGGCTGCCGCCATGGCCGTTCCAGGCGAGGCGACAAGACCCAGCGTCCGGCCTGGAGTGCCTGGACACCTAGGCGGCGCTTTTTAATCACTGCATACTACAATGAAAGAACTTAATAGATTCTATAATGCACACAATTAAGATAATAAAGAGGGTTAGATTATTTTTGTTTCATCTTTGGCAGATCAACTATTACAGTATTTCACCGTGTTCTTTTTAAGAGTACAAAATTGCACTCTTGTAGTTTGAAAACACTTCATGTCACATTGCCAATATCTCAGTGAAGCTCTGTTCTAATGAGGATTCTACATCAGAACATATCTGGTAGCTGTATCTGTGTTTCCCAATACACTGTTCTATCAATGGTTGCTTTGTTTCAGTAAGTTATTCATATTCTTGTAGTGCTACAATATCATCATTGATGCAGATATCACTAGGAATATAGGAACTTATTAAGTACATAGAAATCATATAATCTGCATATGTCAAATCTTTCAGAACTATGTCTCCGTTTATGTTTATGCGCTGGACAAAATTGCTCGTTTTAGTTTCACTACCATATTTATTAATCAGTCTCTAAGTAACGTAACCTAACACCTAAACGTGCACCTTGTAATCATACTTGTGTTATCAGTTCCATCAGTGTCCATTTGTGTGGATGTTCATGATCATACCCAACTTATATTTGTTCCTGTATGGATGTAAGTTCATACAATAGAATGTGTAACTTGACAGCCATTTCCATTCACTTTTTATGACTCTGCGGTGAACAATTTTGTTTGCTCTCTAATTTAAGAGAGACTATCATTCTTATTTATCGTTCAAATCACGAGGAGACAATGACACCCATCAAAAGTTAATTCTATTTAGAAATAAAACTTTCCAGGAAACCTATGTAAAGGGAAAATTCAATTAGTATTCAAATACCAGTTTGTTCTTCGCTATAAACTAGAGAACAATTTTGTTTGCTCTCTAATTTAAGGGAGACTAGCATTCTTATTTATTGTTCAAATCAGGAGACAAAGATACCCATCAAAAGCTAATTCTATTTAGAAATAAAACTTTCCAGGAAATTTATGTAAAGGGCAAATTCAATTAGTATTCAAAGACCAGTTTGTTCTTCGCTATAAACTAGAGAAACAAATTGTTTTATGGCATACAAGTGCACCTATAATCAGTTATTCCAACTGTGACATTCAATATAGATTATGATTTTAACTTATTCCTTAAAATTCTTTGGATCTTCTGCTGCCTTCTGCAATGTTAAGATTTTTTTATGTAGCTGTGACCTTTAGTGTAACACAATGCCATGTACCTGTGTTCTGTTTTCCCTATTGTTCGATCTATGTACGCAAAATTGAGTGGCATGTCTTTTATTCTTTTGTAACTGTACCAAATTGCAAACTAATATGGCATAACATTTGAAAACTAGTAGTTGTATTGATGCTTTAGAATTTCTGCCGCTGGAGAGCAGAACAAAATTGTAAGGAAGGGGGCAGGTGTGTTGGGGTCGATGGGTTTGAACTGTTAACGCTGCTGGTCATATTTGTGCGTGGTGCAGCTAGTCTGATTATGAAGAAAATGCGCTGGGTAAGAATTGAATGGATTGAACAGGATTGACTAACTTACAGACTTTTGGTATTATAGTCCCATCTAAAAGTAAGGTTGTCCGATTATGGAGAAAATGCACTGTTAAGAGTTTTTTTAAACCAAATGGCATTATGGCAGATGTTCTGCCTTTTCATTATAGTATAAAAAATATAGGAAGTTGGTAGTCATTACATACTTGCATTGCCCCTTTGCATCTTGAAAGGAGAAGAAATGGAAGGGGACAAATATAAAACAGGTAAAGGAAGGGGCTAAATCGCCCCATAGTCATTTCTCGCTGGTAGGAAACCACTCAATATCTTTCTTTGCAAGGTGGGCCATGTCTATTGGATCTTTTTCTTTTCCTTCAAAGATTCTCCTATTTCTTTCCTTATATACATTCCACCACGTGTATAGTCAGATACCCAGATTCTTCCTTGTGTTCCCTTTTGGTATGGCCATGGTAATCTTGATGTAATCTGTGATCCTTATTTCTGAAGAGTATATTGCCATGATCTGTTAGACACTGTAATTAGGGGTGTGACACAGGAGTATATTAGTCATTAGAGAGGGATTAGGGTTAGGGGTAGTTTAGTCTTTTCTCCCCTCCTAATCCCTCTATATAATCACACCTGTACCTCAACTTTTTAATCATCTCAATACAATCATCATTAGCCCTCTTTCATGGTATCATTAGCTAGGAATAATCAGGATTAGGGCTAACCCTAATCCTAATGGGCCAGCCGCCGCCGCAGCCCTGGGCGCACGCCGCCGCCACCCCACCCTGGGCCAGAACCACCACCGCCCCTGGTGCGCCGCCCGCCGCTGCTAGGGCGCCGCCAGCCGCCGAATCTAGGTTGCGCACGCAGGGGGGGGGGGGGGGCGCCGCCTCCTCTGGAGGACAGCGCGCGGAGGCCGGAGCCGCCGCCACCCCACCCTGGGCGCGGGGAGGGGCCGCCGCCGCTGCCACCTCCGGATCCGGGGCTGCCGCGCCCTGGATCGGGGCGGCCCCGCCCGGATTCGGGCCGCCCCCACCCGGATTGGGGCCGTGCGCGCACGGGGGCGGGGGGGGGGGGGGGGGGGGGAGGGCGTCACCGCCCCTGTCTGGGCCGCTGCCGCCCCTGGGTGCTCCGCCCCTGGGGGGTCCGCCGGCCCCCCTGGAGGGAGCGCCGCCCCCTGGCCTGCCTGGGCCGCCGCCGCCCCTAGGGGGTCCGCCAGCCCCACTGGAGGGGGCGCCACCCTCTGGACTGCTGAAACTGGAGGAACAGCAGCCTCTGGAGGGGGCGCCACCTTCCTAGGAGGAGCCACTGCCCCTAGGCCCCTCGCTGCTGGTTTTGCAGCCGCCCCCTCCTTCTCGAGAACCGGTCCAGCCGTCGGTGAACCCCTCGTCGGTACCTCCAGAAACCCCGCCACTGCTGTTACCTTCATGACAGGTACCTCCGCGCTACGGGACGCCACCGGCCTCGACATCGACGGGAGCACCACGGCGATCCCGCCGATTCCGTTCCTAGCCGCCGGTACTACTGTGGAGAACACAGCTTCTTCCTACGGCACCGACACTGCGGAGACATCTGACATCGCCGCAGCACTGGCCGCCTCTCGCGAGCGCGAGCAGGCACTCGCCCTTGCCTTAGAGCAGGAGCGTGCCTCCGTGGCATCACTATCCCACCAACTTGAGGAGAGTGCTTGCCGATCAACGAGTGCTGTCCATGAGCCTCCCTCGGACGTTGGTACGTACTCGACTTCGCTTGTGGCCGCTCTTCATGCACAGGCCGCAGGGATTCAGAACATCCGGACGCTCGTGCCGGTTATTCTCAGTTTCGAGTCCACCTCATATGCCCGGTGTCGTGATATGGTGCTCCTCACGCTGAGGCGCTACTGCCTCGATGACCACGTCCTCCAGGACGAGTCTTCAGTACAGGTGTCCTGGATCAGCATGGACAGCCTGGTACTATCCTGGATCCTTGGCTCCCTGACAGAGGAGCTACAGGACATCGTCAGGCAGCGCGGTGGCGGTACTGCTCGACAGGCCTGGCTAGTACTCGAGCAATGGTTTCTAGGGAACCGTGCGACTCGAGCCCTCCACATAAGCACTCGGTTCCAGAACACCGTCCAGGGGGATCGTTCCATCTCCACCTATTGTCGGGAGATGAAGGGCATGGCGGATGCCCTACGTGACCTTGGTGAGCCGGTCACCGACAGCACTCTTGTCCTTCGGGTCCTTCAGGGCCTGAACGAGCGCTATTGTCACCTACGGACATGGCTACTTTGACTGGAGCCACTACCTACCTTCGAGAAGGTATGGTCTGATCTTGAACTTGAAGAGATCACTGCAGGAGGCTCTACTGGCTCTGGATCTGCCACAGCTTTCTATGGCTCCGGGCAGTCCCCGCGTCCACCCTTACCAGCAGCTGGTGGACCGCCGTCACGTCCACCTTCTACTCCTACCAGTACAGGAGGTGGAAACCGTCGTCGCCGAGGAAAGAACGGCGGCCGTGGTGGCAGCAGTGCAGGCAGCACCCCCACGGCTTCGACTACTGGAGGTAATGGTGGTACCGGCCAGGGAGGTGCACCCTGGCCCACACCCTACAACCCGTGGACTGGCCAGATCTACATGTGGCCTGGACCGTCCCCAGGTTCTCAGCCTCCACGACCACCGCGTCCTCAGCCGGCGTTCACGGCTACCCTCGGCTACAGTGGACCAGCCCACAGTGCTGGTAGGCCGACAGCTCAAGCCTATAGTGGGCCTGGATACTCTTCAGGCGGGCAGTCAGCCCCGACCTACGGAGGCACTGACTACCCTGTTGGGAACTCGGAGCCATCGACACCCCTTCAGGAGCCACCGTCGACGTGGGATCGACAGTCGCTTGCTTCCTCCTTCAGCACCATGCACCTTACACCACCTGGTGCCGACTGGGTAGTTGATTCCGGAGCATCATACCATACCACTCCTAATTCCGGTATACTCTCTTCCACCCATCCTCCCAATCCCTCTTTTCCTTCATCTATCGTTGTTGGAAATGGGTCCGTTCTTCCAGTCACCTCAGTAGGTGATTCCGGTCTTCCGGGTACTTTCCAGCTTAAAAACATTTTTGTTGCTCCGGATATCATTCAGAACTTACTTTTTGTTCGCTGTTTTACCACTGACAACAATGTTTCCATTGAATTTGATCCTTTTGGTTTGTCTGTGAAGGATCTTTCCACCCGGCGACCTCTATTCCGATGTGATAGCTCGGGGCCCCTATACACACTTTGGCTTCCTACTTCCGCTGCATCACCGCCATTTGCTTTGACTACGACAGCTTCATCTACCATCTGGCATCGCCGGCTTGGCCACCCTGGTGCAGATGCTATGTCGAAGCTGTCCAGTAGCTCAGTTATCTCGTGTTCTAGAGGTACACATGACTCCCTATGTCATGCCTGTCAACTTGGTCGCCATATTCGCCTCCCTTTTCCCACATCTGTGACTCATGTTGAGCACTCATTCGATCTTATACATTGTGATTTGTGGACATCTCCCATCTCCAGTATATCAGGCTTTAATTACTATTTGGTGATAATTGATGATTTTTCTCACTTCTCCTGGACTTTTCCATTACGATTGAAGTCTGAAACTTTCGTCACTCTTTCTCACTTCTTCGTTTGGATTTCTACTCAATTCGGTCGTACCATTCGAGCTGTCCAGTGCGATAACAGACGAGAGTTTGATAACTCTGTGTTTCGTAATTTTCTCTCCGCACATGGGGTACAACTACGCATGTCTTGTCCGTATACCTCTCCTCAAAACGGCAAGGCAGAGCTCATGATTCGCACCATTAATGGTGTCATACGCTCCCTGATGTTCCAGGCATCTATTCCAGCTCGATACTGGGTGGAGGCTCTTCATACCGCCACACTTCTGATCAATCGTCTTCCCACCAAAGCGATTCGTGCCTCCACCCCCTACTTTGCTCTATATGACACTAATCCTCTTTATGATCACCTTCGAGTTTTCGGATGCGCTTGCTACCCTAATCTTTCCGCCACCGCACCACATAAGCTTGTGCCTCGCTCGACACAGTGTGTTTTTCTCGGGTATTCCCCTGATCATAAGGGTTACCAATGCTTAGATCTCACTACCCACTGTCTTTTGATCTCTCGACACGTCGTCTTCGACGAGTCATCTTTTCCTTTTTCCACCACCTCTTCTGATTCCACCACAGAGCTGGACTCCCTTTTTCCTACTGACCCCGAGGCTGCCTCCCAGTTGCCTTGGCCTATTTCTTCTGCAGGATCGACACGAGCTACGTCCCAGACGTCCTCGACACCGATTGCTGCACCTCGTGTGGCATCGATGTCTCAGGCGTCACCCGCTGCACCCCGTGTGGCATCGACGCCTCCGTCATCACCTGTTGCGCCACGCGCGGCCTCGGCTTCCCCGACACCATCTACTGTACCCCAGGTGCCCTCGGCGTCTCCAGCCGTACCACGTACGGCACCAGCGGCATCACCAGCTACCTCCCTGACGTCACCTACAGCGAGTACGGCGCCACCAGCCGCGCCACGCGCGGCACCAACGACGTCTTCTCGTTTTGCTGACCCCGCACTTGTCTACCAGCGACGAGCGCGGGGAGACTCCTGCTCCGACGACGCCACGCGCGGCATCGAGACCCACTCTCGTCTATCCACGACGAGAGAAGATGGTTGTACCCGACCGACCGGTGTACAACCCCCTCTACTTCACAGGGATCCTGGTCACGTCCACCCGATGGTGACTCGACGTGCGTCCGGGAGTCTTCGACCAGTGGAGTGGTTCGATAGTACCGCTTTCTCGTCGACGACAACTCCACCGACAGAGCCTTCTTCGATCTCGCCCATACCTACTTCCGTGCGTAGCGCCCTTGCCGACCCTAACTGGCGCCGCGCTATGGAGGAAGAGTATGAGGCCTTGCTTGCCAACCGGACCTAGGACCTGGTTCCTCGTCCGGGTCGTGGCAATGTTGTCACAGGCAAGTGGATATTCACGCACAAGAAGGCGGATGGCACCTTGGAGAGATACATGGCTCGTTGGGTACTCCGGGGCTTCACTCAGCGCCCTGGAGTTGACTACGACGAGACTTTCAGCCCGGTGGTGAAGCCGGCGACAGTTCGTACCGTACTGTCGCTAGCTCTCTCACGTTCTTGGCCTGTCCACCAGTTGGACGTCAAGAACGTCTTCCTCCACGGTACACTGACCGAGACGGTGTACTGCAGTCAGCCGGCAGGATTTGTAGATTCAGCTCACCCAGACATGGTCTGTAAGCTGAACAAATCCCTGTACGGACTGAAGCAGGCACCGCGAGCCTGGTACAACCGGTTCGCCTCTTTCTTGGTCTCACTGGGGTTTGTTGAAGCTAAGTCGGACACTTCGCTGTTTGTCTATCGACGGGGCAGTGACACAGCTTACCTCTTACTGTACGTCGATGACATTGTACTAACAGCATCGAGTCCGACTCTACTTCAGCGAACCATTTCTGCCTTACAGCAGGAGTTCGCTATGAAGGACCTGGGCCGTCTCCACCACTTCCTGGGTATTACAGTCGAGGACCGACCAGGCGGCCTATTCCTTCACCAGCGACAGTACTGTCTGGATATCCTTCAGCGGGCGAGCATGGCTGATTGCAAGCCGTGCTCCACTCCAGTGGATACTCAGGCAAAGCTCTCCGCCACCTACGGGACACCCGTATCTGACCCCACTTCTTACAGGAGTCTTGCAGGTGCTCTCCAGTACCTAACCTTCACCAGGCCGGATATCTCATATGCGGTTCAGCAGGTATGCCTCCACATGCATGACCTGAGGGAACCGCATCCCACCGCTGTCAAGCGGATTCTTCGGTACCTACGAGGCACCCTCGACTACGGCCTCCTTCTTCGGCGTGACACGACCTCCGAGCTGGTCGTGTACACAGACGCTGATTGGGCAGGCAGCCCGGACACACGACGCTCTACTTCTGGGTACGCCGTCTTCCTGGGCGGCAACCTTGTCTCCTGGTCCTCGAAGCGACAGCCCGTAGTGTCGCGCTCGAGTGCAGAGGCGGAGTATCGCGCCGTGGCTAACGGCGTAGCTGAGGCCTCCTGGCTTCAGCAGCTACTTTAGGAGCTCCACACTCCTGTCATCAAAAGCACCCTCATCTACTGCGACAACGTCAGCGCCATGTACCTCTCCACCAACCCGGTCCAGCATCAGCGCACGAAGCATGTGGAGATTGACCTTCATTTTGTTCGTGAGCGGGTAGCACGGGGCGAGGTTCGGGTACACCATGTCCCGACGACGACGTAGTTCGCCGACATCTTCACGAAGGGCCTCCCGTCGTCGCTGTTCTCCGAGTTTCGGTCTAGTCTCAACATCTGCAGCGGCTAGATGTTGTGACTGCGGGGGGGTGTTAGACACTGTAATTAGGGGTGTGACACAGGGGTATATTAGTCATTAGAGAGGGATTAGGGTTTGGGGTAGTTTAGTCTTTTCTCCCCTCCTAATCTCTCTATATAATCACACCTGTACCTCAGCTTTTCAATCATCTCAATACAATCATCATTAGCCCTCTTTCATGATCGTCTCTAGTCCAAGCCAACCTGTAATGTAATTCGGTGTTTATCTGATGAAAAACATTTGATAAGAATATGTACTTCAGTTTCAGCTTTTTTAGGCATAAGGGACAAACCACTATTTTCTCAACCTCTTGGTTCCAAATTTTCTGCTATTAGCAGTTTTTCATGCATCGATGTCCACTTGAAGAACAACACTTCTGTTCTGCCATGGCCTTTTGTCGAAGTGTGTTATGACACTTCCCCTGATCTGCTACAGGAGCAACTCGCAGAGGTTCTTTAGGTGGAGGGGCTTAACATCACTAGAGCGATCCAACTCGAGAGAGCAGGTGAACATCGAGATCTAACTCGTCATTGTTGTATTGCATATGTGTGTGTTTTCAATGGGTGAGAGGCGAACCTACCTTTTGTTAGGTGGACACCCCGTTCCTTTCATAGTACAAGATTGGGGTGGTTACAATGAGGCCCCTGGGTTCGACAGGTGGCCCCGAAGTTATCAAACCCTATACATAGGCTAGGGTTTTTACAACTCTGAGTAGAGTGGCTGGAGGAGGAATTAAGTCCCGCCGCCTAGCGCGCTGAGCGCATCTGATCGCGTGGCAGGCAATGATGACGTTGTCTTATCGCCGCGTCGCCTCGCTCTGCAGGGCGACACTGTGCCGCTGTCAAGCCTCGTCACCCTGTCTTGTCATCGTGATGGCGGATGGGCGGAGGACGGCGTCGTGCGTCATGCTTCAAGGGAAGGTGCGAGCCTTGAATGCTTGACTTGACAACGCATTCTTGACTTCGTCGACCCACGACCCATGACGAAACGTGGGACATGGGATGACTCCGGAGCCCGGCCATACGTGGCAGCTCCGGACCGCACCTCCGCGGGGAGGCTTGGTCTAGGGCCAAGGACACGTGTCTGCTCCGGAGCCCTCCTAAGCAGGGAGGAGGTTCGGAGCCCATGTACACGTGGCAGCGCCGGATCTCACCTCAGTGGGGAGGCTAGGTCCGGGGCCAAGGCCACGTGTCTCCTCCGGAGCCCTCCTCAGCAAGGAGGAGGTTCGAAGTACACGTGGCAGTGCCAGGACCTTAGCTCAGCGAGGAGGCTTGGTCCGGGGCTAAGGGCATGTGTTGGCTCCAGAACCCTCCTCAGCAGGGAGGAGGTTCAAAGCCCACATACACATGGAAGCTGCGGACCTCACCTAAGCGGGTAGCTAGGTCCGGGTCCAAGAACACGTGTTGGCTCCAGAGCCTAGGCACACGTGGCAACCCTGTATCAACCTCGGGGCCAAGGACAAGTGGCGTTGCTAGTGCCTGTCTCGGCAGGGAGGCGGTGCCTGGGCTGTCTTCAACCCTCCACGTGGGGTACCCGGTTTGCAGGGTACTGACAGTGGCCCCCGGGCCCATCTCGGGGGAGACAAACGATCCCGCAGGCACTACAACTACAGGAATGTAACACATTTACGATGGCCAGAAACCGTCGTAAATAAGGAAGAAGTGTCGTAAATAACTAACTCACGATAGTTTTGGTTATTTACGACAGTTTCTGGCCGTTTCCAGTTATTGGTCGTAAATAAAATTATTCACGACAGTTATCGTCGTAAATAACTAACTTACGACAGTCGTTCCTAGCCGTCGTAACTTATGGGCCATCGCCCATGGCCATCATAAGTTAATTAGGTTAACTTACGACAACCCTGTATAGCTTGCCGCCATAAATAAAATTTTATTAAAAAAAACAGAATTAGGATAACCTGACACGATGGCCAGCTCACAGAACAGTTTATATACACATCCAAAATATAAAACATCCAAAACATTAAACAAAAAAGAGAACCGTTCGCTAAACACTACCCCTTCCACTTGCGAATCCACTTGCTCTAGAGTCAAATAATTCGTTTCCGCGACCTCCTCCTGGTGCCGGTAGCTGTGGCGGTGGAGTTTGAGCCTCCATTGCCGATCTCTGCAATGCAAATAAATAGATAAAGTGAGTTTGACCTTATACGACTCTCCCCTCTACTCTCACTCCCCCCTCCCTGCCTCACACTTTCACTTTCTTCCTCGCCCTCTCTCTACGACTCCCTCTCTCTCCCTCTCTGTCTACCACTCCGTCTCTCTCCCTCCCTCTTTCACTTTTCACTCTCACTTTCTCCCTCTCCCTCCCCCTCTATCACTATCTCTTACTCTTACTCCCTCTCTCTCCCTCCCCCGCACTCTCACTTTCTCCCTCGCCCTCTCCCTCCCTCTCTCTCTACGACTCCCTCTCTCTCTCACCCCATCTCTCTACCACTCCATCACTCTCTCCTTCTCTCTTTCCCTTTTCACTCTCTCTCCCTCTCCCCCCTCTCTACCACTATCTCTTACTCTCACTCCCTCCCTCTCCCCCCTCTCATTCTCACTCTCTCCCCTCGACTACACTAAGTTTTTCTTAGATTAGAAAAAAGCAAATAAAAAAGACATTACCTGGATATATGAATGTCCATGTGGTGGGGGCACTTGTGGTGGGGCCAACTCTGATGGCTGCCATGTCGGGATCGGGATCTGCTGCTCACTTTGTCGAGCTAAGGCTCGTAATTGCAAAATATTAAAACAAATATACTAATGCAATGATAGGAATTTAAATTAATTTGTATTTAATTACTTACCTCCACCGCTGCCTGCATCTGAGCCATGTAGTTTGCCATGTAGGTGGCCTGCTCCTCCTGTGCGGCCCGGGCTGGATCCCTCTCCCTCTGGATCTCTTCCCTCTCTCTTCGGATCTCGTCTCTCTCCCTACGGAGCTCCTCTATCTCGCTCTTGGAGGGACGACGACTTGTCTGGTCGATGGAGGAACCCTTGGTCGATGGAGTGATGATCGAAAGTCGTGCGACCCTCGAGTCGACAACTCAATCGAAAATGGCAAACCTACAAAGGAATAAAAGAATAATAATTAGAAGCAACAAGTTTTTTAAAAAATAAAGATAATGACCAACTAACCGTCCATGTGCCTTTCCGCCTCCGCTAGCGTAAACGACTTGAGGGTCGATTGGTGTTTTTTCCCAATCATACCCTTCGCCGTGTATCCTCACGACCTCTCGCCCATACTTTTTGTAAAAGAAGTAAAATTATGTATTAGTAACAACAAATTAGTGACAATTGAATTTATAACTTTTGATAACTTACCAGTCGATCGATCGCGACCTGACTGCACTCCCGAGGCAGGGATGGGTCCTTATGACTCCGCTTCTAGACTTGAGCGGCGACCGGTACCTGATCGATCTTACGCTTGTGTAGATATGTGTTAGTATGCTAATTATATTATGAAGACATACAGAGAAGGGTTATTATACTTACCATGCGTTTAGCCAAACACACATGGCCATCGGGGCCACAGGAGTGCTTTAAGTCGGAACCTTTGCATCCACGAGCCCTCCTGGACTTAGCGATGAAAGTATCACTAGCCCACATCTGGCAGAGAGCTCAGTATGCTTCGGGCCGACCCTCTAGCCAGGAAATACAAACCTGCATATATTTATTATGTCATCGAAATACCATTTACATAACTAAGTATTGAAACAATTGAACCCAAACAACTTACCTCCGTGTACCGCTCCTCTGTCAAGTACGTGTCTGAGACCCTTCTAAACGGCCCGAATGGTACTCCTGGTGCCGCTTGAGGTACTTGTTCACGGCTTGAATACGAGCGTACGATAATGCTTGCGTTACAAGCTTTCGTTCGTTCCTGTTGAACACGACTCTAGCATGGTGCAACATGCTCTAGCTGGTGTCCTCTGAACGGTACCTCAGCTATAAGAAAACAAACATTGAAGAGATCTGCATTAACAATTGAATCAAGTTGAAGAATAATAATTTAAATTTTTTTATTAAGCAGACTTACCATAAAATCGACCCACACAGCCCCCTGAAGGTTGCTGTGCGCCTCGTGAGAGACACGAGCGTAGTCGTCCCACGACGTCACAGGGACCGCGTCGATTATACCGGGATAGTGCAGACACACTAAAGACCCGATGCAACCGGACACCTGTCTGTGGTGCCCTTGACCCGTGAACGAGCAGTCGTACCAGGAGCGGCAACGATTTAGTGAACTTATTAATGTAGCCACAAAGAAAAGACTCTGAAAGTTGAATATTATGTGATAGTTTGCTTACATGTCTCCGACCAGGCGAATAGTGACCCACTCTGTATGAATTGGAGATGGAGACACAAAGTGTGTCCTCCTCGTTCGCCGACTCTGCTCTCGGACCACGTCTAGTGACTCGGAAGGCTGCTCACCACTAGAGCCTGAAGGCTCCACGCTAGGCGGCTCCACGCTAGGCGCCTCCACGCAGCTATGGACGACCCCGAAGGCTGTGGTGGCGCCCTAGCCTCTGACTCAGATGACTCCGAGTCAGACTGCAAAGTAGAAGGATTGATAAGGATAGTTAATTGCTAAGTGATATATAAGATAACATAATTTTCAATGGAAAGCGTTGTAAGGCCACATGTCTACCTGCTAGGTCTGGGACGTGTCTCTACAGCTGAGAGCGTCTGCTCTCACATGACGAACTATCCCTAAAAAGGTGTCCCGTGCCTCCCTAAGGAAGCCCCTAACCCCCATCCATTTTCCCTTCTCTGTTGTAAGAAGTAATTGATTGAGTGATCGAGTTCGACATCGTCAGCATTGCCAAACAAGTGATTGAGTTCGACACCAGGCTCGATGGAAAACGAGTCTGGCAACTCTTGTTCTTGATAAACCTCGTCAACGTCATTGATATTATGGAAGTCATCATCTCTTGGAGTATATAACCACTCACGAGGATTCACTTGATGTACCACTCACCAAGCATTAAGCTTTTGACATGGATAAGGTAAATAATACACTTGCTCCACTTGGTGTGCAAGAACAAATGTATCGTAGCCTCGTAGTCGTTCATTGTGTTTGACTTCCACCATGCCAAATTCGTTTTGTCGTGTTCCATGATTGGTGTCAAACTAATCACAATCAAAGAAGATGACTTGAAGTTCCTTATTTCCGGTAAAACTAAATTTAAGGATTTTGTTAGTGATCCCATAGTAATTAGTTTCGTGGCCTTGAGAGTTGATCGCCCTCGTCAAACTCTAGTATTACATATTGCTGCGAGAGGACGAAGAGCTTCAAATTCAGTTGTACGAAATCGAAACCCGTTGATGTCATATCGTCCATAGCTTCTAACTTTAACCACTCCATAGGATAGTTGTCGCAAGTCTTTATAGATGTCGGGCTCTTTCACACAGTGTCCAAATTACAAAGTTAAAAATACTTTATGATACTTAAAAGTTATAATAATACTTTATAAATACTCATAAGTTAACGAGAAAACGTTACGTAGTCTCGGAACCATGAAAGAAAATTAGGTCGTCCATTTATTTCGTCCCGTCACATCGTTTCTACTTGTTTGCTCGTAGATTGATGTCTATGTGTCCAATTTTGCTTGTAGATCTCACTAGACGGAAAAAACTTCATGAATATAAATGCTGCATAATATGCCAATAAGCATCAATGTTAGGACAAAAACATACTCGAAATATTTATCCATCCCATCTATATTACCATACATGTAGAGGAAAGCGGTCGTTCTTTCATCTGCGGTACAATTGTAGCTCCGACTACCATCAATAGCAGTGCCCTTCGTTGCAAACATAGAGAAATCGCTGCAAGGTGAATGTTCATCTATATTGTATCGCATCGCCGAAGTATTTAAATTGTGTTGCTCTGCAAATTAAATACTTGAAAAGCATCCCACTTCCTTAAGGGTAAATGCTTCGGCGATGCACCCTTCCACCATTGCTCGGTTGCCAACCATTAGCTTCAGATATTTAATTGCTCTTTCAATGTGATACATCCATCTATATTGCAGAGGACCGTCCACTTTAGTCTTAAATGGAAGATGGATAAGAAGATGTTGCATTGGATTAAAGAAATCTGGAAGAAAACTTTTTTCTATCTTTCATAATAGTACCGGTATCTCCTTCTCTAGCTTATTCATCATCTTTACCGTGATTTCTTTAGCACAGAGTTGTCTATAGAAGTAGCTAAGCTCGGTTAGCATCTTCCACACCGTATTATCAAAATAGCCACGAAACATAACAGGTAGGAGTCTTTCCATAATTATATGATAATCATGACTTTTCAATCCAGTGAGCTTTCCCGTCTTCACATTCACAACTCGTTTCAGACTAGCTGCGTAACCATCTGGGTATTTAAAACTTTTCAACCATTTCATGACTCTTTTCTTTTTCTTTTAGATCAAAGACATAAAGAAGCACGTGGCTTACCACCACTTTCGGAGAGCTCAAAAGTTGGACGGTTACAAAGCTCTGTCAGATCCTTTCGAGCCTTTATATTGTCTTTCATTTTGCCCGTCAGATCCATGCATGTGCATATTATACATTCGCCCATGTTACACTCCTGATGCATAACATCAATGTTGTGCATTAATATCAAGGACTTCACATACGAGAGCTCCCAAATTCTACATATATGAGTCCAATTGTGTTCCTCTCCGTAGCATATCTGGCCTCCATGAGCAAGTCGAAAGCAATCCTTGTCCGAAGCACATATCGGGCATGTCAAGCGATCGTGAGTGCTCCATCCAGAAAACATACCATATGCTGGAAAATCATGGACAGACCATAAGTAAGCAGCCCACAGATTGAATTTCTTCTTATTTTAACAGTCGTAAGTTTTGACTCCTGTCCACAAAGTTTTCAGTTCTTCAATCAACAGTTTCAACATCACGTTTAGACGTGGCACAGGATGATCCAATCCAGGTATGATGAGGCAAAGAAACATGAATTCATATTTCATACAAAGAGATGGTGTCATGTTGTATGGAATAACAAAAACGGGCCAACACGAGTATGACATGGCGTTTGTACTAAACGGCGAGAAGCCATCTGTCACCAAACCGATGCGAACATTTCTCGCATCACTGGCAAAGTCTGGGTCCAAGCGGTCCAGCGCCTTCCATGCCTCACCATCGGACGGGTGCGTCATGACTCCATTATTCTGACGTACACCTTCTTTGTACCATCTCATGTGTCTAACTGTTCTTTTTTAAAGAATCAACCGCTTCAATTGAGTTGTCAGTGGTAAGTAACGAAGTTGCTTATGTGCGACTTCTGTCATCATATTATCACCATCGTCGTTAACAATTTCGACAAACCTCGATTTACCACATTTTAATCATTTGTTCTCTTTCACACGCTCTTTCCAAAAAAGCATACAATTGTCTAGACACACATCAATCTTCTCATATTTCATATGAGACCAAACAATAATTTCTTCGACTGATACATATCTTTAGGCAATTTGTGGGGTTGTGGAAGGATATCGCTGATCAATTTGATTAGGTCGTTGTAACAGTTGTTGGAAAAGAAGTACTTGAACTTAATTTCCATAGGTCTGGTGATGAACGTAAGGAGGGCCACTTCTGTGTGTTCATGAAGCGACTCTTCTGAAGCTTTAAGAAGCTTGAATAACACTTCTATCTCCTTTGTTGGAGGATCCTCCGTAGCCTCTGGCTCAATAGCTTGTATCATCTCATCCATTCGATCAACCCCCGTGTTGTCATCATTCTCTTGCACTTCTTGTACGGCTTTAGAAGTTGTCTCACCCTAAAAACTCCACACCTCATAATGTGACGTGTAACTCTTTCAACACAAGTGTATCGATAGATTCATTTTATCAAGCCACTTTGTATTTCGGCATTTGGTACATGGGCATCTGTGACACCCGGTCTCGAAAAAATGAACCAAGTGAATGCAAATGTGTGCCCAGGATGTTCATCACACATACAGAGCTATATCACAAACTAAACTCAGAATATAACCACGTACAAATGATGTTTAAGTACTTTATTACATTGACTTATTGTCTCACTCATGAATATCTAACTTATTCTTGCAGCAAAAGACTCTAAACGACAGCGAAAAATGCTAAGACAGCAAGCTCCAACTTTAACTCCACAGGCATGTTAACGGTAGTGCGCACGCCTAGCACTCCACCTGTTACTCGAAGTATTCTTATCCTGTAGCTGATTTATATGTGGGAATGCAACGGTGAGTACATGTCGTACTCAGCCAGTGCGGGAAAGTATGATATGTAGCTTACAACAAGGTAGGGAATAAAAAGACTCATTGCATCAAGCAAATTTTATTTCACAAACATGGTAAAAGCAACTATTTCTAGGTGATTTAATCCCATCATAATCAAGTATTTCATCAACATTCCTTCATCATAATTCACCATTTATCAATTCTCAACCAGCCATTAATCTTCTCAAGTTCATCTCATACTCATAAATATTCATAACCATCTCATATTCATATAACCGAAACCAAACTCATTTTCATGACTCAAAACAGTCCCAAAACCAATCCCAATGGCCATACCATAACCATAACCGAATAAACATACCAAGTTTTGCCTCTAATCATGAAAGTTGGCCAGGTGCTTGTAACCAGAAGCACGACTATGATGATAGTTTTACGCTCTATAGAGGTGGCACCACTTTACCCACAAGTTCATGATTTCATCACCCGTCGGCGACTAAAAGAACCTCTATTATACTAGTACACAACCGTCGGTGTATGGCCAAGAGATCACAAAATAACCTTTACAAAGAGGCTACTAGGATGTACGGACCCACTGAGCTTTCACCGGCAGGCTCGAATCTCCATTCTCCCACCCACTGGCCCCCTCTTGTGCCATGCAGTTCCCTGGGCAATCCCTCTCGACTCCCATTCCCCGCGCCGTCCAAGGGTCCCAAAACCAATCCCAATGTCCATACCATAACCATACCAAATAAACATCCCAAATTTGCCTCTAATCATGTGAGTTGGCCAAGTGCTTGTGACCGGAAGCACGACTATCATGATAGTTTTACACTCTGCAGAGGTGGCACCACTTTACCCACAAGTTCGTGATTTTGTAACCCGTCGGTGACTGCAGAACCTCCATTATACCAGTACACAACCGTCGGTGTATGGCCAAGAGATCATAAAATAGCCTTTACAAAGGGGCTACTAGATGTATGGACTCACTAAGGTTTCACCAGTAGGCTCGAATCACCATTCTCCCACCTACGAGCCCCCTCTTGTGTCACGCAGTTCCAAGGAAAGTCCCTCTCGACTCCCATTTCCTACGCCATCCAATGGTCCATAATAAGCTAGTAACACGCCTAATTAGTCAGCTAAGCCGCACCCATATTTGGCCTTGTGGTGACACTGTTTTCCTGGCATGTGCTCGCATGAACCGGTCCTTAGATCTACAGCAAGCAAATGACCATCTCATTCAGCAACATCCACGAACCAAGCTTGCCTAGATCTCCCCGATTCCATACTCATTAACATCATCAATTTCTCCTCATCTTTATTCATATGAGTGCAGTAGCTAAACAAGTTTTATTTCAGGGAACCATAAATTGAGTGAAGCAAAAGAGAAAACCGACCATACTAGACTCATCAACTTTCCTGGCGACAAGGATGGTTAACAAAACTAGTGAACTCCTATAAAAGGGTGTCCCATCAAGTTGACTCAAGCATACAAGATTTCACAAACAAAATATTTTCAAAACATGGGATCACTATGGTAAAAAAGCACTTGCCTTTCTCCCATGGTTCGTGTTGCTCAAGCGCATCGATTCCTTGGTGCTGTAGTTCCTCGTAGACGGCCTCTTGAGCGTGTCCTTCTACTCATGACCATGCACATAAAAATTTACAGCAATAAATTATCATGCACAACATTTACTAAAGATGCAATGAGGTGGATGAATATAAATCCTATGGTGCAGTTTTATAAAACCAGTTTGTACGTGTTCTTGCATATTTTAGTAGGCTGTCATGGGGTTTTATGATGAACAAGGGTGCTGGGATCAAGTGTGGACGTGGTGATGATCTCAACATAAGATGTAGATCAATTCCACCGTAAAAAATCGACCAAAACATGATCTGTCCACAAGCAGAAGTTTCTGCTTGAAGGGGGCGAAGAAAACGGATGCGTAGAAACAATGGCGACGTCGTAAGAGGGGTAACGAAGACCTACCTCACTTCTTCTTTGTGGCAGTGCCTCCCTCCTAGCAATGGCAGCAGCGGAGGATTTTTCCGTGGAGAATTATGGCTTGGGCAGAATGTCGGGCTTCTTCTCCGGTGACGGCGAGGCGTGACGGGGCTCGACGTCGGCCAAAATCCGGCAAGGGGGAACTCGGCGACTTGGGCAGCAGGGGACTCGGCGACTTGGGGCAGCAGGGGGGCGGCCAAAAAAAAAAGATATGGTGCGGCTAGGGGGTGGAGGTTATATTTTAAGGGGGGAAAAGAGTCCTAGGGGTGGAAACAAAGAGTCCTAGAAGTATGGGACTCAACCAAAGAGTCCTAGGGGTGGAAACAAAGAGTCCAAAAGGTAGGGGACTCAACCAAAGAGCCCTAGGGGTGGGGGACAAAGAGCCTTAGAGGTGGGGGACTTCACCAAAGAGTCCTAGAGGTGGGGGACTTCACCAAAGAGTCCAAGAGGTGGGGGACTAGGGTTCCCCCCTCAAGGGCTGCAGCCAATTTGGGGGAAAATTCCCCCCCAAATTTGGGAAAATTCCCCCTAGCGGAATTTTGGGGAATTTGGGGAAAATCAGGAAAAATTGGGATGAATTTGGGAATTTTTGGGAAGGGGTAAATTTGGGGGAAAATTGGGATGGCTCAATTTAGCTATTTTATTTTCATTACTCTCCGTTTCTATATTCCTTTCTCCATTTCTATATTCCTTTCTCCATTTCTATATGCCTTTCTCCATTTATTCTTCTTTTTAAATGCTCCTCTACATGAAAAATGTATGCAATGCATCATAGTGAAATTGAGGGTGTGACAACATCGCACCTTATCGATCGTCGACAACGAAAAGGCTCGATTGACAAAAGCATCTGTCTTTGCGAACTTTTCTTGTTCCAACCAGTGTACATCCAACTATGATCTTCACCCATATTTGAGGCTACAGATTAAAGACAGGGAAAATATCGTTAATTTATATTTCACTTTATCTCACGACCATACTTCTATTGGGACGGATAGGTCCTAAACCCACCCGAGAGTGACCGAGAGGAACATGCTTCTAACGAGACGCCAGGTCCGAATCCAAATGAAATTTCGGTAGCATAACCCTGCTGCTCTCTGACTGCATGCCTGATAATGGTGCATCAGAGAACATCAGGGTTACACTATGAAAATCTTGTCCGGATTCAGATCCGCGTATCATCATAGGCACGCCCCCTTGGTCACTCTTAAGCTGTCCAAAAAGGGACAGTTCCGAACCTACCCGACTCACATGCGTAACGCATGTGAGACGGCCCGGTTCGAAACGAGTGATGCATATTCTAAAGGTTTGTGTCACTCATTCATTTTTGAGTCATTTATGAGAGAGAGAGGGGGGAAGAACGAAAGAGAGAGGGGGGGGGGGGAAAGAATAGGGGTGACCGTCAATGCGCGGGTCTGCGTCCATGCGACCTAATCTTTCGGCATGTACGGGATCTTAAGGACAACGGGAGAAGGACGAAGCGAAAGCCCACCAGCCTTTCGGGGGCTCGGGCACCGGACACGGGTCATTGGGTGGTCTTTGTATCCTTTTCGATGGGTTACAGCGGATGAGCGGCCGGGCGTTGGATGGAGGTCAATCGGGCGTCGAGCCCAGACTGACGGCTCTCGTCGAATGTCTCTCCGCGTCCTTGTGTGCTCGAGGCATGGAGGTTCGGGGCCTTCCGGCTCCCGCTGCCGTCACGACGCGACAACCCGGTCTGAAACCATCGTAAATAACATATTTTACACATGCTCTCACGGCGGTGTATATATATACCTAACCGTCATGAGAGCATATCATAAGCACTCAATTTTAGACACAATATTACTAAATAATAAAATGAAGCAAATATATAGACAGTGGGTGAATGGAGGGGAGGTGGCCGGGGGCAGCCGGGCGGCGATGCGGGGAGGCGGCGGGTGGCGTGGAGGAGGCCAGGGGCGGCGGGGGCGGGCAGGGGCTGCCGGGCGGACGAGGACGGGGGAAGCCGGACGGCGACACGGGGCGGCAGAGGCGCGGGGTGCGGGGGCGGCGACAGGCGGCGTGGAGGAGGCCGCGTGGCGGGGCGGCCGGTGATGCGGCGGGGGTGGGCGGGAGAGAAGCTAAATTCAATCTAAAACTAAATAAATTACAACAAATTACAACTAAATTAAACAAAATTCGTAAATTAAACAATCTACAACTAAACAAAATTAAATCTAAAACTAATACAAACAAATTACAACAAAATTAAACAAAATTCATAAACTAAACAATTTACAACTAAACTAAATTAAACCTAAATCTAATACAAAGAATTGACAACTATATTAAACAAAATTCATAAACTAAACAATTAACAACTAAACTAAATTCAATCTAAAACTAATAAAACAATTTGCATAACTTAAACAATAACAATTAATAACTAAATTAACTAAACTAGTCCAATTATCAACTAAATTAAAAAAACAAACTTCTCGACGGCTGCGACGTGCTCAATGGTGCTGGAGCTCGGGGCTGAGGGCTGGACAGCGGGACGCCGGTTCGGGGAGGAGCGCCCGGGGCCGCCGGTGTCGGGGGAGGTCGCCGGAACCGCCAGGGTCAGGGGTGGCGGCGGCCGAGGGCGTGGAGGTGCCGGGGCAGCGGGCTGGGGCGGCGGCGCTCTGCCGCTGGCAGGTGACTGGGCGGCTCGGTGTGAAATCCCAACACTCTAGCAAGTGGAGCTGCAAGTCACATCGAGAAAATGAGAGGGAATTTAAACTTTTGAATTAACAGTGTGAGCTCCAAGTCTAAACTTGAACTTGCAAAAATTTCCGAACACAGAGATCTAAAACTACCATTTGGTTCTCCACACATCCACGGGTAGCCCGGCAAAATTTCAGATCATTTGGAAAAGGTTTCCTGGTCGTTGGAATTAGAACGGGAGACAACTCGAATTTGAATTTAAATCTCAGTTTCAAATTCCAACTTCACTGAAATTCAAATTTGAGTGCACCATTGTGTTCCTCATATTTCTTTTGGCCTATCCTCCAAGTTTGATCAAATTTGGAGCTCATTTGCTATTTTAAACGAAATTGGAGGATAAGAGGGAGAGGGAACATGGACCCCACTGGTCAGAGACACACGTAGAAGCTGTTGCCGTGCTCTGTTTCTCAGCAACCGGAAGAGCGCCACCTCTTGTCGGCCAGCGCCACCTCCTGCTCATTTGATCCAGCATCCGAAGGATAAGAGCGCAGCTCTCCCTCCACGTGAACCTGTTCCCTCTGTTGCGCTCTCCACAGCTTCTCCTCACTCAGTCCCGAGAGAAACCAAAGCCACCCGACGCTCGCTGTTCCCCGGTGACCGCCTCCTAGAGGCCTCTTCGGGGCCGATGGTCTACACGGAAAAGGAGCGCCCTCAGGTGTGCAAGCCGAAGGTGCAACCCTCTTCTCCTTTCGTGCATCGCTGTGGATGAATTTTGCAATTCTTTGCTTCGGTATGCCTAGAACCGAGCCTCACCAATCTTCAAAATCCGTCGTGATCAGTCCACCATCACGTGGGCCGAGCTACAAACATGATCTAGACACTCCCACGCCCCTCTAGGATAAAAAATCATTTAAAACCATCAAGATTTGGCGCTGTTCTTCGAGAATTTCGGGCCGGCACCGATTTTCACCCTAGGTCGCCAATGAGTTCCTCTTTGCAGCCATTTTTGAGCTGATCTGAGCTCATGCCGGTGATGAGGGATCCCCCACGGTGCTTTAGAGCCCAAGAACCGACCATTTGATGGAGAATTCACCGTGCATGACCTCGCCGGAGCCCTAGGGTTTGCTGTTGCCGGTGCGCCCTGTTTTCCGGCGAGTTTCAGCCGCCAGCGACCTCACCAACAGGTTCAGCGTTGGGGAAAATGGGGGGACGGCCAGCAGGGGGACTGGAGGTGGCCGGGAAGGTCCTTTCCGGTGACCCTCGCCGGAGGAGCCGCCACTGCCCTGTTTGGCGCGAGGCTGAAGGTTAGGGATGACAGGTGGGGCCCACGGGCAGTGTTTAAACTTTTCCAGATTTCCTAATTCGGTTCAAACTTTGGGGAGCCATAACTTTGTGTAGAAATCTCCAAAAATTGTGAAATAAATTTTGTTGGATTCCGCTCAAAGAGTACTATCCATAGGTGCAGCCCAATATTTAAGAAAATCCCTGGATTTGGCTCATTAATCCATTTAAAAAAATCCTGTTGCAATTTTTACAGGAGTTCTGTTTATTGGAAAATTCCGAAATTTGGGCAGGACATTCTTCCAAAAGTCCTTGAACCCCAGTAAAAGTTTCAGAGGCATTGGACTTCATTTGCTTGGCAAAATGTTGATTCAATTTTGTATGTCTCTGAAAATTAGGAAAAATAACAGAATGATTTTCAGCTTTTAGCTCCAACTTCTAAATTCCATATCTCTGTGCAGGAAGCTCCGAAAATGGGGAAACCAAGTTATATGAACTTAGGAGACTCTCAAGTTTCTGAAAATCCCCGTTTGTAGCATGACAAGACCCTAGAATTGCCATAGGAATTTAGAGAAGCTAAATAGCTAAGGAACTTCCCTAGACCACATCTTGCATCAACTTTGTCTGAAATTTTGCAAGCCATACCTCTGTATGATCTATGGACCACTGTAAAAATTTCAGAACAAGTTGAGATCATCTTCTCCAGTTTTCTGCCAATTATGTCCAGCTTCATACTTATGTCCAATATATAGTTCTTTGCACTTTAGCTCCAAAAACCTCCAATACTCAAAATGTTCCTTTCTCTGTTCCAGCACATAGCCAAACCAAATTCTCGAGTCTTAGATATGCTGAACTCTTCTTAAGTCATAAAACACTTTTGTTTTATAATGTTTTTACTTGCAACATAAAACTGTGCATGTTCATATCGGTAGGAAAAACGATGAAGGAGCTCGATGAGGCATTCGACTCAGAACAGAAACTTGAAGCTTTACTCGTCGCAAAGCTACTGCCTTTAAGTAGAAATAAACCTGCAGCAACATAAGGCAAGCCCCGGTTTGCATTTAACAACTTTTTAGTTACATTTTACTTTGTATCACTTTTATGGGTCTTGACACGACCCCACGGTCTTGTCGAGCCAGGATCACGCTGAGGGGTGCTGTGTCGCACAGCACCGGATAACACACATAAAAGGTACAAAGCGGAAGCAAAGTTTTATTACATAAACCAGGGTATGAAATTTTTACAACAAAATATATCCAGTCTACACTCAGGCGTAGACTACGCATCGAGTTCACGTTCAGCCCGTGAACGTGTCCCCGCTAGCACGCACACACACTAACACGGCGGCGTGCACGACTCCCACTCGACGGGGTTCCCTCCTGGGGTTTCGTCTCCTCCTCGGGAGTTCCTTCCTCATAGAACCCTGCAACAGCTTCAAACACAAGCAGTGAGCACGAAGGCTCAGCAAGACTGACCCGTCTCTATAAAACAAGTTGCAAAGGACTCGCCTAATTAGTGGAACCTTACTTTCAAGTTTTATCAACAGGTTGTGGAGACTTTACGCTAAGGCACATGAGAGAGCCGCAATCAAACAAGAAACGCATTACCCTCATGTACTTTGTCCAAAGTGGAAAAGAACTTTAGTTAGCTCTAAACTACAACAAATCATTAACAATCAAAGTCCATCTTTCAATCAACAACATTTTAACATGTAACTAGCCTGTTCTTTCTACGTCACGGTACAGTGAACAAGTGGTACTCACTGACCACGAGGGACGGCGATTATAATCGATTTACACCTGCAGGGTTACCCGAATAACCCGTCACGTACGCCCGTACTCGATGTTGCCTACAACAACCATCACGGACGTCGTACGCAACCACCTTTCACCCGTCAGCTATATATTGAACCGGTCCTATTGTCCCGAGCAAGAGGTCTCTGCACGCGCATCTCAGGGCCGCCAGCCGATTTACACCTCAAGCTCTCAACCTACCCTCTGAATGACAGGCAATGCCTCAATACCCAGCTACCCGAGTTACATCGGTTTCTCGGTTCCCATATAGCCAGTAGTTCTTCGGTACTGTTCTACCTTTTTCAACAGGCCCGCACATGGCTCGGTCCTCAAGCGGAGCTATAGCACACAGGCCCCAATGTCCTTTTTCCCTTACTCTCCGCTCGGTCACATTTTTCTTGCCATGTGTTTCATTTGCTATTTTTACCCGAGCGATGTGCCTCTAGCCTATTCTAGCGAGTAGTTCCAACTACTCGACTTGTACCGAATCCAACTTTATATTAGCATTGCAGTGGCTAACGAGGTTTTCAATCTTAATACCATCCCATAGTTTTCTTGGCTATGCATTTGGGCTTTCAAACAAGACTCTAATGCAAGCAGTAATGATACTCGAAGTAAGTTCTCAAAACAGTAAAAATTTGTAAACAGGTTAATGCAAACCGGAGCTTGCCTTGCTGCTCTTGATCGTAGGCTAGCTGCTATTCCGGAGTAGCAAAGTCTAAGACTTCGGATTCCTCCTCTACCTTAGCGACTACATAAGATAACAAGTACATGTATTAATTTAAATGCATTTGAATTGAATTTAAACTTGTGAAGTTTATAAGTCTTACTAGACAGACCCAATGACTCTGAAATTTTTACTGTGGTTTGGTTACAACCTAAACAGAGACTTGGCCAAGTTTTAGTTGCAGCAAAGCTCATTTGAGCCCTCCAAAAATAATTATGTACTTGACCCTACTTGGAGCTCTTAGAGTTTTCTATGAATTTTCATGGAGAAAGCCATGACTTTCTGAAAACTAGATTTTCAGATGGTTCTAATGGAGTTGGTCTCACTTAATTTGAAGGTTCCTAGCTAAAGATATGAGCTAAGCAATTTCAGAGAAATTCTGAAAATGTTTCTGGACATTTTCTATTTTCTCTGGAACAGTTTTATTAATCACACCATTAGTTGGATCAAAATAGCTCAAATGGATCTGAAAATTTTATGGTAGCTCAGTGATATTTTGTTGAACATCCCAGCAAAATTTCAGAATTTCCCTCCAAAGGATTCTCCAGTTAAAGTTCTAAACAGTTTAAAATTTTGAAGAATTAATTCTGGATAAATAAGGATTTTCTGAAGCAAAACTTAATTTGATGGAAAATACTCAGAGAGCTGAATCTAACAAATTTTGGTTCACTCGATTTGGAGTTTCCTAGCCAAAGTTATGAGGATTTGAAGTTTGAATAAAATCTGAAAATCGGAAAAAGTTCGAATCACTGCGCGTGGGACCCGGGGCTACGTGTCGGCTCCTCATCGGATGACACACAGGGCTACAGATTCCTTCGCGCGCAGCCGCACCCGATCCGTGCCACAGCAGATCCCGGTTTTAAAATATCTGCCGCTGACAGTCGAGACCCACACCTCTCCGGAGAGCTCGCCGGTGGCCTCTGTGGTGCTCCAAACTTCATGATTCTGGCCGCCCCTGCCTAATTCCACTCGGGGAACATGATTCTGGGCTCAGCTCGTCATGAAAATTGCCAGCACACGGTCGGCGACGAGCGGCAGCTTCGGAAGAACTTTGGCCGTGTCGGCCGACCTTCCTAGCACCCCAACCGACCGAGCAAAAGGCCAGAAAGCATCAATGGTCCCTAAGGAAGCTCGGCATGGGCTCGAAGCAGCTCGGGAGAGGTCCGAAGTAGGCTCCCACCGTGCGCCCGATGCTCCCCGCAGGATCCGCCGTCGGCAAGCTTTGAAATATGCCGGGTACAGGGGTTCTCATGCTAAAGGTTGTGAAGTCAACTTGTGCCCCACCAAGTCTAGTCTGTGTAGGAACGGATTGAGACTCTCTACACCTCTGTGGAGTGTGAATTCGGCGGAGCCGCACCCGAAGGTCGGTCTGCACCGAGTGAAAGGAAAAACCGAAATTCGTCGCCGGCGATCCAGCACTCGGGCTGTTGCTCGGGGGTGAGCATCACCGGTCCCTAACGTGTCCAGGGACGCCCCAGCTCGGGCGTAACAACCTCCCGGTTGGGCTGTCCACGGGAGCCCGAAGTGCGGCGGACTTAGGTCACTAAGAAGAACTCTCGGTATAGCCGAGATCGTCCGAGTTCAGCCGATTTCCAGCAACGGGGAAGGAGAAGAGGAGTCCTTAGTACCTTGTTGTAGCTTTGGAGGGAGTGGAGGGGCTGTGATCGTGGCTCTCCGATCAGTTCCGAGCGATCGGCAGCGAGGGTGGTGTTTCTGGTGCGGGGAAGCAGAAAAGTGAGCGGTTCTTCCTCCGATCAGGACGGCTGCGGAGATAAGAAGACCGTGAGGCGGTTCAGCAGGTCGGGGCGGCAAGCAGCTGCTGTCCCGATCGACCTCTTGCCGTGGCGGCTGCTGCCTCGCTCGCAAGTAACCGAGCTAGGTTTTCAGTCGGTTGTTTTTGCTTCAGTGGCTGACATGTGGGTCCCATCTCACTTTTAACCTCTGAACTTAACTCCCTCTTACTGTTGTGAACAGTAATCCCCCTTATACCCATGGTGATTTGAATTATCTACCCGTGAGCCATTTGAATGGAATAGAATTCAAATTGGTTTGTGTTTGACTAAATTTCAGCACATATGCAGTTTGAAATTCAAATAAAGTTTGAATTTGCTAAACTTAGCTCATGTCAAGATCAATTCCAAATGGACTGAAAATTGGTGTGTGAGCTCACAAAAATGTGCTGAGTAAGAATATGCCTCCCACTTTTGAATTCATGGGATGAAAACAGTTTGAATTTGAATTTGAGTTCAAACCACCCTCTTTCTAGCTATACTCAAAAGGACCTCAAAAAGGTTTTGAATTTGGGTGAAACTTGGCATGGACATTCCTAGCAAGGTGTAGGAGTTTTTCATATGCCCAGCCCCTAAATGATGCATGTGGTAAATTCCACTTTTGCATTGTGTGAGTTTGTTCTCTAATGATCATGTTGATGGTGGTTACTTGCTCTTCAAATGTGTTCATCAACTTTCTTCAAATGGAGTGTGTGTGGGGTGTGATGAAACACTTTGAGTATGTGCCAAAAACTTAGGCCCCTACAGGTCTAGTATGTATTGTGCATTAGGTCAAGGTGATTGATACTCCAAATGCATGACCCACAAACTCTTGGAGTTAAAGGGTAGAACAGGTTACCTTCGTGTAGCTTTGGCTAGGCTTAAGTTGTATAGGATCCGGTACAAGTCGGGTAGTTGGAAGCTACTCGCGAGTTTAGGATGTGGGTTCAGCGGGGTATGATTCTAGAGAATGAAAGTTCTGGAAAAGAAAATGAGACCGAGCAGAGAGTAGGAGCAGCAGGACGTTGGGCCTGTGTGGCTGTAGCTCTGTTTGTGTCGGTTAAGGATCGATGTGTATGCCGCTCTGCTGAGCAAGTTTGAACAGTACCGGATGCATAGTGGAATTATGGGGTCTCGGAAACCGATGTAACTCGGGTACTCTCATGTCGAAACTTATATGGCCGTCCTTTGGGGGTTTGTGTCAGAGGTGTAAACCCGCTAGCGGAGCAACATCGACGTGTTCCATGTAGTGGCCCTTCTGATGGGTCGGCAGAACTGGTTCGGCATTGGAGTGACGTGTGAAAGGTTGCTGCATACAACGTAAGAAAGAGCTCTTGTATGAGTCTTTCGAGGCAGGTGTATGTGTCGTGTATTCCGAGTGTGTCCTGATTGCAATCACCGTCCCTCGCGGTTATATGAGTACCACTTGTTTGACGTAGTAATTATTTCCAGATGAAGTGAGATGAAGCATTGCTGATGTGAAGTTCTTCAATTCATTGTATTGCCAACCATGTATGCTATAGTTGTAGAGCTCACTAAGTTTATATTCCACTTTGGGCATCACCACATCGGAGGAAAGCGTTTCTTGTTTGATTGTGGACTTCCGATGTGAGGGCTGCCTAAGGCATAATAATCTGCTGCTATTAAACTGAAAATAAGTATTAACATGTAGGTGCGTCGTTATTGCATCATACTTTTCCTATGTTAGTAATCCCTGCATGTAGAGTTTCATGTTTAGGAGTGTCGGTTAAGTCTTGCTGAGCCATCGTGCTCACGGTTGCATTATTAGTGTTTTGCAGGCTATAAAATTTGCTATGAAGATAGTTGTTCGGTGAGCCATCAGAAACTCACCGGAAACCCTGCCGCTGCACTTATCTTTGTGAAAGCTAGTAAGAAGCGTCCGTGGGCTGGACGTCTCCTCTTTTGCATAGTTAGGACCGAGAGTAAGTGTGTATGTATATTCCGCTGCGTGTACCCTTGTGGTACAATAGATTGTAAATGACATTATCTTGGGAAATAAAAGACTTTGTACTTTATGGTTCTTTTCGTGTATGCTATTCGGTGCCGCATAGCACGGCACTACCCAATGTGTATCCTGGAGTGTGGATCCCGGAAGGGGTTCCCCACACTCGGCTAGTCAGGGCTCGGGTGGCTCGGTCGGGGCGGCAGCGGGGGCCGGCGCGGCGGTGGCTGGGGGCGTTGGGGGCCGGCGCGGCTGCGGTTGGGGGCAGTGGGCCGGGAGCGGCGGCGATGCCCGCGCCGACCTCGGGCCTGCGAGTATATACTGCCTATTTACGACGGCTAGACCCGAGCCATCGTAAATAAGGTGGTATTTACGACGGCTCGACCCTAGCCGTCGTAAATAAGCTTTTATTTACAACGACCAAGTTTGACCGTCGTAAATAAACTTATTTACGATTGTTTTAGGGTTAGCAGTCGTAAATTAATTTGACCGTTGTAGATTTGCTGGATTCCTGTAGTGAGGTGAGGCCTCCATTCTTCCCGCGTGGTAACTTGGAACCTGCACTTTGGAAGGCGAAGCGGCAGCGAGATTCTAGCGTAGTGGGTGTGCAGTTGTACCTGGGAGACAAAAGGGCTGCACGTCCCTGGCTTAATGGCCATACACGACAGTCGAAGCGGCACCACGTCGTTGGCGCAGTGGACGCATGCCCACCTTTGACTGGTGGGTCATGGCGACATGCTCGAGGGGCTGCCCCAGGGTATTTACTGCAGCAGTCCTCGGGTTGACCGCTGCAGCTCCACCGCGGCGTTTTTATCGGGAACCGCCAAACATTCCCGAGGAGTCACCCGCCTGGCCACTAGTTTCTGAAGAGTGGACATGGGTCCCACCCGTCATTTGGGTGGCGGGCAACGCGCGGCGGTGGAAACTCAGACGTCACGCCTGTTGCCCTGCCAAAGGTTGCGAACTTAGAAAAGGAAGCCTCCAGGAGAAGAGCAGTTTCTTTCTACCTTTTGCAATCTTCGCCTTCCTTCTTCATGTTCAAAGCCTCCGCTCCCCATCGCTCTCAGCTTTCCCTCGCCGCCATGGCTTCTGGCCTCCGTTCCTCCTGGCTTCCCACCGATGGTGACATCGGGCTTGTGAGGCGCATGCTCAGGTGGCAGTCGACCACATTCGACAGAAAGATCCGTTGCGTGTGGGTCCTGCTGACTGACATGCAGCCCGGCGAGGTGGTTCTCTTCACCTCGTACGTGTTGTCCTGGTTCGTGCTCCTAGCGTCGTCCTTCCTCCTCACCCTGCTGGAGGTGTATGGGCTCCAGCTCCAGCACGTCACGCCGCACACCCTCGCACTGGTGGCCATCTACTTCTGCGAGAAGTTCGTGTGCGCGCGGCCTTCGGTGCGGCTCTTCAGGGTGTTCTTCTCCTTGAGGGCCCCAGGGAGAAGCGCAAGCCACCTGGGGACTTACTACTTCCAGCATCGAGGGAGGAGCTCCGCGCCGTACATCGCTCTCTTCTCTCCCGGGAAACGGAATCACTGGAGGGAGGACTGGGTGATTGCCCTGACCGATGTCTACGACCGCTTGGAGCTGCCGGATGGTCCGCCGATCGCCGAGGAAGCCATCAGGGATGAGATCCCCAACTTGCAGGATGCCTACACGCCGGTCCTGGAGAGGATCAAGTACATGGCGGAGGAAGGTCTGACCTTGTTGATGCTCCTGGCCTATTTCCTGTCCCGCCAGATCGCCCCCCTCCAGCAACGCGTCCTTCCCGCCTGACAGTACACCGGGGAGGGCGACATGACCCGGTTGGCGCACGGGGCGGGGTCGTTGCCAGATCAGGAAATGTTGGGCGCGATCCTGCAGAATCTCTCCTGCGACCCGATCACGGACGACTCCATCACCTCACCAGCTAGCTGCCAGCCTGTCTACCTCAACCCGTAGGGGCGGTCGAGGTTGTTGAAGGAGCTGCTGAGACTGGACGACATCGATGTTGCAGTGCGGCAGGTCGGCGATGCCTCGCGGGGTGTGGAGATCCCCGAAGCGGACAGCGCCGGTGGCCAGGCGCCGGGCTGCGTCGAACTCACTCCTAAACAGAGGGAAGGAGTCGACTGGCAGACCCGCTCCTGCGGCGCGCCCTTGTTCACCACCCAAGGACGCCCCGGAGTCGAGTAGGGCGCCGGAGAGGAAGCTGGTCTGTCCTGACGGAAGCTTCATCTCGGGCCCCCAAGCGGGAGGTTACCATGCTTCCCAAAGTCCTGCATTGGGCTCGGCGACTATTGCCGGCAACAACTCTAGAGCTGCTGCTGCCGGAGCAACCCCGGCGGTCGCAATAAGGGTGACTGGTGCTGCTGGAGCTTCAATGAGGGCCCCCGACACTCCTACGATGCAGAAGAAGTCCTTGGGCGCGTCCCCAGCTCGGAAGCCGTCATCGGGGAAGACTCCTGAAGCGGCGTCGGCAGCGACGAGGGTTTCAGCAGCACCACCGGCTCCTCAGCCGTCAAGGGCATCAGTAGGGAAGACTGTCGTTGCACTGCCTTCTACGGCGAGGGCTTTGGAGGCGCCGACGGTGGGCACGCCTCCAACCCAGGGGCCGGCGACATGGGAGACAGTCGTTGCGCCACCTACTACGGCGAGGGCTTCGGAGGCGCCAACGCGTCCATGCCTCCTTCCCAGTGTCCGGTGGGGGCGAGTGGTTCTAGCCCTCTGTGTAAGAAGCTCCACGTGGGGTGGAGCTCCCAGACCTCCAGGTACGGCTCAACCTTCTGTTTAGGTTGTGTACTGAGTCGATGGATAGTGTGGTTGGCGACAGTGCCTGAGCCTGCGCCTAGGGCAGCTCTGGATGTCGGTACTCGGGCCCCCGAGCCCAGCCAACCGGCAGGCGCGGACGCCCCTGGTAGCGGCGCGGATGCTGCTGAGCGAGCTGCCAGCCCTCCTCCTTTTCCTTTACAGGTTGCCGTGGTGGTAGCCCCACCGGAAGATGAAGAGCCGGAGGGTGTCGAGGCAATCCCTCGCCTGGCAATGCTGAAGGCCGTCTCGCTCCCCAGGGCCGTGAGAGCAGTCCGCTCAAGCCTGGACCAGATGCAAGGCGTTCTCGAGCAGCACCGGCGACAGCCCCATTTAGGGTTCTGGCGAGGTTGACCGACCTCAATTCTAACCCAAACGCTCAGCTTTTGGGCTCTAAAGCACCAGGAGATCACGAGGAATCTGGAAATAGCTGCCAACTTTGCCAGAGAGCCCTCGAACCACGTCGTCACCGTGCGGCCGACGGGGTCCGACGGTTTTCCCTGGGAAAGACCTCGGAATTCTCGCTCTACACCTACTTTCTCGGCCTAGAATCGATGGAGGAGGTGCGCTAACTAGTGAGTATCTCATGTGCGAAGTTTGAATGGCTAAAACAAGAATTGATCGTGAATTTCACACTTTCCTACCTCGGGGTCGTGTTGCGCCACCCGGGATATAAGTCTCAAATTCCCGTGCTGTGATCCGTCAAGCACGTAAATGCTCCCAAAAATGAGACACAGATAAAGTGCCCCGATCCGAGATAATAGTGCGGGGTATGCCGTACAAGCAAAGAATCCGTGAGATGTACAGTTCAACATACTTTTTGGCGTTGTAGTTGGTATTGACCGGGATAAAATGGGCTACCGTTGTGAGCCGGTCGATGATCACCCACACTGAATCATGTTTCTAAAATGTAGTGGGTAAACCGAAGATGAAGTCCATGCTCACATCCTCCCACTTCTAGGCAGTAATGCCAAGTGGTTGTAACAATCCCGGTTTCTTCATGTGGTCATCCTTCACCCTTCGGCATGTATCACACTCAGACGCGTATTTCTCGATCTCCCGCTTCATCCGTGTCCATAAAAATTTGCTTCTGAGTTCTTGATACATCTTGTTGCTGCTGGGGTTAATAGAAAACTTTAACAAGTGAGCCTCATCAAAGATTTTCTTCCTCAATTCCGGGTTACGGGGTACGGCAATCCTGTCCATGAACCACACCACACCATCTCCGTCTTTCCAGAAACATTTCAATTCCCCACTGTCTACACGTCTCCGCAAATATGACATGCCCTTGTCATGTTTCTAGGCTGCCGCTATCTTTTCACGGATGGTGGGGATAAGAGCTAGGTTGTAGAGAGCTCCATGGAGAACCACATGCAATGGTGACTCACTCTCTTCGAACGGGGTGATGGTCAGATTATGAACGTGTGACTTGTGACTCGGCGCATCCGCCACCACGTTCGCCTTGCCGGGATGATAATGGATCTCTATTTCATAATCTTTTATCAGTTCTAACCATCTCCTCTGCCTCATGTTCAACTTCTTCTGAGTGAATATGTACTTGAGGCTCTTGTGGTCGGTATATAAATATACAAGGTTACCGAGTAGGTAGTGCCTCCACATCTTGAGTGTGAGTACCACAGCAGCGAGTTCTAAGTCATGAGTTGGATAGTTTTGCTCATTATTCTGGAGCTGCCATGATCCGTAGGCGACCACCCTTTGGTCTTGCATCAGCACACATCCAAGCCCAATGCCGGATGCATCGCAGTACACATCGAATGGTTTTGTTGTGTCTGGCTGCGCCAAAACCGATGCTGGTGTTAGGTGCTTCACTAATGCCTTGAACGCTGCTTCACTGTGACATCTGGTTCCGAAAATAGAACCAAGTGAATGCATATGTGTGCCCAGGATGTTCATCAAACATACATATATAATCCACAAACTAAATTATGAATATAACCACGAATAAATAGTGTTTAATTACTTTATTACAATGACTCAATGTCTCACTCATGAATATCTAATTTATTCTTGCAGCGGAAGACTCTAAACGACAGCGGAAAGTGACTAAAACAGCAGGCTCCAACTTCAACTCCACAGTCATGTTGACGGTAGTGCGCACGCCTAGTACTCCACATCTTCCTCAAAATATTCTTCTCCTGTAGCTGATGTATATGTGGTAATGCAAGGGTGAGTTCATGTCGTACTCAGCAAGTGCAGGAAAAGTATGACATGTAGCTTACAACAAGGTAGGGAATAAAAAGGCTCATTGCAGCAAGCAAATTTTATCTCATAAACACAGTAAAAACAACAACTATTTCTAGGTGAGTTTAATCCCAATATAACCAAGTAAATCAGCAACATTCTTTCATCATAATTCACTCTTTATCAAGTCTCAACCAACCATTAATTTTTCTCAAGTTCATATCATACTCATAAATATTCATAGCCATCTCTTTTTCATATAACCGAAACCAAACTCATTGTCATGACTCAAAACAGTCCCAAAACCAATCCCAATGACCATACAATAACCATACCGAATAAACTTCCCATGTTTTGCCTCTAATCATAGAAGTTGGCCAGGTGCTTGTGACCGGAAGCACGGCTATCATGATAGTTTTACACTCTGCAGAGGTGGCACCACTTTACCCACAAGTTTGTGATTTCATCACCCGTCGGCGACTAGAAAGAACCTCCATTATAAGTACACAACGTTCGGTGTATGGCCAAGAGATCACAAAATAGCCTTTACAAAGTGCTACTAGTATGTACAGACCCACTGAGGTTTCACCGGCAGGCTCGAATATCCATTCTCCCACCCACGGGCGCCCTCTTGTGCCGTATAGTTCCCAGGGCAGTCCCTCTCGACTCCCATTCCCCGCGCCATCCGACGGTCCATAACAAGCTAGCAACACACCTAATTAGTCAGCTAAGCCACACCCATATTTGGCCTTGTGGTGGCACTGTTTTCCTGGCAAGTGCTCGCATGAACCGGTCCTTAGATCTACGGCAAGTAAACCACCATCTCATTCAGCAACATCCACGAACCAAGGTTGCCTAGATCTCCGCGATTCCATGCTCATTAAAATCATCAAGTTCTCATCATCACTATTCATATGAGTGTAATAGCTAACCATGTTTTATTTCAGCTTCCCATATCCTGTAAGTCAAGCGAAGCAAAAAGGAAAAACGACCATACCTGACTCATCAACTTTCCCGGCGACAAGGATGGTTAACAAAACTAGTAACTCCTGTAAAAAGGCGTCCCATCAAGTTGACTCAAGCATACACATTTTCGTAAATAAAACAGTTTCAAAACATGGGATCAATATGGTCAAGGGGCACTTGCCTTGCTCCCGTGGTTCATGTTGCTCAAGCGTCTCAAAATCTTGGTGTTGTAGTTCCTCGTAGACGGCCTCTTGACCTTGTCATTCTACTCACGACCACACACATACAAAATTTACAGCAATAAATCATCATGCACAAACTTTACTCAAGATGCAATGGGGTAGATGAATGCAAATCCTATAGTGTAATTTTATAAAACCAGTTTGTACATGTTCTTGCATGTTTTAATGGGCTTTCATGGGGTTTTATGATGAACAAGGGTGATGGGATCAAGTGTGGACGTGGTGATGATCTTGTCACAAGATGTAGATCAATTCCACCGTCAAAAATCTATCAAAACATGATCTGTCCACACGCAAAAGTTTCTGCTCGAAGGGGCGAAGAAAATGGATGCGTAGAAACAGCGGCGACGTCGTAAGATGGGTAATGAAGACCTACCTCACTTCCTCTTTGTGGCAGGGCCTTCCTCCTAACAACGGCAGCAGCGGGGGATTTTTCTGTGGGGAATAGTAGGGCAGATCGTCGGGCTTCTTCTCCGGCGACGGCGAGGCGTGACGGGGCTCGACGGCGGGTCTCAACGGCAGGTCTCGATGACGGGGCTCAACGGCGGGGCTCGTCGGTGGGGCTCACCGGCGACCAAACTCCGGCAAGGGGGGGGGCTCAACTCGGCGTGTTGGGGGGAGGGCAGGGGCAACTCGGCGAGTTCGAGGGGGGGGGGGGCTACGGCCAAAGGTGTAGGGAGGGGCTGGGGGTTGTTTTTATAAGGGGGGGGGGAAGAAGAGTCCTAGCGAGATGAGACTCATCCCAAAGAGTCCTAGGGGTTTTCCCCCTCTAGGGCTGCTGCCAATTTGGGGGCAAATCCCCCCAAATGTGGGGCAAATTCCCCCCTTTGGGGAATTTGGGGAAGATTTGAAATTCTGGGAAAATTTGAAATGGCTCAATTCAGCTATCTTATTTCCATTTCTATGTCCCTTCCTCCATTTCTATATTCCCTTCTCCATTTCTATGGTTCTTTCTCCGTTTCTATGGTTCTTTCTCCATTTCTATGGTCCTTTCTCCATTTCTATGGTTCTTTCTCCATTTCTACTTCTTTTTAAATGCTTCTCTACATGAAAAATGTATGCAATGCATGGTAGTGAAATTGACGGTGTTACAAACCTACCCCCCTTAAAATGAATCTCGCCCTCGAGATTCGATAGAGTGGAGAAGAGATGGGGGAATTCTGCCTTGAGATCTTCTTCACGTTCCCATGTAGTTTCAGCTTCTGTGTGATGGCTCCATTGTACCTTGCACCAACGGATTACTTTGTTCCTCGTGACCCTTTCCTTCACGTCCAAGATTTTGACGGGGTGTTCCGCGTAGGTCAGATCCTCTTGAAGCTCTAGCTCATCCACTGGTACTTGTTGTTCTGGTACTCTTAGACATTTCTTGAGCTGGGATACGTGAAATACGTCGTGCACGTCGGAGAGGTGTGTTGGCAGCTCTAGTTGATAGGCTACCTCTCCTCGTTTGCCCAAAATCTTGAATGGCCCAATGTAGCGAGGTGCTAATTTGCCTTTGACGTTGAACCATCGTTGGCCCCGGATAGGCGATACCTTAAGATACACGAAGTCTCCCACCTCGAAGGTCAATCTTCTTCGCCTATTGTCCGCATAACCCTTTTGTCGTGACTGAGCGGCCTTTAAGTTTTCACATATCGTTTGGACTTGCTTTTCAGCGTCTTGCAGCACTTCGGATCCAAATACTTGGCTTTCTCCGGTCTCATTCTAGAACAGCGGTGTTCTACACCGTCTACCATACAATGCTTCGAAGGGTGACATCTTCAAGCTGGCTTGGTAACTGTTGTTGTACGAGAATTCAGCATATGGCAAGCTCTTATCCCAACTACGCCCATGTTTAAAGGTGCAAGCTCTCAACATGATTTCCAAAATCTTATTTGTCCTCTCGGTTTGCCCGTCGGCTTGCGGGTGGTATGCGGAGCTGAAATTCAATCGTGTACCCATGGCTTCATGCAGCTTCTTCCAGAATCTAGAGGTAAATTGAGAACCTCGATCTGAAACTATCCTCTTCGGAACTCCATGACAACACACGATTTGCTCCATATATAGCTCGGCTAGTTGTGTGATGGTGTACATGGTTCTAACAGGAAGAAAATGGGTTGTTTTCGTCAATCGTTCCACGATAACACAAATGGAGTCGTAACCGGACTGAGTACGCGGCAATCCTACTATGAAATCCATGCTGATGTCTTCCCACTTCCACTCGGGTACTTTTAATGGCTGCAACAATCCAACGGGTCTTTGATGTTCGGCCTTCACTCGTTGGCACGTGTCTCATAGGGAAACATATTCAGCAATGTCCCTTTTCATACCATCCCACCAGTAGCATGTTTTCAGTTCCTTGTACATCTTTGTACAGCCGGGGTGTATGGAATAAGGTGAGTCATGTGCCTCCTTTAATATCGTGTCGTGGATGTGCTTCTCATTAGGCACACAAATCCTTTTCCCTAACCAAAGCGTGCTATTCTCGTCTTCCTTAAAATCCTCATCTATGCCTGTCGGATTCTTTTCTTGATTTCCTCATCCGTTGCTTGGCCATCTCGTATCTCTTGTTCCAGTCTTCAGTTCAGTTCTATCACCTCCATGTCGTTCAAGAACCCGAGATGTGACCGTTCAAACTCCTTATGCAGCTCGGGTGGCAGCTCCCAAACCGTGATTTGGTGACATGCTCCTTTTCAGCTCAACGCATCAGCTACTACATTGGCCTTTCCTGGGTGATAGTTGATTCCAACATCATAATCCTTGATGAGTTCCAACCCTCGACCCTGCCTCAAATTCAGATCCGTTTGCGTGAATATATACTTGAGGCTTTTGTGATCAGTATAGATCTCACATCGGTGACAAAGGATGTAATGCCTCTATGTCACACCCGGTTTTTCCGAAGAACAACCAAGTGAATATCACATGTATGCCAGGATCATTTTCTCATACATGTGATGACAAATAGTGAAGCATCATTTATTACAAGCCAGGTGTCGAATATAAATAAGTCTTACATAGCAAATGTCTCGATGGACAATAATAAGTTCATCACAAGTAAATAAACTAGCAGTGGAATATTATTCTTGAGGGCTCCGTCACAGGCGTTGCCCGGGGTCTCCATGAACCTAGAAACCTTCTTCGGGTCCAAAGTCTTGGTCATTATACACCACCTCATTATCTTGACCTGAGCAGCAATATAAACCAACAAATATGCAAGGTTGAGTACCAATGGTACTCAGCAAGTGTGGGAAAATTATATCATGCATGGCTAGAACAAGGAGAGGTTGAACTCAGGGTTAAAGCACTACGCAATTAATACCTATCACCTTAGCTTATTAAGCACCTACATTACTACACAAGTGAAATGGTCCCAATCTCCCATCCTATCATCATAATCACATAACCATAACATCATTTCCAATGTTAAGCTCCCCGCTTAACATCCACAACTTCCAAAACCATCAATCCTCTAATCATGAATAAGTCCAAGCCGCTCTTGACCGTGAGCACGGCTGTCATGACAGTTTTGACTCTGCAGAGTTTGTACCACTGTACCCACATGTAGTGATTTCATCCCCCGTTGCCGGGTGGACTAAAAGAACCTCCATTATGCCAGTGGCTACGAACCACATTCACACTTCCCAGGTGTGTAGCCAGGAGATCACTACGAAGCCTTTACAAAGGGATTCCCGACGAGCATGGGCCCACTGAGGTTTCACCCCTAACAGCATACAAGAGGCTCCAACCCCGCTGCAGTGGCCCCCTCTTGAGCCTTGCGGTTCATATGGTAGTCCAGCTAACACCTACTCCCCGCACCATCCAACACACCCATACTACGCCGGGGATACACCTAATTAATTGGCCAAGCTGCCCCATCTCAGCATGTGGTTGGCACTGTAAAGCCAGGTTACATGCTCCATGAACCGGTCCTTAGGATCCAGGCAAGTACTAAACACAAACCCGAGTCTCATGCACCCAGCACACAACCAAAACATCCAACTTGCCTTGATCCCTACATCTACATAACTCACAATATCTCATTCATGAGTATGGTAAAATAAACTGATGATCTCATATCCCAAATATCCCATTCTAAGCATGGCTAAGCATATGCATAATAATAAATGACATGATAAAATGAATCCCAACCCAAGCTACAAGGAAACAAGATAATGCAATTCTAGGGAAACTTCCTAGCATGGGTTTCATATTTCATTTGACAATGCAAATAATTCTATCTACACATCCTAGCATAGGATCAAAGTGGTCAAGGACACTTGCCTCCTTCCTGCTGCTCTTGAAATGGGTAGTCCTGATCTTGGAAAGGAATAACTTGCTCTTGAGCAGGTTCTACATCATACCATCACACATAGCAAAAGAAAAACAACAATCCATAAGACATAGTTCACACTTCTACTTCATACAAACCACACATTCATAGTTATGAAAGTCATTCACCATTATATGTGTTGTGGTTACTCTATGTGTGTTGATTTGTGGCTTGCGTGCACTTTTAATCATGTGTATATGATTCCTACTTTTGTGTTCACATTTATACTTACCTACTATATATATATGAGTTTCCAATTTAAATAAATTCCTTATATTCAACTACTACACCTTTTTTCTACCAAGTATGTAGTAAAGGTATTTTTCTTCTCCATATGTGCCTTCAGAATTTCTACCAACCCTAAACTGAATTCTTTGGATTTTAGACACTCCATTTATCATTTACTAGTTGCTATATTTTCAGATTTATTTTCCTATCCATAAATGTGTACTTTATTATGAAAATAGTAATACACATCATCTAAACAGAATAGGTTCTGGTCCTAAATAATTTAATAACATATTTTGACCTTTGCCTCAGATGTAAACTATTTCACAATTATTTTCCCTATTTTCTAGAACTATTCTTTACTTAAAATGTGTCCCTAAATGTGAATAATAAATTAAACATTCATTTCAGCCCAAAACATATTTTTATCTCACTCCAAAATTTTCTAAATACTGAGAAAGTTTTTAATTTAATTTTGACAATATGTTTGTCCCACTTTTTAAATTTTAAATACTAGCCACATATTCAATTTCCTAAATTAAATACTAAACAGGGCTAAAAAGGTAAACCCACCCCACTACAGGGTCTATAATATTATTTTCAGAATTTCCAGGGGTATAGCTACACTTATCAGAGGGGTTTTTCCTAATTTTTATTAAGTCCAGGGGTTAAAACTGATTTTTAAATGAATTTACATGATTTTCTGAAGTTCTAGGGGCTAGATCAGAAGTTTTCGGGGCTAGCTCTTATTTCCCGAGAACCCCAGAGGGTAGCACGTAAGATTTCCAGTCTTTATAACGCGGGGCTGACGTGGACCGTCCGATTTTAAACCGACGGCTGAGATTATAACGTCGAACCGGTACGCGGGGATTTAAAGTCTACCGTGCGATTTAAAATAAACGGCGCACAAGCGGCCACGTCGCTCTGATCGAGCGCGGGCGGCGCTGCCGGCGGCGCACGGCGGCGGAAAGCGGCGATCTCGCCGGAGACTTTCGGATCTTCGAGAATTCTTCCTAGAACTGTGATTTTATGGCATAGATCGGTGGAGGAGAGGTCGGGGATCTCACCTCGGGGGTTTTCTTGAGCTCGGAGGTCCTGGAAAGTGATCGGCGACAAGGTCCGAGGTGAATTCACGGCGAGGCTCGTCGGCGCTGTGTTTACACCGCAAGTCACCGAGTTTTCTGCACCTGCAAGGTTCCCCGGAGGCGTTGGATCAAGACCAGCGAGTTAGATCGGAATTTCCGAGCTTAGATCGGCCAGAATTCGCCGGAGAAGTCTCGGTTCTCACCGGAGGAAAATCGGCGGATCGCGGGGGAAAACAGAACGAGGCCGGGGTTTTTATAGACGGGAGAGGGCGGCGGGGTGGTTTAGATCATGTCCGCGTTGCCTACGAACAGAATTCAGCGGGGATACGCCGAAATCCCGATCGGTTTTGATTCGGGTGAGAGGGAGTCCGGCGCGGGCGCGAGGTAGACGACGATCTGGTGGGTCCCACCTGTCAGCGGAGGGAAGCGGCGCGCGCGGCTGCGGGGCTGGCGCGGGCGCTGGCTGGGCCGGCTGGTGGGTTTCGGCCCACTGGCTGGTTTTTTTCTGTTTTCTCTTTTTCTTTTTTCTATTTCTTTTCTGATTTGAGTTTAATTTGAATTCCAGTTTGAATTTAAATTTTTGCAAAACATGCAAGACGTCCAAAAAATTTTTAAATTCCCCTCTAATCATGATTTAGGGTTTTGAATCAAAATTTTGGGGTGTTACAGCTCTACCCCCCTTAAAAGAAATCTCGTCCTCGAGATTGGTGTTTCTAAGAAAACAATTCCGGAAATTGTGCCTTGAGCTCATCTTCCGGCTCCCAGGTGGCTTTCTCTTCTGAGTGATGCTTCCACTGCACCTTGCACATCCGGATTCTTTTATTTCTGGTGAGGCGTTCCATTGTCTCCAAAATCTTGTATGGTTGCTCCGCATAAGACAAATCTTCAGCTACATCCACTTCATTCATGGGTAACACCTCTTCAGGCGTTCTCAGGCATTTCTTGAGTTGTGACACATGGAACACATCGTGCACATCCGATAGACGAGCCGGTAATTCTAGTTGATACACCACTTCGCCTTTCCTCTCCAAAACTTGAAAGGGTCCGATGTATCGAGGTGACAACTTCCCTTTCACCTTGAACCGACGAAGTCCTCTGATAGGGGACACCTTGAGATAAATATAGTCTCCCACGTTGAAAACGAGCTCTCTTCTTCGTACATCAGCATAACTCTTTTGGCGCGTCTGTGCTATCCTCAAATTGTTGCGAATTTCCCTTACCTTCGCCTCGGCTTCTTGTAGTACTTCTGGACCAAACACTTTACTTTCCCCTGTTTGGTTCCAAGATAGGGGAGTTCTGCACTTCCTCCCGTACAAGGCTTCAAACGGTGACATCTTCATACTAGCTTGATAGCTGTTGTTATAGGAAAACTCCGCATACGGTAAGTTCTTGTCCCAACTCCGATTGTTTTTGAGTGCACATGCCCTTAGCATATCTTCAAGGATCTGATTGGTTCTTTCCGTCGCCCATCAGTTTGGGGATGATAGGCAGAACTAAAGTTCAGATGGGTTCCCATGGTTTCGTGCAACTTCTGCCAGAATCTTGAGGTGAACTGTGTCCCTCGATCCGACACAATCTTCTTTGGCACTCCATGGTAACACATGATCCTTGACATGTACAACTCTGCCAATTTGGATCCGCTGTAGCTTTCTTTCACGGGGATGAAATGAGCTACCTTGGTTAGCCTGTCAATGATGACCCATATCGAATCATATCCTGATTGGGTCCTAGGCAATCCCACGATGAAATCCATGCTGATTTCCTCCCATTTCCATTCAGACACTTTGAGTGGTTGCAATAATCCCGCGGGTCGTTGATGTTCTGCTTTCACCAACTGACATGTGTCACATAGGGCAACATGTTCCGCGACATCTCGCTTCATGCCATACCACCAATACCTGCTCTTGAGGTCCTGGTACATTTTCGTACTCCCAGGATGAATGGAATAGTCAGAATCGTGAGCGTCCTTCAAAATCAATTCACGGATCTCCTTTACTTCTGGCACACAGATTCTTTTCCCGTGCCACACCGTTCCTTGTTCATCCTCCCTAAAACTAGGAGCTTTATTTTCCTTGATGAGCTGCCTGATTTCTTGTATCTTCTCGTCTTTCTTTTGACCATCGCGTATGTCTTGCTCTAGTGTGGAGTCCACTTCCATGGCGATGGCTTCACCACTATTCACAAGGCATAGATTGAGCCTTATAACCTCGTCCTTCAATTCTGCAGGCAGGTCTTTTAAGCTCAACTTATTGACTTGCACTTTCCGACTTAAAGCATCGGCCACGACGTTTGCTTTCCCAGGATGATAGATGATGCCCACATCAAAGTCATTGATTAGCTCTAACCATCTCCTTTGTCTGAGGTTGAGGTCTGGCTGTGTGAAAATGTACTTTAAACTCTTATGATCCGTATATATCTCCGTCCTCTTCCCCATCAAATAGTGTCACCAAATTTTCAACGCGTGTACCACTGCGGCTAGTTCTAGGTAA
This sequence comes from Neostapfia colusana, assembly GCA_030760725.1. Taxonomy (NCBI): domain Eukaryota; kingdom Viridiplantae; phylum Streptophyta; class Magnoliopsida; order Poales; family Poaceae; genus Neostapfia; species Neostapfia colusana. The sequence goes on from JASWHV010000011.1 coordinate 24,286,989, forward strand.
TGTGTAGGATAGTTCTTCTCGTGCTTCCGGAGCCGTCGGGATGCATAAGCCACGACGTGCCCTTCTTGCATGAGAACACATCCCAACCCGTTTCCAGAGGCATCGCAGTACACCGTAAAGCTCTTTTGCATATCTGGCATAACCAGCACTGGGTCTGTTGTCAATCTTTCCTTTAACTCCTGAAAACTCTTCTCGCACTGCGGCGTCCATGTGAATGTGATTCCCTTCTCCAACAGTTTAGTGAGAGGTCTCGAGATCTTGGAGAATCCTTCAATAAACCGTCGATAGTATCCAGCCAATCCCAAGAAGCTTCAAACTTCCCCGACATTTTCAGGGGTCTTCCACTTCTGTATATCCTCGATTTTAGTAGGATCCACGGAGATTCCTCCCTCCGAGATTATATGTCCTAAGAAGGGAACTTTCTTCAGCCAAAACTCACACTTGCTCAACTTGGCATATAGTTGGTGTTCTCTTAGCCTCTGCAACACCAACCTTAGATGTTTCTCATGTTCTTCTTCATCTTTGGAGAAGACGAGAATGTCATCTATGAAAACCACCACAAATTTGTCCAGATATTCCATGAATACCTTGTTCATGAGATACATGAAGTATGCCGGGGCATTAGTTAGCCCGAAAGGCATGACGGTGTATTCATACAGTCCGTACCGAGATACGAAAGCTGTCTTGGGAATATCAGATTGCCTTATCTTGAGTTGGTGGTATCCCGACCTGAGATCAATTTTCGAGAACACACAGGCGCCTCTCAACTGATCAAACAAGTCTTCAATGCGGGGTAATGGGTACTTGTTCTTGATGGTTACCTCATTCAAAGCACGGTAATCCACGCATAACCTTTGGGTTCCGTCCTTCTTGGGCACAAATATCACCGGAGCTCCCCATGGTGAGGAACTAGGACGAATATACCCCTTCTCCGACAATTCTCTCAAATGATCCTTGAGTTCTTCCAGCTGCTTGGAGTCCATCCGATAAGGTCTTTTGTAAGTCGGGGCTGTTCCAGGTACTAGCTTAATTGCAAATTCCACTTCACGATCGGGAGGCATACCTGGCAACTCCTCCGGAAAAACATCTGGATATTCCCTGATGGTCCTGATTTCCTCAACTTTCACCTCAACTTGATTTAATTTAATGTCCCTCCTAGGCTCGTGTATTGTTATGAACTTTACTCTTGTGCCACTAGGGTGAGTTAGTTCCACCGTTCTGGTCGAACAATGAATGATTCCTTTATGTTTGGTCAACCAATCCATACCCAAAATAATATCTATCCCTTGTGAATCTATCACTATGAGGTTAGCAGTAAATACTACTCCATTAATGTCTAGGTTCACTTTGGGACACACTTGTCTTGTCCTTATTTCTCCACCTGGAGAGTTTACGGCTAGCATATGGTTCATTTGTGTTGTTGCTAGGTCATACTTCTTAACAAACCCTTGAGCAATGAACGAATGGGTAACACCAGAATCAAACAGTAGGGTTGCAAGGTGTAAATTGGCAGGAAACTTACCAACTACCACGTCGGGTGCATCTTGTGCTTCCTCCATAGTGACGTGGTTCACCCGTCCTCTCATTACATTCTGCTGTTGTGGCTGCGCGGGCTTCTTCTTTGGGCATTTGTGGGCGTAGTGCCCCACTTCACCACAGCTAAAACATTGCACCCCAACCTTAGGTGCCTGGCCTTTGTTGTCTTGGGGTTGGTTTGGGGGTCCTTGCACTGCTGGTCGAGGTGGATATGTGGGGCGAGGCTGCTGCACAAACTGACGTTGCGGCTGTGCTGGTGCTGCCGGTGGCCTGTAGTTCGGGTTGTACCCTCTTGGTGCTGAGTAGTGTACCGCAGCACAGTTCGTCTGCCCTGCTGGTTGCTGCATCAGACGTGGGCGGGTGTTGCTCCCTGAGGCTTGATGTGACCACCCGGCCTTCCTCTTATTTTCATTTTCCAAGGCCTTTAGCTTCCTTTCTACCACAAACGCTCTGTCCACCATCTTTTGGAAGCTTTCATACTCATTTGAGGACATTGCACACTGCATTTCTGCGGTAAGTCCTTCCACGAAACAATCTTGTTTCTGCTCATCAGTCTCTATGTCCCGTGGGGCATAACGGGATAGTTGAGTAAATTTAGTGAGGTATTCCCTCACCGTCATGTTTCCCTGCTGCAGTCCCAAAAACTCCTTCCTCTTGTTTTTGAGTTCACCTCTTGGGATGTAATGGTTGCGGAAGCTACGCTTGAACTCTTCCCAAGTGATGTTCTCAGGGTCATGATGGGCAGCCACGTAGGCGGTCCACCAATCAGCAGCAGGTCCATGCAATTGATGAGAGGCAAACAGTACCCTCTCATACCATTGGCACTGGATGATCCTCATCTTGCTTTCAATGGTCTTTAGCCAATCATCGGCCTCCAGAGGTTCAGCAGCACTTGCAAACTTTGGAGGTTGAGTTCCTAGAAACTCACTCAACCTTGGTTGGCGTGGTGCAGCTTGTGGAGGTGGAACTTGATGCAAGTTGACCACCACTTGAGTCAAGTTCTGGATGAGCTGATTCTGATTCTCCAGCATTTGGTGGAGAGGATCAACTTCTTCACGGCGACCACCCCGGTCCTGGCCTCCAGAAAGATGAGGGTTGCATGCCTCATCGTTGTTGTTGGCGGGGTTGGCAGCACGTCCTTTTCCTCTTCCGGCCATCTGGCAGAATCAACCAATGTTAATTTGAAAACATTTAGTATCATCTTACTACTTTCATTTGTTTGTACTTTGAAGTGTTGAGGCTTTGTTATAATTTTACGAGGGTTCATATCTCACACCAAATAAATGCACTATTATTTCATGTGGGTTCACACACCAAAGCAAAACAATCTGAAGATGAGGCTGTGGACAATTGCTCATGGCTTCCACAACTCACGTTACACACCAAGCATTAACACACCCTTAACTTAACGTAACGACTCGACTATTCGACATCTTGCTAACTAAGGGAAGGACTCTACACTACTCGTTTTCTTGAGCTGGCTCCTCGGGATCTTCCTCATCATTTCGGCTGCCTTCTGACTCTGCTTTGGGTGGGGAGGCTGCTGGTGGAGAAGTGCGACGACGCCTGATCGCTCGGCGATCCGGGGAGTCAGGAGTCCATGTATCATTCACAGTGACACACAGTTCATTCCCATCTCCTCTTTCTCTCGCCCTTAAGCAAGCTCGCAGCAACGCCTCCGTTTCCTTCAGGGTGTCCCGGACATCCTGAAGCTCTTGTTGACACTCCTGCAGTCGAGTGCTGAGCATAGCAGCATCCTCCAAGCACAAGTCCATGTGCTCATGAGAAGTCCCTTGCTGCACCGGCGGGTACTTGTATTCCGTGGTATCACTCTCACGCTGGAGGACATACATGTACTCAGTTTTGTCCAAGTGGCGACGATAGATGTGACTCTGGCAGGTGATGGCCTCCCAGGTGACATCTTTTCCCGCATCGACCTGTGTCGCTCTACAAGCTGGAGAGTGGTGAATCTTAAGCAGCTGATTTTCGTGTATTATCCTCATCTCTGAACTCCATTCTTCCCTCTTCTCACGGATGGTCCTGGTAGAGTTATAGTGGATGATTAGCTTGCCTGTATTGCCGGCGGCTTCGAGCATACGCCGAAGACGGCGCAATAAGCCTCCTACTGCCAATCCGTAGGAAAGGTACGTCACCGGACGACTCTCCTCTCTCTCGGCAAGGGCAACTACGGGAACTCTCCCTCCTGTGGACTTGCGAGCGGTGCGAATCATGCGAACCATCTAAAACAAAAAGAATTTAAAATTAGGTTAGATAAACTCTCAAACAAAAATCCTATTTTGAATGAAAATTGGGGTAAGATGAAGAAAGTGACTCATTAAATAACACTTTTCAACACACACCTTGTAAAAATAGTTTTTAAGAAAATAAGGCCCTTAAATACGTCTATTTCTACCTAGGTCCACGTTCCTACGGGCAACCTTGGCTCTGATACCACTTCTGTCACACCCAGTTTTTCCGAAGAACAACCAAGTGAATATCACATGTATGCCAGGATCATTTTCTCATACATGTGATGACAAATAGTGAAGCATCATTTATTACAAGCCAGGTGTCGAATATAAATAAGTTTTACATAGCAAATGTCTCGATGGACAATAATAATTTCATCACAAGTAAATAAACTAGCAGCGGAATATTATTCTTGAGGGCTCCGTCACAGGCGTTGCCCGGGGTCTCCATGAACCTAGAAACCTTCTTCGGGTCCAAAGTCTTGGTCATTATACACCACCTCATTATCTTGACCTGAGAAGCAATATAAACCAACAAATATGCAAGGTTGAGTACCAATGGTACTCAGCAAGTGTGGGAAAATTATATCATGCATGGCTAAAACAAGGAGAGGTTGAACTCAGGGTTAAAGCACTACGCAATTCATACCTATCACCTTAGCTTATTAAGCACCTACATTACTACACAAGTGAAATGGTCCCAATCTCCCATCCTATCATCACAATCACATAACCATAACATCATTTACAATGTTAAGCTCCCCGCTTAACATCCACAACTTCCAAAACCATCAATCCTCTAATCATGAATAAGTCCAAGCCGCTCTTGACCGTGAGCATGGCTGTCATGACAGTTTTGACTCTGCAGAGTTTGTACCACTGTACACACATGTAGTGATTTCATCCCCCGTTGCCGGGTGGACTAAAAGAACCTCCATTATGCCAGTGGCTACAAACCACATTCACACTTCCCAGGTGTGTAGCCAGGAGATCACTACGAAGCCTTTACAAAGGGATTCCCGACGAGCGTGGGCCCACTGAGGTTTCACCCCTAACAGCATACAAGAGGCTCCAACCCCGCTGCAGTGGCCCCCTCTTGAGCCTTGCGGTTCATATAGTAGTCCAGCTGACACCTACTCCCCGCACCATCTAACACACCCATACTACGCCGGGGATACACCTAATTAATTGGCCAAGCTGCCCCATCTCAGCATGTGGTTGGCACTGTAAAGCCAGCTTACATGCTCCATGAACCGGTCCTTAGGATCCAGGCAAGTACTAAACACAAACCCGAGTCTCGTGCACCCAGCACACAACCAAAACATCCAATTTGCCTTGATCCCTACCTCTACATAACTCACAATATCTCATTCAAGAGTATGGTAAAATAAACTGATGATCTCATATCCCAAATATCCCATTCTAAGCATGGCTAAGCATATGCATAATAATAAATGACATGATAAAATGAATCCCAACCCAAGCTACAAGGAAACAAGATAATGCAATTCTAGGGAAACTTCCTAGCATGGGTTTCATATTTCATTTGACAATGCAAATAATTCTATCTACACATCCTAGCATAGGATCAAAGTGGTCAAGGACACTTGCCTCCTTCCTGCTGCTCTTGAAATGGGTAGTCCTGATCTTGGAAAGGAATAACTTGCTCTTGAGCAGGTTCTACATCATACCATCACACATAGCAAAAGAAAAACAACAATCCATAAGACATAGTTCACACTTCTACTTCATACAAACCACACATTCATAGTTATGAAAGTCATTCACCATTATATGTGTTGTGGTTACTCTATGTGTGTTGATTTGTGGCTTGCATGCACTTTTAATCATGTGTATATGATTCCTACTGTTGTGTTCACATTTATACTTACCTACTATATATATATGAGTTTCCAATTTAAATAAATTCCTTATATTCAACTACTACACCTTTTTTCTACCAAGTATGTAGTAAAGGTATTTTTCTTCTCCATATGTGCCTTCAGAATTTCTACCGACCCTAAACTGAATTCTTTGGATTTTAGACACTCCATTTATCATTTACTAGTTGCTATATTTTCAGATTTATTTTCCTATGCATAAATGTGTACTTTATTATGAAAATAGTAATACACATCATCTAAACAGAATAGGTTCTGGTCCTAAATAATTTAATAACATATTTTGACCTTTTCCTCAGATGTAAACTATTTCACAATTATTTTCCTATTTTCTAGAACTATTCTTTACTTAAAAACGTGTCCCTAAATGTGAATAATAAATTAAACAGATTCATTTCAGCCCAAAACATATTTTTATCTCACTCCAAAGTTTTCTAAATACTGAGAAAGTTTTTAATTTAATTTTGACAATATGTTTGTCCCACTTTTTAAATTTTAAATACTAGCCACATATTCAATTTCCTAAATTAAATACTAAACAGGGCTAAAAAGGTAAACCCACCCCACTACAGGGTCTATAATATTATTTTCAGAATTTTCAGGGGTATAGCTACACTTATCAGAGGGGTTTCTCCTAATTTTTATTAAGTCCAGGGGTTAAAACTGATTTTTAAATGAATTTACATGATTTTCTGAAGTTCCAGGGGCTAGATCAGAAGTTTCCGGGGCTAGCTCTTATTTCTCGAGAACCCCAGGGGGTAGCACATAAGATTTCCAGTCTTTATAACGCGGGGCTGATGTGGACCGTCCGATTTTAAACCGACGGCTGAGATTATAACGTCGAACCGGTACGCGGGGATTTAAAGTCTACCGTGCGATTTAAAATAAACGGCGCACAAGCGGCCACGTCGCTCTGATCGAGCGCGGGCGGCGCTGCCGGCGGCGCACGGCGGCGGAAAGCGGCGATCTCGCCGGAGACTTTCGGATCTTCAAGAATTCTTCCTAGAACTGTGATTTTATGGCATAGATCGGTGGAGGAGAGGTCGGGGATCTCACCTCGGGGGTTTTCTTGAGCTCGGAGGTCCTGGAAAGTGATCGGCGACGAGGTCCGAGGTGAATTCACGGCGAGGCTCGTCGGCGCTGTGTTTACACCGCAAGTCACCGAGTTTTCTGCACCTGCAAGGTTCCCCGGAGGCAGTGGATCAAGACCAGCGAGTTAGATCGGAATTTCCGAGCTTAGATCGGCCAGAATTCGCCGGAGAAGTCTCGGTTCTCACCGGAGGAAAATCGGCGGATCGCGGGGGAAAAACAGAACGAGGCCGGGGTTTTTATAGACGGGGGAGGGCGGCGGGGTGGTTTAGATCATGTCCGCGTCGCCAACGAACAGAATTCAGCGGGGATACGCCGAAATCCCGATCGGTTTTGATTCGGGTGAGAGGGAGTCCGGCACGGGCGCGAGGTAGACGACGATCTGGTGGGTCCCACCTGTCAGTGGAAGGAAGCGGCGCGTGCGGCTGCGGGCTGGCGCGGGCGCTGGCTGGGCCGGTTGGTGGGTTTCGGCCCACTGGCCGGTTATTTTCTGTTTTCTGTTTTTCTTTTTTCTATTTCTTTTCTGATTTGAGTTTAATTTGAATTCCAGTTTGAATTTGAATTTTCGCAAAACATGCAACACGTCCAAAAAATTTTAAATTCCCCTCTAATCATGATTTAGGGTTTTGAATCAAAATTTTGGGGTGTTACACTCTAAATCTTCAAGGCATGTACCACGGCTGCAAGTTAAAAGTTGTAACACCCTCAAAATTCATTTTCATGCATTGCATACATTTTTCATGTAGAGAAGCATTATAAAACAAGTAGAAATGGAGAAAGAACCCTACAAATGGAGAAAGAACTATAGAAATGGAGAAAGAACCATAGAAATAGAGAAAGAACCATAGAAATGGATAAAGAACCATAGAAATGGAGGAAGGAACAATAGAAATGGAGGAAAAACCACAGAAATGGAGAAGAGAATATAGAAATGGAGAATGGGGCATAGAAATGGAGAAGGGAAATATAGAAATGGAGAATGGGGGCATAGAAATGGAGAGATGAATGTAGAAATGGAGAATGGGACATAGAAATGGAGAGGGGAATGTAGAAATAGAGAATGGTACATAGAAATAGAGAGGGGAATGTAGAAATGGAACAAGTGACATAGAAATGGTGAGGAATGGGAAAAAGATAGCTGAGATGAGCCATTCCCAAATTTCCTCAAATTTTGCCCAAAATTTCCAAATTCCCCAATTCCACAAAAGGGGAATTTTCCCCACATTTGGAGGGAATTTCCCCAAATTGGACGCACCAATTAAGGGGGAGACCCCTTGGCTGCATCCCTTAAGGGGGGAAACCCTATTCCCCACCTTTAGGACTCTTTGGTTAAGTCCCCCACCTCTAGTACTCTTTGGTTAAATCCCCCACCATTAGGACTCTTTGTTTCCACCTTTAGGACTCTTTGGTTGAGTCCCATCTTGCTAGGACTCTTTGTTTCCACCCCTAGGACTCTTTGGTTGAGTCCCATCTTGCTAGGACTCTTTGTTTCCACCCCTAGGACTCCCCCCTTATAAATATAACCCCCACCCCCTGCTGCCAAGCCCCTTCCTTGCTGCCAAGTCACCAAGTTCCCCCCTCGCCTGAATTTGGCCGCCGTCGAGCCCCGTCACGCCTCGCCGTCGCCGGAGAAGAAGCCCGACGATCTGTCCTGCCCTAATCTCCCATAGAAAAACTCCTCGCTGCTGCCATTGCTAGGAGAAAGGCCCTGCCACAAGGAGGAAGTGAGGTAGGTCTCCATTACCCATCTTACGACATTGCCGCTGTTTCTACGCATCCGTTTTCTTCGCCCCCTTCAAGTAGAAACTTTTACGTGTGGACAGATCGTATTTTGATTGGTTTTTGACGGTGGAATTGATCTAGATCTTGAGTCAAGATCATCAACACGTCCACACTTGATGCCAGCACCCTTGTTCATCATAAAAACCCATTAAAGTCCGTTAAAACATGCAAGAACACATACAAACTAGTTTAATAAAACAGCACCATAGGATTTGCATTCATCTACCCCATTGCATCTTGAATAAAGTTTGTGCATGATGATTGATTGCTGTAAATTTTGTATGTGCATGGTCGTGAGTAGAAGGACAAGCTCAAGAGGCCATCTACGAGGAGTTACAGCACCAAGACTTCGAGACGCTTGAGCAACAAGAACCACGGGAGCAAGGAAAGTGCCCCTTGACCATATTGATCCCATGTTTCGAAACTGTTTTGTTTGCGAAAACTTGTATGCTTGAGTCAACTTGATGGGACACCCTTTTATAGGAGTTTACTAGTTTTTTAACCATCCTTTTCGCCGGGAAAGTTGATGAGTCGGGTATGGTCAATTTTCCTTTTTGCTTCGCTTAATCTACGGGATACGGGAAGCTGAATTAAAACATGTTTAGCTACTACACTCATATGAATAATGATGAGAACTTGATGATGTTGATGAGCATGGAATCGGGGAGATCTAGGCAAGATTGGTTCGTGGATGTTTCTGAATGAGATGGTGGTTTACTTGCCGTAGATCTAAGGACCGGTTCATGCCAGCATAAGCCAGAAAAATAGTGCCACCACAAGGAAAAATATGGGTGCGGCTTAGCTGACTAATTAGGTGTGTTTCTAGCTTGTTATGGACCGTGGATGGCGCGGGGAATGGGAGTCGAGGAGGACTGCCCTGGGAACTGCATGGCACAAGAGGGGCCCGTGGGTGGGAGAATGGTGATTTGAGCCTGCCTGTGAAACCTCAGTGGGTCTGTACATCTAGTAGCCCCTTTGTAAAGGCTATTTTGTGATCTCTTGGCCATACATCGACGGTTGTGTACTGGTATAAAGGAGGTTCTGCAGTCACCGACGGGTTACAAAATCATGAACTTGTGGGTAAAGTGGTGCCACCTCTGCAGAGTGTAAAACTATCATGATAGCCGTGCTTCCGGTCACAAGCACCTGGCCAACTCACATGATTAGAGGCAAATTTGGGATGTTTATTTGGTATGGTTATGGTATGGACATTGGGATTGGTTTTGGGACTATTTTGAGTTATGAAAGTGAGTTTGGTTTCGATTATATGAATATGAGATGGTTATGAATATTTATGAGCATGAGATGAATTTGAGAAAGATTAATGGCTGGATGAGACTTGATAAATGGTGCATTATGATGAAAGAATGTTGCTGATTTACTTGGATATATTGGGCTTTAACTCACCTAGAAATAGTTGCTGTTTTTACTATGCATTTGAAATAAAATTTGCTTGCTGCAAAGAGCCTTTTTATTTCATACCTTGTTGTACTACATGTCATGCTTTTCCCGCACTAACTGAGTACGACATGTACTCACCCTTGCATTACCACATAAACATCAGCTACAGGAGATGAGTACTTCGAGAACCATGTGGAGTACTAGGCGTGTGAACTACCGCCAACATGCCTGTGGAGTTGAAGTTGGAGTCTGCTGTTTAGTTATTTCCGCTGTCGTTTAGAGTCTTCCGCTGCAAGAATAAGTTAGATATTCATGAGTGAGACATTGAGTAATTGTAATAAAGTACTTAAACACTATTTATTTGTGGTTATATTCTGAATTCAGTTTGTGGATTACATGTGTATGTCTGATGAACATCCTGGGCACACATATGCATTAACTTGGTTCTATTTTCAGAACCGGGTGTCACAGATTGGTATCAGAGCCACGTTGACCGTAGGACGCAAGTCTAGGTAGAATGTACACTCTAAAACACATATGAACACCCCTCTAAACTGCTATTTTCGAAAATTTCTTGCTGCTGCACTTTACTTGTCAATTCAGCCACCGCAAAGTGCTATTTTCAGCCGCTCTTTTTCTCTTCTATTGGACAGCAACACTTTTGTATTCTTGCTTCATAGCTTCTGAAGTTTTGGAATTATTTTTTTCTTCTCTAAAGTTCTCATGTCTTATTTATAGATGCCAATGACTAGGAGCACGGCACACATGAGTACTCGTCCACCACCACGTGGGAGTGCACTTAACCCCATTGAGGTGTCCGATGGACCATATTGGGAGGAGGTGAAGATGGAACCTCATGATGAAGAGGAAGTCAATAGCTCTATGCATTAGGAAGAGGACCCAAAAGGGGTGGAACCATTCGAAGACGATATGGAGGATGATCCACAAGAACGACATTGGTACACACCTCAGGAGGAGTTTCACGCGGGCTTACACCCCATGGAGCCTCATGAAGCTATGATGGGAGGAGATGAACCCGAGGAGGAGCCACCCCTTGCTGAGACCAATAATGAAGGTGATGAATGGGCCAACCATTTAGTTCAAGGATTTCGGTCCGACGGAATGGAAGGAGGACACATATCTAGGGAGCTCAACGAATTTCTGGATTGCTGCAGATTATACCCAGAGTATCTTATCAAGAAAGTCCCTCGTCTCGGACATGAAGAGTGGAAGGCTGAAGTAACCATCCTATCTAATGGTAGGGTTGTTACCCGGCACTTCGCACCCACATGGAGAGCTACAAGGGCAGAAGCTATTGATGATGCCGCATGGGATGCACTCACTGGACTGTGCTACGGTTTCCGTGAGCATCTTGAGAACACTACTTTTGAGCTGCACCCATATCGGAAGAGTGGTACAAGGGAGATCATTGGACCCCATGGAGGAGCTCTTTCCAACCCACAAGCTTCTGATAAGTCTCAAAGGTTGCTCTGGAGTTAGGAAACCGCTATGCAAACGCACAATAAGAGATCTGTTGCCTCCGCAAGAAGCTGTATTTGCTAGAGAAACAATAGGAGACTCGTGCCAACACGGGAGCAAATGGAGCACCAGCATCATCTATCCCTACATGGACTGCCGACTCACCATGGCGTGCGCCCATGTATGGACCACCCCCGTGTCACGGCGAGAACAGCTCCGGTTCTCACGATTAAGTTTAGATTTCCATTGAATATAGCTGTAATAGGAACGTTAAGATCGTTGTAGCTTGAATAAGAATGGTGTGCTGAACTTTTGTGATGATTGTTTGTGTTTGTGTGCTGGTGTGAGTTGTGGACGCTTCGGCGAATGTCCACATCCACACATAGTGGAGAGATGTGAGATGCTTTGGCACTCGTTCACATCCTCATATAGGCTGATATTAATAAAAGAAGTTTCTTAGTTCATACACCTTGATGCATATAGTTGGGAAATCACTTCTTTCAATTCTGAATTCTATTCCGAGAGTAAGCCTTGAAATAAGGGGGTAGACTTTCTTGCCAACCTTATTGTCTTGGATTCCCAAGGGATTGACATAATACTTGGAAAGGACTGGTTAAGCAAGCACAACGGAGTGATTCAATCTGCTCAGAGGATCGTGCAGTTGACGAGTGAGCACGGTACTCATATCGAGTTCGAGGCAGCCCAACCTGCAACCGAGAAGGCAGTGCTGAACAGCATCGATGAAGAAACATTGAAAAGTATTCCGGTGGTTCAAGAATATTCAGATGTGTTTCCGAAAGAACTTCCAGGTATGCCACCTGACCGGGACATTGAATTTGCCATTGATTTAGTACCCGGAACTGCACCTATAGCAAAGAGGCCATATAGGATGCCTGCTAATGAATTAGTGAAGCTCAAGAAACAAATTCAGGAGCAGCTAGAAAAGTGTTTTATACGCCCAAGTTCGTCCCCGTGGGGAGCCCCCGTGCCCTTCGTGGACAAGAAAGATGGGACCCAAAGGATGTGTGTGGACTATAGGTCTCTCAACGAGGTGACGATCAAGAATTAATACCCGCTTCCCTGCATAGAGGACCTGTTCGATCAAATGAAAGGTGCCCGAATTTTCTCCAAGATTGATCTTCGGTCGGGGTACTTCCAGCTGAAGATTAAGCCCTCCGATATACCCAAGACTGCATTTCAAACACGGTATGGTTCGTATGAATATACCGTTATGTCTTTTGGGTTGGCAAATGCGCCCGCATACTTTATGTACCTCATGAATAAGGTCTTCATGGAGTACTTGGACAAGTTCGTCGTGGTTTTCATCGACGACATCATGGTGTATTCAAAAAGTGAGGAAGAACACGAAGAACACTTGAGGTTAACATTGCAGAAACTGCAAGACCATCAATTGTATGCCAAGTTCAGAAAGTGTCAATTTTGGCTAACGGAGATATCGTTCCTAGGCCACAATATCTCCGAAGGAAGAGTATCGGTTGATCCCGAAAAAGTGGCAGATGTTTTGAAGTGGAACCAACCGTAGAATGTGAGAGATATTCGGAGTTTCCTTGGAATGGCTGGATACTACCGCCGGTTCATCAAGGATTTCTCCAAGATAGCGAAGCCTATGAATGAATTGCTCATGAAAGGGAAAGCATTTCAGTGGACACCAGCATGTCAAGAAAGCTTTGAGGAGCTAAAGAAGAGATTAACCACAGCGCCGGTTTTGGTATTGTCAGACGTGAGCAAGAGCTTCGACATATATTGTGACGCATCAAGACAAGGGTTTGGATGTGTGCTTATGCAAGGAGGACAAGTAGTAGCCTATGCATCGAGACAACTAAAGAAACATGAGCTCAATTACCCCACACATGACTTGGAACTTGCAGCCGTGGTACATGCCTTGAAGACTTGGAGGCATTATAGTCTTGGCCACCGATGTGAGTTCTATACGGATCACAAAAGCCTCAAGTATATATTCATGCAAACGGATCTGAATTTGAGGCACCGTCGATGGTTGGAACTCATCAAGGATTATGATGTTGGAATCAACTATCACCCCGGAAAGCCCAATGTAGTAGCTGATGCGTTGAGCCGAAAGGGAGCATGTCACCAACTCACGGTTCGGGAGTTGCCACCCGAGCTGCACAAGGAGTTCGAACGGTTACATCTCAGGTTCTTGAACGAGATGGAGGTGATAGAACTGAACTCCTCGCTGGAACAAGAGATACGAGATGGCCAAGCAACGGAATGAGGAAATCAAGGAAAGAATCCTACAAGGCATAGAAAAGGATTTCAAGGAAGACGAGAAAGGCACGCTTTGGTAAGCAAAAAGGATTTGTGTGCCTAACGTGAAGCACATCCGCGACACGATAATAAAGGAGGCACATGAATCATCTTATTCCATACATCTCGGCTGTACAAAGATGTACAAGGACCTGAAAACTTGCTATTGGTGGGATGGTATGAAAAGGGACATAGCTGAATATGTTGCCTTATGCGACACGTGCCAACGAGTGAAGGCCGAACATCAAAAACCCGCTGGATTGTTGCAGCCATTGAAAGTACCCAAGTGGAAGTGGGAAGACATCAGCATGGATTTCATAGTCGGACTGCCACGTACTCAGTCGGGTTACGACTCTATTTGGGTTATTGTGGATCGGGACGAAAACAGCCCATTTCCTTCCTGTTAGAACCACGTACCGCGTCGCACAACTAGCCGAGCTGTATATGGAGCAAATCGTTTGTCGCCATGGAGTTCTGAAGAGGATAGTTTCAGATCGGGGTTCTCAATTTACCTCTAGGTTCTGGAAGAAGCTGCATGAAGCCATGGGTACACGACTGAATTTCAGCTCCGCTTATCACCCACAAACTGACGGGCAAACTGAGAGGACAAATCAAAATTTTGAAGACATGTTGAGAGCTTGCGCCTTGAAACATGGGCGTAGTTGGGATAGGAGCTTGCTGTATGCTGAATTCTCATATAACAACAGCTATCAAGCAAGCTTGAAGATGTCACCTTTCGAAGCATTGTATGGTAGATGGTGTAGAACACCGCTGTTCTGGAATGAGACCGGAGAAATCCAAGTGTTTGGACCCAGAGTGCTGCAAGATGCTGAAAAACAAGTCCAAACAATACGAGAAACTCAAAGGCTGCTCAGTCACGACAAAAAGGTTATGCTGATAATAGGCGAAGAAGATTGACCTTCGAAGTGGGAGACTTCTGAAGGATCGAAGTACACGTGTAAAGCTACCAGAGGGGGGGGGGGTGAATGGTAGATAAAAACTTTCAGCGGAAGCAACAAAACACCCCTCAGCAGAAAACCGATCTGTTAAAGAAACCGTGTGTGCAACTAATCTAAACGTGTTAAACTATGACAAAACTAGTATAGATTGTAGAGAATCAAGTAACAAAGACTTCACAACAAGAATCATGAAAATCCGTTGAGAGAAACTCAAGTTACGATCGAAAGATCGAACAAAGGTGAATCTGTCCTACGCGAGAAAAACAGTTCTGCAATACTGCAAAGAAACTCGTGTACATCAGAAACCACAAATTCAATGACCGTGAAATTTTCACAGATGATATATAATCAGGTTGTGAAGACAACCCAAAAAGAATCACATCAATTGGATCTGTAAAACTCGAGCTATGATAAAACTACCGAAGCAAGGTAGTGCTAAACAGAAGCTCGACGAGAGAAACTTGTCTGAAACAAGTCGGACGAACAAGGCACAAAAGTTCCTTTAGAATACGAATTTTATTTATCAAAACACAAGAGGAACAGCCCCAAAGTCGTGTACACACGAGCCTTGTCCTCCCTTGCTTATATAACCAGCCCTAAGGCTAACCCAATTCAAACTAGTACTCCTACTGCTACTTGGATTCAAACTGTAACTTTCCAATACTGCTCAAGACTCTTCTACACGCAGATAGAAGCAATCTTAGAACTTCCAAACACCTTAGTAACGTCCCAAACATTTCTAAAACAACTCAAATTCGTGACCCACACGAAATCCTATCATAACCAACTCAAAACTTTCCATATTTGAGTCAAACACGACTCAGCCGCAGCCTGAGTCCATAACCTAGTCGATTGGACCTTTCCGACCAATTCTTTACGTCCACATCTCTTCATCACGCCTTGGAACCATGCAGCCACGTCCATGCACTCCTTGCACACATGCAAACATCTTCCAACGACGTCCTAGATACCTTCATATGCATTGTTCTTGATTCAAACATACTGTGCAACCTCCCGATCAACTCAACCATAATTCCTCCCGAACTTGGTTGTTGAACCTCATCTTCTCCCTAAGACTAGTTCAATGGATCCCGTCACTATCCATGTCTTGAACTCAAGCAACACCTGCACATGAATAAACAACCAATACTTCCAAGCACAAGTCCTCGACTTGACTCTCGTTAGTTCCGAAACTACAACATCTTACGTGAGCACCTCACATAAGCATGTTGTAAACCATAGCAAAATGATATCAGCCATAAACACCAAAACACACCAAAAACTTAGTAAAATAATACTAAGCAAACTTTGCATAAGAGTAAAGCAAGTTCGAAACATTGCAAGTTAAAAGCAGAATCATTGCAATCAAGCTCCGAACCTTACCAAAGCTAACCGGACCTTGAACCGGAGCTTACCAAAGCTAGTCGGACCTAGCGCCGGAGCTTACTAAAGCTTAGTCGGACCTAGCATGGAACTTACCAAAGCTAGTCGGACCTAGCACCAGAGCTAGCTAAAACAAGTCGGACCTAGCCAAAATAAGTCAGACCTATACAAAGCAAGTCGGACCTTACGTCGGACCTATCGTTGAACCTTGCAGGAGCTCGGACCTAGAATCGGACCTTGTTAAAAAGGTGTTTTGGTAGTATTCAAAACTTTTATCGTCAAAGCCAATGTATTCAGCACACATAGGTCTCACAATCTCCCCCTTGATGAATGCATTGGCAACACCACTTAAAATCCGAACATTGGCTTATTCACATGAAAAGTTTTGAAAACAATTTCTCCCCCTTTATAAATCAGGAATAAAATGAGAAGAAAAACAAAAATACCAAAAATTCCCCCGCTGAGAAGAATCGTGTCAAAACACTTGTGAATGTGTGCAATGTGTGATCAATTTCTCCCCCTTTGACAATGTATTCAGCAAGGTACAAAAGAGAAATTTTAATTTGTTATGAGCACATTATAACATATACATATAAAACAAAGCTCATCCAAATCATACTATCAAGTAACTTACACTATCACATCAATGAGATACATAAAGTAGTGTAAGCCATGCTAGAGATCTTCTGTATACTTTGTTTGATGCACAAAGGTACACTCCTTGGTTTGCTTGATTTGCAGCCCCAAAAAGTACGTGAGTTCTCCCATCATACTCATCTCAAATTCTAAACTCATCATAGCTGAAAACTTGTACACAAGATCATGAGAAGCACAACCAAAGATAATATCATCCACATACACTTGAATGAATAATGAGTCATTGCCATGCTTAAGCACAAAAATAGTTTTATCAACCTTGCCCATGGTAAACCCCTTTTCAAGTAAGAATGTTTTTAACCTATCATACCATGCTCTAGGTGCTTGTTTGAGACCGTACAAGGCTTTGGACAGTTTATAAACATGATTTAGGAAAATTTGGATTTTCAAAACCAGATGGTTGTTTGACATAAACCTCCTCATCTATGTAGCCATTAAGAAAAGCACTTTTAACATCCATTTGATATAGCTTAAAACCTTTAGATGCAGCAAAAGCTAACAAAATTCTTATGGCTTCTAATCTAGCAACAGGAGCAAAAGTTTCACCAAAATCTAGACCTTCAACTTGTGTCAAACCTTGAGCAACCAACCTAGCCTTATTCCTAACCACAACCCCATCCTCACTTTGTTTATTTTTAAACACTCATTTAGTTCCAATTAAAGTGTGACCTTGAGGTAGAGGTACAAGTTTCCAAACACTTTCTTTCAAAATTTTCTAACTCTTCTTGCATGACAATAGTCCAAGATTCATTAGAGAGTGCGTGTGATATATCTTTGGGTTCAAAAGAAGCAACAAAAGCAGAATGAGCATGAGAATTGGGGTCGAAAAACCTAGATCTTGTAACTCGTTCATGCAAGCTTCCAATAATTTGTTGTGGATGATGACTTTTGAGAATCCGGAGGGGAGTGGACACTTCACAAGCTTCTTCTTCTTCATGTTCATCACAAATAGATGAGCTTGTGACGTGAGGAGGACCTGGACCAGCAATGGTGGTCGTCGGTGCTGGCTGTGAATCAAGATCAGGAGCTGGAACAATGTCATTAGCGGCTGAATTTTCGGGCAGCAGCACCACTTCTTCCTCTTCTTCAACGAAAATACTCTCCCCCTGCGGATATGGATCCGGACCTGCAGTATTTGAACTAGTACCTGGGCTAGCTTCATCAAAACAAACCTCACAAGTCTCCACAATTTTGTTAGTATCAAGTAAAAACACACGGTAGCCTCTAGTATGAGATGGATAACCAAGAAACATGCCATCAACAGATCTAGATTCAAATTTATCAAGATTACCATGTTTCTTAACAAAGCATTTGCAACCAAAGACCCTAAAGTGTGTGACACTAGGCCTATGTCCAAACCTGAGCTCATATGGTGTTTTACCTAGCTTAGCACGCAAGAAAACACGATTTGAGACATAATAAGCGGTTGCAATTGCATCAGCCCAAAATTTCCTAGGAGTTCGATATTCATCAAGCATAGTCCTAGCCATCTCAACTAAGGTTCTATTCTTTCTCTCTACAACACCGTTTTGTTGAGGTGCATATGGTGAAGAAAATTGATGATCTATTGCATTTTCAGCACAAAAGTGATCAAACGATTGATTTTTAAATTCGGTTCCATTATCACTTCTAATTGCTCTTAAAGATCTTGGGTGATCAATTGATAATCTAAGAAATAAAGTTCTAAAGTGACTGAAAGCTTCATTCTTAGATGCCATAAAGTAAACCCAAGAGTATCTAGAATAGTCATCAACAATCACAAGAACATACCATTTACCTCCGAAGGATTGAACACGTGAAGGTCCTACGGTGTCAAGGTGTAAAAGTTGACCCGGTTCAGTTGTCATGGTCATTGTGAGAGGAGCATGTGAACCTGCAACCATCTTAGCATGTCTACAAGAAGAACACACAATTTCTTAGTCCCCTTTAAGCTTAGGCAGCCCATGTATGCGATCAAGAGCACTAACACGCGTGAGATGATCAAAGCCTACGTGACCAAGTCTACGATGCCAAAAATATAAATCTTTGGAATCATTTGCAACTAGACATCTATGCTTAGAGGAAGACATATCAAAATCAGCTTTAAAAACTCTTCCAAACCGAGACATGTTAAAGATAAGCTCACTATTTGAACCTACAACTTTGCAGCAGTTTTTATTGAAAATAATTTCCAGATTTTCATCTAGCAATTGTGAAACAGAAAGCAAGTTGTATTTCAAATTTTTGACAAGTGCCACATCCTTCAAAGTGTAGTGATCATTTACTCTAATCGAACTGTTAGCAATTATAGGAGTTGAAGAATTATCGGCAAAAGTAACATTCTCTACACCTGACACAAAAGAGAGAGAGGAGAACCATTCTTTGTTACCGGTCATGTTGCGTGAGCAACCTGAATCCACAATCCAAATGTTCTCCTTCCTCAAGCGTGTAACCTACATAGAAGCACAATACGTCGATTACTCAATACTGGGGTTAATTAAAAGGCATTTATGAATCCAGTACTGAGTCACACGACGTCTAGCAGGAATAACATGCGAAAGCTGAGATAAAACAGCAGGTTTATGAGTCAAAGTTTGAGATTTTTTGTTCTTAACTACTGACCTATGAGGTGTTACTTGTGTAGCACGAAAATTCAGTAGCTCCGGAGGCAAAAACAGAAGGTCCGGAGGCAAAAACTGAAGCTCCGGGGGCAAAAACTGAAGCTCCGAAGGTAAACTTTGAATATTTCTGACTCATAACAGCAGGTTGCATGTTCCTGACATTCGGTTTAGTATGTGCAGCAAATTTTGCATGAGAGTTATAAGATCTAGCTTGCATTCTTTCCTTTTTATGTTATTTAGCTAGTCTATAACAAAAATCTATGACATGACCATCTCTACCACAGTAGGTACAATGAAATTTAACTTTGTGTTCATGTCTAGATGAGCATGCAGTATGCTTATTTGAACCCGAATGTGACAACACTCCTGCAGATTTTTGTTTAGGAACTGTTTGAATCAAACCACTTCCTAATGATTTTACAATTTTAGGTGGATGTTCCTTAGCATGAGCATGTGAATCAAAACCTAAACCAGTTTTATCATTGAAAGACTTGGAAGAATTCAGCAGCAAATTTAGGTTCTTATTCCAATTACAAAACCGATCTAATGTCCTATGCATGTTATCAAGTTTATTTGATAGATCAAGGCAATTTTAACATGAAGTTTTTCCTTTTAATTTGCATTTTGAACAATATTTAACTTCATGAGAACGTAAAGCATTGTTCAATATAGAAATTTCTTTCATAGCATCTTGTAGATTCTTATCAAGGTCATCGCAAGTAGAACAATGCAAATCAATTGTAGAACAACAAGCATCTTTCAAGTTTTTATCATTAAGTGCAGCAAGCTTTTTGTTCTTTTCGATTTCAAGTTCAAGTTTATCAAGTGTGGAGGTGTGTGCACTTCTTAGAGAGGACAATTGTTCATATATTAAATCACATAAGGAACAAGAATCATCACTAGGAATCAAGGATTTTAAACGATTAATTTCAGATTCTAGTGACTCAATTTTAACAGCATTGTCCCTAAGCTTTTTGTCCTTTTTCTTAACACTAATAGTGGCACGAGAAATAGCATCACACATTTCTTCGCAAGTAGGACATACCTCTTCGTTGTCACTATTGTGTTCTGCATCCTCCATACTTGATTTTGATTTGCCCGCCATGAAGCACAAGTTTGCCAGATCATCTTCATCTTCATCACTTCCAATGTCTACATCACTCGAGCCAAGTTCCTGAAGTGCGGTGATGAAACTGTTTATCAGTTTGCGTCCTGTAAAACCCTTCTTTTTCTTGTTGGTGTTGCCAAAAGAGGACTTGACTTTATTCTGCTTTTCATCACGGTTAGAAGGACCTGAAAGATTAGGGCAATCAGTATGAAAGTGTCCTGTCTTACCACATTCAAAGCATCGTTGAGGTCCGGAGCTTCCTCTCCTTCTAGTTCTCACATTTTGCAATGCTTTTGAGAACCTAGTAGAAAGAAGTACTAGCTCCTCCTCTGGAAACTCCTCAATCTGTTCCAGGGTTAGTGAAGACAGCCAAGCAAGTGTATTGCTAGATGATTGGCCGGAGCTAGGCATATCACGTTGTGAGACAAATGCAATAGTCTTATTTGGGTTCTTGCATGATATAATGTCAATTTCATGAGTTTTTAGCTTAGAATAAAGCACATCTAATGTAAGAGTACTCATGACAGTGGATTTACGTATGGATGTTACTTTCATCTCCCAAATTGACATGTCTAATGCACTTAGTAATTGCCTAGCATTTTCAGCATCTGAAAAATTAACATTGACGCTACGCAAGTTGCTGAGAATTTTATTAAAGCGAGAAAGAGGTCATCAATGGACTCACCGGGTTGCATCTCAAAGCGCATGTATTCTTTCTTGAACATATCCTGTCTTACCTTCTTGATCGTGTTGGATCCTTCGTGGTAGTCACAAAGTGCTCTCCACACATCGTATGCCGATCGGAGGTGTGCAACACGGCCGAAGTCGCTCTGAGTTAGTCCTTGTATGATCAAGTTCCGAGCCTTGTTGTTGTTGTTGACATCTCTCATGTTTGTAGCCATGACTTGATTGTTTGAAGGCACATCGTAAGGCTTGTACACCTTTTCCCATATTGCAAAGCCTTGCGCCTGGATGAAATCTTCCTTCCATGCATGCCTTCCAAACATGAAAATCAATACCACTAAACACACAAGGTTTGGCGGAGTATTTCTCCATGATGATTAGTCAAAACACGTGCAAATCACAAAGATTAGAGCGACCTCGCTCTGATACCAATTGAAGGATCGAAGTACACGTGTAAAGCTACCAGAGGGGGGGTGAATGGTATATAAAAACTTTTCAGCGGAAGCAACAAAACACCCCTCAGCAGAAAACCTATAAGTTAAAGAAACCGTGTGTGCGACTAATCTAAACATGTTCAACTGTGACAAAACTAGTATATATTGTAGAGAATCAAGTCACGAAGATGTCACAACAAGAATCATGACAATCCGTTGAGAGAAACTCAAGTTACGATCGAAAGATCGAACAAAGGTCAATTTGTCCTACGCGAGAAAAACAGTTCTGGAATACTGCAAAGAAACTCGTGTAGATCAGAAACCGCAAAGTTAATGACCGTGAAATTATCACATATGATAGATAATCAAGTTGTGAAGACAACCCAAAAAGAATCACATCAATTGGATCTGTAAAACTCGAGTTATGATAAAACCACCGAAGCAAGGTAGTGCTGAACAGAAACTCGACGAGAAAAACTTGTCTGAAACAAGTCGGATGAACAAGGCACAAAAGTTCCTATAGAATACGAATTTTATTTATCAAAACACAAGAGGAATAGCCTTAAAGTCGTTCACACACGAGCCTTGGCCTCCCTTGCTTATATAACCAGCCCTAAGGCCAAACCAATTCAAACTAGGACTCCTACTCCTACTTGAATTCAAACTGTAACTTTTCAATACTGCTCAAGACTCTTCTACACGCAGATAGAAGCAATCTTAAGACTTCCAAACACCTTAGTAACGTCCCAAACATTCCTAAAACAACTCAAATTCATGACCCACACGAAATCCTATCATAACCAACTCAAAACTTTCCATATTTGAGTCAAACACGACTCAGCCGCAGCCTGAGTCCATAACCTAGTCGGTTGGACCTTTCTGACAACTTCTTTACGTCCACATCTCTTCATAACGCCTTGGAACCATGCAGCCACGTCCATGCACTCCTTGCACACGTAAAAACATCTTCCAACAACGTCCTAGATACCTTCATATGCATTGTTCTTGAACTCAAGCAACACCTGCACATGAATAAACAACCAATACTTCCGAGCACAAGTCCTCGACTTGACTCTCGTTAGTTCTGAAACTACAACATCTTACGTGAGCACCTCACATAAGCATGTTGTAAACCATAGCAAAATGATATCAGCCATAACCACCAAAACACACCAAAAACTTAGTAAAATAATACTAAGCAAACGTTCCATAAGAGTAAAGCAAGTTCGAAACATTGCAAGTTAAAAGCAGAATCATTGCAATCAAGCTCCGAACCTTACCAAAGCTAACCGGACCTTGAACCGGAGCTTACCAAACCTAGTCGAACCTAGCGCCGGAGCTTACTAAAGCTTAGTCAGACCTAGCACGAAACTTACCAAAGCTAGTCGGACCTAGCACCAGAACTAGCAAAAACAAGTCAGACCTAGCCAAAATAAGTCAGGCCTAGACAAAGCAAGTTGGACCCTACGTCGGACCTATCGTCGGACCTTGCAGGAGCTCGGACCTAGAGTCGGACCTTGTTAAAAAGGTGTTTTGGTAGTATTCAAAACTTTTATCGTCAAAGCCAATGTATTCAGCACACATAGGTCTCACAACTTCGTGTATCTTAAGGTATCGCCTATCCGAGGCCAACGGCGGTTCAATGTCAAGGGCAAGTTAGCACCTCACTACATTGGGCCATTCAAGAATTTTGAGCAAGCGAGGAGAAGTAGCCTATCAACTAGAGATGCCAACGCACCTCTCCGACGTGCATGACATGTTTAACGTATCCCAACTCAAGAAGTGCTTGAGAGTACTGGAAGAACAAGTACCGATGGATGAGCTCGAGCTTCAAGAGGATCTGACCTACGTGGAACACCCCGTCAAAATCTTGGATGTGAAGGAAAGGGTCACAAGGAACAAAGTAATCCGTTGGTGCAAGGTACAATGGAGCCATCACACGGAAGCCAAAACCACATGGGAGCGTGAGGAAGATCTCAAGGTAGAATTCCCTCATCTATTCTCCACTCTATCGAATCTCGAGGGCGAGATTCAGTTTAAGGAGGTAGGTTTGTAACACCCTCAAAATTCATTTCCATGCATTGCATACATTTTTCATGTAGAGAAGCATTGTAAAAGAAGTAGAAATGGAGAAAGAACCCTAGAAATGGAGAAAGAACCATAGAAATAGAGAAAGAACCATAGAAATAGAGAAAGAACCATAGAAATGGAGAAAGAACCATAAAAATGGAGGAAAAACCATAGAAATAGAGAAGGGAATATAGAAATAGAGAATGGGGCATAGAAATGGAGAAGGGAAATATAGAAATGGAGAATGGGGCATAGAAATGGAGAGGGGAATGTAGAAATGGAGAATGGGACATAGAAATGGAGAGGGGAATGTATAAATGGAGAATGGTACATAGAAATGGAGAGGGGAATGTAGAAATGGAACAAGTGACATAGAAATGGTGAGGAATGGGAAAAAGATAGCTGAAATGAGCCATTCCCATATTTCCCCAAAATTTGCCCAAAATTTCCGAATTCCCCAGTTCCACAAAAGGGGAATTTTCCCCACATTTGGGGGAAATTTTCCCCAAATTGGCCGCACCAATTAAGGGGGAGACCCCTTGGCCGCAGCCCTTAAGGGGGGAAACCCTATTCCCCACCTTTAGGACTCTTTGGTTAAGTCCCCCACCTCTAGGACTCTTTGGTTAAATCATCCACCATTAGGACTCTTTGTTTCCACCTTTAGGACTCTTTGGTTGAGTCCCATCTTTCTAGGACTCTTTGTTTCCACCCCTAGGACTCTTTGGTTGAGTCCCATCTTGCTAGGACTCTTTGTTTCCACCCCTAGGACTCTTTTTCCCCCTTATAAATATAACCCCCACCCCCTGGCCGCACCCCTATCCCTCTTGGTCGTCCCCCCTGCTGCCAATCTCCATTCCTTGCTGCCAAGTCGCCAAGTCCCCCCCCCCTTGCCAGAATTTGGCCGCCGTCGAGCCCCGTCATGCCTCGCCGTCGCCGGAGAAGAAGCCCGACGATCTGTCCTGCCATAGTCTTCCATAGAAAAATTCCCCGCTGCTGCCATTGCTAGGAGAAAGGCCCTGCCACAAGGAGGAAGTGAGGTAGGTCTCCATTACCCATCTTACGACATCGCTGCTGTTTCTATGCATCCGTTTTCTTCGCCCCCTAACGAGCAGAAACTTTTACGTGTGGACAGATCATGTTTTTATCGGTTTTTGACAGTGGAATTGATCTAATCTTGAGTCAATATCATCACCACGTCCACACTTAATCCCAGCACTCTTGTTCCTCATAAAACCCCATGAGAGCCCATTAAAACATGCAAGAACACGTACAAACTGGTTTAATAAAACAGCACCATAGGATTTGCATTCATCTACCCCATTGCATCTTGAGTAAAGTTTGTGCATGATGATTGACTTCTGTAAATTTTGTATGTGCATGATCGTGAGTAGAAGGACAAGCTCAAGAGGCCATCTACAAGGAGTTACAACACCAAGACTTCGAGACGCTTGAGCAACAAGAACCACAGGAGCAAGGCAAGTGCTCCTTGACCATATTGATCCCATGTTTCAAAACTGTTTTGTTTGCGAAAACTCGTATGCTTGAGTCAACTTGATGGGACACCCTTTTATAGGAGTTTACTAGTTTTGTTAACCATCCTTGTCGCTAGGAAAGTTGATGAGTCGGGTATGGTCGATTTTCCTTTTTGCTTCGCTTAATCTACGGGATATGGGAAGCTGAATTAAAACATGTTTAGCTACTGCACTCATATGAATAATGATGATGAGAACTTGATGATGTTGATGAGCATAGAATCGGGGAGATCTAGGCAAGATTGGTTCGTGGATGTTGCTGAATGAGATGGTGGTTTACTTGCCGTAGATCTAAGGACCGGTTCATGCCAGCACATGCCAGGAAAACAGTGCCACCACAAGGCTAAATATGGGTGCAGCTT
This sequence comes from Neostapfia colusana, assembly GCA_030760725.1. Classification (NCBI taxonomy): domain Eukaryota; kingdom Viridiplantae; phylum Streptophyta; class Magnoliopsida; order Poales; family Poaceae; genus Neostapfia; species Neostapfia colusana. The sequence goes on from JASWHV010000011.1 coordinate 24,312,501, forward strand.
AGCTGACTAATTAGGTGTGTTGCTAGCTTGTTATGTACCGTGGATGGCGTGGGGAATGGGAGTCGAGGAGGACTGCCCTGGGAACTGCATGGCACAAGAGGGGACCTGTGGGTGGGAGAATGGTGATTCGTGCCTGCCGGTGAAACCTTAGTGGGTCCGTACATCTAGTAGCCCCTTTGTAAATGCTATTTTGTGATCTCTTTGACATACACCGACGGTTGTGTACTGATATAATGGAGGTTCTGCAGTCCCCGATGGGTGACAAAATCACGAACTTGTGGGTAAAGTGATGCCACCTCTGCAGAGTGTAAAACTATCATGATAGCCGTGCTTCCGGTTACAAGCACCTGGCCAACTCACATGATTAGAGGCAAATTTGGGATGTTTATTTGGTATGGTTATGGTATGGACATTGGGATTGGTTTTGGGACTGTTTTGAGTTATGAAAGTGAGTTTGGTTTCGATTATATGAATATGAGATGGTTATGAATATTTATGAGCATGAGATTAATTTGAGAAAGATTAATGGCTGGATGAGACTTGATAAATGGTGCATTATGGTGAAAGAATGTTGCTGATTTACTTGGATATATTGGGCTTTAACTCATCTAGAAATAGTTGCTGTTTTTACCATGTTTGTGAAATAAAATCTGCTTGCTGCAATGAGCCTTTTTATTCCATACCTTGTTGTAAGCTACATGTCATACTTTTCCCGCACTTGCTGAGTACGACATGTACTCACCCTTGCATTACCACATAAACATCAGCTACAGGACATGAGTACTTCGAGGATCATGTAGAGTACTAGGCGTGCGAACTACCATCAACATGCCTGTGGAGTTGAAGCCTGCTGTTTAGTTATTTCCGCTGTCGTTTAGAGTCCTCAGCTGCAAGAATAAGTTAGATATTCATGAGTGAGACATTGAGTCATTGTAATAAAGTACTTAAACCCTATTATTCATGGTTATATTCCGAATTCAGTTTGTGGATTACATGTGTATGTGTGATGAACATCCTGGGCACACATATGCATTGGCTGGGTTTCGTTTTCACGAGACCGGGCGTCACAGATTGGTATCAGAGCCACGTTGACCGTGGGACGCAAGCCTAGCTAGAATGCACAGATTGGCATCGGAGCCACATTTACCATACGATGCAGGCCTAGGTAGAATGGACATTGAAAAATACATAGGAACAGCACCAGTTCACATGCTTAAGTTTAGGACTCCCATTGAATAAGCTTGAATAGCAGTGGTGTGAACTTTTGTGATGATTGCATGTGTTTGAGTGCCTAGTGTGAGTTGTGGGACGCTTCAGCGTTGTCCATATCCACACATAGTAGAGAGATGTGAGATGCTTCGGCAATTGTTCACATCCTCATATAGGCTGAAATTAATTAGTTCATCCACCTTGTTGCATATAGTTGAGGGGATCAATCTAAACTTCTAACTTCTACTCTACTCAACTCTCCCTCACAGATGGTGAGGGAAAACGCCAACCGTCAAAGAAGGAATGTTTGTGGCAACCAGGAACCACAAGAGGATAGCCACGTTGAAGTTCCTGAGAATGCTAACCCCGGGGCTGGTGAAAACAACCTTGAACGGTTGATGGCTATGCAGAACCAGCTCATGCAAACTATGATCTAAACTTTGGGTCAGCTGCAAGCCAACAACAACAACAACAACAACCCTAACCCTGTTCCTGCACCACCACCACCACCACCGCCACCACTGTCGGCTCACAACAGATTGGGAGAGTTCATGAGGACCCGACCGCCTACTTTTGCACAAGCTAATGATCCCATGGAGGCTGATGATTGGTTGAAGTCCATGGAGAAGAAGCTTGCTATTGTTCAGTGCAATGATTGGGAGAAAGTTCTCTTCGCATCGCACCAACTTATGGGAGCAGCCGCTGACTGGTGGGACGCTCTTTGCAATGCTCATGTCAACCAGGAGACTATCACTTGGACTGAGTTCAAGGAGAGTTTCCGCTCTCATTACATCCCTGCTGGAGTCATGATGCTTAAACGGCAAGAGTTTGAAGGTCTCCGCCAAGGAAGGAAGAGCGTGAATGAGTACCTCAACAAGTTCACACAACTGTCAAGGTATGCCCCTAAGGACGTCAACTCGGATCAAAGGAAGCAATATTTGTTCATGAGAGGGTTGAACAATGAGATCCAAGTTCAGCTTCTCAACAATGACTATGCAAACTTCCAGAAGCTAGTTGACAAAGCTATAGTGGTTGAGAGCAAGATCCGTGAGATCGATCAAGAGGGCAAGAGGAAGATGCCATACCAGCCACAAGGGAGCAATGTACGTCCCCATTTCATGCCCCCAGCTGCACCGCAGTATGGCTCGTCTGCTTCTACTTTCCGACCTAATCAACCACCACAGCAACGTCCTATTATGCAAGCACCTCGTGTGCCTTTGCCTTCTGTGCCCCGTCCCAACACGGGCGCTTATGCTCAAAACCACCCTCACCCCAATGTTCCTGTTGTCTTGGGCAACAAGGCATACTTTTCATGCGGAGATACTGGACACTTTGCAAGTCAATGCCCTAGGAAAAGTCTTGGATAGACGACCAACGCACCAAGACAGAACCCACAGCCGAATGGAGGAGCTACGCAAGGTAACCATGGGCAGCAGAACTACGCTCGTGGCAACGTGAATCATGTCTCTGCTGAGGAGGCGCAACAGGCTGAGGACGTCGTGATTGATATGTTCCTTGCCAACTCCAACCCAGCCGTCTTTTTATTTGATTCCGGAGCATCGTATTCATTCATATCATCCAAGTATGTTGCCAAGTATAATCTGCCCATATCACACATGAAATATACTATGTTGGTTAACTCTCCCGGTGGAGAGATGAGGACTAATATAGTATGTCCGAAAGTAAACCTTAAAATAAGGGGGGTAGACTTCTTTGCCAACCTTATTGTCTTGGATTCCCAAGGGCTTGATATAATACTTGGAATGGATTGGTTAAGCAAGCACAACGGAGTAATTCAATGTGCTGAGAGGAGCGTGAAGTTGACAAATAAGCACGGTACTCGTATCGAGTTCGAGTCAGCCCAATCAGCAACCGAGAAGGCAGCATTGAACCACGTCGAAGGAGAAACATTGGAAAGCATTCCGGTGGTTCAAGAATTTTTGGATGTGTTCCCGGAAGAACTCCCTGGTATGCCACCTGACCGGGACATCGAGTTTGCCATTGATTTAGTACCCGGAACTGCACCTATAGCAAAAATGCCATACAGGATACCCGTTAATGAACTAGTGGAACTTAAGAAGCAAATTCAGGAGCAGCTAGAAAAGGGTTTTATTCGCCCAAGCTCATCACCGTGGGGAGCCTCCGTGCTCTTCGTGGACAAGAAGGATGGGACCCAAAGGATGTGTGTGGATTATAGGTCTCTCAATGAGGTGACGATAAAAAATAAATACCCGCTGCCCCGTATAGAGGATCTGTTCGACCAAATGAAAGGTGCCCGAGTTTTCTCCAAGATTGATCTTCGGTCGGGATACTTCCAGCTGAAGATTAAGCACTCCGACATACCCAAGACCGCCTTTTGAACACGAAGCTGCGAGAGCATCAATTGTATGCCAAGCTCAGCAAGTGTCAATTTTGGCTAAAGGAGATATCGTTCCTAGGCCACATCATCTCCGAGGAAGGAGTATCGGTTGATCCCGGAAAAGTGGGAGATGTTCTGAAGTGGAACCAACCGCTGAATGTGAGAGATATTCGGAGTTTCCTTGGGATGGCTGGATACTACCGCCGGTTCATCAAGGATTTATCCAAAATAGCAAAGCCTATGACTGAATTGCTAATGAAAGGAAAAGCATTTCAGTGGACACCAGTGTGCCATGAAAGCTTTGAGGAGCTCAAGAAAAGGCTAACCACAGCGCCGGTTTTGGTACTACCAGACGTGAGGAAGAGTTTCAACATATATCGTGACGCATCAAGACAAGTGCTTGGATGTGTGCTCATGCAAGAAGGACAAGTGGTAGCCTATGCGTCAAGATAACTAAAGAAACACGAGCTGAATTACCCCACACATGACTTGGAACTTGCAGCCATGGTACATGCCTTGAAGATTTGGAGGCATTATATCCTTGGCCACCGATGTGAGATCTGTACGGATCACAAAAGCCTCAAGTACATATTCACGCAAACGGATTTGAATTTGAGGCAACGTCAATGGTTGGAACTCATCAAGGATTATGATGTTGGAATCAACTATCACCCCGGAAAGACCAATGTAGTAGCTGATGCATTGAGCCGAAAGGGAGCATGTCACCAACTCACGGTTCGGGAGCTACCGCCAGAGCTGCGCAAGGAGTTCGAACATTACATCTCGGGTTCTTGAACGAGATGGAAGTGATGGAACTCCACTCTTCACTGGAAAAGAGATAAGAGATGGCCAAGTAACGGATGAGGAAATCAAGGAGATCAAGGAAAGGATCCGACAAGGCATAGAAAAGGACTTCAAGGAAGACAAAAAGGGTACGCTTTGGTTAGGGAAAAGGATTTGTGTGCCTAACGTGAAGCACATCCGCGACAAGATATTAAAGGAGGCACATGACTCACCTTATTCCATACATCCCAGCAGTACAAAGATGTACAAGGACTTAAAAACTTGCTATTGGTGGGATGGTATGAAAAGGGACATAGCTGAGTATGTTGCCTTATGTGACACGTGCCAATGGATGAAGCCCGAACATCAAAGACCCGCTGGACTGTTGCAACCATTGAAAGTACCCAAGTGGAAGTGGGAAGACATCAGCATAGATTTCATCATCGGATTACCACGTACTCGGTCGGGTTACGACTCCATCTGGGTTATTGTGGACCGATTGACGAAAACAGCCTATTTCCTTCCAGTTAGAGCCACGTACCGCGTCGCAGAACTAGCCGAGCTGTACATGGAGCAAATCGCGTGCCGTCATGGAGTTCCTAAGAGGATAGTTTCAGATCGGGGTACCCAATTTACCTCTAGGTTTTGGAAGAAGCTGCATGAAGCTACGGGTACACGACTGGATTTTAGCTCCGTTTACCACCCGCAGACTGATGGGCAAACGGAGAGGACAAATCAAATTTTGGAGGACATGTTGAGAGCCTGCACCTTGAAACATGGGCGTAGTTGGGATAGGAGCTTGCCATATGCTGAGTTCTCATACAATAACAGCTATCAAGCCAGCTTGAAGATGTCGCCTTTCGAAGCATTGTATGGTAGACGGTGTAAAATGCCGCTGTTCTGGAATGAGACCGGAGAGAACCAAGTGTTTGGACCCGAAGTGCTGCAAGAAGCTGAGAAGCAAGTCCAAACGATACGTGAAAACTTGAGGGCCGCTCAGTCACGACAAAAAAGGTTATGCGGACAATAGGCGAAGAAAGTTGACTTTCGAAGTAGGAGACTTCGTGTACCATAAGGTATCACCTATCCGAGGCCAACGGCGTTTCAACGTCAAAGGCAAGTTAGCACCTCGCTACATCGGGCCATTTAAGATTTTGGGCAAGCGAGGAGAGGTAGCCTATCAACTAGAGCTCCCAACGCACCTCTCCGACGTGCACGACGTGTTTCACCTATCCCAACTCAAGAAGTGCTTGAGAGTACCGGAAGAACAAGTACCGATGGATGATCTTGAGCTTCAAGAGGATCTGACCTATGTGGAGCACCCCGTCCAAATTTTGGACGTGAAGGAAAGGGTCACAAGGAATAAAGTGATCCGTTGGTGTAAGGTACAATGGAGCCATCACACGGAAGCCGAGGCTACATTGGAGCGTGAGGAAGACCTCAAGACAGAACTCCCTCATCTGTTCCCTACTCTATCGAATCTCGAGGGCGAGATTCAGTTTAAGGGGGGTAGGTTTGTAACACCTTCAATTTCGTATCCATGCATGCATACATATTTCATATAGAGAAACATTTTGAAAGAAATAGAAACGGAGAAAGAATCAGAAAGATAGCCAAAAAGAGCCAAATCCAGTTCGCCGAGGTGCACTGTCGACACTTCCCGCGGCCTGCTGTCCACGTGGCGTCTTCGAAGCTCATCCCTGTGGAGGGGGTGAGGTCCGGCACTGCTGGACACGTGGTAGGCTAGGAGCTCGCCTCTGCGGAAGGGGCGAGGTCCGGTCCCGCTGGACACGTGTTGCCTCTGGGGCTTGTCGCTGCAGGGAAGCGAAGTCCAGTCCCGATGGACACATGTCGTCCTCGGAGCTCACCTCCGAGGAGGAAGGAGGTCCGACGCTGTTGGACACGTGGCAACCTTGGAGCTCATCTCTGAGGAGAAAGGAGGTCCGGCGCTACTGGACACGCAGCACTCGAAGCTCGCCTCTGAGGAGAGGGGAGGTCCAGCATTGACACGCGGCACTCTCGGAGCTCGCCTCTGAGGAGAGGTCCGGCACTGACACGTGGCGCCCTAGAGCTCGCCTCTGAGGATAGGGGAGGTCACGCCCGCCAGACACGTGGCGCACACGGAGCTTGCCTCTGAGGGAGATGGAGATCCTGTCTGCCAGACACGTGGCGCACCTGGAGCCGCCTCTGAGGAAAAGGGAGGCCCGACCCTCGCTGGACACGTGGCGTCTCCGGAGCTCACCACTGCGGAGATGCGAGGTCCTTAGGCGATTTTTCTTCTGTGCGTGGGAGTACCCAATACGGAGGATACCGACACAGTTTCCCCCACGTTGCTGCCGCACCAAATCAATTGAAGATAAGTTGTTAAGATCCAAAACAAGTTGAATAGGACTCTTATTTGAAATCCAATTGGAGTAGGGCTCTTCTTTCACCCCTTATAAATAGAACCCAAAACCTATGGACGCAAACCACATATTATTTTTCTACCTCCCGAGTCGACAACTTGGAGGCCCTTTTTGCTTCACTAATCTACGGGATAAGGGAAGCCGAGATAGAACATGTCTAGCTACTGCACTCATACGAATAATGATAATGAGAACTTGATGATGATAACGAACATGGATCGGGGGAGATCTAGGCAAGCTTGGTTCGTGGATGTGGTAGAATGAGATGGTGGTTTACTTGCCGTAGATCTAAGGACCGGTTCATGCCAGCACATGCCAGGAAAACAGTGCCACCACAAGGCCAAATATGGGTGCGGATTAGCTGACTCATTAGGTAAGTTACTAGATTGTTATGGACCGTGGAAGGCGCGGGGAATGGGAGTTGAGAGAGGACTGCCCTGGGAACTGCATGGCACAAGAGGGGGCCCGTAGGTGGGAGAATGGTGATTCGAGCCTACTGGTGAAACCTTAGTGAGTCCATACATCTAGTAGCCCCTTTGTAAAGGCTATTTTGTGATCTCTTGGCCATACAACGACGGTTGTGTACTGGTATAATGGAGATTCTGCAGTCACCTACGGGTGACAAAATCACAAACTTGTGGATAAAGTGATGCCACCTCTTAAGAGTGTAAAACTATCATGATAGCCGTGCTTACGGTCACAAGAACCTGGCCAACTCACATGATTAGATGGAAACTTGGGATGGATGGTTATCGGGATGGTTATTGGTATGGTTATTGGTTTGATTATGGTATGGTCTTTGGGATTGGTTTCGGGACTGTTGAGTCATGACAATGAGTTTGGTTTCGGATCAAACGAATATGAGATGGTTATTATGAGCATGAGATGAAGTTGAGAAAGGTTAATAGCTGGATGAAATATGATAAGTGGTGAATTATGATGGAGGTATGTTGCTGTTTTACCTGGATATATGTTGGGATTAAATTCACTTAAAAATAGATGCTGTTTTTATCATGTTTATGAAATAAACTTTGCTTTGTGCAATGAGCCTTTTTATTTCTGCCTTGTTGTAAGCTACATGTCATACTTTTCCGCACTTGCTGAGTACGACATGTACTCACCCTTGCATTATCATACAAACATTAGCAACAGGTGAGGAGTACTTCGAAGACCATGTGGAGTACTAGGCGTGCGATCTACAGTCAACTTGCCTGTGGAATGGAGTTGAAGATGGAACCACTGCCGTGCTTAGTTTGCTTCTGCTATCATTTAGAGACTTCCGCTGCTAGAATAAGTTAGAAACTTCCGCTGCAAGAATAAGTTAGAGATTGATGTAATAAAGTACTTAAACCCTATTATTCATGGTTATATTCTAAATTCAGTTTGTGGATTACATGTGTATGTGTGATGAACATCCTGGGCACACATATGCATTAGCTGGGTTCCATTTTCACGGGCCCGGGCGTCACAGAAACACCTCTGGACATCAATAGAAATGTTGTAAATCTCTTCCAAAACTTTCCAGAAATGTATTATATGACCCCAACATCGAAAGAACTCGACCTTTAACCACTGTATAACTTCAGCATTATTTCAGCCAAAAATAGAGGACTTTGTTCCTAATATAATATAAATTGAAAACTTGCTTACTTTGAACATCCTGATTAAGGGAAGGAGTTAAATCAAAGTTTTAGTGCTCTGGACCAAAAATTTCAAGTTTTTCAATGATGTTGATCATTTAGTAGAGTGTGACGTCGAAGCGTCACCCAATTCATGCCGGTACTACGTTCCTCACAAATAAAACCTATGCCGGACTTAGCCGGCTTCATTAATTCAGTGGCACTAAACGTCTCTCGCACACGTATGCTACTCTTCTACCGATTCGTGGTTAGACTACCTGCAATTAAACCACACAATCGTCAGGTTCGGCTACACACCGAACCCTGTCCCAATACAGTTCCATACAACCGTCCGTCATCACTAGCACGGTTGTTCTCGAGCCAAACACGTCTTGAGCTACGTGTTCACGTTACTAACCACGTGACGGGATCTCCCATACTTGCCCGTAGCATGCCAGGGAAGGGCGTTGCTCGAATATCCCAAACGACATGAAGAGTCGTAGAGGATACTAAAGCTGGCCGGGTTACCTACCACCCGTGAGGCTCCACCCTTAAGCTTGTGCGCCCTGGTGGACAGTGCTTACATGCACCCCCAAGACATATGACGTCCCGAGATGCATGATTTTCTGACATAAGCAATTAGGTTAGTGTTGCCACTTGATATACACTAATAACATCCTTATATGGGCTAATAAATCGTTCCTCATCGAGTTTCTAAAAATATAACCTTTTTAAGTGTGTTAAACCTCAATGGAGCTCTGATACCACGCTGCAAGGACCCAACAGTCTCGACAAGCTAGGATCACGCTGAGGGGTGCTGCGTTGCATAGCACCGGATAACACACATAAAAGGTATAAAACAGAAGCGTAAATTTTATTACATAAACTGGTTTGTGAACATAATTACATTAAAATACATTTAAGTCTACACTAACGGGCATAGACTAAGAAAAAGAAGTTCACAATCAGCCCATGAACGTGTCCTCACTAGCACACATGCACACTAACACGGCGGCGTGCACGGCTCTCACTTGATGGTGGTTCCCTCTTGGGGGTCGGTCTCCTCCTCGGGAGCCTCCTCCTCATGGCACCCTACAAACGCTTCAAACACAAGCAATGAGCACAATGGCTCAGCAAGACTGACCCGTCTTACCTGCACATGAAACTCTACATGCTGGGTTTGCAGTGTATAATAGGAAAACATGTTGCAAAAGACACGCCTACTTAGTTGAACCTTACTTTCAAGTTTTTAGCAGCAAATTGTTGGAGAACCTTGTGCCAAGTCACATAAGAAAGCCATGATCAAACAAGAAACGCATTTCTCTAATGTGCTTTGCCTAAGGTTGAAAAGAACTTTAATTAGCTCTAAACTAAAGCAATTCATTAACAAACAATGTAAAGCTTTCAATCAGCAATCTTTTAACATGACACTACCATGTTCTTTCTATGTCACGGTACAGTGAACAAGTGGTACTCACTGACCGCGAGGGACGGAGATTATAATCGATTTACACATGCAGGGTTACCCGAATAACCCGTCACGTATGCCCGTACTCGATGTTGCCTACAGCAACCACCACGTACGTCGTACGCAACCACCTTTCATCCGTTAGCCAAGTGTTGAACCGGTCCTATCATCCCGAGCAGGAGGTCTCTGCACGGTACATCCGCAGTACCCGCCAGCCGATTTACACCTTGCTGCTCTCAACCTACCCTCTGGACGACAAGCAATGCCTCAACAGATCTCTACCCGAATTACATCGGTTTCCCGGTTCCCATATATCTGGTAGGTATTCGGTACTGTTCTAGCTTGTTCAACAGGCCCGCACACGGCTCGGTCCTCAATCGATGCAAGCGGAGCTATGGCACACAGGCCCCAAAATCTTGCTGCCCTTACTCTCCGCTCGGTCTCATTTTCCTTGCCATGTGATTAATTTGCTATCTCTAACCGAGGGGTGTGCCTCTAGCCTATTATCGCGAGTAGTTCCAACTACTCGACTTGTACCGAATCCTACACTAATTTAGCATTGCAGTGGCTACTCAAGGTTTAAACTCTAAGCCCATAACCCTAGTTCTCTTGGCTGTGCATTTAGCTTTTTCAAACAAGACTCTAATGCACAATTGTAGGAAATACATAAAGTAAGTGATCAAAACATAAGACTTTATGAAATGGCTAATGCAAACCGGAGCTTGCCTTGCTGCTGGTTGTAAGCTAACTGTTCAATCTCCAGGCCTTCTTCGATCTTAGCGACTACACGAGATAAACATACAATGTGTGTCAATATAAATGCATTTGAGTTGAATTTGATAATGTGAAGTCTATAAGTATAGCTAGACAGTCCCATTGACTCTGAAATTTTTACTATGGTTTGGATACAACCTTAAAAGGAACTTGGCCAAATTTCATTTGAAGCAAAGCTCATTTAAGACCTGTACAAATAAATGTGTATTTGGACCTAATTGGAGCTCTTAGGGTTTTCAAAGGATTTTTCATGGATCAAGCCATGACTTTCTAGAAACTAGATTTTCAGATGATTCTAATGGAATTGGTTTCATCTAATTTGAAGCAACCTAGAAAAAGATATGAGCTAAAAAAGTTCAGAGAAAATCTGTCACACCCGGTTTTTCCGATGAACAACCAAGTGAATATCACATGTATGCCAGGATCATTTTCTCATACATGTGATGACAAATAGTGAAGCATCATTTATTACAAGCCAGGTGTCGTATATAAATAAGTCTTACATGGAAAATGTCTCGATGGACAATAATAAGTTCATCACAAATAAACAAACTAGCAGCGGAATATTATTCTTGAGGGCTCCATCACAGGAGTTGCCCGGGGGTCTCCATGAACCTAGAAACCTTCTTCGGGTCCAAAGTCTTGGTCATTATACACCACCGCATTATCTTGACCTGAGCAGCAATATAAACCAACAAAATATGCAAGGTTGAGTACCAATGGTACTCAGCAAGTGTGGGAAAATTTTGTCATGCATGGCTATAACAAGGGGAGGTTGAACTCATGGTTAAAGCACTACGCAATTAATACCTATCACCTTAGCTTATTAAGCACCTACATTACTACACAGGTGAAATGGTCCCAATCTCCCATCCCATCATCATAATCCAATAATCATAACATCATTTCCAATGTTAAGCTCCCCGCTTAACATCCACAACTTCCAAAATCATCAATCCTCTAATCATGAATAAGTCCAAGCCGCTCTTGACCGTGAGCACGGCTGTCATGACAGTTTTGACTCTGCAGAGTTTGTACCACTGTACCCACATGTAGTGATTTCATCCCCCATTGCCGGGTGGACTAAAAGAACCTCCATTATGCCAGTGGCTACGAACCACATTCACACTTCCCAGGTGTGTAGCCAGGAGATCACTACGAAGCCTTTACAAAGGGATTCCTGACGAGCGTGGGCCCACTGAGGTTTCACCTCTAACAGCATACAAGAGGCTCCAACCCCGCTGCAGTGGCCCCCTCTTGAGCCTTGCGGTTCATATGGTAGTCCAGCTGACACCTACTCCCCGCACCATCCAACACACCCATACTACGCCGGGGATACACCTAATTAATTGACCAAGCTGCCCCATCTCAGCATGTGGTTGGCACTGTAAAGCCAGGTTACATGCTCCATGAACCGGTCCTTAGGATCCAGGCAAGTACTAAACACAAACCCGAGTCTCGTGCACCCAGCACACAATCAAAACATCCAACTTGCCTTGATCCCTACCTCTACATAACTCACAATACCTCATTCAAGAGTATGGTAAAATAAGCTGATGATCTCATATCCCAATTATCCCATTCTAAGCATGGCTAAGCATATGCATAATAATAAATGACATGATAAAATAAATCCCAACCCAGGCTACAAGGAAACAAGGTAATGCAATTCTAGGGAAACTTCCTAGCATGGGTTTCATATTTCAATTGACAATGCAAATAATTCTAGCTACACATCCTAGTATAGGATCAAAGTGGTCAAGGACACTTGCCTCCTTCCTGCTGCTCTTGAAATAGGTAGTCCTGATCTTGGAAAGGAAAAACTTGCTCCTGAGCAGGTTCTACATCATACCATCACACATAGCAAAAGAAAAACAACAATCCATAAGACATGGTTCACACTTCCACTTCATACAAACCACACATTCATATTTATGAAAGTCATTCTCATTTCTATGTGCTGTGGTTACTCTATGTGTGTTGATTTTGGCTTCCATGCACTTTTAAACATGTGCATATGATTTCTACTTTTGTATTCATATTTTATGTTTGTATATATTATATGAGTTTCCAATTTAAACAAATTCCTTATATTCAATTTATACACCTTTTAGCTACCAAGTGTGCATGAAGGGTATTTTTCTTCTCCATATGTGTCTTCAGAATTTCTACCAACCCTAAACTGAATTCTTTGGATTTTAGAAACTCCATTTATCATTTACTAGTTGCTATATTTTAAACCGACGGCCGAGATTATAACATCGAACCGGTACGCGGGGATTTAAACCCTACCGTGCGATTTAAAATAAACGGCGCACAAGCGGCCACGTCGCTCTGATCGAGCGCGGGCGGCGTTGCCGACGGCGCACGGCGGCGGGAAGCGGCGATCTCGCCGGAAACTTTTGGATCTTCGGGAATTCTTCCTAGAACTGTGATTTTATGGTATAGATCAGTAGAGGGGAGGCCGGGGATCTCACCTCGGGGGTTTTCTTGAGCTCGGAGGTCCTGCAAAGTGATTGGCGACGAGGTCCGAGGCGAAACCACGGCGAAGCTCATCGGCGCTGTGTTTACACCGCAAGTCACCGAGTTTTCTGCACCTGCAAGGTTCCCCGGAGGCGGTGGATCAAGACCAGCGAGTTAGATCGGAATTTCCGAGCTTAGATCAGCCAGAATTCGTCGGAGAAGTCTCGGTTCTCACCGGAGGAAAAATCGGCGATCGCGTGGGAAAAACAGAACGAGGCCGGGGTTTTTATAGACGGGGGAGGGCGGCGGGGTGGTTTAGATCATGTCCGCGTCGCCTACGAACATAATTCAGTGGGGATACGCCGAAATCCCGATCGGTTTTGATTCGGGTGCGAGGGAGTCCGGCGCTGTCGCGAGGTAGACGAAGATCGGGTGGGTCCCGCCTGTCAGTGTGAGGCAGCAGCGCGCGCGGCTGCGGGCTGGCGCGGGCGCTGGCTGGGCCGGCTGGTGGGTTTCGGCCCACTGGCCGGTTTTTTTCTGTTTTCTCTTTTTCTTTTTCTATTTCTTTTCTGATTTGAGTTTAATTTGAATTCCAGTTTGAATTCGAATTTTTGCAAAACATGCAACACGTCAAATTTTTTTTAAATTCCCCTCTTAACATGATTTAGGGTCTTAACAATATTTTTGGGGTGTTACAACTCTACCCCCCTTAAAAGAAATCTCATCCTCGAGATTGGTGTTCCTAAGAAAACAATTCCGGAAATTGTGCCTTGAGCTCATCTTCCCGCTCCCAGGTAGCTTCCTCTTCTGAGTGATGCTTCCACTGCACCTTGCACATCCGGATTCTTTTATTTCTGGTGAGGCGTTCCATTGTCTCCAAAATCTTGTATGGTTGCTCGGCATAAGACAAATCCTCAGCTACGTCCACTTCATTCATGGGTAACACCTCTTCAGGCGTCCTCAGACATTTCTTGAGTTGTGACACATGGAATACATCGTGCACATCTGATAGATGAGCCGGTAATTCTAGTTGATACGCCACTTCGCCTTTCCTCTCCAGAACTTGAAAGGGTCCGATGTATCGAGGTGACAACTTCCCTTTCACCTTGAACCGACGAAGTCCTCGGATAGGGGACACCTTGAGATAGACATAGTCTCCCACGTTGAAAACGAGCTCTCTTCTTCGTACATCAGCATAGCTCTTTTGGCGTGTCTGTGCTATCCTAAATTGTTGCGAATTTCCCTTACCTTCGCCTCGGCTTCTTGTAGTACTTCTGGACCAAACACTTTACTTTCCCCCGTTTGGTTCCAAAATAGGGAGTTCTGCACTTTCTCCCGTACAAGGCTTCAAACGGTGACATCTTCATACTAGCTTGATAGCTGTTGTTATAGGAAAACTCCGCATACGGTAAGTTCTTGTCCCAACTCCTATTGTTTTTGAGTGCACATGCCCTTAGCATATCTTCAAGGATCTGATTGGTTCTTTCCGTCTGCCCGTCAGTTTGGGGATGATAGGCAGAACTAAAGTTTAGATGGGTTCCCATGGTTTCGTGCAACTTCTGCCAGAACCTTGAGGTGAACTGTGTCCCTCGATCCGACACAATCTTCTTTGGCACTCCATGGTAACACACGATCCTTGACATGTACAACTCTGCCAATTTGGATCCGCTGTAGCTTTCCTTTATGGGAATGAAGTGAGCTACCTTGGTTAGCCTATCAATGATGACCCATATCGAATCATATCCTGATTGGGTCCTAGGCAATCCCACGATGAAATCCATGCTGATTTCTTCCCATTTCCATTCAGGCACTTTGAGTGGTTGCAATAATCCCGCAGGTCGTTGATGTTCTGCTTTCACCAACTGACATGTGTCACATAGGGAAACATGTTCCGTGATATTTCGCTTCATGCCATACCACCAATACCTGCCCTTGAGGTCCTGGTACATCTTTGTACTCCCAGGATGAATGGAATAGTCGGAATCGTGAGCCTCCTTCAAAATCAATACACGGATCTCCTTTACTTCAGGCACACAGATTCTTTTTCCGTGCCACACCGTTCCTTGTTCATCCTCTCTAAAACCTAGAGCTTTATTTTCCTTGATGAGTTGTCTGATCTCTTTTATCTTCTCATCATTCTTTTGGCCCTCGCGTATGTCTCGCTCGAGTGTGGAGTCCACTTCCATGGCGATGGCTTCACCACTATTTACTAGACATAGATTGAGCCTTATAACCTCGTCCTTCAATTCTGCAGGCATGTCCTTCAAGCTCAACTTATTGACCTGCACTTTCCGACTTAAAGCATCGGCCACGACGTTTGCTTTCCCAGGATGATAGTTGATGCCTACATCAAAGTCATTAATTAGCTCTAACCATCTCCTTTGTCTGAGATTGAGATCTGTCTGTGTGAAAATGTACTTCAAACTCTTATGATCCGTATACATCTCCGTCCTCTTCCCCATCAAATAGTGTCGCCAAATTTTCAACGCGTGTACCACTGCGGCTAGTTCTAGGTCATGTGTAGGATAGTTTTTCTCGTGCTTCCGAAGCTGCCGGGATGCATATGCCACGACATGCCCTTCTTGCATGAGAACACATCCCAACCCGTTTCCAGAGGCATCGCAGTACACCGTGAAGTTCTTCTGCATATCTGGCATAATGAGCACTGGGGCTGTTGTCAATCTCTTCTTTAGCTCCTGAAAACTCGTCTCGCACTGTGGCGTCCAGGTGAATGTGATTCCCTTCTCCAACAGTTTGGTAAGGGGTCTCGAGATCTTAGAGAATCCCTCAATAAACCGTCGATAGTATCCGACCAATCCCAAAAAGCTTCGAACTTCCCCGACATTTTCAGGGGTCTTCCACTTCTGTATATCCTCGATTTTGGCAGGATCCACGGAGATTCATCCCTCCGAGATTATATGTCCTAAGAAGGGAACTCTCTTCAGCCAAAACTCACACTTGCTCAGCTTGGCATATAGTTGGTGTTCTCTCAGCTTCTGCAACACCAACCTTAGATGTTTCTCATGTTCTTCTTCATTTTTGGAGAAGACGAGAATGTCATCTATGAAAACCACCACAAATTTGTCCAGATATTCCATGAATACCTTGTTCATGAGATACATGAAGTATGCCGGGGCATTAGTTAGCCCGAAAGGCATGACAGTGTATTCATACAGTCCGTACCGAGATACGAAAGCTGTCTTGGGAATATCAGATTGCCTTATCTTGAGTTGGTGGTATCCCGACCTGAGATCAATTTTCAAGAACACACAAGCTCCCCTCAACTGATCAAACAAGTCTTCAATACGTGGTAATGGGTACTTGTTCTTGATGGTTACCTCATTCAAGGCACGGTAATCCATGCATAACATTTGGGTTCCGTCCTTCTTGGGCACAAATATCACCGGAGCTCCCCATGGTGAGGAACTAGGGCGAATATACCCCTTCTCCGTCAATTCTCTCAAATGATCCTTGAGTTCTTCTAGCTGCTTGGAGTCCATCCGATAAGGTCTCTTGTATATCGGGGCTGTTCCAGGCACTAGCTCAATTGCAAATTCCACTTCACGATCGGGAGGCATACCTGGCCATTCTTCCGGAAAAACATCTGGATATTCCCGGATAATCCTGATCTCCTCCACTTTCACCTCAACTTGATTTAATTTAATGTCCCTCCTAGGATCGTGTATCGTTATGAACTTTACTCTTGTGCCACTAGGGTGAGTTAGTTCCACCGTTCTGGTCGAACAATGGATGATTCCTTTATGTTTGGTCAACCAATCCATGCCCAAAATAATATCGATCCCTTGGGAATCTATCACTATGAGGTTAGCAGTAAACACTACCCCATTAATGTCTAGATTCACTTTGGGACACACTTGTCTTGTCCTTATTTCTCCACCTGGAGAGTTTACGGCTAGCATATGGTTCATTTGTGTTGTTGCTAGGTCATACTTCTTAACAAACCCTTGAGCAATAAACGAGTGGGTGGCACCAGAATCAAACAGCAGGGTTGCAAGGTGTAAATTGGCAGGAAACTTACCAACTACCACGTCAGGTGCATCTTGTGCTTCCTCCATAGTGACGTGGTTCACCCGTCCTCTCATTACATTCTGCTGTTGTGGCTGCGCGGGCTTCTTCTTTGGGCACTTATGGGCATAGTGCCCCACTTCACCACAGCTAAAACATTGCACCCCAACCTTAGGTGCTTGGCCTTTGTTGTCTTGGGGTTGGTTCGGAGGTCCTTGCACTGCTGGTCGAGGTGGATATGCGGGGCGAGGCTGCTGTACGAACTGACGTTGCGGCTGTGCTGGTGCTGCCGGAGGCCTGTAGTTCGGGTTGTACCCTCTTGGTGCTGAGTAGGGTACCGCAGCACGGCTCGTCTGCGCTGCAGGTTGCTGCATCAGACGTGGGCGGGTGTGGCTCCCTGAAGCTTGATGTGACCACCCGGCCTTCCTCTTATTCTCAGTTTCCAAGGCCTTTAGCTTCCTTTCTACCACAAATGCTCTGTCCACCATCTTTTGGAAGCTTTCATACTCATTTGAGGACATTGCACACTGCATCTCTGCGGTAAGTCCCTCCACGAAACAATCTTGTTTCTGCTCATCAGTCTCTATGTCCCGTGGGGCATAGCGGGATAGTTGAGTAAATTTAGTGAGGTATTCCCTCACCGTCATGTTTCCCTGCTGCAGTCCCAAAAACTCTTTCCTCTTGTTTTTGAGTTCACCTCTTGGGATGTAATGGTTGCAGAAGCTACGCTTGAACTCTTCCCAAGTGATGTTCTCAGGGTCATGATGGGTGGCCACGTAGACGGTCCACCAATCAGCAGCAGGTCCATGCAATTGATGAGAAGCAAACAGCACCCTCTCATACCCTTGGCACTGTATGATCCTCATCTTACTTTCAATGGTCTTCAGCCAATCATCTGCCTCCAGAGGTTCAGCAGCACTTGCAAACTTTGGAGGTTGAGTTCCTAGAAACTCACTCAACCTTGGTTGGCGTGGTGCAGCTTGTGGAGGTGGAACTTGATGCAAGTTGGCCACCACTTGAGTCAAGTTCTGGATGAGCTGATTTTGATTCTCCAACATTTGGTGGAGAGGGTCAACTTCTTCACAGCGACCACCCCTGTCCTGGCCTCCAGAAAGATGAGGGTTGCACGCCTCATCGTTGTTGTTGGCGGGGTTGGCAGCACGTCCTTTTCCTCTTCCGGCCATCTGGCAGAATCAACCAATGTTAATTTGAAAGCATTTAGTATCATCTTACTACTTTCATTTGTTTGTACTTTGAAGTGTTGAGGCTTTGTTATTCTTCTCTAAGGGTTCACTTTTCACACAAAAATAAAGGCAATATTATTTCATGTGGGTTCACACACCAAAACAAAACAATCTAAAGATGAGGCCGTGGACAATTGCTCATGGCTTCCACAACTCACGTCACACACCAAGCATTATCACACCATTAACTTATCTTAACGACTCGCCTATTCGACATCTTGCTGACTAAGGGAGGGACTATACACTACTCGTTTTCTTGAGCTGGCTCCTCGGGATCTTCCTCTTCATTTCGGCTGCCTTCTGACTCTGCTTTGGGTGGGGAGGCTGCTGGTGGAGAAGTGCGATGACGCCTGATCGCTCGGCGATCTGGGGAGTCAGGAGTCCATGTATCCTTCACGGTGACACACAGTTCATTCCCATCTCCTCTTTCTCTCGCCCTCAAACAGGCTAGCAGCAACGCCTCCGTTTCCTTCAGGGTGTCCCGGACATCCTGAAGCTCTTGTTGACACTCCTGCAGTCGAGTGCTGAGCATAGAAGCATCTTCCAAGCACAAGTCCATGTGCTCGTGGTACCACTCTCACGCTGGAGGACATACATGTACTCATTTTTGTCCAAGTGGCGACGATAGATGTGACTCTGGCAGGTGATGGCCTCCCAGGTGACATCTTTCTCCGCATCGACCTGTGTTGCTCGACAAGCTAGAGAGTGGTGGATCTTAAGCAGCTGATTTTCGTGTATAATCCTCATTTCCGAACTCCATTCTTCCCTCTTCTCACGGATGGTCCTGGTGGAGTTATAGTTGATGATTAGCTTGCCCGTATTGCCGGCGGCTTCGAGCATATGCCGAAGTCGGCGCAATAAGCCTCCTACTGCCAATCCGTAGGAAAGGTACGTCACCGGACGGCTCTCCTCTCTCTCGGCAAGGGCAACTACGGGAACTCTCCCTCCTGTGGACTTGCGAGCGGTACGAATCATGCGAACCATCTAAAACAAAAAGAATTTAAAATTGGGTTAGATAAACTCTCAAACAAAAATCCTATTTTGAATGAAAGTTGGGGTAATATGAAGAAAGTGACTCATTTAAATAACACTTTTCAATCCACACCTTTGTAAAATAGTTTTTAAGAAAATAGGGCCCTTAAATACGTCCATTTCTACCTAGGTCCACGTTCCTACGGGCAACCTGGCTCTGATACCACTTTTTGTCACACCCGGTTTTTCCGAAGAACAACCAAGTGAATATCACATGTATGCTAGGATCATTTTCTCATACATGTGATGACAAATAGTGAAGCATCATTTATTACAAGCCAGGTGTCGAATATAAATAAGTCTTACATGGCAAATGTCTCGATGGACAATAATAAGTTCATCACAAATAAACAAACTAGCAGCGGAATATTATTCTTGAGGGCTCCATCACAGGCGTTGCCCGGGGGTCTCCATGAACCTAGAAACCTTCTTCGGGTCCAAAGTCTTGGTCATTATGCACCACCGCATTATCTTGACCTGAGCAGCAATATAAACCAACAAAATATGCAAGGTTGAGTACCAATGGTACTCAGCAAGTGTGGGAAAATTTTGTCATGCATGGCTATAACAAGGGGAGGTTGAACTCATGGTTAAAGCACTACGCAATTAATACCTATCACCTTAGCTTATTAAGCACCTACATTACTACACAGGTGAAATGGTCCCAATCTCCCATCCCATCATCATAATCCAATAACCATAACATCATTTCCAATGTTAAGCTCCCCGCTTAACATCCACAACTTCCAAAATCATCAATCCTCTAATCATGAATAAGTCCAAGCCGCTCTTGACCGTGAGCACGGCTGTCATGACAGTTTTGACTCTGCAGAGTTTGTACCACTGTACCCACATGTAGTGATTTCATCCCCCGTTGCCGGGTGGACTAAAAGAACCTCCATTATGCCAGTGGCTACGAACCACATTCACACTTCCCAGGTGTGTAGCCAGGAGATCACTACGAAGCCTTTACAAAGGGATTCCCGACGAGCGTGGGCCCACTGAGGTTTCACCCCTAACAGCATACAAGAGGCTCCAACCCCGCTGCAGTGGCCCCCTCTTGAGCCTTGCGGTTCATATGGTAGTCCAGCTGACACCTACTCCCCGCACCATCCAACACACCCATACTACGCCGGGGATACACCTAATTAATTGGCCAAGCTGCCCCATCTCAGCATGTGGTTGGCACTGTAAAGCCAGGTTACATGCTCCATGAACCGGTCCTTAGGATCCAGGCAAGTACTAAACACAAACCCGAGTCTCGTGCACCCAGCACACAACCAAAACATCCAACTTGCCTTGATCCCTACCTCTACATAACTCACAATACCTCATTCAAGAGTATGGTAAAATAAACTGATGATCTCATATCCCAATTATCCCATTCTAAGCATGGCTAAGCATATGCATAATAATAAATGACATGATAAAATAAATCCCAACCCAGGCTACAAGGAAACAAGGTAATGCAATTCTAGGGAAACTTCCTAGCATGGGTTTCATATTTCAATTGACAATTCAAATAATTCTAGCTACACATCCTAGTATAGGATCAAAGTGGTCAAGGACACTTGCCTCCTTCCTGCTGCTCTTGAAATAGGTAGTCCTGATCTTGGAAAGGAATAACTTGCTCTTGAGCAGGTTCTACATCATACCATCACACATAGCAAAAGAAAAACAACAATCCATAAGACATGGTTCACACTTCCACTTCATACAAACCACACATTCATATTTATGAAAGTCATTCTCATTTCTAAGTGTTGTGGTTACTCTATGTGTGTTGATTTTGGCCTCCATGCACTTTTAAACATGTGCATATGATTTCTACTTTTGTATTCATATTTTATGTTTGTATATATTATATGAGTTTCCAATTTAAACAAATTCCTTATATTCAATTTATACACCTTTTAGCTACCAAGTGTGCATGAAGGGTATTTTTCTTCTCCATATGTGTCTTCAGAATTTCTACCAACCCTAAACTGAATTCTTTGGATTTTAGAAACTCCATTTATCATTTACTAGTTGCTATATTTTCAGATTTATTTTCCTATGCATAAATGTGTACTTTATTATGAAAATAGTAAGACACATCATCTAAACAGAATAGGTTCTGGTCCTAAATAATTTAATAACATATTTTAACCTTTGCCTCTGATGTAAACTATTTCACAATTATTTTCCCTATTTTCTAGAACTATTCTTTACTTAAAAATGTGTCTTTAAATGTGAATAATAAATTAAACAGATTCAGTTCATCCCAAAATATATTTTTATCTCACTCCAAAGTTTCCTAAATACTGAGAAAGTCTTTAATTTAATTTTGACAATATGTTTGTCCCACTTTTTAATTTTTAAACACTAGCCACATATTCAATTTCCTAAATTAAATACTAAACAAGGCTAAAAAGTTAAACTTACCCCACTACAGGGTCTATAATATTATTTTAAGAATTTTCAGGGGTCTAGCTACACTTATCAGAGGTGTTTTTTCTAATTTTCATTAAGTCCAGGGGCTAAAACTGATTTTTAAACGAATTTACATGATTTTCTAGAGTTCCAGGGGCTAGATCAGAAGTTTCCGGGGCTAGCTCTTATTTCCCGAGAACCCCAGGGGGTAGCACGTAAGATTTCCAGTCTTTATAACGCGGGGCTGACGTGGACCGTCCGATTTTAAACCGACGGCCGTGATTATAACATCGAACCGGTACGCGGGGATTTAAACCCTACCGTGCGATTTAAAATAAACGGCGCACAAGCGGCCACGTCGCTCTGATCGAGCGCGGGCGGCGCTGCCGGCGGCGCACGGCGGCGGGAAGCGGCGATCTCGCCGGAAACTTTCGGATCTTTGGGAATTCTTCCTAGAACTGTGATTTTATGGTATAGATCGGTAGAGGGGAGGTCGGGGATCTCACCTCGGTAGTTTTCTTGAGCTCGGAGGTCCTGGAAAGTGATCGGCGACGAGGTCCGAGGCGAAACCACGGCGAAGCTCGTCGGCGCTGTGTTTACACCGCAGGTCACCGAGTTTTCTGCACCTGCAAGGTTCCCCGGAGGCGGTGGATCAAGACCAGCGAGTTAGATCGGAATTTCCGAGCTTAGATCAGCCAGAATTCGCCGGAGAAGTCTCGGTTCTCACCGGAGGAAAAATCGGCGATCGCGTGGGAAAAACAGAACGAGGCTGGGGTTTTTATAGACGGGGGAGGGCGGCGGGGTGGTTTAGATCATGTCCGCGTCGCCTACGAACAGAATTCAGCGGGGATACGCCGAAATCCCGATCGGTTTTGATTCGGGTGCGAGGGAGTCCGGCGCTGTCGCGAGGTAGACGAAGATCGGGTGGGTCCCGCCTGTCAGTGTGAGGCAGCAGCGCGCGCGGCTGCGGGCTGGCGCGGGCGCTGGCTGGGCCGGCTGGTGGGTTTTGGCCCACTGGCCGGTTTTTTTCTGTTTTCTCTTTTTCTTTTTCTATTTCTTTTCTGATTTGAGTTTAATTTGAATTCCAGTTTGAATTTGAATTTTTGCAAAACATGCAACACGTCCAATTTTTTTTTTAAATTCCCCTCTTAACATGATTTAGGGTCTTAACAATATTTTTGGGGTGTTACAAAATCTGGAAAATGTTTCTGGACAATTTTCTTTTTCTCTGGACCAGTTTCTTTAATCACACCATTAGGTGGATCAAATTAGCTTGGATGGATCTGAATTTTTATGGTAGCTCAGGTATATTTCAAGGAACATCCTGGCCAAATTTCAGAATTTTCCACTAAAGGGTTCTCCAGATAACATTCTAAATAGTTTAAAATTTGGATAACTAATTCTGGATAAATAAAGGTTTTCATGGAGCGAAACTTGTTTTATTGGAAAGTACTCAGAGATCCGAATCCAAAAAAATTTGGTTCACTCGATTTGGAGCTTCCTAGCAAGAGTTATGAATTTCTAAATTTGGAGTTAAATCTGAAATTAAATTTCTATTGAAAATTTTGGCTGGCCAACTGTTTAAACCGTAGCCACTGAGAAGCGAGCTACACCGAGCCACGTTGTTCTCAGCATGCAGCCACAGTTGATCCGGAGCCGCAACAAATCCCAGATTTAAATTTTTACTCGCTGACGCGTGGGGCTGGTACCCCTTCTTCCTCCTCGCGAGCGCTCGGCCCCTCGCCGGACTGAAACGGTGGATCGCCGGAGTCGGGTTTCCGGCTGCCTCCTGGCTTGGCTCTCGCCGCCTATGAGTTTACGAGGTCTCTGAACCCGTTTGTGAGGTCAGGACAAGCCGCCGATGTCCGGAACTATGCCGGCCACGTGCGGCGTCCTCGGGAGAGGTTCGGCGCCGTCGGCCGGTCATCCTATGAGAGGGGACCCGGCCAACCGTCCGTCACGGGGCCGTGGCACTCGCCCAGAAATCACATTGGGTGGTGCCATGTTATGCGGCACCCAACAGCACACATATAAGGAAACATGTATTACATAAATCAAAAGCGGGAGCTTACAATAGTTCTTTGTAAATAATTTACATCAAATAGCTACAGCGGAAGATTAAAATCAGCTCACGTCGAATATCTAATGAGCACTCGAGAAGAGGTCCAGCTCGCGGACTCCTCTCGCTAGCAACACGAAGACATTGCAGCGGCTGGGTTCTCCATGTGTTACATGACTCGGAAGTCCCGAGTCTCACCGGACAACCTCCTTCTTAGCATCGATATTGAGCTGCAAAACCACTCATATAGCAAGCGTGAGCACATAGGCTCAGCAAGACTGATCCGTCTCTCCTAAACAAGAAACTCTACATGTACGACGGATTGAAATAGGTTAGCTGAGTTTGCATAAAGGACTCGCCTACAGTTGATCCTTAACTTTCAGATTTTAAGCCTCATTGTAAAGATCTTGAACCGAACAACATCGCAACTCCACAATCAAACAAGATACGCTTTGTTGCGATGCTTCTTGCAAAAAGTGAAAGAAAGTTTAATTCACACTATCTCTACTTCAAGCATGTTTGCAATACAACTTAAACCATAAGCCTTATCAAGTTCAAATGAAGCCAGTTCAGTTTTTACTACGTCAAGACGCAGTGGGCAAGTATGCTCATATGACCGCGGGCGACGGTGATTTGAATCAGTACACGCCCGGACTACACGACACATACACCCATACTCCGAGTTGCCGGCAGCAACCTCGACTGATGTTGTACGCGGCCACCTTTCCCATGTTCCTCCACACAGGACACAGTCCAACTGCTCTGAATAGCAAGCTTCCTCAAGGTACATACCCACAGTGATATGTTCTTGAGCGAGTTACCTCCTGCTATCCTGACGCCGAAAGCCTAAGACGTTAGAAAAGTTCCAATGTGGATCTCACAAGGTACATCGGTTTTCTGGATCCCATATAGCCAGTATGCGCCTGGTACATAACTTAAACTTGTCCAACAGGGCCAAGTACGGACGGGCCTTAACCGACACAGGCAGGGCTATGCATGTACGGTCCGCAGCCTGCTGCATCTAAACCTCCCTGCCCGGTCTCCATTTCTGAAGTGTGAACTTTCCTCAATGTTTCTATTATTGACCCGCTCCGATAAAACCAAGCCCTAAACTCGCGAGTAGATTCCAACCACCCAACTTCTACCGGTCCTTCCAAACTACTTTAGCGTAGCCCAAATTCACTCGAGGAGGTGCTATTCTACCCTTTCTCTCTTAGGAAAATTTCTGGTCATGCAATTGGTTTTTCAATATCAACTAGACCTAATGCAATCAAACATTCAAAGCTATGATCTCTAGAAATAGAAATACTTTATAAAACTGCTCGAATGCAAACCGGGGCTTGCCTGTTTTGCAGGTGACTAAGATTACAATCAGTTAGTGTCGTCGATCACTTGAGTCTTGATCACTCGATCACCTTGTCTTTGAAATCTCACTTCACTTCCTTCACAAGTCCTCACGTAGATGCTACACGTTATGAATATGCATATGTATTTAATTGTAAAGCTTTTTCTAATAAGCTCTAATGACAAGTTTAAAAACTGGAACTCTGTTTAAGAATTTAAAATGACACTGGTGCTAGTGGTTGGGTTTTGGTTTAAGCACTATGATCAAGTGATAAGTGTTTTTCATCACTTGTGTGTTAATCACTTAAAGAGGTTAAACAGGACAGTGATGATCCAGAGCTCCAATGGAGATGAAAATTTTTGTGTGAGTTACTTGTCACAAGAAAATCATCTGGACCAAAAATTATCACTTGTAACTAAGTGGTTTATTTAGAACAATTCTCTAAGCAATTAAGCAAAGAGGAATTAATTCTGAGGTAACACACATGTTCATGTCAAACTTAGTGAACTAAAATTTCAATTATAGTTCATAGAGCCTGCATGAATTTTCCTAGGATTTTGGGAGCTAAGAACTGCCCAGAACTGAATTTCCAAGTTTTGGAAAATCTCTGAAAATATTCCTGTATTCATTTGAATACAGCAACATGAAATCTGAATTCTCCTAAACGAATCAACTTCAAATGAGCTGAAATTTTTACAGGAGTTCAATAATATACTAAAAAATATTCTTGTAAAATTTGAGGATTTTTGGATTAATGAAACTCCCTCTACAATTCTTTTGCTGAAAAGGTTTAAAGAATTTTCCAGAACTAAATAATGACTTTCATACAAATTGGGTTGCATATTTCGATAGGGTTTTTCAGTCTTAATCGAACCCAATTTGAATCACTAAATTTGGAGTTTCCTAGAAAAAGTTATGCTCTTCTAAAGGTTGGAGGAAATCTGCAATTTGAATTAAGCCGGGGAAAAATTCAAACGCTGACGGTAGGTCCAGGGAACACGTGTCTCGTGCTGGAACAAAGCCACACGGGCCACAGATATCTCCCCCGCGTTGCCACAGTTTAATCCGAGGCCACAGAAGATCCTTCCCCTCTGAAATCAGCCACTGACACGTGGGACCACCCCCTCCTTCGTCTACCTCTCGCTCCCGCGCGCCCGTGCCGCCGAGCTCGCCGGTTTTCATCTTCCCGGCCTTCTCCCGAGCTACTGCTTGCCGCCAGGGCTTAACCCATCATGCTGAACACGTTGGTGGGGGTTCCCCGAGCCGGCGACGGCTCCAATATAGCCCACGACGGCACTGTGGCCCGGCTCCCCTTCGGCGGCGTCACCCTGACGTGCTAGCCTGCCAAATGCCCACTTAAACGGCCCTACAGCATCAGTGATGGATAGAGGAGCTCGGCATGGTGGTGAAAAGGCTCGGGAATGGCTCTAACCACGATGTCACCGTGCACCCGACGCTTCCCGCCACTGCCGCCGTCGGGAAAGCTCAAAATACACCGGCTACATGTGGTTTCATGCTAGGTTTGTGAAGCAAACTAATTCCTTAGTAAGTCTAGCTCGTGTGTGCTAAGTTTGGTGCATCAAAACCGAAAGTTTCATTCAAATGTGTATTTGAATTCATTGCAAATTTAAGTCCATTTGGAAAATGGATAGCAAAACATCTCCAAAATTATGAAACTTTGCATACCCACTAATTTGGACCTAAGGAATTCAAATATGAAACCTGATTTTTGGTTTGGCTGCTGCAAATGAGATTTTTAACACAACAGTTTGAAATTCATTGTGTTGCCCTCATTTGAAATTTGAGTTGAACAAAGTTTGTTCCAAAATCTGAATTTAACTTTCTCACACATATGGGAACTTCCCATCTTGGTTCAAATCCCTTCTGGGTTCCAAGTTTTCAAATAAATAATTGACATGTGTGAAGAGAGCTCTCATGCGTATTATCACATGTGAAAAAGTTTAAACAAGTCCCATTTTTCATACATATGAAACCAACTTTGTGAAACTTGAGCTTCTTTGTATTCATATTTTTGGGACCTTTACATTACTCCCCCCTTAAAAGGAATCTCGTCCTGAGATTACAAAAGAAGAACGAAACAGGAGGGTAATTACAAAGTCTATGACAAAAGTCCCGGATAGTTCTTGTGGACGTAATCTTAACTTTCCCACGTCGCCTCTTCAGGGGTATGATTACTCCACAGGACTTTGTAAAATTTCAAAGTCCGGTTTCGTGTGATCCGGGTCTTTTCATCGATAATCTGAATGGGCTGCTCGGTGTACGTGAGATCCGGCTTTAGCTCGTCGATGTCTTCGGTGCGGACAGCAGCGGTAAACTTGAGACACTAACGCAGCTGGGACACGTGATATATATCGTAAATACCGGCAAGGCTTGCCGGTAGTTCCAGCCGGTAGGCTACGGTCCCGCACTTCTCCGTAATGACAAATGGATCGATGAATAGGGGAGCAAGTTTCCCCTTGACACCGAACCGATGAATCCCTTTCATCAGAGACACACAAAGATACACGTGCTCTCCGACGTCAAAATGCAGCGGTCGACGCCTCTGATCCGCGTAGCTCTTTTGACGAGATTGAGCAGCTTTGAGATTCTATTGTATTATCCGAACTCTCTCTTCGGCTTCATTGACAAGATCGATCCCGAACGTTACTCTTTCACCGGACTCGCACCAATTCAATGGTGTACATCACTTTCAGCCGTAGAGAGCTTTAGAGGGTGCCATTTTGATGCTCGTCTGATAACTGTTATTGTACGAGAATTCCGCCAACGGTAAGTGATCATCCCAGCTCTTACCGTGGTCGATGGCACATGCTCTCAGCATATCTTCAAGTATTTGATTCACCCTCTCAGTTTGCCCGTCGGTTTTAGGGTGATACGCGGAGCTTCTAATCAATTTGGTTCCCAAGGATGCGTGTAGATGCTCCCGGAAATGGGCTACGAACAGCGATCCTCTATCGGACACAATGGTACAAGGAACTCCATGTAAGCACAAGATTCGTGCTATGTACAACTCCGCATACTGCTTTGCATTGTATCTTGTATGCACAGGGATGAAATGTGCTGATTTGGATAACCGGTCAACGATTACCCAAATCGAATCATGGTTGTGGGATGTCATCGGCAACCCAACGATGAAGTCCATACTCAAGTCTTCCCACTTCCATGCCGGTAATTGCAGTGGTTGCAGCAAGCCCAACTTCTTCACATGGTCGGCCTTGACTCTTCGACACGTATCACATTCTGAAACGTACTTTGCAACTTCACGTTTCATATGTGTCCACCAAAACTTCTTCCGTAGATCTTGGTACATTTTATTGCTGCCCGGATGAATGGAAAATTTGGACAAATGAGCTTCATCCAAAATTTTCTTCCGTACTCCCATATCCCGGGGTACTACTATATGGTCGTTGAACCACAACATACCCTATTCATCTTTCCGGAAGGACTTCATCTCTCCGTTGATCTTCGCCGTATGTGAGACATACCCTTGTCTTTTCTTTGAGCCTCAATGATTTCCTCTCGAATGGTAGGAACGAGAGCGATATTGTAGAGTGCTCCATACGGGATGACACGGAGGCCTGGTTCTTCATCATACGTTCCAGCAATTGTCAAGTGATGGATATGCGCCTTACGACTGAGCGCATCGGCAACCACATTCGCCTTTCCTGGATGATAATGAATGTCAAGTTCATAATCTTTAATGAGCTCTAGCCATCTTCGTTGCCCCATGTTCAATTCTTTCTGAGTGAAGATGTATTTCGAGCTCTTGTGGTCGGTGTAGAGGTGTACAAGATTTCCGAGCAAGTAATGCCTCCACATCTTCAAAGCAAGGACCACAGCAGCTAACTCAAGATCATGAGTTGGATAATCCTGCTCGTGATTTCTGAGTTGACGAGATCCATAAGCAACAATTCTCCTTCTTGCATCAGCACGCAGCGAAGACCAATGCCAGATGCATCACAATAAACATCGAATGGTTTCGTCGTATCTGGCTGAGCAAGAACTGAGGCTTTTGTGAGATGCTTCACTAAAGTCTTGAAAGCTTGTTCACAGGCAGCACCCCATACAAATCTGGTATTCTTCTTCAACAATTCCATCATCGGTTTAGCGATCTTGGAGAAACCTAGAATGAACCCCCGGTAATAACCCGCTAAACCGAGGAAGCTACGGATTTCATGAAATGACTTTGGTGACTCCCATTTCTGTACTCGGATAATATTACTCGGATCAATAGCGATGCCCTCCGCTGAAATAATGTGTCCGAGAAAAGGTACTTGATTAATCCAGAATTCACTCTTGCTGAATTTTGCATAGAGCTGATGATCTCGCAACCTTTGTAGCACAATATGCAGATGCTTAGCATGTTCTTCCTCTGACTTGGAGTACACCAAGATATCGTCGATGAAGACCACGATGAATTTATCCAACTCCGGCATGAACACTGAATTCATCAGGTACATAAAGTGTGTCGGGGCGTTGGTAAAACCAAAAGACATAATGAGATACTCATATAAACCGTATCTCGTCCAGAATGCCGTCTTCAGAATATCTTTGTGACAGACCGAAATCCGTACGCCCAGGATCTCAGAGGGTGGTGCCTCACGATGCGACACCCGACACCACACATCATAAGGCAACCATTGTATTACATTGGAAACAAACTGAATATGTACAAAAGGTAGTACAAACCTTCAGTTGACAACTACTTACATAGTTACTACAGCGGAATATAAATTTATACAACTCACGCCCACCTAACTAGCAAAAGTTGGTTGTCCAGCCCTACAGACAACCCACACTAGCTGCACTCATCTTCAGCGCAGCGTGTAGGCTCCCACTCAGCCGTGGTCCTTGACGGAGGGTAGCCCTCACCGGTGGACTCGTACCCTGAGTCCGTGGGGTACTCCTCACCTGCAAACACTCATAGCAGCAACCGTGAGCACAATGGCTCAGCAAGGCTTACCGACTCACCTACACAGGAAACTCTACATGAAGGTCATCCTTAGATAGGATGGTAAGTTGCAGCAAACGGACACGCCTACAAGTTCATCATTAGTTCATCTTTTAGCCACAAATTAACGATTCCGGAATCTGAAATTTAGTGAGCAATATTTGGTGGCACACATGTAGCAATACAAGTTATTCATAACAGCAATATTGAATCACATCATTCCATATGTTAACCTACGTCACGACTCAGTGACCAAGGAGTACTCATCACCGCGAGGGACGGCGAATCGACTCAATATAAACCTGCAGGGACACCCGAAGAGCACGTCACGTATGCCCACCTGTGGAGCTGCACAGCACGCTCACTCGATGTCGTACGGGACAACCTTTCACCAAACAGCCCAAACGTCGAACCGGTTGCACCCAAACGGACAGGAGATTCCCTACACGGAGCATCTCTCTATGCCCGTTAGCGGATTTCCACCTCGCTGCCCTCAACCTACACCTATAAATTGATGTGTTATGCCTCGACGCCCGGAGGTATATGTTACATCAATTTATCGTGGCCCATATATCCGATATGCCTTCGGTACATTCAAACTTGATCAGCATGGGCTGCACATGGATCGGTCCTCAATCGACACGGACAGGGCTGCGCCCACAATACTTCCTCTTGCTGCACCCTAGCCCCTGCCTAGTCTCATTTTCTTGCTAAAGTGATCTCACATCACTCGAACCAATCCCGTGTGTCCCGAAGCTTATACTCGCGAGTAGATTCCAACACTTCCGGGTCTCATCCGGAGGTATAGGTTAGGGTCTCGTCCTGAAGTAGGAAGTCCAACACTTCCGGGGTTTCCTCGCCTTCAAGGACTACACGTGAGTAATGTACGATATGTCAATTTAAATGCAATATGTTGAATTTTGTATGTAAAGACCATACCTCTAGCTAGACATCCCCTTTGGCTCTGAAATTTTTGTGGTGGCTTGGTAAGGACCTAAACAGAGACTTGACCAAATTTCATTTGAAACAAAGTTCATTTGAGCTCTGCACAAATAAAAGTCTAAATGGTCATTGCTAGAGCTTCTATGGGTTTCCAGGGATTTTCATGGATCAAACCATTACTTTCTGAAAACTAGAGTTTTAGATGGTTCTAATGGATTGGTTTCATGTAGTTTGAAGAATCCTAGAGGAAGTTATGCCCTAATGAAGATATGAGAAAATCTGGAAAATGTTTCTGTACATTTTTCTATTTTCTCAGGGCAGTTCACTTAATCACACCATTATGGAGACTAAATGAACTTAGGTGGATCTGAAAATTTTCCGGTAACTCAAGGATTTTCAAATGAACCTCCTAGCCAAATTTAAGAATTTTCCATAAAAGAATTCTCCAGATAAAATTCCCAACAGTTTAAATTTAGGGAATTAATTATGGAAAATCAATAAGTTTCATGAACTGAAACTTTTTTTGCTGGATAGTATTTGAAAAGCTGAATCCAACAAAATTTGGTTCACTCAATTTGGAGCTCCCTAGCAAAAGTTATAGGCATTTGAAGTTGAACTAAATTCTGAAATTGGTTGAAATGTTTAAATTCTGACAGCTGGGTCCCGGGGTGACGTGGCGCCACCCGAGAGCCGGACACACGGGGCCACAGGGATTTTTCTCGTGTAGCCACACTTGATCCAAAGCCACAGAAGATCCAGTGCGGTTTTAACAGAGACCGACACGTGGGGCCCGTGAGTCTTCATCTTCCTCACGTTCCCACGGCCAGCCGCCGCCCCCCTCGCCGGAAGAGGGTTCCCGTGTCTGGAACTCAACCAAACTCGCCGCCTCCACCTAAAACTGCTCGAGGAACCCGTTGCTGACCTCGTCGCCGGCCGGCGATCACCGGAAATGGTCGTGCGACGGCGACAGTCAACGTGGCAAGTTCGGCAAGGTCGGGATGGTGCTGTAGTGCCTCAAAACCTCATCTGTTGGCTCCTATAGCACCGCCATGACCTAAAGAGCAACGAACCAGACCCTGATCTTGCTAAAGGTGGCGGCAAAAAGGACTTGACCGTGCGACCTAGGTCTAAATCTGATGAAGAACGAAAAACTCGAGGAACTCAGTGGTTTCTCGAAGGTTTCCCACGGTTCTTGATTGTATGGATTCACACAGGCATTTCCGGATGGTTGTCTAAGTTTAGGGACATTTGCTTGACTGATTAGCACAAATTTTTGATTTAGATGGCCGCGGTCTATATCACATGCTATCGGCAAGAACTGAAATTATGGCGAGCACACTCGGTGGCATGTGGCCGGGGTTGCGGGAAAGGAAGTGTACTCCTAGGTGAACCTTTTGGCGTGCTAAACTCCAAAGAAGAAGGATGCTCGTGGCCGGGCGACGCGATTTTGTAGAGGTGGTGACGCACGGCGGCAACTAAGCAAATCAAGCTCGCTGCCCCGTTCTACGGCAGCTACTTCTGATTTCTTGCTTCGGGGATGTCAAGGGACGGTGGGCGCAGCCTCTAAGCAGCTTGGTCTATCGTGAAAACCACCGGAGTGGGTGATCGCCAAGGGAGGCAGAGGTGCGGCGGTGCGGCTGGTTTTTCTGTCAAGCGACTGAAACAGAGCACGGGTCTCGTGGTTGTGCAGCGCTGGGGTGCCTTCATGAGCAAGGGGGCGCCGAAGCTGGTCGCCAGCATGACGGTAAACCGAGGAGGTGGCGATCGTGCTGTCTCAGTGTCACCCGCTGCAGAGACCCGAAGAACAGAGCGCGCGCGTGTGCGTTGCTTCACTCAGTGGTTTGACTGACATGTGGGTCCACTCCTCCCCTCTAATCTTTTTCCGTTTCTTGCTGCAAATATACCAGCTACTCATTCTTCAATGACAGAATTATCCGCCAAGTGATGAGTTGAATTTGATTTCCTCAATTTGAAGTTGGTTTGGTTAAATTTGCTTCGCATTTGAATTTGAAATTCAAATTCATTTTTGAATTAATGCAAATTTAGCTCCCGACAAGATGAACTCTGACGAGGATGAAAATTGGTGGACTAACTCAGAAAAATGTGCTATGTTTGAATATGAAGTCAACTTTTGAATCGAAGTGATGAAAGTAGCTGAAATTTGAATTTGCATTCAAATTAGCCTTTTTTACAAATGTCTCCGAAAGTGGCTCAAAATGGTTTGAATTTGCATGAAACTTGGCCTGAGCCTTCCCAAGGATATTTAGGATCTAGGGGTGAGCTCAGCCTCTCATGTTTATGTGTATGAACTCCTACTTTTTGGAGCTATGGGTTTTTCCTCTAATCACCCTCTTGATGGTGTTTACTTGCTCTTCACAAATGTTCATGAGCTATCAACCAAATGAGCTGTGGTGTTGTGATGTGATGAACATTTTTGCAAGTCAATTCTTGGGCTTTTACATCCCTCCCCCCTTAAAAGAATCTAATCCCGAGATTACAAAAGAAGAGACAAAGATGTAAGAGGAATTACCCCTGATGAGATGCCATGAAATCGGGGTAGTTTGAGCGAAGGAACTCCTCGCTCTCCCACGTTGCTTCCTCAGCGGTGTGGTGCTCCACAATATCTTGTAGAACCACATTGTTCGGTTACGCGTGGTCCGAGCCTTCTCATCAATAATCTCCACCGGATATTCAGCATAAGTCAAATCCGGTTGTAGCTCACCAATGTCTTCGGTGGGAATAGTAGCTGTATACTTCAGACACTTCTGGAGTTGGGAAACATGGAAAATGTCATGAACACCAGCGAGAGATGCCGGAAGTTCCAGTCTATACGCCACTGGTCCACACTTCTCGGTGATAGTATAGGGTTCAATAAATCGGGGAGCAAGTTTCCCCTTCACGCCGAATTGGTGCACGCCTTTCATCGGAGATACACGAAGTACACGTGTTCCCCGACATCAAAGTGCAGCAGCCTACGCCTCTTATCAGCGTAACTTTTCTGTCGGAATTGAGTGCCTCCAAGTTGGCTTGAATAATTTGAACGCGCTCTTCGGCGTCGTTCGCCAAATCAATCCCTAACGTGACCCTTTCACCGGACTCGCACCAGTTTAATGGGGTGCGGCATTTGCGACATAGAGAGCTTCGTATGGCGCCATCTTGATACTCGCTTGATAGCCATTGTTGTACGAGAATCCGCCAATGGTAGATGATCATCCCAATTTCTACCGTGGTGGATGGCACACGCTCTCAACATGTCTTCTAATACTTGATTCACCCTCTCAGTTTGCCCATCTGTCTGAGGGTGTTAGGCGGAGATTCTAATCAGCTTAGTACCCAAAGCAGCATGCAACTGCTCCTAGAAACGAGCCATGAACAGTTCCCCTCGGTCTGAGATTATGGTCTTGGGTACCCCATGCAAGAATAAGATTCTTGCAATGTACAACTCCGCATATCTGCTGGAAGAAAATGTGTATGCACGGGAATGAAGTGAGCCGACTTGGTTAACCGGTCAACGATTACCCAAATGGAATCATGCTTGTTGAACGTTATGGGTAATCCCACAATGAAATCCATGCTCACATCTTCCCACTTCCATGCTGGAATTTTCAAGGGTTGCAACAGCCCTGATTTCCTCATGTGATCCACCTTCACTCGTCTACACGTATCACACTCGGATACGTACTTTGCAACTTCCCGCTTCATCCGTGTCCACCAAAATTTACTCTTCAAATCTTGGCACATTTTGTTTCTTCCCGGATGAATGGAGAACTTAGACAAGTGAGCTTAATCAAGGATCTTCTTTCTCAGCTCCATATTCTGGGGTACGACTACGCGGTTATTGAACCATAGCGTCCCCTCATCATCCTTCCGGAAACATTTGATATCCCCGCTGTCTATCCGTCTCCGGAGATGTGCCATGCCCATGTCAACTTTATGAGCTACAATAATATCCTACCTAATGGTAGGGATGAGAGCAAGGTTGTAGAGTGATCCATATAGAACCAAGTATAAACTCGGCTCTTCCTCTTCCAACTATGTAATGGTGAGGTTATGGACATGTGATTTCCGACTCAGCGCGTCGGTAACCACATTCGCCTTGCCGGGGTGGTAATGAATCTCAATCTCATAGTCTTTGATTAATTCTAACCACCTCCTTTGCCTCATATTCAGCTCCTTCTGGGTGAAGATATATTTTAAGCTCTTGTGGTCGGTGTAGAGATGCACCAAATTCCTCAGGAGATAGTGCCTCAACATTTTCAGTGCCAAAACCACAGAAGCAAGCTCAAGATCATGAGTCAGATAGTGCTGCTCGTGGTTTCAAAGTTGGCGTGAGCCATACGCGACCACACGTCCTTCTTGCATCAACACGCAGCCAAGCCCGATACCGTACGCATCACAATATACGTTGAAAGGCTTGGTCGTATCCGGTTGAGCTAAGACCGGGGTTGTTGTGAGATGTTTCACCATTGCTTGGAACGCTCCTTCACATTCTGAGTTCCAAACATATTTCGTCCCCTTCTTCAATAATTCTGTCATCGGCTTAGCAAGCTTGGAGAAGCTCGGGATGAATCTCTGGTAATATCCCGCTAAACCGAGAAAGCTTCTGACTTCATGGACAGAAGTGGGGGGTTTCCATTTCAGCACTTGTTCCATTTTGCTTGGGTCAACCACAATGCCTTTCGCTGAGATGATATGCCCCAAAAATGGAACTTGGCTGATCCAAAACTCGCATTTGCGGAACTTGGCATAGAGCTTATGGTCCCGCAATCATTGAAGGATGATTCGCATGTGTTCGGCGTGTTCTGCTTCTGACTTGGAGTAAACCAAGATATCATTAATGAACACCACTACGAACTTGTCCAGCTCCACCATGAACACCGAGTTCATGAGGTACATGAAATGTGCCGGAGCGTTGGTGAGACCAAAAGACATGACGAGATATTCATATAGTCCATACTCATCGAGAATGCCGTCTTCGGGATATCCTCCGCCCAGATCTTTATTTGATGATAACCGGAGTGAAGGTCCATCATTGAAAACACACTTGCACCCACAAGCTGATCAAACAGGATGTCAATGCGGGGCAGTGGATATTTGTTCTTGATGGTGACGGTGTTGAGCGGTCGGTAATCCACACACAGCCTCAAGGTTTCATCCTTCTTCTTGATGAACAGCGCCGAGCATCCCCAAGGCGAGGAACTCGGTCTAATGAAACCCTTGCTCAACAAATCATTGAGCTGTTCTTTCAACTCAGCCAGCTCGTTCGGAGCCATCTTGTACGGTCTCTGTGATATTGGTGTAGTCCCGGGTGCAAGTTCAATCTTGAACTCCACATCTCGTTCAGGTGGCATGCCCGGAAGATCATCCGGGAACACGTTGGGGTACTCCCGGACTGCAGGGATGTCCTCTAACTTGGGAGCTTCAGTGTTATAGGCCGCTGAAACTTCCGGGACAGGGTTGTCTAATATGAGGGAGTGCAGATGGTGGAGAGGAGAGTTGAGGTGAACCGTCCATGATAAGGTTTCCAGGACAGCGCCATGGTAACGTAGACATGACATCGCTAAGATTGCATCAATCTTCTGTCCCTTAAGAATAATCATGGTAGTGGGATATATTCTCCCACCTAAGCACAGTGGTGCTTTTGGAATCATCGCATTTGTTGAAATCTTCCCTCCCGGTGAGCAGATCATATATGAGCACTCGGTTGGAAAGACTTGCAGTTGATGCTTAACCACATATGATGCACTTATGAAGTTGTAGGTTGCACCAGAATCAAATAAAATGATGATTGCACAATCATT
This sequence comes from Neostapfia colusana, assembly GCA_030760725.1. Classification (NCBI taxonomy): domain Eukaryota; kingdom Viridiplantae; phylum Streptophyta; class Magnoliopsida; order Poales; family Poaceae; genus Neostapfia; species Neostapfia colusana. Next base: position 24,349,411 of record JASWHV010000011.1, read on the forward strand.
GAGAGTGAACATGCCCGCCAGCACGTTCTCTCCTTCCAGGGCGTCCTCATTGTCGATGTAACGAATGACCCCGGTTTGCTGACCTCCCTTCTTGACTGGTGGTCGGTCTCGAGCACCGCCCTGATATTGGGCTTGCCCGCTGCTTTGCTGCCCCTGGGGACAGTCCTTTGAGAAATGACCTGCCTGGCCACACGTGTAGCAGGTGTAGCGAGGCGGTCCTCCGCTGATCAGCGGACGGAATCCCGGGGCACGTTGTGGTGGTGGAAACGCCCGGGGTATCATCTGCTGCTGCTGCTGTTACGGTGGCGGTGGTGGCATCGGCGGTCAGAATGGGGGTGGCTGAAAAGAACGACCCCCAAACTGCTGAGGTCACGCCGGTGGATGCCACTGCTGACCGGATGGTGTCTGATACACCATGCGTTATTTTTTAGGAGCTCCACCTCCGCTGCTTGGTGGAGTGCTTCGCTTTCGCTGCTCAGCCACCATTTCCCGCTGAGCATCCTCTTTCATAATCGCGGCGTTGATGAGGTCGTTGAAAGTACCACGATTGCATTGCACGAGGTGAGTCTTCATCTCGGGGTTTAAACCCTGATAGAACTGCTCGCGCTTTTTCTCCGCCGTGGAGATACAATCCGACGCATACTGCGCCAGATGGTTGAACAGACAGGAGTAGTTGTGGGCTCTCCTCCTGCCCTGCTTCAGTTCCAAGAACTCTTGGAACTTCCTCTTCATCATTCCGGGAGGTATGTGGTAGGCGCAGAACACCTTACAGAATTCTGCCCATTCCACAGAGTGGCCAGCAGGTAGTGAGGCGACATAGTTCGCCCACCACGCACCGGCGGCACCGTGAAGCTGCTGCACCGCGAATAGAGTCTTCTGCCACTCCGTGCATCGGAGCAGCCCAAACTTGGACTCAATCGTCCGCAGCCAGTTGTCGGCCTCCAGGGGGTTCCGCCGCTTAAGTGAACATCGGAGGATGCGTACTCATGAAATCCGAGTACGCTGTGATGTGGGGCTCACGAGGCCCCCTCTCTTGATGCCCCCCCCCCCCCCCCCGCCTGAGACGTATTCTGCACAATCGTGCGGAGCAGGTCGGTCTGCTCCTCATGAGAGCCCACCAATACCGAGATCACATCCGCTAGTGTAAGCGGAGGCGGTGGTGGTGGTTGTTGCTGCCGGGTGTTGTCGTAGGCAGGTGGCTGGAAGTCATCACCCCATGCTGACTAGAGCCCCCGACCTCATGCATGGCCCAAGTACGAACCATCTGCAGCCATATGACAATAAAATCAGTCCCACAGCATACTCCATGCAGCTCAATAAAATAGGAGTAAAACATAATGATGGTAAACATGCGATACATCTCGTACATGGATAATGTAATAACTTTGCACAAGCTACACCATTAACAGACCATATATAAACTAGTGAAATCCAAATTGATGGACTTCCTCTTTGGAAGTTCATCTCAACTAGATTTGGTCACTACAAGACGTTAATATCGCTTTGTCATCACGTATACTACCCTTTATCTTCAATACGACACAAACATGGTCTCTAGCAAAAGAACTTGAGTAAGAAATATACTCAAATCTTTCACTAGTTAATGATAACAACTCATGAGTATGTGCTACTCCAATGGAAGTAATAAAACCCCACTTGATACAACAATCTCTCAAATGAGTTCAACTGTTCATTCTTCTGCCCAGAATGAGCAGTTTCTACCTATCCCAGATTTTGACCTGGTACCTGCATTTTCATAATTTAATTTGAATATAAAATATAAAGTTAACTTCAGTATATTTCCAACAAGTATTTATTTGCCCCCAGATAAGCTCTGGTTAAAAAGTTATGATAATTCAAAGTCAACAGAATTTCTGAAAGAATTTCAAAAGCACCTCCTTTGGAAGTTGCTGTTTTCAACTCTAAATTCCACTGAATTCCGTGCTGCAACTGCAGAAACTTTGAATTACAAAGGTGTAACACATCTTCTAACTTTTCCAAAAATGTATCATATGATAATTTTAGATTTTTCTACAGGAAGTTATGCTTGAAAAACAGAACAGTCCAGAGAGTATTTTAACTCTGTCCTTGTTCTGGACAGTTTCCAATCATCTGGAATTTCAACCAGTTTGATGTGTGATTCTGTTCTGGAAGTCTACAACAAAGTTGTATAGCACTTGATCTTCTTTCCATAACTATATCCTAAATCTCCATTGGTGAAGTAACCTGTGAGTTATGCTCTGTTAAAGTTCAGCAAACTTGCTGCCAAAACAGAGCACTCTGTTTTCCAATTCCTTTGGGCTGAACTAATTGACTTTTGAACTATTCTACAATACCAGAGTCCTAAAGATTAACATTTAGTTATCTTATTTCCTTTTTAACATTGTTTTTAATGCAATTATGATTATAACATGTCGGTACTACGTTCCTCACAAAATGAAAAATCCTAACCGGCTTACACCGGCATATACGTATCCATTGGTGGCACTAAAACGGTCACTCGCAAATGTGTTCTACTCGGACTACAGTTTCGTGGTTAGTATATGCATAAATTCCACACAATCATCAGGTCCGGCTGCACACGGAACCCAGTCCCAATACAGTTTCATACAGCCGTCCGTCATCACTCGCCCGGGTGTTCTCAAGCCAACACGCCTTGAGCTACGTGTTCACGTTATTAACCACGTGACGGAGTCTCCCATACTTGCCCGTAGCACGCCAGGGAAGGGCGTTGCTCGAATACCCCAAACGACATGAAGAGTTGTAGAGGATACTAAAGCTGGACGGGTTACCTGCCACCCGTGAGGATCCACCCTTCAGCTTGTGCACACTGGTGGACAGCGCTTACGTGCACCCCCCAAGACATATGAAGTCCCGAGATGCACGATTTTCTGACATACACATAAGTTAGGTTGCCACCTTCATATTAGGCTAATACTAGTCCTTATTTGGGCATACTGGCGAATCCTCACCATAATCCTAAGTTTTCCCGTTATACTGTCCTTATTTAGTGTGCTATCCCCTAAGCAGCTCTGATGCCAGCCTGTGACGGACCGAAATCCGTACGCCCAGGATCTCAGAGGGTGGTGCCGCACGATGCGACACCCAACAGCACACATCATAAGGCAACCATTGTATTACATTGGAAACAAACTGAATATGTACAAAAGGTAGTACAAGCCTTCAGTTTACAACTACTTACAGAGTTATTACAGCAGAAGATAAATTTATACAACTCACGCCCACCTAACTAGCAAAAGTTGGTTGTCCAGCCCTATGGACAACCACACTAGCTGCACTCATCTTCAGCACGGCGTGTACGGCTCCCACTCAGCCGTGGTCCCTGACGAAGGGTAGCCCTCGCTGGTGGACTCGTACCCCGAGTCCGTGGGGTACTCCTCACCTGCAAACACTCATAGCAGCAGCAGCACGATGGCATCGGCAAGGCTTAACTGACTCACCTACACAGGAAACTCTACATGCAGGTCATCCACAGATAGGATGGTAAGTTGCAGCAAACGGACACGCCTACAAGTTCATCCTTAGTTCATCTTTTAGCCACAAATTAACGGTTCTGGAATCTGAAATTTATTAAGCAATATTTGGTGGCACACATGTAGCAATACAAGTTATTCATAACAACAATATTGAATCACATCATTCCATATGTTAAACCTACGTTTAGGCTTTTCGGGATGGTTGTCAAAGTTTAGGGACGTTTGCTTGACGGGTTAGCACGAATTTTTTATTTAGATGGCTGCAGTCTATATCACATGCTATCGGCAAGAACTGAAATTCCGGCGAGCACACTCGGTGGCATGCGGCCGGGGTTGCGGGAAAGGAAGTGTACTCCTAGGCGAACCTTTTGGCGTGCTAAACTCTGAAGAAGAAGGACGCTCGTGGCCAGGCGACGCGATTTTGTAGCGGCGGCGACGCACGGCGTCGACTAAGCAAATCGAGCTCGCTGCCCCGTTCTACGGCAGCTACTTCTGATTTGTTGATTCGGGGATGTCAAGGGACGTTGGGCGCAGCCTCTGAGCAGCTCGGTCTATCGTGAAAACCACCGGAGTGGGTGATCGCCGAGGGAGGCAGAGGTGCAGCGGTGCGGCTGGTTTTTCTGTCGAGCGACCGAAACAGAGCATGGGTCTCGTGGTTGTGCAGCGCTGGGGTGCCTTCGTGAGCAAGGGGGCGCCGAAGCTGGTCGCTAGCATGACGGTAAACCAAGGAGGTGGCGATCATGCTGTCTCGGTGTCGCCCGCTGCAGAGACCCGAAGAACAGAGCGCACGCGTGTGCATTTGTTCACTCAGTGGTTTGACTGACATGTGGGTCCAGTCCTCCCCTCTAATCCTTTTCCATTTCTTGCTGCAAATATCCCAGCTACTTATTCTTCAATGATAGACTTAGCCACCAAGTGATGAGTTGAATTTGATTTCCTCAAATTGAAGTTGGTTTGGTTAAATTTGCTTCATATTTGAATTTGAAATTCAAATTCAGTTTTGAATTGATGCAAATTTAGCTCCCAACAAGATGAACTCCAATAAGGATGAAAATTGGTGGACTAACTCAGAAAAAATGTGCTAAGTTTGAATATGAAGTCAACTTTTGAATCCATGTGATGAAAGTAGCTGAATTTGAATTTGCATTCAAATTAGCCCTTTTTATAAATGTCTCCAAAAGTGGCTCAAAATGGTTTGAATTTGCATGAAACTTGGCCTGAGTATTCCCAAGGATATTTAGGGTCTAGGGGTGAGTCAGCCTCTCATGTTTATGTGTATGAACTCCTAGTTTTGGAGTTATGGGTTTTTCCTTCAATCACCCTCTTGATGGTGTTTACTTGCTCTTCACAAATGTTCATGAGCTATCCACCAAATGATCTGTGGTGTGGTGATGTGATGAACATTTTTGCAAGTCAATTCTTGGGCTTTTAAAATCTTCAGCCCGGATTTTAATCTGATGATATCCGGACTGAAGATCCATTTTCGAGAATACCTTAGCTTCCACTAATTGATTGAAGAGCATATCAATGCGAGGTAGTGGATACTTGTTCTTGATGGTCACGGTATTAAGAGGACGACAATCAACACAAAACCATAGTGTTTCGTCCTTCTTCTTGACAAACAATGCTGAACAACCCCAAGGTGACGAACTCGTTCATATAAAGTCCTTGCTCATTAGGTCATTCAGTTGTGTCTTCAATTCTGCCAGTTCATTGGGTGCCATCTTGTACGGCCTTCGTGATATCGGTGTTGTTCCCGGTGCAAGTTCAATCTTGAACTCTACGTCCCGTTCGGGTGGCATGCCCAGTAAATCATCGGGAAACATGTCACACCCGGTTTCTCAGAAGAACAACCGAGTGAATATCACATGTATGCCAGGATCATTTTCTCATACATGTGATGACAAATAGTGAAGCATCATCATATTACAAGCCAGATGTTCGAATTTAAATAAGTCTTACATAGCATACGTCTCGATGGACGATAATAAGTTCATAACATATAAATAAAACAGCAGCGGAATATAAATCTTATGGGCTCCGTCACAGGCGTTGCCCGGGGGACTCCGTGAACCTAGAATCGTTCCTCGGGACCAAAGTCTTGGTCATTAAACACCCCATCATTCTCTTGACCTGAGCAGCAATATAAACCAACAGAAATCAAGTTTGAGTACCGTGGGTACTCAGCAAGTGTGGGAAAGTTATGTCATGCATGGCTAGAGCAAGGAGAGGTTGAACTCATGGTTAAAGCACTACGAAATTATTACCTATCACCTTAGCTTATTAAGCACCTACATTACTGCACAGGTGAAATGGTCCCGACCCTCAACCCATCATCATTATCAAGTGAACATAGTCTCATCTCCAATGTTAAGCTTCCCGCTTAACATCCAAAACTTCCCAATTCATCATCCTCTAATCATGAATAAATCCAAGCCGCTCTTGACCGTGAGCATGGCTGTCATGACAGTTTTGACTCTGCAGAGTTTGCACCACTGTACCCACATGTAGTGATTTCATCCCCCGATGCCGGGTGGACTAAAAGAACCTCCATTATGCCAGTGGCCGCGAACCACATTCACACTTCCCAGGTGTGTAGCCAGGAGATCACTACGAGGCCTTTACAAAGGGATTCCCGATGAGCATGGGCCCACTGAGGTTTCACCCCTAACAACATACAAGAGGCTCCAACCCAGCTGCAGTGGCCCCCTCTTGATCCTTGCGGTTCATATGGTAGTCCAGCTGACACCTATTCCCCACACCATCCAAAACACCCATACTACGCCGGGGATACACCTAATTAATTGGCCAAGCTGCCCCATCTCAGCATGTGGTTGGCACGGTAAAGCCAGGTTACATGCTCCATGAACCGGTCCTTAGGATCCAGGCAAGTACTAAACACAAACCCGAGTCTCGTGCACCCAGCACCAACCAAATCATCCAACTTGTCTCGATCCCTACCTCTACATAACTCATAATGTCTCATTCAAAAGTAAGGTAAACAAGTTGATGATCTCATATCCCACTTATCCCATTCTAAGCATGGCTAAGCATAAGTAATATGAATGAATGACATAATAAAACAAATCCCAACCCAAGCTACAAGGAAACAAGATAATGCAATTCTAGGGAAACTTCCTAGCATGGGTTTCATATTTCAATTGACAATGCAAATAATTCTATCTACACATCCTAGCATAGGATCAAAGTGGTCAAGGACACTTGCCTTCTTCCTGCTGCTCTGGGAATGGAAAGTCTTGGTCTTGGAAGGGGAGAACTTGCTCTGGGGCAGGTTCTACTCATGACAATACACATTGCAAAAGAAAACAACAATCCATAAGCAGTAGTCCACACTTTCACTTCATGCAAACCACACATACATACATATGAAAGTCATTCACATTTCTAAGTGTTGTGGTTAACCTAGATGTGTTAATTTTAGGCCTACATGCACTTTTATACATATATACATTATTTCTAACTTTTGTATTCAGATTTCTATTTGCACACTATATATGAATTTCCAATTTGAACAAATTATTTATATTTAATTAATACACTTCTTAGCCACAAAGTTTGCATGAAAGATAATTTCCTACTCCAAATAGGTTTTCAGATCTTCTAAAAAATCCTAAACTGAAGTTTTTGGATTTGGAGACCTCATTTACCATTTCCTAATTATGCATACTTATTTTCCTATATTTTCAGATTTATTTTCTATGCCTAAAAGTAAATTTTAATATTAAAATAGTAAGGCATATCATCTAAACAGAATAGGTTCTGATCTAAAATGTTCATTAAAATATTTTTGAACTTCCCCTCTGATGTGACACAATTTAAATTTATTTTACTAGTTTTTAAAATTATTTCCAAGCCTAAAATGTGTCTCTAGAGATAATAAAAATGAGCAACATTTAGGCAGATTCCATTTCAGCCTAAAATCTATTTTTAACTCATTCTAAAGTTTTCCAAGTGCTAGGAGAGTTTAAATTCATATTTGCACATGTGTTTGCATCGCCATTTAAATTTAAATCGTAGTCACATATTCAAATTTCTAAATTTAATATTCCTATAGGGTCTAAAAGGCAAATCCACCCTACTGCAGGGTTTATTTTACTATTTCCTAAATTTTCAGAGGCCTAATTACACATAACAGAGGGGGTTTTCCTAATTTTTATTAAGTCCAGGGGCTAAAACTGAGTTTTAAATGAATTTACATAAATTTCTGAAGGTCCAGGGGCTAGATCAGAAGTTTCCGAGGCTAGCTCGTGTTTTCCGAGATCTCCAGGGGGTAGCGCGTAAGATTCCCGGCCTTTATAATGCGGGGCTGACGTGGGCCGTTGGATTTAAAACAGACGGCTCAGATTAGATTGCCGAAGCGGTACGCGTCGATTTAATTTCTTCCATGCAATTTAAAACAGACGGCCCTCAAGGGGCCACGTCGCCCCCGGCCGGAGTTCGCCCGTGCGCGCGGCGGCACACGGCGGCGGAGGCGCGATCTCGCCGGTGAAATCTCGGTTTTTGCCGCTGTGCGTTAGAAATTGCATCTTTTTGCACAAATCGACCGCGGAGGGGTAGGGGAGGGTCACCGAGGGGTCTTCTTGGGCACGGGAGGGTTGGAGTAGGCTCTGCGACAGCGACGGGCGGAGGAGCTCCTCGGTGCTCGATGGAGGAGTGGTTTGGCTCAGCGATACCTCGCGTTCTCCGGTCGTGGTGCTTCCCTGTGGTTAGCAGATGGTGTACCGAGGGTCATATAGGGTCGGGTCATGGAAATTCGACGGCTTCAAAGATGACCGGCCGCTATACTTCACCGGAGCTCGACGGCGTCGGTTGTCTGGGCGGCAATTCGTTCCGGAGTGGGCATCACCGGCTAGTGTTCGATGCTGCGATGATGTGAAACCGGTTAGGTGGACCAGAACGGCGTTATGCCGAAGGGAATTCAGAGATTTGGGCGGCGGTGCTCACCGGCGGCAGAAGTTCGGGAGCGAGGTGGTGAGCAGACGGGGTTTGCGGGAGTTTAAATCGGCCCGGAGTCCCGGGGTGGGTGTGTGCGTGCGGAATCGGTGCTCGTGGGAGCGGATCAGTTGGTTGCGATCGAGGAATTCGGCCGGCGGCTTGCGATCAGCGCGGAAAGGTCGGTGGCGGTTGGGCGCGCGCGCGAGGAGGGGGATGACGCGCGGGCCCCGTGTGTCAGTGAGAGGGTGAGAGGGGGGCGCGCGGGTTTGGGCTGACTGGCGCGCGCGGTCTTGGGCTGGCTGGTAGGTTTCGGCCCACTGGCCGGTTTTCGTTTTCTTTTTATTTTTCTTTTTCCTTTTCCTTTTTCTGGTTTGATTCAAATCTAAATTCCAATTTGAATTTGAATTTCTGCACCATATGCAAGACGTCCAAAAAATTTTAAATTCCCCTCTTTAGCATGTTTTGGGGTGTTACAGCTCTACCCCCCTTAAAAGAAATCTCGTCCTCGAGATTGGTGATTCTAGGAAAACAAATCCGGAAACTGTGCCTTAAGCTCGTCTTCTCGCTCCCATGTGGCTTCTGCTTCGAGTGATGCTTCCACTGCACTTTGCACATTCGGATTCTTTTATTTCTTGTGAGGCGTTCCATTGTCTCCAAAATCTTGATTGGTTGCTCGGCATAAGAAAGATCCTCTCATACGTCCACCTCATTCATGGGTAACATCTCTTCGGGCGTTCTTAAACATTTCTTGAGCTGTGACACATGGAATACATCGTGCACATCTGATAGGCGAGCGGGTAGTTCTAGTTGATATGCCACTTCGCCTTTCCTCTCCAGAATCTGAAAAGGTCCGATGTATCGAGGTGATAGTTTCCATTTCACTTTGAACCGATGAAGTCCTCGGATAGGGGACACCTTTAGATAGACATAGTCCCCCACGTTGAAAATAAGCTCTCTTCTCCGTACATCGGCATAACTCTTTTGTCGGGTCTGTGCTATCCTCAAATTGTTGCGAATTTCCCTCACTTTCGCCTCGGCTTCTTGTAGTACCTCGGGCCCAAACACTTTACTTTCCCCTATTTGGTTCCAAAATAGTGGAGTTCTGCACTTCCTCCCATACAAAGCCTCAAATGGTGACATCTTCATACTAGCCTGATAGCTGTTGTTATAGGAGAACTCCGCATACGGTAAGTTCTTATCCCAACTCCTATTGTTCTTGAGCGCACACGCTCTTAGCATATCCTCAAGGATCTGATTGGTTCTTTCCGTCTGCCCGTCAGTCTGGGGGTGATAGGCAGAACTAAAATTTAGATGAGTTCCCATGGTTTCATGTAACTTCTGCCAGAACCTTGAGGTGAACTGTGTCCCTCGATCTGACACTATCTTCTTTGGCACTCCATGAAAACACACGATCCTTGACATGTACAATTCCGCCAATTTGGATCCGCTATAGCTTTCTTTCACGGGGATGAAATGAGCTACCTTGGTTAGCTTGTCGATGATGACCCATATCGAATCATATCTCGATTGGGTCCTAGGTAGTCCCACTATGAAGTCCATACCTATTTCCTCCCATTTCCATTCATGCACTTTAAGTGGTTGTAATAGTCCCAGGGGTCGTTGATGTTCTGCTTTCACCAACTGACATGTGTCACATAGGGCAACATGTTCCGCGACATCTCGCTTCATGCCATACCACCAATATCTGCTCTTGAGGTCATGATACATCTTCATACTCCCAGGATGAATGGAATAGTCGGAATCATGAGCCTCCTTCAAAATCAATTCACGGATCTCCTTCACCTCAGGCACACAAATTCTTTTCCCATGCCACACCGTACCCTGTTCATCCTCTCTGAACCCAGGGGCTTTATTTTCTTTGATGAGTTCTCTAATTTCTTGTATCTTCTCGTCATTCTTCTGACCGTTGCGTATGTCTTGCTCTAATGTGGAGTCCACTTCCATGACAATGGCCTCACCACTATTCACCAGACATAGATTGAGTTTTGCAATCTCTTCCTTCAATTCTGTAGGCATGTCCTTCGAACTCAACATGTGGACCTGCACTTTCCGGCTTAAAGCATCAACTACGACGTTCGCTTTCCCAGGATGATAGTTGATGCCCACATCAAAGTCGTTGATTAGCTCTAACCATCTCCTTTGTCTGAGGTTGAGATCTGACCGTGTGAAAATATACTTTAAGCTCTTATGATCCGTATATATCTCTGTCCTCTTCCCCATCAAGTAATGCCGCCAAATCTTCAATGCGTGTACCACTACGGCTAGCTCTAGGTCATGTGTAGGATAGTTCTTCTCGTGTTTTCGGAGCTGCCGGGACGCATACGCCACGACATGCCCCTCTTGCATGAGAACACATCCCAACCCGTGTCCAGAGGCATCGCAGTACACCGAAAAGTCCTTCTGCATATCTGGCATAACTAGCACTGGGGCTGTTGTCAATCTTTTCTTCAGTTCTTGAAAACTCATCTCACACTGTGGTTTCCATGTGAATGTGGTTCCCTTCTCTAACAATTTGGTGAGGTGTCTTGAAATCTTGGAGAAACCCTCAATAAACCGTCGATAATACCTAGCCAATCCTAAGAAGCTTCAAACTTCCCCGACATTATCAGGGGTCTTCCACTTCTGCACATCCTCGATCTTGGCGGGATCTACCAAGATTCCTCCCTCCGAGATTATATGTCCTAAGAAGGGAACTCTCGTCAACCGAAATTCACACTTGCTCAGCTTGGCATATAGTTGGTGTTCTCTCAGTTTTTGCAACACCAATCTTAAATGTCCCTCATGTTCTTCTTCATCTTTAGAGAAGACGAGAATGTCATCAATGAAAACCACCACAAATTTGTCCAGATATTCCATGAATACCTTGTTCATGAGATACATGAAATATGATGGGGCATTAGTTAGCCCGAACGGCATGACGGTGTATTCATGCAGCCCGTACCGAGATACGAAAGCTGTCTTTGGAATGTCGGTTTGCCTTATCTTCAGTTGGTGGTATCCCGACCTGAGATCAATTTTTGAGAACACACAAGATCCCCTCAACTGATCAAATAAGTCTTCAATGCGGGGTAACAGGTACTTGTTCTTGATGGTTACTTCATTCAACGCACGGTAGTCTACGCATAACCTTTGGGTTCCGTCCTTCTTGGGCACAAATATCACTGGAGCTCCCCATGGTGAGGAACTAGGACGAATATACCCCTTCTCTGTCAATTCTCTTATATGCTCCTTGAGTTCTTCCAGCTGTTTGGAGTCCATCCGATAAGGCCTCTTGTATATTGGGGTTGTTCCAGGCACTAGTTCAATCGTGAATTCCACTTCACGATCGGGGGGCATACCTGGCAACTCCTCCAGAAAAACGTCTGGATATTCCCTGATAATCCGGATCTCTTCCACTTCCACCTCAACTTGATTGAGTGTACGGTCCCTCCTAGGTTCTTGTATGGTTACGGACTTCACTTTTGTGCCACTAGGGTGAGTTAGTTCCACCGTTCTTGTCGAACAATGGATGATTCCTTTATGTTTGGTCAACCAATCCATACCCAAAATAATATCTATCCCTTGTGAGTCTATCACTGTGAGGTTTGCAGTAAATACTACCCCATTAATGTCTAGATTCACCTTGGGACACACTTGTCTTGTCCTTATTTCTCCCCCTGGAGAGTTCACTGCTAACATATGGTTCATTTGTGTTGTTGCTAGACCATGCTTCTTAACAAACCCTTGAGCAATGAACGAGTGGGTAGCACCAGAATCGAACAATAGGGTTGCAATGTGTAAATTGGCAGGAAACTTACCAATTACCACGTCAGGTGCCTCTTGCGCTTCCTCCATGGTCACGTGGTTCACCCGTCCTCGCATCACATTCTGCTGTTGTGGCTGCATGGGCTTCTTCTTTGGGCACTTATGGGCGTAGTGCCCCACTTCACCACAGTTGAAGCATTGCACCCCAACCTTAGGTGCCTGACCTTTGTTATCTTGGGGTTTGTTCGGTGGTCCTTGTCCTGCTGGTTGAGGTTGATATGTGGGGCGAGGCTGCTGTACAAACTGACGCTGCGGCTGTGCTGGTGCTGACGGAGGCCTGAAATTCGGGTTGTACCCTCTTGGTGCTGAGTAGGGTACCACAGCACGGCTCGTCTGCCCTGCGGGTTGCTGCATCGGACATGGACGTGTGTTGCTACCTGAGGCTTGGTGTGACCATCCCGCCTTCCTCTTGTTTTCATTTTCCAAGGCCTCCAGCTTCCTCTCCATGACAAATGCTCTGTCTACCATCTTTTGGAAGCTTTCATACTTGTTGGAGGACATTGCACATTGCATTTCCATAGTAAGTCCTTCCACAAAATAGTCCTGTTTTTGCTCATCAGTTCCGATGTCCCGTGATGCATAACGGGATAGTTGGGTGAACTTGGTGAGGTATTCCCTCACAGCCATGTTTCCTTGCTGCAGTCCCAAGAACTCCTTTCTCTTCTTTTTGAGTTCACCCCTTGGTATGTAATGGTTGTGGAAACTGCGCTTGAACTCTTCCCAAGTGATGTTCTCGGGGTCATGATGGGCTGCCACGTAAGTGGTCCACCAATCAGCAGCAGGTCCATGCAATTGGTGAGAGGCAAACAACACCCTCTCATACCCTTGGCATTGTATGATCCTCATCTTGCTCTCAATGGCCTTTAGCCAGTCATCTGCCTCCAGAGGTTCAGCAGCACTTGCAAACTTTGAGGGTTGAGTCCCTAGAAACTCACTCAACCTTGGTTGGCGTGGTGCAGCTTGTGGGGGTGGAGCTTGGTGCAAGTTGGCCACCACTTGAGTTAGGCTCTGGATGGGCCGATTCTGATTTTCAATCATTTGGTGGATAGGATCAGCTTCTTCACGGCGACCACCCCTGTCTTGTCCTCCAGAAAGATGAGGGTTGCTGGCCTCATCGTTGTTGTTGGTGGGGTTGGCACCACGACCCTTTCCTCTTCCAGCCATCTAACCAAATGTTAAATTAAAGCATTACGTATTAACTTCCCAAATTGCTTGTTTAAACTTAAACTTTTGAGGCCTTAATATATTAAACATTTTCTGAGGGTTTCACGTAGATTTTTGGGAGTCACGTCTCACGCAAAAATAAATGCACTCTTAATTCATAGGGGTTCACACATCAAAGCAAAGCAACCTAAAGACGAGGTTGTGGACAAATGCCCATGGCTTCCACAACTGACGTCACACACCAAACATTAACACACAAATAACTAAGGTATTGACTCGACTACTCGATAACCTGCTGAAATAAAGGGAAGGACTCTAAACGACTCGTATCACTGAGTTGGCTCTTTGGGGTCTTCCTCATTATTGCGGCTGCCCTCTGATTCCGCTTTGGGTGGGGAAGCTGCTAGTGGAGAAGTGTGGCAACGCCTGCTCGCCCGGCGGTCTGGGGAGTCAGGAGTCCACGTGTCATTCACGGTGACATACAGTTCATTCCCATCTCCTTTTTCTCTAGCCCTCAAGCTGGCACGAAGCAACGCCTCAGTCTCCTTCAGGGTGTCACGAACATCCTGAAGCTCCTGCTGGCACTCCTGCAGTCGAGTGCTGAGCATAGCTGCATCCTCCAAGCACAGGTCCATGTGCTCATGGGAAGTCCCCTGCTGCACTGGCGGGTACTTGTACTCCGCGGTGCCACTCTCACGCTGGAGGACATATGTCACACCCGGTTTTTCCGAAGAACAACCAAGTGAATATCACATGTATGCCAGGATCATTTTCTCATACATGTGATGACAAATAGTGAAGCATCATTTATTACAAGCCAGGTGTCGAATATAAATAAGTCTTACATCACAAATGTCTCAATGAACACTAATGCTTCATCACAAGTAAATAAACTAGCAGCGGAATATTATTCTTTAGGGCTTCATCACAGGTGTTGCCCGGGGGTCTTCATGAACCTAAAAACCTTCTTCGGGTCCAAAGTCTTGGTCGTTATACACCACCTCATTATCTTGACCTGAGCAGCAATATAAACCAACAAATATGCAAGGTTGAGTACCAATGGTACTCAGCAAGTGTGGGAAAATTATATCATGCATGGCTAGAACAAGGAGAGGTTGAACTCATGGTTAAAGTACTACGCAATTAATACCTATCACCTTAGCTTATTAAGCACCTACATTACTACACAGGTGAAATGGTCCCAATCTCCCATCCCATCATCATAACCAAATAACCATAACATCATTTCCAATGTTAAGCTCCCCGCTTAACATCCACAACCATCAATCCTCTAATCATGAATAAGTCCAGGCCGCTCTTAACCGTGAGCACGGCTGTCAAGACAGTTTTGACTCTGCAGAGTTTGTACCACTGTACCCACAAGTAGTGATTTCATCCCCCGTTGCCGGGTGGACTAAAAGAACCTCCATTATGCCAGTGGCTACGAACCACATTCACACTTCCCAGGTGTGTGGCCAAGAGATCACTACGAAGCCTTTACAAAGGGATTCCCGACGAGCGTGGGCCCACTGAGGTTTCACCCCTAACAGCATACAAGAGGCTCCAACCCCGCTGCAGTGGCCCCCTCTTGAGCCTTGCGGTTCATATGGCAGTCCAGCTGACTCCTATTCCCCGCACCATCCAACACACCCATACTACGCCGGGGATACACCTAATTAATTGGCTAAGCTGCCCCATCTCAGCATGTGGTTGGCACTGTAAAGCCGGGTTACATGCTCCATGAACCGGTCCTTAGGATCCAGGAAAGTACTAAACACAAACCCAAGTCTCGTGCACCCAGCACACAACCAAAACATCCAACTTGCCTTGATCCCTACCTCTACATAACTCACAATATCTCATTCAGGAGTATGGTAATATAAACTGATGATTTCATGTCCCAAACATCCCATTCTAAGCATGGCTAAGCATATGCATGGACATAAATAACATGACAAAATAAATCCCAACCCAAGCTACAAGGAAAACAAGGTAATGCAACTCTAGGGAAACTTCCTAGCATGGGTTTCATATTTCATTTGACAATGCAAATAATTCTATCTACACATCCTAGCATAGGATCAAAGTGGTCAAGGACACTTGCCTCCTTCTTGCTCTTCTTGAAATGGGTAGTCCTGATCTTGGAAACTGATAGCTTGCTCTTGAACAGGTTCTACTTCATACCATCACACATAGCAAAAGAAAAACAACAATCATAAGACATAGTTCACACTTCTACTTCATACAAACCACACATTCACATTTATGAAAGTTTCTTTACCATTTTATGTGTTGTGGATACTCTATGTGTGTTGATTTGGGGCTTGCATACACTTTTATTTACATGTGTATGATTCCTACTTTGGTGTTCATATTTATACTCACATATTATATATATATATACATGTATATATGTGTGTTTCAGTTTTAAATAAATTCCTTATATATTAAACTACCAAGTATGTATGAAAAGTATTTTTCTTCTCCATATGTGCCTTCATAATTTCTATCAACCCTAAACTGAATTCTTTGTGTTTTAGAAACTCCATTTATCCTTTACTAGTTTCTATATTTTCAGATTTATATTCTTATGCATAATTGTGCATTTTATTATTAAATTATTAATACACACTACCTAAACAGATTAGGTTCTGGTCCTAAATAATTTTAAGATCATATTTTGACCTTGGCTTCTGATGTATACTATTTCATAATTATTTTCCCTATTTTTCTTTAACTATTCTTTACTTAAAAATGTGTCCCTATACTATTAAATGTGAATAATAGATGAAACAGATTTATTTCAGCCCAAAAATATATTTTTATCTCACTCCAAAGTTTTCTAAGTACTGAGAAAGTTTTTAATAATTTTGACAATTATGTTTGTCCCCCTTTTTAATATTTAAACACTAGTTACATATTCAATTTTCTAAATTAAATACTAAACAGGGCTAAAATAATGAATTCACCCCATTACAGGGTCTATAATATTATTTTCATAATTTCCAGGGGTCTAGCTACACTTTTCAGAGGTGTTTTTCTTAATTTCTATTAAGTCTAGGGGCTAAAACTGATTTTTAAATGAATTTACATGATTTTCTGGAGTTCCAGGGGCTAGATCTGAAGTTTCCGGGGCTAGCTCTCAATTCCAGAGAACCCCAGGGGGTAGCACGTAAGAATTCCTGTCTTTATAACGCGGGGCTGACGTGGACCGTCTGATTTTAAACCGACGGCTGAGATTATAACATCGAACCGGTACGCGGGGTTTTAAAGTCTACCGTGCGATTTAAAATAAACGGCGCACAAGCGGCCACGTCGCTCTGATCGAGCGCGGGCGGCGCTGCCGGCGGCGCACGGCGGCGGGAAGCGGCGATCTCGCCGGAAACTTTCGGATCCTCGAGAATTCTGCCTAGAACTGTGATCTTATGGCCTAGATCGGTAGAGGGGAGGTCAGGGATCTCACCTCGGGGGTTTTCTCGAGCTCGGGGGTCCTGGAAAGTGCTCGGCGGCGAGGTCCGAGGCAAAACCACGGCGAAGCTCGTCGGAGCTGGATTTGCACCGCAAGTCTTCGGGTTTTCTGCACCTGCAAAGTTCCCCGGAGGCGGTGGATGAAGACCAACGAGTTAGATCAGAGTTTCCGAGCTTAGATCGGCCAGAATTCACCGGCGAAGTCTCGGTGCTCACCGGAGTGAAAATCGGCGATCGCGTGAGAAAAACTGATCGGATCGGTTGTTTTTATAGCCGGGGGAGGGCGGTGGTTCTGTTGTGATCGAGTTAGAGTCCTCAGGGTCCAGAATTCGGCTGCGAGACGCGGTTTCCCGATCGGTTGCGATCGCGCGCGCGGGGGAGAAGTCCGGGGTCGCGGGGTTAGGGATGACAGGCGGGTCCCACCCGTCAGCGAGGGGCAGCGCGGCGCGCGCGGGGGGCGGGCTGCGCGGGGGTTTGCTGGGCCGGCTGGGGTTTCGGCCCACTGGCCAGTTTTTTTCCGGTTTTCTTTTTTTCTTTTTCCATTTCTTTTCTGTTTTGAGTCTAATTTGAATTCCAGTTTGAATTTGAATTTTTGCAAAACATGCAACACGTCCAAAAATTTCTAAATTCCCCTCTGAACATGGTTTATGGTTCTAAATCAAAATTTGAGTTTTGACTAAAAATTTGGGGTGTTACAGCTGCTCTACCCCCCTTAAAAGAAATCTCGTCCTCGAGATTGGTGTTTCTAAGAAAACAATTCCGGAAATTGTGCCTTAAGCTCATCTTCCCGTTCCCAGGTGGCTTCCTCTTCTAAGTGATGCTTCCACTGCACCTTGCACATCCTGATTCTCTTATTTCTGGTGAGGCGTTCCATCGTCTCCAAAATCTTGTATGGTTGCTCGGCATAAGACAAATCCTCAGCTACATCCACTTCATTCATGGGTAACACCTCCTCAGGCGTCCTCAGACATTTCTTGAGTTGCGACACATGGAACACATCGTGCACGTCCGACAGATGAACCGGCAACTCTAGTTGGTACGCCACTTCGCCTTTTCTTTCCAAAACTTGAAAGGGTCCGATGTATCGAGGTGACAACTTCCCTTTCACCTTGAACCGACGAAGTCCTCTGATAGGGGACACCTTGAGATAAACATAGTCTCCCACGTTGAAAACGAGCTCTCTTCTTCGTACATCAGCATAACTCTTCTGGCGTGTCTGTGCTATCCTCAAGTTGTTGCGAATCTCTCTCACCTTTGCCTCGGCTTCTTTTAGCACTTCTGGACCAAACACCTTACTTTCTCCTGTTTGGTTCCAAAATAGGGGAGTTCTGCACTTCCTTCCATACAAAGCTTCAAACGGTGACATCTTCATACTAGCTTGATAACTGTTGTTATAGGAAAACTCCGCATACGGTAGGTTCTTGTCCCAACTCCTATTGTTTTTGAGTGCACATGCCCTTAACATATCTTCAAGGATCTGATTGGTTCTCTCCGTCTGCCCGTCAGTTTGGGGATGATAGGCAGAGCTGAAATTCAGATGGGTTCCCATGGTTTCATGCAACTTCTGCCAAAACCTCGAGGTGAACTGTGTCCCTCGGTCCGACACTATCTTCTTTGGCACTCCATGGTAACACACAATCCTTGACATGTACAATTCTGCCAATTTGGATCCGCTGTAGCTTTCTTTTACCGGAATGAAATGAGCTACCTTGGTTAGCCGATCAATAATGACCCATATTGAATCATACCCGGATTGGGTCCTAGGCAATCCCACGACAAAATCCATGCTGATTTCTTCCCACTTCCATTCAGGCACTTTGAGTGGTTGCAATAATCCCGCGGGTCGTTGATGTTCCGCTTTCACCAACTGACATGTGTCACATAGGGCAACATGTTCCGCGACATCTCGCTTCATGCCATACCACCAATACCTGCCTTTGAGGTCCTGGTACATCTTCGTACTCCCAGGATGAATGGAATAGTCGGAATCGTGAGCCTCCTTCAAAATTAATTTACGAATCTCCTTTACTTCTGGCACACAGATCCTTTTCCCGTGCCACACCGTTCCTTGTTCATCCTCTCTAAAACCAGGAGCTTTATTTTCCTTGATGAGCTGTCTGATCTCTTGTATCTTCTCATCATTCTTTTGTCCCTCGCGTATGTCTCGCTCAAGTGTGGAGTCCACTTCCATGGCGATGGCTTCACCACTATTTACTAGACATAGATTGAGCCTTATAACCTCGTCCTTCAATTCTGCAGGCATATCCTTCAAGCTCAACTTATTGACCTGCACTTTCCGACTCAAGGCATCGGCCACGACGTTTGCTTTCCCGGGATGATAGTTGATGCCTACGTCAAAGTCATTGATTAGCTCTAACCATCTCCTTTGTCTAAGGTTGAGATCTGGCTGTGTGAATATGTACTTCAAACTCTTATGATCCGTATATATCTCTGTCCTCTTCCCCATCAAATAGTGCCGCCAAATTTTCAACGCGTGTACCACTGCAGCTAGTTCTAAGTCATGTGTAGGATAGTTCTTCTCGTGCTTCCGAAGCTGCCGGGATGCATATGCCACGACATGTCCCTCTTGCATGAGAACACATCCCAACCCGTTTCCAGAGGCATCGCAGTACACCGTGAAATTCTTCTGCATATCTGGCATAACCAACACGGGGGCTGTTGTCAATCTCTTCTTTAGCTCCTGAAAGCTCGTATCGCACTGTGGCGTCCAGGTGAATGTGATTCCCTTTTCCAACAGTTTGGTGAGAGGTCTCGAGATCTTGGAGAATCCCTCAATAAACCGTCGATAGTATCCAGCCAATCCCAAAAAGCTTCGAACTTCCCCGACATTTTCAGGGGTTTTCCATTTCTGGATATCCTCGATTTTGGCGGGATCTACGGAGATTCCTCCCTCCGAGATTATATGTCCTAAAAAGGGGACTCTCTTTAGCCAAAACTCACACTTGCTCAACTTGGCATACAGTTGGTGTTCTCTCAGCCTCTGTAACACCAACCTTAGATGTTTCTCATGTTCTTCTTCATCTTTGGAGAAGACGAGAACATCATCTATGAAAACCACCACAAATTTGTCCAGATATTCCATGAATACCTTGTTCATGAGGTACATGAAATATGCCGGGGCATTGGTTAGCCCGAAAGGCATGACAGTGTATTCATACAGTCCGTACCGAGATACGAAAGCTGTCTTGGGAATATCAGATTGCCTTATCTTGAGTTGGTGGTATCCCGACCTGAGATCAATTTTCGAGAACACGCAAGCTCCCCTCAACTGATCAAACAAGTCTTCAATGCGGGGTAATGGGTACTTGTTCTTGATGGTCACCTCATTCAAGGCACGGTAATCCACGCATAACCTTTGAGTTCCATCTTTCTTAGGCACAAATATTACCGGGGCTCCCCATGGTGAGGAACTAGGGCGAACATACCCCTTTTCCGTCAATTCTCTCAAATGATCCTTGAGCTCTTCTAGCTGCTTGGAGTCCATTTGATAAGGTCTCTTGTATATCGGGGCTGTTCCCGGTACTAGCTCGATTGCGAATTCCACGTCACGGTCGGGAGGCATTCCTGGCAACTCCTCCGGAAAAACATCTGGATATTCCCTGATAGTCCTGATTTCCTCAACTTTCACCTCCACTTGATTTAATTTAATGTCCCTCCTAGGCTCGTGTATCGTTATGAACTTTACTCTTGTGCCACTAGGGTGAGTTAGTTCCACCGTTCTGGTCGAACAATGGATGATTCCTTTATGTTTGGTCAACCAATCCATACCCAAAATAATATCTATCCCTTGTGAATCGATCACTATGAGGTTAGCGGTAAATACTACCCCATTAATGTCTAGGTTCACTTTGGGACACACTTGTCTTGTCCTTATTTCTCCACCTGGAGAGTTTACCGCTAGCATATGGTTCATTTGTGTGGTTGCTAGGTCATGCTTCTTAACAAACCCTTGAGCAATGAACGAATGGGTAGCACCAGAATCAAATAGCAGAGTTGCAAGGTGTAAATTGGCAGGAAACTTACCAACTACCACGTCGGGTGCCTCTTGTGCTTCCTCCATAGTGACGTGGTTCACCCGTCCTCTCATTACGTTCTGCTGCTGTGGCTGCGTGGGCTTCTTCTTTGGACACTTATGGGCGTAGTGCCCCACTTCACCACAGCTGAAACATTGCACCCCAATCTTAGATGCTTGGCCCTTGTTGTCTTGGGGTTGGTTTGGGGGTCCTTGCACTGCTGGTCGAGGTGGATATGCGGGGCGAGGCTGCTGCACAAACTGACGTTGCGGCTGTGCTGGTGCTGCGGGAGGCCTGTAGTTTGGGTTGTACCCTCTTGGTGCTGAATAGGGTACCGCAGCACGGCTCGTCTGCCCCGTAGGTTGCTGCATCATACGTGGGCGGGTGTTGCTCCCTGAGGCTTGATGTGACCACCCAGCCTTCCTCTTATTCTCATTTTCCAGGGCCTTTAGCTTTCTTTCCACCACAAACGCTCTGTCCACCATCTTTTGAAAGCTTTCATACTCATTGGAGGACATTGCACACTGCATTTCTGCGGTAAGTCCTTCCACGAAACAATCTTGTTTCTGCTCATCTGTCTCTATGTCTCGTGGAGCATAACGGGATAGTTGAGTGAATTTAGTAAGGTATTCCCTCACCGTCATGTTTCCCTGCTGCAGTCCCAAAAACTCTTTCCTCTTGTTTTTGAGTTCACCTCTTGGGATGTAATGGTTGCGGAAGCTACGCTTGAACTCTTCCCAAGTGATGCTCTCCGGGTCATGATGGGCGGCCACGTAGGCGGTCCACCAATCAGCAGCAGGTCCTTGCAATTGATGAGAGGCAAACAGCACCCTCTCATACCCTTGGCATTGTATGATCCTCATCTTACTTTCAATGGTCTTCAGCCAATCATCTGCCTCCAGGGGTTCAGCAGCACTTGCAAACTTTGGAGGTTGAGTTCCTAGAAACTCACTCAACCTTGGTTGGCGTGGTGCAGCTTGTGGAGGTGGAACTTGATGCAAGTTGGCCACTACTTGAGTCAAGTTCTGGATGAGCTGATTTTGATTCTCCAGCATTTGGTGGAGAGGATCAACTTCTTCACGGCTACCACCCCGGTTCTGGCCTCCAGAAAGATGAGAGTTGCATGCCTCATCATTGTTGTTGGCGGGGTTGGCAGCACGTCCTTTTCCTCTTCCGGCCATCTGGTAGAATCAACAAATGTTAATTTGAAATCATTTAGTATCATCTTACTACTTTCACTTGTTTGTACTTTGAAGTGTTGAAGTTTTGTTAAAATCTTACGAGGGTTTTATATCTCACACCCAATAAATGCACTATTATTTCCTGTGGGTTCACACACCAAAGCAAAACAATCTGAAGACGAGGCTGTGGACACTTGCTCATGGCTTCCACAACTCACGTCACACACCAAGCATTATCACACCATTAAATACGTAACGACTCGACTACTCGACCTCTTGCTAGCTAGGGGAAAGGCTCTACACTACTCATCCTCTTGAGCTGGCTCCTCGGGATCTTCCTCCTCATTTCGGCTACCTTCTGACTCTGCTTTGGGGGGGAAGGCTGCTGGTGGAGAAGTGCGACGACGCCTGATCGCTCGGCGATCCGGGGAGTCAGGGGTCCATGGATCACTTATGGTGACACACAGTTCATTCCCATCTCCTCTTTCTCTCGCCTTTAAGCAAGCTCGCAGCAATGCCTCTGTCTCCTTCAGGGTATCTCGGACATCCTGAAGCTCTTGTTGACACTCCTGCAGTCGAGTGCTGAGCATAGCAGCATCCTCCAAGCACAAGTCCATGTGCTCATGGGAAGTCCCTTGCTGCACCGGTGGGTACTTGTACTCCGTGGTACCACTCTCACGTTGGAGGACATACATGTACTCAGTTTTATCCAAGTGGCGACGATAGATGTGACTCTGGCAGGTGATGGCCTCCCAGGTGACATCTCTCTCCGCGTCAACTTGTGTTGCTCGACAAGCTGGAGAATGGTGGATCTTCAGCAGCTGATTCTCGTGTATAATCCTCATCTCCGAACTCCATTCTTCCCTCTTCTCACGGATGGTCCTGGTGGAGTTATAGTGGATGATGAGCTTGCCCGTATTGCCGGCGGCTTCGAGCATACGTCGAAGACGGCGCAACAAATCTCCTACTGCCAATCCGTAGGAAAGGTACGTCACTGGACGGCTCTCCTCTCTTTCAGCAAGGGCAACTACGGGAACTCTCCCTCCCGTGGACTTACGAGCGGTGCGAATCATGCGAACCATCTAAAACAAAAGAATTTAAAATTAGGTTAGATAAATTCTCAAACAAAAAAATCCTATTTTGAATGAAAGTTGGGGTAAGATGAAGAAAATAACTCTTTAAATAATATTTTTTCAACCCTCACTTTCGGAAAATAGTTTTTAAGAACATAGGGCCCTTAAATACGTCCATTTCTACCTAAGTCCACGTTCCTATGGGCAACCTTGGCTCTGATACCATACATGTACTCAGTCCTGTCTAGGTGGCGACGGTTGATGTAACTCTGGCAGGTGATGGCCTCCCAGGTGACATCCTGCTCAGCATCGGCCTGAGTCGCCCGACAAGCTGGAAAGCGGTGGATCTTGAGCAGCTGATTTTCATGGATAATCCCCATCTCTGAGATCCATTCTTCTCGCTTCTCACGGATGGTCCTGGTGGAGCTGTAGTGTATGATCAGCTTGCCCACATTGCCGGCGGCGTGGAGCATACGCCGAAGACGGTGCAACAAGCCTCCTGCTGCCAACCCGTAGGAGTGGTACGTCACCGGACGGTTCTCCTCTCTCAGGGCAAGGGCAACTACAGGAAATCTCCCTCCGGTGGACTTGCAGGTGGTGCAGATCATGCGAACCATCTAAAACATAAAGCATTTAAAATTAAGTTAGATAAGAGTTAAATAAAAATTGTATTTTGAATAAAAGTTGGGGCAAGATGAATAAAGTGACCCCATTAAATAACACTTTCAACCCACACCTTTGTAAAATAGTTTTTTAAGGAAATAGGGTCCTTAAATACGTCCATTTCTACCTAGGTCCACGTTCCTACGGGCAACCTTGGCTCTGATACCACTTGTCACACCCGGTTTCTCAGAAGAACAACCGAGTGAATATCACATGTATGCCAGGATCATTTTCTCATACATGTGATGACAAATAGTGAAGCATCATCATATTACAAGCCAGGTGTTCGAATTTAAATAAGTCTTACATAGCATACGTCTCGATGGACGATAATAAGTTCATAACATATAAATAAAACAGCAGCGGAATATAAATCTTGTAGGCTCCGTTACAGGCGTTGCCCGAGGGACTCCGTGAACCTAGAATCCTTCCTCGGGACCAAAGTCTTGGTCATTAAACACCCCATCATTCTCTTGACCTAAGCAGCAATATAAACCAACAGAAAAGCAAGTTTGAGTACCGTGGGTACTCAGCAAGTGTGGGAAAGTTATGTCATGCATGGCTAGAGCAAGGAGAGGTTGAACTCATGGTTAAAGCACTACTGTCTTGGTGGTGGCATCGGCGGACGGAACGGAGGTGACTGAAACGAACGTCCCCCGAACCACTGAGGTCGCGCCGGTGGATGCCACTGCTGCCCGGATGGCGTCCGATACACTAGTCTTCGGCCGTGTCGGCCGACTTCCCTAGCTCCCCAACTGACCGAGAAAACGGCCTGAAAGCATCAGTGATACCTCAGGAACCTCGGCATGGGATCAAGGCAGCTTGGGAGAGGTCCGAAGTAGTCCCTCACCGTGCGCCCAATGCTTTCCGCATGCTCCGCCGTCAGTAAACTTCAAAATACGCCGGGTACAGAGGTTCTCAGGCCAAAGGTTGTGAAGGAAACTTGTGCGCTACCGTGTCTAGTTTGTGTGGGAGCGGATTGAGGCCCTCTAATCCTTCCTAGAGTATGGATTCGACAGAACCGCACCTGAAGGTCGGTTTGTACCCAGAAAGGGGAAAACTGGAAATTCGCCGCAGGTGAGCAAACACTCGGGCTGTGGCTCGGGGGTGAGCAGCACCGGTCACCAGCGCATCCAGGGACACATTAGCTCGGGCGTGACGACCTCCCGGTTGGGCTGTCCATGGGAGCCCGAAGTGCGGCGGTTTTAGGTCACCGAATTGAACTCTCGGTATAGCCGAGATCGACAGGTTTCAGCTGAGTTCTAGCAACGGGGAAGAACGAGGAGGGTTCCTAGTACCTTGCTGTAGCTCTGGAGGGGACGGGGAGGCTGTGATCGGAGCTCTCCGATCGGTTCTGAGCGGCGGAAGAAAGTTTCCCGGCGCTGTGTTCTTGCGGGGAGAAAATGGCGAGGGCTTCGGCCGAGGAGGGGGGTGCCTTAAGAAGGGGTCCGGAACCGACCCTGGGCGCGCGCGTGGGCAAGCTGCTGGTGGCGCGGCGGCCTCCCTCGGTGGTGCTCTCGGGAGGAGCTCGAGGACCCGAGTACTGAAAGTCTCAGTCGGTTGGATCATCCCAGTGGCTGACATGTGGGTCCCATTTTCATTTTTAACCTCTGAGATTAACTCCTATTCACTGTTGTAAACAGTAGTTCCCACAAAGCCCCTGGTGATTTGAATTATCTACCCTTTAACCATTTGAATTGGTTAGAATTCAAATTGGGTTTGGTTTGAATGAATTTCAGCACATGTTCAGTTTGAAATTCAAATAAAGTTTGAATTTGCCCCACTTAGCTCATGTCAAGATCAACTCCAGATGGAGTGAAAATTGGTGCGTGAGCTCACAAAAATGTGCTGAGTAGGAATATGCTTCCAACTTTTGAATTTATGGGATACAAACAGTTTGAATTTGAATATGAGTTCAAACTACCCTCTTTCTAGCTATACCCAAAAGGACCTTAAAAAGGTTTTGAATTTGGGTGAAACTTGGCATGGGCATTCCTAGCAATATGTAGGAGTTTCATATGCCCAGCCCTTGTATATCACATGTGGGAAATACCACTTTTGCACTATGTGAGTTTGTTCTCTAATGAGCATGTTGATGGTAGTTACTTTCTCTTCAAATGTGTTCATCAACTTCCTTCAAATGAGGTGTGTGTGTGTGTGGTGATGAACACTTTAAATATGTGTCAAAACTGAGGCCCTTACACTGTAGTTTTTGCAACGTCAGTCTCAAATGTTCCTCATGTTCTTCCTCGCTTTTTAAATACACTATAATATCGTCAATGAACATCACGACAAACTTGTTAAAGTACTCCATGAAGACCTTATTCATGATGTACATAAAGTACACAGGTGAATTCGTCAATCCGAATGACATAAAAGTGTACTTATATGATCCATACGGTGTCCCGAAAGCTGTCTTGGGTATGTCGGAGGGTTTAATCTTCAGCTGGATGTATCCCGACCAAAGATCCTAGAGAAAATCCGGGCGTCTTTCATTTGGTCAAACAAATCCTCTATGCGGGGCAGCAGATATTTATTCTTGATCGTCACCTCATTGAGAGACCTATAGTCCACACACATCCTCTAGGTTCCATCCTTCTTATATACGAAGAGCACTGGGGCTCTCCACGGTGATGAGCTGGGGTGTATAAAACCCTTCTCTTGCTGCTCCTGAATTTTCTTTTTGAGCTCCACTAATTCATTAGCAGGCATCCTATATGGCCTCTTAGCTATAGGTGCAGTTCTGGGTACTAAATCAATGGCAAACTCTATATCACGATCAGGTGGCATACCTGGAAATTCCTCCGAAACACATCTGAATATTTTGAACCACCGAAATACTTTCCAATGTCACACCTTCCACGTGATTTAGCAGTGCCTTCTCGGTTGTAGGTTGGGCTGCCTCGAACTCGATACGGGTACCGTGCTCACTCGTCAACTGTACAATCCTCTTAGCACATTGAATCACTCCGTTATACTTGCTTAACCAGTCCATTCCAAGTATTGTATCTATCCCTTGGGAATCCATGATGATGAAGTTAGAAAGAAAATGTAACCCCTTATCTTAATACTTACTCTCGGAATATAATTCAGAATTTAAAGAAGCGATTTCCCATCTATATGCATCAAGGTATTTGAAACTAAGCAACTCCTTTATTAATATAAGCATATATGAAGATGTGGACAAGTGCTAAAGCATCCCACATCTCTATACTCTATTTGGATGTGAACATTCACCGAAGCGTCCCACAACTCACAGCTAAGCACACAAACATAAGCAATCATCATTAGAAGTTCAGCACACCACACTTATTCAAACCACTACGATCTAAGCGTTCTTATTACAACTTATTCAAAGGTGGAACCTAAACTTAATTGTGAGAACCGAGGCTGCTCTGGCCTTGCGGCGGGGGCGGTCCATACATGGGCGCACGCCATGGTGAGTCAGCCGTCCACGTAGGGGCAGGTGATGCTGGTGCTCCATTTGTTCCCGCATGGGCACGAGTCTCCTCTTTTTTCTCCAGAAAGTACAACTTCTTGTGGGGGTAGCGGATCTCTTCTTTCGCACTTGCGTAGTGGTTTCCCAACTCCACGAGCATCTTCTGATACTTGCTAGCAGCTTGTGGGTTGGAAGGAGCTCCTACATGGGGTCCAATGATCTCCCTTGTACCACTCTTCTGGTACTGTTGCAGCTCAAAGCTAGAGTTTTCAAGCTGCCCGGGGAGCGCGTCCCATGCAGCATCATCAACAGCTTCCGCCCTTGTGGCTCTCCATGATGGTGCGAAGTGCCATGTGACAACCCTAGCATTAGATAGCATGGTCAATTCATCCTTCCACTCCTCATGTCCGAGGAGAGGGGATTTCTTGATGAGGTACTCCAGGTACAAGTCACAACACTCAAGGAACTCTCTCAGCTCCTTGGCCATATGTCCCCTCTCTATTCCATTGGACCGGAACTCTTGAGCAGAACGGATGACCCGTTCATCATCTTTATTCTCTGTTGCAGCATGTGGTGGATCCTCTCGGTGTTCATCTTATTATGGTTCAGCTTCATAAGGTCCATCCTCTTGGTGTAAGCCCGCGTGGTAGTCCTCCTGTGATGCGTACCAGTGTGGCTCCTCTTGTGGATCTTCTTCCTCATATGTTTCCACCTCTTCTGGATCCTCTTCCTCATGCATAGGGGCATTGACTTCATCCTCATCATGAGGTCCCGTCTTCACTCACTCCCAGTACGGTCCGTCGGAAACCTCGATGGGGTTAAGCAAGCTTCCAAGGGGCGGCGGGCGAGTGCTCATGCGTGATGTGCTCCTAGTGATTGGCATCTATAGAGAATACATGAGAAGCTTTAGAGTAGAGGTAAATGAATCCAGAAATTGCAGCAGCCATTTAACAAGAAGAATAGAGAGTGTGGCTGTCCAAACGGAAAGAAGAAAAGGGTGAAATGCAGCAGCTAATAGCTTGTCAATTCCAGCTGCAAGCACATGATCATAACTGGAATTTGGGATGCAAAATACAACAGAAAGTAGCACTTCGCCGTGGCTGAAATGACAAGGTAAAGCAGCAGCAAGAAATTTTCGAAAATAACATTTTAGAGGGGTGTTCCTTTGTGTTTTAGAGTGTCCATTCTACCTAGGATTGCGTCCTACGGTCAATCTGGCTCTGATACCAATTTGTTACACCCGGTTACAAAAATGAACCAAGTGATGTGTATGTGTGGCCAGGATGTTCACCACACATACACAAGTACATCACAAACTGAATTCAGAACATAACCACATTACAAAATAGTACTTAAGTGCTTTATTACAATAGTTCAATGTCTCAATCATGAGTACCTAATTTATTTTGCAGCGGAAGACACCAAACAGCAGCGGAAAGAAAACTAAAGATAGCGGGGCTCCAACTTCGACTCCACAAGCAGATGACGGTAGGTCACAATGCCTAGTACTCTACCTGCTTTTCAAAGTATTGTGGGAAATGCAAGGGTGAAATATTGTGGGAAATGCAAGGGTGAGTACATGCCGTACTCAGCAAGTGTGGGAAAAATATGACTTGTATCTTAAACAAGGTTAGAAACAAAGGTTAATTGCAGCAAGCTAATTTTATTTCACAATCATAACAAAACAGCCTACAATGTCTAGGTGAGGTTAAGTACTAACATAACCAAATAATATGTCATGCCTCATGTCCAATACCGTAATATACCATCATCCATCAAGTTCTGACAAGCCAATATTCATTTTCAAGCTTATCTCAAATTCACAAACTCTCATGATCAACAAATACTCACATAGCTGAAACCAGTCCCATAAACATAACCCAAAACCAGTCACAAACCAGTCCTGAATGACAATACCATCCAAACCAAACCAAGTTAAACTCTAATCATGGAAGTTGTCCCGGTGCTCGTAACCAGAAGCACCGCTATCATGATAGTTTTACACTCTGCAGAGGTGGCACCACTTTAGCCACAAGTTCATGATTTCTTCACCCATCGGCGACTATAGAAACCTCCACTATACCAACACAAAACCGTCGGGGTATGGCCAAAAGATCACAAAATCGCCTTTCAAAGGGGCTACTAGAATGTATGGACCCACTGAGATTTCACCAGCAGGCTTGAATCTCCATTCTCCCACCCACGGGCCCCCTTGTGTGCCATGCAGTTCCCAAGGTAGTCCATCCTTGACTCCCATTCCCCGTGCCATCCAATGGTCCATAACAAACTAACAACACACCTAGTTAGTCAGCTATGCCGCACCCATATTTGGGCCTGTGGTGGCACTGTTATATTCTCGCATGAACCGGCCCTTAGATCCAAGGCAAGCAAACCACTATATCATTCACACAGAAACAAGCCATGCTTGCGTAGATCACCCCAGTTCCATGCTTGTTTAGATCACCATTTTCTCATCATATTTAATCTTCATGAATACAGTACTTAAGCAAGTTTATTTCAGTTTCCCATAACCCCGTAAGCTATGCGGTGCAAAACAGAGAACGACACCCATTCCCGACTCAGCAGACTCTTGGCGACAAGGGTGACAAACAATGCTAGTAAACTCCTACGAGAAGGTTTTCCCATCAAGTTGACACAGCATCAGTTTTTCAAAAGAAAAACCGTTAAAAACACTCGATCAAAATGTTCAAGGGGCACTTGCCTTGCTCCCACAAAGTGGGTTGTTCAAGCACTTCATAATCTTTGTGCTGGAGGTCCTCGTAGACGGCCTCTTGAGTGTGTCCTTCTACTCACGATCACGTACATACAAGACAACACATACAATCAATATGACACACACATATTACTCAAGATGTGATGATGTGGACGCATGCAATCCTACAATGCAACCTGCACTACTCAGTTTACAAATGACCATGCAAGTTTGGGTAGATTTTAGTGGCGTTTTGTCATGATTGGTGCTTCTGGAAATCAATTAGGTTCGGCTGGGGTTTTTGCTCGGGTAGTAGATAATTCTACTGTCAAGATGTAGACCGGAGAGTGATCCACTTACGTGTAGTAGGTCCTGATTCGTGGGATGTGATGCAGCAGTGTTGGAGACGACGGCAGTGATGTTGCACGAAGGATGACGGATCCTGCCTTCTCCTACTCCTCTTCTTCTTCTCTGCGGCTGGTCTTATTCCTCCTCCCGTTGGTGGCAGCAGCTAGGGCTTTTCTTGTGGACAATGTAGTGTGGCTGGGGCTCCTTGGTGGTAAGATCAGGGCTGCGGCCAGGGCAGGGAGGGCGGCAGACAAGGATGAGGGCAGCAGGGACTTAGGTCTGCGGCCAAAACTCTTCTCCTTGGCAGGGGCGCAGCAGGGCAGCAAGGGGTGCGACAGGGCTTTGTTTTTGGGGCAGGGTGAAGGCCAAGGTTTGGTTTTTATTTATAGGGGGAGGGTGCAGACAAAGGGGGCTAGGATCTCAGCAAAAAAGGTGATCAAGGGCTGAGATTTAACCCCAATGTGCAGCCAAGGGGGGGGGACTCTCCTACTCAGATTGGAGGGAAAAAAATCCCTAAAGGGTGGCCGACCAGGGGGTTTTTCTCGGAAAAGGGGGCGCCAGCCAGGGTTTTGGGGCTATTTTATTCGGTTTGGGAGAGAAGGGATGAGTTCTACTAGGTTTGGAAGAGAAAGGATGAGTTCTACTCAGTTTGGGAGAGGAGGGATGAGTCCTACTCCGTTGAGAGAGGAGGGATGAGTCCTACTCGGATTGGGAGAGGAGGGATGAGTCCTACTCGGTTTGGGAGAGGAGTGATGAGTCCTAGTCGGTTTCGGAGGGGATCCTACTCAGTTTGGAGAGCTTTATCTCCAAGGTGGCACCGCCAAGTTAAGGGGGGAATAAACTGTACTCGGATTGGAAGAGGTTTTATCTCAGAAGTTTATATCCAAGGGTAGCCGCAACTAAGGAGGGCAACCCTACTCGGGTTGGGAAGGATTTATCTCATTTCCTTTCATTTTTAAGTGATCTCTACATGAGAATGGATGCAATGTATGATGATGAAAATGTGATTTTTACAGCCGCTCCCCCCAGGGGTCTGGATCGGGTTCCCTGTTCCGTCCGTCTCATCTTCTTCCAAACATAGGTTTGGGCCTTCTTCTTCACTTGGGCCATGAGGGAGAGGCTCACCCCCTTTCCCCGTGGGGGTCGGGGTCAGGAAGCCCATCAAGTGGAGCCTCTAGTTCCCATGTCAATCATAGGAAATGTATGGTGTGTATCTTTTACTTTATTTGTGACTTTATGCTTATTTATAACAGTAGTCTTTTATTATTCATATGCTTGGATGAAGCATTTCATGTTTGATTGTGGATTTCATATATGTGATAGGTATACTCATGTGACGGACCGAAATCTATACAACTTCAGGATCACAGAGGGTGATGCCGCACGATGCGACACCTGACAGCACACACGATAAGGAAACAAAGTATTTCATTCAAACTTACTGAATTTGTACAAAAGTAGTACAAACCTTCAGTTACATCTACTTTACAGAGTTTACTGCTGCGGAATTTATTTATACAACTCATGTCTAACCCTAACTAGCAAAAGGCGGTTGTCCTGCCCTATGGACAACCCACACTATCTACACTCTGGCTTCAGGGTGGCGTGCACGGCTCCCACACAGCCGTAGTTCCCGACAAGGATAGCCCTCGCCGGTGAACCTGTACTCCGAGTCCGTGGGGTACTCCTCACCTGCAAACACTCATAGAAGCAACCATGAGCACGATGGCTCAGCAAGTCTTAACCGACTCTCATACACAAGAAACTCTACATGCATGTCATACCAAAGGTAGGATGTAAGTTTGCAGCCAAAGACACGCCTACAAGTTCATCCTTACTTCATCTTTTAGCCACAAGTTAAAGGTTCATAAATCTGAAATTTAGTGAGCAATATTTGGTGGCACACATGTTACAATACAATTTATTCATAACAGCAGTAATGCATCACAATCGTTCCATATATTTACTACGTCATGACACAGTGAACAAGCGGTACTCATTACCGCGCGGGATGTTGAATCGACCCGATATACACCTGCAGGGATACCAGAATAGCACGTCACCGTACACCCATCCTCGGAGCTGCAACGGCACGCTCAATCGATGTCGTACGGGACAACCTTTCACCAAACAGCCCAAACGTCAAACCGGTCACACCCAAACGAGCTGGAGGTTCCCTACATGGAGCATCTCTCTATGCCCGTTAGCGGATTTCCACCTTGCTGCCCTCAACCTACACCTATAAATTGGTGTGTTATGCCTCGACGCCCGGAGGTATAGGTTACATCAGTTTATCGGACCCCATATATCCGATATGACTTTGGTACATTCAAACTTGTTAAGAGGGGCCGCACATGGATCGGTCCTCAACCGACACGGGCAGGGCTACACACACAAGACTTCTTCTTGCTGCTTTCTATGCCTCTGCCTAGTCTCATTTTTCTTTCTAAAGTTATCTCCCATCTCGAACCAATCCCGTATGTGGTGAATCCTATACTCGTGAGTAGATTCCAACTACTCGACTTGTACCGAATCCTATAAGACATTAAGCAAGGCATATACTACTCAAGGACTTAGACACTACCCTCACTATTTTTAGGATAATGTGGTTATGCCATTAGAGTTAATCATCCTACACCTAATGCACATACATACCTCAAGCTAAGTGAATATAAAGCAAAAACTTGATAAAAATGTTAAATGCAAACCGGGGCTTGCCTTGTTGCTGCTGGTCAGTAGTTAGATTTTCCTCCGGAGGGATGAAATCCAATAACTCCGGGGCTTCCTCGCCTTCAGTGACTACACGTAATCAAATTAACGATATGTGTCAAATTTAATGCAACTGTGTTAAATTTAACATATAAAGACACTAACTCTAGCTATACATCCCTTTTGGCTCTGAATTTTTTACTGTGGCTTTGTGAGAACATAACAAGAGAATTGGTCAAATTTCATTTGAAACAAAGCTCATTTGAGCCCTGCACGAATAATTGTCTAAATGGTTCATACTAGAGCCCCTAAGGATTTCCAGGGATTTTCACGGAGCAAACCATTACTTTCTGGAAATTAGAGTTTACGGTAGTTCTAATGGAGTTGATTTCATGTAATCTGAAGAATACTAGAAAAAGTTATGAGTTAATCAAGACTAAGAAAATTTCTGAAAATGTTTCTGAACATTTTCCATTGTCTCTGGTTCAGTTCACTTCACACCATTAGGTGGAATTAATGAACTTGGATGGATCTGAAATTTGTCATGAGACTCAAGGATAATAAAATGAACATCCCAGCCAAATTTGAGAATTTTCACAAAGTGGATCTCCAGGGAAAATGCCCAACAGTTAAATTTTGGGGAAAATAATTCTGGAAGAATAATGGGTTTTAAAGGATGAAACCTATTTTGCTGGAAAGTACTCAGAGAGTAAACCCAACAAAATTTGGTTCACTAATTTTGGACAATTCTACCTAATGTTATAAATTTCTAAAGCTTGAGCTGATTCTTGATTTATTTTCGTACTGAAAACCCTTCGTGCGCTTAAACAGTCGCTGACAGAGGGCCCCATGCGCTTAGTTTAAATTAAACCGTTGTGCGCGCTTTGCCAGGTCGCTGACAAGTGGGGCCGGGGTCTTCGTCTACCTCGCGACGCCGCCGCCCTGAGCTGCTGAGCTCCGACGAGGTCGGCGTTCCCGGCGACCTAGCTTGCTGGTGATGGTGAAACACGCCACCCCCACCTAGTTTTGGACGCTGAATACGATGGGCACATCGCTGCGGATGGCTAACCGCCGTAGTTCACCGGCGACGAGCGCTATGCCACTGCACATCATTCGCACCGTGTTCCCATCGCTCCGACAACCCTCTTTGTGCGCTAATCTCG
Source organism: Neostapfia colusana (assembly GCA_030760725.1). Classification (NCBI taxonomy): domain Eukaryota; kingdom Viridiplantae; phylum Streptophyta; class Magnoliopsida; order Poales; family Poaceae; genus Neostapfia; species Neostapfia colusana. The sequence continues at coordinate 24,383,644 of JASWHV010000011.1, forward strand.
TCACCATGTTCAGGGCAGCCTCGGGATGCTTCGCATGGCCTCGGTTTGGACCCAAAAGGCCGGCAATCCGGACCTCACCGGTGACCCCCCTCTTCCGCCGAACTGCTCCTCGGTGAAACTAGAGTTCTGGTGTGTCTTTCTCGCCGGTTTTTGATCGAGGAGGAGCACAAGGACCTCTAGAACATGTGTTGTGTGCAGCTCGAGCGGCGGTTGCCTCTGTTTAACGAATTTTGCCATAGACCAATTGCTAACCCTAATACACACCGTGGAAAGAAGTGAGCACACATCGTAAGGAAACATGGTATTACATTGAAAGCAAACTTAATATGTACAAAAAGTAGTACAAACCTTCAGTTTACAGCTAATTACAGAGTTTACTACAGCGGAAGATAACTTATACAACTCACGCCCACCTAACTAGCAAAACTTGATTGTCCAGCCCTATGGACAACCCACACTAGCTGCACTCAGCCTCAGCGCGGCGTGTACGGCTCCCACTCAGCCGTAGTCCCCGACGACAGAGGGTAGCCCTTGCCGGTGGACTCGTACTCCGAGCCCGTGGGGTACTCGTCACCTGCAAACACTCATAGCAGCAACCGTGAGCATGATGGCTCAGCATGTCTTAACCAACTCACCTACACAGGGAACTCTACATGCAGGTCATAACCAACATAGGATGGTAAATTGCAGCAAAGGACATGCCTACAAGTTCTTCCTTAGTTCATCTTTTAGCCACAAGTTAACGGTTCATGAACCTGAAATTTAGTGAGCAATATTTGGTGGCACACATGTAAAAATAAATCTTATTCATATCAGCAGTCACTACAAGAAAAATAAGTATTTTCGTCGGCCTAATATAATTTCGTCAGCCCCCACGAAAACAAAGTTATTTTCGTGGGCCACAGGTCAGCTCACGCAAACACGATCTATTTTCGTCGTCCTGTCAAAAGCTCATGAAAAAACCCGAACTATTTTCGTGAGCCAAGATCTAGGCTCACGAAAACCATAAATATTTTCATAGGCCTGTCCAAAAGCTCACGAAAACATAGCTATTTTCGTCGGCCGTGACAAAAGCTCACGAAAACATGACTTATTGTCATCGGTTGGTATACTAGCTCACGAAAATACAGCGTCATATGTTCCCAATCGAGACCGGCACAACCTCGACCAGCGCCGACACATCTTGTCACCGGCACACGCGCATAGCTCCTCCCCGTGCCGAGCCGACCTCCCCGGCGCTGCACGTCGCCAGCGCCAGCCCCACCCCCGTAGCTCGAGCCCTGCCTCTCCTGTCACCGGCGCGCCTGCCTGCCCCGTCCCCGCCTCTCCTGTCGCCGGCGTTGCCTGCCTGCGCCCGTCTTCGCCTCTCCCGTCGCCGGCGCGGCCTGCCGGCCCTAGCCCCGCTTCCCCCATCGCCGGCGTGGCCTGCCCCGCCTCTCCCATTGCCGGCGCGGCCTGCCCCGCCTCTCCCATCGCTTGTGTGGCCTGCCCCGCCTGTCACCCGCGCGGCCACCCCGGCCCGGCCCTGTCGCGCCCCTGTCCGACCGCTGACTACCCGGCCCAGCTCCACCCAGCTCCGGCGCGCCTCTCCCCTCCCCGATCCGCGTTCTGCTGTTATATAAGCTGATCACTAAACATGTGTTATACAGTTGTTTTGATCCGATCAACCCTGCTTAATTAGGCAATTTTGTGGCAACTACTGTGCATACTTTGCATACATGACCGCAAGAGTGGCAAGAAAAGGGCAGCTTTGTTAATTACTTCACCCTTGAGGAGTACGTAGCGTGTGGTTTATCTTATAATCTTGTTAGTTATCATGTCGTCAAAACAAAGTTATGTGTATGTCTCACCCCATCCCATCTCGTAAGAAAAATAAAGCAACAACGACGGTGCACTCCAACTTAGGAGTATATTTATCTCTTGAAGCTTTTAAACAAATACTAGGTACTCCACATAAATGACATCACGCAAGTTTCAGAATTAGAAAATGAGTGTTTAATTATGTCGTTCACTGAACAGGAGGTAAAGAAAGCAACTTTCCATATGGAACTTAATATACACAGAGATTTGGGTCATTTGCGTTCAGGTCATACCCTACTCCTGCTTGACTGTTTTCTCTTGATATGAGGATTATAATTTGCATCTGCATACAAATTATGTAGTTTGGGCTTAGTTCTTAGGATCTACGAACTTTCAAATATACTAAACTCTGTATTGAGGTTGGTAGTATTTTCATTGTTCAGGTTGTCACATCACTAAACATGTTCTGATTTTCCTCACAGACCGCACGACCTCCGGTCCGACGCCGCTCGCCTCTAACACCGCCTCTTCAGACGCCTTGACCGCTGCCTCTGCACCGTGCAGGTAACCATACATTGCCCTTACCACTTGGTCTAAGCATGCTATAGGAAAATGATAGTTTCATCAAATTATATTTTTGTTTAACTAAAACTGAATTTTCAAGAGATTATTTAACATTTTGATATAGTATTAGTTTGAAGTATTTTAATTGTTTGTTGCATAAATATAAAGTTAGCATGTATGCATCTTTTACTTAGCAATGAATTATGTAACACTATGTGTTAGTCTTATTGAATCTATAAACTTCAAAATAATTATGTGGCTTGGGCTAGGTTTTCTTCCCGACCACACGACCTCCGGTGCGGTGCCACTCACCCCTGGCACCGTCACTTCGAACGCCCCGACCGTCTCCTCCGCATCGTGCAGGTAACCATACATTGTCTTTTTTACGGTATCTTTTATTATGTAAGTGACGAGAATTAGGTTGTTATGTATTAGCACTTGGTTTAGCAATACTATTTGAGTTCAGTAACTAATTCTAAGCATGCTGGAGTAAAATACTACAGGAAAACGAATAGCTTCCGTGGGCTAATTCCATTTTCGTGGGCCCTAAACAAATTAAAAAGATTTTCGTGAGCCAGCACCTAGTGCACGAAATTAAGTTGTAATTTCGTGGGCTGAATCGGTTGCACACAAAATTACAGTCTAATTTCGTGGACTGAAGGCATGGCACACGAAATACAGTGACTAGTAGCTCATAAATAATAGATAGCACTCTTAGAATCATGTAAAGTGTTCCATAGTTAATGTGTGTTCTAGAGAAAGTTTGATATATCAATATGTAAATATACGGGTTTCGGGCCGGCTCAGCCCGGCACAACCCATTTATGGCCCGACAGTTGGTCCGTCTAAAAGTTATCACTAGCGGGACCCGATGGAGCAAAACTTAGAATGGCTAAACCACTTCACTGTGCCATAAGGATGACTTAGGATGGCCAAACCACTTCACTCTCCATCACATGCCGAGTTCCAAACATATTTCATCCGCTTCATCAAAAATTCAGTCATCGGTTTGGCAAGCATGGAGAAGCTCGGGATGAACCTCCGGTAATATACCGCTAAACCGGGGAAGCTTCTGACTTCATGTACAGATGTGGGGGCTTTCCGTTTCAGCACCTGTTCAATATTGCTTGGATCAACCGCAATGCCTTCCGCGGAAATGATATGTCTCAAAAATGGCACTTGGCTGACCTAAAACTCGCTTTTGCTGAACTAGGAATAGATCTTATGGTCCCGCAATCGTTGAAGGATGATACACAAGTGTTTGGCATGTTCTTCTTCTGAACTGGAGTAAATCAATATGTCATCTATGAACACCAGCACGAACTTGATCAACGCCGGCATGAATACTGAGTTCATGAGATACATGAAATGTGTCGGGGCGTTGGTGAGACCAAAAGACATGACGAGATATTCAAATAGTTCATATGTCGTTGAGAATGGCGTCTTCAGGATATCCTCCGCCCAGATTTTTATTTGATGATACCCAGAGCGAAAGTCCAGCTTTGAAACACACTTGCACCCACAAGTTGATCGAACAGGATATCAATACAGGGCAGTGGGTATTTTTTCTTGATGGTGACGGCGTTGAGCGGTCGGTAGTCAACACACAATCTCAAAGTTTCATCTTTCTTGTTTACGAACAACGCCGAGCATCCCCAGGGCGAGGAACTAGGTCAAATGAAACCTTTACTCAACAAGTCATTGAGCTGTTCTTTCAATTCAGCCAGATCATGCGGACCATCTTATACGGTCTCTGCGATATTGGTGTAGTCCTGGACACAAGTTAAATCTTGAACTCAACATCCTGTTCAGGTGGCATGCCCGATAGATCATCTGGTAACTCATCCGGGTATTCTCAGACTACAGGGATGTCATCTAACTTGGGAGCTTCAGTATAATAGGCTGCTGAAACTTCCGGGACAGGGCTGTCTAATACGAGTGAATACGTAGGGTAGAGTGGAGAGTTGAGGTGAACCGTCCGTGATAAAGTTTCCAGGAAATTGTCATGGTGTGACACCCGGTTCCCTGAAAATTGAACAAAGTGAATGCATATGTGTGCCCAGGATGTTCATCACACATACACAGCTTTATCACAAACTGAATTCAGAATATAACCACGTATGAATAGTGTTTAAGTACCTTATTACATTGACTCATTATCTCACTCATGAATATCTAACTTATTCTTGCAGCGGAAGACTCTAAACCACAGCGGAAAATGACTAACACGATGGACTCCAACTTCAACTCCACAGGCATGTTGATGGTAGTGCGCACGCCTAGTACTCCACCTGTTCCTCGAAGTATTCTTCTCCTGTAGCTGGATTATTTTTGGGAATGCAAGGGTGAGTACATGTCGTACTCAGAAAGTGCGGGAAAATATGACATGTAGCTTACAACAAGGTAGGAAATAAATGGTTTCATTGCAGCAAGCAAATTTTATTTCACAAACATGATAAAAACAGCAACTATTTCTAGGTGCGTTAAATCCCAACATAACCAAGTAATTAATCATCATTCCTTCAACATAATTCATCATTTATCAAGCCTCAACCATCCAATACTCTTTATCAAGTTCATCTCATACTCATAACCATCTCATTTTCATAGAACCGGAACCAAACTCATTGTCATGACCCAAAACAGTCCCAAAAACCATACCCGAATAACCATCCCAAGTTTGCCTCTAATCATGGAAGTTGACCAGGCGCTTGTAACCGGAAGCACGGCTATCAGATAGTTTTACACTCTGCAGAGGTGGCACCATTTTACACACAAGTTTGTGATTTCATCACCCGTCGGCGACTAGAGAAAACCTCCATTATGCCACTACACAACCATTGGTGTAGGTCCAAGAGATCACAAAATTTTAAGGGCCCAAGTTTTTCATTTGCTAAAAGTGTTCATCACACCACACCTCACCTCATTTGTGGAAATCACATGAACACATTTGAAGAGCAAGTAACCACCATGAATAGATTGATTAGGAGATAAACTCACAAAGTGCAAAAGTGGTATTTCCCACATGCATCATATAGGGGCTGAGAATATAATAAACTCCTAAACTTTGTTAGGAATGCTCATGCCAAATTTCACCCAAATCCAAAATCTTTTGAGGTATTTTGGGTACAATTTGTAAAAGGCTAGTTTGAACTTAAATTCAAATTCAAAATCCTTTTATCCCATGAATTCAAAAGTGGGACTCATATTCACATTCAGCACATTTTTATGAGCCCACACACTAATTTTCCCTCCATTTGTAGTTGATCTTAACATGAGCTATTTTGGCTAATTTCAAATCAAATATGAATTTCAGTTAACATTTGCTGCAAATTTGGTCAAATAAAATCACACTTTGATTCATTCAAATTCAAATGGCCATTTGGAGGTTTTATCAAACTACAAGGGGCATTAGGGTCCCCAAAAATTAAGAGCAGTAGGAATTCAATTTGTGAGGTTAAATTGGAGAGGTGGGACCCTCCTGTCAGCCACTCAAGTGATCAAACCGACTGAAGACGCTGAGCTCTGTTTCTTGCGTGCAGCCGAGCGGACGCCACAGTGAGAACACCCTGCCAGCAGCTGCCTGCGTGCTCTGGCCACCGAGACGTTTCCCAGCGCCCTCATCCTCACCCTCGGACGAGCCCTGAACCATTTCCTTATTCACAGTCCCGGTTGCTTCGCCCTCGCACGAAAGAAAAGCGCCGCTCACCCGAACCCTCTGCTCCACCGTCAACCGGCCGAAGCGACGGCTTGCACACTGAGCTGAGGTTGCAAACGAGGTCGCTGACCTTCACATGACGTTCTCCAGCCCTTGGCAGCGTGTGACCAGCTTCCTTTGAGCTTCACCGCTCCGTTTCTTCTTCCTCGGTTCAACCCAAGCTGCCGCCACGATGTCACACCCGGTTTCTCCGAAGAACAACCGAGTGAATACCACATATATGCCAGGATCATTCTCTCATACATGTGATGAAAAATACTGAACCATCATTTATTACAAGCCAGGTGTTGAATATAAATAAGTCTTACATAGCATACGTCTCGATGTACGATAATAAGTTCATGACATGTAAATAAAACAGCAGTGGAATATAAATCTTGTGGGCTCCGTCACGGGCGTTGCCCGGGGGCTCCGTGAACCTAGAATCCTTCCTCGGGACCAAAGTCTTGGTCATTAAACACCATATCATTCTCTTGACCTGAGCAGCAATATAAACCAATAGAAAAGCAAGTTTGAGTACCGTGGGTACTCAGCAAGTGTGGGAAAGTTATGTCATGCATGGCTAGAGCAAGGAGAGGTTGAACTCATGGTTAAAGCACTACGCAATTATTACCTATCACCTTAGCTTACTAAGCACCTACATTACTACACAGGTGAAATGGATCCCAATCCCTCAACCCATCATCATTATCAAGTAAACATAGTCTCATCTCCAATGTTAAGCTTCCCGCTTAACATCCACAACTTCCCAATCCATCATCCTCTAATCATGAATAAGTCCAAGCCGCTCTTGACCGTGAGCACGGCTGTCATGCCAGTTTTGACTCTGCAGAGTTTGCACCACTGTACCCACATGTAGTGATTTCATCCCCCATTGCCGGGTGGACTAAAAGAACCTCCATTATGCCAGTGGCCGCGAACCACGTTCACACTTCCCAGGTGTGTAGCCAGGAGATCACTACGAAGCCTTTACAAAGGGATTCCCGATGAGCGTGGACCCACTGAGGTTTCACCCCTAACAGCATACAAGAGGCTCCAACCCCGCTGCAGTGGCCCCCTATTGAGCCTTGCGGTTCATATGGTATTTCAGCTGACACCTATTCCCTGCACCATCCAACACACCCATACTACGCCGGGGATACACCTAATTAATTGGCCAAGCTGCCCCATCTCAGCATGTGGTTGGCACGGTAAAGCCAGGTTACATGCTCCATGAACCGGTCCTTAGGATCCAGGCAAGTACTAACCACAAATTAGAGTCTCGTGCACCCAGCACCAACCAAATCATCCAACTTGCCTCGATCCCTACCTCTACATAACTCATAATATCTCATTCAAGAGTAAGGTAAATAAATTGATGATCTCATATCCCAATTTTCCCATTCTAAGCATGGCTAAGCATAAGCATATAAATAAATGACATGATAAAATAAATCCCAACCCAAGCTACAAGGAAACAAGGTAATGCAATTCTTGGGAAACTTCCTAGCATGAGTTTCATATTTCAATTGACAATGCAAATAATTCTATCTAGACAACCTAGCATAGGATCAAGGTGGTCAAGGACACTTGCGTTCTTCCTGCTGCTCTGAGAATGGAAAGTCTTGGTCTTGGAAGGGGAGAACTTGCTCTGGGACAGGTTCTACTCATGCAAATACACATAGCAAAAGAAAACAACAATCCATAAGACATAGTTCACACTTTAATTTCATGCAAACCACACATACATACCTATGAAAGTCATTCATATTTCTAAGTGTTGTGGTTACTCTACATGTGTTGATTTTTGGCCTACATGCACTTTTAAACATATGTATATGATTTCCAACTTTTGTATTCAGATTTCTGTTTGCACACTATATATGAATTTCCAATTTGAACAAATTCCTTATATTTAATTAATACACTTCTTAGCTACCAAGTTTGCATGAAAGGTAATTCCTACTCCAAATAGGTTTTCAGATCTTCTACAAAACCCTAAATTGAAGCTTTTGGATTTGGAGAACTCATTTATCCTTTTCTAATTATGCATACTTATTTTCCTATATTTTCAGATTTATTTTCTATGCCTAAAAGTGAACTTTACTATTAAAATAGTAAGACATATCATCTAAACAGAATAGGTTCTGATTTAAAATATTCAATAATATATTTTTGAACTTCGTCTCTTGATGTGAAACAATTTAAATTTATTTTACTAGTTTTTAGAATTATTTCCTAGACTAAAATGTGTCTCTATAGAAAATAAAAATGAGCAACACTTACGCAGATTTCATTTCAGCCTAAAATCTATTTTTCACTCATTCTAAAGTTTTCCAAGTGCTAGGAGAGTTTAAATTTGCATTTGCACATGTGCTTGCCTCACCTTTTAAATTTATATCCTAGTCACATATTCAAATTTCTGAATCTAATATCCTATAGGGTCTAAAAGGCAAATCAACCCTACTGCAGGTTTTAATTTACTATTTCATAAATTTTCAGGGGCTTAACTACACATAACAGAGGGGTTTTCCTAATTTTTATTAAGTCCAGGGGCTAAAACTGATTTTTAAATGAATTTACACGAATTTCTGAAGGTCCAGGGGCTAGATCAGAAGTTTCCGGGGCTAGCTCGTGTTTTCCGAGATCCCCAGGGGGTAGCACGTAAGAATCCCGGCCTTTATAACGCGGGGCTGAGGTGGACCGTCCGATTTAAAACAGACGGCTCAGATTAGATCGCCGAACCGGTACGCGTCGGTTTTATTTCTACCGTGCGATTTAAAATAGACGGCCCCCAACGGGCCATGTTGCCCAGGCCGGAGCCAGCCCACGCGCGCGGCGGCGGGGGGTGGCGATCTCGCCGGCGCAGCCTCGGTTTTTGCCGCTACACTCTAGAACTCGCAACTTTTTGCACGGATCGGCTGCGGAGGGTTAGGGGATGCTCACCGAGGGGTTTTCCTGCACTCGGAGGCCCTGGAAGTCGGTCGGCGGCGAGATTCAACGGCGATGGTCTTCGGTGCACGTCGGAGTGGTAGTTGGGGCGCAAGACACGTCGTTTCCTTCACCTGCAGGGCTCCCCGGCAGCGGTGGGACGTGATCAGCATGTTAGATCAGGAAATTTGAGCAAGGATCGAAAGAAATCGGCGGTAGAGGCTTTGGTTCTCACTGGAGAGAAAAATGGCTGATCGGGGGGGGGAAGGCAATTGTCGGCATTTAAATAGGCGAGGGAGGGCGGCTGGGGTTTGTTTGGATGTGCCGCAGCGCATGGCTGGAGATCGCGGCATCCGGAGCCAGAAAATCGGCGGGGGTGTTGTGATCGGCGGGGAAGTCGCGCGGCAGTTGGGCGCGCGCGCGAGGAGAGGGATGACACGCGGGCCCCGAATGTCAGTGAGAGGAAGAGAGGGGGCGTGCGGGTTTGGGCTGGCATGCGCGGTCTTGGCCCGGCTTGCGGGTTTCGGCCCACTGGCCGGTTTCGGTTTTTCTTTTTCTTTTCCTTTTTCTGGTTTGATTCAAATCTAAATTCCAGTTTGAATTTGAATTTCTGCACCACATGCAATACGTCGAAAAAATTTTAAATTCCCCTCTGTAGCAGGTTTTGGGGTGTTACAGCTCTACCCCCCTTAAATGAAATCTCGCCCTCGAGATTGGTGGTTCTAGGAAAACAATTCCGGGAACTGTGCCTTAAGCTCGTCTTCTCGCTCCCATGTGGCTTCCGCTTCCGAGTGATGCTTCCACTGCACCTTGCACATCCGGATTCTTTTATTTCTTGTGAGGCGTTCCATTGTCTCCAAAATCTTGACCGGTTGCTCGGCATAAGAAAGATCCTCTCGTACGTCAACCTCATTCATGGGTAACATCTCCTCGGGCGTCCTTAGACATTTCTTGAGCTGTGACACATGGAATACATCGTGCACATCCGATAGGCGAGCCTGTAGTTCTAGTTGATATGCCACTTCGCCTTTCTTCTCCAGGATCTGAAAGGGTCCGATGTATCGAGGTGATAACTTCCCTTTCACCTTGAACCGACGAAGTCCTCGGATAGGGGACACCTTGAGATAGACATAGTCCCCCACGTTGAAAACGAGCTCTCTTCTCCGTACATAAGCATAGCTCTTTTGTCGGGTCTGTGCTATCCTCAAGTTGTTGTGGATTTCCCTCACTTTTGCCTCGGCTTCTTGTAGTACCTCGGGCCCAAACACTTTACTTTCCCCTGTTTGGTCCAAAATAGTGGAGTTCAGCACTTCCTTCCATACAACGCCTCAAATGGTGACATCTTCATACTAGCCTGATAGCTATTGTTATAGGAGAACTCCGCATACGGTAAGTTCTTGTCCCAACTCCTATTGTTCTTGAGCGCACACGCTCTTAGCATATCCTCAAGGATCTGATTGGTTCTTTCCGTCTGCCCGTCAGTCTGGGGGTGATAGGCAGAACTAAAATTTAGATGAGTTCACATGGTTTCATGTAACTTCTGCCAGAACCTTGAGGTGAACTGTGTCCCTCGGTCCGACACTATCTTCTTTGGCACTCCACGGAAGCACACGAGCCTTGACATGTACAATTCCGCCAATTTGGATCCACTGTATCTTTCTTTCACGGGGATGAAATGAGCTACCTTGGTTAGCCTGTCGACGATGACCCATATCGAATCATATCCCGATTGGGTCCTGGGTAGTCCCACTATGAAATCCATACCGATTTCTTCCCTTTTCCATTCAGGCACTTTGAATGGTTGCAGTAGTCCCGCGGGTTGTTGATGTTCTGCTTTCACCAACTGACATGTGTCACATAGGGCAACATGTTCCGCGACATCTCGCTTCATGCCATACCACCAATATCTGCTCTTGAAGTCATGATACATCTTCGTACTCCCAGGATGAATGGAATAGTCGGAATCATGAGCTTCCTTCAAAATCAATTCACGGATCTCCTTCACTTCCGGCACACAGATTCTTTTCCCATGCCACACCGTACCTTTTTCATCCTCTCTGAAGCCAGGGGCTTTATTTTCCTTGATGAGTTGTCTGATTTCTTGTATCTTCTCGTCATTCTTTTGACCATCGCGTATGTTTTGCTCTAGTGTGGAGTCCACTTCCATGGCGATGGCTTCACCACTATTCACCAGGCATAGATTGAGTCTTATAACATCGTCCTTCAATTTTGCAGGCATGTCCTTCAAGCTCAACCTATTGACCTGCACTTTCTGGCATAAAGCATCTGCCACGATGTTTGCTTTCCCAAGATGATAGTTGATTCCCACATCAAAGTCGTTGACTAGCTCTAATCATCTTCTTTGTCTGAGGTTGAGATCTGGCTGTGTGAAAATGTACTTTAAACTCTTATGATCCGTATATATCTCTGTCCTCTTCCCCATCAAGTAGTGCCGCCAAATCTTCAACGCGTGTATCACTGCGGCTAGCTCTAGGTCATGTGTAGGATAGTTCTTCTCGTGTTTCCGGAGCTGCCGGGATGCATAAGCCACGACATGCCCTTCTTGCATGAGAACACATCCCAACCCGTTTCCAGAAGCATCGCAGTACACCGAAAAGTTCTTCTGCATATCTCGCATAACTAGCACTGGGGCTGTTGTCAATCTTTTCTTTAACTCCTAAAAACTCGTCTCGCACTGCGGCGTCCATGCGAATGTGATTCCCTTCTCCAACAGTTTGGTAAGGGGTCTCGAGATCTTGGAGAATCCCTCAATAAAACGTCGATAGTATCCAGCCAATCCCAAGAAGCTTCGAACGTCCCCGACATTCTCAGGGGTCTTCCACTCCTGTATATCCTCGATCTTGGCGGGATCTACGGAGATTCCTCCCTCTGAGATTATATGTCCTAAGAAGGGAACTCTCTTCAGCCAAAACTCACACTTGCTCAACTTGGCATATAGTTGGTGTTCCTTCAACTTCTGCAACACCAATCTTAGATGTTTCTCATGTTCTTCTTCATCTTTGGAGAAGACAAGAATGTCATCTATGAAAAACACCACAAATTTGTCCAGATATTCCATGAATACCTTGTTCATGAGATACATGAAGTATGCCGGGGCATTAGTTATCCCGAAAGGCATGACGGTGTATTCATACAGTCCGTACCGAGATACGAAAGCTGTCTTGGGAATATCAGTTTGTCTTATCTTAAGTTGGTGGTATCCTGACCTGAGATCAATTTTCGAGAACACACAAGCTCCCCTCAACTGATCAAACAAGTCTTCAATGCGGGGTAATGGGTACTTGTTCTTGATGGTTACTTCATTCAATGCACGGTAGTCTACGTATAACCTTTGGGTTCCGTCCTTCTTGGGCACAAATACCACTGGAGCTCCCCATGGTGAGGAACTAGAACGAATATATCCCTTCTCCGTCAATTCTCTCAAATGATCCTTGAGTTCTCCCAGCTGCTTGGAGTCCATCCGATAAGGTCTCTTGTATATCGGGGCTGTTCCAGGCACTAGCTCAATTGCGAATTCCACTACACGATCAGGAGGCATTCCTGGCAACTCCTCCGGAAAAACATCGGGATATTCCCTGATGATCCTGATCTCCTCCACTTTCACCTCAACTTGATTTAATTTAATGTCCCTCCTAGGTTCTTGTATTGTTATGAACTTTACTCTTGTGCCACTAGGGTGAGTTAGTTCCACCGTTCTGGTCGAACAATGGATGATTCCCTTATGTTTGGTCAACCAATCCATGCCCAAAATAATATCTATCTCTTGAGAATCTATCACTATGAGGTTGGCAGTAAATACTACCCCATTAATGTCTAAATTCACCTTGGGACACACTTGTCTTGTCCTTATTTCTCCACCCTGAGAGTTTACTGCTAGCATATGGTTCATTTGTGTTGTTGCTAAATCATGCTTCTTAACAAATCCTTGAGCAATGAATGAGTGGGTAGCACCAGAATCAAACAACAGGGTTGCAGTGTGTAAATTGGCAGGAAACTTACCAACTACCACGTCGGGTGCCTCTTGCGCTTCCTCCATGGTCACGTGGTTCACCCGTCCTCGCATCACATTCTGCTGTTGCGGCTGCACGGGCTTCTTCTTTGGGCACTTGTGGGCGTAGTGCCCCACTTCACCACAGTTAAAGCATTGCACCCCAACCTTAGGTGGCTGGCCTTTGTTGTCTTGGGGTTGGTTTGGGGGTCCTTGTACTGCTGGTCGAGGTTGATATGTAGGACGAGGCTGCTGTCCAAACTGACGCTGTGGTGGTGCTGGTGCTGCCGGAGGCCTGAAGTTCGGGTTGTACCCTCTCGGTGCTGATTAGGGTACCGCAGCATGGCTCATCTGCCCTGCGGGTTGCTGCATCAGACGTGGGCGGGTGTTGCTACCCGAGGCTTGGTGCGACCACCCGACCTTCCTCTTGTTTTCATTTTCCAAGGCCTTCAGCTTCCTTTCTACAACAAATGCTCTATCCACCATCTTTTGGAAGCTTTCATACTCGTTGGAGGACATTGCACACTGCATTTCTGCGGTAAGTCCTTCCACGAAACAATCCTGTTTCTGCTCGTCAGTCTCTATGTCCCCTGCGGCATAACGGGAGAGTTGAGTGAATTTAGTGAGGTATTCCCTCATGGTCATGTTTCCTTGCTGCAATCCCAAGAACTCCTTCCTCTTGTTTTTTAGTTCACCCCTGGGTATGTAATGGTTGCGGAAGCTACGCTTGAACTCTTCCCAAGTGATACTCTCAGGGTCATGATGGGCGGCCACGTAAGCGGTCCACCAATCAGCAGCAGGTCCATGCAATTGGTGAGAGGCAAACAGCACCCTCTCACACCCTTGGCATTGTATAATCCTCATCTTGCGCTCAATGGTCTTTAGCCAATCATCTGCCTCCAGAGGTTCAGCAGCACTTGCAAACTTTGGAGGTTGAGTTCCTAGAAACTCACTCAACCTTGGTTGGCGTGGTGCAGCTTGTGGAGGTGGAGCTTGGTGCAAGTTGGCCACCACTTGAGTCAGGTTCTGGATGTGCTGATTTTGATTCTCAAGAATTTGGTGGATGGGATCAACTCCTTCACGGTGACCACCCCTGTCTTGGCCTCCAGAAAGATGAGGGTTGCCTGCCTCATCGTTTTTGTTGGCGGGGTTGGAAGCACGGCCCTTTCCTCTTCCGGCCATCATTCATGATTAACCAGATGTTAATTTAAAGCATTACGTATTAACTCACTAGTTTTTGCTTGTTTAAACTTTAAGATTTTGAGAACTTATTTCATTTATATTTTCTGAAGATTTCATGCCTTACGTGAACATAAATGCACTCTTAATTCATATGGGTCCACACACCCAAGCAAAACAACCTGAAGACGAGGTTGTGGACAAACGCCCATGGCTTCCACAACTCACGTCACACACCAAACATTAACACACCATTAACTAAGGTAACGACTCGACTATTCGACATCTTGCTAAATGTCAAACCCGGTTTTTCCGAAGAAACAACCAAGTGAATATCACATGTATGCCAGGATCATTTTCTCATACATGTGATGACAAATAGTGAAGCATCATTTATTACAAGCCAGGTGTCGAATATAAGTAAGTCTTACATAGTAAATGTCTCGATGGACAATAATGCTTCATCACAAGTAAATAAACTAGCAGCGGAATATTATTCTTTAGGGCTCCATCACAGGCGTTGCCCGGGGTCTCCATGAACCTAGAAACCTTCTTTAGGTCCAAAGTCTTGGTCATTATACACCACCTCATTATCTTGTCCCGAACAGCAATATAAACCAACAAAAATGCAAGGTTGAGTACCAATGGTACTCAGCAAGTGTGGGAAAAATTACATCATGCAGGGCTAGAACAAGGAGAGGTTGAACTCATGGTTAAAGCACTACGCAATTAATACCTATCACCTTAGCTTATTAAGCACCTACATTACTACACAGGTGAAATGGTCCCAATCTCCCATCCCATCATCATAATCTAATAACCATAACATCATTTCCAATGTTAAGCTCCCCGCTTAACATCCACAACTTCCAAAAAAAACCATCACTCCTCTAATCATGAATAAGTCCAGGCCGCTCTTAACCGTGAGCACGGCTGTCAAGACAGTTTTGACTCTGCAGAGTTTGTACCACTGTACCCACATGTAGTGATTTCATCCCCCGTTGCCGGGTGGACTAAAAGAACCTCCATTATGCCAGTGGCTACGATCCACATTCACACTTCCCAGGTGTGCAGCCAGGAGATCACTACGAAGCCTTTACAAAGGGATTCCCGACGAGCGTGGGCCCACTGAGGTTTCACCCCTAACAGCATACAAGAGGCTCCAAACCCGCTGCAGTGGCCCCCTCTTGAGCCTTGCGGTTCATATGGTAGTCCAGCTGACACCTATTCCCCGCACCATCCAACACACCCATACTACGCCGGGGATACACCTAATTAATTGGCCAAGCTGCCCCATCTCAGCATGTGGTTGGCACTGTAAAGTCGGGTTACATGCTCCATGAACCGGTCCTTAGGATCCAGGCAAGTACTAAACACAAACCCAAGTCTTGTGCATCCAGCACACAACCAAAACATCCAACTTGCCTTGATCCCTACCTCTACATATCTCACAATGTCTCATTCAAGAGTATGGTAATATAAACTGATGATCTCATGTCCCAAATATCCCATTCTAAGCATGGCTAAGCATATGCATGGAAATAAATGACATGGTAAAATAAATCCCAACCCAAGCTACAAGGAAACAAGGTAATGCAATTCTAGGGAAACTTTCCTAGCATGGGTTTCATATTTCATTTGACAAATGCAAATAATTCTATCTATACATCCTAGCATAGGATCAAAGTGGTCAAGGACACTTGCCTCCTTCTTGCTGCTCTTGAAATGGGTAGTCCTGGTCTTGGAAAGGTTTAACTTGCTCTTGAGCAGGTTCTACATCACACCATCACACATAGCAAAAAGAAAAACAACAATCCATAAGACATAGTTCACACTTCCACTTCATACAAACCACACATTCATATTTATGAAATTCATTCACCATTATATGTGTTGTGGTTACTTTGTGTGTTGATCTGTGGCTTGCATACACTTTTATCTATATGTGTATGATTCCTACTTTGGTGTTTATATTTATACTTACATACTATATATATATATATATCTGTGTTTCAGTTTTTAAATAAATTCCTTATATTAAACTACCAAGTATGTATGAAAAGTATTTTTCTTCTCCATATGTGCCTTCATAATTTCTATCAACCCTAAACTGAACTCTTTGGATTTTAAAAACTCCATTTATCGTTTACTAGTTGCTATATTTTCAGATTTATATTCCTATGCATAATTGTGTATTTTAGTATGAAATTAGTAATACACATCATCTAAACAGTATAGGTTTTGGTCCTAAATAATTTAATAACATATTTTGACCTTGGCCTCTGATGTAAACTATTTCATAATTATTTTCCCTATTTTTCTATAGCTATTCTTTACTTAAAAATGTGTCCCTATACTAAATAATGTGAATAATAAATGAAACAGATTCATTTCAGCCCAAAATATATTTTTATCTCACTCCAAAGTTTTCTAAGTACTGAGAAAGTTTTTAATTAATTTTGGCAATTATGTTTGTCCCACTTTTTAATTTTTAAACACTAGTTACATATTCAATTTTCTAAATTAAATACTAAACAGAGCTAAAATAATGAACTCACCCCATTACAGGGTCTATAATATTATTTTCATAATTTCCAGGTGTCTAGCTACACTTATCAGAGGTGTTTTACCTAATTTTTATTAAGTCCAGGGGCTAAAACTGATTTTTAAATGAATTTACATGATTTTCTGGAGTTCCAGGGGCTAGATCAGAAGTTTCCGGGGCTAGCTCTTATTTCCCGAGAACCCCAGGGGGTAGCACGTAAGAATTCCAGTCTTTATAACACGGGGCTGACGTGGACCGTCCGATTTTAAACCGACGGCTGAGATTATAACATCGAACCGGTACGCGGGGATTTAAACCCTACCGTGCGATTTAAAATAAACGGCGCACAAGCGGCCACGTCGCACTGATCGAGCGCGGGCGGCGCTGCCGGCGGCGCACGGCGGCGGGAAGCGGCGATCTCGCCGGAAAGTTTCGGATCCTCGGGAATTCTGCCTAGAACTGTGATCTTATGGCATAGATCGGTAGAGGGGAGGTCAGGGATCTCACCTCGGGGGTTTTCTTGAGCTCGGGGGTCCTGGAAAGTGATCGGCGGCGAGGTCCGAGGCAAAACCACGGCGAAGCTCGTCGGCGCTGTGTTTACACCGCAAGTCACCGAGTTTTCTGCACCTGCAAGGTTCCCCGGAGGCGGTGGATCAAGACCAGCGAGTTAGATCAGAGTTTCCGAGCTTAGATCGGCCAGAATTCACCGGCGAAGTCTCGGTGCTCACCGGAGTAAAAATCGGCGATCGCGTGGGAAAAACCGATCGGGGCTGGGGTTTTTATAGCCGGGGGAGGGCGGTGGGTCAGTTGTGATCGAGTTTGATTCGTCTGGGACCGGAATTCGGGCTGATGGACGCGGTTTTCAATCGGTTAAGATCGAGCGCGCGCGCGGGAGAGTCCGGGGTCGCGGGGTTAGGGATGACAGGTGGGTCCCACCTGTCTGTGAGGGATAGCGCGGGCGCGCGGGGGCGGGCTGGCGCGGGGAAACTGGGCCGGCTGGCGGGTTTCGGCCCACTGGCCGGTTTTTTCCCGTTTTCTCTTTTTTTTTTCCATTTCTTTTCTGTTTTGAGTCCAATTTGAATTCCAGTTTGAATTTGAATTTTTGCAAAACATGCAACACGTCCAAAAATTTTTAAATTCCCCTCTGAACATGGTTTAGGGTTTTGAATCAAAATTTGGGGTGTTACAGCCCTACCCCCCTTAAAAGAAATCTCGTCCTCGAGATTGGTGTTTCTAAGAAAACAATTCCGGAAATTGTGCCTTAAGCTCATCTTCCCGTTCCCAGGTGGCTTCCTCTTCTGAGTGATGCTTCCACTGCACCTTGCACATCCGGATTCTTTTATTTCTGGTGAGGCGTTCCATTGTCTCCAAAATCTTGTATGGTTGCTCGGCATAAGACAAATCTTCAGCTACATCCACTTCATTCATGGGTAACACCTCTTCAGGCGTCCTCAGGCATTTCTTGAGTTGTGACACATGGAATACATCGTGCACGTCCGATAGATGAACCGGTAACTCTAGTTGGTACGCCACTTCGCCTTTCCTTTCCAAAACTTGAAAGGGTCCGATGTATCGAGGTGACAACTTCCCTTTCACCTTGAACCGACGAAGTCCTCTGATAGGGGACACCTTGAGATAAACATAGTCTCCCACGTTGAAAACGAGCTCTCTTCTTCGTACATCAGCATAACTCTTCTGGCGTGTTTGTGCTATCCTCAAGTTGTTGCGAATCTCCCTCACCTTTGCCTCGGCTTCTTGTAGCACTTCTGGACCAAACACTTTACTTTCTCCTGTTTGGTTCCAAAATAGGGGAGTTCTGCACTTCCTTCCATACAAAGCTTCAAACGGTGACATCTTCATACTAGCTTGATAGCTGTTGTTATAGGAAAATTCCGCATACGGTAAGTTCTTGTCCCAACTCCTATTGTTTTTGAGTGCACATGCCCTTAACATATCTTCAAGGATCTGATTGGTTCTCTCCGTCTGCCCGTCAGTTTGGGGATGATAGGCAGAGCTGAAGTTCAGATGGGTTCCCATGGTTTCATGCAACTTCTGCCAAAATCTCGAGGTGAACTGTGTCCCTCGGTCCGATACTATCTTCTTTGGCACTCCATGGTAACACACAATCCTTGACATGTACAATTCTGCCAATTTGGATCCGCTGTAGCTTTCTTTCACAGGGATGAAATGAGCTACCTTGGTTAGCCTATCAATAATGACCCATATTGAATCATACCCGGATTCGGTCCTAGGCAAACCCACGACAAAATCCATGCTGATTTCTTCCCATTTCCATTTAGGCACTTTGAGTGGTTGCAATTATCCCGCGGGTCGTTGATGTTCTGCTTTCACCAACTGACATGTGTCACATAGGGCAACATGTTCCGCGACATCTCGCTTCACGCCATACCACCAATACCTGCCCTTGAGGTCCTGGTACATCTTCGTACTCCCAGGATGAATGGAATAGTCGGAATCGTGAGCCTCCTTCAAAATTAATTCACGGATCTCCTTTACTTCTGGCACACAGATCCTTTTCCCGTGCCACACCGTTCCCTGTTCATCCTCTCTAAAACCAGGAGCTTTATTTTCCTTGATGAGCTGTCTGATCTCTTGTATCTTCTCATCATTCTTTTGGCCCTCGCGTATGTCTTGCTCAAGTGTGGAGTCCACTTCCATGGCGATGGCTTCACCACTATTTACTAGACATAGATTGAGCCTTATAACCTCGTCCTTCAATTCTGCAGGCATATCCTTCAAGCTCAACTTATTGACCTGCACTTTCCGACTTAAAGCATCGGCCACGACGTTTGCTTTCCCGGGATGATAGTTGATGCCTACATCAAAGTCATTGATTAGCTCTAACCATCTCCTTTGTCTGAGGTTGAGATCTGGCTGTGTGAATATATACTTCAAACTCTTATGATCCGTATATATCTCTGTCCTCTTCCCCATCAAATAGTGCCGCCAAATTTTCAATGCGTGTATCACTGCAGCTAGTTCTAAGTCATGTGTAGGATAGTTCTTCTCGTGCTTCCGAAGCTGCCGGGATGCATATGCCACGACATGTCCTTCTTGCATGAGAACACATCCCAACCCATTTCCAGAGGCATCGCAGTACACTGTGAAATTCTTCTGCATATCTGGCATAACCAACACTGGGGCTGTTGTCAATCTCTTCTTTAACTCCTGAAAGCTCGTATCGCACTGTGGCGTCCAGGTGAATGTGATTCCCTTTTCCAACAGTTTGGTGAGAGGTCTTGAGATCTTGGAGAATCCCTCAATAAACCGTCGATAGTATCCAGCCAATCCCAAAAAGCTTCGAACTTCCCCGACATTTTCAGGGGTTTTCCACTTCTGGATATCTTCGATTTTGGCGGGATCTACGGAAATTCCTCCCTCCGAGATTATATGTCCTAAAAAGGGAACTCTCTTCAGCCAAAACTCACACTTGCTCAACTTGGCATAGAGTTGGTGTTCTCTCAGCCTCTGTAACACCAACCTTAGATGTTTCTCATGTTCTTCTTCATCCTTGGAGAAGACGAGAATATCATCTATGAAAACCACCACAAATTTGTCCAGATATTCCATGAATACCTTGTTCATGAGGTACATGAAATATGCCGGGGCATTGGTTAGCCCGAAAGGCATGACAGTGTATTCATACAGTCCGTACCGAGATACGAAAGCTGTCTTGGGAATATCAGATTGCCTTATCTTGAGTTGGTGGTATCCCGACCTGAGATCAATTTTCGAGAACACACAAGCTCCTCTCAACTGATCAAACAAGTCTTCAATGCGAGGCAATGGGTACTTGTTCTTGATGGTTACCTCATTCAAAGCACGGTAATCCACGCATAACCTTTGGGTTCCGTCTTTCTTGGGCACAAATATCACCGGAGCTCCCCATGGTGAGGAACTAGGGCGAACATACCCCTTCTCCGTCAATTCTCTCAAATGATCCTTAAGCTCTTCTAGCTGCTTGGAGTCCATTCGATAAGGTCTCTTGTATATTGGGGCTGTTCCCGGTACTAGCTCAATTGCGAATTCCACGTCGCGGTCGGGAGGCATACCTGGCAACTCCTCCGGAAAAAACATCTGGATATTCCCTGATGGTCCTGATTTCCTCAACTTTCACCTCCACTTGATTTAATTTAATGTCCCTCCTAGGCTCGTGTATTGTTATGAACTTTACTCTGGTGCCACTGGGGTGAGTTAGTTCCACCATTCTGGTCGAACAATGGATGATTCCTTTATGTTTGGTCAACCAATCCATACCCAAAATAATATCTATCCCTTGTGAATCTATCACTAGGAGGTTAGCCGTAAATACTACCCCATTAATGTCTAGGTTCACTTTGGGACACACTTGTCTTGTCCTTATTTCTCCACCTGGAGAGTTTACCGCTAGCATATGGTTCATTTGTGTGGTTGCTAGGTCATGTTTCTTAACAAACCCTTGAGCAATGAACGAGTGGGTAGCACCAGAATCAAACAGCAGAGTTGCAAGGTGTAAATTGGCAGGAAACTTACCAACTACCACGTCGGGTGCCTCTTGTGCTTCCTCCATAGTGACATGGTTCACCCGTCCTCTCATTACATTCTGCTGTTGTGGCGGCGCAGGCTTCTTCTTTGGGCATTTATGGGCGTAGTGCCCCACTTCACCACAGCTGAAACATTGCACCCCAATCTTAGATGCCTGGCCCTTGTTGTCTTGGGGTTGGTTTGGGGGTCCTTGCACTGCTGGTCGAGGTGGATATGCGGGGCGAGGCTGCTGCACAAACTGACGTTGCGGCGGTGCTGGTGCTGCGGGAGGCCTGTAGTTTGGGTTGTACCCTCTTGGTGCTGAATAGGGTACCGCAGCACGGCTCGTCTGCCCCGTAGGTTGCTGCATCATACGTGGGCGGGTGTTGCTCCCTGAGGCTTGATGTGACCACCCAGCCTTCCTTTTATTCTCATTTTACAGGGCCTTTAGCTTCCTTTCCACCACAAATGCTATGTCCACCATCTTTTGAAAGCTTTCATACTCATTGGAGGACATTGCACACTGCATCTCTGCGGTAAGTCCTTCCACGAAACAATCTTGTTTCTGCTCATCAGTCTCTATGTCTCGTGGAGCACAACGGGATAGTTGAGTAAATTTAGTGAGGTATTCTCTCACCGTCATGTTTCCTTGCTGCAGTCCCAAAAACTCCTTCCTCTTGTTTTTGAGTTCACCTCTTGGGATGTAATGGTTGCGGAAGCTACGCTTGAACTCTTCCCAAGTGATGTTCTCAGGGTCATGATGGGCGGCCACGTAGGCGGTCCACCAATCAGCAGCAGGTCCATGCAATTGATGAGAGGCAAACAGCACCCTCTCATACCCTTGGCATTGTATTATCCTCATCTTACTTTCAATGGTCTTCAGCCAATCATCTGCCTCCAGAGGTTCAGCAGCACTTGCAAACTTTGGAGGTTGAGTTCCTAGAAACTCACTCAACCTTGGTTGGCGTGGTGCAGCTTGTGTAGGTGGAACTTGATGCAAATTGGCCACCACTTGAGTCAAGTTCTGGATGAGCTGATTTTGATTCTCCAGCATTTGGTGGAGAGGATCAACTTCTTCACGGCGACCACCCTGGTCCTGGCCTCCAGAAAGATGAGGGTTGCATGCCTCATCGTTGTTGTTGGCGGGGTTGGCAGCACATCCTTTTCCTCTTCCGGCCATCTGGCAGAATCAACAGATGTTAATTTGATACCATTTAGTATCCTCTTACTACTTTCATTTGTTGGTACTTTGAGGGGTTGAGGCTTTGTTAAAATTTTACGAGGGTTCATATCTCACACCAAATAAATGCACTATTATTTCATGTGGGTTCACACACCAAAACAAAACAATCTGAAGACGAGGCTGTGGACAATTGCTCATGGCTTCCACAACTCACGTCACACACCAAGCATTATCACACCATTAACTACGTAACGACTCGACTACTCGACCTCTTGCTAGCTAGGGGAAAGACTCTACACTACTCGTCCTCTTGAGCTGGCTCCTCGGGATCTTCCTCCTCATTTCGGCTACCTTCTGACTCTGCTTTGGGTGGGGAGGCTGCTGGTGGAGAAGTGCGACGACGCCTGATCGCTCGGCGATCCGGGGAGTCAGGAGTCCATGGATCACTCACGGTGACACACAGTTCATTCCCATCTCCTCTTTCTCTCGCCTTTAAACAAGCTCGCAGCAACGCCTCCGTTTCCTTCAGGGTGTCTCGGACATCCTGAAGCTCTTGTTGACACTCCTGCAGTCGAGTGCTGAGCATGGCAGCATCCTCCAAGCACAAGTCCATGTGCTCATGGGAAGTCCCTTGCTGCACCGGTGGGTACTTGTACTCCGTGGTACCACTCTCACGTTGGAGGACATACATGTACTCAGTTTTGTCCAAGTGGTGACGATAGATGTGACTCTGGCAGGTGATGGCCTCCCAGGTGACATCTTTCTCCGCGTCAACTTGTGTTGCTCGACAAGCTGGAGAGTGGTGAATCTTAAGCAGCTGATTCTCGTGTATAATCCTCTTCTCCGAACTCCATTCTTCCCTCTTCTCACGGATGGTCCTGGTGGAGTTATAGTGGATGATTAGCTTGCCCGTATTGCCTGCGGCTTCGAGCATACGTCGAAGACGGCGCAACAAGTCTCCTACCGCCAATCCGTAGGAAAGGTACGTCACAGGACGACTCTCCTCTCTTTCGGCAAGGGCAACCACGGGAACTCTCCCTCCTGTGGACTTGCGAGCGGTGCGAATAATGCGAACCATCTAAAACAAAAAGGATTTAGAATTAGGTTAGATAAAATCTCAAACAAAAATCCTATTTTGAATGGAAGTTGGGGTAAGATGAAGAAAATAACTCTTTAAATAATATTTTTCAACCCTCACCTTGGAAAATAGTTTTTAAGAAAATAGGGCCCTTAAATACGTCCATTTCTACCTAGGTCCACGTTCCTACGGGCAACCTTGGCTCTGATACCACCTCTGTCACACCCGGTTTTTCCGAAGAAACAACCAAGTGAATATCACATGTATGCCAGGATCATTTTCTCATACATGTGATGACAAATAGTGAAGCATCATTTATTACAAGCCAGGTGTCGAATATAAGTAAGTCTTACATAGTAAATGTCTCGATGGACAATAATGCTTCATCACAAGTAAATAAACTAGCAGCGGAATATTATTCTTTAGGGCTCCATCACAGGCATTGCCCGGGGTCTCCATGAACCTAGAAACCTTCTTTAGGTCCAAAGTCTTGGTCATTATACACCACCTCATTATCTTGTCCTGAACAGCAATATAAACCAACAAAAATGCAAGGTTGAGTACCAATGGTACTCAGCAAGTGTGGGAAAAATTACATCATGCAGGGCTAGAACAAGGAGAGGTTGAACTCATGGTTAAAGCACTACGCAATTAATACCTATCACCTTAGCTTATTAAGCACCTACATTACTACACAGGTGAAATGGTCCCAATCTCCCATACCATCATCATAATCTAATAACCATAACATCATTTCCAATGTTAAGCTCCCCGCTTAACATCCACAACTTCCAAAAAAAACCATCACTCCTCTAATCATGAATAAGTCCAGGCCGCTCTTAACCGTGAGCACGGCTGTCAAGACAGTTTTGACTCTGCAGAGTTTGTACCACTGTACCCACATGTAGTGATTTCATCTCCCGTTGCCGAGTGGACTAAAAGAACCTCCATTATGCCAGTGGCTACGATCCACATTCACACTTCCCAGGTGTGCAGCCAGGAGATCACTACGAAGCCTTTACAAAGGGATTCCCGACGAGCGTGGGCCCACTGAGGTTTCACCCCTAACAGCATACAAGAGGCTCCAACCCCGCTGCAGTGGCCCCCTCTTGAGCCTTGCGGTTCATATGGTAGTCCAGCTGACACCTATTCCCCGCACCATCCAACACACCCATACTACGCCGGGGATACACCTAATTAATTGGCCAAGCTGCCCCATCTCAGCATGTGGTTGGCACTGTAAAGCCGGGTTACATGCTCCATGAACCGGTCCTTAGGATCCAGGCAAGTACTAAACACAAACCCAAGTCTTGTGCACCCAGCACACAACCAAAACATCCAACTTGCCTTGATCCCTACCTCTACATATCTCACAATGTCTCATTCAAGAGTATGGTAATATAAACTGATGATCTCATGTCCCAAATATCCCATTCTAAGCATGGCTAAGCATATGCATGGAAATAAATGACATGGTAAAATAAATCCCAACCCAAGCTACAAGGAAACAAGGTAATGCAATTCTAGGGAAACTTTCCTAGCATGGGTTTCATATTTCATTTGACAAATGCAAATAATTCTATCTATACATCCTAGCATAGGATCAAAGTGGTCAAGGACACTTGCCTCCTTCTTGCTGCTCTTGAAATGGGTAGTCCTGGTCTTGGAAAGGTTTAACTTGCTCTTGAGCAGGTTCTACATCACACCATCACACATAGCAAAAAGAAAAACAACAATCCATAAGACATAGTTCACACTTCCACTTCATACAAACCACACATTCATATTTATGAAATTCATTCACCATTATATGTGTTGTGGTTACTTTGTGTGTTGATCTGTGGCTTGCATACACTTTTATCTATATGTGTATGATTCCTACTTTGGTGTTTATATTTATACTTACATACTATATATATATATATATATATATATATATATCTGTGTTTCAGTTTTTAAATAAATTCCTTATATTAAACTACCAAGTATATATGAAAAGTATTTTTCTTCTCCATATGTGCCTTCATAATTTCTATCAACCCTAAACTGAACTCTTTGGATTTTAAAAACTCCATTTATCGTTTACTAGTTGCTATATTTTCAGATTTATATTCCTATGCATAATTGTGTATTTTAGTATGAAATTAGTAATACACATCATCTAAACAGTATAGGTTTTGGTCCTAAATAATTTAATAACATATTTTGACCTTGGCCTCTGATGTAAACTATTTCATAATTATTTTCCCTATTTTTCTATAGCTATTCTTTACTTAAAAATGTGTCCCTATACTAAATAATGTGAATAATAAATGAAACAGATTCATTTCAGCCCAAAATATATTTTTATCTCACTCCAAAGTTTTCTAAGTACTGAGAAAGTTTTTAATTAATTTTGACAATTATGTTTGTCCCACTTTTTAATTTTTAAACACTAGTTACATATTCAATTTTCTAAATTAAATACTAAACAGAGCTAAAATAATGAACTCACCCCATTACAGGGTCTATAATATTATTTTCATAATTTCCAGGGGTCTAGCTACACTTATCAGAGGTGTTTTACCTAATTTTTATTAAGTCCAGGGGCTAAAACTGATTTTTAAATGAATTTACATAATTTTCTGGAGTTCCAGGGGCTAGATCAGAAGTTTCCGGGGCTAGCTCTTATTTCCCGAGAACCCCAGGGGGTAGCACGTAAGAATTCCAGTCTTTATAACGCGGGGCTGACGTGGACCGTCCGATTTTAAACCGACGGCTGAGATTATAACATCGAACCGGTACGCGGGGATTTAAACCCTACCGTGCGATTTAAAATAAACGGCGCACAAGCGGCCACGTCGCTCTGATCGAGCGCGGGCGGCGCTGCTGGCGGCGCACGGCGGCGGGAAGCGGCGATCTCGCCAGAAAGTTTCGGATCCTCGAGAATTCTGCCTAGAACTGTGATCTTATGGCACAGATCGGTAGAGGGGAGGTCAGGGATCTCACCTCGGGGGTTTTCTTGAGCTCGGGGGTCCTGGAAAGTGATCGGCGGCGAGGTCCGAGTCAAAACCACGGCGAAGCTCGTCGGCGCTGTGTTTACACCGCAAGTCACCGAGTTTTCTGCACCTGCAAGGTTCCCCGGAGGCGGTGGATCAAGACCAGCGAGTTAGATCAGAGTTTCCGAGCTTAGATCGGCCAGAATTCACCGGCGAAGTCTCGGTGCTCACCGGAGTAAAAATCGGCGATCGCGTGGGAAAAACCGATCGGGGCTGGGGTTTTTATAGCCGGGGGAGGGTGGTGGGTCAGTTGTGATCAAGTTTGATTCGTCTGGGACCGGAATTCGGGCTGATGGACGCGGTTTTCAATCGGTTAAGATCGAGCGTGCGCGCGGAGAGTCCGGGGTCGCGGGGTTAGGGATGACAGGTGGGTCCCACCTGTCTGTGAGGGATAGCGCGGGCGCGCAAGGGCGGGCTGGCGCGGGGAAACTGGTCCGGCTGGCGGGTTTCGGCCCACTGGCCGGTTTTTTCCCGTTTTCTCTTTTTCTTTTTCCATTTCTTTTCTGTTTTGAGTCCAATTTGAATTCAAGTTTGAATTTGAATTTTTGCAAAACATGCAACACGTCCAAAAATTTTTAAATTCCCCTCTGAACATGGTTTAGGGTTTTGAATCAAAATTTGGGGTGTTACACTAAACTAAGGGAAGGACTCTACACTACTCGTATCACTGAGCTGGCTCCTCGGGATCTTCCTCATTATTGCGGCTGCCTTCTGACTCCGCTTTGGGTGGGGAGGCTGCTGGTGGAGAAGTGCGACGACGCCTGATCGCTCGGCAATCTGGGGAGTCAGGAGTCCATGTGTCATTCACGGTGACACACAGTTCATTCCCATCTCATCTTTCTCTCGCCCTCAAGCAGGCTCGAAGCAACGCCTCGGTTTCCTTCAGGGTGTCACAAACATCCTGAAGCTCCGGCTCACACTCCTGCAATCGCGTCCTGAGCATAGCAGCATCCTCCAAGCACAAGTCCATGTGCTCATGGGAAGTCCCCTGCTGCACTGGCGGGTACTTGTACTCCGTGGTACCACTCTCGCGCTGGAGGACATACATGTACTCAGTCCTGCCAGGTGACGACGATAGATGTGACTCTGACAGGTGATTGCCTCCCAGGTGACATCCTTCTCCGCATCGACCTGTGTCCCTCGATGTCACACCCGGTTTCTCCAAAGAACAACCGAGTGAATATCACATGTATGCCAGGATCATTTTCTCATACATGTGATGACAAATAGTGAAGCATCATTTATTACAAGCCAGGTGTCGAATATAAATAAGTCTTACATAGCATATGTCTCGATGGACGACAATGAGTTCATAACATGTAATAAAATAGCAGCGGAATATTATTCTTGTGGGCTCCGTCACATGCGTTGCCCGGGGTCTCCATGAACCTAGAAACCTTCTTCGGGTCCAAAGTCTTGGTCATTATACACCACCTCATTTTCTTGACCT
Source organism: Neostapfia colusana (assembly GCA_030760725.1). Taxonomy (NCBI): domain Eukaryota; kingdom Viridiplantae; phylum Streptophyta; class Magnoliopsida; order Poales; family Poaceae; genus Neostapfia; species Neostapfia colusana. Next base: position 24,411,642 of record JASWHV010000011.1, read on the forward strand.
GAGCAGCAATATAAACCAACAAATATGCAAGGTTGAGTACCAATGGTACTCAACAAGTGTGGGAAAGTTATGTCATGCATGGTTAGAGCAAGGGGAGGTTGAACTCATGGTTAAAGCACTACGCAATTAATACCTATCACCTTAGCTTATTAAGCACCTACATTACTACACAGGTGAAATGGTCCCAAACTCCCATCCCATCATCATAATCAAATAACCATAACATCATTTCCAATGTTAAGCTCCCCGCTTAACATCCACAACCTCCAAGGTCATCATCCTCTAATCATGAATAAGTCCAAGCCGCTCTTGACCGTGAGCACGGCTGTCATGACAGTTTTGACTCTACAGAGTTTGTACCACTGTACCCACATGTAGTGATTTCATCCCCCGTTGCCGGGTGGACTAAAAGAACCTCCATTATGCCAGTGGCTACGAACCACATTCACACTTCCCATGTGTGTAGCCAGGAGATCACTACGAAGCCTTTACAAAGGGATTCCCGACGAGCATGGGCCCACTGAGGTTTCACCCCTAACAGCATACAAGAGGCTCCAACCCCGCTACAGTGGCCCCCTCTTGAGCCTTGCGGTTCATATGGTAGTCCAGCTAACACCTACTCCCCGCACCATCCAACACACCCATACTACGCCGGGGATACACCTAATTAATTGGCCAAGCTGCCCCATCTCAGCATGTGGTTGGCACGGTAAAGCCAGGTTACATGCTCCATGAACCGGTCCTTAGGATCCAGGCAAGTACTAAACACAAACCCGAGTCTCGTGCACCCAGCACCAACCAAATCATCCAACTTGCCTTGATCCCTACCTCTACATAACTCAGAATATCTCATTCAAGAGTATGGTAAATAAACTGATGATCTCATATCCCAATTTTTCCCATTCTAAGCATGGCTAAGCAGAAGCATATAAATAAATGATATGATAAAATAAATCCCAACCCAAGCTACAAGGAAACAAGGTAATGCAATTCTAGGGAAACTTCCTATCATGGGTTTCATGTTTCAATTGACAATGCAAATAATTCTAGCTACACATCCTATCATAGGATCAAAGTGGTCAAGGACACTTGCCTTCTTCTTGCTGCTCTGAGAATTGAAAGTCTTGATCTTGGAAGGGGAGAACTTGCTCTGGGGCAGGTTCTACTCATGCCAATACACATAGCAAAAGAAAACACAATACATAAGACATAGTTCACACTTTCACTTCATACAAACCACACATTCATTTATGGAAGTCATTCATATTTCTATGTGTTGTGGTTACTCTATGTGTGTTGATTTTTGGCTTACATGCACTTTTAAACATGTTCATATGTTTTCTAACTTTTGTATTCAGATTTATGTTTGCACACTATATATTAGTTCCCCATTTGAACAAATTCTTTATATTCAATTGATACACATCTTAGCTACCAAGTATGCATGGAAGGTATTTTCCTACTGCAAATGGGTTTTCAGACCTTCTACCAAACCCTAAACTGAAATCTTTGGATTTGGAGACTTCATTTATCCTTTTATAGTTATGCATACCTACTTTCCTATATTTTAAGATTTACTTTCTATACCTAATTGTGAAGTTTATTATGAAAATAATAAGACACATCATCTAAACAGAATAGGTTCTGACCTAAAATATTAAATAACATATTTTTGAACTTCTCCTCTTATGTGAACTAATTTACATTTATTTTACCAATTTTCAGAATTATTTTCTAACCTAAAAATGTGTCCCTATAACTAATAAATGTGAATAATCAATTAGACAGATTCATTTCAACTTAAAATTTATTTTTTTTCTCACTCCAAAGTTTTCCAAGTGCTAAGAGAGTTCAAATTTGAATTTACAATGTGTTTGTCCTATCTTTTGAATTTTAAATACTAATCACATATTCAAATTCCTAGATTTAATATCATATAGGGTTAAAAATGGAAACTCACCCCACTACAGGGTCTATTATATTATTTTAAGAATTTCCAGGGGCCTAACTATGCATAAAAGAGGGGTTTTGCTAATTTTTATTAAGTCCAGGGGCTAAAACTGATTTTTAATTGAATTTACATGAATTTCTGAAGCTCTAGGGGCTAGATCAGAAGTTTCCGGGGCTAGCTCGTATTTTCCGAGAACCCTAGGGGGTAGCGCGTAAGATTCCCGGCCTTTATAACGCGGGGCTGACGTGGACCGTCCGATTTAAAACTGACGGCTGAGATTATAACGTCGAACCGGTACGTGGGGATATAAATTCTATCGTGCGATTTAAAATAGACGGCGCACAAGCGGCCACGTCGCTCTGATCAAGCGCGGGCGGCGCTGCCCGGCGGCGCGCGGCAGCGGGAGGCGGCGATCTCGCCGAAGAGCTTCGGATCTTCGTAAATTCTTCCTAAAACTGAGATTTTATGGCGTAGATCGGTAGAGGGGAGGTCGGGGATCTCACCTCGGGGGTTTTCTTGAGCTCGGAGGTCCTGGAAAGCGATCGGCGATGAGGTCCGAGGTGAATTCACGGTGAGGCTCGTCAGTGCTGTGTTTGAAGCGCAAACCAACAAGTTTTCTGCACCTGCGTGGTTCCCCGGAGGCGGTGGATCAAGATCAGCGCGTTAGATCAGAAATCCCGAGCGAAAATCGAGCGAAATTGGCCGGAGAAACTCGGTTTCTCACCGGAAAGAAAAGCGGCTGATCGTGGGTGAAAATTGGGTAGATGCCGGTGTTTATATAGCCGGGGAGGGGCGGCGTTCGGTTGTGATCGAGTTTGCGTCGTCCAGAACCGAAATTCGGCTGGGATACGCGAGTATCTGGGGCGGTTTTGATTCGGAGGTGAGAAGAGTCCCGGCCGGCCGAGCGCGGGCGCGAGGAGGAAGAAGGATGGTGGGCCCCACACGTCAGCGAGAAAGAAGGGGGGCGCGTGGCTGTGGGCTGGCGCGGGGTGAGTGGGCCGGCTGGTGGGTTTCGGCCCACTGGCCGGGGAGGTTTATTTTTTTCTTTTTCTTTTTCTTTTTCATTTCTGTTTTGAGTTTAATTTGAATTCCAGTTTGAATTTGAATTTTTGCACCACATGCAATACGTCCAAAAATTTTTAAATTCCCCTCTTAACAGGTTTTGGGGTGTTACATCGATGAACACCACCACAAACTTGTCCAGCTCCGGCATGAACACCAAGTTCATGAGATACATGAAATGTGCAGGAGCATTTGTGAGACCAAAAGACATGACGAGATATTAATATAATCCATATCTCGTCGAGAAGGCCGTCTTCGGGATATCCTCCTCCCGGATCTTTATCTGATGATATCCAGAGCGAAGGTCCATCTTGGAGAACACACTCGCACCCACAAGTTGGTCAAATAATATGTCGATGCGGGGCAGTGGGTACTTATTCTTGATGGTGACAGCGTTGAGCGGCCGGTAGTCCACACACAGCCTCAAGGTTTCATCCTTCTTCTTTACAAACAGCGCCGAGCATTCCCAAGGCGAGGAACTCGGCCTAATGAAACCCTTGCTCAACAGATCATTGAGCTGTTCCTTCAGTCAGCCAGCTCGTTCAGGGCCATTTTATATGGTCTCCGTGATATAGGAGTAGTCCCGGGTGCAAGCTCGATCTTGAACTCGACATCCCGCTCAGGTGGCATGCCTGGAAGATCATCCGGGAACACGTCGGGGTACTCCCGGACTACGGGGATGTCCTCTAACTTGAGAGCTTCAGCATTATTAATTTCTGAAACTTCCCGGACTGGATTATCTAATATGAGGGACTGCGGATGGTGTGTTGGGGATTTGAGGTGAACCGTCCGTGTTAAAGTTTCCAGGACAGCGCCATGGTAGCTTAGCCATGAAATTCCTAAGATTGCATCAATCTTCTGCCCCTCAAGAATAATCATAGTGGTGGGATATATCTTCCCACCTAAGCACAGTGGTGCTTTCGGAACCATCATAGTTGCTGAAATCTTTCCTCCCGGTGAGCAGATCATATAAGAACACTCGGTTCGAAAGGCTTCCAGCTGATGCTTAACCACATAGGATGCACTTATAAAATTGTGGGTTGCAACAGAATCAAACAATATGATGATGGCTTGGTCGTTGAGAGTAAACGTACCCGCCAGCACGTTGTCTCCCTCTGGGGCGTCCTCATTGTCGAGGTGGCGAACGCCCCCAGTCTGCTGACCAACCATTTTGACCGGAGGTCGGCCTCGAGCACCGCCCTGGAACTGGGCTTGCCCGCTGCTCTGCTACCCCTGGGGACAGTCCTTCGTGAAATGGCCCGCTTGGCCACACGTGAAGCAAGTGAAGCGGGGCGGTCCTCTGCTGATCGGCGGACGGAAACCCGGGGCGCGTTGTGGCGGTGGAAACGCCCGGGGTGCCATCTGCTGCTGCTGCTGTTGTTGCGGTCGCGATGGTGGCATCGGCGGCCGGAATGGAGGTGACTGAAAGGAATGTCCCCCGAACCGCTGAGGTCGCGCCGGTGGATGCCACTGCTGTCCGGATGGTGTCCGATACACCATGCGGTACTTCTGGGGAGCGCCACCCCCACTGCTGGGTGGAGCGCTGCGCTTCCACTGCTCAGCTGCCAACTCCCGCTGAGCGTCCTCTTGCATAATCGCGGCATTGACGAGGTCATTGAAGGTGCCGCGATTCCACTGAACAAGGTGCGTCTTCATCTCGGGGTGTAACCCCCGATAGAAGTGCTCCCGCTTCTTCTCCTCGGTGGAGATGTAGTCTGACGTATATTGCGCCAGATGGTTGAAGGCACGGGAGTAGTCATGGGCACTCCTCCCGCCCTGCTTCAGCTCCAAGAATTCTTGGAACTTCCTCTTCATTATCCCGGGAGGGATATGATAGGCGCGGAAAGCCTCCCGGAACTCGTCCCACTCCACGGCATGGCCAGCCGGACGTGAGGCGACATAGTTCGCCCACCACGCACCAGCGGCACCGTGGAGCTGCTGCGCTGCGAACAGAGTCTTTTGCCGCTCCGTGCATTGGAGCAGCCCAAACTTGGACTCGATGGTCCGCAGCCAGTTGTCGGCCTCCAGTGGTTCGTCAGCTTCTGTGAACACTGGAGGGTGCGTACTAATGAAGTCTGAGTACGACACCTCACGGGGTCCCCTCTCTTGACGCCCTCCCCCCCCCCCCCCCCCGCCTGGGACGTATTCTGCACGATCGTGTGGAGCAGGTCGGTCTGCTCCTCACGACCCCCCACTAGTGCCGCTATCACATCCGCTAGAGTAAGCGGAGGCGGCGGTGGTGGTTGCTGCTGCGGGGTGCTGTCGTAGGCAGGTGGCTGGGAGTCATCGCCTCCCTGCTGGCTAGAGCCACCAACCTCATGCGTGGTCCTAGTGCGAACCATCTGCAACCATACGACAATAAACATCAGTCCTGCAACATATTTCAATGCAGTCAAATGAAATAGGCGTAAAAACATAATGACAATAAAACATGTGATACATCTCGTATGTAGATAATGTAATAACTTTGCACAAGCTACACCATAATGTAATAACTTTGCACAAGCTACACCATAATGTAATAAATTTGCACAAGCTACACCATTACCAGACCAAATACAAGCTAGTTTAATCCAACTTGATGAACCTCCTCTTTGGAAGCTCACCACAACTAGGTTTGGTCGCTACGAGACGTTACTATCGCGTTGTCATCACGTATACCACCCTTTTACCTTCAATACGACACAAACATGGTCTCTAGTAAAAGAAACTTGAGTGAGACCTATACTCAAATCTTTCACTAGTTGAAGATAACCTCTCATGAGTATGTTCTACCTTATTGGAAGTATTCAAACCCCCTCTAGGGTACCACAATCTCTCACATGAGTTCAACTGTCATTCCTCTGTCAGAATGACCAGTTTCTACATATCCGAGATTTTTATCTGGTTCTGGGCATTTTCATGACTCAAGCTGCATACCAAAGTTAAAGTTAACTTCAGTATCTTTCCAACGAGTACTTATTTGCCCTCATATCAGCTCTGGTTCAAAAGTTAGGGTGATTCAAAGTCAACAGAATTTCTGGAAGAATTTTAACAGCACCTCCCTTGGAAAGTTGCTGTTTTCAACTCTGGTTTCCACTGAAATCTGGGCTGAAATTTCAGAAACTTTGAATTGCAAAGATGTAACACATCTTCTACCCTTTCTACAGATGTATCATATTAAAATTTTAGATTTTTCTACTGGGAGTTATGTTTGATAAACAGAACAGTACAGAGAGTGTTTAACTCTGTCCTGATTCTGGACAGTTTACATTCCTCTGGGATTTAAGCCATCTTAAGGTGTGTTTCAGCTCTGGAAGTCTACAACAAAGTTGTAGAGTACTCAAATACCTTTCCAGAACTATATAACACACCTCCCTGGGCTAAAAGACCTGTGAGTTATGCCCTGTTGAAGATCAGCAAACTTGCTGCCCAAAACAGTGCACTCTGTTTTTCAGTCTTTTTGAACTACACTCATCACCCTCCAATTTTTCTACCAAACCAGGGTCCTAAATGTTGAACCTAGTGATTTTAATTCCTTGTTATCATTATTTTTTTTCATGCATATGCCTATGATATCTCGGTACTACGTTCCTCACAAAAGAAAATCCTAACCGGATTATACCGGCATATACGTCTCAAGTCTCGCACACGTTTACTACACGGATACATACGTGGTTAGTACCTGCAAAAGACCACACAATGTTGATGCACTCAATGGTTCTTCATTTCAGGCAAGATCATATTTAAAAGTAAATACAAACGCCCGTATCATTGCCATACGGCCGTCCTTGAGTTAGGTCACGTCTCAAGGTACGTGATCGTGTTTCAACACCACACGACGGGGAACCCGAGTATTTCATGAATGGGTCGTCACGGTTGGGAATGTTATCAACCCAACAGATACCACCTACTGCCCTGCAGGGCATGCCGATGGCAAGCGCTGCGTATGTCCTCCTGGGCTCTTTCCAGTCGAACACACTCTCGCGTTACTGACCACGCGATGGGGTCTCCACTTACTTGCCTAATGCACACTAGGGATCAGCGTTTCATATGAACTCAGGAACATGAAGAGTCCAAGAGTTTCATTTTGACGTCTCACACCAAGCTGTGAGACCTATCCCTGAACCACGTTCCTCTTCAGGGGAGCTAACCGAAATTGAACCACTTTCAGTGGTGTTCCTTACCAATCTTACCAGAGCGTAGGTGCGTCGTTACATAATTAAAATTCAGAATTATAACACATAGGTTAGTCTTTGCCACTTTAAGTAACTATGCTAATATAGTCCTTACTTTGGCATCTAACGATTCCTCACCGTAAACCCAAATTTTCCCATAATACAGTCCTTAGGTACTGTGCTATCCGCAATGCAGCTCTGATACTAGGCTGTGGCGGACTGGGATCCGCTCATCCAGGATCGCAGAGGGTGGTGCCGCGCGATACGACACCCGACAGCACACGTCATAAGGACGCAATATATTACATGGGAAAACAAACTGAAACTGTACAAACATGTACAAACTTCAGTTACAAACTATTGTTTATATTACACAGTGGAAGTCTAAATTTTTCAACTCACGCCCGCCTATCTAGCAAAAGTCGGTTGCCCAGCCCTAGGGCAACCCACCCTAGCTGCACGTCTCAGCTCCGTGTGGCGTGTACGGCTCCCACTCAGCCGTGGTCCCCGACGGAGGGTAACCCTCGCCGGTGGAATCGTACTCCAAGTCCGTGGGTGGCTCCTCACCTGAAAAACACTTAAGCAGAAACCGTGAGCATGATGGCTCAACAAGACTTAACCGACTCACCTAGGCATGAAACTCTACATGTAGGGTACAATGAACATGGGATGGTAAACTTTCAGCAAACAGACCCGCCTATAGTTGATCCTAAGTTCATCTTTTAGTCACAAGTTAACAGTTTATGAATCTGAAATTTAGTAAGCAATATTTGGTGGCACACAAGTAACAATACAATTATATCATACAGCAGAATTGAATCATAACATTCCATAAATTATCTACGTTACGACACAGTGAACAAGCGGTACTCTTCACCGTGAGGGACGGCGAATCGACTCGATATACACCTGCAGGGAAACCCAAAGTGCACATCACGTACGCCCACCCGTGGAGCTGCACAGCACGCTCACTCGATGCCGTACAAGACAACCTTTCACCCAACAGCCCAAACGTCGAACCGGTTGCACCGAAACGGACAGGAGGTTCCCTACACGGAGCATCTCTCTATGCCCGTTAGCAGATTTCCACCTTGCTGCCCTTAACCTACACCTATAAATCGGTGTGCTATACCTCGACGTCCGGAGGTTTAGGCTACATCGGTTTATCAGGGCCTATATATCCGATATGCCTTCGGTACGTTCAATACTTGTTCAGCAGGGCCGCACACGGATCGGTCCTCAAGTGACACGGACAGGGCTGCACACACAAGACTTCCTCTTGCTGCGCCTTAGCCCCTGCCTAGTCTCATTTTCATTACTACAGTGATCTCACATCACTCGAACCAAACCCGTGTGTCCCAATCCTAACTCGCGAGTAGATTCCAACTACTCGACTTGTACCGAAGTCCTATTAATCATTAAGCATAGCCTTCCTAATCGAGGCCCTAGACACTACCCTCACTCTTGGGAAGAATTCTGGTTATGCAGTTGGTATTCATCCATCCTACACCTAATGCACATACACACTTCACACTACGTATGTAAACAAAGTAAAAACTTTATAAAAGGCTTAATGCAAACCAGGGATTGCCTTGTTGCTTCTGGTCAGTAGTTAGGTTATCGTCCGGAAGGAGGAAGTCGAGCACTTCCGGAGTCTCCTCGCCTTCAGCGACTACACGTTAATGAATTACTACATGTCAATTTAAATGCAATGTGTAAACTTGAATACATAATTTCTAATAACTCTAGTTAGCCCTCCCCTTTGGTTCTGAAATTTTTATGGTGGCTTGGTAGGGTCCTAACCAGAGTCTTGACCAAGTTTCATTTGGAACCAAGTTCATTTGAACCTTGTACAAATAAAAGCTTATTTGGTCAATAGTTGAGCCTCTATGTAATTCCAGGGGTTTTCATGGCTCCAACCATTACTTTCTGGAAACTATAATTTAAGATGGTTCTAATGGAGTTGGTTTCATGTAATTTGAAGAATCCTAGAGGAAGTTATGCCCTAAACAAGTTTTGGAGAAATTCTGAAAAATGTTTCTGAACATTTTTCTATGTTCTCAGAACAGTTCTCTTAATCACCCCATTAGGGGGACTAAATGAACTTGGATGAGTCTGAAAATTTTACTATGACTCAAGGATTTTCCAATGAACCTCTCAGCCAAATTTCAGAATTTTTCATGAAGTAATTCTCCAGAATTCCCAACATTTTAAACTTTAGGGATTTAATTCTTGAAAATTATTAAGTTTCATGAGCTGAAATTTGTATAGCTGGAAAGTACTCAAAATTCTGAGTTCAGCAAAATTTGGTTCACTGAATTTGGAGCTTCCTACACAAAGTTATGAATTTCTAAGGTTTGGGCTGATCCCTGAATTATTTTCCCACAGAAAATCCTATCCCGCGCTAAACAGAGGCTGACAGCGGGGCCCGCCCATTTAATTTGAACTAACCGCGCGCTCGCGCTCGATTTGCAAAGTGTCTGACACGTGGGACCGCACCCTTCGTCTACCTCCCGACGCCGCCGCCCCGAGCCGCCGGAGCTCCGGCGAGGTCGGCGTTCCCAGCGATCTAGCTCGCCGGTGATGGTGAGACTCGCCGCCCCAACATAATTTCGGGTGCTGAACACGTTGGACACCATGCCGCCACCGGCTAACCACCGTAGCTCACCGGCGACAAGCTCTAGGCCTCTGTGCTACCTTGGCAACGTGTTCCCACCCTCCTGACCATCTCCTTCGCGCGCTAATTGCGTCGCCATGCTCAGGGGAACCTCGGGAAGCTCGGCACGATCTCCGTTGGGCCCTAAACGGCCGGCAACCTAGAGCTCACCGGCGGCCCCCTCTTCGACCAAACTGTTCTATGGTGAACCTGGGGTTCTGGCGGTGGTTTCCTTCCGGGTTTTGATCGAGAAGGGTCACAAGAACCTCTAGATGCTCTCTCACAGCTCCGTTCGTCCTCCAACCCGACAATCTTCCTGAATTTCTCCTAAACCTAATCGGGTCCCGAAATGAGCTCCCCGCCCTAAACTGGAAAATTCTCCCCGCACAAAGGTCGAACCTTGGGATGGTTTGCACGGTGGTCTCGAGGACAAGCTAGCGCTCCACTTTCCTATGGACGTCGAGGCCGGAGGATGATCACAGCTCGGGTGGCAAGCGATCGGAGCTCGGGCGATTAGGCGGCTGGTTGCGGGAACTCGCGAAAACAGAAACTCGCCGGTGGTCTCCTGCCTCTTATAGGCCACTGAGGGCGGTGGAGGGCGCGACACCTGCTGTGCCAGCTCCTACGCTGAAGCAGGAGCTGGCCGGCTGAGGCGGTCGGGCGCCGACGCTGGCCGCAGCTGGCGAGCGTGCTCGGTCGAGAGAGAGTCGGCTGAGGAAGCTTCTGTACTAAGTCTACTGACAAGTGGGCCCTCTCCTCCCCTATAATCCTCTCTGTTGTGCAAATATCCAACCTACTCAGACTTGAAAAGTAAACATAGCCACCAATTCAGAAGAAGAACTTGAATTTATCAGTTTGAAACTGGTTCGGCCACATTCCCTCCATATTTGAATTTGAAATTCCAAATTCAGTTTGAATTGTCACAAATTTGGCTCCCGACAAGATGAAGTCCAATGGGGATGAAAATTGGTGGGCTAACTCAGAAAAATGTGCTGAGTTTGAATATGAAGCTAACTTTTGAATTTAAGTGATCAAGGTTGCTGCAATTTGAATTTACATTCAAATGGACCTCTTTTTCAAATGCCTCCAAAAGTGCCTCAAAATTGTTGGATTTGCATGAAACTTGGCCTGCACCTTCCCAAGACCTTTTAAGTTCTAGGGGTGAGCTCAACCTCTCATGTTCATGTGTAGAAATCCTACTTTGTGAAAGTGAAGGCTTTCCCCTCTAATCACTCTTTTGGTGGAGGTTACTTGCTCTTCACCATTTTTCACAAGATATCCACAACAAAAATTGTGGTGTTGTGAGGTGGTGAAAAGTTTTTGTAAGTCCCTTTTCTTGGGCTTTTACAGTCTTTCCCCGAGCTGTGAACATCAAAGAGTTTTGTTAAGGTTCCCTCATCCCTCACCGCAAGCTCTGGCTGCATGCCATGGGCTGCCCTCGCCGGAATTTAACGTTTTTGTGCCGGTATACAAAAGAAACCGCTGGAGAACTTTGCAAAATTCATGATATACATCGCACCACTCATCACCAAACTTAGTAAACTACTTTTAGATGTCTGTGCCAGTCCATAGGATCAGAAACCTCGGAGAACCATCAAGTATAGCTGCTGTTCTCCGAGTTTTGCTAGTTTTCCCGATTTTTGACCTAGGTCGCACGGTGACATGCTAGTTAGAGCTGTTCCTGAGCTCATTTGAGTTCCTGCCGATCTTCCCTAGGGTGCACTGATGCTATAAGACCATTTGCTCGAGCGTTTGGGGTGCTAGGGAGTCAGGCTGACACGGCCGAAGTTCTTCCAAAGCCTCCGCTCGTCGCCAGCCATGTTCCGGTTGTTCTCGAGTCGAGCTAAGGTCAGGACCGTGTTCCCCGTGCGGGATTAGGTAGAGGCGGCGAAAATCACAAAGCTTGGTGCACGGAAAAAGCCCCTCCGGCGAGCACTCCGGCGAGGGGTCGGCTGCCGAGCGCGGGAGTGCGAGGTTGAAGACAACCCACGGGCCCCGCGTGTCAGCCTCGGTTAACCGGGCGCCGGATTTTCTATGGCTCGGGATCGAGTGCAGCTATGCGCATTTATTTCTGTGACCCCGTGTGCCAACGCACCAGAGCGTGACATGTCGCCAAGGACCCCACTGTCAGACATTTGAACTTTTTTCGGATTTTCCAATTTCCAGATTTCCCCAAACTTTAAACTCACATAACTTTTGCTAGGAAGCTCCAAATTGAGTGAACCAAATTTTGTTGGATTCATCTCTCTGAGTACTTTCCAACAAATCAAGTTTCACCTCAGGAAAACCTTTATTTCTCCAGAATTAATTCTTCAAATTTAAACTGTTTAGAATTTTAACTGGAGAACCCTTTAGTGGAAAATTCTGAAATTTCTCCAGGGTGTTCCTTATAATATCCCTGAGCTACCATAAAAATTTCAAATCCATCCGAGCTCATTTGGTCCACCTAATGGTGTGATTAATGAAACTGGTCCAGAGAAAATGAAAAATGTCCAGAAATATTTTTCAGAATTTCTCTGAACTTGTTTAGCTCATATCTTTTGCTTGGATGCTTCAAATTAGATGAAACGAATTCCATTAGAGTCCTCTGGAAATTAATCTAGTTTCCAGAAAGTCATGGCTTGCTCCATGAAAGTCCTTAGAAAACCATAAGAGCTCTAATTTGGGCCAAATACACATGTATTTGTGCAGGGCTCAAATTAGCTTTGCTTCAAATGAAATTTGGCCAAGTTCCATTCAGGTTGTATCCAAACCATGGTAAAAATTTCAGAGTCATTATGCCTGTCTAGCTATACTTATAGCCTTCACAATATCAAATTTAATTCTATTGCATTTAAATTGACACACATCTTATGTTTATTTCGTATAGTCGCTAAGATCGAAGAAGGCCCGGAGGTTTTGGATTTCATTACTCTGTAGGAACAACTAGCTTACGACCAGCAGCAAAGCAAGCTCTGGTTTGCATTAGCCGTTTCATAAAGTCTTTTGTTTTGATCACTTCCTTTATGTATTTCTTACATTTGTGCATTAGAGTCTTGTTTGAAAACCCAAATGCATAGCCAAGAGAACCAGGGTTTTGGGCTTATGTTTTAAACCTCGAGTAGCCACTGCAATGCTAAATTGGTGTAGGATTTGGTACAAGTCGAGTAGTTGGAACTACTCGCAAGAATAGGCTAGATGCACACAACTCGGTTAGAGATAGCAAATGAATCACATGGCAAGAAAAACGAGACCGAGCGCAGAGTAAGGGAAGCAGGACTTTGGGGCCTGGGTGCCATAACTCCGCTTGTGTCGATTGAGGACCGAGCCGCTTGCGGGCCTGTTGAACAAGCTCGAACAGTACCGAACACCTACCAGATATATGGGAACAGGGAAACCGGTGTAATTCGGGTAGCGATCTGTTGAGGCATTGCTTGTCGTCCATAGGGTAGGTTGAGAGCAGCGAGATGTAAATCGGCTGGTGGGCACTGTGAATGCTCCGCGCAGAGACCTCCTGCTCGGGACGATAGGACCGGTTCAACTCTTGGCTGACGGATGAAAGGTGGTTGTGTACGACGTCCATGGTGGTTGCTGTAGGCAACATCGAGTACGGGTGTATGTGACGGGTTATTCGGGTAACCCTGCAGGTGTAAATCATCTGTAATCACCATCCCCCACGGTCAGTGAGTACCACTTGTTCACTGTACTATGACGTAGAAAGAACAGGCCAGTGTCATGTTAAAAGATTGCTGATTGAAAGCTTTTGCTTGTTAATTATTTGCTGTAGTTTAGAGCTACTTAAAGTTCTTTTCAACCATAGGCAAAGCACATAAGAGAAATGTGTTTCTTGTTTGATTGCGGCTTTCTTATGTGTCTTAGCACAAGGTTCTCCAACCACTTGTTGCTAAAACTTGAAAGTAAGGTTCCAATATTTAGGCGTGTCTTTTGCAATATACATTTCATTATACACTACAAACCCAGCATGTAGAGTTTCATGTGTAGGTAAGACGGGTCAGTCTTGCTGAGCCATCATGCTCACTGCTTGTGTTTGAAGCGTTTGTAGTGTGCTATGAGGAGGAGACTCCCGAGGAGGAGACAGAACCCCAAGAGGGATCCACCGCTGAGTGGGAGCCGTGCACACTGCCGTGTTAATGTGCGTGTGTGCTAGTGAGGACACGTTCATGGGCTGAACGTGAACTTCTTTTTCTTAGTCCACATAAACTCATATATGTAATAAAACTTTCGCTTCCGCTTTGTACCTTTTATGTGTGTTATCCGGTGCTGTTCAACGCAGCACCCCTTAGCGTGATCCTGGCTAGTCGAGACCGTCGGGGCCTCACAAAAATAGCCTTTACAATGGGGCTACTAGGATGTACGAACCCACTGAGGTTTCGTCAGAAGGCTCGAATTTCCATTCTCCCACCCACGGGCCCCCTCGTGTGCCATGCAGTTCAAAGGGAAGTCCTCCTCGACTCCTATTCCCCGCACCATCCAATAGTCCATGACAAGCTAGCAACACACCTAATTATTCAGCTAAGCCGCACCCATATTTGGCCCTGTGGTGGCACTGTTTTCCTAGCATGTTCTCGCATGAATCGGTCCTTAGATCTATGGCAAGCAAACCACAATCTCATTCAGAAACATCCACGAACCAAGCTCGCCTAGATCGCCCCGATTCCATGCTCATTAACATCATCAAGTTCTCATCATCTTTAATCTCATGAGTGCCGTAGCTAAACATGTTTGATTTCAGTTTTCCCGTATCCAGTAAGTTAAGCGGAGCAAAAAGAGAAAAAAACCATACCCGACTCAACAATTTTCCCAGCGACAAGGATGGCTAACAAAACTAGTAAACTCCTATAAAAGTGTTTTCCATCAAGCTGACATGAGCATGCAAGTTTTACAATAAAAAAGCTTCAAAACTTTGGTTCAACATGGTCAAGGGGCACTTGCCTTGCTCCCGCGGTTTGTGTTGCTCAAGCCTCTCGAAGTCTTGGTGTTGTAGTTCCTTGTAGACGGCATCTTGAGTGTGTCCTTCTACTCACGACCATGCACATACAAAGACTACAGCAATCAATTATCATGCACAACCTTACTCAAGATGCAATGAGGTAGATGAATGCAATTCCTATGGTGCAGTTTATAGAAATCAGTTTGCATGTGTTCTTGCAAGTTTTAGTAGGCTTCCACGGGGTTTTATGATGAACAAGGCTGCTGGAATAAAGTGTGGACATGGTTATGATCTTGTCTCAATTTGTAGATCAATTCCACCGTCAAAACATGACCGAAACGTGGTCTGCCCACGTGCAGAAATTGCTGCTCGCATGGGGTGGAGAAAACGGGTGCGTAGAAACAGCTGCGACACGGTAAAAGGGGTAACTGAGACCTACCTCACTTCTTCCTCCTCTCCTCCTTGCGGCAGGAACCTTCTCCTCGCAATGGCAGCAGTTGGGTCTTTCCTTTGGAGAATGGTGAAGTTGCAACTAGGGCAGGATGTCAGGGGCTTCTTCTCCGGCGACGGCGAGGCGTGGCGGAGCTTCGACGATGGCCAAACCTCAGCAGGGGCGGCGACAAATGTTTGGCAGCAGAGAGAGGGGGCGGCGTCCAGGAATTATGGAGCTGGGGGTGGTGGATAGGTGGAGCATTTTATTTATAAGGTGGAGAAGATACCGAGGGGGGCTAGGATTTTAGCAACTCATTTATCCAAGGGCTGAGATTTAGTTTGGGAAGAGGTGGGAGCTAGGGTCTGTGATTTAGTTATTTATTTTCCACCAAGGTCTGAGATTATTTGGGGGAAAGGAAAATCCAAAAAAATAAAAGGGGGGGGCGGCTAGGGTTCCCCCCTTTAGGTGGTGCGACCAAGGGGGAGGGGGAACGGCTAGGGTTTTTCTGTAACACCCCAAAACCTGCTAAAGGGGGGAATTTAAAAATTTTTGGACGTAATGCATGTGATAAAGCAATTCAAATTCAAACTGGAATTCAAATTCAAATCAAAACAAAAAAAGAAAAGGAAAAAGAAAAAGAAAACTGAAACCGGCCAGTGGGCCGAAACCCGCCAGCCGGCCCAACCCGCGCCCCCCTCTCTCCCTCTCTCTGACATGCGGGGCCCACCGTCGTCTTCTTCCCCCGCGCGCCCAACCGACCCCAGACTCTCTCCCGCGCCCGATCAAAACCAACCCCGGAACCCACGCTCCCAGCCCCGATTTCCGGTCCCGGACGCCCCAACGTGATCTCAACAGACCGTCGCCCTCCCTCGTCTATTTAAACGCCGAAATCTGCCCCTTTCCCTCCCCGGTCGGCCGTTTTTCTCTCCGGTGAGAACCGAAGCTTCTACAGCCGATTTCCTTCGATCCTTGCTCAAATTTCCTGATCTAACGTGCTGATCACGTTCCACCGCCGCCGGGGAGCCCTGCAGGTGAAGGAAACAGCGTGTCTTGCGCCCCGACTGCCACTTCGATGTGCACCGAAGACCATCGCCATTGAAACTCGCCGCCGACCGACTTCCAGGGCCTCCGAGTGCAGGAAAACCCCTCGGTGAGCATCCCCTAACCCTCCGCAGCCGATCCTTGCAAAAAGATGCGAGTTCCAGCGTGTAGCGGAAAAAACCGAGGCTGCGCCGGCGAGATCGCCACTCCCGCCGCCGCGTGCGTGGGCTGGCTCCGGCGAGGGCGACGTGGCCCCTTGAGGGCCGTCTATTTTAAATTGCACGGTAGACATAAAACCGACGCGTACCGTTTCGGCGATCCAATTTGAGCCGTCTGTTTTAAATCGGACGTTCCACGTCGGCCCCGCATTATAAAGGCCGGGATTCTTATGCGCTACCCCCTGGGGATCTCGGAAAACACGAGCTTGCCCCGGAAACTTCTGATCTAGCCCCTGGACCCTCAGAAATTCGTGTAAATTCATTTAAAAATCAGTTTTAGCCCCTGGACTCAATAAAAATTAGGAAAACCCCTCTGTTATGCGTAGTTAGACCCCTGGAAATTTAGGAAAAAGTAAATTAAACCATGCAGTAGGGTGGATTAACCTTTTTGACCCTATAGGATATTAAATTCAGAAATTTGGATATGTGAGTAGGATTTAAATTTAAAAGGTAAGGCAAACACATGTGCAAATTCAAGTTTAAACTCTCTAGCACATGGAAAACTTTAGAATGACTTAAAATTAGATTTTAGGCTGAAATGAAATCTGCCTAAGTGTTGCTCATTTTTATTTTCTCTAGAGACACATTTTAGTCTAGGAAATAATTCTAAAAACTAGTAAAATAAATTTAAATTGTTTCACATCAGAGAGGAAGTTCAAAAATATATTATTGAACATTTTAGATCAGAACCTATTCTGTTTAGATGATATGTCTTACTATTTTAATAGTAAAGTTCACTTTTAGGCATAGAAAATAAATCTGAAAATATAGGAAAATAGGTATGCATAATTAGAAAATGATAAATGAGGTCTCCAAACCCAAAAACTTCAATTTAGGATTTTGTAGAATGAAAACTTATTTGGAGTAGGGAAATACCTTTCATGCAAACTTTGTGGCTAAGAAATGTATTAATTAAATATAAAGAATTTGTTCAAATTGGAAATTCATATATAGTGTGCAAATAGAAATCTGAATACAGAAGTTAGAAATAATATATATATGTTTAAAACTGCATGTAGGCCAAAAATCAACACATCTAGGGTAACCACAATACTTAGAAATGTGAATGACTTCCATATGTATGTATGTGTGGTTTGCATGAAGTGAAAGTGTGGACTATGGCTTATGGATTGTTGTTTTCTTTTGCTATGTGTATTGACATGAGTAGAACCTGCCAGAGCAAGTTCTCCCCTTCCAAGACCAATACTTTCCATTCCCAGAGCAGCAGGAAGAAGGCAAGTGTACTTGACCACTTTGATCCTATGCTAGGATGTGTAGATAGAATTATTTGCATTGTCAATTGAAATATGAAACCCATGCTAGGAAGTTTCCTTAGAATTGCATTATCTTGTTTTCTTGTAGCTTGGGTTGGGATTTGTTTTATTATGTCATTCATTCATATCACTTATGCTTAGCCATGCTTAGAATGGGATAAGTGGGATTTGAGGTCAACAACTTGTTTACCTTACTCTTGAATGAGACATTATGAGTTATGTAGAGGTAGGGATCGAGGCAAGTTGGATGATTTGGTTGGTGCTGGGTGCACGAGACTCGGGTTTGTGTTTAGTACTTGCCTGGATCCTAAGGACCGGTTCATGGAGCATGTAACCTGGCTTTACCGTGCCAACCACATGCTGAGATGGGGCAGCTTGGCCAATTAATTAGGTGTATCCCCGGCGTAGTATGGGTGTTTTGGATGGTGCGGGGAATAGGTGTCAGCTGGACTACCATATGAACCGCAAGGATCAGGAGGGGGCCAATGCAGCGGGGTTGGAGCCTCTTGTATGCTGTTAGGGGTGAAACCTCAGTGGGCCCACGCTCGTCGGGAATCCCTTTGTAAAGGCTTCGTAGTGATCTCCTGGCTACACACCTGGGAAGTGTGAATGTGGTTCGCGGCCACTGGCATAATGGAGGTTCTTTTAGTCCACCCGGCAACAGGGGATGAAATCACTACATGTGGGTACAGTGGTGCAAACTCTGCAGAGTCAAAACTGTCATGACAGCCGTGCTCACGGTCAAGAGCGGCTTGGAGTTATTCATGATTAGAGGATGATGGATTGGGAAGTTGAGGATGTTAAGCGGGAAGCATAACATTTGAGTTGAGACTATGTGTACTTGATATTGGTGATGGGTTGAGGGAATGGGACCATTTCACCTGTGTAGTAATGTAGGTGCTTAATAAGCTAAGGTGATAGGTATTAAATGCGTAGTGCTTTAACCATGAGTTCAACCTCTCCTTGCTCTAGCCATGCATGACATAACTTTCCCACACTTGCTGAGTACCCACGGTACTCAAACTTGCTTTTCTGTTGGTTTATATTGCTGCTCAGGTTAAGAGAATGATGTGGTGTTTAATGAACAAGACTTTGGTCCCGAGGAAGGATTCTAGGTTCATGGAGTCCCCCAGGCAACGCCTGTGACGGAGCCCACAAGATTTATATGATGCTGCTGTTTTATTTACCTATTATGAACTTATTATCGTCCATCGAGACGTATGCTATGTAAGACTTATTTATATTCGACACCTAGCTTGTAATATGATGATGCTTCACTATTTGTCGTCACATGTATAAGAAAATGATCCTGGCATACATGTGATATTCACTCGGTTGTTCTTCGGAGAAACCGGGTGTGACAGAAGTGGTATCAGAGCCAAGGTTGCCCGTAGGAACGTGGACCTAGGTAGAAATGGACATATTTGAGGAGCCTAATCTCTTAAAAACTATTTTTATAAAGGTTTGAGTTGAAAGTGTTATTTAATAGGGTCACTTTATTTGTTCATCTTTCCCCAACTTTTATTCAAAATACAGTTTTTATTCAAATTCTTATCTTACTTAATTTTAAATGCTTTATGTTTTAGATGGTTCGGATGATCCGCACCGCCCGCAAGTCCACCGGAGGGAGAGTTCCTGTAGTTGCCCTTGCCCTGAGAGAGGAGAACCGTCCGGTGACGTACCACTCCTACGGGTTGGCAGTAGGAGGCTTGTTGCGCCGTCTTAGGCGTATGCTCCACGTCGCCGGCAATGTGGGCAAGCTGATCATACACTACAGCTCCGCCAGAACCATCCGTGAGAAGCGGGAAGAATGGAGTTCAGAGATTAGGATTATCCATGAAAATCAGCTGCTCAAGATCCACCGCTCTCCAGCTTGTCGGGCGACACAGGTCGATGCTGAGAAGGATGTCACCTGGGAGGCCATCACCTGCGAGAGTCACATCAACCGTCGCCACCTAGACAGGACTGAGTACATGTATGTCCTCGAGCGTGAGAGTGGTACAGCGAAGTACAAGTACCCGCCAGTACAGCAGGGGACTTCCCATGAGCACATGGACCTGTGCTTGGAGGATGCTGCTATGCTCAGCACGCGACTGCAGGAGTGCCAGCAGGAGCTTCAAGATGTTCGTGACACCCTGAAGGAGACTGAGGCGTTGCTTCGTGCCAGCTTGAGGGCGAGAGAAAAAGGAGATGGGAATGAACTGTGTGTCACCGTGAATGACACGTGGACTCCTGACTCCCCAGACCGCCAGGCGAGCAGGCGTCGCCGCACTTCTCCACCAGCGGCTTCCCCATCCAAAGCGGAATCAGAGGGCAGCCGCAATAATGTGGAAGACCCTTGAAAATGTCGGGGAAGTTCGAAGCTTCTTAGGATTGGCTGGGTACTATCGACGGTTTATCGAGGGTTTCTCCAAGATTTCGAGACCCCTCACCAAATT
Source organism: Neostapfia colusana (assembly GCA_030760725.1). Taxonomy (NCBI): domain Eukaryota; kingdom Viridiplantae; phylum Streptophyta; class Magnoliopsida; order Poales; family Poaceae; genus Neostapfia; species Neostapfia colusana. The sequence goes on from JASWHV010000011.1 coordinate 24,431,802, forward strand.
GTTAGAGAAGGGAATCACATTCACATGGACACCGCAGTGCGAGACAAGTTTTCAAGAACTGAAAAAAAGATTGACAACAGCCCCAATGATAGTTATGCCAGATATGCAGAAGAACTTTTTGGTGTACTGCAATGCCTCTGGAAACGGGTTGGGATGTGTTCTCATGCAAGAGGGGCATGTCGTGGCCTACGTGTCCCGGCAGCTCCGAAAACACGAGAAGAACTATCCTTCACATGACCTGGAGCTAGCCGCAGTGGTACACGCATTGAAGATCTGGCGACATTACTTGATGGGGAAAAGGACAGAGATATATACGGATCATAAGAGCTTAAAGTATGTTTTCACCCAGCCAGATCTCAACCTCAGACGAAGGAGATGGTTAGAGCTAATCAACGACTTTGATGTGGGCATCAACTATCATCCTGGGAAAGCGAACGTAGTGGCAGATGCTTTAAGCCGGAAGGTGCAGGTCAATAGGTTGAGCTTAAAGGACATGCCTACAGAATTGAAGGAAGAGGTTGTAAGACTCAATCTATGTCTGGTGAATAGTGGTGAGGCCATCGCCATGGAAGTGGACTCCACATTAGAGCAAGACATACGCAATGGTCAGAAGAATAATGAGAAGATACAAGAAATCAGAGAACTCATTAAGGATAATAAAGCCCCCGGGTTCAGAGAGGATGAACAAGGTACGGTGTGGCACGGGAAAAGAATCTGTGTGCCTGAGGTGAAGGAAATCCGTGAATTGATTTTGAAGGAGGCTCATGATTCCGACTATTCCATTCATCCTGGAAGTATGAAGATGTATCATGACCTCAAGAGCAGATATTGGTGGTATGACATGAAGCGAGATGTCGCGGAACATGTTGCCCTATGTGACACATGTCAGTTGGTGAAAGCAGAACATCAACGACCCGTGGGACTATTGCAACCACTGAAAGTGCCTGAATGGAAATGGGAAGAAATCGGTATGGATTTCATAGTGGGACTACCCAGGACCCAATCGGGATATGATTCGATATGGGTCATCGTCGACAGACTAACCAAGGTAGCTCATTTCATCCTTGTGAAAGAAAGCTACAGCGGATCCAAATTGGCAGAATTGTACATGTCAAGAATCGTATGTTTTCATGGAGTGCCAAAGAAGATAGTGTCAGATCGACGGACACAGTTCACCTCAAGGTTCTGGCAGAAGTTACATGAAACCATGGGAACTCATCTGAATTTTAGTTCTGCCTATCACCCCTAGACTGACGGGCAGACGGAAAGAACCAATCAGATCCTTGAAGATATGCTGAGAGCGTGTGCGCTCAAGAACAATAGGAGTTGGGATAAGAACTTACCGTATGCGGAGTTCTCCTACAACAACAGCTATCAGGCTAGTATGAAGATGTCACCACTTGAGGCTTTGTATGGGAGGAAGTGCAGAACTCCACTATTTTGGAACCAAACAGGGGAAAGTAAAGTGTTTGGGCCTGAGGTACTACAAGAAGCTGAGGCGAAAGTGAGGGAAATTCGCAACAATTTGAGGATAGCACAGACCCGACAAAAGAGCTATGCCGATGTACGGAGAAGAGAGCTCGTTTTCAACATGGGGGACTATGTCTATCTCAAGGTGTCCCCTATCCGAGGACTTCATCGGTTCAAGGTGAAAGGGAAGTTATCACCTCGATACATCGGACCCTTTCAGATTCTGGATAGGAAAGGCAAAGTGGCATATCAACTAGAACTACCGGCTCGCCTATCGGATGGGCACGATGTAATCCATATGTCACAGCTCAAGAAATGTCTAAGGACACCTGAAGAGATGTTACCATGAATGAGGTTGACGTAGGAGAGGATCTGTCTTATGCCGAGCAACCGGTCACGGTTTTGGAGACAATGGAACTTCTCACGAGAAATAAAAGAATCTGGATGTGCAAGGTGCAGTGGAAGCATCACTCGCAAGAGGAAGCCACGTGGGAGCGAGAAGACGAGCTTAAGGCACAGTTTCCGGAATTGTTTTCCTAGAACCACCAATCTCGACGACGAGATTTCTTTTAAGGGGGTAGAGCTGTAACACCCCAAAACCTGCTAAAGAGGGGAATTTAAAAAAAAATTTGGACGTATTGCATGTGGTGCAGAATTTTAAATTCAAATTGGAATTCAAATTCAAATCAAAACAGAAAAGAAAAGGAAAAAGAAAAACCCCAACCGGCCAGCGGGTCGAAACCCGCCAGCCGGCCCACTACCTCCCCGCGCCAGCCCCAACCCGCGCCCCCCTCTTCCTCTCACTGACACGTGGGGCCCGCATGTCATCCCTCACCTCCCGCGCACCCACCCGACCCCGGACTCTTCCCTCACACCTGAATCCAAACCACCTCCGGAAACCCGCGCCCCCAGCCCGATTTCCGGTCCCGGACGCCCCCGACTCGATCTCAACAGACCGCCGCCCTCCCACGCCTATTTAAACGCCGACCATGCCCTGTCCCCCCCCCCCCCCCCCCGATCGGCCGATCTTCTCTCCGGTGAGAACCGAAGTTTCTACCGCCGATTTCTTTTGATCCTTGCTAAAATTCTCTGATCTAACGTGTTGATCACGTTCCACCGCCGCCGGGGAGCCCTGCAGGTGAAGGAAACGACTTGTCTTGCGCCCAACGGCCACCCCGACGTGCACCGAAGATCATCGCCGTTGAAGCTCGCCGCCGACCGACTTCCAGGGCCTTCGAGTGCTGGAAAACCCCTCGGTGAGCATCCCCTACCCTTCCGCAGCCGATCCATGCAAAAAGATGCGAGTTCTAACGTGTAGCGGCAAAAGCCGAGGCTGCGCCGGCGAGATCACCACCCCCCGCCGCCGCGCGCGCGGGCTGGTTCCGGCCAGGGCGACGTGGCCCCTTGAGGGCCTTCTATTTTAAATCGCACGGTAGAAATAAAACCCACGCGTACCGGTTCAGCGATCTAATCTGAGCCGTCTATTTTAAATCGGACGGTCCACATCAGCCCCTCGTTATAAAGGCCGGGATTCTTATGCGCTACCCCTTGGGGATCTCCGAAAACACGAGCTAGCCCCAGAAACTTCTGATCTAGCCCCTAGAACTTCAGAAATTCATGTAAATTCTTTTAAAAATCAGTTTTAGCCCCTGGACTTAATAAAAATTAGGAAAACCCCTCTGTTATGTGTAGTTAGACGCCTGGGAATTTATGAAATAATAAATTAGACCCTGCAGTAGGGTGGATTTACCTTTTTGACCCTATATGATATTAAATTCAGAAATTTGAATATGTGATTAGGATTTAAATTTAAAAGGTGAGGCAAACACATGTGCAAACTTAAATTTAAACTCTCCTAGCACTTGGAAAACTTTAGAATGAGTTAAAAATAGATTTTAGGCTGAAATGAAATCTGCCTAAGTGTTGTTCATATTTATTAGTTCTAGAAACACATTTTTAGGCTAGGAAATAATTCTGAAAACTGATAAAATAAATTTAAATTAGTTCACATCAGAGGAGAAGTTCAAAAATATATTATTTAAAATTTTAGATTAGAACCTATTCTGTTTATAAGATATGTCCTACTATTTAATATTAAAACTCACTTTTAGGCATTGAAAATAAATCTGAAAAATATAGGAAAATAGGTATGCATAATTAGAAAATGATAAATGAGTTCTCTAAATCCAAAAGCTTCAATTTAGGATTTTGTAAGAAGATCTGAAAACCTTTTTGGAATAAGAAATTACCTTTCATGCAAACTTGGTAGCTAAGAAGTATATTAATTAAAAATAAAGAATTTGTTCAAATTGGAAATTCATATATAGTGTGTAAACAGAAATCTGAATACAAAAGTTAGAAATCATATACATATGTTTAAAAGTGCATGTAGGCCAAAAATGAACACATGTAGAGTAACCACAACACTTAGAAATGTGAATGACTTTCATAGGTATGTATGTGTGGTGTGTATGAAGTGAAAGTGTGAACTATGTCTTATGGATTGTTGTTTTCTTTTGCTATGTGTATTGGCATGAGTAGAACCTACCCCAGAGCAAGTTCTCCCCTTCCAAGACCAAGACTTTCCATTCCCAGAGCAGCAGGAAGAAGGCAAGTGTCCTTGACCACTTTGATCCTATACTAGGATGTGTAGATAGAATTATTTGCATTGTCAAATTGAAATATGAAACCCATGCTAGGAAGTTTCCCTAGAATTGCATTACCTTGTTTTCTTGTAGCTTGGGTTGGGATTTATTTTATCATGTCATTTATTTATATGCTTATGCTTAGCCATGCTTAGAATGGGATAATTGGGATATGAGATCATCAATTTATTTACCTTACTCTTGAATGAGATATTATGAGTTATGTAGAGGTAGGGATCGAGGCAAGTTGGATGATTTGGTTGGTGCTGGGTGCACGAGACTCGGGTTTGTGTTTAGTACTTGCCTGGATCCTAAGGACCGGTTCATGGAGCATGTAACCTGGCTTTACCGTGCCAACCACATGCTGAGATGGGGCAGCTTGGCCAATTAATTAGGTGTATCCCCGGCGTAGTATGGGTGTTTTGGATGGTGCGGGGAATAGGTGTCAGCTGGACTACCATATGAACCGCAAGGCTCAAGAGGGGGCCACTGCAGCAGGGTTGGAGCCTCTTCTATGCTGTTAGGGGTGAAACCTCAGTGGGCCCATGCTCATCGGGAATCCCTTTGTAAAGGCTTCGGAGTGGTCTCCTGGCTACACACCTGGGAAGTGTGAATGTGGTTCGCGGCCACTGACATAATGGAGGTTCTTTTAGTGCACCCGGCAACGGAGGATGAAATCACTACATGTGGGTACAGTGGTGTAAACTCTGCAGAGTCAAAACTGTCATGACAGCCGTGCTCACGGTCAAGAGTGGCTTGGACTTATTCATGATTAGAGGATGATGGATTGGGAAGTTGAGGATGTTAAGCGGGAAGCTTAACATTGGAAATGAGACTATGTTTACTTGATAATAATGATGGATTGAGGGATTGGGATCCATTTCACCTGTGTAGTAATGTAGGTGCTTAATAAGCTAAGGTGATAGGTAATAATTGCGTAGTGCTTTAACCATGAGTTCAACCTCTCCTTGCTCTAGCCATGCATGACATAACTTTCCCACACTTGCTGAGTACCCACGGTACTCAAACTTGCTTTTCTGTTGGTTTATATTGCTGCTCAGGTCAAGAGAATGATGTGGTGTTTAATGACCAAGATTTTGGTCCCGAGGAAGGATTCTAGGTTCACGGAGTTCCCCGGGCAACGCCTGTGACGGAGCCCTCAAGACTTATATTCTGCTGCTATTTTATTTACATGTTATGAACTTATTATCGTCCATCGAGACGTATGCTATGTAAGACTTATTTATATTCGAACACCTGGCTTGTATTATGATGATGCTTCACTATTTGTCGTCACATGTATGAGAAAATGATCCTGGCATACATGTGATATTCACTCGGTTGTTCTTCGGAGAAACCGGGTGTGACACGTAGTGCCCCACTTCACCACAGTTGAAGCATTGCACCCCAACCTTAGGTGCCTGGCCTTTGTTGTCTTGGGGTTGGTTCGGTGGTCCTTGTCCTGCTGGTCGAGGTTGATATGTGGGGCGAGGCTGCTGTACAAACTGACGCTGCGGTGGTGTTGGTGCTGACGGAGGCCTGAAATTCAGGTTTTACCCTCGGGGTGCTGTGTAGGGTACCACAGCACGGCTCGTGTGGCCTGCGGGTTGCTGCATCATACGTGGTCGTGTGTTGCTATCTGAGGCTTGGTGTGACCATCCCGCCTTCCTCTTGTTTTCATTCTCCAAGGCCTTCAGTTTCCTCTCCACGACAAATGCTCTGTCTACCATCTTTTGGAAGCTTTCATACTCGTTGGAGGACATTGCACATTGCATTTCCATAGTAAGTCCTTCCACAAAACAGTCATGTTTTTGCTCATAAGTTTCGATGTCCCGTGGTGCATAACGGGGATAGTTGGGTGAACTTAGTGAGGTATTCCCTCACAGTCATGTTTCCCTGCTGCAGTCCCAAGAACTCCTTTCTCTTGTTTTTGAGTTCACCCCTTGTTATGTAATGGTTGCGGAAACTGCGCTTAACTCTTCCCAAGTGATGTTCTCGGGGTCATGATGGGCTGCCACGTAAGTGGTCCACCAATCAGCAGCGGGTCCATGCAATTGGTGAGAGGAAAACAACACCCTCTCATACCCTTGCCATTGTATGATCCTCATCTTGCTGTCAATGGTTTTTAGCCAATCATCTGCCTCTAGAGGTTCAGCAGAACTTGCAAACTTTGGAGGTTGAGTCCCCAGAAACTCACTCAACCTTGGTTGGCGTGGTGCAGCTTGTGGGGTTGGAGCTTGGTGCAAGTTGGTCACCACTTGAGTTAGACTCTGGATGAGCTGATTCTGATTTTCAAGCATTTGGTGGATAGGATCAGCTCCTTCACGGCGACCACCCCTGTCTTGTCCTCCAGAAAGATGAGGGTTGTCGGCCTCATCGTTGTTGTTGGTGGGGTTGGCACCACGACCCTTTCCTCTTCCCGCCATCTATCATGATCAACCAAATGTTAACTTAAAGCATTACGTATTAACTTCCCAAATTGCTTGTTTAAACTTAAACTTTTGAGGCCTTAATATATTAAACATTTTCTGAGGATTTCACGTAGATTTTTTGGAGTCACGTCTGACGCAAAAATAAATGCACTCTTAATTCATAGGGGCTCACACATCAAAGCAAAGCAACCTAAACACAAGGTTGCGGACAAATGCCCATGGCTTCCACAACTCACGTCACACACCAACATTAACACACAAATAACTAAGATATTGACTCGACTACTCGATAATCTGCTGAAATAAGGGAAAGGACTCTAAATGAATCGTATCACTGAGCTTGATCTTCGGGGTCTTCCTCATTATTGCGGTTGCCCTCTGATTCCGCTATGGGTGGGGAAGCCGCTGGTGGAGAAGTGCGGCGACGCTTGCTCGCCCGGCGGTCTGGAGAGTCAGGAGTCCATGTGTCATTCACGGTGACACACAGTTCATTCCCATATCATCTTTCTCTCGCCCTCAAGCTGGCGCGAAGCAATGCCTCAGTCTCCGTCAGGGTGTCACGAACATCCTGAAGCTCCTGCTGGCACTCCTGCAGTCGAGTGCTGAGCATAGCAGCATCCTCCAAGCACAAGTCCATGTGCTCATGGGAAGTCCCCTGCTGCACTGGCGGGTACTTGTACTCCGTGGTGCCACTCTCACGCTGGAGGACATACATGTACTCAGTCCTGTCCAGGTGGCGACGGTTGATGTAACTCTGGCAGGTGATGGCCTCCCAGGTGACATCCTTCTCAGCATCGACCTGTGTCGCCCGACAAGCTGGAGAGCGGTGGATCTTGAGCAGCTGATTTTCATGGATAATCCTCATCTCTAAACTCCATTCTTCCCGCTTCTCACGGATGGTTCTGGTGGAGCTGTAGTGTATGATCAGCTTGCCCACATTGCCGGCGGCGTGGAGCATACGCCGAAGACGGCGCAACAAGCCTCCTACTGCCAACCCGTAGGAGTGGTACGTCACCGGACGATTCTCCTCTCTCAGGGCAATGGCAACTACAGGAACTCTCCCTCCGGTGGACTTGCGGGTGGTGCGGATCATGCGAACCATCTAAAACATAAAGCATTTAAAATTAAGTTAGATAAGAATTTAAATAAAAATTGTATTTTTAATAAATATTGGGGCAAGATGAACAAATAAAGTGACCCTATTAAATAACACTTTCAACCCACACCTTTGTAAAATAGTTTTTAAGAGAATAGGGTCCTTAAATACATCCATTTATACCTAGGTCCACGTTCCTACGGGCAAACTTGGCTCTGATACCACTTCTTTCACACCCGGTTTCTCCGAAGAACAACCGAGTGAATATCACATGTATGCCAGGATCATTTTCTCATACATGCGACGACAAATAGTGAAGCATCATCATATTTCAAGCCAGGTGTCGAATATAAATAAGTCTTACATAGCATACGTCTCGATGGACGATAATAAGTTCATAATAGGTAAATAAAACAGCAGCGGAATATAAATTTTGTGGGCTCCGTCACAGGCATTGCCCGGGGACTCCATGAATCTAGAATCCTTCTTCGGGTCTGAAGTCTTGGTCATATAACACCACATCATCCCTTTGACCTGAGCAGCAATTTAAACCAACAGAAATGCAAGGTTGAGTACCGATGGTACTCAGCAAGTGTGGGAAAGTTATGTCATGCATGGCTAGAGCAAGGAGAGGTTGAACTCATGGTTAAAGCACTACGCAATTAATACCTATCACCTTAGCTTATTAAGCACCTACATTACTACACAGGTGAAATGGTCCCAATCCCTCAACCCATCATCAATATCAAGTACACATAGTCTCAACTCAAATGTTAAGCTTCCCGCTTAACATCCTCAACTTCCCAATCCATCATTCTCTAATCATGAATAAGTCCAAGCCGCTCTTAACCGTGAGCACGGCTGTCATGACAGTTTTGACTCTGCAGAGTTTGCACCACTGTACCCACATGTAGTGATTTCACCCCCCCGTTGCCGGGTGGACTAAAAGAACCTCCATTATGCCAGTGGCCGCGAACCACATTCACACTTCCCAGGTGCGTAGCTGAATGTGGCCTAGAGGGGGGGGGGTGAATAGGCCTTACAGAGTTTCCTGCACACTTAAAGTAGTTGTCAAAAACTTGCTTGACCGGACTAGTCCGGTTGTGTGAGCGGACTAGTCCGGTGTGCCTGAAGTGTGTAGATTGTATTAAGTGTTGTGCAGGAGAATTAACGTGTTTAGCAGCGGAAATAAGAACAACAATTATTTCATTTTAAGTTTACAATGTGAGGTGTGATTATGCCCGTGAATGAGACTTAGCAATTTAAAATTTGAATTTTAGCAACTAGATGTTCTAATCAACAAAAACAACGAGGCATACGAGACACAAATTTTACCGAGGTTCGATCTCACCAAGAGATCTACGTCCTCGTTGAGGAATCTCACACAGAGCCGGGTCTCTAACCCTTTCCCTCTTCAAGTCACCACACAAGGCCGACTTGACTCCAGTAGAATGGGTAATCACCGAGTTTTTGGGGGCAACCTCACACGTTGAGGGCTCCCACAAGAATTACAATGAGAAAGCGATCAAATACACTCAAAAGGATTACAATGCAGAATATGAGTGTAGAGAGATCAAACCCCAAGAGCTCACAACGAAGGAACGACGATCTCCCAATCTCAAATCCAAGTGTTTAATTGATTTTCACCTTTTTCACACCTTAGATGTGTGGGGAGATGTGTTTTTGGGCTCTTGGGACAGGTGGCGGCGCTAGGTTTTTTAGTTTCAAGCAGTATGAGTCGTGTCTTTTTGTTGGAAGGCCGTGGATCACCAATTTATATGGTTTTCAAAAAGTTGTCGTTGTAAAACCTAATACCGGACTAGTCCAGTATATGATCGGACTTATCCAGTCTACTTCCAGTGGGCAAAGCGGACTAGTCCGGTCTAAAACCGGACTTGTCCGGTGCTATGTGAAGTGGGGTTCCAGAAAGTTTAGCGGACTAGTCCTGTCGCATGGACGGACTAGTCCGCAGTCCTCTTAGGAGGACAACAGAAACATGAGGGACTAGTCCGGTCCATGAACGGACTAGTCCGGTGTCCAGTGGATTTTAGTTGATTTTTAAACCCCTTTCCCTTACGCAAAGTCATGAGCTCTTGGGATGTGTCTCTCACACACACCCTATACATTTAAATCTACTTTGCTCTTCTAAATTCCACTAAAAGCTTCCTTTTCGGGCACCACTCTATTTTTCACCTTTTTGTGTGCACGGAGCTAGTTCACTTTGTTTGTCCTGCAATCATTTCATTAGGATCTCATATGCTTGTCATCAATTCTCCAAAACCCGCAAGGGATACCCTAGATGCACTTTCAATCTCCCCCTTTTTGGTGATTGATGACAACCATTTGAGATATCACAAGTAAGAAGAAAAAAATGATTTTTCATAAAGTGTGCATATATGAGAGTAATGAATAACTAACAAGAAAAATTTCTCTCATATACGCACACCTTATGGTGGGGTGCCTAACAAAGTGTGTGTCAAAAATGTGATGAACGAGGATAAAAGATAACAACGCATCACAATACTATGAAGCATCACACATAAGGTAAATAGTCAAATTACAATAGTTTTAAGAATAAGTACAAGTCCTCGATCACAAGTCCTCGATCACAAGTCCTTAATAACTTATCCTAGATAATCTCTTCCCCTTTGGCATCAAGGCACCAAAAAGCAAAAAATCGAGTAGAATCACTCATCGCCGTTCCCGCTTTCACTCTCAGTCCTATCTTCATCTTCCTCTTCACCTTGATCTTCATCATCTTGACCATGTAGAGGGTTAGCAGCTGAACCACCACCAAACCCAAGGGAGCTCAACTCTTGGTCAGTGAAGGTTGGCATTTCAGTGAAGTCTTCAGCTGAGTCCTCAGAAACCTCAAGTGACCCTTGTGGCTCAATTTCCAGTTTGGCACTGATGGCCTGGATGTTGACTTTTACATATCTTTGATGCTTCTTCCTGGCCAATCTCTCTTCATGTTGCTTAACTTCAACTTTGCGGCAAGAGGCAAAGATAGAAGATAGCATCTTGAAGATGCCACTTGAGGATTTTCGAGTAGAGGAGGTTGCATGAGTGGTAGCTGCAGCCTCAGATCTTGTATCCTCTTGAGCTCTCTTGGACCTTCTTTCTTCTTTGGGTGAGGCAGGAGCAGAAGGAGCAGAATATATAGTGGTCTTTTGGGGCCTAAGTCTAGTGTGAGGCACATCCTTTACGAACTCTAGTCCTGTCACTCCTTCAATCATGAACATTATGTAGGGTGCATAGCCGCAAGTCCGGATGGGATTGATAGAGATATTGACAATGTCATTGTAGATGTACTCAAACACATTGAATTTCCTCTTCTTGCTTATGACCTTCATCAAGGTTTTGAGGGTGCCCTGAACAGTCCCTGCATCTCCCTCTTTGGGAGCTATAGTCTTCCTCAATATCCGATTGAGGACTACAAAGAAAGGCTTCATGTATTTGGTGGTGGGAGGCTTGAATGGCATCCATGTATCATAGAGAAAGTCCAGCTGATGTTTCTCCAGTGGTTTCAGGTTGTAAATCACAAGTTCATTGTCCAAGGTATGCTCAAGATGAAGGATTCTTGCAAATTCTGCATAGGTGACACTGTACTGAGACCCATGTGTCATCCAAATCATCCTGTCATTGTCATCACGAGCGAAGTAGAGAGTCGAGTAGAATTGCGTGATGACTTCATCATTCGAGTCACACTGGAAGGAGAATAGTTCTTTTAGCCCGTGAAGCTTGAGGGCTGTCACAACCTCCAGATAAGCTTGACATCTCTTGGACTGAAGACAGTCAATATCAACCCACTGACTTTCGACAACTGGATGCTTCATCTTCCGGTACACATGTTCATAGTAGTCAGCATGAAAATTACTCCAAAATCTGGGGTCAGCTGACTCTCTTGGCTGATTATACACTTCTACCTTTCTGAACATGTCAGCAAGTTCACCCCCTTTTCCAGTGTAATCATTATTTGAAGGTTGCCTGTTGCGATGAATGGGATTTTTCATTTTCAGAGGCCCAATGGGGCCACTAGCAAGCCCCTTCCCTTTATTGAGAGCCCTCTTAGGTCCCGAGGAGCTCTCGGCAATAGTCTTTCCTCGAGGCTTCTTCACAATCACTTTCCTCTTCTTAGGCAAATTTTCGTCGGAAGGTGAAGAGTGGACATTGACATCATGTCTTTTCTTCATCACTCCCTCCTTGGCTCTCCTCACTCTTTCACGTTGAACCTCTTCATCAAGGTGAAAAGAGCCGTCATCTGAGCCTGAAGACATGGTGCCTGATAAGGAGTTCAAGGATTAGATACGAATGGACTCATTATCGACTTCAAATGGGAATGTAGGGGTTCAACTGTCAGAGACCGGACTTGTCCGGTTTCAGAGTGCGGACTTGTCCGGTGTACCGGACTTGTCCGCATCTGTGCGCCGGACTAGTCCGGCCTGGCATAAGAACCCTAACGTTTCATTTGAATAAAATCTCCTATCTAAGGACACAAAGGCAGGAAAGTGGTAGGAATGCATCTATAGAGGCAATGTACATCCTTTTGAAATCAAAGGAAACGAGCTAGAACTAGAAAAGTTGAGAGTTAGGTTTTAGGGGGGAATTTACCAAGAATTGAAGATTCGCGTTGAAGAAGCAAGAATATATCCGGATGAGTCCGTAGAGTAGAATCCACTCGTCGAGGAGAGGCTTTTCCACGGAGAAAACTTTGAGTTTGAGGGCTCAACTCGAAAATCACTTTGGGAGCTAGGGTTTAGGAGAGGGGGGTGAGACAAAGTGCTTATGAGTGGAGAAGGAGGGATTTGGGCCGGCCATCTGCTTCTATATGCGACTCAACGGACTAGTCTGGTCATTGTAGCGGACTAGTCCGGTGCCCCTGAGTGAACCTAACTATGTCGTCTGTCCGGACTAGTCCAGTCGACAACCGGACAAGTCCGGTTCCAACAGACTTGATGCAAATAGTAGAGTTTAGAAGTGATCCAAGGACACTAATTTTTGCAAATAATCTTGGTAATTATGACCAGTAGGCAAGCAACAATCAAACAATGGTCATATTTCGCAAGATTTCTTCATTAAAATAGTTTTCTTAGAAGAAAAAGAGATGAGGAGCAGTTTTTACAATAAAATGTAACATTTGAGGTTGCAACCAGGTATGCAACGTTTCAAGCCACATTTCGAGAGTCAAGAATATTAAGTTCATTTCTTAGCTCACAAAACCTTTTCTCATCTAATGGTTTGGTAAAGATATCTACTAGTTGTTTTTCAGTTCTAACATGTGAAATTTCAATGTCACCTTTTAATGAGTGATCTCTAAGAAAGTGATGACGAATATCTATGTGCTTAGTTCTTGAGTGCTCTACTGGGTTATGTGCAATTTTTATCGCGCTTTCATTATCACATAGAAGCGGAATATGATTTAGATTGTAGCCATAGTCTCTAAGAGTCTGTTGCATCCAAAGTAGTTGTGCACAACAACTACCAGCTGCAACATACTTTGCTTCCACTGTTGAAAGAGCAATAGAGTTTTGCTTTTTAGATGACCAAGAGACTAGGGATCTGCCAAGAAATTGACAAGTCCCTGAAGTGCTCTTTCTATCGACTTTGCATCCTGCATAGTCGGCATCGGAATAACCTATCAAGTTAAACTTGGATCCTTTGGGATACCAAAGGCCCAAGTTTGGTGTGTGCACAAGATACCTTAGGATTCTTTTTACAGCAATTAAGTGACACTCTTTAGGTGCGGCTTGAAACCTTGCACACATGCATACGCTAAGCATAATATCTGGCCTAGATGCACATAAGTAAAGTAAGGAGCCGATCATTGACCTATATATCTTTTGGTCCACATTTGGACCTTCTTCAATGAGATCGAGATGTCCGTTGATTGCCATGGGTGTCTTGATGGGCTTGGCTTTGTCCATATTGAATTTCTTGAGGATGTCCTGTGTGTATTTGTTTTGGCTTATAAATGTGCCTTCTCTTAGTTGCTTCACTTGGAATCCCAAGAAGAACTTCAATTCGCCCATAATCGACATCTCGAACCTATCTGTCATAATTTTGCTAAATTCCTCACAGAAAGACTTGTTAGTGGATCCAAAGATAATATCATCAACGTAAATTTGACATACAAATAGATGATCATCGAAATGTTTAGTGAAGAGTGTATAGTCAGCTTTACCAATTTTGAATCCATTTTGAGTTAGAAAATCTCTAAGGCACTCATACCAAGCTCGAGGAGCTTGTTTGAGGCCATAGAGAGCCTTACGCAGTTTATAGACGTGGTTAGCATATTCTTGGTCTTCAAATCCTGGTGGCTGCTCCACATAAACTTCCTCCTTTATTGGACCATTGAGGAAGGCACTTTTGACGTCCATTTGATACAACTTAAAATTATGGTGAGTAGCATATGCCAAAAAAATACGAATGGACTCAAGTCTAGCTACGGGAGCGAAAGTTTCGTCGAAGTCCAAACCTTCGACCTGAGAATAACCCTTGGCCACCAGCCTCGCTTTATTTCTTGTTACTACTCCATGTTCATCTTGCTTGTTCCGAAAGACCCATTTGGTTCCAATGATGTTCGCCCTTGGTCTTTCCACCAGCTCCCACACTTCATTTCTTTTATAGTTGTTCAATTATTCTTGCATTGCCATCACCCAGTCTGGGTCCCTTAAGGCTTCATCTACCCTGTATGGTTCCAGAAAAGAGACAAAAGAATAGTATTCACAAAAATTTGCAACGCGAGATCTAGTAGTTACTCCCTTAGCAATATCACCAATGATATTGTTGACAGGATGGTCTCTTTGTACACTCTGATGTACTCTTGGGTGAGGAACTTGTGTAGCTGCTTGTTCTTCATCATCTTCATGTTCATTGTCTCCCCCCTAGATCATTGCTTCCATGATTATCTTGATCTTCTTGATCTTCCTCCACTTGATCTTGTGTAGAAGCTCCCCCTTGATCATTGCTTCCTTGTTGAGGTTCACCTTGTGCATTTGAGTTTTGCGTTTGCTCTTGTGGTAGAATATCACCAAGTGCCATTTTCTTCAGCGCTTCACATGGAGCTTCCTCTTTATCTAGCATACACTTATCGACTTGCTCCACTTATGAGCCGTTAGTTTCATCGAACACTACGTCACGTGATACTTCAACAAGGTCGGACACTTTGTTGAAGACACGATAGGCGTAGGCATTCGATTCATAGACGAGCAAGAACCCATCATCGGACTTTGAAGCGAACTTTGAAGCCCTCGGTTTCTTGTTCAGAATAAAACATTTACAACCAAAAACTTTAAAATAAGAAACATTAGGCTTTTACCGATAAGGAGCTCATATGGAGTTTTATTCAGTAGTCGGTGAAGGTACAACCAATTTGTGGCATGACAAGCAGTGTTCACTGCTTCTGCCCAAAATCGATCTGATGTCTTGTATTCGTCCAACATTGTTCTTGCCATTTCAATCAATGTTCTGTTCTTCCTTTCGGCCACCCCATTTTGTTGAGGAGAGTAGGGTGCCGAGAACTCATGCTTTATCCCTTCTTCATCGAGATATTCTTCAACTTGTGTATTCTTGAATTCTGTCCCGTTGTCACTTCTAATGTTCTTCACGGTTGATGAGAATTCGTTCTGGGCTGTTTTCAGGAACTTCTTGAGGATTCCCTGAATTTCTGATTTATCATACAAGAAAAATACCCAGGTAAATCTTGAAAAATCATCAACAATTACTAAACCGTATTTGTTACCGCCGATACTTATGTAAGCAATTGGACCAAATAGATCCATATGAAGAAGTTCCAGTAGTCTTGTAGTGGTCATCATGTTCTTGGCGGGGTGTGGTGCTCCAACTTGTTTTCCCGCTTGGCAAGCGCTGCACGACCTGTCTTTCTCAAAAACCACATCCTTTAGACCTCAGATGTGACCACCTTTTAGAAGTTTCTGCAGATTTCTCATCCCAACATGGGCTAGCCGTCTATGCCACAACCATCCCATGTTGGTTTTAGCAACCAAGCAAGTGTTGAGTTCGGCTTTATCTTTGTTGAAATCAACAAGATAAAGCTTTCCCTTCAACATTCCCTTGAATGCAATCGAGCCGTCGCCTCTTCTAAAAACGGTCACACCCTCATTAGTGAATAAACAATTATAACCTTTGTCGCATAGTTGAGATATTGACAAAAGGTTATAATCCAGGGAGTCTACATTGAAAACATTAGATAAAGTGTGTTGAGGAGATATTTCAATGTTACCGCTACTAAGGACCTTTCCTTGGCTGTTGTCTCCAAAGTATATGCCTTCACTTGGATCCTCGTTGTACTCATACTCCACAAACATATCTCTCTCTCCGGTCATGTGATTTGTGCATCCGCTATCTAGCACCCACTTAGATCCACCGGAGGAGTAAGTCTGCAAAACAGAATTATTCCTTGGTTTAGGTACCCAAGCTTGCTTGGGTCCTCTCAGGTTAGTCACAAGAGTCTTGGGCACCCACACACAAGTTTTCGAGTTCCTGTGGCGTGGCCCTGTGTATTTAGAAATAACTTTTCCATATTTGTTTTTCATAAGAACATAGGAAGCATCAAATGCACGAAACAATATTTGTAAATCAGATTCATGTGATTTTTCCTTAACAAAGGTGATTCTTTTCTTTGCGTGATTAAGAGTGGACATGTGTTTGTTCTTGTCAAACACGAGACCATCTTTTGACGTTGGGAGGTCTAGTGACCATATATGCACTACGTGCATATTTGACCTTCTCCTTATCAAAGATGCCATTTTGGGAAGGATGCATATCATGAGAAGTTGAAGTATTAGAGATGATATTTTTCTTACTAGAGCATGTGCAGGATCCAATTGTTGTCGAACTCATATCTTTGAAGGAAGAGCTCTTGGAGGAAGATGAGTCACTTTGCTTGAGCGACTCAACTTGCACCTCAAGGATCTTGTTAACTCTTGACAAGCTAGCAAGCTCATCCTTGATTGCAATATGTGAGTCCTCTAGCTTTGAGTAAGTCTCCTTACTCAAGGCTAGTTCAAACTCAAGTGACTTGTTCTTCTCTGTTTCAAGCTCAAGAAGTTTTTCAACTTCTTGATATCTCTTCCTTTCACGGATGAGCATATCTTCTTGTCGGTTGACAAGTTCCTCCTTTTCAAAGATTTCGTTCGACAACATTTCCATTTTCTTTAAAGCAAATTTACTTAATCCTCTAAACATTTCTTCATTATCACTAGAGCTATCAAAGTCATCAATAGAGGTATTTAATGCAGGAGGAGTAAGTCGAACCTTTTTCTTGCCTTCTTTAGCCATAAGGCAAGTATGGTTGTTCATATCCTGTCCTCCCATGTTTGGGAAGAGTGTAGCTCTCATGGTGGGTTTCTTAACGACAATGGTGGCCATCTCCTCTTCTTCATTGGAGGAGGACTCATCGTTTGAGTCCCACTCCTTGCCAATGTGAGCTTGATGAGCTTGTCTCCTTTTTCTGAAGTTTTTCTTCTCATGTGCTTTTGTTTCCTTCCTCTTCTTGTTTTCTTCATAGGTACAGTCCACCATGAAGTGACCGTACTCTCCACAATTATAGCAAGTACGTCGAGCCTTGGATTTCCCTTTATCCTTGCTTTTCCCTTCATTTGAGTTGTTGCCATGTCTTCTCCTCATCATGCGCTTGAACTTTTTGATAAAAAAGTACCATTTCCTCATCATCTAGATCGGTACTCACGTCGCTTGTATCTCCGTCATCTTCGTCTTCACGGGTTTCTTTGAGTTTGGGTCTCCACGTTGCTTTGAGAGCAACTTCTTTCTTTTTGTAAGAGGTAAGCTCGGCTAAGTCTTTGACATATTGAGCCTCCTTCTCCATCATTTCATGATTTATGATCTTCCCCAATAACTCATCGGGAGTCATTTTGTGAAACCCGGGGCTTTCTCTAATCATTGAGCAAAGTGTGACGTTTCTTGGCATGAAGGCTCTAATCATCCTTTTGACCACCTCGTGATCAGTCCATTTCTTACTTCCATAGGCACGGATTTTGTTGATGAGTGCCTTCATCCGGTTGTACACGTCTTGAGGTGATTCGCCTTCTTCAATAGCATATCTCCCCAACTCTCCTTCAAGCATCTCAATTTTGGCTTCACGTACAGACCTATTTCCTTCATGAGCTGTTTTGAGTGTATCCCAGATTTCTTTTGCACTCTCTAGTCCATCGATCTTGGTGAATTCTTCCCTGCTCAGTGACGATGTGATTACTGCAACAGCTTGTGCATTTCTGTGAATCTCTTGTTCTTGTTCCGGATTGAGTTCTTCATCCGTGTCTGGGATATCTATACCTGTGTAGACAATATGCCAAAGGCTAGGATTCAAGGATATTAGATGCATTTTCATGTTGTACTTCCACATGGTATAGTCACTTCCGTCAAACTGCGGGGGCCTTCCCATAGGGATGGAGAGATAGTGATTATTTGAATTGAGACGGTTGTAGTTGTAAGGATATCGGGAGTAGTCGTGATGACCACTCCCCATCGTGTTTTCTTCCTCTTTTCTTTTTTTTTTCCATTAATTTCTTTCTCAGTAGTGCCTTTAGCTGTCTCACTTCTTCATCGTCATGTGGACTTTCTTTCAGCACATCGAAGGCTTTGGCTTCTTGCTCCTCATCGTTGATGTTCGTCTTTGGGATATCGTTGTTCTTCTCAGAGGCCATTGATCTCTCCGAGATATGAGTCTCGTTGATGGAGAACTTGGCTCTGATACCAATTGAATGTGGCCTAGAGGGGGGGGTGAATAGGCCTTACAGAGTTTCCTGCACACTTAAAGTAGTTTTCAAAAACTTGCTTGACCGGACTAGTCCGGTTGTGTGAGCGGACTAGTCTGGTGTGCCTGAAGTGTGTAGATTGTATTAAGTGTTGTGCAGGAGAATTAACGTGTTTAGCAGCGGAAATAAGAACAACAATTATTTTATTTGAAGTTTACAATGTGAGGTGTGATTATGCCTGTGAATGAGACTTAGCAATTTAAAATTTGAAGTTTAGCAACTAGATGTTCTAATCAACAAAAACAACGAGGCATACGGGACACAAATTTTACCGAGGTTCGATCTCACCAAGAGATCTACGTCCTCATTGAGGAAGCTCACATAGAGCCGGGTCTCTAACCCTTTCCCTCTTCAAGTCACCACACAAGGCCGACTTGACTCCACTAGCACGGGTAATCACCGAGTTTGTGGGGCAACCTCACACGTTGAGGGCTCCCACAAGAATTACAATGAGAAAGCGATCAAATACACTCAAAAGGATTACAATGCAGAATATGAGTGTAGAGAGATCAAACCCCAAGATCTCACAACGAAGGAACGACGATCTCCCAATCTCAAATCCAAGTGTTTAATTGATTTTCACCTTTTTCGCACCTTAGATGTGTGGGGAGATGTGTTTTTGGGATCTTGGGACAGGTGGCGGCGCTAGGGTTTTTAGTTTCAAGCAGTATGAGTCGTGTCTTTTTGTTGGAAGGCCGTGGATCACCAATTTATATGGTTTCCAAAAATTTATCGTTGTAAAACCTAATACCGGACTAGTCTGGTATATGATCGGACTTGTCCGGTCTACTTCGAGTGGGCAAAGCGGACTAGTCCGGTCTAAAACCGGACTTGTTCGGTGCTATCTGAAGTGGGGTTCCAGAAAGTTTAGCGGACTATCCTGTCGCATGGACCGAATAGTCCGTAGTCCTCTAAAGAGGACAACAGAAACATGAGCGGACTAGTCCGGTCTAAAACCGGACTTGTCCGGTTGCATTCCAGTAAGCTGACCGGGGATAGTCCGGTCCATGAACGGACTAGTCCGGTGTCCAGTGGATTTTAGTTGATTCTTAAACCCCTTTCCCTTACGCAAAGTCATGAGCTCTTGGGATGTGTCTCTCACACACACCCTATACATTTAAATCTACTTTGCTCTTCTAAATTCCACTAAAGTCTTCCTTTTCAGGCACCACTCTATTTTTCACCTTTTTGTGTGCACGGAGCTAGTTCACTTTGTTTGGCGCATGCTCGAAGCCGCCGGCAATACGGGCAAGCTAATCATCCACTATAACTCCACCAGGACCATCCGTGAGAAAAGGGAAGAATGGAGTTCAGAGATGAGGATTATACACGAAAATCAGCTGCTTAAGATCCACCGCTCTCCAGCTTGTAGAGTGACACAGGTCGATGCGGAGAAGGATGTCACCTGGGAGGCCATCACCTGCCAAAGTCACATCTATCGTCGACACCTGAACAGGAACTGAGTACATGTATGTCCTCCAGCGTGAGAGTGGTACCACGGAGTACAAGTACCCACCAGTGCAGCAAGGGACTTCCCATGAGCACATGGACTTGTGCTTGGAGGATGCTGCTATGCTCAGCACTCGACTGCAGGAGTGTCAGCAAGAACTTCAGGATGTTCGGGACACCCTGAAGGAAACGGAGGCATTGCTGCGAGCCTGCTTGAGGGCGAGAGAAAGAGGAGATGGGAATGAACTGTGTGTCACCGTGAATGATACATGGACTCCTGACTCCCCAGATCGCCGAGCGATCAGACGTCGTCGCACTTCTCCACCAGCAGCCTCCCCACCCAAAGCAGAGTCAGAAGGCAGCCGAAATGATGAGGAAGATCCCGAGGAGCCAGCTCAAGAAAACGAGTAGCGTAGAGCCTTTCCCTTAATTTAGAAGGATGTCGAGTAGTCGAGTTGTTACGTTAGTTAATGGTGTGTTAATGCTTGGTGTGTGACGTGAGTTGTGGAAGCCATGAGCAATTGTCCACAGTCTCGTCTTCAGATTGTCTTGCTTTGGTGTGTGAACCCACATGAAATAATATTGCATTTATTTTTGTGAGAGATATGAGACACTAGGAAAGTATAACAAAGCTTCAACACTTTAAAGTACAAACAAGTGAAAGTAGTAAGATAATACGTAATACTTTAAATTAACATTTGGTTGATCATGCCAGATGGCCGGAAGAGGAAAAGGACGTGCTGCCAACCCCGCCAACAACAACGATGAGGCCTGCAACCCTCATCTTTCTGGAGGCCAGGACAGGGGTGGTCGCCGTGAAGAAGTTGATCCTCTCCACCAAATGCTGGAGAATCAAAATCAGCTCATCCAGAACTTGACTCAAGTGGTGGCCAATTTGCATCAAGTTCCACCTCCACAAGCTGCACCACGCCAACCAAGGTTGAGTGAGTTTCTAGGAACTCAACCTCCAAAGTTTGCAAGTGCTGCTGAACCTCTGGAGGCAGATGATTGGCTTAAGACCATTGAGAGCAAGATGAGGATCATACAGTGCCAAGGGTATGAGAGGGTGTTGTTTGCCTCTCATCAATTGCATGGACCTGCTGCTGATTGGTGGACCGCCTACGTGGCTGCCCATCATGACCCTGAGAACATCACTTGGGAAGAGTTCAAGCGTAGCTTCCGCAACCATTACATCCCAAGAGGTGAACTCAAAAACAAGAGGAAGGAGTTTTTGGGACTGCAGCAGGAAAACATGACGGTGAGGGAATACCTCACTAAATTTACTCAACTATCCCGTTATGCCCCACGGGACATAGAGACTGATGAGCAGAAACAGGATTGTTTCGTGGAAGGGCTTACCGCCGAAATGCAGTGTGCGATGTCCTCAAATGAGTATGAAAGCTTCCAAAAGATGGTGGACAGAGCATTTGTGGTGGAAAGGAAGCTGAAGGCCTTGGAAAATGAGAACAAGAGGAAGGCCGGGTGGTCACATCAAGCCTCAGGGAGCAACACTCGCCCACGTCTGATGCAGCAACCTGCAGGGCAGACGAACCGTGCTGCGGTACCCTACTCGTCACCAAGAGGATACAACCCGAACTACAGGCCTCCCGCAACACCAGCGCAGCCACAACGTCAGTTTGTACAGCAGCCTCGCCCCGCATATCCACCTCGACCAGCAGTACAGGGACCTCCAAATCAACCCCAAGACAGCAAAGGCCAGGCACCTAAGGTTGGGGTGCAATGTTTTAGCTGCGGTGAAGTGGGGCACTACGCCCATAAATGCCCAAAGAAGAAGCCCGCACAGCCACAACAGCAGACTGTGATGCGAGGACGGGTGAACCACGTCACTATGGAGGAAGCGCAAGAGGCACCCGACATGGTAGTTGGTAAGTTTCCTGCCAATTTACACCTTGCAACTCTGCTGTTTGATTCTGGTGCTACCCACTCATTCATTGCTCAAGGGTTTGTTAAGAAGCATGACCTAGCAACAACACAAATGAACCATATGCTAGCAGTAAATTCTCCAGGAGGAGAAATAAGGACAAGACAAGTGTGTCCCAAAGTGAACCTAGACATTAATAGGGTGATATTTACTGCTAACCTCATAGTGATAGATTCACAAGGGATAGATATTATCTTGGGTATGGATTGGTTGACAAAACATAAAGGAATCATCCATTGTTCGACTAGAACGGTGGAACTAACTCACCCTAGTGGCACAAGAGTAAAGTTCATAACAATACACGAGCCTAGGAGGGACATTAGATTAAATCAAGTTGAGGTGAAAGTTGAGGAAATCAGGACCATCAGGGAATATCCAGATGTTTTTCCGGAGGAGTTGCCAGGTATGCCTCCCGATCGTGAAGTGGAATTCGCAATTGAGCTAGTACCTGGAACAACCCCGATATACAAGAGACCTTATCGGATGGACTCCAAGCAGCTAGAAGAACTCAAGGATCATTTATGAGAATTGACGGAGAAGGGGTATATTCGTCCTAGTTCCTCACCATGGGGAGCTCCGGTGATATTTGTGCCCAAGAAGGACGGAACCCAAAGGTTATGCGTGGATTACCGTGCATTGAATGAGGTAACCATCAAGAATAAGTACCCATTACCCCGCATTGAAGACTTGTTCGATCAGTTGAGGGGAGCTTGTGTGTTCTCGAAAATTGATCTCAGGTCGGGATACCACCAACTTAAGATAAGGCAATCTGATATCCGCAAGACAGCTTTCGTATCTCGGTACGGACTGTATGAATACACTGTTATGCCTTTCGGGCTAACTAATGCCCCGGCATACTTCATGTACCTCATGAACAAGGTATTCATGGAATATCTGGATAAATTTGTGGTGGTTTTCATAGATGACATTCTCGTCTTCTCCAAAGATGAAGAAGAACATGAGAAACATCTAAGGTTGGTGTTGCAAAGGCTGAAAGAACACCAACTATATGCCAAGTTGAGTAAGTGTGAGTTTTGGCTGAAGAGAGTTCCCTTCTTAGGACATATAATCTCGGAGGGAGGAATCTCCGTGGATCCTTCCAAAATCGAGGATATACAGAAGTGGAAGACCCCTGAGAATGTCGGGGAAGTTCGAAGCTTCTTGCGATTGGCTGGATACTATCGACGGTTTATTGAGGGATTCTCCAAGATCTCGAGACCCCTCACCAAACTGTTGGAGAAGGGAATCGCATTCACATGGACGCCGCAGTGCGAGACGAGTTTTCAGGAGTTAAAGAAGAGATTGACAACAGCCCCAGTGTTGGTTATGCCAGATATGCAGAAGAATTTCACAGTGTACTGCGATGCCTCTGGAAACGGGTTGGGATGTGTTCTAATGCAAGAAGGGCATGTCGTGGCATATGCATCCCGGCAGCTTCGGAAGCACGGGAGAAACTATCCTACACATGACTTAGAACTAGCCGCAGTAGTACACGCGTTGAAAATTTGGCGACACTATTTGATGGGGAAGAGGACAGAGATATATACGGATCATAAGAGTTTGAAATACATTTTTACACAGCCAGATCTCAACCTCAGACAAAGAAGATGGTTAGAGCTAATCAATGACTTTGATGTGGGCATCAACTATCATCCTGGGAAGGCAAACGTCGTGGCCGATGCTTTAAGTCGGAAAGTGCAGGTCAATAAGTTGGGCTTGATGGACATGCCTGCAGAATTGAAGGACGAGGTTATAAGGCTCAATCTATGCCTGGTAAATAGTGGGGAAGCCATCGCCATGGAAGTGGACTCCACACTCGAGCAAGAAATCCGCGAGGGTCAAAAGAATGACGAGAAGATACAAGAGATCAGACAACTCATCAAGGAAAATAAAGCTCCTGGTTTCAGAGAGGATGAACAAGGAACGGTGTGGCACAGGAAAAGAATCTGTGTGCCTGAAGTAAAGGAGATTCGTGAATTGATTTTGAAGGAGGCTCACGATTCTGACTATTCCATTCATCCTGGGAGTACGAAGATGTACCAGGACCTCAAGAGCAGGTATTGGTGGTATGGCATGAAGAGAGATGTCGCGGAACATGTTGCTCTATGTGACACATGTCAGTTGGTGAAAGCAGAACATCAACGACCTGCAGGATTATTGCAACCACTCAAAGTGCCTGAATGGAAATGGGAAGAAATCGGTATGGATTTCATAGTGGGATTGCCTAGGACCCAATCAGGATATGATTCAATATGGGTCATCATCGACAGGCTAACCAAGGTAGCTCATTTCATCCCCGTGAAAGAAAGCTACAACGGATCCAAATTGGCAGAATTGTACATGTCAAGGATCGTGTGTTACCATGGAGTGCCAAAGAAGATTGTGTCGGATCGAGGGACACAGTTCACCTCAAGGTTCTGGCAGAAGTTGCACGAAACCATGGGAACCCATCTGAACTTTAGTTCTGCCTATCATCCCCAAACTGACGGGCAGACGGAGAGAACCAATCAGATCCTTGAAGATATGCTGAGGGCATTTGCACTCAAAAACAATCGGAGTTGGGACAAGAACTTACCGTATGCGGAGTTTTTCTATAACAACAGCTATCAAGCTAGTATGAAGATGTCACCGTTTGAAGCCTTGTACGGGAGGAAGTGCAGAACTCCCCTATTTTGGAACCAAACGGGGGAAAGTAAAGTGTTTGGTCCAGAAGTACTACAAGAAGCTGAGGCGAAGGTGAGGGAAATTTGCAACAATTTCAGGATAGCACAGACACGCCAAAAGAGCTATGCCGATGTACGAAGAAGAGAGCTCGTTTTCAACGTGGGAGACTATGTCTATCTCAAGGTGTCCCCTATCAGAGGACTTCGTCGGTTCAAGGTAAAAGGGAAGTTGTCACCTCGATACATCGGACCCTTTCAAGTTCTAGAAAGGAAAGGCGAAGTGGCGTATCAACTAGAGTTACCGGCTCGTCTATTGGATGTGCACGATGTGTTCCATGTGTCACAACTCAAGAAATGCCTGAGAACGCCTAAAGAGGTGTTACCCATGAATGAAGTGGACGTAGCTGAGGATTTGTCTTATGTCGAGCAACCATACAAGATTTTGGAGACAATGGAACGCCTCACCAGAAATAAAAGAATCCGGATGTGCAAGGTGCAGTGGAAACATCACTCAGAAGAGGAAGCCACCTGGGAGCGGGAAGATGAGCTCAAGGCACAATTTCCGGAATTGTTTTCTTAGAACCACCAATCTCGAGGATGAGATTTCTTTTAAGGGGGGTAGAGCTGTAACACCCCAAAATATTGTTAAGACCCAAAATCATGTTAAGAGGGGAATTTAAAAATTTTTGGACGTGTTGCATGTTTTGCAACAATTTAAATTCAAACTGGAATTCAAATTAAACTCAAAACAGAAAAGAAATAGAAAAAGAAAAAGGAAAACAGAAAAAAACCGGCCAGTGGGCCGAAACCCACCAGCCGGCCCACCCTGCCCCCGCGCCAGCCCGCAGCCTCGCGCCCGCGCTCTCTCTCTCAGACAGGTGGGACCCACCTGTCATCCCTAACCCCCGATCGTCCGAAACTCGGACTGTTCACCCACGCGCGCGCGCGATCGCAACCGACCGGATTTCCGGTCGAATTCTGGTTCCGGAGGACTCCCACTCGATCCAAACAAACCCACCGCCCTCCCCCGTCTATAAAAACCCCGGCCTCGTTCTGTTTTTCCCACGCGATCCGCCGTTTTTACTCCGGTGAGAACCCGAGCCTTCTCCGGCGAATTCTGGCCGATATACGCTCGGAAATTCCGATCTAACTCGCTAGTCTTGATCCACCGCCTCCGGGGAACCCTGCAGGTGCAGAAAACTCGGTGACTTGCGGTTCAAACACAGCGCCGATGAGCTTCGCCGTGGTTTCACTTCGGACCTCGTCGCCGACAGCCTTCCAGGACCTCCGAGCTCAAGAAAACCCCCGAGGTGAGATCCCCGACCTCCCCTCCACCGATCTATGCCATAAAATCACAGTTCTAGGAAGAATTCCCGAAGATCCGAAACTCTCCGGCGAGATCGCCGCCTCCCGCCGCCGTGCGCCGCCGGACAGCGCCGCCTGCGCTCGGTTAGAGCGACGTGGCCGCTTGTGCGCCGTTTATTTTAAATCGCACGGTAGAGTTTAAATCCCCGCGTACTGGTTCGACGTTATAATCTCAGCCGTCGGTTTAAAATCGGACGGTCCACGTCAGCCCCACGTTATAAAGACTGGAAATCTTACGTGCTACCCCCTGGTGTTCTCGGGAAATAAGAGCTAGCCCCGGAAACTTCTGATCTAGCCCCTGGAACTTCAGAAAATCATGTAAATTCATTTAAAAATCAGTTTTAGTCCCTGGACTTAATAAAAATTAGGAAAAACTCCTCTGTTATGTACAGCTAGACACCTGAAAATTTTTAAAATAATATTATAGACCCTGTAGTGGGGTGAGTTTACCTTTTTAGCCCTGTTTAATGTTTAATTTAGGAAATTGAATGTGTGGCTAGTGTTTAAAATTTAAAAAGTGGGACAAACATATTGTCAAAATTAAATTAAAAACTTTCTCAGTATTTAGAAAACTTTGGAGTGAGATAAAAATATATTTTGGGCTGAAATGAATCTGTTTAATTTATTATTCACATTTAGGGACACATTTTTAAGTAAAGAATAGTTCTGGAAAATAGGGAAAATAATTGTAAAATAGTTTACATCAGAGGAAAAAGGTCAAAAATATATTAGTAAATATTTTAGATCAGAACCTATTCTGTTTAGATGATGTGTCTTATTATTTTCATAATAAAGTTCACATTTAGGCATAGGAAATAAATCTGAAAATATAGCAACTAGTAAATGATAAATGGAGTTCTAAAATCCAAAGAATTCAGTTTAGGGTTGGTGGAAATTCTGAAGACACATATGGAGAAGGAAAATAAATTTCATGCATACTTGGTAGCTAAAAGGTGTAGTAATTGAATATAAGGAATTTATTTAAATTGGAAAGTCATATATATAGTATGTAAGTATAAATGTGAACACAAAAGTAGGAATCATATACACATGATTAAAAGTGCATGCAAGCCACAAATCAACACACATAGAATAACCACAACACATATAATTGTGAATGACTTTCATAAATGTGAATGTGTGGTTTGTATGAAGTGGAAGTGTGAACTATGTCTTATGGATTGTTGTTTTTCTTTTGCTATGTGTGATGGTATGATGTAGAACCTGCTCAAGAGCAAGTTATTCCTTTCCAAGATCAGGACTACCCATTTCAAGAGCAGCAGGAAGGAGGCAAGTGTCCTTGACCACTTTGATCCTATGCTAGGATGTGTAGCTAGCATTATTTGCATTGTCAATTGAAATATGAAACCCATGCTAGGAAGTTTCCCTAGAATTGATTACCTTGTTTCCTTGTAGCTTGGATTGGGATTTATTTTACCATGTCATTTATTATTATGCATATGCTTAGCCATGCTTAGAATAGAATATTTGGGATATGAGATCATCAGTTTATTTTACCATACTCTTGAATTCGATATTGCGAGTTATGTAGAGGTAGGGATCAAGGCAAGTTGGATGTTTTGATTGTGTGCTGGGTGCACGAGACTCGGGTTTGTGTTTAGTACTTGCCTGGATCCTAAGGACCGGTTTATGGAGCATGTAACCTGGCTTTACAGTGCCAACCACATGCTGAGATGGGGCAGCTTGGCCAATTAATTAGGTGTATCCCCGGCGTAGTATGGGTGTGTTGGATGGTGCGGGGAATAGGTGTCAGCTGGACTACCATATAAACCGCAAGGCTCAAGAGGGGGCCACTGCAACGGGGTTGCAGCCTCTTGTATGCTGTTAGGGGTGAAACCTCAGTGGGCCCACGCTCGTCGGGAATCCCTTTGTAAAGGCTTCGTAGTGATCTCCTGGCTACACACCTGGGATGTGTGAATGTGGTTCGTAGCCACTGGCATAATGGAGGTTCTTTTAGTCCACCCGGCAACGGGGGATGAAATCACTACATGTGGGTACAGTGGTACAAACTCTGCAGAGTCAAAACTGTCATGACAGCCGTGCTCACGGTCAAGAGCGGCTTGGACTTATTCATGATTAGAGGATTGATGGTTTTGGAAGTTGTGGATGTTAAGCGGGGAGCTTATCATTGGAAATGATGTTATGGTTATTGGATTATGATGATGGGATGGGAGATTGGGACCATTTCACCTATGTAGTAATGTTGGTGGTTAATAAGCTAAGGTGATAGGTATTAGTTGCGTAGTGCTTTAACCATGAGTTCAACCTCTCCTTGTTCTAGCTATGCATGATATAATTTTCCCACACTTGCTGAGTACCATTGGTACTCAACCTTGCATATTTTGTTGGTTTATATTGCTGCTCAGGTCAAGATAATGAGGTGGTGTATAATGACCAAGACTTTGGACCCGAAGAAGGTTTCTAGGTTCATGGAGACCCCCGGGCAACTCCTGTGACGGAGCCCTCAAGAATAATATTCCGCTGCTAGTTTATTTACTTGTGATGAACTTATTATTGTCCATCGAGACATTTGCTATGTAAGACTTATTTATATTCGACACCTGGCTTGTAATAAATGATGCTTCACTATTTGTCATCACATGTATGAGAAAATGATCCTGGCATACATGTGATATTCACTTGGTTGTTCTTCGGAAAAACCGGGTGTGACAACACGAGATCATGAGAAGCACAACCAAAGATTATATCATCCACATACACTTGAACGAATAATGAGTCATTGCCATGCTTAAGTACAAAAAGAGTTTTATCAAACTTGCCCATGGTAAACCCCTTTTTAAGTAAGAATGTTTTTAACCTATCATACCATGCTCTAGGGGCTTGTTTTAGACCGTACAAGGCTTTGGACAGTTTGTAAACATGATTAAGAAAATTTGGATATTCAAAACCCGGTGGCTGCTTAACATAAACCTCCTCCTCTATGTAGCCATTAAGAAAAGCACTTTTAACATCCATTTGATATAACTTGAAACCTTTAGATGCAGCAAATGCTAATAAAATTCTGATAGCTTCTAATCTAGCAACAGGAGCAAATGTTTCATCAAAATCTAGACCTTCAATTTGAGTGAAACCTTGAGCAACCAACCTAGCTTTATTCCTAACTACAACCCCATCCTCACTTTGCTTATTTTTAAATACCCATTTTGTTCCAATTAATGTGTGACCTTGAGGTGGAGGTACAAGTTTCCAAACATTATTTCTTTCAAAATTTTCTAACTCTTCTTGCATGGCATTAATCCAAGATTCATTAGTGAGTGCGTGTGATATATCCTTGGGTTCAAAAGAAGCAACAAAAGCAGAATGAGCATGAGAGTTTGGATCGCAAAACCTGGACCGAGTGACTCGTTCATGCAAGCTTCCAATGATTTGTTGTGGAGGATGACTTTTGAGTACTCGGAGGGGAGTAGACACTTCACAAGCACCTTCTTCTTCATGTTCGGACCTTTGATTAGGAGAGCTTGTTGATTGAGGAAGGTCCGAACCAGCAGTAGTGACTGTTGGTGCTGGTTATGGTGCAAAATCAGCAGCTTGATCGTTATTTACTTCCGAGTTTTCGGGCAGCAGCACCACTTCTTCATCATCTTCAATAAAAATACTCCCCCCTGCGGATATGGATCTGGACCTGCAATATCGGAGCTAGTACTTGGGCTAGCTTCATCAAAAGAAACCTCGCAAGTCTCCACAATTTTGTTACTGTCAAGTAAAAGCACACGGTAGCCTCTAGTATGAGATGGATAACCAAGAAACATGCCATCAACAGATCTAGCTTCAAATTTATCAAGATTACCATGTTTCTTAACAAAACATTTGCAACCAAAAACCCTAAAGTGTGTAACACTAGGCCTATGTCCAAACCGGAGCTCATATGGGTTTTTTCCAAGCTTAGCACGCAAGAAAACACGATTTGAGACATAACAAGTGGTTGCAATTGCATCAGCCCAAAATTTCCTAGGAGTTTGATATTCATCAAGCATAGTCCTAGCCATCTCAACTAAGGTCCTGTTCTTTCTTTCTACGACACCATTTTGTTGTGGTACATAGGGTGAAGAGTATTGATGATCTATTCCATTTTCAGCACAAAAGTGATCAAAGGATTGGTTTTTAAATTCAGTTCCGTTATCACTTCTAATTGCTTTTAATGATCCTGGGTGATCAATAGATAATCTAAGAAATAAAGTTCTAAAATGACTAAAAGCTTCATTCTTAGATGCCATAAAATAAACCCAAGAATATCTGGAATAATCATCAACAATCACAAGCACATACCATTTACCTCCGAAGGATTGAACACGTGCCGGACCTACTGTGTCAAGATGTAAAAGTTGTCCCGGTTCAGCTGTCATGGTCATTGTGAGAGGAGCATGTGAACCTGCAACAAACTTAGCATGTATACAAGAAGAGCACACAATATCATTGTCTTTTTTAAGCTTCGGCAGCCCACATATGCGATCGAGAGCACTAACACGAGTGAGATGATCAAAGCCTATGTGACCAAGTCTATGATGCCAAAAATATAGATCCTTTGTATCATTAGCAACTAGACACCGATGCTTAGAAGTTGACAAATCAAAATCATCTTTAAAAACTCTTCCAAACCTAGACATGTTAAACAAAAGCTCACCTTTTGAATCTACAACCTTGCAGCAATTTTTAGCAAAGCTAACCTCTAGATTTTCATCTAGCAATTGTGAAACCGAAAGCAAGTTGTATTTCAAATTTTTAACAAGTGCCACATCTTTCAAAGTGTAGAGATTGTTTACTCTAACCGATCCTTTAGCAATTATGGGAGTAGAAGAGTTATCGGCGAAAGTAACATTTTCTACACGTGACACAAAAGAGAGAGAGGAGAACCATTCTTTGTTACCGGTCATGTGGCGTGAGCAACCTGAATCCACAATCCAAATGTTCTCCTTCCTCAAATGTGAAACCTACACAGCAGCACAATACGTCGATGACTCAATACTGGGGTTAGTTAAAAAACTTTTAGGAATCCAGTACTGAGTCACACGACGTCCAGCAGGAATAACACGCGAAAGCTGAGAAGGTACAGCAGGTTTATGAGCCAAACATTGAAATTTTTTGTTCCCAACTACTGACTTAGAAGATGTGTTATATGTAGCACAAAAAACAGTAGGTCCGGGAGCAAGTTTTTGACTCATTACAGCAGGTTGCAAGCTCCGAACATTCGGTCTAGCAGATTTTGCTTGGTTGTTATGTGATCTAGCAAGTATTCTTTGTTTCTTATCGTGTTTAGCTAGTCTATAACAAAAATCCATGCCATGACCATCTCTACCACAGTAGGTACAATGAAAAATAACCTTATTATCATGTCTAGATGAGCAAGCAACACGTTTATTAGAACCCGAATGGGACAGTACTCCTGCAGATTTGATCACCTCTTTTTGTCTAGGAGCTGTTTGAATCAAACCGCTTCCTAATGACTTTACAACTTTAGGTGGGTGTGCCTTAGCATGAGCATGAGAATTAAAACCTAAACCAGTTTTATAATTACAAGACTTGGAAGAATTCAGCAGCAAGTTTAGGTTCTTATTTGCATTAGAAAACCGATCTAGTGTCCTATGCATGTCATCAAGTTTATTGGACAGATCAAAGCAGTTTTCACATGAAGTTTTTCCTTTTAGTTTGCAATTTGAACAATATTTAACTTCATGCACACGTAAAGCATTGTTCAAAATAGAAATCTCATTCATAGCATCATTTAGTTTCTTATTCAGATCATCACATGAAGAACAATGCAAATCAATTGTAGAACAACAAGCATCTTTCAAATTTTTATCATTAAGTGCAGCAAGCTCTTTGTTCTTTTCAATTTCAAGTTCAAGTTTATCAAGTGTAGATGCGTGGGCACTTCTTAAAGAGGATAATTGTTCATAAATCAAATCACATGAGGAACAAGAATCATCACTAGGAATCAAAGTTTTTAAATGATTAATTTCAGATTCTAGTAATTCAATTTTAACAGCATTGTTCCTAAGTTTTTTATCCTTTTTCTTTAATATAACAGTGGCACGAGAAATAGCATCACACATTTCTTCGCAAGTGGGACATACCTCTTCATCGTCGCTATTGTGTTCTGCCTCCTCGGAGCTTGAACTTGACTTGCTCGCCATGCAGCACATATTTGCCATAGCTTCTTCATCTTCATCACTACCGGTGTCCACATCACTTGAGCCGAAATCTTGAAGTGCAGAGATCATACTATGCACTATGTTGCGCATTGATAAATCTTTCTTCTTCTTAGTCTTTGCAAACAATTTCTTCGGCCTTGTTTGCTTTTCTTCACGTGAAGTCGGACCTGAAAGGTTAGGGCACTCCGTACGAAAATGTCCTGTCTTACCACATTCAAAACATCGTTGAGGTCCGGAGCTTCCTCTCCTTCTAGTTCTCACATTTTGCAATGCTTTTGAGAACCGAGTAGAGATGAGTGCAAGCTCCTCCTCTGGAAACTCTTCAATCTATTCAAGGGTTAGAGAGGACAGCAAAGAGAGTGCACCACTAGATGATGATTGACTAGAACTAGACATGTCACGTTGCGAAACAAATGCAATAGACTTGTTGGGGTTTTTATGTGAGATGATGTCAATTTCATGAGTTTTCAATTTAGAATAAAGCACGTCTAAAGTAAGAGAACTCATGACAGTAGATTCACGAATAGATGTAACTTTCATCTCCCAAATTGACATATCTAATGCTCCTAACAATTGTCTAGCATTTTCAGCATCTGAAAAGTTAGCATTGACACTACGCAAGTTGCTGAGAATTTTATTAAAGCGGGCAAAAAGGTCGTCAATTGACTCACCGGGTTGCATCTCAAAACGCATGTATTCTTTCTTTAACATATCTTGCCTTACCTCCTTGATCGTACTGGATCCTTCATGGTAGTCACAAAGAGTTTTCCAAACATCATATGCAGATCGGAGGTGTGCAACACGGTCGAAGTCGCTTTGAGTCAATCCTTGGATGATCAAGTTGCGAGCCTTGTTGTTGTTGTCAACATCTCTCATGTTCGCAGCCGTAACTTGATCGTTGGGTGGTACATCGAAGTTCCGGTAGATCTTTTCCCATATGGCGAAGCCTTGCGCCTGTATGTAGGCCTCCATCCGCGCCTTCCAAACCTGAAAATCGATGCCATTGAACACACAAGGTTTTGCGGAGTACTTCTCCATGATGGTTAGTCAAAACACGTGCAAATCACAAAGATTAGAGCACCTTGGCTCTGATACCAATTGTAGGATCGAAGAGCACGTGAAAAGCTACCAGAGGGGGTGAATGGTAGATTAAAACTTTTCGCAGCGGAAACAACAAAAACCCCTAAGCAAAAAATCAATCGGTTAAAGAAACCATGTGTGCAAGTGTTTTCAAACGTGTTCAACCGTGACAAATCAAGTAGAGAGGTAGAGAATCAAGTCACGGATCTAATGCAACAAGAATCACTTGAAAACACGAAGTAAAACTTGAGATACGATCAAAACATTAAACAAAGATCAATCTGTTCTACCCGATATAAAACAGATCTGCAACGCTGCAAAGAAACTCGTGTATCTCAAAAACTACAGATACGAAGCTCATGAAAATTTCACAGATGATAGATAATTGAGTTGTGAAGACAACCCAAAAAGAATCACGTCAATTGGATCTGTAAAACTCGAGTTATAAACGAAACACCGAAGCAACGTCGGTCTGTCCAGAAACTCGGCGAGAAAAACTTGACGAAAAACAAGTCGGACGAACAAGGCACAAAAGCTCCTCGAAACTATGAACTTTATTCAATATAAATACAAGAGGAACAGCCCAAAGTCGTGCACCATGAGCTCTGGCCTCCCTTGCTTATATAACCAGCTCTATGGCCAATCCAATTCAAACTAGGACTCCTACTCCTACTTGGATTCAAACTGTAACTTTCCAATACTGCTCAAGACTCTTCTATACGCAGATAGAAGCAATCTTAAGACTTCCAAACACCTTAGGAACGTCCCAAACATTCCTAAAACAACTCAAATTCGTGACCCACACAAAATCCTATCATAACCAACTCAAAACTTTCCATATTTGAGTCAAACACGACTCAGCCGCAGCCTGAGTCCATAACCTAGTCGGTTGGACCTTTCCGGCCAATTCTTTACGTCCACTTCTCTTCATCACGCCTTGGAACAATGTTGCCACGTCCATGCACTCTTTGCACACGTGCAAACACCTTCCAACGACGTACACGCAACCTTCATATGCACTGCCCTTGATCCAAACATGTTGCGCGACCTCCCGATCAACTCAACCACAGCTCCTCCCGAACTTGGTTGTTGGAACCTCATCTCCTCCCTGAGACTAGTCCAAGGATCCCGTCACCGGCCATGTCTTGAACTCAAGCAACACTTGCACATGAATAAACAACCAATTCTTCCGAGCACAAGTCCTCGACTTGACTCACGTTAGATCGAAAACCACAACACCTTACATGAGCACGTCACATAAGCATGTTGCAAACCATATCAAATGATAACAGCCATAACCACCAAAACACACCAAAAACTTAGCAAATTAATACTAAGCAAACCTTCCCATAAAGCAAGTTTGAAACATTGCGAGTTAAAAGCAAAAACAAGACGCTGCAGTTCTACGAGTTGAACTTCACGGGAGCTCCCCGAAAACAAGCTCCGGACCTCACAGAAGCTCTCCGGACCTTGCAGGAGCTCTCCGGACCTTGCGTCAGACCTTGCCAACACTTGGCGGACCTAACAAAGAACTTGTCGGACCTTGCCACAGAAGAATGTTTTGGCAATATTCAAAACTTTGAATGTTAATGCTAACTTTTATCCTAATTGCCAATGTATTCAGCACACATAGGTCTCACAATAACTTATGCAGTATCTGTGAGCATGAAGCTCAGCAAGACTGACCCGTCACCCTAGTCATGAAACTCTACATGATGAAATTAGAGGGCTGATTATATAAGTTTGCACAAACGATGAACTTGAGCTAAAGGAAAGTCCTTACTTCAAGTGTTAAGCAACTTTTATAACCCTCGCGCAACTTACATCGAGACTCCACAATCAAACAAGAAACGCTTCATCTCGATGTCACTTACCCGAGGTGACAATAAATTTAGTGAAAGTGTTGATCGTTCGTCATCTCCATTATGAGGATTACTCACGAAGCATTATTAACTTTCCCAGTTTATTACTACGTCACGACGCAGAGAACAAGTATGCTCGGTCCATTCCGCGAGCGACGGTGATTGCAATCAAAAACACCCGGCTGACATGACACGTACGCCCGTACTCGACGTTGCACATAGCAACCGTCACTGACGTCGTACGTGGCAACCTTTCACACGACACCCAAATGTCGAACCAGTCCCGCCGACTGGGATTAAGTCTCTCTACGGCAAACCCTCATAGAGCCGACTTCTCTATCCTTTCAGCATCGTCATCAGACGGTGAGGTATGCCTCGACACCTAGGTTAACATGTTACATTGGTTTCCTGGGTCCCATATAGCCAGTATGCATCCGGTACACAACTCAAACTTGTCCAACGGGCCGCACACGAGAACGGGCCTTAATCGACTCAGACATAGACTAGGTTCACAGGACCACGTCCTTGAGCCTTCCATCCACTGCCCGGTCTCCATTCCCAACTATGAGGATCAATTCCCAACTCTTCCAATTGATCCCCCTTAGTCCCGGTTCACGAGTAGGAAACTGCCCACTCGAGTTTTGCTTCTTTTAATCCACTTTTGTTAATTTGAGATCAGCAGTTATAATCAATTGATAGTCTACTCTACATTATACTCCAGGGTTTTCTCGGTCATGCATTTGGAGTGTCATACCACCTAGACTTAATGCAATAAACAAGATGCTAGACATATAAAGTGAATACAAATAAAAACTTGTAATATTTTGATGCAAACCAGGGCTTGCCTTTGTTTTGCAGGGAAATAATATATATATCTCAGTTAGTGAAGACCACTTGGTTTGATCTCTTGCTTCCCCCCTTTGATCTCTACTCCAATGCCTTCAAGTTCTTCACGTAGATGCTACATGTAATGAATATGCACATATGTTCAATTGTAAAGATTTGGCTACAAGTTCTAATGACAAGTTATAAAAAAAACTGGAACTCTGTGTAAGTATTTAAAATGACACTGGGGCTAGTGGTTTGGTTTGGGTGAAGCAACATGATCAAGTGATAATTACATTTCATCACTTGTGTGCTACTCATCTAAATAAGTTGAACAGGATAGTGGTGATCCAGAGCTCCAATGGAGCTGAAAATTGTCATGTGAGTTCCTTGTCACAAGAAAGTCCTCTGTGGCGGTTACTTCGCGTGGAGTAGAAAGGAACCGACCCAATTTAGATATTGGTGCTAATGACCAATGGGCCCCACCTTCCCCCTTATACCTTTCCAATTTTTCTCACAAATATCTCCACACTTTGGCAATTGCTGGAAATCAAATGGTGAGAACTCAAATCTGAAATATTTGTGGACATTTGAACAAGTTTTCTCCAAATTCAAATGTATATTTGAATTCATTGCAAATTTAAATCCATTTGGAAAATGGATAGCAAACATCTTCAAAAATTCATGAGAATTTGTCTCCCTCATAATTTGGACCTGAAGAATTTAAATGTGCCCTCTGATCCTTGAGTTGGCCATTGCAAATACAAATTTTTCAAACAACAGTTTGAAGTCCCTTTTTGGAAAGGGCCTTCTTTGCCTTGAAGTAAACCATTTAATTCAAACTGAAATTTAAGTCCTCTTTGGTGATGACCCATCTGAATTTGGGTGAAACACTTTGGTTTGCTCCAAGCCCATGCTTGATCAATCTTGGTCCCAAGCGGAACCTCACAAGTTCAGTTTTGACCATGTCCCTCAAATTTGAATTTGAAGGTGATCTCAAACAATGCTCTGAACAAATGGTATATGAGCTTAAAATCCCTCCTATTTTGGAACTTAAGCTCTTCAATACCTGAGGACTGCAATGGTCATCTCATATATACGCTTTTGGACCATCTGAACATGAATGCTTCGCAAGGGTTTAAAAATGGGGTTTAAACTTTCCTCCCCTCTACTCATAGAGAATGTTGTCACACCCGGTTTTTCCGAAGAAACAACCAAGTGAATATCACATGTATGCCAGGATCATTTTCTCATACATGTGATGACAAATAGTGAAGCATCATTTATTACAAGCCAGGTGTCGAATATAAGTAAGTCTTACATAGTAAATGTCTCGATGGACAATAATAAGTTCATCACAAGTAAATAAACTAGCAGCGGAATATTATTCTTGAGGGCTCCATCACAGGCGTTGCCCGGGGGTCTCCATGAACCTAGAAACCTTCTTCGGGTCCAAAGTCTTGGTCATTATACACCACCTCATTATCTTGACCTGAGCAGCAATATAAACCAACAAATATGCAAGGTTGAGTACCAATGGTACTCAGCAAGTGTGGGAAAATTATGTCATGCATGGCTAGAACAAGGAGAGGTTGAACTCATGGTTAAAGCACTATGCAATTAATACCTATCACCTTAGCTTGTTAAGCACCTACATTACTACACAGGTGAAATGGTCCCAATCTCCCATCCCATCATCATAATCCAATAACCATAACATCATTTCCAATGTTAAGCTCCCCGCTTAACTTCCGAAACCATCAATCCTCTAATCATGAATAAGTCCAAGCCGCTCTTGACCGTGAGCACGGCTGTCATGACAGTTTTGACTCTGCAGAGTTTGTACCACTGTTCCCACATGTAGTGATTTCATCCCCCATTGCCGGGTGGACTAAAAGAACCTCCATTATGCCAGTGGCTACGAACCACATTCACACTTCCCAGGTGTGTAGCCAGGAGATCACTACGAAGCCTTTACAAAGGGATTCCCGACGAGCGTGGGCCCACTGAGGTTTCACCCCTAACAGCATACAAGAGGCTCCAACCCCGCTGCAGTGGCCCCCTCTTGAGCCTTGCGGTTCATATGGTAGTCCAGCTGACACCTACTCCCCGCACCATCCAACACACCCATACTACGCCGGGGATACACCTAATTAATTGGCCAAGCTGCCCCATCTCAGCATGTGGTTGGCACTGTAAAGCCAGGTTACATGCTCCATGAACCGGTCCTTAGGATCCAGGCAAGTACTAAACACAAACCCGAGTCTCGTGCACCCAGCACACAACCAAAACATCCAACTTGCCTTGATCCCTACCTCTACATAACTCACAGTATCTAATTCAAGAGTATGGTAAAATAAACTGATGATCTCATATCCCAAATATCCCATTCTAAGCATGGCTAAGCATATGCATAATAATAAATGACATGATAAAATATATCCCAACCCAAGCTACAAGGAAACAAGGTAATGCAATTCTAGGGAAACTTCCTAGCATGGGTTTCATATTTCAATTGACAATGCAAGTAATTCTAGCTACACATCCTAGCATAGGATCAAAGTGGTCAAGGACACTTGCCTCCTTCTTGCTGCTCTTGAAATGGATAGTCCTGATCTTGGAAAGGAATAACTTGCTCTTGAGCAGGTTCTACATCATACCATCACACATAGCAAAAGAAAAACAACAATCATAAGACATAGTTCACACTTCTACTTTATACAAACCACACATTCACATTTATGGAAGTCCTTCACCATTATATGTGTGGTGGTTACTTTATGTGTGTTGAGTTGTGGCTTGCATGCACTTTTAATCATGTGTATATGATTCCTACTTTTGTGTTCACATTTATACTTACATACTATATATATGAGTTTCCAATAAATTTGTTATATTCAACTACTACACCTTTTCATTACCAAATATGTATGAAAAGTATTTTTCTTCTCCATATGTGCCTTCATAATTTCTACCAATCCCTAAACTGAACTCTTTGGATTTTTAAAAACTCCATTTATCATTTACTAGTTGCTATATTTTCAGATTTATATTCCTATGCATAATTGTGTACTTTATTATGAAATTGGTAATACTCATCATCTAAACAGAATAGGTTCTGGTCCTAAATAATTTAATAACATATTTTGACCTTTGCCTCTGATGTAAACTATTTCATAATTATTTTCCCTATTTTCTAGAACTATTTATTACTTAAAAATGTGTCCCTAATTGTGAATAATAAATTAAACAGATTCAATTCAGTCCAAAATATGTTTTTATCTCACTCCAAAATTTCCTAAACACTGAGAAAGTCTTTAACTTAATTTTGACAATATGTTTGTCCCACTTTTAATTTTTAAACACTAGTTACATATTCAATTTTCTAAATTAAATACTAAACAGGGCTAAAATGATGAACTCACCCCATTACAGGGTCTATAATATTATTTTCAGAATTTCCAGGGGTCTAGCTACACTTATCCGAGGTGTTTTTCCTAATTTTTATTAAGTCCAGGGGCTAAAACTGATTTTTAAATGAATTTACATGATTTTCTGGAGTTCCAGGGGCTAGATCTGAAGTTTCCGGGGCTAGCTCTTATTTCCCGAGAACCCCAGGGGGTAGCACGTAAGAATTCCAGTCTTTATAACGCAGGGCTGACGTGGACCGTCTGATTTTAAACCGACGGCCGAGATTATAACATCGAACCGGTACGCGGGGGTTTAAACCCTACCGTGCGATTTAAAATAAACGGCGCACAAGCGGCCACGTCGCTCTGATCGAGCGCAGGCGGAGCTGCCGGCGGCACACGGCGGCGGGAAGCGGCGATCTCGCCGGAAACTTTCGGATCCTCGAGAATTCTGCCTAGAACTGTGATCTTATGGCATAGATCGGTAGAGGGGAGGTCGGGGATCTCACCTCGGGGATTTCTTGAGCTTGGAGGTCCTGGAAGGTGATCGGCGACGAGGTCCGAGGCAAAACAACGGCGAAGCTCGTCGGCGCTGTGTTTACACCGCAAGTCACCGAGTTTTCTGCACCTGCAAGGTTCCCCGGAGGCGGTGGATCAAGATCAGCAAGTTAGATCGGAGTTTCCGAGCTTAGATCGGCCAGAATTCACCGGAGAAGTCTCGGTTCTCACCGGAGTAAAAATCGGCGATCGCGTGGGAAAAACAGAACGAGGCCGGGGTTTTTATAGACGGGGGAGGGTGGCGGGGTGGTTTAGATCATGTCCGCGTCGGCTACAAACAGAATTCAGCGGGGTTTACGTCGAAATCCCGATCGGTTTCGATTCGGGCGCGGGGGGTCCGGCGCTGGTGCGAGGTAGACGAAGCTCGGGTGGGTCCCGCCTGTCAGCGTGAGAAAGCGCGGGCGCGCGGCTGCGGGCTGGCGCGGGGTAAGTTGGGCCGGCTGGTGGGTTTCGGCCCACTGGCCGGTTTTTTTCTGTTTTCTCTTTGTCTTTTTCCATTTCTTTTCTGATTTGAGTTTAATTTGAATTCCAGTTTGAATTTGAATTTTTGCAAAACATGCAACACGTCCAAAAAATTTTAAATTCCCCTCTTAACATGATTTAGTGTTTTGAATCAAAATTTTGGGGTGTTACAGCTCTACCCCCCTTAAAAGAAATCTCGTCCTCGAGATTAGTGTTTCTAAGAAAACAATCCCGGAAATTGTGCCTTGAGCTCATCTTCCCGCTCCCAGGTGGCTTCCTCTTCCGAGTGATGCTTCCACTGCACTTTGCACATCCGAATTCTTTTATTTCTGGTGAGGCGTTCCATTGTCTCCAAAATCTTGTATGGTTGCTCGGCATAAGACAAATCCTCAGCTACGTCCACTTCATTCATGGGTAACACTTCTTCAGGCGTCCTCAAACATTTCTTGAGTTGTGACACATGGAATACATCGTGCACATCCGATAGATGAGCCGGTAACTCTAGTTGATACGCCACTTCGCCTTTCCTTTCCAAAACTTGAAAGGGTCCGATGTATCGAGGTGACAACTTCCCTTTCACCTTGAACCGACGAAGTCCTCTGATAGGGGACACCTTGAGATAGACATAGTCTCCCACGTTGAAAACGAGTTCTCTTCTTCGTACATCGGCATAGCTCTTTTGGCGTGTCTGTGCTATCCTCAAATTGTTGCGAATTTCCCTCACCTTCGCCTCGGCTTCTTGTAGTACTTCTGGACCAAACACTTTACTTTCCCCTGTTTGGTTCCAAAATAGGGGAGTTCTGCACTTCCTCCCATACAAGGCTTCAAACGGTGACATCTTCATACTAGCTTGATAGCTGTTGTTATAAGAAAACTCCGCATATGGTAAGTTCTTGTCCCAACTCCTATTGTTTTTGAG
Organism: Neostapfia colusana; assembly: GCA_030760725.1. Classification (NCBI taxonomy): domain Eukaryota; kingdom Viridiplantae; phylum Streptophyta; class Magnoliopsida; order Poales; family Poaceae; genus Neostapfia; species Neostapfia colusana. The sequence goes on from JASWHV010000011.1 coordinate 24,472,967, forward strand.
TGCACATGCCCTTAGCATATCTTCAAGGATCTGATTGGTTCTTTCCGTCTGCCCATCAGTTTGGGGATAATAGGCAGACTAAAGTTCAGATGGGTTCCCATGGTTTCATGCAACTTCTGCCAAAACCTCGAGGTGAACTGTGTCCCTCGGTCCGACACAATCTTCTTTGGCACTCCATGGTAACACACGATCCTTGACATGTACAACTCTGCCAATTTGGAGCCGCTGTAGCTTTCTTTCACGGGGATGAAATGAGCTACCTTTGTTAGCCTATCAATGATGACCCATATCGAATCATACCCTGATTGGGTCCTAGGCAATCCCACGATGAAATCCATGCTGATTTCTTCCCATTTCCATTCAGGCACTTTGAGTGGTTGCAATAATCCCGCGGGTCGTTGATGTTCTGCTTTCACCAACTGACATGTGTCACATAGGGCAACATGTTCCGCGACATCTCGCTTCATGCCATACCACCAATACCTGCTCTTGAGGTCCTGGTACATCTTCGTACTCCCAGGATGAATGGAATAGTCGGAATCATGAGCCTCCTTCAAAATTAATTCACGGATCTCCTTTACTTCTGGCACACAGATCCTTTTCCCGTGCCACACCGTACCTTGTTCATCCTCTCTGAAACCTGGAGCTTTATTTTCCTTGATGAGTTTCCTGATTTCCTGTATCTTCTCATCATTCTTTTGGCCCTCGCGTATGTCTCGCTCGAGTGTGGAGTCCACTTCCATGGCGATGGCTTCACCACTATTCACAAGGCATAGATTGAGCCGTATAACCTCGTCCTTCAATTCTGCAGGCATGTCCTTCAAGCTTAACTTATTGACCTGCACTTTCCGACTCAAAGCATCGGCCACGACGTTTGCTTTCCCGGGATGATAGTTGATGCGCACATCAAAGTCATTGATTAGCTCTAACCATCTCCTTTGTCTGAGGTTGAGATCTGGCTGTGTGAAAATGTACTTCAAACTCTTATGATCCGTATATATCTCTGTCCTCTTCCCCATCAAATAGTGCCGCCGAATTTTCAACGCGTGTACCACCGCGGCTAGTTCTAGGTCATGTGTAGGATAGTTTTTCTCGTGCTTCCGAAGCTGCCGGGATGCATATGCCACGACATGCCCTTATTGCATGAGAACACACCCCAACCCGTTTCCAGAGGCATCACAGTACACCGTGAAGTTCTTCTGCATATCTGGCATAACCAACACTGGGGCTGTTGTCAATCTTTTCTTTAGCTCCTGAAAGCTCGCCTCGCACTGTGGCGTCCATGTGAATGTGATTCCCTTCTCCAACAGTTTGGTGAGAGGTCTCGAGATCTTGGAGAATCCCTCAATAAACCGTCGATAGTATCCAGCCAATCCCAGGAAGCTTCGAACTTCCCCGACATTCTCAGGGGTCTTCCACTTCTGTATATCCTCGATTTTGGCGGGATCTATGGAGATTCCTCCCTCCGAGATTATATGTCCTAAGAAGGGAACTCTCTTCAGCCAAAACTCACACTTGCTCAACTTGGCATATAGTTGGTGTTCTCTCAGCCTTTGCAACACCAACCTTAGATGTTTCTCATGTTCTTCTTCATCTTTGGAGAAGACGAAAATGTCATCTATGAAAACCACCACAAATTTGTCCAGATATTCCATGAATACCTTTTTCATGAGGTACATGAAGTATGCCGGGGCATTAGTTAGCCCGAAAGGCATGACAGTGTATTCATACAGTCCGTACCGAGATACGAAAGCTGACTGGGGAATATCAGATTGCCTTATCTTGAGTTGGTGGTATCCCGACCTGAGATCAATTTTCGAGAACACACAAGCTCCCCTCAACTGATCAAACAAGTCTTCAATGCGGGGTAATGGGTACTTGTTCTTGATGGTTACCTCATTCAAAGCACGGTAATCCACGCATAACCGTGGGGTTCCGTCTTTCTTGGGCACAAATATCACCGGAGCTCCCCATGGTGAGGAACTAGGGCGAATATACCCCTTCTCCGTCAATTCTCTCAAATGATTCTTGAGTTCTTCTAGCTGCTTGGAGTCCATCCGATAAGGTCTCTTGTATATCGGGGCTGTTCCCGGTACTAGCTCAATTGCGAATTCCACTTCACGATCGGGAGGCATACCTGGCAACTCCTCCGGAAAAACATCTAGATATTCCCTGATAGTCCTGATTTCCTCAACTTTCACCTCAACTTGATTTAATTTAATGTCCCTCCTAGGCTCGTGTATTGTTATGAACTTTACTCTTGTGCCACTAGGGTGAGTTAGTTCCACCGTTCTGGTCGAACAATGAATGATTCCTTTATGTTTGGTCAACCAATCCATACCCAAAATAATATCTATCCCTTGTGAATCTATCACTATGAGATTAGCAGTAAATACTACCCCATTAATGTCTAGGTTCACTTTGGGACACACTTGTCTTGTCCTTATTTCTCCACCTGGAGAGTTTACGGCTAGCATATGGTTCATTTGTGTTGTTGCTAGGTCATACTTCTTAACAAACCCTTGAGCAATAAACGAGTGGGTAGCACCAGAATCAAACAGCAGGGTTGCAAGGTGTAAATTGGCAGGAAACTTACCAACTGCCACGTCAGGTGCATCTTGTGCTTCCTCCATAGTGACGTGGTTCACCCGTCCTCTCATTACATTCTCCTGTTGTGGCTGCGCGGGCTTCTTCTTTGGGCATTTGTGGGCGTAGTGCCCCACTTCTCCGCAGCTAAAACATTGCACCCCAACCTTAGGTGCCTGGCCTTTGCTGTCTTGGGGTTGGTTTGGGGGTCCTTGTACTGCTGGTCGAGGTGGATATGCGGGGCGAGGCTGCTGCACAAACTGACGTTGCGGCTGTGCTAGTGCTGCCGGAGGCCTGTAGTTCGGGTTGTACCCTCTTGGTGCTGAGTAGGGTACCGCAGCACGGTTCGTCTGCCCTGCAGGTGGCTGCATCAGACGTGGGTGGGTGTTGCTCCCTGAGGCTTGATGTGACCACCCGGCCTTCCTCTTATTCTCATTTTCCAAGGCCTTTAGCTTCCTTTCTACCACAAACGCTCTGTCCACCATCTTTTGGAAACTTTCATACTCATTTGAGGACATTGCACACTGCATCTCTGCAGTAAGTCCTTCCACAAAACAATCTTGTTTCTGCTCATCAGTCTCTATGTCCCGTGGGGCATAGCGGGATAGTTGAGTAAATTTAGTGAGGTATTCCCTCACCGTCATGTTTCCCTGCTGCAGTCCCAAAAACTCCTTCATCTTGTTTTTGAGTTCACCTCTTGGGATGTAATGGTTGCGGAAGCTACGCTTGAACTCTTCCCAAGTGATGTTCTCAGGGTCATGATGGGCGGCCACGTAGGCGGTCCACCAATCAGCAGCAGGTCCATGCAATTGATGAGAGGCAAACAGCACCCTCTCATACCCTTGGCATTGTAAGATCCTCATCTTACTTTCAATGGTCTTCAGCCAATCATCTGCCTCTAGAGGTTCAGCAGCACTTGCAAACTTTGGAGGTTGAGTTCCTAGAAACTCACTCAACCTTGGTTGGCGTGGTGCAGCTTGTGGAGGTGGAACTTGATGCAAGTTGGCCACCACTTGAGTCAAGTTCTGGATGAGCTGATTCTGATTCTCCAGCATTTGGTGGAGGGGATCAACTCCTTCACGGCGACCACCCCGGTCCTGGCCTCCAGAAAGATGAGGGTTGCATGCCTCATCGTTGTTGTTGGCGGGGTTGGCAGCCCGTCCTTTTCCTCTTCCGGCTATCTGGCAGAATCAGCCAAGGTTAATTTGAAAGCATTTAGTATCATCTTACTACTTTCATTTTGTTTGTACTTTAAAGTGTTGAGGCTTTGTTATACTTTTACGAGGGTTCATATCTCACACCAAATAAATGCACTATTATTTCATGTGGGTTCACACATCAAAGCAAAACAATCTGAAGACGAGGCTGTGGACAATTGCTCATGGCTTCCACAACTCACGTCACACACCAAGCATTATCACACCATTAACTACGTAACGACTCGACTACTCGACCTCTTGCTAGCTAAGGGAAAGACTCTACACTACTCGTTCTCTTGAGCTGGCTCCTCGGGATCTTCCTCCTCATTTCGGCTACCTTCTGACTCTGCTTTGGGTGGGGAGGCTGCTGGTGGAGAAGTGCGACGACGCCTGATCACTCGGCGATCCGGGGAGTCAGGAGTCCATGTATCATTCACGGTGACACACAGTTCATTCCCATCTCCTCTTTCTCTCGCCCTTAAGCAGGCTCGCAGCAATGCCTCCGTTTCCTTCAGGGTGTCTCGGACATCCTGAAGCTCTTGTTGACACTCCTGCAGTCGAGTGCTGAGCATAGCAGCATCTTCCAAGCACAAGTCCATGTGCTCATGAGAAGTCCCTTGCTGCACCGGCGGGTACTTGTACTCCGTGGTACCACTCTCACGTTGGAGGACATACATGTACTCAGTTTTGTCCAAGTGGCGACGATAGATGTGACTCTGGCAGGTGATGGCCTCCCAGGTGACATCCTTCTCCGCATCGACCTGTGTCGCTCGACAAGCTGGAGAGTGGTGGATCTTAAGCAGCTGATTTTCGTGTATAATCCTCATCTCTGAACTCCATTCTTCCCTCTTTTCACGGATGGTCCTGGTGGAGTTATAGTGGATGATTAGCTTGCCCGTATTGCCGGCGGCTTCGAGCATACGCCAAAGACGGCGCAACAAGCCTCCCACTGCCAATCCGTAAGAAAGGTATGTCACCGGACGGCTCTCCTCTCTTTCGGCAAGGGCAACTACGGGAACTCTCCCTCCTGTGGACTTGCGAGCGGTGCGAATCATGCGAACCATCTAAGACAAAAAGAATTTAAAATTAGGTTAGATAAACTCTCAAACAAAAATCCTATTTTGAATGAAAGTTGGGGTAAGATGAAGAAAGTGACCTCATTAAATAACACTTTTCAATCCACACCTTTGTAAAATAGTTTTTAAGAAAATAGGGTCCTTAAATATGTCCATTTCTACCTAGGTCCACGTTCCTACGGGCAACCTTGGCTCTAATACCACCTCTGTCACACCCGGTTTTTCCGAAGAAACAACCAAGTGAATATCACATGTATGCCAGGATCATTTTCTCATACATGTGATGACAAATAGTGAAGCATCATTTATTACAAGCCAGGTGTCGAATATAAGTAAGTCTTACATAGTAAATGTCTTGATGGACAATAATAAGTTCATCACAAGTAAATAAACTAGCAGCGGAATATTATTCTTGAGGGCTCCATCACAGGTGTTGCCCGGGGGTCTCCATGAACCTAGAAACCTTCTTCGGGTCCAAAGTCTTGGTCATTATACACCACCTCATTATCTTGACCTGAGCAGCAATATAAACCAACAAATATGCAAGGTTGAGTACCAACGGTACTCAGCAAGTGTGGAAAAATTATGTCATGCATGGCTAGAACAAGGAGAGGTTGAACTCATGGTTAAAGCACTATGCAATTAATACCTATCACCTTAGCTTGTTAAGCACCTACATTACTACACAGGTGAAATGGTCCCAATCTCCCATCCCATCATCATAATCCAATAACCATAACATTATTTCCAATGTTAAGCTCCCCGCTTAACTTCCAAAACCATCAATCCTCTAATCATGAATAAGTCCAAGCCGCTCTTGACCGTGAGCACGGCTGTCATGACAGTTTTGACTCTGTAGAGTTTGTACCACTGTACCCGCATGTAGTGATTTCATCCCCCGTTGCCGGGTGGACTAAAAGAACCTCCATTATGCCAGTGGCTACGAACCACATTCACACTTCCCAGGTGTGTAGCCAGGAGATCACTACGAAGCCTTTACAAAGGGATTCCCGACGAGCATGGGCCCACTGAGGTTTCACCCCTAACAGCATACAAGAGGCTCCAACCCCGCTGCAGTGGCCCCCTCTTGAGCCTTGCGGTTCATATGGTAGTCCAGCTGACACCTACTCCCCGCACCATCCAACACACCCATACTACGTCGGGGATACACCTAATTAATTGGCCAAGCTGCCCCATCTCAGCATGTGGTTGGCACTGTAAAGCCAGGTTACATGCTCCATGAACCGGTCCTTAGGATCCAGGCAAGTACTAAACACAAACCCGAGTCTCGTGCACCCAGCACACAACCAAAACATCCAACTTGCCTTGATCCCTACCTCTACATAACTCACAGTATCTCATTCAAGAGTATGGTAAAATAAACTGATGATCTCATATCCCAAATATCCCATTCTAAGCATGGCTAAGCATATGCATAATAATAAATGACATGATAAAATATATCCCAACCCAAGCTACAAGGAAACAAGGTAATTGTGACACCCTCACCTCGGGTGTCAGCATATGTTCATGTTTTATGAAGAAGAAAAACATTTTTAGAAAAGAGGGAACAGACACAAGTATCAAAAGGATAGCCAGTAAAGCTCTCTGAGAGCGCCGAAGGCAACTTCCACGACCAGCAGACAACGTGGTGTGTTCGGAACTCATTCCCGAGAGATAGGGAGAGGTCCGACACTAAACTGGATACGTGGCAGGCTCGGGGGTCACCTCCGCAACAGGAAAGAGGTCCGACTCTATGGGACACGTGCTACCGCGGAGCTAGCCGCTGCAGAAGAAGCAAAGGCATTTTTATAGGACACGTATCATCCTCAGAGCTAGTCCTCGCGGAAATTAGAGGACCATCCGCGCGGGATACGTGTCAATCTCGGAGCTCATCTCAGAGGAGTCCGGATCTATTGAACACGTGTCGCCACCGGAGCTTATCTCCGGAGGTCCGTCGCTGCTAAACACGTGTCGACCTCGGGGCAGGTCCCTGAGGGAGGGAAAGGCGGAAAGACCGGCACCCACACGTGGCGTGCGCGGAGCTCACCTCCGAAGAAGAGGGAGGTCTCGATCGATTGACACGCGGCACGACCGGAGCTCGTCTCTGTGGGAGAAAAGATATCAGGCTTCGAAGGACACGTGGAGCTTCCGGAGCTCATTACCGCGGAGGTAACGAGTCTGAAGCGGTTCTTACGTGTAAAGATACCGGTGCGCAACGGAAACCGATCTAAACTCCACGATCCTTACCGAAGATAAGACGTCAGGATCTAACAAAGATCTGAATAAGACTCTTATTCGGGATCCAATCAGATTAGGACTCTTCTCTTCCCGATTATAAATAGAACCCAAAACCTCTGGCCGAAACTACGAACTTCTTTTTCAACTCCTAAGCCGATGACTTAGATCCCTAGCCCTAACTCGCCGAGCAAAACATTGCCGAAAGCACAACAAGGGAGATCATCGGAGGAGAACCAAGCGGTCTGAGGAGGACCCCGAAGACAAGAAGAACGTGAGGTAGGACTTCAATACCACCTTACGACATCATGTTGTTCATCTCTTTGCATCTGTTCTTCGATTCCTTTCGAACAGAAGCGTTTTCGTGGGCAGATCACTTGATGATCAGTTTGATCTAAAAGCCAAGATCATCGCCACGTCCACCTTTGATCCGAATACCTTTGACCATGCAAGCCATGCAAGAATACGTACAGATCAATCTAATGAAACTAATCATAGGATAGCATGCATGTGCATCATCGCATCTAGTTTAGGGTTTTGTGCATGATATTGATTGCTGTGAATCTTGTATGCACGTGAATTCTACGTAGCAGGACAGGTTCAAGAAGCTGTCTACGACGAGCTGCAGCAACAAGGTTTTGAGAATCAAGAACAACCAGAACCGCAAGAACAAGGCAAGTGCTCCTTGACCATGTTGATCCTATGTTTTGGGTAAAACTATTTTGCTTTGCGAAAAGGTGTGTGTGCTGAGTCAAACATGATTGGAAACCCTTTTTATAGGAGTTTACTAGTTTTGATTAAACCATCCTTGTCGCCTGGGAAGTTTAGGAGTCGGGCATGGTTTTTGCTTTATGCTTCGCTGAGTCTATGGGATTGGGAAGCGAGATAGACGTGTTTAGCTAACTGCACTCATAATAATAAGGAGAAACTGATGTTAATAATGAACATGGATCGGAGGGAGATCTAGGCAAGCCTGCGTTTGTGAATGAGGTAGCATGAGATGGTGGTTTTACTTGCCGTAGATCTAAGGACCGGTTCATGCATGCACATGCCAGGATAACAGTGCCACCACAAGGCCAAGTATGGGTGCGGCTTAGCTGAGTAATTAGGTAAGTTGCTAGAGTGTTATGGACTGTGGAAGGCGCGGGGAATGGGAGTCGAGTGAGGACTGCCCTGGGAACTGCATGGCACAAGAGGGGGCCCGTGGGTGGGAGAATTGGAGATTCTAGCCTGCCGGTGAAACCTTAGTGAGTCCATACATCTAGTAACCCCTTTGTAAAGGCTATTTTGTGATCTCTTGACCATACACCGACGGATGTGTACTGGTATAATGGAGGTTCTGCAGTCGCCGACGGGTGACGCAATCACAAACTTGTGGGTAAAGAGGTACAAACTCTGCAGAGTTTTTATTAAACTATCATGATAGCCGAGCTTACGGTCAGAAGCACCTGGCTAAACTGCCATGATTAGATGGGATGTTTACTGGGATGGTTATTGGAATGGTTATTGGGAAGGTTCTTTGTTATGGTTATTGATTGTGGTTTGGTTTGAGACTGTTGAGTCCGGATGATGAGATGTTTGCATGACTGGTGGGTCATAACATGAGATTGGTCTCGGTGCGAGACGAGGTTGTTTTATGAGATGAGATGGTAGCGAATACGAGGAGGTGTTCGTGAGTATGAGTAAAGGATTGGTTAATGTTCAGATGGAACACGGGAAGTGATGGAGGTATGTTGGTAATTTAATACATGCTGGGACTACATTCATCTAAAAGTTAAGATGCTGTTTTATCACGATTTTATAAATTTGCTTTTCTGCAAATAAGCCTTTTATGCCTACCTTGTTTATGAGCTGCATATCATGTGTTATTCCCGCACTTGCTGAGTACATCATTGTACTCAAACTTGCATTATTATTTCTTCATCAACAGCAAGAGAAGACAACTATGAAGACCGAGTAGAGCATTATGGCGTGTGATCTGTTCTCAACCTTGCCTGTGGAGGGAGTAGGGATGGAGCCACTTCTGCTTAGTTTTGCTTCCGCATTAGTTTTTGCTTCCGCATTTAAATAAAGATTTCCGCTGCATAGAAATAAGACTTCCGCTGTGAGCATGAGTCCAAGACTCATGAGGAATTGTAATAAACTCTGTTATTCATGGTAATATATAATCTGAATTCAGTTTGTGGAACGTATGTGTATGTGTGGCAAACATCCTGGGCACACATATGCATTAGTTCTCGGTTCCGTGGTTTTCCACAGAATTGAGGGCGTCACAGATTGGTATCAGAGCCACAGGTTGACAGTAGGTTACACGCCTAGATAAAAGCCTTAGATTGATATTAGAATCACGGGTTAACAGCAAGTTATACCCCTAGACAGAAGCTACGCGGACCAAAGGAAGCATCCTAGGATGAATAGCTTAGATTGGCCTTGAAACCACCTTGACATAGGACACCATCCTTGAATAGGAGTTGAGTGGGCCCTTGTGATGATTATTTGTGAATATGTGCTTAGTGTGAGTTGTGGGGCGTCTCAACAACGTTGCCCATATCCACACGTAAGAAGAAAGAGGAGTGAAATGCTTCGGCACTTGATCACATCCTCATAAGGACTAATATATATAGTCCAAACTCCCCTTGATGCATATAGTAGAAAGAACCTATCTAATCTTCTAACCTTCTAATTCTATTCCGTTCTCTCTCACAGATGGTGAGAGGAAACGCCAGCCGAAGGAACGTCCAGGAAGATGACCACGAAGAAATTCCTGCTAACCCTGGAGCTGGCGAAAACAACCTAGAAAGGTTGATGGCCATGCAAAACCAGCTTATGCAAACATGATCCAAACTTTGGGTCGGTTGCAGGCCAACCAACACCCCGTTCCGGCACCACCACCACCACCACCGCCGGCTCATAACAGGTTGGGAGAGTTCATGAGGACTCGACCACCTACCTTTGCTCAAGCAAGCGATCCAATGGAGGCCGATGATTGGTTGAAATCCATGGAGAAGAAGCTTGCCATTGTACAGTGCAACGACCGAGAGAAGGTTCTCTTTGCGTCGCACCAACTGATGGGAGCAGCTGCTGACTGGTGGGATGCCTTGAGCAACGCCCATGCCAACCCGGAGACAATCACTTGGACTGAGTTCAAGGAAAGTTTCCGCTCCCACTACATCCCCGTTGGCGTAATGATGCTCAAGAGGCAGGAGTTTGAAGGTCTCCGCCAAGGGCAGAAGAGTGTGAACGAATACCTCAACAAGTTCATACAACTGTCCCGGTATGCCCCCGAAGATGTCAACTCGGATCAGAGGAAGCAGTACCTGTTCATGAGAGGGTTGAACAATGAGATCCAAGTTCAGCTCCTCAACAATGACTACGTAAGCTTCCAGAAGCTGGTTGATAGGGCTATTGTGGTGGAAAACAAGATCCGAGAGATCGAACGTGAGTGCAAAAGGAAGATCCCATACAAGCCCCAAGGGAGCAACGTACGACCTAGATACATGCCCCCTGCACCGCAGTATGGATCAACCACTCCTACGTACCGCCCTGGTCAGCCACCACAGCAACGGCCCATTGCACCGGCACCTCGTGTGCCCATGCTTCCTTCGCCACGGCCTTACAATGGCGCTCCTGTTCAAAACCCCCGCCCCAACGCACCTGCTGCCGTAGGCAACAGGGCATGCTTTGCATGCGGGGAAGCAGGCCACTTCGCTAACCAATGCCCGAAGAGAGGCCCTGGACAGCAAGGTAACGTGCCCAAGCAGAACCAGCGACCAAACGGAGGGGACCACCAAGGGAACCATGGACCGCAGAACTATGCTCGTGGCCATGTTAACCATGTCACTGCTGAGGAAGCACAACAGGCTGAGAACGTCGTAATTGGTATGTTCCTTGCCAACTCCAACCCGGCCACCATTTTATTTGATTCCGGAGCATCGCATTCCTTCATATCATCCAAATATGTTGCCAAACATCATCTACCCGTATCCCACCTAGAATGTGCTATGTTAGTTAACTCTCCCGGAGGAGAAATGAGGACTAGTATAGTATGTCCTAAGGTAAGCCTTAAAATAAGGGGGGTAGACTTCCTTGCCAACCTTATTGTCTTGGACTCCCACGGAATTGACATCATACTCGGAATGGACTGGTTAAGCAAGCACAATGGAGTAATCCAATGCGCTTAGAGAAGCGTGCAATTGACAAACGAACACGGTATCCGTGTCGAGTTCGAGCCAGCCCCGCAAGCGACCGAACGGGCGGACATGAACCATGTTGAAGGAGTAGCATTGGACAAAATTCCAGTGGTTCAGGAATTTTCAGATGTGTTCCAGGAAGAACTTCCAGGTATGCCACCTGAACGGGACATTGACTTTGCCATAGATTTGGTACCTGGAACTGCATCCATAGCTAAGAGACCATATAGGATGCCCGTCAACGAGTTAGTTGAACTCAAGAAGCAAATTCAAGAACAGTTGGAGAAGGGTTTTATCCGTCCAAGTTCGTCACCGTGGGGAGCCCAGGTACTTTTCGTGGACAAGAAGGACGGAACCCAAAGAATGTGCGTGGACTACAGGTCTCTCAACGAGGTAACAATCAAGAATAAATACCCTCTGCCCCGTATAGAGGACCTGTTCGATCAAATGAAAGGAGCCCAAGTGTTCTCCAAGATTGATCTTCGGTCGGGATATTTCTGGCTGAAGATTAAGCCCTCTGATATACCTAAGACAGCCTTTCGGACACGGTATGGTTCATATGAATATACCGTGATGTCTTTTGGATTGACGAATGCACCCGCATACTTCATGTACCTTATGAATAAGGTTTTCATGGAGTACTTGGACAAGTTCGTCGTAGTTTTCATCGACGACATTATGGTGTATTCAAAAAGTAAGGAGGAGCATGAAGAACATCTGAGATTGACCTTGCAGAAGTTGCGCGAGCATCAGTTGTATGCCAAGCTTAACAAGTGTCAATTTTGGCTAAGGGAAATATCCTTCCTAGGCCATATCATCTCCAAGGAAGGGGTATCGGTTGATCCTGGAAAGGTGAGAGATGTTCTAAAGTGGGACCAACCGAGGAGCGTGAGGGATATTCGGAGTTTCCTTGGAATGGCAGGATACTATCGGCGCTTCATTAAAGACTTCTCTAAGATAGCAAAACCTATGACGGAGTTGCTAATAAAGGGAAAAGTCTTTCAATGGACACAAGGCTGTCAAGAAAGTTTTGAGGAACTCAAGAAAAGGCTAACCACAGCACCAGTTCTGGTATTGCCAGACGTAAGCAAGAGCTTTGACATATATTGTGACGCATCCAGGCAAGGGCTCGGGTGTGTACTCATGCAGAAAGGACAAGTGGTAGCCTATGCCTCATGACAATTAAAGAAGCACGAGCTTAACTATCCTACTCATGATTTGGAGTTAGCAGCAGTGGTGCATGCATTGAAGATTTAGAGACATTATATCCTTGGTCATTGATGTGAGATCTATACGGATCATAAAAGCCTCAAGTACATATTTACACAAATGGACTTGAATTTGAGGCAACGTCGATGGTTAGAACTCATCAAGGATTATGATGTAGGAATCAATTACCACCCCGGGAAGGCCAATGTGGTCGCTGACGCATTGAGCAGAAAGGGAGCATGCCACCAACTCACGGTTCGGGAGCTACCACCCGAACTACGTAAGGAGTTCGAACGGTTACACCTCAGATTCTTGAATAACATGGAAATGATAGAGATCCACTCCCCATTGGAACCAGAAATAAGAAAGGGACAAGCAACAGACGAGGGGATCAAGGAGATCAAGGAAAGAATAAGACAAGGGATAGAAAAGGATTTTAAGGAGGATGAAAAGGGTACGCTTTGGCTAGGAAAAAGGATTTGTGTGCCAAACATAAGACACCTTCGCGACATGATATTGAAGGAGGCACATGACTCACCCTATTCCATACATCCAGGGAGCACCAAAATGTACAAGGACTTAAAAACTTGCTATTGGTGGGATGGTATGAAGAGGGATATAGCCGAATACGTTGCCCTATGCGACACATGCCAACGGGTAAAAGCTGAACATCAAAAACCCGCTGGAGTGTTGCAACCTTTGAAAATACCTGAATGGAAATGGGAGGACATCAGTATGGACTTCATCGTCGGATTGCCACGAACTCAGTCAGGATACGACTCCATCTGGGTCATTGTGGACCGGTTGACAAAGACCGCCCATTTTCTTCCGGTAAAGACAAGTTACAACGTTACACAGCTGGCAGAATTGTACATGGAGCAGATCGTGTGCCGTCATGGAGTTCCGAAGAGGATAGTCTCAGATCGAGGTTCTCAGTTTACCTCTAGATTCTGGAGGAAGCTGCAGAAAGCCATGGGTACACGACTGGATTTTAGCTCCTCCTATCACCCACAAACAGATGGACAAACCGAAAGGACAAACCAAATTTTGGAAGACATGTTGAGAGCTTGCGCCTTGAAATGTGGGCGTAGTTGGGATAGGAGTTTACCGTATGCCGAGTTCTCCTATAACAACAGCTATCAAGCTAGCTTGAAGATGTCGCCTTTCGAAGCCTTATATGGTATACGGTGTAGAACGCCGCTGTTCTGGAACGAGACTGGAGAGAACCAGGTGTTTGGACCCGAAGTACTACAAGAGGCTGAAAAGCAAGTCCAAACAATACAGGAAAACTTAAAGGCTGCTCAGTCACGACAGAAAAGCTATGCGGACAATAGGCGTAGGAAGTTGACCTTTGAAGCTGGAGACTTCGTATACCTTAAGGTATCGCCTATCCGAGGCCGACGATGTTTTAACGTCAGAGGCAAACTAGCGCCTCGCTACATCGGACCATTTAAGCTTTTGGACAAGCGAGGAGAAGTAGCCTATCAACTAGAGCTCCCAAACCACCTTTCCGACGTACATGACGTGTTTCATGTATCCCAGCTCAAGAAGTGCTTGAGAATACCAGAGGAACAAGTGTCAATGGGAGAACTTAACCTTCAAGAGGACCTGACTTACGCAGAACACCCTGTCCGAATCTTGGACGAGAAGGAAAGGGTCACCCGAAACAAAGTGATTCGATGGTGCAAGGTACAATGGAGCCATCACACTGAAGCTGAAGCCACATGGGAGCGAGAAGAGGATATCAAGGCAGAATTTCCCCATCTATTTTCTACTAACGAATCTCGAAGACGAGATTCAATTTAAGGGGTGTAGATTTGTGACACCCTCACCTCGGGTGTCAGCATATGTTCATGTTTTATGAAGAAGAAAAACATTTTTAGAAAAGAGGGAACAGACACAAGTGTCAAAAGGATAGCCAGTAAAGCTCTCTGAGAGAGCCGAAGGCAACTTCCACGACCAGCAGACCACGTGGTGTGTTCGGAACTCATTCCCGAGAGATAGGGAGAGGTCCGACGCTAAACTGGATACGTGGCAGGCTCGGGGGTCACCTCCGCAACAGGAAAGAGGTCCGACCCTATGGGACACGTGCTACCGCGGAGCTAGCCGCTGCAGAAGAAGCAAAGGCATTTTTATAGGACACGTGTCATCCTCGGAGCTAGTCCTCGCAGAAATCAGAGGACCATCCACGCGGGATACGTGTCAATCTCGGAGCTCATCTCAGTGGAGTCCGGATCTATTGAACACGTGTCGCCACCGGAGCTTATCTCCGGAGGTCCGTCGCTGCTAAACACGTGTCGACCTCGGGGCAGGTCCCTGAGGGAGGGAAAGGCGGAAAGACCGGCACCCACACGTGGCATGCGCGGAGCTCACCTCCGAAGAAGAGGGAGGTCTCGATCGATTGACACGCGGCACGACCGGAGCTCGTCTCTGTGGGAGAAAAGATATCAGGCTCCGAAGGACACGTGGAGCTTCCGGAGCTCATTACCGCGGAGGTAACGAGTCTGAAGCGGTTCTTACGTGTAAAGATACCGGTGCGCAACGGATACCAATCTAAACTTCACGATCCTTACCGAAGATAAGACGTCAGGATCTAACAAAGATCTGAATAAGACTCTTATTCGGGACCCAATCAGATTAGGACTCTTCTCTTCCCGATTATAAATAGAACCCAAAACCTCTGGTCGAAACTACGAACTTCTTTTTCAACTCCTAAGCCGACGACTTAGAGCCCTAGCCCTAACTCGCCGAGCAAAACATCGCCGAAAGCACAACAAGGGAGATCATCGGAGGAGAACCAAGCGGTCTGAGGAGGACCCCGAAGACAAGAAGAACGTGAGGTAGGACTTCAATACCACCTTACGACATCATGTTGTTCATCTCTTTGCATCTGTTCTTCGATTCCTTTCGAACAGAAGCGTTTTCGTGGGCAGATCACTTGATGATCAGTTTGATCTAAAAGCCAAGATCATCGCCACGTCCACCTTTGATCCGAATACCTCTGACCATGCAAGCCATGGAAGAATACGTACAGATCAATCTAATGAAACTAATCATAGGATAGCATGCATGTGCATCATCGCATCTAGTTTAGGGTTTTGTGCATGATATTGATTGCTGTGAATCTTGTATGCACGTGAATTCTACGTAGAAGGACAGGTTCAAGAAGCTGTCTACGACGAGCTGCAGCAACAAGGTTTTGAGAATCAAGAACAACCAGAACCGAAAGAACAAGGCAAGTGCTCCTTGACCATGTTGATCCTATGTTTTGGGTAAAACTATTTTGTTTTGCGAAAAGGTGTGTGTGCTGAGTCAAACATGATGGGAAACCCTTTTTATAGGAGTTTACTAGTTTTGATTAAACCATCCTTGTCGCCTGGGAATTTTATGAGTCGGGCATGGTTTTTGCTTTATGCTTCGCTGAGTCTATGGGATTGGGAAGCGAGATAGATGTGTTTAGCTAACTGCACTCATAATAATAAGGGGAAACTGATGTCAATAATGAACATGGATCGGAGGGAGATCTAGGCAAGCCTGGGTTTGTGAATGAGGTAGCATGAGATGGTGGTTTTACTTGCCGTAGATCTAAGGACCGGTTCATGCATGCACATGCCAGGATAACAGTGCCACCACAAGGCCAAGTATGGGTGCGGCTTAGCTGAGTAATTAGGTAAGTTGCTAGAGTGTTATGGACTGTGGAAGGCGCGGGAAATGGGAGTCGAGTGAGGACTGCCCTGGGAACTGCATGGCACAAGAGGGGGCCCGTGGGTGGGAGAATTGGAGATTCTAGCCTGCCGGTGAAACCTTAGTGAGTCCATACATCTAGTAACCCCTTTGTAAAGGCTATTTTGTGATCTCTTGACCATACACCGACGGATGTGTACTGGTATAATGGAGGTTCTGCAGTCGCCGACGGGTGACGAAATCACAAACTTGTGGGTAAAGAGGTACAAACTCTGCAGAGTTGTTATTAAAACTATCATGATAGCCGAGTTTACGGTCACAAGCACCTGGCTAAACTGCCATGATTAGATGGGATGTTTACTGGGATGGTTATTGGAATGGTTATTGGGAAGGTTCTTTGTTATGGTTATTGATTGTGGTTTGATTTGAGACTGTTGAGTCCGGATGATGAGATGTTTGCATGACTGGTGGGTCATAACATGAGATTGGTCTCGGTGCGAGACGAGGTTGTTTTATGAGATGAGATGGTAGCGAATACGAGGAGGTATTCGTGAGTATGAGTAAAGGATTGGTTAATGTTCGGATGGAACACGGGAAGTGATGGAGGTATGTTGGTAATTTAATACATGCTGGGACTACATTCATCTAAAAGTCAAGATGCTGTTTTATCACGATTTTATAAATTTGCTTTTCTGCAAATAAACCTTTTATGCCTACCTTGTTTATGAGCTGCATATCATGTGTTATTCCCGCACTTGCTGAGTACATCATTGTACTCAAACTTGCATTATTATTTCTTCATCAGCAGCAAGAGAAGACAACTATGAAGACCGAGTAGAGCATTATGGCGTGTGATCTGTTCTCAACCTTGCATGTGGAGGGAGTAGGGATGGAGCCACTTCTGCTTAGTTTTGCTTCCGCATTAGTTTTTGCTTCCGCATTTAAATAAAGATTTCCGCTGCATAGAAATAAGACTTCCGCTGTGAGCATGAGTCCAAGACTCATGAGGAATTGTAATAAACTCTATTATTCGTGGTAATATATAATCTGAATTCAGTTTGTGGAACGTATGTGTATGTGTGGCGAACATCCTGGGCACACATATGCATTAGTTCTCGGTTCCGTGGTTTTCCACAGAATTGAGGGCGTCACAGTAATGCAGTTCTAGGGAAACTTCCTAGCATGGGTTTCATATTTCAATTGACAATGCAAGTAATTCTAGCTACACATCCTAGCATAGGATCAAAGTGGTCAAGGACACTTGCCTCCTTCTTGCTGCTCTTGAAATGGATAGTCCTGATCTTGGAAAGGAATAACTTGCTCTTGAGCAGGTTCTACATCATACCATCACACATAGCAAAAGAAAAACAACAATCATAAGACATAGTTCACACTTCTACTTTATACAAACCACACATTCACATTTATGAAAGTCCTTCACCATTATATGTGTGGTGGTTACTTTATGTGTGTTGAGTTGTGGCTTGCATGCACTTTTAATCATGTGTATATGATTCCTACTTTTGTGTTCACATTTATACTTACATACTATATATATGAGTTTCCAATAAATTTGTTATATTCAACTACTACACCTTTTCACTACCAAATATGTATGAAAAGTATTTTTCTTCTCCATATGTGCCTTCATAATTTCTACCAATCCCTAAACTGAACTCTTTGGATTTTTAAAAACTCCATTTATCATTTACTAGTTGCTATATTTTCAGATTTATATTCCTATGCATAATTGTGTACTTTATTATGAAATTAGTAATACTCATCATCTAAACAGAATAGGTTCTGGTCCTAAATAATTTAATAACATATTTTGACCTTTGCCTCTGATGTAAACTATTTCATAATTATTTTCCCTATTTTCTAGAACTATTTATTACTTAAAAATGTGTCCCTAATTGTGAATAATAAATTAAACAGATTCAATTCAGTCCAAAATATGTTTTTATATCACTCCAAAATTTCCTAAACACTGAGAAAGTCTTTAACTTAATTTTGACAATATGTTTGTCCCACTTTTAATTTTTAAACACTAGTTACATATTCAATTTTCTAAATTAAATACTAAACAGGGCTAAAATGATGAACTCACCCCATTACAGGGTCTATAATATTATTTTCAGAATTTCCAGGGGTCTAGCTACACTTATCCGAGGTGTTTTTCCTAATTTTTATTAAGTCCAGGGGCTAAAACTGATTTTTAAATGAATTTACATGATTTTCTGGAGTTCCAGGGGCTAGATCTGAAGTTTCCGGGGCTAGCTCTTATTTCCCTAGAACCCCAGGGGGTAGCACATAAGAATTCCAGTCTTTATAACGCGGGGCTGACGTGGACCGTCCGATTTTAAACCGACGGCCGAGATTATAACATCGAACCGGTACGCGGGGGTTTAAACCCTACCGTGCGATTTAAAATAAACGGCGCACAAGCGGCCACGTCGCTCTGATCGAGCGCAGGCGGCGCTGCCGGCGGCGCACGGCGGCGGGAAGCGGCGATCTCGCCGGAAACTTTCGGATCCTCGAGAATTCTGCCTAGAACTGTGATCTTATGGCATAGATCGGTGGAGGGGAGGTCGGGGATCTCACCTCGGGGTTTTCTTGAGCTTGGAGGTCCTGGAAGGTGATCGGCGACGAGGTCCGAGGCAAAACCACGGCGAAGCTCGTCGGCGCTGTGTTTACACCGCAAGTCACCGAGTTTTCTGCACCTGCAAGGTTCCCCGGAGGCAGTGGATCAAGATCAGCGAGTTAGATCGGAGTTTCCGAGCTTAGATCGGCCAGAATTCACCGGAGAAGTCTCGGTTCTCACCGGAGTAAAAATCGGCGATCGCGTGGGAAAAACAGAACGAGGCCGGGGTTTTTATAGACGGGGGAGGGTGGCGGGGTGGTTTAGATCATGTCTGCGTCGGCTACGAACAGAATTCAGCGGGGTTTACGTCGAAATCCCGATCGGTTTCGATTCGGGCGCGGGGGGTCCGGTGCTGGTGCGAGGTAGACGAAGCTCGGGTGGGTCCCGCCTGTCAGCGTGAGAAAGCGCGGGCGCGCGGCTGCGGGCTGGCGCGGGGTAAGTTGGGCCGGCTGGTGGGTTTCGGCCCACTGGCCGTTTTTTTTTTCTGTTTTCTCTTTGTCTTTTTCCATTTCTTTTCTGATTTGAGTTTAATTTGAATTCCAGTTTGAATTTGAATTTTCGCAAAACATGCAACACGTCCAAAAATTTTTAAATTCCCCTCTTAACATGATTTAGTGTTTTGAATCAAAATTTTGGGGTGTTACAAATGTGCATATGAGTTAGCTTTTTGGGAGTGAAATTCTTCCCTAGGTTAACATGTTTCAGTATGAGCTAAAGAACATTTTTTTGCTCTCCCCACATGTCCATGTTTGAGTTTATCATTTCCTGTGACATAACTCAAGTCATTCCCTTGCCTTACACATGTTTGAATTCAGCATGAACTCAACATGAGCATAATCCATTCCTTTTTAGCTTACCCTCAAATCAAAAAATTGCCACCCTAATTCTCCTCACCTTCAACTGTGTGAGGTTCCATGTGTATACAAAAGTTTGGCGGCAATTTGAACTGAGCCTTTTGAGTATAAAGACTTACTTTTAATTCTTCCTCATGCACATGTATGATCTACACATGGGTTTAACTCCACCTTGGTCCAACACATTCAAAGGAAAGCTTGAACCCATGTGGTTACACCTCATGTATACCATCACCTGTGAGAAAGTTTTTGTAAGTCCCATTTTCCATGAACCAGAAACACAATGACGTTCAATCACCCATTTCTTTGCATTCACGTTTTTGGGACTTTTACATTCCTCCCCCCTTAAAAAGAATCTCGTCCCGAGATTCCAAAGAAAAATGAGACAGGAGAGGTAATTTCAATCTGCATGATGATAGAAGTTCCGGATCTTTTAATCCATAGTCTGAACGGGTCGCTCAGTGTAGGCATGATCCGGCTCTAACTCGTCTATTTCTTTGGTGCGGACGGCAATGGTAGATTTAAAGAACTTCCATAGCCGTGACATATGCAATACGTCGTGAACACCAGTAAGGCTTGCCGGTAGTTCCAGCCGGTAAGCTACGGGTCCACACTTTTCCGTGACAGCAAATGGATCTAAGGCTCGGGAAGCAAGATCCCCACTTTACATCGGACCGGTGAATTCCTTTCTTCAGAGACACGCAAAGACAACGTGTTCTCTTCCATCGAAATGCAACGGTCTACGCCTTTGACCATCGTGACTTTTCTGTCGGGATTGTGCAGCCTTCAAGTTCGCTTCTATTGTCCGAACTTGGTCATCGGCCTTGTTGACGAATCAACCCCGAACAGTACTCTTTCACCGTACTCACACCACTTCCGCGGTGTGCGACATTTCCGGCTGTAGAGCTTCATCTTACGAGGTATAACTATATGGTCTTTAAACCATAGAGTGCCCTCATTGCCCTTTATAGTGACGGCATTGAGTGAACGAAAATCAACACTTAATCTTAGTGTCTCATCGTTCTCCTTAAAGAACAGCACAGAGCAACCCTAAGGTGATGAGCTTGGTTGTGTAAAACCATTGCTCATAAGTGCACTTAGTTGCTCCTTCAACTCCGCCAGTTCGTTAGGTGCCATCTTATACGGCCTTCGTGAAATCGGTGTTGTTTCCGGCGCTAGTTCAATCTTGAACTTGACGTCCCGTTAGCCGGCATCTCCCGGTAACTCATCGGAAACCCATTGGATATTCACCTCCCACCGGACTATCCTCGAGTTTAATCACTCCCGTGGGATAGGCCTAGCCAGTCCTCTTTTCTGTACAGAATGCATTCTTCTGTCTTTACCCAGATCTTGATCAGTTTAGCAGCATTTTCATAACTCAAGTCGAATACCAAAGTTAAAGTTAACTTCAGTATCTTTCCAGTGAGTACTCAAATGCATCCAGATCATCTCTGGATCAAAAGTTATGATTTCTCAAAGTTGACAGAAATCCTGGATAAAATTTGCCAGCATCTCCTTTGTATGTGGCTACTTTATCACAGTTGTATATGAAATACAATAAGAATCTGAGCAAACTCTGAACTACAACAATGTTGGAAATTTCATAACCTTTCCAACGGTGCATTATAGGCTCCTTAAGGATTTTTCTACAGGAAGTTATGGCTTAAAAACAGAAAGGTCCAGAGAGGTTTTTGCTACTGTTCTGGTTTTGAACAGTTTGCCTTCAACTGGACTTTTCACCCACTTAAAGTGTGATTCTGCTCTGGAGGCCTACAAAAAAGTTGTAGAGCACTTGAAAATCTTTCCAGAAATGTATCATACACCTTATTTGGGTCAATCTACTCAGAGTTATGCTCTGTTAAAGTCCAGCAAGAATTCCTGCCAGAAACAGAGCACTCTGTTTTTGAAAATGTTGACACCTAGTTATACTCTCCTTTGAATCTTAGCTCAAAATAAGAGTTCAGTAACTAATATTTGTTTCAAACTTCCATTTTTAATTGAAAGTTAGTTCATGAATCATTTCTCCATAGGGAAGAGGATTATATGTTTAGTACGGTGTCGATGCACCGTAAGAAAACATGTCGGTACTACGTTGCCTCACTAAAGAAAATCCTACGCCGGATCATACCGGCATATACGTATTATCAGTGGCACTAAGAAGGTCTCTCGCGCACGTGTACTACACGGGATACGTACGTGGTTAGTACCTGCAGAAAAACAATCAATAGTGGTGCACTCAAAGGTTGTTTCATTTCAGGCAGTACCATAATTGAAAGTAAATACAAACGCCCGTATCATTGTCATACGGCCGTCCTTGAGTTAAGCCACGTCTCAAGGTACGTGATCGTGTTTCAACACCACACGACGGGAACCTGAGTATGTCATGAATGGGTCGTCACGGTTGGGAATGTTATCGATACCACCTACTGCCCTGCAGGGCACGCCGATGGCAAGTGCTGCGTATGTCCTCCTGGGCTATTTCCAGCAGACCACACTATCGCGTTACTGACCACACGATGGGGTCTCCACTTACTTGCCTAATTCACGCTAGGGATCAGCGTTTCATATGAACTCAGGAACATGAAGAGTCCAAGAGTTTCATATTCACGTCTCACACCAAGCTGTGAGACCTATCCCTGAACCACTTTCCTCGTCAGGGGAGCTAACCGAAATTGAACCACTTTCGGTGGCATTCCTTACCATTCTTACCTGAGCGTAGGTGCGTCGTTACATAATCAAAAATTCAGAATTATAACAAGTATGTTAGTACTGCCACTTTACGTAACTATACTACTATAGCCCTTATGTGGGCCTAATACCGTATCCTCTCCGTATCCTAAGTTTTTGTCGTAATACGATCCTTATTTTGTGCGCTATTACCAATGCAGCTCTGATACCACGCTGTGAGGGCCCGCCATCCCGGTTCATGGGGACGGGGCACCTCGCCCGGGAATCGCATTGGGTGGTACTGTGCGATGCGGCACCCAACAGCACACATAATAAAGCATCATATTACATAAATCAAGCGGAAGCTTACAAATTGTACATTTTGCAAATACTTCTCAAAAATACTCTACAGCGGAAGACTAATACAACTCACGCCTCATACCTATGCTAAGCAACAGAGAAGGTGTCCAGCCCGCGGACCCTTCTCGCTAGCAACACTATCACAATAGCTGCGGCATGGGTTGAAATGAGTTCACCACTCGGAGAGCGCCGAGTCTCATAAGACACCCGTACTTAGCAGCGTACAGTTATTACATGCAAAACAACTTATGCAGTATCTGTGAGCACGAAGCTCAGCAAGACTGACCCGTCACCCTAGTCATGAAACTCTACATGATGAAATTAGAGGGCTGATTACAGAATTTGCACAAACGATGAAC
Organism: Neostapfia colusana; assembly: GCA_030760725.1. Taxonomy (NCBI): domain Eukaryota; kingdom Viridiplantae; phylum Streptophyta; class Magnoliopsida; order Poales; family Poaceae; genus Neostapfia; species Neostapfia colusana. Next base: position 24,496,033 of record JASWHV010000011.1, read on the forward strand.
TTGAGCTAAAGGAAAGTCCTTACTTCAAGTGTTAAGCAACTTTTATAACCCTCGCGCAACTTACATCGAGACTACACAATCAAACAAGAAACGCTTCATCTCGATGTCACTTGCCCGAGGTGACAATAAATTTAGTGAAAGTGTTGATCATTCCTCATCTCCATTATGAGGATTACTCACGAAGCATTATTAACTTTCCCAGTTTATTACTACGTCACGACGCAGAGAACAAGTATGCTCGGTTCATTCCGCGAGCGACGGTGATTGCAATCAAAAACACCCAGCTGACACGACACGTACGCCCGTACTCGACGTTGCACACAGCAACCGTCACTGACGTCGTACCTGACAACCTTTCACACGACACCCAAATGTCAAACCGGTCCCGCCGACTGGGATTAAGTCTCTCTACAGCAAACCCTCGTAGAGCCGACTTCTCTATCCTTTCAGCATCGGCATCAGACGGTGAGGTATGCCTCGATACCCAGGTTAACATGTTACATCGGTTTCCTGGGTCCCATATAGCCAGTATGCATCCGGTGCACAACTCAAACTTGTCCAACAGGCCGCACACGAGAACGGGCCTTAATCGACTCAGACATAGACTAGGTTCACAGGACCACGTCCTTGAGCCTTCCATCCACTGCCCGGTCTCCATTCCCAACTATGAGGATCAATTCCCAACTCTTCCGATTGACCCCCCTTAATCCCGGTTCACGAGTAGGAAACTGCCCACTCGAGTTTTGCTTCTTTTAATCCATTTTTGTTAATTTGAGATCAGCAGTTATAATCAATTGATAGTCTACTCTATATTATACTCCAGGGTTTTCTGGGTCATGCATTTGGAGTGTCATACCACCTAGACTTAATGCAATAAACAAAATGCTAGACATATAAAGTGCATACAAATAAAAACGTGTAATATTTTGATGCAAACCGGGGCTTGCCTTTGTTTTGCAGGGAACTAATATATACATCTCAGTTAGTGAAGACCACTTGGCTTGATCTCTTGCTTCCCCCCTTTGATCTCTACTCCAATGCCTTCAAGTTCTTCACGTAGATGCTACATGTAATGAATATGCACTTATGTTCAATTGTAAAGATTTTGCTACAAGTTCTAGTGACAAGTTATAAAAAACCTGGAACTCTGTGTAAGAATTTAAAATGACACTGGGGCTAGTGGTTTGGTTTGGGTGAAGCAACATGATCAAGTGATAATTACATTTCATCACTTGTGTGCTACTCATCTAAATAGGTTGAACAGGATAGTCGTGATCCAGAGCTCCAATGGAGCTGAAAATTGTCATGTGAGTTCCTTGTCACAAGAAAGTCCTCTGGACCAGAATGCAGAATATTTCACTAAGTACATCACTCAGAACAGTTCCCTAAGCATTTAGGCAAAAAGGAATTAATCCTGAATAAAGTTGCACTTTCATGCAAATTCAAGTGAACTACAATTTCACACGTAGCTCAGGGAGTATGCATGAATTTTCCTAGGATTTTTTTTGGAGCTAAGGAATGCCTAGAACTGAATTTCCATGTTTTGGAAATTCTCTGAATATGTTTCTGTGCTCATTTGAATACAGAAACATGAAATCAGAATTACCCCAAATAAATCAACTCCAAATGAGCTGAAACTTTTAAAGGAGTCTCCTAACATCCTAAAGAATAATCTGGCAAAATTTGGGGATTTTTGGAAGAACCAAACCCCCTCTGAAATTCTTTTGCTGAAAAGCTTTAAAGAATTGTCCAGAATTTTCTATTGGTCTTCATGCAAATTGGGTTGCATATTTGGGTAGAGTTTTTCATCCTGAACCCAACCCAATTTTAATCACTAAATTTGGATCTTCCTAGCAAAAGTTATGGGGTTCTAAAGTTTGGGGGAAATCTGAATTTGAATTCTATTCTATTTTCCAATTTTCAGAGACATAAGAAATTAACACCACATTTGGCCAAGCAAATGAGGTCCAATGTTTCTGAACATTTTACTGGAGTTCAAGTATTTTTGGATGAATATCCTGACCAAATTTGGGGATTTCCAATACATAGAACTCCTGGAAAAATTACCACAAGATTTTCCTTCTATGAAATAATGAGCCAAAACCAGGGGTTTTCATAATTATTGGGCTGTACCTCTGGATAGTACTCTCTGAGAGGAATCCAACAAAATTTGTTTGACAATTTTTGGACATTCCTACACAAGGTTGTGGCTATTTAAACTTTCAACTGAACTCTGAAAACAGAGAAAAGTTCAAATGCCTGCTGCTGGGCCCAGGCCACGTGTCACCCTCTGAGACAAAACCACACGGGCTACACAGTCCCAGCCGCGCAGTCACACTGGATCAAATAGCCACAGAGGATCAGCTTTTAAATCTTTTCCCTCACTGACCGCTGGGACACGGTGCCCTTCTTCAACCTCCCGACGCCCCTCGCGCGCGCGCGCTGCCAGATCGCCGGAGCTCGCCGGGAACAGCTCTCCCGACCTCCGCCCGAGCCCCTGCTCGCCGCCAGGGCCTAACTCCACGTGCTGAGCAACCTGGTGGAGCTTCCCCGAGCCGGCAAGGTCCCCAACCTCTGTTGCGACGGCACAGCGGCTCGGCTCACCTTCGGTGGCGTTGGCCAGCTAACCTAGCCCGCCAAAAGCCCAATGAAATGGCGCTACAGCACCAGTGAACCATGAGGGAGCTCGACATGACTTCAAAACCGCTCGGGACCGGCGTCTAATGGTGTTTCACCGTGCATCCGAGACTTCTTTCACGGTGGAGCTCGGAAAATCTAGAATTTGTGCAGTCTACGTGCGTTTTTCCAGCTAGGGTTGTGAAGGGCTAATGATCGCCGACTAGTGGCGGTCCTGTGTGCAAGAATTGACGAGCTAAGAATCAGGGTAGCGGGTGAATTTGATGTTACCATGCCGGGAGGTCAGTTCGTGCCGCCGGGGAACTTTCTTCAAATTTACGCTCGGTAGATCATGTCGTGGACTGAGCTTCGGAGCTGAGCACCAGAGGGTCCTAGCGCATCCGAGGGTGCCCTTGCTCAAGCATGAAAGGCCCTCTGCAGTGCTGTCCACGTGAGGCCTCCTTCGGTTTTCAGTCGGCCACCACGGAAGCCTGGATTTCTCGGTACAGAAGCTTAACGCCGATCAGTGGCGTGTCGAGGAGGGAGAGGGCGAGGCCCTGGTGCCATTTTTCAACTCTCCAGCCTCTGTTCGCGCTTGCTAGAGCCGGCTGCCCAACGATCGGGAATGGCGGCGGTGGTTTCGTTCCCGCACGTGAGAGAAGAGGCAAACCGAGAGTTCTCTCGGGGTTGTGGCACGGAAACGTCGGCTGAGGGGATAGGCAAGGGGGGAGACAGCTCGCCAGCGCAAAGTTCGCGAAGAGGAGGTGGCTCCGGCCTGCACTGGTGTCGCACAGTGAGAACAAGGGCCGAGTTCTGTCTCGGTGGCGGTTACTTCGCGCGGAGTAGAAAGGAACCGACCCAATTTAGATATTGGTGCTTATGACCAATGGGCCCCACCTTCCCCCTTATCCCTTTCCAATTTTTCTCACAAATATCTCCACACTTTGGCAATTGCTGGAAATCAAATGGTGAGAACTCAAATCTGAAATGTTTGTGGACATTTGAACAAGTTTCCTCCAAATTCAAATGTATATTTGAATTCATTGCAAATTTAAATCCATTTGTAAAATGGATAGCAAACATCTTCAAAAATTCATGAGAATTTGTCTCCCTCATAATTTGGACCTGAAGAATTCAAATGTGCCCTCTGATCCTTGAGTTGGCCATTGCAAATACATATTTTTCAAACAAAAGTTTGAATTTCCTTTTTGGAAAGGGCCTTCTTTGCCTTGAAGTAAACCATTTAATTCAAACTGAAATTTAAGTCCTCTTTGGTGATGACCCATCTGAATTTGGGTGAAACACTTTGGTTTGCTCCTAGCCCATGCTTGATCAATCTTGGTCCCAAGCGGAACCTCACAGGTTCAGTTTTGACATGTCCCTCAAATTTGAATTTGAAGGTGATCTCAAACAATGCTCTGAACAAATGGTATATGAGCTTAAAATCCCTCCTATTTTGGAACTTAAGCTCTTCAATACCTGAGGACTGCAATAGTCATCTCATATATATGCTTTTGGACCATCTGAACATGAATGCTTTGCAAGGGTTCAAAAATGGGGTTTAAACTTTCCTCCCCTCTACTCATAGAGAATGTGCATATGAGTTAGCTTTTTGGGAGTGAAATTCTTCCCTAGGTTAACATGTTTCAGTATGAGCTAAAGAACATTTTTTTGCTCTCCCCACATGTCCATGTTTGAGTTTATCATTTCCTGTGACATAACTCAAGTCATTCCCTTGCCTTAACATGTTTGAATTCAGCATGAACTCAACATGAGCATAATCCATTCCTTTTTAGCTTACCCTCAAATCAAAAAATTGCCACCCTAATGCTCCTCACCTTCAACTGTGTGAGGTTCCATGTGTATACAAAAGTTTGGCGGCAATTTGAACTGAGCCTTTTGAGTCTAAAGACCTAATTTTAATTCTTCCTCATGCACATGTATGATCTACACATGGGTTTAACTCCACCTTGGTCCAACACATTCAAAGGAAAGCTTGAACCCATGTGGTTACACCTCATGTATACCATCACCTGTGAGAAAGTTTTGTAAGTCCCATTTTCCATGAACCAGAAACACAATGACGTTCAATCACCCGTTTCTTTGCACTCACGTTTTTGGGACTTTTAAATACACATTGCTTTGGCTGCTCATAGACTTGAATTTTTCTAAACTTGTCAGCCAGTTCACTCCACTTTCCAGTAAAGTCATCACTTGATGTCTGCCTGTTGCCGTGAATGGGGCCCTTCTTCTTCAATGGACCAATAGGACCACTAGCAAGTCCTTTGCCCTTTCCGACACTCCTTTGCTTTGTGTTGTCTTACCAACCACTCTCCTCCTTTTAGGAAGAGAATCGTCGGGAGAAGAGGGTTGAGCAGCGTGGTCATGTTTCTTCTTCATGGCCTCGGAAGCTGACGACATCGTGCCTGATAGGAAAATCAAGGATTGATTGACGAGATGGATTGTAGATTATGTGGAAATAAGAATTTAGAGGTTCAATTGGTAGGTAACTGGACTTGTCCGTTTTCAGAGTGCGGACCTGTCCGGAATACCGGACTTGTCCGCACCAGATACCGGACTAGTCCGGACCTGCTGAAGAACCCTAACTTCCTATTTTCAATAGATCTAGCACAGATTGATGCAAAACATGGAGGGATACACTAGGAATGCATCGAGAAAGGTAATGTATGCCCTAGGAATCAGGAAAATTGAGCAAAAGTATAGGAAAGATGAGAACTTGAGCTGAGGGGGATTTCACCGAAAAAGTGAAGACTTGAGTCAAAACGCGAAGTTTGATCCGGATTAGTCCGGAGAGAGGAATCCACGTGTCGAGGAGAAGATTTCCCATGGAGAGGACTTCGATTTCGTTGGCCAAAGTCAAAAATCACCTTGGGGGCTAGGGTTTGAGGAGTGAGAAGCCAAAAAGTGCTTGTGGGGTGAAGAGGACACTGGTTGGTGCGGGTATAGACTTTTAAACCTGGACATACGGACTAGTCCGGTGGAGGACCGGACAAGTCTGGTATGGCAGATCAGTCCGAACTAGTTTGAGGGAGCGGACTAGTTCGGTGTCGACACCGGACTAGTCCGGGTCAACTGGACAGATTAAGAGTAGAATTTAGTGGAATATTGGGAATTTGATCCAATAGTGATCTAAGGACATAATTTTCACAAATTATCTTGATGAATATGCCCAGTAAGCAATCAACAATCATACAATGGTCATTATTCATCGAGATTCACTAATTTAAATAATTTTCAAGAGAAAATCAAGATAAGGGATAGTTTTTCGCAAAGTAAGTAAGATTTTGAATATTTAAGCAGGTATGCAGTGTTTGAAGCCACGTTCCGAGAGTTAAGTATATTTAGTTCATTCCTAAGCTAACAAAAGCGTTTTTCATCAAGTGGCTTGGTGAAGATATCGGCTAGTTATTTCTCGGTTTCGACATGGGAAATGGCTATGTCTCCTTCGATTGAATGGTCTCTCAAAAAATGATGTCGGATATCAATATGTTTGGTCTTGGAGTGCTCAATAGGGTTATGTGCAATCTTAATTGCACTCTCATTGTCACAAAGGAGCGGAATACGGTTCATATTGTAACTGTAGTCCCTTAGAGTTTGTCGCATCCAAAGGAGCTGTGCACAACAACTCCCGGCTGCAACATACTCTGCTTCGGCTGTGGACAAGGCAATAGAGTTTTGCTTCTTGGAGGACCAAGAAACTAGGGACCTACCCAAGAATTGGCAAGTCCCGGAGGTACTTTTTCTATCGATTTTGCATCTGGCATAATCTGCATCGGAGTATCCAATGAGATTGAACATTGAACCTTTAGGATACCAAAGGCCTAGGTTGGGTGGATGAACTAAATATTGCAAGATCCTCTTTATGGCTATCAAATGACATTCCTTAGGATTGGCTTGGAACCTTGCACACGTACAAACACTCAACATAATATCAGGCCTAGATGCACAAAGATAAAGTACAGAGCTAATCATGGAACGGTATACCTTTTTATCCACGTTAGGTCCATCTTCATTAAGATCTAAATGTCCATTTGTTGCCATGGAGTCTTTATGGGCTTCGCTTTGTCCATGCCAAATTTCTTAAGAATGTCTTGGGTGTACTTTGTTTGGCTTATGAACGTTCCTTCCTTTAGTTGTTTCACTTGGAATTCCAAAAAGTATCTCAATTCTCTCATCATGGACATCTCGAATCTATCTGTCATGATTTTACTAAACTCTTGACAAGAAGATTTGTTAGTTGAACCGAATATGATATCATCTACATAGATTTGACAAATAAATAGATCATCATTAAAGTGCTTGGTAAACAAGGTGTAATCAGCTTTACCAATTTTAAAGCCATTTTCAGTTACAAAATCTCTAAGGCACTCATACAAAGCTCTAGGAGCTTGTTTGAGGCCATAGAGAGCCTTACGCAGTTTGAACACATCGTCGGGGTACTCTTAATCTTCAAACCCAGGGGGTTGCTCCACGTACACCTCCTCCTTGATAGGTCCATTGAGGAAGGCGCTTTTGACGTCCATTTGATACAGCTTGAAATCATGGTGAGTAGCATATGCAAGTAATATATGAGTTGATTCAAGCCTAGCTACAGGAGCAAAAGTCTCATTGAAATCCAAACCTTCGACTTGTGAGTAACCTTTAGCCACAAGCCGTGCCTTGTTTCTTGTGACCACTCCGTGTTCGTCTTGCTTGTTGCGGAAGACCCATTTAGTGCCGATGATGTTGGACTTTGGTCTTTCAACAAGTTCCCATACTTCGTTCCTCTTGAAGTTGGTCAATTCTTCTTGCATAACCATCACCCAGTCCGGATCTTTTAGTGCATCTTCAACCTTGTATGGTTCTAAAGATGATGCAAAGGAATAGTATTCACAAAAATTAGCTATACGATATCGAGTTGTCACTCCCTTTTGGATATCACCAATTATGTTGTCGATGGGGTGATCTCTTTGTACACTTTTGTGTACTCTTGGATGTGGCACTTGTGGTGTTGAGTTCTCATAATCATCATCTTCTTCGGATCCCCCTGGATCGTTGCCGTCATTAATGCTTTGATCATCTTGTTGATCTTCATGATCTTGATTCTGTGCATGGGCTCCATGTAAAAGTCCCAAAAATGTATATGAATAAACCTAGGTTTGAATTCATATGTGTGTCAAAGTCATGAAAAATGGGACTTGCTAAAACTTTTCTTCATGCAAAGTGCTACATGGATGATCATCCAAAATGAGGCTCACATTTTTATTTGAAGGTGTTGAACCAATAAGGATTTAAATACCCCTTTGCATGAAGGATTAAAAATCAGATTTCAAATTCAAAGTTCAGACCAATTTGTGGCCAAAAACTTTGAATACTTATACAGCCCTATATTTTGGAAGTGTGGAAGTTTAGGGTGGCAAAACTTGTCATTTGAGGGTGGGCTCAAAAGGAATTAAATAGACGCATTTTCAAATTCAAACCAAATTCAAATTTGCTATGCAAATTCAAACTGAATTTGGCAAATTCAAATGCTAGCCCACGTTTAAACTTCAAAACTTTGGAATTTGAGAGATTAAACTGAGGAGATCTTTTGGAGAGGAGGATAGTGGGGGACCCACATGTCATTGAGCTGAAAATAGAGACTTGCACACAAAGCAACCGAGGCTCTCTGTTTTCAACTCAACCAAGGAGTTTCTCCCCGTGTGCCACCTAGGGAATGGCTGCCGCCACCTCCTGCTCTCCTCCCACGCGCTGGCGACCAGGGGGGCTGTTTCACTCATCCCTCGGCGTGATCCTCTCCTCTCAGACCGAGCAAACACTCTTTGCTTTCTCTTCCTCGCGAGCAAACCTCGGACCGAGCTTCTCTCTCCGCCGTGCCTCGGGAGCAACTGGGAAAAACTCGCGCTCACTGCCCTCCGAGCTGCAAAACAGTATGGCACAACCGTTGCTCACCTTCCCGACCCAAAAGCTAGCAAGCTCCCGCCTCCTTTCCCCGTGAACAACCTCACCCGCCGCGACCTAACTAGAAACGACGACCGGGCGCACGTGGACAGCACTCCACAGAAGCTTTCACGCCCGATCAAGCACAGCCATGGGAGCAACCCACCTCGGTGCTGCTCTCATCCAAATCGTGGAGCAAACCGTGGATCATCGCCGTCTAATTTGGAGATTTCGCTCCGGCGGCTTCAAACCGAGTGTCCGGTACTTAACTCCAAAATTCCCACTCTCTAATCCTCCATAGGTCACCAGACTGTGCACATAGATGCTGGACTAGCCGGCGAGCATATTTCCTTTAGCAACCCTAGCATGAAATCACCTCGGAGCAGAGGATTTTGACGTCTTCCAAGCGTGTTTATGGCGGGACCGATCGGGCGCACGGTGCTGACCCATTTGCGGCCGTTCCCGAGCCAATTGGAGGTCCTGCCAAGCTTTGCGATCACCCACTGCTGCTGTAGAGCTAGTTGATCGATTGTTTGGCGGTGTAAGAAGGTCGGCTGACGGTGCCGAAGTCCATCCAAGGCCGCCACATGTCGCCGACCGTTTTCCGAGCATCGGCAGCCCTAGCAAACCCCACAGGTGTGTTCCTCGACGTCCTAAACTCACTGGCGGCGAGCCTCAGCTCGGGCGGTGGCCGGATGTGACACCCTCAAATCCATTTCCTTGCATTGCATACATTTTTCATATAGAGAAACATTATAAATGAAGTATAAATGAAGAAAAGAACCGTATAAATGGAGGAAGGAACCATAAAAATAGACAAAGAATCATAAAAATGGTGGAGAATGGGAAAAAGAAAGCTGAAATGAGCCGATTCCAATTTGTCGAAGTGCGCTGTCGACACTTCCCCCGGCCCCGCTGGACACGTGGCACCCTCGGAGCTCACCTCTGCGGAGGGGGGTGAGGCTCGGCACTGCTGGCCACGTGGCAGGCCCGGGGCTCGCCTCTGAGGAGAAGGGAGGCCCGGCCACGCTGGACACGTGGTGCCCTCGGAGCTCACCCCTGTGGAGGGGGGTGAGGTATGGCACTGCTGGCCACGTGGCAGGCCCGAGGCTCGCCTCTGAGGAGAAGGGAGGCCCGGCCCCGCTGGACACATGGCGCCCTCGGAGCTCGCCCCTGCAGAGGGGGCGAGGCCCGGCACTGCTAGCCACGTGGCAGGCCCGGGGCTCGCCTCAAAGGAGATGGGAGGCTCGGCCCCGCTGGACACATGGCGCCCTCGGCGCTCACCCCTGCGGAGGGGGTGAGGTCCGGCACTGCTGGCCGCGTGGCAGGCCCGGGGCTCGCATCTGAGGAGAAGGAGGCCCGGCCCCGCTGGACACGTGGCACCTTCGGAGCTCACCCCTGCGAAGGGGGCGAGGTCCTTAGGCGGTTTTTCTCCTGTGCGCGGGGGTACCCGGTACTGAGGGTACCGACACAATTTCCCAAATTTCACCCCACATTTGGGGAATTTCCCCCACATTGCTGCCGCACCAAATCAATTGGGGAAAAGTTTGTTAGGATTTTGCTCCAATTAGAGTAGGATTCTCCCCCTTCCCCCCCCCCCCTTATAAATAGAACATAACCCCCCTGGCCGAAACCCCTTTCCCTTTTTCCCCCTCCCAAGTCGGCGACTTGGAGGCCCTAGCCCCCAACTCGCCGAGTTGGACCCCCCCCTCGCCGGAGTTCAGTCGCCGGTGAGCCCCACCGGTGAGCCTGCCGACGAGCCCCGTCACGCCTCGCCGTCGCCGGAAAAGAGCCGATGATCTATCCTGCCCTAATTTTCTCTAAAAAATTCCTCGCTGCTGCCATTGCTAGGAGGAAGGCCCTGTAACCAAAGGGAAGTGAGGTAGGTCCTCGTTACCCATCTTACGACATCGTCCCTGTTTCTACACATCCGTTTTCTTCACTCCCTTCGAACAGAAACTTTTTTGTGTGGACAGATCACGTTTTGATCAGTTTTTGACGGTGGAACTTATCTAGATCTTGAGTCAAGATCATCACCACGTCCACAATTGATCCCTACACCCTTGTTCATCATAAAACCCCATGAAAACCCATTAAAACATGCAAGAACACGTACAAACTGGTTTAATAAAACAGCACCATAAGATTTGCCTTCATCTACACCATTGCATCTTGAGTAAAGTTTGTGCATGATTTTTAATTGCTGTAAATTTTGTATGTGTGTGGTCGTGAGTAGAAGGACAAGCTCAGGAAGCCATCTACGAAGAACTACAGCACCAAGACTTCGAGACGCTTGAGCAGCAAGAGCCACGGGAGCAAGGCAAGTGCCCCTTGACCATATTGATCCCATGTTTTGAAACTATTTTGTTTGCGAAAACGTGTATGCTTGAGTCAACTTGATGGGACACCCTTTTTATAGGAGTTTACTAGTTTTGTTAAACCATCCTTGCCGCCGGGAAAATTGATGAGTCGGATATGGTCGTTTTTTCCTTTTTGCTTCGCTTAATTTACGGGATACGGGAAGCTGAATTAAAACGTGGTTAGCTACTGCACTCATATGAATAATGATAATGAGAACTTGATGATGATAATGAGCATGGAATCGGGGGAGATCTAGGCAAGCTTGGTTCGTGGATGTTGCTGAATGAGATGGTGGTTTACTTGCCGTAGATCTAAGGACCGGTTCATGCCAGCACATGCCAGGAAAACAGTGCCACCACAAGGCCAAACATGGGTGCGGCTTAGCTGACTAATTAGGTGTTTTGCTAGTTTGTTATGGACCGTGGATGGCGCAGGGAATGGGAGTCGAGAGGGACTGCCCTGGGAACTGGATGGCACAAGAGGGGGGCTGTGGGTGGGAGAATGGTGATTCGAGCCTGTCGGTGAAACATCAGTGAGTCCATACATCTAGTAGCCCCTTTGTAAAGGCTATTTTATGATCTCTTGGCCATACACCGACGGTTGTGTACTGGTATAATGGAGGTTCTGCAGTCGCCGACGGGTGACGAAATCACAAACTTGTGGGTAAAGTGGTGCCACCTCTGCAGAGTGTAAAACTATCATGATAGCCGTGCTTCCGGTGACAAGCACCTGGCCAAATCACATGATTAGACAGATGGATGTTTGGTATGGTTATGGCATGGTCATTGGGATTGGTTTCGGGATTGTTTGAGTCTTGACAATGAGTTTGGTTTCGGTTATATGAATATGAGATGGTTATGAATATTTATGAGCATGAGATAAACTTGAGAAAGATTAATGGTTGGTTGAGACTTGATAAATGGTGAATTATGATGGAGGAATGTTGCTGTTTTACTTGGTTATATTGGGATTAAAATCATCTAGACTTAGTTGCTGTTTTTATCATGTTTGTGAAATAAAATTTGCTTGCTGCAATGAGTCTTTTTCCCTACCTTGTTGTAAGCTACATGTCATACTTTTTCCGCACTTGCTGAGTACGACATGTACTCACCCTTGCATTATCACATAAACATCAGCAACAGGAGAAGAGTACTTCGAGGATCATGTGGAGTACTAGGCATGCGAACTACCGTCAACATGCCTGTGGAGTTGAAGATGGAGTCTGCTGCTATTTAGTTATTTCCTCTGTCGTTTAGAGACTTCCGCTGCAAGAATAAGTTCGAGATTTATGAGTGAGACAATGAGTCGATGTAATAAAGTACTTAAACACTATCTATTCGTTGTTATATTCTGAATTCAGTTTGTGGATTACATGTTTATGTGTGATGAACATCCTGGGCACACATATGCATTAACTTGGTTCTGTTTTCAGAACCGGGTGTCACAGATTGGTATCAAAGCCACGTTGATCGTAGGACACAAGCCTAGGTAGAACGGACACTCTAAAACACATACGAAAACCCCTCTAAACTGCTATTTTCGAAAACTTGCTGCCGCACTTTTCTTGTCAATTCAGCCACCGCAAAGTGCTATTTTCAGCCCCTCTTTTCTCCTCTTTTGGACAACAACACTTTTGCTTTCTTGCTTCATAGCTTATGAAGTTTTGAAGTATTTTCTTCCTTCACTAAAGTTTCTCATGTCCTATTTATAGATGCCGGTGATCAGGAGCACGACACGCATAAGTACTCGTTCACCACCACGTGGGAGTGCACTTAACCCCATTGAGGTGTCCGATGGACCATAATGGGAGGAGGTGAAGACGGAACCTCATAATGAAGAGGAAGTCAATAGCTCTATGCATGAGGATCACCGGAAGAGGTGGAACCATTCGAAAACGATATGGAGGATGATGCACAAGAATGGCATTGGTACGCACCTCAGGGGGAGTTCCACGCGGGCTTACACCCCGTGGAGCCTCATGAAGCTATGACGGGAGAAGATGAACCCGAGGAGGAGCCACCCCTTGTTGAGACCAATAATGAAGGTGATGAATGGGCCAATCATTCAGATCAAGAATTTCGGTCCGATGGAATGGAAGGAGGACACACATCTAATGAGCTCAAAGAATTTCTGGATTGCTGCAGCCTATACCCGGAGTATCTCCTCAAGAAAGCCCATCGTCTCGAACATGAAGAGTGGAAGGCTGACGTAACTATCCTATATAAAGGTAGGGTTGTCACTCGGCACTTCACACCCACATGGAGAGCTACAAGGGCAGAAGCTATTGATGATGCTGCATGGGAAGCACTCACCGGACTGTGCTACGCCTTCCATGAGCAGCTTGAGGGTACTGAAAGTGCATCTAGGCATCCCTTGTGAGTTTTGGTTGATTTATGACAATCAAATGAGACCCTAAAAAATTGTTGAGATGAGCCCAGGTTCTTCAAGAAATTAGGAAGAAAGCGCAAAAAGAAAGGAGAAGGAGGATCCAAATTGATAAGAGCTCAGGAGCTGAAAAGATTAGATTACTTAGTATAGAGTGTGTTGGAGAAACACACCCCAAGAGCTCAAGTGAAAGAAATCACACTAACTGCACAAAAATCAGCATGTGCGGACTAGTCCGATATCAACCGGACTAGTCCGATTTTCTCTCTGACTAGAAAATGGACTAGTCCGATATGGACCGGACTAGTCCGATTTGTCTCTGGACAGACAACGGACTAGTCCGCATTCTTACGGACTAGTCCGGTATCTCACAACACTTAGGGTTTTCCACACGCCGCACACCGGACTAGTCCGGAGTCTACCACGGACTAGTCCGGACATCACAAACCCTAACATAACCATTGGAAACCCTATTATAAAAAGAGGTGTACAGCCATACCACCACATCTTTTCGACCCCCTGCGCCGTCACACCTCCCAAGAGCCCAAAATTCACATCTCTCCACACATTCTAACCCAAAAAGGATCAAATCTTTGGGGATTAGCAACTGATCAAAGGAGAGACTTGTTCTACACATCTTGAGCTCTTAGGTTTGATCTCTCGCACATTCTTGTTCGTTAATTGTTCATCTTTTGAGTGTGTTTGGTTGTGTTCATTCATTGTAATTCTTGAGGAGCCCTCAACTTGTGAGAAGGCCCCTTGAATGATTTATTTGCCCTTTGTGATTAGTGGAAGAGAATCGACCTCCGTGGCGATTCGACGATGGTAGGGTTAGTGAAGACCTGGTCCTTAGTGGACTCCTCAACGGGGACGTAGATTTCCTTCATGGAATCGAACCTCAGGATAAAATATTGTCTCTTACTCGTGTTCATCTATTGTTCATCATATTCTAGTGTTTAATTAATCTTGTGAAATTCAAGTTGAAGCATTGAAATCAAAGTTGATCTCTATCATTCATTGTTTCACTGTTGTAATGCATCTAAGTTATCAATTAATTTCCTTTACATAGGGTACTAGAAGTGAAAATATTGATCAACCTTGATCTCTCTAGTTCACGCATACTGGACTAGTCCGCACTGTACCGGACTAGTCCGATTTTTCTCTGAGTAGAAAATAGACTAGTCCGCACTCTACCAGACTAGTCCGATTTCCCTATATTTGACAAATCTATTAAGTGTTCTAGTGATTAACAAAAATTCGAAAAGCCTATTCACCCCCCTCTAGGCTACATTCAATTGGTATCAGAGCCAAACTCTTCAAAAGAGACTCACCGGTCGAAGAGACGATGTCGGACATCAAGGATGTACACAAGAAGATCAACGATGAAAAGAGTAATGATGAAAGGACTCAAAAGCTAAAGAAGCTATTTGACGCCATTCGAGACAGTGAGGACGATGAAGAGGAGGTGCTCCAACTCAAGGCTCTTCTACGGAAGAAGGCACTCTCCCCAAAAGGGAAAAAGGAGATCGATGATGAAAAGAAGAAGAAAGGGGGTAGTCACACAGACTACTCTCGATATCCTTTTGACTATGAACGTTTGAATTCTAACAATAGTCATTACTTATCAATTCCTCTAGGGAAAGCACCTTACTTTGATGGCAATGACTATTCAATGTGGAGACAAAATATGAAAATGCACCTTATATCTCTTAACCCAAGTTTGTGGCATATAGTGTGTACAGGAATAGATATCCCGGATGATGATGAAGAGCTGACTCCAAGCCAAGAACAAGCCGTTCATCGGAATGCTCAAGTTGCAGCTGTGATCACGTCATCACTGAGCCGAGACGAGTTCACCAAGGTGGACGGACTCGAAATTGCCAAGGAGATATGGGACACACTACAAACCGCACATGAAGGTGACCGTCATGTACACGAAGCCAAAATAGAAATGATTGAAGGTGAATTGGGAAGATTCGCGATAGAAGAAGATAAATCATCACAAGATATGTACAATCGACTAAAGAATCTCATCAACAAAAGTCCGAGCTTATGGCAGAAAAAAGTGGAATGATCATGAGGTTGTGAAGTTGATTCTTAGAGCATTCATGCCTCGCAACGTGACTCTTTGATCTATGATTAGAGAAATCCCCGGGCACCGGAAAATGACCCCAGACGAACTTCTTGGTAAGATCATCAACTTTTAAATGATGGAGAAGAAAGCCAAGCATGTCAAAGAAATTGTCGATCTCACCTCAGCAAAGAAGAAAGGAGTTGCCTTGAAGCCAACTTGTAAACCCGTATCAAAAGAAGCCCGAGAAGCTCACGGAGAAGACGGCAGTGATGATGAAAGTAGTGATATTGATGAAGAAGACATCATCTTGTTCATGAAGAAGTTCAAGAAAATGATGAGAAGAAGAAAGGGTAGCAACTCAAACGAAGTAAGACAAAGGGACAAACAAAGACCCAAGATGAGACGGGAGTGCTATAACTGCGGAGAAGAAGAAGCAATATGGCCAAGCGCATCTAGGGAAGGAGTCGGACTCATGAATCCTCATCCAAAGAAGAAGAGGAGATGGCCACCAGAGCCATAAAGAAGACTACCAAGAAATCCACTCTCTTCCCAACCATGGGCGCAAGGAAGGACACCGACAACACTTGTCTAATGGCAAAGGAGGTAAAAGAAAGGTAACAACTAACTCTTCCTTCTTGCATTCTTTTACTGGTGATAGTGATAATTCTAGTGAGGATGATAGCAGTGATGAAAATGAATATATGCTTAGGGGTTTAGACAAAAAGACAACTGCTAAGATGAAATTTCTATTTGATAAGCTTGTCGATATGGAGAAGTTAATCAATCGTTAGGAAGATATGATCATCTCCCAAAAGGAGGAATATCTTGAGATTGAAAAGCTTCTTGAACTTGAAAAGGAACAAAATAAATCACTAGAACTTGAGTTAGCTTCAAGCAAGGAAGCTTGCTTGAAGTTAAAAGACTCAAACACCATCATCAAGGATGAACTTGCTAACTTAACCAAAGTTAACGAGATCCTTGAGGTACAAATTGAGTCACTCAAGCAAAATGGTTCTTCATCCACTTCAAGCTCACCTTCTCAACATATAAAATCTGAAACTAGTATTACTTGTGCTTGTACCAAAAGTGACACTAACTTGAAGAAAAAGCCAAGCTTGACAAAGGACAAGCAATTTTCTCAAAGTGGCATATTTGACAAGGACAAGATCAAGTATGCACGCAGTGCATACTCGGTCACAAGACCTCCTAATGTCAAATATGGCATTGGATATTCTAATGGTGAAAAGCGAAACACCAGAAGCCATAAGAATAACAAGGGTTGCATTGCCTTTGTCAAGGGAAACTCTTCTCAAGTTAGAAAACTTAATAATGTTAATAAATTTAACACTGTGAACACATATGAACAACAACTTCTATTTAGAACTTTTGATTCTTCATATGTACTTATGAAAAGTAATCTTGGAAGAGTTTATGCTAAATATGTTGGGCCACGCCATGGGAACACCAAGTCTCATGTGTGGGTGCCCAAATCACTTGTGACTAACCTCAAAGGACCCAAGCAAGCTTGGGTAACTAAGACCAAGACATAAATTGTTTTTGCAGACTTATTCATCTAGTGGAGCAAAATGGGTGCTAGATAGTGGATGCACCAATCACATGACCGGAGAGAGAAGAATGTTCATGGAATATGAAGAAAATGAAGATCCAAACGAAGGCATTTACTTTGGTGATAATAGTCAAGGAAGAGTGCTTGGTACCGGTAAAATTGCAATTTCATCACAACATACTCTCTCTCATGTTTTATACGTTGACTCCTTGGATTATAACCTTTTGTCCATATCTCAATTATGTGACAAGGGTTATAATTGCTTATTCACTAATGAGGGTGTGACTGTCTTTAGAAGGAGTGATAACTCAATTGCATTCAAGGGTGTGTTAAAGGGAAAACTTTATCTAGTTGACTTCAACAAAGATAAAGCCAAACTTGGCACATGCTTGATTGCAAAGACCAACATGGGTTGGTTGTGGCATAGACGGCTAGCACATGTTGGTATGAGGAATCTTCAAAAACTCCTCAAAGGCGATCACATCCGAGGTTTAAAGGATGTTGTTTTTGAGAAAGACAGGCCGTGTAGAGCATGCCAAGCAGGGAAGCAAGTAGGAGCACCCCATCCCGCGAAGAATGTCATGACTACAACAAGACCGATGGAGCTCCTCCACATGGATCTATTTGGTCCAATTGCTTACATAAGCATCGGCGGAACCCTTAAGAAGTTCATGAAGCGTGCCCAAAATGAATTCTCATTGAAGATCAAGAACATACGAAGTGACATTGGGACAGAATTCAAGAACACCCAAGTTGAGAAGTATCTAGACGAAGAAGGGATAAAGCACGAATTCTCAGCACCATATACTCCTCAACAAAACGGAGTAGCCGAAAGGAAGAACAGAACTCTCATTGAGATGACGAGCACAATGCTCGATGAATACAAGACTTCGGACAGGTTTTGGGCTGAAGCAGTTAACACCTCTTGTCACGCCATAAACCGACTATATATTCATCAGTTACTCAAGAAAACTTCATATGAAGTCACGGGTAACAAGCTGAATATTTCATATTTTCGAGTTTTTGGTTCAAAATGTTATATTTTAAAGAAGAAGCCAAGGGCTTCGAAGTTTGCTTCAAAGTCCGATGAAGGTTTCTTACTTGGCTATGATTCGAACTCCTACGATTATCGTGTCTTCAACAAAACCTCCGGACTTGTTGAAGTAGCACGTGACGTAGTGTTCGATGAAACTAACGGCTCTCAAGAAGAGCAAGTTGATCAATGTGTGCTAGATTAAGAAGAAGCTCCATGTCAAACATTGAGAAGAATGGCATTGGGCGATGTTCGACCACAAGTGCCACCTTCAAATGCGAATGAAGAAAATGAACCACAGGTGGAGAAAAATGATCAAGGGGGAGCTTCCATACAAGATCGACCTTAAGAAAATCAAGAAGATCAAAACATCAATGAGGGCAACTATCCAGGGGGAGAAGAAGATGATAATGAATATTCAAGACCACAAGTGCCACATCCAAGAGTACACCAAAGCATCCAAAGAGATCACCCCGTCGACAACATAATCGGTGACATCCGAAAGGGAGTAATAACTCGATATCGCATAGATAATTTTTGTGAACACTATTCTTTTGTATCTTCTTTGGAACCATACATGGTTGAGGATGCATTAAAAGATCCGGACTAGGTGATGGCAATGCAAGAACAATTGAACAACTTCAAAAGGAACGGGGTGTGGGAGCTTGTTGAAAGACCCAAGTCCAACGTCGTCGGCACTAAATGGGTCTTCCGCAACAAGCAATTCTAACATGGAGTGGTGACAAGGAACAAGGCACGACTTGTGGCAAAAGGGTACTCACAAGTCAAAGGTTTGGATTTCAACGACACTTTTGCTCCTGTAGCTATGCTTGAATCGATTCGTATATTACTTGCATATGCTACTCACCATGATTTCAAGCTTTATCAAATGGACGTGAAAAGCGCCTTTCTCAACAGATCGATCAGGGAGGAGGTGTACGTGAAGCAACCACTCGATTTTGAAGATCAAGAGCACCTCGACTATGTGTTCAAACTGCGTAAGGCTCTCTATGGCCTCAAACAAGCTCCTAGAGCTTGGTATGAGTGCCTTAGAGATTTTTTGATTGAAAATGACTTCAAGATTGAAAAAGTTGATTACACCTTGTCCACTAAAAACTTTGATGATGACCTCTTCATTTGCCAAATCTATGTTGACGACATTATATTTGGTTCAACTAACAAATCCTTTTGTCAAGAATTTAGTTAGATTAGGACAGATAGATTTGAGATGTCCATGATGGGAGAGTTGAGGTACTTTTTGGGATTCCAAGTGAAGCAACAAAAGGACAGGACGTTCATAAGCCAAACAAAGTACACGCAAGACATTCTCAAGAAGTTTGGAATGGACAAAGCAAAGCCCATAAAGACTCCCATGGAGACTAATGGACACTTGGATCTCAATGAAGACGGACCAAATGTGGATCAAAAGGTATATCGTTCCATGATTGGCTCCCTACTTTATTTATGTGCATCTAGGCCTAATATCATGTTGAGTGTATGTTTTTGTACAAGGTTTCAAGCCAATCCTAAGGAATGTCATTTGACAGCCGTTAAAAGGATCTTGAGATATTTAGTTCATACACCCAACCTAGGCCTTTGGTATCCCAAAGGTTCAAAATTCAATCTCATTGGATACTCCGATGTGTATTATGCCGGATGCAAGCTAGATAGAAAAAGTACTTCTGGTACTTGCCAATTCATAGGTAGATCCTTAATTTCATGGTCCTTCAAGAAACAAAATTAAATTGCCTTATCCACGTCCGAAGCGGAGTATGTTGCAGCCGAGAGTTACTGTGCACAACTCCTTTGGATGTGACAAACTCTAAGGGATTACGGTTACAATATGAGTCGTATTCCACTCCTTTGTGACAATGAGAGGGCAATTAAAATTGCCCATAATCCTATTGAGCACTCTAGAACCAAACACATAGATATCCGGCATCATTTTTTGAGAGATCACTCAATGAAAGGAGACATAGCCATTTCCCATGTCAACACTGAAAAACAACTAGCTGATATCTTTACCAGGCCACTTGATGAAAAACTCTTTTGTGAGCTCCTAAATGAACTAAATATCCTTGATGCTCGTAACGTGACTTGAAAACTTGCATACATGTGTGCCATCCTCAAAATTATGTTAATTGTGTTGGAAAAATAATCTCTCTCTATTTTTCTCCTAAAAACTATGTTAGTTACTTGATCTTGATGAATTATGGTCATAGCTTGATTGTTGTATGTTTACTGATCATATTCATCAAGAATATCTGTGTGTCTTTGTCCCCTATTCCTTATTAGGAACCATTGAATACATATATATAAGTGTTTTGTACTTTTCTGTACAAGGGACCACGGACTAATCCGTGGTCACCCCGGACTAGTCCGCACATTGCAGACTAGTCCGCACTTGGTCCGCTAGTCCGGACTAGTTCGGACAACTATGGACTAGTCTGATATTTCGACTCCATAACCCTAGGGCTGGCTCAAACCTAATCTTCTTCATCCTCACAACCCCTCCCACATTCTCTCTCCTCACTCAAGTGCTCCCAAGGCGGATTTGCAAGTTCTCCATCAAAACTACCCAAATCTCCGTGGGAATAGATCTCCACTGCAAGGGGATCGAAGACCCCGGACTAGTCCGCATCAAGAACTCCTTCAACGTCTCGAATCGAAGGATTTGGTAAACTTCTCTCCAAACCCTAGAACCTTCGATTTTCCTTGTTTTTGCTTAATTAGCTTAGCTCCTCCAGTCAATACATGCTCTATTGATGTATTCCATATACCCTAAATCATATTTGCATTGAATAACCTCAAATTTTGACAAGTTAGGGCTTGAGCAGCCATATAACGGACTAGTCCGTTCTTACGGCGGACATGTCCGGTACTCCGGACTAGTCCGACCCTGAACACCGGACTAGTCCGGTATGCCCTGATCAGAATCTTAGCTTATGTCAATGCAATCCCTTGTAATCCTTGATTGTTCATATCCTTTATATCTCCCTTGTCAGAAATCATGTCGGGATCGAATGAGAACCTCTCCGATTTTGAAGCCGAGATGGACCAAGATCAAGATGTGATGTCTCATATTCCGGAGTCTCACTCCAAAAGGAGACAAGATCATGCTGCCGAGCCCTCGCTCACCCCACCTAGGGTTCGCTAAAAGGTTACAATCAAGAGACCAGCTTCAAGAGCAAATATGGCTGATTCTAGCTCGGCGGCTCAACGCCAAACCAAGGGCAAAGGAAAGGGGCTTGCTTCCGGCCCGATTGGTCCCCTTAAGATGATAGCTCCAAGCCAGGGAAATAGGGATCCCTTGAAGGAGAAGTTTAATGGCAAGGGGAGTGATGTGGCGTGGAACCTGAGGAAGGTTGATGCCTATAGCACTGGAAAAAGTGCAGCTGACAAGAGATTTTGGAGCAACTTTCACTTGGACTACTACAGTTCGGTGTACCTCCAAATGAAGACTCCAGTGGTCCCCAGTCAATGGATCGATTGGACATATTTTGAAAGGAAGAGCTGTGAAGCCTTTGAGGAGGTAATAGAGGCTGCAGAGAGACACGGACTCAAGGACTTACTCTCCTTCATATACAACTGAAATGATGAGATCATCGCCCAGTTCTATGCAACTTGCCACTTTGCCCACGATGGAGAAGACAAAGTGAATTGGATGACACATGGATCTAAGTACACAATTTCCTATACTGAGCTTGCCAGACTGCTTCACCTTGAGGACACCGGCAGTGATGAGATTGTGATTCACAATCTTGGAGTTGTGGAGAAGGACAAGATGGAATTTCTCTATGATACTCGACTCCCATACAATCCTCCCTCAACCAAGAACATGAAGCCATTCTTCATTGTTCTCAACAGAGTGCTCCAGAAGACCATTGCTCCAAAGGATGGAGATGCCGGGAGTGTCCAAGGTTACTGGAGAACCTTGATGAAAGTAATCAGCAAGAGAAGAAGATTTGATATCTTCGGTTACATTTGGAATGACATGGTGAACATATCCTGCACACCAAACCGTTCCTGTGGCTATGCACCATACTTGATGTTCATGATTGAAAAAGTCACAGGAATTGAGTTTGTGAAGGATGTGGAGCACACTGCTCTAAGGCCTCAGAAGCCTCCTCAAGCCTCTCTCCCAGCTGCTCCCTCACCTGGCTCACCTGAAGAACATCCAGAGAGATGTCAAGAAGATGCAAGGCCTTCATCCAAAACTAGGGCCCCTCCTCCTCACAAAGGGTCGCCTAGTGGGATTATGAAGTTTTTAGCTGCTATCTTTGGTTCTTGCTGCAAAACTGAGGTGAAGCTTCATAAGATGAACAATGCAAGAGAAGAAGAAATGAGATACATGAAGGCAAATGTCAAAGCAATATGCCAGAAACTGGAGATTGAGCTCAATGGATCTCTAGTCATCTCAGAGTACTCAACATCTGACTTCACAAAGCTTCCTCCTCTCTATCCATCAGAGCGTGCCTACTTTGGCACAACGAGTGGTTCCTCTCCTCCTCCTCCTCCTCAGCCTGATGATGAAGATGAAGAAAGGACCGACAGCGAGGAGTAAGCCGGCGACAACAAGTAGATCCCTCCTCTCCTTCTTTTTGGTGCATTGATGCCAAAGGGGGAGAGATTGAGGGGGAGTATTAGGTCGTAGGCTCTTCTTTTTTATGTCCTAGTTTAAGAAATGAACTTTTGTAAGACTTATGCTATCATTATGCTTTTGGACATGTGATGTGAAATGATAAGTATGTTATGCTTATGGTTAATGGTGTATGTTTAAAACTGCTATGTAGGATTGAGACTCTTGATGATTTTATGATTATGCTCATTATGATATTCACATAAAATTTTTTGCTCACACAGATAGTTTTTCACCCCACCATAAAGAGTGCACATTTCTCTTATGTCTACATTGCCTATTTTGCTCAAAGCTCATATGTGCACACTTTATGAAAATCTGAAATTTATTATCATATTTGTGTGATCTCAATTGGTTGTCATCAATCACCAAAAAGGGGGAGATTGAAAGTGCATCTAGGCATCCCTTGTGTGTTTTGGTTGATTTATGACAAACAAATGAGACCCTAACAAAATTGTTGAGATGAGCGCAGGTTCTTAAAGAAATTAGGAAGAAAGCGCAAAAAGAAAGGAGAAGGAGGATCCAAATTGATAAGAGCTCAGGAGCTGAAAAGATTAGATTACTTAGTATAGAGTGTGTTGGAGAAACACACCTCAAGAGCTCAAGTGAAGGAAATCACACCAACTGCACAAAAATCAGCATGTGCGAACTAGTCCGATATCAACCGGACTAGTCCAATTTTCTCTATGACTAGAAAACGGACTAGTCCGATATGGACCGGACTAGTCCGATTTGTCTTTGGACAAACAACGGACTAGTCCGCATTCTTATGGACTAGTCCGGTATCTCACAACACTTAGGGTTTTCCACACGCCGCATACCGGACAAGTCCGAAGTCTACCACAGACTAGTCCGGACATCGCAAACCCTAACATAACCATTGGAAACCCTATTATAAAAAAGGTGTACGGCCATACCACCACATCTTTTCGACCCCCTGCGCCGTCACACCTCCCAAGAGCCCAAAATTCACATCTCTCCACACATTCTAACCCAAAAAGTATCAAATCTTTAGGGATTAGCAACTGATCAAAAGAGAGACTTGTTCTACACATCTTGAGCTCTTGGGTTTGATCTCTCGCACACTCTTGTTCATTAATTGTTCATGTTTTGAGTGTGTTTGGTTGTGTTCGTTCATTGTAATTCTTGGGGAGCCCTCAACTTTTGAGAAGGCCCCTTGAACGATTTATTTGCCCTTTGTGATTAGTGGAAGAGAATCGGCCTCCGTGGCGATTCGACGAGGGTAGGGTTGGTGAAGACCCGGTCCTTAGTGGACTCCTCAACGGGGACGTAGATTTCATTCGTGGAATCGAACCTCGGGATAAAATCTTGTCTCTTACTCGTGCTCATCTATTGTTCATCATATTCTAGTATTTAATTAATCTTGTGAAATTCAAGTTGAAGCATTGAAATCAAAGTTGATCTTTGTCATTCATTGTTTCACTATTGAAATACATCTAAGTTATCAATTAATTTCCACTGCATAGGGTACTAGAAGTGAAAATATTGATCAACCTTGATCTCTCTAGTCCACGCATACCGGACTAGTCCGCACTGTACCGGATGTAACACCCCAAAATCCTGTTAAGAGGGGAATTTAAAAATTTTTGGACGTATTGCATGGGCTGCAGAAATTCAAACTTAGTTGGAATTCAAATTCAAATTCAAACCAGAAAAGAAATGGAAAAAGAAAAAAAGAAAACAGAAAAAAACCGGCCAGTGGGCCGAAACCCACCAGCCGGCCCACCCCATCCCGCGCCAGCGCGCAGCCGGGCCCCCCTTTCTTCCCACTGACACGCGGGGCCCACCAACCTTTCTTCCTCCTCGCGCTCGCGCCCGCGCTCGGCCGGACTCTTCTCACCCCGAATCAAAACCGCCCCGGATCCTCGCGTATCCCAGCCGAATTTCGTTCGTGGGCGACGCAAACTCGATCACAACCGAACGCCGCCCTCCCCCGTCTATAAAAACCCCGGCATCGTCCCGTTTTCTCCCACGATCTGCTGATTTTCTCTCCGGTGAGAACCCGAGCCCCTCCGGCGAATTCTGCTCGATCTACACTCGGGAATTCTGATCTAACTCGCTGGTCTTGATCCACCGCCTCCGGGGAACCTTGCAGGTGCAGAAAACTCGATGATTCACCTCGGACCTCGTCGCCGATCGCTTTTCGGGACCTCCGAGCTCAAGAAAACCCCTGAGGTGAGATCCCCGACCTCCCCTCTACCGATCTATGCCATAAAATCACAGTTCTAGGAAGAATTTACGAAGATCCAAAACTCTCCGGCGAGATCGCCGCCTCCCGCCGCCGTGCGCCGCCCGCGCTCGATCAGAGCAACGTGGCCGCTTGTGCACCGTCTATTTTAAATCGCACGGTAGAATTTAAATCCCCGCGTACCGGTTCGACGTTATAATCTCAGCCGTCTGTTTTAAATCGGACGGTCCATGTCAGCCCCGCGTTGTAAAGACTGGAATTCTTACGCGCTACCCCCTGGGGTTCTCGGAAAATAAGAGCTAGCCCCGGAAACTTCTGATCTAGCCCCTGGAAGTTCAGAAAATCATGTAAATTCATTTAAAACTCAGTTTTGACCCCTGGACTTAATAAAAATTAGGAAAAACCCCTCTGTTAAGTGTAGCTAGACCCCTGGAAGCTCTTAAAATAATATAATAGACCCTGTAGTGGGGTGAGTTTACCTTTTTAACCCTATGTGATATTAAATTTAGGAATTTGAATATGTGTTTAGTTTTTAAAATTTAAAAGATGGGACAAACACATTGTAAATTCAAATTAAAAACTTTCCTAGTACATGGAAAACTTTGGAGTGAGATAAAAATAGATTTTTGGCTGAAATGAATCTGTCTACTTGATTATTCACATTTATTAAGTTATAGGGACACATTTTTAAGTAGAGAATAATTTTGAAAATTAGTAAAATAAATGTAAAATAGTTCACATCAGAGGAGAAGTTCAAAAATATATTATTTAATATTTTAGACCCAAAACCTATTCTGTTTAGATGAGATGTCTTACTATTTTCATAATAAAGTTCACATTTAGGCATAGGAAATAAATATGAAAATATAGCAAGCTAGGTATGAATAACTAGAAAATGATAAATGAAGTTTCCAAAAGGCCAAAGAATTTAGTTTAGGGTTGGTAGAAGGACTGAACACACATATGGAGTAGGAAAATACCTTTCATGCATACTTGGTAGCTAAAAGGAGTAGTAATTGAATATAAGGAATTTATTTAAATTGGAAACTCATATATATAGTAGGCAAGCATAAATATGAATACAAAAGTAGAAATCATATACACATGTTTAAAAGTGCATGGAGTAACCACAACACATAGAATTTGTGAATGGCTTTCATAAATGTGAATGTGTGGTTTATATGAAGTGGAAGTGTGAACTATGTCTTATGGATTGTTGCTTTTCTTTTGCTATGTGTGATGGTATGATGTAGAACCTGCTCCAGAGCAAGTTCTCCCTTTCCAAGATCAGGACTACCCATTTCAAGAGCAGCAGGAAGGAGGCAAGTGTCCTTGACCACTTTGATCCTATGCTAGGATGTGTAGATAGAATTATTTGCATTGTCAAATGAAATATGAAACCCATGCTAGGAAGTTTCCATAGAATTGCATTACCTTGTTTCCTTGTAGCTTTGGTTGGGATTTATTTTATCATGTCATTTATTCATATTACTTGTGCTTAGCCATGCTTAGAATGGGATAATTGGGATATGAGATCATCAGTTTATTTACCATACTCTTGAATGAGATATTATGAGTTATGTAGAGGTAGGGATCGAGGCAAGTTGGATGATTTGGTTGGTGCTGGGTGCACGAGACTTGGGTTTGTGTTTAGTACTTGCCTAGATCATAAGGACCGGTTCATGGAGCATGTAACCTGGCTTTACCGTGCCAACCACATGCTGAGATGGGGCAGCTTGGCCAATTAATTAGGTGTATCCCCGGCGTAGTATGGGTGCGTTGATGGTGCGGGGAATAGGTGTCAGCTGGACTACCATATGAACCGCAAGGCTCAAGAGGGGGCCACTGCAGCGGGGTTGGAGCCTCTTGTATGCTGTTAGGGGTGAAACCTCAGTGGGCCCACGCTCGTCGGGAATCCCTTTGTAAAGGCTTCGTAGTGATCTCCTGGCTACACACCTGGGAAGTGTGAATGTGGTTCATAGCCACTGGCGTAATGGAGGTTCTTTTAGTCCACCCGGTAACGGGGGATGAAATCACTACATGTGGGTACAGTGGTGCAAACTCTGCAGAGTCAAAACTGTCATGACAGCCGTGCTCACGGTCAAGAGCGGCTTGGACTCATTCATGATTAGAGGAGTGACTGTAACACCCCAAAAATATTGTTAAGACCCTAAATCATGTTAAGAGGGGAATTTAAAAAATTTTGGGCATGTTGCATGTTTTGCAAAAATTCAAATTCAAACTGGAATTCAAATTAAAATCAAATCAGAAAAGAAATAGAAAAAGAAAAAGAGAAAACAGAAAAAAACCGGCCAGTGGGCCGAAACCCACCAGCCGGCCCAGCCAGCGCCCGCGCCAGCCCGCAGCCGCGCGCGCTGCTGCCTCACACTGACAGGCGGGACCCACCCGATCTTCGTCTACCTCGCGACAGCGCCGGACTCCCTCGCACCCGAATCAAAACCGATCGGGATTTCGGCGTATCCCAGCTGAATTCTGTTCGTAGGCGACACGGACATGATCTAAACCACCCCGCCGCCCTCCCCCGTCTATAAAAACCCCGGCCTCGTTCTGTTTTTCCCCCGCAATCGCCGATTTTTACTCCGGTGAGAACCGAGACTTCTCCGGCGAATTCTGGCCGATCTAAGCTCGGAAATTCTGATCTAACTCGCTGGTCTTGATCCACCGCCTCTGGGGAACCTTGCAGGTGCAGAAAACTCGGTGACTTGCGGTGTAAACACAGCGCCGACGAGCTTCGCCGTGGTTTCGCCTCGGACCTCGTCGCCGATCACTTTCCAGGACCTCCGAGCTCAAGAAAACCCCCGAGGTGAGATCCCCGACCTCCCCTCCACCGATCTATGCCATAAAATCACAGTTCTAGGAAGAATTCTCGAAGATCCGAAAATCTCCGGCGAGATCGCCGCTTCCCGCCGCCGTGCGCCGCCGGCAGCGCCGCCCGCGCTCGATCAGAGCGACGTGGCCGCTTGTGCGCCGTTTATTTTAAAACGCACGGTAGGGTTTAAACCCCCGCGTACCGGTTCGATGTTATAATCTCGGCCGTCGGTTTAAAATCGGACGGTCCATGTCAGCCCCGCGTTATAAAGACTGGAAATCTTACGTGCTACCCCCTGGGGTTCTCGGGAAATAAGAGCTAGCCCCGGAAACTTCTGATCTAGCCCCTGGAACTCCAGAAAATCATGTAAATTCATTTAAAAATCAGTTTTAGCCCCTGGACTTAATTAAAATTAGGAAAAACACCTCTGATAAGTGTAGCTAGACCCCTGAAAATTCTTAAAATAATATTATAGACCCTGTAGTGGGGTAAGTGTGGCGGACCGGGATCCGCTCATCCAGGATCGCAGAGGGTGGTGCCGCGCGATGCGACACCCGACAGCACACGTCATAAGAACATAATATATTACATGGGAAACGACTGAAACTGTACAAACAGGTACAAACTTCAGTTACAACTATTGTTTATGTTACACAGCGGAAGTCTACACTACACAACTCACGCCCGCCTATCTAGCAAAAGTTGGTTGCCCAGCCCTAGGGCAACCCACACTAGCTGCACTCCTCAGCTCAGCGCGGCGTGTACGGCTCCCACTCAGCCGTGGTCCCCGTCGGAGGGTAACCCTCGCCGGTGGACTCGTACTCCGAGTCCGTGGGTGGCTCCTCACCTGAAAAACACTTAAGCAGCAACCGAGAGCACAAAGGCTCAGCAAGGCTTAACCGACTTACCTAAGCATGAAACTCTACATGAGGGGTACAATGGACATAGGATAGTAACATTTTAGCAAAAGGACACGCCTACAAGTTCATCCTTAGTTCATCTTTTAGCAACAAGTTAACAGTTCACGAAATCTGAAATTTAGTAAGCAGTATTTGGTGGCACACATGTAGCAATACAATTATATCAATCAGCATCATTGAATCAACATATTTCATCCATTAGTCTACGTTACGACGCAGTGAACAAGCGGTACTCGTCACCGCGAGGGACGGCGAATCGACTCGATATACACCTGCAGGGAAAACCCAAAGAGCACGTCACGTACGCCCACCCGTGGAGCTGCACAGCACGCTCACTCGATGTCGTACGGGACAACCTTTCACCCAACAGCCCAAACGTCGAACCGGTCGCACCGAAACGAGCAGGAGGTTCCCCACACGGAGCATCTCTCTATGCCCGTTGGCAGATTTCCACCTTGCCGCCCTCAACCTACACCTATAAATCGGTGTGCTATGCCTCGACGCCCGGAGGTTTAGGCTACATCGGTTTATCGGGGCCCATATATCCGATATGCCTTCGGTACGTTCAATACTTGTTCAGCAGGGCCGCACACGGATCGGTCCTCAATCGACACGGGCAGGGCTGCGCACACAAGACTTCTTCTTGCTGCGCCCTAGCCCCTGCCTAGTCTCATTTTCATTACTAAGGTGATCTCACATCACTCAACCGAACCCGTGTGCCCCACTGCCTATCTCGCGAGTAGATTCCAACTACTCGACTTGTACCGAAGTCCTATGACTCTTTAAGCATAGCCTGTC
Source organism: Neostapfia colusana (assembly GCA_030760725.1). Taxonomy (NCBI): domain Eukaryota; kingdom Viridiplantae; phylum Streptophyta; class Magnoliopsida; order Poales; family Poaceae; genus Neostapfia; species Neostapfia colusana. The sequence goes on from JASWHV010000011.1 coordinate 24,525,405, forward strand.
TACTCGAGGTCCTTGACACTACCCTCACTCTTTTAGGAACCTTTGGTTATGCAAGTGGGGTTTCATTCATCCTATACCTAATGCACATACATACTTTATATGACACATGTATACAAAGGAAAAATTATAAAAGGGTTAATGCAAACCGGGGCTTGCCTTGTTGCTGCTGGTCACGGGTTAGTTCTTCGTCCGGAAGAAGGAAGTCCAGCACTTCCGGAGTCTCTTCTTCAACGGCTACACGTTAATGAAATACTACATGTTAATTTAGATGCAAATGTGAGTTTTAGAGTAAGACTTCTACTATTAGTTCTAATAACCAGCCTCTAACACCTGTAACTTTGTTTAAGAATTTAAAGATGAACTGGTGTTGGTGGTTTGGCTTGGACTTAATCACATGGTTAAATGCTAAGTGGTTTTCTCCCTTTTCCATATTAATCCCTTAAGTGGGCAAACAGGACAGGGGTGATCTAGAGCTCCAATAGAGCTGAGAATTTTTTGTGTGAGTTCCTTGTCACCAGAAAACTCTCTGGACCAAACATTAGCACTTTTCATGGAGTGGTTTGCTCAGAATAATTCTCTTGGCAAATCAGCAAGGAAGAATTTATTCTGAGGTAATACCCCTGTTCATGCTCAACTTAATGAACTAAAATTTCAATTATAACTCATAGAGTTTGCATGAATTTTCCTAACATTTTTGGGGTTAAGATTTGCCCAGAACTGAATTTCCAAGTTTTGGAAATTCTCTGAAAATGTTTCTGGATTCAAATGAACACAGCACCTTCCAATTTGAATTGCTCTGACCAAATCAACTCCAAATGGTCTGAAACTTTTACAGGGGTTTACTAATGTCCTAAAGAACATTCTGGCAAAATTTGGGGATTTTTGGATGGACCAAATTCTCTCTAAAATTCTTTTACTGAAAACCTTTAAAGAATTTTCCAGAATTAATTAAAGGTTTTCATACAAATTGGGTTGTATATCTGGACGTAGCTAGGCAAGATGAATCCAACCCAATTTGAATCACTAAATTTGGAGCTTCCTAGCAAAAGTTATGGGGTTCTAAAGTTTGCACTAAAACTGGAAATTCCAGAAATGTTTAAATCCTGCGGGTGGGTCCACGTACACGTGTCGACCGCTGGATCCGAGCCACACGGGGCCACAGACTCCTTCCCGCGCGGCCGCACTGGATCCCGGACCACAGAGAATCCCACCCCTTTATTTCCAGCCGCTGACGCGTGGGGCCTACCCCTTCGTCCTCCTCCGGCCACCCGCGCGACCCAGCCGCCGAGCTCGCCGGAGCTCTCGCCGGAGAGGGGTTCCGGCCTTCGGAGCTTGCTGATTCACGCCGCCTGTGCCTATCCCGGCCTGGGGAACACGGTGGTGCCCTTCCCGGAGCTTGACAACGGCCGGAACAGGGCTCCCGATGGCAACAGCGGCCGGGAGCTCACCGGCGACGTCGAACTCAACCTCCCCTGCATTTTTTTTGATGCGGTTTGCTCGGGGAGCTACGCTGACACCTTCTGATCATGGATATGGGCACCGATCCCCATGAAAACGGCTGCAACTATGACCTCGTCGGCGACCTAGGCCGGATATCGGCTGTTGCTCGAAAAACTTGGATAACCGCAACCCTAGCCCATGATTCTTGCTGGTTTTCGATCCTAGGTGGTCGTGGCAGGGTGTAGAGCGTGTGTTTAGCTCGGTACGCCCGGTGATAAGCCAATACTCGTGAATTTTGGGATTTGGGGGAGCTCGGCCTTAAGAACACCGAAGCGTTCCCGGAAGAAATTCTCCCCTGACGGTGCATGAAATGCCGAACGGTAAGGGCAGGCAGAACCAGCACCTTGTGGCGATCGTTTCTTGTGTTGAGCGTCGGGCAGGAGGAAGCCTGTGCCGTCCAGCCGCCGGCGATCAGAGGGCGGCGACTCCGGGTGAGCTGCTTCGGATGTAGGCGAGTGGAACCGAGAGGATGGGGAGCGAATTCTCGCCGACCAGGGTGCGATCACCTGTTTTGTAGCCGGCGCCCTCATCCCCCCCCCCCCCCCCCGAGCAGGAGGTGGCGCGGTGGCTGCGTTGGGACGGGTTCGACCCCGTGCGCTGTCGGCCGCAGGGTGTTCGACCGCGCGCCCGAGTCGGTTTGCTCCCCAGGGTGGCTGACCAGTGGGCCCTCTTCTCCCCTCTAAATCTTTCTCCCCCCTTTCTTTTGTAAATATCCCAGCTACTGAGAATTGAATGGGAGACTTAGCCCCCAAGTATTGGTTTGAATTTGAGTTTTCAAATTCGAACTTTGTTTGGTTAAATTTGCTTCAAGTTTAAACTGAAGTTCAAATTCAGTTTTGAATTATTGCAACTTTAGCTCCCGACAAGATAAACTCCAATAGGGATGAAAATTGGTGGGCTAACTCAGAAAAATGTGTTGAGTTTGAATATGAAGCTAACTTTTGAATTTGGGTGATGAAAGTTGCTGCAATTTGAATTTACATTCAAATTGGCCTCTTTTTGAAATAACCCAAAAGTGCCTCAAAAAGTGTTGAATTTGCATGAGCTTTGGACTGAACCTTCCCAAGACTTTTTAAATTCTAGGGGTGAGCTCAACCTCTCATGTTCATGTGTAGAAACCCTACTTTGTGAAAGTGAAGGCTTTCCCCTCTAATCACTCCTTTGATGGAGGTTACTTGCTCTTCACAATATTTCCTAAGATTTCCACAATAAAAACTGTGGTGTTGTGAGGTGAAGAAAAAGTTTTTGCAAGTCCCTTTTCTTGGGCTTTTACATCCCTCCCCCCTTAAAAGAATCTCGTCCCGAGATTACAAAAGAAGAGATAGCGATGTAATAGGGACTTACCCGTGTTGAGAAGCCATGAACTCCGGGTAATTGGAGCGAAGGAACTCCTCGCTCTCCCACGTCGCTTCTTCGGCGGTGTGGTTACTCCAGAGTATTTTGTAGAACCACAACGTTCTGCTACGCGTGGTTCGGGCTTTCTCATCAAGAATTCCCACCGGATACTCATCATATGTTAAATCTGGTTTCAGCTCGTCGATGTCTTCGGTAGGAACAGCAGCCGTATGCTTCAAACATTTTCGCAGTTGCGAAACATGGAAAACATCATGGACACCAGCAAGGGATGCCGGTAACTCCAATCGATACGCCGCTGGTCCACACTTCTCGGTGATAGCGTAGGGTCCAATAAAACGGGGAGCGAGCTTCCCCTTCACACCGAACCGGTGCATGCCCTTCATCGGAGACACGCGGAGGTACACGTGTTCACCAACGTCAAAGTGCAACGGTCTACGCCTCTTATCAGCGTAGCTCTTCTGCCGGGATTGAGCGGCTTTTAAATTGGCTTGAATTGTCCGAACGCGCTCTTCGGCGTTGTTCACCACATCAACCCCGAATGTGACCCTTTCACCGGACTCGCACCAATTTAATGGGGTGCGGCACTTGCTACCATAGAGAGCTTCGTAGGGTGCCATCTTGATACTCGCCTGATAGCCATTATTGTACGAGAATTCCGCCAATGGTAGGTGATCATCCCAGTTCCTACCATGGTGGATGGCACATGCTCTCAACATGTCTTCCAGAACTTGATTCACCCTCTCTGTCTGGCCATCTGTCTGAGGGTGGTAGGCGGAGCTCCTAATCAACTTAGTACCCAATGCAGCGTGTAGCTGCTCCCAAAAACTAGATACAAATAATGCACCTCGATCTGAGACAATGGTTTTGGGTACCCCGTATAGGCATAGAATCTTCGCTATGTATAGCTCCGCATATTTGCCGGCATTGTAACGTGTATTCACCGGAATGAAGTGAGCCGTCTTGGTTAACCGATCAACAATTACCCATGTGGAATCATGCTTGTTGGCTGTTAGGGGTAATCCCACAATGAAATCCATGCTCACATCTTCCCATTTCCATGCCGGGATCTTCAGGGGTTGCAACAGCCCTGATTTCTTCATGTGATCGGCTTTCACTCGTCTACACGTATCGCACTCGGATACGTACTTAGCTACCTCCTGCTTCATCCATGTCCACCAAAATTTCTTTTTCAAATCTTGGTACATTTTGTTGCTGCCCGGATGAATGGAGTATTTAGACAAGTGAGCTTCATCGAGGATCTTTTTCCTCAACTCCATATCTCGGGGTACGACTATGCGGTCATTGAACCACAGCGTCCCCTCATCATCTTTCCGGAAACATTTAATTTCTCCATTGTCTATCCGTCTCCGGAGATGTGCCATGCCTTTATCATTTTTCTGAGCAGCAATGATGTCCTCCCTAATAGTAGGGATGAGGGCAAGGTTGTACAGCGATCCATAAGGAACCAAGTATAAACTTGGCTCTTCCTCCTCCACCGTTGTAATGGTGAGGTGATGGACATGTGATTTCCGACTCAGCGCGTCGGCAACCACATTCGCCTTGCCGGGGTGGTAATGGATTTCAATCTCATAATCTTTGATCAGTTCTAACCACCTCCTCTGCCTCATGTTCAGCTCCTTCTGGGTGAAAATGTATTTCAAGCTCTTGTGGTCGGTGTAGAGATGCACCAAGTTCCCCTGGAGATAGTGCCTCCACATTTTCAGCGCCAACACCACGGCAGCAAGTTCAAGATCGTGAGTCGGGTAGTGCTGCTCATGGTTCCGAAGTTGGCGTGATCCATAAGCGACCACACGTCCTTCCTGCATCAACATACAGCCGAGCCCAATACCGGACGCGTCACAATACACGTCGAAGGGCTTTGTTGTATCCGGCTGAGCTAACACCGGGGCTGTTGTGAGATGCTTCACCAGTGTTCGGAACGCTCCTTCACACGCCGTGTTCCAAACATATTTTGTCCCTTTCTTCAGCAACTCTGTCATCGGCTTAGCGAGCTTGGAGAAGCTTGGAATGAACCTCCGGTAGTATCCCGCTAACCCGAGGAAGCTTCTGAATTCATGAACTGAAGTGGGAGCTTTCCATTTCAACACTTGCTCTATCTTACTTGGGTCAACCGCAATGCCTTCAGCTGAGATGATATGTCCCAAGAACGGCACTTGGCTGATCCAAAATTCGCATTTTCTGAACTTGGCGTAGAGCTTGTGGTCTCGCAATCGTTGAAGAACGATCCGTAAGTGTTCGGCATGCTCGGCTTCTGTCTTGGAGTAAACCAGATATCGTCGATGAATACTACCACGAACTTGTCCAGCTCCGGCATGAACACCGCGTTCATGAGATACATGAAATGGGCTGGAGCATTTGTGAGACCAAAGGACATGATGAGATATTCATATAATCCATATCTCGTTGAGAAGGCCGTCTTCGGAATATCCTCCGCCCGGATCTTGATCTGGTGATATCCAGAGCGAAGGTCCATCTTGGAGAACACACTGGCACCCACAAGTTGATCAAACAATATGTCGATGCGGGGCAGTGGGTACTTATTCTTGATGGTGACGGCGTTGAGCGGCCGGTAATCCACACACAGCCTCAGGGTCTCATCCTTCTTCTTCACGAATAGCGCCGAGCATCCCCAAGGCGAGGAACTCGGCCTAATGAAACCCTTGCTCAACAGATCATTGAGCTGTTCTTTCAGTTCAGCCAGCTCATTTGGAGACATTTTGTATGGTCTCCGTGATATGGGCGTAGTCCCGGGTGCAAGTTCAATCTTGAACTCGACATCCCGCTCAGGTGGCATGCCCGGAAGATCATCCGGGAACACATCAGGATACTCCCGGACTATGGGGATGTCTTCTAACTTGAGAACTTCAGCATTATTAATTGCTAAAACTTCTCGGACTGGCGTGTCTAACACCATGGAATGCGGACGGTGGAATGGAGAATTTAAGTGAACCGTCCGTGTCCGAGTCTCTAGAACAGCGCCATGGTATTGTAGCCATGACATCCCTAAGATTGCATCAATCTTTTGTCCCATAAGGATTATCAAGGTGGTGGGATATAGTTTCCCACCTAAGCACAGAGGTGCCTTTGGAATCATCATATTAGCTGAAATCTTCCCTCCCGGTGAGCATATCATATAAGTGCAGTCGGTTGGGAAGACTTGCAATTGATGTTTAGCCACATAGGATTCACTTATAAAGCTGTGGGTTGCACCAGAATCAAATAATATGACGATGGCTTGATTGTTGAGAGTAAACGTACCCGCCAGCACGTTGTCTCCCTCTGGGGCATCCTCATTGTCGAGGTTGCGGACGCCTCCAGTCCGCTGACCAACCTTCTTCGCCAGAGGTCGGCCTCGAGCACCGCCCTGGAACTGGGCTTGCCCGCTGCTCTGCTGCCCCTGAGGACAGTCCTTCGCAAAGTGGCCCGCCTGGCCACACGTGAAGCAGGTGAAACGGGGCGGTCCCCCGCTGATCGGTGGACGGAAACCCGGGGTGCGTTGTGGCGGTGGAAACGCCCGGGGTATCGTCTGCTGCTGCTGTTGCTGTCTTGGTGGTGGCATCGGCGGACGGAACGGGGGTGCTTGGAACGAACGTCCCCCGAACTGTTGAGGTCGCGCCGGTGGACGCCACTGCTGCCCGGATGGTGTCCGATACACCATACGGTACTTCTGGGGAGCGCCACTCCCACCGCTGGGTGGAGCGCTGCGCTTCCGCTGCTCAGCTGCCAACTCCCGCTGAGCATCCTCTTGCATGATCGCGGCATTGACTAAGTCGTTGAATGTGCCGCGGTTCCACTGTACGAGGTGGGTCTTCATTTCGGGGTGTAACCCCCGATAGAAGTGCTCCCTCTTCTTCTCCTCCGTGGAGATGTAGTCTGACGCATACTGTGCCAGATGGTTGAAGGCACGGGAGTAGTCGTGGGCACTCCTCCCGCCCTGCTTCAGTTCCAAAAATTCTTGGAACTTCCTCTTCATTATTCCGGGAGGGATGTGATAGGCGCGGAACGCCTCCCGGAACTCTTGCCATTCCACGGCATGGCCAGCCGGACGTGAGGCGACATAATTCGCCCACCACGCACCAGCGGCACCGTGGAGCTGCTGTGCTGCAAACAGGGTCTTCTGCCGCTCCGTACACTGGAGCAGCCCAAACTTGGACTCGATGGTCCGCAGCCAGTTGTCAGCCTCCAGTGGTTCTCCAGCTTCAGTGAACACTGGAGGGTGCGTACTCATGAAATCCGAGTACGACACATCACGGGGCTCCCGAGGCCCTCTATATTGACGTCCCCCCGCCTGGGACGTATTCTGCACGATCGTGCGGAGCAGGTCGGTCTGCTCCTCACGACCTCCCACCAATGCCGCTATCACATCCGCTATAGTAAGCGGAGGCGGCGGTGGTGGCTGCTGCTGCGGGGTGCTGTCGTAGGCCGGTGGCTGGGAGTCATCACCTCCCTGTTGGCTAGGGCCACCAACCTCGTGCATGGTCCTAGTACGAACCATCTGCAACCACACGACATTAAACATCAGTCCCGCAACATTTTGCATGCAGTCTAAATGAAATAGGTGTAAAACACAATGACAATGAAAACATGCGATACATCTCGTAAGTAGATAGTGTAATAACTTTGCACAAGCTACACCATTACCAGACCAAACATAAGCTAGTTTAATCCAACTTGATGAACCTCCACTTTGGAAGCTCAACATAACTAGGTTTGGTCACTACGAGACATTACTATCGCGTTGTCATCACGCATACCACCCTTAGGGTACAACACCCTCTCCAATGAGCTCAACTGTCATTCTTCTGTCAGAATGATCAGTTTCTACCTATTCCAAGTTTTGATCTGGTTCTGTGCATCTTCATGACTCAAGTTGAATACCAAAGTTCAAGTTAACTTCAGTATCTTTCCAATGAGTACTCATTTGCCCCCAGATCAGCTTGATTAAAAAGTTATGCTAATTCAAAGTTAGCAGAATTTCTGGAAGAATTTTTAACAGCACCTCCCTTGGAAGTGGCTGTTTTCAACCCTGATTTCCACTAAATTCTGTGCTGAAACTTCAGAAACTTTGAATTGCAAAGGTGTCGCACATCTTCTACACTTTCTAAGGATGTATTATATGACAATTTTAGATTTTTCTACTGGGAGTTTATCCTTGAAAAACAGAACAGTCCAGGGAATGTTTTAACACTGTCCTAGTTCTGGACAGTTACATGTCTCTGGGATTTAAGCCATCTTAATGTGAGTTTCATCTCTGGAAGTCTACAACAAAGTTGTAGAATACTTAAATACCTTTCCAGAACTATATAGCACACCTCTCTCGGCTAAAAGACCTGTGAGTTATGCCCTGTTGAAGATCAGCAAACTTGCTGTCCCAAAACAGAGCACTCTGTTTTTCAGTCTTTTTGGAACTACACAGCTCCACTATCCCATTCTTATACCCAACCAGGGTCCTAAATGTTGAACCTATAGATTTTAATTCTTTGTTATCATTATTCTCATGCATATGCCTACCATATCTTGGTACTACGTTCCTCACAAAAGAAAATCCTACCCGGATCATACCGGCATATACGTCTCAAATGTGGCACTAAATGGTCTCTCGCACACGTTTTCTACACGGATACATACGTGGTTAGTACCTGCAGAAGACCACACAATAATGGTGCACTCAATGGTTATTCATTTCAGGCAGTTCCATATTTGAAGTAAATACAAACGCCCGTATCATTGTCATACGGCCGTCCTTGAGTTAGGTCACGTCTCAAGGTACGTGATCGTGTTTCAACACCACACGACGGGGAACCCGAGTATGTCATGAACGGGTCGTCACGGTTGGGAATGTTATCAACCCAACAGATACCACCTACTGCCCGGCAGGGCACGCCGATGGCAAGCGCTGCGTATGTCCTCCTGGGCTATTTCCAGACGAACACACTCTCGCGTTACTGACCACGCGATGGGGTCTCCACTTACTTGCCTAATGCACGCTAGGGATCAGAGTTTCATATGAACTCAGGAACATGAAGAGTTCAAGAGGTTCATATTGACGTCTCACACCAAGCTATGAGACAAATCCCTGAACCACGTTCCTCGTCAGGGAGAGCTAACCGAAATTGAACCGCTTTCGGTGGCGTTCCTTACCATACTTACCAGAGCGTAGGTGCGTCGTTACATAATTGAAATTCAGAATTATAACACATAGGTTAGTCTTTGCCACTTTAAGTAACTATGCTAATATAGTCCTTACTTGGGCAGCTACCGATTCCTCACCGTATACCTAAGTTTTTCCCATAATGCAGTCCTTTAGTACTGTGCTATCCCCACTGCAGCTCTGATACCAGGCTGTGGCGGACCGGGATCCGCTCATCCAGGATCGCAGAGGGTGGTGCCGCGCGATGCGACACCCGACAGCACACGTCATAAGAACATAATATATTACATGGGAAATGACTGAAACTGTACAAACAGGTACAAACTTCAGTTACAACTATTGTTTATGTTACACAGCGGAAGTCTACACTACACAACTCACGCCCGCCTATCTAGCAAAAGTTGGTTTCCCAGCCCTAGGGCAACCCACACTAGCTGCACTCCTCAGCTCAGCGCGGCGTGTACGGCTCCCACTCAGCCGTGGTCCCCGACGGAGGGTAACCCTCGCCGGTGGACTCGTACTCCGAGTCCGTGGGTGGCTCCTCACCTGAAAAACACTTAAGCAGAAACCGTGAGCACAAAGGCTCAGCAAGGCTTAACCGACTTACCTAAGCATGAAACTCTACATGAGGGGTACAATGGACATAGGATAGTAACATTTCAGCAAAAGGACACGCCTACAAGTTCATCCTTAGTTCATCTTTTAGCAACAAGTTAACAGTTCACGAAATCTGAAATTTAGTAAGCAGTATTTGGTGGCACACATGTAGCAATACAATTATATCAATCAGCATCATTGAATCAACATATTTCATCCATTAGTCTACGTTATGACGCAGTGAACAAGCGGTACTCGTCACCGCGAGGGACGGCGAATCGACTCGATATACACCTGCAGGGAAAACCCAAAGAGCACGTCACGTACGCCCACCCGTGGAGCTGCACAGCACGCTCACTCGATGTCGTACGGGACAACCTTTCACCCAACAGCCCAAACGTCGAACCGTCGCACCGAAATGAGCAGGAGGTTCCCCACACGGAGCATCTCTCTATGCCCGTTGGCAGATTTCCACCTTGCCACCCTCAACCTACACCTATAAATCGGTGTGCTATGCCTCGACGCCCGGAGGTTTAGGCTACATCGATATGCCTTCGGTACGTTCAATACTTGTTCAGCAGGGCCGCACACGGATCGGTCCTCAATCGACACGGGCAGGGCTGCGCACACAAGACTTCTTCTTGCTGCGCCCTAGCCCCTGCCTAGTCTCATTTTCATTACTAAGGTGATCTCACATCACTCAACCGAACCCGTGTGCCCCACTGCCTATCTCGCGAGTAGATTCCAACTACTCGACTTGTACTGAAGTCCTATGACTCTTTAAGCATAGCCTGTCTACTCGAGGTCCTTGACACTACCCTCACTCTTTTAGGAACCTTTGGTTATGCAAGTGGGGTTTCATTCATCCTATACCTAATGCACATACATACTTCATATGACACATGTATACAAAGGAAAAATTATAAAAGGGTTAATGCAAACCGGGGCATGCCTTGTTGCTGCTGGTCAGGGGTTAGTTCTTCGTCCAGAAGAAGGAAGTCCAGCACTTCCGGAGTCTCTTCTTCAACGGCTACACGTTAATGAAATACTACATGTTAATTTAGATGCAAATGTGAGTTTTAGAGTAAGACTTCTACTATTAGTTCTAATAACCAGCCTCTAACACCTGGAACTTTGTTTATGAATTTAAAGATGAACTGGTGTTGGTGGTTTGGCTTGGACTTAATCACATGGTTAAATGCTAAGTGGTTTTCTCCCTTTTCCATATTAATCCCTTAAGTGGGCAAACAGGACAGGGGTGATCTAGAGCTCCAATAGAGCTGAGAATTTTTTGTGTGAGTTCCTTGTCACCAGAAAACTCTCTGGACCAAACATTAGCACTTTTCATGGAGTGGTTTGCTCATAATAATTCTCTTGGCAAATCAGCAAGGAAGAATTTATTCTGAGGTAATACCCCTGTTCATGCTCAACTTAATGAACTACAATTTCAATTATAACTCATAGAGTTTGCATGAATTTTCCTAACATTTTTGGGGTTAAGATTTGCCCAGAACTGAATTTCCATGTTTTGGAAATTCTCTGAAAATGTTTCTGGATTCAAATGAACACAGCACCTTCCAATTTGAATTGCTCTGATCAAATCAACTCCAAATGGTCTGAAACTTTTACAGGGGTTTACTAATGTCCTAAAGAACATTCGGGCAAAATTTGGGGATTTTTGGATGGACCAAATTCCCTCTAAAATTCTTTTACTGAAAAGCTTTAAAGAATTTTCCAGAATTAATTAATGGTTTTCATACAAATTGGGTTGTATATCTGTACCGAGCTAGGCAAGATGAATCCAACCCAATTTGAATCACTAAATTTGGAGCTTCCTAGCAAAAGTTATGGGGTTCTAAAGTTTGCACTAAAACTGGAAATTCCAGAAATGTTTAAATCCTGCGGGTGGGTCCACGTACACGTGTCGACCGCTGGATCCGAGCCACACGGGGCCACAGACTCCTTCCCGCGCGGCCGCACTGGATCCCGGACCACAGAGAATCCCACCCCTTTATTTCCAGCCGCTGACGCGTGGGGCCTACCCCTTCGTCCTCCTCCGGCCACCCGCGCGACCCAGCCGCCGAGCTCGCCGGAGCTCTCGCCGGAGAGGGGTTCCGGCCTTCGGAGCTTGCTGATTCCCGCCGCCTGTGCCTATTCCGGCCTGGGGAACACGGTGGTGCCCTTCCCGGAGCTTGACAACGGCCGGAACAGGGCTCCCGACGGCAACAGCGGCCGGGAGCTCACCGGCGACGTCGAACTCAACCTCCCCTGCATTTTTTTTATGCGGTTTGCTCGGGGAGCTCCGCTGACACCTGCTGATCATGGATATGGGCACCGATCCCTGTGAAAACGGCTGCAACTATGACCTCATCGGCGACCTAGGCCGGATATCGGCTGTTGCTCGAAAAACTTGGATAACCGCAACCCTAGCCCATGATTCTTGCTGGTTTTCGATCCTAGGTGGTCGTGGCAGGGTGTAGAGCGTGTGTTTAGCTCGGTACGCCCGGTGATAAGCCAATACTCGTGAATTTTGGGATTTGGGGGAGCTCGGCCTTAAGAACACCGAAGCGTTCCCGGAAGAAATTCTCCCCCGACGGTGCATGAAATGCCGAACGGTAAGGGCAGGCAGAACCAGCACCTTTTGACGATTGTTTCTTGTGTTGAGCGTCGGGCAGGAGGAAGCCTGTGCCGTCTGGCCGCCGGCGATCAGAGGGCGGCGACTCCGGGTGAGCTGCTTCGGATGTAGGCGAGTGGAACCGAGAGGATGGGGAGCGAATTCTCGCTGACCAGGGTGCGATCACCTGTTTTGTAGCCGGCGCCCTCATCCCCCCCGAGCAGGAGGTGGCACGGTGGCTGCGTTGGGACGGGGTCGACCCCGTGCGCTGTCGGCCTCAGGATGTTCGACCGCGCGCCCGAGTCGGTTTGCTCCCCAGGGTGGCTGACCAGTGGGCCCTCTTCTCCCCTCTAAATCTTTCTCCCCCCTTTTTTTGTAAATATCCCAGCTACTGAGAATTGAATGGGAGACTTAGCCCCCAAGTATTGGTTTGAATTTGAGTTTTCAAATTCGAACTTTGTTTGGTTAAATTTTCTTCAAGTTTAAACTGAAGTTCAAATTCAGTTTTGAATTATTGCAACTTTAGCTCCCGACAAGATAAACTCCAATAGGGATGAAAATTGGTGGGCTAACTCAGAAAAATGTGTTGAGTTTGAATATGAAGCTAACTTTTGAATTTGGGTGATGAAAGTTGCTGCAATTTGAATTTACATTCAAATTGGCCTCTTTTTGAAATAACCCAAAAGTGCCTCAAAAAGTGTTGAATTTGCATGAGCTTTGGACTGAACCTTCCCAAGACTTTTTAAATTCTAGGGGTGAGCTCAACCTCTCATGTTCATGTGTAGAAACCCTACTTTGTGAAAGTGAAGGCTTTCCCCTCTAATCACTCCTTTGATGGAGGTTACTTGCTCTTCACAATATTTCCTAAGATTTCCACAATAAAAACTGTGGTGTTGTGAGGTGAAGAAAAAGTTTTTGCAAGTCCCTTTTCTTGGGCTTTTACAGTAAGTTTAACTTTTTAGCCCTGTTTAGTATTTAATTTAGGAAATTGAATATGTGGCTAGTGTTTAAAAATTAAAAAGTGGGACAGACATATTGTCAAAATTAAATTAAAGACTTTCTCAGTATTTAGGAAACTTTGGAGTGAGATAAAAATATATTTTGGGCTGAACTGAATCTGTTTAATTTATTATTCACATTTAAAGACACATTTTTAAGTAAAGAATAGTTCTAGAAAATAGGGAAAATAATTGTGAAATAGTTTACATCAGAGGCAAAGGTCAAAATATGTTATTAAATTATTTAGGACCAGAACCTATTCTGTTTAGATGATGTGTCTTACTATTTCCATAATAAAGTACACATTTATGCATAGGAAAATAAATCTGAAAATATAGCAACTAGTAAATGATAAATGGAGTTTCTAAAATCCAAAGAATTCAGTTTAGGGTTGGTATAAATTCTGAAGACACATATGGAGAAGAAAAATACCCTTCATGCACACTTGGTAGCTAAAAGGTGTATAAATTGAATATAAGGAATTTGTTTAAATTGGAAACTCATATAATATATACAAACATAAAATATGAATACAAAAGTAGAAATCATATGCACATGTTTAAAAGTGCATGGAAGCCAAAATCAACACACATAGAGTAACCACAACACATAGAAATGAGAATGACTTTCATAAATATGAATGTGTGGTTTGTATGAAGTGGAAGTGTGAACCATGTCTTATGGATTGTTGTTTTTCTTTTGCTATGTGTGATGGTATGATGTAGAACCTGCTCAAGAGCAAGTTATTCCTTTCCAAAATCAGGACTACCTATTTCAAGAGCAGCAGGAAGGAGGCAAGTGTCCTTGACCACTTTGATCCTATGTTAGGATGTGTAGCTAGAATTATTTGCATTGTCAATTGAAATATGAAACCCATGCTAGGAAGTTTCCCTAGAATTGCATTACCTTGTTTCCTTGTAGCCTGGGTTGGGATTTATTTTATCATGTCATTTATTATTATGCATATGCTTAGCCATGCTTAGAATGGGATAATTGGGATATGAGATCATCAGTTTATTTTACCATACTCTTGAATGAGGTATTGTGAGTTATGTAGAGGTAGGGATCAAGGCAAGTTGGATGTTTTGGTTGTGTGCTAGGTGCACGAGACTCGGGTTTGTGTTTAGTACTTGCCTGGATCCTAAGGACCGGTTCATGGAGCATGTAACCTGACTTTACAGTGCCAACCACATGCTGAGATGGGGCAGCTTGGCCAATTAATTAGGTGTATCCCTGGCGTAGTATGGGTGTGTTGGATGGTGCGGGGAGTAGGTGTCAGCTGGACTACCATATGAATCGCAAGGCTTAAGAGGGGGGCACTGCAGCGTGGTAGGAGCCTCTTGTATGCTGTTAGGGGTGAAACCTCAGTGGGCCCACGCTCGTCGGGAATCCCTTTGTAAAGGCTTCGTAGTGATCTCCTGGCTACACACCTGGGAAGTGTGAATGTGGTTCGTAGCCACTGGCATAATGGAGGTTCTTTTAGTCCACCTGGCAACGGGGGATGAAATCACTACATGTGGGTACAGTGGTACAAACTCTGCAGAGTCAAAACTGTCATGACAGTCGTGCTCACGGTCAAGAGCGGCTTGGACTTATTCATGATTAGAGGATTGATGATTTTGGAAGTTGTGGATGTTAAGCGGGGAGCTTAACATTGGAAATGATGTTATGGTTATTGGATTATGATGATGGGATGGGAGATTGGGACCAGTCCACCTGTGTAGTAATGTAGGTGCTTAATAAGCTAAGGTGATAGGTATTAATTGCGTAGTGCTTTAACCATGAGTTCAACCTCCCCTTGTTATAGCCATGCATGACATAATTTTCCCACACTTGCTGAGTACCATTGGTACTCAACCTTGCATATTTTGTTGGTTTATATTGCTGCTCAGCTCAAGATAATGCGGTGGTGTATAATGACCAAGACTTTGGACCCGAAGAAGGTTTCTAGGTTCATGGAGACCCCCGGGCAACGCCTATGATGGAGCCCTCAAGAATAATATTCCGCTGCTAGTTTGTTTATTTGTGATGAACTTATTATTGTCCATCGAGGCATTTGCCATGTAAGACTTATTTATATTCGACAACTGGCTTGTAATAAATGATGCTTCACTATTTGTCATCACATGTATGAGAAAATGATCCTGGCATACATGTGATATTCACTTGGTTGTTCTTCGGAAAAACCGGGTGTGACAGTGACGGTTTTGGAAGTTAAGGATGTTAAGCGGGGAGCTTGACATTGGAAATGATGTTAAGGTTGTTCTTCGCATGATTCGCACCGCTCGCAAGTCCACCGGAGGGAGAGTTCCCATAGTTGCCCTTGCCCAAAGAGAGGAGAGTCGTCCGGTGACGTACCTTTCCTACGGACTGGCAGTAGGAGGCTTGTTGCGCCGTCTTCGACGTATGCTCCATGCCGCCGGCAATACGGGCAAGCTAATCATACACTATAGCTCCACCAGGACAATCCGTGAGAAGAGGGAAGAATGGAGTTCAGAGATGAGGATTATCCATGAAAATCAGCTGCTCAAGATCCACCGCTCTCCAGCTTGTCAAGCGACACAGGACGATGCGGAGAAGGATGTCACCTGGGAGGCCATCACCTGCCAGAGTCACATCTATCGTCGACACCTGGACAGGACTGAGTACATGTATGTCCTCCAGCGCGAGAGTGGTACAACGGAGTATAAGTACCGGCCAGTGCAGCAAGGGACTTCCCATGAGCACATGGACTTATTCTTGGAGGATGCTGCTATGCTCAGCACTCGACTGCAGGAGTGTCAGTAGGAGCTTCATGATGTTCGGGACACCCTAAAGGAAACCGAGGCGTTGCTTCGAGCATGCTTGAGGGCGAGAAAAAGAGGAGATGGGAATGAACTGTGTGTCACCGTGAATGATACATGGACTCTGGACTCCCCAGATCGTCGGGCGATCAGGCGTCGTCGCACTTCTCCACCAGTAGCCTCCCCACCCAAAGCAGAGTCAGAAGGTAGCCACAATAATGAGGAAGATCCCGAAGAGCAAGCTCAGGAATCCGAGTAGTGTAGAGTATTTCCCTCAGTTAGCAAGATGTCGAATAGTCAAGTCGTTACCTTAGTAAATGGTGTGTTAATGCTTGGTGTGTGTGTGACGTGAGTTGTGGAAGCCATGAGCAATTGTCCACAACCTCGTCTTAAGATTGTTTTGCTTTGATGTGGGAACCTGTGAGGACCCCGCCATCCCGATCACTCACGGGGACGGGACACCTCGCCCGGAAATCGCATTGGGTGGTGCCGTGCGATGCGGCACCTAACAGCACACACAATAAAGCATCATATTACATAAAACAAGCGGAAACTTACAAAGTGTTGATTTTACAAATACTTCTCAAAATAAACTACAGCGGAAGACTATTACAACTCACGTCTCATACCTATGCTAAGCAACAGAGGAGGTGTCCAGCCCGCGGACCCTTCTCGCTAGCAACACTGTCATAATAGCAGCGGCAGGGGTTACCCTGAGTTCATCACTCGGAGAGCTCCGAGTCTCATCAGGTACCCGTACATCTCATCGTACAGTTATTACCTGCAAAACAACTTGTGCAGTATCTGTGAGCATGAAGCTCAGCAAGACTGACCCGTCACCCTAGTCATGAAACTCTACATGATGGAAATAGAGGGCTGATTATAGCAGTTTGCATAAACGATGAACTTGAGCTAAAGGAGAGTCCTTACTTCCAGCTTTAATCAACTTTTATATACCTCGCACAACTTACATCGAGACTCCACAATCAAACAAGAAACGCTTCATCTCGATGTCACTTGCCCGAGGTGAAAGTAACTTTAGTGAGCTATCCTAGACTCATACAGACCTTGCACCACCAACGTCGAGACTCCACAATCAAACAATAAACGCTTTGCCTCGACGCTACTAGCCCAAGGTGGAAAGTAAATTTAGTGAAGTGTTGATCATTCCTCATCTCCATTATGAGTATTACCCACGAAGCATGTTAAATGATTCCCGGTTTATTACTACGTCACAACGCAGAGAACAAGTATGCTCACTACCGCGAGCGACGGTGATTGCAATCAAAAACACCCAGCTGACACGACACGTACGCCCGTACTCGACGTTGCACACAGCAACCGTCACTGACGTCGTACGTGGCAACCTTTCACACGACACCCAAATGTCGAACCGGTCCCACCGACTGGGATTAAGTCTCTCTACGGCAAACCCTCATAGAGCAGACTTCTCTATCCTTTCAGCATCGGCATCAGACGGTGAGGTATGCCTCGACACCTAGGTTAACATGTTACATCGGTTTCCTGGGTCCCATATAGCCAGTATGCATCTGGTACACAACTCAAACTTGCCCAACGGGCCGCACACGAGAACGGGCCTTAATCGACTCAGACATAGACTATGCTCACAGGACCACGTCCTTGACCTTCCATCCACTGCCCGGTCTCCATTCCCAACTATGAGGATCAATTCCCAACTCTTCCGATTGATCCCCCTTAACCCCGTTTCACGAGTAGGAATCTGCCTACTTGAGTTATGCCTCTTTTAATCCACTTTTTGTTGAGATCAGCAGTTATAATTAATTCATAACATAACATATCCTACATTAAACTCCAGGGTTTTCTGGTTCATGCATTTGGAGTTTCATACCATCTAGACGTAATGCAATAAATAAAATGCTAGACGTATGAAGTGAATACAAATAAAAACTTGTAAATTTGATGCAAAGCGGGGCTTGCCCTTGTTTTGCAGGTGACTTATATATATATGCAGTTAGTGAAGACCACTTGTCTTGATCTTTTGCCTCCTTTCTTTGATCTCCACTCCAATGACTTGAAGTCCTTCACGTAGATGCTACACATTATGCATATGCACAATTGTTTAGTTGTAAAGACTTTGCTACAAGTCCTAATAACAAGTTTTCAAAGACTGGAACTCTGTTTAAGAATTTAAAATGACACTGGTGCTAGTGGTTTAGGTTTGGATCTAAACACATGATTAAGTGCTAAGTAGTTTTCCCCCTCTTCTATATTAATCTCCTAAAGAGGTTAAAAAGAACAGGGGTGATCCAGGGCTCCAACGGAGCTGAGAATTTTCATGTGAGTTCCTTGTCACAAGAAAACCCTCTGGACCAAAAATTAGCACTTTGCATTGAGTGGTTTGTTCAGAATAATTTTCTAAGCAATTAAGCAAAGCAGAATTAATTCTGAGATCACACCCATGTTCATGCCAAAATTAGTGAACTACAATTTTAATTATAGCTCATAGAGTTTGCATGAATTTTCCTAGCATTTTTGGAGCTAAGATCTGCCCAGAACTGAATTTCCAAGTTTTGGAAATTCTCTGAAAATTTTTCTGTATTCAATTGAATACAGTACCTTCAAATCTAAAATTCCCTGATCAAATCAACTCAAATTGAGCTGAAACTTTTACAGGGGTTCTCTAATACCCTAAAGACTGTTCTGGAAAAATTTGAGGATTTTTGGATTAACCAAACTCCCTCTAAAATTCTTTTTCTAAAAAGCTTTAAAGAATTTTACAGAATTAACTAAAGGGTTTCATACAAATTGGGTTCTACATTTGGATAGTAATCTATCAGAGGAATCCAACAAAATTTGTTTCACAATTTTTGGATTCTCCTACCCAAAGTTGTAGCTATTCAAAGTTTGAACTGAAAACTGAATTTCCCCAAAATGTTCAAATACTGGCTGTGGGTCCAGGGGACAGGTGTCACTCCCCGGGGCAAGCCACACGGGGCTACTGGGTATTTCCTGCGCTACCACACGCGATCCCAGCGCCACAGCCGATCAGAACTTCGACTCCCGGTCGCTGACATGCGGGACCCGCCGGGTCGTCTTCTACCTCCGGCCCCCCGCGCCCGCGCGCCGCCGGGCTCGCCGGAGTTCGACCGATTCCGGCCTCCCGGCCATCGCCCGAGCCCTCCCTCGCTGCTAGGGCCTAATTTCACGTGCTGAACACGATGGAACCCTCTTCCACGGCCGGCGATGGCTCTAACCTAGCTGGCCGCGGCGCGGCGGCTCTGGACCAGTTCGGCAACGTCGCCCGGTCATCCTAGCATGCCCAGACCTCGGTGGAACGGTGCTACAGCACCAGTGGACGCCAAGGAGGATCGTCCGTGTGGTGAAGCAGCCCGGAAATGGCCCTAACCTAGCTCTCATCGGGAGCCCGAACCGCCCCACCATAACCAATGTGGAAAAAGTGTGAAATACGTCGTGCACAATGGTTTTCAGGCATTGGTTGCAAAAGGGCAAATGATTGCCGGCTAGCCCAGCTCGTGTGTGCAAGATTTGACAAGCTACAGAGGATTGGAGAGCGAGAATTTTGGCGGCGATTACAGGATGCTCTGTTTGAGGTCGCCCGGACAAAATCTCCAAATTGGCCGCCGATCCTCCATGGTTTGCTCCAGGCTTTGGAGGAGAGCAGCAGAACGATGGCGCACTCCCGTGGTCGGGCTTGCTCAGATGTAACAACCCCTGTGGAAGGCTGCCTGCGTGCGCCCGATCGTCGGCTGGCTGTGGTTCACCGCGGGTGAGGCGTTTGACGCTCGAAATACACCACGGATGGCTAGCTCTCGCGCTCAGAAGGTGCGGAACAATGGCACAGCGTCGATGTGCAGCTCGGGGAGGCGCTGTGGCGCGGTTTAGCCGGCTCCCGATGGCTTTCCAGAGGAGCGGCGAGCTCGGTTTTATTTTCGGGAGAACGCGCGTGTGAGGAGGAGGAACACCCGTGGTCACCTTGTCAACGCGGGAGGAATCACGTGGAGAGGCGCCGCCGACTCCCGTGCTGCCAGCGGCCTGGGCGAAGAGCAGGAGGTGGAGCCTTGGGCGAAGGGGGCGGCCGCTCGGTGTCGCCCGTGGGTGAAACCCCGGTGGAGTGAGGAACAGAGAACAAGACTTAAGGGTTAAGTCTACTCATTCCTATGACATGTGGGCCCCACAATTCAGTACCTCTTTTCCTCAAAATATCTCCAAAGTTTGACAATTACCCAACCCAAATGTTTGAAAGTTGGAAACTGAGCTCATTTGATTAATTTGGATAAATTCCATGCAAATTCAAATGTTTATTTGAATTCTTTGCACATTTGACTCCATTTGGAAAAATGGGCAGCAAATCTTTTCAAAAATTAATGAAACTTTGCCTACCCACTAATTTGGACCTAAGGAATTCAATATGCAATTTGATTCTTCTGTTAGCTGCTGCAAACAAGAGTTTGAAAAAAACAGTTTTGAATTCCCATTGTGTCCTTCCCTCATTTGAAGTTTGAGTTTAACATTTAGTTCCAAATCTTATTTTTAAACCCTCCCATTGCACTTGAATTCTTCATTTCTGTGGTTTTAATCCACATGAGGTCCATCCATGCAGTAACCCTAAGTTTGTTTAGAAGAAATCTCACCTATGTTATCATATGTGGGAAAAAGTTTCAGCTAAGCCCCTTTTTCATACACATGACTCCAACATTTGTACAAACTCATGTTTCTTTGTATTCACCTTTTTGGGACCTTTACAATCCTCCCCCCTTAAAAGAATCTCGTCCCGAGATTACAAAAGAAAGATGAGACGGAAGGTAATTACAACAGCTACGACAAAAGTTCCGGATAGTTCTTGTGGAGGTAATCTTCACTCTCCCAAGTCGCTTCTTCCGGTGTGTGATTACTCCACAGGACTTTGTAAAATTTCAAAGTCCGATTTCGAGTGATCCGGCTCTTTTCGTCGATAATCTTGATGGTCTGCTCGGCGTAGATGAGGTCCGGTTGCAATATCTCCATGTCTTCTGAAAAGATCTCCGTCGGTCTCTTCAAACACTTCCTCAAGTGTGAGACATGGAAGATGTCGTGGATGCCCGATAAGGATGGCGGCAGCTCCAAACGGTAGGCTACCGGCCCACACCGTTCTGTAATAAGGAACGGACCCACAAAGCGAGGCGCTAGCTTTCCCTTGACCCCAAATCGATGAATTCCCTTCATCGGTGATACTCGGAGGTAAACGTGATCTCCGACTTCAAAACACAAGGGTCGGCGTCGCTGGTCCGCATAGCTCTTCTGGCGAGATTGAGCGGCCCTGAGGTTCTCTTGAATCATCTGGACCCGCTCTTTGGCATCTTTTACAAGATCAATGCCGAAAATCACCCTCTCGCACGATTCACACCAATTGAGTGGTGTGCGGCACTTCCTGCCATAAAGTGCTTCGTATGGTGCCATTTTAATACTGGACTGGAAACCATTGTTGTAACAGAACTCCGCTAATGGCAAATGGTTATCCCAGTTCTTTCCATGATCTATGGCACATGCCCTCAGCATATCTTCCAAAATCTGGTTCACCCTCTCCGTTTGACCGTCCGTCTGGGGGTGGTATGCTGAGCTTCTGATTAATTTTGTTCCCAGAGATTCATGTAGTTGCTCCCAGAAACGAGCAACAAATATTGAACCTCGGTCCGATATGATGGTCTTGGGGACTCCATGTAAGCACACAATCCTTGAAAGATACAACTCTGCATATTGCTTAGTTGAAAATCTTGTACTCACTGGGATGAAGTGGGCTTATTTTGTTAAGCGATCAACAATCACCCAAATGGAGTCATGCTTTCTGGACGTGAGAGGTAGTCCAACAATAAAATCCATGCTGATGTCCTCCCACTTCCATGCTGGGATACTTAATGGTTGTAGCATTCCTGCTTTCTTGATGTGATCAGCTTTGACTCGCCGACATGTGTCACACTCGGATACATATTTGGCAATTTCTCGCTTCATCCGAGTCCACCAAAATTTTGTTTTCAGGTCTTGATACATCTTATTGCTCCCTGGATGTATCGAGTACTTGGACATATGAGCTTCATGGAGGATTTTCTTCCTTAGCTTCAGGTTCCGGGGTACCACGATACGGTTGTTAAACCATAACACACCTTGTTCATCTTCCCGGAAACATTTCATTTTATCCTCATTGATTCTTGCCCGGATTTTCCGCATTCCTTTATCCCTCTTCTGGGCTTGTACAATCTCTTATCTAATGGTAGGCACCAGAGCAAGATTATACAACGCACCTTTCAGAATCACCCGCAAGCTTGGTTCTTCATCCTCGTCCGGAACAACTGACAAGTTATTCACGTGGGATTTACGACTGAGTGCATCAGCCACCACGTTAGCTTTGCCCGGATGGTAATGGATCTCGATCTCATAATCTTTGATTAATTCCAACCATCTCCGCTGCCTCATGTTGATATCCTTCTGAGTGAATATATATTTGAGGCTCTTATGGTCGGTGTAGAGGTGCACTAAATTCCCGAGTAAGTAGTGCCTCCACATCTTCAACGCAAGCACCACCGCAGAAAGTTCTAGGTCATGAGTGGGGTAGTGCTGCTCGTGGTTGCGGAGTTGACGAGACCCATACGCGATCACGCGCCTATCTTGCATTAAGACGCAGCCAAGTCCAATGCCTGAGGCATCACAATAAACATCAAATGGCTTTGTTGTATCCGGTTGGGCTAACACCGGCGCCGTTGTGAGATGTTTCTTCAAAGATTCAAATGCCTCTTCGCAGGACTCTGTCCACACATACTTGCTGCTCTTCTTCAATAACTCTGTCATTGGTTTAGCCACCTTCGAGAAGCTGGGAATAAATCTCCGGTAATAACCCGCTAGTCCTAGAAAACTGCGGATTTGATGAACCGATGTTGGAGACTCCCACTTCAAGACTTGCTCAATTTTGGTTGGATCCACGGCCACACCCTCCGCTGAAATAATGTGGCCTAAGAATGGTACTTTGCTGATCCAAAATTCACACATACTGAATTTGGCATACAGCTTATGTTCTCGTAGGCGTTGGAGCATAATATGGAGATGTTTGGTGTGTTCCTCCTCCGATTTGGAGTATACGAGAATGTCGTCGATGAAAACCACGACGAACTGATCCAACTCTGGCATGAATACAGAATTCATGAGATACATGAAGTGTGCGGGTGCATTTGTTAGCCCGAAAGACATGACTAGATACTCATAGAGCCCGTATCTAGTCGAGAAAGCCGTCTTCGGTATATCCTCCGCTCTGATTTTTATCTGATGATAACCAGACCGTAAGTCCATCTTGGAGAATACCTTGGCACCCACCAACTGATCAAACAATATATCAATCCGCGGCAGTGGATATTTATTTTTGATCATCACTGCATTCAGCGGCCGATAATCCACACATAATCGAAGTGACTCATCCTTTTTCTTCACAAAGAGGGCTGAACAGCCCCATGGCGATGAGCTTGGTCGGATGAACCCTTTGTCCATTAAGTCCTTTAGCTGTTCTTTCAGTTTAGCTAATTCCTTCAGAGACATTTTGTACGGCCCCCGAGATATTGGTGTGGTTCCCGGTGCTAAGTCGATCTTGAATACCACATCCCTCTCAGGCGGCATCCCTGGAAGATCGTCGGGAAACACATCTGGGTACTCACGGACCACTGGAATATCCTCCAGTTTCGTGGTCACACTGTGGTACACCACTGGATTTTTAGAATCCACGGCTTCAAGTATGAGCGTTTGCAGACCGTAGATTGGAGAGTCCAAACTAACAATCCGTGGACCTATATCAAGAACATCCCCATGGTAGTTCATCCACGCCATTCCTAAAATCACGTCGATCTTCTGCCCCTCTAACACAATGAGGGTTGTGGGGTATAAGTTTCCACCTAAGCACAAGGATGCTTTGATCACTACTTCATTAGCAGCTATATTTCCGCCCGGTGAGCGGATAAGATAGTGATCCTTCGGTGTAGAGGTGGAGAGCTCAGCTTTGCACACAAACAACCTGCTGATGAAATTGTGTGTAGCTCCAGAGTCAAACAGAATTAATACGGGCAGTCCATTGAGGGTGAACATTCCCGCTAGCACAGGTGCCCCATCTGGCACATCCTCTAGAGCTGTATGATAAATGCACCCAGATTTTGGTGCAGTTCCTTGAATCTGAGCACGGGGTTGATTTATACCCCGCCCCGGTGTAGTTTCTCTATGGTGTATCCTTTCTGGACACTTCCTGCTGATGTGACCCAAGTACCCGCACGTGAAGCACGGTTTCTCAGCCGGTTCTTGGTTGCTCTGTGCATGGACATTAGTGGTATTCTGCTGCGGAAAGAACACTTGAGGAGCAGAATAACGTGGCTGCATATACCTTGTTGCAGCTGCCCGAAATCAGAGTATTGGGACGATTGACTAGAATATTGCTGGAGTCGTCGAGCCGGCTGCATCAGCTGACAGTTCAAGGTACTTTCTACCACCCTGTATTTCTGAGGAGCACTACTGCTACTCTCTGGTGGTACATGGTTCTTTCTTTTCTCAGCCTGAACTTCCCGCTGAGCATCTTCAACCATGATGGCAGCACTCATCAATTCGTTGAAGTTCTTTCGATCAGCTAACACGAGTCTCCCCTTTAGATTGGGATTGAGGCTGCGGAAGAACCATTCACACTTTTGTGCTTCGGTGTTCACATGTTGAGGCGCATACTGCGCCAGCTTGTTGAACACTCGCGAATGCTCATATGCACCCCTCCCTCCTTGTTTTAAGGCCAGAAACTCCTCGAGTTTCTGCTGAATTATTCCGAACGGAACATGATACGCCAGAAACGCCTTCCGGAATGCTGCCCATGTAAAGTCATGTCCAGCTGGTAAGGAGGCGATCTGATTTGCCCACCATGCACTGGCGGACCCGTGAAGTTGTTGCGCTGCGTATAAAACCTTCTGATGTTCGGTGCATTGAAGCAACCCGAACTTAGACTCAATGAAAATCGGTGGTTGAGTTGCCAAGAACTCAACATAGGAATTTAATTGAGGTTGGCGCAAGTCTTCGTCTTGACATCCCCCTTGACGAGATGTATTCATTACCAGGGTGCGGAGCAAATCAGTTCGCTCATCGCTTGCACCCGTCATGGCAGCCAGAATGTCCGCCATTGTAACCGTGGGTGAAGGTTGTGGTGGCGGCTGCGATTGCGGAGCTCGCTGCTCCTGCTGTGGAGAGTTATCACCACTACCACCGGAACCACCCACCTCACTCATGGAACGAGTTCGCACCATTCTGCAATTACACGAGTTCATTATCAGCTCAACACTATTACTTGATTTATTCCATAAACAAAGTAGTGCAACACTGATAATGAAATCTTAACATGTAAGCAAAATGATTTAAGCGCAAACTGATGTAGCTAACCGTAAGGATTTAAAAGCAGATTGACTGGTCCTTAAACAAACCAGATCTCGATCCAGTTAAAAAGCATTTTTCATACTCATGTTGAATACCAAAGTTAAAGTTAACTTCAATATATTTCCAACGAGTATCCAAAAGCCTTCATATCACTTCTGGATCAAAAGTTATGATTTCGCAAAGTTGAGAGACTTTCTGGATAAAATTTGTCAGCATCTCCTTTGTATGTGGCTGACTTTATCACACTTGTGTATGAAAATACAACAAGAATCTGAACAACCCTTGCACTACAACAAGGTTGCATACCTCATAACCTTTCCAACGGTGTATCACAGGCTCCTTAGGGATTTTTCTACAGGACGTTATGGCTTAAAACAGAAGGGTCCAGAGAGGTTTTTCTGCTGTCCTGGTTCTGAACAGTTTGCCTTCATCTGGCCTTTTCACCAACTTAACGTGTGATTTTGCTCTGGAGGTCTACAAGAAAGTTGTAGAGCACTTGCAAATATTTCCAGAACTGTACCATACACCTTAATTGGATCAATCTACTCAGAGTTATGCTCTGTTAAAGTCCAGCAAGAATTCCTGCCAGAAACAGAACACTCTGTTTTTGAAATCTTTGAAACCTAGACACTCTCTCATTTGAATCTTAGTTCAAAATAAGAGTTCAGTAACTAATATTTGTTTCAAACTTCCATTTTTAGTTGAAAGTTAGCTCATGAATCATTTCTTCATAGGGAAGGAGTTATTAAGTGTAGTACGGTGTCGATGCACCGTAAGAAGCATGTCGGTACTGCGTTCCTCACCAAAAGAAAATCCTAAACCGGCTTATACCAGCATATACGTAATATCAGTGGCACTAAAGCGGTCTCTCACACACGTGTACTACACGGGATACGTACGTGGTTAGTACCTGCAGAAGAACACACAATAGTGGTGCACTCAAAGGTTGTTTCATTTCAGGCAGTTCAATAATTGAACGTAAATACAAACGCCCGTATCATTGTCATACGTCCATCCTTGAGTTAAGTCACGTCTCAAGGTACGTGATCGTGTTTCAACACCACACGACGGGGAACCCGAGTATGTCATGAACGGGTCATCACGGTTGGGAATGTTATCAACCCAACAGATACCACCTACTGCCCTGCAGGGCACGCCGACGGCAAGCGCTGCGTATGTCCTCCTGGGCTAGTTCCAGACTAACACACTTTCACGTTACTGACCACATGATGGGGTCTCCACTTACTTGCCTAATGCACGCTAGGGATCAGCGTTTCATATGAACTCAGGAACATGAAGAGTCCAAGAGATCATATTAACGTCTCACACCAAGCTGTGAGACCTAGCCCTGAACCCCTTTCCTCGTCAGGGGAGCTAACTGAAATTGAACCGCTTTCGGTGGCGTTCCTTACCATGCTTACCTGAGCGTAGGTGCGTCGTTACGTAATCAAAATTTCAGAATTATAACAAGTATGTTAGTACTGCCACTTTAAGTTACTATACTACTATAGTCCTTATGTGGGCTTAATACCGTCTCCTCACCGTATCCTACGTTTTGTCGCAATACGACCCTTATTCCGTGTGCTATTACCAATGCGGCTCTGATACCACGCTGTGAGGACCCCGCCATCCCGATCACTCACGGGGACAGGACACCTCGCCCGGGAATCGCATTGGGTGGTGCCGTGCGATGCGGCACCCAACAGCACACACAATAAAGCATCATATTACATAAAATGAGCGGAAGCTTACAAAGTGTTGATTTTACAAATACTTCTCAAAATAAACTACAGCGGAAGACTATTACAACTCACGTCTCATACCTATGCTAAGCAACAGAGGAGGTGTCCAGCCCGCGGACCCTTCTCGCTAGCAACACTGTCATAATAGCAGCGGCAGGGGTTACCCTGAGTTCATCACTCGGAGAGCTCCGAGTCTCATCAGGTACCCGTACATCTCAGCGTACAGTTATTATCTGCAAAATAACTTGTGCAATATCTGTGAGCACGAAGATCAGCAAGACTGACCCGTCACCCTAGTCATGAAACTCTACATGATGGAAATAGAGGGCTGATTATAGCAGTTTGCATAAATGATGAACTTGAGCTAAAGGAGAGTCCTTACTTCCAGTTTTAATCAACTTTTATATACCTCGCGCAACTTACATCGAGACACCACAATCAAACAAGAAACGCTTCATCTCGATGTCACTTGCCCGATGTAAAAGTAACTTTAGTGAGCTATCCTAGACTCATACAGACCTTGCGCCACCAACGTCGAGACTCCACAATCAAACAAGAAACGCTTTGCCTCGACGCTACTAGCCCAAGGTGCAAAGTAAATTTAGTGAAGTGTTGATCATTCTTCGTCTTCATTATGAGGATTACCCACGAAGCATGTTAAATGATTCCCGGTTTATTACTACGTCACGACGCAGAGAACAAGTATGCTCACTACCGCGAGCGACGGTGATTGTAATCAAAAACACCCGGCTGACAAGACACGTACGCCCGTACTCGACGTTGCACACAGCAACCGTCACTGACGTCGTACGTGGCAACCTTTCACACGACACCCAAATGTCGAACCGGTCCCACCGACTGGGATTAAGTCTCTCTACGGCAAACCCTCATAGAGCAGACTTCTATATCCTTTCAGCACCGGCATCAGACAGTGAGGTATGCCTCGACACCAAGGTTAACATGTTACATCGGTTTCCTGGGTCCCATATAGCTAGTATGCATCCGGTACACAACTCAAACTTGCCCAACGGGCCGCACACGAGAATGGGCCTTAATCGACTCAGACATAGACTAGGCTCACAGGACCACGTCCTTGACCTTCCATCCACTGCCCGGTTTCCATTCCCAACTATGAGGATCAATTCCCAACTCTTCCGATTGATCCCCCTTAACCCCATTTCACGAGTAGGAATCTGCCTACTCGAGTTATGCCTCTTTTAATCCACTTTTTGTCGAGATCAGCAGTTATAATTAATTCATAACATAACATATCCTACATTAAACTCCAGGGTTTTCTGGTTCATGCATTTGGAGTTTCATACCATCTAGACGTAATGCAATAAATAAAATGCTAGACGTATGATGTGAATACAAATAAAAACTTGTAAATTTGATGCAAACCGGGGCTTGCCTTTGTTTTGCAGGTGACTTATATATATATGCAGTTAGTGAAGACCACTTGTCTTGATCTTTTGCCTCCTTTCTTTGATCTCCACTCCAATGACTTGAAGTCCTTCACGTAGATGCTACACGTTATGCATATGCACAATTGTTTAGTTGTAAAGACTTTGCTACAAGTCCTAATAACAAGTTTTCAAAGACTGGAACTCTGTTTAAGAATTTAAAATGACACTGGTGCTAGTGGTTTAGGTTTGGATCTAAACACATGATTAAGTGCTAAGTAGTTTTCCACCTCTTCTATATTGATCACCTAAAGAGGTTAAAAAGAACAGGGGTGATCCAGGGCTCCAATGGAGCTGAGAATTTTCATGTGAGTTCCTTGTCACAAGAAACCCTCTGGACCAAAATTAGCACTTTGCATTGAGTGGTTTGTTCAGAATAATTTTCTAAGCAATTAAGCAAAGAAGAATTAATTCTGAGATCACACCCATGTTCATGCCAAAATTAGTGAACTACAATTTCAATTATAGCTTATAGAGTTTGCATGAATTTTCCTAGCATTTTTGGAGCTAAGATCTGCCCAGAACTGAATTTCCAAGTTTTGGAAATTCTCTGAAAATGTTTCTGTATTCAATTGAACACAGTACCTTCAAATCTAAATTTCCCTGATCAAATCAACTCAAATTGAGCTGAAACTTTTACAGGGGTTCACTAATACCCTAAATACTATTCTGGCAAAATTTAAGGATTTGTGGATTAACCAAACTCCCTCTAAAATTCTTTTGCTAAAAAGTTTTAAAGAATTTTACAGAATTAACTAAAGGGTTTCATACAAATTGGGTTCTACATTTGGATAGTACTCTATCAGAGGAATCCAACAAAATTTGTTTCACAATTTTTGGATTCTCCTACCCAAAGTTGTAGATATTCAAAGTTTGAACTGAAAACTGAATTTCCCCAAAATGTTCAAACACTGGCTGTGGGTCCAGGGGACAGGTGTCACTCGCCGGGGCAAGCCACACGGGGCTACTGGGTATTTCCCACGCCGCCACAAGCGATCCCAGCGCCACAGCCGATCAGAGCTTCGACTCCCGGTCGCTGACAGGCGGGACCCGCCGGGTCGTCTTCTACCTCCGGCCCCTCGCGCCCGCGCGCCGCCGGGCTCGCCGGAGTTCGAAGGATTCCGGCCTCCCGGCCATCCCCCGAGCCCTCCCTCGCCCTAGGGCCTAATTTCACGTGCTGAACACGATGGAACCCTCTTCCCCGGCCGGCGATGGCTCTAACCTAGCTGGCCGCGGCGCGGCGGCTCTGGACCAGTTCGGCAACGTCGCCCGGTCATCCTAGCCTGCCCAGACCTCGGTGGAACGGCGCTACAGAACCAGTGGACGCCAAGGAGGATCGTACGGGTGGTGAAGCAGCCCGGAAATGGCCCTAACCTAGCTCTCATCGGGAGCCCGAACCGCCCCACCATAACCGCCGTGGAAAAAGTGTGAAATACGTCGTGCACAATGGTTTTCATGCATTGGTTGCAAAAGGGCAAATGATCGCAGGCTAGCCCAGCTCGTGTGTGCAAGATTTGACAAGCTACAGAGGATTGGAGAGTGAGAATTTTGGCGGCGATTACCGGATGCTCTGTTTGAGGTCGCCGGGACAAAATCTCCAAATTGGCCGCCGATCCTCCACGGTTTGCTCCAGGCTTTGGAGGAGAGCAGCAGCACGATGGCGCGCTCCCGTGGTCGGGCTTGCTCGGATGTAACAACCCCTGTGGAAGGCTGCCAGCGTGCGCCCGATCGTCGGCTGGCTGTGGTTCACCGTGGGTGAGGCGTTTAACGCTCGAAATACACCACGGATGGCTAGCTCTCGCGCTCAGAAGGTGCGGAACAATGGCACAGCATCGATGTGCAGATCGGGGAGGCACTGTGGCGCAGTTTAGCCGGCTCCCGATGGCTTTCCAGAGGAGCGGCGAGCTCGGTTTTATTTTTGGGAGAACGCGCGTGTGAGGAGGAGGAACACCCGTGGTCACCTTGTCAACGCGGGAGGAATCACGTGGAGAGGTGCCGCCGACTCCCGTGCTGCCAGCGGCCCGGGCGAAGAGCAGGAGGTGGAGCCTTGGGCGAAGGGGGCGGCCGCTCGGTGTCGCCCGCGGGTGAAACCCCGGTGGAGTGAGGAACAGAGAAAAAGACTTAAGGGTTAAGTCTACTCATTCCTATGACATGTGGGCCCCACAATTCAGTACCTCTTTTCCTCAAAATATCTCCAAAGTTTGACAATTACCCAAGCCAAATGTTTGAAAGTTGGAAGCTGAGCTCATTTGAATAATTTGGATAAATTCCATGCAAATTCAAATGTTTATTTGAATTCTTTGCACATTTGACTCCATTTGGAAAAATGGGAAGCAAATCTTTTCAAAAATTAATGAAACTTTGCCTACCCACTAATTTGGACCTAAGGAATTCAAATATGCAATTTGATTCTTTTGTTAGCTGCTGCAAACAAGAGTTTGAAAACAACAGTTTTGAATTCCCATTGTGTCCTTCCCTCATTTGAAGTTTGAGTTTAACATTTAGTTCCAACTCTTATTTTTAAACCCTCCCATTGCACTTGAGTTCTTCATTTCTGTGGTTTTAATCCACATGAGGTCCATCCATGCAGTAACCCTAAGTTTGTTTAGAAGAAATCTCACCTATGTTATCATAAGTGGGAAAAAGTTTCAACTAAGCCCATTTTTCATACACATGACTCCAACATTTGTACAAACTCATGTTTCTTTGTATTCACCGTTTTGGGTCCTTTACAGAACCCACATGAAATAATAGTGCATTTATTTTTGTATGAGACATGAACCCTCAGAAAGTATAACAAAGCCTCAACACTTCAAAGTAAAAACGAGTGAAAGTAGTAAGATAATATGCAATGCCTTAAATTAACATTTGGTTGATCATGCTCGATGGCCGGAAGAGGAAAGGGTCGTGCTGCCAACACAGCCAGATCTCAACCTCAGACAAAGGAGATAGTTAGAGCTAATCAATGACTTTGATGTGGGCATCAACTATCATCCTGGGAAAGCAAACGTCGTGGTAGATGCTTTAAGTCGGAAAGTGCAGGTCAATAAGTTGAGCTTGAAGGACATGCCTACAGAATTGAAGGAAGAGGTTATAAGGCTCAATCTATGTCTTGTGAATAGTGGTGAAGCCATCGCCATGGAAGTGGACTCCATACTAGAGCAAGAAATACGAGAGGGTCAAAAGAATGACGAGAATATACAAGAGATCAGACAACTCATCAAGGAAAATAAAGCTCCTGGTTTCAGAGAGGATGAACAAGGTACGGTGTGGCACGGGAAAAGAATCTGTGTGCCTGAAGTAAAAGAGATTCGTGAATTGATTTTGAAGGAGGCTCACGATTCCGACTATTCCATCCATCCTGGGAGTACGAAGATGTACCAGGACCTCAAGAGCAGGTATTGGTGGTATGGCATGAAGCGAGATGTCGCGGAACATGTTGCCCTATGTGACACATGTCAGTTGGTGAAAGCAGAACATCAACGACCCGGAGGATTATTGCAACCACTCAAAGTGGCTGAATGGAAATGGGAAGAAATCGGTATGGATTTCATAGTGGGATTGCCTAGGACCCAATCAGGATATGATTCAATATGGGTCATCATCGACAGGCTAACCAAGGTAGCTCACTTCATCCCTGTGAAGGAAAGCTACAGTGGATCCAAATTGGCGGAGTTGTACATGTCAAGGATTGTGTGTTACCATGGAGTGCCAAGGAAGATTGTGTCGGATCGAGGGACACAGTTCACCTCAAGGTTCTAGCAGAAGTTGCATGAAACCATGGGAACCCATCTGAATTTCAGCTCTGTCTATCATCCCCAAACTGACGGACAGACGGAAAGGACCAATAAGATTCTCGAGGATATGCTGAGAGCGTGTGCACTCAAAAACAATCGGAGTTGGGACAAGAACTTACCGTATGCGGAGTTTTCCTATAACAACAACTATCAGGCTAGTATGAAGATGTCACCGTTCGAAGCTTTGTATGGAAGGAAGTGCAGAACTCCATTATTTTGGAACCAAACAGGGGAAAGTAAAGTGTTTGGTCCCGAAGTACTACAAGAAGCCGAGGCGAAAGTGAGGGAAATTCGTAACAACTTGAGGATAGCACAAACACGGCAAAAGAGCTATGCCGATGTACGGAGAAGAGCTCATTTTCAACATGGGAGACTATGTTTATCTCAAGGTGTCCCCTATCCGAGGACTTCGTCGATTCAAGGTGAGAGGGAAGTTGTCACCTCGATACATCAGACCCTTTCAAGTGCTGGAGAGGAAAGGCGAAGTGGCGTATCAACTAGAATTACAGGCTTGCCTATCGGATGTGCACGATGTATTCCATGTGTCACAGCTCAAGAAATGTCTGAGAACGCCTGAAGAGGTGTTACCCACGAATGAGGTAGACATAGCTGAGGATTTGTCTTATGCCGAGCAACCAATCAAGATTTTGGAGACAATGGAACGCCTCACCAGAAATAAAAGAATCCGGATGTGGAAGGTGCAGTGGAAGCATCACTTGGAAGAGGAGGCCACATGGGAGCGAGAAGATGAGCTTAAGGCACAATTTCCGGAATTGTTTTCTTAGAAACACCAATCTCGAGGACGAG
This sequence comes from Neostapfia colusana, assembly GCA_030760725.1. Classification (NCBI taxonomy): domain Eukaryota; kingdom Viridiplantae; phylum Streptophyta; class Magnoliopsida; order Poales; family Poaceae; genus Neostapfia; species Neostapfia colusana. The sequence goes on from JASWHV010000011.1 coordinate 24,558,649, forward strand.
ATTTCTTTTAAAGGGGGTAGAGCTGTAACACCCCAAAATCCTGTTAAGAGGGGAATTTAAAAATTTTTGGACGTATTGCATGGGCTGCAGAAATTCAAACTTAGTTGGAATTCAAATTCAAATTCAAACCAGAAAAGAAATGGAAAAAGAAAAAAAAAGAAAACAGAAAAAAACCGGCCAGTGGGCCGAAACCCACCAGCCGGCCCACCCCATCCCGCGCCAGCCCGCAGCCGCGCCCCCCCCTTCTTCCCACTGACATGCGGGGCCCGCCAACCTTTCTTCCTCCTCGCGCTCGCGCCCGCGCTCGGCCGGACTCTTCTCACCCCGAATCAAAACCGCCCCGGATCCTCACGTATCCCAGCCGAATTTCGTTCGTGGGCGACGCAAACTCGATCACAACCGAACGCAGCCCTCCCCCGTCTATAAAAACCCCGGCATCGTCCCGTTTTCCCCCACGATCTGCCGATTTTCTCTCCGGTGAGAACCCGAGCCCCTCCGGCGAATTCTGCTCGATCTACGCTCGGGAATTCTGATCTAACTCGCTGGTCTTGATCCACCGCCTCCGGGGAACCTTGCAGGTGCAGAAAACTCGGTGATTTGTGGTTCAAACACAGCACCGACGAGCCTCGCCGTGAATTCACCTCGGACCTCGTCGCCGATCGCTTTTCGGGATCTCCGAGCTCAAGAAAACCCCCGAGGTGAGATCCCCGACCTCCCCTCTACCGATCTATGCCATAAAATCACAGTTCTAGGAAGAATTTATGAAGATCCAAAACTCTCCGGTGAGATCGCCGCCTCCTGCCGCCGTGCGCCGCCGGGCAGCGCCGCCCGCGCTCGATCAGAGAGACGTGGCCGCTTGTGCGCCGTCTATTTTAAATCGCACGGTAGAATTTAAATCCCTGCGTACCGGTTCAACGTTATAATCTCAGCCGTCTGTTTTAAATCGGACAGTCCACGTCAGCCCCACGTTGTAAAGACTGGAATTCTTACGCGCTACCCCCTGGGGTTCTCGGAAAATAAGAGCTAGCCCCGGAAACTTCTGATCTAGCCCCTGGAAGTTCAGAAAATCATGTAAATTCATTTAAAAATCAGTTTTGACCCCTGGACTTAATAAAAATTAGGAAAAACCCCTCTGTTAAGTGTAGCTAGACCCCTGGAAGTTCTTAAAATAATATAATAGACCTTGTAGCGGGGTGAGTTTACCTTTTTAACCCTATGTGATATTAAATTTAGGAATTTGAATATGTGTTTAGTATTTAAAATTTAAAAGATTGGACAAACACATTGTAAATTCAAATTAAAAACTTTCCTAGTACTTGGAAAACTTTGGAGTGAGATAAAAATAGATTTTTGGCTGAAATGAATCTGTCTACTTGATTATTCACATTTATTAAGTTATAGGGACACATTTTTAAGTAGAGAATAATTCTGAAAATTAGTAAAATAAATGTAAAATAGTTCACATCAGAGGAGAAGTTCAAAAATACATTATTTAATATTTTAGACCCAAAACCTATTCTGTGTAGATGAGATGTCTTACTATTTTCATAATAAAGTTCACATTTAGGCATAGGAAATAAATCTGAAAATATAGCAAGCTAGGTATGAATAACTAGAAAATGATAAATGAAGTTTCCAAAAGTCCAAAGAATTCAGTTTAGGGTTGGTAGAAGGACTGAAAACACATATGGAGTAGGAAAATACCTTTCATGCATACTTGGTAGCTAAAAGGAGTAGTAATTGAATATAAGGAATTTATTTAAATTGGAAACTCATATATATAGTAGGCAAGCATAAATATGAATACAAAAGTAGAAATCATATACACATGTTTAAAAGTGCATGGAGTAACCACAACACATAGAATTTGTGAATGGCTTTCATAAATGTGAATGTGTGGTTTATATGAAGTGGAAGTGTGAACTATGTCTTATGGATTGTTGCTTTTCTTTTGCTATGTGTGATGGTATGATGTAGAACCTGCTCCAGAGCAAGTTCTCCCTTTCCAAGATCAGGACTACCCATTTCAAGAGCAGCAGGAAGGAGGCAAGTGTCCTTGACCACTTTGATCCTATGCTAGGATGTGTAGACAGAATTATTTGCATTGTCAAATGAAATATGAAACCCATGCTAGGAAGTTTCCCTAGAATTGCATTACCTTGTTTCCTTGTAGCTTGGGTTGGGATTTATTTTATCATGTCATTTATTCATATTACTTGTGCTTAGCCATGCTTAGAATGGGATAATTGGGATATGAGATCATCAGTTTATTTACCATACTCTTGAATGAGATATTATGAGTTATGTAGAGGTAGGGATCGAGGCAAGTTGGATGATTTGGTTGGTGCTGGGTGCACGAGACTCGGGTTTGTGTTTAGTACTTGCCTAGATCCTAAGACCGGTTTATGGAGCATGTAACCTGGCTTTACCGTGCCAACCACATGCTGAGATGGGGCAGCTTGGCCAATTAATTAGGTGTATCCCCGGTGTAGTATGGGTGTGTTGATGGTGCGGGGAATAGATGTCAGCTGGACTACCATATGAACCGCAAGGCTCAAGAGGGGGCCACTGCAGCGGGGTTGGAGCCTCTTGTATGCTGTTAGGGGTGAAACCTCAGTGGGCCCACGCTTGTCGGGAATCCCTTTGTAAATGCTTCGTAGTGATCTCCTGGCTACACACCTGGGAAGTGTGAATGTGGTTCGTAGCCACTGGCATAATGGAGGTTCTTTTAGTCCACCCGGTAACGGGGGATGAAATCACTACATGTGGGTACAGTGGTGCAAACTCTGCAGAGTCAAAACTGTCATGACAGCCGTGCTCACGGTCAAGAGCGGCTTGGACTTATTCATGATTAGAGGAGTGACGGTTTTGGAAGTTAAGGATGTTAAGCGGGGAGCTTAACATTGGAAATGATGTTATGGTTACTTGATTTTGATGATGAGTTGGGAGATTGGGACCATTTCATCTATGTAATAATGTAGGTGCTTAATAAGCTAAGGTGATAGGTATTAATTGCGTAGTGCTTTAACCATGAGTTCAACCTCTCCTTGTTCTAGCCATGCATGACATAACTTTCCCACACTTGCTGAGTACCATCGGTACTCAACCTTGCATATTTGTTGGTTTATATTGCTGCTCAGGTCAAGAGAACGATGTGGTGTTTAATGATCAAGACTTTGGACCCGACGAAGGATTCTAGGTTCATAGAGTCCCCCGGGCAACGCCTGTGACGGAGCCCACGAGAATAATTATTCCGCTGCTATTTTATGAACTTATTATTGTCCATCGAGGCATATGCTATGTAAGACTTATTTATATTCAACACCTGGCTTGTAATAAATGATGCTTCACTATTTGTCATCACATGTATGAGAAAATGATCCTGGCATACATGTGATATTCACCTGGTTGTTCTTCGGAAAAACCCGGTGTGACACCGGACTAGTCCGATTTTTCTCTGAGTACAAAACGGACTAGTCCGCACTCTACCGGACTAGTCCGGTTTCCCTGTATTTGACAAATCTATTAAGTGTTTCAGGGATTAACAAAAATTTGAAAAGCCTATTCACCCCCCCTCTAGGCTACATTCAGGTACCACTTTTGAGCTGCACCCATGTCGGAAGAGTGGCACAAAGGAGATCATTGGACCCAATGTAACCGCCCTTTCCAACCCACAAGCTGCTGACAAGTCACAAAGGTTGCTCATGGAGTTAGGAAACCGCTACGCAAGCACACAAGAAGAGATCCGTGACCTCCGCAAGAAGCTGTATTTGCTGGAGAAACAAGAGGAGACTCGCACCAACACGGGAGCGAATGGAGCACCAGCGCCTTCTAACTCTACATGGACTGCTGACTCACCATGGCGTGCGCCCATGTATGGACCACCTCCATCACATGGCGGGAACAGCACCAGTTCACATGATTAAGTTTAGGATTCCCATTGAATAAGCTGTAATAGGAATGTTTAAATCGTAGTAGCGTGAATAGGAGTGGTGTGTTGAACTTTTGTGATGATTGCTTCTGTTTGTGTGCTGGTGTGAGTTGTGGGACGCTTCGGCGAATGTCCACATCCACACACAGTGGGGAGATGTGAGATGCTTCGGCATGTGTTCACATCCTCATATAGGCTGAAATTAATAAAAGAAGATATTTAGTTCATACACCTTGATTCATATAGTTGGGGGGTCAATCTAAACTTCTATTTTCTATTGTACTCAACTCTCTCTCACAGATGGTGCGGGAAAACGCCAGCCATCAAAGGAGGAACGTTCGTGGCAACCATGAACCACAAGAGGATGGCAACGTTGAAGTTCCTGAAAATGCTAACGCCGAGGCTGATGCAAACAACCTTGAACGGTTGATGGCTATGCAGAACCAGCTCATGTAAACTATGATACAAACTTTGGGACAGCTGCAAGCCAACAACAACAACAATCCTAACCCCGTTCCTGCACCCCCACCGCCACCACCGCCGGCTCACAACAGACTGGGAGAGTTCATGAGGACTCGCCCGCCTACTTTTGCACAAGCTAATGATCCCATGGAGGCTGATGATTGGTTGAAATCTATGGAAAAGAAGCTTGCTATTGTTCAGTGCAATGATCAGGAGAAAGTTCTCTTCACATCGCACCAACTCATGGGAGCAGCCGCTGACTGGTGGGACGCTCTCTGCAATGCTCATGACAACCAGGAGACAATCACTTGGGCTGAATTCAAGGAGAGTTTCTGCTCTCATTACGTCCCTGCTGGAGTCATGATGCTAAAAATGAAAGAGTTCGAAGGTCTCCGCCAACGAAAGAAGAGCGTGAATGAGTACCTCAACAAATTCACGCAACTGTCAAGGTATGCTCCCGAAGATGTCAACTCGGATCAAAGGAAGCAATACTTGTTCATGACAGGATTGAACAATGAGATCCAAGTACAACTGCTCAACAATGATTATGCAAACTTCCAGAAGCTCGTTGACAAAGCTATAGTGGTTGAGAGCAAGATCCGTGAGATTGAGCAAGAGGGCAAGAGGAAGATGCCATACCAGCCACAAGGGAGCAATGTACGTCCCCGTTTCATGCCACCAGCTGCACCACAGTATGGCTCGTCCGCTTCTACTTTCCGGCCTGGAAACCCACCTCGCCCTAATCAACCACCGCAGCAACGTCCTGTTATGTAAGCACCTCGTATGACTTTGCCTCCTGTGTCCCGTCCCAACATGGGCGCCTATGCTCAAAACCACCCTCGCCCCAAGGTTCCTACTGTTTTGGGCAACAAAGCATGCTTTTCATGCGGAGAAGCGGGACGCCTTGCAAGTCAATGCCCGAAGAAAGGCCTTGGACAGCCGACCAACGCACCAAAACAGAACCCACGGCCGAATGGAGGAGCTACGCAAGGTAACCGTGGGCAACAGAACTACGCTCGTGGCAACGTGAATCATGTCTCCGCTGAAGAAGCGCAATAAGCTGAGGACGTCGTGATTGGTATGTTCTTTGCCAACTCCAACCCAGCCACTGTTTTAATTGATTCCGGAGCATCTCATTCATTCATATCATCCAAGTATGTTGCCAAGTATAATCTGCCCATATCACACATGAAACACACTATGTTGGTTAATTCTCCCGGTGGAGAGATGAGGACTAATATAGTATGTCTGAAAGTAAACCTTAAAATAAGGGGGGTAGACTTTCTTGCCAACCTTATTATCTTGGATTCCCAAGGGGTTGATATAATACTTGGAATGGATTGGTTAAGCAAGCACAATGGAGTAATTCAATGTGCTGAGAGGAGCATGCAGTTGACAAATGAGCACGGTACTCGTATTGAGTTCGAGTCAGCCCAACCGGCAACCGAGAAGGTAGCATTGAACCACATCGAAGAAGCAACATTGGAAAGCATTCCGGTGGTTCAAGAATTTTCAGATGTGTTCCCGGAAGAACTTCCTGGTATGCCACCTGACCGGGACATTGAATTTGCCATTGATTTAGTACCTGAAACTGCACCTATAGTGAAAAGGCCATATAGGATGCCCGCTAATGAACTAGTGGAACTTAAGAAGCAAATTCAGGAGCAGCTAGAAAAGGGTTTTATACGCCCAAGCTCGTCACCGTGGGGAGCCCCCGTGCTCTTCGTAGACAAGAAGGATGGGACCCAAAGGATGTGTGTGGATTTTAGGTCTCTCAATGAGGTGACGATCAAGAATAAATACCCGTTACCCCGTATAGAGGACCTGTTCGACCAAATGAAAGGTGCCCGAATTTTCTCCAATATTGATCTTCGGTCGAGATACTCCCAGCTGAAGATTAAGCCCTCCGACATACCCAAGATTGCATTTCGAACATGGTATGGTTCGTATGAATATATCGTCATGTCTTTTGGGTTAACGAATGCACCCGCATACTTTATGTACCTCATGAATAAGGTCTTCATTGAGTACTTGGACAAGTTCGTTGTGGTTTTCATCGAAGATATCATGGTGTATTCAAAAAGTAAGGAAGAACATGAAAAACATTTGAGATTGACGTTGCAGAAACTGCGAGAACATCAATTATATGCCAAGTTCAGCAAGTGTCAATTTTGGCTAAAAGAGATATCGTTCCTAGGCCACATCATCTCCGAGAGAGGAGTATTTGTTGATCCCGGAAAAGTGGGAGATGTTCTGAAGTGGAACCAACCGCAGAATGTGAGAGATATTCAGAGTTTCCTTGGGATGGCTGGATACAACCGATGATTCATCAAGGATTTCTCGAAAATAGCAAAGCCTATCTGGATTGCTAATGAAGGGAAAAGCATTGCAGTGGACACCAGTGTGCCAAGAAATCATTGAGGAGTTCAAGAAAAGACTAACCACAGCGCCGGTTTTGGTATTGCCAAACGTGAGCAAGAGTTTCGATATATATTGTGACACATCAAGACAAGGGCTTGGATGTGTGCTCATGCAAGAAGGACAAGTGGTAGCCTATGCGTCGAGACAACTAAAGAAACACAAGCTGAATTACCCCACACATGACTTAGAACTTGCAGCCGTGGTACATGCCTTGAAGATTTGGAGGCATTATATCCTTGGCCACCGATTTGAGGTCTATACGGATCACAAAAGCCTCAAGTATATATTCACGCAAACGGATCTGAATTTGAGGCAACGTCGATGGTTGGAACTCATCAAGGATTATGATGTTGGAATCAATTATCACCCCGGAAAGGCCAATGTAGTAGCTGATTCGTTGAGCCGAAAGGGAGCATGTCACCAACTCACAGTTCGGGAGCTACCGCCCGAGCTGCGCAAGGAGTTCGAACGGTTACATCTCGGGTTCTTGAACGAGATGGAAGTGATAGAACTCAACTCTTCGCAGGAACAAGAGATACGAGATGGCCAAGCAATGGATGAGAAAATCAAGGAAAGAATCCGACAAGGCATTGAAAAGGATTTCAAGGAAGACGAGAAGGGCACGCTTTGGTTAGGGAAAAGGATTTGTGTGCCTAACATGAAGAACATCCGCAACACGATATTAAAGGAGGCACATGACTCACCTTATTCCATACATCCCGGCTGTACAATGATGCACAAGGACCTGAAAACTTGCTATTGGTGGGATGGTATGAAAAGAGACATAGCTGAACATGTTGCCTTATGTGACACGTGCCAACGTGTGAAGGCCGAACATCAAAGACCTGCTGGACTGTTGCAGCCATTGAAAGTACCGGAGTGGAAGTGGGAAGACATCAGCACAGATTTCATTGTTGGATTGCCACGTACTCGGTCGGGTTAAGACTCCATTTGGGTTATTGTGGACCGATTGACAAAAACAACCCATTTCCTTCCTGTTAGAACCACGTACCGCGTCGCAGAACTGGCCGAGCTGTATATGGAGCAAATCGTGTGTCACCATGGAGTTCCGAAGAGGATAGTTTCAGATCGGGGTTCTCAATTGACCTCTAGGTTCTGGAAGAAGCTGCATGAAGCCATGGGTACATGGCTGAATTTCAGCTCCGCTTATCACCCGCAAACTGACGGGCAAACTGAGAGGACAAATCAAATTTTGGAAGACGTGTTGAGAGCTTGCGCCTTGAAACGAGGGCGCAGTTGGGATAGGAGCTTTCCGTATGCTGAATTCTCATACAACAACAGCTATCAAGCCAGCTTGAAGATGTCACCTTTCGAAGCATTGTATGGTAGATGGTGTAGAACACCACTGTTCTGGAATGAGACCGGAGAGAGCCAAGTGTTTGGACCCGAAGTGCTGCAAGACGCCGAAAAGCAAGTCCAAACGATACGAGAAAATTTGAAGGCTGCTTAGTCACGACAAAAAGGTTATGCGGACAATAGGCGAAGAAGATTGACCTTTGAAGTAGGAGACTTTGTGTACCTTAAGGTATCGCCTATCCGAGGCCAACGACAGTTCAACGTCAAGGGCAAATTAGCACCTCGCTATATCGGGGTATTTAAGATTTTGTGCAAGCGAGGAGAAGTAGCCTATCAACTAGAGCTGCCAACGCACCTCTCCGACGTACACGACGTGTTTCACGTATCTCAACTCAAGAAGTGCTTAAGAGTACCGTAAGAACAAGTACCGATGGATGAGCTCGAGCTTCAAGAGGATCTGACCTACGCAGAACACCCCATCAAAATCTTGGATGTGAAGGAAAGGGTCACGAGGAATAAAGTGATCCATTGGTGCAAGGTACAATGGAGCCCTCACATGGAAGCCGAAACTACATGGGAGCGTGAGGAAGACCTCAAGGCAGAATTCCCTCATCTATTCTCTACTCTATCGAATCTCGAGGGCGAGATTCAGTTTAAGGGGGGTACGTTTGTAACACCCTCAAATCCATTTCCATGCATTGCATACATTTTTCATATAGAGAAACATTATAAAAAGAAGTAAAAATGAAGAAAAGAACCGTATAAATGGAGGAAGGAACCATAGAAATGAAGAAAGAATCATAAAAATGGTGGGGAATGGGAAAAAGATAGCTGAAATGAGCCAATTCCAATTTGTCGAAGTGCGCTGTTGACACTTCCCCCGGTCCCGCTGGACACGTGGCGCCTCGGAGCTCACCCCTGCGGAGGGAGGTGAGGCCCGGCACTGCTGACCACGTGGCAGGCCCGGGGCTCGCCTCTGAGGAGAAGGGAGGCCCCGCCCCGCTGGACACGTGGCACCCTCGGAGCTCACCCCTGCGGAGGGGGTGAGGTCTGGCACTGCTGGTCATGTGGCAGGCCCAGGGCTCGCCTCTGAGCAGAAGGGAGGCCCGGCCCTGCTGGACACATGGCGCTGTCGGAGCTCGCCCCTGCGGAGGGGGCGAGGCCTGGCACTGCTGGCCACGTGGCAGGCCCGGGGCTCGCCTCTGAGGAGAAGGGAGGCCCGGCCCCGCTGGACACGTGGCGCCCTTGGAGCTCACCCCTGCGGAGGGGGTGAGGCCCGGCACTGCTCGCCGTGTGGCAGGCCCGGGGCTCGCCTCTGAGGAGAAGGGAGGCCCGGCCCCGCTGGACACGATCTGTCCTGCCCTAATTTTCTCTAGAAAAATTCTTCGCTGCTGCCATTGCTAGGAGGAAGGCTCTGCCAGCAAAGGGAAGTGAGGTAGGTCTTCGTTACCCATCTTACGACGTCGTCGCTGTTTCTACGCATCCGTTTTCTTCGCTCCCTTCGAACGGAAACTTTTTTGTGTGGACAGATCATATTTTGATGGGTTTTTGACGGTGGAATTGATCTAGATCTTGAGTCAAGATCATCACCACGTCCACACTTGATCCCTACACCCTTCTTCATCATAAAACCCCATGAAAACCCATTAAAACATGCAAGAACACGTACAAACTAGTTTAATAAAACATCACCATAAGATTTGCATTCATCTACACCATTGCATCTTGAGTAAAGTTTGTGCATGATGTTTGATTGCTGTAAATTTTGTATGTGCGTGGTCGTGAGTAGAAGGTCAAGCTCAGGAAGCCATCTACGAAGAACTACAGCACCAAGACTTCGAGACACTTGAGCAACAAGAGCCACGGGAGCAAGGCAAGTGCCCCTTGACCATATTGATCCCATGTTTTGAAACTATTTTGTTTGCGAAAACGTGTATGCTTGAGTCAACTTGATGGGACACCCTTTTTATAGGAGTTTACTAGTTTTGTTAAACCATCCTTGTCGCCGGGAAAGTTGATGAGTCGGGTATGGTCGTTTTTTCCTTTTTACTTTGCTTAATCTACGGGATACGGGAAGCTGAATTAAAACGTGGTTAGCTACTGCACTCATATGAACAATGATAATGAGAACTTGATGATGATGATAATGAGCATGGAATCGGGGGAGATCTAGGCAAGCTTGGTTCGTGGATGTTGTTGAATGAGATGGTGGTTTACTTGCCGTAAATCTAAGGATCGGTTCATGCCAGCACATGCCAGGAAAACAGTGCCACCACAAGGCCAAATATGGGTGCGGCTTAGCTGACTAATTACGTGTGTTGCTAGTTTGTTATGGACCGTGGATGGCGCGGGGAATGGGAGTCGAGAGGGACTTCCCTGGGAACTGCATAGCACAAGAGGGGGCCCGTGGGTGGGAGAATGGTGATTCGAGCCTACCGGTGAAACCTAAGTGAGTCCATACATCTAGTAGCCCCTTTGTAAAGGCTATTTTGTGATCTCTTGGCCATACACCGACGGTTGTGTACTGGTATAATGGGGGTTCTGCAGTCACCGACGGGTGACGAAATCACAAACTTATGGGTAAAGTGGTGCCACCTCTGCAGAGTGCAACTATCATGATAGCCGTGCTTCCGATCACAAGCACCTGGCCAACTCACGTGATTAGAGGGAAAACTTGGGATGGATGTTCGGTATGGTTATGGCATGGTCATTGGCATTGGTTTCGGGACTGTTTGAGTCTTGACAATGAGTTTGGTTTCGATTATATGAATATGAGATGGTTATGAACATTTATGAGCATGAGATGAACTTGAGAAAGATTAATGGTTGGTTGAGACTTGATAAATGGTGAATTATGATGGAGGAATGTTGCTGTTTTACTTGGTTATATTGGTATTAAAATCATCTAGACTTAGTTGCTGTTTTTATAATGTTTGTGAAATAAAATTTGCTTGCTGCAATGAGTCTTTTTCCCTACCTTGTTGTAAGCTACATGTCATACTTTTCCCGCACATGCTGAGTACGACATGTACTCACCCTTGTATTATCACATAAACATCAGCAACAGGAGAAGAGTACTTCGAGGATCATGTGGAGTACTAAGCGTGCGAACTACTGTCAACATGTCTGTGGAGTTGAAGATGGAGCCTGCTGCTATTTAGTTATTTTCGCTGTCGTTTAGAGACTTCCTGTAACACCCCAAAAATATTGTTAAGACCCTAAATCATGTTAAGAGGGGAATTTAAAAAAATTTTGGACGTGTTGCATGTTTTGCAAAAATTCAAATTCAAATTGGAATTCAAATTAAACTCAAATCAGAAAAGAAATAGAAAAAGAAAAAGAGAAAACAGAAAAAAAAACTGGCCAGTGGGCCGAAACCCACCAGCCGGCCCAGCCAGCGCCCGCGCCAGCCCGCAGCCGTGCGCGCTGCTGCCTGACACTGACAGGCGGGACCCACCCGATCTTCGTCTACCTCGCGACAGCGCCGGACTCCCTCTCACCCGAATCAAAACCGATCGGGATTTCGGCGTATCCCCGCTGAATTCTGTTCGTAGGCGATGCGGACATGATCTAAACCACCCCGCCGCCCTCCCCCGTCTATAAAAACCCCGGCCTCGTTCTGTTTTTCCCACGCGATCGCCGATTTTTCCTCCGGTGAGAACCGAGACTTCTCCGGCGAATTCTGGCTGATCTAAGCTCGGAAATTCCGATCTAACTCGCTGGTTCTGATCCACCGCCTCCGGGGAACCTTGCAGGTGCAGAAAACTCGGTGACTTGCGGTGTAAACACAGCGCCGACGAGCTTCGCCGTGGTTTCGCCTCGGACCTCGTCGCCGATCACCTTCCAGGACCTCCGAGCTCAAGAAAACCCCCGAGGTGAGATCTCCGACCTCCCCTCTACCGATCTATACCATAAAATCACAGTTCTAGGAAGAATTCCCGAAGATCCGAAAGTTTCCGGCGAGATCGGCGCTTCCCGCCGCCGTGCGCCGCCGGCAGCGCCGCCAGCGCTCGATCAGAGCGACGTGGCCGCTTGTGCGCCGTTTATTTTAAATCGCACGGTAGGGTTTAAATCCCCGCGTACCGGTTCGATGTTATAATCTCGGCCGTCGGTTTAAAATCGGACGGTCCACGTCAGCCCCGAGTTATAAAGACTGGAAATCTTACGTGCTACCCCCTGGGGTTCTCGGGAAATAAGAGCTAGCCCCGGAAACTTCTGATCTAGCCCCTAGAACTCCAGAAAATCATGTAAATTCATTTAAAAATCAGTTTTAGCCCCTGGACTTAATGAAAATTAGGAAAAACACCTCTGATAAGTGTAGCTAGACCCCTGAAAATTCTTAAAATAATATTATAGACCCTGTAGTGGGGTAAGTTTAACTTTTTAGCCCTGTTTAGTATTTAATTTAGGAAATTGAATATGTGGCTAGTGTTTAAAAATTAAAAAGTGGGACAAACATATTGTCAAAATTAAATTAAAGACTTTCTCAGTGTTTAGGAAACTTTGGAGTGAGATAAAAATATATTTTGGGCTGAACTGAATCTGTTTAATTTATTATTCACATTTAAAGACACATTTTTAAGTAAAGAATAGTTCTAGAAAATAGGGAAAATAATTGTGAAATAGTTTACATCAGAGGCAAAGGTCAAAATATGTTATTAAATTATTTAGGACCAGAACCTATTCTGTTTAGATGATGTGTCTTACTATTTTCATAATAAAGTACACATTTATGCATAGGAAAATAAATCTGAAAATATAGCAACTAGTAAATGATAAATGGAGTTTCTAAAATCCAAAGAATTCAGTTTAGGGTTGGTAGAAATTCTGAAGACACATATGGAGAAGAAAAATACCCTTCATGCACACTTGGTAGCTAAAAGGTGTATAAATTGAATATAAGGAATTTGTTTAAATTGGAAACTCATATAATATATACAAACATAAAATATGAATACAAAAGTAGAAATCATATGCACATGTTTAAAAGTGCATGGAAGCCAAAATCAACACACATAGAGTAACCACAACACATAGAAATGAGAATGACTTTCATAAATATGAATGTGTGGTTTGTATGAAGTGGAAGTGTGAACCATGTCTTATGGATTGTTGTTTTTCTTTTGCTATGTGTGATGGTATGATGTAGAACCTGCTCAAGAGCAAGTTATTCCTTTCCAAGATCAGGACTACCTATTTCAAGAGCAGCAGGAAGGAGGCAAGTGTCCTTGACCACTTTGATCCTATGCTAGGATGTGTAGACAGAATTATTTGCATTGTCAAATGAAATATGAAACCCATGCTAGGAAGTTTCCCTAGAATTGCATTACCTTGTTTCCTTGTAGCTTGGGTTGGGATTTATTTTATCATGTCATTTATTCATATTACTTGTGCTTAGCCATGCTTAGAATGGGATAATTGGGATATGAGATCATCAGTTTATTTTACCATACTCTTGAATGAGGTATTGTGAGTTATGTAGAGGTAGGGATCAAGGCAAGTTGGATGTATTGGTTGTGTGCTGGGTGCACGAGACTCGGGTTTGTGTTTAGTACTTGTCTGGATCCTAAGGACCGGTTCATGGAGCATGTAACCTGGCTTTACAGTGCCAACCACATGTTGAGATGGGGCAGCTTGGCCAATTAATTAGGTGTATCCCCGGCGTAGTATGGGTGTGTTGGATGGTGTGGGGAGTAGGTGTCAGCTGGACTACCATATGAACCACAAGGCTCAAGAGGGGGCCACTGCAGCGGGGTTGGAGCCTCTTGTATGCTGTTAAGGGTGAAACCTCAGTGGGCCCATGCTCGTCGGGAATCCTTTTGTAAAGGATTCGTAGTGATCTCCTGGCTACACTCCTGGGAAGTGTGAATGTGGTTCGTAGCCACTGGCATAATGGAGGTTCTTTTAGTCCACCCGGCAACGGGGGATGAAATCACTACATGTGGGTACAGTGGTACAAACTCTGGAGAGTCAAAACTGTCATGACAGCCGTGCTCACGGTCAAGAGCGGCTTGGACTTATTCATGATTAGAGGATTGATGATTTTGGAAGTTGTGGATGTTAAGCGGGGAGCTTAACGTTGGAAATGATGTTATGGTTATTGGATTATGATGATGGGATGGGAGATTGGGACCATTTCACCTGTGTAGTAATGTAGGTGCTTAATAAGCTAAGGTGATAGGTATTAATTGCGTAGTGCTTTAACCATGAGTTCAACCTCCCCTTGTTATAGCCATGCATGACATAATTTTCCCACACTTGCTGAGTACCATTGGTACTCAACCTTGCATATTTTGTTGGTTTATATTGCTGCTCAGGTCAAGATAATGCGGTGGTGTATAATGACCAAGACTTTGGACCCGAAAAAGGTTTCTAGGTTCATGGAGACCCCCGGGCAATGCCTGTGATGGAGCCCTCAAGAATAATATTCCACTGCTAGTTTGTTTATTTGTGATGAACTTATTATTGTCCATCGAGACATTTGCCATGTAAGACTTATTTATATTCGACACCTGGCTTGTAATAAATGATACTTCACTATTTGTCATCACATGTATGAGAAAATGATCCTGGCATACATGTGATATTCACTTGGCTGTTCTTCGGAAAAACCGGGTGTGACAGAAGTGGTATCAGAGCCAAGGTTGCCCGTAGGAACGTGGACCTAGGTAGAAATGGACGTATTTAAGGGCCCTATTTTCTTAAAAACTATTTTACAAAGGTGTAGATTGAAAAGTGTTATTTAAATGAGTCACTTTCCTCATCTTACCCCAACTTTCATTCAAAATAGGATTTTTGTTTGAGAGTTTATCTAACCCAATTTTAAATTCTTTTTGTTTTAGATGGTTCGCATGATTCGTACCGCTCGCAAGTCCACAGGAGGGAGAGTTCCCGTAGTTGCCCTTGCCGAGAGAGAGGAGAGCCGCCCGGTGACGTACCTTTCCTACGGATTGGCAGTAGGAGGCTTATTGCGCCGACTTCGGCGTATGCTCGAAGCCGCCGGCAATACGGGCAAGCTAATCATACACTATAACTCCACCAGGACCATCCGTGAGAAGAGGGAAGAATGGAGTTCGGAGATGAGGATTATACACGAAAATCAGCTGCTTAAGATCCACCACTCTCCAGCTTGTCGAGCAACACAGGTCGATGCGGAGAAAGATGTCACCTGGGAGGCCATCACCTGCCAGAGTCACATCTATCGTCGCCATTTGGACAAAACTGAGTACATGTATGTCCTCCAGCGTGAGAGTGGTACCACGGAGTACAAGTACCCGCCGGTGCAGCAAGGGACTTCCCATGAGCACATGGACTTGTGCTTCGAAGATGCTTCTATGCTCAGCACTCGACTGCAGGAGTGTCAACAAGAGCTTCAGGATGTCCGGGACACCCTAAAGGAAACGGAGGCGTTGCTGCGAGCCTGTTTGAGGGCGAGAGAAAGAGGAGATGGGAATGAACTGTGTGTCTTCGTGAATGATACATGGATACCTGACTCCCCAGATCGCCGAGCGATCAGGCGTCGTCGCACTTCTCCACCAGCAGCCTCCCCACCCAAAGCAGAGTCAGAAGGCAGCCGAAATGAAGAGGAAGATCCCGAGGAGCCAGCTCAAGAAAATGAGTAGTGTAGAGTCCTTCCCTTAGTTAGCAAGATGTCGAATAGTCGCGTCGTTACGTTAAGTTAATGGTGTGTTAATGCTTGGTGTGTGACGTGAGTTGTGGAAGCCATGAGCAATTGTCCACAGCCTCGTCTTCAGATTGTTTTGCTTTAGTGTGTGAACCCACATGAAATAATAGTGCATTTATTTGGTGTGAGATATGAACCCTCGTAAAAGTATAACAAAGCCTCAACACTTCAAAGTACAAACAAATGAAAGTAGTAAGATGATACTAAATACTCTCAAATTAACATTGGTTGATTCTGCCAGATGGCCGGAAGAGGAAAAGGATGTGCTGCCAACCCCGCCAACAACAACGATGAGGCATGCAACCCTCATCTTTCTGGAGGCCAGGACTGGGGTGGTCGCCGTGAAGGAGTTGATCCCCTCCACCAGATGCTGGAGAATCAGAATCAGCTCATCCAGAACTTGACTCAAGTGGTGGCCAACTTGCATCAAGTTCCACCTCCACAAGCTGCACCACGCCAACCGAGGTTGAGTGAGTTTCTAGGAACTCAACCTCCAAAGTTTGCAAGTGCTGCTGAACCTCTGGAGGCAGATGATTGGCTGAAGACCATTGAAAGTAAGATGAGGATCATACAGTGCCAAGGGTATGAGAGGGTGCTGTTTGCTTCTCATCAATTGCATGGACCTGCTGCTGATTGGTGGACCGCCTACGTGGCTGCCCATCATGACCCTGAGAACATCACTTGGGAAGAGTTCAAGCATAGCTTCCGCAACCATTACATCCCAAGAGGTGAACTCAAAAACAAGAGGAAGGAGTTTTTGGGACTGCAGCAGGGAAACATGACGGTGAGGAAATACCTCACTAAATTTACTCAACTATCCCGTTATGCCATACGGGACATAGAGACTGATGAGCAGAAACAAGATTGTTTTGTGGAAGGACTTACCGCAGAGATGCAGTGTGCAATGTCCTCAAATGAGTATGAAAGCTTCCAAAAGATGGTGGACAGAGCATTTGTGGTAGAAAGGAAGCTAAAGGCCTTGGAAACTGAGAATAAGAGGAAGGCCGGGTGGTCACATCAAGCTTCAGGGAGCCACACCCGGCCACGTCTGATGCAGCAACCTGCAGGGCAGACGAGCCGTGCTGCGGTACCCTACTCAGCACCAAGAGGGTACAACCCAAACTACAGGCCTCCGGCAGCACCAGCACAGCCGCAACGTCAGTTGGTACAGCAGCCTCGCCCCGCATATCCACCTCGACCAGCAGTGCAAGGACCTCCGAACCAACCCCAAGACAACAAAGGCCAAGCACCTAAGGTTGGGGTCCAATGTTTTAGCTGTGGTGAAGTGGGGCACTATGCCCATAAGTGCCCAAAGAAGAAGCCCGCGCAGTCACAACAGCAGAATGTAATGAGAGGACGGGTGAACCACGTCACTATGGAGGAAGCACAAGATGCACCCGACGTGGTAGTTGGTAAGTTTCCTGCCAATTTACACCTTGCAACCCTGCTGTTTGATTCTGGTGCCACCCACTCGTTTATTGCTCAAGTGTTTGTTAAGAAGTATGACCTAGCAACAACACAAATGAACCATATGCTAGCCGTAAACTCTCCAGGTGGAGAAATAAGGACAAGACAAGTGTGTCCCAAAGTGAATCTAGACATTAATGGGGTAGTGTTTACTGCTAACCTTATAGTGATAGATTCCCAAGGGATCGATATTATTTTGGGCATGGATTGGTTGACCAAACATAAAGGAATCATCCATTGTTCGACCAGAACGGTGGAACTAACTCACCCTAGTGGCACAAGAGTAAAGTTCATAACAATACACGAGCCTAGGAGGGACATTAAATTAAATCAAGTTGAGGTGAAAGTGGAGGAGATCAGGATTATCCGGGAATATCCAGATGTTTTTCTGGAAGAATTGCCAGGTATGCCTCCCGATCGTGAAGTGGAATTTGCAATTGAGCTAGTGCCTGAAACAGCCCCGATATACAAGAGACCTTATCAGATGGACTCCAAGCAGCTATAAGAACTCAAGGATCATTTGAGATAATTGACGGAGAAGGGGTATATTCGCCCTAGTTCCTCACCATGGGGAGCTCCGGTGATATTTGTGCCCAAGAAGAACGGAACCCAAAGGTTATGCGTGGATTACCGTGCCTTGAATGAGGTAACCATCAAGAACAAGTACCCATTACCCCGTATTGAAGACTTGTTTGATCAGTTGAGGGGAGCTTGTGTGTTCTCGAAAATTGATCTCAGGTCGGGATACCACCAACTCAAGATAAGGCAATC
Organism: Neostapfia colusana; assembly: GCA_030760725.1. Classification (NCBI taxonomy): domain Eukaryota; kingdom Viridiplantae; phylum Streptophyta; class Magnoliopsida; order Poales; family Poaceae; genus Neostapfia; species Neostapfia colusana. The sequence continues at coordinate 24,576,702 of JASWHV010000011.1, forward strand.
TGATATTCCCAAGATAGCTTTCGTATCTCGGTACGGACTGTATGAATACACTGTCATGCCTTTCGGGCTAACTAATGCCCCGGCATACTTCATGTATCTCATGAACAAGGTATTCATGGAATATCTGGACAAATTTGTGGTGGTTTTCATAGATGACATTCTCGTCTTCTCCAAAAATGAAGAAGAACATGAGAAACATCTAAGGTTGGTGTTGCAGAGGCTGAGAGAACACCAACTATATGCCAAGCTGAGCAAGTGTGAGTTTTGGCTGAAGAGAGTTCCCTTCTTAGGACATATAATCTCGGAGGGAGGAATCTCCGTGGATCCTGCCAAAATCGAGGATATACAGAAGTGGAAGACCCCTAAAAATGTCGGGGAAGTTCGAAGCTTTTTGGGATTGGCCGGATACTTTCGACGGTTTATTGAGGGATTCTCTAAGATCTCGAGACCCCTTACCAAACTGTTGGAGAAGGGAATCACATTCACCTGGACGCCACAGTGCGAGACGAGTTTTCAGGAGCTAAAGAAGAGATTGACAACAGCCCCAGTGCTCATTATGCCAGATATGCAGAAGAACTTCACGGTGTACTGCGATGCCTCGGGAAACGGGTTGGGATGTGTTCTCATGCAAGAAGGGCATGTCGTGGCATATGCATCCCGGCAGCTTCGGAAGCACGAGAAAAACTATCCTACACATGACCTAGAACTAGCCGCAGTGGTACACGCGTTGAAAATTTGGCGACACTATTTGATGGGGAAGAGGATGGAGATGTATACGGACCATAAGAGTTTGAAGTACATTTTCACACAGCCAGATCTCAATCTCAGACAAAGGAGATGGTTAGAGCTAATTAATGACTTTGATGTAGGCATCAACTATCATCCTGGGAAAGCAAACGTCGTGGCCGATGCTTTAAGTCGGAAAGTGCAGGTCAATAAGTTGAGCTTGAAGGACATGCTTGCAGAATTGAAGGACGAGGTTATAAGGCTCAATCTATGTCTAGTAAATAGTGGTGAAGCCATCGCCATGGAAGTGGACTCCACACTCGAGCGAGACATACGCGAGGGCCAAAAGAATGATGAGAAGATACAAGAGATCAGACAACTCATCAAGGAAAATAAAGCTCCAGGTTTTAGAGAGGATGAACAAGGAACGGTGTGGCACGGAAAAAGAATCTATGTGCCTGAAGTAAAGGAGATCCATGTATTGATTTTGAAGGAGGCTCACGATTCCGACTATTCCATTCATCCTGGGAGTACGAAGATGTACCAGGACCTCAAGGGCAGGTATTGGTGGTATGGCATGAAGTGAGATATCGCGGAACATGTTGCCCTATGTGACACATGTCAGTTGGTGAAAGCAGAACATCAACGACCCGCGGGATTATTGCAACCACTCAAAGTGCCTGAATGGAAATGGGAAGAAATCAGCATGGATTTCATCGTGGGATTGCCTAGGACCCAATCAGGATATGATTCGATATGGGTCATCATTGATAGGCTAACCAAGGTAGCTCACTTCATTCCCGTAAAGGAAAGCTACAGTGGATCCAAATTGGCAGAGTTGTACATGTCAAGGATCGTGTGTTACCATGGAGTGCCAAAGAAGATTGTGTCGGATCGAGGGACACAGTTCACCTCAAGGTTCTGGCAGAAGTTGCACGAAACCATGGGAACCCATCTGAACTTTAGTTCTGCCTATCATCCCCAAACTGACGGGCAGACGGAAAGAACCAATCAGATCCTTGAAGATATGCTAAGGGCATGTGCACTCAAAAACAATAGGAGTTGGGACAAGAACTTACCGATGCGGAGTTTTCCTATAACAACAGCTATCAAGCTAGTATGAAGATGTCACCGTTTGAAGCCTTGTACGGGAGAAAGTGCAGAACTCCCCTATTTTGGAACCAAACGGGGGAAAGTAAAGTGTTTGGTCTAGAAGTACTACAAGAAGCCGAGGCGAAGGTAAGGGAAATTTGCAACAATTTGAGGATAGCACAGACACGCCAAAAGAGCTATGCTGATGTATGAAGAAGAGAGCTCGTTTTCAACTTGGGAGACTATGTCTATGTCAAGGTGTCCCCTATCCGAGGACTTCGTCGGTTCAAGGTGAAAGGGAAGTTTTCACCTCGATACATCGGACCCTTTCAAGTTCTGGAGAGGAAAGGCGAAGTGGCGTATCAACTACAATTACCGGCTCATCTATCGGATGTGCACGATGTATTCCATGTGTCACAACTCAAGAAATGCCTGAGGACGCCTGAAGAGGTCTTACCCATGAATGAAGTGGACGTAGCTGAGGATTTGTCTTATGCCGAGCAACCATACAAGATTTTGGAGACAATGGAACGCCTCACCAGAAATAAAAGAATCCGGATGTGCAAGGTGCAGTGGAAGCATCACTCAGAAGAGGAAGCTACCTGGGAGCGGGAAGATGAGCTCAAGGCACAATTTCCGGAATTGTTTTCTTAGGAACACCAATCTCGAGGACGAGATTTCTTTTAAGGGGGGTAGAGCTGTAACACCCCAAAAATATTGTTAAGACCCTAAATCATGTTAAGAGGGGAATTTAAAAAAATTTTGGACGTGTTGCATGTTTTGTAAAAATTCAAATTCAAACTGGAATTCAAATTAAACTCAAATCAGAAAAGAAATAGAAAAAGAAAAAGAGAAAACAGAAAAAAAACCGGCCAGTGGGCCGAAACCCACCAGCCGGCCCAGCCAGCGCCCGCGCCAGCCCGCAGCCGCGCGCGCTGCTGCCTCACACTGGCAGGCGGGACCCACCCGATCTTCGTCTACCTCGCGACAGCGCCGGACTCCCTCTCACCCGAATCAAAACTGATCGGGATTTCGGCGTATCCCCGCTGAATTCTGTTCGTAGGCGACGCGGACATGATCTAAACCACCCCGCCGCCCTCCCCCGTCTATAAAATCCCCGGCCTCGTTCTGTTTTTCCCACGCGATCGCCGATTTTACCTCCGGTGAGAACCGAGACTTCTCCGGCGAATTCTGGCTGATCTAAGCTCGGAAATTCCGATCTAACTCGCTGGTCTTGATCCACCGCCTCCGGGGAACCTTGCAGGTGCAGAAAACTCGGTGACTTGCGGTGTAAACACAGCGCCGATGAGCTTCGCCGTGGTTTCGCCTCGGACCTCGTCGCCGATCACCTTCCAGGACCTCCGAGCTCAAGAAAACCCCCGAGGTGAGATCCCCGACCTCCCCTCTACCGATCTATACCATAAAATCACAGTTCTAGGAAGAATTCCCGAAGATCCGAAAGTTTCCGGCGAGATCGCCGCTTCCCGCCGCCGTGCGCCGCCGGCAGCGCCGCCCGCGCTCGATCAGAGCGACGTGGCCGCTTGTGCGCCGTTTATTTTAAATCGCACGGTAGGGTTTAAATCCCCGCGTACCGGTTCGATGTTATAATCTCGGCCGTCGGTTTAAAATCGGACGGTCCACGTCAGCCCCGCGTTATAAAGACTGGAAATCTTACGTGCTACCCCCTGGGGTTCTCGGGAAATAAGAGCTAGCCCTGGAAACTTCTGATCCAGCCCCTGGAACTCCAGAAAATCATGTAAATTCATTTAAAAATCAGTTTTAGCCCCTGGACTTAATGAAAATTAGGAAAAACACCTCTGATAAGTGTAGCTAGACCCCTGAAAATTTTTAAAATAATATTATAGACCCTGTAGTGGGGTAAGTTTAACTTTTTAGCCCTGTTTAGTATTTAATTTAGGAAATTGAATATGTGGCTAGTGTTTAAAAATTAAAAAGTGGGACAAACATATTGTCAAAATTAAATTAAAGACTTTCTCAGTATTTAGGAAACTTTGGAGTGAGATAAAAATATTTTTTGGGCTGAACTGAATCTGTTTAATTTATTATTCACATTTAAAGACACATTTTTAAGTAAAGAATAGTTCTAGAAAATAGGGAAAATAATTGTGAAATAGTTTACATCAGAGGCAAAGGTCAAAATATGTTATTAAATTATTTAGGACCAGAACCTATTCTGTTTAGATGATGTGTCTTACTATTTTCATAATAAAGTACACATTTATGCATAGGAAAATAAATCTGAAAATATAGCAACTAGTAAATGATAAATGGAGTTTCTAAAATCCAAAGAATTCAGTTTAGGGTTGGTAGAAATTCTGAAGACACATATGGAGAAGAAAAATACCCTTCATGCACACTTGGTAGCTAAAAGGTGTATAAATTGAATATAAGGAATTTGTTTAAATTGGAAACTCATATAATATATACAAACATAAAATATGAATACAAAAGTAGAAATCATATGCACATGTTTAAAAGTGCATGGAAGCCAAAATCAACACACATAGAGTAACCACAACACATAGAAATGAGAATGACTTTCATAAATATGAATGTGTGGTTTGTATGAAGTGGAAGTGTGAACCATGTCTTATGGATTGTTGTTTTTCTTTTGCTATGTGTGATGGTATGATGTAGAACCTGCTCAAGAGCAAGTTATTCCTTTCCAAGATCAGGACTACCTATTTCAAGAGCAGCAGGAAGGAGGCAAGTGTCCTTGACCACTTTGATCCTATGCTAGGATGTGTAGCTAGAATTATTTGCATTGTCAATTGAAATATGAAACCCATGCTAGGAAGTTTCCCTAGAATTGCATTACCTTGTTTCCTTGTAGCCTGGGTTGGGATTTATTTTATCATGTCATTTATTATTATGCATATGCTTAGCCATGCTTAGAACGGGATAATTGGGATATGAGATCATCAGTTTATTTTACCATACTCTTGAATGAGGTATTGTGAGTTATGTAGAGGTAGGGATCAAGGCAAGTTGGATGTATTGGTTGTGTGCTGGGTGCACGAGACTCGGGTTTGTGTTTAGTACTTGCCTGGATCCTAAGGACCGGTTCATGGAGCATGTAACCTGGCTTTACAGTGCCAACCACATGCTGAGATGGGGCAGCTTGGCCAATTTATTAGGTGTATCCCCGGCATAGTATGGGTGTGTTGGATGGTGCGGGGAGTAGGTGTCAGCTGGACTACCATATGAACCGCAAGGCTCAAGAGGGGGCCACTACAGCGGGGTTGGAGCCTCTCGTATGCTGTTAGGGGTGAAACCTCAGTGGGCCCACGCTCGTCGGGAATCCATTTGTAAAGGCTTCGTAGTGATCTCCTGGCTACACACCTGGGAAGTGTGAATGTGGTACGTAGCCACTGGCATAATGGAGGTTCTTTTAGTCCACCCGGCAACGGGGGATGAAATCACTACATGTGGGTACAGTGGTACAAACTCAGCAGAGTCAAAACTGTCATGACAGCCGTGCTCACGGTCAAGAGCGGCTTGGACTTATTCATGATTAGAGGATTGATGATTTTGGAAGTTGTGGATGTTAAGCGGGGAGCTTAACGTTGGAAATGATGTTATGGTTATTGGATTATGATGATGGGATGGGAGATTGGGACCATTTCACCTGTGTAGTAATGTAGGTGCTTAATAAGCTAAGGTGATAGGTATTAATTGCGTAGTGCTTTAACCATGAGTTCAACCTCCCCTTGTTATAGCCATGCATGACATAATTTTCCCACACTTGCTGAGTACCATTGGTACTCAACCTTGCATATTTTGTTGTTTTATATTGCTGCTCAGGTCAAGATAATGCGGTGGTGTATAATGACCAAGACTTTGGACCCGAAGAAGGTTTCTAGGTTCATGGAGACCCCCGGGCAACGCCTGTGATGGAGCCCTCAAGAATAATATTCCGCTGCTAGTTTGTTTATTTGTGATGAACTTATTATTGTCCATCAAGATATTTGCCATGTAAGACTTATTTATATTCAACACCTGGCTTGTAATAAATGATGCTTCACTATTTGTCATCACATGTATGAGAAAATGATCCTGGCATACATGTGATATTCACTTGGTTGTTCTTCGGAAAAACCAGGTGTGACACTTCCGCTCCAAGAATAAGTTAGAGATTTATGAGTGAGACAATGATTCGATGTAATAAATTAATTGTAGGATCGAAGAGCACGTGAAAAACTACCAGAGGGGGGGTGAATGGTAGATTAAAACTTTTCGCAGCGGAAACAACAAAAACCCCTCAGCAAAAAATCAATCGGTTAAAGAAACCGTGTGTGCAAGTGTTTTCAAACGTGTTAAACTGTGAAAAATCAAGTAGAGAGGTATAGAATCAAGTCACGGATCTAATGCAACAAGAATCACTTGAAAACACGAAGTAAAACTTGAGATACGATCAAAACATTAAATGAAGATCAATCTGTTCTACCCGATATAAAACAGATCTGCAACGCTACAAAGAAACTCGTGTGTCTCAAAAACTACAGATCCGAAGCTAGTGAAAATTTCACAGATGATATATAATTGAGTTGTGAAGACAACCCAAAAAGAATCACGTCAATCGGATCTGTAAAACTCGAGTTATGAACGAAACACCGAAGCAACGTCGGTCTGTCCAGAAACTCGGTGAGAAAGACTTGACGAAAAACAAGTCGGACGAACAAGGCATAAAAGCTCCTCGAAACTATGAACTTTATTCAATAGAAACATAAGAGGAACAGCCCAAAGTCGTGCACCATGAGCTCTGGCCTCCCTTGCTTATATAACCAGCTCTATGGCCAATCCAATTCAAACTAGAACTCCTACTCCTACTTGGATTCAAACTGTAACTTTCCAATACTGTTCAAGACTCTTCTATACGCAGATAGAAACAATCTTAAGACTTCCAAACATCTTAGGAACGTCCCAAACATTCCTAAAACAACTCAAATTCGTGACCCACACGAAATCCTATCATAACCAACTCAAAACTTTCCAAATTTGAGTCAAACACGACTCAGCCGCAGCCTGAGTCCATAACCTAGTCGGTTGGACCTTTTCGACCAATTCTTTATGTCCACTTCTCTTCATCACGCCTTGAAACAATGTTGCCACGCCCATGCACTCCTTGCACACGTGCAAACACCTTCCAACGACATACACGCAACCTTCATATGCACTGCCCTTGATCCAAACATGCTGCGCGACCTCCCGATCAACTCAACCACAGCTCCTCCCGAACTTGGTTGTTGGAACCTCATCTCCTCCCTGAGACTAGTCCAAGGATCCCATCACCAGCCATGTCTTGAACTCAAGCAACACCTGCACATGAATAAACAACCAATTCTTCCGAGCATAAGTCCTCGACTTGACTCACGTTAGTTCGAAAACCACAACACCTTACATGAGCACGTCACATAAGCATGTTGCAAACCATATCAAATGATAACAGCCATAACCACCAAAACACACCAAAAACTTAGAAAATTAATACTAAGCAAACCTTCCCATAAAGCAAGTTTGAAACATTGCGAGTTAAAAGCAAAAACAAGACGCTGCAGTTCTACGAGTTGAACCTCACGGAGCTCCCTAAAAACAAGCTCCGGACCTCACAGAAGCTCTCCGGACCTTGCAGGAGCTCTCCGGACCTTGCGTCGGACCTTGCCAACACTTGGCGGACCTAACAAAGAACTTGTCGGACCTTGCCACAGAAGAATGTTTTGGCAATATTCAAAACTTTGAATGTTAATGCTAACTTTTATCCTAATTGCCAATGTATTCAGCACACATAGGTCTCACAATCTCCCCTTGATGAATGCATTGGAAACACCAATTAAAATCCGAACATTGGCTTATGAAAAGTTTTGAAAGTCTTTGAAAACTCATTTCTCCCCCTTTATTAATTTCTCCCCATTTTTTAAAATCAGAGAAGGAAGAAAGTGTATAACATATGCAAAGTGTAAAAAAATATCTCCTTATACATATTTCTCCCCCTTTGACAATGTATTCAGCAAGGTTCAAAAGAGAAATTTTTAAATGTTATGAGCATATTATAACATATACATACAAAACAAATCTCATCCAAGTCATACTATCAGGTTACTTACACTATCACATCAATGAGATACATAAAGTAGTGTAATCCATGCTAGAGATCAAATGTATTTTCCAGTTTAAACAAGTCATGATCTCCCTTACTCAACTATTTCAAAACCTGAAAACATGACACTTGTTGCTGCATTTTTATTATTCATAACCATTTAAGGCACAAAGTTGATCATATGATATTTGCAAGAGATTATATGCCGCATCAGCCTTATTCTAACCAACCAAGCCAAGCCTATGTCATTTGACAGTCAGAAGCTTAAGGACATGGTTTTAGTCATACACAATTCCTTCCAAGTTCATATCTTAGTGCAATGATAAGCAATCTCAAAAGAAGAAGTGCGATGCATGCATATTCTCTTGATCTTTTCTCAATTTTTTATTTGAAAACTCAACATGTGAGCTGATCACTTGATTAATTTTTTATGATTAAAAGCACTTGTGAGCACGCAACAAGTTCAAAACAGCAAGAAAGTTTGATCATGACCAGATTTAGTGTAAGTAATTATTCCAATTACTAGTCATGGCAAAAACTACAAAATGTATAACATGAGTAATGTAGTAAGAACTTTCAGCCTGTAAAAGGAATCACAAATTCATATATGTATGAAATACTATGCTCATATTATTTTAGTTTCAGATTCACACATAAATTTCAAGGTTTCAAAAACTCCCCCTCAATTTAGGCCATGAGGATGCATAACCCCTATTTCACTACAAATGAAACAAAAACGAGTGAAATCCAAAGGTTTTGTAAAAATATCAGCCAATTGTTGTTCGGTATCGACATGGTGAAGCACAATGTTTCCTTTCTCAACATTATCACGAAGAAAGTGATACCTAATGTCAATGTGCTTAGTTCTAGAGTGTTTCACGGGGTTTTTAGCAATACAAATTGCACTAGTGTTATCACAAAACAGTGGAACACTATCTAAATCAACCCCATAGTCCTTAAGTGTTTGAACAATACAAAGAATTTGTGAGCAAGCGCTAGCCGCAGCTACATATTCAGATTCGGCCGTGGATTGTGCAACTGAACTTTGTTTTCTAGAGGACCAAGCAACAAGTGAATTACCAAGAAAATGACAAGCACCCGAAGTACTTTTCCTATCAATCCTACAACCCCCAAAATCAGCATCCGAAAAAACTTTCAAAGAAACGGTTGAGGAAGAAGGAAGAAAAATGCCAAATTCTTGAGTTCCATGTAGGTACCTGAGAATCCTTTTGATGGCTTGGCGATGTGAAGCACGTGGAGAAGCTTGAAAACGTGCACAAAGACATACGCTGAATTGTATGTCCGGTCTTGACGCCGTGAGATACAAAAGTGATCCAATCATACTACTGTATTCTTTTTTATCGACCGGGTCACCATCTTCGTCAAGTTCAAGTGTTGTTGCTGTTCCCATTGGTGTCCGAAGAGGCTTGCATTTGTCCATGTTGAAGCGCTTAAGAAGGTCCTTTGTATACTTAGTTTGATGCACAAAAGTTCCTTCTTTTGTTTGCTTGATTTGCAGCCCCAAATAGTATGTGATTTCTCCCATCATACTCATCTCAAATTATGAACTCATCATAGCTGAAAACTTGGACACGAGATCATGAGAAGCACAACCAAAGATAATATCATCCACATACACTTGAACAAATAATGAGTCATTGCCATGCTTAAGTACAAAAAGAGTTTTATCAACCTTGCCCATGGTAAACCCCTTTTCAAGTAAGAATGTTTTTAACCTATCATACCATGCTCTAGGGGCTTGTTTTAGACCGTACAAGGCTTTGGACAGTTTGTAAACATGATTAGGAAAATTTGGATTTTCAAAACCCAGTTGCTGCTTAACATAAACCTCCTCCTCTATGTAGCCATTAAGAAAAGCACTTTTAACATCCATTTGATATAACTTGAAACCTTTAGATGCAGCAAATGCTAATAAAATTCTTATAGCTTCTAATCTAGCAACAGGAGCAAATGTTTCATCAAAATCTAGACCTTCAATTTGAGTGAAACCTTGAGCAACCAACCTAGCTTTATTCCTAACCACAACCCCATCCTCACTTTGCTTATTTTTAAATACCCATTTAGTTCCAATTAATGTGTGACCTTGAGGTGGAGGTACAAGTTTCCAAACATTATTTCTTTCAAAATTTTCTAACTCTTCTTGCATGGCATTAATCCAAGATTCATTAGTGAGTGCGTGTGATATATCCTTGGGTTCAAAAGAAGCAACAAAAGCAGAATGAGCATGAGAGTTTGGATCGCAAAACCTGGACCGAGTGACTCGTTCATGCAAGCTTCTAATGATTTGTTGTGGAGGATGACTTTTGAGTACTCGGAGGGGAGTAGACACTTCACAAGCACCTTCTTCTTCATGTTCGGACCTTTGATTAGGAGAGCTTGTTGATTGAGGAAGGTCCGAACCAGCAGTAGTGACTGTTGGTGCTGGTTGTGGTGCAAAATCAGCAGCTTGATCGTTATTTACTTCTGAGTTTTCGGGCAGCAGCACCACTTCTTCATCTTCCTCAATAAAAATACTCTCCCCCTGCGGGTATGGATCCGGACCTGCAATATCGGAGCTAGTACTTGGGCTAGCTTCATCAAAAGAAACCTCGCAAGTCTCCACAATTTTGTTAGTGTCAAGTAAAAGCACACGGTAGCCTCTAGTATGAGATGGATAACCAAGAAACATGCCATCAACAGATCTAGCTTCAAATTTATCAAGATTACCATGTTTCTTAACAAAGCATTTGCAACCAAAAACCCTAAAGTGTGTAACACTAGGCCTATGTCCAAACCGGAGCTCATATGGGGTTTTTCCAAGCTTAGCACGCAAGAAAACACGATTTGAGACATAACAAGCGGTTGCAATTGCATCAGCCCAAAATTTCCTAGGAGTTTGATATTTATCAAGCATAGTCCTAGCCATCTCAACTAAGGTCCTGTTCTTTCTTTCTACGACACCATTTTGTTGTGGTACATAGGGTGAAGAGTATTGATGATCTATTCCATTTTCAGCACAAAAGTGATCAAAGGATTGGTTTTTAAATTCAGTTCCGTTATCACTTCTAATTGCTTTTAATGATCCTGGGTGATCAATAGATAATCTAAGAAATAAAGTTCTAAAATGACTAAAAACTTCATTCTTAGATGCCATAAAATAAACCCAAGAATATCTGGAATAATCATCAACAATCACAAGCACATACCATTTACCTCCGAAGGATTGAACACGTGCCGGACCTACTGTGTCAAGATGTAAAAGTTGTCCCGGTTCAGCTGTCATGGTCATTGTGAGAGGAGCATGTGAACCTGCAACAAACTTAGCATGTCTACAAGAAGAGTACACAATATCATTGTCCTTTTTAAGCTTCGGCAGCCCACGTATGCGATCGAGAGCACTAACACAAGTGAGATTATCAAAGCCTATGTGACCAAGTCTACGATGCCAAAAATATAAATCCTTTGTATCATTAGAAACTAGACACCGATGCTTAGAAGTTGACAAATCAAAATCATCTTTGAAAACTCTTCCAAACCTAGACATGTTAAACAAAAGCTCACCTTTTGAATCTACAACCTTGCAGCAATTTTTAGCAAAGCTAACCTCTAGATTTTCATCTAGCAATTGTGAAACCGAAAGCAAGTTGTATTTCAAATTTTTAACAAGTGCCACATCTTTCAAAGTGTAGAGATTGTTTACTCTAACCGAACCTTTAGCAATTACGGGAGTAGAAGAGTTATCGGCGAAAGTAACATTTTCTACACGTGACACAAAAGAGAGAGAGGAGAACCATTCTTTGTTACCGGTCATGTGGCGTGAGCAACCTGAATCCACAATCCAAATGTTCTCCTTCCTCAAACGTGAAACCTACGCAGCAGCACAATACGTCGATGACTCAATACTGGGGTTAGTTAAAAGACTTTTAGGAATCCAGTACTAAGTCACACGACGTCCAGCAGGAATAACACGCGAAAGCTGAGAAGGTACAGCAGGTTTATGAGCCAAACATCGAAAATTTTTGTTCCCAACTACTGACTTAGAAGATGTGTTATATGTAGCACAAAAAACAATAGGTCCGGGAGCAAGTTTTTGACTCATTACAGCAGGTTGCAAGCTCCGAACATTCGGTCTAGCAGATTTTGCTTGGTTGTTATGTGATCTAGCAAGTATTCTTTGTTTCTTATCGTGTTTAGCTAGCCTATAACAAAAATCCATGACATGACCATCTCTACCACAGTAGGTACAATGAAAAATAACCTTATTATCATGTCTAGATGAGCAAGCAACACGTTTATTAGAACCCGAATGGGACAGTACTCCTGCAGATTTGAAAATCACCTCTTTTTGTCTAGGAGCTGTTTGAATAAAACCGCTTTCTAATGACTTTACAACTTTAGGTGGGTGTGCCTTAGCATGAGCATAGAATTAAAACCTAAGCCAGTTTTATCATTACAAGACTTGGAAGAATTCAGCAGCAAGTTTAGGTTCTTATTTGCATTAGAAAACCGATCTAGTGTCCTATGCATGTCATCAAGTTTATTGGACAGATCAAAGCAGTTTTCACATGAAGTTTTTCCTTTTAGTTTGCAATTTGAACAATATTTAACTTCATGCACACGTAAAACATTGTTCAAAATAGAAATCTCATTCATAGCATCATTTAGTTTCTTATTCAGATCATCACATGAAGAACAATGCAAATCAATTGTAGAACAACAAGCATCATTCAAATTTTTATCATTAAGTGCAGCAAGCTCTTTGTTCTTTTCAATTTCAAGTTCAAGTTTATCAAGTGTAGATGCGTGTGCACTTCTTAAAGAGGATAATTGTTCATAAATTAAATCACATGAGGAACAAGAATCATCACTAGGAATCAAAGTTTTTAAACGATTAATTTCAGATTCTAGTGATTCAATTTTAACAGCATTGTTCCTAAGTTTTTTATCCTTTTTCTTCAATATAACAGTGGCATGAGAAATAGCATCACACATTTCTTTGCAAGTGGGACATACCTCTTCATCGTCGCTGTTGTGTTCTGCCTCCTCGGAGCTTGAACTTGACTTGCTCGTCATGCAGCACATATTTGCCATAGCTTCTTCATCTTCCATCACTACCGGTGTCCACATCACTTGAGCCAAAATCTTGAAGTGCAGAGATCATACTATGCACTATGTTGCGCATTGATAAATCTTTCTTCTTCTTATTCTTTGCAAACGATTTCTTCGGCCTTGTTTGCTTTTCTTCACGTGAAGTCGGATCTGAAAGGTTAGGGCACTCCGTACGAAAATGTTCTGTCTTACCACATTCAAAACATCGTTGAGGTCCGGAGCTTCCTCTCCTTCTAGTTCTCACATTTTGCAATGCTTTTGAGAACCGAGTAGAGATGAGTGTAAGCTCCTCCTCTGGAAACTCTTCAATCTGTTCAAGGGTTAGAGAGGACAGCAAAGAGAGTGCACCACTAGATGATGATTGACTAGAACTAGACATGTCACGTTGCGAAACAAATGCAATAGACTTGTTGGGGTTTTTATGTGAGATGATGCCAATTTCATGAGTTTTCAATTTAGAATAAAGCACGTCTAAAGTAAGAGAACTCATGACAGTAGATTCACGAATAGATGTAACTTTCATCTCCCAAATTGACATATCTAATGCTCCTAACAATTGTCTAGCATTTTCAGCATCTGAAAAGTTAACATTGACACTACGCAAGTTGCTGAGAATTTTATTAAAGCGGGCAAAAAGGTCGTCAATTGACTCACCAGGTTGCATCTCAAAACACATGTATTCTTTCTTGAACATATCTTGCCTTACCTCCTTGATCGTATTGGATCCTTCATGGTAGTCACAAAGAGCTTTCCAAACATCATATGCAGATCGGAGGTGTGCAACACGGTCGAAGTCGCTTTGAGTCAATCCTTGGATGATCAAGTTGCGAGCCTTGTTGTTGTTGTCAACATCTCTCATGTTCGCAGCCGTAACTTGATCGTTGGGTGGTACATCGAAGTTCCGGTAGACCTTTTCCCATATGGCGAAGCCTTGCGCCTGTATGTAGGCCTCCATCCGCGCCTTCCAAACCTGAAAATCGATGCCATTGAACACACAAGGTTTAGCGGAGTACTTCTCCATGATGGTTAGTCAAAACACGTGCAAATCACAAAGATTAGAGCACCTTGGCTCTGATACCAATTGTAGGATCGAAGAGCACGTGAAAAGCTACCAGAGGGGGGGTGAATGGTAGATTAAAACTTTTCGCAGCGGAAACAACAAAAACCCCTCAGCAAAAAATCAATCGGTTAAAGAAACCGTGTGTGCAAGTGTTTTCAAACGTGTTCAACTGTGACAGATCAATTAGAGAGGTAGAGAATCAAGTCACGGATCTAATGCAACAAGAATCACTTGAAAACACGAAGTAAAACTTGAGATACGATCAAAACATTAAACGAAGATCAATCTGTTCTACCCGATATAAAACTGATGTATTTCAAAAACTACAGATCTGAAGCTCGTGAAAGTTTCACAGATGATAGATAATTGAGTTGTGAAGACAACCCAAAAAGAATAACGTCAATCGGATCTGTAAAACTCGAGTTATGAACGAAACACCGAAGCAACATCGGTCTGTCCAGAAACTCAGCGAGAAAGACTTGATGAAAAACAAGTCGGACGAACAAGGCACAAAATCTCCTCGAAACTATGAACTTTATTCAATAGAAACACAAGAGGAACAGCCCAAAGTCGTGCACCACGAGCTCTGGCCTCCCTTGCTTATATAACCAGCTCTGTGGCCAATCCAATTCAAACTAGGACTCCTACTCCTACTTGATTCAAACTGTAACTTTCCAATACTGCTCAAGACTCTTCTATACGCAGATAGAAGCAATCTTAAGACTTCCAAACACCTTAGGAACGTCCCAAACATTCCTAAAACAACTCAAATTCGTGACCCACACGAAATCCTATCATAACCAACTCAAAACTTTCCATATTTGAGTCAAACACGACTCAGCCGCAGCCTGAGTCCATAACCTAGTCGGTTGGACCTTTCCGACCAATTCTTTACGTCCACTTCTCTTCATCACGCCTTGGAACAATGTTGCCGCATCCATGCACTCCTTGCACACGTGCAAACACCTTCCAACGACATACACGCAACCTTCATATGCACTGCCCTTGATCCAAACATGTTGCGCGACCTCCCGATCAACTCAACCACAGCTCCTCCCGAACTTGGTTGTTGGAACCTCATCTCCTCCCTGAGACTAGTCCAAGGATCCCATCACCAGCCATGTCTTGAACTCAAGCAACACCTGCACATGAATAAACAACCAATTCTTCCGAGCACAAGTCCTCGACTTGACTCACGTTAGTTCGAAAACCACAACACCTTACATGAGCACGTCACATAAGCATGTTGCAAACCATATCAAATGATAACAGCCATAACCACCAAAACACACCAAAAACTTAGCAAAATAATACTAAGCAAACCTTCCCATAAAGAAAGTTTGAAACATTGCGAGTTAAAAGCAAAAACAAGACGCTGCAGTTCTACGAGTTGAACTTCACGGGAGCTCCCTAAAAACAAGCTCCGGACCTCACAGAAGCTCTCCGGACCTTGCAGGAGCTCTCCGGACCTTGCGTCGGACCTTGCCAACACTTGGCGGACCTAACAAAGAACTTGTCGGACCTTGACACAGAAGAATGTTTTGGCAATATTCAAAACTTTGAATGTTAATGCTAACTTTTATCCTAATTGCCAATGTATTCAGCACACATAGGTCTCACAGTACTTAAACACTATTTATTCATGGTTATATTCTGAATTTAGTTTGTGAATTACATGTGTATGTGTGATGAACATCCTGGGCACACATATGCATTAACTTGGTTCTGTTTTTAGAACCGGGTGTCACACCGGAAACGGTGAACCGGCAAACTCCGGCGTCAGGCCGGCGAGCTGGGCGGCGCTCGCGAAACAAAGACCGGGAGGTAGGAGAAGAGGCGGGCCCCAGCTGTCAGCGACCAAAAATTTAAATATCTAATCGGCTGTGGCTCAGTGATCTTCTGTGGCTGCGCACCAAAACTCTGTGAACCCGGTGTGGCCCAATTTCTATTGGCTGAGTTTAAAACAGTGGGTCCAGCAGACTTTTCAATAGCAAAATAATTCCAGAGTGGGTTCCAACTTTGGAAAATCATATCTTTGTGTAGGAATCTCCAAATTGAGTGATTCAAATTGGGTTGGATTCATTTGGCAAAGATCTATCCAAATACGAACTCAAATTTGTATGAAAGTCAATATTAAATTCTGGAAAATTCTTTGAAATTGTTCTAGAAAAGAATTATTGAGGGAGTTTGGTTCATCCAAAAATCCTCAAATTTTTCCAGAATATTCTTTAGCATATTGTTGACCTTCTAGCAAATTTTCAGCTCATTTGAAGATCATTTTAGTAGGAATTTGCTAAATACAAACTGCTGTGTTCATAAGAGTACAGAAACATTTTCAGGAAATGTTGCCCACTTGTAAAATCTATTCTAGGCAATTAATAGCTCCTAAAATCATCGGAAAATTTAGGCAATCTCTCTGAAACATACTTGAAATTGTAGTTCACTTAATTGGGCATGAAAATGCACATTACTCCAGAATTAATTCCTTTGAATAGAAATGCTTAAAGAATTGTTCTGGAGGAACTACTCAAGTAAAAGGTCTAAATTTTGTACCAAAATACTTTCATGTGACCAGGAACTCACATGAAAATTATCAGCTCAAGTTGAGCCCTAGAACTCCCTGTTCTTGTTCTACCATACTTAAATATGTGGGAAAATACATAAGACTCTTGTGGGAATTATGGTAGACATAATTTGCTTCCATATTAGCTGCAATTTGGCAAGCTAAATCTTTGGTTAGTATAGAACATGTTGTAAAAGTTTTGAAGCCATTGGAGTTCTTGTTCTTCAGTTGCATTCAATTCTTTTCAGCTCACCTCTTATGTTCATTAGGAAAGTTAGTTAGTATATAGATAAAACACTAAGACCAATTTAGTTCATTCATAATTCTTTGCACAACAGAGGCAAAATCAGCCATTCTTGGCATTTCCACACAGCCTCTGTTCTTAAGCAATCAAGTCTGAAATTCTTTCCATTGCATTCTATAAAACTTATGCATATACATTTCAATAGGAATCACAACGTAGGGGATTCGAAGGAGTGATTCATTGAAGTGGATCAAACTCCGGAGAATCAAGGGTTGATCAGCAAGGATCACTAACTGCTTATATACTACTACACTGCAAAACAGGCAAGCTCCGGTTTGCATTTAACAGCTTTTAAGTTTTTACTTTGTATTCACTTTCGGTTAAGATATGAAATGTGCTTGTGCTTTGATACTCCTCTTGCATGACGAAATGAACCTATGGAGTATTGGATAGTTGTCTTTCACCGTGTAGAACTTCCATGCTTAAGTAATGTTGGTAGAAGTTGAGTGGTGATATACTACTCGCATGATCAGGACAACAGGGGCATACAGGATTGGTTCAGAAAATGTGTAGCAAGTTAAAGTTGAGACCGGAAGGTTGTAGGGGCAGCAGCACATAGGGGCCTGGGTGCTATAGACCTGTCCGTGTCGGGTAAGGACCGATCCGTATGCGGCCCTGTTGAACAAGTTTGAGTTGTGTACCGGACTTATGCTGGCTATAAGGGACCCAGTAGACCGATGTACCTCGGGAAGCTTGCGTTGAGTCTATTTCGGGTTGCCTCAGGCGAGACGACAGGTGTGCAGTATGTGAGTAACATTCTCATGACATCTCATGTCGGTAGGTGCACCATGAAAGTGGCTACTGTACGGGGCGATTTGATCGATTCAACGGGGGTGAAACTGGGGAAAGGTTGCCACGTACGATGTCAGTGATGGTTGTTGTAGGCAACGTCGAGTACGGGCGTACATGTTGTAACACCCCAAAACCTGCTAAAGAGGGGAATTTAAAATTTTTTTGACGTAATGCATGTGATAAAGCAATTCAAATTCAAACTGGAATTCAAATTCAAATCAAAACAGAAAAAGAAAAAGAAAAGCGAAACCGGCCAGTGGGCCGAAACCCGCCAGCCAGCCCAAGACCCCGCGCCAGCCAGCCCAACCCGCGCCCCCCCTCTCTCCCTCTCTCTGACGTGCGGGGCCCGCCGTCGTCTTCTTCCCCCGCGGGCCCAACCGACCCCGGACTCTCTCCCGCGCCCGATCAAAACCAACACCGGAACCCACGCACCCAGCCCCGATTTCCGGTCCCGGACGCCCCAACATGATCTCAACAGACCGCCGCCCTCCCTCGTCTATTTAAACGCCGAAATCCGCCCTTTTTCCTCCCCGATCGGCCGTTTTTCTCTCCGGTGAGAACCGAAGCTTCTACAGCCGATTTCCTTCGATCCTTGCTCAAATTTCCTGATCTAACGTGCTGATCACGTTCCACCGCCACCGGGGAGCCCTGCAGGTGAAGGAAACAGCGTGTCTTGCGCCCCGACTGCCACTTCGACGTGCACCGAAGACCATCGCCGTTGAAGCTCCCCGCCGACCGACTTCCAGGGCCTCCGAGTGCAGGAAAACCCCTCGGTAAGCATCCCCTAACCCTCCGCAGCCGATCCGTGCAAAAAGATGCGAGTTCCAGCGTGTAGCGGCAAAAACCGAGGCTGCGCCGGCGAGATCGCCACCCCCACCGCCGCGCGTGCGGGCTGGCTCCGACCAGGGCGACGTGGCCCCTTGAGGGTCGTCTATTTTAAATCGCACGGTAGAAATAAAACCAACGCGTACCGTTTCGGCGATCTAATCTAAGCCGTCTGTTTTAAATCGGACGGTCCACGTCGGCCCTGCATTATAAAGGCCGGGATTCGGAAAACACGAGCTAGCCCCGGAAACTTCTGATCTAGCCCCTAGACCCTCAGAAATTCGTGTAAATTCATTAAAAATCAGTTTTAGCCCCTGGACTCAATAAAAATTAGGAAAACCCCTCTGTTATGTGTAGTTAGACCCCTGGAAATTTAGGAAATAGTAAATTAAACCCTGCAGTAGGGTGGATTTACCTTTTTGACCCTATAGGATATTAAATTCAAAAATTTGGATATGTGACTAGGATTTAAATTTAAAAGGTAAGGCAAACACATGTGCAAATTCGAGTTTAAACTCTCTAGCACTTGGAAAACTTTAGAATGAGTTAAAAATAGATTTTAGGCTGAAATGAAATCTGCCTAAGTGTTGCTCATTTTTATTTTCTCAAGAGACACATTTTAGTCTAGGAAATAATTCTAAAAACTAGTAAAATAAATTTAAATTGTTTCATATCAGAGAGGAAGTTCAAAAATATATTATTGAACATTTTAGATCAGAACCTATTCTGTTTAGATGATATGTCTTACTATTTTAATAGTAAAGTTCAATTTTAGGCATAGAAAATAAATCTGAAAATATAGGAAAATAGGTATGCATAATTAGAAAATGATAAATGAGGTCTCCAAACCCAAAAACTTCAATTTAGGATTTTGTAGAAGATCTGAAAACTTATTTGGAGTAGGGAAATACCTTTCATGCAAACTTTATGGCTAAGAAATGTATTAATTAAATACAAAGAATTTGTTCAAATTGGAAATTCATATATAGTGTGCAAATAGAAATCTGAATACAGAAGTTAGAAATAATATATATATGTTTAAAAGTGCATGTAGGCCAAAAATCAACACATCTAGGGTAACCACAACACTTAGAAATGTGAATGACTTCCATATGTATGTATGTGTGGTTTGCATGAAGTGAAAGTGTGGACTATGGCTTATGGATTGTTGTTTTCTTTTGGTATGTGTATTGGCATGAGTAGAACCTGCCCCAGAGCAAGTTCTCTCCTTCCAAGACCAAGACTTTCCATTCCCAGAGCAGCAGGAAGAAGGCAAGTGTCCTTGATCACTTTGATCCTATGCTAGGATGTGTAGATAGAATTATTTGCATTGTCAATTGAAATATGAAACCCATGCTAGGAAGTTTCTCTAGAATTGCATTATCTTATTTCCTTGTAGCTTGGGTTGGGATTTGTTTTATTATGTCATTCATTCATATCACTTATGCTTAGCCATGCTTAGAATGGGATAAGTGGGATATGAGGTCATCAACTTGTTTACCTTACTCTTGAATGAGACATTATGAGTTATGTAGAGGTAGGGATCGAGGCAAGTTGGATGATTTGGTTGGTGCTGGGTGCACAAGACTCGGGTTTGTGTTTAGTACTTGCCTGGATCCTAAGGACCGGTTCATGGAGCATGTAGCTTGGCTTTACCGTGCCAACCACATGCTGAGATGGGGCAGCTTGGCCAATTAATTAGGTGTATCCCCGGCGTAGTATGGGTGTTTTGGATGGTGCGGGGAATAGGTGTCAGCTGGACTACCATGTGAACCGCAAGGCTCAAGAGGGGGCTACTGCAGCGGGGTTGGATCCTCTTGTATGCTGTTAGGGGTGAAACCTCAGTGGGCCCACGCTCGTCGGGAATCCCTTTGTAAAGGCTTCGTAGTGATCTCCTGGCTACTGAAAGTGCATCTAGGGTATCCCTTGTTGGTTTTGGAGAATTGATGACAAGCAATGAGATCCTAATGAAATGATTGGCCTCCTACTGCCAATCCGTAGGAAAGGTACGTCACCGGACGGCTCTCCTCTCTTTCGGCAAGGGCAACTACGGGAACTCTCCCTCCTGTGGACTTGCGAGCGGTGCGAATCATGCAAACAATCTAAAACAAAAAGCATTTAAACTTAGTTTAGATAAACTTTTTAAACAAAAATCCTATTTTGAATGAAAATTGGGGTAAGATGAAGAAAGTGAATCACTAAATAACACTTTTCAACACATACCTTGTAAAAATAGTTTTTAAGAAAATAGGGCCCTTAAATACGTCCATTTCTACCTAGGTCCACGTTCCTACGGGCAACCTTGGCTCTGATACCACTTCTTGTCACACTCGGTTTTTCCGAAGAACAACCAAGTGAATATCACATGTATGCCAGGATCATTTTCTCATACATGTGATGACAAATAGTGAAGCATCATTTATTACAAGCCAGGTGTCGAATATAAATAAGTCTTACATAGCAAATGTCTCGATGGACAATAATAAGTTCATTACAAGTAAATAAACTAGCAGCGGAATATTATTCTTGAGGGCTCCGTCACAGGAGTTGCCCGGGGGTCTCCATGAACCTAGAAACCTTCTTCGGGTCCAAAGTCTTGGTCATTATACACCACCTCATTATCTTGACCTGAGCAGCAATATAAACCAACAAAATATGCAAGGTTGAGTACCAATGGTACTCAGCAAGTGTGGGAAAATTATATCATGCATAGCTAGAACAAGGAGAGGTTGAACTCATGGTTAAAGCACTACGCAACTAATACCTATCACCTTAGCTTATTAAGCACCAACATTACTACACAGGTGAAATGGTCCCAATCTCCCATCCCATCATCATAATCCAATAACCATAACATCATTTCCAATGTTAAGCTCACCGCTTAACATCCACAACTTCCAAAACCATCAATCCTCTAACCATGAATAAGTCCAAGCCGCTCTTGACCGTGAGCACGGCTGTCATGACAGTTTTGACTCTACAGAGTTTGTACCACTATACCCACATGTAGTGATTTCATCCCCCGTTGCCGGGTGGACTAAAAGAACCTCCATTATGCCAGTGGCTACGAACCATATTCACACTTCCCAGGTGAGTAGCTAGGAGATCACTACGAAGCCTTTACAAAGGGATTCCCGACGACCGTGGGCCCACTGTGGTTTCACCCCTCACAGCATACAAGAGGCTCCAACCCCGCTGCAGTGGCCCCCTCTTGAGCCTTGCGGTTTATATGGTAGTCCGGCTGACACCTATTCCCCGCCCATCCAACACACCCATACTACGTCGGGGATACACCTAATTAATTGGCCAAGCTGCCCCATCTCAGCATGTGGTTGGCACTGTAAAGCCAGGTTACATGCTCCATGAACCGGTCCTTAGGATCCAGACAAGTACTAAACACAAACCCGAGTCTCGTGCACCCAGCACACAACCAAAACATCCAACTTGCCTTGATCCCTACCTCTACATAACTCGCAATATCTCATTCAAGAGTATGGTAAAATAAACTGATGATCTCATATCCCAAATATTCCATTCTAAGCATGGCTAAGCATATGCATAATAATAAATGATATGATAAAATAAATCCCAACCCAAGCTACAAGGAAACAAGGTAATCAATTCTAGGGAAACTTCCTAGCATGGGTTTCATATTTCAATTGACAATGCAAATAATGCTAGCTACACATCCTAGCATAGGATCAAAGTGGTCAAGGACACTTGCCTCCTTCCTGCTGCTCTTGAAATGGGTAGTCCTGATCTTGGAAAGGAATAACTTGCTCTTGAGCAGGTTCTACATCATACCATCACACATAGCAAAAGAAAAACAACAATCCATAAGACATAGTTCACACTTCCACTTCATACAAACCACACATTCACATTTATGAAAGTCATTCACAATTATATGTGTTGTGGTTATTCTATGTGTGTTGATTTGTGGCTTGCATGCACTTTTAATCATGTGTATATGATTCCTACTTTTGTGTTCACATTTATACTTACATACTATATATATGACTTTCCAATTTAAATAAATTCCTTATATTCAATTACTACACCTTTTAGCTACCAAGTATGCATGAAAGGTATTTTCTTTCTCCATATGTGTCTTCAGAATTTCCACCAACCCTAAACTGAATTCTTTGGATTTTATAACTCCATTTATCATTTACTAGTTGCTATATTTTCAGATTTATTTCCTATGCCTAAATGTGAACTTTATTATGAAAATAATAAGACACATCATCTAAACAGAATAGGTTCTGATCTAATATTTACTAATATATTTTTGACCTTTTTCCTCTGATGTAAACTATTTTACAATTATTTTCCCTATTTTCCAGAACTATTCTTTACTTAAAAATGTGTCCCTAAATGTGAATAATAAATTAAACAGATTCATTTCAGCCCAAAATATATTTTTATCTCACTCCAAAGTTTTCTAAATACTGAGAAAGTTTTTAATTTAATTTTGACAATATGTTTGTCCCACTTTTTAAATTTTAAACACTAGACACACATCAATTTCCTAAATTAAACATTAAACAGGGCTAAAATGGTAAACTCACCCCACTACAGGGTCTATAATATTATTTTAAAAATTTTCAGGTGTCTAGCTGTACATAACAGAGGAGTTTTTCCTAATTTTTATTAAGTCCAGGGACTAAAACTGATTTTTAAATGAATTTACATGATTTTCTGAAGTTCCAGGGGCTAGATCAGAAGTTTCCGGGGCTAGCTCTTATTTCCCGAGAACCCCAGGGGGTAGCACGTAAGATTTCCAGTCTTTATAATGCGGGCTGACGTGGACCGTCCGATTTTAAACCGACGTCTGAGATTATAACGTCGAACCGGTACGCGGGGATTTAATCTCTACCGTGCGATTTAAAATAAACGGCGCACAAGCGGCCACGTCGCTCTAACCGAGCGCAGGCGGCGCTGTCCGGCGGCGCACGACGGCGGGAGGCGGCGATCTCGCCGGAGAGTTTCGGATCTTCGGGAATTCTTCCTAGAACTGTGATTTTATGGCATAGATCGGTGGAGGGGAGGTCGGGGATCTCACCTTGGGGGTTTTCTTGAGCTCGGAGGTCCTGGAAGGCGGTCGGCGACGAGGTCCGAAGTGAAACCACGGCGAAGCTCATCGGCGCTGTGTTTGAACCGCAAGTCACCGAGTTTTCTGCACCTGCAGGGTTCCCCGGAGGCGATGGATCAAGACTAGCGAGTTAGATCGGAATTTCCAAGCGTAGATCGGCCAGAATTCGCCGGAGAAGGCTCGGGTTCTCACCGGAGTAAAAACGGTGGATCGCGTGGGAAAAACAGAATGAGGCCGGGGTTTTTATAGACGGGGGAGGGCGGTGGGTTTGTTTAGATCGAGTGGGAGTCCTCCGGAACCAGAATTTGGCCGGAAATCCGGTCGGTTGCGATCGTGCGCGCGCGGGTGAACAGTCCAAGTTTCGGATGATCGGGGGTTAGGGATGACAGGTGGGTCCCACCTGTTTGAGAGAGAGAGCGCGGGCGCGCGGCTGCGGGCTGGCGCGGGGGCAGGGTGGGCCGGCTGATGGGTTTCGGCCCACTGGCCGGTTTTTTTCTGTTTTCCTTTTTCTTTTTCTATTTCTTTTCTATTTTGAGTTTAATTTGAATTCCAGTTTGAATTTAAATTGTTGCAAAACATGCAACACGTCCAAAATTTTTTAAATTCCCCTCTTAACATGATTTTGGGTCTTAACAAGATTTTGGGGTGTTACACGTGTCCAAGTTTTCAGCTATGATGAGTTCAGAATTTGAGATGAATATGATGGGAGAACTCACATACTTTTTGGGGTTGCAAATCAAGCAAACAAAAGAAGGAACTTTTGTGCATCAATCTAAGTATACAAAGGACCTTCTTAAGCGCTTCAACATGGACAAATGCAAGCCTCTTCGGACACCAATGGGAACAGCAACAACACTTGAACTTGACGAAGATGGTGACCCGGTCGATAAAAAAGAATACAGAAGTATGATTGGATCACTTTTGTATCTCACGGCGTCAAGACCGGACATACAATTCAGCGTATGTCTTTGTGCACGTTTTCAAGCCTCCCCACGTGCTTCACATCGTCAAGCCATCAAAAGGATTCTCAGGTACTTACATGGAACTCAAGAATTTAGCATTTTTCTTCCTTATTCCTAAACCGTTACTTTGAAAGCTTTTTCCGATGCTGATTTTGGGGGTTGTAGGATTGATAAGAAAAGTACTTCTGGTGCTTGTCATTTTATTGGTAATTCACTTGTTGCCTGGTCCTCTAGAAAACAAAGTTCAGTTGCACAATCCACAGCCGAATCTGAATATGTAACTGCTGCTAGTGCTTGCTCACAAATTCTTTGGATTGTTCAAACACTTAAGGACTATGGGGTTGATCTAGATAGTGTTCTACTGTTTTATGATAACACTAGTGCCATTTGCATTGCTAAAAACCCCGTGCAACATTCGAGAACTAAGCACATTGACATTAGGTATCACTTTCTTCGTGATAATGTTGAAAAAGGAAACATTGTGCTTCATCATGTCGATACCGAACAACAATTGGCTGATATTTTTACAAAACCTTTGGATTTCACTCGTTTTTGTTTCATTCGTAGTGAAATAAGGGGTTATGCATCCTCATGGCTTAAATTGAGGGGGAGTTCTTGAAACTTTGAAAGTCTATGTGTGAATCTGAAACTAAAATAATATGAGCATAGTATTTCATACATATATGACTTTGTGATTCCTTTTACAGGCTAAAAGTTCTTACTACATTACTCATGTTATACATTTTGTAGTTTTTGCCATGACTAGTAATTGGAATAATTACTTACACTAAATCTGGTCATGATCGAACTTTCTTGCTGTTTTGAACTTGTTGCGTGCTCTCAAGTGCTCTTAATCATAAAAAATTAATCAAGTGATCAGCTCACATGTTGAGTTTTCAAATAAAAAAATTGAGAAAAGATCAAGAAAATATGCGTGCATCGCACTTCTTCTTTTGAGATTGCTTATCATTGCACTAAGATATGAACTTGGAAGGAATTGTGTATGACTAAAACCATGTCCTTAAGCTTCTGATTGTCAAATGACATAGGCTTGGCTTGGTTGGTTAGAATAAGGCTGATGCGGCATATAATCTCTTGCAAATATCATATGATCAACTTTCTGCCTTAAATGATTATGAATAATAAAAATGCAGCAACAAGTGTCATGTTTTCAGGTTTTGAAATAGTTGAGTAAGGGAGATCATGACTTGCTTAAACTGAAAAATACATTTGATCTCTAGCATGGCTTACACTACTTTATGTATCTCATTGATGTGATAGTGTAAGTAACCTGATAGTATGACTTGGATGAGCTTTGTTTTGTATGTATATGTTATAATATGCTCATAACATTTAAAAATTTCTCCTTTGAACCGTGCTGAATACATTGTCAAAGGGGGAGAAATATGTATAAGGAGAGATTTCTTACACTTTGCATATGTTATACACTTTCTTCCTTCTCTGATTTTAAAAAATGGGGAGAAATTAATAAAGGGGGAGAAATGAGTTTTCAAAGCTTTTCAAAACTTTTCATAAGCCAATGTTTGGATTTTAATTGGTGTTGCCAATGCATTCATCAAGGGGGAGATTGTGAGACCTATGTGTGCTGAATACATTGGCAATTAGGATAAAAGTTAGCATTAACATTCAAAGTTTTGAATATTGCCAAAACATTCTTCTGTGGCAAGGTCCGACAAGTTCTTTGTTAGGTCCGCCAAGTGTTTGCAAGGTCCGACGCAAGGTCCGGAGAGCTCCTGCAAGGTCCGGAGAGCTTCTGTGAGGTCCGGAGCTTGTTTTTAGGGAGCTCCCGTGAAGTTCAACTCGTAGAACTGCAGCGTCTTGTTTTTGCTTTTAACTCGCAATGTTTCAAACTTGCTTTATGGGAAGGTTTGTTTAGTATTAATTTGCTAAGTTTTTGGTGTGTTTTGCTAAATCAATGGCAAATTCAATATCCCGGTCAGGTGGCATACCTGGAAGTTCTTCCGAGAACACATCTGAATATTCTCAAACCACCGGAATGCTTTCCAATGTCGCTTCTTCGACGTGGTTCAGCGCTGCCTTCTTGGTTGCCGGTTGGGCTGCCTCGAACTCAATACGAGTACCATGCTCACTTGTCAACTGCATGATCCTCTCAGCACATTGAATCACTCCATCGTGCTTGCTTAACCAATCCATTCTAAGTATTATGTCAATCCCTTGGAAATCCAAGACAATAAGGTTGGTGAGAAAGTCTACCCCCCTTATTTTAAGGCTTACTTTCGGACATACTATATTAGTCCTCATCTCTCCACCGGGAGAATTAACCAACATAGTCTATTTCATGTGTGATATGGGCAGGTTATACTTGGCAACATACTTGGATGATATGAATGAATGCGATGCTCCGGAAGCAAATAAAACAGTGGCTGGGTTGGAGTTGGCAAGAAACATACGAATCACGACGTCCTCAGCTTGTTGTGCTTCCTCAGTGGAGACATGATTCACATTTCCACGAGCATAGTTCTGCTGTCCACGGTTACCTTGATTAGCTCCTCCATTTGGCCGTGGGTTCTGCTTGGGTGCGTTGCTCGGCTGTCCAAGGCCTTTCTTCGGGCAGTGACTTGCAAAGTGTCCTGCCTCTCCGCATGAAAAACATGCTTTATTGCCCATAACAACAGGAATGTTGGGGCGAGGCTAGTTTTGAGCATAGGCGCCCATGTTGGGATGAGGCGCAGGAGGCAAAGGCGTACAAGGTGCTTGCATAACAGGATGTTGCTGCGGTGGCTGATTAGGGCGAGGTGGATTTGCAGGACGGAAAGTAGAAGCGGACGAGCCATAATGTGATGCAGCTGGTGGCATGAAATGGGACGTACATTGCTCCCTTGTGGCTGTCCTTGATATGGCATCTTCCTCTTGTCCTCTTGCTCAATCTCACGGATCTTGCTCTCAACCACTATAGCTTTGTCAACGAGATTCTAGAAGTTTGCATAATCATTGTTGAACAGCTGAACTTGGATCTCATTGTTCAATCCTCTCATGAACAAGTATTTCTTTCTTTGATCCGAGTGACATCTTCTGGAGCATACCTTGACAGCTGCGTGAACTTGTTGAGGTATACGCTCTTCCTCCCTGGGCGGAGACCTTCAAACTCTTACCTTTTAAGCATCATGACTCCTGCAGGGACGTAATGAGAGCGGAAAATCTCCTTGAATTCAGCCCAAGTTATAGTCTCCTGGTTGACATGAGCATTGCAAAGAGCGTCCCACCAGTCAGCGGCTGCTCCCATAAGTTGGTGCGATGCGAAGAGAACTTTCTCCCGATCATTGCACTGAACAATAGCGAGCTTCTTTTCCATGGACTTCAGCCAATCATCAGCCTCTATGGGGTCATTGGCTTGTGCAAAAGTAGGTGGTATAGTCCTCATGAACTCTCCCAATCTGTTGTGAGCCGGCGGTGGTGGCGGCGGTGGGGGTGCAGGAACGGGGTTAGGATTGTTGTTGTTGTTGGCCTGCAGCTGACCCAACGTTTGTATCATAGTTTGCATGAGCTGGTTCTGCATAGCCATGAACCATTCAAGGTTGCTTGCATCAGCCCCGGGGTTAGCATTTTCAGGAACTTCGACATTGCCATTTTCCTGTGGTTCATTGTTGTCATGAGCGTTCCTCCTTTGACGGTTGGAGTTTTCGCTCACCATCTGTGAGAGAGAGTAGAGTAGAATAGAAGTTCAGATTGATCCCCCAACTATATGCATCAAGGTGTATGTACTAAGTATCTTCTTTTATTAATTTCAGCCTATATGAGGATGTGAACACGTGCCGAAGCATCTCACATCTCTCCACTATGTGTGGATGTGGACATTCGCCGAAGCGTCCCACAACTGACATCAGCACACAAACCAAGCAATCATCACAAAAATTTCAGCACACTACTCTTATTTGACTCACGGCGATCTAAACGTTCCTATTACAGCTTTATTCAATGGAAACCTAAACTTAATCGTGAGAATCGGTGATGTTCTCACCGTGTGATGGGGGTGGTCCATACATGGGTGCACACCATGGTGAGTCGGCAGTCCATGTAGGGATAGATGACGCTGGTGCTCCATTTGCTCCCGCGTTGGCACGAGTCTCCTCCTGTTTTTCCAGCAAGTACAGCTTCTTGCGGAGGTAACGGATCTCTTCTTGTGCTCTTGCGTAGCGGTTTCCTAACTCCACGAGCAACCTCTGAGACTTGTCAGCATCTTGTGGGTTGGAAAGAGCTCCTCCATGGGGTCCAATGATCTCCCTTGTCCCACTCTTCTGATACGGGCGAGTTCAAAAGTGGTGTCCTCAAGCTGCTCACGGAAGGCGTAGCACAGTCCGGTGAGTGCATCCCATGCAGCATCATTGATAACTTCTGCCCTTGTAGCTCTCCATGTGGGTGTGAAGTGCCGAGTGACAACCCTACCGTTAGATAGGATGGTTACTTCAACCTTCCACTCTTCATGTCTGAGACGAGGGACTTTCTTGAGAAGATGTTCTGGGTATAAGCTGCAGCAATCCAGAAATTCTTTGAGCTCCCTGGATATGTGTCCTCCTTCCATTCCGTCAGACCGAAATTCTTGAAGTGAATGGTTGGCCCGTTCGTCACCTTCATTATTTGTCTCAGCAAGGGGTGGCTCCTCTTCGGATTCATCTCCTCCCGACATAGCTTCATGAGGCTCCACGGGTGTAAACCCGCGTGAAATTCCTCCTGAGGTGCGTACCAATGCCATTCATGTGGATCATCCTCCATATCGTCTTCGAATGGTTCCACCTCTTCCGGTGATCCTCATGCATAGAGCTATTGACTTCCTCTTCATTATGAAGTTCAATCTTCACCTCCTCCCAATACGGTCCATCAGACACCTCAATGGGGTTAAGTGCACTCCCACGTGGTGGTGGACGAGTCCTTATACGTGTTGTGCTCCTGATCACCGGCATCTATAAATAGGACCTGAGAATCTTTATAGAAGAAGAAAATACTCCAAAACTTCAGAAGCTATGAAGCAAGAAAGCAAAAGTGTTGCCGTCCAAAAAAGGAGAAAAAGAGGGGCTGAAAATGTTGAGTACTTCTGAAGATTGATCAAGCTTAGTTTCCTTTATGTTTTTAAGGGAATAATGCACACGTGACAGGAACCAGGGGTGTGTGTCCTGTGTCTCATGTGTTGCACCAAGTCCTAGTGTGTGTGTGGGTGTTTAGTTTGAATTTCAAACACCACCCAGGTTTTTGGCCATACCTGCATGGCACATGCATGCGCTGCATGTTTTTCAAATTTCCTATGGTGCAAAGCCCGGCTAAGTTGTTGCAAAGGTGTGGTTTTCGGCTAATAAAAGGGGAGAGAGCGCTGGAGTTTGTTGAGCACCGCCACAACTCATCCGAGTTCATTTTTCTCTTCGGTACTCCATCTGAGATTGGATCCTACAACACTTGTTGTCTCCCTACACGATTTGCACCACAAATCCGTAAGAGTTCTGTGAGGAAAACACCCAAAAATTGGTATCAGAGCCGATTTTGTTGCCTGGAACCGTGAGCACGGCCATTGAGTGGGCGCTGATGTCGCGGAGATGATCTTCATCGCCAGCCCGACGTTCATGGAGAGATGTCACGCCACCGGGAGGTACCAGCAGGGCAGGAGGAGGATCAGGGGCATTGGTGATTCATCGCATCACGAAGGAAGTCAGGAGTGGTGGTACGTATCCGATGCTCACGAAGACAAACTATCATGATTGGTCGGCACTTATGCGGGTGATGTTGCAAGTGAGAGGCTTGTGGACTGCGGTGAGCCTTGGCACCAATGATTACATTGAAGATCGGATGGCATTGGAGGCTCTCACCAAGGCTGTGCCACCAGAAATGATAGGGATCATTGCCGGGAAGGAGTCGGCCAAGATTGCATGGGATGCGATCAAGTTGCCCAACGTGGGAGCTGAACGTGTGCGCAAGGCCAGGACAAGTACATTGGGTCGGGAGTTTGATGCACTCAAATTCCACGACGGTGAAACGGTGGATGAGTCTGGTGTGCATATGAGCCGGATCACGTCTCAACTTGCGGCACTTGGGAGTGAACGTTCGGAGGAGGAGATTGTCCGGAAGTTCCTGCAGGCGGTGCCACAGAAGTTTGAGCAGATTGCGGCCTCCATCGAGACATTGCTTGACTTAAGTGATATGTCTGTTGATGAGTTGATTGGTAGACTCAAAGCTGCAGAAGAAAGGCTTGGTGTAAGCACTTGGGAAGGCAACACACAAGAGAAGTTGCATCTGAGTGAAGAAGAGTTACTTGCATGGTTGTCGACACGTCTCAAGATGTCCGGGGGAGCTGGACAGGAAAGGCACAAAGACTCATCTGCACCGAGGAGAGATCATGGCCGAGGGAGTGGTCGTGGTCGAGGTAACCAAGGTGGTGGAAACTCAGGTCGTGGAGTGGCCAAAGATGAGCGCCTCTACTGTGGTAAGAAAGGTCATTGGGCTAGAGAATGCAGGAAGAAAAAGAAGGATTAAGAGGTGAACACAGCTCAAGTTGATCATGAGTTTGAATCCAGTCTCTTGGTGGCATGTGCCAACACAAAGGCCAAGCAAAACACATCCCCGGAGGAGGTATGCCTCAACAACGACATGTTACACGTTCAAGTAGGAGACTTGGAGGGAGGAGGCAGTACTCGGTGGATCCTGGACTCCGGTGCAACAAATCACATGACCGGGAAATGGGACGTGATCACAAACCTTGACAACACAGTGCATGGTACTGTGCATTTGGGAGATGGCTCGGTGACAGAGATTTATGGTCAAGGAACTGTGGTGTTCCAAGGAAAAAGAGGCGGTCGAAAGGAGTTGGCTGGGCTCGATCTTATTCCTCAGCTCAAGGAAAATATCATTAGTCTTGGACAGCTTGAGGAGGAGGGACACCGAATCTTGATGGTGGATGGTTATGTCAAGATTTGGGATAAAGATGGAACCCCTGTGGCAATGGTGAAATGGGGTGTGAACCGGTTGTACAGCATTGATCTTAAGGTGGTGCAACCAAGGTGTTTAATGGCACAAGGGAGCAATGCAGCATGGATGTGGCATGCAAGAATGGGGCATTTGAACTTTCGGAGTCTCAGAAGGCTTGCTGAAGAGCAGCTTGTGTATGGGTTGCCAACTATCACTCAAACTGAGGAGAAGTGTGATAGCTGCCTGACTGGGAAGCAATGACGTCAACTGTTCCCGTGCATGGTAAAGTACCGGGCTGAGAAGAAACTTGAGCTTGTGCATGGAGATCTCTGTGGACCAGTGAAGCAAGGAACTCCAAGAGGCAGCAGGTTTTTCTTCCTTCTTGTGGATGATCTCAGTAGATACATGTGGGTGTTTCTGATCAGCACAAAGGATCAAGCAATAAGTACTTTCATGGCTTTTCAATCAATTGTTGAAGCTGAGGCAGGGAGGAAGATTGGAACTTTTCGCACAGATCATGGTGGAGAGTTCACAGCTCAGGCTTTTGTTGAGTATTGCACCAAGGAGGGTGTTCAACGTCACTTGACAGCTCCATATTCCCCTGAGCAGAATGGGGTAGTTGAGAGAAGGAACCAAACTGTCATGGGAATGGCAAGAAGTTTGCTGAAAGCAATGAATATGCCCGGTTGGTTCTGGGGGGAGGCAGTAACCACAGCTGTGTATGTGTTGAACCGATCTCCTACTCGGAGTGTTGAGAAGAAGACTCCATATGAGGTATGGCATGACAAGAAACCTAGTGTACATCATTTGCGCACTTTTGGCTGTGTGGCACATGTGAAACAGGGAAGCAAGCGTTTTAGCAAGCTTGAAGATCGGAGTATTCAAACGGTCTTCATTGGATATGAGAAAGGAGGTAAGGCGTGGAGGTTTTACAATCCAGACATGGAGAGCGTTCACGTGTCACGTGATGCTGTGTTTGAAGAAAACCGTCCATGGAAGTGGGATGCAGCCGAATCAAGTGAAGTGGTGAATGATGAAGACATCTTTCGGGTTGAATACATCTTTCGTGGTGAGAACCCTGGTAGAGTGAGTTCTTCCTCTTGTGACACAGGTCAGGGTGACAAAACCCCAGCTGAGGGAGTGTCTTCTGTGACACAACTAAGGCATCAAGCATCCAAGGATGTGGATTTTGTGTCACCTGAAGCACCACTTCGTTATCGTTCCATGAGAAATATTCTTGAGATGGTGCCAAATTGTGAACTGGAAGAAGGAGGAGTAGATGAACCTCTGGTTGTCATAGGTGAAGAGCCATGCACAGCAGAAGAGGCCTTGAGGACCAAGGAGTGGCGTATTGCCATGATTGAGGAGCTCACATCCATTGAAGAGAACAAAACATGGTCATTGGTACATCTTCTGGAGGGATATCGTGCCATTGGCTTGAAATGGGTTTCCAAGTTAAAAAGGATGAGCATGGGAATGTCATACGCCATAAAGCAAGGCTGGTTGCAAAGGGGTATGTGCAGAAGCAAGGAGTTGATTTTGAAGAAGTTTTTGCACCAGTTGCCAGGATGGAGTCTGTGAGAATTGTATTAGCTGTTGCAGCACATTTTGGGTGGCATGTTCATCACATGGATGTGAAGTCTGCCTTTTTGAATGGGAGTCTTGAATAGGAGATCTATGTCACTCAACCACCGGATTTCATAGCTGAAGGCAAGGAGAAGTGGGTTTTAAGACTTCACAAGGCTTTGTATGGCTTAAGACAAGCTCCTCGGGCATGGAACTGTAAGCTTGATGAAAGTCTCAATCAGCTTGGTTTCACACGGTGCAAATCAGAACATGGTTTGTACACTAAGCTTGGAGGTGAGGCAAGACTCATTGTGGGTGTGTATGTTGATGACTTGCTGATTGTAGGAGAGAACATGGAGGACATCAGTCGGTTCAAGGAGAAAATGAAGGAGAAGTTTCGCATGAGTGATCTAGGAAGCTTGTCTTACTATCTTGGTATTGAAGTAAGGCAATGGAGACATGGTATTGAATTATGTCAAGGAGCTTATGCTGCAAAGTTGCTGGAACGGAGTGGGATGATAAGTTGCAATGGGTGTGCCACTCCCATGGAATCCCGGTTGAAGCTTACCAAGAGAAGTATAGCACCACTCACTGATCCAACCACTTATCGCAGCATAATTGGTGGACTCAGGTATCTTGTACATACTCGGCCTGATCTTAGTTTTGGTGCTGGGTACTTGAGCAGGTTCATGTCAGAACCTCAAGAGGAACACATGGTGGCTTTGAAACATTTGCTTCGGTATGTGGCAGCTACCATAAGATATTGCTTGTCTTACAACCGAGGTGAAGGAAGTCTTGAGTTAAGAGGCTATATTCTCCTCTCCATTTCTATGCCCCTTTCTCCATTTCTATATTCCCTTCTCCATTTCTATGGTTCTTTCTCCATTTATATGGTTCTTTCTCCATTTCTATGGTTCTTTCTCCATTTCTAGGGTTCTTTCTCCATTTCTACTTCTTTTTCGAATGCCTCTCTATGTAAGGGCCTCAGTTTTGGCACACATTTGAAGGGTTCATCACCACACCACACACCTCATTTGAGGAAAGATGATGAACACAAATGAAGAGCATGTAACCACCATTAACATGCTCATTAGAGAACAAACTCCTACACATTGCTAAGGATGTCCATGCCAAGTTTCACCCAAATTCAAAACCTTTTTGAGGTCATTTTGGGTATAGATAGAAAGAGGGCAGTTTGAAACCACATTCAAATTCAAACTGTTTTTATCCCATGAATTTAAAAATGGGAGGCATATTCTTATTCAGCACATTTTTGTGAGCTCACACACCAATTTTCACTCCATTTGGAGTTGATCTTGACATGAGCTAAGTGGGACGAATTCAAACTTTATTTGAATTCAAAACTAAACTTGTGCTGAAATTCACCCAAGCCGAACCCAATTTGAATTCTATTCAATTCAAATGGCTTAGGGGTGAATAATTTGAATCACCAGGGGTATTATGGGGCTCACTGTTTACAACAGTGATTAGGAGTAAATTTCAGAGGTTAAAACCCCGGGTGGGACCCGCATGTCATAGAGGGGAGAAGGAGAAACTTGCACCCAAAGTCAGAGTCTCGGTGGGGAATTCCACCAAGCAGCTGTCGGCTGTGCCACCGAGCAGCTACCAGCGCTACCAGCTGCTTCCCTCTCCGCGTGCTGGCGCCCAGGGCGGCTGGCTCGCGCCCCCACGCGACCGGCACCGCCTCAGCCGAGTAGGAGTCGGCCGGCTTTATCTTCTCGCGGGCAAACCCGAGCAGCGGCATTGTTTCTCGCCGCAGCTCTCTGCTCAATCGGGAAAACCAGCAAAACCATCTCCTCCTTTGTCCCTGAGCTGCTAGACAGCCACCTGAGCTCGCACTCCACCTCTCCAACGCTAGAAACCTCGAGCTCCGACCTCCTTTGCCCAAAGACGATCGCCACCGCGGCGACCTAGCCTCAGCCGAGAGTCAGGCGCCCGTGGGCAGCGTTCCACAGGCGTTTTCACGGTCCAGCGAGAGAGGCAACAGGAGCGCGCGACCACCGTGCTGCTCTCCTCCAAGTTTGGAAGCCAACCGTGAAGAATCCGCAGAGAATTTCCAGTTTTTGCTCCGGCGACCGTAAACCGAGCTTCCGGTACGGTTTCTTTAAATTCTCGCTCTATGATCTTCCGGAGGTCATCAAATCTTGCACATAGACGCTGGACTAGCCGGCGATCAAGTTCTTTTCTGCATCCGTAGCGTGAAACTGTCTAGGAGTGATGAATTTCGAGCTCGATCGAGGGCGGTCATGGCGGGCACGGTCGGTCACATGGTGCCGACCGACTTGCCGCCATCCCTGAACCCTTTTTACACCTTGTCGAGCTTCCTAGAGGTACACTGATGCTGTAGGGCCGTTTGTTCGAGGTGTTGGAGGGTTTAGAAACCACGATCGGCAGTGCCGAACCTCAACCGAGGCCGCGGCACGTCGCCGAGCTATTTCCGGTCACCCCAGCCCGACCTGTCACCACCGACGTGTTCCTCGACGTCGACAACCCCCTTGCGGCGAATTTTAGACCATGGGAGGTCCGGCAGCGGCAAGCCGGTGAGCCCCGAGTCTGCTCCGGCGAGGTCGGCGTCGTGGGCGCGAGAGAACGGCAGGAGGAAGAAGAAGCCGGCTGGCCCACGTATCAGCGGCTGAAGAATTTAAATCGGGATCGGGTGAGGCCAGGGATCGGCTGTGCTGGCGCGCAAATACCCTGTGGGCTCCGGTGTGCCGGACACCTCCGCGTTCGACACGTGTGGTATCCCCGGTGTGCCGGACACCTCCGCGCTGGACACGTGTCCCCGCGGTCCCCGAGAGTTTAAACTTTTCCCCCGATTGTCAGAATTCTTCCAAACTTCAAATCCTCAGAACTTTGGCTAGAAAGCTCCAAATTGAGTTAATCAAATTTTGCTGGATTTAGCTCTCTGAGCACTTTCCAGCAATACCAAACTAAGCTCATAAAAGTAAATAGTTTTCCAGAATTAAATCCCTAAATTTTAAATTATTGGGAATTTTATCTGGAGAACTACTTTATGAAAAATTCTGAAATTTGGCTGAAAGGTTCATTGGAAAATCCCTGAATACCAGTAAAATTTTCAGACTCATCCAAGTTCATTTAATTACCCTAATCGGGTGATTAAGAGAACTGCCCTGAGAAAATAGAAAAATGTACAGAAACATTTCTCAGATTTTCTCAAATCTTAATTAGGGCATAACTTTCTGTAGAATTCTTCAAACGACATGAAACCAACTCCATTAGAACCATCTTAAAGTCTAGATTCCAGAAAGTCATGGTTGGAGCCATGAAAACCCCTGGAATTATTCAGAGGCTCAAAATATTGACCAAATGGGCTTTTATTTGTACAAGGTTCAAATGAACTTTGTTTCAAATGAAACTTGGTCAAGACTCTGGTTAGGACCCTACCAAGCCGCAATAAAAATTTCAGAACCACAGGGGAGGGCTAACTAGAGTTATTAGTAAATAAGTATTCAAGTTTACACTTTGCATTTAAATTTACATATAGTATTGTATTCAACGTGTAGCCATTGAAGAAGACTCCGGAAGTGCTGGACTTCCTCCTTCCGGAAGAGGAACTAACCCCTGACCAGCAGCAATAAGGCAAGCCCCGGTTTGCATTAACCCTTTTATAAGTTTTCTTTTGTTTACATGAGTCAGGTGAAGTATGATTGTGCATTAGGTGTAGGATGAATGGAACCCCACTTGCATAACCAAAGGTTCCTAAAAGAGTGAGGGTAGTGTCTAAGACCTCGAGTAGACCAGCTATGCTTAATGAGTCATAGGACTTCGGTACAAGTCGAGTAGTTGGAATCTACTCGCGAGATAGGCTTGGGACACACGGGTTCGGTTGAGTGATGTGAGATCACTGTAGTAATGAAAATGAGACTAGGCAGGGGCTAGGGCGCAGCAAGAGAGAGTCTTGTGTGCGCGGCCCTGTCCGTGTCGATTGAGGACCGATCCGTGTGCGGCCCACGCTGATCAAGTTTGAACGTACCGAAGGCATATCGGATATATGGGCCCCGATAAACCGATGTAGCCTAAACCTCCGGGCGCCGAGGCATAACGCACTGATTTATAGGTGTAGGCTGAGGGCAGCAAGGTGGAAATCTGCCAACGAGCATAGAGAGATGCTCCGTGTGGGGAACCTCCTGCTTGTTTCGGTGCGACCGGTTCGACGTTTGGGCTGTTGGGTGAAAGGTTGTCCCGTACGACATCGAGTGAGCGTGCTGTGCAGCTCCGCGGGTGGGCGTACGTGACGTGCTTTTTGGGTTTCCCTGCAGGTGTATATCGAGTCGATTCACCGTCCCTCGCGGTGAAGAGTACCACTTGGTCACTGAGTCATGACGTAGATTAATGGATGAAACATGTTGATTCAATATTGCTGGTTGATATAATTGTATTGCTATATGTGTGCCACCAAATACTGCTTACTAAATTTCAGATTTCATGAACTGTTAACTTGTTGCTAAAAGATGAACTAAGGATGAAATTGTAGGTGTGTCCTTTTGCTGAAATGTTACTATCCTATGTCCATTGTACACCTCATGTAGAGTTTCATGCTTAGGTGAGTCGGTTAAGCCTTGCTGAGCCTTCGTGCTCACGGTTGCTGCTTAAGTGTTTTTCAGGTGAGGAGCCACCCACGGACTCGGAGTACGAGTCCACCGGCGAGGGTTACCCTCCGTCGGGGACCACGGCTGAGTGGGAGCCGTACACGCCGCGCTGAGCTGAGACGTGCAGCTAGTGTGGGTTGCCCTAGGGCTGGGCAACCGACTTTTGCTAGATAGGCGGGCGTGAGTTGTACAATAGAAACTTCCGCTGTGTAATAAAGACTCTAGTTTGTAACTGAGAATTGTACTACTTTGTACCTTCAGTTTGTTTTCCCCTGTAATATAATGTGTTCTTATGACGTGTGCTGTCGGGTGTCGCATCGCGCGGCACCACCCTCTGCGATCCTGGATGAGTGGACTCCGGTCCGCCACAGCCTGGTATCAGAGCTGCATTGGGGATAGCACAGTACTTAAGGACTACATTATGGGAAAACTTAGGTTACGGTGAGGAATCGGTAGCTGCCCAAGTAAGGACGATATTAGTATAGTTACTTAAAGTGGCAAATACTAACTTATGTGTTATAATTCTGAATTTTAATTATGTAACGACGCACCTACGCTCTGGTAAGTATGGTAAGGAACGCCACCGAAAGCGGTTCAATTTCGGTTAGCTCCCCCTGACGAGGAACGTGGTTCAAGGATTGATCTCACAGCTTGGTGTGAGACGTCAATATGAAACTCTTGGACTCGTCATGTCCCTGAGTTCATATGAAACGCTGATCCCTAGCGTGCATTAGGCAAGTAAGTGGAGACCCCATCGCGTGGTCAGTAACGCGAGAGTGTGTTCATCTGGAAGTAGCCCAGGAGGACATACGCAGCGCTTGCCATCGGCGTGCCCTGCAGGGCAGTAGGTGGTATCTGTTGGGTTGATAAAATTCCCAACCGTGACGACCCGTTCATGACATACTCGGGTTCCCCGTCGTGTGGTGTTGAAACACGATCACGTACCTTGAGACGTGACCTAGCTCAAGGACAGCCGTATGGCAATGATACGGGCGTTTGTATTTACTTTTAAATATGGAACTGCCTGAAATGAACAACCTTTGAGTGCACCATCATTGTGTGGTCTTCTGCAGGTACTAACAACGTATGTATCCGTGTAGAAAACGTGTGCGAGAGACCGTTTAGTGCCACACTTGAGACGTATATGCCGGTATGATCCGGTTAGGATTTTCTTTTGTGAGGAACGTAATACCGAGATACTGTAGGCTTATGCATGAAAATAATGATAACATGGAATTAAAATCTATAGGTTCAACATTTAGGACCCTGGTTGGGTATAAGAATGGGATAGTGGAGCAGGATAGCCAAAGGGATGAAAAACAGAGTGCTCTGTTTTGGGCAGCAAGTTTGCTGAACTTCAACAGAGCACAGCTCACAGGTCTTTTAGCCGAGGGAGGTGTGGCATATAGTTCTGGGAAGGTACTTGAGTACTCTACAACTTTGTTGTAGACTTCCAGAGCTGAAACTCACCTTAAGATGGCTTAAATACCAGAGGAATGTAAACTGTCCAGAACCAGGACAGAGTAAAACATTCTCTGGACTGTTCTGTTTTTCAAACATAAATCCCAGTAGAAAAATTTAAAACTTTCATATGATACCTCCTTTGAAAGAGTAGAAGATGTGTGACATCTTTGCAATTCAAAGTTTCTGAAGTTTCAGCACAGATTTCAGTGGAAACTCGAATTGGAAGCAGCAACTTCGAAGGGAGGTGCTGTTAAAATTCTTCCAGAAATTCTGCTGACTTTGAATTGGCATAATTTTTTTTAACCAAAGCTGATCTGGGGGCAATTGAGTACTCTTTGGAAAGATACCGAAGTTGAATTTAACTTTGGTGTTTAGCTTGAGTCGCGAAAATGCCCAGAACCAGATCAAAACTTGGAATAGGTAGAAACTGATCATTCTGACAGAAGAATGACAGTTGAACTCATTGGAGAGGGTGTTGTACCCTAACGGTGGTATACTTGATGACAACGCGATAATAATGTCTCGTAGATACCAAACCTAGTTATGGTGAGCTTCCAAAGTGGAGGTTCATCAAGTTGGATTAAACTAGCTTGTGTTTGGTCTGGTAATGGTGTAGCTTGTGCAAAGTTATTACATCATCTACTTACGAGATATATCGCATGTTTTTGTTGTCATAATGTTTTACGCCCATTTTTATTGGTCTGCATGCAAAATGTTGCGGGACTGATGATTATTGTCGTATGGTTGCAGATGGTTCGTGCTAGGACCACGCACGAGGTTGGTGGCTCTAGCCAACAGGGAGGCGATGACTCCCAGCCACCGGCCTACGACAGCACCCCGCAGCAGCAGCCACCACCGCCGCCTCCGCTTACTCTAGCAGATGTGATAGAGGCACTGGTGGGAGGTCGTGAGGAGCAGACCGACCTGCTCCGCACGATCGTGCAGAATACGTCCCAGGCGGGGGGACGTCAAGAGCGAGGGCCTCGTGAGCCCCGGGAAGTGTCGTACTCGGATTTCATGAGTACGCACCCTCCAGTGTTCACCGAAGCCGAAGAACCACTGGAGGCGGACAACTGGCTGCGGACTATCGAGTCCAAGTTTGGGCTGCTCCAGTGTACGGAGCGGCAGAAGACCCTGTTCGCAGCACAGCAGCTCCACGGTGCCGCTGGTGCGTGGTGGGCGAATTATGTCACCTCACGTCCGGCTATCCATGCCGTGGAATGGCAAGAGTTCTGGGAGGCGTTCCGCGCCTATCACATCCCTCCCGGAATAATGAAGAGGAAGTTCCAAGAATTTTTGGAACTGAAGCAGGGCGGGAGGAGTGCCCACGACTACTCCCGTGCCTTCAACCATCTGGCGCAGTATGCGTCAGACTACATCTCCACGGAGGAGAAGAAGAGGGAGCACTTCTATCGGGGGTTACACCCCGAAATGAAGACCCACCTCGTACAGTGGAACCACGGCACATTCAACGACCTAGTCAATGCCGCCATCATGCAAGAGGATGCTCAGCGGGAGTTAGCAGCTGAGCAGAGGAAGCGCAGCGCTCCACCAAGCAGCGGTGGTGGCGCACCCCAGAAGTACCGTATGGTGTATCAGACACCATCCGGCCAGCAGTGGCATCCACCGGCGTGACCTCAACGGTTCGGGGGACGTCCGTTCCAGTCGCCCTCGTTCCGTCCGCCGATGCCACCACCAAGACAGCAACAGCAGCAGCAGACGGTACCCCGGGCGTTTCCACCGCCACAACGCGCCCCGGGATTCCGTCCACCAATCAGCGGGGGACCGCCCCGTTTCACTTGCTTCACGTGTGGCCAGGCGGGCCACTTCGCGAAGGACTGTCCCCAGGGGCAGCAGAGCAGCGGGCAAGCCCAGCTCCAGGGTGTGCTCGAGGCCGACCTCCGGTGAAGAAGGTTGGTCAGCGGACTGGAGGCGTCCGCAACCTCGACAATGAGGACGCCCCAGAGGGAGACAACGTGCTGGCGGGTACGTTTACTCTCAACCATCAAGCCATTATCATACTTTTTGATTCTGGTGCAACCCACAACTTTATAAGTGCATCGTACGTGGTTAAGCATCAGATGGAAGCCTTTCCAACCGAGTGTTCGTATATGATCTGCTCACCGGGAGGAAAGATTTCAGCAACGATGATGGTTCCAAAAGCACCACTGTGCTTAGGTGGGAAGATATATCCCACCACTATGATTATCCTAGGGGGGCAGAAGATTGATGCAATCTTGGGAATGTCATGGCTAAGTTACCATGGCGCTGTCCTGGAAACTCTAACACGGACGGTCCACCTCAACTCCCCATTACACCGTCCGCAGTCCCTCCTATTAGATAATCCAGTCAGAGAGGTTTCAGCGATCAATAGTGCTGAGGCTCTCAAGTTAGAAGACATCCCCGTAGTCCGGGAGTATCCCGACGTGTTCCCGGATGATCTACCGGGCATGCCACCTGAGCGGGATGTCGAGTTCAAGATCGAGCTCGCACCCGGGACTACACCCATATCACGGAGACCATACAAGATGGCTCCAAATGAGCTGGCGGAACTGAAAGAACAGCTCAATGATCTGTTGAGCAAGGGTTTCATTAGGCCGAGTTCCTCGCCTTGGGGATGCTCGGTGCTATTCGTGAAGAAGAAGGATGAGACCCTGAGGCTGTGTGTGGATTACCGGCCGCTCAACGCCGTCACCATCAAGAATAAGTACCCACTGCCCCGCATCGACATATTGTTTGATCAACTTGTGGGTGCAAGTGTGTTCTCCAAGATGGACCTTCGCTCTGGATATCACCAGATAAAGATCCGGGCGGAGGATATCCCGAAGACGGCCTTCTCGACGAGATACGGCTTATCTGAATATCTCGTCATGTCCTTTGGCCTCACAAATGCTCCAGCCCATTTCATGTATCTCATGAACTCGGTGTTCATGCCGGAGCTGGACAAGTTCGTGGTAGTGTTCATCGACGATATCTTGGTTTACTCCAAGACGGAAGCTGAACATGCCGAACACTTGCGGACCGTTCTTCAACGATTGCGAGACCATAAACTCTACGCCAAGTTCAGTAAATGCGAATTTTGGATCAGCCAAGTGCCATTCTTGGGGCATATCATCTCAGCTGAAGGCATTGCGGTTGACCCAAGCAAAATAGAGCAAGTGCTGAAATGGAAAGCTCCCACTTCAGTCCATGAAGTCAGAAGCTTCCTCGGGTTAGCGGGATACTATCGGAGATTCATTCCAAGTTTCTCCAAGCTCGCTAAGCCGATGACAGAGTTGCTGAAGAAAGGGAAGAAATATGTTTGGAACACGGCGTGTGAAGGAGCGTTCCGAACATTGGTAAAGCATCTCACAACAGCCCCGGTGTTAGCTCAGCCGGATACAACAAAGCCCTTCGACGTGTATTGTGACGCGTCCGGTATTGGGCTCGGCTGCGTGTTGATGCAGGAAGGACGTGTGGTCGCTTATGGCTCACGTCAACTTCGGAACCATGAGCAGCACTACCCGACTCACGATCTTGAACTTGCTTCCGTGGTGTTGGCGCTGAAAATGTGGAGGCACTATCTCCTGGGGAACTTGGTGCATCTCTACACCGACCACAAGAGCTTGAAATACATTTTCACCCAGAAGGAGCTGAACATGAGGCAGAGGAGGTGGTTAGAACTGATCAAAGATTATGAGATTGGGATCCATTACCAAGGCGAATGTGGTTGCCGACGCGCTGAGTCGGAAATCACATGTCCATCACCTCACCATTACACCGGTGGAGGAGGAAGAGCCAAGTTTATACTTGGTTCCTTATGGATCGCTGTACAACCTTGCCCTCGTCCCTACTATTAGGGAGGACATCATTGCAGCTCAGAAAAATGATAAAGGCATGGCACATCTCCGGAGACAGATTGACAATGGGGAGATCAAATGTTTCCGGAAAGATGATGAGGGGACGCTGTGGTTCAATGACCGCATAGTCGTACCCCGGGACATGGAACTGAGGAAGAAGATCCTCGACGAAGACCACTTGTCTAAATACTCTATTCATCCGGGCAGCAACAAGATGTACCAAGATTTGAAACGGAAATTTTGGTGGACACGGATGAAGCGGGAGGTAGCTAAGTACGTATCCGAGTGTGATACGTGTAGACGAGTGAAGGCTGATCATATGAGGAAATCAGGGCTGCTGCAACCCCTGAAGATTCCAGCATGGAAATGGGAAGATGTGAGCATGGATTTCATCATGGGATTACCCTTAACATCCAACAAACATGATTCCATTTGGGTGATTGTTGACCGACTGACTAAGTCAGCTCACTTCATCCCCGTACATACACATTTCCATGCCAACCGATATGCGGAGTTATACATTGCCAGGATTCTATGCCTGCATGGTGTACCCAAGACCATAGTCTCAGACCGAGGTGCATTGTTTGTATCTCGCTTTTGGGAGCAGTTGCACGCTGCTTTGGATACTAAACTGATTAGGAGCTCCGCCTACCACCCTCAGACAGATGGCCAGACAGAGAGGGTGAATCAAGTTCTGGAGGACATGTTGAGAGCATGTGCCATCCACCATGGTAGGAACTGGGATAATCACCTACCATTGGCGGAATTCTCGTACAACAACGGCTATCAGGCGAGTATCAAGATGGCACCCTACGAAGCTCTCTACGGTCGTAAATGCCGCACCCCATTAAATTGGTGCGAGTCCGGTGAAAGGGTCACATTCGGGGTTGATGTGGTGAACGACGCCGAAGAGCGCGTTTGGACAATTCAAGCCAATTTGAAGGCCGCTCAATCCCGACAGAAGAGCTACGCTGATAAGAGGCGTATACCGTTGCATTTTGACGTTGGGGAACACGTGTACCTCCGCGTGTCTCCGATGAAGGGCGTGCACCGGTTCGGTGTGAAGGGGAAGCTCGCTCCCCATTTTATTGGACCCTATAATATCACGGAGAAGTGTGGACCAGCAACGTATAGATTGGAGCTACCGGCATCCCTGGCTGGTGTCCATGATGTTTTCCATGTTTCGCAACTGCGAAAATGTTTGAAGCATACAAAATACTCTGGAGCAGCAGAACGTTGAGAAAGCCAGGACCACACGCAGCAGAACGTTGTGGTTCTACAAAATACTCTGGAGCAACCACATCGCCGAAGAAGCGACATGGGAGAGCGAGAAGTTCCTTCGCTCAAATTACCCGGAGTTCATGGCTTCTCAACACGGGTAAGTCCCTATTACATCGCTATCTCTTCTTTCATAATCTCGGGACGAGATTCTTTTAAGGGGGGAGGAATGTAAGGGCCTCAGTTTTGGCACACATTTGAAGGGTTCATCACCACACCACACACCTCATTTGAGGAAAGATGATGAACACAAATGAAGAGTATGTAACCACCATCAACATGCTCATTAGAGAACAAACTCCTACACATTGCTAAGGAT
Source organism: Neostapfia colusana (assembly GCA_030760725.1). Classification (NCBI taxonomy): domain Eukaryota; kingdom Viridiplantae; phylum Streptophyta; class Magnoliopsida; order Poales; family Poaceae; genus Neostapfia; species Neostapfia colusana. The sequence continues at coordinate 24,621,375 of JASWHV010000011.1, forward strand.
GTCCATGCCAAGTTTCACCCAAATTCAAAACCTTGAGGTCATTTTGGGTATAGATAGAAAGAGGGCAGTTTGAAACCACATTCAAATTCAAACTGTTTTTATCCCATGAATTTAAAAATGGGAGGCATATTCTTATTCAGCACATTTTTGTCAGCTCACACACCAATTTTCACTCCATTTGGAGTTGATCTTGACATGAGCTAAGTGGGACGAATTCAAACTTTATTTGAATTCAAAACTGAACTTGTGCTGAAATTCACCCAAGCCGAACCCAATTTGAATTCTATTCAATTCAAATGGCTCAGGGGTGAATAATTTGAATCACCAGGGGTATTATGGGGCTCACTGTTTACAACAGTGATTAGGAGTAAATTTCAGAGGTTAAAACCCCGGGTGGGACCCGCATGTCATAGAGGGGAGAAGGAGAAACTTGCACCCAAAGTCAGAGTCTCGGTGGGGAATTCCACCGAGCAGCTGTCGGCTGTGCCACCGAGCAGCTACCAGCGCCACCAGCTGCTTCCCTCTCCGCGCGCTGGCGCCCAGGGCGGCTGGCTCGCGCCCCCACGCGACCGGCACCGCCTCAGCCGAGCAGGAGTCGGCCGGCTTTATCTTCTCGCGGGCAAACCCGAGCAGCGGCATTGTTTCTCGCCGCAGCTCTCTGCTCAATCGGGAAAACCAGCAAAACCATCTCCTCCTTTGTCCCTGAGCTGCTAGACAGCCACCTGAGCTCGCACTCCACCTCTCCAACGCCAGAAACCTCGAGCTCCGACCTCCTTTGCCCAAAGACGATCGCCACCGCGGCGACCTAGCCTCAGCCGAGAGTCAGGCGCCCGTGGGCAGCGTTCCACAGGCGTTTTCACGGTCCAGCGAGAGAGGCAACAGGAGCGCGCGACCACCGTGCTGCTCTCCTCCAAGTTTGGAAGCCAACCGTGAAGAATCCGCAGAGAATTTCCAGTTTTTGCTCCGGCGACCGTAAACCGAGCTTCCGGTACGGTTTCTTTAAATTCTCGCTCTATGATCTTCCGGAGGTCATCAAATCTTGCACATAGACGCTGGACTAGCCGGCGATCAAGTTCTTTTCTGCATCCGTAGCGTGAAACTGTCTAGGAGTGATGAATTTTGAGCTCGATCGAGGGCGGTCATGGCGGGCACGGTCGGTCACACGGTGCCGACCGACTTGCCGCCATCCCTGAACCCTTTTGACACCTTGTCGAGCTTCCTAGAGGTACACTGATGCTGTAGGGCCGTTTGTTCGAGGTGTTGGAGGGTTTAGAAACCACGATCGGCGGTGCCGAACCTCAACCGAGGCCGCGGCACGTCGCCGAGCTATTTCCGGTCACCCCAGCCCGACCTGTCACCACCGACGTGTTCCTCGACGTCGACAACCCCCTTGCGGCGAATTTTAGACCATGGGAGGTCCGGCAGCGGCAAGCCGGCGAGCCCCGAGTCTGCTCCGGCGAGGTCGGCGGCGCGGGCGCGAGAGAACGGCAGGAGGAAGACGAAGCCGGCTGGCCCACGTATCAGCGGCTGAAGAATTTAAATCGGGATCGGGTGAGGCCAGGGATCGGCTGTGCTGGCGCGCAAATACCCTGTGGGCTCCGGTGTGCCGGACACCTCCACGCTCGACACGTGTGGTATCCCCGGTGTGCCGGACACCTCCACGCTCGACACTTGTCCCCGCGGTCCCCGAGAGTTTAAACTTTTCCCCCGATTGTCAGAATTCTTCCAAACTTCAAATCCTCAGAACTTTGGCTAGAAAGCTCCAAATCGAGTGAATCAAATTTTGCTGGATTTAGCTCTCTGAGCACTTTCCAGCAATACCAAATTCAGCTCATAAAAGTAAATAGTTTTCCAGAATTAAATCCCTAAAGTTTAAACTATTGGGAATTTTATCTGGAGAACTACTTTATGAAAAATTCTGAAATTTGGCTGAAAGGTTCATTGGAAAATCCCTGAATACCAGTAAAATTTTCAGACTCATCCAAGTTCATTTAATTACCCTAATCGGGTGATTAAGAGAACTGCCCTGAGAAAATAGAAAAATGTACAGAAACATTTCTCAGATTTTCTCAAATCTTAATTAGGGCATAACTTTCTGTAGAATTCTTCAAACGACATTAAACCAACTCCATTAGAACCATCTTAAAGTCTAGATTCCAGAAAGTCATGGTTGGAGCCATGAAAACCCCTGGAATTATTCAGAGGCTCAAAATATTGACCAAATGGGCTTTTATTTGTACAAGGTTCAAATGAACTTTGTTTCAAATGAAACTTGGTCAAGACTCTGGTTAGGACCCTACCAAGCCGCAATAAAAATTTCAGAACCACAGGGGAGGGCTAACTAGAGTTATTAGTAAATAAGTATTCAAGTTTACACTTTGCATTTAAATTTACATATAGTATTGTATTCAACGTGTAGCCATTGAAGAAGAGACTCCGGAAGTGCTGGACTTCCTCCTTTCGGAAGAGGAACTAACCCCTGACCAGCAGCAACAAGGCAAGCCCCGGTTTGCATTAACCCTTTTATAAGTTTTCTTTTGTTTACATGAGTCAGGTGAAGTATGATTGTGCATTAGGTGTAGGATGAATGGAACCCCACTTGCATAACCAAAGGTTCCTAAAAGAGTGAGGGTAGTGTCTAAGACCTCGAGTAGACCGGCTATGCTTAATGAGTCATAGGACTTCGGTACAAGTCGAGTAGTTGGAATCTACTCGCGAGATAGGCTTGGGACACACGGGTTCGGTTGAGTGATGTGAGATCACTTTAGTAATGAAAATGAGACTAGGCAGGGGCTAGGGCGCAGCAAGAGAGAGTCTTGTGTGCGCAGCCCTGTCCGTGTCGATTGAGGACCGATCCGTGTGCGGCCCACGCTGATCAAGTTTGAACGTACCGAAGGCATATCGGATATATGGGCCCCTATAAACCGATGTAGCCTAAACCTCCGGGCGCCGAGGCATAACGCACCGATTTATAGGTGTAGGCTGAGGGCAGCAAGGTGGAAATCTGCCAACGGGCATAGAGAGATGCTCCGTGTGGGGAACCTCCTGATCATTTCGGTGCAACCGGTTCGACGTTTGGGCTGTTGGGTGAAAGGTTGTCCCGCACGACATCGAGTGAGCGTGCTGTGCAGCTCCACGGGTGGGCGTACGTGACGTGCTTTTTGGGTTTCCCTGCAGGTGTATATCGAGTCGATTCGCCGTCCCTCGCGGTGAAGAGTACCACTTGGTCACTGAGTCGTGACGTAGATTAATGGATGAAACATGTTGATTCAATATTGCTGGTTGATATAATTGTATTGTTATATGTGTGCCACCAAATACTGCTTACTAAATTTCAGATTTCATGAACTGTTAACTTGTTGCTAAAAGATGAACTAAGGATGAACTTGTAGGCGTGTCCTTTTGCTGAAATGTTACTATCCTATGTCCATTGTACACCTCATGTAGAGTTTCATGCTTAGGTGAGTCGGTTAAGCCTTGCTGAGCCTTCGTGCTCACGGTTGCTGCTTAAGTGTTTTTCAGGTGAGGAGCCACCCACGGACTCGGAGTACGAGTCCACCGGCGAGGGTTACCCTCCGTCGGGGACCACGGCTGAGTGGGAGCCGTACACGCCGCACTGAGCTGAGACGTGCAGCTAGTGTGGGTTGCCCTAGGGCTGGGCAACCGACTTTTGCTAGATAGGCGGGCATGAGTTGTACAATAGAAACTTCCGCTGTGTAATAAAGACTCTAGTTTGTAACTGAGAAGTGTACTACTTTGTACCTTCAGTTTGTTTTCCCCTGTAATATAATGTGTTCTTATGATGTGTGCTGTCGGGTGTCGCATCGCGCGGCACCACCCTCTGCGATCCTGGATGAGCGGACTCCGGTCCGCCACACTCTACATGAAAAATATATGCAATGCATGGTAATGAATTTGAGGGTGTTACAGGAACTTCTTCAGTTCTTGGAACGCCTCATCCGCCTCTTCAGTCCATTCGAATGGACCGGATTTGAGTAGAAGCTTGAAGAACGTAAGAGCCCACTCTGCAAGTATAGAGATAAACCGACTGAGTGCAGCCAAGCATCCGGTAAGCTTCTGCACATTTTTTATGCAACCTGGGGGCCGCATCAACTCTATCGCCTTAATCTTTTTGGGGTTAGCTTCTTCCCTTGGTGTGAGACCAAGAAACCGAGTAGCTTTCCAGCAGAGACTCCAAAGACACACTTGTCATGGTAACTTCGTGCATGTAGAACGCAGTGTGTCGAAGACTAAGGCTAGGTTGTCAAGCAGAGATACTTGCGACTTAACCTTTACTACGATGTCATCGACATACACCTATACTAGGTCACGAATGAGATTCCCAAATGTTTTATGCATTGCACGCATGAAAGTGGGAAGGGCATTCTTAAGACCATAAGGCATGGACACATAGCTGTATAGACCATCTACTGTCATGAAGGCAGTATGCTCTTCATCTTCCCTAGACATAGGTATTTGTTGGAAGCCCGAATATGCGTCTAGGAAACATAGTAGATCACAGCCGGATGTAGAATCCACTATTTGTTCTATACGGGGGAGACGAAACGAATCCTTTGGACATGCCTTATTGAGGGTGGTGTAGTCGATGCACATGCGAAGCTTCCTGCCGTCCTTGGGGACGACAACAGGGTTGGCCAACTATCGAGGATGGTGGACCTCTTGGATGAAGCCAACATCGAGCAACTTCTTGATTTCTTCACGGATGAAGTCTTGCCGCTTGATGGACTGCTTCAGAGGCTTCTGTTGGACCGGCCTGGCGTCGGGGCGGATCTTTAGTTGGTGCTCAATCACCTCCTTGGGGATCCTGGGCATTTCTGACAGTTGCGATGCAAACACGTCGACATTGGCCCGAAGGAAGGTGACGAGCGTGTCTTCCTATTTGCCACCCAGACTCCCGGCGTTCCGGGTGGCTTGGGCGGCATGAGGACTGACTTGGACAACCTTGACTGGTATGTCCATGCCATATGAGGGCTGCACATGGGGTGCAGATGTCGTCCCTCGCTGACGCGTGCTCAGAGGCGGCCAACTAACTTTTGCGTGACCGGAAGCAGCCTCCTGAGCAGCTGCCAGCGCTGAGACAGCTACAGTGTGGTCTCTGCGGATCTTGAGGACACCCCTAGGGGAAGGCATCTTCAGAACCAGGTAGTCGTGGTGGGCTATTGCCATGAATCAGTACAGGGGAGGCCTGCCGATTATGGCGTTGAAGGGGAGGCTGACCTCCGCAACGTCGAAGACGACTCGTTCTGTGTGGTAGTTCTCAGGCGTTCCAAATGTTACCGGGAGGGAGATTCTACCGTATGGGAAGATTGGGTCCCGACCTACCCCCGAGAATGGCCTTGAGGGGGTAAGCTGGGACATTGGGATCTGTAGCTTTTTGAAGGCCGAGAGACTGATAACGCTGAGGGACGCCCCGCCATCGATCAGCACGTGGTAGAGCTTCACGTTGGAGATCATCGAAGCGACAAGGAGAGGCAGCATGAGGGGGACCCCGTCCCGTATCACCGGGCCGTGCCACTCGCCCGGGAATCGCATTGGGTGGTGCCGTGCTATGCGGCACCCAACAGCACACATATAAGGAAAACTGTATTACATAAATCAAAAGCGGAAGCTTACAAATGTTCTTTGTAAATAATTTACATCAAATAGCTACAGCGGAAGACTACAATCAACTCATGTCGAATAACTAATAAGCACTCGAGAGGAGATTCAGCCCGGGGACTCCTCTCGCTAGAAACACCAAGACATTGCAGCGGCTGGGTTCTCCATGTGTTACATGCCTCGGAAGTCTCCGAGTCTCACCGGACAACCTTCTTTATAAGCGTCGATGTTAGCCTACAAAACCACTCATATAGCAAGAGTGAGCACAAAGGCTCAGCAAGACTTAACCGTCTCTCCTAAAGCATGCAACTCTACATGAAGATAACTTAAGACAAACATGTAAGTTGCATAAAGACTCGCCTACAAGTTCATCCTTAACTTTCAGATTTTAGCCATCATAGTCGTGACCTTGCGCCGAGCAACATTGGAACTCCAAAAGCAAACAAGAAACGCTTCGTTCCAATGTTACTTGTCCCAAGGTGTAAATTAACTTTAGTTCGCTCTATCACTACTTCATACATGGTTTTCATGCAATTCCAATTATCATAGCAGCAATTAAATTAGGCAAATTGTTCTCACACAACTTGCTTACTACGTCACAGCGCAGTGAGCAAGCGGTACTCATAACCATGAGGGACGGTGATTCAAATCAAACACTGCCCAGATAACTCAACACATACGCCCGCCTATGGAGACCCAAATCTGGCGTCCTTCATTACGTCGTATGTGGCAACCTTTCGCAGGACACCCGACTGTAGAACCGGTCGCGCCGTCTCGGGCTCATAGGTCTAACGAGATGATGTGGTATGCCTCTACAATCCAGTTAACCTGGTACATCGGTTTCCTGGGTCCCATATAGCAGTAAGCATCCAGTACACAACTCAATACTTGCTCCCAGGGCCGCACACGAGAACGGTCCTTAACCGACACAGGCAATGCTACTCGACCAAGACCTTGTCTTGTCGCTGCCTACACTCTCTTCCCGGTCTCATCTTTGGAAACTTAAACTTTAGTTTGCCTCTTTAAATCATACCCGTGTGATCCCGAACTATAACTCGCGAGTAGATCCCAACTACTCGACTTCTACCGGATGTCATAGCCTATTTAGCACGGCATTATTCTACAGCGGGGATACGTCTTCTACCCTTGACTCGAGGGTTTCTTTGGTCATGCATTTGGAGTATAAAACATCCCTGACCTAATGCACATACAAACTCTAAACCATAATTGTGAACAAAGTAAAAACTTTATAAAACAACTTAAATGCAAATCGTAGCTTGCCTTGGTTTTGCAGGTGACTAAGTATCTATCAGTTAGTGAAGACCACTTGAGGCTTGATCACTCGCTTTCCTCCCTCTTTGATCTGCACTTTGATTGCTTCAAAATCTTCATGTAGATGCTACACGTTATGAATATGCATATGTGTTTAATTGTAAAGCTTTTGATATCAAGTTCCAATGACAAGTTTAAAACTGGAACTCTGTTTAAGAATTTAAAATGACATTGGTTCTAGTGGTTTGAGTTTAGGTTAAGCAACATGATCAAGTGATAAGTGCATTTCTTCACTTGTGTGTTACTCATCTAAAAAGGTTGAACAGAAAAGTGGTGTTACAGAGCTCCAAGCTGAAAATTTTCTTGTGAGTTCCCTGTCACAAGAAAGTAATCTGGACCAAAATTTAGAATTTTTGAGCGAGTAGTTCATCCAGAACTATTCCCTAAGCATTTAAGCAAAAGGAATTAATTCTGGCTAAATTTGCACTTTCATTCAAATTCAAGTGAACCACAATTTCAAACATAGCTCAAGGAGCACGTATGAATATTCCTAGGAATTTTGGAACTATGAATTTCCCAGAACTGAATTTCCAAGTTTTGAAAATTCTCTGGAATTGTTTCTGTATTCATTTGAACACATAAATTTGAAATTAGAAATATCCTAACCAAATCAACTCCAAATGAGCTGAAATTTTTATAGGCGCTAACTAACATCCTAAAGAATATTCTGGCAAAATGTAAGGATTTTTGGATGAACCAAACTCCCTCTAAAATTCTTTTGCTAAAGAGATTTAAAGAATTTTCCAGAATTTAATAATCATTTTCTTACAAATTGGGTTGTATATTTAGATAGAGTTTTTCAATCTTAATCCAACCCAATTTGAATCACTAAATTTGGAGTTCCCTACCAAAAGTTATGAGGGTCTAAAGTTTTAATTGAATTTGGGAGTTCAAATAAACCGGGAAATGTTTAAATCTTGCGTGTGGGTCCAGGGTGAGTCACTCTCTCAGTGCAGTCACACCGCGGTACACACTGATTTCAGCTGTAGCCACACGTGATCGGGTAGCCACAGTGGATCCCAGATTAATTCCACAGTCACTGACCCGTGGGGCCGACGGGGTCTTCTTCCTCCCTCGACCGTTTCCCGCGCCCGTGCCTTCCCCTTCGCCGGCAGCTGTGGTGCCTCGCCGGACTCGGCTTCTGGGCCGTCTCCCGGCCGGATAATCGCCACCTGAGGGTTTTCAGCTACAAGGAAGTGATTGGTGCGGTTCTCTCGGGCTGCCGGTGGCGGGAAGTAGGCCGGCGACGTGCGGCGGCTCCGGCCGACCTTCGGTACCGTGGTCCAATCCCCCTAGCTCGCCAGAGGTTCAGAAAATTTGCCATAAAGTATCAGTATACCTTGAGGAAGATCGACAAGCAAGCAAATACCCTCGGAAAAGGCGGCTAGTAGGGTTTCATCGTGCACCCGAGCGTCCCCGCCATGGCCGCCGATCGGAAACTTCAAAATTGGCTGCCTCTACCTGGTTTTAAGCTAGGTTTGCGAAGGTAATTGGGTCGCTAGCTAGTATAGCTCCCGTGTGCAAGATTTGGTGCTCTAAGAATGAAGAACGAGTGAGAATTTTGGATTTTCATACCGGAACGTCGGTTCGTGGCCGCCGGCATAACTTTCTCGAATTCTCCCTCGGTAGTCCACGGCTTGGTTTGAGGTTTGGGGGTGAGCAGCATGGGTCAACAGAGCGTCCTGGGGTGTCCTTGCCCGGGCGTGAAAGTCCCCAGTGTGGGCTGTCCACGTGCACACCAAGCCGCCATGGCGTTGGGTCGCCGTGGAGGAGAGCTATTCTAGGGTTAGGGAGGCTGGAACTTGGCTGTTTTGTGTCAGGAAAGTGAAGAGCGAGCATGCGGTGCTGTTCAGGAGCTCGGAGGTGGGGCTGTCTACGAGTTTTTCCGGTTTCTGATTGAGCACCGAGGAGTGGCGGTGAGCTACGGTTTTTCGGCTCTGTTTCTTGCGCGAGGGGTAGCAGGGCCTCGGTGTCGTGCACGTAGCGATCGCTTCACATGCTGCCGAGGTGCAAGCAGGTCTCCAGCGCGAAGACACCGTGGGGAGGTGGCGGGATTCTCACCCTTCGGTGGCGCTCAGAGAATGCTCGGCTTCTTCGAGTCCGAACAGAGCTAGCAGACTTCGAGTGCAAGTTTAATTGACACTATGACATGTGGGTCCTCTCATTTGATTTTTTCCCTGCTGTGCTTTGAGATTCCCACGCAAACGTTGTCCAAATCTCACCAAATTTAGATGATAGGCCAAACATGATGTGAGGAGTTTGAATATGAAATCAGATTTCAAAATCGATCACATTTGGTCCAGTTTCCAAATTCAAATTTGAATTTGAATGTGATCTCAAATAATGCTTTGAACAATTGATATATGAGCTCAAAATTTCTCCAAATTTGGAACTTAAGCTCTTTAATACCTGAGGAATGCAATGGTCATTTCACATATAGGCCTTTAGACAATCTGAACATAAATCCTTTTCACAGATTCAAAATTGGGTTTAAATTTCCCTCCCCTCTACTCATACAGAATGTGCACATGATTTAGATTTTTGGGAGTGAAATTCTTTCCCTGGGTTAACATGTGTTCAGTATGAGCTAAAGAAAATTTTAGCTTTCCCCACATGTCCATGTTTGTGTTCATCATTTCATGTGACACAAACTCAAGTTATTCCTTTGCCTTAACATTTTGAATTTAGCATGAATTCAAGCATGATCATAATTCACTCCTTTTTAGCTCACCCTCAAATCAGAAGTTTGCCACCATAATCTCCTCAATTTCAAATGTATGAGGTTCCATGTGTATCCAAAAATTTGGCGGCACTTTGAGGTGAGCATTTGAGTCTAAAGACCTACTTTTAATTCTTTCTCATTCACATGTGTGATTTACGCCTGAGTTTAACTCCACCTTGGTCCAACACATTCAAATAAATGCTTGAACCCGTGTTGTTGAACCCCACGTATACCAACCCGTGTAAGAAAGTTTTTTTGTAAGTCCCATTTTCCATGAACCCGAAACACAATGATGTTCAAACATCCGTTTCTTTACATTCACGTTTTTGGGACTTCTACACAGCTGCCCGGTGCCTGCCATGTTCTTGGGGGCAGTCGGAGGCATTGAAGCTGATCAGTGTCTCCATCCACTTATGGTGAGGCGCCAGCCCAGGGGTTGGAGCATCTGCCGCCACCGCTCGATGCAGGGTCTTGACGGCTCGCCAGGACGAGACGTCGGAAGAACCCCCTTATATCACGCAGAGTGTGCCGTCCATCTGGTTGCCGGCTCAGACATTCCTGCCTGTCCTGGAGCAGGGGGTGGCCTCATCGTCTCCCGCCTGGAGACAAGGACAAGAAGGAAGAGAAGTCTCGCCACGGGAGGTGACGTTCACCATGGTCGCCTAGAGAGCGCAAAAAGGCCCCCTACCTGGCGCGGGAAATGTCAGAGTGCGAGCTGCGACACTCCTCCCGACCTGCTACAGGAGCAACCCGCGGAGGTTCTTTGTTTGGAGGGGCTTGGCGTCCCTAGCATGATCCGGCTCGAGAGAGCGGGTGAACACCGAGATTTACGTGGTTCGGGCTGCCGGAGTGTAATACCCTACATCCACGGGGGTGTTTGCTGTATTGCTTGTGCGTACGAGTGTGGGAGTTGCAGGGTTGCGAACCCTTTGTTGGGTGGACATCCCGGTCCTTTTATAGTCCAAGGCCGGGGTGGCTACAATGTGGCTTGGGGCCCAGAAGGTGGCCCTGAAGCTATACAAAGCCTATACATGATCTAAGGTTTTACACTCTGAGTAGAGTAGTCGGTGGGGGAGTTAAGTCCTACGCCTGGCGCGCTGAGCGTCCCTGTCTTTGTGTCAGGTAATGATGAAGACGCCATCTGGTCGTCACGTCTTCTCTCTCTGCTTGGGCAGCTCTGTGCCGTTGGACAGCACTGTACCACTGTCACGCCTCGCCGCCCAGTCTAGTTACCATGATGGTGGATAGGCGGAGGACGGAGGCGTGCACCGTGCACCATGCTTCTAGGGAAGGCGTGAGCCTTGAATGCACGGCATGACAACGCACTTCCTCCTTGACTTTGTCGACCCATGGCTTAGGACGGATCGTGGGACACGTGGTGGCTTCGGAGCTCTCATCGACGGGTTCGGATCCTAGGAGACACGTGACAGCTCCAAACCTCACTTCAGCGGAGAGGCTCGGACCGGAGCCCAGGGCACATGTTGGCTCCGGAGCCCTCCTCAGCAGGGAGGAGGTTTAGGGCCCACCGACACGTGGCAGCTCCAGACCTCGCCTCAGCGAGGAGGCATGGACTGGAGCCCAGGGCACGTACCGGCTTCAGAGCGCTCCTCAGCAGGGAGGAGGTTCAGAGACCACCGATATGTGGAAGCTCTGGACCTGACCTCAGTGGGGAGGCTCGGACTGGAGCCCAGGGCACGTGTCGGCTCTGCAGCCCTCCTCACCAGGGAGGAGGTTCAGAGCCCACTGACACGTGGCAGCCCCGGACCTCACCTCAGCGGGGAGGCTCGACCCGGAGCCCAGGGCACATGTTGGCTCCGGAGCCCTCCTCAGAAGGGAGGAGGTTCGAGCCCACTGACACGTGGCAGCCCCGGGCCTCACCTCAGCCGGGAGGCTCGGGGCGGAGCTAAGGGCATGTGTCGGCTTCGTAGCCCAAGCACACGTGGCAGCCCAGGGGCTGGCCTCGGAGCCAAGGACACGTGGCTACGTTGGCGCCCGCCTCAGCGAGGAGGCTAGGCCTGGGCTACCTTTTTCCCTCCACACGGGGGTACCTGGTCTTTAGGGTACCGACACTAGCAATTCTTCATCTTGTGGTACACTTTCTTTTTTGTCCTCTCTAACCGTTGAACAGATTGAAGAGTTTCCGGAGGAGGAGCTAGCACTTCTCTCTATTCGGTTCTCAAAAGCATTGCAAAATATGAGAAAAAGAAGGAGAGGAAGTGGAAGCTCTCAACGATGCTTTGAATGTGGTAAGACAGGACATTTTCGTGCATATTGCACTAACCGTTCAGGTCCTACTTTCCATGATGAAAAACTAACAAGGACGAAGCACTACTCTGCCAACTACAACAAGAAAAAGAAGGGTTTCACTCAACGTCAAGTGATGGACAAAATTTTCTCGGCAATTCAAGAGTATTGCTCAAGCGACGTTGATATTGGAAGTGATGAAGATGAAGACGCTGTGGCAAATGCGTGTTTCATGGCGACCAAATCAAGTTCAAACTCAGAAGAAGACAAAAAAATCAGCGACAATGAAGAGTTAAATCCCTCTTACGATGAATTGTTTGATGCTCTTTATCATGTCACAACCGTACTTACGAAAAATGACAAAAAACTTAAGCAAAGTGATGTTAAAATTGAATCACTAGAATCTTAAATTAAACGATTAAAAACTTTGATTCCTAGTGATGATTCTTGCTCATCTTGCAATCTTATTTTTGAATAATTGTCATTTTTAAGAAGTGCACACACTGCCACACTTGATAGACTTGAACTTGAAATTGAAAAGAACAAAAAGCTTGCTGCACTTAATGATAAAAACATGAAAGATGCTAGCTGTTCTACAATTGATTTGCATTGTTCTATCTGTGATGATCTTACTAAGAAACTACATGATGCTACAGATGGAATTTTTGCTTTGAACAATGCTTTACGTGTTCATGAAGTTAATTCTTGTTCTAACTGCAAACTAAAAGGAAAAAAACTTCATGTAAAAACTGTCTAGACTTGTCCAAGAATTTTGATGACATGCATAGGAAACTAGATCGGTTTTGTAGTGCAAATAAGAACCTAAACTTGTTGCTGAATTCATCTAAGTCTTGTAATGATAAAACTGGTTTAGGTTTTGATTCTCATGCTCATGCTAAAGCACATCCACCTAAAATTGTAAAGTCATTAGGAAATGGTTTGATTCAAACAGTTCCTAAACAAAAAAATTGGTTTTCAAATCTGTAGGAGTGTTGTCTCATTCGGTTTCTAATAAACATGTTTCTTGCTCATCTAGACATGAACATAAGGTTACTTTTCATTATACATACTGTGGTAGAGATGGTAATGTCATAGATTTTTGTTATAAACTAGCTAAACAACATAAAAGGGAAAGATTGATTGCTATATCACATAACAACCGAGCAAAACTTGTTATACATGCTGAATCTAATGTTAGGAACATGCAACCTGCTGTAATGAGTCATAAAAATGCAAAGATTGCTCCTAAACCTACTGTTTTTTGTGCTACACATAACACACTTCATAAATCAGTAGTTGTGAACAATAATTATCAAAAGTTGGATCATAAACCTGCTGTATTTTCTCAGCTTTCGGGTCATATTCCTGATGGACGTCGTATGACTCAGTACTGGATTCCTAAATGCCTTTTGACTAACCTCAGTATTGAGTCATCGACATATTGTGCTACTATGTAGGTTACACGCTTGAAAAAGGAGAACTTTTGGATTGTGGATTTAGGTTGTTCACGCCACATGACAGGTAACAAAGAATGGTTCTCCTCCCTCTCATTTGTGTCACGTGTAAAAAATGTTAATTTTGCCTATAATTCTTCAACTCCTATAATTGCTAAGGGTTCGGTTAGAGTAAATAAACACTACACTTTGAAGGATGTGGCACTTGTTAAAAAATTTGAAATACAACTTGATTTCCGTTTCACAATTGCTAGATAAAAATCTAGAAGTTAACTTCACTAAAAATTGCTGCAATGTTGTAGATTCAAAAGGTGAGATTTTGTTTAACATGTCTAGGATTGGAAGAATTTTTAAAGCTGATTTTGATATCTCAACTTCTAAGCATAGTTGTCTAGTTGCTAATGATTCAAAGGACTTATATTTTTGCAATAGTAGACTTGGTCACGTAGACTTTGATCACCTCACACGTGTCAGTGGTCTTGATCACATACGTTGGCTACCTAAGCTTAAAGGGGACAACGATATTGTGTGCTCTTCTTGTAGACATGCTAAGATGGTTACACGTTCATATCCTCCTCTCACAATGACCATGACAACTGAACCGGGACTAGCGCTTGCTCACAAATTCTTTGGATTGTTTAAATACTTAAGGACTATGGGGTTGATATAGATAGTGTTCCACTGTTTTGTGATAACACTTGTGTCATTTGCATTGCTGAAAACCCCGTGCAACATTTTAGAACAAAGCACATTGATATTAGATATCACTTTCTCCGTGATAATATTGAAAAAGGAAACAAATTCTTCACCATGTAGATACAAAACAACAATTGGCTGACATTTTAAAAAACCTTTGGATTTCACTCGTTTTTGTTTCATTCGTAGTGAAATATGGGTTATGTATCCTCATGGCTTAAATCGAGGGGGAGTTTTGAAACTTGGGAAGTCTCTGTGTGAACCTGATTTTAAAATAATATGAGCAATGCATTTCATACATATATGACTTTGTGATTCCTTTTACATGCTGAAAGTTCTTACTACATTACTCGTTTTATATATTTTGTAGTTTTTCCCATGACTAGTAATTGGAATAATTACTTACACTAAATCTGGTCATGATCAAACTTTCTTGCTATTTTGAACTTGTTGCATGCTCACAAGTGCTTTTAATAATGAAAAATTAATCAATCAATTACCCACATGTTGAGCTTTTATGATCAAATGAAAAATGAGATAAGATTAAGAGAATATGCATGCATCGCACTTCTTCTTTTTGAGATGGCTTATCATTGCACTTAGATATGAACTTAAAATAAGTTTTGTATGACTAAAACCATGTCCTTAAGCTTCTGACTGTCGAATGACATAGGCTTGACTTGGTTGGTTAGAATAAGGCTGATGCGGCATATAATCTGTTGCAAATGTCATATGATCTGAACTCGTGCTTTAAAAGATAATGAAAAATACAGCAACATGTGTCATGCTTTCAGGTTTTGAAACAGTTAAGTTTGTGAGATCATGACTTATTTAAATTGAAAAATTACACTTGATCTCTAGCATGGCTTACACTACTTTATGTATCTCATTGATGTGATAGTGTAAGTTACTTAAAAGTATGACTTGGATGAGCTTTGTTTGATATGTGTACATCATATTATGCTCATAATAAATTAAAATGTCTCTTTTGAAATTGCTGAATACATTGTCAAAGGAGGAGAAATATGTCAAATATTGCACGTTCACCCAGGGGGAGAAATCAGCTTTCAAAAAGGGGGATAAATTAGCTTTCAAAACATTTTCATGTGAATGAGCCAATGTTCGGATTCTAAGTGGTGTTGCCAATGCATTCATCAAGGGAGAGTATTGCTGAATACATTGGCAATTAGAATAGAAGTGAGGATTTACATTCAAAGTTTTGAATATTGCCGAAATACCCGCTTCGGATTGTCCGAACTTTCTCATTGCATTTCAGGAGTAACTGTCGCTGTAAAGCAGCTGTTCTCATAGTGTTTAATTTTCAGTACTCTGTTTTGAACTTGCAATGTTTTGAACCTTCTTAGTATTCTCTTATTAAGTTTTTGATGTGTTATGGGTGATTATGGTGGTTAATACATTGCTACGGTTTGCAATATGCTTATGTGAGATGCTCATGTAAGGTGCTGTGGTTTTTGGACTCACGTGAGTCACGTCGCGGACTTTTGCTCGGAAAATAGTGGATGTTTGTTCATGTGCAGGTGTTGCTTGAGGTCAAGACATGGCTGGTGATGGAGATCCTTGAACTAGTCTTAGGGAGAAGATGAGGTTCAACAACCAAGTTCAGAAGGAATTGTGGTTCAGCTGATCGGCAGGTCACACAGCATGTTTTGGTCAAGAACAATGCATATAAAGGTGTTCCGAACGTTTTGGAAAGTGTTTGCACGTATGCAAGGGGTGTATGGACGCGACTACATTGTTCCAAGGTGTGGTAAAGAGATATGGTAGTGAAGATATGGTTGAAAAGGTTCAACCGTCTGAATTTTGTGCTCAGGCTGCAGCTGAGGCGGTTATGGTTAGTTTATGGAAAGTTTTGAGTTGGTTTTAATAAGATTTCATGTTAGGCACGAAGTAGAGTTGTTTTAGAATTTTTTGGGATGTTCCTAAGGTGTTTGTAAGTCTTAAGATTGCTTCTATCTTCGTATAGAAGAGTCTTAAGCAGTTTTGAAAAGTTAGAGTATGAATCCAAGTAGGAGTAGAAGTCCTAGTTTGAATTGGTTGGCCTTAGGGCTGGTTATATAAGCAAGAGAGGCAAGGCTCGTGAAGAGCACGACTTGTGGCTGCTTCTTAGGGATGGCAATGGGTCGGGTTCGGGTCGAGTGGAGCAAAAACCCGCTCGAAACAAAAAGGTCACTGGTGAAATTTGTGACCCGCACCCGCGGGTGAGAATTCGCACCCACACCCATTGGGTTTCGGGCGGGTTTCGAGTGCCCATCAGGTTTGACTTTTTTATAAACATACACAACGTTTAAGAAAATAAGTATAAAAATCTTACATTTTGAGTAGCTATACAATAAAAATATTAAGTTTCTTATAAAGATTATAAATATACGTCGCGATAAGTAAGATGAAACAACTAAATAATATAACACAATGAAATTTGACTTTAAAATTATAAACATAAATTATTTTGAGTGCCCGTCTGGTACCCGCGGGTGCAAAATCCCACCCGCACCCGCTCCCGTCGGGTGCAAAACCTGTCGGGTAGCCGCACCCGCGGGTGGGATTGCCATCTCTACTGCTTCTATTGAGTTTTGATCAATAAAAATTCGTAGTTTAGAGGAGCTTTGGTGCCTTGGTCGTCCGACTTGTTTCAGACAAATTTTCCCTCGGTGAGTTTCTGGACAGACCGACATTGCTTCGGTATTTCGATCATAAGTCGTGATTTACTGATCCAATTGACGTGATTCTTTTTGGGTTGTCTTCACAACTTGATTATCTATCATCTATTAAAATGTAACGGTCATTGGATTTGTTATTTTTGATCTACAGGAGTTTCTTTACAGAATTGCAGATCTGTGCTATTGAAAAAACAACTATTGATGATTTGATAAACTAGATTGTTTCTGCAGCTAAGTGCTGAGTGCCTTGCAGACCTTTGTTCTTGTTCTTCATGGACTTGTGAAGTGATCCCTCAGGGGTCCCCTAATTCGTGCTCTAGGTTTTCAAACCTTTTGTGTGGGTTAGTCCCGGCTTGTGGTTCTTCGGTCGTTCGGATGTTGAGATGAAGTCTTTCAGGTTTCGGTGCCTCTCTCCCCGTCACTTGGTCACAACCAACCTTGGCAGGTATAAAGCTAGCTATCAAGGATTGTGGTTCTGTGTTCGATCAGAGATCGGATCGAAGTTCTCAGGACTTCAGTGCCTCGCTCCCCGTCACTTGGTCACATCCAACCTTGGCAGGTATAAATCTAGTTATTCCGGGTGATTTTTTAGCTAGTTATCTGTTATCGTACCAACTGTCGTGAAGATCGGGCCACCCCGGGTTTGACCCTGTCACGAAGCCCATAACTCTTCTTACTAAATGCACTTAAGATCAACTAATATGTATCATGACTTGAAGCAAAAGTACCGGTTGGTAGGGATGAAAAAGGATATTGAAGAGTTTGTTGTCTGTTGCGAAAGAGAGTAAAAGCAGAATACTAAAGACTAAACATGACTATTACAACCTTGCACGTCCCCGTATGAAAGTGCGACGGAACCAAAGCAGAGTGGAACGCGGGGCGCACGTGCGCCTCGGTATGGACTACTCCCCGATGAGGGATGGGGGCGCTTGCAGCAGGCTACGAATACAACGGAACCATCAAGTGCCCTGTCAAACGTACGACAAGACAAGTCGTCCTGTACCCACGACTCGTCTCCCCTCTGCACCACAGAGGGGAGATGAGGAAGAGAGAGAGAGAGATAGCGCATAAATAGAGAGATCTGTCAATCCGAAAAGGCAGGCTCTGGCACTTATACGAACCACCTCCATTCTTGAGTAAGAACAAGCAAGACACCCTGGCTGGACGTAGGGCATTCTGCCCAAACCAGGATAATCCTCTTGTGTTCCTAGCTAGGCTAACTCGAGATAGAACGCCGGGTACAATCGATTACTAGTCGGATATCCAAAACACCGACAATTGGCACGCCAGGAAGGGGACTACCGCGCGTTCCATTTCCTAATCACCTCGATGGCTCCACTCCGGTCGACCTTCGCGCCCGGCACGAAGATGTCCTCCGGTGGCCTCAACCTAATCACCAGCGACGATGATTTCCAGAATACGCGATTACTCGCACCCGAAGCCAGGATCCACTTGCCCGCGACGCAAGTACCCTGCAGATCCATGGCGGGCAACGAGTCGCTCCGCCCCGAAAGATGAGCCTCCCCTACCATCTCCCCACGGTGCCTGAAAGGTCGACATCGTCGTAGTAACCGCCATGTTGCCCCTCTGATGGTCGGGGATGAGGATCAAATTCGACCAGGCCGATCACCCCGCCCATATCCCGCAGGCTTGGCGCCTACCCCTAATCATGGATCCGATAGTAGGCATTGTACACCTGACCACGGTAATGATGGACGACGGAAGCGGTCTCAACATCCTGTATGTCAAGACTCTCGACAACATGGGGATACCATGCTCACACCCCTGGCCGGTTCGAGCGCCCTTCTACGATATCATTCCTGGCAGACTGGTGATGCTGCTTAGAAAGGTCGATGTCGGTACCCTCAAGACCGGGTACCCCCGCGTGTAAAAGCAAAAGAAGACATACGTCAGCACATATGCAGAAGACAGGGACCCAGCCTGCAGGCTGGGCCCAACCGCCAGCTAGGGAGCACTCATGAGAAGGCGCGTGTCCTAGGCCTCGGGTCCAACCACCTGCTAAGGAGGACTCCGAGTCTGCCACGTGTCTACAGGCTCTGAGTCTCACTACCAGCCGATGATGGCTCCGGAGCCGCCACGTTTCCGATGGTGCCAGACCCGACCTCCCACCAGGGAGGACTCCGACACTGCCACATGTCCGGAACCTCCGAGCCATGTCTTTCGCGGGAGAGAGCTCCGGAGGTGCCACGTGTCCTACGGCTCCGGGGCCGACCTCCAGCATGGGAGGGCTCCGGTGCTACCACGTAGTCAACAACTCCAGGTGTCCCTTCCCGCCAAGGAGGGCTCCGGTGTGGCCACGTGCATGACAGCCCCGGACCTCCACTCCTGTCAGGGAGAGCCCGGCGTTGCCACGTGTCCAATGACTCCGGACCCCTTGCTACTCCGCAAGACAGCTCCGGTGACGACGTGTGTCCCAGGGGCCAGCTACTCGGATGCCGCGCCAACAAGCAACGGACAGATAGCCAAGGAGTAAAGAGCAAAGTGTGCTGTCCTATCGTGCATTTAAAGTTCGCATGTTTCCTAGGCAAGCAATCCAGCGTATCCCGGTACAGGCGTTCCTGGCAGCAGAGACCAGTCGCGCGGTGCCCTGACGGAGCTACAGTGCAGCGCCACGGGACAAGACACATTCCTACCGCCTTCATTAGACAACATTCAAGGAAGCAGACGTGACAGGGTGACGAGCTCCGTGGCACGATCAAGTGCGCTAGTACTAGCAGGGAGCAGACTAGCCGAAGTAGAGTCAACTGCCCATAAAGGGGCCACCAGCCAGGCTCCAGACCCACATGTAAGGTTTCTTGGCCTTGAACTATAAAAGGTCCAAGCATCCAACGGGTAAGGACAACTTGATTCGAATTCCATTCTAGCTCAAACACAGTCCCAGTCTCTGAACACCATTGTAAGCTCGCAAGCTCTAGCCACCCTCAAACTAAGGCAACAAACAATAACCAACACTCAGTGGACATAGGGTATTATGCTCAGACGGCCCAAACCACGTAAGTCTTCGTGTTCATCTCTCCATTGTGCTATGACGCTCAAAACCACTAAGCCCCTCCTAAAGAAGAATCTCCGCGGGCTGCTCCAGAGTGGAACGGGGGAAGTGTCGCAGAAAACACTTCAACATTTGGCGACCAAGGTAGGGGGGCCTTCTGGTTTTCGAAGTTGTTCGTGTAGCTCACGATGGTGAACGCCCAGTCTGTCGGAGGCTCTTCCCGCCCCTCACACCGCCAGCAGCAGAGGGAGCAGGAAGCCTCATCCTATTCGAGAGCGGGACCGACTACGCCGGTGGCAGTCCTTACAGCGACGGTGCCCGCTACCACCCGGCGGCCTTCGGTTGCGACGACGTCGCAAGACCGACCGAAGCCAGCCCAGAGAGTGCGCTACTAGCAGCTCGCACGCTCCTTCACAACCCCCCGAGCGCGGCAGCTTCCCCGTCCGCTGCAGAGCAGTGGCACAATGACGTCAGCCACCTGGTCGTCGCCTCGCTCAACTCACCGTGCCACCGGAGACAGCGACTAGAGACGGTACAGCTGCCAACCCGTACCCTAACGATGGATTACAGGACGGCAGCAACCCACTCGACGGCGACGTCCTGGCTCTCCACTGCAGATCTCAGAGCCGAGCTGGACCACCACCGTCAAAAAGAAGATGGTCACATCACCATCGAGCGACAGTGCGAGCAGCGTCACAACCTCGAGGAGGAGAATGGTACTCCGGGTGCCATGCACCCCATCTACACAGGCCAGAACCCAGTCTCCTCAGGCTCAGTGGGAGGCAGCATATCTCTGGCGCCACACCTTCGTATGGCGGTATGGCCGCGTAAGTTGACATGGCCCCACGACCTCATCGAGCCAGTTTCCTGCAAAAGCTTCAAACATAAGCAGTGAGCACGATGGCTCAGCAAGTCTGACCCGTCTTTCCTATACATGAAACTTCTACATGCTGGATCATGCGTAATTGGGAATGTAAGTTGCATAGGACTCGCCTAATTATTTGAACCTTACTTTCAAGTTTTAGCAGCAAATTGTGGAGAACCTCACGCTAAGGCACATGAGAGAGCCGCAATCAAACAAGAAACACATTTCTCTCATGTACTTTGCCCAAGGTTAAAAAGAACTTTAATTAGCTCTAAACTATAGCACTTCATTAACAATAAAGGTCCATCCTTCAAAACAGCAAACCTTTAATATGTATCTAGCATGTTCTTTCTACGTCACGGCACAGTGAACAAGTGGTACTCACTGACCACGAGAGATGGTGATTATAATCGATTTACACCTGCAGGGTTACCCGAATAACCCATCACGTACGCCCGTACTCGATGTTGCCTACAGCAACCATCACGGACGTCGTACGCAACCACTTTTCATCCGTCAGCCAAATGTTGAACCGGTCCTATCGTCCCTAGCAAGAGGTCTCTGCACATGCATCCGCAGTGCTGCCAGCCGATTTACACCTCGAGCTCTCAACCTACCCTATGGACGACAAGCAATGCCTCAACACCCAGCTACCCGAATTACATCGGTTTTCCGGTTCCCATATATCCGGTAGGTCTTCGATACTGTTCTTGCTTGTTCAACAGGCCCGCACACGGCTCGGTCCTCAACCGACACAAGCGGAGCTATGACACCCAGGCCCCAACGTCCTGCTGCCCTTACTCTCGGCTCGGTCTCATTTTTATTGCCATGTGTTCCATTTGCTATCTTTACCCGAGTAGTGTGCCTCTAGCCTATTCTCGCGAGCAGTTCCAACTACTCGACTTGTACTGAATCCTACACTAACTTAGCATTGCAGTGGCTAATCGAGGTTTACAAACCTAAGCCCAAACCAGGGTTTTCTTGGCTATTCATTTGGGTTTTCAAATAGGCCTCTAATGCATAATTTAAGTGAGGGCTCAAAGTAAGTTCTCAAAACAGTAAAATTTATAAAAAGGATAATGCAAACCGGAGCTTGCCTTGCTGCTGTTGATCGTAGGCTAACTGTTCCTCCGGAGTGATGAAGTCTAAGACTTCGGGCTCCTCCTCAACCTTAGCGACTACATGAGATAAATACATGTATGTCTCAATTTGAATGCATTTGAATTTGAAGTTGAATTTGTTAAGACTATAAGTATTGCTAGACAGGCCCAATGACTCTGAAATTTTTACTGTGGTTTGGATACAACCTAAACAGAGGCTTGGCCAAAATATTTGCAGTAAAGCTCATTTGAGCCCTCCACAAATAATTGTGTATTTGGCCTTAATTGAAGCTCTTATGGTGTTCTAGGGATTTTCATGGAGCAAGCCATGACTTTCTGAAAACAAGATTTTCAGAAGGTTCTAATGGAGTTGGTTTCACTTAATTTTAGGACTCCTAGCCCATGATATGAGCTAAACAATTTCAGAGAAAATCTGAAAATGTTTCTGGACATTTTCCATTTTCTCTGGAACAGTTTTAGTAATCACACCATTAGGTGGATCAAATGAGCTCAAATGGATCTGAAATTTTTATGGTAGCTCAGGGATATTTTGGTGAACATCCTAGCCAAATTTCAGAATTTTCCACTAAAGGGTTCTCCAGTTAAAATTCTAAACAGTTTGAATTTGAAGAATTAATTCTGGAGAAATAAAGATTTTCATAAGTGAAACTTAATTTGTTGGAATGTATTCAGAGAGCTGAATCCAACAAAATTTGGTTCACTCGATTTGGAGTTTCCTAGCCAAAGTTATGTGGGTTTGAAGTTTGAACTAAATCTGAAAATCGGGGAAAAGTTTAAATTGCTGCGCACGGGAGCGGGACTACGTGTCGACTCCTCAGCAGCTGACACACGGGGATACGGAGTTTTTTGCGGGCAGCCACAGACGATCCGGTGCCGCAGCAGCTCCCCGGTTTAAATATCCGCTCGCTGACACGTGGGACCGGGGGCTTCTTCGACCTCCCGACATCCCGCGCTCGGCCGCCGCCCCCTCGCCGGAGTGCTCGCCGGAGCTTGCTCCTCTGGCCACCTCCCGTGCTCTTGCTCGCCGCTAGGCTCTAACTCGACATGAGGAGCACTCCAGTGAGGTTTCCCTACGCCAGCCATGGCTCCTAGCAAGCTTGCGATGACACATCGGCTCACACCGACTCCGGCGACGTTGCCTGCCGTCTCTAGCCCGCCAAACCATGCGTTTTCAAGCTCTACAGCACCTGTGCAACAGGTAGACGCTTGACTTGCACTTGGTTTAGCTCGGAAAAGGTCCTAGGTGAGCTCTCACCGTGCGCCCGATGGCTTCCCCCATTAGGGCCGGTAGTAAAACTAGAAATGGGCTGTCTACCAAGGTTTTCACGCTAAGACTGCGAAGGAAAGGTGTTCACTACCGAGTCTAGCTCGTGTAGGTGCAGTTTGAGGATCTCTACATGATTATGGAACGAGAATTTGGCAAATTCACACTGAATGGAAGGAAAAGATGAAATTCATCGCCGGTGATCGTCCACTCGGGCTATGGTTCAGGGGTAAGCAACACGAAGTCCTAACACATCTCGGGATGCCTTAGCTTGGGTGTGACACATTCCCCTTTGGGCTGTCCACGGGAGCCCAAGGTGCGGAAGAAACTTAGGTCACCAGAAAAGCTTTTGGTATTGGTCGAGAGCAACCAGACTCGGCTGATTCCTATGACGGGAAAGTAGGAGGAGAGGCTCTAGTACCGTTTTGCAGCTCAGAAGGAGTGTGGGTGCGGTGTTTGCCGGTTCCCCGATCGAACCTGAGAGAGCGGCGACGAGGGCAGCGTTTCTTGTGTGAGGGAGCAGAGAAATGAGCGAATTGCCTCTTGTCGGCTCGGCCTCAGGGATAAGAGGAGGGAAGACGTCGGCTGAGCATGGATGCACGCCGAGCAGGAGCTGGAAGTGGCGTCCGGCTCGGTGGCGACCCCAGCAGCGGCCCGAGAAACCGAGCCCCGGCAGTCTTCAGTCGGTTGATCACAGGAGAGACTGACATGAGGGCCCCACTCCCATTTTAACCTCTGAAATTAAATTTCTCCAACTGCTCTAAATAGTAGTGCCCCTAATACCCTTTGAAATTTGAATTATTCACCAAACGGCCATTTGAACTGGGTAGAATTCAAATTGTGAAGTGTTTGACTATATTCATAGCACATATGCAGTTTAAAACTCAAATTGAATTTGAATTTGCTTAAATTAGCTCATGTCAATATCAACTCCAAATGGAGTGAAAATTGGTGTTTGAGCTCACAAAATGTGCTGAGTATGAATATGAATCCCACTTTTGAATTCAGGGGGTGAAAGGAGTTTGAATTTGAATTTGAGTTCAAACTAACCTCTTTCAAATTATGCCCAAAAATAACTCAAAAAGGTTTTGGATTTGGGTGAAATTTGGCATGAGCATTCCTAGCAAAGTGTATGAGTTTTTCATATACTCAGCCCCTATAGGATGCATGTGGGAAATGCCACTTTTGCATTTTTGTGAGTTTATCCTCTAATAACCATGTTGACGGTGTTTACTTGCTCTTCAAAGGTGTTCATAATTTTCCTCAAATGAGATGAGTGTGGTGTGATGAACACTTTGATTTTGTGTAAAAACATAGGCCCTTACATTCCCCCCATTAAAATGATCTCGTCTCGAGATTATAAGGTGAAAAATGAAAGAGAGGATGACACGGCCCCATGGCCTCGTCGAGCCAGGATCACGCTGAGGGGTGCTGCGTTGCACAGCACAGGATAACGCACATCAAAGATACAAAGCGGAAGCAAAGTTTTATTACATAAACAGGTTTATGAACATTTTTACAACAAAATATGTTCCGTCTCCACTCACGGGCATAGACAACACATCGAGTTCACGTTCAGCTCGTGAACGTGTCCCCGCTAGCACGCACACACACTAACATGGTGGCGTGCATGACTCCCACTCGACGGGGTTCCCCTCCTGGGGTTCCGTCTCCTCCTCAGAAGTCCCTACCTCATAAACTCCTGCAAAAGCTTCAATCACAAGCAGTGGGCACGATGGCTCAGCAAGACTGACCCGTCTCTCCTATACATGAAACTTCTACATGAATGGTTTTAGGGTACATGAGGTAAAATAAGTTGCAAAGGACTCGCCTAATTATTTGAACCTTACTGTGAAATCCCAAAATTTTAGCAAGTGGGGCAACAATTCACACAGAGAAAATGTGAGGGAATTTAAACTTTTGAATTTAAAGGTGTGAGCTCCAAGTCTAAACTTGAACTTGTAAAAATTCCCGAACACGGAGATATAAAGCTATCATTTGGTTCTCCACACATCCAATAATAGCCCGGCAAATTTTCAGAGCATTTGAAAAGGATTTCCTATTTGTTGGAATTTAAACAGGAGAAAATTCAAATTTGAATTTAAATCTCAGTTTCAAATTCCGATTTCACCAAAATTCAAATTTGAGTGCACCGTTGTATTGCTCACATTTATTTTGGCCTACCCTCCAAGTTTGATCAAATTTGGAGCTCGTTTGGTATTTTAAACGAATTTGGGGGATAAGAGGGAGAATTGTGGGTGGGTGGACCCCACGGGACAGAGACTCAATGGAATGTCTCACGCCGTGCTCTGTTTCTCCTCACCGAGAGCCGACACGTCCTGCTCGCCGGTGCCCACCACCTTGCCACCGTGCCAGCTCCTGCTCTGTGGCTGAGGACGCCGAGTGAAGTCTTCAGCACGTTGCTTTACCCACGTGAGCCACCACTTTCCCCTGCACAGCTTCGCTCAGTCCCGAAAACAGCAACACGCCGCTGCTCTCTGGTCCCCGGCGCCCGAGCTCTACACTCATCATCGTGCCTGATGTTCTCCACAAAAAAGGAGCGCTCTCAGGTGTGCAAACCGACCGTGCAAACCGTTCCTCTTTTCATACATCACCGTGGATGAATTTTTCCGTTCTTTGCTTCGGTATGCATAGAACCGAGCCTCACTAATCTTAAAAAATCGTCGTAATCACTCAACCAAAGCTTGTGCCGAGCTGGAAACATGTTCTAGCCTTTCCTACACTCCTCTAGGATCAAAAACCATCGAAAATCATCAAGAATTGGTGCTGTTCTTCGAGAATTTCGGGCCGGCATCGATTTTCGCCCTAGGTCGCCGATGAGTCCCTATTTGTAGCCATTCCTGGGCCGATTTGAGCTCATGACAGTGATGAGGGATCCCCCACGGTGTTATAGAGCCCATGAACCGACCATTTATTGGATAAATCACCATGCACAACCTCGCCGGAGCCCTAGGGTTTGCTGTTGCCGGTGCGCCTTGTTTTCCGGCAAGTTTCAGCCGCCGGCGACCTCACTAACGTGTTCAGCATGGGGGAAAATGGGGGGGGGGGGGGCGGCCGGCAGGGGTCCGGAGGTGGCTGGGAAGTGCCTTTCCGGTGACCTCGCCGGAGGGAGCCGCCACTGCTCTGTTTGGCGCAAGGCTGAAGGTTAGGGATGACGAGTGGGACCCACTGTCAGCATTTAAACATTTTCCAGATTTTCCCATTTCAGCTCAAACTTCGGAGATCCATAACTTTGTGTAGGAGTGTCCAAAAATTGTGAAACAAATTTTGTTGGATTCCTCTCAAAGAGTACTATCCATAGGTGCATCCCAATATTTATGAAAATCCTTGTATTTGGCTCATTAATTCATTTAAATAAAAACTTGTAGGCATTTTGACAGGAGTTCTGTTTATTGAAAAATTCCCAAATTTGGGCAGGACATTCTACCAAAAATCCTAGAAGTCCAGTAAAAGTTTCAGAGGCATTGGACTCCATTTGCTTGGCCAAATATTGTTTGAATCCTCTATGTCTCTGAAAAATGGGAAAATGAACAGAGACATTTTCAGACTTTTAACCAAGTTTGGAAAATACATATCTCTGTGTAGGAAGCTCCAAAAATGGTGAAACCAAGTCCTATGGACTCATGAGACTCTAAAGTTTCTGAAAAACCAAATTTGGAGCATGACAAGACACTATAATTGCCATAGAATTTCAGAGAATTCAAAAAGCTAAGGAAATTCTCTAGGCCACATCTTACATCAACTTTGTCTGCAATTTTGCAAGACATACCTATGAATGATCTATGGACCACTGTAAAAATTTCAGAGCAAGTTGAGATCATATTCTCCAGTTTTCTGCTGGGTTGTTCCAATATCTTTCTTATGTTCCTTATATGTCACTTTTTGAACTTTTCTCCAACAAACATCTACTGCCCAGCTAAAGTTCTCTGTTGCTGTCCATAACAGAGCTCTTCACTCACTTTATAGTTAGTCTAAACCATTCTTAGTTTCTAAAACACATTTGTTTTATAATTCAGTTCCCGTATTAAAACTGTGCATATTCATATCGGTAGGAAACACGACGAAGGAGTTCGACGAGGAACTCGACTCGGATCAGCAAGTTGATGATTTAATCATCGCCAAGATACTGACTATAAAGTGGAACTAAACCTGCAGCAACATAAGGCAAGCCCCGGTTTGCATTTAACAGCTTTTTAGTTACATTTTACTTTGTATCACTTCTATTGGTCTAGTGAATTGTGCATTAGGTCAAGGTGATTGATACTCCAAATGCATGACCCAAAAACCCTTGGAGTACAGGGTAGAACAAGTTACCTTCATGTAGATTCTGCTAGGTTTAAGTTGTATAGGATCCGGTACAAGTCGGGTAGTTGGAAGCTACTCGCGAGTTTAGGATGTTGGTTCAGCGGGGTATGATTCTAGAGAACGAAAGGTCTGGAATGGAAAATGAGACCGAGCAGAGAGTAGGAGCAGCAGGATGTTGGGCCTGTGTGGTTGTAGCTCTGTTTGTGTCAGTTAAGGACCGATGCGTATGCCGCCCTGCTGAGCAAGTTGAACAGTACCAGATGCATACTGGAATTATGGGGTCCAGGAAACCGATGTAACTCGGGTACTCTCGTGTCGAAACTTATACGGCTGTCCTTTGGGGGTTGGTGGCAGAGGTGTAAACCCGCTAGCGGAGCAACTTCGACGTGTTCCGTGTAGTGGCCCTTCTGATGGGTCGGCGGAACTGGTTCGGCATTGGAGTGACGGGTGAAAGGTTGCTGCATACAATGTAAGAAAGAGCTCTAGTGTGAGTCTTTCGAGGCAGGTGTATGTGTCGTGTATTCCAGGTGTGTCCTGATTACAATCACCGTCCCTCGCGGTTATATGAGTACCACTTGTTCACTGAGTTATGACGTAGTAATTATTTCTAGATAAAGTGAGATGAATCATTGCTGTTGTGAAGTTCTTAAGCTCATTGTATTGCCACCATGTATGCTTTAGTTGTAGAGCTCACTAAGTTTATTTTCCACTTTGGGCATCACCACATCGGAGGAAAGCGTTTCTTGTTTGATTGTGGACTTCCGATGTGAGGGCTGCCTAAGGCATAATAATCTGCTGCTATTAAACTGAAAGTAAGGATTAACATGTAGGCGTGTCGTTATTGCATCATACTTTTCCTATGTTAGTAATCACTGCATGTAGAGTTTCATGGTTTAGGAGTGTCAGTTAAGTCTTGCTGAGCCATCGTGCTCACGGTTGCATTATTAGTGTTTTGCAGGTTATAAAATTTGCTATGAAGATGGTTGTTCGGTGAGCCATCAGAGACTCAAGGGAAAACCCTGCCGCTGCACTCATCTTTGTGGAAGCTAGTAAGAAGCGTCCGTGGGCTGGACGTCTTCTATTTTGCATAGTTAGGACCAAGAGTAAGTGTGTATGTATATTCCGCTGCGTGTACCCTCGTGGTACAATATTTTGTAAATGACACTATGTTGAGAAATAAAAGACTTTGCACTTTATGGTTCTTTTCATGTATGCTGTTGGGTGCCGCATCGCACGGCACCACCCAATGTGTATCCTAGAGTGTGGATCCCGGAAGGGGTTCCCCACAGGCGTGGTATCAGAGCTGCATTGGGAATAGCACGCATGAAAAGAGCTTATTTTTGAAAACTTCGAAGTATACGAGTGAGGAACGTGTAGTATGCCCACATAAGGACTATTAATAGCATAGTTACTTAAGGTGGCAAGCTAACAGTGTGTTAATATTCAGTATTTTAATTCTGTAACGACGCACCTACATGGAGGTAAGAGGTAAGGTACGCCACCGTAGGCGGATCAATTGCGGTAACTCACCATACGAGTAATAGTATGGAATGGTATACCGTGGTTTGGCATGGAAGTTAATATGAGTCTCTGAACCTCTCTATGGTTCTGAGAGCATATCTTTAGGCAAAAGTGAGAATACCCCATCGTTTGGTAAGCAACACGATAGTATGCAACTCTTGAACGTTCAATGTTCAAAGGGCCATACGCAGCGCTCGCCATCGGCGTGCCTCAACGGTCATGAGGCAGTAGGTGGTATCCGTTGGGTTGATATCATTCCCAACCGTGACGACCCGTTTGCGCTCTACTCGGGTTCTCCGTCGTGTGGTGTGAAAACGCGACCATGTACCTTGAGACGTGACTTGACTCAAGGACGGCCTGTATGGCAATGATACGGGGCGTATGTTTTTACTATGATATGGACCTGCCTGTAATAGAAAACTGCTGTGTGCATCACTATTGATTGTTTTCTGCAGGTACCTTAACCACGTTAGAACATTGCGTTTAGAAAACGTTTGTGAGTGATCGTTTAGTGCCACCACTTGAGACGTATATGTCGGTATGACGCCGGTTAGGATTTTTATTTGGTGAGGAAATGTAGTACCGTGAAATGTTCTTAACTGCTTGAAAAAGAAAGTTTTCAAAGAAAAGAGTAAATTTTTTAGTCTAGGATTCCATTAGGGGTTAATGAACTCCTATATTGAACTAAAAGTCAATTGGGAGTATAGTTTCCATTTCAAACCATTAGAAATAACCTCCCCTGTTTTCAGCAGAATTTTTGCTGAACTTGAACAGGGCATAACTTTTGATTGGTTGAACCAATGGAGGTGAAGGATAAATTTCTGGAAAGATTTTCAAGTCTTATACAACTTTTCTGTAGAACTCCAGAACAGAATCTCCCTCCAAATGGATGAAAATCTCAGATGAGTGTTAACTGTCCAAAAACAGGGCAGACCAAAAATGCTCTCTGGAATTTTCTGTATTTCGACCATAACTTCCTAAAAGAAAAATTTCTAAGGGTCATGTAAGACACCGTTGAAAAGTAGGTGATATTTGCTAGGACTTTGTGGTTCAAAGTTTCTCCTGATTTGGAGTCTAATTTTATGAAATCTTGTGGACAAAACAGACACTTTGAGAGGAGGTGCTGTCAAAATTGTTCCAGATTTCTGTCAACTTTGAAATATCATAATTCCTGATTCAGAATTGATATGAAGGCAAATAAATACTCATTGGAAGGATATTGAAGTTATTTATAACTTTGATATTCAACTTGAGACATGAAACTGCCATTTCATAAGCAAATTCTGGGATTAAGGTCCAAGGGTCATACTGAACAGAGCATTGCTCATTGCCCATGTAATTTAGGACTTGTTGTGGACATGAAGATTTTTATACTTCTCTAAGTTCCATGACATAGTCATTAGTTATCTTTCATCATTCCTTGCTGTTGATTTAAGTGTTTGACAAACTTGAACAATCATTGGTCATATTTCAGAATTGTCAAAAACCCTTGTTTCCTTTATATATGCTGCATAGTTGATGCGATGCTTTTGCGGTTAATAATTTCGAGTTAAAGCTGATTACACTCTTGGATATTAGCCGTAAATTGCTCACTCTTGCAGTATGGATCATACTAATTCCGGGTATGAAGTTGGTGGTTCCAGTCGGGATGGAAATGATTTGTCGCAGCGACGATCACCGCCATCACCAACCAGAATGGCGGAAGTGTTGGGAAGAATGGCTGAGTCTCTTGAGATGTTGGTGCAGCAAGGCATCCGACAAGAGACCTCACAGAAAAACCCCACACTGAACACTTATTTGGATTTTCTAGCAAGAAAACCACCGGTATTCTCGGAAGCTAAAGAAGCCTTGGAGGCAGATCATTGGCTCCGGGTGATTGAATCTAAATTGGGAATGCTCCAGTGTGATGAATATGAGAAGGCTTTATTTGCCGCTCAGCAACTTCATGGATCCGCTGGGGCTTGGTAGTCTGAGTATCTTGCTAAGATCGCTGAAGGTCATCGTGTGTTGTGGACGGAGTTTCGTGATGCTTTCCGTTCACGTCATATCTGTGAGGGCATCGTCAAAACCAGAATTGAAGAGTTCTATGAACTCAAACAAGGAAGCATGAGTGTTATGGAGCACTTTACGGAATTCAACCGTTTAGTACAATATGCATCCTCTTATGTGCATACGGAGACGATGAAGTGTCATTACTTCTTCCGAGGCCTCGATGTGAAGCTTCGGACAAAAGTGGCACAATGCAATAAAGGGAATTATAGCGAGTTAGTCAATGTCGCTATGATTCAAGAAATAGCTGAACTCGAGCATAAGGAAAGTAAGAGGAAGAGAAAATTATCACTGGCATGTACGGGTGATTATCATCAAGAACAACCGGTGATATATTGCTTACCATCCGGGGTGGAGATTCAGTCCTTTGACGGACCACCTCAGATGCAATACTGTCCATATTCACCCATGGAGGTTCAGCCACTGCTGCAATAGCAGCAAATGAGTAGTTGTGCACCCCCACTTCAACAAGGTGCACAAGAATATCAATCACTTTCATATTATGAAGATCCTGAGCCTGCATCGTACGATACTCGTAGCGATGTAGAGCATATTTCTCAGGAGGGTCAAGTGACCCAGCAAAGCAGCAGTCACATGTCATCTCAAGCTGCAAAGAAATTCTATGGTCGGTCAAGGAGAACATCACTGAAAGTGGGAAACGTAAACTATATGGCAGTTGAAGACGTTCCTGTAGGAGAACCAGTGTTGGCGGGCATGTTCAGCCTACGTGATCAGCCCACGCTCGTGTTGTTCGACTCGGGTGCTACACATGATTTTATCAGCAAATATTATGTAGTTAAGCACCAAGTACCATCAACCACCTTGGCCTCATCTTATCAGATTAATTCACCAGGAGGTAGTAGGACAGCGGGCAGGATTGTAGCTCGAGCGCCTTTATGTTTGGATGGGCGGATATATGCTACTACTCTTATCATCCTGGAAGGCTTGCGGATTGACATAATCTTGGGAATGTCTTGGTTGACGCATCACCAAGCTATCTTTGATATTAGTTCACGAACGGTGCAGCTGAATTCAAAGAAGCACGGGCAACACACGTTAATTCTGAGAAATGTTGCACCGGAAGTCACTGCTGTCCACATCGTTGAAGCTAAGAAATTGGAGGACATTCCAGTGGTCCGGGAATATCCAGATGTGTTTCCCGATGATCTACCGGGCATGCCGCCCGAACGTGAAGTGGAGTTCAAAATTGAACTAGCACTGGGAACCACACCCATATCTCGGAGGCCGTATAAAATGGCACCGAAGGAACTCACGGAGCTGAAGGAGCAGCTAAATGATTTGTTAAGCAAAGGCTTCATTCGACCCAGTTCATCACCATGGGGATGCTCCGCGCTGTTCGTCAAGAAAAAGGACAAGACTCTGAGGTTATGTGTGGACTATCGTCCGCTCAATGCCGTAACTATCAAGAACAAGTATCCATTACCACGTATCGATATGCTTTTCGATCAACTAGTGGGTGCTAAGGTTTTCTGAAAGATGGATCTTCGGTCCGGATATCATCAGATAAAAATCCGGGCGGAAGACATACCCAAGACGGCATTCTCGACGAGATACGGGTTATATGAGTATCTCGTCATGTCATTCGGACTCAGTAATGCTCCGGCTCATTTTATGTACTTGATGAATTCAGTTTTCATGCCGGAGTTGGACAAGTTCATTGTGGTCTTCATCGACGATATCTTGGTATATTCTAAGTCAGAAGAAGAACACGCCGAACATCTTCATATTGTGCTCCAACGCCTACGGGGTCACAAACTGTATGCAAAATTCAGCAAATGTGAGTTCTGGATCAACCAAGTGCCATTTCTTGGGCACATTATTTCTGCGGAGGGCATCACAGTTGATCCGAGCAAGATCATCCAAGTGCTGAATTGGAGTTCACCAAAGTCAGTCCACGAAGTCCGTAGTTTTCTTGGTATAGCGGGTTACTACTAGAGATTCATTCCAAATTTCTCCAAGGTCTCTAAACCGATAACAGAACTTCTAAAGAAAGGCAACAAATATGTGTGGAGTGAAGCATGTGAGGAGGCATTCAAAGCATTGGTAAAGCACCTCACAACAGCCCCCGTTTTCGTGCAGCCCGATACAACTAAGGCTTTTGATGTGTATTGCGATGCATCCGGCATCGGCCTTGGCTGTGTGCTTATGCAAGAAGGGCGAGTGGTCGCATATGGATGCAGACAGCTTCGGAATCATGAGCAGAATTATCCGACACATGATCTCGAGCTAGATGCTGTGGTTCTTGCTCTACAGATGTGGAGGCACTATTTACTTGGAAACTTAGTCCACCTCTACACCGACCACCAGAGTTTAAAGTACATCTTCACAAAAAAGGAGCTAAATATGAGGCAGCGAAGATGGTTAGAGTTAATCAAGGATTATGAACTGGAGATTCATTACCATCCTGGAAAAGCGAATGTGGTTGCCGACGCACTTAATCGAAAATCACATGTGCATAATCTAACCATGGCTGCAATGGAAGAAGAAGAACCGAGCCTGCGCTTAGTTCCCTATGGGTCATTGTTTAACCTTGCCCTCATTCCTTCAATTCGTGATGAAATTGTAGAGGCTCAAAAGAAATATAAGGGCATGACCCATATCTGGAAGAGAATAGACAAAGGAGAAGCTAAGTGCTTTCGGAAAGATGAGAATGGTATGCTATGGTTCAAGAATCGTATAGTCATACCGAGAAACATGAAGCTTCGTGAGAAGATATTAGACGAAGCTCATTTATCAGAATTTTCCATTCATCCGGGCAGCAACAAGATGTACCAAGATTTGAGAAACAAGTTTTGGTGGACACGGATGAAGCGGGAAGTAGCTAGATACGTATCCAAGTGCGATACGTGTCGAAGGGTGAAAGCAGATCACATGAAGAAACCTGGTTTGCTGCAGCCCCTTCATATTCTGGCATGGAAGTGGGAAGATGTGAGTATGGATTTTATTGTCGGGTTACCACTCACATCTCGGAAGCATGATTCAGTTTGGGTAATCGTTGACCGATTAACCAAGTCAGCACACTTCATACCGGTGAATGTGGGATTCAACGCCAATAAATATGCAGAGTTATACATTGAACGGATATTATGCCAGCATGGAGTTCCAAGAACAATAGTTTCAGATCGTGGTGCACTGTTCGTTCCTCGTTTCTGGAAACACCTGCACGCATCTTTGGAAACCAAATTGCTTAGAAGCTCCGCATATGACCCTCAAACCGATGGACAAACGGAGAGGGTGAATCAAGTCTTGGAAAATATGTTGAGAGCGTGTGCCATCCACCATGGTAAGAACTGGGATGCTTATCTACCGTTGGCGGAATTCTCGTACAACAACAGCTATCAAACAAGTATCAAGATGACACCGTATGAGGCTCTCTACGGCCGGACATGTCGCACACCGCTGAATTGGTGCAAATCCGGTGAAAGGGTGACATTCGGGATCGACCTTGTTAATGACGCCGAAGAACGAGTTCGGTTCATACAAGCAAATCTAAAGGCTGCTCAATCTCGACAGAAGAGTTATGCAGACCAGCGACGTCGACCGCTGAACTTCAATGTCGGAGAGTACGTATATCTCCGTGTATCTCCAATGAAGGGAGTTCACCGATTCGGTGTAAAAGGAAAGCTCGCTCCCCGGTTTATCGGTCCATTTGCTATCACAGATAAATGTGGACCCGTAGCCTACCGGCTTGAGCTACCGACAAATCTCGCTGGGGTGCATGATATATTTCACGTCTCTCAGCTTCGGAAATGTCTCAAGAATACCACTGCTGTCCGCAATGAAGTTCTTGAGACATTGCAACCAGATCTCTCTTATACCGAGCATCCAATCCGGATTATTGATGAAAAGTCTTGGTCGACAAGGAATCGGACGCTCCAATTCTATAAGGTATTATGGAGCAATCATACCACGGAGGAAGCAACATGGGAGAGTGAAGAATACCTCCTTCAAACTATCCGGACTTGCTGTCTGCTTATATCCGGTAATTCCTTCTCTACCACTTCGTCTCTTCTTTATGAATCTCAGGATGAGATTCATTTTAAGGGGGGAGGGATGTGAAATCCCAAAATTTTAGCAAGTGGGGCAACAATTTACACAGAGAAAATGTGAGGGAATTTAAGCTTTTGAATTTAAAGGTGTGAGCTCCAAGTCTAAACTTGAACTTGTAAAAATTCCCGAACACGGAGATCTAAAGCTATCATTTGGTTCTCCACACATCCAATAATAGCCCGGCAAATTTTCAGAGCATTTGAAAAGGATTTCCTATTTGTTGGAATTTAAACGGGAGAAAATTCGAATTTGAATTTAAATCTCAGTTTCAAATTCTGATTTCACCGAAATTCAAATTTGAGTGCACCGTTGTGTTGCTCACATTTCTTTTGGCCTACCCTCCAAGTTTGATCAAATTTGGAGCTCGTTTGCTATTTTAAACGGATTTGGGGGATAAGAGGGAGAATTATGGGTGGGTGGACCCCACTGAACAGAGACTCAATGGAATGTCTCATGCTGTGCTCTGTTTCTCCTCACCGAGAGCCGACACGTCCTGCTCACCGGTGCCCACCGCCTTGCAACCGTGCCAGCTCCTGCTCTGTGGCTGAGGACGCCGAGTGAAATCTTCAGCACGTTGCTTTACCCACGTGAGCCACCACTTTCCCCTGCACAGCTTCGCTCAATCCCGAAAACAGCATACACGCTGCTGCTCTCTGGTCCCCGGCGCCCGAGCTCTGCACTCATCATCGTGCCCGACGTTCTACACAAAAAAGGAGCGCCCTCAGGTGTGCAAACCGACCGTGCAAACTGTTCCTCTTTTCATGCATCATCGTGGATGAATTTTGCCGTTCTTTGCTTTGGTATGCATAGAACCGAGCCTCACCAATCTTCAAAATTCGTCGTAATCACTCAACCAAAGCTTGTGCCGAGCTGAAAACATGTTCTAGACTTTCCTACGCTCCTCTAGGATAAAAAAACCATAAAAAATCATTAATAATTGGTGCTATTCTTCGAGAATTTTGGGCTGGCACCGATTTTCGCCCTAGGTCGCCGATGAGTCCCTATTTGCAGCCATTCTTGGGCCGATTTGAGCTCATGACGGGGATGATGGATCCCCCACGGTGCTATAGAGCCCAATAACCAACCATTTGGTGGAGAAATCACCGTGCACGACCTCGCCGTAGACCTAGGGTTTGCTGTTGCCGGTGCGCCCTGTTTTCCGGCGAGTTTCAGCCGCCGGCGACCTCACCAACGTGTTCAGCATGGGGGAAAATGGGGGCGGGGGGGGGGGGGGGGCAGCCAGCAGGGGGTCCGGAGGTGGCTGGGAAGTGCCTTTCCGGCGACCTCGCCGGAGGGAGCCGCCACTGCTCTGTTTGGCGCGAGGCTGAAGGTTAGGGATGACGAGTGGGACCCACTGTCGGCATTTAAACATTTTATAGATTTTCCTATTTCAGCTCAAACTTTGGAGAGCCATAACTTTGTGTAGGAGTGTCCAAAAATTGTGAAACAAATTTTGTTGGATTCCTCTCAAAGAGTAATATCCACAGGTGCAGCCTAATATTTATGAAAATCCCTGGGTTTGGCTCATTAATTCATTTAAAGAAAAATTTGTAGGAATTTTGACAGGAGTTCTGTTTATTGGAAAATTCCCAAATTTGGGCAGAACATTCTTACGAAAATCCTTGAAGTCCAGTAAAATTTTCATAGTCATTGGACTCCATTTGCTTGGCCAAATATTGTTTGAATCCTCTATGTCTCTGAAAAATGGGAAAATGAACAGAGACATTTTCAGACTTTTAACCAAGTTTGGAAAATCCATATCTCTGTGTAGGAAGCTCCAAAAATGGTGAAACCAAGTCCTATGGACTCATGAGACTCTAAAGGTTCTGAAAAACCAAATTTGGAGCATGACAAGACACTATAATTGCCATAGGATTTCAGAGAAGTCAAATGGCTAAGGAAATGCTCTAGGCCACATCTTACATCAACTTTGTCTGAAATTTTGCAAGCCATACCTCTGTATAATCTATGGACCACTGTAAAAATTGCAGAGCAAGTTGGGATAATCTTCTCCAGTTTTCTGCTGGGTTGTTCCAATATCTTTCTTATGTTCCTTATATTCACTTTTTGAACTTTACTCCAACAAACATCTACTGCCCAGCTAAAGTTCTCTGTTTTTGTCCATAGCAGAGCTCTTCACTCACTTTATAGTTAGTCTAAACCATTCTTAGTTCCTAAAACACATTTGTTTTATAATTCAGTTACCCGTATTAAAACTGTGCATATTCATATCGGTAGGAAACACGACGAAGGAGTTCGACGAGGAACTCGACTCGGATCAGCAAGTTGATGACTTAATCGTCGCCAAGATACTGACTATAAAGTAGAACTAAACCTGCAGCAACATAAGGCAAGCCCCTGTTTGCATTTAACAGCTTTTTAGTTACATTTTACTTTGTATCACTTCTATTCTTCTAGTATGAATTGTGCATTAGGTCAAGGTGATTGATACTCCAAATGCATGACCCAAAAACCCTTGGAGTACAGGGTAGAACAAGTTACCTTCTGTAGATTCTGCTAGGCTTAAGTTGTATAGGATCCGGTACAAGTCGGGTAGTTGGAAGCTACTCGCGTGTTTAGGATGTTGGTTCAGCGGAGTATGATTCTAGAGAATGAAAGTTCTGGAATGGAAAATGAGACCGAGCAGAGAGTAGGAGCAGCAGGACGTTGGGCCTGTGCGGCTGTAGCTCTGTTTGTGTCGGTTAAGGACCGATGCGTATGCTGCCCTGCTGAACAAGTTGAACAGTACCGGATGCATACTAGAATTATGGGGTCCAGGAAACCGATGTAACTCGGGTACTCTCGTGTCGAAACTTATACAGCCGTCCTTTGGGGATTGGTGTCAGAGGTGTAAACCCGCTAGCGGAGCAACTTCGACGTGTTCCGTGTAGTGGCCCTTCTGATGGGTCGGCAGAACTGGTTCGGCATTGGAGTGACGGGTGAAAGGTTGCTGCATACAACGTAAGAAAGAGCTCTAGTGTGAGTCTTTCGAGGCGGGTGTATGTGTCATGTATTCCGGGTGTGTCCTGATTGCAATCACCGTCCCTCGCGGTTATATGAGTACCACTTGTTCACTGAGTTGTGACGTAGTAATTATTTCCAGATAAAGTGAGATGAATCATTGCTGTTGTGAAGTTCTTAAGCTCATTGTATTGCCAACCATGTATTCTTTAGTTGTAGAGCTCACTAAGTTTATTTTCCACTTTGCGCATCACCACATTGGAGGAAAGCGTTTCTTGTTTGATTGTGGACTTCCAATGTGAGGGCTGCCTAAGGCATAATAATCTGCTGCTATTAAACTGAAAGTAAGGATTAACATGTAGGCGTGTTGTTATTGCATCATACTTTTCCTATGTTAGTAATCCATGCATGTACAGTTTCATGGTTTAGGAGTGTCGGTTAAGTCTTGCTGAGCCATCATGCTCACGGTTGCATTATTAGTGTTTTGCAGGTTATAAAATTTGCTATGAAGATGGTTGTTCGGTGAGCCATCAGAGACTCACCGGAAAACCCTGCCGCTGCACTCATCTTTGTGGAAGCTAGTAAGAAGCGTCCGCGGGCTGGAAGTCTTCTCTTTTGCATAGTTAGGACCGAGAGTAAGTGTGTATGTATATTCCGCTGCGTGTACCCTCGTGGTACAATATATTTGTAAATGACACTATCTTGAGAAATAAAAGACGTTGTACTTTATGGTTGTTTTCGTGTATGCTGTTGGGTGCTGTATCGCACGGCACCACCCAATGTGTATCCTAGAGTGTGGATCCCGGAAGGGGTTCCCCACACTTACTTTCAAGTTTTAGCAGCAGGTTGTGGAGAACCTTACGCTAAGGCACATGAGAGAGCCGCAATCAAACAAGAAACGCATTTCTCTCACGTACTTTGCCCAAAGATGAAAAGAACTTTAATTAGCTCTAAACTACAACAAGACATTAGCAAGCAAAGTATGCCTTTCAAATCAGCAAACTTTTAACATGTATCTAGCCTGTTCTTTCTACGTCATGGTACAGTGAACAAGTGGTACTCACTGACCGTGAGGGACGGCGATTATAATCGATTTACACCTGCAGGGTTACCCGAATAACCCGTCACGTACGCCCGTACTCGATGTTGCCTACAGCAACCAGCACGGACGTCGTATGCAACCGCCTTTCACCCGTCAGCCAAATATTGAACCGGTCCTATCATCCCGAGCAAGAGGTCTCTGCGCATGCATCTACAGTGCCGCCAGCTGATTTACACCTTGAGCTCTCAACCTATCCTCTGAACGACAGGCAATGCCTCAATACCCAGCTACCCGAGTTACATCGGTTTCCCGGTTCCCATATAGCCGGTAGGTCTTCGGTACTGTTCTAGCTTGTTCAACAGGCCTGCACACGGCTCGGTCCTCAATCAACACAAGTGTAGCTATAGCACCCAGGCCCCAAAGTCCTGCTGCTATTACTCTCCGCTCGGTCTCATTTTTCTTGCCATGTATTTCATTTGCTATCTTTACCCGAGTCGAGTGCCTCTAGCCTATCCTCGCGAGTAGTTCCAACAACTCGACTTGTACCGAATCCTACACTATCTTAGCATTGCAGTAGCTAAACGGGGTTTTCAATCCTAATCCCAACCATTGGTTTTGTTGGCTATGCATTTGGTTTTCAAACAACACTCTAATGCAAGAAGTAAGTGGGTGCTCAAAGTAAGTTCTCAAAACAGTAAAAAAATTTAAAAAGGTTAATCCAAACCGGAGCTTTCCTTGCTGCTCTTGGTCGTAGGCTAGTTGCTCTTACGGAGTGACCAAGTCTAAGACTTCGGGTTCCTCCTCAACCTTAGCGACTACATGAGGTAACATGTATATGTATCAATTTAAATGCATTTGAATTGAATTTAAACTTGTGAAGACTATAAGCCTTACTAGACGGACCCACTGACTCTGAAATTTTTGCTGTGGTTTTGTTACAACCTAAACAGAAACTTGGCCAAGTTTCATTTGCAGCAAAGCTCATTTGAGCTCTTCACAAATAATTATGTACTTGACCTTAATTGGAGCTCCTAGAGGGTTCTAGGGATTTTCATGGAGCAAGCCATGATTTTCTGAAAACTAGATTTTCAGAGGGTTCTAATGGAGTTGGTTTCACTTAATTTGAAGGTTCCTAGCTAAAGATATGAGTTAAACAATTTCAGAGAAATTCTGAAAATGTTTCTGGACATTTTCTATTTTCTCTGGAACAGTTTTATTATTCAAACCATTAGATGGATCAAATGAGCTCAAATAGATCTGAAAATTTTATTGTACCTCAGAGATATTTTGGTGAACATCTGAAGGTTCCTAGCTAAAGATATGAGCTAAACAATTTCAGAGAAATTCTGAAAATGTTTCTGGACATTTTCAATTTTCTCTGGAACAGTTTTATTAATCACACCATTAGGTGGATCAAATGAGCTCAAATGGATCTGAAATTTTTATGGTAGCTCAGGGATATTTTGGTGAACATCCCAGCAAAATTTCAGAAATTTCCTCCAAAGGGTTCTCCAGTTAAAATTCTAAACAGTTTAAATTTTGAAGAATTAGTTCTGGAGAAATAAGGATTTCCATAGAGGGAAACTTGATTTGCTGGAAAGTGCTCAGAGAGCTGAATCCAAAAAAATTTGGTTCACTCGATTTGGAGTTTTCTAGCCAAAGTTATGTGGGTTTGAAGTTTGAACTAAAACTGAAAATCGGGAAAAAGTTTAAATCGCTGCGCGTGGGACCGGGGCTACATGTCAACTTCTCAGCGGTCAACACACGGGGCTATGGAATCTTTCGCACGCAGCCGCACCGATCCAGTGCCACAGCAAATCCCGGTTTTAAAATATCGTCCGCTGACACGTGGGACCGGGGCTTCGTCTACCTCCGGCC
This sequence comes from Neostapfia colusana, assembly GCA_030760725.1. NCBI lineage: Eukaryota > Viridiplantae > Streptophyta > Magnoliopsida > Poales > Poaceae > Neostapfia > Neostapfia colusana. The sequence continues at coordinate 24,662,228 of JASWHV010000011.1, forward strand.
TCCCGCGCTCGGCCGCCGCCCCTCTCGCCGGAGTGCTCGCCAGAGGGCTTCTGCCGTGCACCAAACTCCATGATTTTGGCCTCCTCTTCCTAAATCCATCCGGGGAACACGATACTGGGCTCAGATCGTCATGAAAATCACCGGCACACGGCCGGCGACGAGCGGCGGCTTCGGAAGAACTTCGGCCGTGTCGGCCGGACTTCCTAGCACCCCAACCGATCGAGCAAAAGGCCGGAGAGCATCAGGGAACCTTAGGGAAGCTCGGCATGGGCTCGAAGCGGCTCAGAATAGGCTCTAGATAAGCTCTCACTGTGCGCCCCACGCTTCCCGAATAAGCCGCCGTTGGCAAGCTTGGAAATACGCCATGTACAGGGGTTCTCATGCTAGGTGTTGCGAAGCCAATTTGTGCGCCACTAAGTCTAGTTCGTGTAGGAAAAGTTCGAGGATCTCTAAACAACTATGGAGTGAGAATTTGGCGGATCCGCACCTGAAGGTTGGTCTGCACCGAGCGAAAGGGGAAACTGAAATTCGTCGCCGGTGATCAATGTAACACCCTCAAAATCCATTCCTGCATGCATACATTTTTCATATAGCGAAACATTATAAAAGAAGTAGAAATGGGAAAAAGATAGCAGAAATGAGTCAATTCCAGTTTGCCGTGGTGCACTGTCGACACTTCGCCGGGCCGCGGGACGCGTGGCGCCCGCGGAGCTCACCCCTGCGGAAGGGATGAGATCCGGCCCCGCGGGACACGTGTCGCCTTCAGAGCTCGCCTCGGAGGAGAGGCGAGGCCCGACCCCACAGGACACATGTCACCCTCGGAGCTCGCCTCCGAGAGGTCCGGCCCCGCTGGACACGTGTCGTCCTCGGAGCTCACCTTCGAGGAGAAGGGAGGTCCGACACTGCTGGACACGTGTCATCCTCGGAGCTCACCTCCGAGGAGAACGGAGGTCCGACGCTGTTGGAAACGTGTCGACACCGGAGCTCGCCTCTGTAGAGAGGAGAGGCCCCGCCCCGTCAGACATGTGGCGCACGCGGAGCTCGCCACTGAGGAAAAGGGAGGCCTCGCCCTGCCAGAAACGTGGCATCTCCAAAGCTCACCACTGCGGAGATGCGAGGTCCTTAGGCAGTTTTTCCTCCTGTGCGCGGGAGTGCCCGGTACGGAGGGTACCGACACAGTTTCCCCCACGTTGCTGCCGCACCAAATCAATTGGAGATAAGTCGTTAAGATCCAAAAAAAATTGCATAGGACTCTTATTCGAGCTCCAATTTGAGTAGGACTCTTCTTTCACCCCTTATAAATAGAACCCAAAACCCCTTGGCCGCAAACCACCTTTCTTTTTCCAACTCCCGAGTCGATGACTTGGAGGTCCTAGCCCCTAACTTGCCAAGTTGGACCACCACCTCCCTCGCCAGAGTCCAGTCGCCGGTGAGCCCGCCGACGAGCCCCGTCACGCTTTGCCATCGCCGGAAAAGAGCCGACGATCATAAGGAAGTAAAGTAGGTCTTCGTTACCCATCTTACAATGTCGTCGCATCCGTTTTCTTGCTTCCTTTGGACAGAAACTCTTTCGTGTGGACAGATCACGTTTTGATCGGTCTTTGACGGTGGAATTGATCTAGATCTTGAGTCAAGATCATCACCACGTCCACACTTGATCCCTACACCCTTGTTCATCATAAAACCCCATGAAAGCCATTAAAACATGCAAGAACACGTACAAACTAGTTTAATAAAACAGCACCATAGGATCTACACCATTGCATCTTGAGTAGAGTTTGTGCATGATGTGTGATTGCTGTAAATCTTGTATGTGCGTGATCGTGAGTAGAAGGACAAGCTCAGGGAGCCATCTACGAAGAACTACAGCACCAAGACTTCGAGACGCTTGAGCAACAAAAGCCACAGGAGCAAGGCAAGTGTCTCTTGACCATATTGATCCCATGTTTTGAAAACTGTGTTGTTTGCGAAAACATGTATGCTTGAGTCTACTTGATGGGACGCCCTTTTATAGGAGTTTACTAGTTTTATTAACCATCCCTGTCACCAGGAAAGTTGATGAGTCGGGTATGGTCATTTTTCTTTTTTGCTTCACTTAGCTTACGGGATACGGGAAGCGAAGTAGAACATGTCTAAGTACTGCACTCATATGAATAATGATAATGAGAACTTGATGATGATAATGAGCATAGAATCGAGGGAGATCTAGGCAAGCTTGGTTCGTGGATGTGGTAGAATGAGATGGTGGTTTACTTGCCGTAGATCTAAGGACCGGTTCATGCCAGCACATGCCAGGAAAACAGTGCCACCACAAGGACAAATATGGGTGCGGCTTAGCTGACTAATTAGGTAAGTTGCTAGATTGTTATGGACCGTGGAAGGCGCGGGGAATGGGAGTCGAGAGAGGACTGCCCTGGGAACTGCATGGCACAAGAGGGGGCCCGTAGGTAGGAGAATGGTGATTCGAGCCTGCTGGTGAAACCTTAGTGAGTCCATACATCTAGTAGCCCCTTTGTAAAGGCTATTTTGTGATCTCTTGGCCATACACCGACGGTTGTGTAATGGTATAATGGAGGTTCTGCAGTCGCCGACGGGTGACGAAATCACAAACTTGTTGGTAAAGTGGTGCCACCTCTGCAGAGTTTAAAACTATCATGATAGCCGTGCTTACGGTCACAAGCGCCTGGCCAACTCACATGATTAGAGAGAGGGATGGATGTTCGGTATGGTCTTGGTATGGTCATTGAGATTGGTTTTCGGGACTGTTGAGTCATGAAAATGAGTTGGGTTTTCGGTTATATGATTATGAGATGGATATGAATATGAGATGGTTATTATGAGCATGAGATGAAGTTGAGAAAGATGAATGGCTGGTTGAGACATGATAAGTGGTAAATTATGATGGAGGTATGTTGCTGTTTACTTGGATATATGTTGGGATTAAATTCACTTAAAGATAGTTGTTGTTTTTATCATGTTTATGAAACAAAATTTGCTTTCTGCAATGAGCCTTTTTATTCCTACCTTGTTGTAAGCTACATGTCATACTTTCCCCGCACTTGCTGAGTACGACATGTACTCACCCTTGCATTATCATACAAACATCAGCAACAGGAGAAGAGTACTTCAAGGATCATGTGGAGTACTAGGCATGCGAACTACCGTCAACTTGTCTGTGGAGTTGAAGATGGAGCCGCTGCTGTTTAGTTGCTTCCGCTATCGTTTAGAGACTTCTGCTGCTAGAATAAGTTAGCGACTTCCGCTGCAAGAATAAGATAGATAATCATGAGTGAGACAGTTAGTCGATGTAATAAAGTAATTAAATACTATTTGTTCGTGGTTATATTCTGAATTCAGTTTGTGGATTACATGTGTATGTGTGATGAACATCCTGGGCACACATATGCATTAGCTTGGTTCCGTATTTTATGGGACCAGGCGTCACAGGTTGGTATCAGAGCCACGTTGACCGTATTTGTGGATTACATGTGTATGTGTGATGAACATCCTGGACACATATATGCATTAGCTGGGTTCCGTGTTTTACGGGACCGGGCGTCACAGATTGGTATCATAGCCACGTTGACCGTAGGACACAAGCCTAGGTAGATTGGACACTCTAAAACACATAGGCGCACCCCTCTAAGCCGCTATTTTTGAAAATTGCTTGCTGTTGCACCTTTCTTGTCAATTCAGCCACCGCAAAATGCTATTTTCAACCTCTCTTTTCTCTTCTTTTGGACAGCAACACTTTGGCCTTCTTGCTCCATAACTTCTGAGTTTTGGAGTTATTTCTTCCTTCTCTAAAGTTTTTCATGTCCTATAGATGCCGGTGATCAGGAGCACAACACGCAAAAGCACTCATTCACCATCACGTGGGAGTGCATTTAACCCCATTAAGGTGTCCGATGGACCACCCCCGTCACACGGCGGGAACGGCACCAGTTCACATGATTAAGTTTAGGCTTTCCCATTGAATAAGCCATAATAGGAATGTTTAAATCATAGAAGCGTGAATAGGAGTGGTGTGTTGAACTTATGTGATGAATGCTTGTGTTTGTGTGCTGGTGTGAGTTGTGGGACGCTTCGGCGAATATCCACATCCACACATAGTAGAGAGATGTGAGGTGCTTCGGCATGTGTCTCACATAGGATGAAATTAATGAAAGAAGATATATAGTTCATGCACCTTGATGCATATAGTTTGGGGGATCAATCTAAACTTCTCTTTTCTATTCTACCCAACTCTCTCTCACAGATAGTGAGGGAAAACGCCAGCCGTCAAAGAAGGAAAGTTCGTGGCAACCATGAACCACAAGAGGATGGCAACGTTGAAGTTCCTGAAAATGACAACCCGGGGCTGGTGCAAAAAACCTTGAACGGTTGATGGCTATGCAGAACCAGCTCATGCAAACTATGATACAAACTTTGGGACAGCTGCAAGCCAAAAACCATAGCAACCCTAACCCTGTTCCTGCACCCCCACCACCACCACCGCCACCACCGCCGGTTCACAAAAGGTTGGGAGAGTTCATGAGGACTCGACCGCCTACTTTTGCACAAGCTAATGATCTATGGAGGATTATGATTGGTTGAAATCCATGGAGAAGAAGCTTGCTATTGTTCAGTCCAACGATCGGGAGAAAGTTCTCTTCACATCGCACCAACTTATGGGAGCAGCCACTGCCTGGTGGGACGCTCTTTGCAATGCTCATGACAACCCGAAGACTATCACTTGGGCTGAATTCAAGGAGAGTTTCCGCTCTCATTACGTCCCTGCTGGAGTCATGATGCTTAAAAGGCAAGAGTTCGAAGGTCTCCGCCAAGGAAAGAAGAGCGTGAATGAGTACCTCAACAAGTTCATGCAGCTATCAAGGTATGCTCCCAAAGACGTCAACTTGGATCAAAGGAAGCAATACTTGTTCATGAGAGGATTGAACAATGAGATCCATGTACAACTGCTCAACAACGATTATACAAGCTTCCAGAAGCTTGTTGACAAAGATATAGTGGTTGAGAGTAAGATTCGTGAGATCGAGCAAGAGGGCAAGAGGAAGATGCCATACCAGCCACAAGGGAGCAATGTATGTCCCCGTTACATGCCACCGGCTGCACCGCAGTATGGCTCGTCCGCTTCTACTTTCCGCCCCGCAAACCCACCTCGCCCTAATCAACCACCGCAGCAACATCCTGTTGTGCAAGCAACTAGTATGCCCTTGCCTTCTGCACCCCGTCCCAACATGGGCGCCTATGCTCAAAAGCAGCCTCGCCCTAACGTTCCTGTTGTCTTGGGCAACAAGGCATGCTTTTCATGCGGAGAGGCGGGACACTTTGCAAGTCAATGCCCAAATAAAGGTCTTGGACAGCCGACCAACGCACCAAGACAGAACCCACGGCCGAATGGAGGAGCTACGCATGGTAACCGTGGACAGCAGAACTACGCTCGTGGTAACATGAATCATGTCTCCGCTGAGGAAGCGCAACAAGTTGAGGACATCGTGATTGGTATGTTACTTGCCAACTCCAATCCAGCCACTGTTTTATTTGATTCCAGAGCATTGCATTCATTCATATGGTCCAAGTATGTTGCCAAGAATAATCTGCCCATATCACACATGAAACACACTATGTTGGTTATTCTCCCGGTGAAGAGATGAGGACTAATATAGTGTGTCTGAAAGTAAACCTTAAAATAAGGGGGGTAGACTTTCTTGCCAACCTTATTGTCTTGGATTCCCAAGGGATTGATATAATACTTGGGATGGATTGGTTAAGCAAGCACAATGGAGTAATTCAATGTGCTGAGAGGAGCGTAGTTGACAACCGAGCACGGTACTCGTATTGAGTTCGAGTCAGCCCAACCTGCAACCGAGAAGGCAACATTGAACCACGTCGAAGAAGCAACATTGGAAAGCATTCTGGTGGTTCAAAAATTTTCAGATGTGTTCCCAGAAGAACTTCCTGGTATGCCACCTGACCGGGACATTGAATTTGCCATTGATTTAGTACCTGGAACTGCACCTATAGCGAAAAGGCCATATAGGATGCCCGTTAATGAACTAGTGGAACTTAAGAAGCAAATTCAGGAGCAGCTAGAAAAGGGTTTTATTCGCCCAAACTCGTCACCGTGGGGAGCCCCCGTGCTCTTCGTGCACAAGAAGGATGGGACTCAAAGGATATGTGTGGATTATAGATCTCTCAACGAGGTGACGATCAAGAATAAATACCCACTGCCCCGTATAGAAGACCTGTTCGACCAAATGAAAGGTACCCGAATTTTCTCCAAGATTGATCTTCAGTCGGGATATTTCCAGCTGAAGATTAAGCCCTCCGGCATACCCAAGACTGCATTTCTGTGAAATCCCGAAAATTCTAGCAAGTGGAGCTGCAAATCACACAGAGAAAATGAGAGGGAATTTAAACTCTTGAATTTAAAGGTGTGATCTCCAAATCTAAACTTGAACTTGCAAAAATTCCCAAACACGGAGATCTGGAGCTACCATTTGGTTCTCCACACATTCACAGGTAGCCCAGAAAATTTTCAGAGCATTTGAAAAGGATTTCTTAATTGTTGGAATTTAAACGGAAGGAAATTTGTATTTGAATTTAAATCTCAGTTCCAAATTCCGACTTCACCGAAATTCAAATTTGAGTGCACCAATGTGTTTCTCACATTTCTTTTGGCCTATCCTCCAAGTTTGATCAAATTTGGAGCTCATTTGTTATTTTAAATCGAAATGAGGGATAAGAGGAAGAATTGTGGCTGTGTGGACCCCACTCGACAGAGACTCAATTGAAATTTCCACGCTGTGCTCTGTTTTTACTTCACGGGAGGGTGCCACCTCCTGCTCGCCGGCAACCACCGACTCCCCACAGCGCCACCTCCTGCTTGTTTCATCCGGCGTCCGAAGGATAAGAGCGCAGTGCTCCCTCCACGTGAACCAGTTCCCTCTCGTGCGCTCCTCACAGTTTTCTTCTCTCAGTCCTGAAGAAAAGCAACCAGCCGATTCTCTCTGTTCCCCCGGCGCCCGAGCTCTACGGTCTTCCTCGTGCCCGATGTTCTACATGAAAAAGGAGCGCCCTCAGGTGTGCAAACCGACCGTGCAAACTATTTCTCTTCACATGCATCACCGTGGATGAATTTTGCAATGCTTTGCTTCGGTATGCCTAGAAACGAGCCTCACCAATCTTCAAAATACGTCGTGATCAGTCCACCATCATGTGTGCCAAGCTACAAACATGATCTAGAAACTCCCACGCCCCTCTAGGATCAAAAATCATTGAAAATCATCAAGATTTGGCGCTGTTCTTCGAGAATTTTGGGCCGGCACCGATTTTCGCCCTAGGTCGCCGATGAGTTCCTATTTGCAGCCATTCTTGAGCCGATTTGAGCTCATGCCGGTGATAAGGGATCCCTCACGGTGCTATAGAGCTCAAGAACCGACCATTTGGTGGAGAATTCACCATGCACGACCTCGCGCAGAGCCCTAGGGTTTGCTGTTGCCGGTGCGCCCTGTTTTCCAGCGAGTTTCAGCCGCCAGCGACCTCACCAACAGGTTCAGCGTGGGGGAAAATGGGGGGGGGGGGGGCGGCGGCCAGCAGGGGAGGGGGGGGGGCTGGAGGTGGCCGGGAAGGTCCTTTCCGGTGACCCTCGCCGGAGGGAGCCGCCACTCCCCTGTTTGGCGCGAGGCTGAAGGTTAGGGATGACAGGTGGGACCCACGGGTAGTGTTTAAACTTTTCCAAATTTTCCTAATTCGGTTCAAACTTTGGAGAGCCATAACTTTGTGTAGGAACCTCCAAAAATTGTGAAATAAATTTTGTTGGATTCCTCTCAAAGAGTACTATCCAGGTGTATAGCCCAATATTTATGAAAATCCCTGGATTCGGCTCATTGTTTCATTTAATAAGAATTTGGTAGGTATTTTTACAGGAGTTCTGTTTATTAGAAAATTCCCAAATTTGGGCAGGACATTCTTCCAAAAATCCTTGAACTCCAGTAATAATTTCAGAGGCATTGGACTTTATTTGCTTGGCCAAATCTTGATTCAATCTTGTATGTCTCTGAAAATTAGGAAAAATAACAGAAAGATTTTTCAGCTTTTAGCTCCAACTTCTAAATTCCATACCTCTGTGTAGGAAGCTCCAAAAATGGTGAGACCAAGTCCTATGGACTCATGAGACTCTCAAGTTTCTGAAAAACCACATTTGGAGCATGCCAAGACCCTAGAATTGCCATAGGAATTTAGAGAAGTCAAATAGCTAAGGAAATTCCTTAGGCCACATCTTACATCAACTTTGTTTGAAATTTTGCAAGCCATACCTCTGTATGATCTATGGACCACTGTAAAAATTTCAGAGCATATTGAGATCATCTTCTCAAGTTTCTTCTAATCCTTTCTAGTTTCATCCTTATATCCTTTATCTAGTTCTTTGAACTTGAGTTCCAAAATTCTCCAATGCTCACAATGTTCCTGTCTCTGTTCCAGCACATAGCCAAACCAAATTCTCGAGTCTTAGTTAGTTAGAACCCTTTCTTAAGTCATAAAACATTTTTGTTTTATAATGTCTTTACTTGCAACATAAAACTGTGCATATTCATGTCGGTAGGAAATACGACGAAGGAGGTCGACCAGCAACTCGACTCGGATCAGCAAGTTGAAGATTTAATCATCGCCAATATACTGACTATAAAGTAGAAATAAACCTGCAGCAACATAAGGCAAGCCCCGGCTTGCATTTAACAGCTTTTTAGTTACATTTTACTTTGTATCACTTCTATTGGTCTAGTATGAATTGTGCATTAGGTCAAGGTGATTGATACTCCAAATGCATGACCCACAAACCCTTGGAGTTAAAGGGTAGAATAGGTTACCTTTGTGTAGATTCTGCTAGGCTTAAGTTGTATAGGATCCGGTACAAGTCAGGTATTTCGAAGCTACTCGTGAGGTTAGGATGTTGGTTCAGCGGGGTATGATTCTAGAGAATGGAAGTTCTGGAAAGAAAAATGAGACCGAGCAGAGAGTAGGAGCAGCAGGACGTTGGGCCTGTGTGGCTGTATCTCTGTTTGTGTCGGTTAAGGACCGATGCTTATGCCGCCCTGCTGAGCAAGTTTGAACAGTACCAGATGCATAATAGAATTATGGGGTCCAGGAAACCGATGTAACTCAGGTACTCTTGTGTCAAAACTTATATGACCGTCCTTTGGGGGTTGGTGTCAGAGGTGTAAACCGGCTAGCGGAGCAACTTCGACGTGTTCCGTGTAGTGGCCCTTCTGATGGGTCAGCAGAACTGGTTCGACATTGGAGTGACGTGTGAAAGGTTGCTGCATACAACGTGAGAAAGAGCTCTTGTATGAGTCTTTCGAGGTGGGTGTATGTGCCATGTATTACGGGTGTTTCCTGATTGCAATCACCGTCCCTCGCGGTTATATGAGTACCACTTGTTCACTGAGTTGTGACGTAGTAATTATTTCCAGATGAAGTGAGATGAATCATTGCTGATGTGAAGTTCTTAAATTCATTGTATTGCCAACCATTTATGCTATAGTTGTAGAGCTCACTAAGTTTATATTCCACTTTGGGCATCACCACATCGTAGGAAAGCGCTTCTTGTTTGATTGTGGACTTCCGATGTGAGGGCTGCCTAAGGCATAATAATCTGCTGCTATTAAACTGAAAATAAGGATTAACATGTAGGCATGTCGTTATTGCATCATACTTTTCCTATGTTAGTAATCCCTGCATGTAGAGTTTCATGTATAGGAGTGCCGGTTAAGTCTTGCTGAGCCATCATGCTCACGGTTGTTTTATTAGTGTTTTGCAGGTTATAAAATTTGCTATGAAGATGGTTGTTCGGTGAGCCATCAGAGACTCACCGGAAACCCTGCTGCTGCACTCATCTTTGTGGAAGCTAGTAAGAAGCGTCCACGGGCTGGACGTCTTCTCTTTTGCTTAGTTAGGACCGAGAGTAATTGTGTATGTATATTCCGCTGCGAGTACCCTCGTGGTACATTATTTTGTAAAAAGACACCATGTTGATAAATAAAAGACTTTGTACGTTTATGGTTCTTTTCATGTATGCTGTTTTGGGTTAACGAATGCACCCGCATATTTCATGTACCTCATGAATAAGGTCTTCATGGAGTACTTGGACAAGTTTGTCGTGGTTTTCATTGATGATATCATGGTGTATTCAAAAAGTGAGGAAGAACATGAAGAACATTTGAGATTGACATTGCAGAAATTGCGAGAGCATCAATTGTATGCGAAGCTCAACAAGTGTCAATTTTGGCTAAAGGAGATATCGTTCCTTGGCCACATCATCTCCGAGGAAGGAGTATCGGTTGATTCCGGAAAAGTGGGAGATGTTCTGAAGTGGAACCAACCGCAGAATGTGAGAGATATTCGGAGTTTCCTTGGGATGGATGGATACTACCGCCGGTTCATCAAGGATTTCTCCAAAATAGCAAAGCCTATGACTGAATTGCTAATGAAGGGAAAATCATTTCAGTGGACACCAGTGTGCCAAGAAATCTTTGAAGAGCTCAAGAAGAGACTAACAACAACGCCGGTTATGGTATTGTCGGACGTGAGCAAAGTTTCGACGTATATTGTGACGCATCAAGACAAGGGCTTGGATGTGTGCTCATGCAAGAAGGCCAAGTGGTAGCCTATGCATCGAGACAACTAAAGAAGAACGAGCTGAATTACCCCACACATGACTTGGAACTTGCAGCCATGGTGCATGCATTAAAGATTTGGAGACATTATATCCTTGGCCACCGATGTGAGATATATACGGATCACAAAAGCCTCAAGTACATATTCACGCAAACAGATCTGAATTTGAGGCAACGTCGATGGTTGGAACTCATCAAGGATTATGATTTTGGAATCAATTATCACCCCAGAAAGGCCAATGTAGTAGCTGATGCGTTGAGCCGAAAGGGAGCATGTCACCAACTCACGGTTCGAGAGCTACCGCCCGAGCTGCGCAAGGAGTTCGAACGGTTACATCTCGGGTTCTTGAACGAGATGGAAGTGATAGAATTCAACTCTTCGCTGGAACAAGAAATACGAGAGGGCCAAGCAACGGATGAGGAAATCAAGGAAATCAAGGAAAGAATCCGACAAGGCATAGAAAAGGATTTCAAGGAAGACAAGAAGGGCACGCTTTGGTTAGGAAAAAGGATGTGTGTGCCTAACGCTTTGATTAGAGGGAGGGATGGATGTTCGGTATGGTCTTGGTATGGTCATTGGGATTGGTTTTCGCGACTGTTGAGTCATGACAATGAGTTGGGTTTTCGGTTATATGATTATGAGATGGATATGAATATGAGATGGTTATTATGAGCATGAGATGAAGTTGAGACATGATAAGTGGTAAATTATGATGGAGGTATGTTGCTGTTTACTTGGATGTATGTTGGGATTAAATTCACTTAAAGATATTTGCTGTTTTTATCATGTTTATGACACAAAATTTGCTTTCTGCAATGAGTCTTTTTATTCCTACTTTGTTGTAAGCTACATGTCATACTTTTCCCGCACTTGCTGAGTACGACACGTACTCACTCTTGCATTATCATACAAACATCAGCAACAGGAGAAGAGTACTTCGAGGATCATGTGGAGTACTAGGTGTGCGAACTACCGTCAACTTGCCTGTGGAGTTGAAAATGGAGCCACTGCTGTTTAGTTGCTTCCACTATCGTTTAGAGACTTCCGCTGCTAAAATAAGTTAGAGACTTCCGCTGCAAGAATAAGATAGATAATCATGAGTGAGACAATTAGTCGATGTAATAAAGTAATTAAAAAATATTTATTCGTGGTTATATTCTGAATTCAGTTTGTGGATTACATGTGTATGTGTGATGAACATCCTGGGCACACATATGCATTAGCTGGGTTCCTTGTTTTACGGGACCGGGCGTCACAATCAAACACTCGGGCTATAGTTCGGGGGTGAGCAGCTCCAGCCTCTAACGCGTCCGAGGATGCCTTAGCTTGGGCGTGACACCCTCCCATTTGGGCTGTCCACGGGAGCCCGAGGTGCGGCGGACTTAGGTCACCGGAAAGAACCTTCGGTAGGGGCGAGATCAACCGAGTTCAGCTAATTCCCTACGGCGGGGAAGGATAAGGAGAGCCTCTATTACCGTTTTGCAGCTTGGAGGGAGTGGAGAGGCTGTTATCGTGAGCTTTTCCGATCGATTCCGAGAGAGTGGCAGCGAGAGCGGCGTTTCTTGCGCGAGGGAGCAGAGAAGCAAACGAATACGCCTATCGCCGGCTCGGTCTCGGGGATAAGAAGGATGGGACACCGACTGAGCGTAGCGCAGGTCGAGCAGGAGCTGGCAACGGCGTCCGGCTCGGTGGCAACTCCAGCGGCGACCCAAGAATCCAAGTGTTCCGTTCTTCAGTCGGTTGAACCGTGGGTGAGGCTGACAGGTGGGTCCCACCTTCTATTTTATCCTCTGAAATTGAATTCCTCCCACTGCTATAAACAGTAATACCCCTAATACCCTCTAGAATTTGAATTATCTACCAATTGCCCATTTGAAGTTGATAGAATTCAAATTGTAAGGTGTTTGAATTAATTTTCAGCACATATGCAGTTTGAAATTCAAATTGAGTTTGAATTTGCTAAACTTAGCTCATGTCAAGATCAACTCCAATTGGAGTGAAATTTGGTGTGTGATCTCACAAAAATGTGCTGAGTAAGAATATGCCTCCCACTTTTGAATTCATGGGATGGAAATAGTTTGAATTTGAATTTGAGTTCAAACCACCCTCTTTCTAGTTATACCCAAAAGGACTTCAAAAAGGTTTTGAATTTGGGTGAAATTTGGCATGAGCATTCTTAGCAAGGTGTTGGAGTTTTTCATATGCTCAGCCACTATGCGATGCATGTGGGAAATGCCACTTTTGTATTTTGTGAGTTTATTCCCTAATGAGCATGTTGATGGTGTTTACTTGCTCTTCAATTGTATTCATCAAGTTTCTTCAAATGAAGTGTGTGTGTGTGGTGATGAACACTTTGAATATGTGCCAAAAACATAGGCCCTTACATTCTTCCCCCTTAAAAGAATCTCGTCCTGAGATTATAAGGTGAAAATGAAAGAGAGGACGGTGGAAAATTTACCGTATATGCGACGTGAAAAAGTCAGGGTAGTTAGCGCGAAGAAAACCTTTGCTCTCCCATGTCACTTCGTCTACAGAGTGATTACTCCATAGAACCTTGTAGAACCACAACGTACGTTGCGTTTGGTTCGGGCCTTTTCATCAATAATCTGAACCGGTTCCTCCCGATACGTGAGATCCAGTTTCAGTTCTTCTATATCCTCCGGCTGAATGGTAGTTGATAGCTTGAGACACTTCCTCAGCTGGGAGATGTGAAATACGACGTGCACACTGGGAAGTGCTTCTGGTAATTTCAACCGGTATGCTACTGATCCACATCTTTCTGTAATCTGAAATGGTTCGATGAATCGGGGTGCCAACTTTCCTCTCACCCCGAATCTGTTCACGCCCTTCATTGGAGACACACGTAGATATACGTGATCCCCGACCTTGAACTGTAATGGGCGTCTTCTCCGGTCCGCATATTGTTTTTGTCGAGATTGGGCGGCTTTTAGGTTCGCTTGAATCAGCCGAACCTTCTCCTCCGCGTTGTTGACAATATCAATCCTGAAGGTAACCCTTTCGCCAGACTCACACCAATTCAGTGGTGTGCGGCATTTTCTCCCGTATAGCGCCTCGTAAGGCGCCATCTTGATGCTCGCTTGGTACCCATTGTTGTACGAGAACTTGGCCAACGGCAAGTGATCAACCCAATTCTTGCCGTGGTTAATAGCGCAAGCTCGTAGCATATCTTCTAAAATTTGGTTTACCCGCTCGGTTTGCCCATCCGTCTGCGGGTGGTATGCTGAACTACGGATCAGCTTCGTCCCCAACGCAGCGTGTAGCTGCTCCCAGAAACGGGACACAAATAAAGTGCCCCGATCCTATATGATGGTATGGGGTACGCCGTACAAGCATAGGATCCGTGAGATGTACAGTTCAGCATACTTCTTGGCGTTGTAGTTGGTATTGACCGGGATGAAATGGGCAACTTACGTGAGCCGGTCGACGATCACCACACAAAATCATGCTTCTGAAAAGTGGTGGGTAAACCGACGATGAAGTCCATGCTCACATCCTCCCACTTCTAGGCAGGAACGCCCAGTGGTTGTAGCAATCCCGGATTCCTCATGTGATCTGCCTTCACCCTTCGACATGTATCACACTCGGACACGTACTTTGCGATCTCCCGCTTCATCCGTGTCCACAAAAACTTGCTTCTAAGTTCTTGATACATTTTGTTGCTGCCGGGGTGAATAGAAAACTTTGACAAGTGAGCCTCATCAAAGATTTTCTTCCGTAACTCCGGGTTACAGGGTACGACGATCCGGTCCTTGAACCATAGGACGCCGTCTCCGTCTTTCCAGAAACATTTCAGCTCCCCACTGTCTATATGTCTCCACAAATGCGACATGCCCTTGTCATGTTTCTGAGCTGCCGCTATCTCTTCACGGATGGTGGGGATCAAATCTATGTTCTAGAGAGCTCCATGTGGAATCACATGCAATGGTGGCTCGCTCTCTTCCAACGGTGTGATGGTCAGATTTTTGACGTGTAACTTGCAACTCAGCGCGTACGCCACTACGTTTGCCTTGCCGGGGTGATAGTGGATCTCTATTTCGTAATCCTTTATCAACTCTAACCATCTTCGCTGCCTCATGTTCAGCTCTTTCTGAGTGAATATGTACTTGAGGCTTTTGTGGTCGGTATATAAATGTACGAGGTTGTGACACCCTCATCTCGGGTGTCAGCATATGTTCATGCTTTATGAAAAGGAAACATTTTAAGAAAAGAAGGAACGGAGAAAAATATCAAAAGGATAGCCAATAAGAGCCGAACCCAACTCTCAGAATGCGCCGAAGACAACTTACCGCGGCCGCTGTCCATGTGGCGTGTTCGGAGCTCGTCCCTGCGAGGTGGGGAGAGGTCCGCCGCTAAAATAGCTGCGTGGCAGGTTCGGGACTCGTCTCCGCAAAGGGGAGAGGTCCGATCCTGTGGGACACGTGTTGCCCACGGAGCTAGCCTCTGCGGAAGAAGCAAAGGCATTTCCGCAAGACACGTGTCATCCTCGGAGCTAGTCCTCGCGGAAATCAGAGGACCAGTTGCGCGGGATACGTGTCGATCTCGGAGCCCACCTCCGAGAGGTCCTATTCTATTGGACACGCGTCGTCACCGGAGCTTATCTCTGGGAGGTCTGTCGCTGCTGGACACGTGTCGACCTCGGGGCGTGTCCCTGAAGAAAGAAGCGAGGAAAGACCGGCGCCAACACGTGGCGTGCGCGGAGCTCACCTCCAAAGGAGGGGGAGGTCTCGGTCGATTGACACGCGGCACAACCGGAGCTCGTCTCTGTGGAGAAGGAGATACCAGGCCCCGGAAGGACACGTGGAGCCTCCGGAGCTCATCGCCGCGAAGGTAACGAGTTCTGGAGCGTCTGTTACGCGTAAGAATACCGGTACGTAAAGGAAACCGATCTGAATTCCACAATGTTACCGCACCAAATCAACTAAAGATAAGATGATAGGATCCAACGACGATCTGAATAAGACTCTTATTCGGGATACAATCAGATTAGGACTCTTCTCTTCTCGGTTATAAATAGAACCCAGAACCTCTGGCCGAAATCACAAACTTCTTTTCCAACTCCTGAGCCGACGACTTAGAGCCCTAGCCCTAACTCGCCGAGTAAACCATCGCCGAAGCACAACAAGGAAGATCACCGGAGGAAAGCACAGCGGTCTGAGGAGGACCTCGAAGGCCGAAAGGAACGTAAGGTAGGCCCCAATACCGCCTTACGATATCGTTGTGTTTTCTTTGCATCTGTTCTTTGATTCCTTACGAACAGAAGCCTTCTTGTGGATAGATCACTTGATGATCAGGTTGATCTAAAGACAAGATCATCGCCACGTCCACCTTTGATCCGAACACCTCTGTTCATGCAAGCCATGCAAAAACACGAACAGACCAATCTAATAAAATTAATCATAGGATAGCATGCATGTGCATCATCGCATCTAGTTTAAGGCTTGTGCATGATATTGATTGCTGTGAATCTTGTATGCATGTGATCCTACCTAGCAGAACAAGCTCGGGGAGATGTCTACGACGGACTGCAGCAACAAGGTTTTGGGATTCAAGAACAACCGGAACCGCAAGAACAAGGCAAGTGCTCCTTGACCATATTGATCCTATGTTTTGGGTAAAACTGTTTTGTTTTGCGAAAAGGTGTGTGTGCTGAGTCAAACATGATGGGAAACCCTTTTATACGAGTTTACTAGTTTTGGTTGAACCACCCTTGTCGCCTGGGAAGTTTATGAGTCGGGTATGGTTTTTGCTTTATGCTTCGCTGAGTCCATGGGATTGGGAAGCGAGATAGATGTGTCTAGCTAACTGCACTCGTAATGATAATGAGAAACTAATGTTAATAATGAACGTGGATCGGAGGGAGATCTAGGCAAGACTGGGTTTGTGAATGAGGTAGCATGAGATGGTGGTTTACTTGCCATAGATCTAAGGACCGGTTCATGCATGCACATGCCAAGATAACAGTGCCACCACAAGGCCAAGTATGGGTGCGGCTTAGCTGAGTAATTAGGTAAGTTGCTAGAGTGTTATGGACTGTGGAAGGCGCGGGGAATGGGAGTCGAGTGAGGACTGCCCTGGGAACTGCATGGCACAAGAGGGGGCCCGTGGGTGGGAGAATTGGAGATTCTAGCCTGCCGGTGAAACCTTAGTGAGTCCATACATCTAGTAACCCCTTTGTAAAGGCTATTTTGTGATCTCTTGACCATACACCGACGGATGTGTAT
Organism: Neostapfia colusana; assembly: GCA_030760725.1. NCBI lineage: Eukaryota > Viridiplantae > Streptophyta > Magnoliopsida > Poales > Poaceae > Neostapfia > Neostapfia colusana. The sequence continues at coordinate 24,679,150 of JASWHV010000011.1, forward strand.
TGGAATAATGGAGGTTCTGCAGTCACCGACGGGTGACGAAATCACAAACTTGTGGGTAAAGAGGTGCAAACTCTGCAGAGTCTAAAACTATCATGATAGCCGAGCTTACGGTCACGAGCACCTGGCTAAACTTCCATGATTAGTTGGGATGGTTATTGGGAAGGTTATTGGTTAAGGTTATTGGTTTGGTTATGGTTTGGTTGTTGGGACTGTTGAGTCCAGGTGATAAGATGGTTGCATGACTGTTGAGTCATGGCAACGAGTTTGGTCTCGGTGTGAGACGAAGTTGTTTTAAGATGGTAGCGAATACGGGGAGGTATTCGTGAGATGGTAGCAAATACGAGGAGGTATTCGTGAGTAAGAATGAACATGGAAAGCGATGGAGGTATGTTGGTAATTTAATACATGCTGGGATTACATTCATCTAAAGTTAAGTTGCTGTTTTATCATGGTTTTATAAATCTGCTTTTCTGCAAATAAGCCTTTTTATACCTACCTTGTTTATGAGCTGCATATCATGTGTTTTCCCGCACTTGCTGAGTACATCATTGTACTCAAACTTGCATTATTATTTCATCATCAGCAGCAGGAGAAGCCTACTATGAAGACCAAGTTGAGCATTATGGCGTGTGATCTGTTCTCGACCTTGCCTGTGGAGGGAGTAGAGATGGAGCCACTTCTGCTTAGATTTGCTTCCGCATTAGCTAAATTGCTTCCGCTCTAGAATAAAGACATCCGCTGTGAGCATGAGTCCAAGACTCATGAGGTATTGTAATAAACTCTGTTATTCGTGGTAATATATAATCTGAATTCAGTTTGTGGAACGTATGTGTATGTGTGATGAACATCCTGGGCACACATATGCATTAGTTCTCGGTTCCGTGGTTTTCCCACAGAACTGAGGGCGTCACAGAGGTTACCGAGTAGGTAGTGCCTCCACATTTTAAGTGGGAGCACCACGGCATCGAGCTCCAAGTCATGAGTTGGATAATTCTGCTCATGGTTTCTTAGCTGCCGTGATCCATACGCGACCACTCTTGGTCTTGCATCAGCACACATCCGAGCCCAATGCCGGATGCATCGCAGTACACATCGAACGGTTTTGTTGTGTCTGGCTGCACCAAAACAGGTGCTTATGTTAGGTGTCTCACTAATGCCTTGAACGCTGCTTCACATGCTGGACTCCAAACATATTTGGTAGCCTTCTTCAGCAGCTCCGTCATAGGCTTGGCAATCTTTGAGAAGTTCGGAATGAACCTCTAATAATATACCGCAAGTCCGAGGAAACTCCGTACCTCATGAACAGTTCTCGGGGACTTCCAATTCAGCACTTGTGTGATTTTACTCGGGTCTACAGCGATGCCTTCCGCTGAGATGATATGCCCGAGAAAAGGCACTTGCGATATCCAGAATTCGCACTTGCTGAATTTCGCGTATAGCTTGTGATCCCGCAGCCGTTGCAAGACTATACGCAGATGCTTCTTGCATTCTTCCGCCGACTTGGAATATACCAATATGTCGTCGATGAAGACCACAACAAATTTGTCCAGCTCCGGCATGAATACCGAGTTCATCAAGTACTTGAAGTGGGCTGGAGCATTGGTGAGGCCGAAAGACATGACCAGGTACTCATAAAGTCCGTACCTCATCGAGAAAGCCGTCTTCGGAATATCCTCAGCCCGTATCTTATCTGATGGTACCCGGATCTTAAGTCCATCTTGGAAAAGATCTTTGCTTCGACCAACTGATCAAACAACATGTCGATCCGTGGCAACGGGTACTTGTTCTTGATGGTTACGGCGTTTAGTGGACGATAGTCCACCCAAAGCTGCAACATCTCGTCTTTCTTTTTTCACGAATAATGCTGAACAGCCCCATGGCGAGGAGCTCGGCCTAATAAAACCCTTCTCCAGCAGGTCCGTTAACTGTGTATTCAGTTCAGCCAACTCCTTGGGCGCCATCTTGTACGGCCTTCGGGATATTGGCATGGTTTCCGGTGCAAGTTCAATCTTGAACTCCACCTCTCTGTCGGGCGGCATCCCCAGCAAATCATCCGGGAACACGTCAGGGAACTCACGGACTACTGGAATATCTTCCAATCTGATGGGTGTGGACTGATAAACACTTGGAAGTTTTATTTCTGGACTGTCCAGAAATAAAGAGTGTGACTCGTGCATTTCTGAGTGTAGATGCACGACTCGGAGGACGGTGTCTAAAACAGCACCGTGGCGGGTTAACCACGACATCCCTAGGATGACATCGACCTTCTGTCCCTCTAAAATTATGAGAGATGTAGGGTACACTCTACCCGCTAAGCATAATGGTGCTTTTGGAACCATCATGCTTGCTGAAATTTTCCCACCCGGTGAACAAATCAAGTATGGACTATCAGTGGGTAGTATTTGCAAGCTGTATTTAGCAATGAAAGTTTGGCTAATAAAATTGTGCGTGGCGCCTGAATCAAATAATACTATGGCGGGATGCTAGTGGAGTTGGAACATACCCGCAAAGATCAGCTCTCCCTCCGGCACGTCCTCTATGGCAAGTTGGTGGACGGTGTCCGGCCTAGGGTTTGCCTGCCGCGCATTAGTAGGGTTCCGGAGCTGATTCCTCCCCGGAAGTTGCGGTGCAACTCTGCCGCCTTGCCTCTCAGGACAATTGTTGGCGAAGTGTCCTGGACGACCACATTTGTAGCATGTGGTTGCTGCTTGGCCGGTGCTTGGGGGATGAAAGACCGGCATGCGCTGCTGAGGTGCATACGCACGCGGCATCACCCGCTGCTGCTGTTGTTGCTGTGGAGGTGGTACTGGCAGTGCCGGCCGGAATGCCGGTGGAGAATATGGCCGACTGCGGAATGGCATCAGCCTCTGTGGTGGCTGCCAGCGTGGACCCGATGGTGGGCAATTCACCATCTGGTATTTTTGAGAAGGACCACTTCCTTCTCCGCTTCTTTGCAGCGCGCTTCGCTTTCTTTCCGCCGCCTCCAACTCCTTGCCGGAGTCCTCCTGAACAATCACAGCATCAATAATGTCATTGAGGCTGCCGCGATTGAACATCTCCAGCTTGTCCTTCAGGAGCGGGTTAAGCCCCTGGTAGAAATGATCCTGTCGCTTTTCGTCGGTACCGGCGTGATACGAAGCGCAGAGCGCAAGATCATTGAATGCCCTGGAGTATTCCAGCACGTTCCAGCTGCCTTGCTGCAGGCGTAAGAACTCCTGCGTCTTCCTCTTCATGAGACCCGGCGGTATGTGATAGGCCCTGAAGGCCGTCCGGAATTCTGCCCAGGTCATAACTCACTCAGTAGGCTGCGAAGAACAGTAGTTCACCCACCAAGCGCTCGCGGATCCTTGGAGCTGTTGGACCGCGAACTGAGTCTTGCGCTGCTCACTCACTTGGAGCAGCCCGAACTTCATCTCCATTGTGCGGAGCCAGTTGTCCGCATCGAGGGGTTCATCCGCCCTTGAGAATACCGGGAGATGAGTAGCCAGAAAGTCGGAGTAGGAGCTCTGTTGGCGCTCCTCACGATCTTGACGCCTCTCTGGTCGAGACGTATTTGCAATGATGGTTTGCAGCAACTCCGTGTGCTGCTGATGAGAGCCCGCCATCGCTGCCACAATATCAGCCAAAGTAATCGTTGGCGGTGGCGGTGGCGGTTGTTGCTGTTGCTGCTGTTGTTGTCCCGAGGAATACTTGGGAGGCTGTTGGGAGGCCTCTCCCCCCTGACTGAAACCCCCAATGTCCGGGTTGGCACGAGTGCGAGTCATTCTGAAATTCGAAACAGCAGCGATCAGCACATGTCATACTTAAAATTCCATATGAAACAGTAGGTATTGAAGTGACGCATGAATAATTTGCACAACATTCACATATATTGATAAAACATAAACTTTATACAAGATACATTAGTCTCGGGTCTGCGAGAAGTCATGCTCATGTCGTCACTACCTATACATACACTACTGTCTACACGACATGTCACCGATTACAATTTTTTTTTGGCTACATCACCCTTGCTGCCCTACTTGGCAACGGTAACCTCCTACTCGGAGTAGAACTCAACCTCCTGTGGGTCGTCCTCCTCCGCTACCTCTACTGGTGGCTCTGGGTCCACGACCTCCTCTTCCGGTTCGGATTCCCCCATTGCCGGAAGACCCAAAACCACAGGTACAGCACCTACCACCGGTATGCCCATTACTGGAGGTACGAGGTCCTGCAACGCATGCACCTCGTCCATGGCTTGGTTGTAGTCCTCTTCCCAGCCTTGCCCCTCCTCAATAGCGTTGTCCTGCCCTTGAGTAAGGACCTCGTTCTTCTGGGTCAGAGTCTGCACCTGTTGTTGCAAAGCCGTGATGTCGACACGGCTTTTTCTCTTTGCCTTCATCAGACGATGCAACTGATTATGTTGTTTGTTCAGTCACTTAATTGTCAGCAGGAGAACATTGCGGAGTGTGCTGTGAGCACTCTCAAAATGATCTCCACGGCTGTTGCTCTCCTTGAGCTTCACGGTGACACATTTCGTATGGACAGCTTGGCTATCCATCACGGCCTTTCCCGCCCTTATCTGGAGGCTGAGGTTCGCCTCCGCGGGGTTGTACCTTGGGCAACCCGGATCTGTTGCTTCCATGTACCTCCCTTCCGACACATGATTAGCCCGTCCCTCCACCGGAACAAGCGCGTATGGAGTGCCCTCCATAGCTCTCACGTGTAGTTGGCAGAAACGCGACATAGTGTCGCGAGCTGCCACTTGCCACATTTCTTCCGGCTGTCTACCTCTCACCGTGACGGTGAACGGCGCCCAACCGGGTGGCGTAGGTCCTGCAGTAACTTCGACATGGATCATCCATGTTTTGTTCCCCTCCTCGTCTTCTTCCTTGGCGAGGTACTGCAGCATCTCACTGTACCCGAAATATTGAAGCATTTGCCTCAACACTTCCGGATAACCGCTGCGGTGAGAACAGGGGACACCTCCCACCCGTTCCCCAACTGTCTATCCGCTGTCATCTGTAAAAACATATTTGAGAAATGTCAAATATTTATTTGAACTGTAAACCATTGAGTTATAACATAAAACATGTCATTGAACTCATAAAACTTGGAAACATAGTTCAAACTTAAACAAATTTGACTGCTGATCTGCTGTCCAATATGACAGCCCTGACCAGTTTCCATTTCAACCTGATTTAGACCATGCTAAAGGCAAAACCAATTCTGGAGCTCAACATAAAAGTTAAAGGTAACTTCAATATATTTCCATAAAGTATTTGCTTGGCCTAAGATTTGCCCTGGTTCAAAAGTTATGATATGTCAAAGTTAACAGAATTTCTGGAGAAAATTGGACAGCACCTCCCTGCTTGAGGTATTGATTTGATCCAAGAATTACAGTTAATTCTACTCTAAATCTGACAAACCTTTCTGTTACAAAGTTGTCATCTATCTCATAAACTTTACAGAACTACCTCATTTTCTATTTTTGGATTTTTATGCAGGAAGTTATGCTCAATTTACAGAGTTACAGAGAGTGTTTGCTCTGCCCTGGTTTCAGGACAGTTTCAACTCTACTGCATTTTTCGATTGGTTAAGGGATTAAACATCTCTGGACATCAACAGAAAAGTTGTAAAGCTCTTCCAACGATTTCCAGAAATGTATCATATGACCTAAAATTCGAAATAACTCAACCTCTAACCTCTGATTAACTTCAGCTTTAATTCAGCTGAAAACAGGGGACTCTGTCCTTATCCTATAAGTTGAAAACTTGTTAACTTTGAATATACTGATTAAGGGAAGGAGTTACATCAAGTTTTAGTGCTCTGGATTAAAACTTTCAAGTTTTACAATGCAGTTGCTCATTTAGTGGGGTGTGACATCGATGCGTCTCCAGATCATGTCGGTACTACGTTCCTCACAAAGAAAAACCTATACCGGACTTAGCCGGCTTCGTTAGTTCAGTGGCACTAAACGTCTCTCGCACACGGATGCTACACGTCTACCGTTTCGTGGTTAGACTACCTGCAAATAACTCATACAATCGTCAGACTCGGCTGCACACCGAGCCCGGTATCCATACAATTCATACACCCGGCCATCATCACTCGCCCGGATGTTCTCAAGCCAAACACGCCTTGAGCTACGTGTTCACGTTACTGACCACGTGAAGGGGTCTCCCAAATCTTCCCAAAGCACACCAGGGAAAGACGTTGCTCGAATACCCCAAACAACATGAAGAGTCGTAGAGGATATTAAAGCGGGTCGGGTTACCTGCCACCCGTGGGGCTCCACCCTTCAGATTGTGTGCACTGGTGGGCAGCGCTTACATGCACCCCCGAAGACATAAAGCGTCCCGAGATGCACGATTTTCTGACATAAGCAATTAGGTTAGTATGCCACTTTCTATACACTAATAACATCCTTATATGGGCTACTAACTCGTTCCTCACTGAATTTTTGAAAAATATGACCTTTGTAGTGTGTTAAACCTCAAGCGAGCTCTCATACCACGCTGACACGGCCCCACGGCCTCGTCGAGCCAGGATCACGCTGAGGGGAGCTACATTGCACAACACCGGATAACACACATCAAAGATACAAAGCGGAAGCAAAGTTTTATTACATAAACAGGTTTATGAACATTTTTACAACAAAATATGTTCCGTCTACACTCACGGGCATAGACTACGCATCGAGTTCACATTCAGCCCGTGAACGTGTCCCCGCTAGCACGCACACACACTAACACGGCGGCATGCACGACTCCCACTCGATGGGGTTCACCTCCTGGGGTTCCGTCTCCTCCTCGGGAGTCCCTTCCTCATAAACTCCTGCAAAAGCTTCAAACACAAGCAGTGAGCACGATGGCTCAGCAAGACTGACCCGTCTCTCCTATACATGAAACTTCTACATGAATGGTTTTAGGGTACATGAGGTAAAATAAGTGTCAAAGGACTCACCTAATTATTTGAACCTTACTTTCAAGTTTTAGCAGCAGGTTGTGGAGAACCTTACGCTAAGGCACATGAGAGAGCCGTAATCAAACAAGAAACACATTTCTCTCATGTACTTTGCCCAAAGTTGAAAAGAACTTTAATTAGCTCTAAACTACAATAAGACATTAGAAACCAAAGTATGTCTTTCAAATCAGCAAACTTTTAACATGTATCTATCCTGTTCTTTCTACGTCGTGGTACAGTGAACAAGTGGTACTCACTGACCGCGAGAGACGGTGATTACAATCGATTTACACCTGCATGGTTACCCGAATAACCCGTCACGTACGCCCGTACTCGATGTTGCCTACAGCAACCATCACGGACGTCGTACGCAACCACCTTTCACCCGTCAGCCAAATATTGAACCGGTCCTATCGTCCCGAGCAAGAGGTCTCTGCACGTGCATCTGCAGTGCTGCCAGCCGATTTACACCTCGAGCTCTCAACCTACCCTCTGAACGACAGGCAATGCCTCAATGCCCAGCTACCCGAGTTACATCGGTTTCCCGGTTCCCATATAGCCGGTAGGTCTTCGGTACTGTTCTAGCTTGTTCAACAGGCCCGCACACGGCTCGGTCCTCAATCGACACAAGCGAAGCTATAGCACCCAGGCCCCAAAGTCCTGCTGCCCTTACTTTTCGCTCGGTCTCATTTTTCTTGCCATGTGTTTCATCTGCTATCTTTACCCGAGTCGAGTGCCTCTAGCCTATCCTCGCAAGTAGTTTCAACAACTCGACTTGTACCAAATCCTACACTATCTTAGCATTGCAGTAGCTAAACGGGGTTTTCAATCCTAATCCCAACCCATGGTTTTCTTGGCTATGCATTTGGATTTCAAACAAGACTCTAATGCAAGAAGTAAGTGGGTGCTCAAAGTAAGTTCTCAAAACAGTAAAAATTTGTAAAAAGGTTAATGCGAACCGGAGCTTTCCTTGCTGCTCTTGGTCGTAGGCTAGCTGCTCTTCCGGAGTGATGAAGTCTAAGACTTCGGGTTCCTCCTCAACCTTAGCGACTACATGAGGTAACATGTATATGTATCAATTTAAATGCATTTGAATTGAATTTAAACTTGTGAAGACTATAAGCCTTACTACACAGACCCACTGACTCTGAAATTTTTACTGTGGTTTGGTTACAACCTAAACAGAGACTTGGCCAAGTTTCATTTGCAGCAAAGCTCATTTGAGCTCTCCACAAATAATTATGTACTTGTACTTAATTGGAGCTCCTAGAGGGTTCTAGGGATTTTCATGGAGCAAGCCATGACTTTCTGAAAACTAGATTTTCGGAGGGTTCTAATGGATTTGGTTTAACTTAATTTGAAGGTTCCTAGATAAAGATATGAGCTAAATAATTTCAGAGAAATTCTGACAAAGTTTCTGGACATTTTCTAGTTTCTCTGGAACAGTTTTATTAATCACACCATTAGGTGGATCAAATGAGCTCAAATGGATCTGAACTTTTTATGGTAGCTCAGGGATACTTTGGTGAACATCCCAGCAAAATTTCAGAAAGTTACTCCAAAGGGTTCTCCAGTTAAAATTCTAAACAATTTAAACTTTGAAGAATTAGTTCTGGAGAAATAAGGATTTTCATAGAGTGAAACTTGATTTGCTGGAAAGTACTCAGAGAGCTGAATCCAATAAAATTTAGTGCACTCGATTTGGAGTTTTCCAGCCAAAGTTATGTGGGTTTGAAGTTTGAACTAAAACTGAAAATCGGGAAAAAGTTTAAATCGCTGCGCGTGGGACCGGGGCTACGTTTCAACTTCTCAGAGGTCGACACACGGGGCTACGGAATCTTTCGCGCGCAGCTGCACCCGACCGGTGCCTCAGCAAATCCTGGTTTTAAAATATCGGGCGCTGACACGTGGGACTGCGGCTTCATCTACCTCCGGCCTTCTGCGCTCGGCCGCCGCAACCCTCGCCGGAGTGCTGGCCGGAGGGCTTCTGCTGTGTGCCAAACTCCATGATTTTGGACGCCTCTGCCTAAATCTATCCGGGAAACACGATGATGGGCTCAGCTCGTCATGAAAATCACCGGCACACGGCCGGCGACAAGCAGCGGCTTCGGAAGAACTTTGGCCGTGTCGGCCGGACTTCCTAGCACCCCAACCGATCGAGCAAAAGGCCGGAGAGCATCAGGGAACCTTAGGGAAGCTCGGCATGGGCTCAAAGTGGCTCGGAATAGGCTCTAGATAAGCTCTCACCGTGCGCCGACGCTTCCCGAAATAGCCGCCGTTGGCAAGCTTGGAAATAATCCATGTATAGGGGTTCTCATGCTAGGTGTTGTGAAGCCAATTTGTGCGCTACTAAGTCTAATTTGTGTAGGAACAGTTTGAGGATCTATAAACAACTATGGAGTGAGAATTTGGTGGATCCGCACCCAAAGGTCGGTCTGCGCCGAACAAAAGGTGAAACTGAAATTTGTCGCCGGTGATCAAACACTCGGGTTGTGGTTCGGGGGTGAGCAGCACCAGCCTCTAACGCGTCCGACGACGCCTTAGCTTGGGCGTGACACCCTCCCATTTGGGTTTTCCACGGGAGCCCAAGGTGCGGCACACTTAGGTCACCGGAAAGAACCTTCGGTAGGGGCGAGATCAACCGAGTTCAGCTAATTCCCTACGGCGGGGAAGGAGAAGGAGAGCCTCTAGTACCGTTTTGTAGCTTGGAGGGAGTAGAGAGGCTGTGATCGTGAGCTTTCGCGATCGATTCCGAGAGAGCGGCAGCGAGAGCGGCGTTTCCTGTGCGAGGCAGCAGAGAATCAAACGAATACGTCTATCGCTGGCTCGGTCTCGGGGATAAGAAGGATGGGATGCCGACTGAGCGCAGCGCAGGTCAAGCAGGTGCTGGCAACGGCGTCCGGCTCGGTGGCAACTCCAGCGGTGACCCGAGAACCCAAGTGCTCCGTTCTTCAGTCGGTTGAACCGTGGGTGAGGCTGACAGGTGGGTCCCACCTTCTATTTTAACCTCTAAAATTAAATTCCTCGCACTGCTATAAACAGTAATCCCCCTAATACCCTCTAGATTTTGAATTATCTACCAATTGGCCATTTTAAGTTGATAGAATTCAAATTGTAAGAACTCCGCCTATGTTGTAATGACATAGCCGGTCCCAAGCCCGGGTAAAGGAGGAGGGGGTTGTGATAGGCTTGGCGAGCCAACAACTACACTTAGCCATTCTCATGGAAATGAAACCCAATAGAAATTCGTTGGGGCGTAACCCTCTTAGCGACGCGCCATATCGGAACCTGGGTATGGTGTTAAGTGGGCAAGGGCCGGGTCGCCACCGCCTTAGTGGCGCGCCATATCGGAACCCGGATATGGTGTTAAATGAGCAAGGGCCGGATCGCCATCACCTTAGTGGCGCGCTACATCATCGCCCGGATGTAGTGATAAGTGAGCAAGGGTCTTTGCATCTTACTCGACGGGTGCAAAGCGTAAGGAAGCTAGCCGAGGAACATAGATTTCGGGTGGGTAGTTGGAATGTAGGATCCTTGATGGGGAAGCTACGTGAGTTAGTAGATGTTGCCATTAGGAGACGAGTAAATATCCTTTGTGTACAAGAGACTAGATGGGCGGGTCAAAAGGCGAGAGAAGTCGAGAATACCGGTTTCAAGCTTTGGTATTCTGGTTCGGCTGGCACTAGGAATGGCGTAGGTGTTCTAATAGATAAGAGTCTTAAGGATGGAGTAGTGGATGTTCGAAGACGAGGAGATAGGATCATCTTAATCAAGATAGTAATTGGGGACATTGTCTTGAACGTCATTAGTGCTTATGCCCCACAAGTTGGGCTCAACATGAGTGCTAAGAGGCAATTTTGGGAGGACTTGGAGGATATGGTTAGTAGTGTACCGATAACCGAGAAACTCCTCATAGGGGGAGATCTCAATGGTCATGTGGGTGCAACTAACCTAGGATTTGAGGGAGTACATGGAGGTTTTGGATGCGGCGATAGAAATCAAGAGGGTAAGGACATCATAGACTTTGCCGTAGCCTATGATCTGTTGATAGCTAACACCCTCTTTAGGAAGAGGCAATCTCACCTAGTGACCTTTAGTAGTGCCCAACACTCTAGCCAGATTGACTTTGTCCTCACTAGGAGAAAGGATAGACGGGAGTGTCTAGATTGTAAGGTGATCCCGGGGGAGTGTGTTGTGACACAACATAAGCTTGTGGTAGCTGATTTTCGCTTCCATACATGTTCTTTGCGGGACAAAGGTGTCAAAATCACAAGAACAAAGTGGTGGAAGTTGAAGGGAGAATCACAAGTATCCTTTAAAAATAGGGTGATCACAGAAGGACCCTGGGCAGAAAATGGAGATGCAGATAGTATGTGGATGAAGATGGCAACTTGCATTAGGAAGGTAGCTAGTGAGGTGTTCGGTGTGACAAAGGGAAAGAAACTTGTAGATAAAGACACTTGGTGGTGGAATGAGGATGTACAAAAGGCCATTAAGGAGAAGAAGGAGTGTTATAAGAGTTGGCATAATGATAGAAGCGCAAGCAACATGCTTAAGTACAAAGAGGCTAAGAAGAATGCAAGGCGGGTTGTGAGTAAGGCAAGAGGACAAGCCTATGATAAGTTATATGAGAGACTAGGGACAAAAGAAGGTGAAAAGGACATATACAAGGTAGCAAAAATCCGCGAGAGAAAGATGAGGGATCTCAATCAAGTTAAATGCATCAAAGATGAGACTGACCGCATTCTAGTGAAGGATGAAGAGATTAAGAATAGATGGCGTGATTACTTTAATGGGCTATTCAATGATGGGAATGGGAGCACTATGGTTGAGTTGGATGACTCCTTTGATGACTCCAACAGGCGGTTCGTGCGGAGGATACAAGAATTTGAGGTTAAGGAGGCCTTAAAGAGGATGAAAGGAGGAAAGACCCTCGGCCCTGATGATGTCCCTATTGAGGTGTGGAGATGTCTTGGGGACGTCGCAATAGCATGGCTCACAAAGCTATTCAACCACATTTTTCGGTCAAACAAGATGCCTGAAGAATGGAGGAAAAGTATATTAGTACCTATCTTCAAAAATAAAGGAGATATTCAAAGTTGTACTAATTATCGAGGTATTAAGCTTATGAGTCATACTATGAAGCTTTGGGAGAGAGTGATTGAACACCGCCTGAGGAAAGTGACCAATGTCACTAAAAACCAGTTTGGTTTTATGCCTGGGAGGTCTACAATGGAGGCGATTTTCTTGCTTCGTCAGCTTATGGAGAGATATAGGGAGCAGAAGAAGGACTTGCATATGGTGTTCATCGACTTGGAGAAGGCGTACGACAAGATACCAAGGTCAGTCATGTGGTGGGCACTAGAGAAACATAAAGTGCCAACAAAGTACATTACCCTTATCAAGGATATGTACAATAATGTTAGGACAAGTGTGCGCGTAAGTGATAGTGAGACTGATGCATTTCCTATCACGGTAGGACTACATCAAGGATCAGCTTTGAGCCCATACATCTTTTCCTTGGTGATGGATGAGGTGTCGAAGGATATACAAGGGGATATCCCTTGGTGCATGCTCTTTGCTGATGATATAGTGCTGGTAGATGAAACTAGAGATGGTGTTGATAAGAAATTAGAGTTATGGAGACAAACCTTAGAGTCCAAGGGGTTTAGACTTAGTAGGACTAAAACCGAGTATATGAGGTGTGACTTTAGTGGTGTTGGTCGTGAAGAAGGAAATGTTAGTCTACAAGGACAAATAGTACCTAGAAGGGACTCTTTCCGATACTTAGGATCAATGTTACAAAGCAATGGCGATATTGATGAGGATGTTTGCCACAGGATCAAGGTAGGGTGGATGAAATGGCGGCAAGCCTCTGGAATCCTATGTGATAGGAAAGTCCCACAAAAGCTAAAAGGGAAGTTCTATAGGACGGTGATCAGACCCGCGATGCTCTATGGGGCGGAATGTTGGCCAACTAAACGGCAACATGTCCAACAAATGAGTGTCGCAGAGATGCGAATGCTACGGTGGATGTGCGGGCACACGAGAAGAGACCGAATAAGGAATGAGGCGATTCATGATAAGGTAGGGGTGGCGCCGATTGAAGAGAAGTTAGTCCAACATCGACTTAGGTGGTTTGGACATATCCAACGGAGACCTCCAGAAGCACCGATTAACAGTGGGATTTTAAGAGGTAGAGAAAATATTAGGAGGGGTAGAGGACGACCAAGGTTGACTTGGGAGGAGGCGGTAAAACGAGATTTGAGAGATTGGAATGTATCCAGAGACTTAGCTCATGATAGGACCGCATGGAAAGTAGCAATTCATGTGCCAGAATCGTAGTATTGTTTTTTTTTCTTTTTTTTTTTCTTTTTTTCTTTTTTTTTTCTTTTTTTCTTTTTTTTTTTCTTTTTCTTTTTCTTTTTTTTTTCTTTTCTCTTTTCTTTTCCTTTTTCCTTATTTCTTTTCTCTTTTTCCTTTTCTTTTTTTTTCTTTTTTTCTTTTTCCTTGTTCTTATATCTCTTCCTCTCTTTTACTTCATTGATATTGGGTTTCATGTCTAGCCGACCCCAACAGGCTTGGGATAAAGGCTTGGTTGTTGTTGTTGTTGTTGTAGAATTCAAATTGTAAGGTGTTTGAATAAATTTTCAGCACATATGCAGTTTGGAATTCAAATTGAGTTTGAATTTACTAAACTTAGCTCATGTCAAGATTAACTCCAATTGGAGTGAAAATTGGTGTGTGAGATCACAAAAATGTGCTGAGTAAGAATATGCCTCCCACTTTTGAATTCATGGGATGGAAATAGTTTGAATTTGAATTTGAGTTCAAACCACCCTCTTTCTAGTTATACCCAAAAGGACTTCCAAAAGGTTTTGAATTTGGGTGAAATTTGGCATGAGCATTCTTAGCAAGGTGTTGGAGTTTTTCATATGCTCAGCCCCTATGTGATGCATGTGGTAAATGCCACTTTTGCATTTTGTGAGTTTATTCCCTAATGAGCATGTTGATGGTGTTTACTTGCTCTTTAATTGTATTCATCAGGTTTCTTAAAATGAAGTGTGTGTGTGTGTGGTGATGAACACATTGAATATGTGCCAAAAACTTAGGCCCTTACAGAGGATGGTGGAAAATTACCGTATGTGCGACGTGAAAAAGTTGGGGTAGTTAGCGTGAAGAAAACCTTCGCTCTCCCATGTCGCTTCGTCCACAGAGTGATTACACCATAGAACCTTGTAAAACCACAACATACGGTTGCGTGTGGTTCGAGCCTTTTCATCAATTATCTGAACTGGTTCCTCCCGATAAGTGAGATCCGGTTTCAGTACTTCAATATCTCCCAGCGGAATGGTAGTTGATAGCTTAAGACACTTCCTCAGCTGAGATATGTGAAAGACGTCGTGCACACCGGAGAGTTTCGCTGGTAATTCCAGCAGGTATGCAACTGACCCACATCTTTCCACAATCTGGAATGGACCGATGAATCGGTGTGCCAACTTTCCTCTCACCCCAAATCTATCCATGCCCTTCATTGGAGACACACGTAGATATACGTGATCCCTGACTTTGAATTGTAACGGGCGTCTTCTCCGGTCCGTGTACTGTTTTTGTCGGGATTGGGCGGCTTTTCGGTTCGCTTGAATCAGCCAAACTTTTTCCTCTGCATTGTTGACAAGATCAATCCCCAAGGTGACCCTTTCGCCAGACTCACACCAATTCAGCGGTGTGCGGCATTTTCTTCCGTATAGCGCTTCGTAAGGCGCCATCTTGATGCTGGCTTTGTACCCATTGTTGTACAAGAACTCGGCTAACGGTAAGTGATTGTAAGGGCCTAAGTTTTTGGGACATATTCAAGTGTTCATCACCCACACACACACTTCATTTGAAGAAACTTGATGAACACATTTGAAGAGCAAGTAAACACCATCAACATGATCATTAGAGAATAAACTCACAAAAATGCAAAAGTGGCATTTCCCACATGCATCATATAGGGGCTGGACATATGAAAAACTCCTACACTTTACTAGGGATGTCCATGCCAAGTGTCACCCAAATTCAAAACCTTTTTGAAGTCTTTTAGGGTATAGCTAGAAAGAGGGTGGTTTGAACTAAAATTCAAATTCAAACTATTTCCATCCCATGAATTCAAAAGTGGGAGGCATATTATTACTCAGCACATTTTTGTGAGCTCACACACCAATTTTCACTCCATTTGGACTTGATCTTGACATGAGCTAGGTTTAGCAAATTCAAACTTTATTTGAATTTCAAACTGCATATGTGCTGAAATTTAGTCAAACACAAACCAATTTGAATTCTATCCCATTCAAATGGCCCAGGGGCAGATAATTCAAATGCCTGAGGTTAATTTGGTCTCTACTGTTTAGAGCAGTGGAGAAAATTTAATTTCAGAGGTTAAACCCCCGGGTGGGACCCACATGTCAGCCACTGAAGCAAATTCAAACAACTGAAGATTCAACACTCGGTTCTCGGGCTTCCTCCGAGGGCGCCACCGAGCTGATCTCCGGGACAGCTCCTGCTCGGGCAGGCCACGTCGACCGACGTCGCCCCCGCCTTCTTATCCCCGAGCCCGAGCCAGTGAGAGGAGTATTCGGCTGATCCTCTGCTCCCTCGCGCTAGAAAAACAGCTCTCGCTGCCGCTCTGTCTCGGTTGATCGGAGAAGCTCACGACCACAGCCTCTCCATACCCTCCAATCGGTAAAACGGTACGAAGGGCTCTCTTTATCCTTCCCCGTCGCTGGAAATTGGTTGAACTCGGACGATCTCGACAATGCCGAGAGTTCTTTTCGGGGACCTATGTCCGCCGCACCTCGGGCTCCCGTGGACAGCCCAAACGGGAGGGTGTTACGCCCAAGCTAAGGCGTCCCTGGACGCGTTAGGGACTGGTGCTGCTCACCCCTGAGCCACAGCCCAAGTGCTTGATTGCCGGCGACGAATTTCCGTTTTCCCTTTCACTCGGTGCAGACCGACCTTCGGGTGCGGCTCCGCCGAATTCACACTCCATAAAGGTTTAGAGAGTCTCAATCCGTTCCTACACCAACTAGACTTAGTGGCGCACAAGTTACTTTCACAACCTCTAGCATGAGGACCCTTGTACACGGCGTATTTCAAAGCTTGCCGACGGCGGATCACGCGGGAAGCATCGGGCGCACGGTGAGAGCCTACTTCGGACCTCTCCCGAGCTGCTCTGAGCCCATGCCGAGCTTCCTTAGGGACCACTGATGCTTTCTGGCCTTTTGCTCGGTCGGTTGGGGTGCTAGGAAGGTCGGCCGACACGCCCGAAGTCCTTCCGAAGCAGCCGCTTGTCGCCGACTATGTGCCAGCGATTTTCATGACGAGCTGAGCCCAGCATCATGTTCCTCGGGTGGATTTAGGCAGAGGCGGCCAGGATCATGGAGTTTGGCGCACCACAGAGGCCACCGGCGAGGTGTCGCGGCGGCCGAGCGCGGGAGGCGGGAGGTAGACGAAGCCCCCGGACCCATGCGTCAGCGGCCGATAGTTTAAACCCCGGAATTCGCTGTGGCACGGATCGGGCGCAGCTGCGCGTGAAAGATGCGGTAGCACCGTGTGTCGACCGCTGAGAAGTTGACACGTAGCCCGGTCCCACACGCAGCGGTTTAAAGTTTTTCCCGATTTTAAGATTTAGTTCAAATTTCAAACCCACATAACTTTGGCTACGAAACTCCAAATCGGGTGAACAAAATTTTGTTGGATTCAGCTCCCTGAGTACTTTCGAGCAAATCAAGTTTCACTTCATGAAAATCCCTATTTCTCCAGAATTAATTCTTCAAAATTCAAACTGGTTAGAATTTTAACTGGAGAACCCTTTGGAGGAAAATTCCGAAATTTTGCTGGGAGGTTCACCAAAATATCCCTGAGCTACCATAACAATTTCAGATCCATTTGAGCTCATTTTATCCACCTAATGGTGTGATTAATAAAACTGTTCTAGAGAAAATAGAAAATGTCCAGAAACATTTTCAGAATTTCTCTGAAATTGTTTAGCTCATATCTTTAGCTAGGAACCTTCAAATTAAGTGAGACCAACTCCATTAGAACCCTCTGAAAATCTAGTTTTCATAAAGTCATGACTTGCTCCATGAAAATCCCTAGAACACCCAAGAGGCTCCAATTAAGGTCAAGTACATAATTATTTGTAGAAAGCTCAAATGAGCTTTGCTGCAACTAAAACTTGGCCAAGTCTCTGTTTAGGTTGTATCCAAACCACAATAAAAATTTCAGAGTCATTGGGACGGTCTAGTGAGACTTGTAGTCTTCACCAATTTAAATTCACTTCAAATGCATTTAAATTAATACATATACATGTTATCTCATGTAGTCGCTAAGGTTGAGGAGGAACCCGAAGTCTTAGACTTTGTCACTCCGGAAGAACAGCCAGCCTACGACCAAGAGCAGAAAGGCAAGCTCCGGTTTGCATTAACCCTTTTACAAATTTTTACTGTTTTGAGAACTTACTTTGAGTACCATTACTACTTGCATTAGAGTCTTGTTTGAAAACCCAAATGCATAGCCAAGAAAACCATGGGTTGGGAATAGGATTGAAAATATCGTTAGCCACTGCAATGCTAAGATAGAGTAGGTTTCGGTACAAGTCGAGTTGTTGGAACTACTCGCGAGAATAGGCTAGAGGCACATCGCTCGGGTAAGAATAGCAAATGGAACACATGGCAAGAAAAATGAGACTGAGCGGAGAGTAAGGGGAGCAGGACTTTGGGGCCTGGGTGCTATAGCTCCGCTTGTGTCAATTGAGGACCGAGCCGTGTGCGGGCCTGTTGAACAAGCTAGAACAGTATCGAAGATCTACCGGCTATATGGGAACCGGAAAACCGATGTAACTCGGGTAGCTGGGTGTTGAGGCATAGCTGGTCGTTCAGAGGGTAGGTTGAGAACTTGAGGTGTAAATCGGCTGGCGGCACTGTGGATGCGCGCGCAGAGACCTCTTGCTCGGGACGATTGGACTGGTTCAACATTTGGCTAACGGGTGAAAGGTGGTTGCGTACGGCGTCCGTGATGGTTGCTTTAGGCAACATCGAGTACGGCGTACGTGACGGGTTATTCGGGTAACCCTGCAGGTGTAAATCGATTATAATCGCCGTCCCTCGCGGTCACTGAGTACCACTTGTTCACTGTACCGTGACGTAGAAAGAACAGGCTAGATACATGTTAAAATGTTGCTGATTGAAAGATGAACTTTGATTGTTAATGATTTGTTGTAGCCCCAAGCTAATTAAAGTTCTTTTCAACTTTGGGCAAAGTACATGAGAGAAATGCGTTTCTTGTTTGATTGTGGCTCTCTCATGTGCCTTAGCGTAAGGTTCTCCACAACCTGCTGCTAAAACATTGAAAGTAAGGTTCAAATAATTAGGCGAGTCCTTTGCAAAATTATTAACCTCATGTACCATGTACCCATCATGTAGAAGTTCCATGTATAGGAGAGACGGGTCAGTCTTGCTGAGCCATCGTGCTCACTGCATGTGTTTGAAGCTTTCGCAGGGTTCTATGAGGAAGAGACTCCCGAGGAGGAGACGGAACCCCAGGAGGGGAACCCCGTCGAGTGGGAGTCGTGCACGCCGCCGTGTTAGTGTGTGTGCGTGCTAGTGGGAACACGTTCATGGGCTGAATGTGAACTCAATGCTTAGTCTACGCCCGTGAGTGTGGACTGGACTATTTTGTTGTAAAAATGTTCATAAACTGGTTTATGTAATAAAACTTTTCTTCCGCTTTGTACCTTTGATGTGTGTTATCCGGTGCTGTGCAACGCAGCACCCCTCAGCGTTATCCTGGCTCGACAAGGCCGATGGGGTCATGTCAGTGATCATCTCAATTCTTACCGTAGTTGATAGCACAAGCTCGTAACATATCTTCTATAATTTGATTTATCCGCTCGGTTTGCCAATCCGTCTGCGGGTGGTATGCTGAACTACGGATCAGTTTCATCCCCAAACAAGCATGTAGCTGCTCCCAAAATAAGACACAAATAAAGTGCCCCAATCCGATATGATGGTGCAGGGTACGCTGTACAAGAATAGGATCCGTGAGATGTACAATTCAGCATACTTCTTAGCGTTGTAGTTGGTGCTGACCGGGATAAAATGGGCAACTTTGGCGAGCCGGTCAACGATCACCCACACTGAATCATGCTTCTGAAATGTGGTGGGTAAACCGACGATGAAGTCCATGCTCACATATTCCCACTTCCAGGCAGGAACGCCCAGTGGTTGTAGCAGTCCCGGTTTTCTCATGTGGTCTGCCTTCACCCTTCGACATGTATCACACTCGGAGGCATACTTTGCGATCTCCCGCTTCATCTGTGTCCACCAAAACTTGTTTCTGAGTTCTTGATACATATTATTGCTGCCAGGGTGAAGAAAACTTTGACAAGTGAGTCACATCAAAGATTTTCTTCCGTAACTCCGGGTTACGGGGTACAACGATCCGGTCGCTGAACCATAGGACGCCGTCTCCGTCTTCCGGAAACATTTCAGCTCCCCACTGTCTAAACGTCTCCGCAAATGCGACATGACCTTGTCATGTTTCTGGGCTGCCGCTGTCTCTTCACGGATGATGGGGATTAAAGATAAGTTGTAGAGAGCTCCATATGGAATAACATGCAATGGTGGCTCGCTCTCTTCCAACTGTGTGATGGTCAGATTGTTGACGTGTGACTTGCGACTCAGTGCATCCGCCACTATGTTTGCCTTGCCGGGGTGGTAATGGATCTATATTTCGTAATCCTTTATCTACTCCAACAATCTTCGCTGCCTTATGTTCAACTCCTTCTGAGTGAATATGTACTTGAGGCTCTTGTGGTCGGTATATAAATGCACAAGGTTACCGAGTAGGTAGTGCCTCCACATTTTGAGTGCGAGTACCACGGCAGCGAGCTCCAAGTCATGAGTTGGATAATTTTGCTCATGGTTTCTGAGCTGCCGTGATCCATACACGACCACCCTTCGGTCTTGCATCAGTACACATCCGAGCCCAATGCCGGATGCATCGCAGTACACATCGAAAGGTTTTGTTGTGTCCGTCTGCGCCAAAACCGGTGCTGATGTTAGGTGCTTCACTAATGCCTTGAACGCTGCTTCACATGCTGGACTCCAAACATATTTGGTAGCCTTCTTCAGAAGCTCTGTCATAGGCTTGGCAACCTTCGAGAAGTTCGGAATGAACCTCCGATAATATCCCGCGAGTCCGAGGAAACTCCGTACCTCGTGAACAGTTCTCAGGGACTTCCAATTCAGCACTTGTGTGATCTTACTCGGGTCTACAGCGATGCCCTCCACTGAGATAATATGCCCCAGAAAAGGCACTTGCGATATCCAGAATTCACACTTGCTGAATTTCACGTATAGCTTGTGATCCCGTAGCCTTTGCAAGACTATACGCAGATGCTTCGCGTGTTCTTCCTCCGACTTGGAATATACCAATATGTCGTCGATGAAGACTACGACAAACTTGTCAAGCTCCGGCATGAATACCGAGTTCATCAAGTACATGAAGTGAGCTGGAGCGTTGGTGAGGCGAAGGACATGACCAGGTACTCATAAAGTCCGTACCTCATCGAGAAGGCTGTCTTCGGTATATCCTCAGCCCGTATCTCAATCTGATGGTACCCGGATCTTAAGTCCATCTTGGAAAAGATCTTTGCTTCGACCAATTGATTAAACAACATGTCGATCCATGGCAAAGGGTACTTGTTCTTGATAGTTACGGTGTTTAGTGGACGATAGTTCACGCAAAGCCGCAATGTATCATCCTTCTTCTTCACAAATAATGCCGAACAGCCCCATGGAGAGGAGCTCGGCCTAATAAAACCCTTCTCCAGCAGGTCCGTTAACTGGGTCTTCAGTTCTGCCAATTCCTTTGGCGCCATCTTGTACGGCCTTCGGGATATCGGCATCATTCCTGGTGCAAGTTCAATCTTGAACTCCACCTCTCGGTTGGGCGGCATCCCCGGTAAATCATCCAGGAACACGTCAGGGAACTCACGAACTACTGGAATGTCTTCCAATCTGATGGTGGTGGATTGGTATACACTTGGAAGTTTTATTTCTGGACTGTCCAGAAATAATGAGTGAGACTCGTGCAATTCTGAGTGCAAATGCACGACTCGGAGGACGGTGTCTAAAACAGCGCCTTGGTGGGTTAACCACGACATGCCTAGGATGACATCGACCTTCTGTCCCTCTGAAACTATGAGAGACGTAGGGTATACTCTACCATCTAAGCACAATGGCGCTTTTGGAACCATCATGATTGCTGAAATTTTCCCACCCGGTAAACAAATCAAGTATGGACTTTCGGTGGGTAGTATTTGCAAGCTCTGTTTAGCAATAAAAGCTTGGCTAATAAAATTATATGTGGCACCTGAATCAAATAACACTATGGCAGGATGCTGGTGGAGTTGGAACATACCCGCAAGGGTTGGCTCCCCCTCCGGCACGTCTTCTATGGCGAGTTGGTGGACGGTGCCGGGCTTAGGATTTGCCCGCCACGCATTAATGGGGTTCTGGGGCTGATTCCTCCCCGGAAACTGTGGTGCCACTCCGCCGCCTTGCCTCTCAGGACAGTTGTTGGCGAAGTGTCCTGGGCGACCGCATTTGAAGCATGCGGCTGATAACTGGCCCGTGCTTGGGGGATGAAAGCTCGGCATGTGCTGCTGAGGTGCAAACGCACGCGGCATCGCCCTCTGCTGCTGTTGTTGCTGTGGAGGTGGTGCTGGTAATGCCGGCCTGAACGCCGGTGGAGAATATGGCTAACTGCAGAATGGCATCGGCCTCTGTAGTGGCTGCCAGTGTTGACCCGATGGTGAGCGATACACCATCCGGTATTTCTGAGAACGACCACCTCCCTCTCTGCTGCTCTGCGGCGTGCTTCGCTTCTTCTGCACCGCTGCTAACTCCTTGCTGGAGTCCTACTGAACAATCGCAGCATCAATAATGTCGTTGAGGCTGCCGCGATTGAACATTGCCAGCATGTCCTTCAGGAGCGGGTTAAGCCCCTGGTAAAAATGATCCCGCCGCATCTCGTTGGTATTGACATGATAAGAAGCGTAGAGTGCAGGATCATTGAACGCTCTGCAGTATTCCAGCGTGTTCCTGCTTCCTGGCTGCAGGCGAAGGAACACCTGCGTCTTCCTTTTCATAAGACGCGGCGGTATGTGATAGGTCCTGAAGGTCATCCGGAACTCCACCCAGGTCATAACTCGCTCGGTGGGTTGCGAGGCACAAAAGTTTGCTCACCATGCGCTCGCGGACCCTTGAAGCTCTTGGACCACGAACTGAGTCTTATGCTGCTCACTCACTTGAAGCAGCCCGAACTTCATCTCCATCGTGGGGGAGCCAGTTGCCGCATCAAGGGGTTCATCTGACCTTGAGAATACCAGGGGATGAGTAGCCAGAAAATCGGAGTAGGAGCTTTGTTGGCGCTCCACGTGGTCCTGACGCCTCTCCAGTCGAGACGTATTAGCAATTAAGGTTTGCAGCAACTCCATGTGCTGCTGATGAGAACCCGCCATAGCCGCAACGATGTCGGCCAATGTAACCATTGGCGGTGGCGGTTGTTGCTGTTGCTGTCCCGAGGAATCCTCGGGAGGCTGTTGGGAGGCATCTCCCCCCTGACTAGAACCCCCAACATCCGGGTTGGCACGAGTGCGAGTCATTCTGAAATTCAAAACAGCAGCGATCAGCACATGTCATTCTTAAAATTCCATATAAAACAGTAGGTATTGAAGTGACACATGAATAAACTTGCACAACATTCACATATATTGATAAAGCATAAACTTTATACAAGATACATTATTCTCGGGTCTCTGAGAAGTCGTTCTCATGTCTTCACTACCTATACATATACTACTGTCTACACGACATGTCACCAATTACAAAAGTTTTTGTACCCCACCCTCGCTGCCCTACTTGGCAACGGCAACTCACTACTCAGAGTAGAACTCGACCTCCTGCGGGTCGTCCTCCTCGCTACCTCTACTGGTGGCTCCGGGTCCATGACCTCCTCTTCCGGTTCAGGTTCCCCCATCGCCGGGATACCCAAAACCACGGGTACGGCACCTACCATGGGTAGGCCCACTACCGGAGGTACGAGGTTTTTCAACGCATGCACCTCGTCCATGGCCTGGTTGTAGTCCTCTTCCCAGCCTTGCCCCTCCTCAATCGCGTCATCACGCTCTTGAGTGAGGACCTCATTTTGCTGGGTCAAGGCCTGCGCTTGCTGTTGTAAAGCCGCGATATCGACGCGGCTTTTCTTTTTCACCTTCTTCAGACGATGCGACTGATTATGTTGTTCGTTCAGTCGCTTTATCATCGGAAGGAGAACCTTGCCGAGTGTGCTGTGAGAACTCTCGAAATGGTCTCTATGGCTGGTGCTCTCCTTGAGCTTCACGGCAAGACAATCCGTATCGACAGCTTGGCTGTCCATCACGGTCTTCCCTGCCCTCAACTGGAGGCTGAGGTTCGCCTCCACGGGGTTGTACCTTGGGCAACTCGGATCTGTTGCCTCCATGTACCTTTCCCTCCACACGTGATTAGCTCGCCCCTCCACCGGGACCAGTGCGTATGGAGTGCCCTCCATAGATCTCACGTGTAGTTGGCAAAAACGTGACATGGTGTCGCGGGCTGTCACTTGCCACATTTCTTCTGGCTGTCTACCTCTCACCATGACGGTGAACGGCGCCCAACCGGGTGGCGTAGGTCCTGCAGGAACTTTGACATGAATTGTCCACGTCTTGTTTCCCTCCTCGCCTTCTTCCTTGGCGAGGTACTGTGGCGTCTCCAAGTACCCGAAATATTGAAGCATTTGCTTCAACACTTTCGGATAACCGCCGTGTTGAGAACAGTGGGATACCACCCACCCGTTCTCCAATTGTCTATCCGCTGTCATCTGTAGAAACATATTTGAAAAAGGTAAAATATTCATTTCAACAGTAAATCATTGAGTTATAACATTAAAACATGTCATTGAACTCATAAAACTTGGAAACACAACTCAAACTTAGAACAAATTTGATTGCTGGTCTGCTGCCCAGACTGACAACCCTGACCAGTTTCCATTTCTACCTGAATTAAGCCATGCTAAATGCAAAACCAATTCTGGAGCTCAACATTAAAGTTAAAGATAACTTCAATATCTTTTCATAAAGTATTTGCTTGGCCAAATATCTGTCCTGGTTCAAAAGTTATGAGATGTCAAAATTGAAAATAATTTCTGGAGAAAGTTAGACAGCACCTCCCTGCTTGAGGTACTGATTGATCCAAGAATCCCAGTTAATTCTACATCAAATTTGACAAAACTTTCTGTTACAAAATTGTAACCTATCTCATGAACTTTTCAGAACTACCTCATTTCTATTTTTAGATGTTTTTGCAGGAAGTTATGCTCAGTTTACAGAGAGTTACAGAGAGTGTTTGCTCTGCCCTATTTTCTTGACAGTTTCAACTCTACTGCATTTTTCGATGGTTAAGGGATGAAACACCTCTGGACATCAACAGAAAAGTTGTAAAGCTCTTCCAAAGATTTCCAGAGATGTATCATATGACTCCAACCTTGAAAGAACTCAACCTCTAACCTCTGATTAACTTCATCCTTATTTCAGCTGAAAACAGGGGACTGTCCTTAGTATCCTATAAGTTGAAAACTTGTTAACTTTGAACATCCTGATTAAGGGAAGAAGTTATATCAAAGTTTTAGTGCTCTGGATTAAAACCTTCAAGTTTTACAATGAGGTTGCTCATTTAGTGGGGTGTGACGTTGAAGCGTCACCAGTACATGTCGGTACTATGTTCCTCACAAAGAAAAATCTATACAGGGTCTTAGCCGGCTTCGTTAGTTCAGTGGCACTAAATGTCTCTCGCACACGGATGCTACTCGTCTACCGATTCGTGGTCAGACTACCTGAAAATAAACCACTCAATCGTCAGGCTCGGCTGCACACCGAGCCCGGTCCCAATACAGTCCATACAACCGCCCGTCATCACTCGCACGGTTGTTCTCAAGCCAATCACACCTTGAGATACGTGTTCACGTTACTAAACACATGACGGGGTCTCCCAAACTTGCCCGTAGCACGCCAGGGAAGGCCGTTGCTCGAATACCCCAAACGACATGATGGGTCGTAGAGGATATTAATGTGGGCCGGGTTACCTGCCACCTGTGAGGCTCCACCCTTCAGCTTGTGTGCACTGGTGGACAGCACTTACATGCACCCCCAAGACATATGACGTCCCGAGATGCATGATTTTCCAACATAAGAACATAGGTTGGATTTGCCACTTTCTATACACTAATAACATCCTTATATGGGCTACTAACTCATTCCTCACCGAGTTTTTGAAAAATATGACCTTTTTAGTGCGTTAAACCTCAAGCGAGCTCTGATACCATGCTGACGCGGCCCCATGGCCTCGTCGAGCCAGGATCACGCTGAGGGGTGTTGCGTTGCACAACACCGGGTAACAAACATAAAAGGTACAAAGCGGAAGCAAAGTTTTATTACATAAACGATTTTATGAACATTTTTACAACAAAATATGTTCAGTATACACTCACAGGCGTAGACTACGCACCGATTTCACGGTCAGCCCGTGAACGTGTCCTCGCTAGCACACAGGCGCAATAACACGGCGGCGTGCATGACTCCCACTCGACGGGGTTTCCCTCTTGGGGTTCCGTCTCCTCCTCGGGAGTCCCTTCCTCATGACACCCTGCAAAAGCTTCAAACACAAGCAGTGAGCACGATGGCTCAGCAAGTCTGACCCGTCTTTCCTATACATGAAACTTCTACATGCTGGATCATGCATAATTTGGAATGTAAGTTGCATAGAACTCGCCTAATTTTTTGAACCTTACTTTCAAGTTTTAGCAGCAAATTGTGGAGAACCTCACGCTAAGGCACATGAGAGAGCTGCAATCAAACAAGAAATGCATTTCTCTCATGTACTTTGCCCAATGTTAAAAAGAACTTTAATTAGCTCTAAACTATAGCACTTCATTAACAATCAAGGTCCATCCTTCAAATCAGCAAACTTTTAACATGTATCTAGCCTGTTCTTTCTTTGTCATGGTACAGTGAACAAGTGGTACTCACTGACCACGAGGGATGGTGATTATAATCAATTTACACCTGCAGGGTTACCTGAATAACCCGTCATGTACGCCCGTACTCGATTTTGCCTACAGCAACCATCACGGACGTCATACGCAACCACCTTTCATCCGTCAGCCAAATGTTGAACCGGTCCTATCATCCCGAGCAAGAGGTCTCTGCGGGCGCATCCGCAGTGCCGCCAGCTGATTTACACCTCAAGCTCTCAACCTACCCTCTGGACGACAAGCAATGCCTCAACAACCAGCTACCTGAATTACATCGGTTTCCCGGTTCCCATATATCCGCTAGGTCTTCGGTACTGTTCTAGCTTGTTCAACAGGCCCGCACACGGCTCGGTCCTCAACCGACACAAGCGGAGCTATGGCACCCAGGCCCCAACGTCCTGCTGCCCTTACTATCCGCTCGGTCTCATTTTTATTGCCATGTGTTCCATTTGCTATCTTTACCCGAGTAGTGTGCCTCTGGCCTATTCTCGCGAGCAGTTCTAACTACTCAACTTGTACCGAATCCTACACTAACTTAGCATTGCAGTGGCTAATCGAGGTTTACAAACCTAAGCCCAAACCAGGGTTTTTTAGCTATGCATTTGGGTTTTCAAATAAGACTCTAATGCATAATTTAAGTGAGGGCTCAAAGTAAGTTCTCAAAACAGTAAAATTTATAAAAAGGCTAATGCAAACCGGAGCTTGCCTTGCTGCTGTTGATCGTAGGCTAACTGTTCCTCTGGAGTGATGAAGTCTAAGACTTCGGGCTCCTCCTCAACCTTAGTGAGTACATGAGATAAATACATGTATGTCTCAATTTGAATGCATTTGAATTTGAAGTTAAATTTGTTAAGACTATAAGTATTGCTAGACAGGCCCAACTACTCTGAAATTTTTATGGTGGTTTGGATACAATGTACACAGAGGCGTGGCGAAATTTCATTTGCAGTAAAGCTCATTTGAGCCCTCCACAAATAATTGTGTATTTGGCCTTAATTGGAGCTCTGAGGGTGTTCTAGGGATTTTCATGGAGCAAGCCATGACTTTATGAAAACTAGATTTTCATAGGGTTCTAATGGAGTTGGTTTCACTTAATTTGAAGACTCCTAGCCCAAGATATGAGCTAAACAATTTCAGAGAAAATCTGAAAATGTTTCTGGACATTTTCCATTTTCTCTAGAACAGTTTTATTAATCACACCATTATGTGGATCAAATGAGCTCAAATTGATCTGAAATTTTTATGACAGCTCAGGGATATTTTGTTGAATATACTAGCCAAATATCAGAATTTTCCACTAAAGGGTCCTCCAGTTAAAATTCTAAACAATTTAAATTTTGAAGAATTAATTCTGTAGAAATAAAGATTTTCATAAAGTGAAACTTGATTTGTTGGAAAGTACTCAGATAGCTGAACCCAACAAAATCTGGTTCACTTGATTTGAAGTTTCCTAGCCAAAATTATGTGGGTTTGAAGTTTGAACTAAATCCGAAAAACAGGGAAAAGTTTAAATTGCTGTGCGTGGGAGCGGAGCTACGTGTCGACTCCTCCGCGGCTCACACGGGGATACGGAGTTGTTCGTGTGCAGCCACAGACGATCCGGTGCCGCAGCATATCTCCGGTTAAAATATCTGCTCACTGACACGTGGGACCATGGCTTCTTTGACCTCCTGACATCCCGCGCTCGGCCACCGCCCCCCTGAGGCTGGAGTGCTCGCCAGAGCTTGCTCCTCCGGCCACCTCCCATGCTCTAGCTCGCCGCTAGGATCTAATCCAACACGAGGAGCACTCCAGTGAGGTTTCCCTACGTCGGCCGTGGCTCCTACCTAGCTTGCGACGACACAGCGGCTCACACCGACTCCGGCGACGTCGTCCGCCGTCTCTAGCCCCCAAAACCATGCGTTTTCAAGCTCTACATCACCTGTGTGACATGTAGACGCTTGACTTGCACTTGGTTTAGCTCGGAAAAAGTTCTAGGTGAGCTCTCACCATGCGCCCGACGGCTTCCGCCATTAGCGCCGGTAGTAAAACTAGAAATGGGCTGTCTACCAAGGTTTTCACGCTATGACTGCGAAGGAAAGTTGTTCACTACCGAGTCTAGCTCGTGTAGGTGCAGTTTGAGGATCTCTACACGATTATGGAATGAGAATTTGGCGAATCCGCACACGAAGATCGGTCTGCACCGAATGGAAGGAAAAGTTGAAATTCATCGCCGGTGATTGACCACTCGGACTATGGTTCGGGGGTGAGCAACACAAAGTCCTAACACGTCACGGGATGCCTTATCTTGGGCATGACATGTTCCCCTTTGGGCTATCCACGGGAGCCCAAGGTGCGGAAGAAACTTAGGTCACCGGAAAAGCTTTTGGTATTGGTTGAGAGCAACCAGACTCGGCTGATTCCTATGATGGGAAAGTAGGAGGAGAGGCTCTAGTACCGTTTTGTAGATCAGAAGGATTGTGGGTGTTTGCCGGTTCCCCGATCGAACCCGAGAGAGCGGCGACGAGGGCAGCGTTTCTTGCGTGAGGGAGCAGAGAAATGAGCGAATTGCCTCTTGCCGGCTCGGCGTCGGGGATAAGAGGGGGGAAGATGTCGGCTGAGTGTGGGCGCATGCCGAGGAGGAGCTGGCATCGGCGTCTGGCTCGGTGGCGACTGCAGCAGTGGCCCGAGAAACCAAGCCCCAGCAGTCTTCAGTCGGTTGATCACAGGAGAGGCTGACATGAGGGCCCCACTCCCATTTTAACCTCTGAAATTCAATTTTTCCTACTGCTCTAAACAGTAGTGCCCCTAGTACCCTTTGAAATTTGAATTATTCACCAAATTCCCATTTGAACTGGGTAGAATTCAAATTGTGAAGTGTTTGACTATATTCATAGCACATATGCAATTTAAAACTCAAATTGAATTTGAATTTGCTTAAATTGGGTCATGTCAAGATCAACTCCAAATGGAGTGAAAATTTGTGTGTGAGCTCACAAAATGTGCTGAGTATGAATATGAATCCCACTTTTGAATTCAGGGTGTTAAAGGAGTTTGAATTTGAATTTAAGTTCAAACTAGCCTCTTTCGAATTATGCCCAAAAATACCTCAAAAAGGTTTTGGATTTGGGTGAAATTTGGCATGAGCATTCCTAGCAAAGTGTATGAGTTTTTCATATACTCAGCCCCTATAGGATGCATATGGGAAATGTCACTTTTGCATTTTTATGAGTTTATCCTCTAATGACCATGTTGATGGTGTTTACTTGCTCTTCAAAGGTGTTCATATTTTTTCCTCAAATGAGATGAGTGTGGTGTGATGAACACTTTGATTGTGTGTAGAAACTTAGGCCCTTACATAAGTTCCGGCCGTATTTGCTAGAGAAGTTTGATGGGACAGTCAATCCCGTCGAGTTCCTGCAGATCTACACCACGGCCATCCTAGCTGCAGGAGGGTTGAGGCAATCATGGCCAACTATTTCCCCGTGGCCTTGACCGGGTCAGCCCGGTCATGGCTCATGAACTTGCCCCAGAAGTCTATATCCTCCTAGGAAGAGTTGTGCCGTCAGTTTACGGCCAACTTCGGGAGTTCCTACACCCGAACGGGCACGGAGGTCAACCTCCACGCCCTGCAACAGCAACCAGGAGAGTCGCTACGCTCCTTCATCCAATGTTTCTCAGGTTAGGAACACCATACCCCGTATCTCGAACGCCTCTGTGCTAGTTGCCTTCAGGCAGGGTGTAAGAGATAAGAAGATGCTCGAGAAGCTGGCCACACACGACGTGCAGGACGTCTCGGAGCTCTTCAGCTTGGCGGACAAGTGTGCCAGGGCCACGGAGGGCCACAACTGGCACACACCACCTGGCAAGGGGAAGGCCAGTGAGTCCGCCACTGGAGCCGCAGCACAAAGAAGCAGCAAGAAGAAGAAGAAGGCCGGCGGCAAGGACAAGCCGCTGGCCGTACCCCCACTACAGCAGCAGTAGCAGCTGCAGGGGGCCGGGGGCCGCGTACCAACAAGCGCCCACAACAGCCGTCTAACAGCGACGACGACAACCAGTGGTGCCCGGTCCACAACTCCAAAAGGCACAGCGCCAACGAGTGTCGGGAGATCAAGAAGCTAGTTGAGCGCTTCCGGGAGCTCCAACAGCAGTGCCAGGATGGCGCACTGAATGTAGCCTAGAGGGGGGTGAATAGGCTCTTTGAATTTTTTAGATGGTTTCCTGAAACACTTAGCAAACTGATTAATTTCAGATGGGTCGGACTAGTTTGGTATGGTGTGGACTAGTCCGGTTTGATCATAATTAAAGGATCAAAGTGAGACTTGTTCCTACTTCAGGTGTTTGTTTAGTGGAAAATAAATGATTATTCAAGTATAGTGAAGTAAGACACAATAACTCTCAATTTTAACACTAGGTGTGGATGTAAATCAAATGATAACTAGAAATCCTAAATAACAATTGAATAAAGATCAAAAAGACACGAGACAAAGTGTTATCCCGAGGTTCGATTCCACCCAGGAATCTACGCCCCCGTTGAGGAGTCCACCAAGGACCGGGTCTTCACCAACCCTTCCCTCGTTGAATTGCCACAAAGGCCGATTCAATTCCACTAACCACACACAAGGGTAAACAATTGTGTGTGGGGCGTTCTCACAATCCGAGTGCTCCCACAAGATTACAGAGAACTCTTCCTCCCACACACAAACAGAGAACAACAATCAGCAATTATGTGAGAGAAGACAAACCAAGAGCTCAATTGCAAGAAGAACGACTCTCTCCTTGATCCAATCTCTAATCCTCAAAGATTTAATCTTTCTAGGCTTAGAATGAGTGGAGAGAGGTAATTTTTGTGCTCTTGGGGCGTGTGGCGGTGCTGGGAATCGAGAGATCACAATGTGTGGCAGTGCATCTCTATTTATATAAGGTTTTCGAAAACCCTGGCGGCCAGACTAGTCCGCTCTATTCACCGGACTAGTCCGGTGTGCCGTGCACAATTTTCATGTTGCATGCGGCACAGTGGAAACCCTAATTTAATGTGTTTACAGAAACTTGAACGGACTAGTCCGGTCCAAGAGCGGACTAGTTCGGTGAAAGGTAAACGCTAGTTCCAGACAGTTGAACGGACTAGTCCGGTTTCTGAGTGGACTAGTCCGGTGCAAGGTGAGTGCCGGTTCCAAAGAGTTGAACGGACTAGTATGGTTTCTGAGCAGACTAGTCCGGTGCAAGGTGAGTGCTGGTTCCAGAGAGTTGAACGGACTAGTCCGGTTTCTGAGCAGACTAGTCTG
Source organism: Neostapfia colusana (assembly GCA_030760725.1). Taxonomy (NCBI): domain Eukaryota; kingdom Viridiplantae; phylum Streptophyta; class Magnoliopsida; order Poales; family Poaceae; genus Neostapfia; species Neostapfia colusana. Next base: position 24,710,514 of record JASWHV010000011.1, read on the forward strand.
GTGCAAGGTGAGTGTTGGTTCTAGAGAGTTGAACGGACTAGTACGGTTTCTGAGCAGACTAGTCCGGTGCAAGGTGAGTGCCGGTTCTAGAGAGTTGAACGGACTAGTCCAGTTTCTGAGTGAACCAGTTCGGTGCAAGGTATTTTGAGGCAACAGAAAGTTAAACGAACTAGTCCGGTTTCTGAGCGGACTAGTCCGGTGCACCATGTTGTGAGTGATTTGGATTTATTTTAAGCCTTCACTCCTATACAAAGATTTTGAGCTCTTCGGATGTGTCTCTCACACACATCCTATACAAGTAATTCTACATTGCGCTTGGTTTTGGATCTGCCCTTTTCCTTTTTCTTCATCACTTCATTTTTCACCTTTTTGAGTGCACCAATTCTACCTTACACGAGTTAATCTGCATTCATCTCAACAAGTTTACTAGGATCTCAATTCATTTGTCATCAATCGTCCAAAACCCACAAGGGAGTGCATAGATGCACTTTCAATCTCCCCCTTTTTGGTGATTGATGACAACCAACTGAGATTACATGATTAATAATAAAATTTGATTTTCATAAAGTATGCATATATGAGAATAACAAATGAGTAACAGGAACTTCCCACATACATGCAACCTTTATGGTGGGATGCCTAAAGAGTGTGAAACAGAATGTGACATGCCACAAGAAGATAATATCATATCAAAAATAAAGGTAGTCATCACATCGATATTGAATAGGCATCACACATCCAACAGAGTTTAAAATAAAAAGCACATGAACTTTAAAATACATGTCCATGATCGCTAGTCCTTAAGGTTTACAATAAGATGACTTAAGATAAATCTCAATCTCTCCCCCTTTGGCATCAAGGCACCAAAAAAGGGAAAAATTGAGTGGAATCACTCATCGCCGCTCTCTCCCTCACTCTCGGTCGTATCTTCATCATCATTTTCATCATCATCTTCATGACCATGCTGAGGAGGAGGAGCGGAGACACCTGCAAGTCCAAAAGATCTAAACTATTGTTCGGTGAGTGGAGCCATTTCAGTGAAGTCTTCTTCAGAGTCCTCAGAGATCTGTGGTAATCCAACTGGCTCAATCTCTAGATTCTCACAGATGGCTTTGATTTTGGCCTTTATATATCTTTGATGTCTCTTTCTGGCCAAACTCTCCTTGTGTCGCTTAACTTCGATTTTGCGACAACAGCCAAAAATAGAGGAGAGCATTTTGGGCATACCACTGGAGGACTCTCTAGAAGGTGGAGGAACAGGAGTAGGTGTAGACTCCGACGCCCTTGAGCCTTCATGAGCAGAGGGCACAGTGTAGACTGTAGGCTTCTGGGGCTTGAGACCAGTGTGAGATACATCTTTGACAAACTCAAGTTCTGTCACCTTCTCAATCATATACATGATATAAGGTGCATAGCCACAGGACCAGTTTGGAGTGATGGAGATATTCACAATGCCATTGTAGATGTACTCAAATACATTGAAGGTCCTCTTCTTGCTTATAACTTTCATCAATGTCCTCAGAGTCCCTTGGATTGTCCCTGCATCACCATCCTTTGGAGATATGGTCTTTCTCAAGATCCTGTTTAGCACGGCAAAGAATGGCTTCAAGTACTTGGTAGTGGGAGGTACATATGGCATTCTTGTATCATACAAGAATTCTAGCTCATTCTTCTCCAAGTGCTTCAGGTTGTGAATGACAAGCTCATTATCCAGGGTGTGTTCAAGATGAAGTATCTTTGCAAATTCCTCATAGGTGACACTATATCTGGATCCATGTGTCATCCAAATCATCTCATCCCCATCATCGTAGGCAAAGTAGAGAGTAGAGTAGAACTGGGTGATTACCTCATTGTTCCAGTCATACTGAAAAGATAGAAGGTCCTTCAAGCCATGCCTCTCTAATGCCTCTAGTACCTCATGATTGGCTTGGCATTTCTTGGATTGCAAGTAGTCAATGTTGAGCCACTGACTCTCAACAACAGGATTCTTCATATTCATGTAGACATGCTCATAGTAGTCAGCATGGAAGTTACTCTAGAATCTGGGTCTGCACATTGCTTTGGCTGCCCATGGACTTGAATTTTTCTGAGGTTGTCCGCCAGTTCACTCCCCTTTCCAGTAAAGTCATCACTTGATGGCTGCCTGTTGCAATGAATGGGGGACTTCTTCAATGGACCAATAGGACCACTAGCAAGTCCTTTGCCCTCCCCGACATTTCTTCTAGGGGCCGCAGAGCTTCCAACAATGTCTTTGCTCTGTGCCGTCTTACCAACCACTCTCCTCCTTTTAGGAAGAGAATCGTCGGGAGAAGACGGTTGAGCAACGTTGTCATGTTTCTTCTTCATGGCCTCAGAGTGTGATGACATCGTGCCTGATAGGAAAATCAAGGATTGATTGACACGATGGATTGTAGATTATGTGTAAATAAGAAGTTAGATGTTCAATTGACAGGTAACCGGACTTGTCCGTTTTTAGAGTGCGGACTTGTCCGGAATATCGGACTTGTCCGCACCAGGGACCGGACTAGTCCGGACCTGCTGAAGAACCCTAACTTCGTATTTTCAACAGATCTACTACAAATTGATGCAAAATATGGAGGAATGTACTAGGAATGCATCTAGAAAGTAGTGTATGCCCTAGGAATCAGGAAAATTGAGCAAAAGTATCGGAAGGATGAGAACTTGAGTTGAGAGGGATTTTACCGAAAGATGAGGATTTGAGTCGAAGCGTGTGGTCTGATCCGGATTAGTCCGGAGGAGAGGAGACCACGCGTCAAGGGGAAGCTTTTCCGTGGAGAGAACTTCGACTTCATTGGCCAAGGTCGAAAGTCACCTTGGGGGCTAGGGTTTGAGGAGTGAGAGGCGAAAGGGTGCTTGTAAGGTGAGGAGGGCTGAGGTTGGCACGTGTATAGACTCTTAAGCTCGGACATACGGACTAGTCCAGTGGGAGGACCGGACAAGTCTGGCATGCCAGATCTGTTCGGACTAGTCTGAGAGAGCGGACTAGTCCGGTGTTGACATCGGACTAGTCCGTGTCAACTGGATAAATAAGAGTAGAAAATAGGGTAATGTGGGGAATTTGATCTAATAGTAATCTAAGGACATAATTTTCTCAAATAATCTTGATGAATATGCCCACTAAGCAATCAACAATCATACAATAGTCAGTATTCATCAAGATTCATTAATTTAAATAGTTTTTAAGAGAAAATCGAGATAAGGGATAGTTTTTTGCAAAGTAAGTAAGATTTTGAGAATTCAAGCAGGTATGCAGTGTTTCAAGCCACGTTCCGAGAGTCAAGTATATTTAGTTCATTCCTAAGCTCACAGAAGCGTTTTTCATCTAGTGGCTTGGTGAAGATATCAGCTAGTTGTTTCTCGATTTTGACATGGGAAATGGTTATGTCTCCTTTGATTGAATGGTCTCTCAAAAAATGATGTTGAATATCAATGTGTTTAGTCCTAGAGTGCTCAATAGGGTTATGTGCAATCTTAATCGCTCTCTCATTGTCACAAAGGAGCAGAATACGGTTCATATTGTAATCGTAGTTCCTTAGGGTTTGTCGCATCCAAAGGAGTTGTGCACAACAACTCCCGGCTGCAACATACTCCGCTTCGGCTGTGGACAAGGCAATTGAGTTTTGCTTTTTGGAGGACCAAGAAACTAGGGATCTACCCAAGAATTGGCAAGTTCCGGAGGTACTTTTTCTATCTACTTTGCATCCTGCATAATCTGCATCGGAGTATCCAATGAGATCGAACTTTGAACCTTTAGGGTACCAAAGGCCTAGATTGGGTGTATGGACTAAATATCGCAAGATTCTCTTTACGGCTGTCAAATGACATTCCTTAGGATTGGCTTGAAATCTTGCACATATTCAAACACTCAACATGATATCAGGCCTAGATGCACAAAGATAAAGTAGAGATCCAATCATGGAATGGTATACCTTTTGATCCACGTTAGTTCCATCTTCATTAAGGTCTAAATGTCCATTTGTTGCCATGGGAGTCTTTATGGGCTTCGCCTTGTCCATGCCAAATTTCTTGAGAATATCTTGAGTGTACTTTGTTTGGCTTATGAATGTTCCTTCCTTTAGTTGTTTCACTTGGAATCCCAAAAAGTATCTCAATTCTCCCATCATGGACATCTCGAATCTATCTGTCATGATTTTACTAAATTCTTGACAAAAAGATTTATTAGTTGAACCGAATATGATATCAACATAGATTTGACAAATAAATAGATCATCATTGACGTGCTTGATAAATAGGGTGTAATCAGCTTTACCAATTTTAAAGCCATTTTCAATTAGAAAATCTCTAAGGCACTCATACCAAGCTCTAGGAGCTTGTTTGAGGCCATAGAGAGCCTTACGTAGTTTGAACACATGGTCGGGGTACTCTCGATCTGCAAACCTAGGGGGTTGCTCCATGTACACCTCCTCCTTGATAGGTCCGTCTAGGAAGACGCTTTTGACATCCATTTGATACAGCTTTAAATCATGGTGAGTAGCACATGCAAGTAGTATACGAATTGATTCAAGCCTAGCTACGGGAGCGAAAGTCTCATCAAAATCCAAACCTTTGACTTGTGAGTAACCTTTAGCCACAAGTCGTGCCTTGTTTCTTGTTACAACTCCATATTCATCTTGCTTGTTGCGGAAGACCCATTTAGTACGGACGATATTGGACTTTGGTCTTTCAACAAGTTCCCATACTTCGTTCCTCTTGAAGTTGTTCAATTCTTCTTGCATTGCCATCACCCAGTTAGGATCTTTTAGCACATCTTCGACCTTGTATGGTTCTAAAGAGTATACAAAGGAATAGTATTCACAAAAGTTAGCTATACCGGATCGAGTTGTCACTCCCTTTTGTATATCACCAATTATGTTGTCGACGGGGTGATCTCTTTGTATGCTTTGGTGTACTCTTGGATGTGGTACTTGTGGCGTTGTATTCTCATAATCATCATCTTCTTCAGCTACCCCTGGACCGTTGTCGTCATTAATGCTTTGATCATCTTGTTGATCTTCATGATCTTGATTTTGTGTATGGGCTCCCCCTTGATCATAGCTCTCCTGTTGAGGTTCATCTTGAGCACTTGATTCTTGTGATTGTTCTTGAGGTCGAATATCACCAAGTGCCATTTTCCTCCATGCTTGACATGGGGCTTCTTCTTGATTAAGCACACATTTATCAACTTGCTCCGTTTGGGAGCCATTAGTTTCATCGAACACTACGTCACGTGCTACTTCAACAAGTCTGGAGTCCTTGTTGAAGACACGATAAGCATAGGAGTTTGAATCATAGCCGAGCAAGAAACCCTCATCGGACTTCGAAGCAAACTTCGAGGTCCTAGGCTTCTTGTTTAGAATATAACATTTTGAAATATAAACTCAAAAGTATGAAATATTTGGTTTGTTACCAATGAGTAGTTCATATGAGGTTTTCTTGAGTAGGCGATGAAGGTATAGTTGGTTTGTTGCATGACAAGCAGTGTTGATAGCTTCAGCCCAAAAACGGTAAGAGGTCTTGTATTCGTCAAGCATTGTCCTTGCCATCTCAACGAGTGTCCGATTCTTCCTTTCAGCTACCCTGTTTTGTTGTGGGGAGTAGGGTGCCAAAAGTTCATGCTTTATTCCTTCTTCATCTATATACTCATCGACTTGTGTGTTCTTGAATTCTGTTCCATTGTCACTTCTTATGTTTTTGATTGTCAATGAGAATTCATTTTGAGCTCGCCTGAGAAACTTCTTGAGTGATCCTTGAGTTTCTGCTTTATCATGCAAAAAGAAAACCCACATGAAGCATGAAAAGTCATCAACAATAACTAAACCATATTTATTACCGCCGATGCTTATATAAGCAATTGGACCAAATAGGTCCATGTGGAGGAGCTCGAGTGGTCTTGTTGTTGTCATGACATTCTTCGCTGGATGGGGTGCTCCTACTTGCTTCCCGGCTTGACACGCGCTACAAGGCCTGTTTTCTCAAAAACAACATCCTTCAAACCTCAGATGTGATCGCCTTTTAGAAGTTTTTGTAGATTCCTCATACCAACATGCGGTAGCCGTCTATGCCACAGCCAACCCATGTTGGTCTTTACAATCAAGCATGTGTCAAATTCGGCTTTATCTTTGTTGAAATCAACTAGATAAAGTTTTCCCTTTAACACTGTAAAAGTCCCAAAACTTATAAATGGAAAACTTTAGTGGTGAATAAAGTTGAGTTTAAATCCAAGAAATGGGACTTGCAAAAACTTTTGTTTAAACATGTAATTGTTGGCATGTGCAAGAGGACTTTAAATTCAGTTTGAACTAAAGGGTACACTTCAATGAAAAGGAGGCCATTTCCAAAAAGGAAATTCAAACTGTTGTTTAAAAATTTGTATTTGCAGTGGCCAACTCAAAGATCAGAGGGCATATTCAAATTCTTCAGGTTTGAATTCGTGAGAATGCAAATTTTGAGAAAGTTTGGAGTTGCTTTGATATGAATATCAAAGGGGCTTATGAATTTCCTTGAAATTTGAATTTAAATTTAAAACTGAGGTAAAACTTGGTCAATTTGCCAAATGAGTTTCAAATTTAGGCCCTCATGATTGAAGTTTGCACTGTGCCAATAATTGGAGATATTTGGGGAGAGAAAAACAGTGGGACCCAATTGTCATTGAGAGGAGGAAACTTGCAACCAAAGTCTCTGTTGATTTTGATCAGTTTTGCCGGGGACCCGCCGCAAGACGACGACACCCCGCCAGGACCTCGTTGGGTGGTGCCGCAGCACACGGGTGAAGAAACACATCACATTACATAAATCATTTGCGGAAGCGTACAAGAATGTTTTACAATTACTTATATCAAAATAAGCTACAGCGTAAGACTATAACTCTCATGACTCATTTCTAACTTAGCAACAAAGAAACAGTCCAGCCCGCGGACGTTTCTTACTAGCAACACGAAGACAAACCGCAGCGGCGAGGATGCTCTTTGAGTAAACACTCGGAGGTTCCCAAGCCTCATCGGCATCCCTTCTCATAAGCATGAAGTCAATACCTGCAACGGATAGCATCCGTGAGCATAACGCTCAGCAAGACTTAACCGTCACCCTAGGCATGAAACTCTATGTGAGGTTATGAACATAAAGTAGGATGGCATAATGCATAATTAAACTCGCCTAAAAGTGAATCCTTACTTTCAGGTATTATTGCAGCAATTTAAGTAACCTTGGGCACGCCACATCGGGAGTCCACAATCAAACAAGAAACGCTTTCCCCCGATGTAATTTGCTCACGGCATAAAAGAATCGAGTTTGCACTAACTATTCATCAAAGGTGCATCACAAAGATAGTATAAACTTCAACCAATGTGATTAGTTCCTTTCTCATGCAAGTTCTTACTACGTCACGACTGTGAGAACAAGTATGCTGGGTCCATTCCGCAAGCGACGGTGATTCGAATCAATAACACCCAGACTACATGACACGTACACCCATACTCGATGTTGCCTACAGCAACCATCGCTGACGTCGTACGTGGCAGCCTTTCTCCCGTTTCATGCCCGTTGAATCGATCAAGTCGCCCTGTACAGTAGCCACTCTCATGGTGCACCTACCGACATGAGATGTCATGAGAATGTTACCCACATACTGCACATCGGCCGTCTAGCCTGAGGCAACCCGAAAAGGCTCAACGCAAGCTTCCCGAGGTACATCAGTTTACTGGTCCCATATATCCAGCATGAGTCCGGTACACAACTCAAACTTGTTCAACAGGGCCGCATACGGATCGGTCCTTGACCGACATGGACAGGTCTGTAGCACCCAGGACCCTATGTCCTGCTGCCCCTACAACCTTCCGGTCTCAACTTTAACTTGCTAATTCATTTTTGAACCAATCCCGTATGCCCCTGTTGTTCCTGATCATGCGAGTAGCATCTCACCACTCGACTTCTACCGAACCTTACTTAAGCATGGCAGTTCTACACGGTGAAAGACACCTACCCAATACTCCAAGGGTTCATTTGGTTATGCAAGAGGAGTATCAAACACTAGACCTAATGCACATTTCATATCTTAACCGAAAATGAATACAAAGTAAAAACTTAAAGGTTGTTAAATGCAAACCAGAGCTTGCCTGTCTTGCAGGGTAGGCGTATATAATCAGTTAATGATCTTGGTTGATCAACCCTTGATTCTCCGGAGCTTGATCCACTTCAATGAATCACTCCTTTGAATCCCCTTCGTCGTGATTCCTATTGAAATGTATATGCACAGGTTTTATAGAATGCAATGGAAAGAATTATAGAATGGATTTTGTAGGAACAGAGGTTGTGTTGAAAAGCCAAGAACAGCTTGGTTTGCCTCTGTTGTGCAAAGAAACAGAAATGATCTAACTTAATCTTAATCTATTAGCTATACACTAACTACTTTCCCTAATGAACATAATAGATGAGCTGAAAAGAATTGAATGCACTGAAGAACAAGAACTCCAATAGCCTCAAAACTTTTACAGCAGGTTCTATACTACCTAGAGATTTAGCTTGCCAAATTGCAGCTATTGTGGAGTCAAATCGTGTTCTCCATAATTCTCACAATGTCTCTTATGTATTTCCACATATACATAAGTATGGAGAATAAGAACAGGGAGTTCTAAAGATCAACTTGAGCTGATAATTTACATGTGAGTTCCTGGTCACATGAAAGTAATTTGGTCCAAAATTCAGACCTTTTACTTGAGTAGTTCCTCCAGAACAATTCTTTAAGCATTTCTATTTAAAAGAATTAATTCTTAAGTAATGTGCATTTTCATGCCCAAATAAGTGAACTACAATTTAAAGTATGTCTCAGAGAGCTTGCCTAAATTTTCCTATGATTTTTGGAGCTATTGATTTCCCAAAATAGATTTTACAAGTGGGAAACATTTTCTGAAACTGTTTCTGGACTCTTATGAACACAGCAGTTCGTATTTAGCAAATTCCTACACAAATGATATTCAAATGAGTTGAAAATTTGCTAGAAGGTCAACAATATGCTAAAGAATATTCTGGCAAAATTTGAGGATTTTTGGATAAACCAAACCCCCTGAATAATTCTTTTTCTGAAAATTTCTAAGAATTTCCCAGAATTATATATTGACTTACATACACATCTGAGTTCATATTTAGATAGATCTTTGAACAAGGAATCCAACCCAATTTGAATCACTCAATTTGGAGATTCCTACACAAATATATGGTTTTCCAAAATTTGAGCAGTCCCTGGAAATATTTTCCCTACTGAAATTCGACTGGGCCCGCTATTTAAACTCCGGCCAATCAGAACTCAGCCACACCGGTTCACAGTGTTTTGGCGCGTAGCCACAGCAGATCCCCGAGACACAGCTGATCCCGAATTTAAACATGGAGTCGCTGACAGCCGGGATCCACCCAGGCTTCTTCTTCCTCCGGCTGTCTTCCCGCGCCCGCACGCTAAGTTCGCCGGAGTAAACCGGTGCTCGCCGGATCGCCGCTACCGTCCACCGCTCAAGCTAAGACTCGCTGCCAGGGCGTTTGTGCCATCGAGGAACATGATGGTGAGGTGTTCTGGGGCCGCCAGTGACCGGAAGATGGCTGGCGAGGTGTGGCGGCCTCAGTTGGACTTCGGCGCCGTTGGCCGTGGGTTCCAACCCGCCGAAACATCGACCAACTATCCCTACAGCATCAGTAGATGATCGCAAGGCTCGGCAAGGCCATGAATTAGCTCGGAAACGGCGGTAAATAGATCGGCACCGTGCGCCCGATCGGTCCCGCCGTGATCACGCTCGGGAGACTTCAAAATTCTCTGCTCCGTGGTGATTTCATGCTAGGGTAGCTAAAGAAGAATTGATCGCCAGCAAGTACAGATTCTATGTGCAAGATTTGATTACCTATGGAGGATTGGAGAGGGGGAATTTGAAGAAATCATAACGGATGCTCGGGTTGAACTCGCCGGAGCAAAAACTTCAAATTCGCCGGCTACGCTCCACGGTTTGCTCCAAGACTTGGGTGAGAGCAGCAGGGTGGCTGTGAGCTCCCATTGCCGCCCTTGCTTGGCCATGAAAGCCCCTGTGGAGAGCTGTCCACGTGAAGCCGATCACCTCTTTTCGTTGGTTTGCCGCGGAGTGTTTGTTTGAAAGCTCGGGAACGCCGGAACTCTCTCGCTTTTGGGTCGGGGAGGTGAGAACTGAGCTTGTGGCGCTATCTAACAGCTCGGGGAGGAGAGGGGCATGAGTTTCTGCCGGTTTTCCCGATCAATCCGAGCCAGAGGAGGGGAGAAAAGCTCTGCTCGGTATTTTCGCGAGGAGGAGGCAACAAAAGGGGGTTTGCTCGGTCTGAGGGAGTGGATCACGTAGAAGAGCACGAGGGAACCGCCTCTGGGCACCAGCGCGTGGGAGGAGGGAAGCAGGAGGTGGCTTTGGCCAGCCCTCGGTGGCACACGGATGAGAGCCCCTCAGTGAGCTGAAAATAGAGAAGTCTTAGTGTGCAAGGCACAATTCAACTCAATGGCATGTGGGTCCCACCGCACAATTTCCTCCCAAATATCTTCTCATGTTGATCTCTCCAAATTCCAAAGTTTAAAATTTAAATGTGGGCTAGCATTTGAATTTCCCCAAATTCAGTTTGAATTTGCGTAGAAATTTTGAATTTGGTCGAAATTGAAAATGCTTCTCTTTAATTCCTTTTTGAGCCCACCCTAATGACAAGTTTGTCATTAAACTTTTTCCCCAATTTCCAAAGTATATGGCTGCATGATTATTCAAAGTTTTTGGCCACCCTTTGGGTGAACTTTGAATTTGAAATCTGATTTTTAACTCACATGCAAAGAGGTATTTTAAATCCTTATTGGTTCAACACCTTCAATTAAAGATGTGAGCCTCATTTTGGATGATCATCCATGTATTACTTTGCCTGAAGAAAATTTTTAGCAAGTCCCAATTTTCATGCCTTTGCCACACATATGAATTCAAACCTTCATTTTATTCATGTACATGTTTTGGGACTTTTACAGGTTTACACTCGAACTCACCGAAGTGGCTGCGGGCGCCACCGAGACTTCACGGGGAGGACACCTCCTGGTTCTACTCTCGTGCTGGCGACCTGCTCGGCGTTCCACTCGCTTCTCAGCGTGTTCAGTTTGCCCCCTAACCCGAACTGCGGTGCCCTGCCTCTTCCTCGAGCAACAGCCGAACAGCACTTTGCCGCCGCCTCTGTGCTCCGATCAAAAATTGGCAGAAACGCGCACACACCGCCTTCCCGAGCTGAAAAACAGCAAAGCCTGGTCGCCCTTCACCTCCTCAGCGCGACAGATCGCAGCTCCCGGCGTTCCCCACCATAGAACAGGGGGTGTTGCGGCAAGCCGAGGGTAACCGACGAGCAAGCTCACGTGGACAGCTCACCACAGTGAGTTTGACGCTCAAGCGAAGACGCTCAGAGGTGTGCTGGGCCACCGTTGTGCATCTCCCCGAAGCTCAGCTCAAGCGGTGATCTCTAGCGGCCGAATTCGAAGTTTTCCTCCCGGTGCACGACCACGGACCCTCCAGTAAGGATCTCCAAAATTCGCACTTAATTCTCACTTAGGGATCTGTAGGATCGAAGTACACGTGTAAAGCTACCAGAGGGGGGGGTGAATGGTAGATAAAAACTTTTCAGCGGAAGCAACAAAACACCCCTCAGCAGAAAACCGATCTGTTAAAGAAACCATGTGTGCGACTAATCTAAACGTGTTCAACTGTGACAAAACTAGTATAGATTGTAGGGAATCAAGTCACGAAGACGTCACAACAAGAATCATGAAAATCCGTTAAGAGAAACTCAAGTTAAGATCGAAAGGTCGAACAAAGTTCAATCTGTCTTACGCGAGAAAACAGTTCTGGAATACTGCAAAGAAACTCGTGTAGATCAGAAACCACAAATTCAATGACCGTGAAATTTTCACAGATGATAGATAATCAAGTTGTGAAGACAAACCAAAAATAATCACAAAATTGGATCTGTAAAACTTGAGTTATGATAAAACCACCGAAGCAAGGTAGTGCTGAACAGAAACTCGACGAGAAAAACTTGTCTGAAACAAGTCGGACGAACAAGGCACAAAAGTTCCTTTAGAATACGAATTTTATTTATCAAAACACAAGAGGAAAAGCTTGGATTCAAACTGTAACTTTCCAATACTGCTCAAGACTCTTCTACACGCAGATAGAAGCAATCTTAAGACTTCCAAAGACCTTAGTAACGTCCCAAACATTCCTAAAACAACTCAAATTCGTGATCCACACGAAATCCTATCATAACCAACTCAAAACTTTCCATATTTGAGTCAAACACGACTCAGCCGCAGCCTGAGTCCATAACCTAGTCGGTTCGACCATTCCGACCAATTCTTTACATCCACATCTCTTCATCACGCCTTGGAACCATGCAGCCACGTCCATGCACTCCTTGCACACGTGCAAACATCTTCCAACGACGTCCAAGATACCTTCATATGCATTGTTCTTGATTAAAACATACTGCACAACCTCCCGATCAACTCAACCACAATTCCTCCCAAACTTGGTTGTTGAACCTCATCTTCTCCCTAAGACTAGTTCAATGGATCCCGTCACCAGCCATGTCTTGAACTCAAGCAACACCTGCACATGAATAAACAACCAATACTTCCGAGCACAAGTCCTCGACTTGACTCTCGTTAGTTCCGAAACTACAACATCTTACGTGAGCACCTCACATAAGCATGTTGTAAACCATAGCAAAATGATATCAGCCATAACCACCAAAACACACCAAAAACTTAGAAAAATAATACTAAGCAAACTTTCCATAAGAGTAAAGCAAGTTCGAAACATTGCAAGTTAAAAGCATAACCATTGCAATCAAGCTCCAAACCTTACCAAAGCTAACCGGACCTTGAACCGGAGCTTACCAAAGCTAGTCGGACCTAGTGCTGGAGCTTACTAAAGCTTAGTCGGACCTAGCACGGAACTTACCAAAACTAGTCGGACCTAGCACCAGAGCTAGCAAAAACAAGTTGGACCTAGCCAAAATAAGTCAGACCTAGACAAAGCAAGTCGGACCTTACGTCGGACCTATCGTCGGACCTTGCAGGAGCTCGGACCTAGAGTCGGACCTTGTTAAAATGGTGTTTTGGTAGTATTCAAAACTTTTATCGTCAAAGCCAATGTATTCAGCACACATAGGTCTCACAATATCACCAAATCATGCTCAAATGATCTAGACTCGATGGCGATCCAATCCCCTTCACAATCCTAGCTTGAAACCTGGTGTTAGCGGCCCATTTCACGTTTTGCAAGCGGCGGCCATGGCGGGAATGATCGGGTGCCCGGTGAAACCCTAGTAACTGCCGTTCCCGAGCTACTTTGTGCCCACGTCGAGCTTCCTTGGGTGTCACTGATGCTGTAGAGCCGATCACTCGAGGTTTTCGTGGGCTGAAGTGATCGGTCGGCGGCGCCGAAGCTTCACCGAAGCCTTTGTACGCCGCCGACCTAGTTCGGGCCATAGATAGCTTGGGCCGACCCCACCAATGGTTTTCCCGTCCCCGAAAACCCTCGGGCGGTGAGTCTCCGGCCGAGAGGCGGCCGGGAAGCCGGGTCTGGCGAGCTTCGGTGGAGTTCCGGCGAGGGGGCAGCGCGGGAGCGGGAAACCGCCCGAGGAAGAAGAAGATCCGGGCGGGTCCCACGTGTCAGCAACCCAAATTTTAAATTTCTGATCTGCTGTGGCTCTGGGATCCATTGTGGCTGCGCGCCAAAAGAGTGTGGCCCGGTGTGGCTGGAATCCCAGTGGCTGAGATTTAAAACGTGGGCCCAAGTTCATTTTCAATAGCAAAACAGTTCCAGTTTGAGCTCCAACTTAGGAAATTCAAAATTTTGCTAGGAATTGGGTGATTCAAATTGGGTTAGACTCAGCTTGTCAAGATCTATCCCAATGTGCAACCCAATTTGTATGAAAATCATTATTAATTTCTGGAAAATTCTTTAAACTTTTCAGCAAAAGAATTTTAGAGGGAGTTTGGTTCATCCAAAAATCCTCAAATTTTGCCAGAATATTTTTTAGGATATTAGTGAACTCCTGTAAAAGTTTCAGCTCATTTGGAGTTGACTTGGTTAGGATAATTCTGATTTAAGCTTTCTGTGTTCAAATGAATGCAGAAACAATTCCAGAGAAGTTCCAAAACTTGGAAATTCAGTTCTGGGAAATTCTTAGCTCCAAAAATCCTAGGAAAATTCATGCATGCTTTATGAGCTATGTTTGAAATTTTGGTTCACTTGAATTTGCATTAAAGTGCAAATTTATTCATAATTAATTCGTTTTAGCCTAAATTCTTAGAGAATTTTCCTGAGTGATCTACTCATTGAAAAATTCTGAATTTTGGTCTAGATGACTTTCTTGTGACAAGGAACTCACATGAATATTTTCAGCTCAATTGGAGCCATGGATCAGTACTGTTCTATTCAACCTCATTTGGTGATCAACATCCAAGTGATGAAAAACACTTATCACTTGATCATAGTGCTTAAACCCAAACTCAAACCACTAGCACCAGTGTCATTTTAAATTCTTAAACAGAGTTCCAGTTTTAAACTTGTCTTTAGCACTTGTTAGCAAAAGCTTTACAATTAAACATATATGCATATTCATAACGTGTAGTGATTAAACGTGGAAAAGTGGAGGAGAAGTGAATCTGGGATCAAGGAGCAAGAAGAGCGGTGATTAAGCTTCAAGTCATCAACAACTAACTTCATCATTATCTGACTTTAGTCATCTGCAAAACCAAGGCAAGCTCCGGTTTGCATTTAAGTTATTTATAGAGTTTTTACTTTGTTCACAATTATGGTTTAGAGTTTGTATGTGCATTAGGTCAAGGATGCTTTATTCTCCAATTGCATGACCAAAGGAACCCTAGAGTCAAGGGTAGAATATAGTGTCCCGCTGTAGAAGGTTGCCATGCTAAATAGGTTATGACATCCGGTACAAGTCGAGTAGTAGGAATCTACTCGCGAGCTATAGTCGGGATCACATGGGTGTAGTTGAAAAAGGCAAACCAAAGTTTACATTTCTAAAGATGAGACCGGGCAGGAGGGTTAGGCAGTGACAAGACGAGGTCTTGGTCGAGTAGCTCTGCCTGTGTCGGTTAAGGACCGATCCGTGTGTGACTCCCATGAGCAAGTATTGAGTTGTGTACTGGATGCTTACTGCTATATGGGACCTAGGAAACCGATGTACCAGGTTAAATGGATTGTAGAGGCATACCACATCGTCTCGTTAGACCTATGAGCCCGAGACGACGTGACCGGTTCTACAGTCGAGTGTCCTGCGAAAGGTTGCCACATACGACGTAATGAAGGACGCCAGATTTGGGTCTTCATAGGCGGGCGTATGTGTCGAGTTATCCGGGCAGTGTTTGATTCGAATCACCGTCCCTCGCGGTTATTGAGTACCGCTTGCTCACTTGTTGTGACATAGTAATCAAGTTGTGTGAGAACAGTTTGCAAAGTTTTAATTGCTGCTATGATTATTGGAATTGCATGAAAACCTTGTTTGAAGTAGAAATAGAGCAAACTAAAGTTTTAATTTCCACCTTGGGACAAGTAACATTGGAACAAAGCATTTCTTGTTTGATTGTGGAGTCCCAATGTTGCTGGGCGCAAGGTTACTACTATGATGGCTAAAATCCGAAAGTTAAGGATGAACTCGTAGGCGAGTCTTTTTGCAAATTACATGTTTAAGTCTTAAGTTACTTTTATGTAGAGTTGCGTTCTTAGGAGAGACGGTTAAGTCTTGCTGAGCCTTGTGCTCACTCTTGCTATATGAGTGGTTTTGCAGGTTAACTTCGATGCTTATAAAGAGGGTTGTCCGGTAAGACTCGGAAACTTCCGAGTCGGTTAACACATGGAGAACCTAGCCGCTGCCATGTCTTCGTGTTGCTAGCGAGAGGAGTCCGCGGGCTGGACCTCCTCTTGAGTGCTCATTATTTATTCGACGTGAGTTGTTTGTAGTCTGCCGCTGTAGCTATTTGTTGTAAAATTATTTACAAAGAACACTTGTAAGCTTCTGCTTTTGATTTATGTAATACAGTTTTCCTTATATGTGTGCTGTTGGGTGCCGCATAACATGGCACCACCCATTGCGTTTCCCGGGCGGGTGCCCCGTCCCCGTGATACGGGCTGGGTAATGGCACATTGGTAATGGCACACGGAATAAGGATCGTATTACGACAAAAACTTAGGATACGGTGAGGAAACGGTATTACGCCCACATAAGGACTATAGTAGTATAGTTACTTAAAGTGGCATGACTAACATACTTGTTATAATTCTGAATTTTGATTATGTAACGACGCACCTACGCTCAGGTAAGCATGGTAAGGAACGCCACCGAAAGCGGTTCAATTTTGGTTAGCTCCCCTGACGAGGAAAGTGGTTCAGGGATAGATCTCACAGCTTGGTGTGAGACGTTAATATGAAACTCTTGGACTCTTCATGTTCCTGAGTTCATATGAAATGCTGATCCCTAGCGTGCATTGGGCAAGAAAGTGGAGACCCCATCGTGTGGTCAGTAACGCGATAGTGTGTTCTTCTGGAAATAGCCTAGGAGGACATACGCAGCGCTTGCCATCGGCGTGCCCTGCAAGGCAGTAGGTGGTATCTGTTGGGTTGATAAAATTCCCAACCGTGACGACCCGTTCGCGCTCTACTCGGGTTCCCCTTCGTGTGGTGTAAAAACACGATCACGTACCTTGAGACGTGGCTTAACTCAAGGACGACCGTATGGAAATGATACGGGCGTGTGTATTTACTTTCAAATATGGACCTGCCTGCAATGAAAATAACCATTGAGTGCATCACTATTGAGTGTTCTTCTGCAGGTACTAACCACATACGTATTCCGAGTAGCACACGTTTGCGAGTGACCGTCTTAGTGCCACTGATAATATGGATATGCCAGTATAATCCGGTTAGAATTTTCTTTGGTGAGGCTACATAGTACAGACATGTTTCTTACGGTGCATCGACACCGTACTACACTTAATAACCTCTTCCGTATAAATAAATGATTCATGAACTAACTTTCAACTAAAAATGGAAGTTTGAAACACATATTAGTTACTGAACTCTTATTTTGAGCTAAGATTCAAATGAGAGCATGACTAGGCGTCAAAGTTTTTAAAAACAGAGTGCTCTGTTTTCTGGCAGGATTTTTTGCTGGACTTTGACAGAGCATAATTCTGAGTAGCTTTGACCAATTAAGGTGTATGATACAGTTCTGGAAAGATTTTCAAGTGCTCTACCACTTCTTTGTAGACCTCCAGAGCAAAATCACACGTTAAGTTGGTGAAAGTCCAGTTGAAGGCAAACTGTTCAGAACCCGGACAGCAGCAACTTATTTCTCATGCACCTCAGTATCAACAAAGTGCACCAGAATGCTATTTCCCTCAAGATGTTGAAGATGATCATGGTGATTTCTCAGCTGGACCGAGTGGTGTCCCACTTCATATTGACAATGAACTCAACGTCAATGAAGCAACTGAACCGAGCAGCAACATTATGTCTGCGGGTCCAGTTCCAAAGAGTGATCTTGGACAGCAAAGAAAAGCCATGTCCAAAGTGGGAACTGTTAATTATGTGTCAGTAGATGATCTGCCCAAAGGAGGTTCAGTTCTTGCGGGCAGGTTCACATTAAATGACAATCTGGTTGTCATTCTATTCGACTCTGGTGCAACACATAACTACATTAGCAAGGCGACGGTGATCCGGGATCAGATCTCCACAATTACCACAAAAGGTTCTTACCTTATTCATTCGCCAGGTGGAGACATATCGACCAATGAAGTCGTTTCTAGAGCACCACTTTGTTTGGGTGGAGAAATTTATTCTACCACCCTCATTATTCTTGAAGATCAAGGAATCAATGCCATATTGGGAATAACATGGTTAACCTTCCATAGGGCTGTTCTGGATATCGAGAACAGGAGTGTTCATTTGGACTCTCCACTTCACAGGCGTCATACATTGTATCTCGGCAAAGCTATTTCCAAAGACCCGGAAGTATGTAATGCCGAAGCTTGCAAGTTAGAAGACATTCCGGTAGTCTGTGAATATCCGTACGTGTTTCCCGAAGATCTTCCAGGCTTACCACCTGAGCGCGAGGTGGAATTCAAAATAGAGTTGATACCGGGAACCACGCGATCTCTCGGAGACCATACAAAATGGCTCCGGATGAATTAGCTGAACTGAAAAAGCAACTAAAAGATCTGATGGACAAGGGGTTTATTCATCCAAGTTCATCACCATGAGGTTGCTCGGTCTTATTTGTAAAGAAGAAGGATGAGACGCTGAGGCTATGCATCGACTATCGTCCATTAAATGCTGTGAAAATAAAGAACAAATATCCACTACCAAGAATTGATATTCTCTTTGATCAGCTAGTGGGTGCTAAAGTCTTCTCCAAGATGGACTTAAGGTCGGGATATCATCAAATCAAGATTCGAGCAGAGGATATCCTGAAAACAGCATTCTCGACAAGATATAGACTCTATGAATATCTTGTCATGTCATTTGGGTTGACCAATGCTCCGGCTCACTTTATGTATCTTATGAACTCGGTGTTCATGCCGGAGCTGGATCAGTTCGTCGTGGACCCCAGCAAGATTGAACAAGTGCTGAAGTGGGAATCTCCCAAATCAGTCCACGAGGTCCGAAGTTTCCTAGGTTTAGCGGGGTATTATCGGAGGTTTATTCCGAGCTTCTCAAAGATTGCTAAACCAATGACGGAGCTGCTGAAGAAGGGCACTAAATACATGTGGAATGCAGCATGTGAATACACATTCAAAATTTTGGTGAAACATCTCACAACGGCTCCAGTTCTTGCTCAACCGGACACGACGAAGCCATTCGATGTATACTGTGATGCATCCGGCATCGGTCTCGGCTGCATTCTGATGCAAGAAGGGCGTGTAGTCGCCTATGGGTCTCGTCAACTGTGAAACCACGAGCAGCATTATCCAACTCACGATCTTGAGCTTGCTGCAGTGGTGTTGGCGTTAAAGATGTGGAGGCATTACCTACTTGGTAATCTTGTTCACCTCTACACCGACCATAAAAGCCTGAAGTATATCTTCACGCAGAAGGAGCTGAATATGAGACAACGGAGATGGTTGGAGCTCATAAAAGATTATGAAATTGAGATCCACTATCACCCGGGAAAAGCCAACGTGGTTGCCGACACGCTTAGTCGGAAAGCCCACGTTCACAACTTAGCGGTTGCTGAGTTGGAAGATGAAGAACCCAGCCTCCGTGTCATTCCGTATGGCCCGCTTTATAATCTCGCGCTTATTCCAACAATCCGTGAAGAGATTGTCGAGGCTCAAAGAAGAGACAGAGGTATGTCTCACATACGGAGAAGACTGGACAACGGAGAGGTGAAATGCTTCCGGAAGGATGAGAACGGTACAATATGGTTTAATGACCGTATAGTGGTATCGCGTAATATGAAACTCCGGAAAAAGATCTTGGATGAAGCCCACCTGTCAAAGTTTTCCATTCATCCCGAAAGTAACAAGAGGTACCAAGATTTGAAACAGAAATTTTGGTGGACGAGGATGAAGAGGGAGATTGCTAAATACGTATCCGAGTGTGATACGTGTAGACGGGTCAAGGCTGATCATATGCGGAAAGCCGGACCGCTACAACCTTTGAAGATACCGGCATGAAAGTGGGAGGATGTGAGTATGGACTTCATCTCGGATTACCGCTCACATCCAAGAAGCATGACTCGATATGGGTGATCGTCGACCGGTTGACGAAGTCGGCTCATTTCATACCGGTGAACACTCATTATCGAGCAAGGCAATATGCGGAGTTATTCATCTCCAGGATTATATGCTCACATGGTGTCCCGAAGACCATCATTTCAGATCGAGGTGCGCTGTTTGTTGCTCGTTTTTGGGAGCAGCTGCACGCCTCGTTGGGCACCAAGTTGATTAGGAGCTCCGCATATCACCCTCAAACCGATGGACAAACTGAGAGGGTGAATCAAGTACTTGAGGATATGTTGAGAGTGTGTGCCATCCACCACGGTAGGAATTGGGACGATCACCTACCGCTGGCGGAGTTTTCATACAACAACGGTTATCAAGCGAGTATTAAAATGGCACCATATGAAGCTCTCTACGGCCGGAAGTGTCGCACACCGCTGAATTGGTGTGAGTCCGGCGAAAGAGTTCTGTTTGGGATTGATCTTGTCAACGAAGCCGAAGACCGAGTTCGGTTGATACAAGAGAACTTAAAGGCTGCACAATCCCGACAGAAGAGCTACGCTGATCAAAGGCATAGGCCATTACATTTTGACGTTGGAGAGCACGTGTATCTTCGTGTATCTCCGATGAAGGGAATTCACCGGTTCGGTGTAAAGGGGAAACTCGCTCCCCGTTTTATTGGTCCTTTTGCTATCACGGAGAAGTGCGGACCCGTAGCCTACCGGCTGGAATTACCGGCAAGTCTAGCGGGTGTTCATGATGTATTTCATGTTTCACAGCTGCGGAAGTGCCTCAAATTCACCGCTGTTGTTCGCACCAAGGAAATCGACGAATTGAGACCGGACCTGACCTACACCGAGCGACCGGTTCAGATTTTGGATGAAAAGACCCGGGTAACCCGGAACCGGACGATCAAATTTTACAAGGTGCTGTGGAGTAATCACACCGCGGAAGAGGCGACGTGGGAAAGTGAAGATTATCTCCGCACCAACTATCCGGAATTTTTAGCTTTGTACAGCTTGTAATTACCTCTCCCGTCTCGTTCCTCTTTTGTAATCTCGGGACGAGATTCTTTTAAGGGGGGGAGGATTGTAAAAGTCCCAGAAATGTGTATGAATAAAAACTAAAGTTTGAGTTCATATGTGTGGCAAAGACATGAAAACTGGGACTTGCTAAAACTTTTCTTCATGCAAGGTAATACATGGATGAACATCCAACATGAGGTTCACCTTTTTACTTAAAAGTGTTGGACCAATAAGGAGTTAAATACCTCTTTGCATGTGAGTTTAAAATTCAGATTTGAAAATTCAAAGTTCACACATGAGGTGGTCAAGGACTTTGAATAAAAATGCAGCCATATAGATGGGATCATAGGGAGGAGTTTGCTCACCAACTTTCCATTTGTAGGGTGGGCTTAAAAGAGAACTAAAATAGAAGAAATTGCAAATTCTAAACCAAATTTAGGTTTAGTCTAGCAAATTCAAACTGAATTTGAAGAATTCAAATTCTAGCCCACCTTTTTAAAACTTAGCATTTTGGGGAATGAAAAGATCAGCTTGAGAAGATATTTGGTGAAGAAATGGGGGGTGGGACCCACAGGTCATAGAGCTAAAGGAGGAGACTTACTCCCTAAGTTTTGCTCTCGGTGGGAATTTTTCCCGAGCAGCTCGCGAGCGCCACCGAGCAGCTTGCCGGCGACAGCTCCTGCTGCCGGTCTCCACGCGCTGGCGCCCTGGGGTCGGTCCTGGCCGCGCCCCCAACATGATCACGTGCCCCCCGGCCGAAGCAAGACACAATTGCTTTCTTCTCCTCGCAAACAAACTGAGAGCCGAGCACCTCACCGCGCTGCTCCACTGCTCCCTGTCTCCCGGCAAGCCCAGCGCCTCTCCGGCAGGCTCAAGTGGACACAGAGGTGCGCCAGGAGGTACTGATCCTCATCCCGTCGTCCTCCTGCTCTCCCCCGACGCCGGCTTGCCGGAATTTGATTTTTGGCACCGGCGCACGTATAGAACAGACCGTGTTTAATTCGTGAAATTCTCCCAAACCGATTGATCATACCTCCTACAATTCAAACCACAGCAACTAGATGCCCTAGCGCCCTCCCACGCCGAAAACCAAAGAAAACCGACCCTCCTATGCTCCGGGCGACGAGAAATCGTCGCCGGTGGCCAAAACTGCCACGGTCCACGGTGATGACTAGGTTGCAGCCACTTTCTGCACAATTTGATCTCCGTTCCATGTTCCTAGAACCATATGGATGCTGTAGGACATCGTAGCTCGCCGGGAGATGCCTTGGACACGCTGGAACGCGTCCATGTCGAGCTCCCGAGCCGCCCCACCGGTGCCGACCCACCTACAGCCGTTTTCACGCGGGGAAACCTTGCCCGGCAGCTGCGCCACGTTCCCAGGAGCATGTAGGGCGAAACCAGAGCTCATTTGGTGGAGAAATGAGAGAGAACGAGCCATGCCAAGTTTTCTGCCGGTGTGCACCCGCGGGCTCTGGCGGGAGGTTGTAGAAGCACCTGACCCGTAGGCCCCACGTGCGACTGTGCTGTTTAAAATCAAACAGAGAGTTGTGCAAACTTGTAAAATGCATAACTTGGTGTAGGAAGCTCCAAAAATAGTGAGATAAATTTTGTTGGATTCCTCTAAGAGAGTACTATCCAGAGGTACAACCCAATAATTATGAAAACCCCTGGTTTTGGCTCATTAATTCATAGAAGGAAAAGCTTGTGGGAATTTCTCCAGGCGTTCTATGTATTGGAAAATCCCCAAATTTGGGCAGCAGAGTCGTCCGAGAATACTTGAACTCCAGTAAAATTTTCAGAAGCATTGGACCTCATTTGCTTGGCCAAATGTGGTGTTAATTCCTTATGTCTCTGAAAATGGGAAAATAAACCGAGGTCAATTTCAGAATTTTTCCCCAAACTTTAGAAGCTCATAACTCTTGCTAGGAATCCCCAAATTTAGTGATTCAAATTGGGTTGGATTCATATTGAATAGATATATCCAAATATACAACCCAATTTGTATGAAACGAATTATTTAATTCTGGAAAATTCTTGGACGTTTTTCTGAAAAAGAATTATTGAGGGAGTTTGGGTTATCCAAAAATACCCAAATTTTGCCAGAATATTATTTAGCATATTGTTGGCCTTCTAGAAAGTTTTCAGCTCATTTGAAGATCATTTGAGTAGGAATTTGCTAAAAACAATCTGCTGTGTTCATAAGAGTCCAGAAACATTTTCAGAAAATGTTTCCCACTTCAAAAATCTGTTCTGAGCCATCCATAGCTCCAAAAATCATAGGAAAATTTAGGCAAGCTCTCTGAGAAATACTTGGAATTGTAGTTCAATTAGTTGGGCATGAAAATGCACATTACCACATAATTAATTCTTTTGAATACAAATGCTTAAAGAATTGTTCTGGGAGAACTACCCAAGTAAAAGGGCTGAATTTTGGACCAGATGACTCTCATGTGATCAAGAACTCACATGTAAATTATCAACCCAAGATGAGTCCTGGAACTCACTGTTCTTATTCTCCATACTTGTGTATATGTGTTAATACATAAGAGATATTGTGAGAATTATGGAGGACACAATATGACTCCACATTAGCTGCAATTTGGCAAGCTAAATCCTTAGGTAGTATAGAACCTTCTGTAAAAGTTTTGCGGCTATTGGAGTTCTTGTTCTTCAGTTGCACTCAAATCCTTTCAGCTTATCTATTATGTTCATTACGGAACATGATTAGTGTATAGCTAAAGCCTTTAGGACAAATTAGTTTATTTCTGTTCTTTGCACAACAGAGGCAAACCAAGCCATGCTTGGCTTTTCCACACAACCTCTGTTACTAAGAGATTAATTCTATAACTTCTTTCCATTACATTCTATAAAACATGTGCATATGCATCTCAATAGGAACCATAACGAAGGGGACTCAAAGGAGTGATTCATCGAAGTGGGTCAAGCTCCGGAGAGTCAAGGGTGGATCTGCAAGGATACTAACTGCTTATATACGACTACCCTGCAAAACAGGCAAGCTCCGGTTTGCATTTAACAGCTGTTAAGTTTTTGTTTTGTATTCACTTTCGGTTAAGACATGAACTGTGCATTAGGTCTAGTGATTGATACTCCTCTTGCATAACCAAATGACCCAGGAGTATTGGGTAGGTGTCTTTCACCGTGTAGAACTGCCATGCTTAAGTACGGTTCGGTAGAAGTCGAGTGGTGAGATGCTACTCGCAGTTTCAGGAACAACAGGGGCATACGGGATTGGTTCGTAAATGAATTAGCAAGTTAAAGTTGAGACCGGAAGGTTGTAGGGCAGCAGGACATAGGGGCCTGGGTGCTGTAGACCTGTCCGTGTCGGTAAAGGACCGATCCGTATGCGGCCCTGTTGAACAAGTTTGAGTTGTGTACCGGACTCATGCTAGCTATATGGGACCCAGTAAACCGATGTACCTCGGGAAGCTGTCGTTGGGACTTTTCGGGTCGCCTCAGGCGGACGGCCGGCGTGCAGTATGTGGGGAATATTCTCATGACATCTCACGTCGGAAGGTGCACCATGAGAGTAGCTACTGTACGGGGCGACTTGATCGATTCGGCGGGGGTGAAACGGGGGAAAGGCTGCCACATACGACGTCAGTGATGGTTGTTGTAGGCAACATCGAGTACGGGCGTACGTGTCGTGTAGTCCGGATGTTATTGATTCAAATTACCGTCGCTCGTGGAATGGACCGAGCATACTTGTTCTCACAGTCGTGACGTAGTAAGAACTGGCATGAGAAAGGAACCAATCATTTTGATGTGAATTATCATACTAGCTTTGTATTGGATCTTGATGAATAGGCTAGTGCAAACTCGATTCTTTTATGCCATGAGCAATTTACATTGGGGGAAAACGTTTCTTGTTTGATTGTGGACTCCCGATGTGGCGTGCCCAAGGTTACTTAAAATGCTGCAATTAATACCTGAAAGTAAGGATTCACTTTTAGGCGAGTTTAATTATGCTCATGCCATCCTATGGTAGGTTCATAACCCCACTTAGAGTTTCATGTTTAGGGTGACGGTTAAGTCTTGCTGAGCGTTATGCTCACGGATGCTATCCGAGTTGTTTTGCAGGTAATTGACTCGATGTTTATGAGAAGGGATGCCGATGAGACTCGGCAACCTTCGAGTGCTTACTCAAAGAGCATCCTCGCCGCTGCAGATTGATCTTCGTGTTGCTAGTAAGAAACGTCCGCGGGCTGGACTGTTTCTTTGTTGCTAGTTTAGATATGAATCGTGAGAGTGATAGTCTTCCACTGTAGTTTACTCTGATATAACTATTTGTAAAACATTCGTGTACGCTTCCGCAAACTATTTATGTAATATGATGTGTGTTCATCGACCCGTGTGCTGTTGAGTGCCGCATAACACGGCACCACCCAACGAGGTCCCGTGGGGCCGTCTCAGCGTGGTATCTGAGCTGTTACACATGGTATCAGAGCTGCGTTGGGAACAGAGCACATATTGAGCATCATATTATGTCAAAAACTTAGGATACGGTGAGATAACGGTACTAGGCCCATATAAGGACTACTATTAGCATATTATGAAGGTGGCAACCTAACTTATGTGTTATGTCGGAAAATCGTGCATCTCGGGACGTCTATGTCTTGGGGGGTGCACGTATGCGCTGTCCACCAGTGCGCACAAGCTGAAGGGTGGAGCCTCACGGGTGGCAGGTAACCCGACTCGCTTTAGTATCCTCTACGACTCTTCATGTCGTTTGGGGTATTCGAGCAACGCTATTCCCTGACGTGCGTGGTGCAATTTGGGAGACCCCGTCACGTGGTCAGTAACGTGAACACGTAGCTCAAGGCGTGTTTGGCTTGAGAACACCTGGGCAAGTGATGACGGCCGTGTGTACGAACTGTATGGATACCGGGTTCGGTGTGCAGCCGAACCTGATGATTGAGTGTGGCTTATGTAGGTGCTAACCACGAAAACCTTAGTGCATGTAGAACACGTTTGCGAGGGGTCTTTTAGTGCCACCTAAGGATACGTATATGCCGGTGTAATCCGGTTAGCTTTTTCTTTGGTGAGGCAACGTAGTACCGTCATATGTCTTACGGTGCATCGTCACCGTACTACACTGGATAGTATTCTTACCTATGAAGAAATCATTCATGACTAACTTCCAAACTAAAAATGGATGTTATAAAGCACATAGTAGTTACTGAGCTCTTCATGTGAACTAAGTTTCAAAGAAGAGACTTGTTAGGCTTCTTTTGATCTCAAAGACAGAGTGCTCTGTTCAGACAGAAATTTTTTCTGGTCTTTAACAGAGTGTAACTCTGATTAGCTTGACCCAATGGAGGTGTTTGATACAGTTCTGGAAAGGTTATCAAGTGCTCTACAACTTTTGTGTAGAACTCCAGAGCCAAATCCGACACCAACGTGGTTATATGTCCAGATGAATGCAAACTGTTCAGAAAACAGAGCAGCTGCAAACTTCTCTGGATGTTGCTGTAAATTAGACACAACAGTCTGTAGGAAAATCTCTAAGGATCATATGATACACCATTGGAAAGGTTAGGAAATTTGCAACGATTTTGTAGTTCATAGTTTGTTCAGAATTGTATTCATTTGTATGTAAAACTGTGATAAAAACAGCCACATACAAAGGAGGTGCTGGCAAAATTTAGCCACAAAATTCTGTCAACTTTGAACAATCCTAACTTTTGATCCAGAGATGATCTAGGGGCATATGAGTACTCGTTGAAAAGATACTAAAGTTAATTTTAACTTTGGTATTCAACTTGAGTTATGAAAATGCTAGTAACTGGATCAAATTCTGAGTTAAGTACAGAAAGGTCTGTTCTGTACAGAATGAGGGACTGAATATGTTGGCTTTAGAAAGATGTGTAAACATGAAATTTTGTTATGCTTTCATAAAGTTTTAGCATGTTCATGTTTTACATACGTTCACATACTGCTGAGATCATGTTTTGACTCTCCTCAAAAATTATGCTTTTGCAGTATGGTGTGTACTCAGTCTCCGAGTAGGGTTGATAGTTCTCGCCAAGACGGTGATGACCCGACTCCACCACGGGCACCGCCATCAAGTCAAGAGAACACAAGACTACTCCAAGCCTTGGTACAACAAGGTTTACTCCAACGTGCACAACAGGACGTTCCACCTCGGAACGCCTATTTGGACTTCTTGGCGACACAACCGCCAGTTTTCATGGAAGCCAATGAACCAGTGGAAGCTGATCAGTGGCTTCGAGTTATGGAGTCCAAGTTTGGAGTGTTTGAGTGCAATGAGTGTCAGAAGACATCATTTGCAGCTCAACAGCTCCATGGAGCCGCCGGAAATTGGTGGTTTGCTTATCTCGCCACCGTTCCGGAAGGCCATCAAGTGGAATGGACGGAATTTCGTGAAGCATTCCGGGCTCGTCACATTCCTATGGGTTTTATCAAGGCCCAGCAGCAGGAATTCAGAAACTTGAAGCAGGGGGACATGAGTATCCTCGATTATGTGAGACGATTCAATCTTCTGGCACAATATGCTCCTGCTTATGCAACGAGCGAAGCTGCCATGTGTGACTACTTTTTCTATGGCTTGAGTGCCATACTAAAAGAGAAGTTAGCTTTATTCAATCAAGGCAGTTACACCGAGTTGACCAGTGCTGCTCTGCTGCAAGAACAAGCGACACTTGAGTGTCAAGCAGAGAAGAGGGACCGGGATGATGTGCAAGAAGACACACCAGTTGTTCCTCGCAAATACCGTGTGGTGTATCACACACCATCCGATGAAATATGGCAATCACCAGTGAGATCAACTCCGTACAGATTTCCTGCTCAATAATCTTATCTTGAAGCAGCGCCATTACCGCAGCAATGAATGATACCTGTTTCATCATTGCTGCAGCCAAGTACATCAACTTCTCAACCACAAGTCAACGAAGAACCGGGGAAACCTCCATGTTCTTATTGCCACCGTTCAGGGCATTTTAGGCAAGAATGCCGGGAGAAGTTGGTGAACACCAGACAGCCATCATCGTCAGGTGGTATGCCGCCACCTGCTCAAGTCCATGTAACAGCATTGCAATCCGGGAGTGTGCAACATCTGGCTATTGAGGATGTCCCGGAGGGAGCACCGGTGTTAGCGGGCATGTTCACTCTCAAAGACGTGCCCGTGCTCATACTTTTTGATTCCGGTGCAACCCATAATTTTATCAGCAAAACATGCGTGGATCAGCACCAATTATCCACCAATACTCCCACAACGAGTTTTCTTATACGTTCACCGGGAGGGAATATCTCTGCCAATCAGATTGTGTCCCGGTCAGCTTTGTGTTTGGGTGGAAAAATATACCCAACATCGCTGATTATGTTGGATAGACAGAAGATAGACATTATATTGGGGATGTCTTGGTTAAATCGTCACGGTGCCGTTCTCAATATCGGTAACCGGACTGTCTAGATTGACTCGCCGATTCACGGACAGCACACGCTGTTTTTAGACAGCGAAGATCCAGATATGGTAGAAGCCTACCACACGGAAGCGCTGAAGCTTGAAGATATTCCGGTGGTTCATGATTATCCCGACGTTTTTCCCGATGACTTACCGGGCATGCCGCCCGAGCGGGACGTCGAGTTCAAGATTGAACTGGCGCCGGGAACGACGCCTATTTCACGAAGGCCTTACAAGATGGCACCTAACGAGCTAGCGGAGTTGAAAGAGCAACTGAATGAACTCATGAGCAAGGGTTTCATACGACCAAGTTCTTCACCTTGGGGTTGCTCAGCGCTGTTCGTTAAGAAGAAGGACGAAACACTATGGCTATGTGTTGATTATCGTCCTGTCAATGATGTCACGATCAAGAACAAGTATCCTTTGCCTCGCATCGACATCCTGTTCGATCAACTTGTGGGTGCAAAGGTATTTTTGAAGATGGATCTTCGGTCGGGCTATCATCAAATCAAGATCCGACCGGAGGACATACCGAAGACAGCTTTCTCGACGAGATACGGACTCTACGAGTACCTCGTCATGTCATTTGGATTAACCAACGCTCCGGCACACTTCATGTATTTGATGAATTCTGTGTTCATGCCGGAGTTAGACAAGTTCGTCGTGGTATTCATCGACGACATATTGGTTTACTCCAAATCGGAAGAAGAGCACGCTGAACATCTGCGTATTGTGCTACAACGGTTACGGGAGCACCAATTGTATGCCAAGTTCAGCAAGTGCGAATTTTGGATTGATCAAGTGCCTTTCCTTGGCCATATTATTTCAGCAGAAGGGATTGCCGTGGACCCCAGCAAGATTGAACAAGTGCTGAAGTGGGAATCTCCCAAATCAGTCCACGAGGTCCGAAGTTTCCTACGTTTAGCGGGGTATTATCGGAGGTTTATTCCGAGCTTCTCAAAGATTGCTAAACCAATGACGGAGCTGCTGAAGAAGGGCACTAAATACATGTGGAATGCAGCATGTGAAGACACATTCAAAACTTTGGTGAAACATCTCACAACGGCTCCAGTTCTTGCTCAACCGGACACGACGAAGCCATTCGATGTATACTGTGATGCATCCGGCATCGGTCTCGGCTGCGTTCTGATGCAAGAAGGGCGTGTAGTCGCCTATGGGTCTCGTCAACTGTGAAACCACGAGCAGCATTATCCAACTCACGATCTTGAGCTTGCTGCAGTGGTGTTGGCGTTAAAGATGTGGAGGCATTACCTACTTGGTAATCTTGTTCACCTCTACACCGACCATAAAAGCCTGAAGTATATCTTCACGTAGAAGGAGCTGAATATGAGACAACGGAGATGGTTGGAGCTCATAAAAGATTATGAAATTGAGATCCACTATCACCCGGGAAAAGCCAACGTGGTTGCCGACGCGCTTAGTCGGAAAGCCCACGTTCACAACTTAGCGGTTGCTGAGTTGGAAGATGAAGAACCCAGCCTCCGTGTCATTCCGTATGGCGCGCTTTATAATCTCGCGCTTATTCCAACAATCCGTGAAGAGATTGTCGAGGCTCAAAGAAGAGACAGAGGTATGTCTCACATACGGAGAAGACTGGACAACGGAGAGGTGAAATGCTTCCGGAAGGATGAGAACGGTACAATATGGTTTAATGACCGTATAGTGGTACCGCGTAATATGAAACTCCGGAAAAAGATCTTGGATGAAGCCCGCCTGTCAAAGTTTTCCATTCATCCCGAAAGTAACAAGAGGTACCAAGATTTGAAACAGAAATTTTGGTGGACGAGGATGAAGAGGGAGATTGCTAAATACGTATCCGAGTGTGATACGTGTAGACGGGTCAAGGCTGATCATATGCGGAAAGCCGGACCGCTACAACCTTTGAAGATACCGGCATGAAAGTGGGAGGATGTGAGTATGGACTTCATCTCGGATTACCGCTCACATCCAAGAAGCATGACTCGATATGGGTGATCGTCGACCGGTTGACGAAGTCGGCTCATTTCATACCGGTGAACACTCATTATCGAGCAAGGCAATATGCGGAGTTATTCATCTCCAGTATTATATGCTCACATGGTGTCCCGAAGACCATCATTTCAGATCGAGGTGCGCTGTTTTTTGCTCGTTTTTGGGAGCAGCTGCACGCCTCGTTGGGCACCAAGTTGATTAGGAGCTCCGCATATCACCCTCAAACCGATGGACAAACTGAGAGGGTGAATCAAGTACTTGAGGATATGTTGAGAGTGTGTGCCATCCACCACGGTAGGAATTGGGACGATCACCTACCGCTGGCGGAGTTTTCATACAACAACGGTTATCAAGCGAGTATTAAAATGGCACCGTATGAAGCTCTCTACGGCCGGAAGTGTCGCACACCGCTGAATTGGTGTGAGTCTGGCGAAAGAGTTCTGTTTGGGATTGATCTTGTCAACGAAGCCGAAGACCGAGTTCGGTTGATACAAGAGAACTTAAAGGCTGCACAATCCCGATAGAAGAGCTACGCTGATCAAAGGCGTAGGCCATTACATTTTGACGTCGGAGAGCACGTGTATCTTCGTGTATCTCCGATGAAGGGAATTCACCGGTTCGGTGTAAAGGGGAAACTCGCTCCCCGTTTTATTGGTCCTTTTGCTATCACGGAGAAGTGCGGACCCGTAGCCTACCGGCTGGAATTACCGGCAAGTCTAGCGGGTGTTCATGATGTATTTCATGTTTCACAGCTGCGGAAGTGCCTCAAATTCACCACTGTTGTTCGCACCGAGGAAATCGACGAATTGAGACCGGACCTGACCTACACCGAGCGACCGGTTCAGATTTTGGATGAAAAGACCCGGGTAACCCGGAACCGGACGATCAAATTTTACAAGGTGCTGTGGAGTAATCACACCGCGGAAGAGGCGACGTGGGAAAGTGAAGATTATCTCCGCACCAACTATCTGGAATTTTTAGCTTTGTACAGCTTGTAATTACCTCTCCCGTCTCGTTCCTCTTTTGTAATCTCGGGACGAGATTCTTTTAAGGGGGGAGGAATGTAAAAGTCCCAAAAATGTGTATGAATAAAAACTAAAGTTTGAGTTCATATGTGTGGCAAAGACATGAAAAATGGGACTTGCTAAAACTTTTCTTCATGCAAGGTAATACATGGATGAACATCCAACATGAGGTTCACCTTTTTACTTAAAAGTGTTGGACCAATAAGGAGTTAAATACCTCTTTGCATGTGAGTTTAAAATTCAGATTTGAAAATTCAAAGTTCACACATGAGGTGGTCAAGGACTTTGAATAAAAATGCAGCCATATAGATGGGATCATAGGGAGGAGTTTGCTCACCAACTTTCCATTTGTAGGGTGGGCTTAAAAGAGAACTAAAATAGAAGAAATTGCAAATTCTAAACCAAATTTAGGTTTAGTCTTGCAAATTCAAACTGAATTTAAAGAATTCAAATTCTAACCCACCTTTTTAAAACTTAGCATTTTGGGGAATGAAAAGATCAGCTTGAGAAGATATTTGGTGAAGAAATGGGGGGTGGGACCCACAGGTCATAGAGCTAAAGGAGGAGACTTACTCCCTAAGTTTTGCTCTCGGTGGGAACTTTTCCCGAGCAGCTCGCGAGCGCCACCGAGCAGCTTGCCGGCGACAGCTCCTGCTGCCGGTCTCCACGCGCTGGCGCCCTGGGGTCGGTCCTGGCCGCGCCCCCAACGTGATCACGTGCCCCCCCCCGGCCGAAGCAAGACACAATTGCTTTCTTCTCCTCGCAAACAAACTGAGAGCCGAGCACCTCACCGCGCTGCTCCACTGCTCCCTGTCTCCCGGCCAGCCCAGCGCCTCTCCGGCAGGCTCAAGAGGCCACAGAGGTGCGCCAGGAGGTACTGATCCTCATCCCGTCGTCCTCCTGCTCTCCCCCGACGCCGGCTCGCCGGAATTCGATTTTTGGCACCGGCGCACGTATAGAACAGACCGTGTTTAATTCGTGAAATTCTCCCAAACCAATTGATCATACCTCCTACAATTCAATCCACAGCAACTAGATGCCCTAGCGCCCTCCCACGCCGAAAACCAAAGAAAACCGACCCTCCTATGCCCCGGGCGACGAGAAATCATCGCCGGTGGCCAAAACTGCCACGGTCCACGGTGACGACTAGGTTGCAGCCACTTTCTGCACAATTTGATCTCCGTTCCATGTTCCTAGAACCATAGGGATACTGTAGGACATCGTAGCTCACCGGGAGATGCCTTGGACACGCTGGAACGCGTCCATGTCAAGCTCCCGAGCCGCCCCGCCGGTGCCGACCCACCTACAGCCGTTTTCACGCGGGAAACCTTGCCCGGCAGCTGCGCCACGTTCCCAGGAGCATGTAGGGCGAAACCGGAGCTCATTTGGTGGAGAAATGAGAGAGAACGAGCCATGCCAAGTTTTCTGCCGGTGTGCACCCGCGGGCTCTGGCGGGAGGTTGAAGAAGCACCTGACCCGTGGGCCCCACGTGCGACTGTGCTGTTTAAAATCAAACAGAGAGTTGTGCAAACTTGTAAATGCATAACTTGGTGTAGGAAGCTCCAAAAATAGTGAGATAAATTTTGTTGGATTCCTCTAAGAGAGTACTATCCAGAGGTACAACCCAATAATTATGAAAACCCCTGGTTTTGGCTCATTAATTCATAGAAGGAAAAGCTTGTGGGAATTTTCCAGGAGTTCTATGTATTGGAAAATCCCCAAATTTGGGCAGGAGAGTCTTCCGAAAATACTTGAACTCCAGTAAAATTTTCAGAAGCATTGGACCTCATTTGCTTGGCCAAATGTGGTGTTAATTCCTTATGTCTCTGAAAATGGGAAAATAAACCGAGGTCAATTTCAGAATTTTTCCTAAAACTTTAGAACCTCATAACTCTTGCTAGGAATCCCCAAATTTAGTGATTCAAATTGGGTTGGAGTCATATTGAATAGCTCTGTCCAAATCTACAACCCAATTTGTATGAAACGAATTATTTAATTCTGGAAAATTCTTGGAAGGTTTTCTGAAAAAAGAATTATTGAGGGAGTTTGGGTTATCCAAAAATACCCAAATTTTGCCAGAATATTCTTTAGCATATTGTTGACCTTCTAGCAAATTTTAAGCTCATTTGAAGATCATTTGAGTAGGAATTTGCTAAAAAATTCTGCTGTGTACATAAGAGTCCAGAAACATTTTCAGAAAATGTTTCCCACTTCAAAAATCTGTTCTGAGCCATCCATAGCTCCAAAAATCATAGGAAAATTTAGGAAAGCTCTCTGAGACATACTTGGAATTTTAGTTCAATTAGTTTGGCATGAAAATGCACATTACCACAGAATTAATTCTTTTGAGTACAAATGCTTAAAGAATTGTTCTGGGAGAACTACCCAAGTAAAAGGGCTGAATTTTGGACCAGATGACTCTAATGTAATCAAGAACTCACATGTAAATTATCAACCCAAGATGAGTCCTGGAACTCACTGTTCTTATTCTCCATACTTGTGTATATGTGTTAATACATAAGAGATATTGTGAGAATTATGGAGGACACAATATGACTCCACATTAGCTGCAATTTGGCAAGCTAAATCCTTAGGTAGTATAGAACCTTCTGTAAAAGTTTTGCGGCCATTGGAGTTCTTGTTCTTCAGTTGCACTCAAATCCTTTCAGCTTATCTATTATGTTCATTACAGAACATGATTAGTGTATAGCTAAAGCCTTTAGGACAAATTAGTTTATTTCTGTTCTTTGCACAACAGAGGCAAACCAAGCCATGCTTGGCTTTTCCACACAATCTCTGTTACTAAGAGATTAATTCTATAACTTCTTTCCATTACATTATATAAAACATGTGCATATGCATCTCAATAGGAACCACAACGAAGGGGACTCAAAGGAGTGATTCATCGAAGTGGATCAAGCTCCGGAGAGTCAAGGGTGGATCTGCAAGGATACTAACTGCTTATATACGACTACCCTGCAAAACAGGCAAGCTCCGGTTTGCATTTAACAGCTATTAAGTTTTTGTTTTGTATTCACTTTCGGTTAAGACATGAACTGTGCATTAGGTCTAGTGATTGATACTCCTCTTGCATAACCAAATGACCCATGGAGTATTGGGTAGGTGTCTTTCACCGTGTAGAACTGCCATGCTTAAGTACGGTTTGTTAGAAGTCGAGTGGTGAGATGCTACTCGCAGTTTCAGGAACAACAGGGGCATACGGGATTGGTTCGTAAATGAATTAGCAAGTTAAAGTTGAGACCGGAAGGTTGTAGGGGCAGCAGGACATAGGGGCCTGGGTGCTGTAGACCTGTCCGTGTCGGTAAAGGACCGATCCGTATGCGGCCCTGTTGAACAAGTTTGAGTTGTGTACCGGACTCATGCTGGCTATATGGGACCCAGTAAACCGATGTACCTCGGGAAGCTGTCGTTGGGACTTTTCGGGTCGCCTCAGGCGGACGGCCGGTGTGCAGTATGTGGGGAATATTCTCATGACATCTCACGTCGGAAGGTGCACCATGAGAGTAGCTACTGTACGGGGCGACTTGATCGATTCAGCGGGGGTGAAACGGGGGAAAGGCTGCCACGTACGACGTCAGTGATGGTTGTTGTAGGCAACGTCGAGTACGGGCGTACGTGTCGTGTAGTCCGGGTGTTATTGATTCGAATCACCGTCGCTCGCGGAATGGACTGAGCATACTTGTTCTCACAGTCGTGACATAGTAAGAACTTGCATGAGAAAGGAACTAATCATTTTGATGTGAATTATCATACTAGCTTTGTATTGGATCTTGATGAATAGGCTAGTGCAAACTCGATTCTTTTATGCCATGAGCAATTTACATCGGGGGAAAGCATTTCTTGTTTGATTGTGGACTCCCGATGTGGTGTGCCCAAGGTTACTTAAAATGCTGCAATTAATACCTGAAAGTAAGGATTCACTTTTAGGCGAGTTTAATTATGCTCATGCCATCCTATGGTAGGTTCATAACCTCACTTAGAGTTTCATGTTTAGGGTGACGGTTAAGTCTTGCTGAGCGTTATGCTCACGGATGCTATCCGAGTTGTTTTGCAGGTAATTGACTCGATGTTTATGAGAAGGGATGCCGATGAGACTCGGCAACCTTCGAGTGCTTACTCAAAGAGCATCCTCGCCGCTGCAGATTGATCTTCGTGTTGCTAGTAAGAAACGTCCGCGGGCTGGACTGTTTCTTTGTTGCTAGTTTAGATATGAATCGTGAGAGTGATAGTCTTCCACTGTAGTTTACTCTGATATAACTATTTGTAAAACATTCGTGTACGCTTCCGCAAACTATTTATGTAATATGATGTGTGTTCATCGACCCGTGTGCTGTTGAGTGCCGCATAACACGGCACCACCCAACGAGGTCCCGTGGGGCTGTCTCAGCGTGGTATCTGAGCTGTTACATGGATCATGGCAATTACAGAATCATGAACAACATTATCCAACTCATGATCTCGAGCTTGCTGCCGTGGTGTTAGCTTTGAAGATGTGGAGACATTACCTATTGGGAAATCTGGTTCATCTCTACACCGACCACAAAAGGTTGAAGTACATATTCACTCAAAAAGAGTTGAATATGCGACAACGGCGATGGTTGGAGCTGATCAAAGACTATGAGATTGAAATTCATTATCATCCGGGCAAGGCAAATGTGGTTGCTGATGCACTCAGCCGGAAGTCTCATATTTATAATCTGACCATTACGCCGATAGAAGAGGAAGAACCGAGTCTCTACTTGGTTCCATATGGAGCTCTACATAATTTGGCTCTCGTACTCACATTAAAAGAGGAGGTTATGGAAGCTCAAAGGAGAGACAAGGGCATGGCTCATATTAAAAGGAGGTTGAAGAACGGGGAGATGAAATGTTTCCGGTTAGATGATGAAGATACCTTATGGTTCAAGGACCTGATAGTCGTACCCCGGGATATGAGGCTGCGGAAGAAAATTTTGGATGAGGCTCACTTATCCAAATTTTCTATTCATCCAGGCAGCAATAAAATGTACCAAGACCTCCGGAAAAAGTTTTGGTGGACAGGTATGAAATGTGAAGTTGCAAAGTACGTTTCAGAATGTGATACGTGTCGCAGAGTTAAGGCCGACCATGTAAAGAAGTCGGGCCTGCTGCAACCACTACAAATACCGGCATGGAAGTGGGAAGACTTGAGTATGGATTTCATCGTCGGGTTGTCAATGACCTCCCACAACCATGATTCGATTTGGGTAATCATTGACCGATTAACCAAATCAGCACGTTTCATCCCTGTGCATACCAACTACAACGCCAAGCAATATGTGGAGTTGTACATAGCACGAATCTTATGCTTGCATGGAGTTCCCCGTACCATTGTCTCCGACAGAGGATTGCTGTTCGTAGCCTGTTTCTGGGAGCAGCTACACACATCCTTGGGAACCAAATTGATTTGAAGCTCTGCGTATCACCCTCAAACCGATGGGCAAACTGAGAGGGTGAATCAAATACTTGAAGATACGCTAAGGGCGTGTGCCATCCACCACGGTAAGAGCTGAGATGATCACTTACCGTTGGCAGAGTTCTCGTATAACAATGGTTATCAAATGAGCATAAAAATGGCACCTTATGAATCTCTCTACGGCTGGAAGTACCGCACACCCTTGAACTGGTGTGAATCCGGCGAGAGAGTTATTTACGGGATTGATCTCGTAAATGAAGCAGAAGAGCGGGTAAGGCTTATTCAAGCAAATCTTAAAGCCGCTCAGTCCAGACAAAAGAGCTATGCGGATAAGAGACGTCGTCCTCTGGAATTTCAAGTTGGAGACCACGTATATCTCCGCGTATCTCCTATGGAGGGCATTCATCGATTCGGAGTAAAAGTAAAATTAGCTCCGCGTTTTATCAGTCCCTTCGCCATCATCGAAAGGTGTGGACCCGTGGCATACCATTTGGAGTTACCGGCAGCCTTAGCTGGAGTTCGTAACACCTTCCACATATCTCAGTTGAGGAAGTGCTTGAAAGTTCAAACGGAGATTCTTACGGAAGGCATAGCAGCTTTGAAGCCGGACCTTACTTATGTTGAGTGTCCAACCCGGATAATTGATGAAAAGACTCGTGAGACCAGAAACCGGACGATGTGATTTTTCAAGGTGCTATGGGAAAATCACACATCCGATGAAGCTACATGGGAAAGCGGGGAATATTTACAACTCAATCATCCGGAGCTATTAGAGGCTTATGTACCATAGTCGTCCTCCCCACATTGTTCTTAATCACGAATCTCGGGACGAGATTCTTTTTAGGGGGGAGGAATGTAAAAGTCCCAAAACTTGTAAATGGAAAACTTTAGTGGTGAATAAAGTTGAGTTTAAATCCATGAAATGGGACTTGCAAAAACTTTTTGTTTAAACATGTAATTGTTGGCATGTGCAAGAGGACTTTAAATTCTGTTTGAACTAAAGGGTTCACTTCAAGGAAAAGGCGGCCGTTTCCAAAAAGGAAATTCAAACTGTTGTTTAAAAATTTGTATTTGCAGTGGCCAACTCAAAGATCAGAGGGCATATTCAAATTCTTCATGTTTGAATTAGTGAGAATGCAAATTTTGAGAAAGTTTGGAGTTGCTTTGATATGAATATCAAAGGGGCTTATGAATTTCCTTGAAATTTGAATTCAAATTTAAAACTGAGGTAAAACTTGGTCAATTTGCCAAATGGGTTTCAAATTTAGGCCCTCATGATTGAAGTTTGCACTGTGCCAAAAATTGGAGATATTTGGGGAGAGAATACAGTGGGACCCAATTGTCATTGAGAGGAGGAAACTTGCAACCAAAGTCTCTGTTGATTTTGATCAGTTTCCACTCAAACTCACCGAAGGGCTGCGGGTGCCACCGAGACTTCACGGGGAGGACACCTCCTGGTTCTACTCTCGTGCTGGCGACCTGCTCGGCGTTCCACTCGCTTCTCAGCATGTTCAGTTTGTCCCCTAACCCGAGCTGTGGTGCCCTGCCTCTTCCTCGAGCAACAGCCGAACAGCACTTTGCCGCCGCCTCTGTGCTCCAATCAAAAATTGGCAGAAACTTGCACACACCGCCTTCCCGAGCTGAAAAATGGCAAAGCCTGGTCGCCCTTCACCTCCTCAGCCCGACAGACCGCAGCTCCCGGCGTTCCCCACCCTAGAACAGGGGGTGTTGCGGCAAGCCGAGGGTAACCGACGAGCAAGCTCGCGTGGACAGCTCACCACAGTGAGTTTCACGCTCAAGAAAAGATGCTCAGAGATGCGCTGGACCACCGTGGTGCTTCTCCCCGAAGCTCAGCTCAAGCGGTGATCTCTAGCGGCCGAATTCGAAGTTTTTCTCCAGGTGCACGACCACGGACCCTCCGGTACGGATCTCTACAATTCGCGCTTAATTCTCACTTAGAGATTACCAAATCGTGCTCAAATGATCTAGACTCGATGGCGATCCAATCCCCTTCACAATCCTAGCTTGAAACCCGGTGTTAGCGGCCCATTTCACATTTTGCGAGCGACGGCCATGGCGGGAACAATCAGGCGCCTGGTGAAACCCTAGTAACCGCCGTTCCCGAGCTACTTTGTGCCCACGTCGATCTTCCTTGGGTGTCACTGATGCTGTAGAGCCGATCGCTCGAGGTTTTCATGGGCTGACGTGATTTGTCGTCAGCGCCGAAGCTTCACCGAAACCTTTGCACGCCACCGACCTAGTTCCGGCCATATATAGCTTGGGCCGACCCCACCAATGGTTTTCCCGTCCCTGAAAACCCCCAGGAGGTGAGTATCCGGCTGAGAGGCGGCCGGGAAGCCGGGTCCGGCGAGCTCCGGTGGAGTTCCGGCGAGGGGACAGCGCAGGAGCGGGAAACCGCCCGAGGAAGAAGAAGACCCGGGCGGGTCCCATGTGTCAGCGACCCAAATTTTAGATTTCTGATCTGCTTTGGCTCTGGGATCCATTGTGGCTGCATGCAAAAAGAGTGTGGCCTGGTGTGGCTGGAACCCAGTGGCTAAGATTTAAAACGTGGGCCCAAGTTCAATTTCAATAGCAAAACAATTCCAGTTTGAGCTCCAACTTAGGAAATTCAAACTTTTGCTAGGAATTGGGTGATTGAAATTGGGTTAGGCTCAGATTGTCAAGATCTATCCAAATGTGCAACCCAATTTGTATGAAAATCATTATTAATTTCTGGAAAATTCTTTAAACTTTTCAGCAAAAGAATTTTAGAGGAAGTTTGGTTCATCCAAAAATCCTCAAATTTTCCAGAATATTCTTTAGTGAACTCCTGTAAAAGTTTCTGCTCATTTGGAGTTGATTTGGTTAGGATAATTCTGATTTAAGCTTTCTGTGTTCAAATGAATGCAGAAACAATTCCAGAGAAGTTCCAAAACTTGGAAATTCAGTTCTGGGAAATTCTTAGCTCCAAAAATCCTAGGAACGTTCATGCATGCTTTCTGAGTTATGTTTGAAATTTTGGTTCACATGAATTTGCATTAAAGTGCAAATTTATTCAGAATTAATTCGTTTTAGCCTAAATTCTTAGGGAATTTTTCTGAGTGATCTACTCATTGAAAAATTCTGAATTTTGGTCTAGATGACTTTCTTGTGACAAGGAACTCACATGAAAATTTTCAGCTCAATTGGAGCCCTGGATCAGTACTGTTCTATTCAACCTCATTTGGTGATCAACATCCAAGTGATCAAAAACACTTATCACTTGATCATAGTGCTTAAACCCAAACCACTAGCACCAGTGTCATTTTAAATCTTAACAGAGTTCCAGTTTTAAACTTGTCTTTAGCACTTGTTAGCAAAAGCTTTACAATTAAACATATATGCATATTCATAACGTGTAGTGATTAAACGTGGAAAAGTGGAGGAGAAGTGAAGCTGGGATCAAGGAGCAAGAAGAGCGGTGATTAAGCTTCAAGTCATCAACAACTAACTTCATCATTATCTGACTTTAGTCACCTGCAAAACCAAGGCAAGCTCCGGTTTGCATTTAAGTTATTTATAGAGTTTTTACTTTGTTTACAATTATGGTTTAGAGTTTGTATGTGCATTAGGTCAAGGATGCTTTATTCTCCAATTGCATGACCAGAGGAACCCTAGAGTCAAGGGTAGAATATAGTGTCCCGTTGTAGAAGGTTGCCGTGCTAAATAGGTTATGACATCCGGTACAAGTCGAGTAGTTGGAATCTACTCGCGAGCTATAGTCGGGATCACATGGGTGTAGATGAAAAAGGCAAACCAAAGTTTACATTTCTAAAGATGAGACCGGGCAGGAGGGTTAGGCAGCGACAAGAAGAGGTCTTGGTCAAGTAGCTCTGCCTGTCTCGGTTAAGCACCGATGCGTGTGCGACTCCCATGAGCAAGTATTGAGTTGTGTACCGGATGCTTACTGCTATATGGGACCTAGGAAACTGATGTACCAGGTTAACTGGATTGTAGAGGCATACCACATCGTCTCGTTAGACCTATGAGCCCGAGACGGCGTGACCGGTTCTACAGTCGAGTGTCCTGCGAAAGGTTGCCACATACGACGTAATGAAGGACGCCAGATTTGGGTCTTCATAGGCAGGCGTATGTGTCGAGTTATCCAGGCAGTGTTTGATTCGAATCACCGCCCCTCGCGGTTATTGAGTACCGCTTGCTCACTTGTTGTGACGTAGTAATCAAGTTGTGCGAGAACAGTTTGCAAAGTTTTAATTGCTGCTATGATTATTGGAATTGCATGAAAACCTTGTTTGAAGTAGAAATAGAGCAAACTAAAGTTAATTTCCACCTTGGGACAAGTAATATTGGAATGAAGCGTTTCTTGTTTGATTGTGGAGTTCCAAAGTTGCTGGGCGCAAGGTCACTACTATGATGGCTAAAATCTGAAAGTTAAGGATGAACTCGTAGGCGAGTCTTTTTGAAAATTACATGTTTAAGTCTTAAGTTACTTCATGTAGAGTTGCATGCTTAGGAGAGACAGTTAAGTCTTGCTAAGCCTTGTGCTCACTCTTGCTATATGAGTGGTTTTGCAGGTTAACCTTGACGCTTATAAAGAGGGTTGTCCGGTGAGACTCGAAAACTTCCGAGTCGGTTAAACCATGGAGAACCTAGCCGCTGCCATGTCTTCGTGTTGCTAGCGAGAGGAGTCCGCGGGCTGGACCTCCTCTTGAGTGCTCATTAGTTATTCGACGTGAGTTGTTTGTAGTGTGCCGCTGTAGCTATTTGTTGTAAAATTATTTACAAAGAACATTTGTAAGCTTACTCTTTTGATTTATGTAATACAGTTTTCCTTATATGTGTGCTGTTGGGTGCCGCATAACACGGCACCACCCAATGCAATTCCCGGGCAAGTGGCTCGGCCCCGTGATACGGGACGGGCCGGGGTTCCCTCATAAACACACCCTTGAAAGCAATAGAGTCATCACTCCTTCTAGAGACGGTCACACCCTCATTAGTGAACAAGCAATTATAACCTTTGTCACATAGTTGAGATATGGACAGGAGGTTATAATCTAAGGAATCAACATGTAAAACATGAGAAAGTGTGTGTTGTGAAGAGAAGGCTATTTTACCGGTACCTAGTACCTTTCCTTGACTATTGTCACCAAAACAGACGCCTTCGCTTGAGTCTTCATTTTGTTCGTACTCCACAAACATTTTTCTTTCTCCGGTCATATGATTGGTGCATCCACTATCTAGCACCCATTTCGCTCCACCGGATGCATATGCCTGCAAGAAGGAAACTATGCTTTGGTTTTAGGTACCCAAGATTGCTCGGGTCCTTTGAGGTTAGTGACAAGTGACTTGGGCACCCACACACGAGACTTGGTGTTCTCATGGCGTGGCCCAACATATTTGGCATGAACTTTTCCAAAACTGTTTTTCATAAGCACATATGAAGCATCAAAGGTTCTAAACAAGATTTGTTGTTCATATGAGTTTTCAATGTTAATTTTATCAACGTTGTTATGATTTCCAGCTTGGGAGGAATTTCCCTTGACAAAGACAATGCTCTTCTTATCATACTTGTGGCTTCTAGCGTTTTGCCTTTCACCATAAGAATACCCAAGGCCGTGTTTTACATTAGGAGGTCTTGTGACCAAGTATGCACTACGTGCATACTTGACCTTCTCCTTGTCAAACATGCCACTTTGAGAGGGATGCTTGTTTTTTGTCAAATTTGACTTTTCTTTT
Source organism: Neostapfia colusana (assembly GCA_030760725.1). Lineage (NCBI taxonomy): Eukaryota > Viridiplantae > Streptophyta > Magnoliopsida > Poales > Poaceae > Neostapfia > Neostapfia colusana. The sequence goes on from JASWHV010000011.1 coordinate 24,752,977, forward strand.
ATGTGGGTGTCATTTTTAGTACATGTACAAGTTACAAGAGTTTTGGATTCAACATGTTGAGAAGGTGAGCTTAAATAGGATGAAGAACCACTTTGCATGAGTGACTCAACTTGCGCCTCAAGAATCTTGTTAACCTTGGTTAAGTTAGCAAGTTCATCCTTGAGTGCAATATTTGAGTCTTTTAGCTTCAAACAAGTATCCTTGCTTGAAGCTAACTCAAGCTCAAGTGATTTGCTTCACTCCTTTTCAATCTCAAGAAGCCCTTCAATCTTATGATATTTCTCCTTTTGGAGAATGGTCATATCTTCTTGTCGATTGACTAGCTCCTCCTTATCAACTATCTCATCCATTAGAATTTTCATTTTAGCTATAGTATTTTTATCTAAACCTCTAAGCATGTCTTCATCATCACTAGAATTATCAATATCACTAGTAAAAGAATGCAAAGAGGGAGATTTGGTTTTAACCTTTCTTTTTCCTTCCTTGGCCATTAGGCATGTGTGGTTGGTGTCCTTCCATGCTCCCATGGTTGGGAATAGAGTAGACTTCATGGTAGGCTTCTTGATAGCTATAGTGGCCATCTCCTATTCTTCTTCAGATGAGGACTCATCATTGGAGTCCCATTCCTTCCCTAGATGTGCTTGGCCATATTGCTTCTGTTTCTTGAATATTTTCTTTTGTTGAGTCTTGTTGTCTTTACTCTTCCTCTTGTTGTATTCATGTGTACAATCAACCATGAAATGATCATATTCTCCATAATAGTAGCATGCGCGCCTCGTCTTGGATCTTTGTTTGTCCTTCTATATTCTTTCATTTCAGTTTCCACCCTTTTTTCTTCTCATCATTTTCTTGAAGTTTTTTGATGAAGAGGATCATGTCTTCTTCATTGATATTAGTGCTTTCATCATCACCATCATCGTCCTCAAGAGCTTCTAGAGATTCTTTTGATGCTGGCTTGCATGTTGCCTTTAGTACAACTCCTCTCTTCTTTGCCAAGGTGAGGTCGGCAAGTTCCTTGACATGCTTGGCTTCCTTCTCGATCATTTCAAAGTTGATGATCTTGCCAAGAATCTCGTCCGGGGTCATTTTGTGAAACCCGGGACTTTCTCTGATCATGGAATAGAGTGTCAAGTTTTGATTTTCTTCCGCAGAGTGTCAAGTTTCCGATCATGGAACAGAGTGTCAAGTTTCTGATCATCGAACAGAATGTCATTTTGTGAAAGCCGGGACTTTCTCTGATCATTGTCATCTTGTCGTTGTCTTCAATTTTCTTCCCGTTGGGGGAGAGTGTCTTCTTCTGCATAAGCGCCTTTAATTGGAGCATCTCCTCATCATCATCCTAGCATCCCTGAATGGCATTGAGGAGCTTCTCCAACTTTTGGTTCCCTTCGTCACCACCATTTTCATGATGGAAGCCCTTGGATTCACCCTTGATTTTCAACATCGTCTCTTCGAGTGGTGATACTCTTCTGAAGAGTTTGGCTCTGATACCAATTGAATGCAGCCTAGAGGGGGGTGAATAGGCTCTTTGAATTTTTTAGGTGGTTTCCTGAAACACTTAGCGAACTGATTAATTCCAGATGGGTTGGACTAGTCTGATATGGTGCGGACTAGTCCGGTATGATCGTAATTAAAGGATCAAAGTGAGACTTGTTCCCACTTCAGGTGTTTGTGCAGCGGAAAATAAATGATTATTCAAGTATAGTGAAGTAAGACACAATAACTCTCAATTTTAACACTAGGTGTGGATGTAAATCAAATGATAACTAGCAATCCTAAATAACAATTGAAGGAAGATCAAAAGGACACGAGACAAAGTTTTATCTCGAGGTTCGATTCTACCCAGGAATCTACTTCCCCATTGAGGAGTCCACCAAGGACCGGGTCTTCACCAACCCTTCCCTCGTTGAATCGCCACAAAGACCGATTCAATTCCACTAACCACACAGGGGTAAACAATTATGCGTGGGGCGTTCTCACAATCTGAGTGCTCCTACAAGATTACAGAGAGTAACTCTTGCTCCCACACACAAACAGAGAACAACAATCAGCAATTGTGTGAGAGAAGACAAACCAAGAGCTCAATTGCAAGAAGAACGACTCTCTCCTTGATCTAATCTCTAATCCTCAAAGACTTAATCTTTCTAGGCTTAGAATGAGTGGAAAGAGGTAATTTTTGTTTTCTTGGGGCGTGCGGCGGTGCTAGGAATCGAGAGATCACAACGTGTGGTTGTGCACCTCTATTTATATAAGGTTTCCAGAAACCCTGGCGGCCAGACTAGTCCGCTCTATTCACCGGACTAGTCCGATGTGCCGTGTACAATTGTCGTATTGCATGCAGCACAGTAGAAACCCTAATTTAATGTGTTTACAGAAACTTGAACGGACTAGTCCGGTCCAAGAGCGGACTAGTCCGGTGCAAGGTAAATGCCGGTTCTTGAGAGTTGAACGGACTAGTCTGGTTTCTGAGCGGACTAGTCTGGTGCACGGTGAGTGCCGGTTCCAGAGAGTTGAAAGAACTAGTCTGGTTTCTGAGCGGACTAGTCCGGTGTAAGGTGAGTGCCGGTTCCAGAGAGTTGAACGGACTAGTACGGTTTCTGAGTGGACTAGTCCGGTGCAAGGTGAGTGCCGGTTCCAGAGAGTTGAACGGACTAGTACGGTTTCTGAGCGGACTAGTCCGGTGCAAGGTGAGTGCCAGTTCCAGAGAGTTGAATGGACTAGTCTGGTTTCTGAGCGGACTAGTTTGGTGCAAGGTGTTGTGAGGCAACAGAAAGTTAAACGAACTAGTTTGGTTTCTGAGCGGACTAGTCCGGTGCACCGTGTTGTGAGTGATTTGGATTTGTTTTAAGCCCTTACCCCTACACAAATATTTTGAGCTCTTGGGATGTGTCTCTCACACACATCCTATACAAGTAATTCTACATTGCGCTTGGTTCTTGGATCTGCCCTTTTCCTTTTTCTTCATCACTTCATTTTTCACCTTTTTTAGTGCACCAATTCTACCTTACACAAGTTAATATGCATTCATCTCAACGAGTTCATTAGGATCTCAATTCATTTGTCATCAATCGTCCAAAACAAACAAGGGAGTGCCTAGATGCACTTTCATGCACCCTTCCGCCAGTGGGAGGGCAAGCAAAAGGCTGACTCGGAGGTCAGCAATGATCAGAGATGGAGTTCCAAGGCGCCAAGCGGGTGTTGAAGGTCATCTATGACCAAGAAGAGGGCTCCGACTCCGACTACAGCCCAGACGAGCATTGAAAGACGCTCCATGTGATGTACGGGGGGTCATGGGACATCACGTCACGACGAGACATCAAGACCCTCCAACGGGAGGTCATGGCAGTAGCCCCCTCACTCAAGTTGGCTCCCCACCGCAAGTGGATGGAGACGCAGATCAGTTTCACCGCCTCCGACTGCCCAAAGAACATGTCAGAAGCCTGGCAGCTGCCGCTCATCATCTCCCTGACCATAGCCAACGTGAAGCTCTACCACGAGCTGGTCGATGGAGGAGCGAGCCTCAATCTCATCAGTCTTGCAGCCTTCCGAAGCTGCAGATCCCGATGGGAAAACTTGCCCCGTCACGACCATTCTCTGGAGTGGATCTGGGGTCCATCCTTCCACGAGGTAGTATCTCCCTCCCGGTGACATTCGGGATGCCTGAGAACTACCGCACCGAGAGTGTCGTCTTTGATGTGGCGGAGGTCAACCTCCCCTTCAACGCCATCCTCGACAGGCCAGCGTTGTACTAGTTCATGGCTGTAGCTCATTACGGCTACCTGGTGCTGAAGATGCCGACCCCGAGTAGTGTCCTCAGGGTCCGAGCAGACCGCACCGTCGGAGTCGCGGCACTGGAGAAGCTCCAATCTCTGTCAGCATCAAAGGTGGAGGCCTCCGAGAGTGCTGGGACAAACAAGGAGCCACCCAGCACATGACAACGTGGCTCGTCCTCTGTGCCCCGCATTCAGCCTTCGGGTGCGGTGGAGGTCCCGGTGAAGGTTGTCCAGATCGGCGAGGATGCTGCCCAGACCACCTGCATTGCGGGAAACATGGGCAGCAAATAGGAACTCGTGCTCATCACCTTCCTCCGGGCTAACATCGATGTGTTTGCTTGGCAACTATCACAAATGCCCGGGATCCCTAGGGAGGTGATTGAGCACCATCTGAAGATCCACCCTAACGCCAAGCCGGTGATGCAGAAGCCTCGGAAGCAGTCCGTCGAGCGGCAGAACTTCATCCGTGAAGAAATCAAGAAGCTGCTCGATGCCAGCTTCATTCGATAAGTCCACCATCCAAGATGGTTGGCCAAACCTGTCATGGTACCCGAGGCTGGCGAACAGCTTCGAATGTGAATCGACTACACCAGCTTAAATAAGGCATGCCCTAAAGACCCCTTTCCCCTCCCACGAATAGATCAAATCATGGATTCTACTTCTGGCTGTGATATACTGTGCTTTCTAGATGCTCATTCTGGTTTCCATCAAATACCCATGTCTAGAGAAGATGAAGAGCATATTGCTTTTTACAACAGTAGATGGCCTTTTATTTTATGTCTCGATGCCTTATGGCCTTAAAAACGACTTGCCTACCTTTGTTCGTGCCATGCATAAGACATTCAGGGACCTAATAAGGGACTTAGTGGAGGTGTACGTCAATGACATCGTAGTGAAAGTCAAGTCGCATACATCTCTGTTAGACAACTTAGCCTTAGTCTTCGACAAGCTACGCACAACACGCACCAAGCTGAACCCAGATAAGTGCATATTCGGAGTCTCTACCGGGAAGCTCCTCGGTTTCTTGATCTCGCACCGAGGAATCGAGGCTAACCCCGACAAGATCAAGGCTATAGAGATGATGCACCCTCCCGCCCGAGTCAAGGACGTACAAAAGCTCACGGGATGCCTGGCCGCTCTCAGTCGGTTCATCTCCCGACTGTCAGAGCGTGCTCTCCCGTTCTTTAAGCTTCTGCGGAAGACCGGACCCTTTGTCTGGACTAAAGAAGCTGACAAGATGTTCCAAGAGTTGAAGCAGTACCTCACCTCGCTACTGATTATGGTAGCTCCAGAGCCAGGTGAGCACCTACTGCTCTACATTTCCACGAAGGAAGAAGTCGTTAGCATGGTCATGGTCGTTGAGCGGCCAGAACCCGAACGACTCCAAACACCAAGCAAAGAGCTTGCTGCTGGTCCCGAGTATCAGGACCCGGACCCCGCAGGAGAGCTTGGGGTAGCTTCGGGCCAGGATGCCCACGGGTCCCAGCTCCCGGATGTCGGACCCCAAGACCAAGAAGCTGCAGGCCTCCTGCCAATGGAGGAAGATGTTTCGGACCACTCCGGGAGTGTCCGGACCACTCAGCGACCGGTCTACTACATCAGCAAGGTCCTCCACGACGCAAAGACAAGGTGTTCGGAGGTCCACGAGCTGCTCTACGGGGTGCTGATCGTGTCAAGGAAGCTCCGCCACTACTTCCAAGATCACAAGGTCTCGGTGGTAATGACCTACCCACTGAAGACGGTGCTCCACAGCCCCAACGCAATGGGGAACATAGCAAAGTGGGCAGCTGAGCTGGCAGAGTTCGACCTCGGCTTCCTATTGCACCATGCCGTCAAGAGCAAGGCACTGGCAGACTTAATGGCGGAATGGACCCCGTCTCCATGCCACCCATGGGGCCAAGACGACGGCGACCCGGAGCCCAGACCCCCGGTGTTCACCGGACCCCACTAGACACTCTACATTGACGACTCCTCGCGCAAGCAAGGTGCCGAAGCAGGGGTCCTGCTCATCTCGCCAGCGGGAGACCAGTTCAAGTACATGGTGCACCTCGACTTCATGGCTACGAACAACATGGCGGAGTACGAAGTCCTCATATTTGGGATGAGTACTGCCCTGTCTTTAGGTGTGTGACCGATGCTAGTCAAAGTAGACTTCCAACTCATCATCAAACAGGTCAAGCGTGAGTGCTCCCGTAATGATCTTCAGCTGGTTGCCTATCTTCTCCATGTGCAGAAGATGGAAAATGAGCTTCATGCCTTGGAGTTGTGCCATATCCCCCACGCCAACAATGTGGTGGTATACGACCTTTCAACAAAAGCCTCTACATGGGCTCCGGTCCCCGAAGGTGTCTTTGAAAGGAAGCTGCTGCGTCCAACAGCCTGGCCTGTCGAACCAGGCGAAGGGGGCGAGTTTAGCACCTCAAAGCTATCGGTCCCGATGGCCCTACAACCATGGTGCCCGCCAAGGATCATCACCAAGTGGCCGGAAGCAACCCCCGTGGTCACCATCAAAAAGCAATCCGTAGTAAAATTCATCAAGTCAATCATCTGCAAGTTCAGGGTCCAAAACAGGATCATCACCGACAATAGGACCCAACTCACCAGTGCAGCATTCCAAGAGTACTGTGAGGACCTTGGTATCCAGGTCTGCTATGCGTTCGTTGCTCACCCAGAGAGCAACGGCCAGGTCGAGAGAGCCAATGCTGAGATACTCAGGGGCCTCAGGACGCGTACCTACGCTAGCCTGGTAAAGCATGGCGCCAACTGGATTGATGAGCTTCCGTGCGCACTATGGGCTAGCGGGACATCACCCAGCCGAGCCACAGGGGAGACTCCCTTCTTCCTGGTCTACGGAGCTGAGGTCGTCCTCCCTCCGGAGATCACCTTGGGCTCCCCTCGTGTCAAGACATACGACGAAGCCATGCAGGACCAGATCCGGCGTGAAGATATCGAGCTCGTCGACGAGCACAGATGGCACGAAGCAATCCGGAACGCATGATACTGCCAGGCGCTCCGGTTCTACGACCAGCGGTCCGTGCGGAGTAGAGAGCTGCGGGTGGGCGACCTGGTGCTCCGGCGAATACTTTCCCGGGAGGGGTCCAACAAGCTTTCCCCCCGCTGGGAAGGACCCTTCCGGGTGACACAAGTATATCGACCAGGATGCGTCCGCCTGGCGACAGAGGATGGCGACCCAATTCCGAATCCTTGGAACATTGAGACCTCTGGAAGTTTTACCCGTAGCTTAGGGTAGGACAGTCTTTTTCTATAAAAGGGTCATAGTGCCTAGGACCAGTGCTCGGATCAACTAAACTCTGGGGTGGTCCGTCTACCCTGTCATCCCGGAGTGGGTCATTGAACTCCTGTACAGCCTGACTCCCCCTATGTAGCACCATGATAAAGAAAACTCTTGCCCTACCTTATGCACATCTATATTTTTGCAGCTTTCCTTTCAAGCTTGCATATATTTTTGCGTGCCTCTCGACGTGTACATAGCTGTGTTTCTCTTTCTCACTCTTGGCCAAAATTATGCCGTCCTGCTACAAGGCAGAAACGCCTGAAGTACATGTGTTGTCTCCGGACCCCCTTGGTTACCTTCCTGCTTGGGTCCCGTGGCACTAGAAGAACGTCCCCCCTTTGGAGTGCCATGCCAGCGGGATGTCTAGGGTGTGTATCCTAGTTAGCCTAGTCATGTACCCTAAGCGTGCACACTCTGCCTCTTCAGCGTAGCAGCCAAGTGCTGGGGGCCCGGATGGCACACCACCCAGGGAAGGATGGTAACCATGGTATGGACACTACTACATCAAATTGCTCAGGTCCCATAGCTTAGCAGAGGACCATAAGCCATAACGGGGCCAGCGAACATGGCAAATACAACTACACCGGATGGTTACCCCTTTCTTCTAGTGTTTGTGCAGGCCACAGGGCTCCGGTCCGTGGGGTTGGTTCTGGAACATCAGCTTTCCCAGGGTGCCACTCTCGGACCCCCAAGGCTGGCGTCTCTGGAAGGGTCCGGATCTGGTGTCTTGCGCCTTTTTGGCAGGCGTCCCCAAAAATTTGGGCACACCTACCAGGTGGCCATCATGACTAGTCAAGGCAAGCAAGATGGCCGGACCCCTGCAACACGCAAGAAGGAAGCATGTAGATATCTACATCAAGCAACAAGGAAGCATCAACCTCTTTAGCAAATGAGAGAGCCTCCGGTCCTTGCGACATCAAGGACCAGGGGACCTCGCAAAAACTAATGTAGTCCTTCCTACCAGACCCTGCGCCGCCGCAGACCTAAGGGAGTTACTACGACAGGCAATCAAGTATACAGACCTTGAGAGGCTGAAGGATGAGAGACCAACAAAAAGACTTTCATTCATCAACACAAAAGTACAAGACAGGACACAAAAGACAAGAAAAATACAAAGGCCAGGACCTGCCTAGGACTCACTAGCACCACACCTAAACCGCTAGGTGACGAGGGCTCCTAAGTCTTCAACCTCAGACCGGGCTGCCGCCTCCCTCAAAGCGATGGGGCCTTGGACAACCGGCTCCAGGGAGACACTGGGGTCCCAGCTTCGGAAGCAAGTCAACACATGTGTTGCCACCTCCTTAGCCAGGGCCTTTCCCTCCGCCTCCAGCTGATCGACGACAACGTCTTTCAACGCTGCCATCTTCATGCCTGCAGAGTCAAGCGCAGGGAGTACTTGGCTCATCTCCTGCGAAGGCTCGCCGGCGAGCACCGGGCTGAAGCCGAAGGGCAGCAGTGCTGACTTGGCACGGCCCAGGAAGTCCTAGACTTGCTGGACCTCCGCCGTGCGTGAAGCCCGGAGCTCCTGAAGCTCACACCGTGCCACTGCCAGGGCTGCTGCGTCACTTTCGGGGAGTTTTTTCTCCCTGGCAGCCAACGCCGCCTCCCGGTCATCAAGCTCACGGGCACGGCGCTGCAGTCCCCCCTCGTGGAGCGAAGCATCGAATTCTAAAGCCAGGAGGTCCTGGCGCTCCTTCATCTGCCTCTTTCGCTCCTCGTTCAGAGAGGCCTGCTGGTGGTCCAAGTCGTCAGCCTGAGACTTCAGCTCGGCCTGCTGCCGCTGCAAGTGCAACGAAGACCCCTCCTCCTTCTCCGCTAACTAGCGCTCGCCTACTGTGATCTCACGGCTAACCAGCTTTAGCCCTAGCTCTTCCATGCCTGCGAGGGGAGCATTGGCCTTCTGGTGGGCCTCGGTGGCATCTGCCCAAAGCTGCCTGGTCTTCTTATCCAACTGATCAACCAGGTCCCGCTGCTGGATGGTCAGTCTCTGCTCCTCCCGCAAGCGAGCCTCCTTCGCCTCCAACAACAAAGGGACACCTGTCCGTAACAGCAGTAGAGTCTCTTCATCTCAGTTGACTAAAGCAAGATCAGAAGACCACCGCGCGGGATTTTTTACGGAGGCCCCATCTGCAAGAGCCTTTGTCTCTGTCCAGATGGGCCCAGGGGCCACTGTCGGTACCCTCAAGACTGGGTACCCTCACGTGTAAGGAAGCCGTGGGACAAGACGCATTCCTACCGCCTTCATCAGACCATTTAAGGAAGCAGACGTGACAGGGCGACGTGCTCCACGGCACGATCAAGTGCGCTACTACTAGCAGGGAGCAAACTACCCGAAGTAGAGTCAGCTGCCCATAACGGGGCCACCAACCAGACTCCGGACCCACATGTAAGGTTGCTTGGCGTTGAACTATAAAAGGTCCAAGCAGCCAACGGGCAAGGACAACTCCATTCAAATTCCATTCTAGCTCAAACACAGTCCCATTCATCGAACACCATTGTAAGCTCGCAAGCTCGAGCTACCTTCAAACTCAGGCAACAAAAAACAACCAACACTCTGAGGACATAGGGTATTATGCTAAGGCGGCCCGAACCACGTAAATCTTCATGTTCATCTCGCCATCATGCTACGATGCTCAAAACCACTAAACACCTCCTAAAGAAGAACCTCCACAGGCCCCTCCTAAAGAAGAACCTCCGCGGGCTCCTCCAGAGTGAACCTCCTCGTCACCTTTGCGGGCGAAACAAATTTCCGCACAGAAACCCTCTCTTTCGAGGTCCCCGAATGTGACAACGCCTTTCATGCCATATTAGGGCGGCTGTGCTACGCGAAGTTTATGGCCATCCCGAGCTACACCTACTTCAAAGTAAAAATACCCGGCCCTAGAGGGTTATCATCGTACAATCGGACATGCAGCAAGCTCTCCATCAGAGCAAGGCGCATGCGGGCTGGCATTGACATCAGTCGCAGCAGCAGAGCTCGACGAGATACTGCAACATGCAACGGGGGGGGGAGCGCTCGACCACACTTCCACGTCCGGAACCTTCCGACCCGCAGAGGACACAAAGGCGGTCTGGATAGATTCTGAGGACCAATCAAAGACAACCTGGGTAGGATCTGCCCTAGGCCGGGAGAAGGAAGCCATCCTCATTGAGTTCTTGCGCTCCAACCAGGACGTTTTTGCCTAGCAGCCTTCGGATATGCCGAGCATCCCCCGAGAGATCGCTGAGGACACCCTTCCTGCTGCCTTGCATTGATCAGGTCATCAATGTCACCGCAGGGAGTGAATCCCTGTGTTTTCTTGACACCTATTCAGGGTACCACCAGATCGCCCTTCATGAGGAAGAGCCGAGAGCAACAGCATTCATCACACCCTTCGGCTCCTATTGTTATGTGAGGATGCTCTTTGGGCTGAAAAATGCAGGAGCAACATACCAGCGATGCATGCAGAAGTGCTTCCAACAGTAGATCAGACGAAACCTCGAGGATTACATCGATGACATCGTTGTAAAATCAAGAAATGCTTCCAGCCTCATCTCCAACCTCGAGGAAACCTTCACCAATCTCCGCTACAACAACATCAAGCTCAACCGCCTGTCGCCTCTACTGTCTTCCCCATGGGAAGGCCCGTAAGTCGCCTCTACTGTCCTTCGGCCAGGCGCCTACCGCCTGGCTGACATCAACGACAATCCCCTCCTTACCGCGTGGAACATCAAGCAACTCAAGAAATTCTACGCATAAGAATGTCGAGCCTTGGCGCGGAGTCAGCAACTGACCGACCTCAAGCAACGCCGCACGATAGAGAAACTAAACCTCCTGCCCCACGGCGCTCGGGGGCTACACAACCATATAAAGCCTCAGAAGCTCACACGGAAACGAACCCCCCCCCCCCGAGTCGTTCTACTGCTAAGGGACAACGAAAACTCTGAACAAAGTCATGGCCCAAGCAAGACAGAGGGAACAATTTCTTTTCAGATCATGTGAGACCCGAAGGCTCGCGCCAGGAGACCCGATCCTATCAAGTCCAAAGCCGCGCGAACAGCGGCCATGGGACAATGAAAACCCAGGGTGTAGCCATGGTCTAAACAAGGCATAACGGACAAAGTGCCTGGGCCCCTTCTGACACGACCCCATCGGCCTTGTCGAGCCAGGATCACGCTGAGGGGTGCTGCGTTGCACAGCACCGGATAACACACATCAAAGGTACAAAGCGGAAGCAAAGTTTTGTTACATAAACCAGTTTATGAACATTTTTACAACAAAATAGTCCAGTCCACACTCACGAGCGTAGATTAAGCATTGAGTTCACGTTCAGCCCGTGAACGTGTTCCCACTAGCACACACACACACTAACGCGGCGGCGTGCACGACTCCCACTCAACGGGGTTCCCCTCCTGGGGTTCCGTCTCCTCCTCGGGAGTCCCTTCCTCATAGAACCCTGCAAAAGCTTCAAACACAAGCAGTGAGCACGATGGCTCAGCAAGACTGACCCGTCTCTCCTATACATGGAACTTCTACATGATGGGTACAGGATACATGAGGTAAATAATTATGCAAAGGACTCGCCTAATTATTTGAACCTTACTTTCAATGTTTTAGCAGCAGGTTGTGGAGAACCTTACGCTAAGGCACATGAGAAAGTCGCAATCAAACAAGAAACGCATTTCTCTCATGTACTTTGCCCAAAGTTGAAAAGAACTTTAATTAGCTCGAGGCTACAATAAATCATTAACAATCAAAGTTCATCTTTCAATCAGCAACATTTTAACATGTATCTGGCCTGTTCTTTCTACGTCACGGTATAGTGAACAAGTGGTACTCATTGACCGCGAGGGACGGTGATTATAATCGATTTACACCTGCAGGGTTACCCGAATAACCCGTCATGTACGCCCGTATTCGATGTTGCCTACAGCAACCATCACGGACGTCGTAAGCAACCACCTTTCACCCGTTAGCCAAATGTTGAATTGGTCCAATTGTCCCGAGCAAGAGGTCTCTGCACGCATCCACAGTGCAGCCAGCCGATTTACACCTCGAGCTCTCAACCTACCCTCTGAACAACCAGCTATGCCTCAACACCCAGCTACCCGAGTTACATCGGTTTCCCGGTTCCCATATAGCCAGTAGGTCTTCGGTACTGTTCTAGCTTGTTCAACGGGCCCGCACACGGCTCGATCCTCAATTGACACAAGCGGAGCTATAGCACCCAGGCCCCAAAGTCCTGCTGCCCTTACTCTCCGCTCGGTCTCATTTTTCTTGCCATGTGTTCCATTTACTATTCTTACCCGAGCAATGTGCCTCTAGCCTATTCTCTCGAGTAGTTCCAACTACTCGACTTGTACCGAAACCTACTCCATCTTAGCATTGCAGTGGCTAACAAGGTTTTCAATCCTAATCCCAACCCATGGTTTTCTTGGCTATGTATTTGGGTTTTCAAACAAGACTCTAATGCAAGCAGTAATGGTACTCAAAGTAAGTTCTCAAAACAGTAAAAATTTGTAAAAGGGTTAATGCAAACCGGAGCTTGCCTTGCTGCTCTTGGTCATAGGCTAGCTGCTCTTCCGGAGTGATGAAGTCTAAGACTTCGGGTTCCTCCTCAACCTTAGGGACTACATGAGATAACATGTATATGTATTAATTTAAATGCATTTGAATTGAATTTAAATTGGTGAAGACTACAAGTCTCACTAGACCGTCCCAATGACTCTGAAATTTTTATTGTGGTTTGTATACAACCTAAACAGAGACTTGGCCAAGTTTTAGTTGCATCAAAGCTCATTTGAGCTTTCCACAAATAATTATGTACTTTACCTTAATTGGAGCCTCTAGGCTGTTTTAGGGATTTTCATGTAGCAAGCCATTACTTTCTGAAAACTAGATTTTCAGAGGGTTCTAATGGAGTTGGTCTAACTTAATTTGAAGGTTCCTAGCTAAAGATATGATCTAAACAATTTTAGAGAAATTCTGAAAATGTTTCTGGAGATTTTCTATTTTCTCTGGAACAGTTTTATTAATCACACCATTAGGTGGATCAAATGAACTAAAATGGATCTAAAATTTTTATGGTAGCTCAGGGATATTTTGGTGAACATCCCAGCAAAATTTCATAATTTTCCTCCAAAGGGTTCTCCAGTTAAAAGTCTAACCAGTTTGAATTTTGAAGAATTAATTATTGAGAAATAGGGATTTTCATGAAGTGAAACTTGATTTGCTGGAAATTACTTAGAGAGCTGAATCCAACAAAATTTGGTTCACTCCATTTGCAGTTTCCTAGCCAAAGTTATGTGGGTTTGAAGTTTGAACTAAATCTGAAAATCGAGAAAAAGTTTAAACCACTGCGTGTGGGACCGGGCTACGTGTCAACTTCTCAGCGGTCGACACACGGGGCTACAGCATCTTTCGCACGCAGCCGCACACGATCCGTGCCACAGCGAATCCCGGGGTTTAAACTATCGCCGCTGACGTGTGGGTCCGGGGGCTTCGTCTACCTCCCGCGCTCGGCCGCCGCGACACCTCGCCGGAGAGCTCGCCGGTGGCCTCTGTGGTGCGCCAAACTCCATGATACAGGCCTCCTCTGCATAAATCCACCCAGGGAACATGATGCTGGGCTCAGCTCGTCATGAAAATCGCCGGCACATAGTCGGCGACGAGCGGCGGCTTCGGAAGGACTTCGGCCGTGTCGGCCGACCTTCCTAGCACCCCAACTGACCGAGCAAAAGGCCAGAAAGCATCAGTGGTCCCTAAGGAAGCTCGTCATGGACTCGGAGCAGCTCGGGAGAGGTCCGAAGTAGGCTCTCACCGTGCGCCCGATGCTTCCCGCATGATCCGCCGTCGGCAAGCTTTGAAATACGCCGTGTACAGGGGTCCTCATACTAGAGGTTGTGAAAGTAACTTGTGCGCCACTAGGTCTAGTTGGTGTAGGAACGGATTGAGACTCTCTAAACCTTTCTGGAGTGTGAATTCGGTGGAGCCGCACCCGAAGGTCAGTCTGCACCGAGTGGAAGGGAAAACAGAAATTCGTCGCCGGCGATCAAGCACTTGGGCTGTGGCTTGGGGGTGAGCAGCACCGGTCCCTAACGCGTCCAGGGATGCCTTAGCTTGGGCGTAACACCCTCCCGTTTGGGCTGTCCACGGGAGCCCGAGGTGCGGCTGACATAGGTCCCTGAAAAGAACTCCCGGCATGGTCGAGATCGTCCGAGTTCAACCAATTTCCAGCGATAGGGAAGGATAAGGAGAGCCCTTCGTACCGTTTTACAGCTTGGAGGGGATGGAGAGGCTGTGATCATGGGCTTCTCCGATCAACCGAGAGAGAGCGGCGGCGAGAGCTGTTTTTCTAGCACGAGGTAGCAGAGGATCAGCCGAATACTCCTCTCACTGGCTCGGGCTCGGGAATAAGAAGGCGGGGGCGACGTCGGTCAACGCGGCCAGCCCGAGCAGGAGCTGTCCCAGCGATCAGCTCGGTGGCGCCCTCGGAGGAAGCCCGAGAACCGAGTGTTGAATCTTCAGTCGGTTGAATTTGCTTCAGTGGCTGACATGTGGGTCCCACCCGGGGGTTTAACCTCTGAAATTAACTTTTCTCCACTGCTCTAAACAGTAGAGACCAAATTAACCTCAGGCATTTGAATTATCTGCCCCTGGGCCATTTTAATAGGATAGAATTCAAATTGCTTTGTGTTTGACTAAATTTCAGCACATATGCAGTTTGAAATTCAAATAAAGTTTGAATTTGCTAAACCTAGCTCATGTCAAGATCAACTCCAAATGGAGTAAAAATTGGTGTATGAGCTCACAAAAATGTGCTGAGTAATAATATGCCTCCCACTTTTGAATTCATGGGTTGGAAATAGTTTGAATTTTAATTTGAGTTCAAACCACCCTCTTTCTAGCTATACCCTAAAAGACTACAAAAAGGTTTTGAATTTGGGTGACACTTGGCATGGACATCCCTAGCAAAGTGTAGGAGTTTTTCATATGTCCAGCCCCTATATGATGCATGTGGGAAATGCCACTTTTGCATTTTTGTGAGTTTATTCTCTAATGGTCATGTTGATGGTGTTTACTTGCTCTTCAAATGTGTTCATCAAGTTTCTTCAAATGAAGTGTATGTGTGGGTGATGAATACTTGAATATGTACCGAAAACTTAGGCCGTTACACCTTCCCCCTGAGCCGCGCGACCAACGGCTAAGGGACAACAAAAACTCTGAACAAAGCCACGGTCCGAACGAGGCAAAGGGGGCGATTTTTCCCCTCAAATCGCACGAGCCCCGACTCGCACCAGAGGACCTGACCCTATCAAGTACGGAATCGCACGACCCATGGCTAAGGGACAACAACAACCCAGAGCGCAACCATGGCCCAAACGAGGCATAATGGACAAAGCGTCCGGGACCCTTTCTTCCCGAGCCGCGCCGCGCGACCTATGGACAAGGGACAATGACAACCCAGAGGGCAACCATGGTCCGAGTGAGGTGCAACGGAAAAAGCCCGGACTCCCCGTGCCCCCCCCCCCAAGAAAAACACTCTGTCTTCAGGGACCAGGGCACTGGCTCAACCCGCCAAAGAAGGTTCCTCAGTTCCGCGCCGGAAGGGCCATCGGCAAAACCCTCTCCAACAGTCTCGAGGTCAACCCCAGGGTAGTGTGATAGCACCACGCCCCGGGCCATCCGAGCCCCGCAGATAGCTCCGGCGCTTCTGTAGGACGACAAGCGAGTCGCAAGCCGGTCCCTAATGACGACAGCTCCACACCGAGCCCTTCTTCCGAGAACTCGCCGAGCATCGCGTGCCAGACAGAGTGCCTGGCGTTCCGAAGGCTGTCAAGGCCAGCCCAAAAAGCGCCAAGCTCCTCGTAAACTTTTCCTAGCCGGCCCCTAATGAAGTCCTTGTCCGAGGAGGCACCGTCAGATGGACCCAGGATCAGATCGCAAACGGCTGTAACCGCAACACGAATCCCGTGCAGATCCGCCTTGACCTCGGAAAGCCGGGAACGAAGGCTCACGAGCTCCACGTCCCGGTCCCCGAGCGCTTTCTCCGCCTCGGCCAAAAGTGTAACACACTCAATTTCACTACCATGCATTGCATACATTTTTCATATAGAAAAGCATTAAAAAGAAGAAGAAATAAAAATAGGAATATAGAAGCGAATAAAATAATAAAAGGGAATAGAAATAGAAAATAATGAAAATAAATAGAAAAGGAAAAGAAATAAAAAGAAAAACAAAAAGAAAAAAATAAATAAAGTAGCCAAATTGGGCCACCCCAATTTTTCCTCAAATCCCCCAATTTTTGCCCAAATTCCGCTCTCCCCTAATTTCCCTAAAATTTTTCCCAATTTTCCTGATTTTCCCCAAATTCCCCAAAATCCCCCTAGGGGGAATTTTCTCCACATTTGGGGGGAACTTCCCCCCTATTTTGGCCGCACCAAATTAGAGGGGAACCCTAATTAGGCCCCACCCCCCCTTGGCCGCAGCCCATTAGGGTGGAACCCTAGCCGCCCCCCCTTTGGACTCTTGTGGGCTTTAATTTTCTAATTAAATCCTAGTCATTGGATGAAAATAAATAATAAAATCCCAGCCCCTAGCTCCTACCTCTTTTAAAATCAAATCTTAGCCATTGGATATTTGATTTGCTAAAATCCTAGCCACCCTAGCTCTTTTCCCCCTTATAAATATAACTCTCCTCCTAGCCGCCCACCCCTCTCTCTTTTTTTGGCAGCCGCCCCCCTCTGATGCCAAGTTGTGCACCCCTGCAAAAATTTGGCCGCCGTTGAGCTCCGTCACACCTCGCCGTCGCCGGAGAAGAAGCCCCGACGTTCTGCCCTACCCGCAGCCTTATAATTCTCCACAGAAAATCCTCCGCCGCTGCATGGGATGCACTCACCGGACTATGCCACGCCTTCCGTGAGCAGCTTGAGAACACTACCTTCAAGCTGCACCCTTATCGGAAGAGTGGTACAAGGGAGATCATTGGACCCCATGAAGGAGCTCTTTCCAACCCACAAGTTGATGACAAGTCTCAGAGGTTTCTTGTGGAGTTAGGAAACCGCTATGCAAGCGCACAAGAAGACATCCGTTACCTCCGCAAGAAGTTGTACTTGCTGAAAAACAAGAGGAGACTTGTGCCAACGAGGGAGCAAATGGAGCACCAGCATCATCTATCCCTACATGGACTGCTAACTCACCATGGTGTGCGCCCATGTATGGACCACCCCCGTCGCACGGCGAGGACGGCACCGGTTCTCACGATTAAGTTTAGGTTTCCTATTCAATAAAGTTGTAATAAGAACGCTTAGACCGTATTAGCTTGAATAAGAGTGGTGTGCTGAATTTCCTGATGATTGCTTGTGTTTGTGTGCTGGTGTGAGTTGTGGGACGCATCGACGAATGTCCACATCCACACATAGTGGAGAGATGTGAGATGCTTTGGCACGTGTTCACATCCTCATATAGGCTGAAATTAATAAAAGAAGTTGCTTAGATCATACATTGATGCATATAGTTGGGAAATCTCTTCTTTCAATTCTGAATTCTATCCCGAAAGTAAGCCTTAAAATAAGGGGGTAGACTTTCTTGCCAACCTTATCATCTTGGATTCCCAAGGGATTGATATAATACTTAGAATGCACTGGTTAAACAAGTACAATGGAGTAATTCAATGCGCTCAAAGGATCGTGCAGTTACGAGTGAGCACAGTACTTGTATTGAGTTTGAGGCAGCCCAACCTGCAACCGAGAAGGCAGTGCTGAACCACATCGAAAAAGTGACATTGGAAAGCATTCCGGTGGTTCGAGAATATTCACATGTGTTCCCGGAAGAACTTCTAGGTATGCCATCTGACCGAGACATTGAATTTGCCATTGATTTAGTACCCGGAACTGCACCTATAGCAAAGAGGTCATATAGGATGCCTGCTAATGAATTAGTGGGGCTCAAGAAGCAAATTCAGGAGCAGCTAGATAAGGCTTTTATACACCCAAGCTCGTCACCTTGTGGAGCTCCCTTGCTCTTCTGTCACACCCGGTTTCTCCGAAGAACAACCGAGTAAATATCACATGTATGCTAGGATCATTTTCTCATACATGTGATGACAAATAGTGAAGCATCATTTATTACAAGCCAGGTGTCGAATATAAATATGTCTTACAAAGCATACATCTCGATGGATGATAATAAATCCATAACATGTAAATAAACTAGCAGCGAAATGTAAATCTTGTGGGCTCCGTCATAGGCGTTGCCTGGGGGACTACATGAACCTAGAATCCTTCTTCGGGTCCGAAGTCTTGATCATTAAACACCACATCGTTCTCTTGACCTGAGCAGCAATATAAACCAACAAATATGCAAGTTTGAGTACCGTTGGTACTCAGCAAGTGGGGGAAGGTTGTGTCATGCATGGCCAGAGCAAGGAGAGGTTGAACTCATGGTTAAAGCACTATGCAATTAATACCTATCACCTTAGCTTATTAAGCACCTACATTACTACACAGGTGAAATGGTCCCAATCTCCCAACCCATCATCATAATCAAATAACCATAACATCATTTCCAATGTTAAGCTCCCCGCTTAACATCCACAACTTCCAAAGTCATCATCCTCTAATCATGAATAAGTCCAGGCCGCTCTTGACCGTGAGCACGGCTGTCATGACAGTTTTGACTCTGCAGAGTTTGCACCACTGTACCCACATGTAGTTATTTCATCCCCCGTTGCCGGGTGGACTAAAAGAACCTCCATTATGCTGGTGGCTACGAACCACATTCACACTTCCCAGGTGTGTAGCCAGGAGATCATTACTAAGCCTTTACAAAGGGATTCCCGACGAGCGTGGGCCCACTGAAGTTTCACCCCTAACAGCATACAAGAGGCTCCAACCCCACTGTAGTGGCCCCCTCTTGAGCCTTGCGATTCATATGGTAGTCCAGCTGGCACCTACTTCCCGCACCATCCAACACACCCATACTACGTCGGGGATACACCTAATTAATTGGCCAAGCTGCCCCATCTCAGCATGTGGTTGGCACGGTAAAGCCAGGTTACATGCTCCATGAACCGGTCCTTAGGATCCAGGCAAGTACTAAACACAAACCCGAGTCTCGTGCACCCAGCACCAACCAAATCATCCAACTTGCCTCGATCCCTGCCTCTACATAACTCATAATATCTCATTCAAGAGTAAGGTAAATAAATTGATGATCTCATATCCCAATTATCCCATTCTAAGCATGGCTAAGCATAAGCATATGAATAAATGACATGATAAAATAAATCCCAACCCAAGCTACAAGGAAACAAGGTAATGCAATTCTAGGGAAACTTCCTAGCATGGGTTTCATATTTCAATTGACAATGCAAATAATCCTATCTACACATCCTAGTATAGGATCAAAGTGGTCAAGGACAC
Organism: Neostapfia colusana; assembly: GCA_030760725.1. NCBI lineage: Eukaryota > Viridiplantae > Streptophyta > Magnoliopsida > Poales > Poaceae > Neostapfia > Neostapfia colusana. The sequence continues at coordinate 24,772,447 of JASWHV010000011.1, forward strand.
TTGCCTTCTTCTTGCTACTCTGAGAATGGAAAGTCTTGGTCTTGGAAGGGGAGAACTTGCTCTGGGTCAGGTTCTACTCATGCCAATACACATAGCAAAAGAAAACACAATCCATAAGACATAGTTCACACTTTCACTTCATGCAAAACACACATACATACCTATGAAAGTCATTCACATTTCTAAGTGTTGGGGTTACTCTACATGTGTTAATTTTTGGCCTACATGCACTTTTAAACATATGTATATGATTTCTAACTTTGTATTCAGATTTTTATTTGCACACTATATATATGAATTTCAATTTTAAACAAATTCTTTATATTCAATTAACACACTCTTTAGCTACCAAGTTTGCATGGAAGGTAATTTTCTATTCCAAGTGGGTTTTTAAACCTTATACCAAATCCCAAACTGAAATCTTTGGATTTGGAGACTTCATTTATCATTTTCTAATTATGCATACCTATTTTTTCTTTATTTTCCAGATTTATTTTCTATGCCTAAAAGTGAGTTTTAAATATTAAATAGTAGGGCATAACATCTAAACAGAATAGGTTCTGATCTAATATATTAAATAATATGTTTTTGAACTTCTCCTCTGATGTGAACTAATTTAAATTTATTTTACCAATTTTCAGAATTATTTATTAACCTAAAAATATGTTCCTAGAACTAATAAATATGAACAACACCCAAACAGATTTCATTTCAGCCTAAAATTTATTTTTAGTTCATTCTAAAGTTTTCCAAGTGTTAGTAGAGTTTAAACTTGAATTAGCATATGTGTTTGTCTTTCCTTTTAAATTTAAATCCTAGTCACACATTCAAATTTCTAAACTTAATACCATATAGGGTCAAAAAGGTAAGTTCACCCTACTATAGGGTCTAATTTATTATTTTACAAATTTCCAGGGGTCTAACTATGCATAACAGAGGGGTTTTGCTAATTTTTATTAAGTCCAGGGGCTAAAACTGATTTTTAATTGAATTTACATGAATTTCTGAAGTTCCAGGGGCTAGATCAGAAGTTTCCGGGGCTAGCTCGTATTTTCTGAGATCCCCAGGGGGTAGCGCGTAAGAATCCCGGCCTTTATAATGCGCGGCCGACGTGGACCGTCCGATTTAAAACAGACTGCTGAGATTATAACGTCGAACCGGTACGCGCGGGTTTTAATTCTACTGTGCGATTTTAAATAGACGGCGCACAAGCGGCCACGTCGCCCTGGCCGTGCGCGGGCGGCGCTGCCCGGCGGCGCGCGGTGGCGGGAGGCGGCGATCTCGCCGAAAAACTTCGGATCTTCACCTATTCCTCCTAAAACTGGGATTTCATGGCATAGATCGGTAGAGGGGAGGTCGGGGATCTCACCTCGGGGTTTTTCTTGAGCTAGGAGGCCCTGGAAGGCGGTCAGCGACGAGGTCCGAGATGGAATCGCGGCGATGCATGTCGGAGTTGTGTTTAGAGCGCAATCTACCGAGTTTTCTACACCTGTATTATTCCCAGGAGGCGGTGGAACAAGATCGCCGCGTTAGATCAGAAATCCTGAGCGAAGATCGAGAGAAAATGGCCGGAGAAGCTCTGGTTCTCACCGGGAGGAAAAACAGGCGATCGGGATGAAAAAAACGGGCGATGTCGACGCTTATATAGACGAGGGAGGGCGGTGTTCGAATGGGATCGAGCTGGAGTCGTCCAGAACCGAAATTTGGCTGGGGGAACGCGGGTTTCTGGGGTGGTTTGGATTCGGCGCGCGGAGGAGTCCCGGCGGTTGGTGCGATCGCGCGAGGAAGAAGATGACCGCGGGCCCCGTGTGTCAGTGAGAAAGAGAGGGGAGCACGCGGCTGCGGGCTGGCGCGGGGGCGGGTGGGCCGGCTGGTGGGTTTTGGCCCACTGGCCGGGGTTTTGTTTTTTCTTTTTCTTTTTCTTTTCTGTTTTGATTTGAATTTGAATTCCAATTTGAATTTGAATTTCTGCACCACATGCAATACGTCCAAAAAAATTTAATATCCCCTCTTAACAGGTTTTGGGGTGTTACAGCTTCGTGGACAAGAAAGATGGGACCCAAAGGATTTGCATGGACTATAGGTGTCTCAATGAAGTAACGATCACGAATAAGTACCCGCTGCCACGTATAGAGGACTTGCTCGATCAAATGAAAGGTGCACAAATTTTCTCCAAGATTGATCTTCGGTTGGGATACTTCCACCTAAAGATTAAGCCCTACGACATACCCAAGATGGCATTTTGAACAAGGTATGGTTCGTATAAATATACCATTATGTCATTTGGATTGACGAATGCACCCACATACTTTATGTACCTCATGAATAAGTTATTTAAGGAGTACTTGGACAAGATCGTTGTGGTTTTCATTGATGATATCATGGTGTATTCAAAAAGCGAGGAAGAACTAGAGGAACACTTGAGATTGACATTGCAGAAACTGCAAGAGCATCAATTTTATGCTAAGTTCAGCAAGTGTGAATTTTGGCTAAAAGAGATATAGTTCTTAGGCCACATCATCTCCGAAGGAGATGTATCGGTTGATCCTGGAAAAGAGAGAATTTAAGAAGTGGAACCAACCGCAGAATGTGAGGGATATTTGGAGTTTCTTTGGGATGACTGGATACTACCGCCGGCTCATCAAGGACTTCTCCAAAATAGCAAAGCCTATGCCTGAATTGCTCATGAAAGGGAAATCATTTCAATGGACACAAGCGTGTGAAAACAGCTTTGAGGAGCTAAAGAAGAGATTAACAACAGCGCCGGTTTTGGTATTGCCGGACGTGAGCAAGAGTTTCGATATATATTGTGACGCATCAAGACAAGGGTTTGGATGTGTGCTTATGCAAAGAGGACAAGTGGTAGCCTATGCACCGAGGCAATTAAAGAAACATGAGCTGAATTACCCCACACATGATCTGGAACTTGCAGCCATGGTACATGCCTTGAAGATTTGTAGTCATTACATCCTCGGTCACCGATGTGAGATATACACGGATCACGAAAGCCTCACTATATATTCATGTAAACGGACCTGAATTTGAGGCAACGTCGATTATAGGAATTTATCAAGGATTATGATGTTGGAATCAACTATCACCCCGGAAAGGCCAATGTAGTAGTTGATGCATTGAGCCGAAAAGGTGCATATCACCAGCTCACGGTTCAGGAGCTGCCACCCGAGCTGCATAAGGAGTTTGAACGGTTACATCTCGGGTTCTTGAACGAGATGGAGGTGATCGAACTGAACTCAACGCTGGAACAAGAGATATGAGATGTCCAAGCAACAGATAAGGAAATCAAGGATGTCAAGGAAAGAATCTGACAAGAGATAGAAAAGGATTTCAAGGAAGACGAGACTGGCATTCTTTGGTTAGGGAAAAGGATTTGTGTGCCTAACATGAAGCACATCCGTGACACATACTAAAGGAGGAACATGAGTCGCCTTATTCCATACATCCCGACTGTACCAAGATGTACAAGGACCTGAAAACATGCTATTGGTGGGATGGCATGAAATGGGATATTGCTGAATATGTTGCCCTATGCGACACGTCCAACGAGTGAAGGACGAACATCAAAGACCCGCTGGATTATTGCAGCCATTAAAAGTGCCCGAGTGGAAGTGGGAAGACATCAGCATGGGTTTCATAGTCAGATTGCCATGTACACAGTCTGGCTACAACTCCATTTGGGTTATCTGTAAAATCTCCAAAAAGTGTTAGCAAGAATTTCAACACATTTACACTTGGGAAAATGAGGGGAATTAAAACTTTGAATTATAACGGTGTAAGTTCAAGGTGAGGATTCAATCCTCCCAAAAACTTCCAACATGGAGATCTAAATTCATAACTTGGGTCTTCATATCTCAAATACTCAACCTTCCAAATTTCAGCTCATTTGGAGGGGTTTTAATATTTGTTTGGGATTAAAAGAGGAAACCCTCTAATCTGAATTTAAATTTCAGTTTCAAATCCCAACTTCCTCAATTTGCAAATTTGATTCCACAAATGTGTTCTACACATTTGAATTAGCATCCATGCCATAAATCAGAAACATTGGAGTTGGTTTGCTATGTTTTTGGAACAATCAAAAGGGAGAATTCAAGTTTCATTGCAAATTCAAATGACCACACCCAATTCAAACTCCACACCAGAATTCAAATCATTTGAATTCAACATTTCAAACCTTAGCTTTGGGGTGAAGTAAAGCATTCAATTGTGAGTAGCTGTGGTGGAAAGATCAGTGGAGTAATTTGATTAAGAAAATGAGGTGGTGGGACCCAGCACTCAGTCTCACAATTTCATTTCTCCTCTCTGTTTTTCCCTCGGGCGTTCACCACGCGCCACCGAGCGACGGCCGCTCCACCGAGCTACTTCCTCGCGTGCTGCCGAAGTCAAGCCGGTGCGCGTGGGTGCTCAGAGCCGCAGCACACTTCTACTTCTTCTATCTGCCTTCATCGGCAGCCTCCCCCGCCTCTCGAGCTACACCGCCGCTCGGTTCTTCCCCTATCGACCACAGCACCCTGAGCTCGATTGCTCGAGCTTCCCACAGCAAAAACCATCACCAACACGTGCTCCAGCCATCCACCATCCCTACTCCTTCGGTCTCTGGCCGTTGAAGCTCGAAATTCCCGTAGTTGTTGCTGTGCCGCCGTGAACACCGGAAGTTCCAACTTTTGGTTAACGTGGACAGATCAAACTGAAGAAGCTCACACTCAAGCGATCCAACCCGTTGGTGCACCTACGACCGGAGCTGCTGACCTCCAAAATTCAGCCCAAGCTGTGACTCCTCGGAGGAGAATTCGGAGATTTCCCCCCTGGCAGCGCAACTCGACCCCGAGGTAAAGAGTTGCTGAATTCAGCTTCAGTTCATGTTGTGAGTAGCTCAAGCTTCGCACACAGGTTCTAGACTAGCTAGCGCCCTTCCTCCCTCGATTCTAGGCCGGAAAATTAGGTGTAGATCAAGGATTACACGTTCTTGTCGCAGGAAAACCTTCGGACCACTTCGGGCGCACGGTGCCGATAGGTTTGGAGGGCTCCCCGGCGGATTTGGTTGCCATGCCTAGCACCTACATCTTCCACTGGTGCTCTAGAGCCTGAGAGCCGATCACTTGGTGGAGGAATGAAGCATCCCGACCTCGCCGGAGTTCTAAACCCTGCTGTCACCGGTGCGCACCATTTTCCGGCAAGTTTCGGCCGCAGGCGATGCCACCATCGTGCTCAGCGGGGTGAAAAATGGGGGAGCGGCGAGATTTGGCCCGGGAGGCTGCCGGGAATGCCGTTCCTGCCACCCTCGCCGGAGAACGCCGCCGGTCCTCTGTTTGGCGCGAGGCGGAAGAGGGTGCTGACATGTGGGGCCCGCTAAGGCGTTTAAACATTTTCAGGTTTTCCTATTTCAGTTCAAACTTTGAAGAGCCATAACTTTGTGTAGAAATGTTCAAAAATTGTCAAACAAATTTTGTTGGATTCCACTCAGAGAATACTATCCAGGGGTACAGCCCAATGGTTATGAAAATCTCTGTATTTGGCTCATTAATTTAATTAAGGGAAATTTTGTACGAATTTTTACAGGGGTTCTGTTTATTGGAAAATTCCCAAATTTGGGCAGGACATCCATCCAAAAATCCTGGAACTCCAGTACAAATTTCAGAGGCATTGGACCTAATTTGTTTGGCCAAATGGTGTGCCAATCCTTTCTGTCTCTGAAAAATTGAAAAATAAACAGAGTCATTTTTCAGCATTTCTACCCAACTTCAAAAATTCATATATCTCTGTTGGTAGCTCCAAAAATGGTGAAACAAATTTTGTTAGAACCATGGAGAATTACCCTAATTAGATCTTCCACTGTTAGACATGTTAAAACTCTAGATTTGGGGCTCAAAATTCAGAGAAGCCTTGTATTTGTGGGAATTTTGGAGATCACAATGTGCAATGACATTTCTCCAAATTTTGCTCAGATCATCCTTAGAGAGTCTAGTATCCACTGGAAAAATCTCAAAGCCAATTAAGGAACATAAATAGCAGTAGCTATGAATAGAAGTTAATTCTTATACTTCATTAGCACTTATACATATATTTTGCTACATCTCATATAGTGACCGAAGTTGGAGAAACGCCGGAGCCGTTGGACGTCCTTCCACCTGAAGCTAACTTATCTTTGGACTCGTAACCAGGCAAGCCCTGTTTTGCATTTAATTACCTTTTGCAAAGTTTTCATTTGTATCACTTATGTCTAGATTGAAATGTTTGATTAGAGTTAAGATGTTTGAAATCCCACTTGTATGACCTTAAATCCTATGAAGGGTTGGGTAGTTTACAGACTCGACGAGTAGAGAATGTCATGCTAATGTGCTTAGGATCTTGGTAGAAGTCGAGTAGTTGGAATCTACTCGCGAGTTAAGGTTTTATCACACGGTATGGAATAGAGCAGAGAATGGCTTAAGAGTTGTGAAACTGAGACCTAGCAGGGGGGGATAGGGAGCAGTGAGCGGAGGTCTCACGTGTGTAGCCCTGTTAGTGTCGATTGAGGACCGAGTCGTGTGCGGGCCTGATGAACAAGTATCGAACAGTACCAGATGGCATACTGACATAAGTAGGAAACCGATGTAATTGGTTAACCTGGGTGCTGAGGCTTACCCAACCGTTTTATAGAAGTGGGTTGAGGGTAGCAAGGTGTAAATCTGCCGGTGGGCACAGTCACGCTCCACGCGGGGACCTCCTGCCCGTTACGGATGGACCGGTTTGGCATTTGGGTTTTCCTTTGAAAGGTGGTTGCATACAACAGAGTAGGAAGGTGTGTGGAATCACACTTCTGAAAGTGGGTGTATGTGACGTGTTGTCCGGGTGTCTCCTGATTGTAATCACCATCCCTCGCGGTTATTTGAGTATCGCCTGTTCACTGTTTTGTGGCGTAGTAAGGAGTGAAATAAGCCAGATGAATTAGAATATGTTGTGATGAATTACTAATGTTTGGAAACCATGTCTGTTGTAGATGTAGAGCTAATTAAGTTTATTTTTCACTTTGGGCATCACCACATCGGAGGAAAGTGTTTCTTGTTTAATTGTGGACTCCGATGTGAGGGCTGTCTAAGGCTCAATAAATTGCTGCTATAAAGTTGAAAGTAAGGATTAACATGTAGGCGTGTCTTTATTGCAATGTCGTTATCCTACATTACCAATACTTGCATGTAGAGTTTCATGATTAGGGTGTCGGTTAAGCCTTGCTGAGCCATCGTGCTCACGGTTGCAATATTTGAGCTGTGTGCAGGTGAGAGCTATGAGGAGGGGTCCGAGGACGAGGCGGTGCCCCCGTCGGGGTACACGGCCGAGCTGGAGCCCTGCACGCTGTCGTGATCTCCAGTTCCATGTTGCTAGTGTGTAGCGTCCCTGGGCTGGACGGCTACCCTTTTGCTTAGTTAGGATGAGAGACCAGTTATAAAGAATACTTCCGCTGTTATAATTATGGTTTGTAAAAGACTTCCGCTATTTTATATCAAATAAAAGTTGGTATGTTGTTCTTATTCTTTTCTTATGTGCTGTTGGGTGACGCATCGCACGACACCACCATCTGCGATCCCGGAGTGGATGAACCACGGGGTTCCCATAGACGTGGTATCAGAGCCGCATTGGGAATAGCACGCTCGAAGAGAGCCTATTTTGAAAACTTAGAAGTAGTCGAGTGAGGATTAGTCACTATGCCCTCATAAGGTCTATGATAGTAGTACATATTATGGTGGAAATGCTAACATACTTATTATACATTCTGTAACGACGCTCCGACGTCAGGTAAGAGGTAAGGTACGCCACCGCAGGCGGATCAATTGTGGTAACTCGCCATACGAGTAATATTATGTAATGCTTTACAGTGGCTTGGCATGGTAGTTAATATGAGTCTCTGAACCTCTCAATGGTTCTGAGAGCATATGAAAACACTGATCTCCAGCGTGCTTTAGGAAAAAGCGAGAATACCCCATCGTGTGGTAAGCAACACGATAGTATGCAACTCTTGAACATTCAATGTTCAAAGGGCCATACGCAGCGCTCGCCATCGGCATGCCTCAACGGTCATGAGGCAGTAGGTGGTATCCGTTGGGTTGATAAAATTCCCTACCGTGACGACCCGTTCGCGCTCTACTTGGGTTCCCCGTCGTGTGGTGTGAAAACACGACCATGTACCTTGAGACGTGGCTTGACTCAAGGACGATCCGTATGGCGATGATACGGACCATATGTTTTTATTATGATATGGAACTGCCTGAAATGTCAAAAACCTTTGTGTGCACCATTATTGTGTGTTCTTCTGCAGGTACATTAACCACGTTAGAGCATGACGCTTAGAGATTGTTTGTGAGTGACGTTCTTAGTTCCACCATTTGACACGTATTTGCCAGAATACCGGCTTAGGATTTTTCTTTGGTGAGGAAACGTAGTACCGAGATGAGTATTAGTTGCATAAAAGGATATTTTTAATGAAAATAGTCAAAATGAAGTTTAGGATTCCAATTAGGGGTTATTGAACTCCCATGTTGAACTAAGATGCTTCATCCGCACTCTTGAAGCAAAGTTCGGTTTACTTCGGTGCACCGAACAACAGAAGGCGTTGTATGCAGCGCAACAACTTCAAGGGGAAGCCGGTACATGGTGGGCGAACTACACCGCCTCATTACCGGCTGGCCATGCCGTCACATGGACGGAGTTCCGGGAGGCATTCCGCGCCTATCATATACCTCCCGGTGTTATGAAGAGGAAGCTCCAGGAGTTCCTGGCGCTGAAACAAGGTGAGAGGAGTGCTCATGAGTACTCCAGGTTATTCAACCGGCTGGTGCAGTATGCGCGAGGATTTGTGGGAACGGAGGAAGATAAGCGAAATGCGTTCTTCCGGGGCCTGAATTCTAAAATGAAGGTCCATCTCGCCCAAAGAAATCACGGCACATTCAACGACCTTGTTAATGCCGCGATTTTACAAGAAAATGCTCAGCGCGAGCACGGTTCTGATAAGAGGAAACGCAGCGCGCTGACGAGCAGCAGTGGTGGGACTCCACAAATATACCGCGTGGTGTATCGCTCACCATCCGGTCAAAGATGGCAGCCACCGGCGTGACCGCCTCAGTTTCGCGGTCGACAGTTTAATGTGCCAAGCTTCCGACCGTCGTATCCACCATAGCAACAGCAGCAGCAAAGGATGGTCCTTCATGCGCCTCAGTTTCAACCACGTGCACCGGGATTCCATCCTCAAGTCGGAGGGACCCTGACACCTTACATGTGCTTCATGTGTGGCCGTGTCGGGCATATTTCGAGGGACTTCCCCGAGCCGCGACAGGGCAGGGGTACAGGAGCGTATCAGGGTGCAAATCAGCCCCGCAACCAGCCCAAGAAACCAGTACAAAAACCCGGCAACGTCCACCACTTAGCCATCGAAGACGTGCCAGAAGGCGAACCCGTCCTCGCGGGTCTTATTTAGATCATCCCGTAGTCATACTTTTGACTCCGGCGCCACCCATAATTTCATAAGTCAGTCTTATGTTATTAAATATCAATTGCCTATCATTTCCAGAAATAGTTCATACTTGATATGCTCTCCGGGTGGGAAATAACAGCTGGTAAGATGGTCTATAGAGCTCCATTACAATTGGGTGGGAATCTATACCCGACTTCTCTAATCATGTTAGAGAGTAAAAAACTTGATGTCATTTTAGGAGTGTCATGGCCATCACCATGGTGTTGTTCTTGACATCATTCCACATGTGATTCATTTAAACTCTCCACTTCATTAACCACATGTTCTTATTCTTGACCGTTCGGTTCAAGAAGCTCCAGCCACATATAACACGGAAGCCACAAAACTTGAGGATATTCATATGATCCGTGAATACCTGGATGTCTTAATGGATGATCTTCCGGGCATGCCACCCGAAAGAGATGTCGAGTTCAAGATTGAACTTGTACCCGGGACGACACCGATATCACGGAGACCGTATAAGATGGCTCCGAATGAGCTAGCTGAACTGAAGGATCAGCTCAATGATTTAATGAAGAAGGGTTTCATTCGACCGAGTTCCTTACCATGGGGATGCTCGGCGCTGTTTGTGAAGAAGAAGGATGAAACCTTGAGGTTGGGTATGGACTACCGACCTCTCAACGCTGTCACCATCAAGAATAAATATCCACTGCCCCGCATCGATATTCTCTTCGATCAACTTGTGGGTGCGAGTGTATTTTCAAAGATGGATCTTCGCTCCAGATATCACTAAATCAAGATCTGAGCGGAGGATATTCTGAAGACGGCCTTCTCGACGAGATATGGGCTGTATGAATACCTCGTCATGTCCTTTGGCCTCACCAACACCCTGGCACATTTCATGTATCTCATGAACTCAGTGTTCATGCCGGTGGTGTTCATAGACGACATCTTGGTTTTGTTCCAAGTCTGAAGAAGAACACGTCGAACACATGCATATCGTGCTTCAACGATTGCGAGGCCATAAGATTTATGCCAAGTTCAGCAAGTGCGAGTTTTAGATCAGCCAAGTGCCATTTCTTGGTCATATTATTTCTGCGGAAGGCATTGCCGTTTATCCAAGAAAAATCGAACAAGTGCTGAAATGGAAGTCCCCTACATCTGTCCATGAAGTCAGGGGCTTTCTCGGGTTAGCAGGATATTATCGGAATACCGAACTTCTCCAAGCTTGCTAAGCCGATGACTGAATTGTTGAAGAAGGGGATTAAATATGTTTGGAGCTCAGCATCTGAAGGAGCTTTCCAAGCATTGGTGAAGCATCTTAACAACAGCCCCGGTGTTAGCTCAACCGGATAGAACCAAACCCTTCGACGTATATTGTGATGCGTCCGGTATCGGGCTTGTCTGTGTATTGATGCAAGGAGGAAGAGTGGTCGCCTATGGCTCATGTCAACTTCGTAACCACGGGCAGCACTATCCGACTCATGATCTTGAGCTCGCTGCTGTGGTGTTGGCATTGAAAATGTGGAGGCACTATTTGCTGGGGAACTTAGTGCATCTCTACACCGATCACAAGAGTTTGAAGTATATATTCACTCAAAAGGAGATGAATATGCGGCAACGGAGATGGCTAGAACTTATCAAAGATTATGAGATTGAGATTCACTACCATCCTGGAAAGGGAAATGTGGTTGCCGACACCTTAAGCCGCAAATCTCATGTCAACAATCTGTGCATTACCCCACTTGAAGAGGAGGAGCCAAGTCTGTACTTGGTTCCATATGGGGCATTATATAATCTTGCTCTCGTCCCTACCATACGAGAGGAGATTATGGGAGCTCAGAAGGAAGACATGTGAATGTCGCACATTCAGAGAAGAAGGAAGAATGGCGAGATGAAATGCTTCCGAAGGGATGAAAACGGTACTCTATGGTTTAAAGACCATATAGTGGTACCCCGTGACATGAAGCTTCGGAAGAAAATCTTGGATGAGGCTCATTTGTCCAAGTATTCTATTCATCCGGGCAGCAACAAGATGTACCAGGATCTGAAAACCAGGTTTTGATGGACACGGATGAAAAGAGAAAAAGCAAGGTACGTATCCGAATGTGATACGTGTCGGCGGGTAAAAGTCAACCATATGCGTAAAGCCAGACAGCTGCAACCCTTGAACATTCCGGCGTGGAAGTGGAGGATATCAGCATGGACTTCATAGTCGGGTTACCTCCCACAACCATGATTCGATTTGGGTGATAGTCGATCGACTAACCAAGTCAGCACATTTTATTCCCGTACATACGGGTTACGTGGCCAAGAAATATGCGGAGCCCTATATTGCAAGGATCTTATGCTTGAACGGTGTTCCCCGCTCCATTATTTCAGATCACGGTGTGCTGTTCGTCGCTCGGTTTTGGGAACAGCTGCACGCGTCATTGGGGACCAAACTGATCTGCAACTCCGTGTATCACCCGCGGACGGATGGTCAAACTGAACGGGTGAATCAAGTGCTTGAAGACATGCTACGCGCTTGTGCCATCCACCACGGCAAAAATTGGGACGATCATTTTCCGTTGGTGGAGTTTTCTTACAACAATGGCTATCAAGCTAGCACAAGATGGCACCGTATGAAGCTCTCTACGGTCGGAAATGTCACACACCACTTAACTGGTGCGAGTCCAGCGAGCGAGTTATCTACGGCATTAAACTTGTGAATGAGGCTGAAGAACGAGTGCGAGTAATACAAGCCAATCTCAAGGCTGCTCAATATCGTCAGAAGATCTATGCGGATAAAAGATGTCGTCCTCTTCACTTCGACATCAGGGACCATGTTTATGTCTGTGTGTCTCCGATGAAGTGAGTTCATCGTTTCGGAGTGAAGGGAAAACTTGCAGCGTGATTCATTGGTCTATTCGCCGTCATTGAAAAATGCGGACCCGTAGCTTATCACTTGGAGTTAACGGCGTCGCTCGCAGAAATTCACAACGTCTTCCACATCTCTCAGCTAAGGAAGTGCCTTAAACCCTCGGCTGAAATCCGCACTGAAGACATAGAAGTTCTTCAACCGGACCTCACGTACACGGAGTATCCGATCCGGATTATCGATAAAAAGACTCGCGCCACAAGAAACCGGACATTATGGGTTTACAAGGTCTTGTGGAGTAACCATACCGTTGATGAGGCGACATGGGAAAGCGAGAACTATCTTCAAGCAAATTATCCGAAATTACTATCATCGTATACCCGGTAAAATTTTCTTTTGCTTTTGGAATCTCGGGACAAGATTATTTTTAAGGGGGGAGAGATGTAAAATCCCCAAAAAGTGGTAGCTAGAATTTCAACACATTATAATTGGGAAAATTGAGGGGAATTAAAACTTTGAATTATAACGGTGTAAGTTTTAAGTGAGGATTCAAACCTCCCAAAAACTTCCAACATGGAGATCTAAATTCATAACTTGGGTCTTCATATTTCAAATATTCAACCTTCCAAATTTCAACTCATTTGGAGGGGTTTTAATATTTGTTTGGGATTAAAAAAGGAAACCCTCTAATCTGAATTTAAATTTCAGTTTCAAATCCCAACTTCCTCAATTTGCAAATTTGATTCCGAAAATGTGTTCTCCACATTTGAATTAGCAGCCATGCCAAAAATAAGAAACATTGGAGTTGGTTTGCTATGTTTTTGGAACAATGCAAAAGGGAGAATTCAAGTTTCATTTCCAATTTAAATGAGCACACCCAATTCGAACTCCACACTAGAATTCAAATCATTTGAATTCAACATCTCAAACCTTAGCTTCGGGGTGAAGTAAAGCATCCAATTGTGAGTAGCTGTGGTGAAAAGATCAGTGGAGAAATTTGATTAAGAAAATGAGCTGGTGGGACCCAGCAGTCAGTCTCACAATTTCATTTCTCCTCTCTGTTTTTCCCTCGGGCGTTCACCGCGCGCCACCGAGCAACGGCCGCTCCACTGAGCTGCTTCCTCGCATGCTCCCGAAGTCAAGCCGGTGCGTGTGGGTGCTCAGAGCCGCGGCACACTTCTACTTCTTCCTTTGCCTTCATCCGCAGCCTCCCCTGCCCCTCTGCTCGAGGGCACGACCGAAACCTCGAGCTACACCGCAGCTCGGTTCTTCCCCGATCGACCACAGCACCCCGAGCTCGGTTGCTCGAGCTTCCCACAGCAAAAACCATCACCAACACGTGCTCCAGCCATCCACCATCCCTACTCCTTCGGTCTCTGCCCGTTGGAGCTCGAAATTCCCGGAGTTGTTGTTGTGCCGCCGTGAACACCGGAAGTTCCAACTTTCGATTACCGTGGACAGCTCAAACCGGAGAAGCTCACGCTCAAGCGATCCAACCCATTGGTGCACCTATGACCGGAGCTGATCACCTCCAAAATTCAGCCCAAGCCGTGACTCCTCGGAGGAGAATTCAGAGATTTTGCCCCGGGCAGCGCGAATCGACCCCAAGGTAAAGAGTTGCTAAATTTAGCTTCAATTCGTGTTGTGAGTAGCTCAAGCTTCGCACACAGGTTCTAGACTAGCTATCGCCCTTCCTCCCTTGATTCTAGGCCGGGAAATTAGGTGTAGAGCGAGGATTACACGTTCTTGTCACGGGAAAACCTTCGGACCACTTCGGACGCACGGTGCCGATAGGTTTGGAGGGCTGCCCGGCGGATTTGGTTGCCATGCCTAGCTCCTACATCTTCCACTGGTGCTCTAGAGCCCGAGAGTCGATCATTTGGTGGAGGAATGAAGCATCCCGACCTCGCCGGAGTTCTAAACCCTGCTGTCACAGGTGCGCACCATTTTCCGGCAAGTTTCGGCCGCAGGCGATGCCACCATCGTGCTCAGCGGGGCGAAAAATGGAGGAGCAGCGAGATTTGGCTCGGGAGGCGGCCGGGAATGCCGTTCCTGACACCCTCGCCGGAGAATGCCGCCGGCCCTTTGTTTGGCGCGACGTGGAAGAGGAAGCTGACATGTGGGGCCCGCTACAGCGTTTAAACATTTTCAGGTTTTCCTATTTCAGTTCAAACTTTGAAGAACCATAACTTTGTGTAAGAATGTCCAAAAATTGTTAAACAAATTTTGTTGGATTCCTCTCAGAGAATACTATCCAGGGTACATCCCAATGGTTATAAAAATCTCTGTATTTGGCTCACTAATTCAATTAAGGAAAATTTTGTAGGAATTTTTACAGGGGTTCTGTTTATTGGAAAATTCCCAAATTTGGGCAGGACATCCATCTGAAAATCCTGGAACTTCAGTAAAAATTTCAGAGGCATTGGATCTCATTTGCTTGGCCAAATGGGGTGCCAATCCTTTATGTCTCTGAAAAATGGAAAAATAAACAGAGACATTTTTCAGCATTTCTACCCAACTTCAAAAATTCATATATCTCTGTTGCCATCTCCAAAAACGGTTGAATTTCAGCTCCGCATATCACCCGCAAACCGACGAGCAAACTGAGAGGAAAAATCAGATCTTGGAAGACATGTTGAGAGCTTGCGCTTTAAAACATGGGCGTAGTTGGGATAAGAGCTTGCCGTATGCTGAATTCTCGTACAACAACAGTTATCAAGCTAGCTTGAAGATGTCACCTTTTGAAGCATTGTATGGTAGACGATGTAGAACACCGCTGTCCTAGAATGAGACTGTTGAAAGCCAAGTATTCGGACCCGAAGTGCTGCAAGACACCGAAAAGCAAGTCCAAACGATACGTGAAAACTTGAAGACCTCTCAGTCACAACAAAAAGGTTATACGGACAATAGGTGAAGAAGATTAACCTTAAAGTTGGAGACTTTGTGTATATTAAGGTGTCGCCTATCCGAGGCCAATGATGGTTCAACGTCAAAGGCAAGAATAAGTTAGATATTCATGAGTGAGACAATGAGTCAATGTAATAAAGTACTTAAACATTATTTGTGTGTGGTTATATTCTGAATTTCAGTTTGTGAAATACATGTGTATGTGTGATCAACATTCTTGACACACATATGCATTCACTTGATTCATTTTCGGAATCGAGTGTCTGACACGACCCCACGGCCTTGTCGAGCCAGGATCATGCTGAGGGATGCTGCGTTGCACAGCACCGGTTAGTGCACATCAAAGATACAAAGCGGAAGCAAAGTTTTATTACATAAACCAGTTTATGAACATGTTACAACAAAATAAGTCCAGTCTATACTCATGGGCATAGACTATGCATCGAGTTCATGTTCAGCCCATGAACGTGTCCCCGCTAGCACGCACACACACTAACACGGCGCCGTGCACGACTCCCACTCGACGGGGTTCCCCTCCTGGGGTTCCGGCTCCTCCTCGGGAGTCCCTTCCTCATAAACCCCTGTAAAAGCTTCAAACACAAGCAGTGAGCACGATGGCTCAGCAAGATTGACCCGTCTCTCCTATACATGAAACTTCTACATGGATGGTTTTCGGGTACATGAGGTAAAAAAATTTGCCAAGAACTCGCCTAATTATTTGAACCTTATTTTTAAGTTTTAGCAGCAGGTTGTGGAGAACCTTACGCTAAGGCACATGAGAGAGTCGCAATCAAACAAGAAACGCATTTCTCTCATGTACTTTGCCCAAAGTTGAAAAGAACTTTAATTAGCTCTAAATTACCACGATACATTAACAAGCAAGGTATATCTTTCCAATCAGCAAACTTTTAACATGAATCTAGCATGTTCTTTCTACGTCACGGTACAGTGAACAAGTGGTACTCACTGACCGCGAGAGATGGGGATTATAATCGATTTACACCTGCAGGGTTACCTGAATAACCCGTCAGTACGCCCGTACTCAATGTTGCCTACAGCAACCATCACGGACGTCGTACGCAACCACCTTTCACCCGTCAGCCAAATATTGAACCGGTCCTATCGTTCCGAGCAAGAGGTCTCTGCACGCGCATCCACAGTGCCACCAGCCGATTTACACCTCGAGCTCTCAACCTACCCTCTGAACGACAGGCAATGCCTCAATACCTAGCTACCCGAGTTACATCGGTTTCACGGTTCCCATATAGCCGGTAGGTCTTCGGTACTGTTCTAGCTTGTTCAACAGGCCCGCACATGGCTCGGTCCTCAATTGACACAAGCGGAGCTATAGCACCCAGACCTCAAAGTCCTGCTGCCCTTACTCTCCGCTCGGTCTCATTTTCTTGCCATGTGTTTCATTTGTTATTTTTACCCGAGCGATGTGCCTCTAGCCTAATCTCTCGGGTAGTTCCAACTACTCGACTTGTACCGAATCCTACTCTATCTTAGCATGGCATTGGCTAACGAGGTTTTCAATCCTAATCCCAACCCATGATTTTCTTGGCTATGCATTTGGGTTTCAAACAAGACTCTAATGCAAGAGGTAAGTGGTACTCAAAGGAACTTCTCAAAACAATAAAAATTTGTAAAAAGGTTAATGCAAACTGGAGCTTGCCTTGCTGCTTGTGGTCTTAGGCTAGCTTCTCTTCCGGAGTGCCGAAGTCTAAGACTTCGGGTTCCTCCTCAACCTTAGCGACTACATGAGATAACATGTATATGTATTAATTTAAATGCATCTGAATTGAATTTAACTTGTAAAGACTATAAGTCTTACTAGACAGACCCAATGACTCTAAAATTTTTACTGTGGTTTGGTTACAACCTAAACAGGAACTTGGCCAAGTTTCGTTTGCAGCCAAGCTCATTTGAGCTCTCCACAAATAATTGTGTACTTGACCTTAACTGGAGCTTCTAGGGTGTTTTAGGGATTTTCATGGAGCAAGCCATGACTTTCTGAAAACTAGATTTTCAGAGGGTTCTAATGGAGTTGGTCTCACTTAATTTGAATGTTACTAGCTAAAGATATGAGCTAAACATTTCAGAGAAATTCTGAAAATGTTTCTGGACATTTTCTATTTTCTCTGGAACAGTTTCATTAACCACCCCATTTGGGGGATCAAATGAGCTCAAATGGAACTGAAAGTTTTATGGTAGATCAGGGATATTTTGGTGAACATCCCAGCAAAATTTCAGAATTTTCCTCCAAAGGTTCTCCAGTTAAAATTCTAACCAGTTTAAACTTTGAAGAATTAATTCTGGAGAACTAAGGATTTTCATGAAGTGAAACTTGATTTGCTGGAAGTACTCATAGATCTGAATCCAACAAAATTTGGTTCACTCGATTTGGAGCTTCCTAGCCAAAGTTATGTGGGTTTGAAGTTTGAACTAAAACTGAAAATCAGGAAATGTTTAAAACACTGCACGTGGGTTCCACGCACAGTGTCATCGTCTACCTCTCGCCAGCGCCCGAGCGTGCGACTTCCAGCGCCGGTGGCGCGGGTCATTCTCGGCCGCTACTGCCTAATTTTCTACGCGGTTTCTTCCTACATGATCCTTGGAACACGGCGCACACGCCGGGCACCTTCTCGGACCTTGACATCGTCGGAAACCTAGTCGGCGACGGTGGAGGCGGAAGAGAAGCTCGGGTCCGATGGTGCTAGCTCGTCTAGGCAGTGAACACGATCAACCAATGGGTCGCAAAGCACCACTGGGGTACGAGGAACCTAACCCTGCCCTCCTTTTAGCCGGAGACCGCCGGGAAAGTAGACTTCACCGGCGACCCGAGCCATTTTCACCGGCGATGGCCAAATTCCGGTGCTATGCTCATTGGGTTGATCATCACCGCTAGAATTTGGCTGAGGTGACCGCGAGGTGCTACTCTAGCTTCAGCTCGACCAGGATCCCTGGTGATCAAGTGATCGAGGCGAATTTCCAGTTTTGGTTCTCGGTGTTCTATACGGTGATCACTGGAAAAACTGAAATTCCGGCTAACCGGCGCTAAGAGGGACCTAGGGAGTTCGGGGAGAGCTACTAGACTTGGATGCGAACCTCAGAGACACGTTGGTCGCGTCGGAGAAGCTTTGCGCTGCTCGGGCGACGGCGTCGAGTCGGAGGAGCTCTCGGTTAACAGAGCGAGGAAAGATCGGCTCGGACAAGCTTCACCGAAGCTGATCACGAGCATCTGAGGGTTGTAACACGTCGAGCAAGGGTCGGCGGTGCCGTTTGTAGCCTCAGCTCGCGGTGGAAGGCACTGCTTTGGCCGGTCGACGGCGAGGTGATGCGGTGGGCGGTGCGGCGACCAGCTCGGTGTTTTCAGCGCTGGAAACGTCGAGGCAGTGGAAAGGTGAGCTGCTGCCGGCGGCAGCTCGCAGCTAAATAGCTGGGGACGTCGGTTGAGGCGGTGATCAGCGACCAGGAGGTGGCAGCGGTCGGCAATCGCTGTGGCGACCTCGCGAGCGCGCGCAAGAACCGAGCTGCGGTGACTTCAGTCAGCTGAATTGCTATAGAGGCTGACATGTGGGTCCCACCGAGGGTTTAACCTCTGAAATTAAATTTTCCCCACTGCTCTAAACAGTAGAGACCAAATTAACCATGGTCATTTGAATTATCTATCCCTGGGCCATTTGAATTGGATAGAATTCAAATTGAGTTTTGTTTGGACATATTTTCAGCACATATGCAGTTTGAATTTCAAATGGAGTTTGAATTTGTTGAACCTAGCTCATGTCAAGATCAACTCCAAATGGAGTGAAAATTGGTGTGTGAGCTCATAAAAATGTGTTGAGCAAGAATATGCCTCCCACTTTTGAATTCATAGGATGAAAACAGTTTGAATTTGAATTTGAGTTCAAACCACCTTTTTCTAGCTATACCCAAAAGGACTTCAAAAAGGTTTTCAATTTGGGTGAAATTTGGCATGGACATTCCTAGCAAGGTGTAGGACTTTTTCATATGCCCAGCCCCTATATGATGCATGTGGGAAATGCCACTTTTACATTTTATGAGTTTGTTCTCTAATGATTATGTTGATGGTGTTTACTTGCTCTTCAAATATGTTCATCAAGTTTCTTCAAATGAAGTGTGTGTGGTGATGAACACTTTGAACATGTACCAAAAACTTAGTCCCTTACAGTGTCACAAGAATACCCTTCGTCTCAAGGAACAAAGCAAAGCTGAGTAAGAAGGCGCCGGAAGAAACCGCGACAGGAGGAAGGCCTACCGAAGAGATGTCGATCCGACACAACCACGGCATCTCAAGCCACTCGAGCTTCCTCGGCGCTGGACTACGCAGTCGTACGCGCTTTGGCCGCCTCATCCAAGACAGCCTAGGCTGCGTCACGAGCCCCCGCGAGCTCAGTGTCCGCCGCCACCGCCTGAGTAACTGTGGTTGTCCTCTCAGCAGCCCGAACGGCCTCTGCGCGGACTCGAGCAAGCTCCGCCTGCGGCGCTGCCAGTATGGACTCTGCCTCCATCTGACGAAGCTCACCTCGAGCGAGACGTGACTTCTCGACCGCCCATCGGATCAACCCCTGCAAAGAGCGGGAGAAGCTAAAAAAACGGAGCAAAATGGCCCAAGCAAATGAAGCAGGAGCAGAACCAAGATCCCCACCTGGCTGCCAGGAGCGACTTTTTGAAGTCGGTCAAGCGCGCCACCCAAGCGATCATATCCAATCATAGGGCCCGCCCGAGCAGCCGCTAGCTCGGTGCAAGAGCTCTCGACGTCCACGCAAGCTTGCTCCCACTGCGTGAGCTCGGACGGGGAAACGCCCAAGGCAAGAACGACACCCTCTCAGCTGGCCGGCGGCTCCGATTCCTCCAGGGTTACGACCGAAGCCGATCCCGAGCAGGCCTGGCCACGACTTCCTCAAGGACTGGCGAGGGCCCCGCTCCCTGAACAGCGGACGGATCTGCAGCCAACCTTGCCCTGCTTGCCTCATCACCGGGCGCTACCGGTGGCAGAGGTCCCAAACCCTTGGGGGTTGTATCAGCATCGACGGAAGCGGAGGGGGGTGGCGGTGCCAGGTCCGTGATCAGCCCGGCGGCGCCTGCAACCATGGTCGAGCCCGCTCTAGAGTCCGTAGGAGCAGCCGCCGGAGGGGGCGATTGCCCTTGCCCCACGACCGAAGACGGAAGAACCACCTCCAGTGGCCTGCCGACCAGAACGCCGGTGTCCAGATTCAGTTTCCTATGCCATAGGGAACGGTAAGAAATCCACGCACCCATGCTAACCCACTCTGCTACAACACGGGAAAAGCCAATACCTTCTTGGAGCGGCGCAATATAGCCCCAACCTCGACGGACGGAGTCGGACCCGGAAGGGCGAGCGGCCCCTCCTTCACCTTCCGCAAAGAGCGCAGTCGCGGCCAAGAGAAGCACGGCATCATCTGTGGAGGCCGCCCTAGTAAGGCCCTTCATCCTCGCCGCCACCTCCGAGGATGTGAGCTCCACCTCCGACTCCCTCGTGGGATCCAAGGGGCCCAGATATCCTCACATCGGGTGACCACGGACCCGGAGGGGCTGGATCCTCCGCTCCACGAAGATGCGGAGAAGGGCAACACCGGTAAGACCCCTCCCAGATCCTCCAACCGGGCAAGAAGAAACGCCAGCGTGGCTGCCTCACCATCAGAAACGCCTTTACGCAAGGACGGATTGATCAGCAGCATTAACAGTTCAAACCCATCAACCAAGACACACCTGCACTCTGCCTTGCAATTTTGATCCGCTCTCCAGCGGCAGAAATTCTAAAGCAAAGATACAACTACTAGTTTTCAAATGTCATGTCATATTAGTTTGAAATTTGGTACCGTTACAAAAGACTAGAAATATGTGACTCAATTTTACATACATAGATCGAACAATACTGAAAACAGCACACAGGTACATGGCATTATGTTACACTAAAGGTCATAGCTACATAAGTCGAGCAGTATCATCTGTAACTGCAAAAATCTTAACATTCCAGAAGGCAACAGAAGATCCAAAGAGTTTTAAGGAATAAATTAAAACCATAATCTGTATTGAATGTCACAGTTGTAATAGCTGATTATATGTGCACTTATATATCATGAAACTCCTTGTTTCTCAAGTGTATAGTGAAGAACAAACTGTTCTTTGAATACTAATTGAATTTTCCCTTTGCGTAAATTTCCTGCAAAGTTTTATTTTCTAAATAGAATTACCTTTTGATGGGTGTCTTTGTCTCCTCCTGATTTATAGCACTACAAGAATATGAATAACTTATTGAAACAAAGCAACCATTGATAGAACAGTGTATTGGGAAACACAGGTAGATGGTACCAGATATGTTCTGATGTAGAATTCTTAATAGAACAGAGCTTCACTAAGGTATTGGCAATGTGACATGAAGTGTTTTCAAACTAC
This sequence comes from Neostapfia colusana, assembly GCA_030760725.1. Classification (NCBI taxonomy): domain Eukaryota; kingdom Viridiplantae; phylum Streptophyta; class Magnoliopsida; order Poales; family Poaceae; genus Neostapfia; species Neostapfia colusana. The sequence continues at coordinate 24,794,115 of JASWHV010000011.1, forward strand.
AAGTGTGCGGTTTTGTACTCCAAAAAAGAAAGGCAGTGAAATACTGTAATAGTTGACATGCCAAAGATTCCACAAAAAATAATCTAACCCTCTTGATTATCTTAATTGTGTGCATTACGGAATCAAGTAAGCTCTTCCATTGTAGTACGCAGGTATCACTTAGCATGCCACCCATCTTTTCAATAGTAAAGCAGATTTAACTGGAAACTACTATGCAAAATTTCAGCCAGATCTGACAACCATAAGTAACAAATTTATCTAATAGCTCAATATCTCATCACTGATAGTTCTCGGAATAGTTTCGAAACCAGTTGAGACGACCTACTCCTCTGAAAATCCCAACTACTTGTTCTTCCTGGATTTCTTCGTACTCACTGCCGTGGCGCCAGGGGTGACCTGCAGGCGGGGGTGGCTCTTGGCCTCAGTACGAGACGGACCGAGGTGGGGATTCGGTACGGGAGGTAGATCGACAATGGGTTGAGGTCGGAGAAGCGGGAGAGGGGAGCGGCGTCGACTAGATCGAGTTGTCACCGCCGCTGCTAAAAAAACCGGATGGATCACTTGACTCCACGTGTATACAGTGACTCCACGTGTATACAGTGATTTGTTACATAATACATCAGCCTATTATTTAACCTATTTAAAACAATAGTGTAATATTTTCTAATATTTTTCCAACATTTTAAAAGAACATGGTCAATATTTTCATGAACACGACATCTAAAATGTCAATTAAATAATTCTTAAAAAATAAATATATTCTTATTAGATCTCTTATTATAATATTAATTCTAGACAACATCATGGTTCAAACATATTCGAAGCAAAGTTACAATTTGAGAGAAAAATATGTATAAAGTTTAAATGTTTTCTAATCCCAACTCACACCATTAGATCGTGACATGTGGTGACATATCCTCCTTTCATTTTTTCACCACCATAGATCTAAGTTATCTATTTTGTAGTGCCAATCTCAAACATTGATTTGTGTGCGCGCTTTGCAGATAGGAAAGTCATATTGTGGCTCTAGAGGTAGTTTAGTTGTTTAAATAAATTCAAAATAAAAGTTACAATTTAAATATATATATATATGTCTAAAGTTTAAAAACCATGGTAAGATATCCTCCTTTAGTTTTTTATCCACGTAGATCTAAGTTGTCCATCTTTTTATATGAATTGATTATTGTAGTTATATTGACATCAGTTAACCAGGGCAAAGTATCCTTCTTTCATTTTCCACCCACGTTATTTTCCACCCACGTTGATCTAAGTTATCCATCTTTTTACATGAATTGATATATGGTAGTTATATTGACATCAATTACTTCATGTTAATGTCAAAGGAGTAGGGATGTACCATGGTAAGGTCGAAGCCTTTACCCACTGAAAGCAATCTATATACGGGAATGATAAGATTTCTCAGCCCAGCATGCTACTATCGTAGTATTCATGAAAATTGTGAGACCTCTAACAGAATTGACTAGGAAAGACAGGAAGTTTGAATGGACAACGCAAAAAACAACTTCCATGAATTAATGGTAAAACTTACTGCAGGATTTTAAAGTATCATGTGATGCCTTCAAGCAAGAACTCGGGTGTGTACTAATGTAAGATGATCGAGTTGTCTCTTATTCACTTAGATAATTCAGTGCATGAGAATAATTACCCCACTCACAACTCGGAGTTGGAAACTATAGGACACGACTTAAAGATCTGAAGACACTACCTAACTAAAAATAAGTGTCAGATGTTTATGGATAATAAGAGCTTAAGTATATCTTCACTCAGTCCGAACTGAACCTGAGAACAAGAAGATGGTTGAAATTGATGAACAATCAAAACCTAGAAGTACAGTACAACCCAGGAAGAGCAAATGTAGTGGCCGATGTACTAAGTCATAAGGCGCATTACAACACATTGCATACCATCACCAGGAAATCTGAATTAGAGCAAGAGGTCCAGAAATTAAACCTACATTTTTGTGCCTGATGGACACATAGTATGCTATGTGTCCATCCTACCTTGGAAAGCAGGATACAAAAATCATAGTTGAAAGACCAAAAGTCCAGGAACAATTGGCCTACACTAAAGAAAACAAAAAGGCCTCAAATTTTGAGTAGATGAAGATTACATTATGGTATGAAAACCGGATCTACATCCAAACACAGATGGGCCAAGATAACTAATTATGGACGAAGTGATGTGAACATCCCAGCAACACACACACATAAACGATCCTATGACGGGCCGATTACATGCACTCAAGCTAAGAAACTTGAACAACAGGTGAATTCTTTCCTCTCTACACTACATTTTAATATTGATGAGAATAATATATTATCTAAGTGGTGTAATCTACTATTACTCAGTTTTACATAAGAAGCCACACCATTGGTAAGCACAAAAAGCACTAAGTCTGTTCGCACTGTCCGAACTATGTGGCTTATGTAGTGGCGCGATAGTTCGGTCTGTCTGACCTGAGAAGGGTACACAGGAGGAATATCAAACTTCATGTGCAATCCTACACCAACCTGTCATGTTTCATGGTGCATAATACACATGGTGTGAAAGCATATCAAGTCTACTTTCCAACGCAAACGGTGCATCATTTGGAGTTCCCAAACGTGAGTTATGATCATTTTACTATTGACTGCACAGTAGACAAAGAGACGCGCGTGGACTAAAGACCAACTCGGGAATTCTTCGCCAATTTTCATTCAAACTCAAAACATGGTGATTTCAGTTCACACCTAGCTAGGAGGGTTGTTCCTAGTATAAATATCACCTTTGTGCTATTGGAAAAACAACTATTGATGATTTGATAAACAAGATTGTTTCTGTAGCTAAGTGCTGAGTGCCTTGCACACCTTTGTTATTCCTTGTTCTTCATGGACTTGTGAAGTGATCCCTCACGGACCCCATAATTCGTGCTCTAGGTTTTCAAACCTTTTGTGTGGGTTAGTCCCGGCTTGTGGTTGTTCATCGAGACGAAGTCTTTCAGGTTTCAGTGCCTCTCTCCCCGTCGCTTGGTCACAACCACCCATGGCAGGTATAAAGCTAGCTATCAAGGAGTGTGGTTCTGTGGTCGATCGGATATCGAGTCAAAGTTCTCAAGACTTCAGTGCCTCTCTCCCCATCACTTGGTCGCATCCAACCTTTACAAGTATAAAGCTAGTTATTCCGGGTAATTTTTCAGCTAGTTATCTCTTGTGGTACCTACTGTCGTGAAGATCGGGCCACCCCGGGTTTGACCCTGTCACGAAGCCCACAACTCTTCTTACTCAATGCACTTAGGAGCAACTAAGATGCACCATGACTTGAAGCAAAAGTACCGGTTGGTAGGGATGAAAAACGATATCAAACAGTTTGTCGCCTGTTGGGACATCTGCTAGAGAGTAAAAGAAGAATACTAAAGACTAAACATGACTATTACAACCTTGCACGTCCCCGATGGAAGTGCGACCAGATTGCCATGGATTTTAATACTGATCTACCATGGATGAAAAAGGGAAATGACTCGATATGGGACATAGTGGACTGAGTGATCAAGGTGACATATTTTATACTAGGGTACTTCGAGGAGACTAACTAGTGTAGTTGTACATACATCATATTTTGAGTTTGGGCAGAGTGTCAAGTCAGACCGTGTCAGCCCACAGTTCATTGCATATTTTTGGAGAAGCTTGCATGCTCTCCTAGGAACCAAACTAGATTACAATTCCATGTATCATTTGTAGGCGAATGGGTAGACGGTATGCATAAATCAAATCATGGAACACATGCTGAGAGCATGTGTGCTGGCAGATAAGAAGGACTGGAAAAAGAGCTTGTCATTCATTTGAATTTTCCTATGACAACAGCTACCATGTCCAATGGAGCAATCACATTAGGGCAAAAGCCACATGGAAGCGAGAATATGGCCTTAGGAAAGAATTTCCGTACCTATTACAGGAAGCATCGGAACCTTTAGGATGAGACTCTATTTTAAGGAGTAGGTCTGTGACGGGGTAACGGAGCAAGGATGAACCACGCTAGGTCCTGGCTCGGGGTCCAGACGCGGGGATCGACAACGATGATACCAAACCCCAAGGTCGGGACAAGACAGCCGACCCCCGAGGTCAGGACAGGTTAGCAGACCCCCAAGGGCCGGGATGGGATGAGCAATCCACGAGGACGGTCAGAGACGTCGGCCCATAAAATATGGAAGGCCTTAAATTGTGACATGAGAAGACGAAGGAGGGACTTCAAGGTGAAGCAGGAGGCCACACGCGAGGAAACAAGCACGAAGCATGTCCTTAGTGTCTCCCGTCCCATCGCATCTGAAGCAGGTGCACAGGGTCAGAAAGAAGATATGGCCGCGGACAAGATAAGAGCAGGTGTACTCATTATCCACTTGCTGTGACTAGGAAGACTATGCTGCTAGCACCCATTGTAAGCCCTCGCCCCATTTATGAGGAGTCGGTGGGTAGGCATAGAAAATAGGGTATAAGAAGGAAATGTGGCGCGAGGGAGAACGAGGAGGACCCCAGTTGTACATGTCGTGTGAGCTAATACAAGTCCGACAAACCCCCCGTTCTGGACGTAGGACACATTGTCCGAACCAAGATAAACCTCTGTCTTTGCTAGCAAGCCATCTAGAGAAAGAGTGCGAGGCATACGATTACTAGTCAGAAATCCGAATGTCGACAGTTGGCATGCCAGGTAGGGGGCGCCTCACGTTTTTTCGTTCCTCCTGTGATGGCTTTCACAAGCTCAAGTTTCACCTCCGGCGGGAAGTCCCGTCCCAACAGCCCCGAGCTTGCCGTCGCCCCCAATAGCGAACTCGAGGCCAAAGTCGTCTTCACGCTTCATCAGGTTTTCCATTCCGAAACATGGGACCCACCGTCGATGACGACGACATGCATTGTTGGACGGACAACGAGGCCGTCAACATCACCGACGACCCCCCTTGAAGAACATCCCATGGGCGTAGACGGACTACCGTTGCCATCTCTCCTCTCACTTCTGGAGGACACAAGCGGTTGCGACTACAGCACCGACAGCGGGTCCTACGAGGACCTTCGCCCTCCCCACAAGTGCAATGTCACGACAGCCGACAACGCCTCTCCAATCGCTCCCCCCACGAGCGCCTCACTCCCACCGACAGTCATACGGCGGGAAGCACCGCAAGATGACACGACAAAGAGCCAGTAGCCGCGCAAGGACTGGTCAAGCGGCTCGAGGCGCGCCGCATCGCGCTCAAGGCAGAAAAGACGTGGTTGGAGGCCAACAAGGACGTATTTGATGCCTTTCGAAATCTCTACCCCGACGAAGACAGAGTGTGGATATGCAATCGCCAAGCACGGGCAAGCATCACCGTCGACACACATGGCCCGCTGCGTTCCGAGCAACCAAGCCAAAACATGGCATCGGTGGCTGCTATGCTACACCGCCTCCCAGACCCCGAGGACCAGGTGGCACAGCACACGTATCAAGACTTCCGCTCGCTGCTGGAGGGAGCCGTGACCCAACCCGTCGAGGGCTCACTTACTCGTCGGCAAAGGGCATCATCTCACTGGTCGCCCCCGTAGGCACAATGTAAGCGCTGTGAGGACACCGCAGATCTATAGGCCAAGCCACTTCATCGGAACTTCCCAGCTCGGAATGAAGCGCAGGATTCCGATGATCGCGCCCGGCTGCGTCAAACCGAATGATGCCAAGGGACTACCCATCATCGCCACCAATCGTGCCTCAGCGGAAGGGGACTTTGAGGCAAACCCCGGTCAAGCAATCCCAGTGCTCCATCATGGGAAAGAATGTGCAGCACCACGCCTAAAGGGCAAGAAGAGAGGGAGGCCGAGCGTCGACAAACAACAATGCTACGCCAGGGCGGACTCGGGCTCAGACGTCAGGGCCGAGCGCCACAAAGGCAAAAGGCCAGCCTGATGCGAACCCACCACTTCGAGAGGCTGCTCAGGAAGAAATGTAACAATCGCGCCACCCACGTGAAACACATCCTCATGGACTGCGCCCTCCTCAAGCGTTTTTAGCAAAGGGGCCAGATTCCCCCAAGTGACAGAGGCTGAAAGACCCATACGAATGACCGCCGGGCGAGAAGGAGAACCTACCCTCTCCAACACAACCATCCGCCCCACAACCTCCGGCGGCACCTGCGCCTGGAGAACCAGCCGGCGACGGAAGCCCGCGGCTCGAGAGGTCCACATCGCCGAAGCCAACCAAACTAGTATGCCAAACGATGAACCTCGGTGCGACCCGCACCTCCGAAGAAGCTGAGGATGACGCCAAGCACATGCCTCAGAAAGGAGATCATCCACGGCGTGCATGACTGTTTTGCTCGAAAGCGACCCATGGTGCTGCCAAACGCAAAGCAAACTAAAGACAGCAGTTGAGCGTGGCGCCCAACAGCCCCACGTCCGAGAGGTCCGAGCCTGGCCATACTCCCGAAAGGGCATCAAGGCAGCCGACCTCCTAGCAAAAGTGGCCAGCCGATAGGCAACCCTCAGTGTCTCCGCCAGGAGAGAAGATGTCAACGAGCCACCCGCTCAAATCAAAGAGGGACCCCGGCCAGGAAGGCGGGGATCTCAACTTTTGGCAGAGGTCAGCGACACCTTCTCCAGGCTGTCCCCATAGGATGTTTCTAGCCGACCAGGGATTCGACACCCCTCGGCGCCTCCCCGAGGAGACGCCCAGGGGTTCCTCTGTCCCCCTCGCGTTCAGAAACGAGCTGACAAGGAAAGAGGCCAGCGAGCACCCAGCTCCCACCACTTACGACGGCCCCGGCCTCACGCTTTCGAGATCGGTGACCTGGCTCCCCGAAGGACCTAGACCGACGAGAACAAGCACAAGCCGCCCTCCTCACGAGAAGGCTCGGGCACGGCTGCAAGCGCTCCACGACCCAGCACTTACCGGTGAAAGGACCCTGACAGGAACATCTTCCCCGGCAACGGTGATGTCAAGCACTCCAGAGCGCCACGAGCGGCAGCCCCGACATCTTAGCAAAAGAAAGCTAGTCGGGAAATCAAAAGATAAGTGCTCATACCCCACCTCCTTTGCTTTTATCTTTGAACCCTTACCCGCATATCAAACATATGCCCTATCGCCCGTGCTCGAGCCTGGGCGTGTTATCTCGCGAAGGAAACCAAAATTCCCGACCCTGAACAAATGAGGGCCCGAACGTGCCCACATGTCACAAGTGCCACATAGCATCCCAACCAGCTCGGACGCCATATGTCACTCGGGGGCTGCTTACCTTAGGACATCGACAAATAAATTTCCTTAGTACCTCCCCCGCGCTGCGCAACTGACGACCAGGAACTACGAAAAGTTCTTGAGGCTATGGATCGGGCAAAGCACTAATATGAAACGACATATTCGTTTTCCTTCCGCAAACTAGTGCTCGCATCCCGTGAACGAGAGCTGCGAAAGTTCTCAGAATAACAAACCAAAAACACGATGCGCAGAGCAAGAGTATCACACACATTGAGAAAATTTTCCTTTGCTTTTTTTCTCTATTAGAAGAGCCACGAAGGACTATTGTGTTTTACATTACAAGGGGAAAAGGTAGACAATCGAACAAAGGCTTATAGGAGGATGTTGCCAATAATGAAATTGATGATCACGGGCAACATCCACAATTTAGTATCCTTGAAAGTTCACCGGCCCCATGTCAGCATTCTTGCAAGTTCACTTGCGATCGGTCGGCTTTCCCGCTTGCCTTCAATCAGTTTTCCCACTCACGGCAGCTTGACTCACGTCTAGACCACGACAGTCCGCCATTCGCATGCCTCCACAATGCTCCGGCACCACCAGTCGATGAGTGACCAGCCCATGAGGAGCGGAAGTCCCGGCCCCGTACGGACCTAGAGTTAGCCTTGATGTCAGCCCCTCACAGACTTTGGTAATAGCAGAACGGAACACCGTGGACACACGCCCCGGGAATAAACGTGGACGTCGTCGGTCATCAAGGTCAAGAAGTCGGCAGTCGATCACCACACCTAGAGGAGGCACGCCCGTAGCTTGAACCAGCACTCGATAGTAGAAGTAAGCTCCCATACTCACTCTCATTCTTTATTTTTCTCAAGCTCACGTTGCCAAGGTGAAAATGAAGATGAAAGAAAGATAGAATAGAAGGAGGCATTGGGATGAAGACTCCCCCCTAGAGGCGGTTTATATAGACACTGGTTGCAATAGTAAAGGCGTCGGAGCCCACGGACGCGTGCGCCCCAATGCCTCCCTGCCCCAAAAGGGCAACACATCCCTCGAGACCTCGGTACACGATGCCTGCCATCATGATAGTCAAACGAACCTGCCTTTTCAAAAACCTTGGAGGGATTTAGAAAGACGTGCACTTTTCTTCTTCCCAAACGCCACATCACGTCACAAAACCTTCTCGTCTACCACCCACGTGGTAATCTAGGCCCACGTGTCGAGGCTTAGGCGAATTAAAAAGACTTTCAGCATGCCCCCAGAGCACAACCGAAGCTTCAGGTTCAAAGATTTGCCTAAACATATATATATATATATATATTGAAAGGACCACCCGAAGCGACCCAGAGTGAGGGAGTGAGGGACAGACGACCTGAGATGGCCAAATGAACGGCGGACTAAGGAGCCTCGAATGCTCCTGACATCTCCAATGCTCTGTTATCCGAGTCTTTATTGCTTGCTCCACAGTTACCCTCCCCGAAGGGTCGGCGCCCAGCCGCCTGGGCCCTTGAAAGGCTCGGGTTCTGCGCAAGTGTCCTCAGGAAGAATCTCATGGAACGTTGGGCATCGAGTCCAAATCAGGTATAAACCTGATTCCCCAGACCTTGCTAAGGGGCAGCGGGGTTCCACTGAAATTAGCCCATTAGGCAGCTCACGGAGCCCAAGGAATTCAGCCATCGAGGTAAATTCGCAGTCAGCTCAACCCCTCCAAACCTTGGGCAGTTTGCCAATGGGGAACGACATGAACTGAGCCCAACGTTAGGACCAGCGAATTCACCCCCTCGGAACCCATACAACCAAAATAACGAACCTTCCTTTTTACTTTTTTATCTTTCACCTTCCACGTGTGTGACATTCTAAGGTACTTTGAATTAAAAACCTACGCGAATAAATAAACTTTCAAGGTCCGCTTTCAAAAGCGTGATCAAAGTTCCGAGTTCGAAGGTCTACCTGGTAAACATGTCGAAAGGGCCGCCTGGAACGACCCAGAGTATGCGACAGATGACCCGAGGTGGCCAAACAAACGACAGACTCAGAAGCACCCAAATGCTCCTGATATCTCCAGTGCTCTATTATCTGAGTCCTGCCTTGCCGAGTCACGGTTGCCCTCCTCAGAGGGTTAGCATCGAGCCGCTCGGGCCCCCAAAAGGCCTGGGTTCTGTATGAGTGTCCCTAGGTAGGATCTCATGGAATGCGGGCACCGAGCCCTGACTAGGTCTAAACCTGGTTCCCCAACCCTTGCAAAGAGGTAGCGGGTTTCCACTAAGATTAACCCGTTAGGTAACTCATGGAGCTCGGAGATTCGGCCATCAAGGTAAATTCTTGAACGGCTCAACCCCTCTAAATAGCGGGCAGTTTGAGGACGGGGAACGAAATGAAACCACAACTCGAGTCGAACCCGACCAACGAAGAAAGGGCCTGGGGGCTATCGAAGCGACCCCCAACTACGACGGGCTCAGCACCCAAAATACCGAGTACAAACATGGCTCTGAGTCAAAACGAAATGAAGGTCTCCATCGAATGAGGAATGTTCCCCCGACTGACTCAACAGCAACTTGGCCGAGGGCCTGGGGCTACTGACGGGTAACAGACCCCGGGTACCCGAAGAACAGTGGACTAACTAAACCAATGAAGCCACATGGCTCCGTTACGACGACCAAGCCACTGAAGGATGAACTGTGCCATGTCAGCTCAGGTCCAGGCACAGGGATCGACAACGACGATACCCGACCCCGAGGTCGGGGCAAGACAGCCGACCCCCGAGGTAGGGACAGGTCAGTCGAACCCCAAAGGTCGGGATGGGATTACCAATCCCCGAGGACGGTCAGCGACGTCGACCCATAAAAGATGGAAGGCCTTAAATGGTGACGTGAGAAGACAAAGGAGGGACTTCAAGGCAAAGCAGGAGGCCACACGATTGGAGACAAGAACGAAGTGTGTCCTTATCGTCTCTCGTCCCGTCCCATTCAAAGCAGGTGCAGAGGGGCGGAAAGCAGATATCCACAGCGGAAAAGACAAGAGCAGGTGTACTCATTACCCGCGTGCTGCGACTAGGCAGACTAGATTGCTAGCACCCATTGTAAGCCCCCGCCCCATTTATGAGGAGGCGGTGGGTAGGCATAGGAGACGGGGTATAAGAACGAATGGTGGCGCGAGAGAGAACGAGGAGGACCCCAATTGTACATGTCATGTGAGCTAATACAAGGCCGACGAACCCCCGTGCTAAACGTAGGACACATTGTCCCTACCAGGATAAACCCTTGTCTTTGTTAGCTAGCCATCTAGAGAAAGATCGTGAGGCATATGATTACTAGTTTGAAATTCGAACGACAACAGTTTGTAACTTCCAAAATAGTATGAAGAAAATTTGAAAACCACTCAAATTTGAATCTTTGAAAATGTTACAAAAAACTTGGAGAAGGCGTATGACAAGATACCAAGGCCGGTCATGTGGTGGGCGCTAGAGAAACATAAAGTGCCAAAAAATTACATTACCCTTCTCAAGGATATGTACAATAACGTTGTGACAGGTCTACGCATAAAGTGATAGTGAGACCAATACATTTCCTATCACTATAGGACTACATCAAGGATCAACTTTGAGCCCATACATCTTTTCCTTAGTGATGGATGAGGTGGTAAAATGAGACTTGAGAGATTGAAATGTATCTAGAGACTTAGCTCATGATAGGACTGCATGGAAAGTAGCAATTCATGTGCCAGAATTTAGTTTTTTTGTTACTCTTATATCTCTTCCTCTCTTTTACTTTGTTTAAAAAAAATAAAAATTGTTGGGTTTCATGTCTAGCCTACCCCAATGTGCTTGGGACAAAGGCTTTGTTATTGTTGTCTAAAGTTAACACATTAATGAGTAGCTCAAACATAAATTTATTATCAATTTAGTTAATAAATGTGCAAATATTGATTGTGTTTTCAAAACTTAAGTGTAATTCAAAAAACTTTAAATAAATTTTTTTAAAAAGGTTTCTTCCATTCTCTTTTTCATGTTCCCTAGCCTGTTCTGTTTCCTCCCTTTTTCCTTTTCACTCGGTTGGTCCAGCCCCTTCCTTCCTCTTCCTTCCCCATGCAACCCAGTTTGGCCCTACCTTTCCCTTATCTCTTTTTTTCGTGTGGGTTGGCATTCCCCTTTCTTCTCCCCGGCCCGGCCCACTCGCTCACTGCCTCTCCTCTCTCTTTCTTCTTCCTCACATGCGTGCACCCGTACGCCATACATACTCGCCATCCCTTTTCACCTCTCCGCGGATGGAAGCAAGAGGGGGCACTATAGCCATGCTAGGAGCTCAATCACAGTGCCCATTGCCCCTTTTTCCTCGCCAGGCACCACCTCATGTCATTAAAACACTAGAAAACTCGCCACCACCAACCTTCTCCAGTGAATCGCCTTTGTGGGCTATAAAACCGTGGACTCTCCGTTTTCATTCCCCACAGTGACCTACCTGGGCTCCCACAACATTCAATTGAGTCTTACCAAGCCTGAACAATCCAAATTTTCTGGGACCCCCCCTTCTCTTATCTAACTCCAGTCGCCACTTCCGTGTCGTCGATGATGAGCTTATCCATCCAATTCCCCTCTTCCATAACATAATGGCCACCTATCCTGCAGACTATGCCCTAGAGGACATAGGAGCACATGAAAGAGTTAGACTCTCTCTACATAGCAGGAGCTTGCTCGAGAGGTTTACGCATCTGGATCACTACCCATAAGAGAACCATAGTCATACCATGCGAGGGTGGGCAGGAGACCGTGAGCATACGAAGTACACCACTTGACCCTGTCTATGCGAGCTGATACTTTCCTTGCCCGACTTTGTATATGTCAGATGTGGTTACCCACACTGATGGGTGTGTAGGATCAAAGGATACAAGATCAGCTACTAGAAGGGGGGTGAATGGTAGATGATACAAAAATTTCAGCAGAAGACTCAACCCCTCAACCAAAAACTGATCTGTCTGGAAAACACATGTGCGAGTAGTTTCTCTGACCTCAAACATGACGAAAACTCTAGAGAAATTAGATAAACGAGTCAGGAAGCCAATGCAATAAGAATCAAATTAATAGGTTGAGTAAACTCAAGTTATGATAAAAAATGTGATCAAGGGTCGGTCTGATCTACCCAAGCAAAGATCCAATCTGTAATGCTGCAGACACTAGTGTGATGTATGAAGCGTGACTCCAGTTACCTTGAAATTTTTACAGATGATAGGCAATTGTTTTGTGAAGATAAGATAAAAAGAATCACATCGATCGGGTGGGTAGAATGAAAGTTATGGCCAAAAGAGTGATCAAAGGTCGGCTGAAAATAAATGGACGCGAGAAACATAACACGGATGAAGAAAAACAGCGTCCGAACAATGAAAAACGATGTTTTCGTATCACAATGCAAAAGCTTGGCACAAACCACGACTTTTACCTCAAAACACATGAAAGCCAGCTGCAAGGGATGCCTCCCTCGTAGACAAGTCCCTTCTATTTATATCCACATCCCTCAGGCTAACAAAATCAACTAGGACACCTCCAAACGAGTCTTATTTAACTAAGACACCTTCTAATGTACTTGAACTCTATCTATTGGCACATAGATCAGAGTCCTAAACTTCCAAAACTCTTTGGGCGCAATCACAAGAGTTTATGGACACAAACAACTCAAAATCCGATTTTAAATTGGACTCTCCAGCCCGAACTCGTGACCAACTCGGAATCAACCGTTTTCTGGCAAAACAGCCTGATTTCCTAAGTAAAACGCGCTCCCAAATCACCTGATTCTGATTATACCTCGGATTCTCGCCCGAACCTACCTATAACCAACTTTTTCACGTCCGAACGTGCTGGAACCACACCACAAACTTGTGACAACCTCCACACACGTTCAAACACCTTCACTACGCCTTGGAACCATATTTCTACGTCCATGTAGTCATTACACACGTGCAAACACCTTCCAAACACGTTCAACCTTCACTTTTCATCGTCTAAACATGTTAGAATAATGTCACAACCTTGTGCAATCTCTGCACTTGTTCCCATGACTTCCACACATGTTTGCAACACTATTGACACGTCCTAAACACCTTCATATGTATTGTTCTTGATCCAAACATGCTGCATGACACCTTTGGTCGTCTCAACCATAATTCCTCCTGAATTTGGTTGTTGAGCCTCAATTTCTCCGTAAGTTTAGTTCAAGGATCACCATCACCAGCCATGTCTTGACCTCATGCAACACCTGCACATGAGCAAACAACCAATCCATGCGAGTACAAGTCCATGACTTGACTCTCGTTAGTCCACACACCAAAACACCTTGTGTGAGCACCTCACACAAGAATGTTGTACACCTCAACCAGCCATGAACCACCAAAACACACCAAGAACTAATTCAATAAACACAAATCATTCTGTTATACATATAAAAACCAGACATAACACGTTCCATGTCAAACCACACGTCAACACTACGTGAATGCTCAAAACTTTACATGAATCTCACTTGAGAACTACTTTGCCAATGTATGCAGCACCTAGGTCTTACAATCTCCCCCTTGATGAATGTGTGAGACCTATGTGTGCTGAATACATTGGCTATGACGATAAAAGTTTTGAATTCTGCCAAAACACTCTTTTTGTCAAGGTCCGACTCTAGGTCCAAGCTCCGACAAGATCCGACGTAAGGTCCGACTTGCTATGGCTAGGTTATACATGTGGTTGGTTAGCTCCGGCGGTAGGTCCAACTAGCTTTGGTAAGTTCCGGTGCTAGGTTCTTCTAGCTTTGATAATCCCCGGCTCAAGGTCCGGTTAGCTTTGGCAAGGTCCGGAGCTAAATCAAAATGGTTCTGTTTTTACCATGCAAATGTTTTGAACTTGCTTTACATCTATGGAAAGTTTGCTTAGTATTCTTTTACTAAGTTTTTGAAGTGTTATGGCTGTTTACGGTGGTTAACGTTTTGCTATGGTTTGCAACATGCTTATGTGAGGTGTTCACGTAAGGTGTTGTGGTATTCAGAACTAACTGAGCCAAGTCGCGGACTTGTGCTCGAAAGTATTGGTTGTTTATTCATGTGAAGGTGTTGCTTGAGTTCAAGATATGGCTGGTGATGGGATCCATTGAACTAGTCTTAGGAAGAAGATGAGGTTCAATAACCAAGTTCGGGAGGAATTGTGGTTGAGTTGATCGGGAGGTCGCGCAGCATGTTTGGATCAAGAACAATGCATATGAAGGTATCGTGGGCGTCGTTGGAAGGTTTTTGCATGTGTGCAAGGAGTTCATGGACGTGGCAACATGGTTCCAAATCGTGATGAAGAGATGTGGACGTAAAGAATTGGTCGGAAAGATCCAAGCGGCTGGATTATAGACTCAGGTTGCGGCTGAGTCGGTTATGGCTCATTTATGGAAAGTTTCGAGTTGGTTATAATAGGATTTTTGTTAGGAATGAAGTAGAGTTGTTTTAGAAATGTTTGGGACGTTCCTAAGGTGTTTGGAAGTCTTAAGATTGCTTCTATCTACATATAGAAGAGTCTTGAGCAGTATTAGAAAGTTACAGTTTGAATCCAAGTAGGAGGAGTCCTAGTTTGAATTGGGTTGGCCTTAGTGCTGGTTATATAAGCAAGGGAGGCCAAGGATCGTGGAGTGCACAACTTTGGGCTGTTGCTGTTATGTTTTGATCAATAAAATTCGTAATTTTGAGGAGATTTTGTGTCTTGTTCGTCCGACTTGTTTTGTCAAGTCTTTCTCATCGAGTTTCTAGACAGCACGACAGTGCTTCGGTGTTTTTTATCATAACTCGAGTTTTACAGATCCAATTGACGTGATTCTTTTTTAGTTGTCTTCAAAACTTGATTATATATCATCTGTCAAAAGTTCACGGTCATTGGATTTGTAGTTTCTGATCTACACGAGTTTCTTTGCAGTGGTGCAGATCTGGTTTTTACTCGAGTAGAACAGATTGACCCTCGTTTGATCTTTCGATCATAACTTGAGTTAGTTTGACGGATTTTTGTGATTCTTGTTGTCGTGTCTTCATGACTTGATTTTCTATAATATATACCAATTTTTTCATGGTTGAACACGTTTAGATCAGTGGCGTACATGGTTTCTTTAACAGATCGATTTTCTACCGATGGGGTTTTTGTTGCTTCCGCTAAAAAGTTTAAATCTACCATTCACCCCCCTCTGGTAGCTTTTCACGTGCTTTTCGATCCTACAGAATGCATTGGCAACACCAGCTGAAACTGAACATTGGCTCATTCACATTTCATGAAAAGTTTTGACAAGAAAATTTCTCCCCCTTTGTGAAGAAACTCTCCCCCTTAACAAATTCCCCCCCCTATGGATGTTACTCCCCCTGGGTAGAATGTGCAAAGCAGTTGTGAATGTGCAATGTGTGACCATGTTTCTCACTTTTTGATAATGTATTTATCAAGATACAAAAAGAGAAATTTTAAATCTGATATGAGCATAATATGACATATACATATAGAACAAAGCTCATCCAAGCCATACTATCAAGTAACTTACACTATCACATCAATGACATACATAAACTAGTGTAAGCCATGCTAGAGATCAAATATATTTCAATTTAAGAAAGTCATGATCTCACTAACTCAACTATTTTAAAAACTTGAAAGTATGACACATATTGTTGTATTTTCTTTATTTTTCATTACAAAAGCAAAAAGTGCATGTATTTTGCAAGAGACTATAGGCAACATTAGCCTTATTATAACCAACCAAGCCCAAGCCTATATCAATGGACAATAAGAAGCTTAAGGGCATGGTTTTAGTCATACACAACTCCTTTCAAGTTCATATCTAAGTGCAATGATAAGCAATCCCAAAAGAAGAAGTGTGATGCATGCATATTCTCTTCATCTTTCTAGTTTTTTACTTTGATTATAAAAACTCAACATGTAAGCTGTTGTATACTTATTTTTTATGATTGAGAGCATTTGTAGTCATGCAACATGTTTAAAACAGCAAAGAAAGTTCGATCATGACCAGATTTTGTGCAAGTATTTATTCTAATTACTATTCATGGCAAAAACTACAGAATGTTTAAACATGAGTGAATGTAGTAAGAACTTTCAGCATGTACAAGGAGTCACAAAGTCATATATGTATAAAACACTATGCTCATATTATTTTAAAGTTCAGGTTCACATATAGACTCCCCAAGTGTCAAAACTCCCCCTCAATTTAAGCCATGAGGATGCATAACCCCTAGTTCACCCCGAATGTAAGAAAAACGAGTGAAATATAAAGGTTTTGTGAAAATATCAGTCAACTGTTGTTCAGTATCTACATGGTGAAGCATGTTTCCTATTTCAACATTATCACAAAGAAAGTGATACCTAATATCAATGTGCTCATTTCTAGAGTGTTGCACGGGATTTTTAGCAATGCAAATTGCACTAGTGTTATCACAAAACAGTGGGACACAATGTAAATCTATCTTATAGTCCTTAGTGTTTGAACAATCCAAAGAATTTGAGAACAAGCACTAGCAGCAGCTACATATTCAGATTCAGCGATGAATTGTGCAACTAAACTTTGTTTTCTAGAGGACCAAGCAACAAGTGAGTTACTCAAGAAATAACAAGCATCAGAAGTACTTTTTCTATCAATCCTACAACCCCCAAAACCAGCATCCGAAAAAGATCTCAAAGTAACAGTTGAGGAGAAGGAAGAAAAATGCCAAAATTTTGGGTTCCATGTAACTACCTTAGTTTCGTTTTTGGCAGATTGAAGATGTGGTGCAGTGGAGAAGCATGGAATCGTGCACATAAACATACGCTGAATTGTATATCCGGTCTTGATCATGTGAGGTACAAAAGCAACCAGATCATGCTTCTATATTCTTTTTGATCCATGGATTCACCATCTTCATCAAGTTCAAGTGTTGTTGTTGCTCCCATTGGTGTCCAAATAGGCTTGTTGTTTTCCATGTTGAAGCACCTAAGGTGGTCTTTTGTATACTTCGTTTGATGCACAAAGGTTCCTTCATTAGTTTGCTTGATTTGCAGCCCCAAAAAGTATGTGAGTTCTCCCATCACACTCATCTCAAATTCTGAAATCATCATAGCTGAAAACTTAGACACGAGATCATGAGATGCACCCAAAGATAATATCATCCACATACACTTTAACGAACAGTGAGTCATTGTCATGCTTAAGTACAAAAGGAGTTTTATCTACCTTGCCCATGATAAACCCTCTGTCAAGTAAGAATGTTTTAAGTCTATCATACCATGATCTAGGGGCTTGTTTTATACCATACAAAGGTTTGGACAGTTTGTAAACATGATTAGAAAACTTTGGATTTCCAAAACCTGGTGGTTGTTTGAAATAAACCTCCTCATCTATGTAGCCATTAAGAGAAGCACTTTTAACATTCATTTGATATAACTTGAAACCTTTAGATGCAGCAAATACTAACAAAATTCTTATGCCTTCTAATCTAGCAACAGAAGCAAAAGTTTCATCAAAGTCTAAACAATTTATTTGTGTGAAACCTTGAGCAACCAACCTAGCTCTATTCTGACAGGGCCCACCGTCCCGATCACGGGGACGGGGCACCTCGCCCGGGAATCGCATTGGGTGGTGCCGTATTATGCGGCACCCAACAGCACACATATAAGGAAAAACCGTATTACCTAAATCAGAGTGGAAGCTTATAATTGTTCTTTGTACATAATTACATAAATTAGCTACAGCGGAAGTCTATAAACAGCTCACGTCGAATAACTAAGAAGCATCCGAGAAGAGGTCCAGCCCGCGAACTCTTCTCGCTAGCAACACGAAGACATGGCAGCGGCTAGGTCCTCCATGTGTTACCTAACTCGGACGTTTCCGAGTCTCACTGGACAACCTTCTTTATGAGCATCGTCTTAACCTGCAAAACCACTCATATAGCAAGAGTGAGCACAAAGGCTCAGCAAGACTTAACCGTCTCTCCTAAGACATGCAACTCTACATGAAAGTAACTTAAGACCTAACATATAAGTTGCAAGAAGACTTGCCTACAAGTTCATCCTTAACTTTCAGATTTTAGCCATAATGGTAGTGACCTTGCACCCAGCAACATTGGAAATCCACAATCAAACAAGAAACGCTTCATTCCAATGTTACTTGTCCCAAGGTGGAAAATAACTTTAGTTTGCTCTATCTCTATTTCAAACAGGGTTTTCATGCAACTTACAATAATCATAGCAGCACTTAAAACTTTGCAAACTGTTTCCACACAAGTTGATTATTAGTCACAACATGGGAGCAAGCGGTACTCAATAACCGCGAGGGACGGTGATTTAAATCAAACACTACCCGGATAACTCGACACATACGCCTGCCTCTGAAGACCCAAATCTGGCGTCCTTCATTACATCGTATGTGGCAACCTTTCTCAGGACACTAGACTATAGAACCGGTCGCGCCATCTCGGGCTCATAGGTCTAACGAGACGATGTGGTATGCCTCTATAATCCAGTGAACCTGGTACATCGGTTTCCTGGTTCCCATATATCAGTAAGCATCCGATACACAACTCGATACTTGCTCCTGGATGCGGCACACGCATCGGTCCTTAACCAACACAGGCAGAGCTACTCGACCAAGACCTCGTCTTGTCACTGCCTAACCCCTCTGTCCGGTCTCATCTTTAGAAATGTAAACTTTTGTTTGCCTCTCTCTTCCAACCATACTTATGAAATCCTGAACTATAACTCGCGAGTAGATTCCAACTACTCGTCTTCTACCGGATGTTCTAGCCTATTTAGCATGGCCTTATTCTACAGCGATAACGCCTTTCTACCCTTTACCTCAGGGTTCATTTTTGGTTATGCAAGTGGAGTATAAAACATCCTTCACCTAATGCACATACAAACTTTGAACCATAATAGTGAACAAAGGAAAAACTTTATAAAACAGCTTAAATGCAACCGGAGCTTGCCTTGGTTTTGCAGGTGACTAAAGTCAGATAATATGAAGTTAGTAGCTGATGACTTGAAGCTCAATCCCTTCCCTTCTTGCTCCTTGATCCAAGCTTAACTCCTTCTTCACTTTTCCACGTTTAATCACTACACGTTATGAATATGCATGCATGTTTAATTATAAAACTTTTGCTAACAAGTGCTAAAGACAAGTTTAAAACTGGAACTCTGTTTAAGAATTTAAAATGACACTGGTGCTAGTGGTTTGGGTTCGGGTTAAAGTACTATGCTCAAGTGAGATGTGTGTTTCCTCACTTGTGGGTTGATTATCTAAGAAGTTAAATAGGATAGTACTGATCCAGGACTCCAATGGATCTGAACATTTTTTTTGTGAGTTCCTTGTCACAAGAAAGTCATCTGGACCAAAATTAAGAATTTTTCAATGAGTAGATTACTCAGAACAATTCCCTAAGCATTTAGGCAGAAAGGAATTAATTCTGAATAAATTTGCACTTTGATGCAAATTCAAGTGAACTACAATTTCAAACATAGCTTAGGGAGCATGCACGAATTTTTCTAGGATATTTGGAGCTAAGAACTGCCCAGAACTGAATTTCCAAATTTTGGAAATTCTCTGAAATTGTTTCTGTATTCATTTGAACACAGAAACTTGATTTCAGAATTATCCTAACTAAATCAACTCTAAATGAGCTGAAACTTTTACAGGAATTCACTAATATTCTATAGAATATTCTGGAAAAATTTGAGGATTTTTGGATGAACCAAACTCCCTCTAAAATTCTTTTCTGAAAATCTTTAAAGAATTTTCCAGAATTTTGTATTGGTTTTCGTGCAAATTGGGTTGCTTATTTGGATAGATCTTTTCACCCTGAATCCAACCCAATTTGAATCACTAAATTTGGAGCTTACTAGCAAAAGTTATGAGGTTCTAAAATTTGAACTGAATTTGGAATTCAAATTAAATCGGGAAATGTTCAAACTCTGACCGTGGTCCATCATACATGTGTCAGCTGCTGGAACTGAGCCACACGGGGCCACAGAACCGTTCCCGCGCAGCCACACTGGATCCCGGAGCCGCAGCCGATCAAGAAATTAAATCTTCCGTCGCTGACACGCGGGGCCCGCCCGACCTTCCTCCTCGGGCCGTTTTCCCTCCCGCGCTGCCTCCCTCACCGGAGTATTGTCGGAGCATGCCGGGGTCGGCTTCCCGGCCGCCTTTTGGCTCGGTACTCACCGCCTGGGGGCTTCCAGCTACGAGAAATTCATTGGTGCGGTGCTCTCGGGCTGTCGGTGACCGGAAATCGGTCGGTGACGTGCGCAC
Source organism: Neostapfia colusana (assembly GCA_030760725.1). NCBI lineage: Eukaryota > Viridiplantae > Streptophyta > Magnoliopsida > Poales > Poaceae > Neostapfia > Neostapfia colusana. The sequence continues at coordinate 24,814,607 of JASWHV010000011.1, forward strand.
ACCTCGGTGAAGCTTCAGCGCCGTGGTCCTAGCATCCCAGCCCGCCAAAGGTTCGGAGGATTCGCTCTAAAACGTCAGTGGAGGACAGGCTAGCTCGGCAAGGCCTCAACATGGCTCGGAAATGGCGGCAATCCGGTTGTCACCGTGCGCCCGCGCGTCCCCGCCATGGCCGCCGATTGGAAAGCTCGAAATTCGTTGCCCCTACCCGGCTTTAGCCTAAGGCTGTGAAGGGAAAATGTGCCCTAACCATTCTAGCTCCTGTGTGCGCACAACTCTAACCGAGAATTAAGCGTCGATTTCCAAAAATCTTACCCGTGGTTAGGTTTTCCCCGTCCGAGAGGAAAACTTGAAATTCTTGAGCTACGTTGCACGGCCCGAGCTGAAACTTGGGGAGAAGCAGCGTGAAGTCCCGGCGCGTCTCGGAGGGTGCTCGCTCGGTCGTGAAAAGCCTCGGTGTGAGCTGTCCATGAGAGCCTGACTTCGGAGTCCGCCGTTTGCACCTCAGCTTCTGTAACACCCCAAAAACCTGTTAAGAGGAGAATTTAAAATTTTTTGGACGTATTGCATGTGGTGCAGAAATTCAAATTCAAATTGGAATTCAAATTCAAATCAAAACAGAAAAGAAAAAGAAAAAGAAAAAGAAAACCCAACCGGCCAGTGGGCCAAAACCCACCAGCCGGCCCAACATTTCCCGCACCAGCCCACAGCCGCGCGCTCCCCTCTTTTTCTCACTGACACGCGGGGCCCGCTGTCATCTTCTTCCTCGCGCGATCGGCCGACCCCGGGACTCCTCCGCGCGCCCGAATCCAAACCACCCCGGAAACCCGCGTTCCCCCAGCCAAATTTCGGTTCCGGACGACTCCAGCTCGATCCCAACCGACCGCCGCCCTCCCCCGTCTATATAAACGCCGGCATTGCCCCGTTTTTTTCTACCCGATCGACTGTTTTTCCTCCCGGTGAGAACCAGAGCTTCTCCAGCCATTTTCTCTCGATCTTTGCTCGGATTTTCTGATCTAACGCGCCGATCGTGTTCCACCGCCTCCGGGGAATCACGCAGGTGCAGAAAACTCGGTGGTTTGCGCTCTAGGCACAGCTCCGACGAGCACCGCAGCGGTTCCACCTCGGACCTCGTCGCCGACCGTCTTCCAGGGCCTCCGAGCTCAAGAAAAAAACCGCGAGGTGAGATCCCCGACCTCCCCTCTACCGTTCTATGCCATGAAATCCCAGTTTTAGGAAGTATAGACGAAGATCCGAAGTTTTCCGGCGAGATCGCCGCCTACCGCCGCCGCGCACCGCCGGGCAGCGCCGCCCGCGCACGGTCAGGGCGACGTGGCCGCTTATGCGCCGTCTATTTTAAATCGCACGGTAGAAATAAAAACCCCGCGTACCGGTTCGACGATCTAATCCCAGCCGTCTATTTTAAATCGGACGGTCCACATCAGCCCTGCATTATAAAGGCCGGGATTCTTACGCGCTACCCCCTGGGGATCTCGGAAAACACGAGCTAGCCCAGGAAACTTCTGATCTAGCCCCTGGAACTTCAGAAATTCATGTAAATTCATTTAAAAATCAGTTTTAGCCCCTGGACTTAATAAAAATTAGGAAAACCCCTCTGTTATGTGTAGCTAGACCCCTGGAAATTTATGAAATAATATAATAGACCCTGTAGTGGGGTGAGTTTATCTTTTTAACCCTATACGATATTAAATTTAGAAATTTGAATATGGGATTTGGATTTAAATTTAAAAGGTGAGGCAAACACATTGTAAATTCAAATTTAAACTCTCCTAGCACTTGGAAAACCTTAGAATGAACTAAAAATAAATTTTAGGCTGAAATAAAATCTGCTTAAGTGTAGTTCATATTTATTAGATCTAGAAACACATTTTTAGGCTAGGAAATAATTCTGAAAATTGGTAAAATAAATTTAAATTAGTTCACATCAGAGGAGAAGTTCAAAAATATATTATTTAATATTTTAGATCAGAACCTATTCTGTTTAGATGAGGTGTCTTACTATTTTCATAATAAAGTTCACATTTAGGCATAGAAAATAAATCTGAAAATATAGGAAAATAGGTATGCATAACTAGGAAATGATAAATGAAGTTTCCAAATCCAAAGATTTCAGTTTAGGATTTGGTAGAAGATCTGAAAGCCCATTTAGAGTAGGAAAATACCTTCCATGCAAACTTGGTAGTTAAGAAGTATATTAATTAAATATAAAGAATTTATTCAAATTGAAATTCATATATAGTGTGCAAATAGAAATCTGAAATACAAAAGTTAGAAATCATATACATATGTTTAAAAGTGCATGAAGGCTCAACACAGCTAGAGTAAACACAACACTTAGAAATGTGAATGACTATCATATGTATGTATGTGTGGAGTGAAAGTGTGAACTATGTCTTATGGATTGTTGTTTTCTTTTGCTATGTGTGTTGGCATGAGTAGAACCTGCCCCAGAGCAAGTTCTTCCCTTCCAAGACCAAGACTTTCCATTCCCAGAGCAGCAGGAAGAAGGCAAGTGTCCTTGACCACTTTGATCCTATACTATGATGTGTAGCTAGAATTATTTGCATTGTCAATTGAAATATGAAACCCATGTTAGGAAGTTTCCCTAGAATTGCATTACCTTGTTTCCTTGTAGCTTGGGTTGGGAATTATTTTATCATGTCATTTACTTATATGCTTATGCTTAGCCATGCTTAGAATGGGATAATTGGGATATGAGATCATAAATTTATTTACCTTACTCTTGAATTGAGATATCATGAGTGTATGTAGAGGTAGGGATCGAGGCAAGTTGGATGATTTGTTGGTGTTGGGTGCACGAGACTCGGGTTTGTGTTTAGTACTTGCCTGGATCCTAAGGACCGGTTCATAGAGCATGTAACCTGGCTTTACCGTGCCAACCACATGCTGAGATGGGGCAGCTTGGCCAATTAATTAGGTGTATCCCCGGCGTAGTATGGGTGTGTTGGATGGTGCTGGGAGTAGGTGTCAGCTGGACTACCATATGAACTGCAAGGCTCAAGAGAGGGCCACTGCAGCGGGGTTGGAGCCTCTTGTATGCTGTTAGGGGTGAAACCTCAGTAGGCCCATGCTAGTCGGGAATCCCTTTGTAAAGGCTTCGTAGTGATCTCCTGGCTACACACCTGGGAAGTGTGAATGTGGTTCGTGGCCACTGGCATAATGGAGGTTCTTTTAGTCCACCCGGCAACGGGGGATGAAATCACTACATGTGGGTACAGTGGTGCAAACTCTGCAGAGTCAAAACTGTCATGACAACCGTGCTCACGGTCAAGAGCGGCTTGGACTTATTCATGATTAGAGGATGATGACTTTGGAAGTTGTGTATGTATGTATGTATGTATGTATGTATGTATGTATGTATGTATGTATGTATGTATGTATGTATGTATGTATGTATGTATGTATGTATGTATGTATGTATGTATGTATGTATGTATGTATGTATGTATGTATGTATGTATGTATGTATGTATGTATGTATGTATGTATGTATGTATGTATGTATGTATGTATGTATGTATGTATGTATGTATGTATGTATGTATGTATGTATGTATGTATGTATGTATGTATGTATGTATGTATGTATGTATGTATGTATGTATGTATGTATGTATGTATGTATGTATGTATGTATGTATGTATGTATGTATGTATGTATGTATGTATGTATGTATGTATGTATGTATGTATGTATGTATGTATGTATGTATGTATGTATGTATGTATGTATGTATGTATGTATGTATGTATGTATGTATGTATGTATGTATGTATGTATGTATGTATGTATGTATGTATGTATGTATGTATGTATGTATGTATGTATGTATGTATGTATGTATGTATGTATGTATGTATGTATGTATGTATGTATGTATGTATGTATGTATGTATGTATGTATGTATGTATGTATGTATGTATGTATGTATGTATGTATGTATGTATGTATGTATGTATGTATGTGTGAAGTGAAAGTGTGAACTATGTCTTATGGATTGTTGTTTTCTTTTGCTATGTGTGTTGGCATGAGTAGAACCTGCCCCAGAGCAAGTTCTTCCCTTCCAAGACCAAGACTTTCCATTCCCAGAGCAGCAGGAAGAAGGCAAGTGTCATTGACCACTTTGATCCTATACTAGGATGTGTAGCTAGAATTATTTGCATTGTCAATTGAAATATGAAACCCATGTTAGGAAGTTTCCCTAGAATTGCATTACCTTGTTTCCTTGTAGCTTGGGTTGGGAATTATTTTATCATGTCATTTACTTATATGCTTATGCTTAGCCATGCTTAGAATGGGATAATTGGGATATGAGATCATCAATTTATTTACCTTACTCTTGAATTGAGATATCATGAGTGTATGTAGAGGTAGGGATCGAGGCAAGTTGGATGATTTGGTTGGTGCTGGGTGCACGAGACTCGGGTTTGTGTTTAGTACTTGCTTGGATCCTAAGGACCGGTTCATGGAGCATGTAACCTGGTTTTACCGTGCCAACCACATGCTGAGATGGGGCAGCTTGGCCAATTAATTAGGTGTATCCCCGGCGTAGTATGGGTGTGTTGGATAGTGCAGGGAGTAGGTGTCAGCTGGACTACCATATGAATCGCAAGGCTCAAGAGGGGGCCACTGCAGCGGGGTTGGAGCCTCTTGTATGCTGTTAGGGGTGAAACCTTAGTGGGCCCACGCTCGTCGGGAATCCCTTTGTAAAGGCTTCGTAGTGATCTCCTGGCTACACACCTAGGAAGTGCGAATGTGGTTCGTGGCCACTGGCATAATGGAGGTTCTTTTAGTCCACCCGGCAACGGGGGATGAAATCACTACATGTGGGTACAGTGGTGCAAACTCTGCAGAGTCAAAATTGTCATGACAGTCGTGCTCACGGTCAAGAGTGGCTTGGACTTATTCATGATTAGAGGATGATGACTTTGGAAGTTGTGGATGTTAAGCGGGGAGCTTAACATTGGAAATGATGTATGGTTATTTGATTATGATGATGGGTTGGGAGATTGGGATCATTTCACCTCTGTAGTAATGAAGGTGCTTAATAAGCTAATGTGATAGGTATTAACTGCGTAGTGCTTTAGCCATGAGTTTAACCTCTTCTTGTCCTAGCCATGCATGACATAACTTTCCCACACTTTCTGAGTACCAATGGTACTTGCACTTTTTTGGTTTAAATTGCTGCTCAGGTCGAGGGGGATGATGTGGTGTTCAATAACCAAGACTTCGGACCCGAAGAAGGATTCTAGGTTCATGGAGTCCCCCGGGCAACGCCTGTGACGGAGCCCACAAGAATAATATTCCGCTGCTAGTTTATTTACATGTTATGAACTTATTATCGTCCATCGTGACGTATACTTTGTAAGACATATTTATATTTGACACCTGGCTTGTAATAAATGATGCTTCACTATTTGTCATCACATGTATGAGAAAATGATCCTGGCATATATGTGATATTCACTCGGTTGTTCTTCGGAGAAACCGGGTGTGATAGCTTCGGCGGCGATCTTCAATTTATGGCCAACAGCAGCCCCATACGTCGGAGCTGAGCCAGGGAAGATCTTGTACACACGCTGGCGCTCCCTTTTGGTGTTGACAGCTCGAGCAAAGGGGACGCAAGCCGGTGTGCAACCAAAGAAACAGAGGCGTCGCCGGCGGCTGCTTTCGGGCGTGGGAGCCGAACAGAAACCACGAGCGCGAGCTAGGAGTGAGCAACTGTGTTGGTTCTTCGGTGTGGAGGATAAACACCGAGGGAAACCGAGAGGAAAACAGGAGGTAGCATCAGAGACCCGGTGGTGCGCGGGGACGTCCCGGTATGTTCGAGCCTGAACAACTAGGATAGTCGGTTGCTTCAGTGGAAACAGAGAGAGGTGACTTAGGGTGCAAGTCACACCTTTTTGCCCAATGACATGTGGGCCCCACTGTCCCCCTTATCCCCTCAATTTTTCTCACAAATATTTCTCAAATTTGGCAGGTACTAAATTCCAACATGTAGAGCTCAATTTTGGGAATTCATTTGGACATAGGGCAAAGTTTACTCCAAGTTCAAATTTGAATTTGAATTTGATTACCCTTTTATGTCCTATGGCCAAAGCTTAGCTACCACACTTCCAAGTGTCGTAAAATTTTGTATTCCCACAAATTTAGAGCTAAGGGTCTCAAATATGGACTCCACTTTTAAATTTGGTTGCTGCAAATATAAACTTTGAAACGACCGTTTGAAAACCTCTTTTGTGATGACCCATTTGAACAAATGATATATGAACTCCAAATTTCTCCAAATTTGGAACTTAAGCTCTTTAATACCTGAGGACTGCAATGGTCATCTCACATGTAGGCCTTTGGACAATCTAAACATGAATCCTTTACAAAGATTCAAATTAGGGTTTAAATTTCCCTCCCCTCTACTCATAGAGAATGTGCACATGAGTTAGATTTTTGGGGGTGAAATTCTTTCCCCGGGTTAACATGTGTTCAGTATGAGCTAAAGCAAATTTTAGCTTTCCCCACATGTCCTTGTTTGAGTTTATCATTTCATGTGACATAACTCAAGTCATTCCCTTGCCTTAACATGTTTGAATTTCAGCATGAATTCAAACATGATCATAATCCACTCCTTTTTAGCTCACCCTCAAATCAGAAGTTTACCACCATATTCTCCTCAATTTCCAATGGATGAGGCTCCATGTGTATTCAAAAATTTGGTGGCACTTTGAGGTGAGCATTTGAGTCTAAAGACCATATTTTTATTCTTTCTCATCCACATGTATGATTACACATGAGTTTAACTCCACCTTGGTCCAACACATTCAAATAAATGCTTGAACCCGTGTTGTTGAACCTCACGTATACCATCCCCTGTAAGAAAGTTTTTGTAAGTCCCATTTTCCATGAACCAGAAACACAAAGACGTTCAATCACCCGTTTCTTTGCATTCAAGTTTTTGGGACTTTTACATTCCTCCCCCCTTAAAAAGAATCTCGTCCCGAAATTCCAAAAGAAGAACGAGACGAGAGAGGTAATTCAAAGTTGTTCGACGATAAAAGCTCCGGATTGTTCCTGCGGAGGTAACCTTTGCTTTCCACGTGATTTCTTCCGTGGTATGATTACTCCACAGCACCTTGTAAAAGCTTAATGTCCAATTCCAGGTGTTCCGGATTCTTTTCATCGATAGTCTGAACCGGTCGCTAGGTGTAGGCACGATCCGGCTTCAACTAGTCAATTTCTTCCGTGTGGACAGCGATGGTAGCTTTAAAGTACTTCCGTAGCTGTGACATATGAAATATGTCGTGAACATCAGCAAGGCTTGCCGGTAGTTCCAGCCGGCAAGCTACGGTTCCACACGTCTCCATGATAGCAAGTGGATCTAAGGCTCGGGGAGCAAAATCCCCCCTTTACATCGGACTGGTGAATTTCGTTCATCGAAGACACGCAAAACAACGTGTTCTCCACGTCGAAATGCAACGGTCTATGCCTTTGACCATCATAGCTTTTCTGTCGGGATTGTACAGCCTTCAAGTTCGCTTCTATTGCCTGAACTCGATCATCGGCTTTGTTGACAAATCAACTCCCAACAGTACTCTTTCACCGTACTCACACCACTTCCGCGGTGTGCGACATTTCCGGCTGTAGAGCTTCATCTTACGAGGTATAACTGTACGGTCCTTAAACCATAGAGTACCCTCATTATCCTTCCTGAACTACCTCACCTCTCCGTTGTCTATTCTTTTCCGTATGTGAGATATACCCTTGCCTCTCCTTTGCCCTTCAGCAGTCTCTCCTCAGATTGCTGAAATGGAGCAGTGTTATAAGATACTCCATACGGAATAACACGAAGACTGGGTTTTTCTTCTTCTAACTCAGCATTTGCCAAGTTGTGAATGTGGCCTTTCTGACTAAACATGTCGGTAACCGTGTTCACTGTTTCCCGGATGATAGTGGATCTCAAAGTTATGATCTTTAATGAGATCCAACCATCTTCGAGAATACCTTTGCACCCACTGGTTGATCGAATCAACTATCAATGCGGGGCAGGGTACTTGTACTTTATAGTGATGGCATTGAGTGAACGGTAATCCACACTTAATCTTAGTGTCTCATCGTTCGTCTTAACAAACAGCGCAGAGCAACCCCAAGGTTATGAGCTTGGTCATATAAAATCTTTGCTCATGAGTTCACTTAGTTGCTCCTTCAACTTCGCCAGTTCGTTAGGTGCCATCTGGTACGGCCTCCGTGGAATCTGTGTTGTTTCCGGCGCCAGTTCAATTTTTGAACTTGATGTCTCGTTACCTGGCATGCCTGGTAACTCATCGGAAATGCATCAGTTCTTCACGTCCCACCGGAAACTCCTTGAGTTTAATCACTTCCGTGGGATAGGCCTAACCCGTTCTCTTTGCTGTACAGAACTGACTCTTCTGTCCTCACCCAGCTTTTGATCCGTTTAGCAGCATTTTCATAATTCAAGTTGAATACCAAAGTCAAAGTTAACTTCAGTATCTTTCCAACGAGTATTATATGCCTCCAGATCATCTCTGGATCAAAAGTTATGATTGCTCAAAGTTGACAGAATTCCTGGATAAAATCTGCCAGCATGACCTTTGTAGGTGGCTACTTTTATCACAGTTATACATGAAAATAAAATAAGAATCTGCGCAAACTCTGAACTACAACAATGTTGCACATTTCATAACCTTTCGAACGGTGTATCATAGGCTCCTTAAGGATTTTTATACAGGATGTTATGGCTTAAAAACAGAAAGGTCCAGAGAGGTTTTTGCTACTGTCCTGCTTCTGAACAGTTGGCCTTCAACTGGACTTTTCACCAACTTAACATGTGATTTTGCTCTGGAGGTCTACAAAGAAGTTGTAGAGAACTTAAAAATATTTCGAGAACTGTATCATACACCTTAATTGGTTAAATATACTCAGAGTTATGCTCTGTCAAAGTCTAGCAATAATTCCTGCCAGAAAGCAGAGCACTCTGTTTTTGAAATCTTTGAAGCCTAGTCATGCTCTCATTTGAATCTTAGCTCAAAATAAGAGTTTCGTAACTAATACTTATTTCAAACTTCCATTTTTTAGTTGAAAGTTAGTTCATGAATCATTTCTTAATAGGGAAGAGGTTATTTAATGTAGTACGGTGTCGATGCACCGTAAGCAACATATCGATACTACGTGGCCTCACCAAAAGAAAATCCTAACTGGATTACACCGGCATATACGTATTATCAGTGGAACTAAGACGGTCTCTCGCACATGGGTACTACACGGGATACGTACGTGGTTAGTACCTGCAGAGGAACACTCAATAGTGGTGCACTCAAAGGTTGTTCATTTCAGGCAGTTCCATATTTGAAAGTAAATACAAACGCCCGTATCATTGCCATACGGCCGTCCTTGAGTTAAGCCACGTCTCAAGGTACATGATCATGTTTTTACACCACATGACGGGGAACCCGAGTATATCATGAACGGGTCATCACGGTTGGGAATGCTATCAACCCAAGGGATACCACCTACTGCCCTGCAGGGCACGCCGATGGCAAGCGCTGCGTTTGTCCTCCTGGGCTATTTCCAGACGAACACACTATCGCGTTACTGACCACACGATGGGGTCTCCACTTACTTGCCTAATGCACGCTAGGGATCAGTGTTTCATATGAACTCAGGAACATGAAGAGTTCAAGAGTTTCATATTAACGTCTCACACCAAGCTGTGAGACCTTTCCCTGAACCACATTCCTCGTCAGGGGAGCTAACCGAAATTGAACCGCTTTCGGTGGCATTCCTTACCACGTTTACCTGAGCGTAGGTGCGTCGTTATATAATCAAAATTCAGAATTATAACAAGTATGTTAGTCATGCCACTTTAAGTAACTATACTACTATAATCCTTATGTGGACCTAATACCGTTTCCTCACCGTATCCTAAGTTTTTGTCGTAATACGATCATTATTCCGTGCGCTATTACCAGTGTGGCTCTGATACCACGCTGACAGGGCCCACCGTCCCGATCACGGGGACGGGGCACCTCGCGCGGGAATCGCATTGGGTGGTGCCGATGGTGTGGACATCACTCCTGTAGATATATGCAACACTCACATGGTAGACATGCAAGGTCCAATTACTAGAGCTCGAGCACGAAAATTGAATTTAGAGGTGAGCTCGTTCCTGAACAATTCTTTATATGTGAATTTTGAGAGTATGTTGCTACCTAATGGATTAATTATGATTAGGAACCATGGAGAGGACATGGAGATACATGGAGATGGGTTTGGAGGCATGGAGGGTTAGAAAATACACCAACAAGAAGTTAGAGACCGAGCCCAACTCAAACTCGAGTCCAACTCGGGCCCAGGAGCAGTCCAACTTAAAATGGATGCACAGGAGGCATACGGACTCCGTTTTTGACGTTCTACATATGCACGGAAATCTGAGAGGATAAACTTTCCAATGGAACTGGCCTCACGTCAAAATTCACTCGGAGTCGACGGGAAACTTCGAAACAATATAAAGTTTAGAGCCTGTCAGGGTGTTGCATAACCTAGTTGGGCCATTGGGCCTTGTATCGAGTCCAAGTCCATTATGTGCGTGTCTTAGAGTTAGGGAACGACCCCAGCACCCCCCTGGTCGTCCTCCACCTCCTTTATACCCCCTAGCCGCCGTCACAAACAGCTGGGTTTTGCTTAGTTACAATCTATCATTGAACAGTTCGCCGATCATCGGTTGTGAGACCCCAAATTCGTGATCAATTCAGTTTTGATTGCAACTTCTCTGTTCTTGCTTGTGTTCTTGATTGCGCTTGCAGGGATAAGCCTTCGTGGCGAGGTCATTCGTGTGACATGGGTGATAACCAACGGAGCAGTGGTGTAGTGATTGCGGGATTTCGTTCGTTCGGAGCCTTGGATCATCAACGTCAAGATCTCCACCCAATAAAGTTTACCCTACCTCTCGGAAGATCGGGACTCATCCTCCTATCAATTGGTATCAGATTTCCAGGTTCACCGTGAGGTATACTTGTGTGCTCTTTAGATTTATTTTGTTTCAGTCCTATCGTCCACAAAAAGCCACAAAAAAAATTAGTTTCCCTAACCTACAACCCCCGCTCAACCTTTTGCACAATTTAGTTTCGGAGTCCGTAGTTCTGAGTTTGTGTCCTAGGTTGAGTCTGGTTGCTGGTTTAGATTTGTTTTGGTTCAGTTTTGTTTCTTCCATCCTCTGCCATCTACAAAAAAAATTCCATCCACCGATTAGTTTCTGTTGCAGTTTCCACCACCACCAAAACCTGATTCGGCGTATCCTCCTTAAAACGAGCATAACTTTTTGCTCGTAACTCTGATTGAGGCGCATTTTTTTTCCAAGAAAGGTCTCGAAAAAGTCCACATACAGTGTTTTCAAAAAAATTAAGAAGGCCCTCGTTTCGAACTTCGAAGTTCCAGCACCAGTTTTTCCAATCGCTCCTGAATTTGTGCCGATCTCATCTTTCATCGGTTTGAGCTAATACTTGGTGTTGTTTCTATTCTTGTGCCCCTAGTTGAGAAAATAATATCAAAAAATAAAGAGAAAAAAAGATTTTAATTTCTACTAGTGCTTCAAGACAAAAACAGGAGGCTAAGGGGTTTTCTAGTTGTGCTATTTCTGTGTGAGTGCTGGATACTTGCTGATATTATCCTTGTTGTTCATCATCATTCATCCTTGCCCTTGCTTGTTACCACAACTGTTCTAATACATTCTTAGGCCAGCAACTAGGTGAAATTCTTTGGACACCTATTCAGCATTGCTATCTGTTACTAACTTGTGTGCCACATACATATACTGCATTTGAGCCTTCCAAGCTCCACCTTCTCTCGAGCAGAACAGGTAACCTTTGCAATCACACCAACTCTCTGCTTGCTTCACACCGGTCACCGTTGGCCACCTGCAGTGCTGGTAAGAAACTTGTAAGAGCGGGGTAAGACGCATCTTACTGATCGATTTTCCACCCACTTCGGAGAGCGTAGTAATAGGGTTCTTCACGATCTTTTTGTCTTCGTTTCTGTTTTGTACTAACAATGACAGGAAAGAAGCCTATGGATAAGACCTCTGGTTCTACACCTCTGGATGATGATGAGTGTGTGTCCCATATGGAACTAAAGGACATGATGCGGGCAATGACCGAAGCTTTCAACAATTACCGGACCACTACAACAGCCACCTTTCAGAGGCTCCATACAAGTGTTGCTGGTCTGACCACACGGTTGGACGAGATGGAGACTCGTCTTCCCCAACAAGCTACACCCTCTATCATCCTTGATGGTGATGCACATGCTCACTACGATACAGAGGATGACTTCAATAACGATGAGGTTGATGCACAGCAGCGCCATCGCCCTCGACGAAATCGTCAAGGTATGGGAGGTAAACCTCGTCCTCATGCTCCTGAACAAGATAATGATCCTTATGCTAAGATTAAGTTTTCTATTCCAACATTTTATGGATCTTATGATGCCGAGACTTACTTGGATTGGGAGATGACGGTAGAACAAAAATTTAGCTCTCATCTTGTTCCTGAGCGACATAGAGTTAGACAAGCCACTAGTGAGTTTAAAGATTTTGCTATAAGGTGGAATGAACTTGTCAATACACGTAATGCACCACAGACATGGGCTGCGTTAAAAGAAGAGATGCGCACTAGGTTTGTTCCTCCTTCATATAGACGTGATCTTCTTAAGAAATTGCAACGCTTTGATCAGGGTGACATGACTGTCCAAGAGTACTACCAAGAGTTGCAGAAAGGTATGCTTAGTTGTGGGGTAGTTGAGGATCAGGAAGACCAAATTGTTAGGTTTTATGGGGGCTTGCGGCGTGAGATCTAGGACATAGTTGACTACAAGGAATATCATTCTATTCAACGTTTATTTCAACTTGCTATGTTAGCACAAAAAGAAGTGCAGGGTCGCCAACAGCAGCGGCGGAACAACACCTTCACGCCACGACAATTTTCGGTGTCATCCAAAGCAGCGCCCTCCTCGAGCGTACGTGCTTCTACACCACCCTCCACGGGTGTTGTACGCAGCAGCATCGCACCTTCTACATCACGGGGACAAGATAATAGCAAGTCCCAGATGCTTCCAGGTGTTGCAGCAAAGGCGGCTGCACCCAACACTTCGACAAGTCGCAGCTCCGACATCAAGTGCCACCGCTGCCAGGGACTTGGCCATATGCAACGAGATTGCCCCAGCAAACGGGCGATCATTGCCACTGCTGATGATGGGTATGTTAGTGCTTCTGATATTGAAGATGAAAATATTATTGCAACTAACATTTCAGGTTCGGATGATGGTGCTGAGGAGGTTCTTGGTACATCTGCGACAAACAACTATAGGACTTTCATTGTGCAGCGAGCTTTGAGTGCCACGGTTCGAGAGGACGACAACCGCCAACGTCACAACCTTTTCAACATGTTTCTCGTCGTCAAGGACTGCCGTGTAATACCATCATTGATGGTGGTAGCTGCAACAATTTGGTGAATGTTGAGGTGGTCGAGAAGCTTGGCTTGACCACACGGGAGCATCCCCATCCTTATCACATTCAATGGTTTAATAACAATGGTAAGGTTAAGGTAACACAAACAGCAAGGATACATTTTTCTATTGGTTCTTATCATGATCCTGCTGATTTTGATGTGGTACATATGGATGCTTGTTCTCTTTTGTTGGGACGTCCTTGGGAGTTTGATACTGATGCTATTCACCATGGTCGATCTAATAAGTATACTCTCATGCATAAGGGCAAGAAAATTGTGTTGCTTCCTATGAGTCCCACTGAAATTGTACAATTTGAGCAGGAGAAAAAGAATAATGCTAAGCAAAAGGGTGTTTTCAATTCCGAAATTCAGCAACCTATTAAGTTGAAAAGTCCTATTTTGCTTGCAACTAAATCTGATCTTGATGATTTATATGCCTCTAATGGAACTTGCTATGCTTTAGTGTGCAAACATGCTTTATATTCCATTGAGGATACATCCATTGCCTTGCCACCTGCTGTTGCTAACCTTTTGCAGGAATATATGGATGTTTTTCCATCAGAGATACCCCCTGGATTACCACCTGTGCGAGGCATGGAGCACAAGATTGATTTGGTTTCAGGGGCGAGCTTGCCAAACCGTGCTGCCTACAGGACCAACCCCGACGAGACTAAGGAAATTCAGCGACAAGTCCAAGATCTTCTGGACTGCGGGTACATTCGTGAGAGTCTTAGTCCTTGTTCTGTTCCTGTTCTTTTGGTTCCAAAAAAAGATGGCACTTGGCGCATGTGTGTTGATTGTAGAGCCATCAATAACATTACCATTCGTTATCGCTATCCTATTCCTAGATTGGATGACATGCTTGATGAGTTGAGTGGTTCTGTTATTTTCTCCAAGATTGATTTGCGTAGTGGGTATCATCAGATTCGTATGGCTTTAGGTGATGAATGGAAAACTGCTTTTAAAACTAAATTCGAACTTTATGAATGGTTAGTCATGCCATTTGGTTTAACTAATGCGCCCAGCACTTTCATGAGGTTGATGAATAAGGTTTTACGTGCTTTCATTGGTAAATTTGTGGTGGTTTACTTTGATGATATCCTTATTTACAGCAAGTCATATGATGAGCATCTTGAACATTTGCGTGCTGTTTTTAATGTCTTGCGCGATGCACGTTTATATGGTAACCTTGAGAAGTACACCTTTTGCACCGATCGTGTGTCTTTTCTTTGGTATGTTGTTACTTTGCAGGGCATTGAGGTGGACGAGGCAAAGATTGTTGCCATCACGAGCTGGCCACTCCGACTACGGTCACGCAGGTTCGGAGTTTTCTTGGTCTCGCAGGTTTCTACCGGCGTTTCGTGCGGGATTTCAGCACCATTGCGGCACCTCTCCACGAGTTGACAAAGCATGGAGTGCCATTTCGATGGGGACCAGCACAACAACAAGCTTTTGATGTTCTCAAGTCGAATCTCACACAAGCACCATTGCTGCAACTTCCTGATTTTGAGAAGACCTTCGAGCTTGAATGTGACGTGAGCGGCATTGGCATTGGAGGAGTGCTAATTCAAGGAGGTAAACCTATTGCCTTCTTTAGTGAAAAATTGCATGGGCTTTCGCTGAATTATTCTACATATGACAAAGAACTTTATGCTTTAGTGCGTGTCTTGCAAACTTGGCAACATTACCTATGGTCTAAAGAATTTGTCATACATTCAGATCATGAGTCTTTGAAGTATCTTAAAGGACAAGCTAATCTGAACAAACGTCATGCTAAATGGATTGAGTTCATAGAATCATTTCCTTACATCATTAAACATAATAAAGGGAAAGACAATGTGATTGTCGATGCTTTATCTAGACGTTATACCATACTATCCCAACTTTCTCATAAAATCTTTGGTTTGGAAATCATAAAGAGGTTATATGCAACTGATTTGGACTTTAAAGATGCCTTTGAAAATTGTAGAGAGGGAAGAACGTGGCAAAAATTCCTGCTGCGTGAAGGTCTTCTCTACCGTGCTAACAAGCTGTGTGTTCCAGCTAGCTCCGTTCGTCTTTTGTTGTTGCAGGAAGGGCATGGAGGTGGTTTGATGGGACATTTTGGTGTTAAAAAGACAGAGGATGTGCTGGCCGCTCACTTCTTTTCGCCATGAATGAGGCGTGATGTGGAGCGCTACGTTTCACGTTGCACGACATGCAACAAAGCTAAGTCTCGACTTAACCCACATGGTCTTTATATGCCTCTTCCGGTTCCTAATGCACCTTGGGAGGATATTTCTATTGACTTTGTTTTAGGATTGCCTAGAACAAAGAGGGGGAGGGATAGTGTCTTTGTGGTTGTTGGTCGTTTCTCTAAAATGGCTCATTTTATACCCTGCCACAAGACCGATAATGCTTCACATGTTGCTGATTTGTTCTTTAATGAGGTTGTGCGTTTGCATGGTGTTCCCAATACTATTGTTTCTGATAGGGATGCTAAGTTTTTGAGTCACTTTTGGAGAACTTTATGGTATAAATTGGGAACAAAGTTGCTGTTTTCTACTACTTGTCATCCACAAACTGATGGACAAACGGAGGTAGTTAATCGTACCTTATCTACTATGTTGCGGGCTGTTTTGAAAGACAATTTGAGGTTGTGGGGGGAGTGTTTGCCACATATTGAGTTTGCTTACAACAGGTCTATTCACTCCACAACCAAGTTAAGTCCGTTTATGGTAGTGTATGGTTTCAATCCTCGTGCTCCAATTGATTTGCTACCTTTACCACATAATGAAATTGGTAACTTAGATGCTACACAACGTTCTGAATTTATTCTTAAGTTGCACGAAACTACTAAGTTACAAATTGAAAAAATGAATGAAAAGTATCGCATTGCTGCTAGTAAAGGTAGGAAGGAGGTAAAATTGGAACCCGGTGATTTGGTGTGGGTTCATTTGAGAAAAGATAGGTTCTCGGATTTTGAGAAAGTCCAAACTCATGCCACGTGCTGCTGGACCTTTTAAGGTTCTTAAGAAGATAAATGACAATGCATATAAACTTGAGTTGCCTCCCCAGTTTGGGGTTAGTCCCACATTTAACATTTCAGATTTGAAGCCATACTTGGGAGAAGAAGATGAGCTTGAGTCGAGGACGACTCCAATGCAAGAGGGGGAGGATGGTATGGACATCACTCCTGCAGATATACACAACACTCACATGGTAGACATGCAAGGTCCAATTACTAGAGCTCGAGCACGAAAATTGAATTTAGAGGTGAGCTCGTTCCTGAACAATTCTTTATATGTGAAATTTGAGAGTATGTTGCTACCTAATGGATTAATTATGATTAGGAACCATGGAGAGGACATGGAGATACATGGAGAGGGGTTTGGAGGCGTGGAGGGCAAGAAAATACGCCAACAAGAAGTTAGAGACCGAGCCCAACTCAAACTCGAGTCCAACTCGGGCCCAGGAGCAGTCCACCTTAAAATGGATGCACAGGAGGCATACGGACTCTGTTTTTGATGTTCTACATATGCACGGAAAGCTGAGAGGATAAACTTTTCAATGGAACTGGCCTCACGTCAAAATTCACTTGGAGTTGACGGGAAACTTCGAAACAATATAAAGTTTAGAGCCTGTCAGGGTGTTGCATCACCTAGTTGGGCCATTGGGCCTTGTATCGAGTCCAAGTCCATTATGTACGTGTCTTAGGGTTAGGTCACGACCCCAGCACCCCCCTGGTCGTCCTCCACCTCCTTTATACCCCCTAGCCGCCATCACAAACAGCTGGGTTTTGCTTAGTTACAATCTGTCATTGAACAGTTCGCCGATCATTGGTTGTGAGACCCCAAATTCGTGATCAATTCAGTTTTGATTGCAACCTCTCTGTTCTTGCTTGTGTTCTTGATTGTGCTTGCAGGGATAAGCCTTCGTGACGAGGTCATTCGTGTGACACGGGTGATAACCAACGGAGCAGTGGTGTAGTGATTGCGGGGTTTCGTTCGTTCGGAGCCTTGGATCATCAACGTCGAGATCTCCACCCAATCAAGTTTACCCTACCTCTCGGAAGATCGGGACTCATCCTCCTATCGGCCGTGTTATGGGGCACCCAACAGCACACATATAAGAAAAAACCGTATTACCTAAATCAAAGCGGAAGCTTATAATTGTTCTTTGTACATAATTTACATAAATTAGCTACATCGGAAGTCTATAAATAGCTCACGTTGAATAACTAAGAAGCATCCGAGAAGAGGTCCAGCCCACGGACTCTTCTCGCTAGCAACACGAAGACATGGCAGCGGCTAGGTCCTCCATGTGTTACCCGACTCGGACGTTACCGAGTCTCACTGGACAACCTTCTTTATGAGCATCGTCTTAACCTGCAAAACCACTCATATAGCAAGAGTGAGCACAAAGGCTCGACAAGACTTAACCGTCTCTCCTAAGACATGCAACTCTACACGAAAGTAACTTAAGATCTAACATATAAGTTGCAAAAAGACTCGCCTACAAGTTCATCCTTAACTTTCAGATTTTAGCCATAATGGTAGTGACCCAGCAACATTGGAAATCTACAATCAAACAAGAAACGCTTCATTCCAATGTTACTTGTCCCAAGGTGGAAAATAACTTTAGTTTTCTCTATCTCTATTTCAAACAGGGTTTTGATGCAACTTACAATAATCATAGCAGCACTTAAAACTTTGCAAACTGTTTCCACACAAGTTGATTACTACGTCACAACATTGGAGCAAGCGGTACTCAATAACCGCGAGGGACGGTGATTCAAATCAAACACTACCCAGATAACTCGACACATACACCTGCCTCTGAAGACCCAAATCTGGCGTCCTTCAGTACGTCGTATGTGGCAACCTTTCTCAGGACACTAGACTGTAGAACCGGTCGCGCTGTCTCAGGCTCATAGGTCTAACGAGACGATGTGGTATGCCTCTACAATCTAGTGAACCTGGTACATCGGTTTCCTAGTTCCCATATATCAGTAAGCATCCGGTACACAACTCGATACTTGCTCCTAGATGCGGCACACGCATCGGTCCTTAACCGATACAGGCAGAGCTACTCGACCAAGACCTCGTCTTGTCGCTTCCTAACCCCTCTGCCCGCTCTCATCTTTAGAAATGTAAACTTTAGTTTGCCTCTCTCTTCCAACCATACTTATGAAATCCTGAACTATAACTCGCGAGTAGATTCCAACTACTCGTCTTCTACCGGATGTTCTAGCCTATTTAGCATGACCTTATTCTACAGCGATAACACTTTTCTACCCTTGACCTCAGGGTTCATTTTTGGTTATGCAAGTGGAGTATAAAACATCCTTGACCTAATGCACATACAAACTTTGACCCATAATAGTGAACAAAGGAAAAACTTTATAAAACAGCTTAAATACAAACCGGAGCTTGCCTTGGTTTTGCAGGTGACTAAAGTCAGATAATATGAAGTTAGTAGCTGATGACTTTAAGCTCAATCCATGCCCTTCTTGCTCCTTGATCCAAGCTTAACTCCTTCTTCACTTTTCCACGTTTAATCACTACACATTATGAATATGCATGCATGTTTAATTATAAAACTTTTGCTAACAAGTGCTAAAGACAAGTCTAAAACTGGAACTCTGTTTAAGAATTTAAAATGACACTGGTGCTAGTGGTTTGGGTTCGGGTTAAAGTACTATGCTCAAGTGAGATGTGTGTTTCCTCACTTGTGGGTTGATTATCTGAGAAGTTAAATAGGATAGTACTGATCCGGGACTCCAATGGAGCTGAAAATTTGTTTAGTTCCTTGTCACAAGAAAGTCATCTGGACCAGTCAGAATTTTTCAGTGAGTAGATCACTCAGAACAATTCCCTAAGAATTTAGGCAGAAAGGAATTAATTCCGAATAAATTTGCATTTTGATGCAAATTCAAGTGAACTACAATTTCAAACATAGTTAAGGGAGAATGCATAAATTTTCCTAGGATTTTTGGAGCTAAGCACTGCCCAGAACTGAATTTCCAAATTTTGGAAATTCTCTGAAATTGTTTCTGTATTCATTTGAACACAGAAACTTGATTTCAGAATTATCCTAACTAAATCAACTCTAAATGAGCTGAAACTTTTACAGGAGTTTACTAATAGCCTATAGAATATTCCGGCAAAAATTGAGGATTTTTGGATGAACCAAACTCGCTCTAAAATTCTTTTGCTGAAAAGATTTAAAGAAATGTCCAGAATTTTCTATTGGTTTTCATGCAAATTGGGTTGCATATTTGGATAGAGCTTTTCACCCTGAATCCAAACCAATTTGAATCACTAAATTTGGAGCTTCCTAGCAAAAGTTATGAGGTTCTAAAGTTTGAACTGAATTTGGAATTCAAATTAAATCGAGAAATGTTCAAACTCTGACCGTGGGTCCATCATACACGTGTCAGCTGCTGGAACTGAGCCACACGGGCCACAGAACCCTTCCCGCGCAGCCACACTGGATCCCGGAGCCACAGCCGATCAAGAAATTAAATCTTCCGTCGCTGACACGCGGGGCCCGCCCGACCTTCTTCCTCCTCGGGCCGTTTTCCCTCCCGCGCTGCCCCCCTCGCCGGAGTCTCGTCAGAGCTTGCCGGGGTTGGCTTCCCGGCCGCCTTTCGGCTCGGTACTCGCTGCCTGGGGGCTTCCAGCTACGAGAAGTTCATTGGTGCGGTGCTCTCGGTCTGCCGGTGACAGAAAATCGGTCGGCGATGTGCGCACACCTCGGTGAAGCTTCGGCGCCGTGGTACGAGCACCCCAGCCTGCCAAAGATTCGGAGGATTCGCTCTAAAGCATCAGTGGAGGACAGGCTAGCTCGGCAAGGCCTCAACATGGCTCAGAAACGGCGGCAATCCGGTTGTCACCGTGCGCCCGCGCGTTCCCGCCATGGTCGCCGATCGGAAAGCTCGAAATTCGTTGCCCCTACCCGGCTTTAGGCTAAGGCTGTGAAGGAAAAATATGCCCTAACCATTCTAGCTCCTGTGTGCGCAATATGAACAACTCTAACCGAGAATTAAGCGTCGATTTCCAAAAATCTTACCCGCGGTTAGGTTTTCCCCGTCCGAGAGGAAAACTTGAAATTCTCGAGCTACGTTGCACAGCCCGAGCTGAAACTTGGGGAGAAGCAGCGTGAAGTCCCGGCGCGTCTCGGAGGGTGCTCGCTCGGTCGTGAAAAGCCTCGGTGTGAGCTGTCCACGAGAGCCCGACTTCGGAGTCCGCCGTTTGCACCTCGGCTTCGGCGGCGATCTTCAATTTATGGCCAACAGCAGCCACTGAGCCGGGGAATCTCTTGTACACATGCTGGCGCTCCCTTTTGGTGTTGACAGCTCGAGCAAAGGGGAAGCAAGCCGGTGTGAAACCGAAGAAACAGAGGCGTCGCCGGCGGCTGCTTTCGAGCGTGGGAGCCGAACAGAAACCACGAGCGCGAGCTGGGAGTGAGCAACTGCGTTGGTTCTTCGGTGTGGAGGATAACCACCGAGGGAAACCGAGAGGAAAACAGGAGGTGGCATCGGAGACCCGGTGGTGCGCGGGGACGTCCCGGTGTGTTCGAACCTGAACAGCGAGGATAGTCGGTTGCTTCAGTGGAAACAGAGAGAGGTGACTTAGGGTGCAAATCACACCTTTTTGCCCAATGACATGTGGGCCCCACTGTCCCCCTTATCCCCTCAATTTTTCTCACAAATATTTCTCAAATTTGGCAGGTACTAAATTCCAATATGTAGAGCTCAATTTTGGGAATTCATTTGGACATAGGGCAAAGTTTACTCCAAGTTCAAATTTGAATTTGAATTCGATTACCCTTTTATGTCCTATGGCAAAAGCTTAGCCACCACACTTCCAAATGTTGTAAAATTTTGTATTCCCACAAATTTGGAGCTAAGGGTCTCAAATATGGACTCCACTTTTATATTTGGTTGCTGCAAATATAAACTTTGAAACAACTGTTTGAAAACCTCTTTTGTGATGACCCATTTGAACAAATGATATATGAACTCCAAATTTGGAACTTAAGCTCTTTAATACCTGAGGACTGCAATGGTCATCTCACATGTAGGCCTTTGGACAAGCTAAACATGAATCCTTTACAAAGATTCAAATTTAGGTTCAAATTTCCCTCCCCTCTACTCATAGAGAATGTGCACATGAGTTAGATTTTTGGGAGTGAAATTCTTTCCCCAGGTTGACATGTGTTCAGTATGAGCTAAAGCAAATTTTAGCCTTCCCCACATGTCCTTGTTTGAGTTTATCATTTCATGTGACATAACTCAAGTCATTCCCTTGCCTTAACATGTTTGAATTTCAGCATGAATTCAAACATGATCATAATCCACTCCTTTTTAGCTCACCCTCAAATCAGAAGTTTACCACCATATTCTCCTCAATTTCCAATGGATGAGGCTCCATGTGTATTAAAAAATTTGGTGGCACTTTGAGGTGAGCATTTGAGTCTAAAGACCATATTTTTATTCTTTCTCATCCACATGTATGATTACACATGAGTTTAACTCCACCTTGGTCCAACATATTCAAATGAATGCTTGAACCCGTGTTGTTGAACCTCACGTATACCATCCCCTGTAAGAAAGTTTTTCTAAGTCCCATTTTCCATGAACCAGAAACACAATGACGTTCAATCACCCGTTTCTTTGCATTCAAGTTTTTGGGACTTTTACATATACCTAACCACATACCCTTCCTCACTTTGTTTGTTTTTAAACACCCATTTAGTTCCTATCAATGTGTGACCGTGAGGTGGAGGAACAAGTTTCCATAATTTATTTATTTCAAAATTTTCTAACTCTTCTTGCATGGCAATGATCCAGAATTCATTAGTGAGTGTGTGTGATACATCTTTGGGGGTCAAAATAAGCAACAAAAGCAGAATGAGCATGCGCGTTTGAATCAAAGAACCTGGACCGTGTCACTCTTTCATGCAAGCTTCCAATTATATGTTGTGGAGGGTGCATTTTGCGGATGCAGAAAGGAGTAGAGACGTCACAAGCTTGTTGCATTTGAATGATCAGGACCAGCTGTATTAGACGTTGGATCTGGTTGTGAATCAAAAACAGGAGCTGGAAAGGCATCATTAGCTTTTGAATTTTCAGGCAGCAGCTCCACTTCTTTTTCATCTTCAATAAAAATGTCCTCCCCCTAAGGATATGCACCCGGACCTGCAATGTTAGAGCTAGTATCTGGGCCAGCTTCATCAAAAGAAACCTCACAAGTCTCCACAATTTTTTAGCGTCAAGAAAAAGCACACGGTATCCTCTAGTGTGAGACGGATAACCAAGATACATGCCATCGACAGATTTAGCTTCAAACTTATCAAGATTATCATGTTTCTTTACAAAACACTTGCAACCAAACACCCTAAAGTGTGTGACCCTAGGCCTATGTCCAAACCGAAGCTCATATGGTATTTTTCTTAGCTTAGCTCTAAAGAAAACTCGATTTGAGACAAAACAAGCTGTTGCTACCGCATCTTCCCAAAATTTTCTAGGAGTTTGATATTCGTCAAGCATAGTCCTAGCCATCTCAACTAATGTTATATTCTTTGTTTCTACTTTGAGCTTAGGACTTGGACGACCGACCCCTGAGGTCAGAAAGTGATGTCCGACCCTTAGGGGCAGGAAGCGATCTCCAGCCTTCAACCTCAACCATGGGGTGACCCGGGCTAGGGCGCGGGCAGAAGGCAGGTAGAAGATTGTAATATTGACGTGAAGGAACGACAAAGGGACTTCTAGGCGAAGTGGGAGGCCACGCGCGACAAGACAAGCACGACGCCGGCCATCATCATCATTCGTCTCGTCCCATTCGGGGCCGGTGTACAGGCACCAAGAGTAGACGTAGACTATAGACGAGAGAAATGCAGGTGTACTCATCGCTCCTGTAGCTTATCGAGCCGCCTTAGGTGCTGACACACCATGTAAACTCCCGTCCCATATATGAGGAGCCGGTGGGTGTTGGGTTCGAAAAATGGTTGTCAGTTTTGCAGGTGAGAAGAGCAAAAAAACAAGTTGCAAGGGGCCAGTTATCTTGGAAACTCGAGATGCAAAAGACTTCAGCAAGAGAACCTACCCGAGACTGAAGGATCACTTGCGGGAGGCAGTTTTACCTTGAAAAACCAAGATACAAGCGCCCGGGTGGGAGTCGAAACTGGGAAGACCAAGTTTACCTCATGGCCACAAGATAAACAGGCCAAACCGCAAGATGCAAAGGCCGGAGTAAGACTTAGGCATTCTCGTTTGGATTCAAAGTTGTAAATATTTGAGTTTGCGTCATGTAATTGCTCTAGAAGAGTTTGCACGACATTCTCCGTGCCTTAGAGATAAGGTAGAGATTAAATAGCCTTAGTTTAAACTTATAAAAGATAGAGTCATTGAGTTTGTACCAAGTCTATATAAAGGCAACCTTCTGCCGAGAAGAAAAAAAGACACAACACAATACAATCCAACTCTGGTCAATTATCTTTTCATTTTTACTTTTTCATCGTAGTTCTTAGGCTTAGTTCGTAGCTCTTTGTTGCTTTGCCAAGTAAAGCATCCGGGCCTCTCCACGTAAGTGAGATTTATCGCGTTCCTGCCTCAGGAACCTTATATCAATCTAGGTTTCGGTGGCTAACACCGAAATTCATCACAAAATAGGTTACTCCACGATCTGCTCACCAACAGAATTAGTGACCACGCTAGGGAGAGAGACCTCAACTGCATCAACCAAACACATCTACTCGACGATCGGCTTACTCTTGTACCGATCAAACCAAAGAGATCATGGCAGATGCATCTAGGAGGAAGGCCTACAGTAAAACCATTGAGGTGAGCAACATCATTGACGTCCAGCTCAATGATCTCTCACCAGAGGACTGCGAGCGCACCCAAGTTGAGCTAGAGCGGGAGATCCACGAAGAGAAGATGGCACGTCTGCAAATAAAGCTTGCGTGTTTCCAGAAGACGCGAGGAGACATCGTCCAGAAGGCCGATACGCGCAAGGCAACAGCACGCAAGGTAAGCGCACCATATCCCTCGAAGAACTTGTTCGACTCGTAGATGTATCGATAGATACCAAGTACAATGCGGACCTAGAGCAGATGGCATCTTCGGTAGAGGATAGGCTCAAGAATTTGTTTGACACATTCAAAGCCAATGTATAACATACCACATATTGCAACCTTCATTGGAAGATCTGATCTACCGTGCAACAAGTGCATGATGAGGTGAAGGGCAAACGTGTGGAAAACAACATGAGTAGCGCAGCCTTGCATGCCACCGACGTACACACAAGCTAGGAAACCGATCTTGATTGTGCAGCAGCCATATTACCAAACTGTTGCATATGGACCTGCCATCCCACCCACGGGGAGTGGTGTACCGCTCGGGCCAGTGCCCGACGCTTACTTTCCTCCACCACCTCCACAAGTTGTGCCTTGCAACTTACTTGAACCTCCCGTAGCACAAAAAATGCATCATACGATGAACTCAAAGACCAAGTAGCTAGGGCACTTAGAGAGTTTAGGGTAACAACCAGATCAAACATCAGAGCCTACTGTAAACTTTACCCCGATCACTATTGTGAGGGCCGCCCACCCCGCCAATGACCTCGACGGGGTTGTGCCGCTCACCCAGGAATTGCATTGGGTGGAATCGTGCTATGCGGCACCCAACAGCATGCATGAAAAGATGGTAAGAACATATGAAACCCTTTTATTACTCAAGATAATATCTTTTACAACATATTGTACACACCCAGCGGAAATTAAAACTGGACAACTATTCACTCTCAACCCTAACTACGCCGAAGAGAAGTCGTTCAGCCCCATGAACGCTTCCTACTAGCTTCACCAAGTAAGGCAGCGGCTAGATTTTCGATGAGTTGCACGAACCGTGAGGTTCAATGTTTCACCGAACAACCTTCTTCATAGCAGGCATCCTGCTACCTGCAAAAACAACTCAGAAGCAACCGTGAGCACTAAGGTTCAGCAAGTCTTAACCGTCAATCCTAAACATGTAACTCTACATGTAGGGGTAGTAAAACAGTAGGAACATGAATTTGTAAAATGAAGCTTGACTAAACTTGTTCCTTATATTCAGATTATTATAGCCTTCGTTTTAGTGGTCCTCACGCCTCACAAAACCGGAAGTCCACAATCAAACAAGAAATGCTTATCCCGATGTTGCTAGCCTAAGGTGGAAATGAACTTTAGTGGGCACTATAGCTAATTCAATCAAGGTTCCAGTACATTGATTAATCCATGAATAACAACTTAAGAGACTTAGTTCCTCTTCTTACTACGTCACGGCGCAGTGGGCAAGTACGTTCAATCCTCTTCCGCGAGCGACAGTGATTTGAATCAATAACAACCCGGAATACACGACACATACACCCACCTCGAAAGACTCTCACAAGAGCTCTTTCTTACGTTGTATGCAGCAACCTTTCACCCGACACCCTGACATAGAAAAACGTTTTGCGCCGAGCAGGATGGTCCTCTACGCGGACACCTCGATGTTGCCCGCTAAAGGATTTACACCTCCCACCTTCTCAACGCCATTCCCACGCGAAGGATGGGTTTCTATATCATGGTCCATCGAGTTACATCAGTTTTATGGGTCCCATACCCCACTATATATCCGGTACAGCTCAATCTTGTCCAGCAGGGCCGCATACGCGTGGTCCTTAACCGACACGGACGGGGCTACAACCAACCTCCACATTTGCCTTACCATCCCGGTCCAGGCCCAATGTGGTCTCAAGCATTGTCACACCCATCGCAGGTCGAGACAACCTTGAGCGCTCTAACATACAGAAATTTCCCGTCCCCGTCTCATTTTCATGAGGGTGCTCTTATCATCAACCTCTCGCGAGTAAACTCCATTACTCGACCTTTCTCGCAAGTAGCTTTTTACTACTCGACTTCTACCGAGTTAGCTACAACATTAGCCTAGCATCTACGACGAGGCAAAGCCTACACTAAACCTTCCACTCAGGGATGTAATAGCCATGCAAGTGGGTTTCAAGCATCCTAGACATAATGCACAATATCAAGTCTAATAACCATGAGGTGAAGTAAAGCAAAATTTAAAACGGTAATTATATGCAAACCGGGGCTTGCCTTGCTCAACGACTTTGTTAGAAGCTAGGAGTTAGTATTTCTCCGGAGAATCCGCCAAACTCGTCACGAGATGGAGATCCTCGCTGCAGAGTTGAGTTCTCGTCGAACGTCGACGTCACGTGAGCTATTAAGAGAATTTATGCACATGTATTCAAAAGCAATTTAGAAAATGATTCAAAGCTGTCATACTAGTTAACTCACACATAAGAGGGATAAACAACAGCAAGGTATCTGTTGTTGTCTACAACCTTAGAGAGGAAGAATGCTAGGTGAAAAGGGAGGACAAATAATCACCATGTGATTAAGTCCTCATATGAACACTTAAACCTAAATGATGGTAGCTCGAGATCCAGGGGTCCAATGAAGCTTCAAATTTAACCACAGATTCTAGGGAAGGTATTTAGGCAGTGTGCAAAAAATTAGCTCATTAAATGGCTCCATGTGACCACAATAAATTCTTATGTGGTTTTAGCTAATCTGCCTTTACCCCCTAGTTCTCCAGCTTTCCTATGCTGCAAAGTAGACTTTTTGTGAAGTACAAAATGTCCTGAGTCCATAGGAATTGGTTTTACCATTTTTGGAGTTCCCTACATGGAGATATGAATTTTACCAGTTTGGGTAAAAGTCTGAAAATGGCTCTGTTCATTTTTCCTATTTTCCAGAGACATAAAGGACTAACACATCATTTGACCAAGAAAATTAGATCCAATTCCTCTGAAATTTTTACTGGAGTTCAAGTATATTTAGAGGAAGGTCCTGCCCAAAATTGGGAATTTTCCAATAAACATAATTCTTGTAATAATTCCTACAAGATTTTCCTTAAATGAATTAATGTGCCAAATCCAGGGATTTTCATAAACATTTGGCTGCACCCCTGGAGTACTCTCTTAGGGGAATCCAAAAAAATTCATTTGATAGTTTTTGGACACTCCTACACAAAGTTGTGGCTGTTCAAAGTTTGAACTGAATTAAGAAAATCCAGGAAAAATTTAAATGCTGCCGGCGTGTCCCACTCAACAGCCTTCTTCCTGCTCGCGCCAAACAGGGCACCGCGGCGGCGCCCTCCGGCGAGGGTCGCCGGAAGGGCCTTTCCGGCCACCTCCCGACCCTCTGCTCGCCGCCACCCCCCCCCCATTATTCACCACGCTGAACGCATTGGTAGAGTCGCCGGCGGCCGAAGCTCGCCGGAAACACGTGCGCACCAGTGACAGCAAGGATTAGGGTTCCGGCGAGGTCGTGAAAGCTCATTTCTTCACCAAATGATTGGCTCTCGGTATCTAGAGCACCAGGGGAAGGTGTAGAAGCTAGACATGGAGTCTAAACGGACCCGGGAGCGCTCCAACAACGTCGGCACCATGCGGTCGACGGGGTCCAAAGGTACTCCCTCGAAAAGAACATGGAATTCTTGCTCTACACTTAATTTCTCGGCCTAGAATTGAGGAAGGATGTGCGCTAGGTAGTGAGGAAGCTCTGTGCGAAATTTGAATCACTAACAACAAGAATTGAACGTGAATTTTCCAAATTCCTACCTCGGGATCAGTTGTGCCGGTCGGGAGAAAATCTCAAAATTCTCCTCTGAGGAGTCACGGCTTGGGCTGAGCTTTGGGCATGAGCAACTAGGGTCACCGGTGCACCGATGAGTAAGCTCGCTTGGGCGTGATCTTCTTCGGTGTGAGCTGTCCACGGTGACCGAACGTGTTTTCTTTGGTGTTCACTCGGGAGCAGCGGCACTTTGCCGTTTTTAGGCGCAAGTGAGCACGGAACCGTGGGGAGAAGCTGCTAGCCGGCTAGAGCACTCGTGGGCACTGCTCTTTGCTATGGGGAGCTTGAGCATCCGAATCTCGGCTAGTGTGGGCGATCGGAAAAACAGAGTGGCCGGTGGTGTTGTTCACGTGAGAAACACAAGGGAGCGAGGCAGAACGGGAAGAGACGAATTGGCTTCAGTGCACTCTCTCTGTGTGAAGATCAGACCGTGTGATGGCTCAGCAGCAGGAGGTGGCACCGGCAAAGCCTCGGGAGTGGATTTCACCGAGCTGCCGTCGCGCGCTCAGCCGAGAAAAGAACAGAGCAGAGTCGGTTTGTTTGAGTGTGTGTATGACATGTGGGCCCTCACACCTCAAATATCTCCCCCCTCTGTGCTTTAATATTCCCGCACCGCTTTTGTCCGAATTCCACCAAAATTGGATGGTAGGCCAAACAAAATGTAAGAAATTTGAATCTGAAATCAGATTTCAAAATTGAGCATGTTGTAATGACATAGCCGGTCCCAAGCCCGGGTAAAGGAGGAGGGGGTTGTGATAGGCTTGGCGAGCCAACAACTACACTTAGCCACTCTCATGGAAATGAAACCCAATAGAAATTCGTTGGGGCGTAACCCTCTTAGCGACGCGCTATATCGGAACCCGGGTATGGTGTTAAGTGGGCAAGGGCCGGGTCGCCACCGCCTTAGTGGCGCGCCATATCGGAACCCGGATATGGTGTTAAATGAGCAAGGGCCGGATCGCCATCACCTTAGTGGCGCGCTACATCATCGCCCGGATGTAGTGATAAGTGAGCAAGGGTCTTTGCATCTTACTCGACGGGTGCAAAGCGTAAGGAAGCTAGCCGAGGAACATAGATTTCGGGTGGGTAGTTGGAATGTAGGATCCTTGACGGGGAAGCTACGTGAGTTAGTAGATGTTGCCATTAGGAGACGAGTAAATATCCTTTGTGTACAAGAGACTAGATGGGCGGGTCAAAAGGCGAGAGAAGTCGAGAATACCGGTTTCAAGCTTTGGTATTCTGGTTCGGCTGGGACTAGGAATGGCGTAGGTGTTCTAATAGATAAGAGTCTTAAGGATGGAGTAGTGGATGTTCGAAGACAAGGGGATAGGATCATCTTAATCAAGATAGTAATTGGGGACATTGTCTTGAACGTCATTAGTGCTTATGCCCCACAAGTTGGGCTCAACATGAGTGCTAAGAGGCAATTTTGGGAGGACTTGGAGGATATGGTTAGTAGTGTACCGATAACCGAGAAACTCCTCATAGGGGGAGATCTCAATGGTCATGTGGGTGCAACTAACCTAGGATTTGAAGGAGTACATGGAGGTTTTGGATGCGGCGATAGAAATCAAGAGGGTAAGGACATCCTAGACTTTGCCGTAGCCTATGATCTGTTGATAGCTAACACCCTCTTTAGGAAGAGGCAATCTCACCTAGTGACCTTTAGTAGTGCCCAACACTCTAGCCAGATTGACTTTGTCCTCACTAGGAGAAAGGATAGACGGGAGTGTCTAGATTGTAAGGTGATCCCGGGGGAGTGTGTTGTGACACAACATAAGCTTGTGGTAGCTGACTTTCGCTTCCATACATGTTCTTTGCGGGACAAAGGTGTCAAAATCACAAGAACAAAGTGGTGGAAGTTGAAGGGAGAATCACAAGAATCCTTTAAAAATAGGGTGATCACAGAAGGACCCTGGGCAGAAAATGGAGATGCAGATAGTATGTGGATGAAGATGGCAACTTGCATTAGGAAGGTAGCTAGTGAGGTGTTCGGTGTGACAAAGGGAAAGAAACTTATAGATAAAGACACTTGGTGGTGGAATGAGGATGTACAAAAGGCCATTAAGGAGAAGAAGGAGTGTTACAAGAGTTGGCATAATGATAGAAACGCAAGCAACATGCTTAAGTACAAAGAGGCTAAGAAGAATGCAAGGCGGGTTGTGAGTAAGGCAAGAGGACAAACCTATGATAAGTTATATGAGAGACTAGGGACAAAAGAAGGTGAAAAAGACATATACAAGGTAGCAAAAATCCGCGAGAGAAAGATGAGGGATCTCAATCAAGTTAAATGCATCAAAGATGAGACTGACCGCATTCTAGTGAAGGATGAAGAGATTAAGAATAGATGGCGTGATTACTTTAATGGGCTATTCAATGATGGGAATGAGAGCACTATGGTTGAGTTGGATGACTCCTTTGATGACTCCAACAGGCGGTTCGTGCGGAGGATACAAGAGTTTGAGGTTAAGGAGGCCTTAAAAAGGATGAAAGGAGGAAAGGCCCTCGGCCCTGACGATGTCCCTATTGAGGTGTGGAGATGTCTTGGGGACGTCGCAATAGTATGGCTCACAAAGCTATTCAACCACATTTTTCGGTCAAACAAGATGCCTGAAGAATGGAGGAAAAGTATATTAGTACCTATCTTCAAAAATAAAGGAGATATTCAAAGTTGTACTAATTATCGAGGTATTAAGCTTATGAGTCATACTATGAAGCTTTGGGAGAGAGTGATTGAACACCGCCTGAGGAAAGTGACCAATGTCACTAAAAACCAGTTTGGTTTTATGCCTGGGAGGTCTACAATGGAGGCGATTTTCTTGCTTCGTCAGCTTATGGAGAGATATAGGGAGCAGAAGAAGGACTTGCATATGGTGTTCATCGACTTGGAGAAGGCGTACGACAAGATACCAAGGTCAGTCATGTGGTGGGCACTAGAGAAACATAAAGTGCCAACAAAGTACATTACCCTTATCAAGGATATGTACAATAATGTTAGGACAAGTGTGCGCGTAAGTGATAGTGAGACTGATGCATTTCCTATCACGGTAGGATTACATCAAGGATCAGCTTTGAGCCCATACATCTTTTCCTTGGTCATGGATGAGGTGTCGAAGGATATACAAGGGGATATCCCTTGGTGCATGCTCTTTGCTGATGATGTAGTGCTGGTAGATGAAACTAGAGATGGTGTTGATAAGAAATTAGAGTTATGGAGACAAACCTTAGAGTCCAAGGGGTTTAGACTTAGTAGGACCAAAACCGAGTATATGAGGTGCGACTTTAGTGGTGTTGGTCGTGAAGAGGGAAATGTTAGTCTACAAGGACAAATAGTACCTAGAAGGGACTCTTTCCGATACTTAGGATCAATGTTACAAAGCAATGGCGATATTGATGAGGATGTTTGCCACAGGATCAAGGTAGGGTGGATGAAATGGCGACAAGCCTCTGGAATCCTATGTGATAAGAAAGTCCCACAAAAGCTAAAAGGGAAGTTCTATAGGACGGTGATCAGACCCGCGATGCTCTATGGGGCGGAATGTTGGCCAACTAAACGGCAACATGTCCAACAAATGAGTGTCGCGGAGATGCGCATGCTACGGTGGATGTGTGGGCACACGAGAAGAGACCGAATAAGGAATGAGGCGATTCGTGATAAGGTAGGGGTGGCGCCGATTGAAGAGAAGTTAGTCCAACATCGGCTTAGGTGGTTTGGACATATCCAACGGAGACCTCCAGAAG
The DNA here is from genome assembly GCA_030760725.1 of Neostapfia colusana. Lineage (NCBI taxonomy): Eukaryota > Viridiplantae > Streptophyta > Magnoliopsida > Poales > Poaceae > Neostapfia > Neostapfia colusana. The sequence goes on from JASWHV010000011.1 coordinate 24,846,564, forward strand.
CACCGGTTAACAGTGGGATTTTAAGAGGTAGAGAAAATATTAGGAGGGGTAGAGGACGACCAAGGTTGACCTGGGAGGAGGCGGTAAAACGAGATTTGAGAGATTGGAATGTATCCAGAGACTTAGCTCATGATAGGACCGCATGGAAAGTAGCAATTCATGTGCCAGAATCGTAGTCTTGTTTTTTTCTCTTTTTCTTTTCTCTTTTTCTTTTCCTTTTTCTTATTTCTTTTCTCTTTTCTCTTTTTCCTTTTCTTTTTTCCTTTTTTTTTCTTTTTTTTCCTTTTTTCCCCTTGTTCTCATATCTCTTCCTCTGTTTTACTTCATTGATATTGGGTTTCATGTCTAGCCGACCCCAACAGGCTTGGGATAAAGGCTTGGTTGTTGTTGTTGTTGTTGTTGTTGTTGTTGTTGTTTTGGTTCAGAATTCAAATTCAAATTTGAATTTGAAGGTGCTCTCAACTATTCCTTCGAATAAATGGTAGATGAGCTCCAAACTTATCCAAATTTGGATTGTAAGCTCATTGATACATGGGGAATGCACCGGTGAATTCATTTGGATGCATTTATAAAATCTGGATATGAATTCTTTTAAAAGATTCAAAATGGTGTTTAAATTTCCCTCCATTCTCTACACATGAAGTATGTGCACATGAGTGCCATTTAGGGAGTAAAGTCTTTTCCCTAGGTTAACATGTGTTGAGCATGGGCTAGAGAAATTTTTTTAACTCCCTCACATGCCCATGTGTGTGTTCATCATTTTATGCGACACAAATATAGTCTTTCTTCGCCCTAACTTTGTTTCATAAGTTGAAATCAAACTTTACAAAAGTCAGGACTGTTACAACTATGACAAGTCCCATACCCCAGGTGTTTAAGAGTGCCCGAGTTCTCTAAATTTAGTGGGGAGGATTCAAAATTATTCAAGAACACGTAGGCCAATTCCTGATCTAGTGCAATGACATAGGAATCACATATGTACACCGGATCAAATTTGTTTCCTCTGTCCCTAACCGGCACAGCCTTTACTTGGTTTACCTCACCAACTCCCAATTTTGTTTTAACTTGGTCATGCTTGGAAAAGAAGTTTCACGAGTACTTTTTCACTGGAGAAACCAAACTTAGGTTGTTTCATCTAGATAATGTGAGACAACGACATAATGAACTCGTGAACAACTACCTAAAAAGGTTTAGGGAAACTAGAAACAAACGCTTTAGCCTAACAATAGGGGAAAAGTATTTTGCCGATCTAGCGTTTGCAGGGCTTCTTCCATACCTCAAGGAGTGTAGGGCATCGAGTTTGGAGATATCAACCAAGTCCTGCAAAGAGCTCTGTCATGCAAGAACTGAGCCAAAGAAGCCAAGGCACACAGCCGGTTCAAGGAAAACAACTACAAAGACCGTGAAAAGCAGCAAGTTAACAACCACCCGGCTAGTGAGGACGAAGCCGATGTTTGTGTGACCGAATGGGTCAAAAACCACAAGAACAAGCCTCTGGCTTGCACGTTCTTGAAACCCAACCCTGGGAGGAAAGAAGAGATGAAGTACACCTTTGACGTGACAAAATGTGATAAGCTCTTTGACGTGCTCTTACAAAACCGGGTGATCAACCTCAAGAGTGGTCACATCATTCCATCACCCGAGCAGCTGGCCAACAAGTGCTATTGTAAGTGGCACGACTCTTATTCACATTCAACTAACGAGTGCAATTTTTTTCGTCGACATGTACAATCGGATATCAAGGACGGCCGGTTGACACTCAGTGACAACCACTGAATAAAGCTTGACACAGATCCCTTCCCCGTAAACATGGTGAACCTCGAGGGGAAGAAGATCCTGGTGAGGACCGATCAGGCTTCCACAACAAAAGGGAAGAACATGATCATGTTCGATGATCTACGAAAGAAGATGATCAGACCTCGGAACCCCGAGGTCGGAATATGGAAGCTTAATGAACCGAGGAAGACGACCTTGTTCAAGCTGACCTCAGAGTATTTGATCACCAAATACCTCAGGAGGGACAGAGGAAAAGTGTCTTCCACGGGCTGAAAGATTGCAAGTGTGACAGGTCCAAGACCTTCACCAACAGAAGCCTTGGGAGCACTCTCGGCAGACACGGGTTCGGGAGTAATCGGCACCTTGAGAAACCGATGATTTTTCAAGATAGAAGGCCTTCCCATGGGGCTCGGGAAGCATGACCCGGAGATCAGCGGTACCTCGGGAAAATCAGTGATTTTCCAAGGTAAAACACCCTCTCGAGAGGCTCAGGAACCTCGAATGCGGGAGCACCACCTGAGTAAGCAAGGAAGCAGCACCACCACTTGGAAACTGAAGCAAAAACCCTAAGAAGATGTTGACGCTTCATACCTCATCCCAGAAACATGCCGGGAAAGATCAGGTCAAGGAAAACATGAGGTCAGGGCACCAAGTACTGAAGATTGGGTCGGTACCTTGTGTGGTCCAAGATGAATTGGCCCTTTGCAACTCGAGGAGTGAAGGCCGGTTCACAAAGCAGGGCTCGGGTAAACGACATGACGTCGGTAGCTCCAACCTGAAGATGGGTGTTGGCCCAAGCAAAGTTGAGAGAACCGAAGCTGATCCAGGACCTCCTATCAAGCGTGCGTGACTGGTATCTCCGAAGGGAAGAGTCATCATCAGACCAGGCATCACACCAACACCCAAACACAAGATACAAAGGCCAATTGGGCATACACGTCCACAACAACTCAAGACATCAATTGGCTAGTCAAAGACAGCTCCGAGATGACTCAGCAGATGGGATGTGAAGCCAGAGGGGATGAAACAAGACATAATCAAGGCAGTTGTAAGGGCCTAAGTTTTTGCACACATCCAAAGTGTTTATCACACCACACACACCTCATTTGAGGACAACATATGAACACATTTGAAGAGCAAGTAACCACAATCAATATGGTCATTAGAGGATGAACTCACAAAATGCGAAAGTGGTATTTCCCACATGCATCATATAGGGGCTGAGCATATGAAAAACCCCTACACCTTGCTAGGAATGCTCATGCCAAATTTCACCCAAATCCAAAACCTTTTTGAGGTATTTTTGGGTATAATTGGAAAGAGGCTAGTCTGAACTCAAATTCAAATTTGAACTCCTTTCATTCCATGAATTCAAAAGTGGGATTCATATTCACACTCAGCATATTTTTGTGAGCTCACACACCAATTTTCACTCCATTTGGAGTTGATCTTGACATGAGCCAGTTTTAGCAAATTCAAATTCAAACTGCATATGTGCTGCATATGGAGGTGGGACCCACTGTCAGTGTGATAGCCGAAGTGAACCGACTACAGCTCTGTTCACTCGGTTTCTCGCGCGCGATCGAGCGGACGCCACGGCGAGGGCAGCTTGCCACCAGCTGATTGCTGGCTCTGGCCACTGAGTCGCTCCTCTGTCTTCTTATCTTCGCACCCAAGCCTCCACAGACGGATATCATCAGTGTACCGACGCTCTCCCGCATAGAAAACGCGCCGCACACCGAGACCCACCATCTCGTCGTCGACCGGCCAAACCTGTCCCTCCCACCACGAGCTGAGGCCACAAATGGCACAGCCGACCTTTGCTCGACATGCTCCAACCCTCAGTTGCTCGTGATCAGCTCCCCTCAAGCTCTCCCGAGCCGATTTTCCACTTCCCGATTTACTCCAAAGCGCCTCCGACTTGACACCGTCGCCCGGGTAGCTCCAAGCTTCTCTGGCACAGCCAACTGGTCTCTGAGGTTAGCATCAAAGTCTAGTAGATCTCCCCGAGCTCCCTAGCTCCATATTGGCGCCAGTTAGCCGTAATTTCATTTTTCCTTATGATCGTCGTATAGAACACCGAGAACTAAAACCCGAAATTCATCTCGATCACTTGATTACTGGAGATTCTGGTCCAGCTGAAGCTAGAGTAGCACCTCATGGTTACCTCAGCCAAATCCTAGCGATGATGATCAACCCAGTGAGCAGAGCACCGTATTTTGGCCACCACCGGTGAAAACGGCTCGGGTCGCCGGTGAAGTCTACTTTCCCGGCGATCTACGGCCAAGAGGAGGGCAGGGTTAGCTTCCCCATGCCCCAGTGGTGCTTTGCGACCCATTGGTCGATTGTGTTCACCACCGAGACGAGCTAGCGCCGTCGGACCCAAGCTCAATTCTGCCACCACCGTCGCCGACTACGTTCCCAGCGATGTCGAGGCGCGAGAAGTTGCCCGGCGTGTGCACCGTGCTCCAAGGGTCACGTAGGAAGAAACTGGGTCGAGAATTAGGCAGTAACGGGCGAGAATGAGCCGCGCCACCGTCGCTGTGCGTCGCGCGCTCGGGCGCTGGCGGGAGGTTGAAGAAGGCACTGTGCATGGGACCCACGTGCAGTGTTTTAAACATTTCCCCGATTTTCAGATTTAGTTCAACTTCAAACCCACATAACTTTGGCTAGAAAATTCCAAATCGAGTGAACCAAATTTTGTTGGATTCAGATCTCTGAGTACTTTCCAACAAATCAAGTTTCACCTTTTGAAAATGTAAAAGTCCCAAAAACGTGAATGCAAAGAAACGGATGTTTGAGCATCATCGTGTTTCGGGTTAAAAAGAATTGGGACTTGTTTAAATTTTTCCACATGTAATGACACGCATGAGTGTCCCACCACTCTAGCCTAGGAGCAAGTGAGTGTTTGGGGGACAAAGTTAAGTTGAAACCCATGTGTAAGCTCTCATGTGCAAGGGGGAATAAAAATTCAGAGTGTGAACTCAAATGGTTCAATTCAAATTTCAAATGAGGGCAACAAATAGGAATGCAAACTGTTGTACTCAAAACCTCATTTGCAGCAGCCAAAACCAAAAATCGGAGTTCATATTTGAATTCCTTAGGTACAAATGAGTGGGTAGGCAAAGTTTCATGAATTTTGTAAATGATTTGCTACCCATTTTTCAAATGGAATTTAAATTGCATAGGAATTCAAATTCAAATATGAATTTGGAGGAAATCTGTCCAACTCTTAAAATTCAGTGAGGATTTCAATTTCCCACAATTGAATGGAGTCAGTTCCAACCTTGAGGAAAATTGAGGGGATAAGGGGGACAGTGGGGCCCACATGTCAATGAGATTTAACTTGCACCCTAAGTCACCTCGTCCTGTTCACTGGAAGCAACCGAGGGAACTGCTTACCTCCCCGCTGCTTGAGCAGCGCTGGAGAGCAGCTAGGCACCCTCATCCCCTTTCAGCGTGTATATGTTGCCCACTGAACTGAGCTGCCGTACCCGGTTTCCCCCTCGAGCAAAACAGAACCCCCACTAATGGCCGCCTCGGGCAATCGATCGGGAGCCGGTACACGCAGCCGCACAACGCCTCTCGAAACCACAAAATGGTACTAAGTGATAACCCTCCCTAACCTCGGCACGAAAACGCTCAAATTCCGGGCTCCCCGACCCTGCTCGGGTTGTTCTTCACAGAGGCCGAGTTTTACCGCCACTAGGTGCTCACGTGGACAGGGCAGCCGAGGGGCTTTCACGGCCGAGCTAGGACACCCAGAGGAGTGTCGGATCTCCCTGCTACTCCTCGCTGAACCTCAACTCAAGCCATGATCTCACGAGCGAGAATTTGGCGATTTACTCTCGGCACGTGCAAAATGACCCCGGGTGAGAATTCCTTCAAATTCGATCGCAGTTCTTGTTTTTAGGCGACTAGATAATGCACACGTGCACTAGACTGGCTAGCAGTCAAATTCCCTTCAAAACCCTAGCTAGAAATCGACCGGGAGTGAGCTATTTCTTGCGTTCCCGAGCTCGGACGTCGCAACACCATTCAGGCGCACGGTGAAAGCTGGGTAGCTGCCATTTCCGGGCTTGTTTGCATCCTTGCCAAGTTTCCCTAGCCTACAAGGATGCTGTAGAGCCAATTTCCCGAGAGTTTGGTGGGCTAAGACCACCGGGCGACGGCGCCGAGCTTCACCGAATGCCACCGCACGTCGCCGGCACGTTTCCGGTTGTCTAGCGCCCACGCCAACCCCGCCAACGTCCTCACCAACCCTGAAAACCCCCGGGCGGCGAGTCTCTGGCCGGGAGATGGCCGGAAACGCCGGTCCGGTGAGCTCCGGCGACGGGGCAGCGCGGGAGCGAGAAATGACCCGAGGAAGAAGATGACTCGGGCAGGTCCCACGTGTCAGCGACCGAAAGTTTAAAAAACTGATCAGCTGTGGCTCTGTGATCCAGTGTGGCTGCGCTCCAAAAGGGTGTGGCCCGGTGTGGCTGGAATTTCACTGGCTGAGATTTGAAACGTGGGCCCAAGTCCTTTTCAATATCAAAACAATTCCAGTTTTAGCTCAAATTTAGGAAATTCATAACTTGGTGTAGGAAACTCCAATTTGGGTGATTCAAATTGGGTTGGATTCATTTTTCAAGGATCTATCCAAATATGAACCCCAATTTGTATGAAAGTCCATATTAAATTATGGAAAATTATTTGAAGATTTCCTGTAATAGAATTATAGAGGGAGTTTGGTTTATTCAAAAATCCTCAAATTTTGCTAGAATATTCTTTAGGATATTATTGAACTTTTAGCAAAGCTTCAGCTCATTTGGAGTTGATTTGAGTGGTAATTTCCAGAGTAGAATCTGCTGTACTAAAAAATTGTCCAGAAACTTTTTCAGAAAATAATCTTCCTTTGAAAAATCTGTTCTGGGCAATCCTTAGCTCCAAAAATCACAGGAAAATTCAGACATGCTCTATGAGCCATACTTGAAATATTAGTTCAGTTGTTTGCGCATGAAAATGCACATTACTTCAGAATTAATTCCTTGTAGCATAATTGCTTATAGAATTATTCTAGAGGAACTACTCAATGAAGAGTCCTGAATTTTGGACCCAATTACTTTCATGTGACCAGGAACTCATATGTAAAGTTTCAGCAAGTTCAACTTTAGATCTCCCTGTTCTTGTTCTTCATGCTTATGTATGTGAGCCACACATAGAGAATTATGGTGGGAATTATGGGAGACACAGTTTCCACCCACATTAGTTGCAATTTGGCAAATTAAGTCTCTGTGTAGTATATGACTTCATGTAAAAATTTCGAAGTCATTGGAGATCAGGACCTTTAGTTCCTTCCAAACCATTTCAACTCATGTCACATGTCCATTAGGAACTATAGAACATGTTAATGGAAACTCTTATGGACATGTGGTTTTCCCTCTAATTCCTCTGCACAACAGGGACAAGAACTTCATTCTTAGTACTCCCACACAGTTCCCTGTTATTAACGAGTTGAGTCTTTACTTCTTTAAAATTGCATTATAAGAACATGTGCATATACATATCAATAGGACTTACGACGGAAGCAAGCAATGGAGAAGATCGACGGAGTGATTCCAGTGAAGTGGATCAGTTGATCAAGCCTCAAGGGAGACAAGACTCTAACTGAATTATATACTATTAGACCCTGCAAAACAGGCAAGCCACGGTTTGCATTTAACTACCACTAAGTTTTTACTTTGTATACAATACGTCGGTTAGGATGAATTGTGCATTACGTCTAGATGTTTGATACTACTCTTGCATGACCAGAAAACCTATGGCGTATTTTGGTAGATGTCTTTCCACCATGTAGAAACCACCATGCTTGAGTAGGACTCGATAGAAGTCGAGTGGCTGGACGCTACTCGTGAGTATTGGAAATTGGGAGCACAGGGGATTGGTTCAAAAAGTTGTTAGTAAGTTGAAATGAGACCGGGCAGGGTGTAGGGGCAACAGGACATTGGGGCCTGGTTGCTTAGACCTGTCTGTGTCGGTTGAGGACTGATCCGTGTGCGGCCCACGCTGATCAAGTTTGAACGTACCAAATACATATCGGATATATGGGACCCGATAAACCGATGTAACCTATACCTCCAGGCGTCGAGGCATAATGCACCGATTTATAGGTGTAGGCTGAGGGCAGCAAGGTGGAAATCTGCTAACGGGCATAGAGAGATGCTCCGTGTAGGGAACCTCCTGCTCGTTTCGGTGCGACTGGTTCGACGTTTGGGCTGTTTGGTGAAAGGTCGTCCCGTACGACATCAGTGGAGCGTGCTGTGCAGCTTCAAGTATGGGCGTATGTGATGTGCTTTTAGGTATCCCTGCAGGTGTATATCGAGTCGATTCACCGTCCCTCGCAGTTATGAGTACCACTTGGTCACTGAGTCGTGACGTAGAGGTAACTTGTACTGCGATAAGAATTAATCACCATTGGTTTGAAGTTAATACGAGTAATGTAATGTTATCTTTTGTGAATAGGTTAGTGCAAATTTGATTCATTTCCATCATGAGCAAGTACATCGGGAGAAAGCATTTCTTTTTTGATTGTGGACTCCCGATGTGAGGTGCCCAAGGTTATGCTTAATTTGCTGCTAATAACATTTGAATGTAAGGATCCATTTTTAGGCGAGTTCATATGCAATGTTCTATCCTATATTAAGTTTTTACCATCATGTAGAGTTTCATGCTTAGGGCCGACGGTTAAGTCTTGCTGAGCTTTATGCTCACGGATACTATACAAGTTGTTTTGTAGGTAATAACACTATGCTACTGAGTGCGGTTGTCCGATGAGACTCGGAACTCTCCGAGTGGTAAAATCATGGAAACCCCTGCCGCTGCTATTGTCATCGTGATGCTAGGGAGAAGGGTCTGCGGGCTGGACGTCTTCTCTGTTGCTTAGCATAGATATGAGACGTGAGTTGTATTAGTCTTTCACTGTAGATTATTTTGAGAAGTATTTGTAAAATTAACACTTTGTAAGCTTCCGCTTGATTTATGTAATATGATGCTTTATTATGTGTGTTGTTGGGTGCCGCATCGCACGGCACCACCCAATGTGATTCCCGGGCGATGTACCCCGTCCCCGTGACTGAACGGGCGGCGTCGGGCCCTCACAGCGTGGTATCAGAGCCGCATTGGTAATAGCGCATGGAATAAGGATCGTATTACAATAAAAACTTAGGATACGGTGAGAAAACGGTATTAGGCCCACATAAGGACTATAGTAGTATATTATTTAAAGTGGCATGACTAACATACTTGTTATAATTCTGAATTTTGATTATGTAACGGCGCACCTACGCGCAGGTAAGCATGGTAAGGAACGCCACCGAAAGCGGTTCAATTTTGGTTAGCTCCCCTGACGAGGAAAGTGGTTCAGGGATAGGTCTCACAGCTTGGTGTGAGACGTTAATATGAAACTCTTGGACTCTTCATGTTCCTGAGTTCATATGAAACGCTGATCCCTAGCATGCATTAGGCAAGTAAGTGGAGATCCCATCGTGTGGTCAGTAACGCAATAGTGTGTTCTTCTGGAGATAGCCTAGAAGGACATATGCAGCGCTTGCCATCGGCGTGCCCTGCAGGGCAGTAGGTGGTATCTGTTGGGGTGATAAAATTCCCAACCGTGACGACCCATTCGAGCTCTACTCGGGTTCCTCGTCGTGTGGTGTTAAAACACGATCACGTACCTTGAGACGTGGCTTAACTCAAGGACGGCCGTATGGCAATGATACGGGCGTTTGCATTTACTTTCAAATATGGACCTGCCTGAAATGACAACAACCCTTGAGTGCATCACTATTGAGTGTTCTTCTGCAGGTACTAACCACGAAACCATAGTCCGAGTAGAATATGTTTGCGAGTCGTTTTAGTGCCACAATTGAGACATATATGCCGGTATAATCCGGTTAGGATTTTATTTGGTGAGGAACATAGTACCGTCATATCTCTTACGGTGCATCGCCACCGTACTACACTTGATAATTTTCTTTACTCTGAGAAATGACTCATGACTAACTTTCAAACTAAAAATGGAAGTTGGCAAACACATATTAGTTACTGGCCTCTTCATTTGAACTAAGTTTCAAAGGAGAGATTTGCTAGGCTCTATTGGATCTAAAAACAGAGTGCTCTGTTGTCGGCAGGAATTCTTGCTGGAATTTTGGCAGGGCATAACTCTGAGTGACTTTACCCAATTAGGGTATATGATACAGTTATGTAAGGGGGTTTAAGTGCTCTACAACTTATATATAGACTTCCAGAGCAGAATCACACGCTAGATTGGTAGAAAGTTCAGATGAAGGCAAACTGTCTAGAACCAGGACAGCAGCAAAAAAACCTCTCTAGATCTTTCTGTTTCTAGGCCATAACTTTCTGTAGAAAAATCCATAGGAAGCCTATGATACACCGTTGGAAATATTATGAAATGTGCAACATTTTTGTAGTTTAAAGTTTATTCAGATTCTTATTGTATTTGCATATAAAACTGTGATAAAATGGCCACATACAAAGGAGATGCTGGCAAATTTTGTCCAGGAATTCTGTCAACTTTGAGCAATCATAACTTTTGATCCAGAAATTATCTAGAGGCATATGAGTACTCGTTGGAAAGATACTGAAGTTAACTTTAACTTTGGTATTCAACTTGAGTTATGAAAATGCGATTAAACGGATGAAAATCTGGGTTAGGACAGACGGGTCTGTTCTGTACAGCAAAGAGGGTTAGTTAGACCTACCACACGGAAGTGACTAAACCCGAGGATATTCCGGTGGTATGTGAATGCCGATGTGTTTCCGATGAGTTTCTGGGCAGATTGCCCGAACAGGACGTCAAGTTCAACATTGATCTGGTGCCAGAAACAACATCGATTTCACCGAAGCCGCATAAGATGGCACCCGATGAACTGGCGAAGTTGAAGGAGCAACTAAGTGACTCATGAGCAAAGGTTCCATATGACCAAGCTCATCACCTTGGGGTTGCTCTGCGCTGCTCGTTAAGAAGAACGATGAGACACTAAGATTAAGTGTTGATTATCGTTCGCTCAATGCCGTCACTATAAAGGGCAATGAGGGTACTCTATGGTTCAAAAACCGTATAATTGTACCTCGTAATATGAAGCTCTACGGCCGGAAATGTCGCACACCGCTGAAGGTGTGAGTACGCTGCAAGAGTACTGTTCAGGGTTGATTAATCAACAAAGCTGATGACTGAGTTCGAACAATAGGAGCGAACTTGAAGGCTGAATAATCTCGACAGAAAAGCTACGAGGATCAAAGGCGTAGGCCATTGCATTTCGACGTCGGAGAACACATTTATCCTCGTGTGTCTCCGATGGAAGAAATTCACCGGTCCAATGTAAAGGGGAGATTTTGCTACCCGAGCCTTGGATCCATTTGCTATCACGGAAAAGTGCGGACCCGTAAACTACCGGCTGGAACTACCGGCATGTATTGTGCGTGTCCATGACATAGTCATGTATCACAGCTGCGGAAGTGCCTCAAATTTACCGCTGCTATCCGCCCCGAAGAATTGACGAGTTGAAGCCGGGTCATGCTTACACAGAGTGACCGGGTGAGACTATCGACGAAAGGATCCGGAACACCTGGAATCGGGCATTAAGCCTTTACAAGGTGCTGTGGAGTAGTCATACCACGGGAGAAACAACGTGGAAAGCAAAGATTACCTCCACAGCAGCAATCCGGAACCTTTTACCATTGTACAGTTTTGGAATTACTTCTCTCGTCTCGTTCTACTATTGGAATCTCGGGACGAGATTCTTTTTAAGGGGGGAGGAATGTAAAAGTCCCAAAAACGTGAATACAAAGAAACAGATGTTTGAGTATCATCGTGTTTCGGGTTAATAAGAATTGGGACTTGTTTAAATTTTTCCACATGTAATGACACGCATGAGTGTCCCACCACTCTAGCCTAGGAGCAAGTGAGTGTTTGGGGGACAAAGTTAAGTTAAAACCCATGTGTAAGCTCTCATGTGCAAGGGGGAATAAAAATTCAGAGTGTGGACTCAAATGGTTCAATTCAAATTTCAAATGAGGGCAATAAATAGGAATGCAAACTGTTGTGCTCAAAACCTCATTTGCAGCAGCCAAAACCAAAAATCGGAGTTCATATTTGAATTCCTTATGTCCAAATGAGTGGATAGGCAAAGTTTCATGAATTTCATAAATGATTTGCTACCCATTTTTCAAATGGAATTTAAATTGCATAGGAATTCAAATTCCCACAATTGAATGGAGTCAGTTCCAACCTTGAGGAAAATTGAGGGGATAAGGGGGACAGTGGGGCCCACATGTCAATGAGATTTAACTTGCACCCTAAGTCACCTCGTCCTGTTCACTGGAAGCAACCGAGGGAACTTCTTACCTCCCCGCTGCTTGAGCAGCGCTGGAGAGCAGCTAGGCGCCCTCATCCCCTTTCAGCTTGTATATGTTGCCCACTGAACTGAGCTGACATACCCGGTTCCCCCTCGAGCAAAACAGGACCCCCGCTCATGGCCGCCTCGGGCAATCGATCGGGAGCCGGTACACGCAGCCGCACAACGCCTCTCGAAACCGCAAAATGGTACTAAGTGATCACGCTCCCTAACCTCGGCATGAAAACACTCAAATTCTGGGCTCCCCGACCCTGCTCGGGTTGTTCTTCACAGAGGCCGAGTTCTACCGCCACTAGGTGCTCACGTGGACAGGGCAGCCGAGGGGCTTTCACGGGCGAGCTAGGACACCCAGAGGAGCGTCGGAGCTCCCTGCTACTCCTCGCCGAACCTCAACTCAAGCCATGATCTCACGAGCAAGAATTTGGCGATTTACTCTCGGCACGTGTAAAACGACCCCGGGTGAGAATTCCTTCAAATTCGATCGCAGTTCTTGTTTTTAGGCCCCTAGATCATGCACACGTGCACTAGACTGGCTAGCGGTCAAGTTCCCTTCAAAACCCTAGCTAGAAATCGACCGGGAGTGAGCTATTTCTTGCGTTCCCGAGCTCGGACGTCGCAACACCATTCGGGCGCACGGTGAAAGCAGGGTAGCTGCCATTTCCGGGCTTGTTTGCATCCTTGCCGAGTTTCCCTAGCTTACAAGGATGCTGTAGAGCCAATTTACCGAGAGTTTGGTGGGCTAAGACCACCGGGCGACGGCGCCGAGCTTCACCGAATGCTGCTGCACGTCACCGGCACGTTTCCGGTTGTCTAGAGCCCACGCCAACTCCGCCAACGTGCTCCCCGACCCTGAAAACCCCCGGGCGGTGAGTCTATGGCCGGGAGATGGCCGGAAACGCCGGTCCGGTGAGCTCCGGCGGAGGTCCGGCGACGGGGCAGCGCGGGAGCGGGAAATGACCCGAGGAAGAAGATGACCTGGGCGGGTCCCACATGTCAGCGACCAAAAGCTTAAAAAACTGATCAGCTGTGGCTCTGTGATCCAGTGTGGCTGCGCGCCAAAAGGGTGTGGCCCGGTGTGGCTGGAATTTCACTGGCTGAGATTTGAAACATGGGCCCAAATCCTTTTCAATAGCAAAACAATTCCAGTTTTAGCTCAAATTTAGGAAATTCATAAGTTGGTGTAGGAAACTCCAAATTGGGTGATTCAAATTGGGTTGGATTCATTTTGCAAGGATCTATCCAAATATGAACCCCAATTTGTATGAAAGTCCATATTAAATTCTGGAAAATTCTTTGAAAATTTTATGTAAAAGAATTATGTAGGGAGTTTGGTTTATTCAAAAATCCTCAAATTTTGCCAGAATATCTTTTAGGATATTATTGAACTTTCAGCAAAGTTTCAGCTCATTTGGAGTTAATTTGAGTGGGAATTTCCAGAGTACAATCTGCTGTACTCAAAATTTGTCCAGAAACTTTTTCAGAAAATAATCTTCCTTTGAAAAATCAGTTCTGGGCAATCCTTAGCTCCAAAAATCATAGGAAAATTCATACATGCTCTATGAGCCATACTTGAAATGGTAGTTAAGTTGTTTGGGCATGAAAATGCACATTACTTCAGAATTAATTCCTTGTAGCATAATTGCTTATAGAATTATTCTAGAGGAACTACTCAATGAAGAGTCCTGAATTTTGGACCCAATTACTTTCATGTGACCAGGAACTCATATGTAAAGTTTCAGCTCAAGTTGAACTTTAGATCTCTGTTCTTGTTCTTCATGCTTATGTATGTGAGCAACACATAGAGAATTATGGTGGGAATTATGGGAGACACAATTTCCACCCACATTAGTTGCAATTTGGTAAACTAAGTCTCTGTGTAGTATATGACTTCATGTAAAAATTTCGAAGTCATTGGAGATCAGGACCTTTAGTTCCTTCCAAACAATTTCAACTCATGTCACATGTCCATTAGGAACTATAGAACATGTTAATGGAAACTCTTATGGACATGTGGTTTTCCCTCTAATTCCTCTGCACGACAGGAACATGAACTTCATTCTTAGTACTCCCACACAGTTCCCTGTTATTAATGAGTCGAGTCTTTACTTATTTAAAATTCATTATAAGAACATGTGCATATACATATCAATAGGACTTACGACGGAAGCAAGCAATGGAGAAGTTCGACGGAGTGATTCCAGTGAAGTGGATCAGTTGATCAAGCCTCAAGGTAGACAAGACTAACTTAATTATATACTATTAGACCCTGCAAAACAGGCAAGCCCCGGTTTGCATTTAACTACCACTAAGTTTTTACTTTGTATACAATACGTCGGTTAGGATGAATTGTGCATTACGTCTAGATGTTTGATACTACTCTTGCATGACCAGAAAACCTATGGCGTATTGGGTAGATGTCTTTCCACCGTGTAGAAACCGCCATGCTTAAGTAGGACTCGGTAGAAGTCGAGTGGCTGGACGCTACTCACGAGTAGTGGAAATTGGGAGCACAGGGGATTGGTTCAAAAAGTTGTTAGTAAGTTGAAATGAGACCGGGAAGGGTGTAGGGGCAACAGGACATGGGGGCCTGGTTGCTTGGACCTGTCCGTGTCAGTTGAGGACCGATCCGTGTGCGGCCCAAGCTGATCAAGTTTGAATGTACCAAAGACATATCGGATATATGGGACCCGATAAACCGATGTAACCTATACCTCCGGGCATCGAGGCATAACGCACCGATTTATAGGTGGAGGCTGAGGGCAGCAAGGTGGAAATCTGCTAATGGGCATAGAGAGATGCTCCGTGTAGGGAACCTCCTGCTTGTTTCGGTGCGACCGGTTCGACGTTTGGGCTGTTTGTTGAATGGTTGTCCCGTACGACATCAGTGGAGTGTGCTGTGCAGCTTCGAGTATGGGTGTACGTGACGTGCTTTTGGGTATCCCTGCAGGTGTATATCGAGTCGATTCACCGTCCTTCGCGGTTATGAGTACCACTTGGTCACTGAGTAGTGACGTAGAGGTAACTTACACTGCGATAAGAATTAATCACCATTGGTTTGAAGTTAATAAGAGTAATGTAATGTTATCTTTTGTGAATAGTTTAGTGCAAATTTGATTCATTTCCACCATGAGCAAGTACTCGGGAGAAAGCGTTTCTTGTTTGATTGTGGACTCCCGATGTGAGGTGCCCAAGGTCATGCTTAATTTGCTGCTAATAACATTTGAATGTAAGGATCAATTTTTAGGCGAGTTCATATGCAATGTACTATCCTATGTTAAGTTTTTACCATCATGTAGAGTTTCATGCTTAGGACCGACGGTTAAGTCTTGCTGAGCGTTATGCTCACGGATACTATACAAGTTGTTTTGTAGGTAATAACACTACGCTACTGAGTGCGGTTGTCCGATGAGACTCGGAGCTCTTCGAGTGGTAAACTCATGGAAACCCCTGCCGCTGCTATTGTCATCGTGATGCTAGGGAGAAGGGTCCGCGGGCTGGACGTCTTCTCTGTTGCTTAGCATAGATATGAGACGTGAGTTGTATTAGTCTTCCGCTGTAGATTATTTTGAGAAGTATTTGTAAAATTAACACTTTGTAATCTTCCACTTGATTTATGTAATATGATACTTTATTATGTGTTCTGTTGGGTGCAGCATCGCACGGCACCACCCAATGTGATTCCCGTACGAGGTGTCCCGTCCCCGTGACTGAACGGGAGGCGTCGGGCCTTACAGAAAATCTTTATTTCTCCAGAATTAATTCTTCAATGTTTAAAATGTTTAGAATTTTAACTGGAGAACCCTTTGGAGGAAAATTCTGAAATTTGGCCAGGGTGTTCACCATAAAATCCTTGAGCTACCATAAAAATTTCAGATCCATTCGAGCTCATTTGATCCACCTAATGGTGTGATTAATAAAACTGTTCCAGAGAAAATGGAAAATGTCCGGAAACATTTTCAAAATTTCCCTGAAATTGTTTAGCTCATATATTTAGTTAGGAACATTCAAAGTGAAACCAACTCCATTAGAACCCTCTGAAAATCCAGTTTTCATAAAGTCATAGCTTGCTCCATGAAAACCCCTAGAACACCCTAAGAGCTCCAATTAAGGCCAAGTACACAATTATTTGTGGAGAGCTCAAATGAGCTTTGCTGCAAATGAAACTTGGCCAAGTCTCTATTTAGATTGTATCCAAACCACAGTAAAAATTTCAGAGTCAGTGGGCCTGTCTAGTAAGACTTATAGGCTTTACAAATTCAACTTCAATTCAAATGCATTCAAATTGATACAAATATGTATTTATCTCATGTAGTCGCTAAGGTTGAGGAGGAGCCCGAAGTCTTAGACTTTGTCACTCCACAGGAACAGCTAGCCTATGACCAACAGCAGCAAGGCAAGCTCCGGTTTGCATTAACCTTTTTATAATTTTTTTGTTTTGAGAACTTACTTCGGGCACTCACTTAAATTATGCATTAGAGTCTTGTTTGAAAACTCAAATGCATAGCCAAGAAAACCCTGGGTTGGGCTTAGGTTTGTAAACCTCGATTAGCTACTGCAATGCTAAGTTAGTGTAGGATTCGGTACAAGTCGAGTAGTTGGAACTGCTCGCGAGAATAGGCTAGAGGCACACTACTCGGGTAAAGGTAGCAAATGAAACACATGGCAAGAAAAATGAGACCGAGCGGAGGGTAAGGGCAGTAGGACGTTGGGGCCTGGGTGTCATAGCTCCGCTTGTGTCGATTGAGGACCGAGCCATGTGCGGGTCTGTTGAACAAGCTAGAATAGTACCGAAGACCTACAGGATATATGGGAACCGGGAAACCGATGTAACTCGGGTTGCTGGGTGTTGAGGCATAACTGGTCGTTCAGAGGGTAGGTTGAGAGATTGAGGTGTAAATCAGCTGGTGGCACTATGGATGCGCGCGCAGAGACCTCTTGCTCGGGACGATTGGACCGGCTCAACATTTGGCTGACGGGTGAAAGGTGGTTGCGTACAACGTCTGTGATGGTTGCTGTAGGCAACATCGAGTACGGGCGTACGTGGCGGGTTATTCGGGTAACCCTGCAGGTGTAAATCGATTATAATCGCCATCCCTCACGGTCAGTTAGTACCACTTGTTCACTGTACCGTAACATAGAAAGAACAGGCTAGAGTCATGTAAAAGTTGCTGATTGAAAGCTATACCTTGATTGTTAATGACTTGTTGTAATTTAGAGCGAATTAAAGTTATTTTCAACCTTGGGCAAAGTACATGAGAGAAACGTGTTTCTTGTTTGATTGTGGCTCTCTCATGTGCCTTAGTGTGAGGTGCTCCACAACTTGCTGCTAAAACTTCAAAGTAAGGTTCAAATAATTAGGCGAGTCCTTTGCAACTTATTTGCCTCATGTACCCTGTAATCCCTCATGTAGAAGTTTCATGTATAGGGGAGACGGGTCAGAATTGCTGAGCCTTCGTGCTCACTGCTTGTGTTTGAAGCTTTTGCAGGGTTTTATGAGGAAGGGACTCCCAAGGAGGAGACGGAACCCCAAGAGGGAAACCCCGTCGAGTGGGAGTCGTGCACGCCGCCGTGTTAGTGTGCGTGTGTGCTAGCGGGGACACGTTCACGGGATGAACATAACTCGATGTGTAGTATACGCCCGTGAGTGTAGACTGAACATATTTTGTTGTAAAAATGTTCATAAACTCGTTTATGTAATAAAATTTGCTTCCACTTTGTACCATTTTATATGTGTTATCCGGTGCTGTGCAACGCAGCACCCCTCAGCGTGATCCTGGCTCGACGGTGCCGTGAGGCCCTCGCAGCGTGGTATTAGAGCTCGCTTGAGGTTTAACGCACTAAAAAGGTCATCTTTTTCAAAAACTCGATGAGGAACGAGTTAGTAGCCCATATAGGGAAGTCATTAGTGTATAGAAAGTGGCAATACTAATATATTTGCTTATGTTAGAAAATCATGCATCTCGGGATGTCATATGTCTTGGGGGTGCATGTAAGCGCTGTACACCAGTGCGCACAAGCTGAAGGGTGGAGCCTCATGGGTGGCAGGTAACCCGGCCCGCTTTAATATCCTCTACGACTCCTCAAGTTGGCTATTCGAGCAATGCCTTTCCCTGGCGTGCTACGGGCAAGTTGGGAAACCCCGTCACGTGGTTAGTAATGTGAACATGTAGCTCAAGGCGTGCTTGGCTTGAGAACACCCGTGTGAGTGATGACGGACGGGTGTATGAACTGTATTGGGACCGGGCTCGGTGTGCAGCCGAGCCTGATGATTGTGTGAGTTATTTGCAGGTAGTCGGACCATGAACCGGTAGGCGAGTAGCATCCGTGTACGAGAGATGCTTAGTGCCACTGAAGTAACGAAGCCGGCTAAGTCCGGTATAGGTTTTTCTTTGTGAGGAACGTAGTACCGACATGAACTGGTGACGCTTCGATGCCACACCCCACTAAATGAGCAACTTCATAGTAAAACTTGAAGGTTTGAGCCAGAGCACTAAAACTTTGATGTAACTCCTTCCCTTAATCAGGATGTTCAAAGTAAATAAGTTTTCAACTTATAGGATACTAAGGGCATAGTCCCCTGTTTCCAGCTGACATAAGGCTGAATTTAAACAGAGGTTAGAGGTTGAGTTCTTTAAAGGTTGGGGTCATATGATACATTTCTGGAAATATTTGGAAGAGATTTACAACTTTTCTATTGATGTCCAGAGGTGTTTCATCCCTTAACCAGTCGAAAAATGCAGTAGAGTTGAAACTGTCCAGAAAACAGGGCAGAGCAAACACTTTCTGTAACTCTCTGTAAATTGGGCACAACTTCCTGCAAAAAAATCTAAAAATATAAAATTAGGTAGTTCTGAAAATTTCTTGAGATGGGTTACAACTTTGTAACAGAAGGTTTTGTCAAATTTAGTGTAGAAATAACTGGAATTCTTGGATCAAATCAGTACCTCAAGCAGGGAGGTGCTGTCCAATTTTCTCCAGAAATTCTGTCAACTTTGACATCTCATAACTTTTTAACCAGGACAGATCTGAGGTCAAGCAAATACTTTCTGGAAATATATTGAAGTTAGCTTTAACTTTGATGCGTACCTCAAGAAGTGGTTTTGCTTTTAGCATGGTCTAAATTAGGTTGAAATGGAAACTGGTCAGGGCTGTCAGTTTGGGCAGCAGACCAGCAATCAAATTTGTTCTAAGTTTGAGTTGTGTTTCCAAGTTTTATGAGTTCAATGACATGTTTTATGTTATAACTCAATGATTTACTGTTGAAATGAATATTTGACATTTTTCAAATATGTTTCTACAGATGACAGCGGATAGATAATTGGAGAACGGGTGGGTGGTATCTCATTGTTCTCACCGCAGCGGTTATCCGGAAGTGTTGAGGCAGATGCTTCAATATTTCGAGTACGTCGAGATGCTGCAGTACCTCACCAAGGAATAAGGCGATGAGGGGAACAAGACGTGGACAATCCATGTCGAAGTTTCTGCAGGACCTACGCCACCCGGTTGGGCGCCGTTCACCGTCACGGTGAGAGGTAGACAGCCGGGGGAAATGTCGCAAGTGGCAGCCCGCGACACCATGTCACGTTTCTGCCAACTGCACATGAGAGCTATGGAGGGCACTCCATACGCGCTCGTTCTGGTGGAGGGACGATCTCATCACGTGTGCAGGGAAAGGTACTTGGAAGCAACAGACCCGGGTTGCCCAAGGTACAACCCCGCAGAGGCAAACCTCAGCCTCCAGTTAAGGGCAGGAAAAGCCGTGATGGACAGTCAAGTTGTTCATACGGATTGTCTTGCTGCGAAGCTCAAAAAGAGCACCAGCCGTGTAGACCATCTCAAGAGTGCTCACAGTGCACTCCGCAATGTTCTCCTTCCGACGATAAAGTGACTGAACGAACAACATAATCAGTTGCATCGTCTGAAGAAGGCGAAGAAGAAAAGCCGCGTTGACATCACGGTTTTGCAACAGCAAGTGCAGACCCTGACCCAGCAGAATGAGGTCCTCAGTCAAGAGCGTGATGACGCTATTGAGGGGCAAGAGTGGGAAGAGGACTACAACCAGGCCATGGACGAGGTGCATGCGTTGCAGGACCTCGTACCTCCAGTAATAGGCCTACTGATGGTAGGTGTCGTACCCGTGGTTTTGGGTATCCCGGTGATGGGGGAACCTGAACCGGAAGAGGAGGTCATGGACCCGGAGCCACCAGCAGAGGTAGCGGAGGAGGATGACCCACAAGAGGTCGAGTTTTACTCCGAGTAGTGAGTTACCATTGCCAAGTGGGGCAGCGAGGGTGGTGTAGGAAAAACTTTTGTAATGGGTGACATGTTATGTAGACAGTAGTATATGTATAGGTAGTGACGACATGAGCACGCCTTCTTAGAGACCCAAGAATAATGTATCTTATATAAAGTTTATGCTTTATCAACATATATGAATGTTGTGCAAGTTATTCATGTGTCACTTCAATACCTACGGTTTCATATGGAATTTTAAGTATGACCTGTGCTGATCGCTGCTGTTTTGAATTTCAGAATGACTCGCACTCGTGCCAACCCAGACGTTGGGGGTTCTAGTCAGGGGGGAGAGGCCTACCAAAAGCCTCCTGAGGATTCCTCGGGATAGCAACAGCAGCAACAGCAACAACCGTCACCGCCAACAGTTACATTCGCCGACATCGTTGCGGCTATGGAGGGTTCTCATCAGCAGCACACGGAGTTGCTGCAGACGCTTATTGCAAATACGTCTCGGCCGGAGAGACGTCAAGATCACGAGGAGCGTCAACAAAGCTCCTACTCCAACTTCCTGGCTACTCATCCCCCAGTATTCTCAAGGGTGGATGAACCCCTCAATGCGGACAACTGGCTCCGCACGATGGAGATGAAGTTCAGGCTGCTCCAAGTGGGTGAACAGCGCAAGACTCAGTTCACAGTCCAACAGCTTCAAGGATCCGCGAGCGCTTGGTGGGCGAACTACTGTGCCTCGCAACCCACGGAGCGAGTTATGACCTGGGCGGAGTTCCGGACGGCCTTCAGGGCCTATCACATACCGCCGGGTCTTATGAAGAGGAAGATGCAGGAGTTCCTTTGCCTGCAGCAAGGAAGCAGGAATGCGCTGGAATACTCCAGGGCGTTCAATGATCTTGCACTCTATGCTTGTTATCACACCGATACCGACGAGAAGCAGCAGGATCATTTTTACCAGGGGCTTAACCCGCTCCTGAAGGACAAGCTGGCAATGTTCAATCACGGCAGCCTCAACGGCATTATTGATGCTGCGATTGTTCAGGAGGACTCCGGCAAGGAGTTAGCGGTGGCGGAGAGGAAGCGAAGCGCGCCTCAAAGCAGCGGAGAGGGAGGTGGTCCTTCTCAAAAATACCGGATGGTGTATCGATCACCATCGGGTCAGCGCTGGTAGCCACCACAGAGGCTGATGCCATTCCGCAGTCGGCCATATTCTCCACCGGCATTCAGGCCGGCATTACCAGCACCACCTCCGCAGCAACAACAGTAGCAGCGGGTGATGCCGCGTGCGTTTGCACCTCAGCAGCGCATGCTGGGCTTTTGTCCCCCAAGCGCGGGCCAGACAGCCGCCACATGCTTCAAATGTGGTCGTCCAGGACACTTCGCCAACAACTGTCCTGAGAGGCAAAGTGGCGGAGTGGTACCACCGTTTCCGGGGAGGAATCAGCCCCGGAACCCCACTAATGCGTGGCGGCCAAATCCAAAGCCCGGCACCATCCACCAACTCGCCATAGAGGACGTGCCGGAGGGAGAGCCAATCCTTGCGGGTATGTTCCAACTCTACCAGCATCCTGCCATAGTGTTATTTGATTCAGGCACCATGCATAGCTTCATTAGCCAAGCTTTTATTGCTAAATACAGCTTGCAAAGACTACCCACCGAAAATCCATACTTGATTTGTTCACCGGGTGGGAAATTTCAGCAAGCATGATGGATCCAAAAGCGCCATTATGCTTAGAGGGTAGAGTATACCCTACATATCTCATAGTTTTAGAGGGACAGAAGGTCGATGTCATCTTAGGGATGTCGTGGTTAACCCGCCACGGCGCTGTTTTACATACCGTCCTCCGAGTCGTGCATTTGCACTCAGAAGTGCACGAGTCTCACTCTTTTTTTATGGATGGTCCGGAAATAAAACTTCCAAGTATATACCAATCTACCACCATCAGATTGGAAGACATTCCAATAGTTCGTGAGTTCCCTGACGTGTTCCCGGATGATTTACCGGGGATGCCACCCGACCGAGAGGTGGAGTTCAAGATTGAACTTGCACTAGGAACTATACCAATATCCCGAAGGCCGTACAAGATGGCGCCCAAGGAATTGGCTGAACTAAAGACACAGTTAACGGACCTTCTGGAGAAGGGTTTTTTTAGGCCGAGCTCCTCGCCATGGGGCTGTTCGGAATTATTTGTGAAGAAGAAAGACGAGATGTTGCGCCTTTGCGTGGACTATCGTCCACTAAACGTCGTAACTATCAAGAACAAGTACCCGTTGCCACGGATTGACATGTTGTTCGATCAGTTGGTCGAAGCAAAGACCTTTTTCAAGATGAACTTAAGATCCGGGTACCATCAGATTAAGATACAGGCTGAGGATATTCCGAAGATGGTGTTTTCAACGAGGTACGGACTTTATGAGTACTTGGTCATGTCCTTCAGCCTCACCAATGCTCTAGCTCACTTCATGTACTTGATGAACTCGGTATTCATGCTGGAGCTGGACAAGTTTGTCGTGGGTATATTCCAAGTCGGAGGAAGAACACACGAAGCATCTGCGTATAGTCTTGCAACGGCTGTGGGATCAATAACTAGACGCGAAATTCAGCAAGTGCGAATTCTGGATATCGCAAGTGCCTTTTCTCGGGCATATTATCTCAGCGAAGGGCATCGCTGTAGACCCGAGTAAGATCACACAAGTGCTGAATTGGAAGTCCCTGAGAACTGTTCACGAGGTACGGAGTTTCCTCGGACTCGCGGGATATTATCGGGGGTTCATTCCGAACTTCTCAAAGATTGCAAAGCCTATGACTGAGCTGCTGAAGAAGGCTACCAAATATGTTTGGAGTCCAGCATGTAAAGCAGCGTTCAAGGCATTAGTGAAGCACCTAACATTAGCAACGGTTTTGGCGCAGCCAGACACAACAAAACCGTTCGATGTGTACTGCGATGCATCCGACATCGGGCTCGGATGTGTGCTGATGCAAGACCGAAGGGTGGTTGCATATGGATCACGGCAGCTCCAAAACCATGAGCATAATTATCCAACTCATGACTTAGAGCTCGCTGCCGTGGTACTCGCACTCAAAATGTGGAGGCACTACCTACTCGGTAACCTCGTGCATTTATATACCGACCATAAGAGACTCAAGTACATATTCACTCAGAAAGAGCTGAACATGAGGCAGTGAAGATGGTTAGAGTTGATAAAGGATTACAAAATAGACATCTATTATCACCCCGGCAAAGCAAACGTAGTGGCGGATGCGCTGAGTCGCAAGTCACACGTCAACAATCTGACCATCACACCGTTGAAAGAGAGCGAGCCACCATTGCATGTGATTCCACATGGAGCTCTCTACAACTTAGCTTTGATACCCACCATCCGTGAAGAAATAGCGGCAGCTCAGAAACATGACAAGGGAATGTCGCATTTGCGGAGACGGGTAGACAGTGGGGAGCTGAAATGTTTCCGGAAAGACGGAGACGACGTCCTATGGTTCAAGGACCGGATTGTCGTACCCCGTAACCCGGAGTTACGGAAGAAAATCTTTGATGAGGCTCACTTGTCAAAGTTTTCTATTCAACCCGGCAGCAAAAAAATGTATCAAGAACTCATAAACAAGTTTTGGTGGACACGAATGAAGCAGGAGATCACAAAATACGTGTCCGAATGTGATACATGTCGAAGGGTGAAGGCAGACCACATGAGAAAACGGGGACTGCTACAACCACTGGGCGTTTCTGCCTGGAAGTGGGAGGATGTGAGCATGGACTTCATCGTCAGTTTACCCACCACATTTCAGAAGCATGATTCCGTGTGGGTGATCGTCGACCGGCTCACCAAAGTTGCCCATTTTATCCCGGTCAACACCAACTACAATGCCAAGAAGTATGCTGAATTGTACATCTCACGGATCTTGTGCTTGTACGGCGTACTCCGCACCATCATATCGGATCGGGGCACTTCGTTTGTGTTCCGTTTTTGGGAACAGCTACTTTCTGCATTGGGGGCGAAGCTGATCCGTAGTTCGGCATACCACCCACTGACGGATGGGCAAACCGAGCAGGTAAATCAGATTCTAGAGGATATGCTACGAGCTTGTGCTATCAACCACAGTAAGAATTAGGATGATCACTTACCATTGGCTGAGTTCTCGTACAACAATGGGTACCAAGCCAGCATCAAGATGGCGCCTTATGAGGCGCTATACGGGAGAAAATGCCGCACACCGCTGACTTGGTGTGAGTCTGGCGAAAGGGTCACCTTCGGGATTGATCTTGTCAACAATGCGGAGCAAAAGGTTTGGCTGATCCAAGCGAACCTAAAAGCCGCCCAATCCTGGCAAAAATAGTATGTGGACCAGAGAAGACGTCCTTTACAATTCGAAGTCAGGATCACGTGTATCTACGTGTGTCTCCGATTAAGGGCGTAAACAGATTTGGGGTGAGACAAAAGTTGGCACCCCGATTGATCGGTCCATTTCAAATTGTGGAAACATGTGGATCAGTTGCATACCGGCTGGAATTACCGGCGACACTTTCCGGTGTGCACGATGTCTTTCACATTTCTCAGCTGAGGAAGTGTCTTAAGCTATCAACTACAATTCAGCTGGGGGATATTGAAGAACTGAAACCGGATCTCACGTATCGGGAGGAACCGGTTCAGATATTTGATTAAAAGGCACGAACCACACGCAACCGTACATTGTGGTTCTACAAAGTTCTACGGAGTAATCACTCCGTAGACGAAGTGACATAGGAGAGCGAAGGATTTCTTCGCGCTAACTACCCCGACTTTTTCACGTCGCACATACAGTAATTTCCACCGTCCTCTCTCTCATTTTCACCTTATAATCTCGGGACGAGATTCTTTTAAGGGAGGAGGAATGTAAGGGCCTAAGTTTTTGCACACATCCAAAGTGTTTATCACACCACACACACCTCATTTGACGACAACTTATGAACATATTTGAAGAGCAAGTAACCACAATCAATATGGTCATTAGAGGATGAACTCACAAAATGCAAAAGTGGTATTTCCCACATGCATCATATAGGGGCTGAGCATATGAAAAACCTCTACACCTTGCTAGGAATGCTCATGCCAAATTTCACCCAAATCCAAAACCTTTTTGAGATATTTTTGGGTATAATTGGAAAGAGGCTAGTTTGAACTCAAATTCAAATTCAAACTCCTTCCATTCCATGAATTCAAAAGTGGGATTCATATTCACACTCAGCACATTTTTTTGAGCTCACACACCAATTTTCACTCCATTTGGAGTTGATCTTGACATGAGCCAATTTTAGAAAATTCAAATTCAATTTGAATTTCAAACTGCATATGTGCTGTAAATATATTCAAACACTTCACAAATTTAATTCTATCAAGTTCAAATAGGAATTTGGTAGATAATTCAAATTTCAGAGAGTATTAGTGGAACAACTGTTTATAGCAGTGGGAGAAAGTTAATTTCAGAGGGTAAAATGGAGGTGGGACCCACTGTCTGTGTGATAGCCGAAGTGAACCGACTCCAGCTCTGTTCACTCGGTTTCTCGCGCGCGATCGAGCGGACGCTATGGTGAGGGCAGCTTGCCACCAGTTTATTGCCAGCTCTGGCCACCGAGTCCCTCCTCTGTCTTCTTATCTTCGCGCCCAAGCCTCCACAGACGGATATCATCGGTGTACCGACGCTCTCCCGCACAAAAAACGCGCCGCACACCGAGACCCACCATCTCGCCGTCAACCGGCCAAACCTGTCCCTCCCACCGCGAGCTGAGGCCACAAACAGCACCGCTGACCTTTGCTCGACGTGCTCCAACCCTCAATTGCTCGTGATCAGCTCCCCTCAAGCTCTCCCGAGCCGATTTTCCACTCCCCGATTCACTCCGAAGCGCCTCTGACTTGACACCGTCGCCCGGGTAGCTCCAAGCTTCTCCGGCGCAGCCAACTGGTCTCTGAGGTTAGCATAAAAGTCTAGTAGCTCTCCCCGAGCTCCCTAGATCCATCTTAGCGCCGGTTAGCCGGAATTTCATTTTTCCCGATGATCGTCGTATAGAACACAGAGAAGCAAAACCCGAAATTCATCTCGATCACTTGATTACTGGAGATCCTGGTCGAGCTGAAGTTAGAGTAGAACCTCACGGTTACCTCAGACAAATCCTAGCGATGATGATCAACCCAGTGAGCAGAGCACCATATTTTGGCCACCGCCGGTGAAAACGGCTCAGGTCGCCGGTGAAGTATACTTTCCCGGCGATCTTCGGCCAAGAGGAGGGCAGGGTTAGCTTCCCCGTTCCCTAGTGGTGCTTTGTGATACGTTGGTCGATCGTGTTCACCGCCGAGACGAGCTAGCACCGTTGGACCCGAGCTCAATTCCGCCGCCACCGTCACCGACTACGTTCTTGGCAATGTCGAGGCGTGAGAAGTTGCCCGGCGTGTGCGTCATGCTCCAAGGGTCACGTAGGAAGAAACTGGGTCGAGAATTAGGCAGTAACGGGCGAGAATGAGCCGCGCCACCGTCGCTGTGCGTCGCACGCTCGTGCGCTGGCGGGAGTTTGAAGAAGGCACTGTGCGTGGGACCCACGTGCAGTGTTTTAAATATTTCCACGATTTTCAGATTTAGTTCAACTTCAAACCCACATAACTTAGGCTAGGAAACTCCAAATCGAGTGAAACAAATTTTGTTGGATTCAGCTCTCTGAGTACTTTCCAACAAATCAAGTTTCACCTTATGAAAATCCTTATTTCTCATAAATTAATTCTTCAAATTTTAAACTGTTTATAATTTTAACTGGAGAACTCTTTGGAGGAAAATTCTAAAA
Source organism: Neostapfia colusana (assembly GCA_030760725.1). Classification (NCBI taxonomy): domain Eukaryota; kingdom Viridiplantae; phylum Streptophyta; class Magnoliopsida; order Poales; family Poaceae; genus Neostapfia; species Neostapfia colusana. The sequence goes on from JASWHV010000011.1 coordinate 24,873,826, forward strand.
TTTGGCCAGGATGTTCACCATAATATCTTTGAGCTACCATAAAATTTCATATCCATTCGAGCTCATTTGATCCACCGATGTGATTAATAAAACTATTCCAGAGAAAATGGAAAATGTCTAGAAACATTTTCAAAATTTCCCTGAAATTGTTTAGCTCATATCTTTAGTTAGGAAAATTCAAAGTGAAACCAACTCCATTAGAACCCTCTGAAAATCTAGTTTTCATAAAGTCATAGCTTGCTCCATGAAAACCCCAAGAACACCCTAAGAGCTCCAACTAAGGCCATGTACACAATTATTTATGGAAAGCTCAAATGAGCTTTGCTGCAAATGAAACTTGGTCAATTCTCTATTTAGGTTGTATCCAAACCACAGTGCAAATTTCATAGTCAGTGGACCTGTCTAGTAAGACTTATAGTCTTCACAAATTCAACTTCAGTTCAAATGCATTCAAATTGATACATATATGTATTTATCTCATGTAGTCGCTAAGGTTGAGGAGGAGCCCGAAGACTTAGACTTCATCACTCTAGAGGAACAGCTAGCCTATGACCAACAGCATCAAGGCAAGCTCCGGTTTGCATTAGCCTTTTTATAAATTTTATTGTTTTGAGAACTTACTTTGAGCACTCACTTAAATTATGCATTAGTGTCTTGTTTGAAAGCCCAAATGCATAGCCAAGAAAACCCTGGGTTGGGTTTAGGTTTGTAAACCTCGATTAGCTACTGCAATGCTAAGTTAGTGTAGGATTCGGTACAAGTCGAGTAGTTGGAACTACTCACGACAATAGGCTAGAGGCACACTACTCGGCTGAAGGTAGCAAATGAAACACATTGCAAGAAAAATGAGACCGAGCGGAGGGTAAGGGCAGCAGGACGTTGGGGTCTGGGTGCCATAGCTCCACTTGTGTCGATTGAGGACCGAGCCGTGTGCGGGCCTGTTGAACAAGCTAGAACAGTACCAAAGACCTACCGGATATACACTACAGGAATCACGACAATGGACGACGGCCAGATTAATTGACGACGGCCCCGTCGTCCATAAATACGATGGCTGGATTGCACCGTCATTAATAAAACATTTATTGACGACGGTTGACCTAGCACCGTCGTCTATATTCTCTCAAGCCATATAGATGACAGTGGACCGTTGACAATAATGGTCCTCGTCAATATGGGCCGTAACCTGGGCCTTCCTGGAACTGATAGACGACGGTTGACCTACACCGTCGTCAATAAATCCTTGTTGATGACGGTGTAAACCAACCGTCGTCTTTAAGATCCCAATACTCGGGCCACCCCCTCGTTTCTTTCTTTCACTCTCGCCGTCGCCGCCTCCCTCTCACGCCGCCGATGCCGCCACCGCTGACGCCGCCGCCACCGACACCGTCGCCGCCGCCGACCAACTTCCAGCAAAGGTACACCGTGCCCCTCCCTCCCTCCTCCCTTCTCCGCCCGTGCATCCCAGGCCCGCCTTCCCCGCGCCGCCCCTCGCCGGACGCGCACCGCTCCCCCCGGCCCGCCCCTCGTCGGCCGCTCCACGCCTCCCCCGGGCCGCCCCTCGCCGGCCGCGCCCCGCTCCCCCCTGTCCGCCCCTCACCGGCCGCGCCGCGCCTACCCCAGGCCGCCCCTAGCCGGCCGCGCCACGCCTCCCCTGGGCTGCCCCTCGCCGGTCGCGCCCCGCCTCCCCCACGGTCGCGCCCCGCCTCCCCCCCCCCCCCCCGGCCGCGCCCTGCCTCCCACCCCGGGCCGCCCCACCAGCAGCCGCCGCCCCGCTGGCCCCGCCCCCGCGACGCCCCGACCCCCTTCCGCACCGCTGCCCCGCCACCCCGTCCCCCCTCCCGCGCCGCTGCCCCCGCCGCCCCTCTTTGCCGCCGGCCTCCCCCGCCACCCAGCGTCGCCACGGCCCCCCACCCACCCCGCTGCCCCGCCGCCCCGGCCCACCTCTCGCCCGGCTGCCCCCGCTACCCCTCTCTGCCGCCACGCCGCCGGCCGCCCCGCCGCCCCTCTCCCCGCCGCTCCTCTCCGCTTGACTATATATAACCTGCCTTAACCAATTGCTAATAGATGACTAGCTAGTGTTAATAACCTGCCTGCCTTAACCAATGAGCTAATGATACTCACTCGGTGGCCCTGCTCATGCAACAACCGGGCAGCAGCAGCAGCTAGCAGAGACCTTTGGTTTCGGATTATTAATTTAAACAAAAACAAACAACAGATTGATGGAAGTGATCCATCGCAGCCTGACCAGCTGTCTTCTCAGACGGCGATAGAGCCTCCGGTGAGTTAATTTTTTCAACTTAATTGAATTCTCCTTAATAGTCCTAATGACGTTATTTTTCTGGTTTTTGCAGGCAAAGTACGGGGAGGAGGCGCGGAGGATTCGAACGAAGAGTTCGATTGGCAGAGTGCGCCAATCGTCCCCGAAGCCGTGTATGCAAGCGGTGGTGGTAAACCTCATGGACGGTGAGCTTTGTAATTTTTAATTTACTGTTACGAACTTCGAGATACAAAATTTAATAATCTTACTTCATTTGTGCAGGTTAGCCATCTTCGATGGAGTGGTCGACTCAAGACAGGCGCGAGCTTCCTCGAGAGCCTCTTCATCGCTTCAGGGCGGGTCCAGCAGCAGCCGCGCTAGTCGAGATCTGGAGCTCCAGAGTCTGCGAGAGGAGCTCCAGAGGACGCAAGAAGCGCTCAGGCTAGGGACGAGGCGCGGGCAGTTGAGATCAGGGCTAGAGACGAGGCGCAAAGGGCTAGGGACGAGTATCAAAACTCGTTCGTGTTACAGATGCAAGCTGCCATGCAGGTAATCTATTCTAGATGTTGTACTTAACATTTTTTACATATAAATGACATGTATAATGATTTGCTTTGTGTTTGCAGGCTATGAGTGCAGGACAGGCGGTTGTCTTTCCGCAATGGGCGCCACCAGCGATACAGCTGCCGCCGGTGCCGCTGGTAGCACAGGTACAAACTTAGTAAATCACACTTGCACTAGTTAAACTTGTTGAAATTTAGTAAAATATGCATTTTCTTGTAACATGTCTAACCACACTTGCACTTCACAGGCGTCGAGAACGGAGGCTCAAACTCCGTTGCCTCAGATGCTTGGATGACTGCAGAAGGACGACTTTCCAAACTCCGGTGGCAGTGGACGGGGTAGCGTCCCTTAGTCAGGTCAGCCGAGCCTCAGACTTGTGAGCTGAGTTCCCTCCTCTCTCAAAATGTGCGGTGTGAGACTTGTATGAAGAATTATGTAATAATATTTTATGTGATGTATTATGCATGTTTGTGTCATGTTTTTCTGTCTCTGTGATCTGGTCATCGAGTGAGGGCTGGCCTCGAAGCCAGGGCAGCATTTTCTGTTTTTAAAAAAGACTGCAAAAATTATTGATGACGGTTACATGGAGGCTGTCGACGATACTGGCGAGTTATCGTCGACGGTGACAAGGGCACCGTCGACGATAAGTGACCAGTATCGATGACAGTACCCTTCTATCGTCGATGATACTATAACTTATCATCGACGGTGTCCCTGGCACCGTCGACGATAAGCTTCCCCCGCTGCTACGTGGAGGAAGTCACTTATCGACGACAGCTGGTTTTGGCCGTCGTCAAATAGTTTATGGACGACGGCGTCAATAACGTTATAGATGACAAAAAAACGTAGATGGCAGTATGCCGTCGTCTATAAGCGTATACCATCGTCAATAAGCTATTGCCGACGGTTTGGGCCTTATAGACGACGGTTTGTGGCTGTCGTCTCTTATCGCGATTTCTATAGCTGGTCGTTCAGAGGGTAGGTTGAGAGCTTGAGGTGTAAATCGGTTGGCGGCACTGCGGATGCGCGCGCAGAGACCTCTTGCTCGAGACGATTGGACCGGTTCAACATTTGGCTGATGGGTAAAAGGTGGTTGCGTACGACGTCCATGATGGTTGTTGTAGGCAACATCGAGTACGGGCGTACGTGACGGGTTATTCGGGTAACCCTGCAGGTGTAAATCGATTATAATCATCATCCCTCGTGGTCAATGAGTACTACTTGTTTACTGTACTGTGACGTGGAAAGAACAGGCTAGAGTCATGTAAAAGTTGCTGATTGAAAGCTATACCTTGATTGTTAATTACTTGCTGTAGTTTAGAGCGAATTAAAGTTCTTTTCAACCTTGGGCAAAGTACATGAGAGATATGTGTTTCTTGTTTGATTGCGGCTCTCTCATGTGCCTTAGCATGAGGTTCTCCACAACTTGCTGCTAAAACTTGAAAGTAAGGTTTAAATAATTAGGCGAGTCCATTGCAACTTATTTACCTCATGTATCCTGTAATCCCTCATGTAGAAGTTTCATATATAGGGGAGACGGGTCAGACTTGCTGAGCCTTCATGCTCACTGCTTGTGTTTGAAGCTTTTGCAGGGTGTTATGAGGAAGGGACTCCCGAGGAAGAGACGAAACCCCAAGAGGGAAACCCCGTCGAGTGGGAGTCGTGCACGCCGCCGTGTTAGTGTGCGTGTGTGCTAGCGGGGACACGTTCATGGGCTGAACGTGAACTCGATGCGTAGTCTACGCTCGTGAGTGTAGACTGAACATATTTTGTTGTAAAAATGTTCATAAACTCGTTTATGTAATAAAACTTTGCTTCCGCTTTGTACCATTTTATATGTGTTATCCGGTGTTGTGCAACGCAGCACCCCTCAACGTGATCTTGGCTCGACGGTGCCGTGAGGCCCTCGCAACAGTGGCTCTGGGAACAAAGCCAGAACCCCAATGGTGTCCCACAGGACTCAACAAGACTCACAAGAGGTTTGTGCAACAATTGAGGGCTTTGAAACTCCCTGAGAAGAAGGAGGAGGAGCAAAGAGATCATTGGTTCAACCAAGCACGACCAATGACCCCTAAGAGACCTATAAGGAGAAAAGGATTGCCCGGGAGGAAGTTGAACACGATGAAACAGAGGAGAACACTTCGGGCAAATATGAGAACCAGGTTGAGGTGAACATGGTGTTCCACCTTCCGGCTGAGTTTTGTATTCCGGAAGAAGAGGTGGCCAAGCTCGATCAAGGAGCAAGGAACATTGTCTTCGAGAAGCCAGAGCACCTCGACCAGAACATGAAGCCCTGATACATCCGAGGGAACATTGATGGAACATAAGGCGGGTGCATGTTGGTCGACGGAGGTGTTGGGGTGAACATCATGTCAGTGACCATGTTTGAGAAGCTTGGTTACCGGGAAGGCGACCTTATCAAGACCAACATGACGCTGAGCGGGTTTGCTGGTGACCCGACAGAAGCAAAGGGGGTATTGTCTATGGAGCTCACCAAATGAAGCAAGACAATACCCACAACCTTCTTCGTCGTTAACGTGCAAAGCAGATACAACTTGCTCTTTGGACGATACAGGATCCATGCTAACGGATGTGTGCCATATACTCTTCACCAATGTCTTGTCCAATGGGACGGCGACGAAGTAGAGGTGATCCAAGCAGACAACTCGGCTTGTCTGACAATGGCCGAGTCATCCAACCTTCAACACGACGACATTAGAAGTCTCACGGGTTGGGACCTCACCGACTACGACTTTGTAAGTGTTGGAAGGGACAGGTTTGTACCCGTATGTGTGAAGCTGACTGCTATCACTTGGCATAGTAATGTAACTTGAGAATGCTAGATAAACAAGGCCATTTAACTTGGCCGTGGGAGAATAATGATCGATATTGTTTAGGTGCAAACGATATGGGCGAACCGGTCGAGGATCATGATGATTTATGGAAACTTGGGCAGGGATTTTCTTCTGTGGACAGGTTAGAGGAAGTGGACCTCGGTGAAGGATTGGCATGATGACTGTCGGTACCCTCAAGACCGGGTACCCCCGCATGTAATATCAAAAGAAGTCATGCGTCAGCACGTATGCAGAAGACAGGGACCCAGCCTGCAGATCGGGCCCAACCTCCAGCTAGAGAGAACTCATGAGAAAGCATGTGCCCTAGGCCTCGGGCCCGATCGCCTGCTAAGGAGGGCTCCGAGGCTGCCACGTGTCTATCGGTTCTAAGCCTCACTACTAGCCGAGGATTGATCCGGAGCCGCCATGTGTCCGATGGTGCTGGGCCAGACCTCCCGCCAGGGAGGGCTCCTGCACTACCACGTGTCCGGAACCTCTGAGCCACGTCTTCCGCCAGAGAGAGCTCTGGAGGCACCGTATGTCCTACGGCTCTGGGCCTGACTTCCAGCATGGGAGGGCTCCGATGCTGCAACGTCGGCAACAACTCCAGGTGCCCCTTCCCGGCTCCGGAGGTGCCACGTGTCCTACGGCTTCTGGCCCGACCTCCAGCATGAGAGGGCTCTAGTGCTTCCACGTGGGCAACAACTCTAGGCGTCCCTTTCCGCCAAGGAAGGCTTCGGTGCGGCCACGAGCATGACAACTCCGGACCTCCCCTCCTGCCAGGGAGTGCTCCGGTGCTGCCACGTGTCCAACGACTCCGGACCCTCTCTACTCTACAAGACGGCTCTGGTGACGATGCGTGTCCCGGGGGCTACCCACCCGGATGACGCGCCGACGAGCAACGGTGTAAGGGCCCAAGTTTCTCATATACTAAAAGTGTTCATCGCACCACACTCACCTCATTTGAGGAGATCTTATGAACACATTTGAAGAGCAAGTAAACACCATCAAGAAAGTCATTAGAAGATAAACTCACAAAATGCAAAAGTGGTATTTCCACATGCAGCATATAGGGGCTCAGCATATGAAAAACCCCTAAACCTTACTAGGAATGCTCATGCCAAATCTTACCCAAATCCAAAACCTTTTGAGGTATTTTTGGGTATAATTAGCAAAAGGCTAGTTTGAACTTAAATTTAAATTCAAACTCCCTTCATCACATGAATTCAGAAATGAGATTCATATTTACACTTAGCACATTTTTGTGAGCTCGCACACCAATTTTCACTCCATTAGGAGTTAATCTTGACATGAGCTATTTTGGCTCAATTCAAATCAAATTCGAATTTCAGTTAACCTTTGCTGCAAATTTGATCAAATCAAATCACACTTTGAATTATTGAAAATCAACTGGCCATTTTGTGGTTTGATCAAATTTCAAAGGGCATGAGGGTCACCAATATTAAGAACAGTGGAAAAATTGAAGTGTAGTGGTTAAAAACTGAGGAGTGGGACCCTCCTGTTAGTCGCCCTAGTGATCAACCGACTAAGAGCTAGCGCTCAGGTTATCGGGCTGTTGCAGCGCGTGCCACCGAGCCACAGCGCCGGCCAGCACCTGCTTCACTCGCGCCCTGCTGGAGCTGCCCCTCAGCGCCCTTATCACTCCCCGAGCAACTTACATTCCCATTTACACTGCAAACCCACCATGTAGAGTTTCATGTGTAGGTAAGGCGGGTTAGTCTTGCTGAGCCATTGTGCTCACTGCTTGTGTTTGAAGCATTTGCAGGGTGCTATGAGGAGGAAGCTCCCGATGTGACACCCCTGTTCCAAGGAAACCTCGGAACCTGGACTGATGTGTATGTGTGCCCAGGATGTTCATCACACATACACATATAATCCACAAATTGAGTTCAGAATATATAACCACGAATGAATAGGGTTTTATTACAATGTCTCATGAGTCTCAAACTCATTCTCAGTTTCTTGTAGCACTTCGGGTCCAAACACTTGGTTTTCTCCGGTCTCGTTCCAAAACAACGGTGTTCTACATCGTCTACCGTACAATGCTTCGAAAGGTGACATCTCCAAGCTGGCTTGATAGCTGTTGTTATAGGATAATTCAGCGTACGGCAAGCTCCTATCCCAACTACGCCCATGTTTCAAGGCGCAAGCTCTCAACATGTCCTCCAAAATTTGGTTTGTCCTTTCTGTTTGTCCATCAGTCTGCAAGTGGTAGGCGGAGCTAAAATCCAGTCGTGTACCCATAGCTTCATGCAGCTTTCTCCAGAACCTAGAGGTAAACTGAGAACCCCGATCTGAGACTATCCTCTTCGGGACTCCATGGCGGCACTCCATGTACAGCTCAGCTAGATCGGTGACGCGGTACGTGGTTTTAACAGGAAGAAAATGAGCTATTTTCGTCAATCGGTCCACGATAACCCAGATTGAGTCGTAACCCGATCGAGTACGTGGTAATCCGACAATGAAATCTATATTGATGTCTTCCCACTTCCACTCAGGTACCTTTAAGGGTTGCAAAAATCCAGCGGGTCTTTGATGTTCGGCCTTCACCCGTTGGCATGTGTCGCATAGGGCAACATACTCGGCTATGTCCCTTTTCATACCATCCCACCAATAACAAGTTTTCAGGTCCTTGTACATCTTGGTACTTCTGGGATGTATGGAATAAGGTGAGTCATGTGCCTCCTTTAATATCGTGTCGCGGATATGCTTCACGTTAGGCACACAAATCCTTTTTCCTAGCCAAAGTGTACCCTTCTCATCTTCCTTGAAGTCCTTTTCTATGCCTTGTCGGATTCTTTCCTTGATCTCCTTGATCTCCTCATCCGTTGCTTGGCCATCTCTGATCTCTTGTTCCAGCGAAGAATGGAGTTCCATCACTTCCATCTCGTTCAAGAACCTGAGATGTAACCGTTCGAACTCCTTGCATAGCTCGGGTGGTAGCTCCCGAACCGTGAGATGGTGATATGCTCCCTTTCGGCTCAATGCATCCGCTACTACATTGGCCTTTCCGGGATGAACCGATACTCCTTCCTTGGAGATGATGTGGCCTAGGAACGATATCTCCTTTAGCCAAAATTGACACTTGCTGAGCTTGGCATACAATTGATGCTCTCGCAGCTTCTGCAATATCAATCTCAAGTGTTCTTCATGTTCCTCCTCACTTTTCGAATACACCATGTTGTCGTCAATGAAAACCACGACGAACTTGTCCAAGTACTCCATGAAAACCTTGTTCATGAGGTACATGAAATATCCTGGTGCATTCCTTAACCCAAAAGACATAACGGTATATTCATACGAACCATACCGTGTTCGAAAGGCAGTCTTGTGTATGTCGGAGGGCTTAATCTTCAGCTGGAAGTATCCCGAGCGAAGATCTACCTTGGAGAAGACTCGGGCTCCCTTCATTTGGTCGAACAAGTCTTCTATACGGGGCAGAGGGTATTTATTCTTGATCGTCACCTCATTAAGAGACCTATAATCCACACACATCCTTTGGGTCCCTTCCTTCTTGTCTACGAAGAGCACGGGGGCTCCCCAAGATGACGAGCTTGGTCGTATAAAACCCTTTTCCAGTTGCTCCTGAATTTGCTTCTTGAGTTCCACTAGTTCATTAACGGGCATCCTATAAGGTCTCTTTGCTATAGGTGCAGTTCAGGGTACTAAATCAATGGAAAACTCGATGTCCCGGTCAGGTGGCATACCTGGAAATTCTTCCGGGAACACGTCCGAGAATTCTTGAACCACTGGAATGCTTTCCAATGTTGCTCCTTTGACGTGGTTCAATGTTGCCTTCTCGGTTGTTGGCTGGGCTGACTCGAACTCGATACGGGTTTCGTGCTCGTTTGTCAACTGCACGCTCCTCTCGGCACATTGGATTACTCCGTTGTGCTTGCTTAGCCAATCCATTCCGATTATTATGTCAAGCTCTTGGGAATCCAAGACAATGAAGTTGGCAAGGAAGTCTACCCCCTTATTTTAAGGTTTACTTTCGGACATACTATATTAGTCCTCATCTCTCCACCGGGAGAACTAACCAACATAGTATATTTCAGGTGTGATATTGGTAGATTATACTTGGCAACATACTTGGATGATATGAATGAATGTGATGCTCCAGAATCAAATAGAATGGTGGCTGGGTTGGAGTTGGCAAGGAACATACCAATCACGACGTCCTCAGCCTGTTGCGTGACACGACCCCATTGGTCCTGTCGAGCCAGGATCACGCTGAGGGGTGCTGCGTTGCACAGCACCGTATAACACACGTCAAAGGTACAAGCGGAAGCGGAAGCTTTATTACATAAACAAGTTTTATGAACATGTTTACATCAAAATAAGTTTAGTCCACACTCACGGGCGTAGACTAAGCATCAAGTGCACGTTCAGCCCTTGAACGTGTCCTTGCTAGCACACACGCACACTAACTCTGCGGCGTGCACGACTCCCGCTCGACGGGGTTCCCCTCCTGGGGTTCCGTCTCCTCTTCGGGAGTCCCTTCCTCATAGAACCCTGCAAAAGCTTCAAACACAAGCAGTGAGCACGAAGGCTCAGCAAGTCTGACCCGTCTCACCTAAACATGGAACTTCTACATGAGGGTAATGGGTTACATGAGGCAAAAATCACTTGCAAGGACTCGCCTAATTAGTAGAACCTTACTTTCAAGTTTTAGCAGCAGGTTGTGGAGAACTTTACGCTAAGGCACATGAGAGAGCCGCAATCAAACAAGAAACGCATTTCTCTCATGTACTTTGCCCAAAGTTGAAAAGAACTTTAGTTAGCGCTAAGCTACAGCATATCATTAACAATCAATGTCCAGCTTTCAATCAGCAACATTTTAACATGTAACTAGCCTGTTCTTTCTACGTCACGGTACAGTGAACAAGTGGTACTCACTGACCGCGAGGGACGGCGATTATAATCGATTTACACCTGCAGGGTTTACCCGAACAACCCGCCACGTACGCCCGTACTCGATGTTGCCTACAACAACCACCACGGACGCCGTACGCGACTACTTTTCACCCGTTAGCCAAATATTGAACCGGTCCCATCGTCCCGAGCAAGAGGTCCCTGCACGCGCATCTCTGTGCCGCCAGCTGATTTACACCTCGAGCTCTCAACCTACCCTCTGAACGACGGGCAATGCCTCAATACCCAGCTACCCGAGTTACATCAGTTTCCCGGTTCCCATATAGCCGGTAGGTCTTCGGTACTGTTCTAGCTTGTTCAACAGGCCCGCACACGGCTCGGTCCTCAATTGACACAAGCGGAGCTACAGCACACAGGCCCCAAAGTCCTGCTGCCCTTACTCTCCGCTCGGTCTCATTTTCTTGCCATGTGTTTCATGTGCTATTTCTACCCGAGCAATGTGCCTCTAGCCTATTCTCGCGAGTAGTTCCAACTACTCGACTTGTACCGAACCCTACTCTATCCTAGCAATGCAGTGGCTAACGAGGTTTTCAATCCTAAACCCAACCCATGGTTTTCTTGGCTGTGCAGTTGGGTTTCCAATCAAGACTCTAATGCAATGAACAAAGGGAAACAAGTATGTGCTCAAAACAATAAAAATTTGTAAAAAGGTTAATGCAAACCGGGGCTTGCCTTGCTGCTCTTGGTCGTAGGCTAGCTGTTCCTCCGGAGTAACGAAGTCTAGGACTTCGGGTTCCTCCTCGACCTTAGCGACTACATGATAGAACAATACATGTATTAATTTAATGCACCTGTATTAAGTTTGAAGTTGTGAAGTCTATAACCTTTGCTAGACAGACCTAATGACTGTGAAACTTTTACTGTGGCTTGGTTACAACCTAAACAAAGACTTGGTCAAGTTTTAGTTGCAGTGAAGCTCACTTGAGCCCTCCACAAATAATTATGTCCTTGACCTTAATTGGAACTCTTAGGGTGTTCTAGGAATTTTCATGAGACAAACTATGACTTTCTGAAAACTAGATTTTCAGAGGGTTCTAATGGAGTTGGTCTCACTTAATTTGGAAGTTTCTAACTAAAGATATGAGCTAAACAATTTCAGAGAAAATTCTGAAAATGTTTCTGAACATTTTCTATTTTCTCTGGAACAGTTTTACTAATCACACCATTAGGTGGACTAAATGAGCTCAAATGGTTCTGAAATTTTTATGGTAGTTCAAGGATATTTTGGTGAACATCTCAGCAAAATTTCAGGATTTTCCTCCAAAGGATTCTCCAGTTAAAATTCCTAACAGTTTAAACTTTAAGGAATTAATTCTGGAGAATTAAGGAATTTCATGAAGTGAAACTTGATTTTCTGGAAAGTACTCAGAGATCTGAATCCAGCAAAATTTGGTTCACTCAATTTGGAGCTTTCTAGCCAAAGTTATAAGGATTTGAAGTTTGAAGGAAATCTGAAAATCGGGGAAAAGTTTAAACTCGCGCGTGGACCCAGGGGACGCGTGTCGTACGCCGAAGCGACAGCACACCGCGGCCCACAAGGCTTTTGCGCGCCAGCACACCCGATCCCGGCCGCAGCCGGATCCCGATTCAAAATATCGGCCGCTGACAGCTGGGGTCCACCCCCTTCTTCAACCTCGCGACACCCGCGCCCTGCCGCCGAGGGACCTCGCCGGAGGACTCGCCGCCGGCTGCTGTACAGCTCCAAACTTCTTGATTCTGGCCGCCCCTGCCTACTTTTACTCGGGGAACATGATCCGAGGGTCAGCTGCTCATGACAACGGCTGGAGCGTGGTCGGCGACGAGCCGCCATATCGGAATGACTTCGGCCATGTCTGCTGACTCCCCTGGTACCTCAGCTACTTGGGAAATCGGTCGGGGAGCATCAGTGGACCTCAGAGAAGGTCGACATGAACTCGAGGCAGCTCGGGGAAGGCCCGAAACAGGTCCTCACCGTGCGCCCGATACCCCCCGTTCGTTCCGCCATTAGTAGACCTTGAATTACGCCGGGCACAGAGGTTCTCCGGCCCAGAGTTGTGAAGGCACTTGTGCGTCACCGTGTTTAGCTCGTGTGGGAGTGGCCTGAGGCCCTCTAATCCTTTATAGAGCACGAATTAAACAGAATCGTACCCGAAGGTCGTTCTGCACACAGAAAGGGGAAAAGTGGAAATTCGCCGCCGGTGAGCAACCACTCGAGCTGTGGCTCGGGGATGAGCAGCACCGGTCACCTGCGCGTCCAAGGGTGCCTTGGCTCGGGCGTGACAACGCCCAGGTTGGGCTGTCCACGAGAGCCCGAGGTGCGGCGGTTTCCAGTTTCGAGTTTGATCTTTCGGCACAGCCGATATCACTCGGTTTCAATCGATTTCTAGCAATGGGGAGGATGGAGGAAGGTCTCTAGTACCTTTCTGGGACCCTGGAGTGGAAGGAAGAAGCTGTGATCGGCTTGATCAAGCAGGAACTCGAGCGGCGGTGATGGCAGTGGAGAAATGGATCGTGCACGTCGGCAGCTCGGGGAATGGCGACTGAAGCACGCCGGGAAGGGAATAAATAGCCCGGCGGTCCGGTCTCCGGCTTGGGGCGCGCAGCAGGAGCTGGCGCCGGCTGCCCCCTTCGGTGGCGCGCGCGCACAGCAGCCGGGAACCGACTGAACTGTGTTTCAGTCGGTTTGCTTTGAGGCAGAGGCTGACATGTGGGTCCCACCCCTCTTTTAACCTCTGAAATTTACTCCTAACAGCTGTGGTAAACAGTGAACCCTATTCTACCCTTGGCAATTCAAATTATTCACCCAAGAGCCATTTGAATTGATCAAAGTTCAAATGAGGTTTGGTTTGAATGAATTTCAGCACAAGTGCAGTTTGAAATTCAATTAAAGTTTGAATTTCTCCCCTTTAGCTCATGTCAAGATCAACTCCAAATGGAGTGAAAATTGGTGGGTGAGCTCACAAAAATGTGCTGAGTAAGAATATGCCTTCCACTTTTAAATTCATGGAATAAAAACAGTTTGAATTTGAATATGGTTTCAAACTGCCCTCTTCCTATCTATACCCAAAATGACCTCAAAAAGGTTTTGAATTTGGGTGAAACTTGGCATGGACATCCTTAGCAAAGTGTAGGAGTTTTTATATGTCCAGCCCATCTATATCACATGTGGGAAATACCACTTTTGCAATGTGTGAGTTTGTTCTCTAATGAGCATGTTGATAATTGTTACTTGCTCTTCATTTGTGTTCATCATTCTTGCTAAAATGAGGTGTGTGGTGTGGTGATGAACACTGCAAATGGTTGTTAAAACTGAGGCCCTTACATTGCGCTTCCTCAGCAGAGACATGGTTCACGTTGCCGCGAGCGTAGTTCTACTGTCCACGGTTACCTTGATTGGCTCCTCCGTTCGGCTGTGGGTTCTGCTTGGGCACGTTGCTTGGTTGTCCAGGACCTCTCTTCGGGCACTAGCTTGCAAAGTGTCTCGTCTCTCCACATGCAAAGCATGCCTTGTTGCCCACGACAGCAGGTATGTTGGGGCGGGGGTTTTGAACAGGAGCGCCCATGTTGGGTCGGGGCGCAGGAGGCAAAGGCACACGAGGTGCTTGCATGGCAGGACGTTGCTGTGGTGGTGGACTAGAGCGAAAAGTCAGAGTGGATGATCCATACTGTGGTGCAGCTGGGGCATGTATCGAGGGCGTATGTTGCTCCCTTGTGGCTGGTATGGCATCTTTCTTTTGCCCTCTTGCTCGATCTCCCGGATCTTGCTCTCAACCACTATAGCTTTGTCAACTAGCTTCTGGAAGCTTGCGTCATCATTGTTGAGAAGTTGAACTTGGATCTCATTGTTCAACCCTCTCATGAACAAGTACTTCTTCCGTTGGTCCGAGTTGACATCCTCGAGGGCATACCTTGACAGATGCGTGAACTTGTTAAGGTACTCATTCACGCTCTTCTTGCCTTGGCGGAGACTTTTGAACTCCTGCCTTTTTAGCATCATGACACCAGCAGGGATGTAATGAGAGCGGAAACTCTCCTTGAACTTGGTCCAAGTAATAGTTTTCGGGTTGTCATGAGCGTTACAAAGGGCGTCCCACCAGTCAGCGGCTGCTCCCATGAGTTGGTGCGATGCGAAGAGAACTTTTGATCGGTCATTGCACTGAACTATGGCAAGCTTCTTTTCCATGGACTTCAGCCAATCATCTGCCTCCATGGGATCATTAGCTTGAGGAAAAGTAGGTGGTCGAGTCCTCATGAACTCTCCCAGTCTGTTGTGAGCCGACGGTGGTGGCGGTGGTGGTGGTGCAGAAACGGGGTTGTTGTTGTTGGCTTGCAGCTGACCCAAAGTTTGGATCATGGTTTGCATGAGCTGATTCTGCATGGCCATCAACTGTTCCAAGTTGTTTGGACCAGCTCTGGGGTTGTCATTCTCAGGTACTTCGATGTGGTCATCCTCTTGGTTGCAATGGACGTTCCTCCCTTGACGGCCGACGTTTCCTCTCACCATCTGTGAGAGAGAGTTGAGTAGAATAGAGGTTAGAAGTTTAGAGTGATCCCTCTCAACTATATGCATCAATGTGAATGGACTATATATCATCCTATATGAGGATGTGAATAAGTGCCGAAGCATCTCATATCTCTCTACTATGTGTAGATATGGACAATGCTGAAATGTCCCACAACTCACACTAAGCACTCAAGCACAACAATCATCACAAAAGTTCAGCACACAACTCCTATTCAAGGCTTACTCAATGGGGGTCCTATGTGGTTTGGGGTGATACCAATCTGTGACTTTGTCCTATGGTCAATGGGGTTCTAATGCCAATCTATGCATTCTACCTAGACTTGCATCCTACGGTTAGCGTTGCTCCTAATACCAATCTGTGACTAGGATTGCGACCTACGGTCAACCGTGGTTCTGCTACCAATCTGTGATCAATCTAGGCTTGTGACCTACAGCCAACTGTGGCTTCTAAAACCAAACTGTGACCTATCTAGGCGTGTGACCTACGATCAACCGTGGCTCTGATACCAATCTGTGACGCCCCTGTTCCAAGGAAACCTCGGAACCTGGACTGATGCGTATGTGTGCCCAGGATGTTCATCACACATAAACATATAATCCACAAACTGAGTTCAGAATATATAACCACAAATGAATAGGGTTTTATTACAATGTCTCATGAGTCTCAAACTCATTCTAGTAGCGGAAGTCTTTATTCTAGCAGCGGAAGTCTTCTAAACTATAGCAGAAACAAACTAAGCAGCAGCAGCGGCTCCATCTCTACTCCACGGGCAAGGTTGAGGGCAGATTACATGCCTAATACTCCACGTGGTCTTCATAGTACTCCTCTCCTGTTGCTGATGATGTATGATAATGCAAGGGTGAGTACATGATGTACTCAGCAAGTGCGGAAAGTATGGCATGTGGCTTACGACAAGTAGGTATAAAAGGCTCATTGCAGAAAGCAAAATTTATTTCACAAAACATGGTAAAAACAACAACTAGCTTTGAGTGGATGTCATCCCAACATGTATTTAAACATCAACATACCTCCATCATGATTACCACTTTTCATATCCCATCCGAACATTTATCTTTCTCAACTTTCCTCACGCTCATGAATACCATCTCGTATTCACTACCATCTCATCTCATATTCAATTCCGTCTCATACCGAGACCAATGCTCATTGCCATGACTCAACAGTCATGAAACCAGTTTCATTACCCGGACTCACCCGAAAACCAAATTCAAAGACCAAACCATCACCAAACCAATAACCAAACCAAATGCCATCCCATATAATCATGTGAGTTGTTGAGGCACTTGTGACCGTAATCTCGGCTATCATGATAATTTTACACTCTACAGAGGTGGCACCACTTTACCCACAAGTTTGTGATTTTGTCACCCGTCGGCGACTGCAGAACCTCCATTATACCAGTACACAACCGTCGGTGTATGGTCAAGAGATCACAAAATAGCCTTTACAAAGGGGCTACTAGATGTATGGACTCACTAAGGTTTCACCAGTAGGCTAGAATCTCCAATTCTCACACCTATGGGCCCCCTTTTGTGCCATGCAGTTCCAAGGGCAGTCCTCACTCGACTCCCATTCCCCGCGCCTTCCACGGTCCATAACAATCTAGCAACTTACCTAATTAGTCAGCTAAGCCGCACCCATATTTGGCCTTGTGGTGGCACTGTTATCCTGGCATGGCTGGCATGAACCGGTCCTTAGATCTATGGCAAGTAAACCACCATCTCATTCTACCACTTCTACGAACCAAGCTTGCCTAGATCTCCCCCGATTCATGTTCATCAAGTTTTCGTTATCATTATGTGTGTAGTAGCTAAACACTTCTATCTCGCTTCCCATAATCTCATGGACTCAGCGAAGCAAAAAGTAAAAACGACCATACCCGACTCATCAACTTTCCTAGCGACAAGGGTGGTTAACAAAACTAGTAAACTCCTATAAAAGGGTTTCCCATCAAGTTGACTCAAGCACACACACCTTTTCGCAAACAAAACAGTTTCCAAAAACATGGGATCAATATGGTCAAGGGGCACTTGCCTTGTTCTTGTGGCTTCTGTTGCTCTGGGATCTCGAAGTCCGGGTGTTGTAGTTTGTCGTAGATAGCTCCCTGAGCTTGTCCTTCTAATTACGATCACGCACATACAAGATTTATAGCAATCAATCATCATGCACAAACTTTACTCAAGATGCAATGGTGCATATGCATGCTAATCCTATGATGTTGTTTTTATTAGATCGGTTTGTACGTGTTCTTGCATGTTTGCATGGGTTTGCATGGGGTTTTACAATGAACATAGGTGTAAAGATCAAATGTGGACGCAGCGATGATCTTGTCTCTAGATCAAACCGATCAACACGTGATTTGTCCACGAAAAACTTCTGTTTCGAAGGAATCGAAGAAACAGATGCGAAGAAAACCACGATGACGTCGTAAGGTAGCAACAATGACCTACCTTACTTCTCCTCGGTGTCGGGGCCATCCTCCTAGCAAGAACAGATCATCGGGGCTCTCCTCCGGCGAACGTGTCGGGCTCGTCGGCGGTCTCTCCGGTGGTCAAACTCCAACGAAGGGGTTTAGCTCGGCGAGTTTGGGGGCTAGGGCTTCTAAGTTGTTGGCTTAGAAAAGATGTTACGACCAAAGGGTTATTTCGGGTTCTATTTATAACCGGAAAAAGAAGAGTCCTTCTCCGATTGGATTTCAAATAAGAGTCCTATTTGATTTGTGTTTGGATCTTAACAACTTATCTCTAGTTGATTTGGTGCGGAAACAATCGTGGAAGAAACCGTGTCGGTTTCCTCTGTACCGCGTGCTCGTGCACAGGGCAAAACCACTTCAGAATCGTGTCCTTCCGCAAGGATAGGCTCCGGAGGCTCCATGTGTCCAGTGGGGGTCTGGGCTTCCATTTTCCGCAGAGGCGAGCTCTTGTTGCGCCGCGTGTCAAGCGGGCAGGACCTCCCTCTCCCTCAGAGGCGAGCTCTGCATGTGCCACGTGTCTGGTGGGTCGGGACCTCCCCTCTCTCCAGAGACGAGTTCCGTGTACGCCATGTGTCAGTGCCGGACCTCCCCTCTCTTCGGAGGTAGCTCCGAATGTGCCACGTGTCAGTGTCGGACCTCCCCTCTCTTCGGAGGTGGGCTCCAGTAGTGCCACGTGTCCTAGCAGCACCGGACTTCCTTTCTGATGAGCTCCGAGGATGACACGTGTCAAGCAGGGCGGTTCTTCTCGGAGGTGAGCTCCGAGGCTGACACATGTCCTGTAGTACCTTCTCCTCGGAGGTGAGCTCCGAGGATTACACGTGTCCAGTAGGACCGGACCTCTCGGAGGTTAGCTTCGAGAGTGACACGTGTCCATCGGGACGGACCTCCCTGAGGCAAGCTCCGGAGATGACACATGTCTGGCGGGGTCGGACCTCTCGGAGGTGAGCTCCGAGAGCGACACGCGTCCCCCTCGGCTGGTCCTCTCTCTTCCGCAGTGACTAGCTCCGACGGCCACACATGTCCTGCGGGGCTGGCCTCACTCCTCCGCAGAGGCTAGCTCCGGGGGCAACACGTGTCCCACGGGGTCGGACCTCGCCTCTTCCGCAGAGATGAACCCCGAGCCTGCCACATAGCCAGTTAGCGGCGGACCTCTCCCCCTTTTGCGGGGATGAGCTCCGAAGGCGCCATGTGGCCAGCGGGCCGCGGGAAGTGTCTTCGGCGCTCTCGGTGAACTGGAACTTTCTCTTTTTGGCTATCTTTTTTATTCTTTCTCTATTCCCACTTCTTTTAAAATGTTTTCTCTACATGAAATATGTATGCATACATGATTATGAAATTGAGGGTGTCACACCCGAGGAGGAGACGAACCCCCAAGAGGGCAACACCGTCGAGTGGGAGTTGTGCACGCCACCGTGTTAGTGTGCGTGTGTGCTAGTGAAAACACATTCACGGGTTGGACGTGAACTTTTTTGCTTAGTCAACGCCCGTGAGTGTAGATCAACGTATTTTGTTGTAAACATGTTTTCAAATGCTTTTATGTAATAAAACTTTTGCTTCCGCTTTGTACCTTTTTGTGTGTTATCCGGTGTTGTGCAACGCAGCACCCCTCAGTGTGATCCGGGCTAGTTGAGACCGTCGGGTCCTCGTAAATGGGCAGATAGCCAAGGTGTAAGGAGGAAGTGCGCTGTCAGGCCGTGCATTCAAGGCTCGCGCCTTCCCCAGAAGCATGGTGCACGGTGCACGCCTCCGTCCTCAGCTTGTTCACCATTACGGTGACAAGACATGGCGGCGAGGCGTGATGGTGGAACAGTGCCGCTCAGCGACACAGAGCCGCTCAGCAGAGTGAGAAGACGCGGCGACAAGACGGGGTCTTCATCATCACCAACTACCCGGTCAGAGGTGCCCGGCATGTCAGGCGACGCACCTTAACTCCTCCGACAACGACGTTGCATATAGCTGTAAATGACCTAGCTCATGTATAGGGTACAGACAGTTGCGGGGCCACTTATCGGGTTCCGGGCCACATTGTAACTGCCCCGACCTTGGGCTATAAAAGGATCGGGGCAGCCTCCGGGCAAAGGGTTCGCGTTTGCAACCCTGCAATCTCACATACTCATACGCGCAAGCAATACAACAATCATACTGTGGACGTAGGGTATTACGCTCCGGTGGCCCAAACCACGTAAATCCTCGTGTTCATCCTCGCCATCGTGCTACGACGCTCAAAACCACAAGCCCCTCCAGAAAAAGAACCTCCGCGGGCTGCTCCAGAGCAGACTGGGGGAAGTGTCGTAGGAAAACACTTTGACATTTGGCGCACTAGGAAGGGGTGTAGGAAGCCTCATCCCCTTCCAGAGTGGGACCGACTGCGCCGGTGATAGTCCCTACAGCGACGGTGCCCGCTGCCACCCGGCGGCCTTCGGTTGCGACGGCGTTGAAAGCACCGACCGAAAGCAGTTACGATGTGGCCCGGGGCCCGACCTTGGGCTATAAAAGGATCGGGGTAGCCTCCGGGCAAAGGGTCCACGTTCGCAACACTGCAAACTCACACACTCATACGCGCAAGCAATACAACAATCACACCGTGGACGTAGGGTACTATGCTCCATAGGCCCGAACCACGTAAACCATCGTGTTCATCCTCGCCATCGTGCCACGACGCTCAAAACCACAAGCCCCTCCTAAAAAAGAACCTTCGCGGGCTGCTCCAGAGCAGTTCGGGGGAAGTGTCGCAGGAAAACACTTCGACAATGACCAACTTTCATCAACTCGAACCTCAGAGATGCTTAGAAGGCAGAGGTAAGTAAAGTCCTTAAAGAGTACGTAGATTGCTTTGTATAGGAGTACACTAAAATGTTAGGGCTGAGCCAGGACCTCGTGGAGCACAAGTTGCTGATCAAGCCAGGTTTTAGGCCTCACAAGCAACCTTTTATGCAATTCAACCCAACCATACACGACAGGATCAAGGAAGAAAAGACTCGCCTACTCCAAGCTAAGTTCATTCAGCCGTGCAGGTATGTCGAGTGGGTGTCAAACATAGTCCCCATAGAAAAGAAAAACATAGCAAAGATTCGGATTTGCATAGACTTCTGAGATCTTAACGGGGCTACATCTAAGGATGAATACCCAATGCCCATGGCCGACGTGCCGATGAGCAATGCCTCAGGGCATAAGGTGATTAGTTTTTTGGATGACAATGCGGGGTAAAATCAAATTTTCATGGTCGAGGAAGATACATCGAATATGGCCTTCTGCTGCCCAGGGTTCATGGGGTTGTTTGAATGGATAGTGATGAGCTTCGGGCTAAAGAATGCCGGTGCAACATATCAGAGGGCTATGAATCTGAGCTTCCACGACTTGTTGGGGGATATCCTTGAGGTGTACATCGACAGCCTCGTAGTGAAATCAGCCGGTTTCTAGGAGCACATGGCTGATTTGAAAATGTCCCTTGAGAGGATGAGGAAGTATGGACTCAAGATGAATCATCTTAATTGTGCATTTGGCATGTCGGCTGGATGCTTCTTGGGTTTTATCGTGCATGAACACGACATAGAGGTCGACCCCAAGAAAGTTGAAGCTATCAAGAGGATAAGAGAGCCGACATGCAAGAAAGACGTGCAGAGCCTGCTAGGGAAGATAAATTATTTTAAAAGATTCATTGCAAACTTGGCTAGTAAGGTCAGAACCTTCATGCCTCTTTTGAAACTAAAGCACGAGCAAGACTTCACTTGGAGGTACCAGAAGGAGACTTTTGGAAGGATCAAAGAGTACTTGATGAAGCCACCGGTCTTGCATGCACCAAAGATGAGGCAGCCCTTCAGACTCTATATAGCTTCCTAGAGCCAAGTTATCGGGGCCGTTTCAACTCAGGAAAGTCAAGGTAAAGAACACCCTATGTCTTTCTTGAGTAGATGACTCCTAGATGCCGAAACAAGGTGTGCCTTTGTTGAAAAACTGTGTTTATCTTTGTATTACGCATGTTCCAAGTTTCAGCACTATATCCTCCCTAGTACGTGCTTTGTGACATGTCAACACGACATTGTCAAGCACATCTTGCAACAACTGATTCTAAGTGGCAGGATAGGTAAATGGGTGTACTGATTGGTGGAATACGACCTGGTGTTTGAGCCTCTCCGGGGCATGAAGGGCCAAGTCGTAGCAGATTTCATCATGGAGCATGATGTGCAACTCGAGGAAGAATGCATGCTTGAGGTATGTCCCTGGAAACTCTCTTTCGATGGATCGATTAGTGACAAAAGTTAAGGGGTCGGATACGTGTTGGTTTCACCTACAAATGCAACGTACGAGTTCTCTGTTCGGCTAAGTTTCTCATGCACCAACAACCAAGCCAAATATGAGGCACTGCTAAATGGCTTAGAGCATCTGGTTGATATGGGAATCAAAGACATTGAAGCTTTTGGTGATTCCAAGCTCATCATCCAACAAGCCAGTGGTGAAAGCCAATGCTACTATGGAACTTTGAATGACTCTCGAGAATGATGCCGAGATATCATCAAAACTTTAGATACATTTTGTGCCAAACATATTCCTAGAGAGAAAAACTGGAAGGCAAATGACTTTGCACAATAGGCATCGGGCTATGAAATGAAAAGAGGAAAGTTTCACATGAAGACAAGGCCGACGTAGTCCAAGGACGATGGAATCACAAAGAAATAGAGCAACTCGGCCAGTTTTGACATGTTGGCAATCGAGGACTGGAGCCAGCGATAATAGCATGCATCAAAGACCTGAACACGTGCAAATATAGGAAGGTTTAGTGCCAAGCTTTGAAATATACAGTGATCAACGACGAGTTATACCACCAAACCTAGATGGGTTTTTCAGGTATTACAAAGGGTTTGAAGCCTGCAAGAGATTCGGAGACATCCAACAAGGCTCGACTAGCATGTTCCATCCCATCGTGAAGTCATGGCCTTTCCGAGCATGGGGTTTGGAATTCATCGGGGAGATACACCCTACGTCATCGAAGAAGCACCGCTTCATGTTGGTTGTCACGGACTTCTTCACCAAGTGGACAGAGGTCGTCCCTCTCAAGAACAACACGTACAAAGAGGTAACAAGCTTTGTCCTTGAGCATATTATCTACCAATTTGGTATTCCATAAATCTGACTATGAAACAAAGAGGGGCATTCATATTCTCTTAGTTAGAGAGTTTGCCGAATCATTTGGAATAAAATTGTTAAACTCTTCACTGTACTATGCTCAAACCAACGGGTAAGCTGAGGCTAGCAATAAGATATGAATCAAGCTCATCAAAAATAAGATCAGGGAGAACCCAAGACGATGACATGAGGCGCTGAACCAAGCTCTACAGGATTATAGAGTATCAAGACACGGTGCCACCAAAGTGACCACTTTCAAGCTTGTTTATAGACCAGAAACCGTGTTACTTGTGGAGATCAAGATGAAGGCATGTCAAGTAGATCAACGAGACAACCTTTCGGTTGTGGACTATCAAGAGTTGATGATGGACAAGCTAGATGAAGTATCTGAGAGCCGAATGGAAGCCTTAAAAGAGATTGAGAAAGAGAAGCCCAGAGTGGACAAGTATTACAACAAAAGAGTTCGAGAGAAGTTGTTCTAAGTCGAAGACTTAGTGTGGAACAATTTTACCATTAGAAACTCAAGATAAAAAGTTTGACAAATTGTAACACCCCAAAACCTGTTAAGAGGAGAATTTAAAAAAATTTGGACGTATTGCATGTGGTGCAGAAATTCAAATTCAAATTAAACTCAAAACAGAAAAGAAAGAGAAAAAGAAAAAGAAAAAACAAACCTCCCCGGCCAGTGGGCCGAAACCCACCAGCCGGCCCACCTCACCCTCGCGCCAACCCGCAGCCGCGCGCCCGCTTCCCTCTCACTGACATGTGGGGCCCGCCTGTCATCCCCGACCTCCCGCTCGCGCCGACCCCGGACTCTTTCGCGCGCGCGCGATCGTAACCAACCCGGATTTCCGCGTCCCTCAGCCCGACCATCGGTCCCAGAAGACTCAAACTCAATCTAAACAAACCCGCCGCCCTCCCCGGCTATATAAACACCGGTATCTTCCCGATTTTCACCCACGATCAGCCGATTTTCCTTCCGGTGAGAACCCGAGTTTCTCCGGCCAATTTCGCTCGATCTTCGCTCGGGATTTCTGATCTAACGCGCTGATCTTGATCCACCGCCTCCGGGGAATCACGCAGGTGCATAAGACTCGGTGGTTTGCGCTCTAGGCACAGCTCCGACGAGCGCCGCAGCGATTCCATCTCGGACCTCGTCGCCGACCGCCTTCCAGGACCTCCGAGCTCAAGAAAACCCCCGAGGTGAGATCCCCGACCTCCCCTCTACCGATCTATGCCATGAAATCCCAGTTTTAGGAAGAATTGACGAAGATCCGAAGCTCTCCGGCGAGATCGCCGCCTCCCACCGCCGCGCGCCGCCGGGCAGCGCCGCCCGCCCTCGATCAGAGCGACGTGGCCGCTTGTGCGCCGTCTATTTTAAATCGCACGGTAGAATTTAAATCCCCGCGTACCGGTTCGACGTTATAATCTCAGCCGTCTGTTTTAAATCGGACGGTCCACGTCAGCCCCGCGTTATAAAGGTCGGGATTCTTACGCGCTACCCCCTAGGGATCTCGTAAAATACGAGCTAGCCCCGGAAACTTCTGATCTAGCCCCTGGAACTTCAAAAATTCATGTAAATTCAATTAAAAATCAGTTTTATCCCCTGGACTTAATAAAAATTAGGAAAACCCCTCTGTTATGTGTAGATAGACCCTTGGAAATTTATGAAGTAATATAATAGACCCTGTAGTGGGGTGAGTTTACTTTTTAACCTTATATAATATTAAATTTAGGAAGTTGAATATGTAATTAAGATTTAAATTTAAAAGGGTGAGGCACACACATTGTAAATTCAAGTTTAAACTCCACTAACAATTGGAAAACTTTAGAATGAGCTAAAAATAAATTTTAGGCTGAAATGAAATCTGTTTGGGTGTGTTCATGTTTATTTGATCTAGAAACACATTTTAGGCTAGGAAATAATTCTGAAAATTTGTAAAATAAATGTAAAATAGTTCACATCAGAGGAGAAGTTTAAAAATATATATTTACTATTTTAGATCAGAACCTATTCTGTTTAGATGATGTGTCTTACTATTTTCATAACAAAGTTCACAATTAGGTATAGAAAATAAATTTTAAAATATAGGAAAATAGGTATGCATAACTAGAAAATGATAAATGAAATCTCCAAAACCCAAAGATTTCAGTTTAGGATTTGGTAGAAGATCTGAAAACCCATTTGGGGTAGGAAAATACCTTCCATGCATACTTGGTAGCTAAGATGTGTATTAATTGAATATAAGAAATTTGTTTAAATTGGAAATTCATATATAGTGTACAAATATAAATCTGAATACAAAAGTTAGAAATCATATGCACATGTTTAAAAGTGCTTGTAAGCCCAAAATAAACACACATAGATAACCACAACACATAGAAATGTGAATGACTTTCATAAATGAATGTGTGGTTTGTCATCACATGTATGAGAAAATGATCCTGGCATACATGTGATATTCACTCGGTTGTTCTTCGGAGAAACCGGATGTGACAGAAGTGGTATCAGAGCCAAGGTTGCCCGTAGGAACGTGGACCTAGGTAGAAATGGACGTAGATAGGGACCCTATTTTCTTAAAAACTATTTTACAAAGGTGTGGGTTTAAAAGTGTTATTTAATGGACCACTTTATTCATCTTCCCCCATCTTTTATTCAAAATAGGATTTTTGTTTAAAATCTTATCTAAATTTTAAATGCTTTATGTTCTAGATGGTTCGCATGATCCGCACCGCCCGCAAGTCCACCGGAGGGAGAGTTCCCGTAGTTGCCCTTGCCCTGAGAGAGGAGAACCGTCCGGTGACGTATCTCTCCTACGGATTGGCAGTAGGAGGCTTGTTGCGCCGTCTTCGACGCATGCTCCAAGCCGCCGGCAATACGGGCAAGCTAATCATACACTATAGCTCCACCAGGACCATCTGTGAGAAGAGGGAAGAATGGAGTTCAGATATGAGGATTATCCACGAAAATCAGCTGCTCAAGATCCACTGCTCTCCAGCTTGTCGAGCGACACAGGTCGATGCGGAGAAGGATGTCACCTGGGAGGCAATCACCAGTCAAAGTCACATCTATCGTCGTCACCTGGACAGGACTGAGTACATGTATGTCCTCCAGCGTGAGAGTGGTACAACGGAGTACAAGTACCCGCCAGTGCAGCAGGGGACTTCCCATGAGCATATGGACTTATGCTTGGAGGATGCTGCTATGCTCAGCACTCGATTGCAGGAGTGTCAGCAGGAGCTTCAGGATGTTCGTGACACCCTGTAGGAAACTGAGGCGTTGCTTCGAGCCTGCTTGAGGGCGAGAGAAAGAGGAGATGGGAATGAACTGTGTGTCACCGTGAATGACACATGGACTCCTGACTCCCCAGATCGCCGGGCGACCAGGCGTCGTCGCACTTCTCCACCAGCAGCCTCCCCACCCAAAGCGGAGTCAGAAGGCAGCCGCAATAATGAGGAAGATCCCAAGGAGCCAGCTCAGTGATACGAGTAGTGTAGAGTCCTTCCCTTAGTTTAGCAGGATGTCGAGTAGTCGAGTCGTTACCTTAGTTAATGGTGTGTTAATGCTTGGTGTGTGACGTGAGTTGTGGAAGCCATGGGCGTTTGTCCACAACCTCGTCTTCAGGTTGTTTTGCTTTGGTGGGTGAACCCATATGAATTAAGAGTGCATTTATGTTCACGGAAGACATGAAATCCTCAAAAAATATAAATGAAATAAGTTCTCAAAATCTTAAAGTTTAAACAAGCAAAAACTGGGAAGTTAATATGTAATGCTTTAAATTGACATTTGGTTGATCATGATAGATGGCCGGAAGAGGAAAGGGTCGTGCTGCCAACCCCGCCAACAACAACGATGAGGCAGGCAACCCTCATCTTTCTGGAGGCCAAGACAGGGGTGGTCACCGTGAAGGAGTTGATCCCATCCACCCAATGCTTGAGAATCAAAATCAGCTCATTCAGAACCTGACTCAAGTGGTGGCCAACTTGCATCAAGCTCCACCTCCACAAGTTGCACCACACCAACCAAGGTTGAGTGAGTTTCTGGGAACTCAACCTCCGAAGTTTGCAAGTGTTGCTGAACCCCTGGAGGCAGATGACTAGCTAAAGACCATTGAGAGCAAGATGAGGATCATACAGTGCCAAGGGTATGAGGGGGTGCTGTTTGCCTCTCACCAATTGCATGGACCTATTGCTGATTGGTGGACCGCTTACGTGGCCGCCCATCATGACCCTGAGAACATCACTTGGGAAGAGTTCAAGCGTAGCTTCCGCAACCATTACATACCAAGGGGTGAACTCAAAAACAAGAGGAAGGAGTTCTTGGGATTGCAGTAAGGAAACATGACTGTGAGGGAATAACTAACTAAATTCACTCAACTATCCCGTTATGCCCCACGGGACATAGAGACTGATGAGCAGAAACAGGATTGTTTCGTGGAAGGACTTACCGCAGAAATGCAGTGTGCCATGTCCTCCAACGAGTATGAAAGCTTCCAAAAGATGGTGGACAGAGCATTTGTTGTAGAAAGGAAGCTGAAGGCCTTGGAAAATGAGAATAAGAGGAAGGTCGGATGGTCACACCAAGCCTCGGGAAGCAACACCCGCCCACGTCTGATGCAGCAACCCGCAGGGCAGAAGAGCCGTGCTGCGGTACCCTACTCAGCACCGAGAGGGTACAACCCGAACTTCAGGCCTCCGGCAGCACCAGCACCACCACAGCGTCAGTTTGGACAGCAGCCTCGCCCTACATATCAACCTCGACCAGCAGTACAAGGACCCCCAAACCAACCCCAAGACAACAAAGGTCAGGCACCTAAGGTTGGGGTGCAATGCTTTAACTGTGGTGAAGTGGGGCACTACGCCCATAAGTGCCCAAAGAAGAAGCCCGTGCAGCCGCAACAGCAGAATGTGATACGAGGACGGGTGAACCACGTGACCATGGAAGAAGCGCAAGAGGCACCCGACGTGGTAGTTGGTAAGTTTCCTACCAATTTACACATTGCAACCCTGCTGTTTGATTCTGGTGCTACCCACTCGTTCATTGCCCAAGGGTTTGTTAAGAAGCATGACCTAGCAACAACACAAATGAACCATGTGCTAGCAGTAAACTCTCCAGGTGGATAAATAAGGACAAGACAAGTGTGTCCCAAGGTGAACCTAGACATTAATGGGGTAGTATTTACTGCTAACCTCATAGTGATAGATTCACAAGGGATAGATATTATTTTGGGTATGGATTGGTTGACCAAACATAAGGGAATCATCCATTGTTCGACCAGAACGGTGGAACTAACTCACCCTAGTGGCACAAGAGTAAAGTTCATAACAATACAAGAGCCTAGGAGGGACATTAAATTAAATCAAGTTGAGATGAAAGTGGAGGAGATCAGGATTATCAGGGAATACCCAGATGTTTTTCCGGAGGAGTTGCCAGGTATGCCTCCCGATCGTGAAGTGGAATTCACGATTGAGCTAGTGCTTCGAACAGCTCCGATATACAAGAGACTTTATCGGATGGACTCCAAGCAGCTGGGAGAACTCAAGGATCATTTAAGAGAATTGACGGAGAAGGGGTATATTCATCCTAGTTCCTCACCATGGGGAGCTCCAGTGATATTTGTGCCGAAGAAGGACGGAACCCAAAGGTTATGCGTAGACTACCGTGCCTTGAATGAAGTAACCATCAAGAACAAGTACCCATTACCCCGCATTGAAGACTTGTTTGATCAGTTGAGGGGAGCTTGTGTGTTCTCGAAAATTGATCTCAGGTCGGGATACCACCAACTTAAGATAAGGCAAACCGATATTCCAAAGACAGCTTTCGTATCTCGGTACGGACTGTATGAATACACTGTCATGCCTTTCGGGCTAACTAATGCCCCGGCATACTTCATGTATCTCATGAACAAGGTATTCATGGAATATCTGGACAAATTTGTGGTGGCTTTCATAGATGACATTCTCGTCTTCTCCAAAGATGAAGAGGAACATGAGAAACATCTAAGGTTGGTGTTGCAGAAGCTGAGGGAACACCAACTATATGCCAAGTTGAGCAAGTGTGAGTTTTGGCTGAACAGAGTTCCCTTCTTAGGACATATAATCTCGGAGGGAGGAATCTCCGTAGATCCCGCCAAGATCGAGGATATACAGAAGTGGAAAACCCCTGAGAATGTCGGGGACGTTCGAAGCTTCTTGGGATTGGTTGGATACTATCGACGGTTCATTGAGGGATTCTCCAAGATCTTGAGACCCCTCACCAAACTGTTGGAGAAGGGAATCACATTCACATGGACGCCGCAGTGCGAGAGGAGTTTTCAGGAGCTAAAGAAAAGATTGACAACATCCCCAGTGCTAGTTATGCCGGATATGCAGAAGAACTTTCCGGTGTACTGCGATGCCTCTGGAAACGGGTCGGGATATGTTCTCATGCAAGAAGGGCATGTCGTGGCTTATGTGTCCCGACAGCTCCGGAAACACGAGAAGAATTATCCTACACATGACCTAGAACTAGTCGCAGTGGTACACGCGTTGAAAATTTGGCGGCACTACTTGATGGGGAAGAGGACAGAAATATATACGGATCATAAGAGTTTCAAATACATTTTCACACAGCCAGATCTCAACCTCAGACAAAGGAGATGGTTAGAGCTAATTAACGACTTTGATGTGGGAATCAACTATCATCCTGGGAAAGTGAATGTCGTGGCAGATGCTTTAAGCCGGAAAGTGCAGGTCAATAGGTTGAGCTTGAAGGACATGCCTGCAGAATTGAAGGACGATGTTATAAGACTAAATCTATGCCTGGTGAATAGTGGTGAAGCCATCGCCATGGAAGTGGACTCCACACTAGAGCAAGACATACGCGATGGTCAAAAGAATGACAAGAAGATACAAGAAATCCGACAACTCATCAAGGAAAATAAAGCCCCTGATTTCAGAGAGGATGAACAAGGTACGGTGTGGCATGGGAAAAGAATCTGTGTGCCTGAAATAAAGGAGATCCGTGAATTGATTTTGAAGGAGGCTCACGATTCTGACTATTCCATTCATCCTGGGAGTACAAAGATGTACCAGGACCTCAAGAGCAGGTATTGGTGGTATGGCATGAAGCGAGATGTCGCAGAACATGTTGCCCTATGTGACACATGTCAGTTGGTGAAAGCGGAACATCAACGACCCGCGGGATTATTGCAACCACTCAAAGTGCCTGAATAGAAATGGGAAGAAATCGGTATGGATTTCATAGTGGGATTGCCTAGGACCCAATCAGGATATGATTCGATATGGGTCATCATCGACAGGTTAACCAAGGTAGCTCATTTCATCCCCGTGAAAGAAAGCTACAGCGGATCCAAATTGGCGGAGTTGTACATGTCAAGGATCGTGTGTTACCATGGAGTGCCCAAGAAGATAGTGTCGGATCGAGGGACACAGTTCACCTCAAGGTTGTGGCAGAAGTTGCATGAAACCATGGGAACCCATCTGAATTTTAGCTCTGCCTATCATCCCAAACTGACGGGCAGACGGAAAGAACCAATCAGATCCTTGAGGATATGCTGAGAGCGTGTGCACTCAAAAACAATCGGAGTTGGGATAAGAACTTACCGTATGCGTAGTTCTCCTATAACAACAACTATCAGGCTAGTATGAAGATGTCACCGTTTGAAGCTTTGTACGGGAGGAAGTGTAGAACTCCACTATTTTGGAACCAAACGGGGGAAAGCAAAGTGTTTGGACCCGAAGTACTACAAGAAGCCGAGGCGAAAGTGAGGGAAATTCGCTACAACTTGAGGATAGCACAGACACGACAAAAGAGCTATGCCGATGTACGAAGAAGAGAGCTCGTTTTCAACGTGGGGGACTATGTCTATCTCAAGGTGTCCCCTATTCGAGGACTTCGTCGGTTCAAGGTGAAAGGGAAGTTATCACCTCGATACATCGGACCCTTTCAAGTTCTAGAGAGGAAAGGCGAAGTGGCGTATCAACTAGAATTACCGGCTCGCCTATCGGATGTGCATGACATATTCCATGTGTCACAGCTCAAGAAATGTCTGAGAACACCTAAAGAGATGTTACCCATGAATGAGGTTGACGTAGCTGAGGATCTGTCTTATGCCGAGCAACAATCCAAGATTTTGGAGACAATGGAACGCCTCACAAGAAATAAAAGAATCCGGATGTGCAAGGTGCAGTGAAAGCATCACTCGGAAGAGGAAGCCACATGGGAGCGAGAAGACGAGCTTAAGGCACAGTTTCCATAATTGTTTTCTTAGAACCACCAATCTCGAGGACGAGATTTCTTTTAAGGGGGGTAGAGCTGTAACACCCCAAAACCAGTTAAGAGGAGAATTTAAAATTTTTTGGACGTATTGCATGTGGTGCAGAAATTCAAATTCAAATTGGAATTCAAATTAAACTCAAAACAGAAAAGAAAAAGAAAAAAACAAACCTCCCCGGCCAGTGGGCCGAAACCCACCAGCCGACCCACCTCACCCTCGCGCCAGCCCGCAGCCACGCGCCCGCTTCCCTCTCACTAACATGCGGGGCCAGCCTGTCATCCCCGACCTCCCGCTCTGCCGATCTATGCCATGAAATCCCAGTTTTAGGAAGAATTGACGAAGATCTGAAGCTCTCCGGCGAGATCGCCGCCTCCCGCCGCCGCGCGCCGCCCGCGCTCGATCAGAGCGACGTGGCCGCTTGTGCGCCGTCTATTTTAAATCGCACGGTAGAATTTAAATCCCCGCGTACCGGTTCGACGTTATAATCTCAACCGTCTGTTTTAAATCGGACGGTCCACGTCAGCCCCGCGTTATAAAGGCTGGGATTCTTACGCGCTACCCCCTGGGGATCTCGGAAAATATGAGCTAGCCCCGGAAACTTCTGATCTAGCCCCTGGAACTTTAGAAATTCATGTAAATTCAATTAAAAATCAGTTTTAGCCCCTGGACTTAATAAAAATTAGGAAAACCCCTCTGTTATGTGTAGATAGACCCCTGGAAATTTATGAAATAATATAATAGGCCCTGTAGTGGGGTGAGTTTACTTTTTAACCTTATATAATATTAAATTTAGGAAGTTGAATATGTAATTAAGATTTAAATTTAAAAGGGTGAGGCACACACATTGTAAATTCAAGTTTAAACTCCACTAACAATTGGAAAACTTTAGAATGAGCTAAAAATAAATTTTAGGCTGAAATGAAATCTGTTTGGGTGTGTTCATGTTTATTTGATCTAGAAACACATTTTAGACTAGGAAATAATTCTGAAAATTTGTAAAATAAATGTAAAATAGTTCACATCAGAGGAGAAGTTCAAAAATATATATATTTACTATTTTAGATCAGAACCTATTCTGTTTAGATGATGTGTCTTACTATTTTCATAACAAAGTTCACAATTAGGTATAGAAAATAAATCTTAAAATATAGGAAAATAGGTATGCATAACTAGAAAAATGATAAATGAAATCTCCAAAACCCAAAGATTTCAGTTTAGGATTTGGTAGAAGATCTGAAAACCCATTTGGAGTAGGAAAATACCTTCCATGCATACTTGGTAGCTAAGATGTGTATTAATTGAATATAAGAAAATTGTTTAAATTGGAAATTCATATATAGTGTACAAATATAAATCTGAATACAAAAGTTAGAAATCATATGCACATGTTTAAAAGTGCATGTAAGCCCAAAATCAACACACATAGAGTAACCACAACATATAGAAATATGAATGACTTTCATAAATGAATGTGTGGTTTGTATGAAGTGAAAGTGTGAACTATGTCTTATGGATTGTTGTTTTCTTTTGCTATGTGTGATGGTTATGCGTTTTGCAGGTTGGAAGAGCCAAAAAACAAGTTGCAAAGGGCCAACTATGTTGGAAACTCAAGATGGAAAAGACTTCGACAAGAGAACCTACCTGAGACTGAAGGATCACTTGCGGGAGGCAGTTTCACCTTGAAAGACCAAGATACAAGCGTTGGGTGGGAGTCCAAACTAGGAAGACCAAGTTTACCTTGCGGCCGCAAGATAAACAGGCCAAACCGCAAGATGCAAAGGCCGGAGCAAGACTTAGGCATTCTCGGGTGGATTCAAACTTTGTAAATATTTGAGTTTGCATCATGTAATCGTTCTAGAAGAGTCTACACGACATTATCCGTGCCTTAGAGATAAGATAGAGATTAAAAAGTCTTAGTTTAAACTTAGGAAAGATAGAGTCGTCGAGTTTGTAGCAAGTCTATATAAAGGAAACCTTCCGTCGAGAAGAAAAAAAGAGAGAACACAATACAATCCAATTCCGATCAATTATCTTTTTGTTTTTACTTTTTCTTTGTAGTTCTTAGGCTTAGTTCGTAGGTCTTTGTTGCTTTGCCGAGCAAAGCATCCAGGTCTCTTCACAAAGTGAGATTTACCATGTTCCTACCTCAGGGACCTTGTATCAATCTAAGTATCGGTGGCTAACGCCAAAATTCATCACAAAACAGGCGACTCCACGATCTGCTCACCAACAGCGGGTAGGTGGAAGCGTCTGAGCTATAAAAATGGGAGGTCCGGAACCTCCCTACGGACGACTTCACGTCCACTTTTCACAATCGACACTTAGGCTCTTTCGCACTCCCGCGCACGAGGAAACCTCGCTTGTAACATCGATTCCACGAACGGCTGAGCTAATACAAGACCGATAAACATCCGAACTAGACGATGGACATTTGGTTAGAACCGGTATAAATCCTTGTCTTTGTTAGCTAGCCACCCAAACATAAAACGTGTTGTATTCGATTATTAGCCGGTGGAAAAAACACCGACAATGTTGCATCATGAGATTAAATTACAATATCAACATACACATTTAACTACTAAAATCTATATGCAATGCTACACTAAGCAGTCTAGAAATATGCAATCCATTGTCTTTGGTCCAAGCTTGCGTTTCTTAGAGATTGAAATATTAACCTTTGTCAAACATCCCAAGTGCAAAAGTATGAAAGTGATGGTTTTATCTCAAACAACTCCTCGTTAGGGGTTTTCTCTTTATTCTTGTTTGGAACTCGGTTTTTGACATGACATAAAATTAATAAAGCCCCCCACCATGCCTTAGATGAACCTATAATGTCTAACATGATATTCATGAAGTCAGGCAACGTATAATTTTGCCTCTTTACTACCCTGTTTGATTTGGTTGAATAGGCAGATGTTCTCTCATAAATAATACCACGTTCTTCATAGTGCTCATAAAATAATTTGGAAAAATAATAGCCACCACGATGTTACCTAAGACGCCCGATCTTTCTCTCTAGTTGAATTTCTATTTCAACCTTAAAGATTTCAACTTATTAATTTTTCTATATTTAGTTTTGCAACAAATAAACATGGAGTTTTGTTGTTTACTTTATTCTTGACATTGGGCTTTGTACCATGTTGGCGCTAGATTGACCCACACCTTCTTAGTCCTAGCTTTCTTCTCAACATCAAGAGATGCTATGAGGTTTTCACAAAGAAGTTCTGATGAAGTTCCTTCACGAAGAAAATATTTTGCAATAATGCATCAAACTGCAATCTTGTCAAATAAGATACACTTAAGCAGTTTGAACTCTCGCAATAAACTATATCTCATGAGTTTGTTTAACTATAAGACGAGTGTTAACTATCTTATAGTCATGAAAGTCATCCATAATGTACAATTCACTGCCTGCATCAGTTGCACCATATTTTGTATTTAGTGCATCCTAAAGCTCTTTCGCATATGTTACGTTTAGATAAACATCACACAGACAATAGTAAGAAAGTTGTAAAAAAATAGTTAGAGTACATTCTCTAGGGACAACATTGACTTCCTCAAACTTTGTCTATTATTCAATAGACATAGTTACTTGAGGTTTGCCCTTGGTTACTTAGAATATTCTCAGAGCACTAAGCCGAGAGCGTGGCCTTAACTTGCCACCTCTTGAAGTGCACACCAGATAATTTCACAGACCATAGTGTATCGGCTAAATTAGCCACGATAAATTCAGGTAATTGACTATAATAACGTTTTGGTTTGTTAGAGATCTAGGTAATTTATAAACTAATTCAGAAAAATAATGAATCAACACGAGTAACATGGAGGTAGTAACACACATGAAATTGCAACCATATCACAATAAAAATTGAAACACAAATTGACTGCTCGTATGGACTGTTATTGATGCGGTTGTCTCCAACTCAATTTTTACAATCTGTTAGATACCTGATCAGACCTGCAAGCCAAGTTTCTACAGATCCAACCTGGAGACCTTCCTCGGAGAGCTATCAACTAGGTCTATAGAGACCAAACCTGGAGATTTGCTCTAGAGACTTTTCTAGCCATGTCTTTGGAGACCGACCTACGAGTCCTAAATAGTAAAAAGAAAAGTTAGGCTCATGCAAGGCATGACGACGAGGAGGAGGAACACGTGTGTACGACTCCTCTTATTACTTACTTAGGAAGTTGTATAAAAACTTCTCTTATAAACATGTCTCCCTCAACACTTCCACTCTCAATGAGATACTAAACATTTAGCATCATTCCTGCCATATATGGGCCTTTGAGATTTATTAGGAATTTAAGTTGGACTTTGCCCCACATGGGCTGAAATCCCAATACTTTTTAGGATCTCTAAACACGAGTCTTCAGCCTGCGGTGCAGTAGGTTGATCTGCGTCTGGATCTTCTAGGTCTTGGTCAAGAGCTTAAGCGGGACTGTTGTTGTGATTGATCATGAAAACTTCAAATATCAAACCCCGACTACCGATGCTCTCATTAGAGTCATACTCATACAGGATAATGTGAGATTTAACCTAGATCATGCGAAGGAAATCGGAATCATCTACTGAGTTTGATGAGTTCATCGACTCCCTAGTGTCAAGAGTCATCTAAGGCGGAGGGAAGATGTTAGATTGATTTATGTGGAGATTGAATCCTCCAATCTTAAGGTTCATGCCTTCAGCGGAGGCAGACGTCAGACGTAGGACTGACTCATGAGTGACAAAGTTGAGTGAACCAAAGCGGATGACCCAATCAAAAGCCAGCGAGTCGAAAGTCGTTGAGATCATATTGATGAAACCATTATAATGCGTGAATTCTCTTCATGGCGTGCCAAATATCATAGTTATTTCATGGTAATAAAACTTATAGACAAAACTGTGAGGGATTTTGGTAGCTACCTATACGTCGATGATCAGAACATTAATAGAAGACACGATTACCCAGGTTCAGGCCCTATGTGACGAGGTAACACCCTACTCCTTCTTGATTACTTTTCTTTTGATACCGAGATTATAACGATGTATTAGGGTAGTCTATCGATTATTAACCGAGTATTGGATGCTGGATTGGATCTCCAACTCATTGTTTCTCTCTCTCCCTCCCTCTCTCGCCTTTTATAAGAGTGAGGGGTCTAAAGGAATGAATCGAGTTGATTTGAAGATGGACTTATCTATTATGATTGTATCTATAACTTACTATATCAAATTTTGAGGTCTTTTTTTTCTTATCTACGAAGAGTCTAGATAGTATGTGCACCCGGACTCCACCTTTCATATGAAAATAGAGTCCAGATCTAGTTCATATAGTCGTTTCATAAACAATAGGATGTACGTACTTGCCCATCGAGTGACCATTCCCTTGGCACGCTCTAGATTGCAATCAAAACATGCAACTTCACCTTGCCCTGAATGATGGCCTTGAATGTTCTTAGCAGATCTATAAATATAGGTAGGACTCCACTTCCATATGAGAAGATTCTCATAGGTCAACTTCATTATGAGTTGGGCTACTTCAAGCTAAAATCTCAAGGTATAGAATTGATACCATTAGTTATGAAAGATAGATGATTTTGTCTAGTACCTTATAAAACAAATAGGTGTGGATAATTAGCCTCTAGGACGACATGCATATTTATATAACAAATCCTGATTACATCAATTATGATTTAGATTACATTGATTACAATAGTTTTAGTTACTAAATTTACTGTTCTTTATCTTAATTACAGAGTAAACATAACCGGGATGACCTTAACTAACACAAACTTGTGTCAAATCTGGATAGCATGGTTTATATATCCACCCGTGAAATATTTTTACCAAATATATATGAAATTGCAATGCCTGTCAAATGTTTTTGAATGAAAGCTGACCATCACTCTGTATGGACGAGCGGACCATTTGGATAAAGCTGAAATAAGAATTTACAAAAATATTTCCACATAAAAGTAAAATTTTAAACGCACCATAGCACAAAACAATTTAATGGGTTTGGTGGACGGAATGGCGATCCGTTGCGGATGCTGACCGGAGGCCGCCGCTTCACTTCCATATCCCCAGGCTAACCCAAGCGACGAAACCGAGAAAAAGCTTTCACGAGCGCGGCGCCGTTTCAAACTCCCCGTCCTCGCAAACTCTCGTGCCCGCTCCCCCTCCCGCCCACCGCACCACCGCCCCATCTCCCCGCGGTGACGCGCAAATACATGGCGCGGCCCCGGCGCCGGGGCTTCAGCTGCAGTGCGACCCCGGAGCTCCGCCTGGCTTACGGGACCCGCGCGCGCCCACTCGGCCGCGCCGTCCTCTCGCTCCTCCCGCCACCCTCGCCGCCGGGCTCGCCCTGCCCCACTTGCCACAGCAGCGCGGGGTGCCTAGCGTGCCGCCGCTGGGCGCACCTCCTCCGCGAAGGCGACCCCGTCGCATACCGCCGCCTCGTCACTCGTGCCGTCTGCGCCCTTGCGGCCGCCGGGGCCGCGCCCCCGCCGCCGCGGTACACGCCGGGGAACGCCGGCCACTCGCAGGCCAAGGTTTCGCCCGCCATTGCTCCTCATCGCCGTCTCTCTGTTTTCTTCCATGTTCCGAGCTTTGGGATCTCGCTTTTAGATGCGTATCTAATTTGCCGGTTTGTCTCCTTCACGGCGCTCGTTCCACAGCTCGTTCGCGAGATGATCAAGTCCATCATGAAGGATCGGTCGTGCACAACCAAGAACGTTCTCTGCATTGGTTGCCGCGAGGTATAGCGGATCATAACTGCCAAACTGAATACAACGGTTCCTGCTGTGCCATTGATTCACATGACATTTTCGTCTTCCATTCCCTTATCCATATTTTTATGCATATGGTCCTATATGAGTGACAAAAAGGGCAGCCCGGTGCACGTCACTCCCACTTGCATAGAGAGTTTGAGGAAGGGTTTGACCCACGTGCCTTTCCTTGCAATTCTGTAACTTCTGTAAGATACTTTTTCAAGACTCGAACCCATGGAACAGCTTTACCTCTATCAGGCTCTCCTTCTATCTGCGTGACACTATTATATTTTTTTGTGATTTTCCTACATAGAAATATAAGATGTGGATATGCAACAAAATCTGTCACCTACTGCCTGATAAAACTTTTGTGATGCATTTCAAAACCCAGTTGAGAATTCTGATGCATTGTAAAATCCACTTGAGAGGTTCTAGCCAGTTCTGATGCATTGGTATTTTGGTATAAATGTAGATAAGAACAAGATAACAACTGATTACCAGAATTTCTTAGGCTTTACCGTTTCATTATGCTCTTTATGTGCTTCTTATACTTTTTCAGATGAACCTGAATCTTTTTTACAACTTTTAACGACTATGATCTCATAGCTTATTCTTGGCCTGGTTGAATGACATACTTGATACTCTGATAAGCCTATATTTCTCTCTTTATCCTTCCATTGACAATTTGAACACTATTCATACCAGGGTGGGCAGTCTAGATGTGTCAGTGATCTTGTTTCTTCGTCATCTTGGGATATTCTCTTGCACAGGGTAAGTACAAAGGGAAATGTTTTATGAGAAATAATGTTTGCACTGTTCCTCGCTTTATAACTGTTGCTATTTTCAGGTTGGGGATCTACTCATGTGCTATATTCTGCGGCATTCATCAATTTTTTTGTCTGTGAAGAAGAACAATTACATTCAAGTATCTGGCCTCCCACTCAACATAGTCCTGCAAAAGCCCATATTTGTGAGTGCCATGACAAGAGATCAACAACCCCGTTCTGAGAAAGAAAAATGTTCCATGGTAAAAAATTGTTAGAAATAACCCTGTTTTCTAGTTTAATTAGTGAGTCCAAGTTAAGTAAGAATAGGAGTCTAGGTAAATTTAGATTAGGACTCTGTAATTTGGGGTTTTATATACAACCCCCTATTGAGAATAAATCACAAGAGAAAATATTAGAGAGATTTATTCATTAATTTCCAACAATTGGAATCAGAGCCGGTTAAAATTTGAGGGCAAGAACTCGCATCTTAGTAGGTCGGGTCGTGCAGCTCTGTCGAGCAGCACCTGAAACCCTAGGCGCGCGAGAGGGGAACTCCGGTGGGGACGGGCGTGAGACTCGGCGGAGACTCGTCCGAGAAGAGGCGTGAGACCGGGTGGTGGCGTGCGCTGTAGGTGGCCGGACAGGTAGCTTCTTCGACGAGGACTGGGGCCACCCA
Source organism: Neostapfia colusana (assembly GCA_030760725.1). Lineage (NCBI taxonomy): Eukaryota > Viridiplantae > Streptophyta > Magnoliopsida > Poales > Poaceae > Neostapfia > Neostapfia colusana. The sequence continues at coordinate 24,913,032 of JASWHV010000011.1, forward strand.
GCTGTCTGTCTGGAGCTGGACCTCATCGAGCCGGACGACCAAGTGACTTGGTGGCTTCGGGATTTTGGTCAGAGCTAGCAGAGGCGGCCGGTGACCGCAGCTTAGAGGGTTGCGCACCGCCGGAAGCTAAGCACGCAGGTGGCAGCGCTCGTTCTCGACCTCGAGGTGCTCGGCGGCTGTTGCGGGGCGGCCCGGAAGGGGCGGCGCAGGTGGCGACGACTGAGCAGAGGAAGGAGGAGACGGCTGCTAGTTCCTGAGACTGAGAGGCCGCGGTGTCTTAGGGTTTGCACAGGGACAGAGGCAGTGGGCTGGGTCGGACCTGAGCTGGGCTGAGTTAGATCAGTACTTGGGCTAGGCCTGCTTGGTGAGGTTGCCTCGTGGGCTGGGTTGAGGAACTGTTCTTTGCTAAGGTCACCCAAAGAAGTATCTGAGTTGCTGGTGTAATTTGCTAAAACCACTCGAAGTGCATCAGAGGCTGTCTATTGATTTACTGAACATACACAAGAAGTGTACGCGATATGGAGGGAAAATCAATGGCTTTATAATATCCCATATTAACGAAGACTAACTATACAACATGGGCTATAAAGATGAAGGTTTTCTTGAAGGCGCAAGGGGTATGGGAAGCTGTTGAGGAGACAAAGTGCAATGTTAATCCAAAGCAAGATCAGTTGGCTCTTGCGGCCATCTATCATGCTATGGACGAAGACACTCTCATGCGAATTTCTGAGAAGGAGACAACAAGAGAAGCGTGAGAGTTGATCAAGATCAAGTTCTTGGCTGAAGAACACGTGATAGAAACAAGGATCCAAACTCTTCAAAAATGAGTTTGACCTAATGCGCATGAATGAAGGAAACTCCATCAACGACTTTGCCACAAGAGATGATCATTGTCACAAAGATTTGTGGTCTTGGAGGAAGAGTTGAAGAAAGCTGCATCATGAAGAAATTGCTGCGAGCTCTACCTTCGAAATTTCTTCACATTGCATCCACCATTGAGCAACTTGTGGACTTGAAGGCAATGACTGTGGAGGAACTCGTTGATATGCTCAAGGCACATGAGGAACATGTACATGGTTTCAACAACCAAACATGAACAAAGACTTCTTTTAACAAGAGAGGAGTGGAGAGCAAGAGAGGTAAAGGGTAAAGAGAAGCTTCTTTTGACAAGAGAAGAGTGGAAGGCTCAAGAGGGTGATCAAAAGAAGAAGAAGAAGAAATTTGACAAATCAAAGATTTGATGTTTCAATTGTCAAAAACTTGGTCACTTTACCGAAGAATGCCCCAAGAATGAAAAGGAAGATTAGATGGCGCTTGTTGTGTCAGAAGGTATTTTGTTTTGATCTCACAAGCAAGGTGTGCTCGAGATGAAGATGTGACCATCTCGAGTGTATGAGTGTGTGATCAGATTGAAGATGCGTCCATTCCGAGATCAAGTGCAGGATAAAGATGACCTGATCCTGGGGTTGAAGATGTGACCAACTCGAATGCGTGTGGAGGGTGAAGATGTGACTATCCTGGGGGTGTAGTGGCGTCCATCCCAAAATTAAGTTGTGCAGGGTGTATATGTGACCATCCTGGAGGTGCAGTTGTGTCCATCTCGAATGTGTTTAAGGTGGAAGTGTGTTTCCATACTAAATAGTGTGTGTGATTTAGGAAAACGAGATTAGCGGATGATTGTTAGAAATAATCCTGTTTTCTAGTTTAATTAGTGTTAGAGATAGAGTCCAAGTCTAAGTAAGAGTAGAAGGCTAGGTAATTTAGATTAGGACTCTGTAATTTGGGGCTTTATATACAACCCCCCTATTGAGAATACATCACAAGAGAAAAGATTAGAGAGATTTACTCATGGATTTCCAACAAAAATTGTATTAATATATTATAGTTTGGTTATTGTTATTCGTATCTATGTCTGTGGATCCAATTAAATTTTGGTTCTAAAATATGAGCTCTTAAGATGGCAATTAATTTCAATTACCTGCTAGGCAAACTAACCTTGTCACTCATTAGTTTAGTTTTAAGCACTTCTCGATAGATTCTCAAATAGAGATTACCTAGTTGCAGCGGCATTCAGTTTGGTTGGTAAACATTTGTAATGGTAGGATTATGTTTAATAAAAGACAAGCTTGACCGCAGAACAATTCTTGTGTGATATCAGTTCAATGATACATCGATATTATGAGCGTTTTACACCACAAACCAAGTTTATTAGAAGGTCGTTATTTTTGACATTGGCCAATCCATGCAACATTTACCTCTTTACCAATCATCAAAAGTGTTGTGAACAATGTTGCAATTCCGGTGTTTGATCACACCAAAAACTGTCCTGTTCCAGTCAGTTCAGCACCCCGCCTGGGTGCTGTTCTTGCTGAATTGGGAAAATAGTGAGGGAGTAGAGAGTTCTGTTCTGTTCTTGGGAGAACGAAACAGCTGCTGGGTTGATCCTGCTTCTGCTTCTGTGCTGGACACAACAGAATAGAGGTTGAAGGAAGATCAAGGTGCTGCCGGCCTGTTCCTGATTTGTGAAGGCGCGGAACAGGAGGGAGAAGCAGGGCGGCGGCTGGGGGAGAAATAATTGCTTTATTGATCTGAATAAACTGGGTGTTTTGGCTTCATTATATAGCCCCCCTTACTAAAGTCCTGAACTATTACAACTTCTAGTCTATCTCCTATTTTATCTCTAAGACTAAACTGCTGGAGGAAGAAAATAACTCTGCCTAAAACAGGTGCAGCTGCACCAACAGGGGCTGACCAAACCCCTTGGTCCAGGGCGCGCACACCGGGGGAATTAGGGTTCAACCCCTCTGTTCTGGCCGCCTAGGGCCCAACGCCAGGTCATCCCACATTCTCCTCCTGATCCTGACGCTGGCCCACGTCCAGGATCTCAATCCTTCTTCTCATCTCCATGAACTTCTGTCTTCCAAGTGCCTTGGTTAAGATGTCCGCCATCTGGTCTTGGGTGGATGTTGTGGATGCATTTATGGGCCGTCAATATGGTCGGCGTAGGGCCCACAAAGCCCACAACTAAGCCGCCAGCCCTGCAGCCGCACCAGGAGGACATCTAGAAGATTTAGTTAGATAAGAAAGGGTTTAAGAATCAAGGAGTTATAGATTGAGTTAGTTTAAATAGAAAGAAATAGACTAAATAAGGAAGAAAAGAATTCTGATCAGTTTGGGGGGATTGTCCCTAACCGACCAGGGGGGCGCGCGACCAAGGGGGGGGGGTCATGTCCCCCCCTATATAAGCAGCCTCCCTCCCTCTTGTATTCATCATCTAGGAAATAAGAATTACCCTTTTGGGGGCTGTTCTTCTCCTTGGATCACGGTGGCTTCGAACCCTAACCCTAGCCGTCGTGATCCTCTCCCTCTTCCTCCACGCTACGTGCTGCGCAGCTGCCCCCACGCCTCCTCGCTGCTGGTTTTCCCCTTGCGCAGCCCTAGGCGCAGCCAAGGGGTCTCCTCACTCTCCGTTCTTCAGCATTTGGTATCCAGAGACTCCGGGGCAGCGACCATGTCCGTCCCCGTGGACGATTCTAGGACTTTCACCCTCCAAGATCTCGGCAACATGATGAGCAAGATGATGGGGCAGATCGACACCATCAACAAGTGCTTGGACCGCCACGATATGCGCCTTGCGCGCATTGAGAAGGCACCGGAGCGGGAGCTCTCCGGTGAAGAGAACCTGCAACAACACACACCGCAGGGCAGCAACCTCCCCCGCAGCGGCAGCAGCGGCAGGGGCGGCGGCGGTGACGGCGACGACGACCACTACGGTGCCAGGCGCCCCCCGGGGCGCTCGACCCTTCGACGACAGCGGGCTGCGCCGTCACAAGGTCAATTTTCCCAAGTTCGACGGGGAAACAAATCCTCTGCCCTTGCTCACCAAGTGTGAGACATACTTCCGAGGGACACGTACGATGCCAGAAGAAAAGGTGTGGCTCGCGTCTCTCCACCTGGAGGGTGTCGCAGCCGAGTGGTACACTACTCTAGAACGCGGCTGTGGCATCATGTCCTGGAAGCAGTTCGCGGACTTCGTCAACATGCGCTTCGGGCCTCCGCTCCGCTCCAACGACTTGGCGGAAATTAAAGATCTCCGTCGTACTGGTACGGTTGAGGAGTACCGGTGTCAGTTCCTGGTCCTTCTTTGTCGTTGCGAGGACCTCAGCCAGCGCCAGCAGATCAACCTCTTCACAGCTGGCCTCGGCGAGCCACTTAGAACGGATGTGGAGCTGCAGTTTCCCACTAATCTACAGACCGCCATGAGTCTGGCCAGAGCCTTTGAACGTCGACTTGCGGCAACAACAGACAGCGGAATACAGAAGGGCGCCGCCTCTCAACGCTCTACGCGCTCTTCTGTTGTGTCCCGCGCCTCTACCACGGCTTCAAGTGGCGGTTCTACAGCACCCGCCCCGACATCATCGACAACGGCATCCTCTCGCCCGCGCTTCAAACGCCTTATGCCCGATGAGATGGCTGCTAAGCGGGCAAGCGGCGAGTGCTATCACTGCCTTGAGCGGTATACACCGGACCATAAGTGTGCCGGCAAAGGAATCTTCCTTCTGGAGCTTGACGACGATGACGACGTTGACGCGGCCATTACTGATATGGGCATCTCCCTACACGCCCTGACCGGCATCGACCTCGCCAACACAATGAAGCTCCAGGTCTACGTCCACGGCAACCTGCTGACAGCATTGGTCGACACAGGATCCACTCACACCTTCATCAGGGAGCCACTCATTAAGGAGCTCGGCCTGATGATGTTGCCGCGGCCAGGTGTCGGCGTCCGAGTCGCCAACGGCGACTCTATCTCCTGTACAGGCATCTGTCCACGTGTACCCTTGATGATTGCAGGAGATCGCTTCAACGTCACATGCTACGCGCTTCCACTGGACGGCTTCGACCTTGTTCTAGGAGTTCAGTGGCTGCGGTCTTTGGGACCCATTCTCTGGAACCTTGAGGACCTCACGATGAAACTGTGGCGCGGGGAACGTGAGGCGATCTGGACGGGGCTGCGAAGTTCAGCCTTAGTGTGTGCCTCTCTAGCACCACCTACTGATATGATGGGCGCCCTCCTGGATGGCTTCCAGGACCTCTTCGACGAGCCATGCGGTCTTCCTCCTGCACGGCACCATGACCATCAAATCAGGCTCCTGCCGGGCACGGCTCCAGTAGCTGTCCGGCCGTACCGCTACCCCTAGCTTCTCAAAGATGAGATTGAGAAGCAGTGCGTCGAGATGCTTCGCCAGGGCATCATCCGAGAATGCACATCTGCATTTTCCACGCCAGTACTGTTGGTCCGAAAAGCCGACGGCACGTGACGCTTCTGCATCGACTACCGCGAGCTCAACGCCAGAACTTTGAAAGACAAGTTCCCGATCCCGGTGGTTGACGAGCTACTGGACGAGCTTTGCGGCGCAAGGTTCTTCACCAAGCTTGACCTCCGCAGCGGCTACTTCCAAGTGCGCATGCACCCGGACGACATCGAAAAGACAACATTCTGAGCTCATCGAGGCCACTATGAGTTCTTGGTGATGCCGTTCGGCCTCACCAATGCGCCGTCCACGTTCCAGTCATTGATGAACGACATCCTCAACCCCTACATCAGAAAATTTGTGCTTGTGTTCTTTGATGACATATTGGTGTATAGCAGGTCCTGGGTTGAACACCTTCAACACGTCAAGCAGGTGTTCCAGACACTACGGGCACACAAGCTGTTCCTGAAGAAGTCTAAGTGCTTCTTCGGCCAGGAGACCGTGTCCTACTTAGGACACATCATATCTGCTCACGGCGTGGCAATGGATCCGACCAAGGTGGAGGCCGTGGAACGTTGGCCTGCACCTCGGTCCTTACGAGCCTTGCGAGGCTTCCTAGGGCTCACCGGCTACTACCGCAAGTTCATTGCGGGGTATGGTGCGGTGGCCGCACCCCTCACCGCCCTCCTAAAGCGGGAGGCATTCTGCTGGACTGATGATGCGCATGACGCCTTCTCCCAACTCAAGCAGGCGCTGATGACAGCGCCTCTCCTTCAAATGCCGGACTTCGACAAGCGCTTCATCGTCGACTGCGACGCATCCGGCGCCAGCTTCGGAGCGGTTCTGCACCAGGGCGACGACGCCATAGCATTCTTCAGCCGCGCTGTAGCGACTCACCATCATAAGCTACCGGCGTACGAGCGTGAGCTGATCTTGTGGGGCCACCCCTTCACTGTTCGGACTGATCACGTTAGCCTGAAATACATTCTGGATCAGCGACTCACGGCGATTCCCTAACATGCTTGGGTGAGCAAACTTTTTGGTTATGATCTGCAGGTTGAGTACCGACCGGGGCGCTTGAATGGGGCAGCTGACGCCCTGTCCCGCCGCGACAAGGGAGACATAGCTATTCACGCCATATCCGCGCCAGTCTTTCCCCTCTTCGACTCGCTTCGCGCGGAGATTGCTACGGACCAACAGGCGCAGCAGCTATGTGCCCAACTCCGGGAGGGAGTCGCACCTGCTGACTGGGCCGAACGTGACGGCCTTCTACTTCACAAGGGGAAGCTCTTCGTTCCCGACAAGTCCTCCTTGTGGCCCTCTCTCCTAGCTGAGGCGCATGATGGGGGCCACGGGGGCATCCAGAAGACAGTGCATCGGCTACGCCTCTCCTTCTACAACCCGTCCTTGCTACGACGGGTGCGTGAGTATGTCCGCGGTTGCGCCACGTGCCAGCGCAACAAGACTGATCATTTTCATCCAGCCGGCCTGCTACAACCGCTGCCTATACCTTCGGAAGTCTGGAGTGATATCTCATGGACTTCATTGAAGGCTTCTCGAAGGTTGGTGGGAAATCAGTGATCTTAACGGTGGTAGATCGCTTCTCCAAGTATGCCCACTTCATTCCCCTGAGCCACCCTTACAGTGCTGCATCAGTGGCACAGGCGTTCTTCGACGACATCGTACGACTACATGGCTTTCCCTGCTCTATCGTCAGTGATCGCGACACCGTCTTCACCAGCCTCTTCTGGTCAGATTTGTTCCGGCTAGCTGGTGTCCGCCTTCAGCTCAGCTCGGCCTTCCACCCGCACTCTGACGGCCAATCTGAGGTCGTCAACAAGATCATCACTGTGTACCTCCGCTGCTTGGCTGGTGACCGACCAAAGACTTGGCTGCAGTGGCTTCCTTGGGCTGAGTATTGATACAACACTTCCTACCAGACGGCCCTCAAATGCTCGCCCTTCAGAGTGGTCTATGGCAGGGACCCTCCAGCTCTTGTTGGTTATCAACCAGGCATATCTAGAGTAGCAACAGTGGATAAACAGCTAAGGGATAGGGATGCATTCTTAGCTGAAATCAAGAACAGGCTTGTACAAGCACAAGTCACCATGAAAAGCTATGAAGATATGTTCTGCCGAGAGGTGGAATTTCAGATTGGTGATTGGGTTTGGCCGCGGCTTCATCAGAGGACAGCTGTGGGAATAATAGCGGCGCCTTCTTCAAAGATTGGCCCAAAATATTTTGGGCCATATCAGATCATTCAACGTATTGGGACTGTATCATATAAACTTCAGCCGCCTCCCCAAGCGAGGATACATGATGTATTCCATGTGTCCCTGTTGAAGAAATTTGAAGGTCCTGCTCCTATGCAGGTGGTGCCTCTACCACCGCTTCTCCATGGACGTGTTGTGCCTACGCCTGAAAAAGTACAAAGGGCGCGCTTGAACAGAGGTGTCTGTGAGCTACTCGTCAAGTGGGCAGGACATTCTGAAGCTGATTCATCATGGGAGCAACTAGAAGATTTCAAGATGAAGCACCCAACCTTCAAGCTCGAGGACGAGCTCTTTGTCGAGAAGGGGAGAAATGTTGTGGATGCATTTGTGGGCCGCCAATATGGTCGGCGTAGGGCCCACAAAGCCCACAACTAAGCCGCCAGCCCTGCAGCTGCACCAGGAGGACATCTAGAAGATTTAGTTAGATAAGGAAAGGTTTAAGAATAAAGGAGTTATAGATTGAGTTAGTTTAAATAGAAAGAAATAGACTAAATAAGGAAGAAAAGAGTCCTGATCGGTTTGGGGGGATTGTCCCCAACCGACCAGGGGGGGCACGCGGCCCAAGGGGGCGCGCAGACCAGGGGGGGCGCGCGGCCAAGGGGGGGGGGGTCCTGTCCCCCCCCCCCCCTATATAAGCAGCCCCCTCCCTCTTGTATTCATCATCCAGGAAATAAGAATTACCCTTTTGGGGGTTGTTCTTCTCCTTAGATCACGGTGGCTTCGAACTCTAACCCTAGCCGTCGTGATCCTCTCCCTCTTCCTCCACGCTACGTGCTGCGCAGCTGCCCCCGCGCCTCCTCGCTGCTGGTTTTTCCCTTGCGCAGCCCTAGGCGCAGCCAAGGGGCCTCCTCCCTCTCTGTTCTTCAGCAGTGGAGATCTGTTCAAGCACAATAGTACCGTTGTCCACACACTCTCGTATGTAGTGGTACTTGACATCGATGTGCTTGCTTCTGTCGTGGTGTACCGGGTTCTTGCTCAAGTCTATAGCTGACTTGTTGTCAACCCGCAGCACCGACGCCTTCGATTTTCAGCTAAGACCTCCTTCAGCCGTGCCATCTATACACCTTGACATGCTCCTTGAGCTGCTGCGGTATATTTTGCTTCACATGAGGACAAGTCCACCACCTTCTGCTTGCAGGACTGCCATGAAACGGGGCTGTTTTCAAGACAGAACAACACGCTGCTTGTGCTCATGCCGTCCTCTACATCTCTCGCATAGTCACTATCTGAGTATCCAATAAGCTCCTTGTCTCCCCCTCTTGCATAGAAGACTCCATAGTTGATTGTACCCGCTATGTAGCGTACAATGCGCTTGACTGCAGCAAAGTGCTCCTCCAGAAACCGACTCACGTATTCGATCGAGTAGGCGAGATCGGGTCGTGTGTTCACCAAGTATCACAACCCTCTCACCAAGGTCCTATAGTCCGTTGCATGCACCAACGGACTATCACTTGTCTTGTAAAGCTTTAGGCCTTGCTCCATGGGGAATGCACAGGGGCTGCATCCCTCCAGGTCAGCTTTAGAGACAAGTTTAGAAGCGTAGGCCGCCTGTCCTACGCTTATCCCTGCATCAGCTTGCCGCACCTCAAAGCCAAGATAATATGACAAGAGACCCAAGTCGCTCATCTTGAACCTCTTCATCATCTCCCCCTTAAACTTCTTGAGGTCACCCCCTCCTGTGATCACAAGATCGTCGACGTACACACCGACGATGAGCTTCTCATCTTCAGCTCGACGGAAATAGATCCCGTGCTCGCTTGTACTCTTCTGGAAACCAAGCGATAGCAAACTATCGTTGAGCTTGACATTCCAGGCCTTGGGCGCCTGACGAAGTCCATATAAAGCCTTCTTGCATTGATACACCTTGTGTTCGGCTCCGTCGATGATGAAGCTAGCGAGCTGGGAGACGTACGCCTCCTCCATCAAGTCGCCGTTCAGGAAGGCGCTCTTCACGTCCTTGTGGTGTACCTCCCACCCCTTGTGTGCGACAACTGCAAGGAGCAAGCGAACAAATTCGAGATGAGCTACAAGAGCAAATACCTCGTCAAAATCTATTCCTTGCCGCTTGACATAGCCTTTCGCCATCAATCGAGCCTTGTGCTTCACCACCTCCCCATGCTCGTCCCTCTTCACTTTGAACACCCATTTGAGGCCAATGGGCTTATGTCATGCAGAAAGATCAACAAGTTGCCAAGTCTTGTTTTCTTCTATGGACTTCATCTCCTCGAGCATGGCCCATCTCCAGCACGGGTGTTCCTCAGCATCGGCGAAGGACATGGGCTCCTCTGCGGTGTGAACATGAGCTCCCCCTCCTCCAAGCTTGTGGGCGCTCAGCCTGACTAGGAGGGGTGAGGGTTCCAAGTACGTTACGCATCGTGCGGAACCGTAGTTTTGCGCCGTCGTCGTAGTAGGCGTCGACGACGTTGCTGTCGGGGTCCGACAGCGGCGTGACGAAGCGGATGGGGCGTGGAGGATTCCGGGGCGTGATGAAGGTGCTGGAATCTTCAAATCCGGAACCCCCCGCTACTGCCGATTCTCGTGCAGGACTGTCCCAGCCCTGATCTGCGTTGGACAGTCCCTGCAATAGCCTTTGGAGCGACGCCGCGGGTGCTGGACCCCCTCCAGCAGGTCTGGAGGCTGGCCCAGGAACTTCTAGGGTCTTTGACAGACCCGTCTATGCCCATCCTGGGCACTGCAGGGGTGCTGTTCGGCCCCTCCGGACCCTGCAACACCTCTCCGGGTGTTGTAACAGCAGGTCCAGCAGGTGCTGGACCTAAGGAGTCGACGTGGAAGGCAGTGTTGTCCTCTTCTCCTGCTCCTCCCCCCAGTCCCACTTGGCCATCTCGTCGAATATCATGTCACGTGATATGTGTGTGCGCCCATCAACCGGATTATACATCCGATAGCCCTTTGTCCCCGCACCATTGCCAAGGAAAATCATTGGAGTACTCCGGTCTTCCAACTTTTTCAAGTGGGGGCGCGTGTTCTTGACATGCCCCACGCACCCAAAAGTTTATAAGTAGTTGACGGCTGGTCGCTCTCCATGTCAAGCTTCATATGACGTCTTCCCATCGAGGCCGCGGGTGGGATCGATTTAAGATGTAGACAACCGTGATAACTGCCTCACCCCAAAAAATCTCGGGCATACCCTTCGCCTTCAACATACTCCTCGCTATGCCGGCCACCGTCTGGTTGCGCCACTCCAAAACCCCGTTTTGCTGCGGCGTATACAGGGCTATGAGCTGACGCTATACTCTGTGCTGAGCACAGTACTCGCCGAACTCCTGTGAGGTTGTGGTAGCTCTCTAGGATCATAGACTAGCCCCACATACCAACACTAGTGAGGACAAAGTGCGCAGAAAAGACTAGTGTTGGTATGTGGGGCTAGTCTATAATCCTAGAGAGCTGCCACAAATAGTATCAGAGCCGACCCTCGCAGTTTCACGGGTGCGTACGGGTCAGTGAGAAGGATACGGTAGCGTACGGGTCCGGGACGTGGGTACGTACGCATGACGCGTGGGTCCTCTGTGTGGGACATGGTATGCTACGTATGCTGCTAACCGGACGTACGGTATGCGTATGTCAGTACTGAACTTACGAACGTGGCTAACAGGGGACGTTCCTATCTTGGCGTTGACCAACGAGGATATCGGTCTTCTAAGGGGGGTGGATTGTGTGATATACTGGCTCCCGACTTAATAGGATTGATAGAATACTCATACCATCAAGGTATACCTTCTTTTCCGGAAGCCCAGCTGCAAAGAACTCCAGGGTTAAGCGTGCTTGGTCCGGAGAAATTTGGGGATGGGTGACCGACCGGGAAGCCTTCCCGGGTATGCACGAGTGAGGACAAAGTGCGCAGAAAAGACTAGTGTTGGTCTATGGGGCTAGTCTATGATCCTAGAGAGCTGCCACAAAGGTGAACTCCCCTTCGCGATTAGTACGGAGTAGCTTCAGCCTCCTCCCGTTGCCTGGAATTGCTGAATTAAGTCGGGCGCTTGGTCCTTGGTTGCTAGGAGATAGAGCCACATGTAGCGGCTCATGTCATCCACTAGCAACAAGAACATCTTCTTGCCGCCTAAAGTCGTCGACGTGATAGGCCCGCAGATGTCGCCGTGGACGAGGTCGAGCGCACCCTCCGCGCGCTGCCGAGCTTGCTTGGGGAAGCTAGAGCGCCTCTGCTTCCTGACCAAGCAAGCCTCGTACGATTGATCGATGTGATCAATTTGCGGAAGCCCGAGCACTATCTCCTCTCGTGCCAACTTCCGAAGCGCCTGGAAGCCGACGTGTCCATAGCGTTCGTGCCAACGCTACACAACATCATCACGCCTCACGGTTAGGCAAACCGGGCGTGGGATGTTAAGCCTGACGGAGTACAACTTGCTGTTGTCGCGCTGAACTCGTGTGAGAAGACGCTGCTGCTCATCTCGTATGTGCATCACTCCTTCATTGCATCATGATGCTGTAGCCATCCTCATCCAGCTGGCCGACGCTGATGAGATTGGTGATGAGGCGCGGGATGAGGTAGACGCCGGTGAGCCTCCTGTGCTCACCCGTCTTGGCGGCGAATAGGACCGTACCCTTCCAATGGATACGAATGACATAGTTGTCGCTGATCTTGATGGTTCCGATGACGTTTTTGTCGAGCTTGGAGAAGACGGCGCGCGTACCAGTCAAGTGCTTGGTCGCGCCCGTGCCGAGGTACCAACGAGTGTCGTCAAAGTCGTCGTCGTTGTCGCGGTGAGCGCAGACACATCCCTCCACTATCTCCAGTAGGCACGTAGGACGTTCCTGTACAAGCTCCTCCTGTACTGAGGCCACCCTTGTTATGAACAAGGTGCCCTCCTCCGCCTTCGTCATGAAAGCCTGCTGCTGCGGCTCCTCCTGCTTAGGCTTCGACCGACACTCTCTGGCCCAGTGGCCATTCTTCCCGCACTGGTCCCGCGGAATATCCTTCCCGGTACCTCCCTTGCCTCCGTTCTTCTTGGCGGGCCCTTTCGGCCGCCCCTCTTAGAAGAACCCGCAGACTGGGTAGACCGCTCCAACTTCTACTGTGCCTCCCACTCCTCCCGAGTGAGGTACAACGGGCCGTCGTGTACTCCTCCCTTCCGCTGCGTCATGTCGAAGGCAGTCCTGAGACGCCCCGTCACCTCTGACAAGGTGAGGGTCGACACGTCCAACAGTGTTGTGATCGCCACCACGATCTGTTGGAAGCGTTGTGGAATGCTTCGCAGGAGCTTCTCCATGGCCATCTCCTCTCCTATCACCTCTCCTAGCGACGCAAGCCGTGATAGCAATGCCGCTCAGACGGAGGGAGAAGTCCTCCACGCTCTCGCCATCCTTGAAGGCAGTGGCTTCGAACTCCTTCCGGAGTTGCAGTGCCGTCTTCTTCTTCACGTGGTCGGCCCCGACCCGCATGATGGCGATCGTGTTCCATGCCTCCTTCGCCGTCTTCTTCTCTCCGATCGTCGTGATATCTCCGGCGGAACAACGCTGACCAAGATGTCAAGCGCCATCATATCTTCTTGCTCGCTCACGTTGCCCTCCTCCACGGCCTTCCAAAGCAGTCGTTCCTTCAGCTTGATCTTCATCATGACAGCCCACTCCGCGTAGTTGGTCTTGGTGAGCACGGGGAACCCCGTCCCGGTGTTCACCTCACGAGCTGCCGGAGAGGGTGTCGCATGGCTGGTGGCGCTGCCGCTTCTTGGAGGTGTAGACGACATCGTTCTGAATTCAACTTAGGGTCGAACCGGCTCTGATGCCACGAATGTTGCAATTCCGGTGTTTGATCACACCAAGAACTGCCCTGTCAGTTCAGCACCCCACCTGGGTACTGTTTTTGCTGAATTGGGAAAACAGTGAGGGAGTAGAGAGATCTGAGCTGCTGGGTTGATCCTGCTTCTGCTCCTGCGTTGGACAGAACAGAACAGAGGGAGAAGGAAGATCAAGGTGCTGCCGGCCTGTTCCTGAGTTGTGGAGGCTCAGAACAGGAGGGAGAAGCAGGGCTGTGGCTGGGTTTCCTGGTGGCGGCTAGGGTTCCAGGAGGGAGGCGGCTGCTCCAAGGAGAGAGAGAGGCGGCGGCTAGGGCTAAAGAGGTGGAGGAATAATTGTTTATTGATCTAAATAAACTGAGGTATTTTGGCTTTGTTATATAGTCCCCCTTACAAGAGTCCTGAACTATTACAACTTCTAGTCTATCTCCTATTTTATCTCTAAGAAGACTAAACTGCTGGAGGAAGAAAATAACTCTGCCTAAAACAGGTGCAGCCGCACCAACAGGGGCTGACCAGACCCCCTGGTCCTGGGCGCGCACACAGGGAGGAATTAGGGTTCAGCCCCCCTGTTCTGGCCGCCCAGGGCCCAGCGACAGGTCATCCCACAAACAAAAGGGCAGGCAAAAGCATAACGGAAACAGCAGCAGATTGTACATACAGGAGCAGACAAGATGTACTAAATCACAGCAGCCTGATGTAGTTGATTAGAGATAGAGTTTGACTGGAGCATGATTTAGTCTGTCGTTTTCCCTATCAGCTATTCTGTACCAGTATCTTGCACAATTGATTTATTTTAGTCACTCCTGTGTGGAAACGAAGGACGGGCCTGACTCAGCAGTAGTATCTCTCCACTTGTCTCCGTCTTGGTTTCAAATTAGTCTTCTTGCAGATTAAGCAAGGAGAAGACTGCCTAGAAATCCTCTTCCCCAGACCCCATATTTTATGGGAGCTTTTAGCACTAGGTACACCCTTTTTACTCCAGTGGGGAACCATCCATATTTTGCGGTGAAGCTGATATGCTTTACAAGTTTTCATTGTCCCCAAAGTTAGCCTCACTTGGAGGGAGTTGGGACTTAACAAAGTAACCTCAGCCTACATGCTTGTGAATTAATAAGATGCTGTAAGGTTGACGGATCGAGCTTGGGTATTTGTTTGATGTCCTTATTTTGTCAGCAATATCGGCCAGGGACTTAAGTTGTAAGTGACATTATAAATTGGCCCTGGCATCTTATAACATTTTTTATGACGGTAAGATTTGATATTGACAATCCTAAGAATGTATGTTTCTCTTTTAGGTGTTCTATTCCCTATAACAAAACAATGCAGATCATTAATTCAGAATTTTATGATATCATAAAATCTTTGTTTTAATGCCTATCTTCACAGCTGTGTGATATACCTTTTAAGCTATTGGTTTGGGAGCAATTACCTTGTTCAAATAGTACAACCTGTTGGAAATCAACACCTTTTAGTACCATTTTAAAAATAGTTTCACAACTATATAATCAATTAATCCTAATGTTCTGTTGCCCTCTCTTGTGTTTTTCTCTTCTGTTGCTTGGAATGTTATTGTTGTTATTAGCTGATTCTCTGTCTTTGTGTCTCAGTGCTACATGCGGAGTAAAAAAGAGATATCACCAAAACTGCCTGGAGGCAATTGTGTCAAGGATTCAAATGTTGGGTTCTATTCTTTAGATGCCAACACTGGTAAATTTGATGCTCTGCAAAGCTCGGGAAATTATGGCACTGCAAGGATTACAGAGCCAAATTGCTCATCTGAAGGGTGCAATTTTGCCAGATTTCATTCCATCAGTAAATCTACAATATGCTCCAGTTTATATGCTCAGAATCCTGGAAAAAGAAAAAGGCTATACAAGTGGCAGCGCTGCAACAAACAGAAGATTTGTTGTGAGGGTAAGTAGTTAATAAATAGTGTGGAGTAAAATAAACAACAGTGATTTCAAATGCTGGTGCAAAGTGAGTGATGAAGTACACTCTTTGGATCCTACAGGAGACACGAACTTTTTAACAGTGAGTGGTGATGCTAATTATTCACAGACTAAAGATCTATATGGTGGAGACATATTGTCCTCTGAAATGTCATCTAGTTCTGTGTTTGACACAAGGCCTTCCCATTGTCCATGTGATTACAGTACATCAAGATGCCAACCATCGCGTCCCCTACATGGACCTGCCAACATCTTACATCTGAATGTCAGTTCCTTTCCAAATCTTTTTTAATATTTTCCTTTTACCATTTCCTTATGCTTTCACTTTTGACAATATGCAGTTCTGCACAAATTATTCCATTCAATTATTTGTTCTCTGGATGTTTCTATAACCATATGGTCTGCATTTAGATAACTGACTGGAGTTCAAAAGAACCAAAAGTGTTAGTCTTGATGCATGTTTGTCTACCATGTGGAACAGCAGCAATAACAAGAGAAGATGGGCACTAAACAAGTTGACTGGATTTATTTCAGTCTTAGTCATCTGCAAACAATAGAACAGTGAATCACTTCAGTTCTGTTCTTGTTGGATCTGTTCCATTCTTTTATTTTTTTTACTTGAGTATTAAGGCAATATTTTCTTGTAATCAATACTTCCGTATTTCCTGTTTTGCTGGAGAAAAGTTTCCTATGTGTTTGATGATGATTTTCCTTTACCACTGATTAGTTTTCTACTAAGTTCTTTAACATTTCTCCATTGGTGACTCCAGCATATAGGGTAACTAGCACTATTCCATATAGTACATGTTCCTGTACTTATGTAAATGAAAAATTTTCACTTATCTATTGCTTGTCTATATCATTTTTTCATTGTATATTCTAGTGTTTGCTTTAAGATTTCACCAAATTCAAGAATACCGAAATTTTAAATATCCTAGTTATTAGAGGGCTAATGGTACCACCAAGTAATACTTGCATCCGGAAACACTAAGAACAGGTGAAGTCCAAAGATCACAGTGAATCAAATCAAAGATGTGCTCGACACGAGTGATAGAGTGCGGAAAAAGAAGTCGAACGTGGCGACCCAACTGACAAGCATGGCAAAGAGACTCATGAGTACCCCGAGTACAAGATATCACTGAACTACCAGACAACTTCGACATAGCATCAACACCGGGGTGGCCAAGCCGACGATGCCAAATCGTCGAAGAAGCTGTCGTAGTTAGGGCAAGGGGTGGAGCGGAAGCAGGAAGACGCATCGTGTACAGGGGACCCGTACTATCACAGCGAAAGAGAATGCGTCGAGTAGTAAGATCCTTCACAGTTACACCATAAGGATCAAACTCAAGGGAAACATGGTTACAACAACAACACAACAACAACAACAACCAAGCTTTTATCCCAAGCCTGTTGGGGTAGGCTAGACATGAAATCCAATATCAATGAAGTAAAAGAGAGGAAGAGTTATAAGAACAAGGAAAAAAGAAAAAAAAAGGAAAAAAAGAAAAAAAGAAAAAAAAGAAAAAAAGAAAAAAAAGAGAAAAGAGAAAAGAAAAAAGAAAAAGAAAAGAGAAAAGAGAAAAGAAAAAAAACAAGACTACGATTCAGGCACATGGATTGCTACTTTCCATGCGGTCCTATCATGAGCTAAGTCTCTGGATACATTCCAATCTCTCAAATCTCGTTTTACCGCCTCCTCCTAGGTCAACCTTGGTCGTCCTCTACCCCTCCTAATATTTTCTCTACCTCTTAAAATCCCACTGTTAACCGGTGCTTCTGGAGGTCTCTGTTGGATATGTCCAAACCACCTAAGTCGATGTTGGACTAACTTCTCTTCAATCGGCGCCACCCCTACCTTATCTCGAATCACCTCATTCCTTATTCGGTCTCTTCTCGTGTGCCCGCACATCCACCGTAGCATGCGCATCTCTGCGACACTCATTTGTTGGACATGTTGCCGTTTAGTTGGCCAACATTCCGCCCCATAGAGCATCGCGGGTCTGATCACCGTCCTATAGAACTTCCCTTTTAGCTTTTGTGGGACTTTCCTATCACATAGGATTCTAGAGTCTTGTCGCCATTTCATCAACCCTACCTTGATCCTGTGGCAAACATCCTCATCAATATCGCCATTGCTTTGTAACATTGATCCTAAGTATCGGAAAGAGTCCCTTCTAGGTACTATTTGTCCTTGTAGACTAACATTTCCCTCTTCACGACCAACACCACTAAAGTCACACCTCATATACTCGGTTTTGGTCCTACTAAGTCTAAACCCCTTGGACTCTAAGGTTTGTCTCCATAACTCTAATTTCTTATCAACACCATCTCTAGTTCCATCTACCAGCACTACATCATCAACAAAGAGCATGCACCAAGGGATATTCCCTTGTATATCCTTCGACACCTCATCCATCACCAAGGAAAAGATGTATGGGCTCAAAGCTGATCCTTGATGTAGTCCTACCGTGATAGGAAATGCATCAGTCTCACTATCACTTACGCGCACACTTGTCCTAACATTATTGTACATATTCTTGATAAGGGTAATGTACTTTGTTGGCACTTTATGTTTCTCTAGTGCCCACCACATGACTGACCTTGGTATGTTGTCGTACGCCTTCTCCAAGTCGATGAACACTATATGCAAGTGTTTCTTTTGCTCCCTATATCTCTCCATAAGCTGACGAAGCAAGAAAATCGCCTCCATTGTAGACCTCCGAGGCATAAAACCAAACTGGTTTTTAGTGACATTGGTCACTTTCCTTAGCCGGTGTTCAATCACTCTCTCCCAAAGCTTCATAGTGTGACTCATAAGCTTAATGCCTCGATAATTAGTACAACTTTGAATATCTCCTTTATTTTTGAAGATAGGTACTAATATACTTTTTCTCCATTCTTCAGGCATCTTGTTTGACCGAAAAATGTGGTTGAATAGCTTTGTGAGCCATACTATTGCCACGTCCCCAAGACATCTCCACACCTCAGTAGGGACATCGTCAGGGCCAAGGGTCTTTCCTCCTTTCATCCTTTTTAAGGCTTCCTTAACCTCAAACTCTTGTATCCTCCGCACGAACCGCCTGTTGGAGTCATCAAAGGAGTCATCCAACTCAACCATAGTGCTCCCATTCCCATCATTGAATAGCCCATTAAAGTAATCACGCCATCTATTCTTAATCTCTTCATCCTTCACTAGAATACGGTGAGTCTCATCTTTGATGCATTTAACTTGATTGAGATCCCTCATCTTTCTCTCGCGGATTTTTGCTACCTTGTATATGTCCTTTTCACCTTCTTTTGTCTCTAGTCTCTCATATAACTTATCATAGGCCTGTCCTCTTGCCTTACAGCGCGCTTTGCATTCTTCTTCGCCTTTGTACTTAAGCATGTTGCTTGCGCTTCTATCATTATGTCAACTCTTGTAACACTCCTTTTTCTCCTTAATGATTTTTTTGTACATCCTCATTCCACCACCAAGTGTCTTTATCTACAAGTTTCTTTCCCTTTGTCACACCGAACACCTCACTAGCTACCTTCCTAATGCAAGTTGCCATCTTCATCCACATACTATCTGCATCTCCATTTTCTTCCCAGGGTCCTTCTGTGATCACCCTATTTTTAAAGGATTCTTGTGATTCTCCCGTCAACTTCCACCACTTTGTTCTTGTGATTTTGACACCTTTGTCCCGCAAAGAGCATGTATGGAAGCGAAAGTCAGCTACCACAAGCTTATGTTGTGTCACAACACACTCCCCCGGGATCACCTTACAATCAAGACACTCTCGTCTATCCTTTCTCCTAGTGAGGACAAAGTCAATCTGGCTAGAGTGTTGGGCACTACTAAAGGTCACTAGGTGAGATTGCCTCTTCCTAAAGAGGGTGTTAGCTATCAACAGATCATAGGCTACGGCAAAGTATAGGATGTCCTTACCCTCTTGATTTCTATCGCCGCATCCAAAACCTCCATGTACTCCCTGAAATCCTAGATTAGTTGCACCCACATGACCATTGATATCTCCCCCTATGAGGAGTTTCTCGGTTATCGGTACACTACTAACCATATCCTCCAAGTCCTCCCAAAATTGCCTCTTGGCACTCATGTTGAGCTAAACTTGTGGGGCATAAGCACTAATGACGTTCAAGACAATGTCCCCAATTACTATCTTGATTAAGATGATCCTATCCCCTCGTCTTCGAACATCCACTACTCCATCCTTAAGACTCTTATCTATTAGAACACCTACGCCATTCCTAGTCCCAGCCGAACCAGAATACCAAAGCTTGAAACCGGTATTATCGACTTCTCTCGCCTTTTGACCCGCCCATCTAGTCTCTTGTACACAAAGGATATTTACTCGTCTCCTAATGGCAACATCTACTAACTCACGTAGCTTCCCCGTCAAGGATCCTACATTCCAACTACTCACCCGAAATCTATGTTCCTCGGCTAGCTTCCTTACGCTTTGCACCCGTCGAGTAAGATGCAAAGACCCTTGCTCACTTATCACTACATTCGGGCGATGATGTAGCGCGCCACTAAGGTGGTGGCGATCCGGCCCTTGCTCATTTAACACCATATCCGGGTTTCGATATGGCGCGCCACTAAGGCGGTGGCGACCCGGCCCTTGCCCACTTAACACCATACCCGAATTCTGATATGGCGCGTCGCTAAGAGGGTTACGCCCCAACGAATTTCAATTGGGTTTCATTTCCATGAGAATGGCTAAGTGTAAGTTGTTGGCTCGCCAAGCCTATCACAACCCCCTCCTCCTTTAACCGGGCTTGGGACCGGCTATGTCATTACAACATAGGCGGAGTTCAAGGGAAACATGGTTGTCAGTAGTAAAACGACAAACGGAAAGAAGGTGATGAATGATGTCAGGAGCAACAAGAACATCACGTAGCTGAAACAAATCCGGCGAACCCGAGTCACCTACTGAGGTGACTGGGAGAGTCGACCCATTCCCAACAACGATAGATGTGGATCAAAGGAACGGGAAGGGCGGGTAGAGGAGAGGATACCGACGTCAGGGGTGGTGTGGTATGAGGCACCGGAGTCCACCACCCAGTCAGGGCCAGACGGCGTGAGACCCCACAGGTAGACCGACGGTGTTGAACGAGTCGCGACTAGGGATGGCAACGGGTGCCCATTACCCGTTTACCCGCGGATATCCGACCCGATGGGTACGGATTCGGGTGTAAGTTCAGATCCACGGGTACGGGTTCGGGTAACGGGTTGAATCCAACGGATATTTCTTATCGGGTAAAAAAATCCATACCCACATCCGTATACCTGAACCCGTTCTGACATGTGGGCCAATACACCATTATATAATAGTTCTACCTTCTAGGGTTTGGTTTTCTTTTCTTTCCAACTCCCTTGCTCGGCTGCTCGGTGTTAAACTGTTCCATAAATCTATATGCAATGTATTTTTTTATTAAAGGTTTTTGGGTAACGGATATACCCGCGGATAAAAAATATCCGCGGGTAACGAATACGGATAATGTTTTATACCCGCTGCGGGTAACGGGTACGGGTTTGGGTACGGATTTTATCCAGCGGGTACGGGTAACCCAGAGTGATATCCGCGGGTTTTTTACCCGTTGCCATCCCTAGTCGCGACATGCCCTGGCGGTGGCGGCGCCGGGAAGGAAGACAACACGCGTGGACCCTCGACGGTCGTGCCAAGCGAGTAGGCAACAGCTGATCTAGGTACACCAGCGGCTATGGGCCAGGGGCCGGCGGCGGCGTTGTGGGGGGCTGCAGGGCCGGCGGCCCAAGGGGCGGCTGCAGCTGCTGCGGGCCAAGCAGCGGCGCTGTTGTGGGGTGCTGCAGAGGCGACGGCGGCGGGCCAGACAGCAGCAGCGAGCCTGGCTCGAGGGGTGGCAGCGCTGGGGGCTGGATGGGCGGTGGGGGCTGCAAGAGCGCCGGCGGCGGCCAGATGCGGCTGCGCGGTGGCCCAGGGTGGTGACGCGGCGGCATCTGGCCAGGGGGCGGTGGCGGCCACGCCAGCCCTCCCTGAGGCGGCGGCGGCGCCCTCGGGCGCCTGCCATTCAAGCCTAGATCCGGGCGGCTCGGGCGCACGCCGGCTCTGCCCAAAATCGGGCGGCCCGGGCGCAGATCCGGCGGCAGCCCAGGGCGCTGCGGCCCAGGGCGCGGCTGCGCGGGCTGGAGACGCGCCGGCAGCGGCGGCAGCCCCGCCAGGCGGCGCGGATGCGTGGGCGAGAGGCGCTGCAGCGGCGGTGGCGGCCCTAGCTGGCGGCGCGACTGGGGCGCTGGCGGCGGCGGCGCCAGCGGCGGGCCCGGCCCTGGTCGCCGCGGTGTGGTTGGGGGCAGCGGAGGCGAACGGGGCTGCGGCGGCAGCAGCCATAGCGGGTGGCACGGCTGCGCCGCCGGCGAGGCCGCCGGCTGCTCCTGCGGGCGGCGCGCCGGCGAAGTCGACGACGCAGGGCCACTGCAGCGGCGGCGGCTGGGCCTGGGTCATTAGGGTTAGGGTTAGGCCCTAATCCTAATTAGTTCCTAGCTGATACCATATTAGAGGGCTAATGGTGGCTGTATTAGATGGATAATAATACTGAGGTACATGACTGATTATATAGAGGGATTAGGAGAGGGGAAAAAGGACTAAACTACCCCTAACCCTAATCCCTCACTAATGACTAATATGCCCCTATGACACACACATAATCACAGTGTCTAACACTAGTCACAGCATCATGAATTAGCAAAATGATTTATGATTATACTATATCTTGCAGACTAGTCCCATCTGCTTCAATTGCATAATTTTGAATTCGTCCAAATATTCATTGGTGGATTCATCGATACCAAGACACAATATCTTCTATAACAGAAGGACCTCCTACAATATTTTTCATGGCAACCGTATCCTTTCACTTCTTTTTCTACCAGTTTTTTTTGTTGCAGGTTAATAATTTGTTTGGTTTGCAAATACAAACAGCAACTTACGTTTACAAAATGTCTGACATTTCTCTACTTGTAGCCATTAACTTTGTTTGATAATCTATCATTGTATATATCATTTATACAATATCATATCTGAGTTTTTCTTAATGTTGTTAGACATATTGAACAAAAGGAAAAGACCAGATGCACCATCTCTTATAAAGCATATTTTTGGAATCAAGGGATGCTGTGCAAAGTACTTAAGATGTGTCCGCCATGAGTCTACTCTAGCAAGTTCTAATTGCTTGTGAGTAGAGTCCATTATTATAACTAATTAATAGGACGTTTTGTGTTAAAAATTCAGTTCAATGGCATTTACTTTTTTTGAAGTAAATTTCATTTAATATTCTTGACAAGATTTAGATTCTAAATCTATCATTCATAATTTTCCACCCATGAAAAACCAATGCATGTGACTGACAAAAGTGGAAATGATACATGCCCATTATGGACTAATTGGTGGCAGCATGCTGCTTTATGAACATATAGTATGGGTTGAGTACTGATTAAAGTATTCAACAACAATAACAACAACCAAGCCTTTATCCCAAACATGTTGGGGTCGGCTAAACATGAAACCCAATATCAATGAAGTAAAAGAGAGAAGGAGATATAAGAACAAGGAAAAATGAAAGAAGAAAAAAGAAAAAAAGGAAAAAAGAAAAAAAGAAAAAAGAAAAAAGAAAAAAGAAAAAAGAAAAAAGAAAAAAGGAAAAAAACAAAACTAGGATTCTAGCACATGAATTGCTACTTTCCATGCGGTCCTATCATGAGCTAAGTCTCTGGATACATTCCAATCTCTCAAATCTCGTTTTACCGCCTCCTCCCAGGTCAATCTTGGTCGTCCTCTACCCCTCCAAATATTTTCTCTACCTCTTAAATCCAACTGTTAACCGGTGCTTTTGAAGGTCTCCGTTGGATATGTCCAAACCACCTAAGTCGATGTTGGACTAACTTCTCTTCAATCGGTGCCACCCCTACCCTATCACGAATCGTCTCATTCCTTATTCGGTCTCTTCTCGTGTGCCCGCACATCCACCGTAGCATGCGCATCTCTGCGACACTCATTTGTTGGACATGTTGCCGTTTAGTTGGCCAACATTCCGTCTCATAGAGCATCGCGGGTCTGATCACCGTCCTATAGAACTTCCCTTTTAGCTTTTGTGGGACTTTCCTATCACATAGGGTTCCAGAGGCTTGTCACCATTTCATCCATCCTACCTTGATCCTGTGGCAAACATCCCCATCAATATTGTCATTGCTTTGTAACATTGATCCTAAGTATCGGAAAGAGTCCCTTCTAGGTACTATTTGTCCTTGTAGACTAACATTTCCCTCTTCACGACCAACACTACTAAATTCACACCTCATATACTCTGTTTTGGTCCTACTAAGTCTAACCCCTTGAACTCTAAGGTTTGTATCCATAACTCTAATTTCTTATCAACACCATCTCTAGTTTCATCTACCAGCACTACATCATCGGCAAAGAGCATGCACCAAGGGATACCCCCTTGTATATCCCTCGACACCTCATCCATTACCAAGGAAAAGATGTATGGGCTCAAAGCTGTTCTTTGATGTAGTCCTACCGTGATAGGAAATGTATCAGTCTCACTATCACTTACGTGCACACTTGTCCCATATCTATGATAAGGGTAATGTACTTTGTTGGTACTTTATGTTTCTCTAGTGCCCACCACATGACTGACCTTGGTATCTTGTCGTACGCCTTCTCCAAGTCGATGAACACCATATGCAAGTCCTTCTTCTTCTCCCTATATCTCTCCATAAGCTGACGAAGCAAGAAAACCGCCTCCATTGTAGACCTCCCAGGCATAAAACCAAACTGGTTTTTAGTGACATTAGTCACTTTCCTCAGGCGGTGTTCAATCACTCTCTTCCAAAGCTTCATAGTATGACTCATAAGCTTAATACCTCGATAATTAGTACAACTTTGAATATCTCCTTTATTTTTGAAGATAGGTACTAATATACTTTTCCTCCATTCTTCGGACATCTTGTTTGACTGAAAAATATGGTTGAATAGCTTTGTGAGCCATACTATTGCCACGTCCCCAAGGCATCTCCGCACCTCAATAGGGACATCATCAGGGCCGAGGGCCTTTCCTCCTTTCATCCTTTTTAAGGCCTCCTTAACCTCAAACTCTTGTATCCTCCGAACAAACCGCTTGTTGGAGTCATCAAAGGAGTCATCCAACTCAACCATAGTGCTCCCATTCTCATCATTGAATAGCCCATTAAGTAATCACGCCATCTATTCTTAATCTCTTCATCCTTCACTAGAATGCGGTCAGTCTCATCTTTGATGCATTTAACTTGATTGAAATCGCTCATCTTTCTCTCACGGATTTTTGCTACCTTGTATGTCTTTTTCACCTTCTTTTGTCTCTAGTCTCTCATATAACTTATCATAGGCATGTCCTCTTGCCTTACTCATAGGCCGCCTTGCATTCTTTTTAACCTCTTTGTACTTAAGCATGTTGCTTGTCCTTCTATCATTATGCCAGCTTGTTGTGGATGCGTTTGTGGGCCGCCAATATGGTCGGCGTGGGGCCCACAAAGCCCACAACTAGGCTGGCCAGGCCCTGTAGCCGCACCAGGAGGATATTTAGAAGAATTAATTGGATAATGTTTAGGAATAAAAGAGAGTTATAGATTGAGTCAGTTTAGATAGAAAGAAATAGACTAAAAAAGGGAAGAAAAGAATCCTAGTCAGTTTGGGGGATTATCCCCAAATCGACTAGGAGTAGGCTGCGGCCAAGGGGGGGGTCCTGTCCCCCCTTTATAAGCAGCTCCCCTCCCTCATGTTTTGATCATCCAGGAAAAAATAAGAATCTCCGTTGAGGGCTGTTCTTCTCCTTGGATCACGGTGGCTTCGAACCCTAACCCTAGCCGCCGTGACCAGCTACTTTGTCCCCCACGTTACGTACTGCGCAGCTGCCCCCACGCCTCCTCGCTGCTGGTTTCTCCCCTGCGCAGCCCTAAGCGCAGCCAAGGGGTCTCCCCCCTCTCTGTTTCTCAGCATTTGGTATCAAGAGACTCCGGGGCAGCTACCATGTCCGGCCTCGTGGACGATTCTGGGACTTTCACCCTCCAAGATCTCGGCAACATGATGAGCAAGATGATGGGGCAGATAGACACCATCAACAAGCGCTTGGACCGCCACGATATGCGCCTTGCGCGCGTTGAGAAGGCACCGGAGCGGGAGCTCTCCGATGACGAGGACTTGCAACAAAACTCACCGCAGGGCAGCAACCTTCCCCGCAGCTACGGCAGCGGCAAGGGCGACGGCGGTGGCAGCGGCGGTCATGGCGGCAACGACGACCACTACAGTACCAGGCGCCCACCGGGACGCCCGACCTTCGATGACAGCGGGCTGCGTCGTCACAAGGTCAATTTCCCCAAGTTTGACGGGGAAACAGATCCGCTGCCCTGGCTCACCAAGTGTGAGACATACTTCCGAGGGACACGTACGATGCCAGAAGAAAAGGTGTGGCTCGCGTCTCTCCACCTGGAGGGTGTCGCGGCTGAGTGGTACACTGCTCTAGAACGTGACTGTGGTATCGTGTCCTGGGAGCGGTTCGCGGACTTCGTCAACATGCGCTTCGGGCCTCCGCTCCGCTCCAACGACCTGGCGGAAATTAAAGATCTCCGTCGTACTGGCACGGTTGAGGAATATCAGCGTCAATTCCTGGTCCTTCTTTGTCGTTGCGAGGACCTCAGCCAGCGCCAGCAGATCAACCTCTTCATAGCTGGCCTCGGCGAGCCACTTAGAACGGATGTGGAGCTGCAGTTTCCCACTAATCTACAAACCGCCATGAGTCTGGCCAGAGCCTTTGAACGTCGACTTGCGGCAATAACAGATAGCGAAATACAAAAGGGGCCTCTCAACGCTCCACGCGCTCTTCTATTGTGTCCCGCGCCTCTACTACGGCCTCAAGTGGCAGTTCTACAGCACCCGCCCCGGCATCGTCAACAACGGCATCTTCTCGCCCGCGCTTCAAACGCCTTACACCCGATGAGATGGCTGCTAAGCGGGCAAGCGGCGAGTGCTATCACTGCCCTGAGCGGTACACACCGGACCATAAGTGTGCCGGCAAAGGAATCTTCCTTCTGGAGCTTGACGACGATGATGACGTTGACGCGACCATAGCTGATATGGGCATCTCCTTACACGCCCTGACCGGCATCGACTTCGCCAACACAATGAAGCTCCAGGTCTACGTCCACGGCAACCTACTGACAGCATTGGTCGACACAGGGTCCACTCACACCTTCATCAGGGAACCACTCATCAAGGAGCTCGACCTGATGATGTTGCCACGATCAGGCGTCGGCGTCCGAGTCGCCAACGGCGACTCTATCTCTTGTACAGGCATCTGTCCACGTGTACCCTTGATGATTGCAGGGGATCGCTTCGACATCACATGCTACGCACTCCCACTGGACGGCTTCGACTTTGTTCTAGGAGTCCAGTGGCTGCGATCTTTGGGACCCATTCTTTGGGACCTTGAGGACCTCACGATGAAATTGTGGCGCGGGGACCGTGAGGTGATCTGGACGGGGCTGCGAAGTTCAACCCCGGTATGTGCCTCTCTAGCACCACCTACTGATATGATGAGCGCCCTCCTGGATGGCTTCCAGGACCTCCTCGACGAGCCACGCGGGCTTCCTCCTGCAAGACGCCACGACCACCAAATCAGGCTCCTGCCGGGCACAACTCCAGTAGCTGTCCGGCCGTACCGCTACCCCCAGCTTCTTAAAGACGAGATTGAGAAGCAATGCGCCGAGATGCTTCGCCAAGGCATCATTCGAGAATGCACATCTGCATTTTCCTCGCCAGTACTGTTGGTCCGAAAAGCCGACGGCACGTGGCGCTTCTGCATCGACTACCGCGAGCTCAACGCCAGAACTTTGAAAGACAAGTTCCCGATCCCGGTGGTTGACGAGCTACTGGACGAGCTTCACGGCGCAAGGTTCTTCACCAAGCTTGACCTCCGCAGCGGCTACTTTCAAGTGCGCATGCACTCGGACGACATTGAAAAGACAGCATTTCGAACTCATCGAGGCCACTATGAGTTCTTGGTGATGCCATTCGGCCTCACCAATGCGCCGTCCACGTTCCAGTCGTTGATGAACGACGTCCTCGACCCCTACATCAGAAAATTTGTGCTTGTCTTCTTTGATGACATATTGGTGTATAGGAGGTCCTGGGTCGAACACCTTCAGCACGTCAAGCAGGTGTTCCAGACACTACGGACAAACAAGCTGTTACTGAAGAAATCTAAGTGCTTCTTCGGCCAGGAGACTGTGTCCTACTTAGGACACATCATATCCGCTCACGACGTGGCAATGGATCCGACCAAGGTGGAGGCCGTGGAACGTTGGCCTACACCTCGGTCCTTACGAGCCTTGCGAGGTTTCCTCGGGCTCACCGGCTACTACCGCAAGTTCATTGCGGGGTATGGTGCGGTGGCCGCACCCCTCACCGCCCTCCTAAAGCGGGAAGCATTCTGCTGGATTGATGATGCGCAGGACGCTTTCTCCCAACTCAAGCAGGCGCTGGTGACAGCGCCTCTACTCCAAATGCCGGACTTCGACAAACGCTTCATCGTCGACTGCAACACGTCCGGCGCCGGCTTTGGGGCGGTTCTACACCAGGGCGACAGCGCCATAGCATTCTTCAGCCGCGCTGTAGCGACTCACCATCATAAGCTACCGGCATACAAGCGTGAGCTAATCGGTCTTGTGAAGGCCGTACTTCATTGAAGGCCTTACTTGTGGGGTCGTCCCTTCACTGTTCGGACTGATCACTTTAGCCTGAAATATATCCTGGATCAGCGACTCACGACGATTCCCCAACATGCTTGGGTGAGCAAACTTTTTGGTTATGATCTGCAGGTTGAGTACCGACCGGGGCGCTTGAATGGGGCAGCTGACGCCCTGTCCCGCCGCGACGAGGAAGACATAGCTATTCACGCCATATCCGCGCCAGTCTTTCCACTCTTCGACTCGCTCCGCGCGGAGATCGCTACAGACCAGCAGGCGCAGCAGCTATGTGCCCGACTCCGGGAGGGAGTCGCACCTGCTGACTGGGACGAACGCGACGGCCTTCTACTTCACAAGGGGAAGCTCTTCGTTCCCGACAAGTCCTCCTTGTGGCACTCTCTCCTAGCTGGGGCGCATGATGGGGGCCACGAAGGCATCCAGAAGACAGTACATCGGCTACGCCTCTCCTTCTACAACCCGTCCTTGCTACGGCGGGTGCGTGAGTATGTCCGCGGGTGTGCTACGTGCCAACGCAACAAGACTGATCATCTTCATCCAGCCGGCCTGCTACAACCGCTGCCTATACCGTCGGAAGTCTGGAGTGATATCTCCATGGACTTCATTGAAGGTTTTCCGAAAGTTGGTGGGAAATCAGTGATCTTGACAGTGGTAGATCGCTTCTCCAAGTATGCCCACTTCATTCCCCTGAGCCACCCTTACAGTGCTGCATCAGTGGCACGAGCGTTCTTCGACGACATCGTACGACTACATGGCTTTCCCTGCTCTATCGTCAGTGATCGCGACACCGTCTTCACCAGCCTCTTCTGGTCAGATTTGTTCCGGCTAGCCGGTGTCCAACTTCAGCTCAGCTCGGCCTTCCACCCGCAGTCTGACGGCCAATCTGAGGTCGTCAACAAGATCATCACTGTGTACCTCCGCTGCTTGGCTGGTGACCGACCAAAGACTTGGTTGCAGTAGCTTCCTTGGGCTGAGTATTGCTACAACACTTCCTACCAGACGGCCCTCAAATGCTCGCCCTTCAGAGTGGTCTATGGCAGGGACCCTCCGGCTCTTGTTGGTTACCAACCAGGCGTATCTAGAGTAGCAGCAGTGGATAAACAGCTAAAGGATAGAGATGAATTCTTAGCTGAAATCAAGAACAGGCTGGTACAAGCACAAGTCACCATAAAAAGCTATGAAGATAAGTTCCGCCGAGAGGTGGAATTTCAGATCGGTGATTGGGTTTGGCTGCGGCTTCATCAGAGGACAGCTGTGGGAGTAATGACGACGCCTTCTTCAAGGATTGGACCAAAATATTTTGGACCATATCATATCATTCAACGCATTGGGACTGTATCATATAAACTTCAGCTGCCTCCTCAAGCAAGGATACATGATGTCTTCCATGTGTCCCTGTTAAAGAAATTTGAAGGTCCTACTCCCATACAGGTGGTGCCTTTACCACCACTTCTCCATGGACGTGTTGTACCTACGCCTGAAAAAGTACAAAGGGTGCGTTTGAACAGAGGTGTCTGGGAGCTACTCGTCAAATGAGCATGACATTCTGAAGCTGATTCATCATGGGAGCAACTAGAAGATTTTAGGATGAAGCACCCCTCCTTTAAGCTCGAGGACGAGCTCTTTGTCGGTGTTAGACACTGTGATTATGTGTGTGTCACAGGGGCATATTAGTCATTAGTGAGGGATTAGGGTTAGGGGTAGTTTAGTCCTTTTCCCCCTCCTAATCCCTCTATATAATCAGACCTGTACCTCAGTACTACCATCCATCTAATACAGCCACCATTAGCCCTCTAATATGGTATCAGCTAGGAACTAATTAGGATTAGGGCCTAACCCTAATCCTAATGACCCAGGCCCAGCCGCCGCCGCCCCGCGTGCCTGCGCAGCAGGCCTCGCCGGCGCGCCAGCCGCCGGAGCCGCCGCCGC
Organism: Neostapfia colusana; assembly: GCA_030760725.1. NCBI lineage: Eukaryota > Viridiplantae > Streptophyta > Magnoliopsida > Poales > Poaceae > Neostapfia > Neostapfia colusana. The sequence goes on from JASWHV010000011.1 coordinate 24,942,990, forward strand.
TGAGGCAACGCGCGCCTGCGCCGCCGCCGCCCCGCGTGCCTGCGCTGCAGGCCTCGCCGCCGCCGCCGCCGCTGAGGCAATGCAGGCCTGCGCTGCCGCGCCGCCTGCTGCTGTTGCTGCCGCTGGTGCGCAGCCCGGCCACGCCGCCGCACCATCTAATGGGGCCGCCGCCTCTGCCGCAGGCGCACCCCCAGCCCGCGCCGTTGTGTCCCGGGGCGCCGCCGCCGGATCCGCGCCCGGGCTGCCCGATCTCGGGCAGAGCCGACGCGCGCCCGGATTCGGGTTCGCTGGGGTTGCTAGTGTGCACCCCAGCCACGCCGCTGCGCCGTTTGATAGGGCCACCGCCGCGCCGCCACCCTGGGCCGCCGTCGGCGCCGCGCCATTGCCCGGGGCCGCCCCGCTGCCACCACGCGCCGTCGGCGCTCCTGCAGCCCCCAGCACTGCCACCCCTCGAATCGCTGCTGCCTGGCCCGCCGTCGTCACCTCTGCAGCGCCCCACGATGGCGCCGCTACCTGGCCCGCAGCAGCTGCAGCCGCCCAGTGGGCCGCTGTTGCCTCTGCGGTGCCCCACGACGGTGCTGCTGCCTGGCCCGCAGCAGCTGCAGCCGCCCCTTGGGCTGCCGGTCCTGCAGTCCCCCACGACGGCGCCGCCTGGCCTGCTGCCGCCCTGGGAAGTGCCTCTCGGCCGCCATCGGCTGATGTACCTGGATCGGCTATTGCCTACTCTGTTGGCACCACCATCGAGGGTCCGAGCGCGTTGTCTTCCTTCCCGGCGCCGCCACCGCCGGGGCATGTCGCGACCCGTTCTACACCGTCGATCTACCGGCAGGGTCTCACGCCGTGTGGCCCTGACTGGGTGGTGGACTCCGGTGCCTCGTACCACACCACCCCTGACGTCGGTATCCTCTCCTCTACCCGCCCTTCCCGTCCCTCTGATCCTTCATCTATCGTTGTTGGGAATGGGTCGACTCTTCCAGTCACCTCAGTAGGTGACTCGGGTTCGCCGGATTCGTTTCAGCTACGTGATGTTCTTGTTGCCCCTGACATCATTCAGCATCTTCTTTCTGTTCGTCGTTTTACTACTGACAATCATGTTTCCCTTGAGTTTGATCCTTATGGTGTAACTGTGAAGGATCTTACTACTCGACGCTTTCTTTTTCGTTGTGATAGTACGGGTCCCCTGTACACGATGCGTCTTCCTGCTTCCGCTCTGCCTCTTGCCCTGACTACGACAGCATCTTCGACCATTTGGCATCGTCGGCTTGGCCACCCCGGTGTTGATGCTATGTCGAAGTTGTCTGGTAGTTCAGCGATTTCGTGTACTCAGGGTACTCATGAGTCTCTTTGCCATGCTTGTCAGTTGGGTCGCCATGTTCGACTTCCTTTTCCACACTCTGTCACTCGTGTCGAGCACACATTTGATTTGATTCATTGTGATCTTTGGACTTCACCTGTTCTTAGTGTCTCTGGATGCAAGTATTACTTGGTGGTCGTGGATGATTTTTCGCACTATTCGTGGACTTTTTCCTTGCGACAGAAGTCTGATACTTTCGGTACTCTTTCTCACTTCTTCGCTTGGGTGTCCACCCAGTTTGGGCGCACGATTCGTGCGGTCCAGTGCGACAACGGGCGCGAGTTTGACAACTCTACGTTCCGTGACTTTCTGCTTTCTCGCGGTGTTCAGTTACGCATGTCATGTCCGTACACTTCCCCCCAGAACGGCAAGGCTGAGCGCATGATTCGGACCACCAACGATGTCATGCGCTCCCTGATGTTTCAGGCTTCTACCCCTGCTCGCTACTGGGCGGAGGCGCTTCACACTGCCACCTACCTCATTAATCGCCTTCCTACTAAGGCGATTAGTGCTCCCACCCCTCACTTCGCTTTGTTCGGCACCCACCCTCTTTACGACCATCTTCGGGTCTTCGGGTGCGCTTGCTACCCTAACCTCTCTGCCACAGCTCCCCATAAGCTTGCGCCTCGCTCGACTCAGTGTGTTTTCCTTGGGTACTCCCCTGACCATAAGGGGTACAGGTGCCTTGACCCCACCACCCGTCGTATCTTGATCTCCCGACACGTCGTCTTCGACGAGTCTTCCTTTCCCTTTTCCACCCCGTCCTATGGCCCCGTCGCTGAGTTGGATTCCCTCTTCTCTACTGACCCCGAGGCCGCTCCTGTACAGCGACCTTGTCGGTTATCTCTTGCAGGTTACCCACCCGCTACGCCACGCACGACTTCGGCGTCTTCCACGCCACCTGTTGTGCCTTACGTGGCCCCGGCGTCCCTGACGCCACTTGCTGCGCCACGCGCGGCACCGGCGTCCCTGACGCCACCGGCTGCGCCACGCGCGGCACCGACGTCCCTGACGCCACCGGCTGCGCCACGCGCGGCCTCGGCGCCCCCGACGTCACCCACTGCACCACGCGCGGCCCCGGTGTCCCCGACGACGCCTGCTGCGCCAAGCGCGGCCTCTGCGTCCCCGACGTCGACTACTGCGCCACACACGGCCTCAGCTTCCCCGACATCACCTGTAGCAAGCCCGACGTCACCAGGCGCACCAGGAGCAGCACCGACGACGACTTCTCGCTTCGCCGACCCCGTACTTGCCTACCAGCGACGAGCACGGGGGGGCGGCCCTACTCCAGCTGCACCACGTGTGGCCCCGAGACGAGAGAAGGTCGTTGTACCCGAGCGCCCGGTGTACAACCCTCCTCTTCTCCACAGAGATCCTGGTCACGTCCACCCGATGGTGACTCGACGTGCATCCGGGAGTCTTCGTCCAATTGAGCGCTTCACCGGAGCTGCCTTCTCGTCGACGACTTCTCCACCGACCGACTCTTCTTCGATATCACCCATACCTACTTCCGTGCGTAGCGCCCTCGCCGATCCTCACTGGCGCCGCGCTATGGAGGAAGAGTATGAGGCTCTGCTTGCCAACCGGACCTGGGACCTGGTTCCCCGTCCTGGTCGTGGCAATGTTGTCACAGGCAAGTGGGTTTTCACGCACAAGAAGAAGGCAGACGGTACCTTGGAGAGGTACAAGGCTCGGTGGGTACTCCGGGGTTTCACTCAGCGCCCTGGAGTCGACTACGACGAGACCTTCAGCCCGGTGGTAAAGCCGGCGACGGTTCGTACCGTTCTGTCGCTAGCTCTCTCACGTTCTTGGCCTGTCCACCAGTTGGACGTCAAGAATGCCTTCCTCCACGGTACACTGACCGAGACGGTGTACTGCAGTCAGCCGGCAGGGTTTGTTGATTCAGCTCACCCAGACATGGTCTGTAAGCTGAACAAATCCCTATACGGACTGAAGCAGGCACCGCGAGCCTGGTATAGCCGGTTCGCCTCCTTCTTGGTCTCACAGGGGTTCGTCGAAGCTAAGTCGGACACTTCGCTGTTTGTCTATCGACGTGGCAGTGACACTGCTTACCTCCTACTGTACGTCGATGACATTGTACTAACAGCGTCTAGTCCGGCTCTGCTTCGGCGCACCATTTCTGCTTTACAGCAGGAGTTCGCTATGAAGGACCTGGGCCGTCTTCACCACTTCCTGGGCATTGCGGTCGAGGACCGACCAGGCGGCTTATTCCTTCACCAGCGACAGTACTGCCTGGATATTCTCCAGCGAGCGGGCATGACTGAGTGCAAGCCTTGCTCCACTCCAGTGGATACTCAGGCGAAGCTCTCCGCTACCGGCGGGACACCCGTCTCTGACCCCACTACTTACAGGAGTCTTGCAGGTGCTCTTCAGTACCTCACCTTCACCAGGCCGGATATCTCGTATGCAGTTCAGCAGGTGTGCCTCCACATGCATGACCCGAGGGAGCCGCACCTCACCGCTGTGAAGCGGATTCTTCGGTACCTACGAGGTACTCTTGACTACGGCCTCCTCCTTCGACGTGACACGGCCTCCGAGCTGGTCGTGTACACCGATGCTGATTGGGCAGGCTGCCCGGACACACGACGTTCTACTTCTGGGTACGCCGTCTTCCTGGGCGATAACCTCGTCTCCTGGTCCTCGAAGCGACAGCCCGTGGTGTCGCGTTCGAGTGCTGAGGCGGAGTATCGCGCCGTGGCTAACGGCGTAGCTGAGGCCTCCTGGCTCCAGCAGTTGCTTCAGGAGCTCCACACTTCCGTCGCCAGGAGCACCCTCATCTACTGCGACAACGTCAGCGCCGTGTACCTCTCCACCAACCCGGTCCAGCATCAGCGCACGAAACATGTGGAGATCGACCTCTACTTTGTTCGTGAGCGGGTTGCACGCGGCGAGATTCGGGTACACCATGTCCCAACGACGACGCAGTTCGCCGACATCTTCACGAAGGGTCTCCCGTCGTCGCTGTTCTCCGAGTTTCGGTCCAGTCTCAACATCTGCAGTGGCTAGATGTTATGACTGCGGGGGGGTGTTAGACACTGTGATTATGTGTGTGTCACAGGGGCATATTAGTCATTAGTGAGGGATTAGGGTTAGGGGTAGTTTAGTCCTTTTCCCCCTCCTAATCCCTCTATATAATCAGACCTGTACCTCAGTACTACCATCCATCTAATACAGCCACCATTAGCCCTCTAATAGTCGGGAAGGGGGGAAATGTTGTGGATGCGTTTGTGGGCCGCCAATATGGTCGGCGTGGGGCCCACAAAGCCCACAACTAGGCCGGCCAGGCCCTGCAGCCGCACCAGGAGGATATTTAGAAGAATTAATTGGATAATGTTTAGGAATAAAAGGGAGTTATAGATTGAGTCAGTTTAGATAGAAAGAAATAGACTAAAAAAGGGAAGAAAAGAATCCTAGTCAGTTTGGGGGATTATCCCCAAACCGACTAGGAGTAGGCTGCGGCCAAGGGGGGGTCCTGTCCCCCCTTTATAAGCAACCCCCCTCCCTCATGTTTTGATCATCCAGGAAAAAATAAGAATCCCCGTTGAGGGCTGTTCTTCTCCTTGGATCACGGTGGCTTCAAACCCTAACCCTAGCCGCCGTGACCAGCTACTTTGTCTCCCACGTTACGTACTGCGCAGCTGCCCCCACGCCTCCTCGCTGCTGGTTTCTCCCTTGCGCAGCCCTAAGCGCAGCCAAGGGGTCTCCCCCCTCCCTGTTTCTCAGCACAGCTCTTGTAACACTCCTTCTCCTTAATGGCCTTTTGTACATCCTCATTCCACCACCAAGTGTCTTTATCTATAAATTTCTTTCCTTTTGTCACACCGAACACCTCACTAGCTACCTTCCTTATGCAAGTTACCATCTTCACCCACATACTATCTGCATCTCCATTTTCTGCCCAGAGTCCTTCTGTGATCACCCTATTTTTAAAGGATTCTTGTGATTCACCTTTCAACTCCCACCACTTTGTTCTTGTGATTTTGACACCTTTGTCCCGCAAAGAACATGTATGGAAGCGAAAGTCTACTACCACAAGCTTATGTTGTGTCACAACACACTCCTCGGGGATCACTTACAATCTAGACACTCCCGTCTATCCTTTCTCCTAGTGAGGACAAAGTTAATCTGGCTAGAGTGTTGGACACTACTGAAGGTCACTAGGTGAGATTGCCTCTTCCTAAAGAGGGTGTTAGCTACCAACAGATCATAGGCTACGACAAAGTCTAGGATGTCCTTACCCTCTTGATTTCTATCGCCGCATCCAAAGACTCCATGTACTCCCTCAAATCCTAGGTTAGTTGCACCCACATGACCATTGAGATCTCCCCCTATGAGGAGTTTCTTGGTTATCGGTACACTACTAACCATATCCTCCAAGTCCTCCTAAAATTGCCTCGTAGCACTCATGTTGAGCCCAACTTGTGGGGCATAAGCACTAATGACGTTCAAGACAATGTCCTCAATTACTATCTTAATTAAGATGATCCTATCTCCTCGTCTTTGAACATCCACTACTCCATCCTTAAGACTCTTATCTATTAGAACACCTACGCCATTCCTAGTCCCAGCCAATCTAAAATACCAAAGCTTGAAACCGGTATTCTCGACTTCTCTCGCCTTTTGACCCGCCCATCTAGTCTCTTGTACACAAAGGATATTTACTCGTCTCTTAATGGCAACAACTACTAACTCACGTAGCTTCCTCGTCAAGGATCCTACATTCCAACTACCTACCCGAAATCTATGTTCCTCGGCTAGCTTCTTTACGCTTTGCACCCGTCGAGTAAGATGCAAAGACCCTTGCTCACTTATCACTACATCCGGGCGATGATGTAGCGCACCACTAAGGTGGTGGCGATTCGGCCCTTTCTCATTTAACACCATATCCGGGTTCCGATATGGCGCGCCACTAAGGCGGTGGCGACCCGGCCCTACCCACTTAACACCATACTCGGGTTCCGATATGACGCGTCGCTAAGAGGCCCCAACGAATTTCTATTGGGTTTCATTTCCATGAGAATGGCTAAGTGTAGTTGTTGGCTTGCCAAGTCTATCACAACCCCTCCTCCTTTATCCGGGCTTGGGACCGGCTATGTCATTACAACATAGGCGGAGTTACTGATTAAAGTATTCAATGTTAAATATATAGTCTACTTGACCCATGAGCCCATTTGGCCCTTGTGGCCCGTCCCTTCTTCGCCTTCTCTAAGCCTAACCGGAGGGGATCGATGTAGACAAAGTAGAGAGACCTTCATGACGTCGCCTCTGTTGTAACAGGGTATCAAAGCTAGGTTCCAGCCGTCGACCCCCCTAGCTTCGCTACTGGCGAGCCTCCTGCAGCACGCCGTCCATCCGATTGCCGCCGTGGTGTTGTAAATTCGGGAGTAATTAGTCTCCAATTTTCTCTAATTATCTCCCTTTTCTCATAATTACTCAAAGTATGGTTGGCTATATATATCTCCAATTACATAGAGTCCTAGTCGAATACTACCTGTGACGACTCGACCAAGTTGCCTACTCGACCCTTCTGAGGATCTCCCTGAGCTCCGCATCGGACGAACCATCGACGATACCTTCTCCTAAGGCTTCTAGGTTGACCCAGGGTAGTGCTACAACACCACGCCCAGGGCCCCATAGGAAGATGGACGGGTCGCCAATCGATCCACGATCGACGCTAGCTCCGCCCCGAGCCTCTTCTTCGAGAACTCTCCGAGCACCAAGCGGCACATGGAGCGCCCAACATCCCGAAGGTTATCAAAGCTCGACTGAAGAGCGTCGAGTTCCTCGGAGACCTTCCCTAGCCGAGCCTCAATGGAGTTTCTATTCGTGGAGGCCTCCTCAGGCAGACCCAGGATCAGATCCCAGGCCACGGTCACCGCAGATTCCTCCTCAGGCAGACCCAGGATCAGATCCCAGGCCACGGTCACCGCAGTTTGAATCTCCTGTAGATTCCTCTAGACTTCGTGTTAGACTATGTGTGTCAAGGGCCTATATATGTAACCCCCCTTTGCATTATCAACAATGAGTTCATTTCATTCCAACTTGGTGTTAGATTAAGGTTTCGGTCTCCATCCCACCCGCCGCCACTGTCGGTACCCTCGATATGGGGTACACCCGCGCACAGGGGAAAATGCCTAAGGACCTCGCCCTTCTCCGCAGGGAGAGCTCCGAAGGCGCCACGTGTCCAGCGGGGCCGGACCTCCCTCTCCTCAGAGGAGAGCTCCGGACCCGCCACGTGGCCAACTAAGTCGGACTTTCCTCTCCGCGGGGAGAGCTCCGAAGGCTCCACGTGTCCCGCGGGGCCAGACCTCCCTCTCCTTAGAGGAGAGCTCCGGCCTGCCACGTGGCTAGCAGCAGCCGGACCTCCCCCCTCCGCGGGGAGAGCTCCGAAGGCTCCACATGTCCCGCGGGGCTGGACCTCCCTCTCCTCAGAGGAGAGCTCCGGGCCCGCCACGTGGCCAGCAGAGCAACGCTGCCTGCCCCCGCGCGGTAGGCAGCAGGAGTAAAGACGCGCCATGCCTTGCCCGTACAAGGTATTCAAGGCCCGTGCCTTCCCAAGGCGCGGAGACACGGAGCACGCCTCTGTCAGGTGCCGTTGCGCCCAGTCGCATCACAGACTGGCGCGCCATGTCAGAGCCTGCCCGCCAATAAACACAGCGACAATACATCCCCTGCCGCCCCTGCCATTAACAACCACTACGACTAGCTTGCGGCATGGGCAGGACGGCAGAACGAAGACTCGGAAGCCTTCGCCAGAGACAACTACCGGCATAACTGCAGATACGGTAGATGGCAGGAAATCTCCCCGGGACCACCTGTCGGGTCCCGGGCCCACCTTGTAAGCCGCTCGAGCCTTGGACTATAAAAGGCTCAGGTAGGCAACGTTAGCAAGGGTTCGAACTCTGTTGACTCGCACTCTAGCCATCTCACACCCTCAAGCTCAGGACTCCGGTTCTGAGCAGCAAGCAATACAGCGAGCATCTCTGCTCACCGTGGACGTAGGGTTTTACGCTCCGGCGGCCTGAACCACGTAAAACTCCCCGTGTCAAGCTTCTCCCTCAATCGTCGCTAACGCTGAAGCTCTCCACGAGTGACTAGCCCCTCCGAAAAAGAACCTCCGCGGGCTGCCCAGTGCAGGCCCGGGGGAAGTGTCGGCTACACACTTCGACATTTGGTGCGCTAGGTAGGGGGCTTTTCCCTTGCGCGACGAGCTTCTGCCGACGAAGATGACGAAACTTCCTTCAGCGGCGAGCTCTCCTCCCCCGCGTTCAAGACGGACAGTGACTAGCGGGGACTAGGTCTCGACACACTCTGGGCGGAGTGTGTCGGCGCAAGCTGGAAGCCAGCAACCGACTCCGGCAGCGCCGACTCCGGCAACGCAGGCTCCAACGAGCGTGAGACCCTCTGCAGCGCTGAGCATCCCCCACGGGGGCGCGCTAGCTGCAGCAAGACCGCTACTGCGCAATCCACCTGCTAGGGACGCGTCTAGTCAGCGACCCAGCAGTGGATTCGCGAGGTAGACCGTCTCGTCGTCGCCGCCGCAAACCATCGGCTTCGGCGGGGACGACGCCCCGACCAACCGGCTGTGTCGCTGACGCGCATGCCAACGGTTGACGGGCAGACGGCGGATTCCCGCTCCATCAGGCTCCCATCGACGGACCTGAGGACGGAGCTGGAACGATGCCACTTGGGCAAAGATGCCTGAGTGTTTATCGAGCGACGACGAGAAAGGCGTCGCAACCAAGAGGCCGGCGACAGCATGACGTCTGCCTCGACCCAGCCTGAGGCGCAGACGTTCGCCACGCGATCTCTGCCCCAGGCATACGCCACACAGCATATGCCCCAGCCATATGCCCTGCAAATGGCGCTCCCGGTCTATGGCGCAGCCTTGCCCATACCGGGGTACACAGTGCCAGCAGCGAACCAAGTGTTCGCGGCACCAACGCCTGCAGCAACAGGAGCAAGATGTGCGGCCCTGGCGCCACACCTTCGCTTCGCAAGGTGGCCGCGCAAGTTTCGGCCGCACCTGCCCGAGAAGTACGACGACAGTGTCAACCCGGCGGAGTTCCTCCAGATCTACTCCACCGCCGTCCTTGTTACAGGAGGGGACGAGGCCGTCATGGCCAACTACTTCCCCGTCGCCTTGACCGTCCCAGCCCGGTCTTGGCTCATGAACCTCCCCCAGGGTTCCATAACCTCTTGGGGAGAGCTCTGTCGGCAGTTCACTGCTAACTTCGGCAGCTCCTACACCCGGCCTGGCACGGAGCTCGACCTCCACGCCGTCCAGCAACAACCTGGAGAGACGCTGCGCTCCTTCATCCAGCGGTTCTCCTAGGTACGGAACACCATCCCGCATATCCAAAATGCTTCTGTGGTGGTGGCGTTCCGGCAGGGTGTACGGGACAAGAAGATGCTTGAGAAGCTCGCAACTAGAAGATCCGGACCTCCCCATTCTCATGGGGCGAGTTCCGGAGACCTCCGGGGCCCTTAATACAATAAGGACCCGGGGAAGGTGTCTGTGCAGAGCTTCGAGATTGGTGAAGGTCTCTGAGTACCTTGCGGAGCTAAGGGCTCGGCCAGGCAAAACCAAGAAGGAGATAAGAGCACACAGACACGAAAAGTCGCAAGAGTTTATTTAGTCAAGGCTCCATGAGCTGGACTACAGACTCAAAAAAAAAGGGAGATACAAGTCCTAGGGTTCCCCTGGCTCACGCCGGAACCTAGAGGCTACAAGGGTGGCCACGTCCCCGACTTCAGCCCTGGCGGCTTCTTCCCGCTCCATGGCAGGGCCCTGTCTCGCTGGCTCTAGCGAAAAAGAAGGGTCCCGGCTCCGGAAGCACGTCAACACGTGCGTGGCAACCTCCACGGCCAGGCCCCGACCCTCTGCCTCGAGCTCGCCGGCGACCACCGCATCTAGCCTGCTCAGCTTGGCGCCAATTGACTCGAGCGCGGGGATCACCTCGGCCACCTTCAGTGCAGGGGCCGCTGTCTTCACCGGACTGAAGCCAAGGGGGACCAGGGCGGACACTGCCTGGTCGACAAAGCTCGAGACCGCACGGGCCTCGGAAGACCGCGAGGCCAAGAGCTCCTCTACCTCGCGGCGGGCTGCCAGCAAGGCGTCGTGGCTCCCCTCGGAGAATTCCTTCTCCCTGGCCGCCAGAGAGCTTTCTCGAAGGCGGAGGTTCCGGGCGACCCGCTCCAACTTTGAAGCCCGGAAGTTGGCAGCCAGCTCCAGATCCAGGATCGCCTGGCGCTCTCGGGAGACCTGCCCCTCCCTCGTGGCAAGGTCTGCCTTCCGGGCCTCTAGCTCCGTGGCCCGGGCTCGCAGGTCGCCCTCGCCCGCCGCCAGCCGCGCGGCGACTCTCTCCGCCTCGGCCGCCACGGAGCGCTCACGGTGCGCCAACCTCTGCCGCACCTCCTCCAGGGCAGAGAAGTTCTCCTCGGCCCGGGCATGCGCCTCAAGGGCCTCCTTGTGGAGCCGCCGCGTCTCGGAGTCCAGACGGTCGACGACCCGCTTCTGTCGGTCGAGGAGCGCCTCCATGATATCAAGCGACTCCCGCTTGGAGTCGAGCTCCCCCTTGACCTTTGCGGTCCGCTCCCGCAAAAGGTTCCCCCAGGTGAGGAGGCGATCCCTCTCAACCACCTGCTCCTCTCGCTCGCGACCGAGCGCGGCCAAGACCTGCCGGACGCTCGTCTGGGCGAGCACGAGAGCGTCTGCCAGGGGCAGTGGGGCAGCAGAGGCCGAAGCGGTGCCCTCGACCTCCTCCATCACGTCGTATTCAAGAGAAGACGACACACCGACAACCCGGATGAGACGCCGGTCAGGAGAAGCCGGCACCGGGACGGGCTCGCTCCCATCATGCCCTGGTTCGATGCCCCCCGTAAGGCCGGTGGTAGTTCCTTCCGCTCCGGCAACAGGAGGCGGGACTTCGATAGCCGGACCCGCCGAACCCTCGCCGACAGCTGGCTCCTGAGCCAGTGAAGAAGGACGACTGGAGGGTGTCGACGCTGCCATAGAAGCCGGGCCGACTGGTACAGGAGGAACTTGCGCTGACTTGGGGGCCGCGGCTACCGACACGGCAAGAGGAGTCGACGCTGCCATAGAATCCGGGCTGACCGGTACAGGAGGAACTTGCGTTGGCTTGGGGGCCGCGGCAACCGACCCGGCTTCTGAGTGCTGCGGCGCAGACCCCCCATCAGTCGGGGATGGCCGAGAAACACGAGCACTCCAACGGGCTCTGAACCCCGGCTTCCGAGCCAGGGTAGGACCACTAGAGCCCGCCGTCACCGCCGACGGCCCCGCAGTCGCCCGGGCTGACGGAGCAGGGGATGCTTCTGAAGCCCCCCTCGACGCGTCAACAGTTTCCTTGGAGACTCCACCGCCTGAGGAGGGAGGACGCGACGCCCGGGAACCTTCAGCCTGTCGTCGCTCAAGAGGAGTCCTGTCGGGATGATGAGCCTGAGACCTCTTGGGGTCGCCACCGGACGGGGCACCATCTCCAGAAGCAGGGCGTGCATGCGCCCTGGATCCCTGACTCGGCGTAGACGCCGCCGCCGGAGGAGATCGAGCGCGCTTCTTCTCCGGAGGCGGGTTGGAAGCCATGGCAGAAGACAAAGGCGCAAGAGCTCAAGGAAGGTGCAAGCGCTGGGAAGTGCGAAGGGAAGCCGCGATGCGGGTAAGATCCCCTTTTAAAACTTCCCAGGTGCGATTCAAAGCGATTCGAAACTCTTTGAATACGTCGTTTGGGCAACCGCTTTGGCTCCAAGACCAAGCGTCGATGACAAGTGGACCCAAGTCGTCTAGCTGAAGCGGTGGGCCAAGGAGTCAGTCTCCCAAGGAGACGAGCCGGCAAGACGCTCCGGCGGTTCCCGAAAAAAGCGCTGTGACGTGCAGAAGTGGCAGCCTTGGGAACCGCCACAGTAAAAGCAACCATCAAGTGGGTACACGCTCCCACGATCTCGCGGCTTTTCGTGCTCCGGCAACGGTCTATGCGGGACTTAGAGAAAGTGCGCGGAATGGAAGAGACGGAGGTCCCACCTCGGGCTCGCTATCTCCCCCGAGATGGGCCCGGGGGCCACTGTCGGTACCCTCAATATGGGGTACCCCCGCGCACAGGGGAAAATGCCTAAGGACCTCGCCCTTCTCCGTGGGGAGAGCTCCGAAGGCTCCAAGTGCCCCGCGGGGCCGGACCTTCCTCTCCTCAGAGGAGAGCTCCGGGCCCGCCACGTGGCCAGCAGCAGCCGGACCTCCCCCCTCCGCGGGGAGAGCTCCGAAGGCTCCACGTGCCTCGCGGGGCCGGACCTCCCTCTCCTCAGAGGAGAGCTCCGGGCCCGCCACGTGGCCAGCAGCAGCCGGACCTCCCCCCTCCGCGGGGAGAGCTCCGAAGGCTCCACGTGTCCCGCGGGGCCGGACCTCCCTCTCCTCAGAGGAGAGCTCTGGGCCCGCCACGTGGCCAGCAGAGCAACGCTGCCTGCCCCCGCGCGGTAGGCAGCAGGAGTAAAGATGCGCCATGCCTTGCCCGTACAAGGTATTCAAGGCCCGCGCCTTCCCAAGGCGCGGAGACACGGAGCACGCCTCTGTTAGGTGTCGTTGCGCCCAGTCGCATCACAGACTGGCGCGCCGTGTCAGAGCCTGCCCGCCAATAAACACGGCGACGAGATATCCCCTACCGCCCCTGCCATCAACAACCACTACGAGTAGCTTGCGGCATGGGCAGGGCGGCAGAACGAAGACTCGGAAGCCTTCGTCAGAGACAACTACCGGCATAACTGCAGATACGATAGATGGCAGGAAATCTCTCCGGGACCACCTGTCGTGTCCCGGGCTCACCTTGTAAGCCGCTCGAGCCTTGGACTATAAAAGGCTCGGGTAGGCAACATTAGCAAGGGTTCGAACTCTGTTGACTCGCACTCTAGCCATCTCACACCCTCAAGCTCAGGACTCCGGTTCTGAGCAGCAAGTAATACAGCGAGCATCTCTGCTCACCGTGGACGTAGGGTTTTACGCTCCGGCGGCCTGAACCACGTAAAACTCCCCGTGTCAAGCTTCTCCCTCAATCGTCCCTAACGCTGAAGCTCTCCGCGAGTGACTAGCCCCTCCGAAAAAGAACCTCCGCGGGCTGCCCAGTGCAGGCCCGGGGGAAGTGTCGGCTACACACTTCGACAGCCACCCTCTCCTCTTCTCTCTCCCACCACCACCACCAGCCGCTGCTGCCTCCTCCATGTAGCAGCGCCGCCGCAGCCCTGCCATCGTGTCGTCGGCGTGTCTCTGGACGTCACCGCCGCTGTGCAGCGGCCGCACAACGCCATCCCCGAGCGCCGCTGCCGGCTTCCCCAGCCCCGGGCGGCGCGGCCGGATCCGCCGTCGGGAGCGGCACCTCCGCATCCTCCGCTTCAAGCCCTACGCCGCGCTGCTTCCGTGGCCGAGCTCGCCGCGCGGCCGCTCGCGGGCAAGCCCCCACCGCGCCGCCGCCGTCGGCCTTCCGCCTCGCGGGCTCAGCCCTCTCCACCGCTGCCGCGTCATTGCCTTGAGCAGGCGCCGCCACCTTGCCCGCGCGCTGCTGCCGGCCGGCGAGCACGCGGCGGCCCGCCTCGCACCTTCACCAGGCCTGCCTGGCGCGGCTAGATCCGCCGCCATCCTCCTCGCCGTCGGCTTTCCCAACTCCGACGCGGCCGGATCCATCATCGCCGCGCCTCTCACCGTCGCGAGAGGCAGGGCCATCGTCGCCGCAGATTTGCCGCCGCCCGCCCCGCGTCTCCCCTGTTCCACTCGCTGCTGCCGCACCTCTGATGCCCGCCGCCGCTGCCGCGTCTCTGACGCCCACACCTCTGCTCCCCCCATGGCCGCAGCAGCGCCACCGCTCCTCCCCATGGCCGCTGCGGCGCCTTCATCCCTCCTACCCCGCGCTGCCGGCCTTGCATGCACGTTCCTGCCCTCCTACCCCACGCTGCCGGCCTTCCTCGCGCGTCCCTGCTCTCCTTCCCCGCGCCGTCGGCCTTCGCCGCGCGCATACCTCCTACCGCGCGCTGCCGGCCTTCCGAGCGCGTCCCTGACCTCCTAGCCCCCGCCATCGACCTTCGACGTGCGCATCCCTCCTACCCCGCGCTGTCGGCTTTCCGCCCGCGTCCCTGCCCTCCTACCCCACGCTGCCGGCCTTCCGCGCGCGTCCTTGCCCTCCTACCCCGCACTGCCAGCCTTCCGCGCGCGTTCCTTCCCTCCTATCTCGCGCTGCTGGCCTTCCACGCACGTCCCTGCCTTGCTACCTTGCGCCGTCGGCCTTCGCCGCGCGCACCCCTCCTACCCTGCGCTGGCGGCCTTCCACGCGCATCCCTCATCCTACTCCGCACCGCCGGCTTTTCGCATGCGTCGCCGTCCTCCGCCACGCGCACTTAGGCCATCTCTACCGGCCGTGCCCCTCATGGCGAGGTGTTTGCGGCCCACTCCGTCCTCATCACCGCTCGGGAGCGTGAGTGGGCTCTTCTATGGTGTTCTCCGCGGGAAGCTGTTAGAGTGTGTGTTTACTTATGTTTGTAGGGTATTTTGGTCCAGTCTCAACATCTGCCACGGCTAGATGTTGTGACTGTGAGGGGGTCTTATTAAAATATGTTTGTGTTTCCTCATGTAGTAAGTGTGCTGTTGTCCAGTCTCTAACATCTGTCGCAGCTAGAGTTTGAACTGCGGGGGGATGTTAGACTGTGTGTGTCAAGGGCCTATATATGTAACCCCCCCTTTGCATTATCAATAATGAGTTCATTTCCTTCTAACTCAGAGCCGAGAACAAAGAGCCACGAGCTCCTCGTCTTGGTCGTGAAGATTCATCTCCTCCTCGGCCAGCAGACCCTTCGTCTCTAAGAGGAGCAACACAGGGCTAAGCACGAAGGCGCCGAGAGAAATCACAGGGATGAAAAGAAGTCCTACTGGAGAGTTGACGATCCGCCGCAACCACAGCGTCCCGAGCTACCCGAGCCTCCTCGGTGCTGGCATCCGCGGCCATCCGCGGACTGGCTGCCTCATCCGAAGCGGCCTGAGCTTCCTCCCGAGCTTTCGCAAGCTCGACACTAGCCGCCGCCGCCTGGCGATCGCGGCTGCCCCATCCTCAGCAGTTCGCGCGACCTCCACGTGGACTTGTGCAAGCTTCGCCCGTGCCGCCGCTAGCTTGGACTCCGCCTCCACTCGATGAAGATCGCTCTCTGGAGCAAGTCACGACACCATCCCCTGTAAAAGTAAGAAAAAACCCAAGGTAAAACAAAACGCTCAGCGGAAAAGGTGAAAGCAGAACCAAGACCCTCACCCGACCACCGGGAGTCGCCCTCTGAAGTCGGTCAAGCGCACCTCCCACACACTCGTACCCAGCTACGATGCTCGCTCGAGCGGCAACAAGCTCGGTGCAGGAGCTATCGACATCCTCGCAAGACCGCTCCCACATCGCAAGCTCGAACGGCGAGACATCTAGCATAAGGGCGGGGCCACCTCGGTTGGCCACTAGCGTCGACTCTTCTACGTCGTGAGCGGGAGTCTCACGAGCAGAGCCGGAACCGTCCAAATAGGACTCCTCAGGTTGGGCATGGCATTGTGTGAGGAATAAACTAGAAAATTGCCCCAATTCCTAATGTCATCCTCTCTCTCAATGAGAGTAAGAGTCTAGCTACTAACAAGCAGAGGAAGGAGGCAGCGATGCTGGGCCCGCGGCTGGCCCAGCGGTGTTCGCAACCAAGACCCCAGCTGATCCCGGACCCACAGGGGCGACCACAGGCGAGGGCGACCGTTCCCTCCCCATAACCACTGTCGGACGAGCCGCCTCCGCCGGTTTCTCAATCGTAACGCCGACGCCCGGGTCCAACCTCCTGCATCACAAAAAACAGTAAGAAAGCCGCACACCCTCACCGCCAAACCTCCTGCATCTCGACGGTAATGGACCTCAGAATCCAAGAGAGGACCACACTGTCCATATGGATCCAAGAGGGGGCCATCGGGCACCCGTCGGTGAGGACGCGATTGTCGAGGGCATAGCGCCCCAGGGTGAGGAGAACGAGGTCGCACCAACGGACGGAGAAGGAGGAAGCGGGGTTGAGGATGACCAGGACAAGCAACCTGATGTCCTGGGCACCGATGACCTGGGTGTGGAGGTTGGCGACGACGGAAGCCTCGTAGGAGAGGTGATCTGTGGCGTCGTCATGGGGAAGAGAGGCACCAACGACCGTTGAGCTGGTGGCTGTGGGAGATGAGGAGAGAGAGGCCTAGGATTACAGCCTGATACCATAATAGAGGATGAAAATTGGATTAATTACTGATAGGGTGTCAAGGGTACATATATAGGAGTACAAGGCTTGAGGGCTAAGTAGCCTCATGGCTAATGACCAAATTATCCTCTAATCCTAATACACCCAATACATATATGCTAACACTTCACTTACCCACAGGCTAAGAAAGACTAGACTTGCAACTAAGAAAACTGACCTGGCTAAGGAAAAAGGCTAATACTAGTCAGACTACAACGATTACTACTAATAGTAGGAAGCCTATCACTCGCAAGGTATCTGATGCCCAATGAAGAGGTAATTGTTTAGTTATGAAAGGTGGTCCCCCTTGTGTCATATGTCCGGAAGGACAACCTATGGTAATAAGGAACCATCGTGTTGCTGGAGAGCAAACCAACCGATGGAACTACCCATCGTAGTTGGTTTGTGGCATGACGTGAAGACTGTTGAATGATGTGTGGTTTGCTTCTTTGCCTCCGTGGCCTTGCACGTGACCCTCAAAGTCAGCGTGGAGGTTGCTATAGAAATTTTTCAGCTTGGTCCTGGATTTATTGATGGAGTCAACATGGTCTGGGAGCTGGGCGATGGTGTTGAACTTGGAGGCGATGGCTGCCTGGGAGTCCACGGAGATCTTCTAGAATATCCCTATGATGAGGGTGACAGGGATGGTATTGCTGTGGTTGGGAGACATGGCTATGATTGTGGCTAGGATCTGAGCTGGTCTCTGAATACTGGATGTTGTGGATGTACTTGCCTTGGGAAAAAGTCCTAGTCAAATATCATCGCACCTTCCCTAGTTTATCAAGACTTCTTTTCTGCTTTTCATATAGACAGAAAGGGTGGGGCTGCAGCTGCACCCTTTCCCTGGTGTCACAGCAAGGGCAGCAGTAGACTGCTGGTGCCGGATTAGGCTGGGCCAGGACGGCCATGGGCATTTGGCCCATTACAATGATAACCATTGTCTGTGCAGGAGCATCATTGCATGGATTTTTCATGTGTTTGCCCCCTTCAGCTTCTATACTTTAAAGCTACACCTCTTTAGATAACCCACTAGAAACTATTCTTTGATTACATATTGGCGTCCATATTTACTATCCTCTTTTTTTGCCCTTAACGTTGTTGTTTCATAAACTTTGTTATTTAGGCAATTATAATGGTTTCTGTTACTAGGTGCTTGCTTAAACTAATGAAGAACCTCACAAGGAATTCTAGACGCTGCCAGTATAAAAAACTATTTCTGAAGCACTGTTCTGTGAATTCCAAGGTACATATGAAAAGACCATTTTAATGTTGCAATCTGTTAGCTGTATTCCATGTCCATCCTTTTCAATGGACAAGCAAAATATGATCTGTGTTTTAAAATGATGCATTCTACGCATATTTATAATAGATATCATCACTGCTGACCTGTTCAATGCAGTTAGTTACTTGCTTCTATATTGCTTATTGCTTTTTTTTGTAAACTTTAACTCCTTAAAAGAAAGTCCATTCAAATATGGATTATGGAAGGACGGTTTGTTGTCATAGTATAAAAAATTGGCCTCAACTTTTTTATTTTTTGATTAACAACCCAATGCAAACTGTTGATCCCAGTGTGTACAGTGCTCTACCTTCAACAGAAATAGGAGAGATCCACAGTCCCCAACTACTGAAATTTTGTATTTTAAAGAAAACAAAATTACAGTGCTCTACACTGAGGGATATGGTTCTTGGCATCCTAAATTGTTCTGAATGGCAAACTAATGGATCAAAGTTATACTCTTTTTCTTTTACTATAAAACAGGTTGCAACTAATGTGGCCAACGATGGTGAAAACTTACAGCATTCAAGTGGAGGAAAGTCGTCATATTTTGATCAATCTTTTGCTCAGTTGGAGGCTTATAGTACGCATCAGCAAGTAGTTTCCTTTATCTGGTCAGTGCTGACACGAATTGTACCAGAGCCATTACTTGGAAACTCTAACAGTAAGAGGTCTTTGAGGATAAACATTTGGAAGTTTATAGATCTGCGTAGGTTTGAAACATGTCACCTATGTGATTGTATTCGTGAGCTGAAAGTATCAGATTATTCTTGGATATCCAATATTATGTCATGTTGCTTTTGTTCTGCTCAGAAGGTGAGAGAAATTGGATTATCAAATGGTTCAAATGGGCAGAAATGCATGAATCTTCTTCGTTGCTGGATTAATTGGTTGTTTTCTGATATTGTGATACCACTAATTCAAGCATACTTTTATATTACTGAAAGGGAATCAAGACGATATGATGTTTTCTATTATCCAAAACCAGTCTGGAGAGATTTAACTAACAATGCCATTGCTTCCCTAAATAGGCAAAATTTCAAGATTTTGCGTGGTACATCCATAAGAGCAATAAAATATTTATGCAGTTCATCAAGAGTGAGGTTCGTTCCAAAAGCAAAAGATATGAGACCTTTGGTAAACCTTAAAGCCCAATCAAAGGATGGGCTTCTCAATAAGTGTCACTTGATTATAAAAAAAATAAGGGATGAGAACCCTGAGATATTTGGTTCTTCTGTTTTTGACTACAATAATGTACACAAGAATCTTACCCATTTTATTTCCTCAATAAGAAGCCACCTGAAGGAGCAAAAGAAGATATATATCGTCGTTGCTGATGTTTCAAAGGCATTTGATTGTATAAATCATGATATGCTACTGAAAGCTATGGATAGTGTTCTGAAGTGTGATGACTATGTTATGAGGAAATGCACCAAGGTTGTTTGCAATAGGTCTAAAAATACCATTTATCGTTTTGATTCAAATTTCTGTATCAGCAACGGTGACAATATCGGTGAATTCTCAATTCAGTTGTCATCAGGTGGCGGCATTTTAGTTGATCAGGTACTATGTCTATATCATAATTTATTTCATATCATCTACAGGTGTTGGTTGTGGAACATGATTTTGTTGAAATAGATGTAGTAACCAGTAAAGCATATTTGAAGGTGTCAGTAATTATTAGTAAAATGAGCTAAACTATCTGAAACAATGTAGCTACAAATTTACACAAGGACTGATTCAGTTTTTGCTGTATGCTAAATTCCTTCCTGCTACATGATGATGATTTACAGTATATACAATACATTGGTACATGGCCTCAGGTGACTGAACTGCCATAGATTCTTATCTTGGCTAGGTTATGGCATATAAATATATAACTATTAGATGAAATAATTTTGCTGGCAAAAAAAGTTTGGCATCTCCAATCTTGGAAAATTATTAAGCTGTTGGGTAAATCAGGATTTGATATATTCATACGTCACTTACTCTCTGTTCTATAAAGTAGTATATCTTGGCTGCCTTTCTACAGCGCATACGCGGAGTTGGTCTGTGAGCTGGTCCTTGCGGTGACAAATTCAGTAACAATGCTTCCATTTCCCATGCTTTTGCGGATGAAGTGATAGTACAAATCAATGTCCTTGCTTCTCTTGTGGAAGACGGATTTTTGTTCAGCGCAAGGGCAGACATTCTGTCCATTCTGAGCTTCACGCTTCTGGTATTAACTCCCCTTAGGTTACCAAGTAGTCGTGCAAGCTAGATGGCTTGGGTTGCCGCCGTGGCAGCGGCAACGTACTCTACTTTACAGGAAGGTAGCCACAATCTGTTGATTCGCCGATTGGCAGCTGATTAGGCTAGAATGAAGGAAGATGAGAGCACCTGAGATGCTCCTGGGTGTCAATGTCATTGGTATGGTTGCTGTTGGTGTAGCCAATCAACTATCCTCCCCTGTTCCACTCTTGTAATAGAGGCCATAGTCACTCAAGTTAGCAATGTAACGCAACAACCGCTTCACTTCTTCCAGAAATGTTCTGATGTGGGGGCGCTCCATGAAGTGGCTTAGATAGTTGACCACAAAGGAGATGCCAGGTCTCGTATGGACAAGGTAGATGAGACTGTCGAGCTGTTGCAGCACAATTTTAGCTGCAATTCCATTGGCTCGACATAGGTTGCATCCTCGCACCTCGGCAGTCTAGGATCCGCTTGGTATAGATGGATTGGCTCAGGCCGATTTCCCCATAGTGCTGGCGCACCTCGATCCCTAGGTAGGAGAGGTGCTCGAGGTCACTCATGAATATTAGAGGAGTAAGATTGGATTAATCATTGATAGTGTTAGGGGTATACATATATAAGGCTACACGAATCGAGAGCCAAGTAGCCTATTGGCTAATGACGAAAATACCCTCTAACAATTAGAATTGAGCCTTATGTTAGACTGCACTTGTATTAGGGTACTATAGGGGCAGTTTAGTCCTTTTGTATTAGGCTCCTTGGCCCCCAAGTTAGGGTTCCTTGGCCCTTAAGTTTTGTACCCATATATATGTACCTCTTGGCTGATTAATGGAACTATCTTTCCCCCTCTAATTTGGTATCAGATTATTCTCTCCTCTCCCCTCTCTCCTCTTCTCCTGATGCCGGGTATTCCCGCATCCACGGGCGCCGCCGCCGCCAGCCGGCTCCCCTCCCCCTCCCCCCTTCATCGCCGGTCTGGAGCCTCTCTCCGTCGCCAGCCCGACCACGGCCGCCTCCGGATCCGGCGCCGCCGGCCCCGTCGCCGTCTCCCCTGCGCGCGCCGCTGGCCACGCTGCCGCCTCCCCTGTGAGTGCCGCCGCCGGCCTCACCGCCGCCTTCCCTGGGCGCGCCGCCGCCGTGCTGCTCAGCCCCGGCTCGGGTGCTGCCGGCCACGCCGCCGCCGCCGGGCTCCTCGGCCCCGGCTCGGGTGCCGCCGACCACGCCGCCGCCTCCCTCGGCCTCCCCATCGCCGCCTGGCCGTCAGGCCTCGCCGCCGGCCCGGCTGGACCCGCCGCCGGCCAGCTCCGCCCCACTACCGCCGGGCCCCGCCTGCGGCGCCACTGGACTCGTCGGTGCTCCTGGACTCGCCGCCGGCCTGGCCAGCCACGCCGTCGCTGCTGGATCCGGGGGACACCCCTCGTCGCACGTCTCCGACGTCACAGCTGCCCTGGCCATCTCCGACGTCGACAGCGACCACGCCGGCGACATTGAAAACCAGTAAGAGCACGAGTGAGATTCTCTTCTTCTTTGGCAAGTGCCTCGTTAGCTGGCAGTCAGTCAAGCAGCAGGTGGTGGCCATGTCCAGCTGTGAGGCTGAGTACATAGCGGCCTCCACCGCTTCGACTCAGACGCTCTGGCTTGTTCGACTGCTTGATGATCTCCTCGGCAGAGACACTGGAGCGGTGGAACTCAGGATGGATAACAAGTCCGCTCTGGCCCTGGCAAAGAACCCCGTTTTCCATGAACGGAGCAAGCACATCCGGGTGAGGTATCACTTCATCCGAGGCTGCTTGGAGGAAGGGAGCATCAAGGAGCGCTACATCAACACTAAGGACCAGCTTGCGGGCCTGCTCACCAAGCTCCTTCGGAGGATCAAGTTCCTTGAGCTTTGCTACAGGATCGGAGTGGTCCAACTTTCCCAAAAGACGGCGCACAAGACTTAGGGTGGAGAATGATGGAATAAGTCTTGTACTGTTGGTCTTTGTGGCCCCAACTAGGACACATTCTGTTGGTCTTTGTGGCCCCAACTAGGACAACATTTTAAGGACAACATATTAGACTAAACATCCTCTAGGACAGCATCATAAGTACAGCATGTTAGACTAGTATATTGGCATATGCTTGGCTGTCTTGAGCCATCTATAAATGTGTAACCCCAACCCTTCATTGGGTATGGCATTGTGTGAGAAATAAACCAGAAAAAAATTGGCCCAACTCCTAGTGTCATCCTCTTTCTCAATGAGAGTAAGAGTTCAGCTAGTAACAATCTAAACTCTTGGAGGAAGAAAGTAACTCTGTCTAAATCTACTGGAGTCCATCCTGGACTCTACTGGGCTGCTGCTGGGTGCACCCAGGGTGCAGCCGCCAGCCCTAGAGGCAGGATCACCCTGCAACAACCTCCCTTCAAAACTCAGCCGACATGTCCTTGGCCTTGAACATGCACCTTGTCATCCCTATCACAGTCTGGTTTCTTTTCTCTACCATTCTATTCGGTCGTGGAGTGTAGGGAGCTATGAGGTGCCGCTCAACACCCTTCTCGGTGCAGTAACGACTAAATTCAGTCGAGGTGAACTCGTCTCCCCGTGAGTCCTTAGCACCTTGAGCCTCCTCTCGGCCTTGTTTCCCACCAGGCCTTAGAAGTCCTTGATCGACATCATTGCTTGCCAACAGCCATATCCACATGTATAAGCTGTTATCGTCGACAACCAAGTGGAAATACTTATTCTCTCCATGTGTTACGGGTGTAATTATCCTGCAAAGGTCGCCATGGACCAAGTCAAGCAACATCTGTGCCCAATTGCTTACCATTTGCAGGAAAGCTTTTCTCCTCTGCTTCCCGACGAGGTAGCTATCACGCAGCTCATGCTCGATTAGAGGTTGGCAACAGAAGCAAAAATCTACAGCAATGCAGCAAAGCACAGAGGAGAGTTTCAGACTTCTCCAAACTGAAGTTCTTTCATTCCTGCATTAAAGTGCTATTTATAATACAAGCTGCAAGCAAGCCAAACTTGAGCTGCAAGTAAGCCGATTTTGGTCCAAGTAACCTAGACTTGAGCTGCAATTAGTCAAACTTGACTAGACATAAACATAAGGATTAACCCTATCACTTTCTGTATGGGTCAAATTTTGGACAATAATGATGATCTTTAGTGTGGTGCTGCCGTTCTGGTCTGTGCATTATTTGATGTACACCATGATGTGCAAACAGCTGTGAGAAAAAGGGGAGATGGATTTTCCATGTTATTCGTTTTCTGCTAGCCTCCAATAATCCTAATAAGACCAGTTAATATAGGAACTTCCTAACATGGTAAGTGCGAAGCAAAATCCTTTTTCACGCCTGTTAGGTACTAGGGTGACTCTGCATATTAGTGACTATAAAACGAGTATCTAACACTTCTCATGATGTAGCTTTGTCTTTCCTTATCAATTTTTCGCTACCCATTGTTCATGTCATACAATCAATTATCAATTTGTGATGTCAAAAGTATTCTTTTTTTTGGAAATTTAGGGGAAAAACTGCACAATACGGAAGAAAGAGGTTCAGCGTCTCCTTTCTGAGCAAGTCGAGCGCAATATTTTGAAGATTGGTCAAAACTTTTACTTACAGAAAGTAGGGATTGCACAAGGAAGCAAGTTATCTCCCAACCTTTGTTCCTTGTATTACGGCCACCTTGAAAATTCTGTGCTATTAAAATTTCTTCATGATGGCAAGATTAATTCAGGAGAGGACGTCACATTGCATAATAGTTTATTGATGAGGTTCATTGATGATTTTATATTCATATCTTTCTCAAAGAAGCATGCTCTTGAATTTTTCAATAGGATGAGAAGAGGCTTTGTTTACTACAATTGCTACATGAACGACCGCAAATATGGTTTTAACTTCGAGGTTGCAAACAGTGAACATTGCTGTAATAGGCTCTACAGGGGTGATGATGGGTTCTCTTTCATACCATGGAGCGGTTTGCTTGTAAACTGTGAAACTTTGGAAATTCAAGCTGATTATACGAGGTATGGCAGATGTCTAATAAAGTTGCTCAATTCAGTTCATTAATTCTTCCTCCAGTCACAAATAAACTGTTTTGGACATCGACATAGTCATTACCATGTATTAGCGGATTAGAGGAAGTGAGGGAGATAGGTATTAGGAAGAAGCTTCAGTTAGAATAGTCATTTCATGCTGAACCAGATGCACGGCTGCCCCTGAAATAGGCAGCCTTTCTAACAACCCAATTGCATTGCGGAAGAGGGCACAGGGCCAATAACAATGATTTATTTGAACTTTTAACTGGTCAATATTGCTTTTTGAAAGAAATATTCTGTGGACTAGCTGCATCTTCACTGCAAAGAATGCAAGTTGTAGCCATTTTTAATTTTTATTGTTGGATGTCATTTCATACTCCTGTCACAGATAAGTGTTGTTTTGTGTTATGTGCAGTCAATACATCTGATCTTTGACCAGCAATATCTTTTCGAATACATTTTTTATATAAAAAAACTTCTAGAGATGATATAGCTAGATTTTCCTTAGTATAGTAGTTCCATAATCAAACACTTTGCAATATTTTGCATATATTTTGTGCTAGCAGTTGGTGTTCAAAAGTTGTGTTTTTGACTGTCCCTATGCCCAAAATGGTACTTATTTCTGTCGAGGTAATAGTTAGCTGATACATTTAAAATTTTCCTCAGTCATTTATTTACACACGGACAAACAACAATTGGGGTTCCCTACACTCTTCCTCTAAAAGAATATACATGTCCGATTGGATATGTTTTTCAAACACTATTCACACTTTTTTGTTGATTCACACACAAAAAAAAGTATACAACAAGTGATCCTATTCTATTTTCCTCTAAAAATAAATGTATGTCTGACTAGTTCATGATTTCCAATTTCTTTGGAAACTTAATTGTACACATCCATATAGTTCAGCTGATTCTCTCGTCACTTTTCTTTTCACTGGATGATTTTTTTCTATTTTGTCAGACACTTTAAATGCCAGGCAAATGTCGTAAACTAATTTTCTCCGCTAAACTGTTTTAAGGAAAAGTTATAGTGTATATTTCATAACTAGGTACATGGACATTGTTCTTTCCTCCACCATCACGGTAAAGAAATATTCTTCAACAAAGTACCTTCATAAGAAGCTATGTCACTACATGCGTCCGAAGTGTCATCCAATTTTCTACGACTCCATGATCAACTCACCAAGAACTGTAAGACTGAATCTATATCAAGCCTTCCTGTTATGCGCCATGAAGTTTCATTGCTACGTTCAATCCATGCCTGATGTTGACATACAAAAACCAGAGGTGCTACATATAATTAAGAGAACCTTCAGGTACCACAATCATATCTGACTTTTTGTGTTACTCCGAACTGCGCAGTAATATGTGTTGTTTGCTTTTAGTATTTTATGACTACTGCATGAACATAGTTTGACAATTCCTATAATATTAGTGGGTTTCCCGTGACTCCATTTTTGGGTAAAGCAGATACATGCACAGTCTCATCATTAGACGGACCCAAGACGTGGAGCTACAGTACAATGTGCGGCCAGTTCTGAAACTTAGGCGAAACGAAACCATATGGCTTGGCCTATCTGCATACCTTCGGGTGCTTCAGAAAAAGCAATCACGTTACAAGGATTTATTGGCGTTGTTGAGAGCAGAAATTGGAAGATGTAGTCAATTGGACCGCAACAGTGATAGCTTGCGCTATGCTGTAGATGACTCTCACTCGTCTATGTTTTGGAAGTTTAAATTTTGATAGGAAACTGAGAATAGAAGTTTGTTGAAACACAGTTTTTATGGTTACATTTTGGTGCAATGAGGCTTAGTAATTTCTTCATATTGTTGCTTTCACTGTTTTTATGGCTCCCAGTCTCTGTTACTGGCACTGAAGTCCTGATTGTTTACTGGACCAAATTGTAACATCCCACCAAAGTTAAACATGAGCAGTTCAGGTTTGAAGTTTAGGAGTAGGGAATTTCAAATTAGATAAGTGTGCAATGTAATTTATTTAAATTAAGCATTAAGGAGGGGTTATTCAAATTTAAATATGATCTTCACTTTCAATAAGGTTAAATTTGAATCCTGAGTTCACCTCTGCTTTCTCATGTTCTTTTTAACCTAGCTACTGAGTTTCAATGGTTATAAAGCATATTAATCATAGATTATTTGCAACACACAAGGAAAGGTTTAAATTTAAATTTCAGTTTCATGTGTTAACTTGCTCAATTTTCAAATTTGAGCTCACCATTCGATTCCTCACATCCAAATTAGTCTGCCATTAAATTTTTACTAATTTTGGAGCTGTGGAGCTGCTGTAATTGAAATTTTTAAAGAAAAGGTGATGAAAGGTGGGACCCACCTGTCAGCCAGTACAACCGCCTCTGTTTCAGCCGACGCAGTGGCGTGCACGCGCTGGTCGCCGCCCGAGCTCGAAGTGGGCAAAATGATTGCCTCCAGTGCGTGTTTCCATTCAATTCCTCGCTCTTATCAGCTTCTGGATCGATCCTTTGCTGCACAACCCGAGCAAACCGACGTTGGCTTCGCCCTCCTCGCGCTCTGCTCGCTGAAATTTTTCGCCGTGGCAGAAACAGCTCGGACCTCCGGCCCTGACGGATTTCAGTGCCTCCCCGTTCAGAGCCGTTGGACAGCTGCGCCGAGTCCTCTAGCTCACTGAGGTGCCACTGCCAAGACGTTGCCATCGCCATCGGCTAGCTATACCGCGCGAATTTTCCATCGATGACTCGGTTGCCGACCGCGTCGGCCCTTCACCGTCGCCCTGACATTTCCTACATTTTCATGACCGAGCAACACCACTGAAAGGTTCGCTACCCCTCTAGTTGCTCTCCAATCACCCGTTCGGGAGTTCTTGCTTCGTGCTCCTCAAATTTTGAATTTTCCTTTCGGCCGTTATTTAGAACACGGAGCCCCTTTCAATGAAATTTATCGTGATCGGTGTATCTCCGCTCCTTCTGGTCTGATGGCAGCTACTACACGATCTTGTGAGTTCATCCGAAGAAACCGTTTGCAAAAAGACCTAGTATGTGCATCGGAAAAACCAGTTTTCGTGGCCACCACAAATTTTCGACTCGGCTCCACGGCCATTTTCATCGAGCTTGGGATTCAGTTCTATGCTCCTGAGGTCATGGTGGTGTTGTAGGACCAATCCGTGGGAAGCCGTCACAGAGGATGTTCAAGTTCATCGGAGTTTCTTGATCCACCTCCTCCATCGCGCGACTATCTCCGGTCATCCTCGGGGTGCATTGAGGTCGGCAGTATATTCAGCATCGTAAAGTAGGTAGCGGCGGTGTGTCTTGCGAAGTTTCAGGCACGGGAGCACCGCCGCGGGCCCCGTTCGTCAGTGAGAGAAAATTTGGCTGGGATCTTCTGTGTTCTACGGATTCGGTGTGGCTACGCACTTTAATCCTGTGGCCCCGTGTGTTCTCGCATCTGAGTGGCTGATTTTAAATCACTGGGCCCAGCTCTTTCTGTTCAAACTTTGAAAATTAATAACTTTTGCTAGGAACCTCCAAAATTAGTGATTCAAATTTGGTTAGACTCAGTTTGGAAAGATTTATCCAAATATTCAAGTAAATTGGTTTGAAAGTCAATAATGTTTTCTGGATAATTCTTTGAAGTTTTTCAGTAAAAGAATTATTAAGGGAGTTTGTTTCATCGAAATATCCCCAAAAATTTACCAGAAGACTTTTTAGAATATTACTAAACTCTGTCAAACTTTCAGTCCATTTGGGATTGATTTGGGTAGAAAATTTCAGAGTTTAAGCAAACAGCGCAAAAATGTATAGAGGACATTTTACCGTTTACCGAATTTGGCTCAAAATTAGAAATCCCATTCTGTTCAATCCTTAGCTCCAAAAGTACCAAATAAATTCATGCATACTCTATGAGGTATGCTTGAAATTGTAGTTCCATTTAATTTGCATGAAAATGCAGATTTATTCATAATTAATTCCTTCCAGCATAACTGCTGAGTGAATTAATCTGGATGAACTACTGAATGAAGAATTCTGAATTTTGGTCCAAAATTCTTTATTTGACAAGGACCTCACATGAAAAGTTTCAGCTCAATTAGAGCTCTGGACCATTCTTTTTATGTGTATCTTTCCTAGGTGAACATTAAACACTTGAAAAGAACATATATGGCCTTGATCTCACCTTGATCAATCCATCTCTAGAAACTTTAATCAGTCTAAATTAAGTTTCTAATCTGAGTTCTTATGTTATTTCTGTGTCCAAACCCTATAACAAATTAATTATACTTATTTGTTTATGTATGTTCATGACGTTAAGCATCGACGTGGATCGTCATTGAACAAGTGGAGTTTGGATCAAAATTCAAGTGGAGCAAGTGATCAAGCATCAAGTGATAGAAGCCATCTAACTGTTATATATGACCTAGTCACCTGCAAAACAAGACAAGCTCCGATTTGTATTTAAGAACTGTTTATAAAGTTTTCATTTGTATACACTATATGTTTGAGATGATATTGGGCATTAGGTCTAGTTGATATGAAACCGAAGTGCATGGCCAAATTAATTATCCTTGGAATAGATGGGTAGAATAAGCATCCCTCGTAATATAATGCTAGGCTAATGTTGTATAAAGATTTCGGTAGAAGATGAGTAGTTGAAATCTACTCACGAGACGGTCAAATTTTTTTACCACAAGTCGAGTAGTTGCATTCTACTCGCGTGAAAAGTCGAGTAGCGAATTCTACTCGCGAGATGACAGTCGGTAGATCACTCTTTAATAAATTGAGATGTGGACGGGGAGTTTTGTAGGTTGGAACGCGCAAGATTGTCTCGACCCGATCGGTGGGACAATGCTTGTGACCACTCTGGACTTAACCTTCTTCCGGTACCGGCAGATCGCCCTTCTCCGGCAAGGCGCCTAGAGGACATGTCCCACACGACACCGGCGTAGAGACACCCTGCGAGTTGAGGATCTTGTCCCCGATGGGTTCCCTCACCATCGGCGTGCCATTCGGATGGCTTGTGCTTCTATCCGGGACCGTCAAGGAGAAGGACACCTCAGAGAGCCGCACCGAAGGCCGCACACACACGAACATCTCACAAAAGTGGACGAAGACGGCTACCGGTGTAAGAGCATCAGGTGGGCGAGAGTGTTGGGAAGTGGAGGCTTCCAGCGCGCAAGAGGAGAACAAAAGGCACATGATGAAGGAGGGTACCACCCTACACCGGAAGGCCTCCTTTTATGCACATCCGCGACCTCTGGCAGGGCAACAGGAGCAACGGTTGGGCTTCCACCTGTGCACGCCACAGATTGTTCGCCTCCCCAAACGATGGGTAGGATCGAAGTCCACCCATCAGACACTAGGGGTTGGGCGATAACCTCTTGGGAACGTCCGGCGGTTCCTAAGGAGAGCGGTGCGACCAACCCGTTGGTTGCTGCAGTAAGTGCCCCGGTGCAACCTCTCGGGCACGCTCGACACTCACCTCCCTCTTTGATGGGTAGGACCCAGATCCACCCATCATACACTGGGGGCCAGGTGAGTAACATCTCAGGAACGTGAAGCGATTCCCGAGAATAGCGGCGCGGTGGAGCTGTGGCGACAAACCCATTAGTTGCCACAGTAAGTGCCCCGAGGCAACCCCTCGAGTACGTCACCTTGGCACTCGCCCCCCAATGACGGGTAGGACCCAGGTCTATCGGTCAGACACTAGGGGCCAGGCGAGTAACATATCGGGAACGTCCGGTGGTTCCCGAGGAAAGCAGCGCGGTAGACCTGCGACCTATGGGCTGCTGCAGTAATTACCCCGAGGAAACCCCTCGAGTGCGTCATCGTGACCCGTAAATCAAGATTAGACACGACGACATGCTGCTGCTTTGACTGACGAATACACCTACTACGCCAAGGATGTGCAACCTTTACGTCTCCCAAGTATAACCACTCGTCCACTGCGCAAAAAATCTCGCCACCACTTCGGTCTCCAAAGTGCAGGTTAAAAACCGCCATGCGGGAGAGATGGAGGCCCCATCTACGGGCTTGTTGCCTCCCCCAAGATGGGCACGGGGCCACTGTCGGTACCATGTAAACTGAGTACCCCTGCGTAGTGGGTAAAAGACAGCCTGGGCCCGACCTCCCTGTTGAGACGGGCCACAGCATAGCCATGTGTCATTGGCCCCAAGGTCAGCTCTGGGGCTGCCACCTGCGCTTTAGCTCCGGAGCTGACACGTGCCCTGGGCTCCAGCCCGATCCAACCCGTTGAGGTGAGGTCTGGGGCTGCCACGTGTCCCATGGCTCAGAGCCTCCTCCCCGTTGAGGACAGCTCCGGTGCTGACTCGTGCCCTGGGCTCCGGCCCGAGCCTCCCTCTGAGGTGAGGTCCGCAGCTGCCACGTGTCCCCTGGCTCGAAGCCACCTCCCTACTGAGGACAGCTCCGGTGTTGACACGTGCCCTGGGCTCCGGTCCGAGCCTCCCCGCTGAGGTGAGGTCCGGGGCTGCCATGTGTCCTCTGGCTCAGAGCCACCTCCCTGCTGAGGACAGCTCCGGTGCTGACACGTGCCCTGGGCTCCAGTCCGAGCCTCCCCACCGAGGTGAGGTTCGGGGTTGCCATGTGTCCCCTAGCTCCAAACCCATCGATGAAAGCTCCAGAGCCGCCACGTGCTCCACGATCCGTCGTGGGCCGTGGGTCGACGAAGTCAAGAAGGAAGTGTGCTGTCAGGCTTTGCATTCAAGGTTTGCACCGTCCCCAGAAGCATGGCGCACTACACACACCTTCGTCCTCTGCCCGTTCGCCATTAAGGTGATAAGACAGGACACCAAGGTGTGCCAGCAGTACAGTGCCACCCAACGGAACGAAGACGCCCAAGAAGGCGAGAAGACGCCTGTTGGGCCCCAAACCTCAATGTGACCACCCCGGCCTTGAACTATAAAAGGACCGGGGTGATCATCCGGCAAAGGGTTCACATTCCAGATCCTGCAACACACAAGCGCATACACTCAAGCAATAGAACAAGCACTCCCGTGGACGTAGGGTATTACGCTCCGATGGCCCGAACCACGTAAGTCTCGGTGCTCATCCGCTCCCTCGAGCCAAGGTCACGTAGGGCGCCAAGCCCCCTCCGATAAAAGAACCTCGTGGGCTGCTTCCAAGCAGGCCGGGAGGAGTGTCATAGCTCACACACTCCAACAATGACGGTTAAGTCTTGCTGAGCCTCCATTCCCACCCTTGCTATATAAAATATTTTGCATGTATTAGTATTCTTATGATGATGGTTTTTTAGTGAGACATCCCAACCTTCTGGTTGTATAAACTCACTGAAAATCTTGCCGCTGCCATATGATTCCAGTTGCTAGTGGAAAGCATCCGAGGGTTGGATGGCTTCCTCTCTGCATAGTTAGGTTCAAGAGTATGAGTTATATAGATTTCCGCTGAATTGTATATTTGTTGTACAATAATTGTAAAAGAGAACCTTCTTATGAAATAAATGACTTGTATATGTAATTTGTGTTATCTTTTCGTGTATGTTGTTAGGTGTCGCATCGCACTGCACCACCCAATGCGATTCCTGGAATGTCGGGACCTCGGGTCTCCACATCATGGTATCAGAGCTGCGTTGGGAATATCACGCATAAAAATCTATTTTGAAAAACTTAGACGTTTACGAGTGAGGTTTCGATAGTAAGCCCGTATAAGGAGTATAATAGCATAGTTACTTAAGATGGCAACAATAGCTTATATGTTATACTTCTGTATTTCAAATACGTAATGATGCACCTACGTTGAGGTAATAATGGTAAGGAACGCCACCGAAAGCGGATCAATTTCGGTTATCTGACACCCGGTTCCGAAAATGAACCAAGTGAATGCATATGTGTGCCTAGTATGTTCATCACACATACACATGTATTCCACAAACTGAAATTCAGAATATAACCATGTACGAATAGTATTTAAGTACTTTATTACAATGACTCAATGTCTCACTCATGAATATACAACTTATTTAGAAGCGGAAGACTCTAAACAACAGCAGAAAATGACTAAGACAGCAGGCTCCAACTTCAACTCCACAGACATGTTGACGTTATTGCGCACGCCTAGTACTTCACCTGTTCCTCGAAATATTCTTCTCCTGTAGCTGATGTATATGTGAGAATGCAAGGGTTTTATTGCAGCAAACAAATTTTATTTCACAAACATGGTAAAACAGCAACTATTTCTATGTGAGTTAAATCCCATCATAACCAAGTTAATCATCAACATTCATTCACCATAATTCACCATATATCACGTCTCAACCAGCCATAAATTTTTCTCAAGTTCATATCATACTCATAATTCATTCATAACCATCTCATTTTCATATGGCCGAAACCAAATTCATTGTCATGACTCAAAACAGTCCCAAAATCAATCCCAATTACCATAAACGAATAACCATCCCAAGTTTTGCCTCTAATCATGGAAGTTGGCCAGGTGCTTGTAACCGGAAGCACGACTATCATGATAGTTCTACACTCTGTAGAGGTGGCACCACTTTACCCACAAGTTTTTGATTTTGTCACCCGTCAGCGACTAGAAAGAACCTCCATTATACCAGTACACAACCGTCAGTGTATGGTCAAGAGATCACAAAATAGCCTTTAAAAGGGGCTACTAGGATGTACGGACCCACTGAGGTTCCACCGGCATGCTCGAATCTCTATTCTCCCACCCACGGGCCTCCTCTTGTGCCATGCAGTTCTCAGGGCAGTCCCTCTCGACTCCCATTCCCTGCACCATCCAACAGTCCATAACAAGCTAGCAACACACCTAATTAGTCATCTAAGCCGCACCCATATTTGGCCTTGTGGTGGAACTGTCTTCCTGGCATGTGCTCGCATGAACCGGTCCTTAGATCTATGGCAAGTAAACCACCATCTCAACCAGCAACATCCACGAACCAATCTTACCTAGATCTCCCCGATTTCATGCTCATCAACATCATCAAGTTCTCATCATCTTTAATATCATGAGTGCAGTAGCTACAAGTTTTATTTCAGCTTCCCGTATCCCGTAAGTTAAGCGAAGCAAAAAGGAGAAACGACCATACCCGACTCATCAACTTTCCCGGTGACAAGGATGATTAACAAAACTAGTAAACTACTATAAAAGGGTGTCCCATCAAGTTGACTCAAGCATACATGTTTTCACAAGAAAAACAGTTTCGAAAACATAAGATCAATATGGTCAAGGGGCACTTGCCTTGCTCCCGTGGTTCGTGTTGCTCAAGCGTCTCAAAGTCTTGGTGCTGCAGCTCTTCGTAGACGGCCTCTTTAGCTTGTCCTTCTACTCACGACCACGTACACACAAAATTTACATCAATCAATTATCATCCACAAACTTTACTCAAGATGCAATGAGGTGAATGAATGCAATTCCTATGGTACAGTTTTATAAAATCAGTTTACACATGTTCTTGCATGTTTTAATAGGATTCCATGGGGTTTTATGATGATCAAGGTTGCTGGGGTCAAGTGTGGACGGGGTTATGATCTTGACACAATGTGTATATCAATTCCACCGTCAAAAAATCAACCAAAATATGGTCTGTCCACACGCTGCATTTTATGCTCACAGGGGGTGAAGAAAACGGGTGCGTAGAAACACCAGCGATGTTGTAAGAGGGGTAACGAAGACCTACCTCACTTCTTCCTTGTGGCAGGGCCTCCCTTCTTGCAATGGCAGCAGCGGGAGAGTTTTCTAGGGAGAATTATGAGGCTATGGGTAGGGCAGAACGTCGGGGGCTTTTTCTCCGGCGACGGCGAGGCGTGACGGGGCACGACGTCGTCCAAATTCCGGCAAGGGGGGGTCGGCAACTTGGCAGCAAGGGGGGGGGGGGGCAAAAAAAAAAGAAAAAGGGGTGGGCGGCTAGGGGGAGTTATATTTATAAGGCGGAAAAGAGCTAGGGTGGCTAGGATTTTAGCAAATCAAATATCTAATGGCTGAGATTTAATTTTAAAAGAGGTGGGAGCTAGGGGCTGGGATTTTATTCTTTATTTTCATCCAATGGCTAGAATTTAATTATAAAATAAAAGCCCAAAAGAGTCCAAAGAGGGGGGGCTAGGGTTTACCCCCCTAATGGGCTGTGGCCGAGGGGGTGGGGCCCAATTAGGGTTCCCCCCTAATCTGGTGTGACCATAGGGGGAAATTGCCCCCAAATGTGGGGAAAATACCCACTAGGGGAATTTGGGGGAAAATCAAGAAAATTGGGAAAATTTTGGAAATTTTGTGAAAATTAGGGGAGAGGGGAATTTGGGGTGACCCAATTTGGCTATTTTATTTATTATTTATTTTTATTTATTCCCCTTTTCTATTTAGTTTCATTATTTTCCATTTCTATTTCCTTTTATTATTTTATTTGCTTCCATATTCCTGTCTTTATTTCTTCTTCTTTTTAAATGCTTCTCTATATGAAAAATGTATGCAATGCATGGTAGTGAAATTG
This sequence comes from Neostapfia colusana, assembly GCA_030760725.1. Taxonomy (NCBI): domain Eukaryota; kingdom Viridiplantae; phylum Streptophyta; class Magnoliopsida; order Poales; family Poaceae; genus Neostapfia; species Neostapfia colusana. Next base: position 24,977,642 of record JASWHV010000011.1, read on the forward strand.
AGGGTGTTACAGGTTTGCTCCCCCATGCGAGGCAAGTAGTATAGGATGTCCTGTTCGGAAACAAAACGGGAAGTAAATATGTTTTCTAAGACTCTTCATGTCTTAGAGACATATAAAATGTACTAGCCTCCAGTGCGCAAACCCAGGGGCAAGAGGAGAAGACCCCATCGTGTGGTTTGTAACACAAAATATGTTCTTTTAGACTATTCATGTTCTATGAGGCATATGAAAACGCTGATCCACCGGTGTGCTTAATTGCAAAGGTGTGGAGCCCTCCGTCGGGTGGTGAATAACCCGGTTATTACATTGAGATATGGCCTGACTCAAGGACGACCTGAATGACAATGATATGGGGCGTATGTATTTACTACAATATGGACCTCCCTGGAATGACAAACCCATTGTGTGCATCATTATTGAGTGTTATTATGCAGGTACTAACCACATTTACGTATCTCTTGTAGCACACATTTGCAAGTGATCGTTTTTAGTGCCACCGTATGATATGTATATGCCGATATACTCTGTTAGGATTTTCAGTTTCGGTGAGGAAACGTAGTACTGTCATATGTTTCTGATGCATAAATCAAATTGATAAAAGAATTTAATAAAATGGGTTTTGAGTTTAAATCTTAGCTAGTGAGGTCCTATTCTGAACTAAGATTCGAATTGGAGTGGTTTCCAACTCAAGTGTTTTAAAAAACAGAATGCTCTTTTTTGGGCAGAAATTCTGCTGAACTGAGGCATAGCATAACTCCTAGTATATTTAACAATGAAGGCGTGTGATACATTTCTGGAAAGGATTTGAAGTCCTCTAAAATTTTTCTGTATAGCTCCACAACAGAATCACCCTCCAAATGAATGAAAATCCCAGTAGAGTGCAAACTGTCCAGAAACACGACAGGGCCACAATCTTCTCTAGAATTTTCTGTTTTTGAATCGTAACTCTTACAACAACAACAACAACAACAACCAAGCCTTTATCCCAAGCATGTTGGGGTCGGCTAGACATGAAACCCAATAACTATATATATATATATATATCAATGAAGTAAAAGAGAGGAAGAGATATAAGAACAACAAGGAAAAAAAAGAAAAAAAACAAGACTAAGATTCTGGCACATGAATTGCTGCTTTCCATGCGGTCCTATCGTGAGCTAAGTCTCTGGATACATTCCAATCTCTCAAATCTTGTTTTACCGCCTCCTCCCAGGTCAACCTTGGTCGTCCTCTACCCCTTCTAATATTTTCTCTACCTCTTAAAATCCCACTGTTAACTGGTGCTTCTAGAGGTCTCCGCTGGATATGTCCAAACCACCTTAATCGATGTTGGACTAACTTCTCTTCAATCGGCGCCACCCCTACCCTATCACGAATCGCCTCATTCCTTATTCGGTCTCTTCTCGTGTGCCCGCACATCCACCGTAGCATGCGCATCTCTGCAACACTCATTTGTTGACATGTTGCCGTTTAGTTGGCCAACATTCCACCCCATAAAGCATCGCAGGTCTGATCACTGTCCTATAGAACTTCCCATTTAGCTTTTGTGGGACCTTCCTATCACATAGGATTCCAGAGGCTTGTCGTCATTTCATCCACCCTACCTTGATCCTGTGGCAAACATCCTCATCAATATCGCCATTGCTTTCTAACATTGATCCTAAGTGTCAGAAAGAGTCCCTTCTAGGTACTATTTGTCCTTGTAGACTAACATTTCCCTCTTCAAAGCCAACTCCACTAAAGTCACACCTCATATACTCGGTCTTGGTCTACTAAGTCTAAACCTCTTGGACTCTAAGGTTTATCGCCATAACTCTAATTTCTTATCAACACCATCCCTAGTTTCATCTACCAGCACTACATCATCGGCAAAGAGCATGCACCAAGGGATATCCCCTTGTATATCCTTCGACACCTCATCCATCACCAAGGAAAAGATGTATGGGCTCAAAGCTTATTCTTGATGTAGTCCTACCATGATAGGAAATGCATCAGTCTCACTATCAGTTACGCGCACACTTGTCCTAACATTATTGTACATATCCTTGATAAGGGTAATGTACTTTGTTGGCACTTTATGTTTCTCTAGTGCCCACCACATGACTAACCTTGGTATCTTATCGTACGCCTTCTCCAAGTCAATGAACACCATATGCAAGTCCTTCTTCTGCTCCCTATATCTCTCCATAAGCTGACGAAGTAAGAAAATCGCCTCCATTGTAGACCTCCTAGGCATGAAACCAAACTGGTTTTTAGTGACATTGGTCACTTCCTCAGGCGGTGTTCAATAACTCTCTCCCAAAGCTTCATAGTATGACTCATAATCTTAATCCCTCGATAATTAGTATAACTTTAAATATCTCCTTTATTTTTGAAGATAGGTACTAATATACTTTTCCTCCATTCTTCAGGCATCTTGTTTGACTGAAAAATATGGTTGAATAGCTTTGTGAGCCATACTATTGCCACGTACCCAAGGCATCTCCACACCTCAATAAGGACATCATCAGGGCCGAGGGCCTTTCCTCCTTTTTAATACCTCCTTAACCTCAAACTTTTGTATCCTCCGCACGAACATCCTGTTGGAGTCATCAAAGGAGTCATCCAACTCAACCATAGTGCTTCTATTCCCATCATTGAATAGCCCATTAAAGTAATCCCACCATTTATTCTTAATCTCTTCATCCCTCACTAGAATGCGGTCAGTCTCATCTTTGATGCATTTAACTTGATTGAAATCCCTCATCTTTCTCTCACAGATTTTTGCTATCTTGTATATGTCCTTTTCACCTTCTTTTGTCTCTAGTCTCTCATATAACTCATCGTAGGCCTGTTATCTTAACTTACTCACAGCCCGCCTTGCATTTTTCTTGGCCTCTTTGTACTTAAGCATGTTGCTTGCGCTTCTATCATTATGCCAACTCTTGTAACACTCCTTCTCCTTAATGGCCTTTTGTACATCCTCATTCCACCACTAAGTGTCTTTATCTACAAGTTTCTTTCCTTTTGTCACACCGAACACCTCACTAGCTACCTTCCTAATGCAAGTTGCCATCTTCACCCACATACTATCTGCATCTCCATTTTCTGCCCACGGTTCTTTTGTGATCACCCTATTTTTTAAAGGATTCTTGTGATTCTCCTTTCAACTTCCACCACTTTGTTCTTGTGATTTTGACACCTTTGTCCTGCAAAGAACATGTATGGAAGCAAAAGTCAACTACCACAAACTTATGTTGTGTCACAAAACATTCCCCGGGGATCACCTTACAATCTAGACACTCGTCTATCCCTTCTCCTAGTGAGGACAAAGTCAATCTGGCTATAGTGTTGGACACTACTAAAGGTCACTAGGTGAGATTGCCTCTTCCTAAAAAAGGTGTTAGCTACCAACAGATCATAGGCTACGGTAAAGTCTAGGATGTCCTTACCCTCTTGATTTCTATCGCCAAATCCAAAGCCTCCATATAATCCCTCAAATCCTAGGTTAGTTGCACCCACATAACCATTGACATCTCCTTGTATGAGTTTCTCGGTTATTGGTACACTACTAACCATATCCTCCAAGTCCTCCCAAAATTTCCTCTTAGCACTCATGTTGAGCCCAACTTGTGGGGCATAAGCAATAATGACGTTCAAGACAATGTCCCCAATTACTATCTTGATCCGGCCTTTGCTCATCTAACACCATATCCGGGTTCCGATATGGCGCGCCACTAAAGCGGTGACGACCCGGCCCTTGCCCACTTAACACCATACCCGGGTTCCGATATGGCGCGTCGCTAATAGGGTTACGCCCCAATGAATTTCTATTGGGTTTCATTTCCATGAGAATGGCTAAGTGTAGTTGTTGGCTCGCCAAGCCTATCACAACCCCTCCTCCTTTACCTGGGCTTGGGACCGGCTATGTCATTACAACATAGGCGGAGTTGAATCGTAACTCTTGGTAGAAAGAATTTTACAAGAGTCATATGATAAACCATTGGAAATCTTATGATATATGTTACTACTTTGTAACACAAAGTTTGCCTATATTGAATACAGAAGGTTGTGAAAAATGAGGATCAAATCAGCCTCTTGAAAAGCAGTGCTGTTACAGATCCCTCAAACCTCTGTCAACTTTGAATTATCATAACTTTTGATAGAAAGCCAATCTGGGGGCAAATAAATACTTCCTGGAAATGTTCGGTTTTGTAATTCACTTCCAGTCATGATTTTGCTCCTAACTGGATGCAAATTTCGGTTGAACACAGACTGTTCAGTTTGGACAGTGGACTGTGTTATAAACCAGTTCTAAATTCTTGTGTCATTTGACATGGATCCTATTTCCATGATCTTTTAACATGTCCTTCTGGTAATATACAACATTTGGTTGGTGGAATTGAGTATTTGACACTAGCAAATCTCTTCCTACATATGGCCATGTTTGTGTCATATTAAAAGAATAGTGAATGTTTATAAACGATAATACGCATGACATCTCGGTATACCCAACAATAGTCGAGATGAACACTTCTCAGTGGAGTTCATCACCGTTGAACTCACGATTGAAAAATGGTCCTGAGAGGATATATATATTGTATAAAATTTTACTTTATCACTATATGTTATGTTATGCAAACTTTAGTTATCTTACCAGCACTATTATCGTAGTTATGAATATAACCCTACGACGTCGAGACTAATGGTGGATTCATGGTTGTGACTGCATAATGGTTCACACACGTTCCAGGTGTGACCTAGGTGGTCCTAGTCACGGCGGGAATGATTCTTCGCAACAACAATCACCGCCACCACCATCTCCATTTCTGACAATGTTTGCGGAAGTCATGGCAAACATGGTAGAGTCTCACCAGGAGAACAATCAGCTTCTTCGAGAGTTAGTGCAGCTGGGTTGACTTTTAGAAGCCCGACCGCATAATCCAACTCAAAGTTCCTATTTGGAGTTTTTATCAACACAATCACCGGTATTCACGGAAGCAACAGATCCGTTGGGCGCCAACCATTGGCTCCGTGTTATAGAATCCAAATTCGAACTGTCACAATATGACGAACATCAGAAGACATTGTTTGGTGCTCAACAACTTCATGGTCCCGCGGAAGCTTGGTGGGCGGAATATCTTGCCACAAAGTCACCCGCCTCCTTTTGAATTCAAACAGTCACAGCACCACGGACTAGTCTGTCCAACAACGGACTAGTCCGATATCGCACAAAACCTTTTGTTCCGGTTGAGAACGGACAAGTCTGGTTCACTGGACTAGTCCGGCCTCAAAGGGCGGACATGTCCGACCATCCAGGACTTAGTCCTAGCAGCCACATTCAAATTTCAAACGGACTAGTCTGATCCACAATGGACTAGTCCGATCTCACACAGAAACTCTTGTTCCAGTTAGAAACGGATTAGTCTAACAGAGCAGACTAGTCCGGTAGTTCCCGAAGGACTCAGAGACGCTTACCCCGGACTTCTCCGGCCCCAAACGGACAAGTCCAAACTCACACAGAAACTCCTAGTCCGCCTAACATCAGATTAGTCCGATGTGCTCGGACTAGTCTGGTGTTCCAGCCCGGACAAGTCCGACCCTGTTCTTAGGGCTGCTTCAACTTTTCTCTCCAACTAACATAACTTGGACTAAGAGCTCTTAGATGATTCTCAATACTTTGACCCTAATGAATACACTCATACTAAAAGGCTAAACTCAACGCAAAGGAATTTAAACCCTAAATTCTACTCTTCGAGTATCTTCGCCTTTTTCTCCTCTTTTCCCTTTTTGAGTGCATCCATCTCCATCAATTTAATCACATGTACTTACACTTTTAATGCTCATTAGCCCCTTAAATGTTGTCATTAATCATCAAAACCCACGGGGATTTAGCCTAGATGCACTTTCAATCTCCCCCTTTTTGGTGATTTGATGACAACACATTGAGGTTTTTGATAAAGAATGTAAATGAGTTGATTTTCATAGCGCACAAATGTATAAAGAGCACCCCCTAAACGTGTGCATGAGAAATTTACAATATAAGTAATGCACAAGAGTGGATTCTATGGGAGATTTTTACAGTTGTGTGTTATGGTAGGGTGCCTACGTGTGATGCAAGTGTTGAGATGTGATAAGTAGAAGTTAAATATGCATCTCAATTGGAATTAAAAATCATCACACATATGGGACGATAACGTAATTGAAATTAGAGTGATATGTAATGGAATCAACATAGAGTAACATAACATAGCATAGAGTTATTACAACCCAAATATAAAAATGTAGCAACGTTACAATCAATGTTTTTCAAAATAGCATTACATAGTTCATAGTTCATATAGCATTACATGGTTCATAGTTCATAGCACTCCCCCTCAATCACCACCCCCTTTGACATCAAGGCACAAAAAAGGGAAAACAAAGCTAAGGGAGAAGCAAGGAGAGAGCCTAAGTCTACTCGTCGTCGCTCTCACTCTCCTCACCACGATCATCATTGCTCTGTGTTGCTTCTTCATCTTCCTCGCCATCCTCATCATCTTGTCCTTCCTCTTCTTCCTCAACAGCGGGAGCAGCACTAGAAGGGCCACCCCCACCACCAAGGAGAGCAGCCTCGGCCTCCGTGAGATCCGGGAAAGGTGTCAAATCTTCGTCATCTGAAGCTTCCGGGGACATAGATATGTCTGCCTTCTCATAGCGCTTCTTCAAGTATTTGTCTTGTCTTCTAGCCATTTTCTGTGTTTTAACTTCAACTTTGCAGGAAGAAGTGAAGATAGATTTTATGTACTTGAGAATTGCACTTGAAGAGTCGCCGGAGGAGGAAGAGACGGGAGCGGGGGAGGAGGAGGTGCATTGGAAACACCCCTCCTAGAAGCTCCGCCAATCTTCGGCATGATGGGAGGAATTTGAGGATGAAGGGGTCTATGCTTGACATCCTTCACGAACTCCAATCCAGAGACCTTCTCAATGAGGCACATGATGAATAGAGCGTATCCACATGAGCGGTTGGGGGTGTGGGATATGTTGAAGATGTCGTTGTAGATGTAGTCAAATACATTGAATTTCTCATCTTCACATATTAGCTTCAGCAGATGTCAGAGGTGGCCTTGGATCATCCCCGCATCCCCGTCCTTAGGTGCTAGAGTCTTTCTCAAGATCTGTGAGGACCCGACGGTCCTGACATTCCAGGATCTCGCTGAGGGGTGCTGCGATGGACAGCACCGGATGACACACAGAAAAGGCAATAAGCGGAAGCCAATTTTTATTACATAAACTGCTTATAAACATAGTTACAACAAAATAATGTTATAGTCTACACTCGCGGGCGTAGACTAAGCAAAAAGAGTTCACGTTCAGCCCGTGAACGTGTCCTCACTAGCACACACGCACACACTAACATGGCGACGTGCACGGCTCCCATTCTACGGTGGTTCCCTCTTGGGGTTCCATCTCCTCTTCGGGAGCTTCCTCCTCATAGAACCCTGCAAACGCTTCAACAACAAGCAGTGAGCACGATGACTCAGCAAGACTAACCCGTCTCACCTAGACATGTAACTCTACATGCTGGATTTCAGTGTATAATAGGAAAGTATGTTGCATAAGACTCGCCAAATTAGTTGACTCTTACTTTCAAGTTTTTGCCTCAAGTGAGTAGAGAACCTTGTGCTAAGACACATAAGAAGTATGTAATCAAACAAGAAACTTTGATTTGCTCTAATCTAAAGAATTTCATTAACAATTAACATAAAGCTTTCAACCGACATCTTTTATCAGGACAACTAGCCTGTTTTTTCTACGTCACGATACAGTGAACAAGTGGTACTCACTAACCGTGAGGGACGACGATTATAATTGTTTTACACCTGCAGGGTTACCCAAATAACCTGTCACGTACGCCCGTACTCGATGTTGCCTACAGAAACCATCACGGACGTCGTACGCAACCACCTTTCATTTGTTAGCCAAGTGTTGAACCGGTCCTATCGTCCCGAGCAGGAGGTCTCTATGCTGAGCATCCTCGGTGTCCGCTAGTCGATTTACACCTCTCTGCTCTCAACCTAACCTCTAGACAACAAGCAATTCCTCAACATATCGCTACATGAATTACATCAGTTTCCCGGTTCCCATATAGCCAGTAGGTCTTTGGTACAGTTCTAGCTTGTTCAACAGGCCCACACACGGCTCGGATCTCAATCGACACAAGCAGATCTATGGCACCCAGGCCCCAAAGTCCTGCTGCCCTTACTCTCCGCTCGGTCTCATTTTCTTGCCATGTGATTCATTGTCTATCTCTAACCGAGTGGTGTGCCTCTAGCCTATTCTCGCGAGTAATTCGAACTACTCAATTTGTACCGAATCCTATACGACTTGAGTATTGCAGTGGCTACTCGAGGTTCAAATCCTAAACCCCAAAATTCCTGGTTCTCTTGGCTATGCAAGTGGGTTTCAATTCAAGACTCTAATGTACATTATAAGACTTGCATAAAATAAGTGATCAAAACAATAAACTTTATAAGTAGGTTAATACAAACCGGAGCTTGCCTTGCTGCTGGTCGTCGAGTAAACTCTCTTCCGGAGGGATACAATCTAGTATCTCTGGTTCCTCCTCGACCTTAGCAACTACACGAAATAAAAATAACAATGCGTGTCAAATTAAATGCATTTGTGTTGAGGTGATAATGTGAAGACTATAAGTATAGCTAGGCAAGCCTTTTGACTCTGAAATTTCTACTGTGTTTTCATGACAACCTAAACAGGGACTTGGCCAAATTTCATTTGAAGCAAAGCTCATTGGAGCCTTGCACAAATAAATGTATATTTGGCGATAATTAGAGCTCCTAAGGTTTTTTAGGGATCTTCATGGATCAAGCCATGACTTTGTGGAAACTAGAGTTCAATATGGTTCTAATGGAATTGGTTTCACCTAATTTGGAGAATCCTAGAAAAAGATATAAGCTAAAGAAGTTCAGAGAAATTCTGAAAAATGTTTCTGGACATTTTTCTTTTTCTCTGGATCAGTTTAATTAATCACACCATTAGGAGGACAAAATGAGCTCGGATGAATCTGATTTTTTTCATGTAACTCAGGGATATTACAATGGACATCCTGGCAAAATTTCAGAATTTTCCATAAAAGAAATCTCCAGTTAAAATTCCCAACATTTTAAAATTTGGAGAATTAATTCAGGAGGATTAAGGGGTTTCATGTAGTGACACTTCTTTTTATGGAAAGTACTCAGAGAGATGAATCCAAAAAAGTTTGGTTCACTCGATTTGGACACTCCTAGCAAAAGTTATGTGTGTTTGAAGTTTGGAGAACATTTGAAAATTGGAAAACCCGAGAAATATTTAAATATCTGACTGGGGTCCACGGGCGACGTGTCACTTCCCGGAGCAACGGCACACGGGGCCACAGGCTTAACCATGCATTGTCACAAACTGATCCTGAGCCACAGAAGATCTGGCGTCCGGAACACAGTGGCTGACACGCGGGGCCGCGGGTTGTCTTCAACCTCGAGCTCCCGCGCCGGCCCGCCGCTCCACCTCGCCGGAGGGCTCACCGGAAGGGTGTTGCCGGCCATCAAACTTCATTATTCTTGCTGCCCCAGCCTAATCCTGCACGGGGAACATGCTGCTGCCCTTAGCTCGACCTGAGAACGACCGAAACATGGCCGGCGATATGCGGCGGCTTCGGGAGAACTTCGGCTGCGTCGGCTGGCCTCCCTAGCACCCAAAAAGCTCAAGCAAAGGTTCCTACAGCATAAGTGCACCCTAGAGAAGGTCGTCGTGGACGCAAATGAATTCAGGAAATGTTCTAAGTAGTGTCTGTGACCTAGGTTAAAAATTGGGTAAAATGGAAAAACTCGGAGAACAGAGGGTTTACTCGATGGCTCTTCAGAATTTTTGATCCTAAGATCTTGCACGGACCTCTAGAAGTAGTTTGCTAAGTTTAGTGACGAGTGGTGCAATGTATAGCATGAATTTTGGATAGTTGTCCGGCGGTCCATATGGCGTGTCGGCGCAAAGAATTGAAATTTTGGTGAGCACAGCCCATGGCATGCGGCCGGGGTTTGCGGTGAAGAAGGAGAAGACCTAGGCGAACCTTTTCGATGTTTGCAGCTCGCGGAAAGATGGACTGTGGTGTACGGATGACATGTTCTTGTGGCGGCGGCTCGGGTTGAACCGAGGACGAAGAAGACGCTCGGTACTGGCCGGAGGAAGCTGATCACAAGCTGCTGAGGACTGGAGCACGTCGAGTGATGGTTGGCGCTGCTACCGAGCTGCTCAGCCGAGCGTGAAGTCCACCGGAGTAGGGTGATTGCCAAGGAAGCAGAGAGTTCAGTCGAGCGAAGGTTCTTCGGTTGAGCGTGCGAGAGCAGAGAGGCAAATACGTTTTGTGCAGCACGGGGATTTCTTCGTGGGGTTTGTAAGTGCCAAGAGCTGGCCTCCAGCGCGACAAAAGCTCGGAGCAGGAGGTGGCCGGTGGATTTTCCCTCGGTGGTGCGCGCACAATCGGCCCGAAAAACAGAGCGTTTGAGTTTAGTCGGTTCAGATTGTGTGAGTCACTGACAGTGGGTCCTAGTTCCAATTTTTGCCGCAACAAATTGAATTTTCCTACTGCTCTGAATATCAGGGACCCTAATACCCTTGGCAATTTGATCAAATCACCCACTGCCCATTTGAGTTTATAGTTCAAAGTGTGAAATGATTTGGATGAATTTGCAGCACTTGTGAGGTTGAAATTCAAATGTGGTTTGATATTGCTAAAAATAGCTCATGTCAAGATCAACTCCAAATGGAGTAAAAATTGGTGTGTGAGCTCACAAAAATGTGTTGAGTGTGAATATGAATCCCTCTTTTGAATTCATGTGATGAAAAGAGCTTGAATTTGAATTTACATTAAAACTAGCCTTTTAATGAATGTATCCAAGAGTACCTCAAAAGGTTTTGGATTTATGTGAAATTTGACATGAGCATTCCTAACAAAGTTTAGGAGTTAATCATGTGCTCAGCCCCTATATGATGCCATTGGGAAATACCACTTTTGCATTTTGTGAGTTCATCTTCTAATTATCTATTGATGGTGGTTACTTGCTCTTCAAATGTGTTCATGAATTTACCACAATTGAGGTGAGGTATGTGGGTGATGAACACTTTTAGCAAGTGAAAAACTTGGGCCCTTGCAAGATCCGGTCTAGCACACTGAACAAAGGACGGAGGATCTTGGTTGTGGGGGGTTGTACAAGCCAACCTCATACATGAATTCCATTTCCCCAAAATCCATTGTCGTGATGTTGTGAATGATCAAGTCATGGTTCAGGAATTCTTCAAGTCGAAGTATTTTAGCAAACTCATCATATAGGATGGAGTATTGGACTCCATCAGTCATCCAGGAGATTTTCCTGTCTCTAAAGGTGGAGAAGTAGCAGGTGGTGTAAAACTGAGCTACCACCTATGTGTTCCAGTCATATTGAAAACTAAGCAGTTCTTTGAGGCCATGATGCTACGCTGCTTGTATGACTGCGCTGAAGGCTTGGTGATTTTTCTTCTCCATATAGGGCCAATCAACCGGCGTCTTCATCCTCAAGTATACAAGGCGATAATAATCGCAACGGAAGTCACACCAGAAGTGATGATCTGGTGTGGCCTTCTTATACTTGTAGGGATCCTTTTCCCTAAATCTTTTCGCCTTCTCGGAGCCTTTCCCTCGAAAGATGTTACTTGAAAGCTCCGGTTACCGGTTGGGGTTATGTAGCGCCCTAGGTATCGCTACTCAGGACGCTACTAGAATAGCTACGATTTGCTACTAAGTGCAAAATTATTAGAATCATTTTGACAGAGTTTCTGTTGTAATTCTTAACAGCTGCGAACAAACGGTCACAAAAAATATACGCATTAATATAGGAAAGCAAAATAACATCATTCGACCCTCACAACTGCAGTAAACTGAATACAAACTCATTTGTCCTCATGATAGTTCTTATTGACACACAATCTATGCGAATAATTAAGATGCTCCATATTCTAAGATTAATATTTGATATGCTCAAAGTGTAGATGCTACCCTCTTCCCAAGCATGCTTCTTTCAACGAGTACCTAAAAACCAAATAAACACACGAGTGAGTAAAAACACTCAGTAAGTACACTTAGAGCTGGAAGAACGGTAAAAGCAACCCGAGTGAAACTAGCGACGAGTAGAACTTGAACTGAGAGCCATGAAATAGTAGTTTCCGTCTCAAACGGACAACACTTGAATTCTCCCTAGCATTTACCGGTAAAGCCGAGCAAGTGGGGCCAGCACTTACTCACAGGAACATGAATACAAGAACCAAACTGCACTCCGGACTAAACCGGTACTTGAAAGATAATTACATGAACAACTTGAATCTTAAACTTTTCAAAGGAACAAAACCATGAACCGTTGAATTTCGAAGACTAAGATAATGAACTCACAATACCACAAAGGAAATCACAAGCACATCACACATGTCAGGAAAGGAACTCATCCTGCACTTGCCTTAACCTCGTCGAGAATTAGAAGATGCTCTCTCAACACCGGAACCCTCAAAACCTGTGGAATATAAACTATATTTAGAACTTCCTAGCGCATAACTGAACTGGTACACCAACTTGATCCAGATTACTTAAACAACTTTCAGTAAAGACTAAAACACTAGGATAACTGCAGTTTGGATGATCTTCTCTAACCGTTGATTGGAAATAGAAAGATAACAAGTGTCCCCATATTACTACTACAGAAATTTGATTGGAAATCCTGACTACACAATGTCAACTCAGGCTACATAACCTAATCAACTCAGTTATGATCTACAATTTCTGGGCTCCAAACTAAAGATCTGAACCCCCAATTTGTAGAAGTTTAGTGAATTTTTCTCAACCCCTAACCCCAGTAGGCCGCATCCTTCTTTGTTTATACCTTGTTCTCTTCCACCGTAGAGCAGCTGGAGATCGAGGAATTTCTAACAACCGGCAGCAGCAACGGTGAGGAGCAGCAGGGAAGAGGCAGCTTGATCAGGGAAAGTTTGGAGGCGGCGGCTCTGGATCAGATGGAGGCGGTGGCACTGGATCAGAGTCCTGAGGAGTGGCTGCGCTGGTTGGGGAAAGAAGGAGGTGGAAGCTCTGGTTGGGGAGGAAGGGAGAGAACAGCAGGTTTATATATTGCTAGGTGACCCAAACCCTCATATCCAACGGTGCAAATTAATCCGACTTGTACTAACTCATCCGATCTCTGAATCAAACATATGAATAGTGAAACAAAATTGTTTCGACGACCTCTACGCATCTATGGTCTACGATCATCCATCAGAGAATCAGATAAAAAATTCCACAAATACTCAGGATATTACATTCTCCCCCCTTCAATAGAATTCACCCTCGAATTCTTTATTATAGTTCTAAAAGAAGACCAGAGATATGATAAAGAAAAATCCGCAAATTGTAAAATCCCCAAAAGTGGTAGCAAGAAAATTCTGCTCATGTGCACTTATGAAAAATGAGGAGAATTAAAACTTTGAATTATAATGGGGTAAGTTCAAAGTGAGGGTTTAGACTTCCCAAAACTTCCAAACATGGAGATCTAAATTCATAACTTGGATCTTCATAGTCCAAATATTCAACCTTCAAAAATTCAGCTCATTTGGAGGAGTTTTGATATTTGTTTGGAATTAAAAGGAGAAGCCCTCTAATCTGAATTTCAAATTCAGTTTCAAATTCCAATTCCCTCAATTTGAAAATTGGGTTTCACAAATGTGTTCTCCACCTTTTAATAAGCAGCCATGCCAAAAATTGGAAATTTTGGAGCTGGTTTGCTATACTTTTGAGGCAATATAAAGTGGAGAATTCAAACTCTTTTTCAAATTCAAATGATCAAACCCCATTCAAATTCTACACCAGAATTCAAACCATTTGAATTCTGCAAATTCAAACATAACTTTGGGATGAAGTAAAGCTTTTAATGTGGAGTTGCTGGAAGGAAAAATATCAGAAAAGTTTTACTAAACAAAGGGGGAAGTGGGGCCCAATTGTCAGCCACCTAAAGCAAACAACCGACTGTTTTCCCTCTCTCTCTCTGTTCCCGGTTGATCGCGGCGCGACAGCTCTCGGAAAAGCGCTCCCCCCGACGCCCTCACCGAGCCACCGAGCTGGTTCTCGCTGGCCGACGTTGGCGCGCGCGCGTGGGCGATAAGAGCGGCCTCCCGAGTACCCCAGCGCTACTTCTCCTCCTCCTCAGCTCGTGCAGCGCCGCGACCGTCTCATTTCCGCTGAACACCGCCGCTCAGCTCTCTCCGATCGATCACAGTCCTCCAAGCTCGATTGCTCGAGCGCTCCACAGCAAAGAGCATCGCCTGGACGTGCTCTAGCCCTTGCCAAAGCCCCTTCGAGGTTTGCCGGTCCGAACTGCTCGAGAAACGCGGATTGGCGCCAAAGCTTCAAGGTGGCCGAACCTCGCCGTTTCGGCTCTCCGTCGACAGCATCAACCGGCCACCCTCTCCCCCGACTTCCTATACAAGAAAGGTGCGTGGACATGTCCTGGTCGTGTAGCCGGAGGCCGTTTAGCGTTTGCTAGGACCGATGGCAAGAATTTCACCGTTTCCCCAAACTGTACACCGACGGATAGAGCCGGGTCTAGCCAAAAATTCGTTGTGCTTGGGGTAGCTCCGCGCTAGATAAGCTTACAGTAGCTCCAGCACAGGCTTGCGCATCTCCCCGAAGTTCTAGCAGCTCAAATGAGCAAGTAGAGATGTCGGGTATCGAGTTTTTGTCGCCACCGGAGTTTTGCAGGCTCAGGTCGCCAGTGAGGTCCCATCTCCGGTGGGTTTCAGGGAGAGCGAGCTATGGGTCGAGGATGTCCATGGGACACTGGTGCTTTTAGAGCCAACCCTAGCCTGAAAGACCCACTGTTGAGGGAGAGCGAGGTCGCCGAAGTAAGGTTCGACATGGTCGCCGGTGCAAGCACTGTCCCGGCCGTTGTCATCGGCTCCCGACCCCACCATCGTGTTCAGCACGGTGTAGAACTCACAGGCGGTGAGTTTGACAAAGTTTGGACCACAAGAACCCCGTCCCGGCGAGCCTCGCCGGCGTGCGCTGCCGCGGGAGGCGCGGGCAGCGCGAGGTAGACGAAGGGGGGGGGGGCGGTCCCACCGGTCAGCCTCCGGGTTCACGCGAGGATCGGTTTGTGGCGCCGGATCTAGTGCGGCTGCGCGGGAATAACCCCGTAGCCCCCGGTGTTGCTAAAATCTGACTGGTCCGAATTAAACCAGTGGGCCCAGCCCAACTATTTGAAGTTTCTATTAGGGAAAAAATTCCAGAAATTAGCTGATCTTTACAAGGCCATAACTTTGTGTAGAAAACTCCAAAAAGAGTGAGACCAATTTTGTTGGATTCCTCAGAAGGAGTACTTCACAGAGAAACCAAATTTTGGCTATGAAAATGCCCAGGAATTTCTGTAGAATTGTTTTTACTAAATCCTTTAGGAATTTATTACAGGAGCAATTCTTTATGAAATATTCCCAATTTTGGGCAGCAAATCCTCTTCATAGATACTGATCTCCAGTAAAAATTTGGTCTTCATTGGAGGTCATTTGCTAGGTCAAATTACCTTCTCAAGTTCAGCCTTTATTTGAAAATTCCAATTTAAACAGAAGCTTTATCAGAACTCCTGTCTAAGTTCAAAAATTCATATCTCTCTGATGGTAGCTCAAAAAATGGTGAAACAAATTTTGTTAGAACCATGGAGACTTACTCTAATCAGATCTTCCACCATTAGCTATGTCAAAGCTCCTGAATTGGGCTCAAAATTCAGGGAAGCATTGTATTGTAGGAATTTTAAATACTACATTGTGCAATGACATATCTCCAAATTTGGCTCAAATCATCCTTAGAGAGTCTAGTATCCACTGTAAAAATCCCAAAACCAATTAAGGATCCTAAATAGCAGTAGCTATGAGTAGAAGTCCAATTTTTATAAATCCTTAATACTTATACATGTATTTTATTACATTTCATAATAGTGACCGAAGTTGAGGACGCACCGGAGCCCTTGGACGTCCTCCCACCTGAAGCTAACTTCCCATTTGACTCGCAACCAGGCAAGCCCCGGTTTGCACTTAAGTACCTTTTATAAAGTTTTCATTTGTATCATTTATGTCTAGGTTGAATGTTTGCATTAGAGTTAGGGTGATTGAAACCCCACTTGCATAGCCTTTTAAATCCTATAAAGGGTTGGGTAGTTTACAAACTCGACGAGTAGAGAATGCCATGCTAATGTATAGGATCTCGGTAGAAGTCGAGTGGTTGGAAGCTACTCGCGA
This sequence comes from Neostapfia colusana, assembly GCA_030760725.1. NCBI lineage: Eukaryota > Viridiplantae > Streptophyta > Magnoliopsida > Poales > Poaceae > Neostapfia > Neostapfia colusana. The sequence goes on from JASWHV010000011.1 coordinate 24,993,953, forward strand.
GATAGTACTTATTACATGGAATGAAAAGAGGTAGAAAAATGGCTTAAGATATGAAAATGAGACCCAGCAGGGAGGATAGAAAGCAGTGAGCAGAGGTCTCACATGCGTAGCCCTGTTGGTGTCGGTTGAGGACCGTCCGTGTGCGGCCCTGCTGGACAAGTATCGAACAGTACCGGATGCATACTGGCATATGGGAACCAGGAAACCGATGTAATTGGTTAACCTGGGTGTCGAGGCTTACCCAACCGTAAATAGGAGCGGGTTGAGGGTAGCAAGGTGTAAATCTGCCGGTGGGCACAGTCACGCTCCACGCGGGGACCTCCTACCCGTTACGGATGGACCGGTTTGGCATTTGGGTTGTCTTTGAAAGGTTGTTGCATACAACAGAGTAGGAAGGGGTGTGGAATCACGCTTCTGAAAGTGGGTGTATGTGACGTGTTATCCGGGTGTGTCTTGATTGCAATCACCGTCCCTCGCGGTTATTTGAGTACCCGCTTGTTCACTGCGCTGTGACGTAGTAAGAAGTGAAATAAGCCAACTGAAAATGCTGTATTGATCTTAATGTCTTGAATACCTTGATTGCTGTAGATATAGAGCTAATTAAGTTTATATTCCACTTTGGGCATCTCCACATCGGGGGAAAGCGTTTCTTGTTTGATTGTGGACTTCCGATGTGAGGGCTGCCTAAGGCACATGAATCTGCTGCTATAAAACTGAAAGTAAGGACCAACTTATAGGCGTGTCTTTATTGCAAAATCCTTTCCTATCTTACATACCCTTGCACGTAGAGTTCCATGCCTAGGGTTGACGGTTAAGACTTGCTGAGCCTTCGTGCTCACGGTTGCAATATTTGAGCTGTGTGCAGGTGAGAGTTATGAGGAAGGTTCTGAGGACGAGGCGATGCCCCCGTCGGGGTACACGGCCGAGCTGGAGCCATGCACGCCGCCGTGATCTCCGGTTCCATGCTGCTAGTGTGTAGCGTCCCCGGGCTGGATGGCTGCACTTTTGCTTAGTTAGGGTTGAGAGCAACTATGTATATAACTTCCGCTGTTAATTAGGTTTTGTAAAAAGACTTCCGCTGTTTTATATCAAATAAAGTTTGTATGTTATTCGTTTTTCTTTTCGTGTGTGCTGTTGGGTGCCGCATCGCACGGCACCACCTATGCGATCCTGGAGTGGGTGAACCACGGGGTGGTCCCCACACAAATGCTCACTGGATTTGAATAATTCAGGATACTTTTCTTGCATCTCAGTCTCGAGCTCCCAGGTTGCTTCACGCTCAGTTTGGTTTGTACACAAAACCTTCACAAACTTGAATGACTTGCGTCTGAGCAGTCGCTCAGATGTCTCCAAAATTCTCACCGGACAAGACTCAAATGGCAAATATTGTTCAATTGTCAATTGATATATTGTTATGTGGTGCTCTAGATCTCTCAGGGACTTTCTCAACATGGAGACGTGGAATATATTGTGAACCCCTCTCATCGAGATCGGTAGCTCTAATTGATATGCCAATTTCCCCACTCACTCATTAATAACAAAAGGTCCAATATATTTTGGCTAAGCTTCCCTTTAGTACCAAACCTCACAACACCCTTGGAGGGTGACACCCTAAGAAGAACCTCATCCCCTTCCTGAAACTCCAAGTCTTGCCTCCTAACATTAGCATAGCTCTTCTGTCTACTCTGTGCTGCTAACATGTGTTCTCGAATTTCAGTAACTCGCTTAGTCGATTGTTGAACCCAATCCGGACCCAAAACAGCTTTCTCACCTACTGCATCCCAACAAAGAGGTGATCTACACTTCTTTCCATTAAGAGCCTCATAGGGTGCACAACGAATGCTAGAGTGATAGCTGTTATTATAAGAAAATTCCACTAGTGGTAAATGATCTTCCCAACTTCCTTTCCATGCTAGTACACATGATCTGAGCATATCTTCCAATGTTTGAATTGTGCGTTCGGTTCGTCCATCTGTCTGAGGGTGAAAAGCAGTGCTCATCCTTAGTGTAGTGACCAATGCTAGTTGCAAACTCTCCCACAACTTAGAAACAAACATAGCATCTCTGTCTGAAACAATGGTGCGTGGTACACCATGCAACCGCACTACTTCCCGCATGTAGATGGGCGCCAAATCACCCGCTGAACAGGTGGATCGAATTGGAATAAAATGTGCCACCTTACTCAGACGATCGACTACCACCCAAATAGAGTCTTGTCCCCTTGGAGAACGTGGTAGGCCAACCATAAAATCCAAAGCGATATCTTCCCAGGGCTACACAGGAACCTCTAATGTCTGTAGCTTCCCGGCAAGGCTCTTATTCTCAGCCTTAACTCTCTGACAAACCCCACACAAAGCCACGTACCTTGCTACATCCACTTTCATCCTCTTCCACCAATAGATTTTCTTCAAATCTTGGTACATCTTATTCTCTCCAGAGTGCACAGTATAACAGGCATGATGCGACTCTTTAAGAATCTCTTCCTTGATTGGAGACTTCTGCGGCACATATAGGCGACCATGAAATCAAACAGCTCCATCATCATACATGGTGAAATCCCCAACCTTTCCTTCATGAATCCGTTTCTTAACGTTTAGCAAGAAGTGGTCTTGTTGTTGGGCCTCCAAGACGCGATTTGGTATATCTGATGATAACATTAATTGAGTCTCTACTTCTGCAACTCCAGCATAGAAATATGAAATATCCATCTGCTCAAAATCAGATATTAAAGTATTCATAGTTGGGGAGGAAGCTCTACGGCTTAAGGCATCTGCCACCACATTTGCTTTACCGGGTGTGTATTGGATATTCAAGTCATAATACTTGATCAGCTCCAACCATCTCCTTTGCCACAAGTTTAGGTCCTTCTGAGTGAATATGTACTTCAAGCTCTTATGGTCTGTAAAAATATCACATGACTCTCCGTATAGATAATGCCTCCAAATCTTCAGTGCAAAAACTACAACAGCAAGCTCTAGATCATGGGTGGGGTAATTCTGCCCATGCGTTTAGTTGCCTTGATGCATAGGCAATTACTTTTCCTTCTTGCATAAGAACACAATCATGTCCTACGTGAGAGGCATCAGAATAGATGGTGAAGCGCCTACCAGGCTCGGGAAGAGCAAGAATGGGAGCACTAACCAGCTTCTCTTTCAGACACTGGAAGCAACACTCACACACCTGAGTTCACACGAACTTGACATTCTTCCTTGTAAGTTGTGTCATAGGCTTAGCAATGCTAGAGAAATCCTTTATAAAGCGTTAGTAATAGCCAGCCATACCCAAGAAACTCCTAACTTCCTTGACATTGGTTGACCTTTCCCATTCCACTATTATAGAAACCTTGCTCTGATCAATAGAGATCCCATGTTGGTTGACTATATGACCTAGAAAGCCAACTTCAGAGAGCCAGAACTCACACTTCTTCAATTTAGCATAAAACTTATGAATTCTTATTAGTCTCAAGAACTATTCTCAAATGCTCCTAATGTTCAGATTCAGTCCTAGAGAAGACTAGTATATCACCAAGAAAGACTACTACAAACTCTTCCAGTCCTTGAAGCTTAATATTCATCGTCTCCATAAAGTATGCAGGTGCATTAGTGAGCCCAGAAGACAACTCTGAAACTCATAATGGCCATACATGGTAGAAAAAGCTGTTTTGTCTATATCCTCCTCTCGAACAAGAATTTGGTTGTAAACAGATTGAAGATTGACCTTGGAAAAGACTGTTGCTCGTATCAATCGATCGAACAATACATCAATACGAGGCAATGGATACTTGTTCTTGATGGTCACAGCGTTAAAGCCACAATAATCCACACACATACGCCAACTTCCATCTTTTTTCTTAGTGAACAACACCGGAGCTCGCAATGGTGAAACGCTACGGCGAATCAATTTCTTAGCCAAAAGATCATCCAATTTCCTCCTCAACTCCTCTTGAAGTGAACGAGATAACCGGTGTGGGGCAATGGATACAGGACAGGTGCCAGGTGTAATATCAATGCGGAACTCCACTTCTCGCTTTGGTGGCATTCCTGGCAGCTCGTCAGGGAAGACTTCAGAGTAGTCTTGCACTACCGGAATATCCGCAACCACCAATTACTTTGTTTCCTTCTCAACAAGGCTCCATAGAAATCCTGTCTTCACATGTCGACAACCAGGAAAGAGACTTGCCATCATAGATAAAGAATGAGGAGGTGCATTAGCTTGAAAAGTGATGATCTGCCCAGTCATTGCCTCTAGTGTAACAGTCTTCCAAAATCAATATATAACGGCTCGATAACGGGGTAGCCAATCCATACCAAGAATAACATAAAAAACCGTAAGGGAATCACCATTAGATTAGCTATGAATTCGCCCCCAACTATAGAAATAGTGCAACCCGGACACACCACGAAACTAGAAATCAAGCCCCCAGGAGAACTAAAACGATCTGACTGAGATATCTCTTGACTAGAAATATTTTCCCTTCTTGCAAAATCAAGTGAAATGAACGAAAACGTGGCACCCGAATCAAATAAAGTATAAGTGTCATGTGAGTCAACAGCGACAGTACCTGAAACCACATCAGGGCGACTAAGAGGAGAAGGTGCAGGCATGGTGTAGACTCCAACAGCGGTAGAAGTAGGTCCTCCCACAAGGTGTTGAGCAGACTGAGTTGGAGGAGCAGAAGGAGCAGGTAGCTGTAGTGGAACATGCGGGGTAGGAAGCTGAGGCATGGGTCAGTAGTAACCTTGTGGGGGAATGTATTTCTGAGAAAACTGGTAACGCGGGGCTGGAGGACCGGCCCATCATCTGAACCGTGCCACGAGGAGCATTGACTGTGGAAGTTGAACCCCTAGAATTGGCCATAGAGGTGGATCCTGATAAGGAAGAATTTGTCCTTTGCCACTTGATAATAGAATCAGGATTTTTCTTGCAAACTAGGACCATATGTCCCTCTCTTCCACATAGGGGGCATGCCTTAGAAAAACCACACTCCGAGGCACTATGGGGCTTCTCACACTTGAAACAAATCAAACCTTGTCCTGGAATTGAACACATAAACGGGGCTGTTGATGTGTGCCACCCCGTAGAATACGACTGAGCCCCAGGATGATTATTCTTGAAAGACTGTTGAGACGTTTGGTTTGCCTTATACTTCTTGGGAGGGGGTTGCTGTGAGGGCTCTCCTACCTCCTGGCGTACCCTCTTGTGATCACCAATCACACTCCCACTACGTCTCTGCTGTAAAATTGTGAGTTGAAACTGAGTCTCCATCCTTCTAGCCTCCTCAATAGACATAATGTATGAGGTAGGAGGATTTCTTCCCATCACCTCCCTGTATCGAGCATTAAGCCCCCTGAAAAACCTTCTAGACTTCCCACGCTCATCACTTGCAACACTAGGCACAAAGCGAACAACGTTGCTGAAATCCCTCTCTCCTCTCCTGTCATCCGACAAGCCACCATGACTTTCTCCATCTTGTGCAACCAATCAGCAGCCACAGTAGGTGTTCCCAAGCCATCAAAGGTGTCCAAACGCATAGACATCCACCTAGCAAACGTCATTGTTAAGACCATGGCATTTGCACCTCCAGCAACAGGAGCTCCTGCAGCAATGGAGTGATCCCCCCTTCAACTTCTCCATTCACATGGTTCACTTGCTCGTGAACAACATCCTGATTAACGTCACCTCTACCTCTACCGCGACCCCTCTCACGTGCGGCCACACTTGCACACCTTTTCGGCGGCATCACTCTATTAGATTGGAATATAACAGAAGTATGATTAATAGCATATCAGCATGACACAATGAACACAAAGAAAATATTCAACTGAAACAATAATGGAGAGTATGCCCATGAAACCCATCCTAGTGTGCATAGGTGTATCAATTTTCAATTGTAGGCCTACGCTACGACCTGGGCTCTGAGTACCAACTGTAACGCCCTGCTACTAGAACAGCTACGATTTCCTACTAAGTGTAGAATTATTAAAATCATTTTGACAGGGTTTCTGTTGTAATTCTTAACAGCTGCAGACAACAACAACAACAACAACAACAACCAAGCCTTTATCCCAAGCCTGTTGGGGTCGGCTAGACATGAAACCCAATATCAATGAAGTAAAACAGAGGAAGAGATATGAGAACAAGGGGGAAAAAAGGAAAAAAAAAGGGAAAAAAAGGAAAAAAGAAAAAGGAAAAAGAGAAATAGAAAAGAAATAAGAAAAAAGGAAAAGAAAAAGAGAAAAGAAAAAAAGAAAAAAACAAGACTACGATTCTGGCACATGAATTGCTACTTTCCATGCGGTCCTATCATGAGCTAAGTCTCTGGATACATTCCAATCTCTCAAATCTCGTTTTACCGCCTCCTCCCAGGTCAACCTTGGTCGTCCTCTACCCCTCCTAATATTTTCTCTACCTCTTAAAATCCCACTGTTAACCGGTGCTTCTGGAGGTCTCCGTTGGATATGTCCAAACCACCTAAGCCGATGTTGTACTAACTTCTCTTCAATCGGCGCCACCCCTACCTTATCACGAATCGCCTCATTCCTTATTCGGTCTCTTCTCGTGTGCCCACACATCCACCGTAGCATGCGCATCTCTGCGACACTCATTTGTTGGACATGTTGCCGTTTAGTTGGCCAACATTCCGCCCCATAGAGCATCGCGGGTCTGATCACCGTCCTATAGAACTTCCCTTTTAGCTTTTGTGGGATTTTCCTATCACATAGGATTCCAGAGGCTTGTCGCCATTTCATCCACCCTACCTTGATCCTGTGGCAAACAACCTCATCAATATCGCCATTGCTTTGTAACATTGATCCTAAGTATCGGAAAGAGTCCCTTCTAGGTACTATTTGTCCTTGTAGACTAACATTTCCCTCTTCACGACCAACACCACTAAAGTCGCACCTCATATACTCGGTTTTGGTCCTACTAAGTCTAAACCCCTTGGACTCTAAGGTTTGTCTCCATAACTCTAATTTCTTATCAACACCATCTCTAGTTTCATCTACCAGCACTACATCATCAGCAAAGAGCATGCACCAAGGGATATCCCCTTGTATATCCTTCGACACCTCATCCATGACCAAGGAAAAGATGTATGGGCTCAAAGCTGATCCTTGATGTAATCCTACCGTGATAGGAAATGCATCAGTCTCACTATCACTTACGCGCACACTTGTCCTAACATTATTGTACATATCCTTGATAAGGGTAATGTACTTTGTTGGCACTTTATGTTTCTATAGTGCCCACCACATGACTGACCTTGGTATCTTGTCGTACGCCTTCTCCAAGTCGATGAACACCATATGCAAGTCCTTCTTCTGCTCCCTATATCTCTCCATAAGCTGACGAAGCAAGAAAATCGCCTCCATTGTAGACCTCCCAGGCATAAAACCAAACTGGTTTTTAGCGACATTGGTCACTTTCCTCAGGCGGTGTTCAATCACTCTCTCCCAAAGCTTCATAGTATGACTCATAAGCTTAATACCTCGATAATTAGTACAACTTTGAATATCTCCTTTATTTTTGAAGATAGGTACTAATATACTTTTCCTCCATTCTTCAGGCATCTTGTTTGACCGAAAAATGTGGTTGAATAGCTTTGTGAGCCATACTATTGCGACGTCCCCAAGACATCTCCACACCTCAATAGGGACATCGTCAGGGCCGAGGGCCTTTCCTCCTTTCATCCTTTTTAAGGCCTCCTTAACCTCAAACTCTTGTATCCTCCGCACGAACCGCCTGTTGGAGTCATCAAAGGAGTCATCCAACTCAACCATAGTGCTCTCATTCCCATCATTGAATAGCCCATTAAAGTAATCACGCCATCTATTCTTAATCTCTTCATCCTTCACTAGAATGCGGTCAGACTCATCTTTGATGCATTTAACTTGATTGAGATCCCTCATCTTTCTCTCGCGGATTTTTGCTACCTTGTATATGTCTTTTTCACCTTCTTTTATCCCTAGTCTCTCATATAACTTATCATAGGTTTGTCCTCTTGCCTTACTCACAACCCGCCTTGCATTCTTCTTAGCCTCTTTGTACTTAAGCATGTTGCTTGCGTTTCTATCATTATGCCAACTCTTGTAACACTCCTTCTTCTCCTTAATGGCCTTTTGTACATCCTCATTCCACCACCAAGTGTCTTTATCTATAAGTTTCTTTCCTTTTGTCACACCGAGCACCTCACTAGCTACCTTCCTAATGCAAATTGCCATCTTCATCCACATACTATCTGCATCTCCATTTTCTGCCCAGGGTCCTTCTGTGATCACCCTATTTTTAAAGGATTCTTGTGATTCTCCCTTCAACTTCCACCACTTTGTTCTTGTGATTTTGACACCTTTGTCCCGCAAAGAACATGTATGGAAGCGAAAGTCAGCTACCACAAGCTTATGTTGTGTCACAACACACTCCCCCGGGATCACCTTACAATCTAGACACTCCCGTCTATCCTTTCTCCTAGTGAGGACAAAGTCAATCTGGCTAGAGTGTTGGGCACTACTAAAGGTCACTAGGTGAGATTGCCTCTTCCTAAAGAGGGTGTTAGCTATCAACAGATCATAGGCTACGGCAAAGTCTAGGATGTCCTTACCCTCTTGATTTCTATCGCCGCATCCAAAACCTCCATGTACTCCTTCAAATCCTAGGTTAGTTGCACCCACATGACCATTGAGATCTCCCCCTATGAGGAGTTTCTCGGTTATCGGTACACTACTAACCATATCCTCCAAGTCCTCCCAAAATTGCCTCTTAGCACTCATGTTGAGCCCAACTTGTGGGGCATAAGCACTAATGACGTTCAAGACAATGTCCCCAATTACTATCTTGATTAAGATGATTCTATCCCCTCGTCTTCGAACATCCACTACTCCATCCTTAAGACTCTTATCTATTAGAACACCTACGCTATTCCTAGTCCCAGCCGAACCAGAATACCAAAGCTTGAAACCGGTATTCTCGACTTCTCTCGCCTTTTGACCTGCCCATCTAGTCTCTTGTACACAAAGGATATTTACTCGTCTCCTAATGGCAACATCTACTAACTCACGTAGCTTCCCCATCAAGGATCCTACATTCCAACTACCCACCCGAAATCTATGTTCCTCGGCTAGCTTCCTTACGCTTTGCACCCGTCGAGTAAGATGCAAAGACCCTTGCTCACTTATCACTACATCCGGGCGATGATGTAGCGCGCCACTAAGGTGATGGCGATCCGGCCCTTGCTCATTTAACACCATATCCGGGTTCCGATATGGCGCGCCACTAAGGCGGTGGCGACCCGGCCCTTGCCCACTTAACACCATACCCGGGTTCCTATATGGCGCGTCGCTAAGAGGGTTACGCCCCAACGAATTTCTATTGGGTTTCATTTCCATGAGAGTGGCTAAGTGTAGCTGTTGGCTCGCCAAGCCTATCACAACCCCCTCCTCCTTTACCCGGGCTTGGGACCGGCTATGTCATTACAACAGCTGCAGACAAACGGTCACAAAAATATATGCATTAATATAGGAAAGCAAAATAACATCATTCGACCCTCACAACTGAAGTAAACTGAAAAAAAACTCATCCGTCCTCATGATAGTTCTTATTGGCACACAATCTATGTGAATAATTTAGATGCTCCATATTCTAAGATTAATATTTGATATGTGTGCTCAAAGTGTAGATGCTACCCTCTTCCCAAGCATGCTTCGTTCAACGAGTACCTAAAAACCAAATAAACACAAGAGTGAGTAAAAACACTCAGCAAGTACACTTAGAGATGGAAGAATGGTAAAAGCAACCCGAATGAAACCAGCGACGAGTAGAACTTAATATGAGAGCGACGAAATTGTAGTTTCCGTCTCAAACGGACAACACTTGAATTATCCCTAGCATTTACCGGTAAAGCCGAGCTAGTGGGGCCAGCACTTACTCACAGGAACTTGAATACAAGAACCAAACTGCACTCCGGACCAGACCGGTACTTGAAATATAATTACATGAACAACTTGAATCTTAAACTTCAAAGGAACAGAACCATGAACCGCTGAATTTCGAAGACTAAGATAATGAATCCACAATACCATAAAGGAAATCACAAGCACATCACACATGTCAGGAAAGGAACTCGTCATGCACTTGCCTTAACCTCGTCGAGAATTAGAAGAGGCTCTCTAAACAACGGAACCCTCAAAACCTGTGGAATATAAACTATATTTAGAACTTCCTAGCGCATAACTGAACTGGTACACTCCAACTTGATCCAGATTACTCAAACAACTTTCGGTAAAGACTAAACAACACTAGGATAACTGCAGTTTGGATGGTCTTCTCTAACCGTTGATCGGAGATAGAAAGATAACAAGCATCCATACATATTACTACTACATAAATTTGATTGGAAATCCTGACTACACGGCGTCAACTCAGCCAACAGAACCTAATCAACTCAGTTAAGATCTACAATTTCTGGGCTCTAAACTAAAGATCTGAATACCCAATTTGTAGAAGTTTAGTGAATTTTTCTCAACCTCTAACCCCAGTAGGCCGCATCCCTCTTTGTTTATACCTTGTTCTCTTCCACCGTAGAGCAGCTGGAGATTGAGGAACTTCTAACAACCGGCAGCAGCAATGGCGAGGAGCAGCAGGGAAGAGTCAGCTTGATCAGGGAAAATTTGGAGGCGGCGGCTCTGGATCAGATGGAGGCGGTGGCACTGTATCAGAGTCCTGAGGAGTGGCTGCGCTGGTTGGGGAAAGAAGGGGGTGGCGGCTCTGGTTGGGGAGGAAGGGAGAGAACAGCAGGTTTGATATATATATCGCCAGGTGACCCAAACCCTCATATCCAACGGTGCAATTTAATCCAACTTATACTAACTCATCCGATCTCTGAATCAAACATATGAAAAACAAAATTGTTTCGACGACCTCTACGCATCTATGGTCTCCGATCATCCATCGGGGAAGCAGATCAAAAAGTCTGCAAATGCTCGGGATATTACACGTTATGCATGGGAGGAGTCATAACCAAGGGTCCAATGGGGCTTCATGGTGGAACACATGATCCCACGGGACAGTCTAGGATGACTAATCCCCTACTGACAAGTGCCTTTGTCCTTGGTGCGGCCTTCTTGGTAGGCACCTTATTGATTGGGTCCTTGCCTTTGCCCTTGAGTGTCTCTCCTTCAGTCACGGGTCCTTTTTCTTTATCGGCCGCTTGGGCTCTTTCCTTTTCTCCAACCGAGACTGGCCTCTTCCTTCGGCTAGGTTGCTCTTCTGGTGCTTGATCTTGCACTGCCTCTCTCTCATATCGCTTTTCGGTTCTAGCTTCACGGCGAGCTAGCTCTTGCACAATTGCCGCGTCCTCCTCTTCCCGATAGTGATAAAGCTCTTGCCTAGCCACTTCTCGCTCCGGGTCTAAGAGGGGAGGAGAATTGTCATGCTGAGACATGCTAGAAGAACAATTAAGAGAAGGTATGAGTTTGGGACAGAAGATTATCGTGACAGAGGTGCAGCAAAAGCACTAAGTTAGGAGTTAACCCTAGGTTTGGCCGGAACGGACTTGTCCGCCTTGTGTTCGGACTAGTCCGTACCACCCAGGGTTAAACCCTAACTAATTGATTTTCTACAAATCTCATCAATAAGTCGCAATAACCCTAGGAAAAAATCACAATGTGTTGATGAAGCACTAGACAACCTAGGTTATGGGAGAAACAACCTAAAATTGAAGGATTCGTAAGGATTAGGTTTTGCCCCAAGAACGTACCTTGAGGGTTCAAATCCGAACAAAACACTAGATTGGAGGGCGGAGAAGTCCGAAGATTGACTTCTCGAGGCTCTAAAGAGTAGAAGACACAGATTGTTTGAAGGTTTGGTGGAAATCCTCAGAAACCGCCATTGGGGGGGGGCGAGTTTTAGAAGGGCGCAAGTGAGATGCGTTTTGGATGAAGTGGAGAAGGTCGATCCTGGCGGTTGGGTTAAGTCCCCAAGGTTCGGACTAGTCCGCAAGTCTGGTGGGAAATATCGGACAAGTCCAGTCGGCGGACCAGGTCCGAACTTGTTTAGTTGTCCGGACATGTCTAGTAACATGCCAGACTAGTCTGATGTGGACTTGTCTGAGCCTGTCTGGACTTGTCTAGGACGTCAGACTTGTCTTACCTTCAGGGCGGACTAGTCCTGTCCTAGACAACCAATTCTCATATATTCCTTGATAATCCTTATCTCTCCCACTTCCACCTCAACTTTATTGAGTTTAATGTCCCTCCTAGGCTCTTGCACGGCTATGAACTTCACTTTTGTGCCACTAGTGTGAGTTAGTTCCACCGTTCTGGTCGAACAGTGGATGATACCTTTATGTTTGGTCAACCAATCCATATCCAAAATAATATCTAACCCTTAGGAGTCTATCACTATGAGGTTTGCAGTAAATACTACCTCATTTATGTCTAGATTCACCTTGGAACACACTTGTCTTGTTCTTGTTTCTCCCCCTGGAGAGTTGACTGCTAGCATATGGTTCATTTGTGTTGTTGCTAGATCATGCTTCTTAACAAACCCTTGAGCAATGAACGAGTGGGTAGCACCAGAATCGAACAACAGGGTTGCAATGTGTAAATTGGCAGGAAACTTACCAATTACCACGTCAGGTGCCTCTTGCGCTTCCTCCATGGTCACGTGGTTCACCCGTCCTCGCATCACATTCTGCTGTTGTGGCTGCATGGGCTTCTTCTTTGGGCACTTATGGGCGTAGTGCCCCACTTCACCACAGTTGAAGCATTGCACCCCAACCTTAGGTGCCTGGCCCTTGTTATCTTGGGGTTGGTTCGGTGGTCCTTGTCCTGCTGGTCGAGGTTGATATGTGGGGCGAGGCTGCTGTACAAACTGACACTGCAGCTGTGCTGGTGCTGACGGAGGCCTGAAATTCGGGTTGTACCCTCTTGGTGCTGAGTAGGGTACCACAACACGGCTCGTCTACCCTGCGGGTTGCTGCATCAGACGTGGACGTGTGTTGCTACCTGAGGCTTGGTGTGACCATCCCGCCTTCCTCTTGTTTTCATTTTCCAAGGCCTTCAGCTTCCTCTCCACGACAAATGCTCTGTCTACCATCTTTTGGAAGCTTTCATACTCGTTGGAGGACATTGCACATTGCATTTTCATAGTAAGTCCTTCCACAAAACAGTCCTGTTTTTGCTCATCAGTTTTGATGTCCCGTGGTGCATAACGGGATAGTTGGGTGAACTTGGTGAGGTATTCCCTCACAGTCATGTTTCCTTGCTGCAGTCCCAAGAACTCCTTTCTCTTATTTTTGAGTTCACCCCTTGGTATGTAATGGTTGCGGAAACTGCGCTTGAACTCTTCCCAAGTGATGTTCTCGGGGTCATGATGGGCTGCCATGTAAGCGGTTCACCAATCAGCAGCAGGTCCATGCAATTGGTGAGAGGCAAACAGCACCCTCTCATACCCTTGGCATTGTATGATCCTCATCTTGCTCTCAATGATCTTTAGCCAGTCATCTGCCTCCAGAGGTTCAGCAGCACTTGCAAACTTTGGAGGGTGAGTCCCCAGAAACTCACTCAACCTTGGTTGGCGTGGTGCAGCTTGTGGGGGTGGAGCTTGGTGCAAGTTGGCCACCACTTGAGTTAGGCTCTGGATGAGCTGATTCTGATTTTCAAGCATTTGGTGGATAGGATCAGCTTCTTCACGGTGACCACCCCTGTCTTGTCCTCCAGAAAGATGAGGGTTTCCGGCCTCATCGTTGTTGTTGGTGGGGTTGGCACCATGACCCTTTCCTCTTCCAGCCATCTATCATGATCAACCAAATGTTAACTTAAAGCATTACGTATTAACTTCCCAAATTGCTTGTTTAAACTTAAACTTTTGAGGCCTTAATATATTAAACATTTTCTGAGGGTTTCACGTAGATTTTTGGGAGTCACATCTCACGCAAAAATAAATGCACTCTTAATTCATAGGGGTTCACACATCAAAGCAAAGCAACCTAAAGACGAGGTTGTGGACAAATGCCCATGGCTTCCACAACTCACGTCACACACCAAACATTAACACACAAATAACTAAGGTATTGACTCTACTACTCGATAACCTGCTGAAATAAGGGAAAGGACTCTAAACGACTCGTATCACTGAGCTGGCTCTTCGGGGTCTTCCTCATTATTGCGGCTACCCTCTGATTCCGCTTTGGGTGGGGAAGCTGCTGGTGGAGAATTGCGGCGACGCCTGCTTGCCCGGCGGTCTGGGGAGTCAGGAGTCCACGTGTCATTCACTGTGACACACAGTTCATTCCCATCTCCTTTTTCTCTCGCCCTCAAGCTGGCACGAAGCAGCGCCTCAGTCTCCTTCAGGGTGTCACGAACATCCTGAAGCTCCTGCTAGCACTCCTGCAGTCGAGTGCTGAGCATAGCAGCATCCTCCAAGCACAGGTCCATGTGCTCATGGGAAGTCCCCTGCTGCACTGGTGGGTACTTGTACTCCGCGGTGCCACTCTCACGCTGGAGGACATACATGTACTCAGTCCTGTCCAGGTGGCGACGGTTGATGTAACTCTAGCAGGTGATGGCCTCCCAGGTGATTTCCTTCTCAGCATCGGCCTGAGTCGCCCGACAAGCTGGAGAGCTGTGGATCTTGAGCAGCTGATTTTCATGGATAATCCTCATCTCTGAGCTCCATTGTTCCCGCTTCTCACGGATGGTCCTGGTGGATCTGTAGTGTATGATCAGCTTGCCCACATTGCCGGCGGCGTGGAGCATACGCCGAAGACGGCGCAACAAGACTCCTACTGCCAACCCGTAGGAGTGGTACGTCACCGGACGGTTCTCCTCTCTCAGGGCAAGGGCAACTACAGGAACTCTCCCTCCGGTGGACTTGCGGGCGGTGCGGATCATGCGAACCATCTAAAACATAAAACATTTAAAATTAAGTTAGATAAGAGTTAAATAAAAATTGTATTTTGAATAAAAGTTGGGGCAAGATGAATAAAGTGACCCCATTAAATAACACTTTCAACCCACACCTTTGTAAAATAGTTTTTTTAATAAAATAGGGTCCTTAAATACGTCCATTTCTACCTAGGTCCACGTTCCTACGGGCAACATTGACTCTGATACCACTACTGTCACACCCGGTTTCTCAGAAGAACAACCGAGTGAATATCACATGTATGCCAGGATCATTTTCTCATACATGTGATGACAAATAGTGAAGCATCATCATATTACAAGCCAGGTGTTCGAATTTAAATAAGTCTTACATAGCATACGTCTCGATGGACGATAATAAGTTCATAACATATAAATAAAAACAGCAGCAGAATATAAATCTTGTGGGCTCCGTCACAGGCGTTGCCCGGGGGACTCCGTGAACCTAGAATCCTTCCTCGGAACAAAAGTCTTGGTCATTAAACACCCCATCATTCTCTTGACCTGAGCAGCAATATAAACCAACAGAAAAGCAAGTTTGAGTACTGTGGGTACTCAGCAAGTGTGGGAAAGTTATGTCATGCATGGCTAGAGCAAGGAGAGGTTGAACTCATGGTTAAAGCACTACACAATTATTACCTATCACCTTAGCTTATTAAGCACCTACATTACTACACAGGTGAAATGGTCCCGATCCCTCAACCCATCATCATTATCATGTGAACATAGTCTCATCTCCAATGTTAAGCTTCCCGCTTAACATCCACAACTTCCCAATTCATCATCCTCTAATCATGAATAAGTCCAAGCCGCTCTTGACCGTGAGCACGGCTGTCATGACAGTTTTAACTCTGCAGAGTTTGCACCACTGTACCCACATGTAGTGATTTCATCCCACGATGCCGGGTGGACTAAAAGAACCTCCATTATGCCAGTGGCCGCGAACCACATTCACACTTCCTAGGTGTGTAGACAGGAGATCACTACGAGGCCTTTACAAAGGGATTCCCGACGAACGTGGGCCCACTGAGGTTTCAACCTTAACAGCATACAAGAGGCTCTAATCTCACTGCAGTGGCCCCCTCTTGAGCCTTGCGGTTCATATGGTAGTCCAGCTGACACCTATTCCCCGCACCATCCAAAACACCCATACTACGCCGGAGATACACCTAATTAATTGGCCAAGCTGCCCCATCTCAGCATGTGGTTGGCACGGTAAAGCCAGGTTACATGCTCCATGAACCGGTCCTTAGGATCCAGGCAAGTACTAAACACAAACCCGAGTCTCATGCACCCAGCACCAACCAAATCATCCAACTTGCCTCGATCCCTACCTCTACATAACTCATAATGTCTCATTCAAGAGTAAGGTAAACAAGTTGATGATCTCATATCCCACTTATCCCATTCTAAGCATGGCTAAGCATAAGTAATATGAATGAATGACATAATGAAACAAATCCCAACCCAAGCTACAAGGAAACAAGATAATGCAATTCTAGGGAAACTTCCTAGCATGGGTTTCATATTTCAATTGACAATGCAAATAATTCTATCTACACATCCTAGCATAGGATCAAAGTGGTCAAGGACACTTGCCTTCTTCCTGCTGCTCTGGGAATGGAAAGTCTTGGTCTTGGAAGGGGAGAACTTGCTCTGGGGCAGGTTCTACTCATGCCAATACACATAGCAAAAGAAAACAACAATCCATAAGACATAGTCCACACTTTCACTTCATGCAAACCACACATACATACATATGAAAGTCATTCACATTTCTAAGTGTTGTTGTTAACCTAGATGTGTTGATTTTAGGCCTACATGCACTTTCATACATATATACATTATTTCTAACTTTTGTATTCAGATTTCTATTTGCACACTATATATGAATTTCCAATTTGGACAAATTCTTTATATTTAATTAATACACTTCTTAGCCACAAAGTTTGCATGAAAGATAATTTCCTACTCCAAATAGGTTTTCAGATCTTCTAAAAAATCCTAAACTGAAGTTTTTGGATTTTGAGACCTCATTTATCACTTCCTAATTATGCATACTTATTTTCCTATATTTTCAGATTTATTTTCTATGCCTAAAAGTAAATTTTAATATTAAAATAGTAAGGCATATCATCTAAACAGAATAGGTTCTGATCTAAAATGTTCAATAAAATATTTTTGAACTTCCTCTCTGATGTGAAACAATTTAAATTTATTTTACTAGTTTTTAGAATTATTTCCTAGCCTAAAATGTGTCTCTAGAGATAATAAAAATGAGCAACACTTAGGCAGATTCCATTTGAGCCTAAAATCTATTTTTAACTCATTCTAAAGTTTTCCAAGTGCTACGAGAGTTTAAATTCATATTTGCACATGTGTTTGCATCACTATTTAAATTTAAATCCTAGTCACATGTTCAAATTTCTAAATTTAATATTCCTATAGGGTCTAAAAGGCAAATCCACCCTACTGCAGGGTTTAATTTACTATTTCCTAAATTTTCAGAGGCCTAATTACACATAACAGAGGGGTTTTCCTAATTTTTATTAAGTCCAGGGGCTAAAACTGAGTTTTAAATGAATTTACATAAATTTCTGAAGGTCCAGGGGCTAGATCAGAAGTTTCTGGGGCTAGCTCGTGTTTTCCGAGATCCCCAGGGGGTAGTGCGTAAGAATCCCGGCCTTTATAATGCGGGGCTGACGTGGGCCGTTGGATTGCCGAAGCGGTACGCGTCGATTTAATTTCTATCGTGCGATTTAAAATAGATGGCCCTCAAGGGGCCACGTCACCCCCGGCCGGAGTTCGCCCATGCGCGCGGCGGCGCACGGCGGCAGAGGCGCGATCTCGCCGGTGAAATCTCGGTTTTTGCCGCTGTGCGTAGAAATCGTATCTTTTTTACAGATCGACCGCGGAGGTGTAGGGGAGGCTCACCGAGGGGTCTTCTTGGGCACGGGAGGGTTGGAGTAGGCTCTGCGACGGCGACGGGCGAAGGAGCTCCTCGGTGCTCGAGGGAGGAGTGGTTTGGCTCGACGATACCTCGCGTTCTCCGGTCGTGGTGCTTCCCTGCGGTTAGTAGATGGTGTACCGAGGGTCAGATAGGGTCGGGTCATGGAAATTCGACGGCTTCAAAGATGACCGGCGGCTAGACTTCACCGGAGCTCGACGGCGTCGGTTGTCTGGGCGGCAATTCGTTCCGGAGTGGGCGTCACCGGCTAGTGTTTGATGCTGCGATGATGTGAAACCGGTTAGGTGGACCAGAACGGCGTTATGCCGAAGGGAATTCGGAGGTTGGGCGGCGGTGCTCACCGGCGGCAGAAGTTCGCGAGCGAGGTGGTGAGCAGAGGGGGTTTGCGGGAGTTTAAATCGGCCCGGAGTCCCGGGGTGGGTGTGTGCGTGTGGAATCGGCGCTCGTGGGGGCGGATCAGTTGGTTGCGATCGAGGAATTCGGTCGGCGGCTCGCGATCAGCGCGGAAAGGTGGGTGGTGGTTGGGCACGCGCGCGAGGAGGGGGATGACGCGCGGGCCCCGCGTGTCAGTGAGAGGGTGAGAGGGGGGCGCGCGGGTTTGGGCTGACTGGCGCGCGCGGTCTTGGGCCGGCTGGCGGGTTTCGGCCCACTGGCCGGTTTTGGTTTTCTTTTTCTTTTTCCTTTTTCTGGTTTGATTCAAATCTAAATTCCAGTTTGAATTTGAATTTCTGCACCACATGCAATACATCCAAAAATTTTTAAATTCCCCTCTTTAGCATGTTTTGGGGTGTTACAACCTAGGGGAAAGAATTTCACTTCCAAAAACTCTAACTCATGTGCACATTGAGTAGAGTGGAGGGAATTTAAACGCAATTTGAATTCTTTTGAAAGAATTCATGTTCAGATTGCCCAACTGCATACAAATGAATTCACCGATGCATTCCCCATGTATCAATGAGCTCGTGATCCAAATTTGGATATTTTTGGAGCTTGCAAACCAATAATTCCGAAGAATATTTGAGGGAGAGTTCAAATTCAAATTTGAATTTAAAAACCAAACCAAATGTGTTCAATTTTGAAATCTGATTTCAGATTCAAATTCTTCGTAAATTGTTTGGTCGGCCCAATTTTCGTAGAATTCAGACAAAGGCGGTGCGGGAAAAATTAAAGCACAGAGGGAGGAGATAATTGTGGGGCTGTGGACCCCATCTGTCAGCCACACGTTACACTCAACCGCCTCTGTTTTTCCTCTCTGGTGCACACACGATAGACAGCACCGGCAGAAGACTTCCCGGCGAAATTTTTAGCGCCAGCTCCTGCTTGTGTGGTCTTGTGCTCGGCCTCAACACCGCACACGAGTGCAACAACGCTCTTTTGCTTTTTCCCAGCCCGGGAGCTAGCTCTCTGTTTTCCTCCCGAGAAGAACCCAGCCGCTCTGCTTCGCCCGATCATACACAGCCACCGAGCACCAGATGCTTGAGCTCTCCACAGCAAAGATCCTCACACACTCAAGCTCTAGCCAGCTAGCAACTTCACCCCGTTGATCCATGCTCGCTTGGGCCTAGAAACAGCAGAGTTTCCGCTGCTCCCGAGTGTATACCGAAGAAACCAAACTTGGTCACCGTGGGCAGCCCGAACCAAGGGTGATCATGCCCAATCAAGCCATCCCATCGGTGCACCTACCACCCTAGTTGCTCACCTCCGAAGCTCAGCCCTAGCCATTGATCACAGAGGGAGAATTTTGAGGTTTCCTTCCGGCCAGCACAACTTGACCCGAGGTGAGGAATTTCTGAAATTCGTCCTCAATTCATGTTGGTTGTGTTTCCAACTTCACACACGGGATCTTAACTACCTAGCACACCTCCTCCATCGATTTTAGACTGAGAAATTGAGTGTAGAGCAAAGAATCCGAGTTCTTTTCGAGGGAATACCGCAGGACCACATCGGGCGCACGGTGCCGATAGGTTTGGAGCGCTCCCCGGCTCGTTTAAACCCCATGTCAATCTTTTACACGATCCCCTGGTGCTCTAGAGCCAAGAACCCGATCATTTGGTGAAGAAGCGATCTGCCGCAACCTCGCCAAAACCCTAGTTCTTGCTGTCATTGGTGCGCACTGTTTTCCAGTGAGCTCCGGCCGCCGATGACCTCACCAACATGTTCAGAGTGGTGGAAAATGGGGGGGGGGGGAAGCAGGGGGTCGGGAGGTGACCGGGAAGGGCCTTTCCGGTGACCCTCACCGGAGGGCACCACCACTGCCCTGTTTGGCGCGAGGTTGAAGGTTAGGGATGACAGGTGGGACCCACGGGCAGGTTTTAAACATTTTCAGATTTTTCCATTTGAGTTCAAACTTTGGAGAGCCATAACTTTGTGTAGGACTGTCCAAAAATTGTGAAACAAATTTTGTTGGATTCCTCTCAGAGAGTACTATCCAGGGGTGCAGCTCAATGTTTATGAAGATCCCTGGATTTGGATCATTAATTCATTTAAGGAAAAACTTGTAGGAAATTTTACAGCAGTTCTGTTTATTAGAAATTCCCAAATTTGGGAAGGACATTCTTCCAAAAGTCCTTGAACTCCAGTCAAAATTTCAGAGGCATTGGACCTCATTTGCTTGGTCAAATGATGTGTTCATTCCTTATGTCTCTGAAAATTGGGAAAAGTGAACAGAGACATTTTCAGCTTTTCCCCAATGTTTGAAAAATTCATAGCTCCATGTAGGAAACTCCAAAAATGGTAAAACCCAATTCCTATCGACTCAAGACATTTTGTACTTCACAAAAAGTCTACTTTGCAGCATAGGAAAGCTTAATACCTAGGGGGTAAAGGTAGATTGGTGAAAATAACATAAGGAATTATTGTGATCACCTTGAGCCATTTCATGAGCTTAATTTTTGCACACTGCCTAAATACCTTCCATAGAAGCTGTGGTCAAATTTTCAGCTTCATTGGACCCCTAGTTCTCGAGCTACCATTATGTAGGTCTAAGGTTCATATGAGGATGTAACCACATGGTGATTTATTGTCCTCCCTTTTCACCTAGTTTTCATCATCTCTGAGGTTGTAGATCCAACAACAGAAACCTTGCTGTTGTTTGCCTCTTTTAAGTGTGAGTTAACTTGAACAACAGTTTTAAAGCATTTTCTAAATTGCTTTTGAATACATGTGCATAAATCATCTTAATAGCTCACGTGACGTCGACGTGCGACAAAGACTCAACTCCACAGCGAGGATCTCCATCTCGTGACAAGTTTGGTGGATTCTCCGGAGGAAGACTAACTCCTAGCTTCTAACAAAACCGTTGAGCAAGGCAAGCCCCGGTTTGCATATAATTACCGTTTTAAATTTTTCTTTAGTTCACCTCATGTTTATTAGACTTGATATTGTGCATTATGTCTAGGATGATTGAAACCCACTTGCATGGATACTACATCCATGAGTAGAAGGTTTAGTGTAGGCTTTGCCTCGTCGTAGATGCTAGGCTAATGTTGTAGCTAGCTTGGTAGAAGTCGAGTAGTAAAAAGCTACTCGCGAGAAAGGTCGAGTAATGGAGTTACTCGCGAGAGGTTGATGATAAGAGCACCCTCATGAAAATGAGATGGGGACGGGGATGTTCCTGTAGGATGGAGCGCTCAAGGTTGGTCTCGACCTGCGATGGGTGTGACAATACTTGAGACCACATTGGGCCTGGGCCGGGATGGTAAGGCCAATGTGGAGGTTGGGTTTAGCCCTGTCCGTGTCGGTTAAGGACCGTATGTATGCGGCCCTGCTGGACAAGATTGAGCTGTACCGGATATGTAGTGGGTATGGGACCCATGAAACCGATGTAATTCGATGGACCATGATATAGAAACTCATCCTTCACGTGAGAATGGCGTTGAGAAGACGGGAGGTGTAAATCCTTTAGCGGGCAACTTCGACGTGTCCGCGTAGAGGACCATCCTGCTCGGCGCAAAACGTTTTTCTATGTCGGGGTGTCGTGTGAAAGGTTGCTGCATACAACGTAAGAAAGAGCTCTTGAGAGTCTTTCGAGGCGGGTGTATGTGTCGTGTATTCCGGGTTGTTATTGATTCGAATCACCGTCGCTCGTGGAAGAGGATTGAGGATACTTGCCACTGCACGGTGACGTAGTAAGAAGAGGAACTAAGTCTCTTAACTTGCTGTTCATGGATTAATCTTTGTATTGGAACCTTGACTGAATTAGAGATAGTGCCAACTAAAGTTCATTTCCACCTTAGGCTAGCAACATCGGGATAAGCGTTTCTTGTTTGATTGTGGACTTCTGGTGTTGTGAGGCGTGAGGACCACTAAAATAAAGTCTATAAGAATCTGAATATAAGGATCAAGTTTAGTCAAGCTTCATTTTGCAAATACATGTTCCTACTGTCTTACTACCCCTGCATGTAGAGTTACATGTTTAGGATTGACGGTTAAGACTTGCTGAGCCTTAGAGCTCACAGTTGCTTCTGAGTTGTTTTTGCAGGTAGCAGGATGCCTGCTATGAAGAGGGTTGCTCGGTGAGACGACGAACCTCATGGTTCATTCAACTCATTGTAAACCTAGCCGCTGCTTTTATTTGGTGAAGCTAGTAGGAAGCGTTCACAGGACGAATGACATCTCTTCGGCGTAGTTAGGGTCGAGAGTGAGTAGATTGTCCAGTTTTAATTCTGCTGCGTATGTACATTATATTGTAAAAGATCTTATGTTGAGTAAGAAAATGGTTTCATTATGTTCTTAAGACTTTCCGTGCATGCTGTTGGGTTCCGCATCACACGGCCCCGCCCAGTGCGATCCCCGGCTAGGGCGTCACAGTCCACTTCTTGCATCCGTATGCCAAACTATTATTGATGAGAGTCTTGAGTAGGTTGTACATCTCTTGAGGGGTCTCGCCATCTTCCCTGGCAAATCTTCCAAGCTCTCCCTCGATTTTATCAATCTTTGCTTCCCGGACAGACCGGATGCCTTCATGTGCAATTTTGAGCGTATCCCAGATTTCTTTGACTTGTTCTAACCCATCCACCTTGTTGAATTCTTCTTGGCTCAAGGACAAATTGAGCACGGCCGCCACTTGAGCATTGCGGTGGATTAGTTGTTCTTGCTCTAGGTTAAGCTCTTCATCATCCATGCGGATATCTACACTTGTACAAACAATGTGCCAAAGTGTAGGATTGAGAAAAATAATATGCAGTTTCATGTTGTGCTTCCACATGGTATAGTTAGTGCCATCGAAATGTGGAGGTTTGCCCAAAGTAATAGACAAGTAATTTGTATGAGAATTTAAGCGCTCATAGTTGAAAGGATATCGCTTGTAGTCCTCTTTGGGCTTCTTGAGTTTCTTTTGTTTCTCAAATCTTCTCTTCCTTCTTGTTTCGTCTTTTGCTCTTTGAAGAAGATCCACAAGGTGCTTCACTTCTTCTTCATCATCATCATCGGTCTGGAAGTCGAAGGGAGGAGGCTTCGGCTTGTCCTTGCTTCAGTTGACAGTCTTGTTGGGCGACGACTTGAATCCTTCCTCGCCATGGGCATTGTTCCCGTCGGTGCGGGTGGAGTCGACAATCAGCAACTCCTTCTTGCCGTTTTCCCCCATCTCCTCTCCAAGCGGTTAAGCTTTTTGGGAGAGTTAAGCTCTGATACAAATTGAAAGTTGCCTAGAGGGGGGTGAATAGGCGGAACACCTGAAATTCGGCTTGATAAAAACTAATTAGTTTGCAGAGTGCGGACTAGTCTGGCCAGATGCGGACTAGTCCGGTCACAGGAAAATAAAACGATAAAGCAGAGATTCTCAAAAGTTTTTCACTGATCTACTTGATATGTAATGAAGTACTATAACCCATCAATCTAGTAGTAAGGTTGACCGAGAAAGCAATTGACTATAACTAGGTGGATTGCAAGACTTAAATGATAAGTGTGAAGAACCCTAAAGCGATTTAACAAAGAACGAGAGACAAATCGAAAATGCAAGACACACGATTTATCCCGTGGTTCAGTTCACAAAGAAGCCTACATCCACGTTGAGGAGTCCACAAAGGACCAGGTTGCTCTCAACTCTATCCTCACCAAGGCACAACAAAGGTTGGCTTGTTCTTCCACTAGATCACAAAGAAATCACAACGATTCATGGCGTAGCTCATAAACCGAAGCTCCCACAAGATTACAGCTTGAAGAACTTGTGAATTAGCACCCACAACAACTCAACTCCACCAGTCACAATGACTGTGACACCCGGTTCCGAGAATGAACCAAGTGAATGCGCATGTGTGCCCAGGATGTTCATCACACATACACACGTACTTCACAAACTGAATTTCAGAATATAACCACGTACAAATAGTGTTTAAGTACCTTATTACAATATCTCAATGTCTCACTCATGGAATCTAATTTATTCAATAGTGGAAGACTCTAAACGACAGCGGAAAATGACTAAAGACGATGGACTCCAACTTTAACCCACAGGCATGTTGATGGCAGTGCGCATGCCTAGTACTCCATCTGCTCCTCTGTAACACCCTAAATTTCACTACCATGCATTGCATTTTCATGTAAAGAGTCATTTAAAAAGAAGAAGAAATAAAGAAAGGAATATATAAGCAAATAAAACAATAAAAGGAAATAGAAATGGAAAATAATGAAAATAAATAGAAAACGAAAAGAAATAAAAATAAATAAATAAAATAGCCAAATTGGGCCACCCCAATTTTCCCCAAATTCCCCTCCCCTAATTTCCCCAAAAGTTTCCCAATTTTCCTGATTTTCCTAAATTCCACAAAATTCCTCTAGGAGGATTTCCCCCCACATTTGGGGGGATTTTCCCCCCAAATTGGCCGCACAAAATTAGCGGGAGGAACCCTAATTGGGCCCCACCCACTTGGCCTCAGCCGATTAGGGGGGGGGGGGAACCTAGCCCCCTCCCCTCCCCCCTTTGGACTCTTTTGGGCTTTTATTTTCTAGTTAAATCCCAGCCCCTAGCTCCCACCTCTTTTAAAATTAAATCTCAGCCTTTGGATATTTAATTTGCTAAAATCATAGCCACCCTAACTCTTTCCCCCCTTATAAATATAACTCCCTTAGCCGCCCACCCCTTTTATTTTTTTGCCACCGCCCCCTGCTGCCAAGCCGCGCCCCCCCTTGCTGCCAAGTCGCCAACCCCCCCCCCCCCCCCCCCCCCCCCCCTTACCGGAAGTTTGCCGCCGTCGAGCTCCGTCACGCCTCGCCGTCCCCGGAGATGAAGCCCCGATGTTCTGCCCTACCCACAGCCTTATAATTCTCCACGGAAAATCCCCCACTGCTGCCATTGCAAGGAGGGAGGCCCTGCCGCAAGGAAGAAGTGAGGTAGGTCTTCGTTACCCTCTTACAACATCGCCGCTGTTTCTACACACCGTTTTCTTCACCCCCTGCGAGCAGAAAAATTCTGCGTGTGGACAGACCAAGTTTTAGTCAATTTTTGACTGTGGAATTGATCTACGCATTGTGTCAAGATCATCACCACGTCCACACTTGATCCCAGCAACCTAGATCATCATAAAACCCCATGAAGGCCTACTAAAACATGCAAGAACACATACAAACTGGTTTTATAAAACTGCACCATAGGAATAACATTCATTCACCTCATTGCATCTTGAGTAAAGTTTGTGCCTGATAATTGATTGCTGTAAATTTTGTATGTCCATGGTCGTGAGTAGAAGGACAAGATCAAGAGGCCGTCTATCAGGAGCTACAGCACCAAGACTTCGAGACGCTTGAGCAACACGAACCACGGGAGAAAGGTATGTGCCCCATGACCATATTGATCCCATGTTTTTGAAACAGTTTTGCTTGCAAAAACCCATATGCTTGAGTCAACTTGATGGGACACCCTTTTTATAGGAGTTTACTAGTTTTGTTAACCATCCTTGTCGCCGGGAAAGTTGATGAGTTGGGTATGGTCGTTTCTCCTTTTTGCTTCACTTAACTTACGGGATACCGGAAGCTGAAATAAAACTGGTTAGCTACTGCACTCATGACATAAAAGATGATGAGAACTTGATGTTAATGAGCATGGAATCGGGGAGATCTAGGCGAGCTTGGTTTGTGGATGTTGCTGAATGAGATGGTGGTTTGCTTGCCGTAGATCTAAGGACCGGTTCATGCGATCACATGCCAGGAAAACAGTGCCACCACAAGGCCAAATATGGGTGCGGCTTAGCTGACTAATTGGGTGTGTTGCTAGCTTGTTATGGAACGTTGGATGGTGCAGGGAATGGGAGTCGAGAGGGACTACCCTGGGAACTGCATGGCACAAGAGGGGACCCGTGGGTGGGAGAATGGAGATTCGAGCCTGCCTGTGAAACCTCAGTGGGTCCGTACATCCTAGTAGCCACTTTGTAAAGGCTATTTTGTGATCTCTTGGCCATACACCGACGGTTGTGTACTGGTATAATGAAGGTTCTTTCTAGTCGCCGACGGGTGACAAATCACAAACTTGTGGGTAACGTAGTGCCACCTCTGCAGAATGTAAAACTATCATGATAGCCGTGCTTCCGGTTACAAGCACCTGGCCAACTTCCATGATTAGAGGCAAAACTTGGAATGGTTATTCGAGCATGGTCAGTGAGTTTGGTTTTGGTTCTATGAAAATGAGATGGATATGAATATTTATGAGTATGATAGGAACTTGAGAAAGATTATTGGCTGGTTGAAGCATGATAAATGGTGAATTATGATGAAAGAATGTTGCTGAATTACTTGGTTATGATGGGATTAAACTCACCTAGAAATAGTTGCTGTTTTTACCATGTTTGTGAAATAAAATTTTCTTGCTGCAATGAACCTCTTTATTCCCTACCTTGTTGTAAGCTACATGTCATACTTTTCCCGCACTTGCTGAGTACGACATGTACTCACCCTTGCATTCCCACATATACATCAGCTACAGGAGAAGAATATTTCGAGGAACAGGTGGAGTACTAGGCGTGCGCACTACCGTCAACATGCCTATGGAGTTGAAGATGTGAGCCTGCTGCCTTAGTCATTTTCCGCTGTCGTTTTGAGTCTTCCGCTGCTAAATAAGTTGGATATTCATGAGTGAGACATTGAGTCATTGTAATAAAGTACTTAAACACTATTTGTACGTGGTTATATTCTGAATTTCAGTTTGTGGAATACATGTGTATGTGTGATGAACATCGTGGGCACACATATGCATTCACTTGGTTCAATTTTCAGAACCGGGTGTCACATCCTCGAAGTACTCTTCTTATGTAGCTGAATTGTTTGTGAGAATGCATGGGTGAGTACACGTTGTACTCAGAAAGTGCGGGAAAAATTACATGTAGCTTACAACAAGGTAGGACATAAACGGTTTCATTGCAGCAAGCAACTTTTATTTCACAATCATGATAAAAACAGCAACTATGTCTGAGTGAGTTAAATCCAAACATAACCAAGTAAATCATCATACCTCAAGTTCCATACCATCATAATTCATCATTTGTCAAGTCTCAACCAGCCAATACTCTTTCTCAAGTTCATCTCATATTCATAAATGCTCATGAACAACACATATTCATATAACCGAGTCCAAACTCATTTTCATGAAAAACAGTCCCAACGACAATACGATAACCATACTCGAATAAACATCCCTAATTTTGCCTCTAATCATGAAAGTTGGCCTGGTGCTTGTAACCGAAAGCACGGCTATCATGATAGTTTTACACTCTGCAGAGGTGGCACCACTTTACCCACAAGTTTGTGATTTCGTCACCCGTTGGTGACTAGAGAAAACCTCCATTCTGCCACTAAACAACCATCGGTGTATGGACAAGAGATCACAAAATAGCATTTACAAAGGGTCTACTAGAATGTACGGACCCACTGAGGTTTCACCGGCAGGCTCGAATCTCCATTCTCCCACCCACGGGCCCCCTTGTGTGCCATGCAGTTCCCAGGGCAGTCCTCCTCGACTCCCATTCCCCACGCCATCCAATGGTCCATAACAAGCTAGCAACACACCTAATTAGTCAGCTAAGCTGCACCCATATTTGGCCTTGTGGTGGCACTGTTTTCTATAGCATGTGCTCGCATGAACCGGTCCTTAGATCTAAGGCAAGCAAACCACCATCTCATTTAGCACAATCCACGAACCAAGCTTGCCGAGATCTCCCCGATTCCATGCTCATTAACATCATCATGTTCTCATCATATTTTGAATCTTTATGAGTGCAGTAGCTAAACAAGTTCTATTTCAGTTTACCTGAATCCCGTAGGTTAAAGAGAAGCAAAATAGAAAAATCGACCATACCCAACTCGACAAGTTTCCTGGCGACAAGATTGGCTAACAAAGCTAGTAAACTCCTACTAAAGGGTTTCCCATCAAGTTGACACGAGCATGCAGTTTTCACAAACAAAACAGTTCGAAAACTTAGGTTCAATATGGTCAAGGGGAACTTGCCTTGCTACCGCGTTCGTGTTGCTCAAGCGTCTCAAAGTCTTGGTGCTGTAGTTCCTCGTATACGGCCTCTTGAGCGTGTCCTTCTACTCACGACCACGTACGTATAAATAATACAGCAATCAAATGTCATGCACAAACTTTACTCAAGATGCAATGAGGTAGATGAATGCAATTCCTATAGTGCAGATTATAGTAATCAGTTTCCATGTGTTCTTGCATGTTTTAGTAAGCTTCCATGGGGTTTTACAATAAAAAAGGCTGCTGGAATTAAGTATGGACGTGGTTATGATCTTAACTCAAGTTGTAGATCAATTCCACCGTCAAAACTTAACCGAAGCATGTTCTGCCCACGTGCAGAAATTCCTGCTCGCAAGAGGGTGGAGAAAAAAGGGTGCGTAGTAACAGCGGCGACGTGGCAAGTGGGGCAATGGGGACCTACCTCTCTTCTTCCTCCTCTCCTCCTTGCGGCTGGACTCTTTTCCTTGCAATGGCAACAGCTGGGGTCTTTCTTTGCAGAATTGTGGAGCTGCGGCTAGGGCAGAGTGTCGGGGTTTTCTTCTCCGGCGACAGAGAGGCGGGGCAGAGCTTCGACGGCAGCCAGGGCACCAGTAGGGTGGTGGCCAGGACTTCGCAGCAAGAGAGGGGCGACGGCCGAGGTTTTTAGGGCTGTGAGTGGCGGCTAGGGGGGTTTATTTATAAGGGGGAGAAAATAGCTAAGGGGGGCTAGGTATTTAGCAACTCATTTATCCAAGGGCTGAATTTAATTTGAGAAGAGGTGGGAGCTAGGGGCTTTGATTTAATAAATTATTTTCCACCATGGGCTGAGATTATTTGGGGGAAAATAAAATCCAAGAAAAAAGGAAAAAAGGGGGGCGGCTAGGGTTTCCCTCTTCGGGTGGTGCTGCCAAGGGGAGGGGGGACGACTAGAGTTTTTCCCCCCTAGGGTGGTGCGGCCAAAATTGGGGGAAAATTCCCCCAAATGTGGGGAAAATTCCCTAGGGGGAATTTTAGGGGAAATTAGGGGGGGGGGGAATTTGGGGGGGAATTAGGGGGAAAATTGGGGGCGGCCAGGTTTATTTATTTTTTCTTTCTTTTTATTTCTTTTTTCTTTTCTATTTATTTTTATTATTTCCTATTTTTATTTCCTTTTATTTATTTGTTTGTTTCTATATTCCTTCCTTTATTTTCTTCTTCTTTTTAAATGCTTCTCTACATGAAAAATGTATGCAATGCATGGTAGTGAATATGAGGGTGTTACAGTGAGAGAATCAACCAAGAGCTCAACAGTAATCACACCCCTCTTTCTCCTCTTCCCAAATCTCATAAACCCTCAAGATTCACTTTTAGGGCTCAAAGAATTGAAGAGAAAGGGCTAGGAAAGCTCTAGGAAGGCTATGGCGGCGCTAGGGTTTGACTTCATGCCTTAGAGACCCGGGGATCCCCTTTTTATAGGGGTCCCGGTTACTAGCCTTTGCCACAAGAAAAAGACCAAACTAGTATGGCCTTTAACCCCGGACTAGTCCGTCCTGTGGGGACCGGTGATGTCACACTTCACCAACCACAAAGTCAACCGCCTCCTTTTGAATTCAAACGGTCACAACACCACGGACTAGTCCGTCAAACAATGACAAGTACGATCTCACACAGAACCTTTTGTTCCAATTGAGAACGGACAAGTCTAGTCCACCGGACTAGTCCGGCCTCAAAGGGCGGACGTCCGGGCATCCAAGACTTAGTCCCAGCAGCCAGCTTCAAGTTTCAAACGGACTAGTTTGACCCACAATGGACTAGTATGATCTCACACAGAAACTCTTGTTCCGGTTAGAAACAGACTAGTCTGACAGAGCGGACTAGTCCGGTCCTTCAGAACTTAGTTTCTGAAGGACTCGGACACGCTCACCACGGACTAGTCCGGCCCCAAACGGACAAGACCGAACTTACACAGAAACTCCTGGTTTGCCTAAGGCTGGACTAGTCCGGCCTTCCAGCCCGGACAAGTCTGGCCCTGTTCTTAGGGCTGCTTCAACTTTTCTCTCCAACTAACATAACTTGGACTAAGAGCTCTTAGATGATTCTTGACACTTTGACCCTAATGAATACACTCGTACTAAAAGGATAAATTCAACGCAAAGGAATTTAAACCCTAAATTCTACTCTTCGAGTATCTTCGCTTTTTCTCCTCTTTTCCCTTTTTGAGTGCATCCATCTCTATCAATTATTTAATCGCCTATACTTACACTAGTAATTCTCATTAGTCCCTTGAGTGTTTCCATTAATCATCAAAACCCATGGGGATTAAGCCTAGATGCACTTTCAGTAGCGGCTTCTTGCATCCATGTGTCCTGTCTGGTTGGTCGGTTGATTGTCCTTTGGGTCACCGGGGTTTGTTACCCCGTCAGTAGCCCCCGGACCTTCGGCTGAGTTTCTTATGAACCGTTCGGAGGCATATTCCCTTGCGTGGCGGGGGACATGAAAGGACAAAAGAAAAACGGAATCTGTGTGAGATCGTGGTTTTGTTTTGGTTCGTGGCTAAGTCCGAGCTCAAAGGCTTAGGCGTCGAGCCTTTTGTGACTTTGAGTCATCAAATAGCCCCCGCCCCCCCCCCTTCGCGGGTCACGCTCGGTTTAATCAGAGAATCCGCCTTGCTCCCCATCTGCAAACCATCCGCGGGTTTGGAGCGGTTGAGCCAATCGAGAAGTTTGTGCGATGGCCAAATTCCCAGGCTCGGTGAGCTACCTAATGGGTAAATCCAAGTGGAACCCCACTTCCTTTCCAAAGGATGCGGGAATCAGGTTGACCTGACCGAGGCTTGACGCCCGCGTTCCATAAGATCCCTCTAGGTACACTCTCGCAGATCCTGGGCCGTTCATGGGCCCGTGCGGCTTGATCCTGGCCCCTCAGAGGGATACTGGTGAGTCACCGAGTCGAGACTCGGATATCAAACTTAGAGATGTCAGGGGCTGCGGCGATCCCGAGTGTGCCATTGATGACCATCTCGCATTGCCTGTCCCTCACTCTGGTTTGCTCCAGGCAGTCCTTTCGACCTACATGGTAGGTATACCTTAGAACCTAGAACTCTGATTGAACCCCGAAAGTGGGCCATGAAAATCTTACGTACTTACCTGGGCCTCTGATTCGTACGGCCCATCGACGTTGCGTCATTGGTAAGCGAAGGGACACGGCGGAGGAGAGGCGGTCTTGAGAAGAGGAAAGGGTGACCTGCTGCTCTTTAGATAATCACAAATATCAAGGGGGTGGATTTGTCTGACCATAATTATGGCTGGCGGCGCGTCCCGATGTCTCGGGAACGTGCCACTGCTTTGCGGACGGGAGGAGTTGCTGAAGGACGTGTGCGTTCGTGGATCCCAGTGCCTTTATTCGTTGACATCACGCGCCGGCTATAGAAGAAGCCCTTGGGGTGCAGATCTTCATGCCTGCCTCTTTCTCTTCAGTCTTCTCACGCTCCAGCTTCCCTTCAGGTTTTAGTAGCGTGGGTTAGAAGGGGTCGAAACATAGCGTCTACCCCCTCCACCGAGCCTCGCTTCGGGCCATGGCTGCGCTTCCTCCGTACGCGGCCTTCGGCCATCAGCTACTTGATTCCGGTGATTGGTGACACCTACGTCCACCCTTGGTGGGCATGGTTGTGGTGCTTTGTCCCACCGCTGCCGAAGTGCGTGAAGAACTGTTGACAGGGCCAGCCCTAACTTCGTGACAAGGGTTTGGCGCTTTCATCTCTCATGAGTTGGACACCTATTCTTCGAGGCTAGCAGCACCGGGGACATCGTGGAGGCCTTTGGACAGTGAGTCATCGTAGTTCAGGCGGAAGCCAAGGCGCCGCAAGCAGTAGGGGTGACCGAAGGCCGGTGAATCTTGCAAGGGTGCCGCCTGAGGGAAAGCAAACTTGCAAGAACACTTAATTGTGGATTTTGCTTGTAGTCAAATTTCTTATTGACATCAACCACCCTCCTGTAGGCCTTTGCTCAGTTATCTGCTCCCCTTTTCTGCCTTGTGTTGCTGATGTACCAGCCCTCCCTAGCTCTTCTAATGAAGAAAAAGTGGTGTTCTTCTTTTCAATGCGAATGTATTTAACCCTTCATGGCTCTTTTAATGAAGAAAGAGCAGAAAAAAGTTTTCTATGCGCATGATGTTTTTCCCTTGTGCTGCATTTTTGATTTGTGGCTCCGAGAACTTTTTATGGTCCCACTCGGGGATCGCAAAAACTAGGTCAGAAAAAACAGCGTGTCACTTTCATTCCTTTACTTCGCTCAAACCGTAGCTTCAAGAACTTATGCAGTTCTAGCCGTAGGTTGCGAAGTGTAAAGGAGGTACTTAGAAAACTATTGTGTGTGCATCAAGGGTAGGTAGCCCCCGAGTGGTGCATGGTGACCGGGCTGTCCGGCGCACCTCGCGGCGCTTGAATAGTGCGGACTCGTCCGGTCTTGAGCCATACTTTACCTGGAAGTGAAAATTAGGGAGAGGGTACTTATCTTTCAGCTTCCGACTCGTTTCCTTTTGCTCGGAGGTTGGGATGGCTACGGGTAGAACTGCCTCAGATGTTCCATGTTCCAAGTGTTCAACAAGACATTCCCATCGGTGTCTTTTAATCAGTAGGCGCCGGGTCGCAAGACATCTGCCACTATGTACGGGCCTTCCCACGAGGAGGATAGCTTGTGCTTGTCCTTGTTGGTTTAGATCCACCAACCAGGAAGGCTTGGGGTTGGACCCGCTGCGAGTGGTAATTGCGAAGTGTCTGTTGATACTTTGCCGTTCTCAGGAGGGCGATGTCACGAGCTTCATCCAGCTGGTCGACGGAGTCCTGCCTGGCTTCTTCGGACTGGGCTTCGTCGTAGGCCTTTGTTCAGGGAGAGCCGTACTCAAGCTCGGTTGGAAGAACAGCTTCTGACCCATATGTCATGAAGAAAGGTGTGAAGCCGGTCGTCCGGTTGGGTGTAGTCCGCAGGCTACAGAAGACGGCAGTTCAGCTACCCATCGCCCAGCAGATTTATTTAGTCGGTCGAAGATACGGGGTTTGATCCCTTGCAAGATCATGCCATTAGCTCCCTAGAGCTGCCCATTGGTCCGCGGGTGTGCTACCGAGGCCCAGTCGACCCGAATATTGAATTCCTTGCAGAACTCCAGAAATTGCTTCCCTGTGAACTGCGTCCAGTTATCGGTGATGATGGAATTTGGCACCTAGAAACGGTACACGATGTTGCAGAAGAAATTCGCTTGCTCATATTTTACCGAGACGAAGGGATTGGCTTCTATCCATTTCGTGAATTTTTCGATAGCCACGAGGAGAAAGGTGAAGCCCCCGGGTGCCTTCTTGAAGGGTCCAAGGAAGTCGAGCCCCCATATGGCAAAGGGCCACGTGATGGGGATGGTTTAGAGGTCCTGCGCTGGTACGTGCGGCTGCCGAGTGAAGTACTGGCAACCCTTGCAAGTGTGTACGATCTATTGGGCGTCACTGATGGCGGTTGGCCAGAAGAAGCCTTGATGGTACGCTTTTTCAACCAAGGAGTGGGGCGCCACGTGGTGACCGCAGATGCCTCCGTGGACTGCGAGGAGAAGGGCTCGTCCTTAGTCGGTCGGGACGCATCGCTGGAGGATACCCGTGACGCTGCGTCGAAAGAGTTCAGCTTCTATGATGACAAACGACTTGGCTCATTGAGCGAGGAGACGGGCTTCTGTTTCTTCGGTTGAGAGCTCGACATGCCTTAGGTATCTGATGAAGGGTGCCTCCAAGCCTTGCTCGGTTGCAAGAACGGAGGGGTCGACGGGGACGATAGCCCCGGCCTTGCTCTCCTCGACCCAGGGCTCGTCTTTTGCTTGGGAGCTTGCACCATGTTCTTCGGTTCAGGCAGACGGTTGGTGTATGTCTTCGATGAAGATGCCGGGGGGAGGGATCTGCTGGCTTGAGGCCATTTTGGCCAGTAGATCGGCCATTTCATTGTCTCTCCTAGGACATGGCAGAGCTCGAGCCCCTCGAACCGATCTCCCAGCTTTTGAACCTCGCGGCAATAGGTGGTCATGCGCGGGTCACGGCAGCTTGACTCGTTCATCACTTGGTTGACAACAAGCTCGAAGTCACCTCGTACTGTAACACCCTCAAAATTTCTACCATGCTTTGCATATATTTTTCATATAGAGAAGCATTTAGAATGAATAAGAAAATAAAGAGAGGAATATAGAAGCATATAAAATAATAAAATGAAATAAAAATGGAAAATAATGAAAATAAGTAGGAAAGGAAAAAATAAAAAGAAAAAGAAAAAATAAATAAAATAGCCAAATTTGGCCATCCCCCCATATTTCCCCCAAATTCCCCTCTCCCCTAATTTCCCTAATTTCCCCAATTTTCAAAATATTTCGCCAAATTCCCCAAAAATTCCCCTAGCAAATTTTCCCCACATTTGGGGGGGAATTTCCCCCAAATTTGGCCGCCCCACTTAGGGGGGGGACCTAATTGGCCCCACCCCCTTGGCCGCAGCTCACTAGGCGAGAAAACCCTAGACACCCTTCCTTTTTTGCTTTTTTGTGGGCTTTAATTTTCTCAATTAATCTCAGCCGTTGGTGGAAAAAAATAATAAAATCCCAGACCCCAGCTTCCACCTCTTTTAAAATTAAATCTCAGCCCTTGGATACTTGGGTTGCTAAAATCCAAGCCTCCCTAGCTCTTTTCCCCTCTTATAAATAAAACCCTCCCCCCTAGCTGCCACCCCAGCCCTCTTTTTGGCCGCCGCCCTCTCTCCCCCCTGCTGCCAAGCTTGGTCGCTGCCCCTTGCTGGAATTTGGCCGCTGTTGGAGCTCTGTTACGCCTCGCCATCGCCGGAAAAGAAGCCACCGACGTTCTGCCCTAGCCGCAGCCTCATAATTCGCCATAGAAAATCTCCGCTGCTGCCAAGAGGAAGGAGGTCCTGCCGCAAGGAAGAGAGGGGAAAGAAGTGAGGTAGGTTTCCGTTACCCCTCTTACAATGTCGCCGCTGTTTCTACGCACCCGTTTTCTTCACCCCCTGCGAGCAGAAATTTCTGCTTGTGGACAGACCATGTTCTGGTCGATTTTTGACGGTGGAAATGATCTACAAAGTGTGTCAAGATCATAACCATGTCCACACTTGATCCCAGAGTCTTGTTCATCATAAAACCCCATGGAAGCCTACTAAAACATGCAAGAACACGTGCAAACTGATTTTTATAAACTGCACCAAAGGAATTGCATTCATCCATCTCATTGCATCTTGAGTAATGTTTGTGCATGATAATTGATTGATGTAAATTTTGTATGTGCGTGGTCATGAGTAGAAGGACACGCTCAAGAGGCCGTCTACGAGGAACTACAGGACCAAGACTTCGAGACGCTTGAGAAACACGAACCGTGGGAGCAAGGCAAGAGCCCCGCGACCATGTTGATACCATGTTTTGAAACTGTTTTGCTTGTGAAAAACTTGTATGCTTGTGTCAACTTGATGGGACACCCTTTTATTTGAGTTTACTAGTTTTTCTAGCCATCCTTGTCGCTGGGATAGTTGATGAGTCAGGTATGGCCGTTTTTCCTTTTTGCTTTGCTCAATTTACGGGATACGGGAAGCTGAAATAAAACTTGTTATCTACTGCACTCATATGAATAAAGATGATGAGAACTTGATGATGTTAATGAGAATGTAATTGGGGAGATCTAGGCGAGCTTGGTTCGTGGATGCTCCTGAATAAGATGGTGGTTTGCTTGCCGTAGATCTAAGGACCGGTTCAGGCGAGCACATGCCAGGAAAACAGTGCCACCACAAGGCCAAATATGGGTGCGGTTTAGCTGACTAATTAGGTGTGTTGCTAGCTTGTTATGTACCATTGGATGGCGCGGGGAATGGAGTCGATGAGGACTGCCCTGGGAACTGAATGGCACAAGAGGGGGCCCGCGGGTGGGAGAATGGAGATTCGATCCTGCCGGTGAAACCTCAGTGGGTCCGTACATCCTAGTTGCCCCTTTGTAAAGGCTATTTTGTGATCTCTTGGCCATACACCGACGGTTGTGTACTGGTATAATGGAGGTTCTATTTAGTCGCCAACGCGTGACGAAATCACAAACTTGTGGGTAAAGTGGTGCCACCTATGCAGAGTGTACAACTATCATGATAGCCGTGCTTCCGGTTACAAGCACCTGGCCATCTTCCATGATTAGAGGCAAAACTTGGGATGGTTACTCGGGTATGGTTTTCGATTGGTTTTGGGACTGTTTTGGGTCATGACACTGAACTTGGTTTCGGCTATATGAATATGAGATGGTTATGAATAATTATGAGTATGAGATGAACTTGAGAAAGATTCTTGGCTGGTTGAGGCTTGATAAATGGTGAATTATAATGAAGGAATGTTGATGAATTACTTGGTTATGATGGGATTTAACTCACCTAGAAATAGTTGTTGTTTTTACCATGTTTGTGAAATAAAATTTGCTTGCTGCAATGAACCTCTTATTTTCCTACCTTGTTGTAAGCTACATGTCATACTTTTCCCGCACTTGCTGAGTAGACATGTACTCACCCTTGCATTCCCACATATACATCAACTACAGGAGAAGAATATTTCGAGGAACAGGTGGAGTACTAGGCGTGCGCACTACCGTCAACATGCCTGCAGAGTGAGTTGGAGCCTGCTGTCTTAGTCATTTTCTGCTGTCGTTTAGAGTCTTCTGCTGCAAGAATAAGTTAGATATTCATGAGTGAGACAATGAGTCAATGTAATAAAGTACTTAAACATCATTTGTACGTGGTTATATTTTGAGTTCAGTTTGTGATAAAGCTGTGTATGTGTGATGAACATCCTAGGCACACATATGCGTTCACTTGGTTCATTTTTGGAACCGAGTGTCACAAATTGGCATCAGAGTCACGTTGACCTAGGACGCAAGCCTAGGTAGAATGGACACTCTAAAACACATAGGAACACCCCTCTAAAACTGCTATTTCGAAATCGCTTGCTGCTGCACTCCATTTGTCAACTTAGCCACCGCAAAGTGCTATGTTCAGCCCCTCTTTTTCTCTTCTTTTTGGACAGACACACCTTCTGTTTTTCTTGCTTCATAGCTTCTGAAATTTTGGAGTTATTTTCTTCTTCTCTAAAGTTACTCATGTCTTACTTATAGATACCGGTGACTAGGAGCGCAGCACGCATGAGAACTCGTCCACTACCACTTGGGAGTGCACTTAATCCCATTGAGGTGTTCGATGGACCATATTGGGAGGTGGTGAAGATGGAATCTCATGAGGAAGATGAAGTCAGTAGCTCTATGCATGAGGAAGAAGACCCAGAAGAGGTGAAACCAATTGAAGACGACATGGAAGATGATCCGCAAGAAGAACAACATTGGTACGCACCTCAGGAGGAATTTCATGCGGGCTTACACCCAGCGGAGCCTCATGAAGCTATGTCGGAAGGAGATGAATCCTAAGAGGAGCCACCCCCTGCTGAGGCCGAGAATGAAGGTGATGAACGGGCTAACCGTTAAGTTCAAGAATTCCAGTCCGATGGGATAGAGGGAGGACACATATCCAAGGAGCTTAGAGTTCCTGGATTGCTGCATCCTATACCCGGAGTATCTCCTCAAGAAAGTCCCCCATCTCGGACATGAATGGTGGAAGGCTGAGGTAACCATCCTATCTAACGGTAGGGTTGTCACACGGCACTTCACACCTACATGGAGAGCTGCAAGGGCAGAATCTATTGATGATGCTGCATGGGATGCACTCACCGGACTGTGCTACGCCTTCCGTAAGCAGCTTGAGAACACTACCTTTGAGCTGCACCCGTATCGGAAGAGTGGTACAATGGAGATCATTGGACCCCATGAAGGAGCTCTTTCCAACCCACAACCTGCTGACAAGTCTAAGAGGTTGCTCGTGGAGTTAGGAAACCGCTATGCAAGCACACAAGAAGAGATCCGCTACCTCCACAAGAAGCTGTACTTGCTGGAAAAACAAGAGGAGAATCGTGCCAACGTGGGAACAGATGGTGCACCAGCATCATCTATCCCTACATGGACTGCCGACTCACCATGGCATGCACCCATGTATGGACCACCCCCGTCACACGCCGAGAACAGCACCGATTCACACGATTAAGTTTAGGTTCCCTATTGAATAAAGTTGTAATAAGAAGGCTTAGACGTAGTAAGCTGAAATTAGAGTGGTGTTCTTAATTTTTGTGATGATTGCTTGAGTTGTGTGCTTGGTGTGAGTTGTGGCACGCTTCGGCGAATGTCCACATCCACACATAGTGGAGAGATGTGAGATGCTTCGGCACTTGTTCACATCCTCATATAGGCTGAAATTAATAAAAGAAGTTGCTTAGTTCATACACCTTGATGCATATAGTTGATAAATCGCTTGTTTCAATTCTGAATTCTATTCCGAAAGTAAACATTAAGATAAGGGGGGTAGACTTTCTTGCAACCTTATTGTCTTGGATTCCCAAGGGATTGATATAGTACTTGGAATGGACTGGTTAAACAAGTTCAACGGAGTAATTCAATGCGCTCAGAGGATCTGTGCAGTTGACGAGTGAGCACGGTACTCGTATTGAGTTTGAGGCAGCCCAACCTGCAACAGAGAAGGTAGTGCTAAACGACATCGAAGAAGCGATAATGGAAAGCATTCCAGTGGTTTGAGAATATTCAGATGTGTTCCCGGAAGAACTTCCAGTTATGCCACCTGACTGGGACATTGAATTTGCCATTGATTTAGTACCCGGAACTGCACCTATACCTAAGAGGCCATATAGGATGCCTTCTAATGAATTAGTGGAGCTCAAGAAGCAAATTCAGGAGCATCTAGATAAGGGTTTTATACGCCCAAGCTCGTCACCTTGGGGAGCCCCCGTGCTCTTCGTGGATAAGAAGGATGGAACCCAAAGGATGTGTGTGGTTTATAGGTCTCTCAGCAAAATGACGATCAAGAATAAGTACCCGCTGCCCCGCATAGAGGACTTATTTGATCAAATGAAAGGTGACTAAATTTTCTTCAAAATTGATCTTCGGTCGGGATACTTCCAGCTGAAGATTAAGCCCTCTGACATCCCCAAATCTGCATTTCAAACACGGTATGGTTCGTATGAAAATACCGTTATGTCATTTGGGTTGACGAATGCATCTGCATACTTTATGTACCTCATGAATAAAGTCTTCATGGAGTACATGGACAAGTTCATCGTGGTTTTCATCGATGATATCATGGTGTATTCAAAAGCGAGGAAGAACATGTAGAGCACTTGAGATTGACTTTGGAGAAACTGCAAGAGCATCAATTGTATGCTAAGTTTAGCAAGTGTCAATTTTGGCTAAAGGAGATATCGTTCCTAGGCCACATCATCTCCGAAGGAGGAGTATAGGTTGATCTCAGAAAAGTGAAAGATGTTTTGAAGTGGATCCAACCGCAGAGTGTGAGGGATATTCAGAGTTTCCTTGGGATGGCTGGATACTACCACCGGATCATCAAGGATTTCTCCAAAATAGCGAAGCCTATGACCGAGTTGCTGATGAAAGGGAATGCATTTCAGTGGGCACAAGCGTGTCAAGACAGCTTTGGGGAGCTAAAGAAGAGATTAAGAACAGTGCCGGTTTTGGTATTGCCGGACGTGAGCAAGAGTTTCAATATATATTGTGACGCAACAAGATAGGGGCTTGGATGTGTGCTTATGCAAGAAGGACAAGTGGTAGCCTATGCATCGGGGCAATTAAAGAAACATGAGATGAACTACCCTACACATGACTTGGAACTAGCAGACGTAGTACATGCCTTGAAGATTTGGAGGCATTATATCCTCGGTCATTAATGTGAGATCTACACGGATCACAAAAGCCTCAAGTATATATTCACGCAAACGGATCTTAATTTGAGGCAACGTCGATGGTTGGATCTCATCAAGGATTATGATGTAGGAATCAACTATCGCCCCGGAAAGGCAAATGTAGTAGCTGATGCGTTGAGCCGAAAGGGAGCATGTCACCAACTCACGGTTCGGGAGCTTCCACCCGAGCAGCATAAGGAGTTCGGATAGTTATATCTCAGGTTCTTGAACGAGATGGAGGTGGTAGAACTGAAATCAATGCTGGAACAAGAGATACGAGATGGCCAAGCAACGTATGAGGAAATAAAGAAAATCAAGGAAATAATCCGACAAGGGATAGAGAAGGATTTCAAGGAAAACGAGAATGGCATGCTTTGGTTATGGAAAAGGATTTGCGTGCCTAACGTGAAGCACATCCGCGACACGATACTAAAGAAGGCACATGACTCGCCTTATTCCATATATTCCGGCTGTACGAAGATGTATAAGGACCTGAAAACTTGCTATTGGTGGGATGGCATGAAAAGGGATATAGCTGAACATGTTGCCCTATGCGACACGTGCCAACGAGTGAAGGCTGAACATCAAAGACCCGCTGGATTATTACAGCCATTGAAAGTACCCGAGTGGAAGTGGGAAGACATTAGCATGGATTTCATAGTCGGGTTGCCACGTACTCAGTCGGGCTACGACTCTTTGGGTTATCATGGACCGATTGACGAAATCAGCCCACTTTATCCCTGTTAGGACAAAGTACACCGTGACACAATTAGCCGAGCTGTATATGGAGCAAATCGTGTGTCGTCATGGAGTTCCAAAGAGGATAGTTTCAGATCGAGGTTCTCAATTTACCTCTAGATTCTGGAAGAAGCTGCATGAAGCCATGGGTACATGGTTGAATTTCAGCTCCGCATATCACCCGCAAACTGACGGGCAAACTGAGAGAACAAATCAGATTTGGGAAGACATGTTAAGAGATTGCGCCTTGAAACATGGGCGTAGTTGGGTAAGAGCTTGCCTTATGCTAAATTCTCATACAACAACAGTTACCAAGCCAGCATGAAGATGTCACCTTTCGAAGCATTGTATGGTAGACGGTGTAGAACACCGCTATTCTAGAATGAGACCAGAGAAAGCCAAGTATTTGGACCCGAAGTGCTGCAAGACGCTGAAAATCAAGTCCGAACAATACGTGAAAACCTGAAGGCCGCTCAGTCATGACAAAAAGGCTATGCGGACAATAGGCGAAGAAGTTTGACCTTCAAAGTTGGAGACTTCGTGTACCTTAAGGTGTCGCCAATCCGAGGCCAACGACGGTTCAACGTCAAAGGCAAGTTAGCACCTCGTTACATCGGGTCATTCAAGATTTTGGGCAAGCGAGGAGAGGTAGCCTATCAACTAGAGCTGCCAATGCATCTCTCCGACGTGCATGACATATTTCACGTATCCCAGATCAAGAAGTGACTAAGAGTGCCAGAAAAGCAAGTATCGATGGATGAGTTAGAACTTCAGGAGGATCTAACCTACGCGGAACACCCCATCAAAATCTTGGATGTGAAGGAAAGGGTCACGAGGAACAAAGTAATCCGTTTGTGCAAGGTACAATGGAGCCATCACACGAAAGCCAAAGCTACATGGGAACGTGAGGA
This sequence comes from Neostapfia colusana, assembly GCA_030760725.1. Lineage (NCBI taxonomy): Eukaryota > Viridiplantae > Streptophyta > Magnoliopsida > Poales > Poaceae > Neostapfia > Neostapfia colusana. The sequence continues at coordinate 25,035,761 of JASWHV010000011.1, forward strand.
AGACCTTAAGGCAGAATTTCTCATCTCTTCTCCACTCTATCGAATCTCGAGGGCGAGATTCATTTTAAGGGGGGTAGGTTTGTAACACCCTCAAAATTTCTACCATGCATTGCATACATTTTTCATATAGAGAAGCATTTACAATGAAGAAGAAAATAAAGAGAGGAATACAGAAGCAAATAAAATAATAAAAGGAAATAAAAATGGAAAGTAATAAAAATAAATAGAAAAGGAAAATAAATAAAAAAATAAAATGAAAAAAAATAAAATAGCCAAATTTGGCCATCCCCAATTTTCCCCAAAATTCCCCAATTTCCCCCCCAAATTCCCCTCTCCCCTAATTTCCCTAATTTTCCCCAATTTTCCTGATTTTCCCCCAAATTCCACAAAATTCCCCCTAGGGAATTTTTCCCCACATCTGGGCGGAAATTTCCCCCAAATTCGGCCGCCCCACTTAGACGGCGGGGGAACCGTAATGGGCCCCACCCCCTTGGCCGCAGCCCATTAGGGGGGAAAACCTAGCCGCCCCCATTTTTTGCTTTTTTGTGGGCTTTTATTTTCTCAACTAATCTCAGCCATTGGTGGAAAATAAATAATAAAATCCCAGCCCCTAGCTTCCACCTCTTTTAAAATTAAATCTCAGCCCTTGGATAATTGGGTTGCTAAAATCCTAGCCTCCCTAGCTCTTTTCCCCTCTTATAAATAAAACCCTCCCCCTAGACGCCACCCCCAGCCATTTTTTTGTCCGCCGCCCTTTCTTCCCCTGCTACCAAGCTTGGTCACCGCCCCTTGCTGGAATTTGGCCGCCGTCGGAACTCCGTCACGCCTCGCCATCGCCGGAAAACAAGCCCCGACATTCTGCCCTAGCCGCAACCTCATAATTCTCCATAGAAAATCTCCCGCTGCTGCCATTGTGAGGAAGGAGGTCCTGCCGCAAGGAAGAGAGGGGAAAGAAGTGAGGTAGGTTTCCGTTACCCCTCTTACCACGTCGCTGCTGTTTCTACGCACCCGTTTTCTTCACCCCCTGCAAGCAGAAATTTCTGCGTGTGGACAGACCATGTTTTGGTCGATTTTTGACGGTGGAATTGATCTACAAAGTGTGTCAAGATCATAACCACGTCCACACTTTATCCCAGCAGCCTTGTTCATCATAATACCCCATGGAAGCCTACTAAAACATGCAAGAACACATGCAAACTGATTTTTATAAACTGCAACGTAGGAATTGCATTCATCCAGCTCATTGCATCTTGAGTAAAGTTTGTGCATGAGAATTGATTGCTTTAAAATTTTGTATGTGCATGGTCGTGAGTAGCAGGAAACACTCAAGAGGCCGTCTACGAGGAACTACAACACGAAAACTTTGAGACGCTAGAGCAACACGAACCGTGGGAGCAAGGGAAGTGCCCCTTCACCATGTTGATCCCATGTTTTTGAAAGTGTTTTGCTTGCGAAAAACTTTTATGCTTGTGTCAACTTGATGGGATACCCTTTTATAGGAGTTTACTAGTTTTGTTAGCCATCCTTGTCACTGGGAAAGTTAATGAGTCAGGTATGGTCGTTTTTCCTTTTTGCTTTGCTCAATTTATGGGAAACGGGAAGCTGAAATAAAACTTGTTAGCTACTGCACTCATATGAATAAAGACGATGAGAACTTGATGATGTTAATGAGCATGGAATCGGGGAGATCTATGTGAGCTTGGTTCGTGGATGTTGCTGAATGAGATGGTGGTTTGCTTGCCGTCGATCTAAGGACCGGTTCATGTGAGCACATGCCAGGAAAACAGTGTCACCACAAGGTCAAATATGGGTGCGGCTTAGCTGACTAATTAGGTGTGTTGCTAGCTTGTTATGGACCATTGGATGGCGCGGGGAATGGGAGTTGATGAGGACTGCCCTGGGAACTGCATGGTACAAGAGGGAGCCCGTGGGTGGGAGAATGTAGATTCGAGCCTGCTGGTGAAACCTTAGTGGGTCCGTACATCCTAGTAGCCCCTTTGTAAATGCTATTTTGTGATCTCTTGGCCATACACCAACGGTTGTGTACTGGTATAATGGAAGTTCTCTTTAGTCGCCGACGGGTGACGAAATCACAAACTTGTGGGTAAAGTGCTGCCACCTCTACAGAGTGTAAAACTATCATGATAGCCGTGCTTCCGGTTACAAGCACCTGACCAACTTCCATGATTAGAGGCAAAACATGGGATGGTTATTCAGGTATGGTTTTCTGGATTGGTTTTGGGACTGTTTTGGGTCATGACAATGAATTTCGTTTCGGCTATATGAAAATGAGATGGTTATGAATAATTATGAGTATGAGATGAACTTGAGAAAGATTATTGTCTGGTTGAGGCTTGATAAATGGTGAATTATAATGAAGGAATGTTGATGAATTACTTGGTTATGATGGGATTTAACTCACCTAGAAATAGTTGCTGTTTTTACCGTGTTTGTGAAATAAAATTTGCTTGCTGCAATGAACCTCTTATTTCCCTACCTTGTTGTAAGCTACGTGTCATATTTTCCCGCACTTGCTGAGTATGAAATATACTCACCCTTGCATTCCCACATATACATCAGCTACAGGAGAAGAGTAATTCGAGGAATAGGTAGAGTACTAGCCGTGCGCACTACCGTCAACATGCCTGTGGAGTCAAATTTGGAGCCTGCTGTATTAGCCATTTTCCGCTGTCGTTAGAGTCTTCCGCTGCAAGAATAAGTTAGATATTCATGAGTGAGACAATGAGTCAATGTAATAAAGTACTTAAACATTATTTGTATGTGGTTATATTCTGAATTCAGTTTGTGATGAAGTTGTGTATGTGTGATGAACATCCTCAGCGCACATATGCATTCACTTGGTTCACATTCGGTACCGGGTGTCACAATACACCATCCAGTATTTTGGCGTATTCGACTTGATGGGGGCCTGGGTCTCTGTCCACTCGGCAACGAAGTCCACCAAGACATGTGACTTGACTTCCGTGTGCGGTACATATGATATGTCGAGGCCCATGAGTTCTAGGGCCAACTTAGCGATCCTGCCCGTGGCGTTGCGGTCGTTAATGATTGTCCGGAGACCATGCACCGTCACTACCTTTAGCGGGTGGCACTCAAAATAGCGAATCAGCTTGCGCTTTGTTATCAAGATTGCGTATACAAGCTTCTGTACATGGGGGTAAGGGACCTCACAGTTGGTCAGGGCCTTACTCAGAAAGTAAACCGGCCTCTGGACTGTTTGGGCGTAACTGGGCTCCTTTCTCTCTACTACCCAGGCAGTGCTGACTACCTGGTTGGTGGCCACTAGTAGAGGAGGAGGGGCTCGCCTAGCCTCAGTGAGGCCAACACAGGGGGGACTGGTGAGGAAGGCCTTCAATCTGTTGAGGGCTGCTTTCCTCCGTCCACCTGAAAGGCTCTAACCTCCGTAGGAGCCGCTAAAGTGGGAGACCCTGCTCCAAAAACCGGGAGACAAACCGGCTCAAAGCTGCGAGGCATCCCATACATTTTTGCACCTCTTTGATGTTGTGGATGACCCCTATGCTTGTTATGGCGGTTATCGTTTCGTGGTTGGCCTCAATGCCTCGTTCCGAGATGATGAACCCGAGCAGTTTTCCCCACGGCACGCTGAAGACGCATTTATCTAGGTTCAGCCTGATGCTATATCGCAGGAGGTTTGCGAATGTCTCCTTGAGGTCCGCGATGAGGCTGGCCACCCTCTTGGACTTCACAACAATATCATCCACACAGACCTCGAGATTCCAACTGTTCTATGACTGCAAACACTTCTGCATACAGCGTTGATACGTGGCCCCTGCGTTTTTGAGTCCGAACAGCATCCTTACATAACAATAGGAGCCGAAAGGAGTGATGAACGCGGTGGCCAGCTGCTCCTCACTGAGGGCGATCTAGTGGTAGCCGGAGTAGGCGTCCAGGAAGCTCGGGGATTTGCTTCCCGAGGTCAGATCAATTACCTGATCAATCCTTGGTAGCGGGAAAGGGTCTTTGGGACACGCCTTGTTGAGGCTGGTGTAGTCCATGCACATCCTCCATTTCCTGGTATTCTTCCTTACGAGGACGGGGTTGGCCAACCACTCGGGGTGCTGTACCTCCTTGATGAAGCCAGCCGCCAGGAGCTTGGCGATCTCCTCGCCGATGGCTTGACGCTTTCCTAGTCAAAGCATCGGAGCTTTTGTTTCACAGGCCTAGAACCCGGTCTGATGTTGAGCATGTGCTCGGTGACTTCTCTCGGGATGCCTGACATGTTGGCAGGTTGCCAGGCAAAAACATCCATGTTTGCGCGCAGGGAGTCAACGAGCGTGCTTTCCTATTTAGTGCCAAAGGCAGCGCTGACTCGCATCATCTTGGCTGCGTCCTCTGGGTCGATTAGGACGATCTTCGTGTCCTCTGCGGGCATGAAGGCTCCCGAAGCTGAAGACTGGTTGGAGTCCGGTCGGTCGTCCCCAATTGCTTGCACCAGCTTAGCGAGCTTGGCGGCTGCCACTGCTACGGTTGCCTGTTCGCAACTGCATTGCTCGCATATGAGGGCTTTCCTGAACTTGGCACTTGTGGTAATGACACCACGTGGGCCTGGCATTTTTAGCTTGAGGTAGGTGTAGTTGGGAACAGCCAAAAATTTCACATAGCAGGGTCACCCAAGGATGGCGTGGTAGGTGCCGTAGAGGTCAGCTACCTCAAACGCGAGCGTATCGGTACGGAAGTTGTTCACATCCCCGAACATGGCGAGGAGGTTGATCTGGCAAAAGGGGTCACTTGCTTTCCTGGGACCACCCCGTGGAAAGGCATCCGGGTCGGCCGCAAACCGGACTGGGCGATCCCCATAGCATCGAGCGTCTTGGCGTTTAGGATGTTGAGGCCGCTCCCTCCGTCCATGAGTACTTTTGTTAGGTGCTTTGGCCCGATGATCGGGTCTACAACTAGGGGGAAGTGCCCCGGCTGACGTGATCGGGGTGATCCGACCTATCGAACGTGACGGTGATCTCAGACCATCGCTGATAGGTCAGGATGGAAGGTCCGGCGGTTTTGACCTCCTGAGCTACCAGCTTCTGTTTCTGGTGGTTTTCTTGGGCGCTGGTTCCATCAAAAATCATGAAGCAGCCGGCCGATCCGGGATGGGTGTTTCCCTTCTGCTGCCCCGGGGCCGCCTGCGCTGACCTCCTTCCCTTGCCTCTGGATGGGGCTGCCTCCTTTACTAGGAATCAATTCATGAGGACGCAATTTTTGAGGGCGTGCTTGGATGGGAGAGTGTGATTAGTGCACGGCCTCTCCAGTAGCCGCTCAAAGTGGTCGTTTTGCACACGGGCTGGCCTTCGGGCCTCGTGTTGTTCGGTCACGGTGATCAAGTTGGGTCCTTCCTTGTCCTGCCGTTGTTGCTCACCGGTGCTGACCCTACTCCGTCATTTGCCCCTTTGGTGGAGCGCTGCCACTCCCCTCGGGTCAAGGGCCCTCGGCATTGCCCGGCGGTCCGATGCCCCAGCGGCCTCCTCCTTTGCGGCGAGGTTAAGGTTGGCGTTGGGCGGGTCTTCGGGGGTTTTCGGCCTTTCGTGTTCGAACTCGTGCATCAGGTACATGCATAGCCTTTTTCCGAGGGCCCAGGACGGCGAAGTGCTCGGGCTCCGGTCCTCGTCGTCGTCGTAGCATCCTCCCCAGCGTGGCTATCGTGGGCGCTCGTGATGTTGTTCTGCGGACCCTTACACTCTCTCTATGCGGAATTTAGGAACCCTGCGTAGGTCCAGCGGCTGTGCCCACTCGGGCACCGGTTCATGCGAAGGGGTAAAGAAAATGGGTCTTTCCACCTACCCCGGTGAGCGGGCTCATGGTGCTTCTGTGGCCGACTTTGTTGTTCTTGCGAGGGCTGCCATGGGCGGATACCCCCTGCCATCGAGTGGGTGATCCGTCGGCAGCCTGCGCTTTGACCTTTTCCGGCAGAGAGCAGAGGCTCCGGTACGTTTGCCGTGCCCCCGGCTCGTCAGGTTCTGGAAGGCTACGTGCCATGGCGGCCGCCATGCGCTGCCTTAGTCGCTCAATACGGAAGGGGTTGCACGCGTTGGTAGTGATGTCCTTCCTGCCTTGGCGGTTCCGCGCTCATGCACCGCCTGCACGGAAGCGACGGTAGCAAGGCGTCTTGTACTCTGCTTCATCCCCGTCCGGCTGCGCCTCTTCTGTCCCGGGTACGTCGCAGCGCGTCTCGAGCTGCTCGGTCCATCCCAACGTGTCCGCTGGCTCCCTGCTGCGGCTTGGACATAAACCGTCCTGTCGTGCCGGGGCGGGCGAAGGCACGACACAGGCGGGAGGAGCGATTGGAGTGTCGCAGCCAGCCTCCGCATTGCCCTGCTCACAAGAGGGGTGACGGTCTCCGTCGGACCCGGAGATTGTGCTGTTATCACAGTCAGCCAAGTTCTCCAAGAGAGGGAGAAGAGAGACCGGCTGTCGTCAATCATGCCCATGAAGTTTCCTTCGGGGGCGTAGTCGACGGCATCGACGGTCGCACGTCCATCAGCCGCAGAATGCCGCTGTTGTCAGTGATGAACTCCAGGCTTCCAAAATGAAAAACCTGACGGTGCGCGGAGGTAACATCAGCCTCGAGTTTGTTGTCATGGGCGATGACGAACTCGAGGCTACCAAAACAAAGCTTCTTGCCGACGCAGAAGCCTGAGCTCGTGAAAACCATCACAGCAGAAAAACAAAAACACAAAGCGGACCCTACCTGGCGTGACAACTGTCGGTGTTTTTACCACCGGCTAGTAATCAAATGCTTCGTGTTCTATATCTGGATTGCTAGCTAATAAAGACAAGGATTTATATTGGTTCGGACAACGTGTCCTACCTCCAGTCTGGGGTGTTCGTTGTCCTTGTAATAGCTCAGACGGTTGGAGGAACCATAGTTACATGCGTGACTTCTTCACGTGCGAGAACGAGGAGAAAGTCTAAGTGTCGCGTATGTGTGTGCGTCGTTTGTCCTTGCGAGGGGAGGTTCCGGGCCTCCCCTTTTATAGCCCGAACACTTATACCTGCTGTGACACCCGGTTCCGAAAAATGAACCAAGTGAATGCATATGTGTGCCCAGGATGTTCATCACACATACACATGTATTCCACAATCTGAATTCATAATATAAACACGTACGCATAATGTTTAAGTACTTTATTACATCGACTCAATGTCTCACTCATGAATATCTAACTTATTCTTGCAGTGGAAGACTCTAACGACAGTGGAAATAATTAAAGACAGCAGGCTCCAACTTCAACTCCACAGGCATGTTGACGGTAGTGCGCACGCCTAGTACTCCACATGTTCCTCGAAGTACTCTTCTCTTGTAGCTGATGTATATGTGGGAATGCAAGGGTGATTACATGTCATACTCAGCAAGTGCAGGAAAAGTATGACATGTAGCTTACAACAAGGTAGGGAATAAAATGGCTCATTGCAGCAAGCAAATTTTATTTCACAAACATGGTAAAAACAGCAACTATCTCTAGGTGAGTTTAAATCCCAACATAACCAAGTAATTCAGCGACATTCTTTCATCATAATTCACCATTTATCATGCTTCAACCAAGCAATTATCTTTCTCAAGTTCATCTCATACTCATCAATATTCATAACCATCTCATTTTCATATACTGAAACCAAAGTCATTTTCATGACCCAAAAAGTCCCAAAACAAATCCCAATGACCATAACCAAATATATGTCCCAAGTTTTACCTCTAATTATGGAAGTTGGCCAGGTGCTTGTGACCGGAAGCACGGCTATCATGATAGTTTTGCGCTCTACAGAGGTGGCACCACTTTACCCATAAGTTTGTGATTTCGTCACCTGTCGACGACTAGAAAGAACCTCCATTATACAAGTACACAACAGTCGGTGTATGGCTAAGATATCACAAAATAGCCTTTACAAAGGGGCTACTAGGATGTACGGACCCACTGAGGTTTCACCGGCAGGCTGGAATCTCCATTCTCCCACCCACGGGCCCCCTCTTGTGCCATTCAGATCCCAGGGCAGTCCTTCTCGACTCCCATTCCCTGCGCCATCCAACGGTCCATAACAAGCTAGCAACACACCTAATTAGTCAGCTAAGCGGCACCCATATTTGGCCTTGTGGTGGCACTGTTTTCCTGGCATGTGCTCGCATGAACCGGTCCTTAGATCTACGGCAAGTAAACCACCATCTCATTCAGCAACAACCACAAAGAAAGCTTGCCTAGATCTCCCCGAGTAAATGCTTATCAACATCATCAAGTTCTCATCATCATTATTTGTGACGCCCCTGTTCCGAGAAAACCTCGGAACCGGACTGATGCATATGTGTGCCCAGGATGTTCATCACACATACACATATTATCCACAAACTGAATTCAGAATATATAACCATGAATGAATAGGGTTTAAGTACTTTATTACATAAATCTCTATCTTAATCTTGCAGCGTAAGTCTCTAGCATATTCTAGCAGCGGAAGTCTTTATTCTAGCAGCGGAAGTCTCTAACTATAGCGGAAGCAAACTAAGCACAGCAGAGGCTCCATCTTCAACTCCAGTCCCACAGGCAAGTTGATGGTAGATCACACGCCTTATACTCCTCATGGTCTTCAAAGTATTCCTCTCCTGTTGCTGATGTTTGTATGATAATGCAGGGGTGAGTACATGTCATACTCAGCAAGTGCGGAAAGTATGACATGTAGCTTACAACAAGGTAGGTATAAAAGGCTCATTCCATAAAGCAAAGTTTATTTCACAAAACATGATAAAAACAGCAACTAGCTTTAAGTGCATTAAATCCCAACATTTATCCAATTAAAACATCAACATACCTCCATCATATTTCACCTCTTTTCATGTCTCATCAGACATTCATCTTTCTCAACTTTATCTCATGCTCATGAATACCATCTCGTATTCATTACCATCTCATCTCATATTCAATTCCATCTCATACCGAGACCAAAGCTCATTATCACGACTTAACAGTCACGAAACCAATCTCGTTACCAGGACTCAACAGTCCCAAAACCTTCCCTTAATGACCAAACCATCACCAAACCAATAACCAAACCAAATACCATCCCAATAACCATCCCATCTAATCATGTGAGTTGGCCAGGCGCTTGTGACCGGAAGCACGGCTATCATGATTGTTTTACACTAGGCAGAGTTTGCACCACTTTACTCACAAGTTTGTGATTTTGTCACCCGTCGGCGACTGCAGAACCTCCAATATACCAGTACACAACCATCGGTGTATGGCCAAGAGATCAAAAAATAGCCTTTACAAAGGGGCTACTAGATGTATGGACTCACTAAGGTTTCACTAGCAGGCTAGAATCACCATTCTCCCACCTACGGGCCCCCTCTTGTGCCATGCAGTTCCCAGGGCAGTCCTCTCTCGACTCCCATTCCCCGCGCCTTCCACGGTCCATAACAATCTAGCAACTTACCTAATTAGTCAGCTAAGCTGGACCCATATTTGGCCTTGTGGTGGCACTGTTTTCCTGGCATGGCTGGCATGAACCAGTCCTTAGATCTACGGCAAGTAAACCACCATCTCATTCTACCACTTCCATGAACCAAACTTGCCTAGATCTCCCCCAATTCATGTTCATTATCAACATCAAGTTCTCATTATCACTATGAGTGCAGCAGCTAGACACATTCTATCGCTTCCCATATCCCGTGGACTCAGCGAAGCAAAAAGTAAAACGACCATACTCGACTCATCAACTTTCTCGGTGACAAGAGTGGTTAACAAAACTAGTAAACTCCTACGAAAGGGTTCCCCATCAAGTTGACTCCAGCACACACACCTTTTCGCAAACAAAACAGTTTCAAAACATGGGATCAATATGGTCAAGGGGCTCTTGCCTTGTTCCTGTGGTTTCTGTTGCTCTTGGATCTCGAAGTCTTGGTGTTGTAGTCCTTCGTATATAGCTCTCTGAGCTTGTCCTTCTACTTACGATCACGCACATACAAAATTTTCAGCAATCAATCATCATGCACAAACTTTAATCAAGATGTGATGATGCATATGCCTGCTAATCCTATGGTGCTGTTTTTATTAGATCAGTTTGTACGTGTTCTTGCATGTTTTAATGGCCTGTATGGAGTTTTACAATTAACAAGGTGTAAGTATCAAGTGTGGACATGGTGATGATCTTGACTCAAGATCTAGATCAATTCCACCGTAAAAAACCGATCAACATGTGATCTGTCCACACGAAAAGGCTTCTGTTCGAAGAGATCGATGAAACAGATGCAAAGAAAACCGCGATGACATTGTAAGGTGGTAATGGAGACCTACCTTACTTCCTTCGGGTCCTTCCTCCTAGCATAAACAGATCGCCGGCTCTCCTCTGGCGATGGTGATCGTGTCTGGGCTCGTCGCCGGTCTCTCCGGTGGTCAAACTCCGGAGAAGGGGGTTAACTCGGTGAGTTGGGGGCTAGGGCCTCTAAGTCATCGGCTTAGGAAGGTGTTACAACCGAGGGGTATTTCGGGTTCTATTTATAACCAGAAAAAGAAGAGTCCTACTCTGATTGGATTTCAAATGAGAGTCCTATTTGATTTCTGTTTGGATTTAACAACTTATCTCCAATCGATTTGGTTGCAGTATTCAACGTGGAAGAATTCGTGTCGGTTTCCTCAGCACCGGGTACTCTCGTACAGAGGAAAACCGCTTAGGAACCTTGTCCTTCCGCAGGGATAAGCTCCGGAGGCTCCACGTGTCCTAGCGGGGACCAGGCTTCCCTTTTCCGCAGAGGCGGGTTCCGGTTGTGCCGCGTGTCAGGCGGGCAAAACCACCCTCTCCCTTAGAGGCGAGCTCCGCATGCGCCACATGTCTTGGCGGGCGGGACCTTCCTCTCTCTCAGAGGTGAGCTCCGCGTGCGCAACGTGTTTGGCGGCTCGGGACCTCTCCTCTGTCCAGAGACAAGCTCCACGTACGCCACGTGTCAGTGCCGGACCTCCCCTCTCTTCGGAGGTAGCTCCGAATGTGCCATGTGTCAGTGCCGGACCTCCCTTCTCTTCGGAGGTGAGCTCCGAGAGTGCCACGTGTCAAACAGCGTCGGACCTCCCTTCCTCTTTGTAATGAGCTCCGAGGTTGACACGTGTCCAACAGTATCTTCTCCTCGGAGGTGAGCTCTGAGGATGACACGTGTCCAGTAGGACCGAACCTCCTTGAAGCGAGCTCCAAGGGTGACATGTGTCCAGTAGTGTCGGACCTCTCGGAGGTGAGCTCTGAGGGTGACACGTGTCCAACAGGGCCGGACCTCTTGGAGACGAGCTCCGAGTGCGACACGTGTCCCGTGGGTTGGACCTCCCGCTTCTCCACAGAGACTAGCTCCGAGGATGACACGTGTCCTGCAGGGCTGGCCTCGCTTCTCCACAGAGTCCTGCTCCGGGGCAACATGTGTCCCACGGGGTCGGACCTCGCCCCTTTCACATAGATATGCTCCGAGCCTGCCACGTAGCCAGTTAGCGGCGGACCTCACCCCTTTCGCAGGGATGAGCTCCGATAGCGCCACGTGGACAGCAGGCCGCGGGAAGTGTCTTCGGCGCTCTCGGTGGATTGGATTTGGCTCTTTTTGGCTATCTTTCTGATTCTTTCTCTGTCTCCACTTTGTTTAAAATGTTTCATCTATATGAAATCTGTATGAATGCATAAATACGAATTTGAGGGTGTTACAAACCTACCCCCCTTAAATTGAATCTTGCCCTCGAGATTCGATAGTGGAGAATAGATGAGTGAATTCTGCTTTGATGTCTTCTTCACGCTCCCATGTGGCTTCGGCTTCCGTGTGATGGCTCCATTATACCTTGCACCAACGGATCACTTTGTTCCTTGTGACCCTTTCCTTTACGTCCAAAATTCGGACAGGGTGCTCTACATAGGTCAGGTCCTTTTGAAGTTCGAGTTCATCCATTGGTACTTGTTCTTCCGGTACCCTCAAGCACTTCTTGAAAATTCTTGAACCACCGGAATGCTTTCCAATGTTGTTCCTTCGACGTGGTTCAATGTTGCCTTCTCGGTTGTTGGTTGGGCTAACTCGAACTCAATACGGGTACCGTGCTCATTTTGTCAACTGCACGCTCCTCTCAGCACATTGGATCACTCCGTTGTGCTTGCTTAACCAATCCATTCCGAGTATTATGTCAAACCCGTGGGAATCCAAGACAATGAGGTTGGCAAGGAAGTCTACCCCCTTATTTTAAGGTTTACTTTCGGACATACTATATTAGTCCTCATCTCTCCACCGGGAGAATTAACCAACATAGTACATTTCAAGTGTGATATGGGTAGATTATACTTGGCAACATACTTGGATGATATGAATGAATGTGATGCTCTGGAATCAAATAAAACAATGGCTGGGTTGGAGTTGGCAAGGAACATACCAAACACGTCGTCCTCAGCCTGTCGCGCTTCCTCAGCAAAGACATGATTCACGTTGCCACGAGCGTAGCTCTGCTATCCATGGTTACCTTGCGTAGTTCCTCCGCTCGGCCGTGGGTTCTGCTTGGGAACGTTGCTTGTCTGTCTAGGACCTTTCCTTGGGCACTGACTTGCAAAGTGTCCTGTTTCTCCGCATGCGAAGCATGCCTTGTTGCCCAAAACAGCGGGGACGTTGCGAGGGTTTTGAGCATAAGCGCCGACGTTAGGTCAGGGGGCAGGAGGCAAAGGCACACGAGGTGCTTGTATAACAGGACGTTGCTGTGGTGGTTGATTAGGCCGAAAGGTAGGAGCGGACGAGCCATACTGTGGTGCAGCTGGGGGCATGTACCGGGGGCGTACATTGCTCCCTTGTGGTTGGTATGGCATCTTTCTTTTGCCCTCTTGCTCGATCTCTTGGATCTTGCTCTCAACCACTATGACTTTGTCAACTAGCTTCTGGAAGTTCGCATAGTCATTGTTGAGGATTTGAACTTATATCTCATTGTTCAACCCTCTCATGAACAAGTACTGCTTCCATTGGTCCGAGTTGACATCCTCGGGGGCATACCTTGACAGCTGCGTGAACTTGTTGAGGTACTCATTCACGCTCTTCTTGCCTTGGCGGAGACCTTCAAAATCTTGCCTCTTTAGCATCGTGACTCCCACAGGGACGTAATGAGAGCGGAAACTCTCCTTGAATCCAACCCAAGTAATAGTCTCCGGGTTGTCATGAGCGTTGCAAAGAGCATCCCACCAGTCAGCGGCTGCTCCCATAAGTTGGATCGATGCGAAGAGAACTTTCTCTTGATCATTGCACTGAACTATGGCAAGCTTCTTCTCCATGGACTTCAACCAATCGTCAGCCTCCATGGGATCATTAGCTAGTGCAAAAGTGGGTGGTCGAGTCCTCATGAACTCTCCCAATCGGTTGTGAGCCGGCAGTGGTGGCGGTGGTGGTGGTAGTGCAGGAACGGGGTTGTTGTTTTTGGCTTGCAGCTGACCCAAAGTTTGGATCATTGTTTGCATAAGCTGGTTCTGCATAGCCATCAACCGTTCCAAGTTGATTGCACCAGCCCCGGGGTTATCATTCTCAGGAACTTCAATGTGGTCATCCTCTTGTGATTCAGGGTTGCCACGGACGTTCCTACTTGGATGGCCGATGTTTTCTCTCACCATCTGTGAGAGAGAGTCGAGTGGAATAGAATTTAGAAGTTTAGATTGATTCCCCCCAACTATATGCATCAAGGGTATGAACTATATATCAACCTATATGAGGATGTGAACACATGCTGAAGCATCCACATCTCTCTACTATGTGTGGCTATGGACAACGCTGAAACATCCCACGGCTCACACTAAGCACACAAGTACAAACAATCATCACAAAAGTTTCAACACACAACTCCTATTCAAGCTTATTTAATGGGAGTCCTCTGTGGTTTGGGATGATACCAATCTGTGACTTCGTCCTACGGTCAATGGGGTTCTAATGCCAATCTGTGACTTCTACCTAGGCTTGTATCCTATGTTCAACGTGGCTCTAATACCATTCTGTCACTAGGCCTTCGTCCTACGGTCAACGTGGCAGCTCTAATATCAATTTGTGAATTCTATCTATGCTTGCGACCTACGGTAACCTGTGGCTCTGATACCAATCTGTGACACCCCTTTTCCGAGAAAACCTCGAAACCGGACTGATGCATATGTGTGCCCAGGATATTCATCACACATACACATATAATCCCTAAACTGAATTCAGAATATATAACCATGAATGAATAGGGTTTAAGTACTTTCTTACATCAATCTCTATCTTAATCTTGCAGCGGAAGTCTCTAGCATATTCTAGCAGCTGAAGTCTCTAACTATAGCGGAAGCAAACTAAGCACAGCAGCGGCTCCATCTTCAACTCCAGTCCCACAGGCAAGTTGACGGTAGATCACATGCCTAATACTCCTCATGGTCTTCAAAGTATTCCTCTCCTGTTGCTGATGTTTGTATGATAATGCAAGGGTGAGTACATGTCGTACTCAGCAAGTGCGGAAAGCATGACATGTAGCTTACAACAAGGTAGGTATAAAAAGGCTCATTGCATAAAGCAAAGTTTATTTCAAAAACATGATAAAAACAGCAACTAGCTTTAAGTGAATTAAATCCCAACATGTATCCAATTAAAACATCAACATACCTCCATCATATTTCACCTCTTTTCATGTCTCATCAGACATTCGTCTTTCTCAATTTTTTCTCATGCTCATGAATACCATCTCGCATTCATTACCATCTCATCTCATATTCAATGCCATCTCATACAGGGACCAAAGCTCATTATTACGACTTAACAGTCATGAAACCAATTTCATTACCAGGACTCAGCAGTCCCAAAACCATCTCTTAATGACCAAACCATCACCAAACCAATAACCAAACCAAATACCATCCCAATAACCATCCCATCTAATCATGTGAGGTGGCCAAGCACTTGTGACCGGAAGCACGACTATCACGATAGTTTTACACTCTGCAGAGTTTGCACCACTTTACCCACAAGTTTGTGATTTTGTCACCCGTCGGCGACTGCAGAACCTCCATTATACCAGTACACAACCGTCAGTGTATGGCCAAGAGATCACAAAATAGCCTTTACAAAGGGGCTACTAGATGTATGGACTCACTAAGGTTTCACCAGCAGGCTAGAATCACCATTCTCCCACCTACGGGCCCCCTCTTGTGCCATGCAGTTCACAGGGCAGTCCTCTCTCGACTCCCATTCCCCATGCCTTCCACGGTCCATAACAATCTAGCAACTTACCTAACTAGTCAGCTAAGCCGCACCCATATTTGGCCTTGTGGTGGCACTGTTTTTCTGGCATGGCTAGCATGAACCGGTCCTTAGATATACGGCAAGTAAACCACCATCTCATTCTACCGCTTCCATGAACCAAACTTGCCTAGATCTCCCCCAATTCATGTTCATTATCGACATCAAGTTCTCATTATCATTATGAGTGCAGTGGCTAGACACATTCTATCGCTTCCCATATCCCGTGGACTCAGCGAAGCAAAAAGTAAAACAACCATACCCGACTCATCAACTTTCCCAGCGATAAGGGTGGTTAACAAAACTAGTAAACTCCTACGAAAGGTTTCCCCATCAAGTTTACTCAAGCACACACACTTTTTCGCAAACAAAACAGTTTCAAAACATGGGATCAATATGGTCAAGGGGCACTTGCCTTGTTCCTGTGGTTTCTATTGCTCTTGGATCTCGAAGTCTTGGCATTGTAGTCCTGCGTAGATAGCTCCCTGAGCTTGTCCTTCTACTTACAATCATGCACATACAAAATTTACAGCAACAAATCATCATGCACAAACTTTAATCAAGATGCGATGATGCATATGCATGCTAATCCTATGGTGCTGTTTTTATTAGATCAGTTTGTACCTGTTCTTGCATGTTTTAATGGCCTGTATGGGGTTTTACAATGAACAAGGTGTAAGGATCAAGTGTGGACGTGGTGATGATCTTGACTCAAGGTCTAGATCAATTCCACCGTCAAAAACCGATCAACATGTGATCAGTCCACATGAAAAGGCTTCTGTTCAAAGAGATCGATGAAACAGATGAAAAGAAAACCGCGATGACGTCGTAAGGTGGTAATGGAGACCTACCTTACTTCCTTCGGGACCTTCCTCCTAGCAAAAACAGATCGTCGGCTCTCCTCCAGCAATGGCGATCGTGTCTGGGCTCGTCGGCGGTCTCTCCGGTGGTCAAACTCCGGCGAAGGGGGTTAACTCGGCGAGTTGGGGGCTAGGGCCTCTAAGTCGTTGGCTTAGGAAGGTGTTATGATCGAGGGGTGTTTCGAGTTCTATTTATAACCGGAAAAAGAAGAGTCCTACACTGATTGGATTTCAAATGAGAGTTCTATTTTATTTGTGTTTGGATTTTATCAACTTATCTCCAATCGATTTGGTTGTAGTATTCAACGTGGAAGAATTTGTGTCGGTTTCCTCAGCACCGGGTACTCGTGTACAGAGGAAAACCACTTAGGAACCTTATCCTTCCGCAGGGATAAGCTCCGGAGGCTCCACGTGTCCTAGCGGGTGCCGGGCTTCCCTTTTCGGCAGAGGCGAGTTCCGGTTGTGCCGCGTGTCAGGCGGGCAGAACCTCCCTCTCCCTCAGAGGCGAGCTCCGTGTGCGCCACGCGTCTTGGCGGGCGGGACCTCCCTCTCTCTCAGAGGCGAGCTCCGCGTGCACCACGTATCTAGTGGGTCAGAACCTCTCCTCTCTCCAGAGATGAGCTCTGCGTACGCCACGTGTCAGTGCCGGACCTCCCCTCTCTTTAGAGGTAGCTCCGAATGTGCCACGTGTCAGTGCTGGACCCCCCCTCTCTTCAGAGGTGAGCTCCGAGAGTGCCACGTGTCAAACAGCGTCGGACCTCCCTTCCTCTCGGAGATGAGCTCCGAGGAATACACGTGTCCAACAGTGTCTTCTCCTCGGAGGTGAGCTCCGAGGACAACACGCGCCCAGTAGGACCGAAACTCCCGGAGGCGAGCTCCGAGGGTGACATGTGTCCAGTAGTGTCGGACCTCTCGGAGGTGAGCTCCGAGGGTGACATGTGTCCAACAGGGCCGGACCTCTCGGAGATGAGCTCCGAGAGCGACACGTGTCCCGAGGGTTGGACCTCCCACTTCTCCGCAGAGACTAGCTCCGGAGACGACACGTGTCCTGCGGGGCTGGCCTCGCTTTTCCGCAGAGGCTAGCTACGGGGCAACACGTGTCCCATGGGGTCGGACCTTGCCCCTTTCATAGAGGCAAGCTCCGAGCCTGCCACGTAGCCAGTTAGCGGCGGACCTCACCCCTTTCGTAGGGATGAGCTCCGAAGGCGCCACGTGGCCAGCGGGAAGTGTCTTCGGCGCTCTCGGTGGATTGGACTTGGCTCTTTTTGGCTATGTTTCTGATTCTTTTTCTGTTTCCACTTTGTTTAAAATGTTTCCTCTATATGAAATCTGTATGAATGCATAAATACGAATTTGAGGGTGTTACATTATTCATATGAGTGCAGTAGCTAACCATGTTTTAATTCAGCTTCCCGTATCCGGTAAATTAAGCGAAGCAAAAAGGAAAAAACAACCATACCCGACTCATCAATTTTCCCGGCGACAAGGATGGTTAACAAAACTAGTAAACTCCTATAAAAGGTTGTCCCATCAAGTTGACTCAAGCATATGGGTTTTCGCAAGCAAAACAGTTTCAAAAACATGGGATCAATATGGTCAAGGGGCACTTGCCTTGCTCCCGTGGTTCGTGTTGCTCAAGTGTCTCGAAGTCTTGGTGCTGTAGTTTCTCGTAGACGGCCTCTTGAACTCGTCCTTGTACTCACGACCACACACTTACAAAATTTACAGCAATCAATCATCATGCACAAACTTTACTCAAGATGCAATGGGGTAGATGAATGCAAATCCTATAGTGCAGTTTATAAAACTAGTTTGTACGTGTTCTTGCATGTTTTAATGGGCTTTCATGGGGTTTTATGATGAACAAGGGTGTAGGGATCAAGTGTGGACGTGGTGACTATCTTGACACAAGATCTAGATCAATTCCACCGTCAAAAATTGATCAAAACATGATCTGTCCACACGCAAAAGTTTCTGCTCGAAGGGGGCGAAGAAAACGGATGCGTAGAAACAGCGGCGACGTCGTAAGATGGGTAATGAAGACCTACCTCACTTCAGCCTTGTGGCAGGGCCTTCCTCCTAGCAACGGCAGCAGCGGGGGATTTTTCTGTGGGGAATTATGGTAGGGCAGATCGTCGGGCTTCTTCTCCGGCGACGGCGAGGCGTGACAGGGCTCGACGGCGGGTCTCAACGGCGGGGCTCGATGGCGGGGCTCGTCGGCAGGGCTCGTCGGCGGGGCTCACCGGCGACCAAACACCAGCAAGGGGGGCTTTTGGCCAAAGGTGTAGGGGGGCTGGGGGATGTATTTATAAGGGGGAAAAAAGGAGAGTCCTAGTCCAATTTGGACTCAACCAAAGAATCCTAGTCAAGTTGGGACTCAACCAAAGATATCTAGTCAAGTTGGGACTCAAGCAAAGAGTCCTAGGGCTTCCCTCCCCTCAAGGCTGCGGCCAATTTGGGGGAAATTCTCTCCAAATGTGGGGAAAATAGGGGAATTTTGAGGAATTTGGGACATTTGGGGAAATTTTGGGGAAATTTGGGTGAAATTTGGTGGGGAATTTTGGTGGAAATTTGGGAGAAATTTGGGATGGCTCAATTCAGCTATTTTATTTCCATTTCTCTCCATTTCTATGTTCCCTCTCCATTTCTATATTCCCTTCTCCATTTCTATGGTTATTTTTCCATTTCTATGGTTCTTTCTCCATTTCTATGTTTCTTTCTCCATTTCTATGGTTCTTTCTCCATTTCTACTTCTTTTCAAATGCTTCTCTACATGAAAAATGTATGCAATGCATGGTAGTGAAATTGAGGGTGTTACACCTGCCCACCAGCTCCTCATAAATGGGGCGGGGGTTTACATGGTGTGTCAGCGCATAAGGCAGCCCAAAGCAACACATGACCGATGAGTACACCTGCTCCTGTCTAGTCTACGGTCCATGTCTACTTTCCATCCCTATACACCCGCGCTGAGCGGGATGGGGCAGGAGATGATGATAGCCCGGCACCGTTCTTGTCCTGTCATGTGTGGCCTCCCACTCCGTCTTAAATCCCTTCTTCCGTTCCATCACGTCGGTATTCAAGTCTTCCACCTGCCTCTGATCCGGGCTCCGAGTCTGGATTGTTTCGCTCCCCCGGTCTCATTGTATTGGCTTGGAGGTGTAATGCCCTAAAATTCATTTCCATGAATTGCATACATTTTTCATGTAGAGAAGCATTATAAAAGAAGTAGAAATGGAGAAATAACCCTAGAAATGGAGATAGAACTATAGAAATAGAGAAAGAACTATAGAAATGGAGAAAGAACCATAGAAATGGAGAAAAGAACCATAGAAATGGAGAAAGAACCATAGAAATGGAGGAAGGAACCATAGAAATGTAGAAAGAATCATAGAAATGGAGGAACGAACCATAGAAATGGAGGAAAAACACAGAAATGGAGAAGAGAATATAGAAATGGAGAATGGGGCATAGAAATGGAGAAGGGCAATGTAGAAATAGAGAATGGGACATAGAAATGGAGAGAGGAATGTAGAAATGGAGAATGGGACATAGAAATGGAGAGGGGAATGTAGAAATGGAGAATGGAACATAGAAATGGAGATGGGAATGTAGAAATGGAGCAAGTGACATAGAAATGGTGAGAAATGGGAAAAAGATAGCTGAAATGAGCCGTTTCCCAAATTTCCCAAAATTTCCCCCAAAATTTCTAAACACCCCAATTCCCAAAAAGGGAATTTTCCCCACATTTTGGGGATAAAATCCCCAAGGCTGCCGCACCACAAGAGATAATTTTGTTAAGATCCAAAAAAAATTGAATAGGACTCTTATTTGAGCTCCAATTGGAGTAGGACTCTCCTTCCCCCCCTTATAAATATAACCCCCACCCCCTTGGCCAACCCCTCTCTCTTTTGGTCGTCCCCCTTCTGCCAAGCCCCCTTCCTTGCTGCCAAGTTGCCATGTTCCCCCCGTTGCCAGAATTTGGCCGCCGTCGAGCCCCGTCACGCCTCACCGTCGCCGGAGAAGAAGTCCAACGATCTGTTATGCCCTAATCTTCCATAGAAAAATTCCACGTTGCTGCCATTGCTAGGAGAAGGGCCCTGCCACAAGGAGGAAGTGAGGTAGGTATCCATTACCCATCTTACGATGTCACCGCTGTTTCTACGCATCCGTTTTCTTTGCCCCCTTCAAGTAGAAACTTTTGCGTGTTTTGATCGATTTTTGATGGTGGAATTGATCTAGATCTTGAGTCGAGATCATCACCACGTCCACACTTGATCCCTACACCCTTGTTTATCATAAAACCCCATGAAAGCCCGTTAAAACATGCAAGAACACATACAAACTGGTTTAATAAAACAACACCATAGGATTTGCATTCATCCACTCCATTGAATCTTGACTAAAGTTTGTGCATAATGTTTGATTGCTGTAAATTTTGTACGTGCGTGATCGTGAGCAGAAGAACAAGCTCAAGAGGCCATCAACGAGGAACTACAGTGTGGCAGCTCTCTAGGATCATAGACTAGCCCTACAGACCAACACTAGTCTTTTCTACACACTTGGTTCTCACTCGTGCGCACCCGGGAAAACTTCCTGGTCGGTCACCCATCCTCAAATTTCTCCGGGCCAAGCACGCTTAACCCTAGAGTCCTTTGCAGGTGGGCTTACAAAAAAGAAGGTATATCTTGATGGTATGAGTATTCTAAAATTCCTATTAAGCTGGGAGCTAGGATATCACACAATCCACCCCCCTTCGAAGACCGACGTCCTCGTTGGTGAACGCCAAGACATGAACATCCTCTCTTGGCCACGTTCGTATGTTCAGTACTGTAAGTGCATCTAGGATATCCCTTGTGGGTTTTGGCTAATTGATGACAAGCATATGAGATCCTAATGAAATTATTGCAGGACAAACAAAGTGAACTAGCTCGTGCACACAAAAAGGTGAAAAATAAAGTGCTGCCCTAAAAGGAAGACTTTAGTGGAATTTAGAAGAGCAAAGTAGATGTAAATGTATAGGGTGTGTGTGAGAGACACATCCCAAGAGCTCATGACTTTGAGTAAGGGTAAGGGCTAATAATCAACTAAAATCCACTGAACACCGGACTAGTCCGTTCATGGACCGGACTAGTCCGGTCAGCTTACTGGAAGGCAACCGGACAAGTCCGGTTTTGGACCGGACTAGTCCGCTCATGTTTCTGTTGTCCTCTTTAGAGGACTACGGACTAGTCCATCCATGCGACAGGACTAGTCCGCTAAACTTTCTGGAACTCCACTTCACATAGCACCGGACAAGTCCGTTTTTGGACCGGACTAGTCCGGTTAACCCACTGGAAGTAGACCGGACAAGTCCGATCATATACCGGACTAGTCCTGTATTAGGTTTTACAACGATAACTTTTTAGAAACTATATAAATGGGTGATCCACGGCCTCCCATAGTAGAGACACGACTCATACTTCTTGAAACAAGAACCCTAGCGCCGCCACCTGTCCCAAGAGCCCAAAAACACATCTCCCCACACATCTAAGGCGCAAAAAGGTGAAGATCAATTGAATACTTGGATTCGGGATTGGGAGATCGTCGTTCTTTCGTTGTGAGCTCTTGGGGTTTGATCTCTCTACACTCATATTTTGCATTGTAATCTTTTTTAGTGTATTTGATCGCTTTCTCATTGTAATTCTTGTGGGAGCCCTCAACGTGTGAGGTTGCCCCATAAACTCGGTGATTACCCGTGCTAGTGGAGTCAAGTCGGCCTTGTGTGGTGACTTGAAGAGGGAAAGGGTTAGAGACCCGGCTCTATGTGAGCCTCCTCAATGAGGACGTAGATCTCTTGGTGAGATCGAACCTCGGTAAAATTTGTGTCTCGCATGCCTCCTTGTTTTTGTTGATTATAACATCTAGTTGCTAAACTTCATAATTTGAGTTGCTAAGTCTCATTCATGGGCATAATCACACCTCACATTGTAAAATCAAAATAGAATAATTGTTGTTCTTATTTCCGCTGCTAAACAAGTTAATTCTTCTGCACAACACTTATACAATCTACACAATTCAGCACACCGGACTAGTCCGCCCACACAACCGGACTAGTCCGGTCAATCAAGTTTCTGATAATTCTATTAAGTGTGCAGAAATCTTTTAAAGGCCTATTCACCCCCCTCTAGGCCACATTCAATTGGTATCAGAGCAAAGTTCTCCATCAACGAGACTCACATCTCGGAGAGATCAATGGCCTCTAAGAAGAACAACGATATCTCGAAGACGAACAACAACGATGAGGAGCAAGAAGCCAAAGCCTTCGATGTGCTGAAAGAAAGTCCACATGACGATGATGAAGTGAGACAGCTAAAGGCATTACTGAGAAAGAAATTAATGGCACAAAAGGGAAAAGAGGAAGAAAAGACGATGGGGAGTGGTCATCACGACTACTCCCGATATCCTTACAACTACAACCGTCTCAATTCAAATAATCATTATCCTTCGATTCCTATGGGAAGGCCTCCACAGTTTGACGGAAGTGACTATACCATGTGGAAGTACAACATGAAGATGCATCTGATATCTTTGAATCCCAGCCTTTGGCATATTGTCTGCACAGGAATAGATATCCCAGACACGGATGAAGAACTCACTCCGGAATAAGAACAAGAGATTCACAGAAATGCACAAGCCGTTGCAGTAATCACATCGTCACTGAGCAGAGAAGAATTTACCAAGATCGATGGACTAGAGAGTGCAAAAGAAATCTGGGATACACTCAAAACAGCTCATGAAGGAAATAGGTCTGTACGTGAAGCCAAAATTGAGATGCTTGAAGGAGAGTTGGGGAGATTTGCTATTGAAGAAGGCGAATCACCTCAAGACATGTACAATCGGATGAAGGCACTCATTAACAAAATCCGTGCCTATGGAAGTAAGAAATGGACTGATCACGAGGTGGTCAAAAGGATGATAAGAGCCTTCATGCCAAGAAATGTCACACTTTGCTCAATGATCAGAGAGATCCCCGGTTTTCACAAAATGTCTCCCGATGAATTACTAGGGAAGATCATAAATCATGAAATGATGGAGAAAGAAGCCCAATACGTCAAAGACTTAGCCGAACTCACCTCATCCAAAAAGAAAGAAGTTTCTCTCAAAGCAACGTGCAGACCCAAACTCAAAGAAGCTCGTGAAGACCAAGACGATGGAGATACAAGCGACGAGAGCACTGATCTTGATGACGAAGAAATGGTACTCTTCATCAAAAAGTTCAAACACATGATGAAGAGAAGACACGGCAACAATTCACATGAAGGCAAAAGCAAGGATAAAGGAAAATCCAAGGCTCGACGCACTTGCTACAACTGCGGAGAGTATGGTCACTTCATGGTGGACTGTACTTATGAAGAAAACAAAAAGAAGAAGGAAACAAGATCTCAAGAAAAGAAAATTTTCAGAAAAAGAAGACAAGTCCATCAAGCTCACATTGGGAAGGAGTGGGACTCAAACGACGAGTCCTCCTCCGATGAAGAAGAAGAGATGGCCACTATCGCAGTCAAGAAACCAACAATGAGAACCACACTCTTTCCGAACATGGGAGGACGGGACATGAACAACCACACTTGTCTTATGGCTAAGGAAGGCAAGAAAAATGTTCGACTTACTCCTCCTGTACTAAATTCCTCCATTGATGACTTTGATAGCTCTAGTGATAATGAAGAAATGTTTAGAGGGCTAAGTAAAATTGCTTTAAAGAAAATGGAAATGTTGTCGAACGAAATCTTTGAAAAGGCGGAACTTGTCAACCGACAAGAAGATATGCTCATCCGTGAGAGGAAGAGATATCAAGAAGTTGAAAAGCTTCTTGAGCTTGAAAGAGAAGAATGAGTCACTTGAGTTAGAGCTAGCCTTGAGTAAGGAGACTTACTCAAAGTTAGAAGACTCGCACATTGCAATCAAGGAAGAACTTGCTAACTTGTCAAAAGTTAACAAAATCCTTGAGGTGCAAGTTGAGTCGCTCAAACAAAGTGACTCCTCTTCCTCCAAGAGCTCTTCCTCCAAAGACATGAGTTCGACAAAAATAAGAACCTGCACTTGCTCTAGTAAGAAGAATGTAATTTCTAATGCTTCAACCTCTCATGACATGCATTCTTCTCAAACGGCATCTTTGATAAGGAGAAGATCAAATATGCACGAAGTGCATATATGATCACTAGACCTCCCAATGTCAAAGATGGTCTTGGTTTTGACAGGAACAAACACATGTCTACTCCTAATCATGCTAAGAATAGAATCACTTTTGTTAAAGAAAAATCCCATGAATCTGAGTTACAAACACTGTTCCGTACATTTGATGCTTCTTATGTTCTCATGAAAAACAAGTATGGAAAAGTCATTGCTAAATATACAGGGCCACGCTAGAAGAACTTAAAAACTTGTGTGTGGGTGCCCAAGACTCTTTTGACTAACCTGAGAGGACCCAAGCAAGCTTGGGTACCTAAAACCAAGGAATAGTTCTATTTTGCAGGCTTACTCCTCCGGCGGATCTAAGTGGGTGCTAGATAGTGGATGCACAAATCATATGATCGGAGAGAGAGGTATGTTTGTGGAGTACGAGTGCAACAAGGATCCAAGTGAAGGTATATACTTTGGAGACAACAGTCAAGGAAAGGTCCTTGGTAGTGGTAACATTGAAATATCCTCTCAACACACCTTATCTAATGTTTTACACATAGACTCTCTAGATTATAATCTTTTATCAATATCTCAACTATGCGACAAAGGTTACAACTGTTTATTCACATCCGTGGTCTTAAGGATGTGGTTTTTGAAAAAGACAGGCCGTGCAGCGCTTCTCAAGCAGGAAAACAGGTTGGAACACCACACCCCGCCAAGAATGTGATGACCACCGCTAGACCGCTGGAACTTCTCCACATGGATCTCTTTGGTCCAATTGCGTACATCAGCATCAGCGGTAACAAATACGGTTTAGTAATTGTTGATGATTTTTCAAGATTTACCTGGGTATTTTTATTGTATGATAAATCAAAAACTCAGGGAATCCTCAAGAAGTTCTTGAAAAGAGCTCAGAATGAATTCTCATCAGCCGTAAATAATATCAGAAGTGACAATGGGACAGAATTCAAGAACACCCAAGTTGAAGAATATCTCAATGAAGAAGGTATAAAGCATGAATTCTCGGCACCCTACTCTCCTCAACAGAACGGGGTGGCCGAAAGGAAGAACAGAACATTGATCGAAATGGCGAGAACAATGTTGGATGAATACAAGATGTCAGACCGATTTTGGGCAGAAGCGGTGAACACTGCTTGTCATGCCACAAATCGGTTGTACCTTCATCGACTATTGAAGAAAACTCCATATGAGTTTCTCACGGGTAAAAAGCCTAATGTTTCTTATTTCAAAGTTTTTGGTTGCAAATGTTTTATCCTGAACAAGAAACCAAGGGCCTCGAAGTTTGCTTCGAAGTCCGATGAAGGATTCTTGCTTGGATATGAATCGAATGCCTACACCTATCGTGTCTTCAACAAGGTGTCCGGCCTTGTTGAAGTAGCACGTGACGTAGTGTTCGATGAAACTAATGGCTCACAAGTGGAGCAAGTCGATAAGTTTATGCTAGATAAGGAAGAAGCTCCATGTGAAGCGCTGAAGAAAATGGCACTTGGTGATATCCTACCACGAGAGGAAACACAAGACGAATTTCAATAAGGAAGCAATGATCAAGGGGGAGCTCCTACACAAGATCAGGTTGAAGAAGGTCAAGAAGATCAAGACGATCATGGAAGCAATGATCTAGGGGGAGACATGACACATGAAGACAATGAAGAACAAGCAACTATACAAATTCCACACCCAAGAGTACATCAGTGTGTGCAAAGAGACCATCCTGTCAACAATATCATTGGAGACATTGCTAAGGGAGTAACTACTAGATCTCAAATTGCAAATTTTTGTGAACACTATACTTTTGTGTCTTTTCTGGAGCCATACAAGGTAGAAGAAGCCTTAAGGGATCCAGACTAGGTGATTGCAATGCAAGAGGAGCTGAACAACTTCAAAAGAAATGAAGTATGGGAGCTGGTGGAAAGACCAAGGGCGAACATAGTTGGAACCAAATGGGTCTTTCGGAACAAGCAAGATGAACATGGAGTAGTGACAAGAAATAAAGCGAGGTTGGTGGCCAAAGGTTATTCTCAGGTGGAAGGTTTGGACTTCGATGAAACTTTTGCTCCTGTAGCTAGACTTGAGTCCATTCGCATTTTATTGGCATATGCTACTCACGATAATTTTAAGTTGTATCAAATGGACGTCAAGAGTGCCTTCCTTAATGGTCCGATAAAGGAGGAAGTCTATGTGGAGCAGCCACCGGGGTTCGAAGATCAGGAATACCCCAACCATGTCTATAAACTGCGTAAGGCTCTCTATGGCCTCAAACAGGCTCCTCGAGCCTGGTATGAGTGCCTTAGAGATTTTCTGACTCAAAATGGATTCAAAATTGGTAAAGCTGACTATACACTCTTTACTAAACATTTTGATGATCATTTATTCGTATGTCAAATTTATGTTGATGACATTATCTTTGGATCCACTAACAAGTCCTTCTGTGAAGAATTTAGCAAAATAATATGACAGACAGGTTCGAGATGTCAATGATGGGTGAATTGAAGTTCTTCTTGGGATTTCAAGTGAAGCAACTGAGAGAAGGCACATTTATAAGCCAAACTAAATATACACAAGACATTCTCAAGAAATTCAATATGGACAAAGCCAAGCCCATCAATACACCCATGGCCATCAACGGACATCTCGACCTCAATGAAGACGGTCCAAATGTGGACAAAAAAGGTATATCGGTCCATGATTGGCTCCTTACTTTATTTATGTGCATCTAGGCCAGATATTATGCTTAGCGTATGCATGTGTGCAAGGTTTCAAGCCTCACCTAAAGAGTGTCACTTAATTGCTGTAAAAAGAATCCTAAGGTACCTTGTGCACACACCCAACTTGGGCCTTTGGTATCCCAAAGGATCCAAGTTTAACTTGATAGGGTATTCCGATGCTGACTATGCAGGAAGCAAAGTCGATAGAAGGAGCACGTCAGGGACTTGTCAATTTCTAGGTAGGTCCCTAGTTTCTTGGTCATCTAAAAAAATAGAACTCCATTGCTCTTTCCACAGCGGAAGCGGAGTATGTTGCAGCCGGTAGTTGTTGTGCGCAACTACTTTGGATGCGACAGACTCTTAGGGACCACGGCTACAATCTAAGTCATATCCCGCTTCTATCCGATAATGAAAGTGCTATAAAAATTGCACACAACCCTGTAGAGCACTCAAGTACTAAGCACATAGATATCCGTCATCACTTTCTTAGAGATCATTCATTAAAAGGTGACATTGCTATTTCACATGTTAGGACTGAAAAACAACTTGCGGATATTTTTACCAAACCATTAGATGAGAAAAGGTTTTGTGAACTAAGAAATGAGCTAAACATTCTTCACTCTCGAAATGTGACTTGAAACATTGCATACCTGGTTGCAACTCAAAATATTCCTTTGTATTGTTAAAAATGCTCCTCTTCTCCTTTTCCACTCAGAAAACTATCTTAATGAAGAAATCTTATGGATTATGACCATTGTTTGATTGCTGATTGCCTACTGGTCGTAATCACCAAGACTATTTGCAAAATTATTGTCCTTGGATCACTATTAATCATCTATTTATGTATCAGGTCTGTTGGAAACGGACTAGTCCGATTTTCAACCGGACTAGTCCGGACAGACGACAATTAGGTTAACTCAGGGGTACCGGACTAGTCCGCTACCATGACCGGACTAGTCCGGTCAGTCGCATATAGAAGCAGTTGGCCAGACCAAACGCCTCCCTCTCCACTCATAAGCACTTTGTCTCAACCTCTCTCCTAAACCCTAGCTCCCAAAGTGATTTTCGAGTAGAGCCCTCAAACTCGGAGTTTTCTCCGTGAAAAGGCCTCTTCTCGACGAGGGGATCCTACTTTCCGGACTCATCCGGATAGACTCTTGCTCCTTCAACGCGAATCTTCAAATCTTGGTAAATCCCCCCCCTAAAACCAAAATATCAATTTTTCTAGCTCTAGCTAGTTTCCTTTGACTTCAAAAAGATGTACATTGCATAAATAGATGTATTCCTACCACTTTCCTGCCCTTGTGTCCTTAGATAGGAGATTTGTTTCAAATGAAACATTCAATTTAGGGTTCTTATGCTAGGCCGGACTAGTCCGGCGCTCAGATGCGGACAAGTCCGGTCCACCGGACTAGTCCGCACTCTGAAACCGGACAAGTCCAGTCTCTGACAGTTGAACACCTACATTCCCATTTGAAGTCAATAATGCATCCATTTGCATCTAATCCTTAAACTCCTTATCAGGCATCATGTCTTCGGACTCAGATGACGGCTCTTTTCACCTTGACGAAGAAGTTCAACGTGAAAGAGTGAGGAGAGCTAAGGAGGGAGTGATGAAGAAGAGACATGATGTCAATGCTCACTCTCCACCCTCCGACGACAATCTACCTAAGAAGAGGAAAGTCATTGTCAAAAGGCCTCAAAGGAAAGATGCTGCTGAGGGCTCGTCAGGGCCAAAAAGAGTTCTCAATAAAGGGAAGGGACTTGCTAGTGGCCCCATTGGGCCTCTGAAAATGAAAAATCCTGTTCACCACAACAGGCAGCCTTCAAGTGAGGATTTCACTAGAAAAGGGAATGAGCTAGCTGATAACTTCAGGAAGATTGAAGTGTATGACCAACCTAAACAATGTTCTGATCCAAGGTTCTGGAGCAACGTCCATGCAGACAACTACGAGCATGTGTACATGAAGATGAAGAATCCTGTAGTAGAGAGTCAATGGCTAAATGTTGAATACCTGAAGTCAAAGAGGTATCCTGCCTTTCGTGAGATGGTGGAGGCCTTAGAGAGGCACGGTCTGATGGACCTGCTATCCTTTGAGTATGACTGGAACAATGAAGTTATTACCCAGTTTTACTCCACTCTCTACTTTGCTCGTGGTGATGGAGACAGTCTTACTTGGATGACTCATGGTTCAAGGTACAATGTCACTTATGATGAATTTGCTAGGATTCTTCACCTCCAACATACTTTGGATCATGAACTGATCATCCATAATCTGAAACCCCTGGAGAAGGAAGAGCTTGAGTTTCTCTATGACACAAGGATGCCATATGTTCCTCCCACCATCAAATATCTGAAGCCCTTCTTTGTGGTCCTCAATAGAGTCTTGAGAAAGACTATAGCTCCGAAGGATGGAGATTAGGGAACTATACAAGGGACCTTGAGGACTCTCATGAAGGTCATTAGTGGAAGGAGACCATTCAATGTTTTTGAGTATATCTACAACGACATTGTGAACATCTCAATCACCCCCAATAGGTCCTGTGGATATGCACCGTATATCATGTACATGATTGAGAAAGTGACGGGACTCGAGTTCGTCAAGGATGTCAAGCATGCGGGGTTGAAGCCGCAAAAACCCACCGAGTACACTCTCCCCCCGGCTCCAACTGCCCCGTCCTCTCCATCAGTGGAGAGGAGATCAAAGCAAGCTCATGATGTCACTAGATCTGCAGCTGCTCCTCCTGGGTCTCCACCTGCCCAAGAATCATCCAGTGGCATCCTCAAGATGCTCTCCTCCATATTTGCCTGCTGCCGCAAGATCGAAGACAAGCAGCGCAAGGAAAAGCTTGCAAGGAAGAAACATCAACAGTATGTCAATGCCAATATCAAGTCTATCTGTGCAAAGCTTGAGATTGAGCCCGTTGGATCACCGCCCGCCTCCGAGGACTCAGAGGAAGATCCTGCTCCCGTGGATCCCGAAGTTGGTGAAGATGAAGATCAGACTGGGAGTGAAGGAGGAGGCAGCGATGAGTGATTCCCCTCAATTTTTCCCTTTTTGGTGCCTTGATGCCAAAGGGGGAGAGATTGAGATTAGATTTGGACTCGAACTATCTAGTATTAGTTATTAAGCTCTTTTGTGATCAAGGACATGTACCTATTTTAAAATCTTGTAATGCACTATTTCTTTTCTTATGTGTGATGCACTATGCTCTAATGCCTACTTATATGTTCACTATTGTTTGTCTTTAATTTATCACATTTTGTTTATCACACACCTGTTAGGCACCCCACCATAAGGTGTGTGCATATGTGAGAAGCTTTTTGTGAATTCCTTATTATTCTCATATGTGCACACCTTATGAAAATCAACTTTTTATTCTCAATTGTGATATCTCAAATAGTTGTCATCAATCACCAAAAAGGGGGAGATTGTAAGTGCATCTAGGATATCCCTTGTGGGTTTTGGCTAATTGATGACAAGCATATGAGATCCTAATGAAATTATTGCAGGACAAACAAAGTGAACTAGCTCGTGCACACAAAAAGGTGAAAAATAAAGTGCTGCCCTAAAAGGAAGACTTTAGTGGAATTTAGAAGAGCAAAGTAGATGTAAATGTATAGGGTGTGTGTGAGAGACACATCCCAAGAGCTCATGACTTTGCGTAAGGGTAAGGGCTAATAATCAACTAAAATCCACTGAACACCGGACTAGTCCGTTCATGGACCGGACTAGTCCGGTCAGCTTACTGGAAGGCAACCGGACAAGTCCGGTTTGGACCGGACTAGTCCGCTCATGTTTCTGTTGTCCTCTTTAGAGGACTGCGGACTAGTCCATCCATGCGACAGGACTAGTCCGCTAAACTTTTTGGAAGTCCACTTCACATAGCACAGGACAAGTCCGTTTTTGGACCGGACTAGTCCGGTTAACCCACTAGAAGTAGACCGGACAAGTCCGATCATATACCGGACTAGTCAGGTATTAGGTTTTACAACGATAACGTTTTAGAAACTATATAAATGGGTGATCCACGGCCTCCCATAGTAGAGACACGACTCATACTGCTTGAAACAAGAACCCTAGCGCCGCCACCTGTCCCAAGAGCCCAAAAACACATCTCCCCACACATCTAAGGCGCAAAAAGGTGAAGATCAATTGAACACTTGGATTCGGGATTGGGAGATCGTCGTTCTTTCGTTGTGAGCTCTTGGGGTTTGATCTCTCTACACTCATATTCTGCATTGTAATCTTTTTTAGTGTATTTGATCACTTTCTCATTGTAATTCTTGAGGGAGCCCTCAACGTGTGAGGTTGCCCCACAAACTCGGTGATTACCCGTGCTAGTGGAGTCAAGTCGGCCTTGTGTGGTGACTTGAAGAGGGAAAGGGTTAGAGACCCGGCTCTGTGTGAGCCTCCTCAACGAGGACGTAGATCTCTTGGTGAGATCGAACCTCGGTAAAATTTGTGTCTCGCATGCCTCCTTGTTTTTTGTTGATTATAACATCTAGTTGCTAAACTTCATAATTTGAGTTGCTAAGTCTCATTCACGGGCATAATCACACCTCACATTGTAAAATCAAAATAGAATAATTGTTGTTCTTATTTCCGCTGCTAAACAAGTTAATTCTTCTGCACAACACTTATACAATCTACACAATTCAGCACACCGGACTAGTCCGCCCACACAACCGGACTAGTCCGGTCAATCAAGTTTCTGATAATTCTATTAAGTGTGCAGGAATCTTTTAAAGGCCTATTCACCCCCCTCTAGGCCACATTCAAGTACTGGCATATGCATACCGTACGTCCAGTTAGAAGCATATATACCATACCGTGTCCCATACAGAGGACCCACACGTTATGTGTACGTACCCACGTCCCTGACCCGTACGCTACCGTATCCTTCTCACTGACCCGTACGCACCCGTGAAACTGCGAGGGTCGGATCTGATACCATTTGTGGCAGCTCTCTAGGATCATAGACTAGCCCCACAGACCAACACTAGTCTTTTCTACGCACTTTGTCCTCCCTCGTGCGCACCCGGGAAAACTTCCCGTTCGGTCACCCACCCTCAAATTTCTCCGGGCCAAGCACGCTTAACCCTAGAGTCCTTTGTAGGTAAACTTCCGGAAAAGAAGGTATACCTTGATGGTATGAGTATTCTATCAATCCTATTAAGCCGGGAGCTAGGATATCACACAATGCCTCTCTGTGGGGGGGGGGGGGGGCACCCGTGTCACGGGGCCGTGCCTCTCGCCCGGGAATCGCATTGGGTGGTGTTGTGTGATGCGGCACCCAATAGCACACATAATAAAGCATCATATTACATAAAACAAGCGGAAGCTTACAAAGTGTTAATTTTACAAATACTTCTCAAAATAATATACAGCGAAAGACTAATACAACTCACATCTCAAATCTATGCTAAGCAATAGAGAAGATGTCCAACCCGGGGACCCTTCTCACTAGCAACACGATCGCAGTAGCAGTGGCAGGGGTTTCAATGAGTTTACTGCTCGGAGAGTTCCGAGTCTCATCGGACAACCGTACTCAGCAGTTTAGTGTTATTACCTGCAAAACAACTCGTATAGTATCCGTGAGCATAACACTCAGCAAGACTTAACCGTCGACCCTAATCATGAAACTCTACATGAGGTTATGAACGTAAAGTAGGATGGCAAAATGCATAATAAACTCTCCTAAATGCGAATCCTCACTTTCAAGTGTTATTAGCAGCAATTTAAGCATAACCTTGGGCACCTTACATTGGGAGTCCACAATCAAACAAGAAACGCTTTCTCCCAATGTAACTTGCTCATGGTGGAAATGAATCGAATTTGCACTAACCTATTCACAAAAGATAACATTACTTTACTAGTATCAACTTCAAACCAATGGTGATTAATTCTTATCTCAGTGCAAGTTACCTCTACGTCACGACTCAGTGACCAAGTGGTACTCATAACCGCAAGGGACGGCGAATTGACTCGATATACACCTGCAGGAATCCCCGAGCAGCACGTCACATATACCCATACTCGGAGCTGCACAGCACGCTCCACTGTTTTTGTACGGGACAACCTTTCACCCAACAGCACAAACGTCGAACCGGTCGCACCAAAATGGACAGGAGGTTCTCTACACGGGTTATCTCTCTATGCCCGTTAGCAGATTTCCACCGTGCTTCCCTCAACCTACACCTATAAATCGGTGTGCTATGCCTCGACGCCCGAAGGTATAGGTTACATCGGTTTATCGGGTCCCGTATATCCGATATGCCTTCGGTACGTTCAAACTTGATCAGCATGGGCCGCACACGGATCGGTCATCAACCGACACGGACAGGTCTTAGCACCCAGGCCCCCATGTCCTGTTGCCCCTACACCCTGCCCGGTCTCATTTCAACTTACTAACATCTTATTGAACCAATCCTCTTGTGCTCTCAATTTCCAATACTCGCGAGTAGTATCCAACCACTCGAGTTCTACCGAGTCCTACTTAAGCATGTCAGTTTCTACAAGGTGGAAGGACATCTACCCAAATACTCCATAGGTTTTCTGGTCATGCAAGAGTAGTATCAAACATCTAGACTTAATGCACAATTCATCCTAACGACGTATTGTATACAAAGTAAAAACTTAGTGTCATTTAAATGCGAACCGGGGCTTTTCTGTTTTGCAGGGTCTAATAGTATATAATTCAGTTAGAGTCTTGTCTCCCTTGAGGCTTGATCAACTGATCCACTTCAATGGAATCATTTCGTCGAACTTCTCCATTGATTGCCTCCGTCATAATTCCTATTGATATGTATATGCACATGTTCTTATAATGCAATTTAAAGAAGTAAAGACTCGACTCATTAATAACAAGGAACTGTGTGGGAGTACTAGAATGAAGTTCTTGTCCCTGTTATGCAGAGGAATTAGAGGAAAACCACCTGTCCATAAGGAGTTCCATTAACATGTTCTATGGTTCCTAATAGACAGGTGACATGAGTTGAAATGGTTTGAAGGAAACTAAAGGTCCTGATCTCCAATAACTTCGAAATTTTTACATGAAGTCATACACTGCACAGAGACTTAGTTTGCCAAATTGCAACTATTTTGGGTGGAAATTGTGTCTACCATAATTCCCACCATAATTCTCTATGTGTTGCTCACATACATAAGCATGGAGAACAAGAACAGGGAGATCTAAAGCTCAATTTGAGCTGAAACTTTACATGTGAGTTCCTGGTCACATGAAAGTAATTTGATACAAAATTCAGGACTTTTCATTGAGTAGTTCCTCTAGAATAATTCTATAAGCAATTATGCTACAAGGAATTAATTCTGAAGTAATGTGCATTTTCATGCCCAATCAAAGGAACTAACCTTTCAAGTATGTATAGTAGAGCATGTCTGAATTTTCCTATGATTTTTGAAGCTATGGATTTTCCAGAACTGATTTTACAAAGGAAAACTATTTTCTAGAAAAGTTTCTGGACAGTTTTGAGCCCAGCAGATTGTACATTGGAAATTCCTACACAAATAAACTCCAAATGAGCTAACATTTTGCCAGAAGTTCAATAATATCCCAAGCCATATTCTGGCAAAATTTGAGGATTTTTGGATGAACCAAACTCCCTCACTAATTCTTTTACAGAAAATATTCAAAGAATTTTCCAGAATTTAATATTGACTTTCGTACAAATTGGGTTTCATAGATAGATCTTTGCAAAATAAATCCAACCCAATTTGAATCACACAATTTGGAGTCTCCTACACAAAGTTATGAATTTTCAAAGTTGGAGCTGAAACTGGAATTGTTTTGTTATTGAAAAAGGACTTGGACCCACGTTTTAAATCCCAGCCACTGGGATTCCAGCCACACCGGGCCACAGCCTTTTGGATAGCAGCCACAACAGATCCCAGAGCCACAGCTGATCCAAGAATTAAACTACCGGTCACTGATACGCGGGACCCACCCAGTCTTCTTCTTCCTCGGGCTGTTTCCCGCTCCCGTGCTACTCCCTTGCCGGACTCCAACCGGAGCTCTCCGGACCGGAGTTTCCGGCCGTCTCCCGGCCAGAGACTCGCCGCCTGGGGGTTTTCAGGGTAGGGGAGCACGTTGGCGGGGTTGGCGTGGGCGCTGGACAACCGGTAACGGGTCGGCGACGTGCGGCGTCATTCGGTGAAGCTCGACGCCGTCGCCTGGTGGTCCTAGCGTGCCAAAAGCTTGGGTTATTGGCTCTAGAGCATCCTTGGATGCTAGGGAAGCTTGACAAGGATGCAAACATGCCCAGAATTGGAGGCTACCCTGCTTTCACCGTGCGCCTGAATGGTGTTGCGACATCCGAGCTCGTGAACGCATGAAACAGCTCGCTCACGGTCGATGTCTAGCTAGGATTTTGAAGGGAACTTTACCGCTAGCCAGTCTAGTGCAGGTGTGCATGATTCGGCAATCATTGCGATCGAATTTGGACCAATTCTCACCCGGGGTCACTTTGCATGCGCCGAGAGTAAATCGCCAAATTCTTACTCGGGAGATCATGACTTGAGTTGAGGTTTGGCGAGGAGTAGCACGAGCAGACGGCACATCCGTGGGTGTCCTCGTTCGGCCATGGCAATCCCTCAGTGGGGCTGTCCACGAGAGTCCGTTTGGGGTTAACTCTCGGGTCACCGCACGCACACCCTGTTCTTGGTCGGGGCAACCTGAAATCTCTCGGGTTTGTGCCGAGAAGGTAGAGGGAAGTCCCCTGGTGCCGTTTTTCAGCTTCGGCAGCTCTGTGGGCACGATTCTAGCAGTTTCCCGATCGAGTGCCCGAGGCGGCTATGAGCGGCGGCTCCATTTCGTTCTTGCGTGGGGTTTAAGCAATGAACAGGACTCGGTCGAGGAGGAGGTGGATCACGCCGAGAGGTAAAACTGACCACGAGCTGCTCTCCAGCGCTGCTCAAGCATCTGGGAGGTGGCGGCATTCCCCCCCCCCCTCGGTGACGCGCGCTCTCTCCCGCACGGGTTCAAGTCTGAACAGAAGAACAGGCTTCCTTCGGTTGTAAGTTTCCTTCCAATGACATGTGGGTCCCACCTTTAGACTCTCCTCCTTATCCCTCTTGGTTGCTCCCAAATTCTTCCCAAATTTGGCAGGTGGTACGAATCACTTAGTAAAGTTTGCCTTGCGTGCGGACGAGTTTCATCGAGGGACACGTGATAATGAACGAGCGGCTGGGGTGAGGCGGTTTGTCAGGTGACGAGCTCCCGGCGTGAGCCGATAAGGGCTAGGAGAACAAGCCAGAGTTCGCTCGAGAGGTGGCGGTGACACTTCCCTCGGTGATGCATGCTGGTTGACTCGGTGTCCAAGCACCGACTTATTTGCTTCCATGGAAAACAGGGAATGGAGACTTAGGGGGCAAGTCTAGTTGGCTCTATTACCTGTGGGCCCCACTGTCCCCCTTATCCCCTCAAATTTTCTCCAAGTTGGCAAATTACTGAATTCAGTTGTGGGGGCTACAATCTGACTCAATTTAGATACTAGAGCAAGTTTCATCCCCATTTGAATTTGTAGTTGAATTCCTATGCAATTTAACGTCCATTTGAGAAATGGGTAGCAAAACAATCTCCAAACTTCATGAGACTTTGCCTCCCCACCAATTTGGACACAAGGAATTCAAATATGAAACTTGATTTCTGGTTCGGCTGCTGCAAATGAGGTTTTGAGCACAACCGTTTGCATTCCTATTGGTTACCCTCATTTGAAATTTGAATTGAACCATTTGAGTTCAAACTCTGAATTTCATTCTCCCTTGCACATGAGAGCTTACACATGGCTTTGAAATTAACTTTGTCCCCCAAACACTCAATTGCTCCTAGGCTAGAGTGGTGGGACATTCATGTGTGTCATCACATGTGGAAAAATTTAAACAAGTCCCACTTTTTATGAACCCGAAACACAATGATGCTCAAACATCCGTTTCTTTGCATTCACATTTTTGGGACTTTTACATTCCTCCCCCCTTAAAATGAATCTCGTCCCAAGATTCCAATAGGATAACGAGACGGGAGAGGTAATGGCAAGCGGTATGACGATAAAAGTTCCGGATAGTTCATGCGGAGGTAATCTTTGCTGCCCACATTATTGTTTTCCATGGTATGATTATTCCACAGCACCTGGTAAAATCTTAATGTCCGGTTCCAGGTGTTCCGGATCCTTCCATCGATAGTCTGAACCGGTCGCTCAGTGTAGGCACGACCTGGTTTCAACTCGTCGATTTCTTCGGTGCTGACAGCAGCGGTAAATTTGAGGCACTTCCGCAGCTGTGACACATGACTATGTCATGGACACCCGCAATACATGCCGGTAGTTCCAGCCGGTAGTCTACGGGTCCGCACTTCTTCGTGATAGCAAACCCGATCTCAAGCTCGGGGAGCAAAATCTCCCCTTTCATCGAACCGGTGAATTCCTTTTATCTGAGACACACGAAGATAAACGTGTTCTCCGACGCCGAAATGCATCGGTCTACGCCTTTGATCCTCGTAGCTTTTCTGTCGGTATTATTCAGCCTTCAAGTTCACCTCTATTGTTCAAACTCGGTCATCCGCTTTGTTGAATAATCAACCCTGAACAGTACCCTTCTGCCGTACTCACACCACTTCAGTGGTGTGCGACGTTTCCGGCAGTATAGAGCTTCATATTACGAGGTATAACTAAACGATCTTTAAACCATAGAGTACCCTCATTGTCCTTTATAGTAACGGCATTGAGCGAACGGTAATCAACACTTAGTCTTAGTGTCTCATCGTTCTTCTTAACAAACAGCGCAGAGCAACCCCAAGGTGATGAGCTTGGTCGTATAAACCTTTGCTCATGAGTCACTTAGTTGCTCCTTCAACTTCGCCAGTTCATTGGGTGCCATCTTATGCGGCTTCTGTGAAATCGGTGTTGTTTCCGGTGCCAGTTCAATCTTGAACTTGATGTCCCGTTCGGGCGGTCTGCCCGGTAACTCATCGGAAACACATCGGTATTCACATAGCACCGGAATATCCTCGGGTTTAGTCACTTTTGTGTGGTAGTCCTAACTAACCTCTTTGCTGTACAGAACAGACCTGTCTGTCCTAACCCAGATTTTGATCCGTTTAATAGCATTTTCATAACTCAAGTTGAATAACAAAGTTAAATTTAACTTCAGTATCTTTCCAACGAGTACTCATATGCCTCTAGATCTTTTCTGGATCAAAAGTTCTGATTGCTCAAAGTTGACAGCATTCCTGGACAAAATTTGCCAGCATCTCCTTTGTACGTGGCTATTTTTATCACGGTTGTATATGCAAATAATAAGAATCTGAATAAACTTTGAACTACAACGATGTTGCACATTTCATAACCTTTCAAACGGGGTATCGTAGGCTTCTTAGAGATTATTCTACAGAATGTTATGGCCTAAAAACAAAAAGGTCCAGAGAGGTTTTTGCTGCTGTCCTGGTTCTGGACAGTTTACCTTCATCTGAACTTTCTACCAATTTAGCTTGTGATTCTGCTCGGGAAGTCTACAGAGAAGTTGTAGAGCACTTCAACAACTTTCCAGAACTGTACCATACACCTACAGTGGGTAAATATACTCAGAGCTATGCTCTGTCAAACTCCCACAAAAGTTGCTGTTAGAACAGAGCACCCTGTTTTTAGATCCAATGGAGCCTAGCAAATCTCTTCTTTGAAACTTAGTTCAAATGAAGAGGTCAATAACTAATATGTGTTTTCCAACTTCAATTTTTAGTTTGAAAGTTAGTCATGAATCATTTCTTGGAGGAAAGAAAATTATCATGTGTAGTACGGTGGCGATGCACCATAAGAGACATGATGGTACTACGTTCCTCGCCAAATAAAATCCTAACCGGCTTACACCGGCATATACGTATACATAGGTGCCACTAAGACGATCACTCACAAACGTGTTCTACTCGGACTACGGTTTCATGGTTAGTACCTGCAGAAGAACACTCAATAGTGATGCACTCAAAGGTTGTTGTCATTTCAGGCAGGTCCATATTTGAAAGTAAATACATACGTCTGTATCATTGCCATACGGCCGTCCTTGAGTTAAGCCACGTCTCAAGATACGTGATCATATTTTCACACCACATGACGGGGAACCCGAGTAGAGCGCGAATGGGTCGTCACGGTTGGGAATTTTATCAACCCACCAGATACCACCTACTGCCCTGCAGGGCACGCCGATGGCAAGCGCTGTGTATGTCCCCCTAGGCTATCCCCTGAAGAACACACTATCGCGTTACTGACCACACGATGGGGTCTCCACTTTCTTGCCTAATGCACACTAGGGACCAGTGTTTCATATGAACTCAGGAACATGAAGAGTCCAAGAGTTTCATATTGACGTCTCACACCAAGCTGTGAGACCTATCCCTGTACCACATTCCTCGTCAGGGGAGCTAACTGAAATTGAACCGCTTTCGGTGGCGTTCCTTACCATGCTTACCTGAGCGTAGGTGCGTCGTTACATAATCAAAGTTCAGAATTATAACAAGTATGTTAGTCATGCCACTTTAAGTAACTATACTACTATAGTCCTTATGT
The DNA here is from genome assembly GCA_030760725.1 of Neostapfia colusana. Lineage (NCBI taxonomy): Eukaryota > Viridiplantae > Streptophyta > Magnoliopsida > Poales > Poaceae > Neostapfia > Neostapfia colusana. The sequence goes on from JASWHV010000011.1 coordinate 25,075,349, forward strand.
GGGCCTAATACCATTTCCTCACCGTATCCTAAGTTTTTGTTGTAATACGATCCTTATTCCATGTGCTATTATCAATGCGGCTCTGATACCATGCTGTGGGGGGGTGGGCGGCACCCGGCACCCGTGTCACGGGCCGTGCCTATCACCCGGGAATCGCATTGGGTTGTGCCGTGCGATGCGGCACCCAACAGCACACATAATAAAGCATCATATTACATAAAACAAGCGGAAGCTTACAAAGTGTTAATTTTACAAATACTTCTCAAAATAATCTACAGCCAAAGACTAATACAACTCATGTCTCAAATCTATGCTAAGCAATAGAGAACACGTCCAGCCCGCGGACCCTTCTCACTAGCAACACGATCGCAGTAGCAGCGGCAGGGGTTTCCATTAGTTTATCGCTTGGAGAGTTCCGAGTCTCATCGGACAACCGTACTCAGCAGTATAGTGTTATTACCTGCAAAACAACTCGTATAGTATCCGTGAGCATAACACTCAGCAAGACTTAACCGTCGACCCTAATCATGAAACTCTACATGAGGTTATGAACATAAAGTAGGATGGCATAATGCATAATAAACTCGCCTAAATGTGAATCCATACTTTCAAGTGTTATTAGAAGCAATTTAAGCAAACCTTGGGCACCCCACATCGGGAGTCCACAATCAAACAAGAAACGCTTTCTCCCGATGTAACTTGCTCATGGTGGAAATGAATCGAATTTGCACTAACCTATTCACAAAAGATAACATTACATTACTAGTATCAACTTCAAACCAATGGTAATTAATTCTGATCTCAGTGGAAGTTACCTCTACGTCACGACTCAGTGACCAAGTGGTACTCATAACCGCGAGGGACGGTGAATCGACTCGATATACACCTGCAGGGATACCCGAACAGCACGTCACGTACGCCCATACTTGGAGCTGCACAGCACGCTCCACTGATGTAGTACGGGACAATCTTTCACCCAACAGCCCAAACGTCGAACCGGTCGCACTGAAACAGACAGGAGGTTCCCTACACGGGTTATCTCTCTATGCTCGTTAGCAGATTTCCACCTTGCTGCCCTCAACCTACACCTATAAATCGGTGTGCTATGCCTCGACGCCCGGAGGTATAGGTTACATCGGTTTATTGGGTCCCATATATCCGATATGCCTTCGGTACGTTCAAACTTGATCAGCGTGGGCCGCACACGGATCGGTCCTCAACCAACACAGACAGGTCTAAGAACCCAGCCCCCATGTCCTGTTGCCCCTACACCCTGCCAGGTCTCATTTCAACTTACTAGCATCTTCTTGAACCAATCCTCTTGTGCTCCCAATTTCCAAAACTCACGAGTAGTATCCAATCACTCGACTTCTACCGAGTCCTACCTAAGCATGGCAGTTTCTACACGGTGGAAGGACATCTACACAAATACTCCATAGGTTTTCTGGTCATGCGTAGTATCAAACATCTAGACTTAATGCACAATTCATCCTAACCGACGTATTGTATACAAAGTAAAAACTTAGTGGCAGTTAAATGCAAACCGGGGCTTGCCTGTTTTGCAGGGTCTAATAGTATATAATTCAGTTAGAGTCTTGTCTCCCTTGAGGCTTGATCAACTGATCCACTTCAATGGAATCATTCCGTCGAACTTCTCCATTGATTGCCTCCGTCGTAATTCCTATTGATATGTATATGCACATGTTCTTATAATGCAATTTAAAGAAGTAAAGACTCGACTCGTTAATAACAGGGAACTGTGTGGGAGTACTAGAATGAAGTTCTTGTCCCTGTTGTGCAGAGGAATTAGAGGAATACCACCTGTCCATAAGGAATTCCATTAACATGTTCTATGGTTCCTAATGGACATGTGACATGAGTTTAAATGGTTTGAAGGAAACTAACGGTCCTGATCTCCAATGACTTCAAAATTTTTACATGAAGTCATACACTACACAGAGACTTAGTTTGCCAAATTGCAGCTATTGTGGGTGAAAATTGTGTCTCCCATAATTCTCCTACACAAAATGAGGTTCATATTTGGATAGATCTTTGCAAAATGAATCCAACCCAATTTGGAGTCTCCTACACAAAGTTATGAATTTTCAAAGTTGGAGCTGAAACTGTATTTGTTTTGCTATTGAAAAAGGACTTGGGCCCACGTTTTAAATCCCAGCCACTGGGATTCCAGCCACACCGGGCCACACCCTTTTGGCGTGCTGCCACAATAGATCCCAGAGCCACAGATGATCCGAAATTTAAACTACCGGTCACTAACACGCGTGACCCACCCGGTCTTCTTCTTCCTCGGGCAGTTTCCCGCTCCCGCGCTGCTCCCTTGCCAGACTCCAACCGGAGCTCGCCGGACCGGCATTTCCGGCCGCCTCCCAGCCAGAGACTCGCCGCCCGGGGGTTTTCAGGGTCGGGGAGCACGTTGGCAGGGTTGGAATGGGTGCTGGACAACCAGAAACGGGCCGGCGATGTGCGGCGGAATTTGGTGAAGCTCGACGCCATCGCCCGGTGGTCCTACCGTGCCAAAAGCTTGGGTTATTGGCTCTAGAGCATCCTTGGATGCTAGGGAAGCTCGGCAAGGATGCAAACACGCCCGGAATTGGTGGCTACCCTGCTTTCACCATGCGCCGGAATGGTGTTGCGACGTTCTAGTTCGGGAACGCATGAAATAACTCACTCACGGTCGATTTCTAGCTAGGGTTTTGAAGGAAACTTGACCGCTAGCCAGTCTAGTGCATGTGTGCATGATTTGGTGGCCTAAAAACAAGAATTGCGATCGAATTTGGAGGAATTATCACCCTGGGTTACTTTTCATGCGACGATAGTAAATCGCCAAATTCTCGCTTGGGAGATCATGACTTGAGTTGAGGTTTGGCGAGGAGTAGCACGAGCAGACGGCACATCCGTGGGTGTCCTCGTTCGGCTATGGCAATCCCTCGGTTGGGCTGTCCACGAGAGTCCGTTCGGGGTTAGCTCTCGGGTAACCGCACGCACACCCCGTTATTGGTCGGGGCAGCCTGAAACCTCTCGGGTTTGTGCCGAGAAGGTAGAGGGAAGTCCCCTGGTGCCATTTTTCAGCTTGGGCGGCTCTGTGGGCACGAGTCTGGTGGTTTCCCGATCGAGTGCCCGAGGCAGCTATGAGCAGCGGCTCTGTTTCGTTCTTGCGTGGGGTTTAAGCAACAAACAGGACTCAGTCGAGGAGGAGGTGGATCATGCCGAGACGTAAAACAGCCCATGAGCTGCTCTCCAGCGCTGCTCAAGCAGCTGGGAGGTGGCGGCATTCCCCCCCCCCACCCGGTGGCGCGCGCTCTCTCCTGCACGGGTTCGAGTCTGAACAGAAGAACAGGCTTCCTTCTGTTGTAAGTTTCCTTCCAATGACATGTGGGTCCTACCTTTAGACTCTCCTCCTTATCCCTCTTGGTTGCTCCCAAATTCTTCCCAAATTTGGCAGGTGGTCCGAATCACTTAGTAAAGTTTGCCTCGCGCGCGGATGAGTTTTCATTGAGGAACACGTGATAATGAACGAGCGGCTGGGATGAGGCGGTTTGTGAGGTGATGAGCTCTCGGCGTGAGCTGATAAGGGCTAGGAGAACAAGACGGGTTTCACTCATGAGGTGGCGGTGATACTTCCCTGTAACACCCCAAAATCTGTTAAAGAGGTGAATTTAAAATTTTTGGACGAAATGCATGTGGAGAAAAATTCAAACTCAAACTGGAATTCAAATTTGAATCAAAACAGAAAAGAAAAAGGAAAAAGAAAAAGAAAAATGGCCAATGGGCCGAAACCCACCTCAGCCGGCCCAACAGCCCGCGGCTGTTTTTCCCCTCCCCCTCTATCTGACGCACGGGGCCCGCAGGTCATCCCCTTCCTCCGCGCGCCCCCAACCGCCACCGATCCTCCCGTGCCGATCGCCGCTGCCTCGCCCGAATTCCAAGCCACAAGCCAAAATCTTCGGTCCCGGGCACTCAGCACGATCTCAACGAACGCCACCCTCCCTCGTCCGTTTAAAATGCCAAGGAAACTCCCCAGTCCTCCCCCGCCCGCTCAATTTTCTCATCCGGTGAGAACCGACGTCTACACCGCCGTTTCTTCCGAATTCTTCCCGATTTCTCTGATCTAACAGGCTTGTCATGTTCCACCGCCGCCGGGGAGCCCTGCAGGTGAAGGAAACGACGTGTCTTGCGCCCTAGCTACGGCTTCGACGAGCACCGAGGAGCTTCACCACCCACCGTCGTCTCAGAGCCGGTTCCGACCTCTCCAAGCTCGAGAAACCCCCTAGGTGAGCTTCCCCTACCCCTCCGCAGCCGATCCGTGCGAAAAGATGCAAGTTCTAGCATGTAGCGGCAAAGAACCGAGGCTGCGCCGGCGAGATCGCCGCCCCCGCCTCCGCGCAACGCAGCGCGCGCGGGCTGGCTCCGGCCAGGGTGACGTGGCCCGTCTATTTTAAATTGTGCGGTCCCGAATGGATTGAACCCATACCGCTTCATGATCTAATCTCAGCCCTCCGTTTTAAATCCAACGGGCCACATCCGCCCCGCGTTATAAAGGCCGAGAATCTTACGCGCTACCCCCTGGGGATCTCGGAAAACACGAGCTAGCCCCAGAAACTTCTGATCTAGCCCCTGGACCCTCAGAAATTCATGTAAATTCATTTAAAAATCAGTTTTAGCCCCTAGACTTAATAAGAATTAGGAAGACCTCCGTATTTTGCACACTTAGACCCCTGAAAATTTAGGAAATGAGAAATGGGGCCATTACTGCAGTGTGAATTTGAACATCAGCCCCTGAGGGTTATTAATTTCAGGAAAATGAATATGTGAATAGGATTTAAATTCAAAACATAGGTATAGTTTCAGTTGAATTATTCTAACCCTGTTGAAAATTGGTAGAACAATCTGAGGTCTGAATTTAGAAGGGAAATAAACTTTTAAACTAAATGAGATTGCTGTTTTGTAATTTATCTCTGAAATATACCCTTTAGGCACAAAACAAATTCAAATATATGGAAAAATGAATCTAAGTAACCAAAAAGGGGTAGGAAAAATTTATAAAGGTTCTGTTTAGGTAATTGGAACAGTAGAAATTTTTGTATGAATTTAGGTTGCTGTTTTATTGGTGGAAATTCATTTCTAGGCTAGAAAATAAATTCTGAAAATGGGTAAAAATAAATTTAAATTGATCCTCATCAGAGAGGAAGTCAAAAGGTAATTTATGGGACATTTTAGATCAGAACATATTCTGTTTAGGTGATATGTCTTGTTATTTTAATATTAAAGTTCATTTGTAGGTATAGAAAATAAACCTGAAAATATAGGAAATAGGTATGCATAATTAGAAAAGGTTAAATGAGGTCCCCAAATCCAAAACATCAAATTAAGATTTTGTAGAAGATCTGAAAACCTATTTGGAGTAGGAAATTGTCTTTTATGCAAATTTTGTGGCTAAGAAGTGTATTATCCAATATAGAGAATTTGTTCAAAATTGGAAATTCATATATAGTGTGCACTTAGAAATCTGAATATTAAAGTTAGAAATAATACATATGTTTAAAAGTGCATGTATGCCTAGAATCAACACATCTAGGGTAAACACAACACTTAAAAATGTGAATGACTTTCATATGTATGTATGTGTGGTTTGCATGAGTGGAAATGTGGACTATGACTTATGGAATGTTGTTTTCTTTTGCTATGTGTGTATTGGCATGAGTAGAACCAGCCCCACAGCAGGTTCTCACCTTTCAAGATCAAGACTTTCCATTCCCGGAGCAGCAGGAAGAAGGCAAGTATCCTTGACCACTTTGATCCTATACTAGGATGTGTAGTTAGAATTTAATTGCATTCTCAATATGGAATATGATACCCAAGCTAGAAAGTTCCCCTAGAATTGCATTATCTTGTTTCCTTGTAGCCTTGGGTTGGGAGTTACTTTATTATGTCATTCATTAATACTATTCATGCTTAGCTATGCTTAGAATGGGATAAATGGGATATGAGATCATCAACTTGTTTACTTTAGCCTTGAATGAGATATTATGAATCATGTAGAGGTAGGGATCTAGGCAAGTTGGATGCTTTGGTTGGTGCTGCGTGCACGAGACTCGGGTTTGTGTATAGTACTTGCCTGGATCCTAAGGACCGGTTCATGGAACATGTAACCTGCCTTTACCGTGCCAACCACATGCTGAGATGGGGACGCTTGGCCAATTAATTAGGCATATCTCCGGCGTAGCATGGGTGTTTGGATGGTGCGGGAGTAGGTATCAGCTGGACTACCATATGAACCACAAGGCTCAAGAGGGGGCCACTGCAGCGGGGTTGGAGCCTCTTGTATGCTGTTAGGGGTGAAACCTCAGTGGGCCCACGCTCGTCGGAAATCCCTTTGTAAAGGCCTCGTAGTGATCTCCTGGCTACACACCTCTGAAGTGTGAACATGGTTCGCGGCCACTGGCATAATGGAGGTTCTTTTAGTCCACCCGGCAATGGGGGATGAAATCACTACATGTGGGTACAGTGGTGCAAACTCTGCAGAGTCAAAACTGTCATGACAGCCGTGCTCACGGTCAAGAGCGGCTTGGATTTATTCATGATTAGAGGATGAGGAATTGGGAAGTTGAGGATGTTAAGCAGGTTGCTTAACATTGGAAATGATGTTATGGTTACTTGATATTGATGATGGGTTAGGTAATTGGGACCATTTCATCTATGTAGTAATGTAGGTGCCTAATAAGCTAAGGTTATAGGTATTAATTGCGTAGTGCTTTACCCATGAGTTCAACCTCTCCTTGCTCTAGCCATGCATGATATAATTTTCCCACACTTTCTGAGTACCAACGGTACTCAAGCTTGCTTTTCTGTTGGTTTAAATTGCTGCTCAGGCCAAGGGAATGACGTGGTGTACAACGACCAAGACTTCGGACACAAAGAAGGATTCCAGGTTCATGGAGTCCCCCGGGCAACGCCTGTGATGAAGCCCACGGGACTTATTTTCCGCTGCTGTTTTATTTACGTGTTATGAACATATTATTGTAAAGGTCCCAAAAAGTATGAATACAAAGAAACACTTGTTTGCAAAGTTTTGTTTCATATGGGAGAAATTTGGGACTTGTTAAAAAAAACTTTTCCACATGTGATAACACACATGAGGGTTTTTATTCACACAAGACAAATGTTTATTTGAGAACTTGGAACCCTAGAGGGGTCCAAAACAAGGATGGGAAGTTCCCATACGTGTGGGAGAACAAAAATCAGATTTGGAACAATTTGTTCAAATAAAAAATTCAAATGAGAACAACACAATGGAATTCAAAACTGTTGTGCTGAAAATCTCATTTGCAGCAGCCAAAATTTAAATCAGATTTCATATTTGAATTCCTTGGGTCCAAATTAGGGGGTGTGCAAAGTTTCATGATTTATGGAAATGAATTGCAAACCATTTTCCAAAATGGACTTTAAATGACAAAGAATTCAAACACTCATTTGAATTTGGATGAAACTTGCCCAATTATCCAAATACATACCAGATTTGAATTCCCACAATTGAATTCACTCAATATTCAAACTTGGGAGATATTTGGAGGGGGATAAGGAGGGACTGATCTGTGGGTCCCACATGTCATTGAGGGCACTGAATTTTGCAAAAGATCTCAGTCCACAGTCTCTGTTTTGCTTTCCTCCCACGCGAAGCCGCCTTCCCTCCGCTCGACACCGAGCTCGGCCGACGCCTCCACCTCCTGCTGGGTTCTTCGCGCTGGAGAGCTGCTGGACGTCGGTGGCTACCGCCTCACCGCCTCTCCCGCCTCTTAACCGAAGCCACGGCGCTGTTCTTCTCTCTCTCGCACCGGAAGACAGAAAACACAGCCGCCCTGCTTCGATCGATCGGGAGCTCGGGAAATTCTAGTGAGCAGCGCCTCTGAGCAGCAAAACAACACCACCAACGCCCCCACGACCTCCTCGAGCCATCACCCAGTGTGTTCGTGCCCTCTACGCCGAGAACCTTGAGTTTCCGCGGCGGCCGAACACCCCGGCGGCGACGTGCTCCCGTGGACAGCCTCCTCCAGAAAGTTTCACGACCAAGCGAGGCTACTTTTGGACGCGCAGGAGCTCCGTGCAGCTTCCACCCGACGCACAGAGCCTGCCTCGGCCTCTCGACGGCGAATTTTGAAGATCCTCTCCGGCCGGTGAAAACCAACCTTCCGGTATGATTCTGTAAAATTCCCGATCAATTGTTGTTTAAACACCACGAGACTTTGCACACACCGGCTAGACATGTAGGCGCACCAGTTCTCTTTTGACCCCTCGCATGAAACACCCTGTGCACGGTGCAATTTCACGCTTTCCGAAGGCGGCTATGGCGGGAAGATGCGGGTGCACGGTGAACCCTAATTTAGAACCGTTTCCGAGCCATTGTATTCCCATGTCGATGTTCCTTAGCGTCCGCCGGTGCTCTAGAGCTTGGAAACTGAAGCCTAGAAGGCTTAGGGCGTCGGGGCGACGTCGCCGGACTTCGTCCGAACCGTTGCGCCGTCGCGGGCTAGTTTGGGAGCCCTACCGGCTCGAGCAAACCCCACCAGCGTGTTCCTCACGTTGAATTAGGGGCTGGCGGCGAGTTTCAGCAGTTGAGATGGCCGGACGACTGATCCCGGAGCTTCTCCGGCGAGCCCGGCGGCGGGATCGCGCGGGAGCGAGAGGTGGAAGACGACCTCCCCGGGCCCGCGTGTCAGTGACTCGGGGAAAATGGGCCGGATACTCTGTGGCGCGGGATCGGCTGTGACAGCGCGGGAAATAATTCGGTAGCCCGTGTGGCACTTCCTCAGCAGCTGACACGTACCCCATGGCCCACAGTCAGGTTTAAACTTTTCCCCGGATTTATTCAAATTCCAGATTTTCCCCCAAACTTTAGAAGAGCATAACTTTTGCTAGGAACCTCCAAATTTAGTGATTCAAATTGGGTTAGATTCAGATTGACAAACTCTATCCAAATATGCAACCCGATTTGTATGAAAGTCTTTATTTAATTCTAGAAAATTATTTAAAAATTTTCAGTAAAAGAATTTTTGAGGGAGTTTGGTTTATCCAAAAATCCCCAAATTTTGCCAGAACATTCTCTAGGGTGTTCTTAGACTCCTGTAAAATTTTCAGCTCATTTGAAGTTGATTTGGTCAGGAGAATTCATATTGTAAGTTACTGTGTTCACATGAATACAGAAAACATTTTTAGAGAATTTCCAAAACTTGTAAATTCAGTTCTGGGCAATTCTTAGCTCCAAAAATCCTAGGAAAATTCATGTAGACTCTATGAACTATAATTGAAATTTTGGTTCACTGAGTTTGACATGAACATGAGTGTTACCTCAGAATTAATTCATCTTTGACTAAACACTTAGATAATTATTCTGAATAAACCACTCCATGAAAAGTGCTAAATGTTGGTCCAGAGGACTTTCTTGTGACAAGAAACTCACATGAAAATTCCCAGCTCCATTGGAGCTCTGGATCACCACTGTCATAGGTAACCTCTTAAGGTGATCAACACTTAAGTGGGAAAAGCAGTTAATAATTGATCTTAGTGTTTAACCCCAACCCAAACCACTAGCACCAGTGTCATTTTAAATTCTTAAACAAAGTTCCAGTTTTAAAACTGTTCTTAGATCTTATTAGCAAAAGCTTTTCAATTAAATACATATGCATGATCATATCGTGTAGCCTATACGTGAAGAAGGTGAGAAGAACTTGAGGTGAAGATCAAGGAGGGAGGAAATCAAGTGATCAAGCTCCAAGTGATCATCACTAACTGATTGTAACCTTAGTCACCTGCAAAACAGGCAAGCCCCGGTTTGCATTTGAACAGTTTTATAAAGCATTTTCATTTGTAGAGATCATAGCTTTGCATCGTTGATTGCATTACGTCTAGATGATATTGAAAACCCCACTTGCATGACCAGAAACACCTAAGAGAGAAAGGGTAGAATAGCAACTCCTCGAGGGAATTTGGCTATGCTAATGTTAGTAGGAAAGGTTCGGTAGAAGTCGAGTAGTTGGAATCTACTCGCGAGTTTAGGGCTGGTTTACTCGGAACGGGTCCGAATTAGAAAAGATGAGGAAAGTTCACACATAAGAAATGGAGAACGGGCAGGGAGGTTTAGATGCAGCAGGTTGCAGGCCGTGCGTGCATAGCTCTGCCTGTGTCGGTTAAGGCCCGTCCGTGCTTGGCCCTGTTGGACAAGTTTGAGTTGTGTACCGAGCGCATACTGGCTATATGGGACCCAGGAAACCGATGTACCTTGGGAGATCCATAGTGGAACTTTTCCAACTGCCTTAGGCTTTCGGCGTCAGGGTAGCAGGAGGTACCTCGCTTAAGAACATACCACTGTGGGTATGTACCTTGAGGGAGCTTGCATACTCGGGGCAGTTGGACTGCGTCCAATGTGGGAGATCTTGGGAAAGGTGGCCGCGTACAACGGCAGTCGAGGTTGCTGCCGGCAACTCGGAGTACGGGTGTACGTGTCGTGTAGTCCGGGCGTGTACTGATTCGAATCACCGTCGCTCGCGGTTATATGAGCATACTTGCCCACTGCGTCTTGACGTAGTAAGAACTGAACTGGTTATTCTTTTGAACTTGATAAGGTTGTGCTATAACTTGTATTACAACCATGATTGAATTAGAGATAGGCTCAACTTTACTTTCACTTTGTGCCAGGAGCATCGCAACAAAGCGTTTCTTGTTTGATTGTGGAGTTGCGATGCTTTTCGGCTCAAGGTCTGCACAATGAGGCTTAAAAGCAGAAAGTAAAGGATCAACTTTAGGCAAGTCCTTTATGCAAATCTAGCCGACCCAATTGCAACCGTCGCACATGTAGAGTTTCTTGTTTAGGAGAGACGGGTCAGACTTGCTGAACCTATGTGCTCACGCTTGCTATATAAGTGGTTTTGCAGGTTAACAACGATGCTGAAAAGAAGGTTGTCCGGTGAGACTCGGGGACTCCCGAGTCAGGTAACACATGGAGAACCCAGCCGCTGCTGCTTGTCTTCATGTTGCTAGCGAGAGAAGTCCGCGGGCTGGACTTCATCTCGAGTGCTCTTAGTTATTCGACGTGAGTTGATACAGACTTCCGCTGTAGTTACTTGATGTAAAGTATTTACAAAGGAAAACTTGTAAGCTTCCGCTATTGTTTTATGTAATACATTGTTCCTTGTACGTGTGCTGTTGGGTGCCGCACAACACGGCACCACCCAATGCGATTCCCGGGCGAGTGGCCTGTCTCGGCTGAGCGGGTCCGCCTCAGCAGGTATCAGAGCCGCATTGGTAATAGCACACGGAATAAGGAAGGTATTACGACAAAAATTTAGGTTACGGTGAGGATACGGTATTAGGCCCACATAAGGATTACTATTAGCTTAGTATGAAGGTGGCAACCTAACTTATTTGTTATGTCGGAAAATCTTGCATCTCGGGACGATTTATGTCTTGGGGGGTGCACGTAAGCGCTGTCCACCAGTGCGCACAAGCTGAAGGGTGGAGCCCCACGGGTGGCAGGTAACCCGATCCGCTTTAGTATCCTCTACGACTTCTCATGTCGTTTGGGGTACTCGAGCAACGTCTGTCCCTGGCGTGCGTGGTGCAATTTGGGAAACCCCGTCAAGTGGTTAGTAACGTGAACACGTAGCTCAAGGCGTGTTTGGCTTGAGAACACCTGTGCGAGTGATGACGGACGGGTGTAAGAACTGTATGGATACCGGGTTCGGTGTGCAGCCGAACCTGACGATTGAGTGTGACTTATGCAGGGTTAACCACGAAATTGTAGTACGAATAGTACACATTTGCGAGTGAACGTTTTAGTGCCACCTAAGATACGTTTATGCCGGTATAATACGGTTAGGATTTTCTTTTGGTGAGGTTACGTAGTACCGACATGCTTCTTACAGTGCATCGACGCCGTACTAAACTTAATAACCCCGTTCCTTTGAAGAAATAACTCATGAACTAACTTTCAAATAAAAATGGAAGTTTCAAACAAATATTAGTTACTGAACTCTTATTTTGAGCTAAGATTCAAATTAGAGGAAGACTGGACTTCAAAGATTTCAAAAACAGAATGCTCTGTTTTCAGCAGAAATTTGTGCTGGACTTCAACAGAGCATAACTCTGGGTAGCTTAACCCAATTAAGCTGTATGATACAGTTCTGGAAATATTTTCAAGTGATCTACAACTTATTTGTAGAGCTCCAGAGCAAAATCACACGCTAAATGGGTAGAAAGTTCAGAGGAAGGTAAACTGTCCAGATCCAGGACAGCAACAAAACCTCGCTGGACCTTTCTGTCTTTAAGCCATAACTTTCTGTAGGAAAAACCCTTAAGAAGCCTATGATACACCATTGGATAGGTTATGAAATGTGCAACATTGTTGTAGTTCAAAGTTTGTTCAGGTTCTTATTGTATTTAAATATACAACTGTGATAAAATCAGCCACGTACAAAGGATGTGCTGGCAAATTTTATCCAGGAATTCTGTCAACTTTAGAAAAATCATAACTTTTAATCCGGAGATGATCTGGGGGCATATGAGTACTCGTTGGAAATATACTGGGGTTAACTTTAACTTTGGTATTCGACTTGAGTTACGAAAATGCTCTTAACTAGATCAAAATTTGGAGATAGTGCATAAAGGTCTGTCCTGTACAGATAGGCTGGATAGTTATGCCTACTAAGGAATTGTGTAAACATGGATTTTGTTATTGCTTTTACTAAAGTTTTGACATATTCATGTTTTCATTAGTCTCACATACTGCTGAGTTCTTGTTTAACTCTTCTCAACCACATGTTTGCAGTATGGTTCGTACTCGCTCTAGGAGTAGGGCCGGAAGTTCTCGTCGAGGTGGTGAAGCTTCTATTCCACCATCAGAACCACCATCCACGGGACGGATGGATATTATGACTCGAGTCGTCGAGTCTAATCAAGAGAACGCTAGGATACTCCAAGCAGCAATGCAAGAACACACACGCTTACTCCAAGCTTTGGTACAGCAAGGCGTACTCCAGAACACGCAACAAGCCGTTCCGTCTCGGGACGCTTATCTTGATTTCTTGGCGACTCAACCGCCTATCTTTACTGAAGCCACCGAACCTGTGGAAGCAGATCAATGGCTTCGTGTCATGGAGTCAAAATTTGGAGTATTCAAGTGTGATGAATACCAGAAGACAAAGTTTGCCGCTCAACAACTCCATGGAGCCGCCGGAAACTGGTGGGTGGATCATCTTGCCACCATTCCTGAGGACCATCAAGTAGCATGGAGTGAATTTTGTGAAGCCTTTCGTACTCGTTACATACCACTAGGTATTGTCAAGGCAAAGCGGGAGAAATTTTTGGGCTTGAAGCAAGGGGACATGAGTGTCCTCGAGTATGTCAGAAGATTTAATCTTTTGGCCCAATAGAGAGAAAGGGTAGAATAGCAACTCCTCGAGGGAATTTGGCTACGCTAATGTTAGTAGGAAAGGTTCGGTAGAAGTCGAGTAGTTGGAATCTACTCGCGAGTTTAGGGCTGGTTTACTCGGAACGGGTCCGAATTAGAAAAGATGAGAAAAGTTCACACATAAGAAATGGAGACCGGGCAGGGAGGTTTAGATGCAGCAGGTTGCAGGCCGTGCGTGCATAGCCCTGCCTGTGTCGGTTAAGGCCCGTCCGTGCTTGGCCCTGTTGGACAAGTTTGAGTTGTGTACCGGGCGCATACTGGCTATATGGGACCCAGGAAACCGATGTACCTTGGGAGATCCATAGTGGAACTTTTCCAACTGCCTTAGGCTTTCAGCATCAGGGTTGCAGGAGGTACCTTGCTTAAGAACATACCACTGCGGGTATGTACCTTGAGGGAGCTTGCATACTCGGGGCAGTTGGACTGCGTCCAATGTGGGAGATCTTGGGAAAGGTGGCCGCGTACAACGTCAGTCGAGGTTGCTGCCGGCAACTCGGAGTACGGGTGTACGTGTCGTGTAGTCCGGGCGTGTACTGATTCGAATCACCGTCGCTCGCGGTTATATGAGCATACTTGCCCACTGCGTCTTGACGTAGTAAGAACTGAACTGGTTATTCTTTTGAACTTGATAAGGTTGTGCTATAACTTGTATTGCAACCATGATTGAATTAGAGATAGGCTCATTAAACTTTACTTTCACTTTGTGCCAGGAGCATCGCAACAAAGCGTTTCTTGTTTGATTGTGGAGTTGCGATGCTTTTCGGCTCAAGGTCTGCACAATGAGGCTTAAAAGCAGAAAGTAAAGGATCAACTTTAGGCGAGTCCTTTATGCAAATCTAGCCGACCCAATTGCAACCGTCGCGCATGTAGAGTTTCTTGTTTAGGAGAGACGGGTCAGACTTGCTATATAAGTGGTTTTGCAGGTTAACAACGATGCTGAAAAGAAGGTTGTCCGGTGAGACTCGGGGACTCCCGAGTCAGGTAACACATGGAGAACCCAGCCGCTGCTGCTTGTCTTCATGTTGCTAGCGAGAGAAGTCCGCGGGCTGGACTTCATCTCGAGTGCTCTTAGTTATTCGACGTGAGTTGATACAGACTTCCGCTGTAGTTACTTGATGTAAAGTATTTACAAAGCAAAACTTGTAAGCTTCCGCTATTGTTTTATGTAATACATTGTTCCTTGTACGTGTGCTGTTGGGTGCCGCACAACACGGCATCACCCAATGCGATTCCCGGGCGAGTGGCCTGTCTCGGCTGAGTGGGTCCGCCTCAATTATCGTCCATCGAGACGTTATGCTATGTAAGACTTATTTATATTCGAATACTTGGATTGTAATATAATGATGCTTCACTATTTGTCGTCACATGTATGAGAAATTAATCCTGGCATACATGTGATATTCACTCGGTCGTTCTTCGGAGAAACCGGGTGTGACAGAAGTGGTATCAGAGCCAGGTTGCCGTAGGAATGTGGACCTAGGTAGAAATGGACGTATTTAAGGACCCTATGTTCTTAAAAACTATTTTACAAAAGGTGTGGGGTGAAAGTGTTATTTAATGTGGTCACTTTAATTGTTCATCTTGTCTCAACTTTTATTCAAAATGCAGTCTTCATCTAATTCTTATCTAACTTGATTTTAAATGCTTTATATTTTAGATGGTTTGCATGGTCTGCACCGCTCGCAAGTCCACCGGAGGAAGAGTGCCTGTAGCTGCCCTTTCCATGAGGGAGGAGAACCGCCCGGTGACGTACCACTCCTACGGGTTGGCAGTAGGAGGCTTGCTGTGCCGTCTTCGGCGTATGCTCCACACCGCCGGCAATGTTGGCAAGCTGATCATACACTACAGCTCCACCAGGACCATCCGTGAGAAGCGTGAAGAATAGAGCTCAGAGATGAGGATTATCCATGACAACCAGCTGCTCAAGATCCACCGCTCTCCAGCTTGTCGGGCGACTCAGGCCGACGCTGAGAAGGATGTCACTTGGGAGGCCATCACCTGCCAGAGTTACATCAACCGTCGCCACCTGTACAGGACTGAGTACATGTATGTCCTCCAGCGTGGGAGTGGCACCGCGGAGTACAAGTACCCGCCGGTGCAGTAGGGGACTTCCCATGAGCACATGGACCTGTGCTTGGAGGATGCAGCTATGCTCAGCACTCGACTACAGGAGTGCAAGCAGGAGCTTCAGGATGTTCGTGACACCCTGAAGGAGACTGAGGCGTTGCTTCACGCCAGCTTGAGGGCGAGGGAGAGAGGAGATGGGAATGAACTGTGTGTCACCGAGAATGACACATGGACTCCTGACTCCCCAGACCGCCGGGCGAGCAAGCGTCGCCGCACTTCTCCACCAGCAGCTTCCCCACCTAAAGTGAAATTAAAGGGCAGCCACAATGATGAGGAATACCCCGACGAGCAAGCTCAGTGATACGAGTGGTTTAGAGTCATTTCCCTTATTCCAGCAGGTTATCGAGTAGTCGAGTCAACACCCTATTTTATTTGTTTGTTAATGTTTGGTGTGTGACGTGAGTTGTGGAAGCCATGGGCATTTGTCCACAACCTCGTCTTTAAGAATGCATTTGCTTTTGTGTGTGAAACCTTATGAATCAATAGTACGTTTGTTTTTGCAAGAGACATGATGCATAAAACCCTATGTGAAATCTTTAGAAATTGTCTAAAAATTAAGGTCTCATAAGTTTAAGTTATACAAGCAATGTGGGAAGTTAATGTGTAATGATTAAGTTGACACTTGGTTGATCATAATAGATGGCCGGAAGAGGAAGAGGTCGTGGTGCCAACCCCAACAATAACAACGATGAGGCTGCCAATCCTCACCTTCCTGGAGGGCAAGACAGGGGTGGTCGCCGTGAAGGAGCTGATCCTATCTACCAAATGATTGACAATCAGAATCAGCTCATCCAGAGTTTAACTCAAGTTGTGGCCAACTTACACCAAGCTCCACCCCCACAGGCTGCACCACGTCAACCAAGGTTGAGTGAGTTTCTGGGAACTCAACCCCCAAAGTTTTCCAGTGCTTCTGAACCTCTGGAGACAGATGATTGGCTTAAGACCATTGAGAACAAAATGAGGATCATACAATGCCAAGGGTATGAGAGGGTGCTGTTTGCCTCTCACCAATTGCATGGACCCGCTGCGGATTAGTGGACCGCTTACGTGGCAGCCCACAACAACCCCGAGAACATAACTTGGGAAGAGTTCAAGCGCATTTTCCGCAACCATTACATACCAATGGGAGAACTCAAGAACAAGAGGAAGGAGTTCTTGGGACTGCAGCAAGGCAACATGACTGTGAGGGAATACCTCACCAAGTTCACCCAACTGTCCCGTTACGCACCACGGGACATCGAAACTGATGAGCAGAAACAGGACTGTTTTGTGGAAGGACTTACCATGGAAATGCAATGTGCAATGTCCTCCAACGAATATGAAAGTTTCCAAAAGATGGTAGACAGGGCGCTTGTTGTGGAGAGGAAGCTGAAGGCCTTGGAGAATGAAAACAAGTGGAAGATGGGATGGTCACACCAAGCATCAAGCAGCAACACACGTCCACGTCTGATGCAGCAACCTGCAGGGCAGACAAGCCGTGCTGTGGTACCCTACTCAGCACCGAGAGGTTACAACCCGAACTTCAGGCCTCCATCAGCACCAGTACAGCCGCAGCGTCAGTTTGGGCAGCAGCCACGCCCCACTTATCAACCTCGACCAGCAGGACAAGGGCCACAGAACTAACCCCAAGATAACAAAGGCCAGTCACCTAAAGTTGGGGTGCAATGCTTCAACTGTGGTGAAGTGGGGCACTACGCTCATAAGTGCCCAAAGAAGAAGCCTATGCAGCCACAGCAGCAGAATGTGATGCGAGGACGGGTGAACCACATAACCATGGAGGAAGCGCAAGAGGCACCGGACGTGGTGATTGGTAAGTTCCCTGCAAATTTACACATTGCAACCATTTTGTTCGATTCTGGTGCTACCCACTCGTTCATTGCTCAAGGGTTTGTTAAGAAGTATGATCTAGCAACAACACAAATGAATCGTATGTTAGCAGTGAACTCTTCAGGGGGAGAAATAAGAACAAGACAAGTGTGTCCCAAGGTGAATCTAGACATTAATGGGGTAGTATGGATAAAAATCATTTTGGGTATGGATTGGTTGACCAAACATAAAGGTATCATCCATTGTTCGACTAGAACGGTGGAACTAACTCACACTAGTGGCACAAAAGTGAAGTTCATAGCCGTACAAGAACCTAAGAGGGACATTAAACTCAATCAAGTGGAAGTGGAAGTGGAAGAGATAAGGGTTATCAAGGAATATCCCAACGTTTTTCCTGAGGAGTTGCCAGGTATGCCCCCAGATCGTGAAGTGGAATTCGCGATTGATCTAATGCCTGGAACCGCCCCAATATACAAGAGGCCGTACCGGATGGATTCTAAACAACTAGAAGAGCTCAAAGAAAATATCCGGGAATTGACGGAGAAAGGGTATATTCGCCCTAGTTCCTCGCCATGGGGAGCTCCAGTAATATTTGTGCCCAAGAAGGACGGAACCCAAAGGCTATGTGTAGACTACCGTGCGTTGAATGAGGTGACCATCAAGAACAAGTACCCATTACCCCGCATTGAAGACCTATTTGATCAGTTGAGGGGAGCTTGTTTATTCTCAAAAATTGATCTCAGGTCGGGATATCATCAACTGAAGATAAGACCAACTGACATTCCAAAGACAACCTTCGTATCTTGGTACGGGCTGTATGAATACACCGTAATGCCGTTCGGGCTAACTAATGCCCCGGCGTACTTCATGTATCTAAAGAACAAGGTATTCATGGAGTATCTGGACAAATTTGTGGTGGTTTTCATTGATGACATGCTCATCTTCTCCAAAGATGAAGAAGAACATCAGGGGCATCTAAGACTGGTGTTGCAAAAGTTGATAGAACACCAACTATATGCCAAGTTGAGCAAGTGTGAGTTTTGGCTAAAGAAAATTCCCTTCTTAGGACATATAATCTCGGAGGGAGGAATCTCCGTGGATCCCGCCAAGATCGTGGATGTGCAGGAGTGGAAGACCCCTGAAAATGTCGGAGAAATTTGAAGCTTCTTAGGATTGGCTGGGTATTATCGACGGTTCATTGAGGGCTTCTCCAAGATCTCGAGACCCCTCACCAAATTGTTAGAGAAGGGAATCACATTCACATGGACATTGGAGTGTGAGACAAGTTTCCAAGAGATGAAGAAAAGATTGACAACAGCCCCAGTGCTAGTTATGCTAGACATGCAGAAGAATTTTTCGGTGTATTATGATGCTTCTGGACACGGGTTGGGATGTGTTCTCATGCAAGAAGGGCATGTCGTTGCCTATGCATCCCGACAGCTCCGAAAACACGAGAAGAACTATCCTACGCATGACCTAGAACTAGCCGCAGTGGTCCATGCATTGAAGCTTTGGAGGCATTACTTGATGGGAAAGAGGACAGAGATATATACAGATCATAAGAGCTTAAAGTACATTTTCACACAGCGAGACCTCAACCTCAAGCAAATAAGGTGGTTGGAGCTAATCAACGACTTTGATGTGGGTATCAACTATCATCCCAGGAAAGCAAACGTCGTGGCGGATGCTTTAAGCCGGAAGGTGCAGGTCAACATGTTGAGCTTAAATGACATGCCTACGGAATTGAAGGAAGAGATTGCAAAACTCAATCTATGCCTGGTGAATAGTGGTGAGGCCATCACCATGGAAGTGGACTCCACATTAGAGCAAGACATACACAACGGTCAGAAAAATAACGAGAAGATACAAGAAATCAGAGAACTCATCAAGGAGAATAAAGCTCCTGGGTTTAGAGAGGATGAGCAAGGTACGGTGTGGCATGGGAAAAGAATCTGTGTGCCTGAGATAAAGGAGATCCGTGAACTGATTTTGAGGGAGGCCCATGATTCCAACTATTCCATTCATCCTGTGAGTACGAAGATGTATCATAACCTCAAGAGCAGATATTGGTGGTATGGCATGAAGCGAGATGTCGCGGTACATGTCGCCCTATGTGACACATGTCAGTTAGTGAAAGCAGAACATCAACGACCCGCGGGACTGTTACAACCACTCAAAGTGCCCGAATGGAAATGGGAAGAAATAGGTATGGACTTCATAGTGGGACTGCCTAGGACCCAATCGTGATATGATTCGAAAAGGGTCATGATCGACAGGCTAACTAAGGTAGCTCATTTCATCCCCGTGAAAGAAAGCTACAACGGATCTAAATTGGCAGAGTTGTACATGTCAAGAATCGTGTGTTTTCATGGAGTGCCAAAGAAGATAGTGTCAGATCGAGGGACACAGTTCACCTCAAGGTTCTGGTAGAAGTTACATGAAACCATGGGAACTCATCTGAATTTTAGTTCCGCCTATCACCCCAAGACTGACGGGCAGACGGAAAGAACCAATCAAATCCTTGAGGATATGCTACTAGCTTGTGCACTCAAGAACAATAGGAGTTGGGATAAGAACTTACCGTATGCGGAGTTCTCCTACAACAACAGTTATCAGGCTAGTATGAAGATGTCACCCTTTGAGGCGTTGTATGGGAGGAAGTGCAGGACCCCATTGTTTTGGAACGAAACCGGGGAAAGCAAAGCATTTGGGCCCTAGGTACTACAAGAAGCCGAGGCGAAAGTGAGGGAAATCCGCAACAACTTGAGGATAGCCTAGACCCGACAAAAGAGCTATGCCGATGTACGGAGAAGAGAGCTCATTTTCAATGTGGGGGACTATGTCTATCTCAAGGTGTCTCCTATCCGAGTGCTTCGTCGGTTCAAGGTGAAACAGAAGTTATCACCTCGATACTTCGGACCCTTCCAGATTCTGGAGAGGAAAGGCGAAGTGGCATATCAGTTAGAACTACCGGCTCGCCTATCAGATGTGCACGATGTATTCTATGTGTCACAACTCAAGAAATGTTTAAGAACACCCGAAGAGATGTTACCCATGAATGATTTAGACGTACGAGAGGATCTATCATATGCCGAGCAACCGGTCAAGATCCTGGAGATAATGGAACACATCACAAGGAATAAAAGAATCCGAATGTGCAAAGTGCAGTGGAAGCACCACTCGGAAGCAGAAGCCACATGGGAGCGAGAAGACGAGCTCAAGGCACAGTTCCCGGATCTGTTTTCCTAGAGTCACCAATCTCGAGGACGAGATTTATTTTAAGGGGGGGGGTAGAGTTGTAACACCCCAAAATCTGTTAAAGAGGTGAATTTAAAATTTTTGGACAAATGCATGTGGAAAAAAATTCAAACTCAAACTAGAATTCAAATTTGAATCAAAACAGAAAAGAAAAAGGAAAAAGAAAAAGAAAAATGACCAATGGGCCGAAACCCACCTCAGCTGGCCCAACAGACCGCGGCTGTTTTTCCCCTCCCCCTCTCTCTGACGCGCGGAGCCCGTGTGTCATCCCCTTCCTTCGCGCACCCCCAACCGCCACCGATTCTCCCGCGCCGATCGCCGCTGCCTTGCCCGAATTCCATGCCACAAGCCAAAATCTTCGATCCCGGGCACTCCAACACAATCTCAACGAACGCCGCCCTCCCTCGTCCGTTTAAAACACCAAGGAAACTCCCCAGTCCTCCCCCGCCCGCTCAGTTTTCTCATCTGGTGAGAACCGACGTCTACACCGCCGTTTCTTCCGAATTCTTCCTGATTTCTCTGATCTAACGTGCTTGTCATGTTCTACCGCCGCCGGGGAGCCCTGCATGTGAAGGAAACGACGTGTCTTGCACCCTACCTACGGCTTCGACGAGCACCGAGGAGCTTCACCGCCCACCGTCATCGCAGAGCCGGTTCCGACCTCTCCAAGCCCGAGAAACCCCCTAGGTGAGCTTCCCCTACCCCTCCGCAGCCGATCCGTGCGAAAAGATGCAAGTTCTAGCGTGTAGCGGCAAAGAACCGAGGCTGCGCCGGCGAGATTGCCGCCCCCGCCGCCGCACGCGCGGGCTGGCTCCGGCCAGGGCGACATGGCCCCCTGTGGCCCGTCTATTTTAAATCGTGCGGTCCCGAATAGATTTAACCCGTACCGCTTCGCGATCTAATCTCAGCCCTCCGTTTTAAATCCAACGGCCCACATCCACCCCGCATTATAAAGGCCGAGAATCTTACGCGCTACCCCCTAGGGATCTCGGAAAACACGAGCTAGCCGCGGAAACTTCTGATCTAGCCCCTAGACCCTCAGAAATTCATGTAAATTCATTTAAAAATCAGTTTTAGCCCCTAGACTTAATAAGAATTAGGAAGACCTCCCTTTTTTGCACACTTAGACCCCTGAAAATTTAGGAAATGAGAAATGGGGCCCTACTGCAGTGTGAATTTGCACATCAGCCCCTGAGGGTTATTAATTTCAGGAAATTGAATATGTGAATAGGATTTAATATCAAAACATAGGTATAGTTTCAGTTGAATTATTCTAACCCTGTTGAAAATTGGTAGAACAATCTGAGTTCTGAATTTAGAAGGGAAATAAACTTTTAAACTAAATGAGATTGCTGTTTTGTATTTTATCTCTGAAATATACCCTTTAGGCACAAAAAAAATTCAAATATGTGGAAAAATGAATCTAAGTAACCAAAAGGGGTAGGAAAATTTATAAAGGTTCTGTTTAGGTAATTGGAACAGTAGAAATTTTTGTATGAATTTAGGTTGCAGTTTTATTGGTGGAAATTCATTTCTAGGCTAGAAAATAAATTCTGAAAATGGGTAAAAATAAATTTAAATTGATCCTCATCAGAGAGGAAGTCAAAAGGTAATTAATGGGACATTTTAGATCAGAACATATTCTGTTTAGGTGATATGTCTTGTTATTTTAATATTAAAGTTCATTTGTAGGTATAGAAAATAAACCTGAAAATATAGGAAATAGGTATGCATAATTAGAAAAGGTTAAATGAGGTCCCCAAATCCAAAACATCAAATTAAGATTTTGTAGAAGATCTGAAAACCTATTTGGAGTAGGAAATTGTCTTTTATGCAAATTTTGTGGCTAAGAAGTGTATTATCCAATATAGAGAATTTGTTCAAAATTGGAAATTCATATATAGTGTGCACTTAGAAATCTGAATATTAAAGTTAGAAATAATACATATGTTTAAAAGTGCATGTATGCCTAGAATCAACACATCTAGGGTAAACACAACACTTAAAAATGTGAATGACTTTCATATGTATGTATGTGTGGTTTGCATGAGTGGAAATGTGGACTATGACTTATGGAATGTTGTTTTCTTTTGCTATGTGTGTATTGGCATGAGTAGAACCAGACCCAGAGCAGGTTCTCACCTTTCAAGATCAAGACTTTCCATTCCCGGAGCAGCAGGAAGAAGGCAAGTGTCCTTGACCACTTTGATCCTATACTAGGATGTGTAGTTAGAATTTAATTGCATTGTCAATATGGAATATGATACCCAAGCTAGAAAGTTCCTCTAGAATTGCATTATCTTGTTTCCTTGTAGCCTTGGGTTGGGAGTTACTTTATTATGTCATTTATTAATACTATTCATGCTTAGCCATGCTTAGAATGGGATAAATGGGATATGAGATCATCAACTTGTTTACTTTACCCTTGAATGAGATATTATGAATCATGTAGAGGTAGGGATCTAGGCAAGTTGGATGCTTTGGTTGGTGCTGCGTGCACAAGACTCGGGTTTGTGTATAGTACTTGCCTGGATCCTAAGGACCAGTTCATGGAGCACGTAACCTGGCCTTACCGTGCCAACCACATGATGAGATGGGGCAGCTTGGCCAATTAATTAGGCGTATCTCCGGCGTAGCATGGCTGTTTGGATGGTGCGGGGAGTAGGTGTCAGCTGGACTACCATATGAACCACAAGGCTCAAGAGGGGGCCACTACAGCGGGGTTGGAGCCTCTTGTATGCTGTTAGGGGTGAAACCTCAGTGGGCCCACGCTCGTCAGAAATCCCTTTGTGAAGGCCTCGTAGTGATCTCCTGGCTACACACCTCGGAAGTGTGAACGTGCCACTGGCATAATGGAGGTTCTTTTAGTCCACCCGGCAACGGGGGATGAAATCACTACATGTGGGTACAGTGGTGCAAACTCTGCAGAGTCAAAACTGTCATGACAGCCATGCTCACGGTCAAGAGCGGCTTGGATTTATTCATGATTAGAGGATGAGGAATCGGGAAGTTGAGGATGTTAAGCGGGGATCTTAACATTGGAAATGATGTTATGGTTACTTGATATTGATGATGGGTTAGGGAATTGGGACCATTTCACCTATGTAGTAATGTAGGTGCCTAATAAGCTAAGGTTATAGGTATTAATTGCGTAGTGCTTTACCCATGAGTTCAACCTCTCCTTGCTCTAGCCATGCATGACATAATTTTCCCACAGTTGCTTAGTACCAGCGGTACTCAAGCTTGCTTTTCTGTTGGTTTAAATTGCTGCTCAGGCCAAGGGAATGACGTGGTGTACAACGACCAAGACTTCGGACCCGAAGAAGGATTCTAGGTTCACGGAGTCCCCGGGCAATGCCTTTGATGAAGCCCACGATACTTATTTTCCGCTGCTGTTTTATTTACGTGTTATGAACATATTATCGTCCATCAAGACGTTATGCTATGTAAGACTTATTTATATTCGAACACTTGGCTTGTAATATAATGATGCTTCACTATTTGTCGTCACATGTATGAGAAATTGATCCTGGCATACATGTGATATTCACTCGGTCGTTCTTCGGAGAAACCGGGTGTGACATTCCCTCGGTGGCGCACGCTGGTTGACTCGGTGTCCGAGCACTGACTTATTTGCTTCCGTGGAAAACAGGGAATGGAGGCTTAGGGGGCAAGTCTAGATTGCTCTATGACCTGTGGGCCCCACTGTCCTCCTTATCCCATCAAATTTTCTCCAAGTTGGCAAATTACCGAATTCAGTTGTGGGGCTACAATCTGACTCAATTTGGATATTAGAGCAAGTTTCATACCAATTCGAATTTGTAGTTGAATTCCTATGGAATTTAAAGTCCATTTGAGAAATGGGTAGCAAGCAATCTCCAAACTTCATGAGACTGCCTCCCCACCAATTTGGACCCAAGAAATTCAAATATGAAACTTGATTTATGGTTTGGCTGCTGCAAATGAGGTTTTGAGTACAACCGTTTGCATTCCTATTGGTTACCCTCATTTGAAATTTGAATTGAACCATTTGAGTTCAAACTCTGAATTTCATTCTCCCTTGCACATGAGAGCTTACACATGGATTTGAAATTAACTCTGTCCCCAAACACTCAATTGCTCCTAGGATAGACTGGTGGGACACTCATCTGTGTCATCACATGTGAAAAAATTTAAACAAGTCCCACTTTTTATGAACCCGAAACACAATGATGCTCAAACATCTGTTTATTTGCATTCACGTTGGGACTTTTACATACAGCACCAAGACTTCAAGACGCAATAAGAACCATGGGAGCAAGGCAAGTGCCCTTGACCATATTGATCCCATGTTTTGAAACTGTTTTTTTGTGAAAACTCGTATGCTTGAGTCAACTTGATGGGACACCCTTTTATAGGAGTTTACTAGTTTTGTTAACCATCCTTGTCTTCGGGAAAGTTGATGAGTCGGGTATGGTCGTTTTTCCTTTTTGCTTCGCTTAACTTACGGGATACGGGAAGCTGAAATAAAACATGTCTAGCTACTGCACTCATATGAATAATGATGATGAGAACTTGATGATATTAATGAGCATAGAATCGGGGAGATCTAGGCAAGCTTGGTTCGTGGATGTTGCTGAATGAGATGGTGGTTTACTTGCCGTAGATCTAAGGACCGGTTCATGCCAGCGCATGACAGGAAAACTGTGCCACCACAAGGCCAAATATGGGTGTGGCTTAGCTGACTAATTAGGTGTGTTGCTAGCTTGTTATGGACCATGGATGGCGCGGGGAATGGGAGTCGAGAGGGACTGTCCTGGGAACTGCATGGCACAAGAGGGGGCCGTTGGTGGGAGAATGGTGATTCGAGCCTGCCGGTGAAACCTCAGTGAATCCATACATCTAGTAGACCATTTGTAAAGGCTATTTTGTGATCTCTTGGCCATACACCGACAGTTGTGTACTGGTATAATGGAGGTTCTGCAGTCGCCGACTGGTGACAAATTCACAAACTTGTGAGTAAAGTGGTGCCACCTCTGCAGAGGGTAAAACTATCATGATAGCCATGCTTCCGGTCACAAGCACCTGGCCAACTCACATGATTAGAGGAAATACTTGGGATGGTTATTCGGTATGGTTATGGTATGGTCATTGGGATTGGTTTTTGGACTGTTTCGAGTCATGAAAATGAGTTTGGTTTCGGTTACGTGAATCTGAGATGGTTATGAATATTTATGAGCATGAGATGAACTTGAGAAAGATTAATGGTTGGTTGAAACTTGATAAATGGTGAATTATGATGGAGGAATGTTTCTGTTTTACTTGGATATATATTGGGATTAAATTCATCTAGACTTAGTTGCTGTTTTTATCATGTTTGTGAAATAAAATTTGCTTGCTGCACTGAGCCTTTTTATTTCCTATCTTGTTGAAAGCTACATGTCATACTTTTCCCGCACATGCTGAGTACGACATGTACTCACCCTTGCATCATCACATAAACATCAGAAACAGGAGAAGAGTACTTTGAGGACCATGTGGAGTACTAGCCGTGCGAACTACCGTCAACATGCCTGTGGAGTCGAAGATGGAGTCTGCTGTCTTTAGTCACTTTCCACTGTCGTTTAGAGTCTTCCGCTGCAAGAATAAGATAGACATTCATGAGTGAGACGAGTCATTGTAATAAAGTACTTAAACACTATTTATTCGTGGTTATATTTTGAATTCAGTTTGTGGATTACATGTGTGATGTGATGAACATCTTGGGCACACATATGCATTAACTTGGTTCTATTTTCAGAACCGGGTGTCACAGATTGGTATCAGAGCCACGTTGAATGTATGACGCAATCCTAGGTAGAATGGACACTGTAAAATACATAGAAACACCCCTCTAAACTGCTATTTTCGAAAATTGCTTGCTGCTGCACTTTATTTATCAATTCAGCCACCGCAAAGTGCTATTTTCAGTCCCCCTTTTTCTCTTCTTTTGGACAGCAACACTATTGCTTTCTTGCTTCATAACTTCTAAAGTTTTGGAGTTATTTCTTCCTTCTCTAAAGTTTCTCATGTCCTATTTATAGATGCAGGTAATCAGAAGCACGGCACGCATAAGTACTCGTCTACCACCACGTGGGAGTGCACTTAACCCCATATTGAGGTGTCTGATGGACCATATTGGGAGGAGGTGAAGACGGAACCTCATGATGAAGAGGAGGTCAATAGATCTATGCATGAGGAAGAAGATCCATAATAGGTGGAACCATTTGAAGATGATATGGAGGATGATGCACAAGAACGGCATTGGTACGCACCCCAGGAGGAGTTTCACGTAGGTTCACACCCCGTGGAGCCTCATGAAGCTATGACGGGAGGAGATGAACCCAAGGAGGAGCCACCCCTTGCTGAGACCAATATTGAAAGTGATGAATGGGACAACCATTCAGTTCAAGAATTTCGGTCCGACGGAATGAAAGGAGGACACATATCCAGGGAGCTCAAAGAAATTCTTGATTGCTGCAGTCTATACCCAGAATATTTTCTCAAGAAAGTCCCTCGTCTCGGACATGAAGAGTCGAAGGCTGAAGTAACCATCCTATCAAACGGTAGGGTTGTCACTCGGCACTTCGCGCACGCATGGGGAGCTACAAGGGAAGAATCTATGGATGATGCTGCATGGGATGCACTCACCAGACTGTGCTACGCCTTCCGTGAGCAGCTTGAGGACAGCACTTTTGAGCTGCAACCCATTGTCTCCACCCCGTAGGAACTACGAGCACGTGTCGGAAGAGTGGTACAAGGGAGATCATTGGACCCCATGCAGGAGCTCTTTCCAACCCACAAGCTGCTGAGAAGTCTCAGAGGTTGCTCGTGGAGTTAGGAAACCGCTACGAAAGCACACAAGAAGAGATCCATTACCTCCGCAAGAAGCTATACTTGCTGGAAAAACAAGAGGAGACTCGTGCCAATGCGGGAGCGAATGGAGCACCAGCGTCATCTAACCCTACATGGACTGCCGACTCACCATGGCGTGCGCCCCTGTATGGACCACCCCCATCACACGGCGAGAACAGCACCGATTCTCACGATTAAGTTTAGGTTTCCATTGAATAAAGCTGTAATAGGAACGTTTAGATTGTGGTAGCTTGAATAAGAGTGGTGTGCTGAAATGTCATGATGATTTCTTGTGTTTGTGTGCTTGGTGTGAGTTGTTGAACGCTTCGGCGACTGTCCACATCCACACATAGTGGAGAGATATGAGACGCTTTGGCACGTGTTCACATCCCCATATAGGCTGAAATTAATAAAAGAAGTTGCTTAGTTCATACACCTCGATGCATATAGTTGGGAAATCACTTCTTTCAATTCTGAATTCTAGCTCCTACTAATATAGTATGTCCGAAAGTAAGCCTTAAAATAAGGGGGGTAGACTTTCTTGCCAACCTTATTGTCTTGGATTCCCAAGGGATTGACATAATACTTGGAATGGACTGGTTAAGCAAGCACAATGGAGTAATTCAATGCGTTCAGAGGATCGTGCAGTTGAAGAGTGAGCACAGCACGCGTATTAAGTTTGAGGCACCGCAACCTACAACCGAGAAGGCAGCTGTGAACCGCGTCGAAGAAGCGACATTGGAAAGCATTCTGGTGGTTCAAGAATATTCAGATGTGTTCCCGAAAGAACGTCCAGGTATGCCACCTGACCGGGACATTGAATTTGCCATTGATTTAGTACCTGGAACTGCACCTATGGCGAAGAGACCATATAGGATGCCCGCTAATGAACTAGTGGAGCTTAAGAAGCAAATTCAGGAGCAACTAAAAAGGGTTTTATACGCCCAAGCTCGTCACCATGGGGAGCCCCGTGCTCTTCGTAGACAAGAAGGATGGGACCCAAAGGATGTGTGTGGATTATAGGTCTCTCAACAAGGTGACGATCAAGAATAAATACCCGCTGCCCCGTATAGAGGACCTATTCGACCAAATGAAAGGTGCCCGAATTTTCTCCAAGATTGATCTTCGGTCGGGATACTTCTAGCTGAAGATTAATCCCTCCGACATACCCAAGACTGCATTTCAAACATGGTATGGTTCGTATGAATATACCGTTATGTCTTTTGGGTTAACGAATGCACCCATATACTTTATGTACCTCATGAATAAGGTCTTCATGGAGTACATGGACAAGTTCATCGTGGTTTTCATCGACGATATCATGGTGTATTCGAAAAGCAAGGAAGAACACGAAGAACACTTGAGGTTAACATTGCAGAAACTGTGAGAGCATCAGTTGTATGCTAAGTTCAACAAGTGTCAATTTATCAAAAGGAGATATCATTCCTAGGACACATCATCTCCGAGGGAGGAGTATCGGTTGATCCCGGAAAAGTGGGAGATGTTCTGAAGTGGAACCAACCACAGAATGTGAGAGATATTCGGAGTTTCCTTGGGATGGCTGGATACTACCGCCGGTTCATCAAGGATTTCTCCAAAATAGTGAAGCCTATGACTGAATTGCTAATGAAGGGTAAAGCATTTTAGAAGACGCCAGCGTTTCAAGAAAGCTTTGAAGAACTAAAGAAGAGATTAACAACAACACCGGTTTTGGTATTGCTGGACGTTAGCAAGAGCTTCGACATATATTGTGACGCATCAAGACAAGGGCTTGGATGTGTGCTCATGCAAGAAGGACAAGTGGTAGCCTATGCATCGAGACAACTAAAGAAAAATGAGCTGAATTACCCCACACATGACTTGGAACTTGCAGCCGCGGGACTTGCCTTGAAGATTTGGAGGCATTATATCCTTGGCCACCGATTTGAGATCTATACGGATCACAAAAGCCTCAAGTATATATTCACGCAAACGGATCTGAATTTAAGGCAACGTCGATGGTTGGAACTCATCAAGGATTATGATGTTGGAATCAACTATCACCCCGGAAAGGCCAATGTAGTAGCTGATGCGTTGAGCCGGAAGGGAGCATGTCACCAACTCACTGTTAGGGAGCTGCCACCCGAGCTGCGGAAGGAGTTTGAATGGTTACATCTCGGATTCTTGAACGAGATGGAGGTGATAGAATCGAACTCCTCGCTAGAACAAGAGATACGAGATGGCCAAGCAACAGATGAGGAAATCAAGGAAATCAAGGAAAGAATCCTACAAGGCATAGAAAAGGATTTCAAGGAAGACGAGAAAGGCATGCTTTGGTTAGGGAAAAGGATTTGTGTGCCTAACGTGAAGCACATCCGCAACACGATATTAAAGGAGGCACATGACTCACCTTATTCCATACACCCCAGCTGTACAAAGATGTACAAGGACCTGAAAACTTGCTATTGGTGGTATGATATGAAAAGGGACATAGCTGAATATGTTGCCTTATGCGATACGTGCCAACGGGTGAAGGCCGAACACCAAAGACCCGCTGGACTGTTGCAGCCATTGAAAGTACCCGAGTGGAAGTGGGAAGAAATCAGCATGGATTTCATCGTCGGATTGCCATGTACTCAATCGGGTTACGACTCTATTTGGGTTATTGTGGACCGGTTGACGAAAACAACCCATTTCCTTCCTGTTAGAACCACGTACCGCGTCGCACAACTAGCTGAGCTGTATATGGAGCAAATCGTGTCTAGCCATGGAGTTCAAAAGAGGATAGTTTCAGATCGAGGTTCTCAATTTACCTCTAGGTTCTGGAAGAAGCTGCATGAAGCCATGGGTACACGGCTGAACTTCAGCTCCGCATATCACCCGTAAACCGACGGGCAAACTGAGAGGACAAATCAAATTTTGAAAGACATGTTGAGAGCTTGCTCCTTGAAACATGGGCGTAGTTGGGATAAGAGCTTGCCATATGCTGAATTCTCGTACAACAACAGCTACCAAGCCAGCTTGAAAATGTCACCTTTTGAAGCATTGTATGACAGACGGTGTAGAATGCCGCTGTTCTGGCATGAGACCGGAGAAAGCCAAGTGTTTGGACCCGAAGTGCTGCAAGACGCCAAAAAACAAGTCCAAACGATACGAGAAAACTTGAAGGCTGCTCAGTCACGACAAAAAGGTTATGCTGACAATAGGCGAAGGAGATTGACCTTCGAAGGGGGAGACTTCGTGTATCTTAAGGTATCACCTATCCGAGGCAAACGACGGTTCAACGTCAAAGGCAAGTTAGCACCTCGCTACATCGGGCCATTCAAGATTTTTGGCAAGCAAGGAGAGGTAGCCTATAAACTAGAGCTGCCAACGTACCTCTCCGACGTGCACGATGTGTTTCACGTATCCCAACTCAAGAAGTGCTTGAGAGTACTGGAAGAACAAGTACCATTGGATGAGCTCGAGCTTCAAGAGGATCTGATCTACGCGGAACACCCCGTCAAAATCTTGGATGTGAAGGAAAGGGTCACGAGGAACAAGGTAATTCATTGGTGCAAGGTACAATGGAGCCATCACACGGAAGCCGAAACTACATGGGAGCATGAGGAAGATCTCAAGGCAGAATTCCCTCATCTATTCTCCACTCTATCGAATCTCAAGGGCGAGAAGGGGGGTAGGTTTGTGACACACTCAAATTCGTTTCCATGCATTGCATACATTTTTCATGTAGAGAAGCATTATAAAAGAAGTAGAAATGGAGAAAGAACCCTAGAAATGGAGAAAGAACTATAGAAATGGAGAAAGAACCATAGAAATGGAGAAAAGAACCATATAAATGGAGAAAGAACCATAGAAATGAAGGAAGGAACCATAGAAATGGAGAAAGAACCATAGAAATTGAGGAAGTAACCATAGAAATGGAGGAAAAAACACAGAAATGGTGAAGGGAATATAGAAATGGAGAATGGGGCATAGAAATGGAGAAGGGCAATGTAGAAATGGAGAATGGGACATAGAAATGGAGAGAGGAATGTAGAAATGGAGAATGGGACAGAAATGGCGAGGGGAATGTAGAAATGGAGAATGGGACATAGAAATGGCGAGGGAAATGTAGAAATGGAGCAAGTGACATAGAAATGGTGAGGAATGGGAAAAAGATAGCTGAAATGAGCCATTCCCAAATTTCCCAAAAATTCCCCCAAAATTTCTAAATCCCCCAATTTCCCAAAAGGGAATTTTCCCCACATTTTGGGGATAAAATCCCCAAGGCTGCCGCACCACAAGAGATAAGTTTGTTAAGATCCAAAAAAATTGAATAGGACTCTTATTTGAGCTCCAATTGGAGTAGGACTCTCCTTTTCCCCCTTATAAATATAACCCCCACCCCCTTGGCTGACTCCTCTATCTTTTGGTCGTCCCCCCTGCTGCCAAGCCCCGTTCCTTGCTGCGAAGTCGCCAAGTCCCCCCCCCCCCTTGCCGGAATTTGGCCGCCGTCGAGCCCCGTCACGCCTCGCCGTCGCCGGAGAAGAAGCCCGACGATCTGTCCTGCCCTAATCTTCATAGAAAAATTCCCCGTTGCTGCCATTGCTAGGAGAAGGGCCCTGCCACAAGGAGGAAGTGAGGTAGGTCTCCATTACCCATCTTACGACGTCCCCGCTGTTTCTACGCATCCTTTTTCTTCACCCCCTTCAAGCAGAAACTTTTGTGTGTGGACAGATCGTGTTTTGATCGATTTTTGACGGTGGAATTGATCTAGATCTTGAGTTAAGATCATCACCACGTACACACTTGATCCCTACACCCTTGTTTATCATAAAACCCCATGAAACCCCTTAAAACATGCAAGAACACGTACAAATTGGTTTAATAAAACGACACCATAGGATTTGCATTCATCCACCCCATTGCATCTTGAGTAAAGTTTGTGCATGATGTTTGATTGCTGTAAATTTTGTATGTGCGTGACCGTGAGTAGAAGAACAAGCTCAATAGGCCATCTACGAGGAACTACAGCATCAAGACTTCGAGACGCTCGAACAACAAGAACCACGGGAGCAAGGCAAGTGCCACTTGACCATATTGATCCCATGTTTCGAAATTGTTTTGTTTGTGAAAACTCGTATGCTTGCGTCAACTTGATGGGATACCCTTTTATAGGAGTTTACTAGTTTTGTTAACCATCCTTGTCGACGGGAAAGTTGATGAGTCGGGTATGGTCGTTTTTCCTTTTTTGCTTCGCTTAACTTACGGGATACGGGAAGCTGAAATAAAACATGTCTAGCTACTGCACTCATGTGAATAATGATGATGAGAACTTGATGATGTTAATGAGCATGGAATCGGGGAGATCTAGTCAATCTTGGTTCGTGGATGTTGTTGAATGAGACGGTGGTTTACTTGTCGTAGATCTAAGGACCGGTTTATGCCAGCACATGCCAGGAAAACAGTGCCACCACAAGGCCAAATATGGGTGTGTCTTAGCTGACTAATTAGGTGTGTTGCTAGCTTGTTATGGACCGTGGATGGCGCGGGAAATGGGAGTCGAGAGGAACTGCCCTGGGAACTGCATGGCACAAGAGGGGGCCCGTGGGTGGGAGAATGGTGATTCGAGCCTGCCGGTGAAACCTCAGTGAATCCATACATCTAGTAGCCCCTTTGTAAAGGTTATTTTGTGATCTCTTGTCCATACACCGACGGTTGTGAACTGGTATAATGGAGGTTCTGCAGTCGCCGATGGGTGACATAATCACGAACTTGTGGGTAAAGTGGTGCCACCTCCGCAGAGTGTAAAACTATGATGATAGCCGTGCTTCCGGTCACAAGCACCTGGCGAACTCACATGATTAGAGGGAAAACTTGGGATGGTTATTCGGTATGGTTATGGTATGGTCATTGGGATTGGTTTTTGGACTGTTTCGAGTCATGAAAATGAGTTTGGTTTCGGTTACGTGAATCTGAGATGGTTATGAATATTTATGAGCATGAGATGAACTTGAGAAAGATTAATGGTTGGTTGAGAGTTGATAAATGGTGAATTATGATGGAGGAATGTTACTGTTTTACTTGGATATATATTGGAATTAAATTCATCTAGACATCGTTGCTGTTTTTATCATGTTTGTGAAATAAAATTTGCTTGCTGCACTGAGCCTTTTTATTTCCTACCTTGTTGAAAGCTACATGCCATACTTTTCCCGCACTTGCTGAGTACGACATGTACTCATACTTGCATCATAACATAAACATCAGCAACAGGAGAAAAGTGCTTTGAGGACCATGTGGAGTACTAGGCGTGCGAACTACCGTCAACATGCCTGTGGAGTTAAAGATGGAACCTGCTGTCTTTAGTCACTTTCCGCTGTCATTTTGTGACACCCTCAATTTCATATTCATGCATGCATACATATTTCATATAGAGACAACATTTTAAAAGAAGTAGAAACGGAGAAAGAGTCAGAAAGGTAGCCGAAAAGAGCCAATTCCAGTTTGCCGAGGAGCGCTGTAGACACTTCAAACGGCCCGCTGGCCACGTGGCGCCTTCGGAGCTCATTCCCGCGGAGGGGGATGAGGTCCGGCATCGATGGCTACGTGGCAGGCTCGGAGCTTGCTTCTGCGGAAGGGGCGAGGTCCGGCCCCGTGGGACACGTGTTGCCACCGGAGCTAGCCTCTGTGGAGAAGCGAGGCTAAACCCCACGGGACACGTGTCGCCTTCAGAGCTAGTCTCTGCGGAGAAGCAAAGCTCAATCCCGCAGAACATGTGTCGCTCTCAGAGCTCACCCCTGTGGAGGGAGTGAGGTTCGGTTCTGATGGACACGTGTCACTCTCGGAGCTCACCTTCGGTTGGTCTGACAATGACGGACACGCGTGATCCTCAGAGCTCACCTCCGAGAAGTCTGACCCCAATGGACACGTGTCGTCCTCGGAGCTCACCTCTGGAGAGAGGGGAGGTCCTGACCCACCAGACACGTGGCGCACATAGAGCTTGCCTCTGAGGGAGAGGGAGGTACCGCCCGCCAGACGCATGGCGCACGCGGAGCTCGCCTCTGAGGAAAAGGGAGGTCCTGCCCGCCTGACACGCGGCACACCCGAAGGTTGCCTCTGCGGAAAAGAGAGGCCAGGCCTCCGCTGAACATGTGGAGCCCTTGGAGCTTATCCCTGCGGAAGGATGAGATTCTTAGGCGGTTTTCCCCTGTAGGCGAGTACCCGACACTGAGGAAACCGACATGATCCTTCCATGATTGATACCACACCCAAATCAATTAAAGATAAGTTGTTAAGATCCAAAACAAACCAAATAGGTCTATTATTTGAAATCCAATCGGAGTAGGACTCTTCTTTTTTTGGTTATAAATAGAACTCGAAAACACCCCCTCGGTCGTAACACCTTCCTAAGTCGACGACTTGGAGATCCTAGCTCCCAACTCACCGAGTTAAACCCCTTCGCCAGGGTTCAGCCACCATTGAGACCGCCGACGAGCCCCGACACGCTCGCCGTCGCCGGAAGAGAACCGACGATCTGTCTTGCTAGGAGGAAGGCCCCGACACTGAGGAGAAGTGAGGTAGGTCATTGTTACTACCTTATGACATCATCGTGGTTTTCTTTTCAACTGTTTCTTCGATTCCTTCGAACATAATCTTTTTCGTGTGGACAGATCACGTGTTGATCGAGATCTTAAGACAAGATCATCACCACGTCCACATTTGATCCTTACACCTTGGTTCATTGTAAAAACCCATACAAATCCATTAAAACATGCAAGGACACGTGTAAACTGGTATTAATAAAACTGCATCATAGGATAAGCATGCATCTACACCATTGCATCTTGAGTAAAATTTGTGCATGATGTTTGATTGCTATAAATTTTGTATATGCATGGTCGTAAGTAGAAGGACAAGCTCACGGAGCTATCTACGATGGACTACAGCACCAAGAATTCAAGATCTGTGAGCAAGAGAAGCCACAGGAACAAGGCAAGTGCCCCTTGACCATATTGATCCCATGTTTTTGGAACTGTTTTGTTTGCAAAAAGTTGTGTGCTTGAGTCAACTTGATGGGAAACCCTTTCATAGGAGTTTACTAGTTTTGTTAACCACCCTTGTCACAGGGAAAGTTGATGAGTCGGGTATGGTTGTTTTTGCTTTTTGCTTCACTGAATCCACGGGGTATTGGAAGCGAGATAGAATGTGTCTAGCTACTGCACTCATATGAACAATGATAATAAGAACTTGATATTTATATGAACATGAATCGGGGGAGATCTAGGCAAGCTTGGTTCGTGAATGTGGTAGAATGAGATTGTGGTTTACTTGCCGTAGATCTAAGGACCGGTTCATGCCAGCCATGCCAGGAAAACAGAACCACCACAAGGCCAAATATGGGTGTGGCTTAGCTGACTAATTAGGTAAGTTGCTAGATTGTTATGGACCATGGAAGCAGCGGGGAATGGGAGTCGAGAGAGGACTGCCCTAGGAACTGCATGGCACAAGAGGGGGCCCATAGGTGGGAGAATGGTGATTCGAGCCTACCTGTGAAACCTTAGTGAGTCCATACATCTAGTAGCCCCTTTGTAAAGGCTATTTTGTGATCTCTTGGCCATACACCGATGATTGTGTACTGGTATAATGGAGGTTCTGCAGTCGCCGACAGGTGACGAAATCACAAACTTGTGGGTAAAGTGGTGTCACTTCTGCAGAGTGTAAAACTATCATGATAGTCGTGCTTCCGGTCACAAGCGCCTGGCCAACTCACATGATTAGATGGGATGGTTTGGGATGGATGGTTATTGGTATGGTTATTGATATGGTTATGGTTTGGTCTTTGGTTTTGGTTTCGGGACTGTTGAGTCTTGGTAATGAGATTGGTTTCGGGACTGCTGAGTCTTGATCATGAGATGGTTTTGGAGATATGAATATGAGATGGTTTCGGTTATATGATCATGAGATGGATATGATCATGAGATGGTTATTATGAGCATGAGAAAGAGTTGGGAAAGATAAATGTCTGGATGAGACATGAAAAGAGGTGAATCATGAAGGAGGTATGTCACTGTTTTAATTGGATATATGTTGGGATTTACTTCACCTAAAGATTGTTGCTGTTTTTATCGTGATTGTGAAATAAACTTTGCTTTCTGCAATGAGCCTTTTTATTCCTACCTTGTTGAAAGCTACATGTCATACTTTTCCGCACTTGCTGAGTACGACATGTACTCACCCTTTCATTATCATACAACACCAGCAACAGGAGAATAGTACTTTGAAGATCATGTGGAGTATTAGGCGTGCGATTTACCGTCAACTTGCCTGTGGGAATGAGGATGGAGTTGAAGATGGAGCCGCTGCTGCTGCTTAGTTGCTTCCGCTATCGTTAGAGACTTCCGCTGCTAGAATAAGTTAGAGACTTCCGCTGCAAGAACATGTTAGAGATTGATGTAATAAAAGTACTTAAACCCTATTATTCATGGTTATATTCTGAATTCAGTTTGTGGATTATATGTGTATGGGTGATAAACATCCTGGGCACACATATGCATTAGTTCGGATCCGTTATCACGGGACCGGGCGTCACAGATTGGTATCAGAGCCACGGTTGACCGTAGGACGCAGGCCTAGTTACAGATTGGCATTAGAGCCACGCTGACCATAGGACACAAGCATAGGTAGATGTATAGATTGGCATCAGAACCCCCTTGACCATAGGATGCAAGCCTAGTAAGAAAGGACACCGTAAAAACGTTTGAACCATAGAAGCTTGAATAGGATTGGTGTGAAATTTTGTGATAATTGCTTTTGTTTGAGTGCTTAGATTGAGTTGTGGGTCGTTTCAGCGTTGTCCATATCCACACATAGTAGAGAGATGCGAGATGCTTCGGCATGTGTTCACATCCTCATATAGGTTGATATATAGTTCATACCCTTGATGCATATAGTTGGGGGGATCAATCTAAACTTCTAACTTCTATTCTACTCAACTCGTTCTCACAGATGGTGAGAGAAAACGATGGCCATCCAAGGAGGAACGTCCGTGGCAACCCTGAACCACAAGAGGATGACCACGTTGAAGTTCCTGAGAATGTTAACCCAGGGGCTGGTGCAAGCAACCTTGAACGGTTGATGGCTATGCAGAACCAGGTCATACAAACTATGATCCAAACTTTGGGTCAGCTGCAAGCCAACAACAACCACCCTAACCCAGTTCCTGCACCACCACCACCACCGCCGCCACCGCCGGCTCACAACAGATTGGGAGAGTTCATGAGGACTCGACCACCCACTTTTGCACAAGCTAATGATCCCATGGAGGCCGATGATTGGTTGAAGTCCATGGAGAAGAAGCTTGCCATAGTTCAGTGCAATGATCGAGAGAAAGTTCTCTTCGCATCGCACCAACTCATGGGAGCAGCTGCTGACTGGTGGGATGCTCTATGCAACGCTCATGTCAACCAGGAGACTATCACTTGGGCTGAGTTTAAGGAGAGTTTCCCCTCTCATTACGTCCCTGTGGAAGTCATGATGCTAAAAAGGCAAGAGTTTGAGGGTCTCTTTTTTTAACTAGTCCGCTCTATATTTCATAATGGAAAAACCTAAAAATTCCGAAAAAAGACTGATGTTGAAGAATCAGCGGATGAGTTGTGGTTAGGGGTGAAATGCCACTCGAACCCAGAGCTAGCTGGTTCTCCCCGAAATGCGTTGAGGCGCAGCAGTTGACTGGACATCTAGGGGTAAAGCACTGTTTCGGTGCGGGCTGCGCGAGCGGTACCAAATCGAGGCAAACTCTGAATACTAGATATGACCCAAAAATAACAGGGGTCAAGGTCGGCCAGTGAGACGATGGGGGATAAGCTTCATCGTCGAGAGGGAAACAGCCCGGATCACCAGCTAAGGCCCCTAAATGACCGCTCAGTGATAAAGGAGGTGGGGGACTGGTGCAAATGAATACCTCTTTCTGAAGGGATGTAGCGCAGCTTGGTAGCGCGTTTGTTGCCAAGGCAAGAAGAGCGTGAATGAGTACCTCAACAAGTTCACGCAACTGTCAAGGTATGCCCCCGAAGATGTCAAATCAGATCAACGGAAGCAATACTTGTTCATCAGCGGGTTGAACAATGAGATCCAAGTTCAGCTTCTCAACAATGACTATGCAAACTTCCAAAAGCTAGTTGACAAAGCTATAGTGGTTGAGAGCAAGATCCGGGAGATCGAGCAAGAGGGCAAAAGAAAGATGCCATACCAGCCACAAGGGAGCAAAGTACGACCCCGGTACATGCCACCAGCTGCACCACAGTATGGCTCGTCCACTTCTACTTTTCACATTAATAGACCACCACAGCAACGTTCTGTTATGCAAGCACCTCGTGTGCCTTTGCCTCCTGCGCCCCGTCTAAACATGGGCGCTTATGCTCAAAACCAACCTCGACCCAACGTTCCTGCTCTCTTGGGTAACAAAGGCATGCTTTGCATGTGGAGAGACGGGACACTTTGCAAGTCAGTGCCCGAGGAAAGGTCTTGGACAGCCAAGCAACACGCCCAAGCAGAACCCACGGCCGAACAGAGGAGCTAATCAAGGCAACTGTGGACAGCAGAACTACGCTCGTGGCAACGTGAATCATGTCTGCGCTGAAGAAGCACAACAGGCTGAGGACATCGTGATTGGTATGTTCCTTGCCAACTCCAACCCAGCCGTTGTTTTATTTGATTCCGGAGCATCGCATTCATTCATATCATCCAAGTATGTTGCCAAGTATAATCTACCCATATCGCACATGAAATATACTATGTTAGTTAATTCTCCCGGTGGAGAAATGAGGACTAATATAGTATGTCCAAAAGTAAAACTTAAAATAAGGGGGGTAGACTTTCTTGCCAACCTCATTGTCTTGGATTCCCAAGGGCTGGTTAAGCAAGCACAACGGAGTGATCCAATGTGCTAAGAGGAGCGTGCAGTTGACAAACGAGCACAGAACTCGTATTGAGTTCGAGTCAGCCCAACCAGCAACCGAGAAGGCAACGTTGAATCATGTCGAGAAAGCAACATTGGGAAGCATTCCGGTGGTTCAAGAATTTTTGGACGTGTTTCCGGAAGAACTTTCAGGTATGCCACCTGACCGGGACATTGAGTTTGCCATTGATTTGGTACCTGGAACTGCACCTATAGCGAAGATGCCATATAGGATGCCCGTTAATGAACTAGTGGAGCTCAAGAAGTGCTTGAGAGTACCAGAAGAACATGTACCAATGGATGAGCTCGAGCTTCAAAAGGATCTGACCTATGTAGAGCACCCCATCTAAATTTTGGACGTGAAGGAAAGGGTCACGAGGAACAAATTGATCCGTTGGTGCAAGGTACAATGGAGCCATCACACGGAAGCTAAAGCTACATGGGAACGTGAGGAAGACATCAAGGCAGAATTCCCTCATCTATTCTCCACTCTATCGAATCTCGAGGGCGAGATTCAATTTAAGGGGGGTAGGTTTGTGACACCCTCAATTTCATATTCATGCATGCATACATATTTCATATAGAGACAAAATTTTAAAAGAAGTAGAAACGGAGAAAGAATCAGAAAGATAGTCAAAAAGAGCCAATTCCAGTTCGCCGAGGAGCGCTGTAGACACTTCCTGCGGCCCGCTGGCCACGTGGCACCTTCGGAGCTCATTCCCGCGGAGGAGGATGAGGTCCGGCATCGCTTGCTATGTGGCAGGCTCGGAGCTTGCCTCTGCGGAAGGGGCGAGGTCCGGCCCCGTGGGACACGTGTTGCCCCCGGAGCTAGCCTCCGCGGAGAAGCGAGGCTCTACCCCGCGGGACACGTGTCGCCTTCGTAGCTAGTCTCTGCGGAGAAGCAAGGCTCAACCCCACGGAACATGTGTCGCTCTCAGAGCTCACCCCTGCAGAGGGAGTGAGGTTCGGTTTCGATGGAAACCTGTCACCCTCGGAGCTCGCCTTCGGGAGATCCGACACTGACGGACACATGTCATCCTCGGAGCTCACCTCCAAGAAGTCCGACCCCTATGGACACGTGTCATCCTCGGAGCTCACCTCTGGAGAGAGGGGAGGTCCCGACCCACCAGACACATGGCGCACACGGAGCTCGCCTCTGACGGAGAGGGAGGTCCCGCCCGCTAAACGCGTGGCGCACGCGGAGCTCGCCTCTAAGGAAGAGGGAGGTCCCGCCCGCCTGACACGCGGCACACCCGGAGCTTGCCTCTGCGGAAAAGAGAGGCCAGGCCTCCGCTGAACACGTGGAGCCTCCGGAGCTTATCCCTGCGGAAGGATGAGATTCTTAAGTGGTTTTCCCCTGTACGCGATTACCCGGTACTGAGGAAACCGACACGATTCCTTCCACGATTCATACCACACCCAAATAGATTAAAGATAAGTTGTTAAGATCCAAAACAAACCAAATAGGACTCTTATTTGAAATCCAATCGGAGTAGGACTATTCTTTTTCCGATTATAAATAGAACCCGAAAACACCCCCTCGGTCGTAACACCTTCCTAAGCCGACGACTTGGAGATCCTAGCTCCCAACTCGCCGAGTTAAACCCCTCCGCCGGAGTTCAGCCACCATTGAGACCGCCGATGAGCCCCGACACGCTCACCGTCGCCGGAATAGAACCGACGATCTGTATTGCTAAGAGGAAGGCCCCGACACGGAGGAGAAGTGAGCTAGGTCATTGTTACTACCTTACGACATCATCGTGGTTTTCTTTGCATCTGTTTATTTGATCCCTTCGAACAGAAGCTTTTTTGTGTGGACAGATCACGTGTTGATCGAGATCTTAAGACAAGATCATCAGCACGTCCACATTTGATCCTTACACCTTGGTTCATTGTAAAAACCCATTCAAAGCCATTAAAACATGCAAGGACACGTGCAAACTGGTATTAATGAAACTGCATCATAGGATTAGCATGCATCTACACCATTGCATCTTGAGTAAAGT
Organism: Neostapfia colusana; assembly: GCA_030760725.1. Lineage (NCBI taxonomy): Eukaryota > Viridiplantae > Streptophyta > Magnoliopsida > Poales > Poaceae > Neostapfia > Neostapfia colusana. The sequence goes on from JASWHV010000011.1 coordinate 25,116,840, forward strand.
TTGTGCATGATGTTTGATTGCTATAAATTTTGTATATGCGTGGTCGTAAGTAGAAGGACAAGCTTAGGGAGCTATCTATGAAGGACTACAGCACCAAGAATTTGAGATCCGTGAGCAAGAGAAGCCACAGGAACAAGGCAAGTGCCCCTTGACCATATTGATCCCATGTTTCAGGAACAAGGTGTGTGTGCTTGAGAACTTAATGGGAAATCCTTTCATAGGAGTTTACTAGTTTTGTTAACCACCCTTGTCGCCGGGAAAGTTGATGAGTCAGGTATGATCATTTTTGCTTTTTGCTTCGCTGAGTCCACGGGATATGGGAAGCGAGATAGAATGTGTCTAGCTACTGCACTCATATGAACAATGACAATAAGAACTTGATGTTTATAATGAACACGAAGCGGGGGAGATCTAGGCAAGCTTGGTTCGTGAATGTGGTAGAATGAGATGGTGGTTTACTTGCCGTAGATCTAAGGACCGGTTCATGCAAGCCATGCCAGGAAAACAGTGCCACCACAAGGCCAAATATGGGTGCGGCTTAGCTGACTAATTAGGTAAGTTGCTAGATTGTTATGGACCGTGGAAGGCGCGGGAAATGGGAGTCGAGAGAGGACTGCCTGGGAACTGCATGGCACAAGAGGGGGCCTGTAGGTGGGAGAATGGTGATTCGAGCCTACTGGTGAAACCTTAGTGAGTCCATACATCTAGTAGCCCCTTTGTAAAGGCTATTTTGTGATCTATTGGCCATACACCGACGGTTGTGTACTGGTATAATGGAGGTTCTGCAGTCGCCGACAGGTGACGAAATCACAAACTTGTGGGTAAAGTGGTGCCACCTCTGCAGAGTGTAAAACTATCATGATAGCCGTGCTTCCGGTCACAAGCGCCTGGCCAACTCACATGATTAAGTCGGATGGTTTGGGATGGATGGTTATTGGAATGGTTATGGTTTGGTCTTCGGTTTTGGTTTCGGGACTATTGAGTCTTGGTAATGAGATTGGTTTCGGGACTGTTGAGTCTTGATCATGAGATGGTTTTGGAGATATGTGATGTGGACATCACTCCTGCAGATATACACAACACTCACATGGTAGACATGCAAGGTCCAATTACTAGAGCTCGAACACGAAAATTGAATTTAGAGGTGAGCTCGTTCCTGAACAATTCTTTATATGTGAATTTTGGGAGTATGTTGCTACCTAATGGATTAATTATGATTAGGAACCATGGAGAGGACATGGAGATACATGGAGAGGGGTTTGGAGGCGTGGAGCACCAGAAAATACGCCAACAAGAAGTTAGAGACCGAACCCAACTCAAACTCGAGTCCAACTCGGGCCCAGGAGCAGTCCACCTTAAAATGGATGCACAGGAGGCATACGGACTCTGTTTTTGACGTTCTACATATGCTCGGAAAGCTGAGAGGATAAACTTTTCAATGGAACTGGCTCCACATCAAAATTCTGTCGGAGTCGATGGGAAACTTCGAAACAATATAAAGTTTAGAGTCTGTCAAGGTGTTGCATCACCTAGTTGGGCCATTGGGCCTTGTATCGAGTCCAAGTCCATTATGTACGTGTATTAGGGTTAGGTCACGACCCCAGCACCCCACTGGTCGTCCTCCACCTCTTTTATACCCCCTAGCCACCGTCACAAACAGCTGGGTTTTGCTTAGTTACAATCTGTCATTGAACAGTTCGCCGATCATCGGTTGTGAGACCCCAAATTCGTGATCAATTCAGTTTTGATTGCAACTTCTCTGTTCTTGCTTGTGTTCTTTATTGCGCATGCAGGGATAAGCCTTCATGGCGAGGTCATTCGTGTGACACGGGTGATAACCAACGGAGCAGTGGTGTAGTGATTGCGGGGTTTCGTTCGTTCGGAGCCTTGGATCATCAACGTCGAGATCTCCACCCAATCAAGTTTACCCTACCTCTCGGAAGATCGGGACTCATCCTCCTATCAATTGGTATCAGATTTCCAGGTTCACCGTGAGGTATACTTGTGTGCCCTTTAGATTTATTTTGTTTCAGTCCTATGGTCCACAAAAAGCCACAAAAAAATTAGTTTCCCTGACCTACAACCCCCGCTCAACCTTTTGCAAAATTTAGTTTCGGAGTCCGTAGTTCTGAGTTCGTGTCCTAGGTTGAGTCTGGTTGCTGGTTTAGATTTGTTTTGTTTCAGTTTTTTTTCTTCCATCCGCTGCCATCTACAAAAAACCAATCTACAAAAGAATTTCATCCACCGATTCGTTTCTGTTGCAGTTTCCACCACCACCAAAACCTGATTCGGGGTATCCTCCTTAAAATGGGCATAACTTTTCGCTCGTAACTCCGATTGAGGCGCATTTTTTTCTTAGAAAGGTCTCGAAAAAGTCCACATACGGTGTTTTAAAAAAAATTAAAAAAAATTAAGAAGGCCCTCGTTTCGAACTCCGAAGTTCCAGCAGCAGTTTTTCCAATCGTTCCTGAATTTGTGCCGATCTCATCTTTCATCGGTTTGAGCTAATACTTGGTGCTGTTTCTATTCTTGTGCCCCTGGTTGAGAAAAAAAACAAAAAAAAGAGAATTTTTTTATTTCGGCTAGTGCTTCATGACAAAAACAGGAGGCTAAGGGGTGTGCTATTTCTGTGCGAGTGTTGGATACTTGCTGATATTATCCTTGTTGTTCATCATCATTCATCCTTGTCCTTGCTTGTTGCCACAACTGTTCTAATACATTCTTAGGCCAGCAACTAGGTGAAATTCTTTGGACACTTATTCAGCATTGCTATCTGTTACTAACTTGTGTGCCACATACATATACTGCATTTGAGCCTTCTAAGCTCCACCTTCTCTCGAGCAGAACAGGTAACCTTTGCAATCACACCCACTCTCTGCTTCCTTCACACCGGTCACTGTTGGCCACCTGCAGTGCCGGTAAGAAACTTGTAAGAGCGGGGTAAGACGCATCTTACTGATCGATTTTCCACCCACTTTGGAGAGCGTAGTAATAGGGTTCTTCACGATCTTTTTGTCTTCGTTTCTGTTTCGTACTAACAATGACAGGAAAGAAGCCTATTGGTAAGACCTCTGGTTCTACACCTCTGGATTTGGAACTAAAGGACATGATGCGGGCAATGACCGAAGCTTTCAACATTACTAGACCACTACGACAGCCACCTTTCAGAGGCTCCATACAAGTGTTGCTGGTCTAACCACACGGTTGGACGAGATGGAGACTCGTCTTCCCCAACAAGCTACACCCTCTATCATCCTTGATGGTGATGCACATGCTCACTACGACACAGAGGATGACTTCAATAACGATGAGGTTGATGCACAGCAGCGCCGTCGCCCTCGACGAAATCGTCAAGGTATGGGAGGTAGACCTCGTCCTCATGCTCCTGAACAAGATAATGATCCTTATGCTAAGATTAAGTTTTCTATTCCAACATTTTATGGATCTTATGATGCTGAGACTTACTTGGATTGGGAGATGACGGTAGAACAAAAATTTAGCTCTCATCTTGTTCCTGAGCGACATAGAGTTAGACAATCCACTAGTGAGTTTAAAGATTTTGCTATAATTTGGTGGAATGAACTTGTCAATACACGTAATGCACCACAGACATGGGCTGCGTTAAAAGAAGAGATGCGCGCTAGGTTTGTTCCTCCTTCATATAGACGTGATCTTCTTAAGAAATTGCAACGCTTTGATCAGGGTAACATGACTGTCCAAGAGTACTACCAAGAGTTGCAGAAAGGTATGCTTCATTGTGGGGTAGTTGAGGATCAGGAAGACCAAATTGTTAGGTTTTATGGGGGCTTGCAGCGTGAGATCCAGGACATAGTTGACTACAAGAAATATCATTCTATTCAACGTTTATTTCAATTTGCCATGTTAGCAGAAAAAGAAGTGCAGGGTCACCAACAGCAGCGGCGGAACAACACCTTCACGCCATGACAATTTCCGGTGCCATCCAAAGCAGCGCCCTCCTCGAGCGTACGTGATTCTACACCACCCTCCACGGGTGTTGTACGCAGCAGCATCGCACCTTCTACATCACGGGGACAAGATAACAGCAAGTCCCAGATGCCTCTAGGTGTTGCAGCAAAGGCGGCTGCACCCAACACTTCGACAAGTCGCAGCTCCGACATCAAGTGCCACCACTGCCAGGGACTTGGCCATATGCAACGAGATTGCCCCAGCAAACGGGCGATCATTGCCACTGCTGATGGTGGGTATGTTAGTGCTTCTGATATTGAAGATAAAAATATTATTGCAACTAACATTTCAGGTTCGGATGATGGTGCTGAGGAGGTTCTTGGTACATCTGCGACAAACAACTATAGGACTTTGATTGTGCAGCGAGCTTTGAGTGCCACGGTTTGAGAGGACGACAACCGCCAACGTCACAACCTTTTCAACATATTTCTCGTTGTCAAGGACTGCCGTGTACATACCATCATTGATGGTGGTAGCTGCAACAATTTGGTGAATGTTGAGGTGGTCAAGAAGCTTGGCTTGACCACACGGGAGCATCCCCACCCTTATCACATTCAATGGTTTAACAACGATGGTAAGGTTAAGGTAACACAAACAGCAAGGATACATTTTTCCATTGGTTCTTATCATGATTTTGCTGATTTTGATGTGGTACCTATGGATGCTTGTTCTCTTTTGTTGGGACGTCGTTGGGAGTTTGATACTGATGCTATTCACCATGGTCGATATAATAAGTATACTCTCATGCATAAGGGCAAGAAAATTGTGTTGCTTCCTATGAGTCCCACTGAAATTGTACAATTTGAGCAGCAGAAAAAGAATAATGCTAAGCAAAAGGGTGTTTTCAATTCTGAAATTCAGCAACCTATTAAGTTGAACAATCCTATTTTGCTTGCAACTAAATCTGATCTTGATGATTTATATGCCTCTAATGGAACTTGCTATGCTTTAGTATGCAAACATGCTTTATATTCCATTGAGGATACATCCATTATCTTGCCACCTGCTGTTGCTAACCTTCTGCAGGAATATATGGATGTTTTTCCATCAGAGATACCCCCTGGATTACCACCTGTGCGAGGCATTGAGCACAAGATTGATTTGGTTCCAGGGGTGAGCTTGCCAAACCGTGCTGCCTACAGGACCAACCCCGACGAGACTAAGGAAATTCAGCGACAAGTCCAAGATCTTCTGGACTGCGGGTACATTTGTGAGAGTCTTAGTCCTTGTTCTGTTCCTGTTCTTTTGGTTCCAAAAAAAGATGGCACTTGGCGCATGTGTGTTGATTGTAGAGCCATCAATAACATTACCATTCGTTATCGCTATCCTATTCCTAGATTGGATGACATGCTTGATGAGTTGAGTGGTTCTGTTATTTTCTCCAAGATTGATTTGCGTAGTGGGTATCATCAGATTCGTATGGCTTTAGGTGATGAATGGAAAACTGCTTTTAAAACTAAATTTGGACTTTATGAATGGTTAGTCATGCCATTTGGTTTAACTAATGCGCCCAGCACTTTCATGAGGTTGATGAGTGAGGTTTTACGTGCTTTCATTGGTAAATTTGTGGTGGTTTACTTTGATGATATCCTTATTTACAGCAAGTCATATGATGAGCATCTTGAACATTTGCGTGCTGTTTTTAATGTCTTGCGTGATGCACGTTTATATGGTAACTGTCACACCCGGTTTTTCCGAAGAAACAACCAAGTGAATATCACATGTATGCCAGGATCATTTTCTCATACATGTGATGACAAATAGTGAAGCATCATTTATTACAAGCCAGGTGTCGAATATAAGTAAGTCTTTACATAGTAAATGTCTCGATGGACAATAATAAGTTCATCACAAGTAAATAAACTAGCAGCGGAATATTATTCTTTAGGGCTCCATCACAGGCGTTGCCCGGGGTCTTCATGAACCTAAAAACCTTCATCGGGTCCAAAGTCTTGGTCATTATACACCACCTCATTATCTTGACCTGAGCAGCAATATAAACCAACAAATATGCAAGGTTGAGTACCAATGGTACTCAGCAAGTGTGGGAAAATTATATCATGCATGGCTAGAACAAGGAGAGGTTGAACTCATGGTTAAAGCACTACGCAATTAATACCTATCACCTTAGCTTATTAAGCACCTACATTACTACACAGGTGAAATGGTCCCAATCTCCCATCCCATCATCATAACCAAATAACCATAACATCATTTCCAATGTTAAGCTCCCCGCTTAACATCCACAACTCCCAAAAACCTTCACTCCTCTAATCATGAATAAGTCCAGGCCGCTCTTAACCGTGAGCACGGCTGTCAAGACAGTTTTGACTCTGCAGAGTTTGTACCACTGTACCCACAAGTAGTGATTTCATCCCCCGTTGCCGGGTGGACTAAAAGAATCTCCATTATGCCAGTGGCTACGATCCACATTCACACTTCCCAGGTGTGTGGCCAAGAGATCACTACGAGGCCTTTACAAAGGGATTCCCGACGAGCGTGGGCCCACTGAGGTTTCACCCCTAACAGCATACAAGAGGCTCCAACCCCGCTGCAGTGGCCCCCTCTTGAGCCTTGCGGTTCATATGGTAGTCCAGCTGACACCCTACTCCCCGCACCATCCAACACACCCATACTACGCCGGGGATACACCTAATTAATTGGCCAAGCTGCCCCATCTCAGCATGTGGTTGGCACTGTAAAGCCGGGTTACATGCTCCATGAACCGGTCCTTAGGATCCAGGCAAGTACTAAACACAAACCCGAGTCTCGTGCACCCAGCACACAACCAAAACATCCAACTTGCCTTGATCCCTACCTCTACATAACTCACAATATCTCATTCAAGAGTATGGTAATATAAACTGATGATCTCATATCCCAAATATCCCATTCTAAGCATGGCTAAGCATATGCATGTAAATAAATGACATGACAAAATAAATCCCAACCCAAGCTACAAGGAAACAAGGTAATGCAACTCTAGGGAAACTTCCTAGCATGGGTTTCATATTTCATTTGACAATGCAAATAATTCTATCTACACATCCTAGCATAGGATCAAAGTGGTCAAGGACACTTGCCTCCTTCTTGCTGCTCTTGAAATGGGTAGTCCTGATCTTGGAAACTGATAGCTTGCTCTTGAACAGGTTCTACTTCATACCATCACACATAGCAAAAGGAAAACAACAATCATAAGACATAGTTCACACTTCTACTTCATACAAACCACACATTCACATTTATGAAATTTTCTTTACCATTTTATGTGTTGTGGATACTCTATGTGTGTTGATTTGGGGCTTGCACACACTTTTATTTACATGTGTATGATTCCTACTTTGGTGTTCATATTTATACTCACATACTATATATATATATATATATGTATGTATGTATGTGTGTTTCAGTTTTAAATAAATTCCTTATATATTAAACTACCAAGTATGTATGAAGAGTATTTTTCTTCTCCATATGTGCCTTCATAATTTCTATCAACCCTAAACTGAATTCTTTGTACTTTAGAAACTCCATTTATCATTTACTAGTTTCTATATTTTCAGATTTATATTCTTATGCATAATTGTGCATTTTATTATTAAATTAGTAATACACACTCCCTAAACAGATTAGGTTCTGGTCCTAAATAATTTAAGATCATATTTTGGACCTTGGCTTCTGATGTATACTATTTCATAATTATTTTTCCTATTTTTCTTTAACTATTCTTTACTTAAGAATGTGTCCCTATACTATTAAATGTGAATAATATATGAAACAGATTTATTTCAGCCCCAAAAATATATTTTTATCTCACTCCAAAGTTTTCTAAGTACTGAGAAAGTTTTTAATAATTTTGACAATTAGGTTTGTCCCCCTTTTTAATATTTAAACACTAGTTACATATTCAATTTTCTAAATTAAATACTAAACAGGGCTAAAATAATGAATTCACCCCATTACAGGGTATATAATATTATTTTCATAATCTCCAGGGGTCTAGCTACACTTTTCAGAGGTGTTTTTCTTAATTTCTATTAAGTCTAGGGCTAAAACTGATTTTTAAATGAATTTACATGATTTTCTGGAGTTCCAGGGGCTAGATCTGAAGTTTCCGGGGCTAGCTCTCAATTCCAGAGAACCCCAGGGGGTAGCACGTAAGAATTCCAGTCTTTATAACGCGGGGCTGACGTGGACCGTCTGATTTTAAACCGACGGCTGAGATTATAACATCGAACCGGTACGCAGGGTTTTAAAGTCTACCGTGCGATTTAAAATAAACGGCGCACAAGCGGCCACGTCGCTCTGATCGAGCGCGGGCGGCGCTGCCGGCGCCGCACGGCGGCGGGAAGCGGCGATCTCGCCGGAAACTTTCGGATCCTCGAGAATTCTGCCTAGAACTGAGATCTTATGGCCTAGATCGGTAGAGGGGAGGTCAGGGATCTCACCTCGGGGGTTTTCTCGAGCTCGGGGGTCCTGGAAAGTGCTCGGCAGCGAGGTCCGAGGCAAAACCACGGCGAAGCTCGTCGGAGCTGGATTTGCACCGTAAGTCTTCGGGTTTTCTGCACCTACAAAGTTCCCCGGAGGCGGTGGATCAAGACCAACGAGTTAGATCAGAGTTTCCGAGCTTAGATCGGCCAGAATTCACCGGCGAAGTCTCGGTGCTCACCGGAGTGAAAATCGGCGATCGCGTGAGAAAAACTGATCGGATCGGTTGTTTTTATAGCCGGGGGAGGGCGGTGGTTCTGTTGTGATCGAGTTAGAGTCCTCAGGGTCCAGAATTCGGCTGTGAGACGCGGTTTCCCGATCGGTTGCGATCGCGCGCGCGGGGGAGAAGTCCGGGGTCGCGGGGTTAGGGATGACAGGCGGGTCCCACCCGTCAGCGAGGGGCAGCGCGGCGCGCGCGGGGGCGGGCTGCGCGGGGGTTTGCTGGGCCGGCTGGGGTTTCGGCCCACTGGCCAGTTTTTTTCCGGTTTTCCTTTTTCTTTTTCCATTTCTTTTCTGTTTTGAGTCTAATTTGAATTCCAGTTTGAATTTGAATTTTTGCAAAACATGCAACACGTCCAAAAATTTCTAAATTCCCCTCTGAACATGGTTTATGGTTCTAAATCAAAATTTGAGTTTTGACTAAAAATTTGGGGTGTTACAGTAACCTTGAGAAGTGCACCTTTTGCACCGATCGTGTGTCTTTTCTTGGGTATGTTGTTACTTTGCAGGGCATTGAGGTGGACGAGGCAAAGATTGTTGCCATCACGAGCTGGCCACTTCCGACTACGGTCACACAGGTTCGGAGTTTTCTTGGTCTCGCAGGTTTCTACCGGCGTTTCGTGCGGGATTTCAGTACCATTGCGGCACCTCTCCACGAGTTGACAAAGCATGGAGTGCCGTTTCGATGGGGACCAGCACAACAACAAGCTTTTGATGTTCTCAAGTCAAAGCTCACACAAGCACCATTGCTGCAACTTCTTGATTTTGAGAAGACCTTCGAGTTTGAATGTGACGCGAGCGGCATTGGCATTGGTGGAGTGCTCATTCAAGGAGGTAAACCTGTTGCCTTCTTTAGTGAAAAATTGCATGGGACTTCGCTGAATTATTCTACATATGACAAAGAACTTTATGCTTTAGTGCGTGTCTTGCAAACTTGGCAACATTACCTATGGTCTAAAGAATTTGTCATACATTCAGATCATGAGTCTTTGAAGTATTTTAAAGGACAAGCTAATCTGAACAAACGTCATGCTAAATGGATTGAGTTCATAGAATCATTTCCTTACATCATTAAACATAAGAAAGGGAAAGACAATGTGATTGCCGATGCTTTATCTAGACGTTATACCATACTATCCCAACTTTCTCATAAAATTTTTGGTTTGGAAACCATAAAGAGGTTATATGCTACTGATTTGGACTTCAAAGATGCCTTTGAAAATTGTAGAGAGGGAAGAACGTGGCAAAAATTCCTGCTGCGTGAAGGCCTTCTCTACCGTGCTAACAAGCTGTGTGTTCCAGCTAGCTCCGTTCGTCTTTTGTTGTTGCAGGAAGCGCATGGAGGTGGTTTGATGGGACATTTTGGCGTTAAAAAGACAGAGGATGTGCTGGCCGCTCACTTCTTTTGGCCACGAATGAGGCATGATGTGGAGCGCTACGTTTCACGTTGCACGACATGCAACAAAGCTAAGTCTCGACTTAACCCACATGGTCTTTATATGCCTCTTCCGGTTCCTAGTGCACCTTGGGAGGATATTTCTATTGACTTTGTTTTAGGATTGCCTAGAACAAAGAGGGGGAGGGATAGTGTCTTTGTGGTTGTTGATCGTTTCTCTAAAATGGCTCATTTTATACCCTGCCACAAGACCGATAATGCTTCACATGTTGCTGATTTGTTCTTTAATGAGGTTGTGCGTTTGCATGGTGTTCCCAATACTATTGTTTCTGATAGGGATGCTAAGTTTTTGAGTCACTTTTGGAGAACTTTATGGTATAAATTGGGAACAAAGTTGCAGTTTTCTACTACTTGTCATCCACAAACTGATGGGCAAACGGAGGTAGTTAATCGTACCTTATCTACTATGTTGCGGGCTGTTTTGAAAAACAATTTGAGGTTGTGGGAGGAGTGTTTGCCACATATTGAGTTTGCTTATAACAGGTCTATTCACTCCACAACCAAGTTAAGTCCGTTTATGGTAGTCTATGGTTTCAATCCTCGTGCTCCAATTGATTTGCTACCTTTACCACATACTGAAATTTTGAACTTATATGCTACACAACGTTCTGAATTTATTCTTAAGATGCATGAAACTACTATGTTACAAATTGAAAAAATGAATGAAAAGTATCGCATTGCTGCTAGTAAAGGTAGGAAGGAGGTAAAATTGGAACCCGGTGATTTGGTGTGGGTTCATTTGAGAAAATATAGGTTCCCGGATTTGAGAAAGTCCAAACTCATGCCACGTGCTGCTGGACCTTTTAAGGTTCTTGAGAAGATAAATGACAATGCATATAAACTTGAGTTACCTCCCGAGTTTGGGGTTAGTCCCACATTTAACATTTCAGATTTGAAGCCATACTTGGGAGAAGAAGATGAGCTTGAGTCGAGGACGACTCCAATGCAAGATGGGGAGGATGATGTGGACATCAATCCTGCAGATATACACAACACTCACATGGTAGACATGCAAGGTCCAATTACTAGAGCTCCAGCACGAAAATTGAATTTAGAGGTGAGCTCGTTCCTGAACAATTCTTTATATGTGAATTTTGAGAGTATGTTGCTACCTAATAGATTAATTATGATTAGGAACCATGGAGAGGACATGGAGATACATGAAGAGGGGTTTGGAGGCGTGGAGGACCAGAAAATACGCCAACAAGAAGTTAGAGACCGAGCCCAACTCAAACTCGAGTCCAACTCGAGACCAGGAGCAGTCCACCTTAAAATGGATGCACAGGAGGCATACGGACTCCGTTTTTGACGTTCTACATATGCATGGAAAGCTGAGAGGATAAACTTTCCAATGGAACTGGCCCCACATTAAAATTCCGTATGAGTTGACGGGAAACTTCGAAACAATATAAAGTTTAGAGTCTGTCAGGGTGTTGCATCACCTAGTTGGGCCATTGGGCCTTGTATCGAGTCCAAGTCCATTATGTACGTGTATTAGGGTTAGGTCACGACCCTAGCACCCCACTGGTCGTCCTCCACCTCTTTTATACCCCTGGCCATCGTCACAAATAGCCGGGTTTTGCTTAGTTACAATCTGTCATTGAACAGTTCGCCGATCATCGGTTGTGAGACCCCAAATTCGTGATCAATTCAGTTTTGATTGCAACTTCTCTGTTCTTGCTTGTGTTCTTGATTGCGCTTGCAGGGATAAGCCTTCGTGGCGAGGTCATTCGTGTGACACGGGTGATAACCAACGGAGCAGTGGTGTAGTGATTGCGGGGTTTCGTTCGTTCGTAGCCTTGGATCGTCAACGTCGAGATCTCCACCCAATCAAGTTTACCCTACCTCTCGAAAGATCGGGACTCATCCTCCTATCAATATGAATATGAGATGGTTTCGGTTATATGATCATGAGATGGTTATTATGAGCATGAGAAAGAGTTGGGAAAGATAAATATCTGGATGAGACATGAAAAGAGGTGAATCATGAAGGAGGTATGTCACTATTTTAATTGGATATATGTTGGGATTTACTTCACTTAAATATTGTTGCTGTTCTTATCGTGATTGTGAAATAAACTTTGCTTTCTGCAATGAGCCTTTTTATTCCTACCTTGTTGAAAGCTACATGTCATACTTTTCCGCACTTGCTGAGTACGACATGTCTCACCCTTGCATTATCATACAACATCAGCAACAGGAGAAGAGTACTTTGAAGATCATGTGGAGTATTAGGCGTGCGAACTACCATCAATTTGCCTGTGGGAATGGGGATGGAGTTGAAGATGGAGCCGCTGCTGCTGCTTAGTTGCTTCCGCTATCGTTAGTGACTTCCGCTGCTGGAATAAGTTAGAGACTTCCGCTGCAAGAACATGTTAGAGATTGATGTAATAAAAGTACTTAAACCCTATTATTCATGGTTATATTCTGAATTCAGTTTGTGGATTATATGTGTATGTGTGATAAACATCATGGGCTATGCATTAGTTCAGATGCGTTATCACGGGACCGGGCACACGTTTAGAGTTTCCCGCTGCAGGAATAAGATAGACATTCATGAGTGAGACATTGAGTAATTGTAATAAAGTAATTAAACACTATTTATTCGTGGTTATATTCTGAATTTAGTTTGTAGATTACATGTGTATGTGTGACGAACATCCTGGGATCACATATGCATTCGCTTGGTTCTATTTTTGGAACTGGGTGTCACAGGAGGTCGGCCAATGCTTCCGCTCCCGAGGGTCGGTGTGAAATCCCCAAAATTCTAGCAAGTTGAATCAGCCAAATCACACTTAGGAAAATGAGGGGGAATTAAAACTTTTGAATATAAAGGTGTAAGCTCAAAGTGCTGAATTATACATGTAAAAACTTCTAAACATGGAGAGCTAAATCCACAATTTGGTTCCTCAAAAATCAAATAGTAGCCTGCCAAATTTCAGTTCATTTGGAGAGGATTTACTATTTGTTTGGAATTAAAACATGAGGCAAGTCAAATTTGAATTTAATCTTCAATTTCAAATTCCAACTTCATCAAAATACAAATTGGAATGCACTACTGTATTCCCCATATCCCTTTTTGCTACTTTGCCAAATTTTGCTCTTTTCGGGCACTCTTGCTATTTGAATTTGAATTATGAGGGTAAGAGGATAGGTGGACCCCATTTGTCAGCTACACAGTGCATCAACCGACTCTGTTTTTCCTTCTTCGGTTGAGCGCGCGACAGCTCCCGGGTGCAATCCTGCTCTATTATGTGTGGATATGGACAACGCTGAAGCGTCCCACAACTCACATTAAGCACTCAAACACAAGCAATCATCACAAAGGTTCAACACACCGCTCCTATTCAAGCTTCTATGGTTTAAACATTCCTATGTGTTTTAGGGTGTCCATTCTACCTAGGCTTGCATCCTACGGTCAAGGTGGTTCTGATGCCAATCTATGCATTCTACCTAAGCTTGCGTCCTACGGTCAACGTGGCTCTAATACCACTCTGTGACTAGGCCTGCGTCCGACGATCAACGTGGCTCTGATACCAATCTGTGACGCCCGGTCCCGTAAAACACGGAACCTAGCTAATGCATATGTGTGCCCAGGATGTTCATCACACATACACATGTAATCCACAAACTGAATTCAGAATATAACCACGAATAATAGGGTTTAAGTACTTTATTACATCATTCTCTAACTTATTCTTGCAGCGGAAGTCTCTAACTTTATTCTAGCAGCGTAAGTCTTCTAAACTATAGCGGAAGCAAACTAAGCACGGCAGCGGCTCCATCTTCAACTCCATCCCCACAGGCAAGTTGACGGTAGATCGCACGCCTAATACTACACATGATCTTCAAAGTACTCCTCCCCTGTTGCATCAGCTGATGTTTGTATGATAATGCAAGGGTGAATACATGTCATACTCAGCAAGTGCAGGAAAAGTATGACATGTTGCTTCTAACAAGGTAGGAATAAAAAGGCTCATTGCAGAAAGCAAAATTTATTTCACAAACATGATAAAAACAGTAACTATCTTTAAGTGAATTTAATCCCAACATGTATCCAATTAAACCAGTAACATACCTCCATCATGATTCTCCACTTTTTCATGTCTCATCCAGACATTTATCTTTCTCAACTTTTTCTCATGCTCATAATAACCATCTCATGATCATATCCATCTCATGATCATACATCTGAACCAAAACTTATTGCCACGACTCAACAGTCCCGAAACCATTCTTATTACCAAGACTCATCAGTCCCTAAACCATTCTCATTACCAATACCAAACCATAACCATACCAATAAACATCCATACCGAGTAATCTCCCAATGACCATCCCAATAACCATACCAATAACCATACCAATAACCATCCCATCCAATCATGGAAGTTGGTCAGGTGCTTGTGACCGGAAGCACGGCTATCATGATAGTTTTACACTCTTAAGAGGTGGCACCACTTTACCCATAAGTTTTTTATTTCGTCACCCGTCGGCGACTACAGAACCTCCATTATACCACTACACAACCATCGGTGTATGGTCAAGAGATCACAAAATAGCCTTTACAAAGGGGCTACTAGATTTATGGACTCACTAAGGTTTCACCAGCAGGCTCGAATCACCATTCTCCCACCTACAGGCCCCCTCTTGTGCCATGCGGTTCCCAGGGCAGTCCTCTCTCGACTCTCATTCCCCGCACCTTCCACGGTCCATAACCATCTAGCAACTTACCTAATTAGTCAGCTAAGCCACACCCATATTTGGCCTTGTGGTGGCACTGTTTTCCTGGCATGTGCTGGCATGAACCGGTCCTTAGATCTACGGCAAGTAAACCACCACCTCATTCTACCTCATCCACGAACCAAGCTTGCCTAGATCTCCCCCGATTCATGTTCATTATCAACATCAAGTTCATATTATCATTGTTTATATGAGTGCAGTAGCTAGACACATTCTATCTCGGTTCCCATATCCTGTGGACTCAGTGAAGCAAGAAGCAAAAACGACCATACCCGACTCATCAACTTTCTCGGCTACAAGGGTGGTCAACAAAACTAGTAAACTCCTATAAAAGGTTTTTCCCATCAAGTTGACTCAAGCACACACATGTTTTTGCAAACAAAACAGTTCCAAAAACATGGGATCAATATGGTCAAGGGGCATTTGCCTTGTTCCTGTGGTTTCTGTTGCTCACGGATCTCGAAATCTTGGTGCTGTAGTCCTTCGTAGATAGCTCCCTGAGCTTGTCCTTCTACTCACGATCATGAACATACAAGATTCACAACAATCAATTCATCATGCACAACTTTACTTTAAGATGCAATGGTGTAGGTGCATGCTAATCCTATGGTGCTGTTTTATTAGACCAGTTCGTACGTGTTCTTGCATGTTTTAATGGCTTGCATGGGGTTTTACGATGAACAAAGGTGTAAGGATCAAGTTTGGACGTGGTGATGATCTTGACTCAAGATCTAGATCAATTCCACCGTTAAAAACCGATCAACACGTGATCTGTCCACATAAAAAGCTTCTGCTCGAAGAAACAGATGCGAAGAAAACCACGATGATGTCGTAAGGTGGTAACGAAGACCTACCTCGTCCTTCCTCCTAGTAATGGAAGCAGGACAGATCGTCGGCTCTCTTCCGGCAACGGTGAACGTGACAGGGCTCGTCGGCGGTCTCACCGGCGACTGAACTCCGGCGAAAGGGGGTTAACTCGGCGAGTTGGGAGCTAGGACCTCTAAGTTGTCGGCTTGGGAAGGTGTTACGACCAAGGGGTGTTTCGGGTTCTATTTATAACCGGAAAAAGAAGAGTACTACTCCGATTGGATTTCAAGTAAGAGTCCTATTTGATTTGTGTTTGGATCTTAACAACTTATCTTCAATTGTTTTGGTGCGGTAGCAACGTGGAATTCGTGTCGGTTTTCTCAGTACCGGGTATTCACGTACAGGGGAAAACCGCTTAGGAATCTCGTCCTTCTGCAGGGATAAGCTTCGTAGGCTCCACGTGTCCAGCGGAGGCTGGGCTTCCCTTTTCCTCAGAGGCGAGCTTCGGCTGTGCCGCGTGTCAGACGGGCGGGACCTCCCTCTTCCTCAGAGGCGAGCTCCGCGTGCGCCACGCGTCTGGCGGGCGGGACCTCCCTCTCCCTCAGAGGCGAGCCCCGCGTGTGCCACTTGTCAGTTTCGGACCTCCCCTCTTCTCACAGGCAAGCTCCGAGAGTGCCACGTGTCAGTTCCAGACCTCCCCTCTCTTCGGAGATGAGCTCCGAGAGTGCCACGTGTCCAGCAGCGTCAGACCTCCCTTCTCCTCGGATATGAGCTCCGAGGTCGACACGTGTCAGGCAATGTTTCCTCCTCGGGGGTGAGCTCCGAGGATGACACGTGTCCATCGGGGCCGGACCTCTCGGTTGCGAGCTCCAAGGGTGACGTATCCGTCGGGACCAGACCACACTCCCTCTGCAGGGGTGAGCTCCGAGAGCGATACGTGTCCCGCGGGGCTGAGCCTTGCTTCTCCGCAGAGACTAGCTCCGAAGGTGACACGTGTCCCGCGGGGCTTGACCTCGCTCTACCGCAGAGGCAAGCTCCTAGCCTGCCACGTGGCCAACGGTGCCGGACCTCACCCCCTCTGCAGGAATGAGCTCCAGAGGCGCCAAGTGGCCAGCGGGCCGCTGGAAGTGTCGATAGTGCACCTCGGCGAACTGGATTTGGCTCTTTTTGGCTATCTTTCTGATTCTTTCTGTTTCTGTTTCTTTTAAAATGTTTCTCTATATGAATTATGTATGCATGCATGAATACGAAATTTAGGGTGTGACAAATCTACCCCCCTTAAATTGAATCTCACCCTAGAGATTCGATGGAGTGGAGAATAGATGGGGAATTCCGCCTTGATGTCTTCCTCACGTTCCCATGTAGCTTCGGCTTCCGTATGATGGCTCCATTGTACCTTGCATCAACGGATCACTTTGTTCCGTGTGACCCTTTCCTTCACATCCAAAATTCGGACGGGGTGTTCTACATAGGTCAGATCCTCTTGAAGCTCGAGACCATCCATCGGTACTTGTTCTTTAGGTATTCTCAATCACTTCTTGAGTTGGGATACGTGAAACACGTCATGCACGTCAGAGAGGTGCGTTGGGAGCTCTAGTTGATAGGCTACTTCTCCTCTCTTTCCCAAAATCTTAAACGGCCCGATGTAGCGAGGTGCTAACTTGCCTTTGATGTTGAAACGTCATTGGCCTCGGATAGGTGATACCTTAAGGTATACGAAGTCTCCTACTTCGAAAGTCAACTTTCTTTGGCTATTGTCCGCATAACCTTTTTGTCGTGACTGAGCAGCCTTTAAGTTTTCCCGTATCGTTTAGACTTGATTCTCAGCTTCTTGCAGCACTTTGGGTCCAAACACTTTGTTCTCTCCGGTCTCATTCCAGAACAGCGGTGTTCTACACCGTCTACCGTACAATGCTTCGAAAGGTGACATCTTCAGGCTGGGTTGATAGCTGTTATGGTATGAGAACTCAGCATACGGCAAGCTCCTATCCCAACTACGCCCATGCTTCAAGGCGTAGGCTCTCAACATGTCCTCCAAAATTTTATTTGTCCTCTCAGTTTGCCCGTTGGTTTGCGGGTGATAAGCGGAGCTAAAATCCAGTCGTGTACCCATAGCCTCATGCAGCTTCTTCCAAAACCTAGAGGTAAATTGGGTACCCCGATCTGAAACTATCCTCTTCGGAACTCCATGACGGCACACGATTTGCTCCATGTACAGCTCGGCTAGTTGTGCAACGTTGTACTTGGTTTTAATAGGAAGGAAATGAGCTGTTTTCATCAATCGGTCCACAATAACCCAGATGGAGTCGTAACCCAACTGAGTACGTGGCAATCCGACAATGAAATCCACGCTGATGTCTTCGCACTTCCACTCGGGTTTTTTCAATGGTTGCAACAGTCCAGAGGGTCTTTGATGTTCGGCCTTCACCCGTTGGCAAGTGTCACATAAGGCAACATACTCAGCTATGTCCCTTTTCATACCATCCCACCAGTCCTTGTACATCTTTGTACTGTCAGGGTGTATGGAATAGGGTGAGTCATGTGCCTCTTTCAATATCGTGTCGCGGATGTGCTTCACGTTAGGCACACAGATCCTTCTCCCTAACCAAAGCGTACTCTTCTCGTCTTCCTTGAAGTCCTTTTCTATGCCTTGTCGGATTCTTTCCTTGATCTCCTTGATTTCCTCATCCGTTGCTTGGCCATCTCTTATCTCTTGTTCCAGCGAAGAGTGGAGTTCCATCACTTCCATCTCGTTCAAGAACCCGAGATGTAACCGTTCAAACTCCTTGTGCAGCTCGGGCGGTAGCTCCCGAACCGTGAGTTGGTGACATGCTCCCTTTCGGCTCAATGCATCAGCTACTACATTGGCCTTTCCGGGGTGATAGTTGATTTCAACATCATAATCCTTGATGAGTTCCAACCATTGAGTTGACTCAAATTCAAATCCGTTTGGGTGAATATGTACTTGAGGCTTTTGTGATCCGTATAGATCTCACATCGGTGGCCAATGATATAATGCCTCCAAATCTTCAAGGCATGTACCACGGCTGCAATTTCGAAGTCATGTGTGGGGTAATTCAGCTCGTGTTTCTTTAGTTGTCTTGATGCATAGGCTACCACTTGTCCTCCTTGCATGAGCACACATCCAAGCCCTTGTTTTGATGCGTCACAATATATGTCGAAACTCTTGCTTACGTCCGGCAATACCAAAACCAGTGCTGTGGTTAGCCTTTTCTTGAGCTCCTCAAAGCTTTCTTGGCACGCTGGTGTCCATTGGAATGCTTTCCCCTTCATTAGTAACTCCGTCAAAGGCTTCGCTATTTTGGAGAAGTCATTGATGAACCGTCGGTAGTATCCAGCCATCCCAAGAAAACTCTGAATATCTGTCACGTTTTGCTGTTGGTTCCACTTCAGAACATTTCCCACTTTTCCGGGATCAACCGATACTCCTTCCTCGGAGATGATGTGGCCTAGGAACGATATCTTCTTTAGCCAAAATTGACACTTGCTGAGCTTGGCATACAATTGATGCTCTCGCAGCTTCTGCAATGTCAATCTCAAATGTTCCTTATGTTCTTCCTCGCTTTTTGAATACACCATGATATCGTTGATGAAAACCACGACAAACTTGTCCAAGTACTCCATGAAGACCTTATTCATGAGGTACATGAAGTATGCGGGTGCATTCGTTAACCCAAAAGACATAACGGTATATTCATACGAACCATACCGTGTTCAAAAGGCAGTCTTGGGTATGTCGGAGGGCTTAATCTTCAGCTGGAAGTATCCTGACCGAAGATCAATCTTGGAGAAACTTCGGGCACCTTTCATTTGGTCGAACAGGTCCTCTGTACGTGGCAGCGGGTATTTATTCTTGATCGTCACCTCATTGAGAGACCTATAATCCACGCACATCCTTTGGGTCCCATCCTTCTTGCCTACGAAGAGCACGGGGGCTCCCCATGGTGACGAGCTTGGGCGTATAAAACCCTTTTCTAGCTGCTCCTGAATTTGCTTCTTGAGTTCCACTAGTTCATTAACGGGCATCCTATATGTCCTCTTTGCTATAGGTGCAGTTCCAAGTACCAAATCAATGGCAAACTCAATGTCCCGGTAAGGTGGCATACCGGGAAGTTCTTCCGGGAACACATCCGAAAATTCTTGAACCACCGGAATGCTTTCCAATGCTTCTTCTTCGACGTGGTTCAACGTTGTCTTCTCGGTTGCTGTTTGGGCTGACTCGAACTCGATACGAGTACCGTGCTCATTTGTCAACTGCACGCTCCTCTTAGCACATTGAATTACTCCGTTGTGCTTGCTTAACCAATCCATTCCGAGTATTATGTCAAGCCCTTGGGAATCCAAGACAATGAGGTTAGCAAGAAAGTCTACCCCCCTTATTTTAAGGTTTACTTTCGGACATACTATATTAGTCCTCATCTCTCCACTGGGAGAATTAACTAACATAGTATATTTCATGTGTAATATGGGTAGATTATACTTAGCAACATACTTGGATGATATGAATGAATGCGATGCTCCGGAATAAAATAAAACAACGGCTGGGTTGGAGTTGGCAAGGAACATACCAATCACAACGTCTTCATCCTGTTGTGCTTGCTCAGCGGAGACATGATTCACGTTGCCCCGAGCGTAGTTCTGCTTCCACGGTTGCCTTGATTAGCTCCTCCGTTCGGTCGTGGGTTCTGCTTGGGTGCGTTGCTTGGCTGTCCAATGCCTTTTCTCGGGCACTGACTTGCAAAGTGTCCCGTCTCTTCGCATGCAAAGCATGCCTTGTCGCCCAAGACAGCAGGGACGTTGGGGCGAGGGTGGTTTTGAGCATAGGCGCCTATGTTGGGTCGGGGCATAGGAGGCAAGGGCACACGAGGTGCTTGTGTAACAGGACATTTCTGCGGTGGCTGATTAGGACGAAAAGTAGAAGCGGACGAGCCATACTGCGGTGCAGCTGGGGGCATGAAATAGGGACGTACATTGCTCCCTTGTGGCTGATATGGCATCTTTCTCTTGCCCTCTTGTTCGATCTCACGGATCTTGCTCTCAACCACTATAGCTTTGTCAACTAGCTTCTGGAAGTTTGCGTAGTCATTGTTGAGAAGCTGAACTTGTATTTCATTGTTCAACCCTCTCATGAACAAGTACTGCTTCCGTTGATCCGAGTTTACATCTTTAGGGGCATACCTTGACAGCTGTGTGAACTTGCTGAGGTACTCATTCACGCTCTTCTTTCCTTGACGGAGACCTTTGAACTCTTGCCTTTTTAGCATCATGACTCTAGCAGGGACGTATTGAGAGCAGAAACTCTCCTTGAACTCAGCCCAAGTGATGGTCTCCTGGTCGACATGAGCACTGCAAAGAGTGTCCCACCAGTCAGCAGCTGCTCCCATAAGTTCATGTGATGCGAAGAGAACTTTCTCTTGATCATTGCACTGAACTATGGCAAGCTTCTTCTCCATGGATTTCAACCAATCGTCAGCCTCCAAGGGATCATTAGCTTGAGCAAAAGTGGGCGGTCGAGTCCTCATGAACTCTCCCAACCTGTTGTGAGCCGGCGGTGGTGGCGGTGGTGGTGGTGGTGCAGGAACGGGGTTAGGGTGGTTGTTGTTGTTGGCTTGCAGCTGACCCAAATTTTGTATCATGGTTTGCATGAGTTGGTTCTGCATAGCCATCAACCGTTCAAGGTTGTTTGCACCAGCCCCGGGGTCAGCATTCTCAGGAACCTCAACGTGGTCATCCTCTTGTGGTTCATGGTTGCCGGGGATGTTCCTCCTTTGGCGGCCGGCGATTTCTCTCACCATCTGTGAGAGAGAGTTGAGTGGAATAGAAGTTAGAAGTTTAGATTGATCCCCCCAATCTATATGCAACAAGGTGTATGGACTAAATATATTAGCCTATAGGAGGATGTGAATACAGGCCGAAGCATCTCACATCTCTCTATTATGTGTGGATATGGACAACGCTAAAGCATCCCACAACTCACACTAAGCACTCAAACACAAGCAATCATCACAAAAGTTCAACACACCACCCCTATTCAAGCCTCTATGGTTTAAACGTTCCTATGTGTTTTAGGGTGTCCATTCTACCTAGGCTTGCATCCTATGGTCAAGGTGGTTCTGATGCCAATCTATGCATTCTACCTAAGCTTGCGTCCTACGGTCAATGTGGCTCTAATACCACTCTTTGACTAGGCCTGCGTCCTATGATCAACGTGGCTCTGATACCAATCTGTGACGCCCGGTCCCGTAAAACACGGAACCTAACTAATGCATATGTGTGCCCAGGATGTTCATCACACATACACATGTAATCCACAAACTAAATTCAGAATATAACCACGAATAATAGGGTTTAAGTACTTTATTACATCAATCTCTAACTCAATCTTGCAGTGGAAGTCTCTAACTTTATTCTAGCGGCGGAAGTCTTATAAACTATAGCAGAAGCAAACTAAGCACGGCAGCGGCTCCATCTTCAACTCCATCCTCACAGGCAAGTTGATGGTAGATCGCACGCCTAATACTCCACATGATCTTCAAAGTACTCCTCCCCTGTTGCTGATGTTTGTATGATAATGCAAGGGTGAGTACATGTCGTACTCAGCAAGTGCAGGAAAAGTATGACATGTTGCTTCTAACAAGGTAGGAATAAAAAGGCTCATTGCAGAAAGCAATTTATTTCACAAACATGATAAAAACAGTAACTATCTTTAAGTGAATTTAATCCCAACATTATCCAATTAAACAAGTAGCATACCTCCATCATGATTCTCCACTTTTTCATGTCTCATCCAGACATTTATCTTTCTCAACTTTTTCTCATGCTCATAATAACCATCTCATGATCATATCCATCTCATGATCATATATCCGAACCAAAACTCATTGTCATGACTCAACAGTCCCGAAACCATTCTTATTACCAAGACTCATCAGTCCCGAAACCATTCTCATTACCAACACCAAACCATAACCATACCAATAAACATCCATACCGAGTAATATCCCAATGACCATCCCAATAACCATACCAATAACCATACAAATAACCATCCCATCTAATCATGGAAGTTGGCCAGGTGCTTCTGACCGGAAGCACGGCTATCATGATAGTTTTACACTCTTAAGAGGCGTCACCAATTTACCCACAAGTTTCTGATTTCGTCACCCGTCGGTGACTGCAGAACCTCCATTATACAAGTACACAACCGTTGGTGTATGGTCAAGAGATCACAAAATATCCTTTACAAAGGGGCTACTAGATGTATGAACTCACTAAGGTTTCACCAGCAGGCTCGAATCAACATTCTCTCACCTACAGGCCCCCCTCCTGTGCCTTGCGGTTCCCAGGGCAGTCCTCTCTCGACTCCCATTCCCCGCACCTTCCACGGTCCATAACCATCTAGCAACTTACCTAATTAGTCAGCTAAGCCACACCCATATTTGGCCTTGTGGTGGCACTGTTTTCCTGGCATGAACCGGTCCTTAGATCTACGGCAAGTAAACCACCATCTCATTTTACCTCATCCACGAACCAAGCTTGCATAGATCTCCCCCGATTCATGTTAATTATCAACATCAAGTTCATATTATCATTGTTCATATGAGTGCAGTAGCTAGACTCATTCTATCTCGCTTCCCATATCCCGTCGACTCAGCGAAGCAAAAAGCAAAAACGACCATACCCGACTCATCAACTTTCCCGGCTACAAGGGTGGTCAACAAAACTAGTAAACTCCTATAAAAGGGTTTTCCCATCAAGTTGACTCAAGCACACACACGTTTTCGCAAACAAAACAGTTCCAAAAACATGGGATCAATATGGTCAAGGGGCACTTGCCTTGTTCCTGTGGCTTCTGTTGCTCACGGATCTCGAATTCTTGGTGCTGTAGTCCTTCGTAGATAGCTCCCTGAGCTTGTCCTTCTACTCACGATCACGCCATACAAGATTTACAGCAATCAATTCATCATGCACAACATTACTTTAAGATGCAATGGTGTTGGTGCATGCTAATCCTATGGTGCTGTTTTATTATACCAGTTTGTACGTGTTCTTGCATGTTTTAATGGCTTGCATGGGGTTTTACGATGAACAAAGGTGTAAGGATCAAGTGTGGACATGGTGATGATCTTGACTCAAGATCTAGATCAATTCCACCGTTAAAAACCGATCAACACGTGATCTGTCCACATGAAAAGCTTCTGCTCGAAGAAACAGATGCGAAGAAAACCGCGATGATGTCGTAAGGTGGTAACGAAGACCTACCTCATCCTTCCTCCTAGTAATGGCAGCAGGACAGATCGTCGCCTCTCTTCCGGCAATGGCGAACGTGACAGGGCTCGTCGGCGGTCTCACCGGCGACTGAACTCTGGCGAAAAGGGGTTAACTCAGCGAGTTGGGAGCTAGGACCTCTAAGTTGTCGGCTTGGGAAGGTGTTACAACCAAGGGGTGTTTCGGGTTCTATTGATAACTGGAAAAAGAAGAGTCCTACTCCGATTGGATTTTAAATAAGAGTCCTATTTGATTTGTGTTTTGATCTTAACAACTTATCTTCAATTGATTTGGTGCGATAGCAACGTGGAATTCGTGTTGGTTTCCTCAGTACCAGGTATTCGCGTACAGGGGAACAAAACCACTTAGGAATCTCGTCCTTCCACAGGGATAAGCTCCGCAGGCTCCATGTGTCCAGCGGAGGTCGGGCTTCCCTTTTCCTCAGAAGCGAGCTTCGGTTGTGCCGCGTGTCAGGCGGGCCGGACCTCCCTCTTCCTCATAGGCGAGCTCCGCGTGCGCCACGCGTCTGGCGGGCGGGACCTCCCTCTCCCTCAGAGGCGAGCTCCGCGTGCGCCACGTGTCTGGTGGGTCGGGACCTCTCCTCTCTCCAGAGGCGAGTTCCGCGTACGCCACATGTCAGTTCCGGACCTCCCCTCTTCTCAGAGGCGAGCTCCGAGAGTGCCATGTGTCAGTTCCGGACCTCCCCTCTTTTTGGAGGTGAGCTCCAAGAGTGTCACATGTCCAGCAGCGTCGGACCTCCATTCTCCTCTGAGATGAGCTCCGAGGTCGACACGTGTCAAGCAATGTCTTCTCCGTAGAGTTGAGCTCCGAGGACGACACGTGTACATCGGGGCCGGACCTCTCGGTAGCGAGCTCTGAGGGTGACACGTGTCCGTCGGGACCAGATCTCACTCCCTCCGAGGGGGTGAGCTCCGAGAGCGACACGTGTCCCATGGGGCTGAGCCTTGCTTCTCCACAAAGACTAGCTCCGAAGGCGACACGTGTCCTGCGGGGATGGACCTCGCTCTACCGCAGAGGCGAGCTCCTAGCCTGCCACGTGGCCAACGGTGCCGGACCTCACCCCCTCCGCAGGGATGAGCTCTGAAGGCGCCACATGGCCAGCGTGCCGTGGGAAGTGTCGATAGTGCACCTCGGTGAACTGGATTTGGCTCTTTTGGCCATCTTTCTGATTCTTTCTCTGTTTCTATATCTTTTAAAATGTTTCTCTATATGAATTATGTATGCATGCATGAATACAAAATTGAGGGTGTCACATCCGGTTTATTGAGCTCCACACAACAAAAAGAAGCGCAACCTCGTGCTCTAGCTTTCTACTGCCTCAACTCCGAAGTTCCCTGCTCATTGCTGCTCGCAAATTGAAGATTGGCGCCGTGACTCTGAGGTGAACACGGCGGAAACATTTAGCTCACCGTCGCCCGGATGCTACAGCCACCATCTTCTCTACCTTTCTACACAAAAAGGTGCGCTTGCAAGCCTAGACCATGTAGCTGAAGACCGTTCATCATTTGCTTAATCCGGTAGCTCAAATTTCCAACTTTCCTGAAACCTAGTTCATCACACACGAGGTCGGTCTACCCTCAAGTTCCGTTTGCACGTGCAGCCATCGGTCGAACTAGTTAGCAAGAATCTTTCACGTCCTAGCGCCCTCCCTAAAAAACGATGAAAAACATCGGGAATCGGTCATGTTCTAGCCGTTTTTCTTACCGCTGGTGAAAAACTCCTTGGCTCACCATCGAGAGTATTTTTGCCGGCATTTTCCACCCCCATCCCCCTCCATTTCATGTTCCCCATACTCCACTGATGCTCCAGAGCCAATGAATCACAAGTTTGGAGTGAAATCGAGGATTCCCGACGTCATCGGAACCCTAGCTGCTGCTGCCGCCGTCACACATGTGTTTCCGGTTGTCGCCGGCGTGCGCTGACCCCCTAGACGTGTTCAGCAGCTCGGGTGAGGGTAGGAGGCGACTTTGAGCCCCAGAGATGGTCGGGAACATAGTTCCGGCAAACCTCGCCAGAGCACACCGCCGTGTGAGCACCGCTGGCGCGAGGTAGAAGAAGCTGTGGTGTGGGGCCCGCTGTCAAGAGTTTAAACTTTTCTTTTTCTTTTCAGATTTCCATCAAACTTCAAACAGCCATAACTTTGTGTAGGAATGTCCAAAAATTCTCAAATAAATTTCGTTAGAATCCTTTTGATGAGTAATATCCAGTGGTGCATCATAATTTTTATGAAAGTCCCTGGATTTGACCCGGTCCGCTCATCCAGGATCGCAAAGGGTGGTGCCGCACGATGCGACACCCGACAGCACATGTCATAAGAACACAATATATTACATGGGAAAACAACTGAACTGTACAAACAAGTACCAAATTCACTTACAAATTATTGTTTATATTACACAGCGAAAGTCTACACTGTACAACTCACGCCCGCCTATCTAGCAAAAGTCGGCTGCCAAGCCCTAGGGCAACCAACACTAGCTGCACTCCTCAGCTCAGCACGGCGTGTACGGCTCCCATTCGGCCGTGGTCCCTCCCGGAGGGTAACCCTCGCCGGTGGACTCGTACTCCCAGCCCGTGGGTGGCTCCTCACCTGAAAAACACTTAAGCAGCAACCGTGAGCACGAGGGCTCAACAAGACTTAACCGACTCACCTAGGCATGAAACTCTACATGAGGTGTACAAGAAACATAGGATAGTAACATTGCAGCAAATGGACACGCCTACAAGTTCATCCTTAATTCATCTTTTAGCAACAAGTTAACAGTTCAGCAATCTGAAATTTAGTAAGCAATATTTGGTGGCACACATGTAGCAATACAATTATATCATAACAGCAATATTGAATCATCATATTTCATGCATTAGCCTACATCACGACTCAGTGACCAAGTGGTACTCTTCACCGTGAGGAACAGCGAATCGACTCGATATACACCTGCAGGGACACCAAAAGAGCACGTCACGTACACCCAACCATGGAGCTGCACATCACGCTCACTCGATGTCGTACGCGACAACCTTTCGCCCAACAGCCCAAACGTCGAACCGGTCGCACAGAAACAAGCAGGAGGTTCCCTACACGGAGCATCTCTCTATGCCCGTTAGCAGATTTCCACCTTGCTGCCCTCAGCCTACAACTATAAATCGGTGCGTTATGCCTCGACGCCCGGAGGTTTAGGCTACATCAATTTATCGGGGCCCATATATTCGATATGCCTTCGGTACGTTCAAACTTGATCAGCGTGGGCTGCACACGGATCGGTCCTCAATCGACACGGACAGGGCTGCGCACACAAGACTCCCTCTTGCTGCCCCCTAGCCCCTGCCAAGTCTCATTTTCATTACTAAGGTGATCTCACATCACTCGAACCAATCCCGTGTGTCCCAAGCCTATCTCGCGAGTAGATTCCAACTACTCAACTTATACCGAAGTCCTATGAATCATTAAGCATAGTCTGTCTATTCGAGGCCCTAGATACTACCCTCACTCTGGGGGAAAAATTCTGGTTATGCAGTTGGGTATTCATCCAT
The DNA here is from genome assembly GCA_030760725.1 of Neostapfia colusana. NCBI lineage: Eukaryota > Viridiplantae > Streptophyta > Magnoliopsida > Poales > Poaceae > Neostapfia > Neostapfia colusana. The sequence goes on from JASWHV010000011.1 coordinate 25,144,381, forward strand.
CCTACACCTAATGCAATACACACTTCGCACTACGTATGTAAACCAAATAAAACTTTATAAAAGGCTTAATGCAAACCGGGGCTTGCCTTATTGCTGCTGGTCAGGGGTTAGTTCTTCTTCCGGAAGTAGGAAGTCGAGTACCTCCGGAGCTTCCTCGCCTTCAGCGACTACACGTTAATAAAGTACTACATGTTAATGAATATGCACATGAATTTATTGTAATGCTTCTGCTACAAGTTCTAATAACAAGTTTTTAACAACTGGAACTCTGTTCAAGAATTTAAAATGAAACTGGGGCTAGTGGTTTGGGTTTGGATCTAAGCACATGATTATGTGCTAAGTGGTTATCCCCCTCTTCCACCTTGATCACCTCAAGTGGTTAAACAGAGCAGGGATTATCCAGAGCTCCAATGGAGCTGAGAATTTGTGTGTGAGTTCCTTGTCACAAGAAAGCACTCTGGACCAGAAATTAGCGCTTTTCATTAAGTGGTTTGTTCAGAATAATTCTCTTAGCAAATAAGCAAAGAAGAATTAATTCTGAGGTAACACCCCTGTCCATGCCCAACTCAGTGAGCTACAATTTGAATTATAGCTCATAGAGTTTGCATGAATTTTCCTAGCAATTTTGGAGCTAAGGTTTGTCCAGAACTGAATTTCCAAGTTTTGGAAATTCTCTGAAAATGTTTCTGTATTCAATTGAACACAGCACCTTCAAATCTGAATTGCCCTGATCAAATCAACTCCAAATGGTTTGAAACTTTTACAGGGCACCAACTGCTCCGGCCGGCGGTGGCCCTAACCTAGCTGGTGACGGTGCAGCGGCTCCGGGTCACTTCGGCTATGTCACCCAGCCAACTTAGCCCGCCAAAACCTTGGTGGAAGGGTTCTACAGCACCGGGGACTCTCAGGGAAGGTCGACAGGGCCATGCAAAGGCTCGGGGAGAGCTCTAACCTAGCCGTCACCGTGAGCCCGATCCTTCCCGCCATACCCGTGGTTGGAAAACCGAGAAATACGCCGGCTACAGCCAAAACTAAGCTAGGGTTGCGAAGTGAACTTGGGCGCCGTCAAGTCTAGCTCCTGTGAGTGCAGTATGATGTGCTCTAAGCATGTATACGTCGGGAATTTGCGGTTTTCTTACCAGAAGGTGGTTCTGCACCGTCTGGAAGTGTTTTGCGAAATTCACCGGCGATGCCCAATCACTTGGTCCAGGCTTTGGGGTCGAGCAGCGTGGAGTCTTGGCGCGTCCAAAACCGCCCTGGCTCGGCTGTGACAAGCCTTCTGCCGAGCTGCCCACGGAAGCACCTTTGCTCGGTTCTTCCCGGCCGCCACGAAGACACAGTTTTCTTGGGTTGCGATGGCGCGGCTTGACTGGAAATGGCGTGTGCGGATCGTGGGAAGTCCTGTGGTGGTGTTTGGGTGAGTTGCCGAGGCTTGCCCGCGTGATGAAATCGCTCCCGAGCGGTTGAACACGGCGGCTGCTCCTCGGTGCTCTAACGTGCGAGAACGGTAGGGGGCTGGGGTCTCCTCGGTGTTGTGGCGCGTTGAGGCACGGCTGAGAGTTAAGGCCCCCACGAGGAGCTCGCCAGCGTGAGAGGGAGGAGTAGGAGCTGTCGCCCGGTGCTCCTCGGTGAGTCACGGTGGAACCTCGGCTCTGTTCCGAGTGCAAGACTTAACCCCTAAGGCTATTGATCTTTGTGCATTTTTAACCTCCCCAATGACATGTGGGCCCCACTGGTCAGTGCTCCCCCACCCTCAAAAGATCTCCAAAAACTTGGCAAGGGATGAATTCAAATGTTTGGAGTCTCAAACTGAGCTACATTTGTATGGTTGGACAAATTTCCCCCAAATTCAAATGTATATTTGAATTCTTTGCACATTTGGATCCTTTTTGGAAAAATGGGTAGCAAACCTTTTGAAAAATTTCTGAAACTTTGCCTACCCACTAATTTGGACCTAAGGAATCCAAATATGCACTCTACTTCTCGTGTTAGCTGCTGCAACCAAGAGTTTGAATACAACAGTTTTGAATCACTATTATGTCCTTCCCTCATTTGAATTTTGAGTTGGACATTAGTTCAAATTCTGATTTTCAAACCCTCCCATTGCACTTGAGTACTTCAACTCAGTGGTCTTAATCCAACTAGGGTCCAACACATGTAAATGACTCTAAGTTGGTTTTTAACACCCTCTCATGTGTTATCATATGTGTAGAAAGTTTGAACCGATACCCTTTTGATGGAGGTTACTTGCTCTTCACAATTCTTCACAAGATATTCGCCAAAAAAAGTGGTTGTGAGGTGATGAAAAGTTTTTGCAAGTCCCTTTTCATGGGTTTTTATATCCCTCCCCCCTTAAAAGAATATCGTCCCGAGATTACAAAAGAAGAGGTAGCGATGTAATAGGGACTTACCCGTGCTGAGATGCCATGAACTCCGGGTAATTTGAGCGAAGGAATTCCTCGCTCTCCCACGTCGCTTCTTCGGCGGTGTGGTTGCTCCAGAGTATATTGTAGAACCACAACGTTCTGCTACGCGTGGTCCGGGCTTTCTCATCAAGAATTGCCACCGGATATTCATCATAAGTTAAATCCGGTTTTAGCTCGCCGATGTCTTCGGTAGGAACAGTAGCTGTATGCTTTAAACACTTTCGCAGTTGTGAAACATGGAAAACGTCATGGACACCAGCAAGAGATGCCGGTAGCTCCAATCTATACGCTGCTGGTCCACACTTCTTGGTGATAGCATAGGGTCCAATGAAACGGGGAGCGAGCTTCCCCTTCACACCGAACCGGTGCATGCCCTTCATCGGAGACACACGGAGGTACACGTGTTCATCAACGTCAAAGTGCAACGGTCTACGCCTCTTATCAGCGTAGCTCTTCTGCCGGGATTGAGCAGCCTTCAAGTTGGCTTGAATCGTCCGAACGCGCTCTTCGGCGTCGTTCACCACATCAACCCCGAATGTGACCCTTTCACCGGACTCGCACCAGTTTAATGGGGTGCGGCATTTGCGACCGTAGAGAGCTTCGTAGGGTGCCATCTTGATACTCGCCTGATAGCCGTTGTTTTACGAGAATTCCACCAATGGTAGGTGATCATCCCAGTTCCTACCATGGTGGATGGCACATGCTCTCAACATGTCTTCCAGAACTTGATTCACCCTCTCTGTCTGGCCATCTGTCTGAGGGTGATAGGCGGAGCTTCTAATCAGTTTAGTACCCAAAGCAGCATGCAACTGCTCCCAAAAGAGAGATACAAACAATGCACCTCGGTCTGAGACTATGGTCTTGGGTACACCGTGCAAGCATAGGATCCTGGCAATATATAACTCCGCATATCTGTTGGCATGGAAATGTGTATGCACGGGAATGAAGTGAGCCGACTTGGTTAGTCGGTCAACGATCACCCAAATGGAATCATGCTTGTTGGATGTTAGGGGTAATCCCACAATGAAATCCATGCTCACATCCTCCCACTTCCATGCTGGAACCTTCAGGGGCTGCAACAGCCCTGATTTCCTCATATGATCCGCCTTCACTCGCCTACACGTATCACACTCGGATACGTACTTCGCTACCTCCCGCTTCATCCGTATCCACCAAAATTTCTTTTTCAAATCCTGGTACATTTTGTTGCTGCCCGGATGAATGGAGCACTTAGACAAGTGAGCTTCATCGAGGATCTTTTTCCTCAGTTCCATATCCCGGGGTACGACTATGCGGTCATTGAACCATAGCGTCCCCTCCTCATCTTTCCGGAAACACTTGATCTCCCCATTATCTATCCGTCTCCGGAGATGTGCCATGCCTTTATCAGTCTTATGAGCTGCAATGATGTCCTCCCTAATAGTAGGGATGAGGGCAAGGTTGTACAACGATCTATAAGGAACCAAGTATAAACTCGGCTCTTCCTCCTCCACCGGTGTAATGGTGGGGTTATGGACATGCGATTTCCGACTCAGCGCGTCGGCAACCACATTTGCCTTGCTGGGGTGGTAATGAATCTCAATTTCATAATCTTTGATCAGTTCTAACCACCTCCTTTGCCTCATGTTCAGCTCCTTCTGGGTGAAAATGTATTTCAAGCCCTTGTGGTCAGTGTAGAGATGCACCAGATTCCCCAGGAGATAGTGCCTCCACATTTTTAGCGCCAACACCACGGCAGCAAGCTCAAGATCATGAGTCGGATAATGCTGCTCATGGTTCCGAAGTTAGTGGGAGCCATATGCGACCACACGTCTTTCCTGCATCAACATGCAGCCAAGCCCAACACCAGACGCGTCACAATACACGTCGAAGGGCTTTGTTGTATCCGGCTGAGCTAAGACCGGGGCTGTGGTGAGATGCTTCACCAATGCTTGGAACGCTCCTTCAAACGCCGTGTTCCAAACATATTTCGTCCCTTTCTTCAGCAATTCTGTCATCGGCTTAGCGAGCTTGGAGAAGCTTGGAATGAATCTCCGATATTATCCCGCTAACCCGAGGAAGCTTCTGACTTCATGAACTGAAGTGGGAGCTTTCCATTTCAGCACTTGCTCTATCTTGCTTGGGTCAACCGCAATGCCTTCCACGGAGATGATATGTCCCAAGAATGGCTCTTGGCTGATCCAAAACTCGCATTTGCTGAACTTGGCGTAGAGCTTGTGGTCTCACAATCGTTGAAGAACGATCCTCAAGTGTTCTGCATGTTCGGCTTCTGTCTTGGAGTAAACCAAGATATCATTGATGAACACTACTACGAACTTGTCCAGCTCCGGCATGAACACCGAGTTCATGAGATACATGAAATGGGCTGGAGCATTTGTGAGACCAAAGGACATGACGAGATATTCATATAATCCATATCTCGTCGAGAAAGCCGTCTTCGGGATATCCTCCGCCCGGATATTTATCTGATGATATCCAGAGCGAAGGTCCATCTTGGAGAACACACTTGCACCCACAAGTTGATCAAACAATATGTCAATGCAGGGTAGTGGGTACTTATTCTTGATGGTGACGGCGTTGAGCGGCCGGTAGTCCACACACAGCCTCAAGGTTTCATCCTTCTTCTTCACAAATAGCGTCGAGCATCCGTAAGGAGAGGAACTCGGCCTAATGAAACATTTGCTCAACAGATCATTGAGCTGTTCTTTTAATTCAGCCAGCTCGTTCGGAGCCATCTTGTATGGTCTCCGTGATATGGGCGTAGTCCCGGGTGCAAGTTCAATCTTGAACTCGACATCCCGCTCTGGTGGCATACCCGGGAGATCATCCGGGAACACGTCGGGGTACTCCCGGACTACGGGGATGTCCTCTAACTTGAGAGCTTCAGTCTTATTGATCGCTGAAACCTCCTGGACTGGATTATCTAATAAGAGGGACTGCGGACGGTGCAGTGGGGAGTTGAGGTAAACCGTCCGTGATACGGTTTCCAGGACAGCGCCATGGTAGCATAGCCATGACATTCCCAAGATTGCATCAATCTTCTGCCCCTCAAGGATAATCATAGTGGTGGGATATATCTTCCCACCTAAGCACAATGGTGCTTTTGGAACCATCATAGTTGCTGAAATATTTCCTCCCGGTGAGCAGATCATATAAGAACACTCGGTTGGAAAGGCTTCCCGCTGATGCTTAACCACATATGATGCACTTATAAAGTTGTGGGTTGCACCAGAATTAAACAGTATGATGATGGCTTGGTTGTTGAGAGTAAACGTACCCGCCAGCACGTTGTCTCCCTCTGGGGTGTCCTCATTGTCGAGGTGGCGAACGCCCCCAGTCCGCTGACCAACCTTTTTCACCAGAGGTCGGCCTCGAGCACCGCCCTGGAGCTGGGCTTGCCCGCTGCTCTGCTGCCCCTGGGGACAGTCCTTCGCGAAGTGGCCCGCCTGGCCACACGTGAAGCAAGTGAAACAGGGCGGTCCCCCGCTGATCGGTGGACGGAAACCCGGGGCGCGTTGTGGCGGTGGAAACGCCCGGGGTGCCGTCTGCTGCTGCTGCTGTTGTCTTGGTGGTGGCATCGGCGGTCGGAATGGAGGTGACTGAAAAGATTGTCCCCCGAACCGTTGAGGTCGTGCCGGTGGATGCCACTGCTGCTCGGATGGTGTCCGAACACCATGCGGTACTTCTGGGGAGCGCCACTCCCACCGCTGGGTGGAGCGCTGCGCTTCCTCTGCTCAGCTGCCAACTCCTGCTGAACATCCTCTTGCATGATCGCGGCATTGACTAGGTCATTGAAGGTGCCGTGATTCCACTGAACGAGATGTGTCTTCATCTCGGGGTGTAACCCCCGATAGAAATGTTCCTGCTTCTTCTCTTCAGTGGAGATGTAATCTGACGCATATTGCGCCAGATGGTTGAAGCACGGGAGTAGTCATGAGCACTCCTCCCACCCTGCTTCAGTTCCAAAAATTCTTGGAACTTCCTCTTCATTATCCCGGGAGGGATATGATAGGCGCGGAACGCCTCCCGGAATTCTTCCCATTCCACGGCATGGCCAGCCGGACGTGAGGCGACATAGTTCGCCCACCACGCACCAGCGGCACCGTGAAGTTGCTGCGCTGCGAACAAAGTCTTTTGCCGCTCCGTGCATTGGAGCAGCCCGAACTTGGACTCAATTGTCCGCAGCCAGTTGTCGGCCTCCAGTGGTTCTTCAGCTTCTGTGAACACTGGAGGGTGCGTACTCATGAAGTCCGAGTACGACACCTCACGGGGCTCACGAGGCCCTCTGTCTTGACGCCCCCCCCCCCCCCCGCCTGGGACGTATTCTGCACGATTGTGCGGAGCAGGTCGGTCTGCTCCTCACGACCTCCCACCAGTTCCGCTATCACATCCGCTAGAGCAAGCGGAGGCGGCGGTGGTGGCTGCTGCTGCGGGGTGCTGTCATAGGCCGGTGGCTGGGAGTCATCGCCTCCCTGTTGGCTAGAGACACCCACCTCGTGCGTGGTCCTAGTGCGAACCATCTGCAACCATACGACAATAAACATCAGCCCCGCAACATATTGCATGCAGTCCAATAACAATAGGCGTAAAAACATAATGACAATAAAAACATGCGATACATCTCGTATGTAGATAATGTAATAACTTTGGACAAGCTACACCATTACCAGACCAAATACAAGCTAGTTTTATCCAACTTGATGAACCTCCTCTTTGGAAGCTCACCACAACTAGGTTTGGTCACCACGAGACGTTACTATCGCTTTGTCATCACGTATGCTACCCCTTTATCTTCAATACGACACAAACATGGTCTCTAGTAAAAGAACTTGAGTGAGACCTATACTCAAATCTTTCACTAGTTGAATATAACCTCTCATGAGTATGCTCTACCCATTGGAAGTACTTAAACCCCTCCTTAGGGTACAACAATCTCTCCAATGAGTTCAACTGTCATACCTCTGTCAGAATAACCAGTTTCTACATATTCCAGGTTTTGATCTGGTTCTGGGCAGTTTCGTGACTCAAGCTGAATACCAAAGTTAAAGTTAACTTCAGTATCTTTCCAACGAGTACTCATTTGACCTCAGATCAGCTCTGGCTAAAAAGTTATGGTAATTCAAAATCACAGAATTTCTGGAAGAATTTTAACAGCACCTCCCTTGGGAAGTTGCTGTTTTCAACTCTGGTTTCCACTGAAATCTGTGCTGAAATTTCAGAAATTTTGAATTGCAAAGATGTAACACATCTTCTACCCTTTCTAAAGATGTATTATATGACAATTTTAGATTTTTGTACTGGGAGTTATGTTTTAAAAACAGAACAGTCCAGAGAGTGTTTAACTCTGTCCTGATTCTGGACAGTTTACATTCCTCTGGCATTTAAGCCATCTTAAGGTGTGTTTCAGCTCTGGAAGTCTTCAACAAAGTTGTAGAGTACTCAAATACCTTTCCAGAACTATATACCACACCTCCCTGGGCTAAAAGACCTATGAGTTATGCCCTGTTGAAGATCAGCAAACTTGCTGCCCAAAACAGAGCACTCTGTTTTTCAGTCTTTTGGAACTACACTCATCACCCTTCAATTTTTTTTTCTACCAACCAGGGTCCTAAATGTTGAACCTCATGATTTTATTTCCTTGTTATCATTATTTTGCATGCATATGCCTATGATATCTCGGTACTACGTTCCTCACAAAAGAAAATCCTAACCGATTATACCGGCATATACGTCTTAAGTGTGGCACTAAACGGTCTCTCGCACACGTTTACTACACGGATATATGTAACAGCCCTAACTTTTGTAAAGTTTTATTTCACATTGTGAAACAAAGTGAGGCAAAGAGAGACTATAATTGTGTCACATGAAATGATGAAACACAAATGGACAAGTGAGGGAGTTAAAAATTTTCTCTAGCCCATGCTCAACACATGTTAAACTAGGGGAAAGAACTTCGCTCCCAAAACTCTAACTCATGTGCACCTTCTCTATGAGGAGAGTGGAGGCAATTTAAACACAATTTTGAACCTTTTAAAAGGAATCATATTCAGATTGCCAAATACTTGCAAATGGATTCACCAATGCAATTTCTAGGTATTAAGGAGCTTCTGGTCCAAATTGGAATATTTGTGGAGATCATTTGCTATTTATTCAAAGGGATAAATGAGGGCACGTTCAAATTCAAACTTGAATTTTGAACCAAACATGCTAAATTTTGAAATCTGATTTAAGATTCAAATTCTCCGTAAGTTGTTGGGTTGGCCATACAATTTTGGTTGAATTTGGACAAAGGCGTTGTGAGAAAAAAATTAAAGCAGGGAGGGGAGAGATATTTGGAGGCTGTGGCCCACATGTCATACACACATGTACCCAAACCAGCTCTGTTTTGTTTCTCTCGGGTGCACACACGAGCTGCGCCTGCAGAAGACTTCTCGGCAAAGTTTTGTTGGCACCACGTCTTGCCCGCTCGAGCGGTTCCCCGGCCTCATCCCCGCACACCATTGCAACAAAGCGTTTTGCTTGCTTCCTCTCGCTCGTACACACCTTCTGTTTCTCTCCCGACAAAACACAGCCGCCGTTCTCGGTCTCTCGATCACCCCAGCTAACTTAGCTCGGTTTCTCAAGCTTCCTACAGAGAAAAGCGTCGCCAACACGTGTTTAGGCAGCTGCTAGTGCCAAATCCCGGTTCTTCCCGCTCCTTTGCGCACAGGAATCTGAAGTCCTAGCTGCTCCCGAGTTGAAGCTGAAGAAACTGGAACTGATCACCGTGGCCAGCTCAAACCAGGAGTGATCACGCCCAAGCAAGCCACCCCATCTGTGCACCAACAAGTCTAGTTGCTCACCTCCAAAGCTCAGCCCTAGCCATTGATCACAGAGAGAGAATTTCAAGTTTTACTCCCGGGCGGCAGAAACGGACCTTGAGGTAAGGAATTGTAAAATTCGTCCTCAAATCGTGTTTGTTGGGTCTCAAACTTCACACAAAGGATGTTAACTGCCTAGCACACCTCCTCCATCGATTTTGGACCAAGAAATTGAGTGTAGAGTGAGGAATCCGGGTTCTTTTTGAGGGTGTACTGCTGGACCCTATCGGTCGCACGGTGCCGATAGGTTTAGAGCCCTCCCCAGCTTGTTTAGACCTCATGCCGGTCTTCTACATGATCCCCTTGTGATGTAGAGCTCAAGAACCGACCATTTGGTGGAGAATTCACCGTGCAAGACCTCGCCAGAGCCCTAGGATTTGCTGTGGCCGGTGCGCCCTGTTTTCCGGCGAGTTTCAGCCGCCGGCGACCTCACCAATGTGTTCAGCGTGGGGAAATAAGGGGGGCGGCCAGCAGAGGGTCTGGAGGTGTCTGGGAAGTGCTTTTCCGGTGACCTCGCCGGAGGGGGCCGCCACTGCCCTGTTTGGCGCGAGTCTGGAGGTTAGGGATGACCGGTGGGACCCACTGTCGCCATTTAAACATTTTCCAGATTTTCCCACTTTAGTTCAAACTTTGGAGAGCCATAACTTTGTATAGGAATGTCCAAAAATTGTTAAACAAATTTTGTTGGATTCCTCTCAAAGAGTACTATCAAGGGATGCAGCCCAATGTTTATGAAAATCCTCGGATTTGGCTCATTAATTCATTTAAGAAAATATTGTATGAATTTTTACAGGCGTTCTGTTAATTGGAAAATTCCCAAATTTTGTCAGGACATTCTTCCAAAATTCCTTGAACTCCAGTAAAAATTTCAGAGGCATTGGACCTCATTTGCTTGGTCAAATGATGTGTTCATTTCTTATGTCTCTGAAAAATGGAAAATGAACAGAGACATTTTCAGCTTTTCCCCAATCCTTGTAAAATCCATATATCCTTGTAGGAAACTCCAAAAATGGTAAAACCAATTCCTATGGACTCAGGACATTTTGTACTTCACAAAAAGTCTACTTTGCAGCATAGGAAAGCTTAATACCTAGGGGTAAAGGCAGGTTAGTGAAAACCACATAAGGATTTGTTGTGCTCACATAAAGCCATTTCATGGGCTCAAGTTTTGCACACTGCCTAAATACCTTCCACAGAAGCTGTGGTTAAATTTTCAGCTTCATGGGACCTCTGGAACTTGAGCTACCATCTTTAGATTTAAGTGTTCATATAATGGACTTAATCACATGGTGATTACTAATATCTCCTTTTCACCCTAGCTTTCATCATCTCTAGGGTTGTAGATCCAACAACAGAAACCTTGCTGTTGTTTGTCCCTTTTAGGCGTGAGTTAACTGGTACAACAGTTTTGAATCATTTTCAAAATTGCTTTTGAATACTTGTGCATAAATCATCTTAATAGCACGTGACGTCGACGTTCGACGAGGACTCAACTCCACAGAGAGGATCTCCATCTCGTGATGAGCTTGGCGGATTCTCCGGAGGAAGACTAACTCCTATCTTCTAACAAAACCGTTGAGCAAGCCAAGCCCCGGTTTGCATATCGTTACCGTTTTAAATTTTGCTTTACTTCACCTCATTGTATTGGACTTGATATTGTGCATTATGTCTAGGATGTTTGAAACTCACTTGCATGGCTATTACATCCCTGAGTAGAAGGTTTAGTGTAGGCTTTGCCTCGTTGTAGATGCTAGGCTAATGTTGTAGCTAGCTCGGTAGAAGTCGAGTAGTAAAAAGCTACTCGCGAGAAAGTTCGAGTAATGGAGTTACTCGCGAGAGATAAATGATAAGAGCACCCTCATGAATATGAGATGGGGACGGGGATGTTCCTGTAGGATGGATTTCTCAAGGTTGGTCTCGACCTGCGATGGGTGTGACGACGCTTGAGACCACATTTGGCCTGGGCCAGGATGGTAAGGCAAATGTGGAGGTTGGTTGTAGCCCCGTCCGTGTCGGTTAAGGACCGTATGTATGCAGCCCTGCTGGACAAGATTGAGCTGTACCAGATATATAGTGGGTTATGGGACCCATGAAACCGATGTAACTCGATGGACCGTGATATAGAAACTCATCCTTCGCGTGGGAATGGCGTTGAGAAGGCGGGAAGTGTAAATCCTTTAGCGGGCAACTTCGACGTGTCCGCGTAGAGGACCATCCTGCTCGGCGCGAAACATTTTTCTATATCGGGGTGTCGTGTGAACGGTTGCTGCATACAACGTAAGAAAGAGATCTTGAGAGAGTCTTTCGAGGCGGGTGTATGTGTCGTATATTCCAGGTTGTTATTGATTCGAATCACCGTCGCTCGCGTAAGAGGATTGAGCATACTTGCCCACTGCGCCATGACTTAGTAAGAAGAGGAACTAAGTCTCTTAACTTGCTGTTTGTGGATTAATCACTGTATTGGAACCTTGACTGAAGTAGATATAGATCCAACTAAATTTCATTTCCACCTTAGGCTAGCAACATCGGGATAAGCGTTTCTTGTTTGATTGTGGACTTCCGATGTTGTGAGGCATGAGGACCACTAAAATGAAGGCTATAAGGATCTGAATATAAGGATCAAATTTAGTCAAGCTGCATTTTGCAAATTCCTATTCCTACTGTCTTACTACCCCTGCATTTAGAGTTACATGTTTAGGAGTGACGGTTAAGTCTTGCTGAGCCTTAGTGCTCACGGTTGCTTCTGAGTTGTTTTTGTAGGTAGCAGGATGCCTGCTATGAAGAGGGTTGTTCGGTGAGACGACGAACCTCACGGTTTGTTCCACTTGCCGGAAACCTAGCCGCTGCCTGTCTTTGGTGAAGCTAGTAGGAAGCATTCACGGGCTGAACGACTTCTCTTCGGCGTAGTTAGGGTCGAAAGTGAGTAGATTGTCCAGCTAGTTTTAATTTCCGCTGTGTGTGTACTTATGTCGTAAAAGATCTTATGTTGAGTAACAAAATGGTTCCGTTATGTTCTTATGCCTCTTTTCGTGCATGCTGTTGGGTGCCGCATCGCACGGCACCACCCACTGTGATTCCCTGGCCGGGCCTCACAACGTGGTATCAGAGCCGCATTGGGAATAGCACGCATGAAAAGGGTCTATTTTTGAAAACTTAGGAGTATACGAGTGAGGAACGTATAGTATGCCCACATAAGGAGTATTATTAGCATAGTTACTTAAGGTGGCAAGCTAACAGTGTGTTACTCTTCAGTATTTAAATTCAGTAACGACGCACCTACGTGGAGGTAAGAATGGTAAGGAACGCCACCGAAAGCGGATCAATTTCGGTTAGCTCACGAATACGAGAAAAGTAATGTGGGATGTTCCGTTCAGCAATGGACGGGAAGTGAATATGTTTTCTAAGATTCTTCATGTCTTAGAGACATATGAATGGCACTAGCCTCCAGTGCGCAAACCCATAGGCAAGAGGAGCAGACCGCATCGTGTGGTTTGTAACATGAAGTGTGTTCTTGTGACACCCTCATTTCTGGTGTCAGCATGTATTCATGTTTTATGAAGTAGAAAACATTTTAAAGGAAGTGGGAACAGATGAATTATCAAATAGATAGCCAATAAGAGCCGAATCCAGCTCTCAGAGAGCGCCGAAGACAACTTCCGCGGCCCGCTGGCCACGTGGTGTGTTCGGAGCTCATCCCTGCGAGGTGGGGAGAGGTCCGCTGCTAAAGTAGGCTACGTGGCAGGCTTGGGGCTCATCTCCGCAAAAAGGGGAGAGGTCCGACCCTATGGGACACGTGTTGCCCCCGGAGCTAGTCATCATGGAAATCAGAGGACTGGTCGTGCGGGATACGTGTCGATCTCGGAGCTTATCTCCGGGAGGTTCGTCGCTGCAGGACACGTGTCAACCTCGGAGCTCGTCTCTGAGGAAAGAAGAGAGGAAAGGTCTGGCACTGACACGTGGCGTGCGCGGAGCCACCTCCGAGTAAGAGAGGAGGTCCCGACCACCAGGATACGTGGCGCACGCGGAGCTCACTTCCGAAGAAGAGGGAAGTCTTGCTCGTTTGACACGCGGCACAACTGGGGCCCGTCTCTGCGGAAAGGTAGAGACCAGGCCGATGGGCACGTGGAGCTTCCAGAGCACATCACCGCAAAGGTGACGGGTTGTACGCGTAGAAATACCGTTACAGAAACTGACCTGAATTCCACGATGATACCGCACCAAATCAACTAAAGATAAGTTTTAAGATTCAAACAGGACTCATATTCGGGATGCAATCAGATTAGGACTCTTCTCTTCCCGATTATAAATAGAACCCAAAACCTCTGGCCAAAACCACAAACTTCTTTTCCAACTCCTGAGCCGACGACTTAGAGCCCTAAGTCCCAAACCGTCGAGTAGACCGTCGCCGGAGTGCAGCAAGGAAGATCGCCGGAGGAAAGCCAAAAGATCAGAGGAGGACCTCGAGACAGAGGAGAACGTAAGGTAGGTCTCCAATACCACCTTACGACATTGTTGTGTTTTCTTTGCATCTGTTCTTTCATTCCTTTCGAACAGAAGCCTTCTCGTGGACAGATCACTTGATGATCAGGTTGATCTAAAGACAAGATCACCGCCACATCCACCTTTGATCCGAACACCTCTATCCATGCAAGCCAAGCAAGAACACGTACGAACCAATCTAATAAAACTAATCATAGGATAACATGAATATGCATCCTCGCATCTAGTTTAAGGTTGGTGCATGATATTGATTGCTGTGAATATTGTATGCATGTGATCCTACCTAGCAGGACAAGCTCAGGGAGCTGTCTACGACGAACTGCAGTAACAAGGTTTTGAGATTCAAGAACAACCAGAACCGCAAGAACAAGGCAAGTGCTCCTTGACCATATTGATCCTATGTTTTGGGTGAAACAGTTTTGTTTACGAAAAGGTGTGCGTACTGAGTCAAACATGATGGGAAACCATTTTATAGGAGTTTACTAGCTTTGGTTAAACCACCCTTTTCACCAGGAAAGTTTATGAGTCGGGTATGGTTTTTGCTTTATGCTTCGCTGAGTCTATGGGAATGGGAAGCGAGATAGATGTGTCTAGCTAACTGCACTCGTAATGATAATGATAAGCTGATGTTGTTAATGAACATGGATCGGAGGGAGATCTAGGCATGACCGGGTTTGTGAATGAGGTAGCATGAGATGGTGGTTTACTTGCGGTAGATCTAAGGACCGGTTCATGCATGCACATGCCAGGATAACGGTGCCACCACAAGGCCAAGTATGGGTGCGGCTTAGGTGAGTAATTAGGTAAGTTGATAGAGTGTTATGGACTGTGGAAGGCGTGGGGAATGGGAGTCGAGTGAGGACCGCCCTGGGAACTGCATGGCACAAGAGGGGGCCCGTGGGTGGGAGAATTGGAGATTCTAGCCTGCCGGTGAAACCTTAGTGAGTCCATACATCTAGTAACCCCTTTGTAAAGGCTATTTTGTGATCTCTTGACCATACACTGACGGTTGTGTACTGGTATGATGGAGGTTCTGCAGTCTCCGACGGGTGATGAAATCACAAACTTGTGGGTAAAGAGGTGCAAACTCTGCAGAGTCTAAAACTATCATGATAGCCGAGCTTACGGTCACGAGCGCCTGGCTAAACTGCCATGATTAGTTGGGATGGTTATTGGGATGGTTATCGGTTATGGTTATTGGTTTTGGTTTTGGTTTGGGTTTTGGGACTGTTGAGTCCGGGTGATAAGATGGTTGCATGACTGTTGAGTCATGGCAACGAGATTGGTCTCGGTGTGATACAAAGTTGTTTATGAGATGAGATGGTAGCAAATACGTGAAGGTATTCGTGAGTAAAGATGAGGTTGGTTAATGTTCGGGTGGAACATGGAAAGCGATGGAGGTATGTTGGTAATTTAATACATGCTGGGATTACATTCATCTAAAGTTAAGTTGCTGTTTTATCATGGTTTTATAAATCTGCTTTTCTGCAAATAAGCCTTTTTATACCTACCTTGTTATGAGCTGCATATCGTGTTTTCTCCGCACTTGTTGAGTACATCATTGTACTCAAACTTGCATTATTATTTCATCATCAGCAGCAGGAGAAGTTTACTATGAATACCAAGTGGAGCATTAAGGCGTGTGATCTGTTCTCAACCTTGCCTGTGGAGGGTGTAGAGATGGAGCTACTTCTGCTTAGATTTGCTTCCGCATTAGAATAAAGACTTCCGCTGCATAGAAATAAGACTTCCGCTGTGAACATGAGTCCAAGACTCAAGAGACATTGTAATAAACTCTGTTATTCGTGGTTATATATATTCTGAATTCAGTTTGTGGAATATATGTATATGTGTGATGAACATCCTGGGCACACATATGCATTAGTTCCTGGTTCCGTGGTTTTCCACTGAATTGAGGGCGTCACAGATTGGTATCAGAGCCACGGGTTGACAGTAGGTTACACGCCTAGATAGAAACCATAGATTGACATTACAACCACGGTTTAGCCGTAGGTTACACCCCTAACTATGAATCATAGATCGGTATTAAAACACAGATTGGTAGTTAAGCCACGCTGACCAAAGAAAGCACCCTAGGACGCTTAGATTGGCTTTAAACCCACCTTGACATAGGAACCATCCTTGAATAGGAGTTGTATGAGCCCTTGCAATGATTGTTATGATTGTGTGCTTAGTGTGAGTTGTGGGACGTCCCCCAAACGTTGTCCATATCCACACTTAAGTAGAAAGGGGTGTGAGATGCTTCGGCACTTGTTCACATCCTCATACAGGCTAATATATATATAGTCCAACTCACCTTGATGCATATAGTTGAAGGGACCTACTTAAACCATCTAACATTCTATTCTATTTTGACCTCTCTCACAGATGGTGAGAGGAAACGCCAGCCGAAGGAACGTCCGTAACAACCAAGAGGATGATCACGAGGAAGTTCCTGTTAACCCCAGAGCTGGCGAGAACAACCTAGAAAGGTTGATGGCCATGCAAAACCAGCTTATGCAAACCATGATCCAAACTTTGGGTCAGTTGCAGGCCAACAACAACCCTGTTCCGGCACCACCGCCACCACCACCACCGTCTCACAACAGACTGGGAGAGTTCATGAGGACTCGACCACCCACATTTGCTCAAGCTAGTGATCCCATGGAAGCCGATGACTGGTTGAAATCCATGGAGAAGAAGCTTGCCATAGTACAGTGCAATGACTGAGAGAAGGTTCTCTTCGCGTCGCACCAACTTACGGGAGCCGCTGCTGACTGGTGGGATGCCCTATGCAACGCCCATATCAACCCGGAGACAATCACTTGGACTGAGTTCAAGGAAAATTTCCGCTCTCATTACATCCCTGCTGGTGTAATGATGCTCAAGAGGCAGGAGTTCGAAGGTCTCCGCCAAAGATAGAAAAGTGTGAATGAGTACCTCAACAAGTTCACGCAACTGTCCCGGTATGCCCCCGAAGATGTCAACTCAGATCAGAGGAAGCAGTACCTGTTCATGAGAGGATTGAACAATGAGATTCAGGTTCAACTCCTCAACAATGACTACCTGAGCTTCCAGAAGCTGGTTGACAAGGCCATAGTGGTTGAAAACAAGATCCGAGAGATCAAGCGAGAGTGCAAGGGGAAGATGCCATACCAGCCTCAAGGGAGCAACGTACGACCTCGGTACATGCCCCCTGCACCGCAGTATGGATCGAGCACTCCTGCATACCGCCCTGGTCAGCTACCACAGCAACAATTTGTTGCAGCAGCACCTCGTGTGCCCATGCCTCCTGCGCCCCGACCCAACAATGGCACTCCTGTTCAAAACCCCCGCCCCAAAGTACCTGCTGCCGCAGGCAACAGGGCATGCTTTGCATGCGGAGAGATAGGACACTTTGCGAACTAGTGCCCAAGGAGAGGCCCTGGACAGCAAGGCAACACGCCCAAACAGAACCCGCGACTGAACGGAGGGGACAATCAAGGAAATCGGGGACAGCAGAACTATGCTCGCGGCAACGTGAACCATGTCTCTGCTGAGGAAGCACAACAGGCTGAGGACGTCGTAATTGGTATGTTCTTTGCCAACTCCAACCCTGCCACCATCTTGTTTGATTCTGGAGCATCACATTCCTTCATGTCATCCAAATATGTTGCCAAACATGACCTACCCATATCCCACTTAAAATGTGCTGTGTTAGTTAATTCTCCCGGTGGAGAGATGAGGACTAATATAGTATGTCCGAAAGTAAGCCTTAAAATACGGGGGTAGGCTTCCTTGCCAACCTTATTGTCTTGGACTCCCAAGGGATTGACATAATACTCGGGATGGATTGGTTAAGCAAGCACAACGGGATAATCCAATATGCTGAAAGAAGCGTGCAGTTGACAAATGAGCACGGCATCTGTGTCGAGTTTGAGTCAGCCCAACAAACTACTGAAAAGGCAAATTTGAACCACATTGAAGGAGCAACATTGGACAGCATTCCGGTGGTTCAGGAATTTTCGGACGTGTTCCCGGAAGAGCTTCTAGGTATGCCCCCTGATCGGGACATTGAGTTTGCCATCGATTTGGTACCCGGAACTGCACCTATAGCCAAGAGACCCTATAGGATGCCCGTCAATGAACTAGTAGAACTCAAGAAGCAAATTCAAGAGCAGATGGAGAAGGGTTTTATGCGTCCAAGCTCGTCACCATGGGGAGCTCCTGTGCTCTTCGTAGACAAGAAGGATGGAACCCAAAGGATGTGCGTGGACTATAGGTCTCTCAACGAGGTAACAATCAAGAACAAGTAACCTCTGCCCCGTATAGAGGACCTATTCGACCAAATGAAAGGAGCCCGAGTGTTCTCCAAGATTGATCTTCGGTCGGGATACTTCCAGCTGAAGATTAAGCCCTCCGATATACCCAAGACAGCCTTTCGAACACGGTATGGTTCGTATGAATATACCGTCATGTCTTTTGGGTTGACAAATGCACCCGCATACTTCATGTACCTTATGAACAAGGTTTTCATGGAGTACTTGGACAAGTTCGTCGTGGTTTTCATCGACGACATTATGGTGTATTCAAAAAGTGAGGAGGAGCATGAAGAACATTTGAAATTGACCTTGCAGAAATTGCGTGAGCATCAATTGTATACCAAGCTTAAGAAGTGTCAATTTTGACTAAAGGAAATATCTTTCCTAGGCCACATTATCTCCAAGGAAGGGGTATCGGTTGATCCCGTAAAAGTGAGAGATGTTCTGAAGTGGGACCAACCGCAGAGCGTGAGGGATATTCGGAGTTTTCTTGGGATGGTCGGATACTATCAACGCTTCATTAAAGATTTCTCTAAAATAGCAAAGCCTATGACGGAGTTGCTAATGAAGGGAAAAGTCTTCCAATGGACACCAGCCTGCCAAGTAAGTTTTGAGGAACTCAAGAAAAGGCTAACCACAGCACCAGTTCTGGTATTGCTAGACGTAAGCAAGAGCTTTGACATATATTGTGACGCATCCAGACAGGGGCTTGGATGTGTGCTCATGCAAGAAGTACAAGTGGTAGCCTATGCCTCACGACAATTAAAGAAGCACGAGCTTAATTATCCTACACATGACTTGGAGATTGCAGTAGTGGTGCATGCATTGAAGATTTGGAGACATTATATCCTTGGTCATCGATGTGAGATCTATACGGATCATAAAAGCCTCAAGTACATATTTACACAAACGGACTTGAATTTGAGGCAACGTCGGTGGTTGGAACTCATCAAGGATTACGATGTTGGAATCAACTACCACCCCGGGAAGGACAATGTAGTAGCTGATGCATTAAGCCGAAAGGGAGCATGTCACCAACTCACGGTTCGGGAGCTACCACCCGAACTACGTAAGGAGTTCGAACGGTTACACCTCGGATTCTTGAACAACATGGAAATAATGGAGATCCACTCCTCATTGGAGCAAGAGATAAGAGATGTCCAAGCAACGGATGAGGAGATCAAGGACAGAATCCCACAAGGAATAGAGAAGGATTTCAAAAAAGATGAGACAGGTACGCTTTGGCTAGGAAAAAGGATTTGTGTGCCTAACATAAAACACCTCCGCGACATGATATTGAAGGAAGCACATGATTCCCCCTATTCTATACATCCCGGAAGCACCAAAATGTACAAGGACTTGAAAACTTGTTATTGGTGGGATGGTATGAAGAGGGATATAGCTGAATACGTTGCCCTATGCGACACATGCCAACGGGTGAAGGCCGAACATCAAAACCCGCTGGATTGTTGCAACCTTTGAAGGTACCCGAATGGAAGTGAGAAGACATCAGTATGGATTTCATCGTCGGATTGCCACGTACTCAGTCGGGTTACGACTCCATCTGGGTCATTGTGGACCGATTGACGAAAACCGCCCATTTTCTTCCTGTAAAGACAAGTTACAACGTTGCACAGTTAGCAGAGTTGTACATGGAGCAGATCGTGTGCCGTCACGGAGTTCAGAGGAGGATAGTCTCAGATCGAGGTTCTCAGTTTACCTCTAGATTCTGGAGGAAACTGCAGAAAGCCATGGGTACACGACTGGATTTTAGCTCCGCCTATCACCCACAAACTGATGGGCAAACCGAAAGGACAAACCAAATTTTGGAGGACATGTTGAGAGCTTGCGCCTTGAAACGTGGGCGTAGTTGGGATAAGAGTTTACCGTATGCCAAATTCTCCTATAACAACAGCTATCAAGCTAGCTTGAAGATGTCGCCTTTCGAAGCATTATATGGTAGACGGTGTAGAATGCCACTGTTCTGGAACGAAACCGGAGAGAACCAGGTGTTTGGACCCGAAGTACTACAAGAAGCTGAAAAGCAAGTCCAAATGGTAGGGGAGAACTTAAAGGCTGCTCAGTCACGACAGAAATGCTATGCGGACAATAGGCGAAGGAAGTTGACCTTCAAAATGGGAGACTTCGTATACCTTAATGTATCGCCTATCCGAGTCCAACGACGTTTCAACGTCAAAGGAAAGCTAGCACCTCTCTACATCGGACCATTTAAGATTTTGGACAAGCGAGGAGAAGTAGCCTATCAACTAGAGCTCCCAACCCACCTCTCCGACGTACATGACGTGTTTCATGTATCCCAGCTCAAGAAATGCTTGAGAGTACCAGAGGAACAAGTATCAATGGGAGAGCTTGAACTTCAAGAGGACCTGACTTATGCGGAACACCCTGTCCAAATCTTGGACGTAAAAGAAAGGGTCACCCGGAACAAGGTGACTCGATGGTGCAAGGTACAATGGAGCCATCACACCGAAGCAGAAGCCACATGGGAGCGTTAAGAGGATATCAAGGCAGAATTTCCCCATCTATTCTCTACTAACGAATCTCAAGGGCGAGATTCAATTTAAGGGGGGTAGATTTGTGACACCCTCATTTCTGGTGTCAGCATATATTCATGTTTTATGAAGGAGAAAACATTTTAAAGGAAGTGGGAACAGATGAATTATCAAATAGATAGCCGATAAGAGCCGAATCCAGCTCTCAAAGAGCGCAGAAGACAACTTCCGCGGCCCCCTGGCCACGTGGCGTGTTCGGAGCTCATCCCTGCAAGGTGGGGAGAGGTCCGCCACTAAAGTAGGCTACGTGGCAGGCTCGGGGCTCATCTCCCCAAAAAGGGGAGAGGTCCGACCCTATGGGACACGTGTTGCCCCCGGAGCTAGTCATCATGGAAATCAGAGGACTGGTCGCGCGGGATACGTGTCGATCTCGGAGCTTATCTCCGGGAGGTCCGTCGCTACTGAACACATGTCAACCTCGGAGCTCGTCTCTGTGGAAAGAAGAGAGGAAAGGTCCGGCACTGACACGTGGCATACGCGGAGCCACCACCCAGTAAGAGAGGAGGTCCCGACCACCAGGATATGTGGCGCACGCGGAGCTCACCTCCGAAGAAGAGGGAAGTCTTGCTCGTTTGACACGTGGCAACAACTGGAGCCCGTCTCTGCGAAAAGGTAGAGACCAGGCCGATGGGCACATGGAGCTTCCGGAGCTCATCACCTCAAAGGTGACGGGTTGTACGCATAGAAATACCGGAACAGAAACCGACCTGAATTCCACAATGATACCACACCAAATCAACTAAAGATAAGTTGTAAGATTCAAACAGGAGTCATATTCGGGATGCAATCAGATTAGGACTCTTCTCTTCCCGATTATAAATAGAACCCAAAACCTCTGGCTGAAACCACAAACTTCTTTTCCAACTCCTGAGCCGACAACTTAGAGCCCTAAGTCCCAAACCGTCGAGTAGACCATCGCCGGAGTGCAGCAAGGAAGATCGCCGGAGGAAAGCCCAAAGATCTGAGGAGGACCTCGAGACAGAGAAGAACGTAAGGTAGGTCTCCAATACCACCTTACGACATCGTTGTGTTTTCTTTGCATCTATTCTTCGATTCCTTTAGAGCAGAAGCCTTCTCGTGGACAGATCACTTGATGATCTGGTTGATCTAAAGACAAGATCATCGCCACGTCCACCTTTGATCCGAACACCTCTGTCCATGCAAGCCATGCAAGAACACGTACGAACCAATCTAATAAAACTAATCATAGGATAACATGCATATGCATCCTCGCATCTAGTTTAAGGTTGGTGCATGATATTGATTGTTGTGAATATTGTATGCACGTGATCCTACCTAGCAGGACAAGCTCAGGGAGCTGTCTACGACGAACTGCAGCAACAAGGTTTTGAGATTCAAGAACAACCGGAACAGCAAGAGCAAGGCAAGTGCTCCTTGACCATATTGATCCTTTGTTTTGGGTGAAACTGTTTTCTTTACGAAAAGGTGTGCGTACTGAGTCAAACATGATGGGAAACCCTTTTATAGGAGTTTACTAGCTTTGGTTAAACCACCCTTGTCGCCACGGAAGTTTATGAGTCAGGTATGGTTTTTGCTTTATGCTTCGCTGAGTCTATGGGATTGGGAAGTGAGGTAGATGTGTCTACCTAACTGCACTCGTAATGATAATGATAAGCTGATGTTGTTAATGAACATGGATCAGAGGGAGATCTAGGCAAGACCGGGTTTGTGAATGAGGTAGCATGAGATGGTGGTTTACTTGCCGTAGATCTAAGGACCGGTTCATGCATGCACATGCCAGGATAACAGTGCCACCACAAGGCCAAGTATGGGTGCGGCTTAGCTGAGTAATTCGGTAAGTTGCTAGAGTGTTATGGACTGTGGAAGGCGCGGGGAATGGGAGTCGAGTGAGGACTGCCCCGGGAATTGCATGGCACAAGAGGGGGCCCGTGGGTGGGAGAATTGGAGATTCTAGCCTGCCGGTGAAACCTTAGTGAGTCCATACATCTAGTAACCTCTTTGTAAAGGCTATTTTGTGATCTCTTGACCATACACCGACGGTTGTGTACTGGTATAATGGAGGTTCTGCAGTCGCCGACGGGTGACGAAATCACAAACTTGTGCGTAAAGAGGTGCAAACTCTGCAGAGTCTAAAACTATCATGATAGCCGAGCTTACGGTCACGAGTGCCTGGCTAAACTGCCATGATTAGTTGGGATGCTTATTGGGATGGTTATTGGGATGGTTATCGGTTATGGTTATTGGTTTTGGTTATGGTTTGGTTTTTGGGACTGTTGAGTCCGGGTGATAAGATGGTTGCATGACTGTTGAGTCATTGCAACGAGATTGGTCTCGGTGTGAGACAAAGTTGTTTTTGAGATGAGATGGTAGCGAATACGTGAAGGTATTCGTGAGTAAAGATGAGGTTGGTTAATGTTCGGGTAGAACATGGAAAGTGATGGAGGTATGTTGGTAATTTAATACATGCTGGGATTACATTCATCTAAAGTTAAGTTGTTCTTTTATCATGGTTTTATAAATCTGCTTTTCTGCAAATAAGCCTTTTATACCTACCTTGTTATGAGCTGCATATCGTGTTTTTCCCGCACTTGTTGAGTACATCATTGTACTCAATTTTGCATTATTATTTCATCAGCAGCAGCAGGAGAAGTTTACTTTGAAGACCAAGTGGAGAATTAAGGCGTGTGATATGTTCTCAACCTTGCCTGTGGAGGGTGTAGAGATGGAGCCACTTCTGCTTAGATTTGCTTCCGCATTAGAATAAAGACTTCTGCTGCATAGAAATAAGACTTCCTCTGTGATCATGAGTCCAAGACTCAAGAGACATTGTAATATACTCTGTTATTCGTGGTTATATATATTCTGAATTCAGTTTGTGGAATATATGTATATGTGTGATGAATATCCTGGGCACACATATGCATTAGTTCTTGGTTCCGTGGTTTTCCACTGAATTGAGGGCGTCACAGTTCTCTAGGACTATTCATGTCCTATGAGGCATACGAAAGCGCTGTTCCACCGGTGTGCTTTATTGCAAAGGTGTGGAGCCCCCATCGGGTGGTGAATAACCCGAGCATGTACCTTGAGACGTGGCTTGACTCAAGTACGGCTCGTATGGAAATGATACGGGGCGTATGTTTTTACTATGATATGGACCTGCCTGAAATGATAAACCAATGTGTGCATCATTATTGAGTGGTTTTCTGCAGGTACCTTAACCATGTTAGTACATGTCGTGTAGAAAACATTTGTGAGTGATCGTTTTAGTGCCACCATTTGAAACGTATATGCCGGTATAAAGCCGGTTAGGATTTTATTTTGGTGAGGAAACATAGTACCGTGATGTGTTTTGAACTGCATGAAAAAGAATGTTTGAAAAGAAAAAGAGTAAATTTGGAGTCTAGGATTCTATTAGGGGTTAATGAACTCCTATATTGAACTAAGAGTCAATTGGGAGTATAGATTTATTCACAAAGACTTAGGAGAAACCTCCCCTGTTTTTGGCAGAATTTTGCTGAAGTTGAACAGGACATAACTTTTGTTTAGTTAAACCAATGGAGGTGAGTGATACATTTCTGGAAAGCTATTGAAGTCTGGGAAAGTTATGTCATGCATGGCTAGAGCAAGGAGAGGTTGAACTCGTGGTTAAAGCACTACGCAATTATTACCTACCACCTTAGCTTATTAAGCACCTACATTACTACACAGGTGAAATAGTCCCAATCTCCCAACCCATCATCAAAATCAAGTAACCATAATCATCATATCCAATGTCAAGCTCCCCGCTTAACATCCTCAACTTCCGAATCCATCATCCTCTAATCATGAATAAGTCCAAGCCACTCTTGACCGTGAGCACGGCTGTCATGACAGTTTTGATTCTGCAAAGTTTGCACCACTGTACCCACATGTAGTGATTTCATCCCCCGTTGCTAGGTGGACTAAAAGAACCTCCATTATGCCAATGGCCACGAACCACATTCACACTTCCCAGGTGTGTAGCCAGGAGATCACTACGAAGCCTTTACAAAGGGATTCCCGATGAGCGTGGGCCCACTGAGGTTTCACCCCTAACAGCATACAAGAGGCTCCAACCCCGCTGCAGTGGCCCCCTCTTGGGCCTTGCAGTTCATATGGTAGTCCAGCTGACACCTACTCCCCGCACCATCCAACACACCCATACTACGCCGGGGATACACCTAATTAATTGGCCAAGCTGCCCCATCTCAGCATGTGGTTGGCACGGTAAAGCCAGGTTACATGCTCCATGAACCGGTCCTTAGGATCTAGGCAAGTACTAAACACAAACCCGAGTCTCGTGCACCCAGCATCAACCAAATCATCCAACTTGCCTCGATCCCTACCTCTACATAATCTCATGATATCTCAATTCAAGAGTAAGGTAAACAAATTGATGATCTCACATCCCAATTATCCCATTCTATGCATGGCTAAGCATAAGCATATAAGTAAATGACATGATAAAATAAATCCCAACCCAAGCTACAAGGAAACAAGGTAATGCAATTCTAGGGAAACTTCCTAGCATGGGTTTCATATTTCAATTGACAATGCAAATAATTCTATCTACACATCCTAGAATAGGATCAAAGTGGTCAAGGACACTTGCCTTCTTCCTGCTGCTCTGGGAATGGATAGTCCTGATCTTGGAAGGGAAGAACTTGCTCTGGGGCAGGTTCTACTCATGCCAACACACATAGCAAAAGAAAACAACAATCCATAAGACATAGTTCACACTTTCACTCCACACATACATACATATGATAGTCATTCACAATTCTAAGTGTTGTGGTTACTCTAGATGTGTTGATTTTTAGCCTACATGCACTTTTAAACATATGTATATGATTTCTAACTTTTGTATTCAGATTTCTGTTTGCACACTATATATGAGTTTTCAATTTGAACAAATTCCTTATATTCAATTAATACACTTCTTAGCTACCAAGTTTGCATGAAAGGTAATTTCCTACTCCAAATAGGTTTTCAGACCTTCTACCAAATCCTAAAATGAAGTTTTTGGAGTTAGAGACTTCATCTATCATTTTTTTAATTATGCATACCCATTTTTCTATATTTTTCAGATTTACTTTCTATGTCTAAAAGTGAGTTTTAATATTAAATAGTAGGGCATATCATCTAAACAGAATATGTTCTGATCTAAAATACTAAATAATATATTTTTGAACTTCTCCTCTGATGTAAACTCATTTAAATTTATTTTACCAATTTTCAGAATTATTTCCTAACCTAAAAATATGTCCCTTAAACTAATAAATGTGAATAATCAATTAGACAGATTCATTTCAGCTTAAAATCTATTTTTAACTCACTCTAAAGTTTTCCAAGTGCTAGGAGAGTTTAAATTTGAATTTACAATGTGTTTGCCTCACCTTTTAAATTTAAATCCTAATCACATATTCAAATTTCTGAATTTTAATATCATATAGGGTCAAAAAGGTAAATTCACCCTACTACAGGGTCTAATTTATTATTTCATATATTTCTAGGGGTCTAACTACACATAACAGAGGGGTTTTCCTAATTTTTATTAAGTCCAGGGGCTAAAACTGATTTTTAAATGAATTTACACGAATTTCTGAAGTTCCAGGGGCTAGATCAGAAGTTTCCGGGGCTAGCTCGTATTTTCCGAGATCCCTAGGGGGTAGCGTGTAAAAATCCCAGCCTTTATAATGCGGGGCCGACGTGGACCGTCCGATTTAAAACAGACGGCTGAGATTATAACGTCGAACCGGTACGCGCGGGTTTTAATTCTACCGTGCGATTTAATATAGACGGCGCACAAGCCGCCAAGTCGCCCTAGCCGGAGCCAGCCTGTGCTGCCCGGCCGCCGGAAAACTTCGGATCTTCGTCTATTCCTCCTAAAATTGGGATTTCATGGCATAGATCGGTAGAGGGGAGGTCGGGGATCTCACCTCGGGGTTTTTCTTAAGGTCGGAGGCCCTGGAAGGCGGTCAGCGACGAGGTCCGAGATGGAATCGCGGCGATGCACGTCGGAGTTGTGTTTAGAGCGCAATCTACAGAGTTTTCTGCACCTGCGTGTTTCCCCGGAGGCGATGGAACAAGATCGGCGCAATAGATCAGAAATCCCGAGCGAAGGTCGAGAGAAAAAGGTGATCGGAGCTTCTGTTCTTACCGGGAGGAAAAACAGCCGATCGGGTGGGGAAAACAGGGCGATGCCGGCGTTTATATAGACGGGGGAGGGAGGCGTGTCGGTTGTGATCGAGTTGGAGTCGTCCGGGACCAGAATTCGGCTGGGGAACGCGGTTTTCCGGGGTGGTTTGGATTCGGGCGCGCGGAGGAGTCCCGGCCGTTGGCGCGAGCGAGAGGTGTGGGATGACACGCGGGTCCCGCGTGTCAGTGAGAGGGAGAGAGGAGCGCGCGGCTGTGGGCTGGCGCGGGAAATGTTGGGCCGGCCGGTGGGTTTCGGCCCACTAGCCGGTTTTTTTTCTTTTTCTTTTTCTTTTTCCTTTTCTTTTCTGGTTTGATTTAAATTTGAATTCCAATTTCTGCACCACATGCAACACGTCCAAAAATTTTTAAATTCCCCTCTTAACAGATTTTGGGGTGTTACAGCTCTACCCCCCTTAAAAGAAATCTCGTCCTCGAGATTGGTGGTTCTAGGAAAACAATTCCGGAAACTGTGCCTTAAGCTCGTCTTCTCGCTCCCATGTGGCTTCCTCTTTCGAGTGATGCTTCCACTGCACCTTGCACATCCGGATTCTTTTATTTCTTGTGAGGCGTTCCATTGTCTCCAAAATCTTGAATGGTTGCTCGGCATAAGACAGATCCTCAGCTACGTCAACCTCATTCATGGGTAACATCTCTTCAGTCGTCCTCAGACATTTCTTGAGTTGTGACACATGGAATACGTCATGCACATCTGATAGGCGAGCCGGCAGTTCTAGTTGATATGCCACTTCGCCTTTCCTCTCCAGAACTTGAAAGGATCCGATGTATCGAGGTGATAACTTCCCTTTCACCTTGAACCGACGAAGTCCTCAGATAGGGGACACCTTGAGGTAGACATAGTCCCCCACGTTGAAAACGAGCTCTCTTCTTCGTACATCGGCATAACTCTTTTGTCGTGTCTGTGCTATCCTCAAGTTGTTGCGGATTTCCCTCACTTTCGCCTCGGCTTCTTGTAGTACTTCGGGCCCAAACACTTTACTTTCCCCCATTTGGTTCCAAAATAGGGGAGTTCTGTACTTCCTCCCATACAAAGCCTCAAATGGTGACATCTTCATACTAGCCTGATAGCTGTTATTATAGGAGAACTCCGCATACGGTAAGTTCTTATCCCAACTCCTATTGTTCTTGAGTGCACATGCTCTCAACATATCCTCAAGGATCTTATTGGTTCTTTCCGTCTGTCCGTCAGTCTGGGGATGATAGGCAGAACTAAATTCAAATGAGTTCCCATGGTTTCATGTAACTTCTACCAGAACCTTGAGGTGAACTGTGTCCCTCAATCTGACACTATCTTCTTTGGCACTCCATGGAAACACACGATCCTTGACATGTATAATTCTGCCAATTTGGATCCGCTGTAGCTTTCTTTCACGGGGATGAAATGAGCTACCTTGGTTAGCCTGTCGATGATGACGCATATCGAATCATATCCTGATTGGGTCCTAGGTAGTCCCACTATGAAATCCATACCGATTTCTTCCCATTTCCATTCAGGAACTTTAAGTGGTTGCAATAATCCCGCGGGTCGTTGTTCTGCTTTCACCAACTGACATGTGTCACATAGGGCAACATGTTCCGCGACATCTCGCTTCATGCCATACCACCAATATCTGCTCTTGAGGACATGGTACATCTTCGTACTCCCACGATGAATGGAATAGTCGGAATCATGAGCCTCCTTTAAAATCAATTCACGGATCTCCTTCACTTCAGGCACACAAATTCGTTTCCCGTGCCACACCGTACCATGTTCATCCTCTCTGAACCTAGGGGCTTTATTATCCTTGATGAGTTCTCTGATTTCTTGTATCTTCTCATCAGTCTTTTGACCGTTGCGTATATCTTGCTCTAATGTGGAGTCCACTTCCATGGCGATGGCTTCACCACTATTCACCAGACATAGATTGAGTTTTATAACATTGTCCTTCAATTCTGCAGGCATGTCCTTCAAGCTCAACCTATTGACCTGCACTTTCCGGCTTAAAGCATCTGCCACGACATTCGCTTTCCTTGGATGATAGTTGATGCCCACATCAAAGTCGTTGATTAGCTCTAACCATCTCCTTTGTCTGTTGAGATCTGGTTGTGTGAAAATATACTTTAAGCTCTTATGATCCGTATATATCTCTGTCCTTTTTCCCATCAAATAATGCCGCCAGATCTTCAATGCGTGTACCACCGCAGCTAGCTCTTGGTCATGTATAGGATAGTTCTTCTCATGTTTCCGGAGCTGCCGGGACGCATAAGCCACGACATGCCCCTCGTGCATGAGAACACATCCCAACCGGTTTCCAGAGGCATCGTAGTACACCGAAAAGTTCTTCTGCATATATGGCATAACTAGCACTGGGGCTGTTGTCAATCTTTTCTTAAGCTCTTGAAAACTCGTCTCGCACTTCGGTGTCCATGTGAATGTGATTCCCTTCTCCAACAATTTGGTGAGGGGTCTCGAAATCTCGGAGAAACCCTCGATAAACCTTCGATAATACCCAGCCAATCCTAAGAAGCTTCGAACTTCCCCGACATTCTCAGGGGTCTTCCACTTCTGTACACCCTCGATCTTGGCGGGGTCTACAGAGATTCCTCCCTCCGAGATTATATGTCCTAAGAAGGGAACTCTCTTCAACCAAAATTCACACTTGCTCAGCTTGGCATGTAGTTGGTGTTCTCTCAGTTTTTGCAACACCAACCTTAGGTGTTTCTCATGTTCTTCTTCATCTTTGGAGAAGACGAGAATGTCATCTATGAAAACCAACACAAATTTGTCCAGATATTCAATGAATATCTTGTTCATGAGATACATGAAGTATGTCGGGGCATTGGTTAGCCCGAAAGGCATGACGGTGTATTCATACAGTCCGTACCAAGATACGAAAGCTGTCTTTGGAATATCAGTTTGCCTTATCTTAAGTTGGTGGTATCCCGACCTGAGATCAATTTTCGAGAACACACAAGCTCCTCTCAACTGATCAAACAAGTCTTCAATGCGGGGTAATGGGTACTTGTTCTTGATGGTTACTTCATTCAACGCATGGTAGTCTACGGACAACCTTTGGGTTCCGTCCTTCTTGGGCACAAATATCACTGGAGCTCCCCATGGTGAGGAACTAGGACGAATGTACCCCTTCTCTGTCAACTCTCTTAAATGTTCCTTGAGTTCTTCCAGCTGTTTAGAGTCCATCCAATAAGGCCTCTTGTATATCGGAGTTGTTCCAGGCACTAGCTCAATCGCGAATTCCACTTCACGATAGGGAGGCATACCTGGCAACTCCTCCGGAAAAACATCTGGATATTCCCTGATGATCCTGATCTCCTCCACTTTCACCTCAACTTGATTGAGTTTAATGTCCCTCCTAAGCTCTTGTATAGTTATGAACTTTACTCTTGTGCCACTAGGGTGAGTTAGTTCCACCGTTCTTGTCGAACAATGGATGATTCCTTTATGTTTGGTCAACCAATCCATACCCAAAATAATATCTATCCCTTGTGAATCTATCACTATGAGGTTGGCAGTAAATACTACCCCATTAATGTCTAGATTCACCTTGGGACACACTTGTCTTGTCCTTATTTCTCCACCTGGAGAGTTCACTGCTAGCATATGGTTCATTTGTGTGGTTGCTAGATCATGCTTCTTAACAAACCCTTGAGCAATGAACGAGTGGGTAGCACCAGAATCAAACAACAGGGTTGCAATGTGTAAATTGGCAGGAAACTTACCAACTACCACGTCAGGTGCCTCTTGTGCCTCCTCCGTGGTCACGTGGTTCACCCGTTCTCGCATAACATTCTGCTATTGCGGCTGCATGGGCTTCTTCTTTGGGGACTTATGAGCGTAGTGCCCCACTTCACCACAGTTGAAGCATTGCACCCCAACCTTAGGTGCTTGGCCTTTGTTGTCTTGGGGTTGGTTCTGTGGTCCTTGCACTGCTGGTCGAGGTTGATATGTGGGACGAGACTGCTGTACAAACTGACGCTGCGGCCGTGCTGGTGCTGATGGAGGCCTGAAATTCGGGTTGTACCCTCTCGGTGATGAGTAGGGTACCACAGCACGGCTAGTCTGCCCCGCGGGTGGCTGCATCAGTCGTGGGCGTGTGTTGCTCCCCAGGCTTGGTGTGACCATCCCGCCTTCCTCTTGTTTTCATTTTCCAAGGCCTTCGGCTTCCTCTCCACAACAAATGCTCTGTCCACCATCTTTTGGAAGCTTTCATACTCGTTGGAGGACATTGCACATTGCATCTCCGCAGTAAGTCCTTCCACAAAGCAGTCCTGTTTCTGCTCATCAGTTTCGATGTCCCGTGGTGCATAACGGGATAGTTGGGTGAACTTAGTGAGGTATTCCCTCACAGTCATGTTTCCTTGCTGCAGCCCCAAGAACTCCTTCCTCTTGTTTTTGAGTTCACCCCTTGGTATGTAATGGTTGCGAAAACTGCGCTTGAACTCTTCCCAAGTGATGTTCTCAGGGTCATGATGGGCTGCTACGTAAGCGGTCCACCAATCAGCAGCAGGTCCATGCAATTGGTGAGAGGCAAACAGCACCCTCTCATACCCTTGGCATTGTATGATCCTCATCTTGCTCTCAATGGTCTTTAGCTAGTCATCTGCCTCCAGAGGTTCAGCAGCACTTGCAAACTTTGGAGGTTGAGTGCCTAGAAACTCACTCAACCTTGGTTGGCGTGGTGAAGCTTGTGGAGGTGGAACTTGATGCAAGTTGGCCACCACTTGATTTAGGCTCTGGATGAGCTGATTTTGATTTTCAAGCATTTGGTGGATGGGATCAACTCCTTCCCGACGACCACTCCTGTCTTGCCCTCCGGAAAGGTGAGGGTTGCCGGCCTCATCGTTGTTGTTGGCGGGGTTGGCACCACGACCCCTTCCTCTTCCGGCCACCTATCATGATCAACCAAATGGCAATTTAAAGCATTACGTATTAACTTACCAATTTTGCTTGTTTAAACTTTCAAATTTTGAGACCTTATTTCATTTATATTTTCTGAGGATTTCATGTCTTACGCGAACATAAATGCACTCTTAATTCATATGGGTTCACACACCAAAGCAAGACAACCTGAAGACGAGGTTGTGGACAAACGCCCATGGCTTCCACAACTCACGTCACACACCAAGCATTAACACACCATTAACTAAGATAACGACTCGACTACTCGACAACCTGCTAAACTAAGGGAAAGGACTCTACACTACTCGTATCACTGAGCTGGCTCCTCGGGATCTTCCTTGTTATTGCGGCTGCCCTCTGACTCCGCTTTGGGTGGGGAAGCTGCTGGTGGAGAAGCGCGGTGACGCCTGCTCGCCCGTCGATCTGGGGAGTCAGGAGTCCATGTGTTATTCACAGTGACACACAGTTCATTCCCATCTCCTCTTTCTCTCTCCCTCAAGCTGGCTCGAAGCAACGCCTCAGTCTCCTTCAGGGTGTCACGTACATCCTGAAGCTCCTGCTGACACTCCTGCAGTCGAGTGCTGAGCATAGCAGCATCCTCCAAGCACAAGTCCATGTGCTCATGGGAAGTCCCCTGCTGCACTGGCGGGTACTTGTACTCTGTTGTACCACTCTCACGCTGGAGGACATACATGTACTCAGTCCTGTTCAGGTGGCGACGATAGATGTGACTCCGGCAGGTGATTGCCTCCCAGGTGACATCCTTCTCTGCATCGACCTGTGTCGCTCGACAAGATGGAGAGCGGTGGATCTTGAGCAGCTGATTTTCATGGATAATCCTCATTTCTGAACACCATTCTTCCCGCTTCTCACGGATGGTTCAGGTGGAGCTGTAGTGTATGATTAGCTTGCCCGTATTGCCGGCGGCTTGGAGCATGCGTCGAAGACGGCGCAACAAGCCTCCTACTGCCAATCCGTAAGAGAGATACGTCACCGGACGGTTCTCCTCTCTCTGGGCAAGGGCAACTACGGGAACTCTCCCTCCGGTGGACTTGCGGGCTGTGCGGATCATGCGAACCATCTAAAACATAAAGCATTTAAAATTAAGTTAGATAAGATTTTAAACAAAAATCCTATTTTGAATAAAAGTTGGGGTAAGATGAATAAAGTGACCCCATTAAATAACACTTTTCAACCCACACCTTTGTAAAATAGTTTTTAAGAAAATAGGGTCCTTAAATACGTCCATTTCTACCTAGGTCCACGTTCCTACGGGCAACCTTCGCTCTGATACCACTTCAATCACACCCGGTTTCTCCGAAGAACAACCGAGTGAATATCACATGTATGCTAGGATTATTTTCTCATACATGTGATGACAAATAGTGAAGCATCATTTATTACAAGCCAGGTGTTGAATATAAATATGTCTTACAAAGCATACGTCTCGATGGACGATAATAAGTGGGGGAATATTATTCTTGTGGGCTCCGTCACAGGCGTTGCCCGGGGGACTCCATGAACCTAGAATCCTTCTTCGGGTCCGATGTTTTGGTCATTGAACACCACATCATCCCCTTGACCTGAGCAGCAATTTAAACCAACAAATATGCAAGTTTGAGTACCGTTGGTACTCAGCAAGTGGGGGAAAGTTATGTCATGCATGGCTAGAGCAAGGAGAGGTTGAACTCGTGGTTAAAGCACTACGCAATTATTACCTATCACCTTAGCTTATTAAGCACCTACATTACTACACAGGTGAAATGGTCCCAATCTCCCAACCCATCATCAAAATCAAGTAACCATAATCATCATATCCAATGTCAAGCTCCCTGCTTAACATCCTCAACTTCCAAATCCATCATCCTCTAATCATGAATAAGTCCAAGCCGCTCTTGACCGTGAGCACGGCTGTCATGACAGTTTTGACTCTGCAGAGTTTGCACCACTGTATCCACATGTAGTGATTTACTCCCCCGTTGCCGGGTGGACTAAAAGAACCTCCTTTATGCCAGTGGCCACGAACCACATTCACACTTCCCAGGTGTGTAGCCAGAAGATCACTACGAAGCCTTTACAAAGGGATTCCCGACGAGCATGGGCCCACTGAGGTTTCACCCCTAACAGCATACAAGAGGCTCCAACCCCGCTGCAGTGGCCCCCTCTTGAGCCTTGCGGTTCATATGGTAATCCAGCTGACACCTACTCCCCACACCATCCAACACACCCATACTACGCCAGGGATACACCTAATTAATTGGCCAAGCTGCACCATCTCAGCATGTGGTTGGCACGGTAAAGCCAGGTTACATGCTCCATGAACCGGTCCTTAGGATCCAGGCAAGTACTAAACATAAACCTGAGTCTCGTGCACCCAGCACCAACCAAATCATCTAACTTGCCTCGATCCCTACCTGTACATAATCTCATGATATCTCAATTCAAGAGTAAGGTAAACAAATTGATGATCTCACATCCCAATTATCCCATTCTAAGCATGGCTAAGCATAAGCATATAAGTAAATGACATGATAAAGTAAATCCCAACCCAAGCTACAAGGAAACAAGGTAATGCAATTCTAGGGAAACTTCCTAGCATGGGTTTCATATTTCAATTGACAATGCAAATAATTATATCTACACATCCTAGCATAGGATCAAAGTGGTCAAGGACACTTGCCTTCTTCCTGCTGCTCTGGGAATGGATAGTCCTGATCTTAGAAGGGAAGAACTTGCTCTGGGGCAGGTTCTACTCATGCCAACACACATAGCAAAAGAAAACAACAATCCATAAGACATAGTTCACACTTTCACTCCACACATACATACATATGATAGTCATTCACATTTCTATGTGTTGTGGTTACTCTAGATGTGTTGATTTTTAGCCTACATGCACTTTTAAACATATGTATATGATTTCTAACTTTTGTATTCAGATTTCTGTTTGCACACTATATATGAGTTTTCAATTTGAACAAATCCCTTATATTCAATTAATACACTTCTTAGCTACCAAGTTTGCATGAAAGGTAATTTCCTACTCCAAATAGGTTTTCAGACCT
The DNA here is from genome assembly GCA_030760725.1 of Neostapfia colusana. Classification (NCBI taxonomy): domain Eukaryota; kingdom Viridiplantae; phylum Streptophyta; class Magnoliopsida; order Poales; family Poaceae; genus Neostapfia; species Neostapfia colusana. The sequence goes on from JASWHV010000011.1 coordinate 25,179,222, forward strand.
TCTACCAAATCCTAAATTGAAGTTTTTGGAGTTAGAGACTTCATCTATCATTTTTTAATTATGCATACCCATTTTCCTATATTTTCAGATTTACTTTCTATGTCTAAAAGTGAGTTTTAATATTAAATAGTAGGGCATATCATCTAAACAGAATAGGTTCTGATCTAAAATACTAAATAATATATTTTTGAACTTCTCCTCTGATATAAACTAATTTAAATTTATTTTACAAATTTTCAGAATTATTTCCTAACCTAAAAATGTGTCCCATATAACTAATAAATGTGAATAATCAATTAGACAGATTCATTTCAGCTTAAAATCTATTTTTAACTCACTCTAAAGTTTTCCAAGTGCTAGGAGAGTTTAAATTTGAATTTACAATGTGTTTGCCTCACCTTTTAAATTTAAATCATAATCACATGTTCAAATTTCTGAATTTTAATATCATATAGGGTCAAAAAGGTAAATTCACCCTACTACAGGGTCTAATTTATTATTTCATAAATTTCCAGGGGTCTAACTACACATAACAGAGGGGTTTTCCTAATTTTTATTAAGTCCAGGGGCAAAAACTGATTTTTAAATGAATTTACACGAATTTCTGAAGTTCCAGGGGCTAGATCAGAAGTTTTTGGGGCTAGCTCGTATTTTCCGAGATCCCCAGGGGGTAGCGCGTAAGAATCCCGGCCTTTATAATGCGGGGCCGACGTGGACCGTCCGATTTAAAACAGACGGCTGAGATTATAACGTCGAACCGGTACGCGCGGGTTTTAATTCTACCGTGCGATTTAAAATAGACGGCGCACAAGAGGCCACGTCACCCTGGCCGGAGCCAGCCCGCAGAGCCCGGCGGCGCGCGGCGGCGGGAGGTGGCGATCTCGCCGGAAAATTTCGGATCTTCGTCTATTCCTCCTAAAACTGGGATTTCATGGCATAGATCGGTAGAGGGGATGTCGGGGATCTCACCTCGGGGTTTTTCTTGAGCTCGGAGGCCCTGGAAGGCGGTCGGCGACGAGGTCCGAGATGGAATCGCGGCGATGCACGTCGGAGTTGTGTTTAGAGCGCAATCTACCGAGTTTTCTGCACCTGCGTGTTTCCCCGGAGGTGGTGGAACAAGATCGGCGCGTTAGATCAGAAATCCCGAGCGAAGGTCGAGAGAAAAAGGTGATCGGAGCTTCGGTTCTCACCGGGAGGAAAAACAGCCGATCAGGTGGGGAAAACGGGGCGATACCGGCGTTTATATAGACGGGGGAGGGCGGCGTGTCGGTTGTGATCGAGTTGGAGTCGTCCGGGACCAGAATTCGGCTGGGGAACGCGGTTTTCCGGGGTGGTTTGGATTCGGGCGCGTGGAGGAGTCCCGGCCGTTGGCGCGAGCGAGAGGTGGGGGATGACACGCGGGTCCCGCGTGTCAGTGAGAGGGAGAGAGGAGCGCGCGGCTGTGGGCTGGCGCAGGAAATGTTGGGCCGGCCGGTGGGTTTTGGCCCACTGGCCGGGGGGTTTTTTCTTTTTCTTTTTCCTTTTATTTTCTGGTTTGATTTAAATTTGAATTCCAATTTGAATTTGAATTTCTGCACCACATGCAACACGTCCAAAAATTTTTAAGTTCCCCTCTTAACAGATTTTGGGGTGTTACATACACCGTTGGAAAGCTGAATGTGGCCTAGAGGGGGGGGGGTTAATAGGCCTTTAAAGATTCCTGCACACTTAATAAAGTTATCAGAAACTTGACTGACCGGACTAGTCCGGTTGTGTGGGCGGACTAGTCCGGTGTGCTGAATTATTTGAGTTAATTAAGTGTGTGTCATAAATTTAATTTCTCAGCAGCGGAATGAGAACAACAGTTTTTTATAAATTAAATTTATTGTATGGATGCACGTGCAAACTTATAAGGAACTCAAACGATGACTAGCAAACTAGTGATCTAATGTATCAAAATGTAAAACAAATTAGAGACAAGAGACACGAATTTTTACCGAGGTTCGATCTCACCAAGAGATCTACGTCCTCGTTGAGGAAGCTCACACAGAGCCGGGTTCCCAACCCTTTCCCTCTTCAAGTCACCACACAGGCCGACTTGACTTCACTATCAAGTGTAATCACCGTGTTTATGGGGCAACCTCACACGTTGAGGGCTCCCACAAGAATTACAATGAGAAGTTGATCAAATACACTCAAAAAGATTACAATGCAGAATATGAGTGTAGAGAGATCAAACCCCAAGAGCTCACAACAAAGGAACGACGATCTCCCAATCCCAAATCCAAGTATTTTATTGATCTTCACCTTTTTGCACCTTAGATGTGTGGGGAGACGTGTTTTTGGGCTCTTGGGACAGGTGGCGGCGCTAGGGTTTCAGTTTTTGACAGTATGAGTCGTGTCTCATCAGGGAAAAGACGAAGGACCTCTTTTTATAGGCTTTCCCAAAAAGTTACCGTTGTTAAACCTACTACCGGACTAGTCCGGTATATGATCGGACTTGTCCGGTCTCCTTCCAGTGGGTTAACCGGACTAGTCCGGTCCACAAACCGGACTTGCCAGTGCTATGTGAAATGGGGTTTCAGAAACTTCAGCGGACTAGTCTTGTCGCTTGGATGGACTAGTCCGCAGTCCTCTAAATAGGACAACAGAGACATGACCGGACTAGTCCGGTCTAAAACCGGACTTGTCCGGTTGCATTCCAGTGAGCTGACCGGACTAGTCCGGTTCACAAGGCGGACTAGTCCGGTGCACTATGTTTGCGTCTTTCAGAAAGTTAAACGGACTAGTCCGGTCCATGAACGGAGTAGTTCGGTTTTCAGTGGATTTTAGTTGATTTTTAAACCCCTTACCCTTACGCAAAGTCATGAGCTCTTGGGATGTGTCTCTCTCACACACAACCTATACATTTATATCTACTTTGCTCCTCTAAATTCCACTGACGTCTTCCTTTTCGGGCACCACTCTATTTTTCACCTTTTTGTGTGTGCCGAGCCAGTTCACTTTGTTTATCCTGCAATCATCTTAATAGTTTCATTAGGATCTCATATGTTCGTCATCAATTAGCCAAAACCCACAAGGGATATCCTAGATGCACTTACAATCTCCCCCTTTTTGGTGATTGATGACAACCATTTGAGATATCACAATTGAGAATAAAAGGTTGATTTTCATAAGGTGTGCACATATGAGAATAATAAAGAATTCACAAAAAGCTTCTCACATATGCACACACCTTATGGTGGGGTGCCTCACAGGTGTGTGATAAACAAAATGTGATAAATTAAAGACAAACAGTAGTGAACATGTAAGTGGGCATTAGAGCATAGTACATCACACATAAGAAAAGAAATAGTGCATTACAAGATTTTTAAAAATAGGTACATGTCCTTGATCACAAAATATCTTAATAACATATAAGTAATACTAGATAGAAAAAGTCCAAGTCTAATCTCAATCTTCCATCTCAATCTCTCCCCCTTTGGCATCAAGACACCAAAAAGGGAAAAATTGAGGGGAATCACTCATCGCTGCCTCCTCCGTCAGTCTCAGTCTGATCTTCATCTTCAGCATCCACGGGAGCAGGATCTGCCTTTGAGTCCTCGGAGGCGGGCAGTGATCCAACGGGCTCAATCTCAAGCTTTGCACAGATAGACTTGATATTGGCATTGATGTACTGTTGATGTTTCTTCCTTGCAAGCTTTTCTTTGCGTTGCCTGTCTTCGATCTTACGGCAGCAGGCAAAGATGGAGGAGAGCATCTTGAGGATGCCGCTAGATGATTCTTGGGCAGGTGGAGAACCAGGAGGAGCAGCTGCAGACCTAGTGTCATCATGAGCTTGCTTTGATCTCCTCTCCACTGGTGGAGAGAACGGGGCATTTGGAGCCGGAGCGAGAGTGTACTCGGTGGGTTTTTCCGGCTTCAACCCCGTATGCTTGACATCCTTGACAAACTCGAGTCCCGTCACTTTCTCAATCATGTACATGATATACGGTGTGTATCCACAGGACCTATTGGGGGTAATTGAGATGTTCACAATGTCGTTGTAGATATACTCAGAGACATTGAATGGTCTCCTCCCACTAATGACCTTCATGAGAGTCCTCAAGGTTCCTTGTATAGTTCCTACATCTCCATCCTTTGGAGCTATTGTCTTTCTCAAGACTCTATTTAGGACCACAAAGAAGGGCTTTAGATATTTGATGGTGGGGGGAACATATGGCATCCTTGTGTCATAGAGAAACTCAAGCTCTTCCTTCTCCAGGGGTTTCAGATTATGGATGACCAGTTCATGATCCAAAGTGTTTTGGAGGTGAAGAATTCTAGCAAATTCATCATATGTGACACTATACCTTGAACCATGAGTCATCCAAGTAAGACTGTCTCCATCATCCCGAGCAAAGTAGAGAGTGGAGTAAAACTGGGTAATGACTTCATTGTTCCAGTCATACTCAAAAGATAGCAGGTCCGTCAGACGGTGCCTCTCTAACGCTTCCACCATCTCACGAAAGGCAGGATACCCCTTTGACTTCAGATATTCAACATTTAGCCATTGGCTCTCTACTACGGGGTTCTTCATCTTCATGTACACATGCTCATAGTAGTCTGCATGGAAGTTGCTCCAGAACCTCAGGTCAGAGCATTGCTTAGGTCGGTCATACACTTGAATCTTCCTGAAATTATCAGCTAGTTCACTTCCTTTTCCAGTGAAATCCTCACTTGAAGGCTGCCTGTTGCGGTGAACGGGATTTTTCATTTTCAGAGGCCCAATGGGGCCACTAGCAAGTCCCTTCCCTTTATTGAGAACTATTCTTGGCCCTGACGAGCCCTCAGCAGCATCTTTCCTTTGAGGCCTTTTGATAATGACTTTCCTCTTCTTAGGTAGATTGTCGTCGGAGGGTGGAGAGTGAGCATTGACATCATGTCTCTTCTTCATCACTCCCTCCTTAGCTCTCCTCACTGTTTCACGTTGAACTTCTTCGTCAATGTGAAAAGAGCCGTCATCTGATCCTGAAGACATGATGCCTGATAAGGAGTTTAAGGATTAGATGCAAACGGACGTATTATCGACTTCAAATGGAAGTGTAGGGGTTCAACTGTCAGAGACCGGACTTGTCCGGTTTCAGAGTGCGGACTAGTCCGGTGGACCGGACTTGTCCGCATCTGAGCGTCGGACTAGTCCGTCCTAGCATAAGAACCCTAAATTGAATGTTTCATTTGAAACAACTCTCCTATCTAAGGACACAAGGGTAGGAAAGTGGTAGGAATACATCTATTTATGCAATGTACATCCTTTTGAAATCAAAGGAAACTAGCTAGAGCTAGAAAAATTGAGATTTTGGTTTTGGGGGGGGGGGATTTACCAAGATTTGAAGATTCGCGTTGAAGGAGTGGCAATCAGTCCGGATGAGTCCGGAAAGTAGGATCCCCTCGTCGAAAAGAGGCTTTTTCACGGAGAAAATTCCGAGTTTGAGGGCTCAACTCGAAAATCACTTTGGGAGCTAGGGTTTAGGAGAGAGGGTGAGACAAAGTGCTTATGAGTGGAGAGGGAGGCGTTTGGTCTGGCCAACTGCTTCTATATGCGACTGACCGGACTAGTCCGGTACCCCTGAGTTAACCTAATTGTTGTCTGTCCGGACTAGTCTGGTTGGAAATCGGACTAGTCCATTTCCAACAGACTTGATACATATATAGATAACTAATAGTGATCCAAGGACAACAATTTTGCAAGTAGTCTTGGTGATTACGACCAGTAGGCAATCAGCAATCGAACAATGGTCATAATCCACAAGATTTATTCATTAAAAATAGTTTTCTGAGTAGAAAGGAGAGGAGGAGCATTTTTGACAATACGGAGGAACAATTTAAGTTGCAACAAGGTATGCAATGTTTCAAGCCACATTTCGAGAGTCAAGAATGTTTAGCTCATTTCTTAGTTCACAGAACCTTTTCTCATCTAATGGTTTGGTAAAAATATCTGCAAGTTGTTTTTCAGTCCTAACATGTGAAATAGCTATGTCACCTTTTAATGAATGATCTCTAAGAAAGTGATGACGGATGTCTATGTGCTTAGTTCTTGAGTGCTCTACAGGGTTGTGTGCAATCTTTATAGCACTTTCATTATCGCATAGAAGCGGGATATGACTTAGATTGTAGCCGTAGTCCCTAAGAGTTTGTTGCATCCAAAGCAGTTGCGCACAGCAACTACCGGCTGCAACATACTCTGCTTCCGCTGTGGAAAGAGCAATGGAGTTTTGCTTTTTAGATGACCAAGAAACGAGGGACCTACCAAGAAATTGACAGGTCCCTGACGTGCTCTTTCTATCGACTTTGCATCCTGCATAGTCGGCGTCGGAATACCCTATCAAGTTAAACTTGGATCCTTTGGGATACCAAAGGCCCAAGTTGGGTGTGTGCACAAGGTACCTTAGGATTCTTTTTACAGCAATTAAGTGACACTCTTTAGGTGCGGCTTTAAACCTTGCACACATGCAAACACTAAGCATAATATCTGGCCTAGATGCACATAAGTATAGTAAGGAGCCAATCATGGACCGATATACCTTTTGGTCCACATTTGTACCGTCTTCATTGAGGTCGAGATGTCCGTTGATGGCCATGGGTGTCTTGATGGGCTTGGCTTTGTCCATATTGAATTTCTTGAGAATGTCTTGTGTATATTTAGTTTGGCTTATAAATGTACCTTCTCTCAGTTACTTTACTTGAAATCCCAGGAAGAACTTCAATTCACCCATCATTGACATCTCGAACCTGTCTGTCATTATTTTGCTAAATTCTTCACAGAAGGACTCGTTAGTGGATCCAAAGATAATGTCATCAACATAAATTTGACAAACGAATAAATGATCATCAAAATGTTTAGTAAAGAGTGTATAGTCAGCTTTACCAATTTTGAATCCATTTTGAATCAGAAAATCTCTAAGGCACTCATACCAGGCTCGAGGAGCCTGTTTGAGGCCATAGAGAGCCTTACGCAGTTTATAGACATGGTTGGGATACTTCTGATCTTCGAACCCCGGTGGCTGCTCCACATAGACTTCCTCCTTTATCGGACCATTGAGAAAGGCACTCTTGACGTCCATTTGATACAACTTAAAATTATGGTGAGTAGCATATGCCAATAAAATGCGAATGGACTCAAGTCTAGCTACAGGAGCGAAGGTTTCATCGAAATACAAACCTTGCACTTGAGAATAACCTTTGGCCCCCAACCTCGCTTTATTTATTGTCTCTACTCCATGTTCATCTTGCTTGTTCGGAAAGACCCATTTGGTTCCAACGATGTTCGCCCTTGGTCTTTCCACCAGCTCCCACACTTCATTTCTTTTGAAGTTGTTCAGCTCCTCTTGCATCGCAATCACCCAGTCTGGATCCCTCAAGGCTTCTTCTACCCTGTATGGCTCCAGAAAAGACACAAAAGAATAGTGTTCACAGAAATTTGCAATTTTAGATCTAGTAGTTACTCCCTTAGCAATATCTCCAATGATATTGTTGACAGGATGGTCCCTTTGCACAAACTGATGTACTCTTGGGTGTGGAATTTGTGTAGTTGCTTGTTCTTCATTGTCTTCATGTGTCATGTCTCCCCCTAGATCATTCCTTCCATGATCATCTTGATTTTCTTGATCTTCCTCAACCTGATCTTGTGTAGGAGCTCCCCCTCGATCATTGCTTCCTTGTTGAAATTCATCTTGTGTCTCCTCTCGTGGTAGGATATCACCAAGTGCCATTTTCTTCAACGCTTCACATGGAGCTTCCTCCTTATCTAGCATAGACTTATCGACTTGATCCACTTGTGAGCCGTTAGTTTCATCGAACACTACGTCACGCGCTACTTCAACAAGGCCGAACACTTTGTTGAAGACACGATAGGCGTAGGCATTCGATTCATATCCGAGCAAGAATCCTTCATCGGACTTCGAAGCAAACTTCGAGGCCCTTGGTTTCTTGTTCAGAATAAAACATTTGCAACCAAAAACTTTGAAATAGGACACGTTAGGCTTTTTACCCGTGAGAAGCTCATATGGAGTTTTCTTTAGTAGTCGATGAAGGTACAACCGATTTGTGGCATAACAAGCGGTGTTCACCGCTTCTGCCCAAAATCGGTCTGACGTCTTGTATTCATCCAACATTGTTCTCGCCATTTCGATCAATGTTCTGTTCTTCCTTTCAGCCACCCCGTTTTGTTGAGGAGAGTAGGGTGCCGAGAATTCATGCTTTATACCTTCTTCATTGAGATATTCCTCAACTTGGGTATTCTTGAGTCTGTCCCATTGTCACTTCTGATATTCTTTACGGTTGATGAGAATTCATTTTGAGCTCTTTTCAAGAACTTCTTGAGGATTCCCTGAGTTTCTGATTTATCATACAAGAAAAATACCCAGGTAAATCTTGAAAAATCATCAACAATTACTAAACCGTATTTGTTACCGCCGATGCTGATGTACGCAATTGGACCAAAGAGATCCATGTGGAGAAGTTCCAGCGGTCTAGCAGTGGTCATCACATTCTTGGCGGGGTGTGGTGCTCCAACTTGTTTTCCTGTTTGACAAGCGCTGCACGGCCTGTCTTTTTCAAAAACCACATCCTTAAGACCACGGATGTGACCACCTTTTAGAAGTTTCTGTAGATTTCTCATTCCAACATGGGCTAGCCGTCTATGCCACAGCCATCCCATGTTGGTCTTAGCAACCAAGCAAGTGTTGAGTTCGGCTTTATCTTTGTTAAAGTCAACAAGATAAAGCTTTCCCTTCAACAATCCCTTGAATGCAATCGAGCCATCGCTTCTTCTAAAGACGGTCACACCCTCATTTGTGAATAAACAGTTGTAACCTTTGTCGCATAGTTGAGATATTGATAAAAGATTATAATCTAGAGAGTCCACATGTAAAACATTAGATAAGTTGTGTTGAGAGGATATTTCAATGTTACCACTACCAAGGACCTTTCCTTGGCTGTTGTCTCCAAAGTATATACCTTCACTTGGATCCTTGTTGCACTCGTATTCCACAAACATACCTCTCTCTCCGGTCATATGATTTGTGCATCCACGATCTAGCACCCACTTAGATCCACCGGAGGAGTAAGCCTGAAAAATAGAATTATTTCTGGGTTTTAGGTACCCAAGCTTGCTTTGGTCCTCTCAGGTTAGTCACAAGAGTCTTGGGCACCCACACACAAGTTTTCAAGTTCTTGTGGCGTGGCCCTGTATATTTAGCAATGACTTTTCCATACTTGTTTTTCATGAGAACATAAGAAGCATCAAATGTATGGAACAGTGTTTGTAGCTCAGATTCATGGGATTTTTCTTTAACAAAAATGATCCTATTCTTAGCATGATTAGAAGTAGAGATGTGTTTATTCCTGTCAAAGCCAAGACCATCTTTGACATTGGGAGGTCTAGTGATCCTATATGCACTTCGTGCATATTTGATCTTCTCCTTATCAAAGATGCCGTTTTGAGAAGAATGCATGTCATGTGGGGTTGAAGCATTAGAAATTACATTCTTCTTACTAGAGCAAGTGCAGGTTCTTACTGTTGTCGAGCTCATGTCTTTGGAGGAAGAGCTCTTGGAGGAAGAGGAGTCACTTTGTTTGAGCGACTCAACTTGCACCTCAAGGATTTTGTTAACTTTTGACAAGTTAGCAAGTTCTCCCTTGATTGCAATGTGTGAGTCCTCTAACTTTGAGTAAGTTTCCTTACTCAAGGCTAGCTCTAACTCAAGTGACTCATTCTTCTCTCTTTCAAGCTCAAGAAGCTTTTCAACTTCTTGATATCTCTTCCTCTCACGGATGAGCATATCTTCTTGTCGGTTGACAAGTTCTTCCTTTTCAAAGATTTCGTTCGACAACATTTCCATTTTCTTTAAAGCAATTTTACTTAGCCCTCTAAATAATTCTTCATTATCACTAGAGCTATCAAAGTCATCAATGGAGGAATTTAGTATAGGAGGAGTAAGTCTAACCTTTTTCTTGCCTTCCTTAGCCATAAGACAAGTGTGGTTGTTCATGTCCCGTCCTCCCATGTTCGGAAAGAGTGTGGCTCTCATAGTTGGTTTCTTGACTGCGATAGTGGCCATCTCTTCTTCTTCATCAGAGGAGGACTCGTCGTTTGAGTCCCACTCCTTCCCAATGTGAGCTTGATGGGCTTGTCTTCTTTTTCTGAAATTTTTCTTTTCTTGAGATCTTGTTTCCTTCTTCTTTTTGTTTTCTTCATAAGTACAGTCCACCATGAAGTGACCATACTCTCCGCAGTTGTAGCAAGTACGTCGAGCCTTGGATTTTCCTTTATCCTTGATTTTGCCTTCATGTGAATTGTTGTCGTGTCTTCTCTTCATCATGCGTTTGAACTTTTTGATGAAGAGTACCATTTCTTCGTCAACAAGATCGGTGCTTTCTTCGCTTGTATCTCCATCGTCTTGGTCTTCACGAGTTTCTTTGAGTTTGGGTCTGCACGTTGCTTTGAGAGCAACTTCTTTCTTTTTAGAAGAGGTGAGCTCGGCTAAGTCTTTGACGTATTGAGCCTCTTTCTCCATCATTTCATGATTTATGATCTTTCCCAATAACTCATCGGGAGTCATTTTGTGAAACCCGGGGCTTTCTCTAATCATTGAGCCAAGTGTGACGTTTCTTGGCATGAAGGCTCTAATCATTCTTTTGACCACTTCGTGATCTGTCCATTTCTTACTTCCATAAGCACGAATTTTGTTGATGAGTGCTTTCATCCGGTTGTACATGTCTTGAGGTTATTCGCCTTCTTCAATAGCAAATCTCCCCAACTCTCCTTCAAGCATTTCGATTTTGGCTTCACGAACTGACCTATTTCCTTCGTGAGCTGTCTTGAGGGTATCCCAGATTTCTTTTGCACTTTCTAACCCATCGATCTTGGTGAATTCCTCTCTGCTTAGTGATGATGTGATCACAGCGACGACTTGTGCGTTTCTGTGAATCTCTTGTTCTTGTTCTAGGGTGAGTTCATCATCCGTGTCCGGAATATCGATGCTTGTGCAAACAATGTGCCACAGACTAGGGTTCAGGGATATCAGATGCATCTTCATGTTGTACTTCCACATGGTGTAGTCACTTCCGTCAAACTCTGGGGGCCTTCCCATAGGAATAGAGAGATAATGATTATTTGAATTGAGACGGTTGTAGTTGTAAGGATACCGGGAGTAGTCGTGATGACCACTCCCCATCGTCTTTTCTTCCTCTTTTCCCTTTTGTGCCATTAACTTCTTTCTCAGTAATGTCTTTAGCTGTCTCACTTCATCATCGTCATGTGGATTTTCTTTCAGCACATCGAGGGCTTTGGCTTCTTGCTCCTCATCGTTGTTGTTCGTCTTCGGGATATCGTTGTTCTTCTCAGAGGCCATTGATCTCTCCGAGATGTGAGTCTCGTTGATGGAGAACTTGGCTCTGATACCAATTGAATGTGGCCTAGAGGGGGGGTGAATAGGCCTTTAAAGATTCCTGCACACTTAATAAAGTTATCAGAAACTTGACTAACTGGACTAGTCCGGTTGTGTGGGCGGACTATTCCGGTGTGCTGAATTATTTGAGTTAATTAAGTGTGTCTCATAAATTTAATTTCTCAGCAGCGGAATGAGAACAACAGTTTTTTATAAATTAAATTTATTGTATGGATGCACGTGCAAACTTATAAGGAAGTCAAACGATGACTAGCAAACTAGTGATCTAATGTATCAAAATGTAAAACAAATGAGAGACAAGAGACACGAATTTTTACCGAGGTTCGATCTCACCAAGAGATCTACGTCCTCGTTGAGGAAGCTCACACAGAGCCGGGTTCCCAACCCTTTCCCTCTTCAAGTCACCACACAGGCCGACTTGACTTCACTATCAAGTGTAATCACCGTGTTTATGGGGCAACCTCACACGTTGAGGGCTCCCACAAGAATTACAATGAGAAGTTGATCAAATACACTCAAAAAGATTACAATGCAGAATATGAGTGTAGAGAGATCAAACCCCAAGAGCTCACAACGAAGGAACGATGATCTCCCAATCCCAAATCCAAGTATTTTATTGATCTTCACCTTTTTGCACCTTAGATTTGTGGGGAGACGTGTTTTTGGGCTCTTGGGACAGGTGGCGGCGCTAGGGTTTCAGTTTTTGACAGTATGAGTCGTGTCTCATCAGGGAAAAGACGAAGGACCTCTTTTTATAGGCTTTCCCAAAAAGTTACCGTTGTTAAACCTACTACCGGACTAGTCTGGTATATGATCGTACTTGTCCGGTCTACTTACAGTGGGTTAACCGGACTAGTCCGGTCCACAAACCGTACTTGTTCGGTGCTATGTGAAATGGGGTTTCAGAAACTTCAGCGGTCTAGTCCTGTCGCTTGGATGGACTAGTCCGCAGTCCTCTAAAGAGGACAACAGAGACATGACCGGACTAGTCCGGTCTAAAACCGGACTTGTCCGGTTGCATTCCAGTGAGCTGACCGGACTAGTCCGGTTCACAAGGCGGACTAGTCCGGTGCACTATGTTTGCGTCTTTCAGAAAGTTAAACGGACTAGTCCGGTCCATGAACGGACTAGTCCGGTTTTCAGTGGATTTTAGTTGATTTTTAAACCCCTTACCCTTACGCAAAGTCATGAGCTCTTGGGATGTGTCTCTCTCACACACAACCTATACATTTATATCTACTTTGCTCCTCTAAATTCCACTGACGTCTTCCTTTTCGGGCACCACTCTATTTTTCACCTTTTAGTGTGTGCCGAGCCAGTTCACTTTGTTTATCCTGCAATCATCTTAATAGTTTCATTAGGATCTCATATGTTCGTCATCAATTAGCCAAAACCCACAAGGGATATCCGAGATGCACTTACAAAAGCTTGTGATATATGCTATGACTTTGTAGTTCAAAGTTTCTCCAGATTTGGAGTTTAATTGTATGAAATCTTGCGGACAAAACAGCCACTTCCAAAGGAGGTGCTGTCAAAATTGTTCCAGATTTCTGTTAACTTTGAAATATCACAACTTTTGATCCAGAACTGATATGAAGGCAAATGAATACTCGTTGGAAAGATATTGAAGTTAGCTATAACTTTGATATGCAACTTGAGACATGAAATTGCCATTTTCATATTAAAATTCTGGATTAAGACCTATTGGTCATTGTGAACAGAGTAGTGCTTATTGCCTATGTTACTTAGGACTTGTTGTGGACAGGGATGTTTTAGACTTCTCTAAGCTCCATAACATATTTTTGAGTTATTTTTCAGTTTGTCCTACTATTGGAATTAAAGGTTTGGACAAATTTGCTCACATTTGATAGATTTCAGTATTGTCGAAAACCTAGTTAGCTTGTGTAATGCTGCAATATTTATGTGATGCTTTTACGGTTATATTTTCAATTTAAGTTGAGTTAAACTTTGAATTTTAACCGTAAATTGCTCACTCTTGCAGCATGGATCATGCTCATTCCAGGAGTGAGGTTGGTGAGTCGAGTCACAGCGAAAGTAATTCGCCACGACAAGAAGTGCCGACATCATCAACCGGATTGGCGGAAATCTTGACGAAGATGGCTGAGTCTCTGGATCTGTTGGTGCGACAAAGCATACGACAGGAGACACTACAGCAAAATCCCCCGCCAAGCACTTATCTAGATTTCTTAGCAAGACAACCACCAGTTTTCTCGGAAGCGAAAGAACCGTTGGAGTCGGCTCATTGGCTCCAATGTATCGAAGCCAAGTTTGATATGCTTGAGTGCGATGAATATCAGAAGACTCTATTTGCCGCTCAAGAACTCCACGGAGCCGCTGGAGCTTGGTGAGCGGAGTACATCGCTACTCTTCCTGAAGGTCATCGCGTGACGTGGGATGAATTCCGGGATGTTTTCCGGGCACGTCACCTTTGTTCGGGAATTCTACGAACAAAGTATCAAGATTTTCTGGAGCTAAAGCAAGGAGAAAGGAGTGCGTACGAGTACTTCAAAAAGTTTGAAGACTTGATGCAATACACCACTCATATGGTAGACTCGGAAGCGTTGAAGTGTGAATATTTCTTCCAAGGTTTGAATGTTGAACTTCAGGAACAAGTGACCTTGTTCAATAAGGGTATTTACAATGAGTTGGTAAATGACGCTATCATTAAGGAAGACATGCACCTTCGTTGTGAAGTGGAGCTGAAAAGACGTATACCGCCAGACAGCGATATATAGGTTCGTCCGAACTATCGAGTGCGGTATTACTCGCCAGTTAGGCAACAAATTCAGCCTGTGGTGCAACTCTCACAACCACGGCTGGAGTTGATCACATATGAGCCTCCACCTCAACAGCAGCGGTCAGAAATTATTCGTGCAACCCTACCGCAACCAGATACGCACGAATTATCTCCACCTCGTGTTAGTAGAGAGCTGAGGATTTCTGCAGCACGAAACAGTCGTGGAGCTGAGCAGAGCCACAATTATGTGTCATCTCATCAATGCTCAGATAAGAACCATGAACCTTCAAAGAAGAATCTTTCAAAAGCTGGCAGGGTTAATTACACTGCTATTGAGGACATTGCTAAAGGCGAACCAGTTTTAGCGGGCATGTTCACGCTACATGAACAGCCCACTTTCATTTTGTTAGATTCCGGGGCCACCCACAATTTTATTAGCAGAGACTATGTGCTGAAGAATAATCTTCCATTTAGCACAGTTAAGCATCCGTTTCATATCAGCTCACCCGGAGGCAAGATATCAACTGATGAAATGGTCTCTCGGGCACCTTTATGTTTGGGTGGAAACATCTATCCTGCGAGCCTTATCATACTCAAAGGCCAAAGGATTGATATGATCTTGGGGATGTCATGGTTGACGCATTATGGAGCTATCTTTGACATCAGCTCTCGGACTGTCCAACTGAATTCCCCAATACACGGTTGCAACACATTGAATCTTGTGGATCCATCACAACGAGTTGCAGCGGTGCATCAGATTGAAGCTCCAAAACTTGAGGATATTCCAGTGGTATGTGAATATCCAGATGTGTTTCCCGAAGACTTGCCGGGCATGCCGCCCGAACGTGATGTTGAGTTCAAGATTGAACTTGCACCGGGAACAACACCTATTTCTTGGCGACCATACAAAATGGCACCAAAGGAGCTAGCGGAATTGAAGGAGCAGCTGAATGACCTCATGGACAAAGGTTTTATACACCCAAGTTCATCACCTTGGGGCTGTTCCGCACTCTTCGTGAAGAAGAAGGACGAGACTTTGAGGCTATGCGTAGATTATCGTCCACTGAATGCTGTCACTATCAAGAATAAGTATCCACTACCGCGCATCGATATTTTGTCCGATCAACTAGTGGGTGCTAATGTATTCTCCAAGATGGATCTTCGGTCCGGGTATCACCAGATAAAAATCCGGGCAGAAGATGTACCTAAGGCGGCGTTCTCAACAAGATATGGTCTTTATGAATATCTTGTCATGTCCTTTGGGTTTACCAATGCTCCGGCTCACTTTATGTATCTCATGAACTCTGTGTTCATGCCGGAGTTAGACAAGTTTGTCGTGGTTTTCATCGACGACATCTTGGTCTATTCAAAGTCAGAAGAAGAACACGCTGAACATTTGCGTATTGTACTCCAATGCTTGAGGGATCACAAGCTATATGCAAAGTTCAGTAAATGTGAGTTTTGGATCAGCAAAGTGCCGTTTCTTGGGAATATTATTTCAGCGGAAGGCATCGCTGTGGACCCAAGTAAAATCGAGCAAATGCTGAACTGGAAATCTCCACCATCTGTTCATGAAGTGAGGAGTTTCCTAGGTTTAGCGGGTTATTATCGGAGATTCATTCCAAACTTCTCCAAAGTCGCTAAACCTATGATGGATCTGTTGAAGAAAAGCACCAAGTATGATTGGAGCAATTCATGTGAACAAGCTTTTCAAACATTAGTAAAGCATCTCACTACAGCTCCAGTTTTGGCCCAGCCGGACACAACGAAGCCGTTTGATGTCTATTGTGATGCATCCGGCATCGGTTTGGCTTGTGTGTTGATGCAAGAAGGGCGTGTGGTCGCGTATGGATCCCGGCAACTCAGGGGTCAGGAGCAGAATTACCCGACGCATGACCTTGAACTAGCTGCAGTGGTCCTAGCATTGAAAATGTGGAGACATTATCTACTAGGCAATCTAGTACATCTCTACACTGACCACAAAAGCTTGAAGTACATCTTCACACAGAAAGAACTGAATATGAGGCAGCGAAGATGGCTAGAATTGATCAAGGACTATGAACTTGAAATTCATTACCATCCGGGCAAAGCGAATGTGGTTGCCGACACACTTAGTCGGGAAGCCCACGTTCACCATTTAGCCATGGCTGTAGATGAAGAAGGAGAACCATGCCTGCGCTTAGTTCCCTATGGATCGCTGTTCAACCTTGCTCTTATTCCTACAATCCGAGATGAGATTGTAGAGGCTCAGAAGAGAGATAGGGGTATGTCTCACATCCGGAGGAGAGTGGACAGCGGTGAATTGAAGATGTTCCGCAAGGATGAAGAGGGTACTCTATGGTTTAACAACCGTATAGTTGTACCCCGGAACATGAAATTGCGGAGGAAGATATTGGATGAAGCGCATTTATCGAAGTACTCCATTCATCCTGGAAGCAATAAGATGTACCAGGACTTACAATCTAAGTTCTGGTGGACACGGATGAAAAGAGAGATTGCGAAGTACGTATCCGAGTGTGATACGTGTCGGCGGATTAAAGCCGACCATATGAGGAAAGCCGGACCACTTCAACCGCTGAAGGTTCCAGCATGGAAGTGGGAAGACATAAGTATGGACTTCATCGTTGGTTTACCCATGACCAGCAACAAGCATGATTCTATTTGGGTAATCGTCGATCGTTTGACCAAGACCGCTCATTTTATTCCAGTCCATACCAAATATGTGGCAAAGAAGTATGCGGAGCTGTTCATCTCAAGAATCGTGTGTTTACACGGGGTTCCCCGCACAATCGTGTCTGATCGAGGTGCGTTGTTTGTATCCAGATTTTGGGAGCAACTACATGCTTCCTTGGGAACCAAGTTAATCAGGAGTTCAGTGTATCATCCGCAAACTGATGGTCAAACAGAGAGAGTAAATCAGATTCTGGAGAATATGCTACGGGCATGTGTCATCAATCATGGGAAGAATTGGGATGACCATCTACCGTTAGCAAAATTATCATATCATAACAGTTATCAATCCAGTATCAAAATGGCCCCGTATGAAGCTCTATATGGCCGAAAGTGCCGCACCCCGCTGAATTGGTGTGAGTCCGGCGAGAGAGTGGTCTACGGGATTGATCTGGCGAATGAAGCCGAGGAACGAGTGCGAGTGATTCAAGCAAACTTAAAGTCTGCTCAATCTCGGCAGAAGAGTTATGCAGACAAAAGACGTCAACCTCTTCACTTCGACATCGGGGACCACGTTTATCTTCGTGTCTCTCCGATGAAAGGAGTTCATCGTTTCGGAGTGAAGGGAAAGCTCGCTCCGCGATTCATCGGGCCGTTTGCTATCACTGAGATATGTGGACCTGTGGCCTATCGTCTGGAGTTACCGACGTCACTTTCGGGTATTCAAAATGTTTTCCACGTCTCTCAGCTGCGGGAATGTCTTAAGTACCCAACCACAGTTTATATGGAGAACATTGAGGATATTCAACCAGATCTCACTTATTCTGAGTATCCGATACAGGTTATCGATGAGAAGACCTGCACCACAAGAAATCGGACATTGCGATTTTACAAAGTCTTGTGGAGCAACCACACCGCTGATGAAGCCACGTGGGAAAGCGAGGATTTTCTCCGTTTAAATTTTCCTGACTTGTTTGTACCATGTGTACAGTAGTCCTTCTCCCTTCTTCTTTCCTTTTGTAATCTCGGGACGAGATTCTTTTAAGGGGGGAGGAATGTAACAGCCCTAACTTTTGTAAAGTTTTATTTCACATTGTGAAACAAAGTGAGGCAAAGAGAGACTATAATTGTGTCACATGAAATGATGAAACACAAATGGACAAGTGAGGGAGTTAAAAATTGTCTCTAGCCCATGCTCAACACATGTGGACCTAGGGGAAAGAACTTCGCTCCCAAAACTCTAACTCATGTGCACCTTCTCTATGAGGAGAGTGGAGGAAATTTAAACACAATTTTGAACCTTTTAAAAGGAATCATATTCAGATTGCCAAATACATGCAAATGGATTCACCAATGCAATTTCTAGGTATTAAGGAGCTTCTGGTCCAAATTGGAATAATTGTGGATATCATTTGCCATTTATTCAAAGGGATAAATGAGGGCACGTTCAAATTCAAACTTGAATTTTGAACCAAACATGCTAAATTTTGAAATCTGATTTCAGATTCAAATTCTCCGTAAATTGTTGGGTTGTCCATACAATTTTGGTTGAATTTGGACAAAGGCGGTGTGGGAAAAAAATTAAAGCATGGAGGGGGGGGGGAGATATTTCGAGGCTGTGGCCCACATGTCATACACACATGTACCCAAACCAGCTCTGTTTTTTTCTCTCGGGTGCACACACGAGCTGAGCCTGCAGAAGACTTCTCAGCAAAGTTTTTTTGGTGCCACGTCTTGCCCGCTCGAGCGGTTCCCCGGCCTCATCCCCGCACACCAGTGCAACAAAGCGTTTTGCTTGCTTCCTCTCGCTCGTACACACCTTCTGTTTCTCTCCCGACAAAACACAGCCGCCGTTCTCGGTCTCTCGATCACCACAGCTAACTTAGCTCGGTTGCTCAAGCTTCCTACAGAGAAAAGCGTCGCCAGCACGTGTTTAGGCAGCTGCTAGTGCCAAATCTTGGTTCTTCCCGCTCCTTTGCGCACAGGAATCCGAAGTCCTAGCTGCTCCCGAGTTGAAGCTGAAGAAACTGGAACTGATCAACGTGGCCAGCTCAAACCAGGAGTGATCACGCCCAAGCAAGCCACCCCATCTGTGCACCAACAAGTCTAGTTGCTCACCTCCAAAGCTCAGCCCTAGCCATTGATCACAGAGGGAGAATTTCAAGTTTTTCTCCCGGGCGGCAGAAACGGACCTTGAGGTAAGGAATTGTAAAATTCGTCCTTAAATCGTGTTTGTTGGGTCTCAAACTTCACACACAGGATGTTAACTGCCTAGCACACCTCCTCCATCGATTTTGGACCAAGAAATTGAGTGTAGAGTGAGGAATCCGGGTTCTTTTTTAGGGTGTACCGCTGGACCCTATCGGGCGCACGGTGCCGATAGGTTTAGAGCCCTCCCCAGCTTGTTTAGACCTCATGCCGGTCTTCTACATGACCCCCTGGTTCTGTAGAGCTCATGAACCGATCATTTGGTGGAGAATTCACCGTGCAAGACCTCGCCGGAGCCCTACGGTTTGCTGTGGCCGGTGCGCCCTGTTTTCCGGCGAGTTTCAGCCGCCGGCGACCTCACCAACGTGTTCAGCGTGGGGAAATATGGGGGGACGGCCAGCAGAGGGTCTGGAGGTGGCTGGGAAGTGCTTTTCCGGTGAACTCGCCGGAGGGGGCCGCCACTGCCCTGTTTGGCGCGAGTCTGGAGGTTAGGGATGACAGGTGGGACCCACTGTTGGCATTTAAACATTTTCCAGATTTTCCCACTTTAGTTCAAACTTTGGAGAGCCATAACTTTGTATAGGAATGTCCAAAAATTGTGAAACAAATTTTGTTGGATTCCCCTCAAATAGTACTATCCAGGGGTGCAGCCCAATATTTATGAAAATCCATGGATTTGGCTCATTAATTCATTTAAGGAAAATCTTGTATGAATTTTTACAGGAGTTCTGTTTATTGGAAAATTCCCAAATTTGGCCAGGACATTCTTCCAAAATTCCTTGAACTCCAGTAAAATTTCAGAGGCATTGGATCTCATTTGCTTGGTCAAATGATGTGTTCATTCCTTATGTCTCTGAAAAATGGGAAAATGAATAGAGACATTTTCAGCTTTTCCCCAATCCTTGTAAAATCCATATCTCCATGTAGGAAACTCCAAAAATGGTAAAACCAGTTCCTATGGACTCAGGACATTTTGTACTTCACAAAAAGGCTACTTTGCAGCATAGGAAAGCTTAATACCTAGGAGTAAAGGCAGGTTAGTGAAAACCACATAAGGATTTGTTGTGCTCACATAAAGCCATTTCATGAGCTCAATTTTTGCACACTGCCTAAATACCTTCCACAGAAGCTGTGGTTAAAATTTCAGCTTCATGGGACCTATGGAACTTGAGCTACCATCTTTTAGGTTTAAGTGTTCATATAATGGACTTAATCACATGGTGATTACTAATATCTCCTTTTCACCCTAGCTTTCATCATCTCTAGGGTTGTAGATCCAACAACAGAAACCTTGCTGTTGTTTGTCCCTTTTAGGTGTGAGTTAACTGGTACAACAGTTTTGAATCATTTTCTAAATTGCTTTTGAATACTTATGCATAAATCATCTTAATAGCACGTGACGTCGACGTTCGACGAGGACTCAACTCCGCAGCGAGGATCTCCATATTGTGACGAGCTTGGCGGATTCTCCAGAGGAAGACTAACTCCTAGCTTCTAACAAAACCGTTGAGCAAGGCAAGCCCCGGTTTGCATATCGTTACCGTTTTAAATTTTGCTTTACTTCACCTCATTGTATTGGACTTGATATTGTGCATTATGTCTAGGATGTTTGAAACTCACTTGCATGGCTATTACATCCCTGAGTAGAAGGTTTAGTGTAGGCTTTGCCTCGTTGTAGATGCTAGGCTAATGTTGTAGCTAGCTCGGTAGAAGTCGAGTAGTAAAAAGCTACTCGCGAGAAAGTTCGAGTAATGGAGTTACTCGCGAGAGATAAATGATAAGAGCACCCTCATGAATATGAGATGGGGACGGGGATGTTCCTGTAGGATGGAGCGCTCAAGGTTGGTCTCGACCTGTGATGGGTGTGACAACGCTTGAGACCACATTTGGCCTGGGCCGGGATGGTACCCGTCCGTGTCGGTTAAGGACCGTATGTATGCGGCCCTGCTGGACAAGATTGAGCTGTACCGGATATATATTGGGTTATGGGACCCATGAAACCGATGTAACTCGATGGACCGTGATATAGAAACTCATCCTTCGCGTGGGAATGGCGTTGAGAAGGCGGGAGGTGTAAATCCTTTAGCGGGCAACTTTGACGTGTCCGCGTAGAGGACCATCCTGCTCGGCGCGAAGCGTTTTTCTATGTCGGGGTGTCATGTGAAAGGTTGCTGCATACAACGTAAGAAAGAGATCTTGAGAGAGTCTTTCGAGGCGGGTGTATGTGTCGTGTATTCCGGGTTATTATTTATTCGAATCACCGTCGCTCACGGAAGAGGATTGAGCATACTTGCTCACTGCGCCGTGACTTAGTAAGAAGAGGAACTAAGTCTCTTAACTTGCTGTTTGTTGATTAATCACTGTATTGGAACCTTGACTGAAGTAGATATAGAGCCAACTAAATTTCATTTCCACCTTAGGCTCGAAACATCGGGATAAGCGTTTCTTGTTTGATTGTGGACTTCCGATGTTGTGAGGCGTGAGGACCACTAAAATGAAGGCTATAAGGATCTGAATATAAGGATCAAATTTAGTCAAGCTGCATTTTGCAAATTCCTATTCCTACTGTCTTACTACCCCTGCATTTAGAGTTACATGTTTAGGAGTGACGGTTAAGTCTTGCTGAGACTTAGTGCTCACGGTTGCTTCTGAGTTATTTTTTTAGGTAGCAGGATGCCTGCTATAAAGAGGGTTGTTCGGTGAGACGACGAACCTCACGGTTCGTTCCACTTGCCGGAAACCTAGCCGCTGCCTGTCTTTGGTGAAGCTAGTAGGAAGCGTTCACGGGCTGAACGACTTCTCTTCGGCGTAGTTAGGGTCGAAAGTGAGTAGATTGTCCAGCTAGTTTTAATTTACGCTGCGTGTGTACTTATGTTGTAAAAGATCTTATGTTGAGTAACGAAATGGTTCCGTTATGTTCTTACGCCTCTTTTCGTGCATGCTGTTGGGTGCCACATCGCACGGCACCACCCACTGCGATTCCCGGGCCGGGCATCACAATACATACGTGGTTAGTACCTGCAGAAGACCACACAATAATGATGCACGCAATGGTTGTTCATTTCAGGCAGGACCATATTTGAAATTAAATACAAATGCCCGTATCATTGCCATACGGCCATCCTTGAGTTAGGTCACGTCTCAAGGTACGTGATCGTGTTTCAACACCACACGACGGGGAACCCGAGTATGTCATGAACGGGTCATCACGGTTGGGAATGTTATCGACCCAACAGATACCACCTACTGCCCTGCAGGGCATGCCTATGGCAAGCGCTGCGTATGTCCTCCTGGGCTACTTCTAGACGAACACACTCTCGCGTTACTGACCACGCGATGGGGTCTCCACATACTTGCCTAATGCACGCTAGGGACCAGTGTTTCATATGAACTCAGGAACATGAAGGGTCCAAGAGTTTCATATTGACGTCTCACACCAAGCTGTAAGACGTATCCCTGAACCACTTTTCTCGTCAGGGGAGCTAATCGAAATTGAACCGCTTTCGGTGGCGTTCCTTACCAATCTTACCAGAGCGTAGGTGTGTTGTTACATAATTAAAATTCAGAATTATAACACATAGGTTAGTCTTTGCCACTTTAAGTAACTATGCTAATATAGTCCTTACTTGGGCAACTACCGAATCCTCACCGTAAATCTAAGTTTTCCCGTAATACAGTCCTTAAGTATTGTGCTATACCAATGCAGCTCTGATACCAGGCTATGGCGGACCGGGGTCCGCTCATCCAGGATCGCAAAGGGTGGTGCCGAAGGATGCGACGCCCGACAGCACATGCCATAAGAACACAATATATTACATGGGAAAACAACTGAACTGTACAAACAAGTACCAAATTCAGTTACAAATTATTGTTTATATTACACAGCGGAAGTCTACACTATACAACTCACGCCCGCCTATCTAGCAAAAGTCGGCTGCCAAGCCCTAGGGCAACCAACACTTGCTGCACTCCTCAGCTCAGCGCGGCGTGTACGGC
Source organism: Neostapfia colusana (assembly GCA_030760725.1). NCBI lineage: Eukaryota > Viridiplantae > Streptophyta > Magnoliopsida > Poales > Poaceae > Neostapfia > Neostapfia colusana. The sequence continues at coordinate 25,202,283 of JASWHV010000011.1, forward strand.
TCCCACTCAGCCGTGGTCCCCGATGGAGGGTAACCCTCGCTAGTGGACTCGTACTCCTAGTCCGTGGGTGGCTACTCACCTGAAAAACACTTAAGCAGCAACCGTGAGCACGAGGGCTCAACAAGACTTAACCGACTCACCTAGGCATGAAACTCTACATGAGGTGTACAAGAAACATAGGATAGTAACATTGCAGCAAATGGACACGCCTACAAGTTGATCCTTAATTCATCTTTTAGCAAAAAGTTAACAGTTCAGTAATCTGAAATTTAGTAAGCAATATTTGGCGGCACACATGTAGCAATACAATTATATCATAACAGCAATATTGAATCATCATATTTCATGCATTAGCCTACGTCACGACTCAGTAACCAAGTGGTACTCTTCACCGTGAGGAACGGCGAATCGACTCGATATACACCTGCAGGGACACCCAAAGAGCACGTCACGTACGCCCAACCGTGGAGCTGCACAGCACACTCACTCGATGTCGTACGGGACAACCTTTCGCCCAACAGCCCAAACGTCGAACCGGTCGCACCAAAACGAGCAGGAGGTTCCCTACACGGAGCATCTCTCTATGCCCGTTAGCAGATTTCCACCTTGCTGCCCTCAGCCTACACCTATAAATCGGTGTGTTATGCCTCGACGCCCGGAGGTTTAGGCTACATCGGTTTATCGGGGCCCATATATCCGATATGCCTTTGGTACGTTCAAACTTGATCAGCATGGGCCACACACGGATCGGTCCTCAATCGACACGGACAGGGATGCGCACACAAGACTCCCTCTTGCTGCGCCCTAGCCCCTGCCAAGTCTCATTTTCATTACTAAGGTGATCTCACATCACTCGAACCAATCCCGTGTCTCCCAAGCCTATCTCGCGAGTAGATTCCAACTACTCGACTTGTACCGAAGTCCTATTAATCATTAAGCATAGCCTGTCTATTCGAGGCCCTAGACACTACCCTCACTCTGAGGGAAAAATTCTGGTTATGCAGTTGGGTATTCATCCATCCTACACCTAATACACATACACACTTCACACTACGTATGTAAACCAAATAAAACTTTATAAAAGGCTTAATGCAAACCGGGGCTTGCCTTGTTGCTTCTGGTCAGGGGTTAGTTCTTCTTCCGGAAGTAGGAAGTCGAGTACCTCCGGAGCTTCCTCGCCTTCAGCGACTACACGTTAATGAAGTACTACATGTTAATGAATATGCACATGAATTTATTGTAATGCTTCTGCTACAAGTTCTAATAACAAGTTTTTAACAACTGGAACTCTGTTCAAGAATTTAAAATGAAACTGGGGCTAGTGGTTTGGGTTTGCATCTAAGCACATGATTAAGTGCTAAGTGGTTATCCCCCTCTTCCACCTTGATCACCTCAAGTGGTTAAACAGAGCAGGGGTGATCCAGAGCTCCAATGGAGCTGAGAATTTGTGTGTGAGTTCCTTGTCACAAGAAAACACTCTGGACCAGAAATTAGCGCTTTTCATTAAGTGGTTTGTTCAGAATAATTCTCTTAGCAAATAAGCAAAGAAGAATTGATTCTGAGGTAACACCCCTGTCCATGCCCAACTCAGTGAACTACAATTTGAATTATAGCTAATAAAGTTTGCATGAATTTTCCTAGCAATTTTGGAGCTAAGGTTTGTCCAGAACTGAATTTCCATGTTTTGGAAATTCTCTGAAAATGTTTCTGTATTCAATTGAACACAGCACCTTCAAATCTAAATTGCCATGATCAAATCAACTCCAAATGGTTTCAAACTTTTACAGGGGTTCACTAACATCCTAAAGAATATTCTGGCCAAACTTGAGGATTTTTGGATGAACCAAACTCCCTCTAGAATTCTTTTGCTGAAAAGCTTTAAAGAATTTTCCAGAATTGAATAATGGGTTTCATACAAATTGGGTTGCATAATTCGATAGAGCTATGCAAGATGAATCCAACCCAATTTGAATCACTAAATTTGGAGCTTCCTAGCAAAAGTTATGAGGTTCTAAAGTTTGGGGAAATTCTGGAATTCAAATTAACCGGGAAAAGTTCAAATCCCTGACAACGGGCCCGGCCCCCACATGTCACCACCTCGGATACACCACACGGGGCCACAGGACTGTTCTCCGCGTTGTCACAGATGATCCGGTGCAACAGAAAATCCCCACACTGTGTTTTAAGCGACTGACGAGCGGGCCCGGCAGGCTCGTCTTCTTCCTCGCGCCAGCCCCTATTTCCCGCGCCGCCCCCTCACCGGCAGCTCACTGAAGCTCGCCAGACCCGGCTTCCCGGCCATCTCTCAGCCGGGAACTCGCCGCCTGGGCCTAATTTCGTGCGCTGAACACGATGGCACCAACTGCTCCGGCCAGCGGTGGCCCTAACCTAGCTTGCGACAGTGCAGCGGCTCGGGGTCACTTCCGCTATGTCACCCGTCCAACTTAGCCCGCCAAAACCTCGGTGGAAGGGTTCTACAGCACCGGGGACTCTCAGGGAAGGTCGACAGGGCCATGCAAAGGCTCGGGGAGAGCTCTAACCTAGCCGTCACCGTGAGCCCGATCCTTCCCGCCATACCCGCGGTTGGAAAACCGGGAAATACGCCGGCTACAGACAAAACTAAGCTAGGGTTGCGATGTGAACTTGGGCGCCGTCAAGTCTAGCTCCTGTGAGTGCAGTATGATGTGCTCGAAGCAAGTATACGTTGGGAATTTGCGGTTTTCTTACCAGAAGGTGGTTATGCACCGGCTGGAAGTGTTTTGCGAAATTTGCCGGCGATGCTCAATCACTTGGTCCAGGATTTGGGGTCGAGCAGCGTGGAGTCTTGGCGCGTCCAAAACCGCCCTGGCTTGGCCGTGACAAGCCTTCTGCTGAGCTGCCCACGGAAGCACCTTTGCTTAGTTCTTCCCGGCCGCCGCGAATACACAGTTTTCTCGGGTTGTGATGGCGCGGCTCGACTGGAAATGGCGTGCGCGGATTGTGGGAAGTCCTGTGGTGGTATTTGGGTGAGTTGCCGAGGCTTGCCCGCGCGATGAAATCGCTCCCGAGCGGTTGAACACGGTGGCTGCTCCTTGGTGCTCTAGCGTGCGAGAAAGGTGGGGGGCTGAGGTCTCCTCGGTGTTGTTGCGCGTTGAGGCACGGCTGAAAGTTAAGGCCCCCACGAGGAGCTTGCCAGCGCGAGAGGGAGGAGCAGGAGCTGTCGCTCGGTGCTCCTCGGAGAGTCACGGTGGAACCTCGGCTCTGTTCCGAGTGCAAGACTTAACCCCTAAGGCTATTGATCTTTGTGCATTTTTAACCTCCCCAATGACATGTGGGCCCCACTGGTCAGTGCTCCCCCACCCTCAAAAGATCTCCAAAAACTTGGCAAGGGATGAATTCAAATGTTTGGAGTCTCAAACTGAGCTACATTTGTATGGTTGGGCAAATTTCCCCCAAATTCAAATGTATATTTGAATTCTTTGCACATTTGGATCATTTTTGGAAAAATGGGTAGAAAACCTTTTCAAAAATTTCTGAAACTTTGCCTACCCACTAATTTGGACCTAAGGAATCCAAATATGCACTCTACTTCTTGTGTTAGCTGCTGCAACCAAGAGTTTGAATACAACAGTTTTGAAACACTATTATGTCCTTCCCTCATTTGAATTTTGAGTTGGACATTAGTTCAAATTCTGATTTTCAAACCCTCCCATTGCACTTGAGTACTTCAACTCAGTGGTCTTAATCCAACTAGGGTCCAAATATGTAAATGACTCTAAGTTGGTTTTTGAACACCCTCTCATGTGTTATCATATGTGTAGAAAGTTTGAACCGATACCATTTTGATGGAGGTTTCTTGCTCTTCACAATTCTTCACAAGATATTCACCACAAAACTGTGGTGTTGTGAGGTGATGAAAAGTGTTTGCAAGTCCCTTTTCTTGGGCTTTTACATTTGGCTCATTAATCCCTTTAAAAAACTTAGGAATTTAATTGCAGGAGTTCTGTTAATTGTAAAATTCCCAATTTTGGTCAGAACCTTCATCTAAATATCTTTGAACTCCAGTAAAAATGTCAGAGTCATTTGACTTCATTTACTGGACCAAATTGTGTTTCAATTCTCTGTCATTGAAAAACAGCAAAAACAACAGAAACTTTTTTCAGACTTTTGCCAAATCTTGTAAAATACATATCTCCATGTAGGAAGCTCCAAAAATGGTGACACCATTTCGTATAGACTCAGAACATTGTGTACTTAACAAAAAGTCCACTTTTCAGCATGTCAAAACTCTAGGACGTTCTGTTAAGTCAGAGAAGCACAATCACTTAAAGATTTTTTATGACCACATTATTTAGCATCTTCCTCTAAAATTTTGCAGGCAGTATCTCTGAGGAATCCTTGAATTACTGTAAAATTTTCAGAAGCATTTGAGTTCATCTTCTAATGTTTTCAGCCATGTTATTCCAGATGCTTGCATAAGTTTATCAAATGACATATGTATTCCTTAGACCAAAAATTATTGAGTTAAACAATTGAATCTTCCTCTACTCTCTGTATACAACATAAGTCCATTAATTCTTCTCAGTAATCCTTAATCCTTCTTTGGTTTAATAATAGCTATCCTAAGCACTTTTACTAATTAATTCTTGTTGTATTGAATTTCGATAGTTCACGTGACGTCGAAGCTCGACGAGGACTTCAACTCAGAGGCAAGGATCCCCATCTCGTGACTGTCGTGGTGGATTCTCCGGAGGAAGACTAACTTCATAGCATCACTACCTAAACCATTGAGCAAGGCTAGCCCCGGTTTGCATATAACAGCTTTTACAAAATTTTATTTACTTTCACTTAATATTGATTGGAAGTGATATTGTGCATTATATCTAGGATGTTTGATACTCCAATTGCATTAACCATGAATCCCTGAGTAGAATGGTTAGTATATATAGGATTTCCCTCGTCATAGTTGGCTAGGCTAATGTTATAGATAGCTCAGGAGAAGTCGAGTAGTAGTAATCTACTCGCGAGAGAAGTCGAGTGACGGAGTCTACTCGCAAGAGAATAGTTGATAAGAGCACCCTTAAAGTAAAGTGAGATGTGGAAGGGGGTTTCTGTAAGATGAAATGCACAAGATTGTATCGACCTGATGGGTGGGACAATGCTTGTGACCACATTGGGCCTTGGCTGGTAATGGTAATGTCAATGTGGAGGATGGGAATGTAGCCTCGTCTATGTCGGTTAAGGACCACGCCGTATGCGGCCCCGCAGAGCAAGTTTGAGCTGTACTGGATACATAATGGTATATAGGACCCATTAAACCGATGTAACTCGATGGACCGTGGTGCAGAAACTCATCCTTCATCCAGAAATGGCGTTGAGAAAGCAGGAGGTGTAAATCCTTTAGCGGGCAACTCCAACGTGTCCGTGTATAGGACCATCCTGCTCGGGATGAAGCGTGTCTCTATGTCGGGGTGTCGTGTGAAAGGTTGCCGCATACAACGTAAGAAAGAGCCCCCATGTGAGTCTTTTGAGGCAGGTGTATGTGTCGTGTATTTCGGATTGTCATTGATTCGAATCACCGTCGCTCGCGGTTATAGATTGTGCACACTTGTTCACATTACATGAGAAAGGATCAGTCGAGACGCGCCCGCACAAAGAACGGAGACGAGCTTACCGCACGTCTCCTTCATCTTTTCTCGCATTCCTGAGTCATCGGAGACGAGCGTCCGGGCGCGTCACCGATTAGGACACATGGGAGACGAGCTTTAATAAAGCGTGTCTCCTTATTGTAAAATACCCGAGACGGGCCTTTAGGCGGCCCGTCTCCTTTACGGAAAAAATCCAAGACGGGCTTTAAGGCAGTGCGTTTCCTTTAAATAAAATAACTGAGACGCACTTTAATGCAGCCCATCTCCTTTTGTTAAAAAATCCGAGACGCGTTTACGCAAGCTCGTCGAGGATTTGATGACTTATCCAAGATGGACTTTATATCAGCTCGTTGCAGATTTGACAAATAATCCGAGACGTACTTTATGTCAGCTCGTCACGAATTTAACGACTAATACAAGACGTTCTTTGTTTTAGCTCGTCCCCTATTAGATGGCCCTTTCTGATTATCCTGGTTGCCAGCTGCATCCTGGAGCTAGCCAGGATTTGGCAGCCGCTTTGCCAGCGTAAGAAACATACACATACCGAAACATATGTATAGCCAAATGGAGATTACACATTAAGTTATATTGACCAATCAAATATTAACAAAGTGTCAATCGTGGTTACCAAGTAACTATTACACGAAGAATGCCTCCCTGTTCATCCTGCTTCCCAAGTAACTAATTACACAAATCATAACTGTCATCTAATCCTGTATATTGTAATAAAATTCTCCCTTTGTATTAATGATTTCAGAAAAGATGAACCTGCGTAGCCTCTCTCTCTAATGTGCTCGAGGCTATATAGCCTCCTGTGTTCCTGAAGGCAGTTTTGTAGTCCTGCCACAAGATAAAATGAGAATTAGCAAAAGATCAATAATAAAGTAAAATAAATGCAATTACACATACATTACAATTGGGCTGCTCTCCAAATAGAACCATGCTTAAGCAGACATGGAAGCTGCATGTGTTGCCCGGAGCTTGTTGTGGGATGCAGAATGTAGTGTCATGTTTAAGTCGTCGGCATTTTCCTTTTATATGTCCTCCTAGCACCTTAACCACGTACGTGTCAAAAGCCCTAAAGAGAAACATTCACAGTTAATGTAAAATTATCATGCGATGACGAAACAGTCAGAAACTAAAGTGAAGAAGGAACTTAATCATCAAGAACAGACATGATATCAGTCCAATCATGGGTAAGTCGCTCGCCAGTTATTGAATCTATCGGCCTTGCGGAGTCAAATTACCAGACTTGATCGTACTTTGTAGAAAGTGCTAGGGTTACCCAATGGTTACCCGTGTTGAACGGTATGACTAGGAGCTCCTTATCACTGTATTGTTTCATTGTCTTGAGAAAATATCCAACAACATCTCTTCGATTGCTGGCCATTTGAAGATTAGTTCTCGTTGACATTTGCGGGTCAAGATATGCAGGAGACTTGTTTCCCGTTTTATGATGAGTAACTTGTCGCATGTGCCTACACGCAAAATGCCAAAATTTGTTAGACACATATAACACTTATACATATTGAAGAACCTAGTTTTTGAGGACTTACGATGCGAAGCAGCGTATTAATGAGACATCCAACGCATCGAGGGTGAAAAGGTCGTAGAGATCAGACCATGAGATGAGAAAGATGCCTTCACCCACCAGAAAGTGCTTTTCCTTGTATCCCACTATTAAGTGTTGATATTTTTTGTAATTATCAATGTAGTAGTTATGAAGGCCGACACAATATTTACCAGCTTCTTTCAGTGTGCCGACAGTTAACATCGGCTTCCCCATTTGGAACTTTGGGTTAGCATGCGTTATACGTGTCGGCAACTTCCGGTTAGCTTCTGACTCTTTCAGTGGTTTCTTGCCCTTTGTTTCCTTCGACGATGTCTTCCGCTGCTGCAGGTGACTCTTGGCACGTACATTCTTTGTCGCCATTGCCTGCGGCTGATCAGGTGTAGGGAGCAGGGTACTCCGAGTGCGAGGTGGAGACCGACACGGCTGCTCTTCAAGTGGAGACTTCTCCGGCAGCTCTAGAATTAAAGACGGATGCGGCTGATCTCGAATTGGAGACTTCTTTTGCTTCTCTATAATTGGAGGCAACTGCTCTCGAATTGGAGACAGAACCATCCGCTCTGAATTTGGAGACGGAGGCAGACGTGCCTCAGGAGACATCGAAGCAGGAGAGGTCGACGCTGAAGCTTCTGGTGCTGGGTCAATGACAATAGAAGTGCGTCTCCACTGAATCCTTCTAGTAACTGCATCCCGCATAGTCAGCGTTCTATCGTCCGGTGGCACTTTGAGCTTCAGGTTTTTCGAATTGTCATGCACCATGTCCACCTTGACCATAGCATAGGATGATGTGTCGACCTGGATGTCGTTAAGCATGGTCTGATAGGGATACACTAGCCCTCTCCCAACCTCCATTGGAAATTTTCCTCCGACCAATAGCATAAGCCTGCATGATTTTTGCTGAGACAAATTATCTATCATGTCTGGCTAAATTGAAGGTCTAGGCGCTGGTGCCTGAAGATCCTCATGTGGTCGTCCACCCCCAGCTGCAGTAGAGGCTAAGCTGCTCCTATGGTCCTCCTCACCCATGAACGCATCAAAGTTAGGGAATTGTATACCTGAGGCCTCTAGTATAGGCTTCACGTCTCCTAGAACCTCCCTTTTCAGCTCCTCCACGTCAACCTATGGTTTCGAGGTCGTTTTCCGCTTCCGATACATATATTTGTGTTCCGGAAAACCCTCCTTCCAGGTCATCTTATTTGAAACACCACGAACATGGCCTCGTTGCTCCTTGGTTTGCAGGGCCATGGTGAGTGCATTGTTTTTCCTCTCACCAATTGAGTCCTCGCTGCTCTCCCTCAAGGCCCTTTCAGCGACACCCACGGTGCTCTGGCTGTAGTAGGGGATATCGGCTGACTCTGTCAGCTTAGAACGAGCACACATAAATGGTCCTAGCCATCCACGGAATTTGCCATATGGTGTGGGGACCACCCCGTGGTTCACCCACTCCAGGATCGCATAGGGTGGTGCCGTGCGATGCGACACCCAATAGCACACACGGAAAGAATTTAAGAACAACATACAAACTTTTATTTGATATAAAACCACGGAAATCTTTTTACAAAACTTAATTATACAGCGGAAGTTATATACATAGATACTCTCAAATCCTAACTAACCAAAAGTGCAGCCGTCAATCCCAGGGACGCTACACACTAGCAGCATGGAACCGGAGATCACGGTGGCGTGCAAGGCTCCAGCTCGGCCGTGTACCCCGACGGGGGCATCGCCTCGTCCTCAGAACCTTCCTCATAACTCTCACCTGCACACAGCTCAAAATATTGCAACCGTAAGCACGATGGCTCAGCAAGGCTTAACCGACAACTCTAGGCATGGAACTCTACATGTAAGGATGTGTAAGATAGGAAAAAGGACTTTGCAATAAAGACACGCCTACATGTTGATCCTTACTTTCAGTTTTATAGCAATAGTTTATTAAGCCTTAGGCAGCCCTCACATCGGAAGTCCGCAATCAAACAAGAAACGCTTTCCTCCGATGTGGTGATGCCCAAAGTGGAATATAAACTTAATTAGCTCTATAACTACAGCATACAAGGTTTCAAGACATTAATAGTTCAATACAGCATATTCAGCTGGCTTATTTCACTTCTTACTATGTCAGAGCGCAGTGAACAAGCGGGTATTCAAATAACCGCGAGGGACGGTGATTGCAATCAAGACACACCCGGATAACACGTCACATACACCCACTTTCAGAAGCGTGATTCCACACCCCTTCCTACTCTATTGTATGCGACAACCTTTCAAAGGCAACCCAAATGCGGAACCAGTCCATCCGTAACGGGCAGGAGGTCCCCGCGTGGAGCGTGACTGTGCCCACGGGCAGATTTACACTTTGCTACCCTCAACCCACTCCTATTTACGGTTGGCTAAGCCTCGGCACCCAGGTTAACCAATTACATCGGTTTCCTGGTTCCCATATGCCAGTATGCATCTGATACTGTTCGATACTTGTCCAGCAGGGCTGCACACGGACGGTCCTCAACCGACGCGAACAGGGCTATGCACGTGAGACCTCTGCTCACTGCATCCTATCCCCCCTGCTGGGTCTCATTTTCACAACTCAAGCCATTTTGTACCTCTTCTCATTCCGTGTGATAAGTACTATCTCGTGAGTAGCTTCCAACCACTCAACTTCTACCAAGATCCTAAACATTAGCATGGAATTCTCTACTCGTCGAGTTTGTAAACTACCCAACCCTTTATAGGAGTTAAAAAGGATATGCAAGTGGGGTTTCAATCACCCTAACTCTAATGCATATATTTAAACCTAGGCATAAGTGATACAAATGAAAAGCTTTATAAAAGGTACTTAAGGGCAAACCGCGGCTTGCCTGGTTGCGAGTCAGAGGAGAAGTTAGCTTCTGGTGGGAGGACGTCCAAGTGCTCCGGTGCGTCCTCAACTTCGGTCACTATTATGAAATGTAACAAAATATATGTATAAGTATTAAGGACTTATAAGAAGTAAACTTCTATTTATAGCTACTGCTACTTAGGATCCTTAATTGGCTTTGGGATTTTTACAGTGAAGACTAAACCTTCTATGGATGATATGAGCAAAATTTGGAGAAACGTCATTGCACAATGTAGTCTCTAAATTTCCTACAAGTACAAGGCTTCTCTGAATTTTGAGCCCAAATCAGGAGCTTTGACATAGCTAAAAGTGGAAGATCTGATTAGGGTAAGTCTCCATGGTTCTAACAAAATTTGTTTCACTATTTTGGAGCTACCAACAGAGAGATATGAATTTTTGAAGTTGGATAGGAGTTCTGAAAAGTTTCTCTTTAAATTTGAATTTCCAAATAAAGGCCGAACTTTGGAAGGCAATTTAGCCTAGCAAATGAACTCCAATGAAGCCCATATTTTTACTGAAGATCAGTTACTATGAAAAGGATTTGCTGCCCAAATTTGGGAATGTTTCATAAAGAATTGCTCCTGTAATAAATCTCTAAATGATTAATTAAAAACAATTCTACAGAAATTTCTGGGCATTTTCATAGCAAGCAATTTGTTTCTCTGTGAAGTATGCCTCATGAGGATTCCAACAAAATTGGTCTCACCCTTTTTGGAGTTCCCTACACAAAGTTATGGATTTTTAAACTTAAATAACTTTCTGTTTAAAAATCTACACAGAGACTCAGAGGGGGGGCCCACTGTCAGACATTTCTTCAACCTCTCGACAGGCCCCCGCGCGCGCACGCCGGACCCAATGGCGGCGCTCCGTGTTCTCACTTATTTCTCCACCATTCTTCCTACGGTTTCATGCTACACCACCCTTGGATCACAGCCTAGCAGCTGGGCAAGGATGTGAAGCATGAAAACGCCGGGAAACTCATCGGCAATGGCGAGGCGGCTCGGTGGCGCGGCGCCGGCGATGACACGCACGTCCCAAGCCTCAACCGGTGATCTAAAGGGACGTACACCATCCCTGGAGTATGTAGGACATGATGCTACCCCTAGCCGGAGCTGAAAACGCCCGCAAATAGGAGCTCGACGGTGAACCGAGCCGTTTCAGCCGGCGGCGACGGATTCTCGTCGCTAGGGTTGTAGAAAGGATGATTTGCGTCGTGCTTCAGCGTGGGAGGGTGCTAGGGCTCTAGTAGCCATGTCTAAGACCAGAGACCCGATGATCCAATGTGTGTGAAGAATTTCCCGAAGTTGTCTCGGTCGGTCCTCCACGTGCATCGTCGGAAAATCTCCAAATTCCGGCTAGCCGGCGGTGGTAACGTACAAAATAACGTCGGTGTGAGAAACTAGACTCCATGACGCACCTCTGGGTGGTTTTCCTCTAGCTGGGGAGGTCGGAGTCGGCCGGAAGACGTGGAACCGAGGCGGCGGCGTCGTGCTCTGTTTTCTTCGGAGCAGAATGGCTCGGCGCCGGTGTAGACGGTCAGCCACGAGCCGAGGACCAGTGTAAAACATCGATGAGGCTCCGGCGGAGCTGGTGGGTGGCTTAGCTCGGCACTGGTGTCGCCGGACGATGATCAACGGCGGGAACCCGAGCCGATCAGCGGAGCTCGGTGGTTTTGCTCGGGAGCTCGAGCAGCGGGCTGGGAAGCACGTCGGTTGAAGACCGAGAGGGCAAAGGAAAATGTGCTGCGGCTGTGGCACGGACGGATGATCATGTATCCGGGACAATCAGGAGGTCGCGCGGTGCTCCTCGGGCGCGGGTCGCAAGCAGGAGCTGTCGAGCTCTCGCTGTTGGACCGAAGTCGGCTGAGGCGGTAGCCCCTTTGTGAGGCTGACACCTAAGTCCCACTTCCTCCTTTTTAATCAAATTTCCCACTGATATTTCTCCCCCAGCTACTCAACATTTAAGTCTATACTTTCACAAATCAGGGTTTAAACTTTCTGAATTTTCAAATGATTTGGTTGTTGGTGTAAAATTTGAATTGTGTTTGGTCATTTGAACTTGAATTAGAATTTGAATTCTCCCCTTTGCCTTGCTCCAAAAACATAGCAAACCAAGTCCAAAGTTTCTGATTTTTGGCATGGATGCTAATTCAAACGTGGAGATCACATTTGTGGAACAAAATTTGCAAATTGGAATTTGAAACTGAAATTCAAATTCAGATTAGAGGGCTCCTCCCTTTTAATCCCAAACAAATATTGAAACTCCTCCAAATAAGCTGAAATTTGGAAGAGTGAATATTTGGACTATGAAGATCCAAGTTATGAATTTAGAACTCCATGTTTAGAAGTTTTGGGATGTTTGAATCCTCACTTTGAACTTACACCCCTATAAATTCAAAGTTTTAATTCCCCTCATTTTTCCTAAGTGTACATGAGCTGAAAATTCTTGCTACCACTTTTTGGGGATTTTACATATGGATTCTCAAGACCTAGCTGGGCCAATCTTTCATCCTCTTGTTGCCACCTCCTTTGTTTTCCGTCATAACCAGTGTTGCCGAGGTGGTGGTCAAGCTTGTTCTGTGATCAGAACCACTTCATATACTTACTGTTCTTGTAAAAGTACTCTGATTCGCACTTTTCAACAAATCTTGCCCAGTCTTCTTCTGACAAATCTTTATACGTATTGAAGGGGGTGTCCTGGTTCCTCCAAATATTCACAAGCTTACTCTTGTAGCTCCTCCAAGCATGAGAGATGATATTCATAGCTAGCTTCTTCCCCTTCTGCTTCAGCTCTTCTAGATATTGTACGTATGCTTGAATATAGTCTTCGAAGAGTTGATCCTTTTCATTTTCGGTCAACTCATCGAATCCCTGCAGGGTTAGCGACACCATTTGCGGGGCAGCTAGACCACAAACCCTGGACAATCTCGTATTCACTCTCGTGTCCAGGGATAAGCCTTCGTCATTGACCTCACCAACACTAATAACGTCAGTCGGCCCCGACGTCTGCGACCTTTTCTTTCTTTGACGATAAGCAATTTCTGAATGTGATCCAACTGATGCATCCTCTCTTCATGAGAGTGATGACTCTGCTGCTGTTGAGGAGTCTGCTGTTGAGCCTCTTTGATCTGCTGCTGATGCTCTGACTGAGACATCTTCAAAATCAATAGTTAGGGCTTGATGCCGTGGTCGAGGTCGAGGCGTAGGAGTCGAGGTCAATGACGGCAGCGCGACAATGACCAAGAGCTTGAGGAAGAGGGACGTCGGTGGCATGCTCCGAGGGTAGGGTCGAGGCGGCGGAGTGCTCCAGGGATGGGGATGAGGCGGTGGTGTGCTCCGTGGACGGGATCGTGGACGGCAGGTGGTGGCGGTATCTAGAGTGAGAGAGCACGACGGTCGTAAATTTGCCAAAAATTTTGCTAAGTGTTTGGAGAGAGCGCGCGAGAGCTAAAATACCTAGTGCAATACTCGGAGACGAGCCCATTAAGAAGGTGTCTCCCTTTAGCTTCCTTCAAAATTTCTTACGAGACGAGCATGTTTAGAGCACGTCTCTTACAGATAATTGGAACCCAATTTTTCTTTACCTGGATCGACAGGATGTGCAATTACTCTGTAAGTCAGGGGATCCGTCAGAAAGATCTTCCGACTTTCCTAGGTCGCTGCAATGTGGGACCGTACGTACTTATAGCTCGTCTGAAATTGCCTAGAGGGAGGTGAATAGGCTAAAATACCTGAAATGACTTACTTAAATGAGATTAGTACACAAGGGCCGGACTAGTCTTGCTCAGGAGCGGACTAGTCCGGTTTGCTTGTTGGAAAAACCTAAAAGGGCCGGAGTCTGGCTCAGGGGCGTACTAGTCTGGTCAAAAAGCTGGAAGGGTCTAAAGCTTGATTTTTATGGGTTTTTCTCCAGATTTTAATTTAACAAAATGTGGATAAAACAACTAGGAATTCTATATGACAAGTGTGACAGAATATTGAAATGAATTGCAAGATTGTGATGATGTATAGCGAAATAATTAAAACAAACCCTAAGCAATATTGATCTTCTAAGAAATGTACGTGCAAGAGAGACACTAAGAATTTTTTTCCCGAGGTTCGATTCCACTCAGGAATCTACGTCCCCGTTGAGGAGTCCACAAAGGACCGGGTCTAACAACCCTTTCCTACCAAGTCGCCACTAAGGCCAATCCTGTTCTTCACTATCTCAAGGGTGAACTTACAATGTTTTGGGGCTGCTCACAATCCGAGGCTCCCACTTGATCACTTCCACAAAGCTTCACTGATCTTACAAGACACATGTCACACCAAGTGCACGAGATTACTCCGAGAGCCTTAAACGCGAAGTTCTTCCTTCTCCTCTTCTAACACACCGAAATTCACTTAGGATTTGATTCAGCAGGGTGAGTAGGCAATGGAGAACGCATGGAGAGGCTCTAGGAAGGTTGTGGCGGCGCTAGGGTTCCAGAGGTATGTAAATGAAGTCGGGGCATCTCCTTTTATAGAAGTCCTGAAGCCAACTGTTGCCACCTACCGAAAGTCCGTACTACTCCGCCTCACACCAGACTAGTCCGATCTCACACAGGAACTATTTGTCCGGGTGAAAATGGACAAGTCTGGAGGCCCCGGACTAGTCCGGCCACTAAGGCGGACAAGTCCGGTCCACCAAGACTTAGCCGTGGGAGCTCTCATCTCACACCCATACGGACTAGTCCGCCTTAGAACGGACTAGCCCGAACTCACATAGGAACTCTTAGTCCATGTGAAAATGGACAAGTCTGGCTAGCTTAGATTAGTCCAGCCACTGAGGCAGATAAGTCCGGTCTTCCAGGACTTAGCCCCCAAAAACACTCTCACCAAGAGAGAAACGGACTAGTCCGTCCTAAAACAGACAAGCTCGATCTCAGTCAGGAACTCTTAGACTGCCCCAAAATGGACTAAGCCATAGGACTTCCGGACTAGTCCGGCCTCTTCCCCGGACAAGTCCGGCCTTCCCAACTTTACCTCTCTACCTCTCTCCACTAAGGATTTGACACTTCTAACGCTTTGAGCTCTCTTCTATGATCTCAATGCACTTGACACACACACTCTTTATTTTACACAGCTAGCCTACTAAAGACTCAAGTGAAACCCTAATTTCTACTCTTCGAGTCTTCGACGCCGTTCTTCATCTTTTTCCTTTTTGAGAGTTTAGGTGTCCGCCTTGGAAATGTCTTGTGCTTATGATCATCTCAGCTCATTAGTCTCTTAATTGGTCGTCATCAATCATCCAAAACCCACGGGGATGCCTAGATGCACTTACAATCTCCCCCTTTTTGATGATTGATGACAACACATTAAGTTTCAACATAAGAGGTAAATTTTTTTATTTTTATAACAAGTGTACGTATGCAAAACTCCCCTTGAATGTATGCAAGAGTAAAAGAGGGGAGTTGGCATACATTCACATGTTATGGTGGGGTGCCTACGTCTTGTGCTAAAAAAATGTGATAAGACAATAAGCATAAAACAGCCATAAAATCCAACACGTAGTGTTACACAGAAGATAGTCATGCATAAAACATAACACATAGATAGCCATGTCCAAAGATCTATTACAAGATAGTCATGTCCAAAAGATCTATTACAAGACTAGAAGATGATAAAAAATAGGACATCCTTTTCACATTTCTCCCCCTTTGGCATCAAGGCACCAAAAAGGAAAAGAGGGAAGAAGATACGCCTAAGTCTACTCGTCATCTTCTTTGTCTTCTTCTTCATCGCCATTTTCATCGCTCTCCATAGCCTCCGTATCCTCTTCTTTTTCGTCGGCGGTGGTGGATGGAGGCACGGCCTTGGAAGGGCTTCCATCTTCCTTGAACTGGGCGAGCTCATCAGCGGTGAACTCTGGATATGGAGTGAGTTCCCCATCACTCTCCTCAGGGGGAGACATGGGTACCTCAAGCTTGTCACACACAGCCTTGAGGTACTTCTCTTGACGCCTCTCCATGCATCAAGTCCGGACCTCCACACGCCGACAGGAGGCGAAAAGTGCATTGAAGCACTTGAAAAATCCGCTCATGGACTGCGGAGGAGGAGATGATGGGGGAGCCGCTGAGCTAGAAGGGGCCGCTGAGCTGGACGGAGGTTGAGCATTTTTCCTCCTTGAGGGTTCTGGCACAATGGGGGGTAGCTGAGAACAGAGAGGTCGATGAGTGACATCGTTGACAAAGACTATCCCCAACACCTTCTCAATTAGGCACATGATGTACGGTGCATAACAACATAAGCGGTTGGGAGTGTGTGAGATGTTGAAGATGTCATCATAAATGTGCTCAACAAGGTTGAACTTCTCTTCACCATCGATCAAGAGGAGGAGATTCCTTAAGTTTCCTTGAATTACCCCTGCATCTCCATCCTTAGGGGCAATGGTCCTCCTCAGAATCCGGTTGAGGATGCTATAGAACGACTTGATGTTCCTAGCAAGCCCGGCCTCATAGGGAACATTACTAGGATACATATAGTCAAGCTGATCCCTGTACACTACCTTGAGATTGGAAATGATAATCTCATGATCCAAGTGCTCCTCAAGGCCAAGTATCTGTGCAAACCCCTCATAGGTGACTGAGCATTGCTCTCCATGAGTCATCCAGGTGATTTTCCGATCACCGTAGGTGGAGAAGTACATAGTGGTGTAGAACTGCACAATTACCTCAATGTTCCAGTCATACTTGAAGCTCATGATTTCCTTGATTCCATTGCGCTCTTCGGCTTCAATCACTGCATCAAAAGCTTTGTGATCCCTTTTGGACATGTAGTCCCAATCTACCCATTAAGCTTGAGTGACTGGGGTCTTCATTTTTAGGTACACCAAGCGGTAGTAATCACAGTGAAAGTCACACCAAAACCTAGGGTCGGCTGTGTGCTTCTCATAGTCATAGACTTTATCCATCCTCAACCTTCTCGCGTTTTCAGCCCCCTTTCCTTTGAATACAAATGCCGGATTGTTGGGCTGCCGGTTTGGGTCTCTAGCAGGGGCAGCCATCTTTAAGGGGCCGATGGGATTCGGTTGCCCTTTCTCTCTGATTATTATCCCTCCTGCTCTGTTTGTTGGTGCTTTGTCAGTTGCCTTTTTGTTCTTGGTCTCCTCAGGAAGTGGAGCCTTACCCTTCTTTGGATCACGAGGAACCCTACCCTCGGATTCCTTTTCCTTCTCCTTTTCCCGCTCTTTATCTCCCAAGGTGACCATGCTCTTTCTCTTGGGCTTTGAGGCACTAGCAGCTTGGGAGCTTTGGGCTTCACATTCGGCCCTTTTCTTTCTCCGTTGATCCTTCATGGATTCTTCAATGGCTTGGGAAATTTGTGCCTCCTCGTCGAGATCATGCTTATTCTACCTCTCGACGGACGGCTTCTTTAGCCGCTTGGGCCTCCTTTACTGCCCTTTCTTTGGCAATGCACCGATGAAGGGCTTGTCGAGCCTCCTCGGCCATGGGACTTGGAAGGGGAGAGCTTTGGTCGGAGGTCGACATATTTCCTGAGAGACAAGAGATTAGAGGTCAAGGAAGTGGAATATTGCAAGAGAATTCACAAAAATGGCTAAAGTTGGAGTTTGTTCTGTGTAAACCGGACTTGTCCGTTAAAGGACCGGACTAGTCCGCTCGAGAACGGATTTGTCCGCCCAAAACCGGACTAGTCCAGGTTATACAGGAAGAACCCTAACCCTAACAATTTTTCGCAAAAACTTCGAATTAAGTTGCAATACTCCTAGGCTATGATCGCATCGACACTAGGAACAACATTTGTGAAGAGGTTTCTAGCAAAAGACCTAAGAATGAAGAAAAGGAAGGATTTTTGGTTAGGTCAAGAATACCTCTTGAAATATGCAAATGTGATGAATTTGGAGTCAAAACTTGAGCAACGAAGCCTGGGGAAGGGTTTCCGCACTCCTTAGGTCTCCAATCCGTGGATTGGACGAGATTTTTGGTGGAGGAAAGCAAAAATCGCTGATTTGTGGGTGCTTTCAGCTTGAGAGAGGATGTGAGCGGACTAGTCTGTGAAGAGAGAAGTCTGGCCGCCCCTGGGAGGTTAAGTCCCCATGGGCCGGACTAGTCCGGCTTGGTGTCCGGACAAGTCTGGTTGGTGGACCAGAGCCGGACTTCTCTGGGGCTGAAATTTTCCGACCTCCCAAGCGGACTAGTCCGGTTTGGACTTGTCCGCTGCGAAGTCCGACCCTGCCACGTGGCCACTGCCAGGGTGAGCTCCAAGGGCACCACGTGTCCGGCGGGGCCGGGCCTCCCCTCTCCTCAGAGGCGAGCTCCGATGGCGCCACGTGTCTGGTGGGGCCGGACCTCCCTCTCCTCAGAGGTGAGCTCCCATGGTGACACATGTCCAGCGGGCGAGCTCCGGTGGTGACACGTGTCCAGCGCGCCGGGGCCGCTCCTCTCCTTAGAGGCGAGCTCCGGTGGCGACACGTATCCAGTGGGCCGGGGCCTCTCCTCTCCTCAGAGGTGAGCTCTGGTGGCGACACGTGTCCAGCGGGCCGAGACCTCTCCTCTCCTCAGAGGCGAGCTCCGGTGGTGACACGTGTCCTGCAGGGCCGGTCCTCATCGCTTCCGTAGGGGTGAGCTCCGAAGTCAACACGTGTCTGGCGGGGCCAGACTAATCCGGCTTAGTGTCCGGACAAGTCCGGTTGGCGGACCAGAGCTGGACTTCTCTGGGGCCGAACTTGTTCGGCCTCCCAGGCGGACTAGTCCGGCTACATGCTGAAATTCATATAATTTGAATTTTAGCTCAAGAATATGATCCTTTTGGATAAGTTTTTGCAAATATATTTGGCAAACATGGTAATTAAGCATACATCAAACAAACAATGACTATATTTGACAAAGAGTCCTTTTGAACATAGTTTTCATAGAGTAAGAGAGATTAGGGTAGTATGTTGAAAACATGCGATTTTTGAAGTTTATAAACAAGCAATAAACAAATGTGCACACTTCAAACAACATTTTGAGAATCTAGGATATTCAGTTCAATCCTTAGGTCACAAAAGTGTTTCTCATCAAGGGGTTTTGTGATGATGTCGGCCAATTGCTTCTCACTCCTAACATGAGAGATAACGATATCTCCCTTGGTAGAGTGATCTCTCAGGAAATGGTGACGGATATCAATATGTTTGGTTCTAGAATGCTCCACGGGATTGTGAGCAATCTTGATGGCACTCTCATTGTCACATAGGAGTGGAATATGGCTCAAAGTGTAACCATAGTCCCTAAGAGTTTGTCGCATCCGTAGGAGTTGTGCACAACAACTCCCGGCTGCGACGTACTCCGCTTCAACTGTGGATAAGGCAATGGAGTTTTGTTTATTTGAAGACCACGAAACCAAGGACCTACCAAGAAATTGACAAGTCCCTGACGTGCTCTTCCTATCTACCTTACAACCGGCATAATCTGCATCGGAGTATCCAATGAGATTGAACTTGGATCCCTTGGGATACCAAAGTCCTAGGTTAGGAGTGTGAACCAAATATCTAAGAATCCGTTTAACGGCCATCATGTGGCACCCCTTAGGAGCAGCTTGGAACCGTGCACACATACACACACTCAGCATTATGTCGGGCCTAGATGCACAAAGGTAAAGTAAAGAGCCTATCATGGAACGAAATACCTTTTGGTCCACACTTGGACCATCTTCATTAAGGTCAAGATGTCCGTTGGTTCCCATGGGAGTCTTGATGGGTTTGGCTTTGTCCATGTCGAACCTCTTAATTATGTCTTGAGTATACTTGGTTTGACTTATGAACGTTCCTTCCTTGAGTTGTTTGACTTGGAATCCTAGGAAGAACTTCAATTCCCCCATCATTGACATCTCGAACCTTTCAGTCATTATCTTTGATCATCACAAAAAGCTTTGTTAGTAGAACCAAATATAATGTCATCGACATATATTTCGCACACGAATAAATCATCACTAAAATGCTTAGTGAAGAGTGTATAGTCGGCATTTCCTATCCTAAAACCATTTTTAATAAGAAAATCTCTAAGACACTCATACCAAGCTCTAGGAGCTTGTTTGAGGCCATAGAGGGCTTTCCAAAGTTTAAAGACATGGTTAGGATACTTATCATCCTCAAATCCGGGTGGTTGCTCCACGTACACTTCCTCCTTGATTGGACTGTTGAGGAAAGCGCTTTTCACATCCAATTGATATAGCTTGAAATCATGGTGAGTTGCAAAAGTAAGCAAAATACGAATTGATTCAAGCCTAGCTACAGGAGCAAAAGTTTCATCATAATCTAAACCTTCTACTTGTGCATATCCCTTTGCAACAAGTCTTGCCTTGTTTCTTTTTACAACCCCATACTCATCTTTCTTGTTGCGGAATACCCACTTGGTTCCCACAACATTTGCGTTGGGTCGCTTCACAAGTTCCCACACTTGATTTCTTTTAAAATTATTGAGTTTCTCTTGCATGGCCACCATCCAATCTGGATCTTGTAGTGCTTCTTCTATCTTGCGGGGCTCCAAAGAGGAAACAAAAGAGTAATGTTCCCAAAAATTAGCCATTCGAGAGCGAGTGGTCACCCCTTTGGAGATATCTCCTAGTATGTTGTCGACGGGATGATCCTGTTGAACACTTTGGTGCACTCTTGGATGAGGTGGTTGAACTCTTTGATCTTCATCTTCATTGTCACTCTTTTCTTCGTCTCCCCCTTGATCCAATCCTCTATCTTGACTTTGATCGTTTTGATCTTGTTGAGGTTGGCCTTGCTCATCTTGATCTTGATCATGGGAGGGAGACATATTTTCGTTTGTTGGATGATCATTTGAGTCTTTAGGATGTTCTTGAGGAAAATTTTCTCCAAGTGCCATCCTTTTAAGTGCTTCTTGTGGAGCCTATTCTTTATCTAGCACACTTTGATCAACTTGCTCAACTTGGGAGCCATTAGTCTCATCAAACACTACGTCTCTCGCTATTTCAATAATTCCGGAAGTTTTGTTGAAAACACGATATGCGTAGGTGTTTGAGTCATAACCAAGCAAGAAGCCTTCATCGGACTTTGAAGCAAACTTTGAAGTCCTAGGCTTCTTGTTGAGAATATAACACTTGCTCCCAAAGACATGAAAATAAGAGATGTTTGGTTTGTTACCGGTTAGAAGTTTGTAAGACGTCTTCTTCAAAAGTCGATGAAGATACAACCGGTTTATGGCATGGCAAGCGGTGTTAACCGCTTCCGCCCAAAACTGGTCCGATGTCTTGTACTCATCAAGCATGGTTCTTGCCATCTCAATGAGAGTTCTATTCTTCCTCTCAGCAACTCCATTTTGTTGAGGGGAGTAGGGGGCTGAAAACTCATGCTTCATGCCTTCTTCATCCAAGTATTCTTCCACTTGAGTGTTCTTGGACTCGGTGCCGTTATCGCTCCTTATGTTCTTAATTCTTAAGGAGAACTTGTTTTGAGCTCTTCTCAAGAATTTCTTGAGCACACCTTGAGTTTATCCTTTGTCAAGCAAAAAGAACACCCAAGTGAAACGAGAATAATCATCTACAACAACAAGACCATATTTGTTACCGTCGATGCTTATGTAGGCGATTGGGCCGAAAAGGTCCATGTGAAGTAGCTCCAAGGGTCTTGTGGTCATCATGACATTTTTGGATGGATGTTGAGCTCCAACTTGCTTTCCAGCTTGACAAGCACTACATGGCCTATCCTTATCAAACACAACATTCTTCAAGCCTCAAGTGTGTTCTCCCTTGAGAAGTTTTTGCAAGTTCCTCATCCCAACATGGGCTAGTTTTCTATGCCAAAGCCATCCCATGCTGGTCTTCGCCATTAAGCACGTGACAAGTTGAGCTTTATCCGTGGTGAAATCCACAAGGTAAAGCATTCCCTTGAGTAAGCTCTTAAAGGCGATTGAGTCATTGCTTCTTCTCAAGACAGTCACACCCTCGTTAGTGAACATACAATTATAACCCTTATCACATTTGAAAGAGTATGATGGGGAGAGATAGCAATTTTACCGGTGCCAAGGATTTTCCCTTGGCTATTGTCCCATTCCTTCACTTGGGTCTTAGTTTTCCTCATATTCCACAAACATCTTTCTCTCTATGGTCATATGTTTTGTGCATCCACTGTCGAGCACCCATTTTGATCCATCGGAGGAGTATGCCTACAAAATAGAGTTATGCCTTACCTTTTGGTCCCGAAACGGAGTTGGGTCCTTTCATGTTACTCAAGAGGCACTTGGGCACCCACGCACAAGGTTTTGGACTCTTGCGGAGTGGCTCAACATGCCTAGCATAGATCTTTCCAAATTTGTTTCTCAATAAAACATATGAGGCATCAAAATCATGGAACAACGGATGAGGTTTAATTTTAGGCATGTTAGATGAGTTTGCAATGTTCTTTATATTTTCTTTGTTGGATGAACCTTCCTTGACAAAACAATCAAATCTTTTCTCTTCTTAGAAGTTTTAGCATGTTGCATCCACTCCCGAGAATAGACAAGACCATCTTTGACATGTGGAGGTCTTACATTGGTATATGCACTTCGTGCATATGCCACTTTTTCCTTGTCAAAGATACCACCTTTCGGTGACTGCTTGTTTTTGTGCCAACTTGAGTTCATCTTTGAGTTTTAGGATTAAGTTTGAGCACTTGCAAGTTTGAGTTGCTTCGGGAGATTTCTTTGAGGAGGGTGAAATCATAGAGGAAGAAGGTGCATTGATCTTGAGAGACTCAACTTGTGTTTCAAGGATCTTATTGACTTTTGTCAAGTTAATAATTTCATCCTTGAGCACAGCAGTTGTTTCTTCAAGATTTGAGCAAGTTTCCTTGCTCAAGGCGAGTTCACGTTCAAGTGCCTTGCTTCTTTCCCTTTCAACCTCAAGGAGCTCTTCAAGCTCATGACATCTCTCCTTTTCAAGGATGAGCATGTCTTCTTGACGGTTGATGAGTTCATACTTCTCAAAGATTTCTTCCGACAACAATCTCATCTTTTTCCAGGTGCTCCTACTTAGATCCTTGAGCATGGATTTATTATCACTACTACTATCAAATCTATCAAGTGAAGAAGTAGAGGAGGATGGTTTAGATTTAACCTTTCTTCTTCCCTCCTTAGCCATGAGACATGTAGATTTAAAGTCTTCAATGTTTGGGAAGAGCTTGCTCCTTATAATGGCAAGTGTTGCCACTTTTTCTTCATCCTCGGAGGATGAGTCTTCGTTTGAGTCCCATTGCTTCCCAAGGTGAGCATGTCCTGATGGCTTCTTCTTCTTCAAGAATTTCTTCTCTTGAGACTTGCCATCATTCTTCTTCTTACTCTCTTCATATGGACAATCCACAATGAAGTGTCCATATTCACCACAGTTGTAGCATGCTCTTTTCGTCTTGGGCTTGGACATTTCCTTGTTCTTGTTCTCATAATGGTTGCCCCCCTTCTTTCATCGCATCATCCTCTTGAACTTGTTGATGAAGAGCGCCTCTTCTTCATTGGTATCGATGCCCTCATAATCACTTGCTTCGATGTCTTGTGATGAGGATGTTACTTTGAAAGCAACATCTTTCTTCTTTGAGGAGGCAAGTCTTTGGAGGTCGCTGTAGAACATGGCTTCCTTCTCCATCATCTCATTGTTGATGATTCTTCCAAGCACTTCCTCCGAGGTCATTTGAGCATGTCTCGGGCTCTCATGGATCAAGGAGCAAAGAGCAATGTTTCGAGGCATGAATGCCCGAAGCATCCTCTTCACCACCTCATGATCCGTCCACCGGGTGCATCCATAAGATCGTATCTTTTTAACGAGGACCTTGAGACGGTTGTACATGTCGTGAGGGGACTCACCATCCATGATGGTGAACCTCCCAAGTTCTCCTTCAATCATCTCGATCTTGGCCTCCCTAATGATTCGGTTGCCTTCATGCGCCGTCTTGAGTGTGTCCCATATGTCTTTGGCCACCTCCAATCCATCGACTCGGTTGAACACTTCTCGAGTCAAGGATGAGGTGATGACCCCAACTGCTTGAGCATTGCGATAAAGTAGAATGGCTTGCTCCAGGGTAACGTCTTCTTCATTTATTGGAAGATGGACACCTGCTAAGACAATTTCCCACAAGCTAGGGTTTAAGGATATTAGATGCATCTTCATAATATGCGTCCACATTGAGTAATCATTTCCATTGAATTGAGTAGGTTTGCCAAGAGGAATGGATAAGTAATGATTGTTAGAAGTTAATCGTTCATAGTTGAAAGGATAATGGGAGTAGTCCGGTTGACTACTCCTTTATTGATCCTTCGGCTTCTTCTTCTCTTTACTAGAGTGACCTAGCTTCTCATGAAGTTGTGCCTTGAGCTGGCAAACTTCTTCATCGTCACTTGAGTGATCTTTCAGCACATCAGCGTCCTTTTTCTTGTCATACGTGTTTTCGCCTTGCGACGTCAGCGGAATATCGTATCCCTCAACTCCTTCCATCTTCTCTACGAGTGGTTAGACTCTTGATGGAGAGACCAGCTCTGATACCAATTGAAATTTCCTAGAAGGGGTGAATAGGCTAAAATACCTGAAATGACTTGATTAAATGAGATTAGTACACAAGGGCCGGACTAGTCTGGCTCAGGGGCGGACTTGTCCGGTTTTCTTGTTGGAAAAACATAAAAGGGCCGGACTAGTCTGGTTCAGGGGCGGACTAGTCTGGTCAAACTGCTGGAAGGGTCTAAAGCTTGATTTTTATGGGTTTTCTCTATATTTTAATTTAACAAAATGTGGATAAAACAACTAGCAATTCTATATGACAAGTGTGACAGAACATTGAAATGAATTGCAAGATTGTGATGATGTATAGCGAAATAATTAAAACAAACCCTAAGCAATATTGATTTTCAAATAAATGTACATGCAAGAGAGACACTAAGGATTTTTTTCCCGAGGTTCGATTTCATTCAGGAATCTACATCCCCGTTGAGGAGTCCACAAAGGACCGTGTCTAACAATTCTTTCCTCACCAAGTCGCCACTAAGCCCAACCAGATTCTTCACTATCTCAAGGATGAACTTACAAAGTTTTGGGGCTGCTCACAATCCGAGGCTCCCACTTGATCACTTCCACAAAGCTTCACCGATCTTACAAGCCACAGGTCACACCAAGTGCACGAGATCACTCCGAGAGCCTTAAACGCGAAGTTCTTCCTTCTCCTCTTCTCACACACCCAAATTCACTTAGGATTTGATTCAAGAGGGTGAGTAGGAAATGGAGAAGGCTTGGAGAGGCTCTAGGAAGGCTGTGGCGGTGCTAGGGTTCCATAGGTATGTAAATGAAGTCGGGGCATCTCCTTTTATAGAAGTCCCGAAGCCAACCATTGTCACCTACCGAAAGTCCGGACTAGTCCGCCTCACACCGGACTAGTCCGATCTCACACAGGAACTATTTGTCCGGGTGAGAACGGACAAGTCTGGAGGACCCGGACTAGTCCGTCCACTAAGGCGGACAAGTCCGGTCCACCAAGACTTAGCCGTAGGAGCTCTCATCTCACACCCATATGGACTAGTCTGCCTTAGAACGGACTAGCCCGACCTCACACAGGAACTCTTAGTCCGTGTGAAAACGGACAAGTCTGGCTAGCCCGGACTAGTCCGGCCACTGAGGCGGATAAGTCCGGTCTACCAGGACTTAGCCCCAAAAACACTCTCACAAAGAGAGAAACGAACTAGTCCATCCTAAAACGTACAAGTTCGATCTCAGTTAGGAACTCTTAGTCCGCACCAAAATGGACTAAGCCGTAGGACTTCTGGACTAGTCCGGCCTCTTCCCCGGACAAGTCCGTGTGGGGAACCCCTTTCCGGGATCCACACTCCAGGATGCACATTGGGTGGTGTCGTGCGATGCGGCACCCAACAGCATACACGAAAAGAACCATAAAGTACAAAGTCTTTTATTTCTCCAGACAATGTCATTTACAAAATATTGTACCACGAGGGTACACGCAGCGGAATATACATATACACTTATTCTTGGTCCTACATAAGCAAAATAGAAGACGTCCAGCCCGCGGACCCTTCTTACTAGCTTCCACAAAGATGTGTGCAGCGGCAGGGTTTCCGGTGAGTCACTGATGGCTCACCGAACAACCATCTTCATAGCAAATTTTATAACCTGCAAAACACTAATAATGCAACCGTGAGCACGATGGCTCAGCAAGACTTAACCGACACTCCTAAACATGAAACTCTACATGCAGGGATTACTAACATAGGAAAAGTATGATGCAATAACGACACGCCTAAATGTTAGTCCTTACTTTCAGTTTAATAGCAGCAGATTATTATACCTTAGGCAGCCCTCACATCGGAAGTCCACAATCAAACAAGAAACGCTTTCCTCCGATGTGGTGATGCCCAAAGAGGAAAATAAACTTAGTGAGCTCTACACTAACATACATGGTTTGCAATACAAATACTTAAGAACTTCACGAAAGCAATGATTCCTTCCACTTCATATGGAAGTTGTTACTACGTCACAACGCAGTGAACAAGCGGTACTCATATAACCGCGAGGGACAGTGATTGCAATCAGGACACACCCGGAATACACGACACATACACCCGCCTTGAAAGACTCACGCGAGCACTTTCTTACGTTGTATGCAGCATCCTTTCACCCGTCACTCCAATGCCGAACCAGTTCCGCCGACCCATCAGAAGGGCCACTACACGGAACACGTCGAAGTTGCTCCGCTAGCGGGTTTACACCTCTGACACCAACCCCCAAAGGACGGCCGTATAAGTTTCGACACGAGAGTACCCGAGTTACATCGGTTTATCGGGTCCCATATATCCGACATGCATCTGGTACTGTTCAAACTTGCTCAGCAGGGCCGCATACGCATCGGTCCTTAACCGACACAAACAGAGCTACAGCCACACGGGCCCCAACGTCCCGCTGCTCCTACTCTCTGCTCGGTCTTATTTCTATTCCAGGACTTTCATTCTCTAGAATCATACCCCGCTGAATTCACATCCTAAACTCGCGAGTAGCTTCCAACTACCCGACTTGTACCGGATCCTATACAACTTTAGCCTAGCAGAAACTACACGAAGGTAACCTACTCTACCCTTTAACTCCAAGGGTTTGTTGGTCATGCATTTGGATATCAATCACCCTGACCTAATGCACAATACATACTAGACCCATAAAAGTGATACAAAGTAAAATATAACTAAAAGTTGTTAAATGCAAACCGGGGCTTGCCTTATGTTGCTGCAGATTTAGTTCTACTTTATAGTCAGTATCTTGGCGATGATTAAATCTTCAACTTGCTGATCCGAGTCTAGTTCCTTGTCGAACTCTTTCGTCGTTTTTCCTACCGATATGAATATGCATAGTTTTAACACGAGTAACTGAATTATAAAACAAATGTGTTTTAGGAACTAAGAATGGCTTAGACCAACTCTAAAGTGAGAGATGAGCTTTGTTATGGACATAAACAGAGGATATCTTTAGGTGGGCAGTGGATGGTTGTTGGAGAAAATGCAAACATCTATTTATAATGGACATAAGAAAGGTAGTGGAAAGAACCAGCAGAAAACTGGAGAATATAATCTCAACTTGCTCTGAAATTTTTACAGTGGTCCATAGATCATACAGAGGTATGGCTTGCAAAATTTCAGACAAAGTTGATGGAAGATGAGACCTAGGGAATTTTCTTATTATTTGGCTTCTCTGGATTCCTATGGCAATTATAGTGTCTTGTCATGCTCCAAATTTGGTTTTTCAGAAACTTTAGAGTCTCATGAGTCCATAGGACTTGGTTTCACCATTGTTGTAGCTATCTACACAGAGATATGGATTTTAGAAGTTGGAGCTAAAAGCTGAAAATCATTCTGTTATTTTTCCTAATTTTCAGAGACATACAAGATTGAATCAACATTTAGCCAAAAAAATGAAGTCCAATGCCTCTGAAAATTTAACTGGAGTTCAAGTATCTTTGGAAGGGTGTCCTGCCCAAATTTGGGAATTTTCCAATAAACAGAACTCCTGTAAAAATTCCTACAAGGGTTTCTTTATATTAATTAATGAGCCAAATCCAGGAATTTTCATAATTATTGGGCTGCACCTCTAGATAATTCTCTTTGAGAGGAATCCAGCAAAATTTGTTTCACAATTTTTGGACACTCCTACACAAAGTTATGGCTCTCCAAAGTTTGAACTGAACTGGGAAAATCTGGAAAATGTTTAAATGCCGACAGTGGGTCCCACTCGTCATCCCTAACCTCCAGCCACGCGCCAAAAAGAGCAGGGGCGGCTCCCTCCGGTGAGGTCGCCGGAAAGGCACTTCCCAGCCACCTCTGGACCCCCTGCTGGCCGCCCCCCTATTTTCCCCCATGCTGAACTCATTGGTGAGGTCGCCGGCGGCTGAAACTCGCCGGAAAACGGGGCGCACCGGCAACAGCTAACCCTAGGGCTCCGGCGAGGTCGTGCGCGGTGATTTCTCCACCAAATGGTCGGTTCTTGGGCTCTATAGCACCGTGGGGATCCCTCATCACTGGCATGGGCTCAAATCGGCTCCAAAATGGCTGCAAATAGGAACTCATCGGCGACCTAGGGTGAAAATCGGTGCCGGCCCAAAATTCTCGAAGAACAGCACCAATTCTTGATGATTTTTGATGTTTTTTGATCCTAGAGGGGCGTTGGAGAGTCTAGAACATGTTTCCAACTCGGCACACGTGATGGTGGACTGATTACGACGAATTTTGAAGATTGGTGGGGCTCGGTTCTATGCATACCGAAGCAAAGAATTGCAAAATTCATCCACTGTGATGCATGAGAGGAGGAGAGGTTTGCACCTTTGGTTTGCACACCTGAGGGCGCTCTTTTTTCGTGTATACCGTCAGCCACGAAGAGGCCCGTGGAGCTCAGTTGCTGGAGAACAGAGAAGGTCGTCGGCTGCTGTCAACTTCCTTCGGACTGTGCAAGGGCTGTCGAGGAAGAGGGAGAGGAATGGTTCACGGCAGAGGCACGGGGTGGCTTCACTCGGCATCCTCATCCACAGAGCAGGAGCTGGCAAGGCGGTAGGTGCCAGCGAGCAGGACGTGTCGACTCTCCCGTGACTGAGTCGGTTCACTCCAGTGTGTGTATGACATGTGGGGTCCACACCCCATCTCACTCTTATCATCCCCCAATTCGGTTTAAAATGGAAAATGAGCTCCAAATTTGATAAAATTTGAAGGATAGGCCAAAAGAAATATGAGGAATACAATGGTGCACTCAAATTTGAATTTTGGTGAAGTTGGAATTTGAAACTGAGATTTAAATTCAGATTCAAATTTTCTCCCGTTTAAATTTCAACATATAAGAACTCCTTTTCAAATGCTCTGAAAATTTGCTGGGCTATTCTTGGATGTGTGGAGAACCAAATGATAGCTTTAGATCTCTGTGTTCGGGAATTTTTGCAAGTTCAAGTTTAGACTTGGAGCTCACACCTTTAAATTCAAAAGTTTAAATTCCCTCTCATTTTCTCGGTGTGATTTGCAGCTCCTCTTGCTAAAATTTTCGAGATTTCACAGTCCGGCCGTCCCAACTTTATCTCTCTACCTCTCTCCACTAAGGATTTGACACTTCTAATGCTTTGAGCTCTCTTCTATGATCTCAATGCACTTGACACACACACTCTTTCTTTTACACGGCTAGCCTACTAAAGACTCAAGTGAAACCCTAATTTCTACTCTTCGAGTCTTCGACGCCGTTCTTCATCTTTTTCCTTTTTGAGAGTTTAGGTGTCCGCCTTGGAAATGTCCTGTGCTTATGATCATCTCAGCTCATTAGTCTCTTAATTTGTTGTCATCAATCATCCAAAATCCACGGGGATGCCTAGATGCACTTACATTGTCTCAGGTTTGCTTCCTTCGGTGGAGAAAAGATTTGTGAAGTTAGGGGATTGTCAAAGAGATCCTCCGACTAGGCCGCTGCCATGTGGGACAGTTGCCATGACCGAGGAGCCACGAAATACGAGACGTGCGTACTTATAGCTCGTCTCAAGTTTGCTTCCTTCGCTAGAAAAAAGATTTGTGAAGGGGGATCGTCAAAGAGCTCTGACTAGGCTGCTGCCATGTGGGACCATTGCCACGACCGAGGAGCCATGAAAAATTGTTCGTCCATTGCCATTCGTGCGCACAGTTGCCATCACGCGCAAGAATTTGATGCGATCCGACTTCCATAGTGTTCTCCGCACACTATATATAGAAGAGGCCTTCCCCTTCTCCGCACCATCATAGTCTTCCTCTTCCCCTATTCTTCATCTTTCTCGCTGCACCGAAGCCTTCCTCTTCCTGTAGACTTTCTCAATGGCACCACCGAAGCGCTCCCGACCATTACCTCCGTCCCCGGCTCCAACCGCATCTCCGCCGCTTTCCTGGGCGGAAGAGAGGAGTCCCTGCTTGGCAAAATCGCTCGCCTGGAGTCAGAGGTTGCCCTCAAATCAGTCGACAATGACCTCAAACCTCTGCGCGATCAAATGGTGAAGGATGTATTTAACAGTACATCCGATGCCATGCGGCTTCTTCGTCTTGGTCCCCTTCCAAAATGAACTAGAATGGGCACCGTAGGCCACTACCTCTACGGGTTAAGCGCAGTGGCCGGTTGTCGTCACGCGATGCGGGAGAGATCGGTGATGTGCTTGGGGTCGAAGGCCGCAGGGAGTTGTTGGAGGCGGTCGCCGACAAGTGTGGAGCTCCGGTTCCACCGAAGAACTAGGCGATCATCTGTTGTTTTCTTTTGTTGTTTGTAAAAATGTTATTTTTAATGAATGTTAATGAATGTGTGTTTGATGATGATTGTCTGTTTGATATTGAATGTGTGTTTTGATGATGAATGTTATTGTGTACGATGGGCTCTCCCGATCGAGGAAGCTAATTCTATTTTTTTGTTTGGACATCAACCAACCTAATTTACCTGCCTACTTCAAACATATCCGTAGTTGGAATTATGAAAACTCTGATTGGAAGTCAAATCTAGGGCGACAGCAGAGCGAGAGAGCGTGAGGTCTGAAATTTGCCAAAAATTTGCTAAGTGTTTGGAGAGATCGCGCGCAACAATCGGTGACACGCATAAGAAACGCCCAACAATCATTTCCAACTATGTGAGACACACCTGGTATGGGCGCATCTTACATTTTATTTGCTGAAAATTTGCTAAGTGTTGGGAGAGATCGCGCGCAATAATCAGAGACGCGCTTTCTGGGGGCCTGTCTCCCATTTTATTCAGTTCGAAGACGCACTTACTTAGAGCGTCATCTCCCTTTGGCTTCGTTCAGGGCAGAACAAGTGCCAGATTCAGTAGTGCTCCATCTTTCACAAATTGAGCACGATTTCAGAATCAGAACACAAGGCATCAAGTGGTCATATTTTCACACATATGACCAATGAAAGTCAAATTTTCACTCAATGGCCATATTTTCACAAATTGATCATATTTCATAAAAATATCCAATGAAAGTCATTTTTTACTGAATTGAACATATTTTTACATATTGAGCATATTTCACACAATCATTTTGCCACTTTCTGTTGCGGTCTTGGTTTTTTGAAATTCTTGACTTTTTCATTGCGGCCGTTGTGCAAGTAAGGAGCTTCATTGGCCGATTATATTCTTGGCTTGATCATCGAGGTGACAAAAGGAGGAATCTCATCAAATTGATCAAACTCTTCCTCATTGACGACATTCTCGACTCCGACAATTCGTCGTTGTCCATGTATAACCACCTTAAGTCTTTTATTTGTTGTGTTTGAAACATAGAACACTTGAGCAACGTGTTCTGCTAACACGAAAGGCTCCGACTTATATCCTTGACGGTTAAGATCAACGCTAATGAACCCGTACTTGTCTTGTACAACACCCTTGATTCCATCAACCCAGTTGCAATGGAAAAGAGGAATCTTGAAACCCTGAAAGTCAAGCTCCCAGATCTCTTGTATTCGACCATAGTACATGGTTTTGTCATGGCTCGTAGCATCATAAGCTTCAGCACATACCTCCTCCCCATGTTTGTTCCAACATCGATAATCCAACATGAATCTATGTGTGATCAAATGTGACCTCAACACATCATTTGAGCAATATCTCTTATCATTCTTGCAATATTTGCAAGGACAACAAATAGTCCCTCTAATGTTGTCCAACATGTCTTTATTCAAGAAATCGATAAATGCATCTACCCGTTTGATATACTCAGTGCCCGTACATCCAACTTCGATCCGACGACATCTACGTACAGAAAGAAGATCTAAATCAGAGAAATTCCAAGCCACTGGTAGTCAAGATCTAAAGGGGTAAAAAAATAGTAAGGGGTAAGAGAGGAGAAGAGGACTAACCCTTTGTTTTAAGAGCCACTGATAATAACCGCAAGATTTTTAGAAGGGCACCTCCAAAGACGGAAAGAAACGAATAGAACAGGGCAAGAAAAGGGCAGATCGGGCCACCACTGTTCTGCCATAGCTGGGAGCACGTATAAGGGCATACTAAATCGTGATGATCCTCTGCAAAGGCGCGTCTCCCTCTATATTGCGAATGGTAGATGCTGATTAAAGGAGACGAGCATGAAGGAGAGCACGTCTCCCTATCTTTCATAATAGGAGTCGAGCTGTAGGAACATGCGTCTCCCTTTTGTCAGAGAAGAGGGCGAGTCTCGGATAATAACTTATCTGAGATGCGCCTTGAAGCAGGTCGTCTCCTTTTACCCTCCATCAAGCCAGTTCTGATCCTCGCTGATGCGGGCACGTCTCATTTTTCAAGATCGGAGACGATCACCATTGCGCTTGTCTCCAATCTCTGTCTCCGATTTGAGGTTCTTACATAGTGTCAGTGCGCTGTGACGTAGTAAGTAAGAGGAATTAAGGCTTAAGAATATTGATCTTTGCTTAATCATTGTATTGAAACTTTGGATGTATTAGCGATAGTGCAAACTAAATTTCTATTCCACCTCAGGAAAGCAAACATCGGAATAAGTGTTTCTTGTTTGATTGTGAACTTCCGGTGTTGTGCTGCATGAGGCCCATTAACTTGCTGCTATAATAATCTAAGCATAAGGATCAACGTTTATCTAAGCTTTGTTATGCAAATTTAGCTTCCTATATTATTGCACTCCCACATGTAGAGTTACATGCTTAGGACTGTCGGTTAAGCCTTACTGAGCCATTGTGCTCACAGTTGCCTTTTTAGTTATTTTTGCAGGTAGAATGATGCATGCTGTCATGACGGCCGTTCAGTGAGACATCGGACCCCACGATTCATATAACTCACTGGAAACCTTGCCGCTGCCTTACACCCTTGTGAAGCTAGTGGGAAGCGTCTACGGGCTGAACGGCTTCTCTTCGCGTAGTTAGGATCGAGAGTGAGTATGTGTATAGTTTTATTCTGCTGCATGTACATTATTTGTATATTATGTTGTAAAATATCTTATGTTGAGAAATAAAGAACTTTGTATGTTTTATGCTGTCTTTTTGTGTATGCTGTTGGTTGCCGCATCACACGACACCACCCAATGCAATTCCTATAGTGTATACCGGCGGGGTCCCCCACAGGCGTGGTATCAGAGCCACATTGGGAATAGCACGCATGAAAAGAGCCTATTTTCAAAAACTTAGACATATATGAGTGAGAAACAGATACTATGCCCACAAGAACTATTAATAGTATAGTTACTCAAGGTGGCAATCCGACCTTGTGTTGCTATTCCGTATTTCAATTATGTAACGACGCACCTACGTGGAGGTAAGAATGGTAAGGAACGTCACAGAAAGCGGATCAATTTCAGTTAGCTCCCCCATACAAGGAAAGTAGTGTGGGATGTTCTGTTCAGAAATAAATGGGAAGTGAATATGTTTTCTAATACTGTTTATGTCTTAGAGACATATGAAATGCACTAGCCTCTAGTGCGCAAACCCAAGGGCAAGAGGAGGAGACCCCATCATGTTGTTTGTAATACGAAATATGTTCCCTAGGACTCTTCATGTTCTATGAGACATATGAAGGCACCGTTCAACCGGTGTGCTTAATTGTAAAGGTGTGGAGCCCTCTGTCGGGTGGTGAATAACCCAATCATGTACATTGATACGTGACCTGACTCAAGGACGACCCGTATGGCAATGATACGGGGCGTATGTTTTTAGTATGATATGGACCTGTCTGAAATGCCAAACTCTTGTGTGCCTCACTATTGAGTGGTTTTGTGCAGATACCTTGACTACGTTAGAACATTTCGTTTAGAAACCATTTGTGAGTGACCGTTTCTAGTGCCACCATTTGAGACGTATATGCCAGTATAAAGCCAGTTAGGATTTTTGAATTGGTGAGGAAACGTAATACCGAGATGTGTTTCTAACTACATAAAAAGGAATTTCTCAAATAAAGAGTAATCTTGGAGTTTAGGACCCAAATAGCGGTTATTGAACTCCTATATTGAACTAAGAGTTAATTGGGGGTATAGGTTCATTCTAAAAGATTTAGAAACAAATCCCCTGTTTCCGGCAGAAATTTTTGCTTTAATTAAACAGGACACAACTTTTGTTAGGTTCAAACCAATGGATGTGTGTGGTACATCTCAGGAAAGCTTTTGAAGTCTTCTACAACTTTTCTGTAGAAGTCCAGAACAGAATCACCTTCCAAGTAGATGAAAATATCAGATGAGTGTAAACTGTCCAGAAACAGGGCAGACAAAATACCTCTCTGTAATTTTCTGTGTTTCGACCATAACTTCTTGTAGAAAAATTTCTATGGGCCATGTAAGACTCCGTTGGAAAGTTTATGATATGTGTTACAACTTTGTAGTTCAAAGTTTTTCCATATTTGTGGCAGAATTATATGAAATCTTGCGGACAAAACAATCACTTTCAAATGAGGTGCTGTCAAATTTGTTGCAGATTTCTGTCAACTTTGAAATATCATAACCTTTGATCCAGGACTTATATGAACACAAATCAATACTCGTTGGGTACATATTGAAGTTATATGTAACTTTAATATTCAACTTGAGGCATGAAATTGCCATTTTCATTTCAAATTCTGGGATTAATGCAAACTGGTTATTCTGAACAGACTATTGCTCATTGCCCATTTAACCTAGGACTTGTTGTGGACAGGAATGTTTTATACTTCTCTAAGTTCCATAACATGTTCTTTAGTTATCTTTCATTTTTTCTGCTGTTGGAATTAAGGTTTGACAAACTTGCTAAAGTTTGGTACATATCTGTATTGTCAAAATCCGTGTTATCCGGGGTAGTGCTGCAATATTTATGTGATGATTTACGGTTAAGGTTTTTAAGTTCAAGTTGAGTTATGACCTAGAATTTTAATCGTAAATTGCTGACTCTTGCAGCATGGATCGCACTCATGTCGATGTGAGTTTGGTGAGTCGAGTCATGGCGGGAATAATTCGCCACAACAACAAGTACCGACATCATCAACCGGATTGGTGGAAGTATTGGGAAAGATGGCTGAGTCTCTTGATATGTTGGTGCAACAAGCCATACGACAGGAGACACTACAGAGCAATCTCACACCGAGCACTTATTTGGCTTCCCTGGCGAGACAACCACCGGTTTTCTCGGAAGCAAAAGAACCGTTGGAGTCGGCCCATTGTCCCCAATGTACTGAAGCTAAGTTCGAGATGTTTGAGTGCGATGAGTATCAAAAGGCGTTATTTGCCGCGCAACAACTTCACGGAGCCACTGGAGCTTGGTGGGCGGGGTATATCACCACTCTTCCTGAAGGTCATCGTGTGACGTGGGATGAATTTTGGAACGTTTTCCGTGCACATCACATTTGTTCATGGATCCTTCAAACCAAGTTTCAAGACTTCCTGGGGTTAAAGCAAGGAGAAAGGAGTGCGTACGAGTATTTCAAGGAGTTTGAATACTTGATGCAATACGCCACTCATTTTGTAGACTCGGAAGCTATAAAGTGTGAATATTTCTTCCAAGGCTTGAATGTCGAGCTTAAGGAGCAAGTGGTTTTATTCAATAACGGTGGTTACAATGAATTGGTAAATGCCGCTATTGTTAAAGAAGATATGCATCTCTGTTGCAAAGCGGAGATGAAGAGGAGTACACCGCCGGGCAGTGATAGTGAGGTTCCTCCGAACTATCGAGTGCGGTATTACTTGCCAGCCGGTCAGGAAATCCAGTCTGTGGTGCAACCATCACAACAACAGCTGAAGTTAATCACTTATGAGCCTCAACCTCAACAGCAGCAATTAGAAGTTATTCGTGCAACCCTACCACAACCAGCGGTGAACGAATTATCTCCACCTCATGTTAGTAGAGAGCAGAGGATTCCTTTAACACGAAACTGTTGTGGAGCTGAGCAGAGCCGCAACCATATGCCATCTCACAAATGCTCATATCAACACCATGAACATTCAAAGAAAGTTCTTTCAAAAGCTGGCAGGGTTAACTATGCAGCTATTGAGGACATTTCAGAAGGCGAAACCGTTTTAGCGGGCATGTTCACTTTACATGAGCAACCAGCATTCATTCTCTTTGATCCTGGTGCCACTCATAAATTTATTAGCAAAACATTTGTGCTGAACCACCAAATACCATTTACCACCATGAAGTGTCCGTTCCATATCAGCTCACCTGGAGGCAAGATATCAACTGATGAAATGGTCTCTCGGGCACCTCTGTGTTTGGGTGGAAACATTTATCCTGCGAGTCTTATCATACTAAAGGATCAAAGGATTGATGTTATCTTGGGAATGTCCTGGTTGACACATTATGGAGCTGTCTATGACATCAGCTCTCGGACTTTTCAACTAAATTCCCCAATATACGGTTGCAACACATTGAATCTTGTGGTTCCATGTAACCAAGCTGCAGCAGCGTACGATGTGGAAGCTGTCAAGCTTGAAGATATTCCTGTGGTTCGGGAGTATCTGGACGTGTTTCCCGATGACTTACCGGGCATGCCGCCGGAACGTGATGTGGAGTTCAAAATAGAACTAGCACCGGGAACCACACCAATCTCTCGACAGCCGTATAAAATGGCACAGAAGGAGTTAGCTGAATTGAAGGAGCAGCTGAGTGACCTTATGGACAATGGTTTTATACACCCAAGTTCATCACATTGGGACTGTTCCATACTATTTGTAAAGAAGAAGGACGAAACATTGAGGCTATGTGTATATTATCGTCCATTGAATGCTGTCACTATTGTGAGGACCCGATGGTCTCGACATTCCAGGATCTCACTGAGGGATGCTGCGATAGACAGCACCGAATAACGCACATCAAAGACAATAAGCGGAAGCTAAGTTGCATTACATGAACTGTTTATAAACATAGTTACATCAAAATATTGTTTATAGCCTACACTCACGGGCGTAGGCTAAGCAAAAGAGTTCACGTTCAGCCCCTCACTAGCACACAAGCACAATCTAACATGGCGGCGTGCACAGCTCCCATTCGATGGTGGTTCCATCTGGGGGATCCATCTCCTCCTCGGGAGCCTCTTCCTCATAAACCCCTGCAAACACTTCAACAACAAGCAGTGAGCACGAAGGCTCAGCAAGACTAACACGTCTCATCTACACATGCAACTCTACATGCTGGAATTTAAGTGTACAATGGGAAAGTACTTTGCATAAGGACTCACCTAATTAGTTGACCCTTACTTTCTAGTTTTAGCCTCAAGTGAGTGTAAAACTTGTGCTAAGGAACATAGAAAGTTTGCAATCAAACAAGAAACGATTTCCTTCTATGTTTCTTGCCTACGGTTGAAAAGAACTTTTGTTTGCTCTATGCTACATCACATCATTAGCAATCAAAGTCTTACATCAAATCAGCAACTTTCATTCATGACAACTAGCCTGTTCTTTCTATGTCACAGTACAGTGAACAAGTGGTACTCACTGACCGTGAGGGGCGGCGATTATAATCGATTTACACCTGCAGGGTTAACCGAATAACACGTCACGTATGCCCGTACTTGATGTTGCCTACAACAACCATCTGAGACGTCGTACGAAACCACCTTTCACACGTTAGCCAAGTGTTGAACTGTTAGGGCCCAAGTTATTCACTTACTAAAAGTGTTCATCACCCCACACACCTCAGCTCATTTGTGGTAAACACATGAAGCCCTTTGAAGAGCAAATAACCACCATAATAGAGTTATTAGCAGATGAACTCAAAAAAATTCAAAAGTGGTATTTACCACATGCATCATATAGAGGCTGAGCTCACAATTACCTCCTCAACTTTGTTAGGAATGCTCATGCCAATTTTCACACAAACCCAAACCTCTTTGAGGTACTTTTGGATACAATCATTAAAAGTACTAGTTTGAACTTAAATTCAAATTCAAACTCCTTTCATCACATGAATTCAAAAGAGGGATTCATATTCACACTCAGCACATTTTTATGAGCTCACCCACCAATTTTCATCCCATTAGGGATTGATCTTGACATGAGATATTTGGAGCAAATTCAAACCAAATTTGAATTTCAACTTTGCATTTGCTGCACATTCATCCAAACCATTTCATAATTTGAATTGTTCAAATTAAAATGGCCAAATTGTTGTTTGATCAAAGTGCAAAGGGTATTAGGGTGCATAATATTTAGAGCAGTAGAAAATATTCAATTTTGTGGGACAAAATTAGGAAATGGGACCCACCAGTCAGAGTAACAGAGACTGAAACTGACTAAACCGAGGCACTCGGTTTCTTGCGCGCACGCCTGAGAGCGCCACGGCAAAGAAACGCCAGCCAGAAGCTGCCTGCCTCCTATGGCCACCAAGCTGCTTCTCCGGTCTCCTCATCCTCACCCTCGGACGAGCCCAGGACCATTTCACCGAGTTTTGCTCCGCTGTTCGCGTGTTCAACCGAAGCACCTCGCTGCACAGCCGAAACCTTTGCTCCCTCGGTGATCACCCTGCTCCGGTAGTTTTTGCTATCAGCTGAGCATATCAGAGGCTGCGCCGACCTTTCCTCGACGTCCTCGTACCGTTTCCAGCTCGTGATCGACTTCCTTCAGGCTGCACCAAGCCGGTTTCGACCTCCCCTGTTGACCATTGCCGCACCTCTACGGATCACCGTCGCCCGGACAGCTCCGAGCTTCTCTGGCATGACCAACTGCACCCAGAGGTTAGCCATGAAGTCTAGTAGCTACTTCCGAACCCCCTAGCTCCCTCATCATGCCGGCTAGCCGGAATTTCAAGTTTTCCGATGATCACCGTGTAGAACCAAAGCAAACTGAAACGAGAAATTCGTCTCACATGGTTGATCAGCTCCAATTCTGGTCTAGCCATAGAAACTAGCACTCATCACGATTGCATGGACCAAAAACTACGGGGTACCGTCCAGTCTATGAGCTGTGCGATGCAAACTCGCCGCCGCCGGCCAAAATGGCTCGGATCGACGTTGAGCTCATAGCTCCGGCCGTTTTTCCGCGATTTTGAAGTACACCATCACCTTCCTCAAGCTCCAGTGATGCTGTACAGCCACTGACAGCATCGGGAAAGGCTAAGGACATGCAGTTCACCTTAAGCGCCGCGCCACCGATCGTCGCCGTCGATGCTGGCCGGGTTGCCGCCGTTTTCATGCCGCACACCCTTGCCCGGCTGCTAGGCCGCATGCTGAGGAGCATGTAGCGCGAAAGATCATCGAAAATGGTCCACCGTAGCTAGAGAACAACGTGCGCCATGTCCCTGTACGGTGCGCAGTTGCCGCCGGCACGAGGTTGAAGGCAACCCTGACCGGGGGGGGGGGGCACAGGCAGTGGGTGCGCGGGTCTTCCTCTTTCCAGAAATTTTCCAAACTTCAAACAAATATAACTTTGGATAGGATTGTCCAAATCGAGTGAACCAAATTTTTTCTATTCAGCTCCCTGAATACTTTCCAACAAATCAAGTTTCAGCCTTTGAAAGCCTTTAAATTTCCAGAATTAATTTCTGAAAGTTTAAATTGTTGGGAGTTTTAACTGGAGATTCCCTTTATGGAAAATTCTAAAATTTGACCAGTATGTTCATTGTAATATCCCTGAGTCAAATGAAAAATTTCATATTCATCCGAGTTCATTAAGTCACCCTAATGGTGTGATTAAGTGAACTGACCCAGAGAAAAAGGAAAATGTCAAGAAACATTTTTCAGAATTTCTCTGAACTTTCTTAGCTCATAACTTTCTATAGGAATCTTCAAATCACATGAAACCAATTCCATTAGAACCAACCAAAATTCTAGTTTCCAAAAAGTAATGGCTTGCTCCATGAAAGTCCCTAGAAAACCTTAGAATCTCTAATTATGGCAAATTATACATTTATTTATGCAGGGCTCAAATGAGCTTTGCTGCAAATGAAATTTGGCCAAGTCTCTGTTTAGGTTATCACAAAACCACAGTACAAATTTCAGAGTCAAAAGGGTTGTTTAGCAAGAGTTCTTGTATTCACATTATCACTTCAACACAAATGCATTTAAATTGACACACATTGTTCTTTTTAATTCGTGTAGTCGCTAAGGGCGAGGAAGACCCGGAGATACTGGATTGTATCCCTCCGGAAGAGAGTTTAATCTGAAAATCAGGAATCTCGGGACATTCTATGTCTTGGGGGGGTGCATGTATGCGCTGTCCACCAGTGTACACAAGCTTAAGGGTGGAGCCTCACGGGTGGCAGGTAACCTGGCCAGCTTAGGTAT
The DNA here is from genome assembly GCA_030760725.1 of Neostapfia colusana. Classification (NCBI taxonomy): domain Eukaryota; kingdom Viridiplantae; phylum Streptophyta; class Magnoliopsida; order Poales; family Poaceae; genus Neostapfia; species Neostapfia colusana. The sequence continues at coordinate 25,243,008 of JASWHV010000011.1, forward strand.
CCTCTATAACTCTTCATGTCGTTTGGGGTATTTGAGCAACGCCAATCCCTGGTGTGCTACGGGAAAGTATGCGGAGAACCCTTCACATGGTTGGTAACGTGAACACGTAGCTCAAGTCGTGTTTGGCTTGAAAACACCCGTGCAACTGACGACAGACGGGTGTATGAAACTGTTATGGAGCCGGGTTCAGTGTGCAGCTCAACCTGATGATTGTGTGGTTTTATGCAGGTAGTCTAACCAAGAATCGGTAGGAGAGTAGAACACATGTGCGAGAGTCGCTTAGTGCTACTGGATTAACGAAGCCGGCTAAGTCCGGTATTGGTTTTTCTTTGCGAGGAACGTAGTAGCGACATATTATGGTGACGCTTCGACGTCACACCCCAATAAATGATGAATATCATTGTAAAAGTTGAAAGATTTGATCCAGGGAACTAAAGTTTTGATTTAAACTCCTTCCCTTGATCAGGATTTCCAAATTAAGCAAGTTTCAACTTATGTAAGACTAGGAACAGAGTCGTCTGTTTCCAGCTGAAATAATTCTGAAGTTATACAGAGTGTAGAGGTCGATTTCATTCGACATTGGGGGTGGTATGATACATTTCTGAAAATCTTTGGAAGAGTTCTACAACTTTTCTATTGATTTCCAGAGGTGTTTCACCCCTTAGCTTGTCAAAATCTTCAGTAGAGTTGAAACTGTTCAGAAAACAGGGCAGGGTAAATACTCTCTGTAACTCTCTGTAAAATGAGCATAACTTCCTGCATGAAATCCAAAAATAGAAAATGATACATTTCTAAAAATCTCATATGTTACAACTTTGTGTCAGAAAGTTTTGTCAAATTCGGTATAGAATTAACTGGAATTCTTGGATCAAATCAGTACCTCAAACAAGGAGGTGCTGCCCAATTTTCTCCAGAAATTCTGTTAACTTTGACATCTCATAACTTTTGAACCAGGACAGATCTGAGGGCAAACAAATACATTATGGGAATATATTGAAGTTAACTTTAACTTTGATGTTAAACTCAGAACTGATTTTTCCCTTAACATGGTCTAAATCTAGGTGGAAGGGAAACTGGTCAGCACTGTCATTTTGGACAGAAGACCAGAAATCAAATTTGTTCTAAGTTTGATTTATGTTTCCAAGTTTTGTGTGTTCAGTGACATGTTCCATGCTATAACTCACTGTTTTACTGTAGAAATCAATATTTGACCTTTTCAAATATTTTTCTATGGATGGTAGCTTTTGTAACAGCGACATGTCATTAGAAATACAGAAGCGTGTAAGTATGTGGTGACAACATGAGATCAACGCCTCGGGTGATCAAAAGTGGCTGTAATTTTGACCCGAGAATCATGTATCTTGTATAAAGTTTTTGCTTTATCAATGTATGTGAATGTTGTGCAACTTTCTCAATGTATCACTGCAATACCTACTGTTTTTCATGGAATTTTGAGTATGACATGTGCTGATCAAATCAGTTTTGAATTTCAGAATGACTCGCACTCGTGCCAACCCTGAGGTTGGGGGTTCCAGTCAGAGGGGAGACGCCTCCCAACAGCCTCCCGAGACTTCCTTGGGACAGCAACAACCACAACCACCACCACCGCCAACAGTCACGTTGGCCGATATAGTTGCGGCCATGGTGGACTCGCACCAGCAGCACACCGAGCTGCTACAGACGCTGATTGCAAATACGTCTCGTCCAGAGAGGCGTCAAGACCGAGAGGAACGCCAAAAGAGTTCCTACTTGGATTTTCTGGCTAAGCATCAGCCGATATTCTCATGGGCGGATGAGCCCATCGATGCGGACAACTGGCTCAGCACGATGGAGATGAAGTTCGGTCTGCTCCGTGTTAGAGAGCAGCAGAAGACACAATTCGTGGCCCAGCAACTTATGGGGTCCGCGAGCGCTTGGTGAGCGAACTTCTGCACCTACCAACCCACCGAGTGTGTATTGACTTGGGCGGTGTTCCGGACGTCTTTCAGGGCCTATCACATACCGTCGAGTCTCATGAAGAGGAAGATGCAAGAATTCCTCCATCTGCAGCAAGGCAATCGTAACGCACTGGAATATGCCCGTGTGTTCAATGATCTCGCCCTCTATGCTTCCCATCACGCCGATACAGATGAGAAGAGGTGGGGATTTCTTTTACCAGGGGCTGAATCCATTCCTGAAGGTCAAGCTGGCAATGTTCAATCGTGGCAGCCTCAACGAGATGATTGATGCTGCGATTGTTCAGGAAGACTCCGGCAAGGAGTTAGCAGCGGCAGAGAAGCGAAGCATGCCACAGAGAAGCGGAGAGGGAGGAGGTCCTCCCCAGAAATATCAGATGGTGTATCGTACACCATCGGGTCAATGTTGGCAGCCACCACAGCGACCGATGCAATTTCGCAATTGGCTGTATCCACAGCCGGTGTTTCGACCGGCACTACCAGCACCTCTGCAGAAACAACAGCAGCAGCGGGCGATGCCACGTGTGTTTGCACCTCAGCAGTGTATGCCGGGCTTTCATCTCTCAAGAACTGGCCAGCCACCATACGCATGCTTCACGTGCGGTCGCCAGGGGCACTTTGCAAACAATTGCCTCGAGAAGCAAGGCTGCAGAGTGGCATCACCGCTCCCAGGAAGAAATCAGCCCTGGAATCCCAACAATGCATGGCGGGCAAACCCCAAGCCCGGCAATGTCCACCAACTTGTCATAGAGGACATGCCGGAGGGAGAACCCATCCTTGCGGGTATATTCCAGCTCCACAAACATCCCGCCATAGTTTTATTTGATTCGGGTGCCACGCATAATTTCATTAGCCAAGCTTATGTTGCTGAGCATAATTTGCAAATACTACCCACCGAAAGTCCATACTTGATTTGTTCACCGGGTGGGATAATTTCAGCAAGTGTAATGGTTCCAAAAGCACCGTTATGCTTAGGGAGAAGAGTATACCCTACACTCATAGTTTTAGAGGGAGAATGTCGTGGATAAACCGCCACGGTGCTGTTTTAGACACCGTCTTTCGAGTTGTGCATTTGCACCCAGAGATGCACGAGTCTCATTCCTTATTTCTGGACAGTCCAGAAATAAAACTTTCAGCCGTATACCAATCCACCACCATCAGCTTGGAAGATATTCCAGTAGCCTGTGAGTTCACTGACGTATTCCCGGATGATTTACCGGGTATCCCGCCCAACCGTGAGTTGGAGTTCAAGATCGAACTTGCACCGGGAACAATGCCAATATCCAGACGGCCGTACAAGATGGCGCCAAAGGAATTGGCGGAATTGAAAACACAATTGACGGACCTGGCAGAAAAGGGGTTTATTAGGCCAAGCTCCTCGCCATGGGGCTGTTCAGCATTATTCATCAAAAAGAAGGACGAAACATTACGGCTTTGCCTGGACTATCGTCCACTAAACGCCATTACGATCAAGAACATGTACCCATTGCCACGGATCGACATGTTGTTTGATCAGTTGGTCATAGTAGAGGGAGAATGATTTGTGTGTATTAATCTGAGGGGTCAAGGGTACAATATATAGAGGGATTAGGTGGGGGAAAGACTATTAAGCCCCTAACCCTAATCCCATCCAAAATACTAAACTGCCCCTGGTTATTCCCCTAATTACATAGTCTAATATCCCCCTGCAGTCACAACATCTAGCCACTGCAGATGTTGAGACTGGACCGAAACTCCGAAAACAGCGATGACGGGAGGCCCTTCGTGAAGATGTCAGCAAACTGCGTCATCGTCGGGACATGGTGTACCCGAACCTCACCTCGTGCCACCCGCTCACGAACAAAGAGGAGATCAATCTCCACATGCTTCGTGCGCTGATGCTGGACAGGGTTGGTGAAGAGGTACACGGCGCTGACGTTGTCGCGGTAGATGAGAGTGCTCCTGTGGACTGGAGTGTGGAGCTCCCGAAGCAGCTGCTGAAGCCAGGAAGCCTCAGCCACGCCGTTAGCCACGGTGCGATACTCCGCCTCAGCACTGGAACGCGACACCACGTGTTGTCGCTTCGAGTACCAGGAGACCAGATTACCACCCAAGAAGACGGCGTACCCAGAGGTAGACCGGCGAGTGTCCGGGCAGCCTGCCCAGTCAGCGTCGGTGTACACCACCAGCTCGGAGTCCGCATCATGTTGAAGGAGGACGCCATAGTTGAGGGTGCCACGCAGGTACCGAAGAATCCGCTTCACAATGGTGAGGTGCGGCTCCCTCGGGTCGTGCATGTGGAGGCACACCTGCTGAACCGCATAGGAGATGTCCGGCCTGGTGAAGGTGAGGTACTGGAGGGCACCTGCAAGACTCCTGTAAGCAGTAGGGTCAGTGACGGGTGTCCCATCGGTAGCGGAGAGCTTTGCCTGAGTATCCAATGGAGTGGAGAACGGCTTTGTAAAAGCCCAAGAAAAGGGACTTGCAAAAATTTTTCATTACCTCACAACACCACAGCTTTTGTTGTAGGTATCTTGTGAATACTTGTGAAGAGCAAGTAACCTCCATGAAAAGGGTGATTAGAGGGGAAAGCCCTAACTTTCACAAAGTAGGATTTCTACACATGAACATGGGAGGTTGAGCTCACCCCTAGGACTTAAAAAGTCTTGGGAAGGTTCAAGCCAAATTTCATGCAAATCCAACACTTTTAGAGGCACTTTTGGAGGCATTTGAAAAAGAGGCCAATTTGAATGTAAATTCAAATTTAAGCAACTTTCATCACTTAAATTCAAAATTTGGCTTCATATTCAAACTCAGCACATTTTTCTGAGTTAGCCCACCAATTTTAATCCCCATTGGAGTTCATCTCGTCGGGAGCTAAATTTGCACTTCAAAACTGAATTTGAATTTCAGTTCAAATGTGAAGAAAATTTAGCCAAACAAATTCCAAATTTGGGAAACCAAATTCAAACTGTGACTTGATGATTAAGTCTCACATTCAATTGTGAGTAGCTGGGGATATTTTCAGCAAAAACAGAAGGAAAAATCCAGAGAGTATTAGAGGGGAGGGGCCCACAGGTCAGAAGCCTTGACACTAATGTTTTCCTCAGGTGATCTCTTCATCGGCCGAAGCCGCGCGCGCGCCAGCACGACCGCACCCGACCGCCAGCAGTGCTCAGACCTCCACCTCACGGTGAAAAATCGCGACTCAAAGGCCAGCACACAAGCTGCTTCACCCCTCCTTCTGTTTCCCGAGCGAAAACGAGCACAAAACGAGCTACTCTCCCATTTCCGCGCAAGAACTCGACGCCGCCTCCTCGGATGTCTGGTGACCGGCCGATCCCGAGGGTTTCACGTGCCGTCAGCAGAGAGGAAAGGGTGCACTTACTTGTGCTGAAGCTGTGGGAGGAGACCGTGTGCCAGTTCCGGTGGTATAGCGCAAGAATTTCTGGTTTTCCACCTCGAGCGTATTAGGGTTAGAGTCCTGTCTACAGCCAAATTTGTTGCACAGAAGCAACCACCGGTTAAGCTATAGCTCACACACGCTCTAGAACACCTAGCACACCTCCTCGATCAAGTAGCAACCGGTTCCATGCGCTAGGGCCTTAGTTCTGTCAAAATTTTGGCCCGGCTGCTGGAAACAGGGCACCTCGCCGGTGAGGTCGTAGTGGCGGCCATTTTTACGGGGATCGGTGCCCATGTCCGTGATCAGCAAGTGTCAGCGGAGCTCCCTGAGCTAACCGCGTTGAAAAAGGTGCAGAGGACACCGAGTTCGACGTCGCCGATGAGCTCCCGGCCGCTGTTACCGTCGGGAGCACTATTCCGGCCGTTGCCGAGCTCCGTTGAAGATACCACCGTGTTCCCCAGGCCGAAATATGCACAGGCAGTGAGTTTCATTGGAGGTAGGGCAGCAGGACACTCGGCAGCGAGCTCTCCGGCGAGGGGGGTGGCGGGGAGCCGCGGGAGCGCGAGGTTGAAGAAGCCCCGCGGGCCCCACGTGTTGGTCTCTGCTGAAAACGTCCCGGATCTTCTGTGGCACCGGGATCCCGTGCGACTGCACGGAGAACTCTGCAGACCTCCGTGCGGGGTAGCTGCGGTGCTGACACATAGCCGGGGACCCCACCCTACAGTTTAAACTTTATTTGAATTTTTCAGATTTAGTTCAAACTTCATTTGCATATAACTTTGGCTAGGAAGCTCCAAATTTAGTGAACCAAATTTTGCTGAACTCCGAATTTTGAGTACTTTCCGGCAATACCAATTTCAGCTCATTAAACTAATAGTTTTCCAGAATTAATTCCCTAAAATTTAAACTGTTAGGAATTTTATCTGGAGAACTACTTTATGAAAAATTATGAAATTTGGCTGTGAGGTTCACGGGAAAATCCTTGAGTCACAGTTAAAATTTCAGACTCATCCGAGTTCATTTAGTCCCCCTAATGGTGTGATTAATCGAACTGCCCTGAGAAAATAGAAAAATGTACAGAAACATTTTTCAGATTTTCCCAAATCTTGGTTAGGGAATAACTTCCTCTAGAATTCGTCAAATGACATGAAACCAATTTCATTAGAACCATCTTAAATCCTAGTTTCCAGAAAGTAATGGTTGGAGCCATGAAAACCCCTGGAATTACTTAGAGGCTCTAATATTGACCAAATAGGCTTTATTTGTACAAAGCTCAAATAAACTATGTTTCAAATGAAACTTGGTCAAAACTCTGGTTAGCACCCTACCAATCCACCATGAAAATTTCAGAACCAAAGGGGAGGGTTAGCTAGGGTTATAGTGATTATTTATTCAAGGTTACACATTGCATTTGAATTAACATGTAGTATCTCGTAAACGTGTAGTCGCTGAAGGCGAGGAGACTCCGGAAGTGCTCGACTTCCTTCTTCCGGACGAAGACCTGACCACTGATCAGCAGCAATAAGGCAAGCCCCGGTTTGCATTAACCCCTTTATAAAGTTTTGCTTTGGTTACCTGTTTTAGTGTGAGGTATGGGTGTGCATTAGGTGTAGGATGGATGAAACCCAAATGCATAACCAGAATTTTCCTATAAGAGTGAGGGTAGTGTCTAAGGCCTCGAGTAGATAAGCTATGCTTAATGATTCATAGGACTTCGGTACAAGTCAAGTAGTTGTAATCTACTCACGAGTTTTAGGCTTGGGACACACGGGATTGGTTCGAGTGATGTGAGATCACTTTAGTAATGAAAATGAGACTAGGCAGGGGCTAGGGCGCAGCAAGAGGAAGTCTTGTGTGCGCAGCCCTGTCCGTGTCAATTGAGGACCGATCCCTGTGCGGCCCACGGTGATCAAGTTTGAACGTACCGAAGGCATATCAGATATATGGGCTCCGATAAACCGATGTAACCTAAACCTCTGGGCGTCGAGGCATAATGCACCGATTTATAGGTGTAGGCTGAGGGCAGCAAGGTGGAAATCTGCTAATGGACATAGAGAGATGCTCCGTGTAGGGAACCTCCTGCTCGTTTTGGTGCGACCGGTTTGACGTTTGGGCTGTTGGGTGAAAGGTTGTCCCGTACGGCACCGAGTGAGTGTGCTGTGCAGCTCCACGGGTGGGCGTACGTGACATGCTCTTTGGGTCTCCCTGCAGGTGTCGTGACGTAGGCTAATATATGAAAATGTGATGATTCAATATTGCTGTTATGATATAATTGTATTGTTACTTGTGTGCCACCAATTATTGCTTACTAAATTTCAGATTCATGAACTGTTCACTTGTGGCTAAAAGATGAAATAAGGATGAACTTGTAGGCGTGTCTGGTTTCTGCAATTTGACCGTCCCATGTTCATTGTTCACTACATTTAGAGTTCCATGCCTAGAAGAGTCGGTTAAGTCTTGTTGAGCCATCGTGCTCACGGTTGCTGCTTAAGTGTTTTTCAGGTGACGAACCACCCACGGACTCGGGTTACGAGTCCACCGGCGAGGGTTACCCTCCGTAAGGGACCACGACTGAGTGGCAGCCGTACACGCCGCGCTGAGCTGAGGAGTGCAGCTAGTGTGGGTTGCCCTAGGGCTGGGCAACCGACTTTTGCTAGATAGGCGGGCGTGAGTTGTACAAATTAGACTTCCGCTGTGTAATAAAGACACTAGTTTGTAACTGAGTAGTGTACTACTTTGTACATTTCAGTGGGTTTTCTATGTAATACAATGTATCCTTATGATGTGTGCTGTCGGGTGTCGCATCGTGCGGCACCACCCTCTGTGATCCTGGATGAGCGGATTCCGGTCCGCCACAGGCTTGCACTCAGCCATGCCCGCTCGCTGCAGGATATCCAGGAAGTACTGTCGCTGGTGAAGGAATAAGCTGCCTGGTCGGTTCTCGACCACAATACCCAAGAAGTGGTGGAGGCGACCCAGGTCCTTCATAGCGAACTCCTGCTGTAAAGCAAAAATAGTGCACCGAAGAAGAGCCGGATTGGATGCTGTTAGTATAATGTCATCGACGTACAGTAGAAGGTAAGCAGTGTCACTGCCACGTCGATAGACAAACAGCAAAGTGTCCGACTTAGCTTCGATGAAGCCCTGTGAGACCAAGAAGGAGGTGAACCGGCTATACCAGGCTCTCGGTTCCTGCTTCAGACCGTACATGGATTTGTTCAGCTCACAGATCATGTCTGGATGAGCTGAGTCAACAAATCCTGTTGGCTGACTGCAGTACACCGTCTCGGTCAGTGTGTCATGGATGAAGGCATTCTTGACATCCAACTGGTGGACGGGCTAAGAATGCGAGAGATCCAGCGACAAAACGGTACGAACCATCGCCGGCTTCACCACCGGGCTGAAGGTCTCGTTGTAGTCGACTCCAGGGCGCTGAGTGAAGCCCCGATGTACCCACCGAGCCTTGTACCTCTCCAAGGTACCGTCCACCTTCTTCTTATGTGTGAATACCCACTTGCCCATGACAACATTGTCACGACCGGGGCAGGGAACCAGGTCCCAGGTCCGGTTGCCATGCAGGGCCTCATACTCTTCCTCCATAGAGCAACGCTAGTGAGGGTCGGTGAGGGCGCTACGGACGGAAGTCGGTATGGGTGAGATCAAAGAAGAGTTGGTCGGTGGAGACGTCATCGACGAGAGGGCAGCTCCGGAGAAGCGCTCAACTGGACGGAGACTCCCGGACGCACGTCGAGTCACCATCGGGTGGACGTGACCGGGATCCCTGTGGAGAAGAGGAGGGTTGTACACCGGGCGCTCGAGTACAATAACCTTCTCTCGTCGTGGGTAGACGAGAGTGGATCTCGAGGCCACGCGTGGCGCGACGACTGGTGTACAGGACTCCGGTGCCGCGCGTGGCGCAGCTGGAGCTGGGGCCCCATCCCCCGCTCATCGCTGGTAGACAAGTGCGGGGTCGACAAAGCGAGAAGTCATCGTCGGTGCTGCGCCTGGTGCGACAGGTGTCGTTGGGGATGTCGGGCTCGCTGCAGGTGATGTCACAGAAGCCAAGGCCGCGCATGGCGCAGATTGTGATGTAGGGGTCACCCGAGGCATAGCAGGCTGTAAGGGCCTAAGTTTTTGCACACATCCAAAGTGTTCATTACCCCACCCACACACCTCATTTGAGGAAAACTTATGAAGACCTTTGAAGAGCAAGTAAACACCATCAACATGGTCATCAGAGGATAAACTCACAAAATGCAAAAATGGCATTTCCCACATGCATCACATAAGGGCTGAGCATTTGGAAAACTCCAACACCTTGCTAGGAATGTTCATGCCAAAAATTCACCAAAATCCCAAACCTTTTTGAGGTATTTTTGGGTATAAGTAGAAAGAGGCTAGTTTGAACTCAAATTCAAATTCAAACTACTTTTATCCCATGAATTCAAAAGTGGGAGGCATATTCATACTCAGCACATTTTTGTGAGCTCACACACCAATTTTCACTCCATTTGGAGTTGATCTTGACATGAGCTAATTTTAGCAAATTCAAATTTCAATTTGAATTTCAAACTGCATATGTGCTGAAATTATATTGAAACACTTCACAATTTGAATTCTATCAAGTTTGAATAGGCATTTGGTAGATAATTCAAATTTCAGAGGGTAGTATGGTAACTACTGTTTAGAGCAGCGGGAGAAATTTAATTTCAGAGGTTAAAATGGAGGTGGGTCCCACCTATCAGCCTCACTAGCTGTTTAACCGACTGAAGAACAGGGCACTTGGTTTCTCGGGCCAGGGCTGCGGTCGCCACCGAGCTGATCGCCGGTGCCAGCTCCTGCTCGGCCTGAGCCATGTTCAACCGATGTTGCTCCCTCTTATCCCCGCAGCCGAGCTGGACAGAGGCAGAGCCGATCAGTTCTTTGCTCCCTCGTGCAAGAAACCGACCGTAGCCGCCGCTACTCTTCCGATCCCTCGGCCACCCGCCAAACTTGCGTGTGAGCTTCGGCTGAGCAGCAAAACAGTACCACAGGAATCCCCACAACCTCCTCAAACCATCACCGAGTGATCTCGTGCTCCCTACACCGAGAAATAATCTCTCTCACAGCGGCCGACACAAAACCGAGAGCAGGTGCTCTCGTGGACAGCCTCACCCAGGACTTGCCACAGCTAAGCAAAGCCTCCTCTGCATGTGCACGACATCCACACAGCTAACCTCCAAAGCTCAGGTCCGACCGCGAATCGTCGACGGCGAATTTTAAGATTCTCTTCCGATCGGTGCAAACCGACCTTCGGGTATGAATTCATGAAATTCCCGATTGTTTCTTGTTTAGAGGACACAAAACTTCACACACGAGAGATAGACTTGAGGGCGCACCAGTTTTATTTGCGAACCTAGCATGGAACTACATGTAGCCGGTGTAGTTTGAGCTTTTCTCTATGGCGGCAATATCAGGCAGCTTCGGGCGCACGGTGAGAGTATAGTTAGAGCTATTCCCGGCCTCTTTTGCCACCATGCCGAGCTTCTCCAGCCCTCACTGGTGCTGTAGGGTCCTTCCAGAGAGCTTTTGGCGGGCTAACACTGTGAGGCGACGTCACCGGAGTCGGATGAGTGCCGCCGCACGTCGCGAGCTACGTTGGAGGCTCTGCCGGCCCGGGTAGACCACACCAGCGTGTTCCTCGCATGTTTCTTGGGCCTAGCGGTGAGTCGCAGCTCGAGAGATGGCCGGTAAGTCAGAAACCGGCGAGCTCCGGTGGCGCTATTGCGCGGGGGCGAGAGACAGACAGAGTCGCCGGGCCCGTGTGTCAGGAACTCTGGAGGGGGAGGCCGGATCGTCTGTGGACTCGGATCAGCTGTGACAGCACGGGAATTAAATCTGTGGCCCCGTGTGGCGCTGTCCCGACACTAGACACGTGTCCCCTGGACCCACCGTCAGTGTTTTGAATTTTCCAGAGTTTTCCCCAAAGTTTAGAAAAGCATAACTTTTGCTAGAAAACTCCAAAACAAGTGAAAAAAAAATTTGTTGGATTCAGCTCTGTGAGTACTTTCCAACAAATAAAGTTTCACTTCATGAAAATCCTTATTTCTTCAGAATTAATTCTTCAAAATTTAATCTGTTTAGAATTTTAACTGGAGAACCCTTTGGAAGAAAATTCTGAACTTTGGCCTTGATGTTCACCAAAATATCCCTGAGCTACCATAAAAATTTCAGATCCATTTGAGCTCATTTGGTCCTCCTAATGGTGTGGTTAATAAAACTGTTCCAGAGAAAATGGAAAATGTCCAGAAACATTTTCAGATTTTTCCTGAAATTGTTTAGCTCATATCTTCAGCTAGGGACCTTCAAATTAAGTGAAACCAACTCCATTAGAATCCTCTGAAAATATAGTTTCTATAAAGTCATGGATTGCTCCATAAAAATCCCTAGAACATCCTAGGAGCTCCAATTAAGGCCAAGAATATAATTATTTGTGGAGAGCTCAAATGAGCTTTGCTGCAAATGAAAATTGGCCAAGTATCTGTGTAGGTTGTGTCCAAACCACAGTAAAAATTTCAGAGTCATTGGGACTGTCTAGCAAAACTTTAGTCTTCACAAATTCAACTTCACTTCAAATGCATTTAAGTTAATACATATATGTATTATCTCTTGTAGTCGCTAAGGTTGAGGAGGAGCCCGAAGTCTTAGACTTCATCACTCCAGAGGAACAGCTAGCCTACGACCAAGAGCAGCAAGGCAAGCTCCGGTTTGAATTAACCATTTTACAAATTTTACAGTTTTGAGAACTTACTTTGAGAATCCACTTAAATTTTGCATTAGAGTCTTGTTTGAAAACCCAAATGCATAGCCAAGAAAATCCTGGGTTGGGTTTAGGTTTGTAAACCTCGATTGGCTACTGCAATGCCAAGACAGTGTAGGATTCGGTACAAGTCGAGTAGTTGAAACTGCTCGCGAGAATAGGCTAGAGGCACACTTCTCGGGCAAAGATAGCAAATGGAACACATGGTAAGAAAAATGAGACCGAGCGGAGAGTAAGGGCAGAAGGACATTGGGGCCTGGGTGCCATAGCTTCACTTGTGTCGATTGAGGACCGAGCCGTGTGTGGGCTGATAGGTGCTGATTTACTTAGTATCAATGCTAAGAACGTCTAATTGGTAAAACTGAGACTTAATCAATCTGTAACCTAATCATTTGGTGTAATCTAACAATCAAACATGTGAAACGGATCGCATTAAGAGGTTTAGGTATAGATTACCTTCACTGGGTCCACTTGATGCCATTGGGCTCAAGTGGATGGTCGTGGGAGTAGGGCTTGACACGGTGGCGGCGAGTACCGGTACAGCCTTCCCCTCACTCCGCGGCTGATTAGATCGGGTCTAGGTTTTTTTTGGGGAGAGATTGAGCTCCCTGATTCACTTATCATCCGGAGCCCCGGCCTCTCCCCTCTTTTATTGTTGCGCGTGTGAGAGTGGGCCGCACCGTAACAGAAACGGTTGCGCCCCCGATCAGGGCGCGTGAAGGAGAAAGACTGGGAGGGGGGATGTGGTTGTTGCCCACATCACCCCCCTGAGATCATATCGGCTAACATTCTCCCCCTTGATCTCAGGACCTTAGCTAATTATCTTATTTTCTAAATTTAATCTTACACATATTTCCTTTGCTTGGACATAAAGGGCACGACGCATCAAAACAACCATTTACGCACTGTTTGACTCGACGACCACGATACATCTCACAATTAGAAATAGTCTTACACTTTGATGGCCCCTTAGAATCCAGGATATTGTCACAGGGTCTCCCTTAAACCCATGCCGGCTACATGTTCTCTGAACACGTTGGGTGGGAGGCCCTTAGTTAGCGGATCCGCAAGCATTTGCTTAGTACTAATATGCTCGAGACTGATAGTGTGATCCTGGATTTTCTCTTTCACAACATAGTACTTAATGTCGATGTGTTTGGCAGCACCACTCGACTTGTTGTTGTGAGAGTACATAACTGCTGGCTGATTATCGCTGTATAACTTAAGTGGTTCATGGATGCTGTCGACCACTTTAAGACCGGGAACAAATTTCTTAAGCCAAGATGCCTGCCCGGTGGCCTCATAACAAGCAACAAATTTAGCATACATTGTTGACGATGTAGTGATTGCTTGTTTGGAGCTTTTCCACGATATAGCTCCATTCGCGAGGGTGAATATGTAACCTGATGTGGATTTCGTAGTATCCACACAACCCGCGTAATCTGAATCTGAATAGCCCACTATTTCTAGTGACTCAGTCTTGCTATATGTCAGCATGAGGTGCTTAGTGCCCTGTATATATCTTAATGCCTTCTTAACAGCTTTACAGTGATCTAGTCCTAGATTACTTTGGTATCTGCCAAGCATCCCAGTCACAAAAGCTAAGTCAGGGTGTGTACAAACTTGAGCATACATCAAGCTTCCGACAGCAGAAGCATAAGGAATTCCTTTCATCTGATCCACCTCATATTGATTCTTAGGCGATTGAGTATTCAAAAATCTATCGCCTTTAACTATTGGAGCAGGCGAGGGCTTACTAGCATGCATATCTTACTTTCTAAGTACGTTTTCTAAGTATGCCTTCTGAGATAGTCCTAAAACCCCCTTAACACGATCTCGGTGTATCTCAACCCCCAAAACATAGGTCGCTTCACCTAGATCCTTCATATCAAAGTTTGAGGATAAAAACTTCTTAGTTTCTAAGAGCAGGTTGACATCACTGCTTGCTAATAGTATGTCATCTACATAAAGAACTAAGAAAATGAACTTTCCATTCTTAAACTTAGCATAAATGCAGTTATCCTCTTCGTTCTCCTGAAATCCAAACTTTCTAATGACTTCATCGAACTTGAGATACCATTGTCTTGAAGCTTGCTTAAGACCATAAATGGACTTCTTCAAGTGACATCCCATATGTTCCTTACCCTTAACGACAAAACCCTTCGGTTGTGTCATATAGACGTCCTCATATAAATCCCCATTAAGGAACACCGTCTTTACATCCATTTGATGCAATTCTAAGTCATAATGCGCCACTAATGCCATGATGATTCGTAAAGAATCCTTAGAAGACACGGGAAAGAAGGTCTCATTATAATCAATACCCTCCCGCTGAGTGAATCCCTTAGCCACAAGTCTGGCTTTATACTTTTCGATCTTCCCTTTGGAGTCACGCTTAACTTTGTAGACCCACTTACATCCTACTATTTTGGCTCCTTTAGGAATCTCTACTAAGTCCCATTCCTTGTTGGTACTCATGGAACTCATTTCATCTTCCATGGCCTTACTCCATTTAGATGACTGAGGTCTTCCCATGGCATCTTCGTAAGAGGCGGGATCATCCTCCATCTTAATCTCTTCACTCAAGTAGACCTGATAATCATCCGGAATGGCCGATCGTCTTACTCTTTGTGATCTTCTTAATTGAGCATCATCTGCGGGTGGAGGCTGTTGTTGAATCTCATCTTGTTCGACCATATGCTCAACAGGCTGAGGAGGTGGAACCTCACTCAAGTCCATTGCGGCCGACGGAGGTGCAACAATAGGTGTTGTGTCACCAGTGGCTGGTACCGGTGGCACAACAACAGCAGGTAGAGTGAAATATGACTCTTGAGTCATCGGAGCGGGTGAACTAGTCCTTTCCTCTTCAAGGTCTATTTCTCGCCGTACCGTGCACCCCCTGATCATAGCGTCTTCTAAGAATACGGCATGTCATGTTTCTATAAACTTAGTATGCCGATCTGGACAATAGAATCTAAAACCCTTACTTTTCTCAGGATAGCCAATGAAATGGCAACTAACTGTTTTAGATTCTAGTTTGCTAATGTTTGGGTTAAACATCTTAGCCTCACCTGGACAACCCCAAATATGAAAATAGTTCAATGAGGGTTTACGACCCGTCCACATCTCATACGTCGTCTGAGGTGCTGACTTAGTGGGAACCCGATTCAGCATATGAATGCCGGTCTTTAATGCCTCCATCCATAGGCTAACCGGTAACGTAGAATAACTTAGCATGCTTCTTACCATGTCCATAAGCGTACGGTTTCTACGTTCCGCAACACTGTTCTGCTGAGGTTCACCCGGTGTAGAATACTGAGCGACTATGCCATGTTCCTGTAGAAATCTTGCAAAGGGTCAAGGAACCTGACCATATGGGATATGCCGACCGTAGTACTCACCTCCACGATCGGATCTTACTACCTTAATCTTAACATTGTGCTGATTTTCTACTTCAACCTTAAATATTTTAAACTTATCCAATGCTTCGGATCACTCCTTGATTGGATAAATGTAACCATAACGAGTGTAATCATCTGTTAATGTTATGAATGAATCATATCCGTTTACAGAGACTACGGGAAACGGACCACAAATGTCCGTGTGAATAATTTCTAAAATACCCGTGCTACGTATAGCGTTCTTCTTAATAGTCTTAACAAATTTTCCTTTAATGCAATCAATGCATTCTTCTGAATTTGAAAAGTCTAAGTGAGGTAAGATCGATTTAGATACTAAGCGTTCGATCCTCCCCCTCGAAATATGGCATAAGCGACAGTGCCATAATTTCGACGATGTTTCGAAATTGATTCTTTTGCGCTTGTTTCTTCCTATGTCATTCTTAGCGGGAATTTGATCATTACTTAAAGTGTTCACATTATCATGGGTGGATAACAAATAAAGCATGTCTTGTCTGAAGGCAAGACCCACAATCTTATTATTCAAACTAATAGAGCATTTGTCTTCGCCAAAATGGCATACAAATCCACAATCATCCAAACGCGAGACTGATATCAAATTCCTTTCTAAACTAGGAACATAAAGAACATATGAAGCCTAAGTACAAAATCACTACTAAGTCTTAGAGGATAAGTCCCAATGGCTTCAACCTCAGCTTCATGGCCATCAGCGACTTTGATGGTCCTTTCCCCCCTTCTTATAGTCCTCATCGTACTTAATCCCTGTATAGAGTTACAAACGTGCACAGTTGCACCTGAGTCAATCCACCAAGTAGATCGTGAATAAGCTAAATACAGGGACTCATTTACTAAAGTAATAACATCCTTACCATTCTTGGCACACCACTTGACAAAACCAAAATAGTCCTTCAGGCGATGTCCAAAATCTTTGCAAAACTTGCACTGATCTGCCTTTAGTTTAGGACCAGAGGACTGAGAAGCTGTCCCTTTGCCCTTAGAGGAGGAGCCATGTACTTTAAATGATGGTGGTTTGGTAAAGTAGGTCTTTCCCTCTCCCTTTCCTTTACCCTTACCTTTGGCTAAGTTAATGGAGTCTCCACCCTTACCTTTTATGCGCTCCTCCTCCTGAACGCACATAGCCATGACCTTTTCCAATCTCCAGCTATCTTCCTTAGAGTTGTAATTAATTACAAAGGCCTCAAAGTCCTTAGGCAAAGACATGAAGATGAAATGTACAAGCATCTCATCAGGTATGGCTAGGTTAAGAGTCTTGAGGTTTGCATTCAAATTACTCATCTTAAGGATGTGATCTCTCACACCTCCACCAGTGTATCTCTCATTAACAAGCCTCTTGAGTAGGGTGCTTGCCAATGTTTTAGTGGAGCCTGTATACTGGCTTTTGACCTTGACAAGATACTCAGTAGACAGGTCACAGTCAGATAGCTCCTCTTATGGATTTAGAGATGGTGGTCTTAATGACCATGAGGCATTTTCTGTTGGATTCATCCCAAGCCTCAAGGTCCTTAGCAAAATTTTCTTTAAGCTTAATGTACTCCTCTTTTCTTAGTGCAAATTCATCATCTGTTTCCTCATTATGGGCAAAGGGAACAAAAGGATCAACTGGACGATCCTTTCTAAGGCATAGATCAACGTTTGCAATCACTAAGTTCATTCTGAGTCTCTCATTCCATGTCCCATAGTTATGACCTGTGAGGGTCTCTATGGAGGCAATGAGACTTACCACATTGGAGGCACCTTAATAAAACAAATGTAGGGGTTAGGAAAACAGCTAAAATAAACATTTTATGCAGCACATACTTAAAATAACACTCAAAATGATCAGAAATGGCATAAAATGTTTTTCACGTTGGTTACTCAACAAACCATTTCACTTAAACAACATGGAAATATTTCACGTTGGTTACTCTAAATTCCATGAACATGTCAAAACAAATTACAAATTTTCTGAAATTGAACTTAAGCATGACAAAATTAAATTTTCACGTTGGTTACTCATTTGATTTCCATGAAAAATATACACAAACTTAAAATTTTAGCAAATTTAAATTTTCACGTTGGTTACTTATTTAAATTTACTAAATAACAGCGGAAGCTTAATTAACTTAATTTCTGAAATTAATTGCAAAAATACTCAATAGCAATTAATTGAATTAAATAACTGAGAAAATATACTTAAAACAATAATTATCAGAAAATTACAGAAAATATGCACTCAAAAATCACACAATCATAACACAAAATTTCTTAAATTTTCTCAGCTATTTAATTAATTTTCTAATCATTTTCTTAATTTCTGAAACTAATTTTCCATTTTAAGCATATTCTGAAAATAGGAAAACACATAAATGGCTAACTGGGCCTATGATGTGGACATCACTCCTGCAGATATACACAACACTCACATGGTAGACATGCAAGGTCCAATTACTAGAGCTTGAGCACGACAATTGAATTTAGAGGTGAGCTCGTTCCTGAACAATTCTTTATATGCGAATTTTGAGAGTATGTTGCTACCTAATAGATTAATTATGATTAGTAACCATAGAGAAGACATGGAGATACATGGAGAGGGGTTTGGAGGCGTGGAGGACCAGAAAATACGCCAACAAGAAGTTAGAGACCGAGCCTAACTCAAACTCGAGTCCAACTCGGGCCCTGGAGCAGTCCACCTTAAAATGGATGCACAGGAGGCATACGGACTCCATTTTTGACGTTCTACATATGCACGGAAAGCTGAGAGGATAAACTTTCCAATGGAACTGGCCCCATGTCAAAATTCCTTCGGAGTCGATGGAAAACTTCGAAACAATATAAAGTTTAGAGTCTGTCAGGGTGTTGCATCACCTAGTTGGCCCATTGGGCCTTGTATCGAGTCCAAGTCCATTATGTACGTGTCTTAGGGTTAGGTCTCTACCCCAGCACCCCCTGGTCATCCTCCACCTCCTTTATACCCCCTAGCCACCGTCACAAACAGCTGGGTTTTGCTTAGTTACAATCTGTCATTGAACAGTTTCGCCGATCATCGGATGTGAGACCCCAAATTCGTGATCAATTCAGTTTTGATTGCAACTTCTCTGTTCTTGCTTGTGTTCTTGATTGCGCTTGTAGGGATAAGCCTTCGTGGCGAGGTCATTTGTGTGACACGGGTGATAACCAACGGAGCAGTGGTGTAGTGATTGCGGGGTTTCGTTCGTTCGGAGCCTTGGATCATCAACGTCGAGATCTCCACCCAATCAAGTCTACCCTACCTCTCGGAAGATCGGGACTCATCCTCCTATCAATTGGTATCAGATTTCCAGTTTCACCATGAGGTATACTTGTGTGCCCTTTAGATTTATTTTGTTTTAGCCCTATCATCCACAAAAAGCCACAAAAAAAATTTTAGTTTCCCTGACCTACAACCCCTGCTCAACCTTTTGCACAACTAAACAATTTAGTTTCGGAGTCCGTAGTTCTGAGTTCGTGTCCTAGATTGAGTCTGGTTGTTTGTTTAGATTTGTTTTGGTTCAGTTTTGTTTCTTCCATCCGCTGCCATCTACAAAAAAACCAATCTACAAAAAAATTCCATCCACCGATTCGTTTCTGTTGCAGTTTCCACCACCACCAAAATCTGATTCGGGGTATCCTCCTTAAAATGGGCATAACTTTTTGCTCGTAACTCCGATTGAGGCGCATTTTTTCCCAGAAAGGTCTCGAAAAAGTCCACATACGTCGTTTTTAAAAAAAATAAAAAAAATAAAGAAGGCCCTCGTTTTGAACTCAGAAGTTCCAGCACCAGTTTTTCCAATCGCTCCTGAATTTGTGCCGATCTCATCTTTCATCGGTTTGAGCTAATACTTGGTGCTGTTTCTATAATTGTGCCCCTGGTTGAGAAAAAATATCAAAAAAAAGAGAATTTTTTTTTGATTTCTACTAGTGCTTCAAGACAAAAATAGGAGGCTAAGGGGTGTGCTATTTCTGTGCGAGTGCTGGATACTTGCTGATATTATCCTTGTTGTTCATCATCATTCATCCTTGTCCTTGCTTGTTGCCACAACTGTTCTAATACATTTTTAGGTCAGCAATTAGGTGAAATTCTTTGGACACTTAGTCAGCATTGCTATCTGTTACTAACTTGTGTGCCACATACATATACTGCATTTGAGCCTTCCAAGCTCCACCTTCCCTCGAGCAGAACAGGTAACCTTTGCAATCACACCCACTCTCTGCTTGCTTCACACAGGTCACCGTTGGCCACCTGCAGTGCTGGTAAGAAACGTGTAAGAGCGGGGTAAGACGCATCTTACTGATCGATTTTCCACCCACTTCGGAGAGCATAGTAATAGGGTTCTTCACGATCTTTTTGTCTTCGTTTCTGTTTTGTGCTAACAATGACAGGAAAGAAGCCTATGGATATGACCTCTAGTTCTACACCTCCGGATGATGATGAGTGCGTGTCCCATATGGAACTAAAGGACATGATGCGGGCAATGACCGAAGCTTTCAACAATTACCAGACCACTATAACAACCACCTTTCAGAGGCTCCATACAAGTGTTGCTGGTCTGAGCACACGGTTGGACGAGATGGAGACTCGTCTTCCCCAACAAGCTACACCCTCTATCATCCTTGATGGTGATGCACATGCTCACTATGACACAGAGGATGACTTCAATAACGATGAGGTTGATGCACAGCAGCGCTGTCGCCCTCGACGAAATCGTCAAGGTATGGGAGGTAGACCTCGTCCTCATGCTCCTGAACAAGATAATGATCCTTATGCTAAGATTAAGTTTTCTATTCCAACATTTTATGGATCTTATGATGCTGAGACTTACTTGGATTGGGAGATGATGGTAGAACAAAAATTTAGCTCTCATCTTGTTCCTGAGTGACATAGAGTTAGACAAGCCACTAGTGAGTTTAAAGATTTTGCTATAATTTGGTGGAATGAACTTGTCAATACACGTAATGCACCACAGACATGGGCTGCGTTAAAAGAAGAAATGCGCGCTAGGTTTGTTCCTCCTTCATATAGACGTGATCTTCTTAAGTAATTGCAACGCTTTGATCAGGGGGACATGACTGTCCAAGAGTACTACCAAGAGTTGCAGAAAGTTATATTTCGTTGTGGGGTAGTTAAGGATCAGGATGACCAAATTGTTAGGTTTTATGGGGGCTTGCGGCATGAGATCCAGGACATACTTGACTACAAGTAATATCATTCTATTCAACGTTTATTTCAACTTGCTATGTTAGCAGGAAAAGAAGTGCAGGGTCGCCAACAGCAGCGGCGGAACAACACCTTCATGCCACGACAATTTCCGGTGCCATCCAAAGCAGCGCCCTCCTCGAGCATACGTGCTTCTACACCACCCTCCACGGGTTTTGTATGCAGCAGCATCGCACCTTCTACATCACGGGGACAAGATAACAGCAAGTCCCAGATGCCTCTTGGTGTTGCAGCAAAGGCGGCTGCACCCAACACTTCAACAAGTCGCAGCTCCGACATCAAGTGCCACCGCTGCCAGGGACTTGTCCATATGCAACGAGATTGCCCCAGCAAACGGGCGATCATTTCCACTGCTGATGGTGGGTATGTTAGTGCTTCTGATATTGAAGATGAAAATATTGTTGCAACTAACATTTCAGGTTCGGATGATGGTGCTGAGGAGGTTCTTGGTACATCTGCAACAAACAACTATAGGACTTTGATTGTGCAGCGAGCTTTGAGTGCCACGGTTCGAGAGGACGACAACCGCCAACGTCACAACCTTTTCAACATGTTTCTCGTCGTCAAGGACTGCCGTGTACATACCATCATTGATGGTGGTAGCTGCAACAATTTGGTGAATGTTGAGGTGGTCAAGAAGCTTGGCTTGACCACACGGGAGCATCCCCACCCTTATCACATTCAATGGTTTAACAACAATGGTAAGGTTAAGGTAACACAAACAGCAAGGATACATTTTTCCATTGGTCCTTTTCATGATTTTGCTGATTTTGATGTGGTACCTATGGATGCTTGTTCTCTTTTGTTGGGACGTCCTTGGGAGTTTGATACTGATGCTATTCACCATGGTCGATCTAATAAGTATACTCTCATGCATAAGGACAAGAAAATTGTGTTGCTTCCTATGAGTCCCACTGAAATTGTACAATTTGAGCAGGAGAAAAAGAATAATGCTAAGCAAAAGGGTGTTTTCAATTCTGAAATTCAGCAACCTATTAAGTTGAAAAATCCTATTTTGCTTGCAACTAAATCTGATCTTGATGATTTATATGCCTCTAATGGAACTTGCTATGCTTTAGTGTACAAACTTGCTTTATATTCCATTGAGGATACATCCATTGTCTTGCCACCTGCTGTTGCTAACCTTTTGCAGGAATATATGGATGTTTTTCCATCAGAGATACCCCCTGGATTACCACCTGTGCGAGGCATTGAGCACAAGATTGATTTGGTTCCAGGGGCGAGCTTGCCAAACCGTGCTGCCTACAGCACCAACCCCGACGAGACTAAGGAAATTCAGTGACAAGTCCAAGATCTTCTGGACCGCGGGTACATTCGTGAGAGTCTTAGTCCTTGTTCTGTTCCTGTTCTTTTGGTCCCAAAAAAAGATGGCACTTGGCGCATGTGTGTTGATTGTAGAGCCATCAATAACATTACCATTCGTTATCGCTATCCTATTCCTAGATTGGATGACATGCTTGATGAGTTGAGTGGTTTTGTTATTTTCTCCAAGATTGATTTGCGTAGTGGGTATCATCAGATTCGTATGGCTTTAGGTGATGAATGGAAAACTGCTTTAAAACTAAATTCGGACTTTATGAATGGTTAGTCATGCCATTTGGTTTAACTAATGCACCCAGCACTTTCATGAGGTTGATGAATGTGGTTTTACGTGCTTTCATTGGTAAATTTGTGGTGGTTTACTTTGATGATATCCTTATTTACAGCAAGTCATATGATGAGCATCTTAAACATTTGCGTGTTGTTTTTAATGTCTTGTGTGATGCACACTTATATGGTAACCTTGAGAAGTGCACCTTTTGCACCGATCGTGTGTCTTTTCTTGGGTATGTTGTTACTTCGCAGGGCATTGAGGTGGACGAGGCAAAGATTGTTGCCATCACGAGCTGGCCACTTCCGACTACGGTCACACAAGTTCGGAGTTTTCTTGGTCTCGCAGGTTTCTACCAGCGTTTCGTGCGGGATTTCAGCACCATTGCGGCACCTCTCCACGAGTTGACAAAGCATGGAGTGCCGTTTCGATGGGGACCAGCACAACAACAAGCTTTTGATGTTCTCAAGTCGAAGCTCACACAAACACCATTGCTGCAACTTCCTGATTTGGAGAAGACCTTCGAGCTTGAATGTGACGCGAGCGGCATTGGCATTGGAGGAGTGCTAATTCAAGGAGGTAAACCTGTTGCCTTCTTTAGTGAAAAATTGCATGGGCCTTCGCTGAATTATTCTACATATGACAAAGAACTTTATGCTTTAGTGTGTGTCTTGCAAACTTGGCAACATTACCTATGGTCTAAAGAATTTGTCATACATTCAGATCATGAGTCTTTGAAGTATCTTAAAGGACAAGCTAATCTGAACAAACGTCATGCTAAATGGATTGAGTTCATAGAATCATTTCATTACATCATTAAACCTAAGAAAGGGAAAGACAATATGATTGCCGATGCTTTATCTAGACGTTATACCATACTATCCCAACTTTCTCATAAAATCTTAGGTTTGGAAACCATAAAGAGGTTATATGCTACTGATTTGGACTTCAAAGATGCCTTTGAAAATTGTAGAGAGGGAAGAATGTGGCAAAAATTCCTGCTGCGTGAAGGCCTTCTCTACCGTGCTAACAAGTTGTGTGTTCCAGCTAGCTCTGTTCGTATTTTGTTGTTGCAGGAAGCGCATGGAGGTGGTTTGATGGGACATTTTGGTGTTAAAAAGACAGAGGATGTGCTGGCCGCTCACTTCTTTTGGCCACGAATGAGGTGTGATGTGGAGCGCTACATTTCACGTTGCACGACATGCAACAAAGCTAAGTCTCGACTTAACCCACATGGTCTTTATATGCCTCTTCCGGTTCCTAGTGCACCTTGGGAGGATATTTCTATTGACTTTGTTTTAGGATTGCCTAGAACAAAGAGGGGGGGGATAGTGTCTTTGTGTTTGTTGATCATTTCTCTAAAATGGCTCATTTTATACCCTGCAACAAGACCCATAATGTTTCACATGTTGCTGATTTGTTCTTTAATGAGGTTGTGGTTTTGCATGGTGTTCCCAATACTATTGTTTCTGATAGGGATGCTAAGTTTTTGAGTCACTTTTGGAGAACTTTATGGTATAAATTGGGAACAAAGTTGCTGTTTTCTACTACTTGTCATCCACAAACTGATGGGCCAACGGAGGTAGTTAATTGTACCTTATCTACTATGGTGCGGGCTGTTTTTAAAGATAATTTGAGGTCGTGGGAGGAGTGCTCGCCACATATTGAGTTTGCTTATAACAGGTCTATTCACTCCACAACCAAGTTAAGTCCGTTTATGGTTATCTATGGTTTCAATCCTCGTGCTCCAATTGATTTGCTACCTTTACCACATACTGAAATTGTGAACTTAGATGCTACACAACGTTCTGAATTTATTCTTAAGTTGCATGAAACTACTATGTTACAAATTTAAAAAATGAATGAAAAGTATCGCATTGCTGCTAGTAAAGGTAGGAAGGAGGTAAAATTGGAACCCGGTAATTTGGTGTGGGTTCATTTGAGAAAAGATAGGTTCCCGGATTTGAGAAAGTCCAAACTCATGCCGCGTGCTGCTGGACCTTTTAAGGTTCTCGAGAAGATAAATGACAATGCATATAAACTTGAGTTGCCTCCCGAGTTTGGGGTTAGTCCCACATTTAACATTTCAGATTTGAAGCCATACTTGGGAGAAGAAGATGAGCTTGAGTCGAGGACGACTCCAATGCAAGAGGGGGAGGATGATGTGGACATCACTCCTGCAGATATACACAACACTCACATGGTAGACATGCAAGGTCCAATTACTAGAGCTCGAGCACGACAATTGAATTTAGTGGTGAGCTCGTTCCTGAACAATTCTTTATATGTGAATTTTGAGAGTATGTTGCTACCTAATGGATTAATTATGATTAGGAACCATGGAGAGGACATGGAGATACATGGAGAGGGGTTTGGAGGCATGGAGGACCAGAAAATACGCCAACAAGAAGTTAGAGACCGAGCCCAACTCAAACTCGAGTCCATCTCGGGCCCAGGAGCAGTCCACCTTAAAATGGATGCACAGGAGGCATACGGACTCCGTTTTGACGTTCTACATATGCACGGAAAGCTGAGAGGATAAACTTTCCAATGGAACTGGCCCCGCATCAAAATTCCCTCGGAGTCGACGGGAAACTTCGAAACAATAAAAAGTTTAGAGTCTGTCAGGGTGTTGCATCACCTAGTTGGGCCATTGGGCCTTGTATCGAGTCCAAGTCCATTATGTACGTGTCTTAGGGTTAGGTCACGACCCCAGCACCCCACTGGTCGTCCTCCACCTCCTTTATACCCCCTAGCCGCCGTCACAAACAGTTGGGTTTTGCTTAGTTACAATCTGCCATTGAACAGTATCGCCGATCATCGGTTGTGAGACCCCAAATTCGTGATCAATTCAGTTTTGATTGCAACTTCTCTGTTCTTGCTTGTGTTCTTGATTGCGCTTGCAGGGATAAGCCTTCATGGCAAGGTCATTCGTGTGACACGGGTGATAACCAATGGAGCAGTGGTGTAGTGATTGTGGGGTTTCGTTCGTTCGGAGCCTTGGATCATCAACGTCGAGATCTCCACCCAATCAAGTCTAACCTACCTCTCGGAAAATCGGGACTCAACCTCCTATCAGCCTAAAACTTCAAATTTTGGCCCGTTGCTGAACTTGGCCCTGCCCAAGCGAAAATAAATTCTGGAAAAATAAAAGGGCAACCCAGCTGGCCCATAACGCCCTCCCGCATGGGCTCCGGGCCCATCTAACCAACGTGGCGGGCGGCGCGTGCTAAGGGCCATCGGATCAGTGTTCTCCGGCCCTTTACAACGTGATTGAATCTCGACCGTTCATCTGTGATCGAACGGCTCAGCGCTGAGATCGGGCGGTATTTAAACCGGCGAGCGGCACGGTGCTAACCCTAATCTCATTTTTTCTCCTCTCTTCTCTCTCTTCACTCCGAGCGGCGGCGAGGCCGAGTGAGGCGGAGCACTCCGCAGCGTGCTCCGGCGCGCCGCTCCGCTCGCAGGCGAGCGAGTCCGCCGTGAGGTGGCTCGTCGCCGGTGGGTGGGACGTCGGTCGTCGCCGTCGAGGCAGTCCCGTCGGCTAGGGTTGAAACCCTAACGCCGGCGAGAAAATTCCGGCCGCGCGGGACTTCCGGCGCTGCCGCACCCTCGTCGGTGCGGTCGGTTGGCCATCGAAGAAAACCGTCACGCGCCGGATCTGTGCCGGATCTAAGTGCTGCCTCGGGGACTTCCGGCGCCGCCGCACCCTCGTCGGCGGTCGGTTGGCCGTTGAAGGAAACCCACACGCACGCGCCGGATCTGTGCTGGATCTGAGGTGCCGCCCCGGGGACTTCCGGCGCCGCCGCACCCTCGTCGGTGCGGTCGGTTGGCCATTGAAGGAAACCCGCGGCTAGGGTTAGGGTTCCGACACTTAACCCTAGCCCGGCATGCTCTGAGGGTGGCGGCCCCAAAAACATTCGGCGAAAACACAGCGCCGCCTCCCTCGCCCGGCGTTTAAACGCCAGTGGGGTCCAGAAAAAGACAGGAGCCGGCGCGCCTAAGGCCAAGGTATGTAGATCCGTCTGTTTCCCTTTCGTTTAATTTGGTTTTTGCCTTTCTTGTTTTTAGATTCTCAATCGTGCTTTGAACCGAATCTGATTTGTTCCCCTCCTTCTAATTTCTTGGCTAGTTGACTTAATTAGGGCTAAATTTGACTAACAGAAACTAAATCTTAATTAAAACATGATTAGAAAACAATCTAATTCTTAATTTGAACTAAATTACCGAGTTAGTGTTTATTAGCACGGCTCTGATACCATTGATAGGTGCTGATTTACTTAGGATCAATGCTAAGAACATCTAATTGGTAAAACTGAGACTTAATCAATCTGTAACCTAATCATTTGGTGTAATCTAACAATCAAACATGTGAAACAGATCGCATTAAGAGGTTTAGGTATAGATTACCTTCACTGGGTCCACTTGATGCCATTGGGCTCAAGTGGATGGTCGTGGGAGTAGGGCTTGACGCGGTGGCGGCGAGTACCGGTACAGACTTCCCCTCACTCCGCGGCTGATTAGATTGGGTCTAGGTTTTTTTTTGGGGAGAGATTGAGCTCCCTGATTGACTTATCATCTGGAGCCCCGGCCTCTCCCCTCTTTTATTGTTGCGCATGTGAGAGGGGGCCGCACCGTAACAGAAACGGTTGCGCCCCCGATCAGGGCGCGTGAAGGAGAAAGACTCGGAGGGGGGGGATGCGGTTGTTGCGCACGTCACCCCCCTGAGATCATATCGGCTAACATGGGCCTGTTGAACAAGCTAGAACAGTACCGAAGACCTATCGGATATATGGGAACCGGGAAACCGATGTAACTCGGGTAGCTGGGTGTTGATGCATAGCTGGTCATTCAGAGGGTAGGTTGAGAGCTTGAGGTGTAAATCGGCTGGCGGCACTGTGTATGCGTGTGCAGAGACCTCTTGCTCGGGACGATTGGACCGATTCAAAATTTTGGTGACGGGTGAAAGGTGGTTGCGTACGACATCCGTGATGGTTGCTGTAGGCAACGTCGAGTACGGGTGTACGTGATGGGTTATTCGGGTAACCCTGCAGGTGTAAATCGATTATAATTGCTGTCCCTCACAGTCAGTGAGTACCACTTGTTCAATGTACCGTGACGTAGAAAGAACAGGCTAGAGTCATGTAAAAGTTGCTGATTGAAAGCTATACCTTGATTGTTAATGACTTGCTGTAGTTTAGTGCTAATTAAAGTTCTTTTCAACCTTGGGAAATGTACATGAGAGAAATGTGTTTCTTGTTTAATTGCGGCTCTCTCATGTGCCTTATTGTTAGGTTCTCTACAGCTTGCTGCTAAAACTTGAATGTAAGGTTCAAATAATTATGCGAGTCCTTTGCAACTTATATACCTCATGTACCCCGGAACCCCTCATGTAGAGGTTTCATGTATAGGAGAGACGGGTCAGACTTGCTGAGCCATCATGCTCACTGCTTGTGTTTGAAGCTTTTGCAGGGGTTTATGAGGAAGGGACTCTCGAGGAGGAGACGGAACCTCAAGAGGGAAATCCCATCGAGTGGGAGTCGTGCACGCAGCCAAGTTAGTGTGCGTGTGTACTAGCGGGGACACATTCACGGGCTGAACATGAACTCGATGCGTAGTCTACGCCCACGAGTGTAGGCTGAACATATTTTGTTGTAAAAATGTTCATAATATCGTTTATGTAATAAAACTTTGCTTTCGCTTTGTACCATTTTATGTGTGTTATCCGGTGCTGTGCAACGCAGCACCCCTCAGCGTGATCCTGGCTCGACGAGGCGTTGGGGCCCTCGCAGCATGGTATCAGAGCTTGCTTGAGGTTTAACGCACTAAGAAGGTCATCTTTTTCAAAAACTCAGTGAGTAACGAGTATGTAGCCCATATAAGGATGTTATTAGTGTATAGAAAGTGGTATACTAACCTATCTGTTTATGTCAGAAATCATGCATCTCGGGACGTCATATGTCTTGGGGGTGCATGTAAGCGCTGTCCACCAGTGCGCACAAGCTGAAGGGTGAAGCCTCACGGGTGGCAGGTAACCCAGCCCGCTTTAATACCCTCTATGACTCTTCATATTGTTTGGGATATTCGAGCAACGCCCTTCCCTGGCGTGCTTCGAGCAAATTTGGGAGACCCCGTCACATGGTCAGTAACGTCAACATGTAGCTCAAGGCGTGTTTGGCTTGAGAACACCTGTGCGAGTAATGACGGACGGGTGGATGGACTGTATTGGGACCGGGTTCGGTGTGCAGCCAAACCTGACGATTGAGTGGTTTATCTGCAGGTAGTCTGACCACAAATCAGTAGACGAGTAGCATTCGTGTGCGAGAGACGTTTAGTGCCACTGAACTAACGAAGCCGGCTAAGTCCGGTATAGGTTTTTCTTTGTGAGGAACGTAGTACCGACATGAACTGGTGACGCTTCGACATCACACCCCACTAAATGAGAAACTTCATTGTAAAACTTGAAGGTTTGATCCAGAGCACTAAAACTTTGATGTAATTCCTTCCCTTAATCAGGATGTTCAAAGTAAATATGTTTTCAACTTATAGGATACTAAGGACAGAGTCCTCTGTTTCCATCTGAAATAAGGCTGAGGTTAATCAGAGGTTAGAGGTTGAGTTCTTTCGAGGTTGGGGTCATATGATACATTTCTGGAAAGCTTTGGAACAGCTTTACAACTTTTCTATTGATGTCTAGAGGTGTTTCATCCATTAACCAGTCTAAAAATACAGTAGAGTTAAAACTGTCCAGAAAACAGGGCAGAGCATACACTCTCTGTAGTTCTCTGTAAATTGAGCATAACTTCCAGAATAAAAATCCAAAAATAGAAAATGAGGTAGTTCTGGAAAGTTCATGAGATGGGTTACAACTTTGTAACAGAAAGTTTTGTCAAATTTGGTATAGAATTTACCGGAATTGTTGGATAAAATCAGTACCTCAAGCAGGGAGGTGCTGTCCAATTTTCTCCAGAAATTCTGTCAACTTTGACATCTCATAACTTTTGAACCAGGACATATCTTAGGCCAAGTAAACACTTTCTGGAAGGCTATTGAAGTTAGCTTTAACTTTGATGTCGAGCTCCAGAATGGGATTTGCATTTAGCATGGTCTAAATCAGGTTGAAATGCAAACTGGTCAGGGCTGTCAGTTTGGGCAGTAGACCGGCAATCAAATTGTTCTAAGTCTGAGTTGTGTTTCCAAGTTTTTATGAGTACAATGACATGTTTTATGTTATAAATCAATGAATTACTGTTGAAATAAATATTTGACCTTTTTCAAATATGTTTCTACAGATGACAGCGGATAGACAATTGGAGAATGGGTGGGTGGTATCCCACTGTTCTCACCGCAGCGGTTATCCGGAAGTGTTGAGGCAAATGCTTCAATATTTCGGGTATGTCGAGATGCCACAGTATTTTGACAAGGAAGAAGGTGAGGAGGGGAACAAGACGTGGACAATCCATGTCGAAGTTCCTGGAGGACCCACACTACCCGGTTGGGCGCCGTTCGCCGTCACGGTGAGAGGTAGATAGCCGGAGGGAATGTGGTAAGTGGTAGCTCGCGACACCATGTCGCGTTTCTGTCAACTACACGTGAGAGCTATGGAGTGGACTCCATACTCGCTCGTTCTGCTGGAGGGATGAGCTAATCATGTGTGAGGGGATAGGTACATGGTGGCAACAGATCCGGGTTGCCCAATGTACAACCCAGCGGAGGCGAATCTCAGCCTCCAGTTGAGGGCAGGAAAGGCCGTGATGGACAGCCAAGCTGTTCAAACGGATTGTCTTTCCGTGAATCTCAAGGAGAGCACCAACCGTGGAGACCATTTCGAGAGTGCTCACAGCGCACTCCACAATGTTCTCCTTCCGACGATAAAGCGACTGAACGAACAACATAATCAGTTGCATCGTCTGAAGAAGGCGAGAAAGAAAAGCCGTGTCGACATTACGGCTTTACAACAGAAAGTGCAAGCCTTGACCCAGCAAAATGAGGTCCTTACTCAAAAGCGTGATGACGCTATTGAAGGAGGGCAAGGCTGGGAAGAGGACTACAACCAGGCCATGGACGAGGTGCACGCGTTGCAGGACCTCGTACCTCTAGTAATGGGCCTACTGATGGTATGTGCCGTACCCGTGGTTTTGGGTATCCCGGCGATGGGGGAACCTGAACCCGAAGAGGAGGTCATGGACCCGCAGCCACCAGCAAAGGTAGCAGAGGAGGATGACCCACAGGAGGTCGAGTTCTACTCCGAGTAGTGAGTTACCGTTGCCAAGTAGGGTATAGTCTTGCAACAGATGCAAGATCACAAGTTGTACGCTAAATTCAGCAAGTGCAA
Organism: Neostapfia colusana; assembly: GCA_030760725.1. Classification (NCBI taxonomy): domain Eukaryota; kingdom Viridiplantae; phylum Streptophyta; class Magnoliopsida; order Poales; family Poaceae; genus Neostapfia; species Neostapfia colusana. Next base: position 25,273,746 of record JASWHV010000011.1, read on the forward strand.
ATTCTTCATATCACAAGTACCCTTCCTCGGGCATATTATCTCAGCAGAGGGCATCTCTGTAGATCCGACAAGATTGTACAAGTGCTGAATTGGAAGTCCCCGAGGTCTGTCCACGAGGTGCGGAGTTTCCTCAGACTCGCAGGATATTATCGGAGGTTCATTCCGAACTTCTCGAAGATTGCAAAACCTATGACCGAACTGCTAAAAAGTGCTTCCAAATATATCTGGATCCCAGCATGTGAAGCGACATTCAAGGCTTTGGTGAAGCATTTAAAATCAGCACAAATTTTGGCGCAGCCGGATACAACAAAGCCATTCGACGTATATTGCGATGCATCCAGCATTGGGCTCGGATGTGTGCTGATGCTACACCGAAGAGTGGTCTCGTATGGATCATGGAAGCTCCAGAATCATGAGCAGAATTATCCCGCTCATGACTAAGAACTCGCTGTTGTGGTACTCACACTCAAATTGTTGATGCATTACCTAGTCGGTAAGCTCATACATCTATATACCAACCACTGGAGCCTCAAATATATCTCCACTCAGAAGGAGTTGAACATGAGGCAGCGAAGATGGTTGGAGTTGATAAAGGATTACAAAATAGAGATCCATTATCATCCCAGCAAGGCAAACGTGGTGGCAGATGTGCTGAGTCATAAGTCACACGTACATAATCTGACCGTCACACCGGTTGAAGAGAGTGAACCACCCTTGTATGTGGTTCCCCATGGAGCTCTATACAACTTAGCTATTATCCCCACCACAGGTTGAGTTCTTTCGAGGTTGGGGTCATATGATATATTTCTGGAAATCTTTAGAAGAGATTTACAACTTTTCTATTGATATCCAGAGGTGTTTCATCCCATAACCAGTCGAAAAATACAGTAGAGTTGAAACTGTCCAGAAAACAGGGCAGAGCAAATACTCTCTGTAACTCTCTGTAAATTGAGCATAGCTTCCTGCATAAAAATCCAAAAAACAGGGCAGAGCAAATAACAGAAAGTTTTGTCAAATTTGGTGTAGAATTAACTGGAATTGTTGGATCAAATCAGTACCTCAACCAGGGAGGTGCTGTCCAATTTTCTCCAGAAATTCTGTTAACTTTGACATCTCATAACTTTGGACCAGGACAGATTTGAGGCCAAGAAAATACTTTATGGAAATCTATTGAAGTTAGCTTTAACTTTGATGTTGAGCTCCAGAATTTATTTTGCCTTTAGCGTGGTCTAAATCAGGTTTAAATGGAAACTGGTCAGGGCTGTCAGTTTGGGCAGCAGATCAGCAATCAAATTTGTTCTAAGATTGAATTGTGTTTCCAAGTTTTATGAGTTCAATGACATGTTTTAATGTTATAACTCTATAAATTGCTGTTGAAATGCATATTTGACCTTTTTCAAATATATTTCCACAGATGACAGTGGATAAACAACTGGAGAACGGGTGGGTGGCATCCCACAGTTCTCAACGCAGCGGTTACCCGGAACTGTTGAGGCTAATGCTTCAACATTTTGGGTACGTAGAAACGCCGCAGAACCTCACCAAGGAAGAAGGAGAGGAGGGGAACAGGACATGGACCATCCATGTCATTGTTGCAGCAGGACCTACGCCACCAGGTTGGGAACCGTTCACCGTCACTGTGAGAGGTAGACAACCGGAGGAGATGTGGCAAGTGGCAACCCACGACACCATGTCGCGTTTCTGCCAACTACAAGTGAGGGCTATGGAGGGCACTTTATACGCGCTCGTTCCGGAGGAGGGACGAGCTAATCACGTGTGGAGGGATAGGTACTTGGAGGCAGCAGATCCGGGTTGCCCAAAGTACAACCCCGCGGAGGCAAACCTCAGCGTCCAGTTGAGAGCAGGAAAGACCGTGATGGACAGACAAGCTGTCCATACGGATCATCTTGCCCAGGAGCTGAAGGAGAGCACCAGCCACCAAGACCATTTCGATAGTGCTCACAGCGCACTCCATAATGTTCTCCTTCCGACGATAAAGCGACTGAACGAACAACACAATCAGTTGCGTCGTCTGAAGAAGGCGAAGAAGAAAAGCCGCGTCGACATCACAGCTTTACAGCAACAAGTGCAGGCCTTGACCCAGCAGAACGAGGTCCTGACTCAATAGCGTGATGACGCTATTGAGGAGAGGCAGGGCAGGGAAGAGGACTACAATCAGGCCATGGACGAGGTGCATGTGTTGCAAGACCTCGTACCTCTGGTAGTGGGTCTACCGATGGTAGGTGCCGTACCCGTGGTTTTGGGTATCCCGGCGATGTGGGAACCTGAGCCAGAAGAGGAGGTCATGTACCCTGAGCCACCAGCAGAGGTTGCGGAGGAGGACGACCTGCAAAAGGTTGAGTTCTACTCCGAGTAGTGAGTTACCGTTGCCAAGTAGGGCAGCGAGGGTGGTGTGTAGAAACTTTTGTAATCGGTGACATGTCATGTAGACAGTAGCATGTGTATAGGTAGTGACGACATGAGCATGACTTCTCGGGGATCTGAGAATAATGTATCTTGTATAAGGTTTATGCTTTATCAATATATGTGAATGTTGTGCAAGTTTATTCATGTGTCACTTCAATATCTACTGCTTTATATGGAATTTTAAGAATGACATGTGCTGATCATTGCTGTTTTGAATTTCAGAATGACTCGCACTCGTGCCAACCCGGAGGTTGAGGGTTCTATTCAGGGGGGAGATGCCTCCCAACAGCCTCCCAAGGATTCCTCGGGATAGCAACAGCAGCAACAGCAACAACCGCCACCACCAACGGTTACATTGGCCGACATCGTTGCAGCCATGGCGGGCTCACATCAGCAGCACACAGAGTTGCTGCAAACTCTTATTGCAAATACGTCTCGATCAGAGAGGCGTCAAGACCGGGAGGAGCGTCAACAAAGATCCTACTCCAATTTTCTGGCTACTCATCCCCCGGTATTCTCAAGGGCGTATGAACCCCTCGATGTGGAGAACTGGCTCCGCACGATGGAGATAAAATTTGGGCTGCTCCAATTGAGTGAACAGCGCAAGACTCAGTTCGTGGCCCAGCAGCTTCAAGGGTCCGCGAGCGCTTGGTGGGCAAACCTCTGTGCCTCGAAACCCACCGAGCGAGTGCTGACCTGGGCGGAGTTATGGATGGTATTCAGGGCCTATCACATACCGACGGGTCTAATGAAATAGAAGACGCAGGAGTTCCTTCACCTGCAGCAAGGCAGCAGGAACGCGCTGGAGTATTCCTGGGCGTTCAACAATCTCGCGCTCTATGCTTCATATCACACTGATACCGATGAGAAGCAGCGGGATCACTTTTACCAGGGGCTTAATCCGCTCCTGAAGGACAAGCTGGCGATGTTCAGTCGCGGCAGCCTCAACGACATTATTGATGCTGTGATTGTTCAGGAGGACTTCGGTAAGGAGTTAGCGGCGGCGAAGAAGAAGCGAAGCATGCCGCAGAGCAGTGGAGAGGGAGGTGGTCCTTCTAAAAAATAACGGATGGTGTATCGCTCACCATCGGGTCAACGCTAGCAGCCACCACAGCGGCCGATGCAGTTTCGCAGTCGGCCATATTATCCACCGGCGTTCCGGCCGGCATTACCAGCACCACCTTTCGTAGAAACGACAGCAGCAGCGGACGATGCCACGTGCGTTTGCACCTCAGCAGCGCATGCCGGGCTTTCATCCTACAAGCACGGGGCATACATCAACCGCATGTTACAAATGCGGTCATCCAGGGCACTTCGCCAACAACTGCCCCGAGAGGCAAGGCGGCGGAGTGGCATCACAGTTTCCGGGGAGGAATCAGCTCCTGAACCCCATAAATGTGCGGCAGACAAATCCTAAGCCCAGCACCGTCCACCAACTCACCATAGAGGACGTGCCAGAGGGGGAGCCAATCGTTGCGGGTATATTCCAACTCCACCAGCATCCCTCCATAGTTTTATTTGATTCAGGCACCACACATAATTTCATTAGCCAAGCTTTTATTGCTAAACACAGCTTGCCAATACTACCAACCGAAAGTCCTTACTTGATTTGTTCACCGTGTGGGAAAATTTCAGCGAGCATGATGGTGTTGAAAGCGCCATTATGCTTAGGGGGTAGAGGATACCCTACGTCTCTCATAGCTTTAGAGGGACAAAAGGTCGATGTCATCTTAGGGATGTGGTGGTTAACCCGCCACGGCGCTGTTTTAGATACCGTCCTCCGAGTCGTGCATCTACACCCAGAAATGCACGAGTCTCACTCATTATCTCTGGACAGTCCAGAAACAAAACTTCTAAGTGTATACCAATCCACCACCATCAGATTGGAAGACATTCCAGTAGTCCATGAGTTCCCGGACCTGTTCCGCGGATGATTTACCGGGGCTGCCGCCCAACCAAGAGGTGGAGTTCAAGATTGAACTTGCACCGGTAACTATGCCAATATCCCAAAATCCTCACAAAATGGCACCAAAGGAGTTGGCAGAATTGAAAACACAATTGACGGACCTGCTGGAGAAGGGTTTTATTAGGCCGAGCTCCTCTCCATGGGGCTGTTTGGCATTATTTGTGAAGAAGAAGGATGAAACGTTATGGCTTTGCGTGAACTGTCGTCCACTGAATGCCGTAACTATCAAGAACAAGTACCCGTTGCCACGGATCAACATGTTGTTTGATCAGTTGGTCGAACCAATGATCTTTTCCATTATGGACTTAAGATCCAGGTACCATCAGATTAATGTACGGGCTGAGGATATACCGAAGACGGCTTTCTCGACGAGGTACGGGATTTATGAGTACCTAGTCATGTCCTCCGGCCTCACCAACGCTCCAGCTCACTTCATGTATTTGATGAACTCGGTATTCATGCCGGAGCTGGAAACGTTTGTCGTGTTCTTCATTGACGACATATTGATATATTCCAAGTAGGAGGAAGAACACACGAAGCATATGCATATAGTCTTGCAACAGCTGCGGGATCACAAACTATATGTGAAATTCAGCAAGTGCGAATTCTGGATATCGCCCTTTTCTCGGGCATATTATCTCAGTGGAGGGCATCGCTATAGACCTGAGTAAGATCACACAAGTGCTGAATTGGAATTCCCCGAGAACTGTTCACGAGGTACAGAGTTTCCTCGGACTCGCGAGATATTATCGGAGGTTCATTCCAAACTTCTCGATGATTGCCAAGCCTATGAAAGAGCTGCTGAAGAAGGCTACCAAATATGTTTGGAGTCCAGTATGTGAAGCATCGTTCAAGGCATTAGTGAAGCACTTAACATCAGCACCGGTTTTGGCGCAGCCAGACACAAGAAAACCGTTTGATGTGTACTGCGATGCATCTGGCATTGGGCTCGGATGTGTGCTGATGCAAGACCGAAGGGTGGTCGCGTATGGTTCACGGCAGCTCAGGAATTATGAGCAAAACTATCCAACTTATGACTTAGAGCTCGCTGCCGTGGTACTCGCACTCAAAATGTGGAGGCACTATTTACTCAGTAAACCCGTGCATTTATATACCGACCACAAAAGCCGCAAGTACATATTCACTCAGAAGGAGCTGGACATGAGGCAGCGATGATGGTTGGAGTTGATAAAGGATTATGAAATAGAGATCCATTATCACCCCGGCAATTCAAACAAAGTGTCTGATGCGCTGAGTCGCAAGTCACACGTCAATAATCTAACCATCACACCGTTGGAAGAGAGCGAGCAACCATTGCATGTGATGCCACATGGAGCTCTCTACATCTTAGCTTTGGTCCCCACCAACCGTGAAGAGATAGCGGCAGCTCAGAAACATGACAAGGGCACGTCGCATTTGTGGAGACGTGTAGACAGTGGGTGTGGCGGACCGAAATCCGCTCATCCAGGATCGCAGAGGGTGGTGCCACACGATGCGACACCCGACAGCACACATCATAAGGAAACATTGTATTACATAGGAAACCAACTGAAATGTACAAAGTAGTACAATACTTCAGTTACAAACTAGTGTTTATATTATAGCAGCGGAAACTAAGTGTGTACAACTCACGCCCGTCTACCTAGCAAAAGTCGGTTGCCCAGCCCTAGGGCAACCCACACTAGCTGCACTTCTGCAGCTCAGTGCGGCGTGTACGGCTCCCACTCAGCCGTGATCCCCGACGGAGGGTGGCCCTTGCCGGTGGACTCATAACCCGAGTCCGTGGGATGCTCCTCACCTGAAAAACACTTATAGCAGCAACCGTGAGCACGAGGGCTCATCAAGACTTAACCGACTCTCCTAGGCATGAAACTCTACATGTAGTGTACAACGGACATGGGGTGGTAATTAGCAGCAAATGGACACGCCTACAAGTTCCTCCTTATTTCATCTTTTAGCCATGAGTTAACAGTTCATGAATTTGAAATTAAGCAATATTTGGTGGCACACATGTAGCGATACAATTATACATATCAGCAGAATTGAATCATAACATTCCATTGTTTATCTACGTTACGATGCAGTGAACAAGCGGTACTCGTCACCGCGAGGGACAGCGAATCGACTCGATATACACCTGCAGGGATACCCAAAGAGCACGTCACGTACGCCCGCCCGTGGAGCTGCACAGCACGCTCCCTCGATGTCGTACGGGGCAACCTTTCACCCAACAGCCCAAACGTCAAACCGGTCGCATCGAAACGAGCAGGAGGTTCCCTACACGGAGCATCTCTCTATGCCCGTTAGCAGATTTCCACCTTGCTGCCCTCAGCCTACACCTATAAATCGGTGCGTTATGTCTCGACACCCGGAGGTATAGGTTACATCGGTTTATCGGGGCCCATATATCCGATATGCCTTCGGTACGTTCTATACTTGTTCAGCAGGGCCACACACGGATCGGTCCTCAATCGACATGGAGAGGGCTGCACACACAAGACTTCCTCTTGCTGCGCCCTAGCCCCTGCCTAGTCTCATTTTCTTACTAAAATGATCTCACCACAAGATTTCAAGTTGGTTTGAATCAGCCGAACACGCTCTTCAGCGTCGTTCACCACATCAACCCCGAATGTGACCCTTTCACCGGACTCGCACCAGTTTAATGGGGTGCGGCATTTGCGACCGTAGAGAGCCTCATAAGGTGCCATCTTGATACTCGCTTGATAGCCATTGTTGTACGAGAATTCCGTCAATGGTAGATGATCATCCCAGTTTCTACCGTGGTGGATGGCACACGCTCTCAACATGTCTTCTAGTACTTGGTTCACCCTCTCTGTTTGACCATCTGTCTGAGGGTGATAGGCGGAGCTTCTAATCAGCTTAGTACCCAATGCAGCATGCAACTGCTCCCAAAAACGAGACACGAATAATGCACCTCGATCTGAGACTATGGTCTTGGGTACCCCATATAAGTATAGAATTCTCGCAATGTACAGCTCCGCATATTTGCCGGCATTTTAACGTGTATGCACAGGAATGAAGTGAGCCGACTTGGTTAATCGGTCAATGATCACCCAAATGGAATCATGCTTGTTGGAAGTCAGGGGTAATCTCATAATGAAATCCATGCTCACATCTTCCCATTTCCATGCCGGAATTTTCAGGGGGTGCAGCAGCCCTGATTTCCTCATATGATCCGCTTTCACTCGTCTACACGTATCACACTCGGATACGTACTTAGCCACTTCCCGCTTCATCCGTGTCCACCAAAATTTCTTTTTCAAATCTTGGTACATTTTGTTACTGCCCGGATGAATGGAGTATTTAGACAAGTGAGCTTCATCAAGAATTTTCTTCCTCAGCTCCATGTTCCTGGGTACGACTATGCGGTCATTGAACCAAAGCGTCCCCTCATCATCTTTCCGGAAACATTTGATTTCCCCATTGTCTATCCGTCTCCGGAGATGTGCCATACCCTTATCAACCTTCTGAGCTGCAATGATGTCCTCCCTAATGGTAGGGATGAGCGCAAGGTTGTAGAGTGCCCCATAAGGAACCAAGTATAAATTCGGCTCTTCCTCCTCCACCGGTGTAATGGTGAGGTTATGGACATTTGATTTTCGACTCAGCGCGTTGGCAACCACATTTGCCATGCCGGGGTGGTAATTCATTTCAATCTCATAATCTTCGATTAGTTCTAACCACCTCCTTTGCCTCATATTCAGCTCCTTCTGGGTGAAAATATACTTCAGGCTCTTGTGGTCAGTGTAGAGATGCACCAAATTCCCCAGGAGATAGTGCCTCCACATATTCAACGCCAGAACCACAGCAGCAAGCTCAAGATCATGAGTTGGGTAATGCTGCTCATGGTTTCGAAGTTGGCGTGAGCCATATGCGACCACACGTCCTTCTTGCATCAGCACGCAGCCGAGCCCGATACCGGACGCATCACAATACACGTCGAAGGGCTTCGTTGTATCCGGTTGAGCTAAGACCGGGGCTGTTGTGAGATGCTTCACTAATGCTTGGAACGCTCCTTCACATGCTGAGTTCCAAACATATGTTGTTCCCTTCTTTAATAATTTTGTCATCGGCTTAGCAAGTTTGGAGAAACTTGGAATAAATCTCCGGTAATATCCCGCTAAGCCGAGGAAGCTTCTGACTTCATGGACACAAGTAGGGGCTTTCCATTTCAGCACTTTCTCAATTTTGCTTGGGTCAACGACAATGCCTTCCGCTGAGACGATATGTCCCAAAAATGGCACTTGGCTGATCCAAAACTCACATTTGCTGAACTTGGCGTAGAGCTTGTGGTCCCGCAATCGTTGAAGAACGATTCTCAAGTGTTCGGCGTGTTCTGCTTCTGTCTTGGAGTAAACTAAGATATCATCAATGAACACCACAACGAACTTGTCCAGCTCCCGCATGAATACCGAGTTCATGAGATACATGGAATGTGTCGGAGCATTGGTGAGACCAAAAGACATGACGAGATACTCATATAAGCCATATCTCGTTGAGAAGGCCGTCTTCTTGATATCCTCCTCTCGGATTTTTATTTGATGATACCCGGAGCGAAGGTCCATCTTGGAGAACACACTTGCACCCACAAGCTGATCAAACAGAATGTCAATGCGGGGCAGTGGGTATTTGTTCTTGATGGTGACGGCACTGAGCGGCCGGTAATCCACACACAGCCTCAGGGTTTCATCTTTCTTCTTTACGAACAGCGCCGAGCATCCCCAAGGTGAGGAACTCGGTCTAATGAAACCTTTGCTCAACAGATCATTGAGCTGTTCTTTCAGTTCAGCCAGCTCGTTTGGAGCCACTTTGTATGGCCTCCGTGATATGGGCGTAGTCCCAGGTGCAAGCTCAATCTTGAACTCCACATCCCGCTCAGGTGGCATGCCCGGAAGATCATCCGGGAACACGTCAGGGTACTCCCGGACCACGGGAATGTCCTCTAACTTGAGAGCTTCAGTATTATTAATTACTGAAACTTCCCGGACTGGATTGTCTAATATGAGGGACTGCGGACGGTGTAGTGGGGAGTTGAGGTGAACCGTCTGTGATAATGTTTCCAGGACAGAGTCATGGTAGCTTAGCCATGACATCTCTAAGATTGCATCAATCTTCTGCCCCTCGAGAATAATCATAGTGGTGGGATATATCTTCCCACCTAAGCACAGTGGTGCTTTCGGGATCATCATAGTTGCTGAAATCTTTCCTCCCGGTGAGCAGATCATATAAGAGCACTCGGTGGGAAAGGCTTCCAATTGATGCTTAACCACATATGATGCACTTATGAAGTTGTGGGTTGCATGTAGCACCCCAAAAACCTGTTAAGAGGGGAATTTAAAATTTTTTGGACGTATTGCATGTGGTGCAGAAATTCAAATTCAAATTCAAATCAAAACGGAAAAGAAAAATAAAACCCAACCGGCCAGTGGGCCGAAACCCACCAGCCGGCCCAACATTTCCCGCGCCAGCCCACAGCCGCGCGCTCCCCTCTTTTTCTCACTGACACGCGGGGCCCACGGTCATCTTATTCCTCGCGCGATCGGCCGACCCCTGGACTCCTCCACGCGCCCGAATCCAAACCACCTCGGAAACCCGCGTTCCCCCAGCTGAATTTTGGTTCCGGACGACTCCAGCTCGATCCCAACCGACCGCCACCCTCCCCCATCTATATAAACGCCGGCATTGCCCCGTTTTTTCCACCCGATCGACTGTTTTTCCTCCCGGTGAGAACCAGAGCTTCTCCAGCCGTTTTCTCTCGATCTTTGCTCGGATTTTCTGATCTAACGCGTCGATCGTGTTCCATCGCCTCCGGGGAATCACGCAGGTGCAGAAAACTCGGTGGTTTGCTCTCTAGGCACAGCTCCGACGAGCACCGCAGCGGTTCCACCTCGGACCTCGTCGCCGACCGTCTTCCACGGCCTCCGAGCTCAAGAAAAACCCCGAGGTGAGATCCCCGACCTCCCCTCTACCGTTCTATGCCATGAAATCCCAGTTTTAGAAAGTATAGACGAAGATCCGAAGTTTTCCGGCGAGATCGCCGCCTCCCGCCGCCGCGCACCGGCGGGCAGCGCCGCCCGCGCACGGTCAGGGCGACGTGGCCGCTTGTGCGCCGTCTATTTTAAATCGCACGGTAGAAATAAAAACCCCGCGTACCGGTTCGGCGATCTAATCTCAGCCGTCTATTTTAAATCGAACGGTCCACATCAGCCCCGCATTATAAAGGCCAGGATTCTTACGCGCTACCCCCTGGGGATCTCGGAAAACACGAGCTAGCCCCGGAAACTTCTGATCTAGCCCCTGGAACTTCAGAAATTCATGTAAATTCATTTAAAAATCAGTTCTAGCCCCTGGACTTTATAAAAATTAGGAAAACCCCTCGGTTATGTGTAGCTAGACCCCTGGAAATTTATGAAATAATATAATAGACCCTGTAGTGGGGTGAGTTTACCTTTTTAACCCTATATTATATTAAATTTAGAAATTTGAATATGTGATTAGGATTTAAATTTAAAAGGTTAGACAAACACATTGTAAATTCAAATTTAAACTCTCCTAGCACTTGGAAAACTTTAGAATGAGTTAAAAGTAGATTTTAAGCTGAAATGAATCTGTCTAATTGATTGTTCACATTTATTAGTTATAGGGACACATTTTTAGGTTAGGAAATAATTCTGAAAATTGGTAAAATAAATTTAAATTAGTTCACATCAGAGGAGAAGTTCAAAAATATATTATTGAATATTTTAGATCAAACCTATTCTGTTTAGATGATATGCCCTACTATTTAATATTAAAATTTAATTTTAGTCATAGAAAAGAAATTTGGAAAATATAGGAAAATAGGTATGCATAACTAGAAAATGATAAATAAAGTCTCCAAATCCAAAGACTTCAGTTTAGAATTTGGTAGAAGATCTGAAAACCCATTTGGAGTAGGAAATTACCTTCCATGCAAACTTGGTAGTTAAGAAGTATATTAATTAAATATAAAGAATTTATTCAAATTGAAAATTCATATATAGTGTGCAAACAGAAATCTGAAATACAAAAGTTAGAAATCATATACATATGTTTAAAAGTGCACGAAGGCTAAAAATCAACACATCTAGAGTAACAACAACACTTAGAAATGTGAATGACTATCATATGTATGTATATGTGGAGTAAAAGTGTGAACTATGTCTTATGAATTGTTGTTTTCTTTTGCTATGTGTGTTGGCATGAGTAGAACCTGCCCCAGAGCAAGTTCTTCCCTTCCAAGACAAAGACTTTTCATTCCCAGAGCAGCAGGAAGAAGGCAAGTGTCCTTGACCACTTTGATCCTATACTAGGATGTGTAGCTAGAATTATTTGCATTGTCAATTGAAATATGAAACCCATGTTACGAAGTTTCCCTAGAATTTCATTACCTTGTTTCCTTGTAGCTTGGGTTGGGAATTATTTTATCATGTCATTTAATTATATGCTTATGCTTAGCCATGCTTAGAATGGGATAATTGGGATATGAGATCATCAATTTATTTACCTTACTCTTGAATTGAGATATCATGAGTTATGTAGAGGTAGGGATCGAGGCAAGTTGGATGATTTGGTTGGTGCTAGGTGCACGAGACTCGGGTTTGTGTTTAGTACTTGCCTGGATCCTAAGGACCGGTTCATGGAGCATGTAACCTGGCTTTACCGTGCCAACCACATGCTGAGATGGGGCAGCTTGGCCAATTAATTAGGTGTATCCCCGGCGTAGTATGGGTGTGTTGGAATGGTGCGGGGAGTAGGTGTCAGCTGGACTACCATATGAACCGCAAGGCTCAAGAGGGGGCCACTGCAGCGGGGTTGGAGCCTCTTGTATGCTGTTAGGGGTGAAACCTCAGTGGGCCCACGCTCGTCGGGAATCCCTTTGTAAAGGCTTCGTAGTGATCTCCTGGCTACACACCTAGGAAGTGTGAATGTGGTTCGTGGCCACTGGCATAATGGAGGTTCTTTTAGTCCACCCGGCAATGGGGGATGAAATCACTACATGTGGGTACAGTGGTGCAAACTCTGTAGAGTCAAAACTGTCATGACAGCCGTGCTCACGGTCAAGAGCGGCTTCGGCTTATTCATGATTAGAGGATTGATGGCCTTGGAAGATGAGGATGTTAAGCGGGGAGCATAACATTGGAATTGATGTTATGGTTATTTGATTATGATGATGGGTTGGGAGATTGGGACCATTTTACCTATGTAGTAATGTAGGTGCTTAATAGCTAAGGTGATAGGTATTAATTGTGTTGTGCTTTAACCATGAGTTCAACCTCTCCTTGTTCTAGCCATGCATGACATAACTTTCCCACACTTGCTGAGTACCAGCGGTACTCAACCTTGCATATTTGTTGGTTTAAATTGTTGCTCAGGTCAAGGGGATGATGTGGTGTTCAATGACCAAGACTTCGGACCCGAAGAAGGATTCTAGGTTCATGGAGTCCCCCGGGCAACGCCTGTGACGGAGCCCACAAGAATAATATTCTGCTGCTAGTTTATTTACATGTTATGAACTTATTATCGTCCATCGTGACGTATACTTTGTAAGACATATTTATATTCGACACCTGGCTTGTAATAAATGATGCTTCACTATTTGTCATCACATGTATGAGAAAATGATCCTGGCATACACGTGATATTCACTCGGTTGTTCTTCGGAGAAACCGGGTGTGACATTGCACCCGAATCAAATAATATGATGATTGCTTGATCGTTGAGAGTGAACGTACCCGCCAGCACGTTGTCTCCCTCTGGGGCGTCCTCATTGTCGAGGTTGCAAATGCCCCCAGTCCGCTGACCAACCTTCTTGACCGGAGGTCGGCCTCGAGCACTGCCCTGGAATTGGGCTTGCCCGCTGCTCTGCTGCCCCTGGGGACAGTCCTTCAAGAAATGGCCCGCCTGGCCACACGTAAAGCATTTGTAGCGAGGCGGTCCTCCGCTGATTGGCGGACGGAAACCCGGGGCGCGTTGTGGCAGTGGAAACGCCCGGGGTACCGTCTGCTGCTGCTGTTGTGGTAGCGGTGGTGGCATCGGCGGTCGAAACGGGGGTGGGTGAAATGAACGACCCCCAACTGCTGAGGTCGCGCCGGGGGATGCCACTGCTGACCGGATGGTGTTCGATACACCATGCGGTATTTCTGGGGAGCTCCACCCCCACTGCTGGGTGTAGTGCTGCGCTTCCGCTGCTCAGCCGCCGACTCCCGATGAGCATATTCTTGCATGATCACGGCGTTGACTAGATCATTGAACGTGCCACGATTGCATTGGACGAGATGCGTCTTCATCTCGGGGTGTAACCCCCGATAGAAGTGCTCTTGCTTCTTCTCCTCGGTGGAGACGTAATCCGACACATATTGCGCCAGATGGATGAAGGCACGGGAGTAGTCATGGGAACTCCTCCCGCCCAGCTTCAGCTCCAAAAACTCTTGGAACTTCCGCTTCATTATCCCGGGAGGGATATGGTAGGCGCGGAACGCCTCCCGGAATTCTTCCCACTCCACGGCATGGCCAGCCAGATGTGAGGCAACATAATTCACCCACCACGCACCAGCGGCACCGTGAAGCTGCTGTGCTTCGAACAGAGTCTTCTGCCGCTCCGTACATTGGAGCATCCCGAACTTGGACTCAATTGTCCGCAGCCAGTTGTACTCCAGGGGTTCTGCTGCTTCTGTGAACACCGGAGGATGCGTACTCATGAAGTCCGAGTACGTCACATCACAGGGCTCACGAGGCCCCCTCTCTTGACGCCCGCCCCCCCCCCCCCCCCCCCCCCCCCGCCTGGGATGTATTCTGCACGATCGTGCGGAGCAGGTCGGTCTTCTCCTCATGACCACCCACCAGTGCCGCAATCACATCCGCTAGCGTAAGCGGAGGCGGCGGTGGTGGTTGTTGCTGCGGGGTGCTGTCGTAGGCAGATGGCTGGGAGTCGTCACCCCCCTGCTGGATAGAGCAACCGATCTCATGTGTGGTCCAAGTGCGAACCATCTGCAACCATACGACAATGAACATCAGTCCCACAACATACTTCATGCAGTCCAATAAAATAGGCGTAAAACATAATGACAGTAAAACATGCGATACATCTCGTATGTAGATAATGTAATAACTTTGCACAATCTACACCATTACCATACCAAATACAAGCTAGTTAAATCCAACTTGACAGACTTCCTCTTTGGAAGTTCATCCCAACTAGGTTTGGTCACTATGAGACGTTAAAATCGCTTTGTCATCACGTATACTACCCTTTTATCTTCAATATGACACAACATGGTCTCTAGCAAAAGAAACTTGAGTAAGACATATACTCAAATCTTTCACCAGCTGAATATAATCACTCATGAGTATTTTCTACCCAATTGGAAGTACTCAAACCCCTTGGGGTACAACAATTTCTCAAATGAGTTCAAATGTCATTTCTCTGCCAGAATGACCAGTTTCTACATATTCCAGATTTTCATCTTGTTCTGGGAATTTTCATGACTCAAGCTGAATACCAAAGTTAAAGTTAACTTCAGCATCTTTCCAACGAGTATTTATTTGCCCTTAGATCAGCTCTGGTTTAAAAGTCATGGTAATTTAAAATTCAACAGAATTTCTGGAAGAATTTCAACAGCACCTCCTTTGGAAGTTGCTGTTTTCAACTCTGATTTCAGCTTAATTCCGTGCTGCAATTGCAGAAATTTTGAATTACAAAGATGTAACACATCTCCTACCCTTTCCAAAGATGTATCATATGATAATTCTAAATTTTTCTACAGGATGTTATACTTGAAAAACAGAACAGTCCAGAGAGTAATTTAAATCTGTCCTGGTTCTGGACAGTTTACTTTCTTCTGGAATTTAACCCATCTCAAGTTGTGATTCAGCTCTGGGGGTCTACAACAAAGTTGTAGAGTACTTAAACACCTTTCCAGAACTATATCTCACCCCTCCATTGGCTAAATAGTCTGTGAGTTATGCTCTGTCAAAGTTCAGCCAACTTGCTGCCCAAAGCAGAGCACTCTGTTTTTCAATCCCTTGGAGCTACACCTGATCCACTATTGAATTTTTCTACCCAACCAGGGTCCTAAATGTTGAAACTTGGTGATTTTAGTTCTTTGTTATCATTATATTTCATGCACATGCCTATGATATGTCGGTACTACGTTCCTCACAAAAAGAAAATACTAACCGGATTATACCGGCATATACATCTCAATTGTGGCACTAAACGGTCTCTCACACACGTATACTACACGGAATTCATACGTTGTTAGTACCTGCAGAAGAACACCCAATAATGATGCACTCAAAGGTTATTTCCATTTCAGGCAGGTCCATATTTTAAAATACATACAAACGCCCGTATCATTGCCATACGGCCGTCCTTGAGTTAAGCCACGTCTCAAGGTACGTGATCGTGTTTTAACACCACACTATGGGGAACCCGAGTAGAGCGCGAACGGGTCGTCACAGTTGGTAATTTTATCAACCCAACAGATACCACCTACAGCCCTGCAGGGCACGCCGATGGCAAGCGCTGCGTATGTCATCTTGGGCTATTTCGAGACGAACACACTTTCGCGTTACTGACCATGCGATGGGGTCTCCACTTACTTGCCTAATGCACGCTAGAGATCAGCACTTCATATGAACTCAGGAACATGAAGAGTTCAAGAGCTTCATATTGACGTCTCACACCAAGCTGTGAGACCTATCCCAGAACCACGTTCCTCGTCAGGAGAGCTAACCGAAATTGAACCGCTTTCGGTGGCGTTCCTTACCATTTTTACCTGAGCGTAGGTGCGTCGTTACATAA
This sequence comes from Neostapfia colusana, assembly GCA_030760725.1. NCBI lineage: Eukaryota > Viridiplantae > Streptophyta > Magnoliopsida > Poales > Poaceae > Neostapfia > Neostapfia colusana. The sequence continues at coordinate 25,289,984 of JASWHV010000011.1, forward strand.
TTAAAATTCAGAATTATAACACATATGTTAGTCTAGCCACTTTAAGTAACTATGCTAATGTAGTTCTTACTTGGGCAAACTAGCGAATCCTCACCGTAAACCTAAGTTTTCCCGTAATACAGTCCTTAATTATTGTGCTATCCCCAATGCCACTCTGATACCAGCCTGTGGCGGACCGGAATATGCTCATCCAGGATCGCAGAGGGTGGTGCCGCACGATGCGACACCCGACAGCACACATCATAAGGAAACATTGTATTACATAGGAAACCAACTGAAATGTACAAATTAGTACAATACTTCAGTTACAAAGTAGTGTTTATATTACAGCAGCGGAAACTAAGTTTGTACAACTCACGCCCGTCTACCTAGCAAAAGTCGGTTGCCCAGCCCTATGGAAACCCACACTAGCTGCACTTCTCCAGCTCAGCGCGGCGTGTACGGCTCCCACTCAGCCGTGGTTCCCGACGGAGGGTGGCCCTTGCTGGTGGACTCGTAACCCGAGTCCGTGGGATGCTCCTCACCTGAAAAACACTTATAGCAGCAACCGTGAGCACGAGGGCTCAACAAGACTTAACCGACTCTCCTAGGCATGAAACTCTACATGTAGTGTACAACGGACATGGGGTGGTAATTAGCAGCAAATGGACACGCCTACAAGTTCATCCTTATTTCATCTTTTAGCCATGAGTTAACAGTTCATGAATTTGAAATTTAGTAAGCAATATTTGGTGGCACAAATGTCGCGATACAATTATACATATCAGCAGAATTGAATCATAACATTCCATAGTTTATCTACGTTACGATGCAGTGAACAAGCGGTACTCGTCACCTCGAGGGACGGCGAATCGACTCGATATACACCTGCAGGGATACCCAAAGAGCACGTCACGTACGCCCACCCGTGGATCTGCACAGCACGCTCCCTCGATGTCGTATGGGACAACCTTTCACCCAACAGCCCAAACGTCGAACCGGTCGCACCGAAACGAGCAGGAGGTTCCCTACACGGAGCATATCTCTATGCCGGTTAGCAGATTTCCACCTTGCTGCCCTCAGCCTACACCTATAAATCGGTGTGTTACGCCTTGACGCCCGGAGGTACAGGTTACATCAGTTTATCGGGTCCCATATATCCGATATGCCTTCGGTACGTTCTATACTTGTTCAGCAGGGCCACACACGGATCGGTCCTCAATCGACATGGACAGGGCTGCGTACACAAGACTTCCTCTTGCTGCGCCCTAGCCCCTGCCTAGTCTCATTTTCTTACTAAAATGATCTCACATCACTCGAACAATTCCCGTGTGTCCCAAGCCTAACTCGCGAGTTGATTCCAACTACTCGACTTGTATCGATGTCCTATGAATCATTAAGCATAGCCTGTCTACTCGAGGACTTAGACACTACCCTCACTCTTATAGGAAAAAGTTGTTTATGCACTTGGGTTTCATCCACCCTACACCTAATGCAAATTCATATACCTCATACTAAGTATATAACAAAGCAAAACTTTGTAAAATGGTTCAATGCAAACCAGGGCTTGCCTTGTTGCTGCTGGTCAGTGGTTAGGGCTTCGTCCGGAAGAACGAAGTCGAGCACTTCCAGAGTTTCCTCGCCTTCAGCGACTACACGTAAACGATATACTATATGTCAATTTAAATGCAATGTTTGAACTTGAATATGTAAAGACCATAATTCTAGCTAGCCCTCCCCTTTGGCTCTGAAATTTTTATGGTGTCTTGGTAGGGTCCTAACCAGAGTCTTGAACAAGTATCATTTGAAACAAAGTTCATTTGAGCCTTATACAAATAAAAGCCTATTTGGTCAATATTAGAGCCTCTAAGGAATTCCAGGGATTTTCATGGCTCCACCCATTACTTTCAGGAAACTAGAATTTGATATGGTTCTAACAGAATTGGTTTCATGTCATTTGAAGAATTCTAGATGAATTTATGCCCTACACAAGATTTGAGAAAATCTGAAAAATGTTTCTGGACATTTTTCTATTTTCTTAGGGCAGTTCACTTAATCACACCATGAGGGGGACTAAATGAACTTGTATGGGTCTGAAAATTTTACTGTGACTCAAGGATTTTCCAATGAACTTCCCAGCAAAATTTCAGAATTCTTCATATAGTAATTCTCCAGATAAAATTCCTAACAGTTTACATTTAGGGAATTAATTATGGAAAAATATTGAGTTTCATGAGCTGAAATTTATGTTTCTGGAAAGTACTAAAAAATCTGAGTTCAGCAAAATTTGGTTCACTGAATTTGGAGCTTCCTAGCAGAAGTTATGTGCATTTGAAGTTTGAACCAAATCTGAAAATTCAAATAAAGATTAAACCGGCTGGTGGGGTCCCCGGGCTACGTGTCAGCACCGCAGCCAAACCACACGGGGGTCCGCAGAGTCTCCCGCGCAGTCGTACGAGATCCCGGTGCCACAGCCGATCCGGGGTGATTTTTGCAGAGATCGACCCGTGGGGCCCGCGGGGCTTCTTCTACCTCGCGCTCCCGCGGCTCTCCGCCGCCCCTCTCGCCGGAGCACTCGACGGAAGGCTGTTCCCGTGACCGGAACTCGACCAAACTGGCCGCCCCCGCCTGAAATTTCTCGGGGAACCCGTTGCTGACCTTGTCGCCGGCCGGTGATCACCAGAATCGGTTGCGCGACGGCGACAGTCCACGGGGTGAGTTCGGCGATGTTGGTATGGCGCTGTCGTGCCTCACAGTCCCCTCTGTTGGCTCCTACAGCACCGCCACAATATACGGAGCAACGACCCAGCCTCTAATCTTGCTCAAAGTCGTGGTAAACCGGACTTCACCGTGCGACCTAGGTCTAAACCCGGCGATGAACGAAAAACCCACGGAACTCTGTGGTTTCTCGCTGGTTTCCCGTGGTTCTTGACCGTATGGATTCACACGGACGTTTCTAGTTGGTTGTCGAAGCTGGGAAGCGATTGCTTGACCAGCTAGCCCGAATTTTCCGGCTAACCGAATACGGGCTATATCACATGCTCTCGGCAAGAACTGAAATTCCAGCCAGCACACTCTATGGCATGCGGCTGGGGTTGTCGGACAGAAAGTGCACTCCTAGGCGAACCTTTTGGCATGCTCAACTCGACGTGGGATCAAACCTAGCGGCCGGACGATGAGTTTTCGGTAGCGGCGGCTTTACACAGCGCTGAATGGAAACAGGGAGCTCGTTGTCGGTTTACCGTGGGTGTGGCGGCGGTTCGTTGCGTCAATCACGTCGAGGAGGCTTCGGTGAGGCTCTGGGTGAGCTCAGACCAGCGTGCCAACCTCGGAGATGAGCGGACGCCGGAGAACCAAAAGTTTTTGAGCGTGCGGCTGTGTTTCTTCGTCAAGGAGCTCGGGAGCGGCCAGAGAAGCACGGCGAGTCGGTTTCTGAGGTGGGAAATATCACGGTTTCCCGATAACGCCGACACCTACCGCGTCTTGAGCTGCCGGGACGTGGCGTTCGGGAATCGCCTTGGTGGCGCGCTGCGTGCGATAGCCTCAGTGAGAAAAACAGAGCACGCTCGGTTGTGAATTAGCTCTCCCACTGACCTGTGGGCCCAGCTCTCCCCCCTAACACTCTTTCCAATTTCCACTGTAAATATCCCAGCTACTCTCAATTGAATGAAAGACTTAAGCACCAAGTCATAGTTTGAATTTGGTTTCCTCAATTTGGAATTGATTTGGCTAAATTTGTTGCACATTTAAACTGAAATTCAAATTCAGTTTTTGAATAATGCAAATTTAGCTCCCGACAAGATGAACTCCAATGAGGATGAAAACTGGTGGACTAACTCAGAAAAATATTCTGAGTTTGAATGTGAAGTCAACTTTTGAATTCAAGTGATGGAAGTTGCTGCAATTTGAATTTGCATTCAAATTGGCCCCTTTTTCAAATGCCTCCAAAAGTGCCTCAAAAAGTATTGGATTTGCGTAACATTTGGCCTGAGCCTTCCCAAGACTATTTAAGGTCTAGGGGTGAGCTCAACCTTTCATGTTCATGTGTAGAAATCCCACTTTTTGGAAGTTAGGGCTTTCCCTTCTAATCACCCTTTTGATGGTGTTTACTTGCTCTTCACAAGTGTTCACAAGATATCCACCACATGAGCTGTGGTGTTGTGAGGTGATAAACATTTTTTTGCACTTCACTTTCTTGGTATTTTACAGTGGGGAGATGAAGTGTTTCTGGAAAGATGGAGATGGCATCCTATGGTTCAAGGACCGGATCGTCGTACCCCGTAACCCAGAGTTGCGGAAGAAAATCTTTGATGAGGCTCACTTGTCAAAGTTTTCTATTCACCCCGGAAGTAACAATATGTATCAAGAACTCAGAAGCATATTTTGGTGGACACGGATGATGCGGGAGATCGTGAAGTATGTGTCCGAGTGTGATACATGCCCAAGGGTGAAGGCAGACCATATGAGAAAACCGGGACTGCTACAACCACTGGGTGTTCCTGCCTGGAAGTGGGAGGATGTGAGCATGGACTTCATTGTTGGTTTACCCACTACATTTCAGAAACATGATTCAGTGTGGGTGATCATCGACTGGCTCACCAAAGTTGCTCATTTTATCCCGGTCAACACCAACTACAACACCAACTACAACGCAAACCGAGCGGGTAAATCAGATTTTAGAAGATGTGCTACAAGTGTGCGCTATCAACCATGGTAAGAATTGGGATGATCACTTACCATTAGCTGAGTTCTCGTACAACAATGGGTACCAATCCAGCATTAAAATGACACCTTATGAGGCGCTATACGGAAGAAAATGTCGTACACCTCTGAATTGGTGTGAGTCTGGTGAAAAGGTCACCTTCGGGATTGATCTTGTCAACAATGCGAAAGAAAAGGTTTGGCTGATTCAACCGAACTTAAAAGCCGCCCAATCCCGACAAAAACAGTATGCGGACCAGAGAAGATGTCCTTTACAATTCAAAGTTGGGGATCACGTGTATCTACGTGTGTCCCCAATGAAGGGCGTGAACAGATTTGGGGTGAGAGGAAAGTTGGCACCCCGATTCATCGTCCATTCCAGATTACAGAAATATGTGGATCAGTTGCATACCGTCTGGAATTACCAGCGACACTCTCCGTGTGCACAATTTCTTTCACATTTCTCAGCTAAGGAAGTGTCTTAAGCTATCAACTACAATTCAGCTGGTGGATATTGAAGAACTGAAACCGGATCTCACTTATCGGGAGGAACTGGTTCAGATAATTGATGAAAAGGCCCGAACCACATGCAACCGTAGGTTATGGTTCCACAAAGTTCTATGGAGTAATCACTCTGTAGATGAAGCGACATGGGAGAGTGAAGGCTTTCTTTGCGCTAACTATCCCGAATTTTTAACGTCACACATACGGTAATTTTCCACCATCCTCTATCTCATTTTCACCTTATAATCTCGGGACGAGATTCTTTTAAGGGGGGGGGGATGTAAGGGCTCAAGTTTTGCATACACTCAAAGTGTTCATCACCCTACACACACACACCTCATTTGAGGAAGTTTTATGAACATCTTTGAAGAGCAAGTAAACATCATCAACATAGCCATTAGATGATAAACTCACAAAATGCAAAAGTGGTACTTCCCACATGCATTATATAGGGGCTGAGCACATGAAAAAGTTATACACCTTGCTAGGAATGCTCATGCCAAATTTCACCCAAATCCAAAACCTTTGGAGGTATTTTTGGGTATAATTAGAAAGAGGTTAGTTTGAACTTAAATTCAAATTAAAACTCCTTTCATCCCATGAATTCAAAAGTGGGATCCATATTCACACTCAGCACATTTTTGTGAGCTCACACACCAATTTTCACTCCATTTTGAGTTGATCTTGACATGAGCTAATTTGGCTAAATTCAAATCAAATTTGAATTTAAGTTCACATGTGCCGCAAATTCGATCGAACCAATTCCACAATTTGATAATTTTGCAAACCAAATCCCAATTTGGGTGAATGATCAAATGACCAAGGGTAGGAAGGTCTCTACTGTTTCGAGCAGTAAGGAAATTTAATTTCAGAGGTTAAAATGGGAAAGTGGGGCCCTCTTTGTAAAGGTCCCAAAATATGAATACAAAGAAACTCATGTTTGCACAAAGTTGGTTTCATATGTATGAAAAATGGGACTTGTTTAAACTTTTTCACATGTGATGATACACATGAGAGCTCTCTTCACGCAAGTTCAAATATTTATTTGAAGACTTGGAACCCAAGAGGGTTCTAAAACCAAGGTGGGAAGCTCCCATATGTGTGATAAAGCTAAAGTGAAATTTTGGAACAAATTTGTTCAATTCAAAATTCAAATGAGAGCAACACAATGAATTCAAGCTGTTGTGCAAAAATTCTCATTTGCAGCAGCCAAATTTAAAATCAGATTTCATATTTGAATTCCTTAGGTCCAAAATAGTGGATATGCAAAGTTTCATGATTTGTTCAAATGTATTGTAACTCATTTTCCAAAATGGACTTTAAATAGCAAAGAATTCAAATACCCATTTGAATTTGGATGAAACTTGCCCAATTATCCAAAAGCACCTCAGATTTAAATTTCCACAATTGAATTACATTATATTCAAACTTTGGGAGATATTTTGAAGAGGGATAAGAAGGGGCTAGGACCCACATGTCATTGGGGAAGTTTAGTGTGCAAAAGATCTTCACTTTTGCAGTGCTCGGTCTCTGTTTTTCATTCTCTACGCGAAGCAACCGAGTCACCAAGGCTCCTCACCGTGCGCCACCGGGACAGACCGAGCCACCTCCTCCTTGATCGGTTTGCGCTGGTGAGCTGCATCTCCCCGTTCTCATCCCCTCAGCCGTGATCTTTTGCTCACAACGCCAAGAAAACCTCTCTGCACCTTTCTCCTCGCGCAAGAAACCGGACAGAGCTGTCACCGCTCATTCGATTGCTCGGCCACCACCAAGCTCGCTTGCAAGCTTCGACTGAGCAGCAAAGCCGCACCCTAGCAACCCCCACGACCTCCTCACACCGTTTCCACGTGAGCTCAGCCTCCAAAAACCGAGAACGCCGAGTTCCCGAGGCAGCCGGAAGACACCACCACGGACGACTCTCGTGGACAGCCTCACCCAGCGTTTGTCACAGCCGAGCAAGGCCACCGTTGGACGTGCAAGAACTGCCTACAGCTCACCTCCGAGGCTTGAGCCAAAAGGTGGATCGTCGACGGTGAATTTTACAAGTTTCTTCTGGCCGGTGTAAACGGACCCGCAGGTAAGAAAGTTTTAAATTCATGATCGATACTTGTTTAGAGCTCTGCAAATTGCACTCACATGACCTAGACTTGCTTAGCAACAATTCCTCTTTGGAAACCTAGCATGAAACACACGGTGCATGGCGTATTTCCAATCTTCCCGACGGCGGCTATGGCGGGAAGATTCGGGCGCACGATGAACCCTTGTTTGGAGCCATTTCCGAGCCGTTCCACCCCCATGTCGACCTTCCCGAGCATCCACCGGTGCTTTAGAGCTTAGAAACCGAAGCTTGGAGGGCTTAGGGCGTCGAGGCGACGTCACAGGGCTTCCTCCGAGCCGCTGCACCGTTGCGAGGTAGTTTAGGGGCTTCGCCGGTCCGGGGAAGTCACCCCATCATGTTCCTTGCATGTTTTTAGGGCCTAACAGCGAGTGGCAGCTCGAGAGAGGGCCGGGAAGTCGGGAACCGGCGAGCTTGGCAGCGCTACCGCTGGGGAGGCGCGAGGTAGACGATGACCGGGGCCGGGCCCCCTGTCAGTGAGAGAAAACTGGGAGGCCGGATCGTCTGTTGACTCGGATCAGCTGTGACAGTGTGGGAATTAAACCTGTGGCCCGTGTGGCGCTGTCCTGACACTAGACACGTGTCCCCTGGACCCACCGTCAGTGTTTGAGCTTTTCCACGATTAATTCAAATCCCAGATTTTTCCCCAAACTTTAGAAGAGCATAACTTTTGCTAGGAAACTCCAAATTTAGTGATTCAAATTGGGTTAGATTCATATTGCCAAACTATATCCAAATATGCAATCCAATTTGTATGAAAGTTATTTTTGATTCTGGAAAATTCTTTAAGTCCTTTCAGAAAAAGAATTTTAGAGGGAGTTTGGTTTATCCAAATATCCTCAAATTTTGCCCCATTATCCCTTAGGGTGTTATTTAACTCCTGTACAAAGTTCAGCTCATTTGGAGTTGATTTGAACAGGATAATTAAGATTTTAAGTTGCCGTGTTCAAATGAATACAGAAACATTTTCAGAGAATTTCCAAAACATGGAAATTCAGTTCTGGGCAATTCTTAGCCCTAAAAATCTTAGGAAAATTCATGCAGTCTCTATGAGCTGTAATTGAAATTTTAGTTCACTAAGTTTGACATGAACATGGGTGTTACCTCAGAATTAATTCTTTTTTGCTTAATTTCTTAGAGAATTGTTCTGAATAAACCACTAAATGAAAAGTGCTAATTTTTGGTCCAGATGACTTTCTTGTGACAAGAAACTCACATGAACATTTTTATCTCCATTGGAGCCCTGGATCACCACTGTTCTGTTCAACCTCTTAAGGTGATCAACACACAAGTGGAAGAAGCACTTACCACTTGATCATAGTGCTTAAACCCAAACCCAAACCACTAGCACCAGTGTCATTTTAAATTCTAAAATAGAGTTCCAGTTTTTAAACTTGTCATTAGAGCTTATTAGCAAAAGCATTACAATTAAATACATATGCATATTCATATCGTGTAGCATCTACGTGAGAACGTGTGAAGGGATTAAAGTGAAGATCAAGGAGGGAGGAAAGCGAGTGATCAAGCCTCAAGTGATCTTCACTAACTGATTGTAATCTTAGTTACCTGCAAAACAGGCAAGCCCGGTTTGCATTTGAACAGTTTTATAAAGCATTTCCATTTCTAGAGATCATAGCTTTGAATTGTTTGATTGCATTAAGTCCAGTTGATATTGAAAACCCCAGTTGCATGACCAGAATTTCCTAAGAGAGAAAGGGTAGAATAGAACCTCCTCGAGTGGATTTGGCTGCGCTAAATGTTAGTCGGAAAGGTCCAGTAGAAGTCGAGTAGTTGGCATCTACTCGCAAGTTTAGGGCTGGTTTATCCGGAGCGGGTCAAGAATAGAAACAATGAGAAGAGTTCACACTTAAGAAATGGAGACCGGGCAGGGAGGTTTAGATGCAGCAGGCTGCGGACCGTGTGTGCATAGCCATGCCTGTGTCGGTTAAGGCCTGTACGTGCTTGGCCCTGTTGGACAAGTTTTAGTTGTGTACCGGGCACATACTGGCTATATGGTACCCAGTAAACGGATGTACCTCGGGAGATCTACATTGGAACTTTTCTAACTGTCTTAGGCTTTCGGCGTCAGGGTAACAGGAGGTAACTCGCTCAAGAACATACCACTGCACATATGTACCTTGAGGGAGCTTGCGGACTCGGGGCAGTTAGACCACGTCCTGTGTGGAAGATCGAGGTTGCTGCCGGCAACTTGTAGTACGGGTGTATGTGTCATGTAGTCCGGGCGTGTACTGATTCAAATCACCATCGCTCGCTGTTATATGAGCATCCATGCCCACTGCGTATTGACGTAGTAACAAACTGAATGGTTTCTTTTGAACTTGATAAGGCTGTGATGTAACTTGTATTGCAACCATGATTGAATTATAGATAGGCTCATTAAACTTTACTTTCACTTTGTGCAAGGAGCATCACAACAAAGCATTTCTTGTTTGATTGTGGAGTTGCGATGCTGTTCGGCTCAAGGTCTGTACAATGAGGCTTAATAATCTGAAAGTTAAGGATCAACATTAGGCGAGTCCTTTATGCAAATCTAGCTAACCTAATTGCAACCGTCGTGCATGTAGAGTTTCTTATTTAGGAGAGATGGATCAGTCTTGCTGAGCCTATGTGCTCACGCTTACTATATGAGTGGTTTTGCAGGTTAACATCGATGCTAAGAAGAAGGTTATCCGGTGAGACTCTGAGATTCCCGAGACGTTTAACACATGGAGAACCCAGCCGCTGCTGTTGTCTTTCATGTTGCTAGCGAGAGGAATCCGCGGGCTGGACCTCTCCTCCAGTGCGATTCCCAGGCGAGTGGCACGTCCCTGTGACTGAACGGGTGGCGTGGGACCCTTTCAGCATGGTATCAGAGCTGCATTGGTAATGGTGCACGGAATAAAGGATCGTATTACAACAAAAATCTAGGTTACAGTGAGGATACGGTATTAGGCCCACATAAGGACTATAGTAGTATAGTTACTTAAAGTGGCATGACTAACCTACGTGATTATAATTCTGAATTTTGATTATGTAACGATGCACCTACGCTCAGGTAAGCATGGTAAGGAACGCCACCGGAAGCGGTTCAATTTCGGTTAGCTCCCCTGACGAGGAATGTGGTTCAGGGATAGGTCTCACAGCTTGGTGTTAGACGTTAATATGAAACTCCTGAACTCTTCATGTTCCTGAGTTCATATGAAACGCTGGTCCATGGAGTGCATTAGGCAAGAGAGTGGAAACCCCGTCGTGTGGTCGGTAACACGATAGTGTGTTCTTCTGGAAATAGCCTAGAAGGACATACGCAGCGCTTGCCATCGGCGTGCCCTGCAGGGCAGTAGGTTATATCTGTTGGGTTCATAAAATTCCCAACCGTGACGACCTGTTCACGCTCTACTCGGGTTCCCCATCGTGTGGTGTGAAAACACGATCACGTACCTTGAGACGTGGCTTAACTCAAGGACGGCCGTATGGCAATGATACGGGCGTATGTATTTACTTCCAATATAGACCTGCCTGAAATGAAAACAACCTTTGAGTGCATCACGATTGAGTGTGACTTATGCAGGATTAACCACGAAACCATAGTACGAGTAGAACACGTTTGCGAGTGACCATCTTAGTTCCACCTATAATACGTTATGCCGGTATAATACGGTTAGGATTTTTCTTTTGGTGAGGTTACGTAGTACCGACATGTTTCTTACGGTGCCTCGACGCCTTACTAAACTCAATAACCTCTTCCCTACAAAGAATTGACTCATGATTTAACTTTCGACTAAAAAGGGAAGTTTGAAACAAATATTAGTTACTGAACTCTTATTTGGAGCTAAGATTCAAATGAGAGGATGACTAGGCTTCAAAAATTTCAAAGACAGAGTGCTCTGTTTTCAGCAGGAATTCTTGCTGGAATTGGACAGAGCATAACTCTGAGTAGCTTGACCCAATTAAGGTGTATGATACAGTTCTGGAAATATTTTCAAGTTCTCTGCATCTTCTTTGTGGACCTCCAGAGCAAAATCACACGCTAAATGGGTAGAAAGTTCAGAGGAAGGTAAACCGTCCAGAACCAGGACAGCAGCAAAACCTCTCTTGACCTTTCTGTTTTTAAGCCATAACTTTCTGTAGAAAAAACCCTAAGGAGCCTATGATACACCATTGGAAAGGTTATGAATTGTGCAACATTTTTGTAGTTCAAAGTTTGTTCATATTATTATTGTATTTACATATACAACTGTGATAAAAATAGCCACATACAAAGGAGATGTTGGCAAATTTTATCCAGGAATTCTGTCAACTTTGGAAAATCATAACTTTTAATCCTGAGATGATCTGAAGGAATATGAATACTCGTTGGCAAGATACTGAAGTTAACTTTAACTTTGGTATTCAACTTGAGTTATGTAAATGCTCTTAACTATATCAAAATCTGGAGATGTGCATAAAGGCCTATTTTGTACACATAGACTGGTTAGCTATGCTTACTCTAAGGAGTTGTGTAAACATGGATTTTGTTACTGCTTTCATAAAGTTTTGACATATTCATGTTTTCATTAGTCTCACATACTGCTGAGTTCATGTTTAACTCATTTCGAATACATTTTTGCAGTATGGTTCATACTCGCTCTAGGAGTAAGGTCTGGAGTTCTAGCCAAGGCGGTGATGCTTCTATTCCTCCGTCGGAACCACCATCCACGGGATGGATGGATCTTATGACTCATGTTGTCGAGTCTAACCAAGAGAACATAAGGCTACTCCAAGAAGCAACTCAAGAGAACACACACTTACTCCAAGCCTTGGTACAGCAAGGCGTACTCCAGAACACGCAACAAGTCGTTCCACCTCGGAACACTTATCTAGACTTCTTGGCGACTCAACCGTCAATCTTTGTTGAAGCTACCGAGCCTGTGGAAGCAGATCAGTGGCTTCGTGTCATGGAGTCAAAATTCGGAGTATTCGAGTGTGATGAAGTGCAAAAGACAAGGTTTACCGCTCAGCAACTCCATGGAGCCTCCAGAAACTGGTGGGTTGAACATCTTGCCACCATTCCGGATGACCATCAAGTGCCATGGAGTGAGTTTTGTGAAGCCTTTCGTACTCGTCACATATCACTAGGTATTGTCAAGGCAAAGCAGGAAGAATTTATGGGCTTGAAGCAAGGGGACATGAGTGTCCTCGAGTATGTCAGAAGGTTTAACCTTTTGGCCCAATATGCTCCCAAATATGTGGTGAAAGAAGAGGCACGGTGTGACTTATTCTTCCATGGCCTGAGTGCCATATTACAGGAGAAGTTGGCCGTGCACAATAACGGCAGTTACACCGACATGGTCGATGCGGCTCTCATACAAGAGAAGCCGACACTTGAATGGCAAGCTGAGAAAAGAAAAATGAGTGAGATCGAGCAGGCCAGCACAAGTTATGTGACTCAGAAATACTGTTTGGTGTATCAAACGCCATCCGGTGAAAGATGGAGGCCACCTGTACGATCCACTCCTCAGAGCTTGATTGCTGGTCAAGTTCTACAACTTGCACCACCTCCACAGCAGCAGCATCAGACGGTGGTTTGTGCTCCATCGCTGCAACCATGTGTACCTAGCATCCAACAGCAAGTCAACGAAGAACCGGAGAGACATCCGTGTTTCACTTGTCAGTGTATGGGCCATTATGCTAGGTATTGTCCGTAGGGAACTCAATGCTGCGGGTCGTTAGTTTTACAAAAATACGACCCATACCTCAATCTGCAGAAAGGGGGGCAGATAAGGGGCAAACATTCACTATACAGTGGTAGATGATGTTCCGGGAGGAGAAGCCGCTTTAGCAGGGATGTTTTCTCTGAATCAGCTACCAGTTTTGATTCTGGTGCCACACACAACTTCATTAGCCAATCTTTCGTGGCTCAACATCAGCTCCAAACAGCTTATACAAAGAGGCAATAGCTCATATCTTCGCCCGGGGGCAGCAGTGCTGCAAGCGAGGTTGTCTCCCGAGCACCTCTTTTTTGGAGGGTAGAATATACCATACAACTCTCATTATTCTTAAGGGTCTGAAGATCGACATTATTTTGGGGATGTCATGGTTGAATTACCACAAGGTGGTTCTTAACATCAGCTCTAGGACCATTGAGCTCAACTCCCCACAGCAGGTCTTCATATATTAATTCTGGGTGTCAGACGGCAACAGATTGCAACAGTGAACCACATGGAAGATGTGAAGATAGATGACATTCCAGTGGTACGTGAGTATCTGGATGTGTTTCCCGATGATTTACCGGGCATGCCGCCCGAGCGAGACGTTGAGTTCAAGATTGAACTTATACCGGGAACAACACCGATATCACGAAGGCCGTATAAGATGGCACCCAATGAACTGGCAGAATTGAAGACACAGCTGAATGACCTAATGAGCAAGGGATTTATACGACCGAGTTCGTCACCTTGGGGTTGTTCAGCATTGTTTGTCAAGAAAAAGGACGAAACATTACGTCTTTGTGTTGATTATCATCCTTTGAACGCCGTTACTATAAAGAATAAGTATCCACTACCTCGCATTGATATGCTCTTCGATCAATTAGTGGGTGCTAAAGTATTCTCGAAGATGGATCTTCAGTCCAGATATCATAAGATTAAAATCCGGGCAGAAGATATTCCGAAGACGGCATTCCCAACGAGATACGGGCTGTATGAGTATCTCATTACGTCATTTGGTTTGACCAACGCCCCGGCACACTTTATGTACCTGATGAATTCAGTGTTAATGCCGGAGTTGGATAAATTCGTCGTGGTATTCATAGACGATATCTTGGTGTACTCCAAGTCAGAGGAAGAACATGTTGAGCATCTGCATATTGTGCTACAAAGATTGTGAGATCATCAGCTCTATGCAAAATTCAGCAAGTGTGAATTCTGGATTAATCAAGTACCTTTTCTCGGACACATTATTTCAGCGGAGGGCATCGCTGTAGATCCGAGTAAGATTATCCAAGTACAGAAATGGGAGTCACCAAAGTCTGTGCATGAATTCCGTAGCTTCCTCGGTTTAGCGGGTTATTACCGGAGGATCAATCCGGGCTTCTCCAAGATTGTTAAACCAATGACGGAATTATTAAAGAAGAATAACATATTTGTGTGGGGTGCTGCATGTGAACAAGCCTTCAAGACTCTAGTGAAGCATCTCACAACAGCCCCAGTTCTTGCTCAGCCGGATACGCCGAAGCCATTCGACGTTTATTGCGATGCATCTGGCATCGGTCTTGGCTGCGTGCTGATGCAAGAAGGACAAGTGGTCTCTTATGGATCTCGTCAACTCAGAAATCACGAGCAGTATTATCCCACTCATGATCTTGAGTTAGCTGCCGTGGTCCTTGCTTTGAAGATGTGGAGGCATTACTTGCTCGGAAATCTTGTACACCTCTACACCGACCACAAGAGCTTGAAGTACATCTTCACTCAGAAAGAATTGAACATGAGGCAACGAAGATGGCTAGAGCTCATTAAAGACTATGAACTTGAGATTCATTATCATCAAGGAAAGGCGAATGTGGTCGCCGATGCGCTCAGTCATAAGGCGCATATCCATCACCTGACTATTGCTGAAATGGATGATGAAGAACCAAGCCTCCGTGTCATCCCATATGGAGCTCTCTATAATCTCGCTCTCATTCCTACCATCCGAGAGGAGATCATTGAAGCTCAACGAAAATACAAGGGTATGTCTCACATACGGCGAAGAATAGACAACGGAGAAATGAAATGCTTCCGGAAAGATGATGAAGGTACTTTGTGGTTCAACGACCGGATTGTAGTACCCCGGGATATGGGAATTCGGAAGAAAATTTTGGATGAAGCTCATTTATCCAAGTTTTCCATTCATCCGGGCAGTAATAAAATGGACCAAGATCTCCAGAAGAAGTTTTGGTGGACACGTATGAAACATGAAGTCACAAAGTACGTTTTAGAATGTGATACGTGTCGAAGAGTCAAGGCCGACAATGTGAAGAAGTCAGGCCTTTTGCAACCATTGCGAGTACTGGCATGGAAGTGGGAAGACTTAAGTATGGACTTCATCGTGAGGTTGCCGATGACCTCCCACAACCTTGACTCGATTTGGGTAATCATTAATCGGTTAACCAAATCAGCACACTTCATCCCTGTGCATACCAGATACAATGCAAAGCAGTATGCGGAGCTGTACATAGCACGGATCTTGTGCTTACATGGAGTTCCCCGTACCATTGTGTTCGACAGAGATCGCTGTTTGTAGCCCGTTTCTGGGAGCAGCTACACGCATCCTTGGGAACCAAACTGATTCAAAGCTCTGCGTATCACCATCAAACCGATGGGAAAACTGAGAGGGTGAAAAAAATACTGGAAGATATGCTAAGAGTGTGTGCCATCCATCACGGTAAGAGTTGGGATGATCACTTACCGTTGTCAGAGTTCTCGTACAACAACGGCTAACCGACGAGTATAAAGATGGCACCATATGAAGCTCTATACGGCCGGAAGTGACATACACCATTGAATTAGTGCGAGTCCGGTGAACGAGTAACATTCGGGGTTGATCTTGTCAATGAAGCCGAAGAGAGAGTTCGGATAATACAAGAGACCCTCAAAGCTGCCCAATCTCGTCAGAAAAGCTACGCGGATCAGAGGCGTCGACCGCTGCATTTCGACATCGGAGAGCACGTGTATCTTCGTGTGTCTCCGATGAAAGGGATTCATCAGTTTGGTGTCAAGGGGAAACTTTCTCCCCGATTCATCAGTCCGTCTGCTATCACGGAGAAGTGCGGGACTGTAGCCTACCGGCTGGAACTACCGGCAAGCCTTGCTGGTATTCACGACATATTTCACGTGTCCCAGCTGCGAAAGTGTCTCAAGTATACCGCTGCTGTCCGCACCGAAGACATCGACGAGTTGAAGCCGGATCTCACATACACCGAGCAGCCTATTCAGATTATCGATGAAAAGACCCGGATCACCCGAAACCGGACTTTGAAATTTTACAAAGTCCTGTGGAGTAATCATACCCCGGAATAGGCGACGTGGGAAAGCGAAGATTACATCCACAAGAACCATCCGGAACTTTTGTCATAAACTTTGTAATTACCCTCCCGTCACATTCTCCTTTTGTAATCTCGGGACGAGATTCCTTATAAGGGGGGAGGAATGTAAAGGTCCCAAAATATGAATACAAAGAAACTCATGTTTTCACAAAGTTGGTTTCATATGTATGAAAAATGGAACTTGTTTAAACGTTTTCACATGTAATGATACACATGAGAGCTCTCTTCACACAAGTTCAAATATTTATTTGAAGACTTGGAACCCAAGAGGAATCTAAAACCAAGGTGGGAAGTTCCCATATGTGTGAGAAAGCTCAAGTCAGATTTTGGAACAAATTTGTTCAATTCAAAATTCAAATGAGAGCAACACAATGAATTCAAGCTGTCGTGCTAAAATTCTCATTTGCAGCGACCAAATTTAAAATAAGATTTCATATTTGAATTCCTTAGGTCCAAAATAGTGGATATGCAAAGTTTAATTATTTGTTGAAATGTTTTGTAACTCATTTTCCAAAATAGACTTTAAATAGCAAAGAATTCAAATACCCATATGAATTTAGATGAAACTTTCCCAATTATCCAAATGCACCTCAGATTTGAATTCCCACAATTGAATTCCATTATATTCAAACTTTGGCAGATATTTTGAAGGGGGATAAGAAGGGGCTAGGACCAACATGTCATTGGGGAAGTTTAGTGTGCAAAAGATCTTCACTTTTGCAGTGCTCGGTCTCTGTTTTTCATCCTCCACGCGAAGCAACCAAGTCACCGGGGCTCCTCGCAGTGCGCCACCGGGACAGACCGAGCCACCTCGCTGCTCCTTTCTCCTCGCGTGAGAAACCGGACAGAGCTGTCGCCGCTTGTCCGATCGCTCGACCACCGCCAATCTTGCGTGCAAGCTTCGACGGAGCAGAAAAGCCGCACCCTAGCAACCCCCACGACCTCCTCACACCGTTTCCACGTGAGCTCAGCCTCCAAAAGCCGAGAACGCCGAGTTCCTGTGGCGGCCAGAAGACACCGCCACGGACGGCTCTCGTGGACAGCCTCACCCAGGGCATGTCACGGCCGAGCAAGGCCACCGTTGGACACGCAAGAACTCCCTACAGCCACCTCCGAGGCTTGAGCCAAAAGGTGGATCGTCAACAGCGAATTTTGCAAGTTTCTTCCGGCCAGTGTAAACGGACCTGCGGGTAAGAAAGTTTTAAACTCGTGACCGATACTTGTTTAGAGCTCTGCAAATTGCACTCACATGACCTAGACTTGCTTAGAAACAATTCCTCTTTGGGAACCTAGCATGAAACACACGGTGCACAGTGTATTTCCAATCTTCCCGACGGCGGCTATAGTGGGAAGATTCGGGCGCACGATGAACCCTAGTTTGGAGCCATTTCCGAGCCGTTTCACCCCCATGGCGACCATCCCGAGCATCCACCGGAGCTTTAGAGCTTGGAAACCGAAGCTTGGAGGGCTTAGGGCGTCGAGGTGATGTCGCTGGACTTCCTCCGAGCTGCTGCACCGTTGCGAGGTAGTTTAGGGGCTTTGCCGATCTGGGGAAGTCACCCCATCATGTTCCTTGCATGTTTTTAGGGCCTAGCGGCGAGTGGAAGCTCCAGAGAGGGCCGGGAAGTCAGAAACCGACGAGCTCCGGCGAGCTCGGCGGCGCTACCGCGCGGGAGGCGCTAGGTTGACGACGATCGGGCCCAGGCCCGCTGTCAGTGAGAGGAAACCGGGAGGCCGGATCGTCTGTGGACTCGGATCAGCTGTGACAGCGCGGGAATTAAACCTGTGGCCCCGTGTGGCACTGTGCCGAAACTAGACACGTGTCCCCTGGAGCCACCGTCAGTGTTTGAACTTTTCCACCATTAATTCAAATCCCAGATTTTTCACAAACTTTAGAAGAGCATAACTTTTGCTAGGAAACTCCAAATTTAGTGATTCAAATTGGGTTAGATTCAGATTTCCAAACTCCATCCTAATATGCAACCCAATTTGTATGAAAGTCATTATTTAGTTCTGGAAATTTTTTAAATCTTTTCAGAAAAAGAATTTTAGAGGGCGTTTGGTTTATCCAAAAATCATCAACTTTCTCCAGAGTATCCCTTAGGGTGTTATTGAACTCCTGTAAAAATTTCAGCTCATTTGAAGTTTATTTGTTCAGGAGAATTCAGATTTTAAGTTGCTGTGTTCAAATGAATACAGAAACATTTTCAGAGAATTTCCAAAACATGGAAATTCAGTTCTGGGCAATTCATAGCCCCAAAAATCCTAGGAAAATTCATGCAGGCTTTATGAACTATAATTGAAATTTTAGTTCACTATGTTTGACATGAACATGGGTGTTACCTCAGAACTAATTTCTTTTTGCTTAATTGCTTAGAGAATTGTTCTGAGTAAACCACTAAATGAAAAGTGATAATTTTTGGTCTAGATGACATTCTTGTGACAAGGAACTAACATACAAATTTTCAGCTCCATTGGAGCCCTGGATCACCACTGTTCTGTTCAACCTCTTATGGTGATCAACACACAAGTGGAGAAAGCAGTTACCACTTGATCATAGTGCTTAGACCCAAACCCAAACCACTAGCACCAGTGTCATTTTAAATTCTTAAACAGAGTTGCAGTTTTTTTACTTGTCATTAGAGCTTATTAGCAAAAGCTTTACAACTAAATATATATGCATATTCATATCGTGTAGCATCTACGTGAGAACGTGTGAAGGGATTGCAGTGAATATCAAGGAGGGAGGAAAGCGAGTGATCAAGCCCAAAGTGATCTTCACTAACTGATTGTAATCTTAGTCACCTGCAAAACAGGCAAGCCCGGTTTGCATTTGAACAGTTTTATAAAGCATTTCCATTTCTAGAGATCATAGCTTTGAATTATGTGGTTGCATTAAGTCTAGTTGATATTGAAAACCCCAGTTGCATGACCAGAATTTCCTAAGAGAGAAAGGGTAGAATAGCACCTCCTCGAGTGGATTTGGCTACGTTAAATGTTAGTCGGAAAGGTCCGGTAGAAGTTGAGTAGTTGGAATGTACTCATGAGTTTAGGGCTGGTTTATCTGGAGAAGATCAAGAATAGAAACAATGAGAAAAGTTCACACTTAAGAAATGGAGACCGGGCACGGAGGTTTAGATGCAGCAGGCTGCGGACCATGCGTGCATAGCCCTGCCTGTGTCGGTTAAGGCCTGTCCGTGCTTGGCCCTGTTGGACAAGTTTGAGTTGTGTACCGGGCACATACTGGCTATATGGGACCCAGGAAACCGATGTACCTCGGGAGATCCACATTGGAACTTTTCTAACTGTCTTAGGCTTTCAGCGTCAGGGTAGCAGGAGGTAACTCGCTCAAGAACATACCACAGAGGGTATGTACCTTGAGGGATCTTGCGGACTCGGGGCAGTTAGACCGCGTCCTGTGTGGAAGATCTTGGGAAAGGTGGCCGTGTACAACGTCAGTCGAGGTTGCTGCCGGCAACTCGGAGTACGGGTGTACGTGTCGTGTAGTCCGGGTGTGTTACTATTCAAATCACCATCGCTCGCGGTTATATGAGCATACTTGCCCACTGCGTCTTGACGTAGTAACAACTGAATGGTTTCTTTTGAACTTGATAAGGCTGTGATGTAACTTGTATTGCAACCATGATTGAATTTGATATAGGCTCATTAAACTTTACTTTCACTTTGTGCAATGAGCATCGCAACAAAGTGTTTCTTGTTTGATTGTGGAGTTGTGGTGCTGTTCGGCTCAATGTCTGTACAATAAGGCTTAAAAATCTGAAAGTTAAGGATCAACATTAGGCGAGTCCTTTATGCAAATTTAGCTAACCCAATTGCAACCGTCGTGCATGTAGAGTTTCTTGTTTAGGAGAGACAGATCAGTCTTGCTGAGCCTATGTGCTCACGCTTGCTATATGAGTGGTTTTGCAGGTTAACATCGATGCTAAGAAGAAGGTTATCCAGTGAGACTCTGAGACTCCCGAGTCATTTAACACATGGAGAACGCAGCCTCTGCTGTTGTCTTTGTGTTGCTAGCGAGAGGGGTCTGCGGGCTGGACCTCTCCTCGAGTGCTCTTTAGTTATTCAACGTGAGCTGTTTATAGGCTTCCGCTGTAGCTACTTGATGTAAACTATTTGTAAAAAAAACATGTAAGCTTCCGCTATTGTTTTATGTAATACATTGTTCCTTATATGTGTGCTGTTGGGTGCCGCACAACACGGCAGCACCCAATGCGATTCCCGGACGAGTGGCACGTCCCCGTGACTGAACGGGCGGCGTGGGACCCCGTCACTCTTGTCAGCCACACCAGTGAGCAACCGACTGAATCAACCGAGCTCGGTTTCTTGCCCTCAGCAGAGCGGGCGCCACGGCGAGAGGACGGCAGGACAGCAGCTGCTTGCCACCTCTAGCCACCGAGCTGCCTCTCTGCTCTATTATCGTCACGCCCGAGCCTTCCCGGTCCTATCTCACCGGTGTCCCAACATTCTACCACACAGAAACCCCGCTACACATTGCCGCTCACCTGAGCTCTCGGTTCCACCTTCGCCCGGTCGAACCAGTGGCTGTCACGCTGAGCTGAGGCCGCAACCGAGTTCGCCGATCCTTACTCGACGTTCTCACACCGGTTCCAGACCGTGACCGACCTTCCTCGAGCGCCACTGCACCATTTCTTCATCCTCGGTTCAACCCGAGCCGCCTCCATGGGAACAACTCGTCCGGCCACCATAAACCACCTTTCCACGAGCTGTGAACAGCAAAGAGGTTCGTCATAGTTCCCTCTTCCAATACCGCAAACTCCGGCGGTGTGACATGAGCTGCCGTCGCCAGAATTTCACGGTTTTGCGCCGGTGTACAAAAGAGGCCGCCGGACCACTTTGCAAAATTTGTGCTACACACCGCACCACTCATCACCTAACTTAGAGAACCACTTCTAGACGTCCGTGCAAGTCCATAGGATCAGAAACCTCGGAGAACCATCGTGTATAGCCACAGTTCTCTGAGTTTTGCTAGTATTTCTGATTTCCGACCTAGGTCGCACGGTTACATACTAGTTGGGGCCATTTCCGAGCTCATCTGAGTCCATGACGACCTTCCCCAGGGTGCACTGATGCTCTACGACCTTTTGCTCGATCCTTTGGGGTGCTAGGAAGCCTGGCCGACACGGCCGAAGTTCTTCCGAAGCCGCCACTCGTCGCCGGCCATGTTCTGGTTGTTGTCATGTTGAGCTAAGGGCAGCACCGTGTTTTCCATGTGGGATTAGGCAGAGGCGGCAAAAATCTCGGAGTTTGGCACACGGCAGAGCCCCTCCGGTGAGCACTCCGGCGATGGGGGCGGTGGCCGAGCGCGGGATGGCAGGAGGTTGAAGAAGCCCACGGCCCCATGCATCACCGAGCAGATATTTAAACCGGGGATCATCTGTGGCTCCGGATCATTTGTGGAGGCCAGTGAAAAACTCCGTAGCCCTGTGTGTCAGCCGCTGAGAAGCCGACACGTAGCCCCGGTCCGACGCGCAGCAATTTAAACATTTCCCCGAATTTCAGATTTTAGTTCAAACTTCAAACCCACATAACTTTGGCTAGGAAACTCCAAATCGAGTGAACCAAATTTTTTTGGATTCATCTATCTGAGTATTTTCCAACAAATCAAGTTTCACTTTATGAAAATCCTTTTTTGTCCATAATTATATCCTAAAAATGTAAATTGTTTAGAATTTTAACTGGAGAACCCTTTAGTGGAAAATTCTGAAATTTGGCCAGGATGTTCACCATAATATACCTGAGCTACCATAAAAATTTCAGATCCATTTGAGCTCATTTGATCCACCTAATGCTGTGATTAATAAAACTGTTCCAGAGAAAATGGAAAATGTCCAGAAACATTTTCAGATGTTCTCTAAAATTGTTTAGCTCATAAATTGGGCTAGGAATCTTCAAATTAGGTGAAACCAATTCCATTATAACCCTTTGGAAAATGTAGCTTCCAGAAAGTCATGGTTTGCTCCATGAAAATCCCTAGAACACCCTAAGATTTACAATTAAGGCCAAATACACAATTATTTGTGGAGGGCTCATATGAGCTTTGCTGCAAATGAAATTTGGCCAAACCCCTTTCTAGAATGTATCCAAACCACAGTAAAAATTTCAGAGTCATTGGGCATGTCTAGCAGTAATTATGATCTTAACAAATTCAACTTCAAATTCAAATGCATTCAAACTGACATATACATATGTTTATCTCATGTAGTCACTAAAGTTGAGGAGGAGCCATATGTAACACCCTCAAATCCGTTTCCCTACATGCATACATTTTTCATATAGCGAAACATTATAAAAGAAGTAGAAATGGGAAAAAGATAGCAGTAATGAGCCAGTTCCAGTTTGCCGAGGTGCGCTGTCGACACTTCCCCGGGGCGCGGGACGTGTGGCGCCCGCGGAGCTCACCCCTGCGGAGGGGGTGAGGTCCGGCACCACGGGACATGTGGCACCTGCGGAGCTCACCCCTGTGGAAGGGATGAGGTCCGGCCCCGCGGGACACGGGTCGCCTTCGAAGCTCGCCTCGGAGGAGAGGAGAGGCCCGACCCCGTGGGACACGTGTCACCCTCGGAGCTCGCCTCCGAGAGGTCCGGCCCCACAGGACACGTGTCGTCCTCGGAGCTCACCTCCGAGGAGAAGGGAGGTCCGACACTGCTGGACATGTGTCGTCCTTGAAGCTCACCTCCGAGGAGAAGGAAGGTCCGACGCTGTTGGACACGTGTTGCCACCAGAGCTCGCCTCTGTAGAGAGGAGAGGCCCCGCCCCGCCAGACACGTGGCACACGTGGAGCTCGCCTCTGAGAAAAAGGGAGGCCCCGCCCTGCCAGACACGTGGCGCCCCCGGAGCTCGCCTCTAAGGAGAGGGGAGGCCTGGCCCCGCTGGACACGTGGTGCCTTCGGAGCTCACCCTGGCAGTGGCCACGTGGCAGGTCCGGAGCTCGCTTTTGAGGAGAAGCAAGGACAGGCCCCCGCTGGACACGTGGCACATCCGGAGCTCACCACTGCGGAGATGTGAGGTCCTTAGGCGGTTTTTCCTCCTGTGCGCGTGAGTACCAGGTACGGAGGGTACCGACACAGTTTCCCCCACGTTGCTGCCGCACCAAATCAATTGGAGATAAGTTTGATATGATCCAAAAACAAATTGAATAGCACTCTTATTTGAGCTTCAATTGGAGTAGGACTCCTCTTTCACCCCTTATAAATAGAACCCAAAACCCCTTGGCCACAACCACGTACTTCTTTTTCCACCTCCCGAGTCGGCGACTTGGAGGCCCTAGCCCCAACTCGCCGAGTTGGACACACCCCTTCGCCGGAGTTCAGTCGCCGGTGAGCCACCGACGAGCCCCGTCACACCTCGCCGTCGCCGGAAAAGAGCCGACGATCATAAGAGAAGTGAGGTAGGTCTTCGTTACCCATCTTATGACATCGTCACTGTTTTTACACATCTGTTTTCTTTGAACAGTGGACAGATCACATTTTGATCGGTTTTTTGATGGTGGAATTGATCTAGATCTTGAGTAAAGATCATCACCACGTCCACACTTGATACCTACACCCTTGTTCATCACAAAACCCCATGAAAGCCATTAAAACATGCAAGAACATGTACAAACTGGTTTACTAAAACAGCACCATATGACAAAAAGGTGGCAAAATGTGAATTCAAAATTAATGGACGTGATGCATGTTGAAAGAAATTTAAAATTCAAACCGGAATACAAATTTGAAGCAAAAACAGAAAAAGAAAAAGTTAAGGAAAAAGAAAAATGGCCACTGGGCTGAAACCCACCAGCCGGCCCAGCAACCGCGGCCTATTCCCCTCCTCCTCCTCTCTCTGCCGCGCGGGACCCAGCCGTCAGCTCCATCTCTCCCAACCGCCACCGCCGGCGCTCGATCGCGCCCGCCGTCTCCGAACCTTGTGCTCGCACACCCACGATCTCCGGCCCCGGGCACTCCAGCACGATCTCAACCAACTCCGCAGCGCCTCGTCCATTTAAACGCTGAAGTCCGCCCCCTTTCCTACCTGCGCGACCCAACTTCCTTCCCGGTGAGGACCGAAGCTCCCATCGCCGTTTTCTCTCGAATTTTCTCTGTTTTCCCCGATATAATGTGTGTAGTATGTTCCACCGCCATCGGGGAGTCTTGCAGGTGAACAAGGCACCGTGTTTTGCACTCTAGCCACAGCTCCGGTGAGCACCGCCGAGCTTCCCCCTCGGACCTCATCGCCGACCGACTTCCAGGGCCTCCGAGCTCAAGAAAACCACCGAGGTGAGGCCCCCTACTCCCCCTCCTTCAAATTGTGCAAAGAAAATGAAGGTTCGGGACCGGTAGACGGGTTTCTGTGAAAGTCCGGCTAGTTCGCCGCCTCCCGCCGCCGTGCGCCGCCGGGCAGCGCCGCCCGCGCTCGGCCAGGGCGACGTGGCCCTCTGTGGCCCGTCCATTGTAAATCGTGCGGCTAGCAATCAAGACCCCCGTACCCCTTCGATGTTTTAATCTGGGCCGCACTATTTAAATCCTACGGTCCAGATTGAACCCACCGTTACCCGCCCAAGAAATTTACGGGCTACCCCCTGGGGTTGTGGGATAAGAAGAGCTAGCCCCCAGATTTTATGTTCTACCCCCTGAGCTCTCGGTAAATTAGGCAAACACGTATAAATACCAATTCTAGCCCCTGGATAAATTGGAAATTTGGAAAACCTCCCAGTTTTGCATAGTTAGACCCCTTAAAATTTAGAAAATAAGGTTTTGGACTTTACAGTGGGGTAAATTTGCACTTCAGTCCCTGCAGAGCCTCTAATTAAGAAATTTGAACATAGGAATGGGATTTAAATTCAAATGGTGATGCAGATACATGTGCAAATACAACTTAAATTTTTCTAGCACTTGGAAAATATTTAGAATGATTTGAGAACTGATTTTAGGCTGCAAAGGAAATCTGAAAGGGGAAATTAAATTCTGTTTTGCTGAAAAACTTTTTTTAGGTTTAAAATAATTCTGAAATGTAGGTAAAAATATGTCTAAAATTGATCCAAACAATTAGGAAGTCAATAGATACTTTGTTGGGAATTTTAAGCAAATTATATTCTGGGTAGGTGATATATTTTGCTGTTTTAGGGCTGAAAATTTACTTTTCAACATAGGAAATAAATTTGAAAATGTAAAAAATAGGTAGACATAATTAGTAAAGGTCAAATGAGGTCCCTAAATCCAAAACATCAAGTCTGAAATTCTGTAGGAAGATCTGAAAACCCATTTGAAGTTGGAAATTACATTTCATGCAAATATTGGGACTAAGAAGTGTATTATGTAATACAGAAAATTTGTTAAAATTTGAAATTCACAATTAGTGGGCACTTAGAAGTCTGAATATTAATGTTAGGAACGATGTATATGTTTAAAGTGCATGTATGCCTAGAATCAACATATATAGGGTAAACACAAAACTTAAATATGTGTATGACTTTCATATGTATGTATGTGTGGTATGCATGAGTGGAAATGTGGACTATTGCTTATGAGATGTGCTTTCTTTTGTTATGTGTATGATGGCATGATTCGAACCAGCCCCAGAGCCAGTTCTCGCCTTTCAAGATCAAGACTTTCCATTCCCGGAGCAGCAGGAAGAAGGAAAGTGTCCTTGACCACTTTGATCCTATACTAGGATGTATAGTTAGAGGGTAATTGCATTGTCAATTTGAAATATGATACCCATGCTAGGAAGTTTCCCTCGATTTTTATTATCTTGCTTCCTTGTAGCCTTGGTTGGGAGTTATTTTATTATGTCATTCATTTATATACTCATGCTTAGCCATGCTTAGAATGAGATAAATGGGATATGAAATCATCACCTTGATTATTTTACCCTTTGAATGGATTGTTATGAATTATGTGGAGATAGGGATCCAGGAAAGTTGGATGCTTTGGTTGGTGCTGTGTGCACGAGATACGGGTTTGTGTTTAGTGCTTGCCTGGATCCTAAGGACCGGTTCATGGAGCATGTAACCTAGCTTTACAGTGCCAACCACATGCTGAGATGGGGCAGCTTGGCCAATTAATTATGTGTATCCCCGGCGTAGCATGGGTGTTTGGATGGTGCGGGGAATAGGTGTCAGCTGGACTACCATAGGAACCGCAAGGCTCAAGAGGGGGCCACTGCAGCGGGGTTTGGAGCCTCCTGGATGCTGTTAGGGGTGAAACCTCAGTGGGCCCACACTCGTCGGGAATCCCTTTGTAAAGGCCTCGTAGTGATCTCCTGGCTACACACCTTGGAAGTGTGAACGTGGTTTGCTGCCACTGGCATAACGGAGGTTTTCTAGTCCACCTGACAACGGGGGATGAAATCACTACATGTGGGTACAGTGGTGCATACTCTGCAGAGTCAAAACTGTCATGACAGCCGTGCTCACGGTCAAGAGCGGCTTGGACTTATTCATGATTAGAGGATGATGAATTGGGAAGTGGAGGATGTTAAGCGGGAAGCTTAACAATGGAAATGAAGTTATTGTTATTTGATATTGATGATGGGTTGGGGGATTGGGACCATTCCACTTATGTAGTAATGTAGGTGCTTAATAAGCTAAGGTGATAGGTATTAATTGCGTAGTGCTTTAACCATGAGTTCAACCTTTCCTTGTTCTAGCCTGCATGACATTCATTTCCCACACTTGCTGAGTACCTATGGTACTCAAGCTTGCTTTTCTGTTGGTTATAAATTGCTGCTCAGGCCAAGGGAATGACGTGGTGTACAATGACCAAGACTTCGGACCCGAGGAAGGATTCTAGGTTCATGGAGTCCCCCTGGCAACGCCTGTGACGGAGCCCACAAGACTTATCTTCCGCTGTTTGTTTATTTCTATGTTGTGAACATGTTATCGTCCATCGAGACGTTATATAAGACTTATTTATATTCGAACACTTGGCTTGTAATATAATGATGCTTCACTCTTTGTCGTCACGTGTATGAGAAAATGATCTTGGCATACATGTGGGAGTCACTCGGTCGTTCTTCGGAAAAACCGGGTGTGACAGAAGTGGTATCAGAGCATACATGTGGGAGTCAGTCGGTCGTTCTTAACCCACAGGTTCCAGGTTGCCTGTAGGAACGTGGACCTAGGTAGAAATGGACATATTTAAGGACCTTATGTTCCTAAAAAACTATTTTACAAAAGGTGTGGGGTGAAAAGTGTTAATTAATGTTGTCCCTTTATTAGATTTGTTCATCTTGCCTCAACTTTATTTCAAAATACAGTATTTATTTGATTGTTGTCTAACTTGATTTTAAAATGTTATGTGTTTTAGATGGTTCGCATGGTCCGCACCACTCGCAAGTCCACCGGAGGGAGAGTTCCTATAGCTGCCCTTGCCTTGAGGGAGGAGAACCGCCCGGTGACGTACCACTCCTACGGGTTGGCAGTGGGAGGCTTGTTGCGCCGTCTTCGGCGTATGCTCCACGCCGCCGGCAATGTAGGCAAGCTGATCATACACTACAGCTCCACCAAGACCATCCGTGAAAGGCGGGATGAATGGAGCTCAGAGATGAGGATCATCCATGACAACAAGCTGCTCATGATCCACCGCTCCCCAGCTTGTCGGGCGACTCAGGCCGATGCTGAGAAGGATGTCACCTGGGAGGCCATCACCTGCCAGAGTTACATCAACCGTGGCCACCTGGACAGGACTGAGTACATGTATGTCCTCCAGCGTGAGAGTGGCACCACGGAGTACAAGTACCCGCCGGTGCAGCAGGGGACTTCCCATGATCACATGGACATGTGCTTGGAGGATGCAGCTATGCTCAGCACTCGACTGCAGGAGTGCCAGCAGGAGCTTCAGGATGTCCGTGACACCCTGAAGGAGACTGAGGCGTTGCTTCGCGCCAGCTTGAGGGCGAGGGAGAAAGGAGATAGGAACGAACTGTGTGTCACGGAGAATGACACATGGACTCCTGACTCTCCAGACCGCTGGGCGAACAAGCGTCGCCGCACCTCTCCGCCAGCAGCTTCCCCACCTAGAGCTCGCCGCAGTGGTCCACGCATTGAAGCTTTGGCGGCACTACTTGATGGGAAAGAGGATAGAGATATATACAGATCATAAGAGCTTAAAGTACATTTTCACACAGCCAGACCTCAACCTCAGACAAAGAAGATGGTTAGAGTTAATCAACGACTTTGATGTCGGTATCAACTATCATCCTGGGAAAGCAAACGTCATGGCAGATGCTTTAAGCCGGAAGGTGCATGTCAACATGTTGAGCTTAAACGACACGCCTACGGAATTGAGGGAGGAATTTGCAAAACTCAATCTATGCCTGAAGAATAATGGTGAGGCCATAGCCATGGAAGTGGACTCCACATTGGAGCAAGACATACGCAACAGTCAGAAAAATGACGAGAAAATACAAGAAATCAGAGAACTCATCAAAGATAATAAAGCTCCTGGGTTTAGAGAAGATGAACAAGGTACGTTGTGGCATGGGAAAAAAATTTGTGTGCCTTAGGTATAGGAGATCCGTGAACTAATTTTGAGGGAGGCTCATGATTCTGACTATTCCATCCATCCTGGGAGTACAAAGATGTATCATGACCTCAAGAGCATATATTGGTGGTATGGCATGAAGCGAGATGTTGCGGAACATGTTGCCCTACGTGACACATGTCAGTTGGAGAAAGCAGAACACTAACGACCCGCAGGACTGTTGCAATCACTCAAAGTGCCCGAATGGAAATGGGAAGAAATAGTATGGACTTCATAGTGGGACTGCCAAGGACCCAATTGGGATATGATTCGGTATGGGTCATCATCGACAGGCTGACTAAGGTAGCTCATTTCATCACCGTGAAAGAAAGCTACAACGGATCCAAATTGGCAGAACTGTACATGTCAAGAATCGTGTGTTTTCATGGAGTGCCGAAGAAGATAGTGTCAGATCGAGGGACACAGTTCACCTCAAGGTTCTGGCAGAAGTTACATGAAACCATGGGGACTCATCTGAATTTTAGTTTCGCATACCACCCACAGACTAACGGGCAGACCGAAAGGATCAATCAAATCCTTGAGGATATGTTGAGAGCTTGTGCACTCAATAACAATAGGAGTTGGGATAAGAACTTACCGTATGCGGAGTTCTCATATAACAACAGCTATCAGGCTAGTATGAAGATGTCACCCTTCGAGGTGTTGTATGGGAGGAAGTGCAGAACCCCATTGTTTTGGAATCAAACTGGGGAAAGCAAAGTTTTTGGGCCAGAGGTGCTACAAGAAGCCATTGCGAAAGTGAGGGAGATCCGCAACAACTTGAAAATAGCCCAGACTAGACAGAAGAGCTATGCCGATATACGGAGAAGAGAGCTCACTTTCAACGTAGGGGACTATGTCTATCTCAAGGTGTCTCCTATCAGAGGACTTCGTCGGTTCAAAGTGAAAGGGAAACTATCACCCCGATATATCGGACCCTTCCAGATTCTGGAGAGGAAGGGCGAAGTGGCATATCAGCTAGAACTACCGGCTCGCCTATCGGATGTGCACGACGTGTTCCATGTGTCACAACTCAAGAAATGCCTAAGAAAACGCAAGGAGAGGTTACCCATGAATGAGGTGGACGTCCGAGAAGACCTTTCGTATGCCGAACAGCCGGTCAAGATTCTGGAGATGATGGAACGCATCACAAGGAACAAAAGATCCGAATGTGCAAAGTGCAGTGGAAGCACCACTCGGAAGCAGAAGCCACATGGGAGCGAGAAGACGAGCTTAAGGCACAGTTTCCGGATCTATTTCCCTAGAGTCACCAATCTCGAGGACGAGATTTATTTTAAGGGGGGTAGAGTTGTAACACCCCAAAAAGGTGGAAAAATGTGAATTCAAAATTAATGGATGTGATGCATGTTGAAGGAAATTTCAAATTCAAACTGGAATACAAATTTGAAGCAAAAACAGAAAAAGAAAAAGGAAAGGAAAAAAGAAAAGTGGCCACTGGGCCGAAACCCACCAGCCGGCCCAGCAACTGCAGCCTATTCCCCTCCTCCTCTCTCTGCCACGCGGGACCCAGCCGTCAGCTCCATCTCTCCCGACCGCCACCGCTCCTCCCGCGCTCGATCGCGCCCGCCGTCTCCGAACCTCGCGCTCGCACACCCACGATCTCTGGCCCTGGGCACTCCAGCACGATCTCAACCAACTCCGCAGCGCCTCATCCATTTAAACGCTGAAGTCCGCCCCCTTTCCTCCCCGCGCGGTCCAACTTCCTTCCCGGTGAGGACCGAAGCTCCCATCGCCGTTTTCTCTCGAATTTCCTCCGTTTTCCCCGATCTAACGTGTGTAGTGTGTTCCACCGCCGCCGGGGAGTCTTGCAGGTGAAGAAGGCACCGTGTTTTGCGCTCTAGCCACAGCACCGGTGAGCACCGCCGTGCTTCCCCCTCGGACCTCGTCGCCGACTGACTTCCAGGGCCTCCGAGCTCAAGAAAACCACCGAGGTGAGGCCCCCTACTCCCCGTCCTTCAAATTGTGCAGAGAAAACGAAGGTTCGGGACCGGTAGACGGGTTTCTGTGAAAGTCCGGCGAGTTCGCTGCCTCCCGCCACCGTGCGCCGCAGGGCAGCGCCGCCCGCCCTCGGCCAGGCGACGTGGCCCTCTGTGGCCCGTCCATTTTAAATCGTGCGACTAGCAATCAAGACCCCCGTACCCCTTCGATGTTTTAATCTGGGCCGCACTCTTTAAATCCTACGGTCCAGATTGAACCCACCGTTACCCGCCCGAGAAATTTACGGGCTACCCCCTGGGGTTGTGGGAAAAGAAGAGCTAGCCCCCGGATTTTCTGTTCTACCCCCTGAGCTCTCGGTAAATTAGGCAAACACGTATAAATACCAATTCTAGCCCCTGGATAAATTGGAAATTTGGAAAACCTCCCTGTTTTGCAAAGTTAGACCCCTGAAAAATTTAGGATATAAGGTTTTGGATTTAACAGTGGGGTAAATTTGCACTTCAGTCCCTGCAGAGCCTCTAATTAAGAAATTTCAACATAGGAATGGGATTTAAATTCAAATGGTGATGCAGATACATGTGCAAATCAACTTAAATTTTTCTAGCACTTGGAAAACATTTAGAATGATTTGAGAACTGATTTTAGGCTGCAAAGGAAATCTGAAAAGGGGAAATTAAATTCTGTTTCACTGAAAAACTTATTTTTTAGGTTTAAAATAATTCTGAAATGTAGGTAAAAATATGTCTAAAATTGATCCAAACAATTAGGAAGTCAATAGATACTTTGTTGGGAATTTTAAGCAAATTATATTCTGGGTAGGTGATATATTTTGCTGTTTTAGGGCTGAAAATTTACTTTTAAGCATAGGAAATGAATTTGAAAATGTAGAAAATAGGTAGACATAATTAGTAAAGGTCAAATGAGGTCCCTAAATCCAAAACATCAAGTCTGAAATTCTGTAGGAAGATCTGAAAACCCATTTGAAGTTGGAAATTACATTTCATGCAAATATTGGGACTAAGAAGTGTATTATGTAATACAGAAAATTTGTTAAAAATTTGAAATTCACAATTAGTGGGCACTTAGAAGTCTGAATATCAAAGTTAGGAAGGATGTATATGTTTAAAGTGCATTTATGCCTAGAATCAACATATCTAGGGTAAACACAAAACATAAATATGTGTATGACTTACATATGTATGTATGTGTGGTTTGCATGAGTGGAAATGTGGACTATTGCTTATGGGATGTGCTTTCTTTTGTTATGTGTATGATGGCATGATTAGAACCAGCCCCAGAGCCGGTTCTCACCTTTCAAGATTAAGACTTTCCATTCCCGGAGCAGCAAGAAGAAGGCAAGTGTCCTTGACCACTTTGATCCTATACTAGGATGTATAGTTAGAGGGTAATTGCATTGTCAATTTGGAATATGATACCCATGCTAGGAAGTTTCCCTAGATTTTCATTATTTTGCTTCCTTGTAGCCTTGGTTGGGAGTTATTTTATTATGTCATTCATTTATACTACTCATGCTTAGCCATGCTTAGAATAGGATAAATGGGATATGAAATCATCACCTTGATTATTTTACCCTTTGAATGGATTATTATGAATTATGTAGAGATAGGGATCTAGGCAAGTTGGATGCTTTGGTTGGTGCTGTGTGCACGAGACACGGGTTTGTGTTTAGTGCTTGCCTGGATCCTAAGGACCAGTTCATGGAGCATGTAACCTAGCTTTACAGTGCC
The DNA here is from genome assembly GCA_030760725.1 of Neostapfia colusana. Classification (NCBI taxonomy): domain Eukaryota; kingdom Viridiplantae; phylum Streptophyta; class Magnoliopsida; order Poales; family Poaceae; genus Neostapfia; species Neostapfia colusana. Next base: position 25,322,597 of record JASWHV010000011.1, read on the forward strand.
AACCACATGCTGAGATGGGGCAGCTTGGCCAATTAATTAGGTGTATCCCAGGCGTAGCATGGGTGTTTGGATGGTGCGGGGAATAGGTGTCAGCTGGACTACCATAGGAACCGCAAGGCTCAAGAGGGGGCCCCACTGAAGCGGGGGTTGGAGCCTCCTGGATGCTATTAGGGGTGAAACCTCAGTGGGCCCACACTCGTTGGGAATCCCTTTGTAAAGGTCTCATAGTGATGTCCTGGCTACACACCTCGGAAGTGTGAACGTGGTTCACGGCCACTGACATAATGGAGGTTTTCTAGTCCACCCGGCAACAGGGGATGAAATCAATACATGTGGGTACAGTGGTGCAAACTCTGCAGAGTCAAAACTGTCATGACAGCCGTGCTCACGGTCAAGAGCGGCTTGGACTTATTCATGATTAGAGGATGATGAATTGGGAAGTGGAGGATGTTAAGCGGGAAGCTTAACAATGGAAATGAAGTTATGGTTATTTGATATTGATGATGGGTTGGGGGATTGAGACCATTCCACTTATGTAGTAATGTAGGTTCTTAATAAGCTAAGGTGATAGGTACTAATTGTGTAGTGCTTTAACCATGAGTTCAACCTTTCCTTGTTCTAGCCTGCATGACATTCATTTCCCACACTTGCTGAGTACCTATGGTACTCAAGCTTGCTTTTTTGTTGGTTTTAAATTGCTGCTCAGGCCAAGGGAATGATGTGGTGTACAATGACCATGACTTTGGACCCGAGGAAGGATTCTAGGTTCACGGAGTCCCCCGGGCAACGCCTATGACGGAGCCCACAAGACTTATCTTCCACTGTTTGTTTATTTCTATGTTGTGAACATGTTATCGTCCATCGAGACGTTATGTAAGACTTATTTATATTCGAACATTGGCTTGTAATATCATGATGCTTCACTCTTTGTCATCACATGTATGAGAAAATGATCCTAGCATACATGTGGGAGTCACTCGATCGTTCTTCGGAAAAACTGGGTGTGACATGCACCATTTCATATTGAGTAGAGTTTGTGCATAATGATTGATTGCTGTGAATTCTGTATGTGCGTGATCGTGAATATAAGGACAAGTTCAAGAGGCCATCTACGAAGAACTACAGCACCAAGACTTCGAAACGCTTGAACAACAGAAGCCACAGGAGCAAGGCAAGTGCCCCTTGACCATATTGATCCCATGTTTCGAAACTGTTTTGTTTGCAAAAGTGTGTGTGCTTGAGTGTACTTGATGGGACACCCTTTATAGGAGTTTACTAGCTTTGTTAACCATCCTTGTCACCGGGAAAGTTGATGAGTCGGGTATGGTCATTTTTCCTTTTTCTTCGCTTAATCTACGGGATATGGAAGGCGAAGTAGTACATGTCTAAGTACTGCACTCATCTGAATAATGATCTTGAGAACTTGATGATAATAATGAGCATAGAATCGGGGGAGATCTAGGCAAGCCTTGTTCGTGGATGTGGTAGACTGAGATGGTGGTTTACTTGCCGTAGATCTAAGGACTGGTTCATGCCAGCACATGCCAGGAAAACAGTGTCACCACAAGGCCAAATATGGGTGCTTCTTAGCTGACTAATTAGGTGAGTTGCTAGATTGTTATGGACCGTGGAAGGCGCGGGGAATGGGAGTCGAGAGAGGACTGCCCTGGGAACTACATGGCACAAGAGGGGGCCCGTAGGTGAGAGAATGGTGATTCGAGCCTGCTGGTGAAACCTTAGTGAGTCCATACATCTAGTAGCCCCTTTGGAAAAGCTATTTTGTGATCTCTTGGCCATACACCGACGGTTGTGTACTGGTATAATGGAGGTTCTGCAGTCGCTGACGGGTGACAAAATCACAAACTTGTGGGTAAAGTGTAAAACTATCATGATAGTCGTGCTTCCGGTCACAAGCGCCTGGCCAACTCACATGATTAGAGGGAAAACTTGGGATGGTTTGGGATGGTTATTCGGTATGGTTATAGAATGGTCATTGGGATTGATTTCGGGACTGTTGAGTCTTGACAAAGAGTTTGGTTTCGGTTATGTGAATAAGAGATGGCTATTAATATTATGAGCATGAGATGAAGTTGAGAAAGATTAATGGCTGGATGAGACATTGATAAAAGGAGAATTATGGTGAAGGAATATTGATGGAGGTATGTTGCTGTTTTACATGGTTATATTGGGATTAAATTCACCTAGACATAGTTTCTGTCTTTATCATGTTTGCGAAATAAAATTTGCTTGCTGCAATGAGCCTTTTTGTTCCATACCTTGTTGAAAGCTACATGTCATACTTTTCCCACACTTGCTGAGTACGACATGTACTCACCCTTGCATTATCACATAAACATCAGCAACAGGAGAAGAGTACTTTGAGGATCATGTGGAGTACTAGGCGTGCGAACTACCGTCAACTTGCGTGTAGTCTTGAAGATGGAGCCGCTGCCGTTTAGTTGTTTCCGCTATCGTTTAGAGTCTTCCGCTGCTAGAATAAGTTAGAGACTTCCGCTGCAAGAATAAGTTAGAGATTGATGTAATAAAGTACTTAAACCCTATTATTCGTGGTTATATTCTGAATTCAGTTTGTGCATTACATGTGTATGTGTGATGAACATCCTGGTTACACATATGCATTAGCTGGCTTCCGTGTTTTACGGGACCGGGCGTCACACCAGAAGTATTAGACTTCATAACTCCGGAGGAATAGCTAGCCTACGACCAACAGAAGCAAGTCAAGCTCTGGTTTGCATTAACCGTTTTATAAATTTTACTGTTTTGAGAACTTACTTTGAGTACCCACTTTATTTATGCATTAGAGTCTTGTTTGAAAACCCAAATGCATAGCTAAGAAAACCCTGGTTTGGGACTAGGTTTTAAAACCTCGATTAGCTACTGCAATGTTAAGTTAGTGTAGGATTCAGTACAAGTCGAGTAGTTGGAACTGCTCGCGAGAATAGCCTAGAGGCACACTACTCGGGTAAAGATAGCAAATGGAACACATGGCAAGAAAAATGAGACCGAGCGGAGAGTAAGGGCGGCAAGACTTTGGGGCCTGGGTGCCATAGCTCCGCTTGTGTCGATTGAGGACCGAGCCGTGTGCGGGCCTGTTGAACAAGCTAGAACAGTACCGAAGACCTACCAGATATATGGGAACCAGGAAACCGATGTAATTAAGGTAGCTAGGTGTTAAGGCATTGCTTGTCGTCCAGAAGGTAGGTTGAGAGCTTGAGGTGTAAATCGGCTGGCGGCACTGCAGATGCACGCGCAGAGGCCTCTTTCTCGAGACGATAGGACTGGTTCAACATTTGGCTGACGGATGAAAGGTGATTACGTACGACGTCCGTGATGGTTGCTGTAGGCAATATCGAGTACGGGCATACGTGACGGATTATTCAGGTAACCCTGCAGGTGTAAATCGATTATTATCGCCGTCCCTCACAGTCAGTGAGTACCACTTGTTCACTGTACCGTGACGTAGAAAGAACAGGCTAGAGTCATGTTAAAAGTTGCTGATTGAGAGCTATACCTTGGTTGCTAATGAAATGCTGTAGTTTAGAGCAAATTAAAGTTCTTTTCAACCTTGGGCAATGCACATGAGAGAAATGTGTTCCTTGTTTGATAGCGTGAGGTTCTCCACAACTTGCTGCTAAAACTCGAAAGTAAGGTTTAACTATTTAGGCGCGTTCTTTGGAACTTACTTTCCTATTACACATTGCGATACTAGCATGTAGAGTTACATGTTTAGGTGAGACGGGTCAGACTTGCTGAGCCATCGTGCTCACTGCTTGTGTTTGAAGCTTTTGCAAGGTGTTATGAGGAGGAGACTCCTGAGGAGGAAACGGAACCCCAGGAGGGAAACCCCGTCGATTGGGAGTCGTGCACGCCGCCGTGTTAGTGTGTGTGCGTGCTAGAGGGAACACGTTCACGGGCTGACGTGAACTCTGTGCTTAGTCTACGCCCGTGAGTGTGGACTGAACATATTTTGTTGTAAACATGTCTATAAACTCTTTTATGTAATAGAATTTTGCTTCCACTTTGTACCTTTTATGTGTGTTATCCGGTGCTGTGCAACGCAGCATCCCTCAGCGTGATCCGGGATTGTCGAGGCCGTGAGGCCCTGGCATGTGATCCCTGACCTCAAATTGTAGAGGGTATCTTCTGCAGTCCACATATTGCTTTTGTCGGGATTGGGCGTCTTTCCAGTTTGATTGAATAGTCCGAACTTTCTCTTCTGCATCGTTGACAAGATCAACCCCGAAAGTGACCCTCTCATTGGACTCACACCAATTCAGCGGTGTGCGGCTTTTCCTCCCATATAGCGCATTGTAGGGCGCAATCTTAATGCTGGCCTGGTATCCATTGTTGTACGAGAACTCAGCTAACGGTAAGTGATCATCTTAATTCTTACTGTGATTTATAGCACAAGACCGTAGCATATCTTCCAGGATTTGGTTTACCTGCTCGGTTTGCCCATCTGTTTTGCGGGTGGTACACTGAACTACGGATCAGTTTTGTTATCAATGCAGCATGTAACTGCTCCAAAAAACGAGACACAAATAAAGTGCCCCGATCTGAGATGATAGTGCGGGGTACGCCGTGTAAGCACAGAATCTGTGAGATGTACAGTTCAGCATACTTCTTGGCGTTGAAGTTTGTGTTGACCAGGATAAAATGGGCAGATTTCATGAGCCGGCCGACAATCGCCCACACTGAATCATGTTTCTGAAATGTGCTGGGTAAACCGACGATGAAGCCCATGCTCACATCCTCCCACTTCCAGGCAGGAATGCCTAATGGTTGCAACAGTGCCGGTTTCTTCATATGATCCGCCTTCATGCTTCGGCATGTATCGCATTCAGACACATATTTAGCAATCTCCCGCTTCATCCGTGTCCACCAAAATTTGCTCTTGAGTTCTTGATACATCTTGTTGCTTCCGGGGTGAATAAAAAACTTTGATAAGTGAGCCTCATCAAAGATTTTCTTCCGTAGCTCCGGGTTACGGGGTACGATTATTCTGTTTTTGAACAACGGAACACAGTCTTCATCCTTCCAGAAACAATTCAGCTCCCCACTGTCTACAAGTCTCCACAAATGCGACATTCCCTTGTCATTTTTCTAGGGTGCCGCTATCTCTTCATGGATGGTGTGGATAAGAGCTAAGTTGTAGAGAGCTCCATGTAGGACCACATACAAGTTTGTCTTGATCTCTTTCCAACGGAGTGATAGTTAGATTATGGACGTGTGACTTGTGACTCAGCGCATCGGCCACCATGTTTGCCTTGCCGGGATGATAATGGATCTATATCTAATAACCCTTTATCAGCTTTAACCATCTTCTCCGCCTCATGTTCAACTCCTTCTGAGTGAAGATATATTTGAGGCTGTTGTGTTCGGTATATAGATGTACGGGGTTACCAAGTAGGTAATGCCTCCACATGTTAAGTGCGAGTACCACGACATCAAGTTCCAAGTCATGGGTTGGATAATTTTGCTCATGATTCCGGAGCCGCCGTGAACCATACGTAACTACTCTTCTGTCTTGCATCAGCACACATCCGAGCCCAATGCCGGATGCCTCGCAATAAACATCGATCGGTTTGGTTGTGTCCGGCTGCGCCAAAACCAGTGCTGATGTTAGGTGCTTCACCAAAGCCTTGAATGCCGCTTCACATGCTGGACTCCAAATATACTTAGAAGCCTTCTTCAGCAGTTCGGTTATAGGCTTTGTAATCTTCAAGAAGTTCAGAATGAACCTCCAGTAATATCCCGCGAGTTCAAGGAAACTACGCAACTCATGGACAGACCTCGGTGATTTCCAATTCAGCACTTGTACAATCTTGCTCGGGTCTACAGCGATGCCCTCCGCTGAGATAATATGCCCGAGGAAGGGTACTTGTGATATCTGGAATTCGCACTTGCTGAATTTACCGTACAGCTTGTGATCTCGCAGCCGTTGCAAGACTATACGCAGGTGATGTGCATGCTCTTACTCTGACTTGGAATATACCAATATGTCATCGATGAAGACCATGGCAAACTTGCCCAGCTCTGGCATAAATACCGAGTTCATCAAGTACATGAAATGAGCTGGAGCGTTGGTGAGGCGAAAGGACATGACAAGGTACTCATAGAGTCTGTACGTCGAGAAAGCCGTCTTCGGGATGTCCTCAGCCCGTATCTTAATCTGGTGGTACCCTGATCTTAAGTCCATCATGGAAAAGATCTTTGCCTCTACCAACTGATCAAACAACATGTCGATACAAGGCAGTGGGTACTTGTTCTTGATGGTGACAGCATTTAGTGGATGATAAATGCCGCAATGTCTCATCTTTCTTCTTGACGAATAATGCCGAACAGCCCCATGGTGAGGAGCTCGGCCTAATAAAACCTTTTTCCAACAGATCCGTAAATTGTGTTTTCAATTCTGCCAACTCCTTCGGTGCCATCTTGTATGGCCTTCTGGATATTGACATTGCTCCCGGTGCAAGTTCAATCTTCAACTCCACCTCCGGTCAGGCGGCATACCCGGTAGATCATCCGGGAATACCTCGGGGAACTCACGGACTACTGGAATGTCTTCCAGGCTGATGGTAGTGGAATGATAGATGGCTGGAAGTTTTATTTCTGGACTGTCCAGAAATAAGGAATGAGACTTGTGCATCTCTGGATGCAAATGCACGACTCGAAGGACGACGTCTAGAATAACACCATGGTGGTTTAGACACGACATTCCTGGGATGACATCGATCTTTTGTCCCTCTAAGACTATGAGAGACGTAGGGTATACTCTTCCCCCTAGGCATAATGGTGCTTTTGGAACCATCATGCTTGCTGAAATTTTCCCACCTGGTGAAGAAATCAAAAATAGACTCTCGGTGGGTAGTATTTGCAGGCTATTCTTAGCAACATAAGCATTACTAATGAAATTTTGAGTGGCACCCGTATCAAATAAAACTATGGCGGGGTATCTGTGGAGTTGGAACATACCCGCCAGGATGGGTTCTCCCTCCGGTACGTCCTCAATGTTGCCTGGTTTGGAGTTTGCACGGTGTGCGTTGTTGTTGTTGTTGTTGTTTTGGTGCTGATTTCTCCCCGGAAGCGGTGGTGCCGCTCTGTTGCCTTGCTTCTTGGGGCAATCCTTCAGAAAATGCCCCGTACGACCACACGTGTAGCACACGTACGGTGGCTGGCTGCTGCCTGGGGGATGAAATCTTGACATGCGCTGCTGAGGTGCAAACTCACGCGGCATCGCCTGCTGCTGCTGTTGTTTCTGTGGAGGTGCTGGTAGGGCTGGTCGGAACGCCGGCTGTGGATATGACCGATTGTGTAACTGCATCAGTCGCTGTGGTGGCTGCCAGCGTTGACCCGATGGTGTACGATACACCATCCGATATTTCTGGGGAGGACTACCTCCCTCCCCGCTGCTCTGCGGCACATTGCATTTCTTCTCCGCCACAGCCAACACCTTGCCAGTGTCTTCTTGAACAATCACAGCGTCAATCATCTCATTGAGGCTGCCCCGATTAAACATGGCAAGCTTGTCCTTCAGGAGCGGATTCAGCCCCTGGTAAAAGAAATCCCGCTGCTTCTCATCCGTATCCGCGTAATGTGAAGCATAGAGGGTGAGATCATTGAATGCCCGGGCATATTCCAGCGCGTTCTGGTTGCCTTGTTGCAGGTGCAAAAACTCCTATGTCTTCCTCTTCATCAAACCTGGCGGAATGTGATAGGCCCTGAAGGCCGTCCGGAACTCGGTCCAGGTCAGAACTCGCTCGGTGGGTTGGGAGGCACAAAAATTTGTCCACCAAGCGCTTGCGGACCTCATAAGTTGCTGGGCCGTGAACTGGGTCTTCTGCTGCTCACTACTGTGAAGCAGCCCAAATTTTATTTCCATCGTGCGGAGCCAGTTGTCCGCATCAATGGGCTCATCCCCCCGCGAGAATACCAGAGGATGTGTCACGAGGAAATCTGAGTAGGAACTCCTTTGTCGTTCCTCTCAGTCTTGATGCCTCTCTGGATGAGACGTATTCGCTATCAAAGTTTGCAGCAACTCGGTGTGCTGCTGGTGCGAGCCCGCCATGGCCGCAACAATATCGGCCAACGTGACCGATGGTGGTGGTGGTGGCTGTGGTTGCTGCTGCTGTCCCGAGGAAGCCTCTGGAGTCTGTTGGGAGGCATCTCCCCCCTAACTATAACCCCCAACCTCTGGGTTGGCGCAAGTGCGAGTCCTTCTGAAATTCAAAACAGCGCTGATCAGCACATGTCATACTTAAAAATCCATAAAAAACAGCATGTATTGCAGTGATGAATGAGAACTTTGCACAACATTCACATATATTGATAAAGCAAAAACTTTATACAAAATACATGATTCTCGGGTCAAAATTACAGCCACTTTTGATCACCGAGGCGTCGTGCTCATGTCGTCAATACATACTCACGCGCTTCTGTTCTTCTAATGACATGTAGCTGTTGCAAAAGCTACCATCCGTAGAAAAATATTTGAAAAGGTCAAATATTCATTTCTACAGTAAAACAGTGTGTTATAACATAAAACATGTCATTGAACTCAGAAAATTTGGAAACATGAATCAAACTTAGAACAAATTTGATTGCTGGTCTGCTGTCCAAACTGACAGTACTGACTAGTTTCCCTTCTACACAGATTTAGACCATGTTAAATGCAAAATCAGCTCTCGGAGTTCCAAATCAAAGTTAAATTTCAAGTCAACAGCTTTCCATAATGTATTTGTTTGCCCTCCAATCTGTCCTGATTCAAAAGTTATGAGATGTCAAAGTTGACAGAATTTCTGGACAAAATTGGGCAGCACCTCCCTGCTTGAGGTACTGACATGATCCAACAATTCCAGTTAATTATATACATAATTTCACAAAACTATCTGTTACAAAGTTGTAAACTATTTCATGAACCTTAGAGAACTGCCTCATTGTTATTTTTGGATTTTTATGCAGGAAGTTATGGTCATTTTACAGAGAGTTCCATAGAGTATTTACTCTGCCCTGTTTTCTGGACAGTTTCAACTCTACTGCATATTTCGACAAGTTAAGGGATGAAAAACCTCTGGACATCAACAGAAAAGTTGTATAAATCTTCCAAATCTTTACAGAAATGTATCCTACCACCCCAATGTCGAAAGAACTCAACCTCTACACTCTGTATAACTTCAGCAATATTTCAGCTGAAAACAGAGGACCCGGTTCCTAGTATCATATATGTTGAAACTTGCTTAATTTTGAAATCCAGATCAAGGGAAGGAGTTTAATCAATATTTTAATGCTCTGGATCAAAATTTTCATCTTTTACAATGAAGTTGATCATTTAATGGACTGGAACGTCAAAGCGTCACCCAAACATGCCGGTACTACGTTCCTCACAAAGAAAACCTTATACCGGATTTAGCCGGCTTCATTAATTCAGTGGCACTAAGCGACTATCGCACACGTGTTCTACTAGGCTACCAATTCGTGGTTGGACTACCTGCATAAAAGCACACAGTCATCAGGTTCAGCTGCACACTGAACCCGGTGCACCCATCTGTCGTCAGTCGCACGGGTGTTCTCAAGCCAAACAAGCCTTGAGCTACGTGTTCACGTTACCAACCACGTGACGGGGTCTCCACCTACTTGCCCGTAGCACGCCAGGGACTTTCATTGCTCGAATACCCCAAATGATATGAAGAGTAGTAGAGGATACCAAAGCTGGCCGGGTTACCAGCCACCCGTGAGGCTCCACCCTTAAGCTTGTGCGCATTGGTGGACAGCACATACATGCACCCCCAAGACATAAACAGTCCCTAGATGCATGATTTTCCAACATAGAAAATAGGTTAAAGTTGCCACTTGTGTATACACTAATAACATCCTTATATGGGCTAATACTCGTTCCTCACCGAGTTTTTGAATATGTAGTCTTTTCAGTGTGTTAAACCACAACGATGCTCTGATGCCACGATGTGAGGACCCAATGGTCCCTACATTCCAGGATCTCGCTGAGGGGTGCTGTGATAGACAGCACCGAATAACACACATCAAAGACAATAAGAGGAAGTTAAGTTTTATTACATGAACTGTTTATAAATATAGTTACATCAAAATATTGTGTATAGCCTATTCTTACGGGCGTAGGCTAAGCAAAAGAGTTCATGTTCATCCCATGAACGTGTCCTCACTAGCACAAAAACACACTCTAACACGGTGACGTGCACGTATCCCATTCGACGGTGGTTCCCTCTTGGGGATTTGTCTCCTCCTTGAGAGCCTCTTCCTCATAAACCCCTGCAAACACTTCAACAACAAGTAGTGAGCATGAAGGCTCAGCAAGACTAACCCGTCTCATCTACACATGCAACTCTACATGCTGGAAGTTAAGTGTACAATAGGAAAGTACTTTAAATAAGGACTCGCCTAATTAGTTGACCCTTACTTTCAAGTTTTAGCCTCAAGTGAGTGTAAACCTTGTGCTAAGGAACATAGAAAGTCCGCAATCAAACAAGAAACGCATTCCTTCTATGTTTCTTGCCTAAGGTTGAAAAGAACTTTTGTTTGCTCTATGCTACATCACATCATTAGCAATCAAAATCTTACTTCAAATCAGCAACTTTCATTCATGACAACTAGCCTGTTCTTTCTACGTCATGGTACAATGAACAAGTCGTACTCACTGACCGCGAGGGACGGTGATTATAATCTATTTACATCTGCAGGGTTACCCGTGTAACACGTCACTTACGCCCGTACTCGATGTTGCCTACGACAACCATCCAGGACGTCGTACGCAACCACCTTTCACTCATTAACCAAGTGTTGAACCGGTCCAATCGTCCCGAGCCGGAGGTCCCTACGCGGAGCAACCTACGTGCCCGCTAGTGGATTTACACCTTACTGCTCTCAGCCAATCCATTTGGACGACAAGCAATGCCTCAACATATCACTACCCGAATTACATCAGTTTCGCGGTTCCCATATAGCCGGTATGTCTTCGGTACAGATCTAGCTTGTTCAACAGGCCCGCACACGGGTCGGTCCTCAACCGACACAAGCAGAGCTATGGCACACATGCCCAAAGTCCTGCTGCTCCTACTCTCTGCTCGGTCTCATTTTCATGTCATATGGTTAATGAGCTATCTCAACCCGAGTGGTGTGCTTCTAAGCCTATTCTATAAAGTAGTTCCAACTACTCGACTTGTACGGAATCCTATACCATTTGATAATTGAAGTGGCCACTCGAGGTTCAAATCTTAGACCCAAAATCCCTGGTTATCTTGGCTATGCAAGTTGGTTTTAAATCAAGACTCTAATGCACAATACATTGAGCTAGTAAAGGAAGTGATAAAAATAAGACTTTAAAATAAAGGTTAATGTAAACCGAAGCTTGCCTTGCTGCTTGTCGTCGACTAAAGATTCTTCCAGAGGGATACAATCCAGAATCTCCGAGTCTTCTTCGACCTTAGCGACTACACGAAATGAAAATAACAAATGTATGTCAAATTCAAATGCAATGTGTTGAATTGAGATTGTGAAAGCTATGAATCTAGCTAGACAGCCTTTTGACTCTGAAATTTTCCCTATGGTTTGGTGACAACCTAAACAGGGACTTGGCAAAGTTTCATCTAAAGCAAAGCTCATTTGAGCCCTGCACAATTAAATGTATAAATGGCCATAATTAGAGGTTCTAAAGTTTTCTAGGGGATTTTCATGGAGCAAGCCATTACCTTTTGGAAACTAGAGTTTAATATGGTTCTAATGGAAATGGTTTCATGTGTTTTGAAGAATTCTAGAGAAAGTTATGAGCTAATGAAATTCAGAGAAAATTTTGAAAAATGTTTCTGTACATTTTTCCTTTTCTCTGGGTCAGTTCACTTAATCACACCATTAGGTGGACTTAGTGAACTCGGATGGATCTGAAATTTCTCATGTGACTCAAGGATATTAAAACAAACATCCTGACCAAATTTGTTTTGCTGGAACTTGTTTTGCTGGAAATTACTCAGAGAGCTGAATCCAACAAAATTTGGTTCACTGAACTTGGACAATCCTAGCAAAAGTTATGGGTGTTTGAAGTTTGGGGAAATTCTGGAAAAAGGAAAACCCCGAAACGTTTAAATCTCTGACTGCAGGGTCCACCGGTGACATGGCGTCACCAGAGTGCAAGACACACGTGGCTACGGAATTATCAGCGTGTAGCCACAAACTGATCCGGTGGCACAGAAGATCCAAATCAATACGAACAGAGGCTGACGCGTGGGTCTGGCGAGGTTGTCTTCTACCTCACGCTCCCACGCCGGCCCGCCGCCCCCCTCACCGGAGACCTCGCCGGGAGGGTTCTGCCGGCCACCAAAATTCATCATTTTTGTCGCCTCTGCCTAATTCCGTCCGGGGAACATGCTGCTGCCCTTAGCTCGACACGAGGATTACCGGAACACCTCAGCCGACGGTGACAGTAGCTGCGGCTACTACGGTGACGTTGCTAGAGCCCGGTAGTGTAGCAAACTCACTCTAGTTGACTCCTACAGCACCGCCACTACCTAGGGAGCAACGATCATGATCCTGATCTTGCGGAAAGTGGTGCCAAATATGACATCACTGTGCGACCTTGTAAGGGCCTAAGTTTTTGGCACATACTCAAAGTGTTCATCACACCCCACACACACTTCATTTGAAGAAAGTTGATGAACACATTTGAAGAGCAAGTAACCACCATCAACATGATCATTAGAGAACAAACTCACACAATGCAAAAGTGGCATCTCCCACATGCATCATCTAGGGGCTGTACATATGAAAAACTCCTACACCTTGCTAGGAATATCCATGCCAAGTTTCACCCAAATTCAAAACCTTTTTGAAGTCCTTTTGGGTATAGCTAGAAAGAGGGTGGTTTGAACTCAAATTCAAATTCAAACTGTTTTCATCCCATGAATTCAAAAGTGGGAGGCATATTCTTACTCAGTAAATTTTTGTGAGCTCACACACCAATTTTCACTCCATTTGGAGTTGATCTCGACATGAGCTAAGTTTAGCAAATTCAAACCTTATTTGAATTTCAAACTGCTTATGTGCTGAAATATAGTCAAACACAAACCAATTTGAATTCTATCCCATTCAAATGGCTCAGGGGTAGATAATTCAAATCACCATGGGTATAAGGGGGATTACTGTTTATAACAGTGAGAGGGAGTTAATTTCAGAGGTTAACAATGAGGTGGGACCCACATGTAAGCCACTGAATCCAATTTCAACCGACTGAAACATCAGCACTCGGTCACCGGGTTTCCTCCGAGGGCGCCACCGAGGGGGGACCGCCAAGCCACCAGCTGCTTGGCCACGCGCGGACACAGGTCGGTTCTGATCGCTTCTTAAGGCGCCCCGCGCCCTCTGCCGAAGCACCCCGCGTTGCGTTCTCCTCGACGCGAGCTGCACCGAGCCGAGCTCCTCCGCCTTCCGCCTCTCTGTTCAATCGAGAAACCACGGAAACATCGCACCCTCTCCTCCTCCGAGCGGCTAGACAGCACCCTGAGCTCAGCCTCTACTTCCCCGATGCCTAAACCATCGAGCGTCGGCCTCCTTTTCCCGTGATCAGCGCCGTCAGCCACAACCGAGCTCAAAAACATGATCGGGCGCTCATCGACAGCGTTCAACATGGACTTTCACGGCCCAGCAAGAGTGGCAACAGAAGCACACGGCCACCTTGCTGCTCTCCTCCAATTTGTGGAGCAAACCGTGAAGCATCGACCGGGAATTTCCAGATTTTGCTCCGGCAACCTCAACCCGAGTATCCGGTACGGTTCCTTCGAATTCCCGCTCTCTGATCCTCCTTCGGTCATCAAACATGGCACATAGACGCTGAACTAGCCGGCGATTATTTTCCTTTTAGCATCCGTTGCATGAAACCTGCTAGGAGCAACGGATTTCGAGCTCGATCAAGGGCGTTTATGGCGGACACGGTGGGTCACACGGTGCCGACAACCTTGCAGCCATTTCTGAACACCTTTGAGGCCTTGTTGAGGTTCCCAGAGGTGCACTGGTGCTGCAGAGCTTGTCGGTACAGGTTTTGGCGGGTTAGAACTCCCGGCCGACGCTGCCGAACCTCACCAGAGGCCGCTGCACGTCGCCGGCCACCATCCGGTCATCAGTAGTCCCAAAGCACCTCACCATCGTGTTCCTCAGGGTCCTAAACGCACTGGCGGCGAGTTTTAGCTCGGACGGTGGCCAGAAACGGCCGGCCGGCGAGCTACAGCTTGCTCCGGCGAGCGGAGAGCGTGGGCGCGCGTAGGGAACCGGCGGGAGGAAGACGAAGGGGTGGGCCCCGGCTGTCAGCAGCTCAAAGTTTAAATCCCCGATCGGGTGTGGCTGGGATCTGGTGTATTAGCGCGCTGAAAAGCTGTGGCCCGGGTGTGGCCATTTCTGATTGGCTGTCATTTAAATAAGCGGGCCCAGTAGAGTTTTCACTAGGAAAACAATTCCAGTTGCTGCTCAAACTTTGAAAATTCATAGCCCTCTGTAGAGACTTCCAAATTGAGCGATTCCAATTGGGTTGGATTCAGCTCTCTGAGTACTTTCCAGCAAATAAAGTTTCACTTCGTGAAAATCCTTAATTATCCAGAATTTATTCTTCAAAGTTTAAAGTGTTTAGAATTTTAACTGGAGAACCCTTTGGAGGAAGATTCTGAAATTTTGCTAGGATGTTTACCAAAATATCCCTGAGCTACCATAAAAATTTCAGATCCATTGGAGCTCATTTGATCCACCTAATGGGGTGATTAATGAAACTGTTCCAGAGAAAAGGAAAAATGTCCAGAAACATTTTTCAGGATTTATCTGAAATTGTTTAGCTCATATCTTTAGCTAGGAACATTCAAATTAAGTGAGACCAACTCCAGTAGAACACTCTAAAAATCTAGTTTTCAGAAAATCATGGTTTGCTCCATGAAAGTTCCTAGAACACCCTAAAAGCTCCAATTAAGGTCAAGTACATAATTATTTGTGGAGAGCTCAAATGAGCTTTGCTGCAACTAAAACTTGGCCAAGTCTTTGTTTAGGTTGTAACCAAACCACAGTAAAAATTTCAGAGTAATTGGGTCTTTCTAGTGAAACTTATAACGTCCACAAGTTTAAATTCAATTCAAATGCATATAAATTGACACATATTTATATTTCTCATATGTAGTCGCTAAGGTTGAGGAGGAACCCGAAGTCTTAGACTTTGTTACTCCGGAAGAGCAGTTAGCCTACACCAAGAGCAGCAAGGCAAGCTCCGGTTTGCATGAACCCTTTTACAAATTTTTACTGTTTTGAGAACTTACTTTGAGTACCCTTACTGCTTGCATTAGAGTCTTGTTTGAAAACCCAAATGCATAGCCAAGAAAAACATGGGTTGGGATTAGTATTGAAAACCTCGTTAGTCACTGCAATGCTAAGATAGAGTAGGTTTCGGTACAAGTCGAGTAGTTGGAACTACTCGCGAGAATAGGCTAGAGGCACATCGCTCGGGTAAGAATAGCAAATGAAACACATGGCAAGACAATGAGACTGAGCGAAGAGTAAGGGCAGCTGGACTTTGGGGCCTGGGTGCTATAGCTCCGCTTGTGTCGATTGAGGACCGAGCCGTGTGCGGGCCTGTTGAACAAGTTAGAACAGTACCGAAGATCAACCGGCTATATGTGAACCGGGAAACCGATGTAACTCGGGTAGCTGGGTGTTGAGGCATGACTGGTCCTTCAGAGGGTAGGTTGAGAGCTCGAGGTGTAAATCGGCTGGCAGCACTGTGGATGCGCGCGCAGAGACCTCTTGCTCGGGACGATTGGACCGGTTCAACATTTGGCTGACGGGTGAAAGGTGGTTGCGTACGACGTCCATGATGGTTGCTGTAGGAAACATCAAGTACGGGCGTACGTGACGGGTTATTCGGGTAACCCTGCAGGTGTAAATCGATTATAATCGCCGTCCCTCACAGTCAGTGAGTACCACTCGTTCACTGTACCGTGACGTAGAAAGAACAGGCTAGTTACATGTTAAAATGTTGCTGATTGAAAGATGGACTTTGATTGTTAATGATTTGCTGTAGTTTAGAGCTAATTAAAGTTCCTTTCAACTTTGGGCAAAGTACATGAGAGAAATGTGTTTCTTGTTTGATTGCGGCCTTAGCGTAAGGTTCTCCACAACCTTCTGCTAAAACTTGAAAGTAAGGTTCCACTAAGTAGGCGAGTCCTTTGCAACTTACTTTACCTCATGCACCTATCAACCCTCATGTAGAAGTTTCATGTTTAGGAGAGACGGGTCAGTCTTGCTGAGCCATCGTGCTCACCGCTTGTGTTTGAAGCTTTTGCAGGGTTCTATGAGGAAGGGACTCCCGAGGAGGAGACGGAACCCCAGGAGGGGAACCCCGTCGAGTGGGAGTCGTGCACGCCACCGTGTTAGTGTGCGTGCGTGCTAGCAAGGACACGTTCACGGGCTGAATGTGAAATTGATACGTAGTCTACGCCCGTGAGTGTAGACTGAACATATTTTGTTGTAAAAATGTTCATAAACCTGTTTATATAATAAAACTTTGCTTCCGGTTTGTATCTTTGATGTGTGTTATCCGGTGCTGTGCAACGCAGCACCCCTCAGCGTGATCCTGGCTCGACAAGACCGTGGGGTCGTGTCAGCATGGTATCAGAGCTCGCTTGAGGTTTAACGCACTACAAAGGTCATCTTTTTCAAAAATCCAGTGAGGAACGAGTTAGTAGCCCATATAAGGATGTTATTAGTGTATAGAAAGTGGCATACTAACCTAATTTCTTATGTCGGAAAATCGTGCATCTCGGGACGCTTTATGTCTTGGGGGGTGCACGTAAGCGCTGTCCACCAGTGTGCACAAGCTGAAGGGTGGAGCCCCACGGGTGGCAGGTAACCCGACCCGCTTTAATATCCTCTACGACTCTTCATGTCGTTTGGGGTATTCGAGCAACGTCTGTCCCTGGCGTGTGTGGTGCAATTTGGGAGACCCCGTCACGTGGTCAGTAACGTGAACACGTAGCTCAAGGCGTGTTTGGCTTGAGAACATCCGGGCGAGTGATGACGGCCGGGTGTACGAACTGTATGGATACCGGGCTCGGTGTGCAGCCGAGGCTGACGATTGTGTGAGTTATCTGCAGGTAGTTTGACCACGAAACGGTAGACGTGTAGCATCCGTGTGCGAGAGACGTTTAGTGCCACTGAACTAACAAAGCCGGCTAAGTCCGGTATAGGTTTTTCTTTGTGAGGACGTAGTACCGACATGATCTGGTGACGCATCGACGTCACACCCCACTAAATGATCAACTTCATGGTAAAACTTGAAGGTTTTAATATAGAGTATTAAAACTTTGCTGTAACCTCTTCTCTTATTCCGGATATTCAAAGTTAATAAGTTTTCAACTTATAGGATACTAAGGACAGATTCCCCTGTTTTCAGCTGAATTAAGGCTGAAGTTAATCAGAGGTTAGAGGTTGATTTCTTTCGAGGTTGGGGTCATATGATACATTTCTGGAAAGCATTGGAAGAGCTTTACAACTTTTTTGTTGAGGTCCGGAGGTGTTTCGTCCCTTAACCAATCGAAAAATGCAGTGGAGTTGAACTATCCAGAAAACAGGGCAGAGCAAATACTCTCTGTAACTCTCTGTAAATTGAGCATAACTTGCTGCATAAAAATCCAAAAATAGATGAGGTAGTTCTGAAAATTTTATGAGATGGGATACAACTTTGTAACAGAAAGTTTTGTCATATTGGGAGCGGAATTAACTGGAATTCTTGGATCAAATCAGTACCTATAGCAGGGAGGTGTTGTCCAATTTTCTCCAGAAATTCGGTTAACTTTGACATCTCATAACTTTTGAACCAAGACAGATCATAGGCTAAGCAAATACTTTCTGGAAAGCTATTGAAGTTAGCTTTAACTTTGATGTTGAGCTCCAGAATTGTTTTTGCTTTTAGCATGGTCTAAATCAGGTTGAAATCGAAACTGGTCAGGGCTGTCATCTTGGTCAGCAGATCAGTAGTCAAATTTGTTTAAGTTTGAACTATGTTTCCAAGTTTTATGAGTTCAATGACATGTTTTATGTTATAACTCAATAGTTTACTGTTCAAATAAATATTTGATATTTCTCAAATATGTTTTTACAGATGACAGCGGATAAACAGTTGGAGAACAGGTGGGTGGTGTCCCACTGTTCTCACGGCAGCGGCTATCCGGAAGCATTGAGGCAAATGCTTCAATATTTTGGGTACAACAAGATGCCCCAGTACTTCGCCAAAGAAGAAGGCGAGGAGGGGAACAAGACGTGGACGATCCATGTCGAAGTTCCTGCAGGGCCTACGCCACCCGGTTGGGCGCCGTTCACCGTTACGGTGAGGGGTAGACAACCGGAGGGAATGTGGCAAGTGGAAGGCCGCGACACCAAGTCACGTTTTTGCCTGCTACATGTGAGGGCTATGGAGGGCACTCCATACACGCTCGTTCAGGTGGAGGGACGGGCTAATCACGTGTGGGAAGGGAGGTACATGGAGGCAACAGATCCGGGTTGCCCAAGGTGCAGTCCCGCGGAGGCAAACCTCAGTGTCCAATTGAGGGCAGGAAAAGCCGTGATGGACAGCCAAGCTGTTCATACGGATTGTCTTGCTGCAAAGCTGAAGGAGAGGACAAGCTGTGGAGACCATTTCGGGAGTGCTCACAGCGCACTCCGCAATGTTCTCCTTCCGACGATTAAGCGACTGAACGAACAGCATAATCAGTTGCATCGTCTAAAGAAGGCGAAGAAGAAAGGCCGTGTCAACATCGCGGCTTTGAAACAACAGGTGCAGGCTCTGACCCAGCAGAATGAGGTCCTTACTAAAGAGCGGGACTATGCTATTGAGGAGGGGCAAGGCTGTGAAGAAGACTACAATCAAGCCATTGACGAGGTGCACGCGTTGCAGGACCTTGTGCCTCCGGTAATGGGCATACCGGTGGCCGGTGCCGTACCCGTGGTCTTGGGTCTTCGGGCAATGGTAGAACCCGAGATGGGAGAGGAGGTTGTAAACCCAGAGCCGCCAGCAGAGGTACCGGAGGAGGACGATCTGCAGGAGGTCGAGTTCTACTCCGAGTAGGAGGTTACCGTTGCCAAGTAGGGCAGCAAGGGTGACGTAACCAAAAATTTTGTAACCGGTGACATGTCGTGTAGACAGTAGTGCATGTATAGGTAGTGACGACATGAGCACGACTTCTCGGAGACCCGAGACTAATATATCTTGTATAAATTTTATGCTTTATCAATATATGTGAATGTTGTGCAAAATATTCATGCGTCACTTCAATACCTACTGTTGTATATGGAATTTTTAAGTAGGACATGTGCTGATCGCTGCTGTTTTGAATTTCAGAATGACTCGTACTCGTGCCAACCTGGACGTTGGGGGTTCTAGTCAAGGGGGAGAAAACTCCCAACAGCCTCCCGAGGACTCCTCGGGACAGCAACAGCAACAGCAAACACCGCCACCGCCAACGGTTACATTGGCCGATATCGTTGCGGCAATGGCGGGTTCTCATCAGCAGCATACGGAGTTTCTGCAAACTCTCATTGCAAATACGTCTCGACCAGAGAGGCGTCGAGATCGTGAGGAACGCCAACAGAGCTCCTACTCCGACTTTGTAGCGACTCATCCCCCGGTATTCTCAAGGGCGGATGAACCCCTCGATGCAGACAACTGGCTCCGCACGATGGAGATGAAGTTCGGGCTGCTCCAAGTAAGTGAGCAACGCAAGACTCAGTTCGCGGTCCAACAGCTCCAGGGATCCGCGAGCGCGTGGTGGGCGAACTACTGTGCTTCACAGCCCACCGACTGAGTTATGACCTGTGCTGAGTTCCGAACGGCCTTCAGGGCCTATCACATACCGCCGGGTCTCATGAAGAGGAAGACGCAGGAGTTCTTATGCCTGCAGCAAGGGAGCCGGAACGCGCTGGAATACTCCAGGGCGTTCAATGATCTTGCGCTCTACGCGTCGTATCATGCAGATACCGATGAGAAGCGGTGGGATCACTTCTACCAGGGGCTTAATCCGCTCCTGAAGGACAAACTGGCGATGTTCAATCGCGGTAGCCTCAACGACATAATTGATGCTGTGATTGTCCAGGAGGACTCTGGCAAGGAGATAGCGGCGGTGGAAAGGAAGCGAAGCGCGCCGCAAAGCAGCGGAGAAGGAAGTGGTCCTTCTCATAAATATCAGATGGTGAATCGCCCACCATCAGGTCCACGCTGGCAGCCACCATAGAGACTGATGCCATTTCGCAGTCGGCCATATTCTCCACCGGCATTCAGGCCGGCACTGCCAGTCCCACCTCTGCAGCAACGAAAGCAGCAGCGGGCGATGCCGCGTGCGTATGCACCTCAGCAGCGCATGCCGGGCTTTCGTTCCCCAAGCACCGGACAAGCAGCAGCCACATGCTACAAATGTGGTCGTCCAGGACACTTCGCCAGCAGTTGTCCGGAGAGGCAAGGCGGCGGAGTGGCACCGCAACTTCCGGGGAGGAATCAGCCCCGGAACCCTACTAATGGCGCGGCGGGCAAACCCTAGTCCCGGCACTGTCCACCAACTTGCCATAGAGGACGTGCCGGAGGGATAGCCGATCCTTGCGGGTACGTTCCAACTCCACCAGCATTCCGCCATAGTATTATTTGATTCAGGCGCCACGCATAGCTTTATTAGCCAAGCTTTCATTGCTAAATACAGCTTGCCAATACTACCCACTGATAGTCCATATTTGATTTGTTCACCGGGTGGGAAAATTTCAGCAAGCATGATGGTTCCGAAAGCGCCATTATGCTTAAAGGGTAGAGTATACCCTACGTCTCTCATGATTTTAGGGGGACAGAAGGTCGATGTCATCTTAGGGATGTCATGGTTAACCCGCCACGGCGCTGTTTTAGACACCGCCCTTCGAATCGTGCACTTGAACTCAGAAGTGCACGGATCTCACTCCTTATTTCTGGACAGTCCAGAAATAAAACTTCCAGGTGTCTATCAATCCAGAACCATCAGATTGGAAGATATTCCAGTGGTCCGAGAGTTCCCTGACGTGTTCCCGGATGATTTACTGGGGATGCCGCCCGACAGAGAGGTGGAGTTCAAGACTGAACTTGCACCGGGAACCATGCCAATATCCCGAAGGTCATACAAGATGGCGCCCAAGGAATTGGCTGAACTGAAGAGTCAGCTAACAGACTTGCTGGAGAAGGGTTTTATTAGGCCGAGCTCCTCGCCATGGGGTTGTTCGGCATTATTTGTGAAGAAGAAGGATGAGACGTTGCGTCTTTGCATGGACTATCGTCCATTAAATGCTGTAACTATCAAAAACAAGTACCCGTTGCCACGGATCGACATGTTGTTTGATCAGTTGGTCGAAGCAAAGATCTTTTCCAAGATGGACTTAAGATCCGGGTACCACCAGATTAAAATACGGACTGAGGATATTCTGAAGACATCTTTCTCGATGAGGTACGAGCTTTATGAGTACCTGGTCATGTCCTTCGGCCTCACCAACGCT
Organism: Neostapfia colusana; assembly: GCA_030760725.1. NCBI lineage: Eukaryota > Viridiplantae > Streptophyta > Magnoliopsida > Poales > Poaceae > Neostapfia > Neostapfia colusana. Next base: position 25,344,167 of record JASWHV010000011.1, read on the forward strand.
CCAGCTCACTTCATGTATTTGATGAACTCGGTATTCATGCCGGAGCTGGACAAGTTTGTCGTGGTCTTCATTGACGACATATTGGTATATTCCAAGTCGGAGGAAGAGCACAAGAAGCATCTGCGTATAGTCTTGCAACGGCTGTGGGATCACAAGCTATACGTGAAATTTAGCAAGTGCGAATTCTGGATATCGCAAGTGCCTTTTCTCGGGCATATCATCTCAGCGGAGGGTATCGCTGTAGACCCGAGTAAGATCACATAAGTGCTTAATTGGAAGTCCCCGAGAACTGTTCATGAGGTACGGAGTTTCCTCGGACTCGTGGGATATTATCGGAGGTTCATTCCAAACTTCTCGATGATTGCCAAGCCTATGACGGAGCCGCTGAAGAAGGCTACCAAATATGTTTGGAGTCCAGCATGTGAAGCAGCATTCAAGGCTTTAGTCAAGCACCTAACATCAGCACCGGTTTTGGTGCAGCCAGACACAACAAAACCGTTCGATGTGTACTGTGATGCATCCGGCATTGGGCTTGGATGTGTGCTGATGCAAGACCGAAGGGTCGTCGTGTATGGATCACGGCAGCTCAGAAACCATGAGCAGAATTATCCAACTCATGACTTGGAGCTCGCTGCTGTGTTACTCGCACTTAAAATGTGGAGGCACTACCTACTCGGTAACCTCGTACATTTATATACCGACCACAAAAGCCTCAAGTACATATTCACTCAGAAGGAGCTGAACATGAGGCAGCAAAGATGGTTAGAGTTGATAAAGGATTACGAAATAGAGATCCATTATCACCCCGGCAAGGCAAACATAGTGGCGGATGCGCTGAGCCGCAAGTCACACGTCAACAACCTGACCATCACACCGTTGGAAGAGAGCGAACCCCCACTGCATGTGATTCAACATGGAGCTCTCTACAACTTAGGTTTGATCCCCACCATCCGTGAAGAGATAGCGGCAGTCCGAAAAATGACAAGGGAATGTCACATTTGCGAAGACGCATAGACGGTGGGGAGCTGAAATGTTTCCGGCAAGACGGAGACGGCGTCCTATGGTTCAAGGACCAGATCGTCGTACCCCGTAACCCGGAGTTACGGAAGAAAATCTTTAATGAAGCTCACTTGTCAAAGTTTTCCATTCACCCCGGCAGCAACAAAATGTATCAAGAACTCCGAAGCAAGTTTTGGTGGACACAGATGAAGCGGGAGATCGCAAAGTACGTGTCGAAGGGTGAAGGCAGATCATATGCGGAAACAGGGACTGCTACAACCACTGGGCGTTCCTGCCTGGAAGTGGGAAGATGTGAGCATGGACTTCATCGTCGGTTTTGCCCACCACTTTTCAGAAACATGATTCTGTGTGGGTGATCGTCGACCGGCTCACCAAAGTTGCCCATTTCATCCCGGTCAACACCAACTACAATGCCAAGAAGTATGCTGAACTGTACATCTCACCGATCCTATGCTTGTACGGCGTACCCCGTACCATCATATCGGATCAGGGCACTTTATTTGTGTCCCGTTTTTGGGAGCAGGTACACGCTGCATTGGGGACGAAGCTGATCCGTAGTTCAGCATACCACCCGCAAACAGATGGACAAACTGAGCGGGTAAACCAAATCCTAGAAGACATGTTACGAGCTTGCGCTATCAACCACGGAAAGAATTGGGATGATCACTTGCCGTTAGCCGAGTTCTCGTACAACAATGGGTACCAAGCCAGCATCAAGATGGCGCCATACAAGGCGCTATACGGGAGAAAATGCCGCACACCACTGAATTGGTGTGAGTCTGGCAAAAGGGTGACCTTCAGGATTGATCTTGTCAACAACGCGGAGGAAAAGGTTCGACTGATTCAAGCGAACCTAAAAGCCGCGCAATCCCGACAGAAACAATATGCGGACCGGAGAAGACGTCCATTACAGTTCGAAGTCGGGGATCATGTATACCTACGTGTGTCTCCAATGAAGGTCGTAAACAGATTCGGGGTGAGAGGAAAGTTGGCACCCCGATTCATCGGTCCATTTCAGATTACAGAAAGATGTGGATCGGTAGCATACCGGCTGAAATTACCAGAAGCACTTTCTGGTGTGCACGATGTCTTTCACATCTCCCAGCTGAGGAAGTGTCTCAAGCTATCAACTACCGTTCAGCTGGAGGATATTGAAGAACTGAAGCCGGATCTCACGTATCGGGAGGAACCGGTTCAGGTTATTGATGAAAAGGCCCAAACCACACGCAACCGTACGTTGTGGTTCTACAAAGTTCTGTGGAGTAATCACTCCGTGGACGAACCGACATGGGAGAGCGAAGGATTTCTTCGTGCTAACTACCCCGACTTTTTTCACGTCGCATATCCGGTAATTTTCCACCGTCCTCTCTCTCATTTTCACTTTATAATCTCGGGACGAGATTCTTTTAAGGGGGGAGGAATGTAAGGGCCTAAGTTTTTGGCACATACTCAAAGTGTTCATTACACCCCACACACACTTCATTTGAAGAAAGTTGATGAACACATTTGAAGAGCAAGTAACCACCATCAACATGATCATTAGAGAACAAACTCACACAATGCAAAAGTGGCATCTCCCACATGCATCATCTAGGGGCTGGACATATGAAAAACTCCTACACCTTGCTAGGAATGTCCATGCTAAGTTTCACCCAAATTCAAAACCTTTTTGAAGTCCTTTTGGGTATAGCTAGAAAGAGGGTGGTTTGAACTCAAATTCAAATTCAAACTGTTTTCATCCCATGAATTCAAAAGTGGGAGGCATATTCTTACTCAGTACATTTTTGTGAGCTCACACACCAATTTTCACTCCATTTGGAGTTGATCTTGACATGAGCTAAGTTTAGCAAATTCAAACCTTATTGGAATTTCAAGCTGCTTATGTGCTGAAATTTAGTCAAACACAAACCAATTTGAATTCTATCCCATTCAAATGGCTCAGGGGTAGATAATTCAAATCACCATGGGTATAAGGGGGGTTATTGTTTATAACAGTGAGAGGGAGTTAATTTCAGAGGTTAAAAAGGAGGTGGGACCCACATGTCAGCCACTGAATCAAATTTCAACCGACTGAAACTTCAGCACTCGATCACCGGGTTTCCTCAGAGGGCGCCACCGACGGGGGACCGCCGCGTCACCAGCTGCTTGGCCACGCGCGGACGCAGGTTGGTTCTGATCGCTTCTTAAGGCGCCCCGCACCCTCTGCCGAAGCACCCCGCGTTGCTTTCTCCTCCACGCGAGCTGCACCGAGCCAAGCTCCTCTGCCTTCTGCCTCTCTGTTCAATCGAGAAACCACGGAAACATCGCACCCTCTCCTCCTCTTTGCGGCTAGACATCACCCTGTGCTTAGCCTTTACTTCCCCGACGCCTAAACCATCGAGCGTCGGCCTCCTTTTCCCGTAATCAGCGCCATCCGTCGCAACCGAGCTCAAAAACGTGATCAGGCACTCGTGGACAGCATTCCACAGGGACTTTCATGGCCCAGCAAGAGTGGCAACGGAAGCGCACGGCCACCGTGCTGCTCTCCTCCAATTTGTGGAGCCAACCGTGAAGCATCGACCGGGAATTTCCAGATTTTTCTCCGGCAACCTCAACCCGAGCATCCGGTACGGTTCCTTCGAATTCCTGCTCTCTGATCCTCCTCCGGTCATCAAACATGGCACATAGATGCTGAACTAGCCGGCGATCATTTTCCTTTTAGCATCCGTTGCATGAAACCTGCTAGGAGCAACGAATTTCGAGCTCGATCAAGGGCGTTCATGGCGGACACGGTCGGTCACACGGTGCCGACAACCTTGCAGCCATTTCTGAACACCTTTGAGGCCTTGTAGAGGTTCCTAGAGGTGCACTGGTGCTGCAGAGCTCGTCGGTACAGGTTTTGGTTGGTTAGAACTCCCGACCGACGCTGCCGAACCTCACCAGAGGCCGCTGCACGTCGCCGGCCACCTTCCGGTCATCAGCAGTCCCAAAGCACCTCACCATCGTGTTCCTCGGGGTCCTAAACGAACTGGCGGCGAGTTTTAGCTTGGACGGTGGCTGGAAACGGCGGGCCAGCGAGCTATAGCTTGCTCCGGCGAGCGGAGAGCGCGGGCGCGCGCAGGGAACCAGTGGGAGGAAGACGAAGGGGTGGGCCCCGGCTGTCATCAGCTCAAAGTTTAAATCCCCGATCGGGTGTGGCTGGGATCCGGTGTATTGGCGCGCTGAAAAGCTGTGGCCCGGGTGTGGCCATTTCTGATTGGCTGTCATTTAAATAAACGGTCCCAGTAGAGTTTTCAGTAGGAAAACAATTCCAGTTGCTGCTCAAACTTTGAAAATTCATAGCCCTCTGTAGAGACTTCCAAATTGAGCGATTCCAATTGGGTTGGATTCAGCTCTCTGAGTACTTTCCAGCAAATCAAGTTTCACTTCATGAAAATCCTTAATTTAAAAGATTTAATTCTTCAATATTTAAATTGTTTAGAATTTTAACTGGAGAACCCTTTGGAGGAAGATTCTGAAATTTTGCTGGGATGTTCACCAAAATATCCCTGAGCTACCATAAAAATTTCAGATCCATTGGAGCTCATTTGATCCACCTAATGGGGTGATTAATGAAACTGTTCCAGAGAAAAGGAAAAATGTCCAGAAACATTTTTCAGGATTTCTCTGAAATTGTTTTGCTCATATCTTTAGCTAGGACCTTCAAATTAAGTGAGACCAACTCCAATAGAACACACTAAAAATCTAGTTTTCAGAAAGTCATGGCTTGCTCCATGAAACTTCCTAGAACACCCAAAAAGCTCCAACTAAGGTCAAGTACATAATTATTTGTGGAGAGCTCAAATGAGCTTTGCTGCAACTAAAACTTGGCCAAGTCTCTGTTTATGTTGTAAACAAACCAAAGTAAGAATTTGAGAGTCATTGGGTCTGTCTAGTGAAACTTATAATCTTCACAAGTTTAAATTCAATTCAAATGCATATAAATTGACACATATTTATATTTCTCATATGTAGTCGCTAAGGTTGAGGAGGAACACGAAGTATTAGACTTCGTTACTCCGGAAGAGCAGTTAGGGTACGACCAAGAGCAGCAAGGCAAGCTCCGATTTGCATTAACCCTTTTACAAATTTTTACTGTTTTGAGAACTTACTTTGAGTACCCTTACTGCTTGCATTAGAGTCTTGTTTGAAAACCCAAATGCATAGCCAAGAAAACCATGGGTTGGGATTAGGATTGAAAACCTCGTTAGCCACTGCAATGCTAAGATATAGTAGGTTTCGGTACAAGTCGAGTAGTTGGAACTACTCGCGAGAATAGGCTAGAGGCACATCGCTCGGGTAAGAATAGCAAATGAAACACATAGCAACAAAATGAGACTGAGCGGAGAGTAAGGGCAGCAGGACTTTGGGGCCTGGGTGCTATAGCTTCACTTGTGTTGATTGAGGACCGAGCCGTGTGCGGGCCTGTTGAACAAGCTAGAACAGTACCGAAGACCTACCGGCTATATGGGAACCAGGAAACCGATGTAACTCGGGTAGCTGGGTGTTGATGCATAGCTGGTCGTTCAGAGGGTAGGTTGAGAGCTCGAGGTGTAAATCGGCTGGCGGCACTGTGGATGCGCGAGCAGAGACCTCTTGCTCAGGACGATTGGACCGGTTCAACATTTGACTAACGGGTGAAAGGTGGTTGCGTACGACGCCCGTGATGGTTGGTGTAGGCAACATCGAGTACGGGCGTACGTGACAGGTTATTCGGGTAACCCTGCAGGTGTAAATCAATTATAATCGCCATCCCTCACGGTCAGTGAGTACCACTTGTTCACTATATCGTGACGTAGAAAGAACAAGCTTGTTACATGTTAAAATGTTGCTGATTGAAAGATGGACTTTAATTGTTAATGATTTGCTGTAGTTTAGAGCTAATTAAAGTTCCTTTCAACTTTGGGCAAAGTACATTAGAGAAATACGTTTCTTGTTTGATTGCGGCTCTCTCATGTGCCTTAGCGTAAGGTTCTCCACAACCTGTTGCTAAAACTTGAAAGTAAGGTTCCACTAAGTAGCCGAGTCCTTTGCAACTTACTTTACCTCATGCACCTATCAACCCTCATGTAGAAGTTTCATGTTTAGGAAAGACGGGTCAGTCTTGCTGAGCCTTCGTGCTCACTGCTTGTGTTTGAAGCTTTTGCAGGGTTCTATGAGGAAGGGACTCCCAAGGAGACGGAACCCCAGGAGGGCAACCCCGTCGAGTGGGAGTCGTGAACGCCACCGTGTTAGTGTGCGTGCGTACTAGCAAGGACACGTTCACGGGCTGAACGTGAACTTGATGCGTAGTCTACGCCCGTGAGTGCAGACTGAACATATTTTGTTGTAAAAATGTTCATAAACCTGTTTATGTAATAAAACTTTGCTTCCGCTTTGTACCTTTGATGAGTGTTATCCGGTGCTGTGCAACGCAGCACCCCTCAGCATGATCCGTAACACCCCCAAAACCTGCTAAAGAGGGGAATTTAAAAAATTTTGGACGTATTGCATGTGGTGCAGAAATTCAAATTCAATCTGGAATTCAAATTCAAAACAGAAAAGAAAAGGAAAAAGAAAAAGAAAAAGAAAAACCCCAACCGGCCAGTGGGCCGAAACCCGCCAGCTGGCCCGATCCCCCGCGCCAGCCCGAATCCGCGCCCCCTCTCTCCCTCTCACTGACACGCGGGGCCCGCGTGTCATCGCTCACCTCCCGCGCGCCCCAACCGCTCCGGTTCCTTCACGCCGATCATACCCGACGCTCCCGGATTCCTCGCGCTCGACCCAACCCCAAATCCCTCGTGCCGGCCTGCTCGATCGCAACAAACCCCCGCGTCCCCGGCCCTGATAAAAACAGATGAACCCGCCGCCCTCCCCTCGCACGAGCAGTTTCTCTCCCGGTGAGCGCCGCCGCCGTTGAGCTTGGAATTCCCCAAGAGCGTCACTGTCTCCCTCTGTCAAACCGATCTCGTGACCCTGCAGCACCGCGCACAAGCTGTAGACACCGACCCCGGAGGGAAACGCCGCCGGAAACGACCATCCCGACGCTCGCCGGTGAGTACCGCCGCCGCTCGCCGGTGAAACTTCCGAATTACACGGTTCTGATCCATCCTAATCATGGTGTGCCATCTCTAGACCCCAGTGAACCATCACAACCCGAGAACTCGAAGGGATCACCGCCCCAACTGCCACTTCGACGAGCACAACAAGCTGTCGCCGCCTGTCCTCGTCGCCGACCGGGTTCCGAGTCCTTCAGGCCTAAGAAATTAGCCTAGGTGAGCTCCCCTACCTCCCCTCTGCCGTTTGCTACCAAAAAGGGCGGGTGTTAGCGTCTCTAGATGAAGATCCGCGACCTCGCCGGCGAGATCACGCCTCTGCCGCCGCGCGCGCGGGCGAACTCCGGCCAGGAGCGACGTGGCCTCTTGTGCGCCGTCTATTTTAAATCGCACGGTAGAAATAAAGCCGACGCGTACCGGTTCGGCGATCTAATCTGAGCCCTCTGTTTTAAGTCGGACGATCCACGTCATCCCCGTGTTATAAAGGTCGGGATTCATACGCGCTACCCCCTGGGGATCTCGGAAAACACGAGTGAGCCCCGGAAACTTCTGATCTAGCCCCTGGAACTTCAGAAATTCGTGTAAATTCATTTAAAAATCAGTTTTAACCCCTGGACTTAATAAAAAATAGGAAAACCCCTCTGTTATGTGTAGTTAGACCCCTGGAAATTTATGAATAGTAAATTAGACCCTGCAGTAGGGTGGATTTACCTTGTTGACCCTATATGATATTAAATTCAGAAATTTGAATATGTGACTAGGATTTAAATTTAAAAAGATAAGGCAACCACATGTGCAAATTCAAGTTTAAACTCTCTAGCACTTGGGAAAATTTTAGAATTAGTTAAAAATAGATTTTAGGCTGAAATGAAATCTGCATAAGTGTTGCCCATTTTTATTTTCCCTAGAGGCACATTTTTAGGCTAGGAAATAATTCTGAAAATTGATAAAATAAATTTAAATTAGTTCACATCAGAGGAGAAGTTCAAAAATATATTATTTAATATTTTAGATCAGAACCTATTCTGTTTAGATGATGTGTCTTACTATTTTTCATAATAAAGATCATTTTTAGGCATAGAAAATAAATCTGAAAATATAGGAAAATAAGTATGCATAATTAGAAAAGGATAAATGAGTTCTCCAAATCCAAAAGCTTCAATTTAGGATTTAGTAGAAGATCTGAAAACCTATTTGGAGTAGGAGATTACCTTCCTTGCAAACTTGGTAGCTAAGAAGTGTATTAATTAAATAAAAATAATTTGTTCAAATTGGAAATTCATATATAGTGTGCAAACAGAAATCTGAATACAAAAATTAGAAATCATATACATATGTTCAAAAGTGCATGTATGCCAAAAATCAACACATGTAGAGTAACCACAACACTTAGAAATATGAATGACTTTCATAGGTATGTATGTGTGGTTTGCATGAAGAGAAAGTGTGAACTATGTCTTATGGATTGTTGTTTTCTTTTGCTATGTGTATTGGCATGAGTAGAACCTGCCCCAGAGCAAGTTCTCCCCTTCCATGACCAAGACTATCCATTCTCAGAGCAGCAGGAAGAAGGCAAGTGTCCTTGACCACTTTGATCCTATACTAGGATGTGTAGATAGAATTAATTGCATTGTCAATTGAAATATGAAACCCATGCTAGGAAGTTTCCCTAGAATTGCATTACCTTGTTTCCTTGTAGCTTGGGTTGGGATTTATTTTATCATGTCATTTATTTATATGCTTATGCTTAGCCATGCTTAGAATGGGATAATTGGGATATGAGATCATCAATTTATTTACCTTACTCTAGAATGAGATATTATGAGTTATGTAGAGGTAGGGATCGAGGCAAGTTGGATGATTTGGTTGGTGCTGGGTGCACGAGACTCGGGTTTATGTTTAGTACTTGCCTGGATCCTAAGGACCGGTTCATGGAGCATGTAACCTGGCTTTACCGTGCCAACCACATGCTGAGATGGGGCAGATTGGCCAATTAATTAGGTGTATCTCCGGCGTAGTATGGGTGTGTTGGATGGTGCGGGGAATAGGTGTCAGCTGGACTGCCATATGAACCACAAGGCTCAAGAGGGGGCCACTGCAGCGGGGTTGGAGCCTCTTGTATGATGTTAGGAGTGAAACCTCAGTGGGCCCATGCTCGTCGGGAATCCCTTTGTAAAGGCTTCGTAGTGATCTCCTGGCTACACACCTGGGAAGTGTGAATGGTGGTTCGCGGCCACTGGCATAATGGAGGTTCTTTTAGTCCACCCGGCAACGGGGGATGAAATCACTACATGTGGGTACAGTGGTGCAAACTCTGCAGGGTCAAAACTGTCATGACAGCCGTGCTCACGGTCAAGAGCGGCTTGGACTTATTCATGATTAGAGGATGATGAATTTGGAAGTTGAGGATGTTAAGCGGGGAGCTTAACATTGGAAATGATATTATGGTTACTTGATTTGATGATGGGTTGGGAGATTGGGACCATTTCACCTGTGTAGTAATGTAGGAGCTTAATAAGCTAAGGTGATAGGTATTAATTGCGTAGTGCTTTAACCATGAGTCAACCTCTCCTTGCCCTAGCCATGCATGACATAACTTTCCCACACTTGCTGAGTACCCACGGTACTCAAACTTGCTTTTCTGTTGGTTTATATTGCTGCTCAGGTCAAGAGAATGATGTGGTGTTTAATGACCAAGACTTTGGTCCTGAGGAAGGATTCTAGGTTCACGGAGTCCCCCGGGCGACGCCTGTGACGGAGCCCGCAAGATTTATATTCCGCTGCTGTTTTATTTACATGTCGTGAACTTATTATCGTCCATCGCGACGTATGCTATGTAAGACTTATTTATATTCAACACCTGGCTTGTAATGAATGATGCTTCACTATTTGTCATCACGTGTATGAGAGAATGATCCTGGCATACATGTGATATTCACTCGGTTGTTCTTCGGAGAAATCGGGTGTGACATGATCCTGGCTCGACAAGACCGTGGGGTCGTGTCAGTCCTAGAGATAAATCCGGTGAAGAACGGAAAACCCGAACAACTCGGTGGTTTCTCGACGGTTTCCCGTGATTCTTGGTCCTATACACTTGCATGGACCTCTAGAAGTAGTTTGCTATGTTTTGTGATGAGTGGTGAGACGTGCAGCATGAATTTTGGTTAGCTAGCCGGCGGTCCATATTGCGTGCTGGTGAGAAGATTTGAAATTCCGGCGAGCACAGCCCATGGCATGCTGCCAGGGTTTGCGGTGAAGAAGGAGAAGGCCTAGGCGAACCATTTTGGCTTTTATAACTCAATGAAAGCTGGACTGTGGCGGCTGAATGACAAGTTCTTGTGGTGGCGGCTCGTGTTGAACCGAGGAAGAAGGACTGGCGCGGTGCAGCTCAGAGGACGCCGTGCACGAGCTGGAAACGGATCGAGGACGTTGAGTGAAGGTCGGCGCAGCTTCTGAGCTGCTCAGCCGGGCGTCAAAGGCACCGGAGCTGATTGATCACTGGTGGAGCAGAGAGTTCGGCTGTTTGGCGGTGTTCTTCGGTTGAGCGCGCGAGAGCGGAGAGGCAAACTCTGTCTGTGCAGCGAGAGGATTGCTTCGTGGGGAAAGAGAGCACCGAGGCTGGTCTCCAGAGCGACGGCAAAGCAAGGAGGTGGCCTATCGGTACAGCTCGGTGGCGCATGCATACGAGGCCCGGAGAACAGAGCAGAGCGGCTGTGAGTCGGTTCACCTCGTTTGTCACTGACAGTGGGTCCCTCCTCCACAGTTTTGTCCTCAAAAATTCAATTTCTCATTGTTTAAATTCTCGGAGACCCTACTGTCCTTTGATCCTTGATCAAACTACCAAATTGGGATTTGTTTTTTGAAGTAATCAAATTGTAGAATTGGTCTGATTGGATTTGCAGCAAATTTGAAGATTGAGATTCAAATTCAGTTTGAATTTGCTCCACTAGCTCATGTCAAGATCAATCCCAAATGGGATGAAAATTGGTGGGTGAGCTCATAAAAATGTGCTGAGTGTGAATGTGAATTCCTCTTTTGAATTCATGTGATGGAAGTAGTTTGAATTTAAATTTAAGTTCAAACTAGTCCTTTTAATAATTGTATCCAAAAGTACCTCAAAAAGATTTTGATTTGCATGAAAATTGGCATGGGCATTCATCATAAAGTTTAGGAGGTAATTGTGAACTCATCCCCTAATGCCTACATGTGAGAAATCCTTATTTTGGATTTTTGTGAGTTCATATTCTAATCATCTATTGACGGTGGTCACTTGCTCTTCAAACGTGTTCATGTGTTTACCACGATTGAGCTGTGGTGTGTGTGATGAGGAACACTTTTATCAAGTGAAAAACTTGGGCCCTCACAACTATAAATAATAAGTATCCACTACCATGCATCGATATTTTGTTTGATCAACTAGTGGGTGCTAAGATATTCTTAAAGATGGATCTTCAGTCCGGGTATCACCAAATAAAAACCCGGGCGGAAGATGTACCAAAGACAGCGTTCTCGACAAGATATGGGCTTTATGAATATCTTGTCATGTCATTTGGATAGACCAATGCTCCAGCTCATTTTATGTATCTCATGAACTCTGTGTTCATGCCAAAATTAGACAAGTTCGTCGTGGTTTTCATCGACGATATATTGGTTTATTCCAAATCAGAAGATAAACACACTGAACATTTGCAGATTGTAGTCCAACGATTGAGAGATCACAAACTCTATGCAAAGTTACCAAAGGTGAGTTTTGGATCATCCACGTGCCGTTTCTTGGACATATTTTTTCAGCGGAAGGCATCGCTGTGGATCCAAGTAAAATCGAGCTAGTGCTGAATTGGAAATCTCCAACATCTGTTCATGAAGTGAGGAGTTTCCTAGGTTTAGTGGGTTATTACCAGAGATTCATTCCAAATTTCTCCAAAGTTGCGAAACCTATGACGGAGCTTTTGAAGAAAAGAACCAAGTATGAATGGAGCCAATCATGTGAGCAAGCATTTCAAACGTTAGTGAAGCATCAAACGACAGCTCTGGTTTTGGCTCAGCCGGACACAACAAAACCTTTTGATGTTTATTGTGATGCATCCGGCATCGGTCTTGGTTGTGTTCTTATGCAAGAAGGACACGTGGTCACGTATGGATCCTGACAACTAAGGGGTCAAGAGCAGAATTACCCTGCGCACGACCTTGAACTTGCTACAGTGGTCCTTGCTTTGAAAATGTGAAGGCATTTTTTACTAGGTAATCTAGTACATCTCTGACCACAGAAGCTTAAAGTACATTTTCAAACAAAAAGAACTGAATATGAGGCAGCGAAGATGGTTAGAATTAATCAAATATTATGAAATTAAGATTCATTACCATCCGGGCAAAGAAAATGTGGTCGCCGACGCACTTAGTCGAAAAGCCCACGTTCACAATTTAGCCATGGCTGCAAATGAAGAGGGAGAACCAAGCCTGCGCTTAGTTCCCTATGGATCGCTGTTTAATCTTGCCCTCATTCCTACAATCCGAGATGAGATTGTAGAGGCTCCGAAGAGAGACAAGGGTATGTTTCACATACGGGAAAGAGTGGACAGCGGTGAACTGAAAATATTCCGCAAGGATGAGGAGGGTACTCTATGGTTTAACACCCAAATAGTTGTACCCCGGGATATGAAATTGCGTAGGAAAATATTGGATGAAGCTCATTTATCCAAATACTCAATTCATCCAAGAAGCAATAAGATGTACCAGGATTTAAAACCTAAATTTTGGTGTGGGGACCACACTGTGTTTCACCCACTCCAGGATCGCATAGGGTGGTGCCGTGCGATGCGGCACCCAACAGCACACACGAAAAGAATTTAAGAACAACATACAAACTTTTTTTTGATATAAAACAGCGGAAGTCTTTTACAAAACTTAATTAACAGCGGAAGTATTATACATAGATGGCCTCTCATCCTAACTATGCAAAAGTGCAGCAGTACAGCCCGGGGACGCTACACACTAGCAGCAAGTAACCGGAGATCATGGCGACGTGCAGGGCTCCATCTCGACCATGTACCCCTACGGGGGCATCACCTCATCCTCGGAACCTTCCTCATAACTCTCACCTGCACACAGCTCAAATATTGCAACCGTGAGCACGAAGGCTCAGCAAGTCTTAACCGTCAACCCTAGGCATGGAACTCTACATGCAAGGATGTGTAAGATAGGAAAAGGACTTTGCAATAAAGACACGCCTACATGTTGATCCTTATTTTTAGTTTTATAGCAACAGTTTAATGAGCCTTAGGCAGCCCTCACATCAGAAGTTCACAATCAAACAAGAAATGCTTTCCTCCGATGTGATGATGCCCAAAGTGGAATATAAACATAATTAGCTCTATAACTACAACATACAAGGTTTCAAGACATTAATAGTTCAATACAGCATATTCAGTTGGCTTATTTCACTTCTTACTACATCACAACACAGTGAACAAGCGGGTACTCAAATAACCGCGAGGGACGGTGATTGCAATCAAGACACACCCGGATAACACGTTGCATACACCCACTTTTAGAAACGTGATTCCACACCCCTTCCTACTCTGTTGTATGCAACAACCTTTCAAAGGCAACCCAAATGCCGAACCGGTCCATCCGTAACCGGCAGGAGGTCCCCGCGTGGAGTGTGACTGTGCCCACCGGCAGATTGTGACAGCCGGGACCTCGTTGGGTGGTGCCGTGTTATGCGGCACCCAACAGCACACGGTTGCAGAAACACATCATATTACATAAAGAGTTTGCAGAAGCATACAAGAATATTTTACAAATAGTTATATCAGAGTAAACTACAGCGGAAGACTATCACTCTCACGTCTCATATCTAAACTAGCAACAAAGAAACGGTCCAGCCCGCAGACGTTTCTTACTAGCAACACGAAGACAATCTGCAGCGGCGAGGATGCTCTTTGAGTAAGCACTCGGAGGTTCCCGAGTCTCATCGGCACCCCTTCTCATAAGCATCGAGTCAATTAGCTGCAAAACAACTCGGATAGCATCCGTGAGCATAACGCTCAGCAAGACTTAACCGTCACCCTAAACATGAGACTCTAAGTGAGGTTACGAACCTAACATAGGACGGCATAAGCATAATTAAACTCGCCTAAAAGTGAATCCTTACTTTCAGTATTAATTGCAGTATTTTAAGTAACCCTGGGCACACCACATCGGGAGTCCACAATCAAACAAGAAACGCTTTCCCCCGATGTAAATTGCTCATGGCATAAAAGAATCGAGTTTGCACTAGCCTATTCATCAAGATCCAATACAACGGTAGGATAATACTTCACATCAAAATGATTAGTTCCTTTCTCATGCAAGTTCTTACTACGTCACGACTGTGAGAACAAGTATGCTCGGTCCATTCCGTGAGCGACGGTGATTTGAATCAATAACACCCGGACTACACGACACGTACGCCCGTACTCGACGTTGCCTACAACAACCATCACTGACGTCGTACGTGGCAGCCTTTCCCCCGTTTCACCCCCGCTGAATCGATCAAGTCGCCCCGTACAGTAGCTACTCTCATGGTGCACCTTCCGACGTGAGATGTCATGAGAATATTCCCCACATACTGCACACCGGCCGTCCGGCTGAGGCGACCCGAAAAGTCCTAACGACAGCTTCCCGAGGTACATCGGTTTACTGGGTCCCATGTAGCCAGCATGAGTCTGGTACACAACTCAAACTTGTTCAACAGGGCCACATACGGGTCGGTCCTTGACCGACATGGACAGGTCTACAGCACCCAGGCCCCTATGTCCTGTTGCTCCTACAACCTTCCGGTCTCAACTTTAACTTGCTAATTCAATTACGAACTAATCCCGTATGCCCCTGTTGTTCCTAAATCTGCGAGTAGCATCTCACCACTCGACTTCTACCGAACCGTACTTAAGCATGGCAGTTCTACACGGTGAAAGACACCTACCCAATACTCCATGGGTCATTTGGCTATGCAAGAGGATTATCAAACACTAGACCTAATGCATAATTCATATCCTGACCGAAAGTGAATACAAAACAAAAACTTAACAGCTGTTAAATGGAAACCGGAGCTTGCCCGTTTTGCAGGGTAGTCGTATATAACAGTTAGTGTCCATGCAGATCCACCCTTGATTCTCCGGAGCTTGATCCACTTCGATGAATCGCTCCATTGAATCCCCTTCGTTGTGGTTCCTATTGAAATCCATATGCACATGTTTTATAGAATGTAATGGAAAGAAGTTATAGAATTAATCTCTTAGGAACAGAGGTTGTGTGGAAAAGCCAAGCATGGCTTGGTTTGCCTCTGTTGTACAAAGAACAGAAATAAACTAATTTGTCCTAAAGGTTTTAGCTATACACTAATCATGTTCCCTAATGAACATAATAGATAAGCTGAAAAGATTTGAGTGAAACTGAAGAACACGAACTCCAATGGCCTCAAAACTTTTACAGAAGGTTCTATACTACCTAAGGATTTAGCTTGCCAAATTGCAGCTAATGTGGAGTCATATTGTGTCCTCCATAATTCTCACAATATCTCTTATGTATTTTTCCCTTATACATAAGTATGGAGAATAAGAACAGGGAGTTCAAGGACTCATCCTGGGCTGATAATGTACATGTGAGTTCTTGATCACATGAGAGTAATCTGGTCCAAAATTCAGCCCTTTTACTTGAGTAGTTCTCCCAGAACAATTCTTTCAGCATTCCTACTCAAAAGAATTAATTCTGAGGTAGTGTGCATTTTCATGCTCAATTAAGTGAACTACAATTTCAAGTATGTCCGAGAGAGCTTGCCTAAATTTTCCTATGATTTTTGGAGCTATGGATTGCTCAGAATAGATTTTTGAGGTGAGAAACATTTTCTGAAAATGTTTCTGAACTCTTTTGAACACAGTAGTTTGAATTTAGCAAATTCCTACTCAAATGAGCTGAAAATTTGCTAGTAGGTCAATACTATGCTAAAGAATATTCTGGCAAAATTTGGGGATTTTTGGATAATCCAAACTCCCTCAATAAATCTTTTTTAGAAAAACTTCGCAGAATTTTCCAGAATATACTATTGGCTTTCATCCAATTCTAAGTTCATATTTGGATAGAGCTCTGAAAGATGAATCCAACCCAAGTGGAATCACTCGAATTGGAGTTTTCTACAGCGAGATATGAATTTCCAAAGATTGAGCTAAGTCTGGAATTATTTTCCTACAGCAAATTCGGCTGGACCCACAGTTTTGAATTCCAGCCAATAGAAACGAAGCCACACCGGGCCACAGCATCTCTGCACGCCAACACACGGGATCCCGGCCACACCCGATCCCGGGTTTAAATTTTCTGCTGCTGACAGACGGGGCCCACGGCTTTCTTCTACCTCCCGCTCCTCGCTCGCGCCCCGCGTGCTCCCCCTCGCCGGAGTAACTGGAAGCTCGCCGGACCGGCCTTCACGGCCACTGCCGGAGCTACAACTCGCCGCCAGGTGGTTTAGGGCCTCGAGGAACCTGGCTGTGGGGTTTGCTAGGGCCGCCGACGACCGGAACATGGCCGGCGACGTGTAACTGCCTCTGTGGCAGTTCGGCAACGTCGCCCGGGGTCTCCAGCCCTCAAAAACTTGTGCCGACGAGCCCTACAGCACCAGCATACCTCTAGGGAGATCGACACGACCGCAAACTAGCTCGGAAATGGCTGGAACTAGGTTGTCATCGTGTGACCGAACGGGTCCGCCGTGAATACCCCAAGAAAAGCTCGAAATTCGCCGGTCTAAGGCGTTTTCATGCGCTGGATGCAAAAGGGAAAATGATCGCCGGCTAATCTAGCTGCTACGTGCAAGATTTGAGAACCTAGGAAAGATTAGAGAGCGGAAATTTGCTGAATCCATACCGGAAGCTCGGAATGAGGTCGCCGGAGCAAAACCTCGAAATTCGTCGTCGACCGCTCACGGCACGGCCTGCGCTTGGGCTGAGAGCAGCACCGCACCTGTGTGCGTCCGTAGCTGTGATCACTCGGCCATGAAACCCCCTGTGGAGGGCTGTCCACGTCCGCCCGATCACGTTTTTGAGCTAGGTCGCCGCGGCAGCGTTTGCTCTCGGGCAACGGAGGCCGAAGCTTGCTTGGTTTCAGGTCAGGGAGGTGGAGGCTAATCTCAGGGAGAGGTTTAGCAGCTCAGGGGAGGAGGAGGCGCGGTGGTTCCTTCGGTTTCCCGATCGACCGAGAGGGCGGAGGGGAAGAGGGTCGCTGGCCGTGCGCTCGCGAGGAGGAGAAGAAGGGATGGCCTTTGCTTCATCCAGGGGAGGTGATCAGGCCGCAGAACCGCCTCTGGGCGCCGTGCGTGGGGAAAGGGAGCAGCTGGTGGCGCTGCCGAGAGTCCCAGTGGCTCCACGGTGGGAGCTGCTCGTGGCTCACGTGTTGTTCGGTGAATTTCCCCACTGGGCTAAGACTTAGGGTGCAAGGCTCCTCCTTTAGCTCTATGACATGTGGGTCCCACTCCACATTTCCTCCCCAAATATCTTCTCAAGCTGATCCTCTTAATTCCCACAATTCTGAGTTTTAAAATGTGGGTTAGAATTTGAGTCCTTCCAATTCAGTTTGAATTTGCTTGCCAAATTTGAATTTGGTTGAAGTTTGCAAATTCTTCTCTTTAACTCCTTTTTGAGCCCACCCTACAAATAGAAAGTTGGGGATCAAACTCCTCCCTATAATTCCAACTATGTGGCTGCAGTTTTAATCAAAGTCCTTGGTCACTACATGTGTGAACTTTGAATTTCAAATCTGATTTTTAAACTTACATGCAAAGAGGTATTTAACTCCTTATTTGTTCAACACTTTTAAATAAAAAGGTGAACCTCATGTTGGATGTTCATCCATGTATTACCTTGCATGAAGAAAAGTTTTAGCAAGTCCCATTTTTCATGTCTTTGCTACACATATGAATTCAAACCTTGGTTTTTATTCATACACATTTTTGGGACTTTTACATTCCTCCCCCCTTAAAAGAATCTCGTCCCAATATTACAAAAGAGGAACAAGACGGGAGAGGTAATCACAAACTGTACAAAGATAAAAGTTCCGGGTAGTTGGTGCGGAGGTAATCTTCATTTTCCCACATCACCTCTTCCGCGGTGTGATTACTCCACAGCACCTTGAAAAATCTGATCGTCTGGTTCCGGGTTACCCGGGCCTTTTCATCTAAAATCTGAACCGGTCGCTCGCTGTAGGTCAGGTCCGGTTTCAATTCGTCGATGTCCTCGGTGCAAACAGCAGCGGTGAATTTGAGGCACTTCCGCAGCTGTGAAACATGAAATACATCATGAACACCCGCTAGACTTGCCGGTAACTCCAGCCGGTTGGCTACGGGTCCGCACTTCTCCGTGATAGCAAAAGGACCAATAAAACGGGGAGTGAGTTTCCCCTTTACACCGAACCGATGAATTCCCTTCATCAGAGATACACGAAGATACACGTGCTCTCCGACGTCAAAATGCAAAGGCCTACGCTGTTGATCAGCGTAGCTCTTCTGTCGGGATTATGCAGCCTTTAAGTTCTCTTGTATCAACCGAACTCGGTCTTCGGCTTCGATGATAAGATCAATCCCAAACAGAACTCTTTCGCCGGACTCACACCAATTCAGTGGTGTGCGACACTTCCTGCCGTAGAGAGCTTCATACGGTGCCATTTTAATACTCGCTTGATAACCGTTGTTATAAGAAAACTCCACCAGCGGTAGGTGATCATCCCAATTCTTACCGTGGTGGATGGCACACGCTCTTAACATATCCTCAAGCACTTGATTCACCCTCTCAGTTTGTCCATCGGTTTGAGGGTGATATGCGGAGCTTCTAATTAGCTTGGTGCCCAACGAGGCATGCAGCTGCTCCCAAAAACGAGCAACAAACAGCGCACCTCGATCTGAAACGATGGTCTTCGGGACACCATGTGAGCAAATAATTCTGGAGATGAATAATTCCGCATATTGCTTTGCTCGATAATGAGTGTTCACCAATATGAAATGAGCCGATTTCGTCAACCGGTCGACGATCACCCATATCGAGTCATGTTTCCTGGATGTGAGCGGTAATCCGACGATGAAGTCCATACTCACATCCTCCCATTTCCATGCTGGTATCTTCAAATGTTGTAGCGGTCCGGCTTTTCGCATATGATCCGCTTTGACCCGTCTACACGTATCGCATTCGGATACGTATTTAGCAATCTCCCTCTTCATCCTCATCCACCAAAATTTCTGTTTCAAATCTTGGTACATCTTGTTACTTCCGGGATGAATGGAAAACTTAGACAGGTGGGCTTCATCCAAGATCTTCTTCCGGAGTCTCATATTGCGCGGTACCACTATACGGTTGTTAAACCATATCATACCGTTCTCATCCCTCCGGAAACATTTCACCTCTCCGTTGTCTAGTCTTCTCCGTATGTGAGACATACCTCTGTCTCTTCTTTGAGCTTGAACAATCTCTTCACGGATTGTTGGAATGAGCGCGAGATTATAAAGCGCGCCATATGGAATGACATGGAGGCTTGGTTCTTCTTCTTCCAACTCAGCAGCCGCTAAGTTGTGAACGTGGGCTTTCCGACTAAGCGCGTCGGCAACCACGTTTGCTTTTCCCGGGTGATAGTGGATCTCAATTTCATAATATTTTATGAGCTCCAACCATCTCCATTGTCTCATATTCAGCTCCTTCTGCGTGAAGATATACTTCAAGCTTTTATGGTCGGTGTAGAGGTGAACAAGATTACCAAGTAGGTAATGCCTCCACATTTTTAACGCCAACACCACTGCAGCAAGCTCAAGATCATGAGTTGGGTAATGCTGCTCGTGGTTTCGCAGTTGCCGAGACCCATAGGCAACTACTCGCCCTTATTGCATCAGAACGCAGCCGAGACAGATGCCGGATGCATCACAATATACATCAAATGGCTTCGTCGTGTCTGGCTGAGCAAGAACTGGAGCTGTGGTGAGATGTTTCACCAAAGTTTTGAATGCGGCTTCACATGCTGCATTCCACATGTATTTAGTGCCCTTCTTCAGCAGCTCCATCATTGGTTAAGCAATCTTTGAAAAGCTCGGGATAAACCTCCGATAATACCCTGCTAAACCTAGGAAACTTTGGACCTCGTGGACCGATTTGGGAGATGCCCACTTCACCACCTTTTCAATCTTGCTGGGGTCCACGGCAATACCTTCTGCTGAAATAATATGGCCTAGGAAAGGCACTTGATCAATCCAGAACTCGCACTTGCTGAACTTGGCATATAATTGGTGCTCCCGCAACCGTTGTAGCACAATGCGCAGATGTTCAGCGTGCTCTTCTTTTGATTTGGAGTAAACCAATATGTCGTCGATGAATACCACGACGAACTTGTCTAACTCCGGCATGAACACAGAATTCATCAAGTACATGAAGTGTGCCGGAGCGTTGGTTAACCCAAATGACATGACGAGGTACTCGTAGAGTCCGTATCTCATCGAGAAAGCTGTCCTCGGTATGTCCTCCGGTCGGATCTTGATTTGATATACCCAGACCGAAGATCCATCTTCGAAAATACCTTTGCACCCACAAGTTGATCGAACAGGATGTCGATGCGGGGCAAAGGATACTTGCTCTTGATTGTGACAGCATTTAGAGGACGGTAATCAACACATAGCCGTAGTGTTTCGTCCTTCTTCTTAACGAATAGCGCTGAGCAACCCCAAGGTGAAGAACTGGGTCGAATGAAACCCTTGCTCATGAGTTCATTCAGTTGCTCTTTCAACTCCGCTAGCTCGCTAGGTGCCATCTTGTAAGGCCTTCGTGAGATAGGCGTCGTTCCCGGCGCCAGTTCAATCTTGAACTCGACGTCCCGTTCGGGCGGCATGCCCGGTAAGTAATCGGGAAATACGTCGGGATAATCACGTACCACCGGAATATCTTCAAGCTTCAGCGCTTTCGTGTGGTAGGCCTCTACCATATCTGGACCTTCGCTGTCTAAGAACAGCGTGTGCTGTCCGTGAATCGGCGAGTCAATCTGGACAGTCCGGTTACCGATATTGAGAACGGCACCGTGACGATTTAACCAAGACATCCCCAATATAATGTCTATCTTCTGCCTATCCAACATAATCAGCGATGTTGGGTATATTTTTCTGCCCAAACACAAAGCTGCTCGGGACACAATCTGATTGGCAGAGATATTCCCTCCCGGTGATCGTATGGGAAAACTCGTTGTGGGAGTATTAGTGGATAGTTGGTGCTGATCCACGCATGTTTTGCTGATAAAATTGTGGGTTGCACCAGAATCAAAAAGTACGAGCACGGGCAGGTCTTTGAGAGTAAACATGCCCGCTAACACCGGTGCTCCCTCCGGGACATCCTCAATAGCAAGATGTTGCACACTCCCGGATTGCAATGCTGTTATGTTGACTTGAGCAGGTGGCGGCATACCACCTGATGAGGATGGTTGTCTGCTGTTCAACAACTTCTCTCGGCATTCCTGCCTAAAATGCCCTGAACGGTGGCAATAAGAACACGGAGGTCTCCCCGGTTCTTTGTTGACTTGTGGTTGAGAAGTTGATGTACTTGGTTGCAGCAATGATGTAACAGTTGTCCTTCGTTGCTGCGGCAAAGGTGTTGCTTCAAGACATGATTCTTGAGCAGGAAATCTGTACGGTGTTGATCTTAATGGTGTTTGCCATATTTCATCGGATGGTGTGTGATACACCACACGGTATTTGCGAGGAACAACTGATGTGTCTTCTAGCACATCCTCCTGGTCCCTCTTCTCTGCTTGATACTCAAGTGTTGCTTGTTCTTGCAGCAGAGCAGCACTGATCAACTCAGTGTAACTGCCTTGTTGAACAAAGCTAACTTATCTTTTAGTATGGCGCTCAAGCCATAGAAAAAGTAGTCACACATTGCAGCTTCGCTCGTCGCATAAGCAGGAGCATATTGTGCCAAAAGGTTGAATCGTCTGACATAATCGAGGACACTCATGTCCCCCTGCTTCAAGTTCCTGAATTCCTGCTGCTGGGCCTTGATAAAACCCATAGGAATGTGACAAGCCCGGAATGCTTCACGAAATTCCGTCCATTCCACTTGATGGCCTTCCGGAACGGTGGCCAGATAAGCGAACCACCAATTTCCGGCGGCTCCATGGAGCTGTTGAGCTGCAAATAATGTCTTCTGATATTCGTCGCACTAAAACACTCCAAACTTGGACTCCATAACTCGAAGCCACTGATCAGCTTCCACTGGTTCATTGGCTTCCGTGAAGATTAGCGGTTGTGTCGCCAAGAAATCCAAATAGGCGTTCCGAGGTGGAACGTCCTGTTGTGCACGCTGGAGTAAGCCCTGCTGTACCAAGGCTTGGAGTAGTATTGTGTTCTCTTGACTTGACTCGACCATCTGAGCCATGACATCCGCCCATACCGTTGATGGCGGTGCCCGTGGTGGAGTCGAGTCATCACCGTCTTGGCGAGAACTTTCAGCCCTACTCGGAGAATGAGTACGCACCATACTGCAAAATAATCATTTTTTTGAAAGGCATCAAAACTTGATCTCAGCAGTATGTGAAAGTATGTAAAACATGAACATGCTAAAACTTTATGAAAGCATAACAAAATTTCATGTTTACACATCTTTCTAAAGCCAACATATTCAGTCCCTTATTCTGTACAGAACAGACCTTTCTGTACTTAACTCAGAATTTGATCCAGTTACTTGCATTTTCATACCTCAAGTTGAATTCCAATGTTAATGTTAACTTCAGTATCTTTCCAACGAGTACTCACATGCCCCTAGATCATTTCTGGAACAGAGGTTATGATTGTTCAAAGTTGACAGAATTTCTGGGTAAATTTTGCCAGCACCTCCTTTGTATGTGGTTGTTTTCATCACAGTTTTACATACAAATGGGGTAAAATTCTGAACGAACCATGAACTACAAAATCGTTGTAAGTTTCATAACCTTTCCAACGGTGTATTACATGACCCTTAGAGATTTTTCTACAGATTGTGACGGCTAATTTACAGCAATATCCAGAGAAGTTTGCAGCTGCTCTGTTTTCTGAACAGTTTGCATTCATCTGGACATTTAACCAATTTGATGTCTGATTTGGCTCTGGAGTTCTATAGAAAAGTTGTAGAGCACTTAATAACCTTTCCAGAACTGTATCAAACACCTCCATTGGGTCAATCTAATCAGAGTTACGCTCTGTTAAAGTTTGTCAAAACATCTGCCAGAACAGAGCACTCTGTTTTTGAGATCAAAAGAAGCCTAGTAATTCTCTTCTTTGAAACTTAGTTCAAATGAAGAGTTCAGTAACTAATATGTGCTTTATCACATCCATTTTTAGTTTGGAAGTTAGTCATGAATGATTTCTTCATAGGTAAGAATACTATCCAGTGTAGTACGGTGGCGATGCACCGTAAAACATATGCCGGTACTACGTGGCCTCACCAAAGGAAAACCTAACCGGATTACTCCGGCATACACGTATCCTTAGGTGGCACTAAAATGGTCACTCGCAAACGTGTTCTACACGCACTAAGGTTTTCGTGGTTAGTTCCTGCATAAAACACACTCAATCATCAGGTTCGGCTGCACACCGAACCCGGTATCCATACAGTTCGTACACCCGGCCGTCATCACTCGCCCAGGTGTTCTCAAGCCAAACACGCCTTGAGCTACGTGTTCACGTTACTGACCACGTGACGGGGTCTCCCAAATTGCACCACGCACGCCAGGGACAGACGTTGCTCGAATAACCCAAACGACATGAAGAGTCGTAAAGGATACTAAAGCGGGTCAGGTTACCTGCCACCCATGGGGCTCCACCCTTCAGCTTGTGCGCACTGGTGGACAGCGCATACGTGCACCCCCAAGACATAGACGTCCCGAGATGCACGGTTTTCCGACATAACAAATAGGTTAGTTTGCCACCTTCATAATATGCTAATAGTAGTCCTTATGTGAGCCTAGTACCGTTATCTCACCGTATCCTAAGTTTTTGACATAATATGATGCTCAATCCGTGCTCTGTTCCCAATGCAGCTCTGATACCAGCTGTGACAGCCGGGACCTCGTTGGGTGGTGCCGTGTTATGCGGCACCCAACAGCACACGGTTGCAGAAACACATCATATTACATAAAGAGTTTGCAGAAGCGTACAAGAATGTTTTACAACTAGTTATATCAGAGTAAACTACAGCGGAAGACTATCACTCTCACGTCTGATATCTAAACTAGCAACAAAGAAACGGTCCAGCCCGCGGACGTTTCTTACTAGCAACACGAAGACAATCTGCAGCGGCGAGGATGCTCTTTGAGTAAGCACTCGGAGGTTCCCGAGTCTCATCGGCACCCCTTCTCATAAGCATCGAGTAAATTACCTGCAAAAAAACTTGGATAGCATCCGTGAGCATAACGCTCAGCAAGACTTAACCGTCACCCTAAACATGAGACTCTAAGTGAGGTTACGAACCTAACATAGGACGGCATAAGCATAATTAAACTTGCCTAAAAGCGAATCCTTACTTTCAGTATTAATTGCAGTATTTTAATTAACCCTGGGCACGCCACATCGGGAGTCCACAATCAAACAAGAAACGCTTTCCCCCGATGTAAATTGCTCATGGCATAAAAGAATCGAGTTTGCACTAGCCTATTCATCAAGATCCAATACAACGGTAGGATAATACTTCACATCAAAATGATTAGTTCCTTTCTCATGCAAGTTCTTACTACGTCACGACTGTGAGAACAAGTATGCTCGGTCCATTCCGCGAGCGACGGTGATTCGAATCAATAACACCCGGACTACACGACACGTACGCCCGTACTCGACGTTGCCTACAACAACCATCACTGACGTCGTACGTGGCAGCC
This sequence comes from Neostapfia colusana, assembly GCA_030760725.1. Lineage (NCBI taxonomy): Eukaryota > Viridiplantae > Streptophyta > Magnoliopsida > Poales > Poaceae > Neostapfia > Neostapfia colusana. The sequence goes on from JASWHV010000011.1 coordinate 25,369,132, forward strand.
TTTCCCCCGTTTCACCCCCGCTGAATCGATCAAGTCGCCCCGTACAGTAGCTACTCTCATGGTGCACCTTCCAACGTGAGATGTCATGAGAATATTCCCCACATACTGCACACCGGCCGTCCGCCTGAGGCAACCCGAAAAGTCCCAACGACAGCTTCCCGAGGTACATCGGTTTACTGGGTCCCATATAGCCAGCATGAGTCCGGTACACAACTCAAACTTGTTCAACAGGGCCGCATACGGATCGGTCCTTGACCGACACGGACAGGTCTACAGCACCCAGGCCCCTATGTCCTGTTGCTCCTACAACCTTCCGGTCTCAACTTTAACTTGCTAATTCAATTACGAACCAATCCCGTATGCCCCTGTTATTCCTAAATCTGCGAGTAGCATCTCACCACTCGACTTCTACCGAACCGTACTTAAGCATGGCAGTTCTACACGGTGAAAGACACCTACCCAATACTCCATGTGTCATTTGGCTATGCAAGAGGAGTATCAAACACTAGACCTAATGCATAATTCAAATCTTGACCGAAAGTGAATACAAAACAAAAACTTAACAGCTGTTAAATGCAAACCGGAGCTTGCCTTTTTTGCAGGGTAGTCATATATAACAGTTAGTGTCCTTGCAGATCCACCCTTGATTCTCCGGAGCTTGATCCAGTTCGATGAATCGCTCCTTTGAATCCCCTTCGTTGTGGTTCCTATTGAAATGCATATGCACATGTTTTATAGAATGTAATGGAAAGAAGTTATAGAATTAATCTCTTAGGAACAGAGGTTGTGTGGAGAAGCCAAGCATGGCTTGGTTTGCCTCTGTTGTGCAAAGAACAGAAATAAACTAATTTGTCCTAAAGGTTTTAGCTATACACTAATCATGTTCCCTAATGAACATAATAGATAAGCTGAAAAGATTTGAGTGAAACTGAAGAATAAGAACTCCAATGGCCTCAAAACTTTTACAGCAGGTTCTATACTACCTAAGGATTTAGCTTGCCAAATTGCAGCTAATGTGGAGTCATATTGTGTCCTCATAATTCTCACAATATCTCTTATGTATTTTCCCTTATACATAAGTATGGAGAATAAGAACAGGGAGTTCAAGGACTCATCCTGGGCTGATAATTTACATGTGAGTTCTTGATCACATGAGAGTAATCTGGTCCAAAATTTAGCCCTTTTACTTGAGTAATTCTCCCAGAACAATTCTTTAAGCTTTCCTACTCAAAAGAATTAATTCTGAGGTAGTGTTCATTTTCATGCTCAATTAAGTGAACTACAATTTCAAGTATGTCCCAGAGAGCTTGCCTAAATTTTCCTATGATTTTTGGAGCTATGGATTGCTCAGAATAGATTTTTGAGGTGAGAAACATTTTCTGAAAATGTTTCTGAACTATTTTGAACACAGTAGTTTGAATTTAGCAAATTCCTACACAAATGATCTTGAAATGAGCTGAAAATTTTCTAGTAGGTCAATAATATGCTAAATAATATTCTGGCAAAATTTGGGGATTTTTGGATAAACCAAACTCCCTCAATAAATCTTTTTCAGAAAACTTCCCAGAATTTTCCAGAATATACTATTGGCTTTCATCCAATTCTAAGTTCATATTTGGATAGAGCTCTGAAAGATGAATCCAACCCATGTGGAATCACTCAAATTGGAGTTTTCTACAGGGAGATATGAATTTCCAAAGATTGAGCTAAGTCTGGAATTATTTTCCTACAGCAAATTCGGCTGGACCCACAGTTTTGAATTCCAGTCAATAGAAACGAAGCCACACCGGGCCACAGCATCTCTGCGCGCCAACACACGGGATCCCGGCCACACCGGATCCCGGGTTTAAATTTTCTGCTGCTGACAGACAGGGCCCACGGCTTTCTTCTACCTCCCGCTCCTCGCTCGCGCCCGCGTGCTCCCCCTCGCCGGAGTAACTGGAAGCTCGCCGGACCGGCCTTCCCGGCCACCGCCGGAGCTACAACTTGCCGCCAGGGGGTTTAGGGCCTCGAGGAACCTGGCTGTGGGGTTTGCTAGGGCCGCCGACGACCGGAACATGGCCGGCGACGTGTAACTGCCTCTGTGGCAGTTCGGCAACGCCGCCCGGGGTCTCCAGCCCTCAAAAACTTGTGCCGACGAGCCCTACAGCACCAGCGTACCTATAGGGAGATCGACACGACCGCAAACTAGCTCAGAAATGGCTGGAACTAGGTTGTCATCGTGTGACCGAACGGTTCCGCCGTGAATACCCCAAGAAAAGCTCGAAATTCGCCGGTCTAAGGCGTTTTCATGCGCTGGATGCAAAAGGGAAAATGATCGCCGGCTAATCCAGCTGCTACGTGCAAGATTTGAGAACCTAGGAAAGATTAGAGAGCGGAAATTTGCTGAATCCATACCGGAAGATCGGAATGAGGTCGCCGGAGCAAAACCTCGAAATTCGCCGTCGACCGCTCACGGCACGTCCTGCGCTTGGGCTGAGAGCAACACCGCACCCGTGCGCGTCCGTAGCTGTGATCGCTCGGCCGTGAAACCCCCCGTGGAGGGCTGTCCACGTGCGCCCGATCATGTTTTTGAGCTAGGTCGCCGCGGCGGCGTTTGTTCTCGGGCAACGGAGGCCGAAGCTTGCTTGGTTTCAGGTCAGGGAGGTTGAGGCTAATCTCAGGGAGAGGTTTAGCAGCTCGGGGGAGGAGGAGGCGCGGTGGTTCCTTCGGTTTCCCGATCGACCGAGAGGGCGGAGGGGAAGAGGGTCGCTGGCCGTGCGCTTGCGAGGAGGAGAAGAAGGGGTGGCCTTTGCTTCGTCCAGGGGAGGTGATCAGGCTGCAGAACCGCCTCTGGTCACTGTGCGTGGGGAAAGGGAGCAGCTGGTGGCGCTGCCGAGCGTCCCAGTGGCTGCACGGTGGGAGCTGCTCGTGGCTCACGTGTTGTTCGGTGAATTTCCCCACTGGGCTGAGACTTAGGGTGCAAGGCTCCTCCTTTAGCTCTATGACATGTGGGTCCCACTCCACATTTCCTCCCCAAATATCTTCTCAAGCTGATCCTCTTAATTCCCACAATTCTGAGTTTTAAAATGTGGGTTAGAATTTGAATCCTTCCAATTCAGTTTGAATTTCCTTGCCAAATTTGAATTTGGTTGAAGTTTGCAAATTCTTCTCTTTCACTCCTTTTTGAGCCCACCCTACAAATAGAAAGTTGGGGATCAAACTTCTCCCTATAATTCCAACTATGTGGCTGCAGTTTTAATCAAAGTCCTTGGTCACTACATGTGTGAACTTTGAATTTCAAATCTGATTTTTAAACTTACATGCAAATAGGTATTTAACTCCTTATTGGTTCAACACATTTAAATAAAAAGGTAAACCTCATGTTGGATGTTCATCCATGTATTACCTTGCATGAAGAAAAGTTTTAGCAAGTCCCATTTTTCATGTCTTTGCCACACATATGAATTCAAACCTTGGTTTTTATTCATACACATTTTTGGGACTTTTACACAGATTTACTCCTTGCTACCCTCAATCCACTCCTATTTACGGTTGGGTAAGCCTCGGCACCCAGGTTAACCAATTACATCGGTTTTCTGGTTCCCATATGCTAGTATGCATCCGGTACTGTTCGATACTTGTCCAGCAGGGCCGCACACAGTCGGTCCTCAACCAACACCAACAGGGATACGCACGTGAGACCTCTGCTCACTGCATCATATCCCCCCTGCTGGGTCTCATTTTCACAACTCAAGCCATTTTCTACCTCTTCTCATTCCGTGTAATAAGTACTATCTCGCTAGTAGCTTCCAACCACTCGACTTCTACCGAGATCCTAAACATTAGCATGGCATTCTATACTCGTCGAGTTTGTAAACTACCCAACCCTTCATAGGATTTAAAAGGCTATGCAAGTGGGGTTTCAATCACCCTAACTCTAATGCATACATTTCAACCTAGACATAAGTGATACAAATGAAAAAATTTATAAAAGGTACTTAAGTGCAAACCGGGGCTTGCCTGGTTGCGAGTTAAATGGGAAGTCAGCTTCTAGTGGGAGGACATCCAAGGGCTCCGGTGCGCCCTCAACTTCGGTCACTAAATGAAATGTAGTGAAATATATGTACAAGTATTAAGGATTTATAAGAATTGAACTTCTATTCATAGCTACTGCTATTTAGGATCCTTAATTGGCTTTGGGATTTTTATAATGAATACTAGACTCTCTAAGGATGATCTGAGCAAAATTTGGAGAATTTTCATTGCACCTTGTGGTCTCCAAAATTCCCACAAGAACAAGGCCTCTCTGAATTTTGAGCCCAAATCAGGTACTTTGACATGACTAACAGTTGAAGATCTAATTATGGAAGGTCTCCATGGTTCTAACAAAATTTGTTTCACTATTTTTGGAGCTACCAACAGAGAGATATGAACTTTTGAAGTTGGATAGAAGTTCTGAAAAGTTTCTGTTTAAATTCAAATTTCCAAATAAAGGCTGAACTTTGGAAGGCAATTTAGTCTAGCAAATGAACTCCAATGAAGCTCAAATTTTTACTGGAGATCAGTTACTATGAAAAGGGTTTTCTGCCCAAATTTGGGAATGTTTCAAAAAGAATTACTCCTGTAATAAATCTCTAAATATTTATAAAAACAATTATACAGAAATTCCTTGGCCTTTTCATAGCAAGCAATTTGTTTCTCTGTGAAGTACTCCTCATGAGGATTCCAACAAAATTGGTCTCACCCTTTTTGGAGTTTTCTACACAAAGTTATGGGTCACCAAAGTTTGAATTGAATTAGGAAAATCTGGAAATGTTTAAATCCTGGCTGTGGGGCCCACCCGTGCGAGCTATCCACTCAGATGACAGCAACACCGAGGCCACGGGGTTGTTTCCCACGCAGCCGCACCGGATCTGGTGCCACAGACCGATCCCCGTGCGTATACAGAGGCTGACTGGTGGGACCCGGTCCCCCTTCTTCTTCCTCACGCTGCCCGTGCCTCCCTTGGCGGCACACGATAGAGAGGCTCGCCGGGACGGGGTTCCTGTGGTCCGAACTTCCCCAAACTCGCCGCCTATGAGTTCTACACCGTGTTGACCACGATGGTGGGCTTGGGAGCGGATGACAACGGCCGGAACGGTGCTCGCACCGGCGACCATGTCGAATCTCACTTCGGCGACCTCGTTCTCACTCGACAGTGGGTCTTTCAGGCTAGGGTTTGCTCTAAAAGCACCAGTATCACATGGACAACGTCGACCCATAGCCCTCTCTCCATGAAAACCACCGGAGAGGGGACTTCACCGGCGACCCTAGCCCGCAAACGACGGCGGCGATAAAAACTCGGTGCCCGGTATCTCTACTAGATCATTCGAGCTGCTAGGACTTCGGAGAGATGCACAAGTGTGTGCTGGAGGTACTCTAAGCTCATCTAGCATGGAGCTACCTGGAGCACAACGAATTTCCCCGAAGAGTCCTCGGGTTTCTAAAGAACCGCCGGCGACCAACTTCCAAATACTCGGTGCTCGATCTAAGAAGGCAGGAACTGGTTGGAGGGAAGTAAGAAGGGTTCCTAACGCACCTCAGGAACCTTTTGTTTGATCGGAAGAGGCTGTAAATCCGTCAGGCGACGGTGCGGCGCAGAGGTGATCAAAACCGGTACTCCGAAGGAAAGTCCAGCTCGTAGGAGCCAACCACAGATGCTGGCGTCTGCTTAAGGCTTCGGAGAGCAGGCTGGGAACCTGGTGCAACGTCCCCGTGGCTCAGTCGCGCGGGAGGCACGCTGAGCTCGCCGGGCGTCGATGAGCCGAAAGGTTCTTCTGCCGGAGGGGTTTGTGTCCACGAGTGCTCGAGCAGAGCGTGGAGAAGCTGCGGTGTAACGACGATAAGAGCAGATGATGCACTCAGCGGCCGCTTTGGAAACCCACGCGCACGAACCGACATCGGGAGCAGCGAGGAAGCAGCTCGGTGGAAACGTCAGCCGGCGAAATTAGTCGGGAGCTGGTGCCCGCGTGTGAACAGCCGAGGAAAAACAGGGATTTTTGCCTCTGTGGTGACTGACCAGTGGGCCCCCTTCCACCTATTGCTCCTTTGATATTTTCTCATGTGTCCCCAAATTAACTCCTTTGCTTCCTCTCAAAGTAATGGTTTGAAAAGTTGAATTCAAAATAATTTGAATTCTGGTGTGAAGTTTGACTGGTGTTTGGTCATTTGAATTTGAAATGGAATTTGAATTCTCCATTTTGTATTGTCCCAAAAACATAGCAAACAAACTCCAAAGATTCTAATTTTTGGTATGGCTGCTAATTCAAATGTGGAGAACACATTTGTGGAACCAAATTTGCAAATTGAGGAATTCAGAATTTGAAACTGAATTTGAAATTCAGATTAGAGGGCTTCTCATTTTAATCCCAAACAAATACTAAAACCCCTTCAAATGAGCTGAAATTTGGAAGATTGAATATTTGAAATATGAAGACCCAAGTTATGAATTTAGATCTCCATGTTTAGAAGTTTTGGGAAGTTTGAATCCTCACTTTGAACCTACACCGTTATAATTCAAAGTTTTAATTCCCCTCATTTTTCCTAAGTGTACATGAGCTGAAAATTCTTGCTACCAATTTTTGGGGATTTTACATTTGGTTGACACTAATGAAAAGAGAGGTTGCGAAATACGTATCCGAATGTGATACGTGTCGGTGGGTTAAAGCCGACCATCTGAGGAAAGCCAAACCACTTCACCCTCCGAAAATTCCAGCATGGAAGTGGGAAGACCTGAGTATGGACTTTATCGTCAGATTACCAATGACAATCAACAAGCATGATTCTGTTTGGGTAACCGTCGATCTTTTGACCAAGATAGCCGATTTTATTCCAGTCCATACCAAGTATGTTGCGAAGAAATATGCGGAGCTGTACATCTCAAGAATTGTGTGTTTACACGGGGCTCCCTGCACCATCGTCTTTGACCGTGGTGCGTTATTCGTATCCAGATTTTGGGAGCAACTGCATGCTTCATTGGGAACCAAGTTAATTCAGAGTTCAGCGTATCATCCGCAAACTGATGGTCAAACCGAGTGAGTAAACCAAATTTTGGAGGATATGCTAAGGCCATGTGCCATCAACCATTGGAAGAATTGGGATGATTACATACCGTTAGCAGAATTCTCTTATAATAACGGTTATCAATCTAGCATCAAGATTGCAATATGAAGCTCTGTATGGCCGGAAATGCTGCACACCACTGAATTGGTGTGAGTCTGGCGAATGAGTAATATACGGAATTGATCTTGTGAATGAAGCCGAGGAATGAGTTCGTGTAATTCAAGCTAATTTAAAGGCGGCTTAATCTCGACAGAAGAGCTACCCGGATAAACGATGCCACCCTCTTCACTTTGACATCGGAGACCAAGTTTATCATCGTGTATCTCTGATGAAAGGGATTCATCTATCAGCATGAAGGGGAATCTCGCTCCTCTATTTGTTGGTCCATTTGCTATCACGGAGAAGTGCGGACCAGTGGCTTATCGCCTGGAATTACCACTGTCCCTAGAAATATTCACGATGTCTTCCACGTGTGACAGCTACGGAAATGTCTCAAGTCCACAGATGAAATTCACACGGCCGATCTCGAGGCATTACAACCGGATGTCAGGTACACTGAGCATCCAATCCGGATTATCGATGAAAAGACTCGGGCTACAAGACGCCGGACGTTATGGTTCTACAAAGTTTTGTGGAGCAACCATAACGCAGATGAAACAACGTGGGAAAGCAAAGAATATCCTCGCGCCAACTATCCAGAGTTGTTACCAGCATATATCCGGTAAATTTCCCCCACTTCACTTTTGTTTTGTAATCTCGGATGAGATTCTTTTAAGGGGGGATATGAAATCCCCAAAATTCTAGCAAGTTGAATCAGCCAAATCACACTTAGGAAAATAAGGGGGAATTAAAACTTTTGAATATAAAGGTGTGAGCCCAAAGTGCTGAATTATACTTACAAAAACGTCTAAACATGGAGAGCTAAATCCACAATTTGGTTCCCCATAAATAAAATAGTAGCCCTGCCAAATTTCAGTTCATTTGGAGATGATTTACTATTTGTATGGAATTAAAACATGAGGCAAGTCAAATTTGAATTCAAACTTCAGTTTCAAATTCCAACTTCATCAAAATACAAATTGGAGTGCACCATTGTATTCCACATATCCCTTTTTGCTACTTTGCCATATTTCACTCTTTTTGGGACGCTATTGCTATTTGAATTTTAATTGTGAGGATAAGAGGAGAGGTGGACCCCATCTATCAGCTACACAGTGCATCAACCGACTCTGTTTTTCCTTATTCGGTCGAGTGCGCGACAGCTCCCGGGTGCAACGCCACCCCGATGAATTCCACCGCGCGCACGCCGTGCTCTGCCGATCAGCACACCAAAGGAGCTCACCCAATCATTCGCTCGGTCATTATCTCTAACGCAGCGAGTGAACCGACGGTCTCTTCCTTCGGTAGCTCGCCGTCTCTGTTCTTCTCTCACGAGAAATAACCGACGCCGGTGCATCCTCTGCCAAAGCTCGCACAGCCGGGCCTAATGGCCAGTGGATCAAGCTCCACAACAAAAAGAAGTGCAACTCTGTGCTCTGTAAAATCCCCAAAAGTGGTAGCAAGAAAAATTCAGTTCATGTACACTTAGGAAAAATGAGGGGAATTAAAACTTTGAATTATAACGGTGCAAGTTCAAAGTAAGGATTCAAACTTCCCAAAATTTCCAAACATGGAGATCTAAATTCATAACGTGGATCTTCATATTTCAAATATTTAACCTTCCAAATTTCAGCTCATTTGGAGGGGTTTGAGTATTTGTTTGGGATTATAAAAGGAAGCCCTCTAATCTGAATTTCAAATTCAGTTTCAAATTCCAATTTCCTCAATTTGTAAATTTGGTTCCACAAATGTGTTCTACACATTGGAATTTTCAGCCATGCCAAAAATGAGAAACTTTGGAGTTGGTTTGCCATGCTTTTGGAGCAATGCAAAAAGGAGAATTCAAATTTCATTCAAATTCAAATTATCAAACACAATTCAAACTCCACACAAGAATTCAAACCATTCGAATTCAGCAAATTCAAACCTTAACTTTGGGGTGAAGTAAGGCATTCAATTATGAGTAGCTGGGGGAAAATTTGGATTAAGAAAATAAAGTGGTGGGGCCCAACAGTCAGCCTCACAAATCCATTTTTTCTCTCTCTCTGTTTTCCCGGTTGATCACAGCGCGCCAGCTCCCGGCAAGCCCTCCGCCGGACGCTTCCACCGAGCTGCTTCACGCACTGCTCCTGACATCGGTTCACCCGCGTGGGCGATCAAAGCGGCAGCCCGAGTGCCTCTGCTCTCTTCTTCACGCTACCCCGCGGACTCCACAGCCTCTGTTCGAGCGCTCACGAGAGAAACACCGTGCGCCGCCTCTGTCATCGTTGCTGCTCGGCCTCCGGCCACTTTAGCGCCCAGATGAGCTGACCAGAGAGTGCGCCGACCTCCACTGGACGTCATCCGCACCTCCACAACTCGTGCCCGGCCTTCTCCAGTCGGTGCCAACCAGTGTTCCTCCAGCAAAACAGAGTCGACGTCGCACCTCGCTGCTTTACGTCTTCCAGCCGGTCCAACGCCTCTCCCGCATGACCAACACCTCCCTAAGTGACCTAAGTTGAGGACGCACCAGAGCCCTTGGACGTCCTCCCACCAGAAGCTAACTTCTCCTCTGACCCGCAACCAGGCAAGCCCCGGTTTGCATTTAAGTACTTTTGCAAATTCTTTACTTGTATCACTTATGTCTAGGGTGAATGCTTGCATTAAGTTAGTGTGATTGAAACCCCACTTGCATAACCTTTTAAATCCTATGGAGTGTTGGGTAGTTTACAGACTCGACGAGTAGAGAATGCCATGCTAATATGCTTAGGATCTCGGTAGAAGTCGAGTAGTTGGAATCTACTCGCGAGGTAAGGCTTTATCACACGGTTTGGTCAGAATAGAAAATGGCTAAGAGTGGAGAAAATGAGACCCAGCAGGGGGGATAGGAAGCTGTGAGTGGAGGTCTCACGTGCGTAGCCCTGTTGGTGTCGATTGAGGACCGAGTCGTGTGCGGGCCTGCTGAACAAGTATCGAACAGTACCGGATGGCATACTGACATAAGCAGGAAACCGATGTAATTGGTTAACCTGGGTGCCGAGGCTTACCCAACCGTAAATAGGAGTAGGTTGAGGGTAGAAAGGTGTAAATCTAACGGTGGGCACAGTTACGCTCCACGCAGGGACCTCCTGCCCGTTACGGATGGACCGGTTCGGTATTTGGGTTGCCTTTGAAAGGTGGTTGCATACAACAGAGTAGGAAGAGGTGTGGAATAATGCATCTGAAAGTGGGTGTATGCAACGTGTTGTCCGGGTGTCTCCTGATTGCAATCACCGTCCCTCGGGGTTATTTGAGTACCGCTTGTTCACTGTTCTGTGACGTAGTAAGAAGAACAATAAGCCAGATGAATAATAATATGCTGTGATGAATTATTAATGTTTGGAAACCATGTTTTCTGTATATATAGAGCTAATTAAGTTTAACTTCCACTTTGGGCATAACCACATCGAGGAAAGTGTTTCTTGTTTGATTGTGGACTTCCGATGTGAGAGCTGCCTAAAGCTCATTAAACTGTTGCTATAAAATTGAAAGTAAGGATCAACATGTAGGCGTGTCTTTATTGCAAAGCCCTTTTTCCTATCTTACACATCCCTGCATGTAGAGTTTCATGCCTAGGCTAGTAAGTTAAGCCTTGCTGAGCCATCGTGCTCACGGTTGCAATATTTGAGCTGTATGCAGGTGAGAGCTATGAGGAGGGGTCCGAGGACGAGGCGATGCCCCTGTCGGGGTACACGGCCGTGCTGGAGCCCTGCACGCCACCGTGATTCTCCAGTTCCATGTTGGTAGTGTGTAGCGTCCCCGGGCTGGACGGCTGCACTTTTGCGTAGTTAGGATGAGAGACTACCTATGTATAATACTTCCGCTGTTAATTAAGTTTTTGTAAAAGACTTCCGCTGTTTTATATTAAATAAAAGTTTGTATGTTGTCATAAATTCTTTTCGTGTGTGCTGTTGGGTGCCGCATCGCACGGCACCACCCTATGCGATCCTGGAGTGGGTGAACCACGGGATGGTCCCCCACATGCTCTAGCTATCTACCACCTCAACTCTGAAGTTCCTTGCTCATTGCTGCTCGTAAATTGAAGATCGGTGCCGCGACTCCGAGGTGAACACGGCGGACACGTTCGGCTCACCATTGCCCAGACGCTACGGCCACCATCTTCTCCACCTTCCTACATGAAAAAGGTGTACTGGCAAGCCTAGATCATGTAGCTGAAGACCTTTCATCATTTGCTCAACCTAGTAGCTCGTATTTCAAACTTTCCCAAAACCTAGTTCATCACATGCGAGGTCGATCTACCCTCAAGTTCCGTTTGCACATGCAACCATCGATCGAACTTGTTAGAAAAATCTTCGTCACGTCCTACCGCCCACCCTCAAAGAAAAAGTGGTGAAAAACATTGAGAATCAGCCATGTTCTAACCATTTTCTGGCCACCGGTGAAAAACTCCTCGGCTTACCGTTGAGAGTATGTTTGCCGGTGTTTTCCATCCCCATGCTCCTCCATTTCGTGTTCCCCATGCTCCACCGATGCTCTAGAGCCAAAGAAGCGCAAGATTGGAGTGGAATTGAGGATTCTCGACGTGGCTGGAACCCTAGCCGCCGCTGCCGCCGTCGCGCGTTGTCGCGGGCGACCCTTCTCGGTGTCACACGCTGCCCGTGAATCGCATTGGGTGGTGCCACGCAATGCGGCACCCAACAACACACGTAGAAAGGACATCATATTACATGAACATTTGCGGAAGCTTACAAAGTCTGAATGTACAAATACTTTACCTCAAAGTGCACTACAGCGGAAGACTAGTACAACTCTCGTCTGTCTCGTATCTAAGCTATGCAACAGAGAAGATGTCCAGCCCACGGACTCTTCTCACTAGCAACAAGATAACAAACAGCAGTGGCAAGGTTGCTCATGAGTATCCACTATGAGGGTTCCGAGTCTCATCGGACAACCGTACTCATAAGCGTAGTAATCGATACCTGCAAAACAACTAGTATAGTGTCCGTGATCATAAATCTCAGCAAGACTTAACCGTCGAACCTAATCATGAAACTCTACATGAAGGTAAAGACATAACATGGGATAGAAAATGGCATAATGAACTCTCCTAAATGTGGATCCTTATTTTCAGGTATTATTAGCAGCAGATTAACAATAGCCTTTGGCACCTCAGATCGGGAGTCCACAATCAAACAAGAAACGCTTTACCCCGATGTAAATTGCTCACGGTGGAAATGAATCAAGTTTGCACTAATCTATTCATATAAGATAACAGTACAGGGATAGTAACAACTTCAAAACAAGATAAGTTGTTAAGATTCAACGACAAGTTGAATAGGACTCTTATTCGAAGTCCAATCAGATTACAACTCTTTCTTACCGATTATAAATAGAACCCAGAACCTTTGGTCGAAACCACGAACTTCTTTTCCAACTCCTGAGCCGACGACATAGAGCCCTAGCCCCAACTCGCCGAGTAAACCCTTCGCCGGAGTTTGGTCGAGAGAAATCACCGGAATAGAGCCCCAACAATCTGTCTGATAGGAGAAGGACCCCGAGACCAAGAAGAACATAAGGTAGGTCTCCGATACTACCTTACGACATCATCACATTTTCTTTGCATCTGTTCTTAGATTCCTTTCGAACAGAAGCTTTTTCGTGGACAGGTCACTTGTTGATCGATTTTATCTAAAGTCAGGATCATCGCCACGTCCACAATTGATCTCTACAACTCTGTTCATCGTAAAACCCATGCAAGCCATGCTAGAACACGTACAAACTGATCTAATGAAAACTGCACCATAGGATTAACATGCATATACATCATTACATCTTAAAGTAAAGTTTATGCATGATATTGATTGTTGTGATCTTGTATGTGCGCAATCGTGAATAGAAGGACAAGCTCAGGGAGCTACCTACGACGGACTACAACAACAAGATTCTGACCAACAGGAACTGCCAGAACAAGGCAAGTGCCCCTTGACCATATTGATCCTATATTTTGGAAAAACTGTCTTGTTTGTGAAAAGGTGTGGGTGCTGAGTCAAACATGATGGGAAACCCTTTTATAGGAGTTTACTAGTTTTGGTTCAACCACCCTTGTTGCCAGGGAAGTTTATGAGTCGGGTATGGTTTTTCCTTTTATGCTTCGCTGTGTCCATGGGATTGGGAAGCGAGATAGATGTGTCTAGCTAACTGCACTCGTAATGATAATGAGAAAACTGATGTTGTTAATGAACATGGATCAGAGGGAGATCTAGGCAAGCCTGGGTTTGTGAATGAGGTAGAATGAGATGGTGGTTTACTTACTGTAGATCTAAGGACCGGTTCATGCGAGCACATGCCAGGATAACAGTGCCACCACAAGGCCAAGTATGGGTGCGGCTTAGCTGAGTAATTAGGTAAGTTGCTAGATTGTTATGGACCGTGGAAGGCACGGGGAATGGGAGTCGAGTGAGGACTACCTTGGGAACTGCATGGCACAAGAGAGGGCCCGTGGGTGGGAGAATTGGAGATTCTAGCCTGCCGGTGAAACCTTAGTGAGTCCATACATCTAGTAGCCCTTTTGTAAAGGCTATTTTGTGATCTCTTGGCCATACACCGACGGTTGTATACTGGTATAATGGAGGTTCTGCAGTCGCCGACGGGTGACGAAATCACAAACTTGTGGGTAATGAGGTGCAAACTCTGCAGAGTCCAAACTATCATGATAGCCGAGCTTACGGTCACGATCGCCTGGCCAACTTCCATGATTAGTTGGATGGTTATTTTGAGAAGGTTTTGGATGGTTTTGGTTATGGCTTGATTTTGGATTGGTTTTTGGGACTGTTGAGTCCGGGTGATAAGTTTGGTTACATGACCGTTGAGTCATGGCAACGAATTGGTCTCGGTGTGAGACTGAATTGTTTATGAGATGGTAGCGAATACGAGATGGTATTCGTGAGATGGTTGCGAACACGAGAAGGTATTCGTGAGCAAGAATGAAGTTGATTAATGTTTGGTTGGGACATGGAAGGTGATGGAGGTATGCTGGTATTTTATTACATGTTGGGATTACGTTCACTTAAAGTTAAGTTGTTGTTTTATCGTGGTTTTGATAAATAACTTTGTTTTCTGCAAATGAGCCTTTTTATCCCTACCTTGTTGTGAGCTACATAACATATTTTCCCGCACTTGCTGAGTACATTGTTGTACTCAAACTTGCATTATTATTTCATCATCAGCAACAGGAGAAGATTACTATGAAGACCAAGTGGAGCATTAGGCGTGTAATCTGTCCTCAACCATGCCTGTGGGGATGGAGCAGAGATGGAGCTGCTGCTGCTGTCTAGATTGCTTCCGCATTAGTTAGAAGACTTCCGTTGCTAAGAATAAAGACTTCTGCTGTTAGATTAAGACTTCCGCCGTTAGCATGGGTCCAAGACTCATGAGACATTGTAATAAAACCCTGTTATTCGTGGTAATATATATATTATGAATTCAGTTCGTGGAACATATGTGTATGTGTGATGAACATCCTGGGCACACATATGCATCAGTTCTCGGTTCCGTGGTTTTCCACACAATTGATGTCGTCACATGCGGTGTGTAGAAAACCCTAAGTGTTGTGAGATATCGGACTTGTCCGTAGGAGTGCGGACTAGTCCGTTGTCTATCCAAAGACAAAATCGGACTACTCCGGTCCACATATCGGACTAGTTCGTTTTCAGATCAGAAAGAAAATCGGACTAGTCCGGTTGATATCGGACTAGTCCGCACATGCTGATTTTGTGCAGTTAGTGTGATTTCTTTCACTTGAGCTCTTGGGGTGTGTTTCTGCCACACACTCTATACTAAATAATCTAATCTTTTCAGCTCCTGAGCTCTTATCAATTTGGATCCTCCTTCTCCTTTCTTTTTACGCTTTCTTCCTAATTTCTTTTAAGAACCTGCGCTCATCACAACAATTTTTGTTAGGGTCTCATTTGTTTGTCATAAATCAACCAAAACTCACAAGGAATGCCTAGATGCACTTTCAATCTTCCCCTTTTTGGTGATTGATGACAACAAATTGAGATCACACAAATGTGACAATAAGAATTCAGATTATAATAAAGGGTGCACATATGAGCTTTGGACAAAATAGGCAAAGCAGACATAAGACATATGTGCACTCTTTATGGTGGGGTGCAGAACTATGTGTGTGAGCAATAATTTTGATGTGAATATCATAATGAGCATAATCATAACATCATCAAGAGTCTCAATCCTACATAGCAGTTTTATACATACATCATTAATCAAAAGCATTAAATAGTCATCATTTCACATTACATGTCCAAAAGCATAATGGTAGCATAAGTCTTACAACAGCATAATGATAGCATAATAGTATAAGTCATACAAAACTCATTTCGCAAATTAGGACATGAAAGGAAAGACCTATGACCTAAGACTCCAACTCAATCTAATCTCTCCCCCTTTGGCATCAAGGCACCAAAAAGAAGGAGAGGAGGGATCTACTTGTCGTCGCCGGCTCACTCCTCGTTGTCGGTCCTTTCTTCGTCTTCATCATCAGGCTGAGGAAGAGGAGGAGATGAACCACTCGTCGTGCCAATGTAGGCACGCTCTGATGGAGAGAGAGGAGGAAGCTCTGTGAAGTCAGATATAGAGTCCTCTGAGATGACCGGGGATCCAATGGGCTCAATCTCCGGTTTTTGGCATATTTCTTTGACATTGGCCTTCATGTATCTCATTTCTTCTTTTCTTGCCTTGTTCATCTTATGAAGCTTCACCTCAACTTTGCGGCAAGAACTGAAAATAGCAGCCAAAAACTTCATAACCCAACTAGAGGAACCTTTGTATGGAGAGGCCATTGTCTTGGATGGAGGCCTTGCATCTTCTCGAGCTCTCTCTGGATGTTCTTCAGGTGATCCAGGTGAGGGAGCAGCTGGGAGGGAGGCTTGAGGAGGCTTCTGAGACCTTAGAGCAGTGTGCGCTCTACATCCTTCATAAACTCAATTCCTGTGACTTTTTCAATCATGAACATCAAGTAAGGTGCATAGCCACAAGAATGGTTTGGTGTGCAGGATATGTTTACCATGTCATTCCAAATGTAATCAAAGATATCAAATCTTCTCCTCCTGCTGATTACTTTCATCAAGGTTCTCAAGTAACCTTGGACACTCCCGACATCTCCATCCTTTGGAGCAATGGCCTTCCGGAGCACTCTATTGAGAACAATGAAGAAGGGCTTCACGTTCTTGATTGAGGGAGGATTGTATGGTAGTCGAGGATCATAGAGAAACTCCAACTTGTCCTTCTCCACTACTCCCAGATTGTGAATCACAACCTCATCATTGCCGGTGTCCTCAAGATGCAGCAGTCTGGCAAACTCAGTATAAGAAATTGTGTACTTGGATCCATGTGCCATCCAAGTCACTTTGTCTTCTCCATCGTGGGCAAAGTGGCAAGGTGCATAGAACTGGGCAATGATCTCATCATTCCAGTTGTATCTGAAGGAGAGCAAGTCCTTAAGACCATATCTCTCTGCAGCCTCTATAACCTCCTTAAAGGCTTCACAGCTCTTCCTTTCAAAATATGTCCAGTTGATCCATTGGCTGCGGACCGCTGGAGTCTTCATTTGGAGGTACACGGTACTGTAGTAGTCTGAGTGGAAGTTGCTCCAAAATCTGTTGTCTACTGCCTTTTTGCCAGAGCTATAGGCATCAACCTTCCTCAAGTTTCATGCCACATCACTCCCCTTGCCATTGAACTTCTGCTCTGAGGGATTCCCTATTTCCCTGCCTTGGAGCTGTCATCTTCAGGGGACCAATCGGGCCAGAAGCAAGCCCCTTACCCTTGCCCTTGGTTTGGCGTTGAGCCGCCGAGCTAGAACCAGCCACATTTGCTTTTGAAGCTGGTCTCTTGATTGTAACCTTTCGACGCACCCTAGGTGGGGTGAGCGAAGGCTCGGCAGCACGCTCTTGTCGCTTGTTGGAGCGAGATTCCGGAGGATGAGACATCACATCTTGATCTTGATCCATCTCGGCCTCAAAGTCAGATAGACTCTCATTTGATCCCGACATGATTTCTGACAAGGAAGGTATAAAGGATATGAATAATCAAGGATGACAAGGGATTGCATTGAATTGACATAAGCTAGGATTCCCTGACAAAATACCTGAATCAGGGCATACTGGACTAGTCCGGTGTTCAGGGTCAGACTAGTCCGGAGTACCGGACTTATCCGCCCTAAGAACGTACTAGTCCGTTATAAGGCTGCTCAAGCCCTAATTTGTCAAAATTTGAGGTTCTTCAATGCAAATATGATCTAGGGTACATTGAATACATCAATAGAGCATATATTGATTAGAGGAGCTAAGCTAATTGAGCAAGAGCAAGGAAAATCGAAGGTTCTAGGGTTTGGAGAGTAGTTTACCAAATCCTTCGATTCGAGGTGTTGAAGGTGCTCTTGATGCGGACTAGTCCGTGGTCTTTGATCCCTTTGCAATGGAGATCGATTTCCACCGAAATTTGGGTGGTTTTGATGGAGAACTTGCAAATCCGCCTTGGGAGCACTTGAGTGAGGAGAGAGAGAGAGTGGGAAGGGTTATGAGGATGAAGAAGATTAGGTTTGAGCCGGCCTTAGGGTTATGGAGTCAAAATATCGTACTAGTCCATTTTCTGGTCAGAGAGAAAATCGGACTAGTCCGTGGTTGTTCGGACTAGTCCGGACTAATGGACCTAGTGCGGACTAGTATGCAAGTGCGGACTAGTCCGGGATGACCACGGACTAGTCCGTGATCCCTTGTACAGAAGTGTACAAAACAATATATATATATATATATATATATATATATATATATATATATATATATATATATATATATATATATATATATATATATATATATATATGTATTCAAAGGTTCCTATTAAGGAATAAGGGACAAAGGCACACAGATATTCTTGATGAATATGATCAGTAAACATACAACAATCAAGATATGACCATGATTCACCAAGATCAAGTAACTAACATAGTTTTTAGGAGAAAAATAGAGAGAGATGATTTTTCAACACAATTAATATGATTTTGAGGATGGCATACAGGTATGCAAGTTCTCAAGCCACGTTCCGAGCATCAAGGATATTTAGTTCATTTCGGAGCACACAAAAGCATTTCTCATCCAATGGCTTGGTAAAGATATCGGCTAGTTGTTTTTCAGTGTTGATATGGGAAATGGCTATGTCTCCTTTCATTGAGTGATCTCTCAAAAAATGATGCCGGATATCTATGTGTTTGGTTCTAGAGTGCTCAACAGGGTTATGGGCAATTTTAATTGCACTCTCGTTGTCACAAAGGAGTGGAATACGGCTCATATTGTAACTGTAATCCCTTAGAGTTTGTCGCATACAAAGGAGTTGTGCACAACAACTCCCGGCTGCAACATACTCCGCTTCGGCTGTGGATAGGGCAATTGAATTTTTTTTCTTGGAGAACCAAGAAACTAGGGATCTACCTAGGAATTGGCAAGTACCGGAAGTACTTTTTCTATCTACCTTGCATCCGGCATAATCTGCATCGAAGTATCCAATGAGATTGAATTTTGAATCTTTGAGATACCAAAGGCCTAGGTTGGGTGTATGAACTAAATATCTCAAGATCCTTTTAACGGCTGTCAAATGACATTCCTTAGGATTGGCTTGAAACCTTGCACACAAACACACACTCAACATGATATCAGGCCTAGATGCACATAAATAGAGTAAGGAGCTAATCATGGAACGATATACCTTTCGATCCACAGTTGGTCCGTCTTCATTTAGATCCAAGTATCCATTTGTCGCCATGGCAGTCTTTATGGGCTTTGCTTTGTCCATTCCAAACTTCTTGAGAATGTCTTGAGTGTACTTTGTTTGGCTTATGAATGTCCCGTCTTTTTTTGCTTCACATGGAATCCCAAGAAGTACCTCAACTCTCCCATCATGGACATCTCGAATCTATCTGTCATAATCTTGCTAAATTCTTGACAAAAGGATTTGTTAGTTGAACCAAACATAATATCGTCAACATAGATTTGGCAAATGAAGAGATCATCATCAAAGTGTTTAGTGAACAAGGTGTAATCAGCTTTTCCAATCTTGAAGTCATTTTCAATCAAAAAATCTCTAAGGCACTCATATCAAGCTCTAGGAGCTTGTTTGAGGCCATAGAGAGCCTTACGCAGTTTGAACACATAGTCGGGGTGCTCTTGATCTTCAAAACCGGGTGGTTGCTCCATGTACACCTCCTCCTTGATCGGTCCGTTGAGAAAGGCGCTTTTCACATCCATTTGATAAAGCTTGAAATCATGGTGAGTAGCATATGCAAGTAATATACAAATCGATTCAAGCCTAGCTACGGGAGCAAAAATCTCATTGAAATCCAAACCTTCGACTTGTGAGTACCCTTTTGCCACAAGTCATGCCTTGTTCCTTGTTACCACTCCATGTTCGTCTTGCTTGTTGCGGAAGACCCATTTAGTGCCGAGGACGTTGGACTTGGGTCTTTCAACAAGCTCCCATACTTCGTTCCTTTTGAAGTTGTTTAATTCTTCTTGCATCGCCATCTCCCAATCCCGATCTTTTAATGCATCCTCAACCCTTTATGATTCCAAAGAAGATACAAAGGAATAGTGTTCACAAAAATTAGCTATGCGAGATCGAGTTATTACCCCCTTTCGGATGTCACCGATTATGTTGTCAACAGGGTGATCTTTTGGATGCTTTAGTGTACTCTTGGATGTGGCACTTGTGGTATTGAATCTTCATTATCATCTTCTTGTCCCCCTGGATAGTTTCCCTCATTGATCTTTTGGTCTTCTTGATTTTCTTGATATTGATCTTGTATGGAAGCTCCCCCTTGATTATTTTCCTCCATTTGTGGTTCATTTTCTTCATTCTCATTTGAAGTTGGCACTTGTGGTCGAACATCGCCCAATGCCATTCTTCTCAATGCTTGACATGGAGCTTCTTCTTGATCTAGCACACACTGTCCGAAGTCTTATATTCATCGAGCATTGTCCTCATCATGTCAATGAGAGTTCTGTTCTTCCTTTCGTCTACTCCGTTTTGTTGAGGAGTATATGGTGCTGAAAATTCGTGCTTTATTCCTTCTTCATCTAGATACTCCTCAACTTGG
The DNA here is from genome assembly GCA_030760725.1 of Neostapfia colusana. Taxonomy (NCBI): domain Eukaryota; kingdom Viridiplantae; phylum Streptophyta; class Magnoliopsida; order Poales; family Poaceae; genus Neostapfia; species Neostapfia colusana. The sequence continues at coordinate 25,389,461 of JASWHV010000011.1, forward strand.
GTGTTCTTGAATTCTGTCCCATTGTCGATTCGTATTTTCTTGATCTTCAATGAGAATCCATTTTGGGTGCGCTTGATGAACTTCTTGAGGGTTCCTTGAGTTTCTATCTTATCATGCAAAAAAGAAAACCCATGTGAAGCGTGAAAAATCATCAACAATGACTAGACCGTATTTGTTACCACCGATGCTTATGTAAGCAATTGGACCAAATAGATCCATGTGGAGGAGCTCAAGCGGTCTTGTTGTAGTCATGACATTCTTCGTGGGATGGGGTGTTCCTACTTGCTTCCCTACTTGGCACGCTCTACACGACCTATCTTTCTCAAAAACAACATCCTTTAAACCTCGGATGTGATCGCCTTTGAGGAGTTTTGAAGATTCCTCGTACCAACATGTGGCAGCCGTCTATGCCACAGCCAACCCATGTTGGTCTTTGCAATAAAGCATGTGTCAAGTTCGGCTTTATCTTTGTTGAAGTCAACTAGATAAAGTTTTCCCTTCAACACACCCTTGAATGCAATTGAGTTATCACTCCTTCTAAAGACAGTCACACCCTCATTAGTGAATAAGCAATTATAACCCTTGTCACATAATTGAGATATGGACAAAAGGTTATAATCCAAGGAGTCAACGTGTAAAACATGAGAGAGTATGTTGTGATGAAATTGCAATTTTACCGGTACCAAGCACTCTTCTTTGACTATTATCACCAAAGTAAATGCCTTTGCTAGGATCTTCATTTTCATCATATTCCACGAACATTCTTCTTTCTCCGTCATGTCATTGGTGCATCCACTATCTAGCACCCATTTTGCTCCACCGGATGAATAAGTCTGCAAAAACAATTTATGCCTTGGTCTTAGGTACCCAAGCTTGCTTGGGTCCTTTGAGGTTAGTCACAAGTGATTTTGGCACCCATACATGAGACTTAGTGTTCCCATGGCGTGGCCCAACATATTTAGCATAAACTCTTCCAAGATTACTTTTCATAAGTACATATGAAGTATCAAAAGTTCTAAATAGAAGTTGTTGTTCATATGTGTTCACAGTGTTAGATTTATCAACATTATTAAGTTTTCCATCTTGAGAAGGGTTTCCCTTGACAAAGGCAATGCACCCCTTGTTATTCTTGTGGCTTCTAGCATTTTGCTTTTCACCATTAGAATATCCAATGCCATATTTGACATTAGGAGGTCTTGTGACCGAGTATGCACTACGTGCATACTTGATCTTCTTCTTGTCAAATATGCCACTTTGAGAAGATTGCTTGTCCTTTGTCAAGTTTGGCTTTTTCTTCAAGTTAGTGTCACTTTTGGCACAAGCACAAGTAACACTAGTTTCAGATTTTATATGTTGAGAAGGTGAGCTTGAAGTGGATGAAGAACTATTTTTCTTGAATGACTCAACTTGTACCTCAAGGATCTTGATAACTTTGGTTAAGTTAGCAAGTTCATCCTTGATGGTGGTGTTTGAGTCTTTTAACTTCAAGCAAGCTTCCTTGCTTGAAGCTAACTCAAGTTCTAGTGATTTATTTTGTTCCTTTTCAAGTTCAAGATGCTTTTCAATCTCAAGATATTCCTCCTTTTGGGGGATGATCATATCTTCCTGACGATTGACTAACTTCTCCATATCAACAAGCTTATCAATTAGAAATTCCATCTTAGCAGTTGTCTTTTTGTCTAAACCCCTAAGCATATATTCATTTTCATAACTGCTATCATCCTCACTAGAATTATCACTATCACCAGTAAAAGAATGCGAGAAGGAAGATTTAGTTATTACCTTTCTTTTACCTTCCTTTGCCATTAGACAAGTGTTGTCGGTGTCCTTCCGTGCGCCCATGGTTGGGAAGAGAGTGGATTTCTTGGTAGTCTTCTTTATGGCTATGGTGGCCATCTCCTCTTCTTCGGATGAGAATTCATCATTGGAGTCCCACTCCTTCCCTAGATGCGCTTGGCCATATTGCTTATTCTTCTTAAACATTTTCTTTGGTTGAGGCTTGTTGTCTTTTGTCTTCTTCTTGTTTTCATCATATGGACAATCTACTATGAAGTGATATTCTCCGCAGTTATAGCATGCCCGTATCATCTTGGGTCTTTGTTTGTCCCTTTGTCTTCCTTCATTTGAGCTGCTACCCTTTCTTCTTCTCATCATTTTCTTGAACTTCTTCATGAACAATATCATGTCTTCTTCATCGATATCACTACTTTCATCATCGTTGTCGTCTTCTCCATAAGCTTCTCGAGCTTCCTTTGATACGGGTTTACAAGTTGACTTCAAAGCAACTCCTTTCTTCTTTGCCGAGTTGAGATGGGCAATTTCCTTGACATGCTTGGCTTGCTTCTCCATCATTTCAAAGTTGATGATCTTGCCAAGAAGTTCGTCTGGGGTCATTTTCCGGTACCCGGGGCTTTCTCTAATCATAGATCAAAGAGTTACATTGCGAGGCATGAATGCTCTAAGAATCAACTTCACAACCTCATGATCATTCCACTTTTTGCTGCCATAAGCTCGGACTTTGTTGATAAGATTCTTCAGTCGATTGTGCATATCTTGTGGTGATTCATCTTCTTCTATTGCGAATCTTCCCAATTCACCTTCAATCATTTCTATCTTGGCTTCGCGTACATGACAGTCACCTTCATGTGCGGTTTGTAGTGTGTCCCATATTTCCTTGGCAATTTCAAGTCCGTCCACCTTGGTGAACTCGTCTCGGCTTAGTAATGACATGATCACAGCTGCAGCCTGAGCATTCCGATGAACGACTTGTTCTTGGCTTGGGGCCAGCTCTTCATCATCATCCGGGATATCTATCCTTGGACACACTATATGCCACAAACTTGGGTTAAGACATATAAGGTACATTTTCATGTTTTGTCTCCACATTTAATAGTCATTGCCATCAAAGTAAGGTGCTTTCCCTAAAGGAATTGATAAGTAATGGCTATTGTTGGAATTTAAATGCTCATAGTCAGAAGGATATCGGGAGTAGTCTGTGTGACTACCCTCTTTCTTCTTCTTTTCATCATCGGTGTTCTTCTTCCCTTTTGGGGAGATTGCCTTCTTCCATAGAAGAGCCTTGAGTTCGAGCACCTCCTCATCATCGTCCTCACTGTCATGAATGGCGTCGAGTAGCTTCTTTAGCTTTTATGTCCTTTCGTCATCACCCTTTTGATCGTCGATCTACTTGTGTACATCTTTGATGTCCAACATCGTCTCTTCGAGCGGTGAGTCTCTTTTGAAGAGTTTGGCTCTGATACCAATTGAATGTAGCCTAGAGGGGGGTGAACAGGCTTTTCGACGATTTGTTGATCCCTAAAACACTTAGTAGGTTTATCAAATACAAGTAAATCGGACTAGTCCGGTAGAGTGCAGACTAGTCCGTTTTCTACATAGAGAAAAATCGGGTATGCATGGACTAGAGATATCAAAATTGATCAATATTTTCACATCTAGTACTTTATGCAGAGGAAATTAATTTGATACTTAGATGTATTGCAAAGTGAAACAATGAATGACAGAGATCAACTTTTGTTTCAATGCTTCAATATAAATTGCACAAGATTAATTAAACACTAGAATATGATGAACAATGAATGAATGAGAGTAGGAGACAAGTGTTTATCCCGAGGTTCGATTCCACGAAGGAAATCTACGTCCCCGTTGAGGAGTCCACTAAGGACCGGGTCTTCACCAACCCTACCCTCGTCGAATCGCCACGAAGGCCGATTCTCTTTCACTAATCACAAAGGGCAAATAAATCGTTCAAGGGGCCTTCTGACAAGTTGAGGGCTCCCCAAGAATTACAATGAATGAACACAACCAAACACACTCAAAATATGAATAATTAACGAACAAAAGTGTGCGAGAGATCAAACCCAAGAGCTCAAGATGTATAGAACAAGTCTCTCCTTTGATCAATTGCTAATCCCCAAAGATTTGATTCTTTTTTGGTTAGAATGTGTGGAGAGATGTGAATTTTGGGCTCTTGGGAGGTGTGATGGCGCAGGGGGTCCAAGTTGTCTATTGGTATGGCCGTACACCTCTTTCTATAGTAGGGTTTCCAATGGTTACATTAGGGTTTGCGATGTCCGGACTAGTCCGTGGTTGACTCCGGACTAGTCCGGTGTGTGGTGTGTAGAAAACCCTAAGTGTTGTGAGATATCGGACTAGTCCGTAGGAGTGCGGACTAGTCCGTTGTCTATCCAGAGACAAAATTGGACTAGTCCGGTCCATATCGGACTAGTCCGTTTTCAGGTCAGAAAGAAAATCGGACTAGTCCGGTTTTGATATCGGACTAGTCCGCACATGCTAATTTTGTGCAGTTAGTGTGATTTCTTTCACTTGAGCTCTTGGGGTGTCTTTCTCCCAGACACTCTATACTAAATAATCTAATGTTTTCAGCTCCTGAGCTCTTATCAATTTGGATCCTTGTGACGCCCCGGTTCTGTGGAAAAAACCACAGAACCCGGACTGATGCATATGTGTGCCCAGGATGTTCATCACACATACACATTTAATCCACAAACTGAATTCAGAATATATATATAACCACGAATGAATATGTTCAAGTACTTTGTTACATCAATCTCTATTGCAGCGGAAGTCTCTAATCTATTCTAGCAGCGGAAGTCTTCTAACTAGTGTTGAAGCAAACTAAGCAACAGCAGCGGCTCCATCTCCACTCTACAGACAAGGTTGAGGGTAGATTACTCTTCTAATACTCCACGTGGTCTTTATAGTACTCCTCTCATGTTGCTGATGATGTATGATAATGCAAGGGTGAGTACATGACGTACTCACCAAGTGCGGGAAGTATGACATGTAGCTTATAACAAGGTAGGTATAAAAAGGCTCATTGCAGAAAGTAAAGTTTATTCCTCAAAACATGATAAAAACTAGCTTTAAATGAATGTAATCCCAACATGTATTTAAACATCAACATACCTCCATCATGATTCACCACTTTTCATGTCTCTTCCAGACATTTATCTTTCTCAACTTTTCTCATACTCATGAATACCATCTCGTATTCACTACCATCTAATCTCATATTCAATTTCCGTCTCATAACCGAGACCAAAGCTCATTACCATGACTCTACAATCATGAAACCAATCTCATTACCCGGACTAAACAGTCCCAAAAACCAAATCCAAAGACCAAACCATAACCAAACCAATACCATCCCAATAACCAAAACCGAACCATCCAAAACCATCCCAAAAACCATACCCATCTAATCATGGAGGTTGGCCAGGTGCTTGTGACCGGAAGCACGGCTATCATGATAGTTTTATACTCTGCAGAGTTTGCACCACTTTACCCACAAGTTTGTGATTTCGTCACCCGTCGGTGACTGCAGAACCTCCATTATACTAGTACACAACCGTCGGTGTATGGCCAAGAGATCACAAAATAGCCTTTACAAAGGGGTTACTAGATGTATGGACTCACTAAGGTTTCACCAGCAGGCTACAATCTCCAATTCTCCCACCTACGGGCCCCCTCTTGTGCCATGCAGTTCCCAGGGCAGTCCTCTCTCGACTTCCATTCCCCGCGCCTTCCAGGGTCCATAACAATCTAGCAACTTACCTAATTAGTCAGCTAAGACGCACCCATACTTAGCCTTGTAGTGGCACTGTATTCCTGGCATGTGCTCGCATGAAATGGTCCTTAGATCTACGACAAGTAAACCACCATCTCATTCTACCTCATCCACGAACCAACCTTGCCTAGATCTCCCCCGATTCATGTTCATAATCATCAAGTTCTCATTAACATTATTCCCATGAGTGCAGTAGCTAGACACATTCTATCGCTTCCCATATCCCAAAGATTAGCGAAGTAGAAAAGAAAAATGACCATACCCAACTCATAAACTTCCCTGGCGACAAGGGTGGTTAACAAAACTAGTAAACTCCTATAAAAGGGTTTCCCATCAAGTTGACTCAGCATACACAGTTTTCGCAAACAAAACAGTTTCCAAAAACATGGGATCAATATGGTCAAGGGGCACTTGCCTTGTTCCTGTGGCTCCTATTGCTCACGGATCTTGAAGTCTTGTTGTTGTAGCTCGCCGTTGATAGCTCCCTGAGCTTGTCCTTCTACTCACGATCACGCATATACAAGGTTCACAGCAATCAATTACCATGCACAAACTTTACTCAAGATGCAATGATGCATATGCATGCTAATCCTATGGTGCTGTTTTATTAGATCAGTTTGTACGTGTTCTTGCATGGCTTGCATGGGTTTTACGATGAACAAAGGTGTACTGATCAAATGTGGACGTGGTAATAATCCTGACTCAAGATCTAGATCAAACCGATCAACACGTGATCTATCCACATGAAAAGCTTCTGTTCGAAGGGATCGAAGGAAACAGATGCAAAGAAAACTGTGATATCGTCGTAAGGTGGTAATGGAGACCTACCTTACTTCCTTCGGGTCCTTCCTCCTAGCAAAAACAGATCGTCGGCTCTCCTCCGGTGATAGCGATTGTTACACCCGGTTTTTCCAAAGAACAACCAAGTGAATATCACATGTATGCCAGGATCATTTTCTCATACATGTGATGACAAATAGTGAAGCGTCATTTATTACAAGCCAGGTGTCGAATATAAATAAATCTTACATAGCAAATGTCTAGATGGACAATAATAAGTTCATCACAAGTAAATAAACTAGCAGCGGAAAATTTATTCTTGTGGGCTCCTTCACAGGCGTTGCCCGGGGGTCTCCATGAACCTAGAAACCTTCTTCGGGTCCAAAGTCTTGGTTATTATACACCACCTCATTATCTTGACCTGAGCAGCAATATAAACCAACAAAATATGCAAGGTTGAGTACCAATGGTACTCAGCAAGTGTGGGAAAATTATATCATGCATGGCTAGAACAAGGAGAGGTTGAACTCATGGTTAAAGCACTACGCAATTAATACCTATCACCTTAGCTTATTAAGCACCTACATTACTACACAGGTGAAATGGTCCCAATTTCCCATCCCATCATCATAATCAAATAACCATAACATCATTTCCAATGTTAAGCTCCCCGCTTAACACTCACAAATTCCAAAACCACCACTCCTCTAATCATGAATAAGTCCAAGCCGCTCTTGACCGTGAGCACGGCTGTCATGACAGTTTTGACTCCGCAGAGTTTGTACCACTGTACCCACATGTAGTGATTTCATCCCCCGTTGCCGGATGAACTAAAAGAACCTCCATTATGCCAGTGGCTACGAACCACATTCACACTTCCCAGGTGTGTAGCCAGGAGATCACTACGAAGCCTTTACAAAGGGATTCCCGACGAGCGTGGGCCCACTGAGGTTTCACCCCTAACAGCATACAAGAGGCTCCAACCCCGCTGCAGTGGCCCCCTCTTGAGCCTTGCGGTTCATATGGTAGTCCAGCTGACACCTACTCCCCGCACCATCCAACACACCCATACTACGCCGGGGATACACCTAATTAATTGGCCAAGCTGCCCCATCTCAGCACGTGGTTGGCACTGTAAAGCCAGGTTACATGCTCCATGAACCGGTCCTTAGGATCCAGGCAAGTACTAAACACAAACCCGAGTCTCGTGCGCCCAGCACACAACCAAAACATCCAACTTGCCTTGATCCCTACCTCTACATAACTCACAATATCTCATTCAAGAGTATGGTAAAATAAACTGATGATCTCATATCCCAAACATCCCATTCTAAGCATGGCTAAGCATAAGCATGTAAATAAATGACATGATAAAATAAATCCCAACCCAAGCTACAAGGAAACAAGATAATGCAATTCTAGGGAAACTTCCTAGCATAGGTTTCATATTTCATTTGACAAATGCAAATAATTCTATCTACACATCCTAGCATAGGATCAAAGTGGTCAAGGACACTTGCCTCCTTCCTACTGCTCTTGAAATGGGTAGTCCTGATCTTGGAAAGGAATAACTTGCTCTTGAGCAGGTTCTACATCATACCATCACACATAGCAAAAGAAAAACAACAATCCATAAGACATAGTTCACACTTCCACTTCATTCAAACCACACATTCATATTTATGAAAGTCATTCACCATTATATGTGTTGTGGTTACTCTATATGTGTTGATTTGTGGCTTGCATGCACTTTTAATCATGTGTATATGACTCCTACTTTTGTGTTCACATTTATACTTACATACTATATATATGAGTTTCCAATTTAAATAAATTCCTTATATTCAATTACTACACCTTTTAGCTACCAAGTATGCATGAAAGGTATTTTCCTTCTCCATATGCGTCTTCAGAATTTCTACCAACCCTAAACTGAATTCTTTGGATTTTAGAACTCCATTTATCATTTACTAGTTGCTATATTTTCAGATTTATTTCCTATGCCTAAATGTGAACTTTATTATGAAAATAACAAGACACATCATCTAAACAGAATAGGTTCTGATCTAAAATATTTACTAATATATTTTTGACCTTTTCCTCTGATGTAAACTATTTTACAATTATTTTCCCTATTTTCCAGAACTATTCTTTACTTAAAAATGTGTCCCTAAATGTGAATAATAAATTAAACAGATTCATTTCAGCCCAAAATATATTTTTATCTCACTCCAAAGTTTTCTAAATACAGAGAAAGTTTTTAATTTAATTTTGACAATATGTTGTCCCACTTTTTAAATTTTAAACACTAGCCACATATTCAATTTCCCAAATTAAATATTAAACAGGGCTAAAAAGGTAAACTCACCCCACTACAGGGTCTATATTATTATTTTAACAATTTTCAGGGGTCTAGCTATACATAACAGAGGAGATTTTCCTAATTTTTATTAAGTCCAGGGGCTAAAACTGATTTTTAAATGAATTTACATGATTTTCTGAAGTTCCAGGGGCTAGATCAGAAGTTTCCGGGGCTAGCTCTTATTTCCCGAGAACCCCAGGGGGTAGCACGTAAGATTTCCCGTCTTTATAACGCGGGGCTGACATGGACCGTCCGATTTAAAACAAACGGCTGAGATTATAACGCCGAACCGGTACGCGGGGTTTTAAAGTCTACCGTGCGATTTAAAATAAACGGTGCACAAGCGGCCACGTCGCTCTGATCGAGCGCGGGCGGCGCTGCTGACGGCGCACGGCGGCGGGAGGCGGCGATCTCGCCGGAGAGTTTCGGATCTTCGGGAATTCTTCTTAGAACTGTGATTTTATGGCATAGATCGGTGGAGGAGAGGTCGAGGATCTCACCTCAGGGGTTTTCTTGAGCTCGGAGGTCCTGGAAGGCGGTCGGCGACGAGGTCCGAATTGAAACCACGGCGAGGCTCGTCGGCGCTGTGTTTAAACCGCAAGTCACCGAGTTTTCTGCACCTGCAGGGTTCCCCGGAGGCGGTGGATCAAGACCAGCGAGTTAGATCGGAATTTCCGAGCTTAGATCGGCCAGAATTCGCCGAAGAAGGCTCGGTTTCTCACCGGAGTAAAATCGACGGATCGCGTGGGAAAAACAGAACGAGGCCGGGGTTTTTATAGATGGGGAAGGGCGGCGGGGTGGTTTAGATCGAGTTTGCGTCGCACCCGATCGAAATTCGGCTGGGATTCGCAGAAATCCGGGTCGGTTTGGATTCGAGGTGAGAGTCCCGGCGCAGCGCGAGGTAGAAGAATGGCTGGCGGGCCCCGCCTGTCAGTGGGAGGAAGGAGCGCGCGCGGCTGCGGGCTGGCGCGGGTGCTGGGTGGGCCGGCTGGTGGGTTTCGGCCCACTGGCCGGTTTTTTTCTGTTTTCTTTTCTTTTTCTTTTTCTATTTCTTTTCTGTTTTGAATTTAAATTGAATTACGGTTTGAATTTAAATTGTTGCAAAACATGCAACACGTCCAAAAATTTTTAAATTCCCCTCTTAACATGATTTAGGGTCTTAACAAGATTTTTGGGGTGTTACAGCGATCGTGTCTGGGCTCGTTGGTGGTCTTTCCGGCGGTTGTACTCGGGCGAAAGGGTTTAGCTCGGTGAGTTTGCAGGCTAGGGCTTCTAAGTTGTCGGCTTAGAAAAGATGTTACGACCAAGGGGTTGTTTCGGGTTCTATTTATAACCGGGAAGAGAAGAGTCCTAATCTGATTGGATTTCAAATAAATCCTATTCAAATTGTTTTTGAGTCTTAACAACTTATCTCCAATCGATTTGGTGTGGTCACATTGTGGAAATCGTGTCGGTTTCCTCCCGTATCGGGTATGCCCAAGCTTACAGAAGAAAAACTGCTTAAGCTCTCGTCATCTCCGCGGTGATGAGCTCCGGAGGCTCCACGTGTCCAGCAGAGTCCGGGCCTCCCCTCTCCGCAGAGGCGGGCTCTGGTTGTGCCGCGTGTCTGGCGGGCGGGACCTCCCTCTTCCTCAGAGGCGAGCTCCGCGTGCGCCACGCGTCCTGGCAGGCGGGGCCTCCCTCTCCCTCAGAGGTAAGCTCCACGTGTGCCACGTGTCAGTGCCGGACCTCCCCTCTTCGGAGGTGAGCTCCGAGAGTGCCACGTGTCAGTGCTGGACCTGCCCTCTCTTCAGAGGTGGCTCCGGATGTGCCAGGTGTCTTAGCAGCACCAGACTTCCTTTCTGCTCAGGAATGAGCACCGAGGTTGACACGTGTCCAACAGCGTTGGGCCTCCTTTCTTCTCGGAGATGGGCTCTGAGGACGACACGTGTCAAGTAGAGCGGGACCTCTCGAAGGCGAGCTCCGAAGTTGACGCGTGTCCTGCGGTGTCTTCTCCTCGGAAGTGAGCTCCAAGGATGACACATGTCCAGTAGGACCGGACCTCCCGAAGGTGAGCTCCGAGAGCGACATGTGTCCCGCGTGGCTGGTCTTCTCTTTTCCGCAGTGACTAGCTCCAAAGGCGACACATGTCCTGCAGGGCTGGCCTCGCTTCTCTGCAGAGGCTAGCTCCGGGAGCAACACGTGTCCCATGGGGTCGAACCTCGCCCCTTTTTCAGAGGCAAGCTCCGAGCCTGCCACGTAACCAGTTAGCGGTGGACCTCTCCCCCTTTGCGGGGATGAGCTCCGAAGGTGCTACGTGGCCAGCGGGCCATGGGAAATGTCTACAGCGCTCCTCGGCGAACTAGAACTGGCTATTTTTAGCTATCTTTTTTATTCCTTCTCTGTTTCTACTTATTTTAAAATGTTTCTCTATATGAAATATGAATGCATGCATGATTACAAAATTGAGGTTATTACAAATCTACCCCCCTTAAATTGAATCTCGCCCTCGAGATTCGATAGTGGAGAATAGATGAGGGAATTCTGCCTTGATGTCTTCCTCACGTCCCCATGTAGCTTCGGCTTCAGTGTGATGGCTCCATTGTACCTTGCACCATCGGATCACTTTGTTCCTCGTGACCCTTTCCTTCACGTCAAAAATTCAGACAGGGTGCTCTACATAGGTTAGATCCTCTTGAAGTTCAAGCTATTCCATTGGTACTTGCTCTTCCGGTACTCTCAAGCACTTCTTGAGCTGGGATACGTGAAACACGTCATGCACGTCGGAGAGGTTCATTGGGAGCTCTAGTTGATAGGCTACCTCTCCTCGCTTGCCCAAAATCTTAAATGGCCCGATGTAGTGAGGTGCTAAATTGCCTTTGACGTTGAAACATCGTTGGTCACGGATTGGCGATATCTTAAGGTACATGAAGTCTCCTACTTCGAAGGTCAACTTTCTTCCCCTATTGTACGCATAGCCTTTTTGTCGTGACTGAGCAGCCTTCAAGTTCTCCCGTATCGTTTGGACTTGCTTCTCAGCTTCTTGCAGCACTTCGGGTCCAAACACTTGGTTCTCCCGGCTCTCATTCCAAAACAACGGCGTTCTACACCGTCTACCATACATTGCTTCAAAAGGTGACATCTTCAAGCTAGCTTGATAGCTGTTGTTATAGGAGAATTCGGCATACGGCAAGCTCCTATCCCAACTACGACCATGTTTCAAGGCTCAAGCTCTCAACATGTTTTCCAAAATTTGGTTTGTCCTCTCAGTTTGTCCATCGGTCTTCGGGTGATAAGCGGAGCTAAAATCCTGTCGTGTACCCATAGCCTCATGCAGCTTCCTCCAGAACCTAGAGGTAAATTGGGTACCATGATCTGAGACTATCCTCTTCGGGACTCCATGGCGGCACACAATTTGCTCCATGTACAGCTCGGCTAGTTGTGCAACGTTGTACTTGGTCTTAACAGGGAGGAAATGAGTGGTTTTCGTCAATCAGTCCATGATAACCCAGATGGAGTCGTAACCCGATTGAGTACGTGGCAATCCGACGATGAAATCCATACTGATGTCTTCCCACTTCCACTTGGGTACTTTCAATGGTTGCAACAGCCCAGAGGGTCTTTGATGTTCAGCCTTCACCCGTTGGCATATGTCGCATAAGGAAACATACTCAGCTATGTCCCTTTTCATACCATCCCACCAATAACAAGTTTTCAGGTCCTTGTACATCTTTGTACTGCCGGGGTGTATGGGATAAGGTGAATCATGTGCCTCTTTTAATATCGTGTCGCGGATGTGCTTCACGTTAGGCACACAAATCCTTTTTCCTAACCAAAGCGTACCCTTCTCGTCTTCTTTGAAGTTCTTTTCGATGCCTTGTCAGATTCTTTCCTTGATCTCCTTGATTTCCTCATCCGTTGCTTGACCATCTCGTATCTCTTGTTCCAGCGAAGATTGGAGTTCCATCACTTCCATCTCGTTCAAGAACCCGAGATGTAACCGTCCGAACTCCTTGCGTAGCTCGGGTGGTAGCTTCCGAACCATGAGATGGTGACATGCTCCCTTTCGGCTCAATGCATCAGCTACTACATTGGCCTTTCCGCGGTGATAGTTGATTCCAACATCATAATCCTTGATGAGGTCCAACCATCGACGTTGCCTCAAATTCAAATCCGTTTGGGTGAATATGTACTTGAGACTTTTATGATCTGTATAGATCTCACATCAGTGGCCAAGGATATAATGTATCCAAATCTTCAATGCATGCACCACGGCTGCAAGTTCCAAGTCATGTGCGGGGTAGTTCAGCTCATGGTTCTTTAGTTGCCTTGACGTATAGGCTACCACTTGTCCTTCTTGCATGAGCACACATCCAAGCCATTGTCTTGATGCGTCACAATATATGTTGAAGCTCTTGCTTACGTTTCCGGCAATACCAAAACCGGCACTGTTGTTAGCCTTTTCTTGAGCTCCTCAAAGCTTTCTTGGCACGCTGGTGTCCATTGGAAGGCTTTTCCTTTCATTAGCAATTCTGTCATAGGTTTTGCTATCTTGGAGAAGTCTTTGATGAACCGTCGGTAGTATCCAGCCATCCCAAGAAAACTCCAAATATCCCTCACGTTTTGTGGTTGGTTCCACTTCAGAATATCTCCCACTTTTCCGGGATCAACCGATACTCCTTCCTCGGAGATGATGTGGCCTAGGAACGATATCTCCTTTAGCCAAAATTGACATTTGCTGAACTTGGCATACAATTGATGCTCTTGCAGCTTCTGCAATGTCAATCTCAAATGTTCTTCATGTTCTTTCTCACTTTTTGGATACACCATGATATCATCGATGAAAACCACGACAAACTTGTCCAAGTACTCCATGAAAACCTTGTTGTGAGACCTATGTGTGCTGAATACATTGGCAATTAGGATAAAAGTTAGCATTAATATTCAAAGTTTTGAATATTGCCAAAACATTCTTCTGTGGCAAGGTCCGACAAGTTCTTTGTTAGGTCCGCCAAGTGTTGGCAAGGTCCGGAGAGCTCCTGCAAGGTCTGAAGAGCTTCTGTGAGGTCCGGAGCTTGTTTTTAGGGAGCTCCCGTGAAGTTCAACTTGTAGAACTGCAGCATCTTGTTTTTGCTTTTAACTCACAATGTTTCAAACTTGCTTTATGGGAAGGTTTGCTTAGTATTAATTTGCTAAGTTTTTGGTGTGTTTTGGTGGTTATGGCTGTTATCATTTGATATGGTTTGCAACATGCTTATGTGACGTGCTCATGTAAGGTGTTGTGGTTTTCGAACTAACGTGAGTCAAGTCGAGGACTTGTGCTCGGAAGAATTGATTGTTTATTCATGTGCAGGTGTTGCTTGAGTTCAAGACTTGGCTGTTGACAGGATCCTTGGACTAGTCTCAGGGAGGAGATGAGGTTCCAACAACCAAGTTTGGGAGGAGCTGTGGTTGAGTTGATCGGGAGGTCGCGCAGCATGTTTGGATCAAGGGCAGTGCATATGAAGGTTGCGTGTACGTCGTTGGAAGGTGTTTGCACGTGTGCAAGGAGTGCATGGACGTGGCAACATTGTTCCAAGGCGTGATGAAGAGAAGTGGACGTAAAGAATTAGTCGGAAAGGTCTAACCGGCTGGATTGCGTACTCAGGCTGAGGTTGAGTCGGATATGGCTCAAATATGGAAGATTTGAGTTGGTTATGATAGGATTTCATGCTAGGCACGAAGTTGAGTTGTTTTAAGAATGTCTAGGACGTTCCTAAGGTGTTTGGAAGTCTCACGATTGCTTCTATCTGCGAATAGGAGAGTCCTGAGCAGTTACGGTAAGTTAGGATACTAGTCCAATTAGGAGTAGGAGTCCTAGATTGGATTGATTAGCCTGAGGGCTGGCTATAAAAGCAAGGGAGGCCAGAGCTCTCGTGGGTAGAGAACTTTGGGCTGTTCCTCTTGTGTTTCTATTGAATAAAGTTCATTGTTTCGAGGAGCTTTTGTGCCTTGTTCGTCCGACTTGTTTTTCGTCAAGTCTTTCTCGCCGAGTTTCTGGACAGACCGACGTTGCTTCGGTGTTTCATTCATAACTCGAGTTTTACAGATCCGATTGACGTGATTCTCTTTGGGTTGTCTTCACAACTCAATTATTTATCATCTGTGAAATTTTCACGAGCTTCGGATCTGTAGTTTTTGAGATACACGAGTTTCTTTGCAGCGTTGCAGATCTGTTTTATATCGGGCAGAACAGATTGATCTTTGTTTAATGTTTTGATCGTATCTCAAGTTTTACTTCGTGTTTTCAAGTGATTCTTGTTGCATTAGATCCGTGACTTGATTCTATACCTCTCTACTTGATTTTTCACGGTTGAACACGTTTTAAAACACTTGCACACACAGTTTCTTTAACCAATTGATTTTTTGCTGAGGGGTTTTTGTTGTTTCCGCTGCGAAAAGTTTTAATCTACCATTCACCCCCCGTCTTGTAGCTTTTCACGTGCTCTTCGATCCTACACTTGTTCATGAGGTACATGAAATATGCGGGTGCATTCGTTAATCCAAAAGACGTGACGGTATATTCATACAAACCATACCGTGTTCGAAAGGCAGTCTTGGGTATGTCGGAGGGCTTAATCTTCAGTTGGAAGTATCCCGACAGAAGATCAATCTTGGAAAAGACTCGGCTCCCTTCATTTGGTCGAACAGGTCCTCTATTCGGGGCAGCGGGTATTTATTCTTGATCGCCACCTCATTGAGAGACCTATAATCCACACATATCCTTTGGGTCCCATCCATCTTTTCCACGAAGAGCACGGGGGCTCCCCACGGTGACGAGCTTAGGCGTATAAAACCCTTCTCTAGCTGCTCCTGAATTTGCTTCTTGAGCTCCACTAGTTCGTTAGCAGGCATCCTATATGGTCTCTTTGCTATAGGTGCAGTTCCGGGTCCCAAGTCAATGGAAAACTCATTGTCTCGGTCAGGTGGCATACCTGGAAGTTCTTCCGGAAACACGTCCGAAAATTCTTGAACCACCGGAATGCTTTCCAATGTTGCTCCTTCGACGTGGTTCAACGTTGCCTTCGCAGTTGTTGGTTGGGCTGACTCGAACTCACTACGAGTACCGTGCTCATTTGTCAACTGCACGCTCCTCTCAGCACATTGGATCACTCCGTTGTGCTTGCTTAACCAATCCATTCCGAGTATTATGTCAAGCCCTTGGGAATCTAGGACAATGAGGTTGGCAAGGAAGTCTACCCCCCCTATTTTAAGGTTTACTTTCGGACATACTATATTAGTCCTCATCTCTCCACCGGGAGAATTAACCAACATAGTATATTTCAAGTGTGATATGGGTAGATTATACTTGGCAACATACTTTGATGATATGAATGAATGTGATGCTCCAGAATCAAATAAAATGGTGGCTGGGTTGGAGTTGGCAAGGAACATACCAATCACGATGTCCTCAGCCTGTTGCGCTTCCTCAGCAGAAACATGGTTCACATTGCCATGAGCGTAGCTCTGCTGTCCCCGGTTGCCTTAGGTAGCTCCTCCGTTCGGCCGTGGATTCTGCTTGGGCACGTTGCTTGGCTGTCCAGGACCTTTCCTCGGGCATTGATTCGCAAAGTGTCATGTTTCTCCACATGCAAAGCATGCCTTGTTGCCCAAGACAGAAGGTACGTTGGGACGAGGGTTTTGAGCATAAGCACCCATGTTAGGACGGGACGCCGGAGGCAAAGACACATGAGGTGCTTGCATGGCAGGATGTTGCTGTGGTGGCTGATTAGGGCGAAAAGTAGGAGCGGATGAGCCATACTGTGGTTCAGCTGGGGGCATGTACCGAGGGCGTACGTTGCTCCCTTGTGGCTGGTATGGCATCTTTCTTTTGCCCTCTTGCTCGATCTATCGGATCTTGCTCTCAACCACTATAGCTTTGTCAACAAGTTTATGGAAGTTCGCATAGTCATTATTGAGGAGCTGAACTTGAATCTCATTGTTCAACCCTCTCATGAACAAGTACTGCTTCCGTTGGTCTGTGTTGACATCTTCGGGGGTATACCGTGATAGTTGCGTGAACTTGTTGAGGTATTCATTCACGCTCTTCCTTCCTTGGCGGAGACCTTCGAACTCTTGCCTTTTAAGCATCATGACATCAGCAGGGATATAATGAGATCGGAAACTATCCTTGAACTCGGTCCAAGTAATAGTCTCCGGGTTGTCATGAGCATTACAAAGGGCGTCCCACCAGTCAGCGGCTGCTCCCATAAGTTGGTGTGATGCGAAGAGAACTTTCTCTCGGTCATTACATTGAACTATGGCAAGCTTCTTCTCCATGGACTTCAACAAGTCATCAGCCTCCATAGGAACATTAGCTTGTGCAAAGGTGGGTGGTCGAGTCCTCATGAACTCTCCAAGTCTGTTGTGAGCCGGCGTTGGTGGCGGTGGTGGTGGCGGTGGTGCAGCAACGGGGTTGTTGTTTTTGGCTTGCAGCTGACCCAAAGTTTGGATCATGGTGTACATGAGCTGATTCTGCATAGCCATCAACCTTTCAAGGTTGTTCCCACCAGCCTCGGGGTTGAAGTTCCCAGGAACCTCAATGTGGTCATCCTCTTGGTTGCTACGGACTTTCCTCCTTTGTCGGCCGGCGTTTTCCCTCACCATCTGTGAGAGAGAGTTGGATAGAATAGAGGTTAGAAGGTTAGATGGATCCCCCTAACTATATGCATCAAGATGGATGGTCTACATATATTAGCCTATATGAGGATGTGAACAAGTGCCGAAGCATCTCACATCTCTCTACTATGTGCGGATATGGACAACGCTGAAACGTCCCACAACTCACATTAAACACACAAGCAGAAACAATCATCACAAGGTTCAACCAATCCTATTCAAGCTTCTATTCAATGGGGTCCTATGTGGTTTGGTGTGGTACCAATCTGTGATTAATCTGTGACTTTGTCCTATGGTCAAGGTGGTTCCAATGCCAATCTATGCACTCTACCTAGGCTTGCATCCTGTGGTCAGCATGGCTTCTAATACCAATCTGTTACTAGGCATGCGTCCTACGGTCAACCGTGGTAGCTTTGGTACCAATCTGTGAATTGTACCAATCTGTGACCTTATCTAGGCTTGCAACCTACAGCCAACCATGGTAGCTTAATGCCAATCTGTGACTAGGCGTGGCAGCTCTGAAACTAATCTGTGATCTTATCTAGGCTTGCGACCTACAGTCAACCATGGTAGCTCAATATCAATCTGTGGTCTTACCTAGGCTTGTGACTTACGATGAACCGTGGTATCTATGCCATCTGTGATTTCTATCTAGGCGTGTGACCTACGATCAACCATGGTAGGTTGATACTAATCTGTGATTTCTATCTAGGTGTGTGACCTACGATCAACCGTGGCTCTGATACCAATCTATGACACCCCGGTTCTGTGAAAAAAACCACGGAACCCGGACTGATGCATATGTGTGCCTAGGATGTTCATCACACATACACATTTAATCCACAAACTGAATTTAGAATATATATATAACCATGAATGAATATGTTCAAGTACTTTATTACATCAATCTCTATTGCAGCGGAAGTCTCTAATCTATTCTAGCAGCGGAAGTCTTTATTCTAGCAGTGGAAGTCTTCTAACTAGTGCGGAAGCAAACTAAGCAACAGCAGCGGCTCCATCTCTACTCCACAGGCAAGGTTGAGGGTAGATCACGCCCCTAATACTTCACGTGGTCTTCATAGTACTCCTCTCCTGTTGCTGATGATGTATGATAATGCAAGGGTGAGTACATGACGTACTCAGCAAGTGCAGAAAGTATGACATGTAGCTTATAACAAGGTAGGTATAAAAAGGCTCATTGCAGAAAGCAAAGTTTATTTCTCAAAACATGATAAAAACGGCAACTAGATTTAAATGAATGTAATCCCAACATGTATTTAAACATCAACATACCTCCATCATGATTCACCACTTTTCATGTCTCTTCCAGACATTTATCTTTCTCAACTTTTCTCATGCTCATGAATACCATCTCGTATTCACTACCATCTCATCTCATATTCAATTTCCGTCTCATAACCGAGACCAAAGCTCATTACCATGACTCAACAGTCATGAAACCAATCTCATTACCCAGACTCAACAGTCTCGAAAACCAAATCCAAAGACCAAACCATAACCAAACCAATACCATCCCAATAACCAAAACCGAACCATCCAAAACCATACCCATCTAATCATGGAAGTTGGCCAGGTGCTTGTGACCGGAAGTAAGGCTATCATGATAGTTTTATACTCTACAGAGTTTGCACCACTTTACCCACAAATTTGTGATTTCGTCACCTGTCGGCAACTGCAAAACCTCCATTATACCAGTGCACAACCGTCGGTGTATGCACAAGAGATCACAAAATAGCCTTTACAAAGGGGTTACTAGATGTATGGACTCACTAAGGTTTCACCAGCAGGCTAGAATCTCCAATTCTCCCACCTACGGTCCCCCACTTGTGCTATGCCGTTCCCAGGGTAGTCCTCTCTCGACTCCCATTCCCTGTGCCGTCCACGGTCAATAACAATCTAGCAACTTACCTAATTAGTCAGCTAAGCCGCACCCATACTTGGCCTTGTGGTGGCACTTTATTCCTGGCATGTGCTCGCATGAACCGGTCCTTAGATCTACGGCAAGTAAACCACCATCTCATTCTACCTCATCCATGAACCAAGCTTGCCTAGATCTCCCCCGATTCATGTTCATAATCATCAAGTTCTCATTAACATTATTCTCATGAGTGCAGTAGCTAGACACATTCTATCGCTTCCCATATCCCGTAGATTAGCGAAGTAGAAAAGAAAAAGACCATACCCGACTCATTAACTTCCCTGGCGACAAGGGTGGTTAACAAAACTTGTAAACTTCTATAAAAGGGTTTCCCATCAAGTTGACTCAGCATACACAGTTTTCGCAAACAAAACAGTTTCCAAAAACATGGGATCAATATGGTAAAGGGCCACTTGCCTTGTTTCTATGGCTCCTGTTGCTCACGAATCATAAAGTCTTGTTGTTGTAGCTCGTCGTAGATAGCTCCCTGAACTTGTCCTCCTACTCACGATCACGCATATACAAGGTTCACAGCAATCAATTATCATGCACAAACTTTACTCAAGATGCAATGATGCATATGCATGCTAATCCTATGGTGCTGTTTTATTATATCAGTTTGTACGTGTTCTTGCATGGCTTGCATGGGTTTTACGATGAACAAATGTGTACTGATCAAAGTGGACGTGGTAATGATCTTGACTCAAGATCAAGATCAAACCGATAAACACGTGATCTATCCACATGAAAAACTTCTGTTCGAAGGGATCGAAGGAAACAGATGCAAAGAAAACCGTGATCTCGTCGTAAGGTGGTAATGGAGACCTACCTTACTTCCTTCGGGTCCTTCCTCCTAGTAAAAACAGATCGTCGGCTCTCCTCCGGCGATGGCGACCGTGTCTGGGCTCGTCGGCGGTCTTTCCGGCGGTTGTACTCCAGCGAAAGGGTTTAGCTCGGCGAGTTTGGAGGCTAGGGCTTCTAAGTTGTCGGCTTAGAAAAGATGTTACGATCAAGGGGTTGTTTCGGGTTCTAATTATAATCGGGAAGAGAAGAGTCCTAATCGGATTGGTGTGGTAACATCGTGGAAATCGTGTCGGTTTGCTCCCGTATCGGGTATGCCCACGCGTACAGAAGAAAAACCGCTTAAGCTCTTGTCACCTCCACGGTGATGAGCTCCAGAGGCTCCATGTGTCCAGCAGAGGTCGGGCCTCCCCTTTCCGCAGAGGCGGGCTCCGGTTGTGCCGCGTGTTAGGCGTGCGGGACCTCCCTCTTTCTCAGAGGTGAGCTCCACGTGCGTGACGCGTCCTGGCAGGCGGGACCTCCCTCTCCCTCAGAGGTAAGCTCCACGTGCGACACGTGTCAGTGCCGGACCTCCCCTCTCTTCGGAGGTGAGCTCAGAGAGTGCCACGTGTCAGTGTCGGACCTCCCCTCCCTTCGGAGGTGGCTCCGAAAGTGCCATGTGTCCTAGCAGTGCCGGACTTCCTTTCTACTCAGGAATGAGCTCCGAGGTTGACACGTGTCCAATAGTGTCGGGCCTCCTTTCTTCTCGGAGATGGGCTCTGAGGACGACACGTGTCAAGCAGGGCGGGACCTCTCGGAGGCGAGCTCCGAGGCTGACGCGTGTCCTGCAGTGTCTTCTCCTCGGAAGTGAGCTCCGAGGATGACACGTGTCCAGTAGGACCGGACCTCTCAGAGGTGAGCCCCGAGAGCGACACGTGTCCCGTACGGCTGGTCTTCTCTTTTCCGCAGTGACTAGCTCCGAAGGCGACACGTGTCCTGCGGGGCTGGCCTCGCTTCTCCACAGAGGCTAGCTCCGGGAGCAACACGTGTCCCACGGGGTTGAACCTCGCCTCTTTTTTAGAGGCAAGCTCCGAGCCTGCCACATAGCTAGTTAGCGGCGGACCTCTCCCCCTTTGCGGGGATGAGCTCCGAAGGTGCCACGTGGCCAGCGGGCCGCGGGAAATGTCTACAGCGCTCCTCGGCGAACTGGAACTGGCTCTTTTTAGCTATCTTTTTTATTCCTTCTCTGTTTCTACTTATTTTAAAATGTTTCTCTATATGAAATATGAATGCATGCATGATTACGGAATTGAGGGTGTTACAATCCTCCTTCTCCTTTCTTTTTGCGCTTTCTTCCTAATTTCTTTTAAGAACCTGCGCTCATCTCAACAATTTTTGTTAGGGTCTCATTTGTTTGTCATAAATCAACCAAAACCCACAAGGGATGCCTAGATGCACTTTCACTGGCTCATGGGCAATCATCGACAGACTCGTGGCATTCAAGGGCCACCTCTACGTGCCGCCTACGTCGCTGCTCCTCCACGAGCTTATCTCCACAGTACACGACGACGGCCACGAAGGCATGCAACGTACACTGCACCGCCTACGTCGCAATTTCTTCTTCCCCGGTCTCCGGCAAGCGGTCCAGGACTTTGTACGTGCTTGCATCACATGCCAGCGTTACAAGTCGGAACATCTGCACCCGGCTGGCCTGCTCTTACCTCTACCCGTGCCTACGGCGGTTTGGATGGACATTGGGCTGGATTTCATCGAGGCACTGCCACGTGTCCGCGGGAAGTCTGTCATCCTCACGGTGGTTGACAGATTCAGCAAGTACTGCCACTTCATTCCCCTCTAACACCCATACACGGCGGAGTTGGTGGTGCAGGCTTTCTTTGCCGAGATAGTACGCCTTCACGGTGTACCACAGTCCATGGTTTTGGATCGAGACCAAACTCCATCTTATGGCAAGAGTTGATGCGCCTCATCAGCACCGAGCTGCATGACTTCGGCTTTTCACCCCCAGTCCGACGGCCAGACAGAGGTCGCCAATAAGGTGATCTCCATGTACCTGCGCTGCTTCACCGATGATCATCCTCGACAGTGGCTACGTTGTCTGCCCTGGGCGGAGTACATCTACAACACCTCCTACCAGTCCGCACTCCACGACACTCTGTTCCGGCAGGTCTATGGCCGTGACCCACCCTCCATTCCCTCTTATGAGCCCGGCGAAACAAGGGTGGCGGCAGTCGCCAAGAACATGGCGGACTGAGACGAGTTCCTAGCTGACGTCCGCCTCTGCCTCGAGCAAGCTCAAGCCATCTACAAGCGCCACTACGACAGACATCACAGAGATGTCCGCTATGAGGTGGGCGAGTGGGTTCGGCTGCAACTGCAACAACGAGCTGCCTCTTCGCTGCACGTACCTACATCAGGGAAGCTCAAGCCGCGCTTCTACGGACCATAACGCATCACCGCAGTCATCCAAAATGTCTCCTATAAGCTGGAGCTGCCTCCCCGAGCCTGCCTCCACGACGTGTTCCATGTGGGCCTCCTGAAGAAGTCCGTGGGCACTCCACCGACCTCACCTCCAGCGCTTCCACAGATCCACAACGGTGCCGCCGTGCCGGAACTGGAACACATTCTCCATTCTCGTTTGGCCAGGGGTATTCGCCAGCTACTGGTACACTAGAAGGGCGAGACGGTGGCGTCGGCCATGTGGGAAGATGCCGACAGCTTCATCGACCGCTATCCTGGTTTCCAACTTGAGGATGAGCTGCTCGTCGAGGGAGGAGAGATGTCATGTGGGGCCAACATTATCAGCGCCGGCCCAGGGACCAGGCACACAATTCAAACGTAGACGCACTTTAGGAAAGAAATAAGTGCCAATCGGCATGCATGACAAGCCAGGATCAAGGAGGATTGGTTTCTTTTTGCATTTTAAGAAACAAATAATTGAGAATAAGCATGGAAGGCAGGATATGATCAGGGGAGGTTTGTTTCCTTTGATAAAAGATTAGTTTCCTTTGTTAGGCAGGCTGCGAGCCTATATATTGGAGGGAGTATGTACTCCTGAGGAATAATAAAAGAACTACTATTCCACTCTCCCTGTTCTCCTCTAAAACTCACCCTCTTCAACAATCGGGCAGCCGGGCAAAAACCCCGATGCCCCTACAGGCAGCGCCTACGAGCTACGTAGCCAGGGGCCCGCCGTCTTGGGCGCCGACGCCCTTGACAATGATACATGTCTGGAAAGGTTTTGAAGTGCCCTACCACTTTTCTTTAGAGTATTAGAGTAGAATCACAAACTAAGTTGCTGAAAATTCCAGATGAGTGCAAACTGTCCAGAAACAGGGCAGAGCAAAAACCTCTCTGGAATTTTCTTTTTTCCTATCATAACTCTTAGGATAAAATTTTCTAAGGGTCATGTTATATACCGTTGGAATGCTCATGAAATAGGTTAGAACTTTGTAACTCAAAGTTTCTCCAAATTTGGAGCAGTAGGGTGTGCAAAATAAAGATCAAATCAGCCTCTTGAAAAAGAAGTGCTGCTGAAATTTTTCCACATTTCTGTTAACTTTGAAATATTATAAATTTTGATCCAGAATTGATCTTGATGCAAATAAGTACTCAATGAAAATATATTGAAGTTATCTTTAAGTTTTATGTTCAACTTGAGTTATGAAAATGCTATTAACTAGATCAAAAACTGTATTAAGTACAGACTGTTTAATTATGACCAGAACTGGTCAGTTAGAGTTAATAATTGGGATGGCATGAGCATGAATTCAATTTGTGCTTCCTTGTTTTACTTAACCAGTCCTATTTTATTTTCTATCATCTTGCTGTAGATTTGATTATTTGATTTAATCAAATCTCTTCTTCCACAAATGACAGATATTGGAACTACACTGGTCAACGGATGGGTTCATTCGTTTGGACAAAATTTTCCAGGTTTCGTGGCGTTGTTGCTGCGAATGTTGCAATACTTCGGGAATACCAAAGCCCCACGCTATTGGGGAAAAGAAACGACGGACAATGGGGAGACATATTGCATCATGAATTTGGGCGTCCCCGCAAGTCCTGAACCACCAGGTTGGGCACCATTCACCATCACAGTGAAGGGGCATCGCATGGAGGATCTGTGGGATATGGCGTCTCGCAGAGCCATCACGCATTTTTGCCAGCTTCACGTTAAGCAAGTGGAGACTACACCGTTCACGCTCCTACCTGTTACGGGGTTATGTCAGCAGGAGTGGGAACGGCGACAATGCAAGCTAACGAATTTATTCAACCCCAATTCAACTTGAGGTTGTCTACCACTAGTTTTTATGCCTCTGCCAGCAAGTTAGTGATTGATGGTCAAGATAGGACCATCGAAGAACTTATGGGTGAGCTGAATCAGTCTAACACTCGTGAGGATCAGCTCCAACATGAGAAGAATTCACTGCATGCATATCTGGCCCTGGCAATCCATCAGCTAATGGTGACTGAAAATAAGCTGCAACGCACTCAGGAAGAGTTGCAGCAAGTCCGGGATGAGCTGAATGTGAGTCCACAAACGGTGGGTGCCCAATTGCACCACATTAATGTACTCCCAGAAGAGAGGAATGACGCCATAGAGGCAGCGCAGAATTGGGAGCAAGACTGGATGTCTCCTCAGGACGAGTTAAACACTGTACAACCTATTTTGGAGCCGGTCTTTGTCCAACAGGTTGAGTTGGTAGCTCCGGGGGAACCAGAACCTGAACCCGAAGCTATGGTAATTGATGCTGAGCCTGAGCTCATTGTCCCAGTTTCAGACTCCAAACCCGAGGAGGATCTAGAGGAGCCTGAACCGGCATCCAACGAAGAGTAGTCGTCAGGTGGTAGTAGACATCGAGGAGGGTTGTTCCTACTCTGTTGTATTGTGATGACCATGTGTGTGTCATATTATAAATAGTAGTGTTGTTGTAGCATAAGTGACCGCGTGGTGTAACATCTTGTGGTGACCATAAGAATAGAGATGACCTGCAGGCTAGAGTTCATCACTTTGGAAGTGTTACTGTAACAAATGGTCCCGAGGAGATATATTGTGAATAAAGTTATGCTTTATCAATATATGAGTTTGTTTACAAGATGTTGTTCATCATTACACTTCCTACTTTTTCAATGCATCAGATTTCCTATGGTGTCACATGTTGAAATTTTATTGTAGCTGCAGAATGACTCGCACACGTTCCACGCACGAAGTCGGTGGGACTAGTCAGGGAGAAATCTCCAAGCAGCAAGAGCATGAGACACCGCAGAAGCAGCAACCACCACCTCCGATTACGTTGGCGGATGTCCTTGCTGCTATGAGGAGTTCGCGTGACGAGCAGACCGAGCTGCTGCGCACGCTCGTGCAGAATACGTCGCGTCAAGGGGGGGGGGGCATCAAGATGGAGGTTATCACCAGCCTCCGAATAGCTCATACTAGAATTTCTTGGCGACAAATCCACCGGTCTTCACAAAGGCCGATGAACCCATCGAGGTGGACAATTGGCTCCGCACCATCGAGGCGAAGTTCGGATTTCTAAAATACTCTGAACACCAGAAGGCGTTGTACGCAGCGCAACAGCTTCAAGGATCCGCTGGCACATGGTGAGCGAACCACATCGCGTCACTACCGGCGGGTTATGCCCTAACGTGGGTGGAATTCCGGGAGGCGTTTCGCGCCTACCACATACCTCCCAGTATCATGAAGAGCAAGCTCTAGGAATTTATGGAGCTGAGACAAGGAGGGAGGAGTGCTCACGAGTACTCTTAGGCCTTCAACCAACTGGCGCAGTATGCGTCAGAATATGTCAACACAGAGGACGTGAAGCGCGAGAGCTTCTACCGGGGTCTTAACCCCAAAATGAAGGACAAACTTGCACAGTTCAACCGTGGCACCTTGAACGATATGGTCAACACCGCCATTGTGCAAGAAGACGTTTCCTGTGAGTTGACCCCGAAGAAGCGGAAGAGGAGTGCCCCAAAGGGAAGCAGGGGAAGCAATCCCCAAAAGTACCGTATGGTGTATCGCTTACCATACGTTCAGAGGTGACAACCATCAGTGCGACAGCCGATGTTCCATGGTCGGCAATTTAACATGCCCAGCTTCCGACCACCTCTGCCACAACTGCAACGGGGATTTCCGCGTGCACTTCCACCTCCACAGCGTGCACCCAGATTCCGTCCCCAAATCAGCGGGGGACCGACAGACTACACGTGCTTCACGTGTGGCCGGGCCGGTAATTTTTCAAGGGAGTGCCTAGAGAAGAACAGGGCAGCGGGCATGTGATGCACCAAGGTGCAAATCATCCCCAGGGTCTGTGACATCCTGGTTCCCATCTTAATAGGATTGATATAATACTCATACCATCAAGGTATACCTTTGGACGACAAGCAATGCCTCGACATATCGCTACCCGAATTACATCGGTTTCCCGGTTCCCATATGTAAAATCCCCAAAAGTGCTAGCAACAAATTCAGCACATTCACACATAGGACAAATGAGGGGAATTAAAACTTTAAGTTATAACGGTGTGAGTTCAATGTGATTATTCAAATTTCCCAATAAACATCCAAACATGGAGATCTAAATTCATAACTTGGTTCACCGTAATCGAAGTATTAAGCCTTCCAGATTTTAGCTCATTTGGAGGGGTTTAACTATTTGTTTCAAATTAAAAGAGGAAGCACTAAAATCTGAATTTAAATTTGAAATTCAAACTCCAACTTCCTCAAACTGCAAATTTAGTTTCACAAATGGGTTCCCCATATTTGAATTACCATCCATGCAAAAATTCAGATAATTTGAGTTTGGTTTGCTATACCTTTAGAGCAATGGAAGGAGAATATTCAAATTCAAATTCCAAGAGCCAAATACAGTACAAATTCCACACCAGCATTTAATCCATTTGAATTCCAAAAATTCAAATCATGACTTGGTGTGGAAGTATAGCTTTTAATTGTGAGTATCTATGGTAAAAATATCAGTGGAAATTGAAAAGAAATGGGGAGGGTGGGCCCAGCAGTCAGCCTCACAGCTCTAACACAATCGGTTCTCGGTTTTCACCGCTGCCACCGAGCTGTTGCGCCCGCGCGGCCGGCCAAAGAGCACTGCTGACGTGCTTCCACCTGAACCCGTTTTCTCCACGTCTTAAGCCACAGAGGAGCTTCCAAACACGTGTCATCCCACGTGCACCGGCATCTTACCGAGCCACAGCCTCACTCGCGCGCGCGTTTCTTCTCTGCTCTCACCGCCCGAGCGCCTCTCGTCTCCCCGTCGCCTCCGCGATACAGGCCGCAACTCGGGCGATCCTCTACAGAAAAAACACGCGCCATCCTCTCCTCGATCTTCCGGTGAACACCTTCCTCCATTTCGTTCAGTAGCGAGGAAGTATTTTGAGGTTTACCGATCACACGTTCTCAGGACCGAGAGGGGACTCGACTTGAAATTCTTGATGATCACACCATCCCAGCTTGTTCCCTTCTAGCCGTACATCCTAGACCTTCCAACGACCCTCTAGGATCAACAACCGTCGAAAACCATCAACCATAGGTGCTGTTCTTCGAGTTTTTCCGGTCACCGGAGTGGGAGCCGCCACTGTCCTCGCCGACTAGTTTCCGGCCATCTCCAACCCTAGCCGACCCCCTCAGATTGTTTCCCGTGTCAACATAGGCCCAGGCGGCAAGTTTGAGCAAGCTCCAAGAAGTGGAGCGACGGGCGGCGAGCCTCGCCAGAGTGCGTCGCCACGGGGGGGGGGGGGGGGGGGGGGTCGGGAGGTTGACGAAGGGGGGCGGGTCCCACCGGTCAGCCTCTGCTTTTCCAGCAGGGATCGGTTTGTGGCCAGGATCTGGTGCGGTTGCGCGGGGGGGCACCCCGTGGGCCTCGGTGTGACTGCGATGTCACTGGCCCGGTTCAAACAGTGGGGCCCACAAACAGAGTTTAAATTTTTTCCCGAATTTCAGATTTAGGTCAAACTTTGAAACCCCCTAACTTTCAGTATGAATGTCCAAAATTTGTGAAACAAATTTTGTTGGATTCCTGTCAGTCAGTACTGTGCATAAACGCAAAGAAATGAGTCTGAAGATCCCTGGAATTTTCTCCGAAATGCATCAAAATTAATTTTTTGGGAATTAATTCCAGCAGATTCCTGTTATGTAATTTCCTCAAATTTGGCCATAAGATCCTTCATAACTCCAGTGATCTCCTGTACAAATTTGAGCTTCATTGGAGTAAATTTGAGAGGCTAAACTCTGATCCAAAGTTCAGCCTTCATTTGGAATTTCCAAAATAAACAGAAACTTTTTTCAGCATTTACTATCAAATTCAAAATTTTATTTCTCCATGTAGGTAGCTTGAAAAATTATGAAACAAATTTTGTTAGAACCAGGGAGACCAGCTCTAATTAGATCTTCCACTGTTATCCATGTCAAAACCTCAGATTTGGGATCAAATTTCAGAGAAGCCTTGTACTTGTGGGAATTTTGGAACCACAAGTGTCCATAAGAATTTCTCAAATTTTGCTCAAATCATCCTCAGAGAGTCTAGTATCCACTGGAAAAATCCCAAGCAAATTAAGAAACCGTAATAGCAGTAGCTAGTAATAGGAGTTTACTTCTTATAAATCATGATCACTTATACACATATTTTGTTGCATATCATATAGAGACCGAAGTTGAGGACACTCCGGAGCCATTGGAGGTTCTTCCACTAGAAGCTAACTTCCCGTTTAACTCACAACCAGGCAAGCCCCGGTTTGCATTTAATTACCTTTTACAAAGTTTTCATTTGTATCACTTATGTCTAGGGTGAAATGTTTGCATTAGAGTTAAGGTGATTGAAACCCCAGTTGCATGACTTTGAAATCCTATGGAGGATTGGGTAGTTTACAGCTTGATGAGTAAAGAATGCCGTGCTAAAGTTCTTAGGATCTCGGTAGAAGTCGAGTAGTTGGAATCTACTCGCGAGGTAGAATTTAATTACACGGGGTAGAAAGAAAGAAAGAATGGCTTAAGAATGTGAAATTGAGACCTAGCAGGGGGGATAGGATGCAGTGAGCGGTGGTCTCACGTGCGTAGCCCTGTTGGTGTCGGTTGAGGACCAAGCCGTGTGCAGCCCTGCTGGACAAGTTTGAACAGTACCGGATGCATACCGGCATATAGGAACCAACATACCGATGTAATTGGTTAACCTGGGTGCCGAGGCTTACCCAACCATTTTATAGGAGTGGGTTGAGGGTAGCAAGGTGTAAATCTGCCGGTGGGCACAGACACATTCCACGCGGGGACCTCCTGCCCGTTACAGATGGACCGGTTCGGCATTTGGGTTTCCTTTGAAAGGTTGCTGCATACAGCAGAGTAGGAAGGTGTGAAGCACCACACTTCTAAAATGGGTGTATGTGACGTGTTATCCGGGTGTCTATTGATTGCAATCACCGTCCCTCATGGTTATTTGAGTACCGCTTGTTCTCTGCGCTGTGACGTAGTGAGAATTGAAAAAGGTCAGAAAAATATGATGCATTGATCTATTAATTTTTTGAAACCATGTATGCTGTAGATGTAGAGCTCATTAAGTTTATATTCCACTTTAGGCATAACCACATCAGAGGAAAGTGTTTCTTGTTTGATTGTGGACTTCCGATGTGAGGGCTGCCTAAGGCATATTAATCTGCTGTTGTAAAACTGAAAGTAAGGATTAACATGTAGGCGTGTCTTTATCGCAATATCAATTTCCTATATTACACTCCCTGCATGTAGAGTCTCATGTTTAGGAGTGACGGTTAAGCCTTGCTGAGTCATCGTGCTCACGGTTGCTATATTAAGATGTTGCAGGTGCGACGTATGAGGAAGGCTCCGAGGATGAGGCGATGCCCCCATCAGGGTACACGGCCGAGCTGGAGCCTTGCACGCCGCCGTGACATTCGCATGATTGCTGCTAGTGTGTAGCATCCCCGGGCTGGACGGCTGCACTTTTGCATAGCTAGGCTGAGAGTGTAGCTATGAATAATACTTCTGCTGTATATTATATATTGTAAAAGACTTCCGCTGTTTTATATAAAATAAAAATGTGTATGTTGTTCTTAATCTTTTCATGTGTGCTATTGGGTGCCGCATCACGCGGCACCACCCTCTGCGATCCCGGAGTGGGAGGAACACGGGGTGGCTCCCCCACACCATATAGCCGGTATGTCTTTGGTACAGTTCTAGCTTGTTCAACAGGCCCACACACGGCTCGGTCCTCAACTGACAAAAGCAGAGATATGGTAACACAGGCCCCCAAAGTCCTGCTGCTCCGACTCTTTGGTCGGTCTCATTTTTCATGTCATGTGGTTCATGAGCTATCTCAACCCGATTGGTGTGCCTCTAAGCCTATTCTCGTGAGTAGTTCCAACTACTTGACTTGTACCAAATCCTATACCATTGTAAGCATTGCTGTGGCTACTCGAGGTTGAAAACCTAGACTCAAACTGTGGGGACCACCCCGTGGTTCATCCACTCCAGGGTCGCAGAGGGTGGTGCCGTGCGATGCGGCACCCAACAGCACACACGAAAAGAATTAAGAACAACATACAAACTTTTATTTGAAATAAAACAGCGGAAGTTTTTTTACAAAACTTAATTATACAGCGGAAGTAATGTACATAACTACTCTCTAATCCTAACTAAGCGAAAGTGCAGCCGTCCAGCCCGGGTACGCTACACACTAGCAACATGTAACCGGAGATCACGGCGGCGTGCAGGGCTCCAGCTCGGCCATGTACCCCAACGGGGGCATCGCCTCGTCCTCGGACCCCTCCTCATAGCTCTCACCTACATACAGCTCAAATATTGCAACCGTGAGCACGATGGCTCAGCAAGGCTTAACCGACTACCCTAGGCATGGAACTCTACATGCAAGGATGTGTAAAATAGGAAAAAGGACTTTGCAATAAAGACACGCCTACATGTTGAACCTTACTTTCAGATTAATAGCAACAGTTTAATGAGCCTTAGGCAGCCCTCACATCGGAAGTCCACAATCAAACAAGAAACGCTTTCCTCCGATGTGGTGATGCCCAAAGTGGAATATAAACTTAATTAGCTCTAGGACTACAGCATACAAGGTTTCAAGATATTAATAATTCAATGCAGCATATTCAGTTGGCTTATTTCACTTCTTACTACGTCACAGCACAGTGAACAAGCGGGTACTCAAAAAACCGCAAGGGACAGTGATTGCAATTAGGAGACACCCGGATAACACGTTGCATATACCCACTTTCAGAAGCGTGATTCCACACCCCTTCCTACTCTGTTGTATGCAACAACCTTTCAAAGGCAACCCAAATGCCGAACCGGTCCATCCGTAACGGGCAGGTGGTCCCCGCATGGGGCATGACTGTGCCCACCAGCAGTTTTACACCTTGCTACCCTCAACCCACTCCTATAAAATGGTTGGGTAAGCCTCGGCACCTAGGTTAACCAATTACATCGGTTTCGTGGTTCCCATATGCCAGTATGCATCCGGTACTGTTCGATACTTGTCCAGCAGGGCCGCACACGGCTCAGCCCTAAATCAACACGAACAGGGCTACGCACGTGAGACCTCCGCTCACTGCATCCTATCCCCCCAGCTGGATCTCATTTTCACCACTTTAAGCCATTCTCTACCTCTTATCATCCCGTGTGATAACTACCTATCTCGCGAGTAGATTCCAACCACTTGACTTCTACCGAGATCCTAAGAACATTAGCACGGCATCCTCTACTCGTCGAGTTTGTAAATTACCCAACCCTCCATAGGATTTAAAGGTTATGCAAGTGGGGTTTCAATCACCCTAACTCTAATGCAAGCAATTCACCCTAAACATAAGTGATACAAATGAAGAATTTGCAGTACTTAAATGCAAACTGGGGCTTGCCTGGTTGCGAGTTAAATGAGAAGTCAGCTTCTGGTGGGAGGACGTCCAACGGCTCCGGTGCGTCCTCAACTTTGGTCACTATTATGAAATGTAGCAAAATACATGCATAAGTGTTAAGGGCTTATAAGAAGTAAAATTCTATTCATAGCTACTGCTATTAAGGATCCTTAATTGGCTTTGGGACTTTTACAGTGGATACTGGACTCTCTAAGGATGATCTGAGCAAAATTTGGACAAATGTCATTGCACAATGTAGTCTACAAAATTCCTACAAGTACAAGGATTCTCTAAATTTTGAGCCCAAATCAGGAGCTTTGACATAGCTAACAGTGAAATATCTTATTAGGGTAAGTCTCTATGGTTCTAACAAAATTTGTTTCACCATTGTTGGAGCTACCAACAGAGAGATATGAATTTTTGAAGTTGGATAGGAGTTCTGAAAAAGTTTCTGTTTAAATTTGAATTTTCAAATAAGGGCTGGACTTTGTAAGGAAATTTAGCCTAGCAAATGAACTCCAATGGAGCTCAAATTTTTACTGTAGATCAATAACTATGAAAAGGATTTGCTGCCCAAATTTGGGAATGTTTCATAAAGAATTGCTCCTGAAATAAATCTCCAAAGGATTTACTAAAAACAATTATACAGAAATTCCTGGGCATTTTCATAGCAAGAAATTTGTTTCTCTGTGAAGTACTCCTCATGAGGATTACAACAAAATTGGTTTCACAATTTTTGGAAGTTTCTACACAAAGTTATGGCTCTCCAAAGTTTGCACTAGAATAGGAAAATCTGGAAAAAGTTTAAACACTGCCCCTGGGTCCCACTCTCCAGTCCTCGTCTTCTACCTCGCGCCAAAACAGAGAACCCAGCGGTTTACTCTGGCGAGGATCACCGGAAGGCATTTCCTGGCCACCTCCCAGCCTCCTAGTCGCCGCTCCCTCCTGTTACAACCCGCTGAACTCTCTGGGAGGGTCGCCGACGGCGGTAGCTCACCAGAAATCACTGCACACCGGCAACAGTGAGACCTAGGTCTCCGGCGAGGTCGCGGCGGCCTATTCCTTCACCAATTGATCGGGTTTTTTGCTCTAGAGCATCAGGGAATTGTGTAGACGCTTGACATGGAGCCCAAACGGATCGGGGAGCGCTGCAAACCCATCGGCACCGTGCGCCCGACGGGGTCCGGCGGTGCGCCATGATCAAAACATGGAAATTCTCCCTCTACACCCCGTATCTAGGTCTAAAACCGATGGAGGAAGTGTGCCAGGACGTTAGTAAGCTTTGTGCACAGCTTTAATCAAGAAGAACACGAATTAACAAAGAATTTGGCAAATTCCTACCTTGGGGTCGGTTTGTACCGCCCGTGAGAAAAACTCAAAATTCTCCTTCTGTGATCAACGGTTAGGGCTGAGTTTTGGGCTTGAGCAGCTAGGGTCGAGGGTGCACCGAGGGGCTGGCTTGCTTTGGCTTGATCTTGCTCGGTGTGAGCTATCCACGGTGACCTCGCTCTGTTTTTCAGTGTTTACCCGAGAACCGCAGCACCTTTGCTGTTTCTCGGTGCAAACAGGCTCAGGACAGGGGAGGAGAAGGGCTGGCCGGCTAGAACACTGGTGGGTGCAGCTCTTTGCTTTTGGGAGCTCGAGCAATCGAGCTCGGTTGCTGTGGTGTGATCGGAGAAGAACCGGCAGCTGTGTTCTGCGTGAAGGAAGCGGCTGAGGCGCAAGTACGAGCTGAGGGAAAGCGAAGTAGCTCCGGTGCACTCTTTGCCATGATCCAGCCGAGCAAAACTCAGGCAGCAGGAGGTGGCACGGTGCTCTCTCGGGAGCAGGTTCAACCGAGAGCTGGCGGCCGCTCGGTGTTCGTCCGAATTCAGCAGAGGCGGTAACACATTTGTGTGGCTGACAAAGGGGTCCCACCACCTCTAATTTTTATCCAATTTCCACTGATAATTTTTCCCCAGCTACACATAATTAAAGTCCATACTGCCACCCCAAGTCATGGTTTGAAAATTTGAATCCAAAATGATTTGAATTCTGGTGTGAAGTTTGAATTGGGTATGGTCATTTGAATTTGAATTGGAATTTGAATTCTCCTTTTTGCATTGCTCCAAAAACATAGCAAACCAACTCCAAAGTTTCTGATTTTTTGCATGGCTGGTAATTCAAATGTGGAGAACACAATTGTGGAAACAAATTTGCAAATTGAGGAAATTTGAATTTGAAACTGAATTTGAAATTCAGATTAGAGGGCTTCCTCTTTTAATCCCAAAAAAATATTAAAACTCCTCCAAGTGAGCTGAAATTTGGAAGGTTGAATATTTGGAATATGAAGATCCAAGTTATGCATTTAGATCTCAATGTTTGGAAGTTTTTGGAAAGTCTAAACCCTTACTTTGAACTTACACCATTATAATCCAAAGTTTTAATTCCCCTCATTTTTCCTAAGTGTACATGAGCTGAATTTTTCTTGCTACCACTTTTTGGGGATTTTACATCCCTCCCCCCTTAAAAAGAATCTCGTCCCAAGATTCCAAAAGAAATGCAAAGTTGGGGAAACATTACCAGGTATATGATGATAGCAAGTCCGGATAATTAGTTCGTAGATATTCCTCGCTTTCCCACGTCGCCTCATCAGCGGTATGGTTACTCCACAAGACCTTGAAGAACCATAAGGTCCGGTTTCTTGTGGCGTGAGTCTTTTCATCGATAATCCGGATTGGATACTCCGTGTACGTGAAATCCGGTTGAAGAACTTCTATGTCTTCAGTGCGGATTTCAGCCGAGGGTCTGAGACACTTCCTAAGCTGAGAGATGTGGAAGACATTGTGAATCCCTGCGAGCGACGCCGGTAAATCCAGGCGATAGGCCATGGGTCCGCATTTTTCAAGGATGGCGAACGGACCAATGAACTGCGGTGCAAGTCTACACTTCACTCCGAAATGATGAACTCCCTTCATCGGAGACACACGGACATAAACATGGTCCCCGATGTCGAAGTGGAGAGGGCGGCGTCTTTTATCCGCATAGCTTTTTCTGATGAGATTGAGCAGCCTTGAGATTGGCTTGTATTACTCGCACTCGTTCTTCAGCATCATTCACAAGTTTAATGCCGTAGATAACTCGCTCGCCGGACTCGCACCGGTTGAGAGGTTTGCGGCATTTCCGGCTGTAGAAAGCTTCATACGGCGCCATCTTGATGCTAGCTTGATAGCAATTGTTATAAGAAAACTCCGCTAACAGCAAATGATCGTCCCAATTCTTGCCGTGGTGGATGGCACGAGCGCGAAGCATGTCTTCAAGCACTTGATTCACCCGTTCAGTTTGACCATCCATCTGCGGGTGATACGCGGAGCTGCGGATCAGTTTGGTCCCCAACGACGCGTGCAGATGTTCCCAAAACAGAGTGATGAACAGCACACCACGATCTTAAATAATGGAGCGGAGAACACCGTGCAAGCACAAAATCCTTGTGATATACAACTCCGCATATTGCTTGGCCACGTACTTTGTATGTACGGGGATAAAATGAGCCGACTTGGTTAGTCGATCGACTATTACCCAAATCGAGTCATGCTTGTGGGACGTTAGAGGTAAACCAACAACGAAGTCCATGCTGATATCCTCCCACTTCCACGCCGGAATGTTCAATGGTTGCAGCTGTCCGGCTTTACGCATATGGTCGGCTTTCACACGCCGACACGTATCACA
Organism: Neostapfia colusana; assembly: GCA_030760725.1. NCBI lineage: Eukaryota > Viridiplantae > Streptophyta > Magnoliopsida > Poales > Poaceae > Neostapfia > Neostapfia colusana. The sequence continues at coordinate 25,425,185 of JASWHV010000011.1, forward strand.
TTCGGATATGTACTTTGCGATTTCTCTTTTCATCCGTGTCCACCAAAACCTGGTTTTCAGATCTTGGTACATCTTGTTGCTTCCCGGCTTAATAGAATACTTGGACAAATGAGCTCCGTCCAAGATTTTATTCCGAAGCTTCATATCATGGGGTACCACTATTCGGTCTTTAAACCATAGAGTGTCGTGTTCATCTCTTCGGAAGCATTTCATTTCGCCATTCTCCATTCTTCTCCGAATGTGCGACATTCCCATGTCTTTCTTCTGAGCTTCAATAATCTCCTCTCTTATGGTAGGGATGAGAGCAAGATTATATAATGCCCCATGTGGAACCAAGTACAAACTTGGCTCCTCCTCTTCAAGTGGGGTGATGGACAGATTGTTGACATGAGATTTGCGGCTTAAGGCGTCGGCAACTACGTTTGCCTTTCCGGGACGGTAGTGAATCTCGATTTCATAGTCTTTGATCAGTTCTAGCCATCTCCGTTGCCGCATATTCAACTCTTTTTGAGTGAATATATATTTCAAACTCTTATGGTCGGTGTAGAGGTGCACTAAATTCCCGAGTAAATAGTGCCTCCACATTTTCAAGGCCAACACCACAGCAGCGAGCTCAAGATCATGAGTCGGATAGTGCTGCTCGTGGTTACAAAGTTGACGTGAGCCATAGGTGTCCACTCTTCCTCCTTGCATCAATACACAGCCAAGCCCGATACCGACGCATCACAATATACGTCGAAGGGCTTGGTTGTATCCGGTTGAGCTAACACCAGGGCTGTTGTAAGATGCTTCACTAATGCTTGGAAAGCTTCTTCACAAGCTGAGTTCCAAACATATTTGATCCCCTTCTTCAACAGTTCAGTCATCGGCTTAGCAAGCTTGGAGAAGTTTGGTATGAATATCCGATAATATCCTGCTAACCCGAGGAAACTCCTGACTTCGTGGACTGATGTGGGTGACTTCCATTTCAGCACTTGTTCGATTTTGCTCGGATCAACGGCAATGCCTTCTGCAGAAATAATATGACCAAGAAATGGCACTTGGCTGATCCAAAACTCGCACTTGCTGAACTTGGCATAAAGCTTATGGTCTCGCAATCGTTGAAGCACGATATGCAGGTGTTCGGTGTGTTCTTCTTCAGACTTGGAGTAAACAAAGATGTCATCTATGAACACCACCATGAACTTGTCCAACTCCGGCATGAACACTGAGTTCATGAGATACATGAAATGTGCCAGGGCGTTAGTGAGACCACGGACATGACGAGGTATTCATACAACCCATATCTCGTCGATAAGGCCGTCTTCGGAATATCCTCCGCTCGGATCTTGATTTGATGATATCCGGAGCAAAGATCCATCTTTGAAAATACACTCGCACCCACAAGTTGATCGAAGAGAATATCGATGTGGGGCAGTGGATGTTTATTCTTGATGGTGACGGCATTGAGAGGTCTGTAGTCCACACACAACCTCAAGGTTTCATCCTTCTCCTTCACAAACAGCGCCGAGCATCCCCATGGCGAGGAACTCGGTCGAATGAAACCCATCTTCATTAAATCGTTGAGCTGCTCCTTCAGTTCAGCCAGCTCATCCGGAGCCATCTTGTACGGTCTCCGTGATATCGGCGTCGTCCCAGGTACAAGTTCAATCTTGAACTCGACATCTTATTCGGATGGCATGCTCGGAAGATCATCCGGAAAGACATCCGGGTATTCACAGACCACACGAATATCCTCAAGTTTTGTGGCTTCCGTGTTATATGTGGCTGGAGTTTCTTGAACCGAACGGTCAAGAATAAGAACATGTGGTTCATGAACTGGAGAGTTTAAATGAACAACACGTGGAATGATGTCAAGAACAGCGCCATGGCGATGTAGCCATGACATCCCTAAAATGACATCAAGTTTCTGACTCTCTAACATGATTAGAGAAGTTGGATATAGATTTCAACCCAACTGTAATGGTGCTCTATAGACATCCTATCAGCTGTTATTTTCCCACCCGGAGAGCATATCAAGTATGAACTATTTGTGGGAATGACAGGCAATTGATATTTAATAACATAAGACTGAATTATGAAATTATGGGTGGCACCGGAGTTAAGAAGTATCACTACGGGATGATCTAAATAAGAAGACGTACCCGCGAAGACGGGTTCGCCTTCTGGCACGTCTTCGATGGCTAAGTGGTGGACGTTGCCGGGTTTTGGTGCTGGTTTTTTGGGCTGATTACGGGGCTGATTAGCACCCTGATACGGTGCTGCACCCCTGCCCTGTCGCGGCTCGGGGCAGTACCTTGAAATATGCCCGACACGGTCACACATGAAGCACGTGTAAGGTGTCGGGGTCCCTCTGACTTGAGGACGGAATCCTGGTGCACGCTGTTGAAACGGAGGTGCATGCGGAACCATCCTTTGCTGCTGCTGTTGCTGTGGTGGATACATTGGTTGGAAGCCTGGCGCATTATATTGTCGACCGCGGAACTGAGGCGGTCCCTCCGGTGGCTGCCATCTCTGACCGGATGGTGAGCGATACACCACGCGGTATTTTTGTGGTGCCCCACCACTGCTGCTCGTCAGTGTGCTGCATTTCCTCTTATCAGAACCGCGCTTGTGCTGAGCATTTTCTTGTAGAATCGCGGCATTAACTAGGTCGTTGAAGGTGCCGCGATTACTTTGGGCGAGATGGACCTTCATCTCGGAATTCAGGCCCCGGAAGAACGCATTTCGCTTGTCGTCTTCTGTTCCCACAAATCCTGACACATACTGCGCCAGCCGGTTGAATAACCTGGAGTACTCATGACCACTCCTCTCGCCCTGTCATAGCGTCAGGAACTCCTGGAGCTTCCTCTCCATAACACCGGGAGGTATATGATAGGTGCGGAATGCCTCCCGGAACTCCATCCATGTGACGGCATGGCCAGCCGGTAATGAGGCGATGTAGTTCGCCCACCATGTACCGGCTTCTCCTTGATGCTGTTGCGCTGCGTACAGCGCCTTCTGGTGTTCGGTGCACCGTAGCAGCCCGAACTTCGCCTCCAGAGTGCGGATAAAGCTGTCCGCCTCCAAACGCTCTTCGTCCTCCATGAAGACCGGTGGATGGGTCGCCAGGAATTCCGAATAAGAACTTTGTTGGGTCTGGCGTTGCCCATTGTCTTGGCGTCCTCCTGGATGGGACGCATTCTGTTGCACCAGCATCCGCAGCAACTCAATTTGTTCGTCGCGCGAGCCGAGTGCTGCGGCGAGAACCTCCGCAAGATTTCTTGGAAGTTCTGGCGGTGGAGGAGGTGGTTGCTGCTGCGTCGTGGTTTGATCTGGAGGTGGAGACTCATCACCACGAACCTGACTCGGACCTCCCTCCTCTTACTTGGACCGTGTACATGTTGGTTTATTTCATCCCTTCTGCATTCATACCATTCAAACGATCAGCACATGTTGGTTTATTTCATCCAGTCTATACAATAGTAGTGCGATAATGGAATAAATAATACGCATAACAATCACACATATGGATAAAGTATAAACTTTATACAACATATGCATCCCTGGACCATGTCATACGATCGAGTTCCACAGTAATGAACTTGAGAAATTAAAAGTTCATTTCGACCATCGTGGGTCGCCACGGGATGCTTAAGTGTGTTAGCCTGCGTAATTCCTCGCTATTGTACTGGACCCTAACATGTCCTCGCTCGAAATGATATTGTTAATGCGTCAACTTTTCGACTCCAACTCGCTGTTTTACAACAGCCGCTGGATATCAAAATGTGAAACTAAGTGTTTTGGTTGAAACACTTCAACATGGTGTTCACTGTCCAGCTTCTGGTCCAGATGACCAGTCTGGATAATTCAACAGTTTTGACTACCTTGGAGGCAAAATCTGGGCTAGAGTTCAACAACAAAGTTGTAATAGACTCAACAAGGAATCCATATTGTATTTATTTGTCTCCATGGCCTTCCTAGTTTGTGATTTATGACTCCTACAAGTTGACAGAATTTTCTTAGGAATTTTGACAGCACCTCCTTTGCAAGTGGCTGTTTTATGCACAAAATTCCGACTATTTATGCCCTCCAATTAGGAAAACACTGAACTACAAAGTTGTAGCACATTTCCTATACTTTCCCAAGGTGTCTTACTTGACCCTTAGAATTTTTTCTACAGAAAGTTGTGGTCGAAATACAGGAAATTCCAGAGAGCATTTTTGGTCTGCTCTGTTCCTCGGCAGTACCTACTCATCTGAGATTTTCATCCCTTTGGAGGGAGATTTTGTTCTGGAGCTCTACAGAAAGGTTGTAGAGGACGTGAAAATCTTTCCAGAATGGTATCCCACACCTCCATAAGTTCAATCAATCCTATGTTATACCCTGTTTAAGTTCAGCAAAGTTTCTGCCGAAACAGGGGAGGTTGTTCCTAAGTCATAGGATTGAATCTATACTCCCAATTGACTCTCAGTTCGATATGGAAGTTCTATAACCCCTAATTGGAATCATAAACTTCATTTTGACTCTTTTATTTGAAAAATATCCTTTTATGCAGTCTCGGTACTACGTTTCCTCACCAAAGAAAAATCCTAAACCGGTATTCCGGCATATACGTGTCAAATGGTGGAACTAAGAACGTCACTCACAAATGGTTTCTAAACGTCATGCACTAACATGGTTAATGTACCTGTAGAAGAACACACAATAATGGTGCACACGAAGGTTTTTTACATTTCAGGCAGTTCCATATCATAGTAAAAACATACGGTCCGTATCATTGCCATACGGATCGTCCTTGAGTCAAGCCACGTCTCAAGGTACATGGTTGTGTTTTCCACCACACGACGGGGAACCCGAGTAGAGTGCGAACGGGTCATCACGGTTAGGAATTTTATCAACCCAATGGATACCACCTACTGCCTCATGACCGTTGAGGCATGCCGATGGCGAGCGCTGCGTATGGCTCTTTGAACATTGAACGTTCAAGAGTTGCATACTATCGTGTTGCTTACCACACGATGGGGTATTCTCACTTTTGCCTAAAGCACGCTGGAGATCAGCATTTTCATATGCTCTCAGAACCATAGAGAGGTTCAGAGACTCATATTAACTACCGTGCCAAGACACGGTATACCATTCCATACTATTACTCGTATGGCGAGTTACCGCAATTGATCCGCCTGCGGTGGCGTACCTTACCTCTTACCTGACGTCGGAGCGTCGTTACAGAATGTATAACAAGTATGTTAGTATTTCCACCTTAGTAACTACTACTATCATAGAACTTATGTGGGCATAGTGACTAATCCTCACTCTACTACTTCTAAGTTTTCAAAATAGGCTCTTTTCGAGTGTGCTATTCCCAATGTGGCTCTGATACCACGTCCGTGGGGACCACCCCGTGGTTCACCCACTCCAGGATCGCAGAGGGTGGTACCGTGCGATGCGGCACCCAACAGCACACACGAAAAGAATTAAGAACAACATACAAACTTTTATTTGATATAAAACAGCGGAAGTCTTTTTACAAAACTTAATTATACAGCGGAAGTAATGTACATAACTACTCTCTAATCCTAACTAAGCAAAAGTATAGCCGTCCAGCCCGGGGACGCTACACACTAGCAACATGTAACTGGAGATCACGGCGACGTGCAGGGCTCCAGCTCGGCCGTGTACCCCGACGGGGGCATCGCCTCGTCCTCAGACACCTCTTCATAGCTCTCACCTGCATACATCTCAAATATTGCAACCGTGAACACGATGGCTCAGCAAGGCTTAACCGACTACCCTAGGCATGGAACTCTACATGCAAGGATGTGTAAGATAGGAAAAAGGACTTTGCAATAAAGACACGCCTACATGTTCATCCTTACTTTCAGATTTATAGCAACAGTTTAATGAGCCTTAGGCAGCCCTCACATTGGAAGTCCACAATCAAACAAGAAACGCTTTCCTCCGATGTGGTGATGCCCAAAGTGGAATATAAACTTAATTAGCTCTAGAACTACAGCATACAAGGTTTCAAGACATTAATAATTCAATGCAGCATATTCAGTTGGCTTATTTCACTTCTTACTATGTCACAGCACAGTGAACAAGCGGGTACTCAAATAACCGCGAGGGACGGTGATTGCAATCAGGAGACACCCGGATAAAACGTTGCATACACCCACTTTCTTAAGCGTGATTCCACACCCCTTCCTACGCTGTTGTACGCAACAACCGTTTAAAGGCAACCCAAATGCCGAACCGGTCCATCCATAATGGGCAGGAGGTCCTCGCGTGGAGCGTGACTGTGCCCACCGGCAGATTTACACCTTCCTATCCTCAACCCACTCCTATAAAATGGTTGGGTAAGCCTCAGCACCCAGGTTAACCAATTACATCGGTTTCCTCGTTCCCATATGCCAGTATGCATCCGGTACTGTTCGATACATGTGCAGCAGGGCCACACACGGCTCGGTCCTTAATTGACACCAACAGGGCTACGCATGTGAGACCTCCGCTCACTGCATCCTATCCCCCCTGCTGGGTCTCATTTTCACCACTTTAAGCCATTCTCTACCTCTTATCATCCCGTGTGATAACTACCTATCTCGCGAGTAGACTCCAACCACTCAACTTCTACCGAGATGCTAAGACCATTAGCACGGCATCCTCTACTCGTCGAGTTTGTAATCTACCCAACCCTCCATAGGATTTAAAGGTTATGCAAGTGGGGTTTCAATCACCCTAACTCTAATGCAAGCAATTCACCCTAAACATAAGTGATACAAATAAAAAATTTGCGAAAGTATTTAAATGCAAACCGGGGCTTGCCTGGTTGTGAGTTAAATGAGAAGTCAGCTTCTGGTGGGAGGATGTCCAACGGCTCCGGTGCGTCCTCAACTTCGGTCACTATTATGAAATGTAGCAAAATACATGCATACGTGTTAAGGGCTTATAAGAAATGAACTTCTATTCATAGCTACTGCTATTAAGGATCCTTAATTGGCTTTGGGATTTTTACAGTGGATACTAGACTCTCTAAGGATGATCTGAGCAAAATTTGGAGAAATTTCATTGCACAATGTAGTCTCCAAAATTCCTACAAGTACAAGGATTATCTAAATTTTTATCCCAAATCAGGAGCTTTGACATAGATAACAGTGAAAGATCTTATTAGGGTAAGTCTCCATGGTTCTAACAAAATTTGTTTCACCATTTTTGGAGCTACCAACAGAGATATATGAATTTTTGAAGTTGGGTAGGAGTTCTGAAAAAGTTTCTGTTTAAATTTGAATTTCCAAATAAGGGCTGAACTCTGGAAGGCAATTTAGCCTAGCAAATGAACTCCAATGGATCTCAAATTGTTACTGGAGATCAGTAAATATGAAAAGGATTTTCTGCCCAAATTTGGGAATGTTTCATAAAGAATTGCTCCTGAAATAAATCTCTAAAGGATTTACTAAAAACAATTCTACAGAAATTCCTGGGCATTTTCATAGCAAGCAATTTGTTTCTCTGTGAAGTGCTCCTCATGAGGATTCAAACAAAATTGGTTTCACAATTTTTGGAGGTTCCTACACAAAGTTATGGCTCTCCAAAGTTTGCACTAGAATAGGAAAATCTGGAAAAAGTTTAAACACTGCCCATGGGTCCGACTCTCCAGTCCTCGTCTTCTAACTCGCGCCAAAACAGAGAACCTGGCAGTTTTTTACTCCGGCGAGGGTCACCGGAAGCCATTTCCCAGCCACCTCCCGGCCTCCTAGTCGCCGCTCCCCCTGTTACAACCCGCTGAACTCTCTGGGAGGATCGCCGACGGCCGTAGCTCACCGGAAATCACCGCGCACCAGCAACAGTGAGACCTAGGTCTCCGGCGAGGTTGCAGTGGCCTATTCCTTCACCAACTGATCGGGGTTTTGGCTCTAGAGCATCAGGGAATCGTGTAGGCGCTTGACATGGAGCCCAAACGGATTGGGGAGCGCTGCAAATCCATCGGCACCGTGCGCCCGACGGGATCCGGCGGTGCGCCATGATCAAAACACGGAAATTCTCCCTCTACACCGCGTATCTAGGTCCAAAACCAACGGAGGAAGTGAGCCAAGTAGTTAGGAAGCTTTGTGCACAGTTTGAATCAACAAGATCACAAATTAACGAAGAATTTGGCAAATTCCTACCTCGGGGTCGGTTTGTACCGCCCGGGAGAAAAACTCAAAATTCTCCTTCTGCGATCAATGGTTAGGGCTGAGTTTTGGGCTTGAGCAGCTAGGGTCGAGGTTGCACTGAGGGGATGGCTTGCTTTAGCGTGATCTTGCTTGTTGTGAGCTGTCCATAGTGACCTCGCTCGGTTTTTCAGTGTTTACCCGAGAACCGCAGTACCTTTGCTGTTTCCCGGTGCAAACAAGCTCGGGACAGGGGAGGAGAAGGGCTGGTCGGCCAGAACACTGGTGGGCGCAGCTCTTTGCTGTTGGGAGCTCGAGCAATCGAGCTCAGTTGCTGTGGTCTGATCGGAGAAGAACCGGCGGCTGTGTTCTGCGCGAAGAAAGCGGCTGAGGCGCAAGTACGAGCTGAGGGAACGCGAAGTAGCTCCGGTGCACTCTTTGCCCGATCCAGCCAAGCAAAACTCAGACAGCAGGAGGTGGTGCGGTGCTCTCTCAGGAGCGGGTTCAACCGAGAGCTGGCGGCCGCTCGATGTTCGACCGAATTCAGCAGAGGCGGTAACACATTTGTGTGGCTGACAAAGGGGTCCCACCACCTCTAATTTTCATCCAATTTACACTGATATTTTTTCCCCCAGCTACTCAGAATTAAAGTCCATACTTCCACCCCAAGTCATGGTTTGAAAAGTTGAATCCAAAATGATTTGAATTCTAGTGTGAAGTTTGAATTGGGTATGGTCATTTGAATTTGAATTGGAATTTGAATTCTCCTTTTTGGATTGCTCCAAAAACATAGCAAACCAACTCCAAAGTTTCTGATTTTTTGCATGGCAGCTAACTCAATGTGGAGAACACAATTGTGGAAAGAAATTTGGAAATTGAGGAAATTGGAATTTGAAACTGAATTTGAAATTCAGATTACAGGGCTTCTGCTTTTAATCCCGAACAAATATTAAAACTCCTCCAACTGAGCTGAAATTTGGAACGTTGAATATTTGGAATATGAAGATCCAAGTTATGCATTTAGATCTCCATGTTTGGAAGTTTTTGGGAAGTCTAAACCCTTATTTTGAACTTACACCGTTATAATTCAAAGTTTTAATTCCCCACATTTTTCCTAAGTGTACATGAGCTGAATTTTTCTTGCTACCACTTTTTGGGGATTTTACACAAACCCCCTGGTTCTCTTGGCTATGCAGCTGGGTTTTCATTCAAGACTCTAATGCACAAACAAGTACTAGACAATCTAGATTAAGTATGAAAGGAAAGACTTTATAAAACTGAGTTAATGCAAACCAGAGCTTGTCTTGCTGCTGGTCATCGACTAAACTCTCTTCCAGAAGAATAAAATCCAGAATCTCTGAGTCTTCTTCGACTTTAGCGACTACATGAAATAAAATAAAAAATTAATGTCAAATTTAAATGCATTTGTGTTGAAGTGAGAATGTGAAGACTGTGAGTCTAGCTAGACAACCCTTTTGACTCTGAAAATTTTACTGTGGCTTGGTGATTTCCTAAACAGAGATTTGGCCAAATTTAATTTGAGACAAAGCTCATTTGAGCCCTGCACAAATAAATGTATAAATGTCCATTGTTAGAGCTTCTATGGTTTTCTAGGAATTTTCATGGAGCAAGCCAATACTTTCTGGAAAGTAGAGTTTATGATGGTTCTAATGGAATTAGTTTCATGTAATTTGAATAATCCTAGAGAATGTTGTGAGCCAAACAATTCGGAGAAATTCGGAAAAGTGTTTCTGTACATTTTTCACTTTCTCAGGGGCAGTTTACTTAATCACACAATTAAGTGGACTAATAGAACCCGTATGGCTCTGAAATTTTTCATGTGACTCAAGGATATTAAAATGAACATCCTGGCGAAATTTGAGAATTTTTCACAAAGTGGATCTCCAGTTAAAATTACCAATAGATTAAACTTGAGGGAATTAATTCTGGAAAATAATAGGTTCATGGATTGGAACTTGTTTTGCTGAAAAGTACTCAGAGCTGAATCCAACAAAATACGGTTCACTCAATTTGGACATTCCTAGCAAAAGTTATGGGCTTCTAAAGTTTTGGAGGGAAAACTGAAAAATCAAACCCTAAATGTTTAAACTACTGACACAGGGGCCACGTCACAGTGCCTTCGTCTACCTCCCGCTGAGGCCCGAGCGTGCGCCGAACTGCGGCAGTGGCGTGACTCGTTATTGGCCTACAGTGGATGATTTTTGACACAGTTTCTTCCTACACCTTCCTTGGATCGTGGTACACACGCCAGACAACATCTTGCCCCTCGGCATCCCCGGAAAACCCGTCGGCGATGGCGGCAGGGGAGTTAAGATCGGGTCTGACGGTGATAGCATGACTCGGCGGTGAACAAGACGACCTGAGGAGTCATACAGCACCATGGGGTCACGGGGAAGCTAACTGTGCTCCCCTCTTGACCGGAGATCGTCGGGAAGATAGACTTCACCGGTGACCCAAGGCTTTTTCACCGGCAGTGGCGAAAACACGGTGCTACGCTCACCGGATGGATCATCCTTGATAAGATTTGACCTAGGTGACCGTTAGGTGCTATCCTAGCTCTAGCTAAACAAGAAAATCCGATGATCAAGTGATAGAGGTGAATTTCTGGTTTTGGTTCTCGCGGTTCTTCACGGCGGCCGAAGGGAAAAGTGAAATCCTGGCTCACCGACGTTGAGCTAGCTTAACCGGGTCTAGCAATATGAACTAGAGTTGGTTGCAAACCTCGGCGACAGTTTATTAGAGCTGGAGAGGGCGTGGTTCGGCCGGGCGATGAAAACTTCCGCTGGCTCCTTTGCTCTGTCCCGAGGAAGAAGATCGCCGGGTACAGCTCGAAGGACGCTGTGAACCATCTCGGGGCTGCATCGTGGACGTCGAGGGGATGTTGGCGATCCCGTTTGCGGCCTAAGCTCGGTGTGAAACTCCCGGGTTCGGCCGGTCGACAGTGAGGGGGTGAGCTCGGGTGAGCGGCGATGATGTGGTGACGTTTTTCTGTGCGAGGGCATCGGGGCTCAGTTGAAATGGCTATGGGGGTGTCCGAGGGTGCAGATAAAGGGCGCGGGGACATTGGTCGTCGGTCAGAGGCCGGAAGCAGCTGGTGGCGATGGCTCCAGCGCTGTGGCGCCCGTGGGTGAGCGAGCAAGAAACCGAGCGAGCGTTGTGGAGTCGGTTCATCACGATGTGTGGCTGACAGGGGGGCCCACCATCCCATTTTTGTCCTAAAAAATTCAATTTCCACTGCTCCAAATATTGGTGAACCTACAGTCATTTGCAATTAGATCAAACCACAAAATGGCCATTTGAATTTGAACAATTCAAAGTGTAGATTGATATGAATGAAATTGCAGTAAATGTGAAGCTGAAATTCAAATTCATTTTGAATTTGCTCCAAATGTCTCATGACAAGATCAATCTCAAATGGGATGAAATTTGGTGGATGAGCTCATAAAAATGTGCTGAGTGTGAATATGAATCCCTCTTTTGAAATCATGTGATGGAAGTAGTTTGAATTTGAATTTAAGTTCACACTAGCCCTTTTAATAATTGTATCCAAAAGTACCTCAAAAAGGTTTGGATTTGCATGAAAATTGGCATGAGCATTACTAAGACTGTTTAGGAGGTAATTGTGAGCTCAGACCCTCATGGTTACATGTTGGCAATCCATCTTTTGGATTTTTGGTGAGTTCATCTTCTAATCATCTATTGACAGTGCTTATTTGCTCTTCAAATGTGTTCATGTGTTCACCACAATTGAGATGTGGTGTGTGTTATGAAGTACACTTTTTGCAAGTCAAAATTTTTGGTACTTTACAGATCATTGGTTCTCACATTCAGACAATGCTGTAGCCTAATTTCACAATTTTATTTCAACACAATTGTGCATCGTTTATTCGGTTTTACAGCACCAACCTTATGATATATGCATTTATAATTCAATGTCGGTACTATGTATCTCACCAAAGAAAAACCTATAACGGTGTAACCGGCAATCATTTTAGAAGTGGCACTACTTGACCACTCACAAACATGTACTACACGAGTTACATATACGTGGTTAGTACCTGCAGAAGAACGCTCAATAATGATTCACACAATGGATTTGACATTTCAGGCAGATACATATTGAAAGTAAATACATACACCCCGTATCATTGTCATACGGGTCGTCCTTGAGTCAAGCCACATCTCAATGTACATGATCGGGTTATTCACCCCCGAATGGGGGCTCCACACCTTTGCAATTAAGCACACCGTTGGACCAGCGTTTTCATATGCCTCATAGGACATGAAGAGTCCTAGAGAACATATTTCATGTGACAAACCACATAATAGGGTCTCCTCCTCTTGCTCCTAGGTTTGCGCACTAGAGGGCTAGTGTATTTCATATGTCTCTAAGACATGAAGAGTCCTAGAAAACATTTTACTTCCTGTTTTGTTTTTGAACAGGACATCACATACTACTTTCCTCGCATGGGGGAGCTAACCAAAATTGATCCGCTTTCGGTGGCGTTCCTTACTGTTCTTACCTCCACGTTGGTGCGTCGTTACACAATTTAAGTACTGAAATATAACACATAAGTTAGCATTGTCTCCTTACTTATCTGTGTTAATAATACTCTTATATGGGCATTAACCGATTCCTCACTAGTAAACCCTAGTTTTCAAAAACTTGTTCATTTTTGAGTGCGCTATTCCCAGTGTGGCTCTGATACCACGCCTGTGGGGAACCCCTTTCACACACTCCAGGATCGCATTGGGTGGTTCCGTGTTAAGCGACAACGAACAACACACAGAGAAATGAAACCAAAACATACACAAATGTGTATTAAAAAACATATCTGTTTTTACAAATAATGGTGTACAATCTAATGTACAGCAGCGGAATATACAACCAAAGTTGCAGCGGAAATGCAAGGAACCTAGCTAAGCAGCAAAGGAATTATCCTCCCCGAGGATAAATCTTTCTAGCAACTTGAAGTGGAATCGGCGGCAAGCAGGGTTTCTTGTGACTATGCAGCCAAGAATGGCGTTGTCATATGTCAGTATCCTGCAGACCGGGTACCGCCGCGTATTGGATAAAAGACAGACTGGGCCCCGCCTCCTTGCTGAGGCGGGTCCCAGCGTAAGCCATGTACCTTTGGCCCTATGGTCAGCCCTGGGGCTACCACGTGCGCTTAAGGTCCGGGGCTGACACGTGCCCTGGGCTTTGGTCCGAGCCTCCCCGCTGAGGTGAGGTCCGGAGCTGCCACGTGTCCCCTAGCTCCGAGCCACCTCCCCAAAGAGGACAGCACCAGGGCTGGCATGTGTCCTGGGCTCCGTCCTAAGCCTCCCCGTTGAGGTGAGGTCTGGAGCTGTCACGTGTCCCCTGGCTCTGAGCCGCCTCCCTGCTGAGGAGAGCTCTGGTGCTGACACGTGCCCCCCGGCTTCAGTCTGAGCCTCCCCGCTGAGGTGAGGTCCGGAGCTGCCACGTGTCCCCAGGCTCCGAGCCGCCACCACGCTGAGGACAGCTTCGGTGCAGACACGTACCCTGGGCTCCGGCTCGAGCCACCCTGCTGAGGTAAGGTCCGGAGTTGCCACGTGTCCCCAGACACCAAAGCCGTCGATAAGATCTCCAGAGCCACCGCGTGCCTGAAATTGCCAAGAGGGGGTGAATAGGCTAAAATTCCTAAAATGACTTAATTAAACGAGATTAGAACAAAGGGGCCGGACTAGTCTGGCTCAGGGGCGGATTAGTCCGATCAACCTGCTGGAAAAGCCTAAAAGGTCGGACTAGTCTGGATCAGGGGCGGACTAGTCCGGTCAGACTGCTGAAAAGCCTAAACTTGATTTTTATGGTTTTTTCTTCAGATTTTAGTTTAACAAAATGCAGATAAACTATCTAGCAATTTAATATAACAAATATGACAAAGTGTTGAGGTGGATTGCAAGATTGTAACCTGAAATATTATAAGAGTGAAATGATCGAACGAACCCTAAGCAATTCTAATGATCAATAAGTGCAAAATGACACGAAGATTTTTGCCCGACGTTCGATTCCACTCAGGAATCTACGTCCCTGTTGAGGATTCCACAAAGGACCGGGTTTAACAACCCTTCCCTCACCAAGTTGCCACTAAGGCCAACCCGGTTCTTCACTATCTCAAGGGTGAACTTACAAAGTGTTGGGGCTGCTCACAATCTGAGGCTCCCACTTGATCACATCCATAAAACTCCACCAATCTTACAAGCCACAGGTCACACCAAGTGCACGAGATCACTCCGAGAGCCTTAAACGCGAAGTTCTTCCTTCTCCTCTCCTCACACACCCAAATCCACTCAAGAATTGGTTCTAGAGGGTGAGTAGGCAAGAGAGAAGGCTTAGGGGGGGCTCTAGGATCGCTGTGGCAAAGCTAGGGTTCTAGGTTTTTCTAAATGAAGTCGGGGCATCTCCTTTTATAGAAGTCCCGAAGCCAACCGTTGCCACCTACCAAAAGTCCGGACTAGTCCGGCTCACACCGGACTATTCCAATCTCACACAAGAACTATTTGTCCGGGTGAGAACGGACAAATCTGGAGGACCCGAACTAGTCCGGCCACTAAGGCGGACAAGTCCGGTCTACCAAGACTTAGCCGTGGGAGCTCTCATCTCACACCCATACGGACTAATCCGCCTTAGAACGGACTAGCCCGAACTCACACAGGAACTCTTAGTCTGTGTGAAAACGGACAAGTCTGGCTAGCCCAGACTATGTAAAAGCACAAGAAAAGAGACTTGCAAAATTTTTTCATCACCTCACAACACCACAGCTTTTGTTGTGGGTATCTTGTGAATACTTGTGAAGAGCAAGTAACCTCCATCAAAAAGCTGATTAGAGGGGAAAGCCCTAACTTTCACAAAGTAAGATTTCTACACATGAACATGAGAGGTTGAGCTCACCCCTAGAACTTAAATAGTCTTGGGAAGGTTCAGGCCAAATTTCATGCAAACCCAACACTTTTAAGGCACTTTTGGAGTCATTTGAAAAATAGGACAATTTGAGTGTAAATTCAAATTGCAGCAACTTTCATCACTTGGATTCAAAAGTTGGCTTCATATTCAAACTCAGCACATTTTTCGGAGTTAGCCCACCAATTTTCATCCTCATTGGAGTTCATCTTGTCGGGAGCTAAATTTGCAATAATTCAAAACTTAATTTGAATTTCAGTTCAAATATGAGGCAAATTTAGCCAAACAAATTTCAAATTTGGGAAACCAAAATTCAAACTGTGACTTGGTGATTAAGTCTCACATTCAATTGTAAGTAGCTGTGGATATTTTAGTACAAACAGAAATGAAAAAAATTTGAAAAGGAATTAGAGGGGAGGCCCCACTTGTCAGCAGCCTTAACAGAGAAGCTTCCTCAGTGATTTTTCCTCCCTCGGCCGAGAAAACGCGCCAGCGCACGGCAGACATCGGCGCCCGACCACCTCACCCCTGCCACCTCCTGCTCGGTGACCGAAGGCGTCGGGTGCAACACGCGGTTAAACCGCCCACCCAAGTGAAGCCGGCCTCATCCCTTCCGCTCTGCCCGCACACAGCCGAAACGAAAAACTTCGCCGGCCGCTCTTCTCGGGTCCTCAACGCGCCGCTGATCCAGGCGTCCTCGTGATCGAAGATCAACAGCAAAGAGACGCGCCGGAGACTGCTCTAACTCACGGTGGAAACCCTACCTCCTCTCATGCCCTGTAGAGAGAGTATTTCCACGGTTAGTTCTCGGTGTTCAAAGAACCGAGCTAGCAAAGAATCCAAAATTCGTGGTGATCGGTCCACCACCGCGTAAACCCAGCCAAGCACATGTTCTACACGATCCCACGGCCATCTAGGATCAAAGACCATCGAAAACCATCGAGTCTTGGCGCTGCTATTCAAGTTTTTTGAGCATCCGCCGTTTTAGCCCTAGGTCGACGGTGAGGTCCTAGCTCCGGCCGTTTCCATGGACAACCGAGCTCAGTTTCATACTCAGCATGCCACCGCGGAGCTGTAGGAGCAAACCTTTCGGAAAATAAGGCCCTGAGTAGCTCGGACGACATCGCCGGAGTAGAGAGAGCCGCTGTCACCGTCATGAGCGTGGTTCCGGCTATCGCCAAGCTTCGGTGAGGGCACCAGCATGTTCTCAAAGCCAAGATAGGCCCAGGCGGTGAGATCCGTCGAAGGTCGTGCAGTGAAACGGCCGGCGGCGAGAACTCCGGCGAAGCACCGCTGCAGGAGTCGCGGGATGGCGCGAGGTAGACGAAGGGGGCCGGGTCCACCGGTCAGCCTCTGTTCTCGCGCGGGGATCCATTTGCGGCCGGGATTCAGTGCGCCAGCGCGGGTAAAACCCCGTGGGCTGCGGTGTGGCCGCGTCCTCAGTGGACCGGTTTAAAGAGTGGGCCCCACCCACAGAGTTTAAACATTTTGGGAATTTCCAGTTTTAGTGCAAACTTCAAATGCACATAATTATTGCTAGGAAGCTCCAAATTCAGTGAACTAAAATTTTCTGAACTCAGAATTTTGAGTACTTTCCAGCAATACAAATTTCAGCTCATGAAAGTTAATAGTTTTCCAGAATTAAATCCCTAAAATTCAAACTGTTAGGAATGTTATCTGGAGAATTACTTTATGAAAATTTCTGAAATTTGGCTGAGAGGTTCATGGGAAAATCCCTGAGTCACTGTAAAATTTTCAGACTCATTCAAGTTCATTTAGTCCCCCTAATGGTGTGATTAAGTGAACTGCCCTGAGAAAATAGAAAAATGTACAGAAAACATTTTCAGATTTTCTCAAATCTTGTTTAGGGCATAACTTCCTCTAGAATTCCTCAAATGACATGAAACAAATTCCATTAGAACTATCTTGAATTCTAGTTTCCAGAAAGTAATGGTTGGAGCCATGAAAACCTCTGGAATTCCTTAGAGGCTCTAATATTGATCAAATAGGCTTTTATTTGTACAAGGCTCAAAAGAACCTTGTTTCAAATGAAACTTGGTCAAGACTCTGGTTAGGACCATACCAAGCCACCCTAAAAATCTCAGAGCCAAAGGGGAGGGCTAGCTAGAGTTATAGTAATTACTTATTTAAGTCTACACATTGCATTTGAATTAACATGTAGTATCTCGTTAACGTGTAGTCGCTGAAGGCGAGGAGACTCCGGAAGTGCTCAACTTCCTTCTTCCGGACGAAGCTTTAACCACTGACCAGCAGCAACAAGGCAAGCCCCGGTTTCCATTAACCCTTTTATAAAGTTTTGCTTTGTTTACATGTTTAGTGTGAGGTATGGATGTGCATTAGGTGTAGGACGGATGAAACCAAAATGCATAACCAGATGGTTCCTATAAGAGTGAGGGTAGTGTCTAAGTCCTCAAGTAGACAGGCTATGCTTAATAATTCATAGGACTTCGGTACAAGTCGAGTAGTAGGAATCTACTCGCGAGTTTAGGCTTGGGACACACGGGATTGGTTCTAGTGATGTGAGACCACTTTCGTAATGAAAATGAGACTAGGCAGGGGCTAGGGCGCATCAAGAGGAAGTCTTGTGTGTGCAGCCCTGTCCGTGTCGATTGAGGACCGATCCGTGTGCGGCCCTGCTGAACAAGTATTGAACGTACCGAAGGCATATCGGATATATGGGCCCCGATAAACCGATGTAACCTAAACCACCGGGCGTCGAGGCATAACGCACCGTTTTATAGGTGTAGGCTGAGGGCAGCAAGGTTGAAATCTGCTAACGGACATAGAGAGATGCTCCGTGTAGGGAACCTCCTGCTTGTTTCGGTGCGACCGGTTCGACGTTTGGGCTGTCGGGTGAAAGGTTGTCCCATACGACATCGAGTGAGCGTGTTGTGCAGCTCCACGGGTGGGCGTACGTGACGTGCTCTTTGGGTCTCCCTGCAGGTGTATATCGAGTCGATTCGCTGTCCCTCACGGTGACGAGTACCGCTTGTTCACTGCGTCATAACGTATATAATTTATGGAATGTTATGATTCAATTCTGCTGTATGATGTAATTGTATTGTTACATGTGTGCCACCAAATATTGCTCACTAAATTTCAGATTCATGAACTGCTAACTTGTGGCTAAAAGATGAACTAAGGATAAACTATAGGTGTGTCCGTTTGCTGAAATTTTACCATCCCATGTTCACTATACCCTACATGTAGAGTTTCATGCCTAGGTGAGTCGGTTAAGTCTTGTTGAGCCCTCGTGCTCAGGGTTGCTGCTTAAGTGCTTTTCAGGTGAGGAGCCACCCACAGACTCGGGTTACGAGTCCACCGGCGAGGGTTACCCTCCGTCGGGGACCACGGCTGAGTGGGAGCCGTACACGCCGCGCTGAGCTGAGGAGTGCAGCTAGTGTGGGTTGCCCTAGGGCTGGGCAACCGACTTTTGCTAGGTAGACGGGTGTGAGTTGTACAAATTTAGCTTACGTTGTGTATTATAAACACTAGTTTGTAACTGGAGTAGTGTACTATTTGTACATTTCAGATGGTTTTCTATGTAATACAATGTATCCTTATGATGTGTGCTGTCGGGTGTCGCATAGTGCGGCACCACCCTCTGCGATCCTGGATGAGCGGATCCCGGTCCGCCATAGGCTGGTATCAGAGCTGCATTGGGGATACCACAATAATTAAGGACTGTATTACGGGAAAACTTAGGTTTACAGTGAGGATTCGCTAGTTTGCCCAAGTAAGGACTATATTAGCATAGTTAGTTAAAGTGGCAAGACTAACATATGTGTTATAATTCTGAATTTTAATTATGTAACGACGCACCTACGCTCTGGTAAGAATGGTAAGGAACGCCACCGAAAGCGGTTCAATTTCGGTTAGCTCCCCTGACGAGGAACGTGGTTCAGGGATTGGTCTCACAGCTTGGTGTGAGACGTTAATATGAAACTCTTGGACTCTTCATGTTCCTGAGTTCATATGAAACGCTGATCCCTAGTGTGCATTAGGCAAGTAAGTGGAGACCCCATCGCGTGGTCAGTAACGTGAGAGTGCGTTCGTCTGGAAATAGCCCAGGAGGACATACGCAGCGCTTGCCATCGGCGTGCCCTGCAGGGCAGTAGGTGGTATCCGTTGGGTTGATAACATTCCCAACCATGATGACCCATTCATGGTATACTCGGGTTCCCTGTCGTGTGGTGTTAAAACACGATCACATGCCTTGAGACGTGGCATAACTCAAGGACGGCCATATGGCAATGATACGGGCGTGTGTATTTACTTTTAAATATGGTCCTGCCTGAAATGGAAATAACCATTGAGTGCATCATTATCGTGTGGTCTTCTGCAGGCACTAACCACGTATATATCTCGTGTACTATACGTGTGCGAGGGCCCGTTTAGTGCCACAACTGAGACGTATATGCCGGTATAATCCGGTTAGAATTTTCTTTTGTGAGGAACATAGTACCTACATATCATAGGCATGTGCATGAAAGATAATGATAACAAGGAATTAAAATCACTAAGTTTCAACATTTAGGATCCTGGTTGGGTAGAAAAATTTGATAGTTGGTCAGTGTAGCTCTAAAGGATTGAAAAACAGAGTGCTCTGTTTTAGGCAGCAAGTTTGCTGAACCTTAACAGAGCATAACTCACAGATAATTTGGCCAATGGAGGTGTGGGAGATAGTTCTGGAAAGATGCTTAAGCACTCTACAACTCTGTTGTAGACTTCCAGGGCTGAATCACACCTTAAGATGGCTTAAATCCCAGAGGATTGTAAACTGTCCAGAACCAGGACAGATTTGAAACACTCTCTGGACTGTTCTGTTTTTCAAGCATAACTTACTGTAGAAAAATCTAAAATTGTCATATCATACATCTTTAGAAAGGATATGAGATGTGTTACATCTTTGTAATTCAAAGTTTCTGAAATTTCAGCACAGGACTCAGTGGAAACCAGAGTAGAAAACAGCAACTTCCAAGGGAGGTGCTGTTGAAAGTTTTCCAGAGATTTTGTTGACATTGGATTACCATAACTTTTTAACCAGAGATGATCTGAGGGGCAAAAGATTGATGCAATCTTAGGAATGTCATGGCTAAGCTACCATGGCGCTGTCCTAGAAACAATATCACGGACGGTTCACCTCAATTCCCCACTACACCGTCCGCAGTCCCTCATATTAGACAATCCAGTCCGGGAAGTTTCAGAAATCCATAATACTGAAGCTCTCAAGTTAGAGGACATTCCCGTAGTCCGGGAATACCCCGACGTGTTTCCGGATGATCTTCCGGGAATGCCACCTGAGCGGGATGTCGAGTTCAAGATCGAGCTTGCACCTGGGACTACTATCTCCTGGAGACCATACAAAATGGCTCCGAACGAGCTGGCTGAACTGAAAGAACAGCTCAATGATTTGTTAAGCAAAGGTTTCATTAGGCCGAGTTCCTCGCCTTGGGGATGCTTGGCGCTGTTCGTGAAGAAGAAGGATGAAACCTTGAGGCTGTGTGTGGACTACCGGCCGCTCAACGCCGTCACCATCAAGAATAAGTACCCACTGCCCCGCATTGACATTTTGTTTGATCAACTTGTGGGTGCAAGTGTGTTCTCCAAAATGGACCTTCGCTTTGGATATCATCAAATAAAAATCCGGGCGGAGAATATCCCGAAGACGGCCTTCTCGATGAGATATGGCTTATATGAATATCTCATCATGTCTTTTGGTCTCACTAATGCTCCGGCACATTTCATGTACCTCATGAACTCGGTGTTCATGCCGGAGCTGGACAAGTTCGTGGTGGTGTTCATTGATGATATCTTGGTTTATTCCAAGACAGAAGCAGAACACGCCGAACACTTGAGGATTGTTCTTCAACACCTAAGGGACCATAAGCTATATGCCAAGTTCAGCAAATGTGAATTTTGGATCAGCCAAGTGCCATTTTTGGGACATATTATCTCAGCGGAAGGCATTGCGGTTGACCCAAGCAAAATTCGAAAAAGTGCTGAAATCGAAAGCTCCCAATTCAGTCCACGAAGTCAGAAGCTTCCTCGGCTTAGTGGGATACTATCGGAGATTCATTCCAAGCTTCTCCAAGCTTGCTAAGCCGATGACAGAGTTGCTGAAAAGGGAACAAAATATGTTTGGAACACGGCGTGTGAAGGGGCGTTCCAAGCATTAGTGAAGCATCTCACAATAGCCCTGGTCTTAGCTCAACCGGATACAACCAAGCCCTTCGACGTGTATTGTGATGCGTCCAGTATCGGGCTCGGCTGCGTGTTGATGCAGGAAGGACGTGTGGTCGCATATGGCTCACACCAACTTCGGAACCATGAGCAGCACTATCCGACTCATGACCTTGAGCTTGCTGCTGTGGTGTTGGCGCTGAAAATGTGGAGGCACTATCTCCTGGGGAATTTTGTGCATCTCTACACCGACCACAAGAGCTTGAAGTACATTTTCACCCAGAAGGAGCTGAATATGAGGCAAAGGAGGTGGTTAGAACTAATCAAATACTATGAGATTGAGATTCATTACCAACCCAGCAAGGCGAATGTAGTTGCCGACACACTGTGTCAGAAATCACATGTCCATAACCTCACCATTACACCGGTGGAGGAGGAAGAGCCGAGTTTGTACTTGGTTCCTTATTGGTCACTCGACAACTTTGCCCTCATTCCTACTATTAGGGAGGACATTATTGCAGCTCAGAAGATTGATAAGGGTATGACACATCTCCGGAGACGAATAGACCACGGGGAGATCAAGTGTTTCCGGAAAGATGATGAGGGGACGCTATGGTTCAATGACCGCATAGTCGTACCCCGGGATATGGAGCTGAGGAAAAAGATCCTTGATGAAGCTCACTTGTCTAAATACTCCATTCATCCGGGCAGCAACAAAATGTACCAAGATTTGAAAAAGAAATTTTGGTGGACACGGATGAAGCGGGAAGTAGTGAAGTACGTATCTGAGTGTGATACGTGTAGACGAGTGAAAGCTGATCATATGAAGAAATCAGGGCTGCTGCAACCCCTGAAAATCCCGACATGGAAATGGGAAGATGTGAGTATGGATTTCATTGCGGGATTACCCCTGACTTCCAACAAGCATGATTCCATTTGGGTAATCGTCGATCGGTTAACCAAGACAGCTCATTCATCCTAGTGCATACACGTTACAATGCCGGCAAATATGCGGAGCTGTACATAGCGAAAATTCTATGTTTATATGGAGTACCCAAGACCATAGTCTCAGACCGAGGTGCATTATTTGTATCTCGCTTTTGGGAGCAGTTGCACGCTGCTTTGGATACTAAGTTGATTAGAAGCTCTGCTTATCACCCTCAGACAGATGGCCAAACAGAGAGGGTGAATCAAGTACTGGAAGACATGTTGAGAGCATGTGCCATCCTCCACGGTAGGAACTGGGATGATCACCAACCGTTGGCGGAATTCTCGTACAATAACGTCTATCAGGCGAGTATCAAGATGGCACCCTATGAAGCCCTCTACGGTCGCAAGTGCCGCACCCCATTAAACTGGTGCGAGTACGGTGAAAGGGTCACATTCGGGGTTGATGTGGTGAACAACGCCGAAGAGCGCGTTCGGACGATTCAAGCCAACTTGAAGGCTGCTCAATCCCGGCAGAAAAGCTAGCTGATAAGAGGCGTAGACCGCTGCACTTTGACGTCGGAGAGCACGTGAACCTCTGTGTATCTCCGATGAAAGCCGTACACCGGTTCGGCGTGAAGGGGAAACTCGCTGCCCGTTTCATTGGACCCTATGCTATCACCGAGAAGTGTGGACCAGCGGCGTATAGACTGGAGCTACTGGCATCTCTTGCTGGTGTTCACGACGTTTTCCATGTGTTCACAACTGCGAAAATGTCTGAAACATACGGCTGCTGTCCCCACTGAAGACATCGGCGAGCTGCAACCGGATTTGACATATGATGAATATCCGGTGGCAATTATTGATGAGGAAGCCACGCGTAGCCGAACGTTGTGGTTCTACAAGATACTCTGGAGCAACCACACCGCCGAAGAAGCGACATGGGAGAGCGAGGAATTCCTTCGCTCAAATTACCCGGAGTTCATGGCGTCTCAGCACGGGTGAGTTCCTATTACATCGCTGCCTCTTCTTTGGTAATCTCGGGACGAGTTTCTTTTAAGGGGGGAGTGATGTAAAAGCGCAAGAAAAGGAACTTGCAAAAAATTTTCATCACCTCACAACACCACAGCTTTCGTTGTGGGTATCTTGTGAAGAGCAAGTAACCTCCATCAAAAGGGTGATTAGAGGGGAAAGCCCTAACTTTCACAAAGTAAGATTTCTACACATGAAAATGAGAGGTTGAGATCACCCCTAGAACTTAAATAGTCTTGGGAAGGTTCAGGTCAAATTTCATGCAAACCCAACACTTTTTGAGGCACTTTTGGAGGCATTTGAAAAAGAGGACAATTTGAGTGTAAATTCAAATTGCAGCAAATTTCATCACTTGGATTCAAAAGTTGGCTTCATATTCAAACTCAGCACATTTTTCGGAGTTAGCCCACCAATTTTCATCCCCATTGGAATTCATCTTGTCGGGAGCTAAATTTGCAATAATTCAAAACTGAATTTAAATTTCAGTTCAAATATGAGGCAAATTTAGCCAAACAAATTTCAAATTTGGGAAACCAAAATTCAAACTGTGACTTGGTGATTAAGTCTCACATTCAATTGTGAGTAGCTGGGGATATTTTAGTACAAACAGAAATGAAAAAAAAATTGAAAAGGAATTAGAGGGGAGGCCCCACTTGTCAGCCTTAACAGAGAAGCTTCCTCAGTGATTTTTCCTCCCTCGGCCGAGAAAACGCACCAGCGCACGGCAGACGTCGGCTCCCGACCGCCTCACCCCTGCCACCTCCTGCTCGGTGACCGAAGGCGCCGGGTGCAACACGCGGTTAAACCACCCGCCCAAGTGAAGCCGGCCTCATCCCTTCCGCTCTGCCCGCACACAGCCGAAACGAAAAACTTCGCTGGCCGCTCTTCTCGGGTCCTTGTCGCGCTGCTGATCCAGGCGTCCTCGCGACCGAAGATCAACAGAAAAGAGGCGCGCCGGAGACTGCTCTAACTCGCGGTGAAAACCCTACTTACTCTCGTGCCCTGTAGAGAAAGTATTTCCACGGTTAGTTCTCGGTGTTCAAAGAACCGAGCTAGCAAAGAATCCGAAATTCATGGTGATCGGTCCACCACCGTGTAAACCCAGCCAAGCACATGTTCTACACGATCCCACGGCCACCTAGCATCAAAGACCATTGAAAACCATCGAGTCTTGGCGCTGCTATTCAAGTTTTTCGAGCATCCGCCGTTTTAGCCCTAGGTCGACGGTGAGGTCCTAGCTCCGGCCGTTTCCATGGCCAACCGAGCTCAGTTCCGTACTCAGCATGCCACCGCGGAGCTGTAGGAGCAAACCGTTCGGAAAATAAGGCCCTGAGTAGCTCGGTCGACATCGCCGGAGTAGAGAGAGCCGCTGTCACCGTCGCGGGCGTGGTTCCGGCCATCGCCAAGCTTTGGTGAGGGCACCAGCGTGTTCTCCGAGCCAATATAGGCCCAGGCGGTGAGATCCGTCGAAGGTCGTGCAGTGAAACGGCCGGCGGCGAGAACTCCGGCGAAGCACCGCCGCAGGAGTCTCAGGATGGCCCGAGGTAGACGAAGGGGGGCCGGGTCCACCGGTCAGCCTCTGTTCTCGCGCGGGGATCCATTTGCGGCCTGGATTCAGTGTGGCAGCACGTGTAAAACCCCGCGGGCTGCGGTGTGGCCGCGTCCTCAGTGGGCCGGTTTAAAGAGTGGGCCCCACCCGCAGAGTTTAAACATTTTGGGAATTTCCAGTTTTAGTTCAAACTTCAAATGCACATAACTTTTGCTAGGAAGCTCCAAATTCAGTGAACCAAATTTTGCTGAACTCAGAATTTTGAGTACTTTCCAGCAATAAATTTCAGCTCATGAAAGTTAATAGTTTTCCAGAATTAAATCCCTAAAATTCAAACTGTTAGGAATGTTATCTGGAGAATTACTTTATGAAAAATTCTGAAATTTGGCTGAGAGGTTCATGGGAAAATCCCTGAGTCACAGTAAAGTTTTCAGACTCATCCAAGTTCATTTAGTCCCCTAATGGTGTGATTAAGTGAACTGCCCTGAGAAAATAGAAAAATGTACAGAAAACATTTTTCAGATTTTCTCAAATCTTGTTTAGGGCATAACTTCCTCTAGAATTCCTCAAATGACATGAAACCAATTCCATTAGAACTATCTTGAATTCTAATTTCCAGAAAGTAATGGTTGGAGTCATGAAAACCTCTGGAATTCTTTAGAGGCTCTAATATTGATCAGATAGGCTTTTATTTGTACAAGGCTCAAATGAACCTTGTTTCAAATGAAACTTGGTAAAGACTCTGGTTAGGACCATACCAAGCCACCCTAAAAATCTCAGAGCTAAAGGGGAGGGCTAGCTAGAGTTATAGTAATTACTTATTCAAGTCTACACATTGCATTTGAATTAACATGTAGTATCTTGTTAACGTGTAGTTGCTGAAGGCGAGGAGACTCCGGAAGTGCTCGACTTCCTTCTTCCGGATGAAGCTTTAACAACTGACCAGCAGCAACAAGGCAAGCCCCAGTTTGAATTAACCCTTTTATAAAGTTTTGCTTTGTTTACATGTTTAGTGTGAGGTATGGATGTGCATTAGGTGTAGGATGGATGAAACCCAAATGCAGAACCAGATGTTTCCTAAAAGAGTGAGGGTAGTGTCTAAGTCCTCGAGTAGACAGGCTATGCTTAATGATTCATAGGACTTCGGTACAAGTCGAGTAGTTGAAATCTACTCGCGAGTTTAGGCTTGGGACACACGGGATTGGTTCGAGTGATGTGAGACCACTTTAGTAATGAAAATGAGACTAGGCAGGGGCTAGGGCGCAGCAAGAGGAAGTCTTGTGTGCGCAGCCTTATCCGTGTCGATTGAGGACCGATCCGTGTGCGGCCCTGCTGAACAAGTATTGAACGTACCAAAGGCATATCGGATATATGGGCCCCGATAAACCGATGTAACCTAAACCTCCGGGCGTCGAGGCATAACGCACTGTTTTATAGGTGTAGGCTGAGGGCAGCAAGGTGGAAATCTGCTAACAGGCATAGAGATATGCTCCGTGTAGGGAACCTCCCGCTCGTTTCGGTGCGACCGGTTTGACGTTTGGGCTGTTGGGTGAAAGGTTGTCACGTACGACATCGAGTGAGTGTGCTTTGCAGCTCCACAGGTGGGCGTACGTGACGTGCTCTTTAGGTCTCCCTGCAGGTGTATATCGTGTCGATTCGCCGTCCCTCACGGTGACGAGTACCGCTTGTTCACTGCGTCGTAACGTAGATAATTTATGGAATGTTATGATTCAATTCTGCTGTATGATGTAATTGTATTGTTACATGTGTGCCACCAAATATTGCTCACTAAATTTCAGATTCATGAACTGCTAACTTGTGGCTAAAAGATGAACTAAGGATAAACTATAGGCGTGTCCGTTTGCTGAAATTTTACCATCCCATGTTCACTATACCCTACATGTAGAGTTTCATGCCTAGGTGAGTCGGTTAAGTCTTGTTGAGCCCTCGTGCTCAGGGTTGCTGCTTAAGTGCTTTTCAGGTGAGGAGCCACCCATGGACTCGGGTTACGAGTCCACCGGCGAGGGTTACCCTCCGTCGGGGACCACGGCTGAGTGGGAGCCGTACACGCCGCGCTGAGCTGAGGAGTGCAGCTAGTGTGGGTTGCCGTAGGGCTGGGAAACCGACTTTTGCTAGGTAGACGGGCGTGAGTTGTACAAATTTAGCTTCCACTGTGTATTATAAACACTAGTTTGTAACTGGAGTAGTGTACTACTTTGTACGTTTCAGTTGGTTTTCTATGTAATACAATGTATCCTTATGATGTGTGCTATCGGGTGTCGCATCGTGCGGCACCACCTTCTGCGATCCTGGATGAGCTTGATCCCGGTCCGCCACAGACTAGTCCGGCCACTGAGGCGGATAAGTCCGGTCTACCAGGACTTAGTGTGAGACCTATGTGTGCTGAATACATTGGCAATTAGGATAAAAGTTAGCATTAACATTCAAAGTTTTGAATATTGCCAAAACATTCTTCTGTGGCAAGGTCCGACAAGTTCTTTGTTAGGTCTGCCAAGTGTTGGCAAGGTCCGACGCAAGGTCCGGAGAGCTCCTGCAAGGTCCGAAGAGCTTCTGTGAGGTCCGGAGCTTGTTTTTAGGGAGCTCCCGTGAAGTTCAACTCATAGAACTGCAGCGTCTTTGCTTTTAACTCGCAATGTTTCAAACTTGCTTTATGGGAAGGTTTGCTTAGTATTAATTTGCTAAGTTTTTGGTGTGTTTTGGTGGTTATGGCTGTTATCATTTGATATGGTTTGCAACATGCTTATGTGACGTGCTCATGTAAGGTGTTGTGGTTTTCGAACTAACGTGATTCAAGTCGAGGACTTGTGCTCGGAAGAATTGGTTGTTTATTCATGTGCAGGTGTTGCTTGAGTTCAAGACATGGCTGGTGACGGGATCCTTGGACTAGTCTCAGGGAGGAGATGAGGTTCCAACAACCAAGTTCGGAAGGAGCTGTGGTTGAGTTGATCGGGAGGTCGCGCAGCATGTTTGGATCAAGGGCAGTGCATATGAAGGTTGCGTGTACGTCGTTGGAAGGTGTTTGCACGTGTGCAAAGAGTGCATGGACGTGGCAACATTGTTCCAAGGCGTGATGAAGAGAAGTGGACGTAAAGAATTGGTCGGAAAGGTCCAACCGGCTGGATTGCGTACTCAGGCTGAGGCTGAGTCGGATATGGCTCAAATATGTAAGATTTGAGTTGGTTATGATAGGATTTCGTGCTAGGCACGAAGTTGAGTTGTTTTAGGAATGTTTAGGACGTTCCTAAGGTGTTTGTAAGTCTCACGATTGCTTCTATCTGCGAATAGGAGAGTCCTGAGCAGTTATGGTAAGTTAGGATACGAGTCCAATTAGGAGTAGGAGTCCTAGATTGGATTGTTTAGCCTGAGGGCTGGCTATAAAAGCAAGGGAGGCCAGAGCTCTCGTGTGTAGAGAACTTTGGGCTGTTCCTCTTGTGTTTCTATTAAATAAAGTTCATAGTTTCTAGGAGCTTTTGTGCCTTGTTCGTCTGACTTGTTTTTCGTCAAGTCTTTCTCGCTGAGTTTCTGGACAGACCGACGTTGCTTTGGTGTTTCATTCATAACTCGAGTTTTACAGATCCGATTGATGTGATTCTTTTTGGGTTGTCTTCAAAACTCAATTATCTATCATCTGTGAAATTTTCACGAGCTTAGGATCTGTAGTTTTTGAGATACACGAGTTTCTTTGCAGCGTTGCAGATCTGTTTTATATCGGGTAGAACAGATTGATCTTCGTTTAATGTTTTGATCGTATCTCAAGTTTTACTTCGTGTTTTCAAGTGATTCTTGTTGCATTAGATCCGTGACTTGATTCTCTACCTATCTACTTGATTTGTCACGGTTGAACACGTTTGAAAACACTTGCACACACGGTTTCTTTAACCGATTGATTTTTTGCTGAGGGTTTTTGTTGTTTCCGCTGCGAAAAGTTTTAATCTACCATTCACCCCCCTCTGGTAGCTTTTCACGTGCTCTTTGATCCTACAATTGGTATCAGAGCCAAGGTGCTCTAATCTTTGTGATTTGCACGTGTTTTGACTAACTATCATGGAGAAGTACTCCGCAAAACCTTGTGTGTTCAATGGCATCGATTTTCAGGTTTGGAAGGCGCGGATGGAGGCCTACATACAGGCGCAAGGCTTCGCCATATGGGAAAAGGTGTACCGGAACTTCGATGTACCACCCAACGATCAAGTTACGGCTGCGAACATGAGAGATGTTGACAACAACAACAAGGCTCGCAACTTGATCATCCAAGGATTGACTCAAAGCGACTTCGACCGTGTTGCACACCTCCGATCTGCATATGATGTTTGGAAAGCTCTTTGTGACTACCATGAAGGATCCAATACGATCAAGGAGGTAAGGCAAGATATGTTCAAGAAAGAATACATGCGTTTTGAGATGCAACCCGGTGAGTCAATTGACGACCTTTTTGCTCGCTTTAATAAAATTCTCAGCAACTTGCGTAGTGGCAATGTTAACTTTTCAGATGCTGAAAATGCTAGACAATTGTTAGGAGCATTAGATATGTCAATTTGGGAGATGAAAGTTACATCTATTTGTGAATCTACTGTCATGAGTTCTCTTACTTTAGACGTGCTTTATTCTAAATTGAAAACTCATGAAATTGATATCATCTCACGTAAAAACCCCATCAAGTCTATTGCATTTGTTTCGCAACGTGACATGTCTAGTTCTAGTCAATCATCATCTAGTGGTGCACTCTCTTTGCTGTCCTCTCTAACCCTTGAACAGATTGAAGAGTTTCCAGAGGAGGAGCTTGCACTCATCTCTACTCGGTTCTCAAAAGCATTGCAAAATGTGAGAACTAGAAGGAGAGGAAGCTCCGGACCTCAACGATGTCTTGAATGTGGTAAGACAGGACATTTTCGTACGGAGTGCCCTAACCTTTCAGGTCCGACTTCACGTGAAGAAAAGCAAACAAGGCCGAAGAAATCGTTTGCAAAGAATAAGAAGAAGAAAGATTTATCAATGCGCAACATAGTGCATAGTAATGATCTCTGCACTTCAAGATTTCGGCTCAAGTGATGTGGACACCTGTAGTGATGAAGATGAAGAAGCTATGGCAAATATGTGCTGCATGGCGAGCAAGTCAAGTTCAAGCTCTGAGGAGGCAGAACACAACAGCGACAATGAAGAGGTATGTCCCACTTGCGAAGAAATGTGTGATGCTATTTCTCGTGCCACTGTTATATTAAAGAAAAAGGATAAAAAACTTAGGAACAATGCTGTTAAAATTGAATCACTAGAATCTGAAATTAATCATTTAAAAACTTTGATTCCTAGTGATGATTCTTGTTCCTCATGTGATTTGATTTATGAACAATTATCCTCTCTAAGAAGTGCACACGCATCTACACTTGATAAACTTGAACTTGAAATTGAAAAGAACAAAGAGCTTGCTGCACTTAATGATAAAAATTTGAAAGATGCTTGTTGTTCTACAATTGATTTGCATTGTTCTTCATGTGATGATCTGAATAAGAAGCTAAATGATGCTATGAATGAGATTTCTATTTTGAACAATGCTTTACGTGTACATGAAGTTAAATATTGTTCAAATTGCAAACTAAAAGGAAAAACTTCATGTGAAAACTGTTTTGATCTGTCCAATAAACTTGATGACATGCATAGGACACTAGATCGGTTTTCTAATGCAAATAAGAACCTAAACTTGCTGCTGAATTCTTCCAAGTCTTCTAATGATAAAACTGGTTTAGGTTTTAATTCTCATGCTCATGCTAAGGCACACCCACCTAAAGTTGTAAAGTCATTAGGAAGCGGTTTGATTCAAACAGCTCCTAGACAAAAAGAGGTGATTTTCAAATCTGCAGGAGTACTGTCCCATTCGGGTTCTAATAAACGTGTTGCTTGCTCATCTAGACATGATAATAAGGTTATTTTTCATTGTACCTACTGTGGTAGAGATGGTCATGTCATGGATTTTTGTTATAGACTATCTAAACACGATAAGAAACAAAGAATACTTGCTAGATCACATAACAACCAAGCAAAATCTGCTAGACCGAATGTTCAGAGCTTGCAACCTGCTGTAATGAGTCAAAAACTTGCTCCCGGACCTACTGTTTTTTGTGCTACATATAACACATCTTCTAAGTCAGCAGTTGGGAACAAAAATTTTCGATGTTTGGCTCATAAACCTGCTGTACCTTCTCAGCTTTCGCGTGTTATTCCTGTTGGACGTCGTGTGACTCAGTACTGGATTCCTAAAAGTCTTTTAACTAACCCCAGTATTGAGTCATCGACGTATTGTGCTGCTGTGTAAGTTTCACGTTTGAGGAAGGAGAACATTTGGATTGTGGATTCAGGTTGCTCACGCCACATGACCGGTAACAAAGAATGGTTCTCCTCTCTCTCTTTTGTGTCACATGTAGAAAATGTTACTTTCGCCGATAACTCTTCTACTCCCATAATTATTAAAGGTTCGGTTAGAGTAAACAATCTCTACACTTTGAAAGATGTGGCACTTTTTAAAAATTTGAAATACAACTTGCTTTCGGTTTCACAATTGCTAGATGAAAATCTAGAGGTTAGCTTTGCTAAAAATTGCTGCAAGGTTGTAGATTCAAAAGGTGAGCTTTTGTTTAACATGTCTAGGTTTGGAAGAGTTTTTAAAGCTGATTTTGATTTGTCAACTTCTAAGCATCGGTGTCTAGTTGCTAATGATACAAAGGATCTATATTTTTGGCATCGTAGACTTGGTCATATAGGCTTTGATCCTCTCACTCGTGTTAGTGCTCTCGATCTCATACGTGGAATGCCGAAGCTTAAAAAGGACAATGATATTGTGTGCTATTCTTGTAGACATGCTAAGTTTGTTACAGGTTCACATGCTCCTCTCACAATGACCATGACAGCTGAACCTGGACAACTTTTACATCTTGACACAGTAGGTCCAACACGTGTTCAATCCTTCGGAGGTCCGGATCCATATACGCAGGGGGAGAGTATTTTTATTGAAGAAGATGAAGAAGTGGTGCTGCTGCCCAAAAACTCGGAAGTAAATAACGATCAAGCTGCTGATTTTGCACCACAACCAGCACCAACAGTCACTACTGCTGGTTCGGACCTTCCTCAATCAACAAGCTCTCCTAATCAAAGGTCCGAACATGAAGAAGAAGGTGCTTGTGAAGTGTCTACTCCTCTCCGAGTACTCAAAAGTCATCCTCCACAACAAATCATTGGAAGCTTGCATGAACGAGTCACTCGGTCCAGGTTTTGCGATCCAAACTCTCATGCTCATTCTGCTATTGTTGCTTCTTTTGAACCCAAGGATATATCACACGCACTCACTAATGAATCTTGGATTAATGCCATGCAAGAAGAGTTAGAAAATTTTGAAAGAAATAATGTTTGGAAACTTGTACCTCCACCTCAAGGTCACACATTATTTGGAACTAAATGGGTATTTAAAAATAAGCAAAGTGAGGATGGGGTTGTGGTTAGGAATAAAGCTAGGTTGGTTGCTCAAGGTTTCACTCAAATTGAAGGTCTAGATTTTAATGAAACATTTGCTCCTGTTGCTAGATTAGAAGCTATAAGAATTTTATTAGCATTTGCTGCATCTAAAGGTTTCAAGTTATATCAAATGGATGTTAAAAGTGCTTTTCTTAATGGCTACATAGAGGAGGAGGTTTATGTTAAGCAGCCACCGGGTTTTGAAAATCCAAATTTTCCTAATCATGTTTACAAACTGTCCAAAGCCTTGTACGGTCTAAAACAAGCCCCTAGAGCATGGCATGATAGGTTAAAAACATTCTTACTTGAAAAGGGGTTTACCATGGGCAAGGTTGATAAAACTCTTTTTGTACTTAAGCATGGTAATGACTCATTATTCGTTCAAGTGTATGTGGATGATATTATCTTTGGTTGTGCTTCTCATGATCTCATGTCCAAGTTTTCAGCTATGATGAGTTCAGAATTTGAGATGAGTATGATGGGAGAACTCACATACTTTTGGGGGCTGCAAATCAAGCAAACAAAAGAAGGAACTTTTGTGCATCAAACTAAGTATACAAAGAACCTTCTTAAGCGCTTCAACATGGACAAATGCAAGCCTCTTCGGACACCAATGGGAACAGCAACAACACTTGAACTTGACAAAGATGGTGACCCGATCGATAAAAAAGAATACAGAAGTATGATTGGATCACTTTTGTATCTCACGGCGTCAAGACCGGACATACAATTCAGCGTATGTCTTTGTGCACGTTTTCAAGCTTCTCCACGTGCTTCACATCGCCAAGCCATCAAAAGGATTCTCAGGTACCTACATGGAACTCAAGAATTTGGCACTTTTCTTCCTTCTTCCTCAACCATTTCTTTGAAAGCTTTTTCGGATGCTGATTTTGGGAGTTGTAGGATTGATAGGAAAAGTACTTCGGGTGCTTGTCATTTTCTTGGTAATTCACTTGTTGCTTGGTCCTCTAGAAAACAAAGTTCAGTTGCACAATCCACGGCCGAATCTGAATATGTAGCTGCGGCTAGCGCTTGCTCACAAATTCTTTGGATTGTTCAAACACTTAAGGACTATGGGGTTGATTTAGATAGTGTTCCACTGTTTTGTGATAACACTAGTGCAATTTGTATTGCTAAAAACCCCGTGAAACACTCTAGAACTAAGCACATTGACATTAGATATCACTTTCTTCGTGATAATGTTGAAAATGGAAACATTGTGCTTCACAATGTCGATACCGAACAAGAATTGGCTGATATCTTTACAAAACCTTTGGATTTCACTCGTTTTTGTTTCATTCGTAGTGAAATAGGGGTTATGCATCCTCATGGCTTAAATTGAGGGGAAGTTTTTGAAACTTTCAAAGTCTATGTGTGAATCTGAAACTAAAATAATATGAGCATAGTATTTCATACATATATGACTTTGTGATTCCTTTTACAGGCTGAAAGTTCTTACTACATTACTCATGTTATACATTTTGTAGTTTTTGCCATGACTAGTAATTGGAATAATTACTTACACTAAATCTGGTCATGGTCGAACTTTCTTGCTGTTTTGAACTTGTTGCGTGCTCACAAGTGCTTTTAATCATAAAAAAATTAATCAAGTGATCAGCTCACATGTTGAGTTTTCAAATAAAAAATTGAGAAAAGATCAAGAGAATATGCATGCATCGCACTTCTTCTTTTGAGATTGCTTATCATTGCACTAAGATATGAACTTGGAAGGAATTGTGTATGACTAAAACCATGTCCTTAAGCTTCTGATTGTCAAATGACATAGGCTTGGCTTGGTTGGTTAGAATAAGGCTGATGCGGCATATAATCTCTTGCAAATATCATATGATCAACTTTGTGCCTTAAATGATTATGAATAATAAAAATGCAGCAATAAGTGTCATGTTTTCAGATTTTGAAATAGTTGAGTAAGGGAGATCATGACTTGCTTAAACTGAAA
Organism: Neostapfia colusana; assembly: GCA_030760725.1. NCBI lineage: Eukaryota > Viridiplantae > Streptophyta > Magnoliopsida > Poales > Poaceae > Neostapfia > Neostapfia colusana. The sequence continues at coordinate 25,459,450 of JASWHV010000011.1, forward strand.
AATACATTTGATCTCTAGCATGGCTTACACTACTTTATGTATCGCATTGATGTGATAGTGTAAGTAACCTGATAGTATGACTTGGATGAGCTTTATTTTGTATGTATATGTTATAATATGCTCATAACATTTAAAAATTTCTCTTTTGAACCTTGCTGAATACATTGTCAAAGGGGGAGAAATATGTATAAGGAGAGATTTTTTTTACACTTTGCATATGTTATACACTTTCTTCCTTCTCTGATTTTAAAAAATGGGGAGAAATTAATAAAGGGGGAGAAATGAGTTTTTAAAGCTTTTCAAAACTTTTCATAAGACAATGTTCGGATTTTAATTGGTGTTGCCAATACATTCATCAAGGGGGAGATTGTGAGACCTATGTGTGTTGAATACATTGGCAATTAGGATAAAAGTTAGCATTAACATTCAAAGTTTTGAATATTGCCAAAACATTCTTCTGTGGCAAGGTCCGACAAGTTCTTTGTTAGGTCTGCCAAGTGTTGGCAACGTACGACGCAAGGTCCGGAGAGCTCCTGCAAGGTCCGGAGAGCTTCTGTGAGGTCCGGAGCTTGTTTTTAGGGAGCTCCCGTGAAGTTCAACTCATAGAACTGCAGCGCCTTTGCTTTTAACTCGCAATGTTTCAAACTTGCTTTATGGGAAGGTTTGCTGAGTATTAATTTGCTAAGTTTTTGGTGTGTTTTGGTGGTTATGGCTGTTATCATTTGATATGGTTTGCAACATGCTTATGTGACGTGCTCATGTAAGGTGTTGTGGTTTTCGAACTAACGTGATTCAAGTTGAGGACTTGTGCTCGGAAGAATTGGTTGTTTATTCATGTGCAGGTGTTGCTTGAGTTCAAGACACGGCTGGTGACGGGATCCTTGGACTAGTCTCAGGGAGGAGATGAGGTTCCAACAACCAAGTTCGGAAGGAGCTGTGGTTGAGTTGATCGGGAGGTCGCGCAGCATGTTTGGATCAAGGGCAGTGCATATGAAGGTTGTGTGTACGTCGTTGGAAGGTGTTTGCACGTGTGCAAGGATGCATGGACGTGGCAACATTGTTCCAAGGCGTGATGAAGAGAAGTGGACGTAAAGAATTGGTCGGAAAGGTCCAACCGGCTGGATTGCGTACTCAGGCTGAGGCTGAGTCGGATATGGCTCAAATATGGAAGATTTGAGTTGGTTATGATAGGATTTCGTGCTAGGCACGAAGTTGAGTTGTTTTAGTAATGTTTAGGACGTTCCTAAGGTGTTTGGAAGTCTCACGATTGCTTCTATCTGCAAATAGGAGAGTCCTGAGCAGTTATGGTAAGTTAGGATACGAGTCCAATTAGGAGTAGGAGTCCTAGATTGGATTGTTTAGTCTGAGGGCTGGCTATAAAAGCAAGGGAGGCCAGAACTATCGTGTGTAGAAAACTTTGGGCTGTTCCTCTTGTGTTTCTATTGAATAAAGTTCATAGTTTCGAGGAGCTTTTGTGCCTTGTTCGTCTGACTTGTTTTTCGTCAAGTCTTTCTCGCCGAGTTTCTGGACAGACCGACGTTGCTTCGGTGTTTCGTTCATAAATCGAGTTTTACAGATCCGATTGACGTGATTCTTTTTGGGTTGTCTTCACAACTCAATTATCTATCATCTGTGAAATTTTCACGAGCTTCGGATCTGTAGTTTTTGAGATACACGAGTTTCTTTGCAGCGTTGCAGATCTGTTTTATATCGGGTAGAACAGATTGATCTTCGTTTAATGTTTTGATCGTATCTCAAGTTTTACTTCGTGTTTTCAAGTGATTCTTGTTGCATTAGATCTGTGACTTGATTCTCTACCTCTCTACTTGATTTGTCACGGTTGAACACGTTTGAAAACACTTGCACACATGGTTTCTTTAACCAATTGATTTTTTGCTGAGGGGTTTTTGTTGTTTCCGCTGCGAAAAGTTTTAATCTACCATTCACCCCCCTCTGGTAGCTTTTCACATGCTCTTCGATCCTACACTTAGCCCCAAAAACACTCTCACCAAGAGAGAAATGGACTAGTCCGTCCCAAAACGGACAGGTCTGATCTCAGTCAGGAACTTTCAGTCCACCCCAAAACAGACTAAGTCGTAGGACTTTTAGACTAGTCCGGCATCTTCTGTGGATAAGTACGGCCTGCCCAACTTTACCTCTCTACCTCTCTTCACTAAGGATTTGACACTTCTAACGCTTTGAGCTCTCTTCTATGATCTCAATGCACTTGACACACACACTCTTTCTTTTACACGGCTAGCCTACTAAGGACTCAAGTGAAACCCTAATTTCTACTCTTCAAGTCTTCGACGCCGTTCTTCATCTTTTTCCTTTTTTGAGAGTTTAGGTGTCCGCCTTGGAAATGTCATGTGCTTATGATCATCTCAGATCATTAGTCTCTTAATTTTTCATCATCAATCATCCAAAACCCACGGGGGTGCCTAGATGCACTTACAATCTCCCCCTTTTTGGTGATTGATGACAACATTAAGTTTCAACATAAGAGGTAAAAATTTTATTTTTATAACAAGTGTATGTATGCAAAACTCTCCCTGAATGTATGCAAGAGTAAAAGAGGGGAGTTGGCATAAATTCACATGTTATGGTGGGGTTTTCACATGTTATGGTGGGGTGCCTACGTGTTGTGCTAAAAATGTGATAAGACAATAAGCACATATGTTATGGTGGGGTGCCTACGTGTTGTGCTAAAAAATGTGATAAGACAATAAGCATAAAACAGCCATAAAATCCAACACGTAGTGTTACACAAAAGATAGTCATGCATAAAACATAAAACATAGATAGCCATGTCCAAAGATCTATTACAAGATAGTCATGTACAAAAGATCTATTACCATATAGTCATGTCCAAAAGATCTGTTGCAAGACTAGAAGATGATAAAAAATAGGACATCCTTTTCACATTTCTCCCCCTTTGGCATCAAGGTACCAAAAAGGAAAAGAGGGAAGAAGATACGCCTAAGTCTACTCATCATCTTCTTCGTCTTCTTCTTCATCGCCATTTTCATCACTCTCAGTAGCCTCCGTATCCTCTTCTTCTTCGTCGGCGGTGGTGGATGGAGGCACGGCCTTGGAAGAGCTTCCATCTTCCCTGAACTGGGCGAGCTCATCAGCGGTGAACCCTAGATATGGAGTGAGTTCCCCATCACTCTCCTCAGGGGGAGACATGGGTACCTCAAGGTTGTCACACACAACCTTGAGGTACTTCTCCTGATGCCTCTCCATGCGTTGAGGATACATATAGTCAAGCTGATCCTTGTCCACTGCCTTGAGATTGGAAATGATAATCTCATGATCCAAGTGCTCCTCAAGGCCAAGTATCTGTGCAAACCTCTCAGAGGTGACTGAGTACTGCTCTCCATGAGTCATCTAGGTGATTCGAGCTCATGATTTCCTTGATTCCATGGTGCTCTACGGCTTCAATCACTGCATCAAAAGCTTTGTGCTCCCTTTTGGCCATGTACTCCCAATCTACCCATTGAGCTTGAGTGACTGGGGTCTTCATTTTTAGGTACACCAAGCGGTAGTAATCGCAGTGAAAGTCACACCAAAACCTAGGGTCGGCTATGTGCTTCTCATAGTCATAGACTTTATCCATCCTCAGCCTTCTCGCCTTTTCAGCCCCCTTTCCTTTGAATACAAATGCCGGATTGTTGGGCTGCCGGTTGGGGTGTCTAGCAGGGGCAGCCATATTTAAGGGGTCGATGGGCTTTGGTTACCCTTTCCCTCTGAATTTTATCCCTCCTGCTCTGTTTGTCGGTGCTTTGGCAGTTGCCTTTTTGTCCTTGGACTCGTTAGGAAGTGGAGCCTTACCGTTCTTTGGATCACGAGGAACCCTACCCTCGGATTCCTTTTCCTTCTCCTTTTCCCGCTCTTTATCTCCCAAGGTGACCAGCCTCTTTCTCTTGGGATCTGAGGCACTAGCAGCTTGGGAGCTTTGGGCTTCACGTTCGGCCCTTTTCTTTCTCCGTTGATCCTTCAAGGATTCTTCAACGGCTTGGGCAATTTGTGCCTCTTCGTCGAGATCATGTTTCTTCTTTGTTCTTGCTTCTTGACGGACGGCTTCCTTAGCCGCTTGGACCTCCTTTGCTGTCCTTTCTTCGACAACACGCCGATGAAGGGCTTGTCGAGCCTCCTCGACCGTGGGACTTGGAAGGGGAGAACTTTGGTCGGAGTTTGACATATTTCCTGAAAGACACGAGATTATAGGTCAAGGAAGTGGAATATTGCAAGAGAATTCACTAAAAATGGCTAAAGTTGGAGTTTGTTCTGTGCAAACCAGACTTGTCCGTTAAAGGACCGAACTAGTCCGCTCGAGAACAGATTTGTCTGTCCAAAACCGGACTAGTTCGGGTTATACAGGACGAACCCTAACCCTAACAATTTTTCGCAAAAACTTTGAATTAAGTTGCAATACTCCTAGGCTATGATCGCATCGACACTAGGAACAACATGTGTGAAGAGGTTTCTAGCAAAAGACCTAAGAATGAAGAAAAGGAAGGATTTTTGGTTAGGTCAAGAATACCTCTTGAAATATTCAAATGTGATGAATTTGGAGTCAAAACTTGAGCAACGAAGCCCGGGGAAGGGTTTCCGCACTCCTTAGGTCTCCAATCCGTGGATTGGACGAGATTTTTGGTGGAGGAAAGCGAAAATCGCCAATTTGTGGGCACTTCCGGCTTGAGAAAGGATGTGAGCGGACTAGTCTGTGAAGAGAGAAGTCTGGCCATCCTTGGGAGGTTAAGTCTCCAGGGGCCGGACTAGTCCGGCTTGGTGTCCGGACAAGTCCGGTTGGCGGACTAGAGCCGGACTTCTCTGGGGCCGGAATTGTCCGGCCTCCCCAGGCGGACTAGTCCGGTTTGGACTTGTCCGCTGCGAAGTTCGACCCTGCCACGTGGCCACTGCCAGGGTGAGCTCCGAAGGCACCACGTGTCCAGCGAGGTCGGGCCTCCCCTCTCCTCAGAGACGAGCTCTGAGGATGCCACGTGTCCGACGGGGCCAGATCTCCCCTCTCCTCAGAGGCGAGCTCCGAGGGCGCCACGTGTCTAGCGGGGCCGGACCTCCCCTCTCCTCAGAGGCGAGCTCCGAGGGCGACACGTGTCCAGTGGGCCGGGGCCTCTCCTCAGAGGCTAGCTCCGGTGGCGACACGTGTCCAGCGGGCCGGGTCCTCTCCTCTCCTCAGAGGCGAGCTCCGGTGGTGACACGTGTCCTGCGGGACCGGACCTCATCCCTTCCACAGGGGTGAGCTACGGTGACAACACGTGTCCCGCGGGACCGGACCTCATCCCTTCCATAGGGGTGAGCTCCGGTGGCGACATGCGTCCCGTGGGGCCGGACCTCATCCCTTCCATAGGGGTGAGCTCCGGTGGTGACACGTGTCCCGCGGGGCCGGATCTCATCCCTTTCATAGGGGTGAGCTCCAGTGGCGACACGTGTCCCGCGGGACTGGACCTCATCCCTTCCACAGGGGTGAGCTCCGGCGGCGACACGTGTCCCACGGGACCGGACCTTATCCCTTCCACAGGGGTGAGCTCCGAAGTCGACACGTGTCTGGCGGGGCCGGACTAGTCCGGCTTGTTGTCAGGATAAGTCCTGTTGGCGGACCAGAGCCGGACTTCTCTGGGGCCGGACTTGTCCGGCCTCCTAGGCGGACTAGTCCGTCTACAAGCTGAAGTTCATATAATTTGAGTTTTAGCTCAAGAATATGATCCTTTTGGACAAGTTTTTGCAAATATCTTTGGAAAACATGGTCAGTAAGCATATATCAAACAAAAAATGACCATATTTGACAAAGAGTCCTTTTGAACATAGTTTTCATAGAGTAAGAGAGATTAGGGTAGTATGTTGAAAACATGCGGTTTTTGAAGTTTATAAACAAGCAACAAACAGATGTGCACACTTCAAGCAACATTTCGAGAATCTAGGATATTCAGTTCACTCCTTAGGTCACAAAAGTGTTTCTCATCAAGGGGTTTTGTGAAGATGTCCGCCAATTGCTTCTCACTCCTAACATGAGAGATAACGATATCTCCCTTGATAGAGTGATCTCTCAGGAACGGATATCAATATGTTTGGTTCTAGAATGCTCCACGGGATTGTGAGCAATCTTGATGGCACTCTCGTTGTCACATAGGAGAGGAATATGGCTCAAAGTGTAACCATAGTCCCTAAGAGTTTGTCGCATCCATAGGAGTTGTGCACAACAACTCCCGGCTGCGACGTACTCCGCTTCGGCTATGGATAAGGCAACGGAGTTTTGTTTCTTTGAAGACCACGAAACCAAGGACCTACCAAGAAATTGACAAGTCCCTACCGTGCTCTTCATATCTATCTTACAACCGGCATAATCGGCATCGGAGTATCCAATGAGATTGAACTTGGATCCCTTGGGATATCAAAGTCCTAGGTTAGGAGTGTGAACCAAATATCTAAGAATCCACTTAACGGCCATCAAGTGGCACTCCTTAGGAGCGGCTTGGAACTGTGCACACATACACAGACTAAGTATTATGTCGGGCCTAGATGCACAAAGGTAAAGCAAAGAGCCTATCATGGAATAAAATACCTTTTGGTCCACACTTGGACCATCTTCATTAAGGTCAAGATGTCCGTTGGTTCCCATGAGAGTCTTGATGGGTTTGGCTTTGTCCATGTCGAACCTCTTAAGTATGTCTTGAGTATACTTGGTTTGACTTATGAACGTTCCTTCCTTGAGTTGTTTGACTTGGAATCCTAGGAAGAACTTCAATTCCTCCATCATTGACATCTCGAACCTTTCAGTCATTATCTTTGAAAACTCATCACAAAAAGCTTTGTTAGTAGAACCAAATATAATGTCATCGACATCTATTTGGCACACGAATAAATAATCATTAAAATGCTTAGTGAAGAGTGTATAGTCGGCTTTTCCTATCCTAAAACCGTTTTAATAAGAAAATCTCTAAGACACTCATACCAAGCTCTAGGAGCTTTTTGAAGCCATAGAGGGCTTTCCGAAGTTTAAAGACATGGTTAGGATACTTATCGTCCTCAAATTCGGGTGGTTGCTCCACATACACTTCCTCCTTGATTGGATCGTTGAAGAAATCGCTTTTCACATCCATTTGGTATATCTTGAAATCATGGTGAGTTGCAAAAGCAAGCAAGATACGAATTGATTCAAGCCTAGCTACGGGAGCAAAAGTTTCATCATAATCTAAACCTTCTACTTGTGCATACCCCTTTGCAACAAGTCTTGCCTTGTTTCTTGTTACAACCCCATACTCGTCTTGCTTGTTGCGGAATACCCACTTGGTTCCCACAACATTTGCGTTGGGTCGCTTCACAAGATCCCACACTTGATTTCTTTCAAAATTATTGAGTTCCTCTTGCATGGCCACCACCCAATCCAGATCTTGTAGTGCTTCTTCTACCTTGCGGGGCTCCAAAGAGGAAAAAAAGAGTAATGTTCACAAAAATTAGCCATTCGAGAGCGAGTGGTCACCCCTTTGGAGATATCTCCTAGTATGTTGTCGACGGGATGATCCCATTGAACACTTTGGTGCACTCTTGGATGAGGTGGTTGAACTCTTTGATCTTCATCTTCATTGTCACTCTTTTCTTCGTCTCCCCCTTCATCCAATCCTCTATCTTGACTTTGATCGTTTTGATCTTGTTGAGGTTGGCCTTGCTCATCTTGAGCTTGATCATGGGAGGGAGACATATTTTAGTTTGTTGGATGATCATTTGAGTCTTGAGGATGTTCTTGAGGAAAAATTTCTCCAAGTGCCATTCTTTTAAATGCTTCTTGTGGAGCCTCTTCTTTATCTAGCACACTTTGATCTTCATTTTCCTCATATTCCACAAACATATTTTTCTCTCCGGTCATATGGTTTGTGCATCCACTGTCGAGCACCCATTTTGATCCACCGGAGGAGTATGCCTACAAAATAGAGTTATGTCTTACCTTTTGGTACCCAAGCGGAGTTGGGTCCTTTCATGTTTTTCAAGAGGCACTTGGGCACCCACACACAAGGTTTTGGACTCTTACGGAGTGACCCAACATACCTAGCATAGATATTTCCAAATTTGTTTCTCAATAAAACATATGAGGCATCAAAATCATGGAACAAAGGATGAGATTTGTTTTTAGGCATGTTAGATGAGTTTGCAATGTTCTTTATATTTTCTTTGTTGGATGAACCTTACTTGACAAATACAATCAAGTCTTTTCTCTTCTTGGGAGTTTTAGCATGTTGCCTCCACTCCCGAGAATAGCCAAGACCATCTTTGACATGTGGAGGTCTTACATTTGTATATGCACTTCGTGCATATGCCACTTTTTCCTTGTCAAAGATACCACCTTTCGGTGACTGCTTGCTTTGTGCCAACTTAAGTTCATCTTTGAGTTTTAGGATTAAGTTTGAGCACTTGCAAGTTTGAGTTGCTTCGGGAGATTTCTTTGAGGAGGGTGAAATCATAGAGGAAGAAGGTGCATTGATCTTGAGAGACTCAACTTGTGTTTCAAGGATCTTGTTGACTTTTGTCAAGTTAACAATTTCATCCTTGAGCACAACAGTTGTGTCTTCAAGATTTGAGCAAGTTTCCTTGCTCAAAGCGAGTTCACGGTCAAGTTCCTTGCTTCTTTCCCTTTCAACCTCAAGAAGCTCTTCAATCTCATGACATCTCTCCTTTTCAAGGATGAGCATGTCTTCTTGACGGTTGATGAGTTCATCCTTCTCAAAGATTTCTTCCGACAACAATCTCATCTTTTTCAAGGTGCTCCTACTTAGATCCTTAAGCATGGACTCATTATCACTACTACTATCAAAGCTATCAAGTGAAGAGGTAGAGGAGGATGTGATATGCCCACGCCGACCACACCATCAAGTATACCGACTACATCAAGCAAGATGGAACAATCATCAAGTCAAGCTGCACCAGCTCATGTCTTCGATGGACCAATTACTCGTAGCCGAGCTAAACAGCTACAACAAGAGGTGCACGCGCTACTTTGTGAAATTCCATTTATTAATGAGATATATATACTTCCTAAATCGTACATGTTTCTATTACTCACGTTCACCAAGGAGGATGACAAGGACACGCCGAGACTGAACCAGAGAGGATAACTACGTCGAACCAGTTCGGCCTGGCAGAACTGTCATGAAGAAACAGTCATATCTCTTGATTCATAGAAGCTGTGAAGGTCCATGAGTACTTGTTGGAAAGGTGTCGAAGTCAACTTTCTAATGCCACTAAGTGCCGAGTGCTTTAGAGCTCCCAGCTTGGCAGCCGAGTGCTTTTGTTGCAGACTGTTCAGAAGATCAATAGTCAGCCTGATATCCAAGTTTCTGTGAGAAACTGTATCACTCTACAATATTTCGTGAAGCATGCTACACATGGTGTGAAAGGTTATCGAATTAGCTTTCCAACGCATCTGGTCCCGTGTCTTTTGGATGTCCCTAGGTGGAGTTATGATTAAAACATTGAAGACCACTCAAAAGGCCAGAAGACATGCGGGAAATTGATGACCACTGCCTGAATGATCAAGCCAGTTGGCCTTCCACCTTCCCACGTGGCTTTTTCAGTTCACATCTATTTTTAGACTAGTTGTTGGCATAAATACCGCTCTTTTTGTAAGCCAAAAATTTTTTGATGAATTAAGATTAATTCAATGATATTTGCAGCCGAGCTGCTTGAGTGTCTTACTCAACCCTTGTTCTTCTTGAACTTGTGGAGAGATCTCTCTGAGATCCACTAATTCTTGCTCTGTGGGTTCCAGTACGGCTGCCCCGTCTTGTGTGGATTAGCTCCGGTTGTGGTTCTGCGGTCGTTCGGAGATCGAGTCGAAGTCTTCGCGGTTTCGGTGTCTCTCTCCCCGTCGCTTGGTCGCATCCAACCTTGGTCAGGTATAAAGCTAGTTATCCGCGCTGTTTCTACAGCAAGTTATATTGTTCTTGAGCCTCCTGTTGTGAAGATCAGGCCACCCTTCGCCGAACCAAATTCAGTGCATATCATGTGGTAATTAGAGCTATCGTTGTCACGGTAGGTTCATTTTTTTTATCACCCACCCTCCCACCCTTTTTCAATCTGTTACAGTTTTCATCATCCACATATTCATCCCTGTGTTTATCTTTTACATATATTTGTTTGTCCTATAGTCCAAAGCCTAAAAAATACCTATAGCCCTTTTGACGGTTCTGTTATCTTGTGTTTGTGTTCTTCCAGTTGCTCGTCACCACCGTTTCCCTATATCTTTTGTAATCAGCACCCCTGTTAGTGTTATAAAAAAAAAGAAGAGTCAAAAAAAAGAGAGCACAAGTGAAAAGATTATTAAGAATTTTGTGTTTCAGTTGGGTGTTGAAATTTTCAGTTTTCATATCCAAGTTGGTGGTAATCTTGATAGCAGCAATTTTTTTATCTTTTGAGCACATCTTTTTCACTTGATTGGTAGTACCGTAGCCCTCCTTGTTCAGCCACCTATAGCTCCACCAAAAACCTGAACCGGGACTTTCGATTTGAACTCCTTACGGCCTCTTTACCACCTCCGTTGAAGCTGTCACACCAGCACCATCACAGTTCTTGAGATCAGGCAAGAACTTGGGTAAGTAAGAGGTGAGATCGAGTGTGTCCACATATATATATATATATATATATATATATATATATATATATATATATATATATTCTTTTTTTTGCTGCTCCTAACATGGCAGACTCAGATTCAAGTGTTCATGGTGGACACCATGGTGATAGGGAACCCCCTGTCTCACGGGATGAGATGCGTCGCATGGCTGATTCACTCATGCAGGCCATGGGCAGGCTCCTCGATGAGCGTCTTCCCACGGCTGGAGGACGTCGAGCATGTCGTGATCAAGAGGACCGTCATCGAGAGGAGTCTGGTGATGAGAACTCTGGTTTCAGCCATGGATTCAATCGCTTCGGAGATGGCCCTGACGGATCTGGTGGTGGTCGCCATGCTGATTTTAATAATTACCATGGTGGGCGTCACGCACATAGGCGCAATGCTGATGGTTGCCGCGTGCATTTTGAAGACGAAGAGTTTGAAGATCAAGATCATGAAGAAGGATCTCATGATGATGAAAATCCTTTCGGTCAAGGTGGCAGGTTTGATCAGCGTCATCATGCCGGCCTTCTGATTTTGAAGAAAGGGAATACCATCGTGGTCGACGTCCTCATGACAACCCAGATAACATCGCTCGTGTCAAGTTGAGTATTCCAAAGTTTACTGGAAAGGAGAATCCTGATGAATTTCTTGAATGGGCTGAGCAGTGTGATCAAATATTCCGAGTACATAATCTTTCGGCTCAGCGCCGTGTGAATCTTGTTTCGGTGGAACTCTCTGGATACGCTCACTTGGTGGAACCAAGTGCAGGAGAATCAACGTGATTTGGGACGCGGATATATCAATACATGGGAGGAGATGAAGCAAGTGATGAGAAGGCGATTCGTGCCATCTAGCTATCAGCGTGATCTCAGGAACCGGTTGGAAATGTTAAAGCAAGGGAAGAGATCAGTTGATGAGTATTTCAAGGAGATGGAGCTACTGTTGGTGCGGGCTGGAATAAGAGAAGATGCAGAGTCAACAATGGCAAGATTTCTAGGAGGTCTTAATGAAGAAATTTCTGGTTTTGTGGAGATGTTTCCATATCGTACATTGCAGGATCTTGTTGATCAAGCTATGCGAACAGAGAAGAAGATTCAGCAGGAGTCACGTGGAAAATCTTATGGCAGTTATTCTATTGCTGCCCCATGGCGCAAACAGCAGTCAAGTACTTCCTATGGTGGTGGACAATCTCAAGGGGCTGCAGCCAAGTCTTCTCAATCATTTGTTCCATCGAAGATGGCAGCCTCCACCGCGTCATCACCAACAACTCAGCAGCGACCCACTACAAGTTCAGCAGCCCACAGCAATGTCTCGGGAGCTACATCTTCTTCTCGAAGCAGAGAAATTGTATGCCATAAATGCCACGGGCGTGGGCACATTGCTGCCCAATGCCCAAGTAAGAGGGCCATGTTGTTGAATGAGAAAGGTGAATGGGAATCCGAGAGTGATCCGGAAGATGCTGGACCGATATGTGATGAAGAAATTGAGGAGGAAGGGAATGAGATCCAGCCTGAAGAAGGAGAACATAATTGCTTTATTTCTCTACGAGTGCTTAGTGTAACAGCAAAAAAGGAAGACAACGGGCAGCGACATAATTTGTTCCATACCCGTGGACTAATCAAAGATAAGGTGTGTCGCATCATCGTTGATAATGGAAGCTGCAACAATATTGCTAGCCAAAAATTGGTGGACAGATTGGGACTGAAACCACGGCGTCATCCTAGTCCATACAAGATGCAGTGGCTTAATGATTGTGGTGCACTACGTGTCAGTCATACTGTGACTGTACCATTCTCTGTTGGTAAATACAATGATCATGTGGAGTGTGACGTGGTGCCTATGCAAGCCTGCCAGCTTCTGCTCGGTCGACCATGGCTATATGATCGTGATGTCCAGATTTTTGGAAGGACCAACAAGCTGTCTTTTGTGTACAAAGGAGAGCGAATTTCCTTGCTTCCTTTGACACCGGAAGAAATTTCGAAGGATGATATCAGGAAGAAACAGCGCGAGAGCGAGCACCACTTCCGAGTGAGCCACAAAAATAGTAAGGAAGAGTGTCCACAGCCAAATCAAACCCCACAGCTGCAAGGAACCCAGAAACCGGGAAAAGAGGGTTTAGTAATGATGGCTAGGAAGGGGGGTATCAAAGCATTGAGTGAACCCGATGCCATGTTCTTTGTACTTATGTACAAGGACACTTTTCTTTCTACTAATGCCTTACCCTCTACCCTGCCGAGTACTCTTTTGAATGTCTTGCAGGAATATGAAGATGTCTTTCCGGACGAAGTACCACCAGGACTGCCACCTAAGAGAGGGATCGAGCATCAAATTGACTTGGTTCCTGGTGCGTCACTTCCGAACAGGGCTGCATACCGCACCAACCCAGAGGAGACAAAAGAAATTCAGCGACAAGTGGAGGAATTGATGAAAAAGGGGTATGTACAGGAAAGTCTTTCCCCTTGTGCTGTCCCTGTTCTTTTAGTGCCTAAGAAAGATGGGTCTTGGAGACTGTGTGTGGATTGCCGCGCAATTAACAACATCACAGTAAGATATAGGCATCCCATTCCTCGCTTAGATGATATGCTTGATGAACTTAGTGGTGCTAATTTTTTCACTAAAATTAATTTAAGAAGTGGCTATCATCAGATTCGTATGAAAGAAGGAGATGAGTGGAAAACATCCTTTAAAACAAAATTTGGATTGTATGAATGGTTAGTGATGCCTTTTAGTTTAACCAATGCACCTAGTACATTTATGCGATTAATGAATCATGTGCTTAGAACTTTCATTGGTAAATTTGTTGTGGTTTATTTTGATGACATCCTAATCTACAGCAAGACTCTTGAAGAACATGTTGCATATATCCAGAGCGTGCTTGCTGTCCTGCGTAAACAAAAATTGTACGCTAACCTTGAGAAGTGCACCTTCTGCACCGACAAGGTAGTTTTCCTTGGTTTTGTTGTTTCAGGACAAGGCGTGGAGGTGGATGCTGAGAAAGTCAAGGCTGTACACGAATGGACGCTTCCACAGAACGTGAGCCAAGTGAGAAGCTTCCTTGGACTTGTTGGTTTCTACCGGCGCTTCGTGAAAGATTTCAGCATGATCGCTGCTCCAATCAATGAGCTGACCAAGAAAGACGTACCTTTCAAATGGGGAGAAGCACAACAAAAGTCTTTTGAAGAATTAAAGAAGAAGCTCACAACATCCCCAGTCCTTGCACTTCCTGATTTCAACAAGACATTTGAAATTGAATGTGATGCAAGTGGAGTTGGGATTGGAGGCGTGCTGATGCAAGAAAAGAGACCAATTGCATTCTTCAGTGAAAAGCTAAGTGGTCCGACTTTGAATTATTCAGTTTATGATAAAGAATTATATGCTCTCGTTCGGAGTTTGGAAACTTGGCAACACTACCTTTATCCTAAAGAATTTGTAATACATTCAGACCATGAATCATTGAAACATATTAAGGGACAACTAAAACTGAATAAACGACATGCTAAGTGGAGTGAATTTATTGAGTCCTTTCCTTATATTGTCAAATATAAGAAAGGTCAAGACAATATTGTAGCTGATGCTTTATCTCGACGTCATGCTTTGCTCACACAACTTGATGCTAAAATTCTCGGATTGGAAAGTATAAAGGAATTATATGCCACTGATTCGTACTTTGCTGAACCATATGCCAAGTGCCGTAATGGCAAAGGATGGGAAAAGTATCATGTGCATGATGGATTTTTATTTCGCACTAACAAACTTTGTATTTCAGATTGCTCTGTTCGACTTTTACTCGTGCAGGAAGCTCATTCAGGTGGACTTATGGGCCATTTTGGAGCCAAGAAGACGGAGCAAGTGCTGGCCGACCATTTCTTTTGGCCAAAAATGCGACGAGGTGTAGAGAGACATGTTCTTCGCTGCGAAAACTGCCACAAATCTAAGTCACGTCTGAACCCTCATGGTTTATATACTCCTCTTCCTATTCCTAATGCACCTTGGGAGGACATTTCAATGGATTTTGTTCTTGGGTTACCACGGACCAAAAGGGGAAGGGATTCAATTTTTGTCGTGGTTGATCGTTTCAGCAAAATGGCACATTTTATTCCTTGCCACAAGAGCGACGATGCTTCCTGTATTGCTGAATTATTTGTCAGGGAAATCGTGCGACTACATGGAATGCCACGTACCACTGTGTAGGATCGTGACACCAAGTTCTTGAGCTACTTTTGGAAGACATTGTGGGGGCAAACTTGGGACAAGACTGTTGTTCTCCACAACATGTCATCCGCAAACGGACGGCCAAACTGAAGTTGTGAATCGAACACTATCAATGTTGATCCGAGCTGTCCTTAAGAAGAACCTGAAACTATGGGAAGAAAGCTTGCCACATGTTGAGTTTGCATACAATAGGGCAGTACACTCGACCACTAGATTTTGTCCATTTGAAATTTTATATGGATTCACACCCACTGCTCCCATAGATCTTTTGTCTTTACCCATGCAGGAACTTGTGAACTTCAATGCAAGCAAGCGAGCTGAATTTGTCAAGAACATTCATGATAGGGCTCGGGACAATATTGAAAAGATGACCAAGAAGTATGAGAAGCACGCTAACAAGGGTCGCAGGAAGGTGTTGTTCGAACCAGGGGACTTGGTTTGGGTGCACCTTCGAAAGGATCGTTTTCCAGAGCTGCGCAAGAGCAAGTTGCAACCACGGGCTGACGGACCATTCAAAGTTCTACGCAAGATCAACGACAACGCTTATGAAATTGATCTGCCAAGTACTTATGGTGTGAGTACCAGTTTCAATGTGTCCGACCTCTCTCCATTCTTTGGATTGGAAGAGTCGAGGACGACTCTTTTTCAAGGGGGGAGGATGATATGCCCACGCCGACCACACCATCAAGTATACTGACTACATCAAGCAAGATGGAACAATCATCAAGTCAAGCTGCACCAGCTCATGTCTTCGATGGACCAATTACTCGTAGCCGAGCTAAATAGCTACAACAAGAGGTGCATGCGCTACTTTGTGAAATTCCATTTATTAATGAGAATTATATACTTCCTAAATCATACATTTTTCTATTACTCAGGTTCACCAAGGAGGATGACAAGGACACACCGAGACTGAACCAGAGAGGAGAACTACGTCGAACCAGTTCGGCCTGGCAGAACTGTAATGAAGAAACAGTCATATCTCTTGATTCATAGAAGCTATGAAGGTCCATGAGTACTTGTTGGAAAGGTGTTGAAGCCAAATTTCTAATGCCACTAAGTGACGAGTGCTTTAGAGCTCCCAGCTTGGCAGCCGAGTGCTTTTGGTGCAGACTGTTCAGAAGATCAATAGTCAGCCTGATATCCAAGTTTCTGTGAGAAACTGTATCACTCTACAATATTTCGTGACGCATGCTACACATGGTGTGAAAGGTTATCGAATTAGCTTTCCAACGCATCTGGTCCCGTGTCTTTTGGATGTCCCTAGGTGGAGTTATGATTAAAACATTGAAGACCACTCAAAAGGCCAGAAGACATGCGGGAAATTGATGACCACTGCATGAATGATCAAGCCAGTTGGCCTTCCACCTTCCCACGTGGCTTTTTCAGTTCACATCTATTTTTAGACTAGTTGTTGGCATAAATACCGCTCTTTTTGTAAGCCAAAAAACTTTTTCATGAAATAAGATTAATCCAGTGATATTTGCAGCCGAGCTGCTTGAGTGTCTTACTCAACCCTTGTTCTTCCTTGTTCTTCTTGAACTTGTGGAGAGATCTCTCTGAGATCCACTAATTCGTGCTCTGCGGGTTCCAGTACGGCTGCCCCGCCTTGTGTGGATTAGCTCCGGTTGTGGTTCTGCGGTCGTTCGGAGATCGAGTCGAAGTCTTCGCGGTTTCGGTGTCTCTCTCCCCGTCGCTTGGTCGCATTCAACCTTGGTCAGGTATAAAGCTAGTTATCCGCGCTGTTCCTACAGCAAGTTATCTTGTTCTTGAGCCTCCTGTCATGAAGATCGGGCCACCCTTCGCCGAACCAAATTCGGTGCATATCAGGATGGTTTAGATTTAACTTTTCTTCTTCCCTCCTTAGCCATGAGACATGCAGACTTGAAGTCTTCAATGTTTGGGAAGAGCTTGCTCCTTCCAATGGAAAGTGTTGCCACTTTCTCTTCATCCTCAGAGGATGAGTCTTCGTTTGAGTTCCATTCCTTCCCAAGGTGAGCATGTCCTGATGGCTTCTTCTTCTTGAAGAATTTCTTCTATTGAGACTTGCCATCTTTCTTCTTCTTACTCTCTTCATATGGACAATCCACAATGAAGTGTTCATATTCACCACAGTTATAGCATGCTCTTTTCGTCTTGGGCTTGGACCTTTCATTGTTGTTGTTCTCATAATGGTTGCTCCCCTTCCTTCTTCTCATCATCCTCTTGAATTTGTTGATGAAGAGCGCCTCTTCTTCATCGGTGTCGAGACCCTCATCATCACTTGCTTCGAAGTCTTGTGATGAGGATGTTGTTTGAAAGCAACATATTTCTTCTTTGAGGAGGCGAGCCTTTGGAGGTCTCTGTAGAACATGGCTTCCATCTCCATCATCTCGTTGTTGATGATTCTTCTAAGCACTTCCTCCGGGGTCATTTGAGCATATACCGGGCTCTCACGGATCAAGGAGCAAAGAGCAATGTTTTGAGGCATGAATGCCCGAAGCATCCTCTTCACCACCTCATGATCCGTGCACCGGGTGCATCCATACGATCGGATCTTGTTGACGAGGACCTTGAGACGGTTGTACATGTCTTGAGGGGACTCACCATCCATGATGGTGAACCTCCCAAGCTCTCCTTCAATCATCTCAATCTTGGCCTTCCTAATGACTCGGTTTCCTTTATGCGTTGTCTTGAGTGTGTCTCATATGTATTTGGCCACCTCCAATCTATCGACTCGGTTGAACTCTTCTCGAGTCAAGGATGAGGTGATCACCCCAACTACTTGAGCATTGCGATGAAGTAGAATGGCTTGCTCCGGGGTAACGTCCTCTTCATTTCTTGGAAGATGGATACCTGTTAAGACAATTTGCCACAAGCTAGGGTTTAAGGATATTAGATGCATCTTCATATTACGCTTCCACATTGAGTAATAATTTCCATCGAATTGAGGAGGTTTGCCAAGAGGAATAGATAAGTAGTGATTGTTGGAAGTTAAACGTTCATAGTTGAAATGATATTAGGAGTAGTCCGGTTGACCACTCCTTTCTTGATCCTTCGGCTTCTTCTTCTCTTTACTTGAGTGACCTAGCTTCTTGCGAAGTCGTGCCTTGAGCTGGCAAACTTCTTCATCGTCACTCGAGTGGTCTTGCAGCACATCCGTGTTCTTTTTCTTTTTATATGTGTTGTCACCTTGTGACGTCGCGGAATATTGTATCCCTCCACTCCGGCCATCTTCTCTCTGAGTGGTTAGACTCTTGATGGAGAGACCTGCTCTGATACCAATTGAAATTTCCTAGAGGGAGTGAATAGTCTAAAATTCCTGAAATGACTTAATTAAACAAGATTAGAACACAGGGTCCGGACTAGTCTGGCTCAGGGGCGGACTAGTCCGATCAATCTGCTGGAAAAGCCTAAAAGGCTAAACTAGTCTGGATCAGGGGCGGACTAGCCCGGTCAGACTGCTGAAAAGCCTAAACTTGATTTTTATGGGTTTTTCTTCAGATTTTAGTTTAACGAAATGCAGATAAACTATCTAGCAATTTAATATAACAAATATGACAAAGTGTTAAGGTGGATTGCAAGATTGTAACCTGAAATATTATAAGAGCGAAATGATCGAACGAACTCTAAGCAATTCTAATGATCAATGAAATGTAAGTGCAAAATGAAACGAAGATTTTTGCCCGAGGTTCTATTCCACTCAGGAATCTACGTCCCCGTTGAGGAGTCACAAAGGACCGGATTTAACAACCCTTCCCTCACCAAGTAGCCACTAAGGCCAACCCGGTTCTTCACTATCTCAAGGGTGAACTTACAAAGTGTTGGGGCTGCTCACAATCTGAGGCTCCCACTTAATCACGTCCATAAAACTCCACCAATCTTACAAGCCACAGGTCACACTAATTGCATGAGATCACTCCGAGAGCCTTAAACGTGAAGTTCTTCCTTCTCCTCTCCTCACACACCCAAATCCACTCAAGAATTGGTTCTAGAGGATGACTAGGCAAGAAAGAAGGCTTAGGGGGGGGCTCTAGGATCGTTGTGGCGGCGCTAGGGTTCCAGGTTTTCTAAATGAAGTCGGGCATCTCCTTTTATAGAAGTCCTGAAGCCAACCGTTGCCACCTACTAAAAGTCCGTACTAGACCGCCTCACACCGGCTAGTCCGATCTCACACAAGAACTATTTGTCCGGGTGAGAACGGACAAGTCTGGAGGACCTGGACTAGTCCGGCCACTAAGGCGGACAAGTCCGGTCTACCAAGACTTAGCCGTGGGAGCTCTCATCTCACACCCATACGGACTAGTCCGCCTTAGAACGGACTAGCCCGAACTCACACAGGAATTCTTTGTCCGTGTAAAAATGGACAAGTCTGGCTAGCCCGAACTAGTGCGGCCATTGAGGCGGATAAGTCCCGTCTACCAAGACTTAGCCCCAAATACACTCTCACCAAGAGAGAAACGGACTAGTCCGTCCCAAAACGGACAGGTCCGATTTCAGTCAGGAACTCTTAGTCCGCCCCAAAAGGACTAAGCCATAGGACTTCCGGACTAGTCTGGCCTTTTCCCCAGACAAGTCCGGCCTACCCAACTTTACCTCTCTACCTCTCTCCACTAAGGATTTGACACTTCTGACGCTTTGAGCTCTCTTCTATGATCTCAATGCACTTAACACACACACTCTTTCTTTTACACAGCTAGCCTACTAAAGACTCAAGTGAAACCCTAATTTCTACTCTTCAAGTGTTCGACGCCGTTCTTCATCTTTTTCCTTTTTTGAGAGTTTAGGTGTCCGCCTAGAAATGTCTTGTGCTTATGATCATCTCAGCTCATTAGTCTCTTAATTTGTCGTCATCAATCATCCAAAACCCACGGGGGTGCCTAGATGCACTTACAATGCCCCATGATCCTTTGTGGGTCGTGGGTCGATGAAGTCAAGAAGGAAGTGCGCTGTCAGGCTTCGCATTCAAGGCTCGCGCCTTCCCCAGAAGCATGGCACACTACGCATGCCTCCGTCCTCTGCCCGGTTGCCATTACAGTGACAAGAAAGGGCAAAGGCGTGACAACAATACAGTGCCGCCCAATGGCACAAAGCCACCCAAGCAGGGTGAGAAGACGCGGCAACAAGACGGTGTCTTCATCATCACCTGACACACGGTCAGGGGCGCTCAGCGCGCCAGACGGAGGGACTTAACTCTCCCACCGAGCACTCTACTCATAGGATGAAGTCCTAGATCGTGTATAGGATTCACATAGCTCTAGGGACACCTATCGGGCCTCAAGCCTCATTGTAACCACCCTGGCCTTGAATTTTAAAAGGACTGGGGTGACCACCCTGTAGGGGGTTCCACTCTCTCGCACTCCAGATCCCACAATGCACAAGCGCTCATGCTCAGGCAATAGAACAAGCACTCCCGTGGACGTAGAGTATTACGCTTCGGCGGCCCAAACCACGTAAATCTCTGTGTGTTCATCCGCTCTCTCGAGCCCAGGTCACGAAGGGCGCCAAGCCCCCTCCGGAAAAAAAAGAACCTCGTGGGCTGCTTCCGAGCAGACCGGGAGGAGTGTTGCAGCTCACACTTCAATATCATACTTAACCCGTCACGAGATACGGTGATTTTTACCTGCAAAACAACAACTCTGGAAGAGTGAGCACGACGGCTCAGCAAGACTTAACCGCCTTATAATTCGTGTAACTCTATATGCAGGTAACTTAAGAAAAAGAAATTGAAATTTGCATAAGGACTCACCTACAAGTTCATCCTTAATTTTTTTTATTTTATCCATCATATTAATAACCTTGTGCCCAGCAACATCGGAAATCCACATTCACACAAGAAATGCTTCATTTTGATGTTACCTTCCCAAGGTGGAAAATTACTTTAATTTGTTCTATCTCTACTTAATACATTAGTCTCATGCAAAACAATTTATCATAATAGCATAGAACATGCAAACTGATACCAACCAAGTTTGATTACTACGTCATAACACAGTGTACAAGTGATACTCATAACCGCGAGGGACGGTGATTCGAATCAAACGTTGCCCGACTTACACTACACATATGCACGCCTCTGAAGACCTAAGACTGGCGTCCTTCATTACGTCATATATGGCAACCTTTTGTAGGACACCCGACTTAGAACCGGTCACACCGTCTCGTCCTCATGGGTCTAACAAGACAATGTGGTATGCCTCTACAACCTGGTTAACTTGGTACATTGGTTTACTAGATCCCATATACCAGTAAGTATCCGGTACACATCTCAATACTGTCTCAGCGGGGTCGCACATGAGAACGGTCCTTAATCGACATAAGCAGAGCTGCTCATCCAAGATCTCGTCTTGTCGCTGCCTACCCTCTCTGCCCAGTATCATGTTTAGAAACATAAACTTTAGTTTTCTTAATTAAACCAGACCCGTGAACCTGAACTATAGCTCGCGAGTTGAATCCAACTACTCGACTTCTACCGGATGTCATATCCTATTTAGCATGGCAATATTCTAAAGGGGGGGGGGGAAATATTCCACCCTTGACTCCAAAGACATGCATCTGGAGTATAAAATCATTCCTTACCTAATGCACAAACAAGCTCTATTCCATAGTAGTGAATAAAGTAAAAAATTTATAAAACAACTTAAATGCAAATCGGAGCTTGCCTTGCTTTGCAGGTGACTAGAGTCAGATAAGCAGTTAAATGTCTTCTGTCACTTGATGCTTGATCACTTGCTCCACTTGATTCTTGATTCAAGCTCCACTTGTTAGATCAAGATCCAAGTCGATACTAAATGTTATGAAAATGCATATACAAATAATTATAATTAATTTTCTATACAGGCATGGATATAAGGATCATATAAAGAACTCAGATTAGAAACTTGATTTGAAATGATCAAAGTATCTAGAGATGGTTTGAGCAAAGTTGAATCAAGGTTCTATATGTTCTTCCTAAGTGTTTTTATTCACATATGGAAGGTACAAAGAAAAAGAATGGTACAGAGCTCTATTTTAGTTGAAACTTTTCATGTGAGTTTCTTGTCACAAGAAAGAATTTTGGACCAAAATTTAGGATTGTTCATTGCGTAGTTACCCCAGATTAATTCACTAAGAAGTTATGCTTAAAATAATTAATTATAACGTAATTTGTATTTACATGCAAAATAAATTGAACTAAAATTTCAAGCATAGCTCATAGAGTATGCATGAATTTTCTTGGTATTTTTAGAGCTAAGGATTTACCAGAATTAAGTTTACAAGACTCCTAAAGTTTCTGGAATTATGCTAACACCCGGTTTTGAAAATGAACCAAGAGAATGCATATGTGTGCCCAGGATGTTCATCACACATACACATGTATTCCACAAACTGAAATTTAGAATATAACCACGTTCAAATAATGTTGAAGTACTTTATTATATTGACTTAATCTCTCACTCATGAATATCTAACTTATTCTTGCTGCAGAAGACTCTAAACGACAGCGGAAAATCACTAAAGATGATGGGGCTCCAACTTCAACTCCACAGACATATTGACGGTAGTGTGCACGCCTAGTACTCCACATGTTTCTCGAAGTATTATTCTCCTGTAGCTGATGTATATGTGGGAATGCGAGGGTGAGTACATGTCGTACACAGCAAGTGCGGCAAAAGTATGACATGTAGCTTACAAAAAGGTAGGGAATAAAGAGGTTCATTGCAGCAAGCAAATTTTATTTCACAAACAAGGTAAAAATATCAACTATTTCTAGGTGAGTTAAATCCCATCATAACCAAGTAATTCATCAACATTCATTCTTTATAATTCACCATTTATCAAGCCTCCACCAGCCAATAATCTTTCTCAAGTTCATCTCACACTCATATTTATTCATAACCATCTCATTTTCATATAGCCGAAACCAAATTCATTGTCATGACTCAAAAGAGTCCCAAAACCAATCCTAATAACCATACCCGAATAATCATCCCAAGTTTTGTCGCTAATTACGGAAGTTGGCTAAGTGCTTGTAACCGGAAGCAAGGCTATCATGATAGTTTTTGTCCAAGTGTGTGGTCGACACTTCCCCCGGACCTGCTCTGGGCAGCCCGCGGAGGTTCTTTTTCGGAGGGGCTAGTCGCTTGCGGAGAGCTTAAGGGTAGGGACGAGTGAGGGAGGAGCTTGACACGGCGAGTTTTACGTGGTTCGGGCCGCCGGAGCGTAAAACTCTATGTCCACGGTGAGCAGAGGTGCTCGCTGTATTGCCTGTTGCTCAGAACCAGAGTCCTGAGTTTGAGGATGAGTTATGCCTAGGGTGTGAGTTGCTGGAGTGCGAACCCTTGCTAACGTTGCCTACCCGAGCCTTTTATAGTCCAAGACTCGTGTGGCTTACAAGGGGGGCCCGGGACCCGACAGGTGGTCCCGGGGAGATTTCATGCCGACTATCGTATCCACAGTTATGTCGGTAGTTGTCTCTGGCGAAGGCTTCCGAGTCTTCGTCTTGCCTCCCTACCCATGCCGCATGCTAGTCGTAGTGGTTGATGACGGCGGGGGCGGCAAGGGATGTCTTGTCGCTGTGTTTATTGGCTGGCAGGTTCTGACACTGCGCGGCAGTCTGTGATGCGACTGGGCGCAACGGCACCTGACAGAGGCGTGCTCCGCGTCTCCGCGTCTTGGGAAGGCGCGGGCCTTGAATACCTTGTACGGTAAAGGCATGGCACGCCTTTACTCCTGCTGCGTACCACGCCGGGCGGCAGTACTGCTCTGCTGGCCACGTGTCGGACCCGGAGCCCTCCTCTGAGGTGGGGGGAGCTCCGGCTCCGCTGGACACGTGGAGCCTTCGGAGCTCACCCCCGCTGAGGGGGCGAGGTCCGGTCTTCCGGGCCACGTGGCAGGCTCGGAGCTATCCTTTGAGGAGAGGAGAGCCCCAGACCTACCGGACATGTGGCGCCCTCGGAGCTTGCCCTTGCGGAGGGGGCGAGGTCTGGCCTCCTGGGCCACGCAGCAGGCCCGGAGCTATCCTCCGTGGGGAGGGGAGCTCCGGCCCCGCTGGACACGTGGGGCCTTCAAACCTCGCCCCTGCAGAGGGAGCGAGGTCCTTAGGAAGTTTTACCCTGTGCGCGGGGGTACCCGTTATTGAGGGTACCGACAGTGGCCCCCGGGCTCACCTCGGGGGAGGTAACGAGCCCGAGGTGGGGCCTTCTCCTACCCGCACACTTTCTTTTCTTGAGTACTCCCTTTGCTGGCAGGGTCTTGACGGCTTCGGAGTTCAGCCTCTGAGGAGCGGGTGAAGCCTGGCATCGGATCTCAGCCCTTGTGAAAGGGGGAGGTCCGGCTTCGGAGCTCGCCTCTGAGAAGAGGGGTGGTCCGGGAAGTCATCGGAGCTCAGGACCATGAAGGGCGTGAGATCCGGCATCAGGGCTCGCCCCTGAAAGGAGGGCGAGGGCTGGCATCGGAGCTCGGCCCAGCTGTGGGGGCGGAGGTCCGGAAGTCATCGGAGCTCAGACTAGCGAAGGGCGTGAGGTTCGGCATCAGCGCTCGCCTCTGAAAGGAGGGCGAGGGCTGGCCTCGGAGCTCGGCCCAGCTGCGGGGGCGGAGGTCCGGAAGTCATCGGAGCTCAGGCCAGCGAAGGGCGTGAGGTCCGGAGGTCATTGGAGCTCAGGCCAGCGAAGGGCGTGAGGTCCGGCATCAGCGCTCTCCTCTGAAAGGAGGGTGAGAGCTGGCCTCGGAGCTCGGCCCAGCTGTGGGGACGGAGGTCCGGAAGTCATCGGAGCTCAGGCCAGCGAAGGGCGTGAGGTCCGGCATCAGCGCTCGCCTCTGAAAGGAGGGCGAGGGCTGGCCTCGGAGCTCGGCCCAGCTGCGGGGGCGGAGGTCCGGAAGTCATCGGAGCTCAGGCCAGTGAAGGGCGTGAGGTCCGGCATCAGCGCTCGCCTCTGAAAGGAGGACGAGGGCTGGCCTCGGAGCTCGGCCCAGCTGTGGGGGCGGAGGTCCGGAAGTCATCGGAGCTCAGGCCAGTGAAGGGCGTGAGGTCCGGCATCAGCGCTCGCCTCTGAAAGGAGGGCGAGGGCTGGCCTCGGAGCTCGGCCCAGCTGCGGGGGCGGAGGTCCGGAAGTCATCGGAGCTCAGGCCAGCGAAGGGCGTGAGGTCCGGCATCAACACTCGCCTCTGAAAGGAGGGCGAGGGCTGGCCTCGGAGCTCGGCCCAGTTGTGGGGGCGGAGGTCCGGAAGTCATCAGAGCTCAGGCCAGCGAAGGGTGTGAGGTCTGGCATCAGCGCTCGCCTCTGAAAGGAGGGCGAGGGCTGGCCTCGGAGCTCGGCCCAGCTGTGGGGGCGGAGGTCTGGAAGTCATCGGAGCTCAGGCCAGCGAAGGGCGTGATGTCCGGCATCAGCACTCGCCTTTGAAAGGAGGGCGAGGGCTGGCCTCGGAGCTCGGCCCAGCCGTGGGGGCGGAGGTCCAGAAGTCATCGGAGCTCAGGCCAGCGAAGGGCGTGAGGTCCGGAAGTCATCGGAGCTCAAGCCAGCGAAGGGCATGAGGTCCGGAGGTCATCGGAGCTCAGGCCAACGAAGGGCGTGAGGTCCGGCATCAGCGCTCGCCTCTGAAATGAGGGCGAGGGCTGGCCTCGAAGCTCGGCCCAGCTGTGGGGGCGGAGTCCGGTACTGCTCAGAATTCCTCCCTTTCCTGTCCCTTAGTCTCATTTGGCTTACTGTCCTGGCCCAGAATACGGGGCTTGGGTAATCCAGTGCACTTGGTCCCGGAGTTCTGGCCCCCAGCCCCATTCAGGGTGTAACCGTCCGGCCCACTGGTACTCAGACCATAGCGCTAGGGGGCAGAGTGTGCATGCTTTGGGTGCAGGACCGGGCAAAGCAAGGCTCCTGACCCCCCGGTCTAGCGTAGGTCTTTTCTCGGAGGAGACCAACTGGCGGTACAGTACCCTTACAGGGGGAGGTCTGAAAGGCCCCGGGGCCTCTGGCAGGTACCCCAAGCACTACCACCTTCGGCAGGATGGCAAATATCGACTATGCATGAGCGCAGGAAAGAGGAACCGAGTGTACAATGAATGTACACTGTCTAGAGCGTGGGAAGGTGATCATATAAATTAATACGTAATTTAAATAAACACCAAGTAAGCATGGTGAACTTACTGGGGTAGCGTCGGAGCGCCATGTCCTCACGCAGAGCGGGTCATGCGTGGCTTCGTCGTACGCTCGGACACGGGGGGGCCCCCATGGCGATCTCAGGGGGAAGCATGGCTTCGGCCCCGCATACCATGTAGAAGGGTAGTTCCCGTGACCCGGCCCTGGGAAGTCCGGCTGGCCCTCGACATAGAGGAGCCGGTATCCCCCGACGGCTTTGGGTGCGTGTCTGCACCGGTTGTGTGGGTCTTCTTGGCGTGGACCTGGCACGCATTGCATCTCCTAACCGGTTTGACGGCGTCCAGGTGGCTCTCGGTCAGTAGGAGCCATGCCGGGTGGCTTAACCGACCAGCGTGCGGGACGATGAGCATTCCCAGCACTCGCCTCCGTGGACTACTGCGAGCTAGTCGCAGCCTTCCTCCTGGGTTATGCACCACAATAGGATGCCGTGGCGCCACGCCAGTAAAGATACCAGCGCGTAGCACTTAGCCATCCGCACAATCCGTTCAGCGAATGCATGTTCATCAGGAAAGATGTCCTTCAAGGAGTCCCGGACCTCCGTGGTCCATGCATCGGGACTACTTGAGCTTCTGGATCTTGAGCGCTGGGTTGCACGGAGTCCCCAGTGACGCTTATGATTCTTTGGCGGCGTCCATGGCTGCAGGGCTGCCGGGACCGCCAGCTTCGAGGTGCTGGTCCAGCCCCCTTCGCCCGGCTCGGCGGGACGGGCTGTGGGCCGCAGCAACGTCCTCTCGAAGACTCCTTCGGGCACAGGGGCTCCGGTGGAGGCCTTCGTTAAAAGGTCCTCAGCTGCGGCCTTGCCAGCGCGCGGTACATGGCGCAGGTCCAAGGCGAGGAAGTCTTTCTCCAACATTCGCACGTGGAGCAGGTAAGCAGCTAGCTGTGGGTCATTGCAGGGGCATTCACCCTGAACTTGCTTGATAACTAGCTGGGAGTCGCCCTGCGCCAACAACTGGCGAGCGCCCAGAGACAGGACTGTCTTTTAGGCCAAAGATGAGTGCTTCATACTCTACCAAGTTGTTGGTTGCCTTGGAATTGAGACGCACCATGTACCCAGACTGCTCCCCCGATGGCATGAGAAGCAGTACGCCGGCACCGGCCCCCTGCTTTCGCGAGGAGCCGTCGAAGAGGAGCGTCCAGTGAGGCCCGGTGAAGACCGGAGCTCGGTGCTTTGGTTCACCGTCTTCGCGGCCCCCTGGGTCAGCCTTCACTGGCGTCCACTCAGCCACGAAGTCAGCCAGTGCTTGGCTCTTGACTGTCTGACGTGGTCAGGAGCTCAGCTTGAACTCAGCCGTCTTCGGGCTGTCTTCCGGCTTCGGAAGCTGGCAGTGAGTGCCAATGACGCCCGTCTTCTGCTCCGGCGCACTTGTCCGCAGGGCTGAAGAGCCCCGAGATGTCTTGCACCTCCCTGGTGGCCAACTTCTCGAGCATCTTCTTGTCCCTCACACCTTGTCGGAATGCAACCACAGCTGATGCATTCGGGATGTGGGGGATGGTGTTGCGTACCTGGGAGAACCGCTGGATGAAGGAGCGCAGTGATTCCCCAGGTTGTTGCTTGATGGTGTGGAGGTCAAGCTCCGTGCCTGGACGGGTGTAGGAACTGCCGAAGTTGGCAACGAACTGCCGGCAGAGCTCTCCCCAGGAGGTTATGGAGCCCTGGGGGAGGTTCATGAGCCAAGACCGGGCTGGGCCGGTCAAGGCGACGGGGAAGTAGTTGTCCATGACGGCCTCATCCCCTCCTGTGAGAAGTACGGCGGTGGAGTAGATCTGGAGGAACTCCGCCGGGTTGACGCTGTCGTCGTACTTCTCGGGCAGGTGCGGCCGAAACTTGCCCGGCCGCCTCGCGAAGCGAAGGTGGGGCGCCAGGGCCGCACATCCTGCTCCTGTTGCTGCAGGCGTTGGTGCCGCGAACGCTTGGTTCGCCGCTGGCACAGTGTACCCCGGTATGGGCAAGGCTGCACCATAGACCGGGGGCGCCGTTTGCAGGGCATATGGCTGTGGCATATGCTGCGTGGCGTATGCCTGGGGCAGAGATCGCGTGGCGATGGTCTGCGCCTCAGGCTGGGTCGAGGCTGACGTCATGCTGTCGCCAGCCTCTTGGTTGCGACGCCTTTCTCGATGTCGCTCGAGGTACACCCGGGCATCCTGGCCCAAGTGGCACCGTTCCAGCTCTGTCCTCAGGTCCGTCGACTGAAGCCTGGTGGATCTGGAATCCGCCGTCTGCCCGTCAGCCGTTGGCGTGCGCGTCAGCGACACAGCCGGTTGGCCGGAGCGTCGTCCCCGCCGAAGTTGAGGGTTTGCGGCGGTGACGACGAGACGGTCTACCTCATGAATCCACTGCTGGGTCGCTGCCTGAGGCGCGTCCCCAGCAGGCAGATTGCGCAGTAGCACTCTTGCTGCAGCTAGCGCATCCCCGTGGGTAACGCTCAGCGCTGCAGAAGATCTCACGCTAGTTGGAGCCTGCCTTTCCAGAGTCGGCGTTGCCGGAGTCGGCTGCTTGCGCCGACAAACTCCGTCCCGAGTGTGTCAACACATATTCCCCGCTAGTCACGGTCCGCCGTGAACGCGGGGGAGGGGAGCTTGCCGCTGAAGGTAGCTTCGTCATCTTCGTCGGCAGAAACTCGTCGCGCAAGGGAAAAGCCCCCTACCTGGCGCGCCAAATGTCGAAGTGTGTGGTCGACACTTCACCTGGACCTGCTCTGGGCAGCCCGCGGAGGTTCTTTTTCGGAGGGGCTAGTCGCTTGCGGAGAGCTTAAGCATAGGGACGAGTGAGGGAGGACCTTGACATGGCGAGTTTTACGTGCTTCGGGCCGCCGGAGCGTAAAACCCTACGTCCACGGTGAGCAGAGGTGCTCGCTGTATTGCATGTTGCTTAGAACCAGAGTACCGAGCTTGAGGATGAGTTATGCCTAGGGTGTGAGTTGCTGGAGTGCGAACCCTTGCTAACGTTGCCTACTCGAGCCTTTTATAGTCCAAGACTCGTGTGGCTTACAAGGGGGCCCGGGACCCGACAGGTGGTCCCGGGGAGATTTCCTACCGACTATCGTATCCGCAGTTATGTTGGTAGTTGTCTCTGGCGAAGGCTTCCGAGTCTTCGTCTTGCCGCCCTGCCCATGCCGCATGCTAGTCGTAGTGGTTGATGACGGCGGGGGCGGCACGGGATGTCTTGTCGCTGTGTTTATTGGCTGGCAGGTTCTGACACTGCGTGCCAGTCTGCGATGTGACTGGGCGCAACGGCACCTGACAGAGGCGTGCTCCACGTCTCCGCGTCTTGGGAAGGCGCGGGCCTTGAATACCTTGTACGGTAAAGGCATGGCGCGCCTTTACTCCTGCTGCCTACCGCGCCGGGCGGCAGTACTGCTCTGTTGGCCACGTGTCGGACCCGGAGCCCTCCTCTGAGGAGGGGGGGAGCTCTGGCTCCGCTGGACACGTGGAGCCTTTGGAGCTCACCCCCGCGGAGGGGGCGAGGTCCGGTCTTCCGGGACACGTGGCAGGCTCGGAGCTATCCTTTGAGAAGAGGAGAGCCCCGGCCCTGCCGGACACGTGGCGCCCTCGGAGCTCGCCCTTGCGGAGGGGGCGAGGTTCGGCCTCCTGGGCCACGCGGCAGGCCCGGAGCTATCCTCCGTGGGGATGGGAGCTCCGGCCCCGCTGGACACGTGGGGCTTTCAAACCTCGCCCCTGCAGAGGGAGCGAGGTCCTTAGGAAGTTTTACCCTGTGCGCGGGGGTACCCGGTATTGAGGGTACCGACAGTTTTAAACTCTGCTGAGGTGGCACCATTTTACCCACAAGTTCGTAATTTTGGCACCTGTTGGCGACTAGAGAGAACCTCCATTATACCAGTACACAACCATCGGTGTATGGCCAAGAGATCACAAAATATCCTTTATAAAGGGGCTACTAGGATGTACGGACCCACAGAGGTTTCACCGGCAGGCTCGAATCTCCATTCTCCCACCGATGTTCCCCCTCTTGTGCCATGCAGTTCCCAGGGCAGTCCTCCTCAACTCCCATTCCCCGCACCATCAAATGGTCCATAACAAGCTAGCAACACACCTAATTAGCCAGCTAAGCCGCACCTATATTTGGCCTTGTGGTGCCTTCCTGGCATGTGCTCGCATGAACCTGTCCTTAGATCTACGGCAAACAAACCACCATATCATTTAGCAACATCCATGGACCAAGCTCGCCTAGATCTCCCCAATTTCATGGTCATTAACATCACCAAGTTATCATTATCTTTATTCTCATGAGTGCAGTATCTAATCAGGTTTTATTTCAGCTTCTCGTATCTCGTAAGTTAAGCGAAGCAAAAAGGAAAAACGACCATACCCGACTATTCAACTTTCCCAGTGACAAGGATGGTTAACAAAACTAGTAAACTCCTATAAAAGGGTATCCTATCAAGTTGACACAAGCATACGAATTTTTGCAACCAAAACAGTTTCAGAAACATAGGATCAATATGGTCAAGGGGCACTTGCCTTGCTCCCGCGGTTCGTGTAGCTCAAGCGTCTGGAAGTCTTGGTGCTGTAGCTCCTCGTAGACGGCCTCTTGGGCGTGTCCTTCTACTCACGACCACGCACATACAAAATTTAGAGCAATCAATTATCATGCACAAACTTTACTCAAGATGCAATAAGGTGGATGAATGCAATTCCTATGTTGCAGTTTATAAAAATCGGTTTGCACGAGTTCTAGCATGTTTAGGTAGGCTTCCATGGGGTTTTATGATGAACAAGGCTGCTGGGATCAAGTGTGGACGTGGTTATGATCTTGACACACTTTGTAGATCAATTCCTCCGTCAAAAATCAACCAAAACATGGTCTGTCCACACGCAGAATTTTCTGCTCGCAGGGGGTAAAGAAAACAGGTGCGTAGAAACAGCGGCGACGTTGTAAGAGGTGTAACGGAAACCTACCTCACTTTTTCCTCCTCTCTTCCTGGCGGCAGAACCTTCTTCCTTGCAATGGCAGCAGCGGGAGATTTTCTATGGAGAATTACGAGGCTGCGGCTATGGCAGAACGTTGGGGGCTTCTTCTCCGGCGACGGCGAGGTGTGACAGAGCTCGACGGCGGCCAAACTACAGCAAGGGGGGCGGCGACTTGGCTGGCAACAAGGGAGGGTGGCGGCCAAAATAGAGGGGTGGGGGTGGTGGCTAGGGGGGTTTATTTATAAAGGGGGAAGAACTAGGGTGGCTAGGATTTTAGCAACCCAATTATCCAATGGCTGAGATTTAATTTTAAAAAAGGTGGGAGCTAGGGGCTGGGATTTTATTATTTATTTTCCACCAATGGCTGAGATTAATTTAGAAATAAAAGCACACAAAAATACAAAAAGGGGGGGCAGCTAGGGTTCCCCCCCCCCCTAATGGGCTGCGGCCAAGAGGGTGGGACCCATTAGGGTTTCCCCCTCCCCTGATTGGGGCTGCCGAATTTGGGGGGAAATTCTCCCCAAATGTGGGGAAAAATTCCCTAGGGGAATTTTGGGAAATTTGGGGAAAATCAGGAAAATTGGGAAAATTAGGGAAATTAGGGGAGAGGGCGATTTGGGGAAAAATTGGGGAATTTTAAAGAAAAATCGGGGTGGTCCAATTTGGCTATTTTATTTATTTTTTCCTTTTCCTTTTTATTTTTATTTCTTTTTCTTTTCTATTTATTTTCATTATTTTCTATTTTTATTCCCTTTTTACTATTTTATTTGCTTCTATATTCCTCTCTTTATTTCTTCTTCTTTTTAAATGCTTCTCTATATGAATAATGTATGCAATACATGGTAGTAAAATTGAGGGTGTTACAAAACTACCCCCCTTAAAATGAATCTCTCCCTCGAGATTCGGTAGAGTGAAGAAAAGATGAGGGAATTCTGCCTTGAGGTCTTCCTCACGTTCCCATGTAGTTTCGGCTTCCGTGTGGTGGCTCCATTGTACCTTGCACCAACGGATTACTTTGTTCCTCGTGACGCTTTCCTTTATGTCCAAGATTTTGATGGGGTGTTCCACGTAGGTCAGATCCTCTTGAAGTTCTAGTTCATCCATCAGTACATGTTTTTCCGGCACTCTTAGTCACTTCCTGAGCTGATATACGTGAAATATGTCGTGCACGTTGGAGAGGTGCGTTGGCAGCTCTAGTTGATAGGCTACCTCTCCTCGCTTACCCAAAATCTTGAATGGCCCGATGTAGCGAGGTGCTAGCTTGCCTTTGACGTTGAACCGTCGTTGACCTCGGATAGGCGATACCTTAATATACACGAAGTCTCCAACTTCGAAGGTCAAACTTCTTCACATATTGTCCGCATAGCCTTTTTGTCGTGACTGAGCGGCCTTCAAGTTTTCACGTATTGTTTGGACTTGCTTTTCGGCGTCTTGCAGCACTTCGGGTCTAAATACTTGACTTTCTCCGGTCTCATTCCAGAACAGCGGTGTAATACACCGTCTACCATATAATGCTTCGAAAGGTGACATCTTCAAGCTGACTTGGTAACTGTTGTTGTATGAGAATTCAGCATACGGAAAGCTCTTATCCCAACTACACCCATGTTTTAAGGCGCAAGCTCTCAACATGTCTTCCAAAATCTGATTTTTCCTCTCAGTTTGCCCGTCGGTTTGCGGGTGATATGCGGAGCTGAAATTCAACCGTGTACCTATGGCTTCATGCAGCTTCTTCCAGAACCTAGAGGTAAATTGAGAACCTCGATCTGAAACTATCCTCTTCGGAACTCCATGACGGCACACGATTTGCTCCATACACAGCTCGGCTAATTGCACCACGATGTACCTAGTCCTAACAGGAATAAAGTGGGTTGTTTTTGACATCGATCTACGATAACCGAAATAGAGTCGTAGCCCAACTGAGTACGTGGCAATCCGACAATGAAATTCATGCTGATGTCTTCCCACATCCACTCGGGTACTTTCAATGGCTGCAATAATCCAGCGGGTCTTTGATGCTCGGATTCACCCGTTGGCACGTATTGCATAAGGCAACATATTCAGCGATAGCCCTTTTCACGCCATCCCACCAAGAGCAAGTTTTCAGATCCTTGTACATCTTAGTACAGCCGGGGTGTATGGAATAAGACAAGACATGTGTCTCCTTTAGTATCGTGTCGCGGATGTGCTTCACGTTAGGCACACAAATCCTTTTCCCTAACCAAAGCGTTTCATTCTCGTCTTCCTTCAAATCCTTCTATATTCCTTGTCGGAATCTTTCCTTGATTTTCTTTATCTCCTCATCCGATGCTTGGTCATTTTGTATCTCTTGTTCCAGTGTCGAGTTCAGTTCTATCACCTCCATCTCGTTCAAGAACCCGAGATGTAATCGTTCGAACTACTTACGCAGCTCGGGTGGCAGCTCCCGAACCGTGAGTTGGTGACATGCTCCCTTTCGGCTCAATGCATCTGCTACTACCTTGGCCTTCCCTGGGCGATAGTTGATTCCTACATCATAATCCTTAATGAGTTCAAACCATCGACGTTGCCTCAAATTCAGATCCGTTTGTGTAAATATGTACTTGAGGCTTTTGTGATCTGGCATGTACCATGACGGCAAGTTCCAGATGGTGTTTAGGGTAGTTCAGCTCTTGTTTCTTTAATTGCCTCGATGCATAGGCTACCACTTGTCCTCCTTGCATAAGCACACATCCAAGCCCTTGTCTTGATGCGTCACAATATATATTGAAACTCTTGTTCACGTCCGGCAATACCAAAACCGGTGCTGTTGTTAATCTCTTCTTTAGCTCCTCAAAGCTGTCTTGACATGCTTGTTTCCACTGAAATGCTTTCCATTTCATCAGCAATTTAGTCACAGGCTTCGCTATTTTGGAGAAATCCTTGATGAACCGGCGGTAGTATCCAGCCATCCCAAGGAAACTTCGAATATCCCTCACATTCTGCGGCCGGTTCCAATCCAAAACATCCCTCACTTTTCCGGGGTCAATCGATACTCCTCCCTTGGAGATGATGTGGCCTAAGTACGATATCTTCTTTAGCCGAAATTGACACTTGCTGAACTTAGTATACAATTAATGCCCTCACAGTTTCTGCAATGTCAATCTCAAGTGTTCTTCATGTCCTTCCTCACTTTTTGAATACACCATGATATTGTCGATGAAAACCACAACGAACTTGTCCATGTACTCCATGAAGACCTTAGGGGACAGGGGGATGAAAGACAAAGAAAGAGATCAGGTTATTTATGATCGGAGAAATGGAAGGGGATCCATAGCTCTCTTTGTAGCCAAGGAGATCTCTAAAAAAAGAAGAAGGCGCTCCCCTTTCTCATAGCTCAAAGGAAGTCGAGCCCCTCCTAGAGCGAATGGACAGATTTCATGAGGTACATAAAGTATGTGGTGCATTCGTCAACCCAAAAGACATAAGGGTATATTCATACAAAACCATACCGTGTTCGAAATGCAGTTTTGGGTATGTCGGAGGGCTTAATCTTCAGCTAGAAGTATCCTGACCGAAGATCAATCTTGAAGAAAATTCGGGCGCCTTTCATTTGATCTAATAGGTCCTCTATGCGGGGCAGCGGGTATTTATTCTTGATTGTCACTTTGTTGAGAGACCTATAGTCTACACACATCCTTTGGGTTCCATCCTTCTTATCCACGAAGAGCACGGGGGCTCCCCAAGGTGATGAACTTGGGCATATAAAACCCTTATCTAGCTGCTCCTGAATTTGCTTCTTGAGCTTCACTAATTCATTAGCAGGCATCCTATATGGCCTCTTAGCTATAGGTGCTGTTCCGGGTACTAAATCAATGGCACATTCGATGTCCCGGTCAGGTGGCATACCTGGAAGTTCTTTCGGGAACACATCTGAATATTCTCAAACCACCGGAATACTTTCCAATGTCGCTTCTTCGATGTGGTTCAGCACTGCCTTCTCCGTTGTAGGTTGGGCTGCCTCGAACTCAATACGAGTACCGTGCTCACTCGTCAACTGCAGATCCTCTGAGCACATTGTATTACTCGATTGTACTTGCTTAATCAGTCCATTTCATGTATTATGTAAATCCGTTGGGAATCCAACACGATAAGGTTGGCAAGAAAGTCTACCCCCACCCCTTATTTTAATGCTTACTTTCGAACATACTATATGCATCAAGGTGTATGAACTAAGCAACTTCTTTTATTAATTTCAGCCTATATGAGGGTGTGAACAAGTGCCGAAGCATCTCACGTCTCTCCACTATGTGTGGATGTGGACATTCACCGAAGCGTCCCACAACTCACACCCAAGCACACAAACACAAGCAATCATCATGAAAATCAGCACACCACTCCTATTTCAGCCTACTACGTCTAAACGTTCCTATTACAACTTTATTCAATGGAAAACCTAAACTTAATCGTGAGAACCGGTGCTGTTCTCGCCGTGTGACGGGGGTGGTCCATAATGGGCGCACGCCATGGTGAGTCAGGTGTCTATGTAGGGATAGATGACGCTGGTGCTCCATTTGTTCCCGCATTGGCACGAGTCTCCTCTTGTTTTTCCAGCAAGTACACCTTCTTGCGGAGGTAACGGATCTCTTCTTGTACGCTTGCATAGCGGTTTCCTAACTCCACAAGCAACCTCTCAGACTTGTCAGCAGCTTGTGGGTTGGAAAGAGATCCTCCATGGGGTTCAATGATCTCCCTTGTACCACTCTTCCGATACGGGTGCAGCTCAAATGTAGTGTTCTCAAGCTGCTCATGGAAAGCATAGCATAGTTAGTGAGTGCATCCCATGCAGAATCATCAATAGCTTCTGCCCTTGTAGCTCTCCATGTGGGTGTGAAGTGCCGTGTGACAACCCTACCATTAGATAGGATGGTTACCTCAGCCTTCCACTCTTCATGCCCAAAACGAGGGACATTCTTGAGGAGATACTCCGGGTATAGGCTCCAGCGATCAAGGAACTCTCTAAGCTCCTTGGATATGTATCCTCCTTCCATCCCGTCGGACCGGAATTCTTGAACTGAATGGTTGGCCCGTTAATCACCTTCATTCTCGGCCTCAACAAGGGGTGGCTCCTCTTCGGATTCACCTACTTCCGACATAGCTTCATGAGGCTCTGTTGGGTGTAAGCTCGCGTGAAACTCCTCCTGAGGTGCATACCAATGTTGCGGTTCTTGTGTATCACCTCCCATGTCTTCTTCGATTGGTTCTACCTCTTCCGGATCCTCTTCCTCATGCATAGACGTACTTACTTCATCTTCGTCATGAGGTTCCATCTTCACCTCCTCCCATTATGGTCCATCGGACACCTCAATGGGGTTAAGTGCACTCCCAAGTGGTGGTGGACGAGTCCTTATGCGTGCTGTGCTCCTAGTCACCGGCATCTATAAATAAGAACTGAGAAACTTTAGAGAAGAAGGAAATAACTCCAAAATTTCAGAAGCTATGAAGCAAGAAAACAAAAGTGTTGCTGTCCTAATAAGAGAAAGAGAGGGGTTGAAAATAGCACTTTGCGGTGGCTGAGTTGACAATTAAAGTGCAGCAGCAAGCAATTTTCAAAAATAACAGTTTAGAGGGGTGCTCCTATGTATTTTAAAGTGTCCATTCTAGCTAGGCTTGCGTCCTACGGTCAACGTGGCTCTGATGACAATTTGTGACACCCGGTTCTAAAAATGAACCAAGTGAATGCA
This sequence comes from Neostapfia colusana, assembly GCA_030760725.1. NCBI lineage: Eukaryota > Viridiplantae > Streptophyta > Magnoliopsida > Poales > Poaceae > Neostapfia > Neostapfia colusana. Next base: position 25,496,037 of record JASWHV010000011.1, read on the forward strand.
TATGTGTACCCAGGATGCTCATCACACATACACATGTATTTCACAAACTGAAATTCAGAATATAACCACGTACAAATAATGTTTAAGTACTGTACTACATTGACTCAATGTCTCACTCATGAATATATAACTTATTCTTGCACAATATACTGTAAACGACAACGAAAAATCACTAAAGATGATGGGGTTTCAACTTCAACTCCACAGGCATGTTGACGGTAGTGCGCACGCCTAGTACTCCACATGTTCCTCGAAGTATTCTTATCCTGTAGATGATGTATATGTGGGAATGCAAGGGTGAGTACATGTCGTACTCAGCAAGTGCGGGAAAAGTATGACATGTAGCTTACAACAAGGTAGGGAATAAAGAGGTTTATTGCAGCAAGCAAATTTTGTTTCACAAACAAGGTAAAAACAGAAACTATTTCTAGGTGAGTTAAATCCCATCATAAACAAGTAATTCATCAACATTCCTTCTTTATAATTCACCATTTAGCAAGCCTCAACCAGCCAATAATCTTTATCAAGTTCATCTCATACTCATAATTATTCATAACCATCTCATTTTCATATAGCCGAAACCATATTCATTGTCATGACTCAAAACAGTCCCAAAACCAATCCCAATAACCATACCCGAATAACTATCCCAAGTTTTGTCTGTAATCATGGAAGTTGGCCAGGTTTTTGTAACCGGAAGCACGACTATCATGATAGTTTTACACTCTGCAGAGGTGGCACCACTTTACCCATAAGTTCGAGATTTCGTCACCCGTCGACGACTAGAGAGAACCTCCATTATACCAGTACACAACCATCGGTATATGTCCAAGAGATCACAAAATAGCCTTTACAAAGGGGCTACTAGGATGTACAGAACCACTGAGATTTCACCGGCAGGCTCGAATCTCCATTCTCCCACCCATGGACCCCCTCTTGTGTCATGCAGTTCCCAGGGCAGTCCTCCTCGACTACCATTCCCCGCACCATCCAATGGTCCATAACAAGCTAGCAACACACCTAATTAGTCAGCTAAGCCGCACCCATATTTGACCTTGTGGTGGCACTGTTTTCCTGGCATGTGCTCGCATGAACCGATCCTTAGATCTACAGCAAGCAAACTACCATATCATTCAGCAACATCCACGAACCAAGGTCGCCTAAATCTCCCCGATTCTATGCTCATTAACATCATCAAGTTCTCATTGTCTTTATTCTCATGAGTGCAGTAGCTAATCATGTTTTATTTCAGCTTCCCATATCCCGTAAGTTAAGCGAAGCAAAAAGAAAAAATGATCATACCCGACTCTCCAACTTTCTCGGTGACAAGGATGGTTAACAAAACTAGTAAATTCCTATAAAAGGGTGTCCCATCAAGTTGACACAAGCATACGAGTTTTTGCAACCAAAACAGTTTCAAAAACATAGGATCAATATGGTCAATGGGCACTTGCCTTGCTCTCGCGGTTCGTGTTGCTCAAACGTCTCGAAGTCTTGGTGCTGTAGCTCCTCGTAGACGGCCTCTTGAGTGTGTCCTTCTACTCACGACCACGCACATTCAAAATTTACAGCAATCAATTATGATGCACGAACTTTACTCAAGATGCAATGAGGTGGATGAATGCAATTCCTATGGTGCAGTTTATAAAAATCAGTTTGTATGTGTTCTTGCAAGTTTCAGTAGACTTTCATGGGGTTTTATGATGAACAAGGTTGTTGGGATCAAGTGTGGACGTGGTTATGATCTTGACACACTTTGTAGATCAATTCCACCGTAAAAAATTGACAAAAACCTGGTATGTCCACACGCAGAATTTTCTACTCGCAGGGGGTGAAGAAAACGGGTGCGTAGAAACAACGGTGACATTGTAAGAGGGGTAACAGAAACCTACCTCACTTTTTCCTCCTCTCTTCCTGGTGACAGAACCTTCTTCCTTGCAATGGCAGCAACGTGAGATTTTCTATGGAGAATTACGAGGTTGCGGCTATGGCAGAACGTCTTGGGCTTCTTCACCGGTGACGGCGAGGCGTGACGGAGCTCGACGGTGGCCAAACTACAGCAAGGGGGCGGCGACTTGGCTGGCAACAAGGGAAGACGGCGGCCAAAATAGAGGGGTGGGGGTGGCGGCTAGGGGGGGTTATTTATAAGGGGGGGAAGAGCTAGGGTGGCTAGGATTTTAGCAACCCAATTATCCAATAGCTGTGATTTAATTTTAAAAGAGGTGGGAGCTAGGGGCTGGGATTTTATTATTTATTTTCCACCAATGGCTGAGATTAATTGAGAAATAAAAGCCAATAAAAATCCAAAAAAGAGGGGCGGCTAGGGTTTCTCCCACTTAATGGGCTACAGCCAAGGGGTTGGGCCCATTAGGGTTTCCTCCCCCTGATTGGGGCGGCCGAAATTGAGGGGAAATTCCCCCTAATGTGGGGGAAATTCCCTAGGGGAATTTGGGGAAAATTGGGAAAACTTAGGGAAATAGGGGAGAGGGGAATTTGGGGGACAATTGGGGAATTTTGGAGAAAATCTGGGGTGGCCCAATTTGGTTGTTTTATTTATTTTTTCCTTTTTCTTTTTCTTTTTATTTCTTTTACTTTTCTATTTATTTCAATTATTTTCTATTTTTATTCTCTTTTTACTATTTTATTTGCTTCTATATTCCTCTCTTTATTTCTTCTTCTTCTTCTTAAATGCTTCTCTATATGAAAAATGTATGCAATGCATGGTAGTAAAATTGAAGGTGTTACATATGCGAAAATGTTTCTGTGCATTTTGGGTACATTTTGTTTACACTCTGAAATTTTCTACCCAAATCAACCGCAAATGAGCTGAAACTTTGACACGAGTTCCATAATATTCTAAAGAGTACTCTGGTAAATTTTGGAAATATTTGAATGAACTAAACTCGCTCAATAATTCTTTTACTGAAACATTTCAAAGAATTAACTAGAAATTATAATGAGTCTAACCCAATTCGAATCACTAAATTTGGAGGTTTCTAACAAAAGTTATGAATTTCAAAGTTTGAAGAGAATCTGAAGTTTCTTTTCAATTGCAAATTCGTTAAACAGTAGGTGGGCCTATTGGATTAAAACCATCCACTAAGATATGAGAACACATGGGCCACATGGTTTAAAGCTCGTAGCCACAGTTTTTCCGCAATTTTGACACTCACTGACAGGTGGGACCGGAGGCTTCTTCTTCCTCGCGCCCACTCCCACGTGCGCCTCCTTCTCCAGTAGCAGCGGCGGCACTTCGTTTCCACGTTCCCCGGTTGTCCCAAGCTCCGACAATCACCGCCATCCACTAAACAAGGGTGAGGAACAGAACCGTGCCCTCACCGGAGGTCGACGGCGACCCTAGCATGCTGCGTGAAGGGCGGCGGCCTTTTCCTCCCTCCGACGACATCGGCTAACCTCTCTGGACTTCCAACGACGCGGATTTCAAGCTCTACGGCACCGGTGAAAGATGGGGAAGCTCAACATGGAAGAAAAAATGGCTCTGATGTCGCAAATCGGGTTGTCACCGTAAGACCGACGGGTACCAAACGTTTCATGTTGGGGAAAATCAGAACTGTCCATCTACATCCGGTTTTAAGCCACTGTTTTGTTGGAGGAGGATCGCTAGCAAGTTTAGACTAACCGTGCACAAATGGATCGACGGAAACGAAGAATTTAGATGGAATTTCAAGAATTCGTAACAAGAGGTCGGTTTGCACGGTCCAGGTGAAAAAACATTAAATTCGCGCACGAAGATCCACGACTCGAGCTGCAGTTTGTGGAGGAGCAACGTGACCCTAAGACGCGCCCCAGGGTTGGTTTGCTTGAGCTTGAAACGCCGCGGTTTGAGCTACCCATGGGAGCTGGTTGCTTCGGTGGTGTTCGACCGCCGTGGTGGAGAAGCAAAAGAGCAGTGGCTTTGGACAACCAAGGAATGGAATGATCATGATATAGAGCGGCCAAGGAAGTCTCTAGCATGGCTCAAAGCGGCTCGGAGGTGGCAGCGCAGCTGCCCATCGGTGGAGGGCATGCGAAGCAGAGCACTTAGGTGCTTTGTCTCTTGCCACCCCCTGGTTGACAGGTGGGTCCCACTCCTCTCCCCCTTATCTTCATAATTCCAATTAAACTAGCAATTGTGCTTCAGAATTGATAAAAATTGGCAGAGTAGGTGTGCTTTGAAACTTACCAATTTATCAAGTTCGGTTTGAAATTCAAATTTGATTTGAATTTCCTTCTATGTTGAGGCACAAATTGTTTAAATCAATATGCTCCAAATTTGGAGACATTTTGTGGCAAGGCTAATTTAGACCTCAGGAACTACTAGGTACATTCATATTGAAAACTAGTGGTGAGATCAAACTTGAATAACCTCATATTTGAAAACATCACTGCAAATATGAACTAAAATCCCTTTTAGCCCTTAATTCATTACCTTGGTCCTGATTTTAATACTTTCTTTTGTCCAACAATCCTCCATTACTTGTAGGACAATAAACCAAATCATGTACATCCATATGGCACAAATAATTTGAGGCAAATCAATTTTGATCCAACTATTTCAAATCAGTTCTGGAATTCTTCTATGCAGAGCTTTATTTATTTTCCCTGATTTTAGACCCACTCATATTTCAGAAACTTGCTAACATGAACCACCTCAAAATCAAAACTATGAGTACAAGTGTTCATATAGTTGGCAGTAAGTTAATTTGAACTATTAGTTCAAATCTGAAATAACCTTCCTGATTTGCTTAAGCTAATCCACACATGATGTTTGAACCACAATAGGTTGAAACATTCAAATAAATATTAGAACCAGTGTTGAGAAACAATCATGTGCATAATCCTGCTTAAAAAGTTTTTGAAAGTCCCATTTTCTTAAACTTGAAACATAACTTTATTCTTAGTTCAAGTTTTTGCCTCTACAAATTTTGAGACTTTTACAAAGCCAAGCAACCATCAGCTCAGGTAAAAACTTCAGAGGAAGCGTAAAAGAAAGAAAAACAGAACATACATTCTCTACAAGAAATTAAAGATCACAATCAGACATCTGATCCCATGTGTTGTTGCTGCACCAGCTAGAAGAATTCATGGGAGTTCATCTGGCCGACCAGTTGGGATAGTTTGCAAGTTTGCTCGCTCTTTTATCATTGCTGCACGCACAAAAGGTCATCAGCAAGTACAAATGAATGTATGACCATATTTGATGGAGTGTTCAGATAGAAACATACAAATTGCCTGCTACCAGGCTATGTCCCCATTTGACCAATGCCAGCTTCCACCATTTCAGCTACCTTGGCTGACTTGTTGACACCATCTGCTATATCGTAACTGCAAATGGACGGGACACACTAGTTACAAGATGATGTCTTATTTCAAAAGAAAATGGATAGCGGCTCAGCTATTAACTAAAAAGAAAATTAGTTGCATAGTCAAATTTGGGTAAATGCAGAGCTCAAACAACACCCCCAAACAAGATTATTGGCCTGTGCCCCCGTCCCGTCATGATTACATACAGCTGATGGTTAACATATTCTTCAAAAATGCTTCAGCTGCTGATGTGAAGGTACACATGGTCTATGACTTAATTTCAAGGAATGCATCCAAAAAAATTTCTGCGGTAATACATCAGCTATAAGTTTTCTGGAAGTAAAAGCATATAAATGTCACAATTAATCTATTCAACATCAAGGATCTGTTGTCAAAAGATGCGAGCTAGATACCTCAGGTCAGTTGGCATTGATATATATATATATATATATGAATTTATGAACATGCAGGAAATTATAATGGTTGTGTTACAACATATTAACAAGGTCCTTTGTCAGCTCTGCCTTCTAAAAATAAAAATCGATGAACCACCGAAACCAAAGGGACAAGCCCATGTTCAAAAGTGGCACAATATGGAACCCAAATATTGAGTAATTTCACTAATCCATGTGCTCTTACCTCAAGTCACTAAGCTCAAGGGAAAGATCACTGATTTCCATACCAGAAAGCCTTATAGAGGCCATTGTACTTGATAATTCCTCTGCGGCTGCATCAGCTAGCATACAAAATGAATTTGCAGCTCTTCTTATAGCCTGATCAATAAACTGGGCCTTAAAGTTCCATCCAACTAATTTATATTGCAAAGGAGATATGGGCTTGAACATTTACGATAACAAATCAAAGTATTACAAAGGATATAAAACCAACCATATGACTACTGATATTTCCCATCATTTTCTTTACATCGCATATTCACATTACCTCTTATTTCAAAATTCAGCAATCAAGTCTTCGGTTTTTGTGTTTCCTTTTCCTATACAATTTCTACTATCTTATATTTTTGGAAGACTAACCCGCTAGAGTATATATAGATATCAAATGAGAATCAAATTCTCATGAGAAATAAGCATGATAGAAGTCATATCATGTCATGTCACATAGTGAGCCCACAGATCAGCATATGGAATCTTGACATATTTTCAACCGTTTCCAGTTCTCATAAGTTCATCGGATAGGTCGATAATATTTACTCGAGTTCTGCATTTTCTCTAAGATCCAATCAGAAAGATAAGTCAACTAGTTTTGTTCAAGACTTAATGAGATGTAGGGATCAAGATAAACAAGCAAAATAATCAGAGTTAAACAATAATTGAAATGCTTATAGGCTAAGCTAAGAGAGGCTTAGCAAGATTTACGAGCATCATAGGAATCGCCACGGCCACCATGCTCGTGAACGCCAGGGACGTCTGCGCCAACAAAGCACATTCTATAAGTGCAAGATTGCAGGTCAAGTACTAAGCCCAAGGAACCAAAAAAACAAACTGTCACTCTGCACTGACCAGCTCAGCGGCCTCTCACCGTGACGGCGACGGCGGTCAGAAGGAAGAACATCGGGTCGTCGGCTGGTCCCGCGCGGAGACGGGTTGGGAGGCTGGCGCCCACGCTTACCACGTATTCCCAGTGCTCCTTCCCGATATCATCAAAACCAGCCACTTCAATTACCACCTCCTTGCTTTCCTCCTCCCCGAGACCCGCCGGGGCGGCGGGTTTCTCGGGGAGAGGGGGCTAGGCCGACGGCGGCGGCGGTGGGCGGATGGAGGCCCATAGAGCACGAGTGTTGCGACGGCGGGAGAGGACTGGCGCGGGGTTGGAGACGGATGCCAGGCCGAGGGGGCGGCGGGTAGACGGCGCCGGAGGCTGTGGTGCTGCTGGTGCGTTGCCATGGCGGAGGGGAACGAGCTCGGCCGTGGCCGTGAACGAAATGGTGCAAGCATGTGTGATCTTGTCCGTCCGATAGGCTATTAGTGTCCACGATGGGATCTGGTCCGACTCGCTCGTTTCTCGCTGCTGCAAGTATTTGGACCGTCTGCAGAAGAGACCTACGACTTCAGGGATTAAAAAATATGAAGTGAAGCGCTTGAATATGATTACGCAGCCGTTGTTTGCATTCCTTGAAGCTTTATTGAAATTATGGGAAGCAAGATCCTTCTAAAACACAAAATGATACTCCATCTATTCTCAGATCGATTTTAAACTATATTTGTTATCCTAACGATACCAATTTAAATATGACAGGAGTAATTGATAAGCAACATCAACACATTTGTTGCCTCTAACATCAAAGAATTTGCACCATTATTGTAACAATATCGAACCAATGCAACATCTCCAAACCACACTTGTAACTTACTAAACAACACAAGCAAGAAACAAATTCCTTGTTTTTTCGGTTCTTGTCAAATTTTCACTATATATAATTGCCAATAGGCAGACGCCTCAAAACTTGCAAACACAAAACATTTGTACGAACGAGATTTACACAGGCCAACCACTGCCAATAAAAGAAGTTGCTTAGTTTCATATACCTTGATGCATATAGTTGGGGGATCAATCTGAATTTCTATTAACTACTATACTCTCTGGCAGATGCCGAGGGAAAATTCCAACCGCCACCGAAGGAACGCTCGTGGTAATAATGAACCACATGAGGATGGTAACGTGGAAGTTTCTGATGATGGCAAACAACATTGAATGTTTGATGACTTTGCAGAACCAGCTGATGCAAACTATGATACAAATATTGGGACAGCTGCACGCCAACAACAACAACCCTAACCCCGTTCCTGCACCCCCGCCGCCGGACTAGGCCACCCACTTTTGCACAAGCTAATGATTCTATGGAGGCCGATGACTAGCTGAAGTCTATTGAGAAGAAGCTTGCTATTGTTCAAAGCAGTAATCGGGAGAAGGTTCTCTTCGCATCACACCAACTGATGGGAGCAGCCGCTGATTGGTGGGACGCTCTTTACAATGCTCATGCCAACCAGGAGACAATCACCTAGGCTGAATTCAAGGAGAATTTCCGCTCTCACTATGTCCCTCAAGGAATCATGATGCTTAAAAGGCAGGAGTTTGAAGGTCTCTGACAAGGGAGGAAGAGCGTGAATGAATATCTCAACAAGCTCACGCAACTGTCAAGGTATGCTCCAGAGGACGTTAACTCAGATCACAGGAAGCAATACTTGTTCATGAGAGGACTGAACAGTGAGATTCAAGTCCAGCTGCTCAACAATGATTATGCAAAATTTCAGAAGCTTGTTGACAATGCTATAGTAGTGGAGAGCAAGATCCATGAGATTGAACAAGAAGGCAAGAGGAAGATGCCATATCAAGGACAACCACAAGGAAGTAATGCACGACCCCGTTTCATATGACCGGCTGCACCATACTATGGATCGTCTGGTTCTACTTTCCACCCTGCAAATCCACCTCGCTCTAATCAGCCACCACAACAACGCCCTATCATGAATGCACCCCGTTTTCCTATGCCTCCTTTGCCCCGCCTCAACATGGGCGCCTATGCTCAAAATCAGCCTCGACCCAACCTTTCTTGTGTTATGGGCAACAAGCCATGCTTTACATGCGGAGAGGCAGGACACTTTGCAAATCAGTGCCCCAAGAAAGGCCTTGGACAGCCGAGTAATGCACGTAAGCATAACCCACAGTAGAATGTAGGAGCAACACAAGGCAACCGTGGACAGCAGAACTGTGCTTGTGGCCATGTGAATCACGTCTCCACTGGGGAAGCACGACAAGCTGAGGAAGTCGTGATTGGTATCTTTCTCGCCAACTCCAACCCAACCACTGTTTTATTTGATTTCGGAGCATCACATTCATTCATCTCATCCAAGTTTGTTGCCAAATATAACCTGCCCATATCCCATATGACACAAACTATGTTGGTTAATTCTCCTGGTGGAGAGATGAGGACTAATATAGTATGTCCGAAAGTAAGCCTTAAAATAAGGGGGTAGATTTTCTTACCAACCTTATTATTTTGGATTCCCAAGGGATTGATATAATACTTGGAATTGACTGGTTAAGCAAGTACAATGGAGTGATTCAATGTGCTAAGAGGATCGTGCAGTTGACGAGTGAGCACGGTACTCGTATCAAGTTCGAGGCAGCCCAACCTGCAACCGAGAAGGCAATGCTGAACCACATCGAAGAAGTGACATTGGAAAGCATTTCGGTGGTTCAAGAATATTCAGATGTGTTCCTGGAAGAACTTCCAGGTATGCCACCTAACTGGGACATCGAATTTGCCATTGATTTAGTACCCGGAACAGCACCTATAGCTAAGAGACCATATAGGATGCCTGCTAATGAATTAGTGGAGCTTAAGAAGCAAATTGAGGAGCAGCTAGATAAGGGTTTTATACACCCAAGCTCATCACCGTGGGGAGCCCCCGTGCTCTTCGTGGAGAAGAAAGATGGAACCCAAAGGATGTGTGTGGACTATCTGTAAGGGCCTCAGTTTTGACACATATTTAAAGTGTTCATCACCACACACACACACACACACACACACCTCATTTGAAGAAAGTTGATGAACACATTTGAAGAGCAAGTAACTACCATCAATATGCTCATTAGAGAACAAACTCACATAGTGCAAAAGTGGTATTTCCCACATGTGATATACAAGGGCTGGGCATATGAAAACTCCTGCACATTGCTAGGAATGCCCATACCAAGTTTCACCCAAATTCAAAACCTTTTTGAGGTCCTTTTGGGTATAGCTAGAAAGAGGGTAGTTTGAACTCATATTCAAATTCAAACTGTTTGTATCCCATAAATTTAAAAGTGGGAGGCATATTCCTACTCAGCACATTTTTGTGAGCTCACACACCAATTTTCACTCCATTTGGAGTTGATCTTGACATGAGCTAAGTGGGGCAAATTCAAACTTTATTTGAATTTCAAACTGAACATGCGCTGAAATTCATTCAAACCAAACCCGGTTTGAATTCTAACCAATTCAAATGGTTCAAGGGTAGATAATTCAAATCACCAGGGGCTTTGTGGGAACTACTGTTTACACCAGTTAATAGGAGTTAATCTCAGAGGTTAAAAATGAAAATGGGACCCACATGTTAGCCACTGGGATGATCCAACCGACTGAGACTTTCAGTACTCGAGTCCCCGAGCTCCTCCCGAGAGCGCCATCGAGGGAGGCTGCCGCGCCACCAGCAGCTTGCCCACGCGCGCGCCCAGGGTCGGTTCCGGACCCCTTCTTAAGGCGTCCCCCCTCCTCGGCCGAAGCCCTCACCAATTTCTCTCCGCAAGAACACAACGCCAGGAAACTTTCTTCCGCCGCTCAGAACCGATCGGAGAGCTCCGATCACAGCCTCCCCGTCCCCTCCAGAGCTACGACAAGGTACTAGGAACCCTCCTCGTTCTTCCCCGTTGCTAGAACTCAGCTGAAACCTGTCGATCTCGGCTATACCGAGAGTTCAATTTGGTGACCTAAAACCGCCGCACTTCGGGCTCCCGTGGACAGCCCAACCAGGAGGTTGTCACGCCCGAGCTATGGCGTCCCTGGACGCGCTGGTGACCGGTGCTGCTCACCCCTGAGCCACAGCCCGAGTGTTTGCTCACCGGCGGTGAATTTCCAGTTTTCCCCTTTCTGGGTACAAACCGACCTTCGGGTGCGGTTCTGTTGGATCCATACTCTAGGAAGGATTAGAGGGCCTCAATCCGCTCCCACACAAACTAGACACGGTAGCGCACAAGTTGCCTTCACAACCTTTGGCCTGAGAACCTCTGTACCCGGTGTATTTCGAAGTTTACCGATGGCGGAGCATGCGGAAAGCATCGGGCGCACGGTGAGGGACTACTTCGGACCTCTCCCAAGCTTCCTTGAGCCCATGCTGAGGTTCCTGAGGTATCACCGATGCTTTCCGGCCGTTTGCTCGGTCAGTTGGGGTGCTAGGAAAGTCGGCCGACACGGCCGATGTCTTTCCGAAGCCGCCGCTCGTCGCCGACCATGTGTCGGTCGTTGTCATGACGAGCTGAGCCCGGAATCGTATTCTCCGAGTGAAAGTAGGCAGGGGCGGCCGGAATCATGAAGCTTGTAGCTCCACAGAGGCTGCCGGCGAGCTCTCCGGCGAGGTACCCCGGCGGCAGAGCGCGGGCGGCAGGAGGTAGACGAAGGGGGTGGACCCCAGCTGTCAGCGGTAGATATTTTAAATCGGGATCGGGCTGCGGCTGGGATATGATGTGATGGTGCGCAAAAACCCTGTAGGCCTCGGTGTGCTGACGCCTCCGCGCCCAACACGTGTCCCCGTGGCCCACCGGCAGATTTAAACTTTTCTCCGATTTTCGGATTTCATTCAAACTTCAAATCCTTATAACTTTGGCTAAGAAGCTCCAAATTGAGTGAACAAAATTTTTTTGGATTCAGCTCTTTGAGCACTTTCCATAAAATCACGTTCCACTTCATGAAAATCCTTAATTATCCATAATTAATTCCTCAAAGTTCAAACTATTGTGGAATTTTAACTGGAGAAACCCTTGGAGGAAAATTCTGAACTTTTGCTGGGATGTTCACCAAAATATCCCTGAACTACCATAAAAATGTCAGGACCATTTGAGCTTATTTGATCCACCTAATGGTGTGATTAGTTAAACTGTTCCAGAGAAAATAGAAAATGTTCAGAAACATTTTCAGAATTTTCTCTGAAATTGTTTAGCTCATATCTTTAGCTAGGAACCTTCCAATTAAGTGAAACCAACTCCATTAGAACCTTCTGAAAATCTAGTTTTCAGAAAGTCATGGCTTGTTCCATGAAAATTCCTAGAATACCCTAAGAGTTCCAATTAAGGTCAAGGACATAATTAATTGTGGAGGGCTCAAATGAGCTTTGCTGCAACTAAAACTTGACCAAGTCTCTGTTTAGGTTGTAACCAAGCCACAGTAAAAGTTTTACAGTCTTTGGGTCTGTCTAGTGAGACTTAGAAGGTTCACGAGTTCAAAACTCAATTCAAATGCATTTAATTAATACATGTACTTCTTATATCATGTAGTCGCTAAGGTCGAGGAGGAACCCGAAGTCCTAGACTTCGTTACTCCGGAGGAGCAGCTAGCCTATGACCAAGAGCAGCAAGGCAAGCTCCGGTTTGCATTAACCTTTTTACAAAATTTTATTATTTTGAGACCTTACTTGTGTACCATTATTCCTTGCATTGGATTCTTGTTTGGAAACCCAATTGCATAGCCAAGAAAACCATGGGTTGGGTTTAGGATTGCAAAACCCCGTTAGCTACTGCAAAGCTAAGTCAGGGTAGGATTCGGTACAAGTCGAGTAGTTGGAACCACTCGCGAGCATAGGCTTGAGGCACTCGACTCGGGTAGAGATAGCACATGATACACATGGCAAGAAAGATGAGACCGAGCAGAGAGTAAGGGCAGCAGGACTTTGGGGCCTGTGTGCTGTAGCTCCGCTTGTGTCGATTGAGGACTGAGCCGTGTGCGGGCCTGTTGAACAAGCTAGAACAGTACCGAAGACCTACCGGCTATATGGGAACCGGGAAACCGATGTAACTCGGGTAGCTGGGTGTTGAGGCATAGCTGGTCGTTCAGAGGGTAGGTTGAGAGCTCGAGGTGTAAATCGGCTGGCGGCACTGACATGCGCGTGCAGAGACCTCTTGCTCGGGACGATTGGACCGGTTCAACATTTGGCTAATGGGTGAAAGGTAGTTGCGTACGACGTCCGTGATGGTTGTTGTAGGCAACATCGAGTACGGGCGTACGTGACGGGTTATTCGGGTAACCCTGCAGGTGTAAATCGATTATAATCGCCGTCCCTCGCGGTCAGTGAGTACTGAATGTGGCCTAGAGGGGGGTGAATAGGCCTTTAGAGATTCCTGCACACTTAATAAAGTTATCAGAAACTTGACTGACCGGACTAGTCCGGTTGTGTGGGCGGACTAGTCTGGTGTGCTGAATTATTTGAGTTAATTAAGTGTGTCTCATAAATTTAATTTCTCAGCAGTGGAATGAGAACAACAGTTTTTATAAATTAAATTTATTGTATGGATGCACGTACAAACTTATAAGGAACTCAAACGATGACTAGCAAACTAGTGATCTAATGTATCAAAATGTAAAACAAATGAGAGACAAGAGACACGAATTTTTACTGAGGTTCGATCTCACCAAGAGATCTACGTCCTCGTTGAGGAAGCTCACACAGAGCCGGGTTCCCAACCCTTTCCCTCTTCAAGTCACCACACAGGCCGACTTGACTTCACTATCAAGTGTAATCACCGTGTTTATGGGGCAACCTCACACGTTGAGGGCTCCCACAAGAATTACAATGAGAAGTTGATCAAATACACTCAAAAAGATTACAATGCAGAATATGAGTGTAGAGAGATCAAACCCCAAGAGCTCACAACGAAGGAACGATGATCTCCCAATCCCAAATCCAAGTATTTTATTGATCTTCACCTTTTTGCACCTTAGATGTGTGGGGAGATGTGTTTTTGGGATCTTGGGACAGGTGGCGGCGCTAGGGTTTCAGTTTTTGACAGTATAAGTCGTGTCTCATCAGGGAAAAGACGAAGGACCTCTTTTTATAGGCTTTCCCAAAAGTTACTGTTGTTAAACCTACTACCGGACTAGTCCGGTATATGATCGGACTTGTCCGGTCTATTTCCAGTGGGTTAACCGGACTAGTCCGGTCCACAAACTGGACTTGTCCGGTGCTATGTGAAATGGGGTTTCAGAAACTTCAGCGGACTAGTCCTGTCGCTTGGATGGACTAGTCCGCAGTCCTCTAAAGAGAACAACAGAGACATGACCGAACTAGTCCGGTCTAAAACCGGACTTGTCCGGTTGCATTCCAGTGAGCTGACCGGACTAGTCCGGTTCACAAGGCGGACTAGTTCGGTGCACTATGTTTGCGTCTTTCAGAAAGTTAAACGGACTAGTCCGGTCCATGAACGGACTAGTCTGGTTTTCAGTGGATTTTAGTTGACTTTTAAACCCCTTACCCTTACGCAAAGTCATGAGCTCTTGGGATGTGTCTCTCTCACACACAACCTATACATTTATATCTACTTTGCTCCTCTAAATTCCACTGACGTCTTCCTTTTCGGGCACCACTCTATTTTTCACCTTTTTGTGTGTGCCGAGCCAGTTCACTTTGTTTATCCTGCAATCATCTTAATAGTTTCATTAGGATCTCATATGTTCGTCATCAATTAGCCAAAACCCACAAGGGATATCCTAGATGCACTTACAATCTCCCCCTTTTTGGTGATTGATGACAACCATTTGAGATATCACAATTGAGAATAAAAGGTTGATTTTCATAAGGTGTGCACATATGAGAATAATAAAGGATTCACAAAAAGCTTCTCACATATGCACACACCTTATGGTGGGGTGCCTCACAGGTGTGTGATAAACAAAATGTGATAAATTAAAGACAAGCAGTAGTGAACATGTAAGTGGGCATTAGAGCATAGTACATCACACATAAGAAAAGAAATATTGCATTACAAGATTTTTTAAAAATAGGTACATGTCCTTGATCACAAAATATCTTAATAACATATAACTAATACTAGATAGAAAAAGTCCAAGTCTAATCTCAATCTTCCATCTCAATCTCTCCCCCTTTGGCATCAAGACACCAAAAAGGGAAAAATTGAGGGGAATCACTCATCGCTGCCTCCTCCGTCAGTCTCAGTCTGATCTTCATCTTCAGCATCCACGGGAGCAGGATCTGCCTCTGAGTCCTCGGAGGCGGGCGGTGATCCAACGGGCTCAATCTCAAGCTTTGCACAGATAGACTTGATATTGGCATTGACGTACTGTTGATGTTTCTTCCTTGCAAGCTTTTCTTTGTGTTGCCTGTCTTCGATCTTACGACAGCAGGCAAAGATGGAGGAGAGCATCTTGAGGATGCCGCTAGATGATTCTTGGGCAGGTGGAGAACCAGGAGGAGCAGCTGCAGACCTAGTGTCATCATGAGCTTGCTTTGATCTCCTCTCCACTGGTGGAGAGGACGGGGCATTTGGAGCCGGAGGGAGAGTGTACTCGGTGGGTTTTTGCGGCTTCAACCCCGTATGCTTGACATCCTTGACAAACTCGAGTCCCATCACTTTCTCAATCATGTACATGATATACGGTGCGTATCCACAGGACCTATTGGGGGTAATTGAGATGTTCATAGATATACTCAAAGACATTGAATGGTCTCCTCCCACTAATGACCTTCATGAGAGTCCTCAAGGTTCCTTGTATAGTTCCTGCATCTCCATCCTTCGGAGCTATCGTCTTTCTCAAGACTCTATTTAGGACCACAAAGAAGGGCTTTAGATATTTGATGGTGGGGGGAACATATGGCATCCTTGTGTCATAGAGAAACTCAAGCTCTTTCTTCTCTAGGGGTTTCAGATTATGGATGACCAGTTACTGATCCAAAGTGTTTTGGAGGTGAAGAATCCTAGCAAATTCATCATACGTGACACTATACCTTGAACCATGAGTCATCCAAGTAAGACTGTCTCCATCATCCCGAGCAAAGTAGAGAGTGGAGTAAAACTGGGTAATGACTTCATTGTTCCAGTCATACTCAAAAGATAGCAGGTCCGTCAGACCGTGCCTCTCTAACGCTTCCACCATCTCACGAAAGGTAGGATACCTCTTTGACTTCAGATATTCAACATTTAGCCATTGGCTCTCTACTACGGGGTTCTTCATCTTCATGTACACATGCTCGTAGTAGTCTGCATGGAAGTTGCTCCAGAACCTCGGGTCAGAGCATTGCTTAGGTCGGTCATATACTTGAATCTTCCTGAAATTATCAGCTAGTTCACTTCCTTTTCCAGTGAAATCCTCACTTGAAGGCTGCCTGTTGCGGTGAACGGGATTTTTCATTTTCAGAGGCCCAATGGGGCCACTAGCAAGTCCCTTCCCTTTATTGAGAACTCTTCTTGGCCCTGACGAGCCCTCAGCAGCATCTTTCCTTTGAGGCCTTTTGATAATGACTTTCCTCTTCTTAGGTAGATTGTCGTCGGAGGGTGGAGAGTGAGCATTGACATCATGTCTCTTCTTCATCACTCCCTCCTTAGCTCTCCTCACTCTTTCACGTTGAACTTCTTCGTCAATGTGAAAAGAGCCGTCATCTGATCCTGAAGACATGATGCCTGATAAGGAGTTTAAGGATTAGATGCAAACGAACGCATTATCGACTTCAAATGGAAGTGTAGGGGTTCAACTGTCAGAGACCGGACTTGTCCGGTTTCAGAGTGCGGACTAGTCCGGTGGACCGGACTTGTCCGCATCTGAGCGCCGTACTAGTCCGGCCTAGCATAAGAACCCTAAATTGAATGTTTCATTTGAAACAACTCTCCTATCTAAGGACACAAGGGTAGGAAAGTGGTAGGAATACATCTATTTATGCAATGTACATCCTTTTGAAATAAAAGGAAACTAGCTAGAGCTAGAAAAATTGAGATTTTGGTTTTGGGGGGGATTTACCAAGATTTGAAGATTCGCGTTGAAGGAGTGGCAATCAGTCCGGATGAGTCCAGAAAGTAGGATCCCCTCGTCGAAAAGAGGCTTTTTCACAGAGAAAATTCCGAGTTTGAGGGGTCAACTCGAAAATCACTTTGGGAGCTAGGGTTTAGGAGAGAGGGTGAGACAAAGTGCTTATGAGTGGAGAGGGAGGCGTTTGGTCCGGCCAACTGCTTCTATATGAGACTGACCGGACTAGTCCGGTCATGGTAGCGGACTAGTCCGGTACCCCTGAGTTAACCTAATTGTTGTCTGTCCGGACTAGTCCGGTTGGAAATTGGACTAGTCTGTTTCCAACAGACTTGATACATATATAGATAACTAATAGTGATCCAAGGACAACAATTTTGCAAGTAGTCTTGGTGATTACGACCAGTAGGCAATCAGCAATCGAACAATGGTCATAATCCACAAGATTTATTCATTAAAAATAGTTTTCTGAGTAGAAAGGAGAGGAGGAGCATTTTTGACAATACGGAGGAACAATTTAAGTTGCAACCAGGTATGCAATGTTTCAAGCCACATTTCGAGAGTCAAGAATGTTTAGCTCATTTCTTAGTTCACAGAACCTTTTCTCATCTAATGGTTTGGTAAAAATATCTGCAAGTTGTTTTTCAGTCCTAACATGTGAAATAGCTATGTCACCTTTTAATGAATGATCTCTAAGAAAGTGATGACGGATGTCTATGTGCTTAGTTCTTGAGTGCTCTACAGGGTTGTGTGCAATCTTTATAGCACTTTCATTATCGCATAGAAGCGGGATATGACTTAGATTGTAGCCGTAGTCCCTAAGAGTTTGTTGCATCCAAAGCAGTTGCGCACAGCAACTACCGGCTGCAACATACTCTGCTTCCGCTGTGGAAAGAGCAATGGAGTTTTGATTTTTAGATGACCAAGAAACTAGGGACCTACCAAGAAATTGACAGGTCCCTGACGTGCTCTTTCTATCGACTTTGCATCCTGCATAGTCGGCGTCGGAATACCCTATCAAGTTAAACTTGGATCCTTTGGGATACCAAAGGCCCAAGTTGGGTGTGTGCACAAGGTACCTTAGGATTCTTTTTACAGCAATTAAGTGACACTCTTTAGGTGCGGCTTGAAACCTTGCACACATGCAAACACTAAGCATAATATCTGGCCTAGATGCACATAAGTATAGTAAGGAGCAAATCATGGACCGATATACCTTTTGGTCCACATTTGGACCGTCTTCATTGAGGTCGAGATGTCCGTTGATGGCCATGGGTGTCTTGATGGGCTTGGCTTTGTCCATATTAAATTTCTTGAGAATGTCTTGTGTATATTTAGTTTGGCTTATAAATGTACCTTCTCTCAGTTGCTTTACTTGAAATCCTAGGAAGAACTTCAATTCACCCATCATTGACATCTCGAACCTGTCTATCATTATTTTGCTAAATTCTTCACAGAAGGACTCGTTAGTGGATCCAAAGATAATGTCATCAACATAAATTTGACATACGAATAAATGATCATCAAAATGTTTAGTAAAGAGTGTATAGTCAGCTTTACCAGTTTTGAATCCATTTTGAATCAGAAAATCTCTAAGGCACTCATACCAGGCTCGAGGAGCCTGTTTGAGGCCATAGAGAGCCTTACGCAGTTTATAGACATGGTTGGGATACTTCTGATCTTCGAACCCCGGTGGCTGCTCCACATAGACTTCCTCCTTTATCGGACCATTGAGAAAGGCACTCTTGACGTCCATTTGATACAACTTAAAATTATGGTGAGTAGCATATGCCAATAAAATGCGAATGGACTCAAGTCTAGCTACAGGAGCGAAGGTTTCATCGAAATCCAAACCTTCCACTTGAGAATAACCTTTGGCCACCAACCTCGCTTTATTTCTTGTCACTACTCCATGTTCATCTTGCTTGTTCCGAAAGACCCATTTGGTTCGAACAATGTTCGCCCTTGGTCTTTCCACCAGCTCCCACACTTCATTTCTTTTGAAGTTGTTCAGCTCCTCTTGCATCGCAATCACCCAGTCTGGATCCCTTAAGGCTTCTTCTACCTTGTATGGCTCCAGAAAAGACACAAAAGAATAGTGTTCACAGAAATTTGCAATTTTAGATCTAGTAGTTACTCCCTTAGCAATATCTCCAATGATATTGTTGACAGGATGGTCCCTTTGCACACACTGATGTACTCTTGGGTGTGGAATTTGTGTAGTTGCTTGTTCTTCATTGTCTTCATGTGTCATGTCTCCCCCTAGATCATTGCTTCCATGGTCATCTTGATTTTCTTGATCTTCCTCAACCTGATCTTGTGTAGAAGCTCCCCCTCGATCATTGCTTCCTTGTTGAAATTCATCTTGTGTCTCCTCTCGTGGTAGGATATCACCAAGTGCCATTTTCTTCAGCGCTTCACATGGAGCTTCCTCCTTATCTAGCATATACTTATCGACTTGCTCCACTTGTGAGCCGTTAGTTTCATCGAACACTACGTCACGCGCTACTTCAACAAGGCCGGACACTTTGTTGAAGACACGATAGGCGTAGGCATTCGATTCATATCCGAGCAAGAATCTTTCATCGGACTTTGAAGCAAACTTCGAGGCCCTTGGTTTCTTGTTCAGAATAAAACATTTGCAACCAGAAACTTTGAAATAGGACACGTTAGGCTTTTTACCCGTGAGAAGCTCATATGGAGTTTTCTTCAGTAGTCGATGAAGGTACAACCGATTTGTGGCATGACAAGCGGTGTTCACTGCTTCTGCCCAAAATCGGTCTGACGTCTTGTATTCATCTAACATTGTTCTCGCCATTTCGATCAATGTTCTGTTCTTCCTTTCGGCCACCCTGTTCTGTTGAGGAGAATAGGGTGCCGAGAATTCATGCTTTATACCTTATTCATTGAGATATTCTTCAACTTGGGTGTTCTTGAATTCTGTCCCATTGTCACTTCTGATATTCTTTACGGTTGATGAGAATTCATTTTGAGCTCTTTTCAAGAACTTCTTGAGGGTTCCCTGAGTTTCTGATTTATCATACAAGAAAAATACCCAGGTAAATCTTGAAAAATCATCAACAATTACTAAACCGTATTTGTTACCGCCGATGCTGATGTATGCAATTGGACCAAAGAGATCCATGTGGAGAAGTTCCAGCGGTCTAGCGGTGGTCATCACATTCTTTGCGGGGTGTGGTGCTCCAACTTGTTTTCCTGCTTGACAAGCGCTGCATGGCCTGTCTTTTTCAAAAACCACATCCTTAAGACCACGGATGTGACCACCTTTTAGAAGTTTCTGTAGATTTGTCATTCCAACATGGGCTAGCCGTCTATGCCACAGCCATCCCATGTTGGTCTTAGCAACCAAGCAAGTGTTGAGTTCGGCTTTATCTTTGTTAAAGTCAACAAGATAAAGCTTTCCCTTCAACAATCCCTTGAATGCAATCGAGCCATCGCTTCTTCTAAAGACGGTCACACCCTCATTAGTGAATAAACAGTTGTAACCTTTGTCGCATAGTTGATATATTGATAAAAGATTATAATCTAGAGAGTCTACATGTAAAACATTAGATAAGGTGTGTTGAGAGGATATTTCAATGTTACCACTACCAAGGACCTTTCCTTGGCTGTTGTCTCCAAAGTATATACCTTCACTTGGATCCTTGTTGCACTCGTATTCCACAAAACATACCTTTCTCTCCGGTCATATGATTTGTGCATCCGCTATCTAGTACCCACTTAGATCCACCGGAGGAGTAAGCCTGCAAAATAGAATTATTTATGGGTTTTAGGTACCCAAGCTTGCTTGGGTCCTCTCAGGTTAGTCACAAGAGTTTTGGGCACCCACACACAAGTTTTTAAGTTCTTGTGACGTGGCCCTGTATATTTAGCAATGACTTTTCCATACTTGTTTTTCATGAGAGCATAAGAAGCATCAAATGTATGGAACAGTGTTTGTAGCTCAGATTCATGTCATGAGAGGTTGAAGCATTAGAAATTACATTCTTCTTGCTAGAGCAAGTGCAGGTTCTTATTGTTGTCGAGCTCATATCTTTAGAGGGAGAGCTCTTGGAGGAAGAGGAGTCACTTTGTTTGAGCGACTCAACTTGCACCTCAAGGATTTTGTTAACTTTTGACAAGTTAGCAAGTTCTTCCTTGATTGCAATGTGCGAGTCCTCTAACTTTGAGTAAGTTTCCTTACTCAAGGCTAGCTCTAACTCAAGTGACTCATTCTTCTCTCTTTCAAGCTCAAGAAGCTTTTCAACTTCTTGATATCTCTTCCTCTCACGGATGAGCATATCTTCTTGTCGGTTGACAAGTTCTTCCTTTTCAAAGATTTCGTTCGACAACATTTCCATTTTCTTTAAAGCAATTTTACTTAGCCCTCTAAATAATTCTTCATTATCACTAGAGCTATCAAAGTCATCAATGGAGGAATTTAGTATAGGAGGAGTAAGTCTAACCTTTTTCTTGCCTTTCTTAGCCATAAGACAAGTGTGGTTGTTCATGTCCCGTCCTCCCATGTTCGGAAAGAGTGTGGCTCTCATAGTTGGTTTCTTGACTGCGATAGTGGCCATCTCTTCTTCTTCATCGGAGGAGGACTCGTCGTTTGAGTCCCACTCCTTCCCAATGTGAGCTTGATGGGCTTGTCTTCTTTTTCTGAAATTTTTCTTTTCTTGAGATCTTGTTTCCTTCTTCTTTTTGTTTTCTTCATAAGTACAGTCCACCATGAAGTGACCATACTCTCCGCAGTTGTAGCAAGTACGTCGAGCCTTGGATTTTCCTTTATCCTTGATTTTGCCTTCATGTGAATTGTTGCCATGTCTTCTCTTCATCATGCGTTTGAACTTTTTGATGAAGAGTACCATTTCTTCGTCATCAAGATCGGTGCTTTCGTCGCTTGTATCTCCATCGTCTTGGTCTTCACGAGTTTCTTTGAGTTTGGGTCTGCACGTTGCTTTGAGAGCAACTTCTTTCTTTTTAGAAGAGGTGAGCTCGGCTAAGTCCTTGACGTATTGAGCCTCTTTCTCCATCATTTCATGATTTATGATCTTTCCCAATAACTCATCGGGAGTCATTTTGTGAAACCCGGGGCTTTCTCTAATCATTGAGCAAAGTGTGATGTTTCTTGGCATGAAGGCTCTTATCATCCTTTTGACTACCTCGTGATCAGTCCATTTCGTACTTCCATAGGCACGGATTTTGTTGATGAGTGCTTTCATCCGGTTGTACATGTCTTGAGGTGATTCGCCTTCTTCAATAGCAAATCTCCGCAACTCTCCTTCAAGCATTTCGATTTTGGCTTCACGAACCGACCTATTTCCTTCGTGAGCTGTCTTGAGGGTATCCCATATTTCTTTTGCACTTTCTAACCCATCGATCTTGGTGAATTCCTCTCTGCTTAGTGATGATGTGATCACGGCGACGGCTTGTGCGTTTCTGTGAATCTCCTGTTCTTGTTCTGGGGTGAGTTCATCATCCGTGTCCAGAATATCGATGCCTGTGTAAACAATGTGCCACAGACTAGGGTTCAGGGATATCAGATGCATCTTCATGTTGTACTTCCACATGGTGTAGTCACTTCCGTCAAACTGTGGGGGCCTTCCCATAGGAATAGAGAGATAATGATTATTTGAATTGAGACGGTTGTAGTTGTAAGGATACCGGGAGTAGTCGTGATGACCACTCCCCATCGTCTTTTCTTCCTCTTTTCCTTTTTGTGCCAGCAGTTTCTTTCTCAGGAGTGCTTTTAGCTGCCTCACTTCTTCATCGTCATGTGTACTTTCTTTCAGCACATCGAAGGCTTTGGCTTCTTGCTCCTCATCGTTGTTGCTCGTCTTCGGGATATCATTGTTCTTCTCAGAGGCCATTGATCTCTCCGAGATGTGAGTCTCGTTGATGGGAACTTGGCTCTGATACCAATTGAATGTGGCCTAGAGGGGGGGTGAATAGGCCTTTAAAGATTCCTGCACACTTAATAAAGTTATCAGAAACTTGACTGACCGGACTAGTCCGGTTGTGTGGGCGGACTAGTCCGGTGTACTGAATTATTTGAGTTAATTAAGTGTGTCTCATAAATTTAATTTCTCAGCAGCGGAATGAGAACAACAGTTTTTATAAATTAAATTTATTGTATGGATGCACGTGCAAACTTATAAGGAACTCAAACGATGACTAGCAAACTAGTGATCTAATGTATCAAAATGTAAAACAAATGAGAGACAAGAGACACGAATTTTTACCGAGGTTCGATCTCACCAAGAGATCTACGTCCTCGTTGAGGAAGCTCACACAGAGCCGGGTTCCCAATCCTTTCCCTCTTCAAGTCACCACACAGGCCGACTTGACTTCACTATCAAGTGTAATCACCGTGTTTATGGGGCAACCTCACACGTTGAGGGCTCCCACAAGAATTACAATGAGAAGTTGATCAAATACACTCAAAAAGATTACAATGCAGAATATGAGTGTAGAGAGATCAAACCCCAAGAGCTCACAACGAAGGAACGACGATCTCCCAATCCCAAATCCAAGTATTTTATTGATCTTCACCTTTTTGCACCTTAGATGTGTGGGGAGACGTGTTTTTGGGCTCTTGGGACAGGTGGCGGCGCTAGGGTTGACAGTATAAGTCGTGTCTCATCAGGGAAAAGACGAAGGACCTCTTTTTATAGGCTTTCCCAAAAAGTTACCGTTGTTAAACCTACTACCGGACTAGTCCGGTGTATGATCGGACTTGTTCGGTCTACTTCCAGTGGGTTAACCGGACTAGTCCGGTCCACAAACCGGACTTGTCCGGTGCTATGTGAAATGGGGTTTCAGAAACTTCAGCGGACTAGTCCTGTCGCTTGGATGGACTAGTCCGCAGTCCTCTAAATAGAACAACAGAGACATGACCGGACTAGTCCGGTCTAAAACCGGACTTGTCCGGTTGCATTCCAGTGAGCTGACCGGACTAGTCCTAGTCCGGTGCACTATGTTTGCGTCTTTCAGAAAGTTAAACGGACTAGTCCGGTCCATGAATGGACTAGTCCGGTTTTCAGTGGATTTTAGTTGATTTTTAAACCCCTTACCCTTACGAAAAGTCATGAGCTCTTGGGATGTGTCTCTCTCACACACAACCTATACATTTATATCTACTTTGCTCCTCTAAATTCCACTAATGTCTTCCTTTTTGAGCACCACTCTATTTTTCACCTTTTTGTGTGTGCCGAGCCAGTTCACTTTGTTTATCCTGCAATCATCTTAATAGTTTCATTAGAATCTCATATGTTAGTCATCAATTAGCCAAAACCCACAAGGGATATCCTAGATGCACTTACAAGTACCACTTGTTCACTGTACCGTGACATAGAAAGAACAGGCTAGTTGCATGTTAAAATGTTGCTGATTGAAAGATGGACTTGATTGCTAATGATTTGTTGTAGTTTAGAGCTAACTAAAGTTATTTTCAACTTTGGGCAAAGTACATGAGAGAAATGTGTTTCTTGTTTGATTGCGGCTCTCTCATGTGCCTTAGCGTAAGGTTCTCCAGAACCTGCTGCTAAAACTTGAAAGTAAGGTTCCACTAATTAGGCGAGTCCTTGCAAATGATTTTTACCTCATGTAACCTATCAACCCTCATGTAGAAGTTCCATGTTTAGGAGAGACGGGTCAGTCTTGCTGAGCCTTCGTGCTCACTGCTTGTGTTTGAAGCTTTTGCAGGGTTCTATGAGGAAGGGACTTCCGAGGAGGAGACGGAACCCCAGGAGGGGAACCCCGTCGAGTGGGAGTCGTGCACGCCGCCGTGTTAGTGTGCGTGTGTGCTAGCAAGGACACATTCACGGGCTGAACGTGAACTTGATGCGTAGTCTACGCCCGCGAGTGTAGACCGGACCTATTTTGATTTAAAAATGTTTATAAACCACCTTATGTAATAAAAGTTTTGCTTCCGCTTTGAACCTTTGATGTGTGTTATCCGGTGCTGTGCAACGCAGCACCCCTCAGCGTGATCCTGGCTCGACAAGACCGTGGGGTCGTGTCAGCGTTGGTATCAGAGCTCGCTTGATGTTTAGCGCACTGAAAAGGTCATCTTTTTTAAAAAAATCCAGTGAGGAACGAGTTAGTAGCCCGTATAAGGATGTTATTAGTGTATAGAAAGTGGCATACTAACCTATTTGTCTATGTCGGAAAATCGTGCATCTCGGGGCGTTTATGTCTTGGGGGGTGCATGTAAGCGCTGTCCACCAGTGCGCACAAACTGAAGGGTGGAGCCCCACGGGTGGACGGTAACCCGACCCGCTTTGGTATCCTCTACGACTCTTCATGTTGTTTGGGGTATTCGAGCAACGTCTGTCCCTAGCGTGCGTGGTGCAATTTGGGAGACCCCATCACGTGGTCTCAAACGTGAACGCGTGTCGAAGTGTGTGGTCGACACTTCCCCCGGACCTGCTCTGGGCAGCCCGCGAAGGTTCTTTTTTGGAGGGGCTAGTCGCTTGAGGAGAGCTTAAGCGTAGGGACGAGTTAGGGAGGAGCTTGACATGGCGAGTTTTACGTGGTTCGGGCCGCCGGAGCGTAAAACCCTACGTCCACGGTGAGCTGAGGTGCTCGCTGTATTGCTTGTTGCTCAGAATCGGAGTCCTGAGCTTGAGGATGAGTTATGCCTAGGGTGTGAGTTGCTAGAGTGCGAACCCTTGCTAACATCGCCTACCCGAGCCTTTTATAGTCCAAGACTCGTGCGGCTTACAAGGGGGGCCCGGGACCCGACAGGTGGTCCCGGGGAGATTGCCTGCCGACTATCGTATTCGCAGTTATGTCGGTAGTTCTCTCCGACGAGGGCTTCCGAGTATTCGTCTTGCTGCCCTGCCCACTCCGCATGCTAGTCGTAGTGGTTGATGATGACGGGAGCGGCAGGGGATGTCTTGTTGCTGTGTTTATTGGCTGGCAGGTTCTGACACCGTTGCGCTAGTCTGTGATGCGACTGGGCGCAACGGCGCCTGACAGAGGCGTGCTCCGCGTCTTGGGAAGGCACGGGCCTTGAATACCTTGTACGGGCAAGGTATGGAGCGTCTTTACGCCCGCTGCCTACCGCTCAGGGGCAGGCAGCGCTGTTTTGCTGGACACGTGGCGGGCCCGGAGCTCTCCTCTGAGGAGAGGGAGGTCCGGCCCCGGAGGACACGTGGAGCCTTCGGACCTCTCCCCGCAGAGGGGGGAGGTCCGGCTTCTGTCAGCCACGTGGCGGGCCCGGAGCTCTCCTCTGAGGAGAGGGAGGTCCGGCCCCGCTGGACATGTTGCGCCTTCGGACCTCTCCCCTGCGGAGGGGGGAGGTCCGGCTTCTGTAGGCCACATGGCGAGCCCGGAGCTCTCCTCTGAGGAGAGGGAGGTCCGGCCCCGCTGGGCGCGTGGCGCCTTCGGAGCTCTCCCTGCAGAGAAGGGTGAGATCCTCAGGCATTTTCCCCTGTGCGCGGAGGTACCCCATATCGCGGGTACCGACAGTGGCCCCCGGGCCCATCTCGGGGGAGATAGCGAGCCCGAGGTGAGACCTCCGTCTCTTCTGTTCCGCACACTTTCTCTAAGTCCCGCATTGACCGCTGCCGGAGCACGAACAGTCGCGGGATCGTGGGAGCGTGCACCCACTTGATGGTTGCCTTTACTGCGGCGGTTCCCAAGGATGCCACTTCTGTACATCGCGGCGCTTTCTTCGGGAACCGCCGAAGCGCCTTGCCGTCTCATCTTCTTGGGAGACTGACTCCTTGACCCACCGCTTCAGCTGGGCGGCTTGGGTCCACCTGTCATCGGCGCTCGGTCTTGGAGCCAATGCGGTTGCCGATGCGGTGTATTCGAAGGTTTTCGAATCACCTCGAATCGTTCCTGGAAAGTTTTAAAAGGGGATCTTACCCGCATCACGGCTTCCCTTCGCATTTCCTAGCGCTCGCTCTTTCCTTGAACTCTTGCGCCTTGGTCTTCCTGTCCTTGAGCTCTCCCCCGCCATGGCTTCCAACTTGCTCCCGACGTGCCTCGTTCGTTCCGCCGAGCTTGGGCCAGTGCGCAGGCTGCTGGGCTGGCACACAGAGGAACAGAAACACCGGCTCCTGGAAAAGGGGGAGATGGTCTTCTTTACTTCCTATGCTCTGGCGGGGTTCGTCCCGCCAATTTCTTCCTTCTTTGTCACATTGCTGGAGACGTATGGGCTCCAGCTCCACCACCTCTCTCCCAACTCCTTCGCAATGGCCGATGTCTTCGTCCACTTCTGTGAGATGTTTGTGGGGGTGCACGCTTCTGTGACGCTCTTTCGCTACTTCTTCGTGTTGCAGACGACCGGACGCGGCTCGAAGACCCAGATGGGGTCGTACTACTTCCAGCATCGCTGCAAGGACCCAAAGGTCTCTGGGTACCTTCTGCCTTTCAGCGCATCAAGGTGGGAAAACTGGAGGGAGAGATGGGTGGTCGTGCAGACCGACGAGCACGATCGCCTACAGCTCCCGACCGCTGGCCCAACCACCGAGCGTCGCTTCTGGGAGGAGGTCCCAGAGTTGGAGCAGGAGTACGCACCGGTCTTGGAGCGGATCCGGTTCTTGGCCAACGAGGGGCTAACGTCCCTGATGGTGCTGATGGACTTCATGTCGCGCCGTATTGCGCCCTTGCAGCAGCGCAGTAGCGCAGCGTGGTACTACACTGGCGAGCAGGACTGTACCAGGCTGGAGAGGGGTCCTGACTCTGATCCTTCCAACGAGGAGCTGTACGAGATGGTGGGCAAGGTGAGCGGCGACTTCATTCCCAGTGGCGACCCCGCCCTTCCGTCCTCTTCCACTCCCCTCTTCTTAGAGCCGCAGAGGAGGTCAGAGCTACTGCGGAAGATGCCGAACCTCGACGACATTGGGATCGCCGTCCGACAGGTTGGGGATGCCTTCTGGGGTATCTCGATCCCAGGAACCGAGCGCTCCGGATCGGGGCGCGAGGCGTCTGTCGCTGCCCAACCCGTCCCAAGAGCCGGCGGAACTCAAGCCGCCGACAAGGGGAAGGGGAAGGAGTCGGCCCCCAGGCATCTAGAGAAGAAACGCGCCCGGTCTCCTCCGAGGGCGCCGCCTGCGCCGAGTCAGGGAGCTGGAGCACCCTTGCACCCATCTCCCGGGGGCGCTGGTCCATCGGGTGGCGACCCGAAGAGGCCCCGGGTGTCCCACCCCAGTGGGTCTATTCCCGGACAGCGGCAGTCCGAAGAACCCCAAGCGCCTCGTCATCCTTCCTCAGGCAGAAGGGCTTCTAGGACGGACGCTGGTGGGGCGACGCCGGGGAGTGTTCCGGGGGTCCAGACGCCACGGCCCACGACCGTTCCAGCCGCAGGTCCTGGCGGTCCAACTACGGCCCAGAGGCCGGGGCTACAAGCCCGTTGGAGCGCTCATGTCGCCCAGTAAGTGTTGCTCCTTCTGGCTTGTAGGAGCAGCGTTCTCGTCCCCTCTCTTAGCCTGAGAGCTTTCTTTTCTTGCAGGGACCGACCGGCTTTCGGGGGCGGGCCTCTTACCCGGCCATCTCCAACTGGAGGAGGCTCCGCGCCACACCATCTGGGAACCACGGTGGTTCCCATGGCCCCCAATTCGGCGGGGGCTTCCTCTGTGCCAGCGAGTTCACCCTCCGTGGTGGCCGTAGCCGCACCTATCCGCCCTCCTTCACCAGCCCGGAAATCCGGTCCTGAAGCTGGAAGGGCCGCTGTAGGTGCACCTGCTGGCCCCTGGCTCCCTCAGGACAGCGTCTCGCTCCGGTTGCTGAGGCACCGGCACCTCCGCCGGTCTTAGACTCGACAGGGGGGTCAGGGGCGCGACTCCTGTCCCCTCTGTCCTGGCGCCCATGTGGGATGCCCTGGGGCGTGTCCAGACCAGCGCCCGACAGTTCTAGGCCGCCTTCGAGCGGGAGCGGGGGGTGCTGGCCGGAGAGAGGGAACACCTTCTTAGCTGGCAGCAGCGGACCCAGGAGGCTAGGGCGGAGCTTGACTCGAGGCAGTCAAGACTTGAGGCCATGAGTGCTCTGCTTGACACTCAGAAGAAATCCATCAGCCGCCTGGAGTCAGAGACCCGGCGGCTTCGCGCTTCCTACCGCGAGGCCCTGCCGCATGTTGAAGCCAAAGCCGAGGCGCGCTCTGCCGCCGTGAAGGAGTTGCGGCTGCAGGTAGCTCGTCGAGAGTGCGCCGTCACCGATCGGGAACGTGCTGCAGCGGCCGAGGGGGAGAAGATCGCCGCACGGCTGAAGGCCAAAGAGGGCGAGCTGAGGGCTCGGACCGAGGGGCTGGAGCTCCGTGAGTCGGCTGCTGCTGCGAGTAGCAATTCTCCCAGGAGCACCAGGCGGCGTTGGATCGCGAACTGGCGGCTCGCCAAGAGGTAGAGAAGCTCCGGTTTTCGCGGTCTACCGAGGCCCAGGCGGTCTGGGGCTTTATTGCCGAGGAGGGGTCCGCCTTGGCTCCTCTTGGTTTCAGCCTGGTGCGGATGGAGGCTCCGGCGCCGGAGATATCCGAGGCAATCCCGGCACTTGATTCCATCGGCGGCAAGCTGGGCTGGCTCGAAGCGGTGATCGCCGACGAGCTTGAGGTGGAAGGACGGGGCCTAGTGAAGGAGGTCGCTACGCACTTACTGGCGTGCTTCCGGAGCCAAGACCCTTCCTTCTCTCTGGAGCCAGTCCGTCTAGGACCCGTTGCCGAGCGGGAGGAAGCTGCCAGGGCCGAGGTCGAGGACGTGGCCGCCCTTGTGGCCTCTAGGTTCCAACGGGAGTCCGGGGACTCTTAGGCATCTGCCCTCGTGGCCACAAGGCCCTGTACCTCCTTTTTTATTTTTGTTGAGTCTGTAGCCCAGCTCATGGAGACCTGTATGAACAGACTCTTGTTTTCTTCTGTGTCTGCGTGCATTAGTCTTCTTCTTGGTTTTACCTGGCCGAGTCCTTAGCTCCGCAAGGTACTCAGAGGCCTTGACCAATCTCGAAGCTCTGCATAGACACCTTCCCCGGATCCTTACTGTATTAAGGGCCCCGGAGGTCCCCAGGACCCGCCCCATGAGAATGGGGGGGGGTCCGGGCCTGCTAGCCACGTGGCGGGCCCGGAGCTCTCCTCTGAGGAGAGGGAGGTCCGGCCTCGCGGGACACATGGAGCCTTCGGACCTCTCCCCGCGGAGGGGGGAGGTCTGGCTTCTGTAGGCCATGTGGCGGGCCCAGAGCTCCCCCTGAGGAGAGGGAGTTCCGGCCCCGCTGAACACGTGGGACCTTCGGGTCTCGCCCCTACGGAGGTGGCCAGGTCTGGGTTCTTCAGTCTTACCTTGGAGTTTCGGTCTTGTGCGATCTCGTAGCGGCCCCCTGATAGGTGCGTCCCATTGGTTGGATGTACCTACCATACTCCTGCGGGAAGCTGAGGCCGAGAGGTCCTGCACACAAGTAAGGGAAACGTAATTCTCCTTGGGGGCTCCCCCTCCTCTATCTCATAGTCTTATTTGGCTTACGGTCCCCATCCACTTATACGGTGCTTGGGGAATACCGTGCGCGAAGTGCCGGGAGCTCGGGGCCTACCTGGCTATCGGCAGGTACCTCTAACGTAACCGCCTTTGGTAGGGCAGCAAATGCCAACTAGAGGTGAGAATGAGAAGAGGGAGCCGGTGCATGGCGAGCATGCGCCAGAAGTGCAGTCATAAAAATTTAATACATAATTTAAATGAGCACCAAGGAAGAGCAAAGTAGGACAGGTTTCTTTTCATATAAATTTCCATAGGAGGAAGGCAGGCTAAACATGGAGGCCACGACCCGCCCCATTAAGAAGGGAAGCAAGACTCTACGCGCTTGGGGTCGGAACCAGGCGAAGCTGAACGAAGTCCTGGACCGTCCCCTGAGGCTTAGCTGCTCCGAGCACTGTTCCTGGACTCTATGGAATCTATTACAAAAAGAAGAGTATGTCCTATTGTTGCTCTAGGGGTAGAACTTACGGAGGTGTTCTATGTTCCAAGGGTTCGGGAGCGGGTCCCCATCCTCAGTGGAAAGGCGTACACAACCGGGACGGCACACTTTTGTGACTCAGAAGGGACCTTCCCAACTAGGGAAGAGTTTGTAGGTCCCTTCATGATAAAGTACGCACCACAGCACCAGGTCGCCTTCCTGCAGCTCCCGGGCACGTACAGACCTCTGGTGGTAGCGGCGGAGCGCTTGTCTGTACCGCGCGTTACGGAGTGCTGCATGCAATCGGACCTCGTCGACGAGGTCGATTTCTCCACGCCGGAGGTTGTCCTGCGTGGCTTCGTCGTAAGCTCGGACATGGTGAGACTTCATGGTGATCTCTGGGGGAAGCACAGCTTCGGCCCCATACACCATGAAGAAGGGTGTCTCTCCGGTGGCCCGGCTCTGGGTTGTTCGGTTAGCCCATCGTGTGCTCGGAAGCTCATCCACCCAACTGGCACCATGTTTCTTCAGGCTGGCATATGTGCGAGTCTTGAGGCCCCTAAGAATCTTGGCGTTGGCCCTCTCAACTTGCCCATTGCTCTTTGGGTGAGCAATAGAGGCATAGCACACCTGGATGCCGAGGCCTTCGAAGTAGTCTTGGAATGCTGCGCTGGTGAATTGGGTCCCATTGTCGGTGATGATTCTGTTCGGGACCCCGAACCGGCAGACAATCGACTTGATGAACTTTACTGCGGATTGCTTGTTGATGGTGGCGACTGGTGTGGCTTCCGGCCACTTGGTGAACTTGTCAATGGCGACATAGAGGTACCGGGATCCCCCGACGGCTCTGGGGAATGGTCCCAGGATGTCCAGCCCCCATATGGCAAACGGTCATGAGGGCGGGATCATCTGTACCGCCTGAGCCGGTGTATGGATCTGCTTGGCGTGGAACTGGCATGCCTTGCAGCTCTCGACCAGCTTGACGACATCCTGGAGTGCTGTCGGCCAGTAGAAGCCATGCCGGAAGGCTTTACCGACAAGCGTGCATGAGGAAGAGTGATTCCCACATTCGCCTCCATGGATCTCAGCGAGCAAGTCGCAGCCTTCCCCCTGGGTTATGCACCGCAATAGGACGTGGTTGGCGCCACGTCGGTAGAGATCCCCTTCTACCAACGTGTATCTCTTAGCCATGCGCACGATCCGTTTAGCGGATACACGTTCATCAGGGAGGATGTTGTCTTTCAAGTAGTCCCGGATCTCCGTGATCCATGCATCGGGTCTGACTTGAGCGTCTGTATCTTGAGCGCTGGGTTGCACGGAGTCCCCAGTGACGCTTACGATCCTTGGCGGCGTCCATGGCTGCAGGGCCGCCGGGACCGCCAACTTCGAGGTGCTGGTCCAGCCCCCTTCGCCTGGCTCGGCGGGCTAGGCTGTGGGCTGCAGCAACGTCCTCTCGAAGACTCCTTCGGGCACAGGGGCTCCGGTGGAGGCCTTCGTTGAGAGGTCGTCAGCTGCGGCATTGCCAGCGCGCGGTACGTGGCATAGGTCCAAGGCGAGGAAGTCTTTCTCCAACATCTGCACATGGAGCAGATAAGCAGCTAGCTGTGGGTCATTGCAGGAGCATTCACCCTTAACTTGCTTGATAACTAGCTGGGAGTCGCCCTGTGCCAACAACTGGCAAGCGCCCAGAGACAGGGCTGTCTTTAGGCCAAAGATGAGTGCTTCATACTCTGCCATGTTGTTGGTTGCCTTGAAATTGAGACGCACCATATATAACTGCTCCCCCGATGGCATGAGAAGCTGTACGCCGGCACCGGCCCCCTGCTTTCGCGAGGAGTCGTCGAAGAAGAGCGTCCAGTAAGGCCCGGTGAAGGCCGGAGCTCGGCGCTCTGGTTCACCGTCTTCATGGCCCCCTGGGTTAGCCTTCGTTGGCGTCCACTCAGCCACAAAGTCAGCCAGTGCTTGGCTCTTGACTGCGTGACGAGGAAGGAAGTCCAGCTCAAACTCCGCCAGCTCCACTGCCCGTTTAGCGACATTCCCAGTTGCGTGGGGGCTCTGGAGGACAGCCTTCAGCGGATAGGAGGTGACCACCGAGACCCGGTGGGCATGGAAGTAGTGGCGGAGCTTCCTGGACGCCACGAGCACTACATACAGCAGCTTATGGACCTCCAGGTACCTTGTCTTGGCGCCATGGAGGACCTCGCTGATGTAGTAGACAGGCCTCTGGATTGTCCGGACCCTCCCTCCCAGGTCAGAGATATCTTCATCCATGGGCTCAGGCCTACGGGAGGTGGGTGGGCCCAGGGAGGCTGCCAGGAGCTGATACTCGAAGGCTCCCAAGCCGTCTTGGACCTCCGGGAGGTCCCGCTGATTTCCCGGGAGCTCCCGGAGGTCCCATTGGGCATCCGGGAGGTTCCGTTGGACCTCCGGGGGGTTCCGTTGCACCCCCGGGAGGTCCTACTGGTACTCTGGGAGGTCGTCATGGGGGTCCGGGGGTCCGTTTTGGACATCCGGGGGGTTGTCTCGGAGACCCGGGGGGTCGTCTTGGACCTCCGGGGTTTCCTGGCGCCTGTCTCCTGCTACCATAGCAGGCTGTGGCGATGAGAGGTCTGGCCGCTCTGCGACGAGGACCATACTCACCACTTCAGCCGTCGCCGCGATGTAGAGCAACAGATGCTCTTCGGGCTCGGGGGCTACCATTATGGGTAGGGTCGTCAGGGGTTGCTTCAGCTCTTGGAAAGCTTCTTCTGCTTCGTCGGTCCAAGCAAATGGACCGGATTTGCGCAGGAGCTTAAAGAAGGGGAGCGCTCGCTCTGCTAACCTCGGTATAAACCGACTCAGCGCGGGTAGGCATCCCGTGAGTTTCTGGACTTCTTTGATGCGGGCAGGGGGCCACATCAAGTCGATGGCTTTGATCTTCTCTGGGTTAGCCTCAATTCCTCGGTGTGAGACCAGGAATCCTAAGAGTTTTCCAGAGGATACGCCGAACACACACTTGTCGGGGTTCAGCTTGGTGCGCGTAGAGCGCAGTTTGTCGAAGACTAAGGCCAGGTTATCTAGTAGGGATGAACTCTGCCTGACCTTAACAACGATGTCATCGACATACACCTCAACTAAGTCTCTTATCAACTCCCCGAAGGTTTTGTGCATTGCACGTACAAAGGTAGGGAGAGCGTTCTTTGGGCCATAAGGCATAGAGACATAACAGTACAGACCGTCTACTGTGATGAAGGAGGTGTGCTCTTCATCTTCTCTAGACATAGGGATCTGATGGAAACCCGAGTAGGCGTCTAGGAAGCACAGCATATCGCAGCCTGATGTCGAGTCTACTATTTGATCTATTCTAGGGAGAGGGAATGGATCTTTGGGACATGCCTTATTGAGACTGGTGTAGTCGATGCACATCCGGAGCTTCCCGCTGGCCTTCAGGACAACAACAGGGTTCGCCAACCACCGGGGGTGGTGGACTTCCCGTATGAAGCTAGCGTCCAGCGGCTTCTTGATTTCTTCGCGGATGAAGTTTTGCCGCTCGATGGACTGCTTGCGGGGCTTCTGTTGGACTGGCCGGGCGTCGGGGAAGACCTTTAAGTGGTGCTCTATCACCTCCCTAGGGATACCCAGCATCTGCGATGGCTGCCATGCAAACACGTCGACGTTGTGCCGGAGGAAGGTGGCGAGCGCGCCTTCCTATTTGCTATCCAGGCCCCCGGCTACCCGGGTGGTCTGGGTGGCATCGGCGCCGACTTGGACGAGCTTCAAAGGGACGTCGCCCTCGTCGAGGGGTTGCACACGGGGTGCTGCGGTAGAGGCACGGTGGCGTGCACTCGGGTGGAGCCGGTTTGGTTCTGCACTGCCAGGGGTTGGTGCTCTAGCTGTTGTAAGCGCTTGGAGCTTTTCCAAGGCTGACAGGCGGTCTCCACGAATCCTGAGGATGCCTGTTGGTGTAGGCATCTTCAAGACGAGGTAGCCGTAGTGGGCTACTGCCATGAATCGGTACAGGGCTGGCCTGCCAATTATGGCGTTGAAGGGGAGGTCGATCTCCGCCACGTCGAACAGAATGTACTCTGTCCGATAGCTGTCCGGTGCCCCAAAGGTTACCGGGAGGCTGATGTGGCCATAGGGAACGACCTGTCCCGGCCCTACCCCTGAGAACGGGCTCGATGGGGTGAGCTTGGCCATCGGGATCTGCAGCTTCTGGAAAGCTGCGCGACTGATGAGGTTCAGTCCAGCTCCGCCATCCACCAAAACGTGGTACATCCTCACGTTGGCGATGATGGGGGCCACCAAGAGCGGTAGTTGGCCGGCCCCAGCCATGTTCCTGGGGCAGTCGGTGGCATCGAAGCTGATGGGGGTTCCCATCCACCTGAGGTGTGGTGCGGCACTCAGGAGGGGAGCCACCGACACTACCGCTCGGCGCAGGGTCTTAACCGCGCTTCAGGACGAGGGGTCAGCTGACCCACCGTATATGATGTAGAGCGTCTTCCGGCGCTCGTCGTCACTGGAGCTGGAGCTCTAATGATTGCGCACCGCCTTCACGGCGCGCTGAGGCTCCTGGAACTCCACCTGGTGGTCGACGTTGTCTGGGGCGTCGACCTTCTGCTTGCCCTCCCTTTGACGGTAGGGTGGGGCATCAGTTAGAACTGCTTCCCTTTCCGGAAGCGCTCCGCGAGCTTCTGGATCTCCCTGCACTCGGCGGCAGTATGGTAACTGGTGCCGTGCACAGGGCATAGCTCGCCCTGGTCACCGTCTGGAGCCGGTGACTGTCGCGGCCTTTTGTCGGGGCGCGGCCCCCGAGCTCCGCTGGGTGCCGCTGCTGCGGCAACGGGAACCGCGGCCTGTGACTTCATCTTGTCACTGCCCCGGTTCTTGGCCTTTTTGCTGCCTCCATAGGAGGCAGCGCCGGACCCGGGTTGCCCTCCTGACTCGGAGGCCGGCAGTGAGTGCCAGTTCCGCCCTTCGGCTGCTCTGGCGCACTTGTCCGCCAGGCTGAAGAGCTCGGAGACGTCGCGGACCTCTCTGGTCGCGAGCTTCTCAAGCATCTTCTTGTCCCGAACGCCTTGCCGGAACGCCACCACCACAGAAGCGTTTTTGATGTGTGGGATGGTGTTCCGCACCTGGGAGAACCGCTGGATGAAGGAGCGCAGCGACTCCCCAGGTTGTTGCTGGATGGCGTGGAGGTCGAGCTCCGTGCCAGGCCGGGTGTAAGAACTGCCGAAGTTGGCAGTGAACTGCCGGTAGAGCTCTCCCCAGGATGTTATGGAACCCTGGGGGAGGTTCATGAGCCAAGACCGGGCTGGGCCAGTCAAGGCGACGGGGAAGTAGTTGGCCATGACGGCCTCATCCCCTCCTTCGGCAAGTACGGCGGTGGAGTAGATCTGGAGGAACTCCGCCGGGTTGACGCTGCCGTCGTACTTCTCGGGTAGGTGCGGCCGAAACTTCCACGGCCACCTTGCGAAGCGAAGGTGGGGCGCCAGGGCTGCACATCCTGCTCCTGTTGCTGCAGGCGTTGGTGCCGCGAACGCTTGGTTCACCGCTGGCACAGTGTACCCCGGTATGGGCAAGGCTGCGCCATAGGCCGGGGGCGCCGTTTGCAGGGCATATGGCTGTGGCATATGCTGCGTGGCGTATGCGTGAGGCAGAGGTCGCTTGGCGAAATTCTGCGCCTCAGGCTGGGTCGAGGCTGACGTCATGCTGTCGCCAGCCTCTTGGTTGCGACACCTTTCTTGACGTCGCTCGAGGTACACCCGGGCATCCTGGCGACGGTGGCACCGTTCCAGCTCTGTCCTCAGGTCCGTCGACTGAAGCCTGGTGGAGCTGGAATCCGCCGTCTGCCCGTCAACCGTTGGCATGCGCATCAGCAACATAGCCGGTTGGCCGGAGCGTCGTCCCCGCCGAAGTCGAGGGTTTGCGGCGGCGACGACAAGACGGTCTACCTCGCGGATCCACTGCTGGGTCGCTGCCTGAGGCGCGTCCCCAGCAGGCAGATTGCGCAGTAGCGCTCTTGCTGCAGCTAGCGCATTCCCGTGGGGAACGCTCAGCGCTGCAAAAGATCTCACGCTAGTTGGAGCCTGCATTGCCGGAGTCGGCGTTGCATGAGTCGGCTGCTGGCTTCCAGCTTGCGCAGACACAATCCGTCCTGAGTGCGTCGACACGTATTCCCCGCTGGTCACGGTCCGCCGTGAACGCGGGGGAGGAGAGCTTGCCGCTGAAGGAAGCTTGGTCATCTTCGTCGGCAGAAACTCGTCGCGCAAGGGAAAAGCCCCCTACCTGGCGCGCCAAATGTCGAAGTGTGTGGTTGACACTTCCCCCGGACCTGCTCTGGGCAGCCCGCGGAGGTTCTTTTTCGGAGAGGCTAGTCACTTGCGGAGAGCTTAAGCGTAGGAATGAGTTAGGGAGGAGCTTGACACGGCGAGTTTTACGTGGTTCGGGCCGCCGGAGCGTAAAACCCTACGTCCACGGTGAGCTGAGGTGCTCGCTGTATTGCTTGTTGCTCAGAACCGGAGTCCTGAGCTTGAGGATGAGTTATGCCTAGGGTGTGAGTTGCTGGAGTGCGAACCCTCGCTAACATCGCCTACCCGAGCCTTTTATAGTCCAAGATTCTTGCGGCTTACAAGGGGGGCCCGGGACCCGACAGGTGGTCCCGGGGAGATTGCCTGCCGACTATCGTATCCGCAGTTATGTCGGTAGTTGTCTCTGGCGAGGGCTTCCGAGTCTTCGTCTTGCCGCCCTGCCCACTTCGCATGCTAGTCGTAGTGGTTGATGACGGCGGGAGCGGTAGGGGATGTATTGTCATTGTGTTTATTGGCTGGCAGGTTCTGACACCGTTGCGCCAGTCTGTGATGCGACTGGGTGCAACGGCGCCTGACAGAGGCGTGCTCCGCGTCTCCGCGTCTTGGGAAGGCGTGGGCCTTGAATACCTTGTACAGGCAAGGTATGGAGCGTCTTTACGCCCACTGCCTACCGCTCGGGGGCAGGCAGCGCTGTTCTGCTGGACACGTGGCGGGCCCGGAGCTCTCCTCTGAGGAGAGGGAGGTCCGGCCCTGGAGGACACGTGGAGCCTTCGGACCTCTCCCCGCGGAGGGGGGAGGTACGGCTTCTGTCGGCCACGTGGCGGGCCCGGAGCTCTCCTCTGAGGAGAGGGAGGTCCGGTCCCACTGGACACATGGCGCCTTCGGACCTCTCCCCCGCGGAGGGGGGAGGTCCGGCTTCTGTAGGCCATGTGGCGAGCCCGGAGCTCTCCTCTGAGGAGAGGGAGGTCCGGCCCCGCTGGACGCGTGGCGCCTTCGGAGCTCTCCCTGCGGAGAAGGGCGAGATCCTCAGGCATTTTCCCCTGTGCGCGGGGGTACCCCATATCGCGGGTACCGACAACGCGTAACTCAAGGCGTGTTTGGCTTGAGAACATCCGGGCGAGTGATGACGGCCGGGTGTACAAACTGTATGGATGCCGGGCTCGGTGTGCAGCCGAGTCTGATGATTGTTTGAGTTTCTGCAGGTAGTCTAACCACGAAACGGTAGACGTGTAGCATCCGTGTGTGAGTGACGTTTAGTGCCACTGAATTAACGAAGCCGGCTAAGTCCGGTATAGGTTTTTCTTTGTGAGGACGTAGTACCGACATGATCTGGTGACGCATCGACGTCACACCCCACTAAATGAACAACTTCATTGTAAAACTTGAAGGTTTTGAACCAAAGCACTAAAACTAGATGTAACTCTTTCCCTTAAACAGAATATTCAAAGATAACAAGTTTTCAACTTATAGGTTGCTAAGGACAGAGCACTCTGTTTTCAGCTGAATCAAGGCTGAAGTTAATCAGAGGTTAGAGGTTGAGTTCTTTCAAGGTTAGGGTCATATGATACATTTATGGAAAGCTTTGGAAGAGCTTTACAACTTTTCTGTTGATGTCCAGAGGTGTTTCAACCCTTAACCAATCGAAAAATGCAGTGGAGTTGAAACTGTCCAGGAAACAGGGCAGAGCAAAAACTCCATGTAAACTCTCTGTAAATTGAGCACAACTTCCTGCATAAAAATCTAAAAATAGAAAATAAGGTAGTTCTGGAAATCTTATGAGATGGGTTACAACTTTTTAACAGAAAGTTTTGTCGGATTGGGAGCAGAATTAACTGGGATTCTTGGATCAAATCAGCACCTAAAGCAGGGAGGTGCTGTCCATTTTTCCAGAAATTCTGTTAACTTTGACATCTCATAACTTTTGAATCAGGATAGATCTTAGGCCAAGAAAACACTTTCTGGAAAGCTATTGAAGTTAGCTTTAACTTTTATGTGGAGCTCCAGAATTGGTTTTGCTTTAGCATGGCCTAAATCAGGTTGAAATGGAAACTGGTCAGGGCTGTCATGCAGACAGCAGATCAGCAGTCAAATTTGTTTAAATTTGAACTATATTTCCAAGTTTTATGGGTTCAATGACATGTCTTATGTTATAACTCAATGGTTTACTGTTTAAATAAATATTTAACATTTCTCAAATATATTTTTACAGATGACAGCAGATAAACAGTTGGAGAACGGGTGGGTGGTGTCCCACTGTTCTCACCGCAGCGGCTATCCGAAAGCATTGAGGCAGATGCTTCAATATTTCGGGTACAACCAGACGCCGCAGTACTTCGCCAAGGAAGAAGGCGAGGAGGGGAAAAAGATGTGGACAATCCATGTAGAAGTCCCTGCAGGACCTACGCCACCCGGTTGGGTGCCGTTCACCGTTACGGTGAGAGGTAGACAACCGGAGGGGATGTGGCAAGTGGCAGCCCGTGACACCATGTCACGTTACTGCCAACTATACGTGAAGGCTATGGAGGGCACTCCATACGCGCTCATTCCGGTGGAGGGACGGGCTCATCATGTGTGGGAAGGGAGGTACCAGGAGGCAGCCGATCCGGGTTGCCCAAGGTACAGCCCCGCGGAGGCAAACCTTAGCCTCCAGATGAGGGCGGGAAACGCCGTGATGGACAGCCAAGCTGTTCATACGGAGCATCTCGCCGCAAAGTTCAAGGAGATCACAAGCCATGGAGACCATTTCGAGAGTGCTCACAGGGCACTCCGCAATGTGCTCCTTCCGATGATCAAGCGACTGAATGAACAGCACAATCAGTTGCATCGTCTGAAGAAGGCAAAGAAGAAGAGTCATGTTGACATCGCGGCGCTACAAGAGCTGGTGCAGACTCTAACCCAGCAAAATGAGGACGTTACTCAAGAGCGAGATGACGCTATTGAGGAAGGGCAAGGCTGGGAAGAGGACTACAACCAGGCCATGGACGAGGTGCATGCATTGCAGGACCTCGTACCTCCGTTATTGGGCATACCGGTGGTCTTGGGCCTTTCAGCAATGGGAGAACCCGAGATGGGAGAAGAGGTGGTAGATCCAGAGCCACCAGCAGAGGTACCGGAGGAGGACGGCCCGCAGGAGGTCGAGTTCTACTCCGAGTAGGGGGTTACAGTTACCAAGTAGGGCAGCTAGAGTAGTGTAACCCAACTTTTGTAATCGGTGACATGTCGTGTAGGCAGTAGTGTATGTATAGGTAGTGACGACATGAGCACGACTTCTCGGAGACCCGAGAATGATGTATCTTGTATAAAGTTTATGCTTTATCAATATATGTGAATGTTGTGCAAATTATTCATGTGTCACTTCAATACCTACTGTTGCATATGGAATTTTAAGTATGACATGTGCTAATCGCTGCTGTTTGAATTTCAGAATGACTCGTACTCGTGCCAACCCGGATGTTGGGGGTACCAGCCAAGGGGGAGAGACCTCCCAACAGCTTCCCGAGGAGTCCTCGGGACAGCAGCAGCAACAGTAGCAACAGCAACAGCAAACACCGCCATCGCCACTGCCAACGGTTACATTGGCCGACATCGTCACGGCAATGGCGGGTTCTCATCAGCAGCACACGGAATTGCTGCAAACTCTCATCGCCAATACGTCTCGCCCAGAGAGACGTCAAGATCGTGAGGAGCGTCAACAGAGCTCCTACTCCGACTTCCTAGGGCCTCATCCCCCGGTATTCTCAAGGGCGGATGAACCTCTCGACGCGGACAACTGGCTCTGTGCAATAGAGATGAAGTTCGGGCTGCTCCAGATAAGCGAGCAGCCCAAGACTCAGTTCGCAGTCCAGCAGCTCCAAGGATCCGCGAGCGTGTGGTGGGCAAACTTCTGTGCTTCACAGCCCACCGAGCGAGTTATGACCTGGGCGGAGTTCCGGACGGCCTTCAGGGCCTATTACATACCGCCAGGTCTGATGAAGAGGAAGACGCAGGAATTCTTACACCTGCAACAAGGGAGCCGGAACGTGCTGGAATACTCCAGGGCGTTCAACGATCTTGCGCTCTATGCGTCATATCACGCCGATACTGATGAGAAGCGGCGGGACCACTTTTACAAGGGGCTTAACCCGCTCCTGAAGGACAAATTGGCAATGTTCAACCGCGGCAGCCTCAACGACATAATTGATGC
This sequence comes from Neostapfia colusana, assembly GCA_030760725.1. Taxonomy (NCBI): domain Eukaryota; kingdom Viridiplantae; phylum Streptophyta; class Magnoliopsida; order Poales; family Poaceae; genus Neostapfia; species Neostapfia colusana. The sequence goes on from JASWHV010000011.1 coordinate 25,537,219, forward strand.
TGCGATTGTCCAGGAGGACTCCGGCAAGGAGTTAGCGGTGGCGGAGAGAAAGCGAAGCGCGCCGCAAAGCAGCGTAGAAGGAGGTGGTTCTTCTCAAAAATTTCGGATGGTGAATCGCCCACCATCAAGTCCCCGCTGGCAACCACCTCAGAGGCCGATGCCGTTCCGCAGTCGGCCGTATTCTTCACTTGCATTCAGGCCGGCACTGCCAGCACCACCTCCACTACAACAACAGAAGCAGCGGGCGATGCCACGTGCATATGCACCTCAGCAGCGCATGCCGGGCTTTCGTCCCCCGAGCACCGCACAAGCAGCGGCCACATGTTACAAGTGTGGTCGTCCAGGACACTTCGCCAGCAGTTGTCCGGAGAGGCAAGGCGGCGGAGTTGCACCACAGTTTCTGGGGAGGAATCAACCACGGAACCCTACTAATGTGCGGCGGGCAAACCCTAGGCCCAGCACTGTCCACCAGCTTGCCATAGAGGACGTGCCGGAGGGTGAGCCAATCCTTGCGGGTATGTTCCAACTCCACCAGCATCCCGCCATAGTATTGTTTGATTCAGGCGCCATGCATAGCTTCATTAGCCAAGCTTTCATTGATAAATATAGCTTGCAAATACTACCCACCGATAGTCCTTATGTGATCTGTTCACCGGGTGGGAAAATTTCAGCAAGCATGATGGTCCCAAAAGCGCCATTGTGCTTGGAGGGTAGAGTATACCCTACATCTCTCATAATTTTAGAGGGACAAAAGGTCGATGTCATTTTAGGGATGTCGTGGTTAACCCGCCATGGCGCTGTTTTAGACACCGTCCTCCGAGTTGTGCACTTAAACTCAGAAGTGCACGAATCTCATTCCTTATTTCTGGACAGTCCAGAAATAAAACTTCCAAGTGTCTATCAATCCACAACCAACGATTGAAAGATATTCCAGTGGTCCAAGAGTTCCCTGACGTGTTCCCGGAAGATTTACCGGGGATGCCGCCCGATAGAGAGGTGGAGTTCAAGATTGAACTTGCACCGGGAACCATGCCAATATCCCGAAGGCCGTACAAGATGGCGCCCAAGGAATTGGCTGAATTGAAGACTCAGCTAACGGACCTCCTGGAGAAGGGTTTTATTAGGCCGAGCTCCTCGCCATGGGGCTGTTCGGCATTATTTGTAAAGAAGAAGGATGAGACGTTGCGGCTTTGTGTGGACTATCGTCCATTAAATGCCGTAACCATCAAGAACAAGTACCCGTTGCCACGGATCGACATGTTGTTTGATCAGTTGGTCGAAGCAAAGATCTTTTCCAAGATGGACTTAAGATCCGGGTACCATTAGATTAAGATAAGGGCGGAGGACATTCCGAAGACGGCTTTCTCGACGAGGTACGGACTTTATGAGTACCTGGTCATGTCATTCGGCCTCACCAATGCTCCAGCTCACTTCATGTACTTGATGAACTCGGTATTCATGCTGGAGCTAGACAAGTTTGTCATGGTCTTCATCGACGACATCCTGGTATATTCCAAGTCGGAGGAAGATCACAAGAAGCATCTGCGTATAGTCTTGCAACGGCTGCGGGATCACAAGCTATACGCAAAATTCAGCAAGTGCGAATTCTGGATGTCGCAAGTGCCTTTTCTCGGGCATATCATCTCAGCGGAGGGTATCGCTGTAGACCCGAGCAACATCACTCAAGTGCTAAATTGGAAATCCCCGAGGACTGTTCACGAGGTACGGAGTTTCCTCGGACTCGCGGGATATTATCGGAGGTTCATTCCGAACTTCTCGAAGATTGCCAAGCCTATGATGGAGCTGCTGAAGAAGGCTACCAAATATGTTTGGAGTCCAGCATGTTAAGCAGCATTCAAGGCTTTAGTCAAGCACCTAACATCAGCGCCGGTTTTGGCGCGGCCAGGATGTGTACTGCGATGCATCCGGCATTTGGCTCAGATGTGTGCTGAAGCAAGACCGGAGAGTGGTCGCGTATGGATCACGGCAGCTTAGGAACCATGAGCAAAATTATCCAACCCACGACTTGGAGCTCGCTGCCGTGGTACTCGCACTCAAGATGTGGAGGCACTACCTACTCGGTAACCTCGTAAATTTACATACCGACCACAAGAGCCTCAAGTACATATTCACTCAGAAGGAGCTGAACATGAGGCAGCGAAGATGGTTAGAATTGATAAAGGATTACAAAATAGAGATCCATTATCATCCGGGCAAGGCAAACGTAGTGTCAGATGCACTGAGCCACAAGTCACACGTCAACAATCTGACCATCACACAGTTGGAAGCGAGCGAACCACCACTGCATGTGATTCCACATGGAGCTCTCTACAACCTAGCTTTGATCCCCACCATACGTGAAGAGATAGCGGAAGCTCAGAAACATGACAAGGGTATGTCGCATTTGCAGAGACGTGTAGACAGTGGGGAGTTGAAATGTTTCCGGAAGGACGGAGATGGCGTCCTATGGTTTAAGGACCGGATCGTCGTACCCCGTAAACCGGAGCTACGGAAGAAAATTTTTGATGAGGCTCACTTATCAAAATTTTCTATTCACCCCGGCAGCAACAAAATGTATCAAGAACTCAGAAGCATGTTTTGGTGGACACGGATGAAGCGGGAGATCGCCTTCTTAAGGCGCCCCCCTCCTCGGCCGAAGCCCTCGCCATTTTCTCCCCGCAAGAACACATCGCCGGGAAACTTTCTTCCGCCGCTCAGAACCGATCGGAGAGCTCCGATCACAGCCTCCCCGTCCCCTCCAGAGCTACGGCAAGGTACTAGGAACCCTCCTCGTTCTTCCCCGTTGCTAGAACTCAGCTGAAACCTGTCGATCTCGGCTATACGGAGAGTTCAATTCGGTGACCTAAAACCGCCGCACTTCGGGATCCCGTGGACAGCCCAACCGGGAGGTTGTCACGCCCGAGCTAAGGCGTCCCTGGACGCGCTGGTGACCGGTGCTGCTCACCCCCGAGCCACAGCCCGAGTGTTTGCTCACCGGCGGCGAATTTCCAGTTTTCCCCTTTCTGGGTACAAACCGACCTTCGGGTGCGGTACTGTCGAATCCATACTGTAGGAAGGATTAGAGGGCCTCAATCCGCTCCCACACAAAATGGACACGGTAGCGCACAAGTTGCCTTCACAACCTTTGGCCTGAGAACCTCTGTACCCGGCGTATTTCGAAGTTTACCGACGGTGGAGCATGCGGAAAGCATCAGGCGCACGGTGAGGGACTACTTCGGACCTCTCCCAAGCTGCCTTGAGCCCATGCCGAGGTTCCTGAGGTATCACTGGTGCTTTCTGGCCGTTTGCTCGGTCAGTTGGGGTGCTAGGGAAGTCGGCCGACATGGCCAAAGTCTTTCCGAAGCCGCCGCTCGTCGCCGACCATGTGCCGGTCGTTGTCATGACGAGCTGAGCCCGGAATCGTATTCTCCGAGTGAAAGTAGGCAGGGGCGGCCGGAATAATGAAGCTTGGAGCTCCACAGAGGCTGCCGGCGAGCTCTCCGGCGAGGTACCCCGGCTGCAGAACGGGGGCGGCGGGAGGTAGACGAAGGGGGTGGACCCCAGCTGTCAGCGGCAGATATTTTAAATCAGGATGGGGCTGCGGCTGGGATCTGATGTGCTGGCGCACAAAAACCCTGTAGTCCTCAGTGTGCTGACGCCTCCGCGCCCAACACGTGTCCCCGTGGCCCACCGGCAGATTTAAACTTTTCCCCCATTTTCAGATTTCATTCAAACTTGAAATCCTCGTAACTTTGGCTAGGAAGCTCCAAATCAAGTGAACCAAATTTTGTTGGATTCAGCTCTTTGAGCACTTTCCAGCAAATCAAGTTTCACTTCATGAAAATGTCACACCCGGTTTCTGCAAAGAACAACCGAGTGAATATCACATGTATGCCAGGATCATTTTCTCATACATGTGATGACAAATAGTGAAGCATCATTTATTACAAGCCAGGTGTCGAATATAAATATGTCTTACAAAGCATACGTCTCGATGGACGATAATAAGTTCATAACATGTAAATAAAATAGCAGCGGAATATTATTCTTGTGGGCTCCGTCACAGGAGTTGCCCGGGGGACTCCATGAACCTAGAATCCTTCTTTGGGTCCGAAGTCTTGGTCATTGAACACCACATCATCCCCTTGACCTGAGCAGCAATTTAAACCAACAAATATGCAAGTTTGAGTACCGTTGGTACTCAGCAAGTGTGGGAAAGTTATGTCATGCATGGCTAGAGCAAGGAGAGGTCGAACTCATGGTTAAAGCACTATGCAATTAATACCTATCACCTTAGCTTATTAAGCACCTACATTACTACATAGGTGAAATGGTCCCAATCTCCCAACCCATCATCATAACCAAATAACCATAACATCATTTCCAATGTTAAGCTCCCCGCTTAACATCCACAACTTCCAAAGTCATCATCCTCTAATCATGAATAAGTCCAAGCCGCTCTTGACCGTGAGCACGGCTGTCATGACAGTTTAGACTCTGCAGAGTTTGCACCACTGTACCCACATGTAGTGATTTCATCCCCCGTTGCCGGGTGGACTAAAGAACTTCAATTATGCCAGTGGCAAAGAACCACATTCACACTTCCCAGGTGTGTAGCCAGGAGATCACTACGAAGCCTTTACAAAGGGATTCCTGACGAGCATGGGCCCACTGAGGTTTCACCCCTAACAGCATACAAGAGGCTCCAACCCCGCTGCAGTGGACCCCTCTTGAGCCTTGCGGTTCATATGGTAGTCCAGCTGACACCTACTCCCCGCACCATCCAACGCACCCATACTACGCAGGGGATACACCTAATTAATTGGCCAAGCTGCCCCATCTCAGCATGTGGTTGGCATGGTAAAGCCAGGTTACATACTCCATGAACCGGTCCTTAGGATCCAGGCAAGTACTAAACACAAACCCGAGTCTCGTGCACCCAGCACCAACCAAATCATCCAACTTGCCTCGATCCCTACCTCTACATAACTCATAATATCTCATTCAAGAGTAAGGTAAATAAATTGATGATCTCATATCCCAATTATCCCATTCTAAGCATGGCTAAGCATAAGCATATAAATAAATGACATGATAAAATAATTCCCAACCCAAGCTACAAGGAAACAAGGTAATGCAATTCTAGGGAAACTTCCTAGCATGGGTTTCATATTTCAGTTGACAATGCAAATAATTCCATCTACACATCCTAGCATAGGATCAAAGTGGTCAAGGACACTTGCCTTCTTCCTGCTGCTCTGGAAATGGAAAGTCATGGTCTTTGAAAGGGAGAACTTGCTCTGGGGCAGGTTCTACTCATGCCAATACACATAGCAAAAGAAAACAACAATCCATAAGACATAGTTCACACTTTCACTTCATACAAACCACACATACATATCTATGAAAGTCATTCATATTTCTAAGTGTTGTGGTCACTCTACATGTGTTGATTTTTGGCCTACATTCACCTTTAAACATATGTATATTATTTCTAACTTCTATGTTCAGATTTCTATTTGCACACTATATATGGAGTTCCAATTTGAACAAATTCTTTATATTCAATTATTACACTTCTTAGCCACAAAGTTTGTATAAGAGGTATTTTCCTATTCCAAATAGGTTTTCAGATCTTCTACCAAATCCTAAGCTGAAGTTTTTAATTTGGAGACTTCATTTATCATTTTCTAATTATGCATACCTATTTTCCTATATTTTTCAGATTTATCTTCTATGTCTAAAAGTGGGTTTTAATATTAAATAGTAGTACATATCTTCTAAACAGAATAGATTCTGACCTAAAATATTAAAACTATATTTTTAAACTTCTCCTCTGATGTGAGCTAATTTAAATTTATTTTATCAGTTTTCAGAATTACTTCCTAGCCTAAAAAGGTATTTCTAGAACTAATAAATATGAACAACAATTAGACAGATTCATTTCAACAAAAAATCTATTTTTAGTTCATTCTAAAGTTTTCCAAGTGCTAGGAGAGTTTAAATTTGAACTTGTACATATGTTTGCCTTACCATTTAAATTTAAATCCTAGTCACATATTCAAATTTCTGAATTTATTATCACATATAGGGTCAAAAAGGTAAATCCTCCCCACTACAGGGTCTAATTTATTATTTTACAAATTTCCAGGGGTCTATCTACACATAACAGAGGGGTTTTGCTATTTTTTATTAAGTCCAGGGGCTAATACTGATTTTTAAATGAATTTACACGAATTTCTAAAGTTCCAGGGGCTAGATCAGAAGTTTCCGGGGGCTAGCTCGTATTTTCTGAGATCCCCAGGGGGTAGCGCGTAAGAATCCTGGCCTTTATAACGCGGGGCTGATGTGGACCGTCCGATTTAAAATAGACGGCTGAGATTATAACGCGAAGCGGTACGGGTTAGATCTAATAGGAACCCCACGATTTAAAATGGACGGGCCTCAGGGGGCCACGTCGCCCTGGCCGTGCGCGGGCAGCGCTGCCCGGCGGCGCGAAGCGGCGGGAGGCGGCAATCTCGCCGGAGATGTTCGGATTTTTTGCCTATACCTCCTAAAACTTGGATTTCATGGCATAGAACGGTAGAGGGGAGGTCGGGGATCTCACCTCGGGGTTTTTCTTGAGCTCGGAGGTCCTGGGAGGCGGTCGGCGGCGAGGTCCGAGATGAAATACCGGCGGTGCTCGCCGGAGCTGCGTCTAGGGTGCAAAACACCGAGTTTTCTGCACCTGCGTGATTCCCCGGAGGCGGTGGAACATGATCGGCGCATTAGTTCAGAGAACCCGAGCAAGGATCGAGAGAAAACGGTGATCGGAGCTTCGGTTCTCACCGGAGAGAAAATTGGAGTGCGCTGGAGAATTCGGCGAGTTTCTGTGCGGGAATTTCACGAGGGGAGGCGGCGGAGGATCGACTTGGTTAAATAGCAGCGTCCGGGGCCAGAGATCGGGCTGTTGGCGCGGTTTTTTGGAGGTTGTTTGATTCGGGGGAGAGGAGAGTCCCGGGGTCGGCCAAGCGCGGGGAGGTGGGGGATGACATGGGGGCCCCGCGTGTCAGTGAGAGGAAGAGAGGGGCGCGGGTTCGGGGCTGGCGCGGGGAGAGTGGGCCGGCTGGTAGGTTTCGGCCCCCTGGCCGGTGGGGGTTTGCTTTTTTTCTTTTTCTTTTTCCATTTCTTTTCTGTTTTGGTTTGAATTTAAATTCCAATTTAAATTTGAATTTCTGCACCACATGCAATACGTCCAAAATTTTTTAAATTCCCCTCTTAACAGAATTTTGGGGTGTTACAGCTCTACCCCCCTTAAAAGAAATCTCGTCCTCGAGATTGGTGGTTCTAAGAAAACAATTCCGGAAACTGTGCCTTAAGCTCGTCTTCTCGCTCCCATGGTGCTTCCTCTTCCGAGTGATGCTTCCACTGCACCTTGCACATCCAGATTCTTTTATTTCTTCTGAGGCGTTCCATTGTCTCCAAAACCTTTACCGGTTGCTCGGCATAAGATAGATCCTCTCCTACGTCAACCTCATTCATGGGTAACATCTCTTCAGGCGTCCTCAGACATTTCTTGAGCTGTGACACATGAAATACATCGTGCACATCCGATAAGCGAGCCGGTAGTTCTAGTTGATATGCCACTTCGCCTTTCCTCTCCAGAACCTGAAAGGGTCCGATGTATCGAGGTGATAACTTCCCTTTCACCTTGAACCGACGAAGTCCTCGGATAGGTGACACCTTGAGATAAACATAGTCTCCCACATTGAAAATAAGCTCTCTTCTCCGCACATCGGCATAATCTTTTGTCGGGTCTGTGCTATCCTCAGGTTGTTGTGAATTTCCCTCACTTTCGCCTCGGCTTCTTGTAGTACCTCGGGTCCAAACACTTTACTTTCCCCGGTTTAGTTCCAAAATAGTGGAGTTCTGCACTTTCTCCCATACAAAGCCTCAAACGGTGACATCTTCATACTAGCCTGATAGCTGTTGTTATAGGAGAACTCCGCATACGGTAAGTTCTTATCCCAACTCCTGTTGTTCTTGAGGGCACACGCTCTCAACATATCCTCAAGGATCTGATTAGTTCTTTCCGTCTATCCGTCAGTCTGGGGATGATAGGCAGAATTAAAATTCAGATGAGTTCCCATGGTTTCATGCAACTTCTGCCAGAACCTTGAGGTGAACTGTGTCCCTTGATCTGACACTATCTTCTTTGGCACTCCATGGAAACACACGATCCTTGACATGTATATTTCTGCTAATTTGGACCCGCTGTAGCTTTCTTTCACAGGGATGAAATGAGCTACCTTGGTTCGCCTATCAATGATGACCCATATCGAATCATATCCTGATTGGGTCCTAGGTAGTCCCACTATGAAATCCATACCGACTTCTTCCCATTTCCATTCAGGCACTTTGAGTGGTTGCAATAATCCCGCGGGTCGTTGATGTTCTGCTTTCACCAACTGACATGTGTCACATAGGGCAACATGTTCCGCGACATCTCGCTTCATGCCATACCACCAATACCTGCTCTTGAGGTCATGGTACATCTTCGTACTCCCAGGATGAATGGAATAGTCGGAATCATGAGCCTCCTTCAAAATCAATTCACGGATCTCCTTCACTTCAGGCACACAGATTCTTTTCCCGTGCAACACCGTACCTTGTTCATCTTCTCTGAAACCAGGGGCTTTATTATCCTTGATGAGTTCTCCGATTTCTTGTATCTTCTAATCATTCTTTTGACCATCGCGTATGTCTTGCTCTAATGTGGAGTCCACTTCCATGGCGATGGCTTCCCCACTATTCACTAGACATAGATTGAGTTTTATAACCTCTTCCTTCAATTCTGTAGGCATGTCCCTCAAGCTCAACTTATTGACCTGCACTTTCCGGCATAGAGCATCCGCCACGACGTTCGCTTTTCTAGGATGATAGTTGATGCCCACATCAAAGTCGTTGATCAGCTCTAACCATCTCCTTTGTCTGAGGTTGAGATCTGACTGTGTGAAAATATACTTTATGCTCTTATGATCCGTATATATCTCTGTCCTCTTCCCCATCAAGTAATGCCGCCAAATCTTGAACGCATGTACCACTGCAGCTAGCTCTAGGTCATGTGTAGGATAGTTCTTCTCGTGTTTCCGGAGCTGCTGGGATGCATAAGCCACGACATGCCCCTCTTGCATGAGAACACATCCCAACCCGTTTCCAGAGGCATCGCAGTACACCGAAAAGTTTTTCTGCATATCTAGCATAACTAGCACTGGGGATGTTGTCAATCTTTTTTTCAGTTCCTGAAAACTCGTCTCGCACTGCGGTGGCCATGTGATGTGATTCCCTTCTCCAACAATTTGGTGAGGGGTCTCAAGATCTTGGAGAAACCCTCAATAAACCGTCGATAATACCCAGCCAATCCCAAGAAGCTTCGAACTTCCCCGACATTCTCAGGGGTCTTCCACTTCTGTACATCCTCAACCTTGGCGGGATCTATGGAGATTCCTCCCTCCGAGATTATATGTCCTAAGAAGGGAACTCTCTTCAGCCAAAACTCACACTTGCTCAACTTGGCATATAGTTGGTGTTCTCTTAGCTTTTGCAACACCAACCTTAAATGCCTCTCATGTTCTTCTCCATCTTTGGAAAAGACGAGAATGTCATTAATGAAAACCACCACAAATTTGTCCAGATATTCCATGAATACCTTGTTCATGAGATACATGAAGTATGCCAGGGCATTAGTTAGCCCGAAAGGCATGACGGTGTATTCGTACAGTCCGTACCGAGATACGAAAGCTATCTTTGGAATATCAGTTTGTCTTATCTTAAGTTGGTGGTATCCCGACCTGAGATCAATTTTCGAGAACACACAAGCTCCCCTCAACTGATCAAACAAGTCTTCAATGCAGGGTAATGGGTACTTGTTCTTGATGGTTACTTCATTCAACGCACGGTAATCTACGCACAACCTTTGGGTTCCGTCCTTCTTAGGCACAAATATCACTGGAGCTCCCCATGGTGAGGAACTAGGACGAATGTACCCCTTCTCTGTCAATTCTCTTAAATGTTCCTTGAGTTCTTCCAGCTGTTTGGAGTCCATCCGATAGGGTCTCTTGTATATCGGAGCTGTTCCAGGCACTAGCTCAATCGCGAATTCCACCTCACTATCGGGAGGCATACCTGGCAACTCCTACAGAAAAACGTCTGGATATTCCCTGATGATCCTGATCTCCTCCACTTCCACCTCAACTTGATTGAGTTTAATGTCCCTCCTGGGCTCTTGTATGGTTATGAACTCTACTCTGGTGCCACTAGGGTGAGTTAGTTCCACCGTTCTTGTCGAACAATGGATGATTCCTTTATGCTTGGTCAGCCAATCCATACCCAAAATAATATCTATCCCTGGTGAATCTATCACTATGAGGTTTGCAGTAAATACCACCCAATTAATGTCTAGATTCACCCTGGGACACACTTGTCTTGTCCTTATTTCACCCCCTGGATAGTTCACTGCTAGCATATGGTTCATTTGTGTTGTTGCTAGATCGTGCCTCTTAACAAACCCTTGAGCAATGAACGAGTGGGTAGCACCAGAATCAAACAACAGGGTTGCAATGTGTAAATTGGCAGGAAACTTACCAATTACCATGTCAGGTGCCTCTTGCGCTTCCTCCATGGTCACATGGTTCACCCTTCCTGCGTCACATTCTGCTGTTGCGGCTGCATGGGCTTCTTCTTTGGGCAGTTATAAGCGTAGTGCCTCACTTCACCACAGTTGAAGCATTGCACCCCAACCTTAGGTGCCTGGCCTTTGTTGTCTTGGGGTTGGTTCTGTGGTCCTTGCACTGCTGGTCGAGGTTGATATGTGGGACGAGGCTGCTGTACAAACTGACGCTGCGGCTGTGCCGGTGCTGATGTAGGCCTGAAATTTGGGTTGTACCCTCTCGGTGCTGAGTAGGGTACCACAGCACGGCTCGTCTGCCCTGTGGGTGACTGCATCAGTCGTGGGCGTGTGTTGCTACCCGAGGCTTGGTGTGACCATCCCGCCTTCCTCTTGTTTTCATTTTCTAAGGCCTTCAGCTTCCTTTCCACAACAAATGCTCTGTCTACCATCTTTTGGAAGCTTTCATACTCATTGGAGGACATTGCACATTGCATCTCCGCAGTAAGTCCTTCCACAAAGCAGTCCTGTTTCTGCTCATCAGTCTCGATGTCCCGTGGTGCATAACGGGATAGATGGGTGAATTTAGTGAGGTATTCCCTCACAGTCATGTTTCCTTGCTGCAGCCCCAAGAACTCCTTTCTCTTGTTTTTGAGTTCACCCCTTGGTATGTAATGGTTGCGGAAACTACGCTTGAACTCTTCCCAAGTGATGTTCTCGGGGTCATGATGGGCGGCCATGTAAGCGGTCCACCAATCAGCAGCAGGTCCATGCAATTGGTGAGAGGCAAACAGCACCCTCTCATACCCTTGGCATTGTATGATCCTCATCTTGCTCTCAATGGTCTTTAGCCAATCATCTGCCTCCAGAGGTTCAGCAGCACTTGCAAACTTTGGAGGTTGAGTCCCTAGAAACTCACTCAACCTTGGTTGGCGTGGTGCAGCTTGGAGAGGTGGAACTTGGTGCAAGTTGGCCACCACTTGATTTAGGCTCTGGATGAGCTGATTCTGATTTTCAAGCATTTGGTGGATGGGATCAACTCCTTCACGACGACCACCCCTGTCTTGTCCTCCAGAAAGATGAGGGTTGCCGGCCTCATCGTTGCTGTTGGCAGGGTTGGCACCACGACCCTTTCCTCTTCCGGCCATCTATCATGATCAACCAAATGTTAATTTAAAGCGTTTCGTATTAAATTCCCAATTTGCTTGTTTAAACTTTAAACTCATGGGGTCTTATTATATTAACATTTTCTGAGGGTTTCACGTCTTACGCGAAAATAAATGCACTCTTAATTCATAGGGGTTCACACATCAAAGCAAAACAACCTGAGGACGAGATTGTGGACAAATGCCCATGGCTTCCACAACTCACGTCACACACCAAACATTAACACACCATTAACTAAGATATTGACTCGCCTACTCGATAACCTGCTGAACTATGGGAAAGGACTCTACAGGACTCGTATCACTGAGCTGGCTCCTCGGGATCTTCCTCATTATAGTGGCTGCCCTCTGACTCCGCTTTGGGTGGGGAAGTTGCTGGTGGAGAAGTGCGGCGACGCCTGCTCGCCCGGTGATCTGGGGAGTCAGGAGTCCATTTGTCATTCACGGTGACACACAGTTCATTCCCATCTCCTATTTCTCTCGCCCTCAAGCTGGCTCGAAGCAACGCCTCTAGTCTCCTTCAGGGTGTCACGAACATCCTGAAGCTCCTGCTGACACTCCTGCGGTCGGGTGCTGAGCATAGCAGCATCCTCCAAACACAGGTCCATGTGCTCATGGGAAGTCCCCTGCTGCACTGGCGGGTACTTGTATTCCGCGGTACCACTCTCACGCTGGAGGACATACATGTACTCAGTCCTGTCCAGGTGACGACGGTAGATGTAACTTTGGCAGGTGATGGCCTCCCAGGTGACATCCCTCTCGGCATCAACATGTGTCGTTCGACAAGCTGGAGAGCGGTGGATCTTGAGCAGCTGATCTTCATGGATAATGCTCATTTCTGTACTCCATTCTTCCCGCTTCTCACGGATGGTCCGGGTGGAGCTGTGGTGTATGATTAGCTTGCCCGTATTGCCGGCAGCGTGGAGCATACGCCGTAGACGGCGCAACAAGCCTCCTACTGCCAGTCCGTAGGAGTGGTACGTCACCGGACGATTCTCCTCTCTTAGGGCAAGGGCAACTACAGGAACTCTCCCTACGGTGGACTTGCGGGCGGTGCGGATCATGCGAACCATCTAAAACATAAAGCATTTAAAATTAAGTTAGATAAGATTTAAATAAAAATCGTATTTTGAATAAAGTTGGGGCAAGGTGAATAAAGTGACCCATTAAATAACACTTTTCAACCCACACCTTTGTAAAATAGTTTTTAAGAAAATAGGGTCCTTAACTACGTCCATTGCTACCTAGGTCCACGTTCCTACGGGAAACCTTGGCTCTGATACCACTTCTGTCACACCCGGTTTCTCCGGAGAACAACCGAGTGAATATCACATGTATGCCAGGATCATTTTCTCATACATGTGATGACAAATAGTGAAGCATCATTTATTACAAGCCAGGTGTCGAATATAAATATGTCTTATAAAGCATACGTCTCGATGGACGATAATAAGTTCATAACATGTAAATAAAATAGCAGTGGAATATTATTCTTGTGGGCTCCGTCACAGGAGTTGCCCGGGGGACTCCATGAACCTAGAATCCTTCTTCGGGTCCGAAGTCTTGGTCATTGAACACCACATCATCCCCTTGACCTGAGCAGCAATTTAAACCAACAAATATGCAAGTTTGAGTACCGTTGGTACTCAGCAAGTGTGGGAAAGTTATGTCATGCATGGCTAGAGCAAGGAGAGGTTGAACTCATGGTTAAAGCACTATGCAATTAATACCTATCACCTTAGCTTATTAAGCACCTACATTACTACATAGGTGAAATGGTCCCAATCTCCCAACCCATCATCATAATCAAATAACCATAACATCATTTCCAATGTTAAGCTCCCCGCTTAACATCCACAACTTCCAAAGTCATCATCCTCTAATCATGAATAAGTCCAAGCCGCTCTTGACCGTGAGCACGGCTGTCATGACAGTTTTGACTCTGCAGAGTTTGCACCACTGTACCCACATATAGTGATTTCATCCCCCGTTGCCGGGTGGAGTAAAGAACCTCCATTATGCCAGTGGCAACAAACCACATTCACACTTCCCAGGTGTGTAGCCAGGAGATCACTACGAAGCCTTTACAAAGGGATTCCCGACGAGCGTGGGCCCACTAAGGTTTCACCCCTAACAGCATACAAGAGGCTCCAACCCCGCTGCAGTGGCCCCCTCTTGATCCTTGCGGTTCATATGGTAGTCCAGCTGACCCCTACTCCCCGCACCATCCAACACACCCATACTACGCCGGGGATACACCTAATTAGTTGGCCAAGCTGCCCCATCTCAGCATGTGGTTGGCACGGTAAAGCCAGGTTACATGCTCCATGAACCGGTCCTTAGGATCCAGGCAAGTACTAAACACAAACCCGAGTCTCGTGCACCCAACACCAACCAAATCATCCAACTTGCCTCGATCCCTACCTCTACATAACTCATAATATCTCATTCAAGAGTAAGGTAAATAAATTGATGATCTCATATCCCAATTATCCCATTCTAAGCATGGCTAAGCATAAGCATATAAATAAATGACATGATAAAATAATTCCCAACCCAAGCTACAAGGAAACAAGGTAATGCAATTCTAGGGAAACTTCCTAGCATGTGTTTCATATTTCAATTGACAATGCAAATAATTCTATCTACACATCCTAGCATAGGATCAAAGTGGTCAAGGACACTTGCCTTCTTCCTGCTGCTCTGGGAATGGAAAGTCTTGGTCTTGGAAAGGGAGAACTTGCTCTGGGGCAAGTTCTACTAATGCCAATACACATAGCAAAAGAAAACAACAATCCATAAGACATAGTTCACACTTTCACTTCATACAAACCACACATACATATCTATGAAAGTCATTCACATTTCTAAGTGTTGTGGTCACTCTACATGTGTTGATTTTCGGCCTACATTCACCTTTAAACACATGTATATTATTTCTAACTTCTATGTTCAGATTTCTATTTGCACACTATATATGAAGTTCCAATTTGAACAAATTCTTTATATTCAATTATTACACTTCTTAGCCACAAAGTTTGTATAAGAGGTATTTTCCTATTCCAAATAGGTTTTCAGATCTTCTACCAAATCCTAAGCTGAAGTTTTTAAATTTGGAGACTTCATTTATCATTTTTCTAATTATGCATACCTATTTTCCTATATTTTTCAGATTTATCTTCTATGTCTAAAAGTGAGTTTTAATATTAAATAGTAGTACATATGTTCTAAAAAGAATAGGTTCTGACCTAAAATATTAAAACTATATTTTTAAACTTCTCCTCTGATGTGAGCTAATTTAAATTTATTTTATCAGTTTTCAGAATTACTTCCTAGCCTAAAAAGATATTTCTAGAACTAATAAATATGAACAACAATTAGACAGATTCATTTGAACCAAAATCTATTTTTAGTTCATTCTAAAGTTTTCCAAGTGCTAGGAGAGTTTAAATTTGAACATGTACATATGTTTGCCTTACCTTTTAAATTTAAATCCTAGTCACATATTCAAATTTCTGAATTTATTATCACATATACGGTCAAAAAGGTAAATCCTCCCCACTACAGGGTCTAATTTATTATTTTACAAATTTCTAGGGGTCTAACTACACATAACAGAGGGGTTTTGCTAATTTTTATTAAGTCCAGGGGCTAAAACTGTTTTATAAATGAATTTACACGAATTTCTGAAGTTCCAGGGGCTAGATCAGAAGTTTCTGGGGCTAGCTCGTATTTTCCGAGATCCCCAGGGGGTAGCGCATAAGAATCCCAGCCTTTATAACGCGGGTCTGATGTGGACCGTCCGATTTAAAATAGATGGCTGGGATTATAACACGAAGCGGTACGGGTTAGATCTAATAGGAACCGCACGATTTAAAATGGACGGGCCTCAGGGGGCCACGTTGCCCTGGCCATGCGCGGGCGGCGCAGCCCGGCGGCGCGCGGCGGCGGGAGGCGGCGATCTCGCCGGAGATTTTCGGATTTTCGCCTATACCTCCTAAAACTTGGATTTCATGGCACAGAACGGTAGAGGGGAGGTCGGAGATCTCACCTCGGGGTTTTTCTTGAGCTCGGAGGTCCTGGAAGGCGGTCGGCGGCGAGGTCCGAGATGAAATAGCGGCGGTGCTCGCCGGAGCTGCGTCTAGGGTGCAAAACACAGAGTTTTCTGCAGCTGCGTGATTCCCCGGAGGCGGTGGAACATGATCGGTGCATTAGATCAGAGAACCCGAGCAAGGATCGAGAGAAAACGGTGATTGGAGCTTCGGTTCTCACCGGAGAGAAAATTGGAGTGCGCTGGGGAATTCGGCAAGTTTCTGTGCGGGAATTTCACGAGGGGAGGCGGCGGAGGATCGACTTGGTTAAATAGCAGCGTGCGGGGCCAGAGATCGGGCTGTTGGCGTGGTTTTTCGGAGGTTGTTTGGATTCAGGGGAGAGGAGAGTCCCGGGGTCGGCCGAGCGCGCGGAGGTGGGGGATGACATGCGGGCCCCGCGTGTCAGTGAGAGGAAGAGAGGGGCGCGGGTTCGGGGCTGGCGCGGGGAGAGTGGGCCGGCTGGTGGGTTTCGGCCCACTGGCCGGAGGGGTTTGCTTTTTTTCTTTTTCTTTTTCCATTTCTTTTCTGTTTTGGTTTGAGTTTAAATTCCAATTTGAATTTGAATTTCTGGACCACATGCAATACGTCCAAAAATTTTTAAATTCCCCTCTTAACAGAATTTTGGGGTGTTACAGCTCTACCCCCCTTAAAAGAAATCTCATCCTCGAGATTGGTGGTTCTAAGAAAACAATTCTGAAAACTGTGCCTTAAGCTCGTCTTCTCGCTCCCATGTGGCTTCCTCTTCCGAGTGATGCTTCCACTGCACCTTGCACATCCGGATTCTTTTATTTCTTGTGAGGCGTTCCATTTTCTCCAAAACCTTGACCGGTTGCTCGGCATAAGACCGATCCTCTCCTACGTCAACCTCATTCATGGGTAACATCTCTTCAGGCGTCCTCAGACATTTCTTGAATACATCGTGCACATCCGATAAGCGAGCTGGTAGTTCTAGTTGATATGCCACTTCGCCTTTCCTCTCCAGAACCTGAAAGGGTCCGATGTATCGAGGTGATAACTTCCTTTTCACCTTGAACCGACGAAGTCCTCTGATAGGTGACACCTTGAGATAAACATAGTCTCCCACATTGAAAATAAGCTCTCTTCTCCGCACATCAGCATAACTCTTTTGTCGGGTCTGTGCTATCCTCAGGTTGTTGCAAATTTCCCTCACTATTACCTCGGCTTCTTGTAGTACCTCGGGTCCAAACACTTTACTTTCCCCGGTTTGGTTCCAAAATAGTGGAGTTCTGCACTTTCTCCCATACAAAGCCTCAAACGGTGACATCTTCATACTAGCCTGATAGCTGTTGTTATAGGAGAACTCCGCATACGGTAAGTTCTTATCCCAACTCCTGTTGTTCTTGAGCGCACACGCTCTCAACATATCCTCAAGGATCTGATTAGTTCTTTCCATCTGTCCGTCAGTCTGGGGATGATAGGCAGAACTAAAATTCAGATGAGTTCCCATGGTTTCATGCAACTTCTGCCAGAACCTTGAGGTGAACTGTGTCCCTCGATCTGACACTATCTTCTTTGGCACTCCAGGGAAACACACGATCCTTGACATGTATATTTCTGCCAATTTGGACCTGCTGTAGCTTTCTTTCACGGGGATGAAATGAGCTACCTTGGTTCGCCTGTCGATGATGACCCATATCGAATCATATCCTGATTGGGTCCTAGGTAGTCCCACTATGAAATCCATACCGATTTCTTCCCATTTCCATTCAGGCACTTTGAGTGGTTGCAATAATCCCGCGGGTCGTTGATGTTCTGCTTTCACCAACTGACATATGTCACATCGGGCAACATGTTCCACGACATCTCGCTTCATGCCATACCACCAATACCTGCTCTTGAGGTCATGGTACATCTTCGTACTCCCAGGATGAATGGAATAGTCGGAATCATGAGCCTCCATCAAAATCAATTCACGGATCTCCTTCACTTCAGGCACACAGATTCTTTTCCCGTGCCACACCGTACCTTGTTCATCTTCTCTGAA
This sequence comes from Neostapfia colusana, assembly GCA_030760725.1. NCBI lineage: Eukaryota > Viridiplantae > Streptophyta > Magnoliopsida > Poales > Poaceae > Neostapfia > Neostapfia colusana. The sequence goes on from JASWHV010000011.1 coordinate 25,555,126, forward strand.
ACCAGGGGCTTTATTATCCTTGATGAGTTCTCTGATTTCTTGTATCTTATCATTCTTTTGACCATCGCGTATTTCTTGCTCTAATGTGGAGTCCACTTCCATGGCGATGGCTTCCCCACTATTCACCAGGACCATATCCCTGAACTACCATAAAATTTTCAGGACCATTTGAGCTCATTTGATCCACCTAATGGTGTGATTAGTGAAACTGTTCCAGAGAAAATAGAAAATGTTCAGAAACATTTTCAGAATTTTCTCTGAAATTGTTTAGCTCATATCTTTAGCTAGGAACCTTCAAATTAAGTGAAACCAACTCCATTAGAACCTTCTGATAATCTAGTTTTCAGAAAGTCATGGCTTGTTCCATGAAAATTCCTAGAATACCCTAAGAGTTCCAATTAAGGTCAAGGACATAATTAATTGTGGAGGGCTCAAATGAGCTTTGCTGCAACTAAAACTTGATCAAGTCTCTGTTTAGGTTGTAACCAAGCCATAGTAAAAGTTTCAGTCTTTGGGTCTGTCTAGTGAGACTTAGAAGGTTCACAAGTTCAAAACTCAATTCAAATGCATTTAATTAATACATGTACTTCTTATATCATGTAGTCGCTAAGGTCGAGGAGGAACCCGAAGTCCTAGACTTCATTACTCCGGAGGAGTAGCTAGCCTACGACCAAGAGCAGCGAGGCAAGCTCCGGTTTGCATTAACCTTTTTACAAAATTTTATTGTTTTGAGCACTTACTTGAGTACCATTATTCCTTGCATTGGAGTCTTGTTTGGAAACCCAATTGCATAGCCAAGAACACCATGGGTTGGGTTTAGGATTGCAAAACCCCGTTAGCTACTGCAAAGCTAAGTTAGGGTAGGATTCGGTACAAGTGGAGTAGTTGGAACTACTCGCGAGCATAGGCTTGAGGCACTCGACTCGGTCAGAGATAGCACAGGATACACATGGCAAGAAAGATGAGACCGAGCGGAGAGTAAGGGCAACAGGACTTTGGGGCCTGTGTGCTGTAGCTCCGCTTGTGTCGATTGAGGACCGAGCCGTGTGCGGGCTTGTTGAACAAGCTAGAACAGTACCGAAGACCTACCGGCTATATGGGAACCGGGAAACCGATGTAACTCGGGTAGCTGGGTGTTGAGGAATAGCTGGTCGTTCAGAGGGTAGGTTGAGAGCTCGAGGTGTAAATCGTCTGGCGGCACTGAGATGTGCGTGCAGAGACCTCTTGCTCTGGACGATTGATTGCGGCTTTCTCATGTGCCTTAGCTTAAGGTTCTCCACAACCTGCTGCTAAAACTTGAAAGTAAGGTTCCACTAATTATCCGAGTCCTTGCAAATGATTTTTACCTCATGTAACCTATCAACCCTCATGTAGAAGTTCCATGTTTAGGAGAGACGGGTCAGTCTTGCTGAGCCTTCGTGCTCACTGCTTGTGTTTGAAGCTTTTGCAGGGTTCTATGAGGAAGGGACTCCCGAGGAGACGGAACCCCAGGAGGGGAACCCCGTCGAGTGGGAGTCGTGCACGCCGCCGTGTTAGTGTGCATGTGTGCTAGCAAGGACACTTCACGGGCTGAACGTGAACTTGATGCGTAGTCTATGCCCGCGAGTGTAGACTGGACCAATTTTGATGTAAAAATGTTCATAAACCACCTTATGTAATAAAAGTTTTGCTTCCGCTTTGAACCTTTGATGTGTGTTATCCGGTGCTGTGCAACGCAGCACCCCTCAGCGTGATCCTAGCTCGACAAGATTGTGGGGTCGTGTCACGAGACATCTTCGTTTGGCAGCCTTCCGACATGCCAGGAATCACCAGAGAGATCGCCGAACAAAACCTCAGCACCAAGCCGGACTCCCAGCCCGTCAAGCAGAGACTGCGCCGCTTCGATGAACAGAAGCGGTGAGCCATTGGGGTCGAGATCAGCAAGCTCCTATCATCCGGTTTCATTGAAGTGGTACAACACCCCGACGGCTAGCCAACCCTGTGCTCGTCAAAAAGAAGAGCGGGGAATAGAGGATGTGCATCGATTACACAATCCTGAACAAGGCATGCCCGAAGGATCCCTTCCCGCTGCCTCGCACCGACCAGGTCATCGACATCACCTCAGGGAGCGAATCCCCGTGTTTCCTTGATGCCTACTCAAGGTATAACCAAATCGCCCTCCACGAGAAGGAGCGGCAGGCGACGACGTTCATCACCCCTTTGACTCCTACTGCTACGTAAGGATGCCCTTTGGGCTAAAAAGCAGGAGCAACGTACCAACGATGCATGCAGAGTTGTTTCCAGCAACTGATCATGCGGAACCTCGAAGTTTATGTTGACGACATCGTAGTAAAGTCTATGTAGGATCGAAGAGCATGTGAAAAGCTAGTAGAGGGGGGTGAATGGTAGATTTAAACTTTTTAGCGGAAGCAACAAAAAACCCCTCGGCAGAAAATCGATCTGTTAAAGAAACCGTGTATGTGACTGATCTAAATGTGTTCAACCGTGACAAAATTGGTATATATTATAGAGAATCAATTAATGAAGACACAACAACAAGAATCACGGAAATCCGTCAAGAAAAACTCAAGTTATGATCGAAAGATCAAACGAGGGTCAATCTGTTCTACTCGAGTAAAAACCAGATCTGCAACACTGCAAAGAAAATTGTGTATATCATAAACTACAAATCCAATGACCGTGAAATTTTCACAGATTATAGATAATCAAGTTTTGAATACAACCCAAAAGGAATCAAGTCAATTGGATCTGTAAAACTCGAGCTATGATCAAAACACTGAAGCACTGTCATGCTGTCTACAAACTCGACGAGAAAGACTTGACAAAAACAAGTCGGACCAACAAGGCATAAAAGCTCCTCTAAATTATGAATTTTATTGATCAAAACATAACAGGAACACCCCAAGGTGGTCTTTCCACGAGCTCTGGCCTCCCTTGCTTATATAACCAGCCCGGAGGCCAACCCAATTCAAACTAGGACCCTAATCCTACTCAATTTCTGAATCAAAACTTTTCATAACTGCTCAAGACTCTTCTATACACAGATAAAAGCAATATTAAGACTTCCAAACACCTTAGGAACATATGCCACATTTCTAAAATAACTCAACTTCTTGTCCCACACGAAATCCTATCATAACCAACTCAAATCTTTCCATATTTGAGCCATAACCGACTCAGCCGCAGCCTGAGTCCATAATCCAGCCGGTTGGACCTTTCCTACCAATTCTTTACGTCCACATCTCTTCATCATGCCTTGGAACCATGTTGCCACGTCCATGCACTCCTTGCACACGTGCCAACACCTTCCAATGATGTCCACGATACCTTCGTATGCATTGTTCTTGATCCAAACATGCTGCATGGCCTCCCGATCAACTCAACCACAATTCCTCCTGAACTTGGTTGTTGAACCTCATCTTCTCCCTAAGACTAGTTCAATGGATCCCATCACCAGCCATATCTTGAACTCAAGCAACACCTGCACATGAATAAACAACCAATACTTTTGAGCACAAGTCCACGACTTCACTCACGTTAGTTCCGAAAACCACAACACCTTACGTGAACACCTCACGTAAGCATGTTGCAAACCATAGCAAAATGTTAACCACCGTAAACAGCCATAACACTTCAAAAACTTAATAAAATAATACTAAGCAAACTTTCCATAGATGCAAAGCAAGTTTGAAATATTTGCATGGTAAAAACAGAACCATTGCGATTTAGCTCCGGGCCTTGCCAAAGCTAATCGGACCTTGAGCCGGAGCTTACCAAAGCTAGCAGAACCTAGCACCGGAACCTACGAAAGCTAGTCGGACCTACCGCCGGAGCTAACCAAACACATGTTGGACCAAGCCATAGCAAGTCGGACCTTGTGCTGGATCTTGTCGGAGCTTGGGCCTAGAGTCGGACCTTGACAAAAAGAGTGTTTTAGCAAAATTTAAAACTTTTATCATCATAGCCAATGCATTCAGCACACATAGGTCTCACAATCTCCCCCTTGATGAATGCATTGGCAACACCACTTAAAATCGGAACATTGGCTTATTCACATGAAAAGTTTTGAAAACAATCAAATGAGAAACAAATTTTGAAACAAAAAATTCTCCCCTATACATATTTCTCCCCCTTTGTAAATCAGAAATAAAATGAGAAGAAAAATAAAAATTCTCCCACTGAGAAGAATCGTGTCAAAACACTTGTGAATCGTGCATTGTGTGATCAATTTCTCCCCCTTGACAATGTATTCAGCAAGGTTCAAAAGAGAAATTTTAATTGTTATGAGTATATTTATAACATATACATATAAAACAAATCTCATCCAAGCCATACTATCAAGTTACCTACACTATCACAAACTTAACTATGTCAAGACTTGAAAGCATGACACTTGTTGCTGTATTTTAATTATTTTTCGAAGCACAAATTCAGATCATATGACATTTGCAAGAGATTATATGCCGCATCAGCTTTATTCTAACCAACCAAGCCAAGCCTATGTCATTTGATAATCAGAAGCTTAAGGACATGATTTTAGTCATACACAACTCCTTCCAAGTTCATATCTAAGTGCAATGATAAGCCATCTTAAAAGAAGAAGTGCGATGCATGCATATTCTCTTGATATTTTTCTCAATTTTTTCATTTGAACATAAAAGTTCAACATGTGAATAGTTGATTGATTATTTTTTCATTATTAAAAGCACTTGTGAGCATGCAACAAGTTTAAAACAGCACGAAAGTCAGATCATGACCAGATTTAGTATAATAATTATTCCAATTACTAGTCATGGCAAAAACTACAAAATTATGACATGAGTAATGTAGTAAGAACTTTCAGCATATAAAAGGAATCACAAAGTCATATATGTCTGAAATACTATGCTCATATTATTTTAAATTCAGATTCACACATAGACTTCCCATATTTCCAAACTCCCCCTCAATTTAAGCCATGAGGATGCATAACCCCTATTTCACTACGAATGAAAAAAACGAGTGAAATCCAAAGGGTTTTGTAAAAATGTCAGCCAATTGTTGTTCGATATCTACATGGTGAAGCACAATGTTTCCTTTTTCAACATTATCACGAAGAAAGCGATACCTAATGTCAATGTGCTTTGTTCTTGAATGTTGCACGGGGTTTTTAGCAATGCATATGGTGCTAGTGTTATCACAAATAGTGGAACACTATCTAAATCAACCACATAGTACTTAAGTGTTTGAACAACCCAAAGAATTTGTGAGCAAGCGCTAGCAGCAGCTACATATTCTGATTTGGCTGTGGATTGTGCAACTGAATTTTGTTTTCTTGAGGACCAAGTAACAAATGAATTACCAAGAAAATGACAAGCAACCGAAGTACTTTTCCTAACAATTCTACAACCCCCAAAATCAGCATCCAAAAAAGCTTTCAAAGTAACGGTTGAGGAAGAAGGAAGAAAAATCCCAAATTCTTGAGTTCCAAGTAAGTACCTGAGAATTCTTTTGACAGCTTGATGATGTGAAGCACGTGGGGAAGCTTGAAATCATGCACAAATATGTAAGGGCCTAAGTTTTTTCACACATTCAAAGTGTTCATCACACCACACACACCTCATTTGAGGAAAACTTATGAACACCTTTGTCACACCCAGTTTCTCCGAAGAACAACCGAGTGAATATCACATGTATGCCAGGATCATTTTCTCATACATGTGATGACAAACAGTGAAGCATCATTTATTACAAGCCAGGTGTCGAATATAAATATGTCTTACAAAGCATACGTCTCGATGGACGATCATAAGTTCATAACATGTAAATAAACTAGCAGCGGAAATATTATTCTTGTGGGCTCCGTCACAGGCGTTGCCTGGGGGACTCCAGGAACGTAGAATCCTTCTTCGGGTCCGATGTCTTGATCATTAAACACCACATCGTCCCCTTGACCTGAGCAGCAATTTAAACCAACAAACATGCAAGTTTGAGTACCGTTGGTACTCAGCAAGTGTGGGAAAGTTATGTCATGCATGGATAGAACAAGGAGAGGTTGAACTCATGGTTAAAGCACTACGCAATTAATACCTATCACCTTAGCTTATTAAGCACCTACATTACTACACAGATGAAATGGTCCCAATCTCCCATCCCATCATCATAATCAAATAACCATAACATCATTTCCAATGTTAAGCTCCCCGCTTAACATCCACAACTTCCAAGTTCATCATCCTCTAATCATGAATAAGTCCAAGCCGCTCTTGACCATGAGCACGACTGTCATGACAGTTTTGACTCTGCAGAGTTTGTACCACTGTACTCACATGTAGTGATTTCGTCCCCCGTTGCCAGGTGGACTAAAAGAACCTCCATTATGCCAGTGGCCACGAACCACATTCACACTTCCCAGGTGTGTAGCCAGGAGATCACTACGAAGCCTTTACAAACGGATTCCCGACGAGCGTGGGCCCACTGAGGTTTCACCCCTAACAGCATACAAGAGGCTCCAACCCCGCTGCAGTGGCCCCCTCTTGAGCCTTGCGGTTCATATGGTAGTCCAGCTGACACCTATTCCCCACACCATCCAACACACCCATACTACGCTGGGGATACACCTAATTAATTGGCCTAGCTGCCCCATCTCAGCATGTGGTTGGCACGGTAAAGCCAGGTTACATGCTCCGTGAACCGTCCTTAGGATCCAGGCAAGTACTAAACACAAACCCGAGTCTCGTGCACCCAGCACCAACCAAATCATCCAACTTGCCTCGATCCCTACCTCTACATAACTCATAATATCTCATTCAAGAATAAGGTAAACAAGTTGATGATATCATATCCCACTTATCCCATTCTAAGCATGGCTAAGCATAAGTAATATGAATGAATGACATAATAAAGCAAATCCCAACCCAAGCTTCAAGGAAAACAAGGTAATGCAATTCTAGGGAAAAATCCTAGCATGGGTTTCATATTTCAATTGACAATGCAAATACTACACATCCTAGCATAGGATCAAAGTGGTCAAGGACACTTGCCTTCTTCTTGCTGCTCTGAGAACGGAAAGTCTTGGTCTTGGAAGGGGAGAACTTGCTCTGGGGCAGGTTCTACTCATGCCAATACACATAGCAAAAGAAAACACAATCCTTAAGACATAGTTCACACTTTCACTTCATGCAAAACACACATACATACCTATGAAAGTCATTCACATTTCTAAGTGTTGGGGTTACTCTACATGTGTTGATTTTTGGCCTACATGCACTTTTAAACATATGTATATGATTTCTAACTTTTGTATTCAGATTTTTATTTGCACACTATATATATGAATTTAAATTCTAAACAAATTCTTTATATTCAATTAACACACTCTTTAGCTACCGAGTTTGCATGGAAGGTAATTTCCTATTCCAAGTGGGTTTTTAAACCTTCTACCAAATCACAAACTGAAATCTTTGGATTTGGAGACTTCATTTATCATTTTCTAATTATGCATACCTATTTTTCCTTTATTTTCCAGATTTATTTTCTATGCCTAAAAGTGAGTTTTAAATATTAAATAGTAGGGCATAACATCTAAACAGAATAGGTTCTGATCTAATATATTAAATAATATGTTTTTGAACTTCTCCTCTGATGTGAACTAATTTAAATTTATTTTACCCATTTTCAGAATTATTTATTAACCTAAAAATGTGTTCCTAGAACTAATAAATATGAACAACACCCAAACAGATTTCATTTCAGCCTAAAATTTATTTTTAGTTCATTCTAATGTTTTCCAAGTGTTAGTAGAGTTTAAACTTGAATTAGCACATGTGTTTGTCTTTCCTTTTAAATTTAAATCCTAGTCACACATTCAAATTTCTAAATTTAATACCATATAGGGTCAAAAAGGTAAATTCACCCTACTACAGGGTCTAATTTATTATTTTACAAATTTCCAGGGGCCTAACTATGCATAACAGAGGGGTTTTGCCAATTTTTATTAAGTCCAGGGGCTAAAACTGATTTTTAATTGAATTTACATGAATTTCTGAAGTTCCAGGGGCTAGATCAGAAGTTTCCGGGGCTGGCTCGTGTTTTCCGAGATCCCCAGGGGGTAGCGCGTAAGAATCCTGGCCTTTATAATGCGGGGCCGACGTAGACCGTCCGATTTAAAATAGACGGCTGAGATTATAACGTCGAACCGGTACGCGGGGGTTTCAGTTCTACCGTGCGATTTAAAATAGACGGCGCACAAGCGGCCACATCACCCTGGCCGTGCGCCGGCGGCGCTGCCCGTCGATCTCGCCGGAAAACTTCGGATCTTCGTCTATTCCTCCTAAAACTGGGATTTCATGGCATAGATCGGTTGAGGGGAGGTCGGGGATCTCACCTCGGGGTTTTTCTTGAGCTCGGAGGCCCTGGAAGGCGGTCAGCGATGAGGTCCGAGCTGGAATCGCGGCGATGCTCGTCGGAGCTGTGTCTAGGGCGCAATCTACCGAGTTTTCTGCACCTGCATGATTCCCCGGAGGCGGTGGAACAGGATCGGCGTGTTAGATCAGAAAACCCGAGCAAAGATCAAGAGAAAACGGTGATCGGAGCTTCGGTTCTCACCGGGAGGAAAAACAGCTGATCGGGTGGGGAAAACGGGGCGACGCCGGCGTTTATATAGACGGGGGAGGGTGGCGTGTCAGTTGTGATCGAGTTTGAGTCGTCCAGGACCAGAATTCGGCTAGGGAAACGCGGGTTTCCGGGGTGGTTTGGGTTCGGCGCGCGGAGGAGTCCCGGCGGTTGGCGCGATCGCGCGAGGAAGAAGATGACCGCGGGCCCCGCGTGTTAGTGAGAAAGAGAGAGGGGAGCGTGCGGTTGCGGGCTGGCGCGGGGGCGGGTGGGCCGGCTGGTGGGTTTCGGCCCACTGGCTGGGGGTTTTGTTTTTTCTTTTCTTTTTCTTTTTCTTTTCTGTTTTGATTTGAATTTGAATTCTAATTTGAATTTGAATTTTTGCACCACATGCAATACGTCCAAAAATTTTTAAATTCCCCTCTTAACAGGTTTTGGGGTGTTACAGCTCTACCCCCTAAAAAAATCTCGTCCTCAAGATTGGTGGTTCTAGGAAAACAATTCCGAAAACTGTGCCTTAAGCTCGTCTTCTCGCTCCCATGTGGCTTCCTCTTCCGAGTGATGCTTCCACTGTACCTTGCACATCTGAATTCTTTTATTTCTTGTGAGGCATTCCATTGTCTCTAAAATCTTGACCGGTTGCTCGGCATAAGACAAAACCTCTCGTACGTCAACCTCATTCATGGGTAACATCTCTTCGGGCGTCCTCAGACATTTCTTGACTTGTGACACATGGAATACATCGTGCACATCTGATAAGCAAGCCGGTAGTTCTAGTTGATATGCCACTTCGCCTTTCGTTTCAAGAACCTGAAAGGGTCCGATGTATCGAGGTGATAACTTCCCTTTCACCTTGAACAGGATACCTTGAGGTAGACATAGTCCCCCACGTTGAAAATGAGCTCTCTTCTCCGTACATCGGCATAGCTCTTTTGTCGTGTCTGTGCTATCCTCAAGTTGTTGCGAATTTCCCTCACTTTCGCCTTGGCTTCTTGTAGTACCTCGGGTCCAAACACTTTACTTTCCCCGGCTTGGTTCCAAAATAGTGGAGTTCTGCACTTTCTCCCATACAAAGCCTCAAATGGGGACATCTTCATACTGGCATGATAGCTATTGTTATAGGAGAACTCCGCATATGGTAAGTTCTTATCCCAACTCCGATTGTTTTTGAGTGCACACACTCTCAGCATGTCCTCAAGGATCTGATTGGTTCTTTCCGTTTGTCCGTCAGTCTGAGGATGATAGGCAGAACTAAAATTTAGATGAGTTCCCATGGTTTCATGTAACTTCTGCCAAAACCTTGAGGTGAACTGTGTCCCTCGATCTGACACTATCTTCTTTGGCACTACATGGAAACACACGATCCTTGACATGTATAATTCTGCCAATTTGGATCCGCTGTAGCTTTCTTTCACGGGAATGAAATGAGCTACCTTGGTTAGCCTGTCAATGATGACCCATATCGAATCATATCCTGATTGGGTCCTGGGTAGTCCCACTATGAAATCCATACCGATTTCTTCCCATTTCCATTCAGGCACTTTGAGTGGTTGCAATAGTCCCGCGGGTCGTTGATGTTCTGCTTTCACCAACTGACATGTGTCACATAGGGCAAGATGTTCTGCGACATCTCGCTTCATGCCATACCACCAATACCTGCTCTTGAGGTCCTGGTACATCTTCGTACTCCCAGGATGAATGGAATAGTCGGAATCATGAGCCTCCATCAAAATCAATTCACGGATCTCCTTCACTTCAGGCACACAGATTCTTTTCCGGTGCCAAACCGTACCTTGTTCATCCTCTCTAAAACCAGGGGCTCTATTATCCTTGATGAGTTGTCGGATTTCTTGTATCTTCTCATCATTCTTTTGTCCATCGCGTATCTCTTGCTCTAAGGTGGAGTCCACTTCCATGGCGATGACTTCACCACTATTCACCAGACATAGATTGAGTTTTATAACATCTTCCTTCAATTCTGCAGGCATGTCCTTCAAACTCAACCTATTGACCTGCACTTTCCGACTTAAAGCATCTGCCACGACGTTCGCTTTCCCAGGATGATAGTTGATGCCCACATCAAAGTCGTTGATCAGCTCTAACCATCTCCTTTGTCTGAGGTTGAGATCTGGCTGTGTGAAAATGTACTTTAAGATCTTATGGTCCGTATATATCTCTGTCCTTTTCCCCATCAAGTAATGCCGCCAAATCTTCAACGCGTGTACCACTGCAGCTAGCTCTAGGTCGTGTGTAGGATAGTTCTTCTCGTGTTTCCGAAGCTGCCGGGGCGCGTAAGCCACGACATGCCCCTCTTGCATGAGAACACATCCCAACCCGTTTCCAGAGGCATCGCAGTACACCAAAAAGTTTTTCTGCATATCTGGCATAACTAGCACTGGGGCTGTTGTCAATCTTTTCTTCAGTTCCTGAAAACTCGTCTCGCACTGCGGTGTCCATGTGAATGTGTTTCCCTTCTCCAACAATTTGGTGAGGGGTCTCGAAATCTTGGAGAAACCCTCGATAAACCGTCGATAATACCCAGCCAATCCTAAGAAGCTTCGCACTTCCCCGACATTCTCAGGGGTCTTCGACTTCTGTACATCCTCGATCTTGGCGGGATCTACGGAGATTCCTCCCTCCGAGATTATATGTCCTAAGAAGGGAACTCTCTTCAACCAGAATTAATACTTGCTCAGCTTGGCATATAGTTGGTGTTCTCTCAGTTTTTGCAACACCAACCTTAAATGCCTCTCATGTTCTTCTTCATCTTTGGAAAAGACGACAATGTCATCAATGAAAACCACCACAAATTTGTCCAGATATTCCATGAATACCTTGTTCATGAGATACATGAAGTATGCCGGGGCATTAGTTAGCCCGAAAGGCATGACGGTGTATTCATACAGTCCGTACCGAGATACGAAAGTTGTCTTTGGAATATCAGTTTGCCTTATCTTAAGTTGGTGGTATCCCGACCTGAGATCAATTTTCGAGAACACACAAGCTCCCCTCAATTGATCAAACAAGTCTTCAATGCGGGGTAATGGGTACTTGTTCTTGATGGTTACTTCATTCAACGCACGGTAGTCTACGCATAACCTTTAGGTTCCGTCCTTCTTAGGCACAAATATCACTGGAGCTCCCCATGGTGAGGAACTAGGACGAATGTACCCCTTTTCTATCAATTCTCTTAAATGTTCCTTGAGTTCTTCCAGCTGTTTGGAGTCCATACGATAAGGTCTCTTGTATATCGGAGTTGTTCCAGGCACTAGCTCAATCGCGAATTCCACTTCACGATCGGGAGGCATACCTGGCAACTCCTCCGGAAAAACGTCTGGATATTCCCTGATAATCCTGATCTCCTCCACTTTCACCTCAACTTGATTTAATTTAATCTCCCATCCTAGGCTCTTGTACTGTTATGAACTTTACTCTTGTGTCACTAGGGTGGGTTAGTTCCACCGTTCTAGTCGAACAATGGATGATTCCCTTATGTTTGGTCAACCAATCCATGCCCAAAATAATATCTATCCCTTGTGAATCTATCACTATGAGGTTGGCAGTAAATACTACCCCATTAATGTCTAGATTCACCTTGGGACACACTTGTCTTGTCCTTATTTCTCCACCTGGAGAGTTTACTGCTAGCATATGGTTCATTTGTGTTGTTGCTAGATCATGCTTCTTAACAAACCCTTGGGCAATGAACGAGTGGGTAGCACCAGAATCGAACAACAGGGTTGCAATGTGTAAATTGGCAGGAAAGTTACCAACTACCACGTCGGGTGCCTCTTGCGCTTCCTCCATGGTCACGTGGTTCACCCGTCCTCGCATCATGTTCTGCTGTTGTGGCTGCACGGGCTTCTTCTTTGGGCACTTATGGGCGTAGTGCCCCACTTCACCACAGCTAAAGCATTGTAACCCAACCTTAGGTGCCTGGCCTTTGTTGTCTTGGGGTTGGTTTGGGGGTCCTTGTACTGCTGGTCGAGGTTGATATGTGGGGCGAGGCTGCTGTACAAACTGACGTTGTGGCTGTGCTGGTGCTGACGGAGGCCTGAAGTTCGGGTTGTACCCTCTCGTTGCTGAGTAGGGTACCGCAGCACGGCTCGTATGCCCTGCGGGTTGCTGCATCAGACGTGGGCGTGTGTTGCTACTCGAGGCTTGGTGTGACCATCCCGCCTTCCTCTTGTTTTAATTTTCCAAGGCCTTCAGCTTCCTCTCCACCACAAATGCTCTGTCCACCATCTTTTGGAAGCTTTCATACTCGTTGGAGGACATTGCACACTGCATTTCCGTTGTAAGTCCTTCCACAAAGCAGTCCTGTTTCTGCTCATCAGTCTCTATGTCCTGTGGTGCATAACGGGATAGTTGGGTGAATTTAGTGAGGTATTCCCTCACCGTCATGTTTCCTTGCTGTAGCCCCAAGAACTCCTTTCTCTTGTTTTTAAGTTCACCCCTTGGTATGTAATGGTTGCGGAAGCTACGCTTGAACTCTTCCCAAGTGATGTTCTCAGGGTCATGATGGGCGGCCACGTAAGCGGTCCACCAATCAACAGCAGGTCCATGCAATTGGTGAGAGGCAAACAGCACCCTCTCATATCCTTGGCATTGTATGATCCTCATCTTGCTCTCAATGGTCTTTAGCCAATCATCTGCCTCCAGAGGTTCAGCAGCACTTACAAACTTTGGAGATTGAGTCCCTAGAAACTCACTCAACCTTGGTTGGCATGGTGCAGCTTGTGGAGGTGGAGCTTGGTGCAAGTTGGCCACCACTTGAGTCAGGCTCTAGATGAGCTGATTCTGATTTTCAAGCATTTGGTGGATGGGATCAACTCCTTCCCGACGACCACCCCTGTCTTGCCCTCCGGAAAGGTGAGGGTTGCCGGCTTCATCATTGTTGTTGGCGGGGTTGGCACCACGACCCCTTCCTCTTCCGGCCATCTATCATGGTCAACCAAATGTCAATTTAAAGCATTACGTATTAACTTCCCAATTTGCTTGTTTAAACTTAAAATTCATGGGGTCTTATTATATTAACATTTTCTGAGGGTCTCACGTCTTACACGAAAACAAATGGACTCTTAATTCATAGGGGTTCACACATCAAAGCAAAACAATCCTGAAGACGAGGTTGTGGACAATTGCCCATGGCTTCCACAACTCACGTCACACACCAAACGTAATCACACCATTAACTAAGGTAACGACTTGACTACTCGACATCTGCTAAACTAAGGGAAAGGACTCTACACTACTTGTATCACTGAGCTGGCTCCTCGGGATCTTCCTCATTATTGCGGCTGCCCTCTGACTCTGCTTTGGATGGGGAAGCTGTTGGTGGAGAAGTGCGGCGACGCCTGCTCGCCCGGCGATCTGGGGAGTCAGGAGTCCATGTGTCATTCACGGTGACACATAGTTCATTCCCATCTCCTCTTTCTCTCGCCCTCAAGCTGGCTCGAAGCAACGCCTCAGTCTCCTTCAGAGTGTCACGTACATCCTGAAGCTCCTGCTGACACTCCTGCAGTCGAGTGCTGAGCATGGCAGCATCCTCCAAGCACAAGTCCATGTGCTCATGGGAAGTCCCCTGCTGCACTGGCGGGTACTTGTACTCCGTTGTACCACTCTCACGCTGGAGGACATACATGTACTCAGTCCTGTCCAGGTGGCGACGGTAGATGTGACTCTGGTAGGTGATGACCTCCCAGGTGACATCTTTCTCCGCATCGACCTGTGTCGCTCGACAAGCTGGAGAGTGGTGGATCTTAAGCAGTTGATTTTCATGGATAATCCTCATTTCTGAACTCCATTCTTCCCGCTTCTCACGGATGGTCCAGGTGGAGCTATTGTGTATGATTAGCTTGCCCGTATTGCCGGTGGCTTGGAGCATACCTCGAAGACGGCGCAACAAGCCTCCTACTGCCAATCCGTAGGAGAGGTACGTCACCGGACGGTTCTCCTCTCCCAGGGCAAGGGCAACTACGGGAACTCTCCCTCCGGTGGACTTGCATGCTGTGCGGATCATGCGAACCATCTAAAACATAAAGCATTTAAACTTAAGTTAGATAAAATTTTAAACAAAAATCCTATTTTGAATAAAAGTTAGGGTAAGATGAAGAGAGTGACCCCATTAAATAACACTTTTCAACCCACACCTTGTAAAATAGTTTTTACGAAAATAGGGGCCTTAAATACGTCCATTTCTACCTAGGTCCACGTTCCTACGGCCAACCTTGGCTCTGATACCACTTCTGTCACACCCGGTTTCTCCGAAGAACAACCGAGTGAATATCACATGTATGCCAGGATCATTTTCTCATACATGTAATGACAAATAGTGAAGCATCATTTATTACAAGCCAGGTGTCGAATATAAATATGTCTTACAAAGCATACGTCTCGATGGACGATCATAAGTTCATAACATGTAAATAAACTAGCAGCGGAAATATTATTCTTGTGGGCTCCGTCACAAGCGTTGCTCGGGGTACTCCATGAACCTAGAACCCTTCTTCGGGTCTGAAGTCTTGATCATTAAACACCACATCGTCCCCTTGACCTGAGCAGCAATTTAAACCAACAAATATGCAAGTTTGAGTACCGTTGGTACTCAGCAAGTGTGGGAAAGTTATGTCATGCATGGCTAGAACAAGGAGAGGTTGAACTCATGGTTAAATCACTACGCAATAAATACCTATCACCTTAGCTTATTAGGCACCTACATTACTACACAGGTGAAATGGTCCCAATCTCCCATCCCATCATCATAATCAAATAACCATAACATCATTTCCAATGTTAAGCTCCCCGCTTAACATCCACAACTTCCAAGTTCATCATCCTCTAATCATGAATAAGTCCAAGCCGCTCTTGACCGTGAGCACGGCTGTCATGACAGTTTTGACTCTGCAGAGTTTGTACCACTGTACCCAAATGTAGTAATTTCGTCCCCCGTTGCCGGATGGACTAAAAGAACCTCCATTATGCCAGTGGCCACGAACCACATTCACACTTCCCAGGTGTGTAGCCAGGAGATCACTACGAAGCCTTTACAAAGGGATTACCGACGAGCATGGGCCCACTGAGGTTTCACCCCTAACAGCATACAAGAGGCTCCAACCCCGCTGCAGTGGCCCCCTCTTGAGCCTTGCGGTTCATATGGTAGTCCAGCTGACACCTATTCCCCGCACCATCCAACACACCCATACTACGCCGGGGATACACCTAATTAATTGGCCAAGCTGCCCCATCTCAGCATGTGGCTGGCACGGTAAAGCCAGGTTACATGCTCCATGAACCGGTCCTTAGGATCCAGGCAAGTACTAAACACAAACTCGAGTCTCGTGCACCCAGCACCAACCAAATCATCCAACTTGCCTCGATCCCTACCTCTACATAACTCATAATATCTCATTCAAGAATAAGGTAAACAAGTTGATGATATCATATCCCACTTATCCCATTCTAAGCATGGCTAAGCATAAGTAATATGAATGAATGACATAATAAAGCAAATCCCAACCCAAGCTTCAAGGAAAACAAGGTAATGCAATTCTAGGGAAACTTCCTTGCATGGGTTTCATATTTCAATTGACAATGCAAATAATTCTATCTACACATCCTAGCATAGGATCAAAGTGGTCAAGGACACTTGCCTTCTTCTTGCTGCTGTGAGAATGGAAAGTCTTGGTCTTGGAAGGGGAGAACTTGCTCTGGGGCAGGTTCTACTCATGCCAATAAACATAGCAAAAGAAAACACAATCCATAAGACATAGTTCACACTTTCACTTCATGCAAAACACACATACATACCTATGAAAGTCATTCACATTTCTAAGTGTTGGGGTTACTCTACATGTGTTGATTTTTGGCCTACATGCACTTTTAAACATATGTATATGATTTCTAACTTTTGTATTCAGATTTTTATTTGCACACTCTATATATGAATTTCAATTCTAAACAAATTCTTTATATTCAATTAACACACTCTTTAGCTACTGAGTTTGCATGGAAGGTAATTTCCTATTCCAAGTGGGTTTTTAAACCTTCTACCAAATCCCAAACTGAAATCTTTGGATTTGGAGACTTCATTTATCATTTTCTAATTATGCATACCTATTTTTCCTTTATTTTCCAGATTTATTTTCTATGCCTAAAAGTGAGTTTTAAATATTAAATAGTAGGGCATAACATCTAAACAGAATAGGTTCTGATCTAATATATTAAATAATATGTTTTTGAACTTCTCCTCTGATGAGAACTAATTTAAATTTATTTTACCCATTTTCAGAATTATTTATTAACCTAAAAATGTGTTCCTAGAACTAATAAATATGAACAACACCCAAACAGATTTCATTTCAGCCTAAAATTTATTTTTAGTTCATTCTAAAGTTTTCCAAGTGTTAGTAGAGTTTAAACTTGAATTAGCACATGTGTTTGTCTTTCCTTTTAAATTTAAATCCTAGTCACACATTCAAATTTCTAAATTTAATACCATATAGGGTCAAAAAGGTAAATTCACCCTACTACAGGGTCTAATTTATTATTTTACAAATTTCCAGAGGCCTAACTATGCATAACAGAGGGGTTTTGCTAATTTTTATTAAGTCCAGGGGCTAAAACTGATTTTTAATTGAATTTACATGAATTTCTGAAGTTCCAGGGGCTAGATCAGAAGTTTCCGGGGCTAGCTCATGTTTTCCGAGATCCCCAGGGGGTAGCGTGTAATGGCTCTGATGCCACGCTGAGACGGCCCCACGGGACCTCGTTGGGTGGTGCCGTGTTATGCGGCACCCAACAGCACACGGGTCGATGAACACCCATCATATTACATAAATAGTTTGCGGAAGCGTACAAGATTGTTTTACAAATAAATATATATCAGAGTAAACTACAGCGGAAGACTATCACTTTCACGATTCATATCTAAACTAGCAACAAAGAAACGGTCCATCCCGCGGACGTTTCTTACTAGCAACACGAAGATCAATCTGCAGCGGCGAGGATGCTCTTTGAGTAAGCACTCGGAGGTTCCCGAGTCTCATCGGCACCCCTTCTCATAATCAGCGAGTCAATTACCTGCAAAACAACTCGGATAGCATCCGTGAGCATAACGCTCAGCAAGACTTAACCGTCACCCTAAACATGAAACTCTAAGTGAGGTTATGAACCTAACATAGGATGGCATAAGCATAATTAACTCGCCTAAAAGTGAATCCTTACTTTCAGGTATTAATTGCAGCATTTTAAGTAACCCTGGGCACGCTACATCGGGAGTCCACAATCAAACAAGAAACGCTTTCCCCCGATGTAAATTGCTCATGGCATAAAAGAATCGAGTTTGCACTAGCCTATTCATCAAGCTTCCATACAAGGTAGAATAATACTTCACATCAAGATGATTAGTTCCTTTCTCATGCAAGTTCTTACTACGTCACGACTGTGAGAACAAGTATGCTCGGTCCATTCCGCGAGCGACGGTGATTCGAATCAATAACACCCAGACTACACGACACGTACGCCCGTACTCGACGTTGCCTACAACAACCATCACTGACGTCGTACGTGGCAGCCTTTCCCCCGTTTCACCCCCGCTGAATCGATCAAGTCGCCCCGTACAGTAGCTACTCTCATGGTGCACCTTCCGACGTGAGATGTCATGAGAATATTCCCCACATACTGCACACCGGCCGTCCGCCTGAGGCGACCCGAAAAGTCCCAACGACAGCTTCCCGAGGTACATCGGTTTACTGGGTCCCATATAGCTAGCATGAGTCCGGTACACAACTCAAACTTGTTCAACAGGGCTGCATACGGATCGGTCCTTGACTGACACGGACAGGTCTACAGCACCCAGGCCCCTATGTCCTGCTGCTCCTACAACCTTCCGGTCTCAACTTTAACTTGCTAATTCAATTACGAACCAATCCCGTATGCCCCTGTTGTTCCTGAAACTGCGAGTAGCATCTCACCACTCGACTTCTACCGAACCGTACTTAAGCATGGCAGTTCTACACGGTGAAAGACACCTACCCAATACTCCAGGGGTCATTTGGCTATGCAAGAGGAGTATCAAACACTAGACCTAATGCACAGTTCATATCATGACCGAAAGTGAATACAAAAGAAAAACTTAACAGCTGTTAAATGCAAACCGGAGCTTGCCTGTTTTGCAGGGTAGTCGTATATAAGCAGTTAGTATCCTTGCAGATCCACCCTTGACTCTCCGGAGCTTGATCCACTTCGATGAATCACTCCTTTGAGTCCCCTTCGTTGTGGTTCCTATTGAGATGCATATGCACATGTTTTATAGAATGTAATGGAGAGAAGTTATGGAATTAATTTCTTAGGACAGAGGTTGTGTGGAAAAGCCAAGCATGGTTTGATTTGCCTCTGTTGTGCAAAGAACAGAATTAAACTAAATTGACCTTAAGGCCTTAGCTATACACTAATCATTTTCCCTAATGATCCTAATAGACAAGCTGAAAAGATTTGAGTGCAACTGAAGAACAAGAACTCCAATGGCCTCAAAACTTTTAAAGCAGGTTCTATACTACCTAAGGATTTAGCTTGCCAAAATTGCAGCTAAGGTGGGGTCATATTGTGTCCTCCATAATTCTCACAATATCTCTTATGTATTTTTCCCTTATACATAAGTATGGAGAATAAGAACAGGGAGTTCCAGGACTCATCTTGGGCTGATAATTTACATGTGAGTTCTTGATCACATTAGAGTCATCTGGTCCAAAATTCAGCCCTTTTACTTGGGTAGTTCTCCCAGAACAATTCTTTAAGCATTTGTACTCAATAGAATTAATTCTGTAGTAATGTGCATTTTCATGCCCAACTAAGTGAACTACAATTCCAAGTATGTCCCAGAGAGCTTGCCAAAATTTTCCTATGATTTTTGGAGCTATGGATTGCTCAGAACAGATTTTTGAAGTGGGAAATATTTTCTGAAAATGTTTCTGGACTCTTATGAACACAGCAGATTGTTTTTAGCAAATTCTTATTCAAATGATCTTCAAATGAGCTGAAAATTTGCTAGTAGGTCAACAATATGCTAAAGAATATTATGGCAAAATTTGGGGATTTTTGGATAATCCAAACTCCCTCAATAATTCTTTTTTCAGAAAACTTTCAAAGCATTTTCCAGAATATAATATTGACTTTCATAGAAATCTGAGTTCATATTTGGATAGAACTCAGAGAGATGAATCCAACCCAATTGGAATCACTCAAATTGGAGTTTTCCACAGGGAGATATGAATTTCTAAAGATTGAGCTAAGTCTGGAATTATTTTCCTATTGAAAATCCCACTGGGCCCGCTTATTTGAATTCAACCCAATCAGAACTGGGCCACACCGGGGCAACGGGATTTTTCGTGCCAGCACACGGGATCCCGGCCACACCCGATCCCGGGTTTAAAATTTGAGCTGCTGACAGACGGGGCCCACGCTTCGTCTTCTACCTCCCGCTTCTTCCCCGCGCCCGCGCTGCCCCTCGCCGGCCCGACGCCGGAGCTCGCCGGCTCGCCGTTTCCGGCCACCGCCTGAGCTGAAACTCGCTGCCAGGGAGTTTGTTACACCGAGGAACACGGCGGTGGGGCTGGCTAGGGCTGCCGACGACCGGAACATGGCCGGCGACGTGTGACTGCCTCTGTGGTAGTTCGGCAGCATCGCCTAGGGTTTCCGGCCCGCCAAAACCTGCGCCGACGCGCCCTGCAGCACCAGCGCAGCTCTAGGAAGATCGGCACGACCTTAAAATGGCTTGGGAGTGGCTGTAAATGGGTTGTCGCCGTGCGACCAAATGGGTCCGCCGGAGAAATGATCGGTAGACCTCAAAATACGTCGTCCCAAAGGGTTTTCATGCGACGAATGCTTAAGAGAATATAATCGCCGGCTAGTCCAGCTCCTCCGTGCAAAGTTTGACGAGCTAAGAATGAATAGAAGTGGAGAATTTTGGATTTCCATACCGGATGCTTGGGTTGACGTCGCCGGAGCAAAACTTCGAAATTCGCCGGCGATGCTTCCCGGTATGGCCCGAGCTTGGGCTGAGAGCAGCACCGCACCCGTGCGCGTCCGTAGGTGTGATTGCTCGGCCGTGAAACCCGTTGTCGAGGGCTGTCCACGAGCGCCCGGTCCCTTCCTCGGCTTAGGTCGCCGCGGCGGCGGTTGTCCTTGGGTACTGGAGGCCGCAGCTCGCTGGCTTGCGGGTCAGGGAGGTGGAGGCCGAGCTCGCGGTGCTGTTTAGCAGGTCAGGGGAGGAAAGAGCGTGGTGGTTTCGCCGTTCTTCCGATCGGACCGAGAGGCGGAGGGGAAGACGATCGCTGGCCGTGCGCTCGCGAGGAGAGAAGAAGGGACGGCCTTAGCTTCGTCCAGGGGGGGTTTATCAGGTCTCAGAACCGCCTCTGGGCGCCGTGTGTGGGGAAATTCAGCAGCTGGTGGCGCTGCCGAGCGCCCCCGTGGCTCCACGGTGGGAGCAGCTCTTGGCCCACGTGCTGCTCGACGATTTTCCCCACTGGGGCTGAGACTTAAGGTGCAAGGCTCCTCTTTTAGCTCTATGACATGTGGGTCCCACTCCACAGTTCCTCCCCAAATATCTTCTCAAGCTGATCCTCTTAATTCCCACAATTCTGAGTTTTAAAATGGGGGTTAGAATTTGAATCCTTCCAATTCAGTTTGAATTTGCTTTTCCAAATTTGAATTTGGTTGAAGTTTGCAAATTCTCCTCTTTAACTCCCTTTAGAGCCCACCCTATAAATGAAAAGTTTGTGAACAAACTTTTCCTTATAATCCCAACTATAGGGCTGCATGTTTATTCAAAGTTTTTGGTCACTACATGTGTGAACTTTGAATTTAAAATCTGATTTTTAAACTTACATGCAAGGAGGTATTTAACTCCTTATTGGTCCAACACTTTTCAATAAAAAGGTGAACCTCATGTTGGATATTCATCCATGTTTTACCTTGCATGAAGAAAAATTTTAGCAAGTCCCATTTTTCCTGTCATTGCCACACATATGAACTCAAACCATAGTTTTTATTCATACACATTTTTGGGACTTTTACATTCCTCCCCCCTTAAAAGAATCTCGTCCCGAGATTACCAAAAGAGGAACGCGACGGGAGAGGTAATTACAAACTGTACAAAGATAAAAGTTCCGGGTAGTTGGTGCGGAGATAATCTTCACTTTCCCACGTCGCCTCTTCCGTGGTGTGATTACTCCACAGCACCTTGAAAAATCGGATCGTTCGGTTCCGGGTTACCCGGGTCTTTTCATCCAAAATCTGAACCGGTCGCTCGGTGTAGGTCAGGTCCGGTTTCAATTCGTCGATGTCCTCAGTGCGAACAGCAGCGGTGAATTTGAGGCACTTCCGCAGCTGTGAAACATGAAATACATCATGAACACCCGCTAGACTTGCCGGTAACTCCAGCCGGTAGGCTACGGGTCCGCACTTCTCCGTGATAGCAAAAGGACCAATAAAACGGGGAGCGAGCTTCCCCTTTAAACCGAACCGGTGAATTCCCTTCACCGGGGATACACGAAGATAAACGTGTTCTCCGACGTCAAAATGTAATGGCCTACGCCTCTGATCCGCGTAGCTCTTCTGTCGGGATTGTGCAGCCTTTAAGTTCTCTTGTATCAACCGAACTCGGTCTTCGGCTTCGTTGACAAGATCAATCCCAAACAGATCTCTTTCGCCGGACTCACACCAATTCAGTGGTGTGCAACACTTCCGGCCATAAAGAGCTTCATACGGTGCCATTTTAATACTCGCTTGATAACCGTTGTTGTATGAAAACTCCGCCAGCGGTAGGTGATCGTCCCAATTCCTACCGTGGTGGATGGCACACGCTCTCAACATATCCTCAAGTACTTGATTCACCCTCTCAGTTTGTCCATCGGTTTGAGGGTGATATGCGGAGCTCCTAATCAGCTTAGTGCCCAACGAGGCGTGCAGCTGCTCCCAAAAACGAGCAACAAACAGCGCACCTCGATCTGAAATGATGGTCTTCGGGACACCATGTGAGCAAATAATTCTGGAGATGAATAACTCCGCATATTGCCTTGCTCGATAATGAGTGTTCACCGGTATGAAATGAGCCGACTTTGTCAACCGGTCGACGATCACCCATATCGAGTCATGCTTCCTGGATGTGAGCGGTAATCCGACGATGAAGTCCATACTCACATCCTCCCATTTCCACGCCGGAATCTTTAAAGGTTGTAGCGGTCCGGCTTTACGCATATGATCAGCCTTGACCCGTCTACACGTATCGCATTCGGATACGTATTTAGCAATCTCCCTCTTCATCCTCGTCCACCAAAATTTCTGTTTCAAATCTTGGTACATCTTGTTACTTCCGGGATGAATGGAAAACTTCGACAGGTGGGCTTCATCCAAGATTTTCTTCCGGAGTTTCATATTGCGCGGTACCACTATACGGTCGTTAAACCATATTGTACCGTTCTCATCCTTCCGGAAACATTTCACCTCTCCGTTGTCTAGTCTTCTCCGTATGTGAGACATACCTCTGTCTCTTCTTTGAGCCTCAACAATCTCTTCACGGATTGTTGGAATGAGCGCGAGGTTATAAAGCGCGCCATACGGAATGACACGGAGGCTTGGTTCTTCCTCTTCCAACTCAGCAGCCGCTAAGTTGTGAACGTGGGCCTTCCGACTCAGCGCGTCGGCAACCACGTTTGCTTTTCCTGGATGATAGTGGATCTCAATTTCATAATCTTTGATGAGCTCCAACCATCTCCGTTGTCTCATATTCAGCTCCTTCTGCGTGAAGATATACTTCAAGCTTTTGTGGTTGGTGTAGAGGTGAACACGATTACCAAGCAGGTAATGCCTCCACATCTTCAATGCCAACACCACTGCAGCAAGCTCAAGATCGTGAGTTGGATAATGCTGCTCATGGTTTCGCAGTTGACGAGACCCATAGGCGACTACACGCCCTTCTTGCATCAGAACACAGCCGAGACCGATGCCGGATGCATCACAGTATACATCAAATGGCTTCGTCATGTCTGGCTGAGCAAGAACTGGAGCCGTTGTGAGATGTTTCACCAAAGTTTTGAATGCGGCTTCACATGCTGCATTCCACATGTATTTAGTGCCCTTCTTCAGCAACTCCGTCATTGGTTTAGAAATCTTTGAGAAGCTCGGAATAAACCTCCGATAATACCCCGCTAAACCTAAGAAACTTCGGACCTCGTGGACCGATTTGGGAGATTCCCACTTCAGCACTTGTTCAATCTTGCTGGGGTCCACGGTGATACCTTCTGCTGAAATAATATGGCCTAGGAAAGGCACTTGATCGATCCAGAACTCGCACTTGCTGAACTTGGCATATAACTGGTGCTCCCGCAACCGTTGTAGCACAATGCGCAAATGTTCAGCATGCTCTTCTTCAGATTTGGAGTAAACCAAAATGTCGTCGATGAATACCACGACGAACTTGTCTAGCTCCGGCATGAATACCGAATTCATCAAATACATAAAGTGTGCCGGAGCGTTGGTTAGCCCAAATGACATGACGAGGTACTCATAGAGTCCGTATCTCGTCGAGAAAGCTGTCTTCGGTATGTCCTCCGGTCGGATTTTGATTTGATGATATCCCAACCGAAGATCCATCTTCGAAAATACCTTTGCACCCACAAGTTGATCGAACAGGATGTCAATGCGGGGCAAAGGATATTTGTTCTTTATTGTGACAGCATTGAGAGGACGGTAGTCAACACATAGCCGTAGTGTTTCGTTCTTCTTCTTAACGAACAGCGCTGAGCAACCCCAAGGTGAAGAACTTGGTCGTATGAAACCCTTGCTCATAAGTTCACTCAGTTGCTCTTTCAACTCCGCTAGCTCGTTAGGTGCCATCTTGTAAGGCCTTCGTGAAATAGGCGTTGTTCCCGGCGCCAGTTCAATTTTGAACTCGACGTCCCGTTCGGGCGGCATGCCCGGTAAATCATCAGGAAATACATCGGGATAATCACGTACCACCGGAATATCTTCAAGCTTCAGCGCTTCCGTGTGGTAGGCCTCTACCATGTCTGGGTCTTTGCTGTCTAAAAACAGCGTGTGCTGTCCGTGAATCGGCGAGTCAATCTGGACAGTCCGGTTACCGATATTGAGAACGGCACCGTGACGATTTAACCAAGACATCCCCAATATAATGTCTATCTTCTGCCTATCCAACATAATCAGCGATGTTGGGTATATTTTTCCGCCCAAACACAAAGCTGCTCGGGACACAATCTGATTGGCAGAGATATTTCCTCCCGGTGATCGTATAAGAAAACTCGTTGTGGGAGTATTGGTGGATAATTGGTGCTGATCCACGCATGTTTTGCTGATAAAATTGTGGGTTGCACCTGAATCAAAAAGTACCAATACGGGCACGTCCTTGAGAGTAAACATGCCCGCTAACACTGGTGCTCCCTCCGGGACATCCTCAATCGCAAGATGTTGCACACTCCCGGATTGCAATGCTGTTATGTTGACTGGAGCAGGTGGCAGCATACCACCTGATGATGATGGCTGTTTGGTGTTCACCAACTTCTCCCGGCATTCTTGCCTAAAATGCCCTGAACGGTGGCAATAAGAACACGGAGGTTTCCCCGGTTCTTCGTTGACTTGTGGTTGAGAAGTTGATGTACTTGGCTGCAGCAATGATGCCACAGGTGTCATTCGTTGCTGCGGCAAAGGTGTTGCTTCAAGACATGATTCTTGAGCAGGAAATCTGTATGGAGTTGATCTCACTGGCGCTTGCCATCTTTCATCGGATGGTGTGTGATACACCACACGGTATTTGCGAGGAACGACTGGTGTGTCTTCCTGCACATCCTCCTGATCCCTCTTCTCTGCTTGACACTCAAGTGTCGCTTGTTCTTGCAGCAGAGCAGCACTGATCAACTCGGTGTAACTGCCTTGATTGAATAAAGCTAACTTCTCTTTTAGTATGGCACTCAAGCCATAGAAAAAGTAGTCACATATGGCAGCTTCGCTCGTTGCATAAGCAGGAGCATATTGTGCCAGAAGATTGAATCGTCTGACATAATCGAGGACACTCACGTCCCCCTGCTTCAAATTTCTGAATTCTTGCTGTTGGGCCTTAATAAAACCCATAGGAATGTGACGAGCACGGAATGCTTCGCGAAATTCCGTCCATTCCACTTGATGGCCTCCCGGAACGGTGGCAAGATAAGCGAACCACCAATTTACGGCGGCTCCATGGAGCTGTTGAGCTGCAAATGATGTCTTCTGATATTCGTCGCACTCAAACACTCCAAAGTTGGACTCCATAACTCGAAGCCACTGATCAGCTTCCACTGGTTCATGGGCTTCCGTGAAGATTGGCGGTTGTGTCACCAAGAAATCCAAGTAGGTGTTCCGAGGTGGAACGTCCTGTTGTGCATGCTGGAGTAAGTCCTGTTGTACCAAGGCTTGGAGTAGTCTTGTGTTCTCTTGACTTGACTCGACCATCTGAGCCATGATATCCGCCCATACCGTTGATGGCGGTGCCCCTGGTGGAGTCGAGTCATCACCGTCTCGATGAGAACCTTCAGTCCTACTCGGAGAATGAGTACGCACCATACTTTCTAATGGTGTATCATATGATCCTTAGAGATTTTCCTACAGACTGTTGTGTCTAATTTACAGCAACATCCAGAGAAGTCTGCAGCTGCTCTGTTTTCTGAACAGTTTGCATTCATCTGGACATATAACCAAGTTGGTGCCGGATTTGGCTCTGGAGTTCTACACAAGAGTTGTAGAGCACTTGATAACCTTTCCAGAACTGTATCAAACACCTCCATTGGGTCAAGCTAATCATAGTTACGCTCTGTTAAAGACCAGAAAAATTTCTGTCTGAATAGAGCACTCTGTCTTTGAGATCAAAAGAAGCCTAACAAGTCTCTTCTTTGAAACTTATTCAAATGAAGAGCTCAGTAACTAATATGTACTTTATCACATCCATTTTTAGTTTGGAAGTTAGTCATGAATGATTTCTTCATAGGTAAGAATACTATCCAGTGTAGTACGGTGACGATGCACCGTAAGACATATGACGGTACTACGTTGCCTCACCAAAGAAAAACCTAACCGGATTACACCGACATACACGTATCATTAGGTGGCACTAAAACGATCACTCGCAAACGTGTTCTACACGCACTAAGGTTTTTCGTGGTTAGTACCTACATAAAACACACTCAATCATCAGGTTCGGCTGCACACCGAACCCGGTATCCATAACAGTTTGTACACCCGGCCGTCATCACTCGCCCAGGTGTTCTCAAGCCAAACACGCCTTGAGCTACGTGTTCACGTTACTGACCACGTGACGGGGTCTCCCAAATTGCACCACGCACGCCAGGGAAGACGTTGCTTGAATACCCCAAACGACATGAAGAGTCGTAGAGGATACTAAAGCGGGTCGGGTTACCTGCCACCCGTGGGGCTCCACCCTTCAGCTTGTGCGCACTGGTGGACAGCGCATACGTGCACCCCCCAAGACATAAACCGTCCCGAGATGCACGATTTTCCGACATAACAAATAAGTTAGCTTGCCACCTTCATTATATGCTAATAGTAGTCCTTATGTGGGCCTAGTACCGTTATCTCACCGTATCCTAAGTTTTTGACATAATATGATGCTCAATCCGTGCTCTGTTCCCAACGCAGCTCTGATACCATGTGTAACGGCTCTGATGCCATGCTGAGACGGCCCCACGGGACCTCGTTGGGTGGTGCCGTGTTATGCGGCACCCAACAGCACACGGGTCGATGAACACCCATCATATTACATAAATAGTTTGCGGAAGCGTACAAGATTGTTTTACAAATAAATATATATCAGAGTAAACTACAGCGGAAGACTATCACTTTCACGATTCATATCTAAACTAGCAACAAAGAAACGGTCCAGCCCGCGGACGTTTCTTACTAGCAACACGAAGATCAATCTGCAGCGGCGAGGATGCTCTTTGAGTAAGCACTCGGAGGTTCCCGAGTCTCATCGGCACCCCTTCTCATAATCGCGAGTCAATTACCTGCAAAACAACTCGGATAGCATCTGTGAGCATAACGCTCAGCAAGACTTAACCGTCACCCTAAACATGAAACTCTAAGTGAGGTTATGAACCTAACATAGGATGGCATAAGCATAATTAACTCGCCTAAAAGTGAATCCTTACTTTCAGGTATTAATTGCAGCATTTTAAGTAACCCTGGGCACGCTAATCGGGAGTCCACAATCAAACAAGAAACGCTTTCCCCCCATGTAAATTGCTCATGGCATAAAAGAATCGAGTTTGCACTAGCCTATTCATCAAGCTTCTATACAAGGTAGAATAATACTTCACATCAAGATGATTAGTTCCTTTCTCATGCAAGTTCTTACTACGTCACGACTGTGAGAACAAGTATGCTCGGTCCATTCCGCGAGCGACGGTGATTCGAATCAATAACACCCGGACTACACGACACGTACGCCCGTACTCGACGTTGCCTACAACAACCATCACTGACGTCGTACGTGGCAGCCTTTCCCCCGTTTCACCCCCGCTGAATCGATCAAGTCGCCCCGTACAGTAGCTACTCTCATGGTGCACCTTCTGACGTGAGATGTCATGAGAATATTCCCCACATACTGCACACCGGCCGTCCGCCTAAGGCGACCCGAAAAGTCCCAACGACAGCTTCCCGAGGTACATCGGTTTACTGGGTCCCATATAGCCAGCATGAGTCCGGTACACAACTCAAACTTGTTCAACAGGGCCGCATATGGATCGGTCCTTGACTGACACGGACAGGTCTACAGCACCCAGGTCCCTATGTCCTGCTGCTCCTACAACCTTCCGGTCTCAACTTTAACTTGCTAATTCAATTACGAACCAATCCCGTATGCCCCTGTTGTTCCTGAAACTGCGAGTAGCATCTCACCACTCGACTTCTACCGAACCGTACTTAAGCATGGCAGTTCTACACGGTGAAGGACACCTACCCAATACTCCAGGGGTCATTTGGCTATGCAAGAGGAGTATCAAACACTAGACCTAATGCACAGTTCATATCATGACCGAAAGTGAATACAAAAGAAAAACTTAACAGCTGTTAAATGCAAACCGGAGCTTGCCTGTTTTGCAGGGTAGTCGTATATAAGCAGTTAGTATCCTTGCAGATCCACCCTTGACTCTCCGGAGCTTGATCCACTTCGATGAATCACTCCTTTGAGTCCCCTTCGTTGTGGTTCCTATTGAGATGCATATGCACATGTTTTATAGAATGTAATCGAGAGAAGTTATGGAATTAATTTCTTAGGACAGAGGTTGTGTGGAAAAGCCAAGCATGGCTTGGTTTGCCTCTGTTGTGCAAAGAACAGAATTAAACTAAATTGACCTTAAGGCCTTAGCTATACACTAATCATTTTCCCTAATGATCCTAATAGACAAGCTGAAAAGATTTGAGTGCAACTGAAGAACAAGAACTCCAATGGCCTCAAAACTTTTACAGCAGGTTCTATACTACCTAAGGATTTAGCTTGCCAAAATTGCAGCTAAGGTGGGGTCATATTGTGTCCTCCATAATTCTCACAATATCTCTTATGTATTTTTCCCTTATACATAAGTATGCAGAATAAGAACAGGGAGTTCCAGGACTCATCTTGGGCTGATAATTTACATGTGTGTTCTTGATCACATGAGATTCATCTGGTCCAAAATTCAGCCCTTTTACTTGGGTAGTTCTCCCAGAACAATTCTTTAAGCATTTGTACTCAATAGAATTAATTCTGTAGTAATGTGCATTTTCATGCCCAACTAAGTGAACTACAATTCCAAGTATGTCCCAGAGAGCTTGCCTAAATTTTCCTATGATTTTTGGAGCTATGGATTGCTCAGAACAGATTTTTGAAGTGGGAAACATTTTCTGAAAATGTTTCTGGACTCTTATGAACACAGCAGATTGTTTTTAGCAAATTCTTATTCAAATGATCTTCAAATGAGCTGAACATTTGCTAGTAGGTCAACAATATGCTAAAGAATATTATGGCAAAATTTGGGGATTTTTGGATAATCCAAACTCCCTCAATAATTCTTTTTTCAGAAAACTTTCAAAGCATTTTCCAGAATATGATATTGACTTTCATAGAAATCTGAGTTCATATTTGGATAGAACTCAGAGAGATGAATCCAACCCAATTGGAATCACTCAAATTGAAGTTTTCCACAGGGAGATATGAATTTCTAAAGATTGAGCTAAGTCTGGAATTATTTTCCTATTGAAAATCCCACTGGGCCCGCTTATTTGAATTCCAACCAATCAGAACTGGGCCACACCAGGGCCACGGGATTTTTCGCGCCAGCACACGGGATCCCGGCCACACCCGATCCCGGGTTTAAAATTTGAGCTGCTGACAGACGGGGCCCACGCTTCGTCTTCTACCTCCCGCTTCTTCCCCGCGCCCGCGCTGCCCCTCGCCGGCCCGATGCCGGAGCTCGCCGGCTCGCCGTTTCCGGCCACCGCCTGAGCTGAACCTCGCCGCCAGGGAGTTTGTGACACCGAGGAACACGGCGGTGGGGTTGGCTAGGGCTACCGACGACCGGAACAAGGCCGGCGACGTGTGACTGCCTCTGTGGTAGTCCGGCAGCGTCGCCTAGGGTTTCCGGCCCG
Source organism: Neostapfia colusana (assembly GCA_030760725.1). Taxonomy (NCBI): domain Eukaryota; kingdom Viridiplantae; phylum Streptophyta; class Magnoliopsida; order Poales; family Poaceae; genus Neostapfia; species Neostapfia colusana. The sequence continues at coordinate 25,585,405 of JASWHV010000011.1, forward strand.
CCAAAACCTGCGCCGACGCGCCCTGCAGCACCAGCGCAGCTCTAGGAAGATCGGCACGACCTCAAAATGGCTTGGGAGTGGCTGTAAATGGGTTGTCGCCGTGCGACCAAATGGGTCCGCCGGAGAAATGATCGGTAGACCTCAAAATACGTCGTCCCAAAGGGTTTTCATGCGACGAATGCTTAAGAGAATATAATCGCCGGCTAGTCCAGCTCCTCCATGCAAAGTTTGACGAGCTAAGAACGAATAGAAGTGGAGAATTTTGGATTTCCATACCGGATGCTTGGGTTGACGTCGCCGGAGCAAAACTTCGAAATTCGCCGGCGATGCTTCCCGGTATGGCCCGAGCTTGGGCTGAGAGCAGCACCGCACCCGTGCGCGTCCGTAGGTGTGATCGCTCGGCCGTGAAACCCGTTGTGGAGGGCTGTACACGAGCGCCCGATCCCTTCCTCGGCTTAGGTCGCCGCGGCGGCGGTTGTCCTCGGGTACTGGAGGCCGCAGCTCGCTGGCTTGCGGGTCAGGGAGGTGGAGGCCGAGCTCGCGGTGCTGTTTAGCAGGTCAGGGGAGGAAAGAGCGTGGTGGTTTCGCCGTTCTTCCGATCGGACCGAGAGGCGGAGGGGAAGACGATCGTTGGCCGTGCGCTCGCGAGGAGAGAAGAAGGGATGGCCTTAGCTTCGTCCAGGGGGGGTTTATCAGGTCGCAGAACCGCCTCTGGGCGCCGTGTGTGGGGAAATGCAGCAGCTGGTGGCGCTGCCGAGCGCCCCCGTGGCTCCACGGTGGGAGCAGCTCTTGGCCCACGTGCTGCTCGACGATTTTCCCCACTGGGGCTGAGACTTAAGGTGCAAGGCTCCTCTTTTAGCTCTATGACATGTGGGTCCCACTCCACAGTTCCTCCCCAAATATCTTCTCAAGCTGATCCTCTTAATTCCCACAATTCTGAGTTTTAAAATGGGGGTTAGAATTTGAATCCTTCCAATTCAGTTTGAATTTGCTTTTCCAAATTTGAATTTGGTTGAAGTTTGCAAATTCTCCTCTTTAACTCCCTTTAGAGCCCACCCTATAAATGAAAAGTTTGTGAACAAACTTTTCCTTATAATCCCAACTATAGGGCTGCATGTTTATTCAAAGTTTTTGGTCACTACATGTGTGAACTTTGAATTTAAAATCTGATTTTTAAACTTACATGCAAGGAGGTATTTAACTCCTTATTGGTCCAACACTTTTCAATAAAAAGGTGAACCTCATGTTGGATATTCATCCATGTTTTACCTTGCATGAAGAAAAATTTTAGCAAGTCCCATTTTTCCTGTCATTGCCACACATATGAACTCAAACCATAGTTTTTATTCATACACATTTTTGGGACTTTTACATAGCGCGTAAGAATCCCGGACTTTATAATGCGGGGCCGACGTGGACCGTCCAATTTAAAATAGACGGCTGAGATTATAACGTCGAACCGGTACGCGGGGGTTTCAGTTCTACCGTGCGATTTAAAATAGACGGCGCACAAGCGGCCACGTCGCCCTGGCCGTGCGGGCGGCGCTGCCCGGCGATCTCGCCGGAAAACTTCAGATCTTCGTCTATTCCTCGTAAAACTGGGATTTCATGGCATAGATCGGTAGAGGGGAGGTTGGGGATCTCACCTCGGGGTTTTTCTTGAGCTCGGAGGCCCTAGAAGGCGGTCGGCGATGAGGTCCGAGCTGGAATCGCGGCGATGCTCGTCGGAGCTGTGTCTAGGGCGCAATCTACCGAGTTTTCTGCACCTGCATGATTCCCCGGAGGCGGTGGGACAGGATCGGCGTGTTAGATCAGAAAACCCGAGCAAAGATCGAGAGAAAACGGTGATCGGAGCTTCAGTTCTCACCGGGAGGAAAAACAGCTGATCGGGTGGGGAAAAGGGGCGACGCCGGCGTTTATATAGACGGGGGAGGGCGGCGTGTTGTTTGTGATCGAGTTTGAGTCGTCCGGGACCAGAATTCGGCTGGGGAAACGCGGGTTTCTGGGGTGGTTTGGATTCGGCGCGCGGAGGAGTCCCGGCGGTTGGCGCGATCACGCGAGGAAGAAGATGACCGCGGGCCCCGCGTGTCAGTGAGAAAGAAAGAGGGGAGCGCGCGGCTGCGGGCTGGCACGGGGGCGGGTGGGCCGGCTGGTGGGTTTCAGCCCACTGGCCGGGGGTTTTGTTTTTTTCTTTTTCTTTTTCTTTTCTGTTTTGATTTGAATTTGAATTTGAATTTCTGCACCACATGCAATACGTCCAAAATTTTTTAAATTCCCCTCTTAACAGGTTTTGGGGTGTTACAACCTTTGAAGAGCAAGTAACCACAATCAATATGGTCATTAGAGGATGAACTCACAAAATGCAAAAGTGGTATTTCCCACATGCATCATATAGGGGCTGAGCATATGAAGAACTCCTACACCTTTCTAGGAATGCTCATGCCAAATTTCACCCAAATCCAAGACCTTTTTGAGGTATTTTGGGTAAAATAAGAAAGAGGCTAGTTTGAACTGAAATTCAAATTCAAACTCCTTTCATCCCATGAATTCAAAAGTGGGATTCATATTCACACTAAGCACATTTTTGTGAGCTCAGACATCAATTTTCACTCCATTTGGAATTGATCTTGACATGAGCTAATTTTAGCAAATTCAAAGTCAATTTGAATTTCAAACTGCATATGTGCTGTAAATATATTCAAACACTTCAAAATTTGAATTCTATCAAATTTCAAATGGGTATTTGCTAGGTAATTCAAATTTCAAAGGGTATTAGCGGAACTACTGTTTAGAGCAGTGGGATAAAGTTAATTTCAGATGTTAAAATAGAAGTGGGGCCCATCTGTCAGCCTAACCAGCAATTCAACCGACTGAAGACTGCCGGGCGCGGGTTTTCGGGCTGCAGCTGAAGCGCCACCGAGCTGGATGCCGTGCCAGCTCCTGCTCGCCCTGTGCCATGCTCAGCCGACGTCTCCCCCTCTTATCCCCGAGACCGAGCCGGCAATAGGCGTATTCGTTTGCGTCTCTGCTCCCTCGCGCAAGAAACGCCGCCCTCGTCGATGCTCTCTCAGATTTGACCAGAGAACCGGAAACCATAGCTCCCCCACTCCCTCCGAACTGCAAAATGGTACTAGAGCCTCTCCTCCTTCTTCACTGTCATAGGAGCCAGCCGAGTCCGGTTGCTCTCGAACCATACCGAAGGTTTTTCCAGTGACCTAAGTTCTTCCGCACCTCGGGCTCCCGTGGACAGCATAAACGTGGAGGTGTCACGCCCAAGCTAAGACCTTCCGGGACTTGTTAGGGTCTCGTGTTGCTCACTCCCAAACCATAGCCTGAGTGGTCGATCACCGGCGACAAATTTCATTTTCCCTTTCCATTCGACGCAGACCGACCTTCGGGTGCGGATTCGCCAAATTCTCGTTCCGTAGTCGTTTAGAGATCCTCAAACTGCACCTACACGAGCTAGACTTGGCAGCGAGCAACTTTCCTTTGCAGTCTTAGCAAGAAAACCTTGGTAGACCGGCCATTTCTAGCTTTTCTACCGGCGCTAATGGTGGAAGCCATCGGGCGTACAGTGAGAGCTCACCTACGACCTTTTATGAGCTTCCTTGAGCCCATGACAATCTTCCCTAGGGTGCACTTGTGGCGGACCGGAATCCTCTCATCCAGGATCGCAGAGGGTGGTGCCGCGCGATGCGACACCCGACAGCACACGTCATAAGAACACATTATATTACATGGGAAAAACAAACTGAATGTACAAAGTAGTACACTCGTCAGTTACAAACGAGGGTCTTTATTATACAGCGGAAGTTTCTTTTATACAACTCACGCCCGCCTATCTAGCAAAAGTGGTTGCCCAGCCCTAGGGCAACCCACACTAGCTGCACTCCTCAGATCATCGCGGCGTGTACGGCTCCCACTCAGCCGTGGTCCCCGACGGAGGGTAACCCTCGCCGGTGGACTCGTACTCTGAGTCCGTGGGTGGCTCCTCACCTGAAAAACACTTAAGCAGCAACCGTGAGCACGAAGGCTCAGCAAGGCTTAACCGACTCACCTAAGCATGAAACTCTACATGAGGTGTACAATGACATAGGATAGCAATGTTGCAGCAAATGGACACGCCTACCAGTTCATCCTTAGTTCATCTTTTAGGAACAAGTTAACAGTTCATGAAGCTGAAATTTAGTGAGCAATATTTGGTGGCACACATGTAGCAATACAATTATATCATAACAGCAATATTGAATCATAACATTTCATTCATTAGTCTACGTTACGACGCAGTGAACAAGCGGTACTCGTCACCGCGAGGGACGGCGAATCGACTCGATATACACCTGCAGGGAGACCCAAAGAGCACGTCACGTACGCCCACCCTTGCAGCTGCACAGCACGGTCACTCGATGTCGTACGGGACAACCTTTCACCCAACAGCCCAAACGTCGAACCGGTCACACCGAAACGAGCAGGTGGTTCCCCACACGGAGCATCTCTCTATGCCCGTTGGCAGATTTCCACCTTGCTGCCCTCAGCCTACACCTATAAATCGGTGCGTTATGCCTCGACGCCCGGAGGTTTAGGCCCATATATCCGATATGCTTTCGGTACGTTCAATACTTGTTCAGCAGGGCCGCACACGGATCGGTCCTCAATCAACACGGACAGGGCTGCGCACACAAGACATCCTCTTGTTGCGCCCTAGCCCCTGCCTAGTCTCATTTTCATTACTAAAGTGATCTCGCATCACTCAACCGAACCCGTGTGTCCCAAGCCTATCTCGCGAGTAGATTCCAACTACTCGACATGCACCGAAGTCCTATGAATCTTTAAGCCTAGCCTGTCTCCTCGAGGTCTTAGACACTACCCTCACTCTTAGGGAAAAGTTCTGGTTATGCAATTGAGGTTCCATTCATCCTACACCTAATGCACATTCATACTTCATAAGACACATGTAAACAAAGTAAAACTTATAAAAAGGTTAATGCAAACCGGGGCTTGCCTTGTTGCTGCTGGTCAGGGGTTAGTTCCTCTTCCGGAAGTAGGAAGTCCAGCACTTCCAGAGTCTCTTCTTCAATGGCTACACGTTAATGAAACACTATATGTTAATTTAAATGCAATGTGAGTCTAGGGTAATACTTCTGCTATTAGTTCTAATAACCAGTCTCTAACAACTGGAACTCTGTTTAAGAATTTGGAGATGAACTGGGTGTTGGTGGTTTGGCTTAGACTTAATCCCCCTGGTTAAATGCTAAGTGGTTTTCCCCCTTTTCCATATTAATCCCTCAAGTGATTAAACAGGACAGGGGTGATCCAGAGCTCCAATGGAGCTGAGAATTTTTCTGTGAGTTCCATGTCACAAGAAAACTCTCTGGACCAAACACTAGCACTTTTCATGAAGTGGTTTGCTCAGAATAATTCTCTTAGCAAATAAGCAAAGAAGAATTAATTCTGAGGTAATACCCCTGTTCATGCCCAACTTAGTGAACTACAATTACAATTATAGCTCATAGAGTTTGCATGAATTTTCCTAGTATTTTTGGAGCTAAGATTTGCCCAGAACTGAATTTCCAAGTTTTGGAAATTCTCTGAAAATGTTTCTGTATTCAAATGAACACAGCATCTTCAAATTTGAATTGCTCTGACCAAATCAACTCCAAATGGTCTGAAACTTTTACAGGGGTTCACTAATGTCCTAAAGAACATTCTGGCAAAATTTGGGGATTTTTGGATGCATCAAACTCCCTCTAAAATTCTTTTGCTGAAAAGCTTTAAAGAATTTTCCAGAATTAGTTAATGGGTTTCATACAAATTGGGTTTCAGATTTGAATTGTACTCAGTTAGAGGAATCCAACAAAATTTGTTTCATAATTTTTGGATTCTCCTACCCCGAGTTGTGGTCCTCCAAAGTTTGAACTACAAACTGGACATTTCAAAATGTTTAAATGTCTGCCAGTGGGTCCCACCCGGCAGTCTTCTCCTTCCTCGCGCCAAACAGGGGTCCGCGGCGGCGCACTCCGGCGAGTGTCGCCGGAACTGCTTTCCCGGCCGTCTCCCGATCTCAGACTCACCGCCCCCCCCCCCCCCCCCCCCCCCCGTAATTCGTGGCGCTGAACTCGTCGGTGGTGTCGCCGGCGGCCGTAGCTCACCGGAACAGGGCTCCCGACGGTGACAGCGGCGGTTAGGGTTCCGGTGTGGTCGGGAATGCGTTACAACGCATCAAAATGATCGGCAAAGGGTAGGAGAGCACCGTGGGAGCTCGGGGGTGACGGAAATGACCGCCAAACCCCATGAAACGGTCGGCAACCTAGAGCTCCACGGTGAACCGAGCTATTATTCTATGGCGGCCCGAAAAACAACCCAAACCCGGCCATTTCTGGGTCATTTCCCTTGATTCCTGGTCGAGGAGGGCTGCTGTGGAGTGAGGAAGGTGCTGACAAGCCGGCGTGGCCAATAGCTAAGTGAGTAGTATGAATTTTGGGTTAGACCGCGCTCTACCCAAACACACTACTTTTCGGAAGAATTGGAAATACTCTTCACCCGGTGAATCAACCGCTAAACGGCTTGCACCTACACAATCTAGAGAGCATGGCGCACCTTTTTCGTGCAGGAGAGGAACGGTGAAAACGGCTGTGGAGCGCTGCCCACGGTGAGCCGGTTGCGGTTCCGCCAGTTGCACCTCGGTCCTCAGCTGCGATCGTCAATTGGTGGCCAAATGAAATGCTAACACCGCAAGGTGGTGAGGTGGTCAGCTAGAGCACACCCAGGCGCTTCCTTTTTGTGTGGGGAGCTCGGGCAAAGGCCGAGCAGACGTCGGCGTGCAGGGGAGAATCGGAGGAGCGGCGTCGGGGGAAAGAACTGAGCTCGGTGTGGCGCTGCTCGGGAGAAGGAGGCAAAACACGATCGGCTCGTGGTCGTGGCGAGCTGGGGCACGGCTGGGTTTTACGGCGCCCCCACGAGGAGCTCGCCAGCGTGCGAGGGGAAGAGCAGGAGGTGGCGCCCGGCGTTTCTCGGGGTGTCACCGTGGAGCCTCGGCTCTGTTCCGAGTGCAATACTTAGCCCCTAAGGCTGTTGAGTTTTGTGCCATTTGATACTCCCCAATGACATGTGGGACCCACTTGTCAGTGCTCCCAAAAGATCTCCAAAACTTGGCAAGAGATGAATTCAAATGTTTGGAGTTTCAAACTGATCTACATTTGTATGGTTGGGCAAATCTCCCCCAAATTCAAATGTATATTTGAATTCTTGCACATTTGGATCCTTTTTGGACAAATGGGTAGCAAACCTTTTCAAAAATTATTGAAACTTTGCCTCCCCACTAATTTGGACCTGAGGAATCCAATTATGCACTTTGATCTTTGTTTTAGATGCTGCAACCACGAGTTTGAATGTAACAGTTTTGAATCACCCTCTCATGTGTCATGTGTAAACTTCCCCCTTTTTGAAAGTGTAGGCTTTCCCCTCTAACCACCCTTTTGATGGAGGTTACTTGCTCTTCACACTTTTTCACAACTATCCACAACAAAACTGTGGTGTTATGTGGTGATAAAAAGTTTTTGCAAGTCCCTTTTCTTGCGCTTTTACATCCCTCACCCCTTAAAAGAATCTCGTCCCGAGATTATAAAAGAAGAGATAGCGATGTAACAGGGACTTACCCGTACTGAGATGCCATGAACTCCGGGTAATTTGAGCGAAGGAATTCCTCGCTCTCCCACGTCGCTTCTTCGGCGGTGTGGTTGCTCCAGAGTATTTTGTAGAACCACAACGTTCTGCTAAGCGTGGTTCGGGCTTTCTCATCAAGAATTTCCACCGGATACTCATCATATGTTAAATCCAGTTTCAGCTCGCCGATGTCTTTGGTAGGAACAGAAGCTGTATGCTTCAAGCATTTTCGCAGTTGTGAAACATGGAAAACATCATGGACACCAGCCAGAGATGCTGGTAGCTCCAATCGATACGCTGCTGGTCCACACTTCTCGGTGATAGCGTAGGGTCCAATAAAACAGGGAGCGAGCTTCCCCTTCACACCGAACCGGTGCACGCCCTTCATCGGAGACACGCGGAGGTACACGTGTTCCCCAACGTCAAAGTGCAACGTCCTACGCCTCTTATCAGCGTAGCTCTTCTGCCGGGATTGAGCGGCCTTCAAATTGGCTTGAATTGTCCGAACGCGCTCTTCGGCATCGTTCACCACATCAACCCCGAATGTGACCCTTTCACCGGACTCACACCAATTTAATGGGATGCGGCATTTGCGACCGTAGAGAGCTTCGTAGGGTGCCATCTTGATACTCGCCTGATAGCCGTTGTTGTACGAGAATTCCGCCAACGGTAGGTGATCATCCCAGTTCCTACCGTGGTGGATGGCACATGCTCTCAACATGTCTTCTAATACATGGTTCACCCTCTCTATTTGCCCATCTGTTTGAGGGTGATAGGCGGAGCTCCTGATCAACTTAGTAGCCAATGCAGCGTGTAGCTGCTCCCAAAAGCGAGATACAAATAATACATCTTGATCTGAGACGATGGTCTTGGGTACCCCGTATAGGCATAGAATCTTCGCTATGTACAGCTCCGCATACTTGCCGGCATTGTAACGTGTATTCACCGGGATGAAGTGAGCCGTATTGGTTAACCGATCAACGATTACCCATATGGAATCATGCTTGCTGGATGTTAGGGGTAATCCCACAATGAAATCCATGCTCACATCTTCCCATTTCCACGCCGGGATCTTCAGGGGTTGCAACAGCCCTGACTTCTTCATGTGATCAGCTTTCACTCGTCTACACGTATCGCACTCGGATACGTACTTAGCTACCTCCCGCTTCATCCGTGTCCACCAAAATTTCTTTTTCAAATCTTGGTACATCTTGTTGCTGCCCAGATGAATGGAGTACTTGGACAAGTGGGCTTCATCAAGGAGCTTCTTCCTCAGCTCCATATCCCGGGGTACGACTATGCGGTCATTGAACCATAGCGTCCCCTCATCATCCTTCTGGAAACATTTGATCTCTCCATTGTCTATCCGTCTCCGGAGATGTGCCATGCCTTTATCATCTTTCTGAGCTGCAATGATGTCCTCCCTGATGGTAGGGATGAGGGCAAGGTTGCACAGCGACCCATAAGGAACCAAGTATACACTTGGCTCTTCCTCCTCCACTGGTGTAATGGTGAGGTGATGGACATGTGATTTCCGACTCAGTGCGTCGGCAACCACATTCGCCTTGCCGGGGTGGTAATGAATCTCAATTTCATAATCTTTTATCAATTCTAACCACCTCCATTGCCTCATGTTCAGCTCCTTCTGGGTGAAAAGGTATTTCAAGCTCTTGTGGTCGGTGTAGAGATGCACCAAGTTCCCCAGGAGATAGTGCCTCCACATTTTTAGCGCCAACACCACGGCAGCAAGCTCAAGATCATGAGTCGGATAATGCTGCTCATGGTTCCGAAGTTGGTGTGAGCCATAAGCGACCACACGTCCTTCCTGCATCAACATGCAGCCGAGCCCAATACCGGACGCGTCACAGTACACGTCGAAGGGCTTTGTTGTATCCGGCTGAGCTAAGACCGGGGCTGTGGTGAGATGCTTCACCAATGTTTGGAATGCTCCTTCACACGCCGTGTTCCAAACATATTTCGTCCCTTTCTTCAGCAATTATGTCATCGGATTAGCGAGCTTGGAGAAGCTTGGAATGAATCTCCTATAGTATCCCGCTAACCCGAGGAAACTTCTGACTTCATGAACTGAAGTGGGATCTTTCCATTTCAGCACTTGCTCTATTTTGCTTGGGTCAACCACAATGCCTTCAGCTGAGATAATATGTCCCAAGAATGGCACTTGGCTGATCCAAAACTCGTATTTACTGAACTTGGTGTAGAGTTTATGGTCTCGCAATCGTTGAAGAATGATTTTCAAGTGTTCGGCATGTTCGGCTTCTGTCTTGGAGTAAACCAAGATATCGTCGATGAACACTACCACGAACTTGTCCAGCTCCGGCATGAACACCGAGTTCATGAGATACATGAAATGGGCTGGAGCGTTTGTGAGACCAAAGGACATGACGAGATATTCATATAACCCATATCTCGTCGAGAAGGCCGTCTTCGGGATATCCTCCGCCCGGATCTTGATCTGGTGATATCCAGAGCGAAGGTCCATCTTTGAGAACACACTTGCCCCCACAAGTTGATCAAACAAAATGTCAATACGGGGCAGTGGGTACTTATTCTTGATGGTGACGGCGTTGAGCGGCCGGTAGTCCACACACAGCCTCAGGGTTTCATCATTCTTCTTTACAAACAGCGCCGAGCATCCCCAAGGCGAGGAACTCGGCCTAATGAAACCCTTGCTCAACAGATCATTGAGCTGTTCTTTTAGTTCAGCCAGCTCATTGGGAGCCATTTTGTTTGGTCTCCGTGATATGGGCGTAGTCCCGGGTGAGAGTTCAATCTTAAACTCGACATCCCGCTCAGGCAGCATGCCCGGAAGATCATCTGGAAACACGTCAGGATACTCTCGGACTACGGGGATGTCCTCCAACTTGAGAGCTTCAGTATTGTTGATCACTGAAACTTCCCGGACTGGATTATCTAATAAGAGGGACTGCGGACGGTGTAATGGGGAGTTGAGGTGAACCGTCCGTGATGACAGCGCCATGGTAGCTTAGCCATGACATTCCTAAGATTGCATCAATCTTTTGCCCCTCAAGGATAATCATAGTGGTGGGATATATCTTCCCACCTAAGCACAGTGGTGCTTTCGGAACCATCATCGTTGCTGAAATCTTTCCTCCCGGTGAGCAGATCATATACGAACACTCGGTTGGAAAGGCTTCCAGCTGATGCGTAACCACATATGATGCACTTATAAAGTTGTGGGTTGCACCAGAATCAAAAAGTATGATGATGCCTTGATTGTTGAGAGTGAACGTACCCGCCAGCACGTTGTCTCCCTCTGGGGCGTTCTCATTGTCGAGGTTGCGGACGCCTCCAGTCCACTGACCAACCTTCTTCACCGGAGGTCGCCCTCGAGCACCGCCCTGAAACTGGGCTTGCCCGCTGCTCTGCTGCCCCTGGGGACAGTCCTTCGCGAAGTGGCCCGCCTGGCCACACGTGAAGCAGGTGAAACGGGGCGGTCCCCCGCTGATCGGTGGATGGAATCCCGGGGCGCGTTGTGGCGGTGGAAACGCCCTGGATACCGTCTGCTGGTGCTGCTGCTGCTGTCTTGGTGGTGGCATCGGCGGACGGAACCAGGGTGACTGGAACGGACGTCCGCCGAACCGTTGAGGTCGCGCCGGTGGATGCCACTGCTGCCCGGATGGTGTCCGATACACCATACGGTACTTCTGGGGCGCGCCACCACCGCTGCTAGGTGGAGCGCTGCGCTTCCTCTGCTCAGCTGCCAACTCCCGCTGAGCATCCTCTTGCATAATCGCGGCATTGACTAGGTCGTTGAAAGTTCCGCGATTCCACTGAACGAGGTGCGTCTTCATTTCGGGGTGTAACCCCCGATAGAAATGCTCCCTCTTCTTCTCCTCTGTGGAGATATAGTCTGACGCATATTGCGCCAGATGGTTGAAGGCACGGGAGTAGTCATGGGCACTCCTCCCGCCCTGCTTCAGCTCCAAGAATTCTTGGAACTTCCTCTTCATGATTCCAGGAGGAATGTGGTAGGCGCGGAACGCCTCCCGGAACTCTTGCCATTCCACACATGGCCAGCCGGACGTGAGGCGACATAGTTCGCCCACCACGCACCAGCGGCACCATGGAGTTGCTGCGCTGCGAACAGAGTCTTCTGCTGCTCCGTACATTGGAGCAGCCCGAACTTGGACTCGATGGTCCGCAGCCAGTTGTCCGCCTCCAGTGGTTCTTCGGCTTCGGTTAACACTGGAGGGTGCATACTCATGAAGTCCGAGTACGACACTACCCGGGGCTCACGAGGCCCTCTATCTTGACGTCCCCCCGCCTGGGACGTATTCTGCACGATCGTGCGGAGCAGGTCGGTCTGCTCCTCACGACCTCCCACCAATGCCGCTATCACATCCGCCAAAGTAAGCGGAGGCAGCGGTGATGGCTGCTGCTGCGGGGTGCGGTCGTAGGCCGGTGGCTGGGAGTCATCGCCTCCCCCTTGGCTAGAGCCACCAACCTCGTGCGTGGTCCTAGTGCGAACCATCTGCAACCATACGACAATAAACATCAGTCCCGCAACATATTGCATGCAGTCCAAATGAAAATAGGCATAACAACATAATGACAATGAGAATATGCGATACATCTCGTAAGCAGATAATGTAATAACTTTGCACAAGCTACACCATTACCAGACCAAACACAAGCTAGTTTAATCCAACTTGATGAACCTCCACTTTGGAAGCTCACCGTAACTAGGTTTGGTCACTACGAGACATTACTATCGCGTTGTCATCATGTACACCACCCTTAGGGTACAACACCCTCTCCAATGAGTTCAACTGTCATTCTTCTGTCAGAATGACCAGTTTCTACCTATTCCAAAATTTTGATCTGGTTCTGGGCATTTTCGTGACTCAAGTTGAATACCAAAGTTAAAGTTAACTTCAGTATCTTTCCAACGAGTACTTATTTGCCCTCAGATCAGCTCTGGTGAAAAAGTTATGGTAATTCAAAATCAGCAGAATTTCTGGAAGAATTTTAACAGCACCTCCCTTGGAAGTTGCCGTTTTCAACTCTGATTTCCACTAAATTCTGTCCTGAAATTTCAGGAACTTTGAATTACAAAGATGTCACACATCTTCTACTCTTTCTAAGGATGTATTATATGACAATTTTAGATTTTTCAACTGGGAGTTATGTTTGAAAAACAGAACAATTCAGAGAATGTTTTACTTTGTCCTGGTTCTGTACAGTTTACATTCCTCTGGGATTTCAGCTATCTTAAGGTGTGTTTCCGCTCTGGAAGTCTACAACAAAATTGTAGGGTACTCAGATACCTTTCCAGAACTATATAACACACCTCCCTGGGCTAAAAGACCTGTGAGTTATGCCCTGTTGAAGATCAGCAACTTGCTGCCCAAAACAGAGCACTCTGCTTTTCATACTTTTGGCTATACTGCTCCACTATCCCATTCCTATACCCAACCAGGGTCCTAATTGTTGAACCTATAGATTTTTACTTCCTTGTTATCAATATTTTCATGCATATGCCTGCAATATCTCGGTACTATGTTCCTCACAAAAGAAAATCCTAACCGGATTATACCGGCATATACGTCTCAAATGTAGCACTAAACGGTCTCTCGCACACGTTTACTACACGGATACATACGTGGTTAGTACCTGCAGAAGACCACACAATAATGGTGCACTCAAAGGTTGTTCATTCCAGGCAGTTCCATATTTAAAAGTAAATACAAAAGCCCGTGTCATTGTCATACGGCCGTCCTTGAGTTAGGTCACGTCTCAAGGTACGTGATCGTGTTTCAACACCACACGACGGGGAACCCGAGTATGTCATGAACGGGTCGTCACGTTTGGGAATGTTATCAACCCAACAGATACCACCTACTGCCCGGCAGGGCACGCCGATGGCAAGCGCAGCGTATGTCCTCCTGGGCTATTTCCAGACGAACACACTTTCGCGTTACTGACCACGCGATGGGGTCTCCACTTACTTGCCTACTGCACGCTAGGGATCAGCGTTTCATATGAACTCAGGAACATGAAGAGTCCAAGAGTTTCATATTGACATCTTACACCAAGCTGTGAGATCAATCCCTGAACTACGTTCCTCGTCAGGGGGAGCTAACCGAAATTGAACCGCTTTCGGTGGCGTTCCTTACCATACTTACCAGAGCGTAGGTGCATCGTTACATAATTGAAATTCAGAATTATAACACATAAGTTAGTCTTTGCCACTTTAAGTAACTATGCTAGTATAGTCCTTACTTGGGCAACTACCGAATCCTCACCGTATACCTAAGTTTTTCCCATAATGCAGTCCTTAAGTACTTTGCTATCCCCACTGCAGCTCTTATACCAGGCTGTGGCGGACCAGAATCCGCTCATCCAGGATCGCAGAGGGTGGTGCCGCGCGATGCGACACCCGACAGCACACGTCATAAGAACACATTATATTACATGGGAAAAATAAACTGAATGTACAAAGTAGTACACTTCTCAGTTACAAACGAGGGTCTTTATTATACAGCGGAAGTTTCTTTTATACAACTCACGCCCGCCTATCTAGCAAAAGTGGTTGCCCAGCCCTAGGGCAACCCACACTAGCTGTACTCCTCAGCTCATCGTGGCGTGTACGGCTCCAACTCAGCCGTGGTCCCCGACGTAGGGTAACCCTCGCCGGTGGACTCGTACTCCGAGTCCGTGGGTGGCTCCTCACCTGAAAAACACTTAAGCAGCAACCGTGAGCACGAAAGCTCAGCAAGGCTTAACCAACTCACCTAAGCATGAAACTCTACATGAGGTGTACAATGACATAGGATAGCAATGTTGCAGCAAATGGACACGCCTACCAGTTCATCCTTAGTTCATCTTTTAGCAACAAGTTAACAGTTCATGAAGCTGAAATTTAGTGAGCAATATTTGGTGGCACACATGTAGCAATACAATTATATCATAACAGCAATATTGAATCATAACATTTCATTCATTAGTCTACGTTACGACGCAGTGAACAAGCAGTACTCGTCACCGCGAGGGACGGCGAATCAACTCGATATACACCTGCAGGGAGACCCAAAGAGCACGTCACGTACGCCCACCCTTGCAGCTGCACAGCACGCTCACTCGATGTCGTACGGGACAACCTTTCACCCAACAGCCGAAACGTCGAACCGGTCGCACCAAAACGAGCAGGAGGTTCCCCACACGGAGCATCTCTCTATGCCCGTTGGCAGATTTCCACCTTGCTGCCCTCAGCCTACACCTATAAATCGGTGTGTTATGCCTCGACGCCCGGAGGTTTAGGCTACATCAGTTTATCGGGGCCCATATATCCGATATGCTTTCGGTACGTTCAATGCTTGTTCAGCAGGGCCACACACGGATCGGTTCTCAATCGACACGGACAGGGCTGCGCACACAAGACATCCTCTTGTTGCGCCCTAGCCCCTGCCTAGTCTCATTTTCATTACTAAAGTGATCTCGCATCACTCAACCGAACCCGTGTGTCCCAAGCCTATCTCACGAGTAGATTCCAACTACTCGACTTGTACCGAAGTCCTATGAATCTTTAAGCCTAGCCTGTCTACTCGAGGTCTTAGACACTACCCTCACTCTTAGGGAAAAGTTCTGGTTATGCATTTGAGGTTCCATTCATCCTACACCTAATGCACATTCATACTTCATAAGACACATGTAAACAAAGTAAAACTTATAAAAAGGTTAATGCAAACTGGGGCTTGCCTTGTTGCTGCTGGTCAGGGGTTAGTTCCTCTTCCGGAAGTAGGAAGTCCAGCACTTCCAGAGTCTCTTCTTCAATGGCTACACGTTAATGAAACACTATATGTTAATTTAAATGCAATGTGAGTCTAGGGTAATACTTCTGCTATTAGTTCTAATAACCAGTCTCTAACAACTGGAACTCTGTTTAAGAATTTGGAGATGAACTGGGTGTTGGTGGTTTGGCTTAGACTTAATCCCCATGGTTAAATGCTAAGTGGTTTTCCCCCTTTTCCATATTAATCCCTCAAGTGGTTAAACAGGACAGGGGTGATCCAGAGCTCCAATGGAGCTGAGAATTTTTCTGTGAGTTCCATGTCACAAGAAAACTCTCTGGACCAAACACTAGCACTTTTCATGGAGTGGTTTGCTCAGAATAATTCTCTTATCAAATAAGCAAAGAAGAATTAATTCTGAGGTAATACCCCTGTTCATGCCCAACTTAGTGAACTACAATTACAATTATAGCTCATAGAGTTTGCATGAATTTTCCTAGTATTTTTGGAGCTAAGATTTGCCCAGAACTGAATTTCCAAGTTTTGGAAATTCTCTGAAAATGTTTCTGTATTCAAATGAACACAGCATCTTCAAATTTGAATTGCTCTGACCAAATCAACTCCAAATGGTCTGAAACTTTTACAGGGGTTCACTAATGTCCTAAAGAACATTCTGGCAAAATTTGGGAATTTTTTGATGCATCAAGCTCCCTCTAAAATTATTTTGCTGAAAAGCTTTAAAGAATTTTCCAGAATTAGTTAATGGGTTTCATACAAATTGGGTTTCAGATTTGGATTGTACTCAGTTAGAGGAATCCAACAAAATTTGTTTCATAATTTTTGGATTCTCCTACCCCGAGTTGTGGTCCTCCAAAGTTTGAACTACAAACTGGACATTTCAAAATGTTTAAATGTCTGCCAGTGGGTCCCACCCGGCAGTCTTCTCCTTCCTCGCGCCAAACAGGGGTCCGCGGCGGCGCACTCCGGCGAGTGTCGCCAGAACTGCTTTCCCGGCCGTCTCCCGATCTCAGACTCGCCGCCCCCCCCCCCCCCCCCCCGGTAATTCGTGGCGCTGAACTCGTCGGTGGTGTCGCCGGCGGCCGTAGCTCACCAGAACAGGGCTCCCGACGGTGACAGTGGCGGTTAGGGTTCCGGCGTGGTCGGGAATGCGTTACAACGCATCAAAATGATCGGCAAAGGGTCGGAGAGCACCGTGGGAGCTCGGGGGTGACGGAAATGACCGCCAAACCCCATGAAACGGTCGGCAACCTAGAGCTCCACGGTGAACCGAGCTATTATTCTTTGGCGGCCTGAAAAACAACCCAAACCCGGCCATTTCTGGGTCATTTCCCTTGATTCCTGGTCGAGGAGGGCCGCTAGGGAGTGAGGAAGGTGCTGACAAGCCGGCGCTGCCAATAGCTAAGTGAGTAGTATGAATTTTGGGTTAGACCGCGCTCTACCCAAACACACTACGTTTCGGAAGAATTGGAAATACTCTTCACCCGGTGAATAAACCGCTAAACGGCTTGCACCTACACAATCTAGAGAGCATGGCGCACCTTTTTCGTGCAGGAGAGGAACGGTGAAAACGGCTGTGGAGCGCTGCCCACAGTGAGCCGGTTGCGGTTCCACCGGTTGCACCTCGGTCCTCAGCTGCGATCGTCAATTGGTGGCTAAATGAAATGCTAACACTGCAAGGTGGTGAGGTGGTCAGCTAGAGCACACCCAGGCGCTTCCTTTTTCTGTGGGGAGCTCGGGCAAAGGCCGAGCAGACGTCGGCGTGCAGGGGAGAATCGGAGGAGCGGCATCAGGGGAAAGAACTGAGCTCGGTGTGGCGCTGCTCGGGAGAAGGAGGCAAAACACGATCGGCTTGTGGTCGTGGTGAGCTGGGGCACGGCTGGGTTTTACGGCGCCCCCACGAGGAGCTCGCCAGCACGCGAGGGGAAGAGCAGGAGGTGGCGCCCGGCGTTTCTCGGGGTGTCACCGTGGAGCCTCGGCTCTGTTCCAGGTGCAATACTTAGCCCCTAAGGCTGTTGACTTTTGTGCCATTTGATCCTCCCCAATGACATGTGGGACCCACTTGTCAGTGCTCCCCCACCCCTCAAAAGATCTCCAAAACTTGGCAAGAGATGAATTCATATGTTTGGAGTTTCAAACTGATCTACATTTGTATGGTTGGGCAAATCTCCCCCAAATTCAAATGTATATTTGAATTCTTGCACATTTGGATCCTTTTTGGACAAATGGGTAGCAAACCTTTTCAAAAATTATTGAAACTTTGCCTCCCCACTAATTTGGACCTGAGGAATCCAATTACACACTTTGATCTTTGTTTTAGATGCTGCAACCACGAGTTTGAATGTAACAGTTTTGAATCACCCTCTCATGTGTCATGTGTAAACTTCCCCATTTTTGAAAGTGTATGTTTTCCCCTCTAACCACTCTTTTGATGGAGGTTACTTGCTCTTCACACTTTTTCACAATCTATCCACAACAAAACTGTGGTGTTGTGTGGTGATAAAAAGTTTTTGCAAGTCCCTTTTCCTGGGCTTTTACAGCACTGATGCTCTACAGCCTTTTGTTCGATCGTTTGGGGTGCTAGGAAGCCCGGCCGGCACGGCCGAAGTTCTTCCGAAGCCGCCGTTCGTCGCCGGCCATGTTCCGGTGGTTTTCATGTCGAGCTAAGTCCGGCACCGTGTTCCCCTTGTGTGATTAGGCAGCTGCGGCGAAAATCGTGAAGTTTTGCACACGGCAAAGCCCCTCCGGCGAGCACTCCGGCGAGGGGGGCGATGGCAGAGCGCGGGAGGTCGGGAGGTAGACGAAGCCCCCGGTCCCACGTGTCAGGGGCCGGATATTTAAACCGGGGATCAGCTGTGGCACCAGATCTTATGTGGCTGCGTCCGAAATACTCCGTAGCCCCGTGTGTCAGCCGCTGAGAAACTGACACGTAGCCCCGGTCCCATGCGCAGCGATTTATACTTTTCCCCGATTTTCAGATTTAGTTCAAACTTCAAACCTACATGACTTTGTCTAGGAAACTCCAAATCAAGTGAACCAAATTTTTTTGGATTCAGCCCTCTGAGTACTTTCCAGCAAATCAAGTTTCACTTTATGAAAATCCTTATTTCTCCAGAATTAATTGTTCAAATTTTAAACTGTTTAGAATTTGAAATGGAGAACCCTTTGGAGGAGAATTCTGAAATTTGGCTAGTGTGTTCATCATAATATCCCTGAGCTACCATAAAAATTTCAGATCCATTTGAGCTCATTTGATCCACCTAATGGTGTGATTAATATAACTGTTTCAGAGAAAATGGAAAATGTCCAGAAACATTTTCAGAATTTCCCTGAAATTTTTTAGCTCATATCTTTAGCTAGGAACCTTCAAATTAAGTGAAACAAAGTCTTTTGGAACACTCTGAAAATATAGTTTTCAGAAAGTCATGGCTTGCTCCATGAAAATCCCTAGAACACCCTAAGAGCTCCAACTAAGGCCAAGTGCACAATTTTTTGTGGAGAGCTTAAATGAGCTTTGATGCAAATGAAACTTTACCAAGTCTCTGTAAAAATTTCAGAGTCATTGGGCCTCTCTATGAAGAATTATAGTCTTCACAAATTCAACTTCAATTCAAATGCATTCAAATTGATACATATATGTATTTATCTCATGTAGTTGCTAAGGTTGAGGAGGAGCCCGAAGTCTTAGACTTCATCACTCAAGAGGAACAGCTAGCCTATGACCAACAGCAGCAAGGCAGGCTCCAGTTTGCATTAGCCTTTTTATAAATTTTACTGTTTTGAGAACTTACTTTGAGCACCCACTTAAATTTTGCATTAGAGTCTTGTTTGAAAATCCAAGTGCATAGCCAAGAATACCCTGGGTTGAGCTTAGTTTTGTAAACCTCGATTAGCTACTGCAAAGCTAAGACAGTGTAGGATTCGGTACAAGTCGAGTAGTTGGAACTGCTCGCGAGAATAGGCTAGAGGCACACTACTTAGGTAAAGATAGCAAATGGAACACATGGCAAGAAAAATGAGACCGAGCGGAGAGTAAGGGCAGCAGAATGTTGGGGCCTGGGTGCCATAGCTCCGCTTGTGTCAATTGAGGACCAAGCCGTGTGCGGGCCTGTTGGACATGCTAGAACAGTACCGAAGACCTACTGGATATATGGGAACCGGGAAACCGATGTAATTCGGGTAGCTGGGTGTTGAGGTATTGCTTATCGTCCAGAGGGTAGGTTGAGAGCTTGAGGTGTAATCAGCTGGCGGCATTGCAGATGCGCGCGCAGAGACCGGGACGATAGGACCGGTTCAACATTTGGCTGAAAGGTGAAAGGTGGTTGCGTACAACGTCCGTGATGGTTGCTGTAGGCAACATCGAGCACAGGCGTATGTGACAGGTTATTCGGGTAACCGTGCAGGTGTAAATCGATTATAATCGCCGTCCTTCACGGTCAGTGAGTACCACTTGTTCACTGTACCGTGACGTAGAAATAATAGGCTAGAGTCATGTAAAAGTTGCTGATTGAAAGCTATACCTTAATTGTTAATGATTTGATGTAGTTTAAAGCTAATTAAAGTTCTTTTCAACCTTGGGCAAAGTACATGAGAGAAATGCATTTCTTGTTTGATTGCGGCTCTCTCATGTGCCCTAGCGTGAGGTTCTCCACAACTTGCTGCTAAAACTTGAAAGTAAGGTTCAAATAATTATGCGAGTCCTTTGCAACTTATTTGCCTCATGTACCCTGTAATCCCTCATGTAGAAGTTTCATGTATAGGAGAGACGGATCAGACTTGCTGAGCCATTGTGCTCACTGCTTGTGTTTGAAGTTTTTGCAGGGTGTTATGAGGAAGAGACTCCCGAGGAGGAGACGGAACCCCAAGAGAGAAACACCGTCGAGTGGGAGTCGTGCATGCCACGGTGTTAGTGTGTGTGTGTGCTAGCGAGGACACATTCACGGGCTGAACGTGAACTCGATGCGTAGTCTACGCCCGTGAGTGTAGACTGAATATATTTTGTTGTAAAAATGTTCATAAACTGGTTTATGTAATAAAACTGCTTCCGCTTTGTACCATTTTATGTGTGTTATCTGGTGTTGTGCAACGCAAGACCCCTCAGCGTGATCCTGGCTCGACGAGGCCGTGAGGCCCTCACAGCGTGGTATCAGAGCTCGCTTGAGGTTTAATGCACTAAAAGGGTCATCTTTTTCAAAAACTCAGTGAGGAACGAGTTAGTAACCCATATAAGGATGTTATTAGTATATAGAAACCGGCGATACTAACCTATTTGCTTATGTCAGAAAATCATGCATCTCGGGACATCATATGTCTTAGGGGGTGCATGTAAGTGCTGTCCACCAGTACGCACAAGCTGAAGGGTGGAGCCTCACGGGTGGCAGGTAACCCTGCCCACTTTATTATCATCTACGACTCTTCATGTTGTTTGGGGTGTTCAAGCAACACCCTTGCCTGGCGTGCTACGGGCAAGTTTGGGAGACCCCGTCACATGGTTAGTAACATGAACACGTAGCTCAAGGCGTGTTTGGCTTGAGAACACCCGTGCGAGTGATGACGGACGGGTGTATGAACTGTATTGGGACCGGGCTCGGTGTGCAGCCGAGTCTGATGATTGTGTGAGTTATTTGCAGGTAGTCTAACCACGAATCAGTAGACGAGTCGCATCCATGTGCGAGAAACGTTTAGTGCCACTGAACTAACGAAGCCGGCTAAGTCCGGTATAGGTTTTTCTTTGTGAGGAACGTAGTACCGACATGAACTGGTGATGCTTTGACGTCACACCCCACTAAATGAGCAACCTCATTGTAAAACTTGAAGGTTTGATCCAGAGCACTAAAACGGTGATGTAACTCCTTTCCTTAATCAGGATGTTCAAAGTAAATAAGTTTTCAACTTATAGGATACTAAGGACAGAGTCCTCTGTTTTCAGCTGAAATAAGGCTGAAGTTAATCAGAGGTTAGAGGTTGAGTTCTTTCGAGGTTGGGGTCATATGATACATTTATGGAACTCTTTGGAAGAGATTTACAACTTTTATATTAATGTCCATAGGTGTTTCATCCCTTAACCAGTCGAAAATGCAGTAGAGTTGAAAGTGTCCAGGAAACAGGGCAGAGCAAATACTCTCTGTAACTCTCTGTAAATTTAGCATAACTTGCTGCACAAAAATCCAAAAATAGAAAATGAGGTAGTTCTGAAAAGATCATGAGGTGGGTTACAACTTTTGAACAGACAGTTTTGTCGAATTTGGTGTAGAATTTACTGGAATTCTTGGATCAAATCAGTACCTCAAGCAGGGAGGTGCTGTCCAATTTTCTCCAGAAATTCTGTCAACTTTGACATATCATAACTTTTGAACCAAGACAGATCTTAGGCCAAGTAAATACTTTATGGAAAGCTATTGAAGTTAGCTTTAACGTTTATGTTGATTTCAAGAATTGGTTTTGCATTTAGCATGGTCTAAATCTGATAGAAATAGAAACTGGTCAGGGCTGTCAGTTTGGGCTGCAGACCAGCAATCAAATTGTTCTAAGTTTGAGTTGTGTTCCAAGTTTTATGAGTTCAATGACATGTTTTATGTTATAACTCAATGAATTACTGTTGAAATAAATATTTGACATTTTCCAAATATGTTTCTACAGATGACAGCGGATAGACAATTGGAGAACAGGTGGGTGGTATCCCACTATTCTCACCGCAGCGATTATCAGGAAGTGTTGAAGCAAATGCTTCAATATTTCGGGTATGTCGAGATGCCGCAGTACCTCACCAAGGAAGAAGGCAAGGAGGGGAACAAGACGTGGACGATCCATGTTGATGTTCCTGCAGGACCTACGCCACCCAGTTGGGCACCGTTCACTGTCATGGTGAGAGGTAGACAGCCGGAGGGAATGTGGCAAGTGGCAGCTCGCGACACCATGTCGCGTTTCTGCCAGCTACACATGAGAGCTATGGAGGGCAATCCATAGCGCTCGTTCCAGTTGAGGGACGAGCAAATCACGTGTGGAGGGAAAGGTACATGGAGGCAACAGATCTGGGTTGCCCAAGGTACAACCCCGCGGAGGCGAATCTCAGCCTCCAGTTGAGGGCAGGAAAAGACGTGGTGGACAGCCAAGCTGTTCATACGGATTGTCTTGTTGTGAAGCTCCAGGAGAGCACCAGCCATGGAGACCACTTCGAGAGTGCAAACAGCGCATTCCGCAATGTTCTCATTCTGACGATAAAGCAACCAAATGAGCAACACAATCAGTTTCATCGTCTGAAGAAGGCAAAGAAGAAAAGCCGCGTCAACATCAGGGCTTTGCAACAGAAAGTGCAAGCCTTGACCCAGCAAAATGAGGTCCTCACTCAAGAGCATGATGACACTATTGAGGAGGGGCAAGGCTGGGAAGATGATTACAACCAGGCCATGGACGAGGTGCATGCGTTGCTGGACCTCATACCTCCGATAATGGGCCTACCAATGGTAGGTGCCGTACCCGTGGTTTTGGGTATCCCGGCGATGGGGGAACCTGAACCGGAAGAGGAGGTCATGGGCCCGGAGCCACCAGCAGAGGTAGCTGAGGAGGATGACCCACAGGAGGTCGAATTCTACTCCGAGTAGTGAGTTACCGTTGCCAAGTAGGGCAGCGAGGGTGGTGTAGAAAAAACTTTTGTAATCGGTGACATGTCGTGTAGACAATAGTATATGTATAGGTAGTGACGACATGAGCATGACTTCTCGGAGACCCAAGAATAATGTATCTTGTATAAAGTTTATGTTTTATCAATATATGTGAATGTTGTGCAAGTTATTCATGTGTCACTTCAATACCTACTGTTTCATATAGAATTTTAAGTAAGACATGTGCTGATCGCTGCTGTCTTGAATTTCAGAATGACTCGCACTCGTGCCAACCCAGACGTTGGGGGTTCTAGTCAGGTGGGAGAGGCCTCCCAACAGCCTTCTGAGGATTCCTCGGGACAGAAACAGCAGCAACAGGAACAGCAACAACCGCCACCCGCACCGCCAACGGTTACATTGGCCGACATCGTTGCGGCTATGCCGGGTTCTCATCAGCAGCACACGGAGTTGCTGCAGACGCTTATTGAAAATACGTCTCAGCCGGAGAGACGTCAAGATCGCGAGGAGCACAAACAAAGCTTGTACTCCGACTTTCTGGCTACTCATCCCCCGGTATTCTCAAGGGCGGATGAACCCCTCGATGCGGACAACTGGCTCCGTACGATGGAGATGAAGTTTGGGCTGCTCCAAGTGAGTGAGGAGCGCAAAACTCAGTTCGCGGTCCAACAGCTTCAGGGGTCTGCGAGCGCTTGGTGGGCAAACTTTTGTGCCTCGCAACCCACCGAGTGAGTTATGACCTGGGCGGAGTTCCAGACGGCCTTCAGGGCCTATCACATACCGCCGGGTCTTATGAAGAGGAAGGCGCAGGAGTTCCTTCGCCTGCAGCAAGGAAGCAGGAACGTGCTGGAATACTCCACGGCGTTCAATGATCTTGCACTCTATGCTTCTTATCACGCCGATACCGACGAGATGCAGCGTGATCATTTTTGCCAGGGGCTTAACCCACTCCTGAAGGACAAGCTGGCAATGTTCAATCGTGGCAGCCTCAACGACATTATTGATGCTGCAATTGTTCAGGAGGACTCCGGCAAGGAGTTAGCGGCGGCAGAGAGGAAGTGAAGCGTGCCGCAGAGCAGCGGAGAGGGAGGTGGTCCTTCTCAAAAATACCGAATGGTGTATCGATCACCATCGGGTCAGCGCTGGCAGGCACCACAGAGGCCGATGCCATTCCGCAGTCGGCCATATTCTCCGCCGGCATTCAGGCCGGCATTACCAGCACCACCTCCGAAGCAACAACAGCAGCAGCGGGCGATGGCGCGTGCGTTTGCACCTCAGCAGCGCATGCCGGGCTTTCGTCTGTAAAAGCCCAAGAAAAGGGACTTGCAAAAACTTTTCATCACCTCACAACACCACAGTTTTTGTTGTGGATATCTTGTGAAACATGGTGAAGAGCAAGTAACCTCCATCAAAAGAGTGTTTAGAGGGGAAAGCCTTCACTTTCACAAAGTAGGATTTCTACACATGAACATGAGAGGTTGAGCTCACCCTAGAACTTAAAAAGTCTTGGGAAGGTTCAAGCTAAGTTTCATGCAAATCCAACACATTTTGAGGCACTTTTGGAGGTATTTGAAAAAGAGGCCCATTTGAATGTAAATTCAAATTGCAGCAACTTTCATCCCTCAAATTCAAAAGTTAGCTTCATATTCAAACTCAGAACATTTTTCTGAGTTAGCCCACCAATTTTCATCCCCATTGGAGTTCATCTTGTCGGGAGCTAAATTTGCAATAATTCAAAACTTAATTTGAATTTCAGTTTAAATATGAAGCAAATTTAACCCAACAAAGTTTAAATTTGAGAACTCAAATTCAAACCAATACTTGGGGGCTAAGTCTCCCATTCAATGTTTAGTAGCTGGGGATATTTACAGCAGAAGGGGAGAAAGAATTAGAGGGGAGAAGGGGGCCCACTGGTCAGCCACACCGGAGTTAAGCCGACTCAGTCACGCGGTCGAACACTTCTGCGGGCGCCAGCGCACGGGGTCGACCCCGTCCCAACGCGACCACCGTGCCACCTCCTGCCCGGGGGATGAGGGCGCCGGCTACAGAGCGTTCGGTTGCACCGCTGGGCTGCGTGAACCTCCCCGTATCCTCTCTGTTCCACTGCATACAAACACGGCGACACACTCGGTGTTTCGCCACCCACTGATCGCTGGCGTCCGAGCAACCCAGGCGCTCTCGTGCCCAATGCTCAACACAAGAAACGACCGCCATAAGGTGCTGGTTCTGCTCGTCCCTACCGTTCAGCATTTCATGCACCGTCGGGGGAGAATTTTTCCCGGGAACGTTTCGGTGTTCTTAAGGCCGAGCTATACCAAATCTGGAAATGCGCGGTTGTTAGCTCATCAACGGGCATACCGAGCCACACACACACTCTACACCCTGCCACGACCACCTAGGATCAAAAACCAGTAAGAACCATAGGCTAGGGTTACGGTTCTTCGAAGTTTTCTGAGCACAGCCGATATCGGGCCTAGGTTGACGGTGAGGTCCTAGCTCCGGCCATTTTCATGGACAACCGAGCTCATATTCGTGCTCAGCATGTTACGGCGGAGATATAGAAGCAAACCTCTTGAGAAATAAGGCCCTGAGTAGCCCGGGCGACGTCGCCGGAGTAGAGAGAGGCTCTGCCACCGCCGCGGGCATAGTTCCGACCATTGCCGAGCTCCGGTGAGGGAACCAGCGTGTTCTCTGAGTCGAGTTAGGCACAGGCGGCAAGTTTCCGGCTGATAGGTGGCTGGGAAGCCAGGACCGGCGAGCTTCAGTGCGGTGCCGGCGAGGGGGCGGCGCGGGAAAAGGGGCTGGCGCGAGGAAGAAGACGACCCGGCCGGGCCTGCTCGTCAGTCGCTCAATACACAGGGTGGGGATTTTCTGTTGCACCGGATCATCTGTGACAACGCGGAGAACAGTTCTGTGGCCCCGTGTGGTGTAGCCGAGGTGGTGACACGTGGGAGCCGGGCTCGCTGTCAGGAATTTGAACTTTTCCCGGTTAATTCAAATTCCAGAATTTCCCCAAACTTTAGAACCTCATAGCTTTTGCTAGGAAACTCCAAATTTAGTGATTCAAATTAGGTTGGATTCATCTTGCATATCTCTATCCAAATATGCAACCCAATTTGTATGACACCCATTATTTAATTCTGGAAAATTCTTTAAAGCTTCTCAACAAAATAATTTTAGAGGGAGTTTGGTTCATCCAAAAATCCTCAAATTTTGCCAGACTACTCCTTAGGATGTTAGTGAACCCCTGTAAAAGTTTCAGACCATTTGGAGTTCATTTGGCCAGGGCAATTCAGATTTGAAGGTGCTGTGTTCATTTGAATACAGAAACATTTTCAGAGAATTTCCAAAACTTGGAAATTCAGTTCTGGGCAGATCTTAGCTCCAAAAATGCTAGGAAAATTCATGCAAACTCTAGGAGCTATAATACAAATTGTAGTTACCTCAGAATTAATTCTTTGTTGCTTATTTGCTAAAATAATTATTCTGAACAAACCACTCAATTAAAAGTGCTAAATTTTGATCCAGAGAGTTGTCTTGTGACAAGGAACTCACACAAAAATTCTCAGCTCCATTGGAGCTCTGGATCACCCCTGCTCTGTTTAACCACTTGAGGTGATCAATGTGGAAGAGGGGGATAACCACTTAGCACTTAACCATGTGCTTAGGTCCAAACCCAAACCACTAGCCCCAGTTTCATTTTATACTCTTGAACAGAGTTCCAGTTGTTAGAAACTTGTTATTAGAACTAATAGCAGAAGCATTACAATACACTTATGTGCATATCCATTAACATGTAGTATTTCATTAACGCGTAGTCGCTGAAGGCGAGGAAGCTCCGGAGGTACTCGACTTCCTATTTCCGGAAGAAGAACTAACTCCTGACCAGCAGCAACAAGGCAAGCCCCGGTTTGCATTAACCTTTTTATAAGTTTTACTTTGTTTACATGTGTCATATGAAGTGTGAATGTGCATTAGGTATAGGATGGATGGAACCCCACTTGCATGACCAGAAATTTTCCATAAGAGTGAGGGTAGTGTCTAAGACCTTGAGTAGACAGGCTATGCTTAATGTTCCATAGGACTTCGGTACAAGTCGAGTAGTTGGAATCTACTCGCGAGATAGGCTTGGGACACACGGGTTCGGTTGAGTGATGTGAGATCACTTTAGTAATGAAAATGAGACTAGGCAGGGGCTAGGGCGCAACAAGAGGAAGTCTTGTGTGCACAGCCCTGTCCGTGTTCGATTGAGGACCGATCCGTGTGCGGCCCACACTGATCAAGTTTGAACGTACCGAAGGCATATCGGATATATGGGCCCCGATAAACCGATGTAGCTTAAACCTCCCGGCGTCGAGGCATAATGCACCGATTTATAGGTGTAGGCTGAGGGCAGCAAGGTGGAAATCTGCAAACGGGCATAAAGAGATGCTCCGTGTGGGGAACCTCCTGCTCGTTTCGGTGTGACCGGTTCGACGTTTGGGCTGTTGGGTGAAAGGTTGTCCTGTACCACATCGAGTGAGCGTGCTGTGCAGCTCCACGGGTGGTCGTACGTGACGTGCTCTTTGGGTTTCCCTGCAGGTGTATATCGAGTCGATTCGCCGTCCCTCACGGTGAAGAGTACCACTTGGTCACTGAGTCGTGACGTAGACTAATGAATGAAATGTTATGATTCAATATTGCTGTTATGATATAATTGTATTGCTACATGTGTGCCACCAAATATTGCTTACTAAATTTCAGATTCCTGAACCGTGAACTTGTTGCTAAAAGATGAATTAAGGATGAACTTATAGGCGTGTCCATTTGCTGCAATGTTACTATCCTATGTGCTTTGTACACCTCATTTAGAGTTTCATGCTTAGGCGAGTCGGTTATGTCTTGTTGAGCCTTCGTGCTCACGGTTGCTGCTTAAGTATTTTTCAGGTGAGGAGCCACCCACAGACTCGGAGTACGAGTCCACCGGCGAGGGTTACCCTCCGTCGGGGTCCACGGCTGAGTGGGAGCCATACACGCCGCGCTGAGCTGAGGAGTGCAGATAGTGTGGGTTGCCCTAGGGCTGGGCAACCGACTTTTGCTAGGTATGCGGGCGTGAGTTGTAGAATAGTAGACTTCTGCTTTGTAATAAATACAATAGTTGGTAACTGAGTATTGTACCGTTTGTACAGTTCAGTTGTTTTCCCATGTAATATATTGTGTTCTTATGACGTGTGCTGTCGGGTGTCGCATCGTGCGGCACCACCCTCTGCGATCCTGGATGAGCGGACCCCGGTCCGCCACAGCCTGGTATCAGAGCTGCATTAGGGATAGCACAGTACTTAAGAACTGTATTACGGGAAAACTTAGGTACGGTGAGGATTCGGTAGTTGCCCAGGTAAGGACTATATTAGCATAGTTACTTAAAGTGGCAAAGACTAACCTATGTGTTATAATTCTGAATTTCAATTATGTAACGACGCACCTACGCTCTGGTAAGAATGGTAAGGAACGCCACCG
Source organism: Neostapfia colusana (assembly GCA_030760725.1). Classification (NCBI taxonomy): domain Eukaryota; kingdom Viridiplantae; phylum Streptophyta; class Magnoliopsida; order Poales; family Poaceae; genus Neostapfia; species Neostapfia colusana. The sequence continues at coordinate 25,613,972 of JASWHV010000011.1, forward strand.
AAAGCGGTTCAATTTCGGTTAGCTCCCCTGACGAGGAATGTGGTTCAGGGATAGGTCTCACAGCTTGGTGTGAGACGTTAATATGAAACTCTTGGACTCTTCATGTTCCTGAGTTCATATGAAACGCTGATCCCTAGTGTGCATTAGGCAAGTAAGTGGAGACCCCATCGCATGGTCAATAACGCGAGAGTGTGTTCGTATGGAAATAGCCCAGGAGGACATACGCAGCGCTTGCCATCGGCGTACCCTGCAGGGCAGTAGGTGGTATCTGTTGGGTTGATAACATTCCCAACCGTGACGACCCGTTCATGACATACTCGGGTTCCCCGTCGTGTGGTGTTGAAATATGATCACGTACCTTGAGACGTGACCTAACTCAAGGACGGCTGTATGGCAATGATATGGGCGTTTGTATTTACTTTTAAATATGATCCTGCCTGAAATGAAAACAACCATTGAGTGCACCATTATTGTGTGGTCTTCTGCCGGTACTAACCACGTATGTATCCGTGTCGTAAACGTGTGTGAGAGACCGTTTAGTGCCACACTTGAGACGTATATGCCGGTATAATCCGGTTAGGATTTTCTTTTGTGAGGAACGTAGTACCGAGATATTGTAGGCATATGCGTGAAAATAATGATAACAAGGAATTAAAATCATTAGGTTCAACATTTAGGACCCTGCTTGAGTAGACAAATGGGATAGTGATGAGTGTAGTTCCAAAAGACTGAAAAACAGAGTGCTCTGTTTTGGGCAGCAAGTTTGCTGACCTTCAACAGGGCATAACTCACAGGTCTTTTAGCCAGGGAGGTGTGTTATATAGTTCTGGAAAGGTATGTAAGTACACTACAACTTTGTTGGAGACTTTCAGAGCTGAAACACACCTTAAGATGGCTTAAATCCCAGAGAAATGTAAACTGTCCAGAACTAGGACAGAGTGAAATATTCTCTGGACTGCTCTGTTTTTCAAACATAACTTCCAGTAGAAAAATCTAAAATTTTCATATGATACATCCTTAGAAAGGGTAGAAGAATGTGTTACATCTTTGCAATTCAAAGTTTCTGAAATTTCAGCACAGAATTCAGTGGAAATCAGAGTTGAAAACAGCAACTTCCCAAAGGAGGTGCTGTTGAAATTCTTCCAGAAATTCTGTGGACTTTGAATTACCATAACTTTTTAACCAGAGCTGATCTGTGGGCAAATGAGTACTCGTTGGAAATATACTGAAGTTAACTTTAACTTTGGTATTCAGCTTGAGTCATGAAAATGCCCAGAACCAGATCAAAATCTCGGATATGTAGAAACTGGTCATTCTGACAGAGGAATGACAGTTGAACTCATGTGAGAGATTGTTGTACCCTATATGGGGTTTGAATACTTCCAATGGGGTAGAACATACTCGTGAGAGGTTATCTTCAACTAGTGAAAGATTTGAGTATAGGCCCCACTCATGTTTCTTTTACAAGAGACCATGTTTGTGTCGTATTGAAGATAAAAGGGTGGTTTACGTGATGAGAACGTGATAGTAATGTCTCGTAGTGACCAAACCTAGTTATGGTGAGCTTCCAAAGAGGAGGTTCATCAAGTTGGATTAAACTAGCTTGTATTTGGTCTGGTAATGGTGTAGCTTGTGCAAAGTTATTACATTATCTACATACGAGATGTATCGCATGTTTCATTGTCATTATGTTTTTACGCCTATTTCAATTGACTGCATTGAAATATGTTGTGGGACTGATGTTTATTGTTGTATGGTTGCAGATGGTTCGCACTAGGACCACGCACGAGGTTGGTGGCTCTAGCCAACAGGGAGGCGATGACTCCCAGCCACCGGCCTATGATAGCACCCCGCAGCAGCAGCCACCACCACCACCTCCGCTTACTCTAGCGGATGTGATAGCGGCACTGGTGGGTGGACATGAGGAGCAGACCGACCTGCTCCGCACGATCGTGCAGAATACGTCCCAGACAGGGAGGCGTCAAGACAGAGGGCCCTGTGAGCCCCGTGAGGTGTCGTACTCGGATTTCATGAGTACGCACCCTCCAGTGTTCACAGAAGCTGAAGAACCACTGGAGGCTGACAACTGGCTGCGGACCATCGAGTCCAAGTTCGGGCTGCTCCAATGCACGGAGCGGCAGAAGACTCTGTTCGCAGCGCAGCAACTCCACGGTGCCGCTGGGGCGTGGTGGGCGAATTATGTCACCTCACGTCCGGCTGGCCATGCCGTGGAATGGGAAGAGTTCCGGGAGGCATTCCGCGCCTATCATATTCCTCCTGGAATAATGACGAGGAAGTTCCAAGAATTCTTGGAGCTGAAACAGGGCAGGAGAAGTGCCCATGACTACTCCCGTGCCTTCAATCATCTGGTGCAATATGCGTCAGACTACGTATCCACTGAAGAGAAGAAGCGGGAATATTTCTATCGGGGGTTACACCCCGAAATGAAGACACATCTCGTTCAGTGGAATCGCGGCACCTTCAACGACCTAGTCAATGCCGCGATTATGCAAGAGGACGATCAGCGGGAGTTGGCAGCTGAGCAGAGGAAGCACAGCGCTCCACCTAGCAGTGGGGGTGGCGCTCCCTAGAAGTACCGGATGGTGTATCGGACGCCATCCGGGCAGCAGTGGCATCCACCGGCGCAACCTCAACGGTTCGTGGGACGTCCTTTTCAGTCACCTACGTTCCATCCACTGATGCCACCACCAAGACAGCAGCAGCAGCAGACGGCACCCCGGGCGTTCCCACCGCCACAACGCGCCCCGGGTTTCCATCCACCGATCAGCGGGGGACCGACCCGTTTCACCTGCTTCACGTGTGGCCAGGCAGGCCACTTCACGATGGACTGTCCCCAGGGGCAGCAAAGAAGCGGGGAAGCCCAGTTCCAGGGCGGTGCTCGAGGCCGACCTCCGGTCAAGAAGGTTGGTCAGCGGACTGGGGGCGTTCGCCACCTCGACAATGAGGACGCCCCGGAGGGAGACAACGTGCTGGCGGGTACGTTCACTCTCAACCATCAAGCCATCATCATACTTTTTGATTCTGGTGCAACCCACAACTTCATAAGTGCATCATATGTGGTTAAGCATCAGCTGGAAGCTTTTCCAACCGAGTGTTCTTATATGATCTGTTCACCGGGAGGAAAGATTTCAGCAACTATGATGGTTCCAAAAGCACCACTGTGCTTAGGTGGGAAGATATATCCCACCACTATGATTATCCTTGAGGGGCAGAAGATTGATGCAATCTTGGGAATGTCATGGATAGGCTAATATGGCGCTGTCCTGGAAACCCTATCACGGACAGTTCACCTCAACTCCCCAGTACACCGTCCGCAGTCCCTCCTATTAGATAATCCAGTCCGAGAGGTTTCAGCGATCAACAATACTGAAGCTCTCAAGTTGGAGGACATCCCCGTAGTCCGGGAGTACCCCGACGTGTTCCCGGATGATCTTCCGGGCATGCCACCTGAGCGGGATGTCGAGTTCAAGATTGAATTGGCACCCGGGACTACGCCCATATCACGGAGACCATACAAGATGGCTCCAAACGATCTGGCTGAATTAAAAGAACAGCTCAATGGTCTGTTGAGCAAAGGTTTCATTAGGCCAAGTTCCTCACCTTGGGGATGCTCGGCACTATTTGTGAAGAAGAAGGATGAAACCTTGAGGCTGTGTGTGGACTACCGGCCGCTCAACGCCATCACTATCAAGAATAAGTACCCACTGCCCCGCATCGACATATTGTTTGATCAACTTGTGGGTGCAAGTGTGTTCTCAAAGATGGACCTTCGCTCTGGATACCACCAGATAAAGATCCGAGCGGAGGATATCCCGAAGACGGCTTTCTCGACGAGATACGGATTATATGAATATCTCGTCATGTCCTTTGGTCTCACAAACGCTCCAGCCCATTTCATGTACCTCATGAACTTGGTGTTCATGCCGGAGCTGGACAAGTTCGTGGTAGTGTTCATCGATGATATCTTGGTTTACTCCAAGACAGAAGCCGAACATGCCGAACACTTGAGGATCGTTCTTCAACGATTACGAGACCACAAGCTCTACGCCAAGTTCAGTAAATGCGAGTTTTGGATCAGTCAAGTGCCATTCTTGGGACATATCATCTCAGCGGAAGGCATTGCGGTTGACCCAAGCAAGATAGAGCAAGTACTGAAATGGAAAGCTCCCACTTCAGTTCATGAAGTCAGAAGCTTCCTCGGGTTAGCAGGATACTATCGGAGTTTCATTCCAAGCTTCTCCAAGCTCACTAAACCGATGACAGAATTGCTGAAGAAAGGGACGAAATATGTTTGGAACACGGCATGTGAAGGAGCGTTCCAGGCATTGGTGAAGCATCTCACCACAGCCCCGGTCTTAGCTCAGTCGGATACAACAAAGCCCTTCGACGTGTATTGTGACGCGTCCGGTATTGGGCTGGGCTGCGTGTTGATGCAGGAAGGACGTGTGGTCGCATATGGCTCACGCCAACTTCGGAACCATGAGCAACATTATCCTACTCATGATCTTGAGCTTGCTGCCGTGGTGTTGGCGCTAAAAATGTGGAGGCACTATCTCCTGGGGAATCTGGTGCATCTCTACACCGACCACAAGAGCTTGAAATACATTTTCACCCAGATGGAGCTGAACATGAGGCAAAGGAGGTGGTTAGAACTGATCAAAGATTATGAAATTGAGATCCATTACCACCCCGGCAAGGCGAATGTGGTTACCGACGCGCTGAGTCGGAAATCACATGTCCATAAGCTCACCATTACACCGGTGGAGGAGGAAGAGCCAAGTTTATACTTGGTTCCTTATGGGTCACTGTACAACCTTGCCCTCATCCCTACTATTAGGGAGGACATCATTGCAGCTCAGAAGACTGATAAAGGCATGGCACATCTCCAGAGACGAATAGACAACGGGGAGATCAAATGTTTCCGGAAGGATGATGACGGGACACTATGGTTCAATGACCGAATAGTTGTACCCCGAGATATGGAACTGAGGAGGAAGATCCTCGATGAAGCTCACTTGTCTAAATACTCCATTTATCCGGGCAGCAATAAAATGTACCAAGATTTGAAAAAGAAATGTTGGTGGACACGGATGAAGCGGGAAGTAGCAAAGTACGTATCCGAGTGTGATACGTGTAGACGAGTGAAGGCTGATCATATGAGGAAATCAGGGCTGTTGCAACCCCTGAAAATTCCAGCATGGAAATGGGAAGATGTGAGCATGGATTTCATTGTGGGATTACCCTTAACATCCAACAAATATGATTCCATTTGGGTGATCGTTGACCGCCTAACCAAGTCAGCTCACTTCATCCCTGTGCATACACATTTCCATGCCAACAGATATGCGGAGTTATATATCGCCAGGATCCTATGCTTGCATGGCGTACCCAAGACCATAATCTCAGACCGAGGTGCATTGTTTGTATCTCGCTTTTGGGAGCAGTCGCATGCTGCTTTGGGTACTAAACTGATTAGAAGCTCTGCCTACCACCCTCAGAGAGATGGCCAGACAGAGAGGGTGAATCAAGTTCTGGAAGACATGTTGAGAGCATGTGCCATCCACCATGGTAGGAACTGGGATGATCACCTACCATTGGCGGAATTCTCATACAACAACGGCTATCAGGCGAGTATCAAGATGGCACCCTACGAAGCTCTCTACGGTCGCAAGTGCCGCACCCCATTAAACTGGTGCGAGCCCGGTGAAAGGGTCACATTCGGGGTTGACGTGGTGAACGACGCCGAAGAGCGCGTTCGGACGATTCAAGCCAACTTGAAGGCCGCTCAATCCCGGCAGAAGAGCTACGCTGATAAGAGGCGTAGACCGTTGCACTTTGACATCGGTGAACACGTGTACCTCCGTGTGTCTCCGATGAAGGGCGTGCACCGGTTCGGCGTGAAGGGGAAGCTCGCTCCCCGTTTCATTGGGCCCTATGTTATCACCAAGAAGTGTGGACCAGCGGCGTGTAGAATGGAGCTACGGCATCTCTTACCGGTGTCCATGACGTTTTCCATGTTTCACAACTGAGAAAATGTCTGAAGCATACAGCTGCTGTTCCTACCGAAGATATCGGCAAGTTGCAACCGGATTTGACATATGATGAATATACGGTGGCAATAATTGATGAGAAAGCCAGAAACACGCGTAGCAGAACGTTGTGGTTCTACAAAATACTCTGGAGCAACCACACCGCCGAAGAAGCGACGTGGGAGAGCGAGGAGTTCCTTCGCTCCAATTACCCGGAGTTCATGGCGTCTCAACATGGGTAAGTCCCTATTACATCGCTGTCTCTTCCTTTGTAATCTCGGGACAAGATTCTTTTAAGGGGGGAGGGATGTAAAAGCCCAAGAAAAGGGACTTGCAAAAACTTTTCATCACCTCACAACACCACAGTTTTTGTTGTGGATATCTTGTGAAACATGGTGAAGAGCAAGTAACCTCCATTAAAAGAGTGTTTAGAGGGGAAAGTCTTCACTTTCACAAAGTAGGATTTCTACACATGAACATGAGAGGTTGAGCTCACCCCTAGAACTTAAAAAGTCTTGGGAAGGTTCAATCCAAGTTTCATGCAAATCCAACACTTTTTGAGGCACTTTTGGAGGTATTTGAAAAAGAGGCCCATTTGAATGTAAATTAAAATTGCAGCAACTTTCATCTATCAAATTCAAAAGTTAGCTTCATATTCAAACTCAGCACATTTTTCTGAGTTAGCCCACCAATTTTCATCCCCATTGGAGTTCATCTTCTCGGGAGCTAAATTTGCAATAATTCAAAACTGAATTTGAATTTCAGTTTAAACATGAAGCAAATTTAACCCAACAAAGTTTAAATTTGAGAACTCAAATTCAAACCAATACTTGGGGGCTAAGTCTCCCATTCAATGTTTAGTAGCTGGGGATATTTACAGCAGAAGGGGGAGAAAGAATTAGAGGGGAGAAGGGGGCCCACTGGTCAGCCACACAGGAGTTAAAACCGACTCAGTCACGCGGTCGAACACTTCTGTGGGCGCCAGCGCACGGGGTCGTCCCCGTCCCAACGTGACCCCCGCGCCACCTCCTGCTCGGGGGATGAGGGCGTCGGCTACAGAGCGTTCGATTGCACCGCTGGGCTGCGTGAACCTCCCCGTATCCTCTCTGTTCCACTGCATAAAAACACGGCACACTCGGTGTTTCGCCACCCACTGATTGCCGGCGTCCGAGCAACCCAGGCGCTCTCGTGCCCAACGATCAACACAAGAAACGACTGCCATAAGGTGCTGGTTCTGCTCGTCCCTACCGTTCAGTATTTCATGCACCGTTGGGGGAGAATTTCTCCCGGGAACGTTTCGGTGTTCTTAAGGCCGAGCTATACCAAATCCGGAAATTCGCGGGTGTTAGCTCATCACCGGGCATACCGAGCCACACACAGGCTCTACACCCTGCCACGACCACCTAGGATCAAAAACCAGCAGAAACCATGGGCTAGGGTTACGGTTCTTCGAAGTTTTCTGAGCACAGCCGATATCGGGCCTAGGTCGACGGTGAGGTCCTAGCTCCGGCCATTTTCATGGCCAACCGAGCTCATATTCGTGCTCAGCATGTTACGGCGGAGTTATAGAAGCAAACCGCTTGAGAAATAAGGCCCTGAGTAGCCCGGGCGACGTCGCTGGAGTAGAGAGAGGCACTGCCACCGCCGAGGGCATAGTTCCGGCCATTGCCGAGCTCCGGTGAGGGCACCAGCGTGTTCTCCGAGTCGAGTTAGGCACAGGCGGCAAGTTTCCGGCCGAGAGGTGGCCGGGAAGCCAGGACCGGCGAGATTCAGTGCGGTGCCGGCGAGGGGGCGGCGTGGGAAAAGGGGCTGGCGCGAGGAAGAAGACGACCCAGCCGGGCCCGCTCGTCAGTCGCTCAATACACAGGGTGGGGATTTTCTGTTGCACCGGATCATCTGTGAGAACACGGAGAACAGTCCTGTGGCCCCGTGTGGTGTAGCCGAGGTGGTGACACGTGGGAGCTGGGCCCGCTGTCAGGAATTTGAACATTCCCAGTTAATTCAAATTCCAGAATTTCCCCAAACTTTAGAACCTCATAACTTTTGCTAGGAACTCCAAATTTTGTGATTCAAATTGGCTTGGATTCATATTTTATAGATCTATCCGAATATGCAACCCAATTTGTATGAAACCAATTATTTAATTCTGGAAAATTCTTTAAATATTTTCAGCAAAATAATTTTAGAGGGAGTTTGGTTCATCCAAAAATCCTCAAATTTTGCCAGAATACTCCTTAGGATGTTAGTGAACCCCTGTAAAAGTTTCAGACTATTTGGAGTTCAGTTGACCAGGGCAATTAAGATTTGAAGGTGCTGTGTTCATTTGAATACAGAAACATTTTCAGAGAATTTCCAAAACTTGGAAATTCAGTTCTGGGCAGATCTTAGCTCCAAAAATGCTAGGAAAATTCATGCAAACTCTAGGAGCTATAATTCAAATTGTAGTTCATTAGGTTGGGCATGAACAGGGGTGTTACCTCAGAATTAATTCTTCGTTGCTTATTTGCTAAAAGAATTATTCTGAACAAACACTCAATGAAAAGTGCTAAATTTTGATCCAGAGAGTTGTCTTGTGACAAGGAACTCACACAAAAATTCTCAGCTCCATTGGAGCTCTGGATCACCCCTGCTCTGTTTAACCACTTGAGGTGATCAATGTGGAAGAGGGGGATAACCACTTAGCACTTAACCATGTGCTTAGGTCCAAACCCAAACCACTAGCCCCAGTTTCATTTTATACTCTTGAACAGAGTTCCAGTTGTTAGAAACTTGTTATTAGAACTAATAGCAGAAGCATTACAATACACTTATGTGCATATCGATTAACATGTAGTATTTCATTAACGCGTAGTCGCTGAAGGCGAGGAAGCTCCGGAGGTACTCGACTTCCTATTTCCGGAAGAAGAACTAACTCCTGACCAGCAGCAACAAGGCAAGCCCCGGTTTGCATTAACCTTTTTATAAGTTTTACTTTGTTTACATATGTCATATGAAGTGTGAATGTGCATTAGGTATAGGATGGATGGAACCCCACTTGCATGACCAGAAATTTTTCATAAGAGTGAGGGTAGTGTCTAAGACCTCGAGTAGACATGCTATGCTTAATGTTTCATAGGACTTCGGTACAAGTCGAGTAGTTGGAATCTACTCGCGAGATAGGCTTGGGACACACGGGTTCGGTTGAGTGATGTGAGATCACTTTAGTAATGAAAATGAGACTAGGCAGGGGCTACGGCGCAACAAGAGGAAGTCTTGTGTGCGCGGCCCTGTCCGTGTCGATTGAGGACCGATCCGTGTGCGGCCCACGCTGATCAAGTTTGAACGTACCGAAGGCATATCGGATATATGGGCCCCGATAAACCGATGTAGCCTAAACCGATATATGGGCCCACGCTGATCAAGTTTGAACACACCGATTTATAGGTGTAGGCTGAGGGCAGCTAGGTGGAAATCTGCCAACGGGCATAGAGAGATGCTCCGTGAGGGGAACCTCCTGCTCGTTTCGGTGCGACCGGTTCGACGTTTGGGCTGTTGGGTGAAAGGTTGTCCCGTACGACATCGAGTGAGCGTGCTGTGCAGCTCCACGAGCGGGCGTACGTGACGTGCTCTTTGGGTTTCCCTGCAGGTGTATATTGAGTCGATTCGCCATCCCTCGCAATGAAGAGTACCACTTGGTCACTGAGTCGTGACGTAGACTAATGAATGAAATGTTATGATTCAATATTGCTGTTATGATATAATTGTATTGCTACATGTGTGCCACCAAATATTGCTTACTAAATTTCAGATTCCTGAACCGTGAACTTGTTGCTAAAAGATGAATTAAGGATGAACTTATAGGCGTGTCCATTTGCTGCAATGTTACTATCCTATGTGCTTTGTACACCTCATGTAGAGTTTCATGCTTAGGCGAGTCGGTTAAGTCTTGTTGAGCCTTCGTGCTCACGGTTGCTGCTTAAGTGTTTTTCAGGTGAGGAGCCACCCACGGACTCGGAGTACGAGTCCACCGGCGAGGGTTACCCTCCGTCGGGGACCACGGCTGAGTGGGAGCCGTACACGCCGCGCTGAGCTGAGGAGTGCAGCTAGTGCGGGTTGCCCTAGGGCTGGGCAACCGACTTTTGCTAGGTAGGCGGGCGTGAGTTGTAGAATAGTAGACTTCCGCTGTGTAATAAAGACAATAGTTGGTAACTGAGTATTGTACCGTTTGTACAGTTCAGTTGTTTTCCCATGTAATATATTGTGTTCTTATCACGTGTGCTGTCGGGTGTCCCATCGTGCGGCACCACCCTCTGTGATCCTGGATGAGCGGACCCCAGTCCGCCACATCGTCCACCAAGCACGGGCCAGACAGCAGCCACGTGCTTCAAATGCGGTCATCCAGGACAATTCGCCAACAACTGTCTTGAGAGGCAAGGCGGTGGAGTGGTACCACAGTTTTCGGGGAGGAATCAGCTCCAGAACCTCAATAATGCACGGTGGGCAAATCCTAAGCCCGGCACCATCCACCAACTCGCCATAGAGGACGTGCCGGAGGGAGAGCCAATCCTTGCGGGTATGTTCCAACTCCACCAGCATCCCGCCATAGTGTTATTTGATTCAGGCGCCACACATAATTTTATTAGCCAAGCTTTTATTGCTAAACACAGCTTGCTAATACTACCGACCAAAAGTCCATATTTGATTTGTTCAACGGGTGGGAAGATTTCAGCAAGCATGACGGTTCCCAAAGTTCCATTATGCTTAGCGGGTAGAGTATAACCCACGTCTCTCATAGCTTTGGAGGGACAAAAGGTCGATGTCATCTTAGGGATGTCGTGGTTAACCCGCCACGGTGCTGTTTTAGACACCATCCTCCGAGTCGTGCATCTACATTCAGAAATGCATGAGTCAGATTCATTATTTCTGGACAGATTTAAACTTTTTAGCGGAAGCAACAAAAACCTCTCGGCAGAAAATCGATCTGTTAAAGAAACCTTATATGTGACTGATCTAAATGTGTTCAATCGTGAAAAAAGTAGTATATATTTTAGATAATCAAGTCATGAAGACACGACAACAAGAATCACAGAAATCCGTCAAGAAAAACTCAAGTTATGATCGAAAGATCAAACGTGGTTGAATCTGTTCTATTCGAGTAAAAACCCGATCTGCAACACTGCATTGAAAATCATGTAGATCATAAACTACAAAACCAATGACCGTGAAATTTTCACAGATGATATATAATCAAGTTTTTAAGACAACCCAAAAAGAATCACATCAATTGGATCTGTAAAACTCGAGTTATGATCAAAACCCCGAAGCACTGTCGTGCTGTCCAGAAACTCGATGAGAAAGACTTGACAAAAACAAGTCAGACGAACAAGGCACAAAAGCTCCTGTAAATTATGAATTTTATTGATCAAAACAAAAGAGGAACGGCCAAAGGTGGTCTTTCCACGAGCTCTGGCCTCCCTTGCTTATATAACCAGCCCAGAGGCCAATCCAATTCAAACTAGGACTCTAATCCTACTCAGTTTCTGAATCGAAATTTTCCATAACTACTCAGGACTCTTCTATACGCAGATAGAAGCAATTTTAAGACTTCCAAACACCTTAGGAACGTATACCACATTCCTGAAACAACTCAATTTCGTGTCCCACACAAAATCCTATCATAACCAACTCAAATCTTTCCATATTTGAGCCATTAGCGACTCAGCCGCAGCCTGAGTCCATAATCCAGCCGGTTGGACCTTTCCTACCAATTCTTTACGTCCACATCTCTCCATCACGCCTTGGAACCATGTTGCCACGTCCATGAACTCCTTGCACACATGAAAACACCTTCCAATGACGTCCACGATACCTTCATATGCATTGTTCTTGATCCAAACATGCTGCGCATCCTCCCGATCAACTCAACCACAATTCCTCATGAACTTGGTTGTTGAACCTCATCTTCTCCCTAAGACTAGTTCAATGGATCCCGTCACCAGCCATATCTTGAACTCAAGCAACACCTGCACATGAATAAACAACCAATACTTTCGAGCACAAGTCCGCGACTTGACTCACATTAGTTCCGAAAACCACAACACCTTACGTGAACACCTCACATAAGCATGTTGCAAACCATAGCAAAATGTTAACCACCGTAAGCAGACATAACACTTCAAAAACTTAGTAAAAGAATACTTAGCAAACTTTCCATAGATGTAAAGCAAGTTCGAAACATTTGCATGGTAAAAACAGAACCATTGCGGTTTAGCTCCGGACCTTGCCAAAGCTAATCGGACCTTGAGCCGGAGCTTACCAAAGCTAGCAGAACAAAGTACCGGAACTTACCAAAGCTAGTCGAACCTACCACCGGAGCTAACCAAACACATGTCGGACCTATCCATAGCAAGTCGGAACTTACGTCGGATCTTGTCGGAGCTCGGACCTAGAGTCAGACTTTGACAAAAAGAGTGTTTTGGCAGAATTCAAAACTTACATCATCATAGCCAATGTATTCAGCACACATTGGTCTCACAGTCTAGAAAGGCATCCAGCCTTATCTCCAACCTCAAGGGAACCTTCAGTATCCTCCGCTGCAACAACATCAAGCTCAACCCGGAAAAGTGTGTGTTCAACGTCCCCCGAGGTAAATTGCTCGGGTACATCATCTCGGAGTGCGGCATCAAAGCCAACCCCGAGAAGATCACAATAATCACCAGAATGGGCCCCATTAGTGATGTCAAGGGCGTGCAGAGACTGATGGGCTGCCTAGCAGCCCTGAGCCGCTTCGCCACCTGGCTCGGGGAGCGGGGGCTGCCGCTCTACACGCTCCTGAAGAAGTCCCAACTGTTCAAATGGACAGAAGAAGCTCAGAAAGCCCTCGATGACCTGATGGTTTTCCTAACCAATCCTCCAATACTAGCATCGCCCGAACCAAACGAGCCCCTCTTCCTTTACATCGCGGGCACTAGCGAAGTGGTCAGCACCACCGTCGTTGTGGAGCAGGAGGAGCCCGAGAACATCCGCCGCGTTCAAATGCCGGTCTACTTCGTGAGCAAGGCGGTGTCCGATTGCGAGTATAGCACCCTCATATTCATCTGAATGCATTGCATATAGAGAAGCACTTAGAAAAAGAAACAAAAGAGAAAAAGGAGCATAGGAATAAATAAATAAATAAAAGAAAATAAAAATAGGAAATAAAATGAAAGAAAAAAAGAAAAAGAAAAAGAAAAAAGGGGAAAACCTGGCCGCCCATAGTCCCTCCAATTTCCCCCTAATTTCCTCCAAATTTCCCTCCCTAATTCCCCCGCCCCCATAAATCTCCCCTAGGGAATTTTTCCCCACATTTAGGGATTTTCTCCAAATTTTTGCTGGACCCAAAATCCCTAAGGATTTCCCCCCACATTTAGATTCCCCCCTTTTGGCCGCACCCCCTTAGGGGAGAAAACCCTAGCTGCAGCCCCCAATCCCCCTTTAGGGATTTTCCTCTCCCCCAATTAATCTCAGCCCTTGATGGAAAATAGTTGGTTAAATCCTAACCCCTAGCTCCCACTTTTCCTCAAGTTAAATCCCAGCCCTTGATTAAAAGATTTCCTGAAATCCTAGCCCCCTTTGTGTAAAAGTCCCAAAAATGTATATGAATAAAACCGAGGTTTGAATTCATATGTGTGGCAAATTCATGAAAAATGGGACTTGCTAAAACTTTTTTTCATGCAAAGTGCTACATGGATGTTCATCCAGAAAGAGGCTCACATTTTCATTTGAAGGTGTTGATCCAACAAGGACTTAAATACCTCTTTGCATGAAAGATTAAGAATCAGATTTCAAATTCAATGTTCACACCAATTTGTGGACAAAGACTTTGAAGACTTATGCAGCCCTATATTTTGGCAGTGTGGAAGTTTAGGGTGGCAAACTTGTCATTTGAGGGTGGGCTTAAAAAGGAACCAAATAGAGGCATTTCCAAATTCAAACCGAATGCAAATTTGCTATGCAAATTCAATCTGAATTTGACGAATTCAAATGCTAGCGAACTTTTCAAATTCAAATTCTACCCACCTTTCAAACTCAGAATTTTGGAATTTGAGAGGATTAACTTGAGGAGATCTTTTGGGGATGAAAGTGGAGTGGACCCCACATGTCATTGTGATACAGAGGTGGCTTGCAACTAAAGCAAACAAGTTACTGTGCTCTGTTTTTCTCAAACCGACCGAGAGCCACCGTGTGCCACGGAGAGCAGCGGCGCCACCTCCTGCTCTCTCCTCTCAAGCGGTGGTGACCGGTTGAATGCCTCCTCGTGCTCTCTACGTGATCCACTCTCCCTCAGACAGAGCAAAGCATCCTTTGCTTTCTCCTCCACGCGAGCAACACAGAACAGAGAACTCACCGCCGCACTCGCGCTCACTCACCTATGAGCTGCTGGACAGCACCACGAGCCCAGTTCCCACTTCCCCGACACACAAACCGCTGAGCTCCGGCCTCCCTTACCCTAAAAACAACTCATCCACGGCGACCAAACACATACCGGCAGTTGGCTTCACGTGGACAGTCCTCCACAGCGGCTGTCGCGCCCAAGCAAGCACGGCCACGGGAGCGTGATACTATGGTGCTGCTCTCCTCCAAATCTTGGAGCAAACTGTGGATCATCGCCAGCTAATTTGAAGATTTTGCTCCGGCGGCTTCAAACCGAGCGTCCAGTACTAGACTTCAAAATTCTCACTCCCTAATCCTCCATAGTGTGGGGACCACCCGTGGTTCACCCACTCCAAGATTGCATAGGGTGGTGCCGTACGATGCAGCACCCAACAGCACACACGAAAAGAATAAAGAACAACATACAAACTTTTATTTGATATAAAACAGCGGAAGTCTTTTACAAAACATAATTATACAGCGGAAGTATTCTTTATTAACACTCTCTCATTCTAACTAAGCAAAAGGGTAGCTGTCCAGCCCGGGGACGCTACACACTAGCAGCATGGAACCGGATATCACGGCGGCGTGCAGGGCTCCTGCTCGGCCGTGTACCCCGTCAGGGGCATCGCCTCGTCCTCGGACCCCTCCTCATAGCTCTCACCTGCATACAGCTCAAATATTGCAACGGTGAGCACGATGGCTCAGCAAGGCTTAACCGACTAGCCTAGGCATGGAACTCTACATGCAGGGATGTGTAAGATAGGAAAAAGGACTTTGCAACAAAGACACGCCTATAAGTTGATCCTTACTTTCAGTTTTATAGCAGCAGATTCATGTGCCTTAGGCAGCCCTCACATCGGAAGTCCACAATGAAACAAGAAACGCTTTCCTCCGATGTGGTGATGCCCAAAGCGGAAAATAAACTTAATTATCTCTACATCTACAGCAGACATGGTTTCCAAAACATTAATATATCATCAAAGCATATTATCATTCATCTGGCTTACTTCACTTCTTACTACGTCACAGAACAGTGAACAAGCGGTACTCAAATAACCGCGAGGGACGGTGATTGCAATCAGGAGACACCCCGACAACACGTTGCATATACCCACTTTCAGAAGCGTGATTCCACACCCCTTCCTACTCTGTTGTATGCAACAACCTTTCAAAGGCAACCCAAATGCCGAACCGGTCCATCCGTAACGGACAGGAGGTCCCCGCGTGGAGCGTGACTGTGCCCACCAGCAGATGTGCACCTTGCTACCCTCAACCCACTCATATTTACAGTTGGGTAAGCCTCGACACCCAGGTTAACCATTTACATCGGTTTTCTGCTTATGTCATTATGCCATCCGGTACTGTTCGATACTTGTTCAGCAGGCCCGCACACGACTCGGTCCTCAATCGACAAAAACAGGGCACTGCACATGAGACCTCTGCTCACTGCTTCCTATCCCCCCTGCTGGGTCTCATTTTCTCCACTCTTAAGCCATTTTCTATTCTGACCAAACCGTGTGATAAAACCTTACCTCGCGAGTAGATTCCACCTACTCGACTTCTACCGAGGTCCTAAGCATATTAGCACGGCATTCTCTACTCATCGAGTCTGTAAACTACCCAACCCTCCATAGGATTTAAAATGTTATGCAAGTGGGGTTTCAATCACCCTAACTCTAATGCAAACATTCACCCTAGACATAAGTGATACAAATAAAGAATTTGCAAAGGTACTTAAATGCAAACCGGAGCTTGCCTGGTTGCGAGTCAAAGGAGAAGTTAGCGTCGGGTGGCAGGACGTCCAAAGGCTCTGGTGCGGCCTCAACTTCGGTCACTAAATGAAATGTAGCCAAATATATGTATAAGTATAAAGGATTTATAGGAATTGAAATTCTATTCATAGCTACTGCTATTTAGGATCCTTAATTGGCTTTGGGATTTTTACAGTGAATACTAGACTCTCTAAGGACGATCTGAGCAAAATTTGGAGAATTTTCATTGCACCTTGTGGTCTCCAAAATTCCCACAAGCACAAGGCTTCTCTGAATTTTAAGCCCAGATCAGGAGCTTTGACATAGCTAACAGTGGAAGATCTGATTAGGGTAAGTCTCCATGATTATAACAAAATTTGTTTCACCATTTTTGGAGCTACCAACAGAGAGATATGAATTTTTGGAGTTGGGTAGGAGTTCTGGAAAAGTTTTTGGTTAAATTTGAATTTCCAAATAAATGCTGACCTTTGGAAGGAAATTTAGCCTAGCAAATGAACTCCAATGAAGCCCAAATTTTTACTGGAGATCAGTTATTATGAAAAGGATTTGCTTCCCAAATTTGGGAATGTTTCATAAAGAATTGCTCCTGTAATAAATCTCTAAAGTATATATAAAAACAATTCTACAGAAATTCCTTGGCATTTTCATAGCAAGCAATTTTTTCTCTGTGAAGTACTCCCCATGAGGATTCCAACAAAATTGGTTTCACCCTTTTTGGAGTTTTCTACACAAAGTTATGGGTCTCCAAAGTTTGAACTGAATTAGGAAAAATCTGGAAATGTTTAAATCCTGGCTGTGGGGCCCACCCGTCAGCTCCCACTTCTACCTCGCGCCAAACAGAGGAACCCGCGGCGTTGCTCCGGCGAGGGTGGCGGGAAAGGTCTTCCCGGCCGCCTCCCGGGCCAAATCTCGCCGCTCCTCCATTATTTACCCCGCTGAACACGCTGGTGGTGTCGCCGGCGGCCAAAACTCACCGGAAGATGGCGCGCCTCGTAGAATGACCTGGAGTACTCATGAGCACTCGTCTCGCCTTGCTTCACCGCCAGAAACTCCTGGGGCTTCCTTTCCATAACACCGGGAGGTATATGATAGGCGCGGAAAGCCTCCCGGAACTCCGTCCATGTGACGGCATGGCCAGCCGGCAATGAGGCGATGTAGTTCGCCCACCATGTACCAGGTTCTCCTTGAAGCTGTTGCGCTGCATACTACGCCTTCTGGTGTTCGGTGCACTGTAGCAGCCCGAACGCCTCCAGAGTGCGGATAAAGCTGTCCGCCTCCAATGGTTCTTCGGCCTCCGTGAAGACCGGTGGATGGGTCGCCAGGAATTCTGAATAAGAACTTTGTTGGGGCTGGTGTTGCCCATTGTCTCGGCGTCCTCCGTGATGGGACACATTCTGCTGAACTAGCATCCGCAGCAACTCGGTTTGCTCGTCGCGCGAGCCGAGCTCTGCGGCGAGAACCTCCGCAAGATTTCTTGGAAGTTCTGGCGGTGGAGGAGGTGGTTTCTGCTGCGTCGTGGTTTGCTCCGGAGGGGGAGACTCATCACCACGAACCTGACTCGGACCTCCCTCCTCTTGCGTGGACCGTGTACGCACCATTCTGCATTCATACCATTCAAACGATCAGCACATGTTGGTTTATTGCATCCAGTTTATACAATAGTAGTGCGAGAATGGAATAAATGATACGCATAACAATCACATATAGATAAAGTATAAACTTTATACAACATATACATCCCTGGACCATGTCACACGATCGAGTTCCAATGTATTGAACTTTATGGGTTAAAAGTTCATTTCGACCATCGTAGGTCGCCACGGGATGTTAAGTGTGTTAGCATGCGTAATTCCTCGCTATTGTACTGGACCCAAACATGCACTAGCTCAAAGTGATACGTCGAATGCATAAACTTTTCGACTCCACTCACTGTTTTACAACAGCCACTGGATATCGAAAGGTGAAACTAAATGTTTTGGGTTGAAAAAACTTCAATATGATGTTCTGTCCATTTTCTGGCCCAGCAGACCAGTTGGTAGAATTTAACTGTTTTGGCCACTTTGGTGGCAAAATCTGAACTAGAGATCAACAACAAAGTTGTAGAGGACTCAAAAAGGAATCCAGATTGTATTTATTTGCCTCTATAGCCTTCCTAGTTTGTGAGTTATGACTTCTAAAAGTTGACAGAACTTTCATAGGAATTTTGACCGCACCTCCTTTGCAAGTGGCTGTTTTGTTCACAAAATTCCATCTATTTCTGCCCTCCAACTAGGAAAACACTGAACTACAAAGTTGTATAACATTTCCTATAATTTCCAACGGTGTCTTGCTTGACCCATAGAAATTTTTCTACATAAAGTTGTGGTTGAAATACAGAAAATTCCAGAGAGTATTTTGGTCTGCCCTGTTTCTGGACAGTACCTACTCATCTGAGATTTTCATCCATTTGGAGGGAGATTATGTTCTGGAACTCTACAGAAAAATTGTAGAGGACTTCAAAACCCTTCCATAATGGTATCCCACACCTCCATTGGTTCAACCAATCCTATGTTATGCCCTGTTTATGTTCAGCAAAATTTCTGCCGAAAACAGGGGAGGTTGTTCCTAAGTCATTGAAATTGAATCTATACTCCCAATTGACTCTTAGTTCAATATAGGAGTTCACTAACCCCTAAATGGAATCCTAAACCTCATTTTAACTCTTTTATTTAAAAATATCCTTTTATGCAGTCTCGGTACTATGTTTCCTCACCAAAGAAAAAATCCTAAGCCGGTATTCCGCCATATACGTGTCAAATGGTGGAACTAAGAACGTCACTCACAAACGGTTTCTACACGTCATGCACTAACGTGGTTAATGTACTTGCAGAAGAACACACAATAATGATGCACACAATGGTTTTTGTCATTTCAGGCAGTTCCATATTATAGTAAAGACATATGGTCCGTATCATTGCCATACGGATCGTCTTTGATTCAAGCCACGTCTCAAGGTACATGGTCGTGTTTTCACACCACACGACGGGGAACCTGAGTAGAGTGCGAATGGGTCGTCACGGTTGAGAATTTTATCAACCCAACGGATACCACCTACTGCCTCATGACCGTTGAGGCACGCCGATGGAGAGCGCTGCGTATGGCCCTTTGAACATTGAACGTTCAAGAGTTGCATACTATTGTGTTGCTAACCACACGATGGGGTATTCTCGCTTTTGCCTAAAGCACGCTGGACATCAGCATTTTCATATGCTCTCAGAACCATTGAGAGGTTCAGAGACTCATATTCACTACCGTGCCAAGCCACGGTATACCCTTCCATACTATTACTCGTATGGCAAGTTACTGACACGACCCCACGGTCTTGTCGAGCCAGGATCACGCTGAGGGGTGCTGCGTTGCACAGCACCGGATAACACACATCAAAGGTACAAAGCGGAAGCGAAACTTTTATTACATAAAGTGGTTTATGAACATTTGTACATCAAAATAAGTCCAGTCTACACTCACGGGCGTAGACTACGCATCAAGTCCACGTCCAGCCCTTGAACGTGTCCTTGCTAGCACACACGCATACTAACTCTACGGCGTGCACGACTCCCATTCGACGAGGTTCCCCTCCTGGGGTTCCGTCTCCTCTTCGGGAGTCCCTTCCTCATAGAACTCTGCAAAAACTTCAAACACAAGCAGTGAGCACGAAGGCTCAGCAAGTCTGACCCGTCTCTCCTAAACATGGAACTTCTACATGAGGGGTGATGGGTTGCATGAGGTAAAAATCATTTGCAAGGACTCGCCTAATTAGTAGAACCTCACTTTCATGTTTTAGCAGCAGGTTGTGGAGAACCTTACGCTAAGGCACATGAGAGAGCCGCAATCAAACAAGAAACGCATTTCTCTCATGTACTTTGCCCAAAGTTTAAAAGGAACTTTAGTTAGCTCTAAACTACAACAAACCATTAACAAGCAAAGTCCAGCTTTCAATCAGCAACATTTTAACATGTAACTAGTCTGTTCTTTCTACGTCACGGTACAGTGAACAAGTGGTACTCACTGACCGCGAGGGACGGTGATTATAATCGATTTACACCTGCAGGGTTACCCGAACAACCCGTCACGTACGCCTGTACTCGATGTTGCCTACAACAACCATCACTGACACTGTACGCAACTACCTTTCACCCGTCAGCCAAATATTGAACCGGTCCCATCGTCCCGAGCAAGAGGTCTCTGCACGCGCATCTCAGTGCTGCCAGCCGATTTACACCTCGAGCTCTCAACCTACCCTCTGAACGACGGGCAATGCCTCAATACCCAGCTACCCGAGTTATATCGGTTTCCCGGTTCCCATAGCCGGTAGGTCTTCGGTACTGTTCTAGCTTGTTCAACAGGCCCGCACACAGCTCGGTCCTCAATCGACACAAGCGGAGCTATAGCACACGGGCCCCAAAGTCCTGCTGCCCTTACTCTCTGCTCGGTCGCATCTTTCTTGCCATGTGTATTATGTGCTATCTCTACCCGAGTCGAGTGCCTCTAGCCTATGCTCGCGAGTAGTTCCAACTACTCGACTTGTACCGAATCCTACTCTATCTTAGCATTACAGTAGCTAACAGGGTTTGCAATCCTAACCCCAACCCATGGTTTTCTTGGCTATGCAGTTGGGTTTTCAAACAAGACTCTAATGCAAAGAATAAGGTATTCAAGTATGTGCTCAACACAATAAAAACTTGTAAAAAGGTAATGCAAACCGGAGCTTGCCTTGCTGCTCTTGGTCGTAGGCTAGCTGTTCCTCCGGAGTAACGAAGTCTAGGACTTCGGGTTCCTCCTCGACCTTAGCGACTACATGATATAAGAAGTACATGTATTAAATTAATGCATTTGAATTGACTTTTAAACTTGTGAAATCTATAACTCTTAATAGACAGACACCATGCCTGTGAAACTTTGACTGTGGCTTGGTTATAACCTAAACCGAGACTTGGTCAAGTTTTAGTTACAACAAAGCTCATTTGAGCCCTCCACAATTAATTATGTACTTGACCTTAATTGAAGGCTTTTAGGGTGTTCTAAGGATTTTCATGAAACAAACTATGACTTTCTGAAAACTAGATTTTCAGAGGGTTCTAATGGATTTGGTCTCACTTAATTTGAATGTTCCTAACTAAAGATATGAGCTAAGCAATTTCAGAGAAGATTCTGAAAATGTTTCTGAACATTTTCTATTTTCTCTGGAACAGTTTCACTAATAACACCATTAGATGGACCAAATGAGATCAATTGGATCTGAAATGTTTATGGTAGTTCAAGGATATTTTGGAGAACATCCCAGAAAAATTTCAGAATTTTCCTCCAAAGGATTCTCCATTTAAAATTCCAAACAGTTTAAATTTTGAGGAATTAATTCTGGAGAAATAAGGGTTTTCACGAAGTGAAACTTGATTTGCTGGAAAGTTCTCAGAGAGCTGAATACAACAAAATTTAGTTCACTCGATTTGGATCTTTCTAGCCAAAGTTATGAGGATTTGAAGTTTGAATGAAATCTGAAAATTCGGGGAAAAGTTTAAATCTGCAGGGGCCCGCGTGGACACGTGTTAGGCGCGGAGGCGACCGCACACTGAGGCCCACAGGGTCTTTGCGCGCCAGCACACCCGATCCCGGCCACACCCGATCCCGATTTAAAATTTTGAGCCGCTGACGCGTGGGCCAGCCGACTTCGTCTTCCTCCCGACGCCCTCTCGCGCCCGCGCCGCCTCCCCTCGCCGGAGCAGACTCGGAGCTCGCTGGACTGTCGCTGCTGTCCATCGCACGGTCTGAAACGCGCCGCCAGGGGGTTGTCGACGTCGAGGAACACGTCTGTGGGGTTAGCACGAGCTGGCAGTGACCGGAAATAGCCCGGCGACGTGCGGCGGCCTCGGTTGAGGTTCGGCGCCGTCGGCCATGGGTTCTAACCAGCCATAGCCTCGAACAATCGGTTCTACAGCATCAGTATACCTCTAGGAAGCTCGACAAGGTGTCAAATGGGTTCAAAGACGGTGGCAAGCCGGTCGGCACCGTGTGACCGAGCGTGCCCGCCATGAGCGCCCTTGATCGAGCTCAAAATTCATCATCCCTAGTCGGTTTCATACCACGGATGCAGAAAGGAAATTGATCGCCGGCTAGTCCAGCGCCTATGTGCAAGATTTGATAACTAAAGAAAGATCACAGTGCGAGAATTCGAAGAATCTGTACCGGAAGCTCGGTTTAAGGTCACCGGAGCAAAAGCTGGAAATTCGCCGTTGATTCTTCATGGTTTGCTCCCAAACTTGGAGGAGAGCAACACGGTGGTCGCACACTCCTGTTGCCTCCCTTGCTGGACTGTGAAAGCGCCTCTGGAACGCTGTCCACGAGCGCCTGACCTTCGGCTGAGGCTAGGTCGCCGCTGTGGCGATCGTTCTCGGGCAAGGGAGGTCGGAGCTCGGGGTTTTTGGCGTTGGGGAGGTGGAGTGCGATCTCAGGTTGCTGTCTAGCTGCTCAGGGAAGGAAGGGGCGATCATTTGCTGGTTTTCCCGATCGAGCAGAGAGCTTCGGGGAGAAAATCTGCCGCTGTTCGGGGTCCAGCGGTTCTTCGCCCGGGCTGAGGCGGTGCCGGTCGCATGGAGGCACGAGAAAGCCGCCCTGGGCGCCAGGGCGTGACGAGGGAAGCAGCTGGTGGCGCCGGTGGCTTCTCGGTGGCACAGCCGACAGCTGCTCGGTGGAATTTCCCACCGAGGTGTTGTAAGGGCCTCAGTTTTTGACACCCATTTGCAGTGTTCATCCCCACACCACACACCTCATTTGAGGAAAAATGATGAACACAAATAAAGAGCAAGTAACAATTATCAACATGCTCATTAGGGAACAAACTCACACATTGCAAAAGTGGTACTTCCCACATGTGATATAGATGGGCTGGACATATGAAAACTCCTACACTTTGCCAAGGATGTCCATGCCAAGTTTCACCCAAATTCAAAACATTTTTGAGGTCATCTTGGGTGTAGATAGGAAAGGGGCAGTTTGAAAACATATTCAAATTCAAACTGTTTTCACCCACTGAATTTAAAAGTGGAAGGCATATTCTTGCTCAGCACATTTTTTGTGAGCTCACACACCAATTTTCACTCCATTTGGAGTTGATCTTGACATGAGCTAAGGGGGAGAAATTCAAACTTTATTTGAATTTCAAACTGCACTTGTGCTGAAATTCATTCAAACCAAACCTCATTTGAACTTTGATCAATTCAAATGGCTCTTGGGTGAATAATTTGAGTTGCCAAGGGTAGAATAGGGTTCACTGTTTACCACAGCTGTTAGGAATAAATTTCAGAGGTTAAAAGAGGAGTGGGACCCACATGTCAGCCTCAGCCTCAAAGCAAACCGACTGAACCACAGTTCAGTCGGTTCCCGGCTGTTGTGCGCGCGCGCCACCGAAGGGGCCGGCCGGCGCCAGCTCCTGCTGCGTGCCCCAAGCCGGAGGCCAGCCGGCCGAGCTATTTATTCCCTCCCCGGCGTGCCTCAGTCACCATTTCCCCGAGCTACCGACGTGCGCGACTGCTTTTCCCACTGCCATCGCCGCCGCTCGAGTTCCTGCTTGATCAAGCCGATCGCAGCTCCCTCTTTCCATTCCAAGGTCCCAGCAAGGTACTAGCAACCATCCTCCATCCTTCCCATTGATAGAAATCGATTGAAACCGAGTGATATCGGCTGTGCCGAAAGATCAAACTCGGAACTGGAAACCGCCGCACCTCGGGCTCTCGTGGACAGCCCAACCTGGGCGTTGTCACGCCCGAGCCAAGGCACCCTTGGACGCGCAAGTGATCGGTGCTGCTCATCCCCGAGCCACAGCTCGAGTGGTTGCTCACCGGCGGCGAATTTCCACTTTTCCCCTTTCTGTGTGCAGAACGACCCTCGGGTACGATTCTGTTTAATTCGTACTCTAGAAAGGATTAGAGGGCCTCAGGCCACTCCCACACGAACTAGACACGGTGACGCACAAGTTGCCTTCACAACTCTGGGCCGGAGAACTTCTGTGCCCGGCGTAATTCAAGGTCTACTAATGGCGGAACGCACGGGGGGTATCGGGCGCACGGTGAGGACCTATTTCGGGCCTTCCCCGAGCTGCCCCGAGTTCATGTCGACCTTCTCTGAGGTCCACTGATGCTCCCCGACCGGTTTCCCAAGTAGCTGAGGCACTAGGAGCATCAGCCGACATGGCCGAAGTCGTTCCGATATGGCGGCTCGTCGCCGACCATGCTCCGGCCGTTGTCATGAGCAGCTGACCCTCGGATCATGTTCCCCAAGTAAAAGTAGGCAGGGGCGGCCAGAATCAAGAAGTTTGAAGCTGTACAGCAGCCGGCGGCGAGCTCTCCGGCGAGGTCCCTCGGCGGCGGAGCGCGGGTGTCGCGAGGTTGAAGAAGGGGGTGGACCCCAGCTGTCAGCGGCCGATATTTTAAATCGGGATCCGGCTGCGGCCGGGATCGGGTGTGCTGGCGCGCAAAAGCCTTGTGGGCCGCGGTGTGCTGTCGCTTCGGCGTGCGACGCGTGTCCCCTGGGCCCACGCGCGAGTTTAAACTTTTCCCCGATTTTCAGATTTCCTTCAAACTTCAAATCCTTATAACTTTGGCTAGAAAGCTCCAAATTGAGTGAACCAAATTTTGCTGGATTCAGCTCTTTGAGTACTTTCCAGAAAATCAAGTGTCACTTCATGAAATTCCGTAATTCTCCAGAATTAATTCCTTAAAGTTTAAACTGTTAGGAATTTTAACTGGAGAATCATTTGGAGGAAAATCCTGAAATTTTGCTGAGATGTTCACCAAAATATCCTTGAACTACCATAAAAATTTCAGATCCATTTGAGCTCATTTAGTCCACCTAATGGTGTGATTAGTAAAACTGTTCCAGAGAAAATAGAAAATGTTCAGAAACATTTTCAGAATTTTCTCTGAAATTGTTTAGCTCATATCTTTAGTTAGAGACTTCCAAATTAAGTGAGACCAATTCCATTAGAACCCTCTGAAAATCTAGTTTTCAGAAAGTCATAGTTTGTTTCATGAAAATACCTAGAACACCCTAAAAGCCTTTAATTAAGGTCAAGGACATAATTATTTGTGGAGGGCTCAAATGAGCTTTGCTGCAACTAAAACTTGACCAAGTCTCTGTTTAGGTTGTAACCAAGCCACAGTAAAAGTTTCACAGTCATTAGGTCTATCTAGTAAAGGTTATAGACTTCACAACTTCAAAGTTAATACAAAAGCATTTAATTAATACATACATTGTTCTTATCATGTAGTCGCTAAGGTCGAGGAGGAACCCGAAGTCCTAGACTTCGTTACTCCGGAGGAACAGCTAGCCTACGACCAAGAGCAGCAAGGCAAGCCCCGGTGTGCATTAACCATTTTATAAATTTTTATTGTTTTGAGCACATACTTGTTTTCTTTATGTTGTGCATCAGAGTCTTGTTTGGAAACCCCACTGCATAGCCAAGAAAACCATGGGTTGGGGTTTAGGATTGCAAACCCCGTTAGCCACTGCATTGCTAGGATAGAGTAGGATTCGGTACAAGTCGAGTAGTTGGAACTACTCGCGAGAATAGGCTAGAGGCACATTGCTCGGGTAGAGATAGCACATGATACACATGGCAAGAAAATGAGACCGAGCGGAGAGTAAGGGCAGCAGGACTTTGGGGCCTGTGTGCTGTAGCTCCGCTTGTGTCGATTGAGGACCGAGCCGTGTGCGGGCCTGTTGAACAAGCTAGAACAGTACCGAAGACCTACCGGCTATATGGGAACCGGGAAACTGATGTAACTCGGGTAGCTGGGTATTGAGGCATTGCCCGTCGTTCAGAGGGTAGGTTGAGAGCTCGAGGTGTAAATCAGCTGGCGGCACAGAGATGCGCGTGCAGGGACCTCTTGCTCGGGACGATGGGACCGGTTCAATATTTGGCTAACGGGTGAAAGGTAGTCGCGTACGGCGTCCGTGATGGTTGTTGTAGGCAACATCGAGTACGGGCGTACGTGACGGGTTATTCGGGTAACCCTGCAGGTGTAATCGATTATAATCGCCGTCCCTCGCGGTCAGTGAGTACCACTTGTTCACTGTACCGTGACGTAGAAAGAACAGGCTAGTTACATGTTAAAATGTTGCTGATTGAAAGTTGGATATTGATTGTTAATGATATGTTGTAGCTTAGTG
The DNA here is from genome assembly GCA_030760725.1 of Neostapfia colusana. Classification (NCBI taxonomy): domain Eukaryota; kingdom Viridiplantae; phylum Streptophyta; class Magnoliopsida; order Poales; family Poaceae; genus Neostapfia; species Neostapfia colusana. Next base: position 25,640,391 of record JASWHV010000011.1, read on the forward strand.
CTAACTAAAGTTCTTTTCAACTTTGGGCAAAGTACATGAGAGAAATGCGTTTCTTGTTTGATTGCGGCTCTCTCATGTGCCTTAGCGTAAAGTTCTCCACAACCTGCTGCTAAAACTTGAAAGTAAGGTTCTACTAATTAGGCGAGTCCTTGCAAATGATTTTTACCTCATGCAACCCATCACCCTCATGTAGAAGTTTCATGTTTAGGTGAGACGGGTCAGACTTGCTGAGCCTTCGTGCTCACTGCTTGTGTTTGAAGCTTTTGCAGGGTTCTATGAGGAAGGGACTCCCGAAGAGGAGACGGAACCCCAGGAGGGGAACCCCGTCGAGTGGGAGTCGTGCACGCCGCAGAGTTAGTGTGCGAGTGTGCTAGCAAGGACACGTTCGAGGGCTGAACGTGCACTTGATGCTTAGTCTACGCCCGCGAGTGTGGACTAAACTTATTTTGATGTAAACATGTTAATAAACTTGTTTATGTAATAAAGCTTCCGCTTCCGCTTTGTACCTTTGACGTGTGTTATACGGTGTTGTGCAACGCAGCACCCCTCAGCGTGATCCTGGCTCGACAGGACCAGTGGGGTCGTGTCAGCGTGGTATCAGAGCTCGCTTGAGGTTTAACACAGTACAAAGGTCTTCTTTTTCAAAAATCCAGTGAGGAACGAGTTAGTAGCCCGTATAAGGATGTTATTAGTATATAGAAAGTGGCTTATTAACTTATTTGTTATGTCGGAAAATCGTGCATCTCGGGACGTTCATGTCTTGGGGGGTGCACGTAAGCGCTGTCCACCAGTGCGCACAAGCTGAAGGGTGGAGCCCCACGGGTGGCAGGTAACCCGACCCGCTTTGATATCCTCTACGACTCTTCATGTCGTTTGGGGTATTCGAGCAACTTCTGTCCCTGGCGTGCGTGGTGCAACATGGGAGACCCCGTCACGTGGTCTGAAACGTGAACACGTAACTCAAGGCGTGTTTGGCTTGAGAACATCCGGGCGAGTGATGACGGCCGGGTGTACAAACTGTATGGATTCCGGGCTCGGTGTGCAGCCGAGTCTGATGATTGTTTGAGTTTCTGCAGGTAGCCTTACCACGAAACGGTAGACGTGTAGCATCCGTGTGCGAGTGACGAGTAGTGCCACTGAACTAACGAAGCCGGCTAAATCCGGTATAGGTTTTTCCTTTGTGAGGACGTAGTACCGACATAATCTGGTGACGCCTCGACGTCACACCCAACTAAATGAACAACTTCATTTAAAAACTTGAAGGTTTTGATCCAAAGTAGTAAAACTTGATGTAACTCCTTCCCTTGAACAGGATATTCAAAGTTAATAAATTTTCAACTTATAGGATGTTAAGGACAGAGCACTCTGTTTTCAGCTAAATCAAGGCTGAAGTTAATCAGAGGTTAGAGGTTGAGTTCTTTCGAGGTTGGGGTCGTATGATACATTTCTGGAAAGCTTTGGAGGAGCTTTACAACTTTTCTGTTGAGTTCCAGAGGTGTTTCATCCCTTAACCACTCGAAAAATGCAGTAGAGTTGAAACTGTCCAGAAAACAGGACGGAGCAAAGACTCTCTGTAGACTCTCTGTAAATTAAGCATAACTTCCTGCATAAAAATCCAAAAATAGAAAATGAGGTGGTTCTGGGAAGCTTATGAGATGGGTTACAACTTTGTAACAGAAAGTTTTGTCAGATTAGGAACAGAATTAACTGGAATTCTTGGATCAAATCAGTACCTAAGGCAGGGAGGTGCTGTCCAATTGTTCCCAGAAATTCTGTTAACTTTGACATCTCATAACTTTTGAACCAGAGCAGATCTTAGGCCAACCAAATACTTTCTGGAAAGCTATTGAAGTTAACTTTAACTTTGATGTTGAGCTCCAGGACTGGTTTTGCTTTTAACCTGGCCTAAATCAGATTGATATGGAAACTGGTCAGGGCTGTCATGGGAACAGCAGATCAGCAGTCAAATTTGTTTAAAAATTTGAACTATGTTTCCAAGTGTTAAGGGTTCAATGACATATCTTATGTTATAACTCAATGGTTTACTGTTTAAATAAATATTTGACATTTCTCAAATATATTTTTACAGATGGCAGCAGATAAACGGTTGGAGAACGGGTGGGTAGTTTCCCACTGCTCTGACCGTAGCGGCTACCCGGGAGCATTGTGGCTAATGCTCCAATATTTCGGGTACAACCAGATGCCGCAATACTTCGCCAAGGAAGAAGGCGAAGAGGGGAACAAGACGTGGACGATCCATGTCGAGGTTCCTGCAGGGCCTACGCCACCCGGTTGGGTGCCATTCACCGTCACGGTGAGAGGAAGACAACCGGAAGGGATGTGGCAAGTGGCAGCCCGTGACACTATGTCACGTTTCTGCCAACTACACGTACAGGCTATGGAGGGAACTCCATACGCACTCGTTCCGGTGGAGGGACGAGCTCAGCATGTGTGGGAAGAGAGGTACCTAGAGGCAACAAACCCGAGTTGCCCAAGGTACAACCCCGCGGAGGCAAATCTCAGCCTCCAAATGAGGGCGGGAAACGCTGTGATGGACAGCCAAGCTGTTCATACGGAGCATCTCGCCACCAAGCTCAAGGAGAGCACAAGCCGTGGAGATCATTTTGAGAGTGCTCACAGTGCACTCCGCAATGTGCTCCTTCCGACGATCAAGCGACTGAATGAACAACACAATCAGTTGCGTCGTCTGAAGAAGGCAAAGAAGAAGAGCCGTGTTGACATTGCGGCGTTGCAAGAGCTGGTGCAGACCCTAACCCAGCAGAATGAGGACCTTGCTCAAGAGCGGGACGACGCTATTGAGGAAGGACAAGGCTGGGAAGAGGACTACAACCAGGCTATGGACGAGGTGCATGCATTGCAGGACCTCGTGCCCCCGGTGTTAGGCATACCGGTGGTTTTGGGTCTTCCAGCAATGGGAGAGCCCGGAATGGGAGAAGAGGTGGTAGATCCAGAGCCACCAGCAGAAGTACCGGAGGAGGACGACCCACAGGAGGTCGAGTTCTACTCCGAGTAGGGGGTTACGGTTGCCAAGTAGGGCAGCTAGGGTAGCGTAACCCAACTTTTGTAATCGGTGACATGTCGTGTAGACAGTAGTTTATGTATAGGTAGTGACGACATGAGCACGACTTCTCGGAGATCCGAGAATAATGTATCTTGTATAAAGTTTATGCTTTATCAATATATGTGAATGTTGTGCAAGTTAATCATGCGTCGCTTCAATACTTACTCCTGTTTATGGAATTTTGAGTAAGACATGTGCTAATTGCTGCTGTGTTGAATTTCAGAATGACGCGTACTCGTGCCAACCCCGATGTTGGAGGTACTAGACAAGGGGGAGAGACCTCCCAACCACCTCCCGAGGACTCCTCGGGACAGCAGCAGCAACAGCAACAGCAAACACCGCCACCGCCACTGCCAACGGTTACATTGGCCGACATTGTCGCGGCAATGGCGGGTTCACATCAGCAGCATACAGAGCTGCTGCAAACGTTAATTGCGAATACGTCTCGCCCAGAGAGACGTCAAGATCGTGAGGAGCGCCAACAGAGCTCCTACTCTGACTTCCTGGCGACTCATCCCCCTGTATTCTCAAGGGCGGATGAACCACTTGACGCGGACAACTGGCTCCGCGCCATAGAGATGAAGTTCGGGCTGCTCCAAATCAGCGAGCAGCGCAAGACTCAGTTCGCGGTCCAGCAGCTCCAAGGATCCGCGAGCGCGTGGTGGGCCAACTTTTGTGCTTCACAACCCACCGACCGAGTGATGACCTGGGCGGAGTTCCGGACGGCCTTCCGGGCCTATCATATACCGCCCGGTTTGATGAAGAGGAAGACGCAGGAATTCCTACACCTGCAACAAGGGAGCCGGAACGCGCTGGAGTACTCCAGAGCGTTCAACGATCTCGCACTCTACGCGTCGTATCACGCAGATACGGACGAGAAGCGGCGGGACCACTTTTACCAGGGGCTTAACCCGCTCCTGAAGGACAAGCTGGCGATGTTCAATCGCGGCAGCCTCAACGACATAATTGATGCTGCGATTGTTCAGGAAGACTCCGGCAAGGAGTTGGCGGCGGCAGAGCGAAAGCGAAGCGCGCCGCAGAGCAGCGGAGAAGGAGGCGGTCCTTCTCAGAAGTTTCGGATGGTGAATCGCCCACCATCAGGTCCGTGCTGGCAGCCACCACAGCGGTCGATGCCGTTCCGCGGTCGGCCGTATTCTTCACCGGCATTCCGGCCGGCACTGCCAGCACCACCGCAACCACAACAGCAGCAGCGGGCGATGCCGCGTGCGTTTGCGGCTCCGCAACGCATGCCGGGCTATCGTCCCCCGAGTACTCCACCAGCAGCGGCCACGTGCTACAAGTGTGGTCGTCCAGGACACTTCGCGAGCAGTTGCCCGGAGAGGCAAGGCGGCGGAGTGGCACCACAGTTTACGGGGAGGAATCAACCCCGGAACCCTACTAATGCGCGGCGGGCAAACCCTAGGCCCGGCACTGTCCACCAGCTTGCCATTGAGGACGTGCCGGAGGGCGAGCCAATCCTTGCGGGTATGTTCCAACTCCACCAGCATCCCGCTATAATACTATTTGATTCAGGCGCCACGCATAATTTTATTAGCCAAGCTTTCATTGCTAAACACAGCTTGCCAATACTACCCACCGATAGTCCATATTTAATTTGTTCACCGGGTGGGAAGATTTCAGCAAGCGTAATGGTCTCCAAAGCACCATTATGCTTAGCGGGTAGAGTGTACCCCACGTCTCTCATTATCTTAGAGGGACAGAAGGTCGATGTCATCCTAGGGATGTCGTGGTTAAACCGCCACGGCGCTGTTTTAGACACCGTCCTCCGAGTCGTGCACTTAAACTCAGGAGTGCACGGTTCTCACTCATTATTTCTGGACAGTCCAGAAATAAAACTTCCAAGTGTCTATCAAGCCACAACCATCAGATTGGAAGACATTCCAGTGGTCCGAGAATTCCCTGATGTATTCCCGGATGATTTGCCGGGGATGCCACCCGATAGAGAGGTGGAGTTCAAGTTTGAACTTGCACCGGGAACCATGCCAATATCCCGAAGGCCGTACAAGATGGCGCCCAAGGAGTTGGCTGAACTGAAGACTCAGCTCACGGACCTTCTGGAGAAGGGTTTTATTAGGCCGAGCTCCTCGCCATGGGGCTGTTCGGCATTATTTGTCAAAAAGAAGGATGAAACGTTGCGGCTTTGCGTGGACTACCGTCCATTAAATGCCGTAACCATCAAGAACAAGTACCCGTTGCCACGGATCGACATGTTGTTTGATCAGTTGGTCGAAGCAAAGGTCTTTTCCAAGATGGATTTAAGATCCGGGTACCATCAGATTAAGATCAGGGCTGAGGACATTCCAAAGACAGCTTTTTCGACAAGGTACGGACTTTATGAGTACCTGGTCATGTCCTTTGGCCTCACCAATGCTCCAGCTCACTTCATGTACTTAATGAACTCGGTGTTCATGCCGGAGCTGGACAAGTTTGTCGTGGTCTTCATCGACGACATCCTGGTATATTCCAAGTCGGAGGAAGATCACAAGAAACATCTGCGTATAGTCTTGCAACGGCTGCGGGATCACAAGTTATACGCAAAGTTCAGCAAATGCGAATTTTGGATATCGCAAGTGCCTTTCCTCGGGCATATCATCTCGGCGGAGGGTATCGCTGTGGACCCGAGCAAAATCACGCAAGTGCTGAATTGGAAATCCCCGAGAACTGTTCATGAGGTACGGAGTTTCCTCGGACTCGCGGGATATTATCGGAGGTTCATTCCGAACTTCTCGAAGATTGCCAAGCCAATGACAGAGCTGCTGAAGAAGGCTACCAAATATGTTTGGAGTCCAGCATGTGAAGCAGCATTCAAGGCTTTAGTCAAGCACCTGACATCAGCACCGGTTTTGGCGCAGCCAGACACAACAAAACCGTTCGATGTGTACTGCGATGCATCCGGCATTGGGCTCGGATGTGTGTTGATGCAAGACCGAAGGGTGGTCGCGTATGGGTCACGGCAGCTTAGGAATCATGAGCAAAATTATCCAACTCACGACTTGGAGCTCACTGCCGTGGTACTTGCACTGAAAATGTGGAGGCACTACCTACTCGGTAACCTCGTACATTTATATACCGACCACAAAAGCCTCAAGTACATATTCACTCAGAAGGAGCTGAACATGAGGCAACGAAGATGGTTAGAACTGATAAAGGATTACGAGATAGAGATCCATTATCATCCGGGCAAGGCAAACGTTGTGGCAGACGCGCTAAGCCGCAAGTCACACGTCAATAATCTGACCATCACACCGTTGGAAGAGAGCGAACCACCACTACATGTGATTCCACATGGAGCTCTCTACAACCTAGCTTTGATCCCCACCATCCGTGAAGAGATAGCGGCAGCCCAGAAGAATGACAAGGGCATATCACATTTGCGGAGACGTGTAGACAGTGGGGAGTTGAAATGTTTCCGGAAGGACGGAGACGGCGTCCTATGGTTCAAGGACCGGATCGTCGTACCCCGAAACCCGGAGTTACGGAAGAAAATCTTTGATGAGGCTCACTTATCAAAGTTTTCTATTCACCCCGGTAGCAACAAGATGTATCAAGAACTCAGAAGCAAGTTTTGGTGGACACGGATGAAGCGAGAGACTGCAAAATACGTGTCCGAGTGTGATACATGTCGACGGGTGAAGGCAGACCACATGCGGAAACCGGGACTGCTGCAACCACTGGGCATTCCTGCCTGGAAGTGGGAGGACGTGAGCATGGATTTCGTCGTCGGTTTACCCACCACCTTACAGAAACATGATTCTGTGTGGGTGATCGTCGATCGGCTCACCAAAGTTGCCCATTTCATCCCGGTCAACACCAACTACAACGCCAAGAAGTACGCTGAACTGTACATCTCACGGATCCTATGCTTATACGGCGTACCCCGTACTATCGTATCGGACCGGGGCACTTTATTTGTGTCCCGTTTTTGGGAGCAGCTCCACGCTGCCTTGGGGACGAAGCTGATCCGTAGTTCAGCCTACCACCCGCAGACGGATGGGCAAACGGAGCGGGTAAATCAAATCTTAGAAGACATGCTACGAGCTTGCGCTATCGACCACGGCAAGAACTGGGATGATCACTTGCCGTTAGCCGAGTTCTCGTACAACAATGGGTACCAAGCCAGCATCAAGATGGCGCCCTACGAGGCGCTATACGGGAGAAAATGCCGCACACCATTGAATTGGTGTGAGTCTGGCGAGAGGGTTACCTTCGGGATTGATCTTGTCAACAACGCGGAAGAAAAGGTTCGATTAATTCAAGCGAACCTAAAAGCCGCTCAATCCCGACAGAAACAGTATGCGGACCGGAGAAGGCGTCCGTTACAATTCGAAGCTGGAGACCACGTATATCTACGAGTGTCTCCAATGAAGGGCGTAAACAGATTTGGGGTGAGAGGAAAGTTAGCACCCCGATTCATCGGTCCATTCCAGATTACCGAAAGATGTGGATCGGTGGCATACCGGCTAAGATTACCAGAAGCACTTTCCGGTGTGCACGACGTCTTTCACATTTCCCAGCTGAGGAAGTGTCTCAAGCTATCAACTACCGTTCAGCTGGAAGACATTGAAGAACTGCAACCGGATCTCACCTATCGGGAGGAACCGGTGCAGATTATTGATGAAAAGGCCCGAACCACACGCAACCGTACGTTGTGGTTCTACAAGGTTCTGTGGAGTAATCACTCCATGGATGAAGCGACATGGGAGAGCGAAGAATTCCTTCGCACTAACTACCCCGACTTTCTCACGTCGCATATCCGGTAATTTTTCCACCGTCCTCTCTCTCATTTTCACCTTATAATCTCGGGACGAGATTCTTTTAAGGGGGGAGGAATGTAAGGGCCTCAGTTTTTGACACCCATTTGCAGTGTTCATCCCCACACCACACACCTCATTTGAGGAAAAATGATGAACACAAATAAAGAGCAAGTAACAATTATCAACATGCTCATTAGGGAACAAACTCACACATTGCAAAAGTGGTACTTCCCACATGTGATATAGATGGGCTGGACATATGAAAACTCCTACACTTTGCCAAGGATGTCCATGCCAAGTTTCACCCAAATTCAAAACATTTTTGAGGTCATCTTGGGTGTAGATAGGAAAGGGGCAGTTTGAAAACATATTCAAATTCAAACTGTTTTCACCCACTGAATTTAAAAGTGGAAGGCATATTCTTGCTCAGCACATTTTTTGTGAGCTCACACACCAATTTTCACTCCATTTGGAGTTGATCTTGACATGAGCTAAGGGGGAGAAATTCAAACTTTATTTGAATTTCAAACTGCACTTGTGCTGAAATTCATTCAAACCAAACCTCATTTGAACTTTGATCAATTCAAATGGCTCTTGGGTGAATAATTTGAGTTGCCAAGGGTAGAATAGGGTTCACTGTTTACCACAGCTGTTAGGAATAAATTTCAGAGGTTAAAAGAGGAGTGGGACCCACATGTCAGCCTCAGCCTCAAAGCAAACCGACTGAACCACAGTTCAGTCGGTTCCCGGCTGTTGTGCGCGCGCGCCACCGAAGGGGCCGGCCGGCGCCAGCTCCTGCTGCGTGCCCCAAGCCGGAGGCCAGCCGGCCGAGCTATTTATTCCCTCCCCGGCGTGCCTCAGTCACCATTTCCCCGAGCTACCGACGTGCGCGACTGCTTTTCCCACTGCCATCGCCGCCGCTCGAGTTCCTGCTTGATCAAGCCGATCGCAGCTCCCTCTTTCCATTCCAAGGTCCCAGCAAGGTACTAGCAACCATCCTCCATCCTTCCCATTGATAGAAATCGATTGAAACCGAGTGATATCGGCTGTGCCGAAAGATCAAACTCGGAACTGGAAACCGCCGCACCTCGGGCTCTCGTGGACAGCCCAACCTGGGCGTTGTCACGCCCGAGCCAAGGCACCCTTGGACGCGCAAGTGATCGGTGCTGCTCATCCCCGAGCCACAGCTCGAGTGGTTGCTCACCGGCGGCGAATTTCCACTTTTCCCCTTTCTGTGTGCAGAACGACCCTCGGGTACGATTCTGTTTAATTCGTACTCTAGAAAGGATTAGAGGGCCTCAGGCCACTCCCACACGAACTAGACACGGTGACGCACAAGTTGCCTTCACAACTCTGGGCCGGAGAACTTCTGTGCCCGGCGTAATTCAAGGTCTACTAATGGCGGAACGCACGGGGGGTATCGGGCGCACGGTGAGGACCTATTTCGGGCCTTCCCCGAGCTGCCCCGAGTTCATGTCGACCTTCTCTGAGGTCCACTGATGCTCCCCGACCGGTTTCCCAAGTAGCTGAGGCACTAGGAGCATCAGCCGACATGGCCGAAGTCGTTCCGATATGGCGGCTCGTCGCCGACCATGCTCCGGCCGTTGTCATGAGCAGCTGACCCTCGGATCATGTTCCCCAAGTAAAAGTAGGCAGGGGCGGCCAGAATCAAGAAGTTTGAAGCTGTACAGCAGCCGGCGGCGAGCTCTCCGGCGAGGTCCCTCGGCGGCGGAGCGCGGGTGTCGCGAGGTTGAAGAAGGGGGTGGACCCCAGCTGTCAGCGGCCGATATTTTAAATCGGGATCCGGCTGCGGCCGGGATCGGGTGTGCTGGCGCGCAAAAGCCTTGTGGGCCGCGGTGTGCTGTCGCTTCGGCGTGCGACGCGTGTCCCCTGGGCCCACGCGCGAGTTTAAACTTTTCCCCGATTTTCAGATTTCCTTCAAACTTCAAATCCTTATAACTTTGGCTAGAAAGCTCCAAATTGAGTGAACCAAATTTTGCTGGATTCAGCTCTTTGAGTACTTTCCAGAAAATCAAGTGTCACTTCATGAAATTCCGTAATTCTCCAGAATTAATTCCTTAAAGTTTAAACTGTTAGGAATTTTAACTGGAGAATCATTTGGAGGAAAATCCTGAAATTTTGCTGAGATGTTCACCAAAATATCCTTGAACTACCATAAAAATTTCAGATCCATTTGAGCTCATTTAGTCCACCTAATGGTGTGATTAGTAAAACTGTTCCAGAGAAAATAGAAAATGTTCAGAAACATTTTCAGAATTTTCTCTGAAATTGTTTAGCTCATATCTTTAGTTAGAGACTTCCAAATTAAGTGAGACCAATTCCATTAGAACCCTCTGAAAATCTAGTTTTCAGAAAGTCATAGTTTGTTTCATGAAAATACCTAGAACACCCTAAAAGCCTTTAATTAAGGTCAAGGACATAATTATTTGTGGAGGGCTCAAATGAGCTTTGCTGCAACTAAAACTTGACCAAGTCTCTGTTTAGGTTGTAACCAAGCCACAGTAAAAGTTTCACAGTCATTAGGTCTATCTAGTAAAGGTTATAGACTTCACAACTTCAAAGTTAATACAAAAGCATTTAATTAATACATACATTGTTCTTATCATGTAGTCGCTAAGGTCGAGGAGGAACCCGAAGTCCTAGACTTCGTTACTCCGGAGGAACAGCTAGCCTACGACCAAGAGCAGCAAGGCAAGCCCCGGTTTGCATTAACCATTTTATAAATTTTTATTGTTTTGAGCACATACTTGTTTTCTTTATGTTGTGCATCAGAGTCTTGTTTGGAAACCCCACTGCATAGCCAAGAAAACCATGGGTTGGGGTTTAGGATTGCAAACCCCGTTAGCCACTGCATTGCTAGGATAGAGTAGGATTCGGTACAAGTCGAGTAGTTGGAACTACTCGCGAGAATAGGCTAGAGGCACATTGCTCGGGTAGAGATAGCACATGATACACATGGCAAGAAAATGAGACCGAGCGGAGAGTAAGGGCAGCAGGACTTTGGGGCCTGTGTGCTGTAGCTCCGCTTGTGTCGATTGAGGACCGAGCCGTGTGCGGGCCTGTTGAACAAGCTAGAACAGTACCGAAGACCTACCGGCTATATGGGAACCGGGAAACTGATGTAACTCGGGTAGCTGGGTATTGAGGCATTGCCCGTCGTTCAGAGGGTAGGTTGAGAGCTCGAGGTGTAAATCAGCTGGCGGCACAGAGATGCGCGTGCAGGGACCTCTTGCTCGGGACGATGGGACCGGTTCAATATTTGGCTAACGGGTGAAAGGTAGTCGCGTACGGCGTCCGTGATGGTTGTTGTAGGCAACATCGAGTACGGGCGTACGTGACGGGTTATTCGGGTAACCCTGCAGGTGTAATCGATTATAATCGCCGTCCCTCGCGGTCAGTGAGTACCACTTGTTCACTGTACCGTGACGTAGAAAGAACAGGCTAGTTACATGTTAAAATGTTGCTGATTGAAAGTTGGATATTGATTGTTAATGATATGTTGTAGCTTAGTGCTAACTAAAGTTCTTTTCAACTTTGGGCAAAGTACATGAGAGAAATGCGTTTCTTGTTTGATTGCGGCTCTCTCATGTGCCTTAGCGTAAAGTTCTCCACAACCTGCTGCTAAAACTTGAAAGTAAGGTTCTACTAATTAGGCGAGTCCTTGCAAATGATTTTTACCTCATGCAACCCATCACCCTCATGTAGAAGTTTCATGTTTAGGTGAGACGGGTCAGACTTGCTGAGCCTTCGTGCTCACTGCTTGTGTTTGAAGCTTTTGCAGGGTTCTATGAGGAAGGGACTCCCGAAGAGGAGACGGAACCCCAGGAGGGGAACCCCGTCGAGTGGGAGTCGTGCACGCCGCAGAGTTAGTGTGCGAGTGTGCTAGCAAGGACACGTTCGAGGGCTGAACGTGCACTTGATGCTTAGTCTACGCCCGCGAGTGTGGACTAAACTTATTTTGATGTAAACATGTTAATAAACTTGTTTATGTAATAAAGCTTCCGCTTCCGCTTTGTACCTTTGACGTGTGTTATACGGTGTTGTGCAACGCAGCACCCCTCAGCGTGATCCTGGCTCGACAGGACCAGTGGGGTCGTGTCAGGTGTGACTTTGTGTGCAAGTCTTCCCCCCTTCTCTCTATGACATGTGGGTCCCACACTCAAGTTTAACCTCTGAAATTAACTCCTCATCACTGTTGTAAACAGTAGCCCAAAATACACATGGTGATTCAAATTATTCACCCATGAGCCATTTGAATTGATTAGAATTCAAATTGGGTTTGGTTTGAATGAATTTCAGCACAAGTTCAGTTTGGAATTCAAATAAAGTTTCAATTTGTCCCACTTAGCTCATGTCAAGATCAACTCCAAATGGAATGACAATTGGAGTGTGAGCTCACAAAATTGTGCTGAATAAGAATATGCCTCCCACTTTTGAATTCATGGGATAAAAAACAGTTTGAATTTGAATATGGTTTCAAACTGCCCTCTTTCTAGCTATACCCAAAATGACCTCAAAAAGGTTTTGAATTTGGGTGAAACTTGGCATGGACATCCTTAGCAATGTGTAGGAGTTTTCATATGCCCATCTCCTCTATATCACATGTGGGAAATACCACATTTGCAATAGGTGAGTTTGTTTCCTAATGAGCATGTTGATGGTGGTTACTTGCTCTTCATTTGTGTTCATCAACTTACTTCAAATGAGGTGTGTGGTGTGGTGATGAACACTTCAAATATGTGTCAAAAACTGAGGCCCTTATGTTCCTCCCCCCTTAAAAGAATCTCGTCCCGAGATTATAAGGTGAAAATGAGAGAGAGGACGGTGGAAAATTACCGGATATGCGACGTGAAAAAGTCGGGGTAGTTAGCGCGAAGAAATCCTTCGCTCTCCCATGTCACTTCGTCTACGGAGTGATTATTCCATAGAACTTTGTAGAACCACAACGTACGGTTGCGTGTGGTTCGGGCCTTATCGTCAATAATCTGAACCGGTTTCTCCCGATAGGTGAGATCCGGTTGCAGTTCTTCAATGTCTTCCAGCTGAACGGTAGTTGATAGCTTGAGACACTTCCTCAGCTGGGAAATGTGAAAGAAGTCGTGCACACCGGAAAGTCCTTCTGGTAATTTCAGCCGGTATGCTACTGATCCACATCTTTCGGAAATCTGGAATGGACCGATGAATCGGGGTGCCAACTTTCCTCTCACCCCGAATCTGTTTACGCCCCTCATTGGAGACACACGCAGATATACGTGATCCCCGACTTCGAATTGTAATGGGCGTCTTCTCCGGTCCGCATACTGTTTCTGACGGGATTGGGCGGCTTTTAGGTTCGCTTGAATCAGTCGAACTTTCTCTTCCGCGTTGTTGACAAGGTCAATCCCGAAGGTAACCCTTTCGCCAGACACACACCAGTTCAAAGGTGTGCGGCATTTTCTTCCGTATAGCGCATCGTAAGGCGCCATCTTGATTCTGGCTTGGTACCCATTGTTGTACGAGAACTCGGCTAACGGCAAGTGATCATCCCAATTCTTGCCGTGGTTAATAGCGCAAGCTCGTAGCATGTCTTCTAGGATCTGATTTACCCGCTCGGTTTGTCCATCCATCTGCGGGTGGTATGCTGAACTACGGATCAGCTTCGTCCCCAAGGCAGCGTGCAGCTGCTCCCAAAAACGGGACACGAATAAAGTGCCCCGATCCGATATGATAGTACGGGGTACGCCGTACAAGCATAGGATCCGTGAGATGTACAGTTCAGCGTACTTCTTGGCATTGTAGTTGGTGTTGACCGGGATGAAATGGGCAACTTTGGTGAGCCGGTCGACGATCACCCACACGGAATCATGTTTTTGGAAGGTGGTGGGTAAACCGACGATGAAGTCCATACTCACATCCTCCCACTTCCAGGCAGGAACGCAGAGTGGTTGTAGCAGTCCCGGTTTCCGCATATGGTCCGCCTTCACCCTTCGGCATGTATCACACTCAGACACGTACTTGGCGATCTCCCGCTTCATCCGTGTCCACCAAAACTTGCTTCTGAGTTCTTGATACATTTTGTTGCTGCCGGGGTGAATAGAAAACTTTGACAAGTGATCCTCATCAAAGATTTTCTTCTGTAACTCCGGGTTACGGGGTACGACAATCCGGTCCTTGAACCATAGGACGCCGTCTCTGTCCTTCCGGAAACATTTCAACTCCCCACTGTCTACACGTCTCCGCAAATGCGACATGCCCTTGTCATGTTTCTGAGCTGCCGCTATCTCTTCACGGATGGTGGGGATCAAAGCAAAGTTGTAGAGAGCTCCATGTGGAATCACATGTAGTGGTGGTTCCCTCTCTTCCAACAGTGTGATGGTCAGATTGTTGACGTGTGACTTGCGGCTCAGCGCATCTGCCACTACATTTGCCTTGGCCGGATGATAATGGATCTGTATTTCATAATCCTTTATCAGTTCTAACCATCTTCGCTGCCTCATGTTCAGCTCCTTCTGAATGAATATGTACTTGAGGCTCTTGTGGTCGGTATATAGATGTACCAGGTTACCGAGTAGGTAGTTCCTCCACATCTTGAGTGCAAGTACCACGGCAGCGAGCTCCAAGTCGTAGGTTGGATAATTCTGCTCATGGTTTCTAAGCTGCCGTGATCCATACGCGACCACTCTTCGGTCTTGCATCAGCACACATCCGAGCCCAATGCCGGATGCATCGCAGTACACATCAAACGGTTTTGTTGTGTCTGGCTGTGCCAAAACCGGTGCTGATGTCAGGTTCTTGACTAAAGCCTTGAATGCTGCTTCACATGCTGGACTCCAAACATATTTGGTAGCCTTCTTCAGCAGCTCCGTCATCGGCTTGGCAATCTTCGAGAAGTTCGGAATGAACCTCCGATAATATCCCGCGAGTACGAGGAAACTCCGTACCTTGTGAACAGTTCTCGGGGACATCCAATTCAGCACTTGAGTGATCTTGCTCGGGTCTACAGCGATACCCTCCGCTGAGATGATATGCCCGAGGAAAGGCACTTGCGATATCCAGAATTTGCACTTGCTGAATTTCGCGTATAACTTGTGATCCTGCAGCCATTGCAAGACTATACGCAGATGCTTCTTGTGATCTTCCTCGGACTTGGAATATACCAGGATGTCATCGATGAAGACCACGACAAACTTGTCCAGCTCTGGCATGAATACCGAGTTCATCAAGTACATGAAGTGAGCTGGAGCATTGGTGAGGCCGAAGGACATGACCAGGTACTCATAAAGTCCGTACCTCGTCGAGAAAGCTGTCTTTGGAATGTCCTCAGCCCTTATTTTAATCTGATAGTACCCGGATCTTAAGTCCATCTTGGAAAAGATCTTTGCTTCAACCAACTGATCAAACAACATGTCGATCCGTGACAACGGGTACTTGTTCTTGATGGTCACGGCATTTAATGGACGATAGTCCACGCAAAGCCGTAACATCTCATCCTTCTTCTTTACAAATAATGCCGAACAGCCCCATGGCGAGGAGCTCGGCCTAATAAAACCCTTCTCCAGAAGGTCCGTGAGCTGAGTCTTCAGTTCAGCCAACTCCTTGGGCGCCATCTTGTACGGCCTTCAGGACATCGGCATGGTTCCCGGTGCAAGTTCAATCTTGAACTCCACCTCTCTATCGGGCAGCATCCCTGGCAAATCGTCCGGGAATACGTCAGGGAACTCTCGGACCACTGAAATATCTTCCAATTTGATAGTTGTGGCTTGATAGACACTTGGAAGTTTTATTTCTGGACTGTCCAGAAATAAAGAGTGAGACCCGTGCACTTCTGAGTTTAAGTGCACGACTCGAAGGACGGTGTCTAAAACAGCGCCGTGGCGGGTTAACCACGACATCCCTAGGATGACATCCACCTTCTGTCCCTCTAAGATAATGAGGGACGTGGGGTACACTCTACCCGCTAAGCATAATGGTGCTTTGGAAACCATTACGCTTGCTGAAATCTTCCCACCCGGTGAACAAATTAAATATGGACTATCGATGGGTAGTATTTGCAAGCTGTGTTTGGCAATGAATGCTTGGCTAATAAAATTATGCGTGGCGCCTGAATCAAATAGTACTGTAGCGGGATGCTGGTGGAGTTGGAACATACCCGCAAGGATTGGCTCGCCCTCCGGCACGTCCTCTATGGCAAGCTGGTGGATGGTGCCGGGCCTAGGGTTTGCCCGCCGCGCATTAGTGGGGTTCCGGGATTGATTCCTCCCCGGAAACTGCGGTGCCACTCCACCGCCTTGCCTCTCCGGGCAACTGCTCGCGAAGTGTCCTGGACGACCACACTTGTAACATGTGGCCGCTGCTGGTGTAGTGCTCGGGGGATGAAAACCCGCCATGCGCTGCTGAGGTGCATACGCACGTGGCATCGCCTGCTGCTGTTGTTGTTGCGGAGGTGGTACTGGCAGTGCCAGCCTGAACGCCGGTAAAGAGTACGGTCGACTGCGGAAAGGCATCGACTTCTGGGGTGGCTGCCAGCGTGAACCTGATGGTGGGGGACTCACCATCCGAAACTTCTAAGAAGGACCGCCTCCTTCTCCGCTGCTCTGCGGCACGCTTTGCTTTCGCTCCGCCGCCGCCAATTCCTTGCCGGAGTCCTCTTGAACAATCGCAGCATCAATGATGTCGTTGAGGCTGCCACGATTGAACATCGCCAATTTGTCCTTCAGGAGCGGGTTAAGCCCCTGGTAAAAATGGTCCCGCCGCTTCTCATCGGTATCTGCGTAATACGACGCGTAGAGTGCGAGATCGTTGAACGCCCTGGAGTATTCCAGCGCGTTTCGGCTCCCTTGCTGCAGGTGTAAGAATTCCTGCATCTTCCTCTTCATCAAACCTGGCGGTATGTGATAGGCCCTGAAGGCCGTCCGAAACTCCGTCCAGGTCATAACTCGATCGGTGGGCTGTGAAGCACAGAAGTTTGCCCACCACGCGCTCGCGGATCCTTGGAGCTGCTGGACCGCGAACTGAGTATTGCACTGCTCACTTATCTGGAGCAGCCCGAACTTCATCTCTATCGCGCGGAGCCAGTTGTCCGCGTCAAGAGGTTCATCCGCCCTTGAGAATACCGGGGGATGAGTTGCCAGGAAGTCGGAGTAGGAGCTCTGTTGACGCTCCTCACGGTCTTTACGTCTCTCTGGGTGAGACGTATTGGCAATAAGAGTTTGCAGCAACTCCGTGTGCTGCTGATGTGAACCCGCCATTGCCGCACTGATGTCGGCCAATGTAACCGTTGGCAGTGGTGGTGGCGGTGTTTGTTGTTGCTGTTGCTGCTGTTGCTGTCCCGAGGAGTCCTCTGGAGGCGGTTGGGAGGTCTCTCCCCCTTGGCTAGTACCCCCAACGTCCGGGTTGGCACGAGTACGAGTCATTCTGAAATTCAAAACAACAGCGATTAGCACATGTCATACTTAAAATTCCATATGCAACAGTAGGTATTGAAGTGACACATGAATAATCTGCACAACATTCACATATATTGATAAAGTATAAACTTTATACAAGATACATTGTTCTCGGTTCTCCGAGAAGTCGTGCTCATGTCGTCACTACCTATACATACGCTACTGCCTACACGACATGTCACCGATTACAAAAGTTGGGTTACACTACCCTAGCTGCCCTACTTGGCAACTGTAACCCCCTACTCGGAGTAGAACTCGACCTCCTGCGGGTCGTCCTCCTCCGGTACCTCTGCTGGTGGCTCTGGATCTACCACCTCTTCTCCCATCTCGGGTTCTCCCATTGCTGGAAGGCCCAAGACTACCGGTATGCCCAATACCGGAGGTACGAGGTCCTGCAAAGCATGCACCTTGTCCATGGCCTGGTTGTAGTCTTCTTCCCAGCCTTGCCCATCCTCAATAGCGTCGTCTCGCTCTTGAGTAAGGTCCTCGTTCTGCTGGGTCAGATTCTGTACCAGTTCTTGCAACGCCGCGATGTCGACACGGCTTTTCTTCTTCGCCTTCTTCAGACGATGCAACTGATTATGTTGTTCATTCAGTCGCTTGATCGTCGGAAGGAGCACATTGCGGAGTGCGCTGTGAGCACTCTTGAAATGGTCTCCATGGCTTGTGCTCTCCTTGAGCTTTGCGGCGAGATGCTCTGTATGAACAGCTTGGCTGTCCATCACGGCATTTCCCGCCCTCATCTGGAGGCTAAGGTTTGCCTCCGCAGGGTTGTACCTTGGGCAACTCTGGTCTGTTGCCTCCAGGTACCTCTCTTCCCACACATGCTGAGCCCGTCCCTCCACTGGAATGAGCGCGTATGGAGTGCCCTCCATAGCCTGCACGTGTAGTTGGCAGAAACGTGACATGGTGTCACGGGCTGCCACTTGCCACATCCCATCCGGTTGCCTACCTCTCACCGTGACGGTGAACGGCACCCAACCGGGTGGCGTAGGTCCTGCAGGGACTTCGACATGGATTGTCCATGTCTTGTTCCCCTCTTCGCCTTCTTCCTTGGCAAAGTACTGCGGCATCTGATTGTATCCGAAGTATTGAAGCATCCGCCTCAATGCCTCCGGATAGCCGCTGTGGTGAGAACAGTGGGACACCACCCACCCGTTCTCCAACTGCTTATCTGCTGTCATCTGTGAAAATATATTTGAGAACTGTCAAATATTGATTTAAACAGTAAACTATTGAGTTATAACATAAGACATGTCATTGAACCCATAAAACTTGGAAACATAGTTCAAATCTAA
The DNA here is from genome assembly GCA_030760725.1 of Neostapfia colusana. Classification (NCBI taxonomy): domain Eukaryota; kingdom Viridiplantae; phylum Streptophyta; class Magnoliopsida; order Poales; family Poaceae; genus Neostapfia; species Neostapfia colusana. Next base: position 25,658,992 of record JASWHV010000011.1, read on the forward strand.
ACAAATTTGACTGCTGATCTGCTGTCCAACATGACAGCCCTGACCAGATTCCATTTCAACCTGATTTAGGCCAAGTTAAAGCAAAACCAATTCTGTATCTCAACATAAAAGTTAAATCTAACTTCAATAGCTTTCCAGAAAGTATTTTCTTGGCCTAAGATCTGTCTTGGTTCAAAAGTTATGAGATGTCAAAGTTAACAGAATTTCTGGAGAAAATTGGACAGCACCTCCCTGCTTTAGGTACTGTTTTGATCCAAGAATTCCAGTTAATTCTGTTCCTAATCTGACAAAACATTCTGTTACAAACTTGTAACCCATCTCATAATATTTCCAGAACTACCTCATTTTCTATTTTTGGATTTTTGTGCAGGAAGTTATCCTCAATTTACAAAGAGTTTATAGAGAGTCTTTACTCTGTCCTGTTTTCTGGACAGTTTCAACTCTACTGCATTATTCGATGGGTTAAGGATTGAAACACCTCTGGACATCAACAGAAAAATTGTAAAGCTTTTCTGAGGCTATCCAGAAATGTACCATACGACCCCAACCTCGAAAGAACTCAACCTCTAACCTCTGATTAACTTCAGCCTTAATTCAGCTGAAAACAGAGTGCTCTTTCCTTAACAACCTATAAGTTGAAAACTTGTTAACTTGGAATATTCTGATTAATAGAAGGAGTTACATCAAGTTTTACTGATTTGGATCAAATCCTTCAAGTTTTACAATGACTTTGTTCATTTAGTGGGGTGTGACGTCGATGCGTCACCAGATCATGTCGGTATTACATCCTCACAAAGAAAAACCTATACCGGACTTAGCCGGCTTCGTTAGTTCAGTGGCACTAAACGTCACTCACACACGGATGCTACACGTCTACCGTTTCGTGGTTAGACTACCTGCAGAAACTCAAACAATCGTCAGACTCGGCTGCATACCGAGCCCGGTATCCATACAGTCCGTATACCCGACCGTCATCACTCGCCCGGATGTTCTCAAGCCAAACACGCCTTGAGTTACGTGTTCACGTTTCAGACCACGTGACGGGGTCTCCCAAATTGCACCATGCACGCCAGGGACAGACGTTGCTCGAATACTCCAAACGACATGAAGAGTCATAGAGGATATTAAAGCAGGTCGGGTTACCTGCCACCCGTTGGGCTCCACCCTTCAGGTTGTGCGCACTGGTGGACAGCGCTTACGTGTACCCTCCAAGACATAAACGTCCCGAGATACACGATTTTCCGACATAGACAAATAGGTTAGTATGCCACTTTCTATACGCTAATAACATCCTTATACGGGCTACTAACTCGTTCCTCACTGGATTTTTTTTTTGAAAAAGATGACCTTTGTAGTGCGTTAAACCTCAAGCGAGCTCTGATACCAACGCTGACACGACCCCACGGTCTTGTCGAGCCAGGATCATGCAGAGGGGTGCTGCGTTGCACAGCACCGGATAACACACATCAAAGGTACAAAGCGGAAGCGAAACTTTTATTACATAAAGTGGTTTATGAACATTTGTACATCATAATAAGTCCAGTCTACACTCACGGGCGTAGACTACGCATCAAGTCCACGTACAGCCCTTGAACGTGTCCTTGCTAGCACACACGCACAATAACTCTGCGGCGTGCACGACTCCCATTCGACGGGGTTCCCCTCCTGGGGTTCCGTCTCCTCTTCGGGAGTCCCTTCCTCATAGAACCCTGCAAAAGCTTCAAACACAAGCAGTGAGCACGAAGGCTCAGCAAGTCTGACCCGTCTCTCCTAAACATGGAACTTCTACATGAGGGGTGATGGGTTGCATGAGGTAAAAATCATTTGCAAGGACTCGCCTAATTAGTAGAACCTCACTTTCAAGTTTTAGCAGCAGGTTGTGGAGAACCTTACGCTAAGGCACATGAGAGAGCCGCAATCAAACAAGAAACGCATTTCTCTCATGTACTTTGCCCAAAGTTTAAAAGGAGCTTTAGTTAGCTCTAAACTACAACAAACCATTAACAAGCAAAGTCCAGCTTTCAATCAGCAACATTTTAACATGTAACTAGCCTGTTCTTTCTACGTCACGGTACAGTGAACAAGTGGTACTCACTGACCGCGAGGGACGGTGATTATAATCGATTTACACCTGCAGGGTTACCCGAAAAACCCGTCACGTACGCCTGTACTCGATGTTGCCTACAACAACCATCACTGACACCGTACGCAACCACCTTTCACCCATCAGTCAAATATTGAACCGGTCCCATCGTCCCGAGCAAGAGGTCTCTGCACGCGCATCTCAGTGCCGCCAGCCGATTTACACCTCGAGCTCTCAACCTACCCTCTGAACGACGGGCAATGCCTAAATACCCAGCTACCCGAGTTACATCGGTTTCCCGGTTCCCATATAGCCGGTAGGTCTTCGGTACTGTTCTAGCTTGTTCAACAGGCCCGCACACAGCTCGGTCCTCAATCGACACAAGTGGAGCTATAGCACACAGGCCCCAAAGTCCTGCTGCCCTTACTCTCCGCTCGGTCTCATTTTTCTTGCCATGTGTATCATGTGCTATCTCTACCCGAGTCGAGTGCCTCTAGCCTATGCTCGCGAGTAGTTCCAACTACTCGACTTGTACCGAATCCTACTCAATCTTAGCATTGCAGTAGCTAACGGGGTTTGCAATCCTAACCCCAACCCATGGTTTTCTTGGCTATGCAGTTGAGTTTTCAAACAAGACTCTAATGCAAAGACTAAGGTATTCATGTATGTGCTCAAAACAATAAAAACTTGTAAAAAGGTTAATGCAAACCGGAGCTTGCCTTGCTGCTCTTGGTCGTAGGCTAGCTGTTCCTCCGGAGTAACAAAGTCTAGGACTTTAGGTTCCTCCTCGACCATAGCGACTACATGATATAAGAAGTACATGTATTAAATTAATGCATTTGAATTGACTTTTAAACTTGTGAAATCTATAACTCTTAATAGACAGACACCATGCCTGTGAAACTTTTACTGTGGCTTCGTTATAACCTAAACTGAGACTTGGTCAAGTTTTAGTTGCAGCAAAGCTCATTTGAGCCCTCCACAATTAATTATGTACTTGACCTTAATTGAAGGCTTTTAGGGTGTTATAAGGATTTTCATGAAACAAACTATGACTTTCTGAAAACTAGATTTTCAGAGGGTTGTAATGGAATTGGTCTCAATTTGAAGGTTCCTAACTAAAGATATGAGCTAAGCAATTTCAGAGAAGATTCTGAAAATGTTTCTGAACATTTTCTATTTTCTCTGAAACAGTTTCACTAATCACACCATTAGGTGGATCAAATGAGCTCAAATGGATCTGAAATTTTTATGGTAAATCAAGGATATTTTGTTGAACATCCCAGCAAAATTTCTGAATTTTCCTCCAAAGGATTCTTCATTTAAAATTCCAAACAGATTAAATTTTGTGGAATTAATTCTGGAGAAATAAGGGTTTTTACGAAGTGAAACTTGATTTGCTGGAAAGTGCTCAGAGAGTTGAACCCAAAAAAATTTGGTTCACTCGATTTGGAGCTCTCTAGCCAAAGTTATGATGATTTGAAGTTTGAATGAAATCTGAAAATTCGGGGAAAAGTTTAAATCTGCCGGGGCCCGCGGGGACACGTGTTAGGCGCGGAGGCGACCGCACACTGAGGCCCACAGGGTCTTTGCGCGCCAGGACACCCGATCCCGGCCACACCCGATCCCGATTTAAAATTTTGAGCCGCTGACGCGTGGGCCAGCCGGCTTCATCTTCCTCCCGACGCCCTCTCGCGCCCGGCGCCGCCTCCCCTCGCCGGAGCAGACTCGGAGCTCGCCGGACTGTCGCTGCCGGCCATCGCACGGTCTGAAACTCGCCGCCATGGGGTTGTCGACGTCGAGGAACACGTCAGTGGGGTCAGCTCGAGCTGGCGGTGACCGGAAATAGCCCGGCGACGTGCGGCGGCCTCGGTTGAGGTTCGGCGCCATCGGCCGTGGGTTCTAACCAGCCATAGCCTCGAACAATCAGTTCTACAGCATCAGTATACCTCAAGGAAGCTCGACAAGGTGTCAAATGGGTTCAAAGACGGCGGCAAGCCGGTCGGCACCGTGTGACCGAGCGTGCCCGCCATGAGCGCCCTTGATCGAGCTCAAAATTCATCATCCCTCGTCGATTTCATACCACGGATGCAGAAAGGAAATTGATCACCGGCTATTCCAGCGACTATGTGCAAGATTTGATAACTAAAGAAAGATCACAGTGCGAGAATTTGAAGAATCCGTACCGGAAGCTCGGTTTAAGGTCGCCGGAGCAAAAGATGGAAATTCGCCGTGGATTCTTCACGGTTTGCTCCCAAACATGGAGGAGAGCAACACGGTGGTCGCGCGCTCCTGTTGCCTCTCTTGCTGGACCGTGAAAACGCCTGTGGAACGCTGTCCACGAGCGCCTGACCTTCGGCTGAGGCTAGGTCGCCGCTGTGGCGATCATTCTCGGGCAAGGGAGGTCAGAGCTTGGGGTTTTTGGCGTTGGGGAGGTGGAGTGCGATCTCAGGTTGCTGTCTAGCAGCTCAGGGAAGGAAGGGGCGATCGTTTGCTGGTTTTCCCGATCGAGCAGAGAGCTTCGGGGAGAAAATCTGCCACTGTTCGGGGTTGCACGCGAGGGGTTAAAGCCAGCGGTTCTTCGCCCAGGCTGAGGCGGTGCCAATCACGTGGAGGCGCGAGCAAGCCGCCCTGGGCGCCAGCGCGCGACGAGGGAAGCAGCTGGTGGTGCCGGTGGCTTCTCGGTGGCACAGCCGACAGCTGCTCGGTGGAATTTCCCACCGAGGCTGTGACTTTGTGTGCAAGTCTTCCCCCCTTCTCTCTATGACATGTGGGTCCCACACTCAAGTTTAACCTCTGAAATTAACTCCTCATCACTGTTGTAAACAGTGAGCCCCAAAATACCCATGGTGATTCAAATTATTCACCCATGAGCCATTTGAATTGATTAGAATTCAAATTGGGTTTGGTTTGAATGAATTTCAGCACAAGTTCAGTTTGGAATTCAAATAAAGTTTCAATTTGTCCCACTTAGCTCATGTCAAGATCAACTCCAAATGGAGTGACAATTGGAGTGTGAGCTCACAAAATTGTGCTGAATAAGAATATGCCTCCCACTTTTGAATTCATGGGATAAAAAACAGTTTGAATTTGAATATGGTTTCAAACTGCCCTCTTTCTAGCTATACCCAAAATGACCTCAAAAAGGTTTTGAATTTGGGTGAAACTTGGCATGGACATCCTTAGCAATGTGTAGGAGTTTTCATATGCCCAGCTCCTCTATATCACATGTGGGAAATACCACTTTTGCAATAGGTGAGTTTGTTCTCTAATGAGCATGTTGATGGTGGTTACTTGCTCTTCATTTGTGTTCATCAACTTACTTCAAATGCGGTGTGTGGTATGGTGATGAACACTTCAAATATATGTCAAAAACTGAGGCCCTTACAGTTACCGCAATTGATCCGCCTGCGGTGGCGTACCTTACCTCTTACCTGACATCAGAGCGTCGTTACAGAATGTATAATAAGTAAGTTAGCTTTTCCACCTTAGTAGCTACTACTATCATAGACCTTATGTGGGCATAAAGACTAATCCTCACTCGACTACTTCTAAGTTTTCAAAATAGGCTCGTTTCGAGTGTGCTATTCCCAATGCGGCTCTGATACCATGTCTGTGGGGACCACCCCGTGGTTCACCCACTCCAAGATCGCATAGGGTGGTGCCATGCGATGCGGCACCCAACAGCACACACGAAAAGAGTAAAGAACAACATACAAACTTTTATTTGATATAAAACAGCAGAAGTCTTTTACAAAACATAATTATACAGTGGAAGTATTCTTTATTAACACTCTCTTATTATAACTAAGCAAAAGTGTAGCTGTCCAGCCTGGGGACGATACACAGTAGCAGCATGGAACCGGAGATCACGGCGGCGTGCAGGGCTCCAGCTCGGCCATGTACCCCATCGGGGGCATCGCCTCATCCTCGGACCCCTCCTCATAGCTCTCACCTGCATACAGCTCAAATATTGCAACCGTGAGCATGATGGCTCAACAAGGCTTAACCGACTAGCCTAGGCATGGAACTCTACATGCAGGGATGTGTAAGATAAGAAAAAGGACTTTAGAACAAAGACACCCCTATAAGTTGATTCTTACTTTCAGTTTTATAGCAGCAGATTCATGTGCCTTAGGCAGCCCTCACATCGGAAGTCCACAATCAAACAAGAAACGCTTTCCTCCGATGTGGTGATGCCCAAAGCGGAAAATAAACTTAATTAGCTCTACGTCTACAGCAGACATGGTTTCCAAAACATTAATATATCATCAAAGCATATTATCATTCATCTGGCTTACTTCACTTCTTACTACGTCACAGAATAGTGAACAAGCGGTACTCAAATAACCGCGAGGGACGGTGATTGCAATCAGGAGACACCCGGACAACACGTTGCATAGACCCACTTTTAGAAGCGTGATTCCACACCCCTTCCTACTCTATTGTATGCAACAACCTTTCAAAGACAACCCAAATGCCAAACCAGTTCATCCGTAACGGGCAGGAGGTCCCCGCGTGGAGCGTGACTGTGCCCACCAGCAGATTTACACCTTGCTACCCTCAACCCACTCCTATTTACGGTTGGGTAAGCCTCGACACCCAGGTTAACCATTTACATCAGTTTCCTGCTTATGTCAGTATGCCATCCGGTACTGTTCGATACTTGTTCAGCAGGCCCGCACACGACTCGGTCCTCAATCGACACCAACAGGGCTACGCACGAGAGACCTCCGCTCACTGCTTCCTATCCCCCCTGCTGGGTCTCATTTTCTCCACTCTTAAGCCATTTTCTATTCTGACCAAACCGTGTGATAAAACCTTACCTCGCGAGTAGATTCCAACTACTCGACTTCTACCGAGGTCCTAACCATATTAGCACGGCATTCTCTACTCGTCGAGTCTGTAAACTACCCAACCCTCCATAGGATTTAAAAGGTTATGCAAGTGGGGTTTCAATCATCCTAACTCTAATGCAAACATTCACCCTATACATAAGTGATACGAATAGAGAATTTGCAAAGGTACTTAAACGCAAACTGGGGCTTGCCTGGTTGCGAGTCAAAGGAGAAGTTAGCGTCGGGTGGCAGGACATCCAAAGGCTCCGGTGCGTCCTCATCTTCGGTCACTAAATGAAATGTAGCAAAATATATGTATAAGTATTAAGGATTTATAAGAATTGAAATTCTATTCATATCTACTGCTATTTAGGTTCCTTAATTGGCTTTGGTATTTTTACAGTGAATACTAGACTCTCTAAGGACGATGTGAGCAAAATTTGGAGAATTTTCATTGCACCTTGGGGTCTCCAAAATTCCCACAAGCACAAGGCTTCTCTGAATTTTAAGCCCAGATCAGGAGCTTTGACATAGCTAACAGTGGAAGATCTGATTAGGGTAAGTCTCCATATTCTAACAAAATTTGTTTCACCATTTTTGGAGCTACCAACAGAGAGATATGAATTTTTGGAGTTGGATAGGAGTTCTGGAAAAGTTTTTGGTTAAATTTGAATTTCCAAATAAAGGCTGAACTTTGGAAGGCAATTTAGCGTAGCAAATGAACTCCAATGAAGCCCATATTTTTACTGGAGATCAAACATATTGAAAAGGATTTGCTGCCCAAATTTGGGAATGTTTCATAAAGAATTGCTCCTGTAATAAATCTACAAAGTATATATATGTAAACAATTCTACAGAAATTCCTGGGCATTTTCATAGCAAGAAATTTGTTTCTCTGTGAAGTACTCCCCATGAGGATTCCAAAAAAATTGGTTTCACCCTTTTTGGAGTTTTCTACACAAAGTTATGGGTCTCCAAAGTTTGAACTGAATTAGGAAAAATCTGGAAATGTTTAAATCCTGGCTGTGGGGCCCACCCGTCAGCTCCCTCTTCTACCTCGTGCCAAACAGAGGAACCCGCGGCGTTGCTCCGGCGAGGGTGGCAGGAATGGTCTTCCCGGCCGCCTCCCAGGCTGAATCTCGCCGCTCCTCCGTTATTTACCCTGCTGAACACACTGGTGGTGTCGCCGGCGGCCAAAACTCACCGGAAGATGGCGCGCACCAGTGACAGCAGGGTTTTGAACTCCGGTGAAGTTGGGAACCCTCATTCCTCCACCAAATGATCAGCTCTCAGGCTCTGGAGCACCAGTGGAAGATGCAGAAGCTAGTAATGGCCTCTAACGCCGGTGAAACAACCGGCAACCTCTGGCTCCACGGTGACCCGAGGTGCTTTTGCACCGGTGACTAAGAAAACAGCTAGAACTTCCTCGTTTCTTGACGTTTTCGCTCAGTTCTTCATCGAGGAGGGGCGCTAGGCAGTATGGAAGTTGTGTGCAAGCTTTCTCGAGCTCTAGTGGATCGTGCAACACGAATTTTTTGTTAGACCGAGCACTACCCGCCTGCACACAGTTCCGGGAAACGGCAAAATTCTAGCCACCGGTTCTAGCAACTGCTAAATGGCCTCCGGCCCACGATCAGGACATGCAAACGCACCTTTCGTGTACAGCAAGTTGGGGAAGAAGGTGTAAGGGCCTCAGTTTTTGACACATATTCAAAGTGTTCATCACCACACACACCCCTCATTTGAAGAAACTTGAAGAACACATTTGAAGAGCGAGTAACCACCATCAATATGCTCATTAGAGAATCAACTCACAAAATGCAAAAGTGGCATTTCCCACATGCATCATCTAGGGGCTTAGCATATGAAAAACTCCAACACCTTGCTAGGAAGGCTCATGCCAAAATTCACCCAAGTCCAAAACCTTTTGAGGTCTTTTTGGGTATAACTAGAAATAGGGTGGTTTGAACTCAAATTCAAATTCAAACTGTTTTCATCCCATGAATTCAAAAGTGGGAGGCATATTCTCACTCAGCGCATTTTTGTAAGCTCACCCACCAATTTTAACTCCATTTGGAGTTAATCTTGACATGAGCTAAGTTTAGCAAATTCAAACTTTATTTGAATTTCTAACTGCTTATGTGCTGAAATTTAGTCAAACACAAACCAATTTGAATTCTATCCCATTCAAATGGCTCAGGGGTAGATAATTCAAATCACCATGGGTATAAGGGGGATTACTGTTTATAACAGTGAGAGGGAGTTAATTTCAGAGGTTAAATAGGAGGTGGGACCCACATGTCAGCCACTGAAACAAATTCAACTGACTGAAACTTCAGCACTCGGGTTACCGGGCTTCCTCCGAGGGCACCACCGAGGGAAGCCGCGCGCCACCAGCTGCTTGCCCATGCGCGAGCGCCGGGGTCGGTTCTGATCCCCTTCTTAAGCTGGTCCACACCCTCTGCCGAAGGAAACGTCGGTTGCTTTCTTCTCCTCGCGTGCCGAAGTTCTATTCCCTCCGCTACCTCGGCTCGATCGGGAATCCGGCCGAATCGACCGCGCCATCCCTCCCCAAGCTGCTAAACCACACCCGGAGCTCCGCACACACCTCCCTGACCCGGAAACGAGCGAGTTCCGGCCTTCCTTGCCCGAGACGACCGCTACAGCGGCGACCAAGCTTCAGCCGACGATCGGGTGCTCGTGGACAGCCCTCCAAAGGGGTTCTCACGGTCAAGCGATTAAGGCCACGGGAGTGCGCTGTGTTGGTGCTGCTCTCAACCAAGTCTCAAGCCACGCCGTGAAGCATCGGCGGTGAATTTCAAGTTTTTCACTCCGGCAAGTTCTACCGAGCGGCCGGTACGATTTCTTCAAATTCTTCCTCTCTGATCCTCCGTAGGTCGTCAAAATCTGCACATAGGTGCTGGACTAGCCGGCGATAATCTTTACTTTAGGATCCGTCACATGAAAACACCTCGGAGCAACGTATTCCGAGCTTTACCGAGCGTGTTCTTCACAGAACCAATCGGGCGCACGATGCCGAGCTAGTTGCCGTAGTTTCCGAGCTAATCCATGGCCTTGACGAGCTTTGTGATCACTCACTGGTGCTGTAGAGCTAGTCAGTCAAGGTTTTGGCGGGCTAGGGACCCCGGCCGATGCTGCCGAACTTCAACCGAGGCCGCCACACGTCGCCGGCCGTCTTCCGATCATCGGCGGTCCCAGAACACCTCACCATCGTGTTCCTCAGTGTCGCATACGCCATGGCGGCGAGTTCTAGCCTGTACGGTGGCCGGGACCGGCGAACCGGCGAGCAGCAGATCGCTCCGGCGAGCTGAGCGCGCGGGCGCGCGAAATTCAGCCGGAGGAAGAAGAAGCCGGGGGGTCCCGGCTGTCAGCGGCAGATATTTTAAAACTGGGATCTGCTGTGGCCTAGATCAGGTGTGGCTGCATGCAAAGGACTCAGTAGCCGCCTGTGTCAACCGATAAGGAGCTGACACGTAGCCCCGGGTCCCACGCGCAGTGATTTGAACTTTTCCCGATTTTCAGATTTCATTCAAACTTCAAATCCTCATAACTTGGGCTAGGAAGCTCCAAATCGAGTGAACCAAAATTTGTTGGATTCATCTCTCTGAGTACTTTCCAGCAAATCAAGTTTCACTTTATGAAAATCACTATTTCTCCACAATTAATACTCCACAATTTAAACTGTTTAGAATTTTAACTGGAGAACCCTTTGGAGGAAAATTCTAAAATTTTGCTGGGATGTTCACCAAAATATCCCTGAGCTACCATAAAAATTTCAGATCCATTTGAGCTAATTTTATCCCCCTAATGGGGTTATTATTGAAACTGTTCTAGAGAAAATGGAAAATGTTCAGAAACATTTTCAGAATTTCTCTGAAATTGTTTAGCTCATATCTTTTGCTAGGAACCTTCAAATTATGTGAGACAACCTCCAGTAGAACACTCTAAAAATCTAGTTTTCAGAAAGTCATGGCTTGCTCCATGAAAGTTCCTAGAACACCCTAAAAGCTCCAATTAAGGTCAAGTACATAATTATTTGTGGAGAGCTCAAATGACCTTTGCTGCAACTAAAACTTGGCCAAGTCTCTGTTTAGGTTGTAACCAAACCACAGTAAAAATTTCAGAGTCATTGGGTCTGTCTAGTGAAACTTATAATCTTCACAAGTTTAAATTCAATTCAAATGCATATAAATTGACACATATTTATATTTCTCATATGTAGTCGCTAAGGTTGAGGAGGAACCCGAAGTCTTAGACTTTGTTACTCTGGAAGAGCAGCTATCCTACGACCAAGAGCAGCAAAGCAAGCTCCGGTTTGCATTAACCTTTTTATAAATTTTTATTGTTTTGAGAACTTACTTTGAGTACCATTTCTTCATGCATTCGAGTATTGTTTGAAAACCCAAATGCATAGCCAAGAAAACCATGGTTTTGGATTAATTGAAACCCCATTTAGCTACTGCAATGCTAAGATAGTGTAGGATTCGGTACAAGTCGAGTAGTTGGAACTACTCGCGAGGATAGGCTAGGGCCACTCGACTCGGGTAGAGACAGCAAATGAAACACATGGCAAGAAAATGAGACCGAGCGGAGAGTAAGGGCAGCAGGACTTTGGGGCCTGGGTGCTATAGCTCCGCTTGTGTCGATTGAGGACCGAGCCGTGTCCGGGCCTGTTGAACAAGCTAGAACAGTACTGAAGACCTACCGGCTATATGGGAACGGGAAACCGATGTAATTCGGGTAGCTGGATGTTGAGGCATAGCTGGTCGTTCAGAGGGTAGGTTGAGAGCTTGAGGTGTAAATCGGCTGGCGGTACTGAGATGCGCGTGCAGAGTCCTCTTGCTCGGGACGATTGGACCGGTTCAACATTTGGCTAACGGGTGAAAGGTGGTTGCGTACGGCGTCCGTGATGGTTGTTGTAGGCAACATCGAGTACGGGCGTACGTGACGGGTTATTCGGGTAACCCTGCAGGTGTAAATCGATTATAATCGCCGTCCCTCACAGTCAGTGAGTACCACTTGTTCACTGTAACGTGTCGTAGAAAGAGCAGGCTAGATACATGTTAAAAATGTTGCTGATTGAAAGATGGACTTTGATTGTTAATGATTGTTGTAGTTTAGAGCTAACTAAAGTTCCTTTCAACTTTGGGCAAAGTACATGAGAGAAATGTGTTTCTTGTTTGATTGCGGCTCTCTCATGTGCCTTAGCGTGAGGTTCTCCACAACCTGTTGCTAAAACTTGAAAGTAAGTTTCCACTATGTAGGCGAGACCTTTGCAACTTACTTTACCTCATGCACCCATCACCCCTCATGTAGAAGTTTCATGTTTAGGAGAGACGGGTCAGTCTTGCTGAGCCTTCATGCTCACTGCTTGTGTTTGAAGCTTTTGCAGGGTTCTATGAGGGAGGGACTCCCGAGGAGGACACGGAACCCCAGGAGGGGAACCCCGTCGAGTGGGAGTCGTGCACACCGCCATGTTAGTGTGCGTGCGTGCTAGCAACGACACGTTCACGGGCTGAAAGTGAACTTGATGCGTAGTCTACGCCCGTGAGTGTAGACTGAACATATTTTGTTGTAAAAATGTTCATAAACCTGTTTATGTAATAAAACTTTGCTTCCGCTTGTACCTTGTTGTGTGTTATCCGGTGCTGTGCAACGCAGCACCCCTCAGCGTGATCCTGGCTCGACAAGACCGTGGGGTCATGTCAGTGTGGTATCAGAGCTCGCTTGAGGTTAACGCACTACAAAGGTCATCTTTTTCAAAAATCCAGTGAGGAACGAGTTAGTAGCCCATATAAGGATGCTATTAGTGTATAGAAAGTGGCATACTAACCTAATTGCTTATGTCGGAAAATCGTGCATCTCTGGACGCTTTATGTCTTGGGGGGTGCAGGTAAGCGCTGTCCACCAGTGCGCGTAAGCTGAAGGGTGGAGCCCCACAGGTGGCAGGTAACCCGACCCGCTTTAATATCCTCTACGACTCTTCATGTCGTTTGGGGTATTCGAGCAACATCTGTCCCTGGCGTGCGTGGTGCAATTTGGGAGACCCCATCACGTGGTCAGTAACGTGAACACGTAGCTCAAGGCGTGTTTGGCTTGAGAACATCCAGACAAGTGATGACGGCCGGATGTACAAAGTGTATGGATACCGGGCTCGATGTGCAGCCGAGTCTGGCGATTGTGTGAGTTATCTGCAGGTAGTCTAACCACGAAACAGTAGACGTGTAGCATCCGTGTGCGAGAGACGTTTAGTGCCACTGAACTAATGTAACACCCCAAAATCTGTTATGAGGGGAATTTAAAAAAATTTGGACGTATTGCATGTGGTGCAGAAATTCAAATTCAAATTGGAATTCAAATTCATATCAAAACAGAAAAGAAAAGGAAAAAGAAAAAGAAAACCCAACCGGCCAGTGGGCCGAAACCCATCAGCCGGCCCACCATTTCCCCGCGCCAGCCCACAGCCGCGCGCCCCTCTCTTCCTCTCACTGACACGCGGGGCCCACGTGTCATCCCTCACCTCTCGCTCGCGCCAACAGCCGGGACTCTCCTCTCTCCCGAATCCAAACAAACTCCGAAAAACCGCGCCAACAGCCCGAATTTTGGTTCCGGACGACTCCAGCTCGATCCCAACAGACCGCTGCCCTCCCTCGTCTATATAAACGCCGACATCGCCCTGTTTTTCTTCCCCGATCGGCTGTTTTTCCTTCCGGTGAGAACCGAAGCTCCGATCACCGTTTTCTCTCGATCCTTGCTCGGGTTTTCTGATCTAACGCGCCGATCATGTTCCACCGCCTCCGGGGAGTCTCGCAGGTGAAGGAAATCCGGTGTTTTGCGCTCTAGAAACTGCTCCGACGAGCACCGCCGCGTTTTCACCTCGGACCTCGTCGCCGACCGTCTTCCAGGACCTCCGAGCTCAAGAAAAACCCCGAGGTGAGATCCCCGACCTCCCCTCTACCGATCTATGCCATGAAATCCCAGTTTTAGGAGGTATAGACGAAGATCCGAAGTTCTCCGGCGAGATCGCCGCCTCCCGCCACCGCGCGCCGCCCGCGCACGGCTAGGGCGACGTGGCCCCCTGAGGCCCGTCCATTTTAAATCGTGCGTTTCCTATTAGATCTAACCCTTACCGCTTCACGTTATAATCTCAACCGTCCACATCAGCCCCGTGTTATAAAGGCCAGGATTTTTATGCGCTACCCCCTGGGGATTTCGGAAAACACGAGCTAGCCCCGGAAACTTCTGATCTAGCCCCTGGAACTTCAGAAATTCGTGTAAATTCATTTAAAAATCAGTTTTAGCCTCTGGACTTAATAAAAATTAGGAAAACCCCTCTGTTATGTGTAGTTAGACCCCTGGAAATTAATGAAATAATATAATAGACCCTGCAGTAGAAGTGGATTTACCTTTTTGACCCTATATGATATTAAATTCAGAAATTTGAATATGTGATTAGGATTTAAATTTAAAAGGTGAGGCAAACACATTGTAAATTCAAATTTAAACTCTCCTAGCACTTGGAAAACTTTAGAATGAGTTAAAATAGATTTTAAGCTGAAATGAATCTGTCTAATTGATTGTTCACATTTATTAGTTATAGAAACATATTTTAGGCTAGGAAATAATTCTAAAAACTAGTAAAATAAATTTAAATTGTTCCACATCAGAGAGGAAGTTCAAAGATATATTATTGAACATTTTAGATCAGAACCTATTCTGTTTAGATGATGTGTCTTACTATTCTCATAATAAAACTCACCTTTAGGCATAGAAAATAAATCTGGAAAATATAGGAAAATAGGTATGCATAATTAGAAAATGATAAATGAAGTCTCCAAATCCAAAAACTTCTGTTTAGGATTTGGTAGAAGATCTGAAAACCTACTTGGAGTAGGAAATTACCTTCCGTGCAAACTTGGTAGCTAAAGAGTGTATTAATTGAATATAAAGAATTTGTTTAAATTGGAAATTCAAATATAGTGTGCAAATAAAAATCTGAATACAAAAAGTTAGAAATTATATACATATGTTTAAAAGTGCATGTAGGCCAAAAATCAACACATGTAGAGTAACCCCAACACATAGAAATGTGAATGACTTTCATAGGTATGTATGTGTGGTTTGTATGAAGTGAAAGTGTGAACTATGTCTTATGGATTGTTGTTTTCTTTTGCTATGTGTATTGTCATGAATAGAACCTGCCCCAGAGCAAGTTCTCCCCTTCCAAGACCAAGACTTTCCATTCCTAGAGCAGCAGGAAGAAGGCAAGTGTCCTTGACCACTTTGATCCTATACTAGGATGTGTAGATAGAATTATTTGCATTGTCAATTGAAATACGAAACCCATGCTAGGAAGTTACCCTAGAATTGCATTATCTTGTTTCCTTGTAGCTTGGGTTGGGATTCTTTTTATCATGTCATTATGCTTATGCTTAGCCATGCTTAGAATGGGATAATTGGGATATGAGATCATCAATTTATTTACCTTACTCTTGAATGAGAGATTATTAGTTATGTAGAGGTAGGGATCGAGGCAAGTTGGATGATTTGGTTGGTGCTGGGTGCACGAGACTCGGGTTTGTGTTTAGTACTTGCCTGGATCCTAAGGACCGGTTCATGGAGCATGTAACCTGGCTTTACCGTGCCAACCACATGCTGAGATAGGGCAGCTTGGCCAATTAATTAGGTGTATCCCCGGCGTAGTATGGGTGTGTTAGATGGTGCGGGGAACAGGTGTTAGCTGGACTACCATATGAACCTCAAGGCTCAAGAGGGGGCCACTGCAGCGGGGTTGGAGCCTCTTGTATGTTGTTAGGGGTGAAACCTCAGTGGGCCCATGCTCGTCGGGAATCCCTTTGTAAAGGCATCGTAGTGATCTCCTGGCTACACACCTGGGAAGTGTGAAAGTGGTTCGTGGCCACTGGCATAATGGAGGTTCTTGTAGTCCACCCAGCAACGGGGGATGAAATCACTACATGTGGGTACTGTGGTGCAAACTCTACAGAGTCAAAACTGGCATGACAGCCGTGCTCGCGGTCAAGAGCGGCTTGGACTTATTCATGATTAGAGGATGATGACTTTGGAAGTTGTGTATGTTAAGCGGGGAGCTTAACATTGGAAATGATGTTATGGTTATTTGATGATGGGTTGGGAGATTGGGACCATTTCACCTATGTAGTAATGTAGGTGCTTAATAAGCTAAGGTGATAGGTATTATTTGCGTAGTGCTTTAACCATGAGTTCAACCTCTCCTTGTTCTAGCCATGCATGACATAACGTTCTCACACTTGCTGAGTACCAACGGTACTCAAACTTGCATATTTGTTGGTTTAAATTGCTGCTCAGGTCAAGGGGATGATGTGGTGTTCAATGACCAAGACTTCGGACCCGAAGAAGGATTCTAGGTTCATGGAGTCCCCCGGGCAACGCCTGTGACGGAGCCCACAAGAATAATATTCTGCTGCTATTTTATTTACATGTTATGAACTCATTATCGTCCATCGAGACGTATGCATTGTAAGACATATTTATATTCGACACCTGGCTTGTAATAAATGATGCTTCACTATTTGTCATCACATGTGTGAGAAAATGATCATGGCATACATGTGATATTCACCCGGTTATTCTTCGAAGAAACCGGGTGTGACAGAAGTGGTATCAGAGCCAAGGTTGCCCGTAGGAACGTGGACCTAGGTAGAAACGGACGTATTTAAAGACCCTATTTTCTTAAAAACTATTTTACAAAAGTGTGGGTTGAAAAGTGTTATTTAATGGGGTCACTTTATTCATCTTACCCCAACTTTTATTCAAAATAGGATTTTTGTTTATAATCTTATCTAACTTAATATTAAATGCTTTATGTTTTAGATGGTTCGCATGATCCGCACCGCCTGCAAGTCCACCGGAGGGAGAGTTCCGGTAGTTGCCCTTGCCTTGAGAGAGGAGAACCGTCCGGTGACGTACCTCTCCTACGGATTGGCAGTAGGAGGCTTGTTGCGCCATCTTCGACGTATGCTCCACGCCGCCGGCAATACGGGCAAGCTAATCATACACTACAGCTCCACCCGGACCATCTGTGAGAAGCGGGAAGAATGGAGTTCAGAAATGAGGATTATCCATGAAAATCAGCTGCTCAAGATCCACCGCTCTCCAGCTTGTCGGGCGACACAGGTCGATGCGGAGAAGGATGTCACCTGGGAGGCCATCACCTGCCAGAGTCACATCTACCGTCGCCACCTGGACAGGACTGAGTACATGTATGTCCTCCAGCGTGAGAGTGGTACAATGGAGTACAAGTACCCGCCAGTGCAGCAGGGGACTTCCCATGAGCACATGGACCTGTGCTTGGAGGATGCAGCTATGCTCAGCACTCGACTGCAGGAGTGCCAGCAACAGCTTCAGGATGTTTGTGACACCCTGAAGGAGACCGAGGCATTGCGCTTCGCCAGCTTGAGGGCAAGAGAAAGACGAGATGGGAATGAACTGTGTGTCACCGTGAATGACACATGGACTCCTGACTCCCCAGACCGCCGGGCGAGCAGGCATCGCCGCACTTCTCCACCAGCAGTTTCCCCACCCAAAGCGGAGTCAGAGGGCACCCGCAATAATGAGGAAGATCCCGAGGAGCCAACTCAGTGATACGAGTCATGTAGCATCCTTTCCCATAGTTCAGCAGGTTATCGAGTAGGCGAGTCAATACCTTAGATTATGATGTGTTAATGTTTGGTGTGTGACGTGAGTTGTGGAAGCCATGGGCATTTGTCTACAACCTCGTCTTCAGGTTGTTTTGCTTTGATGTGTGAACCCCTATGAATTAAGAGTGCATTTATTTTCGCGTAAGACGTGAAACCCTCAGAAAAAATAAATATAATAGGGCCTCAAAACTTTAAGTTTAAACAAGCAAATTGGGAAGTTAATACGTAATGCTTTAAATTGACATTTGGTTGATCATGATAGATGGCCGGAAGAGGAAAGGGTCGTGGTGCCAACCCCGCCAACAACAACGATGAGGCCGGCAACCCTCATCTTTCTGGAGGACAAGACAGGGGTGGTCGCCGTGAAGGAGTTGATCCCATCCACCAAATGCTTGAAAATCTGAATCAGCTCATCCAGAGCCTAACTCAAGTGGTGGTCAACTTGCACCAAGCTCCACCTCCACAAGCTGCACCACGCCAACCAAGGTTGAGTGAGTTTCTAGGGACTCAACCTCCAAAGTTTGCAAGTGCTGCTGAACCTCTGGAGGCAGATAACTGGCTAAAGACCATTGAGAGCAAGATGAGGATCATACAATGCCAAGGGTATGAGAGGGTGCTGTTTGCCTCTCACCAACTGCATGGACCTGCTGCTGATTGGTGGACCGCTTACATAGCAGCCCATCATTCCCCTGAGAACATCACTTGGGAAGAGTTCAAGCGTAGTTTCCGCAACCATTACATACCAAGGGGTGAACTAAAAAACAATAGAAAGGAGTTCTTGGGGCTACAGCAAGGAAACATGACTGTGAGGGAATACCTCACAAAATTTACCCAACTATCCCGTTATGCACCACGGGACATCGAGACTGATGAGCAGAAACAGGACTGCTTTGTGGAAGGACTTACAGCGGAAATGCAGTGTGCAATATCCTCCAACGAGTATGAAAGCTTCCAAAAGATGGTGGACAGAGCATTTGTTGTGGAAAGGAAGCTGAGGGCCTTGGAAAATGAAAATAAGAGGAAGGCGGGATGGTCACACCAAGCCTCAGGTAGCAACACACGCCCACGTCTGATGCAGCAACCCGCAGGTCAGACGAGCCGCGCTGCGGTACCCTACTCAACACCGAGAGGGTACAACCCGAACTTCAGGCCTCCGTCAGCACTAGCACAGCCACAACGTCAGTTTGTACAGCAGCCTCGCCCCACATATCAACCTCAACCAGCAGTACAAGGACCCCCAAACCAACCCCAAGACAACAAAGGCCAGGCACCTAAGGTTGGGGTGCAATGCTTTAACTGTGGTGAAGTGGGGCACTACACCCATAAGTGCCCAAAGAAGAAGCCCGTGCAGCCGCAACCACAGAATGTGATGCGAGGACGGGTGAACCACGTAACCATGGAGGAGGCGCAAGAGGCACCCGACGTGGTAGTTGGTAAGTTTCCTGCCAATTTACACATTGCAACCCTGTTGTTTGATTCTGGTGCTACCCACTCGTTCATTGCTCAAGGGTTTGTTAAGAAGCATGATCTAGCAACCACACAAATGAATCATATGCTAGCAGTGAACTCTCCAGGTGGAGAAATAAGGACAAGACAAGTGTGTCCCAAGGTGAATCTAGACATTAATGGGGTAGTATTTACTGCCAACCTCATAGTGATAGATTCCCAAGGGATAGATATTATTTTGGGTATGGATTGGTTGAGCAAACATAAAGGAATCATCCATTGTTCAACAAGAACGGTGGAACTAACTCACCCTAGTGGCACCAGAGTAGAGTTCATAACCATACAAGAGCCTAGGAGGGACATTAAACTCAATCAAGTTGAGGTGGAAGTGGAGGAGATCAGGATCATCAAGGAATATCCAGACGTTTTTCCGGAGGAGTTGCCAGGTATGCCTCCCGATCGTGAGGTGGAATTCGCGATTGAGCTAGTGCCTGGAACAGCTCCGATATACAAGAGACCCTATCGGATGGACTCCAAACAGCTGGAAGAACTCAAGGAACATTTAAGAGAATTGACAGAAAAGGGGTATATTCGCCCTAGTTCCTCACCATGGGGAGCTCCAGTGATATTTGTGCCCAAGAAGGACGGGATCCAAAGGCTATGCGTAGACTACCGTGCGTTGAATGAGGTAACTATCAAGAACAAGTACCCATTACCCCGCATTGAAGACTTGTTTGATCAGTTGAGGGGAGCTTGTGTGTTCTCGAAAATTGATCTCAGGTCGGGATACCACCAACTTAAGATAAGGCAAACTGATATTCCAAAGACAGCTTTCGTATCTCGGTACGGACTGTATGAATACATGTCATGCCTTTCGGGCTAACTAATGCCCCGACATACTTCATGTATCTCATGAACAAGGTATTCATGGAATATCTGGACAAATTTGTGGTGGTTTTCATAGATGACATTCTCGTCTTCTCCAAAGATGAAGAAGAACATGAGAAACATCCAAGGTTGGTGTTGCAAAAGATGAGAGAACAGCAACTATATGCCAAGTTGAGCAAGTGTGAGTTTTGGCTAAAGAGAGTTCTCTTCTTAGGACATATAATCTCGGAGGAAGGAATCTCCGTAGATCCCGCCAAGATCGAGGATGTACAGAAGTGGAAGACCCCTGAGAATGTTGGGGAAGTTCGAAGCTTCTTAGGATTGGCTGGGTATTATCGACGGTTTATCGAGGGTTTCTCCAAGATTTCGAGACCCCTCACCAAATTGTTGGAGAAGGGAATCACATTCACATGGACACCGCAGTGCGAGACGAGGTTTCAGGAACTGGAGAAAAGATTGACAACAACCCCAGTGCTAGTTATGCCAGATATGCAGAAGAACTTTTCGGTGTACTGCGATGCCTCTGGAAACGGGTTGGGATGTGTTCTCATGCAAGAGGGGCATGTCGTGGCTTATGTGTCCCGGCAGCTCCGGAAACACGAGAAGAACTATCCTACACATGACCTACAGCTAGCTGCAGTGGTACACGTGTTGAAGATTTGGCAGCATTATTTGATGGGGAAGAGGACAGAGATATATACAGATCATAAGAGCTTAAAGTATATTTTCACACAGCCAGATCTCAACCTCAGACAAAGGAGATGGTTAGAGCTGATCAACGACTTTGATGTGGGCATCAACTATCATCCTGGGAAAGCAAACGTCGTGGCAGATGCTTTAAGTCAGAAGGTGCAGGTCAATAGGTTGAGCTTGAAGGACATGCCTGCAGAATTGAAGGAAGATGTTCTAAAACTCAATCTATGTCTGGTGAATAGTGGTGAGGCCATCGCCATGGAAGTGGACTCCACATTAGAGAAAGACATACGCAATGGTCAGAAGTATGACGAGAATATACAAGAGATTAGAGAACTCATCAAGGAAAATAAAGCCCCTGGGTTCAGAGAGGATGAACAAGGTACGGTGTGGCACGGGAGAAGAATCTGTGTGCCTGAAGTGAAGGAGATCCGTGAATTGATTTTGAAGGAGGCTCATGATTCCGACTATTCCATTCATCCTGGGAGTACGAAGATGTACCATGACCTCAAGAGCAGGTATTGGTGGTATGGCATGAAGCGAGATGTCGCGGAACATGTTGCCCTATGTGACACATGTTAGTTGGTGAAAGCAGAACATCAACGACCCGCGGGATTATTGCAACCACTCAAAGTGCCTGAATTGAAATGGGAAGAAATCGGTATGGATTTCATAGTGGGACTGCCTAGGACCGAGTCAGGATATGATTCGATATGGGTCATCATCGACAGGCTAACCAAGGTAGCTCATTTCATCCCCGTGAAAGAAAGCTACAGCGGATCCAAATTGGCAGAATTATACATGTCAAGGATCTTGTGTTTCCATGGAGTGCCAAAGAAGATAGTGTTTGATCGAGGGACACAGTTCACTTCAAGGTTCTGGCAGAAGTTGCATGAAACCATGGGGACTCATCTAAATTTTAGTTCTGCCTATCATCCCCAGACTGACGGGCAGACGGAAAGAACCAATCAGATCCTTGAGGATATGCTGAGAGCGTGTGCGCTCAAAAACAATAGGAGTTGGGATAAGAACTTACCGTATGCGGAGTTCTCCTATAACAACAGCTATCAGGCTAGTATGAAGATGTCACCGTTTGAAGCTTTGTATGGGAGGAAGTGCAGAACTCCCCTATTTTGGAACCAAATGGGGGGAAGTAAAGTGTTTGGGCCCGAGGTACTACAAGAAGCTGAGGCGAAAGTGAGGGAAATTCGCAACAACCTGAGGATAGCACAGACCCGACAAAAGAGTTATGCCGATGTACGGAGAAGAGAGCTTATTTTCGATGTGGTAGACTATGTTTATCTCAAGGTGTCACCTATCCGAGGACTTCGTCGGTTCAAGGTGAAAGGGAAGTTATCACCTCGATACATCAGACCCTTTCAGGTTCTGGAGAGGAAAGGCGAAGTGGCATATCAACTAGAACTACCAGCTCGTCTATCGGGTGTGCACGATGTATTCCATGTGTCACAGCTCAAGAAATGTCTAAGGACGCCTGAAGAGATGTTACCCATGAATGAGGTTGACGTACGAGAGGATCTGTCTTATACCGAGCAACCGGTCAAGATTTTGGAGACAATGGAACGCCTCACAAGAAATAAAAGAATCCGGATGTGCAAGGTGCAGTGGAAGCATCACTCGGAAGAGGAAGCCACATGGGAGCGAGAAGACGAGCTTAAGGCACAGTTTCCGGAATTGTTTTCCTAGAACCACCAATCTCGAGGACGAGATTTCTTTTAAGGGGGTAGAGTTGTAACACCCCAAAATCTGTTAAGAGGGGAATTTAAAAAAAATTTGGACGTATTGCATGTGGTGCAGAAATTCAAATTCAAGTTGAAATTGAAATTCAAATCAAAACAGAAAAGAAAAGGAAAAAGAAAAAGAAAACCCAACCGGCCAGTGGGCCGAAACCCACCGGCCGGCCCACCATTTCCCCGCACCAGCCCACAGCCGCGCGCCCCTCTCTTCCTCTCACTGACACACGGGGCCCGCGTGTCATCCCTGACCTCTCGCTCGCGCTAACAGCTGGGACTCTCCTCTCTCCCGAATCCAAACAAACTCCGAAAAACCGCGCCAACAGCCCAAATTTCGGTTCCGGACGACTCCAGCTCGATCCCAACAGACCGCCGCCCTCCCTCGTCTATATAAACGCCGGCATCGCTCTGTTTTTCTTCCCCGATCGGCTGTTTTTCCTCCCGGTGAGAACCGAAGCTCCGATCACCGTTTTCTCTCGATCCTTGCTCGGGTTTTCTGATCTAATGCGCCGATCATGTTCCACCGCCTCCGGGGAGTCTCGCAGGTGAAGGAAATCCGGTGTTTTGCGCTCTAGAAACAGCTCCGACGAGCACCGCCGCGTTTTCACCTCGGACCTCATCGCCGACCGTCTTCCAGGACCTCCGAGCTCAAGAAAAACCCCGAGGTGAGATCCCCGACCTCCCCTCTACCGATCTATGCCATGAAATCCCAGTTTTAGGAGGTATAGACGAAGATCCGAAGTTCTCCGGCGAGATCGCCGCCTCCCGCCGCCACGCGCCACCGGGCAGCGCCGCCCGCGCACGGCCAGGGCGACGTGGCCCCCTGAGGCCCGTCCATTTTAAATCATGCGGTTCCTATTAGATCTAACCCGTACCGCTTCACGTTATAATCTCAGCCCTCTGTTTTAAATCGGACGGTCCACATCAGCCCCACGTTATAAATGCCGGGATTTTTACGCGCTACCCCCTGGGGATCTCGGAAAACACGAGCTAGCCCCGGAAACTTCTGATCTAGCCCCTGGAACTTCAGAAATTCGTGTAAATTCATTTAAAAATCAGTTTTAGCCCCTGAACTTAATAAAAATTAGGAAAACCCCTCTGTTATGTGTAGTTAGACCCCTGGAAATTAATGAAATAATATAATAGACCCTGCAGTAGAAGTGGATTTACCTTTTTGACCCTATATGATATTAAATTCAGAAATTTGAATATGTGATTAGGATTTAAATTTAAAAGGTGAGGCAAACACATTGTAAATTCAAATTTAAACTCTCCTAGCACTTGGAAAACTTTAGAATGAGTTAAAAATAGATTTTAAGCTGAAATGAATCTGTCTAATTGATTGTTCACATTTATTAGTTATAGAAGCATATTTTAGGATAGGAAATAATTCTAAAAACTAGTAAAATAAATTTAAATTGTTCCACATCAGAGAGGAAGTTCAAAGATATATTATTGAACATTTTAGATCAGAACCTATTCTGTTTAGATGATGTGTCTTACTATTCTCATAATAAAACTCACCTTTAGGCATAGAAAATAAATCTGGAAAATATAGGAAAATAGGTATGCATAATTAGAAAATGATAAATGAAGTCTCCAAATCCAAAAACTTCAGTTTAGGATTTGGTAGAAGATCTGAAAACCTACTTGGAGTAGGAAATTACCTTCCATGCAAACTTGGTAGCTAAAGAGTGTATTAATTGAATATAAAGAATTTGTTTAAATTGGAAATTCATATATAGTGTGCAAATAAAAATCTGAATACAAAAAGTTAGAAGTCATATACATATGTTTAAAAGTGCATGTAGGCCAAAAATCAACACATGTAAAGTAACCCCAACACTTAGAAATGTGAATGACTTTCATAGGTATGTATGTGTGGTTTGTATGAAGTGAAAGTGTGAACTATGTCTTATGGATTGTTGTTTTCTTTTGCTATGTGTATTGTCATGAATAGAACCTGCCCCAGAGCAAGTTCTCCCCTTCCAAGACCAAGACTTTCCATTCCAAGAGCAGCAGGAAGAAGGCAAGTGTCCTTGACCACTTTGATCCTATACTAGGATGTGTAGATAAAATTATTTGCATCGTCAATTGAAATATGAAACCCATGCTACGAAGTTTCCCTAGAATTGCATTACCTTGTTTCCTTGTAGCTTGGGTTGGGATTTATTTTATCATGTCATTATGCTTATGCTTAGCCATGCTTAGAATGGGATAATTGAGATATGAGATCATCAATTCATGTACCTTACTCTTGAATGAGATATTATGAGTTATGTAGAGGTAGGGATCGAGGCAAGTTGGATGATTTGGTTGGTGCTGTGTGCACGAGGCTCCGGTTTGTGTTTAGTACTTGCCTGGATCCTAAGGACCGGTTCATGGAGCATGTAACCTGGCTTTACCATGCCAACCACATGCTGAGATGGGGCAGCTTGGCCAATTAATTAGGTGTATCCCCGGCGTAGTATGGGTGTTTGGATGGTGCGGGGAATAGGTGTCAGCTGGACTACCATATGAACCGCAAGGCTCAAGAGGGGGCCACTGCAATGGGGTTGGAGCCTCTTGTATGCTGTTAGGGGTGAAACCTCAGTGGGCCCACGCTCGTCGGGAATCCCTTTGTAAAGGCCTCGTAGTGATCTCCTGGCTACACACCTGGGAATTGTGAATGTAGTTCGCGGCCACTGGCATAATGGAGGTTCTTTTAGTCCACCCGGCAATGGGGGATGAAATCACTACATTTGGGTACAATGGTGCAAACTCTGCAGAGTCAAAACTGTCATGACAGCCGTGCTCACAGTCAAGAGCGGCTTGGACTTATTCATGATTAGAGGATGATGAATTGGGAAGTTGAGGATGTTAAGCGGGAAGCTTAACATTGGAGATGAGATTATGGTTACTTGATATTGATGATGGGTTGAGGGATTGGGACCATTTCACCTGTCTTGTAATGTAGGTGCTTAATAAGCTAAGGTGATAGGTATTGATTGCGTAGTGCTTTAACCAATAGTTCAACCTCTCCTTGCTCTAGCCATGCATAACATAACTTTCCCACACTTGCTGAGTACCAACGGTACTCAAGCTTGCTTTTCTGTTGGTTTAAATTGCTGCTCAGGTCAAGGGGATGATGTGGTGTTCAATGACCAAGACTTCGGACCCGAAGAAGGATTCTAGGTTCACGGAGTCCCCCGGGCAACGCCTGTGATGGAGCCCACAAGATTTATATTCCGCTGCTGCTTTATTTACATGTTATGAACATATTATCATCCATCGAGACGTATGCTATGTAAGACTTATTTATATTCGAACACTTGGCTTGTAATATAATGAGGCTTCAATATTTGTCATCACATGTACGAGAAAATGATCCTGGCATGCATGTGATATTCACTCGGTTGCTCTTTAGAGAAACCGGGTGTGACAGAGCAGCGCAAGACTCTGTTCTCGGTCCAACAGCTCCATGGGTCCGCGAGCGCGTGGTGGGCGAACTACTGTGCTTCACAGCCCACCGACCGAGTTATGACCAGGGCGGAGTTCACGGTGGCCTTCAGGGCCTATCACATACCACCGGGTCTCATGATGAGGAAGACACAGGAGTTCTTACGCCTGCAGCAAGGGAGCGGGAACGCGCTGGAATACTCCAGGGCGTTCAATGATCTTGCGCTCTACGTGTCGTATCACGCAGATACCGACGAGAAGCAGCGGGATCACTTCTACCAGGGGCTTAATCCACTCCTGAAGGACAAACTGGCAATGTTCAATCGCGGCAGCCTAAACGACATAATTGATGCTGCGATTGTTAGCGGCGGCGGAAAGGAAGCGAAGCGCGCCGCAAAGCAGTGGAGAGGGAAGTGGTCCTTCTCAGAAATATCGGATGGTGAATCGCCCACCATCAGGTCCACGATGGCAGCCACCACAGAGGCCGATGCCGTTCTGCAGTCGGCCATATTCTTCACCGGCATTCAGATCGGCACTGCCAGCACCACTTCCGCAACAACAACAGCAGCAGCGGGCGATGCCGTGTGCGTATACACCTCAGCAGCGCATGCCGGGCTTTCGTCCTCCAAGCACCGGACAAGCAGTGGCCACATGCTACAAATGTGGTCGGCCAGGACACTTCGCCAACAGTTGTACGGAGAGGCAAGGCGGCGGAGTTGCACCACAACTTCCGGGGAGGAATCAACCCCGGAAGCACACTAATGCGCGGTGGGCAAACCCTAGGCCCGACACTGTCCATCAACTTGCCATAGAGGACATGCCGG
This sequence comes from Neostapfia colusana, assembly GCA_030760725.1. Classification (NCBI taxonomy): domain Eukaryota; kingdom Viridiplantae; phylum Streptophyta; class Magnoliopsida; order Poales; family Poaceae; genus Neostapfia; species Neostapfia colusana. The sequence continues at coordinate 25,685,671 of JASWHV010000011.1, forward strand.
AGGGAGAACCGATCCTTGCGGGTACGTTCCAACTTCACCAGCATCTGGCCATAGTATTATTTGATTCAGGCGCCACACATAGCTTTATTAGCCCAAGCTTTCATTGCTAAATACAGCTTGCCAATACTACCCACCGACAGTTCATATTTGATTTGTTCACCGGGTGGGAAAATTTCAGCAAGCATGATGGTTCCAAAAGTGCCATTATGCTTAGAGGGTAGAGTATACCCTACGTCTCTCATAATTTTAGAGGGACAGAAGGTCGATGTCATCTTAGGGATGTCGTGGTTAACCCGCCACGGCACTGTTTTAGACACCGTCCTTCGAATTGTGCACTTAAACTCAAAAGTGCACAAATCTCATTCCTTATTTCTGGACAGTCCAGAAATGAAACTTCCAAGTATCTATCAATCCACAACCATCAGATTGGAAGACATTCCAGTAGTCCGAGAGTTCCCTGACGTGTTCCTGGATGATTTACCGGGGATGCCGCCCGATAGAGGGTGGAGTTCAAGATTGAACTTGCACCGGGAACCATGCCAATATCCCGAAGGCCGTACAAGATGGTGTCACACCCGGTTTTTCTGAAGAACAACCAAGTGAATATCACATGTATGCCAGGATCATTTTCTCATACATGTGATGACAAATAGTGAAGCATCATTTATTACAAGCCAGGTGTCGAATATAAATAAGTCTTACATAGCATATGTCTTGATGGACGATAATAAGTTCATAACAAGTAAATAAAATAGCAGCGGAATATTATTCTGTGGGCTCCATCACAGGCGTTGCCCACGGGACTCCATGAACCTATAATCCTTCTTCGGGTCCGAAGTCTTGGTCATTGAACACCACATCATCCCCTTGACCTGAGCAGCAATTTAAACCAACAAATATGCAAGATTGAGTACCGTTGGTACTTAGAAAGTGTGGGAAAGTTATGTCATGCATGGATAGAACAAGGGGAGGTTGAACTCATGGTTAAAGCACTACGCAATTAATACCTATCACCTTAGCTTACTAAGCACCTACATTACTACATAGGTGAAATGGTCCCAATCTCCCATCCCATCATCATAATCAAATAACCATAACATCATTTCCAATGTTAAGCTCCCCGCTTAACATCCACAACTTCCAAAGTCATCGTCCTCTAATCATGAATAAGTCCAAGCCACTCTTGACCGTGAGCACGGCTGTCATTACAGTTTTGACTCTGCAGAGTTTGTACCACTGTACCCACATGTAGTGATTTCATCCCCCGTTGCCGAGTGGACTAAAAGAACCTCCATTATGCCAGTGGCCACGAACCACATTCACACTTCCCAGGTGTGTAGCCAGGAGATCACTACGAAGCCGCTACAAAGGGATTCCAGATGAGCATGGGCCCACTGAGGTTTCACCCCTAACAGCATACAAGAGGCTCCAACCGCGCTGCAGTGGCCCCCTCTTGAGCCTTGCGGTTCATACGGTAGTCCAGCTGACACCTATTCCCCGCACCATCCAAACACCCATACTACGCCGGGGATACACCTAATTAATTGGCCAAGCTGCCCCATCTCAGCATGTGGTTGGCACGGTAAAGCTAGGTTACATGCTCCATGAACCGGTCCTTAGGATCCAGGCAAGTACTAAACACAAACCCGAGTCTCGTGCACCAAGCACCAACCAAATCATCCAACTTGCCTCGATCCCTACCTCTACATAACTCATGATATCTCAATTCAAGAGTAAGGTAAATAAATTGATGATCTCATATCCCAATTTTCCCATTCTAAGCATGGCTAAGCATAAATAAATGACATGATAAAATAATTCCCAACCCAAGCTACAAGGAAACATGGTAATGCAATTCTAGGGAAACTTCCTAACATGGGTCTCATATTTCAATTGACAATGCAAATAATTCTAGCTACACATCCTAGTATAGGATCAAAGTGGTCAAGGACACTTGCCTTCTTCTTGCTGCTCTGGGAATGGATAGTCCTGATCTTGGAAGGGAAGAACTTGCTCTGGGGCAGGTTCTACTCATGTCAACACACATAGCGAAAGACAACAACAATCCATAAGACATAGTTCACACTTTCACTCCACATATACATACATATGATAGTCATTCACATTTCTAAGTGTTGTGGTTACTCTAGATGTGTTGATTTTTAGCCTTCATGCACTTTTAAACATATTTATATTATTTCTAACTTTTGTATTTCAGATTTCTGTTTGCACACTATATATGAATTTTCAATTTGAACAAATTCTTTATATTTAATTAATATACTTCTTAAATACCAAGTTTGCATGGAAGGTAATTTCCTACTCCAAATGGGTTTTCAGATCTTCTACCAATCCTAAACTGAAGTCTTTGGATTGGGAGAGTTCATTTATCATTTTCTAGTCATGCACACCTATTTTCCAGATTTATTTTCCATGCCTAAAAGTAAATTTTAATATTAAATAGTAGGGCATATCATCTAAATAGAATAGGTTCTGATCAAAAATACTAAATAATATATTTTGGAACTTCTCCTCTGATGTGAACTAATTTAAATTTATTTTACCAATTTTCAGAATTATTTCTAACCTAAAAATGTGTCCCTACATCTAATAAATGTGAACAATCAATTAGACAGATTCATTTCAGCTTAAAATCTACTTTTAACTCATTCTAAAGTTTTCCAAGTGCTAGGAGAGTTTAAATTTGAATTTGCAATGTGTTTGCCTCACCTTTTTAGATTTAAATCCTAATCACATATTCAACTTCCTAAATTTAATATCATATAGGGTTAAAAAGGTAAACTCACCCCACTACAGAGTCTATTATATTATTTCATAAATTTCTAGGGGTCTAACTACACATAACAGAGGGGTTTTCCTAATTTTTATTAAGTCCAGGGGCTAAAACTGGTTTTTAATTGAATTTACATGAATTTCTGAAGTTCTAGGGGCTAGATCAGAAGTTTCTGGGGCTAGCTCGTGTTTTCTGAGATCCCCAGGGGGTAGCGCGTAAGAATCCCGTCCTTTATAACGCGGGGCTGACATGGACGTCCGGTTTAAAACAGACGGCTGAGATTATAACGTCGAACCGGTACGCGGGGGTTTCAATTCTACCGTGCGATTTAAAATAGACGGCGCACAAGCGGCCACGTCGCCCTGGCCGTGCGCGCGGCGACGGGAGGCGGCGATCTCGCCGGAGAACTTCGGATCTTCGTCTATACCTCCTATAACTGGAATTTCATGGCATAGATCGGTAGAGGGGAGGTCGGGGATCTCACCTCGGGGTTTTTCTTGAGCTCGGAGGTCCTGGAAGGCGGTCGGCGACAAGGTCCGAGATGGAATCGCTGTGGTGCTCGTCGGAGCTGTGCCTAGAGCGCAAACCACCGAGTTTTCTGCACCTGCATGATTCCTCGGAGGCAGTGGAACAAGCTCGGCGCGTTAGATCAGAAATCCCGCGTGTCAGTGAGAGGGAGAGGGGAGTGCGCGGCTGCGGGCTGGCGCGGGGGTGGGTGGGCCGGCTGGTGGGTTTCGGCCCACTGGCCGGGGGTTTTGTTTTTTTCTTTTTCTTTTTCTTTTTCTTTTCTGTTTTGATTTGAATTTGAATTCCAATTTGAATTTGAATTTCTGCACCACATGCAACACGTCCAAAAATTTTTAAATTCCCCTCTTAACAGGATTTTGGGGTGTTACAGCTCTACCCCCCTTAAAAGAAATCTCGTCCTCGAGATTGGTGGTTCTAGGAAAACAATTCCGGAAACTGTGCCTTAAGCTCGTCTTCTCGCTCCCATGTGGCTTCCTCTTCCGAGTGATGTTTCCACTGCACCTTGCACATCCAGATTCTTTTATTTCTTGTGAGGCGTTCCATTGTCTCCAAAATCTTGACCGGTTGCTCGGCATAAGATAGATCCTCTCGTACGTCAACCTCATTCATGGGTAACATCTCTTCAGGAGTCCTTAGACATTTCTTGAGCTGTGACACATGGAATACATCATGCACATCCGATAGGCGAGCCGGTAGTTCTAGTTGATATGCCACTTCACCTTTCCTCTCCAGAACATGAAAGGGTCCGATGTATCGAGGTGATAACTTCCCTTTCACCTTGAACCGACGAAGTCCTCGGATAGGGGACACCTTGAGATAAACATAGTCCCCCACGTTGAAAACGAGCTCTCTTCTCCGTACATCGGCATAGCTCTTTTGTCGTGTTTGTGCTATCCTCAAGTTGTTGCGGATTTCCCTTACTTTCGCCTCGGCTTCTTGTAGTACCTCGGGCCCAAACACTTTACTTTCCCCTGTTTGGTTCCAAAATAGGAAAGTTCTGCACTTCCTCCCATACAAAGCCTCAAATGGTGACATCCTCATACTAGCCTGATAGCTGTTGTTATAGGAGAACTCCGCATACGGTAAGTTCTTGTCCCAACTCCGATTGTTTTTTAGTGCACACGCTCTCAGCATATCCTCAAGGATCTGATTGGTTCTTTCCGTCTGTCCGTCAGTCTGGGGATGATAGGCAGAACTAAAATTCAGATGAGTTCCCATGGTTTCATGCAACTTCTGCCAGAACCTTGAGGTGAACTGTGTCCCTCGATCTGACACTATTTTCTTTGGCACTCCATGGAAACACACGATCCTTGACATGTATAATTCTGCCAATTTGGATCCGCTGTAGCTTTCTTTCACAGGGATGAAATGAGCTACCTTGGTTAGCCTGTCAACGATGACCCATATCGAATGATATCCTGATTGGGTCCTAGGCAATCCCACTATGAAATCCATACCGATTTCTTCCCATTTCCATTCAGGCACTTTTAGTGGTTGCAATAATCCCGCGGGTCGTTGATGTTCCGCTTTTACCAACTGTGACACCCTCATCTCGGGTGTCAGCACATGTTCATGTTTTATGAAGAAGAAAAACATTTTAAGAAAAGAAGGAACAGAGACAAGTATCAAAAGGATAGCCAATAAAGCACTCCAAGAACACCGAAAGCAACTTCCACGGCCAGCAGACCACGTGGCGCGTTCGAAGCTCATCCCCGAGAAATTCGGGAGAGGTCCGCCGTTAAACTAGCTACGTGGCAGGCTCAGGGGTCACCTCCGCAATTGAAAAGAGGTCCGACCCTGTGGGACACGTGCTGCCCGCGGAGATAGCCTCTGCGGAAGAAGCAAAGGCATTTTTCATAGGACACATGTTATCCCCGGAGCTAGTCTTCGCGGAAATAAGAGGGCCAGTCGCGGGGGATACGTGTCAATCTCGGAGCTCATCTCGGAAGAAGTCCGGATCTATCGAACACGTGTCGCCACCGGAGCTTATCACCGGAAGGTCCATCGCAGATAAACACGTGTCGACCTCGGGGCATGTCCCTGAGGAAAGGAGAGCGGAAAGACCGGCACCCACACGTGGCGTGCGCGGAGCTCGTCTCCGAAGAAGAGGGAGGTCTCGATCGATTGACACGCCGCACAACCGGAGCTCGTCTCTGCGGATGAGGAGATACCAGGCCCGGAGGACACGTGGAGCTTCCAGAGCTCATCATCACGGAGGTAACGAGTGCTGGAGCAGTTGTTACGCGTAAGGACACCGGTACGCAACAGAAACCGATCTAAAATCCACGATGGTTACCGAAGATAAGACGTCAGGATCTAACAAAGATCTGAATAAGACTCTTATTCGGGATCCGATCAGATTAGGACTCTTCTCTTCCAATTATAAATAGAACCCAAAACCTTGGGCCGAAACCACGAACTTCTCTTTCAACTCCTAGGCCGACGACTTAGAGCCCTAGCCCTAACTCGCCGAGCAAAACATCGCCGAAAGCACAACAAGGGAGATCATCGGAGGAGAACCAAGCGGTCTGAGGAGGACCCCGAAGACAAGAAGAACGTGAGGTAGGACTTCAATACCACCTTACGACATCATGATGTTCATCTCTTTGCGTCTGTTCTTCGATTCCTTTCGAACAGAAGCCTTTTCGTGGGCAGAACACTCGATGATCAGTTTGATCTAAAGACAAGATCATCACCACGTTCATCTTTGATCTGAACACCTCTGACCATGCAAGCCATGCAAGAACACCAGATCAATCTAATTGAACTAATCGTAGGATAGCATGCATGTGCATCATCGCATCTAGTTTAGGGTTTGTGCATGATATTGATTGCTGTGAATTTGTATGCACGTGAATCCTACATAGCAGGACAAACTCAGGGAGCTGTCTACGACGAGCTGCAGCAACAAGGTTTTGAGAATCAAGAACAACCGGAACCGCAAGGAGTCAAACATGATGGGAAACCCTTTTATAGGAGTTTACTAGTTTTGGTTAAACCACCCTGGTCGCCTGAGAAGTTTATAAGTCGGGTATGGTTTTTGCTTTATGCTTCGCTGAGTCTATGGGATTAGGGAGCAAGATAGATGTGTCTAGCTAACTGCACTCGTACTGATAATAAGTAACTGATGAGGTTAATAAACATGGATCGGAGGGAGATCTAGGCAAGCCTGGGTTTGTGTATGTGGTAGCATGAGATGGTGGTTTTACTTGCCATAGATCTAAGGACCGGTTCATGCATGCACATGCCAGAATAACAGTGCCACCACAAGGCCAAATATGGGAGCGGCTTAGCTGAGTAATTAGGTAAGTTGCTAGAGTGTTATGGACTGTGAAAGGCGCGGGGAATGGGAGTCGAGTGAGGACTGCCCTGGGAACTGCATGGCACAAGAGGGGGCCCGTGGGTGGGAGAATTGGAGATTCTAGCCTGCCGGTGAAACCTTAGTGAGTCCATACATCTAGTAACCCCTTTGTAAAAGCTATTTTGTGATCTCTTGACCATACACCGACGGATGTGTACTGGTATAATGGATGTGCTTCCACCTGCACAGGGCTGAAACCAAGAGGAGCCAAGGCGGATCCCGCCTTGGCAATGAAGCACCAGACAGCCTGGGCCTCGGCAGTCCGCAAGGACTGGAGCCTCTCTACCTCTTGGCGAGCCGCTAGCTCGCGATCCATCGCTGCCTGACGCTCCTTGGAGAACTGCTCCTCCCTCACGGCGACAGCCGACTCACGGAGCTCCAGCTCCTCGGACCGAGCCCTTAACTCCTCCACCTTGGCCCTCAGCCGCGCGGTGGTCTTCTCCTCCTCGGCCGCAGCGGCGCGTTCCCGATCAGCGACGGCGTGCTCCCGACGGGCTACCTGCAGCTGCAACTCCTCCGCGGCGGCGGAACACTCCTTGGCTTTGGCTTCAGCTTGGGCCAGAGCCTCGCGGTAGGTGGCACGAACCCGCTGGGCCTCTGACTCCAAGCGGCTAATGGCCTTATTCTGAGTGCCAAGCAGAGCACTCATGGCCTCAAGCCTTGACTGCCTTGAGTCAAGGTCCGCCCGGGCCCGCTGCTGCCAGCTGAGAAGGCGTTCCTTCTCGCCGGCCAATGCCTTCCGCTCCTGCTCAAAGGCAGATTGGAGCTGCCGGGCGCTGGTCTGGACACGCCCCAGGGCGTCCCACATGGGCGCCGGAGCAGGGGGGATAGGAGTTGCGCCGCTGGACCCCCCTGACGAGTCTAAGACCGGCGGGGGCGCCGGCGCCACAGCAGCCATGGTGGGGCGCTGTCCTAAGCAGGCCAGGGGGCCAGCAGGCGCACCTACAGCAGCCCTCCCGGTCTCAAGACCTGGCTTCTGGACTGGTGAAGGAGGGCGGGGCGGAGCAGATGTGGCCACCGCGGAAAATGAACCCGCTGGTGCAGAGGGTGCCCACGTCGATTTGGGAGCCATGGGAGCCGCCACGGTCCCCAGGTGCTGAGGCGCGGAGCTTCCGCTGGTTGAAGGCGGCCGAATAAGAGGCCCGCCCCTAGCAGCCGGTCGGTCCCTGCAAGAAGAAGAAGCCCTCAGAATAAGAGAAGAGGCAAGAGCTCTGCTCCTATAAGCCAGAAAGAATAACACTTACTGGGCGGCATGAGCGCTCCAGCGAGCTTTCAGCACTGGCCTCTGGGCTATAGCTGAACCGCCGCGACCAGCGGCTGGAACGGTCGTGGAATGGGACGCCTGGATCCCCGGCGCACTCGCCGGCGTCGCCCCACCAACATCCGTCCTGGGAGCCCCTCCGCTTGAGGAAGGATGGCGAGGTACTTGGGCTGATTCGGATGGCTGCTGTCTGGGGAGAGACCCGCCGGGGAGGGACACTCGGGACCTCTTCGGGTCGCCACCTGATGGACCAGCACCTCCGGGAGATGGGAGCAAAGTAGTTCCGGCACCCTGACTCGGCACAGGCGGCACCCTCGGAGGAGACCGGGCGCGTTTCTTCTCTAGATGCCCGGGGGCCGGCTCTTTTCCTTTCCCTTTGTCGGCGGCTTGGGTTCCGTCGGCTCTGGGGGAGGGTTTGACAGCAGCGGATGCCTCATGCCCTGACCCAGGGTGCTCGGTTCCTGGAATGGTGATACCCCGGAAGGCATCCCCGACCTGCCGGACGGCGATCCCGATATCATCAAGGTTCGGCATCTTCCGCAGGAGCTCTGACCTCCTCTGAGGCTCCAAGAAGAGGGGGGTGGCAGAGGGCGGAAGGGCGGGGTCGCCACAGGGAATGTAGTCACCGCTCACCATCTCGTACAGCTCCTCGTTGGAATGGTCAGAGCCGGGGCCTCTCTCCAGCCTGGTACAGTCCTGCTCGCCGGTGTAGTACCACGCTGGGCGGCTACGCTGCTGCAAGGGAGCAATACGACGCGACACAAAGTCCATCAGCACCATTAGAGACGTCAGCCCCTCGTTGGCCAAGAACCGGATCCGCTCCAAGACCGGGGTGTACTCCTGCTCCAGCTCAGGGATCTCCTCCCAGAAGCGGCGATCGGTGGTTGGGCTGGCGGTTGGGAGTTGTAGGCGATCGTGCTCGTCGGTCTGCACTACCACCCAGCTCTCCCTCCAGTTTTCCCACCTTGATGCGCTGAAGGGCAGGAGGTATACGGAGACCTTGGGGTCTTTGCAGCGATGCTGGAAGTAGTATGCCCCCATCTGAGTCTTTGAGCCGCGCCCAGTCGTCCGCAGCACAAAGAAGTGGCGGAAGAGCGTCATGGAGGCGTGCATCCCCCACGAACATCCCGCAGAAGTGGACGAAAACAGCAGCCATTGCGAAGGAATTGGGGGAAAGATGGTGGAGCTAGAGACCGTATGTCTCCAGCAGGGTGACAAAGAAGGAAGAAATCGGCGGAACGAACCCCGCCAGAGCATAAGCAGTGAAAAAGACTATCTCCCCCTTTTCCAGGACCAGGGGGAGAGATCCTCAGCGAAGCCGATGTTTCTGCTCTTCTGAGCACCAGCCCAGCAGCCTGCGCACTGGCCCGAGCTCGGAAGAGCGAACGAGGCGCGTCGGGAGCAAGTTGGAAGCCATGGCGAAAGGGGGCGCAAGGGCAGGAGAGCCGGGGCACAAGAGTTCAAGGGAAGTACGAGCGCAATGCGAAGGGAAGCCGCGATGCGGGTGAGATCCCCTTTTAAAACTTTCCAGGGATTGTTCGAGGTAATTTGAAAACCTCCGGAAACATCGCGTCGGCGACCTCGTTGGCTCCGAGACCGGGCGCCGATGAAAGTTGGACCCGAGCCGCCCAACTGAAGCGGTGGGTCAAGGAGTCAGACGCCCCAGAAGGCGAGCCGGCAAGGTGCTTCGGTAGTTCCCGAAGAAAGAGCCGCAACATGCAGAAGTGGTGGTCTTGGGAACCGCCGCAATAAAAGCAACCATCAATTGAGTGCACGCTCCCACGATCCCGTCGCCGTTCGTGCTCCGGCAGCGGTCAATTCGGGACTTAGAGAAAGTGCGCGGATCGGAAGAGACGGAGGTCCCACCTCGGGCTCGCTATCTCCCCCGAGATGGGCCCGGGGGCCACTATCGGTACCTGAGATATGGGGTACCCCCGCGCACAGAGTAAAATGCCTAAGGAACTCGCCCTTCTCCGCAGGGAGAGCTCCGAAGGCGCCACGCGTCCGGCTGGGCCGGACCTCCCTCTCCTCAGAGGAGAGCTCCGGGCCCGCCACGTGGCATGCAGAAGCCGGACCTCCCCCTCCGCGGGAGAGAGGTCCGAAGGCGCCGCGTGTCCAGCGGGGCCGGACCTCCCTCTCCTCAGAGGAGAGCTCCGGGCCCGCCACGTGGCCAACAGAAGCCGAGCCTCCCCCTCCGCGGGGAGAGGTCCGGAGGCTCCACGTGCCCCGCGGGACTGACCCTTCTCCCCTCTGAGAAGGGCTCCGAGCCCGCCACGTGGCAGCAGAACGACGCTGCCTGCCCCGAGCGATAGGCAGCGGGCGTAAAGACGCCCCATACCTTGCCCGTACAAGGTATTTAAGGCCCGCGTCTTCCCAAGACGCGGAGACACGGAGCACGCTTCTGTCAGGTGCCGTTGCGCCCAGTCGCATCACAGACTAGCGCGCGGTGTCAGAACCTGCCAGCCAATAAACACCACGACAAGACATCCCATGTCGCCTGCGCCGTCATCAACCACTACGACTAGCATGCGGCATGGGCAGGGCGGCAAGATGAAGACTCAGAAGCCTTCGACCAGAGGCAACTACCGGCATATTTGCAGATATGGTAGACGATAGACAATCTTCCCGGGACCACCTGTTGGGTCCCGGCCCCCCTTGTAAGCTGCCCGAGCCTTGGACTATAAAAGGCTCGGGTAGGCGTCGATAGCAAGGGTTCGCACTTTGCAACTCATACGCTAGCCATACACTCTCAAGCTGTAAGTCACCCCCGAGCTCAGGCCTCCGGTCCTGAGCAGCAAGCAATACAGCGAGCTCCATAGCTCGCCGTGGACGTAGGGTTTTACGCTCCGGCGGCCTGAACCACGTAAAACTCGCCGTGGCAAGCTCTTACTAACTCGTCCATCTGCGCAAGCTCTTCGCTAGAGACTAGCCCCACCGAAAAAAAAAGAACCTCCGCGGGCTGCCCTGTGCAGGCCCGGGGGAAGTGTCGACTGAACACTTCGACAGATAGCATTCCAGTGGTCCAGGAATTTTCGGATGTGTTCCCGGAAGAACATCCAGGTATGCCACCTGACCGGGACATCGAGTTTGCCATAGATTTGGTACCTGGAACTGCACCCATAGCTAAGAGACCATATAGGATGCCCGTCAACGAGTTAGTTGAACTAAAGAAGCAAATTCAAGAACAGTTGGAGAAGGGTTTTATCCGTCCAAGCTCGTCACCATGGGGAGCCCCGGTACTCTTCGTGGACAAGAAGGACGGAACCCAAAGAATGTGCGTGGACTACAGGTCTCTCAACGAGATAACAATCAAGAATAAATACCCTCTGCCCCGTATAGAGGACCTGTTAGATCAAATGAAAGGAGCCCAAGTGTTCTCCAAGATTGATCTTCGGTCAGGATACTTCCAGCTGAAGATTAAGCCCTCCGATATACCTAAGACAGCCTTTTGGACGCGGTATGGTTCATATGAATATACCGTTATGTCTTTTGGATTGACGAATGCACCCGCATACTTCATGTACCTTATGAATAAAGTTTTCATGGAGTACTTGGACAAGTTCGTCGTGGTTTTCATCGATGACATTATGGTGTATTCAAAAAGTGAGGAGGAGCATGAAGAACATCTGAGATTGACCTTGCAGAAGTTGCGAGAGCATGAGTTGTATGCCAAGCTCAACAAATGTCAATTTTGGCTAAAAGAAATATCCTTCCTAGGCCACATCATCTCCAAAGAAGGGGTATCAGTTGATCCTGGAAAGGTGAGAGATGTTCTAGAGTGGAACCAACCAAAGAGCGTGAGGGATATTCGAAGTTTCCTTGGGATGGCAGGATACTATCGGCGCTTCATTAAAAACTTCTCTAAGATAGCAAAACCTATGACGGAGTTATTAATGAAGGGAAAAGTCTTTCAATGGACACAAGCCTGCCAAGAAAGTTTTGAGGAACTCAAGAAAAGGCTAACCACAACACCAGTTCTAGTATTGCCAGACGTAAGCAAGAGCTTTGACATATATTGTGACGCATCCGGACAAGGGCTCGGGTGTGTACTCATGCAGGAAGGACAAGTGGTAGCCTATGCCTCACGACAATTAAAGAAGCACGAGCTTAACTATCCTACGCATGATTTGGAGTTAGCAGCAGTGGTGCATGCATTGAAGATTTGGAGACATTATATCCTTGGTCATCGATGTGAGATCTATACGGATCATAAAAGCCTCAAGTACATATTTACACAAACGGACTTGAATTTGAGCCAACATCGATGGTTAGAACTCATCAAGGATTATGATGAAGGAATCAACTACCACCCCGGGAAGGCCAATGTAGTAGCTGACACATTGAGCAGAAAGGGAGCATGCCACCAACTCACGGTTCGGGAGCTACCACCCGAACTACGTAAGGAGTTCAAACGGTTACACCTCGGATTCTTGAATAACATGGAAATAATGGAGATCCACTCCTCATTGGAGCAAGAAATAAGAAAGGGACAAGCAACGGACGAGGGGATCAAGGAGATCAAGGAGAGAATCCGACAAGGGATAGAGAAGGATTTCAAGGAGGATGAAAAGGGTACGCTTTGGCTAGGAAAAAGGATTTGTGTGCCAAACATAAGACACCTTCGCGACATGATATTGAAGGAGGCACATGATTCACCCTATTCCATACATCCAGGGAGCACCAAAATGTACAAGGACTTGAAAACTTGCTATTGGTGTGATGGTATGAAGAGGGATATAGCCAAATACGTTGCCCTATGCGACACATGCCAACGGGTAAAAGCCGAACATCAAAAACCCGCTGGGTTGTTGCAACCTTTGAAAATACCTGAATAGAAATGGGAGGATATCAGTATGGACTTTATTGTTGGATTGCCAAAAACTCAGTCAGGATACGACTCCATATGGGTCATTGTGGACCGGCTAACGAAAACCGCCCATTTTCTTCCGGTAAAGACCAGTTACAACGTTACACAGTTGGCAGAGTTGTACATGGAGCAGATCGTGTGCCGTCATGGAGTTCCAAAGAGGATAGTCTCAGATCGAGGTTCTCAGTTTACCTCTAGATTCTGGAAGAAGCTGCAGAAAGCAATGGGTACATGACTGGATTTTAGCTCCGCCTATCACCCACAAACAGATGGGCAAACCGAGAGGACAAACCAAATTTTGGAGGACATGCTGAGAGCTTGTGCCTTGAAATGTGGGCGTAGTTGGGATAGAAGTTTACCGTATGCCGAGTTCTCCTATAACAACAGCTATCAAGCTAGCTTGAAGATGTCGCTTTTCGAAGCCTTATATGGCAGACGGTGTAGAACGCCGCTGTTCTGGAACGAGACTGGAGAGAACCAGGTGTTTGGACCCGAAGTACTACAAGAGGCTGAAAAGCAAGTCCAAACGACACGGGAAAACTTAAAGGCTGCTCAGTCACGACAGAAAGGCTATGCGGACAATAGGCGTAGGAAGTTGACCTTTGAAGTAGGAGACTTCGTATACCTTAAGGTATCGCCTATCCGAGGCCAACGACGTTTTAACGTCAAAGGCAAACTAGCGTCTCGCTACATCGGACCATTTAAGATTTTGGACAAGCGAGGAGAAGTAGCCTATCAACTAGAGCTCCCAAACCATCTCTCCAACGTACATGACGTGTTTCATGTATCCCAGCTCAAGAAGTGCTTGAGAATGCCAGAGGAACAAGTGTCGATGGGAGAACTTGAACTTCAAGAGGACCTGACTTACGCAGAACACCCTGTCCGAATCTTGGACGTAAAGGAAAGGGTCACCCTAAACAAGGTGATCTAAACCACCCCGCCGCCCTCCCCCGTCTATAAAAACCCCGGCCTCGTTCTGTTTTTCCCACGCGATCGCCGATTTTTACTCCGGTGAGAACCGAGACTTCTCCGGTGAATTCTGGCCGATCTAAGCTCGGAAACTCCGATCTAACTCGCTGATCTTGATCCACCGCCTCCGGGGAACTTTGCAGGTGCAGAAAACTCGGTGACTTGCGGTGTAAGCACAGCACCGACGAGCTTCGCCGTGGTTTTGCCTCGGACCTCGTTGCCGATCACCTTCCAGGACCTCCGAGCTCAAGAAAACCCCCGAGGTGAGATCCCCGACCTCCCCTCTACCGATCTATGCCATAAGATCACAGTTCTAGGCAGAATTCTCGAGGATCCGAAAGTTTCCGGCGAGATCGCCGCTTCCCGCCGCCGTGCGCCGCCGGCAGCGCCGCCCGCGCTCGATCAGAGCGACGTGGCCGCTTGTGCGCCGTTTATTTTAAATCGCACGGTAGGGTTTAAACCCCCGCGTACCGGTTCGATGTTATAATCTCGGCCGTCGGTTTAAAATCGGACAGTCTACGTCAGCCCCGCGTTATAAAGACTGGAATTATTACGTGCTACCCCCTGGGGTTCTCGGGAAATAAGAGCTAGCCCCGGAAACTTCAGATCTAGCCCCTGGAACTCCAGAAAATCATGTAAATTCATTTAAAAATCAGTTTTAGCCCCTGGACTTAATAAAAATTAGGAAAAACACCTCGGATAAGTGTAGCTAGACCCCTGGAAATTCTGAAAATAATATTATAGACCCTGTAATGGGGTGAGTTCATCATTTTAGCCCTGTTTAGTATTTAATTTAGAAAATTGAATATGTAACTAGTGTTTAAAAATTAAAAAGTGGGACAAACATATTGTCAAAATTAAGTTAAAGACTTTCTCAGTGTTTAGGAAATTTTGGAGTGAGATAAAAACATATTTTGGACTGAATTGAATCTGTTTAATTTATTATTCACAATTAGGGACACATTTTTAAGTAATAAATAGTTCTAGAAAATAGGGAAAATAATTATGAAATAGTTTACATCAGAGGCAAAGGTCAAAATATGTTATTAAATTATTTAGGACCAGAACCTATTCTGTTTAGATGATGAGTATTACTAATTTCATAATAAAGTACACAATTATGCATAGGAATATAAATCTGAAAATATAGCAACTAGTAAATGATAAATGGAGTTTTTAAAAATCCAAAGAGTTCAGTTTAGGGATTGGTAGAAATTATGAAGGCACATATGGAGAAGAAAAATACTTTTCATACATATTTGGTAGTGAAAAGGTGTAGTAGTTGAATATAAGAAATTTATTGGAAACTCATATATATAGTATGTAAGTATAAATGTGAACACAAAAGTAGGAATCATATACACATGATTAAAAGTGCATGCAAGCCACAACTCAACACACATAAAGTAACCACCACACATATAATGGTGAAGGACTTTCATAAATGTGAATGTGTGGTTTGTATAAAGTAGAAGTGTGAACTATGTCTTATGATTGTTGTTTTTCTTTTGCTATGTGTGATGGTATGATGTAGAACCTGCTCAAGAGCAAGTTATTCCTTTCCAAGATCAGGACTATCCATTTCAAGAGCAGCAAGAAGGAGGCAAGTGTCCTTTACCACTTTGATCCTATGCTAGGATGTGTAGATAGAATTATTTGCATTGTCAAGTTAAATATGAAACCCATGCTAGGAAGTTTCCATAGAATTGCATTACCTTGTTTCCTTGTAGCTTGGGTTGGGATTTATTTTGTCATGTCATTTATTATTTATGCATATGCTTAGCCATGCTTAGAATGGGATATTTGGGACATGAGATCTTCAGTTTATTTTACCATACTCTTGAATGAGACATTGTGAGTTATGTAGAGGTAGGGATCAAGGCAAGTTGGATGTTTTGGTTGTGTGCTGGGTGCACGAGACTCGGGTTTGTGTTTAGTACTTGCCTGGATCCTAAGGACCGGTTCATGGAGCATGTAACCTGGCTTTACAGTGCCAACCACATGCTGAGATGGGGCAGCTTGGCCAATTAATTAGGTGTATCCCCGGCGTAGTATGGGTGTGTTGGATGGTGCGGGGAATAGGTGTCAGTTGGACTACCATATGAACCGCAAGGCTCAAGAGGGGGCCACTGCAGCGGGGTTGGAGCCTCTTGTATGCTGTTAGGGGTGAAACCTCAGTGGGCCCACGCTCGTCGGGAATCCCTTTGTAAAGGCTTCGTGGTGATCTCCTGGCTACACACCTGGGAAGTGTGAATGTGGTTCGTAGCCACTGGCATAATGGAGGTTCTTTTAGTCCACCCGGCAACGGGGGATGAAATCACTACATGTGGGTACAGTGGTACAAACTCTGCAGAGTCAAAACTGTCATGACAGCCGTGCTCACGGTCAAGAGCGGCTTAGACTTATTCATGATTAGAGGAATGATGGTTTTGGAAGTTGAGAATGTTAAGCGGGGAGCTTAACATTGGAAATGATGTTATGGTTATTTGGTTATGATGATGGGATGGGAGGTTGGGTCCATTTCACCTGTGTAGTAATGTAGGTGCTTAATAAGCTAAGGTGATATGCATTAATTGCGTAGTGCTTTAGCCATGAGTTCAACCTCTCCTTGTTCTAGCCATGCATGATATAATTTTCCCACACTTGCTGAGTACCATTGGTACTCAACCTTGCATATTTGTTGGTTTATATTGCTGCTCAGGTCAAGATAATGAGGTGGTATACAATTAACAAGACTTTGGTCCCGAAGAAGATTTCTAGGTTCATGGAGACCCCCGGGCAACGCCTGTGATGGAGCCCTCAAGAATAATATTCCGCTGCTAGTTTATTTACTTGTGATGAACTTATTATTGTCCATCGAGACATTTACTATGTAAGACTTACTTATATTCGACACCTGGCTTGTAATAAATGATGCTTCACTATTTGTCATCACATGTATGAGAAAATGATCCTGGCATACATGTGATATTCACTTGGTTGTTTCTTCGGAAAAACCGGTTGTGACAGAGGTGGTATCAGAGCCAAGGTTGCCCGTAGGAACGTGGACCTAGGTAGAAATGGACGTATTTAAGGACCCTATTTTCTTAAAAACTATATTACAAAGGTGTGGATTGAAAAGTGTTATTTAATGGAGTCACTTTCTTCATCTTACCCCAACTTTCATTCAAAATAGGATTTTTGTTTGAGAGTTTATCTAACCTAATTTTAAATTCTTTTTGTTTTAGATGGTTCGCATGATTCGCACTGCTCGCAAGTCCACAGGAGGAAGGGTTCCCGTAGTTGCCCTTGCCGAAATAGAGGAGAGCCGTCCGGTGACATACCTTTCTTATGGATTGGCAGTGGGAGGCTTGTTGCGCCGTCTTCGGCGTATGCTCGAAGCCGCCGGCAATACGGGCAAGCTAATCATCCACTATAACTCCACCAGGACCCTCCGTGAGAAGAGGGAAGAATGGAGTTCGGAGATGAGGATTATACACGAGAATCAGCTGCTTAAAATTCACCACTCTCCAGCTTGTCGAGAACACAGGTCGATGCGGAGAAAGATGTCACCTGGGAGGCCATCACCTGCCAGAGTCACATCTATCGTCGCCACCTGGACAAGACTGAGTACATGTATGTCCTCCAACGTGAGTGTGGTACCACGGAGTACAAGCACCCGCCGGTACAGAAAGGGACTTCCCATGAGCACATGGACTTGTGCTTGGAGGATGCTGCTATGCTCAGCACTCGACTGCAGGAGTGTCAGCAAGAGCTTCAGAATGTCCGGGACACCCTGAAGGAAACGGAGGCGTTGCTGCGAGCCTGCTTAAAGGCGAGAGAAAGAGGAGATAGGAATGAACTGTGTGTCACCATGAATGATACATGGACTCCTGACTCCCCGGATCGCCGAGCGATCAGGCGTCGTCGCACTTCTCCACCAGCAGCCTCCCCACCCAAAGCAGAGTCAGAAGGTAGCCGAAATGAGGAGGAAGATCCCGAGGAGCCAGCTCAAGAGAGCGAGTAGTGTAGAGTCTTTCCCTTAGCTAGCAAGAGGTCGAGTAGTCGAGTCGTTACGTAGTTAATGGTGTGATAATGCTTGGTGTGTGACGTGAGTTGTGGAAGCCATGAGCAATTGTCCACAGCCTCGTCTTCAGATTGTTTTGCTTTGATGTGTGAACCCACATGAAATAATAGTGCATTTATTTGTTGTGAGATATGAACCCTCGTAAAAGTATAACAAAGCCTCAACACTTCAAAGTACAAACAAAATGAAAGTAGTAAGATGATACTAAATGCTTTCAAATTAACCTTGGCTGATTCTGCCAGATGGCCGGAAAAGGAAAAGGACGTGCTGCCAACCCCGCCAACAACAACGATGAGGCATGCAACCCTCATCTTTCTAGAGGCCAGGACCGGGGTGGTCGCCGTGAAGGAGTTGATCCCCTCCACCAAATGCTGGGGAATCAGAATCAGCTCATCCAGAACTTGACTCAAGTGGTGGCCAACTTGCATCAAGTTCCACCTCCACAAGCTGCACCACGCCAACCAAGGTTGAGTGAGTTTCTAGGAACTCAACCTCCAAAGTTTGCAAGTGCTGCTGAACCTCTGGAGGCAGATGATTGGCTGAAGACCATTGAAAGTAAGATGAGGATCATACAATGCCAAGGGTATGAGAGGGTGCTGTTTGCCTCTCATCAATTGCATGGACCTGCTGCTGATTGGTGGACCGCCTACGTGGCCGCCCATCATGACCCTGAGAACATCACTTGGGAAGAGTTCAAGCGTAGCTTCCGCAACCATTACATCCCAAGAGGTGAACTCAAAAACAAGAGGAAGGAGTTTTTGGGACTGCAGCAGGGAAACATGACAGTGAGGGAATACCTCACTAAATTTACTCAACTATCCCGCTATGCCCCATGGGACATAGAGACTGATGAGCAGAAACAAGATTGTTTTGTGGGAGGACTTACTGCAGAGATGCAGTGTGCAATGTCCTCAAATGAGTATGAAAGTTTCCAAAAGATGGTGGACAGAGCGTTTGTGGTAGAAAGGAAGCTAAAGGCCTTGGAAAATGAGAATAAGAGGAAGGCCCGATGGTCACATCAAGCCTCAGGGAGCAACACCCGCCCACGTCTGATGCAGCCACCTGCAGGGCAGACGAACCGTGCTGCGGTACCCTACTCAGCACCAAGAGGGTACAACCCGAACTACAGGCCTCCGGCAGCACCAGCAAAGCTGCAACGTCAGTTTGTGCAGCAGCCTCGCCCCGCATATCCACCTTGACCAGCAGTACAAGGACCCCCAAACCAACCACAAGACAGCAAAGGCCAGGCACCTAAGGTTGGGGTGCAATGTTTTAGCTGCGGAGAAGTGGGGCACTACGCCCACAAATGCCCAAAGAAGAAGCCCGCGCAGCCACAACAGCAGAATGTAATGAGAGGACGGGTGAACCACGTCACTATGGAGGAAGCACAAGATGCACCTGACGTGGTAGTTGGTAAGTTTCCTGCCAATTTACACCTTGCAACCCTGCTGTTTGATTCTGGTGCTACCCACTCGTTTATTGCTCAAGGGTTTCTTAAGAAGTATGACCTAGCAACAACACAAATGAACCATATGCTAGCCGTAAACTCTCTAGGTGGAGAAATAAGGACAAGACAAGTGTGTCCCAAAGTGAACCTAAACATTAATGGGGTAGTATTTACTGCTAACCTCATAGTGATAGATTCACAAGGGATAGATATTATTTTGGGTATGGATTGGTTGACCAAACATAAATGAATCATTCATTGTTCGACCAGAACGGTGGAACTAACTCACCCTAGTGGCACAAGAGTAAAGTTCATAACAATACCCGAGCCTAGGAGGGACATTAAATTAAATCAAGTTGAGGTGAAAGTTGAGGAAATCAGGACTATCAGGGAATATCCAGATGTTTTTCCGGAGGAGTTGCCAGGTATGCCTCCCGATCGTGAAGTGGAATTCGCAATTGAGCTAGTACCGGGAACAGCCCCGATATACAAGAGACCTTATCGGATGGACTCCATGCAGCTAGAAGAACTCAAGGATCATTTGAGAGAATTGACGGAGAAGGGGTATATTTGCCCTAGTTCCTCACCATGGGGAGCTCCGGTGATATTTGTGCGCAAGAAAGACGGAACCCAACGGTTATGCGTGGATTACCGTGCTTTGAATGAGGTAACCATCAAGAACAAGTACCCATTACCCCGCATTGAAGACTTGTTTGATCAGTTGAGGGGAGCTTGTGTGTTCTCGAAAATTGATCTCAGGTCGGGATACCACCAACTCAAGATAAGGCAATCTGATATTCCCAAGACAGCTTTCGTATCTCGGTACGGACTGTATGAATACACTGTCATGCCTTTCGGACTAACTAATGCCCCGGCATACTTCATGTACCTCATGAACAAGGTATTCATGGAATATCTGGACAAATTTGTGGTGGTTTTCATAGATGACATTCTCGTCTTCTCCAAAGATGAAGAAGAACATGAGAAACATCTAAGGTTGGTGTTGCAAAGGCTGAGAGAACACCAACTATATGCCAAGTTGAGCAAGTGTGAGTTTTGGCTGAAGAGAGTTCCCTTCTTAGGACATATAATCTCGGAAGGAGGAATCTCCGTAGATCCTGCCAAAATCGAGGATATACAGAAGTGGAAGACCCCTGAGAATGTCAGGGAACTTCGAAGCTTCCTGGGATTGGCAGGATACTATCGACGGTTTATTGAGGGATTCTCCAAGATCTCGAGACCTCTCACCAAACTGTTGGAGAAGGGAATCACATTCACATGGACGCCACAGTGCGAGACGAGCTTTCAGGAGCTAAAGAAAAGATTGACAACAGCCCCAGTGTTGGTTATGCCAGATATGCAGAAGAACTTCACGGTGTACTGCGATGCCTCTGGAAACGGGTTGGGATGTGTTCTCATGCAAGAAGGGCATGTCGTGGCATATGCATCCCGGCAGCTTCGGAAGCACGAGAAAAACTATCCTACACATGGCCTAGAACTAGCCGCAGTGGTACACGCGTTGAAAATTTGGCGGCACTATTTGATGGGGAAGAGGACAGAGATATATACGGATCATAAGAGTTTGAAGTACATTTTCACACAGCCAGATCTCAACCTCAGACAAAGGAGATGGTTAGAGCTAATCAATGACTTTGATGTGGGCATCAACTATCATCCCGGGAAAGCAAACGTCGTGGCCGATGCTTTGAGTCGGAAAGTGCAGGTCAATAAGTTGAGCTTGAAGGACATGCCTGCAGAATTGAAGGACGAGGTTATACGGCTCAATCTATGTCTAGTAAATAGTGGTGAAGCCATCGCCATGGAAGTGGACTCCACACTCGAGCAAGACATACGCGAGGGCCAAAAGGATGATGAGAAGATACGGGAGATCAGGCAACTCATCAAGGAAAATAAAGCTCCAGGTTTCAGAGAGGATGAACAAGGTACGGTGTGGCACGGGAAAAGGATCTGTGTGCCAGAAGTAAAGGAGATCCGTGAATTAATTTTGAAGGAGGCTCATGATTCCGACTATTCCATTCATCCTGGGAGTACGAAGATGTACTAGGACCTAAAGAGCAGGTATTGGTGGTATGGCATGAAGCAAGATGTCGCGGAACATGTTGCCCTATGTGACACATGTCAGTTGGTGAAAGCAGAACATCAACGACCCGCGGGATTATTGCAACCACTCAAAGTGCCTGAATGGAAATGGGAAGAAATCAGCATGGATTTCATCGTGGGATTGCCTAGGACCCAATCAGGATATGATTCGATATGGGTCATCATTGATAGGCTAACAAAGGTAGCTCACTTCATCCCCGTGAAGGAAAGCTACAGCGGATCCAAATTGGCAGAGTTGTACATGTCAAGGATCGTGTGTTATCATGGAGTGCCAAAGAAGATTGTGTCGGATCGAGGGACACAGTTCACCTCAAGGTTCTGGCAGAAGTTGCACGAAACCATGGGAACCCATCTGAACTTTAGTTCTGCCTATCATCCCAAAACTGATGGGCAGACGGAAAGAACCAATCAGATCCTTGAAGATATGCTAAGGGCATGTGCACTCAAAAACAATAGGAGTTGGGACAAGAACTTACCGTATGCGGAGTTTTCTTATAACAACAGCTATCAAGCTAGTATGAAGATGTCACCGTTTGAAGCCTTGTATGGGAGGAAGTGCAGAACTCCTTTATTTTGGAACCAAACAGGGGAAAGTAAAGTGTTTGGTCCAGAAGTACTACAAGAAGCCGAGGCGAAGGTGAGGGAAATTCGCAACAATTTGAGGATAGCACAGACACGCCAAAAGAGCTATGCCGATGTACGAAGAAGAGAACTCGTTTTCAACGTGGGAGACTATGTCTATCTCAAGGTGTCCCCTATCAGAGGACTTCGTCGGTTCAAGGTGAAAGGGAAGTTGTCACCTCGATACATCGGACCCTTTCAAGTTTTGGAAAGGAAAGGCGAAGTGGCGTATCAACTAGAGTTACCGGCTCATCTATCGGATGTGCACGATGTATTCCATGTGTCACAACTCAAGAAATGTTTGAGGACGCCTGAAGAAGTGTTACCCTTGAATGAAGTGGACGTAGCTGAGGATTTGTCTTATGCCGAGCAACCATACAAGATTTTGGAGACAATGGAACGCCTCACCAGAAATAAAAGAATTCGGATGTGCAAAGTGCAGTGGAAGCATCACTCGGAAGAGGAAGCCACCTGGGAGCGGGAAGATGAGCTCAAGGCACAATTTCCGGGATTGTTTTCTTAGAAACAACAATCTCGAGGACGAGATTTCTTTTAAGGGGGGTAAAGCTGTAACACCCCAAAATTTTGATTCAAAACACTAAATCATGTTAAGAGGGGAATTTCAAAATTTTTGGAAGTGTTGCATGTTTTGCAAAAATTCAAATTCAAACTGGAATTCAAATTAAACTCAAATCAGAAAAGAAATAGAAAAAGAAAAAGAGAAAACAGAAAAAAACAGGCCAGTGGGCCGAAACCCACCAGCCGGCCCAACTTACCCCGCGCCAGCCCGCAGCCGCACGCCCACGCTTTCTCACGCTGACAGGCGGGACCCACCCGATCGTCGTCTACCTCGCGCCAGCGCAGGACCCCCCGCGCCCGAATCGAAACCGATCGGGATTTCGACGTAAACCCCGTTGAATTCTGTTCGTAGCCGACGCGGACATGATCTAAACCACCCCGCCGCTCTCCCCCGTCTATAAAAACCCTGGCCTCGTTCTGTTTTTCCCACGCGATCGCCGATTTTTACTCCGGTGAGAACCGAGACTTCTCCGGTAAATTCTGGCCGATCTAAGCTCGGAAACTCCGATCTAACTCGCTGATCTTGATCCACCGCCTCCGGGGAACCTTGCAGGTGCAGAAAACTCGGTGACTTGAGGTGTAAGCACAGCGCCGACGGGCTTCGCCGTGGTTTTGCCTCGGACCTCGTCGCCGATCACCTTCCAGGACCTCCGAGCTCAAGAAAACCCTCGAGGTGAGATCCCCGACCTCCCATCTACCGATCTATGCCATAAGATCACAGTTCTAGGCAGAATTCTCGAGGATCCGAAAGTTTCCGGCGAGATCGCCGCTTCCCGCCGCCGTGCGCCGCCGGCAGCGCCGCCCACGCTCGATCAGAGCGACGTGGCCGCTTGTGCGCCGTTTATTTTAAATCGCACGGTAGGGTTTAAACCCCCCCGTACCGGTTCGATGTTATAATCTCGGCCGTCAGTTTAAAATCGGACAGTCCACGTCAGCCCCGCGTTATAAAGACTGGAATTCTTACGTGCTACCCCCTGGGGTTCTCGGGAAATAAGAGCTAGCCCTGGAAACTTCAGATCTAGCCTCTGGAACTCCAGAAAATCATGTAAATTCATTTAAAAATCAGTTTTAGCCCCTGGACTTAATAAAAATTAGGAAAAACACCTCGGATAAGTGTAGCTAGACCCCTGGAAATTCTGAAAATAATATTATAGACCCTGTAATGGGGTGAGTTCATCATTTTAGCCCTGTTTAGTATTTAATTTAGAAAATTGAATATGTAACTAGTGTTTAAAAATTAAAAAGTGGGACAAACATATTGTCAAAATTAAGTTAAAGACTTTCTCAGTGTTTAGGAAATTTTGGAGTGAGATAAAAACATATTTTGGACTGAATTGAATCTGTTTAATTTATTATTCACAATTAGGGACACATTTTTAAGTAATAAATAGTTCTAGAAAATAGGGAAAATAATTATGAAATAGTTTACATCAGAGGCAAAGGTCAAAATATGTTATTAAATTATTTAGGACCAGAACCTATTCTGTTTAGATGATGAGTATTACTAATTTCATAATAAAGTACACAATTATGCATAGGAATATAAATCTGAAAATATAGCAACTAGTAAATGATAAATGGAGTTTTTAAAAATCCAAAGAGTTCAGTTTAGGGATTGGTAGAAATTATGAAGGCACATATGGAGAAGAAAAATACTTTTCATACATATTTGGTAGTGAAAAGGTGTAGTAGTTGAATATAAGAAATTTATTGGAAACTCATATATATAGTATGTAAGTATAAATGTGAACACAAAAGTAGGAATCATATACACATGATTAAAAGTGCATGCAAGCCACAACTCAACACACATAAAGTAACCACCACACATATAATGGTGAAGGACTTTCATAAATGTGAATGTGTGGTTTGTATAAAGTAGAAGTGTGAACTATGTCTTATGATTGTTGTTTTTCTTTTGCTATGTGTGATGGTATGATGTAGAACCTGCTCAAGAGCAAGTTATTCCTTTCCAAGATCAGAACTATCCATTTCAAGAGCAGCAAGAAGGAGGCAAGTGTCCTTAACCACTTTGATCCTATGCTAGGATGTGTAGATAGAATTATTTGCATTGTCAAGTTAAATATGAAACCCATGCTAGGAAGTTTCCCTAGAATTGCATTACCTTGTTTCCTTGTAGCTTGGGTTGGGATTTATTTTGTCATGTCATTTATTATTTATGCATATGCTTAGCCATGCTTAGAATGGGATATTTGGGACATGAGATCTTCAGTTTATTTTACCATACTCTTGAATGAGACATTGTGAGTTATGTAGAGGTAGGGATCAAGGCAAGTTGGATGTTTTGGTTGTGTGCTGGGTGCACGAGACTCGGGTTTGTGTTTAGTACTTGCCTGGATCCTAAGGACCGGTTCATGGAGCATGTAACCTGGCTTTACAGTGCCAACCACATGCTGAGATGGGGCAGCTTGGCCAATTAATTAGGTGTATCCCCAGCGTAGTATGGGTGTGTTGGATGGTGCGGGGAATAGGTGTCAGCTGGACTACCATATGAACCGCAAGGCTCAAGAGGGGGCCACTGCAGCGGGGTTGGAGCCTCTTGTATGCTGTTAGGGGTGAAACCTCAGTGGGCCCACGCTCATCGGGAATCCCTTTGTAAAGGCTTCGTGGTGATCTCCTGGCTACACACCTAGGAAGTGTGAATGTGGTTCGTAGCCACTGGCATAATGGAGGTTCTTTTAGTCCACCCGGCAACGGGGGATGAAATCACTACATGTGGGTACAGTGGTACAAACTCTGCAGAGTCAAAACTGTCATGACAGCCGTGCTCACGGTCAAGAGCGGCTTGGACTTATTCATGATTAGAGGAATGATGGTTTTGGAAGTTGAGAATGTTAAGCGGGGAGCTTAACATTGGAAATGATGTTATGGTTATTTGGTTATGATGATGGGATGGGAGATTGGGTCCATTTCACCTGTGTAGTAATGTAGGTGCTTAATAAGCTAAGGTGATAGGCATTAATTGCGTAGTGCTTTAGCCATGAGTTCAACCTCTCCTTGTTCTAGCCATGCATGATATAATTTTCCCACACTTGCTGAGTACCATTGGTACTCAACCTTGCTTATTTGTTGGTTTATATTGCTGCTCAGGTCAAGATAATGAGGTGGTATACAATGAACAAGACTTTGGTCCCGAAGAAGGTTTCTAGGTTCATGGAGACCCCCGGGCAACGCCTGTGATGGAGCCCTCAAGAATAATATTCCGCTGCTAGTTTATTTACTTGTGATGAACTTATTATTGTCCATCGAGACATTTACTATGTAAGAATTACTTATATTCGACACCTGGCTTGTAATAAATGATGCTTCACTATTTGTCATCACATGTATGAGAAAATGATCCTGGCATACATGTGATATTCACTTGGTTGTTTCTTCGGAAAAATCGGGTGTGACAGAATCCCGTCCTTTATAACGCGGGGCTGATGTGGACCGTCCGATTTAAAACAGACGGCTGAGATTATAACGTCGAACCGGTACGCGGGGGTTTCAATTCTACCGTGCGATTTAAAATAGACGGCGCACAAGCGGCCACGTCGCCCTGGCCGTGCGCGGGCGGCGCTGCCCGGCGGCCGGAGGTGGCAATCTCGCCGGAGAACTTCGGATCTTCGTCTATACCTCCTAGAACAGGAATTTCATGGCATAGATCGGTAGAGGGGAGGTCGGGGATCTCACCTCGGGGTTTTTCTTGAGCTTGGAGGTCCTGGAAGGCGGTCGGCGACGAGGTCCGAGATATAATCGCTGCGGTGCTCGTCGGAGCTGTGCCTAGAGCGCAAACCACCGAGTTTTCTGCACCTGCACGATTCCTCGGAGGCGGTGGAACAAGCTCGGCGCGTTAGATCAGAAATCCCGAGCGAAGATCGAGAGAAAACGGCCGGAGAAGCTCTGGTTCTCACCGGGAGGAAAAGCAGCCGATCGTGGGGAAAAAACGGGGCGATGCCGGCGTTTTTATAGACGAGGGAGGGCGGCGTGTTTGTTTAGATCGAGCCGGAGTCGTCCGGGACGGGGAGTCGGGCTGGGGACGCGGAATTCTGGGTTAGTTGTGATCGGGCGCGCGCGGAAGAGTCCGACGGTTGGCGCGAGCGGGAGGTCAGAGATGACACGTGGGCCCCACGTGTCAGTGAGAGGGAGAGGGGAGTGCGCGGCTGCGGCCTGGCGCGGGGGTGGGTGGGCCGGCTGGTGGGTTTTTGCCCACTGGCCGGGGGTTTTGTTTTTTTCTTTTTCTTTTCTGTTTTGATTTGAATTTTAATTCCAATTTGAATTTAAATTTCTGCACCACATGCAACACGTCCAAAAAATTTTAAATTCCCCTCTTAACAGGATTTTGGGGTGTTACAGATGACGCCCAAGGAATTGGCGGAACTGAAGAATCAGCTAATGGACCTGCTGGAGAAGGGTTTCATTAGGCCGAGCTCCTCGCCATGGGGCTGTTCGGCATTATTTGTGAAGAAGAAGGATGAGACGTTGCGGCTTTGTATGGACTATCGTCCACTAAACGCCGTAACCATCAAGAACAAGTACCCGTTGCCACGGATTGCATGTTGTTTGATCAGTTGGTCGAAGCAAAGATCTTTTGCAAGATGGATTTAAGATTCGGGTACCATCAGATTAAAATACAGGGTGAGGATATTCCGAAGACGGCTTTCTCGACGAGGTACGGACTTTATGAGTACCTGGTCATGTCCTTCGGCCTCACCAACGCTCCAGCTCAATTCATGTATTTCATGAACTCGGTATTCATGCCGGAGCTGGATAAGTTTGTCGTGGTCTTCATCGACGACATATTGGTATATTCCAAGTCGGAGGAAGAACACAAGAAACATCTGCGTATAGTCTTGCAACGGCTGCGGGATCACAAGCTATACGCGAAATTCAGCAAGTGCGAATTCTGGATATCGCAAGTGCTATCTCTCGGGCATATCATCTCAGCGGAGGGCATTGCTGTAGACCCGAGCAAGATCACACAAGTGCTTTATTGGAAATCCCCAAGAACTGTTCACGAGGTACGGAGTTTCCTCGGACTCGCAGGATATTATCGGAGGTTCATTCTGAACTTCTCGAAGATTGCCAAGCCTATGAAGGAGCTGCTGAAGAAGGCTACCAAATTTGTTTGGAGTCCAGCATGTGAAGCAGCATTCAAGGCTTTAGTCAAGCACCTAACATCAGCACTGGTTTTGGCACAGCCAGACACAACAAAACCGTTCGATGTGTACTGCGATGCATCCGGCATTGGGCTCGGATGTGTGCTGATGCAAGACCGGATAGTGGTCGCGTATGGATCACGGCAGCTTAGGAACCATGAGCAAAATTATCCGACCCACGACTTGGAGCTCGCTGCCGTGGTACTCGCACTTAAAATGTGGAGGCACTACCTACTCGGTAACCTCGTACATTTATATACCGACCACAAAAGCCTCAAGTACATATTCACTCAGAAGGAGCTGAACATGAGGCAGCGAAGATGGTTAGAGTTGATAAAAGGATTACGAAATAGAGATCCATTATCACCCCGGCAAGGCAAACGTAGTGGCAGATGCGCTGAGCCGCAAGTCGCACGTCAACAATCTGACCATCACACCGTTGGAAGAGGGCGAACCACCACTGCATGTGATTCCACACGGAGCTCTCTACAACTTAGCTTTGATCCCCACCATCCGTGAAGAGATAGCGGCTGCTCAGAAACATGACAAGGGCATGTCGCATTTGCGGAGACGTATAGACAGTGGGGAGCTGAAATGTTTCCGGAAGGACGGACACGGCGTCCTATGGTTCAATGACCAGATTGTCGTACCCCGTAACCCAGAGTTACGGAAGAAAATCTTTGATGAGGCTCACTTGTCAAAGTTTTCTATTCACCCCGGCAGCAACAAAATGTATCAAGAACTCAGAAGCAAGTTTTGGTGGACAAGGATGAAGCGGGAGATCGCTAAGTACGTGTCCGAATGTGATACATGTCGAAGGGTGAAGGCAGATCATATGCGGAAACCGGGACTTCATCGTCGATTTACCCACCACCTTTCAGAAGCATGATTCTGTGTGGGTGATCATCGACCGGCTCACCAAAGTTGCCCATTTCATCCTGATCAACACCAACTACAACACCAAGAAGTATGCTGAACTGTACATCTCACAAATCCTATGCTTGTACGGCGTACCCCGTACCATCATATCGGATCGGGGCACTTTATTTGTGTCCCGTTTTTGGGAGCAGCTACACGCTGCGTTGGGGAACGAAGCTGATCCGTAGTTCAGCATACCACCCGCAGACGGATGGGCAAACCGAGCAGGTAAATCAGATTCTAGAAGATATGCTACGAGCTTGCGCTATCAACCACGGCAAGAATTGGGATGATCACTTGCTGTTATCCGAGTTTTCGTACAACAATGGGTACCAAGCCAGCATCAATATGGCGCCTTACGAGGCGCTATACGGGAGAAAATGCCGCACACAATTGAATTGGTGTGAGTCTGGCGAAAGGGTCACCTTCGGGATTAATCTGGTCAATAACGCGGAAGAAAAGGTTCTGCTAATTCAAGCAAACCTAAAATCCGCACAATCCCGACAGAAACAATATGCTGACCGGAGAAGGCACCCATTACAATTCGAAGTCGGGGATCACGTATACCTACATGTGTCTCCAATGAAGGGCGTGAACAGATTCGGGGTGAAAGGAAAGTTGGCACCCCGATTCATCGGTCCATTTCAGATTACAGAAAGATGTGGATCAGTAGCATACCGGCTGAAATTACCAGAAGCACTTTCCGGTGTGCACAGCGTCTTTCAAATCTCCCAGCTGAGGAAGTGTCTGAAGCTATCAACTACCGTTCAGCTGGAGGATATTGAATTCTATCCCATTCAAATGGCTCAGGGGTAGATAATTCAAATTACCATGGGTATAAGGGGGATTACTGTTTATAACAGTGAGAGGGAGTTAATTTCAGAGGTTAAAAAGGAGGTGGGACCCACATGTCAGCCACTGAAACAAATTCAACCGACTGAAACTTCAGCACTAGGGTTACCTGGCTTCCTCCGAGGTCGCCACTGAGGGAAGCCGCACGCCACCAGCTGCTTGGCCACGCGTGAGCGCCGGGGTCGGTTTTGATCCCCTTCTTAAGCTGCTCCACGCCCTCTGCCGAAGGAAATGTCGGTTGCTTTCTTCTCCTCGCGTGCCGAAGCTCTCTTCCCTCCGCTACCTCGGCTCGATCGGGAATCCGGCTGAATCGACCGCACCATCCCTCCCCAAGCTGCTAAACCGTACCCTGAGCTCCGCACACAGCTCCCGAACCCGGAAACGAGCGAGTTCCGGCCTTCCTTGCCCGAGAACGACCGCCAAAGCGGCGACCAAGCTTCAGCCGACGATCGGGTGCTCGTGGACAGCCCTCCACAGGGGTTCTCATGGTCAAGCAATCAAGGCCACGGGAGCGCGCTTTGTTGGTGCTGCTCTCAACCAAGTCTCAAGCCAAAGCATCGGCGGTGAATTTCAAGTTTTCACTCCGGCAAGTTCTACCGAGCGGCCGGTATGATTTCTTCAAGTTCTTCCTCTCTGATCCTCCGTAGGTCATCAAACTCTGCACATAGGTGCTGGGTTAGCCGGCGATCATCTTTACTTTAGGATCCGCCACATGAAAACACCTCGGTGCAACGTATTCAGAGCTTTATCGAGCGTGTTCTTCGTGGAACCAATCGGGCGCACGATGCCGAGCTAGTTGCCGTAGTTTCTGAGCTAATCCATGGCCTTGCCGAGCTTTGCGATCACCCACTGGTGCTGTAGAGCTAGTCGGTCAAGGTTTTGGTGGGCTAGGGACCCCGGCCGACGCTGCCGAACTTCAACCGAGGCCGCCACACGTCGCCGGCCGTCTTCCGATCATCGGCGGTCCCAGAACACCTCACCATCGTGTTCCTCGGTGTCGCATACGCTCTGGTGGCGAGTTCTAGCCCGTACGGTCGCCGGGACCGGCGAACCGGCGAGCAGCAGATCGCTCCGGTGAGCTGAGCGCGCGGGCGCGCGAAAATCAGCCGGAGGAAGAAGAAGCCGGTGAGTCCCGGCTGTCCAGCGGCAAATGTTTTAAAACTGGGATCTGCTGTGGCCCGGATCAGGTGTGGCTGCACGCAAAGGATTCAGTAGCCGCGTGTGTCAACCGATGAGGAGCTGACACGTAGCCCCGGGTCCCATGCGCAGTGATTTGAACTTTTCCCGATTTTCAGATTTCATTCAAACTTCAAATCCTCATAACTTGGGCTAGGAAGCTCCAAATTGTGTGAACCAAAATTTGTTGGATTCAGCTCTCTGAGTACTTTCCAGAAAATTAAGTTTCACTTTATGAAAATCCTTATTTCTCCAGAATTAATTCTCCAAACTTAAACTTTTTAGAATTTTAACTGGAGAACCCTTTGGAGGAAAATTCTGAAATTTTGCTGGGATGTTTAGCAAAATATCCCTGAGCAGCCATAAAAATTTCAGATCCATTGGAGCTCATTTGGTCCACCTAATGGGGTGATTAATGAAACTATTCCAGAGAAAATGGAAAATGTTCAGAAACATTTTCAGAATTTCTCTGAAATTGTTTATCTCATATCTTTAGCTAGGAACCTTCAAATTAAGTGATACCAACTCCAGTAGAACACTATAAAAATCTAGTTTTCAGAAAGTCATGGCTTGCTCCATGAAAGTTCCTAGAACACCCCAAAAGCTCCAATTAAGGTCAAGTACATAATTATTTGTGGAGAGCTCAAATGAGCTTTGCTGCAACTAAAACTTGGCCAAGTCTCTGTTTAGGTTGTAACCAAACCACAGTAAAAATTTCAGAGTCATTGGGTCTATCTAGTGAAACTTATAATCTTCACAAGTTTAAATTCAATTCAAATGCATATAAATTGACACATATTTATATTTCTCATATGTAGTCGCTATGGTTGAGGAGGAACCCGAAGTCTTAGACTTCGTTACTCCGGAAGAGCAGCTAGCCTACGACCAAGAGCAGCAAGGCAACCTCCGATTTGCATTAACCTTTTTATAATTTTTTATTGTTTTGAGAACTTACTTCGAGTACCATTTCTTCATGCATTCGAGTATTGTTTGAAAACCCAAATGCATAGCCATGAAAAGCATGGGTTGGGACTAGGAATAAAACCCCGTTTAGATACTGCAATGCTAAGATAGTGTAGGATTCGGTACAAGTCGAGTAGTTGGAACTACTCGCGAGGATAGGCTAGGGGCAATCGACTCGGGTAGAGATAGCAAATGAAACACATGGCAAGAAAATGAGACCGAGCGGAGAGTAAGGGCAGCAGGACTTTGGGGCCTGGGTGCTATAGCTCCGCTTGTGTCGATTGAGGACCGAGCTGGGTGCGGGCCTGTTGAACAAGCTAGAACAGTACCGAAGACCTACCGGCTATATGGGAACCGGGAAACCGATGTAATTCGTGTAGCTGGATGTCGAGGCATAGCTGGTCGTTCAGAGGGTAGGTTGAGAGCTCGAGGTGTAAATTAGTGGGGAGGCAAAGTTTCATTAATTTTTGAAAAGGTTTGCTGCCCATTTTTCCAAATGGAGTCAAATGTGCAAAGAATTAAAATAAACATTTGAATTTGGATGGAATTTGTCCAACTATGCAAATGCATCTCAGATTCCAACTTTCAAACATTTGGAGTTGAATATTTGTCAAACCTTGGAGATCTTTTGAGGAGAAGGGGTACTGAATAGTGGGGCCCACATGTCATAGGAAGGAGCAGACTTAATCCCTAAGTATTTTCTATGTTGCCTCACTCCACCGAAGTTTACTCCCGGGGCGACACCGAGCTTCTGCTCCACGCCCAAAGCTCCACCTCCTGCTCCAATTCATGCCGGTCTGATCCTTACCCCGGGAGCCAACCGCAGCACGTCGCCCTCCTCAGTTGATCGCGCACCCACTGTTGTTTCTCACGTACGAAACAGAAACCGAGCTCGCCTTCCCCTCCGTGAAACCATCGGGAGCCCGTGCCACAGCACCTCTCCGGCAGGCTCAAGGGGCCACAGAGGTGCGCCAGGAGGTACTGATCATCAACCCGTCGTCCCCCTGCTCTCCCCCGACGCCGGCTCGCCGGAATTCGGTTTTTGGCACCGGCGCACGTATAGAACAGACCGTGTTTAATTCTTGAAATTCTTTCAAACCGATTGATCATCCCTCCTACAACTCCAACCACAGCAACTAGATGTCCCAGCGTCCTCCCACGCCGAGGCACGAAGCAAACCGACCCTCCTATGCACCGGGCGACGAGAAATCATCGCCGGCGGCCAAAACTGCCACGGTCCACGGTGACGACTAGGTTGCAGCCACTTTCTGCACGATTTGATCTCCGTTCCATGTTCCTAGAACCATAGGGATGCTGTAGGGCATCGTACCTCGCCGGGAGATGCCTTGGACACACGGGAACGCGTCCATGTCGAGCTCCCGAGCCGCCCCGCCGGTGCCGACCCGGCTACAGCCGTTTTCACGCGGGGAAACCTTGCCCGGCAGCTGCGCCACGTTCCCAGGAGCATGTAGGGCGAAACCGGAGCTCATTTGGTGGAGAAATGAGAGACAACGAGCCATGCCAAGTTTTCTGCCGGTGTGCACCCGCGGGCTCTGGCGGGAGGTTGAAGAAGCACCTGACCCGTGGGCCCCATGTGTGACTGTGCTGTTTAAAATCAAACAGAGAGTTGTTCAAACTTGTAAAATGCATAACTTGGTGTAGGAAGCTCCAAAAATAGTTAGATAAATTTTGTTGGATTCCTCTAAGAGAGTACTATCCAGGGGTATAGCCCAATATTTATGAAAATCCCTGGTTTTTGCTCATTAATTCATATAAGGAAAATCTTGTAGGAATTTTTCCAGGAGCTCTGTGTAGTGGAAAATTCCCAAATTTGGGCAGGAGATTCCTCCAAAAATGCCTGAACTCAAGTAAAGTTTTCAGAAGCATTGGACCTCATTTGCTTGTCCAAATGTGGTGTTAATTCCTTATGTCTCTGAAAATGGGAAAAATAAACAGAGTTCAATTTCAGAATTTTCCCCCAAACTTTAGAACCTCATAACTTTTGCTAGGAAGCACCAAATTTAGTGATTAAAATTGGGTTGGATTCCTATTGAATAGCTCTGTCCAAATCTACAACCCAGTTTGTAGGAAACGCATTATTTAATTCAGGAAAATTCGTTAAAGCTTTTCAGCAAAAGAATTTTTGAGGGAGTTTGGCTAATCCAAAAATCCTCAAATATTTCCAGAACATTCTTTAGGGAGTTAGTGAACCCCTGTAAAAGTCTCAGCTCAATTGGAGTTGATTTGTTCAGGGAAATTCAGCTTTGAAGATGCTGTGTTCAATTGAATGCAGAAACCTTTTTCAGAGAATTTTCCAAGACTTGGAAAAATCAGTTCTGGGCAAATATTAGCTCCAAAAACGCTAGTAAAATTCATGCAAACTCTATGATCTATACTTGAAATTGTAGTTCACTAAGTTTGGCATGAACATGGGTGTGATCTCAGAATTAATTCTTCTTTGCTTAATTGCTTAGAAAATTGTTCTGAACAAACCACTCAATAAAAAGTGCTAATTTTTGGTCCATAGGACTTTATTGTGACAAGAAACTCACATGAAAATTCTCAGCTCCATTGGAGCCCTGGATCACCCCTGTTCTGTTTAACCTCTTTAGGTGATCAATATAGAAGAGGGGGAAACCACTTAGCACTTAATCATGTGTTTAGATCCAAACCTAAACCACTAGCACCAGTGTCATTTTAAATTCTTAAACAGAGTTCCATTTTGTGTAAACTTGTCATTAGAACTTGTACAAAAATCTTTACAAATAAATATATGTGCATATTCACTACGTGTAGCATCTACGTGAAAGACTTGAAGTCATTGGAGGAGAGGTCAAAGGAAGGAGGCAAGAGATCAAGTCAAGTGGTATTCAATAACTGCATATATATAAAAGTCACCTGCAAAACAAAGGCAAGCCCCGGTTTGCATCAAATTTACAAGTTTTATTTGTATTCACTTCATACGTCTAGCATTTTATTTATTGCATTACGTCTACATGGTATGAAACTCCAAATGCATGACCAGAAAACCCTGGAGTCCAATGTAGGATATGTATCAATTAATTATAACTGCTGATCTCAACAAAAGTGGATTAAAAGAGGCATAACTCGAGTGGGCAGATTCCTACTCGTGAAACGGGGTTAAGGGGGATCAATCGGAAGAGTTGGTAATTGATCCTCGTAGTTGGGAATGGAGACCGGGCAGCGGATGGAAGGGTCAAGGACGTGGTCCTGTGAACCTAGTCTATGTCTGAGTCGATTAAGGCCCGTTCTCGTGTGTGGCCCGTTGGACAAGTTTGAGTTGTGTACCGGATGCATACTGGCTATATGGGACCCAGGAAACCGATGTAACATGTTAACCTGGGTGTCGAGGCATACCTCACCGTCTGATGCCGATGCTGAAAGGATAGAGAAGTCGGCTCTACGAGGGTTTGCCGTAGAGAGACTTAATCCCAGTCGGTGGGACCGGTTCGACATTTGAGTGTTGTGTGAAAGGTGGCCATGTACGACGTCAGTGACGGTTGTTGTGTGCAACGTCGAGTACGGGCGTACGTGTCGTGTCAGCCGGGTGTTTTTGATTGCAATCACCGTCGCTCGCGGTAGTGAGCATACTTGTTCACTGCGTCATGACGTAGTAATAAACCGGAAAACATTTAACATGCTTCGTGGGTAATCCTCATAATGCAGATGAGGAACGATCAACAGTTCACTAAATTTAATTTCCACCTTGGGCTTGTAGCGTCGAGGCAAAGCGTTTCTTGTTTGATTGTGGAGTCTTGACGTTAATGGCGTAAGGTTTGTATGAGTCTAGAATAGCTCACTAAAGTTACTTTCACCTTGGGCAAGTGACATCAAGATGAAGCGTTTCTTGTTTGATTGTGGAGTCTCAATGTAAGTTGCACGAGGGCTATTAAAGTTGCTTAAAACTTGAAGTAAGGACTCCCCTTAGCTCAAGTTCGTCGTTTGTGCAAATTTCTATAATCAGCCCTCTATTTTCATCATGTAGAGTTTCATGACTAGGGTGACGGGTCAGTCTTGCTGAGCTTTGTGCTCACAGATACTGCATAAGTTGTTTTGCAGGTAATAACTGTACACTGCTAAGTACGGGTGTCTGATGAGACTCGGAGCTCTCCGAGTGGTGAACTCATTGCAACCCCTGCAGCTGCTATTGTGATAATGTTGCTAGCAAGAAGGGTCCGCAGGCTGGACACCTTCTCTGTTGCTTAGCATAGGTATGAGACGTGAGTTGTAATAGCCTTCCGCTGTAGATTATTTTGATAAGTAATTGTAAAATCAACACTTTGTAAGCTTCCGCTTGTTTTATGTAATATGATCCTTTATTATGTGTGCTGTTGGGTGCCGCATCGCACGGCACCACCCAATGCGATTCCAGGGCGAGGTGCCCCGTCCTCGTGAGTGATCGGGACGGCCGGGTCCTCACATGCATTCTATAAAAATTGTGCATATACATTTCAATAGGAATCACAACGAAGGGGATTCGAAGGAGCGATTCATCGAAGTGGATCAGACTCCGGAGAATCAAGGGTCAAACAGCAAGGATCACTAACTACTTATATACAACTACCCTGCAAAACCGGCAAGCTCCGGTTTGCATTTAACAGCTGTTAAGTTATTACATTGTATTCACTCTTTCGGTTAAGATATGAAATGTGCATTAGGTCTAGTGCTTTGATACTCCTATTGCATGACCAAATGAACCCATGGAGTATTGGGTAGGTGTCTTTCACCGTGTAGAACTGCCATGCTTAAGTAAGGTTCAGTAGAAGTCGAGTGGTGAGATACTACTCGCATGATCAGGACAACAGGGGCATACAGGATTGGTTCAGAAAATGTGTAGCAAGTTAAAGTTGAGACTAGAAGGTTGTAGGGGAAGCAGGACATAGGGGTTTGGGTGCTGTAGACCTGTCCGTGTCGGTCAAGGACCGATCCGTAAGCGGCCCTGTTGAACAAGTTTGAGTTGTGTACCAGACTCATGCTGGCTTTATGGGACCCAGTAAACCGATGTACCTCAAGAAGCTTGCGTTGATCCTTTTCGGGTCGCCTCAGGCGAGACGACCGGTGTGCAGTATGTGGGTAACATTCTCATTACATCTCATGTCGGTAGGTGCACCATGAGAGTGGCTACTGTACGGAGCGATTTTATCGATTATGTGAGACCTATGTGTGCTGAATACATTGGCTTTGACGATAAAAGTTTTGAATACTACCAAAACACCTTTTTTTAACAAGGTCCGACTCTAGGTCTGAGCTCCTGCAAGGTCCGACGATAGGTCCGACTTGTTTTGGGTAGCTCCGGCAAGGTCCGACGTAAGGTCCGACTTGCTTTGTCTAGGTCTGACTTATTTTGGCTAGGTCCGACTTGTTTTTGCTAGCTCCGGTGCTAGGTCCGACTAGCTTTGGTAAGTTCCGTGCTAGGTCTGACTAAGCTTTAGTAAGCTCCGGCGCTGGGTCCAACTAGCTTTGGTAAGCTCCGGTTCAAGGTCCGGTTAGCTTTGATAAGGTTCGGAGCTTGATTGTAATGGTTCTGCTTTTAACTTGCCATGTTTTGAACTTGCTTTACTCTTATGGGAAGTTTGCTTAGTATTATTTTACTAAGTTTTTGGTGTGTTTTGGTGGTTATGTGTAACACCCCAAAAATATTGTTAAGACCCTAAATCATGTTAAGAGGGGAATTTAAAAATTTTTGGACGTGTTGCATGTTTTGCAAAAATTCAAATTCAAACTGGAATTCAAATTAAACTCAAATCAGAAAAGAAATAGAAAAAGAAAAAGAGAAAACAGAAAAAAACCGGCCAGTGGGCCGAAACCCACCAGCCGGCCCAGCCAGCGCCCGCGCCAGCCCGCAGCCGCGCGCGCTGCTGCCTCACACTGACAGGCGGGACCCACCCGATCTTCGTCTACCTCAAGACAGCGCCGGACTCCCTCACACCCGAATCAAAACCGATCGGGATTTCGGCGTATCTCCGCTGAATTCTGTTCGTAGGCGACGCGGACATGATCTAAACCACCCCGCCGCCCTCCCCCGTCTATAAAAACCCTGGCCTCATTCTGTTTTTCCCACGCGATCGCCGATTTTTCCTCCGGTGAGAACCGAGACTTCTCCGGCGAATTCTGGCTGATCTAAGCTCGGAAATTCCGATCTAACTCGCTGGTCTTGATCCACCGCCTCCGGAGAACCTTGCAGGTGCAGAAAACTCGGTGACTTGCGGTGTAAACACAGTGCCGACGAGCTTCGCCGTGGTTTCGCCTCGGACCTCGTCGCCGATCACCTTCCAGGACCTCCGAGCTCAAGAAAACCCCCGAGGTGAGATCCCCAACCTCCCCTCTACCGATCTATACCATAAAATCACAGTTCTAGGAAGAATTCCCGAAGATCCGAAAGTTTCCGGCGAGATCGCCGCTTCCCGCCGCCGTGCGCCGCCGGCAGCGCCGCCCGCGCTCGATCAGAGCGACGTGGCCGCTTGTGCGCCGTTTATTTTAAATCGCACGGTAGGGTTTAAATCCCCGCGTACCGGTTCGATGTTATAATCTCGGCTGTCGGTTTAAAATCGGACGGTCCACGTCAGCCCCGCGTTATAAAGACTGGAAATCTTACGTGCTACCCCCTGGAGTTCTCGGGAAATAAGAGCTAGCCCCGGAAACTTCTGATCTAGCCCCTGGAACTCCAGAAAATCACGTAAATTCATTTAAAAATCAGTTTTAGCCCCTGGACTTAATGAAAATTAGGAAAAACACCTCTGATAAGTGTAGCTAGACCCCTGAAAATTCTTAAAATAATATTATAGACCCTGTAGTGGGGTAAGTTTAAC
The DNA here is from genome assembly GCA_030760725.1 of Neostapfia colusana. NCBI lineage: Eukaryota > Viridiplantae > Streptophyta > Magnoliopsida > Poales > Poaceae > Neostapfia > Neostapfia colusana. Next base: position 25,724,186 of record JASWHV010000011.1, read on the forward strand.
TTTTTAGCCCTGTTTAGTATTTAATTTAGGAAATTGAATATGTGGCTAGTGTTTAAAAATTAAAAGTGGGACAAACATATTGTCAAAATTAAATTAAAGACTTTCTCAGTATTTAGGAAACTTTGGAGTGAGATAAAAATATATTTTGGGCTGAACTGAATCTGTTGAATTTATTATTCACATTTAAAGACACATTTTTAAGTAAAGAATAGTTCTAGAAAATAGGGAAAATAATTGTGAAATAGTTTACATCAGAGGCAAAGGTCAAAATATGTTATTAAATTATTTAGGACCAGAACCTATTCTGTTTAGATGATGTGTCTTACTATTTTCATAATAAAGTACACATTTATGCATAGGAAAATAAATCTGAAAATATAGCAACTAGTAAATGATAAATGGAGTTTCTAAAATCCAAAGAATTCAGTTTAGGGTTGGTAGAAATTCTGAAGACACATATGGAGAAGAAAAATACCCCTCATGCACACTTGGTAGCTAAAAGGTGTATAAATTGAATATAAGGAATTTGTTTAAATTGGAAACTCATATAATATATACAAACATAAAATATGAATACAAAAGTAGAAATCATATGCACATGTTTAAAAGTGCATGGAAGCCCAAATCAACACACATAGAGTAACCACAACACATAGAAATGAGAATGACTTTCATAAATATGAATGTGTGGTTTGTATGAAGTGGAAGTGTGAACCATGTCTTATGGATTGTTGTTTTTCTTTTGCTATGTGTGATGGTATGATGTAGAACCTGCTCAAGAGCAAGTTATTCCTTTCCAAGATCAGGACTACCACTACAGGATTCCTGTCAACATACGACGGCTAAAACCGTCGTATATAAAGTCGAAGCCGTCGTATATAGGTTATATACGACGACAGTTGTTTATATACGACGGTTCGCGGCCGTCGTATATAATTTGTCGTATATATAGTTATATACGACGGTCCGTCGTATATAACAGTATATATACGACGACCGCTTATATACAACGGCCGGTTTCGTGGACTTGGCCCAGTGGACTAGGGCCTTTATATACGACGGCTGGGCCCTGGCTGTCGTATATAAGGTCTTATATACGACAGCCGCTGGGCCCTGGCTGTCGTATATAAGGTCTTATATACGACAGCCTGGCCCCGCCGTCGTATATAATATAGGCTTATATACGACGGCCCTGTATAACAGCCGTTGTATATAAATTATACAGGCCGTCGTATATAAGCTTTTCCATTTTTTTTAAAAATAGAAAACGGCTAACCTGGCTCGATGGCCAGCTACACATACAAAGACAACAAAAAACAGTTTGATATATAAATTCACAACAAAGTGCAATAATACACATCGACAATCACAAAGTCTGACACAAATGAAAACAAAATCACAAATCTATTGATTACTAGCCCCTCCACTACCTCCGGGAGCGAAGAAGTCATCCTGCCGCGGCGAACCTGGCGCCCTTAGCTGTGGCGATGGAGTCTGAGCCTCCGTCCCTGATCCCTGCGAAACAAAGTGACATGTACAAGTTTACAATTGTTTTTCTAGTTTCATTAGGATTCTTAGCGGTTGGGGCTTCCACTTAATGTAACTTTCTTTTTATACCTGTACTCCAGGAAACTGCTCCTGTGGTGGCGACGGCTCCAGCACGAACGGAGGTGGCTGCCACAACGGTATCTGGATTTGCTGCCCTTGCTGTCGAGCTAGCGCCTGCCATTTCAAACATTACAATTTACAAAACTAATTGAAATGCAATGTAATTAAACTATAATTGTATGTTTCTTACTTCCATTGCCGCTTGCATCTGTGCCATATAGGACGCATGGTACGCCATGGCAGCCCTGTTGTTCTCTCGCTCTCTCGCCAAGGCCTCCTCCTGCCGAGCCAAGCTCTCCCGAAGCGCCATGACATCGAGATCTCTCTCGGTGACACGGCGGCTGGAGGAGCCTGCAGCCGAAGACTGCGAGGAGCTGCCTCTCGCAGGTCGTGCCTCCCTAGAGTTGACGACTCCAGAGAATATGGCAAGCCTAAAAAAACGAATCAATTCAAGGTAAAATTTAATAATCTTGAATTGAAAACAATGAAAGTAAATGAATTCACCTTCCGTGTGCTTTTCTACCTCCGCTTGCATACGCGGCTTGAGGGTCGATGTTCGGTGAGTTTTCCCAGTCGAACCCTTCGCCGTGTATCCTCACAGCCTCTTGCCCATACCTAGTCTGAAAAAACAATGAAATTGTGTAAGTTCAACAACATATATAGTGTCAAATAATTTCAGAGGTCATGAAACTTACCAGGCGCTCCGCTGCGTACTGACTACACTGCTCCGGCTGAGAAGGGTCAGCGTGACCTCTCCTATAGACCGCAGTAGCACTCGGTCGCACGCCGGTCTCCTTTTCCTGTGAACATATGTTAGTACGAACAATACTACATTATGAATATAATAAAAACTACCAAGAAACTTACCATCCGTTTAGCCATTCGCACAAAACCTTGGACGCCCATACCGTGCTTCCCTGAGCTCCCTCTGGCATCTCGAGCCTTCTTGGACTTAGCGATGAACTCATCGCTAGCCCAATACCTGCAAAGGGCTCGGTAATCTTCAGTTCGTCCCTGTAACCAAGGGACACTAACCTGCACACATGCGTAGTTCATTAGGTGTTACTTAGCAATATTAATATGAACAATTTAAAGATTACGCAACCTACCTCTGCGTATTGCTCCTCCGTCAAGTATGTGTCGGAGGCGTCTCTGAACGACCCAACCTCGTGGTCGTGGAGCTTTAAGTAGTCGTTAACTATTTGACTCCGAGCGTTCGAAAGCATTTGCATAACAAGCTTCCGAGCGTTTACTTCGAACACGGAGCGGGCGTGATCCATCTGCTCAGCCGGGTCCTCAAGGCGGTACCTGAGCTGTAGGAAGCCAACACAGTTCGACATATACGCAAGTTAATATTTGAACGAACATAAAGAATTGAAACTTCAAATATTTATGAAAGTAACTTACCCAAAAATCTGCCCACACGACTCCCTGTAGGTTGTCGTTCTCCGGGTGAGGAACGCGCGCGTAGTCGTCCCACGACGTAGTTGCACGTCCATCAATCGCACCGGGGTAGTGCAGACGCACTAAGTTCCCGATGCAACCGTTCACCGTCCTGTGGTGTTTCTGCCCGTCGTACGAGAGGTCCTCCCAAGAACTAAAAAGTTGTTTGTTAAGTCATTAAGTAAGATCATAGTCTTTGAGAACAAATAGAAATGAATACTTTAGTAATGTGTTACCTGTCTCCAACCGGACGAATAATTACCGGCTCTCTAGGAATAGATGGAGGACCAACAAAGTTACTCCTCCTCGTGCGTCTCCTCCGCTGCGGCACCACGTCTGGTGACCCAGAAGGCTGGTCACCGGACGTGTCCTCAGGCTGGGTGCCCTCGGGCTCGCTGGGCAGACTACCCTGGGGGTGGCTGCCAGAGGGCTGGCTACCAGAGGGCTCGCTGCCCGAGGGCACGCTGCGCTGCGTACCCGTCTCCTGAGGTGCCGCTCTGGCCTCGGACTCATAGTCCGAATCAGACTACAATGGTAAAGTAAGTAAGCTAAATTGAAAAAGTGATTTTAATAATTTTGTGCATTGTAGAAAAATTTACCTCTGTACGCTGCAAACTGACAACCCTGTCCCGCAACTCTGGACACGCACTTAACAGCTGAGTGCGTCTGCTCCCGCTGTAAGTGGAACCGTAGAAGTAGTTGTCCCTCTCCTGCGAGGGGAGGAAACCCCTCACACTCGGCGCCTTCTTCCCCTTTGAACCCTTTGAACCCTTGCTTGACGATATCCTAATCAGTTTAAAAAGTAATTACTCCTAATCAGTTTCAAAAGTAATGTAAGCAATAATTAATGTCACTTTCATTTAAAAGAACATTACTCGTAATCAGTTTCAAAATTCATCAACATCATGATCATCAACATCGCGATCTGTCGTCTTGAGCTGTTTATGTTTCCGCTTTCGCATTGTAGATATCTCTACATCTGCAACGTCTCCTACTAAGTTATCGAGTCCTGCACCAGACTCGATGATAAAAGAGTCTGGCAACTCTTCGTCTTGGTAAACTTCTTCAATGTCTCCACTATCATGATAACCATCATCTCCAGGAGTATACAAGCGCTCACGAGGATTCACTTTATATACCACCCACCAAGTGCTAAGCTTCTTACATGGATAAGGTAGATAATACACTTGTTCCACTTGATGTGCAAGAACGTATGTATCTAAACCTCGTAAGCGTTCGTTGTGATTCACTTCCACCATGCCAAATTGATTTTCTCGAGTTCCATGATTGTTATCAAACCAATCACAATCAAAGAATACCACTCGAAGTTCTTTATTGCCAGCGAAAGTAAATTCCAGAATTTTGTTAATGATTCCATAGTAATTGGTTTCTTTCCCTTGTGAGTCGATTGCTCTCGTCACAACTCCGCAATTTGATGTTGCTGCGAGAGGATGAAGAGTTTCGAATTGAGTTGTACGGAATCGGAAGCCATTTACGTCATATCGACCATAGCTTCTAACTTTCACTAATCCATAAGATAGTTGTCGTAAATCTTGATGGATGTCTGTGTTCGCTAATACATAAGCTCGAAACCAGGATAAGAAATTTGGCCCTCCATTAATTCCAGACCGTCGCATCGTTTCTACTTGCTTTCTCGTTGGTTGATGCTTATGTTTCCAGTTTTGGTTGTGGAACTCACTGTACATACAAAACACATGCCATCGACATTAGCATACATGTATTGGTAAATACAATAATCATCATAAATGTAAGAGAAACACTTACTCGAAATATTTCTCCATGCCATCGATATTAGCATACATGTAGAGTAAAGCAGCAGTCCTTTCTCCTTCAGTAAAATCGTATGATGTGCTGCTGCCAACAGTAGTTCCACTCGATTCAAAAATAGAGAGATCACCAACTGGTGGTTCGTCATCTACATTGTATCGCATTGCCGAAGTATTGACATTGTTTTCCTCTGCAAAGTAGAAACTAGAAAAGTAACCTACTTCCTTTAGAGTAAATGCTTCGGCAATGCACCCTTCAACCCTTGCTCTGTTGCCAACCATAGTTTTCAAATATCTCAAAGCTCTTTCAATATGGTACATCCATCTATATTGCATAGGACCACCAACTTTTGCTTCGAATGGAAGATGTATAAGAAGATGCTGCATTGGATTGAAGAAACCAGGAGGAAATATTTTTTCCATCTTACATAAAAGTACAGGTATCTCCTTCTCTAACTTCTCCATCATGTCTTTCGTTATTTCTTTAGCACATAACTGCCTATAGAATAATGATAGCTCAGCTAACACCTTCCACACCGCATCATCCAGGTATCCCCGAAACATAACAGGTAAGAGTCTTTCCATTATTATATGATAGTCATGACTCTTCAACCCAGTGAGCTTTCCCGTTTTAACATTCACGGCTCGTCTCAGACTAGCAGCATAACCATCTGGGAATTTCAAAGTTTTCAACCATTCCATAACTTGTTTCTTTTCATTTGGTCGAAGCACGAAAGAAGCACGTGGCTTACCACCGCTTTCAGAGAGCTCAAGAGTAGGTCGATTACAAATCTCGGCCAAATCCTTTCGAGCCTTTAAGTTGTCTTTCGTTTTGCCCGTGATATCCATGCACGTGCTTATGATACATTCGGCCATGTTACGCTCCTGATGCATTACATCAATATTATGCATCAGTATCAATGACTTCGCATATGGTAGCTCCCAAACTCCACATACATGAGTCCAGTTGTGAACATTTCCGTAACCTACAAAGAATCCAGGGCGAGCTTCATCGGGGACTAGTGAGTCCAACACATCGGATACTTCCCACCCGCTCAGGCGTTTAGGTGGTTCCTTAGTGACAATAGTATCTTTTCTGAAGACATTCCTCTGTTGCCTGAATGGGTGGTTTCGAGGAAGCCAACGCCTATGACAATCAAAGTAGCTTATCTTGCCACCGTATGTAAGTCGAAAACACTCTGTGTCAGGCGCACATATGGGACACGACAAACGACCATGTGTGCTCCATCCAGAAAACATGCCGTACGCAGGGAAATCATGGACAGACCACAAATAAGCAGCTCAAAGGTTGAATTTCTGCTTCTTGTAACAGTCATACGCTTCAACTCCAATCCACAACGTTTTCAATTCTTCAATCAATGGTTTCAACATCACATTGATACGTGATCCCGGATGATCTGGTCCTGGTATAATGAGGCTAAGAAACATAAACTCGTACTTCATACAAAGAGAAGGTGGTAGGTTGTACGGAATAACAAAGACGGGCCAACAGGAGTATGGTGTGGCATTTGTACTAAAAGGTGAAAAACCATCCGTCGCTAACCCGATGCGAACATTTCTCGCATCACTAGCAAAAGCAGGATCAAAAGAGTCCAAAGACTTCCATGCATCACCGTCCGACGGATGAGTCAACACATCTTTGTTCTCACGCACACCTTCTTTGTGCCATCTCATGTGTCTGGCAGATCTTTTAGAAAGAAACAGCCGCTTCAACCGAGGTGTCACAGGCAAGTAACGCAATTGCTTATGTGCAACTTCTGTCATTACTTTATCACCATCGTCATTGACAACTTTGACAAACCTCGATTTTCCACACTTTAAACAATTCTTCTCTTTGTCATGCTCTTTCCAAAATAGCATGCAGTTATCTGGACACACGTCAATTTTTTCATATTTCATACCCAGTCCAGATAGTAATTTCTTTGAGTGATACATATCTTTGGGCAGTTTATGAGGTTGTGGAAGAGCATCGCTGATAAGTTTCATCATATCATTGTAGCAATTATTAGAGAAGAAATACTTAGATTTGATTGCCATAAATCTGGTTATGAAAGTAAGAAGAGTCATTTCAGTGGAAACTCCAGACCTCATAATATGGCATGTAACCGTTTTTGCACAAGTGTAATGACAATGTCGTTTTGTCCAAAAACTTAGTATTCCGGCATTTCGCACATGGACAACGAACTTTATCGGTCGTAGACAACGAGAACACTCGATCAATAAAGTCGTCTGTCCCGGCATACCACTCATCTGAGTGACCAGTTGCCTTGTTCCAACCGGTATACATCCAACTACGGTCTTCACTCATGTTTAACTCTGCAGTTTTAATTAAAGAATTTATAGTTAGTTTATAATTTATTTATATTACGAACCTATATCTATTGGAAAGGATAGGTCCTAAACCCACCCAAGAGTGACCGAGACGAACATGCTTATAACAAGACACGAGGTCTAGATTCAGACGAAATTTCGGCAGCATAACCCCGCTGTTCTCCAACTGCACGTCCAAAAATAGAGCAGCGGAGAACATTAGGGTGACGCTGTCGAAACTACGTCCAAATCTAAACCCCGCGTCTCATTATAGGCACGCCCTTTCGGTCACTCCTAGGCTGTCCAAAAAGGGACAATTCCGAACCTACACGCCTCACATGCGTAACACGTGTGAGACGGGCTGGTTCAAAACGGGTGACGCGTATTGTAAAGGTTTACGTCAATCTTTCATTTTTGAGTGATTTCAAAGAGAGAGAGGAAAGAACAATAGAGAGAAGGAAAGAACCATAGTTGTTAAGGCAGCACTTAAGCGGTAAGACGCCTGGGGATCGTAAGGCGTCCCATCGCCTTAGATCCCGGCGTAAGGCAGGTGAATACGGCGGGGGCGCTTGCACACAAGGGAGGCGGCGGCGGCGCCCGCGCACAGGATCTTGCGTTCGTATGAGGTTGAGCTCCGGCTGGCGGGCGGGCGGCGGGTGGCGGCCGGGGCGCCGGCTGGCGGGCGGGGGGCGGCAGGGGCTGCGGCCGCTGGGGCGGCCGGGGGGCGGCCGGGCGGCCGGGTGGTGGACGGGCGGCGCCTGGCGGGCGGCGGCCGGGTGGAAGGCCGGGGCGCCGGCTTGCGGGGGCGGCCGGGGCGGCGGCGGGCGGGCGACGGCCGAGCGCTGGCTAAGCCGCAGGGGGGGAGGGGGATGGGGGATCGGAGGCCGAACGCTGCGGGGGGGGAGAGGGGGGGTAGGGCGAGGCGGCCTAGGTTGTTCACATCGTCCTTTTGTAGACGTATACGTTACCACTAAATGGGTCGTATCGGGCCCTAAGCCCATTTATATACATATAGTACTTTTAAACACTCAAACAATCGAAACAATAATCAATTAAACTATTAACTCATATGCATTCATCATCTAAGCAATTAACAAATCATCTAAACAAACATAATTACCGTAGTTAACAAACTTATCAATTCTAAGCAATTAAAAAAACACCTAGCTAGCAATTCAAATAAACATGGACAATAATTAAAACTAACCATATCAATTCATCTAAAGCTAATAAATTATCCACCTGTCGGGCGGGTGGCGGCCGGGGCACCGGCTGTCGTGGGCGGCCGGGGCGGCGGCGGGTGGCGGCTGGCGGGCGGGGGCCGGCCGGGGCGGCGGCCGGGGCTTCGGCCGCTGGGGCGCCGGCTGGCGGGGGTGGCCGGGGCAGCGGCCGGGGCTACGGCCGCTGGGGCGGCCGGGGGGCGGCCGGGCGGCGCCTAGCTGGCGGCGGCCGGGTGGCGGCCGGGGGGGGCGGCCGGGGGGGGGGGGGGGGGGTGGCCGGGTGGCGGCCGGGCGCGGGCGGGCGGCGGCCGTGCGCGGGCGGGCGGCGGCCGGGCGCGGGCGGACGGCGGCCGGGCGCGGGCGGGCGGCGACCGGCGGCGGAGGGCGGGTGGCGACCGACGGCGGAGGGCGGGCGGCAGCCGGGCGCGGGCGGGCGGCGACCAGCGGCGGCGGGCGGGCGGCGGCGGGAGGCTCGGGCTCGGGTCGGCGCGGGCGTGAATGCCCGCGCCGACCCGAGCCCCCGCGGGTATAGAAGCCTTATTTACGATGGCCACAACAATGGCCGTCGTAAATAAGTCTTATTTACGACGGCCCCGGTGCGGCTGTCGTATATAACTGCTATATACGACAGCCTAGGGTTGGCTGTCGTATATAACAGCTATATACGACAGCCTAGGGTTGGCTGTCGTATATAAGAACTATATACGACAGCCATATGCTTATATACGACAGCTTCGGCTGACCGTCGTATGTAAGTATATATACGATAGCTAGCCGTCGTATGTTATACTGGCTGTCGTATGTTGCCCTGTTTCCTGTAGTGTACCTATTTCAAGAGCAGCATGAAGGAGGCAATTGTCCTTGACCACTTTGATCCTATGCTAGGATGTGTAGCTAGAATTATTTGCATTGTCAATTGAAATATGAAACCCATGCTAGGATGTTTCCCTAGAATTGCATTACCTTGTTTCCTTGTAGCCTGGGTTGGGATTTATTTTATCATGTCATTTATTATTATGCATATGCTTAGCCATTCTTATAATGGGATAATTGGGATATGAGATCATCAGTTTATTTTACCATACTCTTGAATGAGGTATTGTGAGTTATGTAGAGGTAGAGATCAATGCAAGTTGGATGTTTTGGTTGTGTGCTGGGTGCACGAGACTCGGGTTTGTGTTTAGTACTTGCCTGGATCCTAAGGACCGGTTCATGGAGCATGTAACCTGGCTTTACAGTGCCAACCACATGCTGAGATGGGGCAGCTTGGCCAATTAATTAGGTGTATCCCCGACGTAGTATGGGTGTGTTGGATGGTGCAGGGAGTAGGTGTCAGCTGGACTACCATATGAACCGCAAGGCTCAAGAGGGGACCACTGCAGCGGGGTTGGAGCCCCTTGTATGATGTTAGGGGTGAAACCTCAGTGGGCCATGCTCGTCGGGAATCCCTTTGTAAAGGCTTCGTAGTGATCTCCTGGCTACACACCTGGGAAGTGTGAATGTGGTTCGTAGCCACTGGCATAATGGAGGTTCTTTTAGTCCACCCGGCAACGGGGGATGAAATCACTACATGTGGGTACAGTGGTACAAACTCTGCAGAGTCAAAACTGTCATGACAGCCGTGCTCATGGTCAAGAGCGGCTTGGACTTATTCATGATTAGAGGATTGATGATTTTGGAAGTTGTGGATGTTAAGCGGGGAGCTTAACATTGGAAATGATGTTATGGTTATTGGATTATGATGATGGGATGGGAGATTGGGACCATTTCACCTGTGTAGTAATGTAGGTGCTTAATAAGCTAAGGTGATAGGTATTAATTGCGTAGTGCTTTAACCATGAGTTCAACCTCCCCTTGTTATAGCCATGCATGACATAATTTTCCGACACTTGCTGAGTACCATTGGTACTTAACCTTGCATATTTTGTTGGTTTATATTGCTGCTCAGGTCAAGATAATGCTGTGGTGTATAATGACCAAGACTTTGGACCCAAAAAAGGTTTCTAGGTTCATGGAGACCCCCGGGCAACGCCTGCGATGGAGCCCTCAAGAATAATATTCCGCTGCTAGTTTGTTTATTTGTGATTAACTTATTATTGTCCATCGAGACATTTGCCATGTAAGACTTATTTATATTCGACACCTGGCTTGTTATAAATGATGCTTCACTATTTGTCATCACATGTATGAGAAAATGATCCTGGCATACATGTGATATTCACTTGGTTGTTCTTCGGAAAAACCGGGTGTGACAGAAGTGGTATCAGAGCCAAGGTTGCCCGTAGGAACGTGGACCTAGGTAGAAATGGACGTATTTAAGGGCCCTATTTTCTTAAAAACTATTTTACAAAGGTGTGGATTGAAAAGTGTTATTTAAATGAGTCACTTTCTTCATCTTACCCCAACTTTCATTCAAAATAGGATTTTTGTTTGAGAGTTTATCTAACCCAATTTTAAATTCTTTTTGTTTTAGATGGTTCGCATGATTCGTACCGCTCGCAAGTCCACAGGAGGGAGAGTTTCCGTAGTTGCCCTTGCCGAGAGAGAGGAGAGCCGTCCGGTGACGTACCTTTCCTACAGATTGGCAGTAGGAGGCTTATTGCGCCGACTCCGGCGTATGCTCGAAGCCGCCGGCAATACGGGCAAGCTAATCATCCACTATAACTCCACATGGACCATCCGTGAGAAGAGGGAAGAATGGAGTTCAGAGATGAGGATTATACACGAAAATCAGCTGCTTAAGATCCACCACTCTCCAGCTTGTTGAGCAACACAGGTCGATGCGGAGAAAGATGTCACCTGGGAGGCCATCACCTGCCAGAGTCACATCTATCGTCGCCACTTGGACAAAACTGAGTACATGTATGTCCTCCAGCGTGAGAGTGGTACCACGGAGTACAAGTACCCGCCGGTGCAGCAAGGGACTTCCCATGAGCACATGGACTTGTGCTTGGAAGATGCTTCTATGCTCAGCACTCGACTGCAGGAGTGTCAACAAGAGCTTCAGGATGTCCGGGACACCCTGAAGGAAACGGAGGCGTTGCTGCGAGCCTGTTTGAGGGCGAGAGAAAGAGGAGATGGGAATGAACTGTGTGTCACCGTGAATGATACATGGACTCTTGACTCCCCAGATCGCCGAGCGATCAGGCGTCGTCACACTTCTCCACCAGCAGCCTCCCCACCCAAAGCAGAGTCAGAAGGCAACCGAAATGAAGAGGAAGATCCCGAGGAGCCAGCTCAAGAAAACGAGTAGTGTAGAGTCCCTCCCTTAGTCAGCAAGATGTCGAATAGGCGAGTCGTTAAGATAAGTTAATGGTGTGATAATGCTTGGTGTGTGACGTGAGTTGTGGAAGCCATGAGCAATTGTTCACGGCCTCATCTTTAGATTGTTTTGTTTTGGTGTGTGAACCCACATGAAATAATATTGCCTTTATTTTTGTGTGAAAAGTGAACCGTTAGAGAAGAATAACAAAGCCTCAACACTTCAAAGTACAAACAAATGAAAGTAGTAAGATGATACTAAATGCTTTCAAATTAACATTGGTTGATTCTGCCAGATGGCCGGAAGAGGAAAAGGACGTGCTGCCAACCCCGCCAACAACAACGATGAGGCGTGCAACCCTCATCTTTCTGGAGGCCAGGACAGGGGTGGTCGCCGTGAAGAAGTTGACCCTCTCCACCAAATGCTGGAGAATCAAAATCAGCTGATCCATAACTTGACTCAAGTGGTGGCCAACTTGCATCAAGTTCCACCTCCACAAGCTGCACCACGCCAACCAAGGTTGAGTGAGTTTCTAGGAACTCAACCTCCAAAGTTTGCAAGTGCTGCTGAACCTCTAGAAGCAGATGATTGGCTGAAGACCATTGAATGTAAGATGAGGATCATACAGTGCCAAGGGTATGGGAGGGTGCTGTTTGCTTCTCATCAATTGCATGGACCTGCTGCTGATTGGTGGACCGCCTACGTGGCCGCCCATCATGACCCTGAGAACATCACTTGGGAAGAGTTCAAGCGTAGCTTCCGCAACCATTACATCCCAAGAGGTGAACTCAAAAACAAGAGGAAAGAGTTTTTGGGACTGCAGCAGGGAAACATGACGGTGAGGGAATACCTCACTAAATTTACTCAACTATCCCGCTATGCCCCACGGGACATAGAGACTGATGAGCAGAAACAAGATTGTTTCGTGGAGGGACTTACCGCAGAGATGCAGTGTGCAATGTCCTCAAATGAGTATGAAAGCTTCCAAAAGATGGTGGACAGAGCATTTGTGGTAGAAAGGAAGCTAAAGGCCTTGGAAACTGAGAATAAGAGGAAGGCCGGGTGGTCACATCAAGCTTCAGGGAGCCACACCCGCCCACGTCTGATGCAGCAACCTGCAGGGCAGACGAGCCGTGCTGCGGTACCCTACTCAGCACCAAGAGGGTACAACCCGAACTACAGGCCTCCGGCAGCACCAGCACAGCCGCAACGTCAGTTGGTACAGCAGCCTCGCCCCGCATATCCACCTCGACCAGCAGTGCAAGGACCTCCGAACCAACCCCAAGACAACAAAGGCCAAGCACCTAAGGTTGGGGTGCAATGTTTTAGCTGTGGTGAAGTGGGGCACTATGCCCATAAGTGCCCAAAGAAGAAGCCCGCGCAGCCACAACAGCAGAATGTAATGAGAGGACGGGTGAACCACGTCACTATGGAGGAAGCACAAGATGCACCCGACGTGGTAGTTGGTAAGTTTCCTGCCAATTTACACCTTGCAACACTGCTGTTTGATTCTGGTGCCACCCACTCGTTTATTGCTCAAGGGTTTGTTAAGAAGTATGACCTAGCAACAACACAAATGAACCATATGCTAGCCGTAAACTCTCCAGGTGGAGAAATAAGGACAAGACAAGTGTGTCCCAAAGTGAATCTAGACATTAATGGGGTAGTGTTTACTGCTAACCTCATAGTGATAGATTCCCAAGGGATCGATATTATTTTGGGCATGGATTGGTTGACCAAACATAAAGGAATCATCCATTGTTCGACCAGAACGGTGGAACTAACTCACCCTAGTGGCACAAGAGTAAAGTTCATAACAATACACGAGCCTAGGAGGGTCATTAAATTAAATCAAGTTGAGGTGAAAGTGGAGGAGATCAGAATTATCCGGGAATATCCAGATGTTTTTCCGGAAGAATTGCCAGGTATGCCTCCCGATCGTGAAGTGGAATTTGCAATTGAGCTAGTGCCTGGAACAACCCCGATATACAAGAGACCTTATCGGATGGACTCCAAGCAGCTAGAAGAACTCAAGGATCATTTGAGAGAATTGACGGAGAAGGGGTATATTCGCCCTAGTTCCTCACCATGGGGAGCTCCGGTGATATTTGTGCCCAAGAAGGATGGAACCCAAAGGTTATGCGTGGATTACCGTGCCTTGAATGAGGTAACCATCAAGAACAAGTACCCATTACCCCGTATTGAAGACTTGTTTGACCAGTTGAGGGGAGCTTGTGTGTTCTTGAAAATTGATCTCAGGTCGGGATACCACCAACTCAAGATAAGGCAATCTGATATTCCCAAGACAGCTTTCGTATCTTGGTACGGACTGTATGAATACACTGTCATGCCTTTTGGGCTAACTAATGCCCCGGCATACTTCATGTATCTCATGAACAAGGTATTCATGGAATATCTGGACAAATTTGTGGTGGTTTTCATAGATGACATTCTCGTCTTCTCCAAAAATGAAGAAGAACATGAGAAACATCTAAGGTTGGTGTTGCAGAGGCTGAGAGAACACCAACTATATGCCAAGCTGAGCAAGTGTGAGTTTTGGCTGAAGAGAGTTCCCTTCTTAGGACATATAATCTCAGAGGGAGGAATCTCCGTGGATCCTGCCTAAATCGAGGATATACAGAAGTGGAAGACCCCTGAAAATGTCGGGGAAGTTCGAAGCTTTTTGGGATTGGCCGGATACTATCGACGGTTTATTGAGGGATTCTCTAAGATCTCGAGACCCCTTACCAAACTGTTGGAGAAGGGAATCACATTCACCTGGACGCCACAGTGCGAGACGAGTTTTCAGGAGCTAAAGAAGAGATTGACAACAGCCCCAGTGCTCATTATGCCAGATATGCAGAAAAACTTCACGGTGTACTGCGATGCCTCTGGAAACAGGTTGGGATGTGTTCTCATGCAAGAAGGGCATGTCGTGGCATATGCATCCCGACAGCTTCGGAAGCACGAGAAAAACTACCCTACACATGACCTAGAACTAGCCGCAGTGGTACATGCGTTGAAAATTTGGCGACACTATTTGATGGGGAAGAGGACAGAGATGTATACGGATCATAAGAGTTTGAAGTACATTTTCACACAGCCAGATCTCAATCTCAGACAAAGGAGATGGTTAGAGCTAATTAATGACTTTGATGTAGGCATCACCTATCATCCTGGGAAAGCAAACGTCGTGGCCGATGCTTTAAGTCAGAAAGTGCAGGTCAATAAGTTGAGCTTGAAGGACATGCCTGCAGAATTGAAGGACGAGGTTATAAGGCTCAATCTATGTCTAGTAAATAGTGGTGAAGCCATCGCCATGGAAGTGGACTCCACACTCGAGCGAGACATACGCGAGGGCCAAAAGAATTATGAGAAGATACAAGAGATCAGACAACTCATCAAGAAAAATAAAGCTCCAGGTTTTAGAGAGGATGAACAAGGAACGGTGTGGCACGGAAAAAGAATCTGTGTGCCTGAAGTAAAGGAGATCCGTGTATTGATTTTGAAGGAGGCTCACGATTCCGACTATTCCATTCATCCTGGGAGTACGAAGATGTACCAGGACCTCAAGGGCAGGTATTGGTGGTATGGCATGAAGCGAGATGTCGCGAAACATGTTGCCCTATGTGACACATGTCAGTTGGTGAAAGCAGAACATCAACGACCCGCGGGATTATTGCAACCACTCTAAGTGCCTGAATGGAAATGGGAAGAAATCAGCATGGATTTCATCATGGGATTGCCTAGGACCCAATCAGGATATGATTCGATATGGGTCATCATTGATAGGCTAACCAAGGTAGCTCACTTCATTCCCGTAAAGGAAAGCTACAGCGGATCCAAATTGGCAGAGTTGTACATGTCAAGGATCGTGTGTTACCATGGAGTGCCAAAGAAGATTGTGTCGGATCGAGGGACACAGTTCACCTCAAGGTTCTGGCAGAAGTTGCACGAAACCATGGGAACCCATCTGAACTTTAGTTCTGCATATCATCCATAAACTGACGGGCAGACGGAAAGAACCAATAAGATCCTTGAAGATATGCTAAGGGCATGTGCACTCAAAAACAATAGGAGTTGGGACAAGAACTTACCGTATGCGGAGTTTTCCTATAACAACAGCTATCAAGCTAGTATGAAGATGTCACCGTTTGAAGCCTTGTACGGGAGAAAGTGCAGAACTCCCCTATTTTGGAACCAAACGGGGGAAAGTAAAGTGTTTGGTCCAGAAGTACTACAAGAAGCCGAGGCGAAGGTAAGGGAAATTCGCAACAATTTGAGGATAGCACAGACACGCCAAAAGAGCTATGCTGATGTACGAAGAAGAGAGCTCGTTTTCAACGTGGGAGACTATGTCTATCTCAAGGTGTCCCCTATCCGAGGACTTCGTCGGTTCAAGGTGAAAGGGAAGTTGTCACCTCGATACATCGGACCCTTTCAAGTTCTGGAGAGGAAAGGCGAAGTGGCGTATCAACTAGAATTACCGGCTCGTCTATCGGATGTGCACGATGTATTCCATGTGTCACAACTCAAGAAATGCCTGAGGACGCCTGAAGAGGTGTTACCCATGAATGAAGTGGACGTAGTTGAGGATTTGTCTTATGCCGAGCAACCATACAAGATTTTGGAGACAATGGAACGCCTCACCAGAAATAAAAGAATCCGGATGTGCAAGGTGCAGTGGAAGCATCACTCAGAAGAGGAAGCTACCTGGGAGCGGGAAGATGAGCTCAAGACACAATTTCCGGAATTGTTTTCTTAGAAACACCAATCTCGAGGACGAGATTTCTTTTAAGGGGGGTAGAGCTGTAACACCCCAAAAATATTGTTAAGACCCTAAATCATGTTAAGAGGGGAATTTCAAAATTTTTGGAAGTGTCACATGTTTTGCAAAAATTCAAATTCAAACTGGAATTCAAATTAAACTCAAATCAGAAAAGAAATAGAAAAAGAAAAAGAGAAAACAGAAAAAAACCGGCCAGCGGGCCGAAACCCACCAGCCGGCCCAGCCAGCGCCGTAGCCAGCCCGCAGCCGCGCGCGCTGCTGCCTCACACTGACAGGCGGGACCCACCCGATCTTCGTCTACCTCGCGACAGCGCCGGACTCCCTCCCACCCGAATCAAAACCGATCGGGATTTCGGCGTATCCCCGCTGAATTCTGTTCGTAGGTGACGCGGACACGATCTAAACCACCCCGCCGCCCTCCCCCGTCTATAAAAACCCCGGCCTCGTTCTGTTTTTCCCACGCGATCGCCGATTTTTCCTCCGGTGAGAACCGAGACTTCTCCGGCGAATTCTGGCTGATCTAAGCTCGGAAATTCCGATCTAACTCGCTGGTCTTGATCCACCGCCTCCGGGGAACCTTGCAGGTGCAGAAAACTCGGTGACTTGCGGTGTAAACACAGCGCCGATGAGCTTCGCCGTGGTTTCGCCTCGGACCTCGTCGCCGATCACCTTCCAGGACCTCCGAGCTCAAGAAAACCCCCGAGGTGAGATCCCCGACCTCCCCTCTACCGATCTATACCATAAAATCACGGTTCTAGGAAGAATTCCCGAAGATCCGAAATTTTCCGGCGAGATCGCCGCTTCCCGCCGCCGTGCGCCGCCGGCAGCGCCGCCCGCGCTCGATCAGAGCGACGTGGCCGCTTGTGCGCCGTTTATTTTAAATCGCACGGTAGGGTTTAAATCCCCGCGTACCGGTTTTATGTTATAATCTCGGCCGTCGGTTTAAAATCGGACGGTCCACGTCAGCCCCGCGTTATAAAGACTGGAAATCTTACGTGCTACCCCCTGGGGTTCTCGGGAAATAAGAGCTAGCCCCGGAAACTTCTGATCTAGCCCCTGGAACTCCAGAAAATCACGTAAATTCATTTAAAAATCAGTTTTAGCCCCTGAACTTAATGAAAATTAGGAAAAACACCTCTGATAATTGTACCTAGACCCCTGAAAATTCTTAAAATAATATTATAGACCCTGTAGTGGGGTAAGTTTAACTTTTTAGCCCTGTTTAGTATTTAATTTAGGAAATTGAATATGTGGCTAGTGTTTAAAAATTAAAAAGTGGGACAAACATATTGTCAAAATTAAATTAAAGACTTTCTCAGTATTTAGGAAACTTTGGAGTGAGATAAAAATATATTTTGGTCTGAACTGAATCTGTTTAATTTATTATTCACATTTAAAGACACATTTTTAAGTAAAGAATAGTTCTAGAAAATAGGGAAAATAATTGTGAAATAGTTTACATCAGAGGCAAAGGTCAAAATATGTTATTAAATTATTTAGGACCAGAACCTATTCTGTTTAGATGATGTGTCTTACTATTTTCATAATGAAGTACACATTTATGCATAGGAAAATAAATCTGAAAATATAGCAACTAGTAAATGATAAATGGAGTTTCTAAAATCCAAAGAATTCAGTTTAGGGTTGGTAGAAATTCTGAAGACACATATGGAGAAGAAAAATACCGTTCATGCACACTTGGTAGCTAAAAGGTGTATAAATTGAATATAAGGAATTTGTTTAAATTGGAAACTCATATAATATATACAGACATAAAATATGAATACAAAAGTAGAAATCATATGCACATGTTTAAAAGTGCATGGAAGCCAAAATCAACACACATAGAGTAACCACAACACATAGAAATGAGAATGACTTTCATAAACATGAATGTGTGGTTTGTATGAAGTGGAAGTGTGAACCATGTCTTATGGATTGTTGTTTTTCTTTTGCTATGTGTGATGGTATGATGTAGAACCTGCTCAAGAGCAAGTTATTCCTTTCCAAGATCAGGACTGCCTATTTCAAGAGCAGCAGGAAGGAGGCAAGTGTCCTTGACCACTTTGATCCTATGCTAGGATGTGTAGCTAGAATTATTTGCATTGTCAATTGAAATATGAAACCCATGCTAGGAAGTTTCCCTAGAATTGCATTACCTTGTTTCCTTGTAGCCTGGGTTGGGATTTATTTTATCATGTCATTTATTATTATGCATATGCTTAGCCATGCTTAGAATGGGATAATTGGGATATGAGATCATCAGTTTATTTTACAATACTCTTGAATGAGGTATTGTGAGTTATGTAGAGGTAGGGATCAAGGCAAGTTGGATGTTTTGGTTGTGTGTTGGGTGCACGAGACTCGGGTTTGTGTTTAGTACTTGCCTGGATCCTAAGGACCGGTTCATGGAGCATGTAACCTGGCTTTACAGTGCCAACCACATGCTGAGATGGGGCAGCTTGGCCAATTAATTAGGTGTATCCCCGGCGTAGTTTGGGTGTGTTGGATGGTGCGGGGAGTAGGTGTCAGCTGGACTACCATATGAACCGCAAGGCTCAAGAGGGGGCCACTGCAGTGGGGTTGGAGCCTCTTGTATGCTGTTAGGGGTGAAACCTCAGTGGGCCCACGCTCGTCGGGAATCCATTTGTAAAGGCTTCGTAGTGATCTCCTGGCTACACACCTGGGAAGTGTGAATGTGGTTCGTAGCCACTGGCATAATGGAGGTTCTTTTAGTCCACCCGGCAACGGGGGATGAAATCACTACATGTGGGTACAGTGGTACAAACTCTGCAGAGTCAAAACTGTCATGACAGCCGTGCTCACGGTCAAGAGCGGCTTGGACTTATTCATGATTAGAGGATTGATGATTTTGGAAGTTGTGGATGTTAAGCGGGGAGCTTAACATTGGAAATGATGTTATGGTTATTGGATTGTGATGATGGGATGGGAGATTGGGACCATTTCACCTGTGTAGTAATGTAGGTGCTTAATAAGCTAAGGTGATAGGTATTAATTGCGTAGTGCTTTAACCATGAGTTCAACCTCCCCTTGTTATAGCCATGCATGACATAATTTTCCCACACTTGCTGAGTACCATTGGTACTCAACCTTGCATATTTTGTTGGTTTATATTGCTGCTCAGGTCAAGATAATGCGGTGGTGTATAATGACCAAGACTTTGGACCCGAAGAAGGTTTCTAGGTTCATGGAGACCCCCGGGCAACGCCTGTGATGGAGCCCTCAAGAATAATATTCCGCTGCTAGTTTGTTTATTTGTGATGAACTTATTATTGTCCATCGAGACATTTGCCATGTAAGACTTATTTATATTAGACACCTGGCTTGTAATAAATGATGCTTCACTATTTGTCATCACATGTATGAGAAAATGATCCTGGCATACATGTGATATTCACTTGGTTGTTCTTCGGAAAAACCGGGTGTGACATTATGGCTGATATCATTTTGCTATGGTTTACATCATGCTTATGTGAGGTGCTCACGTAAGATGTTGTAGTTTCGGAACTAACGAGAGTCAAGTCGAGGACTTGTGCTCGGAAGTATTGTTGTTTATTCATGTGCAGGTATTGCTTGAGTTCAAGACATGGCTGGTGACGGGATCCATTGAACTAGTCTTAGGGAGAAGACGAGGTTCAACAACCAAGTTCAGGAGGAATTGTGGTTGAGTTGATCGGGAGGTTGCGCAGTATGTTGGAATCAAGAACAATGCATATGAAGGTATCTTGGACGTCGTTAGAAGATGTTTGCACGTGTGCAAGGAGTGCATGGATGTGGCTGCATGGTTCCAAGGCGTGATGAAGAGATGTGTACGTAAAGAATTGGTCGGAAAGGTCCAACCGACTAGGTTATGGACTCAGGCTGCGGCTGAGTCGTGTTTGACTCAAATATGGTAAGTTTTGAGTTGGTTATCATAGGATTTCGTGTGGGTCACAAATTTGAGTTGTTTTAGGAATGTTTGGGACGTTACTAAGGTGTTTGGAAGTCTTAAGATTGCTTCTATCTGCGTGTAGAAGAGTCTTGAGCAGTATTGGAAAGTTACAGTTTGAATCCAAGTAGGAGTAGGAGTCCTAGATTGAATTGGGTTGGCCTTAGGGATGATTATATAAACAAGGGAGGCTAAGGCTCGTGTGCACACGACTTTGGGGCTGTTCCTCTTGTGTTTTGATAAACAAAATTCGTATTCTAAAGGAACTTTTGTGCCTTGTTCGTCCGACTTGTTTCATACAAGTTTTTCTCGTCGAGTTTCTGTTCAGCACTACCTTGCTTCGGTGGTTTTATTATAACTCGAGTTTTACAGATCCAATTGATGTGATTCTTTTTGGGTTGTCTTCACAACTTGATTATCTATAATCTGTGAAAATGTCAGGGTCATTGAATATGTGGTTTCTGATCTACATGAGTTTCTTTGAAGTATTCCAGAACTGTTTTTCTCGCGTAGGATAGATTGACCTTTGTTCGATCTTTCAATCGTAACTTGAGTTTCTCTCAAACGGATTTTTATGATTCTTGTTGTGACGTCTTCGTGACTTGATTCTCTACAATATATACTAGTTTTGTCACAGTTGAACACATTTAGATTAGTCGCACACAAGGTTTCTTTAACAGATCGGTTTTCTGCTGAGGGGTGTTTTGTTGCTTCCACTGAAAAGTTTTTATCTACCATTCACCCCCCTCTGGTACCTTTACACGTATACTTCGATCCTATAATTGGTATCAGAGCAAGGTTGCTCTAATCTTTGTGATTTGCACGTGTTTTGACTAATCATCATGGAGAAATATTCCGCCAAACCTTGTGTGTTTAGTGGTATTGATTTTCAGGTTTGGAATGCACACATGGAAGCTTTCATCCAGGCGCAAGGCTTTGCAATATGGGAAAAGGTGTACAAGCCTTACGATGTTCCTTCAAACGATCAAGTCATGGCTACAAACATGAGAGATGTTGACAACAACAACAAGGCTCGGAACTTGATCATACAAGGACTAACTCAGAGCGACTTCAACCGTGTTGCACACCTCCGATCGGCGTACGTTGTGTGGAGAGCACTTTGTGACTACCACGAAGGATCCAACACGATCAAGGAGGTAAGACAGGATATGTTCAAGAAAGAATACATGCGCTTTGAGATGCAACCCGGTGAGTCCATTGATGACCTCTTTGCTCGCTTTAATAAAATTCTCAACAACTTGCTTAGCGTCAATGTTAATTTTCAGATGCTGAAAATGCTAGGCAATTACTAAGTGCATTAGACATGTCAATTTGGGAGATGAAAATAACATCCATACGTGAATCCACTGTCATGAGTACTCTTGCATTAGATGTGCTTTATTCTAAGCTAAAAACTCATGAAATTGACATTATATCACGCAAGAACCCAAATAAGACTATTGCATTTGTCTCACAACGTGATATGCCTAGCTCCGGCCAATCATCTAGCAATACACTTGCTTTGCTGTCTTCACTAACCCTGGAACAGATTGAGGAGTTTCCAGAGGAGGAGCTAGTACTTCTTTTTACTAGGTTCTCAAAAGCATTGCAAAATGTGAGAACTAGAAGGAGAGGAAGCTCCGGACCTCAACGATGCTTTGAATGTGGTAAGACAGGACACTTTCGTACAGATTGCCCTAACCATTCAGGTCCTTCTAACCGTGATGAAAAGCAGAAAAAAGTCAAGCCCTCTTTTGGCAACACCAACAAGGAAAAGAAGGGTTTTACAGGATGCAAACTGATAAACAGTTTCATCACCGCACTTCAAGAACTTGGCTCGAGTGATGTAGACATTGGAAGTGATGAAGACAAAGATGATCTGGCAAACTTGTGCTTTATGGCGGGCAAATCAAAATCAAGTATGGAGGATGCAGAATACAACAGTGACAACGAAGAGGTATGTCCTACTTGCAAAGAAATATGTGATGCTATTTCTCGTGCCACTATTATTGTTAAGAAAAAGGACAAAAAGCTTAGGGACAATGCTGTTAAAATTGAGTCACTAGAATCTGAAATTAATTGTTTAAAATCCTTGATTCCTAGTGATGATTCTTGTTCCTCATGTGATTTAATATATGAACAATTGTCCTCTCTAAGAAGTGCACACACCTCCACACTTGATAAACTTGAACTTGAAATCGAAAAGAACAAAAAGCTTGCTGCACTTAATGATAAAAACTTGAAAGATGCTTGATGTTCTACAATTGATTTGCATTGTTCTACTTGCGATGATCTTGATAAGAAACTACAAGATGCTATGAAAGAAATTTCTATATTGAACAATGCTTTACGTTCTCATGAAGTTAAATATTGTTCCAATTGCTAATTAAAAGGAAAAACTTCATGTGAAAATTGCCTTGATCTATCAAATGAACTTGATAACATGCATAGGACATTAGATCGGTTTTGTAATGGGAATAAGAACCTAAACTTGCTGCTGAATTCTTCCAAGTCTTGCAATGATAAAACTGGTTTAGATTTTGATTCACATGCTCATGCTAAGGAACATACACCTAAAATTGTAAAATCATTAGGAAGTGTTTTGATTCAAACAGTTCCTAAACAAAAAGAAGTAGTTTTTAAATCTGCAGGAGTGTTGTCACATTCGGGTTCAAATAAGCATACTGCATGCTCATCTAGACATGAACACAAAGTTAAATTTCATTGTACCTATTGTGGTAGAGATGGTCATGTCGTAGATTTTTGTTATAGACTAGCTAAACAACATAAAAAGGAAAGAATGCAAGCTAGGTCTTATAACTCTCATGCAAAATTTGCTGCACATACTACACCGAATGTCAGGAACATGCAATCTGCTGCTATGAGTCAGAAATATTCAAAGTTTACCTCCGGGGCTTCAGTTTTTGCATCCGGAGCTACTGATTTTCGTGCTACACAAGTAACACCTCATAGGTCAGTAGTTAAGAACAAAAAATCTCAAACTTTGACTCATAAACCTGCTGTTTTATCTCAGCTTTCGCATGTTATTCCTGCTGGACATCGTGTGACTCAGTACTGGATTCCTAAATGCCTTTTAACTAACCCCAGTATTGAGTCATCGACATATTATGCTTCTATGTAGGTTACACGCTTGAGGAAGGAGAACATTTGGATTGTGGATTCAGGTTGCTCACGCCACATGATCGGTAACAAAGAATGGTTCTCCTCTCTCTCTTTTGTGTCACGTGTAGAGAATGTTACTTTTACCGATAATTCTTCAACTCCTATGATTGCTAAGGGTTCGGTTAGAGTAAATGATCACTACACTTTGAAGGATGTGGCACTAGTCAAAAATTTGAAATACAACTTGCTTTCTGTTTCACAATTGCTAGACGAAAATCTGGAAATTATTTTCAATAAAAACTGCTGCAAAGTTGTAGGTTCAAATAGTGAGATTATCTTTAACATGTCTTGGTTTGGAAGAGTTTTTAAAGCTTATTTTGATATGTCTTCCTCTAAGCATAGATGTCTAGTTGCAAATGATTCCAAAGATTTATATTTTTGGCATCGTAGACTTGGTCACGTAGGCTTTGATCATCTCACGCGTGTTAGTGCTCTTGATCGCATACGTGGGCTGCCTAAGCTTAAAGGGGACAAAGAAATCGTGTGCTCTTCTTGTAGACATGGTAAGATGGTTGCAGGTTCACATGCTCCTCTCACAATGACCATGACAACTGAACCGGGTCAACTTTTACACCTTGACACTGTAGGACCTTCACGTGTTCAATCCTTCGGAGGTAAATGGTATGTTCTTGTGATTGTTGTTGACTATTTTAGATACTCTTGGGTTTACTTTATGGCATCTAATAATGAAGCTTTTAGTCACTTTAGAATTTTATTTCTTGGACTATCAATTGATCACCCAGGATCTTTAAGAGCAATTAGAAGTGATAATGGAACCGAATTTAAAAATCAATTGTTTGATCACTTTTGTGCTGAAAATGCAATAGATCATCAATTTTCTTCACCATATGTACCTCAACAAAACGGTGTTGTAGAGAGAAAGAACAGAACCTTAGTTGAGATGGCTAGGACTATGCTTGATGAATATCAAACTCCTAGGAAATTTTGAGCTGATGCAATTGCAACCGCTTGTTATGTCTCAAATCGTGTTTTCTTGCGTGCTAAGCTAGGTAAAACATCATATGAGCTCAGGTTTGATCATAGGCCTAGTGTCACACACTTTAGGGTCTTTGGTTGCAAATGATTTGTTAAAAAACATGCTAATCTTGATAAATTTGAAGCTAGATCTGTTGATGGCATGTTTCTTGGTTATCCATCTCATACTAGAGGCTACTGTGTGCTTTTACTTGATACTAACAAAATTGTGGAGACTTGTGAGGTTTCTTTTGAAGACGCCAGCCCAGGTACTAGTTCAAATATTGCAGGTCCGGATCCATATCCGCAGGGGGAGAGTATTTTTGTTGAAGAAGAGGAAGAAGTGGTGCTGCTGCCCGAAAATTCAGCAGCTAATGACATTGTTCCAGCTCCTGATCTTGATTCACAGCCAGCACCGACGACCACCATTGCTGGTTCAGATCGTCCTCACGTCACAAGCTCATCTATTTGTGATGAACATGAAGAAGAAGAAGCTTGTGAAGTGTCCACTCCCCTCCGGATTCTCATAAGTCATCCTCTACAACAAATTATTGGAAGCTTACATGAACGAGTTACAAGATCCAGGTTTTTCGATCCCAATTCTCGTGCTCATTCTACTTTTGTTGCTTCTTTTGAACCCAAAGATATATCACACACACTCACTAATGAATCTTGGATTATTGCCATGCAAGAAGAGTTAGAAAATTTTGAAAGAAATAATGTTTGGAAACTTGTACCTCCACCTCAAGGTCACACTTTAATTGGAACTATATGGGTGTTTAAAAATAAACAAAGTGAGGATGGGGTTGTGGTTAGGAATAAGGCTAGGTTGTTGCTCAAGGTTTCACACATGTTGAAGGTCTAGATTTTGATGAAACTTTTGCTCTTGTTGCTAGATTAGAAGCCATAAGAATTTTGTTAGCTTTTGCTGCATCTAAAGGTTTTAAGCTATATCAAATGGATGTTAAAAGTGCTTTTCTTAATGGCTACATAGATGAGGATGTTTATGTCAAACAACCACCTGGTTTTGAAAATCCAAATTTTCCTAATCATGTTTACAAACTGTCCAAAGCCTTGTACGGTCTCAAACAAGCCCCTAGAGCATGGTATGCTAGGTTAAAATATTCTTACTTGAAAAGGGGTTCACCATGGGCAAGGTTGATAATACTTTTTTTGTGCTTAAGTTTGGCAATGACTCATTATTCGTTCAAGTGTATGTGGATGATATTATCTTTGGTTGTGCTTCTCATGATCTTGTGTCCAAGTTTTCAGCTATGATGAGTTCAGAATTTGATATGAGTATGATGGGAGAACTCACGTACTTTTTGGGGCTGCAAATCAAGCAAACCAAGGAGGGTACCTTTGTGCATCAAACAAAGTATACAAAAGATCTCCTAAGGCGCTTCAACATGGACAAAAGCAAGCCTCTTCGGACACCGATGGGAACAGCAACAACACTTGAACTTGATGAAGATTGTGATCCCATTGATCAAAAATAATATAGAAGCATGATCGGATCACTTTTGTATCTCACGACATCAAGACCTGACATACAATTCAGCGTATGTCTTTGTGCAAGGTTTCAAGCCTCCCCACGTGCTTCACATCGTCGAGCCGTCAAAAGGATTCTCAGGTACTTACATGGAACTCAAGAATTTGGCATTTTTCTTCCTTCTTCCTCAACCGTTACTTTGAAAGCTTTTTCTGATGCTGATTTTGGGGGTTGTAGGATTGATAGGAAAAGTACTTCTGGTGCTTGTCATTTTCTTGGTAATTCACTTGTTGTCTGGTCCTCTAGAAAACAAAGTTCAGTTGCACAATCCACAGCCGAATCTGAATATGTAGCTGCTGCTAGTGCTTGCTCACAAATTCTTTGGATTATTCAAACACTTAAGGACTATGGGGTTGATCTAGATAGTGTTCCACTGTTTTGTGATAACACTAGTGCCATTTGCATTGCTAAAAACCCCGTGCAACATTCGAGAACTAAGCACATTGACATTAGGTATCACTTTCTCCGTGATAATGTCGAAAAAGGGAACATTGTGCTTCACCATGTAGATACCGAACAACAATTGGCTGACATTTTTACAAAACCTTTGGATTTCACTCATTTTTGTTACATTCATAGTGAAATAGGAGTTATGCATCCTCATGGCTTAAATTGAGGGAGAATTTTGAAACTTGGGAAGTCTATGTGTGAATCTGAAATTAAAATAATATGAGCATAGTATTTCATGCATATATGACTTTGTGATTCCTTTTTCATGCTGAAAGTTCTTACTACATTACTCGTGTTATACATTTTGTAGTTTCTACCATGTCTAGTAATTGGAATAATTACTTACACTAAATCTGGTCATGGTCGAACTTTCTTGCTGTTTTGAACTTGTTGCATGCTCACAAGTGCTTTTAATCATAAAGAATTAATCAAGTAATCAACTCACATGTTGAGTTTTTATGTTCAAATAAAAAAATGAGAAAAGATCAAGAGAATATGCATGCATCGCACTTCTTCTTTTGAGATGGCTTATCATTGCACTTATATATGAACTTAAAAAGAGTTGTGTATGACTAAAACCATGTTCTTAAGCTTCTGACTGTCAAATGACATAGGCTTGGCTTGGTTGGTTAGAGTAAGGCTGATGCTGCATATAATCTCTTGCAAATGTAAGATCAAAATGTGTGCTTTAAATGATAAATAAAATGCAGCAACAACTGTCATGCTTTCAGGTCTTGAAATAGTTAAGTTTGTGAGATCATGACATGCTTAAATTGAAAATTACACTTGATCTCTAGCATGGCTTACACTACTTTATGTATCTCATTGATGTGATAGTGTAAGTTACTTGATAGTATGATTTGGATGAGCTTTGTTTTATATGTATATGTTATAATGTGCTCATAACAAATTAAAATTTCTCTTTTGTACCTTGCTGAATACATTGTCAAAGGGGGAGAAATTGATCACATATTGCACACATTCACAAGTGTTTTGGCACGATTCTTCTCAGGGGGAGAATTTTTTGTATTTTTGTTTTTCTTCTCATTTTATTTCTGATTTACAAAGGGGTAGAAATTGTTTTCAAAACTATTCATGTGAATAAGCCAATGTTCGGATTTTAAGTGGTGTTGCCAATGCATTCATCAAGGGGGAGATTGTGAGACCTATGTGTGCTGAATACATTGGCTTTGACGATAAAAGTTTTGAATACTACCAAATCACCTTTTTAACAAGGTCCGAGCTCTTGTAAGGTCCGATGATAGGTCCGACTTGTTTTGGGCAGCTCCGGCAAGGTCTGACGTAAGGTCCGACTTGCTTTGTCTAGGTCTGACTTATTTTGGCTAGGTCCGACTTGTTTTTGCTAGATCCGGTGCTAGGTCCGACTAGCTTTGGTAAGTTCCGTGCTAGGTCCGACTAAGCTTTAGTAAGCTCCGGCGCTGGGTCCGACTAGCTTTGGTAAGCTCCGGTTCAAGGTCCAGTTAGCTTTGGTATGGTTCGGAGCTTGATTGCAATGGTTTTGCTTTTAACTTGCAATATTTTGAACTTGCTTTACTCTTATAGAAAGTTTGCTTAGTATTATTTTACTAAGTTTTTGGTGTGTTTTGATGGTTATGGCTAATATCATTTTGCTATGGTTTACAACATGCTTATGTGAGGTGCTCACGTAAGATGTTGTAGTTTTAGAACTAACGAGAGTCAAGTCGAGGACTTGTGCTCGGAAGTATTGGTTGTTTATTCATGTGCAGGTGTTGCTTGAGTTCAAGACATGGCTGGTGACGGGATCCATTGAACCAGTCTTAGGGAGAAGATGAGGTTCAACAACCAAGTTTGGGAGGAATTGTGGTTGAGTTGATCGGGAGGTTGTGCAATATGTTTGAATCAAGAACAATGCATATGAAGTTATCTTGGACGTCATTGGAAGATGTTTGCACGTGTGCAAGGAGTGCATGGACGTGGCTGCATGGTTCCAAGGCGTGATGAAGAGATGTGGACGTAAAGAATTGGTCGGAAAGGTCCAACCGACTAGGTTATGGATTCAGGCTGCGGCTGAGTCGTGTTTGACTCAAATATGGTAAGTTTTGAGTTGGTTATGATAGGATTTCGTGTGGGTCACGAATTTGAGTTGTTTTAGGAATGTTTGGGACATTACTAAGGTGTTTGGAAGTTTTAAGATTGCTTCTATCTGCGTGTAGAAGAGTCTTGAGCAGTATTGAAAAGTTACAGTTTGAATCCAAGTAGGAGTAGGAGTCCTAGTTTGAATTGGGTTGGCCATAGGGCTGGTTATATAAGCAAGGGAGGCCAAGGCTCGTGTGCACACGACTTTGGGGCTGTTCCTCTTGTGTTTTGATAAACAAAATTTGTATTCTAAAGGAACTTTTGTGCCTTGTTCGTCCGACTTGTTTCAGACAAGTTTTTCTCATCGAGTTTCTGTTCAGCACTACCTTGCTTCGGTGGTTTTATCATAACTAGAGTTTTACAGGTCCAATTGATGTGATTCTTTTTGGGTTGTCTTCACAACTTGATTATCTATCATCTGTGAAAATTTCACGGTCATTGAATTTGTGATTTCTGATCTAAACGAGTTTCTTTGCAGTATTCCAGAACTGTTTTTCTCGCGTAGGACAGATTGACCTTTGTTCGATCTTTTGATCGTAACTTGAGTTTCTCTAAACGGATTTTCATGATTCTTGTTGTGACATCTTCGTGACTTGATTCTATACAATCTATACTATTTTTGTCACAGTTGAACACGTTTATATTAGTCGCACACACGGTTTATTTAACAGATCGGTTTTCTGCTCAGGGGTGTTTTGTTGCTTCTGCTGAAAAGTTTATATCTACAATTCACCCCCCCTCTGGTAGCTTTACACGTGTACTTAGATCCTACAGATTAAACATGGGTGAAATGGGGGAAAGGCTGCCACGCACGACGTCAGTGATGGTTGCTGTAGGCAACGTCGAGTATGGCCGTAGGTGTCGTGTAGTCCGGGTGTTATTGATTCAAATCGCTGTCGCTCACGGAAAAGGACCGAGCATACTTGTTCTCACAGTCGTGATGTAGTAAGAACTTGCATGAGAAAGGAATTAATAACATTGGTTTGACGTTAATACTAGCATTGTGATGATACTTTGTAGGAATAGGCTAGTGCAAACTCGATTCTTTTACGTCATGAGCAAATTACATCGGGGGAAAGCGTTTCTTGTTTGATTGTGGACTCCCAATGTGGCGTGCGCAAGGTCATTCTTAAATTGCTGCTAATAACACTTGAAAATAAGGATTCACATTTAGGTGAGTTTATTATGCATTATGCCATCCTACTTTATGTTCGTAACCTCATGTAGAGCTTCATGACTAGGGTGACGGTTAAGTCTTGCTGAGAGTTATGCTCACGTATGCTATCCGAGTTGTTTTGCAGGTAATGACTTCATGCTTATGAGAAGGGATGCTAATGAGACTTGGAAACCTCCGAGTGGTTACTCAAGGGCATCCTCGCCGCTGCGGTTTGCTTTTTGTGTTGCTAGTAAGAAACATCCGCGGGCTGGACTGTTTCTTTGATGCTAAGTAGGAATGAGTCGTGAGAGTTGTAGTCTTCTGCTGTAGCTTATTTTGAGATAAGTATTTGTAAAATACTCTTGTACACTTCCGCAAAACATATTTGTATGTAATATGATGTCTCCTCGACCCGTATGCTGTTGGGTGCCGCATCGCACGGCACCACCCTCCGCGGTCCTCGGGCGAGCGGCACGGCCCCGTGAATGGTCGGGTCCGGGGGCCCTCACATCATGATATAAGAGCTGCATTAGGAATAGCGCAAGGATTGAGGATCATATTACGTTAAAAACTTAGGATACGGTGAGATAACGGTACTAGGCCCACATAAGGACTACCATAGTAGCATATTATGAAGGTGGCAACTTAACCTATTTGCTATGTCAGAAAATCGTGTATCTTGGGACGTTCTATGTCTTGGGGGTGCATGTAAGCGCTGTCCACCAGTGCGCACAAGTTGAAGAGTGGAGCCTCACGGGTGGCAGGTAACCCAGCCAGTTTGGGTATCCTCTATGACTCTTCATGTCATTTGGGGTTTTCGAGCAATGCCCTTCTCTGGTGTGCTTAAGGCAAGTATGGGAGACCCCGTCACGTGGTTAGTAACATGAACACGTAGCTCAAGGCATGTTTTGCTTGAGAACACCCGTGCGAGTGATGACGGATGGTTGTATGAACTGTATTGGGACGGGGTTCGGTGTGCAGCCGAACCTGATGATTGAGTGTGTTTTATGTAGGTACTAACCATGAAAACCTTAGTACGTGTAGAATATGTTTGTGAGTGACCATTTTAGTGCCACCTAAGTATACGTATATGCCGGTGTAATCCGGTTAGGTTTTTCTTTTGTGAGGCAACGTAGTACCATCATATGTCTTACGGTGCATCGCCACCGTACTACACTTGATAGTCTTCTTTCCTATGAAGAAATCATTCATGACTAACTTCCAAACTAAAAATGGATGTTGGAAAGCACATAATAGTTATTGATATCTTCATTTGAACTAAACTTCAAAGAATTGACTTGCTAGACTTCATTTGATCCAAAAACAGAGTGCTCTGTTCTGGCAGAAATTTTTGCTGGAATTTGACAGAGCATAACTCTGAGTAGCTTGACCCAATGGAGTTTTAGGATACAGTTCCAGAAAGGTTTTTAAGTGCTATACAACTTTTCTGTAGACCTCCAGAGCAAAATCACACGTCAAATTGGTTGAATGTCCAGTTGAATGCAAACTGTCCAGAAACAGGGCAAATGCAAACCTCTCTGGATGTTTCTGTAAATTAGCCATAACTTTCTTTAGAAAAATTTCTAAGGGTCATATGATACACCGTTGGAAATTTTATGAAGTTTGAAACAATTTTATAGGTCATAGTTTGTTCAGAATTGTACTCCATTTTTATGTACAACTGCGATAAAAACAGCCACATACCAAAAAGATGCTGGAAAATTTTATCCAGAAATTCTGTCAATTTGAGCAATCATAACTTTTGATTCAGAAATGATATATAGGCATAATAGTACTCTTTGAAAAGATACTGAAGTTATCTTTAACTTTGGTATTCAACTTGAGTTATAAAAATGCTGGTAACCGGATCAAAATCTGGATTATGTACAGAAAGGTCTGTTCTGTACAGAATAGGGGACTGATTAGGTTTGCTTTAGAAAGATGTGTAAACATGAAATTTTTTTACGCTTTCATAAAGTTTTAGCATGTTCATGTTTTTACATACTTTCACATACTGCTGAGATCAATTTTTGACTCCCCTCAAAATTATTCTTTTGCAGTATGGTCCGTACTCATTCTCCGAGTAGGGCTGAAGGTTCCCGCTGAGACAGCGATGACTCAACTCCACAACGGGCTCCGCCATCAACGGTATGGGCGGATGTCATGGCTCAGATGGTCGAGTCAATTCAAGAGAACACAAGACTACTCCAAGCCTTGGTACAGCAAGGCATGCTCCAACGAACACAACAGGTCGTTCCACCTCGGAACGCCTATTTGGACTTCTTGGCGACACAACCGCCAATTTTCACGGAAGCCAATGAACCAGTGGAAGCTAATCAGTGTCTTCGGGTTATGGAGTCCAAATTTGGAGTGTTCGAGTGCGATGAATATCAGAAGACATTATTTGCAGCTCAACAGCTCCATGGAGCCACCAGAAATTGGTGGTTCGCTTATCTTGCCACCGTTCCGGAAGGCGATCAAGTGGAATGGACCGAATTTCATGAAGCAATCCGTGCTCGTCACATTCCTACGGGTTTTATCAAGGCCAAGCAGCAAGAATTTAGGAACTTGAAGCGGGGGCATGAGTGTCCTCGATTATGTCAAACGGTTTAACCATTTGGCACAATATGCTCCTGACTATGCAATGAGCGAAGCTGCAAGGTGTGACTACTTCTTCCATGGCCTGAGTGCCATATTAAAAGATAGGCTTGCTTTGTTCAATCAAGGCAATTACACCGAGTTGATCAGTGCTGCCCTGCTGCAAGAACAAGCGACACTCAAGTGTCAAGCAGAGAAGAGGTACCGGGATGATGTGCAAGAAGACACACAAGTTGATCCACATAAATACCGTTTGGTGTATCACACACCATCCAATGAAATATGGCAGCCACCAGTAAGATCAACATATCCCAGATTTCCTGTTCAAGAATCAAGTCTTGAAGCACCACCACAGCCGCAGCAACGATTGATTTCTGGTGCATCATTGTTGCAGCCAAGTAATCAACTTCTCAACCACAGGTCTACAAAGAACCGGGGAAACATCCGTGTTCTTATTGCCACCGTTTTGAGCATTTTATGCGAGAATGCCGGGAGAAGTTGTTGAACAGCAGAACAGCGGACAACCATCATCATCAGGTGGTATGCCGCCACATGCTCAAGTCAATATAACAGCATTGCAATCCGGGAGTGTGCAACATCTTGCTATTGAGGATGTCCCAGAGGGAGAACCGGTGTAAGCGGGCATGTTCACTCTGAATGACGTACCCGTGCTCATACGTTTTGATTCCGGTGCAACCCACAATTTTATCAGCAAAATGTGCGTGGACAAGCACCAATTATCCACCAATACTCCCACAACGAGCTATCTTATACGTTCACCGGGAGGAAATATCTCTGCTAATCAGATTGTGTCCCAAGCATCTTTGTGTTTGGGAGGAAAATATACCCAACATCGCTGATTTTGCTGGATAGGCAGAAGATAGATATAGTATTGGGGATGTCTTTGTTAAATCGTCACGGTGCCGTTCTCAATATCGGTAACCTGACTGTCCAGATTGACTCGCCCATTCATGGACAGCACACACTGTTTTTAGACAGCGAAGACCAAGATATGGCAGAGGCCTACCACATGGAAGCACTTAAACTTGAAGATATTCCGGTGATACGTGATTATCCCGACGTGTTTCCCGATGATTTGCCGGGCATGCCGCCCGAACGGGACGTCGAGTTCAAGATTGAATTGGCACCGGGAACAACACCTATCTCACGAAGGCCTTACAAGATGGCACCTAACAAGCTAGCAGAGTTGAAGGAGCAACTAAATGAACTCATGAGAAAGGGTTTCATACAACCAAGTTCTTCACCTTGGGGTTGCTCTGCGCTGTTCGTTAAGAAGAAGGATGAAACACTGCAGCTATGTGTTGATTATCGTCCTCTGAATGCTGTCACTATAAAAAACAAGTATCCTTTGCCCCGCATCGACATATTATTCAATCAACTTGTGGGGGCAAAGGTATTTTCTAAGATGGATCTGCGGTCGGTATTATCATCAGATCAAGATCCGACCGGAGGACATACCGAGGACAGATTTCTCGATGAGATACGAACTCTATGAGTACCTCGTCATGTCATTTGGGTTAACCAACGCTCTGGCACACTTCATGTACTTAATGAATTCAGTATTCATGCTGGAGTTAGACAAGTTCGTCGTGGTATTCATCAGCGACATATTGGTTTACTCCAAATCTGAAGAAGAGCACAATGAACATTTGTGTATCGTGCTACAACGGTTGAGGGAGCACAAATTATATGCCAAGTTCAGCAAATGTGAGTTTTAGATAGATCAAGTGCCTTTCCTGGGCCATATTATTTCAGCAGAGGGCATTGCCGTGGAGCCCAGCAAAATTGAACAAGTGCTGAAGAGGGAATCTCCCAAATCAGTCCACGAGGTCTGAAGTTTCCTAGGTTTAGCGGGGTATTATTGGAGGTTCATTCCGAGCTTCTCAAAAATTGCTAAACCAATGACGGAGCTGCTGAAAAAGGGCAGGAAATACCTGTGGAATGCAGCATTTGAAGCCACATTCAAGACTTTGGTGAAACATCTCACCACAGCTCCAGTTCTTGCCCAGCCGGACACAACGAGGCCATTTGATGTATATTGTGATGCATCCTGCATCGGTCTCGGCTGTGTTCTGATGCAAGAAGGGTGTGTAGTCGCCTATGGGTCTCGTCAACTGCGAAACCATGAGCAGCATTATCCATCTCACGATCTCGAGCTTGCTGCTGTGGTGTTGGCGTTAAAGATGTGGAGAATTATCTACATGGCAATCTTGTCCACCTCTACACCGACCATAAAAGCTTGAAGTATATCTTCACGCAGAAGGAGCTAAATATGAGACAACGGAGATGGTTGGAGCTCATAAAAGATTATAAAATTGAGATCCACTATCATCCGGGTAATGCGAACGTGGTTGCCGACGCACTTAGTCAGAAAGCCCACATTCACATCTTGGCGATTGCTGAGTTGGAAGATGAAGAACCAAGTCTCCGTGTCATTCCGTATGGAGCACTTTACAATATCACTCTCATTCCAACAATCCATGAAGTGATTGTTGAGGCTCAAATAAGAGACAGGGGTATGACTCACATACGGAGAAGACTAGACAACGGAGAAGTGAATGTTTCTGGAAGGATGAGAACGGTACAATATGGTTTAACGACCGTATAGTGGTACCGAGTAATATGAAACTCCGGAAGAAGATCTTGGATGAAGTCCACCTGTCGAAGTTTTCCATTCATCCCAGCAGTAACAAGATGTACCAAGATTTAAAACAGAAATTTTGGTGGATGCGGATGAAGAGGGACATTGCTAAATACGTATCCGAATGTGATACGTGTAGATGGGTCAAGGCTGATCACATGCAGAAAGCCGGACCGCTACAATCTCTGAAGATACCGGAATGGAAATGGGAGGATGTGAGTATGTATTTCATCGTCGGATTACCGCTCACATCCCGGAAGCATGACTCAATGTGAGTGATCATCGACCGGTTAACGAAATCAGCTCATTTCATACCAGCGAACACTCATTTTCGAGCCAAGCAATATATGGAGTTATACATCTCAAGAATTATATGCTCACATGGTGTTCCAAACACTATCATTTCAGATCGGGGTGCGCTGTTTGTTGCTTGTTTTTGGGAGCAGCTGCACACCTCGTTGGGCACCAAGCTGATTAGAAGCTCCGCATATCACCCTCAAACTGACGGACAAACTGAGAGGGTGAACAAGGTACTGGAAGACATGTTGAGAGCATGTGCCATCCACCACGGTAAGAATTGGGATGATCACTTACCATTGGCGGCGCTCTCATACAACAACGTGTATCAGGCGAGTATTAAAATGGCACCGTATGAAGCTCTCTATGGCCGGAAGTGTCGCACACCGCTGAATTGGTGTGAGTCCAGCAAAAGAGTTCTGTTTGCAGTTGATCTTATCAATGAAGCCGAAGACCGAGTTCGGTTGATACAAGAAAATTTGAAGGCTGCCCAATCCCGACAGAAGAGCTACGCTGATCAAAGGCGTAGGCCGTTTCATTTTGACATCGGAGAGCACGTTTACCTTCTTGTATCTCCGATGAAGGGAATTCACCGGTTTGGTGTAAAGGGGAAACTCGCTCCCTGCTTTATAGGTCCTATTGCTATCACGGAGAAGTGCGGACCTGTAGCCTACCGGCTGGAATTAACGGCAAGCCTTGCGGGTGTCCATGATGTGTTTCATGTGTCACAGCTGCGGAAGTGCCTGAAATTTACCGCTGCTGTCCGCACCGAAGAAATCGACAAATTAAAACCGGACCTTACCTACACCGAGCGACCGGTTCAGATTGTAGATGAAAAGACCCGGGTAACCCGAAACCGGACGATCATGTTTTACAAGGTTCTGTGGAGTAATCATACCGCGGAAGAGGCGACGTGAGAAAGTGAAGATTACCTCTGCAGCAACTATCCGGAACTTTTATCTTTGTACAGTTTGTAATTTCCTCTCCCGTCTCGTTCTCCTTTTGTAATCTCGGGACAAGATTCTTTTAAGGGGGGGCGAATGTAAAAGTCCCAAAAATGTATATGAATGAAACTGAGGTTTGAATTCATGTGTGGCAAATTCATGAAAAATGGGACTTGCTAAAACTTCTCTTCATGCAAAGTGCTACATGGATGTTCATCCAAAAAGAGGATCACATTTTCATTTGAAGGTGTTGATCCAACAAGGACTTAAATACCTCTTTGCATGAAAGATTAAAAATCAGATTTCAAATTCAAAGTTCACACCAATTTGTGGCCAAAGACTTTGAAGACTTATGCAGCCCTATATTTTGGAAGTGTGGAAGTTTAGGGTGGCAAACTTGTCATTTGAGGGTGGGCTTAAAAAGGAACCAAATAGTGGCATTTCCAACATTCAAATTTGCTATGCAAATTCAAACTGAATTTGACAAATTCAAATGCTAGCCCACTTTTCAAATTCAAATTCTAGCCACCTTTCAAACTCAGAATTTTGGAATTTGTGAGGATTAACATGAGGATATCTTTTGGGGAGGAAAGTGGAGTGGACCCCACATGTCATTGAGATACAGAGGTGACTTGCAACTAAAGCAAACAAGTTACTGTGCTCTGTTTTTCTCAAACCGACCGAGAGCCACCGTGTGCCACCGAGAGCAGCAGCGCCACCTCCTGATCTCTCCCTTCAAGCGCTGGCGATTGAATGCCTCCTCGTGCTCTCTACGTGATCCACTCTCCCTCAGACCGAGCAAAGCATCCTTTCCTTCCTCCTCCTCGCGAGCAACACCGAACAGAGAACTCACTGCCGCACTCTCAGGAGCAACCGGGAAACACTCGCACCCACTCACCTCAGAGCTGCTAGACAGCACCACGAGCGCAGTTCCCACTTCCCCGACGCACAAACCGCTGAGCTCCGGCCTCCCTTACCCTAAAGACAACGCATCCGCGGTGACCAAACATATACCGGCAGTCGACTTCACGTGGACAGCCCTCCACAGCGGCTGTCGTGCCCGAGCAAGCACGGCCATGGGAGCGCGCTACTGTGGTGCGGCTCTCCACCAAATCTTGGAGCAAACCGTGGATCATCACTGGCTAATTTAGAGATTTTGCTCCGGCGGATTCAAACCGAGCGTCCGGTACTAGACTTAAAAATTCTGACTTCCTTATCCTCCATAGATTGTCAAATTTTGCACAAATGAGCCGGACTAGCCGGCGATCATTTTTCTTTTAGCATCTTGGACTTGAAACCGACTCGGAGCGGCGGAATTTGAGCTTTTCCGAGCACTTCTTCGGCGGGACCGATCGGACGCACGGTGCCAACACATTTGCCGCCGTTCCTGAGCCATGTTGAGACCATGTCGGTCTTCCCCTAGATCCAAGGGTGCTGTAGAGCTAGTTGGTCGAGTGTTTGGTGGTCTAGGAAGGTCGGCCGACGTGCCGAACGCTTCCCGTAGCCGCCGCACGTCGCCGGGGTACTTCCGATCACCGACAGCCCGAGCAAGCGCCATCATCATGTTTCCCGACCTCCTAAACCCACTGGCGGCAAGCCTCGGCCCGGGCGGCGGCCGGAAACGGCGAGCCGGTGAACTCCTGCATCGGGCCGGCGAGCTGGGCGTTGCGTGCGTGAAACAGGCGGCGGGATGAGGAAGAAGGGGCGGGCCCCAGCTGTCAGTGGATTAAATTTAAATTCTGGATCTCCCATGGCTCTCGGATCAGCTGTGATGGCGTGCTGGAACCCTGTGAACCGGTGTGGCTGAATTCTGAGTGGCTGGAGTTTAAACCCGTGGGCCCAACTGATTTCCCGTAGCAAAATAATTCCAGAGATTGGCACAACTTTGAAAAAATCATATCTTTGTGTAGGAATCTCCAAATTGAGTGATTCGAATTAGGTTGGATTCATTTTGCAAACATCTATCGAAATATGAACTCCAATTTGTATGAAAGTCAATATTAAATTCTGGAAAATGCTTTTAATATTTTATGAAAAATAATTATTGAGGGAGTTTGGTTCATCCAAAAATCCTCAAATTTTGCAAGAATATTCTTTAGCATATTTTTGACCTTCTAGAAAGGTTTCAGCTCATTTGATGATAATTTGAGTAGGAATTTGCTAAATAGAAATTGCTGTGTTCATAAGAGTCCAGAAACATTTTTAGAAATTGTTGCCACTTGTAAAATTTATTATAGGCAATTCATAGCTCCAGGAATCATAGGAAAATTTAGGCAAGCTCTTTGAGATATACTTGAAATTGTAGTTCACTTAATTGGGCATGAAACAGCACATTACTTCAGAATTAATTCTTTTGAGTAGAAATGCTTATAGAATTGTTCTGGAGGAACTACTCAAGTAAAAGGTCTAAATTTTGGATCAAATTACTTTCATGTGACCAGGAACTCACATGTAAATTATCAGCTCAAGTTGAGCTTTAGAACTCCCAGTTCCTGTTCTCCATACTTGTGTATATGGGGAAATACATAAGAAACATTGTAGGAATTATGGAGAACACAATTTTACTCCACATTAGCTGCAATTTGGCAAGCTAAATCCCTAGTTAGTTTATACCCTGCTGTAAAAGTTTTAAATCCATTGGAGTTCTTGTTCTTCAGTTGCAGTGAAAACTTTTTAGCTCATTTTTTATGGTCTTTAGGAAAGTTAGTTAGTGTAGAACTAAAACACTAAGACAAATTTAGTTGATTCATATTCCCTTGCACAACAGAGGCAAAAAAAGCCATTCTTGGTGTTTCCACACAGTCTCTGTTCCTAAGAAATCAAGTCTTGAATTCTCCCCATTGCATTCTATAAAAATTGTGCATATACATTTCAATAGGAATCTCAAAGAAGGGGATTCGAAGGAGCGATTCATCGAAGTGGATCAGACTCCGGAGAATCAAGGGTCGAACAGCAAGTATCACTAACTACTTATATATGACTACCCTGCAAAACAGGCAAGCTCCGGTTTGCATTTAACAACTGTTAAGTTTTTACTTTGTATTCTCTTTCGGTTAAGATATGAAATGTGCATTTGGTCTAGTGCTTTGATACTCCTCTTGCATGACCAAATGAACCGATGGAGTATTGGGTAGGTGTCTTTCACTGTGTAGAACTTCCATGCTCAAGTAAGGTTTGGTAGAAGTTGAGTGGTGAGATATTACTCGCATGATCAGGACAACAGGGGCATACGGGATTGATTCAGAAAATGTGTAGCAAGTTAAAGTTGAGACTGGAAGGTTGTAGGGGCAGCAGGACATAGGGGTCTGGATGATGTAGACCTGTCCGTGTCGGTCAAGGACCAATCCGTATGCCACCCTGTTAAACAAGTTTGAGTTGTGTACCAGACTCATGTTGGCTATATGGGACCCAGTAAAAGGATGTACCTCGGGAAGCTTGCATTGAGCCTTTTCGGGTCGCTGCAGGCGAGATGGCCGGTGTGCAGTAAGTGGGTAATATTCTCATGACATCTCATGTCGGTAGGTGCACCATGAGAGTGGCTACTGTATGGGGTGATTTGATCGATTCAACATGGGTGAAACGGGGGGAAAGGCTGCCATATACGATATCAGTGATGGTTGCTGTAGGCAACGTCGAGTACGGGCGTACGTGTCATGTAGTCCGGGTGTTATTGATTTGAATCACCGTCACTCGCGGATTTGCGATTTCTCCATCAAAACAATCCAAATTTCCATGGGAATTGTTCTCCACGCCAAAGGGATCAAAGACCCCAGACTAGTCCGGATCAAACACTCCCTCAACGCCTCGAATCAAAGGATTTGGTAAACTTCTCTCCAAACCCTAGAACCTTCGATCTTACTTGTTTTTGCTCAATTAGATCAGCCCCTCCAGTCAATACATGCTTTATTGATGTATTCCATGTACCCTAGTGTAAAAGCCCAAGAAAAGGGACTTGCAAAAACTTTTCATCACCTCACAACACCACAGTTTTTATTGTGGATATCTTAGGAAAAATTGTGAAGAGCAAGTAACCTCCATCGAAAGAGTGTTTAGAGGGGAAAGCCTTCATTTTCACAAAGTGGGATTTGTACACATGAACATGAGAGGTTGAGCTCAACCCTAGAACTTTAAAAGTCTTGGGAAGGTTCAGTCCAAGTTTCATTAAAATCCTACACTTTTTTAGGCACTTTTGGGGGTATTTGAAAAAGAGGCCAATTTGAAGGTAAATTCAAATTGCAGCAACTTTCATCACTCAAATTCAAAAGTTAGCTTCATATTCAAACTCAGCACATTTTTCTGAGTTGGCCCACCAATTTTCATCCTCATTGGAGTTCATCTTGTCAAGAGCTAAATTTGCAAGAATTCAAAACTGAATTTGAATTTCAGTTTAAACATGCAGCAAATTTAGTCAAACACAGTTCAAATTTGAGAATTCAAATTTAAACCAAGACTTGGTGACTAAGTATCACATTAAATGGTGAGTAGCTGGTGGGATAATTAGCAAAAACAGAAAAGAATTATTAGAGAAAAAGGAGTAAAGGGGAGGCCCACAGGTCAGTTGCACACACGAGGGTGCAGTCAGTTGCTGCAGCCGACCGCGGCTTCGCGCGCAAGGCAAGGGAGCGGCGGCGAGCCACCGAGGCAGCAAACAGCCACCTCACGGTGACAAAACCGCGGCTCAAAGGCCAGCGCACAGCCCACGCCGCCCTTCCTCCTGTTTCCCGAACGAGAACCACACCCACCCGAGCTTCTTTCTCGGTTCCGCGCGAGCACAGAAACGCCGACCTCACTGACCGTTGGCGTCCGGCCAGCACAGGCGCTCTCGTGCCCGAAGAGCAACACAAGAAAGGACTGCCTTGAGGTGCTGATTCTTCTAGTCCCAACCGTCCTTCATTTCATGGGCTGTCGGGGGAGTATTTCACCGGGAAAGTTTCGGGGGTCCTAAGACCGAGCTCCCACCAAATCCCAAAATTCGTGGGGGTTAGCTCATCACCGGGCAAACCGAGTCACGCACACACTCTATACACTGCCATGACCACCTAGGATCGAAAACCAGTAAGAACCGTGGGCCTAGGTTACGGTTCTTTGATGTTTTCTGAGCACAGCCGGTATCCGGCCTAGGTCGCCGATGAGGTCGTAGTTGCAGCCGTTTTCACGGGGATCTGTGTCCATGTCCGTGACCAGCAGGAGTCAGCGGAGCTCCCCGAGCAAACCACATCGAAAAAGGTGCAGGGGATGCTGAGTTTGACGTCGCCGGTGAGCTCCCGGCCGCTGTTGCTGGCGGGAGCACTGTTTCGGCCATTGTCAAGCTCCGGTGAGAGCACCAGCGTGTTCTCCGAGTCGAGTTAGGCACAGGCGGCGAGAATCAGCAAGCTCTGAAGGCCGGAACCCCTCTCCGGCGAGAGCTCCGGGGAGCTCGGTGGCGGGGTCACGCGGGTGGCCGGAGGAAGACGAAGGGGGGAGGCCCCACGAGTCAGCGGCTGGAAGTAGCGTGCGGGATTCTCTGTGGTCCAGGATCCAGTGCAGCCGTGCGGGAAGGAGTCTGTGGCCCCGTGTGGCTCGGCTCCAGCGGTCGACACGTGTGCGGTGGACCCACCCGCAGGATTTAAACATTTTTGGAATTTCCAGTTTTAGTTCAAACTTCAAATGCATAGAACTTTTGCTAGGAAACTCCAAATTCGATGAACCAAATTTTGCTGAACTCAGAATTCTGAGTACTTTCCAGAAATACCAAATTCAGCTCATGAAAGTGAATAGTTTCCCAGAATTAAATCCCTAAAATTTAAACTGTTGGGAATTTTATCTGGAGAACTACTTTATGAAAAATTCTGAAATTTTGCTGATAGGTTCATTGGAGAATCCCTGAATCCCAGTAAAATTTTCAGACTCATCCAAGTTCATTTAGTTACCCTAATGGGGTGATTAAGAGAACTGCCCTGAGAAAATAGAAAAATGTACAAAAACATTTTTCAGAATTTTCTCCAATCTTAATTAGGACATAACTTTCAGTAGAACTCTTCAAATGACATGAAACCAACTCCATTAGAACCATCCTAAATTCTAGTTTCCAGAAAGTAATGGTTGGAGCCATGGAAAACCCTGGAATTAATTAGAGGCTCAAATATGGACCAAATAGGCTTTTATTTGTACAAGGTTCAGATGAACTTTGTTTCAAATGAAACTTGGTCAAGACTATGGTTAGGACCCTACCAATCCACCATAAAAATTTCAGACCCAGAAGGGGGTGTTAGCTAGAGTTACTAGTAATTAAGTATTCCAGTGTACACATTGCATTTAAATTGACACATCGTATTTCATTAAACGTGTAGTCGCTGAAGAAGAGACTCCGGAAGTACTGGACTTCCTCCTTCCGGAAGAAGAACTAACTCCTGACCATCAGCAACAAGGCAAGCCCTGGTTTGCATTAACTCTTTTATAAAGTTTTTACTTTGTTTATATACGTAGGGTGAAGTATGTATGTGCATTAGGTATAGGATGAATGAAACCCCACTTGCATAACCAATGGTTCCTAAAAGGGTGAGGGTAGTGTCTAAGACCTCACGTAGACAGGCTATGCTTAATGTTTCATAGAGCTTCGGTACAAGTCGAGTAGTTGGAATCTACTCGCGAGTTTAGGCTTGGGACACACGGGTTCGGTTGAGTGATGTGAGATCACTTTAGTAATGAAAATGAGACTAGGCAGGGGCTAGGGCGCAGCAAGAGGGAGTCTTGTGTGCGCAGCCCTGTTCGTGTCGATTGAGGACCGATCCGTGTGCGGCCCACGCTGATCAAGTTTGAACGTACCAAAGGCATATCGGATACATGGGCCCCGATAAACCGATGTAACCTAAACCTCCGGGCGTCGAGGCATAGCACACCGATTTATAGGTGTAGGTTGAGGGCAGCAAGGTGGAAATCTGCCAACGGGCATAGAGAGATGCTCCGTGTCGGGAACCTCCTGCTCGTTTCGGTGCGACCGGTTCGATGTTTGGGCTGTTGGGTGAAAGGTTGTCCCGTACGACATCGAGTGAGCGTGCTGTGCAGCTCCACGGATGGGCATACGTGACGT
Source organism: Neostapfia colusana (assembly GCA_030760725.1). NCBI lineage: Eukaryota > Viridiplantae > Streptophyta > Magnoliopsida > Poales > Poaceae > Neostapfia > Neostapfia colusana. The sequence continues at coordinate 25,767,579 of JASWHV010000011.1, forward strand.
GCCCTTTGGGTTTCCCTGCAGGTGTATATCGAGTCGATTCTCCGTCCCTCGTGGTGAAGAGTACCACTTGGTCACTGAGGCGTGACGTAGAATAATGTATGAAATATGATGATTCAATATTGTTGATTGATATAATTGTATTGCTACATGTGTGCCACCAAATACTGCTTACTAAATTTCAGATTCCTGAACTGATAACTTATTGCTAGAAGATGAACTAAGGATGAACTTGTAGGCGTGTCCTTTTGCTGCAATGTTACCATCCCATGTCATTATACACCTCATGTAGAGTTTCATGTTTAGGTGAGTCGGTTAAGCCTTGTTGAGCCATCGTGCTCACGGTTGCTGCTTAAGTGTTTTTCAGGTGAGGAGCCACCCACGGACTCGGAGTACGAGTCCACCGGCGAGGGTTACCCTCCGTCGGGGACCACGGCTGAGTGGGAGCCGTACACGCCGCGCTGAGCTGAAGAGTGCAGCTAGTGTGGGTTGCCCTAGGGCTGGGCAGCCGACTTTTGCTAGATAGGCAGGCGTGAGTTGTATAGTGTAGACTTCCGCTGTGTAAGATAAATAATATTTTGTAACTGAAATTTGTACTACTTTGTACAGTTCAGTTGTTTTCCCATGTAATATATTGTGTTCTTATGACGTGTGCTGTCAGGTGTCGCATCGCGCGGCACCACCCTCTGTGATCCTGGATGAGCGGATTCCGGTCCGCCACACCTAGATCACATTTGCATTGAATAATCTCAAATTTCAACAAATTAGGGCTTGAGCAGACACATAACGGACTAGTCCGTTATTAGGGCGGACAAGTCCGGCACTCCGGACTAGTCCGACCCTGAACACCTGACTAGTCCGATATGCCCCAATTCAGAGATCTTGTTAGGGAATCCTAGCTTATGTCAACTCAATGCAATCCTTTGTCATTCTTGATTATTCATACCCACTTTATCTTCCTTGTCAGAAATCATGTCAGGATCAAATGAAAGTCTCTCTGACTTTGAGGCCGAGATGGATCAAGATATAATGTCTCATCCTCCGGAGTCCCGCTCCAAAAAGAGACAAGATCATGCTGTCGAGCCCTCGCTCACTCCACCTAGGGTTCGCCAAAAGGTCACAATTAAGAGACCAGCTTCAAGAGCAAATGTGGCTGGTTCTAGCTCGGCGGCTCAACGCCAAATCAAGGGCAAGGGAAAGGGGCTTGCTTCCAGCCTGATTGGTCCCCTGAAGATGACAGCTCCAAGGCAGGGAAATAGGGATCCCTCGGAGCTGAAATTCAATGGAAAAGCGATCGAAGTGGCATGGAACCTGAGGAAGGTTGATGCCTACAGCTCCGGCAAAAAGGCAGACAACAAGAGATTTTGGAGTAACTTTCACTCGGACTACTACAGTTCAGTGTACCTCCAAATGAAGACTCCAGTGGTCCGAAGTCAATGGATCGACTGGACGTACTTTGAAAGGAAAAGCTGTGAAGCTTTTGAGGAGGTCATAGAGGCTGCAGAGAGACATGGACTCAAGGACCTGCTTGCCTTCAGGTACAACTGGAATGATGAGATCATTGCCCAGTTTTACTCGACTTGCCAACTTGCTCATGATGGAGTAGACAAAGTGACTTGGATGACACATGGATCCAAGTACATAATCTCCTACACTGAGTTTGCTAGACTGCTGCATCTTGAGGACACCGGCAATGATGAGATTGTGATTCACAATCTGGGAGTTGTGGAGAAGGACAAGATGGAGTTTCTCTATGATACTCGACTTCCATTCAACCCTCCCTCAACCAAGAACATGAAGCCCTTCTTCATTGTTCTCAACAGAGTGCTCCGGAAGACCATTGCTCCAAAGGATGGAGATGCCGGGAGCGTCCAAGGTTATCTGAGAACCTTGATGAAAGTGATCAGCAGGAGGAGAAGATTTAATATCTTCGATTATATTTGGAATGACATGGTAAACATATCCTGCACACCAAACCGTTCCTGTGGCTATGCTCCTTACTTGATGTTCATGATTGAGAAAGTTACAGGAATTGAGTTTGTGAAGTATGTAGAACATACTGCTCTAAGCCCTCAGAAGCCTCCTCAGTCCTCCCTCCCAGCTGCTCCCTCACCTGGATCATCTAAAGAACATTCAAAGAGAGCGCATGAAGATGCGAGGCCTGCATCCAAGACTAGGACCTCTCCACAAAAAGGTTCCTCCAATGGGATCATGAAGTTATTGGCTGCTATCTTCAGCTCTTGCCGCAAAACTGAGGTGAAGCTTCATAAGATGAACAAGGAAAGAAAAGGAGAGATGAGATACATGAAGACCAACGTCAAAGAAATATGCCAAAAACTGGAGACTGATCCCATTGGATCCCCGGTCATCTCAGAGGACTCTATATCTGACTTTACAGAGCTTCCTCCTCTCTCTCCTTCAGAGTGTGCCTACTTTGGCATGACGAGTGGTTCCTCTCCTCCTCCTCCGCAGGTTGATGATGAAGATGAAGAAAGGACCGACAGCGAGGAGTGAGCCGACGAGGACAAGTAGATCCCTCCTCTCCATTTTGGTGCCTTGATGCCAAAGGTGGAGAGATTGAGGGGGAGTCCTAGGTCGTAGGTCTTTCCTTTTGTATCTTAGCTTAAGAGATGAGCTTGTGTAAGACTTATGCTACCATTATGCATTTGTAAGACTTATGTTATCATTATGCTTTTGTGAGATGACTATGTTATGCTTTTGATGATGTATGTTTAAAACTGCTATGAAGAATTGAGACTCCTTATGATTATGCTCATTATGATATTTACATCAAAATTATTGCTCACACATGTATTTTTGCACCCCACCATAAAGAGTACACATATGTTTCATGTCTTCATTGCCTATCTTGTTCAAAACTCATATATGCACACTTTATGAAAATCTGAATTCTTATTGTCATATTTGTGAGATCTCAATTGGTTGTCATCAATCACCAAAAAGGGGGAGATTGAAAGTGCATCTAGGCACCCCTTGTGGGTTTTGGTTGATTTATGACAAACAAATGAGACCCTAACAAAATTGTTGAGAATGAGTGCATGTTCTCAAAGAAATTAAGAAGAAAGCGCAAAAATAAAGGACAAGGAGGATCCAAATTGATAAGAGCTCAAGAACTGAAAAGAATAGATTACTTTGTATAGAGTGTGTTGGAGAAACACACCCCAAGAGCTCAAGAGAAAGAAATCAAACTAACTGCATAATTTCAACAGGTCTGGACTAGTCCGATATCCGCCGGACTAGTCCGGTTTTCTTTCTGACTAGAAAACTGACTAGTCCGATATCATCCGGACAAGTCCGATTTTGTCTCTGAACAGAAAACGGACTAGTCCGCAATATTACGAACTAGTCCGTTATCTCACGACACTTAGGGTTTTCTACACACTGGACTAGTCCGGAGTCAACCACAGACTAGTCCGGACATCGCAAACCCTAACATACCCATTGGAAACCCTACTATAAAAAGAGGTGTACGGCCATACCAACATAACTTTTGCCCCCCCTCCTGCGCCGTCACACCTTCCAAGAGCCCAAAATTCACATCTCTCCATACATTCTAACCCAAGAAGGATCAATTCTTGTGGATTGGCAATTGATCAAAGGAGAGACTAGTTCTACACCTCTTGAGCTCTTGGGTTTGATCTCTCGCACACTTTCTGTTGTTACTTGTTCAACTGTTTAGTGTGTTGAGTCGTGTTCATTCATTCGTTGTAATTCTTGGGGAGCCCTCAACTTGTGAGAAGGACCCTGAACATTTTTCTTGCCCTTTGTGATTAGTGGAAGAGAATCGGCATTTGTGGCGATTCGACGAGGGTAGGGTTGGAGAAGACCCGGTCCTTAGCAGACTCCTCAACGGGGACGTAGATTGCCTTCCTAGAATTAAACCTCGGGATAACCACTTGTCTCCTACTCTTGTGCATTAATTGTTCATCATATTCTAGTGTTTAATCCATCCTTTGAAACTCACATTCAACTATTAAAATCAAAGTTGTTTCCTGTTATTCATTGTGTCACTATTGCAATACATCCAAACTAACGATTATTTCCGCTGCATAGAGTATTAAAAGTGAACATTGATCAATCTTGATCTCACTAGTCCACGCATACCTCACTAGTCCGCCGAGTACCGGGCTAGTCTGATTTTTCTCTGTTTAGAAAACGGACTAGTCCGCACTCTACCAGACTAGTCCGATTTCTCTGTATTTGATAGACTACTAAGTGTTTCAGGGCACAACAAAGCGTCGAAAAGCCTATTCACCCCCCTCTAGGCTACATTCACACACGTTTTTGCAAACAAAACAGTTTCAAAAATCACGGGATCAATATGGTCAAGGGGCACTTGCCTTGCTCCTGTGGCTTTTGTTGCTCAAGCGTCTCGAAGTCTTGGTGCTGTAGTTCTTCGTAGATAGCTCCCTGAGCTTGTCCTCCTACTCACGATCACGCACATACAAGATTTACAGCAATCAAACATCATGCACAAACTCTACTCAAGATGCAATGGTGTAGATCCTATGGTGCTGTTTTATTAAACTAGTTTGTACGTGTTGTTGCATGTTTTAATGGCTTTCATGGGGTTTTATGATTAACAAGGGTGTAGGGATCAAGTGTGGATGTGGTGATGATCTTGACTCAAGATCTAGATCAATTCTACCGTCAAAGAACTATCAAAATGTGATCTGTCCACACGGAATAGTTTCTGTCCGAAGGAAGCAAGAAAACGGATGCGACGACATTGTAAGATGGGTAGCGAAGACCTAACTTACTTCCTTATGATCGTCAGCTCTTTTCCGGCCACGTCAAAGCGTGACGGGGCTCATCGGCGGGCTCACCGGCGACTGAACTCCGGCGAGGGAGGTGGTGGTCCAACTCGGCGAGTTGGGGGCTAGGGCCTCCAAGTCGTCGACTCGGGAGGTGGAAAAAGAAAAAGGTACGTGGTTGCGGCAAAGGGTTTTTTGGTTCTATTTATAAGGGATTTAGAAAGAGTCCTACTCCAATTCGAGCTCGAATAAGAATCCTATTCAATTTGTTTTGGATCTTAACAACTTATCTCCAATTGATTTGGTGCGGCAGCAACGTGGGGGAAACCGTGTCGGTACCCTCCGTACCGGGCACTCCTGTGCACAGGAGGAAAATCTGCCTAAGGACCTCGTATTTCCACAGTGGTGAGCTCCGGAGGTGCCACATGTCCATCAGGGGCCGGTCCTTGCTTCTCCTCAAAGACGAGCTCCGGACCACCCACGCGTCCAGCGGGGCGGGGCCTTGTGAAATCCCAAAATTCTAGGAAGTGGAGCTGCAGTTCACACCGAGAAAAGGAGAGGGAATTTAAACTTTTGAATTAATGGTGTGAGCTCCAAGTCGAAACTTGAACTTGCAAAAATTCCCGAACACGGAGATCTAAAGCTATCATTTGGTTCTCCATACATCCAATAATAGCCCGGCAAATTTTCAGAGCATTTGAAAATGATTTCCTATTTGTTGGAATTTAAACGGGAGAAAATTTGAATTTGAATTTAAATATCAGTTTCAAATTCCGACTTCACCGAAATCCAAATTTGAGTGCACCATTGTGTTCCTCATATTTCTTTTGGCCTGTCCTCCAAATTTTCAAATTTGGAGCTCGTTTGCTATTTTAAAAAGGAATTGGGGATAAGAGGGAGATGTGGACCCCACATGTCATACACACACTGAAATGAACCGACTCTCCTCTGTTTCCTCGGTTGAGCGCACGACAGCAGCCGACTTCGACCGATCACTGCAGGTGCCACCTCCTGATTTCCTCACGGTCGCTCGTCCTGATCAACACCACGAGTGCCACAACCCTTTTTCGCTTTCTCCCCGATCGAGCTCGTTCTCGTGGTTCCTCCCGCACACAGAAAACAGCCGCTCTCTTCTTATCCCCATCGCACAGCAAGCACCGGAGACCGATTGCTCGAGCCCCCAATAGCAAAGAGATGCGCCCAAGGGTGCTCTAGCTGGCAAGCAACTTTCCCCCACGGTCCCGAGCTCGTTGTCACCGGAAAATAGCAAAGGTCTGAAACTCTCGGGTGAACACCGAAAAAACTGAACTGGTCGCTGTGGCCAGTCCAAACCAGCAGTGATCACGCCCAAGCAAGTCACCCCATACGTGCACCTACAAGCCTAGTTGCTCACCTCCAAAACTCAGCCCAAGCCATTGATCACAGAGGGAGAATTTCAAGTTTTTCTCCCGGGCGGCCGAAACTGACCTTGAGGTAAGGAATTGCAAAATTCGTCCTCAATTCATGTTGGTTGTGTTCCAAACTCCGCACACAAGTTCTTAACTGCCTAGCACACCTCCTCCATCGATTTTAGATCAAGAAATTGATTGTGGAGCGAGGAATTCGAGTTCTTTTCGAGGGTATACCACTAAACCATGTCGGATGCACGGTGCTGATAGGTTTGGAGCTCTCCCCGGCCTGTTTATACCTCATGTCGGTCTTCTCCATGATTCCCTGGTGCTTTACAGCTCAGGAACCGACCATTTGGTGGAGAAATCACCGCGCACGACCTCGCCGGAGCCCTAGGGTTAGCTATTGCCATGGCGCCAAATTTTCCGGCCAGCAGGGGGTCCGGACGTGGCTGGGAAGGTCATTTCCGGTGACCTCGCCGAAGGGAGCCGCCCCTGCTCTGTTTGGCGCATGGCTGGAGGTTAGGGATGACGATTGGGACTCACTGTCAGCATTTAAACATTTTCCAGATTTTCCGATTTCAGTTCAATTTTGGAGAGCCATAACTTTGTGTAGGAGTGTCCAAAAATTGTGCAACAAATTTTGTTGGATTCCCCTCAACGAGTACTATCCAGGGGTGCAGCCCAGTATTTATGAAAATCCCTGGATTTGGCTCATTAATTCATTTAAGGAAAATTTTGTATGAATTTTTACAGGAGTTCTGTTAATTGGAAAATTCGCAACTTTGGGCAGGACATTCTCCCAATAATCCTTGAACTCCAGTAAAATTTTCAGAGGCATTGGACGCCATTTGCTTGGCCAAATGTTGTTTGAATCCTCTATGTCTCTGAAAAATGGGAAAATGAACAGAGACATTTTCAGACTTTTAACCAAGTTTGGAAAAGTCATATCTCGGTGTAGGAAGCTCCAAAAATGGTGAAACCAAGTCCTATGGACTCATGAGACTATTAAGTTTCTGAAAAGCCACATTTGGAGCATGCCAAGACACTATAATTGTCATAGGAATTTAGAGAAGCCAAATAATAAGAAAATTCCCTAGGTCTCATCTTCCATCAACTTTGTCTGAAATTTTGCAAGCCATACCTCTGTATGATCTATGTACCACTGTAAAAATTTCAGAGCAATTTGAGATTATCTTCTCCAGTTTTCTGCTGGTTCTTTCCACTACCTTTCTTATGTCCATTATAAATAGATCTTTGCATTTTCTACAACAACCATCCACTGCCCACCTAAAGATATCCTCTGTTTCTGTCCATAACAGAACTCATTTCTCACTTTAGAGTTCGTCTAAGCCATTCTTAGTTCCTAAAACACATTTGTTTTATATTTCAGTTACTCGTATTAAAACTATGCATATTCATATCGGTAGGAAAAACGACGAATGAGTTCGACAAGGAACTAGACTCGGATCAGCAAGTTGAAGATTTAATCATCGCCAAGATACTGACTATAAAGTATAACTAAACCTGCAGCAACATAAGGCAAACCCCGGTTTGCATTTAACAGCTTTTAGTTATATTTTACTTTGTATCACTTTTATGGGTCTAGTATGTATTGTGCATTAGGTCAGGGTGATTGATACTCCAAATGCATGACCCACAAACCCTTGGAGTTAAAGGGTATAATAGGTTACCTTCGTGTAGTTTCTGCTAGGCTAAAGTTGTATAGGATCCGGTACAAGTCGGGTAGTTGGAAGCTACTCGCGAGTTTAGGATGTGAATTCCGCGGGGTATGATTCTAGAGAATGAAAGTCCTGGAATAGAAATGAGACCGAGCAGAGAGTAGGAGCAGCGGGATGTTGGGGCCCGTGTGGCTGTAGCTCTGTTTGTGTTAGTTAAGGACCGATGCGTATGCGGCCCTGCTGAGCAAGTTTGAACAGTACCGGATGCATGTCGGATATATGGGACCCGATAAACCGATGTAACTCGGGTACTCTCATGTCGAAACTTATTCGGCCGTCCTTTGGGGGTTGGTGTCAAAGGTGTAAACCCGCTAGCGGAGCAACTTCGACGTGTTCCGTGTAGTGGCCCTTCTGATGGGTCGGCGGAACTGGTTCGCCATTGGAGTGACGGGTGAAAGGTTGATGCATACAACGTAAGAAAGAGCTCGCGTAAGTCTTTCGAGATGGGTGTATGTGTCGTGTATTCCGTGTGTGTCCTGATTGCAATCACCGTCCCTAGCGGTTATATGAGTACCACTTGTTCACTGCGTTGTGACATAGTAATAACTTCCATATGAAGTGAAATGAATTATTGCTGTCGTGAAGTTCTTAAGTTATCTGTATTGCAAACCATGTATGTTATAGTGTAGAGCTCATTAAGTTTATTTTCCTCTTTGGGCATCACCACATCGGAGGAAAGCGTTTCTTGTTTGATTGTGGACTTCCGATGTGATGGCTGCCTAAGGCATAATAGTCTGCTGCTATTAAACTGAAAGTAAGGACTAACATTTAGGCGTGTCGTTATTGCATCATACCTTTCCTATGGTAGTAATCCCTGCACATAGAGTTCCATGTTTTGGAGTGTCGGTTAAGTCTTGCTGAGCCATCGTGCTCACGGTTGCATTATTAGTGTTTTGCAGGTTATAAAAGTTGCTATGAAGATGGTTGTTCGGTGAGCCATCAGAGACTCACCGGAAACCCTGCCGCTGCACTTATCCTTGTGGAAGCTAGTAAGAAGCGTCCGCAGGCTGGAAGTCTTCTCTTTTGCATAGTTAGGACTGAGAGTAAATGTGTATGTATATTCCGCTGCGTGTATCCTTGTGGTACATTGTTTTGTAAATGACATTATTTTGAGAAATAAAAGAGTTTGTACTTTATGGTTCTTTTCGTGTATGCTGTTGGGTGCCGCATCGCACGGCACCACCCAATGTGTATCCTGGAGTGTGGATCCAGGAAAGGGTTCCCCACAGGCCTCCCTTTTCCTCAGAGGCGAGCTCTGCGTGCGCCACGTGTCTGGCGGGGCGGGGCCTTCCTTTTCCTCAGAGGCGAGCTCCGTGTGCGCCACGTGTCTGGCGGGGTGGGGGCTCCCCTCTCTACAGAGGCGAGCTCCGGTGGCGACACGTGTCCAACAGCGTCGGACCTCCCTTCTCCTCGGAGGTGAGCTCCGAGGACGACACGTGTCCAGCAGTGTAGGACCTCCCTTCTCCTCGGAGGTGAGCTCCGAGGACGACACATGTCCAGCAGTGTCGGACCTCCCTTCTCCTCGGAGATGAGCTCCGAGGACGACACGTGTCTAGCAGTGTCGGACCTCCCTTCTCCTCGGAGGTGAGCTCCGAGGAAGACACGTGTCTAGTGGGACCGGACCTTCGGAGGTGACACGTGTCCAGCGAGGCCGGACCTCTCGGAGGCGAGCTTCGAGGGTGACACGTGTCCAGCGGGGCCGGACCTCATCCCTTCCGCAGGGGTGAGCTCCGCAGGCGCCACGTGTCCCGCGGTGCCGGACCTCTCCCCCTCCGCAGGGGTGAGCTCCGCGGGCGCCACGCGTCCCGCGGCCCAAGGAAGTGTCGACAGCGCACCATGGCAAACTGGAATTGGCTCATTTCTGCTATCTTTTTCTCATTTCTACTTCTTTTATAATGTTTCGCTATATGAAAAATGTATGCATGCAGGAATGGATTTTGAGGGTGTTACAAACCTACCCCCCTTAAACAGAATCTCGCCCTCAAGATTCGATAGAGTAGAGAATAGATGAGGGAATTCTGCCTTGAGGTCTTCCTCACTCTCCCATGTAGCTTCGGCTTCCGTGTGATGGCTCCACAGTACCTTGCACCAACGGATCACTTTGTTCCTCGTGACCCTTTCCTTCACGTCCAAAATTTGGTCTGGGTGCTCCACATAGGTCAGATCCTCTTGAAGCTCGAGTTCATCCATCGGTACTTGTACTTCGGGTACCCTTAAGAACTTCTTGAGTTGGGATACGTGAAACACGTCGTGTACGTCGGAGAGGTGCATTGGTAGCTCTAGTTGATAGGATACTTCTCCTAGCTTGCCCAAAATCTTAAATGGTCTGATGTAGCGAGGTGTTAATTTTCCCTTGACGTTGAACCATCGTTGGCCTCGGATAGGCGATACCTTAAGGTACACGAAGTCTCCTACTTCGAAGGTCAATCTTCTCCGCCTATTGTCCGCATAGCCCTTTTGTCGTGACTGAGCAGCCTTCAAATTCTCTCGTATCGTTTGGACTTGCTTTTCGGCGTCTTGCAGCACTTCGGGTCCAAACACTTGGCTCTCTCTGGTCTCATTCCAGAACAGCGATGTTCTACATCGTCTACCATACAATGCTTCGAAAGGTGACATCTTCAAGCTGCCTTGGTAGCTGTTGTTGTATGAGAATTCAGCATACAGCAAGCTCCTATCCCAACTACGCCGCCCATGTTTCAAGGCACAAGCTCTCAACATGTCCTCCAAAATTTGATTTGTCCTCTCAGCTGAAATTTAACCGTGTACCCATGGCTTCATGCAGCTTCTTCCAGAATCTAGAGGTAAATTGAGAACCTCGATATGAAACTATCCTCTTCTCCATGGCGACACATGGTTTGCTCCATATAGAGCTCGGCTAGTTCTGCAACGCGGTACGTGGTTCTAATGTGAAGAAAATGAGCCGTTTTCGTCAATCGGTCCACGATAACGCAAATGGTGTCGTAACCCGACCGAGTACGTGGCAATCCGACAATGAAATCCATGCTGATGTCTTCTCACTTCCACTCGGGCACTTTCAATGGCTGCAACAGTCCAGCGGGTCTTTGATGTTTGGCCTTCACCCGTTGGCACGTGTCACATAAGACAACATATTCAGCTATGTCCCTTTTCATACCATCCCACCAATAGCAAGTTTTCAGGTCCTTGTACATCTTTGTACATTCGGGATGTATGGAAAGTCATGTGCCTCTTTTAATATCGTATCGCGGATGTGCTTCACGTTAGGCACACAAATCCTTTTTCCTAACCAAAGCGTGCCCTTCTCGTCTTCCTTGAAATCCTTTTCTATGCCTCATCGGATTCTTTCCTTGATTTCCTTGATTTCCTCATCCGTTGCTTGGCCATCTCGTATCTATTGTTCCAGCGAAGAGTTGAGTTCTATCACTTCCATCTCGTTCAAGAACCCGAGATGTAACCATTCGAACTCCTTGCGCAGCTCGGGCGGTAGCTCCCGAACCGTGAGTTGGTGACATGCTCCCTTTTGGCTCAACGCATCAGCCACTACATTGGCCTTTCCGGGGTGATAATTGATTCCAACATCATGATCCTTGATGAGTTCCAACCATCGATGTTGCCTCAAATTCAGATCCGTTTGCGTGAATATGTCCTTGAGGCTTTTGTGATCCATATAGATCTCACATCGGTGGCCAATGATATAATGTCTCCAAATCTTTAATGCATGCACCACGGCTGCAAGTTCCAAGTCATGGTGGGGTAATGCAGCTCGTGTTTCTTTAGTTGCCTTGACGCATAGGCTACCACTTGTCCTTCTTGCATGAGAACACATCCAAGCCCTCGTCTTGATGCGTCACAATATATGTCGAAGCTCTTGCTCACATCCGGCAATACAAAAACCGGCGCTGTGGTTAGCCTTTTCTTGAGCTCCTCAAAGCTTTCTTGGCACACTGGTGTCCACAGAAATGCTTTTCCTTTCATTAGCAATTCAGTCATAGGCTTCGCTATTTTGGAGAAATCCTTGATGAACCGTCGGTAGTATCCAGCCATCCCAAAGAAACTCTGAATATCTCTCACATTCTGTGGTTGGTTCCATTTCAGAACATCTCCCACTTTTCTGGGATCAACCGATACTCCTTTCTCGGAGATGATGTGGCCTAGGAACGATATCTCCCTTAGCCAAAATTGACACTTGCTGAACTTAGCATACAATTGATGCTCTCGCAGCTTCTGCAATGTCAATCTCAAATGTTCTCCATGATCTTCCTCGCTTTTTGAATACACCATGATATCGTTGATGAAAACCATGATGAACTTGTCCAAGTACTCCATGAAGACCTTATTCATGAGGTACATGATATACGCGGGTGCATTTGTTAACGGTATATTCATACGAACCATATCGTGTTCAAAATGCAGTCTTGGGTATGTCGGAGGGCTTAATCTTCAGCTGGAAGTATCCCGACCGAAGATCAATCTTGGAGAAAATTCAGGCACCTTTCATTTGGTCGAACAGGTCCTCTGTATGGGGCAGCGGGTATTTATTCTTGATCGTCACCTCATTGAGAGACCTATAATCCACACACATCCTTTGGGTCCCATCCTTCTTGTCTACGAAGAGCACGGGGACTCCCCATGGTGATGAGCTTGGGTGTATAAAACCCTTTTCTAGCTGCTCCTGAATTTTCTTCTTAAGTTCCACTAGTTCGTTAACGGGCATCCTATATGGCCTTTTCGCTATAGGTGCAGTTACAGGTACTAAATCAATGGCAAATTCAATGTCCCAGTCAGGTGGCATACCAGGAAGTTCTTCCGGGGACACATCTGAAAATTCTTGAACCACCGGAATGCTTTCCAATGTTGCTCCTTCGGCGTGGTTCAACATAAGTCGGTGCGATACGATGAGAACTTTCTCCTGATCGTTGCACTGAACAATAGCAAGCTTCTTCTCCATGGATTTCAACCAATCATCAGCCTCCATGGGATCATTAGCTTGTGCAAAAGTAGGCGGTCGAGTCCTCATGAACTCTCCTAGTCTGTTGTGAGCCGGCGTTGGGGGTGCAGGAACGGGGTTAGGGTTGTTGTTGTTGGATTGCAGCTGTCTCAAAGTTTGGATCATAGTTTGCATCAGCTGGTTCTGCATAGCCATCAACCGTTCAAGGTTGTTTGCACCAGCCCCTGGGTTGTCATTTTTAGGAACTTCAACGTTGCCATCCTCTTGTGTTTCATGGTTGGCACGAACATTCCTTCTTTAATGGCTGGCGTTTTCCCTCACTGTGAAATCCCAAAACTCAAGCAAGTGGAGCTACAAGTCACACCGAGAAATGAGAGGGAATTTAAACTTTTGAATTAACGGTGTGAGCTCCAAGTCGAAACTTGAACTTGCAAAAATTCCCAAACACGGAGATCTAAAGCTATCATTTGGTTCTCCACACATCCAATAATAGCCCGGCAAATTTTCAGAGCATTTGAAAAAGATTTCCTATTTGTTGGAATTTAAACGGGAGAAAATTCGAATTTGAATTTAAATCTCAGTTTCAAATTCTGACTTCACCGAAATTCAAATTTGAGTGCACCATTGTGTTCCGCATATTTCTTTTGGCCTGTCCTCCAAATTTTATCAAATTTGGAGCTCGTTTGCTATTTTAAAAAGGAATTGGGGATAAGAGGGAGAGGTGGACCCCACATGTCAGACACACACTAAATGAATCGACTCTCCTCTGTTTCCTCGGTTGAGCACACGACAGCAGCCGACTTCGACTGATCACTGCAGGTGCCACCTCCTGATTTCCTCACGGTCGCTCGTCCTGATCAACACCACGAGTGCCACTACCCTTTTTTGCTTTCTCCGCGATCGAGCTAGTTCTCGTGGTTCCTCCGGCACGCAGAAAACATCCACTCTCTTCTTCTCCCCATCGCACAGCAAGCACCGGAGCCCAATTGCTCGAGCCCCCAACAGCAAAGAGCTGCGCCCAAGGGTTCTCTAGCCGGCCAGCAACTTTCCCCCACGGTCCCGAGCTCGTTGGCACCGGAAAACAGCAAAGGTCTGCAACTTTCGGGTGAACGCCGAAAAAATTGAACTGGTCGCTGTGGCCAGCCCAAACCAGCAGTGATCACGCCCAAGCAAAGCCACCCCATCCATGCACCTACAAGCCTAGTTGCTCCCCTCCAAAATTCAGCCCAAGCCATTGATCACAGAGGGAGAATTTCAAGTTTTTCTCCCGGGCAGACGAAACTGACCTTGAGGTAAGGAATTGCAAAAATCGTCCTCAATTCGTGTTGGTTGTGTTTAAAACTCCGCACACAAGTTCTTAACTGCCTAGCACACCTCCTCCATCGATTTTATACCAGGAAATTGAGTGTGGAGCGAGGAATTTGAGTTCTTTTCGAGGGTATACCACTGAACCATGTCGGGTGCACGGTGCCGATAGGTTTAGAGCTCTCCCCGGCCTGTTTATACCTCATGTCGGTCTTCTCCATGATATCCTGGTGGTTTAGAGCTCAAGAAATGACCATTTGGTGGAGAAATCACCGTGCACGACCTCGCCGGAGCCCTAGGGTTAGCTGTTGTCGGTGCGCACTGTTTTCCGGCGAGTTTCAGCCGCCGGCGACCTCACCAACGAGTTCAGCATGGGGAAAAATGGGGGGGGGGCGGTCAGCAGGGGGTCCAGAGGTGGCTGGGAAGTGCTTTTCCGGCGACCTCGACGGAGGGAGCCGCCCCTGCTCTGTTTGGCGCGTGGCTGGAGGTTAGGGATGACGAGTGGGACCCACTGTCAGCATTTAAACATTTTCCAGATTTTCCCATTTCAGTTCAAACTTTGGAGAGCCATAACTTTGTGTAGGAGTGTCCAAAAATTGTGAAACAAATTTTGTTGGATTCCTCTCAAAGAGTAATATCCAGGGGTGCAGCCTAATATTTATGAAAATCCCTGGATTTGGCTCATTAATTCATTTAAATAAAATATTGTATGAATTTTTACAGGAGTTCTGTTTATTGGAAAATTCACAAATTTGGGCAGGACACCCTTCCAAAGATACTTGAACTCCAGTAAAATATTTAGAGGCATTGGACTTCATTTGCTTGGCTAAATGTTGATTCAATCTTGTATGTCTCTGAAAATTAGGAAAAATAACAGAATGATTTTCAGCTTTTAGCTCCAACTTCTAAAATCCATATCTCTGTGTAGAAAGCTCCAAAAATGGTGAAACCAAGTCCTATGGACTCATGAGACTCTCAAGTTTCTGAAAAACAAAATTTGGAGCATGACAAGAGACTATAATTTCCATAGGATTTCAGAGAAGCCAAATAGTAAGAAAATTCCCTAGGCCACATCTTCGATCAACTTTGTTTGCAATTTTGCAAGCCATACCTCTGTATGATCTATGGTCCACTGTAAAAAGATAAGAGCAAATTGAGATCATCTTCTCCAGTTTTCTTCTGGTTCTTTCTACTACCTTTCTTATGTCCAATTTAAATGGCTCTTTGCATTTTCTCCAACAACCATCCACTGCCCACCTAAAGATATCCTCTGTTTCTGTCCATAATAGAGCTCATATCTCACTTTTGAGTTGGTCTAAGCCATTCTTAGTTCCTAAAACACATTTGTTTTATAATTCAGTTACTCGTTTTAAAACTGTGCATATCCATATCGGTAGGAAAAACGACGAAGGAGTTCGACAAGGAACTGGACTTGGATCAGCAAGTTGAAGATTTAATCATCGCCAAGATACTGACTATAAAGTAGAACTAGACCTGCAGCAACATAAGGTAAGCCCCGGTTTGCATTTAACAGCTTTTAGTTACATTTTATTTTGTATCACTTTTATTGGTCTAGTATGTATTGTGCATTAGGTCAAGGTGATTGATAGTCCAAATGCATGACCCACAAATCCTTGGAGTTAAAGGGCAGAATAGGTTACCTTCGTGTAGCTTCGGCTAGGCTTAAGTTGTATAGGATCCGGTACAAGTCGGGTAGTTGGAAGCTACTCGCGAGTTTAGGATATTGGTTCAGCGGGGTTTGATTCTAGAGAATGAAAGTTCTGGAATGAAAAAAATGAGACCGAGCAGAGAGTAGGAGCAGCAGGACGTTGGGCCTGTGTGGCTGTAGCTCTGTTTGTGTCGGTTAAGGACCGATGCGTATGCTGCCCTGCTAAGCAAGTTTGAACAGTACTGGATGCATATCGGATATATGGGACCCGATAAACCGATGTAACTCGGGTACTCTCATGTCGAAACTTATACGGCCGTCCTATGGGGGTTGGTGTCAGAGGTGTAAACCCGCTAGCGGAGCAACTTCGACGTGTTCCGGGTAGTGGCCCTTCTGATGGGTCGGCAGAACTGGTTCGGCATTGGAGTGACGGGTGAAAGGTTGCTGCATACAACGTAAGAAAGAGCTCGCGTGAGTCTTTCGAGGCGGGTGTATGTGTCATGTATTCCGGGTGTATCCTGATTGCAATCACCGTCCCTCGCTGTTATATGAGTACCACTTGTTCACTGTGTTGTGACGTAGTAACAACTTCCAGATAAAGTGAAATGAATCATTGCTGTCGTGAAGTTCTTAAGTTCATTGTATTGCAAACCATGTATGTTATAGTGTAGAGCTAACTAAGTTTACCTTCCACTTTGGGCATCACCACATCGTAGGAAAGTGTTTCTTGTTTGATTGTGGACTTCCGATGTGAGGGTTGCCTAAGGCATAATAATCTGCTGCTATAAACCTGAAAGTAAGGCTTAACATGTAGGCGTGTCGTTATTGCATCATATTTTTCCTATGTTAGTAATCCCTGCATGTAGAGTTTCATGGTTAGGAGTGTCGGTTAAGTCTTCTGAGCCATCGTGCTCACTGTTGCATTAATAGTGTTTTGCAGGTTATAAAATTTGCTATGAAGATGGTTGTTCGGTGAGCCATCAGAAACTCACCAGAAACCCTGCCGCTGCACTTATCTTTGTGGAAGCTAGTAAGAAGCGTTCGCAGGCTGGACATCTTCTCTTTTGCATAGATAGGACCAAGAGTAAGTGTGTATGTATATTCCGCTGCGTGTACCTTCGTGGTACATTATTTTGTAAATGACACTATCCTGAGAAATAAAAGACTTTGTACTTGATAGTTCTTTTCGTGTATGCTGTTGGGTGCCGCATCGCACGACACCACCCAATGTGTATCCTGGAGTGTGGATCCCGGAAGGGGTTCCCCACAGGCGTGGTATCAGAGCCGCATTGGGAATAGCACACATGAAAAGAGCTTATTTTCAAAAACTTAGAAGTATATGAGTGAGGAACGTATAGTATGCCCACATAAGGACTATTAGAAGCATAGTTACTTAAGGTGGCAAGCTAACAGTGTGTTAATATTCAGTATTTCAATTCTGTAACGACGCACCTACGTGGAGGTAAGAGGTAAGGTACGCCACCGCAGGCGGATCAATTGCGGTAACTCGCCATACGAATAATAGTATGGAATGGTATACCGTGGCTTGGCACGGTAGTTAATATGAGTCTATAAACCTCTCTATGGTTCTGAGAGCATATGAAAACGCTGATCTCCAGCGTGCTTTAGGCAAAAGTGAGAATACCCCATCGTGTGGTAAGCAACACGATAGTATGCAACTCTTGAACGTTCAATGTTCAAAGGGCCATACGCAGCGCTCACCATCGGCGTGCCTCAACGGTCATGAGGCAGTAGGTGGTATCCGTTGGGTTGATAAAATTCCCAACCGTGACGACCCGTTCGCGCTCTACTCGGGTTCCCCGTCGTGTGGTGTTAAAACGCGACCATGTACCTTGAGACGTGACTTGACTCAAGGACGGCCCGTATGGCAATGATACAGAGCGTATGTTTTTACTATGATATGGACCTGCCTGTAATGGAAAACCTTTGTGTGCATCACTATTGATTGTTTTTCTGCGGGTACTTGACCATGAGTAGAACATTCCGTTAAGAACACGTGTGTGAGTGATCGTTGTAGTGCCACCACTTGAGACGTATCTGCCGGTATAACGCCAGTTAGGATTTTGATTTCGTGAGGAAACGTAGTACCGTGAAATGTTCTTAACTGCATGAAAAGAATGTTTTCAAAGAAAAGAGTAATTTTGGAGTCTATGATTCCATTAGGGGTTACTGAACTCCTAAATTGAACTAAGAGTCAATTGGGAGTATAGTTTCCATCTCAAATATTTAGAAACCATCTCCCCTGTTTCAGCAGAATTTTTGCTAATATTAAACAGGGAATAACTTTTGATTGGTTGAACCAATGGAGGTGAAGGATACATTTCTGGAAAGGTTTTGAAGTCTTCTACAACTTTTCTGTAGAACGCCAGAACAGAATCTCCCTCCAAATGGATGAGAATCTCAGATGAGTGTTAACTGTCCAAAAACAGGGCAGACCAAAAATGCTCTCTGGAATTTTCTGTATTTGGACCATAACTTCTTGTAAGAAAATTTCTAAGGGTCATGTAAGACACCGTTGGAAAGTTTGTGGTATGTGCTATGACTTTGTAGTTCAAAGTTTCTCCTTATTTGGAGTCTACTTTTATGAAATCTTACATACAAAACAGACACTTTCAGAGGAGGTGCTGTTAAAATTGTTCCAGATTTCTGTCAACATTGAAATATCACAACTCCTGATCCAGAATTGATATGAAGGCAAATAAATACTCGTGGAATGATATTGAAGTTATCTATAACTTTGATATTCAACTTGAGACATGAAACTGCCATTTTCATAATCAAATTCTGGTATTAAGGCCAAATGGTCATTCTGAACAGAGCATTGTTCATTGCCCATGTAACTTGAGACTTGTTATGGACATGAAGATTTTTATATTTCTCTAAGTTCCATGACATAGTCATTAGTTATCTTTCATCATTCCTTGCTGTTGATTTAAGTGTTTGACAAACTTGAACAATCATTTGTCACATTTCAGAATTGTCAAAAACCTTGTTTCCTTTATATATGCTGCACAGTTGATGTGATGCTTTTGCGGTTAATAATTTTGAGTTAAAGCTGAGTACACTCTTGGATATTAACCGTAAATTGCTCACTCTTGCAGTATGGATCATACTCATTCCGAGTATGAGGTTGGTGGTTCCAGTCGGGATGGAAATGATTCGTCGCAGCAACGATCACTGCCATCATCAACCGGACTGGCGGAAGTGTTGGGAAGAATGGCTGAGTCTCTTGAGTTGTTGGTGCAGCAAGGCATCCGACAAGAGACCTCACAGCAAAACCCTACACTGAATACGTATCTGGATTTTCTAGCAAGACAACCACCGGTATTCTCTGAAGCTAAAGAAGCCTTGGAGGCAGATCATTGGCTCCGGGTTATTGAAACTAAATTGGGAATGCTCCAGTGTGATGAGTATGAGAAGGCTTTATTTGCCGCTCAGCAACTTCATGGATCCGTTGGGGCTTGGTGGTGTGAATATCTTGCTAAGATCGCTGAAGGTCATCGTGTGACGTGGACGGAGTTTCGTGAGGCGTTCCATGCACGTCATATTTGTGAGGACATTGTCAAAACCAGAATTGAAGAGTTCTATGAACTCAAACAAGAAGGCATGAGTGTCATGAAGTATTTTATGGAATTTAACCATTTAGTACAATATGCATCCTCTTATGTGCATAACGAGACGATGAAGTGTCATTACTTCTTCCGAGGCCTCGATTTGAAGCTTCGGACAAAAGTGGCACAATGCAATAAAGGGAATTATAGCGAGTTAGTCAATGCCGCTATGATTCAAGAAATAGCTGAACTCGAGCACAAGGAAAGTAAGAGGAAGAGAAAATTATCACTGGCAAGTACGGATGATTATCATCAAGAACAACCGGTGATATATTGCTTACCATCCGGGGTGGAAATTCAGTCCTTTGACGGGCCACCTCAGATGCAATACTGTCCATATTCACCCATGGAGGTTCAGCCACTGCTGCAACAGCAGCAAATGAGTATTTGTGCACCCTCACCTCGGCAAAGTGCACAAGACTATCAACCACTTCCATATGGTGAAGATCCTGAGCTCGCAACGTATAACACTTGTAGCGATGTAGAGCATATTCCTCAGGAGGGTCAAGTGACCAAGCAGAGCAGCAGTCATATGTCATCTCAAGCTGCAAAGAAATTCTATGGTCGGTCAAGGAGAACAGCACTGAAAGTGGGAAATATAAACTATATGGCAGTTGAAGACGTTCCCGTAGTAGAACCCGTGTTGGCGGGCATGTTCAGCCTACGTGATCAGCCCACGCTTGTGTTGTTTGACTCGGGTGCTACACATGATTTTATCAGCAAAGATTATGTGGATAAGCACCAAGTACCATCAACGACCTTGTCCACATCATATCATATTAATTCACCGGGAGGTAGTAGGACAACGGGCAGAATTGTTGCTCGGGCGCCTATATGTTTGGATGGGCAAATATATCCTACTACTTTTATCATCCTAGAAGGCTTGCGGATTGACATCATATTGGGAATGGCTTGGTTGACGCATCACCAAGCTATCTTTGATATTAGTTCACGAACGGTGCAGCTGAATTCAAAGAAGCACGGGCAACATACGTTGATTCTGAGAAATGTTGCACCGGAAGTCACTGCTGTCCACACTGTTGAAGTTAAGAAACAGGAGGACATTCCAGTGGTCCGGTAATATCTGGACGTGTTTCCCGATGATCTACCGGGCATGCCGCCCGATCGTGATGTGGAGTTCAAAATTGAACTAGCACCGGGAACCACACCCATCTCTCGAAGGCTGTATAAAATGGCACCGAAGGAACTCACGGAGCTGAAGGAGCAGCTAAATGATTTGTTAAGCAAAGGCTTCATTCGACCCAGTTCATCACCATGGGGATGCTCCGCGCTGTTCGTCAAGAAAAAGGACGAGACTTTGAGGTTATGTGTGGACTATTGTCCGCTCAATGCCGTAACTATCAAGAACAAGTATCCACTACCACATATTGATATGCTTTTCGATCAATTAGTGGGTGCTAAGGTTTTCTCGAAGGTGGATCTTCGGTCCGGATATCATCAGATAAAAATCCGGGCAGAAGACATACCCAAGACGACATTCTCAACGAGATACGGGTTATATTAGTATCTCGTCATGTCATTCGGACTCACTAATGCTCCGGCTCATTTTCTGTACTTGATGAATTCAGTCTTCATGCCGGAGCTGGACAAGTTCATCGTGGTCTTCATCGACGATATCTTGGTATATTCTAAGTCGGAGGAAGAACACGCCGAACATCTGCATATTGTGCTCCAACGCCTACGGGACCACAAACTATATGCAAATTCAGCAAGTGCGAGTTCTGGATCAACCAAGTGCCATTTCTTGGACACATTATTTCTTCGGAAGGCATTGCGGTTGATCCGAGCAAAATTGTCCAAGTGCTGAATTGGAGTTCACCGAAATCAGTCCATGAAGTCTGTAGTTTTCTCGGTTTAGCGGGTTACTACCGGAGATTCATTCCAAATTTCTCCAAAGTTTCTAAACCGATGACGGAACTTCTGAAGAAAGGCAACAAATATGTGTGGAGTGAAGCCTGTGAGGAGGCGTTCAAAGCATTGGTAAAGCACCTCACAACAGCCCCAGTGTTGGCGTAGCCCGAAACGACTAAAGCTTTTGATGTGTATTGCGATGCATCCGGCATCGGCCTTGGCTGCGTGCTCATGCAAGTAGGGCGAGTGGTCGCATATGGATCCAGGCAGCTTCGGAATCATGAGCAGAATTATCTGACACATGATCTCGAGTTAGCTGCTGTGGTTCTTGCTCTAAAGATGTGGAGGCACTATTTGCTTGGAGACTTAGTCCACCTCTACAACAACCACAAGAGTTTAAAATACATCTTAAGGAACTAAATATGTGGCAGCGAAGGTGGTTAGAATTAATCAAAATTATGAACTGGAGATTCATTACCATCCTGGAAAAGCGAATGTGGTTGCCGACGCACTTAGTCGGAAATCACATGTGCATAATCTAACCATGGCTGCAAGGGAAGAAGAAGAACCGAGCCTGTGCTTGGTTCCCTATGGGTCATTGTTTAACCTTGCCCTCATTCCTACAATTCATGATGAAATTGTAGTGTCTCAAAAGAAAGATAAGGGCATGGCCCATATCCGGAAGAGAATAGACAAAGGAGAAGATAAGTGCTTCTAGAAAGATGAGAACGGTACATTATGGTTCAAGAACAGTATAGTCATACTGAGGGACATGAAGCTTCGTAAGAAAATATTAGACGAAACTCATCTACCAAAATTTTCCATTCATCCAGGAAGCAACAAGATGTACCAAGATTTGAGAGACAAGTTTTGGTGGACACGGATGAAGCGGGAAATAGCTAAATACGTATCCGAGTGCGATACGTGTCGAAGGGTGAAAGCAGATCACATGAAGAAACCGGGTTTGCTGCAGCCCCTCCATATTCCGGCATGGAAGTGGGAAGATGTGAGTATGGATTTTATTGTCGGGTTACCACTCACGTCTCGGAAGCATGACTCAGTTTGGGTAATCGTTGACCGATTAACCAAGTCAGCACACTTCATACCGGTGAATGTGAGATTCAATACCAAGAAATATGCGGAGTTATACATCGAGCGGATATTATGTCAGCATGGAGTTCCAAGAACAATAGTTTCAGATCGTGGTGCGCTGTTCGTTTCTCGCTTCTGGGAACAGCTGCACGCATCTTTGGGAACCAAATTTCTTAGAAGCTCCGCATATCACCCTCAAACCGATGGACAAACCGACAGGGTGAATCAAGTCTTGGAAGATATGTTGAGAGCGTGTGCCATCAACCACGGTAAGAACTGGGATGCTTATCTACTGTTGGCGGAATTCTCGTACAACAACAGCTATCAAACGAGTATCAAGATGGCACCGTACGAGGCTCTCTACGGCCGGAGATGTCGCACACCGCTTAATTGGTGCGAATCCGGTGAAAGAGTGACATTCGGGATTGACCTTGTCAATGACGCCGAAGAACGAGTTCGAGTCATACAAGCAAATTTAAAGGCTGCTCAATCTCGACAGAAGAGTTATGCAGACCAGCGACGTCGACCGCTGAACTTCAACGTCGGAGAGTACGTATATTGTAAAAGTCCCAAAACTTGTAAATAGAAAACTTGAGCTATGAATAAAGTTGAGTTTATATGCAAGAAATGGGACTTACAAAAACTTTTGTATACTCATGAAAGTGTTGGCTTGTGCAATAAAAACTTTGAATTCAGTTTGAACTAAAAGGGTCACTCAAAAGGAAGAAGGGCATTTTCAAAAGAGGAAATTCAAACTGTTGTTTGAGAAGTTGTATTTGCCATGGCCAACTCAAAGATCAGAGGACATAATTGAATTCCTCAGGTCCAAATTATGAGGGAGCCAAGTTTTGAGCAAATTTGGAGGTGCTTTGATATGAATGTCAAAGGAACTTGTAAACTTCATCCAAATTTGAATTTAAACTCAAAACTGAGGAACAACTTGTCAAATTGCCAAATGACTTTTGGATTTGAGTTCCTCAGAGCTGAGTTTGCACTAGGCCAAAAATTGAAGATCTTTTGGGGCAGAGAGGGGCTTGTGGGCCCCAATTGTCATGGAGAGGTGGGGTTAAAAATTTACTGCCTAAGTCTTCAGTCCCTGCTTATCGGCTCACAACCGAACTGCCGCCCGAGCTCCAGGTGACACCGAGCGCAAGCTACTGCCACCTCCTCACCGAAGTAGCAGCGCTGGAGAGATGCTCGTGGCTGCCTCAACCATCGGCGTGATCCGTTCCCCGGGGCCGAACCACCACAGCTCGTGTTTTTCCCCCTCGCGCAAGAACAAAATTCGACAGTCGCCGCCGCTGCCTCGGTGATCGACGGGAACCGATTCCACTTCGCACCCTCCACCCACTGAGCCACAAGGTAGTCCTGAGGGAGCTCCTCACACGTCCTCAGCGCAAGAGCAGTCAGGTCCCGGCCTCCCTTCCCTAGCAAAGCTCGTTTCCGCGGCAACCGAACTGCACAGCAGCTCGTCGTTCCCGTGGATAGCCCACTCCGTGGATTTTCCTAACCAAGCGAGGACGGCCATCAGCGCGTGGCTGGTCACTGCTGCTTCCACCCAAACCACAAGCCGAGCCGTGGACCACCGAGCGAGAATTCGGAGAAACTTCACCGGCGGCCACAGAACGACGTTCCGGTACGAGTTCTCCAAATTTCCCCTCCCTTCTCATCTTTAGGTCACTAAACTGTGCTCAAAGGACCTAGACTCGAGGGCGACCCGATCCCCTCCCCAATCCTGGCTTGAAACCCCATATTAGCAGACCATTTTGATGTTTCCGAGCGGCGATCATGGCTGGAACCGCCGGGCACACGGTGAACCCCCACATGCCGCCATTTCCGAGCCAGTTTGAGGCCGTGCCGAGTTAGCCTAACCTCCACTGCTGCTTTAGAGCGCGTCCGCCGAACTTTTGGCGGGCTAGGGTGCTCGTGCCACGGTGCCGAAGCCTCACCGAGGTGTGCGCACGTCGCCGACCGGTTTCCGGTCACCGGCAGCCCGAGATCAATGCACCGTTGGATTCCTCGTAGCTGAAAACCCCCAGGCGGCAAGTACCGAGCCAGGAGACGCCCGAGAAGCCAACTCCGGCGAGCTCCGACGAGCTTCCGGCGAGGGGGCGGCGCGGGAAAGAAAATGGCCCGAGGAGGAAGAAGGTCTGGCGGGCCCCATGTGTCAGTGACGGAGAGTTTAAACTGCTGATCAGCTGTGGCCCCGGGATCCTTTGCGACAGCACGGGAAGTAGTATCTGGGCCTGTGTGGCTTAGCTCCGGCAACCGACACGTGTAGAAGGGACCCACCGTCAGAGTTTGAACATTTCCCGAATTGATTTGAATTCCAGATTTAGTTCAAACTCTAGAACCTCATAACTTTTGCTAGGATGCTCCAAATTTAGTGATTCAAATTGGGTTGGATTCAGGATAAAAAGATCTATCCAAATATGCAACCCAATTTGCATGAAAACCAATAAAAAATTCTGGAGAATTCTTTAAAGATTTTCGGAAAATGAATTTTAGAGGGAGTTTGGTTCATCCAAAATTCCCCAAATTTTGCCACAATATTTTTTTGGATATTTGGAGACTCCTGTAAAAGTTTCAGCTCATTTGGACTTGATTTAGATAGGGTAATTCTGATTTCAAGTTTCTGCATTCAAATGAATACAGAAACATTTTCAGAGAATTTCCAAAACTTGGAAATTCAGTTCTGGACATTCCTTAGCTCCAAAAATCCTAGGACAATTCAGGCATACTCTTTGAACTATGCTCGAAATTGTAGTTCACTTGAATTTGCATGGAAGTGCAAATTTATTCAGAACTAATTCCTCTTTGCCTAAATGCTTAGAGAATTGTTCTGGGTGATCCACTTAGTGAAATATTCTGAATTTTGGTCCAGAGGACTTTCTTATGACAAGGAACTCCCAAGAAAATTATAAGCTCCATTGGAGCCCTGGATCAGTAGTGTTCTGCTCAACCAATTAGGTGATCACCACCCAAGTGATGAACCTCACTTCTCACTTGATGATAGTGCTTAGACACACACCCAAACCCCCACCCCAGTGTCATTTTAAATTCTTGAACAGAGTTCCAGTTTTAGACTTATATTTAGCACTTGTTAGCAAAGGTTTTACAATTAAACATGTATGCATATTCATAACGTGTAGTGATTAAATGTGGATACGTGAAGAGTGGATCAAGGAGTAAGAAGGGCAGACATTGAGCTGCAAGTCAGCAGAAACTAACTCCATAAACATCTGACTTTAGTCACCTGCAAAACCAAGGCAAGCTCCGGTTTGCATTTAAGTTACTTCTAAAGTTTTTACTTTGTTCACATTTATGGTATAGAGTTTGTATGTGCATTAGGTCCAGGATGTTTTACACTCCAAATGCATGACCAAATGAACCCTGGAGTTGAGGGTAGAAAAGGGTCACCGCTGTAGAAGAATGTTGTGCTAAATAGCTTAGGACATCCGGTAGAAGTCGAGTAGTTGGAATCTACTCGCGAGTATAGATGGGATTACCTGGGTGTAGATGGAAAAAGAGAGCAAACTAAAGTTTACATTTCCAAATATGAGACCGGGCAGGATGGTTAGGCAGCGACAATAGGAGGTCTTGGTCGAGTAACTCTGCCTGTGTCAGTTAAGGACCGATGCATGTGCGGCACACAGGAGCAGGTATTGAGTTGTGTACCGGATGCTATATAAGTGGTTTTGCAGGTTAACCTCGACGCTATAAAGAAGGTTGTCCGGTGAGACTCGGGAACTTCCGAGTCATGTCACACTTGGAGAACCTAGCCGCTGCCATGTCTTCGTGTTTCTAGCGAGAGGAGTCCGCGGGCTGGACCTCTTCTCGAGCGCTTCTTAGATATTCAACGTGAGCTGGTTATAGACTTCCGCTGTAGCTATTTTATGTAAAGTATTTACAAAGAACAGTTGTAAGCTTCCGCTTTGATTTATGTAATACCTTGTTCCTTATATGTGTGCTGTTGGGTGCCGCATAACACGGCACCACCCAATGCGATTCCCGGGCGAGGCGGCACGGCCCCATGATCGAGGTCGGGCCCTCACAGCGTGGTATCAGAGTCGCATTGGTAATAGCGCATGGAATAAGGATCGTATTACAACAAAAACTTAGGATACGGTGAGGAAACGATATTAGGCCCACATAAGGACTATAGTAGTGTAGTTACTTAAAGTGGCAAGACTAACATATGTGATTTAATTCTGAATTTTCATTATGTAACGACGCACCTACATTCTGGTAAGAATGGTAAGGAACGCCACCGAAAGCGGTTCAATTTCGGTTAGCTCCCCTGACGAGGAAAGTGGTTCAGGGATAGGTCTCACGGCTTGGTGTGGGACGTCAATATGAGACTCTTGGACTCTTCATGTTCCTGAGCTCATATGAAACGCTGATCCCTAGCATGCATTAGGCATGTAAGTGGAGACCCCATCGTGTGGTCAGTAACGCGATAGTCTGTTCGTCTGGAAATCGCCCAGGAGGACATACGCAGCGCTTGCCATCGGCGTGCCCTGCAGGGCAGTAGGTGGTATCTGTTGGATTGATAACATTCCCAACCGTGACGACCCGTTCATGACATACTCGGGTTCCCTGTCGTGTGGTGTTGAAACACGATCACGTACCTTGAGACATGGCTTAACTCAACGACGGCCGTATCGCAATGATACGGGCGTTTGTATTTACTTTCAAATATGGAACTGCCTGAGATGAAACAAACCTTTGAGTGCACCACTATTGAGTGTTCTTCTGCAGGTACTAACCACGTACGTATCCCGTGTAGTACACGTGTGTGAGAGACCGTTTTAGTGCCACTGCTCATACATATATGCCGGTGTAATCCGGTTAGGATTTTTATTTTGGTGAGGCTACGTAGTACCGACATGTTTCTTACGGTGCATCGACATCGTACTACACTTAATAACCTCTTCCCTATGAACAAATGATTCATGAACTAACTTTCAACTAAAAATGGAAGTTTGAAACAAGTAGTAGCTACTGAACTCTCATTTTGAGCTAAGATTCAAATGAGAGTATAACTAGGTATCAATGTTTTCAAAAAACAGAGTGCTCTGTTGCTGGCAGGAATTCTTGCTGGACTTTAACAGGGCATAACTCTGAGTAGCTTGACCCAATTATGGTGTATGATACAGCTCTTGAAAAATCTTTAAGTGCTCTACAACTTCTGTGTAGACCTCCAGAGCAAAATCACACGTTAAGTGGGAGAAGAGTCCAGTTGAAGGCAAACTGTTCAAAACCAGGACAGTAGCAAAAACCTCTCTGGACATTTCTGTTTTTAAGCCATAACTTCCTATAGGAAAATCTGTAAGGAGCCTATGAGTACTTGTTGGAAAGCTACTGAAGTTTACTAAAACTTTGGTATTGAACTCAAGTCAGGAATCTGTTGATAACTTGAGTAAAAATTTGGAGTTTGTGTGAACTGGTCAGGGTAGTCCCCCTGATTAGTTTAGCGTACTTAAGATTTGTTTAAACATGAATGTGTTTTGCTTTCATAAAGTTCATGACATGTTCATGTTTTACTTATCTTTACTTACTACTGAGATAGAATTTTGATTGACTCAAAATTTTGTTTCGTGCAGTATGGTACACACACGTTCTCAAATGGAGCTTGGAGATTCAAGTCGAGGTTGGAATGACTCGACTTCATCACAAGAACCATCGCCAACCGGATTGGCTGAAATTATGGCGAAGATGAATGAAAGTCTCCAAACTCTAGTTCAGCAAGGCATAGATCGAGAAGCTCAACGTCACATGCCAACCCAGAGCACGTATCTGGATTTCTTGGCGACACAACCGCCGGTATTCTCCGAGGCGGCTGACCATTGTGAAGCAAATCACTGGTTACGTGTCATTGAGTCCAAGTTTAGGTTAATCCAATGTGATGAATTCTTGAAGACTCTATGCCGCTCAGCAGCTTCACGGCTTTGCTGGAGCATGGTGGGCAGAATACATTGCTGTCCAGCCAGCAGGGCATCGTGTCACATGGGCGGAGTTCCAGGCTGCATTTCGTGCTCGTTTCATCCCT
Organism: Neostapfia colusana; assembly: GCA_030760725.1. Classification (NCBI taxonomy): domain Eukaryota; kingdom Viridiplantae; phylum Streptophyta; class Magnoliopsida; order Poales; family Poaceae; genus Neostapfia; species Neostapfia colusana. Next base: position 25,796,030 of record JASWHV010000011.1, read on the forward strand.
GCGGGCATAATGCAAACAAGCCATGATGAATTCTGGAACCTAAAGCAAGGTGACATGAGTGTTATTGAGTATGCGAAGGAATTCAATCGCTTAGCTCAATATGTCCCTGACTCTGTGAAGTCACCAGCCATGAAGGGTTATCATTTCTACCGAGGGCTGACCGCTAGGCTGCGATGTGAATTGGCTCAAGTTAGCCAAGAGAATTTTGATGAGTTTGTGAGCTGTGCTATCGCTCAATAATATTATTCCAATCTCTACCTCAAAGAAAAGAGGGAGAGGGACTCATCACAGGATGAAGACAATCGTCTGCCTCAGAAGTATCGGTTGGTAATCCGTTCACCTTCCGGTCGAGAGATTCCACAAGAAGTACAATCATTCTGGGAGTGTGATGACTCTTCTACTCCACTGAGGTCATATTCACCTCCACCGCAGCTGCAAATTATTTCTTATGCACCTCAGTATCAACAAGGTGTACCAGAATACTATTTCCCTCAAGAGGTTGAAGATGAGCAAGGTGATTTCTCAGCTGAACCGAGTGCTGTCCCACTTCTTATTGACAATGAACTCAACGTCAATGGAGCGAATGAACCAAGCAGCAACGTTATGTCTGCGATTCCAGTTCTAAAAAGTGATCTTGGACAACCAAGAAAAGCTATGTCAAAAGTGGGGACAATTAATTATGTGTCAGTCGATGATCTGCCAAAGGGAGGACCTGTTCTTGCCAGCAGATTGACTTTAAATGACCAGCCGGTCGTCATTTTATTCGACTCTGGTGCAACACATAACTTCATTAGCTGGGAAACGGTATTCCGAGATCAGATCTCCACCACTGTCACAAAAGGTTCATACCTTATTCATTCGCCAGGTGGAGACATATCAACTAATGAGGTCGTTTCTTGAGCACCACTTTGTTTGGGTGGAAAAATTTATCCTATCACCCTCATAATTCTCGAAGACCAAGGAATCAATGCCATATTGGGAATATCATTATTGACTTTCCATTAGGCTGTTCTGGACAACGAGAACAGGAGTGTTCACTTGGACTCTCCACTTCACGGACGTCAAACATTGTATCTCGGTGAAGCAGTTTCCAAAGAGCCCGAAGTATGTAATGCCGAGGCATGCAAGTTAGAAGACATTCCGGTAGTCCGTGAATACCCGGACGTGTTTCCCGAAGATCTTCTAGGCCTACCACCTGAGCGCGAGGTGGAATTCAAAATAGAGTTGATACCGGGGACCACGCCGATCTCTCGGAGACCATACCAAATGGCTCCGAGTGAGTTAGCAGAATTGAAGGAGCAACTCAAAGATCTGATGGACAAGGGGTTTATTCGTCCAAGTTCATCACCATGGGGCTGCTCAGCTTTGTTTGTGAAAAAGAAGGATGAGACGCTGAGGCTATTCGTCGATTATCGTTCTTTAAATGCTGTGACAATAAAGAACAAGTATCCACTACCAAGAATTGATATCCTCTTCGATCAGCTAGTGGGTGCTAAAGTCTTCTCTAAGATGGACTTAAGGTCGGGGTATCATCAAATCAAGATCCAGGCGGAAGATATCCCGAAAACAGCATTCTCGACAAGATATGAACTCTATGAGTATCTTGTCATGTCATTTGAGTTGACCAATGCTCCAGCTCACTTTATGTACCTTATGAACTCGGTGTTCATGCCGGAGCTGGATCAGTTCATCGTGGTATTCATCGACGACATCTTGGTCTATTCCAAATCTGAAGAGGAACACGCTAAACATTTGCATATTGTGCTTCAACGCTTGAGAGATCACAAGCTCTATGCAAAGTTTAGTAAATGTGAATTCTGGATCAACCATGTGCCATTTCCTGGGCACATTATTTCAGCAGAAGGCATTGCTGTTGATCCAAGCAAGATTGAACAAGTGCTTAAATGGAAGTCTCCAACATCAGTCCATGAAGTTCGTAGCTTCTTGGATTTGGCGGGGTATTATCGGAGGTTCATCCCGAACTTCTCAAAAATCTCCAAACCTATGACGGAGCTACTGAAAAAGGGCATCAAATATAATTGGAGCAAGCCATGTGAGGAAGCTTTTGAAGCGTTGGTGAAACACTTCACAACAGCCCTGGTTCTAGCTCAACCGGATACAACCAAGCCTTTTGATGTTTATTGTGATGCATCCGGCGTCGGGCTTGGTTGTGTACTCATGCAAGGAGGACGTGTGGTCGCTTATGGATCACGGCAATTACGGAATCATGAGCAACATTATCCCACTCATGATCTCGAGCTTGCTGCCGTGGTATTAGCTTTGAAGATGTGGAGACATTATTTATTGGGAAATCTGGTTCATCTCTACACCGACCACAAGAGTTTGAAGTACATATTCACTCAGAAAGAGTTGAATATGCGACAACGGTGATGGTTGGAGCTGATCAAGGACTATGAGATTGAAATTCATTATCATCCGGGCAAGGAAAATGTGGTTGCCGATGCACTCAGCCGGAAGTCTCATATTCATAACCTAACCATTGCGCCGATAGAAGAGGAAGAACCAAGTCTCTACTTGGTTCCATATGGAGCTCTACATAATCTGGCTCTCATACCTACAATAAGAGAGGAGGTTATGGAAGCTCAAAAGAAAGACAAGGGCATGGCTCATATCAAAAGGAGGTTGAAGAACGGGGATATGAAATGTTTCCAGTTAGATGATGAAGACACCCTATGGTTCAAGGACCGGATAGTCGTACCCCGTGATATGAGGCTGCGGAAGAAAATTTTGGATGAGGCTCACTTATCCAAATTTTCTATTCACCCGGGCAGAATAAAATGTACCAAGACCTCCGGAAGAAGTTTTGGTGGACACGTATGAAACGTGAAGTTGCAAAATACGTTTCAGAATGTGATACGTGTCGAAGAATTAAGGCCGACCACGTGAAGAAGTCGGGCCTGCTGCAACCGCTACAAATACCGGCATGGAAGTGGGAAGACTTGAGTATGGATTTCATTGTTGGGTTGCCGATGACTTCCCACCACCATGACTCGATTTGGGTAATCATGGACCGGTTGACCAAATCGGCACGCTTCATCCCCGTGCATACCAGATACACCGCCAAGCAGTATGCGGAGTTATACATAGCACGGATCTTGTGCCTACATGGAGTTCCCCGGACGATCATCTCCGATCGAGGCGCGTTGTTTGTTGCTCATTTCTGGGAGCAGCTACACGTATCCTTGGGAACCAAATTGATTCGAAGCTCTGCGTATCACCCTCAAACCGATGGGCAAACTGAGAGGGTGAATCAAATACTTGAAGATATGCTGAGAGCATATGCCATTCATCACAGTAACTGCTGGGATGATCACTTACCGTTGGCAGAGTTCTCATATAACAACGGGTATCAATCAAGTATCAAAATGGCGCCTTATGAAGCTCTCTACGGCCAGAAGTGCCGCACACCCTTGAACTGGTGCGAATTCAGCGAGAGAGTTAATTACGGGATTGATCTTGTGAATGAGGCTGAAGAGCGGGTAAGGCTTATTCAAGCAAATCTTAAAGCCGCTCAGTCTAGACAAAAGAGCTATGCGGATAGGAGACGTCGTCCTCTGGATTTCCATGTTGGGGACAACGTATACCTCCGCGTATCGCCGATGAAGGGCATTCACCGATTTGGAGTGAAAGGAAAATTAGTTCCACATTTTATCGGTCCCTTCATTGTCATTGAAAGGTGTGGACCCGTGGCATACCGTTTGGAGCTACCGGCAGCCTTAGCCGGAGTTCATAACGTCTTCCACATATCTCAGTTGCGGAAGTGTTTAAAAGTTCCAACGGAGATTCTCACGGGAGACATAGCATATCTGAAGCCGGACCTCACTTATGTTGAGCGACCAACCCGGATAATTGATGAAAAGACTCGCGAGATCAGAAACCGGACGCTGCGATTTTTCAAGGTGCTATGGGAAAATCACACGTCGGACGAAGCTACATAGGAAAGCGAGGAGTATTTGCAGCGCAATCATCCGGAGTTGCTAGAGGCTTATATGTAGTAGTTGTCCTCTCCACCTTGTCCTTAATCATGAATCTCGGGACGAGATTCTTTTTAAGGGGGGAGGAATGTAAAAGTCCCAAAACATGTAAATAGAAAACTTGAGCTATGAATAAAGTTGAGTTTATATGCAAGAAATGGGACTTACAAAAACTTTTGTATACTCATGAAAGTGTTGGCTTGTGCAATAAAAACTTTGAATTCAGTTTGAACTAAAAGGGTCACTTCAAAAGGAAGAAGGGCATTTTCAAAATAGGAAACTCAAACTGTTGTTTGAGAAGTTGTATTTGCCATGGCCAACTCAAGGATCAGAGGACATAATTGAATTCCTCAGGTCCAAATTATGAGGGAGCCAAGTTTTGAGCAAATTTGGAGGTGCTTTGATATGAATGTCAAAGGAACTTGTAAACTTCATCCAAATTTGAATTTACACTCAAAACTGAGGAACAACTTGTCAAATTGCCAAATGACTTTTGGATTTGAGTTCCTCAGAGCTGAGTTTGCACTAGGCCAAAAATTGAAGATCTTTTGGGGCAGAGAGGGGCTTGTGGGCCCCAATTGTCATTGAGAGGTGGGGTTAAAAACTTACTGCCTAAGTCTTCAGTCCCTGCTTATCGGCTCACAACGGAACTGCCGCCCGAGCTCCAGGCGACACCGAGCGCAAGCTACTGCCACCTCCTCACCGAAGTAGCAGCGCTGGAGAGCTGCTCGTGGCTGCCTCAACCATCGGCGTGATCCGTTCCCCGGGGCTGAACCACAGCTCATGTTTCTCCCCCTCGTGCAAGAACAAAATTCAACAGTCGCCGCCGCTGCCTCGGTGATCGACTGGAACCGATTCCACTTCGCACCCTCCACCAACTGAGCCGCAAGGTAGTCCTGAGGGAGCTCCTCACACGTCCTCAGCGCAAGAGCAGTCAGGTTCCGGCCTCCCTTCCCTAGCAAAGCTCGTTTCCGCGGCAACCGAACTGCACAGCAGCTCGTCGTTCCCGTGGACAGCCCACTCCGTGTATTTTCCTAACCAAGCGAGGACGGCCATCGGCGCGCGGCTGGTCACTGCTGCTTCCACCCAAATCACAAGGCGAGCCGTGAACCACCGAGCGAGAATTCGAAGAAACTTCGCCGGCGGCCACAGAACGATGTTCCGGTACGAATTCTCCAAATTTCCCCTCCCTTCTCGTCTTTAGGTCACTAAACTGTGCTCAAAGGACCTAGACTCGAGGGCGACCCAATCCCCTCCCCAATCCTGGCTTGAAACCTCATATTAGCAGACCATTTTGAAGTTTCCGAGCGGCGATCATGGCGGGAACCGCCGGGCACATGGTGAACCCCCACTTGCCACCGTTTCCGAGCCAGTTTGAGGCCGTGCCGAGTTAGCCTAACCTCCACTGCTGCTTTAGACCACGTCCGCCGAACTTTTGGCGGGCTAGGGTGCTCGTGCCACGTCGCCGACCGGTTTCCGGTCACCGGCAGCCCGAGATCAATGCACCGTTGGATTCCTCGTAGCTGAAAACCCCCAGGCGGCAAGTACCGAGCCGGGAGATGGCCGAGAAGCCGACTCCGGTGAGCTCCGTCGAGCTTCCGGCGAGGGGGCGGCGCGGGCAAGAAAACCGCCCGAGGAGGAAGAAGGTCCGGCGGGCCCCACGTGTCAGTGACGGAGAGTTTAAACTGCTGATCAGCTGTGGCCCCGGGATCCTTTGCGACATCACGGGAAGTAGTCTGTGGCCCCGTGTGGCTTAGCTCCAGCAACCGACACGTGTAGAAGGGACCCACCGTCAGAGTTTGAACATTTCCCTAATTGATTTGAATTCCAGATTTAGTTCAAACTTTAGAACCTCATAAATTTTGCTAGGAAGCTCCAAATTTTGTGATTCAAATTGGGTTGGATTCATGATGAAAAGCTCTATCCAAATATGCAACCCAATTTGCATGAAAACCAATAGAAAATTCTGGAGAATTCTTTAAAGCTTTTTAGCAAAAGCATTTTAGAGGGAGTTTGGTTCATCCAAAATCCCCCAAATTTTGCCAGAGTATTCTTTAGGATATTTGGAGACTCCTGTAAAAGTTTAAGCTCATTTGGAGTTGATTTAGATAGGGTAATTCTGATTTCAAGTTTCTGTATTCAAATGAATACAGAAACATTTTCAGAGAGTTTCCAAAACATGGAAATTCAGTTCTGGACATTCCTTAGCTCCAAAAATCCTAGGAAAATTCAGGCATACTCTTTGAACTATGCTTGAAATTGTAATTCACTTGAAGTTGCATGGAAGTGCAAATTTATTCAGAATTAATTCCTCTTTGCCTAAATGCTTAGGGAATTGTTCTGGGTGATCCACTTAGTGAAATATTCTGAATTTTGGTCCAGAGGACTTTCTTATGACAAGGAACTCCCAAGAAAATTATCAGCTCCATTGGAGCCCTGGATCAGTAGTGTTATGCTCAACCAATTAGGTGATCACCACCCAAGTGATGAACATCACTTCTCACTTGATGATAGTGCTTAGACACACACCCAAACCCCCACTCCAGTGTCATTTCAAATTCTTGAACAGAGTTCCAGTTTTAAACTCATCTTTAGCATTTGTTAGCAAAGGTTTTATAATTAAACATGTATGCATATTCATAACGTGTAGTGATTAAACGTGGATACGTGAAGAGTGGATCAAGGAGCAAGAAGGGCAGATATTGAGCTGCAAGTCAGCAGAAACTAACTCCATAAACATCTGACTTTAGTCACCTGCAAAACCAAGGCAAGCTCCGGTTTGCATTTAAGTTACTTATAAAGTTTTTACTTTGTTCACATTTATGGTATAGAGTTTATATGTGCATTAGGTCCAGGATGTTTTACACTCCAAATGCATGACCAAATGAACCCTGGAGTTGAGGGTAGAAAAGGGTCACAGCTGTAGAAGAATGCCGTGCTAAAAAGCTTAGGACATCCGGTAGAAGTCGAGTAGTTGGAATCTACTCACGAGTATAGACGGGATTACCTAGGTGTAGATGGTAAAAGAGAGCAAACTAAAGTTTACATTTCCAAATATGAGACCGGGCAGGATGGTTAGGCAGTGACAAGACGAGGTCTTGGTCGAGTAGCTCTGCCTGTGTCGGTTAAGGACCGATGCGTGTGCGGCACCCAGGTGCAGGTATTGAGTTGTGTACCGGATGCTTACTGACATATGGGAACCAGGAAACCGATGTACCAGGTTCACTGGATTGTAGAGGCATACCACATCGTCTCGTTAGACCTATGAGCCCGAGACGGCGCGACCGGTTCTACAGTCTAGTGTCCTGCGAAAGGTAGCCACATACGACGTAATGAAGGACGCCAGAGTTGGGTCTTCAGAGGCGGGCGTATGTGTCGAGTTATTGTAACACCCCAAAATCCTGTTAAGAGGGGAATTTAAAATTTTTGGATGTATTGCATGGGCTGCAGAAATTTAAACTTAGTTGGAATTCAAATTCAAATTCAAACCAGAAAAGAAATGGAAAAAGAAAAAGAAAAACAGAAAAAAACCGGCCAGTGGGCCGAAACCCACCAGCCGGCGCACCCCATCCCGCGCCAGCCCGCGGCAGCGCCCCCCCCCCTTCTTCCCACTGACACGCGGGGCCCGCCAACCTTTCTTCCTCCTCGCGCTCACGCCCGCGCTCGGCCGGACTCTTCTCACCCCGAATCAAAACCGCCCCGGATCCTCACGTATCTCAGCCGAATTTCGTTCGTAGGCGACGCAAACTCGATCACAACCGAACGCCGCCCTCCCCCGTCTATAAAAACCCCGGCACCGTCCCGTTTTCCCGCACGATCCGCCGATTTTCTCTCCGGTGAGAACCCGAGCCCCTCCGGCGAATTCTGCTCGATCTACGCTCGGGAATTCTGATCTAACTCACTGGTCTTGATCCACCGCCTCCAGGGAACCTTGCAGGTGCAGAAAACTCGGTGATTTGCCGTTCAAACACAGCGCCGACGAGCCTCACCGTGAATTCACGTCGGACCTCGTCGCCGATCGCTTTTCGGGACCTCCGAGCTCAAGAAAACCCCCGAGGTGAGATCCCCGACCTCCCCTCTACTGATCTATGCCATAAAATCACAGTTCTAGGAAGAATTTACGAAGATCCGAAACTCTCCGGCGAGATCGCTGCCTCCCGCCGCCGTGCGCCGCCGGGCAGCGCCGCCCGCGCTCGATCAGAGCGACGTGGCCGCTTGTGCGCCGTTTATTTTAAATCGCACGGTAGAGTTTAAATCCCCGCGTACCGGTTCGGTGTTATAATCTCAGCCGTCTGTTTTAAATCGGACGGTCCACGTCAGCCACGCGTTATAAAGACTGGAATTCTTACGCGCTACCCCCTGGGGTTCTCGGAAAATAAGAGCTAGCCTCCGAAACTTCTGATCTAGCCCCTGGAACTTCAGAAAATCATGTAAATTCATTTAAAAATCAGTTTTAGCCCCTGGACTTAATAAAAATTAGGAAAAACCCCTCTGTTAAGTGTAGCTAGACCCCTGGAAGTTCCTAAAATAATATAATGGACCCTGTAGTGGGGTGAGTTTACCTTTTTAACCCTCGTTAATATTAAAGTTAGGAATTTGAATATGTGGCTAGCATTTAAAATTTAAAAGGTGGGACAAACATATTGTCAAAGACAAACTAAAAACTTTCCCAGTACTTAGAAAACCTTGGAGTGAGATAAAAATAGATTTTTGGCTGAAATGAATCTGTTTAATTGATTAATCACATTTATTGGTTATAGGGAGACATTATTAAGTATAGAATAATTCTGAAAATTTGTAAAATAAATGTAAAACAGTTCACGTCAGAAGAGAAGTTCAAAAATATATTATTTAATATTTTAGACCCAAAACCTATTCTGTTTAGATGAGGTGTCTTACTATTTTCATAATAAAGTGCACATTTAGGCATACGAAATAAATCTGAAAATATAGCAAACTAGGTAGGAATAACTAGAAAATGATAAATGAAGTTTCCAAAATCCAAAGAATTCAGTTTAGGGTTGGTAAAAGGTTTGAAGACACATATGAAGTGGGAAAATACCTTTCATGCATACTTGGTAGCTAAAATGTGTATCCATTAAATATAAGGGATTTATTTAAATTAGAAATTCATATATAGTATGCCAACATGAATATGAATACAAAAGTAGAAATCATATACACATGTTTAAAAGTGCATGTAAGCCAAAAATCAACACACATAGAGTAAGCACAACACATGGAATTTGTGAATGGCTTTCATAAATGTGAATGTGTGGTTTATATGAAGTGGAAGTGTGAACTATGTCTTATGGATTGTTGATTTTCTTTTGCTATGTGTGATGGTATGATGTAGAACCTGCTCCAGAGCAAGTTCTTTCTTTCCAAGATCAGGACTACCCATTCCAAGAGCAGCAGGAAGGAGGCAAGTGTCCTTGACCACTTTGATCCTATGCTAGGATGTGTAGATATAATTATTTGCATTGTCAAATGAAATATGAAACCCATGCTAGGAAGTTTCCCTAGAATTGCATTATCTTGTTTCCTTGTAGCTTGGGTTGGGATTTATTTTATCATGTCATTTATTTACATGCTTGTGCTTAGCCATGCTTAGAATGGGATATTTGGGATATGAGATCATCAGTTTATTTTACCATACTCTTGAGTGAGATGTTGTGAGTTATGTAGAGGTAGGGATCAAGGCAAGTTGGATGTTTTGGTTGGTGCTGGGTGCACGAGATTCGGGTTTGTGTTTAGTACTTGCCTGGATCCTAAGGACCGGTTCATGAAGCATGTAACCTGGCTTTACCGTGCCAACCACATGCTGAGATGGGGCAGCTTGGCCAATTAATTAGGTGTATCCCCGGCGTAGTATGGGTGTGTTGGATGGTGCGGGGAATAGGTGTCAGCTGGACTACCATATGAACCGCAAGGCTCAAGAGGGGTCCACTGCAGCGGAGTTGGAGCCTCTTGTATGCTGTTAGGGGTGAAACCTCAGTGGGCCCACGCTCGTCGGGAATCCCTTTGTAAAGGCTTCGTAGTGATCTCCTGGCTACACACCTGGGAAGTGTGAATGTGGTTGTGGCCACTTGCATAATGGAGGTTCTTTTAGTCCACCCGGCAACGGGGGATGAAATCACTACATGTGGGTACAGTGGTGCAAACTCTGCCGAGTTAAATCTGTCATGACAGCCGTGCTCACGGTCAAGAGCGGCTTGGACTTATTCATGATTAGAGAATGATGGATTTGGAAGTTGAGGATGTCAAGCGGGAAGGTTGACATTGGAGATGAGACTATATTTATTTGATAATGATGATGGGTTGAGGGATTGGGAACCATTTCACCTGTGTAGTAATGTAGGTGCTTAATAAGCTAAGGTGATAGGTATTAATTGCTTAGTGCTTTAACCATGAGTTCAATCTCCCCTTGCTCTAGCCATGCATGACATAACTTTCCCACACTTGCTGAGTACCATTGGTACTCAACCTTGCATATTTGTTGGTTTGTATTGCTGCTCATGTCAAGAAAATGAGGTGGTGTATAATGATCAAGACTTTGGACCCGAAGAAGGTTTCTAGGTTCATGGAGTCCCTGGGCAACGCCTGTGACGGAGCCGTCAAGAATAATATTCCACTGCTAGTTTATTTACTTGTGATGAGCTTATTATTGTCCATCGAAACATTTGCTATGTAAGACTTATTTACATTCGACACCTGGCTTGTAACAAATGATGCTTCACTATTTGTCATCACATGTATGAGAAGATGATCCTGGCATACATGTGATATTCACTTGGTTGTTCTTCGGAAAAACCGGGTGTGACAGAAGTGGTATCAGAGCCAAGGTTGCCCGTAGGAACGTGGACCTAGGTAGAAAAAGACGTATTTAAGGGCCCTATTTTCTTAAAAACTATTTTTCAAGGTGTGTGTTGAAAAGTGTTATTTAATGGAGTCACTTTCTTCATCTTACCCCAACTTTCATTCAAAATAGGATTTTTGTTTAAAAGTTTATCTAACCTGAGTTTAAATGTTTTTTGTTTTAGATGGTTTGCATGATTCGCACCGCTCGCAAGTCCACAGGAGCGAGAGTTCCCGTAGTTGCCCTTGCCCAAAGAGAGAAGAGCCGTCCGGTGACGTACCTTTCCTACGGATTGGCAGTAGGAGGCTTATTACGCCGTCTTCGACGTATGCTCCAAGACGCAAGCAATACGGGCAAGCTAATCATACACTATAGCTCCACCAGGACCATCCGTGAGAAGAGAGAAGAATGGAGTTCAGAGATGAGGATTATCCACGAAAATCAGCTGCTCAAGATTCACCGCTCTCCAGCTTGTCGAGCGACACAGGTCGATGGGGAGAAGGATGTCACCTGGGAGGCCATCACCTGCCAGAGTCACATCTATCGTCGCCACCTGGACAGGACTGAGTACATGTATGTCCTCTAGCGTGAGAGTGGTACCACGGAGTACAAGTACCCACCAGTCCAGCAAGGGACTTCCCATGAGCACATGGACTTGTGCTTGGAGGATGCTGCTGTTAGAATCAAACGACAAGAAATTGTAGATCAAAACAGAGGAGACGCAGATTTTAACGTGGAAAACCCCTCCAAATCGGAAGGGAAAAAACCACGGGCACTGGCCGGCAAATTTCACTATATCAGGAGGTTTACAATCGTGGGAGATTACAATCTCTTCTTCATGCCTCTCCCGGCGGCTCACAAGGGATATTTATAGGTGGCGACTTAGAGTCCTAACCCTAGACGATCCTGCGACGGGCCTCCGCTTCGCTACGGAAATCCTGCCTCTTTTATCTTCATTAGAATTTGGATCATCAATCAACAGCTGCTATGCTCAGCACTCGACTGCAGGAGTGTCAGCAAGAGCTTCAGGATGTTCGGGACACCCTGAAGGAAACAGAGGCGTTGCTGCGAGCCTGCCTAAGGGCGAGAGAAAGAGGAGATGGGAATGAACTGTGTGTCACCGTGAGTGATACATGGACTCCTGACTCCCCAGATCGCCGGGCGATCAGGCGTCGTCGCACTTCTCCACCAGCAGCCTCCCCACCCAAAGCAGAGTCAGAAGGTAGCCGCAATAATGAGGAAGATCCAGAGGAGCCAGCTCAGGAATCCGAGTAGTGTAGAGTCTTTCCCTCAGTTAGCAAGATGTCGAATAGTCGAGTCGTTACCTTAGTAACTGGTGTGTTAATGCTTGGTGTATGTGTGACGTGAGTTGTGGAAGTCATGAGCAATTGTCCACAACCTCGTCTTCAGATTGTTTTGCTTTGATGTGTGAACCCACATGAAATAATAGTACATTTATTTTTGTATGAGACATGAACCCTCAGAAAGTATAACAAAGCCTCAACACTTCAAAGTAAAAACGAGTGAAAGTAGTAAGATAATACGCAATGCCTTAAATTAACATTTGGTTGATCATGCTAGATGGCCGGAAGAGGAAATGGTCGTGCTGCCAACCCCGCCAACAACAACGATGAGGCCTGCAACCCTCATCTTTCTGGGAGCCAAGACAGGAGTGGACGCCGTGAGGGAGTTGATCCCATCCACCAAATGCTTGAGAATCAAAATCAGCTCATCCAGAACCTGACTCAAGTGGTGGCCAACTTGCATCAAGTTCCACCTCCACAAGCTGCACCATGCCAACCAAGGTTGAGTGAGTTTCTAGGAACTCAACCTCTGAAGTTTGCAAGTGCTGCTGAACCTCTGGAGGCAGATGATTGGCTAAAGACCATTGAAAGCAATATGAGGATCATACAGTGCCAAGGGTATGAGAGGGTGCTGTTTGCCTCTCATCAATTGCATGGACCTGCTGCTGATTGGTGGACCGCTTATGTGGCCGCCCATCATGACCCTGAGAACATTACTTGGGAAGAGTTCAAGCGTAGCTTCCGCAACCATTACATACCAAGGGGTGAACTCAAAAACAAGAGGAAGGAGTTTTTGGGGTTGCAGCAAGGTAACATGACTGTGAGGGAATACCTCACTAAATTTACTCAACTCTCCCGTTATGCCCCACGGGACATAGAGACTGATGAGCAGAAACAAGGTTGTTTCGTGGAAGGACTTACCGCAGAAATGCAGTGTGCAATGTCCTCCATTGAGTATGAAAGCTTCCAAAAGATGGTGGACAGAGCGTTTGTGGTAGAAAGGAAGCTGAAGGCCTTGGAAAATGAGAACAAGAGAAAGGCCGGGTGGTCACATCAGGCCTCCAGGGAGCAACACCCGCCCACGTCTAATGCAGCAACCCGCGGGGCAGACGAACCGTGCTGCGGTACCTTACTCAGCACCAAGAGGGTACAACCCGAACTACAGGCCTCCGGCAGCACCAATACAGCCACAACGTCAGTTCGTACAGCAGCCTCGCCCTACATATCAATCTCGACCAGCAGTGCAAGGACCCCCAAACCAATCCCAAGACAGCAAAGGCCAGGCACCTAAGGTTGGGGTGCAATGTTTCAATTGTGGTGAAGTGGGGCACTACGCCCATAAGTGCCCAAAGAAGAAGCCCACGCAGCCACAACAGCAGAACGTAATGAGAGGACGGATGAACCACATCACCATGGAGGAAGCGCAAGAGGCACCTGACGTGGTAGTTGGTAAGTTTCCTGCAAATTTACACATTGCAACCCTGCTGTTTGATTCTGGTGCTACCCACTCGTTCATTGCTCAAGGGTTTGTTAAGAAGCATGATCTAGCAACAACACAAATGAACCATATGCTAGCAGTAAACTCTCCAGGTGGAGAAATAAGGACAAGACAAGTGTGTCCCAAGGTGAATCTAGACATTAATGGGGTAGTATTTATTGCCAACCTCATAGTGATATATTCCCAAGGGATCGATATTATTTTGGGCATGGACTGGTTGACCAAACATAAGGGAATCATCCATTGTTCGACCAGAATGGTGGAACTAACGCACCCTAGTGGTACAAAAGTAAAGGTTATAACAGTACAAGAGCATAGGAGGGACATTAAATTAAATCAAGTTGAGGTGAAAGTAGAGGAGATCAGGACCATCAGGGAATATCCAGATGTTTTTCCGGAGGAGTTGCCTGGTATGCCTCCTGATCGTGAAGTGGAATTCGCAATTGAGCTAGTGCCTGGAACAACCCCGATCTACAAGAGACCTTATCGGATGGACTCCAAACAGCTGGGAGAACTCAAGGATCATTTGAGAGAATTGACGGAGAAGGGGTATATTCGTCCTAGTTCCTCACCTTGGGGAGCTCCAGTCCTATTTGTGCCCAAAAAGGACGGAACCCAAAGGTTATGCGTGGACTACCGTGCCTTGAATGAGGTAACCATCAAAAATAAGTACCCATTACCCCGCATTGAAGACTTGTTTGATCAGTTGAAGGGAGCTTGTGTGTTCTCGAAAATTGATCTCAGGTCGGGATACCACCAACTTAAGATAAGGCAATCTGATATTCCCAAGACAGCTTTCGTATCTCGGTACAGACTGTATGAATACACTGTCATGCCTTTTGGGCTAACTAATGCCCCGGCGTACTTCATGTATCTCATGAACAAGGTATTCATGGAATATCTGGACAAATTTGTGGTGGTTTTCATAGATGACATTCTCGTCTTCTCCAAGGATGAAGAAGAACATGAGAAACATCTAAGGTTGGTGTTGCAGAGGCCGAGAGAACACCAACTATATGCCAAGTTGAGCAAGTGTGAGTTTTGGCTGAAGAGAGTTCCCTTCTTAGGACATATCATCTCGGAGGGAGGAATCTCCGTTGATCCCGCCAAAATCGAGGATATACAGAAGTGGAAGACCCCTGAAAATGTCGGGGATGTTCGAAGCTTTTTGGGATTGGCAGGATACTATCGACGGTTTATTGACGGATTCTCTAAAACCTCGAGACCTCTCACCAAACTGTTGGATAAGGGAATCACATTCACATGGATGCCGCAATGCGAGACGAGTTTTTAGGAGTTAAAGAAAAGATTGACAACAGCCCCAGTGCTAGTTATGCCAGATATGCAGAAGAACTTTACGGTGTACTGCGATGCCTCTGGAAACGGGTTGGGATGTGTTCTCATGCAAGAAGGGCATGTCGTGGCTTATGCATCCCGGCAGCTCAGGAAGCACGAGAAGAACTATCCTACACATGACCTAGAACTAGCCGCAGTGGTACACGCGTTGAAAATTTGGTGGCACTACTTAATGGGGAAGAGGACAGAGATATATACGGATCATAAGAGTTTAAAGTACATTTTCACACAGCCAGATCTCAACCTCAGACAAAGGAGATGGTTAGAGCTAATCAATGACTTTGATGTGGGCATCAACTATCATCCTGGGAAAGCAAACGTCGTGGCAGATGCTTTAAGTCGGAAAGTGCAGGTCAATAAGTTGAGCTTGAAGGACATGCCTGCAGAATTGAAGGACGAGGTTATAAGGCTCAATCTATGCGTTGTGAATAATGGTGAAGCCATCGCCATGGAAGTGGACTCCACACTAGAGCAAGAAATACGAGAGGGTCAAAAGGATGACGAGAAGATACAAGAAATCAGGCAACTCATCAAGGAAAATAAAGCCCCTAGTTTCAGAGAGGATGAACAAGAAACGGTGTTGCACGGGAAAAGAATATGTGTGCCAGAAGTAAAGAAGATCCGTGAATTGATTTTGAAGGAGGCTCACGATTCTGACTATTCCATTCATCCTGGGAGTACGAAAATGTACGTGGACCTCAAGAGCAGGTATTGGTGGTATGGCATGAAGTGAGATGTCACGGAACATGTTTCCCTATGTGACACATGTCAGTTGGTGAAAGCAGAACATCAACGACCCGCGGGATTATTGCAACCACTCAAAGTGCCTGAATGGAAATGGGAAGAAATCGGTATGGATTTCATAGTGGGATTGCCTAGGACCCAATCAGGATATGATTCAATATGGGTCATCATCGACAGGCTAACCAAGGTAGCTCATTTCATCCCCGTGAAAGAAAGCTACAGCGGATCCAAATTGGCGGAGTTGTACATGTCAAGGATCGTGTGTTACCATGGAGTGCCAAAGAAAATTGTGTCGGATCGAGGGACACATTTCACCTCAAGGTTCTGGCAGAAGTTGCATGAAACCATGGGGACCCATCTGAATTTCAGCTCGGCCTATCATCCCCAAACTGACGGGCAGACGGAAAGGACCAATCAGATTCTCGAGGATATGCTGAGAGCGTGTGCACTCAAAAACAATCGGAGTTGGGATAAGAACTTACCGTACGCGGAGTTTTCCTATAACAACAGCTATCAGGCTAGTATGAAGATGTCACCGTTCAAAGCTTTGTACGGGAGGAAGTGCAGAACTCCCCTATTTTGGAACCAAACAAGGGAAAGTAAAGTGTTTGGTCCCGAAGTACTACAAGAAGCCGAGGCGAAAGTGAGGGAAATTCGCAATAACTTGAGGATAGCGCAGACACGACAAAAGAGCTATGCCGATGTACGGAGAAGAGAGCTCGTTTTCAACGTGGGAGACTATGTCTATATCAAGGTGTCCCCTATCCGAGGATTTCGTCGGTTCAAGGTGAAAGGGAAGTTGTCACCTCGATACATCGGACCCTTTCAAGTTCTGGAGAGAAAAGGCGAAGTGGCGTATCAACTAGAATTACCGGCTCGCCTATCGGATGTGCACGATGTATTCCATGTGTCACAACTCAAGAAATGTCTGAGAACGCCTGAAGAGGTGTTACCCATGAATGAGGTGGACGTAGCTGAGGATTTGTCTTATGCCGAGCAACCAATCAAGATTTTTGAGACAATGGAACGCCTCACCAGAAATAAAAGAATCCGGATGTGCAAGGTGCAGTGGAAGCATCACTCGGAAGAGGAGGCCACATGGGAGCGAGAAGATGAGCTTAAGGCACAATTTCCGGAATTGTTTTCTTAGAAACACCAATCTCGAGGACGAGATTTCTTTTAAGGGGGGTAGAGCTGTAACACCCCAAAATCCTGTTAAGAGGGGAATTTAAAAATTTTTGGACGTATTGCATGGGCTGCAGAAATTCAAACTTAGTTGGAATTCAAATTCAAATTCAAACCAGAAAAGAAATGGAAAAAGAAAAAGAAAAATAGAAAAAAACCGGCCAGTGGGCCGAAACCCACCAGCCGGCCCACCCCATCCCGCGGAAGCCCGCAGCCGCGCGCCCCCACTTCTTCCCACTGACACGTGGGGCCCACCAACCTTTCTTCCTCCTCGCGCTCGTGCCCGCGCTCGGCCGGACTCTTCTCACCCCGAATCAAAACCGCCCCGGATTCTCATGTATCCCAGCCGAATTTCGTTCATGGGCAACGCAAACTCGATCACAACCGAACACCGCCCTCCCCCGTCTATAAAAACCCTGGCACAGTCCCATTTTCCCCCACGGTCCGCCAATTTTCTCTTTGGTGAGAACCCGAGCCCCTCCGGCGAATTCTGCTCGATCTACGCTCAGGAATTCTGATCTAACTCGCTGGTCTTGATCCACCGCCTCCGGGGAACCTTGCAGGTGCAGAAAACTCGGTGATTTGCAGTTCAAACACAACGCCGACGAGCCTCGCCGTAAATTCACCTCGGACCTCGTCGCCGATCGCTTTTCGGGACCTCCGAGCTCAAGAAAACCCCCGAGGTGAGATTCCCGACCTCCCCTCTACCGATCTATGCCATAAAATCACAGTTCTAGGAAGAATTTACGAAGATCCGAAACTCTCCGGCGAGATCGCCGCCTCCCACCGCCGTGCGCCGCCGGGCAGCGCCGCCCGCGCTCGATCAGAGCGACGTGGTCGCTTGTGCGCCGTTTATTCAAATCGCACGGTAGAGTTTAAATCCCCGCGTACCGGTTCGATGTTATAATCTCAGCCGTCTGTTTTAAATAGGACGGTCCACGTCAGCCCC
This sequence comes from Neostapfia colusana, assembly GCA_030760725.1. NCBI lineage: Eukaryota > Viridiplantae > Streptophyta > Magnoliopsida > Poales > Poaceae > Neostapfia > Neostapfia colusana. Next base: position 25,813,920 of record JASWHV010000011.1, read on the forward strand.
GCGTTATAAAGACTGGAATTCTTACGCGCTACCCCCTGGGGTTCTCGGAAAATAAGAGCTAGCCCCGGAAACTTCTGATCTAGCCCCTGGAACTTCAGAAAATCATGTAAATTCATTTAAAAATCAGTTTTAGCCCCTTGACTTAATAAAAATTAGGAAAAAAACCCTCTGTTAAGTGTAGCTAGACCCCTGGAAGTTCTTAAAATAATATAATGGACCCTGTAGTGGGGTGAGTTTACCTTTTTAACCCTAGTTAATATTAAAGTTAGGAATTTGAATATGTGGCTAGCATTTAAAATTTAAAAGGTGGGACAAACATATTGTCAAAGACAAACTAAAAACTTTTCCAGTACTTAGAAAACCTTGGAGTGAGATAAAAATAGATTTTTGGCTGAAATGAATCTGTTTAATTGATTAATCACATTTATTGGTTATAGGGACACATTTTTAAGTATATAATAATTGTGAAAATTTGTAAAATAAATATAAAACAGTTCACATCAGAATAGAAGTTCAAAAATATATTATTTATTATTTTAGACCCAAAACCTATTCCGTTTAGATGAGGTGTGTTACTATTTTCATAATAAAGTGCACATTTAGGCATAGGAAATAAATCTGAAAATATAGCAAACTAGGTAGGAATAACTAGAAAATGATAAATGAAGTTTCCAAAATCCAAAGAATTCAGTTTAGGGTTGGTAAAAGGTTTGAAGACACATATGAAGTGGGAAAATACCTTTCATGCATACTTGGTAGCTAAAATGTGTATCCATTAAATATAAGGGATTTATTTAAATTAGAAATTCATATATAGTATGCCAACATGAATATGAATACAAAAGTAGAAATCATATACACATGTTTAAAAGTGCATGTAAGCCAAAAATCAACACACATAGAGTAACCACAACACATAGAATTTGTGAATGGCTTTCATAAATGTGAATGTGTGGTTTATATGAAGTGGAAGTGTGAACTATGTCTTATGGATTGTTGCTTTTCTTTTGCTATGTGTGATGGTATGATGTAGAACCTGCTCTAGAGCAAGTTCTTCCTTTCCAAGATCAGGACTACCCATTCCAAGAGCAGCAGGAAGGAGGCAAGTGTCCTTGACCACTTTGATCCTATGCTAGGATGTGTAGATAGAATTATTTGCATTGTCAAATGAAATATGAAACCCATGCTAGGAAGTTTTCCTAGAATTGCATTATATTGTTTCCTTGTAGCTTGGGTTGGGATTTATTTTATCATGTCATTTATTTCCATGCTTGTGCTTAGCCATGCTTCGAATGGGATATTTGGGATATGAGATCATCAGTTTATTTTACCATACTCTTGAATGAGATGTTGTGAGTTATGTAGAGGTAGGGATCAAGGCAAGTTGGATGTTTTGGTTGGTGCTGGGTGCACGAGACTCGGGTTTGTGTTTAGTACTTGCCTGGATCCTAAGGACTGGTTCATGAAGCATGTAACCTGGCTTTACCGTGCCAACCACATGCTGAGATTGGGCAGCTTGACCAATTAATTAGGTGTATCCCCAGCGTAGTATGGGTGTGTTGGATGGTGCGGGGAATAGGTGTCAGCTGGACTACCATATGAACCGCAAGGCTCAAGAGGGGGCCACTGCAGCGGGGTTGGAGCCTCTTGTATGCTGTTCGGGGTGAAACCTCAGTGGGCCCACGCTCGTCGGGAATCCCTTTGTAAAGGCTTCGTAGTGATCTCCTGGCTACACACCTAGGAAGTGTGAATGTGGTTGTGGCCACTTGCATAATGGAGGTTCTTTTAGTCCACCCGGCAACGGGGGATGAAATCACTACATGTGGGTACAGTGGTGCAAACTCTACAGAGTTAAAACTGTCATGACAGCCGTGCTCACGGTCAAGAGCGGCTTGGACTTATTCATGATTAGAGAATGATGGATTTGGAAGTTGAGGATGTCAAGCGGGAAGCTTGACATTGGAGATGAGACTATGTTTATTTGATAATGATGATAGGTTGAGGGATTGGGAACAATTTCACCTGTGTAGTAATGTAGGTGCTTAATAAGCTAAGGTAATAGGTATTAATTGCATAGTGCTTTAACCATGAGTTCAATCTCCCCTTGCTCTAGCCATGCATGACATAACTTTCCCACACTTGCTGAGTACCATTGGTACTCAACCTTGCATATTTCTTGGTTTGTATTGCTGCTCAGGTCAAGAAAATGAGGTGGTGTATAATGATCAAGACTTTGGACCCGAAGAAGGTTTCTAGGTTCATGGAGTCCCCGGGCAATGCCTGTGACGGAGCCCTCAAGAATAATATTCCACTGCTAGTTTATTTACTTGTGATGAACTTATTATTGTCCATCGAGACATTTGCTATGTAAGACTTATTTACATTCGACACCTGGCTTGTAACAAATGATGCTTCACTATTTGTCATCACATGTATGAGAAAATGATCCTGGCATACATGTGATATTCACTTGGTTGTTCTTCGGAAAAACCGGGTGTGACAGTTATCCGGGTAGTGTTTGATTCGAATCACCGTCCATCGCGGTTATTGATTACCGCTTGCTCCCTGTGTTGTGACGTAGTAATCAAGTTGTGTGGAAATAGTTTGCAAAGTTTTAAATGCTGTTATGATAATTGTAAATTGCATGAAAACCATGTGTGAAGTAGAGAAAGAGGAAACTAAAGTTATTTTTCCACCTTGAGACAAGTAACATTGGAATTTAGTGTTTCTTGTTTGATTGTGGAGTTCCAATGTTGCTGGGCGCAAGGTAATTACTATTATGGCTAAAAATCTGAAAGTTAAGGATGAACTCGTAGGCGAGTCTTTTCGCAAAATTACAGGATTAGGTCTTAAGTTACCCTCATGTAGAGTTGCATGTTTTAGGAGAGACGGTTAAGTCTTGCTGAGCCTTTGTGCTCACTCTTGCTATATAAGTGGTTTTGCAGGTTAACCTCGACGCTATAAAGAAGGTTATCCGGTGAGACTTGGGAACTTCCGAGTCATGTCACACTTGGAGAACCTAGCCGCTGCCATGTCTTCGTGTTGCTAGCGAGAGGAGTCCACGGGCTGGACCTCTTCTCAAGCGCTTCTTAGATATTCAACGTGAGCTGGTTATAGACTTCCGCTGTAGCTATTTTATGTAAAGTATTTACAAAGAACAGTTGTAACATTCCGCTTTGATTTATGTAATACCTTGTTCCTTATATGTGCGCTGTTGGGTGCCGCATAACACGTCACCACCCAATGCGATTCCCAGGCGAGGCGGCACGGCCACGTGATCGAGGTCGGGCCCTCACATATATCTCCGCGTATCTCCAATGAAGGGAGTTCACTGATTCGGTGTAAAAGGGAAGCTTGCTCCCCGGTTTATTGGTCCATTTGCTATCACGGAGAAATGTGGACCCGTAGCTTACCGACTTGAGCTACCGACAAAACTCGCTGGAGTGCATGATATATTTCACGTCTCTCAGCTTCGGAAATGTCTCAAGAATACCACTGCTGTCCGCAATGAAGATCTCGGGAAATTGCAACCGGATCTCTCTTATGCCGAGCATCCAATCCGAATTATTGATGAAAAGTCTCGGTCGACAAGGAATCGGACGCTCCAATTCTATAAGGTATTATGGAGCAATCATAGAGCGGAGGAAGCAACATGGGAGAGTGAAGAATACCTCCGTTCGAACTACCCGGACTTGCTGTCCGCTCATATAAGGTAATTCCGTCTCTACCGCTTCGTCTCTTCTTTATGAATCTCGGGACGAGATTCTTTTTAAGGGGGGAGGGATGTGAAATCCTAAAACTCAAGCAAGTGGAGCTACAAGTCACACCGAGAAAATGAGAGGGAATTTAAACTTTTGAATTAACGCTGTGAGCTCCAAGTCGAAACTTGAACCTGCAAAAATTCCCGAACACGGAGATCTAAAGCTATCATTTGGTTCTCCACACATCCAATAATAGCCCGGCAAATTTTCAGAGCATTTGAAAAAGATTTCCTATTTGTTAAAATTTAAACGGGAGAAAATTCGAATTTGAATTTAAATCTCAGTTTCACATTCCGACTTCACCGAAATTCAAATTTGAGTGCACCATTCTGTTCCTCATATTTCTTTTGGCCTGTCCTCCAAATTTTATCAAATTTGGAGCTCTTTTGCTATTTTAAAAAGGAATTGGGGATAAGAGGGAGAGTTGGACCCCACATATCATACACACACTGAAATGAATCGACTCTCCTCTGTTTCCTTGGTTGAGCGCACGACAGCAGCCGACTTCGACCGATCACCGCAGGTGCCACCTCCTGATTTTCTCACAGTCGCTCTTCCTGATCAACACCACGAGTGCCACAACCCTTTTTCGCTTTCTCCCGATCGAGCTCGTTCTCGTGGTTCGTCCCGCACGCAGAAAACAGCCGCTCTCTTCTTCTCCCCTTTGCACAGCAATCACCGGAGCCCGATTGCTCGAGCCCCCAACAGCAAAGAGCTGCGCCCAAGGGTGCTCTAGGAGGCCAGCAACTTTCCCCCACGGTTCCGAGCTCGTTGGCACCGGAAAACAGCAAAGGTCTGCAACTCTCGGGTGAACGCCGAAAAAACTGAACTGGTCGCCGTGGCCAGCCCAAACCAGCAGTGATCACGCCCAAGCAAGCCACCCCATCCGTGCACCTACAAGCCTAGTTGCTCCCCTCCAAAACTCAGCCCAAGCCATTAATCACAGAGGGAGAATTTCAAGTTTTTCTCCCGGGCGGCCGAAACTGACCTTGAGGTAAGGAATTGCAAAATTCGTCCTCAATTCGTGTTGGTTGTGTTTCAAACTCCGCACACAAGTTCTTAACTGCCTAGCACACCTCCTCCATCGATTTTAGACCAAGAAATTGGGTGTGGAGCGAGGAATTCAAGTTCTTTTCGAGGGTATACCACTGAACCATGTCGGGTGCACGGTGCCGATAGGTTTGGAGCTCTCCCCGGCCTGTTTATACCTCATGTCGGTCTTTTCCATGATTCCCTGGTGCTTTAGAGCTCAAGAACCGACCATTTGGTGGAGAAATCACCATGCACGACCTCGCCGGAGCCCTAGGGTTAGCTGTTCCCGGTGCGCACTGTTTTCCGGCGAGTTTCAGCCGCCGGCGACCTCACCAACAAGTTCAGCATGGGGAAAAATGGGGAAGCGGTCAGCAGGGGGTCCAGAGGTGGCTGGGAAGTGCTTTTCCGGCGACCTGGCCAGAGGGAGCCGCCCCTGCTCTGTTTGGCGCGTGACTGGACGTTAGGGATGACGAGTGGGACCCACTGTCAGCATTTAAACATTTTCCAGATTTTCCCATTTCAGTTCAAACTTTTGAGAGACATAACTTTGTGTAGGGTGTCCAAAAATTGTGAAACAAATTTTGTTGGATTCCTCTCAAAGATTACTATCCACGGATGTAACCCAATAATTATGAAAATCCCTGGATTTGGCTCATTAATTCATTTAAGAAAACCTTGTATGAATTTTTACAGGAGTTCTGTTTATTGGAAAATTCCCAAATTTGGGCAGGACACCCTTCCAAAGATACTTGAACTCCAGTAAAATTTTAAGAGGCATTGGACTTCATTTGCTTGGCTAAATGTTGATTCAATCTTGTATGTCTCTGAAAATTAGGAAAAATAACAGAATGATTTTCAGCTTTTAGCTCCAACTTCTAAAATCCATATCTCTGTGTAGAAAGATCCAAAAATGGTGAAACCAAGTCCTATGGACTCATGAGACTCTCAAGTTTCTGAAAAACCAAATTTGGAGCATGACAAGACACTATAATTGCCATAGGATTTCAGAGAAGCTAAATAGTAAGAAAATTCCCTAGGCCACATCTTCCATCAACTTTGTTTGAAATTTTGCAAGCCATACCTCTGTATGATCTATGGTCCACTGTAAAAATTTCAGAGCAAATAGAGATCATCTTCTCCAGTTTTCTTCTGGTTCTTTCTACTATCTTTCTTATGTCCAATTTAAATGGCTCTTTGCATTTTCTCCAACAACCATCCACTGCGTACCTAAAGATATCCTCGGTTTCTGTCCATAACAGAGCTCATCTCTCACTTTAGAGTTGGTCTAAGCCATTCTTAGTTCCTAAAACACATTTGTTTTATAATTCAGTTACTCGTATTTAAACTGTGCATATCCATATCGGTAGGAAAAATGACGAAGGAGTTCGACAAGGAACTAGACTCGGATCAGCAAGTTCAAGATTTAAGCATCGCCAAGATACTGACTATAAAGTAGAACTAAACCTGCAGCAACATAAGGCAAGCCCCGGTGTGCATTTAACAGCTTTTAGTTACATTTTACTTTGTATCACTTTTATTGGTCTAGTATGTATTGTGCATTAGGTCAAGGTGATTGATACTCCAAATGCATGACCCACAAATCCTTGGAGTTAAAGGGTAGAATAGGTTACCTTCGTGTAGCTTCGGCTAGGCTTAAGTTGTATAGGATCCGGTACAAGTCGGTGTAACACCCCAAAACCTGTTAAGAGGAGAATTTAAAAATTTTTGGACGTATTGCATGTGGTGCAGAAATTCAAATTCAAATTGAAATTCAAATTAAACTCAAAACAGAAACGAAAAAGAAAAAACAAACCTCCCCGGCCAGTGGGCCGAAACCCACCAGCCGGCCCACCTCACCCCCGCGCCAGCCCGCAGCCGCGCGCCCGCTTCCCTCTCACTGACATGCGGGGCCCGCCTGTCATCCCCGACCTCCCGCTCGCGCCGACCCCGGACTCTTCCGCGCGCGCGCATTCGTAACCAACCCGGATTTCCGCGTCCCTCAGCCCGACTCTCGGTCCCAGAAGACTCAAACTCGATCTAAACAAACCAGCCGCCCTCCCCCGGCTATATAAACACCAGCATCTTGCTTATTTTCACCCACGACCAGCCGATTTTCGTTCCGGTGAGAACCCGAGTTTCTCCGGCCAATTTCGCTCGATCTTCGCTGGGGATTTCTGATCTAACGCGCTGATCTTGATCCACCGCCTCCGGGGAATCACGCAGGTGCAGAAAACTCAGTGGTTTGCGCTTCAAACACAGCGCCGACGACCCTCGCCGTGAATTCACCTCGGACCTCGTCACCGACCGCCTTCCAGGACCTCCGAGCTCAAGAAAACCCCCGAGGTAAGATCCCCGACCTCCCCTCTACTGATCTATGCCATGAAATCCCAGTTTTAGAAAGAATTGACGAAGATCCGAAGCTCTCCGGCGAGATCGCCGCCTCCCGCCGCCGCGCGCCGCCGGGCAGCGCCGCCCGCGCTCGATCAGAGCGACTGGCCGCTTGTGCGCCGTCTATTTTAAATCGCACGGTAGAATTTAAATCCCCGCGTACCGGTTCGACGTTATAATCTCAGCCGTCTGTTTTAAATCGGACGGTCCACATCAGCCCCGCGTTATAAAGGCCGGGATTCTTACGCGCTACCCCCTGGGGATCTCAGAAAATACGAGCTAGCCCGTTAACTTCTAATCTAGCCCCTAGAACTTCAGAAATTCATGTAAATTCAATTAAAAATCAGTTTTAGCCCCTGGACTTAATAAAAATTAGGAAAACCCCTCTGTTATGTGTAGATAGACCCCTGGAAATTTATGAAATAATATAATAGACCCTGTAGTGGGGTGAGTTTGCTTTTTAACCTTATATAATATTAAATTTAGGAAGTTGAATATGTAATTAAGATTTAAATTTAAAAGGGTGAGGCACACACAGTGTAAATTCAAGTTTAAACTCCACTAACAATTGGAAAACTTTAGAATAAGCTAAAAATAAATTTTAGGCTGAAATGAAATCTGTTTGGGTGTGTTCACGTTTATTTGATCTAGAAACACATTTTAGGCTAGGAAATAATTCTGAAAATTTGTAAAATAAATGTAAAATAGTTCACGTCAGAGGAGAAGTTCAAAAATATATATATTTACTATTTTAGATCAGAACCTATTCTGTTTAGATGATGTGTCTTACTATTTTCATAATAAAGTTCACAATTAGGTATAGAAAATAAATTTTAAAATATAGGAAAATAGGTATGCATAACTAGAAAATGATAAATGAAATCTCCAAAACCCAAAGATTTCAGTTTAGGATTTGATAGAAGATCTGAAAACCCATTTGGAGTAGGAAAATACCTTCCATGCATACTTGGTAGCTAAGATGTGTATTAATTGAATATAAGAAATTTGTTTAAATTGGAAATTCATATATAGTGTACAAATATAAATCTGAATACAAAAGTTAGAAATCATATGCACATGTTTAAAAGTGCATGTAAGCCCCAAATCAACACACATAGAGTAACCATAACACATAGAAATGTGAATGACTTTCATAAATGAATGTGTGGTTTGTATGAAGTGAAAGTGTAAACTATGTCTTATGGATTGTTGTTTTCTTTTGCTATGTGTGATGGTATGAGTAGAACCTGCTCTAGAGCAAGTTCTTCCTTTCCAAGATCAGGACTATCCATTCCCAGAGCAGCAGGGAGAAGGCAAGTGTCCTTGACCACTTTAATCCTATACTAGGATGTGTAGATAGAATTGTTTGCATTGTCAATTGAAATATGAAACACATGCTAGGAAGTTTCCCTAGAATTGCATTACCTTGTGTCCTTGTAACTTGGGTTGGGATTCATCTTATCATGCCATTTATTTATATGCTTATGCTTAGCCATGCTTAGAATGGGATAATTGGGATATGAGATCATCAATTTATTTACCTTACTCTTGAATGAGATGTTATGAGTTATGTAGAGGTAGGGGTCGAGGCAAGTTGGATGATTTGGTTGGTGCTGGGTGCACGAGACTCGGGTTTGTGTTTAGTACTTGCCTGGATCCTAAGGACCGGTTCATGGAGCATGTAACCTGGCTTTACCGTGCCAACAACATGCTGAGATGGGCAGCTTGGCCAATTAATTAGGTGTATCCCCGCCGTAGAATGGGTGTGTTGGATGGTGCGGGGAGTAGGTGTCAGCTGGACTACCATATGAACCGCAAGGCTCAAGAGGGGGCCACTGCAGCGGGGTTGGAGCCTCTTGTATGCTGTTAGGGGTGAAACCTCAGTGGGCCCACGCTCGTCGGGAATCCCTTTGTAAAGGCTTCGTAGTGATCTCCTGGCTACACACCTGGGAAGTGTGAATGTGGTTCGTGGCCACTGGCATAATGGAGGTTCTTTTAGTCCACCCGGCAATGGGGGATGAAATCACTACATGTGGGTACAGTGGTGCAAACTCTGCAGAGTCAAAAACTGTCATGACAGCCGTTCTCACGGTCAAGAGCGGCTTGGACTTATTCATGATTAGAGGATGGATGGCTTTGGAAGTTGAGGATGTTAAGAGGGGAGCTTAACCTTGGAAATGATGTTATGGTTATTTGATGGGTTGGGAGATTGGGACCATTTCACCTATGTAGTAATGTAGGTGCTTAATAAGCTAAGGTGATAGGTATTAATTGTATAGTGCTTTAACCATGAGTTCAACCTCTCCTTGTTCTAGCCATGCATGACATAACTTTCCCAGACTTGCTGAGTACCATCAGTACTCAACCTTGCATATTTGTTGGTTTATATTGCTGCTCAGGTCAATAGAATGATGTGGTGTTTAATGATCAAGACTTTGGACCCGAAGAAGGTTGCTAGGTTCATGGAGTCCCCCCGGGCAACGACTGTGACGGAGCCCACAAGAATAATATTCCGCTGCTATTTTGTTTACATGTTATGAACTTATTATCGTACATCGAGATGTATGCGTTGTAAGACATATTTATATTTGACACCTGGCTTGTAATAAATGATGCTTCACTATTTGTCATCACATGTATGAGAAAATGATCATGGCATACATGTGATATTCACTCGGTTGTTCTTCGGAGAAACCGGGTGTGACAGTCGGGTAGTTTGAACAGTACCGGATGCATATTGGATATATGGGACCCGATAAACCGATATAACTCGGGTACTCTCGTGTCAAAACTTATACGGCCGTCCTTTGGGGGTTCGTGCCAGAGGTGTAAACCCACTAGCGGACCAACTTCGATGTGTTCCGGGTAGTGGCCCTTCTGATGGGTCGGCGGAACTGGTTCGGCATTGGAGTGACGGGTGAAAGGTTGCTGCATGCAACATAAGAAAGAGCTCGCGTGAGTCTTTCGAGGAGGGTGTATGTGTCGTGTATTCCGGGTGTGTCTTGATTGCAATCACCGTCCCTCGCGGTTATATGAGTACCACTTGTTCACTGCGTTGTGACGTAGTAACAACTTCCAGATGAAGTGAAATGAATCATTGCTGTCGTGAAGTTCTTAAGTTCATTGTATTGCAAACCATGTATGTTATAGTGTAGAGCTCACTAAGTTTACCTTCCACTTTGGGCATCACCACATCGGAGGAAAGCGTTTCTTGTTTGATTGTAGACTTCCGATGTGAGGGTTGCCTAAGGCATAATAATCTGCTGCTATAAACCTGAAAGTAAGGCTTAACATGTAGGTGTGTCGTTATTGCATCATATTTTTCCTATGTTAGTAATCCCTGCATGTAGAGTTTCATGGTTAGGAGTGTCAGTTAAGTCTTGCTGAGCCATCGTGCTCACGGTTGCATTATTAGTGTTTTGCAGGTTATAAAATTTGCTATGAAGATGGTTGTTCACTGAGCCATCAGAGACTCACCGGAAACCCTGCCGCTGCACTTATCTTTGTGGAAGCTAGTAAGAAGCGTCCGCGGGCTGGACGTCTTCTCTTTTGCATAGATAGGACCAAGAGTAAGTGTGTATGTATATTCCGCTGCGTGTACCTTCGTGGTACATTATTTTGTAAATGACACTATCTTGAGAAATAAAAGACTTTGTACTTGATGGTTCTTTTCGTGTATGCTGTTGGGTGCCGCATCGCACGACACCACCCAATGTGTATCCTGGAGTGTGGATCCCGGAAGGGGTTCCCCACACTCACCATCTGTGAGAGAGAGTTGGGTAGAATAGAAAACAGAAGTTTAGATTGACCCCCAACTATACGCATCAAGGTGCATGAACTATATATTTTCTTTCATTAATTTCAGCCTATGTGAGGATGTGAACACATGCCAAAGCACCTCACATCTCTCTACTATGTGTGGATGTGGATATTCGTCGAAGCGTCCCACAACTCACACCAGCACACAAACACAAGCATTCATCACATAAGTTCAACACACCACTCCTATTCACGATTCTACGATTTAAACGTTCCTATTACGGCCTATTCAATGAGAATCCTAAACTTAATCAGGTGAACTGGTGCTGTTCCCACCGTGTGACGGGGGTGGTCTATCGGACACCTCAATGGGGTTAAATGCACTCCCACGTGATGGTGAACGAGTGCTTAGGCGTGTTGTGCTCCTGATCACCAGCATCTAAAAATAGGACATGAGAAACTTTAGAGAAGGAAGAAATAACTCCAAAACTTCAGAAGTTATGGAGCAAGGAAGCAAAGGTGTGGCTGTCCAAAAGAAGAGAAAAGAGGGGCTGAAAATAGCACTTTGCGGTGGCTGAATTGACAAGAAAGTGCATCAGCAAGCAATTTTCAAAAATAGAAGTTTAGAGGAGTGTTCCTATGTGTTCTAGAGTGTCCATTCTACCTAGGCTTGCGTTCTACGGTCAACATGGGCTCTGATACCAATCTGTGACGCCCGGTCCCGTAAAACACGGAACCCAGCTAATGCATATGTGTGCCCAGGATGTTCATCACACATACACATGTAATCCACAAACTGAATTCAGAATATAACCACGAGTAATGGGGTTTAAGTACTTTATTACATTAATCTCTAACTTATTCTCGCAACGGAAGTCTCTAACTTATTCTAGCAGCAGAAGTCTCTATATGACAGCGGGAATAACTAAACAGCAGCGGCTCCATCTTCAACACCACAGGCAAGTTGACGGTAGTTCACACGCCTAGTACTCCACATGATCCTCGAAGTACTCTTCTCCTGTAGCTGATGTTTTGTGTGATAATGCAAGGGTGAGTACATGTCGTACTCAGCAAGTGCGGGAAAAGTATGACATGTAGCTTACAACAAGGTAGGAATAAAAAGGCTCTTTGCAGCAAGCAAATTTTATTTCGTAAACATGGTAAAAACAGAAACTACCTTTAAGTGAGTTTAATCCCATCATAACCATGTTATAACAGCAACATACCTTCATCATAATTCACCACTTATCATGTCTCAACCAGAAATTTATCTTTCTCAACTTCATCTCACGCTCATAATAACCATCTCATAATCATATAACCGAAAACTCAACTCATTGTCATGACTCAACAGCCCCTAAAACCAATCTCAATGACCATACCGAACATCTATCCCTCCCTCTAATCATGTGAGTTGGCCAGGCGCTTGTGACCGTAAGCATGGCTATCATGATAGTTTTAAACTCTGCAGAGGTGGCACCACTTTACCCACAAGTTTGTGATTGTCACCCGGCGACTGCAGAACCTCCACTATACCAGTACACAACCGTCAGTGTATGGCCAAGAGATCACAAAATAGCCTTTACAAAGGGGCTACTAGATGTATGAACTCACTAAGGTTTCACCAGCAGGCTCAAAACACCATTCTCCCGCCTACGGGCCCCCTCTTGTGCCATGCAGTTCCCAGGGCAATCCTCTCTCTACTCCCATTCCCGGCGCCTTCCACGGTCCATAACAATCTAGCAACTTACCTAATTAGTCAGCTAAGACACACCCATATTTGGCCTTGTGGTGGGACTGTTTTCCTGGCATGTGCTGGCATGAACCGGTCCTTAGATCTATGGAAAGTAAACCATCATCTCATTATACCACATCCACGAACCAAGCTTGCCTAGATCCCCCCCGATTCTTTGCTCATTATCATTATCAAGTTCTCATTATCATTATTCATATGAGTGCAGTACTTAGACATGTTCTACTTCGCTTCCCGTATCCCGTAAGCTAAGCGAAGCAAAAAGGAAAAAACGACCATACCCGACTCATCAACTTTCCCGGCGACAAGGATGGTTAACAAAACTAGTAAACTCCTATAAAAGGGTGTCCCATCAAGTTGACTCAAGCACACACGTTTTCGCAAACAAAACAGTTTCAAAAATCATGGGATCAATATGGTCAAGGGGCACTTGCCTTGCTCCTGTGGCTTTTGTCGCTCAAGCGTCTCGAAGTCTTGGTGATGTAGTTCTTCGTAGATAGCTCCGTGAGCTTGTCCTTCTACTCACGATCACGCACATACAAGATTTACAGCAATCAAACATCATGCACAAACTCTACTCAAGATGCAATGGTGTAGATCCTATGGTGCTGTTTTATTAAACTAGTTTGTACGTGTTATTGCATGTTTTAATGGCTTTCATGGGATTTTATGATGAACAAGGGTGTAGGGATCATGTGTGGACGTGGTGATGATCTTGACTCAAGATCTAGATCAATTCCACCGTCAAAGACCGATCAAAACGTGATCTGTCCACACGAAAGAGTTTCTGTCCGAAGGAAGCAAGAAAACGGATGCGACGACGTTGTAAGATGGGTAACAAAGACCTACCTTACTTCCTTATGATCATCGGCTCTTTTCCGTGTAAGGGCCTCAGTTTTTGACACACATTTGCAGTGTTCATCACCACACCACACACCTCATTTGAGGAAGAATGATGAACACAAATGAAGAGCAAGTAACAATTATCAACATGCTCATTAGAGAACAAACTTACACATTGCAAAAGTGGTATTTCCCACATGTGATATAGATGGGCTGGACATATGAAAACTCCTACACTTTGCTAAGGATGTCCATGCCAAGTTTCACCCAAATTCAAAACCTTTTTGAGGTCAGTTTGGGTATAGTTAGGAAGAGGACAGTTTGAAACCATATTCAAATTCAAACTGTTTTTATCCCATGAATTTAAAAGTGGAAGGCATATTCTTACTCAGCACATTTTTTAGAGCTCACACACCAATTTTCACTCCATTTGGAGTTGATCTTGACATGAGCTAAGGGGGAGAAATTCAAACTTTATTTGAATTTCAAACTGAACTTGTGCTGAAATTCATTCAAACCAAACCTCATTTGAACTTGGATCAATTCAAATGGCTCATGGGTGAATAATTTGAATTGCCAAGGGTAGTATGGGGTTCACTGTTTACAACAGTGATTAGGAGTAAATTTCAGAGGTTAAAATGGGGGGTGGGACCCACATGTCAGCCTCTACTTCAACACAAACCGACTGAAACGCAGCTCCATCGGTTCCCGGGTGCAGTGTGCGCGCGCCACCGAGGGGGCAGCCGGCGCCAGCTCCTGCTGCACGCCCCAAGCCGGAGACCAGTCGCCGGGCTACTTATCCCCTCCCCGGCGTGCTTCAGTCGCCCATTCCCCGAGCTGCCGACGTGCACGACCGGTTCTTCCACTGCCATCGCCGCCGCCTGAGCTCACGTTTGATCAAGCCCGATCACTCGCAAGCACCGCCTCCTCCACAGCAAAACGGCACCAAGAGATCGTGAGCAACCTCCTAGACGCCGTGTTGACCAGTGAGCAAGCGTCCTTGAGCTGTACCGAACCATTTCTCCGGCGAACCAAGCATCGCCGCCGGTCGGGCTCCCGTGGACAGCACAGCACAGCCGTTGTCACGTCCTCTTCTCTACACAAGAAAGGTGCGTGATTGTATGTAGATGGAGTAGCCGAAAGCCGTTTGGCGATTGATCAACCCTCGGCCGAGAATTTCCAAATTTACTCTTGATCAGTTCATAAGGACCGAGCTCACCTTCGGGTGAAATTCGTGCTCTATGCACGAGGGTTGGACGAGCTCGTTACCTAGTAGCTTCTACGCACGATAGCGCCCACGCTCGAACTGGAATTAGAGAAAACCATCGAGAATCGGCCATGATATGGCTGTTTTCCCCGCCGCCATGGCTCACACCTCGGCTCACCGTCGAGAGCCTAGTTGCCGGCATTTCTAGCTTCCACCCAGCCCTGGTTCGTGTTTCCCATGCTCTACTGATGCTCTCCGACCGATTTCCGGTCGATTTGGTGCACGGGAGAGCGGGACCGACCTCACCGGAACCCTAGCAGGTGCTGTCATCGGTGTGCACGGGTTTCCGGTCATCGCCGGCGGCCGGCGACCCCACCATCGAGTCCAGGGGGTCAGTAAAGAGGCAGGCGGCAAGTTTCGGGCCGGGGGGTGGCCGGGAACTCAGTTCCGGCGAGGGTCGCCGGAGATCGCCGCCGCCGCGCAGTTGGCGCGAGGAGGGAGACGACGCACTGTGTGCGGGGCCCACAAGCCAGAGTTTAAACTTTTTCCCGAATTTCAGTTTCAGTTCAAACTTCAAATCCTTATAACTTTGGCTAGAAAGCTCCAAATTGAGTGAACCAAATTTTGCTGGATTCATCTCTCCGAGTACTTTCCAGCAAATCAAGTTTCACTTCATGAAAACCCTTAATTTTCCAGAATTAATTCCTCAAAGTTTAAACTGTTAGGAATTTTAACTGGAGAATCCTGTGGAGGAAAATCCTGAAATTTATCTGGGATATTCACCAAAATATCCCTGAACTACCATAAAAATTTCAGATCTATTTGAGCTCATTTAGTGCACCTAATGGTGTGATTAGTGAAACTGTTCCAGAGAAAATAGAAAATGTTCAGAAACATTTTCAGAATTTTCTCTGAAATTGTTTAGCTCATATCTTTAGTTAGGGACTTCCAAATTAAGTGAGACCAACTCCATTAGAACCCTCTGAAAATCTAGTTTTCAGAAAGTCATAGTTTGTCTCATGAAAATTCCTAGAACACCCTAAGAGTTCCAATTAAGGTCAAGGACATAATTAATTGTGGAGGGCTCAAATGAGCTTTGCTGCAACTAAAACTTGACCAAGTCTCTGTTTAGGTTGTAACCAAGCCACAGTAAAAGTTTCACAGTCATTAGGTCTGTCTAGCAAAGGTTATAGACTTCACAACTTCAAAGATAATGCAAATGCATTTAAATTAATACATACATTGCTCTTATCATGTAGTCGCTAAGGTCGAGGAGGAACCCGAAGTCCTAGACTTCGTTACTCCGGAGGAACAGCTAGCCTACGACCAAGAGCAGCAAGGCAAGCTCCGGTTTGCATTAACCATTTTACAAATTTTTATTGTTTTGAGCACATACTTGTTTCCTTTATTCTGTGCATTAGAGTCTTGTTTGGAAACCCCACTGCATAGCCAAGAAAACCATGGGTTGGGGTTTAGGATTGCAAACCCCGTTAGCTACCGCATTGCTAGGATAGAGTAGGATTCGGTACAAGTCGAGTAGTTGGAACTACTTGCGGAGAGTAAGGGCAGCAGGACTTTGGGGCCTGTGGGCTGTAGCTCCGCTTGTGTTGATTGAGGACCGAGCCGTGTGCGGGCCTGTTGAACAAGCTAGAACAGTACCGAAGACCTACCGGCTATATGGGAACCGGGAAACTGATGTAACTCGGGTAGCTGGTTATTGAGGCATTGCCCGTCGTTCAGAGGGTAGGTTGAGAGCTTGAGGTGTAAATCGGCTGGCGGCACGGAGATGCGCGTGCAGAGACCTCTTGCTCGGGACGATGGGACCGGTTCAATATTTGGCTAACGGGTGAAAGGTAGTCACGTACGGCGTCCGTGATGGTTGTTGTAGGCAACATCGAGTACGGGCGTACGTGACGGGTTGTTCGGGTAACCCTGCAGGTGTAAATCGATTATAATCGCCGTCCCTCGCGGTCAGTGAGTACCACTTGTTCACTGTACCGTGACGTAGAAAGAACAGGCTGGTTACATGTTAAAATGTTGCTGATTGAAAGCTGGACAGTGATTGTTAATGATATGCTGTAGCTTAGAGCTAATTAAAGTTCTTTTCAACTTTGGGCAAAGTACATGAGAGAAATACGTTTCTTGTTTGATTGCGGCTCTCTCATGTGCCTTAGCGTAAGGTTCTCCACAACCTGCTGCTAAAACTTGAAAGTAAGGTTCTACTAATTAGGCGAGTCCTTGCAAATGATTTTTACCTCATGCAACCCATTACCCTCATGTAGAAGTTCCATGTTTAGATGAGACGGGTCAGACTTGCTGAGCCTTCGTGCTCACTGCTTGTGTTTGAAGCTTTTGCAGGGTTCTATGAGGAAGGGACTCTCGAAGAAGAGACGGAACCCCAGGAGGGGAACCCCGTCGAGTGGGAGTCGTGCACGCCGCAGAGTTAGTGTGCGTGTGTGCTAGCAAGGACACGTTCAAGAGCTGAACGTGCACTTGATGCTTAGTCTACGCCCGCGAGTGTAGACTAAACTTATTTTGATGTAAACATGTTCATAAACCTGTTTATGTAATAAAAGTTCTGCTTCCGCTTTGTACCTTTGACGTGTGTTATCCGGTGCTGTGCAACGCAGCACCCCTCAGCGTGATCCTGGCTCGACAGGACCAATGGGGTCGTGTCAGCGTGGTATCAGAGTTCGCTTGAGGTTTAACACAGTACAAAGGTCTTCTTTTTCAAAAATCCAGTGAGGAACGAGTTAGTAGCCCGTATAAGGATGTTATTAGCATATAGAAAGTGGCATATTAACCTATTTGTTATGTCGGAAAATCGTGCATCTCGGGACGTTCATGTCTTGGGGGGTGCACGTAAGCGCTGTCCACCAGTGCGCACAAGCTGAAGGGTGGAGCCCCACGGGTGGCAGGTAACCCGACCCGCTTTGATATCCTCTATGACTCTTAATGTCGTTTGGGGTATTCAAGCAACGTCTGTCCCTGGCGTGCGTGGTGCAACATGGGAGACCCCGTCACGTGGTCTGAAACGTGAACACGTAACTCAAGGCGTGTTTGGCTTGAGAACATCCGGGCGAGTGATGACGGCCGGGTGTACCAACTGTATGGATTCCGGGCTCGGTGTGCAGCCGAGTCTGATGATTGTTTGAGTTTCTGCAGGTAGCCTGACCACGAAACGGTAGACGTGTAGCATCCGTGTGCAAGTGACGAGTAGTGCCACTGAACTAACGAAGCCGGCTAAGTCCGGTATAGGTTTTTCCTTTGTGAGGACGTAGTACCGACATAATCTGGTGACGCATCGACGTCACACCCCATTAAATAAACAACTTCATTTAAAAACTTGAAGGTTTTGATCCAAAGTAGTAAAACTTGATGTAACTCCTTCCCTTGAACAGGATATTCAAAGTTAACAGGTTTTCAACTTGTAGGTTGTTAAGGACAGAGCACTCTGTTTTCAGCTGAATCAAGGCTGAAGTTAATCAGAGGCTAGAGGTTGAGTACTTTCGAGATTGGGGTCGTATGATACATTTATGGGAAGCTTTGGAAGGGCTTTACAACTTTTCTGTTGAGGTCCAGAGGTGTTTCATCCCTTAACCACTTGAAAAATGCAGTAGAGCTGGAACTGTCCAGAAAACAGGACAGGGTAAAGACTCTCTGTAGACTCTTTGTAAATTGAGCATAACTTCCTGCATAAAAATCCAAAAAATAGAAAATGAGGTAGTTCTGGAAAGCTTATGAGATGGGTTACAACTTTGTAACAGAAAGTTTTGTCCGATTGGGAACAGAAGTAACTGAGATTGTTGGATCAAATCAGTACCTAAGGCAGGGAGGTGCTGTCCAATTGTTCCCAGAAATTCTGTTAACTTTGACATCTCATAACTTTTGAACCAGGACAGATCTTAGGCCAAGCAAATACTGGATGGAAAGATATTGAAGTTAGCTTCAACTTTGATGTTGAGTTCCAGGACTGGTTTTGCTTTTAACCTGGCCTAAATCAGATTGAAATGGAAACTGGTCAAGGCTGTCATGGGAACAGCAGATCAGCAGTCAAATTTGTTTAAAAATTTGAACTATGTTTCCAAGTGTTATGAGTTCAAGGACATATCTTATGTTATAACTCAATGGTTTACTGTTTAAATAAATATTTGACATTTCTCAAATATACTTTTACAGATGGCAGCTGATAAACGGTTGGAGAACGGGTGGGTAGTTTCCCACTGCTCTGACCGTAGCGGCTACCCGGAAGCATTGTGGCAAATGCTCCAATATTTCGGGTACAACGAGATGCCGCAATACTTCGCCAAGGAAGAAGGCGAAGAGGGGAACAAGACGTGGAAGATCCATGTCGAGGTTCCTGCAGGATCTACGCCACCCGGTTGGGTGCCATTCACCGTAACGGTGAGAGGAAGACAACCGGAAGAGATGTGGCAAGTGGCAGCCCGTGACACTATGTCACGTTTCTGCCAACTACACGTGCAGGCTATGGAGGGCACACCATACGCACTCGTTCCGGTGGAGGGGCGAGCTCAGCATGTGTGGGAAGAAAGGTACCTGGAGGCAACAGACCCGAGTTGCCCAAGGTACAACCCCGCGGAGGCAAACCTCAGCCTCCAAATGAGGGCGGGAAACGCTGTGATGGACAGCCAAGCTGTTCATACGGAGCATCTCGCCACCAAGCTCAAGGAGAGCACAAGCCGTGGAGATCATTTCGAGGGTGCTCACAGCGCACTCCGCAATGTGCTCCTTCCGACGATCAAGCGACTGAATGAACAACACAATCAGTTGCGTCGTCTGAAGAAGGCAAAGAAGAAGAGCCGTGTTGACATCGCAGCGTTGTAAGAGCTGGTGCAGACCCTAACCCAGCAGAATGAGGACCTTGCTCAAGAGCGGGACGATGCTATTGAGGAAGGAAAAGGCTGGGAATAGGACTATAACCAAGCTATGGACGAGGTGCATGCCTTGCAGGACCTCGTGCCCCCGGTATTGGGCGTACCGGTAGTCTTGGGTCTTCCAGCCATGGGAGAACCCGGAATGGGAGAAGAGGCGGTAGACCCCGAGCCACCAGCAGAGGTACCGGAGGAGGACGACCCACAGGAGGTCGAGTTCTACTCCGAGTAGGGGGTTACAGTTGCCAAGTAGGGCAGCTAGGGTAGCGTAACCCAACTTTTGTAATCGGTGACATGTCGTGTAGACAGTAGCGTATGTATAGGTAGTGACGACATGAGCACGACTTCTCGGAGATCCGAGAATAATGTATCTTGTATAAAGTTTATGCTTTATCAATATATGTGAATGTTGTGCAAATTGATCATGTGTCACTTCAATACCTACTGTTGCGTATGGAATTTTTAGTAAGACATGTGCTAATTGCTGCTGTTTTGAATTTCAGAATGACGCGTACTCGTGCCAACCCTGACGTTGGGGGTACCAGTCAAGGGGGAGAGACCTCCCAACCACCTCCCGAGGACTCCTCGGGACAGCAGCAGCAACAGCAACAGCAAACACCGCCACCGCCACTACCAACGGTTACATTGGCCGACATTGTCGCGGCAATGGCGGGCTCGCATCAGCAGCACACAGAGTTGCTGCAGACTCTCATCGCCAATACGTCTCGCCCAGAGAGACGTCAAGAT
The DNA here is from genome assembly GCA_030760725.1 of Neostapfia colusana. Lineage (NCBI taxonomy): Eukaryota > Viridiplantae > Streptophyta > Magnoliopsida > Poales > Poaceae > Neostapfia > Neostapfia colusana. The sequence goes on from JASWHV010000011.1 coordinate 25,834,302, forward strand.
CGTGAGGAGCGCCAACAGAGCTCCTACTCCGACTTCCTGGCGACTCATCCCCCTATATTCTCAAGGGCGGATGAACCACTTGACGCGGACAACTGGCTCCGCGCCATAGAGATGAAGTTCGGGCTGCTCCAAATCAGCGAGCAGCGCAAGACTCAGTTCGCGGTCCAGCAGCTCCAAGGATCCGCGAGCGCGTGGTGGGCCAACTTCTGTGCTTCCCAGCCCACCGACCGAGTGATGACCTGGGCGGAGTTCCGGACGGCCTTCAGGGCCTATCATATACCGCCAGGTTTGATGAAGAGGAAGATGCAGGAGTTCCTACACCTGCAACAAGGGAGCCGGAACGCGCTGGAATACTCCAGGGCGTTCAACGATCTCGCGCTCTACGCGTCGTATCACGCGGATACAGACGAGAAGCGGCGGGACCATTTCTACCAGGGGCTTAACCCGCTCCTCAATGACAAGCTGGCGATGTTCAATCACGGCAGCCTCAACGACATCATTGATGCTGCGATTGTTCAGGAGGACTCCGGCAAGGAGTTGGCGGCGGCAGAGCGAAAGCGAAGCGCGCCGCAGAGCAGCGGAGAAGGAGGCGGTCCTTCTCAGAAGTTTCGGATGGTGAATCGCCCACCATCAGGTCCACGCTGGCAGCCACCACAGCGGTCGATGCCGTTCCGCAGTCGGCCGTACTCTTCACCGGCATTCCGGCCGGCACTGCCAGTACCACCGCAACAACAACAGCAGCAGCGGGCGATGCCGCGTGCGTTTGCACCTCCGCAACGCATGCCAGGCTTTCGTCCACCGAGTACTCCACCAGCAGCGGCCACATATTACAAGTGTGGTCGTCCAGGACACTTCGCGAGCAGTTGCCCGGAGGGGCAAGGCGGCGGAGTGGCACCACAGTTTCCGGGGAGGAATCAAACCCGGAACCCTACTAATGCGCGGCGGGCAAAGCCTAGGCCCGTCACTGTCCACCAACTTGCCAATGAGGACGTGCCGGAGGGCGAGCCAATCCTTGCGGGTATGTTCCAACTCCACCAGCATCCCGCTATAGTACTGTTTGATTCAGGCGCCATGCATAATTTTATTAGCCAAGCTTTCATTGCTAAACACAGTTTGCCAATACTACCCACCGATAGTCCATATTTAATTTGTTCACCGGGTGGGAAGATTTCAGCAAGCGTAATGGTCTCCAAAGCACCATTATGCTTAGCGGGTAGAGTGTACCCCACGTCTCTCATTATCTTAGAGGGACAGAAGGTCGATGTCATCCTAGGGATGTCGTGGTTAACCCGCCACGGCGCTGTTTTAGACACCGTCCTTCGAGTCGTGCACTTAAACTCAGAGGTGCACAGTTCTCACTCATTATTTCTGGACAGTCCAGAAATAAAACTTCCAAGTGTCTATCAAGCCACGACCATCAGATTGGAAGATATTTCGGTGGTCCGAGAGTTCCCTGATGTATTCCCGGACGATTTGCCGGGGATGCCACCCGATAGAGAGGTGGAGTTCAAGATTGAACTAGCACCGGGAACCATGCCAATATCCCGAAGGACGTACAAGATGGCGCCCAAGGAGTTGGCTGAACTGAAGACTCAGCTCACGGATCTTCTGGAGAAGGGTTTTATTAGGCCGAGCTCCTCGCCATGGGGCTGTTCGGCATTATTTGTCAAGAAAAAGGATGAAACGTTGCGGCTTTGCGTGGACTACCGTCCATTAAATGCCGTAACCATCAAAAACAAGTACCCGTTGCCACGGATCGACATGTTGTTTGATCAGTTGGTCGAAGCAAAGATCTTTTCCAAGATGGATTTAAGATCCGGGTACCATCAGATTAAGATAAGGGCGGAGGACATTCCAAAGACAGCTTTTTCGACAAGGTACGGACTTTATGAGTACCTGGTCATGTCCTTCGGCCTCACCAATGCTCCAGCTCACTTCATGTACTTAATGAACTCGGTATTCATGCCGGAGCTGGACAAGTTTGTCGTGATCTTCATCGACGACATCCTGGTATATTCCAAGTCGGAGGAAGATCACAAGAAACATCTGCGTATAGTCTTGCAACGGCTGCGAGATCACAAGTTATACGCAAAATTCAGCAAATGCGAGTTTTGGATATCGCAGGTGCCTTTCCTCGGGCATATCATGTCAGCGGAAGGTATCGCTGTGGACCCGAGCAAGATCACACAAGTGCTGAATTGGAAATCCCCGAGAACTGTTCATGAGGTACGGAGTTTCCTCGGACTCGCGGGATATTATCGGAGGTTCATCCCGAACTTCTCGAAGATTGCCAAGCCAATGACAGAGCTGCTGAAGAAGGCTACCAAATATGTTTGGAGTCCAACATGTGAAGCAGCATTCAAGGCTTTAGTCAAGCACCTGACATCAGCACCGGTTTTGGTGCAGCCAGACACAACAAAACCGTTCGATGTGTACTGCGATGCATCCGGCATTGGGCTCGGATGTGTGCTGATGCAAGACCGAAGAGTGGTCGCGTATGGATCACGGCAGCTTAGGAACCATGAGCAGAATTATCCAACTCACGACTTGGAGCTCGCTGCCGTGGTACTCGCACTCAAAATGTGGAGGCACTACCTACTCGGTAACCTCGTACATTTATATACCGACCACAAAAGCCTCAAGTACATATTCACTCAGAAGGAGCTGAATATGAGGCAACGAAGATGGTTAGAACTGATAAAGGATTACGAGATAGAAATCCATTATCATCCGGGCAAGGCAAACGTAGTGGCAGATGCGCTGAGCCGCAAGTCACACGTCAATAATCTGACCATCACACCGTTGGAAGAGAGCGAACCACCACTACATGTGATTCCACACGGAGCTCTCTACAACCTAGCTTTGATCCCCACCATCCGTGAAGAAATAGCGGCAGCCCGGAAGAATGACAAGGGCATGTCACATTTACGGAGACGTGTAGATAGTGGGGAGTTGAAATGTTTCCGGAAGGACGGAGACGGCGTCCTATGGTTCAAGGACCGGATCGTCGTACCCCGAAACCCGGAGTTACGGAAGAAAATCTTTGATGAGGCTCACTTATCAAAATTTTCTATTCACCCCGGCAGCAACAAAATCTATCAAGAACTCAGAAGCAAGTTTTGGTGGACACGGATGAAGCGTGAGACTGCAAAATACGTGTCCGAGTGTGATACATGTCGGAGGATGAAGGCAGACCACATGCGGAAACCGGGACTGCTGCAACCACTGGGCATTCCTGCCTGGAAGTGGGAGGACGTGAGCATGGACTTCATCGTCGGTTTACCCACCACCTTGCAGAAACATGATTCGGTGTGGGTGATCGTCGATCGGCTCACCAAAGTTTCCCATTTCATCCCGGTCAACACCAACTACAACGCCATGAAGTACGCTGAACTGTACATCTCACGGATCCTATGCTTATACGGCGTACCCCGTACTATCATATCGGATCGGGGCACTTTATTTGTGTCCCGTTTTTGGGAGCAGCTACACGCTGCCTTGGGGACGAAGCTGATCCGTAGTTCAGCCTACCACCCGCAGACGGATGGGCAAACCGAGCGGGTAAATCAAATCCTAGAAGACATGCTACGAGCTTGCGCTATCAACCACGGCAAGAATTGGGATGATCACTTGCCGTTAGCCGAGTTCTCGTACAACAATGGGTACCAAGCCAGCATCAAGATGGCGCCCTACGAGGCGCTATACGGAAGAAAATGCCGCACACCATTGAACTGGTGTGAGTCTGGCGAAAGGGTTACCTTCGGGATTGACCTTGTCAACAACACGGAAGAAAAGGTTCGACTAATTCAAGCGAACCTAAAAGCCGCTCAATCCCGTCAGAAACAGTATGCGGACCGGAGAAGGCGCCCATTACAATTCGAAGTTGGAGATCACGTATATCTACGGGTGTCTCCAATGAAGGGCGTAAACAGATTTGGGTTGAGAGGAAAGTTGGCACCCCGATTCATCGGTCCATTTCAGATTACCGAAAGATGTGGATCAGTGGCATACCGGCTGAAATTACCAGAAGCACTTTCCGGTGTGCACGACGTCTTTCATATTTCCCAGCTGAGGAAGTGTCTTAAGATATCAACTACCGTTCAGCTGTAAGACATTGAAGAACTACAACCGGATCTCACCTATCGGGAGGAACCGGTGCAGGTTATTGATGAAAAGGCCCGAACCACACGCAACCGTACGTTGTGGTTCTACAAGGTTCTATGGAGTAATCACTCCATGGACGAAGCGACATGGGAGAGCGAAGAATTCCTTCGCACTAACTACCCCGACTTTTTCACGTCGCATATCCGGTAATTTTTCCACCGTCCTCTCTCTCATTTTCACCTTATAATCTCGGGACGAGATTCTTTTAAGGGGGGAGGAATGTAAGGGCCTCAGTTTTTGACACACATTTGCAGTGTTCATCACCACACCACACACCTCATTTGAGGAAGAATGATGAACACAAATGAAGAGCAAGTAACAATTATCAACATGCTCATTAGAGAACAAACTTACACATTGCAAAAGTGGTATTTCCCACATGTGATATAGATGGGCTGGACATATGAAAACTCCTACACTTTGCTAAGGATGTCCATGCCAAGTTTCACCCAAATTCAAAACCTTTTTGAGGTCAGTTTGGGTATAGTTAGGAAGAGGACAGTTTGAAACCATATTCAAATTCAAACTGTTTTTATCCCATGATTTAAAAGTGGAAGGCATATTCTTACTCAGCACATTTTTGAGAGCTCACACACCAATTTTCACTCCATTTGGAGTTGATCTTGACATGAGCTAAGGGGGAGAAATTCAAACTTTATTTGAATTTCAAACTGAACTTGTGCTGAAATTCATTCAAACCAAACCTCATTTGAACTTGGATCAATTCAAATGGCTCATGGGTGAATAATTTGAATTGCCAAGGGTAGTATGGGGTTCACTGTTTACAACAGTGATTAGGAGTAAATTTCAGAGGTTAAAATGAGGGGTGGGACCCACATGTCAGCCTCTACTTCAACACAAACCGACTGAAACGCAGCTCCATCGGTTCCCGGGTGCAGTGTGCGCGCGCCACCGAGGGGGCAGCTGGCGCCAGCTCCTGCTGCGCGCCCCAAGCCGGAGACCAGTCGCCGGGCTACTTATCCCCTCCCCGGCGTGCTTCAGTCGCCCATTCCCCGAGCTGCTGACGTGCACGACCGGTTCTTCCACTGCCATCGCCGCCGCCTGAGCTCACGTTTGATCAAGCCCGATCACTCGCGAGCACCGCCTCCTCCACAGCAAAACGGCACCAAGAGATCGTGAGCAACCTCCTAGACGCCGTGTTGGCCAGTGAGCAAGCGTCCTCGAGCTGTACCGAACCATTTCTCCGGCGAACCAAGCATCGCCGCCGATCGGGCTCTCGTGGACAGCACAGCACAGCCGTTGTCACGTCCTCTTCTCTACACAAGAAAGGTGCGTGATTGTATGTAGATGGAGTAGCCAAAAGCCGTTTGGCGATTGATCAACCCTCGGCCGAGAATTTCCAAATTTACTCTTGATCAGTTCATAAGGACCGAGCTCACCTTCGGGTGAAATTCGTGCTCTATGCACGAGGGTTGGACGAGCTCGTTACCTAGTAGCTTCTATGCACGATAGCGCCCATGCTCGAACTGGAATTAGAGAAAACCATCAAGAATCGGCCATGATATGGCTGTTTTCCCCGCCGCCATGGCTGAACACCTCGGCTCACCGTCGAGAGCCTAGTTGCCGGCATTTCTAGCTTCCACCCAGCCCTGGTTCGTGTTTCCCATGCTCTACTGATGCTCTCCGACCGATTTCCGGTCGATTTGGTGCACGGGAGAGCGGGACCGACCTCACCGGAACCCTAGCAGGTGCTGTCATCGGTGCGCACGGGTTTCCGGTCATCGCCGGCGGCCGGCGACCCCACCATCGAGTCCAGGGGGTCAGTAAAGAGGCAGGCGGCAAGTTTCGGGCCGGGGGTGGCCGGGAACTCAGTTCCAGCGAGGGTCGCCGGAGATCGCCGCCGCCGCGCAGTTGGCGCGAGGAGGGAGACGACGCACTGTGTGCGGGGCCCACAAGCCAGAGTTTAAACTTTTTCCCGAATTTCAGTTTCAGTTCAAACTTCAAATCCTTATAACTTTGGCTAGAAAGCTCCAAATTGAGTGAACCAAATTTTGCTGGATTCAGCTCTCCGAGTACTTTCCAGCAAATCAAGTTTCACTTCATGAAAACCCTTAATTTTACAGAATTAATTCCTCAAAGTTTAAAATGTTAGGAATTTTAACTGGAGAATCCTGTGGAGGAAAATCCTGAAATTTATCTGGGATATTCACCAAAATATCCCTGAACTACCATAAAAATTTCAGATCTATTTGAGCTCATTTAGTCCACCTAATGGTGTGATTAGTGAAACTGTTCCAGAGAAAATAGAAAATGTTCAGAAACATTTTCAGAATTTTCTCTGAAATTGTTTAGCTCATATCTTTAGTTAGGGACTTCCAAATTAAGTGAGACCAACTCCATTAGAACCCTCTGAAAATCTAGTTTTCAGAAAGTCATAGTTTGTCTCATGAAAATTCCTAGAACACCCTAAGAGTTCCAATTAAGGTCAAGGACATAATTAATTGTGGAGGGCTCAAATGAGCTTTGCTGCAACTAAAACTTGACCAAGTCTCTGTTTAGGTTGTAACCAAGCCACAGTAAAAGTTTCACAGTCATTAGGTCTGTCTAGCAAAGGTTATAGACTTCACAACTTAAAAGATAATGCAAATGCATTTAAATTAATACATACATTGCTCTTATCATGTAGTCGCTAAGGTCGAGGAGGAACCCGAAGTTCTAGACTTCGTTACTCCGGAGGAACAGCTAGCCTACGACCAAGAGCAGCAAGGCAAGCTCCGGTTTGCATTAACCATTTTACAAATTTTTATTGTTTTGAGCACATACTTGTTTCCTTTATTCTGTGCATTAGAGTCTTGTTTGGAAACCCCACTGCATAGCCAAGAAAACCATGGGTTGGGGTTTAGGATTGCAAACCCCGTTAGCTACCGCATTGCTAGGATAGAGTAGGATTCGGTACAAGTCGAGTAGTTGGAACTACTTGCGAGAATAGGCTAGAGGCACATTGCTCGGGTAGAGATAGCACATGATACACATGGCAAGAAAATGAGACCGAGCGGAGAGTAAGGGCAGCAGGACTTTGGGGCCTGTGGGCTGTAGCTCCACTTGTGTCGATTGAGGACCGAGCCGTGTGCGGGCCTGTTGAACAAGCTAGAACAGTACCGAAGACCTACCGGCTATATGGGAACCGGGAAACTGATGTAACTCGGGTAGCTGGTTATTGAGGCATTGCCCGTCGTTCAGAGGGTAGGTTGAGAGCTTGAGGTGTAAATCGGCTGGCGGCACGGAGATGCGCGTGCAGAGACCTCTTGCTCGGGACGATGGGACCGGTTCAATATTTGGCTAACGGGTGAAAGGTAGTCGCGTACGGCGTCCGTGATGGTTGTTGTAGGCAACATCGAGTACGGGCGTACGTGACGGGTTGTTCGGGTAACCCTGCAGGTGTAAATCGATTATAATCGCCGTCCCTCGCGGTCAGTGAGTACCACTTGTTCACTGTACCGTGACGTAGAAAGAACAGGGTAGTTACATGTTAAAATGTTGCTGATTGAAAGCTGGACAGTGATTGTTAATGATATGCTGTAGCTTAGAGCTAATTAAAGTTCTTTTCAACTTTGGGCAAAGTACATGAGAGAAATGCGTTTCTTGTTTGATTGCGGCTCTCTCATGTGCCTTAGCGTAAGGTTCTCCACAACCTGCTGCTAAAACTTGAAAGTAAGGTTCTACTAATTAGGCGAGTCCTTGCAAATGATTTTTACCTCATGCAACCCATTACCCTCATGTAGAAGTTCCATGTTTAGATGAGACGGGTCAGACTTGCTGAGCCTTCGTGCTCACTGCTTGTGTTTGAAGCTTTTGCAGGGTTCTATGAGGAAGGGACTCCCGAAGAAGAGACGGAACCCCAGGAGGGGAACCCCGTCGAGTGGGAGTCGTGCACGCCGCAGAGTTAGTGTGCGTGTGTGCTAGCAAGGACACGTTCAAGGGCTGAACGTGCACTTGATGCTTAGTCTACACCCGCGAGTGTAGACTAAACTTATTTTGATGTAAACATGTTCATAAACTTGTTTATGTAATAAAAGTTCTGCTTCCGCTTTGTACCTTTGACGTGTGTTATCCGGTGCTGTGCAACGCAGCACCCCTCAGCGTGATCCTGGCTCGACAGGACCAATGGGGTCGTGTCATTCCGGTGAAGGCAATGCGTGACGGGGCTCGTCGGCAGGCTCACTGGCGACTGAACTCCGGCGAGGGAGGTGGTGGTCCAACTCGGCGAGTTGGGGGCTAGGGCCTCCAAGTCGTCAACTTGGGAGGTGGAAAAAGAAAAAGGTACGTGGTTGTTGCCAAGGGGTTTTGGGTTCTATTTATAAGGGGTTCAGAAAGTGTCCTACTCAAATCGGAGCTCAAATAAGAGTCCTATTCAATTTGTTTTGGATCTTAACGACTTATCTCCAATTGATTTGGTGCGGCAGCAACGTGGGGGACACCGTGTCGGTACCCTCCGTACCGGGAACTCCTGCGCACAGGAGGAAAAACCGCCTAAGGACCTCGTATCTCTGCAGTGGTGAGCTCCAGATGTGCCACGTGTCCATCGGGGGCCGGTCCTTGCTTCTCCTCAAAGGCGAGCTCCGGACCTGCCACGCGTCCAGCGGGGCAGGGCCTCCCTTTTCCTCAGAGGCAAGCTCCACATGCGCCACGTGTCTGGCAGGGCAGGGCCTTCCTTTTCCTCAAAGGCGAGCCCCGCGTGCGCCACGTGTCTGGCGGGGCAGGGCCTCCCCTATCTACAGAGGCGAGCTCCGGTGGTGACACGTGTCCAATAGCATCGAATCTCCCTTCTCCTCGGAGGTGAGCTCTGAGGGACACGTGTCCAGCAGTGTCGGACCTCCCTTCTCCTCGGAGGTGAGCTCCGAGGACGACTGTCACACCCGGTTTTTCCGAAGAACAACCAAGTGAATATCACATGTATGCCAGGATCATTTTCTCATACATGTGATGACAAATAGTGAAGCATCATTTATTACAAGCCAGGTGTCGAATATAAGTAAGTCTTACATAGTAAATGTCTCGATGGACAATAATAAGTTCATCACAAGTAAATAAACTAGCAGCGGAATATTATTCTTTAGGGCTCCATCACAGGCGTTGCCCGGGGGTCTTCATGAACCTAAAAACCTTCCTCGAGTCCAAAGTCTTGGTCGTTATACACCACCTCATTATCTTGACCTGAGCAGCAATATAAACCAACAAATATGCAAGGTTGAGTACCAATGGTACTCAGCAAGTGTGGGAAAATTATATCATGCATGGCTAGAACAAGGAGAGGTTGAACTCATGGTTAAAGCACTACGCAATTAATACCTATCACCTTAGCTTATTAAGCACCTACATTGCTACACAGGTGAAATGGTCCCAATCTCCCATCCCATCATCATAACCCAATAACCATAACATCATTTCCAATGTTAAGCTCCCCGCTTAACATCCACAACTCCCAAAAACCTTCACTCCTCTAATCATGAATAAGTCCAGGCCGCTCTTAACCGTGAGCACGGCTGTCAAGACAGTTTTGACTCTGCAGAGTTTGTACCACTGTACCCACAAGTAGTGATTTCATCCCCCGTTGCCGGGTGGACTAAAAGAACCTCCATTATGCCAGTGGCTACGATCCACATTCACACTTCCCAGGTGTGTGGCCAAGAGATCACTACGAAGCCTTTACAAAGGGATACCCGACGAGCGTGGGCCCACTGAGGTTTCACCCCTAACAGCATACAAGAGGCTCCAACCCCGCTGCAGTGGCCCCCTCTTGAGCCTTGCGGTTCATATGGTAGTCCAGCTGACACCCTACTCCCCGCACCATCCAACACACCCATACTACGCCGGGGATACACCTAATTAATTGGCCAAGCTGCCCCATCTCAGCATGTGGTTGGCACTGTAAAGCCGGGTTACATGCTCCATGAACCGGTCCTTAGGATCCAGGCAAGTACTAAACACAAACCCGAGTCTCGTGCACCCAGCACACAACCAAAACATCCAACTTGCCTTGATCCCTACCTCTACATAACTCACAATATCTCATTCAAGAGTATGGTAATATAAACTGATGATCTCATATCCCAAATATCCCATTCTAAGCATGGCTAAGCATATGCATGTAAATAAATGACATGACAAAATAAATCCCAACCCAAGCTACAAGGAAACAAGGTAATGCAATTCTAGGGAAACTTTCCTAGCATGGGTTTCATATTTCATTTGACAATGCAAATAATTCTATCTACACATCCTAGCATAGGATCAAAGTGGTCAAGGACACTTGCCTCCTTCTTGCTGCTCTTGAAATGGGTAGTCCTGATCTTGGAAACTGATAGCTTGCTCTTGAACAGGTTCTACTTCATACCATCACACATAGCAAAAGGAAAACAACAATCATAAGACATAGTTCACACTTCTACTTCATACAAACCACACATTCACATTTATGAAATTTTCTTTACCATTTTATGTGTTGTGGATACTCTATGTGTGTTGATTTGGGGCTTGCACACACTTTTATTTACATGTGTATGATTCCTACTTTGGTGTTCATATTTATACTCACATACTATATATATATATATATGTATATATGTGTGTTTCAGTTTTAAATAAATTCCTTATATATTAAACTACCAAGTATGTATGAAGAGTATTTTTCTTCTCCATATGTGCCTTCATAATTTCTATCAACCCTAAACTGAATTCTTTGTACTTTAGAAACTCCATTTATCATTTACTAGTTTCTATATTTTCAGATTTATATTCGTATGCATAATTGTGCATTTTATTATTAAATTAGTAATACACACTCCCTAAACAGATTAGGTTCTGGTCCTAAATAATTTAAGATCATATTTTGGACCTTGGCTTCTGATGTATACTATTTCATAATTATTTTTCCTATTTTTCTTTAACTATTCTTTACTTAAGAATGTGTCCCTATACTATTAAATGTGAATAATATATGAAACAGATTTATTTCAGCCCCAAAAATATATTTTTATCTCACTCCAAAGTTTTCTAAGTACTGAGAAAGTTTTTAATAATTTTGACAATTAGGTTTGTCCCCCTTTTTAATATTTAAACACTAGTTACATATTCAATTTTCTAAATTAAATACTAAACAGGGCTAAAATAATGAATTCACCCCATTACAGGGTATATAATATTATTTTCATAATCTCCAGGGGTCTAGCTACACTTTTCAGAGGTGTTTTTCTTAATTTCTATTAAGTCTAGGGCTAAAACTGATTTTTAAATGAATTTACATGATTTTCTGGAGTTCCAGGGGCTAGATCTGAAGTTTCCGGGGCTAGCTCTCAATTCCAGAGAACCCCAGGGGGTAGCACGTAAGAATTCCAGTCTTTATAACGCGGGGCTGACGTGGACCGTCTGATTTTAAACCGACGGCTGAGATTATAACATCGAACCGGTACGCAGGGTTTTAAAGTCTACCGTGCGATTTAAAATAAACGGCGCACAAGCGGCCACGTCGCTCTGATCGAGCGCGGGCGGCGCTGCCGGCGGCGGGAAGCGGCGATCTCGCCGGAAACTTTCGGATCCTCGAGAATTCTGCCTAGAACTGAGATCTTATGGCCTAGATCGGTAGAGGGGAGGTCAGGGATCTCACCTCGGGGGTTTTCTCGAGCTCGGGGGTCCTGGAAAGTGCTCGGCAGCGAGGTCCGAGGCAAAACCACGGCGAAGCTCGTCGGAGCTGGATTTGCACCGTAAGTCTTCGGGTTTTCTGCACCTACAAAGTTCCCCGGAGGCGGTGGATCAAGACCAACGAGTTAGATCAGAGTTTCCGAGCTTAGATCGGCCAGAATTCACCGGCGAAGTCTCGGTGCTCACCGGAGTGAAAATCGGCGATCGCGTGAGAAAAACTGATCGGATCGGTTGTTTTTATAGCCGGGGGAGGGCGGTGGTTCTGTTGTGATCGAGTTAGAGTCCTCAGGGTCCAGAATTCGGCTGTGAGACGCGGTTTCCCGATCGGTTGCGATCGCGCGCGCGGGGGAGAAGTCCGGGGTCGCGGGGTTAGGGATGACAGGCGGGTCCCACCCGTCAGCGAGGGGCAGCGCGGCGGGCGCGGGGGCGGGCTGCGCGGGGGTTTGCTGGGCCGGCTGGGGTTTCGGCCCACTGGCCAGTTTTTTTCCGGTTTTCCTTTTTCTTTTTCCATTTCTTTTCTGTTTTGAGTCTATTTTGAATTCCAGTTTGAATTTGAATTTTTGCAAAACATGCAACACGTCCAAAAATTTCTAAATTCCCCTCTGAACATGGTTTATGGTTCTAAATCAAAATTTGAGTTTTGACTAAAAATTTGGGGTGTTACAGCTCTACCCCCCTTAAAAGAAATCTCGTCCTCGAGATTGGTGTTTCTAAGAAAACAATTCCGGAAATTGTGCCTTGAGCTCATCTTCCCGTTCCCAGGTGGCTTCCTCTTCTAAGTGATGCTTCCACTGCACCTTGCACATCCTGATTCTCTTATTTCTGGTGAGGCGTTCCATCGTCTCCAAAATCTTGTATGGTTGCTCGGCATAAGACAAATCCTCAGCTACATCCACTTCATTCATGGGTAACACCTCCTCAGGCGTCCTCAGACATTTCTTGAGTTGCGACACATGGAACACATCGTGCACGTCCGACAGATGAACCGGCAACTCTAGTTGGTACGCCACTTCGCCTTTTTTTTTCCAAAACTTGAAAGGGTCCGATGTATCGAGGTGACAACTTCCCTTTCACCTTGAACCGACGAAGTCCTCTGATAGGGGACACCTTGAGATAAACATAGTCTCCCACGTTGAAAACGAGCTCTCTTCTTCGTACATCAGCATAACTCTTTTGGCGTGTCTGTGCTATCCTCAAGTTGTTGCGAATCTCTCTCACCTTTGCCTCGGCTTCTTGTAGCACTTCTGGACCAAACACCTTACTTTCTCCTGTTTGGTTCCAAAATAGGGGAGTTCTGCACTTCCTTCCATACAAAGCTTCAAACGGTGACATCTTCATACTAGCTTGATAACTGTTGTTATAGGAAAACTCCGCATACGGTAGGTTCTTGTCCCAACTCCTATTGTTTTTGAGTGCACATGCCCTTAACATATCTTCAAGGATCTGATTGGTTCTCTCCGTCTGCCCGTCCGTTTGGGGATGATAGGCAGAGCTGAAATTCAGATGGGTTCCCATGGTTTCATGCAACTTCTGCCAAAACCTCGAGGTGAACTGTGTCCCTCGGTCCGACACTATCTTCTTTGGCACTCCATGGTAACACACAATCCTTGACATGTACAATTCTGCCAATTTGGATCCGCTGTAGCTTTCTTTCACTGGAATGAAATGAGCTACCTTGGTTAGCCGATCAATAATGACCCATATTGAATCATACCCGGATTGGGTCCTAGGCAATCCCACGACAAAATCCATGCTGATTTCTTCCCACTTCCATTCAGGCACTTTGAGTGGTTGCAATAATCCCGCGGGTCGTTGATGTTCCGCTTTCACCAACTGACATGTGTCACATAGGGCAACATGTTCCGCGACATCTCGCTTCATGCCATACCACCAATACCTGCCTTTGAGGTCCTGGTACATCTTCGTACTCCCAGGATGAATGGAATAGTCAGAATCGTGAGCTTCCTTCAAAATTAATTCACGGATCTCCTTTACTTCTGGCACACAGATCCTTTTCCCGTGCCACACCGTTCCCTGTTCATCCTCTCTAAAACCAGGAGCTTTATTTTCCTTGATAAGCTGTCTGATCTCTTGTATCTTCTCATCATTCTTTTGGCCCTCGCGTATGTCTTGCTCGAGTGTGGAGTCCACTTCCATGGCGATGGCTTCACCACTATTTACTAGACATAGATTGAGCCTTATAACCTCGTCCTTCAATTCTGCAGGCATGTCCTTCAAGCTCAACTTATTGACCTGCACTTTCCGACTCAAAGCATCGGCCACGACGTTTGCTTTCCCGGGATGATAGTTGATGCCCACATCAAAGTCATTGATTAGCTCTAACCATCTCCTTTGTCTGAGGTTGAGATCAGGCTGTGTGAATATGTACTTCAAACTCTTATGATCCGTATATATCTCTGTCCTCTTCCCCATCAAATAGTGCCGCCAAATTTTCAACGCGTGTACCACTGCAGCTAGTTCTAGGTCATGTGTAGGATAGTTCTTCTCGTGCTTCCGAAGCTGCCGGGATGCATATGCCACGACATGTCCTTCTTGCATGAGAACACATCCCAACCCGTTTCCAGAGGCATCGCAGTACACTGTGAAATTCTTCTGCATATCTGGCATAACCAACACTGGGGCTGTTGTCAATCTCTTCTTTAGCTCCTGAAAGCTCGTATCGCACTGTGGCGTCCAGGTGAATGTGATTCCCTTTTCCAACAGTTTGGTGAGAGGTCTCGAGATCTTGGAGAATCCCTCAATAAACCGTCGATAGTATCCAGCCAATCCCAAAAAGCTTCGAACTTCCCCGACATTTTCAGGGGTTTTCCACTTCTGGATATCTTCGATTTTGGCGGGATCTACGGAGATTCCTCCCTCCGAGATTATATGTCCTAAAAAGGGAACTCTCTTCAGCCAAAACTCACACTTGCTCAACTTAGCATATAGTTGGTGTTCTCTCAGCCTCTGTAACACCAACCTTAGATGTTTCTCATGTTCTTCTTCATCTTTGGAGAAGACGAGAATATCATCTATGAAAACCACCACAAATTTGTCCAGATATTCCATGAATACCTTGTTCATGAGGTACATGAAATATGCCGGGGCATTGGTTAGCCCGAAAGGCATGACAGTGTATTCATACAGTCCGTACCGAGATACGAAAGCTGTCTTGGGAATATCAGATTGCCTTATCTTGAGTTGGTGGTATCCCGACCTGAGATCAATTTTCGAGAACACGCAAGCTCCCCTCAACTGATCAAACAAGTCTTCAATGCGGGGTAATGGATACTTGTTCTTGATGGTCACCTCATTCAAGGAACGGTAATCCACGCATAACCTTTGAGTTCCATCTTTCTTAGGCACAAATATTACCGGAGCTCCCCATGGTGAGGAACTAGGGCGAACATACCCTTTTTCCATCAATTCCCTCAAATGATCCTTGAGCTCTTCTAGCTGCTTGGAGTCCATTCGATAAGGTCTCTTGTATATCGGGGCTGTTCCCGGTACTAGCTCGATTGCGAATTCCACGTCACGTTCGGGAGGCATTCCTGGCAACTCCTCCGGAAAAACATCTGGATATTCCTTGATAGTCCTGATTTCCTCAACTTTCACCTCCACTTGATTTAATTTAATGTCTCTCCTAGGCTCGTGTATCGTTATGAACTTTACTCTTGCGCCACTAGGGTGAGTTAGTTCCACCGTTCTGGTCGAACAATGGATGATTCCTTTATGTTTGGTCAACCAATCCATACCCAAAATAATATCTATCCCTTGTGAATCGATCACTATGAGGTTAGCGGTAAATACTACCCCATTAATGTCTAGGTTCACTTTGGGACACACTTGTCTTGTCCTTATTTCTCCACCTGGAGAGTTTACCGCTAGCATATGGTTCATTTGTGTGGTTGCTAGGTCATGCTTCTTAACAAACCCTTGAGCAATGAACGAATGGGTAGCACCAGAATCAAACAGCAGAGTTGCAAGGTGTAAATTGGCAGGAAACTTACCAACTACCACGTCGGGTGCCTCTTGTGCTTCCTCCATAGTGACGTGGTTCACCCGTCCTCTCATTACGTTCTGCTGCTGTGGCTGCGTGGGCTTCTTCTTTGGACACTTATGGGCGTAGTGCCCCACTTCACCACAGCTGAAACATTGCACCCCAATCTTAGATGCTTGGCCCTTGTTGTCTTGGGGTTGGTTTGGGGGTCCTTGCACTGCTGGTCGAGGTGGATATGCGGGGCGAGGCTGCTGCACAAACTGACGTTGCGGCTGTGCTGGTGCTGCGGGAGGCCTGTAGTTTGGGTTGTACCCTCTTGGTGCTGAATAGGGTACCGCAGCACGGCTCGTCTGCCCCGTAGGTTGCTGCATCATACGTGGGCGGGTGTTGCTCCCTGAGGCTTGATGTGACCACCCAGCCTTCCTCTTATTCTCATTTTCCAGGGCCTTTAGCTTTCTTTCCACCACAAACGCTCTGTCCACCATCTTTTGAAAGCTTTCATACTCATTGGAGGACATTGCACACTGCATTTCTGCGGTAAGTCCTTCCACGAAACAATCTTGTTTCTGCTCATCTGTCTCTATGTCTCGTGGAGCATAACGGGATAGTTGAGTGAATTTAGTGAGGTATTCCCTCACCGTCATGTTTCCCTGCTGCAGTCCCAAAAACTCTTTCCTCTTGTTTTTGAGTTCACCTCTTGGGATGTAATGGTTGCGGAAGCTACGCTTGAACTCTTCCCAAGTGATGCTCTCCGGGTCATGATGGGCGGCCACGTAGGCGGTCCACCAATCAGCAGCAGGTCCTTGCAATTGATGAGAGGCAAACAGCACCCTCTCATACCCTTGGCATTGTATGATCCTCATCTTACTTTCAATGGTCTTCAGCCAATCATCTGCCTCCAGGGGTTCAGCAGCACTTGCAAACTTTGGAGGTTGAGTTCCTAGAAACTCACTCAACCTTGGTTGGCGTGGTGCAGCTTGTGGAGGTGAAACTTGATGCAAGTTGGCCACTACTTGAGTCAAGTTCTGGATGAGCTGATTTTGATTCTCCAGCATTTGGTGGAGAGGATCAACTTCTTCACGGCGACCACCCCGGTTCTGGCCTCCAGAAAGATGAGAGTTGCATGCCTCATCATTGTTGTTGGCGGGGTTGGCAGCACGTCCTTTTCCTCTTCCGGCCATCTGGTAGAATCAACAAATGTTAATTTGAAAGCATTTAGTATCATCTTACTACTTTCACTTGTTTGTACTCTGAAGTGTTGAAGTTTTGTTAAAATCTTACGAGGGTTTTATATCTCACACCCAATAAATGCACTATTATTTCCTGTGGGTTCACACACCAAAGCAAAACAATCTGAAGACGAGGCTGTGGACACTTGCTCATGGCTTCCACAACTCACGTCACACACCAAGCATTATCACACCATTAACTACGTAACGACTCGACTACTCGACCTCTTGCTAGCTAGGGGAAAGACTCTACACTACTCATCCTCTTGAGCTGGCTCCTCGGGATCTTCCTCCTCATTTCGGCTACCTTCTGACTCTGCTTTGGGGGGGGGGGGAGGCTGCTGGTGGAGAAGTGCGACGACGCCTGATCGCTCGGCGATCCGGGGAGTCAGGGGTCCATGGATCACTTATGGTGACACACAGTTCATTCCCATCTCCTCTTTCTCTCGCCTTTAAGCAAGCTCGCAGCAATGCCTCTGTCTCCTTCAGGGTATCTCGGACATCCTGAAGCTCTTGTTGACACTCCTGCAGTCGAGTGCTGAGCATAGCAGCATCCTCCAAGCACAAGTCCATGTGCTCATGGGAAGTCCCTTGCTGCACCGGTGGGTACTTGTACTCCGTGGTACCACTCTCACGTTGGAGAACATACATGTACTCAGTTTTGTCCAAGTGGCGACGATAGATGTGGCTCTGGCAGGTGATGGCCTCCCAAGTGACATCTCTCTCCGCGTCAACTTGTGTTGCTCGACAAGCTGGAGAGTGGTGGATCTTAAGCAGCTGATTTTCATGTATAATCCTCATCTCCGAACTCCATTCTTCCCTCTTCTCACGGATGGTCCTGGTGGAGTTATAGTGGATGATGAGCTTGCCCGTATTGCCGGCGGCTTCGAGCATACGTCGAAGACGGCGCAACAAATCTCCCACCGCCAATCCGTAGGAAAGGTACGTCACTGGACGACCCTCCTCCCTTTCAGCAAGGGCAACTACGGGAACTCTCCCTCCCGTGGATTTACGAGCGGTGCGAATCATGCGAACCATCTAAAACAAAAGAATTTAAAATTAGGTTAGATAAGATTTCAAACAAAAATCCTATTTTTGAATGAAAGTTGGGGTAAGATGAAGGAAATGACTCTTTTGCTAACACTTTTTCACCCACACCTTGGAAAATAGTTTTTAAGAAAATAGGGCCCTTAAATACGTCCATTTCTACCTAGGTCCACGTTCCTACGGGCAACCTTGGCTCTGATACCACCTCTGTCACACCCGGTTTTTCCGAAGAACAACCAAGTGAATATCACATGTATGCCAGGATCATTTTCTCATACATGTGATGACAAATAGTGAAGCATCATTTATTACAAGCCAGGTGTCGAATATAAGTAAGTCTTACATAGTAAATGTCTCGATGGACAATAATAAGTTCATCACAAGTAAATAAACTAGCAGCGGAATATTATTCTTTAGGGCTCCATCACAGGCGTTGCCCGGGGGTCTTCATGAACCTAAAAACCTTCCTCGAGTCCAAAGTCTTGGTCGTTATACACCACCTCATTATCTTGACCTGAGCAGCAATATAAACCAACAAATATGCAAGGTTGAGTACCAATGGTACTCAGCAAGTGTGGGAAAATTATATCATGCATGGCTAGAACAAGGAGAGGTTGAACTCATGGTTAAAGCACTACGCAATTAATACCTATCACCTTAGCTTATTAAGCACCTACATTGCTACACAGGTGAAATGGTCCCAATCTCCCATCCCATCATCATAACCCAATAACCATAACATCATTTCCAATGTTAAGCTCCCCGCTTAACATCCACAACTCCCAAAAACCTTCACTCCTCTAATCATGAATAAGTCCAGGCCGCTCTTAACCGTGAACACGGCTGTCAAGACAGTTTTGACTCTGCAGAGTTTGTACCACTGTACCCACAAGTAGTGATTTCATCCCCCGTTGCCGGGTGGACTAAAAGAACCTCCATTATGCCAGTGGCTACGATCCACATTCACACTTCCCAGGTGTGTGGCCAAGAGATCACTACGAAGCCTTTACAAAGGGATTCCCGACGAGCGTGGGCCCACTGAGGTTTCACCCCTAACAGCATACAAGAGGCTCCAACCCCGCTGCAGTGGCCCCCTCTTGAGCCTTGCGGTTCATATGGTAGTCCAGCTGACACCCTACTCCCCGCACCATCCAACACACCCATACTACGCCGGGGATACACCTAATTAATTGGCCAAGCTGCCCCATCTCAGCATGTGGTTGGCACTGTAAAGCCGGGTTACATGCTCCATGAACCGGTCCTTAGGATCCAGGCAAGTACTAAACACAAACCCGAGTCTCGTGCACCCAGCACACAACCAAAACATCCAACTTGCCTTGATCCCTACCTCTACATAACTCACAATATCTCATTCAAGAGTATGGTAATATAAACTGATGATCTCATATCCCAAATATCCCATTCTAAGCATGGCTAAGCATATGCATGTAAATAAATGACATGACAAAATAAATCCCAACCCAAGCTACAAGGAAACAAGGTAATGCAATTCTAGGGAAACTTTCCTAGCATGGGTTTCATATTTCATTTGACAATGCAAATAATTCTATCTACACATCCTAGCATAGGATCAAAGTGGTCAAGGACACTTGCCTCCTTCTTGCTGCTCTTGAAATGGGTAGTCCTGATCTTGGAAACTGATAGCTTGCTCTTGAACAGGTTCTACTTCATACCATCACACATAGCAAAAGGAAAACAACAATCATAAGACATAGTTCACACTTCTACTTCATACAAACCACACATTCACATTTATGAAATTTTCTTTACCATTTTATGTGTTGTGGATACTCTATGTGTGTTGATTTGGGGCTTGCACACACTTTTATTTACATGTGTATGATTCCTACTTTGGTGTTCATATTTATACTCACATACTATATATATATATATATATGTATATATGTGTGTTTCAGTTTTAAATAAATTCCTTATATATTAAACTACCAAGTATGTATGAAGAGTATTTTTCTTCTCCATATGTGCCTTCATAATTTCTATCAACCCTAAACTGAATTCTTTGTACTTTAGAAACTCCATTTATCATTTACTAGTTTCTATATTTTCAGATTTATATTCGTATGCATAATTGTGCATTTTATTATTAAATTAGTAATACACACTCCCTAAACAGATTAGGTTCTGGTCCTAAATAATTTAAGATCATATTTTGGACCTTGGCTTCTGATGTATACTATTTCATAATTATTTTTCCTATTTTTCTTTAACTATTCTTTACTTAAGAATGTGTCCCTATACTATTAAATGTGAATAATATATGAAACAGATTTATTTCAGCCCCAAAAATATATTTTTATCTCACTCCAAAGTTTTCTAAGTACTGAGAAAGTTTTTAATAATTTTGACAATTAGGTTTGTCCCCCTTTTTAATATTTAAACACTAGTTACATATTCAATTTTCTAAATTAAATACTAAACAGGGCTAAAATAATGAATTCACCCCATTACAGGGTATATAATATTATTTTCATAATCTCCAGGGGTCTAGCTACACTTTTCAGAGGTGTTTTTCTTAATTTCTATTAAGTCTAGGGCTAAAACTGATTTTTAAATGAATTTACATGATTTTCTGGAGTTCCAGGGGCTAGATCTGAAGTTTCTGGGGCTAGCTCTCAATTCCAGAGAACCCCAGGGGGTAGCACGTAAGAATTCCAGTCTTTATAACGCGGGGCTGACGTGGACCGTCTGATTTTAAACCGACGGCTGAGATTATAACATCGAACCGGTACGCAGGGTTTTAAAGTCTACCGTGCGATTTAAAATAAACGGCGCACAAGCGGCCACGTCGCTCTGATCGAGCGCGGGCGGCGCTGCCGGCGGCGCACGGCGGCGGGAAGCGGCGATCTCGCCGGAAACTTTCGGATCCTCGAGAATTCTGCCTAGAACTGAGATCTTATGGCCTAGATCGGTAGAGGGGAGGTCAGGGATCTCACCTCGGGGGTTTTCTCGAGCTCGGGGGTCCTGGAAAGTGCTCGGCAGCGAGGTCCGAGGCAAAACCACGGCGAAGCTCGTCGGAGCTGGATTTGCACCGTAAGTCTTCGGGTTTTCTGCACCTACAAAGTTCCCCGGAGGCGGTGGATCAAGACCAACGTGTTAGATCAGAGTTTCCGAGCTTAGATCGGCCAGAATTCACCGGCGAAGTCTCGGTGCTCACCGGAGTGAAAATCGGCGATCGCGTGAGAAAAACTGATCGGATCGGTTGTTTTTATAGCCGGGGGAGGGCGGTGGTTCTGTTGTGATCGAGTTAGAGTCCTCAGGGTCCAGAATTCGGCTGTGAGACGCGGTTTCCCGATCGGTTGCGATCGCGCGCGCGGGGGAGAAGTCCGGGGTCGCGGGGTTAGGGATGACAGGCGGGTCCCACCCGTCAGCGAGGGGCAGCGCGGCGCGCGCGGGGGCGGGCTGCGCGGGGGTTTGCTGGGCCGGCTGGGGTTTCGGCCCACTGGCCAGTTTTTTTCCGGTTTTCCTTTTTCTTTTTCCATTTCTTTTCTGTTTTGAGTCTAATTTGAATTCCAGTTTGAATTTGAATTTTTGCAAAACATGCAACACGTCCAAAAATTTCTAAATTCCCCTCTGAACATGGTTTATGGTTCTAAATCAAAATTTGAGTTTTGACTAAAAATTTGGGGTGTTACAACGACACGTGTCTAGCAGTGTCGGACCTCCCTTCTCCTCGGAGGTGAGCTCTGAGGGCGACACATGTCCAGCGAGGCCGGACCTCTCGGAGGTGGGCTCCGTGTGGCGGACCAGAATTCGCTCATCCAGGATCGCGGAGGGTGGTACCACACGATGCGACACCCGACAGCACACATCATAAGGACACATTGTATTACATAGGAAAAACCAAGTGAAACTGTACAAAGTGGTACAATACTCAGCTACAAACTAGTGTCTTTATTTGACAGCGGAAGTCTAATTTGTACAACTCACGCCCGCCTATCTAGAAAAAGTCGGTTGGTCAGCCCTAGGGCAATCTATACTAGCTGCATTCCTCAGCTCAGCACGGTGTGTACGGCTCCCACTCAGCAGTGGTCCCCGACGGAGGGTAACCCTCGCCGGTGGACTCGTAACCCGAGTCCGTGGGTGGCTCTTCACCTGAAAAACACTTAAGCAGCAACCATGAGCACGATGGCTCAACAAGACTTAACCAACTCACCTGGGCATGAAACTCTACATGTAATGTATAACGAACACGGGATGGTACAGTTGCAGCAAACAGACACGCCTACAAGTTCGTCCTTAGTTCACCTTTTAGCCACAAGTTAACAGTTCAAGAATCAGAAATTTAGTGAGCAATATTTGGTGGCACACATGTAACAATACATTTATATCATAACAGCAGTATTTAACCGTCACAATTCATATATTAGTCTATGTCACGACTCAGTGAACAAGCGGTACTCGTCACCACGAGGGACGGCGAATCGACTCGATATACACCTGCAGGGATATCCAAATACCACGTCACGTACGCCCACCCGTAGAGCTGCACAGCACGCTCACTCGATGTCGTATGGGACAACCTTTCACCCAACAGCCCAAACGTCGAACCGGTCGCACCAAAACGAGCAGGAGGTTCCCTACACAGAGCATCTCTCTATGCCGTTAGCAGATTTCCACCTTGCTGCCCTCAGCCTACACCTATAAATCGGTGTGTTATGCCTCGACGCCTGGAGGTTTAGGTTACATCGGTTTATCGGGGCCCATATATCCGATATGCCTTTGGTACGTTCAATACTTGTTCAGCAGGGTCGCACACGGATCGGTCCTCAATCGACACGGACAGGGCTGCGCACACAAGACTTCCTCTTGCTGCGCCCTAGCCCCTGCCTAGTCATTTTCATTACTAAAGTGATCTCACATCACTCGAACCAATCCCGTGTGTCCCAAACCTAACTCGCGAGTAGATTCCAACTACTCGACTTGTACTGAAGTCCTATAAATCATTAAGCATAGCCTGTCTACTCGAGGCCTTAGACACTACCCTCACTCTTATAGGAAAATTCTGGTATGCAATTGGGTTTCATCCATCCTACACCTAATGCACATACTTACTTCACACTAGACATGTACACAAAGCAAAACTTTATAAAAAGGTTAATGCAAACCGGGGCTTGCCTTGTTGCTGCTGTTCAGGGGTTAGGTCTTCGTCAGGAAAGAGGAAGTCAAGTACTTCCGGAGTCTCCTCACCTTCAGCGACTACACGTTAATGATATGCTATATGTCAATTTAAATGTAATGTGTAAACTTGAATAAGTAATTACTATAACTTTAGCTAACCCTACCCTTTATTTCTGAAATTTTTATGGTGGCTTGGTAGGGTCCTAACTAGAGTCTTTACCAAGTTTCATCTGACACAAAGTTCATTTGAGCTTTGTACAAATAAAAACCTATTTGGTCAATATTAGAGTCTCTAAGTAATTCCAGGGTTTTTCATGGCTCCAACCATTACTTTATGGAAACTAGAATTTAAGATGGTTATAATGGAATTGGTTTCATGTCATTTAAAGAATCCTAGAGGAAGTTGTGCCTTAAACAAAATTTGAGAAAATCTGAAAAATGTTTCTGCACATTTTTCTATTTTCTCAGGGCAGTTCATTTAATCACCCCATTAGGGGGAATAAATGAACTTGGATGAGTCTGAAAATTTTACTGAGACTCCAGGATTTTCCAATGAACCTCTCAACCAAATTTCAGCATTGTTCATAAAGAAACTCTCCAGATAAAATTCCTAACAGTTTGAATTTTAGGGATTTAATTCTGGAAAACTATTAACTTTCGTGAGCTGAAATTTGTATTTCTGGAAATTACTCAAAATTCTGAGTTCAGCAAAATTTGGTTCACCGAATTTGGAGCTTCCTAGCAAAAGTTATGTGCATTTGAAGTTTGCACTAAAACTGGAAATTCCCAAAATGTTTAAACTCTGCGGGTGGGGCCCACTCTTTAAACCGGCCCACTGAGAATGTGGCCACACCACAGCCCACGTGGTTTTACCCGCGATGCCGCACCGAATCCTGGCTGCAATTGGATCCCCGCGCGAGAACAGAGGCTGACCGGTGGACCTGCCCCCCCTCGTCTACCTCGCGCCATCCCGCAACTCCCGCGGCGGCGCTTCGTCGGAGCTCTCACCGCTGGGCGTTCCGCCGCTTGACCTTCAACGAAACTTGCTGCCTGTGCCTAACTTGGCTCAGAGAACATGCTGGTGCCCTCACCGGAGCATGGCGATGCCCGGATCCATGCCCACGACGGTGACAGTGGCTCTCTCTACTCCGGCGATGTCGCCCGGGCTACTCAGTGCCTTATTCTTCAAACGGTTTGCTCCTACAGCTCCGCTGTGGCATGCTGAGCATGAATATGAGCTCGGATGGCCATGGAAACGGCCGGAGCTACGTGCTCACCATCGACCCAGGCCCGATATCGGTTGTGAGCTGAAAAACTCGATGACCAGAGTCTATACTCAACGGTTCTTCGTACTTTTTGATCCTAAATGGTCGTGGTAGGGTGTAGATCATGTATGTAGCTCGGTATACCCGGTAATGAGCTAATACCCGTGAATTTCTGGATTTGGTACGTCTCGGCCCTAAGAACACAGAAACTGTAAAAGCCTAAGAAAAGGGACCTGCAAAAACTTTCATCATCTCACAACACCACCGCTTTTGTTGTGGATATCTTAGGAAAAATTGTGAAGAGCAAGTAACCTCCATCAAAAGAGTGATTAGAGGGGAAAACCCTAACTTTCACAAAGTAGGATTCCTACCAATGAACATGAGAGGTTGAGCTCACCCCTAGAACTTAAAAAGTCTTGGGAAGGTTCAAGCCAAGTTTCATGCAAACCCAACCCTTTTGAGGCAATTTTGGAGGCAAGTGAAAAAGAGGCCAATTTGAATGTAAATTCAAATTACAGCAAATTTTAGCACTCACATTCAAAAGTTAGCTTCATATTCAAACACAGCATATTTTTATGAGTTGGTCCACCAATTTTCATCCCCATTGGACTTCATCTTGTCGGTAGCTAAATTTGCAATACAAAACTGAATTTGAATTTCAGTTTAAACATGAAGCAAGTTTAGCCAAATAAAGTTCAAATTTGGGAAACCAAATTTAAACTATGACTTGGTGATTAAGTCTCACATTCAATTGTGAGTAGCTTGAGATATTTTCAGCAAAAATGGAGATGAAAAATGGAGAGTACATTAGGGAGAAGAGGAGGGCCCACTGGTCAGCAGACTTAAGACAAAAGGCAGCTCGGGCGAGTCATCCGGCAGCCGGCGACCAGCACTCGACACCTCCTGCTCCCGCGCCCGAGTGGAAGAGGCAACCGCACGGTGAATACCGCGAGTCAACACGCCAGTGTGACGCCCACTCGGTTGTTTTCACGGTGCCCCGGCTGACCGACGTTCTCCCACCCACAGTCGCCTCCGCTCACAAGCTTTTTCATCGCCGCTCTCTGGTCGCCGGCGTCCGGCCAGCACTGGCGCTCCCGTGCCCGACGATCAACACAAGAAAGAACCGCCTTGAGCTGCTGGTCCTTCTGGTCCAAACCGTTCTTCATTTCGTGTACTGTCGGGGGAGGATTTCGCCGTGGAAGTTTTGGTAGTCTTAAGACCGAGCCACCACCAAATCCTAAAATTCATGGGTATTGGCTCATCCCCGGGCATACCGAGGTACACACCCGATCTACACCCTGCCACGACCACCTAGGATCAAAAACCAGCAAGAACAATGGGCTAGGGTTACGGTTCTTCGAAATTTTTGGGGCATAGCTGATATCGGGCCTTGGTCGACGGTGAGCCCCTAGTTGCCGACGTTTCTCACGAGATCAGAGTCCTGGACGTGCTCCCTAGGTCGTGGCGATGCTGTAGGAGCTAACCGGAGCAAGGTTAGTGTAACAGCTCTCTAGGATCATAGACTGGCCCCACATACCACCACTCGTCTTTTCTGTGCACTTTGTCCTCACTCGTGCGCACCCGGGAAAACTTCCCGGTCGGTCACCCATCCCCAAATTCCTCCGGGCCAAGCACGCTTAACCCCGGAGTCCTTTGCAGGTGGGCTTCCGGAAAAGAAGGTATACCTTGGTGGTATGAGTACTCTATCAATCCTATTAAGCTGGGAGCTAGGATATCACACAATCCACCCCCCTTAGAAGACCGACGTCCTCGTCGGTCAACGCCAATACAGGAACGTCCCCTCTTAGCCACGCTTGTACGTTCAGTACTGGCATAAGCATACCATACGTCCGGTTAGCAGCATACGTACCATACCGTGTCCCACACAGAGGACCCACGCGTCATGCATACGTACCTGCGTCCCTGACCCGTACACTACCGTATCCTTGTCACTGACCCGTACGCACCCGTGAAACTGCGAGGGTCGGCTCTGATACCATTTGTAACAGCTCTCTAGGATCATAGACTGGCCCCACATACCACCACTCGTCTTTTCTGTGCACTTTATCCTCACTCGTGCGCACACGGGAAAACTTCCCGGTCGGTCACCCATCCCCAAATTCCTCCGGGCCAAGCACGCTTAACCCCGAAGTCCTTTGCAGGTGGGCTTCCAGAAAAGAAGGTATACCTTGGTGGTATGAGTACTCTATCAATCCTATTAAGCCGGGAGCTAGGATATCACACAATAAAAATAGATGTAAAAGCCCAAGAAAAGGGACTTGCAAAAACTTTTTATCACCACACAACACCACAGTTTTATTGTGGATATCTTAGAAAATATTGTGAAGAGCAAGTAACCTCCATCAAAAGAGTGATTAGAGGGGAAAGCCTTCATTTTCACAAGGTGGGATTTGTACACATGAACATGAGAGGTTGAGCTCACCCCTAGAACTTAAAAAGTCTTCGGAAGGTTCAGTCCAAGTTTCATAGAAATCCAACACTTTTTGAGGCACTTTTGGAGGTATTTTAAAAAGAGGCCAATTTGAATGTAAATTCAAATTATAGCAACTTTCATCACTCAAATTCAAAAGTTAGCTTCATATTCAAACTCAGCACATTTTTTCTGAGTAAGCCCACCAATTTTCATCCTCATTGGAGTTCATCTTGTCAAAAGTTAAATTTGCAAGAATTCAAAACTAAATTTGAATTTAAGTTTAAACATGCAGCAAATTTAGCCAAACACAGTTCAAATTTGAAAATTCAAATTCAAACAAAGACTTGGTGACTAAGTCTCACATTAAATTGTGAGTAGCTGAGGATATTTCGGCACCCCAGAATTGACAAAATTTGGAAAAAGAATTGGGGGGAGGCCCACATGTCAGCAGACTTCAGACTGAAGTCTCCTCAGTTGATTTTTCCCTCGGCCGAGGCCTCACGCGCGCGCCAGCACGATCGCCCGGCGGCCGGCCGACTCAATCCGGCGCCACCTCCTGCTCGGCGACCGAGCGCATGCGTGCCCGACGGGGTTAAAGTCCCCAGCCCACGTGTGCCGACCTCATCTCCTCCGCTCTGCTCGTTCCCACCCGAAACGAAAAACGGTACCCGCCGCTCCCCTCGGCTCCTCGTCGCGCCGTTGATCCAGGCGACCTCGCGACCGGAGCTCAACAGCAAAGATACACGCCGGGGACTGCTCGAACTCGTGGTGAAGACCCTACCCTCTTCCATGCTTTGTAGGGGGGGTATTTCCCTGTCTAGTCCTCGGTGTTCAACAAAAACGAGTAAGCAGACATTCTGAAATTCATGGCGATCGGTCCTGCACGGCGTAAACCCAGCCGAGCACATGTTATACACGTCCCCACGGCCATCTAGGATCCAAAACCATCAAAAACCGTCGAGTCTTTGCGCTGATATCCAAGTTTTTCGAGCAACAGCCGATATCGGGCCTAGGTCGACGGCGAGGTCCTAGTTCCGGCCAGTTCCATGGCCAACCGAGCTTATATCTGTGCGCAGCATGCCACGGCGGAGCTGTAGGAGCAAACTGCTTGAGAAATAAGGCCCGGAGTAGCCTGGGCGACGTCGCCGGTTTAGAGGGAGGCTCTGTCACCGTCGCGAGCATAGTTCCGGCCCTTGCCGAGCTCCGGTGAGGGTACCAGTGTGTTCTCCAAGTCGAGTTAGAAACAGGCGGCAATTTTCGTCGAAGGTCGGGCGGTGAAACGCCCGGCGGCGAGCGCTCCGGCGAAGCGCCGCCGCTGGAGCTGCGGGAGAGCGCGAAGTAGACGAAGGGGGGCCGGGTCCACCGGTCAGCCTCTGATCTCGCGCGGGGATCGGTTTGCGGCCAGGATTCGGTGCGGCAGCGCGGGTAAAACTCCGTGGGCCGCGGTGTGGCCGCATTCTGAGTGGGCTGGCTCAAGGAGTGGGTCCCACCTGCAGGATTTAAGCATTTTTTGAATTTCCAGTTTTAGTTCAAACTTCAAATGCATAGAACTTTGGCTAGGAAACTCCAAATTCGATGAACCAAATTTTGCTGAACTCAAGATTCTGAGTACTTTCCACCAATACCAAATTCAGCTCATGAAAGGGAATAGTTTTCCAGAATTAAATCCCTAAATTTTAAACTGTTGGGAATTTTATCTGGAGAACTACTTTATGAAAAATTCTTAAATTTGGCTGAGAGGTTCATTGGAAAATCCCTGAATCCCAGTAAAATGTCCAGACTCATCCAAGTTTATTTAGTTACCCTAATGGGGTGATTAAGAGAACTGCCCTGAGAAAATAGAAAAATGTACAGAAACATTTTTCAGATTTTCTCAAATCTTAATTAGGGCATAATTTTCTGTAGAATTCTTCAAATGACATGAAACCAACTCCATTTGAACCATCCTAAATTCTAGTTTCCATAAAGTAATGGTGGGAGCCATGAAAACCCCTGGAATTATTTAGAGGCTCAAATATTGACCAAATAGGCTTTTATTTGTACAAGGTTCAATTGAACTTTGTTTCAAGTAAAACTTGGTCACGACTCTGGTTAGGACCCTACCAAGCCACAATAAAAATTTCAGAACCAAAGGGGAGAGCTAGCTAGAGTTATTAGTAATTAAGTATTCAAGTTTACACATTGCATTTAAATTTACATATCATATTTCATTAAACGTGTAGTCACTGAAGAAGAGACTCCGGAAGTGCTGGACTTCCTACTTCCGGAAGAAGAGCTAACTACTGACCAGCAGCAACAAGGCAAGCCCCGGTTTTCATTAACCTTTTTATAAGTTTTTACTTTGTTTACATGTGTCATATGAAGTACGTATGTGCATTAGGTATAGGATGAATGGAACCCCACTTGCATGACCAGAAATTTTTCCATAAGAGTGAGGGTAGTGTCTAAGACCTCGAGTAGAAAGGCTATGCTTAATGAGTAATAGGACTTCGGTACAAGTCGAGTAGTTGGGATCTACTTGCGAGATAGGCTTGGGACACACGGGTTCGGTTGAGTGATGTGAGATCACATTAGTAATGAAAATGAGATTAGGCAGGGGCTAGGGCGCAGCAAGAGGGAGTCTTGTGTGTGCAGCCCTGTCCGTGTCGATTGAGGACCGATCCGTGTGCGGCCCACGCTGATCAAGTTTGAACGTACCGAAGGCATATCGGATATATGGGCCCCGATAAACCGATGTAGCCTAAACCTCCGGGCGTCGAGGCATAGCACACCGATTTATAGGTGTAGGTTGAGGGCAGCAAGGTCGAAATCTGCCAACGGGCATAGAGAGATGCTCCGTGTGGGGAACCTCCTGCTCGTTTCGGTGCGACCGGTTCGACGTTTGGGCTGTTGGGTGAAAGGTTGTCCCGTACGACATCGAGTGAGCGTGCCGTGCAGCTCCACGGGTGGGTGTACGTGACGTGCTCTTTGGGTTTCCCTGCAGGTGTATATCGAGTCGATTCGCCGTCCCTCGCGGTGAAGAGTACCACTTGGTCACTAAGTCGTGACGTAGACTAATATATGAAATATGGTGATCCAATACTGCTGATAAGATATAATATTGTATTGCTACATGTTTGCCACCAAATACTGCTTACTAAATTTCAGCTTCTTGAACTGTTAACTTGTTGCTAAAAGTAGAACTAAGGATGAACTTGTAGGCGAGTCCATTTGTTGCAATATGACTATCCTATGTCATGGTACACCTCATGTAGAGTTTCATGCTTAGGTGAGTCGGTTAAGCCTTGCTGAGCCTTCGTGCTCACGGTTGCTGCTTAAGTGTTTTTCAGGTGAGGAGCCACCCACGGACTCGGAGTACGAGTCCACCGGCGAAGGTTACCCTCCGTCGGGGACCACGGCTGAGTGGGAGCCGTACACGCCGCGCTGAGCTGAGGAGTGCAGCTAGTGTGGGTTGCCCTAGGGCTGGGCAACCGACTTTTGCTAGATAGGCGGGCGTGAGTTGTATAAAAGAAACTTCCGCTGTGTAATAAAGACCCTAGTTTGTAACTGAGAAGTGTACTACTTTGTACATTCAGTTTGTTTTTCCCATGTAATATAATGTGTTCTTATGACGTGTGCTGTCAGATGTCGCATCGCGCGGCACCACCCTCTGCGATCCTGGATGAGCGGATTCCGGTCCGCCACAGTTAGAGCAGTACAGTGCCCTAGCGACGTCGCCGAAGTTACCGCAGCGACTGTCATCGTCGGGCATAGGTTTCCGGCCATCCTCGATCCAAGGTAAGGCCAGCAACGTGTTCCTCACACAAAAATGTGCAGTGGCGGCGAAAATCAGCAAGTTCCGAGGGCCGGAACCCCTTCCCGGCGAGAGCTCCGGTGAGCTCGGCGGCGGGGTCGCGCGGGGGGCTGGAGGAAGACGAAGGGGGTAGGCCCACTTGTCAGCGGCGGGAAGTAAACGTGTGGGATTTTCTGTGGTCCCGGATCTAGTGTGGCTGCGCGGGAAAGATTCTGTGGCCCCGTGTGGCTCGGCTCTAGCGGTCGACACGTCTGCGATGGACCCACCTGCAGGATTTAAACATTTTGGAATTTCCAGTTTTAGTTCAAACTTCAAATGAATAGAACTTTTGCTACGAAACTCCAAATCCAATGAACCAAATTTTTCTGAACTCAGAATTCTGAGTACTTTCCAACAATATCCATTTAAGCTCATGAAACTTAATAGTTTTCCAGAATTAATTCCCTAAAGTTTAAACTGTTGGGAATTTTATCTGGAGAAGTACTTCATGAAAAATTCTGAAATTTGGCTGAGAGGTTCATTGGAAAATCCTTGAGTAACAGAAAAATTTTCAGACTCATCCAAGTTCCTTTAGTCCCCCTAATGGGGTGATTAAGAGAACTGCCCTGAGAAAATAGAAAAATGTACAGAAACATTTTTCAGATTTTCTCAAATCTTAATTAGGGCATAACTTTCAGCAGAATTCTTCAAATAACATGAAACCAATTCCATTAGAACCTACTTAAATTCTAGTTTCCAGAAAGTAATGGTTGGAGCCATGAAAACCTCTGGAATTACTTAGAGGCTCAAATATTGACCAAATGGGCTTTTATTTGTACAAGGTTCAAATGAACTTTGTTTCAAATAAAACTTGGTCGAGACTCTGGCTAGGATCCTACCAAGCCACCATAAAAATTTCAGAACCAAAGGGGAGGGCTAGCTAGAGTTATTAGTAATTATGTATTCAAGTTTACACATTTCATTTAAATTGACATGTAGTATCTCATTAACGTGTAGTCGCTGAAGGCGAGGAGACTCCGGAAGTACTTGACTTCCTCCTTCTGGACGAAGACTTAACCCCTGACCAGCAGCAACAAGGCAAGCCCAGGTTTGCATTAAGCCTTTTATAAAGTTTTACTTTGGTTACATACGTAGTGTGAAGTGTATATGTGCATTAGGTGTAGGATGGATGGAAACCCCACGTGCATTACCAGAAATTTTCCATAAGAGTGAGGGTAGTGTCTAAGACCTCGAGTAGACAGGCTATGCTTAATGATTCATAGGACTTCGGTAGAAGTCGAGTAGTTGGAATCTACTCGCGAGTTAGGCTTGGGACACACGGGTTTTGGTTCGAGTGATGTGAGATCACTTTAGTAATGAAAATGAGACTAGGCAGGGGCTAGGGCGCAGCAAGAGGAAGTCTTGTGTGTGCAGCCCTGTCCGTGTTGATTGAGGACCGATCCGTGTGCGGCCCTGCTGAGCAAGTATTGAACGTACCGAAGGCATATCGGATATATAGTCCCCGATAAACCGATGTAGCCAAAACCTCTGGGCGTCGAGGCATAACGCACCGATTTATAGGTGTAGGCTGAGGGCAGCAAGGTGGAAATCTGCTAACGGGCATAGAGAGATGCTCCTTGTAGGGAACCTCCTGCTCGTTTCGGTGCGACCGGTTCGACGTTTGGGCGGTTGGGTGAAAGGTTGTCCCGTACGACATCGAGTGAGTGTGCTGTGCAGCTCCACTGGTGGGCGTACGTGACGTGCCCTTTGGGTATCCCTGCAGGTGTATATCGAGTCGATTCGCCGTCCCTCGTGGTGATGAGTACCGCTTGTTCACTGAGTCGTGATGTAATTAATGTATGAAATGTTATGCTTCAATATTGCTGTCATGATATAATTGTAATGCTACACGTGTGTTACCAATTATTGCTTACTAAATTTCAGATTCCCGAACGGTTAACTTGTGGCTAAAAGATGAATTAAGGATGAACTTGTAGGCGTGTCCATTTGCTGCAATGTTACTATCCTAAGTTCATTGTACACCTCATGTAGAGTTTCATGCCTAGGTGAGTCGGTTAAGTCTTGTTGAGCCCTCATGCTCACGGTTGCTGCTTAAGTGTTTTTCAGGTGAGGATCCACCCACGGACTCGGGTTACGAGTCCACCGGCGAGGGTTACCCTCCGTCGGGGACTACGGCTGTGTGGGAGCCATACATGCCGCGCTGAGCTGAAGAGTGCAGCTAGTGTGGGATGCCCTAGGGCTGGGAAACCAACTTTTTCTAGATAGACGGGCGTGAGTTGTATAAAGTAGACTTCCGCTGTGTAAAAGAAACAATAGTTTGTACTGAAGTTTGTACCTGTTTGTACAGTTCAATTGTTTTCCCATGTAATATATTGTGTCCTTATGACGTGTGCTGTCGGGTGTCGCATCGTGCGGCACCACCCTCTGCAATCCTGGATGAGCGGATCCCGGTCCGCTACAGCCTGGTATCAGAGCCGCATTGGGGATAGCACAGTACTTAAGGACGGTATTACGGGAAGAATTAGGTTTACGGTGAGGATACGGTAGTTTGCCCAAGTAAGGACTATACTAGCATAGTTACTTAAAGTGGCAAAGACTAACCTATGTGTTATAATTCTGAATTTTCATTATGTAACGATGCACCTACGCTCTGGTAAGAATGGTAAGGAACACCACCGAAAGCGGTTCAATTTCGGTTAGCTCCCCTGACGAGGAAAGTGGTTCAGGGATAGGTCTCACAGCTTGGTGTGAGACGTCAATATGAAACTCTTGGACTCTTCATGTTCCTGGGTTCATATGAAACGCTGATCCCTAGCGTGTATTAGGCTAGTAAGTGGAGACCCCATCGCATGGTCAGTAACGCGAGAGTGTGTTCGTCTGGAAATAGCCCAGGAGGACATACGCAGCGCTTGCCATCGGCGTGCCCTGCAGGGAAGTAGGTGGTATCTTTTGGGTTGATAACATTCCCAACCGTGACGACCCGTTCATGACATACTCGGGTTCCCTGTCGTGTGGTGTTGAAACACGATCACATACCTTGAGACGTGACTTAACTCAAGGACGGCCATATGGCAATGATACGGGCGTTTGTATTTACTTTTAAATAAGGTCCTGCCTGAAACAACCATTGAGTGCACCATTACTGTGTGGTCTTCTGAAGGTACTAACCACGTATGTATCCGTGTAGTAACCATGTGCGAGAGACCGTTTAGTGCCACACTTGAGACGTATACGCCGGTATAATCCGGTTAGGATTTTCTTTTGTGAGGAACGTAGTACCGAGATATCATAGGCATATGCATGAAAAATAATGATAATAAGGAATTAAAATCACAAGATTCAACATTTAGGACCCTGGTTGGGTAGAAAAATGTGATAGTTGATTGGTATAGTCCAAAAGACTGGAAAACAGAGTGCTCTGTTTTGGGCAGCAAGTTTGCTGATCTTCAACAGGGCATAACTCACAGGTCTTTTAGCCCAGGGAGGTGTGGTATATAGTTCTAGAAAGGTATTTAAGTACTCTACAACTTTGTTGTAGACTTCGAGAGCTGAAACACACCTTAAGATGGCTTAAATCCCAGAGTAATGTAAACTGTCCAGAATCAAGACAGAGTTAAACACTCTCTGGACTGTTCTGTTTTTCAAACATAAATCCCAGTAGAAAAATCTAAAATTTTCATATGATACATTTTTAGAAAGGTTAGAAGATGTGTTACATCTTTGCAATTCAAAGTTTCTGAAATTTCAGCACAGATTTCAGTGGAAACCAGAGTTGGAAACAGCAACTTCCAAGGGAGGTGCTGTTGAAATTCTTCCAGAAATTCTGCTGACTTTGAATTACCATAACTTTCTAACCAGAGCTGATCTGAGGGAAAATAAGTACTCGTTGGAAATATACGGAAGTTAACTTTAACTTTGTTATTCAATTTGAGTCATGAAACTGCCCAGAACCTGATCAAAACTTGGAATATGTAGAAACTGGTCATGCTGACAGAGGAATGACAGTTGAACTCATTGGAGAGGTTGTTGTACCCTAAGGGGGGTTTAAGTACTTCCAATGTGGTAGAACATACTCATGAGAGGTTATCTTCAACTAGTGAAAGATTTGAGTATAGGTCTCACTCAAGTTTCTTTTACTAGAGACCATGTTTGTGTCGTATTGAAGATAAAAGGGTGGTATACGTGATGACAACGCGATAGTAACATCTCGTAGTGACCAAACCTAGTTGTGGTGAGCTTCCAAAGAGGATGCTCATCAAGTTGGATTAAACTAGCTTGTATTTGGTCTGGTAATGGTGTAGCTTGTGCAAAGTTATTACATTATCTACATACGAGATGCATCGCATGTTTCAATGTCATTATGTTTTACGCCTATTTTTATTGGACTGCATGCAATATGTTGCGGGACTGATGTTAATTGTCGTATGGTTGCAGATGGTTCGCACTAGGACCACACATGAGGTTGGTGGCTCTAGCCAGCAGGGAGGCAATGACTCCCAGCCACCTGCCTACGACAGCACCCCGCAGCAGCAACCACCACCGCCGCCTCCGCTTACTCTAGCGGATGTGATAGCGGCATTGGTGGGTGGTCGTGAGGAGCAGACCGAACTGCTCCGTACGATCGTGAAGAATACGTCCCAGGCGGGGGGGGGGGCATCAAGAGAGGGGGCCCCGTGAGCCCCGTGAGGTGTCGTACTCGGACTTCATGAGTACGCACCCTCCAGTGTTCACAGAAGCTGAAAAACCACTGGAGGCCGACAACTGCCTGCGGACCATCGAGTCCAAGTTCGGGCTGCTCCAATGCACGGAGCGGCAAAAGGCGTTGTTCGCATCACAGCAACTTCACGGTGCCGCTGGTGCGTGGTGGGCTAACTATGTCGCCTCACATCCGGCTGGCCATGCCGTAGAGTGGGAAGAGTTCCGGGAGGCGTTCCGCGCCTATCATATCCCTCCCGGGATAATGAAGATGAAGTTCCAAGAATTTTTGGAACTAAAGCAGGGCGGGAGGAGTGCCCATGACTACTCCCGTGCCTTCAACCATCTGGCGCAATATGTGTCAGACTACATCTCCACCGAGGAGAAGAAACGGGAGCACTTCTATCGGGGGTTACACCCTGAAATTAAGACACATCTCGTGCAATGGAATCGTGGCACCTTCAACGACCTCGTCAATGCCGCGATCATGCAAGAGGACGCTCAGCGGGAGTTGGCAGCTGAGCAGCGGAAGCGCAGCATTCCACCCAGCAGTGGGGGTGGCGCTCCTCAGAAGTACCACATATTGTATCCGACACCATCCAGACAGCAGTGGCATCCACCGGCGCAACCTCAACAGTTCGGGGGATGTTCTTTCGAAGCACCCCCGTTCCGACCGCTGATGCCACCACTGAGACAGCAGCAGCAGCAGCAGACGGCACCCCGGACGTTTCCACCGCCACAACGCGCCCCGGGTTTCCGTCCACCGACCAGCGGGGGACCGCCCTGTTTCACTTGCTTCACGTGTGGCCAGGCGGGCCACTTCGCGAAGGACTGTCCCCAGGGGCAGCAGAGCAGCGGGCAAGCCCAGTTCCAGGGCGGTGCTCGAGAGCGACCTCCGGTCAAGAAGGTTGGTCAGCGGACTGGGGGCGTTCGCGACCTCGACAATGAGGACGCCCCGGAGGGAGACACCGTGCTGGCGGGTACGTTCACTCTCAACAATCAAGCCATCATCATACTGTTTGATTCTGGTGCAACCCACAACTTCATAAGTGCATCATATGTGGTTAAGCATCAGCTGGAAGCGTTTCCAACCGAGTGTTCTTATATGATCTGCTCACCGGGAGGAAAGATTTCAGCAACTATGATGGTTCCAAAAGCACCACTGTGCTTAGGTGGGAAGATATATCCTACCACTTTGATTATTCTTGAGGGACAGAAGATTGATGCAATCTTAGGAATGTCATGGCTAAGCTACCATGGCGCTGTATGGAAACCTTATCATGGATGGTTCACCTCAACTCCCCACTACACCGTCTGCAGTCCCTCCTATTAGACAGTCCAGTCCGGGAGGTGTCAGCGATCAATAATGCTGAAGCTCTCAAGTTAGAGGACATCCCCGTAGTCCGGGAGTACCCCGGCGTGTTCCCGGATGATCTTCCGGGCATGCCACCTGAGCGGGATGTCGAGTTCAAGATTGAACTTGCACCTGGGACTACGCCCATAACATGGAGACCATATAAAATGGCTCCAAACGAGCTGGCTCAATTAAAAGAACAGCTCAATGATCTGTTGAGCAAAGGTTTCATTAGGCAGAGTTCCTCGCCTTGGGGATGCTCGGCGCTGTTCGTGAAGAAGAAGGATGAAACTTTAAGGCTGTGTGTGGACTACCAGCCGCTCAACGCCGTCACCATCAAGAATAAGTACCCACTGCCCCGCATCGACATATTATTTGATCAACTTGTGGGTGCAAGTGTGTTCTCCAAGATGGACCTTCGCTCTGGATATCATCAGATAAAGATCCGGGCAGAGGATATCCCGAAGACGGCCTTCTCGACGAGATATGGATTATACGAATATCTCGTTATGTCCTTTGGTCTTACAAACGCTCCAGCCCATTTCATGTATCTCATGAACTCGGTGTTCATGCCGGAGTTGGACCAGTTCGTGGTAGTGTTCATCGATGATATCTTGGTTTACTCCAAGACAGAAGCCGAACATGCAGAACACTTGAGGATCGTTCTTCAATGATTGCGAGACCACAAGCTCTACGCCAAGTTCAGCAAATGCGAGTTTTGGATCAGCCAAGTGTCATTCTTGCGACATATCATCTCCGCGGAAGGCATTGCGGTTGACCCAAGCAAGATAGAGCAAGTGCTGAAATGGAAAGCTCCCACTTCAGTCCATGAAGTCAGAAGCTTCCTCGGGATAGCGGGATACTATCGGAGATTCATTCCAAGCTTCTCCAAGCTCGCTAAGCCAATGACAGAATTGCTGAAGAAGGGAACGAAATATGTTTGGAACGCGATGTGTGAAGGAGCGTTCCAAGCATTGGTGAAGCATCTCACCACAGCCCCGGTCTTAGCTCAGCCGGATACAAAAAAGCCCTTCGACGTGTATTGTGACGCGTCTGGTATTGGGCTCGGCTGCGTGTTGATGCAGGAAGGACGTGTGGTCGCATATGGCTCACGCCAACTTCAGAACCATGAGCAGCATTATCCCACTCATAACCTTGAGCTTGCTGCAGTGATTTTGGTGCTGAAAATGTGGAGGCACTATCTCCTAGGGAATTTGGTGCACCTCTACACCGACCACAAGAGCTTGAAATACATTTTCACCCAGAAGGAGCTGAACATGAGGCAAAGGAGGTGGTTAGAACTGATCAAAGATTATGAAATTGAGATTCATTACCACCCCGGTAAGGCGAATGTGGTTGCCGACGCGCTGAGTCGGAAGTCACATGTCCATCACCTCACCATTACACCGGTGGAGGAGGAAGAGCCGAGCTTATACTCGGTTCCTTTTGGGTCGCTTTACAACCTTGCCCTCATCCCTACTATTAGGGAGGACATCATTGCAGCTCAGAAGACTGATAAAGGCATGGCACATCTCCGGAGACGGATAGACAACGGGGAGATCAAATGTTTCCGGAAGGATGATGAGGGGACGCTATGGTTCAATGACCGCATAGTCGTACCCCGGGATAGGGAACTGAGGAGAAAGATCCTCGTTGAAGCTCACTTGTCTAAATACTCCATTCATCTGGCAGCAACAAAATTTACCAAGATTTGAAAAAGAAATTTTGGTGGACACGGATGAAGCGGGAGGTAGCGCAGTACGTATCCGAGTGTGATATGTGTAGACGAGTGAAAGCGGATCATATGAAAAAATCAGGGCTGCTGCAACCCCTGAAGATCCCGGCATGGAAATGGGAAGATGTGAGCATGTATTTAATTATGGGATTGCCCCTGACTTCCAACAAGCATGACTCCATTTGGGTAATCATTGATCGGTTAACCAAGACGGCTCACTTCATCCCGGTGCATACACATTACAATGCTGGCAAGTACGCGGAGCTGTAGATAGCGAAGATTCTATGCTTATATGGGGTACCCAAAACCATCGTCTCAGATCGAGGTGCATTATTTGTATCTCGCTTTTGGGAGCAGTTACACGCTTCATTGGGTATTAAGCTGATCAGGAGCTCCGCCTA
Source organism: Neostapfia colusana (assembly GCA_030760725.1). Lineage (NCBI taxonomy): Eukaryota > Viridiplantae > Streptophyta > Magnoliopsida > Poales > Poaceae > Neostapfia > Neostapfia colusana. The sequence goes on from JASWHV010000011.1 coordinate 25,873,238, forward strand.
CCACCCTCAGACAGATGGCCAAACAGAGAGGGCGAATCAAGTTCTGGAAGACATGTTGAGGGCATGTGCCATCCACCATGGTAGGAACTGGGATGATCACCTACCATTGGCGGAATTCTCATACAACAACGGCTATCAGGCGAGTATCAAGATGGCACCCTACGAAGCTATCTACGGTCGCAAATGCCGCATCCCCTTAAACTGGTGCGAGTCCGGTGAAAGGGGCACATTCGGGGTTGATGTGGTGAATGACGCCGAAGAGTGTGTTCGGATGATTCAAGCCAACTTGAAGGCCGCTCAATACCGGCAGAAGAGCTACGCTGATAAGAGGCGTAGGCCGTTGCACTTTGACGTCGGTGAACATGTGTACCTCCGTGTGTCTCTGATGAAGGGCGTGCACCGGTTCGGCGTCAAGGTGAAGCTCGCTCCCCGTTTCATTGGACCCTATGCTAGTACCGAGAAGTGCGGACCAGGGGCATATAGATTGGAGCTACCGGCATCTCTTGCGGGTGTCCATGACGTTTTCCATGTGTCACAACTGAGAAAATGTCTGAAGCATACCGCTGCTGTTCCTACCGAAGACATCGGCGAGCTGCAACCGGATTTGACATATGATGAATATCCGGTGGCAATTCTTGATGGGAAAGCCCGAACCACGCATAGCCGAACGTTGTGGTTCTACAAAATACTCTGGAGCAACCACACCGCCGAAGAAGCGACGTGGGAGAGCGAGGAATTCCTTCGCTCAAACTACCCGGAGTTTATGGTATCTCAGCACGGGTAAGTCCCTAGTACATCACTGTCTCTTCTTTTATAATCTCGGGATGAGATTCTTTTAAGGGGGGAGGGATGTAAAAGCCTAAGAAAAGGGACTTGCAAAAACTTTCATCACCTCACAACACCACCATTTTTGTTGTGGATATCTTAGGAAAATATGTGAAGAGCAAGTAACCTCCATCAAAAGAGTGATTAGAGGGGAAAGCCCTAACTTTCACAAAGTAGGATTCCTACCCATGAACATGAGAGGTTGAGATCACCCCTAGAACTTACAAAGTCTTGGGAAGGTTCAAGCCAAGTTTCATGCAAACCCAACCCTTTTGAGGCAATTTTGGAGGCAAGTGAAAAAGAGGCCAATTTGAATGTAAATTCAAATTACAGCAACTTTTAGCACTCACATTCAAAAGTTAGCTTCATATTCAAACTCAGCATATTTTTATGAGTTGGTCCACCAATTTTCATCCCCATTGGACTTCATCTAGTCGGGAGCTAAATTTGCAATAATTCAAAACTGAATTTGTATTTCAGTTTAAACATGAAGCAAGTTTAGCCAAACAAAGTTCAAATTTGGGAAACCAAATTTAAACTATGACTTGGTGATTAAGTCTCACATTCAATTGTGAGTAGCTGGAGATATTTTCAGAAAAAATGGAGATGAAAAATGGAGAGTACATTAGGGGGGAGAGGAGGGCCCACTGGTCAGCAGGCTTAAGACCAAAGGCAGCTCGGGCGAGTCATCCGGCAGCCGGCGACCAGCGCTCGACACCTCCTGCTCCAGCGCCCGAGTGGAAGAGGCCACCGCACAGTGAAAACCATGAGTCAACACGCCAGCGCGACGCCCACTCGGTTGTTTTCACGGTGCCCCGGCTGACCGACGTTCTCCCACCCACAGTCGCCTCCGCTCGCAAGCTTTTTCATCGCCGCTCTCTGGTCGCCGGTGTCCGGCCAGCACAGGCGCTCTCGTGCCCGACGATCAACACAAGAAAGAACCACCTTGAGGTGCTGGTCCTTCTGGTCCAAACCGTTCTTCATTTCGTGTACTGTCAGGGGAGGATTTCGCCGGGGAAGTTTTGGTAGTCTTAAGACCAAGCCACCACCAAATCTTAAAATTCACGGGTATTGGCTCATCGCCGGGCATACGGAGCTACACACCCGATCTACAACCTGCCACGACCACCTAGGATCAAAAACCAGCAAGAACCATGGGCTAGGGTTACGGTTCTTCGAAATTTTTGGGGCACAGCCAATATTGGGCCTAGGTTGACGGTGAGCCCCTAGTTGCCGATGTTTCTCGCGATATCAGATTCCTGGACATTGCTCCCTAGGTCGTTGCGATGCTATAGGAACTAACCGGAGCAAGGTTAGAGCAGTACAGTGCCCTAGCAACGTCACCGAAGTTACCGCAGCGACTGTCACCGTCGCGCCTAGGTTTCCGGCCATCCCCCATCTGAGGTAAGGCCGGCAATGTGTTCCTCGTGCAAAAATGTGCAGTGGTGGCGAAAATCAGCAAGTTCCTAGGGCCGGAACCCCTTCCCGGCGAGAGCTCCGGCGAGCTCGGCGGCGGGGTCGTGCGGGGGGGGGGGGGGGGGGGGTGGGGGGGGCTGGAGGAAGACGAAGGGGGTAGGCCCACTCGTCAGCGGCGGGAAGTAAACGTGCGGGATTTTCTGTGGTCCCGGATCCAGTGTAGCTGCGCGGGAAAGAGTCTGTGGCCCCGTGTGGCTCGGCTCCAGCGGTCGACACGTGTGCGATGGACCCACCCGCAGGATTTAAACATTTTGGAATTTCCAGTTTTAGTTCAAACTTCAAATGAATAGAACTTTTGCTAGGAAACTCCAAATCCAATGAACCAAATTTTGCTGAACTCAGAATTCTGAGTGCTTTCCAACAATATCCATTTCAGCTCATGAAACTTAATAGTTTTCCAGAATTAATTCCCTAAATTTTAAACTGTTAGGAATTTTATCTGGAGACGTACTTCATGAAAAATTCTGAAATTTGGCTGAGAGGTTCACTGGAAAATCCTTGAGTCACAGAAAACTTTTCAGACTCATCCATGTTCATTATTCCCCCTAATGGGGTGATTAAGAGAACTGCCCTGAGAAAATAGAAAAATGTACAGAAACATTTTTCAGATCTTCTGAAATCTTAATTAGGGCATAACTTTCAGCAGAATTCTTCAAATAATATGAAACTAATTCCATTAGAACCTTCTTAAATTCTAGTTTCCAAAAAGTAATGGTTGGAGCCATGAAAACCTCTGGAATTACATAGAGGCTCAAATATTGACCAAATAGGCTTTTATTTGTACAAGGTTCAAATGAACTTTGTTTCAAATAAAACTTGGTCAAGACTCTGGCTAGGATCCTACCAAGCCACCATAAAAATTTCATAACCAAAGGGGAGGGACAGCTAGAGTTATTAGTAATTATGTATTCAAATTTACACATTTCATTTAAATTGACATGTAGTATCTCATTAACGTGTAGTCGCTGAAGGCGAGGAGACTCTGGAAGTACTTGACTTCCTCCTTCCGGACGAAGACTTAACCCCTGACCAGCAGCAACAAGGCAAGCCCCGGTTTGCATTAAGCCTTTTATAAAGTTTTACTTTGGTTACATACGTAGTGTGAAGTGTATATGTGCATTAGGTGTAGGATGGATGAAAACCCCACGTGCATTACCAGAAATTTTCCATAAGAGTGAGGGTAGTGTCTAAGACCTCGAGTAGACAGGCTATGCTTAATGATTCATAGGACTTCGGTACAAGTCGAGTAGTTGGAATCTACTCACGAGTTAGGCTTGGGACACACGGGTTTTGGTTCGAGTGATGTGAGATCACTTTAGTAATGAAAATGGGACTAGGCAGGGGCTAGTGCGCAATAAGAGGAAGTCTTGTGTGTGCAGCCCTGTCCGTGTCGATTGAGGACCGATCCGTGTGCGGCCCTGCTGAGCATGTATTGAACGTACCGAAGGCATATCGGATATATGGGCCCCGATAAACCGATGTAGCCTAAACCTCTGGGCGTCGAGGCATAACGCACCGATTTATAGGTGTAGGCTGAGGGCAGCAAGGTGGAAATCTGCTAACGGGCATAGAGAGATGCTCCGTGTAGGGAACCTCCTGCTCGTTTCGGTGAGACCGGTTCGACGTTTGGGCTGTTGGGTGAAAGGTTGTCCCGTACGACATCGAGTGAGCGTGCTGTGCAGCTCCACGGGTGGGCGTACGTGACGTGCTCTTTCGGTATCCCTGCAGGTGTATATCGATTCGATTCTCCGTCCCTCGCGGTGATGAGTACCGCTTGTTCACTGAGTCGTGACGTAATTAATGTATGAAATGTTATGCTTCAATATTGCTGTCATGATATAATTGTAATGCTACATGTGTGCCACCAATTTTTGCTTACTAAATTTCAGATTCCCGAACGGTTAACTTGTGGCTAAAAGATGAATTAAGGATGAACTTGTAGGCATGTCCATTTGCTGCAATGTTACTATCCTAAGTTCATTGTACACCTCATGTAGAGTTTCATGCCTAGGTGAGTCGGTTAAGTCTTGTTGAGCCCTCGTGCTCACGGTTGCTGCTTAAGTGTTTTTCAGGTGAGGAGCCACCCACGGACTCGGGTTACGAGTCCACCAGCGAGGGTTACCCTGCGTCGGGGACTACGGCTGAGTGGGAGCCGTACACGCCGCACTGAGCTGAGGAGTGCGGCTTGTGTGGGTTACCCTAGGGCTGGGCAACCAACTTTTGCTAGATAGACGGGCGTGAGTTGTATAAAGTAGACTTCCGCTGTGTAAAAGAAACAATAGTTTGTAACTGAAGTTTGTACCTGTTTGTACAGTTCAGTTGTTTTCCCATGTAATATATTGTGTCCTTATGATGTGTGCTGTCGGGTGTCACATCGTGTGGCACCACCCTCTGCGATCCTGGATGAGCGGATCCCGGTCCACCACAGAAACATTCCCAGCGAAAATTCTCGCACGACAGTGCATGAAATGATGAACGGTTTGGACGAGCAGGACCAGCACCTTAGGGCGGTTGTTTCTGTGTTGATCGTCGGGCACGAGGGAGCCTGTGTTGTCCGGGCGCCGGTAATCAGAGGGCGGCAAACACAGAGCGCGTCGCTGCGGTTGTGTGCGGTGGAACAGTGAGGACGAGGGAAAGTTCACGCAGACCAGCGGTGCAAGCGCGTGTTTTGTAGCCGGCGCCCTCATCCCTGGAGCAGGAGGTGGCGCGGCGACCGCGTTGGGGCGGGGTTTCGCGCATGTGCTGGCGATCGCAGAGATGTTCGACCGAGGGCCTGAGTCGGTTCGGTCTCTGTGAGGCTGACCAGTGGGTCCCTTCGCCCTAATTCATTTTCTGATTTGTCCTTTCTGTTTTTGCTGAAAATATCCCCATCTACTCACAATTGAATGTGAGACTTAATCACCAAGTCACAGTTTGAATTTGGTTTCGCAAATTTGAACTTTGTTTGGTTAAACTTCATGTTTAAACAGAAATTCAAATTCAGTTTTCAATTATTGCAAATTTAGCTCCCGACAAGATGAATTCCAATGGGGATGAAAATTGGACTAACTCTGAAAAATGTGCTGAGTTGGAATATGAAGCCAACTTTTGAATTTAAGTGATGAAAGTTGCTGCAATTTGACTTTACATTCAAATTGGCCTCTTTTTCAAATGCCTCCAAAAGTGCCTCAAAAAGTGTTGGATTTGCATGAAACTTGGCCTGAACCTTCCCAAGACTTTTTAAGTTCTAGGGGTGAGCTCAACCTGTCATGTTTATGTGTAGGAATCCTACTTTGTGAAAGTTAGGGCTTTCCCCTCTAATCACCCTTTTGATGGAGGTTACTTGCTCTTCACAATATATCCACAACAAAAACTGTGGTGTTGTGAGGTGATGAAAAGTTTTTGCAAGTCCCTTTTCTTGGGATTTTACATCCCTCCCCCCTTAAAAGAATCTCGTCCCGAGATTACAAAATAAGAGACAGCGCTGTAATAGGGACTCACCCGTGCTGAGACGCCACGAACTCCGGGTAATTTGAGCGAAGGAATTCCTCGCTCTCCCATATCGCTTCTTCGGCAGTGTGGTTGCTCCAGAGTATTTTGTAGAACCACAACATTCGGCTACGCGTGGTCCGTGCTTTCTCATCAAGAATTGCCACCGGATATTCATCATATGTCAAATCCGGTTGCAACTTGACGATGTCTTCGGTAGGAACAGCAGCGGTATGCTTCATACATTTTCGTAGTTGGGAAACATGGAAAATGTCATGAACACCAGCAGGTGATGCCGGTAGCTCCAGTCTATACGACGCTGGTCTGCACTTCTCGGTGATAGCATAGGGTCCAATGAAACGGGGAGCGAGTTTCCCCCTCACGCCGAATCGGTGCACGCCCTTTATCGGAGACACACGGAGATACACGTGTTCTCCGACGGCAAAGTGCAGCGGTCTATGCCTCTTATCAGCGTAGCTATTCTGCCAGGATTGAGCGGCCTTCAAGTTGGCTTGAATCGTCCGAATGCACTCTTCGGCGTCGTTCACCACATCAACCCCGAATGTGACCCTTTCACAGGACTCGCACCAGTTTAATGGGGTGTGGCATTTGCGACCGTAGAGAGCTTCGTAGGGTGCCATCTTGATACTCGCCTGATAGCCGTTGTTGTACGATAATTCCGCCAACGGTAGGTGAGCATCCCAGTTCCTACCTTGGTGGATGGCACACGCCCTCAACATGTCTTCTAGTACTTTATTCACCCTCTCTGTTTGCCCATCTGTCTGAGGGTGATAGGCAGAGCTCCTAATCAGCTTGGTACCCAATGCAGCGTGTAACTGCTCTCAAAAGAGAGATACAAATAATGCACCTCGATCTGAGACAATGGTCTTGGGTACACCATATAAGCATAGAATCTTCGCTATGTACAGCTTCGCGTATTTTCCGGCATTGTAATGTGTATGCACCGGGATGAAGTGAGCCATCTTGGTTAACCGGTCAATGATTACCCAAATGGAATCATGCTTGTTAGACGTCAGGGGTAACCCCACAATGAAATCCATGCTCACATCTTCCCATTTCCATGCCGGGATCTTCAGGGGTTGCAACAGCCCTGATTTTCTCATATGATCAGCCTTCACTCATCTACACGTATCACACTCGGATACGTACTGCGCTACCTCCCGCTTCATCCGCGTCCACCAAAATTTCTTTTTCAAATCTAGGTACATTTTGTTGATGCCCGGATGAATGGAGTATTTAGACAAGTGAGCTTCATCGAGGATCTTTCTCCTCAGCTCCATATTCCGGGGTACGACTATGCGGTCATTGAACCATAGCGTCCCCTCATCATCTTTCCGGAACACTTGATCTCCCCGTGGTCTATCCGTCTCCGCAGATGTGCCATGCCCTTATCAACTTTCTGAGCTGCAATGATGTCCTCCCTAATAGTAGGGATGATGGCAAGGTTGTACAGCGATCCATAAGAAACCAAGTATAAACTCGGCTCTTCCTCCACCACCGGTGTAATGGTGAGGTTATGGATATGTGATTTAAGACTCAGCGCGTCGGCAACCACATTCGCCTTGCCGGGGTGGTAGTGAATCTCAATCTCATAGTCTTTGATTAGTTCTAACCTATGACGCCCTCAATTCTGTGGAGAACCACCGAACCGAGAACTGATGCATATGTGTGCCCAGGATGTTCATCACACATATACACATCATCCACATACTGAATTTCAGAATATATATGACCGCGAATATCAGAGTTTATTACAATGTCTCATGAGTTTTGGACTCGTGCTCACAGCGGAATTCTTAGTCTAACAGCGGAAGTCTTTATTCTAGCAGCGGAATTCTTCTAACTAATGCGGAAGCAATTCTAAGCAGCAGAGGCTCCATCTCTACTCCATCCCCACAAGCAAGGTTAAGGACAGATTACACGCCTAATGCTCCACCTGGTCTTCATAGTAATCTTCTCCTGTTGCTGATGATGAAATAATAATGCAAGTTTGAGTACAATGATGTACTCAGCAAGTGCGGAAAAATATGATATGTAGCTCTCAACAGGGTAGGTATAAAAAGGCTCATTGCAGAAAGCAAAGTTATTTATCAAAACCATGATAAAACAGCAACTTATCTTTAAGCGAATGTGATCCCAACATGTACTAAAATACCAATCATACCTCCATTATGTTCATTACCTTCCATGTCCCAACCAGACATTAATCAATCTCATTCTTGTTCACGAATACCTTCTAGTATTCGCTACCATCTCACGAATACCATCTCATAAACAATTTCTTCTCACACCGTCCAACCTCGTTGCCATGACTCAACAGTCATGCAACCCATATTATCACCCGGACTCAACAGTCCCGAAAACAAAACCAAAACCAAACCTTCCGAAAACCATACCCAATAACCATATCCAATAACCATCCCAACTAATCATGGAAGTTGGCCAGTCGCTCGTGACCGTAAGCTCGGCTATCATGATAGTTTTTGACCCTGCAGAGTTTGCACCTCTTTACCCACAAGTTTGTGATTTCGTCACCCGTCGGCGACTGCAGAACCTCCATTATACCAGTACACAACTGTCGGTGTATGTCCAAGAGATCACAAAATAGCCTTTACAAAGGGGCTACTAGATGTATGGACTCACTAAGGTTTCACCGGCAGGCTAGAATCTCCAATTCTCCCACCCACGGGCCCCCTCTTGTGCCATGCAGTTCCTAGGACAGTCCTCACTCGACTCCCGTTCCCCGCGCCTTCCACAGTCCATAACAATCAAGCAACTTACCTAATTAGTCATCTAAGCCGCACCCATACTTGGCCTTGTGGTGGCACTGTTATCCTGGCATGTGCTCGCATGAACCGGTCCTTAGATCTACGGCAAGTAAACCACCATCTCTTTCTACCTCATTCACGAACCCTGGCTTGCCTAGATCTCCCTCCGATCCATGTTCATTAACAACATCAGTTTCTCATTATCATTACGAGTGCAGTTAGCTAGACAAATCTATCTCGCTTCCCAATCCCATGGACTCAATGAAGCTTAAAAGTAAAACCATACCCGACTCATAAACTTCCCTGGCGACAAGGATGGTTTAACCAAAAATAGTAAACTCCTATAAAAGGGTTTCCCATCATGTTTGACTCAGCACACAGAGCTTTTTGCAAAACAAAATAGTTTCCCAAAACATAGGATCAATATGGTCAAGGGGCACTTGCCTTGTTCTGGTTGTTTCGGTTGCTCAAAATCTTGTTGTTGTAGTCCGTCGTAGGTAGCTCCTTGAGCTTGTCCTTCTATATATGATCATGCACATACAATATTTACAACAATCAATATCATGCACAAACTTTAACTAGATGCGATGATGCTTATGCATGTTAATCCTTATGATGCAGATTAGTTTATACGTGTTCTTGCATGGCTTGCATGGGTTTTATGATGAACAGAGTTGTAAAGATCAATTGTGAACGTAGCGATGATCTTGACTTTATATTAAATCGATCAACAAGTGATCCGTCCACGATAAATCTTCTGTGCGAAAGGAATCGAAGAACATATGCAAAGAAAGCGCGATGATGTCGTAAGGTAGTATTGGAGACCTACCTTATGTTCTTCTTGATCTCGGGGGTCCTTCTCTTAGCAAGACAGATCGTTGGGGCTCTCTTCCGTCGATCTTCCTCGACAGAACTCCGGCGAAGGGTTTATTCGGCGAGTTGGAGCTAGGGCTCTAAGTCGTCAGCTCAGGAGTTGGAAAATAAGTTCGTGGTTTCGGCCAAAGGTTCTGGGTTCTATTTATAGTCGGGAGGAGAAGAGTCGTAATCTGATTGTATTTCGAATAAGAGTCCTATTCAATTTGTCGTTGAATCTTAACAACTTATCTTTAGTTGATTTGGTGCGGTAACATTGTGGAATTCATGTTAGTTTCCTCCCGTACCGGTATTCCCACGCGTACAGAAGCAAAAAATAGCTCCAGAACTCGTTTCCTCCGCGGTGATGGGCTCCGGGAACCCGAGCTCCCTTTTTCCGCAGAGATGAGCCCCGGTTGTGCCGTGTGTTAGGCGGACGAGACTACCTCTTCTTCAGAGGCGAGCTCCGCGAACGCCACGTGTCAGTTCCGGACCTCCCCCTCTCTTCGGAGGTGGCTCCGGGGTGCCACGTGTCAATTTTGGACCTCCCTCTCTTCGGAGGTGAGCTCCGTGAATGCCACGCGTCAAGTAGCGCCGGACTCCTTTTTTCCTCAGAGACGAGCTCTGAGGTCGACACGTGTCTATTAGCATCCGACCTCCCGGAGGTAAGCTCCGAAGGTGACACGTGTTCCGCGTGGCTGGTCCTCTCTTTTCCGTGGTGAATAGCTCCTAAGGTGACACGTGTCCTGCGGGACTGCCCTCGCTTCTCCGTAGAGGTTAGCTCCGGGGGCAACACGTGTCTCACGGGGTCGGACCTCTCCCCCTTTGCGGAGATGAGCTCCGAAGGCGCCACGTGGCCAGCGGGCCGCGGGAGAGCTCTTCGGCGCTCTTGGTGAACTGGATTTTGCTCTTTTTGGCTATCTTTTTTTATTCTTTCTGTGTTCCCACTTCTTTTAAAATGTTTTCTCTACATGAAACATGAATACATGCAAAAACCAAAAATGAGGGTGTCACATAACCACCTCCTTTGCCTCATGTTCAGCTCCTTCTGGGTGAAAATGTACTTCAAGCTCTTGTGGTCGGTGTAGAGATACACCAAGTTGCCCAGGAGGTAGTGCCTCCACATTTTCAACGCCAACACCACAGCAGAAAGCTCAAGATCATGAGTCGGATAGTGCTGCTCATGGTTCCGAAGTTGGCGTGGGCCATACGCGACGACACGTCCTTCTTGCATCAACACGCAGCCGAGCCCAATACCGGACGCGTCACAATATACGTCGAAAGGCTTGGTTGTATCCGGTTGAGCTAAGACCGGGGCTGTTGTGAGATGCTTCACTAATGCTTGGAACGCCCCTTCACATGCTGTGTTCCAAACATATTTCGTTCCCTTTTTCAGCAACTCTGTCATCGGCTTGGCCAGCATGGAGAAGCTCGGAATGAATCTCCGATAGTATCCCGCTAAGCCGAGGAAGCTTCTGACTTCATGGACTGAAGTGGGAGCTTTCCATTTCAGCACTTGTTCGATTTTGCTTGGGTCAACCGTAATGCCTTCTGCTGAGATGATATGTCCCAAAAATGGCACTTGGCTGATCCAAAACTCACATTTGCTGAACTTGGCGTAAAGCTTGTGGTCTCGCAATCGTTGAAGAACGATCCTCAAGTGTTCGGCTTGTTCTGCTGCTGTCTTGGAGTAAACCAAGATATCATAAATGAACACCACAACGAACTTGTCCAGCTCCGGCATGAACAGCGAGTTCATGAGATACATGAAATGTGTCGGAGCATTGCTGAGACCAAAAGACATGACGAGATATTCATATAAGCCATATCTCGTCGAGATGACCGTCTTCGAGATATCGTCCGCTCGGATCTTTATCTTATGATATCCAGAGCGAAGGTCCATCTTAGAAAATACACTTGCACCCACAAGTTGATCAAACAGGATGTCAATGCCGGGCAGTGGGTACTTACTCTTGATGGTGACGGCGTTGAGCGGCCGGTAGTCCACACACAGCCTCAAGGTTTCATCCTTCTTCTTCACGAACAGCGCCGAGCATCCCCAAGGCGAGAAACTCGGCCTAATGAAACCTTTGCTCAACAGGTCATTGAGCTGTTCTTTCAGTTCAGCCAGCTCATTTGGAGCCATTTTGTATGGTCTCCGTGATATGGGCATAGTCCTTGGTGCAAGTTCAATCTTGAACTCGACATCCTGCTCAGGTGGCATGCCCAGAAGATCATCCGGGAACATGTCGGGGTACTTCCGGACTACGGGGATGTCCTCTAACTTGAGAGCTTCAGCATTATTAATTTCTGAAACTTCCCGGACTGGATTATCTAACACCATGGAGTGTGTACGGTGGAATGGAGAATTCAGATGAACCGTCCGTGTCCGAGTACTCAGGACAGCGCCATGGTAGTTTAGCCATGACATCCCTAAGATTGCATCAATCTTTTGCCCCGTAAGGATTATTAAGGTGGTGGGATATAGCTGCCCACCTAAGCACAGAGGTGCTTTTGGAATCATAATATTTGCTGAAATCTTCCCTCCCGGTGAGCAGATCATATATGTGCAGTCGGTTGGGAAGACTTGCATTTGATGCTTAGCCACATATGATGCATTTATAAAACTATGGGTTGCACCAGAATCGAACAATATGATGATGGCTTGATCGTTGAGAGTGAACGTACCCGCCACCACGTTCTCTTCCTCCGGGGCGTACCCATTGTCGAGGTTGCGAACGCCCCCAGTCCGCTGACGAACCTTCTTGACCGGAGGTTGGCCTCGAGCACCTCCCTGGAACTGGGCTTGCCCGCTGCTTTGCTGCCCCTGGGGACAGTCCTCCGCGAAATGGCCCGCCTGGCCACACGTGAAGCAAGTGAAACGGGACGGTCCTCTGCTGATCGGCGGACAGAAACCCAGGGCGCGTTGTGGCGGTGGGAACGCCCGGGGTGTTGTCTTCTGCTGCTGCTGCTGTCTCGGTGGTGGCATCGGTGGTCGGAACGGAGGTGACTGAAAAGGACGACCCCAAACTGCTGAGGTCGCGCCGGTGGATACCACTGCTGTCCGGATGGTGTCTGATACACCATGCGGTACTTCTGGGGAGCGCCACCCCCACTGCTGGGTGGAGTGCTGCGCTTCCGCTGCTCAGCCGCCAACTCCCGATGAGCATCTTCTTGCATTATCGCGGCATTGACGAGGTCGTTGAAGGTGCCGCGATTGCTTTGGGCGAGATGTGTCTTCATCTCGGGGTGTAACCGCCAATAGAAATGCTCCCGCTTATTTTCCTCGGTGGAGACATAATCCTACGCATATTGCGCCAGATGGTTCAAGGCACGGGAGTAGTCGTGAGCACTCCTCCCGCTCTGCTTCAGCTCCAAGAATTCTTGGAACTTCCTCTTCATTATCAAGGGAGGAATATGATAGGTGCGGAACGCCTCCCAGAACTCTTCCCACTCCATGGCATGGCCAGCCGGCCGTGAGGCGACATAGTTCGCCCACCACGCACCATCTGACCAGCAGCACCGTGAAGCTGCTGCGCTGCGAACAGAGTCTTTTGCCGCTCCGTGCATTGGAGCAGCCCGAACTTGGACTCAATTGTCGGCAGCCAGTTGTCGTCCTCCAGTGGTTCTTCTGCTTCAGTGAACACTGGAGGGTGCGTACTCATGAAGTCCGAGTACGTCACCTCACGGGGCTCACGAGGCCCCCTCTCTTGACGCACCCCCCCTCGCCTGGGACGTATTCTGCATAATCGTGCGGAGCAGGTCGGTCTGCTCCTCACGATTCCCCACCAGTGCCGCTATCACATCCGCCAGGGTAAGCGGAGGCGGCGGTGGTGGTTGCTGCTGCGTGGTGCTGTCGTAGGCAGGTGGCTGGGAGTCATCGCCTCCGTGCTGGCTAGAGCCACCAATCTCGTGCGTGGTCCGAGTGCGAACCATCTGCAACCATACGACAATAAACATCAGTCCCGCAACATATTGCATGCAGTCCATAAAATAGGCATAAAACATAATGACAGTAAAACATGCGATACATCTCGTATGTAGATAATGTAATAACTTTGCACAAGCTACACCATTACCAGTCCAAATACAAGCTAGTTAAATCCAACTTGATGAACCTACTCTTTGGAAGCTTACCACAACTAGGTTTGGTCACTACGAGACGTTACTATCGCTTGGTCATCACGTATACCACCCTTTTATCTTCAATACGACACAACATGGTCTCTAGCAAAAGAAACTTGAGTAAAGCATATACTCAAGCTTTCACTAGTTGAAGATAGCCACTCATGAGTATTTTCTACCCCATTGGACGTACTTAAACCCCCTAGGGTACAACAATCTCTCTAATGAGTTCAACTGTCATCCCTCTGTCAGAATAACCAGTTTCTACACATTCCAGATTTTGATCTAGTTCTGGGCATTTTCATGACTCAAGTTGAATACCAAAGTTAAAGTTAACTTCAGTATATTTCCAACGATTATTTATTTGCCCTCAGATTAGCTCTTGTTTAAAAGCAATGGTAATTTAAAATCAACAGAATGTCTGGAAGAATTTCAACAGCACCTCCCTTGGAAGTTGCTGTTTTCAACGCTGGCTTCCACTGAGTTCTGTGCTGAAATTTCAGAAACTTTGAATTACAAAGATTCAACACCTTTCCTAACCTTTCCAAAGATGTGTCATGTGATAATTTTTTATTTTTCTACAGGAAGTTATGCTTGAAAAACAGAACAGTCCAGAGAGTGTTTTGAATCTGTCCTGGTTCTGGACCGTTTACATCCCTCTGGAATTTAGGCCACCATAAGATGTGATTCAGCTCTGGAAGTCTACAAAAAAGTGGTAGAGTTCTTAAGCACCTTTCCAGAACTATCTCTCACACCTCCATTGGCTAAATGATCTGTGAGTTATACTCTGTTAAATTTCAGCAAACTTGCTGCCCAAAACAGAGCACTCTGTTTTTCAATCCCTGTTTACTACACTGATCAACCATTGACTTTTCCACCCAACCAGAGTCCTAAATGTTAAAACATAGTGATTTTAATTCTTTGTTATCATTATTTTTCGTGCACATGCCTATGATATGTCGGTACTACGTTCCTCACAAAAAGAAAAGCATAACCGGATTATACCGGCATATACGTCACCATTGTGGCACTAAACGGGCTCTCGCACACGCATACTACACGGCATACATACGTGGTTAGTACCTGCAGAAGAACACTCAATAGTGGTGCACTCAAAGGTTGTTTCATTTCAGGCAGTTCCATATTTGAAAGTAAATACAAACGCCCGTATCATTGTCATACGGCCGTCCTTGAGTTAAGCCACGTCCCAAGGTACGTGATCGTGTTTTTACACCACATGACGGGGAAACCGAGTATATCATGAACGGGTCGTCACGGTTGGGAATGTTATCAACCCAACGGATACCACCTACTTCCCTGCAGGGAACACTGATGGCAAGCGCTGCGTATGTCCTCCTAGGCTACTTCCAGACGAACACACTCTCGCGTTACTGACCACGCAGTGGGGTCTCCACTTACTTGCCTAATGCACACTAGGGATCAGCGTTTCATATGAACTCAGGAACATGAAGAGTCCAAGAGTTTCATATTGATGTCTCAGACCAAGCTGTGAGACCTATCCCTGAACCACCTTCCTCGTCAGGGAAGCTAACCGAAATTGAACCGCTTTCGGTAGCGTTCCTTACCATTCTTACCAGAGCGTAGGTGCGTCGTTACATAATGAAAATTCAGAATTATAACACATATGTTAGTCTTGCCACTTGAAGTAACTATGCTAATATAGTCCTTACTTGGGCAAACTACTGGATCCTCACCATAAGCCTAAGTTTTCCCGTAATACAGTCCTTAAGTACTGTGCTATCCCCAATGCAGCTCTGATACCAGGCTGTGGCGGACTGGAATCCGCTCATCCAGGATCGCAGAGGGTGGTACCGCACGATGCGACACCCGACAGCACACATCATAAGGACACATTGTATTACATAGGAAAAACCAACTGAAACTGTACAAACTGGTACAATACTCAGCTACAAACTAGTGTCTTTATTTCACAGTGGAACTCTAATTTGTACAACTCACGCCTGCCTATCTAGAAAAAGTCGGTTGCCCAGCCCTAGGGCAACTCACACTAGCTGCACTCCTCAGCTCAGCGCGGCATGTATGGCTCCCACTCAGCCATGGTCCCCGACGGAGGGTAACACTTGCCGGTGGACTCGTAACCCGAGTCTGTGGGTGGCTCCTCACCTGAAAAACACTTAAGCAGCAACCATGAGCACGATGGCTCAACAAGACTTAACCGACTCACCTAGGCATGAAACTCTACATGTAATGTATAACGTACATGGGATGGTACAGTTGCAGCAAACGGACATGCCTACAAGTTCATCCTTAGTTCACCTTTTAGCCACAAGTTAACAGTTCAAGAATCAGAAATTTAGTGAGCAATATTTGGTGGCACACATGTAACAATACATTTATATCATAACAGCAGTATTTAACCGTCACAATTCATATATTAGCCTACGTCACGACTGAGTGAACAAGCGGTACTCATCACCGCGAGGGACGGCGAATCGACTCGATATACACCTGCAGGGATACCCAAAGAGCACGTCACGTACGTGCACCTGTGGAGCTGCACAGCACGCTCACTCGATGTCGTACGGGACAACCTTTCACCCAACAGCCCAAACGTCGAACCGGTCGCACCAAAACGGACAGGAGGTTCCCTACACGGAGCATCTCTCTATGCCCGTTAGCAGATTTCCACCTTGCTGCCCTCAACCTACACCTATAAATCGGTGTGCTATGCCTCGACGCCGGGAGGTTTAGGCTACATCAGTTTATCGGGGCCCATATATCCGATATGCCTTCGATACGTTCAATACTTGTTCAGCAGGGCCGCACACGGATCGGTCCTCAATCGACACAGACAGGGCTGCACACACAAGACTTCCTCTTGCTGTGCCCTAGCCCCTGCCTAGTCTCATTTTCATTACTAAAGTGATCTCACATCACTCGAAGCAAACCCGTGTGTCCCAAACCTAACTCGCGAGTAGATTCCAACTACTCGACTTGTACCGAAGTCCTATGAATCATTAAGCATAGCCTGTCTATTCGAGGCCCTAGACACTACCCTCACTCTTGGGGAAAATTCTGGTTATGCAGTTGGTATTCATCCATCCTACACCTAATGCACATACACACTTCACACTACATATGTAAACAAAGTAAAAACTTTATAAAAGGCTTAATGCAAACCAGGGCTTGCCTTGTTGCTGCTGGTCAGTAGTTAGGTCTTCATCCGGAAGGAGGAAGTCGAGCACTTCCGGAGTCTCCTCGCCTTCAGCGACTACATGTTAACGATATGCTATATGTCAATTTAAATGTAATGTGTAAACTTGAATAAGTAATTACTATAACTTTAGCTAACCCTCCCTTTTGTTTCTGAAATTTTTATGGTGGCTTGGTAGGGTCCTAACTAGAGTCTTGACCAAGTTTCATCTGAAACAAAGTTCATTTGAGCTTTGTACAAATAAAAGCCTATTTGGTCAATATTAGAGTCTCTGTGTAATTCCAGGGTTTTTCATGGCTCCAACCATTACTTTCTGGAAACTAGAATTTAAGATGGTTCTAATGGAATCGGTTTCATGTCATTTGAAGAATCCTAGGGGATGTTGTGCCCTAAACAAGATTTGAGAAAATCTGAAAAATGTTTCTGCACATTTTTTATTTTCTCAGGGCAGTTCACTTAATCACCCCATTAGGGGGACTAAATAACTCGGATGAGTCTGAAAATTTTACTGAGACTCCAGGATTTTCCAATGAACCTCTAAACCAAATTTCAGCATTTTTCATAAAGTAACTGTCCAGATAAAATTCCTAACAGTTTGAATTTAGGGATTTAATTCTGGAAAACTGTTAATTTTCATGAGCTGAAATTTGTATTGCTGGAAAGTACTCCAAATTCTGAGTTCAGCAAAATTTGGATCACTGAATTTGGAGCTTCCTAGCAAAAGTTATGTGCATTTGAAGTTTGCACTAAAACTGGAAATTCCCAAAATGTTTAAACTCTGCGGGCGGGGCCCACTCTTTAAACCGGCCCACTGAGAATGCGGCCACACCGTGGCCCACAGGGTTTTACCCGCGTTGCCGCACCGAATCCTGGCCTCAATTGGATCCCCGCACGAGAACAGAGGCTGACCGGTTGACCTGCGCCCCCCCCCCTCGTCTAACTCGCGCCATCCCGCGACTCCCGCGGCGGCACTTCGCCGGAGCTCTCGCCGGCAGGCGTTCCGCTGCCCGACCTTCGACGAAACTTGCCACCTGTGCCTAACTTGACTCGGAGAACACGCTGGTGCCCTCACCGAAGCATGGCGATGGCCGGAACCATGCCCACGACGGTGATAGTGGCTCTCTCTACTCCGGCGATGTCGCCCGGGCTACTCAGAACCTTATTCTTCAAACGGTTTGCTCCTACAGCTCCACTGTGTCATGCTGAGCACGAATATGAGCTCGGTTGGCCATGGAAACGGCCGGAGCTACGCGCTCACCGTCGACCTAGGCCCGATATCGGCTGTGAGCTGAAAAACTCGATAACCAGAGTCTATACTCAACGGTTCTTCATACTTTTTGATCCTAAATGGTCATGGCAGGGTGTAGATCATGTGTGTAGCTTGGTATACCCGGTGATGAGCTAATACCCGCGAATTTCTGGATTTGGTACGGCTCGGCCCTAAGAACACAGAAACATTCCCTGGGAAAATTCTCCCACGACAGTGCATGAAATGATGAACGGTTTGGACGAGCAGGACCAGCACCTTAGGGTGGTTGTTTCTTGTGTTGATCGTCGGGCATGAGGGAGCCTGTGTTGTCCGGGCGCCGGTGATCAGAGGGCGGCAAACACCGAGCGCGTCGCTGCGGTTGTGCGCGGTGGAACAGAGAGGAAGAGGGAAAGTTCACGCAGACCAGCGGTGCAAGCGCGTGTTTTGTAGCCGGCGCCCTCATCCCTCGAGCAGGAGGTGGCGCGGCAACCGCGTTGGGGCGGGGTTTTACCCGTGCGCTGGCGATCGCAGAGATGTTCGACCGAGGGCCTGAGTCGGTTCGGTCTCTGTGAGGCTGACCAGTGGGTCCCTTCCCCCTAATTCATTTTCTGATTTTTCCTTTCTGTTCTTGCTGAAAATATCCCCAGATACTCACAATTGAATGTGAGACTTAATCACCAAGTCACGGTTTGAATTTGCTTTCCCAAATTAGAACTTTGTTTGGCTAAACTTGCTTCATGTTTAAACTGAAATTCAAATTCAGTTTTGAAGTATTGCAAATTTAGCTCCCAACAAGATGAATTCCAATGGGGATGAAAATTGGTGGACTAACTCAAAAAAATGTGCTGAGTTTGCATATGAAGCCAACTTTTGAATTTAAGTGATGAAAGTTGCTGCAATTTGACTTTACATTTAAATTGGCCTCTTTTTCAAATGCCTCCAAAAGTGCCTCAAAAAGTGTTGGATTTGCATGAAACTTGGCCTGAACCTTCCCAATACTTTTTAAGCTCTAGGGGTGAGATCAACCTCTCATGTTCATGTGTAGGAATCCTACTTTGTGAAAGTTAGGGATTTCCCCTCTAGTCATCCATTTGATGGTGGTTACATGCTCTTCACAATATATCCACAACAAAAACTGTGGTGTTGTGAGGTGATGAAAAGTTTTTGCAAGTCCCTTTTCTTGGGCTTTTACACTCCGAGGGTGACACGTGTCCAGCGGGGCCGGACCTCATCCCTTCCGCAGGGGTGAGCTCCGCAGGCGCCACGTGTCCCGCGGTGCTGGACCTCTCCCCCTTCGCATGGGTGAGCTCCTTGGGCGCCACGTGTCCCACGGCCCAGGGAAGTGTCGACAGCGCACCACAGCAAACTGGAATTGGCTCATTTCTGCTATATTTTTCCCATTTCTACTTCTTTCATAACGTTTCGCTATATGAAAAATGTATGCATGCAGGAATGGATTTTGAGGGTGTTACAGCTCATCTCAACGATTTTGTTAGGGTCTAATTTGTTTGTCATAAATCATCCAAACCCACAAGGGATGCCTAGATGCACTTTCAATCTCACCCTTTTTGGTGATTGATGACAACCAATTGAGATCACACAAATATGATAAAAAATTCAGATTTTCATAAAGTGTGCACATATGAGCTTTGAGCAAAATAGGCAATGTAGACATAAGACATATGTGCACTCTTTATGGTGGGGTGTAAAACTATGTGTGTGAGCAATAATTTTGATGTGAATATCATAATAAGCATAATCATAATATCATCAAGAGTCTCAAGCCTACATAGCAGTTTTAAACATACACCATTAATCATAAGCATAACATAGTCATCATTTCACAGCACATGTCCAAAAGCATAATGATAACATAAGTCTTACAAAACCTCACTTCTTAAACTAGGACACAAAAAGAAGAACCTACGACCTAAGACTCCCCCTCAATCTCTCCCCCTTTGGCATCAAGGCACCAAAAAGAAGGAGAGGAGGGATCTACTTATCGTCGCCGGCTCACTCCTCGCTGTCGGTCCTTTCTTCGCCTTCATCATCAGGCTGAGGAGGAGGAGGAGAAGGAGAAGGAGGAGGAGAAAAAACGTGGGAGGAGTTGTGAGGTTGAAGGAGATTGCGGCGGAATCCGCTCATCCAGGATCGCAGAGGGTGGTGCCGCGTGATGCGACACCCGACAGCACACGTCATAAGAACACCATATATTACATGGGAAAACAAACTGAACTTCACTAACGGTACAATATTCAGTTACAAACTATTGTATTTATTACACAGTGGAAGTCTACTTTTCTACAACTCACGCCCGCCTATCTAGCAAAAGTCGGTTGCCCAGCCCTAGGGCAACCCACACTAGCTGCACTCCTCAGCTCAGCGCGGCGTGTACGGCTCCAACTCAGCCGTAGTCCCCGACGGAGGGTAACCCTCGCCGGTGGACTCATACTCCGAGTCCGTGGGTGGCTCCTCACATGAAAAACACTTAAGCAGCAACCGTGAGCACGATGGCTCAACAAGACTTAACCGACTCACCTAGGCATGAAACTCTACATGAGGTGTACAATGAACATAGGATAGTCACAATGCATCAAATGGACACGCCTACATGTTCATCCTTAGTTCCACTTTTAGCCACATGTTAACAGTTCAGGAATCTGAAAATTTAGTAAGCAATATTTGGTGGCACACATGTAGCAATACAATTATATCAATCAGCAGTACTGAATCATCATATTTCATACATTAGCCTACGTCACAACTCAGTGACCAAGTGGTACTCTTCACCGCGAGGGACGGCGAATCGACTCGATATACAAATGCAGGGAAAACCAAAGAGCACGTCACGTACGCCCTCCCGTGGAGCTGCACAGCACGCTCACTCGATGTCGTACGGGACAACCTTTCACTCAACAGCCCAAACGTCGAACCTGTCGCACGCTCACCGAATCTCTCTGTGCCCGTTGACAGATTTCCACCTTGCTACCCTCAACCTACACCTATAAATCGGTGTGCTATGCCTCGACGCCCGGAGGTTTAGGCTACATCGGTTTATCGGGGCCCATATATCCGATATGCCTTCGGTACATTCAAACTTGATCAGCGTGGGCCGCACACAGATCGGTCCTCAATCGACACGGACAGGGCCGCACACACAAGACTTCCTCTTTTTGCGCCCTAGCCCCTGCCTAGTCTCATTTTCATTACTAAAGTGATCTCACATCACTCAACCGAACCCGTGTGTCCCAATCCTATCTCGCGAGTAGATTCCAACTACTCGACTTGTACCGAAGTTCTATGAAACATTAAGCGTAGCCTGTCTCCTCGAGGTCTTGACACTACCCTCACTCTTATGGAAACATTTCTGGTCATGCAAGTGGGGTTTTCATCAATCCTACACCTAATGCACATATACACTTCACACTACGTATATAAATCAAATAAAACTTTTATAAAAGGCTTAATGCAAACTGGGGCTTGCCTTGTTGCTGCTGGTCAGCGGTTAGCTCTTCTTCCGGAAGGTGGAAGTCAAGTACTTCCGGAGCCTCCGCGCCTTCAGCTACTACACGTTAATAAAATACTACATGTCAATTTAAATGCAATGTGTGAACTTGAATACTTAATTACTAATAACTCTAGCTAACCCTACCCTTTGGTTCTGAAATTTTTATGGTGGCTTGGTAGGGTCCTAGGTAGAATCTTGACCAAGTTTCATTTGAAATAAAGTTCATTTGAACCTTGTACACATAAAAGTCCATTTGGTAAATATTTGAGCCTCTAAGCAATTCCAGGGTTTTCATGGCTCCAAGCATTACTTTCTGGAAACTAGAATCTAAGATGGTTCTAATGGAATTGGTTTCATGTCATTTGAAGAATTCTACTGAATGTTATGCCCTAATTAAGATTTGAGAAAATCTAAAAAATGTTTCTGTACATTTTTCTATTTTCTCAGGGCAGTTCTCTTAATTACCCAATTAGGGGAACTAAATGAACTTGGATGAGTCCGAAACTTTTACTGTGACTAAAGTATTTTCCAATGAACCTCTCAGCCAAAATCCAGCATTTTTCATAAAGTAATTCTCCAGATAAAATTCCCCACAGTTTAAACTTTAGGGATTTAATTCTGGAAAACAGTTAAGTTTCATGAGCTGAATTTGGTATTGCTGGAAAGTACTCAGAATCCTGAGATCAGCAAAATTTGGTTCACTGAATTTGGAGCTTCCTACACAAAGTTATGAATTTCTAAAGTTTGAGCTGATCCCTGAATTATTTTCCTACAGAGAATCACCTCCGGCGCTAAACCAGAGGCTGACAGCGGGGCCCGCCCATTTAAATTGAACTAACCGCGCGCTCGCGTGTGATTAGCACAGGGGCTGACAGGTGGGGCCGCACCCTTCGCCTACCTCCCGACGCCGCCGCCCCGAGCCGCCGGAGCTCCGGCGAGGTCGGCGTTTCCGACGATCTAGCTCGCCGGCGCTGACGAGACTCGCCGCCCCCATGTAATCTCGGGTGCTGAACACGCTGGACACCATGTCGCCGCCGGCTAACCACCGTAGCTCAACGGCGACGAGCCCTATGCCTCTGTGCTACCTCGGCAACGTGTTCCCGCCCTTCTGACCATCTCCTTCGCGTGCTAATCGTGTCACCACACTCAGGGGAACCTCGGGAAGATTGACATGATCTCCATTGGGCCTTGAACGGCTGGCAACCCAGACCTCACCAGCGATTCCCTCCTCCGCCACACTGTTCTATGGTGAACTTAGGGTTCCGGCGGTGATTTCCTTCCGGTTTTCGATCGAGAGGGGTCGCCAGAACCTCTAGATGCTCTCTCACAGCTCCGTTCGACCTCCCACCCACCAAGCTTCCCGAATTTCTCCTAAACCTAATCGGGTCCCGAAATGAGCTCCCCGCCCTAAACTAGAAAATTCTCCGCGCACAAAGGTCTAACCTTGGAGCGGTTTGCGCGGTGGTCTTGAGGACGAGCTAGCGCTTCACTTTCCTATGGAGGTCAAGGCCGGAAGATGATCACAGCTTGGGTGGCACATGATCGGAGCTCGGGCGACTAGGCTGCTGGTTGCGGAACTCGAGAAAAACAGCAACTCGCCGGCGGTCTCGGGCCTTTTATAGGCCCCTGAGGCCAGTGGAGAGCGCGACACCTGCTGTGCCACCTCCTACGCCGAAGCAGGAGCTGGCCGGCCGAGGTGGTCGGGCGCCAACGCTGGCCGCAGCTGGCGAGCGCGCTCGGTTGAGGAAGTCGGCTGAGGAGACTTCTGTGCTAAGTCTACTGACCAGTGGGCCTCCCCTCTAATTCCATTTTTAATTTTTTTCTCATTTCTGTAGGCACTCAAATATCCCCAGCTACTAAACATTGAATGGGAGACTTAGCCTCCAAGTCTTGGTTTGTATTTGAGTTCTCAAATTTGATCTTTGTTTGGCTAAGTTTGCTGAAATTCAAACTCAGTTTTTGAATTCTTGCCAATTTAGCTCTTGACCAAATGAACTCCAATGATGACGAAAATTTGTGGGCTAACTCAGAAAAATGTGCTGAGTTTGAATATGAAGCTAACTTTTGAATTTGAGGGATGAAAGTTGCTGCAATTTGAATTTACATTCAAATTGGCCTCTTTTTCAAATACCTCCAAAAGTGCGTCAAAAAGTGTTGGATTTACATGAAATTTGGCCTGAACCTTCCCAAGACTTTTTAAGTTCTAGGGGTGAGCTCAACCTGTCATGTTCATGTGTAAAAATCCCACTTTGTGAAAGTGAAGGCTTTCCCCTCTAATCACTCTTTTGATGGAGGTTACTTGCTCTTCACAATATTTCCTAAGATATCCACAATAAAAACTGTGGTGTTGTGAGGTGATGAAAAGTTTTTGCAAGTCCCTTTTCTTGGGCTTTTACATCCCTCCCCCCTTAAAAGGAATCTCGTCCCGAGATTACGAAAGAAGAGATAGCGATGTAACAGGGACTTACCCGTGTTGAGAGGCCATGAACTCCGGGTAATTTGAGCGAAGGAATTCCTCGCTCTCCCACGTCGCTTCTTCGGCGGTGTGGTTGCTCCAGAGTATTTTGTAGAACCACAACTTTCTGCTACGCGTGGTTCGGGCTTTCTCATCAATAATTGCCACCGGATATTCATCATATGTCAAATCCGGTTGCAGCTCGCCGATGTCTTCGGTAGGAACAGCAGCGGTATGCTTCAGACATTTTCTTAGTTGTGAGACATGGAAAACGTCATGGACACCAGCCAGGGATGCCGGTAGCTCCAGTCTATACGCTGCTGGTCCACACTTCTCGGTGATAGCATAGGGTCCAATGAAACGGGGAGCGAGCTTCCCCTTCACACCGAACCGGTGCACGCCCTTCATCGGAGACACGCAGAGGTACACGTGTTCCCCGACGTCAAAGTGCAACAGCCTACGCCTCTTATCAGCGTAGCTCTTTTTCCGGGATTAAGCGGCCTTTAAATTAGCTTGAATCGTCCGAACGCGCTCTTCGGCGTCATTCACCACATCAACCCCGAATGTGACCCTTTAACCGGACTCGCACCAATTTAATGTGGTGCGGCATCTGTGACCGTAGAGAGCTTCGTAGGGTGCCATCTTGATACTCGCCTGATAGCCGTTGTTGTACGAGAATTCCGCCAATGGTAGGTGATCATCCCAGTTCCTACCATGGTGGATGGCACATGCTCTCAACATATCTTACAGAACCTGATTCACCCTCTCTGTTTGGCCATCTGTCTGAGGGTGGTAGGCAGAGCTTCTAATCAGTTTAGTACCCAAAGCAGCATGCAACTGCTCCCAAAAGCGAGATACAAACAATGCACCTCGGTCTGAGACTATCGTCTTGGGTACGCCGTGCAAGCATAGAATCCTGGCGATATATAACTCCGCATATCTGTTGGCATGGAAATGTGTATGCACCGGGATGAAGTGAGCTGACTTGGTTAGTCAGTCAACGATCACCCAAATGGAATCATGTTTGTTGGATGTTAAGGGTAATCCCACAATGAAATCCATGCTCACATCTTCCCATTTCCATGCTGGAATTTTCAGGGGTTGCAACAGCCCTGATTTCTTCATATGATCAGCCTTCACTCGTCTACACGTATCACACTCGGATACGTACTTCGCTACCTCCCGTTTCATCCCTGTCCACCAAAATTTCTTTTTCAAATCTTGGTACATTTTGTTGCTGCCCGGATGAATGGAGTACTTAGACAAGTGAGCTTCATCGAGGATCTTTTTCCTCAACTCCATATCCCGGGTACGACTATGCGGTCATTGAACCATAGCGTCCTCTCATCATCTTTCCGGAAACACTTGATCTCTCCATTGTCTATCCGTCTCCGGAGATGTGCCATGCCTTTATCAGTCTTCTGAGCTGCAATGATGTCCTCCCTCATGGTAGGGATGAGGGCAAGGTTGTACAGCGATCCATAAGGAACCAAGTATAAACTCGGCCCTTCCTCCTCCACCGATGTAATGGTGAGGTGATGGACATGTGATTTCCGACTCAGCGCGCCGGCAACCACATTCGCCTTGCCGGGGTGGTAGTGAATCTCAATTTCATAATCTTTGATCAGTTCTAACCACCTCCTTTGTCTCATGTTCAGCTCCTTCTGGGTGAAAATGTATTTCAAGCTCTTGTGGTCGGTGTAGAGATGCACCAGATTCCCCAGGAGATAGTGCCTCCACATTTTAGCGCCAACACCACGGCAGCAAGCTCAAGATCATGAGTCAGATAATGCTGCTCATGGTTCTGAAGTTGGCGTGAGCCATATGCGACCACACGTCCTTCTTGTATCAACATGCAGCCAAGCCCAATACCGGATGCGTCACAATACACGTCGAAGGGCTTTGTTGTATCCGGTTGAGCTAGGACCGGGGCTGTGGTGAGATGCTTCACCAATGCTTGGAACGCTCCTTCACATGCTGTGTTCCAAACATATTTCGTTCCCTTCTTCAGCAATTCTGTCATCGGTTTAGCGAGCTTGGAGAAGCTTGGAATGAATCTCCGATAATATCCCGCTAACCTGAGGAAGATTCTGACTTCATGGACTGAAGTGGGAGCTTTCCATTTCAGCACTTGCTCTATTTTGCTTGGGTCAACCGCAATGCCTTCAGATGATATGATATGTCCCAAGAATGGCACTTGGCTGATCCAAAACTCGCATTTACTGAACTTGGCGTAGAGCTTGTGGTCTCGCAATCGTTGAAGAACGATTCTCAAGTGTTCGGCATGTTCGGCTTCCGTCTTGGAGTATACCAAGATGTCATCGATGAACACTACCACGAACTTGTTCAGCTCCGGCATGAACACCGAGTTCATGAGATACATGAAATGGGCTGGAGCATTTGTGAGACCAAAGGACATGACAAGATATTCATATAATCCATATCTCGTCGAGAAGGCCGTCTTCAGTATATCCTCCGCCCGGATCTTTATCTGGTGATATCCAGAGCGAAGGTCCATCTTTGAGAACACACTTGCACCCACAAGTTGATCAGACAATACGTCGATGCAGGGCAGTGCGTACTTATTCTTGATGGTAACGGCGTTGAGCGGACGGTAGTCCACACACAGCCTCAAGGTTTCATCCTTCTTCTTCACAAATAGCGCCGAGCATCCCCAAGGCGAGGAACTCGGCCTAATGAAACCTTTGCTCAACAGATCATTGAGCTGTTCTTTTAATTCAGCCAGCTCGTTTGGAGCCATATTGTATGGTCTCCGTGATATGGGCGTCGTCCCAGGTGCAAGTTCAATCTTGAACTCGACCTCCCGCTCAGGTGGCATGCCCAGAAGATCATCCGGGAACACGTCGGGGTACTCCCGGACTATGGGGATGTCCTCTAACTTGAGCGCTTCAGCATTATTAATTGCTGAAATTTCCCGGACTGGCGTGTCTAACACCATGGAATGTGGACGGTGAAATGGAGAGTTTAAATGAACCGTCCGTGTCCGAGTCTCCAGGACAGCGCCATGGTATTGTAGCCATGACATCCCTAAGATTGCATCAATCTTTTGCCCCATAAGGATTATCAAGGTGGTGGGATATAATTTCCCACCTAAGCACAGAGGTGCCTTTGGGATCATCATATTTGCTGAGATCTTCCCTCCCGGTGAGCAGATCATATAGGTGCAGTTGGTTGGGAAGAATTGCATTTGATGCTTAGCCACATAGGATGCACTTATAAAGCTGTGGGTTGCACCAGAATCAAAAAGTATGATGATGACTTGATTGTTGAGAGTAAACGTACCCGCCAGCACGTTGTCTCCCTCTGGGGCATCCTCATTGTCGAGGTTGTGGACGCCCCCAGTCCGCTGACCAACCTTCTTCACCGGAGGTCGGCCTCGAGCACCGCCCCGGAACTGGGCTTGCCCGCTGCTCTGCTGCCCCTGGGGACAGTCCTTCGCGAAGTGGCCCGCCTGGCCACACGTGAAGCAGGTGAAACCGGGCGGTCCCCCGCTGATCAGTGGGCGGAAACCCGGGGCGCGTTGTGGCGGTGGAAATGCCCGGGGTACCGTCTGCTGCTGCTGCTGCTGCTGCTGTCTTGGTGGTGGCATCGGCGGACGGAACGGAGGTGACCGAAACGAACGTCCCCCGAACCGCTGAGGTCGTGCCGGTGGATGCCACTGCTGCCTGGATGGCGTTCGATATAACATCCGGTACTTCTGGGGAGCGCCAACCCCACTGCTGGGTGGAGCGCTGCGCTTCCTCTGCTCAGCTGCCAACTCCCGCTGAGCGTCCTCTTGCATAATCACGGGATTGACTAAGTCATTGAAGGTGCCGCGATTCTACTGAACGAGTTGTGTCTTCATTTCGGGGTGTAACCCCAGATAGAAATGTTCCCGCTTCTTTTCCTCAGTGGAGATATAGTCTGACGCGTATTGCTCCAGATGTTTGAAGGCACTGGAGTAGTCATGGGCACTCCTCCCGCCCTGCTTCAGCTCCAAAAATTCTTGGAACTTCCTCTTCATGATCCCAGGAGGAATGTGATAGGCGCGGAACGCCTCTCGGAACTCTCCCCACTCCACGGCATGGCCAGCCGGACGTGAGGCGACATAATTCGCCCACCACGCACCAGCGGCACCATGAAGTTGCTGCGCTGCGAACAAAGTCTTTTGCCGCTCCGTGCATTGGAGCAGCCCGAACTTGGACTCGATGGTCCGCAGCCAGTTGTCCGCCTCCAGTGATTCTTCAGCTTCTGTGAACACTGGAGGATGCGTACTCATGAAATCCGAGTACGACACCTAACGGGGCACACGAGGCCCTCTGTCTTGACGCCCCCTGTAAGGGCCTCAGTTTTTGACAAAAGAACTGAAGTGTTCATCACCACACCACACACCTCATTTGAGGAAAGATGATGAACACAAATGAAGAGCAAGTAACCACCATCAACATGCTCATTAGAGAACAAACTCACACATTGCAAAAGTGGTATTTCCCACATGTGATATAGGTGGGCTGGACATATGAAAACTCCTACACTTTGCTAAGGATGTCCAGGCCAAGTTTCACCCAAATTCCAAACCTTTTTGAGGTCATTTTGGGTATAGTTAGAAAGAGGGCAGTTTGAAACCATATTCAAATTCAAACTGTTTTTATCCCATGAATTTAAAAGTGGGAGGCATATTCTTACTCAGCACATTTTTATGAGCTCACACACCAATTTTCACTCCATTTGGAGTTGATCTTGACACGAGCTAAGTGGGACAAATTCAAACTTTATTTGAATTCAAAACTGAACTTGTGCTGAAATTCACTCAAACCAAACCCAATTTGAATTCTACTCTATTCAAATGGCACATGGGTGAATAATTTGAATCACCAGGGGTATTATGGGGCTCACTATTTACAACAGTTATTAGGAGTAAATTTCAGAGGTTAAAACCCCAGGTGGGACCCACATGTCACAGAGGGAAGAAGGAGAAACTTGCACCCAAAGTCAGAGTCTCGGTGGGAAATTCCACCGAGCAGCTGTCGGCTGTGCCACCGAGCAGCTACCGGCGCCACCAGCTTCTTCCCTCTCTGTGCGCTGGCGCCCAGGGTGGCTTGCTCGCGCCCCCACGTGACAGGCACCGCCTCCACTGAGCAGGAGTCGGCCGGCTTTATCTTCTCGCAGGCAAACCCGAGCAGCGGCATTGTTTCTCGCCGCAGCTCTCTGCTCAATCGGGAAAACCAGCAAAGCAATCTCCTCCTTCGTCCATGAGCTGCTAGACAACCACCTGAGATCGCACTCCACCTCCCCAACACCAGAAACCCCGAGTTCCAACCTCCTTTGCCCAAGAGCGATCGCCACAGCGGCGACTCAACCATAGCCGAGAGTCAGGCGCCCGTGGACAGCGTTCCACAGGCATTTTCACGGTCCAGCAAGAGAGGCAACAGGAGCGCGCGACCACCGTGCTGCTCTCCTCCAAGTTTGGGAGCAAACCGTGAAGAATCAACAGAGAATTTCCAGTTTTTGCTCCGGCGACCGTAAACCGAGCTTCCGGTACAGTTTCTTTAAATTCTCGCTCTATGATCTTTCGGAGGTTATCAAATCCTGCACATAGACGCTGGACTAGCCGGAGATCAAGTTCTTTTCTGCATCCGTGGCGTGAAACTGTCTAGGAGTGATGAATTTCGAGCTCGATCGAGGGCGGTCATGGCGGGCACGATCGGTCACACGGTGCCGACCGACTTGCCGCCATCCCTGAACCTTTTTGACGCCTTGTCGAGCTTCCTGGAGGTACACTGATGCTGTAGGACCGTTTATTCGAGGTGTTGGCGGGTTAGAACCCACGGTCAACAGCGCTGAACCTCAACCGAGGCCTCGGCACGTCGTCGAGCTATTTCCGGTCACCCCCAGCCCGACCTGACACCACCGACGTGTTCCTCGACAACCCCCTAGCGGCGAGTTTCAGCCCATGGGAGGTCCGGCAGCGGCGAGCCGGCGAGCTCCAAATCTGCTCCGGCGAGGTCAGCGGCGCGGGCGCAGGAGAACGGCGGGAGGAAGACGAAGCCGGCTGGCCCACGTGTCAGCGGCTGAAGAATTTAAATCGAGATCGGGTGTGGCCGGGATCGGCTGTGCTGGCGCGCAAATACCCTGTGAGCTCCGGTGTGCCGGACACCTCCGCGCTCGACACGTGTGGTATCTCCGGTGTGCCGGACACCTCCGCGCTCGACACGTGTCCCCGCCGGCCCCCGAGAGTTTAAACTTTTTCCCCGATTTTCAGAATTCTTCCAAACTTCAAATCCTCATAACTTTGGCTAGAAAGCTCCAAATCGAGTGAACCAAATTTTGCTGGATTCAGATTTCTGAGCACTTTCCAGCAAATCAAGTTTCACTTCATGAAAATCCTTAATTCTCCAAAATTAATTCCTCAAAGTTTAAACTGTTTGGAATTCTAACTGGAGAATCCTGTGGAGGAAAATCCTGAAATTTTGCTGGGATGATCACCAAAATATACCTGAACTACCATAAAAATTTCAGACCCATTCGAGCTCATTTAATCCACCTAATGGTGTGATTAGTGAAACTGTTCCAGAGAAAATAGAAAATGTCCAGGAACATTTTCAGAATTTTCTCTGAAATTGTTTAGCTCATATCTTTAGTTAGGAACTTCCAAATTTAGTGAGACCAACTCCATTAGAACCCTCTGAAAATCTAGTTTTCAGAAAGTCTTAGTTTGTTTCATGAAAATCCTTAGAACACCCTAAGAGTTCCAATTAAGGTCAAGGACATAATTAATTGTGGAGGGCTCAAATGAGCTTTGCTGCAACTAAAGCTTGACCAAGTCTCTATTTAGGTTGTAACCAAACCACAGTCAAAGTTTCACAGCCATTGAGTCTGTCTAGTGGGACTTATAAGCTTCACAAGTGCAAACTTAATACAAATGCATTCAAATTAATACATGTATTACTTCTATCATGTAGTCGCTAAGGTCGAGGAGGAACCCAAAGTCCTAGATTTCGTTACTCCGGAGGAGCAGCTAGCCTACGACCAAGAGCAGCAAGGCAAGCTCCGGTTTGCATTAACCTTTTTAAAAAATTTTATTGTTTTGAGCATATACTTGTTTACTTTATTCTTTGCATTAGAGTCTTGTTTGGAAGCCCCACTGCATAGCCAAGAGAACCATGGGTTGGGTTTAGGATTGCAAACCCCGTTAGCTACTGCATTGCTATGATAGAGTAGGATTCGGTACAAGTCGAGTAGTTGGAACTACTCGCGAGCATAGGCTAAAGGCACTCGACTCGGGTAGTCATAGCACATGAAACACATGGCAAGAAAATGAGACCGAGCGGAGAGTAAGGGAAACAGGACTTTGGGGCCTGTATGCTATAGCTCCGCTTGTGTCGATTGAGGACCGAGCCGTGTGCGGGCCTGTTGAACAACTAGAACAGTACTGAAGACCTACCGGCTATATGGGAACCGGGAAACTGATGTAACTCGGGTAGCTGGGTATTGAGGCATTGCCCGTCGTTCAGAGGGTAAGTTGAGAGCTTGAGGTGTAAATCGGCTGGCGGCACTGAGATGCGCATGCAGAGACCTCTTGCTCGGCACGATGGGACCGGTTCAATATTTTGCTGACGGGCGAAAGGTGGTTGCGTACGGCGTCCGTGATGGTTGTTGTAGGCAACATCGAGTACGGGCGTACGCGACGAGTTGTTCGGGTAACCCTGCAGGTGTAAATCGATTATAATCGCCGTCCCTCGCGGTCAGTGAGTACCACTTGTTCACTGTACCGTGACGTAGAAAGAATAGGCTAGTTACATGTTAAAATGTTGCTAATTGAAAGATGGAATTGATTGCTAATGACTCGCTGTAGTTTAGAGCTAACTAAAGTTCATTTCAACTTTGGGCAAAGTACATGAGAAAAATGCGTTTCTTGTTTGATTGCGGCTCTCTCATGTGCCTTAGCGTAAGGTTCTCCACAAACTGCTGCTAAAACTTGAAAGTAAGGTTCCACTAATTAGGCGAGTCCTTTGCAAATGATTTTTACCTCATGTAACCCATCACCCCTCATGTAGAAGTTCCATGTTTAGGTGAGACGGGTCAGACTTGCTGAGCCTTCGTGCTCACTGCTTGTGTTTGAAGCTTTTGCAGGGTTCTATGAGGAAGGGACTCCCGAAGAAGAGACGGAACCCCAGGAGGGGAACCCCGTCGAGTTGGAGTCATGCACGCCGCAGAGTTAGTGTGCGTGTGTGCTAGCAAGGACACGTTCAAGGGCTGAACGTGCACTTGATGCTTAGTCTACGCCCGCGAGTGTAGACTGAACTTATTTTGATGTAAACATGTTCATAACTTGTTTATGTAATAAAATTTCCGCTTCCGCTTTGTACCTTTGACGTGTGTTATACGGTGCTGTGCAACGCAGCACCCCTCAGCGTGATCCTGGTTCGACAGGACCTTTGGGGTCATGTCAGCGTTGGTATTAGAGCTCGCTTGAGGTTTAATGCACTACAAAGGTCATCTTTTTCAAAAATCCAGTGAGGAACGAGTTAGTAGCCCGTATAAGGATGTTATTAGTATATAGAAAGTGGCATAGTAACTTATTTGATTATGTCGAAAAATCGTGTATCTCGGGACGTTCATGTCTTGGGGGGTGCACGTAAGCGCTGTCCACCAGTGCGCACAAGCTGAAGGGTGGAGCCCCACGGGTGGCAGGTAACCCGACCCGCTTTGATATCCTCTACGACTCTTCATGTCGTTTGGGGTATTCGAGCAACGTCTATCCCTGGCGTGCGTGGTGCAATTTGGGAGACCCCGTCACGTGGTCTGAAACATGAACATGTAACTCAAGGCGTGTTTGGCTTGAGAACATCCGGGCGAGTGATGACGGCTGGGTGTACGAACTGTATGGATTCCGGGCTCGGTGTGCAGCCGAGTCTCATGATTGTTTGAGTTTCTGCAGGATGCCTGACCACGAAACGGTAGACGTGTAGAATCCGTGTGCGAGTGACGTTTAGTGCCACTGAAATAACGAAGCCGGCTAAGTCCGGTATAGGTTTTTCTTTGTGATGACGTAGTACCGACATAATCTGGTGACGCATCTACGTCACACCCAACTAAATGAACAACTTCATTTAAAACTTTAAGGTTTTGATCCAAAGTAGTAAAACTTGATGTAACTCCTTCCCTTGAACAGGATATTCAAAGTTAACAAGTTTTCAACTTATAGGTTGTTAAGGACGGAGCACTCTGTTTTCAGCTGAATCGAGGCTGAAGTTAATCAGAGGTTAGAGGTTGTAGTTCTTTTGAGGTTGGGGTCATATGATACATTTCTGGAAAGCTTTGGAAGAGCTTTACAACTCTTCTGTGGAGGTCCAGAGGTGTTCCATCCCTTAACCAATCGAAAAATGCAGTATAGTTGAGACTGTCCAGAAAACAGGGCAGAGCAAACACTCTCTGTAAGCTCTCTGTAATTTAAGCATAACTTCCTCCATAAAAATCCAAAAATAGAAAATGAGGTAGTTCTGGAAATCTTATGAGATAGGTTACAACTTTGTAACAGAAAGTTTTGTCAGATTAGGAACAGAATTAACTGGGATTCTTGGATCAAATCAGTACCTAAAGCAGGGAGGTGCTGTCCAAATTTTCTCCAGAAATTCTGTTAACTTTGACATCTCATAACTTTTGAACCAGGACAAATCTTAGGCCAAGCAAATACTTCCTGGAAAGCTATTGAAGTTAGCTTTAACTTTTATGTTGAGCAACAGAATTGGTTTTGCCTTTAGCATGGCCTAAATCAGGTTGATATGGAAACTGGTCAGGACTGTCATGGGAACAGCGGATCAGCAGTCAAATTTGTTTAAAATTTGAACTGTGTTTCCAAGTTTTATGGGTTCAATGACATGTCTCATGTTATAACTCAGTGGTTTACTGTTTAAATAAATATTTGACATTTCTCAAATATATTTTTACAGATGACAGCAGATGAGCAATTGGAGAACGGGTGGGTGGTGTCCCACTGTTCTCACCGTAGCGGCTACCCGGAAGCATTGTGGCAAATGCTCCAATATTTCGGGTATGATCAGATGCCGCAGTACTTCGCCAAGGAAGAAGGCGAAGACAGGCACAAGATGTGGACGATCCATGTCGAAGTCCCTGCAGGACCTACGCCACCCGGTTGGGTGCCGTTCACTGTCACGGTGAGAGGAAGACAACCGGAAGGGAAGTGGCAAGTGGCAGCCCGTGACACCATGTCACGTTTCTGCCAACTACACGTGCAGGGTATGGAGGGCACTCCATACGCGCTCGTTCCGGTGGAGGGACAGGCTCAGTATGTGTGGGAAGAGAGGTACCTGGAGGCAACGGACCAGAGTTGCCCAAGGTACAACCCTGCGGAGGCAAATCTCAGCCTCCAGATGAGGGCGGGAAACGCTGTGATGGACAGCCAAGCTGTCCATACGGAGCATCTCGCCACCAAGCTCAAGGAGAGCACAAGCCGTGGAGACCATTTTGAGAGTGCTCGCAGCGCACTCCGTAATGTGCTCCTTCCGACGATCAAGCGACTGAATGAACAACACAATCAGTTGCATTGTCTGAAGAAGGCGAAGAGGAAAAGCCGTGTCGACATCGCGGCGTTACAAGAACTATTACAAAATCTGACCCAGCAGAACGAGGAACTTACTCAAGAGCGGGACGACGCTATTGAGGAAGGGCAAGGCTGGGAAGAAGATTATAACCAAGCCATGGACGAGGTGCATGCATTGCAGGACCTCGTACCTCCGGTGTTAGGCGTACCAGTGGTCTTGGGTCTTCCAGCAATGGGAGAACCCGGAATGGGAGAAGAGGTGGTAGATCCAGAGCCACCAGAAGAGGTACCGGAGGAGGACGACCCACAGGAGGTCGAGTTCTACTCCGAGTAGGGGGTTACAGTTGCCATGTAGGGCAGCCAGGGTAGCGTAACCCAACTTTTGTAATCGGTGACATGTCGTGTAGACAGTAGCGTATGTATAGGTAGTGACGACATGAGCACGATTTCTCATAGACCGAGAATAATGTATCTTGTATAAAGTTTATGCTTTATCAATATATGTGAATGTTGTGCAAATCAATCAGGTGTCGCTTCAATACCTACTGTTGCTTATGGAACTTTAAGTAAGACATGTGCTAATCGCTGCTGTTTGGAATTTCAGAATGACGCGTACTCGTGCCAACCCTGATGTTGGGGGTACTAGCCAAGGGGGAGAGACTTCCCAACAGCCTCCCGAGGACTCCTTGGGACAACAGCAGCAGCAACAGCAACAGCAAACACCGCCACCGCCACTGCCAACGGTTACATTGGCCGACATCGTCACGGCAATGGCGGGTTCACATCAGCAGCACACGGAGTTGCTGCAAACACTTATCGCCAATACGTCTCGCCCAGAGAGACGTCAAGATCGTGAGGAGCGCCAACAGAGCTCCTACTCCGACTTCCTGGCAACTCATCCCCCTGTATTCTCAAGGGCGGATGAACCACTTGACGCGGACAACTGGCTCCGCGCCATAGAGATGAAGTTCGGGCTGCTCCAGATCAGCGAGCAGCGCAAGACTCAGTTCGCGGTCCAGCAGCTCCAAGGATCCGCGAGCGCGTGGTGGGCCAACTTCTGTGCTTCACAGCCCATTGACCGAGTGATGACCTGGACGGAGTTTCGGACGGCCTTCAGGGCCTATCATATACCGCCAGGTTTAATGAAGCGGAAGACGCAGGAGTTCCTGCACCTACAGCAAGGGAGCCGGAACGCGCTGGAATATTCCAGGGCATTCAACGATCTCGCGCTTTACGCGTCATATCACGCAGATACTGACGAGAAGCGGCGGGACCACTTTTACCAGGGGCTTAACCCGCTCCTGAAGGACAAGTTGGCAATGTTCAATCGCGGCAGCCTCAATGACATCATTGATGCTGTGATTGTTCAGGAGGACTCCGGTAAGGAGTTGGCGGCGGCAGAGCGAAAGCGAAGCGCGCCGCAAAGCAGCAGAGAAGGAAGCGGTCCTTCTCAGAAGTTTCGGATGGGGAATCGCCCACCATCAGGTCCACGCTGGCAGCCACCACAGCGGTCGATGCCGTTCTGCAGTCGGCCGTACTCTTCACCGGCATTCCGGCTGGCACTGCCAGTACCACCGCAACAACAACAGCAGCAGCAGGCGATGCCACGTGCGTATGCACCTCAGCAACGCATGCCGGGCTTTCGTCCCCCGAGCACTACACCAGTAACGGCCACATGTTACAAGTGTGGTCGTCCAGGACACTTCGCGAGCAGTTGCCCGGAGAGGCAAGGCGGCGGAGTGGCACCGCAGTTTCCGGGGAGGAATCAACTCCGGAACCCTACTAATGCGCGGTGGGCAAACCCTAGGCCCGGCACCGTCCACCAGCTTGCCATTGAGGACGTGCCGGAGGGCGAGCCAATCCTTGCGGGTATGTTCCAACTCCACCAGTATCCCGCTATAGTACTGTTTGATTCAGGCGCCACGCATAATTTAATTAGCCAAGCTTTCATTGCTAAACACAGTTTGCCAATATTACCCACCGATAGTCCATATTTAATTTGTTCACCGGGTGGGAAGATTTCAGCAAGCGTAATGGTCTCCAAATCACCATTATGCTTAGCGGGTAGAGTGTACCCCACGTCTCTCATTATCTTAGAGGGACAGAAGGTCGATGTCATCCTAGGGATGTCGTGGTTAACCCGCCACGGCGCTGTTTTAGACACCGTCCTTCGAGTCGTGCACTTAAACTCAGAGGTGCACGGTTCTCACTCATTATTTCTGGACAGTCCAGAAATAAAACTTCCAAGTGTCTATCAAGCCACGACCATCAGATTGGAAGATATTCCGGTGGTCCGAGAGTTCCCTGATGTATTCCCAGACGATTTGCCGGGGATGCCACACGATAGAGAGGTGGAGTTCAAGATTGAACTTGCACCGGGAACCATGCCAATATCCCGAAGGCCGCACAAGATGGCGCCCAAGGAGTTGGCTGAACTGAAGACTCAGCTCACGGATCTTCTGGAGAAGGGTTTTATTAGGCCGAGCTCCTCGCCATGGGGCTGTTCGGCATTATTTGTCAAGAAAAAGGATGAAACGTTGCGGCTTTGCGTGGACTACCGTCCATTAAATGCCGTAACCATCAAAAACAAGTACCCGTTGCCACGGATCGACATGTTGTTTGATCAGTTGGTCGAAGCAAAGATCTTTTCCAAGATGGATTTAAGATCCGGGTACCATCAGATTAAGATAAGGGCGGAGGACATTCCAAATACAGCTTTTTCGACAAGGTACGGACTTTATGAGTACCTGGTCATGTCCTTCGGCCTCACCAATGCTCCAGCTCACTTCATGTACTTAATGAACTCGGTATTCATGCCGGAGCTGGACAAGTTTGTCGTGGTCTTCATCGACGACATCCTGGTATATTCCAAGTCGGAGGAAGATCACAAGAAACATCTGCGTATAGTCTTGCAACGGCTGTGAGATCACAAGTTATACGCAAAATTCAGCAAATGCGAGTTTTGGATATCGCAGGTGCCTTTCCTCGGGCATATCATCTCAGCGGAAGGTATCGCTGTGCACCCGAGCAAGATCACTCAAGTGCTGAATTGGAAATCACTGAGAACTGTTCACGAGGTACGGAGTTTCCTCGGACTCGCGGGATATTATCGGAGGTTCATTCCGAACTTCTCGAAGATTGCCAAGCCAATGACAGAGCTGCTGAAGAAGGCTACCAAATATGTTTGGAGTCCAGCATGTGAAGCAGCATTCAAGGCTTTAGTCAAGCACCTGACATCAGCACCGGTTTTGGTGCAGCCAGACACAACAAAACCGTTCGATGTGTACTGCGATGCATCCGGCATTGGGCTCGGATGTGTGCTGATGCAAGACCGAAGGGTGGTCGCGTATGGATCACGGCAGCTTAGGAACCATGAGCAGAATTATCCAACTCATGACTTGGAGCTCGCTGCCGTGGTACTTGCACTGAAGATGTGGAGGCACTACCTACTCGGTAACCTTGTACATTTATATACCGACCACAAAAGCCTCAAGTACATATTCACTCAGAAGGAGCTGAACATGAGGCAACGAAGATGGTTAGAACTGATAAAGGATTACGAAATAGAGATCCATTATCATCCGGGCAAGGCAAACGTAGTGGCAGATGCGCTGAGCCGCAAGTCACACGTCAACAATCTGACCATCACACCGTTGGAAGAGAGCGAACCACCACTACATGTGATTCCACACGGAGCTCTCTACAACCTAGCTTTGATCCCCACCATCCGTGAAGAGATAGCGGCAGCCCAGAAGAATGACAAGGGCATGTCACATTTGCGGAGACGTGTAGACAGTGGGGAGCTGAAATGTTTCCGGAAGGACGGAGACGGCGTCCTGTGGTTCAAGGACCGGATCGTCGTACCCCGTAACCCGGAATTACGGAAGAAAATCTTTGATGAGGCTCACTTATCAAAGTTTTCTATTCACCCCGGCAGCAACAAAATGTATCAATAACTCAAAAGCAAGTTTTGGTGGACACGGATGAAGCGAGAGACTGCAAAATACGTGTCCGAGTGTGATACATGTCGAAAGGTGAAGGCAGACCACATGCGGAAACCGGGACTGCTACAACCACTGGGCATTCCTGCCTGGAAGTGGGAGGACGTGAGCATGGATTTCATCGTCGGTTTACCCACCACCCAGCAGAAACATGATTCTGTGTGGGTGATCGTCGATCGGCTCACCAAAGTTGCCCATT
Source organism: Neostapfia colusana (assembly GCA_030760725.1). Classification (NCBI taxonomy): domain Eukaryota; kingdom Viridiplantae; phylum Streptophyta; class Magnoliopsida; order Poales; family Poaceae; genus Neostapfia; species Neostapfia colusana. The sequence goes on from JASWHV010000011.1 coordinate 25,911,945, forward strand.
TCATCCCGGTCAACACAAATTACAACGCCAAGAAGTACGCTGAACTGTACATCTCATGGATCCTATGCTTATACGGCGTACCCCGTACCATCATATCGGATCGGGGCACTTTATTTGTGTCCCGTTTTTGGGAGCAGCTACACGCTTCCTTGGGGACGAAGCTGATCCGTAGTTCAGCCTACCACCCGCAGACGGATGGACAAACCGAGCGGGTAAACCAGATCTTAGAAGACATGCTACGAGCTTGCGCTATCAACCACGGCAATAATTGGGATGATCACTTGCCGTTAGCCGAGTTCTCGTACAATAATGGGTACCAAGCCAGTATAAAGATGGCGCCCTACGAGGCGCTATACGGTAGGAAATTCTGCACACCATTGAATTGGTGTGAATCTGGCGAAAGGGTCACCTTCGGGATTGACCTTGTCAACGATGCGGAAGAAAAGGTTCGACTGATTCAAGCGAACCTAAAAGCCACTCAATCCCGTCAGAAACAGTATGCGGACCGGAGAAGGCGCCCATTACAATTCGAAGTTGGAGATCACGTATACCTACGGGTATCTCCAATGAAGGGCGTAAACAGATTTGGAGTGAGAGGAAAGTTGGCACCCCGATTCATCGGTCCATTCCATATTACCGAAAGATGTGGATCAGTGGCATACCAGCTGAAATTATCAGAAGCACTTTCCGGTGTGCACGACGTCTTTCACATTTCCCAGCTGAGGAAGTGTCTCAAGCTGTCAACTACCGTTCAGCTGGAAGACATTGAAGAACTGCAACCGGATCTCACCTATCGGGAGGAACCGGTGCAGATTATCGATGAAAAGGCCCGAACCACACACAACCGTACGTTGTGGTTCTACAAGGTTCTATGGAGTAATCACTCCGTGGATGAAGCGACATGGGAGAGCGAATAATTTCTTCGCGCTAACTACCCCGACTTTTCACATCGCATATCCGGTAATTTTCCACCGTCCTCTCTCTCATTTTTACCTTATAATCTCGGGACGAGATTCTTTTAAGGGGGGAGGAATGTAAGGGCCTCAGTTTTTGACAAAAGAATTAAAGTGTTCATCACCACACCACACACCTCATTTGAGGAAAGATGATGAACACAAATGAAGAGCAAGTAACCACCATCAACATGCTCATTAGAGAACAAACTCACACATTGCAAAAGTGGTATTTCCCATATGTGATATAGGTGGGCTGGACATATGAAAACTCCTACACTTTGCTAAGGATGTCCAGGCCAAGTTTCACCCAAATTCCAAACCTTTTTGAGGTCATTTTGGGTATAGTTAGAAAGAGGGCAGTTTGAAACCATATTCAAATTCAAACTGTTTTTATCCCATGAATTTAAAAGTGGGAGGCATATTCTTACTCAGCACATTTTTATGAGCTCACACACCAATTTTCACTCCATTTGGAGTTGATCTTGACACGAGCTAAGTGGGACAAATTCAAACTTTATTTGAATTCAAAACTGAACTTGTGCTGAAATTCACTCAAACCAAACCCAATTTGAATTCTACTCTATTCAAATGGCACATGGGTGAATAATTTGAATCACCAGGGGTATTATGGGGCTCACTGTTTACAACAGTGATTAGGAGTAAATTTCAGAGGTTAAAACCCCAGGTGGGACCCACATGTCATAGAGGGAAGAAGAGAAACTTGCACCCAAAGTCAGAGTCTCGGTGGGAAATTCCACCGAGCAGCTGTCGGCTGTGCCACCGAGCAGCTACCGGCGCCACCAGCTTCTTCCCTCTCCGCGCGCTGGCGCCCAGGGCGGCTTGCTCACGCCCCCACGTGACCGGCACCGCCTCCACTGAGCAGGAGTCGGCCGGCTTTATCTTCTCGCAGGCAAACCCGAGCAGCGGCATTGTTTCTCGCCGCAGCTCTCTGCTCAATCGGGAAAACCAGCAAAGCAATCTCCTCCTTCGTCCCTGAGCTGCTAGACAACCACCTGAGATCGCACTCCACCTCCCCAACACCAGAAACCCCGAGTTCCAACCTCCTTTGCCCAAGAGCGATCGCCACAGCGGCGACTCAACCATAGCCGAGAGTCAGGCGCCCGTGGACAGCGTTCCACAGGCATTTTCACGGTCCAGCAAGAGAGGCAACAGGAGCGCGCGACCACCGTGCTGCTCTCCTCCAAGTTTGGGAGCAAACCGTGAAGAACCCACAGAGAAATTCCAGTTTTTGCTCCGGCGACCGTAAACCAAGCTTCCGGTACAGTTTCTTTAAATTCTCGCTCTATGATTTTTCGGAGGTTATCAAATCCTGCACATAGACGCTGGACTAGCCGGCGACCAAGTTCTTTTCTGCATCCGTGACGTGAAACTGTCTAGGAGTGATGAATTTCGAGCTCGATCGAGGGCGGTCATGGTGGGCACGATCGGTCACACGGTGCCGACCGACTTGCCGCCATCCCTGAACCTTTCTGACGCCTTGTCGAGCTTCCTAGAGGTACACTGATGCCGTAGGACCGTTTGTTCGAGGTGTTGACGGGTTAGAACCCACGGTCAACGGCGCCGAACCTCAACTGAGGCCACGGCATGTCGCCGAGCTATTTCCGGTCACCCCCAGCCCGACCTGACACCACCGACGTGTTCCTCGACGTCGACAACCCAATGGCGGCGAGTTTCAGCCCATGGGAGGTCCGGCAGCGGCGAGCCGGCGAGCTCCATATCTGCTCCGGCGAGGTCGGCGGCGCGGGTGCGGGAGAACGGCGGGAGGAAGACGAAGACGGCTGGCCCACGTGTCAGCGGCTGAAGAATTTAAATCGGGATCGGGTGTGGCCGGGATCGGCTGTGCTGGCGCGCAAATACCCTGTGAGAGCCGGTGTGCCGGACACCTCCGCGCTCGACACGTGTGGTATCTCCGGTGTGCCGGACACCTCCGCGCTCGACACGTGTCCCCGCGGGCCCCCGAGAGTTTAAACATTTTCCCCGATTTTCAGAATTCTTCCAAACTTCAAATCCTCATAACTTTGGCTAGAAAGCTCCAAATCAAGTTAACCAAATGTTGCTGGATTCAGCTTTCTGAACACTTTCCAGCAAATCAAGTTTCACTTCATGAAAATCCTTAATTCTCCAGAATTAATTCCTCAAAGTTTAAACAGTTTGGAATTTTAACTGGAGAATCCTGTGGAGGAAAATCCTGAAATTTTGCTGGGATGATCACCAAAATATACCTGAACTACCATAAAAATTTCAGACCCATTGGAGCTCATTTAATCCACCTAATGGTGTGATTAGTGAAACTGTTCCAGAGAAAATAGAAAATGTTCAGAAACATTTTCAGAATTTTCTCTGAAATTGTTTAGCTCATATCTTTAGTTAGGAACTTCCAAATTTAGTGAGACCAACTCCATTAGAACCCTCTGAAAATCTAGTTTTCAGAAAGTCTTAGTTTGTTTCATGAAAATCCTTAGAACACCCTAAGAGTTCCAATTAAGGTCAAGGACATAATTAATTCTGGAGGGCTCAAATGAGCTTTGCTGCAACTAAAACTTGACCAAGTCTCTATTTAGGTTGTAACCAAACCACAGTCAAAGTTTCACAGCCATTGAGTCTGTCTAGTGGGACTTATAAGATTCACAAGTGCAAACTTAATACAAATGCATTCAAATTAATACATGTATTACTTCTATCATGTAGTCGCTAAGGTCAAGGAGGAACCCGAAGTACTAGACTTCGTTACTCCGGAGGAGCAGCTAGCCTACGACCAAGAGCAGCAATGCAAGATCCGGTTTGCATTAACCTTTTTACAAATTTTTATTGTTTTGAGCATATACTTGTTTACTTTATTCTTTGCATTAGAGTCTTGTTTGGAAGCCCCACTGCATAGCCAAGAGAACCATGGGTTGGGTTTAGGATTGCAAACCCCGTTAGCTACTGCATTGCTATGATAGAGTAGGATTCGGTACAAGTCGAGTAGTTGGAACTACTCGCGAGCATAGGCTAGAGGCACTCGACTCGGGTAGTCATAGCACATGAAACACATGGCAAGAAAATGAGACCGAGCGGAGAGTAAGGGCAACAGGACTTTGGGGCCTGTGTGCTATAGCTCTGCTTGTGTCGATTGAGGACCGAGCCGTGTGCGGGCCTGTTGAACAAGCTAGAACAGTACCGAAGACCTACTGGCTATATGGGAACCGGGAAACTGATGTAACTCGGGTAGCTGGGTATTGAGGCATTGCCCGTCGTTCAGAGGGTAGGTTGAGAGATTGAGGTGTAAATCGGCTGGCGGCACTGAGATGCGCGTGCAGAGACCTCTTGCTCGGGACGATGGGACCGGTTCAATATTTTGCTGACGGGCGAAAGATGGTTGCGTACGGCGTCCGTGATGGTTGTTGTAGGCAACATCGAGTACGGGCGTATGCGACGGGTTGTTCGGGTAACCCTGCAGGTGTAAATCGATTATAATCGCCGTCCCTCGCGGTCAGTGAGTACCACTTGTTCACTGTACCGTGACGTAGAAAGAATAGGCTAGTTACATGTTAAAATGTTGCTGATTGAAAGATGGACTTGATTGCTAATGACTCGCTGTAGTTTAGAGCTAACTAAAGTTCATTTCAACTTTGGGCAAAGTACATGAGAAAAATTCGTTTCTTGTTTGATTGTGGCTCTCTCATGTGCCTTAGCGTAAGGTTCTCCACAAACTGCTGCTAAAACTTGAAAGTAAGGTTCCACTAATTAGGCGAGTCCTTTGCAAATGATTTTTACCTCATGTAACCCATCACCCCTCATGTAGAAGTTCCATGTTTAGGTGAGACGGGTCAGACTTGCTGAGCCTTCGTGCTCACTGCTTGTGTTTGAAGCTTTTGCAGGGTTCTATGAGGAAGGGACTCCCGAAGAGGAGACGGAACCCCAGGAGGGGAACCCCGTCGAGTGGGAGTCGTGCACGCCACAGAGTTAGTGTCCGTGTGTGCTAGCAAGGACACATTCAAGGGCTGAACGTGCACTTGATGCTTAGTCTACGCCCGCGAGTGTAGACTGAACTTATTTTGATGTAAACATGTTCATAACTTGTTTATGTAATAAAATTTCTGCTTCCGCTTTGTACCTTTGACGTGTGTTATACGGTGCTGTGCAACGCAGCACCCCTCAGCGTGATCCTGGCTCGACAGGACCTTTGGGGTCGTGTCACCCCCCCCCCCCCCCCCCCGCCTGGGATATATTCTGCACGATCGTGTGGAGCAGGTTGGTCTGCTCCTCAGGACCACCCACCAGTGCCGCAATCACATCCACTAGAGTACGCGGAGGCGGCGGTGGTGGCTGCTGCTGCGGGGTGCTGTCGTGGGCCGGTGGCTGGGAGTCATCACCTCCCTGTTGGGTAGAGCCACCAACCTCGTGCGTGGTCCTAGTGCGAACCATCTGCAACCATACGACAATAAACATCAGTCCCGCAACATATTGCATGCAGTCCAAATGAAATAGGCGTAAAAACATAATGACAATAGAACATGCGATACATCTTGTATGTAGATAATGTAATAACTTTGCACAAGCTACACCATTACCAGACCAAATACAAGCTAGTTTAATCCAACTTGATGAACCTCCTCTTTGGAAGCTCACCACAACTAGGTTTGGTCACTACGAGACATTACTATCGAGTTGTCATCACATACACTACCCTTTTATCTTCAATACGACACAAACATGGTCTCTAGTAAAGGAAACTTGAGTGAGACCTATACTCAGATCTTTCACTAGTTGAAGATAACCTCTCAGGAGTATGTTCTACCCCATTGGAAGTACTCAAACCCCCTCTAGGGTACAACAACCTCTCAACTGAGTTCAACTGTCATTCCTCTGTCAGAATGACCAGTTTCTACATATACCAGATTATGATCTCGTTCTATGCATTTCCATGACTAAATCTGAATACCAAAGTTAAAGTTAACTTCAGTAGATTTCCAACGAGTACTTATTTGCCCTCAGATCAGCTCTGGTTAGAATGTTATGGCCATTCAAAGTCAGCAGAATTTCTGGAAGAATTTTAACAGCACCTCCCTGGGGAAGTTGCTGTTTTCAACTCTGATTCCCACTGAATTCTGTGCTGAAATTTCAGAAACTTTGAATTGCAAAGATGTAACACATCTTTTACCCTTTCTAAAAATGTATCATATGAAAATTTTAGATTTTTTCTACTTGGAGTTATGTTTGAAAAACAGAACAGTTCAGATAATGTTTTACTCTGTCCTGGTTCTGGACAGTTTACATTTCTCTGGGTTTTAAGCCATCTTAAGGTGTATTTCAGATCTGGAAGTCTACAAAAAAGTTGTAGGGTACTTAAATACCTTTCCAGAACTATATACCACACCTCCCTGGGCTAAAATACCTGTGAGTTATGCCCTGTTGAAAACCAGCAAACTTGCTGCCCAAAACAGAGCACTCTGTTTTTCAGTCTTTCAGAACTACACTCATCATTATCCAATTTTTCTACCCAACCAGGGTCCTAAATGTTGACCCTAATGATTTTAATTCCTTGTTATCATTATTTTCATGCATATGCCTACAATTTCTTGGTACTACGTTCCTCACAGAAGAAAGTCCTAACCGGATTATACCGGCATATACGTCTCAAGTGTGGCACTAAACGGTCTCTCGCACACGTTTACTACACGGATACATACGTGGTTAGTACCTGCAGAAGACCACACAATAATGGTGCACTCAATGGTTGTTTTCATTTCAGGCAGGATCATATTTAAAAGTAAATACAAACGCCCGTATCATTGCCATACGGCCGTCCTTGAGTTAGGTCACGTCTCAAGGTACGTGATCGTGTTTCAACACCACACGACGGGGAACCCGAGTATGTCATGAACGGGTCATCACGGTTGGGAATGTTATCAACCCAACAGATACCACCTACTGACCTGCAGGGCACGCCGATGGCAAGCGCTATGTATGTCCCCCTGGGCTACTTCCAGACGAACACACTCTCGCGTTACTGACCACGCGATGGGGTCTCCACTTACTTGCCTAATGCACGCTAGGGATCAGCGTTTCATATGAACTCAGGAACATGAAGGGTCCAAGAGTTTCATATTGACGTCTCACACCAAGCTGTGAGACCAATCCCTGAACCACATTCCTCGTCAGGGGAGCTAACCGAAATTGAACCGCTTTCTGTGGCGTTCGTTACCATGCTTACCAAGCGTAGGTGCGTCGTTACATAATAAAAATTCAGAATTATAACACATAGGTTAGTCTTTGCCACTTTAAGTAACTATGCTAATATAGTCCTTACTTGGGCAACTACCGAATCCTCACCGTAAACCTAAGTTTTCCCATAATACAGTCCTTAAGTACTGTGCTATCCCCAATGCAGCTCTGATACTAAGCTGCGGCGGACCGGAATCCGCTCATGCAGGATCGCAGAGGGTGGTGCCGCTCGATACGACACCCGACAGCACACGTCATAAGAACACCATATATTACATGGGAAAACAAACTGAACTGCACAAACGGTACAATATTCAGTTACAAACTATTGTATTTATTACACAGCGGAAGTCTACTTTTCTACAACTCACGCCCTCCTATCTAGCAAAAGTCGGTTGCCCAGCCCTAGGGCAACCAACACTAGCTGCGCTCCTCAGCTCAGCGCGGCGTGTACGGCTCCCACTCAGCCGTAGTCCCCAACGGAGGGTAACCCTCGCCGGTGGACTCGTACTCCGAGTCCATGGGTGGCTCCTCACCTAAAAAACACTTAAGCAGCAACCGTGAGCACGATGGCTCAACAAGACTTAACCGACTCACCTAGGCATGAAACTCTACATGAGGTGTACAATGAACATAGGATAGTCATAATGCATCAAATGGACACGCCTACAAGTTCATCATTAGTTCCACTTTTAGCCACAGGTTAACAGTTCAGGAATCTGAAAATTTAGTAAGCAATATTTGGTGGCAAACATGTAGCAATACAATTATATCAATCAGCAGTATTGAATCATCATATTTCATACATTAGCCTACGTCATGACTGAGTGACCAAGTGGTACTCTTCACCGCGAGGGACAGCGAATCGACTCGATATACACCTGCAGGGAAACCCAAAGAGCACATCACGTACGCCCACCCGTGGAGCTGCACAGCACGCTCACTCGATGTCGTACGGGATAACCTTTCACCCAACAGCCCAAACGTTGAACCGGTCGCACTGAAACGAGCAGGAGGTTCCCCACACGGAGCATCTCTCTATGCCCGTTGGCAGATTTCCACCTTGCTGCCCTCAACCTACACCTATAAATCGGTATGCTATGCCTCGACGCCCGGAGGTTTAGGCTACATCGGTTTATCGGGGCCCATATATCCGATATGCCTTCAGTACGTTCAAACTTGATCAGTGTGGGCCGCACACGGATCGGTCCTCAATCGACACGGACAGGGCCGCGCACACAAGACTTCCTCTTGTTGCGCCCTAGCCCCTGCCTAGTCTCATTTTCATTACTAAAGTAATCTCACATCACTCAACCGAACTTGTGTGTCCCAATCCTATCTCACGAGTAGATTCCAACTACTCGACTTGTACCGAAGTTCTATGAAACATTAAGCGTAGCCTGTCTACTCGAGGTCTTAGACACTACCCTCACTCTTATAGAAAAATTTCTGGTCATGCAAGTGGGGTTTTCATCCATCCTACACCTAATGCACATATACACTTCACACTACGTATGTAAACCAAATAAAACTTTTATAAAACGCTTAATGCAAACCGGGGCTTGCCTTGTTGCTGCTGGTCAGGGGTTAGCTCTTCTTCCGGAAGGAGGAAGTCAAGTACTTCCGGAGCCTCCTCGCCTTCAGCGACTACACGTTAATAAAATACTACATGTCAATTTAAATGCAACGTGTGAACTTGAATACTTAATTACTAATAACTCTAGCTAACCCTCCCCTTTGGTTCTGAAATTTTTATGGTGGCTTGGTAGGGTCCTAACTAGAATCTTGACCAAGTTTCATTTGAAATAAAGTTCATTTGAACCTTGTACAAATAAAAGCCCATTTGGTCAATATTTGAGCCTCTAAGCAATTCCAGGGGTTTTCATGGCTCCAAGCATTACTTTATGGAAACTAGAATCTAAGATGGTTCTAATGGAATTGGTTTCATGTCATTTGAAGAATTCTTATGCCCTAATTAAGATTTGAGAAAATCTGAAAAATGTTTCTGTACATTTTTCTATTTTCTCAGGGCAGTTCTCTTAATCACCCAATTAGGTGAAATAAATAAACTTGGATGAGTCTGAAAATTTTACTGTGACTCAAGTATTTTCCAATGAACCTCTCAGCCAAAATCCAGCATTTTTCATAAAGTAATTCTCCAGATAAAATTCCCCACAGTTTAAATTTAGGGATTTAATTCTGGAAAAATTTTAAGTTTCATGAGCTGAACTTGGTATTGCTGGAAAGTACTCAGAATCCTGAGTTCAGCAAAATTTGATTCACTGAATTTGGACCTTCCTACACAAAGTTATGAATTTCTAAAGTTTGAGCTGATCCCTGAATTATTTTCCTACAGAGAATCACCTCCCGCGCTAAACCAGAGGCTGACAGCGGGGCCCGCCTGTTTAAATTGAACTAACCGCGAGCTCGCGCGCGATTAGCACAGGGGCTGACAGGTGGGGCCGCGCCCTTCGTCTACCTCCCGACGCCGCCGCCCTGAGCCGCCGGAGCTCCGGCGAGGTCGGCGTTTCCGGCGATCTAGCTCGCCGGCGCTGACGAGACTCGCCGCCCCCACGTAATCTCGGGTGCTGAACACGCTGGACACCATGTCGCCGCCAGCTAACCACCGTAGCTCGCCGGCGACGAGCCCTATGCCTCTGTGCTACCTCGGCAACGTGTTCCCGCCCTTCTGACCATCTCCTTCGCGCGCTAATCGCGTCACCACACTCAGGGGAACCTCGGGAAGCTCGACATGATCTCCATTGGACCTTAAACGGCCGGCAACCCAGACCTCACCGGTGATCCCCTCCTCCCGCCACACTGTTCTATGGTGAACTTAGGGTTCCGGCGGTGATTTCCTTCCGGTTTTCTATCGAGAGGGGTCGCCAGAACCTCTAGATGCTCTCTTACAGCTCCGTTCGACCTCCCACCCACCAAGCTTCCCGAATTTCTCCTAAACCTAATCGGGTCTCAAAATGAGCTCCCCACCCTAAACTGGAAAATTCTCCACGCACAAAGGTCGAACCTTGGAGCGGTTTGCGCGGTGGTCTTGAGGACGAGCTAGCGCTTCACTTTCCTATGGAGGTCAAGGCCGGAAGATGATCACAGCTTGGGTGGCACACAATCGGAGCTCGGGCGACTAGGCTGCTGGTTGCGGAACTCGCGAAAAACAGCAACTCGCCGGCGGTCTCGGACCTTTTATAGGCCCCTGAGGCCAGTGGAGAGCGCGACACCTGTTGTGCCACCTCCTGCGCCGAAGCAGGAGCTGGCCGGCCGAGGTGGTCGGGCGCCGACACTGGCCGCAGCTGGCGAGCGCGCTCGGTCGAGGAAGTTGGCTGAGGAGACTTCTGTGCTAAGTCTACTGACCAGTGGGCCTCCCCTCTAATTCCATTTTTACTTTTTTTTTCTCATTTCTGTAGGCACTCAAATATCCCCAGCTACTAAACATTGAATGGGAGACTTATCCCCCAAGTCTTGGTTTGAATTTGAGTTCTCAAATTTGATCTTTGTTTGGCTAAGTTTGCTGAAATTCAAACTCAGTTCTTGAATTCTTGCCATATTAGCTCTTGACCAAATGAACTCCAATGATGATGAAAATTTGTGGGCTAACTCAGAAAAATGTGCTGAGTTTGAATATGAATCTAACTTTTGAATTTGAGGGATGAAAGAGCTGCAATTTGAATTTACATTCAAATTGGCCTCCTTTTCAAATACCTCCAAAAGTGCCTCAAAAAGTGTTGGATTTACATGAAATTTTGCCTGAACCTTCCCAAGACTTTTTAAGTTCTAGGGGTGAGCTCAACCTCTCATGTTCATGTGTAAAAATCCCACTTTGTGAAAGTGAACGCTTTCCCCTCTAATCACTCTTTTGATGGAGGTTACTTGCTCTTCACAATATTTCCTAAGATATCCACAATAAAAACTGTGGTGTTGTGAGGTGATGAAAAGTGTTTGCAAGTCCCTTTTCTTGGGCTTTTACAGAGATTAGGTCTGAGCCGGCCCTAGGGTTATGGAGTCGAAATATCGGACTAGTCCGTGGTCCCTTGTACAGAAAAGTACAAAACACTTATATATATGTATTCAATGGTTCCTAATAAGGAATAGGGGACAAAGACACACAGATATTATTGATGAATATGATCAGTAAACATACAACAATCAAGTTATGACCATAATTCATCAAGATCAAGTAACTAACATAGTTTTTAGGAAAAAATAGAGAGAGATGATTTTTCAACACAATTAACATGATTTTGAGGATGGCATACAGGTATGCAAGTTTTCAAGCCACGTTCCGAGCATCAAGGATATTTAGTTCATTTCGGAGCTCACAAAAGCGTTTTTCATCAAGTGGTTTGGTAAGATATCGGCTAGTTGTTTTTCAGTGTTGACATGGGAAATGGCTATGTCTCTTTTCATTGAGTGATCTCTCACAAAATGATGTCGGATATCTATGTGTTTGGTTCTAGAGTGCTCAACAGGGTTATGGGCAATTTTAATAGCACTCTCATTGTCACAAAGAAGTGGAATACGACTCATATTGTAACTGTAATCCCTTATATTTTGTCGCATCCAAAGGAGTTGTGCACAACAACTCCTGGCTGCAACATACTCCGCTTCGGTCATGGATAAGGCAATTGAAATTTGTTTCTTGGAGGACCAAGAAACTAAGGATCTACCTAGGAATTGGCAAGTACCGGAACTACTTTTTCTATCTACCTTGCATCTGGCATAATCTGCATCGGAGTATCCAATGAGATTGTATTTTGAACCTTTGGGATACCAAAGGCCTAGGTTGGGCGTATGAACTAAATATCTCAAGATCCTTTTAACGGCTGTCAAATGATATTCCTTAGGATTGTCTTGAAACCTTGCACACAAACATACACTCAACATGATATCAGGCCTAGATGCACATAAATAAAGTAAGCAGCCAATCATGGAACGATATACCTTTTGATCCACATTTGGTCCGTCTTCATTGAGATCCAAGTGTCCATTTGTCGCCATGGGAGTCTTTATGGGCTTTGCTTTGTCCATTCCAAACTTCTTGAGAATGTCTTGAGTGTACTTTGTTTGGCTTATGAATGTCCCGTCCTTTTGTTGCTTCACTTGGAATCGCAAAAAGTACCTCAACTCTCCCATCATGCACATCTCCAATCTATCTGTCATAATCTTACTAAATTCTTGACAAAAGGATTTGTTAGTTGAACCAAATATAATATCGTCAACATAGATTTGGCAAATGATGAGATCATCATCAAAGTGTTTAGTAAACAAAGTGTAATCAGCTTTTCCAATCTTGAAGTCATTTTCAATCAAAAAATTTCTAAGGCACTCATACCAAGCTCTAGGAGCTTGTTTGAGGCCATAGAGAGCCTTACGTAGTTTGAACACATAGTGGGGGTACTCTTGATCTTCAAAACCGGGTGGTTGCTCCACGTACACCTCCTCCTTGATCGGTCCGTTGAGAAAGGCACTTTTCACATTCATATGATAAAGCTTAAAATCATGGTGAGTAGCATAAGCAAGTAATATACGAATCGATTCAAGCCTAGCTACGGGAGCAAAAGTCTCGTCAAAATCCAAACCTTCGACTTGTGAGTACCCTTTTCCCACAAGTCATGCCTTGTTCCTTGTTACCACTCCATGTTCGTCTTGCTTGTTGCGGAAGACCCATTTAGTGCCGACGACGTTGGACTTGGGTCTTTCAACAAGCTCCCACACTTCGTTCCTTTTGAAGTTGTTCAATTCTTCTTGCATCTCCATCACCCAATCCGGATCTTTTAATGCATCCTCAACCATGTATGGTTCCTGTGAGACCTATGTGTGCTGAATACATTGGCAATTAGGATAAAAGTTAGCATTAACTTTCAAAGTTTTGAATATTGCCAAAACATTCTTCTGTGGCAAGGTCCGAAAGGTTCTTTGTTAGGTCCGCCAAGTGTTGGCAAGGTCCGGAGAGCTCCTGCAAGGTCCGGAGAGCTTCTGTGAGGTCCGGAGCTTGTTTTTAGGGAGCTCCCGTGAAGTTCAACTCATAGAACTGCAGCGTCTTGTTTTTGCTTTTAACTCGCAATGTTTCAAACTTGCTTTATTGGAAGGTTTGCTTAGTATTAATTTGCTAAGTTTTTGGTGTTTTTTGGTGGTTATGGCTGTTATCATTTGATATGGTTTGCAACATGCTTATGTGACGTGCTCATGTAAGGTGTTGTGATTTTCGAACTAACGTGAGTCAAGTCGAGGACTTGTGCAAGGAAGAATTGGTTGTTTATTCATGTGCAGGTGTTGCTTGAGTTCAAGACATGGCTGGTGACAGAATCCTTGGACTAGTCTCAGGGAGGAGATGAGGTTCCAACAACCAAGTTCGGGAGGAGCTGTGGTTGAGTTGATCGGGAGGTCGCGCAGTATGTTTGGATCAAGGACAGTGCATATGAAGGTTGCGTGTACGTCGTTGAAAGGTGTTTGCACGTGTGCAAGGAGTGCATGGACGTGGCAACATTGTTCCAAGGCGTGATGAAGAGAAGTGGACGTAAAGAATTGGTCGGAAAGGTCCAACCGGCTGGATTGCGTACTCAGGCTGAGGCTGAGTCGGATATGGCTCAAATATGGAAGATTTGAGTTGGTTATGATAGGATTTCATGCTAGGCACGAAGTTGAGTTGTTTTAGGAATGTTTAGGATGCTACTAAGGTGTTTGGAAGTCTCACGATTGCTTCTATCTGCGAATAGGAGAGTCCTGAGCAGTTATGGTAAGTTAGGATACGAGTCCAATTAGGAGTAGGAGTCCTAGATTGGATTGATTAGCCTGAGGGCTGGCTATAAAAGCAAGGGAGGCCAGAGCTCTCGTGGGTAGAGAACTTTGGGCTGTTCCTCTTGTGTTTCTATTGAATAAAGTTCATAGTTTCGAGGAGCTTTTGTGCCTTGTTCGTCCGATTTGTTTTTTGTCAAGTCTTTCTCGCCGAGTTTCTGGACAGACCGACGTTGCTTCGGTATTTCGTTCATAACTCGAGTTTTACAGATCCGATTGACATGATTCTTTTTGGGTTGTCTTCACAACTCAATTATCTATCATCTGTGAAATTTTCACGAGCTTCGGATCTGTAGTTTTTGAGATACCCGAGTTCCTTTGCAGCGTTGCAGATCTGTTTTATATCGGGTAGAACAGATTGATCTTCGTTTAATGTTTTGATCGTATCTCAAGTTTTACTTCGTGTTTTAAAGTGATTCTTGTTGCATTAGATCCGTGACTTGATTCTCTACCTCTCTACTTGATTTGTCACGGTTGAACACGTTTGAAAACACTTGCACACACGGTTTATTTAACCGATTGATTTTTTTGCTGAGGGGTTTTTGTTGTTTCCGCTGCGAAAAGTTTTAATCTACCATTCACCCCCCTCTGGTAGCTTTCCACGTGCTCTTCGATCCTACAATTGGTATCAGAGCCAAGGTGCTCTAATCTTTGTGATTTGCACGTGTTTTGAGTAACCATCATGGAGAAGTACTCCGCAAAACCTTGTGTGTTCAATGGCATCGATTTTCAGGTTTGGAAGGCGCGGATGGAGGCCTACATACAGGCGCAAGGCTTCGCCATATGGGAAAAGGTCTACCGGAACTTCGATGTACCACCCAATGATCAAGTTACGGCTGCGAACATGAGAGATGTTGACAACAATAACAAGGCTCGCAACTTGATCATCCAAGGATTGACTCAAAGCGACTTCGGCCGTGTTGCACACCTCCGATCTGCATATGATGTTTGGAAAGCTCTTTGTGACTACCATGAAGGATCCAATACGATCAAGGAGGTAAGGCAAGATATGTTCAAGAAAGAATAAATGCGTTTTGAGATGCAACCCGGTGAGTCAATTGACGACCTTTTTGCTGGCTTAAATAAAATTCTCAGCAACTTGTGTAGTGTCAATGTTATCTTTTCAGATGCTGAAAATGCTAGACAATTGTTAGGAGCATTAGATATGTCAATTTGGGAGATGAAAGTTACATCTATTCGTCAATCTACTGTCATGAGTTCTCTTACTTTAGACATGCTTTATTCTAAATTGAAAACTCATGAAATTGACATCATCTCACGTAAAAACCCCAACAAGTCTATTGCATTTGTTTCGCAATGTGACATGTCTAGTTCTAGTCAATCATCATCTAGTGATGCACTCTCTTTGTTGTCCTCTCTAACCCTTGAACAGATTGAAGAGTTTCCAGAGGAGGAGCTTGCACTCATCTCTACTCGGTTCTCAAAAGCATTGCAAAATGTGAGAACTAGAAGGAGAGGAAGCTCCGGACCTCAACGATGTTTTGAATGTGGTAAGACAGGACATTTTCGTACGGAGTGCCCTAACCTTTCAGGTCCGACTTCACGTGAAGAAAAGCAAACAAGGCCGAAGAAATCGTTTGCAAAGAATAATAAGAAGAAAGATTTATCAATACGCAACATAGTGCATAGTATGATCTCTGCACTTCAATATTTCGGCTCAAGTGATGTGGACACCGGTAGTGATGAAGATGAAGAAGCTATGGCAAATATGTGCTGCATGGCGAGCAAGTCAAGTTCAAGCTCCGAGGAGGCAGAACACAACAGTGACGAAGAAGAGGTATGTCCCACTTGCGAAGAAATGTGTGATGCTATTTCTCGTGCCACTGTTATATTAAATAAAAAGGATAAAAAACTTAGGAACAATGCTGTTAAAATTGAATCACTAGAATCTGAAATTAATCGTTTAAAAACATTGATTCCTAGTGATGATTCTTGTTCCTCATGTGATTTGATTTATGAACAATTATCCTCTTTAAGAAGTGCACACGCATCTACACTTGATAAACTTGAACTTGAAATTGAAAAGAACAAAGAGCTTGCTGCACTTAATGATAAAAATTCGAAAGATGCTTGTTGTTCTTTAATTGATTTGCATTGTTCTTCATGTGATGATCTGGATAAGAAACTAAATGATGCTATGAATGAGATTTCTATTTTGAACAATGCTTTACATGTGCATGAAGTTAAATATTGTTCAAATTGCAAACTAAAAGGAAAAACTTCATGTGAAAACTGCTTTGATCTGTCCAATAAACTTGATGACATGCATAGGACACTAGATCGGTTTTCTAATGCAAATAAGAACCTAAACTTGCTGCTGAATTCTTCCAAGTCTTGTAATGATAAAACTGGTTTAGGTTTTAATTCTCATGCTCATGCTAAGGCACACCCACCTAAAGTTGTAAAGTCATTAGGAAGAGGTTTGATTCAAACAGCTCCTAGCCAAAAAGAGGTGATTTTCAAATCTGCAGGAGTACTGTCCCATTCGGGTTCTAATAAACGTGTTGCTTGCTCATCTAGACATGATAATAAGGTTATTTTTCATTGTACCTACTGTGGTAGAGATGGTCATGTCATGGATTTTTGTTATAGACTAGCTAAACACGATAAGAAACAAAGAATACTTGCTAGATCACATAACAACCAAGCAAAATCTGCTAGACCGAATGTTCGGAGCTTGCAACCTGCTGTAATGAGTCAAAAACTTGCTCCCGGACCTACTGTTTTTTGTGCTACATATAATACATCTTCTAAGTCAGTAGTTGGGAACAAAATTTTTCGATGTTTGGCTCATAAACCTGCTGTACCTTCTCAGCTTTCGCGTGTTATTCCTGCTGGACATCGTGTGACTCAGTACTGGATTCCTAAAAGTCTTTTAACTAACTCCAGTATTGAGTCATCGACGTATTGTGCTGCTGTGTAGGTTTCACTTTGAGGAAGGAGAACATTTGGATTGAGGATTCAGGTTGCTCACGCCACATGACCGGTAACAAAGAATGGTTCTCCTCTCTCTCTTTTGTGTCACGTGTAGAAAATGTTACTTTCGCCGATAACTCTTCTACTCCCATAATTGCTAAAGGTTCGGTTAGAGTAAACAATCTCTACACTTTGAAAGATGTGGCACTTGTTAAAAATTTGAAATACAACTTGCTTTCGGTTTCACAATTGCTAGATGAAAATCTAGAGGTTAGCTTTGCTAAAAATTGCTGCAAGGTTGTAGATTCAAAAGGTGAGCTTTTGTTCAACATGTCTAGGTTTGGAAGAGTTTTTAAAGCTGATTTTAATTTGTCAACTTCTAAGCATCGGTGTCTAGTTGCTAATGATACAAAGGATCTTTATTTTTGGCATCGTAGACTTAGTCACATAGGCTTCGATCATCTCACTCGTGTTAGTGCTCTCGATCGCATACGTGGGCTGCCGAAGCTTAAAAAGGACAATGATATTGTGTGCTCTTCTTGTAGACATGCTATGTTTGTTGCAGGTTCACATGCTCCTCTCACAATGACCATGACAGCTGAACCGGGACAACTTTTACATCTTGACACAGTAGGTCCGGCACGTGTTCAATCCTTCGGAGGTAAATGGTATGTGCTTGTGATTGTTGATGATTATTCCAGATATTCTTGGGTTTATTTTATGGCATCTAAGAATGAAGCTTTTAGTCATTTTAGAACTTTATTTCTTATATTATCTATTGATCACCCAGGATCATTAAAAGCAATTAGAAGTGATAACGGAACTGAATTTAAAAACCAATCCTTTGATCACTTTTGTGCTGAAAATGGAATAGATCATTAATACTCTTCACCCTATGTACCACAACAAAATGGTGTCGTAGAAAGAAAGAACAGGACCTTAGTTGAGATGGCTAGGACTATGCTTGATGAATATCAAACTCCTAGGAAATTTTGGGCTGATGCAATTGCAACCGCTTGTTATGTCTCAAATCGTGTTTTCTTGCGTGCTAAGCTTGGAAAAACGCCATATGAGCTCCGGTTTGGACATAGGCCTAGTGTTACACACTTTAGGGTTTTTGGTTGCAAATGCTTTGTTAAGAAACATGGTAATCTTGATAAATTTGAAGCTAGATCTGTTGATGGCATGTTTCTTGGTTATCCATCTCATACTAGAGGCTACCGTGTGCTTTTACTTGACACTAACAAAATTGTGGAGACTTGCGAGGTTTCTTTTGATGAAGCTAGCCCAAGTACTAGCTCCGATATTGCAGGTCCGGATCCATATCCGCAGGGGGAGAGTATTTTTATTGAAGAAGATGAAGAAGTGGTGCTGCTGCCCGAAAACTCGGAAGTAAATAACGATCAAGCTGCTGATTTTGCATCACAACCAGCACCAACAGTCACCACTGCTGGTTCGGACCTTCCTCAATCAACAAGCTCTCCTAATCAAAGGTCCGAACATTAAGAATAAGGTGCTTGTGAAGTGTCTACTCCCCTCCGAGTACTCAAAAGTCATCCTCCACAACAAATCATTGGAAGCTTGCATGAACGAGTCACTCGGTCCAGGTTTTGCGATCCAAACTCTCATGCTCATTCTGCTTTTGTTGCTTCTTTTGAACCCAAGGATATATCACACGCACTCACTAATGAATCTTGAATTAATGTCATGCAAGAAGAGTTAGAAAATTTTGAAAGAAATAATGTTTGGAAACTTGTACCTCCACCTCAAGGTCACACATTATTTGGAACTAAATGGGTATTTAAAAATAAGCAAAGTGAGGATGGGGTTGTGGTTAGGAATAAAGCTAGGTTGGTTGCTCAAGGTTTCACTCAAATTGAAGGTCTAGATTTTGATGAAACATTTGCTCCTGTTGCTAGATTAGAAGCTATAAGAATTTTATTAGCATTTGCTGCATCTAAAGGTTTCAAGATATATCAAATGGATGTTAAAAGTGCTTTTCTTAATGGCTACATAGAGGAGGAGGTTTATGTTAAGCAGCCACCCGGTTTTGAAAATCCAAATTTTCCTAATCATGTTTACAAACTGTCCAAAGTCTTGTTCGGTCTAAAACAAGCCCCTAGAGCATGGTATGATAGGTTAAAAATATTCTTACTTGAAAAGGGGTTTACCATGGGCAAGGTTGATAAAACTCTTTTTGTACTTAAGCATGGCAATGACTCATTATTCGTTCAAGTGTATGTGGATGATATTATCTTTGGTTGTGCTTCTCATGATCTTGTGTCCAAGTTTTCAGCTATGATGAGTTCAGAATTTGAGATGAGTATGATGGGAGAACTCACATACTTTTTGGGGCTGCAAATCAAGCAAACAAAAGAAGGAACTTTTGTGCATAAAACTAAGTATACAAAGGACCTTCTTAAGTGCTTCAACATGGACAAATGCAAGCCTCTTCGGACATCAATGGGAACAGCAACAACACTTGAACTTGACGAAGATGGTGACCCGGTCGATAAAAAAAAAGAATACAGAAGTATGATTGGATCACTTTTGTATCTCACGGCATCAAGACCGGACATACAATTCAGCGTATGTCTTTGTGCACGTTTTCAAGCTTCCCCACGTGCTTCACATCGCCAAGCCATCAAAAGGATTCTCAGGTACCTACATGGAACTCAAGAATTTGGCATTTTTCTTCCTTCTTCCTCAACCGTTTCTTTGAAAGTTTTTTCGGATGCTGATTTTGGGGGTTGTAGGATTGATAGGAAAAGTACTTCGGGTGCTTGTCATTTTCTTGGTAATTCACTTGTTGCTTGGTCCTCTAGAAAACAAAGTTCAGTTGCACAATCCACGGCCGAATCTGAATATGTAGCTGCGGCTAGCGCTTGCTCACAAATTCTTTGGATTGCTCAAACACTTAAGGACTATGGGGTTGATTTAGATAGTGTTCCACTGTTTTGTGATAACACTAGTGCAATTTGTATTGCTAAAAACACCGTGAAACACTCTAGAACTAAGCACATTGACATTAGGTATCA
The DNA here is from genome assembly GCA_030760725.1 of Neostapfia colusana. Taxonomy (NCBI): domain Eukaryota; kingdom Viridiplantae; phylum Streptophyta; class Magnoliopsida; order Poales; family Poaceae; genus Neostapfia; species Neostapfia colusana. The sequence goes on from JASWHV010000011.1 coordinate 25,931,911, forward strand.
CTTTCTTCGTGATAATGTTGAAAAAGGAAACATTGTGCTTCACCATGTCGATACCGAACAACAATTGGCTGATATTTTTACAAAACCTTTGGATTTCACTCGTTTTTGTTTCATTCGTAGTGAAATAGGGGTTATGCATCCTCATGGCTTAAATTGAGGGGGAGTTTTTGAAACTTTGAAAGTCTATGTGTGAATCTGAAACTAAAATAATATGAGCATAGTATTTCATACATATATGACTTTGTGATTTCCTTTTTCAGGCTGAAAGTTCTTACTACATTACTCATGTTATACATTTTGTAGTTTTTGCCATGACTAGTAATTGGAATAATTACTTACATTAAATCTGGTCATGATCGAACTTTCTTGCTGTTTTGAACTTGTTGTGTGCTCACAAGTGCTTTTAATCATAAAAAATTAATCAAGTGATCAGCTCACATGTTGAGTTTTCAAATAAAAAATTGAGAAAAGATCAAGAGAATATGCATGCATCGCACTTCTTCTTTTGATATTGCTTATCATTGCACTAAGATATGAACTTGGAAGGAATTGTGTATGACTAAAACCATGTCCTTAAGCTTCTGATTGTCAAATGACATAGGCTTGGCTTGGTTGGTTAGAATAAGGCTGATGCGGCATATAATCTCTTGCAAATATCATATGATCAACTTTGTGCCTTAAATGATTATGAATAATAAAAATGCAACAACAAGTGTCATGTTTTCAGGTTTTGAAATAGTTGAGTAAGGGAGATCATGACTTGCTTAAACTGAAAAATACATTTGATCTCTAGCATGGCTTACACTACTTTATGTATCTCATTGATGTGATAGTGTAAGTAACCTGATAGTATGACTTGGATGAGCTTTGTTTTGTATGTATATGTTATAATATGCTCATAACATTTAAAAATTTCTCTTTTGAACCTTGCTGAATACATTGTCAAAGGGGGAGAAATATGTATAAGGAGAGATTTTTTTACACTTTGCATATGTTATACACTTTCTTCCTTCTCTGATTTTAAAAACTGGGGAGAAATTAATAAAGGGGGAGAAATAAGTTTTCAAAGCTTTTCAAAACTTTTCATAAGCCAATGTTCGGATTTTAATTGGTGTTGCCAATGCATTCATCAAGGGGCAGATTGTGAGACCTATGTGTGCTGAATACATTGGCAATTAGGATAAAAGTTAGCATTAACATTCAAAGTTTTGAATATTGCCAAAACATTCTTCTGTGGCAAGGTCCGACAAGTTCTTTGTTAGGTCCACCAAGTGTTGGCAAGGTCCGGAGAGCTCCTGCAAGGTCCGGAGAGCTTCTGTGAGGTCCGGAGCTTCTTTTTAGAGAGCTCCCGTGAAGTTCAACTCGTAGAACTGCAGCGTCTTGTTTTTGCTTTTAACTCGCAATGTTTCAAACTTGCTTTATGGGAAGGTTTGCTTAGTATTAATTTGCTAAGTTTTTGGTGTGTTTTGGTGGTTATGGCTGTTATCATTTGATATGGTTTGCAACATGCTTATGTGACGTGCTCATGTAAGGTGTTGTGGTTTTCGAACTAACGTGAGTCAAGTCGAGGACTTATGCTCGGAAGAATTGGTTGTTTATTCATGTGCAGGTGTTGCTTGAGTTCAGGACATGGCTGGTGATGGGATCCTTGGACTAGTCTCAGGGAGGAGATGAGGTTCCAACAACCAAGTTTGGGAGGAGCTGTGGTTGAGTTGATCGGGAGGTCGCGCAGCATGTTTGGATCAAGGACAGTGCATATGAAGGTCGCGTGTATGTCGTTGGAAGGTGTTTGCACGTGTGCAAGGAGTGCATGGATGTGGCAACATTGTTCCAAGGCGTGATGAAGAGAAGTGGACATAAAGAATTGGTCGGAAAGGTCCAACCGGCTGGATTGCGTACTCATGCTGAGGCTGAGTCGGATATGGCTCAAATATGGAAGATTTGAGTTGGTTATGACAGGATTTCGTGCTAGGCACGAATTTGAGTTGTTTTAGAAATATTTAGGACGTTCCTAAGGTGTTTGGAAGTCTCACGATTGCTTCTATCTGCGAATAGGAGAGTCCTGAGCAGTTATGGTAAGTTAGGATACGAGTCCAATTAGGAGTAGGAGTCCTAGATTGGATTGATTAGCCTGAGGGCTGGCTATAAAAGCAAGGGAGGCCAGAGCTCTCGTGGGTAGAGAACTTTGGACTGTTCCTCTTGTGTTTCTATTGAATAAAGTTCATAGTTTTGAGGAGCTTTTGTGCCTAGTTCGTCCGATTTGTTTTTCGTCAAGTCTTTCTCGTCGAGTTTCTGGACAGACCGACGTTGCTTCGGTGTTTCGTTCATAACTCGAGTTATACAGATCCGATTGACGTGATTATTTTTGAGTTGTCTTCAAAACTAAATTATCTATCATCTGTGAAATTTTCACGAGCTTCGGATCTGTAGTTTTTGAGATACACGAGTTTCTTTGCAGCATTGCAGATCTGTTTTATATCGAGTAGAACAATTGATCTTCGTTTAATGTTTTGATCGTATCTCAAGTTTTACTTCGTGTTTTCAAGTGATTCTTGTTGCATTAGATCCGTGACTTGATTCTCTATCTCTCTACTTGATTTGTCACGGTTGAACACGTTTGAAAACACTTGCACACACGGTTTCTTTAACCGATTGATTTTTTTGCTGAGGGGTTTTTGTTGTTTCCGCTGCGAAAAGTTTTAATCTACCATTCACCCCCCTCTGGTAGCTTTTCACGTGCTCTTCGATCCTACAGTTCCAAAGAAGATACAAAAGAATAGTGTTCACAAAAATTAGCTATGCGAGATTGAGTTATTACTCCCTTTTGGATGTCACCGATTATGTCATCGACGGGGTGATCTCTTTGGATTCTTTGGTGTACTCTTGGATGTGGCACTTGTGGTCTTGACTATTCATTATCATCTTCTTCTCCCGCTGGATAGTTGCCCTCATTGATGTTTTGATCTTCTTGATTTTCTTGAGGTTGATCTTGTATGGAAGCTCCCCCTTGATCATTTTCCTCCACCTATGGTTCATTTTCTTCATTCGCATTTGAAGGTGGCACTTGTGGTCGAACATCGCCCACTGCCATTCTTCTCAATGCTTGACATGGAGCTTCTTCTTGATCTAGCACACATTGATCAACTTGCTCTCCTTGAGTGCCGTTAGTTTCATCGAACACTACGTCATGTGCTACTTCAACAAGTCCGGAGGTTTTGTTGAAGACACGATAAGCGTAGAAGTTTGAATCATAGCCAAGTAAGAAACCTTCATCGGACTTTGAAGCAAACTTCGAAGCCCTTGGCTTCTTGTTTAAAATATAACATTTTTAACCAAAAACTCAAAAATATGAAATATACGGCATGTTACCCGTGAGTAGTTCATATGAAGTTTTCTTGAGCAACAGATGAAGATATAGTCGGTTTATGGCGTGACAAGAGGTGTTAATTGCTTCAGCCCAAAACCTCTCCGAAGTCTTGTATTCATCGAGCATTGTCCTCGTCATCTCAATGAGAGTTCTGTTCTTCCTTTCGGCTACTCCGTTTTGTTGAGGAGTATATGGTGCTGAAAATTCGTGCTTTCTCCCTTCTTCGTCTAGATACTTCTCAACTTGGGTGTTCTTGAATTCTGTCCCATTGTCACTTCTTATGTTCTTGAGATTCAATAAGAATTCATTTTGGGCACACTTGATGAACTTCTTGAGGGTTCCTTGAGTTTCTGTCTTATCATGCAAAAAGAAAACCCACGTGAAGCGTGAAAAATCATCAACAATGACTAGACTGTATTTATTACCGCTGATGCTTATGTAAGCAATTGGACCGAATAGATCCATGTGGAGGAGCTCAAGCGGTCTTGTTATAGTCATGACATTCTTCGCGGGATGGGGTGCTCCTACTTGCTTCCCTACTTGGCACGCTCTACACGGCCTGTCTTTCTCAAAAACAACATCCTTTAAACCTCGGATGTGATCGCCTTTAAGGAGTTTTTGAAGATTCCTCATACCAACATGTGCTAGCCGTCTATGCCACAGCCAACCCATGTTGGTATTTGCAATCAAGCATGTGTCAAGTTCGGCTTTATATTTGTTGAAGTCAACTAGATAAAGTTTTCCCTTTAACACACCCTTGAATGCAATTGAGTTATCACTCCTTCTAGAGACAGTCACACCCTCATTAGTGAATAAACAATTAAAACCCTTGTCACATAATTGATATATGGACAAAAGCTTATAATCCAAGGAGTCAACGTGTAAAACATGAGAGAGAGTATGTTGTGATGAAATTGCAATTTTACCGGTACCAAGCACTCTTCCTTGACTATTATTACCAAAGTAAATGCCTTCGCTTGGATCTTCATTTTCTTCACATTCCATGAACATTCTTCTTTCTCCGGTCATGTGATTGGTGCATCCACTATCTAGCACCCATTTTGCTCCCCCGGATGAATAAGTCTGCAAAAGACAAATTTTGCCTTGGTCTTAGGTACCCAAGCTTGCTTGGGTCCTTTGAGGTTAGTCACAAGTAATTTGGGCACCCACACATGAGAATTGGTGTTCCCATGGCGTGGACCAACATATTTAGCATAAACTCTTCCAAGATTACTTTTCATAAGTACATATGAAGCATCAAAAGTTCTAAATAGAAGTTGTTGTTCATATGTGTTCACAGTGTTAAATTTATCAACATTATTAAGTTTTCTAACTTGAGAAGAGTTTCCCTTGACAAAGGAAATGCAACCCTTGTTATTCTTGTGGCTTCTAGTGTTTTGCTTTTCACCATAAGAATATCCAATGCCATATTTGACATTAGGAGGTCTTGTGACCGAGTATGCACTGCGTGCATACTTGATCTTCTCCTTGTCAAATATGCTACATTGAGAAGATTGCTTGTCCTTTGTCGAGTTTGGCTTTTTCTTCAAGTTAGTGTCACTTTTGGCACAAGCACAAGTAATACTAGTTTCAGATTTTATATGTTGAGAAGGTGAGCTTGAAGTGGATGAATAACCACTTTGCTTGAGTGACTCAACTTGTACCTCAAGGATCTTGTTAACTTTGGTTAATTTAGCAAGTTCATCTTTGATGGTGGCGTTTGAGTCTTGTAACTTCAAGCAAGCTTCGTTGCTTGAAGCTAACTCAAGTTCTAGTGATATACTTCGCTCCTTTTCAAGTTCAAGAAGCTTTTCAATCTCAAGATATTCCTCCTTTTGGGAGATGATCATATCTTCCTGACGATTGACTAACTTTTCCATATCAACAAGCTTATCAAATAGAAATTTCATCTTAGCAGCTGTCTTTTTGTCTAAACCCCTAAGCATATATTCATTTTCATCACTGCTATCATCCTCACTAAAAGTATCACTATCACTAGTAAAAGAATGTGAGAGGGAAGATTTAGTTGGTACCTTTCTTTTACCTTCCTTTGCCATTAGACAAGTATTGTTGGTGTCCTTCCATGCACCCATGGTTGGGAAGAGAGTGGATTTCTTGGTAGTCTTCTTTATGGCTATGGTGGCCATCTCCTCTTCTTCTTCGGATGAGGATTCATCATTGGGGTCCCACTCCTTCCCTAGATGCGCTTGGCCATATTGCTTCTTCTTCTTGAACATTTTCTTTGGTTGAGGCTTGTTATCTTTAGTCTTCCTCTTATTTTCTTCATATGGACAGTATACTATGAAGTGATCATATTCTCCGTAGTTGTAGCACGCCCGTCTCATTTTGGGTCTTTGTTTGTCCCTTTGTCTTCCTTCATTTGAGCTGCTACCCTTTCTTCTTCTCATCATTTTCTTGAACTTCTTCATGAACAAGATCATGTCTTCTTCATCGATATCACTACTTTCATCATCACTGTCGTCTTCTCCATGAGCTTCTCGAGCTTCTTTTGATACGGATTTACAAGTTGAATTCAAAGCAACTCCTTTCTTCTTTGCCGAGGTGAGATCGGCAATTTCCTTAACATTCTTGGCTTGTTTCTCCATCATTTCAAAGTTGATGATCTTTCCAAGAAGTTCGTCTGGGGTCATTTTCCGATACCCGGGGCTTTATCTAATCATAGAGCAAAGAGTCACATTTCGAGGCATGAATGCTCTGAGAATCAACTTCACGACCTCATGATCATTCCACTTTTTTCTGCCATAAGCTCGGACTTTGTTGATAAGATTCTTCAGTCGATTGTACATATCTTGTGGTGATTCATCTTCTTATTGCGAATCTTCCCAATTCACCTTCAATCATTTCTATCTTGGCTTCACGTACATGACGGTCACCTTCATATGCGGTTTGTAGTGTGTCCCATATCTCCTTAGCAATTTTGAGTCCATCCACCTTGGTGAACTCGTCTCGGCTCAGTGATGACGTGATCACAGCTACAGCTTGAGCATTCCGATGAATGGCTTGTTCTTCGCTTGGAGTCAGCTCTTCATCATCATCCGGGATATCTATCCCTGTACACACTATATGCCACAAACTTGGGTTAAGAGATATAAGGTGCATTTTCAGGTTTTGTCTCCGCAATGAATAGTCATTGCCATTAAAGTAAGGTGCTTTCCCTCGAGGAATTAATAAGTAATGACTATTGTTAGAATTCAAACGTTCATTGCCAAAAGGATTTCGGGACTAGTCTGTATGACTACCCCCTTTCTTTTTCTCTTCATCATCGATCTTCTTCTTCCCTTTTGGGGAGAGTGCCTTCTTCCGTAGAAGAGCCTTGAGTTGGAGCACCTCCTCATCATCGTCCTCACTGTTTTGAATGGCGTCGAGTAGCTTCTTTAGCTTTTGAGTCCTTTCATCATCACCCTTTTCATCGTCGATCTTCTTGTGTACATCCTTGATGTCCGACATCGTCTCTTCGAGCGGTGAGTCTCTTTTGAAGAGTTTGGCTCTGATACCAATTGAATGTAACCTAGAGGGGGGTGAATAGGCTTTTCGATTCTTTGTTAATCCCTGAAACACTTAATAGATTTATCAAATACAGGGAAATCGGACTAGTCCAGCACTGTGCGGACTAGTCCGGTGTGCGTGGACTAGAAAGATCAAGGTTGATCAATATTTTAACTTCTAGTACCCTATGCAGCGGAAATTAATTGGGAACTTAGATGTATTACAATAGTGAAACAATGACTGACAGAGATCAACTTTAGTTTCAATGTTTCAACGTGAATTACACGAGATTAAGTAAACCCTAGAATATGATGAACAATAAAACACAAGAACAAGAGACAAGATTTTATCCCGAGGTTCGACTCCACGAAGGAAATCTACGTCCCCGTTGAGGAGTCCATGAAGGACGGGGTCTTCACCAACCCTACCCTTGTTGGATCACCAGGGAGGTCGGTTCTCTTCCACTAATCACAAAGGGAAAATAAATCGTTCAAGGGGCCTTGTCACAAGTTGAGGGCTCCCCAAGAATTACAATGAATGAATACCACCAAGCATACTCAAAAGATGTACAATAAATAAACAAGAGTGTGCGAGAGATCAAACCTAAGAGCTAAATATGTGTAGAACAAGTCTCTCCTTTGATCAATTGCTAATCCTCAAAGATTTGATCCTTTTAGGTTTAGAATGTGTAGAGAGATGTGAATTTTGGGCTCTTGGAAGGTGTCATGGCGCAGGGGGTCGAGAGTGGTTGTAGTATGGTCGTACACCTCTATTTATACTAGGGTTTCCAAAGGTTACCGTTAGGGTTTGCGATGTCCGGACTAGTCCGGTGTGTGGTGTGTGGAAAACCCTATGTGTTGTGAGATACCGGACTAGTCCGTAAGAGTGCGGACTAGTCCCTTGTCTACTCAGAGACAAATCGGACTAGTTCGGTCCATATCGGACTAGTCCTCTGTGGTGAGAACTTTGTAGATTATCGACAAGTCCGTACTTGGCGGACTTGTCCGTTCTCTAGTCAGAGACATATCGGACTAGTCCGCTGTGTGGAGAAAGTGAGGACTGAGGACAAGTCCGCACTTGGAGGACTTGTCCGTTTTCTAGTCAGAGAGAAATCGGACTAGTCCGGTTGATATCGGACTAGTCCACACATGCTGATTTTTGTGCAGTTAGTGTGATTTCTTTCACTTTAGCTCGTGGGGTGTGTTTCTCCAACACACTCCATACTAAGTAATCTAATCTTTTCAGCTCCTGAGCTCTTATCATTTTAGATCCTCATTCTCCTTTCTTTTTGCGCTTTCTTCCTAATTTCTTTAAAAAACTGCGCTCATCTCAACGATTTTGTTAGGGTCTCATTTGTTTGTCATAAATCAACCAAAACCGACAAGGGATGCCTAGATGCACTTTCACATGGATGTTCATCCAAAAAGAGGCTCACATGTTTATTTGAATGTGTTGAACCAAGATGGACTTAAACACAATTGAGGAAATACTCCTTTGCATGAAAGATTATAAATCAGATTTTCAAATTCAATGTTCAACGCAAATGGCAGCCAAACTTTTGAATACACATGCATCCCTATACTTTTGAATTTGAGGAAAAAAATTAGGATGGCAACCTTTTAATTTTAAGGTGGGCTAAGAAGAATTAATAGGAGCCTTTGTAAATTCAAACCGAATTCAAATTTGCAATGCGAATTCAAACTGAATTCGGGGAATTCAAATGCTTGCCCACTTTTGAACTTCAGTACTTTTGAATTGAAGTGATTAACATGAAGGAGATCTTTTGTGGGGAGGAAAATGGGTGGGACCCACCTGTCATTAGTACACAATGACTTGCACCAAAGTCTCCTTTCTCTGTTCTTTCACTCGAACAGCCCGAGGGCTCACCGGGCGCCACCGAGAGCTGCTGCAGACACCTCCTGCTCCTCACAACGCGCTGGCACCAGTTTCTGTGTTTCTTTTGCTCTCAGCGTGATCCTCTTCTTCACAGACCGAGCTACTTGAGTTTTGCTTTCTCCTTGCTCACAACACACAGCGAACAGAGAACCTCACCGCCGCCACCTCTGTTCCAACCGGGAAATCGTTAAACCTCACGCACACCACCCCTCCGAGCTGCAAAAAGGTTCTGAGGGAGCTCCTCCCACTTCCTCGGCGCAAAAACAGCCCGAGCTACAGGTTCCCCAGCCCTAGAACAGTTCCTCCATGGCGACCTAACACAAACTGGCGATCGGTGCACGTGGACAGCTCACCAAAGAGGTTTTCACACCTGAGCAAGCACGGCCACAGGAGCGCCCTACCTCAGTGCTGCTCTCCTCCGAAACTTGGATCAAACCGTGGACTACCGAGCGGTAATTCGAGTTTTTTTTTCTCCAGCGGGTGCAAAACGAGTAACCAGTATGAAATCTTCAAATTCCCACTCCATAATTGTTGTTAGAACACCAAATCTTGCACACATGGGCCAGACTAGCCAGCGATCATTTTCTTTTTAGCAACCTTGGCTTGAAATCGACTCGGAGCACCGTATTTCAAGCTTTACCAAGCGCGTTCATGGTGGCATCGATCGGGCGCACGGTGAGAACCCATTTGGAGGCGTTTTCGAGCTCCGTTGCTTCCTTGCCGAGCTAGCCTATCACCCACTGCTGCTTTAGAGCGGGTTGGCCGAGCTTTTGGCAGGCTAGGTTTGCCGGCCGACGGTGCTGCAGTGGTTCCGAAGCCGCCGCACGCCGCCGACCGGTTTCCGACCCTTGGCAGCCCGAGCAGACCTCACCGACATGTTCCCTGGCCTCCCAAACCCCCTGGCCGTGATCCTCCGGCCGAGAGGTGGCCGGAAACGACGGGCCGGCGAGCTCTTTCCTCGGTCCGGCGAGCTAACAGCGCGGGCGCGGGAAAGAGCGGGAGGACGAAGAAGACTGAGCTGGGCCCAGCTGTCAGCGACCAGATTTTTAAAAAAGTTGATCGGCTGTGGCTTGGATCCACTGTGGCTGCGCACGTGGGAACCCTGTAACCTGGTGTGGCCCAAATTCTATTGGCTGTAGTTTAAAACAGTGGGTCCAAGTGGTTTCCAGTAGCAAAAAAATTCCAGAATTTCCCACAACTTTGGAAAATCATATCTTTGTGTAGGAATCTCCAACTTGAGTGATTCAAATTGGGTTGGATTCATTTTGCAAAGATCTATCCAAATATGAACCCCCATTTGTATGAAAGTCAAAAATAATTTCTGGAAAATTCTTTGATTTTTTTCTGAAAAAGAATTATTTAGGGAGTTTGGTTCATCCAAGAAATCTCAAATTTTGCCAGAATATTATTTGGGATATTATTGACCTATAAATTTTTCAGCTCATTTGAAGATGATTTGTGTAGTAATTTGCTAAATACAAACTGCTGTGTTCAAAGTGGTCCAGAAACTTTTCAGAAAAGGTTTCTAACTTGTAAAATCCATTCCAATCAATTCATTGCTCAAAAACTTATGAGAAAATTAAGGCATGCTCTATGATTTATACTTGAAATTTTAGTTCACTGGATTGGGCATGAAAATGTACAGTACTTCAGAATTAATTCTTTTAGTAGAAATGCTTAAGGAATTATTCTGGAGGAACTACTCAAGTAAAAGGTCTGAATTTTGGATCAAAATACTTTCATGTGACCAGGAACTCACATGAAAATTATCAGCTCAAGTTGAGCCTTGGATCTCCATGTTCCTGTTTTCCATGCTTATGTATGTGGGGAAATACATAAGAGTAGTGTGGGAATTGTGGGAGACACAATTTGCATCCACATTAGCTGCAATTAGGCAAGCTAAGTCTCTGTGAAGTGTACGACTTCCTATAAAAATTTTGAAGTCATTGGAGATCAGGATCTTTAGTTATGTCCAAATCATTTCTAGTTCATCTCTTATGTTCATTAGGAAACTTAGTTTATAAACTAAACCCTTAAGATAGCTTTAGTTTCTTTGATGTTTCTTGGCACAACAGAGGCAACAAAGCCATTATTGGCATTTTCACACAGCCTCCGTTCTTAATAGATCAAGTCTTTAATTCTTTCCATTGCATTATAAAAACATGTGCATATACAAGTCAATAGGGTTCACAACGAAGGGGATTCGAAGGAGTGATTTATTAAAGTTGGATCATACTCCGGAGGATCAAGGAAGTGATCAGCAAGGAACAGAAACACTTGGTGCGTATATATATTACATCTCTGCAAAACAGGCAAGCTCCGGTTTGCATTTAGCAGCTTTTAAGTTTTTACTTTGTATTCACTCTTCTGGTTAGAATATGAAATGTGCATTAGGTCTAGTTGCTTTGATACTCCTCTTGCATGACCAAATAAACCCATGCTGTATTGGGTAGATGTCTTTTCATCGTGTAGAACTGTCATGTTTAAGGTTTGGTAGAAGTCGCATGGTGAGATGCTACTCGCATGATAAGGAGAAATAGGGGCATACGGGATTGGTTCAGAAATTTTATAGCAAGTTGAAGTTGAGACCGGGCAGGTTGTAGGAGCAGCAGGACATAGGGGCCTGGGTACGTTAGACCTGTCGATGTCGGTCAAGGACCGATCCGTATGCGGCCCTATTGTGCAAGTTTGAGTTGTGTACCGGAATTATGCTGCCTATATGGGACCCAGTAAACCGATGTACCTCGGGAAGCTTGCGTTGGGACTTTTCCGGTCGCCTCAGGCGAGCGGGCCGGTGTGCAGTATGTGGGTAACATTCTCATGACATCTCATGTTGGTAGGTGCACCATAAGGGTGGGTACTGTACGGGATGATCAGATCGATTCAACGTAGGTGAAACGGGGGAAATGCTGCCACATACGACGTCAGTGGTGATTGCTGCAGGCAACGTCGAGTACGGGCGTACATGTCGTGTAGTCCGGGTGTTTTTGGTTCGAATCACCGTCGCTCGTGGAAGAGGATCGAGCATACTTCTTCTCACAGCTGTGACATAGTAAGAACTTGCAATTGAGATAAGAACTAATCATTGTGGATTGAAGTTTATACTAGCTTTGGGCGGTTATCTTTTATGAATAGTTAGAGTAAACTCGATTCATTTACACCGTGAGCAGATTGCATCTGGGGAAAGCGTTTCTTGTTTCATTGTGGATTCCTGATGTGGCTTGCCCAAGGTTACCCTTAATTTGCTGCTAATAAGACTTGAAAGTAAGGGATTCACATTTAGACGAGTTTAATTATGCATTATGCTATCCTACTTTATGTCTGTACCCTCATGTAGAGTTTCATGACTAGGTTTGACGGTTAAGTCTTGCTGAGCTTTATGCTCACGGATACTATCCTAGTTGTTTGCATGTATTGACTTTATTCTTATTAGAATGGGTGCCGATGAGACTCGGAAACCTCCGAGTGGTTACTCATGAACATCCTTGCCGCTGCGGTTTGTTCTTCGTGTTGCTAGTAAGAAACGTCCGTGGGATGGACTGTTTCTTCGATGCTAAGCTAGAAATGAGTCGTGAGAGTTGTAGTCTTCCGCTGTAAATTATTTTGAGATAAGTATTTGTAAACTAACTCTTTGTACCATTTCCGCAAATGATTTATGTAATATGTTCTTCCTTTACCCGTGTGCTGTTGGGTGCCGCATCGCACGACACCACCCAATGGATTCCCGGGTAAGCATGCACGGACCCGTGGTCTGGGGACGTGGCCCCCACAGCATGGTATCAGAGCCGCGTTGGGAATAGCGCATGGATTGAGGTTCATATTACGATAAAAACTTAGGATACGGTGAGATAACGGTACTAGAACCACCTAAGGACTACTATATTAGCATATTATGAAGGTGGCAACCTAACTTATTGTTCTATGTCAGAAAATCATGCATCTCGGGACTTTTCATGTCTTGGGGTGCATGTATGCACTGTCGACCAGTGCGCACAAGCTGAATGGTGGAGCCTCATGGGTGGCAGGTGACCCGGTCAGCTTGGATATCCTCTGCAACTCTTCATGTCGTTCGGGGTATTTGGGCAACGCTCTTCCCTGGCATGCTATGGGCAAGTATGGGAGACCCTGTCACGTGGCTAGTAACGTCAACACGTAGCTCAAGGCGTGTTTGGCTTGACAACACCCATGCCAGTGATGACGGACGGGTGTAAGAAACTGTATTTGGACCGGGTTCGGTGTGCAGCTGAATCTGATGATTGTGTGTGACTTATGCAGGTACTAACCATGAAACTGTAGTACGAGTAGAACACGTTTGCGAGTGACCGTCTTAGTGCCACCTACGGATACGTATATGCCGGTGTAAGCCGGTTAGGATTTTCTTTTGTGAGGCAACGTAGTACCGTCATATGTCTTACGGTGCATCGCCACCGTACTACACTTGATAACTTTTTTCCTATGAATAAACCATTTATGACTAACTTTCAACTAAAAATAGTAGCTGGAAAACACGTATTAGTTACTGAGCTCTTCATTTGATCTAAGCTTCAAAGGAGAGAATTGATAGGACTCTAACTTTCTCAAAAACAGAGTGCTCTGTTTTAGCAGAAACTTTTGCTCGAATTTAACAGAGCATAAATCTGAGTAGCTTGACCCAATGGTGGTTTATGATACATTTCTGGAAAGTTTTTTAAGTTCTCTACGACATCTCTGTAGACCTCTAGAGCAAAATCACATGCCAGATTGGTTGAATGTCCAGTTGAATGCAAACTGTCCAGAAACAGGACAGCTGCAAACCTCTCTGGATGTTTCTGTATATTAGCCATAACTCTCTGTAGAAAAATTCCTAAGGGTCATATGATACACCGTTGGAAAGGTTATGAAATTTTCAACGATTTTGTATTTCATAGTTTGTTCAGAATTGTACTATATTTTTATGTATAACTGTGATAAAAACAGCCACATACAGACGAGATGCTGGCATATTTTATCCAGAAATTCTGTCAAATTTGATCAATCATAACATTTTATCCACAGATGATCCATAGGCATATTAATACCCCTTAGATATATACTGAAGTTATTTTAACTTTGGTATTCAACTTGAGTTATGAAAATTCTGTTAACTGGAACAAAAGCTGGGTTAAGTGCACAAAGGTCTGTTCTGTACAGAATAGGGGTCTGATTATGTTTGCTTTAGGAAGACGTGTAAACATGATTTTTTGTTATCATAAAGTTTTAGCATGTTCATATTCTACATACTTTCACATACTTCTGAGATCAAGTGTTGACTCCCCTCAAAATTATTTTTTTGCAGTATGATGCGTAAGTAGGGCTGCAGGTTCTCGCCGAGACGACGATGACTCGACTCCACCACGGGCACCGCCATCAATGGTATGGGTGGACTTCATGGCTGAAATGGTCGAGTCGAATCAAGATAATACTTGTTCTTACAGTCGTGACGTAGTGAAAACTTGCAATTGAGATAAGAACTAATCATTGTGGATTGAAGTTTATACTAGCTTTTTGTTGTTATCTTTTATGAATACTTAGAGCAAACTCGATTCATTTACACCGTGAGCAAATTGCATCGGGGGAAAGCGTTTCTTGTTTGATTGTGGACTACCAATGTGGCGTGCCCAAGGTTATTCTTAATTTGCTGCTAATAAGACTTGAAAGGAAGGATTCACATTTAGGCGAGTTTAATTATGCATTATGCTATCCTACTTTATGTCTATACCCTCATGTAGAGTTTCATGACTAGGTTCGACGGTTAAGTCTTGCTGAGCTTTATGCTCACGTATACTATTCTAATTTTTTTGCAGGTATTGACTTTATGCTTATGAGAATGGGTGCCGATGAGACTCGGAAACCTCCGAGTGGTTACTCATGAGCATCTTCGCCGCTGCGGTTTGTTTTTTGTGTTGCTAGTAAGAAACATCCGCGGGCTGGACTGTTTCTTTGATGCTAAGCTAGAAATGAGTCGTGAGAGTTGTAGTCTTCCGCTGTAGATTATTTTGATATAAGTATTTGTAAATTAACTCTTTGTACGCTTCTGCAAATGATTTATGTAATATGTTTTTCCTTTACCCATGTGCTGTTGGGTGCCGCATCGCACGGCACCACCCAATGCGATTCCCGGGTGAGCGTGCACGGACTCTTGGTCCGGGGACGTGGCTGTAAAATCTCCAAAAAGTTGTAGCAAGAATTTCAGAACATTTACACTTTGGAAAAATGAGTAGAATTAAAACTTTGAATTATAACGGTGTGAGTTCAAAGTGAGATTCAAACTTCCCAAAAACTTCCAAACATGGATATATGAATTCCTAAGTTGGATCTTCATATGTCAAATATTCAACATCCCAAATTTCAGCTCATTTGGAGGGGTTCTAATATTTGTTTGGGACTAAAACAGGAAGCCCTCGAATCTGAATTTAAATTTCAGTTTCAAATCCCAATTTCCTCAATTTGCAGCTTTGGTTCCAAAAATGTGTTCTCCACATTTGAAGGAGCAGCCATGCCAAAATTCAGAAATATTTGAGCTGGGTTGCTATGTTTTTGGAACAATGCAAATGGAGAATTCAAATTTCCATTTCAAATTCAAATAACCAAAATCAGTTCAAATTCCACCATAGAATTCAAATCATTTGAATTCAAAGATTTCAAACGATGACTTTGAGGTGACAAAGCTTTTAATTGTGAGTAGCTGTTGAAAAAGATCAGTGGAAAAATTGATTAAGAAATGAGGGGGTGGGACCCATATGTCAGCCACACACTCTTCACAACCGACTCATTTCTTTGCCTCGGTCGCTTAGCGCGCACCACCGAGCTGCGCTGTGGCCGGTGAGCTGCCTGCCTATGCGTTTCTCCAACCAGTGGCCGCCTTTATCTCTCCCACACGATGCAACATCAAAGTTCTTCTCTTCCAGCTCGTACGTCTAGCTGCTTTGCTCCCGCGCGTGCGAAGAAACCCCCGTGATGCTCTCGGCGTTCCAATGCAAACACAGCCCCTGGTCACTGGTTCCTCGAGGTGCCAACACCAAAAAGAAGCGCCACAACGAGCTACCGTGATCTACTGCATCAACTCGGCCATTCCTTGCTGCTGTGGACCGCAAATTGGAGTTTGCAGCGAGCTCCCGAGGTGAACCGGCGGAATGTCACTTCAGCTCACCATCGACAGCCCCATCCGGCCACCCTCTACAACAACTTCCTACACAATAAAGGTGCGTGGGTAGCCCTAGATGGTGAAGCTGCAAGCCGTTTGGCAAATGATCCACCGTGTAGCTCGAATTCCACTCTTTCCTGAGCCCTAGTGTAGAAGAGTCGAGCTCGGTTTAAAGCCAAATTCAGGTTACACAAGCAGCCAACCCTCAAGCTGACTTGAACATAGATTCAACACTCCCTCGCGCCCATCCTCGTTGAAGAACCAAGGAAACCATCTAGAATTTCCCATGTTCAAGCCAATTTTCGTGTCTCCATTGGAAACCACCTCGGCTCACCGTTGAACCCTAGTTTGCCGGCCATCAAACCATTTCATCAAGTTAGGCAGCCTGTTCTACCTTCTCCATGATCCCCTGATTCTCTAGAGCCCGAGAGCCGATCGTTTGGTGGAGAAATTAAGCATCCCGACCTCGTCGGAACCCGAAAACTTGCTGTTGCCAGTGCGCGACGGTTTCCAGTGAGCTACGGCCGCCGGCGAACCTCCCATCGTGTTCAGCGTCCCAAATAAGGGGGGGCGGCGAGCAAGAGATCGGAAGGTGCCCGGGAAGACCCTTCCAGCGACCCTCGCCGGAGGGCGCCGCCACTGATCTGTTTGGAATGAGGTTGAAGATGAGGGCTTGCGAGTCAGACCCACTGTCGGTGTTTAAACTTTTCCAAGATTTTCTCATTTTAGTTCAAATTTGAAGAGCCATAAATTTGTGTAGGAATATCCAAAAATTATCAAATAAATTTTGTTAGATTCCTCTCAAAGAGTACTATCAAGGGGTGAAGCCCAATATTTATGAAAATCTCTGGATTTGACTCATTAATTCATTTAAATAAAATATTGTAGGAATTTTTACAGGAGTTATGTTTATTGGAAAATTCCCAAATTTGGGCAAGACATTCTTCTAAAAGTCCTTGAACTCAAGTAAAAATTTCAGAGGCATTGGACCTCATTTGCTTGGCCAAAAGTGGTGTCAATCCTTTATGTCTCCGAAAAATGGGAAAAATGAACAGAGACATTTTCAGATTTTTACCCAAACTTGAAAAGCCCATATCTCCATGTTGGTAGCTCCAAAAATGGAGACTTACCCCAATTAGATCTTGCACTGTTAGGTATGTCAAAACTTCAGATTTGGGATCAAAATTCAGAGAAGCCTTTGACTTGTGGGAATTTTGGAGACCACACGGTTCAGTGAAATTTCTCCAAATTTTGCTCAGATTCTCCTTAGAGAGTCTAGTATCCACTGGAAAAATCCCAAGTCAAATTAAGGATCCTAAAAAGCAGTAGCTAGTAATAGGAGTTCATCTCTTATATAACTTTAGCACTTATACATATATTTTGCTACATTTCATATAGTGACAAAAGTTGAGGACACACCGGAGCCGTTGGACGTCCTCCCACCATACACTGACTTTCCGTTTAACTCGCAACCAGGAAAGCCTCGGTTTGCATTTAATTACCTTTTACAAAGTTTTTCATTTGTATCACTTATGTCTAGGTTGAAATTTTTGCATTAGAGTTAAGGTGTTTGAAACCCCACTTGCATGACTTTGAATCCTATGAAGGGTTGGGTAGATTACAACTCGACAAGTAGAGAATTCCATGCTAATGTTCTGAGGACCTCGGTAGAAGTCGAGTGGTTAGAATCTACTCACGAGATAGGAATTTATTCGCACGGTATGAAAAGAGGTACAGAATGGCTTAAGAATGTGAAACTAAGACCCAGCAGGGGGATAGGATGCAGTGAGCGGAGGTCTCACGTGCGTAGCCCTGTTGGTGTCGATTGAGGACCGAGCCGTGTGCGGCCCTGCTGGACAAGTTTGAACAGTACCAGATGCATACTGGCATATGGAAACCAGGAAACCGATGTAATTGGTTAACCTGGGTGCCGAGGCTTACCCAACCGTTTTATAGGAGTGGGTTGAGGGTAGCAAGGTGTAAATCTGCCGGTGGGCAAGACACGCTCCACGCGGGGACCTCCTGCACGTTACGGATGGACCGGTTCGGCATTTGGGTTGCCTTTGAAAGGTTGCTGCATACAACAGAGTAGGAAGGTGTGAAGCACCACACTTCTGAAAGTGGGTGTATGTGACGTGTTATCCGGGTATCTCCTAATTGCAATCACCGTCCCTCGTGGTTATTTGAGTACCGCTTGTTCATTGCGCTGTGACGTAGTAAGAAGTGAAATAAGCCAAATGAATATGCTGCATTGAACTATTAATGTCTTGGGAACCGGTATGATGTAGTTGTAGAGCTAATTAAGTTTATCTTCCACTTTGGGCATCACCACATTGGAGGAAAGCATTTCTTGTTTGATTGTGGACTTCCGATGTGAGGGCTGTCTAAGGCACATTAATCTTCTGCTATAAAACTGAAAGTAAGGATTAACATGTAGGCGTGTCTTTATTGCAATGTATTTATCACATATTACTAATCCCTGCATGTAGAGTTCCATGATTAGGGTTGTCGGTTAAGCCTTGTTGAGCCATCGTGCTCACGGTTGCAATATTTGAGCTGTGTGCAGGGGAGAGTTATGAGGAAGGGTCCGAGGATGAGGCGATGCCCCCGTCGTGGTACACAGCCGAGCTGGAGCCCTGCACTCCGCCGTGATCTCCGGTTGTATGTTGCTAGTGTGTAGCATCCCCGGGCTTAGTTAGGATGAGAGTTTAGCTATGTGTAATACTTCTGCTGTATAAATAAGTTTGTAAAAGACTCCTGCTGTATTTTTATGTCAAATAAAAGTGTGTATGTTGTTCTTATTCTTTTCTTGTGTGCTGTTGGGTGCCACATCGCACGGCACCACCCTCTGCGATCCCGGAGTGGGTGAACCACGGGGTGGTCCCCATAGGCGTGGTGTCAGAGCCGTATTGGGAATACCAAGCTAAAAAAGAGTCTATTTTGAAAACTTAGAGTTAGTCGAGTGAGGATTAGTCACTATGCCCACATAAGGTCTATTATAGTAGTAGTTACTAAGGTGGAAATGCTAACATACTTGTTACTAATTTGGAACGACGCTCCGACGTCAGGTAAGAGGTAAGGTACGCCACCGCAGGCGGATCAATTGCGGCAAACTCTCCATACGAGCAATAGTATGGAATGGTTTACCGTGGCTTGGCCCGGTAGTGAATATGAGTCTCTGAACCTTCTCATGGTTCTGAGAGCATATGAAAACGCTTATCTCCAGCATGCTATAGGCAAAAGTGAGAATACCCCATCGTGTGGTAAGCAACACGATAGTATGTAACTCTTGGACGTTCAATGTTCAAAGGGCCATATGCAGCACTCGCCATCAGCGCGCCTCAACGGTCATGAGGCAGTAGATGGTATCCGTTGGGTTGATAAAATTCCCAACCATGACCACCCATTCGCGCTCTACATGGGTTCCCCGTCGTGTGGTGTGAAAACACGACCATGTACCTTGAGACGTGGCTTGACTCAAGGACGATCCGTATGGCAATGATACGTACCGTAGGTTTCTACTATGATATGGACCTGCCTGCAATGTAAAAACCTTTGTGTGCAACATTATTGTGTGTTCTTCTGCAGGTACATTAACCATGTTAGCACATGAAGTGTAGAAATTGTTTGTGAGTGACGTCTTTAGTTCCACCATTTGACTCTTATATGCCGGAATACCGGCCTAGGATTTTTCTTTAGTGAGGAAACATAGTACCGAGATGAGTATCAGTTGCATGAAAATGATATTTTCGAAGAAAAGAGTCAAAATGCAGTTTAGGATTCCATTTAGGGGTTACTGAACTCCCATACTGGACTAAGAGTCAATGGGAGTGTAGATTCATTTCAAAAGACATAGGAACAACCTCCCCTGTTTTCGGCAGAAATTTTGCAGAACTTAAACAGGTTATAAAATAAGATTGGTTGAACCAATGGAGGTGTGTGATACTATTCTGAAAAGGAGTTGAAGTCCTCTACAACTTTTCTGTAGAGCTCCAGAACAGAATCTCCCTCCAAATGGATGAAAATCTCAGATGAGTATGCACTGTCCAGAAACAGGGCAGACCAAAAATGCTCTCTGGAATTTTCTGTATTTCGACGACAACTTTCTGTAGAAAAACTTCTAAGAGTCAAGTAAGATACCGTTGGAAAGTGTAGGAAATGTGCTACAACTTTGTAGTTCAGTGTTTTCCTAGATTATGGGCATAAATAGATGGAATTTTGTGAACAAACAGCCAGTTGCAAAGGAGGTGCTGTCAAAATTCCTGAGAAAATTCTGTCAACTTGTAGAAACCATAACTCATAAGATAGAAAGACTATGGAGGCAAATAAATACAATATGGATTCCTTTTTTAGTCTAGTACAATTTTGTTGCTGAACTCTAGTCCAGATTTTGCCTCCAAGGTGGCCAAAACAGTTAAATTCTTCCAACTGGTCTGCTGGACCAGAAGCTGGACAAAGAGCACCATGTTGAAGTTTTTCCAACCAAAACATTTAGTTTTACATTTCGATATCAAGCGGCTGTTGTAAAACAGCGAGTTGGAGTAAAAAAGATTATGCATTCAACATATCACTTCGAGCGAGGACATGTTTGGGTCCAGTATAATAGCGAGGAATTACGCATGCTAACGCACTTAACATCCCGTGGTGACCCACGATGGTCGAAATGAACTTTTAATTCATAAAGTTCATTACTTTGGAACTCAATCGTGTGACATGGTCCAGGGATGTATATGCTGTATAAAGTTTATTTATCCATATGTGTGAATGTTATGCGTATTATTTATTCCACTCTCGCACTACTATTGTATAGACTGGATGAGATAATCAAACAGGTCCTGATCGTTTGGATGGTATGAATGCAGAATGGTGCGTACACGTTCTACGCAAGAGGAGGGAGGTCCAGGTCGGGTTCGCGGTGATGAGTCTCCACCTCCGGAGCAAACCACGATGCAGCAGCAACCACCTCCTTAACCACCAGAACATCCAAAAAATCTTGCGGAGTTTCTCGCTGCAGTACTCGGCTCGCGCGACGAGCAAACCAAGTTGCTGCAGATGCTGGTGCAACAAAATGCATCCCGTCCAGGAGGACACCAAGACAATAGTCAACGCCAGCCCCAACAGAGTTCATATTCGGACTTCCTGGCGACCCATCCACCGGTCTTTATGGAGGCCGAAGAGCCTTTAAAGGAGGACAGATTCATCCGCAGTCTTGAGGCAAAGCTCGGTTTACTTCGGTGCACCGAACAGCAGAAGGCGTTGTACGCAGCGCAACAGCTTCAAGGGGAAACCGGTACCTGGTGGGCGAACTACACCGCCTCCTCACCGGCTGGCCATGCCGTCACATGGACGGAGTTCCAGGAGGCGTTTCGCGCCTATCATATACCTCTCGGCGTTATGGAGAGGAAGCTCGAGGAGTTTCTGGAGCTGAAACAAGGCGAGAGGACTGCTCATGAGTACTCCAGATCATTCAACCGGCTGGCGCAGTATGTGCCAGAATTTGTGGAAGTGGAGGAAGAGAAGCGAAACGCGTTCTTTCAGGGCCTGGATTCTAAAATGATGGTCCATCTCGCCCAAAGCAATCGCGGCACATTCAACGACCTTGTTAATGCCGTGATTGTACAAGAAAATGCTCAGCGCAAGCGCGGTTCAGATAAGAGGAAATGCAGCACGCTGACGAGCAGCATTGGTGGGGCGCCACAAAAATACCGCGTGGTGTATCGGTCACCATCCGGTCAGAGATGGGAGCCACCGGCGCGACTGCCTCAGTTTCGCAAACGACAATATAATGCGCCAAGCTTCCGACCATCGTATACACCACAGCAACAGCAGCAGCAAAGGATGGTCCCGCGTGCGCCTCCGTTTCATCCGCGTGCACCGGGATTCCATCCTCAATTCAGAGGGACCCCGACACCCTACACGTGCTTCACGTGTGGCCGTGTCGGGCATATTGCGAAGGACTGCCCCGAGCAGCGACAGGGCAGGGGTGCAGCACCGTATGACGGTGCAAATCAGACCCGTAATCAGCCCAAGAAACCAGCACAAAAATCTGGCAACGTCCACCACTTAGCCATCGAAGACGTGCCGGAAGGTGAACCCGTCCTTGCGGGTACGTTTTCTTATTTAGATCATCCTGTAGTCATACTTTTTGACTCAGGTGCCACCCATAATTTCATAAGTCAATCTCATGTTATTAAGTATCAATTGCCTATCATTCCCACAAATAGTTCATACTTGATTTGCTCTCCGTGTGGGAAAATAACAGCTGATAGGATGGTCTATAGAGAACCATTACTATTGGGTGGGAATCTATACCCGACTTCTGTAATCATGTTAGGGAGTCAAAAACATGATGTCATTTTAGGAATGTCATGGCTACATCACCATGGTGCTCTTCTTGACATCATTTGTGACACCCGGTTCCGAAAACAGAACCAAGTTAATGCATATGTGTGTCCAGGATATTCATCACACATACACATGTAATCCACAAAATGAATTCAGAATATAACCATGAATAAATAGGGTTTAAGTACTTTATTACATCAACTAATTGTCTCACTTATGAATCTCTAACTTATTCTTGCAGCAGAAGTCTTAAACGATAGCGGAAACAACTAAGCAGCAGCGGCTCCATCTTCAACTCACAGGCATGTTGACGGTAATTCGCACGCCTAGTACTCCACATGATCCTCGAAGTACTCTTCTCCTGTTGCTGATGTTTATGTGATAATGCAAGGGTGAGTTCATGTCGTACTCAGCAAGTGCAGGAAAAGTATGACATGTAGCTTACAACAAGGTAGGAATAAAAAGGCTCATTGCAGCAAGCAAATTTTATTTCACAAACATGGTAAAAACATCAACTATTTCTAGGTGAGTTTAATCCCAATATATATCCAAGTAAAACAGCAACATACCTCCATCATAATTCACCATTTATCAAGTCTCATTCAGCCATTAACCTTTCTAAAGTTTATCACATGCTCATAAATATTCTTAACCATCTCATATTCATATAACGGAAACCAAACTCATTGTAAAGACTCAAAGAGTCCCGAAACCAATCCCAATGACCATGCCATAACCATGCCGAACATTCATCCCAAGTTTTCCCTCTAATCATGTGAGTTGGCCAGGTGCTTGTGACCGGAAGCAGGGCTATCATGATAGTTTTACACTCTGCAGAGGTGGCACCACTTTACCCACAAGTTTGTGATTTCGTCACCCGTCGGCGACTGCAGAACCTCCATTATACCAGTACACAACCGTCGATGTATGGCCAAGAGATCACAAAATAGCCTTTACAAAGGGGCTACTAGATGTATGGACCCACTGAGGTTTCACCAGCAGGCTCGAATCATTCTCCCACCCACGGGCCCCCTCTTGTGCCATGCAGTTTCCAGGGCAGTCCTCTCTCGACTTCCATTCCCCACACCATCCACGGTCCATAATAAGCTAGCAACACACCTAATTAGTCAGCTAAGCTAAGCCACACCCATATTTGTCCTTGTGGTGGCACTGTTTTCCTAGCATGTGCTGGCATGAACCGGTCCTTAGATCTATGGCAAGTAAACAACCATCTCATTCAGCAACATCCACGAACCAAGCTTGCCTAGATCTCCCACGATTCCATGCTCATTATCATCATCGAGTTCTCATTATCATTATTCATATGAGTGCAGTACCTAACCACGTTTTAATTCAGCTTCCCGTATCCCATAGATTAAGAGAAGCAAAAAGGAAAAACGACCATACCGACTCATCAACTTTCCCGGTGACAAGGATGGTTAACAAAACTAATAAACTCCTATAGAAGGGTGTCCTGTCAAGTTTACTCAAGCATACGAGTTTTCGCAACCAAAACAGTTTCAAAACATGGGATCAATATGGTCAAGGGGCACTTGCCTTGCTCCCGTCGCTCTTGTTACTCAAGCGTCTCGAAGTATTGGTGCTGTAGTTCCTTGTAGATGGCTTCCTGAGCTTGTCCTTCTACTCACGACCACGCACATACAAAATTTACAGCAATCAAACATCGTGCACAAACTTTACTCAAGATGCAATGGTGTAGATGAATGCAAATCCTATGGTGCTGTTTTATTAAACCAGTTTGTACGTGTTCTTTCATGTTTTAATGGGCTTTCCCATTTCTAGCTGCTCCTGAATTTTCTTCTTAAGTTCCACTAGTTCATTAACGGGCATCCTATATGACCTTTTTGCTATAGGTGCAGTTCCAGGCACTAAATCAATGGCAAATTCAATGTCCCGGTCAGGTGGCATACCAGGAAGTTCTTCCGGGAACACATCTGAAAATTCTTGAACTACCGGAATGCTTTCCAATGTTGCTTCTTCGACGTGGTTCAACGCTGCCTTCTCGGTTGCCGGTTGTGCTGACTCGAACTCAATACGAGTACCGTGCTCATTTGTCAACTGCACGCTTCTCTCAGCACATTGAATTACTCTGTTGTGCTTGCTTAACCAATCAATTCCAAGTATTATATCAATCCCTTGGGAATCCAAGACAATAAGGTTGGCAAGAAAGTCTACCCCCTTATTTTAAGGTTTACTTTCGGACATACTATATTAGTCCTCATCTCTCCATCGGGAGAATTAACCAACATAGTGTGTTTCTTGTGTGATATGGGCAGAATATACTTCGCAACATACTTGGATGATATGAATGAATGCGATGCTCCGGAATCAAATAAAACAGTGGCTGGGTTGGAGTTGGCAAGGAACATACCAACCACGACGTCCTCAGCTTGTTGCGCTTCCTAAGCGGAGACATGATTCACGTTGCCACGAGCGTAGTTCTGCTGCCCACGGTTCCCTTGCGTAGCTCCTCCATTTGGCCGTGGGTTCTGTTTTGGTACGTTGGTCGGCTGTCCAAGCCCTTTCTTCGGGCATTGACTTGCAAAATGTCCCGCCTCTACGCATGAAAAATATGCTTTGTTGCCCAAAACAGCAGGAACGTTGGGGCGAGGTTGGTTTTGAGCATAGGCGCCCATGTTGGTACGGGGCGCAGGAGGCTAAGGCATACGAGGTGCTTGCATAACAGGACGTTGCTGCGGTGGTTGATTAGGGCGAGGTGGGTTTGCTGGGCGGTAAGTAGAAGCGGACGAACCATACTGTGGTGCAGCTGGTGGCATGAAACGGCAACGTACATTGCTCCCTTGTGGCTGGTATGGCATCTTCCTCTTGCCCTCTTGCTCGATCTCACAGATCTTGCTCTCAACCACTATAGCTTTATCAACTAGCTTCTGGAAGTTTGCATAATCATTATTGAGCAGTTGTACTTGGATCTCATTGTTCAATCCTCTCATGAACAGGTATTCCTTCCTTTTTCTGAGTTGACGTCTTCGGGAGCATACCTTGACAGCTGCGTGAACTTGTTGAGGTACTCATTCACGCTCTTCTTTCCTTGGCGGAGACCTTCGAACTCTTGCCTTTTAAGCATCATGACTCCAGCAGGGACGTAATAAGAGCGGAAACTCTCCTTGAATTCAGCCAAGTGATAGTCTCCTGGTTGACATGAGCATTGCAAAGAGCGTCCCATCAGTCAGCGGCTGCTCCCATAAGTTGGTGCGATGCGAAGAGAACTTTCTCCTGATCATTGCACTGAACAATAGCAAGCTTCTTTTCAATGGATTTCAACCAATCATCAGCCTCCACGGGATCATTAGCTTGTGCAAAAGTAGGCGGTTGAGTCCTCATGAACTCTCCCAATCTGTTGTGAGCCGGCGGTGGTGGTGGTGGGGGTGCAGGAACGGGGTTAGGATTGTTGAGGTTGTTGGCTTGCAGCTATCCCAAAGTTTGTATCATAGTTTGCATGAGCTGGTTCTGCATAGCCATCAACCGTTCAAGGTTGTTTGCATCAGCCCAGGGGTTAGCATTTTCAGGAACTTCAACGTTACCATCCTCTTGGGGTTCATGGTTGCCACGAACGTTTGTCCTTTGACGGCTGGCATTTGTCCTCACCATCTGTGAGAGAGAGAGAGTTGGGTACAATAGAAAAGAGAAGTTTAGATTGATCCCCCCAACTATATGCATCAAGGGGTATGAACTAAATATCTTCTTTTATTAATTTCAGCCTATATGAGGATGTGAACACATACCGAAGCATCTCACATCTCTCTACTATGTGTGGATGTGGACTTTCGCCGAGGCGTCCCACAACTCACACCAGCACACAAACACAAGCAATCATCACAAAAGTTCAACACACCACTCCTATTCATGCTACTACGATTTAACGTTCCTATTGCAGCTTATTCAATGGGAATCCTAAACTTAATCATGTGAACTGGTGCTGTTCCCGCCGTGTGATGGTGGTGGTCCATCGGATACTTCAATGGGGTTAAGTGCACTCCCACGTTGTGGTAGACGAGTCCTTATGCATGCTGTGCTCCTAATCACCGGCATTTATAAATAATACGTGAGAAGCTTTAGAGGAGAAAAAATTAACTCCAAAACTTCAGAAGCTATGGAGTAAGAAAGCAAAAGTGTTGATGTTCAAAAGAAGATAGAAGGAGGGGCTGAAAATAGAACTTTGCGGTGGCTGAATTGACAAGAAAAGTCATGGTGTCTGAATGTCATGGCTACATCGCCATGGTTCTGTTCTTGACATCATTTCTGACACCCGGTTCCGAAAACAGAGGTGGCACCACTTTACCCATAAGTTTGTGATTTCGTCACCCGTCAGCGACTGCAGAACCTCCATTATACCAGTACACAACCGTCGATGTATGGCCAAGAGATCACAAAATAGCCTTTACAAAGGGGCTACTAGATGTATGGACCCACTGAGGTTTCACCAGCAAGCTCGAATCACCATTCTCCCACCCACGGGCCCCCTCTTGTGCCATGCAGTTCCCAGGGCAGTCCTCTCTCGACTCCCATTCCCCACACCATCCACGGTCCATAATAAGCTAGCAACACACCTAATTAGTCATATAAGCTAAGGCACACCCATATTTGGCCTTGTGGTGGCACTGTTTTCCTAGCATGTGCTGGGATGAACCGGTCCTTAGATCTATGGCAAGTAAACCACCATCTCATTCAGCAACATCCACGAACCAAGCTTGCCTAGATCTCCCACGATTCCATGCTCATTATCATCATCAAGTTATCATTATCATTATTCATATGAGTGCAGTACCTAACCACGTTTTAATTCAGCTTCCCGTATCCCATAGATTAAGAGAAGCAAAAAGGAAAAATGACCGTACCGACTCATCAACTTTCCCGGCGACAAGGATGGTTAACAAAACTAGTAAACTCCTATAAAAGGGTGTCCCGTCAAGTTAACCTAAGCATACGAGTTTTCGCAACAAAAACAGTTTCAAAACATGGGATCAATATGGTCAAGGGGCACTTGCCTTGCTCCCGTGGCTCTTGTTGCTCAAGCGTCTCGAAGTCTTGGTGCTGTAGTTCCTTGTAGATGGCTTCCTGAGCTTGTCCTTCTACTCACGACCATGCATATACAAAATTTACAGAAATCAAACATCATGCACAAACTTTACTCAAGATGCAATGGTGTAGATGAATGCAAATCCTATGGTGCTGTTTTATTAAACCAGTTTGTACGTGTTATTTCATGTTTTAATGGGCTTTCATGGGTTTTTATGATGAACAAGGGTGTAGGGATCACGTGTGGACGTGGTGATGATCTTGACTCAAGATCTAGATCAATTCCACCGTGAAAAACCGATCAAAACGTGATCTGTCACTGATCAAAGGGAGCGAAGAAAACGGATGCGTAGAAACAGCGATGACGTCGTAAGATGGGTAACGAAGACCTACCTTACTTCCCTTATGATCGTTGGTTCTTTTCCGGCGACGGCGAGACGTGATGGGCTGTCGGCGCGCTCACCAGCGACCGAACTCCGGCGAGGGGGGTCCAACTCGGCGAGTTGGGAGCTAGGGCCTCCAAGTCGCCGACTTGGGGGAAAAGAAAAGGGAAGTAGTTACGGCCACGGGGGGGTTTTGGGTTTAATTTATAAGGGGGAAAAGGATAGTCCTACTCCAATTGGAGCTTAAATAAAAATCCTATTCAATTTGTTTTGGATCTTAACAAACTTATCTCCAATTGATTTGGTGCGGCAGTAATCGTGGGGGAAATTGTGTCGGTACCCTCAGTACCGGGTATCCCCACGCTCAGGCGGAAAAACCCCTAAGTACCGTGCTCCCTCTGCAGGGGTGAGCTCTGGAGGTCCACGTGTCCAGCGGGGCCGGGCCTCCCCTCTCCTCAGAGGCAAGCTCCGAGGGCGACACGTGTGCCGCGGGACCGGACCTCGCTTCTCCGCATAGGCGAGCTCCGAGTGCAACACGTGTCCCGCAGGGTCGGGCTTCGCCTCTCCTCAGAGACGAGCTCCGAAGGTGACATGTATCCCGCGGGGCCGGGCCTCACCTCTCCTCTGAGGCGAGCTCCGAAGGTGACACGTGTCCCCACGGGGCCGGTCCTCACTCCTTCCGCAGGGGTGAGCTCCGAAGGCGCCTTGTGTCCCGCGGGGCTGGTCCTCACCCCTTCCGCAGGGTTGAGCTCCGCGGGCGCCACGTGTCCCGCGGTGCCGGACCTCACCCCCTCCGCAGGGGTGAGCTCCGCGGGCGCCACACGTCCAGCAAGCCGGGGAAAGTGTCGACAGCGCCCTTTGGCAAATTGGAATTGGTTCATTTCAGCTATCTTTTTCCCATTCCCCACCATTTTTATGATTCTTTCTCAATTTCTACTTCTTTTGTAATGTTTCTCTATATGAAAATGTATGATGCATGGAAATGAATTTGATGGTGTTACATCATTTCACATGTGGTTTGTTTAAACTCTCCACATCATGAACCACATGTTCTTATTCTTGACCATTCGGTTCAAGAAGCTCCAGCCACATATAACACGGAAGCCACAAAACTTGAGGATATTCGTGTGGTCCATGAATATCCGGACGTATTTCTGGATGATCTCCCGGGCAAGCCATCCAAAAGGGATGTCGAGTTCAAGATCAAACTTGTACCCGGGACAACACCGATATCACGGAGACCGTACAAGATGGCTGCGAATGAGCTAGCTGAATTGAAGGAGCAGCTCAATGATCTGATAAGTAAGGGTTTCATTCGACCGAGTTCCTCATCATATGGATGCTCGGCGCTGTTTGTGAAAAAGAAGGATGAAACCTTGAGGTTGTGTGTGGATTACCGACCTCTCAACGCCGTCACCATCATGAATAAATATCCACTGCCCCGCATCGATATTCTCTTCGATCAACTTGTGCGTGCAAGTGTATTTTCAAAGATGGATCTTCGCTCCGGATATCACCAAATCAAGATCCGAGCAGAGGATATCCCGAAGACGGCCTTCTCGATGATATATGGGCTGTATGAATACGTCATCATGTCATTTGGTCTCACCAACGCCCCGGCACATTTCATGTATCTCATCAACTCAGTGTTCATGCCGGAGTTGGACAAGTTCATGGTAGTGTTTATGGACGACATCTTGGTTTATTCCAAGTCTGAATAAGAACACGCCGAACACCTGCATATTGTGCTTCAACGATTGCGAGACCATAAACTTTATGTCAAGTTCAGCAAGTGTGAGTTTTGGATCAGCCAAGTGCCATTTCTTGGTCATATTATTTCTGCAGAAGGCATTGCAGTTGATCCAAGCAAAACTGAACAAGTGCTGAAATGGAAGTTCCCCACATCTGTCCATGAAGTCAGGAGTTTCCTCGGTTTAGCGGGATATTATCAGAGATTCATCGGCAAGCTTCTCCAAGCTTGCTAAGCCGATGACTGAATAATTGAAGAAGGGGATCAAATATGTTTGGAGCTCACCATGTGAAGGAGCTTTCCAAGCATTGGTGAAGCATCTTACAACAGCCCTGGTGTTAGCTCAACCGGATATGACCAAGCCCTTCGACGTATATTGTGATGCGTCCGGTATCGGGCTTGGCTGTGTATTGATGAAAGGAGGAAGAGTGGTCGCCTGTGGGTCACGTCAACTTCGTAACCACGAGCAGCACTATCCGACTCATGATCTTGTGCTCGCTGCTGTGGTGCTGGTATTGGAAATGTTGAGGCTCTATTTACTTGGGAACTTAGTGCACCTCTACACTGACAACAAGAGTCTGAAATATATATTCACACAAAAGGAGTTGAATATGCGGTAATGGAGATGGCTAGAGCTGGTCAAAGACTATGAGATCGAGATTCACTACCATCCCGGTAAGGCAAATGTGGTTGCTGATGCCTTAAACCGCAAATCTCATGTCAACAATCTGTCCATCACCCCACTTGAAGAGGAGGAGCCGAGTCTGTATTTGATTCCATATGGGGCATTATATAATCTTGCTCTCGTCCCTACCATACGAGAGGAAATTATGGAAGCTCAGAAGAAAGACGTGGGAATGTCGCACATTCAGAGAAAAATGAAGAATGGCGAAATGAAATGCTTCCGACAGGATGAACACGACACTCTATGGTTTAAAGACCGTATAGTGGTACCCCGTGACATGAAGCCTCGGAAGAAAATCTTGGATGAAGCCCATTTGTCCAAGCACTCTATTCATCCGGCAGCAACAAGATGTACCAAGATCTGAAAACCAGAATTTGGTGGACACGGATGAAAAGAGAAATCGTAAAGTACGTATCCAAATGTGATGCGTGTCAGCATGTGAAAGCCGACAATATGCGTAAAGCCGTACAGCTGCAACCATTGAACATTCCGGTGTGGAAGTGGGAGGATATCAGCATGGACTTCATAGTTGGTTTACCTCTCACGTCTCACAAGCATGACTCGATTTGGGTGATAGTCGATTGACTAACCAAGTTGGCTCATTTTATCCCCGTACATACAAAGTACATGGTAAAGCAATATCCGGAGCTGTATATTGCAAGAATCTTGTGCTTGCACGGTGTTCCCCGCACAATTATTTCAGATCATGGTGCGCTGTTCGTCGCTCGGTTTGGGAACAGCTGCATCCGTCATTGGGGACCAAACTGATCCAAAGATCTGCGTATCACCCACAGACGGATGGTCAAACTGAACGGGTGAATCAAGTGCTTGAAGACATGCTACGCGCTAGTGCCATCCACCACGGTAAAAACTGTGACAATCATTTGCCGTTGGCAGAGTTTTCATATAATAATAGCTATCAAGCTAGGATAAAGATGGCGCCGTATGAAGCTCTCTATGGCCAGAAATGCTGCACACCCCTCGACTGGTGTGAGTACGGTGAGCGAGTTATCTACGGCATTGAACTTGTGAATGAGGCTGAAGAACGAGTGCGAGTAATACAAGTCAACCTCAAGGCTGCTCAATCTCGTCAGAAGAGCTATGCGGATAAAAGACGCCGTCCTGTCCACTTTGACACCGGGGACCAGGTTTATGTACGTGAGTCTCATATGAAGGGAGTTCAACGTTTCATAGTGAAGGGCAAACTTGCGCCACGATTCCTCGGTCCATTCACCGTAATTGAAAAATGCGGACCCGTGGCCTACCGCCTGGAGTTATCGGCGTCACTCGCGGGAATTCACAATGTCTTCCACATCTCTCAGCTGAGGAAATGCCTCAAACCCTTGGCCGAAATCCACACCGAAGACATAGAAGTTCTTCAACCGGACCTCACATACTCGGAGAATCCGATCCGGATTATCGATGAAAAGACTCGCGCCACAAGAAACCGGACCTTATGGTTTTACAAGGTCTTGTGGAGAAACCATACCGCTTTTGAGGCGACATGGGAATGTGAGGACTATATTCAAGCAAATTATCCGGAATTGCTATCATCGTATACCCGGTAAAGTTTCCCCACTTTGCTTTTCTTTTGGAATCTTGGGACGAGATTCTTTTTAAGGGGGGATGACACCACCCCATCGGCCTTGTCGAGCCAGGATCATGCTGAGGGGTGATGCGTTGCACAGCACCTGATAACACACATCAAAGGTACAAAGCGGAAGCAAAGTTTTATTACATAAACCAGTTTATGAACCTTTTTTTTACAACAAAATAGTCCAGTCCGCACTCACGGGTGTAGACTAAGCATTGAGTTCACGTTCAGCCCGTGAACGTGTTCCCACTAGCACGCACACACACTAACACGGCGGCGTGCACGACTCCCACTCGACGGGGTTCCCCTCCTAGGGTTCCGTCTCCTCCTCGGGAGTCCATTCCTCATAGAATCCTGCAAAAGCTTCAAACACGAGCAGTGAGCACGATGGCTCAGCAAGACTGACCCGTCTCTCCTATACATGGAACTTCTACATGATGGGTACAGGGTACATGAGTTAAATAATTTTGCAAAGGACTCGCCTAATTATTTGAACCTTACTTTCAATGTTTTAGCAGCAGGTTGTGGAGAACCTTACGCTAAGGCACATGAGAGAGCCGCAATCAAACAAGAAACGCATTTCTCTCATGTACTTTGCCCAAGGTTGAAAAGAACTTTAATTAGCTCTAGGCTACAACAAATTATTAACAATCAAAGTTCATCTTTCAATCAGCAACATTTTAACATGTATCTAGCCTGTTCTTTCTACGTCATGGTACAGTGAACAAGTGGTACTCACTGACCGCGAGGGACGGCGATTATAATCGATTTACACCTGCAGGGTTACCCGAATAACCCATCACGTACGCCCGTACTCGATGTTGCCAACAGCAACCATCACGGACGCTGTACGCAACAACCTTTCACCCGTTAGCCAAATGTTGAACCGGTCCAATCGTCCCGAGCAAGAGGTCTCTGCGCGTGCATCCACAGTGCCACCAGCCGATTTACACCTCGAGCTCTCAACCTACCCTCTGAACGACCAGCTATGCCTCAACACCCAGCTACCCGAGTTACATCGGTTTCCCGGTTCCTATATAGCCGGTAGGTCTTCAGTACTGTTCTAGCTTGTTCAACAGGCCCGCACACGGCTCGGTCCTCAATCAACACAAGCGGAGCTATAGCACCCAGGCCCCAAAGTCCTGCTGCCCTTACTCTCCGCTCAGTCTCATTTTTCTTGCCATGTGTTCCATTTGCTATTCTTACCCGAGCGATGTTCCTCTAGCCTATTCTCGCGAGTAGTTCCAACTACTTGATTTGTACCGAAACCTACTCTATCTTAGCATTGCAGTGGCTAACGAGGTTTTCAATCCTAATACCAACCCATGGTTTTCTTGGCTATGCATTTGGGTTTTCAAACAAGACTCTAATGCAAGCAGTAAGCGTACTCAAAGTAAGTTCTCAAAACAGTAAAAATTTGTAAAAGGGTTAATGCAAAACGGAGCTTGCCTTGCTGCTCTTGGTCGTAGGCTAGCTGCTCTTCCGGAGTGATGAAGTCTAAGACTAGGGGTTCCTCCTCAACCTTAGCGAGTACATGAGATAACATGTATATGTATTAATGCATTTGAATTGAATTTGAAATTGTGATGACTATAAGTCTTACTAGACAGACCCAATGACTCTGAAATTTTTACTGTGGTTTGGTTACTGTGGCGGACCGGAATCCGCTCATCCAGGATCACAGATGGTGGTGCCACGCGATGCAACACCTGACAGCACACGTCATAAGAACACAATATATTACATGGGAAAACAACTGAACTGTACAAAGCAGTACAAACTTCAGTTACAAAATATTATTTATCTTACACAGCAGAAGTCTACACTATACAACTCACGCCCGCCTATCTAGCAAAAGTCGGCTGCCCAGCCCTAGGGCAACCCACACTAGCTGCACTCTTCTGCTCAGCGCGGCGTGTATGGCTCCCACTCAGCCGTGGTCCCCGACAGAGGGTAACCCTCACCGGTGGACTCGTACTCCGAGTCTGTGGGTGGCTACTCACCTGAAAAACACTTAAGCAGCAACCGTGAGCACGATGGCTCAACAAGGCTTAACCGACTCAACTAAACATGAAACTCTACATGAGGTGTATAATGACATGGGATGATAACATTGCAGCAAAAGGACACGCCTACAAGTTCATCCTTAGTTCATCTTTTAGCAATAAGTTATCAGTTCAGGAATCTGAAATTTAGTAAGCAGTATTTGGTGGCACACATGTAGCAATACAATTATATCATTCAGCAATATTGAATCATCATATTTCATACATTATTCTACGTCATGACTCAGTGACCAAGTGGTACTCTTCACCGCGAGGGACGGCGAATCGACTCGATATACCCACCTGCAGGGAAACCCAAAGAGCACATCACGTACGCCCATCCGTGGAGCTGCACAGCACGCTCACTCGATGTCGTACGGACAACCTTTCACCGAACAGCCCAAACGTCGAACCGGTCGCACCGAAACAAGCAGGAGGTTCCCCACACGGAGCATCTCTCTATGCCCGTTGGCAGATTTACACCTTGCTGCCCTCAACCTACACCTATAAATCGGTGTGCTATGCCTCGACGCCCGGATGTTTAGGTTACATCGGTTTATCGGGGCCCATATATCCGATATGCCTTCGGTACGTTCAAACTTGATCAGCGTGGGCCACGCACGGATCGGTCCTCAATCGACACGGACAGGGCTGCGCACACAAGACTCCCTCTTGCTGCGTCCTAGCCACTGCCTAGTCTCATTTTCATTACTAAAGTGATCTCACATCACTCAACCGAACCCGTGTGTCCCAAGCCTAAACTCGCGAGTAGATTCCAACTACTCGACTTGTACCGAAGCTCTATGAAACATTAAGCATAGCCTGTCTACGCGAGGTCTTAGACACTACCCTCACTCTTTTAGGAACCTTTGGTTATGCAAGTGGGGTTTCATTCATCATATACCTAATGCACATACATACTTCACCCTACGTATGTAAACAAAGTAAAAACTTTATAAAAGAGTTAATGCAAACCGGGGATGCTGGTCAGGAGTTAGTTCTTCTTCCGGAAGGAGGAAGTCCAGTACTTCCGGAGTCTCTTCTTCAGCGACTACACGTTTAATGAAATACGATGTGTCAATTTAAATGCAACATGTACAATGGAATACTTAATTACTAGTAACTCTAGCTAACACCCCCTTCTGGTTCTGTAATTTTTATGGTGGATTGGTAGGGTCCTAACCAGAGTCTTGACCAAGTTTCATTTGAAACAAACTTCATCTGAACCTTGTACAAATAAAAGCCTATTTGGTCCATATTTGAGCCTCTAATTAATTCCAGGGTTTTCCATCGCTCCAACCATTACTTTCTGGAAACTAGAATTTAGGATGGTTCTAGTGGAGTTGGTTTCATGTCATTTTAAGAGTTATACTGAAAGTTATGTCCTAATTAAGATTGGAGAAAATTCTGAAAAATGTTTCTGTACATTTTTCTATTTTGTCAGGGCAGTTCTCTTAATCACCCCATTAGGGTAACTAAATTAACTTGAATGAGTCTGAAAATTTTACTGGGATTCAGGGATTTTCCAAAGAACCTCTAAGCCAAATTTCAGAATTTTTCATAAAGTAGTTCTCCAGATAAAATTCCCAGCAGTTTAAAATTTAGGGATTTAATTCTGGGAAACTATTCACTTTCATGAGCTGAATTTGGTATTGCTGGAAAGTACACAGAATTCTGAGTTCAGCAAAATTTGGTTCATCGAATTTGGAGTTTCCTAGCAAAAGTTCTATGCATTTGAAGTTTGAACTAAAACTGGAAATTCCAAAAATGTTTAAATCCTGCGGGTGGGTCCACCGCACACGTGTCGACCGCTGGAGCCGAGCCACACGAGGCCACAGACTCCTTCCCGCGCGGCCGCACTGGATCCTGGACCACAGAGAATCCCGCACGCTACTTCCAGCCGCTGACGCGTGGGGCCTCCCCCCTTCGTCTTCCTCCGGCCACCCGCGCGACCCCGCCGCCGAACTCGCCGGAGCTCTCGCCGGAGAGGGGTTCCGGCCTTCGGAGCTTGCTGATTCTCGCCGCCTGTGCCTAACTCGACTCGGAGAACATGCTGGTGCTCTCACCGGAGCTTGACAACGGTCGAAACAGTGCTCCCGCCGGCAACAGCGGCCGGGAGCTCACCGGCGACTTCAAACTCAGCATCCCCTGCACCTTTTTCGATGCGGTTTGCTCAGGGAGCTCCGCTGACTCCTGCTGGTCATGGACATGGACACCGATCCCCGTGAAAACGGCTGCAACTACGACCTCATCGGCGACTTAGGACGGATACCGGCTGTGCTCAGAAAACTTCGAAGAACCGTAACCTAGGCCCACGGTTCTTACTGGTTTTCGATCCTAGGTGGTTGTGGCAGTGTATAGAGCGTGTGCATGACTCGGTTTGCCCGGTGATGAGCTAACCCCACGAATTTTGGGATTTGGTGGGAGCTCGGTCTTAGGACCCCCGAAACTTTCCCGGTGAAATACTCCACCGACAGCCCATGAAATGAAGGACGGTTGGGACTAGAAGAATCAGCACCCCAAGACGGTCCTTTCTTGTGTTGCTCGTCGGGAACGAGAGTGTAACACCCCAAAATTTTGATTCAAAACCCTAAATCATGTTAAGAGGGGGATTTAAAATTTTTTGGACGTGTTGCATGTTTTGCAAAAATTCAAATTCAAACTGGAATTCAAATTAAACTCAAATCAGAAAAGAAATAGAAAAAGAAAAAGAGAAAACAGAAAAAAACCGGCCAGTGGGCCGAAACCCACCAGCCGGCCCAGCCAGCGCCCGCGCCAGCCCGCAGCCGCGCGCGCTGCTGCCTCACACTGACAGGCAGGACCCACCCGATCGTCGTCTACCTCGCGCCGCGCCGGACTCCCTCGCACCCGAATCAAAACCGATCGGGATTTCGGCGTATCCCCGCTGAATTCTGTTCGTAGGCGACGCGGACATGATCTAAACCACCCCGCCGCCCTCCCCCGTCTATAAAAACCCCGGCCTCGTTCTGTTTTTCCTCCGCAATCGCCGATTTTTACTCCGGTGAGAACCGAGACTTCTCCGGCGAATTCTGGCCGATCTAAGCTCGGAAATTCCGATCTAACTCGCTGGTCTTGATCCACCGCCTCCGGGGAACCTTGCAGGTGCAGAAAACTCGGTGACTTGCGGTGTAAACACAGCGCTGACGAGCTTCGCCGTGGTTTCGCCTCGGACCTCGTCGCCGATCACTTTTCAGGACCTCCGAGCTCAAGAAAACCCCCGAGGTGAGATCCCCGAGCTCCCCTCCACCGATCTATGCCATAAAATCACAGTTCTAGGAAGAATTCTCGAAGATCCGAAAGTCTCCGGCGAGATCGCCGCTTCCCGCCGCCGTGCGCCGCCGGCAGCGCCGCCCGCGTTCGATCAGAGCGACGTGGCCGCTTGTGCGCCGTTTATTTTAAATCACACGGTAGGGTTTATACCCCCGCGTACCGGTTCGGCGTTATAATCTCAGCCGTCGGTTTAAAATCGGACGGTCCACGTCAGCCCCGCGTTATAAAGACTGGAAATCTTACGTGCTACCCCCTGGGGTTCTCGGGAAATAAGAGCTAGCCCCGGAAACTTCTGATCTAGCCCCTGGAACTTCAGAAAATCATGTAAATTCATTTAAAAATCAGTTTTAGCCCCTGGACATAATAAAAATTAGGAAAAACACCTCTGTTATGAGTAGCTAGACCCCTGAAAATTCTTAAAATAATATTATAGACCCTGTAGTGGGGTAAGTTTACCTTTTTAGCCCTGTTTAATATTTAATATAGGAAATTGAATATGTGGCTAGTGTTTAAAATTTAAAAAGGGGGACAAACATATTGTCAAATTAAATCAAAAACATTCTCAGTACATAGAAAACTTTGGAGTGAGATAAAAATAGATTTTGGCTGAAGTGAATCTGTTTAATTTATTATTCACATTTATTAGTATTAGGGACACATTTTAAGTAAAGAATAGTTCTGAAAATAGGGAAAATAAATGTAAAATAGTTTACATCAGAGGAAAAGGCCAAAAATATATTAGTAAATATTTTAGATCAGAACCTATTCTGTTTAGATGATGTGTCTTGTTATTTTCATAATAAAGTTTACATTTAAGCATAAGAAATAAATCTGAAAATATAGCAACTAGTAAATGATAAATGAAGTTTCTAAAATCCAAAGAATTCAGTTTAGGGTTGGTAGAAATTTCTGAAGACACATATGGAGTAGGAAAATACCTTTCATGCATACTTGGTAGCTAAAAGGTATAGTAATTGAATATAAGGAATTTATTTAAATTGGAAACTCATATATATATATATATATATATATATATATATATATAGTATGTAAGTATAAATGTGAACACAAAAGTAGGAATCATATAAACATGATTAAAAGTGCATGCAAGCCACAAATCAACACACATAGAGTAACCACAACACATATAATGGTGAATGACTTTCATAAATATAAATGTGTGGTTTGTATGAAGTGGAAGTGTGAACTATGTCTTATGGATTGTTGTTTTTCTTTTGCTATGTGTGATGGTACGATGTAGAACCTGCTCAAGAGCAAGTTATTCCTTTCCAAGATCAGGACTACCCATTTCAAGAGCAGCAGGAAGGAGGCAAGTGTCCTTGACCACTTTGATCCTATGCTAGGATGTGTAGCTAGAATTATTTGCATTGTCAATTGAAATATAAAACCCATGCTAGGAAGTTTCCCTAGAATTGCATTACCTTGTTCCCTTGTAGCTTGGGTTGGGATTTATTTTATCATGTCATTTATTATTATGGATAAGCTTAGCCATGCTTAGAATGGGATATTTGGGACATGAGATCATCAGTTTATTTTACCATACTCTTGAATGAGATATTGTGAGTTATGTAGAGGTAGGGATCAAGGCAAGATTGGATGTTTTGGTTGTGAGTTGGGTGCACGAGACTCGGGTTTGTGTTTAGTACTTGCCTGGATCCTAAGGACCGGTTCATGGAGCATGTAACCTGGCTTTACCGTGCCAACCACATGCTGAGATGGGGCAGCTTGGCCAATTAATTAGGTGTATCCCCGGCGTAGTATGGGTGTGTTGGATGGTGCGGGGAATAGGTGTCAGCTGGACTACCATATGAACCGCAAGGCTCAAGAGGGGGCCACTGCAGCGGGGTTGGAGCCTCTTGTATGCTGTTAGGGGTGAAACCTCAGTGGGCCCACGCTCCTCGGGAATCCCTTTGTAAAGGCTTCGTAGTGATCTCCGGGCTACACACCTGGGAAGTGTGAATGTGGTTCGTAGCCACTGGCATAATGGAGGTTGTTTTAGTCCACCCGGCAACGGGGGATGAAATCACTACATGTGGGTACAGTGGTACAAACTCTGCAAAGTCAAAACTGTCATGACAGCCATGCTCACGGTCAAGAGCGGCTTGGACTTATTCATGATTAGAGGATTGATGGTTTTGGAAGTTAAGTGGGGAGCTTAACATTGGAAATGATGTTATGGTTATTGGATTATGATGATGGGATGGGAGATTGGGACCATTTCACTTGTGTAGTAATGTAGGTCCTTAATAAGCTAAGGTGATAGGTATTAATTGCGTAGTGCTTTAACCATGAGTTCAACCTCTCCTTGTTCTAGCCATGCATGATATAATTTTCCCACACTTGCTGAGTACCATTGGTACTCAACCTTACATATTTGTTGGTTTATATTGCTGCTCAGGTCAAGATAATGAGGTGGTGTATAATGATCAAGACTTTGGACCCGAAGAAGGTTTCTAGGTTCATGGAGACCCCCGGGCAACGCCTGTGATGAAGCCCTCAAGAATAATATTCCGCTGCTAGTTTATTTACTTGTGATGAACTTATTATTGTCCATTGAGACATTTGCGAATGTAAGACTTATTTATATTCGACACCTGGCTTGTAATAAATGATGCTTCACTATTTGTCATCACATGTATGAGAAAATGATCCTGGCATACATGTGATATTCACTTGGTTATTTCTTCGGAAAAACCTTGTGTGACAAGAAGTGGTATCAGAGCCAAGGTTGCCCGTAGGAACGTGGACCTAGGTAGAAATGGACGTATTTAAGGGCCCTACTTTCTTAAAAACTATTTTCTTTTCAAGGTGTGTGTTGAAAAGTGTTATTTAATGAGTCACTTTCTTCATCTTACCCCAACTTTCATTCAAAATAGGATTTTGTTTGAGAGTTTATCTAACCTAATTTTAAATTCTTTTTGTTTTAGATGGTTCACATGATTCGCACCGCTCGCAAGTCCACAGGAGGGAGAGTTCCCGTAGTTGCCCTTGCCGAGAGAGAGGAGAGCCGTCCGGTGACGTACCTTTCCTACGGATTGGCAGTAGGAGGCTTATTGCGCCGTCTTCGGCATATGCTCGAAGCCGCAGGCAATACGGGCAAGCTAATCATCCACTATAACTCCACCAGGACCATCCGTGAGAAGAGGGAAGAATGGAGTTCAGAGATGAGGATTATACACGAAAATCGGCTGCTTAAGATCCACCGCTCTCCAGCTTGTAGAGCGACACAGTTCGATGCGGAGAAGGATGTCACCTGGGAGGCCATCACCTGCCAGAGTCACATCTATCGTCGCCACCTGGACAGGACTGAGTACATGTATGTCCTCCAGCGTGAGAGTGGTACCACGGAGTACAAGTACCCGCCAGTGCAGCAGGGGACTTCCCATGAGCACATGGACTTGTGCTTGGAGGATGCTGCTATGCTCAGCACTCGACTGCAGGAGTGTCAGCAGGAGCTTCAGGATGTTCGTGACACCCTGAAGGAAACCGAGGCGTTGCTTCGAGCATGCTTGAGGTCGAGAGAAAGAGGAGATGGGAATGAACTGTGTGTCACCGTGAATGATACATGGACTCCTAACTCCCCGGATCGCCGAGCGATCAGGCGTCGTCGCACTTCTCCACCAGCAGCCTCCCCACCAAAGCACAGTCAGAAGGCAGCCGAAATGATGAGGAAGATCCCGAGGAGCCAGCTCAAGAAAACGAGTAGTGTAGAGTCCTTCCCTTAGTTAGCAAGATGTTGAATAGTCGAGTCGTTACGTTAAGATAATGGTGTGTTAATGCTTGGTGTGTGACGTGAGTTGTGGAAGCCTTGAGCAATTGTCCACAGCCTCGTCTTCAGATTGTTTTGCTTTGGCATGTGAACCCACATGAAATAATATTGCATTTATTTTTGTGTGAGAAATGAACCCTCAGAAAAGTATAACAAAGCCTCAACACTTCAAAGTACAAACAAATGAAAGTAGTAAGATGATAATAAATACTTTCAAATTAACATTGGTTGATTCTGCCATATGGCCGGAAGAGGAAAAGGACGTGCTGCCAACCCCGCCAACAACAACGATGAGGCATGCAACCCTCATCCTTCTGGAGGCCAGGACCGGGGTGGTCTCCGTGAAGGAGTTGATCCTCTCCACCCAATGCTGGAGAATCAAAATCAGCTCATCCAGAACTTGACTCAAGTGGTGGCCAACTTGCATCAAGTTCCACCTCCACAAGATGCACCACGCCAACCAAGGTTGAGTGAGTTTCTAGGAACTCAACCTCCAAAGTTTGCAAGTTCTGCTGAACCTCTGGAGGCAGATGATTGGCTGAAGACCATTGAAAGTAAGATGAGGATCATACAGTGCCAAGGGTATGAGAGGGTGCTGTTTGCCTCTCATCAATTGCATGGACCTGCTGCTGATTGGTGGACCGCCTACGTGGCCGCCCATCATGACCCTGAGAACATCACTTGGGAAGAGTTCAAGCATAGCTTCCGTAACCATTACATCCCAAGAGGTGAACTCAAAAATAAGAGGAAGGAGTTTTTGGGACTGCAGCAGGGAAACATGACGGTGAGGGAATACCTCACTAAATTTACTCAACTATCCCGTTATGCCCCAAGGGACATAGAGACTGATGAGCAGAAACAAGATTGTTTCGTGGAGGGACTTACCGCAGAAATGCAGTGTGCAATGTCCTCAAATGAGTATGAAAGCTTCCAAAAGATGGTGGACAGAGCGTTTGTTGTAGAAAGGAAGCTAAAGGCCTTGGAAAATGAGAATAAGAGGAAGGCCGGGTGGTCACATCAAGCCTCAGGGAGCAACACCCGCCCACGTCTGATGCAGCAACCTGCAGGGCAGATGAACCGTGCTGCGGTACCCTACTCAGCACCAAGAGGGTACATCCCGAACTACAGGCCTCCGGCAGCACCAATACAGCCACAACGTCAGTTCGTACAGCAGCCTCGCCCCGCATATCCACCTCGACCAGCAGTGCAAGGACCTCCAAACCAACTCCAAGACAACAAAGGCCAGGCACCTAAGGTTGGGGTGCAATGTTTTAGCTGCGGTGAAGTGGGGCACTACGCCCACAAATGCCCAAAGAAGAAGCCCGCGCAGCCACAACAGCAGAATGTAATGAGAGGACGGGTGAACCACGTCACTATGGAGGAAGCACAAGATGCACCCGACGTGGTAGTTGGTAAGTTTCCTGCCAATTTACACCTTGCAACCCTGCTGTTTGATTCTGGTGCTACTCACTCGTTCATTGCTCAAGGGTTTGTTAAGAAGCATGACCTAGCAACAACACAAATGAACCATATGCTAGCTGTGAACTCTCCAGGGGAGAAATAAGGACAAGACAAGTGTGTCCCAAAGTGAACCTAGACATTAATGGGGTAGTGTTTACTGCTAACCTCATAGTGATTGATTCCCAAGGGATCGATATTATTTTGGGCATGGATTGGTTGACCAAACATAAGGGAATCATTCATTGTTCGACCAGAACGGTGGAACTAACTCACCCTAGTGGCACAAGAGTAAAGTTCATAACAATACACGAGCCTAGGAGGGATATTAAATTAAATCAAGTTGAGGTGAAAGTTGAGGAAATCAGGACTATCAGGGAATATCCAGACGTTTTTCCGGAAGAATTGCCAGGTATGCCTCCCGATCATGAAGTGGAATTTGCAATTGAGCTAGTGCCTGGAACAGCCCCGATATACAAGAGACCTTATCGGATGGACTCCAAGCAGCTAGAAGAACTCAAGGATCATTTGAGAGAATTGACGGAGAAGGGGTATATCCGCCCTAGTTCCTCACCATGGGGAGCTCCGGTGATATTTCTGCCCAAGAAAGACGGAACTCAAAGGTTATGCGTGGATTACCGTGCTTTGAATGAGGTAAACATCAAGAACAAGTACCCATTACCCCGCATTGAAGACTTATTTGATCAGTTGAGGGGAGCTTGTGTGTTCTCGAAAATTGATCTCAGGTCGGGATACCACCAACTCAAGATAAGGCAATCTGATATTCCCAAGACAGCTTTCGTATCTCGGTACGGACTGTATGAATACACCGTCATGCCTTTCGGGCTAACTAATGCCCCGGCATACTTCATGTATCTCATGAACAAGGTATTCATGGAATATCTGGACAAATTTGTGGTGGTTTTCATAGATGACATTCCCGTCTTCTCCAAAGATGAAGAAGAACATGAGAAACATCTAAGGTTGGTGTTGCAAAGGCTGAGAGAACACCAACTATATGCTAAGTTGAGCAAGTGTGAGTTTTGGCTGAAGAGAGTCCCCTTCTTAGGACATATAATCTCAGAGGGAGGAATCTCCGTAGATCCCGCCAAAATCGAGGATATACAGAAGTGGAAGACCCCTGAAAATGTCGGGGAAGTTCGAAGCTTCTTGGGATTGGCTGGATACTATCGACGGTTTATTGAAGGATTCTCCAAGATCTCGAGACCTCTCACTAAACTGTTGGAGAAGATAATCACATTCACATGGACGCTGCAGTGCGAGAAGAGTTTTCAGGAGTTAAAGGAGAGATTGACAACAACCCCAGTGTTGGTTGTGCCAGATATGCAGAAGAATTTCACAGTGTACTGCGATTCCTCTGGAAATGGGTTGGGATGTGTTCTCATGCAAGAAGGGCATGTTGTGGCATATGCATCCCGGCAGCTCCGGAAGCATGAGAAAAACTATCCTACACATGACCTAGAATTAGCCGCAGTGGTACA
Organism: Neostapfia colusana; assembly: GCA_030760725.1. Lineage (NCBI taxonomy): Eukaryota > Viridiplantae > Streptophyta > Magnoliopsida > Poales > Poaceae > Neostapfia > Neostapfia colusana. Next base: position 25,975,744 of record JASWHV010000011.1, read on the forward strand.
CGCGTTGAAAATTTGGCGGCACTATTTGATGGGGAAGAGAACCGAGATATATACGGATCATAAGAGTTTGAAGTACATATTCACACAGCCAGACCTCAACCTCAGACAAAGGAGATGATTAGAGCTAATCAATGACTTTGATGTAGGCATCAACTATCATCCTGGGAAAGCAAACGTCGTGGCCGATGCTTTGAGCCGGAAAATGCAGGTCAATAAGTTGAGCTTGAAGGACATGCCTGCAGAATTGAAGGACGAGGTTATAAGGCTCAATCTATGCCTGGTAAATAGTGGTGAAGCCATCGCCATAGAAGTGGACTCCACACTAGAGCGAGACATACGCGAGGGTCAAAAGAATGACGAGAAGATACAAGAGATCAGACAACTCATCAAGGAAAATAAAGCTTCTGGTTTTAGAGAGGATGAACAAGGAACGGTGTGGCACGGGAAAGAAATCTATGTGCCAGAAGTAAATGAAATCCGTGAATTGATTTTGAAGGAGGCTCACGATTCTGACTATTCCATTCATCCTGGGAGTACGAAGATGTACCAGGACCTCAAGAGCAGGTATTGGTGGTATGGCATGAAGCGAGATGTCGTGGAACATGTTGCCCTATGTGACACATGTCAGTTGGTGAAAGCAGAATATCAGCGACCCGCGGGATTATTGCAACCACTCAAAGTGCCTGAATGGAAATGGGAAGAAATCAGCATGGATTTCATCGTGGGAATGCCTAGAACCCAATCAGGATATGATTCGATATGGGTAATCATTGATAGGCTAACCAAGGTAGCTCACTTCATCCCCGTGAAAGAAAGCTACAGCGGATCCAAATTGGCAGAGCTGTACATGTCAAGGATCGTGTGTTACCATGGAGTGCCAAAGAAGATTGTGTCGGATCGAGGGACACAGTTCACCTCAAGGTTCTGGCAGAAGTTGCATGAAACCATGGGAACCCATCTGAATTTCAGCTCTGCCTATCATCCCCAAACCGACGGGCAGACGGAAAGAACCAATCAGATTCTTGAAGATATGCTGAGGGCATGTGCACTCAAAAAAAATCGGAGTTGGGATAAAAACTTACCGTATGCGGAGTTTTCCTATAACAACAGCTATCAAGCTAGTATGAAGATGTCACCGTTTGAAGCCTTGTACGGGAGGAAGTGCAGAACTCCCCTATTTTGGAACCAAACAGGGGAAAGTAAAGTGTTTGGTCCAGAAGTACTACAAGAAGCCGAGGCGAAGGTGAGGGAAATTCGCAATAACTTGAGGATAGCACAGACACGCCAAAAGAGCTATGCGGATGTACGAAGAAGAGAGCTCGTTTTCAACGTGGGGGACTATGTCTATCTCAAGGTGTCCCCTATCAGAGGACTTTGTCGGTTCAAGGTGAAAGGGAAGTTGTCACCTCGATACATCAGACCCTTTCAAGTTTTGGAGAGGAAAGGCGAAGTGGAGTATCAACTAGAATTACCGGCTCGTCTATCGGATGTGCACGATGTATTCCATGTGTCACAACTCAAGAAATGCCTGAGGACGCCTGAAGAGGTGTTACCCATGAATGAAGTGGATGTAGCTGAGGATTTGTCTTATGCCGAGCAACCATACAAGATTTTGGAGACAATGGACCGCCTCACCAGAAATAAAAGAATCCGGATGTGCAAGGTGCAGTGGAAGCATCACTCAGAAGAGGAAGCCACCTGGGAGTGGGAAGATGAGCTCAAGGCACAATTTCCGGAATTGTTTTCTTAGAACCACCAATCTCGAGGACGAGATTTCTTTTAAGGGGGGTAGAGCTGTAACACCCCAAAATTTTGATTCAAAACCCTAAATCATGTTAAGAGGGGGATTTAAAATTTTTTGGACGTGTTGCATGTTTTGCAAAAATTCAAATTCAAACTGGAATTCAAATTAAACTCAAATCAGAAAAGAAATAGAAAAAGAAAAAGAGAAAACAGAAAAAAACCGGCCAGTGGGCCGAAACCCACCAGCCGGTCCAGCCAGCGCCCGAGCTAGCCCACAGCCGCGCGCTCTGCTGCCTCACACTGACAGGCGGGACCCACCCGATCGTCGTCTACCTCGCGCCGCGCCGGACTCCCTCGCACCTGAATCAAAACCGATCGGGATTTCGGCGTATCCCCGCTGAATTCTGTTCGTAGGCGATGCGGACATGATCTAAACCACCCCGCCGCCCTCCCCCGTCTATAAAAACCCCGGCCTCGTTCTGTTTTTCCCCCGCAATCGCCGATTTTTACTCCGGTGAGAACCGAGATATCTCCGGCGAATTCTGGCCGATCTAAGCTCGGAAATTCCGATCTAACTCGCTGGTCTTGATCCACCGCCTCCGGGGAACCTTGCAGGTGCAAAAAACTCGGTGACTTGCGGTGTAAACACAGCGCCGACGAGCTTCGCCGTGGTTTCGCCTCGGACCTCGTCGCCGATCACTTTTCAGGACCTCCGAGCTCAAGAAAACCCCCGAGGTGAGATCCCCGACCTCCCCTCCACCGATCTATGCCATAAAATCACAGTTCTAGGAAGAATTCTCGAAGATCTGAAAGTCTCCGGCGAGATCGCCGCTTCCCGCCGCCGTGCGCCGCCGGCAGCGCCGCCCGCGTTCGATCAGAGCGACGTGGCCGCTTGTGCGCCGTTTATTTTAAATCGCACGGTAGGGTTTAAACCCCCGCGTACCGGTTCGGCGTTATAATCTCAGCCGTCGGTTTAAAATCGGACGGTCCACGTCAGCCCCGCGTTATAAAGACTGGAAATCTTACGTGCTACCCCTTGGGGTTCTCGGGAAATAAGAACTAGCCCCGGAAACTTCTGATCTAGCCCCTGGAACTTCAGAAAATCATGTAAATTCATTTAAAAATCAGTTTTAGCCCCTGGACTTAATAAAAATTAGGAAAAACACCTCTGTTATGAGTAGCTAGACCCCTGAAAATTCTTAAAATAATATTATAGACCCTGTAGTGGGGTAAGTTTACCTTTTTAGCCCTGTTTAATATTTAATATAGGAAATTGAATATGTGGCTAGTGTTTAAAATTTAAAAAGGGGGACAAACATATTGTCAAATTAAATTAAAAACTTTCTCAGTACTTAGAAAACTTTGGAGTGAGATAAAAATAGACTTTGGCTGAAGTGAATCTGTTTAATTTATTATTCACATTTATTAGTATTAGGGACACATTTTTAAGTAAAGAATAGTTCTGAAAATAGTGAAAATAAATGTAAAATAGTTTACATCAGAGGAAAAGGCCAAAAATATATTAGTAAATATTTTAGATCAGAAGCTATTCTGTTTAGATGATGTGTCTTGTTATTTTCATAATAAAGTTCACATTTAAGCATAAAAAATAAATCTGAAAATATAGCAACTAGTAAATGATAAATGAATTTTCTAAAATCCAAAGAATTCAGTTTAGGGTTGGTAGAAATTTCTGAAGACACATATGGAGTAGGAAAATACCTTTCATGCATACTTGGTAGCTAAAAGGTATAGTAATTGAATATAAGGAATTTATTTAAATTGGAAACTCATATATATATATATATATAGTATGTAAGTATAAATGTGAACACAAAAGTAGGAATCATATACACATGATTAAAAGTGCATGCAAGCCACAAATCAACACACATAGAGTAACCACAACACATATAATGGTGAATGACTTTCATAAATATAAATGTGTGGTTTGTATGAAGTGGAAGTGTGAACTATGTCTTATGGATTGTTGTTTTTCTTTTGCTATGTGTGATGGTATGATGTAGAACCTGCTCAAGAGCAAGTTATTCCTTTCCAAGATCAGGACTACCCATTTCAAGAGCAGCAGGAAGGAGGCAAGTGTCCTTGACCACTTTGATCCTATGCTAGGATGTGTAGCTAGAATTATTTGCATTGTCAATTGAAATATGAAACCCATGCTAGGAAGTTTCCCTAGAATTGCATTACCTTGTTCCCTTGTAGCTTGGGTTGGGATTTATTTTATCATGTCATTTATTATTATGCATATGCTTAGCCATGCTTAGAATGGTATATTTGGGACATGAGATCATCAGTTTATTTTACCATACTCTTGAATGAGATATTGTGAGTTATGTAGAGATAGGGATCAAGGCAAGATTGAATGTTTTGGTTGTGTGCTGGGTGCACGAGACTCGGGTTTGTGTTTAGTACTTGCCTGGATCCTAAGGACCGGTTCATGGAGCATGTAACCTGGCTTTACCGTGCCAACCACATGCTGAGATGGGGCAGCTTGGCCAATTAATTAGGTGTATCCCCAGCGTAGTATGGGTGTGTTGGACGGTGCGGGGAATAGGTGTCAGCTGGACTACCATATGAACCGCAAGGCTCAAGAGGGGTCCACTGCAGCGGGGTTGGAGCCTCTTGTATGCTGTTAGGGGTGAAACCACAGTGGGCCCACGCTCATCGGGAATCCCTTTGTAAAGGCTTCATAGTGATCTCCTGGCTACACACCTGGGAAGTGTGAATGTGGTTCGTAGCCACTGGCATAATGGAGGTTCTTTTAGTCCACCCGGCAACGGGGGATGAAATCACTACATGTGGGTACAGTGGTACAAACTCTGCAGAGTCAAAACTGTCATGACAGCCGTGCTCACGGTCAAGAGCGGCTTGGACTTATTCATGATTAGAGGATTGATGGTTTTGGAAGTTAAGCGGGGAGCTTAACATTGGAAATGATGTTATGGTTATTGGATTATGATGATGGGATGGGAGATTGGGACCATTTCACTTGTGTAGTAATGTAGGTGCTTAATAAGCTAAGGTGATAGGTATTAATTGCGTAGTGCTTTAACCATGAGTTCAACCTCTCCTTGTTCTAGCCATGCATGATATAATTTTCCCACACTTGCTGAGTACCATTGGTACTCAACCTTACATATTTGTTGGTTTATATTGCTGCTCAGGTCAAGATATTGAGGTGGTGTATAATGATCAAGACTTTGGACCCGAAGAAGGTTTCTAGGTTCATGGAGACCCCCGGGCAACGCCTGTGATGAAGCCCTCAAGAATAATATTCCGCTGCTAGTTTATTTACTTGTGATGAACTTATTATTGTCCATTGAGACATTTGCGAATGTAAGACTTATTTATATTCGACACCTGGCTTGTAATAAGTGATGCTTCACTATTTGTCATCACATGTATGAGAAAATGATCCTGGCATACATGTGATATTCACTTGGTTGTTTCTTCGGAAAAACCGGGTGTGACAGAGAGTGCCTGTGCTGGTCGGACGCCGGCGATCAGTGAGGTCGGCGTTTCTGTGCTCGCGCGGAACCGAGAAAGAAGCTCGGGTGGGGGTGGTTCTCGTTTGGGAAACAGGAGGAAGGGCGGCGTGGGCTGTGCGCTAGCCTTTGAGCCGCGGTTTTGTCACCGTGAGGTGGCCGTTTGCTGCCTCGGTGGCTCGCCGCCGCTCCCTTGCCTTGCGCGCGAAGCCGCGGTCGGCTGCAGCAACCGACTGCACCCTCGTGTGTGCAACTGACCTGTGGGCCTCCCCTTTACTCCTTTTTCTCTAATAATTCTTTTCTGTTTTTGCTAATTATCCCAACAGCTACTCACCATTTAATGTGAGACTTAGTCAACAACTCTTGGTTTAAATTTGAATTCTCAAATTTGAACTGTGTTTGACTAAAGTTGCTGCATGTTTAAACTGAAATTCAAATTCAGTTTTGAATTCTTGCAAATTTGGCTCTTGACAAGATGAACTCCAATGAGGATGAAAATTGGTGGGCAAACTCAGAAAAATGTGCTGAGTTTGAATATGAAGCTAACATTTGAATTTGAGTGATGAAAGTTGCTGCAATTTGAATTTACCTTCAAATTGGCCTCTTTTTCAAATATCCCCCAAAGTGCCTCAAAAAGTGTTGGATTTTCATGAAACTTGGACTGAACCTTCCCAAGACTTTTAAAGTTCTAGGGTTGAGCTCAACCTCTCATGTTCATGTGTACAAATCCCACTTTGTGAAAATGAAGGCTTTCCCCTCTAAACACTCTTTTGATGGAGGTTACTTGCTCTTCAAGATTTTTCCTAAGATATCCACAATAAAAACTGTGGTGTTGTGAGGTGATGAAAAGTTTTTTCAAGTCCCTTTTCTTGGGCTTTTACAGTTACAACCTAAACAGAGACTTGGCCAAGTTTTATTTGCAGCAAAGCTCATTTGAGCTTTCCACAAATAATAATGTACTTGACCTTAATTGGAGCTTCTAGGGTGTTCTAGGGATTTTCATGGAGCAATCCATGCCTTTCTGAAAACTAGATTTTCAGAGGGTTCTAATAAAGTTGGTATTACTTAATTTGAAGTTTCCTAGCTAAAGATATGAGCTAATCAATTTCAGAGAAATTCTGAAAATGTTTCTGGACATTTTCTATTTTCTCTGGAACAGTTTTATAAATAACACCATTAGGTGTATCAAATGAGCTCAAATGGATCTGAATTTTTTATGGTAGCTCAGGGATATTTTGGTGAACATCCTAGCAAAATTTCAGAATTTTCCTCCAAAGGGTTCTCCAGATAAAATTCTAACCAGTTTGAACTTTGAAGAATTAATTCTGGAGAAATAAGGATTTTCATGAAGTGAAACTTGATTTTATGGAAAGTACTCAGAGAGCTGAATCCAACAAAACTTGGTTCACTCGATTTGGAGTTTCCTAGCCAAAGTTATGTGGGTTTGAAGTTTGAAATAAATCTGAAAATCGGGAGAAAGTTTAAACCGCTGCGCGTGGGACCGGGCTACGTGTCAACTTCTCAGAGGTCGACACAAGGGGCTACAGCATCTTTCGCGCGCAGCCGCACCCGATCCGTGCCACATCGAATCCCGGGGTTTAAAATATCGGCCGCTGACGCATGGGTCCGGGGGCTTCGTCTACCTCCCGCCTCCCGCGCTCGGCCGCCGCGACACCTCGCCGGAGAGCTCGCCGGTGGCCTCTGTGGTGCGCAAAACTTCATGATTCTGGCCCCCTCGGCCTAAATCCACCCGGGGAACATGATACTGGGATCAGCTCGTCATGAAAATTGCCAGCACATAGTCGGCGACGAGCGGCGGCTTCGGAAGGACTTCGGCCGTGTCGGCCGACCTTCCTAGCACCCCAACCGACCGAGCAAAAGGCCGGAAAGCATCAGTGGTCCCTAAGGAAGCTCGGCATGGGCTCGTAGCAGCTCGGGAGAGGTCCGAAGTAGGCTCTCACCGTGTGCCCGATGCTTCCCGCATGATCCGCCGTCGGCAAGCTTTGAAATGCGCCGTGTACAGGTGTCCTCATGCTAGAGGTTGTGAAAGTATCTTGTGCGCCACTAAGTCTAGTTGGTGTAGGAACGAATTGAGACTCTCTAAACCTTTCTGGAGTGTGAATTCGGCGGAGCCACACCCAAAGGTCCGTCTGCACCTAGTGAAAGGGGAAACTGAAATTTGTCGCCGGCGATCAAGCACTTGGGCCGTGGCTCGGGGGTGAGCAGCACCGGTCCCTAACACGTCCAGGGACGCCTTAGCTTGGGTGTAACACCCTCCCATTTGGGCTGTCCACAGGAGCCCGAGGTGCGGCGGACATAGGTCCCCGAAAAGAACTCTCGGCATGGTTGAGATCGTCCGAGTTCAACCAATTTCCAGCGATGGGGAAGGATAAAGAGAGCCCTTCGTACCGTTTTACAGCTTGGAGGGGATGGAGAGGCTGTGGTCGTGGGCTTCTTCGATCAACCGAGAGAGAGCGGCGGCGAGAGCTGTTTTTCTAGCGCGAGGGAGCAGAGGATCAGCCGAATACTCCTCCCACTGGCTCGGGATCGGGGATAAGAAGGCAGGGGCGACGTCGGTCGACGCAGCCAGCCCGAGCAGGAGCTGTCCCAGCGATCAGCTCCGTGGCGCCCTCGAAGGAAGCCCGAGAACTGAGTGTTGAATCTTCAGTCGGTTGAATTTGCTTCAGTGGCTGGCATGTGGGTCCCATCCGGGGGTTTAACCTCTGAAATTAACTTTTCTCCACTGCTCTAAACAGTAGAGACCAAATTAACCTCAGGAATTTGAATTATCTGCCCATGTGCCATTTGAATGGGATATAATTCAAATTGGTTTGTGTTTGACTAAATTTCAGCACATATGCAGTTTGAAATTCAAATAAAGTTTGAATTTGCTAGACCTAGCTCATGTCAAGATCAACTCCAAATGGAGTGAAAATTGGTGTGTGAGCTCACAAAACTGTGCTGAGTAATAATATGCCTCCCACTTTTGAATTCATGGGATGGAAATAGTTTGAATTTGAATTTGAGTTCAAACCACCCTCTTTCTAACTATACCCAAAAAGACTTCAAAAAGGTTTTGAATTTGGGTGACACTTGGCATGGACATCCCTAGCAAAGTGTAGGAGTTTTTCATATGTCCAGCCCCTATATGATGCATGTGGAAAATGCCACTTTTGCATTTTTGTGAGTTTATTCTCTAATGATCATGTTGATGGTGTTTACTTGCTCTTCAAATGTGTTCATCAAGTTTCTTCAAATGAAGTGTGTGTGTGGGTGATGAACACTTGAATATGTACCAAAAACTTAGGCCCTTACAGGGGAGGGATGTAAAATCTCCAAAAAGTGGTAGCAAGAATTTCAGCACATTTACACTTGGGAAAAATAAGGAGAATTAAAACTTTGAATTATAACGGTGTTGAGTTCAAAGTGAGGATTCAAACTTCCTAAAAACTTCCAAACATGGAGATCTGAATTCCTAACTTGGATCTTAGGTCAAATATTCAACCTCCCAAATTTTAGCTCATTTGGAGGGGCTCTAGTATTTGTTTGGGACTAAAAGAGGAAGCCCTTGAATTTGACTTTAAGTTTCAGTTTCAAATTACAATTTCCTCAATTTGCAGCTTTGGTTCCACAAATGTGTTCTCCACATTTGAAGGAGCACCCATGCCAAAATTCAGAAATATTTGAGCTGGGCTGCTATGTTTTTGGAACAATGCAAAGGGAGAATTCAAATTTCCATTTAAAATTCAAATAAGCAAAATCAGTTCAAATTCCACCCTAGAAATCAAATCATTTGAATCCAAAGATTTCAAACCATTACTTTGAGGTGAAGAAAAGCTTTTAATTGTGAGTAGCTGTGGAAAAAGATCAGTGGAAAAATTGATTAGGAATTGAGGGATGGGACCCATCTTTCAGCCACACACTCTTCACAACCGACTCATTTCTTTGCCTCGGTCGCTTAGCGCGTGCCACGGAGCTGTGCTGTGGCCAGTGAGCTGCCTGCCTACACCTTTCTCCAACCGGTGGCTGCCTTTATCTCTACCACACAAAGAAACATCGAAGTTCTTCTCTCCCAGCTTGTACGTCTCGCTGCTATGCTCCCGCGCGTGCGAAGAAACCCCTGCCGACGCTCTCGGCGTTCCCCGCAAACACAGCGCCCGATAACTGGTTCCTCCAGGTGCCAACACCGAAAAGAAGCGCCACAACGAGCTACCGTGATCTACCGCATCAACTCGGCCGTTCCTTGCTGCTGTGGACCGCAAATTGGAGTTTGCGGCGAGCTCCCAAGGTGAACCGGCGGAACGTCACTTCGGCTAACCGTCGACAGCCCCATCCGGCCATCCTCTACTCCAACTTCCTACACAAGAAAGGTGTGTGGGTAGCCCTAGATGGTGAAGCTGCAAGCCGTTTGGCAAATTATCCACCGTGTAGCTCGAATTTCACCCTTTCCCGAACCCTAGTGTAGAAGAGTCGAGCTCGGTTTAAACCCAAATTCGGGTTACACAAGCAACCAACCCTCGAGCTGACTTACACGTATCTTCTACACTCCCTAGCGCCATCCTCGATGAAGAACCAATGAAAACCATCAAGAATTTGCCATGTTCTAGCCGATTTTTGTGCCGCCATTGGAAACCACCTCGGCTCACCGTTGAACCCTAGTTTGCCGGCCGTTTCATCAAGTTAGGAAGCCTATTCTAGCTTCTCCATGATTCCCTGGTGCTCTAGAGCTTCAGAGCCGATCTTTTGGTGGAGAAATGAAGCATCCCGACCTCACCGGAATCCTAAACCTTGCTGTTTCCGGTGCGCGACGGTTTCCGGTGAGCTACAGCCGCCGGCGACCCTCCCATCGTGTTCAGCGTCCCAAATAAGGGGGGGGGCGAGCAAGAGGTCGGAAGGTGGCCGGGAAGGCCTTTCCGGCAACCCTCGCCGCAGGGCGCCGCCACTGCTCTGTTTGGCGCGAGGTTGAAGATGAGGGCTGGTGAGTGGGACCCACTGTCGGTGTTTAAACTTTTCCAGGATTTTCCCATTTTAGTTCAAAATTTGCAGAGCCATAACTTTGTGTAGGAATGTCCAAAAATCGTCAAATAAATTTTGTTGGATTCCTCTCAAAGCGTAATATCGAAGGGTGCAGACCAATGTTTAAGAAATCCCTGGATTTGGCTCATTAATTCATTTAAGGAAAATGTTGTAGGAGTTTTTACAGGAGTGCTGTTTATTGGAAAATTCCAAAATTTAGAGGCATTGGACCTCATTTGCTTGGCCAAATGTGATGTCAATGCTTTCTGTCTCTGAAAAATGGGGAAAATGAACAGAGACATTTTCAGATTTTTTCCCAAACTTGAAAAGCCCATATGTCCCTGTTGGTAGCTCCAGAAATGGTGAAACAAGTTCTGTTAGAACTATGGAGACCTACCCTAATTAGCTCTTCCACTGTTAGCCATGTCAAAATTTTAGATTTGGGATCAAAATTCAGAGAAGCCTTGGACTTGTGGAATTTCGGAGACCACAAGGTTCAATGAAATTTCTCCAAATTTTGCTCAGATTCTCCTTAGAGAGTCTAGTATCCACTGGAAAAATCCCAAGTCAAATTAAGGATCCTAAACAGCAGTACCTAGTAATAGGAGTTCATCTCTTATATAACATTAGCACTTATAAATATATTTTGCTACATTTCATATAGTGACCGAAGTTGAGGACACACTGGTGGACGTCCTCCCACCAGACGCTGACTTTCTGTTTAACTCGCAACTAGGCAAGCCCCAGTTTGCATTTAATTACCTTTTACAATGTTTTCCATTTGTATCACTTATGTCTAGGTTGAAATGTTTGCATTAGAGTTAAGGTGTCTGAAACCCCACTTGCATGACTTTAAATCCTATGAAGGGTTGGGTAGATTACAACTCGACAAGTAGAGAATTCCATGCTAATGTTCTTAGGACCTCGGTAGAAGTCGAGTGGTTAGAATATACTCACGAGATAGGAATTTATTCACATGGTATGAAAAGAGGTAGAGAATGGCTTAAGAATCTGGAACTAAGACCCATCAGGGGGATAGGATGCAGTGAGCGGAGGTCTCACGTGCGTAGCCCTGTTGGTGTCGATTGAGGACCGAGCCGTGTGCGGCCCTGCTGGACAAGTTTGAACAGTACCGGATGCATACTGGCATATGGGAACCAGGAAACCGATGTAATTGGTTAACCTGGGGGTCGAGGCTTACCCAACCGTTTTATAGGAGTGGGTTGAGGGTAGAAAGGTGTAAATCTGCGGTTGGGCACAGACACGCTCCACGCGGGGACCTCCTGCCCGTTACGGATGGATTGGTTCGGCATTTGGGTTGCCTTTGAAAGGTTGCTGCATACAACAGAGTAGGAAGGTGTGAAGCACCACACTTATGAAAGTGGGTGTATGTGACGTGTTATACGGGTGTCTTCTGATTGAAATCACCGTCCCTCGCAGTTATTTTAGTACCGCTTGCTCATTGCGCTGTGGCGTAGTAAGAAGTGAAATTAAGCCAAATGAATATGCTGCATTGAACTATGAATGTCTTGAGAACCGGTATTATGTAGTTGTAGAGCTAATTAAGTTTATCTTCCACTTTGGGCATCACCACATCGGAGGAAAGCGTTTCTTGTTTGATTGTGGACTTCCGATGTGAGGGCTGCCTAAGGCACATTAATCTGCTGCTATAAAACTGAAAGTAAGGATTAACATGTAGGCGTGTCTTTATTGCAATGTCTTTATCACATATTACTAATCCCTGCATGTATAGTTCCATGATTAGGGTTGTCGGTTAAGCCTTGCTAAGCCATCGTGCTCACGGTTGCAATATTTGAGCTGTGTGCAGGGGACAGTTATGAGGAAGGGTCCGAGGATGAGGCGATGCCCCCGTTGAGGTATATGGCTGAACTGGAGCCCTGCACTCCGCCGTGATCTCCGGTTGTATATTGCTAGTGTGTAGCATCCCCGGGATGGACGGTTGCACTTTTTATTAGTTAGGATGAGAGTTTAGCTATGTATAATACTTCCGCTGTATAAATAAGTTTGTAAAAGACTTCCGCTATATTTTTATGTCAAATAAAAGTGGGTGTGTTGTTTTTATTCTTTTATTGTGTGTTGTTGGGTGCCACATCGCACGGCACCACCCTCTGCGATCCCGGAGTGGGTGAACCACGGGGTGGTCCCTACAGGTGTGGTCTCAGAGCCGTATTAGGAATACCATGCTCGAAAAAAGTCTATTTTGAAAACATAGAATTAGTCGAGTGAGGATTAGTCACTATGCCCACATAAGGTCTATTATAGTAGTAGTTACTAAGGTGGAAATGCTAACATACTTGTTACTAATTTGTAATGACGCTCTGACATCAGGTAAGAGGTAAGGTACGCCACCACAGGCAGATCAACTGTGGCAATCTCTCCATACGAGCAATAGTATGGAATGGTTTAGCGTGGCTTGGCACGGTAGTGAATATGAGTCTATGAACCTTCTCATGGTTCTCAGAGCATATGAAAACGCTGATCTCCAGCATGCTTTAGGCAAAAGTGAGAATACCCCATCGTGTGGTAAGCAACACGATAGTATGTAACTCTTGAACGTTCAATGTTCAAAGGGCCATACGCAGCGCTCGCCATCGGCATGCCTCAACGGTCATGAGGCAGTAGGTGGTATCCGTTGGGTTGATAATCCCAACCGTGACCACCCGTCCGCGCTCTACTTGGGTTCCCCGTTGTGTGGTGTGAAAACACGACCATGTACCTTGAGATGTTGCTTGACTCAAGGACGATCCGTATGGCAATGATACGGACCGTATGTTTATACTATGATATGGACCTGCCTGCAATGTAAAAACTTTTGTGTGCACCACTATTGTGTGTTCTTCTGCGGGTACATTAACCATGTTAGCTCATGAAGTGTAGAAATCGTTTGTGAGTGACGTCTTTAGTTCCACCATTTGACACTTATATGCCGGAATACCGGCTTAGGATTTTTCTTTGGTGAAGAAACGTAGTACCGAGATGAGTATCAGTTGCATAAAAAGGATATTTTCAAAGAAAAGAGTCAAAATGAAGTTTAGTATTCCATTTAGGGGTTATTGAACTCCCATACTGAACTAAGAGGTAATGGGAGTGTAGGTTCATTTCAAAAGACATAGGAACAACCTCCCCTGTTTTGGGCAGAAATTTCGCTGAACTTAAACAGGGTATAAAATAGGATTGGTTGAACCAATGGAGGTGTGTGATACTATTCGGGAAATGTGTTGAAGTCCTCTACAACTTTTCTGTAGAGCTCCATGTGATACCTATGTGTGCTGAATACATTGGCTTTGAGGATAAAAGTTTTGAATACCACCAAAACAACTTTTTAACAAGGTCCGACGATAGGTCCGACGTAAGGTCCGACTTGCTTTGTCTAGGTCTGACTTATTTTGGCTAGTTCCGACTTGTTTTTGCTAGCTCCGGTGCTAGGTCCAACTAGCTTTGGTAGGTTCCGTGCTAGGTCCGACTAAGCTTTAGTAAGCTCCGGCGCTAGGTCCGACTAGCTTTGGTAAGCTCCGGTTCAAGGTCCGGTTAGATTTGGTAAGGTTCAGAGCTTGATTGCAATGGTTCTGCTTTTAACTTGCAATGTTTCAAACTTGCTTTATTCTTATGGAAAGTTTGCTTAGTCTTATTTTACTAAGTTTTTGATGTGTTTTGGTGGTTATGGCTGATATCATTTTTCTATGGTTTACAACATGCTTATGTGAGGTGCTCACGTAAGATGTTGTAGTCTCGGAACTAACGAGAGTCAAGTCGAGGACTTGTACTCGGAAGTATTGGTTGTTTATTCATGTGTAGGTGTTGCTTGATTTCAAGACATGGCTGGTGACGGGATCCATTGAACTAGTCTTAGGGAGAAGATGAGGTTCAACATCCAAGTTCGGGAGGAATTGTGGTTGAGTTGATCGGGAGGTTGCACAGTATGTTTGAATCAAGAACAATGCATATGAAAGTATCTTGAACGTCGTTGGAAGATGTTTGCACGAGTGCAAGGAGTGCATGGACATGGCTGCATGGTTCCAAGGCGTGATGAAGAGATGTGGACGTAAAGAATTGGTCGGAAAGGTCCACCAACTAGGTTATGGACTCAGGCTGCTGCTGAGTCGTGTTTGACTCAAATATGGAAAGTTTTGAGTTGGTTATGATAGAATTTCTTGTGGGTCAGGAATTTGAGTTGTTTTAGTAATGTTTGGGATGTTACTAAGGTGTTTGAAAGTCTTAATATTGCTTCTATCTGCGTGTAGAAGAGTCTTGAGCAGTATTGGAAAGTTACAGTTTGAATCCAAGTAGGAGTAGGAGTCCTAATTTGAATTGGGTTGGGCTTAGGGCTGGTTATATAAGCAAGGGAGGCCAAGGCTCATGTGAGCACGACTTTCGGGCTGTTCCTCTTGTGTTTTGATAAATAAAATTTGTATTCTAAAGGAACTTTTGTGCCTTGTTCGTCCGACTTGTTTCAGACAAGTTTTTCTCGTCTAGTTTCTGTTCAGCAATACCTTGCTTCGGTGGTTTTATCATAACTCAAGTTTTACAGATCCAATTGATGTGATTCTTTTTGGGTTGTCTTCACAACTTGATTATATATCATCTATGAAAATTTCAAGGTCATTTAATTTGTGAATTCTAATCTACACGAGTTTCTTTGCAGTATTCCAGAACTGTTTTTCTCGCGTAGGACAGATTGACCTTTGTTGGATCTTTCGATCATAACTTGAGTTTCTCTCAACGGATTTTCATGATTCTTGTTGTGACGTCTTTGTGACTTGATTCTATACAGTCTATACTAGTTTTGTCACAGTTGAACATATTTAGATTAGTCGCACACATGATTTCTTTAACAGATCGGTTTTCTGCTAAGGGGTGTTTTGTTGCTTCCGCTGAAAAGTTTTTATCTACCATTCACCCCCCTCTGGTAGCTTTACACATGTACTTCGATCCTACAATTGGTATCAGAGTCAGGTTGCTCTAATCTTTGTGATTTGCACGTGTTTTGACTAATCGTCATGGAGAAATACTCCGCCAAACCTTGTGTATTTAGTGGTATTGATTTTCAGATTTGGAAGGCACGCATGAAAGCTTTCATCCAGGCGCAAGGCTTTGCAATATGGGAAAAGGTGTACAAGCCTTACGATGTGCCTTCAAACGATCAAGTCACAGCTACAAACATGAGAGGTGTCGACAACAACAACAAGGTTCGGAACTTGATCATACAAGGACTAACTCAGAGCGACTTCGACCGTGTTGGACACCTCCAATCGGCGTACGATGTGTGGAGAGCACTTTGTGACTACCACGAAGGATCCAACACGATCAAGGAGGTAAGACAGGATATGTTCAAGAAAGAATACATGCGCTTTGAGATGCAATCCGGTGAGTCCATTGATGACCTCTTTGCTCTCTTTAATAAAATTCTCAGCAACATGTGTAGCGTCAATGAAAGTAACATCCATACGTGAATCCACTGTGATGAGTACTCTTACATTAGATGTGCTTTATTCTAAGCTAAAAAGTCATGAAATTGACATTATATCACGTAAGAACGGAAATAAGACTACTGCATTTGTCTCACAACGTGATGTGCCTAGCTCCGACCAATCATCTAGCAATACACTTGCTTTGCTGTCTTCACTAACCCTGGAACAGATTGAGGAGTTTCTAGAGAAGGAGCTAATACTTCATTCTACTAGGTTCTCAAAAGCATTGCAAAATGTGAAAACTAGAAGTAGAGGAAGCTCCGGACCTCAACGATGCTTTGAATGTGGTAAGACAGGACACTTTCGTACAGATTACCCTAACCTTTCAGGTCCTTCTAACCGTGATGAAAAGCAGAATAAAGTCAAGTCCTCTTTTGGCAACAGCAACAAGAAAAAGAAGGTTTTTACAGGACGCAAACCGATAAACAGTTTCATCACCGCACTTCAAGAACTTGGCTCAAGTGATGTAGACATTGGAAGTGATGAAGATGATCTGGCAAACTTGTGCATCATGGCGGGCAAATCAAAATAAAGTATGGAGGATGCAGAACACAACAGTGACAATGAAGAGGTATGTCCTACTTGCGAAGAAATGTGTGATGCTATTTCTCGTGCCACTATTATTGTTAAGAAAAAGGACAAAAAGCTTAGGGACAATGCTGTTAAAATTGAGTCACTAGAATCTGAAATTAATCATTTAAAATCCTTGATTACGAGTGATGATTCTTGTTCCTCATGTGATTTAATATATGAACAATTGTCCTCTCTAAGAAGTGCACACACCTCCACACTTGATAAACTTGAACTTGAAATCAAAAAGAACAAAAAGCTTGCTGCACTTAATGATAAAAACTTGAAAGATGCTTGTTGTTCTACAATTGATTTGCATTGTTCTACTTGCGATGATCTTGATAAGAAACTACAAGATGCTATGAAAGAAATTTCTATATTGAACAATGCTTTACGTTCTCATGAAGTTAAATATTGTTCCAATTGCAAATTAAAAGGAAAAACTTCATGTGAAAATTGTCTTGATCTATCAAATAAACTTGATAACATGCATAGGACATTAGATCGGTTTTGTAATGGGAATAAGAACCTAAACTTGCTGCTGAATTATTCCAAGTTATGCAATGATAAAACTGGTTTAGGTTTTGATTCACATGCTCATGCTAAGGAACATCCACCTCAAATTGTAAAATCATTAGGAAGTGGTTTGATTCAAACAGTTCCTAAACAAAAAGAAGTGGTTTTTAAATCTGCAGGAGTGTTGTCACATTCGGGTTCAAATAAGCATACTGCATGCTCATCTAGACATGAACACAAAATTAAATTTCATTGTACCTATTGTGGTAGAGATGGTCATGTCATAGATTTTTGTTATAGACTAGCTAAACAACATAAAAAGAGAAGAATGCAAGCTAGATCTTATAACTCATGCAAAATCTTCTGCACATACTAAACCGAATATCAGGAACATGCAACCTGCTGTTATGAGTCAGAAATATTCAAAGTTTACCTCCGGAGCTTCAGTTTTTGCCTCCGGAGCTTCAGTTTTTGCCTCCGGACCTTCTGTTTTTGCCTCCGGAGCTACTGATTTTCGTGCTACACAAGTAACACCTCATAGGTCAGTAGTTATGAACAAAAAATCTCAAACTTTGACTCATAAACCTGCTGTTTTATCTCAGCTTTCGCATGTTATTCCTGCTGGACGTCGTGTGACTCAATACCTTTTAACTAACCCCAGTATTGAGTCATCGACGTATTGTGCTTCTATGTAGGTTACACGCTTGAGGAAGGAGAACATTTGGATTGTGGATTCAGGTTGCTCACGCCACATGACCGGTGACAAAGAATGGTTCTCCTCTCTCTCTTTTGTGTCACGTGTAGAGAATGTTACTTTTGCCGATAATTCTTCAACTCCTATAATTGCTAATGGTTCGGTTAGAGTAAATGATCACTACACTTTGAAGGATGTGGCACTTGTCAAAAATTTGAAATACAACTTGCGTTCTGTTTCACAACTGCTAGATGAAAATCAGGAAATTATTTTCAATAAAAACTGCTGCAAAGTTGTAGGTTCAAATAGTGAGCTTATCTTTAACATGTCTCGGTTTGGAAGAGTTTTTAAAGCTGATTTTGATATGTCTTCTTCTAAGCATAGATGTCTAGTTGCAAATGATTCCAAAGATTTATATTTTTGGATCGTAGACTTGGTCACGTAGGCTTTGATCATCTCACGCGTGTTAGTGCTCTTGATCGCATACGTGGGCTGCCTAAGCTTAAAGGGGACAAAGAAATTGTGTGCTCTTCTTGTAGACATGCTAAGATGGTTGCAGGTTCACATGCTCCTCTCACAAAGACCATGACAACTGAACCGGGTTAACTTTTACACCTTGACACCGTAGGACCTTCACGTGTTCAATCCTTCGGAGGTAAATGGTATGTTCTTGTGATTGTTGATGACTATTCTAGATACTCTTGGGTTTACTTTATGGCATCTAAGAATGAAGCTTTTAGTCACTTTAGAACTTTATTTCTTAGATTATCAATTGATCACCCAGGATCTTTAAGAGCAGTTAGAAGTGATAATGGAACCGAATTTAAAAATCAATTGTTTGATCACTTTTGTGCTGAAAATGCAACAGATCATCAATTTTCTTCACCATATGTCACTCAACAAAACGGTGTTGTAGAGAGAAAGAACAGAACCTTAGTTGAGATGGCTAGGACTATGCTTGATGAATATCAAACTCCTAAGAAATTTTGGGCTGATGCAATTGCAACCGCTTGTTATGTCTCAAATCATGTTTTCTTGCGTGCTAAGCTAGGTAAAACACCATATGAGCTCAGGTTTGGACATAGGCCTAGTGTCACACACTTTAGAGTCTTTGGTTGCAAATGCTTTGTTAAGAAACATGGTAATCTTGATAAATTTGAAGCTAGATCTGTTGATGGCATGTTTCTTGGTTATCCATCTCATACTAGAGGCTACCGTGTGCTTTTACTTGATACTAACAAAATTGTGGAGACTTGTGAGGTTTCTTTTGATGAAGCTATCCCAGGTACTGGTTCAAATATTGCAGGTCCAGATCCATATCCACAGGGGGAGATTATTTTCGTTGAAGAAGATGAAGAAGTGGTGCTGCTGACCAAAAATTCAGCAGCTAATAACATTGTTCCAGCTCCTGATCTTGATTCACAGCCAGCACCGACGACCACCATTGCTGGTACAGATCCTCCTCACGTCACAAGCTCATCTATTTGTGATGAACATGAAGAAGAAGAAGCTTTTGAAGTGTCCACTCCCCTCCGGATTCTCAAAAGTCATCCTCCATAACAAATTATTGGAAGCTTGCATGAACGAATTACAAGATCTAGGTTTTTCGACCCCAATTCTCATGCTCATTATTGATGTGTACAGGGGTCCCGATCTTCCAAAAGGTTCTGGTAACTCTCGATTTGGTGGAGACTTGACCCAAATCGATCCCGCTTCCGAACAACACGTTCTGAACCCTGCAATCGCAGCACCACGTCTCCTCAGGTTATCAACCGATATTGCGCGGTTGACCTCGCCAAGAAGGCTAATACTTGCCTGCGAATCGAAGAACACAAGCAAGAACAAGAAAGAATGCAACCAAATTGCTGAAAGATATGAAGCACTCAGGTTGGGGTCTCACAAACCGATGAACGGCGAAACTGTTCTTGACAGAATAACCTAAGAAAAACCCAGCTGTTTGTGACGGCGGCTAGAGGGTATAAAGGAGGTGGAGGACGACCAGGGGGGTGCTGAGGTCGTGACCTAACCCTAAGACACGTATGTAACACCCCAAAAATATTTTTAAGACCCTAAATCATGTTAAGAGGGGAATTTAAAAATTTTTTTGGACGTGTTGCATGTTTTGCAAAAATTCAAATTCAAACTGGAATTCAAATTAAACACAAATCAGAAAAGAAATAGAAAAAGAAAAACAGAAAACAGAAAAAAACCGGCCAGTGGGCCGAAACCCACCAGCCGGCCAAGCCAGCGCCCGCGCCAGCCCGCATCCGCGCGCGCTGCTGCCTCACACTAAGGCGGGACCCACCTGATCTTCGTCTACCTCGCGACAGCGCCGGACTCCCTCGCACCCGAATCAAAACCGATCGGGATTTCGGTGTATCCACGCTGAATTCTGTTCGTAGGCGACGCAGACATGATCTAAACCACCCCGCCGCCCTCCCCCGTCTATAAAAACCCCGGCCTCGTTCTGTTTTTCCCACGCGATCGCCGATTTTTCCTCCGGTGAGAACCGAGACTTCTCCGGCGAATTCTGGCTGATCTAAGCTCGGAAATTCCGATCTAACTCGCTGGTCTTGATCCACCGCCTCCGGGGAACCTTGCAGGTGCAGAAAACTCGGTGACTTGCGGTGTAAACACAGCGCCGACGAGCTTCGCCGTGGTTTCGCCTCGGACCTCGTCGCCGATCACCTTCCAAGACCTCCGAGCTCAAGAAAACCCCCGAGGTGAGATCCCCGACCTCCCCTCTACCGATCTATACCATAAAACCACAGTTCTAGGAAGAATTCCCGAAGATCCGAAAGTTTCCGGCGAGATCGCCGCTTTCCGCCACCGTGCGCCGCCGGCAGCGCCGCCCGCGCTCGATCAGAGTGACGTGGCCGCTTGTGCGCCGTTTATTTTAAATTGCACTATAGGGTTTAAATCCCCGCGTACCGGTTCGATGTTATAATCTCGGCCGTCGGTTTAAAATCGGACGGTCCACGTCAGCCCCACGTTATAAAGACTGAAAATCTTACATGCTACCCCCTGGGGTTCTCGGGAAATAAGAGCTAGCCCCGGAAACTTCTGATCTAGCCCCTGGAACTCCAGAAAATCATTTAAATTCATTTAAAAATAAGTTTTAGCCCCTGGACTTAATGAAAATTAGGAAAAACACCTCTGATAAGTGTAGCTAGACCCCTGAAAATTCTTAAAATAATGTTATAAACCCTGTAGTGGGGTAAGTTTAACTTTTTAGCCCTGTTTAGTATTTATTTTAGGAAATTGAATATGTGGCTAGTGTTTAAAAATTAAAAAGTGGGACAAACATATTGTCAAAATTAAATTAAAGACTTTCTCAGTATTTAGGAAACTTTGGAGTGAGATAAAAATATATTTTGGGCTGAACTGAATCTGTTTAATTTATTATTCACATTTAAAGACACATTTTTAAGTAAAGAATAGTTCTAGAAAATAGGGAAAATAATTGTGAAATAGTTTACATCAGAGGCAAAGGTCAAAATATGTTATTAAATTATTTAGGACCAGAACCTATTCTGTTTAGATGATGTGTCTTACTATTTTCATAATAAAGTACACATTTATGCATAGGAAAATAAATCTGAAAATATAGCAACTAGTAAATGATAAATGGAGTTTCTAAAATCCAAAGAATTCAGTTTAGGGTTGGTAGAAATTCTGAAGACACATATGGAGAAGAAAAATACCCTTCATGCACACTTGGTAGCTAAAAGGTGTATAAATTGAATATAAGGAATTTGTTTAAATTGGAAACTCATATAATATATACAAACATAAAATATGAATACAAAAGTAGAAATCATATGCACATGTTTAAAAGTGCATGGAAGCCAAAATCAACACACATAGAGTAACCACAACACATAGAAATGAGAATGACTTTCATAAATATGAATGTGTGGTTTTTATGAAGTGGAAGTGTGAACCATGTCTTATGGATTGTTGTTTTTCTTTTGCTATGTGTGATGGTATGATGTAGAACCTGCTCAAGAGCAAGTTATTCCTTTCCAAGGTCAGGACTACCTATTTCAAGAGCAGCAGGAAGGAGGCAAGTGTCCTTGACCACTTTGATCCTATACTAGGAGGTGTAGCTAGAATTATTTGCATTGTCAATTGAAATATGAAACCCATGCTAGGAAGTTTCCCTAGAATTGCATTACCTTGTTTCCTTGTAGCCTGGGTTGGGATTTATTTTATCATGTCATTTATTATTATGCATATGCTTAGCCATGCTTAGAATGGGATAATTGGGATATGAGATCATTAGTTTATTTTACCATACTCTTGAATGAGGTATTGTGAGTTATGTAGAGGTAGGGATCAAGGCAAGTTGGATGTTTTGGTTGTGTGCTGGGTGCGCGAGACTCGGGTTTGTGTTTAGTACTTGCCTGGATCCTAAGGACCGGTTCATGGAGCATGTAACCTGGCTTTACAGTGCCAACCACATGCTGAGATGGGGCAGCTTGGCCAATTAATTAGGTGTATCCCCGGCGTAGTATGGGTGTGTTGGATGGTGCGGGGAGTAGGTGTCAGCTGGACTACAATATGAACCGCAAGGCTCAAGAGGGGGCCACTGCAGCGGGGTTGGAGCCTCTTGTATGCTGTTAGGGGTGAAACCTCAGTGGGCCCACGCTCGTCGGGAATCCCTTTGTAAAGGCTTCGTAGTGATCTCCTAGCTACACACCTGGGAAGTGTGAATGTGGTTCGTAGCCACTGGCATAATGGAGGTTCTTTTAGTCCACCCGGCAATGGGGGATGAAATCACTACATGTGGGTACAGTGGTACAAACTCTGCAGAGTCAAAACTGTCATGACAACCGTGCTCACGGTCAAGAGCGGCTTGGACTTATTCATGATTAGAGGATTGATGATTTTGGAAGTTGTGGATGTTAAGCGGGGAGCTTAACATTGGAAATGATGTTATGGTTATTGGATTATGATGATGGGATGGGAGATTGGGACCATTTCACCGGTGTAGTAATGTAGGTGCTTAATAAGCTAAGGTGATAGGTATTAATTGCGTAGTGCTTTAACCATGAGTTCAACCTCCCCTTGTTATAGCCATGCATGACAAAATTTTCCCACACTTGCTGAGTACCATTGGTACTCAACCTTGCATATTTTGTTGGTTTATATTGCTGCTCAGGTCAAGATAATGCGGTGGTGTATAATGACCAAGACTTTGGACCCGAAGAAGGTTTCTAGGTTCATGGAGACCCCGGGCAACGCCTGTGATGGAGCCCTCAAGAATAATATTCCGTTGCTAGTTTGTTTATTTGTGATGAACTTATTATTGTCCATCGAGACATTTGCCATGTAAGACTTATTTATATTCGACACCTGGCTTGTAATAAATGATGCTTCACTATTTGTCATCACATGTATGAGAAAATGATCCTGGCATACATGTGATATTCACTTGGTTGTTCTTCGGAAAAACCGGGTGTGACAGGAAGTGGTATCAGAGCCAAGGTTGCCCGTAGGAACGTGGACCTAGGTAGAAATGGACGTATTTAAGGGCCCTATTTTCTTAAAAACTATTTTACAAAGGTGTGGATTGAAAAGTGTTATTTAAATGAGTCACTTTATTCATCTTACCCCAACTTTTATTCAAAATAGGATTTTTGTTTGAGAGTTTATCTAACCCAATTTTAAATTCTTTTTGTTTTAGATGGTTCACATGATTCGTACCGCTCGCAAGTCCACAGGAGGGAGAGTTCCCGTAGTTGCCCTTGCCGAGAGAGAGGAGAGCCGTCCGGTGACGTACCTTTCCTACGGATTGGCAGTAGGAGGCTTATTGCGCTGACTTCGGCGTATGCTCGAAGCCGCCGGCAATACGGGCAAGCTAATCATCCACTATAACTCCACCAGGACCATCCGTGAGAAGAGGGAAGAATGGAGTTCGGAGATGAGGATTATACACGAAAATCAGCTGCTTAAGATCCACCACTCTCCAGCTTGTCGAGCAACACAGGTCGATGCGGAGAAAGATGTCACCTGGGAGGCCATCACCTGCCAGAGTCACATCTATCGTCGCCACTTGGACAAAACTGATTACATGTATGTCCTCCAGCGTGAGAGTGGTACCACGGAGTACAAGTACCCGCCGGTGCAGCAAGGGACTTCCCATGAGCACATGGACTTGTGCTTGGAAGATGCTTCTATGCTCAGCACTCGACTGCAGGAGTGTCAACAAGAGCTTCAGGATGTCCAGGACACCCTGAAGGAAACGGAGGCGTTGCTGCGAGCCTGTTTGAGGGCGAGAGAAAGAGGAGATGGGAATGAACTGTGTGTCACCGTGAATGATACATGGACTCCTGACTCCCCAGATCGCCGAGCGATCAGGCGTCGTCGCACTTCTCCACCAGCAGCCTCCCTACCCAAAGCAGAGTCAGAAGGCAGCCGAAATGAAGAGGAAGATCCCGAGGAGCCAGCTCAAGAAAACGAGTAGTGTAGAGTCCCTCCCTTAGTCAGCAAGATGTCGAATAGGCGAGTCGTTAAGATAAGTTAATGGTGTGATAATGCTTGGTGTGTGACGTGAGTTGTGGAAGCCATGAGCAATTGTCCACGGCCTCGTCTTTAGATTGTTTTGTTTTGGTGTGTGAACCCACATGAAATAATATTGCCTTTATTTTTGTGTGAAAAGTGAACCCTTAGAGAAGAATAACAAAGCCTCAACACTTCAAAGTACAAACAAATGAAAGTAGTAAGATGATACTAAATGCTTTCAAATTAACATTGGTTGATTCTGTCAGATGGCCGGAAGAGGAAAAGGACGTGCTGCCAACCCCGCCAACAACAACGATGAGGCGTGCAACCCTCATCTTTCTGGAGGCCAGGACAGGGGTGGTCGCCGTGAAGAAGTTGACCCTCTCCACCAAATGCTGGAGAATCAATATCAGCTCATCCAGACTTGACTCAAGTGGTGGCCAACTTGCATCAAGTTCCACCTCCACAAGCTGCACCACGCCAACCAAGGTTGAGTGAGTTTCTAGGAACTCAACCTCCAAAGTTTGCAAGTGCTGCTGAACCTCTGGAGGCAGATGATTGGCTGAAGACCATTGAAAGTAAGATGAGGATCATACAGTGCCAAGGGTATGAGAGGGTGCTGTTTGCTTCTCATCAATTGCATGGACCTGCTGCTGATTGGTGGACCGCCTACGTGGCCGCCCATCATGACCCTGAGAACATCACTTGGGAAGAGTTCAAGCATAGCTTCCGCAACCATTACATCCCAAGAGGTGAACTTAAAAACAAGAGGAAAGAGTTTTTGGGACTGCAGCAGGGAAACATGACGGTGAGGGAATACCTCACTAAATTTACTCAACTATCCCGCTATGCCCCACGGGACATAGAGACTGATGAGCAGAAACAAGATTGTTTCGTGGAGGGACTTACCGCAGAGATGCAGTGTGCAATGTCCTCAAATGAGTATGAAAGCTTCCAAAAGATGGTGGACAGAGCATTTGTGGTAGAAAGGAAGCTAAAGGCCTTGGAAACTGAGAATAAGAGGAAGGCCGGGTGGTCACATCAAGCTTCAGGGAGCCACACCCGCCCACGTCTGATGCTGCAACCTACAGGGCAGACGAGCCGTGCTGCGGTACCCTACTCAGCACCAAGAGGGTACAACCCGAACTACAGGCCTCCAGCAGCACCAGCACAGCCGCAACGTCAGTTGGTACAGCAGCCTCGCCCCGCATATCCACCTCGACAAGCAGTGCAAGGACCTCCGAACCAACCCCAAGACAACAAAGGCCAAGCACCTAAGGTTGGGGTGCAATGTTTTAGCTGTGGTGAAGTGGGGCACTATGCCCATAAGTGCCCAAAGAAGAAGCCCGCGCAGCCACAACAGCAGAATATAATGAGAGGACGGGTGAACCACGTCACTATGGAGGAAGCACAAGATGCACCCGACGTGGTAGTTGGTAAGTTTCCTGCCAATTTACACCTTGCAACCCTGCTGTTTGATTCTGGTGCCACCCACTCGTTTATTGCTCAAGGGTTTGTTAAGAAGTATGACCTAGCAACAACACAAATGAACCATATGCTAGCCGTAAACTCTCCAGGTGGAGAAATAAGGACAAGACAAGTGTGTCCCAAAGTGAATCTAGACATTAATGGGGTAGTGTTTACTGCTAACCTCATAGTGATAGATTCCCAAGGGATCGATATTATTTTGGGCATGGATTGGTTGACCAAACATAAAGGAATCATCCATTGTTCGACCAGAACGGTGGAACTAACTCACCCTAGTGGCACAAGAGTAAAGTTCATAACAATACACGAGCCTAGGAGGGACATTAAATTAAATCAAGTTGAGGTGAAAGTGGAGGAGATCAGGATTATCCGGGAATATCCAGATGTTTTTCCGGAAGAATTGCCAGGTATGCCTCCCGATCGTGAAGTGGAATTTGCAATTGAGCTAGTGCCTGGAACAGCCCCGATATACAAAAAACCTTATCGGATGGACTCCAAGCAGCTAGAAGAACTCAAGGATCATTTGAGAGAATTGACGGAGAAGGGGTATATTCGCCCTAGTTCCTCACCATGGGGAGCTCCGGTGATATTTGTGCCCAAGAAGGACGGAACTCAAAGGTTATGCATGGATTACCGTGCCTTGAATGAGGTAACCATCAAGAACAAGTACCCATTACCCCGTATTGAAGACTTGTTTGATCAGTTAAGGGGAGCTTGTGTGTTCTCGAAAATTGATCTCAGGTCGGGATACCACCAACTCAAGATAAGGCAATCTGATATTCCCAAGATAGCTATCGTATCTCGGTACGGACTGTATGAATACACTGTCATGCCTTCGGGCTAACTAATGCCCCGGCATACTTCATGTATCTCATGAACAAGGTATTCATGGAATATCTGGACAAATTTGTGGTGGTTTTCATAGATGACATTCTCGTCTTCTCCAAAAATGAAGAAGAACATGAGAAACATCTAAGGTTGGTGTTGCAGAAGCTGAGAGAACACCAACTATATGCCAAGCTGAGCAAGTGTGAGTTTTGGCTGAAGAGAGTTCCCTTCTTAGGACATATAATCTTGTAGGGAGGAATCTCCGTGGATCCTGCCAAAATCGAGGATATACAGAAGTGGAAGACCCCTGAAAATGTCGGGGAAGTTCGAAGCTTTTTGGGATTGGCCGGATACTATCGACGGTTTATTGAGGGATTCTCTAAGATCTCGAGACCCCTTACCAAACTGTTGGAGAAGGGAATCACATTCACCTGGACGCCACAGTGCGAGATGAGTTTTCAGGAGCTAAAGAAGAGATTGACAACAGCCCCAGTGCTCATTATGCCAGATATGCAGAAGAACTTCACGGTGTACTGCGATGCCTCTGGAAACGGGTTGGGATGTGTTCTCATGCAAGAAGGGCATGTCGTGGCATATGCATCCCGGCAGCTTCAGAAGCACGAGAAAAACTATCCTACACATGACCTGGAACTAGCCGCAGTGGTACACGCGTTGAAAATTTGGCGACACTATTTGATGGGGAAGAGGACGGAGATGTATACAGATCATAAGAGTTTGAAGTACATTTTCACACAGCCAGATCTCAATCTCAGACAAAGGAGATGGTTAGAGCTAATTAATGACTTTGATGTAGGCATCAACTATCATCCTGGGAAAGCAAACGTCGTGGCCGATGCTTTAAGTCGGAAAGTGTAGGTCAATAAGTTGAGCTTGAAGGACATGCCTGCAGAATTGAAGGACGAGGTTATAAGGCTCAATCTATGTCTAGTAAATAGTGGTGAAGCCATCGCCATGGAAGTGGACTCCACACTCGAGCGAGATATACGCGAGGGACAAAAGAATGATGAGAAGATACAAGAGATCAGACAACTCATCAAAGAAAATAAAGCTCCAGGTTTTAGAGAGGATGAACAAGGAACGGTGTGGCACGGAAAAAGAATCTGTGTACCTGAAGTAAAGGAGATCCGTGTATTGATTTTGAAGGAGGCTCACGATTCCGACTATTCCATTCATCCTGGGAGTACGAAGATGTACCAGGACCTCAAGGGCAGGTATTGGTGGTATGGCATGAAGCGAGATGTCGCGGAACATGTTGCCCTATGTGACACATGTCAGTTGGTGAAAGCAGAACATCAACGACCCGCGGGATTATTACAACCACTCAAAGTGCCTGAATGGAAATGGGAAGAAATCAGCATGGATTTCATCGTGGGATTGCCTAGGACCCAATCAGGATATGATTCGATATGGGTCATCATTGATAGGCTAACCAAGGTAGCTCACTTCATTCCCGTAAAGGAAAGCTACAGCGGATCCAAATTGGCAGAGTTGTACATGTCAAGGATCGTGTGTTACCATGGAGTGCCAAAGAAGATTGTGTCGGATCGAGGGACACAGTTCACCTCAAGGTTCTGGCAGAAGTTGCACGAAACCATGGGAACCCATCTGAACTTTAGTTCTGCCTATCATCCCCAAACTGACGGGCAGACGGAAAGAACCAATCAGATCCTTGAAGATATGCTAAGGGCATGTGCACTCAAAAACAATAGGAATTGGGACAAGAACTTACCGTATGCGGAGTTTTCCTATAACAACAGCTGTCAAGCTAGTATGAAGATGTCACCGTTTGAAGCCTTGTACGGGAGAAAGTGCAGAACTCTCATATTTTGGAACCAAACGGGGGAAAGTAAAGTGTTTGGTCCAGAAGTACTACAAGAAGCCGAGGCGAAGGTAAGGGAAATTCGCAACAATTTGAGGATAGCACAGACACGCCAAAAGAGCTATGCTGATGTACGAAGAAGAGAGCTCATTTTCAACGTGGGAGACTATGTCTATCTCAAGGTGTCCCCTATCCGAGGACTTCGTCGGTTCAAGGTGAAAGGGAAGTTGTCACCTCGATACATCGGACCCTTTCAAGTTCTGGAGAGGAAAGGCGAAGTGGCGTATCAACTAGAATTACGGGCTCATCTATCGGATGTGCACGATGTATTCCATGTGTCACAACTAAAGAAATGCCTGAGGACGCCTGAAGAGGTGTTACCCATGAATGAAGTGGACGTAGCTGAGGATTTGTCTTATGCCGAGCAACCATACAAAGTTTTGGAGACAATGGAATGCCTCACCAGAAATAAAAGAATCCGGATGTGCAGGGTGCAGTGGAAGCATCACTAAGAAGAGGAAGCTACCTGGGAGCGGGAAGATGAGCTCAAGGCATAATTTCCGGAATTGTTTTCTTAGGAACACCAATCTCGAGGACAAGATTTCTTTTAAGGGGGGTAGAGCTGTAACACCCCAAAAATATTGTTACGACCCTAAATCATGTTAAGAGGGGAATTTAAAAAAAAAATTTGGACGTGTTGCATGTTTTGCAAAAATTCAAATTCAAACTGGAATTCAAATTAAACTCAAATCAGAAAAGAAATAGAAAAAGAAAAAGAGAAAACAGAAAAAAACAGGCCAGTGGGCCGAAACCCACCAGCCGGCCCAGCCAGCGCCCGCGCCAGCCCGCAGCCGCGCGCGCTGCTGCCTCACACTGACAGGCGGGACCCACCCGATCTTCATCTACCTCGCGACAGCGCCGGACTCCCTCGCACCCGAATTAAAACCGATCGGAATTTCGGCGTATCCCCGCTGAATTCTGTTCGTAGGCGACGCGGACATGATCTAAACCACCCCGCAGCCCTCCCCCGTCTATAAAAACCTCGGCCTCGTTCTGTTTTTCCCACGCGATCGCCGATTTTTCCTCCGGTGAAAACCGAGACTTCTCCGGCGAATTCTGGCTGCTCTAAGCTCGGAAATTCCGATCTAACTCGCTAGTCTTGATCCACCGCCTCCGGGGAACCTTGCAGGTGCAGAAAACTCGGTGACTTGCGGTGTAAACACAGCGACGACGAGCTTTGCCGTGGTTTCGCCTCGGACCTCATCGCCGATCACCTTCCAGGGCCTCCGAGCTCAAGAAAACCCCCGAGGTGAGATCCCCGACCTCCCCTCTACCGATCTATACCATAAAATCACAGTTCTAGGAAGAATTCCCGAAGATCCAAAAGTTTCCGGCGAGATCGCCGCTTCCCGCCGCCGTGCACCGCCGGCAGCACCGCCCGCGCTCGATCAGAGCGACGTGGCCACTTGTGCGCCGTTTATTTTAAATCGCACGGTAGGGTTTAAATCCCCGCGTACCGGTTCGATGTTATAATCTCGGCCGTCGGTTTAAAATCGGACGGCCCACGTCAGCCCCGCGTTATAAAGACTGGAAATCTTACGTGCTACCCCCTGGGGTTCTCGGGAAATAAGAGCTAGCCACGGAAACTTCTGATCTAGCCCCTGGAACTCCAGAAAATCATGTAAATTCATTTAAAAATCAGTTTTAGCCCCTGGACTTATTGAAAATTAGGAAAAACACCTCTGATAAGTGTAGCTAGACCCCTGAAAATTCTTAAAATAATATTATAGACCCTGTAGTGCGGTAAGTTTAACTTTTTAGCCCTGTGTAGTATTTAATTTAGGAAATTGAATATGTGGCTAGTGTTTAAAAATTAAAAAGTGGGACAAACATATTGTCAAAATTAAATTAAAGACTTTCTCAGTATTTAGGAAACTTTGGAGTGAGATAAAAATATATTTTGGGCTGAACTGAATCTGTTTAATTTATTATTCACATTTAAAGACACATTTTTAAGTAAAGAATAGTTCTAGAAAATAGGGAAAATAATTGTGAAATAGTTTACATCAGAGGCAAAGGTCAAAATATGTTATTAAATTATTTAGGACCAGAACCTATTCTGTTTAGATGATGTGTCTTACTATTTTCATAATAAAGTACACATTTATGCATAGGAAAATAAATCTGAAAATATAGCAACTAGTAAATGATAAATGGAGTTTCTAAAATCCAAAGAATTCAGTTTAGGGTTGGTAGAAATTCTGAAGACACATATGGAGAAGAAAAATACCCTTCATGCACACTTGGTAGCTAAAAGGTGTATAAATTGAATATAAAGAATTTGTTTAAATTGGAAACTCATATAATATATACAAACATAAAATATGAATACAAAAGTAGAAATCATATGCACATGTTTAAAAGTGCATGGAAGCCAAAATCAACACACATAGAGTAACCACAACACATAGAAATGAGAATGACTTTCAAAAATATGAATGTGTGGTTTGTATGAAGTGGAAGTGTGAACTATGTCTTATGGATTGTTGTTTTTCTTTTGCTATGTGTGATGGTATGATGTAGAACCTGCTCAAGAGCAAGTTATTCCTTTCCAAGATCAGGACTACCTATTTCAAGAGCAGTAGGAAGGAGGCAAGTGTCCTTGACCACTTTGATCCTATACTAGGAGGTGTAGCTAGAATTATTTGCATTGTCAATTGAAATATGAAACCCATGCTAGGAAGTTTCCCTAGAATTGCATTACCTTGTTTCCTTGTAGCCTGGGTTGGGATTTATTTTATCATGTCATTTATTATTATGCATATGCTTAGCCATGCTTAGAATGGGATAATTGGGATATGAGATCATCAGTTTATTTTACCATACTCTTGAATGAGGTATTGTGAGTTATGTAGAGGTAGGGATCAAGTCAAGTTGGATGTTTTGGTTGTGTGCTGGGTGCACGAGACTCGGGTTTGTGTTTAGTACTTGCCTGGATCCTAAGGACCGGTTCATGGAGCATGTAACCTGGCTTTCCAGTGCCAACCACATGCTGAGATGGGGCAGCTTGGCCAATTAATTAGGTGTATCCCCGGCGTAGTATGGGTGTGTTGGATGGTGGGGAGTAGGTGTCAGCTGGACTACCATATGAACCGCAAAGCTCAAGAGGGGGCCACTGCAGCGGGGTTGGAGCCTCTTGTATGTGTTAGGGGTGAAACCTTAGTGGGCCCACGCTCGTCGGGAATCCCTTTGTAAAGGCTTCGTAGTGATCTCCTGGCTACACACCTGGGAAGTGTGAATGTGGTTCGTAGCCACTGACATAATGGAGGTTCTTTTAGTCCACCCGGCAATGGGGGATGAAATCACTACATGTGGGTACAGTGGTACAAACTCTGCAGAGTCAAAACTGTCATGACAGCTGTGCTCACGGTCAAGAGCGGCTTGGACTTATTCATGATTAGAGGATTGATGATTTTGGAAGTTGTGGATGTTAAGCGGGGAGCTTAACATTGGAAATGATGTTATGGTTATTGGATTATGATGATGGGATGGGAGATTGGGACCATTTCACCTGTGTAGTAATGTAGGTGCTTAATAAGCTAAGGTGATAGGTATTAATTGCGTAGTGCTTTAACCATGAGTTCAACCTCCCCTTGTTATAGCCATGCATGACAAAATTTTCCCACACTTGCTGAGTACCATTGGTACTCAACCTTGCATATTTTGCTGGTTTATATTGCTGCTCAGGTCAAGATAATGCGGTGGTGTATAATGACCAAGACTTTGGACCCGAAGAAGGTTTCTAGGTTCATGGAGACCCCCGGGCAACGCCTGTGATGGAGCCCTCAAGAATAATATTCCGCTGCTAGTTTGTTTATTTGTGATGAACTTATTATTGTCCATCGAGACATTTGCCATGTAAGACTTATTTATATTCGACACCTGGCTTGTAATAAATGATGCTTCACTATTTGTCATCACATGTATGAGAAAATGATCCTGGCATACATGTGATATTCACTTGGTTGTTCTTCAGAAAAACCGGGTGTGACAACGTACATAATGGACTTGGACTCGATACAAGGCCCAATGGCCCAACTAGGTGATGCAACACCCTGACAGACTCTAAACTTTATATTGTTTTGAAGTTTCCCGTCGACTCCGAGGGAATTTTGATGTGGGGCCAGTTCCATTGGAACGTTTATCCTCTCATATTTCCATGCATATGTAGAACGTCAAAAACGGAGTCCGTATGCCTCATGTGCATCCGTTTTAAGGTGGACTGCTCCTAGGCCTAAGTTGGACTCGAGTTTGAGTTGGGCTCGGTCTCTAACTTCTTGTTGGCGTATTTTCTGGTCCACCACGCCTCCAAACCCCTCTCCATGTATCTCCATGTCCTCTCCATGGTTCCTAATCATAATTATTCTATTAGGTAGCAACATACTCTCAAAATTCACATATAAAGAATTGTTCTGGAACGAGCTCACCTGTAAATTCAATTGTCGTGCCCGAGCTCTAGTAATTGGACCTTGCATGTCTACCATGTGAGTGTTGTGTATATCTGCAGGAGTGATGTCCACATCATCCTCCCCCTCTTGCATTGGAGTCGTCCTCGACTCAAGCTCATCTTCTTCTCCCAAATATGGCCTCAAATCTGAAATGTTAAAGGTGGGACTAACCCCAAACTCAGGAGGCAACTCAATTTTATATGCATTATCATTAATCTTCTCAAGTATTTTAAAAGGGCCATCAGCTCTAGGCATCAATTTAGACTTTCTCAGTTCTGGAAATCTATCCTTTCTCAAGTGTAACCAAACTAAATCACCCGGTTCAAGTCTAACTTCCTGCCTACCTTTACTGCCAGCAATTCTATATTTTCATTCATCTTTTCAATATTGTGTTTAGTGGTCTCATGAATTTTCAAAATAAAATCAGCACGTTCCTTTGCATCATTATAAGTTCTCTCACTAGTAGGTAAAGGCAAGATATCAATAGGAGCATGAGGATTGAATCCATACACTACCCGAAAAGGACTTACCTTGGTGGTAGAATGTGTTGGCCGATTATATGCAAACTCCACATGTGGCAAACATTCTTCCCACATCTTTAAATTTTTCTTCAAAACAGCTCTCAACATGGTGCCCAATGTGCGGTTCACTACTTCTGTTTGCCCATCAGTTTCTGGGTGACATGTTGTAGAGAACAACAGTTTTGTACCCAACTTGTTCCATAGGGTGCGCCAAAAGTGTCTCAAAAATTTAGCATCACGATCTGAAACAATAGTAGAAGGCATACCATGCAAGCGAACAATCTCTTTGAAAAAAAGGTCGGCAATATGTACAGCATCATCACTTTTCTGACACGGTATAAAATGTGCCATCTTAGAAAAACGATCCACCACAACAAAAATGTTGTCCCTCCCACTCTTAGTCCTAGGCAATCCCAAAACAAAGTCCATAGAGATATCCGCCCAAGGAATGGAAGGAGTGGGAAGAGGCATGTATAAACCATGTGGATTCAAACGGGACTTAGCTTTCTGACATGTGGTGCAGCGAGCCACAAACCGCTCTACATCTCTCCTCATCTTTGGCCAAAAGAAATGTGTGGCCAGAACATCCTCCATCTTCTTTGCGCCAAAATGGCTCATTAAACCTCCACCATGTGCCTCCTGTAATAACAAAAGACGAATGGAACCAACTGGAATGCATAGGCGGTTAGCTCTAAACAAGAATCCATCATCCAGTACAAATTTATTCTAGGTATGACCTTTTCTACAATGTAGCAACACATCTTTAAAATCAGCATCAAGAGCATATTGTTCTTTAATTGATTCAAGTCCAAAAATTCGATAATCAAGTTGGGACAGCATATTATATCGTCTAGACAATGCATCAGCAATCAAATTATCCTTCCCTTTCTTATGTTTAATGACATAAGGAAAAGACTCAATAAATTCAATCCATTTTGCATGTCTACGATTCAGATTATTTTGAGAATGAATATGCTTTAGCGATTCGTGATCAGAATGAATAACAAATTCTTTAGGCCATAAATAATGACGCCATGTCTCTAAGCATCGTACGAGAGCATAAAATTATTTATCATATGTGGAGTAATTCAGGACAGGACCATTAAGTTTTTCACTAAAGTATGCAACCAGTTTACCACCTTGCAGTAAAACACCACCAATGTAAACTCCACTAGCATCACATTCAAATTCAAAAGTCTAACTAAAATCAGAAAGTTGCAGCAATGGTGCGTGTGTAAGCTTGTCCTTCAAGGTGTCAAAGGACTCCTCTTGTGCTTTCCCCCAATGGAACACCGCACCTTTCTTAGTCAACTCATGCAATGGGGCAGCAATAGTGCTAAAATCCTTGACGAAACGTCGGTAGAAACCTGCAAACCAAGAAAACTCCTTACCTGTGTGATGGCTTGAGGGATTGGCCAGCTCTTGATCGCTTGAATTTTCATCTCATCCACCTCAATTCCCTGTGGAGTCACAACATAGCCAAGAAAGGAAACTCGATTCGTACAAAAGATGCACTTCTCAAGGTTACCAAATAAACGTGCATATCTCAAAGCATTAAAAACAGCACGTAAATGATCCATATGTTCATCCAATGACTTGCTATAAATCAAGATATCATCAAAGTAAACCACCACAAATTTTCCAATAAAAGCTCTCAAAACCTCATTCATCAAACGCATGAATGTACTTGGTGCATTAGTTAAACCGAAATGCATTACTAACCACTCATACAACCCAAATTTGGTTTTGAAAGCTGTTTTCCATTCATCTCCCAATTTCATTCTTATTTGGTGGTAACCACTACGCAAGTCAATCTTAGTGAAAATTATAGAACCACACAACTCATCAAGCATGTCGTCTAGCCTAGGAATAGGATGATGATACCTTATAGTAATATTGTTAATGGCTCTACAATCAACACACATACGCCAAGTACCATCTTTCTTAGGAACCAAAAGTACAGGAACAGCACAAGGACTAAGTCTTTCACGTACATACCCACGGTCCAAAAGGTCTTGGACTTGCCGCTGAATTTCCTTAGTCTCCTCGGGGTTGGTCCTATATGCAGCACGGTTTGGCAAAATTGCACCTGGAATCAAATCAATTTGATGTTCAATCCCTCTGAAAGGTGGAAGTCCCGGGGGTATCTCAGCTGGAAAAATATCCTCATACTCTTGCAACAAGTTAGTAACTGCTGGAGGCAAAGACCTAGCAATATCATCAATGGAGAATAAAACTTGTTGGCACACCAATGCACAGTAAATATCATGATCAGAAATTTCAGCAAGGTCTGATTTTGTAGCAAGCATTACACGACCCTTCAATTTAATTCCCTCAGTCTTAGAACTAGGTGTAGATATCTCATTATTTGGTGGTAATACAGAATTAATGACTTGTTGATTTTCTGATTTAGAACTACTAGAAATTCCAGCTCTCTCCCTATCAGCTTATACAATTTCAGCAGGAGTCAAAGGTAGCAAAGTAATTTTCTTTCCTTTATGCATAAAAGTATATTTATTACTTCTATCATGGTGCAAAGCATCCTTATCATGTTCCCAAGGTTGACCCAATAAAAGTGAACACGCTTGCATGGGTACCACATCACAATCAACAGAATCAACATATGTACCAACGGAAAACGGAATTCTGCAAGTTTGTGTTACCTTAGCTCTTCCAGAATCATTCAACCATTGAATATAGTATGGATGTGGGTGTGGTCGTGTATTCAAGCTAAGCTTCTTGACCAATTCAGAACTCACCAAGTTGTTGCAGCTTCCTCCATCAATGATGACACGTGCTCGCCGGTTCATGATGACAAAGAAAATCTGAAACAAATTATGGCATTGTAATCTATCAAGTTGTTGTACCTGTGTGTTCAGCACCCACTGCACAATGATGTTCATGTAGGCTGATGTATCTTCACTCCCAAAAACATGTCCCTCATCATTGTCCGTGACAGCTTCATCATCATTGTTGTCTTCGACATCGGAGGTGCTGATGTATCCTCCCTCTTCTGTAGCCACGTATGCCCGCTGACTAGGACAATCTTTTTGCACATGACCAAGACCATGGCAGCGGTGGCACTGAATGCCGGAAGTGCGTCCTTTTGAAGCAACGGATGAAGCACTTTTGGCGGGTACCTGCATGGAATTTTTACCCGAACCCGCAGGTCGTGCAGGTGGTGGTTTCGGTGCTGCTGAAACATTGTTGCTGCCAGAAGGAAGCTTGGCTGCTGGTTTTGGTGAAAGGGCATCAAAATGGAATGACTTGGACGCCCCCAAAGATGTTGTCGTGCGTGGAGTGTAGGAGGCACCGCTGCTGATCTTGTTCTTTTGTTGACGACCCTGTAACTCCTTTTCTGCAAGCATAGCAAGCTGGAACAACTGGTTGACAGTATTAAATTCCTTATAATCAACAATATCCTGTATTTCACATCTCAACCCCCCATAGAAATGACAAATTTTATCTTCAGTGTCCTTTACTACCCCACATCGTATTATACCTTTTTGAAGCTCCGCATAATAATCTTGGACAGAATTATTTCCCTGCTCTAAGCGCTGCAATTTCTTTTGTAAATCACGTTAGTAGGACGGAGGAACAAAATGATTACGCATAACTTCTTTTAAACGTTCCCATGTATCAGGCTGTAAGCGTGTGATACCTAGTTCATTCCACCATATTATAGCAAAATCCTTAAACTCACTAGTGGCTTGTCAAACTCTATGTTCTTCAGGAACAAGGTGGCAATTAAATTTCTGCTCAACCGTCATTTCCCAATCAAGATATGCCTCAGCATCATAAGAACCAGAAAATGAAGGTATGGAAAATTTAACTTTAGCAAAAGGGTCATCAAGAGGGCGGTTATTGTTACCACGCATGTTGTTTCCTACCATACCATGAGGTGTTTTGACGAAGGCGTTGACGTAGATGTACATTCTGCGCAGCACGTGTATCCACCTCTCCATTGACATCACACAACACGTCTTCTTCTTCTTCAAAGTTTTTGTGGTGGGTAGCATCATGGCTGAATGGTAGGTGGGTCTCCATATCATCAATCCTTCCAACTAGCGAGCTTAAGCGTTTGTCCAACCTCTCAAGGTGTGGGGTATTCTCTGTTCAGCAAGATAATCTTTTACCCCTTGTGCGATTGCTTCCTTGACATACTTCATCATTTGTTCTATGTAACCCTTCATCTCACTTTTCAAAACACACTACGTAGGATCAACATGACCTGACATTGTTAGCAAGAATAATATGGAAAACAACAAGATTATCCCTATTAACTACTACGCAATGATGGTGGAACTCACAAAGCAATGGGTCGAGTCTTACCAAGATCTTACAAGTTTATTAGCACAACAAGGCAAAGGATACCTGGACGACGTGATTCAGCGGTTGCAAGGGTCAAAAACTTGTGATGTTCGAAAGGACGAATGTGGAGTTTGGATGGCCAAATATATGTGAGTAGCACAAAATTCAATAACAGATAGTAATGCTGAATAGATGTCCAAACACTCGTCCTAGTTGCTGGCCTACTCGTGTCTTATACCGGATGTTATGAACAAGACAACAAGAAGTATGAATGATAAGGACAATAATTGAGCAGGAACAATTGCACCACAAGGCAAAATAACACACCCAAGTTTTGATATTTGTGCTCCTCTTCATAAATTTTCTTTTCTATATTTTTTCTTTGATATTTTTATATCTGCCGTGAAATCAGGAGCACTAATATACACGTCGCACAAATTTTCAGCTCACTTGAAAAAAGAAGATGTGGACAACAGAAATTCAATATGTTTCTTTATGATTATTGTTGAGCCTTTAGATGCCAAATAATCAATTTTCCAAAGTGAATCTGGGCAATGTAATTTAACCCAATGCCAAGGTTATGGCTGTTTTAAGACATCGCCACAAGATTATGTTTTTGGTGGAGCTGAATTGGAAACGGTGGTGAGAAAAAAATTGGATATGATGGTGACAACGTGTGGGATGGTGTGCATATATCAAGGAGGATAAACTCACGTAATATGTGATGAAAACTGAAGAACATGAATAACCCTAGCACAATGAATAGTTATGGTGATCGATTTGATAACGATTGTGACAGCTAGGGTTTCGATGGAATGCAGTGGATGGAATAACAAAGTAGGAACAAAACACGATTAAACCAGCAACAAAACACAAACTAGGACACAAATTCAACACTACGGACTCCAAAACAGAACTGTGCAAAAGGCTAAACCTGGTCTGGGATGGGGAAACCTATGACTATAATTTTTTTTGTCTTTTTTGTGGACGATAGGACGAGTTCAAGATAAACAAAACTAGGGGAAGGCGAACCTGACGGTGCACCTATAGCTCTGATACCACTTGATGTGTACAGGGGTCCCGATCTTCCGAAAGGTTCTGATAACTCTCGATTTGGTGGAGACTTGACACAAATCGATCCGGCTTCCGAACAACACGTTCTGAACCCTGCAACCGCAGCACCATGTCTCCTCAGTTAATCAACCGATATCGCGCGGTTGACCTCGCCAAGAAGGCTATTCCTTGCCTGCGAATCGAAGAACACAAGCAAGAACATGAAAGAATGCAACCAAATTTCTGAAAGATATGAAGCACTCAAGTTGGGGTCTCACAAACCGATGAACGGCGAAACTATTCTTGACAGAATAATCTAAGCAAAACCCAGCTGTTTGTGACGACGGCTAGGGGGTATAAAGGAGGTGGAGGATGACCAAGCGGGTGCTGGGGTCGTGACCTAACCCTAAGACACGTACATAATGGACTTGGACTCGATACAAGGCCCAATGGCCCAACTAGGTGATGCAACATCCTGACAGACTCTAAACTTTGTATTGTTTCAAAGTTTCCTGTCCACTCCGAGGGAATTTTGACATGGGGCCAATTCCATTGGAAATTTTATCCTCTCAGCTTTCCGTGCATATGTAGAACGTCAAAAACGGAGCCCGTATGCCTCCTGTGCATCCATTTTAAGCTGGACTGCTTCTGGGCTCGAGTTGGACTCGAGTTTGAGTTGGGCTCGGTCTCTAACTTCTTGTTGGCGTATTTTCTGGTCCTCCACGCCTCCAAACCCCTCTCCATGTATCTCCATGTACTCTCCATGGTTCCAAATCATAATTAATCCATTAGGTAGCAACATACGCTCAAAATTCACATATAAAGAATTGTTCAGGAACGAGCTCACCTCTAAATTCAATTGTCGTGCTCGAGCTCTAGTAATTGGACCTTGCATGTCTACCATGTGAGTGTTATGTATATCTGCAGGGGTGATGTCCACATCAATTCTGCTTTTGTTGCTTCTTTTGAACCCAAAGATATATCACACGCACTCACTAATGAATATTGGATTATTGCCATGCAAAAAAAGTTAGAAAATTTTGAAAGAAATAATGTTTGGTAACTTGTACCTCCACCTCAAGGTCACATTTAATTGGAACTAAATGGGTGTTTAAAAATAAACAAAGTGATGATGGGGTTGTGGTTAGGAATAAGGCTAGGTTGGTTGCTCAAGGTTTCACACAAGTTGAAGGTCTAGAATTTGATGAAACTTTTGCTCCTCTTGCTAGATTAGAAGCCATAAGAATTTTGTTAGCTTTTGCTGCATCTAAAGGTTTTAAGCTATATCAAATGGATGTTAAAAGTGCTTTTCTTAATGGCTACATAGATGAGGAGGTTTATGTCAAACAACCACCTGGTTTTGAAAATCCATATTTTCCTAATCATGTTTACAAACTGTCCAAATCCTTGTAGGGTCTCAAACAAGTCCCTAGAGCATGGTATGATAGGTTAAAAACATTCTTACTTGAAAAGGGATTTACCATGGGCAAGGTTGATAAAACTCTTTTTGTGCTTAAGCATGGCAATGACCCATTATTCGTTCAAGTGTATGTGGATGATATTATCTTTGGTTGTGCTTCTCATGATCTTCTGTCCAAGTTTTCAGCTATGATGAGTTCATAATTTGAGATGAGTATGATGGGAGAACACACGTACTTTTTGGGGCTGCAAATCAAGAAAACCAGGGAGGGTACCTTTGTGCATCAAACAAAGTATACAAAAAATCTCCTAAGGCGCTTCAACATGAACAAAAGCAAGCCTCTCCTGACACCAATGGGAACAGCAACAACACTTGAACTTGATGAATATTGTGATCCCGTTGATCAAAAAGAATATAGAAGCATGATCGGATCACTTTTGTATCTCACGGCATCAAGACCGGACATACAAGTCAGCGTATGTCTTTGTGCACGGTTTCAAGCCTTCCCACGTGCTTCACATCGTCAAGCCGTCAAAAGGATTCTCAGGTACTTACATGGAACTCAAGAATTTGGCATTTTTCTTCCTTCTTCCTCAACCGTTACTTTGAAATCTTTTTCCGATGCTGATTTTGGGGGTTGTGGGATTGATAGGAAAAGTACTTCTGGTGCTTGTCATTTTCTTGGTAATTCACTTGTTTCCTTGTCCTCTAGAAAATAAAGTTCAGTTGCACAATCCACAGCCGAATCTGAATATGTAGCTGCTGCTAGTGCTTGCTCACAATTTCTTTGGATTGTTCAAACACTTAAGGACTATGGGGTTGATCTAGATAGTGTTCCACTGTTTTGTGATAACACTAGTGCCATTTGCATTGCTAAAAACCCCGTGCAACATTCGAGAACTAAGAACATTGACATTAGGTATCACTTTCTCCATGATAATGTAGAAAAAGGGAACATTGTGCTTCACCATGTAGATACCGAACAACAATTGGCTGACATTTTTACAAAACCTTTGGATTTCACTCGTTTTTGTTACATTCATAGTGAAATAGGGGTTATGCATCCTCATGGCTTAAATTGAGGGAGAATTTTGAAACATGGGAAGTCTATGTGTGAATCTGAAATTAAAATAATATGAGCATAGTATTTCATGCATATATGACTGTGATTCCTTTTTCATGCTGAAAGTTCTTACTACATTACTCGTGTTATACATTTTGTAGTTTTTACCATGTCTAGTAATTGGAATAATTACTTACACTAAATCTGGTCATGGTCGAACTTTCTTGCTGTTTTGAACTTGTTGCATGCTCACAAGTGCTTTTAATCATAAAGAATTAATCAAGTAATCAACTCACATGTTGAGTTTTTATGTTCAAATAAAAAAATGAGAAAAGATCAAGAGAATATGCAAGCATCGCACTTTTTCTTTTGAGATGGCTTATCATTGCACTTAGATATGAACTTAAAAAGAGTTGTGTATGACTAAAACCATGTCCTTAAGCTTTTGACTGTCAAATGACATAGGCTTGGCTTGGTTGGTTAGAATAAGGCTGATGCTGCATATAATCTCTTGCAAATGTCATAAGATCAAAATTTGTGCTTTAAATAATAAATAAAATGCAGCAACAAGTGTCATACTTCC
The DNA here is from genome assembly GCA_030760725.1 of Neostapfia colusana. Taxonomy (NCBI): domain Eukaryota; kingdom Viridiplantae; phylum Streptophyta; class Magnoliopsida; order Poales; family Poaceae; genus Neostapfia; species Neostapfia colusana. The sequence continues at coordinate 26,017,400 of JASWHV010000011.1, forward strand.
AGGTCTTGAAATAGTTAAGTTTATGAGATGATGACTTGCTTAAATTGAAAATTACACTTGATCTCTAGCATGGCTTACACTACTTTATGTATCTCATTGATGTGATAGTGTAAGTTACTTGATAGTATGATTTGGATGAGCTTTGTTTTATATGTATATGTTATAATGTGCTCATAACAAATTAAAATTTCTCTTTTGTACCTTGCTGAATACATTGTCAAAGGAGGAGAAATTGATCACACATTGCACACATTCACAAGTGTTTTGGCACGATTCTTCTCAGGGGGAGAATTTTTGGTATTTTTGTTTTTCTTCTCATTTTATTTCTGATTTACAAAGGGGGAGAAATTGTTTTCAAAACTATTTATGCGAATAAGCCAATGTTCGGATTTTAAGTGGTGTTGCCAATGCATTCATCAAGGGGGAGATTGTGAGACCTATGTGTGCTGAATACATTGGCTTTGACGACAAAAGTTTTGAATACTACCAAAACACCTTTTTAACAAGGTCCGACGATAGGTCCGCGTAAGGTCCGACTTGCTTTTCTAGGTCCGACTTATTTTGGCTAGGTCCGACTTGTTTTTGCTAGCTCTGGTGCTAGGTCCGACTAGCTTTGGTAAGTTCCGTGCTAGGTCCGACTAAGCTTTAGTAAGTTTCGGCGCTAGGTCCGACTAGCTTTGGTAAGCTCCGGTTATCTTTGGTAAGGTTCGGCGCTTGATTGCAATGGTTCTGCTTTTAACTTGCAATGTTTCGAACTTGCTTTATTCTTATGGAAAGTTTGCTTAGTATTATTTTACTAAGTTTTTGGTGTGATTTGGTGGTTATGGCTGATATCATTTTTCTATGGTTTACAACATGCTTATGTGAGGTGCTCACGTAAGATGTTGTAGTCTCCGAACTAACGAGAGTCAAGTCGAGGACTTGTGCTCAGAAATATTGGTTGTTTATTCATGTGCAGGTGTTGCTTGAGTTCGAGACATGGCTGGTGACGGGATCCATTGAACTAGTCTTAGGGAGAAGATGAGGTTCAACAACCAAGTTCGGGAGGAATTGTGGTTGAGTTGATCGGGAGGTTGCGCAGTATGTTTGAATCGAGAACAATGCATATGAAGGTATCTTGGACGTCGTTGGAAGATGTTTGCACGTGTGCAAGGAGTGCATGGACGTGGATGCATGGTTCCAAGGCGTGATGAAGAAATGTGGACGTAAAGAATTGCTCGGAAAGGTCCAACCGACTAGGTTATGGACTCAGGCTGCGGCTGAGTCGTGTTTGACTTAAATATGGAAAGTTTTGAGTTGGTTATGATAGGATTTCGTGTGGGTCACGAATTTGAGTTGTTTTAGGAATGTTTGGGACGTTACTAAGGTGTTTGAAAGTCTTAAGATTGCTTCTATCTGCGTGTAGAAGAGTCTTGAGCAGTATTGGAAAGTTACAGTTTGAATCCAAGTAGGAGTAGGAGTCCTAGTTTGAATTGGGTTGGCCTTAGGGCTGGTTATATAAGCAAGGGAGGCCAAGGCACATGTGAGCATGACTTTCGGGCTGTTCCTCTTGTGTTTTGATAAATAAAATTTGTATTCTAAAGGAACTTTTGTACCTTTTTGGTCCGACTTGTTTCAGACAAGTTTTTCTCGTCGAGTTTCTGTTCAGCACTACCTTGCTTCGGTGGTTTTATTATAACTCGAGTTTTACAGATCCAATTGATGTGATTCTTTTTGAGTTGTCTTCACAACTTGATTATCTATCATCTGTGAAAATTTAACGGTCATTGAATTTGGGGTTTCTGATCTACACGAGTTTCTTTGCAGTATTCCAGAACTGTTTTTCTCGCATAGGACCGATTGACCTTTGTTCGATCTTTCGATCGTAACTTGAGTTTCTCTCAACAGATTTTCATGATTCTTGTTGTGACATCTTCGTGACTTGATTCTCTACAATGTATACTAGTTTTGTCACAGTTGATCACATTTAGATTAGTCGCACACACGGTTTCTTTAACAGATCGGTTTTCTGCTGAGGGGTGTTTTGTTGCTTCCGCTGAAACGTTTTTATCTACCATTCACCCCCCTCTGTTAGCTTTACACGTGTACTTTGATCCTACACTCCAGAACAGAATCTCCCTCCAAATGGATCAAAATCTCAGATGAGTATGCACTGTCCAGAAACAGGGCAGACAAAAAATGCTCTCTGGAATTTTCTGTTTTTCGACCACAAATTTCTGTAGAAAAATTTCTAACAGTCAAGTAAGATATCATTGGAAAGTGTAGGAAATGTGCTACAACTTTGTAGTTCAGTGTTTTCCTAGATTGAGGGCATAAATAGATGGAATTTTGTGAACAAAACAGCCACTTGCAAAGGAGGTGCTGTCAAAATTCCTGAGAAAATTCTGTCAACTTGTAGAAATCATAACTCATAAGCTAGAAATGCTATGGTGGCAAATAAATACAATCTGGAATTCTTTTTTGAGTCTACTACAATTTTATTGTTGAACTCTAGTCCAGATTTTGCCTCCAATGTGGCCAAACAGTTAAATTATTCCAACTGGTCTGCTGGACCAGAAGCTGGACAAAGAACACCATGTTGAAGTTTTTCCAACCAAAACATTTAGTTTTACATTTCAATATCCAGCGGCCGTTGTAAAACAGCGAGTTGGAGTCAAAAATTTTATGCATTCAACATATCACTTCGAGCGAGGACATGTTCGGTTCCAGTACAATAGCGAGGAACTACGCATGCTAACGCACTTAACATCCTGTGGCGACCCACGATGGTCGAAATGAACTTTTAATGCATAAACTTCATTACTTTGGAACTCGATCGTGTGACATGGTCCAGGGATGTATATGCTGTATAAAGTTTATACTTTATCCATGTGTGTAAATGTTATGTGTATTATTTATTCCATTCTCGCACTACTATTGTATAGACTGGATGAGATAATCAAACATGTGCTGATCGTTTGGATGGTATGAATGCAGAATGGTGCGTACACGTTCTACGCAAGAGGTGGGAGGTCCAAGTCAGGTTCGCGGTGATGAATCTACACCTCCGGAGCAAACCACGACGAAGCAGCAACCACCTCCTCCACCGCCAGAACTTCCAAAAAATCTTGCGGAGTTTCTCGCTGCAGTACTCGGCTCGCTCGACGAGCAAACCAAGTTGCTGCGGGTGCTGGTGCAACAAAATGCATCCCGTCCAGGAGGACGCCAAGACAATGGGCAACGCCAGCCCCAACAGAGTTCATATTCGGACTTCCTGGCGACCCATCCACCGGTCTTTACAGAGGCCGAAGAGCCTTTAAAGGCGGACAGATTCATCTGCACTCTTGAGGCAAAGTTCGGTTTACTTCGGTGCACCGAACACCAGAAGGCGTTGTAAGCAGCACAACAGCTTCAAGGGGAAGCCGGTACCTGATGGGCGAACTACACCGCCTCCTTACTGGCTAGCCATGCTGTCACATGGACGGAGTTCTGGAAGGCATTTCGCCCCTATCATATACCTCTCCACATTATGGAGAGGAAGCTCCAGGAGTTTCTGGAGCTGAAACAAGGCGAGAGGACTGCTCATGAGTACTCCACATCATTCAACCGGCTGGCGCAGTATGCGCCAGAATTTGTGGGAATGGAGGAAGAGAAGTGAAACACGTTCTTCCGGGGCCTGGATTCTAAAATGAAGGTCCATCTCGCCCAAAGCAATCGCGTCACATTCAACGACCTTGTTAATGCCGCAATTTTATAAGAAAATGCTCAGCGCGAGCGCGGTTCTTATAAGAGGAAAGGCAGCACGCTGACAAGAAGCATTGGTGGGGCGCCACAAAAATACCCCGTGGTGTATCGCTCACCATCCGGTCAGAGATGGGAGCCACCGGTGCGACCGCCTCAGTTTCACGGTCGACAATATAATGCAACAAGCTTCCGACCATCGTATACACCACAGAAACAGCAGCAGCAAAGATTGGTCCCACGTGCGCCTCCGTTTCAACCGCGTGCACCGGGATTCCGTCCTCAATTCGGAGGGACCTCGACACCCTACACGTGCTTCAGGTGTGGCTGTGTCGGGCATATTGCGAAGGACTGCCCCGAGCAGCGACAGGGCAGGGGTGCAGCACCGTATCAGGGTGCAAATCAGCCCCGTAATCAGCCCAAGAAACCAGCACAAAAACCCGGCAATGTCCACCACTTAGCCATCGAAGACGTGCCGGAAGGCGAACCCGTCCTCGCGGGTATGTTTTCTTATTTAGATCATCCCGTAGTCATACCTTTTGACTCCGGTGCCACCCATAATTTCATAAGTCAATCTTATGTTATTAAGTATCAATTGCCGATCATCCCCACAAATAGTTCATACTTGATTTGCTCTCCGGGTGGAAAAATAACAGCTGATAGGATGGTCTATAGAGAACTATTACAATTGGGTGGGAATCTATACCCGACTTCTGTAATCATGTTAGAGAGTCCAAAACATGATGTCATTTTAGGAATGTCAAAGCTGCATCGCCATGGTGCTGTTCTTGACATCATTCCACATGTGGTTCCTTTAAACTCTCCACTTATGAACCACATGTTCTTATTCTTGACCATTCGGTTCAAGAAGATCCAGCCACATATAACACGGAAGCCACAAAACTTGAGGATATTCATGTGGTCCGTGAATATCCGGACGTATTTCTGGATGATCTTCCGGGCATGCCACCCAAAAGGGATGTCGAGTTCAAGATCAAACTTGTACCCGGGACAACACCGATATCACGGATACCGTACAAGATGGCTCCGAATGAGCTAGCTGAATTGAAGGGGCAGCTCAATGTTCTGATGAGTAAGTGTTTCATTCGACCAAGTTCCTTGCCATAGGGATGCTCGGCGCTGTTTGTGAAAAATAAGGATGAAACATTGAGGTTGTGTGTGGATTACCGACCTCTCAACGCCGTCATCATCAAGAATAAATATCCACTGCCCCGCATCGATATTCTCTTCGATCAGCTTGTGGGTGCAAGTGTATTTTTAAAGATGGATCTTCGCTCCGGATATCACCAAATCAAGATCCGAGCGGAGGATATCCCGAACGGCCTTCTCGATGAGATATGGGCTGTATGAATACGTCGTCATGTCATCTGGTCTCACCAATGCCCCGGCACATTTCATGTATCTCATGAACTCAGTGTTCATGCCGGAGTTGGACAAGTTCGTGGTAGTGTTTATTGACGACATCTTGGTTTATTCCAAGTCTGAAGAAGAACACGCCGAACACCTGCATATTGTGCTTCAACGATTGCGAGACCATAAGCTTTATGCCAAGTTCAGCAAGTGCGAGTTTTGGATCAGCCAAGTGCCATTTCTTGGTCATATTATTTCTGCAGAAGGCATTGCAGTTGATCCAAGCAAAACTGAACAAGTGCTGAAATGGAAGTCCCCCACATCTGTCCATGAAGTCAGGAGTTTCCTCGGTTTAGCGGGATATTATCGGAGATTCATCGCAAGCTTCTCCAAGCTTGCTAAGCCGATGACTGAATTGTTGAAGAAGGGGATCAAATATGTTTGGAGCTCACCATGTGAAGGAGCTTTCCAAGCATTGGTGAAGCATCTTACAACAGCCCTGTCGTTAGCTCAACAGGATACGACCAAGCCCTTCGACGTATATTGTGATGCGTCCGGTATCGGGCTTGGCTGTGTATTGATGCAAGGAGGATGAGTGGTCGCCTATGGCTCACGTCAACTTCGTAACCACGAGCAGCACTATCCGACTCATGATCTTGTGCTCGCATATGTGGTGCTGGCATTGGAAATGTTGAGGCACTATTTACTTGGGAACTTAGTGCACCTCTAAACTGACCACAAGAGTCTGAAATATATATTCACTCAAAAGGAGTTGAATATGCGGCAATGGAGATGGCTAGAGCTGATCAAAGACTATGAGATCGAGATTCACTACCATCCCGGTAAGGCAAATATGGTTGCTGATGCCTTAAGCCGCAAATATCATGTCAACAATCGGTCCATCACCCCACTTGAAGAGGAGGAGCCGAGTCTGTATTTGGTTCCATATGGGGCATTATATAATCTTGCTCTCGTCCCTACCATACGAGAGGAAATTATGGAACCTCAGAAGAAATACGTGGGAATGTCGCATATTCGGAGAAGAATGAAGAATGGCAAAATGAAATGCTTCCGATGGGATGAACACGACACTCTATGGTTTAAAGACCGTATAGTGGTACCCCGTGACATGAAGCTTCAGAAGAAAATCTTGGACGAAGCCCATTTGTCCAAGTACTCTATTCATCCGGCAGCAACAAGATGTACCATGATCTGAAAACCAGGTTTTGGTGGACACGGATGAAAAGAAAAATCGCAAAGTACGTATCCAAATATGATACGTGTCGGCATGTGACAGCCGACAATATGCGTAAAGCCGTACAACTGCATCCATTGAACATTCTGGCATGGACGTGAGAGGATATCAGCATGGACTTCATAGTTGGTTTACCTCCCACGTCTCACAAGCATGACTCTATTTGGGTGATAGTTGATTGACTAACCAGGTCGGCTCATTTTATCCCCATACATACAAAGTACATGGCCAAGCAATATGCGGAGCTGTATATTGCGAGAATCTTGTGCTAGCACGGTGTTCCCCGCACAATTATTTCAGATCGCGGTGCGCTGTTCGTCGCTCGGTTTTGGGAACAGCTGCATCTGTCATTGGGGACCAAACTGATACGAAGCTCCATGTATCACCCGCAGACGGACGGTCAAACTGAACGGGTGAATCAAGTGCTTGAAGACATGCTACACGCTTGTTCCATTCACCATGGTAGAGACTGGGATAATCATTTGCCGTTGGCGGAGTTTTCATATAATAATGGCTATCAAGCTAGCATAAAGATGGCACTGTATGAAGCTCTCTATGGCCGGAAATGCTGCACACCCCTCAACTGGTGTGAGTACGGCGAGCGAGTTATCTACGGCATTGAACTTGTGAATGAGGCTGAAGAACGAGTGCGAGTAATACAAGCCAACCTCAAGGCTACTCAATCTCGTCAGAAGAGCTATGCGGATAAAATACGCCGTCCTCTCCACTTCAACACCGGGGACCAAGTTTATATCCGTGTGTCTCCTATGAAGGGAGTTCATCATTTCATAGTGAAGGGCAAACTTGCGCCACGATTTCTTGGTCCATTCGCCATCATTGAAAAATGCGGAACCGTGGCCTATCGCCTGGAGTTACCGGCTTCACTCGCAGGAATTCACATCGTCTTCCACATCTCTCAGCTGAGGAAATGCCTCAAACCCTCGGCTGAAATCGGCACCGAAGACATAGAAGTTCTTCAACCGGACCTCACATACTTGGAGAATCCGATCCGGATTATCCATGAAAAGACTTGCGCCAAAAGAAACCGGACCTTATGGTTATACAAGGTCTTGTGGAGTAATCATACCGCTGATGAGGCGGCATGGGAAAGTGAGAACTATCTTCAAGCAAATTATCCGGAACTGCTATCATCGTATACCCCGTAAAGTTTCCCCACTTTGCTTTTTGTTTCGAATCTCTGGACGAGATTCTTTTTAAGGGGGGAGGGATGTAAAATCCCCAAAAAGTGGTAGCAAGAAGTTTAGCACATTTACACTTAGGAAAAATAAGGAGAATTAAATCTTTGAATTATAACGGTGTGAGTTCAAAGTGAGGATTCAAACTTCTTAAAAACTTCCAAACACGGAGATCTGAATTCCTAACTTGGATCTTAGGTCAAATATTCAACCTCCCAAATTTCAGCTCATTTGGAGGGGTTCTAATATTTGTTTGGGACTAAAAGAGGAAGCCCTCGAATCTGAATTTAAATTTCAGTTTCAAATCCCAAATTCCTCAATTTGCAGCTTTAGTTCCACAAATGTGTTCTCCACATTTGAAGGAGCACCCATGCCAAAATTCAGAAATATTTCAGCTGGGTTGCTATGTTTTTGGAACAATGCAAAGGGAGAATTCAAATTTCCATTTAAAATTCAAATAAGCAGAATAAGTTCAAATTCCACCCTAGAATTCAAATCATTTGAATTCAAAGATTTCAAACCATGACTTTGAGGTGAAGCAAGTCTTTTAATTGTGGGTAGCTGTGGAAACAGATCAGTGAAAAATTGATTCAGAAATGAGGGGTGGGACCGATCTGTCAGCCACACACTCTTCACAACCGACTCATTTCTTTGCCTCGGTGGCTTAGCGCGCCACCAAGCTGCGCTGTTGCCGGCGAGCTGCCTGCCTACTTGTTTCTCCAACCGGTGGCTGCTTTTATCTCTCCCACACGAAGCAACATCGAAGTTCTTCTCTCCCAGCTTGTACGTCTCGCTGCTTTGCTCCTGCGCGTGCGAAGAAACCCCCACCGACGCTCTCGGTGTTCCACCTCAAACACAGCGCCCGATCAATGGTTCCTCGAGATGCCAACACCGAAAAGAAGCGCCACAACGAGCTACCGTGATCTACCGCATCAACTCGGCCGTTCCTTGCCGCTGTGGACCGCCAATTGGAGTTTGCAGCGAGCTCCCGAGGTGAACCGGCGGAACGTCACTTCAGCTAACCGTCGACAGCCCCATCCAGCCACCCTCTACTCCAACTTCCTACACAAGAAAGGTGCGTGGGTAGCCCTAGATGGTAAAGCAGCAAGCCGTTTGGCAAATTATCCACCGTGTAGCTTGAATTTCACTCTTTCCCGAACCCTAGTGTAGAAGAGTCGAGCTCGGATTAAGCCCAAATTCGGGTTACACAAGCAACCAACCCTCAAGCTTACTTACACATAGCATCTACACTCCCTAGCATCCATCCTCGATGAAGAACCGAGGAAAACCATCAAGAATTTGCCATGTTCTAGCTGATTATCGCGCCGCCATTGGAAACCACCTCAGCTCACCATTGAACCCTAGTTTGCCGGCCGTTTCATCAAGTTAGGTAGCCCATTCTAGCTTCTCCATGATCCCTTGGTGCTCTAGAGCCCGAGAACCGATCTTTTGGTGGAGAAATGAAGCATCCCAACCTTGCCGGAACCCTAAACCTTGCTGTTGCCGGTGCGCAACGAATCCCGGTGAGCTACGGCCGCCGGCGACCCTCCCATCGTGTTCAGCGTCCCAAATAAGGGTGGGGGAGCGGCGAGCAAGAGGTCGGGAGGTGGCCGGGAAGGTCCTTCCAGCGACCCTCGCCAGAGGGCGTCGCCACTGCTCTGTTTGGCACGAGGTTGAAGATAAGGGCTGGCGAGTGGGACCCACTGTCGGTGTTTAAACTTTTCCAATATTTTCCAATTTTAGTTCAAACTTTGAAGAGCCATAACTTTGTGTAGGAATGTCCAAAAATTGTCAAATAAATTTAGTTGGATTCCTCTCAAAGAGTAATATCCATGGGTGCAGACCAATGTTTATGAAAATCCCTGGATTTGGCTCATTAATTCATTTAAGGAAAATGTTGTATGAGTTTTTACAGGAGTGATGTTTATTGGAAAATTCCTAAATTTAGAGGCATTGGACCTCATTTGCTTGGCCAAATATGGCGTCAATCCTTTATGTCTCTGAAAAATGGGAAAATGAACAGAGACATTTTCATATTTTTACCCAAACTTGAAAAGCCCATATCTCCCTGTTGGTAGCTCCAAAACTGGTGAAACAAGTTTTGTTAGAACCATGGAGACCTACCCTAGTTAGATCTTCTACTGTTAGCCATGTTAAAATTTCAGATTTGGGATCAAAATTTAGAGAATCCTTGGACTTGTGGAATTTGGAGACCACAAGGTTCAATGAAATTTCTCCAAATTTTGCTCAGATTCTCCTTAGAGAGTCTAGTATCCACTGGAAAATTCCCAAGTCAAATTAAGAATCCTAAACAGCAGTAGCTAGTAATAGGAGTTCATCTCTTATATAACATTAGCACTTATACATATATTTTGCAACATTTCATATAGTGTCTGAAGTTGAGGACACACCAGAGCCGTTGGACGTCCTCCCACCAGACGCTGACTTTCCGTTTAACTTGAAACCAGGCAAGCCCCAGTTTGCATTTAATTACCTTTTACAAAGTTTTTCATTTGTATCACTTATGTATAGGTTGAAATGTTTGCATTAGAGTTAAGGTGCTTGAAACCCCATTTGCATGACTTTAAATCCTATGAAGGGTTGGGTAGATTATAACTCGACATGTAGAGAATTTCATGCTAATGTTCTTAGGATCTCGGTAGAAGTCGAGTGGTTGGAGTCTACTCGTGACATAGGAATTTATTCACACGGATGAAAAGAGGTAGAGAATGACTTAAGAATGTGAAACTGAGACCCAGCAGGGGGATAGGATGCAGTGAGCGGAGGTCTCACGTGTGTAGCCCTGTTGGTGTCGATTGAGGACCAAGCCGTGTGCGGCCCTGCTGGACAAGTTTGAACAGTACCGGATGCATACTGGCATATGGGAAGCAGGAAGCCGATGTAATTGGTCAACTTGGGTGCCGAGGCTTACCCAACCGTTTTATAGGAGTGGGTTGAGGGTAGCAAGGTGTAAATCTGCCGGTGGGCACGGACATGCTCCACGTGGGGACCTCCTGCCCGTTAGGGAAGGACCGGTTCAGAATTAGGGTTGCCTTTGAAAGGTTGCTGCATACAACATAGTAGGAAGGTCTGAAGCACCCCACTTCTGAAAGTGGGTGTATGTGACATGTTATCCGGGTGTCTCCTGATTGCAATCACCGTCCCTCACGGTTATTTCACTACTGCTTGTTTACTGCACTGTGACGTAGTAAGAAGTGAAATAAGCCAAATGAATATGCTGCATTGAACTATTAATTTCTTGAAAACCTGTATGCTGTAGTTGTAGAGCTAATTAAGTTTATCTTCCACTTTGGGTATAACCACATCGGAGGAAAGCGTTTCTTGTTTGATTGTGGACTTCCGATATGAGGGCTGCCTAAGGCACATTAATCTGTTGCTATAAACTGAAAGTAAGGATTAACATGTAGGTGTGTCTTTATTGCAATGTCTTTATCCCATATTACTAATCGCTGCATGTAGAGTTCAATGATTAGGGTTGTCGGTTAAGCCTTGCTTAGCCATCGTGCTCATGGTTGCACTATTTTAGCTGTGTGCAGGTGAGAGTTAGGAGAAAGGGTCCGAGGATGAGGCGATATACCCCCGTCGGGGTACACGGCCGAGCTGGAGCCCTGCATGCCGCCGTGATCTCCGGTTGTATGTTGCTAGTGTGTAGCGTCCCCGGGCTGGACGGCTGCACTTTTGCTTACTTAAAATGAGAGTTTAGCTATGTATAATACTTCCACTGTATAAATAAGTTTGTAAAAGACTTCCTCTGTATTTTTATGTCAAAAAAGTTTTGTATGTTGTTCTTATTCTTTTCTTGTGTGCTATTGGGTGCCGCATCGCACGGCACCACCCTCTGCGATCCCGGAGTGGGTGAACCACGGGGTGGTCCCCACAGTGGCCCCCACAATAATCCAGCTACAGGAGAAGAGTGCTTTAAAGAGCAGGTGGAGTACTAGGCATGCGCACTACCGTCAACTGCCTGTGGAGTCGAAGTTGGAGCCCAGTCATTTTTAGTTTACTTCCACTGACATTTAGAGTCTTCCACTGCAGAATAATTAGATACCATGATTGAGACTTTGAGTTATTATAATAAAGTACTTAAGCACTATTTGTAACATGGTTAATGTTCTGAATTCAGTTTGTGAAGTACGTGTGTATGTGTGATGAACATCCTAGGCACACATGCGCATCACTTGGTTCATTCTCGGAACCGGGTGTCACAGATTGGCATCATATCCACTAGGATGCAAGCCTAGGTAGAATGGACACTCTAAAACACATAGGAACACCCTTCTAAACTGCTATTTTTGAAAATTTCTTGCTGCTGCATTTTACGTCAACTTAGCCATCACAAAGTGCTATTTTCTGCCCCTCTTTCTTCTTTTCTTTTGGACAGCCACACCCTCTGTTTTCTTGCTGAATAGCTGCTGAAATTTTGAATTTATTTCCTTCTTATCTATGTTTCTCATGTCTTATTTATATATGTCGGTCACTAGGAGCACAGCACGCATGACAACTCGTCCACCGCCACGTGGAAGTACACTTAACCCCATTGAGGTGTCCAATGGACCATATTCGGAGGAGGTAAAGATGGAACCTCATGATGAAGATGAAGTCAATAGCGCTATGCATGAGGATGAGGATGCCGAAGAGGTGGAACCAATCGAAGATGACATGGAAGACGAGGTACAGGAAGAACAGCGCTGGTACACCCAAGAATTCACTTGTAAAAATGTTCATCACATCCCCACACCACAGCTCAATTGGTGGATATCTCATGAACATTTGTGAAGAGCATGTAAACACTATCAAGAGCGTGATTAGAGGAAAAACCCATCATTCTAAAAAGTAGGAGCTCACACACATAAACATGAGAGGATGAGTTCAACATTTGGTCCTAAATACTTTTAGGAGTGCTCATGTCAAGTTTCATGCAAATTCGATCCCTTTTGAGCCACTTTTGGAAATGAAAGTGCATCTAGTCATCCCTTGTGGGTTTTGATTTATTTATGACAAACAAATGAGACCCTAACAAAATTGTTGAGATGAGCGCAGGTTCTTAAAGAAATTAGGAAGAAAGCGCAAAAAGAAAGGAGAAGGAGGATCCAAATTGATAAGAGCTCAGGAGCTGAAAAGATTAGATTACTTAGTATAGAGTGTGTTGGAGAAACACACCCCAAGAGCGCAAGTGAAAGACATCATACTAACTGCACAAAAATCAGCATGTGGATTTCTTTCTGACTAGACAGCAGACTAGTCCGATATGGATCGGACTAGTCCGATTTTGTCTCTGGATAGACAACGGACTAGTCCACACTCTTACGGACTAGTCCGGTATCTCACAACACTTAGGGTTTTCCACACGCCGCACAACGGACTAGTCCGGAGTCCACCACGGACTAGTCTGGACATCGCAAACCCTAACGTAACCATTGGAAACCCTATTATAAAAAGAGGTGTATGGCCATACCACCATAACTTTTCGACCCCCTGCGCCGTCACACCTCCCAAGAGCCAAAAATTCACATCTCTCCACATATTATAACCCAAAAAGGATCAAATCTTTGGGGATTAGCAATTGATCAAAGGAGAGAATTGTTCTACACATCTTGAGCTATTGGGTTTGATCTCTCGCACACTCTTGTTCGTTTATTGTTCATCTTTTGAGTGTGTTTGGTTGTGTTCATTCATTGTAATTCTTAGGGAGATCTGAACTTGTGATAAGGCCCCTAGAACGATTTATTTGCCCTTTGTGATTGGTGGAAGAGAATCGACATCCGTGGCGATTCGACGAGGGTAGGGTTGGTGAAGATCCGGTACTTAGTGGACTCCTCAACGGGGACGTAGATTTCCTTCGTGGAATCGAACCTCGGGATAAAATCTTGTCTCTCACTCTTGTTCATTTATTGTTCATCATATTCTAGTGTTTAATTAATCTTGTGAAATTCACATTGAAGCATTGAAATCAAAGTTGATCTCTATCATTCATTGTTTCACTGTTGTAATACATCAAAGCTCTTAATTAATTTCCGCCGCACTCTACCAAACTAGTCTGATTTCCCTGTATTTGATAAACCTACTAAGTGTTTCAGGGATTAACAAAGCGTTGAAAAGCCTATTCACCATCCCTCTAGGCTACATTCAATTGGTATCAGAGCCAAACTCTTCAAAAGAGACTCACCGCTCAAAGAGACGATGTCAGACGTCAAGGATGTACACAAGAAGGTCGACGATGAAAAGAGTAATGATGAAAGGACTCAAAAGCTAAAGAAGCTACTCGACACCATTCAAGACTGTGAGGACGATGATGAGGAGGTGCTCCAACTTAAGGCTCTTCTACGAAAGAAGGCAATCTCTCCAAAAGGAAAGAAGAACACCTCTGATGAAAAGAAGAAGAAAGGGGGTAGTCACACAGACTACTCCCGATATCCTTTTGATTATGAACGTTTGAATTCTAACAATAGTCATTACTTGTCAATTCCTCTAGGGAAAGCACCTTACTTTGATGGCAATGACTATTCAATGTGGGGACAAAATATGAAAATGCACCTTATATCTCTTAAACCAAGTTTGTGGCATATAGTGTGTAAAGGAATAGATATCCCGGATGATGATGAAGAGCTGACTCTAGGCCAAGAACAAGCCGTTCGTCGGAATGCTCAAGCTGTAGCTGTGATCACGTCATCACTGAGCCGAGACGAGTTCACCAAGGTGGACGGACTCAAAATTGCCAAGGAGATATGGGACACACTACAAACTGCACATGAAGGTGACCGTCATGTACGCGAAGCCAAAATAGAAATGATTGAAGGTGACTTGGGAAGATTCACGATAGAAGAAGATGAATCACCATAAGATATGTACAATCGACTGAAAAATCTTATCAACAAAGTCCTAGCTTATGGCAGCAAAAAGTGGAATGATAATGAGGTCGTGAAGTTGATTATGAGAGCATTCATGCCTCGCAACGTGACTCTTTGCTCTAGAGAAAGCCCCGGGTACCTGAAAATGACCCCAGACGAACTTCTTGGCAAGATCATCAACTTCGAAATGATGGAGAAGCAAGCCAAGCATGTCAAGGAAATTGCCGATCTCACATTGGCAAATAAGAAAGGAGTTGCTTTGAAGTCAACCTGTAAACTCGTACCAAAAGAAGCCCGAGAAGCTCACGGAGAAGACGACAGTGATAATGAAAGTAGTGATACGATGAAGAAGACATGATCTTGTTCATGATGAAGTTCAAGAAAATGATGAGAAGAAGAAAGGGTAGCAGCTCAAACGAAGTAAGACAAAGGGACAAACAAAGACCCAAGATCAGACGGATGTGCTATAACTGCGGAGAATACGATCACTTCATAATAGATTGTCCATATTAAGAAAACAAGAAGAAGACTAAAGACAACAAGCCTCAACCAAAGAAAATGTTCAAGAAGAAGAAGCAATATGGCCAAGCACATCTAGGGAAGGAGTGGGACTCCAATGCTGAATCCTCATCCGAAGAAGAAGAGGAGATGGCCACCATAGCCATAAACAAGACTATCAAGAAATCCACTCTCTTCCCAACCATGGGTGCATGGAAGGACACCGACAACACTTGTCTAATGGCAAAGGAAGGTAAAAGAAAGGTACCAACTAAATCTTCCCTCTCGCATTCTTTTACTAGTGATAGTGATACTTCTAGTGAGGATGATAGCAGTGATGAAAATGAATATATGCTTAGGGGTTTAGACAGAAAGACAGCTGCTAAGATGAAATTTCTATTTGATAAGTCGTTGATATGGAGAAGTTAGTCAATCATCAGGAAGATATGATCATCACCCAAAAGGAGGAGTATCTTGAGATTGAAAAGCTTCTTGAACTTGAAAAGGGGCCAAGTAAATCACTAGAACTTGAGTTAGCTTCAAGCAAGGAAGCTTGCTTGAAGTTAAAAGACTCAAACACCACCATCAAGGATGAACTTGCTAACTTAACCAATGTTAACAAGATCCGTGAGGTACAAGTTGAGTCACTCAAGCAAAGTGGTTCTTCATCCACTTCAAGCTCACCTTCTCAACATATAAAATCTGAAACTAGTATTACTTGTGCTTGTGCCAAAAGTGACACTAACTTGAATAAAAAGCCAAACTCGACAAAGGACAAGCAATCTTCTCAAAGTGGCATATTTGATGAGGAGAAGATCAAGTATGCACGCAGTGCATACTCGGTCACAAGACCTCCTAATGTCAAATATGGCATTGGATATTCTTATGGTGAAAAGTAAAACACTAGAAGCCACAAGAATAACAAGGGTTGCATTGCCTTTGTCAAGGGAAACTCTTCTCAAGTCAGTAAACTTAATAATGTTGATAAATCTAACACTGTGAACACATATGAACAACAACTTCTATTTAGAACTTTTGATGCTTCATATGTACTTATGAAAAATAATTTTGGAAGATTTTATGCTAAATATGTTGGGCCACGCCATGGGAACATCAAGTCTGATGTGTGGGTGCCCAAATCACTTGTGACTAACCTCAAAGGACCCAAGCAAGCTTGGGTACCTAAGACCAAGGCATAAATTTTTTTGCAGACTTATTCATCCGGTGGAGCAAAATGGGTGCTAGATAGTGTATGCATGAATCACATGACCGGAGAAAGAAGAATGTTCATGGAATACGAAGAAATTGAAGAACCAAGCGAAGGCATTTACTTTGGTGACAATAGTCAAGGAAAAGTGCTTGGTACCGGTAAAATTGTAATTTCATCACAACATACTCTCTCTCTCATGTTTTACACGTTGACTCCTTGGATTATAACCTTTTGTCCATATCTCAATTATGTGACAAGGGTTATAATTGCTTATTCACTAATGAGGGTGTGACTGTCTTTAGAAGGAGTGATAACTCAACTGCATTCAAGGGTGTGTTGAAGGGAAAACTTTCTCTAGTTGACTTCAACAAAGATAAAGCCGAACTTGACACATGCTTGATTGCAAAGACCAACATGGCTTGGCTGTGGCATAGACGGCTAGCACATGTTGGTATGAGGAATCTTCAAAAACTCCTCAAAGACGATCACATCCGAGGTTTAAAGGATGTTGTTTTTAAGAAAGACAGGTCGTGTAGAGCGTGCCAAGCAGGGAAGCAAGTAGGAGCACCCCATCCCGTGAAGAATGTCATGACTACAACAAGACCGCTTGAGCTCCTCCACATGGATCTATTTGGTCGAATTGCTTACATAAGCATCAGCGGTATTAAATACGGTCTAGTCATTGTTGATGACTTTTCACGCTTCACGTGGGTTTTATTTTTGCATGATAAGACAGAAACTCAAGGAACCCTCAATAAGTTCATCAAGCGTGCCCAAAATGAATTCTCATTGAAGATCAGGAACATACAAAGTGACAATAGGACAGAATTCAAGAACACCCAAGTTGAGGAGTATCTAGACGAAGAAGGGATAAAGCACGAATTTTCAGCACCATATACTCCTCAACAAAACGGAGTAGCTGAAAGGAAGAACAGAACTCTCATTGAGATGACGAGGACAATGCTCGATGAATACAAGACTTCAGACAGGTTTTGGGCTGAAGCGGTTAACAACGCTTGTCACACCATAAATAGACTATACCTTCATCGGTAGCTCAAGAAAACATCATATGAACTACTCACGGGTAACAAGCCAAATATTTCATATTTTTGAGTTTTTGGTTCAAAATGTTATATTTTAAACAAGAAGCCAAGGGCTTCAAAGTTTGCTCCGAAGTCCGATGAAGGTTTCTTACTTGGCTATGATTCGAACTCCTACGCTTATCGTGTCTTCAACGAAACCTCTGGACTTGCTGTAGTAGCACGTGACGTATTGTTCGATGAAACTAACGGCTCTCAAGAAGAGCAAGTTGATCAATGTGTGCTAGATCAAGAAAAGCTCCATGTCAAGTATTGAGAAGAATGGCATTGGGCGATGTTCGACCACAAGTGCCACCTTCAAATGCGAATGAAAAAATGAACCACAGGTGAAGGAAAATGATCAAGGGGGAGCTTCCATACAAGATCAACCTCAAGAAAATCAAGAAGATCAAAATATCAATGAGGGAAACTATCCATGTGGAGAAGAAGATGATAATGAAGATTCAAGACCACAAGTGCCACATCCAAGAGTACACCAAAGCATCCAAAGAGATCACCCCGTCGACAATATAATCGGTGACATCCAAAAGGGAGTAATAACTCGATCTCGCATAGCTAATTTTTGTGAACACTATTCTTTTGTATCTTGTTTGGAACCATACAGGGTTGAGGATGCATTAAAAGATCTGGATTGGGTGATGGCAATGCAAGAAGAATTGAACAACTTCAAAAGGAACTAAGTGTGGGAGCTTGTTGGAAGACCCAAGTCCAACGTCGTCGGCACTAAATGGGTCTTCCGCAACAAGCAAGATGAACATGGCGTGGTAACAAGGAACCAGTCACGACTTGTGGCAAAAGGGTACTCACAAGTCGAAGGTTTGGATTTCGACGACACTTTTGCTCCGTAGGTAGGCTTGAATTGATTCGTATATTACTTGCATATGCTACTCACCATGATTTCAAGATTTATCAAACGGACGTAAAAAGCGCCTTTCTCAACGGACTGATCAAGGAGGAGGTGTACATGGAGCAACCACCTAGTTTTGAAGATCAAGAGCACCCCGACTATGTGTTCAAACTGCGTAAGGCTCTCTATGGCCTCAAACAAGCTCCTAGAGCTTGGTATGAGTGCCTTAGAGATTTTTTGATTGAAAATGACTTCAAGATTGGAAAAGCTGATTACACCTTGTTCACTAAACACTTTGATGATGATCTCTTCATTTGCCGAATCTATGTTGACGATATTATATTTGGTTCAACTAACTAATCCTTTTGTCAAGAATTTAGTAAGATTATGACAGATAGATTCGAGATGTCCATGATGGGAGAGTTGAGGTACTTTTTGGGATTCCAAGTGAAGCAACAAAAGGATGGGACGTTCATAAGCCAAACAAAGTACACTCAAGACATTCTCAAGAAGTTTGGAACGGACAAAACAAAGCTCATAAAGATTCCCATGGTGACAAATGGACACTTGGATCTCAATGAGGACGGACCAAATGTGGATCAAAAGGTATATCGTTCCATGATTGGCTCCTTACTTTATTTATGTGCATCTAGGCCTGATATCATGTTGTGTGTATGTTTGTGTGCAAGGTTTCAAGCCAATCCTAAGGAATGTCATTTGATAGCCGTTAAGAGGATTTTGAGATATTTAGTTCATACACCCAACCTAGGCCTTTGGTATCCCAATGGTTCAAAATTCAATCTCATTGGATACTCCGATGCAGATCTTGTCGGATGCAAGGTAGATAGAAAAAGTACTTCCGGTACTTGCCAGTTCCTAGGTAGATCCTTAGTTTCTTGGTACTCCAAGAAACAAAATTCAATTGCCTTATCCATGGCCAAAGCGGATTATGTTGCAGCCGAGAGTTGTTGTGCACAACTCCTTTGGATGCGACAAACTCTAAAGGGATTACGGTTACAATATGAGACGTATTCCACTCCTTTGTGACAATGAGAGTGCAATTAAAATTGCCCATAACTCTGTTGAGCACTCTAGAACCAAACACATAGATATCCGGCATCATTTTTTGAGAGATCACTCAATGAAAGGAGACATAGCCATTTCCCCCTCAACACTGAAAAACAGCTAGCCGATATCTTTACCAAGCCACTTGATGAAAAGCGCTTTTGTGAGCTCCGAAATGAACTAAATATCCTTGATGCTCGAAACGTGGCTTGAAAACTTGCATACCTGTATGCCATCCTCAAAATCATGATAATTGTGTTGAAAAATCATCTCTCTCTATTTCTCTCCTAAAAACTATGTTAGTTACTTGATCTTGATGAATTATGATCATAGCTTGATTGTTGTATGTTTACTGATCATATTCATCAATAATATTTGTGTGTCTTTGTCCCCTATTCCTTAATAGGAACCTTTGAATATATATATATATATATATATATATATATATATATATATATATGTTTTGTACATTTCTGTACAAGGGACCACGGACTAGTCCGGTTCGACCACGGACTAGTCCGATATTTCGACTCCATAACCCTAGGGCCGGCTCAAACCTAATCTTCTTCATCCTCACAACTCCTCCCACGCTCTCTCTCCTCACTCAAGTGCTCCCAAGGCGGATTTGAGATTTCTCCATCAAAACCACCCAAATCTCCGTGGGAATTGATCCCCACTGCAAAGGGATCGAAGACCCCGGACTAGTCCGCATCAAGAACTCCTTCAAACGCCTCGAATTGAAGGATTCGGTAAACTTCCCTCCAAACCCTAGAACCTTCGATTTTCCTTGTTTTTTCTCAATTAGCTTAGCTCCTCCAGTCAATACATGCTCTATTGATGTATTCCATGTACCCTATATCATATTTGCATTGAATAACCTCAAATTTCGACAAGTTAGGGCTTGAGCAGCCTCATAACAGACTAGTCCATTATTAGGGCGGACAAGTCCGGTACTCCGGACTAGTCCGACCCTGAACACCGGACTAGTCCGGTATGCCATGATCAGAATCTTAGCTTATGTCAATTCAACGCAATCCCTTGTCATCCTTGATTATTCACATCTTTATATCTTCCTTGTCAGAAATCATGTTGGAATCGAATGAGAATCTCTCCGACTTTGAGGCTGAGATGGATCAAGATCAAGATGTGATGTCGCATATTCCGAAGTCTCGCTCCAAAAGGAGACAAGATCGTGCTGCCGAGCCCTCGCTCACCCCACCTAGGGTTCGCTGAAAGGTTACAATCAAGATACCAGCTTCAAGAGCAAATATGGCTGATTCTAGCTCGGCGGCTCAACGCCAAACCAAGGGCAAGGGAAAGGGGCTTGCTTCCGGCTCGATTGGTCCCCTTAAGATGACAGCTTCAAGGCAGAGAAATAGGGATCCCTCGGAGGAGAAGTTCAATGGCAAGGGGAGTGATGTGGCATTGAACCTGAGGAAGGTTGACGCATATAGCTCCGGCAAAAAGGCAGCAGAAAAAAGAGTTTGGAGCAAATTTCACTCGGACTATTACAGTTCGGTGTACCTCCAAATGAAGACTCCAGTGGTCTGCAGTCAATGGATCGACTGGACATACTTTGAAAGGAAGATCTATGAAGCCTTTGAGGAGGTAATAGAGGCTGCAGAGAGACACAGACTCAAGGACTTGCTCTCCTTCAGATACAACTAGAATGATGAGATCATCGCCCAGTTCTATGCAACTTGCCACTTTGCCCATGATGGAGAAGACAAAGTGACTTGGATGACACATGGATCCAAGTACACAATTTCTTATACTGAGTTTGCCAGACTGCTGCACCTTGAGGACACCGGCAATGATGAGATTGTGATTCACAGTCTTGGAGTTGTGGAGACGGACAAGATGGAATTCCTCTATGATACTCGACTCCCATTCAATTCTCCCTCAACCAAGAACATGAATCCCTTCTTAATTGTTCTCAACAGAGTGCTCCGGAAGACCATTGCTCCAGAGGATGGGGACGCCGGGAGTGTCCAAGGTTACTTGAGAACCTTGATGAAAGTAATCAGCGGGAGGAGAAGATTTGATATCTTCGGTTACATTTGGAATGACATGGGGAACATATCCTACACACTAAACCGTTCCTGTGGCTATGAACCATACTTGATGTTCATGATTGAAAAAGTCACAGGAATTGAGTTTGTGAAGGATGTGGAGCACACTGCTCTAAGGCCTCAGAAGCCTCCTCAAGTCTCTCTCCTAGCTGCTCCCTCACCTGGCTCACCTGAAGAACAGGAATTGAGAGCTCAAGAAGATGCAAGGCCTTCATCCAAGACTAGGGCCTCTCCACACAAAGGGACCTCTAGTGGAATTATGAAGTATTTGGCTGCTATTTTTAGTTCTTGCCGCAAAAATGAGGTGAAGCTTCACAAGATGAACAAGGCAAGAAAAGAAGAAATGAGATACATGAAGGCCAATGTCAAAGCAATATGCCAGAAACTGGAGATTCAGCCCAATGGATCTCCAGTCATCTCAGAGAACTCTGCATCTGACTTCACGGAGCTTCCTCCTCTCTCTCCATCAGAGCGTGCCTACTTTGGCACAATGAGTGGTCCTCCTCCCCCTCCTCAGCCTGATGATGAAGACGACGAAAGGACCGACAGCGAGGAGTGAGCCGGCGACGACAAGTAGATCCCTCCTCTCCTTCTTTTTGGTGCCTTGATGCCAAAGGGAGAGAGATTAAGGGGGAGTCTTAGGTCGTAGACTCTTCTTTTCATGTCCTAGTTTGAGAAATGAGTTTTTTTGTAAGACATGTGCTGTCATTATGCTTTTGTAAGACTTATGCTATAACTATGCTTTTGGACATGTAATGTGAAATGATAACTATGTTATGCTTATGGTTAATGGTGTATGTTTAAAACTGTTATGTAGGATTGAGGCTCTTGATGATTTTATGATTATGCTCATTATGATATTCACATCAAAATTATTGCTCACACAGATAGTTTTTCACCCCACCATAAAGATTGCACATATGTCTTATGTCTACATTGCCTATTTTGTCCAAAGCTCATATGTGCACACTTTATGAAAATCTGAATTTTTTTGTCATATTTGTGTGATCTCAATTGGTTGTCATCAATCACCAAAAAGGGGGAGATTGAAAGTGCATCTAGGCATCCCTTGTGGGTTTTGGTTGATTTATGACAACCAAATGAGGCCCTAAAAAATTTTTGAGATGAGCGCAGGTTCTTAAAAAAAATAGGAAGAAAGCGCAAAAAGAAAGGAGAAGGAGGATCCGAATTGATAAGAGCTCAGGAGCTGAAAAGATTAGATTACTTAGTATAGAGTGTGTTGGAGAAACACACCCCAAGAGCTCAAGTGAAAGAAATCACACTAACTGCACAAAAATCAGCATGTGCGGACTAGTCCGATATCAACCGGACTAGTCCAATTCTCTTTCTGACTAGAAAAAGGACAAGTCCGATATGGACCGGACTAGTCCGATTTTGTCTCTGAATAGACAATGGACTAGTCCGCCGTCTTACGGACTAGTCCGGTATCTCACAACACTTAGGGTTTATCACACGCTGCACACTGGACTAGTCCGGAGTCCACCATGGACTAGTCCGGACATCGCAAAACCTAACGTAACCATTGGAAACCCTATTATAAAAAGAGGTGTACGGCCATACCACCATAACTTTTCGACCCCCTGCACCGTCACACCTCCCAAGAGCACAAAATTCACATCTCTCCACACGTTCTAACCCAAAAAGGATCAAATCTTTGGGGATTAGCAATTGATCAAAGGAGAGACTTGTTCTACACATCTTGAGCTCTTGGGTTTGATCTCTCGCACACTCTTGTTCATATATTGTTCATCTTTTTAGTGTGTTTGGTTGTGTTTATTCATTATAATTCTTGGGAGCCCTCAACTTGTGAGAAGGACCCTTGAACGATTTATTTGCCCTTTGTGATTAGTGGAAGAGAATCAGCCTCCGTGGCGATTCGACGACGGTAGGGTTGGTGAAGACCCGGTCCTTAGTGTACTCCTCAATGGGGACGTAGATTTCCTTCGTGGAATCGAACCTCGGGATAAAATCTTGTCTCTCACTCTTGTTCATTTATTGTTCATCATATTCTAGTGTTTAATTAATCTTTGAAATTCACATTGAAGCATTGAAATCAAAGTTGATCTCTATCATTCATTGTTTCACTATTGTAATACATCTAAGCTCTTAATTAATTTCTGCTCCATAGGGTACTAAAAGTGAACATATTGATCAACCTTGATCTATCTAGTCCACACATACCGGACTAGTCCGCACAGTACCGGACTAGTCCGATTTTTCTCTGAGTAGAAAACGGACTAGTCCGCACTCTACTGGACTAGTCCGATTTCCCTATACTTAATAAACCTACTAAGTGTTTCAGGGATTAACAAAGCGTCGAAAAGCCTATTCACCCCCCCTCTTGGCTCCATTCAGGAAACATTTGTGAAAAGGGCTATTTTAATGCAAATTCAAATTTTAGCCAGTTTTTATCACTTGAATTCAAAAGTTGACTTCAGGTTCAATCTCAGCACATTTTCTGAGTTAGTCCGCCAATTTTCATCCTCATCGGAGTTCATCTTGTCGGGAGCAATACTTGGATCAATTCAAACTGAAATTTAATTTTCAAATTCAAATGTAAACCAAATGTAGCCAAACCAATTTCAATTTGGTGAATTCAAATTTACTCACTGACTTGGTGGTTAAGGTTACCATTTAAGTGTGAGTAGATTGGATATTTGCACCAACAAATGAAATAGAGAGAAGGGGGAGAGAGGGCCCAGAAGTCAGTCTGATCACCAGAGGGAACCATCTCTATTTTGCTTCGGGCTGTTGCCGAGAGCGCAGCAAGAGCGTTGCCTCCTCACCCTGTTGATCGCACGCGTGCACCAGAGCTTGTTCTGATCAGTTTGCGATCCTTCTGATCGCCCACGTACGCTGCACAACCAAACTTCACTTCCTTCCCCAGCTAGCGCCGCTCTGTTCAGCTCCCGCGTGCAGAAACAGCCACCGGCGACCGTGCCTCCAATCCTTCAGCAAACACCGGCGCCAATTACCGGTTGCTCGGGGGCTATACAGCAAAAAGGAGCGCCAAGACGTGCTCTAGCTACTCCCCGCGCTACACCGAAGCTCTTGCGCTCTGTTGCTGGCAATCTAACCATCGCAGCCGAGGACCGGGGAGGAACCAGCGGAGTATTGCTTCGGCTCACCGTCGACAGCCTCCTACGGACACCCTATCCTTCAACTTGCTACACAAGAAAGGTGTGTGGGGGAGTTCTAGATGTTGTAGCTGCAAACCATTCTGCAAATGATCCACCGTGTAGCAAGAATTTTAGAAAGTTCTGAACTCTAGTGCAATGTACCGAGTTCGGCCAAAACCGAAAATTCGGTTTACACGTTGAATCAATGGTCAAGATAGCTCGCAAGTAGCTTCTACACCTCCTAGCATCCCTCCTCGAGGAAGAACTGAGTACAACCATCAATAAATTCTTGATTTATAGCAACTTTCCTAGCCGCCGGTGCAAAAACGCCTTGGGTCACCGTCGAGAGTGGATTTGTAAGTATTTTTAGCTTCCGAGACTGCTCATGTCGGGTTCCTCGTGATCCACTGGTGCTCCACGAGCAAACCGTGACCCTTCTTGTGCCTTAGAGAGTGAGAACTACCTCGTCGGAACCCTAGCCACCGCGGTTGCCATCGCACGGTCATTTCCGGTCACTGCCGGCAAACTCAGACACCCGAGGCAAGTTCCACGTTGCGAGACAGGGCTAAGCGGCCATTTTCACCCTGGGGGCGGCCGGGAGATCACTTCAGGTGATCTTCTATGGAGTGCGCTGCCGCCGAGCGCTCGGGCGTGCGCGAGGAGGAAGAAGGCGTGTGGTGGGGCCTGCACGCAGGGTTTAAATATTTCTAGGATTTTCAGATTTCGGTTCAATTTCAAATAGCCATAACTTTTGCTAGTTAGGTGGGTGTGAGTTGTCTTGTGTGCGTAGCCCTGTTGGGAATTTTTTCTGGAGATTGCTTCTATGGAAAATTCTGAAAATTGGCCAGGAGGTTCATTTGAAAATACTTGAGTCACAGGAAAAATTTCAGATCCATCCAAGTTCATTTAGTGCCCCTAATGGTGTGATTAAGTGAATTGCCCTGAGAAAATAGAAACATGTACAGAAATTTTTTAGTTTCCAGAAAGTAATGGTTTTATCCATGAAAATCCTTGGAAATCCATAGAAGCTCTAGAATTGACCATTTATACTTTTATTTCTGCAGAACTCAAATGAGCTTTGTTTCGAATGAAATTTGGTAAAGTCTTTGGTTAGGTCCTTACCAAGCCACCATAAAAATTCTAGAGCCAAAGGGGATGTCTAGTTAGAGTTATGGCCTTTACATACTAAATTTAACACATTGCATATAAATTGACATATCGGTTAATTTGCTTACGTGTAGTCGCTGAAGGCGAGGATACCCCGGAAGTGTTGGAATTCCTACTTCCAGACAAGATGCTAACATCTGACAACAGAAAAAAGGCAAGCCCCGGTTTGCATTTATCAAGTTTTATAAAGTTTTGTTTTATATACACGTAGCTTTAGGTATGTTTGTGCACTAGGTGTAGGATTGATGGAACCCCAATTGCATAACCAGATCATTCCAACAAGAGTGAGGGTAGTGTCTAATTCCTCGAGTAGTCAGGCTGTTCTTAATGTTCATAGAACTTCGGTACAAGTCGAGTAGTTGGAATCTACTCACGAGTATAGGGTTTGTCACACGGGAATTGGTTCGAGTTGTGAGAAAACTTTAGTAAGAATAAACTGAGGCTAGGCAGGGGCTAGGACGCAGCAAGAGGATGTCTTGTGTGCGTAGCTCTGTCCGTGTCGATTTAGGACCAATTCGTGTATGGCCCCGCTGAGCAAGTTTGAATGTACCGAAGGCATATCGGATATATGGGGTCCGATAAATAACATATTCCTCTGGGTGTCAAGGCATAATGCACCGATTTATAGGTGTAGGTTGATGGCAGAAAGGTGGAAATCCGCCAACAGACATAGAGAGATGCTTCGTGTAGGGAACCTCCTGTCCATTTGGGTGCGACCGGTTCGACGTTTGGGCTGTTTGGTGAAAGGTTGTCCCGTACGACATCGAGTGAGTGTGCTGTGCAGCTCCACGGGTGGGCGTACGTGATGTGCTATTCGGGTATCCCTTCAGGTGTATACCGCTTATTCACTGTGTTGTGACGTAGAAAAATTATGGAATATTGTGATTCAATTCTGCTGATATGTATAAATTGTATGGCTACATGTGTGCCACCAAATATTGCTCACTAAATTTCAGATTCATGAACCATTAAATTGTGGCTAAAAGATGAACTAAGGATGAAGTTGTAGGCGTGTCCGTTTGCTGCAATTTCCTATCCTATCTTCGTTATGACCTGCATGTAGAGTTTCATGTGTAGGCGCGTCGGTTAAGACTTGCTGAGCCATCGTGCTCACGGTTGCTGCTATGAGTGTTTTGCAGGTGAGAACTACCACACAGACTCGGGGTATGAGTCCACCGGTGAGGGCTACCCTCCGTCGGGGACCTCGGCTGAGTGGGGGCCGTACACGCCGCGCTGAGCTGAGGAGTGGAGCTAGTGTGGGTTGTCCATGGGGCTGGACAACCGACTTTTACTAGTTAGGTGGGCGTGAGTTGTAAAAATTTAGCTTCCGCTGTTGTAGACTATGTAGATAAATGTAAACTGAAGGTTTGTACTAGTTTGTACACATTCAGTTTGTTTTCGATGTAATACCATGTGTTCCTTATGGTGTGTGCTGTCAGGTGTCGCATCGTGCGGCACCACCCTCTGAGATCCTGGGCGTACGGGCTCCGGTCCGTACGGGAATCGCATTGGGTGGTGCCGTGTTATGCGGCACCCAACAGCACACATATAAGGAAATTGTATTACATAATTCAAAAGCGGAAACTTACAAGTGTTCTTTGTAAATAGTTTACATCAAATAGCTACAGCGGAAGTCTATGAACAGCTCACGTCAAATAACTAATGAGCACTCGGGAAGAGGCCCTCTCTGTGAAGGCCCAAACCCGATCACGGGGCCGTGCCGCTCGCCCGGGAATCGCATTGGGTGCTGCCGTGCGATGCGGCACCCAATAGCACACATAATAAAGCGTCATATTACATAAATCAAGCGGAAGCTTACAAAGTATGAATTTTACAAATACTTCTCAAAATAATCTACAACGGAAGACTGATACATCTCACGTCACATATCTATGCTAAGTAACAGAGAAGACGTCCAGCCCGCGGACCCTTCTCACTAGCGACACGATCACAATAGCAGCGGTGGGGTTTCTCACTAGTGATACGATCACAGTAACCTACTCTAAACCAAACCCCAGGGTTTTTCTGGGTCATGCATGTGGAGTGTCATACCAACCTAGCCATAATGCAAAACTAATGTTCTAGACAATATAAAGTGTATACAAATAAAAACTTGTAAATTTGGATGCAAACTGGGGCTTGCCTTTGTTTTGCAGGGGACTAGTATATAATGTTCAGTTAGTGACGACCACTTGAGGCTTGATCACTCGCCTTCATCCCGCTTTGATCTCCACTCCAATTGTATCACAATCTTCACGTAGATGCTACACGTGATGAATATGCATATGCATTTAAATGTAATAATTTTGCTAACAAGTTCTAATGACAAGTTTAAAAACTGGAACTCTGTTTAACAATTTAAAATGACACTGGTGCTACGGTTTGGGTTTGGGTTAATCAAAACTATCAAGGGCTAAGTGTTTTCCCCACTTGTGTTTTGAGCACCTAAAGAGGTTAAACAGAACAGTGGTGATCCAGAGCTCCAATGGAGCTGAAAATTTTCATGTGAGTTCCTTGTCACTAGAAAATGTTCTGAACCAAAAATTAGCAATTTTCATTGAGTGGTTTATTCAGAACAATTCTCCAAGCAATTAGGCAAAAAGAAATTAATTCTGAAGTAACTCACATGTTCATGTCAAACTTAGCGAACTAAAATTTCAATTAGAGTTCATGGAGCCTGCATGAAGTTTCCTAGGATTTTTGGAGCTAAGAATTGCCCATAACTGAATTTCCAAGTTTTGGAAATTCTCTGTAAATGTTTCTGTATCCATTTGAACACAGCAACTTAAAATCTGAATTCTCCTAATCAAATAAACTCCAAATCAGCTGAAATATTTACAGAAACTCATTAACATCCTAAATAAAATTCTGGCAAAATTTGAGGGTTTTTGGATGAACCAAACTTCCTCTAAAATTCTTTTGCTGAAGAGATTTAAAGAATTTTTCAGAATTAAATATTGACTTTCATACTAATTGGGTTGCATATTTGGATAGAGGTTTTGAACCTGAATGTAACCCAAATTGAATCACTAAATTTTGAGTTCCCTAGCAAAAGATATGTTCATTTAAAGTTTGAACCAAATCTGTCATTTGAAATAATTTGAGGAAAAGTTCAAATGACTGCTGCTGGGCCCGGGCCACGTGGCGTGTTCTCAGCCGGAGTCACATAGAGTTACAGAGTGACTCTGCGCAGCCACAGAACGGTCCAGGGCCACAGAGAATCCGGTTCAGTTTAAATGTGCGGCTGACGTGTGGGACCGGATGGGTCTTCTTCTTCCTCCCGCTCCAGGCCGCCCGTCCTGCCGGGCTCGCCGGAGCTTCTCGGAACCCACCACTCCAGCCACCTCCCGAGCTCTCCCTCGCTACTAGGGCCTAAAATCGTGTGATGAACATGTTGGTGGGACTTTCCGCGGCCGACGATGGCTCCAACACAACCTGCGATGGTGCGGCGGCTCGGTGCAAGTTCGGCGACGTCGCCCGGCCCTTCTAGCCCGCCAAAACTTCGGTGGAGTGGCTCTACAGCACCGGTGGATGCTAGAGAAGGTCAACATGGTCATACAAAGGCTTGGGAATGGCTCTAACCATGGTAGCACCGTGCACCCGACGGCTTCCCCTACGGTCGCCGTCGGAAAACCTTCAAATACGCCAGCTACAGCCGTTTTCAAGCTAGGGTTGTGAAGCAAACATGTGTGCCATCGAGTCTAGCTCATGTGAGTTCAATTTCGTGGGCTCTAATCAAGTATTGATCGGGAATTCGGAGTTTCCTTACCCAAGGATCCGTTTAGACCGGCCGAGACAAAAATTGAAATTCCGCCGGCGATGATCCAATTAGGTTGGCCTTGAGCTTCGGATGTGAGCAGCGTGGAGTCTTGTCGCGTCCAAAGGCGCTCTTGCTCGGCCGTGAAAGGCTCTGGGTGAGGCTGTCCATGCGAGCCTCTCGCCGCTTTTTCTTTCGTCCACATTGGAAACGATTGGCTCTCGGTGTAGGAGGGCCGAGCTCACTCGATTGTGGTCCAAGGAGGTCATAGAGGGTACCGTGGTTCTGTTTTGCTACTGCTCGAGGCTTGGTATGCACGATAACGAGGTTTTCCCGATCAAGGTCGAAGCGGCGGCGAGGTTCTGTTCTCGGGTGCGATGGGGGAAAAGAAAAACAAGGAACCGCCTCGGTTGGTAGCGAAGCTGAGCACGACTAGAGGTGGAAAGATCGTGAGGAGAGTTCCAGCGCGAGGGAAAACGGTGATGAGGTGGCTCTCTGGTGCCACTCGGTGTCACACGGTGCTCCAGCTCTGCTCGGGTGAGAAGAAAAACAGAGACTTTGCACTGAACCTCAATTGCAAATTTTACTGCCTCCATGACATGTGGGTCCCACAAGTCAGTCCCTCCTTATCCCGCAAAGGATCTCCAAAATTTGGCAAATGCTGGATATCAAATTGTGGGAGTTCAAATCTGAATTGTGTTTGGATAATTGGACAAGTTTCATACAAATTCAAATGTGTATTTGAATTTCTTGCAAATTTAAGTCCATTTTGAAAATGGATAGCAAATCATTTCAAAAATTCATGAAACTTTGCATAGCCACTAATTTGGACCTAAGGAATTCAAATATGAGACCTGATTTTTGTGTTAGCTGCTGCAAATAATAATTAGAACACAACAGTTTGCATTTCCATTGTGTAGCCCTCATTTGAAATTTGAATTGAACAATTAGTTCACAAATCAGATTTTTAAACCTTCCATTGCACATGAGACTTCAAAGCTGATGGTTTAATCCACCTAGGGTCCAAGCATGTGAGTAATCATAAGCTTGTTTAGAAAGAACTCTCATGTGTTATCACATATGGAACGGTTTGAACCAGTCCAATTTTTCATACACATGAAACCATATGCTTGTGCAACTCAAGTTTCTTTGTATTCATATTTTTGGGACCTTTACATACTCCTACATGGACTGCCGACTCACCATGGCCGTGCGTCCATGTGTGGACCACCCCTACCGAGAACAGCACCTGTTCTCATGATTAAGTTTAGATTCCCCATTGAATAAAGTTGTAATAAGAAAGCTTAGATTGCAGTACCTTGAATAAGAGTGGTGTGCTGAATTTTTATAATTATTGCTTGTGTTTGTGTGATTGGCTGTGAGTTATGGGGCGCTTCGGCGAATGTTCACATCCACACATAGTAGAGAGATGTGAGATGCTTTGGCACTTGTTCACATCCTCATATAGGTTGATATTAATAAATGAAGTTGCTTAGTTCGCACACCTTGATGCATATAGTTGGGGGATCAATCTTAAATTCTATTTCCTACTCTACTCTCTCACAGGTGCCAAGGGAAATTCCAACCGCCACCGAAGGAATACCCGTGGTAACAACGAACCACATGAGGTTGACAACGTGGAAGTTCCTGAGGATGTCAACTTCGGGGCTGATGCAAGCAACCTTGAATGTTTGATGGCTACGCAGAACCAGCTCAGGCAAGCTATGATGTAAACATTGGGATAGCCTCCAACAACAACAACCCTAACCATGTTCCTGCACCCCCACCGCCGCCACGACCACCACCACCGGCTCACAACAGATTGAGAGAATTCATGAGGACTAGGCCACCTACATTTGCACAAGACAATGATCCTATGGAGGCCGATGACTGGCTAAAGTCTATTGAGAAGAAGCTTGCTATTGTTCAATGCAGTGGTCGGTAGAAGGTTCTATTTGCATCACACCAACTGATGGGAGCAGCCGCTGATTGGTGGGATGCTCTTTGCAATGCTCATGCCAACCAGGAGAAAATTACTTGGGCTGAATTCAAGGAGAGTTTCCACTCTCACTATGTCCCTGAAGGAGTCATGATCCTTAAAAGAAAGGAGTTTGAAAGTCTCCGTGAAGGGAGGAAGAGCGTGAATGAGTACCTCAACAGGTTGACGCAACTATCAAGGTATGCTCCAGAGGACGTTAACTCAGATGACAGGAAGCAATACCTGTCCATGAGAGGACTGAACAATGCAATTCAAGTCCAGCTGCTAAAAAATGTTATGCAAACTTCGAGAAGCTTGTTGACAAAGCTATAGTGGTGGAGAGCAAGATCCGTGAGATTGAACAAGAGGGCAATGTACGCCCCCGCCTCATGCCACCATCTGCACCATACTATGGCTCGTCTGCTTCTACTTTCCGCCCTGCAAATCCACCTTGCTCTAATCAGCCAATGCAGCAACTCCCTATCATGCAAGCACCGTGTTTTCCTATGCCACCTGTGCCCTGTCCAAACTTGAGCTCCTATGCTCAAAATCAGCATCGCCCTGACCTTCCTGGTGTTGTTGGCTACAAGGCATGCTTTTCATGCGGAGAGATGGGACACTATGCAAATCAGTGCCCCAAGAAAGGCCTTGGACAGCATAACAATGTACCCAAGCAGAACCCACGGCCGAATGGAGGAACAACACAAGGCAACCGTGGACAGCAAAACTTTGCTCGTGGGCATGTGTCGGAGTGTGTGAGCTGCGACACTCCTCCCGGCCTGCTCGGAAGCAGTCCACGAGATTCTTTGTTCAGAGGGGGCTTGGCGCCCTAAGTGATCAGGGCTCAAGGGATCCGATGAACACCGAGGTTTTACGTGGTTTGGGCCGCCGGAGCATAATACCCTACGTCCATGGGAGTGCTTGTTGTATTGCTTGCTTGCACGTGCTTGTGCTTGTGTTTTGCGGGATCTGGAATGCGAACCCATTGTCGGGTGGTCACCCTAGTCCTTTTATAGACCAAGGCCGGGGTGGTTATAATGAGGCTTGGAGCCCGACAGGTGGCCCCAAAGCTATGTGAACCCTATACATGATCTAGGGCTACGTCCTCTAAGTGGAGTGGCTGAGACGGGAGTTAAGTCCACCCGCCTGGTGCGCTAAGCGTCCCTGTCCATTTGTCAGGTGATGATGAAGATGTCGTCTTGTCACCACGTCTTCTCGTCCTGCTCGGGCGGCTTCGTTCCATTGGGCGGCACTGTACCTCTGTCATGCCTCGCCGTCTTGTCTTGTCACCATAATGGTGAACGGGCAGAAGACGGAGGCGTGTGTAGTGCTCCATGCTTCTGGGGAAGGCGCAAGCCTTAAATGCGAAGCCTGACAGTGCACTTCCTCCTTGACTTCATAGACCCACGGCCCACGACGGATCACAGGGCACATGGCGGCTCCGGAGCTCTTATCGATGGGTTTGCAGACAGGGGACATGTGGCAGCTCTGGACCTCACCTCGGTGGTGAGGTACGGGTCAGAGCCCAGGGCACGTGGCAGCTCCGGAGCTGTCCATAGCAGGGAGTTGGCTCTGAGCCAAGAGACGTGTGGCATCCCCGGAGCTCACTTCAGTGGAGAGGCTCGGACCAGAGCCCAGGGCATGTGTCAGCTCCGGAGCTATCCTCAGCAGGGCGGTGGCTCTGAGCCAAGAGACACGTGGCAGCTCCGGACCTCGCCCTAGCAGGGAGGCTCGAACCGGAGCCCAGGGCACGTGTCAGCTCTGGAGCTGTCCTTCGCAGCGAGGTGGCTCTGAGCCAAGAGACACGTGGCAGCCCCAGACCTTGCCCCAGCCGGTTGGCTCGGACCGGAGCCCAGGGCACGTGTCAGCTTCGGATGTGTCATCGGCAGGGAGGTGGCTCTGAGCCAAGAGACATGTGGCAGCTCCAGACCTCACCTCAGTGGGGAGGCTCAGACCGGAGCCCAGGGCGCGTGTCAGCTCTAGAGCCGTCCTCAGCAGGGAGGTGGCTCTGATCCAAGAGACACGTGGCAGCCCCAGACCTCACCTCAGTGGAGAGGCTCGGACCGGAGCCCATGGCACGTGTCAGCTCTGGAGATCTCCTCAGCAGGGAGGTGGCTCTGAGCCAATAGACACGTGGCAGCTCCGGACCTCATCCCAGCGGGGAGGCTCGGACCGGAGCCGAGGGCACGTGCCAGCTCCGAAGCTGTCCTCAGCAGGGAGGTGGGTCTGAGCCAAGAGACACGTGGCAGCCACGGACCTTGACCTAGTGGGGAGGCTCAGACCGGAGCCCAGGGCATGTGTCAGCTCTAGAGGTGTCCTAAGGAGGGAGGTGGCTCTGAGCCAAGAGACACATGGTAGCACCGGACCTCACCTAAGCTGGGAGGCTCGCACCGAAGCCCATGGCACATGTCAGCTTGTAACACCCTCAAATTTATTTCCATGCATTGCATACATTTTTCATGTAGAGAAACATTATAAAAGAAGTAGAAATTGAGAAAGAACTATAGAAATAGAGAAAGAACTATAGGAATGAAGAAAGAACCAAAGAAATGGAGAAAAGAACCATAGAAATAGAGAAAGGACCATAGAAATGGAGGAAGGACCATAGAAATGGAGGAAGGACCATAGAAATGGAGAAAGAACCATAGAAATGGAGGAAGGAACCATAGAAATGGAGGAAAACTAACTGAAATGGAGAAGGGAATATAGAAATGGAGAATGGGGCATAGAAATGGAGAAGGGCAATGTAGAAATAGAGAATGGGACATAGAAATGGAGAGGGGAATGTAGAAATGGAGAATGGGACATAGAAATGGAGAGGGGAATGTAGAAATGGAGCAAGTGACATAGAAATGGTGAGGAATGGGAAAAAGATAGCTGAAATAAGCCATTTCCAAATTTCCCCCAAAATTTTCAAATTCCCCAATTACCAAAAAGGTAAATTTTCCCCACATTTTAGGGATAAAATCCCCAAAGCTACCGCCCCACAAAAGATAAGTTTGTTAAGATCCAAAAAAAATTGAATAGGACTCTTATTTGAGCTCCAATTGGAGTAGGACTCTCCTTTTCCCTCTTATAAATATAACCCCAACCCACTTGGTCGACCCCTCTCTCTTTTGGTCATCCCCCCCTGCTGCCAAGCCCCTTTCCTTGCTGCCAAGTCGCCATGTTTCCCCCCTTGCCAGAATTCGGCCACCGTCGAGCCCCGTCGAGCCTCGCCGTCACCGGAGAAGAAGCCCAATGATCTGTCCTGCCCCAATCTTCCACATAAGTACTTTTCCATAGAAATGGTGATTCGAGCCTGCCGGTGAAACCTCACTGAGTCCATACATCTAGTAGCCACTTTGTAAAGGCTATTTTATGATCTCTTGGCCATACATCGATGGTTGTGTACTGGTATAATGGAGGTTCTACAGTCCGACGGGTGACGAAATCACGAACTTGTGGGTAAAGTGGTGCCACCTCTGCAGAGTGTAAAACTATCGTGATAGCCGTGCTTCCGGTCACAAGCACCTAGCCAACTCACATGATTAGAGGGAAAACTTGGGATGGTTATTCGGTATGGTTATGGTATGGTCATTGGGATTGATTTTGGGACTGTTTTGAGTCATGAAAATGAGTTTGGTTTCAGATATATGAATATGAGATGGTTATGAATATTTATGAGCATAAGATGAACTTGAGTAATATTAATGGTTGGTTGAGACTTGATAAATGGTGAATTATGGTGAAGTAATATTGATGAAAGATAGTTGCTATTTTACTTTGTTATATTGGGACTTAATTCACCTAGAGATAGTTTCTATTTTATCATGTTTTGTGAAATAAAATTTGCTTTCTGCAATGAGCCTTTTTATTGCCTACCTTGTTGTAAGCTACATGTCATACTTTTCCCACACTTGCTGAGTACAACATGTACTCACCATTGTATTACCACATAAACATCAGCTACAGGAGATGAGTACTTCGAGGACCATGTGGAGTACTTGGCGTGTGAACTACCGTCAACATGCCTGTGGAGTTGAAGATTGGAGCCTGCTGTCTTTAGTCACTTTCCGCTGTCGTTTAGAGACTGCCGCTGCAAGAATAAGTTAGAGATTCAAGAGTGAGACATTGAGTCTTTGTAATAAAGTACTTAAACACTATTTATTCGTGGTTATATTCTGAATTCAGTTTGTGGATTACATGTGTATGTGTGATGAACATCCTGGGCACACATATGCATTCACTTGGTTCTATTTTCGGAACCGGGTGTCACAGATTGGTGTCAGAGCCACTTTGACCATAGGACGCAATCCTAGGTAGAATGGACATTCTAAAACACATAGGCACACCCCTCTAAACTGCTATTTTCGAAAATTGCTTGCTGCTGCACTTTAATTGTCAATTCAGCCACCGCAAAGTGCTATTTTCAGCCCCTCTTTTCTCTGCTTTTGGACAGCACACTTTTGCTTTCTTGCTCAATAGCTTCTGAAGTTTTGGACTTATTTCTTCCTTCTCTAAAGTTTCTCATGTCTTATTTATAGATGCCAGTGATCAGGAGCACGGCACGCATAAGTACTCGTTCACCACCACGTGGGAGTGCATTTAACCCCATTGAGGTGTCCGATGGACCATATTGGGAGGAGGTGAACACCAAACCTCATGATGAAAAGGAAGTCAATAGCTCTATGAATGAGGAAGAGGACCCGGAAGAGGTGGAACCATTCGAAGACGATATGGAGGATGATCCACAAGAACGGCATTGGTACGCACCTCAGGAGGAGTTTCACGTGGGCTTACACCCCGTGGATCCTCATGAAGCTATGTCGGGAAGAGATGAACCCGAGGAGGAGCAACCCCTTGCTGAGACCAATAATGAAGGTGATGAATGGGTCAACCATTCAGTTCAATAATATCGGTCCGACGGAATGGATGGAGGACACATATCTAGGGAGCTCAAAGAATTTCTGGATTGCTACAGCTTATATCCAGAATATCTTATCAAGAAAGTCCCTCGTCTCGGACATGAAAAGTGGAAGGCTGAAGTAACCATCCTATCTAACGATAGGGTTGTCACCCGGCACTTCACACCCACATGGAGAGCTACAAGGGCAGAAGCTATCGATGATGCTACATGGGAAGCACTCACCGGACTATGCTACGCCTTCCATGAGGAGCTTGAGGACACAACTTTTGAGCTGCACCCGTATCGGAAGAGTGGTACAAGGGAGATAATTGGACCCCATGTAACAGCTCTTTCCAACCCACAAGCCGCTGACAAGTCTTAGAGGTTGGTCGTGGAGTTAGGAAACCGCTACGCAAGCGCACAAGAAGAGATCCGTTACTTCCGCAAGAAGCTGTATTTGCTGGAAAAACAAGAGGAGACTCATGCCAACGCGGGAGCAAATGGAGCACCAGCGTCATCTAACCCTACATGGACTGCCGACTAACCATGGCGTGCGCCCATGTATAGACCACCCCCGTCACACGCCGAGAACAGCACCGGTTCACATGATTAAGTTTAGAATTCCCATTGAATAAAGTTGTAATAGCAACGCTTAGACGTAGTAGGCTGAAATAGGAGTGGTGTGCAGAATTTTATGATGATTTCTTGTGTTTGTGTGCTGGTGTCAGTTGTGGGACGTTTTGGCGAATGCCCACATCAACACATAGTAGAGAGATGAGAAATGCTTCGGCACTTGTTCACATCCTCATATAGGCTAATATTAATAAAAGAAGTTGCTTAGTTCACACACCTTGATGCATATAATCTTTCCGAAAGTAAGCCTTAAAATAAGGGGGTAGACTTTCTTGCCAACCTTATCATCATGGATTTCCAAGGGATTGACATAATATTTGGAATGAATTGGTTAAGCAAGTACAACGGAGTGATTCAATGTGCTGAGAGGATCGTGCAGTTGACAAGTGAGCACGGTACTCGTATTGAGTTTGAGGCAGCCCAACCGGCAACCGAGAAGGCAGCGCTGAACCACGTCGAAGAAGCGACATTGGAAAGCATTCCGGTGGTTCAAGAATATTCAGATGTGTTCCTGGAAGAACTTCCAGGTATGCCACCTGACTGGGACATTGAATTTGCTATTGATTTAGTACCCGGAACTGCACCTATAGCGAAGAGGCCGTATAGGATGCCCGCTAATGAACTAGTGGAGCTCAAGAAGCAAATTTAGGAGCAGCTAGAAAAGGGTTTTATACACCCAATCTCGTCACCATGGGGAGCCCCCATGCTCTTCATGGACAAGAAGGATGGGGCCCAAAGGATGTGTGTGGATTATATGTCTCTCAACGAAGTGACAATCAAGAATAAATACCCGCTGCCCCGTATAGAGGACCTGTTCGACCAAATGAAAGGTGCCTGAATTTTCTCCAAGATTGATCTTCAGTCGGGATACTTCTAGCTGAAGATTAAGCCCTCCGACATACCAAAACTGCATTTCTAATACGGTATGGTTCGTATGAATATACCGTTATGTCTTTTGGGTTAACGAATGCACCTGCATACTTTATGTACCTCATGAATAAGGTCTTCATGGAGTACTTGGACAAGTTCGCCGTGGTTTTCATCGGCGATATCATGCTGTATTCGAAAAGCAAGGAAGAACACGAAGAACACTTGAGGTTGACGTTGCAGAAACTGCGAGAGCATCAATTGTATGCCAAGTTCAGCAAGTGTCAATTTTGGCTAAAGGAGATATCGTTCCTAGGCCACATCATCTCTGGGGGAGGAGTATCGGTTGATCCCGGAAAAGTTGGAGACGTTTTAAAGTGGAACCAACCTCAGAATGTGAGACATATTCGGAGTTTCCTTGGGATGGCTAGATACTACCGCCTGTTCATCAAGGATTTCTCCAAAATAGCGAAGCCTATGCCTGAATTGCTAATGAAAGGGAAAGCAGTTCAGTGGACACCAATGTGTCAAGAAAGCTTTGAGGAGCTAAAGAAGAGATTAACCACATCGCCGGTTTATGTATTGTCGGACGTGGGCAAGAGCTTCGACATATATTGTGACGCATCAAGACAAGGGCTTGGATGTGTGCTTATGCAAGAAGGACAAGTGGTAGCCTATGCGTCGAGACAACTAAAGAACCATGAGCTGAATTACACTGCACATGACTTGGAACTTGCAGCCGTGGTACATGCCTTGAATATTTATAGGCATTATATCCTTGGCCACCAATGTGAGATCTATACGGATTACAGAAGCCTCAAGTATATATTCACGCAAACAGATCTAAATTTGAGGCAATGTTAATGGTTGGAACTCATCAAGAATTATGATGTTGGAATCAACTATCACCCCGGAAAGGCCAATGTAGTAGCTGATGCGTTGAGCCAAAGGGGAGCATGTCACCAACTCACGGTTCGGGAGCTGCCACCCGAGCTGCGCAAGGAGTTCGAATGGTTACATCTAGGGTTCTTGAACGAGATGGAGGTAATAGAACTGAACTCCTCGCTGGAACAAGAGATATGAGATGGCCAAGCAACGGATGAGGAAATCAAGGAAATCAAGGAAAGAATCCGACAAGGCATAGAAAAGGATTTCAAGGAAGATGAGAAAGGCACGCTTTGGTTAGGGAAAAGGATTTGTGTGCCTAACGTGAAGCACATCCGTGACATGATATTAAAGGAGGCACATGACTCACCTTATTCGATACATCCCGGCTGTACAAAGATGTACAAGGACCTGAAAACTTTCTATTGGTGGGATGGTATGAAAACGGGACATAGCTGAATATGTTGCCTAATGCGCTACATGCCAACAGGTGAAGGCCGAACATCAAAGACCCGCTGGACTGTTGCATCCATTGAAAGTACCCGAGTGGAAGTGGAAAGACATCAGATTGGATTTCATCGTCGGATTGCCACGTACTCAATCGGGTTACGACTCTATTTGGGTTATCGTGGACCGATTGAAGAAAACAACCCATTTCCTTCCTGTTAAAACC
Source organism: Neostapfia colusana (assembly GCA_030760725.1). Classification (NCBI taxonomy): domain Eukaryota; kingdom Viridiplantae; phylum Streptophyta; class Magnoliopsida; order Poales; family Poaceae; genus Neostapfia; species Neostapfia colusana. Next base: position 26,056,591 of record JASWHV010000011.1, read on the forward strand.
AAGTACAGCATTGCACAACTAGCCAAGCTGTATATGGAGCAAATCGTGTGTCGCCATGGAGTTCCGAAGAGGATAGTTTCAGATCAGGGTTCTCAATTTACCTCTAGGTTCTGGAAGAATTAGCATGAAGCCATGGGTACACGAATGAATTTCAGCTCCGCTTATCACCCGCAAACCAACGGGCAAACTGAGAGTACAAACCAAATTTTGGAAGACATGTTGAGAGCTTGCGCCTTGAAACATGGGCATAGTTGGGATAGGAGCTTGCCATACGCTGAATTCTCATACAACAACAGCTACCAAGACAGCTTGAAGATGTCGAAATTGTATGGTAGACGATGTAGGACGCCGCTGTTCTGGAATGAGACTGGAGAGAGCCAAGTGTTTGGACCCGAAGTGCTGCAAGACGCCGAAAAGCAAGTCCAAACGATACGAGAGAATTTGATGGCTGCTCAGTTACAACAAAAGGGTTATGCGGACAATAGGCGAAGAAGATTGACCTTCGAAGTGGGTGACTTTGTGTATCTTAAGGTATTGCCTATCCAAGGCCAATGACGGTTCAACGTCAAAGGCAAATTAGCACCTCGCTATATCAGGCCATTCAAGATTTTGGCAAGCGAGAAGTAGCCAAAGAGTACTGGAAGTGCTTAAGAGTGCCGGAAGAACAAGTACCGATGGATGAGCTTGAGCTTCAAAAGGATCTGACCTACATGGAGCACACTGTGAAAATTTTGGCCGTGAAGGAAAGGGTCACGAGGAACAAAGTGATCTTTTGGTGCAAGGTACGGTGGAGCCATCACACAGAAACCGAAACTACATGGGAGCGTGAGGAAGACCTCAAGGCAGAATTCCCTCATCTATTCTCTATTCTATTGAATCTCGAGGGCGAGATTCAGTTTAAGAGGGTAGGTTTGTAACACCCTCAAATTCATTTCCATGCATTGCATACATTTTTCATGTAGAGAAACATTATAAAAGAAGTAGAAATTTAGAAAGAACTATAGAAATGGAGAAAGAACCATAGAAATGGAGAAAAGAACCATAGAAATGGAGAAAGGACCATAGAAATGGAGGAAGGACCATAGAAATGGAGGAAGAACCATACAAATGGAGAAAGAACCATATAAATGGGGGAAGGAACCATAGAAATGGAAGAAAAACCACAGAAATGGAGAAGAGAATATAGAAATGGAGAATGGGGGCATAGAAATGGAGAAGGGCAATGTAGAAATGGAGAATAGGACATAGAAATGGAGAGGGGAATGTAGAAATGGAGAATGGTACATAGAAATAGAGAGGGGAATGTAGAAATGGAGAATGAGACATAGAAATGGAGAGGGGAATGTAGAAATGGAGCAAGTGACGTAGAAATGGTGAGGAATGGGAAAAGGATAGCTGAAATAAGCCATTTCCAAATTTCCCCAATTTTCCCCCAAAATTTCCAAATTCCCCGATTCCCAAAAAGGGGAATTTTCCCCACATTTTGGGGATAAAATCACCAAGGCCGCCACACCACAAGAGATAATTTTGTTAAGATCCAAAAAAAATTAAATAGGACTCTTATTTGAGCTCCAGTTGGAGTAGGACTCTCGTTTCCCCCCTTATAAATATAACCCCCACCCCCTTGGCCGACCCCTCCCTCTTTTGGTCGTCCACCCCTGCTGCCAAGCCCCTTACCTTGCTGCCAAGTCGCCATGTTTCCCCCCCTTGCCAGAATTCGGCCGCCATCGAGCCCCGTCAAGCCCCGCCGTCACTGGAGAAAAAGCCCGACGATCTGTCCTGACCTAATCTTCCATAGAAAAATTCCCCACTGATGCCGTTGCTAGGAGGAAGGCCCTGCCACCAAAAGGAAGTGAGGTAGGTCACCATTACCCATCTTACAACGTCGCCTCTGTTTCTACGCATTCGTTTTCTTCGCTCCCTGGAGCAGAAACTTTTACGTGTGGACAGATCGTGTTTTGATCAATTTTTGATGGTGGAATTGATCTAGATCTTGAGTCAAGATCATCACCACGTCCACCCTTGATCCCAGCACCCTTGTCATCATAAAACCCAATTAAATCCCGTTAAAACATGCAAGAACATGTACAAACTGGTTTAATAAAACAGCACCATAGGATTTGCATTCATCTACCCCATCACATCTTGAGTAAAGTCTGTGCATGAGGATTGATTGCTATAGATTTTGTATGTGCGTGGTCGTGAGTAGAAGGACAAGCTCAAGAGGCCATCTACGAGGATATACAGCACCAAGACTTCGAGACGCTTGAGCAACAAGAGCCACGGGAGCAAGGCAAGTGCCCCTTGACCATATTGATCCCATGTTTTGAAACTGTTTTGTTTGCGAAAACGTGTACGCTTGAGTCAAATTGATGGGACACCCTTTTATAGGAGTTTACTAGTTTTGTTAACCATCCTTGTCTCCGGGAAAGTTGATGAGTCGGGTATGGTTGTTTTTCCTTTTTGCTTCGCTTAGTCTACGGGATACGGGAAGCTGGAATAAAACATGTCTAGCTACTGCACTCATATGAATAATGATGATGAGAACTTGATGATGTTAATGAGCATGTTATCAGGGAGATCTAGGCAAGCTTGGTTCGTGGGTGTTGCTGACTGAAATGGTGTTTTACTTGCCGTAGATCTAACAACCGGTTCATGCGAGAATATGTCAGGAAAACAGTGCCACCACAAGGCCAAGTATGGGTGCGGCTTAGCTTATTAATTAGGTGTGTTGGTAGCTTGTTATGGACCGTGGATGGCACGGGGAATGGGAGTCGAGGAGGACTGCCCTGGGAACTGCATGGCACAAGAGGGGGCCCATGGGTGGGAGAATGGTGATTCGAGCCTATCGGTGAAACCATAGTGACTCCATACATCTAGTAGCCCCTTTGTAAAGGCTATTTTGTGATCTCTTGGCCGTACACCGACGGTTGTTGGTATAATGGAGGTTCTGCAGTCGCTGACGGGTGACAAAATCACAAACTTTTCGGTAAAGTGGTGCCACCTCTGCAGAGTGTATACTATCATGATAGCCGTGCTTCCGGTCACAAGCACCTGGCCAGCTCACATGATTAGAAGGAGAACTTGGGATGGTTATTCGGTATGGTTATGGTATGGTCACTGGGATTGGTTTCGGGACTGTTTTGAGTCATGAAAATGAGTTTAGTTTCGGATATATGAATATGAGATGGTTATGAATATTTATGAGCATGAGATGAACTAGAGAAATATTAATGACTGGTTGAGACTTGATAAATGGTGAATTATGGTGAAGGAATATTGATGAAAGAATGTTGTTGTTTTACTTTGTTATATTGGGACTTAATTCACCTAGAGATAGTTGTTGTTTTATCATGTTTTGTGAAATAAAATTTGCTTTCTGCAATGAACCTTTTTATTGCCTACCTTGTTGCGAGCTACATGTCATACTTTTTCCGCACTTGTTGATTACGACATGTATTCACACTTGCATTACCACATAAATGTAAGCTACAGCAGATGAGTACTTCAAGGACCATGTGGAGTACTAGGCGTGCGAACTACCGTCAACATGCCTGTGGAGTTGAAGATTGGAGCCTGCTGTCTTTAGTCACTTTCTGCTGTCGGTTAGAGACTTCCGCTGCAAGAATAAGTTAGAGATTCATGAGTGAGACATTGAGTCTTTGTAATAAAGTACTTAAACTATTTATTCGTGGTTATATTCTGAATTCAGATTGTGGATTACATGTGTATGTGTGATGAACATCCTGGGCACACATGTGCATTCACTTGGTTCTATTTTCGGAACCGGGTGTCACACAGCTCCGGGGCCGTCCTCAGCAGGGAGGCAGGATGTGCACGCTAGGGGTATGGAACCAGGCATAGCAGGCTACACACCCTGGACCTCCTGCGGGTGTTAACCTTTCAGCGAGGAGACCTTCCAGTGCCACGGGACCTATGACAAGTGTGTAGGACAAGCTCCGGACATGCCACTTACAGTTGATATGCATGAGAAAGCACAAACTTAAAGAAGGTATGCATGGTAGGATAATTTTTTTCTTATTTCTGGCTTCCTTCGGGTGATAGGAGGAAACAGGCCGTGCAAGAAGGCAGCAACCCACCTCGGATGACAAGAGTAGCAGGACACCTCCGGGGCTTAGCTGTTCTAAGCGTTGTTCCTAGACACTATGACACCTTTACAAAGAAAGAGAAAAAGAAAAAAATACCCTACCACTGCGTTAACGATAGAACTTACAGAGGTGTTCTATGTCCTGTGGTTTGGGTAGAGGTACCCATCCTTTGCGGCTAGGCGGGTGCACCTAGGGAGGCATACTTGTGCTGCTCGGAAGGGACCCTCCCATCCGGGGGAAGGGTTTGTCACCCCTTCTCGATAAAGTATTAGCCGAGGCACCAGGTGGCCCTACCTTCGGCTGTCTACTCTACGTGTACCGTTGTAGTTATCGCCGAAGCATTTTGTGGTGTAGCGCATTTTGAGCAGCCTCTAGCCACGTTCCCTGGTTGACGAGCCTAATGTCTTCACGTGGAAGCTGGTCCTGCGTGGCTTTGTCGTATGTCTGGATGTCAGGTCAGCCCTTGGTGTGTTCCGAAGGGAGGGCGGACTCGACCCCCTACACCAGTGTAAGAGGGTGTTTCCCTTTTCGCACGACGGGGGGGGGGGGGGGGGGGACGTCTAAATAGACGTGGAGCATCTTGCGACGCTCGCTGTCGGCGCTGGAGTCTGAGTCGGAGTGGCTGTAGACGGCTTTCAACGCCCGCGCGGCGTCTTGATACTCCATCTCTTGCTCAGCGCTGGCCTCAGGTTTGGCTTTTTGTTTGCCCTCCCGCTGACGGGAGGGTTCGCCGTCTTGGCGCGGCCGCTTCTGTTGCAGCTCACGGAAGCGGTCCGCAAGCTTCTTGATCTCGCAGCGGTCGCTAGCACTGTGGCGGCTGGAGTTGTGCACCAGGCACCACTGACCGTCGTCGCTGGCAGACGAAGGTTGTGGGTGCTTGTCAGTGCGTGGGGCTCAGCCCCCACCAGCCGCTGCTAGGGCGGCAGTGGGTGCCCCAGCCAGAGGCTTGCTCCTGCCTCCGGACTTGTTCTTCTTGCTGCTGTGCGGAGCAGCAGCCTCTCCGGCACTCCCAGCCGCGGAGGCTGGTCGTGAGTGCCAGTCTCGGCCTTCTGCCGCCCTGGCAAATTTGTCGGCCAGGCTGAAGAGCTCAGAGACGTCTTGCACGTCGTGCGTGGCCAACTTATCGAGCATCTTCTTGTCGTGGACGCCTTGCCAGAAGGCGACAACTACGGAGGCGTTGGAGATGTGGGGGATGGTGATCCTAACCTGGGAGAACCGCTGGATGAAGGATCGCAGCGTCTACCCGTCACGCTATCGCACGGCGTGGAGGTCAAGCTCGGTGCCGAGGCGCGTGTAGGAACTCCTGAAGTTGGCTGTAAACCTCTAGCACAGCTCTTCCCAGGATGTGATAGAGCCTGAGGGAAGGTTCATGAGCCATGACGGGGCTGTGCCAGTCAGGGCCACAGGAAAGTAGTTGGCCATAACGGCCTCATCAGCTCCTGCAGCTAGGATGGAGGTGGATTACACCTGCAGGAACTCGGCGGGGTTGACTGTCCCGTCATATTTTTCTGGCAAGTGGGGATGGAACTTAGGTGTCCAGACCACCATACGAAGGTGCAGGGCAAGCTCCATGCAGCCTCCTACTGCCCCCGGAGAGGCAGGTGTAGGTGGAGCGTGGCCCGCTGGTGCAGCACTCAGAGAGTGGTACTCCCCTTTGAGGTTGCGACACCTCTCTCGGTGTCGCTCAATGGTAGTGTGACCATCTTCACTTGCGAGGCGACGGTTCAGCTCGACCGTGAGGTCAGCCGTGGCTGTCGCGCATGGGGCCGCCGTCCCATGGGCCACCGTCTCGGTGTTTGCGACTAGGCCAACGAGGGTTCAGCCCGCTGTCTCCTGTAGGCAGGAGAGTTCATGGCAGCAGCGACGAGATGGTTGACAATATGTTGCCACTGTTCTGCAACCTTGGGGGTGGTGCCCTCACCCGGAGGGTTGTGGAGCAGAGCACACAGCGTCCAGCACGCTCTCCGGGCTCGGTCGTGGTGGAGCTGTCACCACCGATTGAGTAAAGGGCTGCCGAGAGGAAGCGTCCTCTGGCGGTGTGAGCGCCAGCGGCACACCGTCCGTACGGTCACCGGCTCGCCCTGACCTGGACGTCGTGGGCACCACAGGGGCACCAGCGGTCTGGTCACCAGTTCTGCTGGATTTGGGCGCTGGGGGCACCGCTTGTACGCCGGTCGTCTGGTCGCCGGCCTGTCCGGACCTGCCCGCTCTAGAGCGGGAGGTAGCCTCGTCATCTCATGTCTGTAGACGACGGCGAGTTGGGCGAGGAGGCTCGCCATGGGAGGTGGTGTTCACCATGGTCACGTGAATAGTGCGGAAAGTCCCCCTACTTGGCGCGCCAAATGTTGGTGTGTGTGAGCTGTGACGCTCCTCCCAGCCTGCTCGGAAGAAGCCCGCAAGGTTCTTTGTTCAGAGGGGGCTTGGTGCCCTACGCGACTGGGGCTCGAGGGAGCGGATGAACATCAAGGTTTTATGTGGTTCGGGCCGCTGGAGCGTAATACCCTACGACCATGGGAGTGCTTGTTGTATTTCTTGCTTGCGCGTGCTTGTGCTTGTGCGTTGCGGTATCTGGAATGCGAACCCCTTGTCCTGTGGTCACCCTGGTCCTTCTAAAGACTGTAGCACCCCAAAATTCTGTTAAGAGGGGAATTTAAAATTTTTTGGACGTATTGCATGTGGTGCAGAAATTCAAATTCAAATTGGAATTCAAATTCAAATCAAAACAGAAAAGAAAAGGAAAAAGAAAAAAAGAAAAAAAACCCAACCGGCCAGTGGGCCGAAACCCACCATCCGGCCCACCATTTCCCCGCGCCAGCCCACAGCCGCGCGCCCCTCTCTCCCTCTCACTGACACGTGGGGCCCGCGTGTCATCCCTCACCTCCTGCTCGCGCCAACCACCCGGACTCCTCCGCGCGCCCGATCGCAACTAAACCCGGAAACCCGCGTCCCCCAGCCGAATTCTGGTCCCGGACGACTCCAGCTCGATCCCAACAAACAGACGCCCTCCCTCGTCTATATAAACGCCGGCATTGCCCTGTTTTTCTTCCCCGATCGTCTGTTTTTCCTCCCGGTGAGAACAGAAGCTCCGATCACCGTTTTCTCTCGATCCTTGCTCGGGTTTTCTGATCTAACGCGCCGATCATGTTCCACCGCCTCCGGGGAGTCTCGCAGGTGAAGGAAATTCGGTGTTTTGCGCTCTAGAAACAGCTCCGACGAGCACCGCCGCGTTTTCACCTCGGACCTCGTCGCCGACCATCTTCCCGGACCTCCGAGCTCAAGAAAAACCCCGAGGTGAGATCCCCGACCTCCCCTCTACCGATCTATGCCATGAAATCCCAGTTTTAGGAGGTATAGATGAAGATCCGAAGTTCTCCGGCGAGATCGCCGCCCCCCGCCGCCGCGCGCCACCGGGCAGCGTCGCCCGCGCACGGCCAGGGCGACGTGGCCCCCCTGAGGCCCGTCCATTTTAAATCGTGCGGTTCCTATTAGATCTAACCCGTACCACTTCACGTTATAATCTCAGCCGTCTGTTTTAAACCGGACGGTCCACGTCGGCCCCGCATTATAAAGGCCGGGATTCTTACGCGCTACCCCCTGGGGATCTCGGAAAACACGAGCTAGCCCCGGAAATTCTGATCTAGCCCCTGGAACTTCTGAAATTCGTGTAAATTCATTTAAAAATCAGTTTTAGCCCCTGGACTTAATAAAAATTAGGAAAACCCCTATGTTATGTGTAGTTAGACCCCAGGAAATTTATGAAATAATATAATAGACCCTGCAGTAGAAGTGGATTTACCTTTTTGACCCTATATGATATTAAATTCAGAAATTTGAATATGTGATTAGGATTTAAATTTAAAAGGTGAGGCAAACACATTGTAAATTCAAATTTAAACTCTCCTAGCACTTGGAAAACTTTAGAATGAGTTAAAAATAGATTTTAAGCTGAAATGAATCTGTCTAATTGATTGTTCACATTTATTAGTTATAGAAACATATTTTATGCTAGGAAATAATTCTAAAAACTAGTAAAATAAATTTAAATTGTTCCACATCAGAGAGGAAGTTCAAAGATATATTATTGAACATTTTACATCAGAACCTATTCTGTTTAGATGATGTGTCTTACTATTCTCATAATAAAACTCACCTTTAGGCATATAAAATAAATCTGGAAAATATAGGAAAGTAGGTATGCATAATTGGAAAATAATAAATGAAGTCTCCAAATCCAAAAACTTCAGTTTAGGATTTGGTAGAAGATCTGAAAACCTACTTGGAGTAGGAAATTATCTTCCATGCAAACTTGGTAGCTAAAGAGTGTATTATTTGAATATAAAGAATTTGTTTAAATTGGAAATTCATATATAGTGTGCAAATAAAAATCTGAATACAAAAAGCTAGAAATCATACACATATGTTTAAAAGTGCATGTAGGCCAAAAATCAACACATGTAGAGTAACCCCAACACTTAGAAATGTGAATGACTTTCATAGGTATGTATGTGTGGTTTGTATGAAGTCAAAGTGTGAACTATGTCTTATGCATTTTTGTTTTCTTTTGCTATGTGTATTGGCATGAATAGAACCTGCCCCAGAGCAAGTTCTCCCCTTCCAAGACCAAGACTTTCCATTCCCAGAGCTGCAGGAAGAAGGCAAGTGTCCTTAACCACTTTGATCCTATACTAGGATGTGTAGATAGAATTATTTGCATTGTCAATTGAAATATGAAACCCATGCTAGAAAGTTTCCCTAGAATTGCATTACCTTGTTTCCTTGTAGCTTGGGTTGGGATTTATTTTATCATGTCATTATGCTTATGCTTAGCCATGCTTAGAATGGGATAATTGGGATATGAGATCATCAATTTATTTACCTTACTCTTGAATGAGAGATTATGAGTTATGTAGAGGTAGGGATCGAGGCAAGTTGGATGATTTGGTTGGTGCTAGGTGGACGAGACTTGGGTTTGTGTTTAGTACTTGCCTGGATCCTAAGGACCAGTTCATGGAGCATGTAACCTGGCTTTACCGTGCCAACCACATGCTGAGATGGGGCAGCTTGGCCAATTAATTAGGTGTATCCCCGGCGTAGTATGGGTGTGTTGGATGGTGCGGGGAATAGGTGTCAGCTAGACTACCGTATGAACCGCAAGGCTCAAGAGGGGGCCACTGTAGCGGGGTTGGAGCCTCTTGTATGCTGTTAGGGGTGAAACCTCAGTGGGCCCATGCTCGTCGAGAATCCCTTTGTAAAGGCTTCGTAGTGATCTCCTGGCTACACACCTGGGAAGTGTGAATGTGGTTCGCGGCCACTGACATAATGGAGGTTCTTTTAGTCCACCCGGCAACGGGGGATGAAATCACTACATGTGGGTACAGTGGTGCAAACTCTGCAGAGTCAAAACTGTCATGACAGCCGTGCTCACGGTCAAGAGTGGCTTGGACTTATTCATGATTAGAGGATGATGATTTTGGAAGTTGTGGATGTTAAGCGGGGAGCTTGACATTGGATATGATGATTATGGTTATTTGATTTTGATGATGGGTTGGGAGATTGGGACCATTTCACCTATGTAGTAATGTAGGTGCTTAATAAGCTAAGGTGATAGGTATTAATTGCGTAGTGCTTTAACCATGAGTTCAATCTCTCCTTGTTCTAGCCATGCATGACATAACTTTCACACACTTGCTGAGTACCAACGGTACTCAAACTTGCATATTTGTTGGTTTAAATTGCTGCTCAGGTCAAGGGGATGATGTGGTGTTCAATGCCCAAGACTTCGGACCCGAAGAAGGATTCTGGGTTTATGGAGTCCCCTGGGAAACACCTGTGACGGATCCCACAAGAATAATATTCCGCTGCTATTTTATTTACATGTTATGAACTTATTATCGTCCATCGAGACGTATGCGTTGTAAGACATATTTATATTCGACACCCTGCTTGTAATAAATGATGCTTCACTATTTGTCATCATATGTATGAGAAAATGATCCTAGCATACATGTGATATTCACTCGGTTGTTCTTTGGGACAAACCGGGTGTGACAGAAGTGGTATCAGAGCTAGGGTTGCCCGTAGGAACGTGGACCTAGGTAGAAACGGATGTATTTAAGGACCCTATTTTCTTCAAAACTATTTTACAAAACTGTGGGTTGAAAAGTGTTATTTAATGGGGGTCACTTTATTCATCTTAACCCAACTTTTATTCAAAAGAGGATTTTTGTTTAAAACATTATCTAACTTAATTTTAAATGCTTTATGTTTTAGATGGTTCGCATGATCTGCACCGTCCGCAAGTCCACCGGAGGGAGAGTTCCGGTAGTTGCCATTGCCTTGAGAGAGGAGAATCGTCCGGTGACGTACCTCTCCTACGGATTGGCAGTAGGAGGCTTGTTGTGCCGTCTTCGACGTATGCTCCACGCCGCTGGCATACGGGCAAGCTAATCATACACTACAGCTCCACCCGGACCATCTGTGAGAAGCAGGAAGAATGGAGTTCAGAAATGAGGATTATCCATGAAAATCAGCTGCTCAAGATCCACCGCTCTCCAGCTTGTCAGCGACACAGGTCGATGCGGAGAAGGATGTCACCTGGGAGGCCATCATCTGCCAGAGTCACATCTACCGTTGCCACTTGTACAGGACTGAGTACATGTATGTCCTCCAGCGTGAGAGTGGTACAACGGAGTACAAGTACCCGCCAGTGCAGCAGGGGACTTCCCATGAGCACATGGACCTGCGTTTGGAGGATGCTGCTATGCTCAGCACTCGACTGCAGGAGTGCCAGCAGGAGCTTCAGGATGTTCGTGACACCCTGAAGGAGACCGAGGCATTGCTTCGCGCTAGCTTGAGGGCGAGAGAAAGAGGAGATGGGAATGAACTGTGTGTCACCATGAATGACACATGGACTCCTGACTCCCCAGACCGCCAGGTGAGCAGGCGTCGCTGCACTTCTCCACTAGCAGTTTCCCCACCCATAGCGGAGTCAGAGGGCAGCCGCAATAATGAGGAAGATCCCGAGGAGCCAGCTCAGTGATACGAGTCGTGTAGCGTCCTTTCCCATAGTTCAGCAGGTTATCGAGTAGGCGAGTCAATACCTTAGATTATGATGTGTTAATGTTTGGTGTGTGACGTGAGTTGTGGAAGCCATGGGCATTTGTCCACAACCTCGTCTTCATGTTGTTTTGCTTTGATGTGTGAACCCCTATGAATTAAGAGTGCATTTATTTTCGCGTAAGACGTGAAACCCTCAGAAAATATAAATATAATAGGGCCTCAAAACTTTAAGTTTAAACAAGCAAATTGGGAAGTTAATATGTAATGCTTTAAATTGACATTTGGTTGATTATGATAGATGGCTGGAAGAGGAAAGGGTCGTGGTGCCAACCCCGCCAACAACAACGATGAGGCTGGCAACCCTCATCTTTCTGGAGGACAAGACAGGGGTGGTCACCGTGAAGGAGTTGATCCCATCCACCAAATGCTTGAAAATCAGAATCAGCTCATCCAGAGCCTAACTCAAGTGGTGGCCAACTTGCACCAAGCTCCACCTCCACAAGCTGCACCACGCCAACCAAGGTTGAGTGAGTTTCTAGGGACTCAACCTCCAAAGTTTGCAAGTGCTGCTGAACCTCTGGAGGCAGATGACCGGCTAAAGACCATTGAGAGCAAGATGAGTATCATACAATGCCAAGGGTATAAGAGGGTGCTGTTTGCCTCTCACCAACTGCATGGACCTGCTGCTGATTGGTGGACCGCTTACGTAGCAGCCCATCATGACCCTGAGAACATCACTTGGGAAGAGTTCAAGCATAGTTTCCGCAACCATTACATACCAAGGGGTGAACTCAAAATCAAGAGAAAGGAGTTCTTGGGGCTACAGAAAGGAAACATGACTGTGAGGGAATACCTCACGAAATTCACCCAACTATCCCGTTATGCACCACGGGACATCGAGACTGATGAGCAGAAACAGGACTGCTTTGTGGAAGGACATACAATGGAAATGCAGTGTGCAATGTCCTCCAACGAGTACGAAAGCTTCCAAAAGATGGTGGACAGAGCATTTGTTATGGAAAGGAAGCTGAAGGCCTTGGAAAATGAAAACAAGAGGAAGGCGGGATGGTCACACCAAGCCTCGGGTAGCAACACACGCCCACGTCTGATGCAGCAACCCGCAGGGCAGACGAGCCGTGCTGCGGTACCCTACTCAGCACCGAGAGGGTACAACCCGAACTTCAGGCCTCCATTAGCACCAGCACAGCCACAACGTCAGTTTGTACAGCAGCCTCACCCCACATATCAACCTCGACCAGCAGTACAAGGGCCCCCAAACCAACCCCAAGACAACAAAGGCCAGACACCCAAGGTTGGGGTGCAATGCTTTAACTGTGGTGAAGTAGGCATTACGCCCATAAGTGCCCAAAGAAGAAGCCCATGCATCCGCAACCGCAGAACGTGATGCGAGGACGGGTGAACCACGTAACCATGGAGGAGGCGCAAGAGGCACCCGACGTGGTAGTTGGTAAGTTTCCTGCCAATTTACACATTGCAACCCTGTTGTTTGATTCTGGTGCTACCCACTCGTTCATTGCTCAAGGGTTTGTTAAGAAGTATGATCTAGCAACCACACAAATGAATCATATGCTAGCAGTGAACTCTCCAGGTGGAGAAATAAGGACAAGACAAGTGTGTCCCAAGGTGAATCTAGACATTAATGGGGTAGTATTTACTGCCAACCTCATAGTGATAGATTCACAAGGGATATATATTATTTTGGGTATGGATTGGTTGACCAAACATAAAGGAATCATCCATTGTTCGACAAGAACGGTGGAACTAACTCACCCTAGTGGCACAAGAGTAAAGTTCATAACTATACAGGAGCCTAGGAGGGACATTAAACTTAATCAAGTTGAGGTGGAAGTAGAGGAGATCAGGATCATCAGGGAATATCCAGATGTTTTTCTGGAGGAGTTGCCAGGTATGCCCCCCGATCGTGAAGTGGAATTCGCGATTGAGCTAGTGCCTGGAACAGCTCTGATATACAAGAGACCTTATCGGATGGACTCCAAACAGCTGGAAGAACTCAAGGAACATTTAAGATAATTGACAGAGAAGGGGTACATTCGTCCTAGTTCCTCACCATGGGGAGCTCCAGTGATATTTGTGCCCAAGCAGTATGGAACCCAAAGGTTGTGCGTAGACTACCGTGCGTTGAATGAGGTAACCATCAAGAACAAGTACCCATTACCCCGCATTTAAGACTTGTTTGATCAGTTGAGGGGAGCTTGTGTGTTCTCGAAAATTGATCTCGGGTCGGGATACCACCAACTTAAGATAAGGCAAACTAATATTCCAAAGACAGCTTTCGTATCTCGGTACGGACTGTATGAATACACCGTCATGTCTTTCGGGCTAACTAATGCCCCGGCATACTTCATGTATCTCATGAACAAGGTATTCATGGAATATCTGGACAAATTTGTGGTGGTTTTCATAGATGACATTCTCGTCTTCTCCAAAGATGAAGAAGAACATGAGAAACATCTAAGGTTGGTGTTGTAGAAGCTGAGAGAACACCAACTATATGCCAAGTTGAGCAAGTGTGAGTTTTGGCTAAATAGAGTTCCCTTCTTAGGACATATAATCTCGGAGGGAGGAATCTCCGTAGATCCCGCCAAGATCGAGGATGTACAGAAGTGAAAGACCCCTGAGAATGTTGGGGAAGTTCGAAGCTTCTTAGGATTGGCTGGGTATTATCGACGGTTTATCGAGGGTTTCTCCAAGATTTTGAGACCCCTCACCAAATTGTTGGAGAAGGGAATCACATTCACATGGACACCGCAGTGTGAGACGAGTTTTCAGGAACTGAAGAAAAGATTGACAACAGCCCCAATGCTAGTTATGCCAGATATGCAGAAGAACTTTTCGGTGTACTGCGATGCCTCTGGAAACGGGTTGGGATGTGTTCTCATGCAAGAGGGGCATGTCGTGGATTATGCGTCCCAGCAGCTCCGGAAACACGAGAAGAACTATCCTACACATGACCTAGAGCTAGCTGCAGTGGTACACGCGTTGAATATTTGGCGGCATTATTTGATGGGGAAGAGGATAGAGATATATACGGATCATAAGAGGTTAAAGTATATTTTCACACAGCCAGATCTCAACCTCAGACAAAGGAGATGGTTAGAGCTGATCAACGACTTTGATGTGGGCATCAACTATCATCCTAGGAAAGCAAAGTGATCCCCTCAACGAGAGGATGCATGGTGCAGTGTGGATTATGAATTTCGCGGACCGGTTCCAACTCCACTTTTGCACACTGTCGCGAAAACATGAAATTCCGGCGTGAGCACTCTATGTCATGCCGCCGGAGCTTGCAGAAATGGAAGAGGGACTGAAGGTGAACCTCTTTGCTGTTCACAGCTCGGCGAACGGTAGGCTGTGGTGGCCGGATTGATCGCTCCCGCGGTGGTGGCTCGAGCTGAACCGGCAGAGAAAAGATCATCGCGGTGGAGCTCGGGGAGGGCTGCTCCAGGCCTGGAACTGGCGCGATGGTGTCCAGGAAGCCTTGGCGCACCCGGTGCTGGTCTCAGATCGCCGGGAGGATCACTGGGTCGGCCGGGCGATGAGGGACCGAGAGTTCAACCGAGCGGCGAGGAGATTCAGCTTTCTGGGTGGAAACGCAATGAGGCAGCGGTGAAATGCACTGGTGACCGCTCGGGCACGTAGATAAAGGCCCCGAGAATCGGTTCCGCGGCTGAGATTCGCAAGCAGCGGGTGGCCTCACCGTTTCTTCGCCGTGGCGGCAGCTCGGTTCAGTGCAAGAACTCGATTGCAGAGTTCAGTTGGCTGAGTTCTCTTCAGTGGCTGACAAGTGGGTCCCACTCTCACTTTTAACCCCTGAAATTAACTCCATATCACTGTTGTAAACAGTAAGCCCTAAAATGCCCATGGTGATTTGAATTATTCATCCCTGAGCCATTTGAATTGGTTAGAATTCAAATTGGGTTTGGTTTGACTAACTTTAAGCACATGTTCAGTTTGAAATTCAAATAAAGTTTGAATTTGCTACACTTAGCTCATGTCAAGATCAACTCCAAATGGAGTGAAAATTGGGGTGTGAGCTCACAAAAATGTGCTGGGTATGAATATGTTTACCACTTTTGAATTCATGGGGTAAAAACAGTTTGAATTTGAATTTGAGTTCAAACCACCCTCTTTCTAGCTATACCCAAAAATACCTCAAAAAGGATTTAATTTGGGTGAAACTTGGCATGGACATCCGTAGCAAGGTGTAGGAGTTTTCATACGCCCAGCCCCTAGATGATGCATGTGGGAAATACCACTTTTACATTTTGTGAGTTTATTCTCTAATGAGCATGTTGATAATGGTTACTTGCTCTTCAAATGTGTTCATCAACTTTCTTCAAATGAGGTGTGTTGTGTGGTGATGAACACTTTAAACATGTGTCAT
Organism: Neostapfia colusana; assembly: GCA_030760725.1. Classification (NCBI taxonomy): domain Eukaryota; kingdom Viridiplantae; phylum Streptophyta; class Magnoliopsida; order Poales; family Poaceae; genus Neostapfia; species Neostapfia colusana. Next base: position 26,072,185 of record JASWHV010000011.1, read on the forward strand.
AAACTGAGGCCTTTACATTCCTCCCCCCTTAAAAGAATCTCGTCCCGAGATTATAAGGCGAAAATGAGAGAGGCCGGTGAAAGATTACCGGATATGCGACATGAAAAAGTCGGGGTAGTTAGCATGAAGAAATCCTTCGCTCTCCCATGTCCCTTCGTCCACGGAGTAATTACACCACAGAACTTTGTAGAACCACAACGTACGGTTGCGTGTGGTTCAGGCCTTCTCGTCCATGATATGAACCGGTTCCTCCCGATAGGTGAGATTCGGTTTCAGTTCTTCAATGTCCTCCAGCTGAACGGTAGTTGATAGCTTGAGACACTTCCTCAGCTGGGAAATATGAAAGACGTCGTGCACACCGGAAAGTGCTTCTGGTAATTTCAGCCGGTATGCTACTGATCCACATCTTTCGGTAATCTGGAATGGACCGATGAATCGGGGTGCCAATTTCCCTGTCACCCAGAATCTGTTTACGCCCTTCATTGGAGACACACGTAGATATACGTGATCCCCTACTTTGAATTGTAATGGGCTCCGGTCCGCATATTGCTTTTGTCGGGATTGGGCGGCTTTTAGGTTCGCTTGAATCAATCAAACCTTCTCCTCCGTGTTACTGACAAGGTCAATCCCGAAGGTAACCCTTTCGCCAGACTCACACCAATTCATTGGTGTGCGGCATTTCCTCCCGTATAGCGCCTCGTAAGGCGCCATCTTGATGCTGGCTTGGTACCCATTGTTGTACGAGAACTCGGCTAACGGCAAGTGATCATCCCAATTCTTGCTGTGGTTGATAGCGCAAGCTCGTAGCATGTCTTCTTGAATCTGATTTACCCGCTGGGTTTGCCCATCCGTCTGCGGGTGGTATGCTGAACTACGGATCAGCTTCGTCCCCAATGCAGCGTGCAGCTGCTCCCAAAAACCGGACACAAACAAAGTGCCCCGGTCCGATATGATGGTACGGGGTACGCTGTACAAGTATTGGATCCGTGAGATGTACAGTTCAGCGTACTTCTTGGCCTTGTAGTTGGTGTTGACCAGGATGAAATGGGCAACTTTGGTGAGCCGGTCGATGATTACCCACACAGAATCATGTTTCTGAAAAGTGGTGGGTAAACCGACGATGAAGTCCATGCTCACGTCTTCCCACTTCCAGGCAGGAACGCCCAGTGGTTGTAGCAGTCCCGGTTTCCGCATATGATCTGCCTTCACCCTTTGACATGTATCATACTCGGACACGTACTTTTCGATCTCCCGCTTCATCCGTGTCCACCAAAACTTGTTTCTGAGTTCTTGATACATTTTGATACAAGTGAGCCTCATCAAAAAATTTCTTCCGTAACTCCGGATTACGGGGTACGACGATCCGGTCCTTGAACCATAGGACGCCGTCTCCGTCCTTCCGGAAACATTTCAGCTCCCCACTGTCTACACGTCTCCGCAAATGCGACATGCCCTTGTCATGTTTCTGAGCTTCCGCTATCTCTTCACGGATGGTGGGGATCAAAGCTAGGTTGTAGAGAGCTCCATGTGGAATCACATGCAGTGGTGGTTCGCTCTCTTCCAACAGTGTGATGGTCAGATTATTGACGTGTGACTTGCGACTCAGCGCATCTGCCACCACGTTTGCCTTGTCGGGGTGATAATGGATCTCTATTTCGTAATCCTTTATCAATTATAACCATCTTCGCTGCCTCATGTTCAGCTCCTTCTGAGTGAATATGTACTTGAGGCACTTGTGGTCGGTATATAAATGTACGAGGTTACCGAGTAGGTAGTGCCTCCACATTTTCAGTGCAAGTACCACGGCAGCGAGCTCCAAATCGTGAGTTGGATAATTCTGCTCATGGTTTCTAAGCTGCCGTGATCCATACGCGACCACCCTTCGGTCTTGCATCAGCACACATCCGAGCCCGATGCCCGATGCATCGCAGTACACATCGAACGGTTTTGTTGTGTCTGGCTGCGCCAAAACCAGTGCTGATGTTAGGTGCTCGACTAAATCCTTGAATGCTGCTTCACACGCTGGACTCCAAACATATTTGGTAGCTTTCTTCAGCAGTTCCGTCATAGGCTTGGCAATCTTCAAGAAGTTCGGAATAAACCTCCGATAATATCCCGCGAGTCCGAGGAAACTCCGTACCTCGTGAACCGTTTTCAGGGATTTCACTTTCAGCACTTGTGTGATCTTGCTCGGGTCTACAGAGATACCCTCCGCTGAGATGATATGCCCGAGAAAAGGCACTTGCGATATCCAGAATTCGCATTTGCTGAATTTCGCGTATAGCTTGTGATCCCGCAGCCGTTGCAAGACTATACGCAGATGCTTCTTGTGATCTTCCTCCGACTTGGAATATACCAGTATGTCGTCGATGAAGACCACGACAAACTTGTCCAGCTCCGGCATGAATACCGAGTTCATAAAATACATGAAATGAGCTGGAGCATTGGTGAGGCCAAAGCACATGACCAGGTACTCATAAAGTCCGTACCTCGTCGAGAAAGCCGTCTTCGGAATGTCCTCAGCCTGTATTTTAATCTGGTGGTACCCGGATCTTAAATCCATCTTGGAAAAGATCTTTGCTTCGACCAATTGATCAAACAACATGTCGATCCGTGGCAACGGGTACTTGTTCTTGATGGTTACGGCGTTTAGTGGACGATAGTCCACACAAAGCCGCAACGTCTCATCCTTCTTCTTCACAAATAATGCCGAACAGCCCCATGGCGAGGAGCTCGGCCTAATGAAACCCTTCTCCAGCAGGTCCGTTAGCTGGGTCTTCAATTCAGCCAATTCCTTGGGCGCCATCTTGTACGGCCTCCGGGATATTGGCATGGTTCCAGGTGCAAGTTCAATCTTGAACTCTACCTCTCTATCGGGTGGCATCCCCGGTAAATCATCCGGGAACACGTCAGGGAACTCTTGGACCACTGGAATATCTTCCAATCTGATGGTTGTGGATTGATAGACACTTGGAAATTTTATTTCTGGACTGTCCAGAAATAAGGAATGAGATTCGTGCACTTCTGAGTTCAAGTGCACAACTCGGAGGACGGTGTCTAAAACGGCACCGTGGCAGGTTAACCACGACATCCCTAAGATGACGTCGACCTTTTGTCCCTCTAAAATTATGGGAGACGTAGGGTATACTCTACCCTCTAAGCACAATGGTGCTTTTGGGACCATCATGCTTGCTGAAATTTTCCCACCCGGTGAACAGATCACATAAGGACTATCGGTGGGTAGTATTTGCAAGCTATATCTATCAATGAAAGCTTGGCTAATGAAGCTATGCGTGGCGCCTGAAGCAAACAACACTATGGCGGGATGCTGGTGGAGTTGGAACATACCCGCAAGGATTGGCTCACCCTCCGGCACATCCTCTATGGCAAGTTGGTGGACAGTGCTGGGCCTCGGGTTTGCCCGCCGCGCATTAGTAGGGGTCCGGGGCTGATTCCTCCCCGGAAGTTGTGGTGCAACTCCACCGCCTTGCCTCTCCGGGCAACTGCTGGCGAAGTGTCCTGGCCGACCACATTTGTAGCATGTGGCCGCTGCTTGTCCAGTGCCCGGGGGACGAAAGCCAGGCATACGCTGCTGAGGTGCATACGCACGTGGCATCGCCCGCTGCCGCTGTTGTTGTTGTGGAGGTGGTGCTGGCCGTGTCGGCCTGAATGCCGGTGAAGAATACGGCCGACTGCGGAATGGCATCGACCTCTGTGGTGGCTGCCAGCGTGGACCTGATGGTGGGCGATTCACTATCCGAAATTTCTGAGAAGGACCGCCTCCTTCTCCTCTGCTTTGCGGCGTGCTTCGCTTTCTTTCCGCCGCCGCTAACTCCTTGCCAGAGTCCTCCTGAACAATCGCAGCATCAATTATGTCATTGAGGCTGCCGCGATTGAACATCGCCAATTTGTCCTTCAGGAGGGGGTTAAACCCCTGGTAGAAGTGGTCCCGCCGCTTCTTGTCGGTATCGGCGTGATACGACGCGTAGAGTGCGAGATCGTTGAACGCCCTGGAATATTCCAGTGCGTTCCGGCTCCCTTGCTGCAGGTGTAGAAATTCCTGCGTCTTCCTCTTCATGAGACCCGGCGGTATGTGATAGGCCCGGAAGGCCGTCTGGAACTCCGCCCAGGTCATAACTCGGTCGGTGGGCTGTGAAGCACAGTAGTTTTCCCACCACGCGCTCGTGGATCCCTGGAGCTGCTGGACCGCGAACTGAGTCTTGCGCTGCTCACTTATTTGGAGCAGCCCAAACTTCATCTCTATCGTGCGGAGCCAGTTGTCCGCATCGAGGGGTTCATCCGCCCTTGAGAATACCGGGGGATGAGTTGCTAAGAAGTCGGAGTAGGAGCTCTTTTGGCACTCCTCGCGATCTTGACGCCTCTCTGGTCGAGACGTATTGGCAATAAGAGTTTGCAGCAACTCCGTGTGCTGCTGATGAGAGCCCGCCATTGCTGCTACAATATCCGCCAAAGTAACCGTTGGCGGTGGCGGTGGCGGTTGTTGCTGCTTCTGTTGCTGTCCCGAGGAGTCCTCGGGAGGCTGTTGGGAGGTTTCTCCCCCTCGACTAGAACCCCCAACGTCCGGGTTGGCACGAGTACGAGTCATTCTGAAATTCAAAACAGCAGCGATCAGCACATGTCATACTTAAAAATTCCATATACAACAGTAGGTATTGAAGTGACGCATGAATAATTTGCACAACATCCACATATATTGATAAAGCATGAACTTTATACAAGATACATTATTCTCGGGTCTCCGAGAAGTCGTGCTCATGTCGTCACGATCTATACATACGCTACTGCCTACACGACATATCACCGATTACAAAAGTTTGGGTTACACCACTCTAGCTGCCCTACTTGGCAACCGTAACTCCTACTCGGAGTAGAACTCGACCTCCTGTGGGTCGTCCTCCTACGGTACCTCTACTGGTGGCTCCGGATCTACAACCTCTTCACCCATCTCGGGTTCTCCCATTGCTGGAAGACCCAAGACTACCGGTATGCCAAATACCGGAGGTACGAGGTCCTGCAATGCATGCATCTCGTCCATGGATTGGTTGTAGTCTTCTTCCCAGTCTTTCCCTTCCTCAATAGCGTCGTGTTTCTCTTGAGTAATGTCCTCGTTCTGCTGGGTTAGATTCTGCACCAGTTCTTGCAACGCCGCGATGTCGACACGGCTCTTCTTCTTCGCCTTCTTGAGACGATGCAGCTGATTATGCTGTTCGTTCAGTCGCTTGATCGTCGGAAGGAGCACATTGCGGAGTGCGCTGTGAGCACTCTCGAAATGGTCTCCACGGCTTGTGCTCTCCTTGAGATTTGCGGCGAGATGCTCCGTATGAACAGTTTGGCTGTCCATCACGGCCTTTCCCGCCCTCAATTGGAGGCTGAGGTTCGCCTCCGCGGGGCTGTACCTTGGGCAACCCGGATCGGTTGCCTCCCTGTACCTCCCTTCCCACACATGATTCGCCCGTCCCTCCACCGGAACGAGCGCGTATGGAGTGCCCTCCGTCGCTCTCACGTGTAGCTGGCAGAAACGTGACATGGTGTCACGGGCTGCCACTTGCCACATTCCCTCGGGTTGTCTACCTCTCACCGGGACGGTGAACGGCGCCCACCCGGGTGGTGTAGGTCCTGCTGGAACCTCGACATGGATCGTCCACATCTTGTTCCCCTCCCCGCCTTCTTCCTTGGTGAAGTACTGCGGCATCGTGTCATACCCAAAATATTGAAGCATCTGCCTCAATGCTTCCGGACAGCCGCTGTGGTGAGAACAGTGAGATTCCACCCACCCATTCTCGAACTGTTTATCCGCTGTCATCTGTAAAAATATATTTGATAAATGTAAAAAATTTATTTGTACAGTAAACCATTGAGTTATAACATAAAACATGTCATTGAACTCATAAACTTGGAAACCTAGTTCAAATTTAAACAAATTTGACTACTGGTCTGCTGTCCCACATGACAGCCCTGACCAGTTTCCATTTCAACCTGATTTATGCCATGCCAAAAGCAAAACCAATTCTGGAGCTCAACATCAAAGTTAAAGCTAACTTCAATAGCTTTCCAGAAAGTATTTGCTTGGCCTAAGATCTGTCCTGGTTCAAAAGTTATAAGATGTCAAAGTAAACAGAATTTCTGGAGAAAATTGGACAGCACCTCCCTGCCTTAGGTACTGATTTGATCCAAGAATTCCAGTTAATTCTACCCCCAATCTGACAAAAGTTTCTGTTACAAAGTTGTAACCCATCTCATAAGCTTTCCATAACTACCTCATTTTCTATTTTTTTATTTTTATGCAGGAAGTTATGCTCAATTTACAGAGTGTTTACAGAGAGCGTTTGCTCTGCCCTGTTTTCTGGACAGTTTCAACTCTACTGCATTTTTCGATTGGTTAAGGGATGAAACACCTCTAGACCTCAACAGAAAAGTTGTAAATCTCTTCCAAAGATTTCCATAAATGTATCATATGACCCCAACCCCGAAAGAGCGCAACCTCTAACCTCTGATTAACTTCAGCCTTCTATCAGCTGAAAACAGGGGACTCTGTCCTTAGTATCCTATAAGTTGAAAACTTGTTTACTTTGAATATCCTGATTAGGGGAAGGAGTTACATCAAGTTTTAGTGCTGTGGATCAAAACTTTCAAGTTTTTCAATGAAGTTGTCCATTTAATGGGGTGTGACGTCGATGCGTCACTAGATCATATCGGTACTACGTCCTCACAAAGAAAACCTATACCGGACTTAGCCGGCTTCGTTAGTTCAGTGGAACTAAACGTCACTCGCACATGGATGCTACACGTCTACTGTTTCGTGGTTAGACTACCTGCAAATAACTCAAGCAATCGTCAGACTCGGCTGCACACCGAGCCCGGTATCCATACAGTTCGTACACCCGACCGTCATTACTCGCCCGGATGTTTTCAAGCCAAACACGCCTTGAGCTACGTGTTCACGTTACGGACCACGTGATGGGGTCTCCCAAATTGCACCACGCACACCAGGGAAAGACATTGCTCGAATACCCCAAACGACATAAAGAGTCGTAGAGGATACTAAAGCGGTTCGGGTTACCTGCCTCCCGTGGGGCTCCACCCTTCAGCTTGTGCGCACTGGTGGACAGCACTTACGTGCAACCCCCAAGACATAAAGCGTCCCGAGATGCACGATTTTCCGACATAGACAAATAGGTTAGTATGCCACTTTCTATACACTAATAACATCCTTCTATGGGCTACTAACTCGTTCCTCACTGGATTTTTGAAAAAGATGACCTTTTTTGTGCGTTAAACCTCAAGCGAGCTCTGATACCAATGCTGGCACGACCCCAAGGTCTTGTCGAGCCAGGATCACGCTGAGGGGTGCTGCGTTGCATAGCACCGTATAACACACATCAAAGGTACAAAGCGGAAGCAAAGTTTTATTACATAAAGAGGTTTATGAACATTTTTACAACAAAATATGTTCAGTCTACACTCACGGGCGTAGACTACGCATCAAGTTCACGTTCAGCCCGTGAACGTGTCCTTGCTAGCACACACGCACACTAACACGGCGGCGTGCACGACTCCCACTCGACGGGTTTCCCCTCCTGGGGTTCCGTCTCCTCCTCGGGAGTCCCTTCCTCATAGAACCCTGCAAAAGCTTCAAACACAAGCAGTGAGCATGAAGGCTCAGCAAGACTGACCCGTCTCTCCTAAACATGGGCTTCTACATGAGGGGTGATAGGTACAGGAGATAAAACAAGTTGCAAGGACTCGCCTAATTAGTGGAACCTTACTTTCAAATTTTAGCAGCAGGTTGTGGAGAACCTTACGCTAAGGCACATGAGAGAGCCACAATCAAACAAGAAACGCATTTCTCTCATGTACTTTGCCCAAAGTTGAAAAGAACTTTAGTTAGCTCTAAACTACAACAAATCATTAACAATCAAAGTCCATCTTTCAATCAACAACATTTTAACATGTATCTAGCCTGTTCTTTCTACGTCACGGTACAGTGAACAAGTGGTACTCACTGACCGCGAGGGACGGCGATTATAATCGATTTACACCAGCAGGGTTACCCGAACAACCCGTCACGTACGCCCCTACTCGATGTTGCCTACAGCAACCATCACGGACGTCGTACGCAACAACCTTTCACCCGTTAGCCGAATGTTGAACCGGTCCAATCGTCCCGAGCAAGAGGTCTCTGCACGCGCATCTCAGTGCCGCCAGCCGATTTACACCTCAAGCTCTCAACCTACCCTATGAACGACCAGCTATGTCTCAACACCCAGCTACCCGAGTTACATCGGTTTCCCGGTTCCCATATAGCCGGTAGGTCTTCGGTACTGTTCTAGCTTGTTCAACAGGCCCGCACACGGCTCGGTCCTCAATCAAAGCGGAGCTATAGAACCCAGGCCCCAAAGTCCTGCTGCCCTTACTCTCCGCTCGGTCTCATTTTTCTTGCCATGTGTATCATGTGCTATATCTACCCGAGTCGAGTGCCTCTAGCCTATCCTCACGAGTAGTTCCAACTACTCGACTTGTACCGAATCCTACACTATCTTAGCATTGCAGTAGCTAACGGGGTTTTCAATCCTAATCCCAACCCATGGTTTTCTTGGCTATGCATTTGGGTTTTCAAACAACGCTCTAATGCAAGGAATAATGGTACTCAAAGTATGTTCTCAAAACAATAAAAGTTTGTAAAAAGGTTAATGCAAACCGGGGCTTTCCTTGCTGCTCTTGGTTGTAGGCTAGATGCTCCTCCGGAGTAACAATGTCTAAGACTTCGGGTTCCTCCTTGACCTTAGCGACTACATGAGATACAAGTACATGTATTAATTTAAATGCACTTGATTGAATTTAAACTTGTGAAGTCTATAACTCTTACTAGACAGATCCAATGACTCTGAAATTTTTACTCTGGATTGGTTACAACCTAAACAGAGACTTGGTCAAGTTTTAGTTGCAGAAAAGCTTATTTGAGCTCTCCACAAATAATTATGTCCTTGACCTTAATTGGAACTCTTAGGGTGTTCTAGGGATTTCCATGGAGCAAGCCATGACTTTATAAAAACTAGATTTTCAGAGGGTTCTAATGAAGTTGGTCTCACTTAATTTTAAGGTTCCTAGATAAAGATATGAGCTAAACAATTTCAGAGAAATTCTGAAAATGTTTCTGGACATTTTCTATTTTCTCTGGAACAGTTTTATTAATCACACCATTAGGTGGATCAAACGAGCTCAAATGGATCTGAAATTTTATTGGTAGTTCAGGGATACTTTGGTGAACATCCCAGCAAAATTTCAAACTTTTCCTCCAAAGGATTCTCCAGTTAAAATTCCAAACAGTTTAAATTTTGAGGAATTAATTCTGGAGAAATAAGGATTTTCATGAAGTGAAACTTGTTTTGATGGAAAGTACTCCGAGAGCTGAATCAAACAAAATTTGGTTCACTCGATTTGGAGTTTCCTAGCCCAAGTTATGTGGATTTGAAGTTTGAATCAAATCTGAAAATCAAGGAAAAGTTTAAATCTGCCGGTGGGTCCACGGGGACACGTGTTGGGCACTGGAGCGACGGCACACTGGGGTCCACTGAGTTTTTGCACGCCAGCACACCAGATCCGAGCCGCAGACCAATCCCGATTTAAAATCCGAGCCGCTGACAGCCGGGACCCACCCCTTCGTCTACCTCTCGCCGCCCACGCTCTGCCGCCGCGACACCTCACCGGAGAGCTCGCCGGCAGCCTCTGTGGTGCTCCAAACTTCCTGATTCTTGCTGCCCCTGCCTACTTCCACTCGGGGAACATGATTCCGGGCTCAGTTCGTCATGAAAATGGCCGGCACCTGGTGGGCGACGAGCGGCATCCTCGAGAGGACTTCGGCCGTGTCGGCTGACCTCCCTGTGTAACACCCCAAAACCTGTTAAAGAGGGGAATTTGAAATTTTTGGACGTAATGCATGTGGTGAAACAAATCAAACTCAAACTGGAATTCAAATTTGAAACAAAACAGAAAAGAAAAAGGAAAAAGAAAAACGGCCAGTGGGCCGAAACCTGCCTCAGCTGGCCCAACAGCCAGCGGCTGCTTCCCCCCCTCCCTCTTTCTCTGACGCACGGGGCCCGCATGTCATCTTCTTCCCCTCCTCCCCCACGCGCCCTCAACTGCCCCGATCTTCCCGCGCCGATCGCTGCTGCTCCAACACCGATTTCCGCGCTCGATCTTCGGCAAGGCGCTACTGCATATCTAAACCGACCCCCGCCGCCTCTCCTCGTGCATTTAAATGAAAGAAAACTCGCCGGTTTCCCCATGCCCGCTCCATCTTTCTCTCCGGTGAGAACCGAGGCATCCTCGGCCGTTTTCTTTCGATTCTCATCCGGTTTCTCTGATCTAACGAACTAGTCATGTTCCACCACCGCCGGGGAGCCCTGCAGGTGAAGGAAGCGACGAGTCTTGCGCCCTAGCACCGGATTCGACGAGCACCGAGGAGCAGCTCCGACCACCGTCGTCGCAGAGCCGAATTCCGACCTCCCCAAGCCCGAGAAACCCCTAGGTGAGCTTCCCCTACCCCTCCGCAGTCGATCCGTGTGAAAAACCGCAAGTTTTAGCGTGTAGCGGCAAGAAACAGAAGCTGCGCCGGCGAGATCATCGCCCCAGCCGCCGCACGCCGCCGCACGCGCGGGCTGGCTCCGGCCAGGGCGACGTGGCCCCCTGAGGCCCGTCTATTTTAAATCGTGCGGTCCCGAATAGATCTAACCCGTACCGCTTCGCGTTATAATCTCAGCAGTCCATTTTAATTCCAACGGCCCACATCAGCCCCGCATATTATACCCCGGGAAACTTACGCGCTACCCCCTGGGGTTCTGAGGAAAACGGATCTAGCCCCGGAAAACTTCTAATCTAGCCCCTGGACCCTCGGGATTATATGCAAATCCGTTTAAACATCAGTTTTAGCCCCTGGACTTAATAAAAATTAGGAAAACCTCTCTGTTTTGTGTAATTAGGCCCCTGGAAATTTAGGAAATAGTAAAATAGACCCTGCAGTAGGGTGGATTTGCACTTCAGACCCTATAGGATATTAAATTCAGAAATTTGAACATATGACTAGAATTTAAATTCAAATGGTGATGTAAACACATGTGCAAATACGAATTTAAATTTTCCTAGCACTTGGAAACATTTAGAATGAGTTGAGAACTGATTTTAGGCTGAAATGAAATCTGACTAAGTGCTGTTTATTTTTACTATTGCTGGAAATTTATTTTTAGGCTAGAAAATAATTCTGAAAATGGATAAAATAAATTTAATTTGATCCCCATCAGAGAGGAATTCCAAAGATATTTTATTGAACATTTTAGATCAGAACATATTCTGTTTAGGTGATATGTCTGGCTATTTTAATATTAAAGTTCACTTTTAGGCATAGAAAATAAATCTGAAAATATAGGAAAATAGGCATGCATAATTAGAAAATGCTAAATGAGGTCTCCAATTCCAAAACTTCAAATTAAGGTTTTGTAGAAGATCTGAAAACCTATTTGGAGTAGGAAGTTATCTCTTATACAAATTTTGTGTCTAAGAAGTGTATTATTCCACATAGAAGATTTGTTCAAATTGGAAATTCAAATATAGTGTGCACTTAGAAATCTGAATATTAAAGCTAGAAATAATATATATGTTTAAAAGTGCATGTATTCTTAGAATCAACATATCTAGGGTAAACACAACACTTAAATAGGTGTATGACTTTCATGTGTATGCATGTGTGGTTTGTATGAGTGGAAATGTGGACTATGGCTCATGGAATGTTGTTTCTTTTGCTATGTGTATTGGCATGAGTAGAACCAGCCCCAGAGCAGGTTCTCACCTTTCAAGATCAAGACTTTCCATACCCAGAGCAGCAGGAAGAAGGCAAGTGTCCTTGACCACTTTGATCATATACTAGGATGTGTAGTTAGAACTTAATTAATTGCATGGTCAGTTTGGAATATGGTGCCCAAGCTAGGAAGTTTCACTAGATTTTCATTATCTTACTTCCTTGTAGCCTGGGTTGGAATTTATTTTATTATGTCTTTCATTCATATTACTTAATGGTTAGCCATGCTTAGAATGGGATAAGTGGGATATGAGATCATCAACTTGTTTACCTTACTCTTGAATGAGATATTATGGATCATGTAGAGGTAGGGATCGAGGCAAGTTGGATGATTTGGTTGGTGCTGTGTGCACGAGACTCGGGTTTGTGTTTCGACATTGTATGTGATTCGACATGGAGCTCCCTACAATTTAGCTTTGATCCCCACCATCCGTGAAGAGATAGCGGCAGCTCAGAAGCATGAAAAGGGCATGTCGCATTTCAGGAGACGTGTAGACAGTGGGGAGCTGAAATGTTTCCGGAAAGACGGATACGGCATCCTTTGGTTCAAGGACTGGATTGTCGTACCCCGTAACCCGGAGTTACGGAAGAAAATCTTTGGTGAGGCTCACTTGTCAGAGTTTTTTATTCACCCCGGCAGCAACAGAATGTATCAAGAACTCAGAAACCAGTTTTGGTGGACACGAATGAAGCAGGAGATCGCAAAGTACGTTTCCGAGTGTGATACATGTCGAAGGGTGAAGGCAGACCACATGAGAAAACCGGGACTGCTACAACCACTGGGCGTTCCTGCCTGGATGTGGGAAGATGTGAGCATGGACTTCATCGTCGGTTTACCCACCACTTTTTAGAAGCATGATTCTGTGTGGGTGATCATCGGCCGGCTCACCAAAGTTGCCCATTTTATCCCGGTCAACACCAACTACAACGCCAAGAAGTATGCTGAATTGTACATATCACGGATCCTATGCTTGTATGGCTTACCCCGAACCATCATATCAGATCGGGGCACTTTATTTGTGTCCCGTTTTTGGAAGCATCTACATGCTGCGTTGGGGACGAAGCTGATCCGTAGTTCAGCGTACCACCTGCAGACGGATGGGTGAACCAAGCAGGTAAATCAGATTAATGAGGATATGCTACGAGCTTGTGCTATCAACCACGGTAACAGTTGGGATGATCACTTACTGCTGACCGAGTTCTCGTACAACAATGGGTGCTAAGCCAGCATCAAGATGGCGTCTTACGAGATGCTATATGGGAGAAAATGCCGCACACCACTGAATTGGTGTGAGTCTAGCGAAAGGGTCACCTTCGGGATTGATCTTGTCAACAATGCGGAGGAAAAGGTTCGACTGATTCAAGCAAACCTAAAAGCCGCACAATCCTGACAAAAACAGTATGCAGACCGGAGAAGACGCCCATTACAATTCTAAGTCGGGGATCACGTGTATCTACGTGTATCTCCAATGAAGGGCATGAACAGATTTGGGGTGAGAGGAAAGTTTGCACCCCGATTCATCGGTCCATTTCAAATTGTGGAAAGATGTGGATCAGTTGCATACCGGCTGGAATTACCGGCGACACATTCCGGTGTGCACGACGTATTTCACATTTCTCAGCTGAGGAAGTATCTTAAGCTATCAACTACCATTCAGCTGGGGGATATTAAAGAACTGAAACCGGATCTCACGTATCGGGATGAACCGGTTCAGATAATCGATGAAAAAGCCCGAACCACACGCAACCGTACGTTGTGGTTCTACAAAGTTCTATGGAGTAATCACTCCGTAGACGAAGCGACATGGGAGAGCGAAGGATTTCTTCGCACTAATTACCCTGACTTTTTCGCGTCGCAAATACGGTAATTTTCACCGTCCATTCTCTCATTTTCACCTTATAATCTTGGGAAGAGGTTCTTTTACGGTGGGAGGAATGTAAGGGCCTGAGTTTTTGCACACAATCAAAGTGTTCATTACACCACACACACCTCATTTGAGAACAACTCATGAACACCTTTGAAGATCAAGTAACCACAATCAATATGGTCATTAGAGGATGAACTCACAAAATGTAAAAGTGGTATTTCCCACATGCATCACATAGGGGCTGAGCATATGAAGAACTCCTACACCTTTGTAGGAATACTTATGCGAAATTTCACCCAAATCCAAAACATTTTTGAGGTATATTTGGGTATAATAAGAAAGAGGCTAGTTTGAACTCAAATTCAAATTCAAAGTCATTTCATCCCATTAATTCAAAAGTGGGATACATATTCACAATCAGCACATGTTTGGGAGCTCACACACCAATTTTCACTCCATTTGGAGTTGATCTTGACATTAGCCAAGTTTAGCAAATTCAAATGCAATTTGAATTTTAAACTGCATATGTGCTGAAAATATATTCAAACACTTCACAATTTGGATTCTATCAAGTTTAAACAGGCATTTGGTAGATAATTAAAATTTCAAAGGGTATTATTGGGACTACTGTTTAGAGCAGTGGGAGAAATTTAATTCCAGAGGTTAAAATAGAAGTGGGTCCCACCTGTCAGCCTCACTAGCAATTTAACCGACTGAAGAACTGAGCTCGGTTTCTTGCACTCGACCGAGCAGCCGCCACGGCGAGAAACGGCGAGGACAGCAGCTGATTTCCGCCTCTGGCCTCTGAACTGCCTGGCTGCCTTCTTATCCTCGCTCCCGAGCCGTCCCAGCGTCATCTCACCGCTATCCCGACGCTCTCCCTCACAGAAACCTCGATACACCTCGCTGCTCTTACGAGCTCTCGGCTCCACCATTGCCCGGCCAAACCCGTGGTTGTCACGGTGATCTGAGACCGCAACCGAGTGCGCCAAGCCTTACTTGAGATTCTCGCGCCGGTTCTAGACCCTGATCGACCCTCCTCGAGCTCCACCGTGAAAATCTTTCTTCCTCGGTTCAACCCGAGCCGCCGTCACGAGAACCACTCGTCCGGACACCACAGCCCACCTTTCTCCCAGCTGTGAATAGCAAAGAGGTTCGCCCTCGATCCCTCTTTCATTACCGTAAGCTCCGGCGGCGTGACATAAGCTACCGAGGCAGGAATTTAACAATTTTGCGCCGGTGTACAAAATAGACAGCCGGACCAATTCACAAAATTCGTGATACACACCGCACCACTCATCACCTAACATAGAAAACCACTTCTAGATGTCTATGCGAGTCCATAGGATCCAAAACTTCGAAGAACCATTGGGTGTAGCCACTGTTCTTCGAGTTTTACTAGAATTCCCAGTTTCCGACCTAGGTCACACGGTGACAGCCCAGTACGGCCGTTCCCGAGCTCCTTGGAGTTCATGTTGATCTTCCCTAGGGTGCACTGATGCTGTGCGGCCTTTTGCTCGATTGTTTGGGGTGCTAGGAAGCCTGGACGACAAGGCCGAAGTTCTTCCGAAGCCGCCACTCGTCGCCGGCCATGTTCCGGTGGTTGTCATGTTGAGCTAAGTCCAGCACCGTGTTCCCCGTGGGGGATTAGGAAGAGGCGGCAAAAAACGTGGAGTTTGGCACATGGCAAAGCCCCTCTGCCGAGCACTACGGTGAGGGGGGCGGCGGCCGAGCGAGGAGGTCGGGAGGTAGACGAAGCTCCCGGTCCCACATGTCAGCGGCCAGTAATTTAAACCGGGGATCAGCTGTGGCTCAGGATTTGCTGTGGCTGCACGCGAAGCACTCCGTAGCCCCGTGTGTCGGCCGCTGAGGAGTTGACACGTAGCCCGGTCCCACGCGCAGCGATTTAAACTTTTCCCCGGTTTTCAGATTTAGTTCAAACTTCAAACCCACATAACTTTGGCTAGGAAACTCCAAATCGAGTGAACCAAATTTTGTTAGATTCAGCTCTATGAGTACTTTCAAAAAAATCAAGTTTCACTTTATGAAAATCCTTATTTCTCTAGAATTAATTCTTCAAAATTTAAATTATTTATAATTTTAACTGGAGCACCCTTTGGAGGAAAATTCTGAAATTTGGCCAGGATGTCCACCATAATATACTTGAGATACCATAGAAATTTCAGATCCATTTGAGCTCATTTGTTCAACATAATCTTGTGATTAATAAAACTGATCCAGAGAAAATGGAAAATGGCCAGAAACATTTTCAGAAATTCTCTGAACTTGTTTAGCTCATATCTCTGGCTAGGAACCTTCAAATTAAGTGAAAACAACTCCATTAGAACCCTCTGAAAATATATTTTTCAGAAAGTCATGGCTTGCTCCATGAAAATCCGTAGAACACCCTAAGGGCTCCAATTAAGGCCAAGTACACAATTATTTGCGGAGGGCTAAAATGAGCTGTGCTGCAAATGAAACTTGGTCAAGTCTCTGTTTAGGTTGTCTCCAAACCACAGAAAAAGTTTAAGATTCATTGGGCATGTCTAGCCAGACCTATAGTCTTCACAATTTCAACTTCAAATTCAAATGCATTCAAATTGATACATATATGTATTTATCTCATGTAGTCGCTAAGGTTGAGGAGGAGCCCGAAGTCTTAGAATTCATCACTCCAGAGGAACAGCTAGCCTATGACCAAGAGCAGCAAGGCAAGCTCCGGTTTACATTAGCCTTTTTATAAATTTTACTGTTTTAAGAACTTACTTTGGGCACCAACTTAAATTTGGCATTAGAGTCCTGTTTGAAAACCCAAATGCATAGCCAAGAAAACCCTAGGTTGGGCTTAGGTTTGTAAACCTCGATTAGCTACTGCAATGCTAAGATAGTGTAGGATTCGGTACAAGTCGAGTAGTTGGAACTGTTCGCGAGAATAGGCTAGAGGCACATTACTCGGTTAAAGATAGCAAATGGAACACATGGCAAGAAAAATGAGACCGAGCGGAGAGTAAGGGAATCAGGACGTTGGGGCCTGGGTGCCATAGCTCCGCTTGTGTCGATTGAGGACCGAGCCGTGTGCGGGCCTGTTGAACAAGCTAGAACAGTACCGAAGACCTACCGGATATATGGGAACCGGGAAACCGATGTAATTCGGGTAGCTGGGTGTTGAGGCATTGTTTGTCGTCCAGAGGGTAGGTTGAGAGCTTGAGGTGTAAATCGGCTGGCAGCACTGCGGATGCGCGCGTAGAGACCTCTTGCTCGGGATGATAGGACCGGTTCAACATTTGGCTGATGGATGAAATGTGGTTGTGTACGACGTCCGTGATGGTTGCTGTAGGCAACATCGAGTACGGGCGTACATGATGGGTTATTCGGGTAACCCTGCAGGTGTAAATCAATTATTATCGCCATCCCTCACGGTCAGTGAGTACCACTTGTTCACTGTACCGTGACATAGAAAGAACAGGCTAGAGTCATGTATAAGTTGCTGATTGAAAGCTATACCTTGATTGTTAATGACTTGTTGTAGTTTATAGCGAATTAAAGTTCCTTTCAACCTTGGGCAAAGTACATGAGAGAAATGGGTTTCTTGTCTGATTGCGGCTCTCTCAAGTACCTTAGCGTGAGGTTCTCCACAACTGCTGCTAAAACTTGAAAGTAAGGTTCAAATAATTAGTCGAGTCCTTTGCAACTTATTTACCTCATGTACCCTGAATCCCTCATGTAGAAGTTTCATGTATAGGAGAGACGGGTCAGACGTGCTGAGCCTTCGTGCTCGCTGCTTGTGTTTGAAGCTTTTGCAGGGTGTTATGAGGAAGAGACTCCATAGGAGGAGACGAAACCCCAAAAGGGAAACCCCGTCGAGTGGGAGTCGTGCACGCCGCCGTGTTAGTGTCCGTGTGTGCTTGTGGGGAAACATTCACGGGCTGAACATGAACTCGATGCGTAGTCTACGCCCGTGAATGTAGACGGAACATATTTTGTTGTAAAAATGTTCATAAACTCGTTTATGTAATAAAACTTTGCTTCCGCTTTGTACCATTTTATGTGTGTTATCCGGTGTTGTGCAACGCTGCACCCGTCAGCGTGATCCTGGCTCGACGATGCCGTGGGGCCCTTGCAACTAGTAGGAAATGGCCTACTCAAGTTATGCCTCTTTTAATCCACTTTTCTTAACTCGATCACAGCAGTTACAATTAAGTAAAAACCTAATCTAACCAATACTCCAGGGATTTCATGGGTCATGCATGTGGAGTGTCATACAAACCTAGTCAAAATGCAAAACTGATATTCTAGATAATATAAAGTGTATACAAATAAAAACTTGTAAATTTTTATGCAAACCGAGGCTTGCCTTATGTTGCTGCAGGTTTGATCCTAATTAAAAGTCAGTAGCTTATCGACGAGTAGTGCCTCAACTTGCTGCTCCGAGTCGATGCCCTCGTTGAACTCCTTCATCGTGTTTCCTACCGATATGAATATGCACAAGTTTATAATGCAAGTGAAAGACTTAATAAGCAAAAGAGTTTATGACTTAAGATGGGTTCAGACTAACTAAGAATTGAGAGTTGAGTTTTTCTGTATGCTGAAACAGAGAAAAAATGGATTTGAGCAGCGGAAGTTTTTGAGTAAGTTTAAAGGATCTATATAATAGACATAAGTAGGAAGTTGGAAGGGACAGCAGAAAACTAGAGAATATGACTTCAAATTGCTCTGAAATTTTTACAGTAGTCCATAGATCCTACAGAGGTATGGCTTGCAAAATTTTTACAGTAGTCTAAAGAATTCTCTATGCTATTTAGCTTTTCTGAATTCCTAAGGAAATTCTAGGGTCTTGGCTTGCTCCAATTTTGTCTTTTCAGAATCTTGGGAGTATTATTAGTCTATAGGATTTTGTTTCACCGTTTTTTGAGTTTCCTACGTGGAGCTATGGAATTTACAATAACTGCAAAATTTGTTTGAGGATTTTTCTTAGCATATCTTCCAGAATTTGGTTTACTCTTTCAGTTTGACCATCAGTTTACGGATGATATGCTGAACTCCGAATTAACTTGGTTCCCAGTGAAGCATGCAGTTGCTCCCAAAATCTTGATACGAATAATGCACCACGGTAAGAGATGATGGTGCGGGGAACCCCGTGTAAAAAAACGATTCTTGAGATGAACAGCTCCACATACTTTTTCGCAACATACTTTGTATGGACTGGAATAAAATGAGTTGTCTTGGTCAAACGATCGACTATTACCCAAATAGAATCATGCTTGTTGGTTGTCATTGGTAATCTGACTATGAAGTCCATACTTATGTCTTCCCACTTCCATGTTGGAACCTTCAGCGGTTGAAGTGGTTCGTCTTTCCTCATATGTTGTATGCATGACACATACACCCACCTCGAAAGACTCACTCGAGATCTCTTTCTTATGTTGTATGCAACAACCTTTCACACGACACCCTGACGTAGAAAAATGCTTTGTCCCGAGCAGGATGGTCCTCTACGCGGACACGTCAAAGTTTCCCGCTAGAGGATTTACACCTCCCGCCTTCTTAACGCCATTCCCAGACGAAGGATGAGTTTCTACGTCATGGTCCATCGAGTTACATCGGTTTCATGGGTCTCATACCCCACTATATATCTGGTATAGCTCAAACTTCTCTAGCAGGGCCACATACAGCGTGATGGGCTAATACCCAACCTCCACATTGGCCTGACCATAACCGGCCCAGGCCCAATGTGTTCCCAAGCATTGTCACACCCATCGGGTCGAGAGAACCTTGAGCATTCCATCCTACAGGAACTCTCTGTCCCCATCTCACTTTCTTTTAGGGTGCTCTTCTTAATAACTTCTTCTCGCGAGTAGACTCCGCTACTTGACCTTTCTCGCGAGTAGCTTTAACTACTCGACTTCTAACGGCTATCTACAACATTAGCCTAGCCATCTATGATGAGGCAAATCCTATGCTAGTCCTTCTACTCAGGGTTTCATAGTCATGCATGTGGGTTCCAAACATCCTAAACGTAATGCAAAATATCAAAGCTAATCAACATTAAATGGGAGTAAAGACAAAATTTAAAACAGAAATTATATGCAAACCGAGGCTTGCCTTGCTAAACAGTTTTGTTAGGCTATAAAGTTAATCTTCCTCCGGACAATCCGCCAAGTCCGTCACGAGAGGGAGATCCTCAACTCTGAGTTAATCTCCTCGTCGAGCGTCGATGTCACATGAGCTATGGATGCAAATGCACATATATTTCTAAAGCAACATAGAAAATGCTTTAAAGACGTTGTAGAAGTTAACTACGACTAAAAGGGGAAAACAACAGCAAGGTTTATGTTGTTGGATCTACAACATTAGAGAAGAAAATGCTAAGTAAAATGAATGTAATATTAATCACCATGTGATTAAGTCCTTATATGAACACTTAGACCTAAAGACAGCTAGATCAAGTTCCAGAAGTCCAATGAAGCTAAAAAGAATAACCACAGCTTCATGGGAAGGTATGTAGGCAGTGTGAAAAATTTGAGCTCATGGAATGGCCCAATGTGATCACAACTATTCCTTATGTGGTTTTAACTATTCTGCCTTTACCTCCTGGTTCTTGAGCTTTCCAATTCTTAAAAGTGGACTTTTTTATTAAGTACACAATTTCCTGAGTCTATAGGAATTGATTTTACTAATTTTGGAGTTCCCTACATGGAGATATGGATTTTACAAATTTGGGTAAAAGGTTGAAAAATGCCTCCGTTCTTTTTCCTATTTTTCTGAGACATAAAGGATTGACACATCATTTGGTCAAGCAAATGGGGTCCCATGACACTGAAATTTTTACTGGAGTTCAAGAATAATTGGGGGAGGGTTCTGCCAAATTTGGGAATTTTCCAATTAACAGAACTCCAGGAATTAATTCTATAATATTTTTTAAATGAATTAATGAGCCAGATCCAGGGACTTTCATAAATATTGGGATGCACCCCTGGATAGTACTCACTGAGAGGAATCCAACACAATTTATTTGGGAATTTTCGGACACTCCTACACAAAGTTGTGGCCATTCAAAATTTGAACTAGAAACTGAAATTTCTGGAAATGTTTAAAATCCCGACAGTGGGTCCCATGCCACAGTGCTTTCTCCCTCGTTCTGCCAGCGCGCTTGGGTGGCAGCGCCCTACAGCGAGGGTCACCGGAATGGACTTCATGGCCACCTCCCGGGCCAAATCACGCCGCCCCCCCCCCCCCCATTTTCCGCTACACTGAACCCGTTTGAAGGGTCGCCGGCCGCCGGCGATGCCCGGAACTATGTGGGAGACGGTGGCTGTAGAACCTAGGATTCTGGCGAGATCGGGTAAGCTCAATCCTACATGAAAACTTTGGTTTTTTGGCTCTAGAGCAACAGGGGAGTGTGAGGAAGCTAGAATTGGAAGCCAACAGGGCCGAGGAGCCCTCGAACCACGTCATCACCGTGAGGCCGACGGGGTCCGACGGTTGGCCATGGACAAAACTCCGATTTTCTCCCTCTACGCCCAAATTCTCGGCCTAGCTTCGAAGAAGAACGTGCAAAGTTTGAATCACTAACAACAATAATTTATTTACGAAGTTTTAATCACTAACAACAAGAATTGAGCGTGAAATTCCCGAATCCCTACCTCGGGGTCGAGTTGCGCCACTCTAGAGAAAAACTCCAAATTCTCGCACGACAAGCCACGGCTAGGAGCTATGATTTGGGGAGGAGTAGATCAAGTCACCGGGGCACCGAGGGAGTTGCTTATTTGAGCGTGATACATCTTGGTTCGGGCTGTCCATAGGAGCCAAAGTTAATTTCTTCGGTGTTCAACTCGGGCGCGGCAGCAACATTGAATTCCCGCGCGCAAATGAGCAGGGCAACCGGGGAGTGGAGCTAGTAGACAGCTAGATAACATAGTGGCGCAGCTTTTCTGTGTGAGGAGCTTGGCCAACCGAATCTCGGGCGGTGAGGGCGATCAGGAAACAGAGAAGCGGCGGTGGCGGGTGTTCTTCATGGGAGCAAGCAGAGAGAGCGAGCTGCAAGCTGAGAGAGGAGGTGAACTTCGTTTGGACATCATGTGCGGGAGATAAGAGCGAGCAGAATCGCTCTGGGAAGCAGGGTCTGGCGCAGCACACAGTCGGGAACGGGTCTCGGCCGGGAGCTGGCGCGCGCTCGAGCGAAAGCAGAAAACAGGGTTGGTTCACTGTGTTAGGGTGACTGACATGTAGGGCACAGCACCCCAAATTCTTCTCCCCTCTGTGATTTGAGATTCCCACATGTCCTTTGTACAAAATTCACCAAAATTGGAGAATAGGCCAAAAGAATTATGAGGAACTCGAACCTGAAATCAGATTTTTAAATTGAGATTGTTTGGTTCAGAATTCAAATTTCAATTTGAATGTGCTCTCAATTATTCCTCTGAATAAATGGTATATGAGCTCCAAAATTATCCAAATTTGGACCAGAATCTCTTTGATACATGGGAAATGCATTGGTGAATTCACTTGTATGCATTTGGACAATCTGAACATGAATCCTTTTAAAAGATTCAAATTATGTTTAAATTTCCCCTCACTCTACTCATAGAGGATGTACACATGAGTTTAAATTAGAGAGTGAAGTACACTCCTCATGTTAACATGTGTTAAGCTTGAGTTAAAGAAAATTTTTAACTCCCTCAGATGTCTGTGAGGCCGCGTGTAAGGGCCTCAGTTTTTGACACATAATTGAAGTGTTCATCACCACACACACACACACACCTCATTTGAGGAAAGATGATGAACACAAATGAAGAGCAAGTAACAATTATCAACATGCTCATTAGAAAACAAACTCACACATTGCAAAAGTGGTATTTCCCACATGTGATATAGATGGGCTGGACATATGAAAACTCCTACACTTTGCTAAGGATGTCCATGCCAAGTTTCACCCAAATTCAAAACCTTTTTGAGGTCATCTTGGGTATAGATAGGAAGGGGGCAGTTTGAAAACATATTCAAATTCAAACTGTTTCAAACTTGTGCTGAAATTCATTCAAACCAAACCTCATTTGAACTTTGATCAATTCAAATGGCTCATGGGTGAATAATTTGAATGGCCAAGGGTAGTATAGGATTCACTGTTTACCACAGTTGTTAGGAGTAAATTTCAGAGGTTAAAAGGAGGGGTGGGACCCACATGTCAGCCTCTGCTTCAACACAAACCGACTGAAACACAGTTCAGTCGGTTCCCGGTTGCAGTGTGCGCGCGCCACCGAGGGGGGCAGCCGCCGCCAGCTCCTGCTGCGCGCCCCAAGCCGGAGACCAGTCGCCGGGCTACTTATCTCCTCCCCGGCGTGCTCCGATCACTCATTCCCCGAGCTGCCGGCATACTCGGCCGTTTTTCCACTGCCATCACCGCCGCTCGAGCTCACGCTTGATCAGGCCGATCACCCGCGAGCACAGCCTCCCCTCCGTAGCAAAACGGCGCCAAGAGGTCGTGAGCAACCTCCTAGGCCCCGTGTTGCCCAGTGAGCAAGCGTTCTCAAGCTGTACGAGCCATTTCTCCGGCGAGCCAAACCTCGCCGCCGATCGGGCTCCCGTGGACAGCACGGCACAGCCGTTGTCACGTCCTCTTCTCTACACAAGAAAGGTGCGTGATTGTATGTAGATGGAGTAGCCGAAAGCCGTTTGGCGATTGATCAACCCTCGGCCGAGAATTTCCAAATTTACTCTTGATCAGTTCATAAGAACCGAGCTAACCTTCGGGTGAAATTCGTGCTCTATGCACGAAGGTTGGACGAGCTCGTTACCTAGTAGCTTCTACGCACGATAGCGGCCATGCTCGAACTGGAATTAGAGAAAACCATCGAGAATCGGCCATGATATGGCTGTTTTCCCCGCCGCCATGGCTGAACACCTCGGCTCACCGTCGAGAGCCTAGTTGCCGGTATTTCTAGCTTCCACCCAGCCCTGGTTCGTATTTCCCATGCCCTACTGATGCTCTCCGACCGATTTCCGGTCGATTTGGTGCACGGGAGAGCGGGACCGACCTCACCGGAACCCTAGCAGGTGCTGTCACCGGTGCGCACGGGTTTCCGGTCATCGCCGGCGGCCGGCGACCCCACCATCGAGTCCAGGGGGTCGGAAAAGGGGCAGGCGGCAAGTTTCGGGCCGGGGGGTGGCCGGGAACTCAGTTCCGGCGAAGGTCGCCGGAGAACGCCGCCGCCGCGCAGTTGGCGCGAGGAGGGAGACGACGCACTGTGTGCGGGGCCCACAAGCCAGAGTTTAAACTTTTCCCCGAATTTCAGTTTTAGTTCAAACTTCAAATCCTTATAACTTTGGCTAGAAAGCTCCAAATTGAGTGAACCAAATTTTGCTGGATTCAGCTCTCTGAGTACTTTCCAGAAAATCAAGTTTCACTCCATGAAATTCCTTATTTCTCCAGAATTAATTCCTCAAATTTAAACTGTTAGGAATTTTAACTGGAGAATCCTTTGGAGGAAAATCCTGAAATTTTGCTGAGAGGTTCACCAAAACATCCTTGAACTACCATAAAAATTTCAGATCCATTTGAGCTCATTTAATCCGCCTAATGGTGTGATTAGTGAAACTGTTCCAAAGAAAATAGAAAATGTTCAGAAACATTTTCAGAATTTTCTCTGAAATTGTTTAGCTCATATCTTTAGTTAGAGACTTCCAAATTAAGTGAGACCAACTCCATTAGAACCCTCTGAAAATCTAGTTTTCAGGAAGGCATAGTTTGTTTCATGAAAATTCCTAGAACACCCTAAGAGTTCCAATTAAGGTCAAGGACATAATTAATTGTGGAGGGCTCAAATGAGCTTTGCTGCAACTAAAACTTGACCAAGTCTTTGTTTATGTTGTAACCAAGCCACAGTAAAAGTTTCACAGTCATTAGGTCTGTCTAGCAAGGGTTATAGACTTAACAACTTCAAGCTTAATACAAATGCATTAAATTAATACATGTATTGTTTCTATCATGTAGTCGCTAAGGTCGAGGAGGAACCCGAAGTCCTAGACTTCGTTACTCCGGAGGAACAGCTAGCCTATGACCAAGAGCAGCAAGGCAAGCTCCGGTTTGCATTAACCATTTTTCAAATTTTTATTGTTTTGAGCACATACTTGTTTTCCTTTATTCTGTGCATTAGAGTCTTGTTTGGAAACCCCACTGCATAGCCAAGAAAACCATGGGTTGGGTTTAGGATTGCAAACCCCGTTAGCCACTGCATTGCTAGGATAGAGTAGGATTCGGTACAAGTCGAGTAGTTGGAACTACTCGCGAGAATAGGCTAGAGGCACATTGCTCGGGTAGAGATAGCACATGATACACATGGCAAGAAAATGAGACCGAGCGGAGGGTAAGGGCAGCAGGACTTTGGGGCCTGTGTGCTGTAGCTCCGCTTGTGTCGATTGAGGACCGAGCCGTGTGCGGGCCTGTTGAACAAGCTAGAACAGTACCGAAGACCTACCGGCTATATGGGAACCGGGAAACTGATGTAACTCGGGTAGCTGGGTATTGAGGCATTGCCCGTCGTTCAGAGGGTAGGTTGAGAGCTTGAGGTGTAAATCGGCTGGCGGCACGGAGATGCGCGTGCAGAGACCTCTTGCTCGGGACGATGGGACCGGTTCAATATTTGGCTAACGGGTGAAAGGTAGTCGCGTACGGCGTCCGTGATGGTTGTTGTAGGCAACATCCAGTACGGGCGTACGTGACGGGTTGTTCGGGTAACCCTGCAGGTGTAAATCGATTATAATCGCCGTCCCTCGCGGTCAGTGAGTACCACTTGTTCACTGTACCGTGACGTAGAAAGAACAGGCTAGTTACATGTTAAAATGTTGCTGATTGAAAGCTGGACATTGATTGTTAATGATATGCTGTAGCTTAGATCTAATTAAAGTTCTTTTCAACTTTGGGCAAAGTACATGAGAGAAATGCGTTTCTTGTTTGATTGCGGCTCTCTCATGTGCCTTAGCGTAAGGTTCTCCACAACCTGCTCCTAAAACTTGAAAGTAAGGTTCTACTAATTAGGCGAGTCTTTGCAAATGATTTTTACCTCATGCAACCCATTACCCTCATGTAGAAGTTCCATGTTTAGGTGAGACGGGTCAGACTTGCTGAGCCTTCGTGCTCACTGCTTGTGTTTGAAGCTTTTGCAGGGTTCTATGAGGAAGGGACTCCCGAAGAGGAGACGGAACCCCAGGAGGGGAACCCCGTCGAGTGGGAGTCGTGCACGCCGCAGAGTTAGTGTGCGTGTGTGCTAGCAAGGACACGTTCGAGGGCTGAACGTGCACTTGATGCTTAGTCTACGCCCGCGAGTGTAGACTGAACTTATTTTGATGTAAACATTTTCATAAACTTGTTTATGTAATGAAACTTCCGCTTCCGCTTTGCACCTTTGACGTGTGTTATACGGTGCTGTGCAACGCAGCACCCCTCAGCGTGATCCTGGCTCGACAGGACCAATGGGGTCGTGTCACCGCGCCCCTTGCCGGGGTCGCGCCGCTCGCCCAGGAATCGCATTGGGTGGTGCCGTGCGATGCGGCACCCAACAGCACACATATAAGGAAGTCGTATCACATAAAACAAATGCGGAAGCTTACAGTATACTTCATAAATAATTTACATCAAATAAACTACAGCGCAAGACTATAATCATCTCACATTTAATATCTACTAAGCACTCGAGAAGATGTCCAGCCTGTGGACTCTTCTCGCTAGCAGCATGAATACATACGGCAGTGGCCGGGGTTTCCATGTGTTAAACGACTTGGATGTCTCCGAGTCTCACCGGAAAACCTCGTCATAAGCGTCGATGTTAACATGCAAAACCACTCATATAGCAAGCGTGAGCACATAGGCTCAGCAAGACTGATACGTCTCATCTAAACAAGAAACTCTACATGCACGAAATATTGAATATGGTAGCTAAACTTTGCATAAAGGACTCGCTTATAGTTGATCCTTAACTTTCAGATTTATAGCCTCATTTTAAGACCTTAAACCGAGCAGCACCGCAACTCCACGATCAAACAAGAAACACTTTGTTATGATGCTTCTTGCAAAGGGTGAAGTAAACTTAATTAGCACCATCTCTAATTCCAACATGGTTTCAATACAATTTAGAGCACAAGCCTTATCAATTTATAGTAATTCACTTCAGTTCTTACTATGTGAAGACTCAGTGTCCAAGTATGCTCATATAACCGTGAACGATGGTGATTCGAAGCAAGACACGCCCGGACTGCATGACACGTACACCCATCTCCGAGTTGCCAGCAGCAACCTCGACCGATGTTGTACGAGCCACCTTTCCCAAGTCCTTTCACACCGAACGCGATCCCATCGACCTGAACAGCAAGCTCCCTCAAGGTACATACCCATAGTGATATGTTCTTGAGCGGGTTACCTCAGGCTGTACTGATGCCAAAAGCCTAAGCCGATCGGAAAAGTTCTAATATGGATCTCACGAGGTACATCGGTTTCCTAGGTCCCATATAGCCAGTATGCGCCCAGTACACAACTCAATCTTGTCCAACAGGGCTATGTACGGATGGGCCTTAACCGACACAGGCCAGGGCTATGCACGCACGGACCTCGGCCTGCTGCATCGCTATCTCCCTGCCCGGTCTCAATTCCTCAATTGTGAATTTTCCTCAATGGTTCTATTCATAACCCGTTCCGATGAAACCAAGCCCAAACTCTCGAGTAGATTCCAACTACTCCACTTTTACCGGTCCTTCCAAAGTAACATTTAATGTAGCCTAATTTCCTCAACGAGGTGCTAATCTACCCATTCTCTCTTGGGTTAAATCTGGTCATGCATTTGGGTTTCAATATCATCTAGACCTAATGCAATCATAATCTCACAACTATAGTACTATAAATGAAAAGCTTTATAAAAACTTGCTTGAATGCAAACCGGGGCTTGCCTGTTTTGCAGCTGACTAAGAATATATAAATCAGTTAGTTGATGATCACTTGAGGGTTGATCACTTGATCACCTTGTTCCTTGATTCCACTTCAATTTCTTCACAAGTCTTCACATCGATGCTACACGTCAAGAATATGTACATGTATTTAACTGTAAAGCTTTTGCTACGAAGGACTAATGACAAGTTAAAAACTGGAACTCTGTTTATGAATTTGAAATGGAACTGGTGCTAGTGGGTGGAGTTGGGTTTACCACTTGTGATCAAGTGCTAAGTGTATCCTCTACTTGTGGTTTATTCATCTAAAGAGGATAAACAGAAATGTGTTGCTCCAGAGCTCCAATGGAGCTGAAATTTTTTCATGTGAGTTCCATGTCACAAGAAAGGATTCTAGACCAAAAATTAGCACTTTTCACTGAGTAGTTTTTCCAGAACAATTCCCTAAGCAATTAAGCAAAAAAGAATTAGTTCTGAACTAACTTACATTTTCATGCAAAACCAAGTGAACTATAATTTAACAAATAGTTCAGAGAGTCTGCAGTAATTTTCCTAGGAGTTTTGGAGCTAAGAACTGCCCAGAACTGATTTTCCAAGTTTGGGACTTTTTCTGAAAAGTTTCTGTATTCATTTGAATACAGCAAATTGTAATCTGAATTCTCCTACACAAATCAACTCTAAATGATCTGAACACTTTACAGGAGTTCAGTAATATCCTAAGGGATATTCTGACAAAATTTGAGGATTTTTGGATGAACCAACCTCCCTCTACAATTCTTTTGCTGAAAAGCTTCAAATAATTTTCCAGAATTTATTATTGATTTCCGTACAAATTGGGTTGTACATATGGATAGAGTTTTTCAATCTGAACCTAATCCAATTTGAATTACCAAATTTGGAGTTTTCTAACAAAAGTTATGCCCTTCTAAATTTTAATGGAAATCTGGAATTCAAATAAATGTTGGAAATGTTTAAACTCTGCCGCTGGGACCCAGGGCTACATGGCATCACCTCAGACGACAACACACGGGGCTACTGAAATTCACCGCGCAGCCACAAAATGATCTGGAGCCACAGAGAATCCGACTCAGGTCAACAGAGTGGCAGACATGTGGGCCCGCGAGGTCATCTCCTACCTCCCGCTCCCGCGCGCGCCCGTGCCGCCCCCTCGCCGGAGCTCGCCGGCAATTGCTCTCCCGGCCTTCTCCCGTGCTCCCACTCGCCTGCAGGGCCTAAAACCACGCGCTGAACATGCTGGAGCAACTTCCCCGGACCGGCAACGGCTCTACCCTATCTCGCACCGAGCGGCGGCTCACACCGAAGTCCGACGACGTCGCCCATCACTTCTAGTCCGCCAAAAGCCCGGTGGATCGGCTCTACAGCAACAGTAGGTTATGTACAAGCTCGACATGATCGTAAACCAGCTCAGGAGAAGCTCTACATAGGAGGTCATCGTGCACCCGAGCCCCACGCCATAGTTGCTGTTCGGAAAAGCTTGAAATAGGTCGTCTACAGGGGGTTTCTTGCTAGGCTTGTGAATAATAAAGGTTGCCTACCTAGTCTAGCTCATGTGTACTAAATTTGGTGAACTACAAATGAACATCGATCAGAAATTTGGTGATTTCTTACCCGACAATCGGTTTGCACCGACCAGAGGAAGAATTTTAAATTCGTCGTCGATGAACAAGGGTTCGGCTTGAGCTTGAGGGAGGAGCAGCGCGAGGTCTTGGCGCGTCCAAGGGTTCTCTTGCTCGGGCTTGAGAAGCTCCCGGTAGGGCTGTCCACGTGAACACCTCTCCTCGGTTGCTTTCAGCCGCCGCAAGAAGATGAGTTGCTCGGTGTTTGGGAAGCCAAGCTCACTCTGTGGCGCGTCAAGGAGGTAGAGGAAGACGCTCTGGTGCCGTTTTGCTACTAAACGGGCGATGATCTCATGGAAGTGGCCGGCTCCCGAGTGGAACCAGGGTGGCGGTGATGTCTCTGCTCGGTTCTTCCGCGGGGGAAAAACAGAGCACGGGGCCTCGGTGTTGTGGCAAAATGGACATGGCAGAGAGGGATAATGGTGACACTGAGGCGGTTTGGGTGAGCTGTGGTCGATCGGAATGGTGAGAGCGCGCTGGCGCGGCACCCCCCTGCTGTCGAGTGCTCGGCCGTAGCAAAACAGAGACCGTGCTCCACTCTTTTGAGGTACAACTGTCAAGTGGGTCCCACTGCCCCTCTTATACTCTCAAATTCTCTCAAACTTGGCAACTGAACAAATTTAATTGTTTGGAGCTCAATTCTGGAACTCATTTTGATAATTGGTCATGTTTCATCCAAATTTAAATTTAAATATAAATTCCTATGCATATTAAAGCCCTTTTGGAAAATGGATAGCAAAACATCTCCAAAATTCATGAAAGTTTGCATCCCCACTAATTTGGACCTGAGAAATTCGAATATGAAATCTGATTTTTAATTTATCTGCTGCAAATGAGATTTTCACCACAACAGTTTGCATTTCTATTGTGCTACCCCCTTTGAAATTTGAGTTGAACACATTGAGTTCAAAAGCTGAATTTGAATACTCCTCTTGCACATGAGAACTTACACATGGGGTTTAAATCAACTTTGTTCTCAAGCACTCAAGTAATCATTTGAGCTTGTTTGGTGGAACACTCTTGTGTATCATCACAATTATAAAGTTTCAACAAGTCCCAATTTTCATAAACTTGAAACCAAATGGTGTTCAAACTTTAGTTCATTTGTATTCACAATTTTTTTGGACCTTTACATTCCTCCCCCCATAAAAGAATCTCGTCCCGAGATTACAAAAGAAGAACGAGACGGGGGAGGGCGGGTAATTTACAAGGTATATGACAAAAGTTCCGGATAGTTCTTGTGGATGTAATCCTCTCTTTTCCATGTCGCTTCTTCTGCGGTAAGATTACTCAACAGGACTTTGTAAAATGTCAAAGTCCGGTTCTCGGGTGATCCGGGTCTTCTCGTCGATAATCTGCACCGGTTGTCGGTGTGAGATCCGGTTTCAATTCGTCGATGTCTTCAGTGCGGACAGCAGAATTAAATTTGAGACACTTCCACAGCTGCGACACATGAAAGATGTCATGAATACCAGCAAGGTTTGCTGGTAGTTTCAACCTGTATGCTACAGTTTCACACTTCTCATTGATGGCAAACAGACAGATGAATCCAGGAGTAAAGTTTCCCCTTGACACCGAACCGATGAATTCCTTTCTTCGGAGACACACGAAGATACACGTGCTATCTGACGTTGAAATGCTGCAGTCGACGCCTCTGATCCACGTATTTCTTTTGATGAGATTGAGCAGCCTTCAGGTTCTCTTGTATTATCTGAACTCTGTCTTCAGCCCCGTTAACAAGATAAACCCCGAACATTACTCGTTCACCGGACTCGCACCAATTCAATGGTGTACGGCACTTCTGACCGTATAGAGCTTCATATAGTGCCATTTTCATGCTCGTCTGATATCCGTTGTTGTACGAGAACTCCACCAGCGGTAAGTGATCATCCCAGTTCTTACCGTGGTGGATGGCACACGCTCTTAACATGTCTTCAAGTATTTGATTCAGCCTCGCAGTTTGCCCATCAGTTTGAGGGTGATGCGCGGAGCTTCGAATCAATTTGGTTCCCAAAGCTGCATGTAGCTGCTCCCAAAACCGGGCTACGAACAGCGATCCTCTGTCGGAGAAAATGGTGCGGGGAACCAAATGTAAGCACAAGATTCGTTCTATGTACAATTCCACATACTTATCGTGTTATACCGGGTATGCACACGGATGAAGTGTGCTCATTTGGTTAAGCAGTCCACGATACCCAAATCGAATCATGTTGGTGGGAGGTCATCGGCAACCCGACGATAAAGTTCATACTTAAGTCCTCCCATTTCTATGCCCGTATTTGCAATGGGTTCAGCAGGCCCGATTTCTTCATATGGTCGGCCTTTACTATTTGACATGTATCCCATTCCGAGACATATTTGGATATCTCTCGTTTCATACGTGTCAACCAAAATTTCTTCCGGAGATCTTGTTACGTTTTATTGCTGCCCGGATGAATGGAAAATTTGGACAAATGAGCTTCGTCCAAAATTTTCTTCCGTAGTCCCATATCCCGGGCACTACTATCCGGTCTTTGAACCCCAACGTACCCTTTCATCTTTCCGGAAGAAATTCATTTCTCTGTTGCCTATTCTCCGCTGTATGTGAGACATACCCTTGTCTTTTCTTTGAGCCTCAATGATCTCCTCTCGGATTGTAGGAATGAGAGCAAGATTATAGAGGGCTCCATATGGGATGACATGGAGACTTGGTTCTTCATCATCCATTTCAGCAATTGTCAAGTGGTGGACATGCGCCTTAAGACGGAGTGCATCGGTGACCGCATTCGCCTTTCCCGGATTATAATGAAGCTCAAGTTCATAATATTTGATGAGCTCTAGCCATCTTCATTGTCTCATGTTCAGTTTTTTACGAGTGAAGATGCATTTCAAGCTCTTGTGGTCGTTGTAGAGGTGTACAAGATTTCCGATCAGGTAATGCCACCACATCTTTAAAGCAAGGACCACGGAAGCTAACTCAAGATCATGAGTTGGATAATGCTCTTTTTGGTTTCGGAGTTGACGAGATCCATAAGTGACTACTCGTCCTTCTTGCATCATCATGCAGCCAATATCGATGCCAGATGCATCACAATAAACATCAAATGGCTTTATCGTATCCGGCTGAGCAAGAACTGGTGATGTTGTGAGATGCTTCACTAAAGTCTTGAAAGCTTGTTCACATGCAGCACCCCAAACAAATCTGGTACTCTTTTTCAATGGTTCCGTCATCGGTTTAGCAATTTTGGAGAAGCTCGGAATGAACCTCCGGTAATAATCTGCTAAACAGAGGAAGCTTTGGATTTCATGAACAAACTTTAGTGACTCCCATTTCTGCACTTGGATAATCTTACTCGTATCCACAGCGATGTCTTCCACTGAAATAATGTGTCTGAGAAAAGGTAGTTGATTCATCCAAAATTCATACTTACTGAATTTTGCATAGAGCTTGTGATCTCGCAATCTTTGCAGCACAATATGCAGATGCTCAACATGTTCTTCCTCTGACTTGGAGTACACCAAGATGGCGTCGATAAAGACCACGATGAACTTATCCAAGTATGGCATGAACACTGAATTCATCAGGTACATAAAGTGAGCCGGAGCGTTGGTCAACCCAAAAGACATGACGAGATACTCATATAACCCGTATCTCGTCAAAAATGCCGTCTTTGGAATATCTTCTGCCCGAATTTTAATCTGATGATATCCGGACCGAAGACTCATCTTCGATAATACCTTAGCACCCACTAATTGATTCAGGAGCATATCAATGCGAGATAGTGGATACTTCTTCTTGATGGTCAAATCATTAAGAGGATGATAATCAAAACAAAGCCGTAGTGTTTCCTCCTTCTTCTTTACAAACAATGCTAAACAACCCAAAGGTGAAAAACTTGGTCGTATGAAACCTTTGCTCATAAGGTCATTCAGCTGTATCTTCAACTCTGCTAATTCATTGGGTGCCATTTTGTACGGCCTTCGTGAAATTGGTGTCGTGACCGGCGCAAGTTCAATCTTGAACTCTACGTCCCTTTCGGGCGGCATGCCCGGTAAATCATCGGGAAACACATCCAGATATTCACATACCACCGAAATGTCCTCTATCTTCAAAGTTTCCGAGTGGTTCAATACTGCAAACGTTTGCCAACTGGCACCCAGAAACAATGCATGAGGACCGTGAAGTGGGGAGTTGAGCTCAATGGTTCTAGAGCTGATGTTGAGAACCGCATTGTGATTACTCAACCACGACATCCCCAAAATAATGTCTATCTTCAGATCCCCAAGAATAATGAGGGTTGTGTGGTATATTCTACCCCCCAAACAAAGAGGTGCTCGGTAGACAACATCGCTTGCGGTAATGCTGCCCCCGGGTGAAGATATGAGGTATCAACTCTTTGTAAAAGTGGTTTGGAGCTGATGCTGAGCCACAAAAGATTGGATAATAAAGTTATGTGTGGCGCCGAAATCAAAGAGAATTAATACCGATAGCTGATTCAGAGAAAACATCTCTGCTAACGCGGTTTCTCCTTCCGGAACATCATCAATCACTGTGTAGTGAATTCTGCCCTTTGTATGCCCTCTTTTCTGCAGACTTAGGTACGGGTCTGAATATTGGAAATATGATAACCCGCAGCCTAGATTTCCCTTTGGACAATAACTAGCATAATGGCCCATACGACCACAAGTAAAGCAAGGATGTCTCTCCAGTTCTTCGCTGACTTGTGGTTGGAAGCTAGGTACATATGGCTGCAGCGATGGAGCACAAACCACCGTCTAATGCTGCTGCTGTGGAGGTGGTGCAAGTTGTGGTACTTGACCAGCAGTAAATCTTTGAGGAGTTGCTTGTACAGGTGGCCGCCATATTTCACCAGATGGCTTTCGGTACACCAAACGATATTTTTGGGGCACATAATTTGTGCTGTCCTGTACATAACTCATTTTCCTCTTCTCTGCTAGCCACTCGAGTGTCACCTTTTCTTGTATGAGGGCTGCAACCATATCGGTGTAATTGTCTTTGTTGAATACGGCCAATTTCTCCTGTAATATGGAACTTAGGCCATTGAAGAAATAATCACACCGTGCCTCTTCTATCGCCACATATTCGGGAGCATATTGTGCCAAATGGTTAAACCTTTTGACATACTCAAGGACATTCATGTCCCCTTGCTTCAAAATCAAAAATCCCCCCCCCCCCCCCCCGCTTTGTCTTTATAATACCTCTCGGTATGTGACGAGCATGAAAGTCTTCACAGACCTCACTCCATGTCACTTGATGGCCCTCAGGAATGGTGGCGAGAAAAATGTTCGACCCACCAATTTCGGGCGGCTCCATGAAGTTGTTGAGAGGCAAATAAGGTCTTCTGAAATTCAACACACTCAAATACTCCAAATTTGAACTCCATGACACGAAGCCACTGATCTTCTTCTACAGGTTCGGCATCTTCCATAAAGATTGGCGGTTGAGTCGTCAAGAAATCCAGATAAGCGTTCCGTGGTGGAATGACTTGTTGCGTGTTTTGAAGTATGCCTTGCTGTACCAAGGCTTGGAGTAATCTAGTGTTCTCTTGAGTTGCTTCTTGGAGTAGCCTGGTGTTCTTTTTGTTAGACCTGACAACCTGAGTCATAAGATCCACCCATCCTGTGGATGGTAGTTATGACGGTGGAATAGAATCATCACCGCCTCGGTGAGAACTTCCGGCCTTACTCGAAGAACGAGTACGAACCATACTACAAAAATACATTTCAAGATGAGTTAAACATGAACTCAGCAGTATGTGAAGCTAAGGAAAACATGAATATGTCAAAATTTTATGAAAGCAGTAACGACATCATGTTTACACAAATCCTTAAAGTATGCATAACTAGTCAGCTTTCTGGACAGAACCGACCAGTTTGCACGTAACCCAGGTTTTGATCTGGTTAACAGCATTTTCATAACATACGTCGAATACCCAAGTTAAAGTTAACTTCAATATATTTCCAATGAGTATTTATATGCCTCCAGATCATTTCTGGATCAAAAGTTATGATTGTTCAAAGTTGACAGAATTCCTGTATATAATTTGCCAGCATCTCCTCTGAATGTGGCTATTTTCATGACAGTCGTATCTGAAAATACAATATGAATATGCACAAACTTTGAACTGCAAACTTGTTGCACATCTCAAAATGTTTCCAAAGGTGTATAATATGTCCCTTAAGGATTTTGGTACAGAAAATTATGGCTAAAATACAGAAATGTCCAGAGAGGTTTTGCTTCTGTCCTGGTTCTGAACAGTTTGCACTCAACTGGACTTTCCACAAACATAGCGTGTGATTTTGCTCTGGATGTATACAGAGAAGTTTTAGAGCCCTTAAAAATATTTCCAGGACTGTACCATAAACCACCATTGGTTAAATCTACTCGGAGTTATGCTCTGTCAAAGTCCAGTAATAATTCCTGCCAAAAACAGAGAACTCTGTTTTTGAAACTTTTGACGCCTAACACTCCTCTTATTTGAATCATAGCTCAAAATAAGAGTTCAGTAACTATTATTTGTTTCAAAACTTCCATTTTTAGTTGCAAATTAGTTCATGGATCATTTAATTGCAGGGGAGAAACTATTAAGTTTAGTACGGTGTCGATGCACCGTAAGCAAGATATCTGTACTACGTAGCCTTACCAAAAGAAAACCTAACCGGATTACACCGGCATATCTGTGAGGACCCGATGGTCCCAACAAACCAGGATCTCGCTGAGGGGTGCTGCGTTGCACAGCACCGGATAACGAAATTTTATTACATAAACTGGTTTATGAACATAGTTACATCAAAATAACGTTAAGTCTAGACTCACGGGCATAGACTAAGAAAAAGATGTTCATGTTCAGCCCGTGAACGTGTCCTCACTAGCACACACACACACACTAACACGGTGGCGTGCACGGCTCCCACTCGACAGTAGTTCCCTCTTGGGGGTCCGTCGCCTCCTCAGAAGCATACTCCTCATAGCACCCTGCAAACGCTTCAAATACAAGCAGTGAGCACGATGGCTCAGCAAGACTGACCCGTCTCACCTACACATGAAACTCTACATGATGGGTTTGCAGTGTATAGTAGGAAAGTATGTTGCAAAATACACGCCTAATTAGTTAACTCTTACTTTCAAGTTTTAGCTGCAAATTAGTGGGGAACCTTGTGCCGAGACACATAAGAAAGCCACAATCAAATAAGAAACACATTTCTCCTATGTGCTTTGCCTAAGGTTGAAAAGAACTTTATTTGGCTCTAAACTAAAGCATTTCATTAACAAGCAATATAAAGCTTTCAGCCAGCAACATTTTAACATGACACTAGCCTGTTCTTTCTACGTCAAGGTGCAGTGAACATGTGGTACTCACTGACCACGAGGGACGGTGATTATAATCGATTTACACCTGCAGGGTTACCCGAATAACCCATCATGTACGCCCGTACTCGATGTTGCTTACAGCAACCACCACGGACGTCGTTTGCAACCATCTTTCATCCGTTAGCCAAGTGTTGAACCAGTCCTATCGTCTCGAGCAGGAGGTCTCTACGTGGAGCATCCACAGTGCCCGCCAGCTGATTTACACCTCACTGCTCTCAACCTACCCTCTGGACGAGTAGCAATGCCTCAACATATCGCTACCCGAATTACATCAGTTTCCCGGTTCCCATATATCCGGTATGTCTTCGGTACTGTTCTAGCTTGTTCAACAGGCGCGCAAACGGCTCGGTCCACAATCGACATGAGCAGAGCTATGGCACCCAGGCAACAAATCCTGCGGCCCTTACTATCCGCTCGGTCTCACTTTTCTTGCCATGTGAATCATTGTCTATCTTTCTAACCGAGTAGTGTGCCGCTAAGCTGATTCTCGCGAGTAGTTCCAACTACTCGACTTGTACTGAAACCTATACCAATTTAGCATTGAATGGCTACTTGAGGTTTAAAACCTGAGCCCAAAACCCCTGGTTCTCTTGGCTATGCAATTGGGTTTCCAATCAAGACTCTAATGCACAATTGTAGGAAGTACATAAAGTAAGTGATCAAAACATAAGACTTTATGAAATGGCTAATGCAAACCGGAGCTTGCCATGCTGCTGGTCGTGAGATAACTGTTCCTCCGGAGTAATGAAGTCTAACACCTCTGGATCCTGTTCGAGTTTAGCGACTACATGAAGTAAACATACAATGCGTGTCAATTTAAATGTATTTGAGTTGAATTTGATAATGTGAAGGCTATAAGTATATCTACACAGTCGTATTGACTCTGAAAGTTTTACCGTGGTTTGGATACAACCTAAACAGGAACTTGCCAAATTTCATTTGAAGCAAAGCTCATTTGAGCCCTGCACAAATAAATGTGTATTTGGCCATAATTAGAGCTCTTAGGGTTTTATAAGGACTTTCATGGATTAAGCCATGACTTTCTGGAAACTAGATTTTTCACATGGTTCTAATGGAATTGGTTTCATCTAATTTGAAGCATCCTAGCATAGGATATGAGCTAAACAAGTTCAGAGAAAATCTGAAAAATGTTTCTGGACAGTTGTCTTTTTCTCTGGACCAGTTTCCTTAATCACACCATTAGGGGGATTAAATGAGATCGGATGGATCTGAAATATTTATGGTGGCTCCGGGATATTAAAAGGAACGCCCTGGCAAAATTTCAAAATTTTCCACTAAAGGGTTCTCCAGTTAAAATTCTAAATATTTTAAAATTTGGAGAAATAAAGGTTTTCATGGAGTGAAACTTGATTTGCTGGAAAGTACTCAGAGAGCTGAATCCAAAAAAATTTGGTTCACTTGATTTGGACCTTTCTAGCCAAAGTTATTGGCTTCTAAACTTTTGGAGGGAAATCTGGAAAAGAGAAGCCGAAATGTTTAAATGGCCGACACCCGGGCCCACAGCACAGTGTTGTCTTCAACCTCTCGCCGGCGCCTGAGCGTGCGACGCAAGGCGGCGGTGGCGTGGCCTGTTCTCGGCCGATCCTGCCTAATTCTCGACGTGGTTTCTTCCAACATGATCCTTGAAGCACGGCGCACACGCCGGACAACCCCTCGCGCCTCGACATCACCGGAAAAGTGGTCGGCGACGGTGGCGGTGGAGTTGAGCTTTGGTCCGATGGTGCTATCTCGGCTCGGCAGCAAACACGATCAACCAAAGGGTCGCAAAGAACCACTGGGCACGGGGAAGCTAACCCTGCCCTCCTCTTGGCCGGAGATCATCGGGAATGTGGACATCACCAGCTACCCGAGCCGTATTCACCAGTGGCTGCAAAAACACGGCGCTGAGCTCACCGGTTTGATCATTCTTGCTAAGATTTGGCCTAGGTAATCGTGAGGTGCTACTCTAGCTTTAGCTAAACCAGAAACTCTGGTGATCAAGTGATTGAGACGAATTTCGGGTTTTGGATCTCGGTGTTCTAAATGGCGACCGAGAGTAAAAATGAAATTCCGGCTCGCCGGCATTGAAGTAGATCGACTGAGTCTAGGAGAAAGAACTAGGGTTGGTGGCTTACCTCTGTAGTCGCTTGTTCGAGCTCGAACGGGTGTGGTTCGACCGGGCGATTGAAACTTCCGCTGGCAACTTTGTTCTGTACCGAGGAAGATGATCGCCGGGTACAGCTCGAAGGAAGACGTGAATCAGCTCGGGGCTGCGTTGAGGATGTCAAGGGTTGGTTGGCGATCCTGTTTATGGCCTCAGCTCGGTGTGGAAGCGTCGGGTTTGGCCGGTCGATGGCGAGGGTGTGAGGTCGCGGTTGCGGCGAGGTTCTCCAGGGTTTCTGAGTGAGGAAGCGTCAGGACAGTAGCGAAATAGCTTTGTGGCGCCCGGGACTCAAAGATAAGGCACTGGGAACCATCGGCCATCGGCCAGGAGCTGGAAGCAGCTGCTGGAGAGGCCTCAGCGCCGTGGCGTCCTCGGGCTCGCGCGCAAGAAACCGAGCGCCTCGGTGGAGCTCTGTTCTTCCGGTCGTGTGGCTGACAGTGGGTCGCGCATTTGAATTTTTGTCCTCACAAATTCAATTGCTATACTGTTGTACAATCGTGAGACCACTCTGCCCTATAAAGATTGATCAATCACCAAACTGGGATTTGGTTTGTGAAGTGATCAAATTGTGGAATTGGTTTGATTAGATTTGTAGCAAATGTGAAATTTGAAATTCAAATTCAGTTTGAGTTTGCTACAATTAACTCATGTCAAGATCAACTCCAAATGGAGTGAAAATAGGTGGAGGAGTTCAACAAAATGTGCTGAGTGTGAAAATGAATCCCACTTTTGAATTTATGGGATGAATGGAGTTTGAAATTTGAATTTAATATCAAACTAGCCTTTTAATGATTGTATCAAAAAGTACCTCAAAAGTTTTGGATTTGGGTTAAATTTGCACGAGCATTCCTAACAATGTTTAGGAGTTAATCATATGCTGAGCCCTTATATGATGCTTGTGGGAAATACCACTTTTGCATTTTCTGAGTTCATCTCCTAATAAATCTATTTATGGTGGTTACTTGCTCTTCAAATGTGTTCAAATGATTCCCACAAATGAGGTGAGGTGTGGGTGTGATGAACACTATTAGCAACTGAAAACTTGGGCCCTTACAATATCTGTATCGTGGGTGGCACTAAGACCGTCACTCGCAAACTTGTGCTACTCGTACTATGGTTTCATGGTTAAGTACCTGCATAAGTCACACACAATCATCAGGTTTTGCTGCACACCGAACCCGGCCCATAACAGTTTCCTACACCCGTCCGTCATCAGTCACATGGGTGTTTTCAAGCCAAACAAGCCTTGAGCTATGTGTTCACATTACCAACCACCTGATGGGGTCTCCACCTACTTGCCCGCAGCATGCCGGGGACTGGCGTTGCTTACGTACTCCAAACGACTTGAAGAGTCGTAGAGAATACATAAGTGGATCGGGTTACCTGCCACACGCAAGGCTCCACCCTTCAGCTTGTGCGCACTGGTGTACAGCGCATACATGCACCCCCAAGACATGGAAAGTCCTGAGATGCATGGTTTTCCGACATAATCAAGTAAGTTAGGTGCCACCTTCATATTAGGCTTATATAGTAGTCCTTATGTGGGCCTAGTACCGTTTTCTCATCGTATCCTAAGTTTTTGTCGTAATACGGTCCTTATTCCGTGCGCTATTCCCAACGCAGATCTGATATAATGCTGT
The DNA here is from genome assembly GCA_030760725.1 of Neostapfia colusana. Taxonomy (NCBI): domain Eukaryota; kingdom Viridiplantae; phylum Streptophyta; class Magnoliopsida; order Poales; family Poaceae; genus Neostapfia; species Neostapfia colusana. The sequence goes on from JASWHV010000011.1 coordinate 26,112,670, forward strand.
GAGGGCCTGCTTCTTGTCGGGGTCAGGCCGCTCGCCCGGGAATCGCATTGGGTGGTGCCATGCGATGCGGCACCCAACAGTACACATATAATGAAGTCGTATCACATAAAACAAATACAGAAGCTTACATATACTTTGTAAATAATTTACATAAAAAACTACAGCGAAAGACTATAAGCATATCACGTTTAATATCTACTAAGCACTCGAGAAGATGTCAAGCCCGCGGACTCTTCTCGCTAGCAGCACGAAGACATTTGGCAGTGGCCGGGGTTTTCATGTGTCAAACGACTCAGATGTCTCCAAGTCTCACCGGAAAACCTCGTCATAAGCATTGATGTTAACCTACAAAACCACTCATATAGCAAGCGTGAGCACATAGGCTCAGCAAGACTGATCCGTATCCTCTAAACAAGTAACTCTACATGCACGAAGTATTGAATATGGTAGCTGAACTTTTCATAAAGGACTCGCCTACAGTTGATCCTTAACTTTCAGATTTATAGCCTCATTTTAAGACCTTGAGTCGAGCAGCATCGCAACTCCACAATCAAACAAGAAACGCTTTGTTACAATGCTTCTTGCACAAGGTGAAGTAAACTTAATTTGCACTATCTCTAATTCAAACATGGTTGCAATATAATTTAGATCACAAGCCTTATCAATTTATAGTAATTCACTTCAGTTCTTACTACGTCAAGACTCAGTGTCCATGTATGCTCATATAACCGCAAGCGACGGTGATTAGAACCAAGAGACGCCCGGACTGCACGACACGTACACCCATCTCCGAGTTGACGGCAGCAACCTCGACCGATGTTGTACGCAGCCACCTTTCTCAAGTTCTTTCACAACGGACATGGTCCCATCGACCCAAACAGCAAGCTCCCTCAAGGTACGTACCCGCAGTGATATGTTCTTGAGCGAGTTACCTCCTGCTGTACTGATGCCGAAAGCCTAAGCCGATCGGAAAAGTTCCAATATGGATCTCACGAGGTACATCGGTTTTCCGGATCCCATATAGCCAGTATGCACCCGGTACAAGTCAAACTTGTCCAACAGGGCCAAGTGCGGAGGGCCTTAACCGACACTGGCCAAGGCTATGCACGCACAGAACTCGGCCTGCTGCATCTCTATCTCCCTGCCCGGTCTAAATTGCTCACTTGTGAGTTTTCCTCAATGATTCTATTCATAAAATGTTCTGATGAAACAAAGCACTAAACTCGTGAGTAGATTCCAACTACTCGACTTTTACCGGTCCTTCCAAAGTAGCATTGAAAGTAACCTAATTTCCTCGAGGTCCTAATCTATCCATTCTCTCGTGGGTTAAATCTGGTCATGCATTTGGGTTTAATATCATCTAGACCTAATGCATTCATAATCTCATAACTATAGTACTACAAATGAAAAGCTTTATAAAAACTTGCTTGAATGCAAACGGGGGCTTGCCTGTTTTACAGGTCATTAAGTATATATAAATCAGATAGTTGATGATCACTTGAGTCTTGATCACTTGATCACCTTGTTCCTTGATTCCACTTGAATTTCTTCACAAGTCTTCACGTTGATGCTACATGTCATGAATATGCACATGTATTTAATTGTAAAGCTTTTGCTATCAAGGTCTAATGACAAGTTAAAAACTGAACTCTGTTTAAGAATTTGAAATGGAACTGGTGCTAGTGGGTGGAGTTGGGTTTACTATAAAATCCCCAAATTTAGCCTTGCTGGTGTTTCTGTGGACTTCAAATCAGCAGGGTATGCTCCTCCTAAATTTGTTTTCAAATTCAAAATTTCGCCACATTGTGAGACCTATGTGTGCTGAATACATTGGCAATTAGGATAAAAGTTAGCATTAGCATTCAAAGTTTTGAATATTGCCAAAACATTCTTCTGTGGCAAGGTCCGACAAGTTCTTTGTTAGGTCCGCCAAGTGCTGGCAAGGTCCGACGCAAGGTCCGGAGAGCTCCTGCAAGGTCCGGAGAGCTTCTGTGAGGTCCGGAGCTTGTTTTTAGGGAGCTCCCGTGAAGTTCAACTCGTAGAACTGCAGCGTCTTGTTTTTGCTTTTAACTCGCAATGTTTCAAACTTGCTTTATGGGAAGGTTTGCTTCGTATTAATTTGCTATGTTTTTGGTGTGTTTTGGTGGTTATGGCTGTTATCATTTGATATGGTTTGCAACATGCTTATGTGACGTGCTCATGTAAGGTGTTGTGGTTTTCGAACTAACGTGAGTCAAGTCGAGGACTTGTGCTCGGAAGAATTGGTTGTTTATTCATGTGCAGGTGTTACTTGAGTTCAAGACATGGCTGGTGACAGGATCCTTGGACTAGTCTCAGGGAGGAGATGAGGTTCCAACAACCAAGTTCGGGAGGAGCTGTGGTTGAGTTGATCGGGAGGTCGCGCAGCATGTTTGGATCAAGGGCAGTGCATATGAAGGTTGCGTGTACGTTGTTGGAAGGTGTTTGCACGTGTGCAAGGAGTGCATGGACGTGGCAACATTGTTCCAAGGCGTGATGAAGAGAAGTGGACGTAAAGAATTGGTCGGAAAGGTCCAACCGGCTGGATTGCGTACTCAGGCTGAGGCTGAGTCGGATATGGCTCAAATATGGAAGATTTGAGTTGGTTATGATAGGATTTCGTGATAGGCACGAAGTTGAGTTGTTTTAGGAATGTTTAGGACGTTCCTAAGGTGTTTGGAAGTCTCACGATTGCTTCTATCCGCGAATAGGAGAGTCCTGAGCAGTTATGGTAAGTTAGGATACAAGTCCAATTAGGAGTAGGAATCCTAGATTGGATTGTTTAGCCTGAGGGCTGGCTATAAAAGCAAGGGAGGCCAGAGCTCTCGTGTGTAGAGAACTTTGGGCTGTTCCTCTTGTGTTTCTATTGAATAAATTTCATAGTTTCGAGGAGCTTTTGTGCCTTGTTCGTCCGACTTATTTTTCGTCAAGTCTTTCTCGCCGAATTTCTGGACAGACCGACGTTGCTTCGGTATTTCGTTCATAACTCGTGTTTTACAAATCTGATTGACGTGATTCTTTTTTGGTGGTCTTCACAACTCAATTATATATCATCTGTGAAATTTTCACGAGCTTCAGATCTGTAGTTTTTGAGATACACGAGTTTCTTTGCAGCGTTGCAGATCTGTTTTATATCAGGTAGAACAGATTGATCTTCGTTTAATGTTTTGATCATATCTCAAGTTTTACTTCGTGTTTTCAAGTGATTCTTGTTGCATTAGATCCGTGACTTGATTCTCTACCTCTCTACTTGATTTGTCACGGTTGAACACGTTTGAAAACACTTGCACTTAACCGATTGATTTTTTGCTGAGGGGTTTTTGTTGTTTCCGCTGTGAAAAGTTTTAATCTACCATTCACCCCCCTCTGGTAGCTTTTCACGTGCTCTTCGATCCTACAATTGGTATCAGAGCCAAGGTGCTCTAATCTTTGTGATTTGCATGTGTTTTGACTAACCATCATGGAGAAGTACTCCGCAAAACCTTGTGTGTTCAATGGCATCGATTTTCAGGTTTGGAAGGCGCGGATGGAGGCCTACATACAGGCGCAAGGCTTCGCCATATGGGAAAAGGTCTACCGGAACTTCGATGTACCACCCAACGATCAAGTTACGGCTGTGAACATGAGAGATGTTGAAAACAACAACAAGGCTCGCAACTTGATCATCCAAGGATTGACTCAAAGCGACTTCGACCGTGTTGCACACCTCCAATCTGCATATGATGTTTGGAAAGCTCTTTGTGACTACCATGAAGGATCCAATACGATCAAGGAGGTAAGGCAAGATATGTTCAAGAAATAATACATGCGTTTTGAGATGCAACCCGGTGAGTCAATTGACGATCTTTTTGCTCGCTTTAATAAAATTCTCAGCAACTTGCGTAGTGTCAATGTTAACTTTTCAGATGCTGAAAATGCTAGACAATTGTTAGGAGCATTAGATATGTCAATTTGGGAGATGAAAGTTACATCTATTCGTGAATCTACTGTCATGAGTTCTCTTACTTTAGACGTGCTTTATTCTAAATTGAAAACTCATGAAATTGACATCATCTCACGTAAAAACCCCAACAAGTCTATTGCATTTGTTTCGCAACGTGACATGTCTAGTTCTAGTCAATCATCATCTAGTGGTGCACTCTCTTTGCTGTCCTCTCTAACCCTTGAACAGATTGAAGAGTTTCCAGAGGAGGAGCTTGCACTCATCTCTACTCGGTTCTCAAAAGCATTGCAAAATGTGAGAACTAGAAGGAGAGGAAGCTCCGGACCTCAACGATGTCTTGAATGTGGTAAGACAGTACATTTTCGTACGGAGTGCCCTAACCTTTCATGTCCGACTTCACGTGAAGAAAAGCAAACAAGGCCGAAGAAATCATTTGCAAAGAATAAGAAGAAGAAAGATTTATCAATGCGCAACATAGTGCATAGTATGATCTCTGCACTTCAAGATTTCGGCTCAAGTGATGTGGACACTGGTAGTGATGAAGATGAAGAAGCTATGGCAAATATGTGCTGCATGGTGAGCAAGTAAAGTTCAAGCTCCGAGGAGGCAGAACACAACAGCGACGATGAAGAGGTATGTCCCACTTGCGAAATGTGTGATGCTATTTCTCGTGCCACTGTTATATTAAAGAAAAAGGATAAAAAACTTAGGAACAATGCTGTTAAAATTGAATCACTAGAATCTGAAATTAATCGTTTAAAAACTTTGATTCCTAGTGATGATTCTTGTTCCTCGTGTGATTTGATTTATGAACAATTATCCTCTTTAAGAAGTGCACACGCATCTACACTTGATAAACTTGAACTTGAAATTGAAAAGAACAAAGAGCTTGCTGCACTTAATGATAAAAATTTGAAAGATGCTTGTTGTTCTACAATTGATTTGCATTGTTCTTCATGTGATGATCTGAATAAGAAACTGAATGATGCTATGAATGAGATTTCTATTTTCAACAATGCTTTACGTGTGCATGAAGTTAAATATTGTTCAAATTGCAAACTAAAAGGAAAAACTTCATGTGAAAACTGCTTTGATCTGTCCAATAAACTTGATGACATGCATAGGACACTAGATCGGTTTTCTAATGCAAATAAGAACCTAAACTTGCTGCTGAATTCTTCCAAGTCTTGTAATGATAAAACTGGTTTAGGTTTTAATTCTCATGCTCATGCTAAGGCACACCCACCTAAAGTTGTGAAGTCATTAGGAAGCGGTTTGATTCAAACAGCTCCAAGACAAAAAGAGGTGATTTTCAAATCTGCAGGAGTACTGTCCCATTCGGGTTCTAATAAACGTGTTGCTTGCTCATCTAGACATGATAATAAGGTTATTTTTCATTGTACCTACTGTGATAGAGATGGTCATGTCATGGATTTTTGTTATAGACTAGCTAAACACGATAAGAAACAAAGAATACTTGCTAGATCACATAACAACCAAGCAAAATCTGCTAGATCGAATGTTCGGAGCTTGCAACCTGCTGTAATGAGTCAAAAACTTGCTCCCGGACCTACTGTTTTTTGTGCTACATATAACACATCTTCTAAGTCAGTAGTTGGGAACAAAAATTTTCGATGTTTGGCTCATAAACCTGCTGTACCTTCTCAGCTTTCGCGTGTTATTCCTGCTGGACGTCGTGTGACTCAGTACTGGATTCCTAAAAGTCTTTTAACTAACCCCAGCATTGAGTCATCGACATATTGTGCTGCTGTGTAGGTTTCACGTTTGAGGAAGGAGAACATTTGGATTGTGGATTCAGGTTGCTCACGCCACATGACCGGTAACAAAGAATGGTTCTCCTCTCTCTCTTTTGTGTCACATGTAGAAAATGTTACTTCCACCGATAACTCTTCTACTCTCATAATTGGTAAAGGTTCGGTTAGAGTAAATAATCTCTACACTTTGAAAGATGTGGCACTTGTTAAAAATTTGAAATACAACTTGCTTTCGGTTTCACAATTGCTAGATGAAAATCTAGAGGTTAGCTTTGCTAAAAATTGCTGCAAGGTTGTAGATTCAAAAGGTGAGCTTTTGTTTAACATGTCTAGGTTTGGAAGAGTTTTTAAAGCTGATTTTGATTTGTCAACTTCTAAGCATCGGTGCCTAGTTGCTAATGATACAAAGGATCTATATTTTTGGCATCGTAGACTTGGTCACATAGGCTTTGATCATCTCACTCGTGTTAGTGCTCTCGATCGCATACGTGGGCTGCCAAAGCTTAAAAAGGACAATGATAGTGTGTGCTCTTCTTGTAGACATGCTAAGTTTGTTGCAGGTTCACATGCTCCTCTCACAATGACCATGACAGCTGAACCGGGACAACTTTTACATCTTGACACAGTAGGTCCGGCACGTGTTCAATCCTTTGGAGGTAAATGGTCCGGATCCATATCCGCAGGGGGAGAGTATTTTTATTGAAGAAGTGGTGCTGCTGCCCGAAAACTCAGAAGTAAATAACGATCAAGCTGCTGATTTTGCACCACAACCAGCACCAACAGTCACTACTGCTGGTTCGGACCTTCCTCAATCAACAAGCTCTCCTAATCAAAGGTCCGAACATGAAGAAGAAGGTGCTTGTGAAGTGTCTACTCCCCTCCGAGTACTCAAAAGTCATCCTCCACAACAAATCATTGGAAGCTTGCATGAACGAGTCACTCGGTCCAGGTTTTGCGATCCAAACTCTCATGCTCATTCTGCTTTTGTTGCTTCTTTTGAACCCAAGGATATATCACACGCACTCACTAATGAATCTTGGATTAATGCCATGCAAGAAGAGTTAGAAAATTTTGAAAGAAATAATGTTTGGAAACTTGTACCTCCACCTCAAGGTCACACATTAATTGGAACTAAATGAGTATTTAAAAATAAGCAAAGTGAGGATGGGGTTGTGGTTAGGAATAAAGCTAGGTTGGTTGCTCAAGGTTTCACTCAAATTGAAGGTCTAGATTTTGATGAAACATTTGCTCCTGTTGCTAGATTAGAAGCTATAAGAATTTTATTAGCATTTGCTGCATCTAAAGGTTTCAAGTTATATCAAATGGATGTTAAAAGTGCTTTTCTTAATGGCTACATAGAGGAGGAGGTGTATGTTAAGCAGCCACCGGGTTTTGAAAATCCAAATTTTCCTAATCATGTTTACAAACTGTCCAAAGCCTTGTACGGTCTAAAACAAGCCCCTAGAGCATGGTATGATAGGTTAAAAACATTCTTACTTGAAAAGGGGTTTACCATGGGCAAGGTTGATAAAACTCTTTTTGTACTTAAGCATGGCAATGACTCATTATTCGTTCAAGTGTATGTGGATGATTATTATCTTTGGTTGTGCTTCTCATGATCTTATGTCCATGTTTTCAGCTATGATGAGTTCAGAATTTGAGATGAGTATGATGGGAGAACTCACATACTTTTTGGGGCTGCAAATCAAGCAAACAAAAGAAGGAACTTTTGTGTATCAAACTAAGTATACAAAGGACCTTCTTAAGCGCTTCAACATGGACAAATTCAAGCCTCTTCAGACACCAATGGGAACAGCAACAACACTTGAACTTGACGAAGATGGTGACCCGGTCGATAAAAAAGAATACAGAAGTATGATTGGATCACTTTTGTATCTCACGGCATCAAGACCGGACATACAATTCAGCGTATGTCTTTGTGCCCGTTTTCAAGCTTCTCCACGTGCTTCACATCGCCAAGCCATCAAAAGGATTCTCAGGTACCTACATGGAACTCAAGAATTTGGCATTTTTCTTCCTTCTTCCTCAACTGTTTCTTTGAAAGCTTTTTCGGATGCTGATTTTTGGAGTTGTAGGATTGATAGGAAAAGTACTTCGGGTGCTTGTCATTTTCTTGGTAATTCACTTGTTGCTTGGTCCTCTAGAAAACAAAGTTCAGTTGCACAATCCACGGCCGAATCTGAATATGTAGCTGCGGCTAGCGCTTGCTCACAAATTCTTTGGATTGTTCAAACACTTAAGGACTATGGGGTTGATTTAGATAGTGTTCCACTGTTTTGTGATAACACTAGTGCAATTTGTATTGCTAAAAACCCCGTGAAACACTCTAGAACTAAGCACATTGACATTAGGTATCACTTTCTTCGTGATAATGTTGAAAAAGGAAACATTGTGCTTCACCATGTCGATACCGAACAACAATTGGTTGATATTTTTACAAAACCTTTGGATTTCACTCGTTTTTGTTTCATTCATAGTGAAATAGGGGTTATGCATCCTCATGGCTTAAATTGAGGGGGAGTTTTTGAAACTTTGAAAGTCTAAGTGTGAATCTGAAACTAAAATAATATGAGCATAGTATTTCATACATATATGACTTTGTGATTCCTTTTACAGGCTGAAAGTTCTTACTACATTACTCATGTTATACATTTTGTAGTTTTTGCCATGACTAGTAATTGGAATAATTACTTACACTAAATCTGGTCATGATCGAACTTTCTTGCTGTTTTGAACTTGTTGCGTGCTCACAAGTGCTTTTAATCATAAAAAATTAATCAAGTGATCATCTCACATGTTGAGTTTTCAAATAAAAAATTGAGAAAAGATCAAGAGAGTATGCGTGCATCGCACTTCTTCTTTTGAGATTGCTTATCATTGCACTAAGATATGAACTTGGAAGGAATTGTGTATGACTAAAACCATGTCCTTAAGCTTCTGATTATCAAATGACATAGGCTTGGCTTGGTTGGTTAGAATAAGGCTGATGCGGCATATAATCTCTTGCAAATATAATATGATCAACTTTGTGCCTTAAATGATTATGAATAATAAAAATGCAGCAACAAGTGTCATGTTTTCAGCTTTTGAAATAGTTGAGTAAGTGAGATCATGACTTGCTTAAACTGAAAAATACATTTGATCTCTAGCATGGCTTACACTACTTTATGTATCTCATTGATGTGATAGTGTAAGTAACCTGATAGTATGACTTGGATGAGCTTTGTTTTGTATGTATATGTTATAATATGCTCATAACATTTAAAAATTTCTCTTTTGAACCTTGCTGAATACAATGTCAAATGGGGAGAAATATGTATGAGGAGAGATTTTTTTTACACTTTGCATATGTTATACACTTTCTTCCTTCTCTGATTTTAAAAAATGGGGAGAAATTAATAAAGGGGGAGAAATGAGTTTTCAAAGCTTTTCGAAACTTTTCATAAGCCAATGTTCGGATTTTAATTGGTGTTGCCAATGCATTCATCAAGGGGGAGATTGTGAGACCTATGTGAGCTGAATACATTGGCAATTAGGATAAAAGTTAGCATTAACATTCAAAGTTTTGAATATTGCCAAAACATTCTTCTGTGGCAAGGTCCGACAAGTTCTTTGTTAGGTCCGCCAAGTGTTGGCAAGGTCCGACGCAAGGTCCGGAGAGCTCCTGCAAGGTCCGGAGAGCTTCTGTGAGGTCCGGAGCTTGTTTTTAGGGAGCTCCCGTGAAGTTCAACTCGTAGAACTGCAGCGTCTTGTTTTGCTTTTAACTCGCAATGTTTCAAACTTGCTTTATGGGAAGATTTGCTTAGTATTAATTTGCTAAGTTTTTGGTGTGTTTTGGTGGTTATGGCTGTTATCATTTGATATGGTTTGCAACATGCTTATGTGACGTGCTCATGTAAGGTGTTGTGGTTTTCGAACTAACATGAGTCAAGTCGAGGACTTGTGCTTGGAAGAATTGGTTGTTTATTCATGTGCAGGTGTTGCTTGAGTTCAATACATGGCTGGTGACGGGATCCTTGGACTAGTCTCAGGGAGGAGATGAGGTTCCAACAACCAAGTTTGGGAGGAGCTGTGGTAGAGTTGATCGGGAGGTCGCGCAGCATGTTTGGATCAAGGGCAGTGCATATGAAGGTTGTGTGTACGTCGTTGGAAGGTGTTTGCACGTGTGCAAGGAGTGCATGGACGTGGCAACATTGTTCCAAGGCGTGATGAAGAGAAGTGGACGTAAAGAATTGGTCGGAAAGGTCCAACCGGCTGGATTGCGTACTCAGGCTGAGGCTGAGTCGGATATGGCTCAAATATGGAAGATTTGAGTTGGTTATGATAGGATTTCATGTTAGGCACGAAGTTGAGTTGTTTTAGGAATGTTTAGGACATTCCTAAGGTGTTTGGAAGTCTCACGATTGCTTCTATCTGCGAATAGGAGAGTCCTGAGCAGTTATGGTAAGTTAGGATACGAGTCCAATTAGGAGTAGGAATCCTAGATTGGATTGTTTAGCCTGAGGGCTGGTTATAAAAGCAAGGGAGGCCAGAGCTCTCGTGTGTAGAGAACTTTGGGCTGTTCCTCTTGTGTTTATATTGAATAAAGTTCATAGTTTCGAGGAGCTTTTGTGCCTTGTTCGTCCGACTTATTTTTCGTCAAGTCTTTCTCGCCGAGTTTCTGTACAGACCGACGTTGCTTCGGTGTTTCGTTCATAACTCGAGTTTTACAGATCCGATTGATGTGATTCTTTTTGGGTGGTCTTCACAACTCAATTATCTATCATCTGTGAAATTTTCACGAGCTTAGGATCTGTAGTTTTTGAGATACACGAGTTTCTTTGCAGTGTTGCAGATCTGTTTTATATCGGGTAGAACAGATTGATCTTTGTTTAATGTTTTGATCGTATCTCAAGTTTTATTTCGTGTTTTCAAGTGATTCTTGTTGCATTAGATCCGTGACTTGATTATCTACCTCTCTACTTGATTTGTCACGGTTGAACACGTTTGAAAACACTTGCACTTAACCGATTGATTTTTTGCTGAGTGGTTTTTGTTGTTTCCGCTGCGAAAAGTTTTAATCTACCATTCACCCCCTCTGGTAGCTTTTCACGTGCTCTTCGATCCTACACACATGAAATAAAGGCTAGACTATTGTAAAGAAATTTAGCACAAAGAAGGTGAAACATAGGATTTGAATTAGGGGCACGAGAGAGGATTAGCCCACTGTATTCAAATTCATCCTTCCGATATTTTCTGCAAAAATTTGAATGTTCGGGAGCTGCCACCCGAGCTGCGCAAGGAGTTCGAACGGTTACATCTCGGGTTCTTGAACAAGATAGAGGTGATATAACTGAACTCCTCGCTGGAACAAGAGATACGAGATGGCCAAGCAACGGATGGGAAAATCAAGGAAATCAAGGAAAGAATTCTACAAGGCATAGAAAAGGATTTCAAGGAAGACGAGAAAGGCACGCTTTGGTTAGGGAAAAGGATTTGTGTGCCTAACGTGAAGCACATCCGCGACACGATATTAAAGGAGGCACATGACTCCCCTTATTCCATACATCCCGGCTGTACAAAGATGTACAAGGACCTGAAAACTTGCTATTGGTGGGATGGTATGAAAAGGGACATAGCTGAATATGTTGCGTTATGCGACACGTGCCAACGAGTGAAGGCCGTACCTCAAAGACCCGCTGGATTGTTGCAGCCATTGAAAGTACCCGAGTGGAAGTGGGAAGACATCAGCATGGATTTCAAGTCGGACTGCCACGTACTCAGTCGGGATACAAATCTATTTGGTTTATTGTGGACCGGTTAACGAAAATAGCCCATTTCCTTGCTATTAGAACCAAGTACCGCGTCGCACAACTAGCCGAGCTGTATATGGAGCAAATCATGTGTCGCCATGGAGTTCTGAAGAGAATAATTTCAGATCGGGGTTCTCAATTTACCTCCAGGTTCTGGAAGAAGCTGCACGAAGCCATGGGTACACGGCTGAATTTCAGCTCCGTTTATCACCCGCAAACCGACGGGCAAACGGAGAGGACAAATCCGATTTTGGAAGACATGTTGAGAGCTTGTGCCTTGAAACATGGGCGTAGTTGTGTTCATGTTAGGTCGGGGCACAGGAGGCATGGGCACACGAGGTGCTGGTGCAACGGGTCGTTGCTGTGGTGGCTGACTAGGGCGGTATGCAGGAGTGGTCGATCCATACTGCGGTGCGGCCGGGGGCATGTACCGAGGTCGTACATTGCTCCCTTGAGGCTGGTATGGCATCTTCCTCTTGCACTCTCTCTTGATCTCTCGGATCTTGCTTTCAACCCCTATAGCCTTGTCAACCAGCTTCTGAAAGCTTGCGTAGTCATTGTTGAGGAGCTGAACCTGGATCTCATTGTTCAACCCTCTCATGAACAGGTATTGCGTCCTCTGGTCTGAGTTGACATCTTCGGGTGCATACCGGGACAGTTGTGTGAACTTGTTGAGATACTCATTCACACTTCTCTGTCCTTGGCGGAGACCTTCAAACTCCTGTCTCTTGAGCATCACTACACCAGCAGGGATGTAATGAGAGAGGAAACTCTCCTTGAACTCAGTCCAAGTGATCGTCTCCGGGTCGACATGAGCGTTGCATAGGGCATCCCACCAGTCAGCGGCAGCTCCCATAAGTTGGTGCGACGCAAAGAGAACCTTCTCTCGGTCATTGCACTGCACTATGGCAAGCTTCTTCTCCATGGATTTCAACAATTCGTCGGCCTCCATGGGGTCGTTAGGTTGAGCAAAGGTGGTGGTCGAGTCCTCATGAACTCTCCCAGCCTATAATGAGCCGGCGGTGGTGGTGGCGTGTATAATCCCCAAAAGTGGTAGCAAGAAAATTCAGCTCATATACACTTATAAAAAATGAGGGGAATTAAAACTTTGAATTATAAGGGGGGGGATCAAAGTGAGGGTTCAAACTTCCCAAAAACTTCCAAACATGGAGATCTAAATGCACAGCTTGAATCTTCATAGTCCAAATATTCACCCTTCCAAATTTCAGCTCATTTGGAGGAGTTTCAATATTTGTTTGGGATTAAAAGGAGAAGCCCTCTAATCTGAATTTCAAATTCAGTTTCAAATTCCAACTCCCTCAGTTTGCAAATTTGGTTCCACAAATGTGTTCTCCACATTTGAATGGGCAGCCATGCCAAAAATTGGAAACTTTGGAGCTGGTTTGCTATGTTTTTGGGGCAATACAAAATGGAGAATTCAAACTCCATTTCAAATTCAAATGATCAAACCACATCCAAATTTCACACCAGAATCCAAACTATTTGAATTCAGCAAATTCAAACTATGACTTTGGGGTGAAGTCAAGTCTTTAATGTTGAGCTGCTGGGGTAAAATATCAGAGAAAAATGAGATATAAATTAGAAATAGTGGGGCCCAATTGTCAGCCACCCGAAACAACCCAACCGACTGTTTTCCTCCTCGGGTGATCACCGCGCGCCAGCTCCCGGGCAGCCCGTCGCCCGACGTTCTCCACCGAGCTGCTTCCCCCGACGTTGGTTCACGCACGTGGCCGTTTATAGCGGCAGCCGAGTGAAGCATCTGGCCTCATCCCCATTATCCCGTAGCCTCTCCACGCTCTGCTCGAGCCTCGCGAACCCAAACCCCCGCCCGGCGGAAGAACCCTTCGGCTCATCGACGCCCGGCGAGCTCGGCATGCCTCTCGCGCGGCTGAGCCACGGGAACGTTGCGCAAGGTCTCTCTCCTGCTCCCCGAAGCCTCAAGTGAACACCAGCACCGGTGGTTAGCGCCTACGAGCTGGAATTCCCTTCGGAGCTCCGGTGTTGATCGCCTGTACGCCACACCGTCGCCCGACGGATTTGCGGCCTCTTCCGATCAACAGAAAGGTCCCTGAGGTGCGTGAGGAACCTTTCCTCCTTCCTTTCCACAAGTTCCTGCTTTCTTAGCTCCGGTACCGAGTATTTTGAAGTTTGGCGCCGGCGGTTCTTTAGAAACCCGAGGACCCTTCGAAGAAATTCGTTGTGCTCGGGGTAGCTCCGAGCTAGATGAGCTTAGAGTAGCTCCAGCACATGCTTGCGCATCTCCCCGAAGTTCTAGCAGCTCAAATGAGCAAGTAGAGATGTCGGGTACCGAGTTTTTGTCGCCGCCGGAGTTTTGCGGGCTCGGATCGCCGGTGAGGTCCCCTCTCCGGTGGGTTTCAGGGAGAGCGAGCTATGGGTCGAGGATGTCCAGGGGACACTGGTGCGTTTGGAGCAAACCCTTGCCCGAAAGACCCATTGTTGAGGGAGAGCGAGGTCGCCGAAGTAAGTTTGACATGGTCGCCGGTGCAAGCACCTTTCCGGCCGTTGTCATCGGCTCCCAACCCCACCATCGTGTTCAGCACGGTGTAGAACTCACAGGCGGCGAGTTTGACGAAGTTTGGACCACGGGAACCCCGTCCCGGCGAGCCTCGCCGGCGTGCGCCACCGCGGGAGGCGCGGGCAGCGCGAGGAAGACGAAGGAGGGCCGGGTCCCACCGGTCAGTCTCCGTATACGCGCGGGGATCGGCTTGTGGCGCCGGATCCAGTGCGGCTGCGCGGGAATAACCCCGTAGCCCCCGGTGTTGCCGAAATTTCACTGGTCCGATATAAAACAGTGGGCCCAGTTCCAAATATTTGAAGTTTCTATTAGGGAAATAATTCCAGAAATTAGCTGATCTTTGCAAGCCCATAACTTTGTGTAGAAAACTCCAAAAGGAGTGAGACCAATTTTGTTGGAATCCTCATGAGGAGTACTTCACATAGAAACCAATTTTAGGCTATGAAAATGCCCAGGAATTTCTGTAGAATTGTTTTTAGTAAATCCTTTAGGGATTTATTACAGGAGCAATTCTTTATGAAATATTCCCAAAATTGGGCAGCAAATCCTCTTCATAGATACTGATCTCCAGTAAAAATTTGGGCTTCAGTGGAGTTCATTTGCTAGGTCAAATTACCTTCACAAGTTCAGCCTTTATTTGGAAATTCAAATTTAAACAGAAGCTTTTTCAGAACTCCTGTCCAACTTCAAAAATTCATATCTCTCTGATGGTAGCCCCAAAAATGGTGAAACAAATTTTGTTAGAACCATGGAGAGTTACCCTAATCAGATCCTCCACTTCTAGCTATGTCAAAGCTCCTGATTTAGGCTCAAAATTCAGATAAGCATTGTACTTGTAGGAATCTTAAAGACTACATTGTGCAATGTCATGTCTCCAAATTTGGCTCAAATCATACTTAGAGAGTCTAGTAACCACTGTAGAATTCCCAAAGCCAATTAAGGATCCTAAATAGCAATAGCTATGAATAGTAGTTCAATTCTTATAAAGCCTTAATACTTATACATGTATTTTATTACATTTCAGAATAGTGACCGAAGTTGAGGATACGCCGGAGCCTTTGGACGTCCTGCCACCAGAAGCTGACTTCCCGTTTAACTCGCAACCAGGCAAGCCCCAGTTTGCTCTTAAGTACCTTTTATAAATATTTTTATTTGTATCATTTATGTCTAGGGTAAATGTTTGCATTAGAGTTAGGGTGATTGAAACCCCACTTGCATAGCCTCTTTAAATCCTATAAAGGGTTGGGTAGTTTACAAACTCGACGAGTAGAGACTGCCATGCTAATGTTTAGGATCTCGGTAGAAGTCGAGTGGTTGGAAGCTACTCGCGAGATAGTACTTATTACACGGAATGAAAAGAGGTAGAAAATGGCTTAAGATATGAAAATGAGACCCAGCAGGTGGGATAGGAAGCAGTGAGCAGAGGTCTCACGTGCGTAGCCCTGTTGGCGTCGGTTGAGGACCGTCCGTGTGCGGCCCTACTGGACAAGTATCGAACAGTACCGGATGCATACTGGCATATGGGAACCAGGAAACCGATGTAATTGGTTAACCTGGGTGTCGAGGCTTACCCAACCGTAAATATGAGTGGGTTGAGGGTAGCAAGGTGTAAATCTGCCGGTGGGCACAGTCACGATCCACGCGGGGACCTCCTGCCCATTACGGATGGACCGGTTTGGCATTCGGGTTGCCTTTGAAAGGTTGTTGCATACAACAGAGTAGGAAGGGGTGTGGAATCACGCTTCTGAAAGTGGGTGTATGCAACGTGTTATCCGGGTGTGTCTTGATTGCAATCACCGTCCCTCGCGGTTATTTGAGTACCCGCTTGTTCACTGCGCTGTGACGTAGTAAGAAGTGAAATAAGCCAACTGAAAATGCTGTATTGATCTATTAGTGTCTTGAATACCTTGAGTGTTGTAGTTATAGAGCTAATTAATTTTATATTCCACTTTGGGCATCACCACATCGGAGGAAAGCGTTTCTTGTTTGATTGTGGACTTCCGATGTGAGGGCTGCCTAAGGCATACAAATCCGCTGCTATAAAAACTGAACGCAAGGATCAACTTATAGGCGTGTCTTTCTTGCAAAGTCCTTTCCTACCTTACACATCCTTGCTCGTAGAGTTCCATGCCTAGGATTGACGGTTAAGACTTGCTGAGCCTTCGTGCTCACGGTTGCAATATTTGAGCTGTGTGCAGGATACACGGCCGAGCTGGAGCCCTGCACGCCGCCGTGATTCTCCGGTTCCATGCTGCTAGTGTGTAGCGTCCCCGGGCTGGACGGCTGCACTTTTGCTTAGTTAGGATTTGAGAGCAACTATGTATATAACTTCCGCTGTTAATTAGGTTTGTAAAAGACTTCCGCTGTTTTATATTAAATAAAAGGTTGTATGTTGTTCTTTAATTTTTTCGTATGTGCTGTTGGGTGCCGCATCGCACGGCACCACCCTATGCGATCTTGGAGTGGGTGAACCAGGTGGTCCCCACAGTCATGGTATCAGAGCCGCATTGGGAATAGCACGCTCGAAAAGAGCTTAATTTGAAAACTTGGAAGTAGTCGAGTGAGGATTAGTCATTAAGCCCACATAAGGTCTATGATAGTAGTAGTTACTAAGGTGGAAAAGCTAACTTACTTGTTATATATTCTGTAACGACGTTCCGACATCAGGTAAGAGGTAAGGTACGCCACCGCAGGCGGATCAATTGCGGTAACTCGCCATACGAGTAATAGTATGGATGATATACCGTGGCTTGGCACGGTAGTGAATATGAGTTTCTGGACCTCTCTATGGTTCTGAGAGCATATGAAAACGCTGATCTCCAGCGTGCTTTAGGCAAAAGTAAGAATACCCCATCGTGTGGTAAGCAACACGACAGTATGCAACTCTTGAACGTTCAATGTTCAAAGGGCCATACGCAGCGCTCGCCATCGGTGTGCCTCAACGGTCATGAGGCAGTAGGTGGTATCCGTTGGGTTGATAAAATTCCCAACTGTGACGACCCGTTCGCGCTCTACTCGGGTTCCCCGTCGTGTGGTGTGAAAACATGACCATGTACCTTGAGACGTGGCTTGACTCAAGGACGATCTGTATGGCAATGATACGGACCGTATGTTTTTATTATGATATGGAACTGCCTGTAATGTTAAAAACCTTTGTGTGCACCATTATTGTGTGTTCTTCTGCAGGTACATTAACCACGTTAGTGCATGACGTGTAGAAACCGTGTGTGAGTGACGACTTTAGTTCCACCATTTGGTACGTATATGCCGGAATACCGGTTTAGGATTTTTCTTTGGTGAGGAAACGTAGTACCGACTGCATAAAAGTTTATTTTCAAAGAAAAGAGTCACAATGAAGTTTAGGATTCTATTTAGGGGTTAGTAAACTCCTATATTGAACTAAGAGTCAATTGGGAGTATACGTTCAATCTCAAAAGCTTAGGAACAATCTCCCCTGTTTTTGGCAGAAAATTTTCTGAAATTGAACAGGGCATAACATAAGATTGGTTGAACCAATGGAGGTGTGGGATACCATTCTGGAAAGGTTTAAAAGTCCTCTACAACTTTTCCGTAGGGCTCCAGAACAAAATCTCCCTCCAATGGGATGAAAATCTCAGATGAGTAGGTACTGTCCAGAAACAGGGCAGACCAAATGCTCTCTGGAATTTTCCGTATTTCGACCAAAACACTTAGTTTCACCGTTCGACGTCCAGTGGCTGTTGTAAAACAGCGAGTTGGAGTCGAAGGGTTTATGCATTTGACATATCACTTCGAGCGAGTACATGTTTGGGTCCAGTACAATAGCGAGGAATTACGCATGCTAACACACTTAACATCCCGTGGTGACCCCGATGGTTGAAATGAACTTTTAACCCATAAAGTTCAATACTTTGGAACTCGATCGTGTGTTCAAGTATGAACTGCATGTAGAGTTTCATGTATAGGTGAGTCGATTTAAGAGTCGCTGAGCCATTGTGCTCACGGTTGCTGCAATGAGTGTTTGCTGGTGAGGAATACCCCACGGACTTGGGGTACGAGTCCACCGGTGAGGGCTACCCTCCGTCAGGGACCACGGGCTGAGTGGGAGCTGTACACACCGCGCTGAATATGAGTGCAGCTAGTGTGGGTTGTCTGTAGCGCTGGACAACCGACTTTTGCTAGTTAGGTGGACATGAGTTGTATAAATTGTCTTCCGCTGTAGTAACTCTGTAATTAGTTGTAAACTGAAGGTTTGTACTACCTTGTGTACATATTAAGTCTGTTTCCAATGTAATACCATGTTTTCTTATGATGCGTGCTGTCGGGTGTCACATCGTGCGGCACCACCCTCTGATATCCTGGATGTATGGATTTCGGTCCGTCAATCTAGATTCCACTGCCATCGGTGCGCAGGTATTTCCGGGCGTTGCCGGTGGCCTGCGACCCCCTAGATGAGTTCTGCGGTGGAAATTAAGGGGGGAGGGCGGCGAGTTTGGCCCCAAGAGGCACCAGGGAGCTGCCGCCACCTGAGCTCTACTGTCGCGAGGTTGAAGAAAAGGGGTGGGTCCCACGGTCAGCAGTTTAATTTTTTCTCAATTTTTGTTAAGATTTCCATCAAATTTCAAATGCTCATAACTTTTAGTAGGAACCTCCAAAAATTGTCAAACAAATTTCATTGGATTCCTCTCAGTGAGTACTATCTAGGGGTGCATCCAAATATTTATGAAGATTTTTGGATTTGGATCAATAATTCAATTAAGGAAAATATTAGGGAATTAATTACAGGAGTTCTATTTATTGGAAAATTCCCAATTTTGATAAGGACCTTCCTCTAAATATACTTTAACTCCAGTAAAATTCAGAGGCATTGGACCTCATTTGCTTGGCCAAATGATGATTCAATCTTGTATGTCACTGAAAATTAGGAAAAAAGACAGAAATATTTTCCAGCTTTTAGCCCAATCTTGTAAGTTCCATATCTTTATGTAGGGAACTCAAAAAATGATGAAACCAAGTCCTATAGACTCATAAGACTCCCAAGTTTCTAAAAAGACTAAAGTGGAGCATGCCAAGACCCTAGAGTTGCCATAGGAACTCAGAGAAGCCAAATAGCTAAGAAAATTCTTTAAGCCACATATTACATCAACTTTGTCTGAAATTTTGCAAGCCATACCTCTGTATGATCTATGTATCACTGTAAATATTTCAGAGCAAGTTGAGGTCATATTCTACAGTTTTCTGCTAATTATTTCCAATTCCCTCCATATGTCCATTATATAGTTCTTTGAACTTTAGTCCAAAAACATCCACTGCTCAAAATGTCTTTTCTCTGTTTTAGCACATAGCCAAACCCAACTATCAAGTCTTAGTGGGTCTAAACCATTCTTAAGTCGAAAAACATTTTGTTTTGTAATTCGCTTACTTATAATAGAAACTTGTGAATATTCATATCGGTAGGAAACACGACGAATGAGTTTGAAGAGGAACTCGACTCGGAGCAGCAAGTTGAGGCTTGAATCGTCGCCAAGCTACTGACTTAAATTTAGAATCAAACCTGCAGTAACATAAGGCAAGCCCTGGTTTGCATTTAACAACTTTTAGTTATATTTTACTTTGTATCACTTTCATTGGTCTAGTATGTATTGTGCATTAGGTCAAGGGTGATTGATACTCCAAATGCATGACCCACAAACCCTTTGAGTTGAAGGGTAGAACAGGTTACCTTCGTGTAGTTTTTGCTAGGCTTAAGTTGTATAGGAACCGGTACAAGTCAGGTAGTTGGAAGCTACTCGCCAGGCTAGGATTTTGTAAAATCCCCAAAAGTGGTAGCAAGAAAATTCAGCTCATATACACTTATGAAAAATGAGGGGAATTAAAACTTTGAATTATAATAAGTGTGAGTTCAAAGTGAGGGTTTAGACTTCCCAAAATTTCCAAACATGGAGATCTAAATTGATAACTTGGATCTTCATAGTCCAAATATTCAACCTTCCAAATTTCAGCTCATTTGGAGGAGTTTTAATATTTGTTTGGGATTAAAAGGAGAAGCCCTCTAATCTGAATTTCAAATTCAGTTTCAAATTCCAATTCTCTCAATTTGAAAATTTGGTTTCACAAAGGTGTTCTCCACCTTTTAATAAGCAGCCATGCCAAGAATTGGAAACTTTGGAGCTGGCTTGCTATATTTTTGAGGCAATACATAGTGGAGAATTCAAACTCCTTTTCAAATTCAAATGATCAAACCTCATCCAAATTTCACACCAGAATTCAAACTATTTGAATTCAGCAAATTCAAACTATGACTTTGGGGTGAAGTCAAGTCTTTAATGTTGAGTTGCTGGTGGGAAATATCAGAAAAATTTACTGAGAAATGAGGAGAGGGGGCCCACTGGTCAGTCACCATAGAAGCAAAATCGCTCTGTTTCACTCGGCTGTTCACGCACGGGCGCCAGCTCCCGATCAAACCTGCCGGCCGACGCCACCGAGCTGCTTCCCTGCCGCCCCGATGTCGGTTCAGGCGCGTGGGTGCTTAAAGCGACCGCCGAGTGCCGTATCTGCCCTCGTCCTCATTACCCCGCAGCCTCTCCACGCTCTGCTCGAGCCTCGCGTACCCAAACCCCCGCCCGGCGGAAGAAACCTTCGGCTCATCGACGCCCGGCGAGCTCGGCGTGCCTCTCGCGCGGCTGAGCCACGGGATCGTTGCGCCAGGTCTCTCTCCTGCTCCCCGAAGCCTCAAGTGAACACCAGCACCGGTGGTTGGCGCCTACGAGCTGGAATTCCCTTCGGAGCTCCGGTGTTGATCGCCTGTACGCCACACCGTCGCCCGACGGATTTGCGGCCTCTTCCGATCAACAGAAAGGTCCCTGAGGTGCGTGACGAACCCTTCCTCCTACCTTTCCACCAGATCCTGCTTTTTTAGCTCCGGTACCGAGTATTTTGAAGTTTGACGCCGGCGGTTCTTTAGGAACCCGAGGACCCTTCGAAGAAATTCGTTGTGCTCGGGGTAGCTCCGCTCTAGATAAGCTTACAGTAGCTCCAGCACAGGCTTGCGCATCTCCCCGAAGTTCTAGCAGCTCAAATGAGCAAGTAGAGATGCCGGGTATCGAGTTTTTGTCGCCGCCGGAGTTTTGAGGGCTCGGGTCGCCGGTGAGGTCCCCTCTCCGGTGGGTTTCAGGGAGAGCGAGCTATGGGTCGAGGATGTCCTTCGGACACTGGTGCTTTTGGAGCAAACCCTAGCCCGAATGACCCACTGTTGAGGGAGAGCAAGGTCGCCGAAGTAAGCTTCGACATGGTCGCCGGTGCAAGCACCTTTCGGCCGTTGTCATCGGCTCCCGACCCCACCATCGTGTTCAGCACGGTGTAGAACTCACAGGCGGCGAGTTTGACGAAGTTTGGACCACGGGAACCCCGTCCCGGCGAGCCTCGCCGGCGTGCGCCGCCGCGGGAGGCGCGGGCAGCGCGAGGAAGACGAAGGAGGGCCGGTCCCACCGGCCAGCCTCCGGGTTCGCGCGAGGATCGGTTTGTGACGCCGGATCTGGTGCGTCTGCGCAGGAATAACACCGTAGCCCCCGGTGTTGCTAAAATCTGACTGGTCCGAATTAAACCAGTGGGCCCAACCCAATTATTTGAAGTTTCTATTAGAGAAATAATTTCAGTAATTAGCTGATCTTTACAAGGCCATAACTTTGTGTAGAAAACTACAAAAAGAGTGAGACCAATTTCGATGGATTCCTCATGAGGAGTACTTCACAGAGAAAC
Source organism: Neostapfia colusana (assembly GCA_030760725.1). NCBI lineage: Eukaryota > Viridiplantae > Streptophyta > Magnoliopsida > Poales > Poaceae > Neostapfia > Neostapfia colusana. Next base: position 26,134,513 of record JASWHV010000011.1, read on the forward strand.
CAATTTTTGGCTATGAAAATGCCCAGGAATTTCTGTAGAATTGTTTTTAATAAAACTTTTAGCGATTTATTACAGGAGCAATTCTTGATGAAATATTCTCAAATTTGGTCAGAAAATCCTTCTCATAGTTACTGATCTCCAGTAAAAATTTGAGCTTCATTGGAGATCATTTGCTCGGCTAAACTGCCTTCCCAAGTTCAGCCTTTATTTGGAAATTCAAATTTAAACAGAAGCTTTTTCAGAACTCCTATCCAACTTCAAAAATTCATCTCTCTCTGATGGTAGCTCCAAAAATGGTGAAACAAATTTTGTTAGAACCATGGAGACTTACCCTAATCAGATCTTCCACTATTAGCTATGTCAAAGCTCCTGAATTGGGCTCAAAATTCAGAGAAGCATTGTACTTGTGGGAATTTTAAAGACTACATTGTGCAATGACATATCTCCAAATTTGGCTCAAATCATCCTTAGAGAGTCTAGTATCCATTGTAAAATTCCCAAAGCCAATTAAGGATCCTAAATAGCAATAGCTATAAATAGTATTTCAATTCTTATAAAGCCTAAATACTTATACATGTATTTTATTACATTTCATAATAGTGACCGAAGTTGAGGACGCACCGGAGCCTTTGGACGTCCTCCCACCAGAAGCTAACTTTCCGTTTAACTCGCAACCTGGCAAGCCCCGGTTTGCACTTAAGTACCTTTTATAAAGCTTTTTATTTGTATCATTTATGTCTAGGGTAAATGTTTGCATTAGAGTTAGGGTGATTGAAACCCCACATGCATAGCCTCTTTAAATCCTATAAAGGGTTGGGTAGTTTACAAACTCGACGAGTAGAGACTGCCTTGCTAATGTTTAGGATCTCGGTAGAAGTCGAGTGGTTGGAAGCTACTCGTGAGATAGTACTTATTACACGGAATGAAAAGAGGTAGAAAATGGCTTAAGTTATGAAAATGAGACCCAGCAGGGGGGATAGGAAGCAGTGAGCAGTGGTCTCACGTGCGTAGCCCTGTTGGTGTCGGCTGAGGACCGTCCGTGTGCGGCCCTGCTGGACAAGTATTGAACAGTACCGGATGCATACTGGCATATGGGAACCAGGAAACCGATGTAATTGGTTAACCTGGGTGCCGAGGCTTACCCAACCGTAAATAGGAGTGGGTTGAGGGTAGCAAGGTGTAAATCTGCCGGTGGGCACCGTCACGGTCCACGCGGGGACCTCCTACACGTTACGGATGGACCGGTTCGGCATTTGGGTTGCCTTTGAAAGGTTGTTGCATACAACAGGGTAGGAAGGGGTGTGGAATTACGCTTCTGAAAGTGGGTGTATGCAACGTGTTATCCGGGTGTGTCTTGATTGCAATCACCGTCCCTTGCGGTTATTTGAGTACCCGCTTGTTCACTGCGCTGTGACGTAGTAAGAAGTGAAATAAGCCAACTGAAAATGCTGTATTGAACTATTAAATGTCTTGAAACCTTGTATGCTGTAGTTATAGAGCAAATTAAGTTTATATTCCACTTTGGGCATCTCCACATCGGGGGGAAAGCGTTTCTTGTTTGATTGTGGACTTCCGATGCGAGGGCTGCCTAAGGCACATGAATCTGCTGCTATAAAAACTGAAAGTAAGGATCAACTTATAGGCGTGTCATTATTGCAAAGTCCTTTCCTACTTTACACATCCTTGCACGTAGAGTTCCATGCCTAGGGTTGACGGTTAAGACTTGCTGAGCCTTCGTGCTCACGGTTGCAATATTTGAGCTGTATGCAGGTGAGAGTTATGAGGAAGGTTCCGAGGACGAGGCGATGCCCCCGTCGGGGTACACGGCCGAGCTGGAGCCCTGCACGCCGCCGTGATCTCCGGTTCCATGCTGCTAGTGTGTAGCGTCCCCGGGCTGGACGGCTGCACTTTTGCTTAGTTAGGGTTTGAGAGCAACTATGTATATAACTTCCGCTGTTAATTAGGTTTTGTAAAAGACTTCCGCTGTTTTATATCAAATAAAAGTTTATATGTTGTTCTTTATTCTTTTCGTATGTGCTGTTGGGTGCCGCATCGCACGGCACCACCCTATGCGATCTTGGAGTGGGTGAACCATGGGGTGGTCCCCACAGACGTGGTATCAGAGCCGCATTGGGAATAGCACGCTCGAAAAGAGCTTATTTTGAAAACTTAGAAGTAGTCGAGTGATGATTAGTCATTAAGCCCACATAAGGTCTATTATAGTACTAGTTATGATGGTGGAAATGCTAACATATTTGTTATACATTCTGTAACGATGCTCCGACGTCAGGTAAGAGGTAAGGTACGCAACCGCAGGCGGATCAATTGCGGTAACTCCCCATACGAGTAATAGTATGGAAGGTTATACCGTCGCTTGGCACGGTAGTTAATATGAGTCTCTGAGCCTCTCCATGGTTCTGAGAGCATATGAAAACGCTGATCTCCAGCGTGCTTTAGGCAAAAGTGAGAATACCCTATCGTGTGGTAAGCAACACGATAGTATGCAACTCTTGAACGTTCAATGTTCAAAGGGCCATACGCAGCGCTCGCCATCGGCGTGCCTCAACGGTCATGAGGCAGTAGGTGGTATCCGTTGAGTTGATAAAATTCCCAACCGTGACGACCCGTTCGCGCTCTACTCGGGTTCCCCGTCGTGTGGTGTGAAAACACGACCATGTACCTTGAGACGTGGCTTGACTCAAGGACGATCCGTATGGCAATGTTACGGACCGTATGTTTTTATTATGATATAGAACTGCCTGTAATGTTAAAAACCTTTGTGTGCACCATTATTGTGTGTTCTTCTGCAGGTACATTAACCATGTTAGTGCATGACATGTAGAAACCGTTTGTGAGTGACGTTCTTAGTTCCACCATTTGACACGTATATGCCGGAATACCGGTTTAGGATTTTTCTTTGGCAAGGAAACGTAGTACCGACTGCATAAAAGTTTATTTTCAAAGAAAAGAATCACAATGAAGTATAGGAATTCATGTAGGGGTTAGTAAACTCCTATATTGAACTAAGAGTCAATTGGGAGTATAGGTTCAATTTCAAAAGCTTAGGAACAATCTCCCCTGTGTTTGGCAGAAATTTTTCTGAACTTGAACAGGGCATAACTTAATATTGGTCAAACAAATGGGGGTGTGGGATACCATTCTGGAAAGGTTTTGAAGTCCTCTACAACTTTTCTGTAGAGATCCAGAACAAAATCTCCCTCCAAATTGATGAAAATCTAATATGGGTAGGTACTGTCCAGAAACAGGGCAGACCAAAAGCTCTCTGGAATTTTCCGTATTTTGACCAAAACACTTAGTTTTACCGTTTGACGTCCAGTGGCTGTTGTAAAACAGCGAGTTGGAGTCGAAGGGTTTATGCATTTGACATATCACTTCGAGTTAGTACATGTTTGGGTCCAATACAATAGCGAGGAATTACGCATGCTAACACACTTAACATCCCGTGGTGACCCCGATGGTCGAAATTAACTTTTAACCCATAAAGTTTAATACTTTGGAACTCGATCGTATGACACGGTCCAGGGATGTATATGGTGCATAAAGTTTATACTTTATCCATATGTGTGATTGTTATGCGCATTGTTTATCCCATTCTCGCATTACCATTGTATAGACTGGATGAGCTAAACCCACATGTGCTGATCATTTGAGTGGTATAAATGCAGAATGGTGCGGACACGTTCAACACAAGAGGAGGGAGGTCCGAGTCAAGTTCGTGGTGATGAGTCTCCACCTCCGGAGCAGACCACGACGCAGCAGCAACCACCTCCTCCACCGCCAGAACTTCCAAGGAATCTTGCGGAGGTTCTCGCTGCAGTGCTCGGCTCACGCGACAAGCAAACCGAGTTGCTGCGGATGCTAGTGCAGCAAAATGCGTCCCATCAGGGAGGGCGCCAAGACAATGGACAATGCCAGCCCAACAGAGCTCGTATTCAGAATTCATGGCGACCCATCCACCGGTCTTCACGGAGGCCGAGGAACCTTTGGAGGCGGACAGTTTTATCCGCACTCTGGAGGCAAAGTTCGGGCTGCTACGATGCACCGAACACCAGAAGGCGCTGTATGCAGCGCAACAGCTTCAAGGAGAAGCCGGTACCTGGTGGGCAAATTGCATCGCCTCCTTACCGGCTGGCCATGCCGTCACATGGATGGAGTTCCGAGAGGCGTTCCGCGCCTATCACATACCTCCCGGTGTGATGGAAATGAAGCTCCAGGAGTTCCTGGCGCTACGACAAGGCGAGAGGAGTGCTCATGAGTACTCCAGGTTATTCAACCGGCTGGCGCAGTATGCGCCAGGATTTGTGGGCACGGAAGACAACAAGCGCAATGCGTTCTTCCGGGGCCTGAACTCCAAGATGAAGGTCCATCTCGCCCAGAGCAATCGCGGCACATTCAACGACCTAGTTAATGCCGCGATTCTACAGGAGAATGCTCAGCGCGAGCGCGGTTCTGACACGAGGAAACGCAGCGCGCTGACGAGCAGCAGTGGTGGAACGCCACAGAAATAACGCGTGGTATATCGTTCACCATCCGGTCAGAGATGGCAGCCACCGGCGCGACCGCCTCAGTTTCGTGGTCGGCAATATAATGCGCCTGGCTTTCGACCGACGTATCCACCACAGCAACAGCAGCAGCAAAGGATGGTCCCGCGTGAGCCTCAGTTTCAGCAGCGTGCACCGGGATTCCGTCCTCAAGTCGGCGGGACCCCGACACCTTACACGTGCTATACGTGTGGCCGTGTCGGGCACATTTCGAGGGATTGCCCCGAGCCGCGACAGGGCAGGGGTGCAGCACCATATCAGGGTACTAATCAGCCCCGCAATCAGCCCAAGAAACCAGCACCAAAACCCGGCAACATCCACCACTTAGCTATCGAAGACGTGCCGGAAGGCGAACCCGTCCTCGCGGGTACGTTCTCTTACCTAGATCATCCTGTAGTCATACTTTTTGACTCCGGTGCCACCCATAATTTCATAAGTCAGTCGTATGTTATTAAATATCAACTGCCTATCATTCCCACAAATAATTCATACTTGATATGTTCTCCGGGTGGGAAAATAACAGCTGATAGAATGGTCTATAGAGCACCATTACAATTGGGTGGGAATCTATATCCGACTTATCTAATCATGTTAGAGAGTCAAAAACTTGATGTCATTTTAGGAATGTCATGGCTACATCGCCATGGTGCTGTTCTTGACATCATTCCACGTGTGGTTCGTTTAAACTCCCCACTTCATAAACCACATGTTCTTATTCTTGACCATTCGATTCAAGAAACCCCAGCCACATATAACACGGAAGCCACGAAACTTGAAGATATTCGTGTGGTCCGTGAATACCCGGATGTCTTTCCGGATGATCTCCCGGGCATGCCACCCGAAAGAAATGTCGAGTTCAAGATTGAACTTGTACCGGGAACGACGCCGATATCACGGAGACCGTACAAGATGGCTCCGAATGAGCTGGCGGAACTGAAGGAGCAGCTCAACGATCTGATGAAGAAGGGTTTCATTTGATCGAGTTCCTCGCCATGGGGATGATCGGCGCTGTTTGTGAAGAAAAAGGATGAAACCTTGAGGTTGTGTGTGGACTACCGACCTCTCAACGCCGTCACCATCAAGAATAAATATCCACTGCCCCGCATCGATATTCTCTTCGATCAACTTGTGGGAGCGAGTGTATTTTCGAAGATGGATCTTGGCTCTGGATATCATCAAATTAAAATCCGAGCGGAAGATGTTCCGAAAACGGCCTTCTCGACGAGATAAGGGTTGTATGAATACCTCGTCATGTCCTTTGGTCTCACCAACGCCCCGGCACACTTCATGTATCTCATGAACTCAGTGTTCATGCCGGAGTTGGACAAGTTTGTGGTGGTGTTCATAGACGACATCTTGGTTTACTCCAAGGCTGAAGAAGAACACGCCAAACACTTGCATATCGTGCTTCAACGATTAAGAGACCATAAGCTTTATGCCAGTTCAGCAAGTGCGAGTTTTGGATCAGCCAAGTGCCATTCCTTGGTCATATCATTTCTGCAGAAGGCATTGCAGTTGATCCAAGCAAGATCGAACAAGTGCTGAAATGGAAGTCTCCCACATCAGTCCATGAAGTCAGAAGTTTCCTTGGGTTAGCAGGATATTACCGGAGATTCATACCGAACTTCTCCAGGCTTGCTAAGCCGATGACTGAACTGTTGAAGAAGGAGATCAAATATGTTTGGAGCTCAGCTTGTGAAGAAGCTTTCCAAGCACTAGTGAAGCATCTTACAACAGCCCCAGTGTTAGCTCAACCGGATACAACCAAGCCCTTCGACGTATATTGTGACGCGTCCGGTATCGGGCTCGGCTGTGTATTGATGCAAGGAGGCAGAGTGGTCGCCTATGGCTCACGTCAACTCCGTAACCACGAGCAGCACTATCCGACTCATGATCTTGAGCTCGCTGCTGTGGTGTTGGCCTTGAAGATGTGGAGGCACTATTTGCTTGGGAACTTAGTGCACCTCTACACCGACCACAAGAGTTTGAAGTATATCTTCACTCAAAAGGTGTTGAATATGCGGCAACGGAGATGGTTAGAGTTGATCAAAGACTATGAGATCAAGATTCACTACCATCCAGGGAAGGCAAACGTGGTTGCCGATGCTTTAAGCCGCAAATCTCATGTCAACAATCTGTCCATCACCCCACCTGAAGAGGAGGAGCCAAGTCTGTACTTGACTCCATATGGGGCGTTATATAATCTTGCTCTCATCCCAACCATAAGAGACGAGATTATGAAAGCTCATAACCAGGACATGGGAATGTCGCACATTCGGAGAAGGATGGAGAATGGCGAAATGAAATGCTTCCAAAGAGATGAACACGACACGCTATGGTTTAAAGACCATATAGTGGTACCCCGTGACATGAAGCTTCGGAAGGAAATCTTGGACAAGGCTCATTTGTCGAAGTATTCTATTCATCCGGGCAGCAACAAGATGTACCAAGATCTGAAAACCAGGTTTTGGTGGACACGGATGAAGAGAGAAATCGCAAAATACGTATCCGAATGTGATACGTGTCGGCATGTGAAGGCCGACCATATGCGTAAAGCCGGACAGCTGCAACCATTGAACATTCCGGCGTGGAAGTGGGAGGATATCAGCATGGACTTCATAGTCGGGTTACCTCTCACGTCTCACAAGCATGACTCGATTTGGTTGATAGTCGATCGACTAACCAAGTCGGCTCATTTTATCCCCGTACATACGAAGTACATGGCCAAGCAATATGCGGAGCTGTACATTGCAAAGATCTTATGTTTGCACGGTGTTCCCCGCTCCATTATTTCAGATCGCAGTGCGCTTTTTGTCTCTCGGTTTTGGGAACAGCTGCACGCATCGTTTGGAACCAAACTGATCTGAAGCTCCGCGTATCACCCGCAAACGGATGGTCAAACTGAACGGGTGAATCAAGTGCTTGAAGACATGCTACGCGCTTGTGCCATCCACCACGGCAAGAATTGGGACGATCATTTGCCGTTGGCGGAGTTTTCTTACAACAATGGCTATCAAGCTAGCATCAAGATGGCGCCATATGAAGCTCTCTACGGCCGGAAATGCCGCACACCTCTCAACTGGTGCGAGTCCGGTGAGCGAGTTATCTACGGCATTGAACTTGTGAATGAAGCTGAAGAACGAGTGCGAGTAATACATGCCAATCTCAAGGCTGCTTAATCTCGTCAGAAGAGCTATGCGGATAAGAGACGCCGCCCTCTCCACTTCGACATCGGGGACCATGTTTATGTCTGTGTGTCTCCGATGAAGGGAATTCACCGTTTCGGAGTGAAGGGTAAACTTGCGCCGCGATTCATTGGTCCGTTCACTGTCATTGAAAGATGAGGACCCGTGGCCTATCGCCTGGAGTTACCAGCGTCACTCGCAGGCATTCACAACGTCTTCCACATCTCTCAGCTGAGAATGTGCCTCAAACCCTCGGCTGGAATCCGCACTGAAGACATAGAAGTCCTTCAACCGGACCTCACGTACACGGAGTATCCGATCCGGATCATCGAGGAAAAGACTCGTGCCACAAGAAACCGGACCTTATGGTTCTACAAGGTCTTGTGGAGTAACCATACCGCTGATGAGGCGACATGGGAAAGCGAGGATTATCTACGCACGTATTATCCGGACTTGCTATCATCATATACCCGGTAAAGTTTTCCCCACTTTGCTTTTCCTTTGGAATCTCGGGACGAGATTCTTTTTAAGGGGGGAGGGATGTAAAATCCCCAAAAGTGGTAGCAAGAAAATTCAGCTCATATACACTTATGAAAAATGAGGGGAATTAAAACTTTGAATTATAATAAGTGTGAGTTCAAAGTGAGGGTTTAGACTTACCAAAATTTCCAAACATGGAGATCTAAATTCATAACTTGGATCTTCATAGTCCAAATATTCAACCTTCCAAATTTCAGCTCATTTGGAGGAGTTTTAATATTTGTTTGGGATTAAAAGGAGAAGCCCTATAATCTGAATTTCAAATTCAGTTTCAAATTCCAATTCCCTCAATTTGAATTTGGTTTCACAAAGGTGTTCTCCACCTTTTAATAAGCAGCCATGCCAAAAATTGGAAACTTTGGAGCTGGTTTGCTATATTTTTGAGGCAATACAAAGTGGAGAATTCAAACTCCTTTTCAAATTCAAATGATCAAACCTCATCCAAATTTCACACCAGAATTCAAACTATTTGAATTCAGCAAATTCAAACTATGACTTTGGGGTGAAGTCAAGTCTTTAATGTTGAGTTGCTGGTGGGAAATATCAGAAAAAATTACTGAGAAATGAGGAGAGGGGGCCCACTGGTCAGTCACCATAGAAGTAAAATCTCTCTGTTTCACTCGGCTGTTCACGCGCGGGCGCCAGCTCCCGATCAAACCCACTGGCCGACGCCACTGAGCTGCTTCCCTGCCGCCACGATGTCGGTTCAGGCGCGTGGGTGCTTAAAGCGACTGCCGAGTGCCGTATCTGCCCTCATCCTCATTACCCCGCAGCCTCTCCACGCTCTGCTCGAGCCTCGCGAACCCAAACCCCCGCCCGGCGGAAGAAACCTTCGGCTCATCGACGCCCGGCGAGCTCGGCGTGCCTCTCGCGCGGCTGAGCCACGGGATCGTTGCGCCAGGTCTCTCTCCTGCTCCCCGAAGCCTCAAGTGAACACCAGCACCGGTGGTTGGCGCCTGCGAGCTGGAATTCCCTTCGGAGCACCGGTGTTGATCGCCTGTACGCCACACCGTCGCCCGACGGATTTGCGGCCTCTTCTGATCAACAGAAAGGTCCCTGAGGTGCGTGAGGAACCCTTCCTCCTTCCTTTCCACCAGTTCCTGCTTTCTTAGCTCCGGTACTGAGTATTTTGAAGTTTGGCGCCGGTTGTTCTTTAGGAACCCGAGGACCCTTCGAAGAAATTCGTTGTGCTCGGGGTAGCTCCGCTCTAGATAAGCTTACAGTAGCTCCAGCACAGGCTTGCGCATCTCCCCGAAGTTCTAGCAGCTCAAATGAGCAAGTAGAGATGCCGGGTATCGAGTTTTTGTCGCCGCCGGAGTTTTGCGGGCTCGTGTCGCCGGTGAGGTCCCCTCTCCGGTGGGTTTCAGGGAGAGCGAGCTATGGGTCGAGGATGTCCATGGGACACTGGTGCTTTTGGAGCAAACCCTAGCCCGAATGACCCACTGTTGAGGGAGAGCAAGGTCGCCGAAGTAAGCTTCGACATGGTCGCCGGTGCAAGCACCTTTCCGGCCGTTGTCATCGGCTCCCGACCCCACCATCGTGTTCAGCACGGTGTAGAACTCACAGGCGGCGAGTTTGACGAAGTTTGGACCACGGGAACCCCGTCCCGGCGAGTCTCGCTGGCGTGCGCCGCCGCGGGAGGCGCGGGCAGCGCGAGGAAGACGAAGGAGGGCCGGTCCCACCGGCCAGCCTCCGGGTTCGCGCGAGGATCGGTTTGTGACACCGGATCTGGTGCGGCTGCGCGGGAATAACCCCGTAGCCCCCGGTGTTGCTAAAATCTGACTGGTACGAATTAAACCAGTGAGCCCAGCCCAATTATTTGAAATTTCTATTAGAGAAATAATTCCAGTAATTAGCTGATCTTTACAAGGCTATAACTTTGTGTAGAAAACTCCAAAAAGAGTGAGACCAATTTTGTTGGATTCCTCATGAGGAGTACTTAACAGAGAAACCAATTTTTGGCTATGAAAATGCCCAGAAATTTCTGTAGAATTGTTTTTATAAATCCTTTAGCGATTTATTACAGGAGCAATTCTTTATGAAATATTCTCAAATTTTGTTCAGAAAATCCTTCTCATAGTTACTTATCTCCAGTAAAAATTTGGGCTTCATTGGAGATCATTTGCTAGGCTAAACTGCCTTCCCAAGTTCAGCCTTTATTTGGAAATTCAAATTTAAACAGAAGCTTTTTCAGAACTCCTATCCAACTTCAAAAATTCATCTCTCTCTGATGGTAGCTCCAAAAATGGTGAAGTTAGAACCATGGAGACTTACCCTAATCAGATCTTCCACTATTAGCTATGTCAAAGCTCCTGAATTGGGCTCAAAATTCAGAGAAGCATTGTACTTGTGGGAATTTTAAAGACTACATTGTGCAATGACATATCTTCAAATTTGGCTCAAATCATCCTTAGAGAGTATAGTATCCATTGTAAATTTCCCAAAGCCAATTAAGGATCCTAAATAGCAATAGATATAAATAGTAGTTCAATTCTTATAAATCCTAAATACTTATACATGTATTTTATTACATTTCATAACAGTGACCGAAGTTGAGGACGCACCGGAGCCTTTGGACGTCCTCCCACTAGAAGCTGACTTTCCGTTTAACTCGCAACCAGGCAAGCCCCGGTTTGCACTTAAGTACCTTTTATAAAGTTTTTTATTTGTATCATTTATGTCTAGGGTGAATGTTTGCATTAGATTAGGGTGATTGAAACCCCACATGCATAGCCTCTTTAAATCCTATAAAGGGTTGGGTAGTTTACAAACTCGACGAGTAGAGACTGCCTTGCTAATGTTTAGGATCTCGGTATAAGTCGAGTGGTTGGAAGCTACTCGCGAGATAGTACTTATTACACGGAATGAAAAGAGGTAGAAAATGGTTTAAGTTATGAAAATGAGACCCAGCAGGGGGGATAGGAAGCAGTGAGCAGAGGTCTCACGTGCGTAGCCCTGTTGGTGTCGGTTGAGGACCGTCCGTGTACGGCCCTGCTGGACAAGTATTGAACAGTACCGGATGCATACTGGCATATGGGAACCAGGAAACCGATGTAATTGGTTAACCTGGGTGCCGAGGCTTACCCAACCGTAAATAGGAGTGGGTTGAGGGTAGCAAGGTGTAAATCTGCCGGTGGGCACAGTCACGCTCCACGCGGGGACCTCCTACCCGTTACGGATGGACCGGATCGGCATTTGGGTTGCCTTTGAAAGGTTGTTGCATACAACAGAGTAGGAAGGGGTGTGGAATCACGCTTCTGAAAGTGGGTGTATGCAACGTGTTATCCGGGTGTGTCTTGATTGCAATCACTGTCCCTCGCGGTTATTTGAGTACCTGCTTGTTCACTGCGCTGTGACGTAGTAAGAAGTGAAATAAGCCAACTGAAAATGCTGTATTGAACTATTAAATGTCTTGAAACCTTGTATGCTGTAGTTATAGAGCAAATTAAGTTATTATTCCACTTTGGGCATCTCCACATCGGGGGAAAGCGTTTCTTGTTTGATTGTGGACTTCCGATGTGAGGGCTGCCTAAGGCACATGAATCTGCTGCTATAAAACTGAAAGTAAGGATCAACTTATAGGCGTGTCATTATTGCAAAGTCCTTTCCTACTTTACACATCCTTGCACGTAGAGTTCCATGCCTAGGGTTGACGGTTAAGACTTGCTGAGCCTTCGTGCTCACGGTTGCAATATTTGAGCTGTGTGCAGGTGAGAGTTATGAGGAAGGTTCCGAGGACGAGGCGATGCCCTGCACGCCGCTGTGATCTCCGGTTCCATGCTTCTAGTGTGTAGCGTCCCCGGGATGGACGGCTGCACTTTTGCTTAGTTAGGGTTTGAGAGCAACTATGTATATAACTTCCGCTGTTAATTAGGTTTTGTAAAAGACTTCCGCTGTTTTATATCAAATAAAAGTTTATATGTTGTTCTTTATTCTTTTCGTATGTGCTGTTGGGTGCCGCATCGCACGGCACCACCCTATGCGATCTTGGAGTGGGTGAACCACGGGGTGGTCCCCACAGATTTTGGTTCAACGGGGTATGATTCTAAAGAATGGAATAACTGGAATGGAAAATGAGACCGAGCAGAGAGTAGGAGCAGAAGGATGTTGGGCCTGTGTTGCCGTAGCTCTGTTTGAGTCGTAAGGACCGATGCGTATGCCGCCGTGTTAAGCAAGTCTGAACAGTACCGGATGCAAACTGGAATTATGGCGTCTAGTAAACCGATGTAACTTGGGTACTCTCGTGTCGAAACTTATACGCTGTCCTTTGGGGGTTGTTGTCAGAGGTGTAAACCCACTAGCGGAACAACATCAACCTGTTCCAGGCAGTGGATCTTCTGATGGGTCGGTAGAACTGGTTCGGCATTGGAGTGATGGGTGAAAGGTTGCTGAATGCAACGTAAGAAAGAGCTCTTGTGTGAGTCTTTCGAGGCGGGTGTATCTGTCATGTGTTCCGGGTGTGTCCTGATTTGGATCACCGTCCCTCGTGGTTATATGAGTACCACTTGTTCACTGAGTTGTGATAAAGTAATTACTTCCTGATGAAGTGAGATGAATCATTGCTGTTGTGAAGTTGTTAAGTTCATTGTATTGCAAACCATGTATTCTATAGATGTAGAGCTCACTAAGTTTATCTTCCATTTTGGGCATAACCACATCGTAGGAAAGCATTTCTTGTTTGATAGTGGACTTCCGATTTGAGGGATGCCTAAGGCATATTAATCTGCTGCTATAAAACTGAAAGTAAGGATTAACATGTAGGCGTGTCTTTATTGCAACATACTTTTCCTATAATATTAATCCCTGCATGTAGGGTTTCATGTTTAGGAGTGTGGGTTAAGTCTTGCTGAGCTATCGTGCTCACGGTTGCATTATTAGTGTTATGCAGGTTATATTAATATTGCTATGAATATGGTTGTTCGGTGAGACATCGGAGACTCACCGGAAACCTTGCCGCTGCACTCACCTTTGTTGAAGCTAGTAAGAAAGCGTCCGCGGGCTGGACGTCTTCTCTTTTGCATAGTTAGGACAGAGAGTACGTGTGTATGTATATTCCGCTGCATGTACCTTCATGGTACATTATGTTGTAAATGACACTATTATGAGAAATAAAAGACTTTGTATGTTTATTGTTTCTTTTCATGTATACTGTTGGGTGCCGCATCGCACAACACCACCCAATATGAATCCTGGAGTGTGGATCCCAGAAGGGGTTCTCCACAGGCGTTGTATCAGAGCCGCATTGGGAATAGCACGCATGAAAATAGCATATTTTCGAAAACTTAAAAGTATACGATTGAGAAACATATATTATGCCCACATAAGGACTATTAATAGCATAGTTACTTTAGGTGGCAAGCTAACTTGTGTTAATATTCAGTATTTCAATTCTGTAACGACACACCTACGTGGAGTTAAGCATTGTAAGGAACGCCACCGAAAGCGGATCAATTTTGTTTAGCTTCCTTGACGAGGAAAGTGATTCAGGGTATAGGTCTCACAGCTTGGTGTGAGACGTCAACATGAAACTATTGAACTCTTCATGTTCCTGAGTTCATATGAAACGCTGGTCCCTCGCATGCATTAGGCAACAAAGTGGAAACCCCATCGTGTGGTCGGTAATTCGATAGTGTGTTCTTCTGGAAATAGCCTAGGAGGACATACGCAGCGCTTGCCATCGGCGTGCCCTGCAGGGCAGTAGGTGGTATCAGTTGGATTGATAAAATTCCCAACCATGATGACCCGTTCATGCTCTACTTGGGTTCCCCATCGTGTGGTGTGAAAATGCAACCATGTACCTTGAGACGTGACTTGACTCAAGGACGGCCCGTATGGAAATGATACGGGGCGTATGTTTTTACGATGATATGGACCTGCCTAAAATGACAAACCTCTTGTGTGCTTCATTATTGATTGTTTTTCTGCAGGTACTGGACCACGTTAGAACATCTCGTTTAGACAACGTTTGTGAGTGATCATTTTAGTGCCACCCCTTGAGACGTATATGTCGGGGTAACGCCGGTTAGGATTTTTGATTTGGTGAGGAAACGTAGTACCGTGATATGTTCTTAACTGCATGAAAAAGGAAGTTTTCAAAGAGAAGAGTAAATTTGGAGTCTAGGATTCCATTAGGGGTTAATGAACTCCTATATTGAACTAAGAGTCAATTGTGAGTACAGAATCATTCACAAAGACTTAGAAATAACCACCCCTGTTTTTGGCAGAAAATTTTGCTGAGCTTGAACAGGACATAACTTTTGATTGGTTGAACCAATGGAGGTGAGGGTATGGAAATTTTTTGAAGTTTTCTACAACTTTTCTGTAGAACTCCAGAACATAATCTCCCTCCAAATGGATGAAAATCTCAGATGAGTGTGCACTGTCCAGAAACAGGGCAGAGACAAAATACTCTCTGGAATTTTCTGTATTTCGAACCATAACCTCTTGTGGAAAAATATCTAAGGGTCATGTAAGACACCGTTGGAAATTTTGTTATATGTGCTACGACTTAGTAGTTCAAAGTTTCTACAGATTTGGGGTAGAACTTTATGAAATCATGCGGAACAAAACAGCCACTTCTAGAGGAGGTGGTGTAAAAAATGTTTCAGATTTCTGTCAACTTTGAAATATCATAACTCCTGATCCAGAATTGATATGAAGGAAAATAAATGCTCGTTGGAAAGATATTGAAGTTATGTATAACTTTGTTATTCAACTTGATGTGAGGACCACCCCGTGGTTCACCCACTCCAGGATCGCAGAGGGTGCTGCAGTGCGATGCGGCACCCAACAGCACACATGAAAAGATTAATAACAACATACAAACTTTTATTTTTCATAGAAAAATAGGAAGTCTTTTACAAATTTAATTATACAGCGGAAGTATTATACATACTAGTCTCTCATCCTAACTAAGCAAAAGTGCAGCCGTCCAGCCCGGGGACGCTACACACTAGCAACACTGACACCACGATCACGGCGGCATGCAGGGCTCCAGCTCAGCCGTGTACCCCGACAGGGGCACTGCCTCATCCTTGGACCCCTCCTCATAGCTCTCACCTGAACATGACTCAAATATTGCAATCGTGAGCATGATGTCTCATCAAGGCTTAACCGACAACCCTAGTCATGGAACTCTACATGCAGGGATGCATAATATTGGACAAAGACTTTACAATAAAGACACGCCTACATGTTAATCCTTACTTTCAGTTTTATAGCACAGTTAATGAGCCTTAGGCAGCCTTCACATCGGAAGTCCACAATCAAACAAGAAACACTTTCCCCTGATGTGGTGATGCCCAAAGTAAAGAATAAACTTAATTAGCTCTACAACTACTGCAGACACGGATTCAAATCATTAATAGTTCATCACAGCATAATATCATTCATCTGCCTTATTTCACTTATTACTACGTCACAGAACAGTGAGCAAGTGGTACTCAAATAACCCCGAGGGACGGTGATTGCAATCAGGAGACACCCGGACAACACGTCACATACACCCACTTTCAGAAGTGTGGTGCCACACCTTCCTACTCTGTTGTATGCAACAACCTTTCAAAGAAACCCAAATGCCGAACCGGTCCATCCGTAAAGGGCAGGAGGTCCCCGCGTGGAGCGTGACTGTGCCCACCGGCAGATTTACACCTTGCTACCCTCAACCCACTCCTATAAAATTGTTGGGTAAGACTCGGCACCCAGGTTAACTAATTACATCTGTTTCCTGCTTATGTCAGTATGCCATCCGGTACTGTTCGATACTAGTTCATCAGGCCCGCACACGGCTCGGTCCTCAATCACACCAACAGGGCTACGCATGTGAGACCTCCGCTCACTGCCTCCTATCCCCCCTGCTGGGTCTCAGTTTCACATCCTTAAGACATTCTCTACTCTTTTCCATACCGTCTGATAAAAGCTTACCTCGCGAGTATATTCCAACTACTTAACTTCTACCAAGATCCTAAGCATATTAGCATGGCATTCGCTACTCGTCGAGTTTGTAAGCTACCCAACCCTTCATAGGATTTAAAGTCATGCGAGTGGGGTTTCAAACAACTTAACTCTACTGCAAACATTTCAACCTAGACATAAGTGATACAAATGAAAACTTTGTAAAAGGTAATTAAATGCAAATCGGGGCTTTCCTGGTTGCGAGTTAAGTGGAAAGTTAGCGTCTGGTGGGAGGACGTCCAATGGTTCCGGTGTGTCCTCAACTTCGGTCAGTATATGCAATGTAACAAAATATGTGTATGAGTGCTAATGAATTATAAGAAGTGAACTTCTATTCATAGCTACTGCTATTTATGTTCCTTAATTTGCTTTGGGATTTTTCCAGTGGATACTAGACTCTCTAAGGATGATCTGAGCAAAATTTGGAGAAATTTCATTGCACCTTGTGGTCTCCAAACTTCCCAAAGTACAAGGCTTCTCTGAATTTTGAGCCAAAATCTGGAGTTTTAACATGTCTAACAGTGGGAGATCTAATTAGGGTAAGTCTCCATGGTCCTAACAAAATTTGTTTCACCATTTTTGGAGTTACCTACAAGGAGATATGAATTTTTGAAGTTGATAAGAAGAGCTAAAAAGGTCATGTCTATTTTTGTGGAAATTTTCCTTGAGGGCTGAGGATTAGAAGGCTATTTGACCCAGTAAATAAAATCCAATGAACTTGAAACTTTTACTGGTGGTTAAGGATATTTGAAGAAGTGTCCTGACCAAAATTGGGTATTTTCCCATTGTAGGAACAGTGGCAATTAATTTCCAAAGCAATTAGTTCAAAGGAATTAATTACAGAAATATTGGGACTTTCATATTTAGAAAATTGCAGCACTGCAAAGTTTAGAACATGATAATTCTACCATAATTTATTTGGAATTTTTGGAGCAATTCTAGTAGGCATAACCGAATTTAGAAGATGAGCTAATTCCTGGAATTATTTACTAATAGGAAACTTCAAATAACTGTGACCGGGCCAAATGTTTAAAATCGGACCAGTGGAATTGCGGCAACACCGGGGGCTATGGAGTTAACCCATGCAGCCACACCTGATCCCGTACCGCACCCCGATCCCGTGCATGGGCCGAGTCACTGACAGGTGGGACATGTCTCCCCCGTCGTCTTCCTCACGCCCGGACGGCCCCCTCGCCGGAGCAGCGGCGGTGCCTCGCCGGAATGGCTGCCCCGTGCCCCAGACAGCTCAAATCTCACCGCTTGTGCCCAAAACTCAACGGGGAACACTCTGGGAAGCTCGTGGCGGTGCTAAGTGGCCGGAAATACCTCCCCGACGGCGGCAGCGGCAAACTTCACCACGACGCCGTCGTTCTCATATGGGAGAAGAGTATTCCGGTTGGGGAGAGCACCACAAGCACCAGGGTCATGTGAGGAGCATGTTTTTGCATCCTAAAATGGTTAAAAACCCATGCAAAGTATAGCTCGACGGTGCAGCTAGGGTTGTGCGTTGGCGGCCGGAAAAAACTCAGCTCACAGCCTCATTTCTCCACGGTTTCCGATGATTTTTCGTCGAGGAGCTGCGCTAGGTTGTGTAGAAGCATTGAGATAAAGCAATTAGATTATGACTTCACCTTGGAACCGAATTTCGGGGTAGACGGACGTTGGTTCTTTCTGTAGCTCAGAGAAAATGGACCGCGATCACGGCCTGAGATGAAGCGCGGCTGCTCCTAGGCTGGACAGTAGCACCCCGTACCGCCGGTGACCCTGCTCAGCCGAAGAAACCTCGGTCTAACACAGCAAGAGCAAAGGAAATGGCAATTTCTCGTTCGGCAGCGAAAACAGAGGAGGCATGCGCTTTATCTTCACCGAGTGAGCACGACACGACCGAGCTGCTGTGCCGTTTGGCTCAGGTGCGACCGCAACGTGGGATACCGGTGACTTCGGCGCCAAGACTCCGACGTCGCCATGGCGCGCTGCATCAAGGTGTCAGCCGCAGATCGAAACCGGGAAACCGACGTGCTCGGGTAGAGACTGACTAACTGGCCCCACATGTCATCCTCTCTCTTCCCCTCTTCAAGTTTCTGATCTTTTAGTTCTGCACCAAATTTTGTCCAAAAATTCTAGATATTTGCAGGGAAGTAAAATAAAATATGTAGAATTCAATTTTGACTTCAATGCTGCATTTGATCAAGTTTGGTTCAAACTCCAAATTCAAATTTAAATTCCAGATGTTTTCGCTGTCACCTTAGAATTAAATAGCAAACATGCTTCCAAAATTATGGAATTTTGCGTGAGGGCTTTTTGAATTATTTGGAACGAAGTGGCAAGCTCAAACTTTAATTTACACTAGTATCATATGGATGTGATCAGTTGCTACCAAGTTTTAAAAATTTAAAGTCCCTCAACCTTTTTGGATGCTACACCAACCGTGTACAACTGGGCTTTCGCATCCCTCCCCCCTTGAAAAGAATCTCGTCCCGAGATTCCAAAAGAAAAGCAAAGTGGGGAAACTTTACCGGTTATACGATAATAGCAAGTCCAGATTATTTGCTTGTAGGTAGTCCTTGCTTTCCCATGTTGCCTCATCAGCGGTATGGTTACTCCACAAGCCCTTGTAAACCCATAAGGTCCGGTTTCTTGTGGCGCGAGTCTTTTCATCGATAATCTGGATCGGATACTCGGAGTATGTGAGGTCCGGTTGAAGAACTTCTATGTCTTCAGTGCGGATTTCAGCCGAGGGTTTGAGGCACATCCTCAGCTGAGAGATGTGGAAGACGTTGTGAATTCCTGCGAGCGACGCCGGTAAATCCAAGCGATAGGCCACGGGTCCGCATTTTTCAATGACGGCGAATGGACCAATGAATCGCGGCGCAAGTTTGCCCTTCACTACGAAATGATGAACTCCCTTCATCGGAGACACACGGATATAAACATGGTCCCTGATGTCGAAGTGGAGAGGACGACGTCTTTTATCCGCATAGCTCTTCTGACGAGATTGAGCAGCCTTGAGGTTGGCTTGTATTACTCGCACTCGTTCTTCAGCCTCATTCACAAGTTCGATGCCGTATACCACTCGCTCGCCGGACTCACACCTGTTGAGTGGTGTGCGACATTTCTGGCCGTAGAGAGCTTCATACGGCGCCATCTTGATGCTAGCTTGATATCCATTGTTATATGAAAACATCACCAATGGCAAATGATCGTCACAGTTTTTACCGTGGTGGATGGCACAAGCATGTAGCATATCTTCAAGCACTTGATTCACCCGTTCAGTCTGACCATCCGTCTGCGGGTGATACGCGGAGCTTCAGATCAGTTTGGTCCCCAATGACGCGTGCAGCTGTTCCCAAAATCGAGCGACAAACAGCGCACCTTGATCTGAAATAATTGTGCGGGCAACACCGTGCAAGCACAAGATCCTTGCAATATACAGCTCCGCATATTTCTTGGCCGCGTAACCCATATGTACGGGAATAAAATGTGCCGACTTGGTTAGTCGATCGACTATCACCCAAATTGAATCATGCTTGTAAGATGTGAGAGGTAACCCGACTATGAAGTCCATGTTGATATCCTCCCACTTCCACGCCGGAATGTTCAATGGTTGCAGCTGTCCGGCTTTACACATATGGTCGGCTTTCACATGCCGACACGTATCACATTCGGATACGTACTTCGTGATTTCTCTTTTCATCCGTGTCCACCGAAACCTGGTTTTCAGATCTTGGTACATCTTGTTGCTGCCCGTATGAATAGAATACTTGGAAAAATGAGCTTCGTCCGATATCTTCTTCCGAAGCTTCATGTCATGGGGTACCACTATACAGTCTTTAAACTATAGAGTATCGTGTTCATCCCTTCGGAAGCATTTCATTTCGCCATTCTTCATTCTTCTCCGAATGTGCGACATTCCCATGTATTCCTTCTTAGCTTCCATAATATCCTCTCGTATGGTAGGGACGAGAGCCATATTATATAATGCCCCATAAGAACCAAGTATAGACTCGGCTCCTCCTCTTCAAGTGGGGTGATGGACAGATTGTTGACATGAGATTTGCGGCTTAAGGCATCAGCAACCATGTTTGCCTTACCGGGATGGTAATGAATCTCGATCTCATAGTCTTTGATCAGTTATAGCCATCTCCATTGCCACATATTCAACTCCTTTTAAGTAAATATATATTTCAGACTCTTGTAGTCGGTGTAGAGGTGCACTAAGTTCCCCAGTAAATAGTGCCTCCACATTTTCAATGCCAACACCAAAGCAGCGAGCTCAAGATCATGAGTCAGATAGTGCTGCTCATGCTTACAAAGTTGACGTGAGCCATAGGCGACCACTCTTCCTCCTTGCATCAATACACAGCCAAGCCCGATGCCGGACACATCACAATATACGTCGAAGGGCTTGGTCGTATCCGGTTGAGCTAACACCGGGGCTGTTGTAAGATGCTTCACCAATGCTTGGAAAGCTCCTTCACATGCTGAGCTACAAACATATTGGTTCCCTTTCTTCAACAATTCAGTCATCGGCTTAGGAAGCTTGGAGAAGTTCGGTATGAATCTCCGGTAATATCCCGCTAAACCGAGAAAGCTCCTGACTTCATGGACAAATGTAGGCGGACTTTCGTTTCAACACTTGTTTGATTTTGCTTGGATCAATGGCAATGCCTTACGCAGAAATAATATGACCAAAAAATGGCACTTGGCTGATCCAAAACTCGCACCTGCTGAACTTGGCATAAAGCTTATGGTCTTGCAATCGTTGGAGCAGATATGCAAGTGTTTGGCATGTTCTTCTTCAGACTTGGAATAAACCAAGATGTCGTCTATGAACACCACTATGAACTTGTACAACTCCGGCATGAACACTGAGTTCATGAGGTACATGAAATGTGCCGGGGCGTTGGTGAGACCAAAGGACATGATGAGGTATTCATACAGCCCATATCTCGTTGAGAAGGCCTTCTTCAGAATATCCTCCACTCGGATTTTGATTTGGTGATATCCGGAGCGAAGATCCATCTTTGAAAATACACTCGCACCCACAAGTTGATCAAAGAGAATATCGTTGCGGGGCAGTGGATATTTATTCTTGAAGGTGACGGCGTTTAGAGGTCAGTAATCCACACACAACCTCAAGGTTTCATCCTTCTTCTTCACAAACAGCACCGAGCATCCCCATGGCGAGGAACTCGGTCGAATGAAACCCTTCTTCATTAAATCATTGAGCTGCTCCTTCAGTTCAGCTAGCTCATTCGGAGCCATCTTATACGGTCTCCGTGATATCGGTGTCATCCCAGGTACAAGTTCAATCTTGAACTCGACATCTATTTTGGGGGGCATGCCTGGGAGATCATCCGGAAAGACATCCTGCTATTCACGGACCACACGAGTATCCTCAAGTTTTGTGGCTTCCGTGTTATAAGTGGCTGGAGCTTCTTGAACCGAACGGTCAAGAATAAGAACATGTGCTTCATAAAGTGGAGACTTTAAACGAACCACACGTGGAATGATATCAAGAACATCACCATGGCGATGTAGGCATGACATTTCTAAAATGACATCAAGTGTTTGACTCTCTAACATGATTAGAGAAGTAGGGTATAGATTCCCACCCAATTGTAATGGTGCTCTATAGACCATCCTATCAGCTATTATTTTCCCACCCGGAGAGCATATCAATTATGAACCATTTGTGCGAATGATAGGCAATTGATACTTAATAACATAAGGTGGACTTATGAAATTATGGGTGGCACCGGAGTCAAAAAGTATGACTACGGGATGATCTAAATAAGAAAACGTACCCGCAGGGACGGGTTCGCCTTCCGACACGTCTTGGATGGCTAAGTGGTGGACGTTGCCGGGTTTTTGTACTGGTTTCTTGCGGTGGTTGCGGGTCTGATTTGCACTCTGATATGGTGCTGAACCCCTGTCCTGTCGCTGCTCGGGGCAGTCCTTCGCAATACGCCTGAAACAGCCACACATGAAGCACGTGTAAGGTGTCAGGGTCCCTCCAAATTGAGGACAGAATCCCAGTGCACGTGGTTGAAACTGAGGCGCACGCGGGAACATCCTTTGCTGCTGCTGTTGCTGTGGTGGATATGATGGTCGGAAGCTTGGCGCATTATATTGACGACCGCGAAACTGAGGTGGTCGCGCCGGTGACTGCCATCTTTGACCGGATGGTGAGCGCACCACGCAGTATTTTTGTGGCACCCCACCACTGCTGCTCATCAGCGCGCTGTGTTTCCTCTTATCAGGACCGAGCTCGCGCTGAGCATTTTCTTGTAAAATCACGGTATTAACAAGTTCATTGAATGTGCCACGATTGCTTTGGGCAAGATGGACCTTCATTTTAGAATTCAGGCCCCGGAAGAACGCGTTTCGCTTGTCTTCCTCCGTTCCCAAAAATCCTGGCGCATACTGCGCCAGCCGGTTGAATGACCTGGAGTACTCATGAGCACTCCTCTCGCCTTGTTTCAGCGCCAGAAACTCCTAGAGCTTCCTCTCCATAACACCGAGAGGTATATGATAGGTGCGGAACGCCTCCCGGAACTCAGTCCATGTGACGGCATGGCCAGCCGGTAAGGAGGCGGTGTAGTTCGCCCACCATGTACCGGCTTCCCCTTGAAGCTGTTGCACTGCATACAGCGCCTTCTGATGTTCGGTGCAGCGTAGTAAACCGAACATCGCCTCAAGAGTGCGGATGATGCTGTCCGCCTCCAAAGGCTCTTCGGCCTCCGTAAAGACCGGTGGATGGGTCGCCAGGAAATCTGAATATGAACTTTGTTGGGGCTGGCGTTGCCCATTGTCTTGGCTTCCTCCTGGACGGGACACATTTTGTTGCACTAGCATCCACAGCAACTCGGTTTGCTCGTCGCGCGAGCCAAGTACTGCGGAGAGAACCTCCGCAAGATTTCTTTAAGGTTCTTGCGGTGGAGGAGGAGATTGCTGCTGCATCGTGGTTTGCTCCGGAGGTGGAGACTCGTCACCATGAACCTGACTTGGACCTCCCTCCTCTTGCGTTGAATGTGTACGCACCATTCTGCATTCATACCATTCAAACGATCAGCACATGTTGGTTTATTTCATCCAGTCTATACAATAGTGGTGCGAGAATGAAACAAATAATACGCATAACAATCACACATATGGATAAAGTATGAACTTTATACAACATATACATCCCTGGACCATGTCACAGGATCGAGTTCCAAAGTAATGAACTTTATGGATTAAAAGTTCATTTCAACCATCGTGGGTCGCCACGGGATGTTAAGTGTGTTAGCCTGCGTAAATCCTCGCTATTGTACTGGACCCTAACATGTCCTCGCTCGAAGTGATATATTGAATGCACAAACTTTTCGACTCCAACTCTCTGTTTTATAACAGCCGCTGTCTATCGAAATGTGAAACTAATTTTTTTGGTTGAAAAACTTCAACATGGTGTTCCCTGTCCAGCTTCTGGTCCAGCAGACCAGTTGGAAGAATTTAACTGTTTTGGCCACACTGGAGGCAAAACCTGGACTGGAGTTCAACCACAAAGTTGTAGTAGACTCAAAAAGGAATCCATATTGTATTTATTTTCCTCGATAGCCTTCCTAGTTTATGAGTTATGATTTTTGCAATTGGACAGAATTTTCTCAGGAATTTTGACAGCACCTCCTTTGCAAGTGGCTGTTTTGTTCACAAAATTCCATCTATTTCTGCCCTCAATCTAGTAAAACACTGAACTGCAAAGTTGTAGCACATTTCCTACACTTTCCAACGTATCTTACTTGACTCTAAGAAAAATTTCTACAGACAGTTGTGGTCGAAATACAGAAATTTCCAGAGAGTATTTTTGGACTGCCCTGTTTCTGGACAGTGCATACTCATCTGAGATTTCCATCCATTTGGAGGGAGCTCTTGTTCTGGAGCTCTACAGAAAAGTTGTAGAGGACTTCAAAAACTTTCCAGAAGGGTATCCCACACCTCCATTGGTTCAACTAATCCTGTGTTATACACTGTTTAAATTCAGCAAAGTTTCTGCCGAAAACAGGGGAGGTTTTTCCTATGTCTTAGAGATTGAATCTATACTCCCAATTGACTCTTAGTTCAATATGGGAGTTCAATAACCCCTTAATGGATTCCTAAACTTCATTTTAACTCTTTTCTTTGAAAATATACTTTTATGCAACTAATACTCATCTTGGTACTATGTTTCCTCACCAAAGAAAAATCCTAAGCCGGTATTCTGGCATATACGTGTCAAAAGGTGGAACTAAGAACGTCACTCACAAACGGTTTCTAAACGTCATGCACTAACATGGTTAATGTACCTGCAAAAGACCATACAATAATGGTGCACACAAGGGTTTTTGACATTTTAGGCAGTTCCATATAATAGTAAAAACATAAGGTCCGTATCATTGCCATACGGATCGTCCTTGAGTCAAGCCACGTCTCAAGGTACATGGTCGTGTTTTCACACCACACGACAGGAAACCCGAGTAGAGCGTGAACTGGTCATCACGGTTGGGAATTTTATCAACCCAACGGATACCACCTACTGCCTCATGACCGTTGAGGCACGCCGATTGCGAGCGCTGCGTATGGCCCTTTGAACATTGAACGTTCAAGAGTTGCATACTATTGTGTTGCTTACTACACGATGGGGTATTCTCACTTTTGCCTAAAGCATGCTGGAGATCAGCATTCTCATATGATCTCAGGACCATGAGAAGGTTCGGAGACTCATATTCACTACCGTGCCAAGCCACGGTAAACCATTCCATACCATTGCTCATATGGCGAGCTTACCGCAATCGATCCATCTGCGGTGACGTACCTTACCCCTTACATAACCTCGGAGCATCGTTACAATTAATAACAAGTATGTTAGCATTCCCACCTTAGTAACTACTACTATAATAGACCTTATGTGGGCATAGTGACTAATCCTCACTCGACTACTTCTAAATTTTCAAAATAGGCTCTTTTCAAGCGTGCTATTTTCAATGCGGCTCTGATACCACATCTGTGGGGACCACCCCGTGGTTCACCCTCTCCAGGATCGCAGAGGGTGGTGCCGTACGATGTGGCACCCAACAGCACACAAGAAAAGATTAAGAACAACATACAAACTTTTATTTTTCATAGAAACGGCGGAAGTCTTTTATAAACTTAATTATACAGCGGAAGTATTATACATACTAGTCTCTCATCCTAACTATCAAAAGTGCAGCCATCCAGCTCGGGGACACTACACACTAGCAACACTCACACCACGATCACGACGGCGTGCAGGGCTCCAGCTCGACCGTGTACCCCGACGGGGGCACCACCTCGTCCTCGGACCCCTCCTCATAGCTCTCAACTGCTCATAACTCAAATATTGCAACCGTGAGCACGATGGCTTAGCAAGGCTTAACCGACAACCCTAGTCATGGAACTCTACATGCAGGGATGCGTAATTAGGACAAAGACTTTGCAATAAATACACGCCTACATGTCAATCCTTACTTTCAGTTTTATAGCACAGTTAATGAGCCTTAGGCAGCCTTCACATTGGAAGTCGACAATTAAACAAGAAACACTTTCCTCCGATGTGGTGATGCCCAAAGTGAAAAATAAACTTAATTAGCTCTACATCTACTGAAGTCATGGATTCAAATCATTAATAGTTCATCACAGCATAATATCATTCATCTGGCTTCTTTCACTTCTTACTACGTCACAAAACATTGAACAAGCGATACTCAAATAACCACGAGGGACGGTGATTGCAATCAAGAGACACCCGGACAACATGACACGACCCCACGGTCTTGTCGAGCCAGGATCACGCTGAGGGGTACTGCGTTGCACAGCACCGGATGACACACATCAAAGGTACAAAGCGGAAGCAAAATTTTATTACATAAACAAGTTTATGAACATGTTTACAGCAAAATATGTCCAGTCTACACTCACGGGCGTAGACTACGCATCAAGTTCACGTTCAGCCCTTGAACGTGTCCTTGCTAGCACACACACACACTAACTCTGCGGCGTGCATGACTCCCACTCGACGGGGTTCCCCTCCTGGGGTTCCGTATCCTCTTCGGGAGTCCCTTCCTAATAGAACCCTGCAAAAGCTTCAAACACAAGTAGTGAGCATGAAGGCTCAGCAAGTCTGACCCGTCTCACCTAAACATGGAACTTCTACATGAGGGGTGTTGGGTTACATGAGGTAAAAATCATTTGCAAGGACTCGCCTAATTAGTAGAACCTTACTTTCAAGTTTTAGCAGCAGGTTGTGGAGAACCTTACGCTAAGGCACATGAGAGAGCCGCAATCAAACAAAAAACGCATTTCTCTCATGTACTTTGCCCAAAGTTGAAAAGAACTTTAGTTAGCTCTAAACTACAGCATATCATTAACAACCAATGTCCATCATTCAATCAGCAACATTTTATCATGTGACTAGCCTGTTCTTTCTACGTCATGGTACAGTGAGCAAGTGGTACTCACTGACCGCGAGGGATGGCGATTATAATCGATTTACACCTGCAGGGTTACCCGAACAACCCGTCACGTACGCCCGTACTCGATGTTGCCTACAACAACCATCACGGACGCCGTACGCAACCACCTTTCACCCGTCAGCCAAATATTGAACCGGCCCCATCGTCCAGAGCAAGAGGTCTCTACACGCGCATCTCAGTGCCGCCAGCCGATTTACACCTCGAGCTCTCAACCTACCCTCTGAACGACGGGCAATGCCTCAATACCCAGCTACCCGAGTTACATCAGTTTCCCGGTTCCCATATAGCCGGTAGGTCTTCGGTACTGTTCTAGCTTGTTCAACAGGCCCGCACACGGCTCGGTCCTCAATCGACACAAGCGGAGCTACAGCACACAGGCCCCAAAGTCCTGCTGCCCTTACTCTCCGCTTGGTCTCATTTTCTTGCCATGTGTTTCATGTGCTATCACTACCCGAGTCGAGTGCCTCTAGCCTATGCTCGCGAGTAGTTCCAACTACTCGACTTGTACCGAATCCTACTCTATCTTAGCATTGCAGTAGCTAACGGAGTTTGCCATCCTAAACCCAACCCATGGTTTTCTTGGCTATGCAGTTGAGTTTCCAAACAAGACTCTAATGCAAGGAATAAAGTAATCAAGTATGTCCTCAAAACAATAAAAACTTGTAAAAAGGTTAATGCAAACCGGAGCTTGCCTTGCTGCTCTTGGTCGTAGGCTAGCTGTTCCTCCGGAGTAACGAAGTCTAGGACTTCGGGTTCCTCCTCGACCTTAGCGACTACCTGATAAGAGAGGTACATGTATTAATTTGGATGCATCTGTATTAAGTTTGAACTTGTGAAGCTTATAAGTCCCACTAGACAGACTCAATGACTGTGAAACTTTAACTGTGGCTTGGTTACAACCTAAACAGAGACTTGGTCAAGTTTTAGTTGCAACAAAGCTCATTTGAGCCCTCCACAATTAATTATGTCCTTGAACTTAATTGGAACTCTTAGGGTGCTCTAAGGATTTTCATGAAACAAACTATGACTTTCTGAAACCTAGATTTTCAGAGGGTTCTAGTGGAGTTGGTCTCAATTAATTTGAAGGTTTCTAGCTAAAGATATGAGCTAAACAATTTCAGAAAAAATTCTGAAAATGTTTCTGAACATTTTCTATTTTCTCTGGAACAGTTTCACTAATCACACCATTAGGTAGATTAAATGAGCTCCAATGGGTCTGAAATTTTTATGGTAGTTCAGGGATATTTTGGTGAACATCCCAGCGAAATTTCAGGATTTTCCTCTAAAGGATTCTCCAGTTAAAATTCCAAACAGTTTAAATTTTTTGAGGAATTAATTCTGGAGAAATAAGGAATTTCATGAAGTGAAACTTGATTTGCTGGAAAGTAATCAGAGCGCTGAATCCAGCAAAATTTGGTTCACTCAATTTGGAGCTTTCTAGCCAAAGTTATGCGGATTTGAAGTTTGGAAGAATTCTGAAAATCAGGGAAAAAGTTTAAACTCTCGGGGGCCCGCGGGGACACGTGTCGAGCGCGGAGGTGTCCAGCACACCGGAGCTCACAGGGTATTTGCGCGCCAGCACAGCTGATCCCCGCCACACCCAATCCCGATTTAAATTCTTCAGCCGCTGACACGTGGAACAGCCGGCTTCGTCTTCTTCCCGCCGTTCTCCCACGCCCGCGCCGCCGACCTCGCCGGAGCAGACTCGGGGCTCGCCGGCTCGCCGCTACCGGACCTCCCATGGTCTGAAACTCGCTGCCAGGGGGTTGTCGACATCGAGGAACACGTCGGTGGTGTCAGGTCGGGCTGGGGGTTACCGGAAATAGCTCGGCGACGTGCCGCGGCGTTGGTTGAGGATCGGCGCCGTCAATCGTGGGTTCTAACCCGCCAACACCTCGAACAAACGGTCCTATAGCATCAGTGTATCTCTAGGAAGCTCGACAAGGTGTCAAAAGGGTTCAGGGATGGCGGCAAGTCGGTCGGCACCGTGTGACCGATCGTGCCCGCCATGACCGCCCTCGATCGAGCTCGAAATTCGTCACTCCTAGACAGTTTTACGCCACGGATGCAGAAAAGAACTTGATCGCCGGCTAGTCCAGCGTCTATGTGCAAGACATGATAACCTCCGAAAGATCATAGAGCGATAATTTAAAGAAACCGTACTGGAAGCTTGGTTTACGGTCGCCTGAGCAAAAACTAGAAATTCTCTGTGGATTCTTCACGGTTTGCTTTCACACATGGAGGAGGGCAGCACGGTGGTCGCGCGCTTCTGTTGCCTCTCTTGCTGGACCGTGAAAACGCCTGTGGAACGCTGTCCACGGGTGCCTGACTCTCAGCTGAGGCTAGGTCGCCGCGGTGGCGATCGTTTTCGGGCAAAGGAGGTCGGAGCTCGGGGTTTCTGGCGTTGGGGAGGTGGAGTGCGACCTCAGGTTGCTGTCTAGCAGCTCAGGAGCGAAGGAGGAGATTGTTTTGCTGGTTTTCCCGATTGAGCAGAGAGCTGCGGCGAGAAACAATGCCGCTGCTCGGGTTTGCCCGCGAGAAGATAAAGCCGGCCGACTCCTGCTCGGCTGAGGCGGTGCCGGTCGCATGGGGGCGCGAGCAAGCCGCCCTGGGCGCCAGCGCGTGGAGAGGGGAAGCAGCTGGTGGCGCCGGTAGCTGCCCGGTGGCACAGCCGACAACTGCTTGGTGGAATTTCCTACCGAGGTTGTGACTTTGTGTGCAAGTTTTGCCTCCTTCTCTCTATGACATGTGGGTCCCACCCGGGGTTTTAACCTCTGAAATTTACTCCTAATCACTGTTGTAAACAGTGAGCCCCAAAATACCCCTGGTGATTCAAATTATTCACCCATGAGCCATTTGAATTGATCAAAGTTCAAATTGGGTTTGATTTGAATGAATTTCAGCACAAGTTCAGTTTTGAATTCAAATAAAGTTTGAATTTGTCCCATTTAGATCATGTCAAGATCAACTCCAAATGGAGTGAAAATTGGTGTGTGAGCTTACAAAAATGTGCTGAATAAGAATATGCCTCCCACTTATGAATTCATGGGATAAAAACAGTTTGAATTTGAATATGGTTTCAAACTGCCCTCTTTCTAGTTATACCCAAAATGACCTCAAAAAGGTTTTGAATTTGGGTGAAACTTGGCATGGACATTCTTAGCAATGTGTAGGAGTTTTCATATGTCCAGCCCACCTATATCACATGTGGGAAATACCACTTTGGCAATATGTGAGTTTGTTTTCTAATGAGCATGTTGATGGTGGTTACTTGCTCTTCATTTGTGTTCATCAACTTTCCTCAAATGAGGTGTGTGGTGTGGTGATGAACACTTCAAATATGTGTCAAAAACTGAGGCCATTACATTCCTCCCCCCTTAAAAGAATCTCATCCCGAGATTATAAGGTGAAAATGAGAGAGAGGACGGTGGAAAATTACCAGATATGTGACGTGAAAAAGTCGGGGTAGTTAGCGCGAAGAAATTCTTCGCTCTCCCATGTCGCTTCGTCCATGGAGTGATTACTCCATAGAACCTTGTAGAACCACAACGTATGGTTGCATGTGGTTCGGGCCTTTTCATCAATAATCTGCACCGGTTCCTCTCGATAGGTGAGATCCGGTTGCAGTTCTTCAATGTCTTCTAGCTGAATGGTAGTTGATACCTTAAGACACTTCCTCAGCTGGGCAATGTGAAAGACGTCGTGCACACCGGAAAGTGCTTCTGGTAATTTCAGCCGGTATGCCACTGATCCACATCTTTCGGTAATCTGGAATGGACCGATGAATCGGGGTGCCAATTTTCCTCTCACCCAAAATCTGTTTACGCCCTTCATTGGAGATACCCGTAGGTATACGTGATCTCCAACTTCGAATTGTAATGGGCGCCTTCTCCGGTCCGCATACTGTTTCTGACGGGATTGAGCGGCTTTTAGGTTCGCCTGAATTAGTCGAACCTTTTCTTCCGCGTTGTTGACGAGGTCAATCCCGAAGGTAACCCTTTCGCCAGACTCACAGCAGTTCAATGGCGTGCGGCACTTCCTACCGTATAGCGCCTCATAAGGTGCCATCTTGATGCTGGCTTGGTACCCATTGTTGTACGAGAACTCGGCTAACGGCGAGTGATCATCCCAGTTCTTACCGTGGTTGATAGCGCAAGCTCGTAGCATGTCTTCTAGGATCTGATTTACCCGCTCCGTCTGCCCATCCGTCTGCGGGTGGTAGGCTGAACTACGGATCAGCTTCGTCCCCAAGGCAGCGTGCAGCTGCTCCAAAAAACGGGACACAAATAAAGTGCCCCGATCCGATATGATAGTACGGGGTACGCCGTACAAGCATAGGATCCGTGAGATGTACAGTTCAGCGTACTTCTTGGCGTTGTAGTTGGTGTTGACCGGGATGAAATGGGCAACTTTGGTGAGCCGATCGACGATCACCCACACAGAATCATGTTTCTGCAAGGTGGTGGGTAAACCGACGACGAAGTCCATGCTCACATCCTCCCACTTCCAGGCAGGAATGCCCAGTGGTTGCAGCAGTCCCGGTTTCCGCATGCGGTCTGCCTTCACCCTTCGACATGTATCACACTCGGACACGTATTTTGCAGTTTCTCGCTTCATCTGTGTCCACCAAAACTTGCTTCTGAGTTCTTGATACATCTTGTTGCTGCCGGGGTGAATAGAAAATTTTGATAAGTGAGCCTCATCAAAAAATTTCTTCCGTAATTCCGGGTTACGGGGTACGACGATCCGGTCCTTGAACCATAGGACGCCGTCTCCGTCCTTCCGGAAACATTTCAGCTCCCCACTGTCTACCCGTCTCCGCAAATGTGAAATGCCCTTGTCATTCTTCTGGGATGCCGCTATCTCTTCACGGATGGTAGGGATCAAAGCTAGGTTGTAGAGAGCTCCGTGTGGAATCACATGTAGTGGTGGTTCGCTCTCTTCCAACGGTGTGATGGTCAGATTATTGACGTGTGACTTTCGGCTCAGCGCATCTGCCACTATGTTTGCCTTGCCCGGATGATATTGGATCTCTATTTCGTAATCCTTTATCAGTTCTAACCATCTTCGTTGCCTCATGTTCAGCTCTTTCTGAGTGAATATGTACTTGAGGCTTTTGTGGTCGGTATATAAATGTACGAGGTTACCGAGTAGGTAGTGCCTCCACATTTTGAGTGCGAGTACCATGGCAGCGAGTTCCAAATCGTGGGTTGGATAATTCTGCTCATGGTTTCTAAGCTGCCGTGATCCATACACGACCACTCTTCGGTCTTGCATCAGCACACATCCGAGCCCAATGCCGGATGCATCGCAGTACACATCGAACGGTTTTGTTGTGTCTGGCTGCGCCAAAACCGGTGCCGATGTCAGGTGCTTGACTAAAGCCTTGAATGCTGCTTCACATGCTGGACTCCAAACATATTTGGTAGCCTTCTTCAGCAGCTCTGTCATTGGCTTGGCAATCTTTGAGAAGTTCGGAATGAACCTCCGATAATATCCCGCGAGTCCGAGGAAACTCCGTACCTCGTGAACAGTTCTCGGGGATTTCCAATTCAGCACTTGAGTGATCTTGCTCGGGTCCACAGCGATACCCTCCGCTGAGATGATATGCCCGAGAAAAGGCACTTGCGATATCCAAAACTCGCATTTGCTGAATTTCGCGTATAACTTGTGGTCCCGCAGCCGTTGCAAGACTATACACAGATGCTTCTTGTGATCTTCTTCCGACTTGGAATATACCAGGATGTCGTCAATGAAGACCACGACAAACTTGTCCAGCTCCGGCATGAATACCGAGTTCATCAAGTACATGAAGTGAGCTGGAGCATTGGTGAGGCCGAAGGACATGACCAGGTACTCATAAAGTCCGTACCTTGTTGAGAAAGCTGTCTTTGGAATGTCCTCAGCCCTTATCTTAATCTGATGGTACCCGTTTCTTAAATCCATCTTGGAAAAGATCTTTGCTTCGACCAACTGATCAAACAACATGTCGATCCGTGGCAATGGGTACTTGTTCTTGATGGTTACGGCATTTAATGGACGATAGTCCACGCAAAGCCGTAACATCTCATCCTTCTTCTTGACAAATAATGCCGAACAGCCCCATGGCGAGGAGCTTGGCCTAATAAAACCCTTCTCCAGAAGGTCCGTGAGCTGAGTCTTCAGTTCAGCCAACTCCTTGGGCGCCATCTTGTACGGCCTTCGGGATATTGGCATGGTTCCCGGTGCAAGTTCAATCTTGAACTCCACCTATCTGTCGGGTGGCATTCCCGGTAAATCATCCGGGAACACATCAGGGAACTCTCGGACTACCGGAATGTCTTCCAATCTGATTGTTGTGGCTTGATAGACACTTGGAAGCTTTATTTCTGGACTGTCCAGAAATAATGAGTGAGACCCGTGCACTTCTGAGTTTAAGTGCACGACTCGAAGGACGGTGTCTAAAACAGCGCCGTGGCGGGTTAACCACGACATCCCTAGGATGACATCGACCTTCTGTCCCTCTAAGATAATGAGAGACGTGGGGTACACTCTACCCGCTAAGCATAATGGTGCTTTGGAAAGCATTACGCTTGCTGAAATCTTCCCACCCGTGCTGAGCCCGTCCCTCCATCGGAACGAGCGCGTATGGAGTGCCCTCCATAGCCTGCACGTGTAGTTGGCAGAAACGTGACATGGTGTCACGGGCTGCCCCTTGCCACCTCCCTTCCGGTTGTCTTCCTCTCACCGTGACGGTGAACGGCACCCAACCGGGTGGCGTAGGTCCTGTGGGGACCTCGACATGGATCGTCCACGCCTTGTTCCCCTCTTCGCCTTCTTCCTTGGCGAAGTACTGTGGCATCTTGTTGTACCCAAAATATTGAAGCATCTGCCTCAATGCTTCCGGGTAGCCGCTACGTTGAGAACAGTGGGACACCACCCACCCGTTCTCCAAATATTTATCTGCTGTCATCTGTAAAAATATATTTGAGAAATATCAAATATTTATTTAAACAGTAAACCTCTGAGTTATAACATAAGACATGTCATTGAACCCATAAAACATGGAAACATAGTTCAAATTTTAAACCAATTTGACTGCTGATCTGCTGTTCAACATGACAGCCCTGACCAGTTTCCATTTCAACCTGATTTAGGCCATGCTAAAGGCAAAAACCATTCTGGAGCTCAACATCAAAGTTAAAGCTAACTTCAATAGCTTTCCAGAAAGTATTTTCTTGGCCTAATATCTGTCCTGGTTCAAAAGTTATGAGATGTCAAAATTAACAGAATTTCTGGAGAAATCTGGACAGCACCTCCCTGCTTTAGGTACTGTTTTGATCCAAGAATCCCAGTTAATTCTGTTCCTAATCTGACAAAACTTTCCGTTACAAAGTTGTAACCTATCTCATAAGCTTTCCAGAACTCCCTCATTTTCTATTTTTGGATTTTTAAGCAGGAAGTTATGCTTAATTTACAGAGAATTTACAGAGAGTCTTTACTCTGCCCTGTTTTCTGGACAGTTTCAACTCTACTGCATTTTTCGATTGGTTAAGGGATGAAACACCTCTCGACCTCAACAGAAGAGTTGGAAAGCACTTCCAAAGCTTTCCAGAAATGTATCCTATGACCCCATCCTCGAAAGAACTCAACCTCTAACCTCTGATCAACTTCAGCCCTACTTCAGCTGAAACCAGAGTACTCTGTCCTTAACAACCTATAAGTTGAAAACTTGTTAACATTGAAATATCCTGTTCAAGGGAAGGAGTCACATCAAATTTTACTACTTTATATCAAAACCTTCAAGTTTTTAAATGAAGTTTTTCATTTAGTTGGGTGTGACGTCGATGCGTCACCAGATTATGTCGGTACTACGTCCTCACAAGAAAAACCTATACCGGACTTAGCCGGCTTCGTTATTTAAGTGGCACTAAACGTCACTCGCACACGGACACTATACGTCTACCGTTTCGTGGTCAGGCTACCTGCAGAAACTCAAGCAATCGTCAGACTCGGCTGAACACCGAGCCCAGAATCCATACAGTTCGTACAACCGGCCGTCATCACTCGCCCAGATGTTCTCAAGCCAAACACGCCTTGAGTTACGTGTTCACGTTTCAGACCACGTGACGGGGTCTCCCAAGTTGCACCACGCACGCCAGGGACAGACGTTGCTCGAATACCCCAAACGACATGAAGAGTCGTAGAGGATACCAAAGCGGGTCGGGTTACCTGCCACCCGTGGGGCTCCACCCTTCAGCTTGTGCGCACTGGTGGACAGCGCTTACGTGTACCCCCCAAGACATAAACGTCCCGAGATACACGATTTTTCCGACATAAACAAATAGGTTAGTATGCCACTTTCTATATGCTAATAACATCCTTATACGGACTACTAACTCATTCCTCACTGGATTTTTGAAAAAGATGACCTTTGTAGTGCGTTAAACCTCAAGCGAGCGCTGATACCAACGCTGACACGACCCCACGGTCTTGTCGAGCCAGGATCACGCTGAGGGGTACTGCGTTGCACAGCACCGGATAACACACATCAAAGGTACAAAGCGGAAGCGAAATTTTATTACATAAACAAGTTTATGAACATGTTTACAGCAAAATATGTCCAGTCTACACTCACGGGCGTAGACTACGCATCAAGTTCACGTTCAGCCCTTGAACGTGTCCTTGCTAGCACACACACACACTAACTTGCGGCGTGCATGACTCGCACTCGACGGGGTTCCCCTCCTGGGGTTCCGTCTCCTCTTCGGGAGTCCCTTCCTCATAGAACCCTGCAAAAGCTTCAAACACAAGCAGTGAGCACGAAGGCTCAGCAAGTCTGACCCGTCTCACCTAAACATGGAACTTCTACATGAGGGATGTTGGGTTACATGAGGTAAAAATCATTTGCAAGGACTCGCCTAATTAGTAGAACCTTACTTTCAAGTTTTAGCAGCAGGTTGTGGAGAACCTTACGCTAAGGCACATGAGAGAGCCGCAATCAAACAAGAAACGCATTTCTCTCATGTACTTTGCCCAAAGTTGAAAAGAACTTTAGTTAGCTCTAAACTACAGCATATCATTAACAATCCATGTCCATCATTCAATCAGCAACATTTTATCATGTGACTAGCCTGTTCTTTCTACGTCACGGTACAGTGAACAAGTGGTACTCACTGACCGCGAGGGACAGCGATTATAATCGATTTACACCTGCAGGGTTACCCGAACAACCCGTCACGTACGCCCGTACTCGATGTTGCCTACAACAACCATCACGGATGCCGTACGCAACAACCTTTCACCCGTCAGCCAAATATTGAACCGGTCCCATCGTCCCGAGCAAGAGGTCTCTGCACGCGCATCTCAGTGCCGCCAGCCGATTTACACCAAGAGCTCTCAACCTACCCTCTGAACGACGGACAATGCCTCAATACCCAGCTACCCGAGTTACATCAGTTTCCCGGTTCCCATATAGCCGGTAGGTCTTCGGTACTGTTCTAGCTTGTTCAACAGGCCCGCACACAGCTCGGTCCTCAATCGACACAAGCGGAGCTACAGCACACAGGCCCCAAAGTCCTGCTGCCCTTACTCTCCGCTTGGTCTCATTTTCTTGCCATGTGTTTCATGTGCTATCACTACCCGAGTCGAGTGCCTCTAGCCTATGCTCGCGAGTAGTTCCAACTACTCAACTTGTACCGAATCCTACTCTATCTTAGCATTGCAGTAGATAACGGGGTTTGCATTCCTAAACCCAACCCATGGTTTTCTTGGCTATGCAGTTTAGTTTCCAAACAAGACTCTAATGCAAGGAATAAAGTAATCAAGTATGTGCTCAAAACAATAAAAACTTGTAAAAAGGTTAATGCAAACCGGAGCTTGCCTTGCTGCTCTTGGTCGTAGGCTAGCTGTTCCTCTGGAGTAACGAAGTCTAGGACTTCGGGTTCCTCCTCGACCTTAGCGACTACCTGATAAGAAAGGTACATGTATTAATTTGAATGCATTTGTATTAAGTTTGAACTTGTGAAGCTTATAAGTCCCACTAGACAGACTCAATTACTGTGAAACTTTTACTGTGGCTTGGTTACAATCTAAACAGAGACTTGGTCAAGTTTTAGTTGCAGCAAAGCTCATTTGAGCCCTCCACAATAAATTATGTCCTTGATCTTAATTGGAACTCTTAGGGTGCTCTAAGGATTTTCATGAAACAAACTATGACTTTCTGAAAACTAGATTTTCAGTGGGTTCTATTGGAGTTGGTCTCACTTAATTTGAAGGTTCCTATCTAATGATATGAGCTAAACAATTTCAGAGAAAATTCTGAAAATGTTTCTGAACATTTTCTATTTTCTCTGGAACAGTTTCACTAATCACACCATTAGGTGGATTAAATGAGCTCCAATGGGTCTGAAAGTTTTATGGTAGTTCAGGGATATTTTGGTGAACATCCCATCGAAATTTCAGGATTTTCTTCTAAAGGATTCTCCAGTTAAAGTTCCAAACAGTTTAAATTTTGAGGAATTAATTCTGGAGAAATAAGGAATTTAATGAAGTGAAACTTGATTTGCTGCAAAGTACTCAGAGGGCTGAACCCAGAAAATTTTGGTTCACTCAATTTGGAGCTTTCTAGCCAAAGTTATGAGGATTTGAAGTTTGGAAGAATTCTGAAAATTGGGGAAAAAGTTTAAACTCTCGGGGGCCCGCGGGGACACGTGTCGAGCGCGGAGGTGTCCGGCACACCGGAGCTCAAACGGTATTTGCGAGCCAGCACAGCTGATTCCGGCCACACCCGATCCCGATTTAAATTCTTCAGCCGCTGACACGTGGGCCAGCCGGCTTCGTCTTCCTCCCACCGTTCTCCCGCGCCCGCGCCGCCGACCTCGCCGGAGCAGACTCCGGGCTCGTCGGCTCGCCGCTGCCGGACCTCCCATGGTCTGAAACTCGCCGCCAGGGGGTTGTCGAAGTCGAAGAACACGTCGGTGGTGTCAGGTCGGGCT
Source organism: Neostapfia colusana (assembly GCA_030760725.1). Lineage (NCBI taxonomy): Eukaryota > Viridiplantae > Streptophyta > Magnoliopsida > Poales > Poaceae > Neostapfia > Neostapfia colusana. The sequence continues at coordinate 26,172,240 of JASWHV010000011.1, forward strand.
GGGGGTGACCGGAAATAGCCCGGCGACGTGCCGCGGCCTCGGTTGAGGTTCGGCGCCGTCGACCGTGGGTTCTAACCCACCAACACCTCAAACAAACGGTCCTACAGCATCAGTGTACCTCTAGGAAGCTCGACAAGGTGTCAAAAGGGTTCAGGGATGGCGGCAAGTCGGTCGGCACCGTGTGACCGATTGTGCCCGCCATGACCGCCCTCGATCGAGCTCGAAATTCGTCACTCCTAGACAGTTTTACGCCACGGATGCAGAAAAGAACTTGATTGCCGGCTAGTCCAGCGTCTATGTGCAAGACTTGATAACCTCCGAAAGATCATAGAGCGAGAATTTAAAGAAACCGTACCAGAAGCTCGGTTTACGGTCGCCGGAGCAAAAACTGGAAATTCTCTATGGATTCTTCACGGTTTGCTTCCAAACTTGGAGGAGGGAAGCACGGTGGTCGCGCGCTTCTGTTTCCTCTCTTGCTGGACCGTGAAAACGCCTGTGGAACGCTGTCCACGGGTGCCTGACTCTCAGCTGAGGCTAGGTCGCCGCGGAGAGGGGAAGCAGCTGGTGGCGCCGGTAGCTGCTCGGTGGCACAGCCGACAGCTGCTCGGTGGAATTTCCCACCGAGGCTGTGACTTTGTGTGCAAGTTTTGCCTCCTTCTCTCTATGACATGTGGGTCCCACCCGGGGTTTTAACCTCTGAAATTACTCCTAATCACTGTTGTAAACAGTGAGCCCCAAAATACCCCTGGTGATTCAAATTATTCACCCATGAGCCATTTGAATTGATCAAAGTTCAAATTGGGTTTGATTTGAATGAATTTCAGCACAAGTTCAGTTTTGAATTCAAATAAAGTTTGAATTTGTCCCATTTAGCTCATGTCAAGATCAACTCCAAATGGAGTGAAAATTGGTGTGTGAGCTCACAAAAATGTGCTGAATAAGAATATGCCTCCCACTTTTGAATTCATGGGATAAAAACAGTTTGAATTTGAATATGGTTTCAAACTGCCCACTTTCTAGTTATACCCAAAATGACCTCAAAAAGGTTTTGAATTTGGATGAAACATGGCATGGACATTCTTAGCAATCTGTAGGAGTTCTCATATGTCCAGCCCACCTATATCACATGTGGGAAATACCGCTTTGGCAATATGTGAGTTTGTTTTCTAATGAGCATGTTGATGGTGGTTACTTGCTCTTAATTTGTGTTCATCAACTTTCCTCAAATGAGGTGTGTGGTGTGGTGATGAACACTTCAAATATGTGTCAAAAACTGAGGCCCTTACACAACACGTCACATACACCCACTTTCAAAAGTGTGGTGCCACACACCTTCCTACTCTGTTGTATGTAACAACCTTTCAAAGGAAACCCAAATGCCGAACCGGTCCATCCGTAACGGGCAGGAGGTCCCCGCGTGGAGCGTGACTGTGCCCACCGGCAGATTTACACCTTGCTACCCTCAACCCACTCCTATAAAACGGTTGGGTAAGCCTCGGCACCCAGGTTAACAAATTACATCAGTTTCCTGCTTATGTCAGTATCCCATCCGGTACTGTTCGATACTTGTTCATCAGGCCCGCACACAGCTCGGTCATCAATCGAGACCAACAGGGATACACACGTGAGACCTCCTCTCACTGCCTCCTATCCCCCCTGCAAGGTCTCAGTTTCACATCCTTAAGCCATTCTCTACTCTTTTCCACACCGTGTGATAAAAGCTTACCTCGCGAGTAGATTCCAACTACTCGACTTCTACCGAGATCCTAAGAATATTAGCATGACATTCGCTACTTGTCGAGTTTGTAAGCTACCCAACCCTTCATAGGATTTAAAGTCATGCAAGTGGGGTTTCAAACACGTTAACTCTACTCCAAACATTTCAACCTAGACATAAGTGATACAAATGAAAGACTCTGTAAAAGGTAATTAAATGCAAACCGGGGCTTGCCTGAATGCGAATTAAATGGAAAGTCAGCATCTAGTAGGAGGACGTCCAACGGGCTCCGGTGTTTCCTCAACTTCGGTCACTATATGCAATGTAACAAAATATGTGTATGAGTGCTAATGAATTATAAGAAGTAAACTTCTATTCATAGCTACTGCTATTTATGTTCCTTAATTTGCTTTGGGATTTTTCCTGTGTATACTAGACTCTCTAAGGATGATCTGAGTAAAATTTGGAGAAATTTCATGGCACCTTGTGGTCTCCAAACTTCCCACAAGTACAAGGGTTCTCTGAACTTTGAGCCTAAATCTGGAGTTTTAACATGTGTAACAGTGGCAGATATAATTAGGGTAAGTCTCCATGGTCCTAACTAAATTTGTTTCACCATTTTTGGAGTTACCTACAAGGAGATATGAATTTTTGAAGTTGATAAGAAATGCTGAAAAGGTCCTGTCTATTTTTGGGGAAATTTTCCTTGAGGGCTGAGGATTAGAAGGCTATTTAACCTGGTAAACAAAATCCCATGAACTTGAAACTTTTAGTGCTGGTCAAGGATATTTGAAGAAGTGTCCTGACCAAAATTGGGAATTTTCCCATTATATGAACAGTGGCAATTAATTTCCAAAGCAATTAGCTCAAAGGAATTAATTACAGAAATATTTGGACTTTCATATTTAGAAAATTGCATCACTGCAAAGTTTAGAACATGAGAATTCTACCAGAATTAATTTGAAATTTTTGGAGCAATTATAGTAGGCATAACCGAATTGAGAAGATGAGCTAATTCCTGGAATTATTTGCTAATAGGAAACTTCAAATAACTGTGACCGGGCCCACTGTTTAAAATCAGACCAGTGGAATTGCGGCAACACCGGGGGCTACTTAGTTAACCCACACAGCCACATCCTATCCCGTGCCTCACCCCGATCTCACGCATGGGCCGAGTCACTGACAGGTGGGACATGCCTCCCCCGTCGTCTTCCTCGCGCCCGGATGGCCCCCTCGCCGGAGCAGCGGCAGTGCCTCACCGGAATGGCTTCCCCGTGCCCCAGACGGCTCAAATCTCGCCGCCTGTGCCCAAAACTCGACGAGGAACACTCTGGGAAGCTCGGTGACGGTGCTAAGTGGCCGCAAATACCTCCCTGACGGCGGCAGCGGCAAACTTCACCACGGCGCCGTCGTTCTCACATGGGAGAAGAGTATTTCGGTTGGGGAGAGCACCACAAGCACCAGGGTGATGTGAGGAGCACGATTTTGCATTCTAAAATGGTTAAAAACCAGTGCAAAGTATAGCTCGACGGTGCTGCTAGGGTTGTGCGTTGGCGGCTCTCACGGCCTCATTTCTCCACGGTTTCTGATGATTTTTCGTTGAGGAGCTGCGCTAGGTTGTGTAGAAGCATCGAGCTAAAGCAATTAGATTATGACTTCACCTTGGAACCAAATTTCCGGGTAGACGGATGTTGGTTCTTTCGGTAGCTGTGGCGGACCGGGATCCGCTCATCCAGGATCGCAGAGGGTGGTGCCGCACGATGCGACACCCGACAGCACACATCATGAGAACGATATTGTATTACATAGAAAACCAACTGAAATGTACAATGTAGTACAAGACTTCAGTTACAAACTAGTGTTTAGATTATAACAGCGGAAACTAAGTTTATACAACTCACACCATCTACCTAGCAAAAGTCGGTTGCCCAGCCCTATAGGCAACCCACACTAGCTGCACATCTCAGCTCAGCGCGGCGTGTACGGCTCCCACTCAGCCGTGGTCCCCGACGGATGGTAGCCCTCGCCGGTGGACTCGTAACCCGAGTCCGTGGGGTGGTCCTCACCTGAAAAACACTTATAGCAGCAACCGTGAGCACGATGGCTCAACAAGACTTAACCGACTCACCTAGGCATGAAACTCTACATGCAGTTTACAACGAACATGGGATGGTAAATTTCAGCAAACGGACACGCCTAGAAGTTCATCCTTAGTTCATCTTTTAGCCACAAGTTAACAGTTCATGAATATGAAATTTAGTAAGCAATATTTGGTGGCACACATGTAGCAATACAATTACACATATCAACAGAATTGAATCATAACATTCCATAATTTATCTACGTTACGACGCGGTGAACAAGCGTACTCATCACCGCGAGGGACGGCAAATCGACTCGATATACACCTGCAGGGATACCCAAAGAGCACGTCACATACGCCCACCCGTGGAGCTGCACAGCATGCTCACTCGATGTCGTACAGGACAACCTTTCACAAAACAGCCCAAACGTCGAACCAGTCGCACCGAAACGGAGAGGAGGTTCTCTACACGGTGCATCTCTCTATACCCGTTAGCAGATTTCCACCTTGCTACCCTCAACCTACACCTATAAATCGGTGCGTTATGCCTCGACGCCCGGAGGTATAGGTTAAATCGGTTTATCGGGGCCCATATATCCGATATGCCTTCGGTACGTTCAATACTTGTTCAGCAGGGCCGCACAATGATCGGTCCTCAATCGACACGGACAGGGCTGGGCCCACAAGGCTTCCTCTTTCTGCGCCCTACCCCCTGCCTAGTCTCATTTTCTTTCTAAAGTGATCTCACATCATTCGAACCAATCCTGTGTGTCCCGACTCCAAAACTCGCGAGTAGATTCTAACTACTCGATTTGTACAGAAGTTCTATGAACATTAAGCACAGCGTATACTACTCGAGGACTTATACACTACCCTCACTATTGTGGAAATAATCTGGCTATGCACTTGGGTTTCATCCACTACACCTAATGCACATACATACCACATACTACTTAGACAAAAAGCAAAACTTTGTAGAATTAGATAATGCAAACCGGGGCTTGCCTTGTTGCTGCTGGCCAGTGGTTAGGGTTTCGTCCGAAAGGAAAAAGTCAAGCACATCCAGGGTCTCCTCGCCTCCAGCTACTATACGTAAACCATATACTATATGTAAATTTGAATGTAATGTTTTAAATTGACTATGTAAAGACCATAACTCTAGTTAACCCTCCCCTTTGGCTCCGAAATTTTTATGGTGGCTTGGTAGGGTCCTAACCAGAGTTTTGACCAAGTTTTATTTGAAACAAAGTTCCTTTGAGCTTTGTTCAAATAAAAGCCTATTTGAGCATTAGTAGAGCCTCTAAGGAATTCCAGGGATTTTCATGGCTCCAACCATTACTTTCTGGAAACTAGAGTTTGATATGGTTCTAATGGAATTGGTTTCATATTATTTGAAGAATTCTAGATGAAGTTATGCCCTAACCAAGATTCGAGAAAATCTGAATAATGTTTCTGTACATTTTTCTATTTTCTCAGAGCAGTTCATTTAATCACACCATTAGAGGGACTAAATGAACTTCGATGGGCCTGAAATTTTTCCTGTGACTCAAGGATTTTCCAATGAACCTCTCAGCCAAATTTCAGAATTTTGCATAAAGTAATTCTCCAGATAAAATTCCCAACAGTTAAAAATTTAGTGAATTAATTCTGGAAAACAAATAAGTTTCATGAGCTGAAATTTGTTTTGCTGAAATTACTCAAAGATGAATCCAACAAAATTTGGTTCGCTGAATTTGGACACTTCTAACCAAAGTTATGAATTTCTAAAGTTTGGACTGATCCCTGAATTATTTTCCTACAGAAAATCGTCTCCCTCGCTCAACCGGAGACTGACAGCGGGGCCTGCCCATTTAATTTAAACTAACCGCGCTCTCATGCGTGCTTAACTTAGCGGATAACACGTGGGACCCGTGCCTTCGTCTATTTCCCAACGCCGCCTCCCCGAGCCGCCGGAGCTCCGGCGAGGTCGGCGTTCCCGGCGACCTAGCTAGCTGGCGACGGTGAGACTTGCCGCCCCCACATAACTTTGGACGCTGAACACGTTGGACATTATGCCGCCGCCTTCTAACCGCCGTAGCTCACCGGCGATGAGCGCTATGTCTCTGTGCAACATCGGTAACGTGTTCCCGTCCTCTTGACCACCCCCTTCGTGCGCTAAAAGCTTTCAGAGCCGCATTGGGGATAGCACGTTAATTAAGGACTATATTACGGGAAAACATAGGTTTACGGTGAGGATTCACTAGTTTGCCCAAGTAAGGACTATATTAGCATAGTTACTTAAAGTGGCAAGACTAAGATATGTGTTATATTTCTGAAATTTTGATTATGTAACGACGCTCCTACGCTCAGGTAAGAATGGTAAGCAACGCCACCAAAAGCGGTTCAATTTTGGTTAGCTCCCCTGACGAGGAATGTGGTTCAGGGATATGTCTCACAGCTTGGTGTGAGACGTCAATATGAAACTCTTGGACTCTTCATGTTCCTGAGTTCATATGAAACGCTGATCCCTAGCGTGCATTAGGCAAGCAAGTGGAGACCCCATTGCGTGGTCAGTAACATGATAGTGTGTTCGTCTGGAAATAGCCTAGGAGGACATACGCAGTGCTTGCCATCGGCGTGCCCTGCAGGGCAGTAGGTGGTATATGTTGGGTTGATAAAATTCCCAACCATGACGACCCGTTCACGCTCTACTCGGGTTCCCCCGTCATGTGGTGTTAAAACACGATCACGTACCTTGAGATGTGGCTTAACTCAAGGACGCCCATATGGAAATGATACGGGCGTTTGTATTTACTTTCAAATATGGAAATCTCTTGGACTCTTCATGTTCCTGAGTTCATAAAAACGCTGATCCCTAGTGTGCATTAGGCAAGAAAGTGGAGACCCCATCGCGTGGTCAGTAATGTGATATTGTGTTCGTCTGGAAATAGGCCAGGAGGACATACGCAGCGCTTGCCATCGGCGTGCCCTGCAGGGCAGTAGGTGGTATCTGTTTGGTTGATTAAATTCCCAACCGTGACGACCCGTTCACGCTCTACTCGGATTCCCCGTCGTGTGGTGTTAAAACACGATCACGTACCTTGAGACGTGGCTTAACTCAAGGACGGCAGTATGGAAATGATACGGGCGTTTGTCTTTACTTTCAAATATGGACCTGCCTGAAATGATAACAAACCTTGAGTGCATCAGTATTGGGTGTTCTTTTGCAGGCACTAACCACGTATGTATCCCGTGTAGTATACGTGTGCGAGAGACCGTTTAGTGCCACAATTGAGACGTATATGCCGGTATAATCCGGTTAGGATTTTCTTTTTGTGAGGAACGTAGTACCAACATATCATAGGCATGTGCATGAAAGATAATGGTAACAAGGAACTAAAATCACCAATTTTGAACATTTAGAACCCTGGTTGGGTAGAAAAATTCAACAGTTGATCAGTTTAGCTCAAAGGGATTGAAAAACAGAGTGCTCTGTTTTGGCAGCAAGTCTGCTGAAATTTGACAGAGCATAACTCACAGATTATTTAGCCAATGGAGGTGTGGGATATAGTTCTGGAAAGGTGTTTAAGTACTCTACAACTTTGTTGTAGACTTCCAGAGCTAAATCACATCTTAAACTGGCTGAAATTCCAGATGATTGTAAACTGTCCAGAAACAGGACAGATTCAATACACTCTCTGGACTGTTCTGTTTTTCAAGCACAACATCCAGTAGGAAAATCTAAAATTGTCATATATTACACTTTTCAAAAGGGTAGGAGATGTTTTACATCTTTTTAATCCAAAGTTTCTGCAATTGCAGCATGGAATTCATTGGAAATTAGAGTTGGAAACAGCAACTTCCAAAGGAGGTGCTGTTGAAATTCTTCCAGAAATTCTGTTGACTTTGAATTATCATAACTTTTCCACCAGAGCTGATCTGAAGGCAAATAAATACTCGTTGGAAAGATACTGAAGTTACATTTAACTTTGTTATTCCGCTTGAGTCATGAAAATGCCCAGCACCAGATCAAAATCTGGCATATGTCGAGACTGGTCATTCGGGCAGAGGGATGACAGTTGAACTCATTTGAGAGATTGTTGTACCCAAGGGGGTTTAAGTACTTCCAATCGGGTAGAACATACTCATGAGTGGTTATCTTCGACTAGTGAAAGATTTGAGTATATGTCTTGCTCAAGTTTCTTTTGCTAGAGACTATGGTTGTGTCGTATTAAAGAAAAAAGGGTAGTATACGTGATGACAAAGCGATATTAACGTCTCGTGGTGACTAAACCTCGTTGAGATGAACTTGCAAGGAGGAAGTCTGTCAAATTTGATTTAACTAGCTTATATTTGGTCTTGCAATGGTGTAGCTTGTGCAAAGTTATTACCTTATCTGTATACGAGATGTATCGCATGTTTTACTGTCATTATGTTTTACGCCTATTTTATTGGACAGCATGAAGTATGTTGCGGGACTGATTTTTATTGTCGTGTGGTTGCAGATGGTTCGCACTCGGGCCACGCATGAGGTCGGTGGCTCTAGCCAGCAGGGGGGTGATGACTCCCAGCCACCTGCCTACGACAGCATCCTGCAGAACCAACCACCACCGCCGCCTCCGCTTACACTAGTGGATGTGATCGCGGCCCTAGTGGGTAATCGTGAGGACCAGACCGACCTGCTCCGCACGATCATGCAAAATACGTCCCAGGCGGGGGGGGGGGGGGGGGGGCGTCAAGAGAGGGGGCCTTGTGAGCCCCACGTTGTGATGTACTCGGACTTCATGAGCACACACCCTCCGGTGTTCACTGAAGCTGCAGAACCCCTGGAGGCCGACAACTGGCTGCGGACAATTGAGTCCAAGTTTGGGCTGCTCCAATGTACGGAGCGGCAGAAGACTATGTTCACGGCACAGCAGCTTCACGGTGCCGCTGGTGCGTGGTGGGTGAACTATGCCTCCTCACTGCCGGCTGGCCACGCCGTGGAGTGTGAAGAATTCCGGGAGGCGTTCCGCGCCTACCATATCCCTCCCGGGATAATGAAGCGAAAGTTCCATGAGTTCTTAGAGATGAAGCAGGGCAGAAGGAGTGCCCACGACTACTCCCGTGCCTTCAACCATCTGGCTCAATATGCATCAGATTATGTCTCCACCGAGGAGAAGAAGCGAGAGCACTTCTATCGGGGATTACATCCCGAGATGAAGATGCATCTCGTCCAATGCGATCGCGGTACGTTCAATGATCTAGTCAACGCCGCAATCATGCAAGAAGATGCTCAGCGGGAGTTGGTGGCTGAGCAGCGGAAGCGCAGCACTTCACCCAGCAGTGGGGGTCGAGCTCCCCAGAAATACTGCATGGTGTATCGGACACCATCCGGTCAGCAGTGGAATCCACCGGCGCGACTTCAGCAGTTCGGGGGTCGTTCTTTTCAGCCACCGCTGTTCCGACCGCCGATGCCACCACCGTGATCGCAACAGCAGCAGAAGATGGTACCCCGGGCGTTTCCACTGCCACAATGCGCCCTGGGTTTCCGTCCGCCGATCAGCGGAGGACCGCCTCGCTACACTTGCTTTACGTGTGGCCAGGCAGGCCATTTCTCGAAGGACTGTCCCCAGGGGCAGCATAGCAGCGGGCAACCCCAGTTCCAGGGCGGTGCTCGAGGCTGCCCTCCGGTCAAGAAGGTTGGTCAGTGAACTGGGGGTGTTTGCAACCTCAACAATGAGGACGCCCAAGAGGGAGAAAACGTGCTGGCGGGTACGTTCACTCTCAACGATCAAGCAATCATCATATTATTTGATTCTGGTGCAACCCACGACTTCATAACTGCATCATATGTGGTTAAGCATCAACTGGAAGCCTTTCCAACTGAGTGCTCTTATATGATCTGCTCACCGGGAGGAAAGATTTCAGCAACTATGATGATTCCGAAAGCACCACTGTGCTTAGGTGGGAAGATATATCCCACCACTTTGATTATTCTTGAGGGGCAGAAGATTGATGCAATCTTAGGGATGTCATGGCTAAGTTACCATGGCGCTGTCCTAGAAGCATTATCACGGACGGTACACCTCAACCCCCATTACACCGTCCGCAGTCCCTCATACTAGACCATCCAGTCCGGGAAGTTTCAGCAACTAATAATACTGAAGCTCTCAAGTTAGAGGACATCCCCGTAGTCCGGGAATACCCCGACGTGTTTCCGGATGATCTTCCTGGCATGCCACCTGAACGGGATGCTGAGTTCAAGATTGATCTTGCACCTGGGACGACTCCCATCTCAAGGAGACCCTACAAAATGGCTCCTACCGAGCTGGCTGAATTGAAAGAGCAGCTCAATGATCTGTTGAGCAAAGGTTTCATTAGGCCGAGTTCCTCGCCTTGGGGATGCTCGGCGCTGTTCGTAAAGAAGAAGGATGAAACCTTGAGGCTGTGTGTGGATTACCGGCCGCTCAACGCCGTCACCATCAAGAACAAATACCCGCTGCCCCGCATTGACATCCTGTTTGATCAGCTTGTGGGTGCAAGTGTGTTCTCCAAGATGGACCTTCGCTCTGGATATCATCAAATAAAAATCTGGACGGGGGATATCCTGAAGACGGCTTTCTCGATGAGATATGGCTTATACGAATATCTTGTCATGTCTTTTTGTCTCACCAATGCTCCGGCACATTTCATGTATCTCATGAACTCGGTGTTCATGCCGGAACTGGGCAAGTTCGTTCTGGTGTTCATTGATGATATCTTGGTTTACTCCAAGACAGAAGCAGAACACGCCGAACACTTGAGAATCGTTATTCAACAATTACTAGACCATAAGTTATATGTCAAGTTCAGCAAATGTGAGTTTTGGATTAGCCAAGTGCCATTTTGGGACATATCATCTCAGCGGAAGGCATTGCGGTTGACCCAAGCAAAATTGAGCAAGTGCTGAAATGGAAAGCCCCTACTTCTGTACATGAAGTCAGAAGCTTCCTCGGTTTAGCAGGATATTACCGGAGATTCATTCCAAGCTTCTCCAAGCTTGCTAAGCCGATGACAGAGTTACTGAAAAAGGGAACAAAGTATGTGTGGAACTCAGCATGTGAAGGAGCATTCCAAGCATTGGTTAAGCATCTTACAACATCCCTGGTCTTAGCTCAACCGGATACGACCAAGCCCTTCGACGTGTATTGTGATGCGTCCGGCATCGGGCTCGGCTGCGTGTTGATGCAAGAAGGACGTGTGGTCGCATATGGCTCATGCCAACTTCGAAACCATGAGCAGAATTACCCGACTCATGATCTTGAGCTCGCTGCAGTGGTTTTGGCGCTGAAAATGTGGAGGCACTATCTCCTGGGGAATTTGGTGCACCTCTACACCGACCACAAGAGCTTGAAGTATATCTGCACCCAGAAGGAGCTGAATATGAGGCAAAGGAGGTGGTTAGAACTAATTAAAGATTATGAGATTGAGATTCATTACCACCCCGACAAGGCGAATGTGGTTGCCGACGCGCTGAGTCGGAAATCACATGTCCATAACCTCACCATTACACCGGTGGAGGAGGAAGAAACGAGTTTATATTTGGTTCCTTTATGGATCGCTCTACATCCTTGCCCTCATCCCTACTATTAGGGAGGAGATCATTGCAGCACAGAAAGTTGACAAGGGCATGGCACATCTCCGGAGACGGATAGACAACGGGAAAATCAAATGTTTCCGGAAAGATGATGAGGGGACGCTGTGGTTCAATGACCGCATAGTCGTACCCCGGAATATGGAGCTGAAAAAGAGGATTCTTGATGAAGCTCACTCGTCTAAATACTCCATTCATCCGGGCAGCAACAAAATGTACCAAGATTTGAAAAAGAAATTTTGGTGTACACGGATGAAGCGGGAAGTGGCTAAGTACGTATCCATGTGTGATACGTGTAGACGAGTGAAAGCGGATCACCTGAGGAAATCAGGGCTGCTGCAAACCTTGAAAATCCCGGCATGTAAATGGGAAGATGTGAGTATGGATTTCATTGTGGGATTACCCCTGACTTCAACAAGCATGATTCCATTTGTGTAATCGTTGACCAATTAACCAAGTCGGCTCACTTCATTCCTGTGCATACACGTTACAATGCTGGCAAATATGCGGAGCTGTACATTGCAAGGATTCTATGCTTACATGGGGTACCCAAGACCATAGTCTCAGATCGAGGTGCACTATTTGTATCTCGTTTCTGGGAGCAGTTGCACGCTGCATTGGGTACTAAACTGCTTAGAAGCTCCACCTATCACCCTCAGACAGATGGGCAAACAGAGAGGGTGAACCAAGTACTAGAAGACATGTTGAGAGCGTGTGCCATCCACCAGGGTAGAAACTGGGATGATCATCTACCGTGGCGGAATTCTCGTATAACAATGGCTATCAAGCGAGTATCAAGATGGCACCATATGAGGCTCTCTACGGTCGCAAATGCCGTACCCCATTAAACTGGTGCGAGTCCAGTGAAAGGGTCACGTTCGGGGTTGATGTGGTAAACGACGCCGAAGAGCGCGTTCAGATGATTCAAGCAAACTTGAAGGCTGCTCAATCCCGACAGAAAAGCTACACTGATAAGAGGCATAGGCCGCTGCGCTTTGACTTCGGGGAACATGTGTACCTCCGTGTATCTCCGATGAAAGGCGTGCATCTATTCGACGTGAAGGGAAAGCTCACCCCCAGATTTATTGGACCATATGCTATCACCGAGAAGTGTGGACCAGTGGCGTATAAACTGGAGGTACCGGCATCTCTCGCTGGTGTTCACGACATTTTCCATGTTTCACAACTACGGAAATGTCTGAAGTATACGGCTGCTGTTCCCACCGAAGACATCGGCGAGCTGCAACCGGATTTGACATATGCTGAATATCCGGTGGCAATTATTGATGCGAAGGTCCGGACCACACGTAGCCAAACGATGTGGTTCTACAAGATACTGTGGAGTAACCACACCGCCGAAGAAGCGGAGAGCGAGGAATTCCTTCGCTCGAACTACCCAGAGTTCATGGCGTCTCATCACGGGTGAGTTCCTGTTACATCGCTGTCTCTTCTTTTGTAATCTCGGGACGAGATTCTTTTAAGGGGGGGATGTAAATGCCCAAGAAAGTGACTTGCAAAAGTGTTCTTTTCATCACCTCACAACACCACAGTTCATTTTGTGGATAGCTCATGAACACTTGGGAAGAGTAAGTTAACACCATCAAAAGGGGTGATTAGAGGGGAAAGCCCTAATTTCAAAAAGTAGGAGGCATACACATAAATCTGAAAGGTTGAGCTCACCCCTAGACCCTAAATAATCTTGGGAAGGCTCAGGCCAAATTTCATGCAAATCCAATACTTTTTGAGGCACTTTTGGAGACATTTGAAAAAGGGGCCAATTTGAATGCAAATTCAAATTTCAGCCACTTTCATCACTTGAATTCAAAAGTTGACTTCATATTCAAACTCAGCACATTTTTTTGAGTTAGTACACCAATTTTCATTCCCATTGGAGTTCTCTTGTTGGGAGCTAAATTTGCATTAATTCAAAACTGAATTTGAATTCCAGTTCAAATGTGCAGCAAATTTAGCCAAACCAGTTTGAAATTGAGGAAATCAAATTCAAACCATGACTTTTGGGGCTAAGTCTCTCATTCAATTGTGAGTAGCTAGGATCTTTGCAGCAAAAATTTGGAAAAGAATTAGAGAGAGAGCTGGGGCCCACTGGTCAGTGACTCAGCTCCACTAAACCAGCTCAACCCGAAGGAAATCGACCACGGCGACCGTCGGGCGCTCGGGGGAGCCAACAGCTCGATCGGTTAATGCCACCTCACGGTGAAAAAATGCAGCTCAAAGTCCAGCAGACGAGCTACTCCATCCGTTCTCTTCGTTCCCGAGTGAACCCAGCTCCCACCGCGCGGTAAAGACTGTTTCCGCTCGCAAGCTGTTGCCGCCGTTCTCTGATCACTGGCGATCTGCCGATCCCGGCTGCTTCACGTGATACCACCAGAGAAGAAAAGGTGCGCCCGCATGTGAGGAGTCTGTAGGAGGAAACCTTTCACCGTTTCATGCGGGGTAGAGCGAGAATTCCGAGTTCAAAAAGGGTGAAAGGTTTCCTCCTACAGCTTCCTCACACGCGGGCACACCTTTTCTTCTCTGGTGGTGGCGCGTGAAGCAGCCAGGATCGGCTGATCGCCGGTGATCAGAGAACGGCGGCAACAGCTTGCGAGTGGAAACAGTCTTTTCCGCGTGGTGGGAGCTGGGTTCACTCAGGAACGAAGAGAACGGATGGAGTAGCTCGTGTGCTGGACTTTGAGCCGTGTTTTTCACCGTGAGGTGGCGTTAACCGATCGAGCTGTGGCCCCCCCCCCAAGCGCCCGACGGTCGCCGTGGTCGATTTCCTTTGGGTTGAGTCGGTTTAGTGGAGCTGAGTCACTGACCAGTGGGCCCAAGCTCTCCCTCTAATTCTTTTCCAAAATTTTACTGCAAAGATCCCAGATACTCACAATTGAATGAGAGACTTAGCCCCAAAGTCATGGTTTGAATTTGATTTCCTCAATTTGAAGCTGGTTTTGCTAAATTTGCTGCACATTTGAACTGAAATTCAAATTCAGTTTTGAATTAATGCAAATTTAGCTCCCGACAAGATGAACTCCAATGGGGATAAAAATTGGTGGACTAACTCAGAAAAATGTGCTGAGTTTGAATATGAAGTCAACTTTTGAATTATGAAAGTGGCTGAAATTTGAATTTGCATTCAAATTGGCCCCTTTTTCAAATGTCTCCAAAAGTGCCTCAAAAAGTATTGGATTTGCATGAAATTTGGCCTGAGCCTTCCCAAGAATATTTAGGGTCTAGGGGTGAGCTCAACCTTTCATGTTTATGTGTATGACTCCTACTTTTCGAAATTAGGGCTTTCTCCTCTAATCACCCCTTTTGATGGTGTTTACTTGCTCTTCCCAAGTGTTCATGAGCTATCCACAAAATGAACTGTGGTGTTGTGAGGTGATGAAAAGAACACTTTTGCAAGTCACTTTCTTGGACTTCTACAGTAGCTCGGAGAAAATGGACCGCGATCACGGCCGGAGATGAAGCGTGGCTGCTCCTAGGCTGGACAGTAGCACCCCATACCGCCGGCGACCCTGCTCAGCCGAAGAAATCTCGGTCTAATGCAGCGAGAGCAAAGGAAATGGCGATTTCTCGTTCGGCAGCGAAAACAGAGGAGGCGTGCACTTTCTCTTCACCGAGTGAGCACAACACGACCGAGCTGCTGTGCCGTTCGGCTCAGGTGCGACCACAACGTGGGACACCGGTGACTTCAGCGTCAAGACTCCAACGTCGCCGTGGCGCGCTGCATCGAGGTGTCGGCCGCAGAGCGAAACCAGGAAACCGACGTGCTCGGGTAGAGACTGACTAACTGGCCTCACATGTCATCCTCTCTCTTCCCCTCTTCAAGTTTCTGATCTTTTAGTTCTGCCACCAACTTTTGTCTAAAAATTATAGACATTTGCAGTAAAGTAAAATCAAATATATAGAATTCAACTTTTGACTTCAGTGCTGCATTTGATCAAGTTTGGTTCAAAATCCAAATTCAAATTTAAATTCCAGTGGTTTTCGGTGTCACCCTAGAATTAAATAGCAAACATGCTTCCAAAATTATGGAATTTTGCTTGAGGGCTTTCTGAATTATTTGGAACCAAGTGGAAAGTTCAAACTTGAATTTACACTAGTATCATATGGATGTGATCAGTTGCCACCAAGTTTTAAAATTTTAATGTCCCTCCACCTTTCTGGATGCTACACCAACCGTGTACAACCGGGCTTTCACACTTGAGACATGAAACTTCCATTTTCATAATCAAATTTTGGGATTAAGGCCAAATGGTCATTCTGAACAGAACATTGCTCATTGCCCATGTAACTTGAGACTTGTTGTGGACATGAAGGTTTTTATACTTCTATTAGTTCCATGACATATTCATTAGTTATCTTTCATCATTCCTTGTTGTTGGTTTACGTGTTTGACAAATGTGAGCAATCATTGGTTATATTTCAGAATTGTCAAAAACCATGTTCCATTTTATGAATGCTGCACTGTTGATGTGATGCTTTTGGGGTTAATAATTTTGAGTTCAAGTTGAGTACAATCTTGGATATTAACTATAAATTGCTCGCTCTTGCAGTATGGATCATACTCATTCCGGGTATGAGGTTGGTGGTTCTAGTTGGGATGGAGATGATTCGTCGCAGCGACGATCACCACTATCATCAATATGGAATTTAACCATTTAGTACAATATGCATCTGCTTATGTGGATAAGGAGACGGTTAAGTGTCATTACTTCTTCCGAGGCCTCAATGTGGAGCTTCGGGCGAAAGTGGCACTATTCAATAAAGGGAATTATAGCGAGTTAGTCAATGCCGCTATGATCCAAGAAATAGCTGAACTTCAGTATAAGGAAAGTAAGAGGAAGAGAAGCTTATCACTGGCAAGTACGGATGATTATCCTCAAGAACATCCAGTGATATATTGATTACCATCCGGGGTGGAAATTCAGTCCTTTGACGGACCAACGCAGATCCGATTCCATCCATACTCAACAATGGATGTTCAGCCACTGCTGCAGCAGCAGTAAATGAGTATTTGTCCACCCCCACCTCAGCAAAGTGCACAAGAATATCAACCACTTCCATCCTATGAAGATCCTGGGCTTGCATCGTACGATACTTATAACAATGTGGAGCATATCACTCAGGACTGTCATGTGACCAAACAGAGCAGCAGTAACATGTCATCTCAAGCTGCAAAGAAATTCCATGATCAGCCAAGGAGGACAACACTGAAAGTGGGAAGTGTAAACTATATGGCAGTTGAAGATGTTCCCGTGGGAGAACCCGTGTTTGTGGGTATGTTTAGCCTACGTGATCAGCCCACGTTCATGTTGTTTGAATCGTGTGCCACACATGATTTTATCAGCAAAGGATTATGTGGTTAAGCACAAAGTACCATCAACCACCTTGGCCGCATCTTATCAGATTAATTCACCGGGAGGTAGTAGGACAGCAGGCAGAATTGTTGCTCGAGCGCCTATATGTTTGGATGGGCGGATATATCCTACTACTCTTATCATCCTGGAAGGCCTGAGGATTGACATCATCTTATGAATGGCTTGGTTGACACATCACAAAGCTATCTTTGATATTAGTTCACGAACGGTTCAGCTGAATTCAAGGAAACACAGGCAACACACGTTGATTATGAGGAATGTTGCACTGGAAGTTACTTCTGTATACACCGTTGAAGCTAAGAAACTGGAGGACATTCCAGTGGTCTGGGAATATCCGGACATGTTTCCCGATGATCTATCGGGCATGCCGCCCGAACGTGAGGTGGAGTTCAAGATTGAACTAGCACCGGAAACCACACCCATCTCTCGGAGGCCATATAAAATGGCACCGAAGGAACACACGGAGCTGAAAGAGCAGCTGAATGACTTGTTAAGCAAAGGCTTTATTCGACCAAGTTCATCACCGTGGAGATGCTCCGTGCTGTTCGTCAAGAAAAGGATGAGACTCTGAGGCTATGTGTGGACTATCGTCCGCTCAATGCCGTAACTATCAAGAACAAGTATCCACTACCACGTATCGATATATTTTTCGATCAACTAGTGGGTGCTAAGATTTTCTCGAAGATGGATCTTCGGTCCGGATATCACCAGATCAAAATCCGGGCGGAATACATACCAAAAATGGCATTCTTGACGAGATATTCGGACTCACCAATGCTCTGGCTCATTTTATGTACTTGATGAATTAAGTCTTCATGCCGGAGTTGGATAAGTTCGTAGTGGTCTTCATCGACAATATCTTGGTACATTCTATGTTGGAGGAAGAACACGCCGAACATCTGCATATTGTGCTCCAGCGCCTACGGGATCACAAGCTATATGCAAAATTCAGCAAGTGCGAGTTTTGGATCAACCAAGTGCCATTTCTTGGGCAAATTATTTCTGCAGAGGGCATTGCAGTTTATCCGAGCAAAATTGTTCAAGTGCTGAATTGGAGTTCACCAAAATCAGTCCACGAAGTACGTAGCTATCTCGGTTTAGCGGGTTACTACCAGAGATTCATTCTGAATTTCTCCAAGATTTCTTAACCGATGACGGAACTTCTAAAGAAAGGCAAGAAATATGTGTGGAGTGAAGCATGTGAGGAGGCATTCAAAGCATTGGTAAAGAACCTCACAACAGCCCCCGTGTTGGCGCAGCCCGATACAACTAAGGCTTTTGATGTTTATTCCGATGCATCCGGCATCGGCCTTGGCTGCGTGCTTATGCAAGTAGGGGAAGTGGTCGCATATGGATCCCGGCAGCTTCGGAATCATGAGCAGAATTATCTGACCTATGACCTCGAGCTAGCTACTGTGGTTCTTGCTCTAAAAATGTGGAGGCACTATTTACTTGGAAACTTAGTTAACCTCTACACCGACCACAAGAGTTTAAAGTACGTCTTTGCACAAAAGGAATTAAATATGAGGCAGCGAAGATGGTTAGAGTTAATTAAAGACTATGAAATAGAGATACATTACCATCCGGGTAAAGCGAATGTGGTTGCCGACGCACATAGTCGGAAACCACATGTGCATAACCTAACCATGACTACAATGGAAGAAGAAGAATCGAGCTTGCGCTCGGTTCCCTATGGGTGTTTAATCTTGCCCTCATTCCTAAAATTCGAGATGAAATTGTAGAGGCTCAAAAGAAAGATAAGGGCATGGCACATATCCAAAAGAGAATATACAAAGGAGAAGTAAAGTGCTTCTGGAAAGATGAGAACGGTACGTTATGGTTCAAGAACCGTATAGTCGTACCACGGGATGGTTAGAATAAGGCTGATGTGGAATATAATCTCTTGCAAATGTCATATGATCTGAATTTGTGCTTTGAAAAATAATTAAAATGCAGCAACAAGTGTCATGCTTTCAGATCCTGACATAGTTAAGTTTGTGATATCATGACTTGCTTAAATTGAAAATTATACTTGATCTCTAGCATGGCTTACACTACTTTATGTATATCATTGATGTGATAGTCTAAGTTACTTGATAGTATGGCTTGGATGAGCTTTGTTTTATATGTATATGTTATAAATATGCTCATAACAATTAAAATTTCTCTTTTGAACCGTGCTGAATACATTGTCAAAGGGGGAGAAATTGATCACACATTGCACGACTCACAAGTGTTTTGGCACGATTCTTCTCCAGGGGAGAATTTTGTTTTTCTTCTCATTTTATTTCTGATTTACAAAGGGGGAGAAATATGTATAGGGGAGAATTTTTTGTTTCAAAATTTCTTTCTCATTTGATTGTTTTGAAAACTTTTCATGTGAATAAGTCAATGTTCGAATTTTAAGTAGTTTACCAATGCATTCATCAAGGGGGAGATTGTGAGACCTATGTGTGCTGAATACATTGGCTATGACGATAAAAGTTTTGAATTCTGCCAAAACACTCTTTTTGTCAAGGTCTGACTCTAGGTACGAGCTCCGACAAGATCCAACGTAAGGTTCGACTTGCTAGGGCTAGGTCCGACATGTGTTTGGTTAGCTCCAGCGGTAGGTCCGACTAGCTTTGGTATGTTCCGGTGCTAGGTTCTGTTAGCTTTCGTAAGCTCCGGCTCAAGGTCCAGTTAGCTTTGGCAAGGTCCGGAGTTAAATGTCAATGGTTCTGTTTTTACCATGCAAATGTTTCGAACTTGCTTTACATCTATGGAAAGTTTTCTTAGTATTCTTTTACTAAGTTTTTGAAGTGTTATGGCTGCTTACGGTGGTTAACATTTTGCTATGGTTTGCAACATGCTTATGTGAGGTGTTCACGTAAGGTGTTGTGGTTTTTGGAACTAACGTGAGTCAAGTCGTGGACTTGTGCTTGAAAGTATTGGTTGTTTATTCATGTGCAGGTGTTGCTTGAGTTCAAGATATGGCTCGTGACGGGATCCATTGAACTAGTCTTAGGGAGAAGATGAGGTTCAACAACCAAGTTCGGGAGGAATTGTGGTTGAGTTGATCTGGAGGTCGCGCAGCATGTTTGGATCAAGAACAATGCATATGAAGGTATTGTGGACGTTGTTGGAAGGTGTTTGCACGTGTTCAAGGAGTGCATGGACGTGGCAACATGGTTCCAAGGCTTGATGAAGATATGTGGACGTAAAGAATTGGTAGGAAAGGTCCAACCGGCTGGATTATGGACTCAAGCTGTGGCTGAGTCGGTAATGGCATAAATATGGAAAGATTTGAGTTGGTGATGATAGGATTTCGTGTGGGACACGAAGCTGAGTTGGTTTAGGAATGTGTGATACATTCCTAATGTGTTTGGAAGTCTTAATATTGCTTCTATCTGCGTATAGAAGAGTCTTGAGCAGTTATGGAAAGTTTCGATTCAGAAACTGAGTAGGATTAGAGTCCTATTTTGAATTGAGTTGGCCTCCGTGCTGGTTATATAAGCAAGGGAGGTCAGAGCTCATGGGAAGATGACCTTGGGCTATTCCTCTTATGTTTTGATCAATAAAATTCGTAATTTAGAGAAGCATTTGTGCCTTGTTCGTCCGACTTGTTTTTTTAAGTCTTTCTTATCGAGTTTCTGGACAGCACGACAGTGCTTCGGTATTTTAATCATAACTCGAGTTTTACAGATCCAATTGACGTGATTCTCTTTGAGTTGTATTCGCAACTTGATTATCTATCATCTTTGAAAATTTCACATTCATTGGATTTTTATTTTCTGATATACACGAGTTTCTCTGCAGTGTTGCAGATCTGGTTTTTACTCGAGTAGAACAGATTGACCCTCATTTGATCTTTCGATCATAACTTGAGTTTTTCTTGATGGATTTCCATGATTCTTGTTGTCGTGTCTTCATGAGTTTATTCTCTATAATATATAGCACTTTTTTCACGGTTGAACACGTTTAGATAAGTTGCATACACGGTTTCTTTAACAGATCGATTTTCTGCCAAGGGGATTTTGTTGCTTCCGCTAAAAAGTTTAAATCTACCATTCACCCCCCCTATGGTAGCTTTTCACATGATCTTTGATCCTACAAAAACCCTTATCTAGCTGCTCCTGAATTTGCTTGTTGAGCTCCACTAATTCATTGGCAGACATCCTATATGGCCTCTTAGCTATATGTGCAGTTTCGGGTACTAAATCAATGGCAAACTCGATGTCACGATCAGGTGGCATACCTGGCAGTTCTTCCGGAAACACATCTGATATTCTTGAACCACCGGGATGCTTTACAATGTCACTTCTTCCACGTGGTTCACATTGCATTCTCGGTTGCAGGTTGGGCTGCCTTGAACTCGATACAGGTACCGTGCTCACTCGTCAACTTCACGACCCTCTTAGCACATTGAATCATTCTGTTATACTTGCTTAACCAGTCCATTTCATGTATTATGTCAATCCCTTGGGAATCCAAGATGATAAGGTTTGCGAGAAAGTCTACCCCCCTTATTTTAAGGCTTACTGTCGGACATACAATATTAGTCCTCATCTCTCCACCCAGAGAATTAGCCAACATAGTTTGTTTCATGTGGGATATGGGCAGGTTATATTTGGCAACATACTTGGATGAGATGAATGAATGCGATGCTCCGGAATCAAATAAAAAAGTGGCTGGGTTGGAGTTGGCGAGAAACATACCAATCATGACGTCCTTAGCTTGTTGTGCTTCCTCACCGGAAACGTGATTCACATGGCCACGAGCAAAGTTCTGATGTCCACGGTTGCCCTATGTTGCTCCTTTATTTGGCCGTGGGTTCTTCTTGGGTACATTGCTCGTCTGTCCAAGGCCTTTCTATGAGCACTGATTTGCATAGTGTCATGTCTGTCAACAAGAAAAGCATGCCTTGTTGCCAATAACAAAAGGAAGGTTTGGGCGAGGCTGATTTTGAGCATAGGCGCCCATGTTGGGACGGGCGCAGGAGGCATAGGCAAACGGGGTGCTTGCATGATAGAGCATTGCTGCGGTGGCTGATTGGAGCGAGGTGGATTTGCAGGGCAGAAAGTAGAAGCAGACGAGCCATAGTATGGTGCAGTTGGTGGCATGAACGGGGGCGTATATTGCTTCCTTGTGGATGTCGTTGATATGGCATCTTCCTCTTTTCATCTTGTTCAATCTCATGGATCTTGCTCTCGATCACTATAGTTTTGTCAACAAGCTTTTGGAAGTTTGCATCGTCATCGTTGAGCAGCTGGACTCGAATCTCATTGTTCAGTCCTCTCATGAACAGGTATTGCTTCATGTGGTCCGAGTTAACGTCCTCTGGAGCATACCTTGACAGTTGCATGAAATTATGGAGGTACTCATTCGCGCTCTTACTCCCTTGCCTAAGACTTTCAAACTCTTGCCTTTTTAGGTTCATGACTCCCTCAGGGACATAGTGAGAGCAAAAACTCTCCTTGAATTCAGCCCAGGTAATTGCCTCCTGGTTGGCATGAGCATTGCAAAAAGTGTCCCACCAATCAGCGGCTGCTCCCATCAGTTGGTCAGATGCAAATTGAACCTTCTCCCGATCACTACATTGAACAATAGCAAGCTTCTTCTAAATGGAATTCAACCAGTCATCGGTCTCCATAGGATCATTAGCTTGTGCAAAGATAGGTGGCCTAGTCCTCATGAATTCTATCAATCTGTTGTGAGCCGGTGGTGGCGGCGGTGGTGGCGGTGGGGGTGGAGGAACGTGATTTGGGTTGTTGTTATTGGCCTGCAGCTGTCCCAACGTTTGCATCATATTTTGCATGTGTTGGTTCTGTGTAGCCATCAATTGTTCAAGGTTACATGCATCAGCCCCGAGGTTGACATCCTCTGAAACTTTCACGTTGTCATACTCATGTGGTCCATTGTTACCACGAGTGTTCCTTCGGTGGCAGTTGGAATTTTCCCTCGGCATCTGTGAGAGAGTAGAGTAGGAAAAGGAAATTTAGATTGATTCCCCAACTATATGCTTCAAGGTGTATGAACTAATCAACTTCTTTCATTAATATCTGCCTATATGAGAATATGAACAAGTGTCGAAGCATCTCACATCTCTCTATTATGTGTGGATGTGGACATTCACCGAAGCGTCCCACAACTCACAGCCAAGCACATAAACACAAGCAATCATCATAAAAGTTCAGCACACGACGCTTATTCAAGCTACTACGATCTAAGTGTTCTTGTTACAACTTATTTAAAAGGGAAAACCTAAACTTAATCGTGAGAACCGGTGTTGTTCTGGCTGTGTGGCGGGGGTGGTCCATACATGGGCGCACACCATGGTGAGTCGGCAGTCCATGTAGGGGTAGGTGATGCTGGTGCTCCATTTGTTCCCGCAGTGGCACGAGTCTCCTTTTTTTCTCTAGCAAATACAACTTTTTGCGGAGGTAGCGTATCTCTTCTTGTGCGCTTGCATAGCGGTTTCCCAAATCCACGAGCATTCTCTAAGACTTGTTAGCAGCTTGTGGGTTTGAAAGAGCTCCTCCATGGGGGTCCAATGATCTCCCTTGTACCACTCTTCCGATATGGGTGCAGCTCAAAGGTAGTGTTTTCAAGCTGCCCGTGGAAAGTGTAGCATAGTTCTCTGATGGCATCCCATGCAGCATCATCAATAGCTTCTGCCCTTGTGGCTCTCCATGTGGGTATGAAGTACCGTGTTACAACCCTACCATTAGATGGGATGGTTACTTCGGCCTTCCACTCTTCATGTCCGAGACGAGGGACGTTCTTGAGGAGGTATTCCGGATATAAGCTGTAGCAAACAAGGAACTCTCTAAGCTCTCTGGTTATGTGTCCTCCATCCATCCCGTTGGACCAGAATTCCTAAGCAGAACGGATGACCCATTCATCATCTTCATTCACGGCCTCAGCAGGTGGTGGCTTCTCTCCGGATTCATCATCTTCTTCCGACGTAGCTTCATGGGGCTCCTCTAGGTGTCAGACCGCGTGGTATTCCTTCTAAGGTGCGTACCAGTGTTGTTCTTCTTGTGGATTGTCTTCCATGTCATCTTCGATTGGTTCCACCTCTTCTGGATCCTCTTCCTTATGCATAGATCTATTGACTTCATCTTCATCATGAAAAGAATAAAGAGGGGCTGAAAATAGCACTTTGCGTTGGCTGAGTTGACAAGTAAATAGCAGCAGCAAGCAAATTTTGAAAACAGCAATTAAGAGGGTTGTTCCTATGTATTTTAGAGTGTCCATTCTACCTAGGATTGCGTCCTACGGTCAACGTTGCTCTGATACCAATCTGTGACACCCGCTTCTGAAAATAAACAAAGTGATGCATATGTGTGTCTAGAATGTTCATCACACATACACAGATCCATCACAAACTGAATTTCAAAATATAACCACTTACAAATAGTGTTTAATTACTTTATTACAATGTCTGAATCATGGTATCTAATTTTTTCTGCAGCGGGAGACTCTAAATGACAGCAGAAAATAAACTAAAGACGATGGGGCTCGAACTCCGACTCCACAAGCTGTTGACGGTAGTGCGCATGCCTAGTACTCCACCTGCTCTTCAAAGTACTCTTCTTCTGTATCTGAATTATATGTGGGAATACAAGGGTGAGTATATTTTGTACTCAGCAAGTGCGGAAAAGTATGACATGTAGCTTAAAACAAGTTTGGAAACAAAGGGTTCATTGCAGCAAGCAAGTTTTATTTCGCAATCACAAGAAAAACATCCTACTATGTATAGAGGAATTAAATACCATAATAACCAAGTATTCATCATCCCTCCTGTTCAATACCATCATAATTCATCATTTATCAAGTCTCAACCAGCCAATGATCTTTCTCAAACTTGTTTCATATTCACAATTGCTCAAGATCAGCACATATGCACGTAACTCAACCAAACTAATGATCAAAACCAAAACCAGTCCTGTCGGTGCTCTGCAGACTGGGTACCCCAGCGTAGTGGGTAAAAGACAGCCTGGGCCCCTTCTCCCTGCTGAGGCAGTCCCCAACATGAGCCACGTACCCTGGGCCCCATGGTCAACCCTGGGGCTACCGCGTGCACTTGAGATCCGGAGCTCACACGTGCCCTGGGCTCCGGCCTTAGCGTCCCCGTTGAGGAGAGGTCCATGGCTGCCACGTGTCCCGGCTCCGAGCAACCTCCCCGAAGAGGACAGCACCGGGGCTGGCACATGTCCCGGGCTCCAACCTAAGCCTCCCCGCTGAGTAGAGGTACGGAGCTGACACGTGTCCTCTGGCTCCAAGCTGCCTCCCAGCTGAAGACAGCTCCGGTGCTGACACATGCCCCGGGCCACGGTCCGAGCCTCCCCGCTGAGGTAAGGTCCGGATCTGACACGTGTCCCTAGCTCCAAGCCGCTTCACCGCTGAGGATAGCTCCGGTGCCTACACGTGCCCTAGGCTCCGGTCCGAGTCTCCCCGCTATGGTAAGGTCCGGAGCCGCCACGTGTCCCCAGACACCAAGCCCGTCGGTAAGGGCTCCAGAGCCGCCACATACCCCACGATCCATCATGGGCAGTGGGACGACGAAGTCAAGAAGGAAGTGCGCTGTCAGGCTTCACATTCAAGGCTCGTGCTTTCTACAGAAGCTTGGTGCACTGCACACGCCTCCGTCCCTTGCCCATTCGCCATTACGGTGACAAGACGGGATGGCGGGGCATGACAGAAGTACAGTGCTGCCCAACGGCAGTAAGCCGCTCAAACAGGGTGAGGAGACGTGGCGACAAGACGGATTCTTCATCATCACCTGACATGCGGTCAGCGGTGCTCAGCATGCTGGACGGAGGGACTTAACTCCCCCGCCAGTCACTCTACTCAGAGGACGAAGCCCTAGATCGTGTATAGGATACTCAAAGCTTTGGGGCCACCTGTCGGGCCCCAGGCCTCATTATAACCACCCCGGCCTTGAACTATAAACGGACCGGGCTGACCACCTGGCAACGGGGTCTGATTCCATGCCCTCTAGATCACACATCCACAAGCTCTCACGCTCAAGCAATAGAACAAGCACACCCATGGACGTGGGGTATTATGCTCCGGTGGCTCGAACCACGTAAATCCCTGTGTTCATCTGCTCCCTCGAGCTTAGGTTGTGAAGGTTGCCAAGCCCCCTCTGGAAAAAAAAAAGAACCTCACGGGATGATTTCGAGGAGGCCAGGAGGAGTGTTGCAGTTTGCACTCCGATATTTGGCGCGCCAGGTAGGGGGTGCTTTCTGCGCTCTCCTTGCGACCATGGTGAACATCGCTTCTCATGGAGAGCCTTCTCGCTCACCTCGCCGTCATCTCCAGATGGGAAACGACGAAGCTACCTCCCGCTCCAAGTCGGGCAGGTCTGGCCAAGCCGGCAACCAAGCGGTCGGTGCACTCTATGTGATGTACGGGGGTTCTTCCGATGTCTAGTCCAGATGATCTGTCAAGACCCTCCGTCGAGCAGTGATGGCCACCGCTCCAGTCCCAGGGCCGGCGCCACATCGCAAATGGATGGAGACGCAGATCAGCTTTGACACCTCCGACTTCCCCAAGAACATGGCAGGCGCCAGGCAGCTGCCTCTCCTCGTCGCCCGGATCATCTCCAACGTGAAGCTCTACCACGTGTTGATCGATGTCGGGGCGGCCATCAGCGTTATCATTCTCGCAGCTTTCAAGAAGCTGTGCATCCCTATGTCCCAGCTTACTGCCTTGAGACCGTTCTCGGGGGAAGGTCGGGATCCCATCTTCCCATGCGGTAGTATCTCTCTCACCGAGACATTCAGGACGCTAGAGAACTACCGTACGGAGAGCGTCGTCTTCAACGTCGTGGAGGTCAGCCTCCCCTTCAACGCCATAACCGGTAGACCAGCTATGTACCGGTTCATGGCAGTATCCCACTACGGCTACCTAGTCTTGAAGATGCCAACTCTGAGTGGTGTCCTCAAGATTCGCGGTGAGCGCACCGCGGCTGTCC
Source organism: Neostapfia colusana (assembly GCA_030760725.1). Lineage (NCBI taxonomy): Eukaryota > Viridiplantae > Streptophyta > Magnoliopsida > Poales > Poaceae > Neostapfia > Neostapfia colusana. Next base: position 26,198,985 of record JASWHV010000011.1, read on the forward strand.
TAGCGTTGGAAAAGCTCCAAGTGCTGGCAGCAGCACAAGAGGCCGTCTCCGGTCACGCAGAAGCAACCCGGTCGCCTCCAAACATTTGTCAGTGAGGGGCGACATCTGCACCCCGTATGCAGCCCTCGGACAATGAAGACGTACCAGTCGGTCCTGATGCTGCCCAGACCACCCAAATCGCTGGGGGCCTCAGAAGCAAATAGGAAGACTTGCTCGTCACCTTACTCCAGGCCAATGTCGACGTGTTTGCCTGGCAACCGTCAGAAATGCCTGGGATCCCTAGGGAGGTGATTGAGCACCAACTGAAGATCCACCCTGATGCCAGGCTGGTCCAACAGAAGCCTCAGAAGCAGTCCATTGAGCGGAAAGACTTCATCCATGAAGAAATCAAGAAGCTGATCGATGCAAGATTCATCTGAGAGGTCCACCATCCACAATTGTTGACTACACCACCCTCAATAAGCCATGTCCGAAGGACCCATTTCCTCTCCCCGTATAGACACAAAAAGTCGACTCTACATCTGGCTGTGATCTATGTGTTTCCTAGACGCATATTCAGGCTTCCACCAAAGACTCATTCCTAGGGAAGACGAAGAGCACACTGCCTTCATCACAATAGACGATCTATACTGTTATGTGTCCATGCCTTATGGTCTTAACAATGCACTTCCCACTTTTGTGCGTGCAATTCACAAGACGTTCAGGAACATCATTCGGGACCTGGTTGAGGTTTATGTCAATGATATTGTAGTAAAGGTTAAGTCACAAGAATCTCTGCTCGAAAACCTAGCCCTAGTCTTCGACAGACTGCGTTCCACATGCACGAAGTTGAACCCAGACAAATGTGTCTTCGGGGTCTCTACCGGGAAGCTGCTCAGTTTCTTGGTCTCACACCTAGGGATCAAAGCTAACCCAGGGATGATTAAGGCCATAGAGCTGAAGTGGCCCCTGCCCGCATCAAATACATGCAGAAGCTTACCAGATGCCTGGCTACGTTTAGTCGGTTTATCTCTAGACTGGTCGAGCTGGCTCTTCCATTCTTCAAGCTTCTGCGCAAAACTGGTCCATTCGTATGGACCGAGGAGGCGGATGTGGCGTTCCAGGAGGTGAAGAAGTTCCTCACAACACTGCCAATCATGGTGGCCCCTAAACAAGGTGAGCCACTACTCCTATACATCGCTGCCACAACTAAGCTCGTGAGCATGGTTTTGGTCATGGAGCGGCCATAACTCCATCGACCTCAAGTCCCAGAAAAGGCTCCTGCTGCTGTCGGTCTGAATCCCCAGGGCCCAGACTCTGCAGGAAATCTCTAGGAAGGGGAAGTAATCAAGCCCCAAACAGGAGGACCTAATGATCAATGCATATCCGGGTCCAAGCTCTTGGAATGCAGTCCTGGACCCGGGGGCCTGGGGGCCTCGGTTCCCGGACCTCCCCAAGAAGAACTTGTCAGGTCTCATCCATCTAGACCCGGCAACCGGCGCGCGTCTAGGTCCGAGCTCCTAGAATGCAGTCTCGGACAAAGGGGCCAGGGACCCCCGAGTCTCGGACCACTCCAAGAAGAACCAGACGGGTCCCATCCATCTGGACCTGGCAACAGGCGTGCACTTGGGTCCAATCTCCCAGAGTGCAGTCCCGGGCCTGGGGGCCGGGGGTCCCCGAGTCCCAGACCTCTACTAGACGACGCTTCGTACCCCTCTGGGAGGGTCCGAACCATCCAGCGTCCGGTCTACTTCATCAGTGAGGTCCTCCACGATGCCAAAACAAGATATCTGGAGGTGCACAAACTGCTCTATGCAGTCCTTGTTGCATCAAGGAAGCTGCGCCATTACTTCCAGGCTCACAAGATTTCGGTGGTTACCTCGTACCCAGTGAGAACCGTCCTCCACAGCCACAACGCCACTGGAAACATAGCTAAATGGGCTGCAGAGTTGGCGGAGTTCGAGCTGGACTTCTTACCGCGCTATGTGGTGAAAAGCAAGGCATTAGCTGACTTGGTGGTAGAGTGGACTCCACCACCATGCCAGCCAGGTGTCCAGGACATCGGTGAACTAGAGCCTAGGGCTTATCACTGGGCCCTACTGGACTGTTTACTTCAACGGGTCCTCAGGAAACGGGGTGCTGGAGCGTGGGTTCTGCTTATTACACCAACAGGAGAGCAGTTCAAGTACATGGTTCGAATTGACTTCAAGGAAACCAACAACATGGCGGAGTATGGGGCTCTCATCTTCGGTTTGAAAACCGCACTATCCCTTGGCGTCCAGCAGTTGTTGGTCAAGGGTGATTCTCAACAGATCATTAAGCAAGTCAAGCGAGAGTGTAGTTGCAATGACCCACAGCTTGGAGCTTATCTCCTCCAAGTATAGAAGTTGGAGAAAGACTTCTTATCCTTGGACTTGTGCCATGTTTTCCATGCCAATAGCACAATAGCCGATGACCTGTCAATGAAGGCTTCCACTTGGGCTCTGGTACCTGAGGGGGTCTTTGAAAGGAAGTTGCTGCGACATACCGCCTGGCCGGCTGAACCACGTGAAGGGGGCGGGACCAGCACCTGGAAGCTAGCGGTCCCGGCGCCCATATTACCATGGTGCCAGCCAAGTATCATAAGTGTCACCAGGGGCTCCGTGCGACCCGGCGTTCAAGATCCAAATGCTCAAGTAGATCCGATGCATGGATCACGGAGATCAGGGACTACTTGAAAGATAATTTCCTTCCCGATGAACATGTATCCACTGAACGGATCGCTCGGTTGGCTAAAAGATACATGTTGGTAGAAGAGGATCTCTACCGGCGTGGCGCTAATGGTGTCCTTTTGCGGTGCATAACTCGGGAGCAGCGCTGCAACCTGCTCGCAGAGATTCATGGAGGCGAGTGAGGAACCATGCAATTTCCCGCACGCTGGTTGGTAAAGCCTCCCGGCATGGCTTTTACTGGCCGGCAGCTCTCCAGGATGCCGTCGACCTGGTCAGGAGATGCAAGGCGTGTCACTTCCAAGCTAAGCAGATCCATAAACCAGCGCAGACGATGCAGATGATCCACCCCTCATGGTCCTTCGCTATGTGGGGGCTGGACATCCTGGGACCATTCCCAGATCCGTCGGAGGGTACCGGTACCTCTACGTCGCCGTAGACAAGTTTACCAAGTGACCGGAAAGCTACCCCTGTGGTAACCATCAACAAGCAGTCAGCATCAAAGTTCATCAAGTCAATCGTCTGCCAGTTCGGGGTCCCGCACAGAATCATCACTGACAATGGGACCCAGCTCACAAGTGCTGTATTCCAAGACTGCTGTGAAGACCTCGGCATCCAAGTTTGCTATGCTTCCGTTGCTCACCCAGAGAGTAATGGTCAAACCGAAAGAGCCAACGCCAAGATTCTCAGGGGACTCGAGATGCGCACCTACAACAGCTTGAAAAAACATGGTGCCAATTGGGTTGAAGAGCTTCTGTGCACGTTGGGGGCTAGCCGGACGCCCCTCAATCGCTCGACAGGGGAAACACCCTTATTTCTATAGTGTATGGGGCTGAGGTCGTCCTCCCCCCGGTAATCACCATGGGCTCATCCCGTATCCGAGCGTACGACGAAGCCACGCAGGACCAGCTCCGGCGTGAAGATATTGACCTTGTCGTTGAGCGGAGGCGGCAAGCAGATGTCCGAAATGCCCGATACCATAAAGCACTCCTGTAACACCCTCAAATTCATTTCCATGCATTGCATACATATTTCATGTAGAGAAACATTGTAAATGAAGTAGAAATGGAGAAAGAACTATAGAAATGGAGAAAGAACTATAGAAATGTAGAAAGAACCATAGAAATGGAGAAAGAACCATAGAAATGGAGAAAGAACCATAGAAATGGAGAAAGAACCATAGAAATGGAGGAAGGAACCATAGAAATGGAGGAAAACCCACCGAAATGGAGAAGGGAATATAGAAATGGAGAATGGGGCATATAAATGGAGAAGGGCAATGTAGAAATGGAGAATGTTACATAGAAATGGAGAGGGGAATTTAGAAATGGAGAATGTTACATAGAAATGGAGAGGGGAATGTAGAAATGGAGCAAGTGACATAGAAATGGTGAGGAATGGGAAAAGTGGTGCCACCTCTGTAGAGTGTAAAACTATCATGATAGCTGTGCTTCTGGTCACAAGCACCTGGCTAACTGACATGATTAGAGGGAAAGCTTGGGATGGTTATTTGGTATAGTTATGGTATGGTCATTGGGATTGGTTTTGGAACTGTTTTGAGTCATGAAAATGAGTTTGGCTTCGGTTATATGAATATGAGATGGTTATGAATATTTATGAGTATGAGATGAACTTGAGAAAGATTATTGGCTGGTTGAGACTTGATAAATGGTGAATTATGATGAAAGAATGTTGCTGATTACTTGGTTATATTGGGATTTAACTCACCTAGAAATAGTTGCTATTTTTATCATGTTTGTGAAATAAAATTTGCTTGCTGCAATGAGCCTTTTTATTTCCTACCTTATTGTAGGCTACATGTCATACTTTTCCTGCACTTGCTGAGTACGACATGTACTCACCCTTGCATTATCACATAAACATCATCTACAGGAGATGCGTACTTCGAGGACCATGTGGAGTACTAGGTGTGCGAGCTACCGTCAACATGCCTATGGAGTCAAAGATGGAGCCTGCTATCTTTAGTCACTTTCCGCTGTCGTTTAGAGTCTTCCGCTGCAAGAATAAGATAGACATTCATGAGTGAGACATTGAGTCATTGTAATAAAGTACTTAAACCCTATTTATTCGTGGTTATATTCTGAATTCAGTTTGTGGATTACATGTGTATGTGTAATGAACATCCTGGGCACACATATGTATTCACTTGGTTCTATTTTCGGAACCGGGTGTCACAGATTGATATCAGTGCCAGGTTGACCGTAGGAGGCAAGCCTAGGTAGAATGGACACTCTAAAGAACATAGGCACACCCCTCTAAACTGCTATTTTCAAAAATTGCTTGCTGCTGCACTTTAATTGTCAATTCAGCCACCGCAAAGTGCTATTTTCAGCCCCTCTTTTCTTCTTTTCTTGTTGGCAGCAACACTTTTGTTTGCTTGCTTCATAACTTCTGAAGTTTTGGAGTTATTTTCTTCTTCTCTAAAGTTTCTCATGTCTTATTTATAGATGCCAGTGATTAGGAGCACAGCACGCATAAGGACTCGTCGACCACCACGTGGGAGTGCACTTAACCCCATTGAGGTGTCCGATTGACCATATTGGGAAGAGGTGAAGATGGAATCTCATGATGAAGATGAAGTCAATAGATCCATGCATGAGGAAGAGGACCCGTAGGAGGTAGAACCATTCAAAGACGACATGGAGGATGATCCACAAGAACGGCACTGGTACGCACCTCAGGAGGAGTTTCACGTGGGCTTATACCCCGTGGAGCCTCATGAAGCTATGTCGGGAGGAGATGAACCCGAGGAGGAGCTCCCCGTGCTGAGACCAATAATGAAGGTGATGAATGGGCCAACCATTCAGTTCAAGAATTTCGGTCCGACAGAATGGAAGGAGGACACATATCTAGGGAGCTCAAAGAATTTCTGGATTGCTGCAGCTTATACCCGAAGTATCTTCTCAAGAAAGTCCCTCGTCTCGGACATGAAGAGTGGAAGGCTGACGTAACCATCCTATCTAACGGTAGGGTTGTCACCCGGCACTTCACACCCAGATGGAGAGCTACAAGGGCAGAAGCTATCAATGATGCTGCATGGGAAGCACTCACCGGACTGTGCTACGCCTTCCAAGAGCAGCTCGAGGACACAACTTTTGAACTGCACCCGTATCGGAAGAGTGGTACAAGGGAGATCATTGGACCACATGGAGGAGCTCTTTCCAACCCCTAAGCTTCTGACAAGTCTCAGAGGTTGCTCGTGGAGTTAGGAAACCGCTATGCAAGCGCACAAGAAGAGATCCGTTACCTCCGCAAGAAGCTGTATTTGCTGGAGAAACAAGAGGAGACTCGTGCCAACGCGGGAGCGAATGGAGCACCACCGTCATCTAATCCTACATGGACTGCCGACTCACCATGACGTGCGCCCATATGTGGACCACCCCCGTCACACGGCGAGAACAGCACCGGTTCTCACGATTAAGTTTAGGTTTCCATTGAATAAAGCTGTAATAGGAACGTTTAGATCGTAGTAGCTTGAATAAGAGTGGTGTGCTGAAGTTTTTGTGATGATTGATTGGTTTGTGTGCTGATGTGAGTTGTGGGACGCCTCGGCGAATGTCCACATCCACATATAGTGGAGAGATGTGAGATGCTTCGGCACGTGTTCACATCCTCATATAGGCTGAAATTAGTAAAGGAGTTGCATAGTTCATATACCTTGATGCATATAGTTGGGAAATCTTTTCTCTCAAATCTAAATTCTAGCTCCTACAAATATTGTATGTCCAAAAGTAAACCTTAAAATAAGGGGGTAGGCTTTCTTGCCAACCTTATTGTCTTGGATTCCCAAGGGATTGACATAATACATGGAATGGATTGGCTAAGCAAGCACAACATAGTGATCCTATGTGCTGAGAGGATCGTGAAGTTGACAAGTGAGCACGATACTCGTATTGAGTTTGAGGAAGCCCAACCGGCAACTGAGAAGGCAGCGCTGAACCACGTCAAAGAAGCGACATTGGAAAGCATTCCAGTGGTTCAAGAATATTCAGATGTGTTCCCGGAAGAACTTCCAGGTATGCCACCTGACCGGGACAATGAAATTGCTATTAATTTAGTACCCGGAACTGCACCTATAGCGAAGAGGCCGTATAGGATGCCCGCTAATGAACTAGTGGAGCTCAAGAAGCAAATTCAGGAGCAGCTAGAAAAGAGTTTTATATGCCAAAGCTCATCACCATGGGGAGCCCCATGCTCTTCGTAGACAAGGATGGGACCCAAAGGATGTGTGTGGATTATAGGTCTCTCAATGAGGTGACAATCAAGAACAAATACCTGCTGCCCCGTATAGAGGACCTGTTCGACCAAATGAAAGGTGCCCGGATTTTTCCAAGATTGATCTTCGTTCGGGATATTTCCAGCTGAAGATTAAGCCCTCCGACATACCCAAGACTGCATTTCGAACACGATATGGTTCATATGAGTATATCGTTATGTCTTTTGGGTTAACGAATGCACCCGCATACTTTATGTACCTCATGATCAAGGTCTTCATGGAGTACTTGGACAAGTTCATCGCGGTTTTAATCGACGATATCATGGTGTATTCAAAGAGCGAGGAAGAACACGAAGAACACTTGTGGCTAACATTGCAGAAACTGCAAGAGCATCAATTTTATGCCAAGTTCAGCAAGTGTCAATTTTCGCTAAAGGAGATATCGTTCCTAGGCCACATTATCTCTGAAGCAGGAGTATCGGTTGATCCCGGAAAAGTGGGAGATGTTTTGAAGTGGAACCAACCGAAGAATGTGAGAGATATTAGGAGTTTCCTTGGGATGGCTGGATACTACCGCCGGTTCATCAGGTATTTCTCCAAAATAGCGAAGCCTATGACTGAATTGCTAATGAAGGGGAAAGCATTTCAGTGGACACCAGCGTGTCAAGAAAGCTTTGAGGAGCTAAAGAAGAGATTAACCACAACGCCGGTTTTGGTATTGCCGGACGTGAGCAAAAGCTTCAACATATATTCTGACGCATTAAGACAAGGGCTTGGATGTGTACTCATGCAAGAAGGACAAGTGGTAGCCTATGCGTCGAGAAAACTAAAGAAACATGAGCTAAATTACCCCACACATGACTTGGGACTTGCAGCCGTGGTACATGCCTTGAAGATTTGGAGGCATTATATCTTTGGCCACCGATGTGAGCTCTATACGGATCACAAAAGCCTCAAGTATATATTCACGCAAACGGGTCTGAATTTGAGGCAACGTCGATGGTTGGAACTCATCAAGGATTATGATGTTGGAATCAACTATCACCTCAGAAAGGCCAATGTAGTAGCTGATGCGTTGAGCCGAAAGGGGGCATGTCACCAACTCACGGTTCGGGAGCTGCCACCTAAGTTGCGCAAGGAGTTCGAACGGTTACATCTCGGGTTCTTGAATGAGATGGAGGTGATAGAACTGAACTCCTCGCTGGAACAAGAGATACGAGATGGCAAAGCAACGGATGAGGAAATCAAGGAAAGAATCCGACTAGGCATAGAAAAGGATTTCAAGGAGGACGAGAAAGGCATGCTTTGGTTAGGGAAAAGGATTTGTGTGCCTAACGTGAAGCACATTCACGACACGATATTAAAGGAGGCACATGACTCGCCTTATTCCATACACCCCGGCTGTACAAAGATGTACAAGGACCTGAAAACTTGCTATTGGTGGGATGGTATGAAAAGGGACATAGCTGAATATGTTGCCATATGCGACACGTGCCAACAGGTGAAGGCCGAACATCAAAGACCCGCTGGACTGTTGCAGCCATTGAAAGTACCTGAGTGGAAGTGGGAAGATATCAGCATGGATTTCATTGTCGGATTGCCACGTACTCGGTCTGGTTACGACTCCATTTGGGTTATTGTGGACCGATTGACGAAAACAGCCCATTTCCTTCCTGTTAGGACCAAGTACTGCATCGCAGAACTAGCTGAGCTGTAGATGGAACAAATCGTGTGTCGCCATGGAGTTCCGAAGAGGATAGTTTCAGATCGAGGTTCTCAATTTACCTCTAGGTTCTGGAAGAAGCTGCATGAAGCCATGGGTACACGACTCAATTTCAGCTCCGCTTATCACCCGCAAACTGACGGGCAAACTGAGAGGACAAATCAAATTTTGGAAGACATGTTGAGAGCTTGCGCCTTGAAACATGGGCGTAGTTGGGATAGGAGCTTGCCATACGCTGAATCCTCGTACAATAACAGCTACCAAGCCAGCTTGAAGATGTCACCTTTCCAAGCATTATATGGTAGAAGGTGTAGAACGCCGCTGTTCTGGAATGAAACCGGAGAGAGCCAAGTGTTTGGACCCAAAGTGCTGCAAGACGCCGAGAAGCAAGTCCAAACGATACTAGAAAATTTGAAGGCTGCTCAGTCACGAAAAAAGGTTATGCGGACAATAGGCGAAGCAGGTTGACCTTCAAAGTGGGAGACTTCGTGTATCTTAAGGTATCGCCTATCCGAGGCCAATGACGGTTCAATGTCAAAGGCAAATCAGCACCTCGCTACATCGGGCCATTCAAGATTTTGGACAAGCGAGGAGAAGTAGCCTATCAACTAGAGCTGCCAACGCACCTCTCCAACGTGCATGACGTGTTTCACGTATCCCAACTCCAGAAGTGCTTAAGAGTACCGGAAGAACAAGTACCGATGGATGAGCTCGAGCTTCAAGAGGATCTGACCTACGTGGAGCATCCCGTCAAAATTTTAGACGTGAAGGAGAGGGTCACGAGGAACAAAGTGATCCGTTGGTGCAAGGTACAAAGGAGCCATCACACGGAAACCGAAACTACATGGGAGCGTGAGGAAGACCTCAAGGCAGAATTCCCTCATCTATTCTCCACTCTATCGAATCTCGAGGGCGAGATTCAGTTTAAGGGGGGTAGGTTTGTAACACCCTCAAATTCATTTCCATGCATTGCATACATTTTTCATGTAGAGAAACATTATAAAAGAAGTAGAAATGGAGAAAGAACTACAGAAATGGAGAAATAACTATAGAAATAGAGAAAGAACCATAGAGATGGAGAAAGAACCATAGAAATGGAGAAAGAACCATAGAAATGGAGGAAGGAACTATAGAAATGGAGGAAAAACCACAGAAATGGAGAAGGGAATATTCAAATGGAGAATGGGGCATAGAAATGGAGAAGGGCAATGTAGAAATGGAGAATGGGACATAGAAATGGAGAGGGGAATGTAGAAATGGAGAATGGGACATAGAAATGGAGAAGGAAATTTAGAAATGGAGAATGTGACATAGAAATGAAGAGGGGAATGTAGAAATGGAGCAAGTGACATTGAAATGGTGAGGAATGGGAAAAGATAGCTGAAATAAGCCATTCCCAAATTTCCCCCAAAATTTCCAAATTTCCCAATTCCAAAAAGGGGAATTTTCCCCACATTTTGGGGATAAAATCCCCAAGGCTGCCGCACCAAAAGAGATAAGTTTGTTAAGATCCAAAAAAATTGAATAGGACTCTTATTTGAGCTCCAATTGGAGTAGGACTCTCCTTTTCCCCCTTACAAATATAACCCCCACACCCTTGGCCGACCCCTCTCTCTTTTGGTCGTCCCCCCACTGCTGCCAAGCCCTCTTCCTTGCTGTCAAGTCACCAAGTTTCCCCCCTTGCCGGAATTTGGCCGCCGTCGAGCCCCACCGTCGCCGGAGAAGAAGCCCGACGATCTGTTCTGCTCTAATCTTCCATAGAAAAATTCCCCACTGCTGCAATTGCTAGGAGGAAGGCCCTGCCACCAAAAGGAAGTGAGGTAGGTCACCATTACCCATCTTACGACGTCGCCGCTGTTTCTATGCATCCGTTTTCTTCGCCCCCTTCGAGCAGAAACTTTTACGTATGGACAGATCGTGTTTCGATCGGTTTCTGATGGTGGAATTGATCTAGATCTTGAGTCAAGATCATCACCACGTCCACACTTGATCCCAGCACCCTTGTTCATCATAAAACCCCATGATGGCCTGTTAAAACATGCAAGAACACGTACAAACTGGTTTAATAAAACAGTACTATAGGATTTGCATTCATCTACCCCATTGCATCTTGAGTAAAGTTTGTGCATGATGTTTGATTGCTGTAAATTTTGTATGTGCGTGGTCTTGAATAGAGGGACAAGCTCAAAAAGCCATCTACGAGGATCTACAGCACCAAGACTTCAAGACGCTCGAACAGCAAGAACCACGGGAGCAAGGCAAGTGCCACTTGACCATAGTGATCCCATGTTTTGAAACTGTTTTGTTTGTGCAAACTCGTATGCTTGAGTCAACTTGATGGGATACCCTTTTATAGGAGTTTACAAGTTTTGTTAACCATCCCTGTCGCCGGGAAAGTTGATGAGTCGGGTATGGTCGTTTTTACCATTTGCTTCACTTAATTTACGGGATACGGGAAGCTAAATAAAATATGTCTAGCTACTGCACTCATATCAATAATGATGATGAGAACTTGATGATGTTAATAAGCATGGAATTGGGGAGATCTAGGCAATCTTGGTTCATGGATGTTTCTGAATGAGATGGTGGTTTACATGCCGTAGATCTAAGGACCGGATCATGCCAGCACATGCCAGGAAAACAGTGCCACCACAAGGCTAAATATGGGTGCGGCTTAGCTGACTAATTAGGTGTGTTGCTAGATTGTTATGGACCGTGGATGGCACGGGGAATGGGAGTCGAGAGGGACTGCGCTGGGAACTGCATGGCACAACAGGGGGCCCGTGGGTGTGAGAATGGTGATTCAAGCCTGCCGGTGAAACCTCAGTGAGTCCATACATCTAGTGGCCCCTTTGTAAAGGCTATTTTGTGATCTCTTGACCATACACCGACGGTTGTGTACTGGTATAATGGAGGTTCTGCAGTCACCGACGGGTGATAAAATCACAAACTTGTGGGTAAAGTGATGCCACCTCTGCAGAGTGTAAAACTATCATGATAGCCGTGCTTCCGGTCACAAGCACCTGGCCAACTCACATGATTAGAGGGAAAACATGGGATGGTTATTTGGTATGGTTATGGTATGGTCATTGGGATTAGTTTTGGAACTCTTTTGAGTCATGAAAATGAGTTTGGCTTCGGTTATATGAATATGAGATGGTTATGAATATTTATGAGTATGAGATGAACTTGAGAAAGATTATTGGCTGGTTGAGACTTGATAAATGGTCAATTATGATGAAATAATGTTGCTGATTACTTGGTTATATTAGGATTTAACTCACCTTAAAATAATTGCTGTTTTTATCATGTTTGTGAAATAAAATTTTCTTCCTGCAATGAGCCTTTTTATTTCCTACCTTGTTGTAAGATACATGTCATAATTTTCCCGCACTTGCTGAGTACGACATGTACTCATCCTTCCATTATCACATAAACATCAGCTACAGGAGATGAGTACTTCGAGGACCATGTGGAGTACTAGGTGTGCGAAGTACCGTCAACATGCCTGTGGAGTCGAAGATGGACCCTGCTGTCTTTAGTCACTTTCCGCTGACGTTTAGAGTCTTCCGCTGCAAGAATAAGATAGACATTCATGAGTGAGACATTGAGTCATTGTAATAAAGTACTTAAACCCTATTTATTTGTGGTTATATTCTGAATTCAGTTTGTGGATTACATGTGTATGTGTGATGAACATCCTGAGTACACATATGCACTCACTTGGTTCTATTTTTGGAACCGGGTGTCACAACTCCGGCGTTATCAACAGCAGTTCGAGTGGAGTAGACAGCTCGAGGTGGGCGACCTGGTACTGCGGTGGATACTTTCTCGAGAAGGTGGAAACAAACTCTCCCACACCTGGGAAGGCCCCTTCCGAGTAACACAAGTATGCTGTCCCGGGTGCCTGTGCCAAGCCATAGAGGATGGGGTACCTCTACCCAATCTTTGGAACATAGAACACCTCCGTAAGTTCTATGTTTAGCACAGTGGTGGGGTGCTATTTTCTCTGAAAAGGATGTCATAGCGTCCAGGAACAGCGCTTAGAACAGCTAAGTCCCGGAGGAATCCTGTCACTCTCAACATCTGGGATGGGTTGCTGTCTTCTAACACGGCCTGTTTCCTCCTATGAAGAAGATCCTAAAGTGAGAAAATTTTGCCTTGTCCTGTGCATTCCCCCTTTACAGTTTGTGCTTCCTCAAGCACATCAGCTGTAAACGGGCAAAGCCATGTACCCTTGGCCCTAAGATCAACCCTGGGGCTACCACGTGTGCTTGAGCTCCAGAGCCGACACGTCTGCCTCCCCTCTGAGCAGAGCTCCGGTGCTGACACGTGCTCCGGGTCTTGTCCGAACCTCCCTGCTGAGGTGAGGTCCGGAGCTGCCACGTGTCCCACGGCTCCTAGCCGCCTCCTCGTTGAGGACAGCTCCGGAGCAGACACGTGCCCTAGGCTCCGTCTGAAGCCTACCTGCTGAGGTGGAACTCAGAGCTGCCACACGTCACCTGGCTCGGGGTCCCCACCCTGCTGAGGGTAGCCTCAGAGTGCACACGCACCGCGGACATATCTCCTTTACAGTTTGTGCTTCTTCAAGCATATCAATTGCAAATAGGCAAGTCACGGGCCCTAGGCCCTGAGGTCAGTCTTGGGGTGATCACGTGCGCTTGAGCTCCGGAACCGGCGTGTGCCCTAGGTTCTGGTCCTAAGCCTCCCTGCTGGGTGAAATCCGTAACTATCACGTGTCCTCAAACTCTGAGCTGCCTCCCCGTTGAGAACTGCTCCGGTGCTGACACATGCCTCGGGCTCCGATCCAGGTCTCCCTGTAGGGTGGGGTCCGGAACTACCACGTGTTCCTAAGCTCCGAGCCCCCCCCCCCCCCCCCCCCCCCGCGGAGGACAGCTCCGGTGTAGACACGTGTCCTGGGCTCTGGGCGGAGTCTCCCCTCCGAGGAGAAGTCCGGAACTGCCATGTGTCTCCTTGGAAAGGGCTGGGGACAAGGGTCGAACTTCCTTCAGATCCTTGCGCTGCCGAGGATCTAGAAGAAGTGGTAGTCACACTGTCGGAGCACTCTGGGCCCTTACGCTGCTAAGAGGCACAAGCTCGAGACATCGGCAAAGGAGCTACCCATGTTGGCTAAGTCATCCCGGACCCTTGCGCTGCCAAGGGTCCGAAGTCTACATCTATGACATAGGACAATGAAAGACTTGAAACAAAGATGCTTTCATTAATAACAAAGTACTGGCGTACAAAAATGGATACAAGGCAACTAAGGAACTCAGCAGCTACAAGTTGAGTAATCTCCTGCTTCGTGGCCTGCCTGGTTGTCCCCCGAGCTGATCTCTACGCAGTGAGACGGTCACCTGCTATAAGACCAAAGACGGCAGCAACGCATGCTAGACCGAGGCAACAATGACATCAACTGTCATGTGGGCCAAAAACGCCATCTATGGAAGATTTTTTTGTCCACAACAGTACCTGGAGGAAGTCTTTATCACTCTGGAATTAACCTTTCTTCGGTATTGGCAGGAAGTCCTCCTTCGGCGAGGCACCTAGAGGACATGTCCCACACGACACTTGTGTAGGGACTCACTGCGAGTCGAGGACCCTGTCCCCGACGGCCTCCCCTACCACCGGCGCACCTTCAGGATGGCATGTGCTTCTATCTGAGGCCATCAAGGGGAGGGATTCACCAGAGAGCCTCAACAAAGGCCGCGCACATACAAACATCTCGCAAAAGTAGACAAAGAGGGCTACCAGTATGAAAGTATCTAGTGGGCAAATATGCCGGGAAGCAGGAACTTCCATTGCACAAGAGGAGAGCAAAGGCCACATGGTGAGAGGGGCTGCCATCCTACAACGAAAGGCCACCTTATATACACAGCCACTACCACTGGCATGGCAATAGGCACGGCGATTGGGTTTCCACCTCTGCACGCCGCGGGTTATTCGCCTTCCCCAACGGTGGGTAGGATCCAGGTCTACCCGTCAGACCCTGGGGGCTGGGAGGATAACCTCTTGGGAACGTCTGACTGTTCCCAAGGAGAGCGGAGCAACCAACTCATCGGTTGACGTAGGAAATGATCCAAGGCAACCCCTTGGGCATGGCGCCTAGATACTCACCTCCCCCGTAGATGTGGAGGACCCAGGTCCACCCGTCAGACACCGGGGGCCAAGTGAGTAACATCTTGGGGACATTAGGCGGTCCCCAAGAAAGGAGGCATGGTGGAACTGCAGCAACTAACCTGTTGGCTGCCACAGAAAGTACCCCGAGGCAACCTCTCGAGCACGTCACCTTATCACTCAACTCCACCAATGACAGGTAGGACCCAGGTCCACCAGTCAGAAACTGGCGGGACAGGCGAGTAGAAACTCGGGAACGTCCGGTGGTTCCTGAGGGAGGTAGTGCAGTATTCCAGTGGCCTATGGGCTGCCGCAGTAATTACCCCGGGGTGACCCCTCGAGTGCATCGTCGTGACCCATCAAGTCAGGAGTAAACGCGACGACACGCTGTTGCTTTGACTGAATACGCCCACTATGCCAAGGACGTACATCCTTTTCGTCTCCTCGGTTCAACCACTCGTCCACTACGTGAAAGTCTTGCCACCACTTTGGTTTCCGAAGCACAGGTTCAAAACCACTATGCGGGAGAGATGGGGGCCCCACCTGCAGGATCAGTGCCTTCCCCGAGATGGGCTCGGGGGCCATTGTCGGTGCTATGCAGACCGGGTACCCCCGCATAGTGGGTAAAAGACAGCCTGGGCCCCGTCTCCCTGCTGAGGCGGGCCCCAGCATGAGCCACGTACCCTGGGCCCCATAGTCAGCCCTGGGGCTACCGCGTGCGCTTGAGCTCCTGAGCTCACACATGCCCTGGGCTCTGGCCTTAGCCTCCCCATTGAGGTGAGGTCCGGAGCTTCCACGTGTCGCCGTCTTCGAGCCACCTCCCCGAAGAGGACAGCACCGGGCCTGGTACGTGTCCCGAGCTCTGACCTAAGCCTCCCCGCTGAGGAGAGGTCCGGAGCTGACACGTGTCCTCCGGCTCCGAGCTGCCTCCCTGCTGAGGACAGCTCCGGTGCTGACACGTGCCCCAGGCTCCGGTCCAAGCCTCCCCGCTGAGGTAAGGTCCGGAGCTGACACGTGTCCCATGGCTCCGAGCCGCCTCCCCGTTGAGGATAGCTCTGATGCTGACACGTGCCCTGGGCTCCGGTCTGAGTCTCCCCGCTAAGGTAAGGTCCGGAGCTGCCATGTGTCCCCAGACACCAAGCCCATCGTAAGGGCTCTAGAGCCACCACATACCCCACGATCCTTCATGGGCCGTGGGTCGACGATGACAAGAAGGAAGTTGACACGACCCCACGGTCTTGTCGAGCCAGGATCACGCTGAGGGGTACTGCGTTGCACAGCACCGGATAACACACATTAAAGGTACAAAGCGGAAGCGAAATTTTATTACATAAACAAGTTTATGAACATGTTTACAGCAAAATATGTCCAGTCTACACTCACGGGCGTAGACTATGCATCAAGTTCACGTTCAGCCCTTGAACGTGTCCTTGCTAGCACACACACACACTAACTCTACGGCGTGCACGACTCCCACTCGACGGGGTTCCCCTCCTGGGGTTCTGTCTCCTCTTCGGGAGTCCCTTCCTCATAGAACCCTGCAAAAGCTTCAAACACAAGCAGTGAGCACGAAGGCTCAGCAAGTCTGACCCGTCTCACCTAAACATGGAACTTCTACATGAGGGGTGTTGGGTTACATGAGGTAAAAATCATTTGCAAGGACTCGCCTAATTAGTAGAACCTTACTTTCAAGTTTTAGCAGCAGGTTGTGCAGAACCTTACGCTAAGGCACATGAGAGAGCCGCAATCAAACAAGAAACGCATTTCTCTCATGTACTTTGCCCAAAGTTGAAAAGAACTTTAGTTAGCTCTAAACTACAGCATATCATTAACAATCAATGTCCATCATTCAATCAGCAACATTTTATCATGTGACTAGCCTGTTCTTTCTACGTCACTGTACAGTGAACAAGTGGTACTCACTGACCGCGAGGGACGGCGATTATAATCGATTTACACCTGCAGGGTTACCCGAACAACCCGTCACGTACGCCCGTACTCGATGTTGCCTACAACAACCATCACGGACGCCGTACGCAACCACCTTTCACCTGTCAGCCAAATATTGAACCGGTCCCATCGTCCCGAGCAAGAGGTCTCTGCACACGCATCTCAGTGCCGCCAGCCGATTTACACCTCGAGCTCTCAACCTACCCTCTGAATGACGGTCAATGCCTCAATACCCAGCTACCAGAGTTACATCAGTTTCCCGGTTCCCATATAGCCGGTAGGTCTTCGGTACTGTTCTAGCTTGTTCAACAGGCCCGCACACAGCTCGGTCCTCAATCGACACAAGCGGAGCTACAGCACACAGGCCCCAAAGTCCTGCTGCCCTTACTCTCCACTTGGTCTCATTTTCTTGCCATGTGTTTCATGTGCTATCACTACCCGAGTCGAGTGCCTCTAGCCTATGCTCGCGAGTAGTTCCAACTACTCGACTTGTACCAAATCCTACTCTATCTTAGCATTGCAGTAGCTAACGGGGTTTGCCATCCTAAACCCAACCCATGGTTTTCTTGGCTATGCAGTTGAGTTTCCAAACAAGACTCTAATGCAAGGAATAAAGTAATCAAGTATGTGCTCAAAACAATAAAAACATGTAAAAGGTCAATGCAAACCGGAGCTTGCCTTGCTGCTCTTGGTCGTAGGCTAGCTGTTCCTCCGGAGTACAGAAGTCTAGGACTTCAGGTTCCTCCTCGACCTTAGCGACTACATGATAAGAGAGGTACATGTATTAATTTGAATGCATTTGTATTAAATTTGAACTTGTGAAGCTTATAAGTCCCACTAGACAGACTCAATGACTTTGAAACTTTTACTGTGGCTTGGTTACAACCTAAACAGAGACTTGGTCAAGTTTTAGTTGCAGCAAAGCTCATTTGAGCCCTCCACAATTAATTATGTCCTTGACCTTAATTGGAACTCTTAGGGTGCTCTAAGGATTTTCATGAAACAAACTATGACTTTCTGAAAACTAAATTTTCAGAGGGTTCTAGTGCAGTTGGTCTCACGTAATTTGAAGGTTCCTACCTAAAGATATGAGCTAAACAATTTCAGAGAAAATTCTGAAAATGTTTCTGAACATTTTCTATTTTCTCTGGAACAGTTTCACTAATAACACCATTAGATGGATTAAATGAGCACCAATTGGTCTGAAGTTTTTATGGTAGTTCAGGTATATTTTGGTGAACATCCCAGCCAAATTTCAGGATTTTCCTCTAAAGGATTCTCCAGTTAAAATTCCAAACAGTTTAAATTTTGAGGAATTAATTCTGGAGAAATAAGGAATTTCATGAAGTGAAACTTTATTTTCTGGAAAGTACTCATAGAGCTGAATCCAGCAAAATTTGGTTCACTCAATTTGGAGCTTTCTAGCCAAAGTTATGAGGATTTGAAATTTGGAAGAATTCTGAAAATCAGGGAAAAAGTTTAACTCTCGGGGGCCCACGGGGACACGTGTCGAGCGCGGAGGTGTCAAGCACACCGAAGCTCACAGGGTATTTGCGCACCAGCACAGCTGATCCCGGCCACACCCGATCCCGATTTAAATTCTTCAGCCGCTGACACGTGGGCCAGCCGGCTTCGTCTTCCTCCCGCCGTTCTCCCGCGCCCGCGCCACCGACCTCGCCGGAGCAGACTCGGGGCTCGACGGCTCGCCGCTGCCGGACCTCCCATGGCCTGAAACTCGCCGCCAGGGGGTTGTCGACGTCGAGGAACACGTCGGTGGTGTCAGGTCGGGCTGGGGTTGACCGGAAATAGCCCGGCGACGTGCCGCGGCCTCGGTTGAGGTTCGGCGCCGTCGACCGTGGGTTCTAACCCGCCAACACCTCGAACAAACGGTCCTACAGCATCAGTGTACCTCTAGGAAGCTCGACAAGGTGTCAAAAGGGTTCAGGGATGGCGGCAAGTCGGTCGGCACCATGTGACCGATCGTGCCCGCCATGACCTCCCTCGATCGAGCTCGAAATTCGTCACTCCTAGACAGTTTTACGCCACGGATGTAGAAAAGAACTTGATCGCCGGCTAGTCCAGCGTCTATGTGCAAGACTTGATAACCTCCGAAAGATCATAGAGCGAGAATTTAAAGAAACTGTACCGGAAGCTTGGTTTACGGTCGCCGAAGCAAAAACTGGAAATTCTCTGTGGATTCTTCACGGTTTGCTTCCAAACTTGGAGGAGGGCAGCACGGTGGTCGCGCGCTTCTGTTGCCTCTCTTGCTGGACCGTTAAAACGCCTGTGGAACGCTGTCCACGGGCGCCTGACTCTCAGCTGAGGCTAGGTCGCCGCGGTGGCGATCGTTTTCGGGCAAAGGAGGTCGGAGCTCGGGGTTTCTAGCGTTGGGGAGGTGGATTGCGACCTCAGGTTGCTGTCTAGCAGCTCAGGAGCGAAGGAGGAGATTGTTTTGCTGGTTTTCCTGATTGAGCAGAGAGCTGCGGCGAGAAACAATGCCGCTGCTCGGGTTTGCCCGCGAGAAGATAAAGCCGGCCGACTCCTGCTCGGCTGAGGCAGTGCCGGTCGTGTTGGGGCGCGAGCAAGCCGCCCTGGGCTCCAGCGCGCGGAGAGGGGAAGCAGCTGGTGGCGCCGGTAGCTGCTCGGTGGCACAGACGACAGCTGCTCGGTGGAATTTCCCACCGAGGCTGTGACTTTGTGTGCAAGTTTTGCCTCCTTCTCTCTATGACATGTGGGTCCCACCCGGGGTTTTAACCTCTGAAATTTACTCCTAATCACTGTTGTAAACAGTGAGCCCCAAAATACCCCTGGTGATTCAAATTATTCACCCATGAGCCATTTGAATTGATCAAAGTTCAAATTGGGTTTGATTTGAATGAATTTCAGCACAAGTTCAGTTTTGAATTCAAATAAAGTTTGAATTTGTCCCATTTAGCTCATGTCAAGATCAACTCTAAATGGAGTGAAAATTGGTGTGTGAGCTCACAAAAATGTGCTGAATAAGAATATGCCTCCCACTTTTGAATTCATGGGATAAAAACAGTTTGAATTTGAATATGGTTTCAAACTGCCCTCTTTCTAGTTATACCCAAAATGACCTCAAAAAGGTTTTGAATTTGGGTGAAACTTGGCATGGACATTCTTAGCAATGTGTAGGAGTTTTCATATGTCCAGCCCACCTATATCACATGTGGGAAATACCACTTTGGCAATATGTGAGTTTGTTTTCTAATGAGCATGTTGATGGTGGTTACTTGCTCTTCATTTGTGTTCATCAACTTTCCTCAAATGAGGTGTGTGGTGTGGTGATGAACATTTCAAATATGGGTCAAAAACTGAGGCCCTTACATTCCTCCCCCCTTAAAAGAATCTCGTCCCGAGATTATAAGGTGAAAATGAGAGAGAGGACGGTGGAAAATTACCGGATATGCGACGCGAAAAAGTCGGGGTAGTTAGCGCGAAGAAATTCTTCGCTCTCCCATGTCGCTTCGTCCATGGAGTGATTACTCCATAGAACCTTGTAGAACCACAACGTACGGTTGCATGTGGTTCGGGCCTTTTCATCAATAATCTGCACCGGTTCCTCTCGATAGGTGAGATCCGGTTGCAGTTCTTCAATGTCTTCCAGCTGAATGGTAGTTGATAGCTTAAGACACTTCCTCAGCTGGGCAATGTGAAAGACGTCGTGCACACCGGAAAGTGCTTCTGGTAATTTCAGCCGGTATGCCACTGATTCACATCTTTCGGTAATCTGGAATGGACCGATGAATCGGGGTGCCAATTTTCCTCTCACCCCAAATCTGTTTACGCCCTTCATTGGAGATACCCGTAGGTATACGTGATCTCCAACTTCGAATTGTAATGGGCGCCTTTGGTGAGCCGATCGACGATCACCCACACAGAATCATGTTTCTGCAAGGTGGTGGGTGAACCGACGACGAAGTCCATGCTCACATCCTCCCACTTCCAGGCAGGAATGCCCAGTGGTTGCAGCAGTCCCGGTTTCCGCATGTGGTCTGCCTTCACCCTTCGACATGTATCATACTTGGACACGTATTTTGCAGTTTCTCGCTTCATCCGTGTCCACCAAAACTTGCTTCTGAGTTCTTGATACATCTTGTTGCTGCCGGGGTGAATAGAAAATTTTGATAAGTGAGCCTCATCAAAACTTTTCTTCCGTAATTCCGGGTTACGGGGTACGACGATCCGGTCCTTGAACCATAGGACGCCGTCTCCGTCCTTCCGGAAACATTTTAGCTCCCCACTATCTACCCGTCTCCGGAAATGTGACGTGCCCTTGTCATTCTTCTGGGCTGCCGCTATCTCTTCACGGATGGTGGGGATCAAAGATAGGTTGTAGAGAGCTCCGTGTGGAATCACATGTAATGGTGGTTCGCTCTCTTCCAACGGTGTGATGGTCAGATTATTGACGTGTGACTTGCAGCTCAGCGCATCTGCCACTACGTTTGCCTTGCCCGGATGATAATGGATCTCTATTTCGTAATACTTTATCAGTTCTAACCATCTTCGTTGCCTCATGTTAAGCTCTTTCTGAGTGAATATGTACTTGAGGCTTTTGTGGTCGGTATATAAATGTACGAGGTTACCGAGTAGGTAGTGCCTCCACATTTTGAGTGCGAGTACCACGGCAGCGAGTTCCAAATCGTGTGTTGGATAATTCTGCTCATGGTTTCTAAGCTGCCGTGATCCATACGCGACCACTCTTCGGTCTTGCATCAGCACACATCCAAGCCCAATGCCGGATGCATCGCAGTACACATCGAACGGTTTTGTTGTGTCTGGCTGCGCCAAAACCGGTGCCGATGTCAGGTGCTTGACTAAAGCCTTGAATGCTGCTTCACATGCTGGACTCCAAACATATTTGGTATCCTTCTTCAGCAGCTCTGTCATTGGCTTGGCAATCTTTGAGAAGTTCGGAATGAATCTCCGATAATATCCCGCGAGTCCGAGGAAACTCCGTACCTCGTGAACAGTTCTCGGGGATTTCCAATTCAGCACTTGAGTGATCTTGCTCGGGTCCACAGCGATACCCTCCGCTGAGATGATATGCCCGAGAAAAGGCACTTGCGATATCCAAAACTCGCATTTGCTGAATTTCGCGTATAACTTGTGGTCCCACAGCCGTTGCAAGACTATACGCAGATGCTTCTTTTGATCTTCTTCCGACTTGGAATATACCAGGATGTCGTCGATGAAGACCACGACAAACTTGTCCAGCTCCGGCTTGAATACCGAGTTCATCAAGTACATGAAGTGAGCTGGAGCATTGGTGAGACCGAAGGACATGACCAGGTACTCATAAAGTCCGTACCTTGTTGAGAAAGCTGTCTTTGTAATGTTCTCAGCCCTTATCTTAATCTGATGGTACCCGGATCTTAAATCCATCTTGGAAAAGATCTTTGCTTCGACCAACTGATCAAACAACATGTCGATCTGTGGCAATGGGTGTAAAGGTCCCAAAAAGGTGAATACAAAGAAACATGAGTTGGCACTAATGTTGGAGTTACGTGTATGAAAAAGGGGCTTAGTTGAAACTTTTTCCACATGTGATAACATATGTGAGATTCTTCTAAACAAACTTAGGGTCACTGCATGGGTGGACCTCATGTGGATTAAAACCACAGAAATGAAGAACTCAAGTGCAAAGGAAGGGTTTAAAAATCAGAATTGGAACTAAAGGACCAAACCAAATTTAAATGAGGAAGGACACAATAGGGATTTAAAACTGTTGTGCTCAAACTCATGTTTGCAGCAGCTAACACAAGAATCAAAATGCATATTTGGATTCCTTAGGTCCAAATAAGTGGGGAGGCAAAGTTTCATTAATTTTTGAAAAGGTTTGCTACCCATTTTTCCAAATGGAGTCAAATGTGCAAAGAATTCAAATAAACATTTGAATTTGCATGGAATTTGTCCAAACTATTCAAATGAGCTCAGTTTCCAACTTGTAAACAATTGGGTTGGATAATTGTCAAATTATGGAGATCTTTTTGCAGGGAAATTGAGTGGGGCCCACCTGTCATGGGGGGAATAGACCTAACACTTAAGTTTTTCTCTCTGTTTCTCACCCCACCGAGGTGTAACCGCGGGGCGACACCGAGCGGCCGACCCTTCGCCCAAGGCTCCACCTCGTGCTCTTCGCCTCGGCCGCTGGCAGCACGGGAGTCGGCGGCGCCTCTCCACGTGATTCCTCCCGCGTTGACAAGGTGACCACGGGTGTTCCTCCTCCTCACACGCGCGTTCTCCCGAAAAATAAAACCGAGCTCGCCGCTCCTCTGGAAAGCCATCGGGAGCCAGCTAAACCGCGCCACAGCGCCTCCCTGAGCTGCACAACGACGCTGTGCCATCGTTCCGCACCTTCTGAGCGCGAGAGTTAGCCATCCGGGGTGTGTTTCGAGCGTTAAACGCCTCACCCGCGGCGAACCACAGCCAGCCGACGATCAGGCGCACGCGGGCAGCCTTCCACAAGGGTTGTCACGTCCGAGCAAGCCCGGCCACGGGAGCGCGCCATCATGCTGCTGCTCTCCTCCAAAGCCTGGAGCAAACCGTGGAGGATCGGCGGTCAATTTGGAGATTTTGTCTCGTCGACCTCAAACAGAGCATCCGGTAATCGCCGCCAAAATTCTCGCTCTCCAATCCTCTATAGCTTGTCAAATCCTGCACACACGAGCTGGGCTAGCCGGCGATCATTTCCCATTTTGTGACCAATGCCTGAAAACTATTGTGCACGACGTATTTCACACTTTTCCACGGCGGTTATGGTGGGGCGGTTCGGGCTCCCGATGAGAGCTAGGTTAGGGCCATTTGCAGGCTGCTTCACCACCCGGACGATCCTCCCTGGCGTCCACTGGTGTTGTAGCGCCGTTCCACCGAGGTCTGGGCAGGCTAGGATGACCGGTCGACGTTGCCGAACTGGTCCAGAGCCGCCGCGCTGTGGCCAGCTAGGTTAGAGCCATCGCCGGCCGGGGAAGAGGGTTCCATTGTGTTCAGCACGTGAAATTAGGCCCTAGCAGCGAGGGAGGGCTCGGGGGATGGCCGGGAGGCCGGAATCCGTCGAACTCCGGCGAGCCCGGCGGCGCGCGGGCGTGGGGGCCGGAGGTAGAAGACAACCCGGCGGGTCCCGCCTGTCAGCGACCGGGAGTCGAAGTTCTGATCGGCTGTGGCGCTGGGATCGCGTGTGGCGGCGCGGGAAATACTCAGTAGCCCCGTGTGGCTTGCCCCGACGCGTGACACCTGTCCCCTGGACCCACAGCCCGTATTTGAACATTTTGGGAAATTTTCAGTTTTCAGTTCAAACTTTGAATAGCTACAACTTTGTGTAGGACAATCCAAAAATTGTGAAACAAATTTTGTTGGATTCCTCTGATAGAGTACTATCCAAATGTAGAACCCAAGTTGTATGAAACCCTTTATTTACTTCTGTAAAATTCTTTAATGCTTTTTAGCAAAAGAATTTTAGAGGGAGTTTGGTTAATCCAAAAATCCTAAAATTTTGCCAGAATAGTATTTAGGGTATTAGTGAACCCCTGTAAAAGTTTCAGCTCAATTGGAGTTGATTTGTCAGGGAAATTTAGATTTGAAGATGCTGTATTCAAATAATACAGAAACATTTTCAGAGAATTTCCGAAACTTGGAAATTCAGTTCTGGGCAGATCTTAGCTCCAAAAATGCTAGGAAAATTCATGCAAACTCTATGATCTATAATTGAAATTGTGATTCACTAGTTTTTGCATGAACATGGGTGGGATCTCAGAATTAATTCTTCTTTGCTTAATTGCTTAGAAAATTATTCTGAACAAACCACTCAATGAAAAGTGCTAATTTTTGGTCCAGAGGACTTTCTTGTGACATGGAACTCAGATGAAACTCCTCAGCTCCATTGGAGCCCTGGATCACCCCTGTGCTTTTAACCTCTTTAGGTGATCAATATAGAAGAGGGGGAAGACCACTTAGCATTTAATCATGTGTTTAGATCCAAACCTAAACCACTAGCACCAGTGTCATTTTAAATTCTTAAACAGAGTTAAGTTTTTGAAAACTTGATATTAGGACTTGTAGCAAAGTCTTTACAATTAAACGATATGCATACTCATCACGTGTAGTATCTACGTGGAGGAGTTGAAGTCATGGGAGTAGAAATCAAGGAAGGAGGAAAGAGGTTGATCAGGCACCAAGTGGTCTTCACTAACTGCATATATATATATAAGTCACCTGCAAAACAAAGGCAAGCCCCGGTTTGCATCAAATTTACATGTTGTTATTTGTATACACTTCATACGTCTAGCATTTTATTTATTGCATTACGTCTAGATGGTATAAAACTCCAAATGCATGCCCCAGAAAACCCTGGAGTTTAATGTAGGATATGTTATCAATTAATTATAACTGCTGTTCTCAATAAAAGTGGATTAAAAGAGGCATAACTCGAGTAGGCAGATTCCTACTCGTGAAATGGGATTAAGGGGGATCAATAGGAAGAGTTGGGAATTGATCCTCATAGTTGGGAATGGAGACCGGGCAGTGGATGGAAGGTCAAGGACGTGGTCCTGTGAGCCTAGTCTATGTCTGAGTCGATTAAGGCCCGTTCTCGTGTGCGGCCCCGCTGGACAAGTTTGAGATGTGCACCGGATGCATACTGGCAATATGGGACCCCGGAAACCGATGTAACATGTTAACCTGGGTGTCGAGACATACCTCACCTTCTGATGCCGATGCTAAAAGGATAGAGAAGTTGGCTCTACGAGGGTTTGCCGTAGAGGGACTTAATCCCAGTCGGTGGGACCGGTTCGACATTTGGGTGTCGTGTGAAAGGTTGCCACGTACGACGTCAGTGACGGTTGCTGTGTGCAACGTCGGGTACGGGCGTACGTGTCGTGTCAACCGGGTATTTTTGATTGCAATCACCGTCGCTCGCGGTAGTGAGCATACTTGTACACTGAGTCGTGACGTAGTAATAAACCGGGAAATATTTAATATGCTTCGTGGGTAATCCTCATAATGGAGATGAGGAACGGTCAACACTTCACTAAATTTAATTTCCACCTTGGGCTAGAAGCGTCGAGGCAAAGCGTTTCTTGTTTGATTGTGGAGTCTCAAGGTTGATGGCACAAGGTCAGTATGAGTCTAGGGTAGCTCACTAAAGTTACTTTCACCTCGGGCAAGTGACATCGAGATGAAGCGTTTCTTGTTTGATTGTGGAGTCTCGATGTAAGTTGCGCGAGGGTTATAGAAGTTGCTTAAAACTTGAAGTAAGGACTCTCCTTTAGCTCAAAATCATCGTTTGTGCAAACCTCTGTAATCAGCCCTCTATTTCTATCATGTAGAGTTTCATGGCTAGGGTGACGGGTCAGTCTTGCTGAGCTTCGTGCTCACAGATACTGCATAAGTTGTTTTGCAGGTAATAACTGTAGGCTGATATGTACGGGTGCCCGATGAGGCTCGGAACTCCCCGAGTGGTGAACTCATGGCAACCCCTGCTGCTGCTATCATGACAGTGTTGCTAGCGAGAAGGGTCGGCGGGCTGGACACCGTCTCTGTTGCTTAGCATAGGTATGAGACGTGAGTTGTAATAGTCTTCCGCTGTAGCATATTTTTGAGAAGTATTTGTAAAATCAACACTTTGTAAGCTGCCGCTTGTTTTATGTAATATGATGCTTTATTATGTGTGCTGTTGGGTGCCGCATCGCACGGCACCACCCAATGTGATCCCCGGGCGAGGTGCCCCATCCCCGTGAGTGATCGGGACAGCGGGGTCCTCACAGCGTGGTATCAGAGCCGCATTGGTAATAGCACACGGAATAAGGATTGTATTACAACAAAAACTTAGGATACGGTGAGGAAACGATATTAGGCCCACATAAGGACTATAGTAGTATAGTTACTTAAAGTGGCAGAACTAACTTATGCGTTATAATTCTGAATTTTGATTCTGTAACGACGCACCTACGTTCTGGTAAGAATGGTAAGGAACGCCACCAAAAGCGGTTCAATTTCGGTTAGCTCCCCTGACGAGGAAAGTGGTTCAGGGAAAGGTCTCACAGCTTGGTGTGAGACGTTAATATGAACTCTTGGACTCTTCATGTTCCTGAGTTCATATGAAACGCTGATCCCTAGCGTGCATTAGGCAAGTAAGTGGAGACCCCATCGTGTGGTCAGTAACGCGATAGTATGGTCTGCTGGAAATAGCCCAGGAGGACATACGCAGCGCTTGCCATCGGCGTGCCCTGCAGGGCAGTAGGTGGTATCCGTTGGGTTGATAACATTCCCAACCGTGACGACCCGTTCATGATATACTCGGGTTCCCCGTCGTGTGGTGTTGAAACACGATCACGTACCTTGAGACGTGACTTAACTCAAGGACGGCCGTATGGCAATGATACGGGCGTTTGTATTTACTTTTAACTATAGAACTGCCTGGAATGAAACAACCCTTGAGTGCACCACTATTGGGTGTCTTCTGCAGGTACTAACCACGTACGTATCCCGTGTAGTACACGTGTGTGAGAGACCGTTTAGTGCCACTGATTATACATACATACCGGTATAATCCAGTTTAGGATTTTCTTTTGGAGAGACAACGTAGTACCGACGTTGTTCTTACGGTGCATCGACACCGTACCACACATAATAACCTCTTCCCTATGAAGAAATGATTCATGAGCTAACTTTCAACTAAAACTGGAAGTTTGAAACGAATATTAGTTACTGAACTCTTCTTTTGAACTAAGATTCAAATGAGAGAGTGTCTAGGTGTTAAAGATTTCAAAAACAGAGTGCTCTGTTTCTGGCAGAAATTTTTGCTGGACTTTTACAGAGCATAACCCTGAGTAGCTTTAACCAATTAAGGTGTATGATACAGTTCTGGAAAGATTTTCAAGTGCTCTACAACTTTCTTGTAGACCTCCAGAGAAAAATCACAGATTAAGTTGGTGGAAAGTTCAGTTGAAGGCAAACTGTTCAGAACCAGGACAGTAACAAAGCCTCTCTGAACCTTTCTGTTTTTAAGCCATAATTTCCTGTAGAAAAATCCCTAGGAGGCCTTTGGATACTAGTTGGAAAGATATTAAAGTTAACTTTAACTTTGATATTCAACTTGAGTTACGAAAGTGCTTTTAACTGGATCAGAATCTGATCTGTTTGAGAACCAATCAGTCGGCTTGTAAATCCGTGCTGTAGATACATCAGTTTGCGTCTAAATCGTTTTGCTTACATGTTGAGGTTTCATTATCAGTGTTACACTACTTTTTTATGGAATAAATCAAGTGATAGTGTTGAACTGATAATGAACTTTTGCAATTGCAGAATGGTGCGAACTCGTTCCATGAGTGAGGTGGGTGATTCCAGTTGTGGTCGTGGTGATAACTCTCCACAGCGGGAGCAGCGAGCTGCGCAACAGCAGCCTCCACCAGGGCCTTCACCCACGGTCACAATGGCGGACATTCTGGCTGCCATTACGGGTGCAAGCGATGAGCGAATCGACCTGCTCCGCACTCTGGTGATGAATACATCCCGTCAAGGGGGATGTCAATATGAAGGCTTGCGCCAACCTCAACTGAATTCCTATGTTGAGTTCTTGGCAACTCAACCACTGGTTTTCATTGAATCTGAGGATCCTCTGGTGGCGGATAGCTGGATCCGTACCATTGAGTCTAAGTTCGGCTTGCTCCAATGCACCGAACAGCAGAAGGTTGCATACGCAGCGCAACAACTTCACGGGTCCGCCAGTGCATGGTGGGCAAATCAACTCGCCTCCTTACCAGCTGGACAGGACTGTACATGGGCAGAATTCCGGAAGGCATTTCTCGCGTATCATGTTCCGTCCGGAATAATTCAGCGGAAACTTGAGTTTCTGGCCTTAAAACAAGGAGGAAGGGGTGCATACGAGCATTCGCGAGTATTCAACAAGCTGGCGCAGTATGCGCCTCAACATGTGAACACCGAAGCACAAAAGTGTGAATGGTTCTTCCGCAGCCTCAATCCCAAGCTAAAGGAGAGACTCGTTTTAGCTGATCGAAAGAACTTCAACGAATTGATGAGTGCTGCCATCATGGTTGAGGATGCTCAGCGGGAAGTTCAGGCTGAGAAAAGAAAGAACCATGTACCACCGGAGAGTAGCAGTAGTGCTCCGCAGAAATACAGGGTGGTAGACAGTACCTTGAACTGTCAGCTGATGCAGCCGGCTCGACGACTCCAGCATTATTCCAGTCGATCGTCCCAATACTCTGATTTCGGACAGCTGCAACAACGGTATATGCAGCCACGTTATTCTGCTCCTCAAGTGTTCTTGCCGCAGCAAGATACCACTAATGTCCATGCACAGAGCAACCAGGAACCGGCTGAGAAACCGTGCTTCACGTGCGGGTACTTGGGTCAGATCAGCAGAAAGTATCCAGAAAGGATACGCCACAGAGAAACTACACCGGGGCGGGGTATAAAGCAACCCCGTGCTCAGCTTCAAGGAACAGCACCAAAATCCGGGTGCATTTATCATACAGCTCTAGAGGATGTGCCAGATGGGGCACCTGTACTAGCGGGAATGTTCACCCTCAATGGACTGCCCGTGTTAATTTTATTTGACTCTGGAGCTACACACAATTTCATCAGCAGGTTGTTTGTGTGCAAAGCTGAGCTCTCCACCTCTACACCGAAGGATCACTACCTTATCTGCTCACCGGGTGGAAATATAGCTGGTAATGAAGTAGTGATCAAAGCACCCTTGTGCTTAGGTGGAAACTTATACACCACCACCCTCATTGTGTTAGAGGGGCAGAAGATCGACGTGATTCTAGGAATGGCGTGGATGAACTACCATGGGGTTGTTCTTGATATTGGTCCACGGATTGTTAGTTTGGACTCTCCAATCTACGGTCTCCAAACGCTCATACTTGAAGCCGTGGATTCTAAAAATCCAGTGGTGTACCACAGTGTGACCACGAAACTGGAGGATATTCTAGTGGTCCGTGAGTACCCAGATGTGTTTCCCGATGATCTTCCAGGGATGCCGCCTGAGAGGGATGTGGTATTCAAGATCGAGCTAGCACCGGGAACCACACCAATATCTCGGAGGCCGTACAAAATGTCTCCGAAGGAATTAGCTGAACTGAAAGAACAGCTAAAGGACTTAATGGACAAAGGGTTCATCCGACCAAGCTCATCGCCGTGGGGCTGTTCAGCCCTCTTTGTGAAGAAAAAGGATGAGTCACTTCGATTATGTGTGGATTATCGGCCGCTGAATGCAGTGACGATCAAAAATAAATATCCGTTGCCGCGGATCGATATATTATTTGATCAGTTAGTGGGTGCCAAGGTATTCTCCAAGATGGACTTACGGTCTGATTATCATCAGATAAAGATCAGAGCGGAGGATATACCGAAGACGGCTTTCTCGACTAGATACGGGCTCTATGAGTACCTAGCCATGTCTTTCGGGCTAACAAATGCACCCGCACACTTCATGTATCTCATAAATTCAGTATTCATGCCAGAGTTGGATCAGTTCGTCGTGGTTTTCATCGACGACATTCTCGTATACTCCAAATCGGAGGAGGAGCACACCAAACATCTCCATATTGTGCTCCAACGCCTACGAGAACATAAGCTGTATGCCAAATTCAGCAAGTGTGAATTTTGGATCAGCAAAGTACCATTCTTAGGCCACATTATTTCAGCAGAGGGTGTGGCCGTGGATCCAACCAAAATTGAGAAAGTCTTGAAGTGGGAGTCTCCAACATCGGTTCATCAAATCCACAGTTTTCTAGGACTAGCGGGTTATTACCGGAGATTTATTCCCAGCTTCTCGAAAGTGGCTAAACCAATGACAGAGTTATTAAAGAAGAGCAGCAAGTATGTGTGGACAGAGGCCTGTGAAGAGGCATTTCAAACTCTAAAGAAACATCTCACAACGGCACCGGTGTTAGCCCAACCGGATACAACAAAGCCATTTGATGTTTATTGTGATGCCTCAGGCATTGGACTTGGCTGCGTCTTAATGCAAGATAGACGTGTGATCGCGTATGGGTCTCGTCAACTCCGCAACCACGAGCAGCACTACCCCACTCATGACCTAGAACTCGCTGCAGTGGTGCTTGCGTTGAAGATGTGGAGGCACTATCTACTTGGAAATTTAGTGCACCTCTACACCGACCATAAGAGCCTCAAATATATATTCACTCAGAAGGATATCAATATGAGGCAGCGGAGATGGTTGGAACTAATCAAAGATTATGAGCTCGAGATCCATTACCATCCGGGCAAAGCTAACGTAGTGGCTGATGCACTCAGTCGTAAGTCCCACGTTAATAACATGGCAGTTGTTCCGGAGGAGGAGGAAGAACCAAGCTTGCGAGTGATTCCGTATGGGTCGTTGTATAATCTTGCTCTTGTGCCTACCATTAGAGAGGAGATTGTACAAGCCCAGAAGAGAGATAGAGGGATGCGGAATATACGAGCAAGGATTAAAGAGGATAAGATGAAATGTTTCCGGGAAGATGATCAAGGCGTGTTATGGTTTAACGACCGTATCGTGGTACCCCGGAACCTGAAGTTAAGGAAGAAGATCTTGGACGAAGCTCATATGTCCAAGTACTCGATACATCCAGGAAGTAATAAGATGTATCAAGATCTTAAAACAAAATTTTGGTGGACTCGGATGAAGCAAGAAATTGCCAAATATGTATCCGAGTGTGATACATGTCGGCGAGTCAAAGCTGATCATATTAAGAAAGCAGGAATGCTCCAACCGTTAAGTATTCCGGCATGGAAGTGGGAGGACATCAGCATGGACTTTATTGTCGGACTGCCTCTCACGTCCAGAAAGCATGACTCCATTTGGGTGATTGTTGACCGCTTAACAAAATCAGCCCACGTCATCCCAGTGAATACGGGATTCCATACTAAACAATATGCAGAGTTGTATCTCTCCAGAATTGTGTGCTTGCATGGAGTCCCCAAGACCATCATATCAGACCGAGGTTCAATATTTGTTGCTCGGTTCTGGGAGCAACTTCATGAATCTCTGGGAACAAGATTAATCAGAAGCTCAGCATACCATCCTCAGACCAACAGTCAAACAGAGAGGGTGAATCAAATTTTAGAAGGTATGCTGAGGGCATGTGCCATAGATCATGGAAAGAACTAGGATAACCATTTGCCATTAGTGGAGTTCTTGTACAACAATGGTTACCAATCCAGTATTAAAATGGCACCATACGAAGCACTTTATGGCAGGAAGTGCCGCACACCACTCAATTGGTGTGAATCGGGCGAGAGAGTGATTTTCGGCATTGATCTTGTAAAAGATGCCAAAGAGCGTGTCCAGCTGATTCAAGAGAACCTCAGGGCCGCTCAATCTCGCCAGAAGAGCTATGCAGACCAGCGACGCCGACCCTTGTGTTTTGAAGTCGGAGATCACGTCTATCTCCGAGTATCCCCGATGAAGGGAATTCATCGATTTGGGGTCAAGGGAAAGCTAGTGCCTTGCTTTGTGGGTCCGTTCCTTATTACAGAACGGTGTGGGCCGGTAGCCTACCGTTTGGAGCTGCCGCCATCCTTATCGGGCATCCACGACATCTTCCATGTCTCACACTTGAGAAAGTGTTTGAAGAAGCCGACGGACATCCTTTCGGAATACATGGAAATATTGCAACCGGACCTCGCCTACACCGAGAAGCCCATCAAGATTATCGACGAAAAGAGCCGGATCACTCGAAATCGGACTTTGAAATTTTACAAAGTCATGTGGAGTAATCACACACCGGAAGAAGCGACGTGGGAGAGTGAAGATTACCTCCACAAGAACTATCCGGAACTTTTGTCATAGATGTTGTAATTACCTTCCGTCTCATCTTTCTTTTGTAATCTCGGGACGAGATTCTTGTAAGGGGGGAGGATTGTAAAGGTCCCAAAAAGGTGAATACAAAGAAACATGAGTTGGCACTAATGTTGGAGTTACGTGTATGAAAAAGGGGCTTAGTTGAAACTTTTTCCACATGTGATAACATATGTGAGATTCTTCTAAACAAACTTAGGGTCACTGCATGGGTGGACCTCATGTGGATTAAAACCACAGAAATGAAGAACTCAAGTGCAAAGGAAGGGTTTAAAAATCAGAATTGGAACTAAAGGACCAAACCAAATTTAAATGAGGAAGGACACA
Organism: Neostapfia colusana; assembly: GCA_030760725.1. Classification (NCBI taxonomy): domain Eukaryota; kingdom Viridiplantae; phylum Streptophyta; class Magnoliopsida; order Poales; family Poaceae; genus Neostapfia; species Neostapfia colusana. The sequence continues at coordinate 26,231,873 of JASWHV010000011.1, forward strand.
ATAGGGATTTAAAACTGTTGTGCTGAAACTCATGTTTGCAGCAGCTAACACAAGAATCAAAATGCATATTTGGATTCCTTAGGTCCAAATAAGTGGGGAGGCAAAGTTTCATTAATTTTTGAAAAGGTTTGCTACCCATTTTTCCAAATGGAGTCAAATGTGCAAAGAATTCAAATAAACATTTGAATTTGCATGGAATTTGTCCAAACTATTCAAATGAGCTCAGTTTCCAACTTGTAAACAATTGGGTTGGATAATTTTCAAATTATGGAGATCTTTTTGCAGGGAAATTGAGTGGGGCCCACCTGTCATGGAGAGGAATAGACTTAACACTTAAGTTTTTCTCTCTGTTTCTCACCCCACCGAGGTGTAACCGCGGGGCGACACCGAGCGGCCGACCCTTCGCCCAAGGCTCCACCTCCTGCTCTTCGCCTCAGCCGCTGGCAGCACGGGAGTCGGCGGCGCCTCTCCACGTGATTCCTCCCGCGTTGACAAGGTGACCACGGGTGTTCCTCCTCCTCACACGCGCGTTCTCCCGAAAAATAAAACCGAGCTCACCGCTCCTCTGGAAAGCCATCGGGAGCCGGCTAAACCGCGCCACAGCGCCTCCCCGAGATGCACAACGACGCTGTGCCATCGTTCCGCACCTTCTGAGCGCGAGAGCTAGCCATCCGGGGTGTGTTTCGAGCGTTAAACGCCTCAACCGCGGCGAACCACAGCCAGCCGACGATCGGGCGCACGCGGGCAGCCTTCCACAAGGGTTGTCACGCCCGAGCAAGCCCGGCCACGGGAGTGCGCCATCGTGCTGCCGCTCTCCTCCAAAGCCTGGAGCAAACCGTGGAGGATCGGCGGCCAATTTGGAGATTTTGTCCCATCGACCTCAAACAGAGCATCCGGTAATCGCCGCCAAAATTCTCGCTCTCCAATCCTCTGTAGCTTGTCAAATCCTGCACACACGAGCTGGGCTAGCCGGCGATCATTTCCCCTTTTGCGACCAATGCCTGAAAACCATTGTGCACGACGTATTTCACACTTTTTCACGGCGGTTATGGTGGGGCGGTTCGGGCTCCCGATGAGAGCTAGGTTAGGGCCATTTGCAGGCTGCTTCACCACCCGGACGATCCTCCCTGGCATCCACTGGTGCTGTAGCGCCGTTCCACCGAGGTCTGGGCAGGCTAGGATGACCGGGCGACGTTGCCGAACTGGTCCAGAGCCGCCGCGCCGTGGCCAGCTAGGTTAGAGCCATCGCCGGCCGGGGAAGAGGGTTCCATCGTGTTCAGCACGTGAAATTAGGCCCTAGCAGCGAGGGAGGGCTCGGGGGATGGCCGGGAGACCGGAATCCGTCGAACTCCGGCGAACCCGGCGGCGCGCGGGTGCAGGGGCCGGAGATAGAAGATGACCCGGCGGGTCCCGCCTGTCAGCGACCGGGAGTCGAAGTTCTGATCGGCTGTGGCGCTGGGATCGCATGTGGCGGCGCGGGAAATACTCAGTAGCCCCGTGTGGCTTGCCCCGACGTGTGACACCTGTCCCCTGTACCCACAGCCCGTATTTGAACATTTTGGGAAATTTTCAGTTTTCAGTTCAAACTTTGAATAGCTACAACTTTGTGTAGGAGAATCCAAAAATTGTGAAACAAATTTTGTTGGATTCCTCTGATAGAGTACTATCCAAATGTAGAACCCAAGTTGTATGAAACCCTTTATTTACTTCTGTAAAATTCTTTAAAGCTTTTTAGCAAAAGAATTTTAGAGGGAGTTTGGTTAATCCAAAAATCCTCAAATTTTCCAGAATAGTATTCAGGGTATTAGTGAACCCCTGTAAAAGTTTCAGCTCAATTGGAGTTGATTTCATCAGGGAAATTTAGATTTGAAGATGCTGTATTCAAATAACACAGAAACATTTTCAGAGAATTTCCAAAACTTGGAAATTCAGTTCTGGGCAGATCTTAGCTCCAAAAATGCTAGGAAAATTCATGCAAACTCTATGAGCTATAATTGAAATTGTGGTTCACTAGTTTTTGCATGAACATGGGTGGGATCTCAGAATTAATTCTTCTTTGCTTAATTGCTTAGAAAATTATTCTGAACAAACCACTCAATGAAAAGTGCTAATTTTTGGTCCAGAGGACTTTCTTGTGACAAGGAACTCACATGAAAATTCTCAGGTCCATTGGAGCCCTGGATCACCCCTGTGCTTTTAACCTCTTTAGGTGATCAATATAGAAGAGGGGGAAGACCACTTAGCATTTTATCATGTGTTTAGATCCAAACCTAAACCACTAGCACCAGTGTCATTTTAAATTCTTAAACAGAGTTCCAGTTTTTGAAAACTTGATATTAGGACTTGTAGCAAAGTCTTTACAATTAAACGGTATGCATACTCATCACGTGTAGTATCTACGTGGAGGAGTTGAAGTCATCGGAGTAGAAATCAAGGAAGGAGGAAAGAGGTTGATCAAGCACCAAGTGGTCTTCACTAACTGCATATATATATAAGTCACCTGCAAAACAAAGGCAAGCTCCGGTTTGCATCAAATTTACAAGTTGTTATTTGTATACACTTCATACGTCTAGCATTTTATTTATTGCATTACGTCTAGATGGTATAAAACTCCAAATGCATGCCCCAGAAAACCCTGGAGTTTAATGTAGGATATGTTTTCAATTAATTATAACTGCTGTTCTCAATAAAAGTCGATTAAAAGAGGCATAACTCGAGTAGGCAGATTCCTACTCATGAAATGGGATTAAGGGGGATCAATCGGAAGAGTTGGGAATTGATCCTCATAGTTGGGAATGGAGACCGGCCAGTGGATGGAAGGTCAAGGACGTGGTCCTGTGAGCCTAGTCTATGTCTGAGTCGATTAAGGCCCGTTCTCGTGTGCGGCCCCGCTGGACAAGTTTGAGATGTGTACCGGATGCATACTGGCAATATGGGACCCAGGAAACCGATGTAACATGTTAACCTGGGTGTCGAGGCATACCTCACCGTCTGATGCCGATGCTGAAAGGATAGAGAAGTCGGCTCTACGAGGGTTTGCCGTAGAGGGACTTAATCCCAGTCGGTGGGACTGGTTCGATATTTGGGTGTCGTGTGAAAGGTTGCCACGTACGACGTCAGTGACGGTTGCTGTGTGCAACGTCGAGTACGGGCGTATGTGTCGTGTCAACCAGGTGTTTTTGATTGCAATCACCGTCGCTCGCGGTAGTGAGCATACTTGTACACTGAGTCATGACGTAGTAATAAACCGGGAAATATTTAATATGCTTCGTGGGTAAACATCATAATGGAGATGAGGAACGATCAACACTTCACTAAATTTAATTTCCACCTTGGGCTAGAAGCGTCGAGGCAAAGCGTTTCTTGTTTGATTGTGGAGTCTCGAGGTTGATGGCACAAGGTCAGTATGAGTCTAGGGTAGCTCACTAAAGTTACTTTCACCTCGGGCAAGTGACATCGTGATGAAGCGTTTCTTGTTTGATTGTGGAGTCTCGATGTAAGTTGCGCGAGGGTTATAAAAGTTGCTTAAAACTTGAAGTAAGGACTCTCCTTTAGCTCAAAATCATCGTTTGTGCAAACCTCCGTAATCAGCCCTCTATTTCTATCATGTAGAGTTTCATGGCTAGGGTGACGGGTCAGTCTTGCTGAGCTTCGTGCTCACAGATACTGCATAAGTTGTTTTGCAGGTAATAACTGTAGGCTGATATGTACGGGTGCCCGATGAGGCTCGGAACTCCCCGAGTGGTGAACTCATGGCAACCCCTGCCGCTGCTATCATGACAGTGTTGCTAGCGAGAAGGGTCCGCGGGCTGGACACCTTCTCTGTTGCTTAGCATAGGTATGAGACGTGAGTTGTAATAGTCTTCCTATGTAGCATATTTTTGAGAAGTATTTGTAAAATCAACACTTTGTAAGCTGCCGCTTGTTTTATGTAATATGATGCTTTATTATGTGTGCTGTTGGGTGCCGCATCGCACGGCACCACCCAATGCGATCCCCGGGCGAGGTGCCCCGTCCCCGTGAGTAATCGGGACGGCGGGGTCCTCACAATGGGTACTTGTTCTTGATGTTTACGGCATTTAATGGACGATAGTCCACACAAAGACGTAACGTCTCATCCTTCTTCTTGGCAAATAATGCCGAACAGCCCCATGGCGAGGAGCTCGGCCTAATAAAACCCTTCTCCAGAAGGTCCGTGAGCTGAGTCTTCAGTTCAGCCAACTCCTTGGGCGCCATCTTGTACGGCCTTCGGGATATTGGCATGGTTCCCGGTACAAATTCAATCTTGAACTCCACCTCTCTGTCGGGTGGCATTCCTGGTAAATCATCCGGGAACACATCAGGGAACTCTCGGACTACCGGAATGTCTTCCAATCTGATAGTTGTGGCTTGATAGACACTTAGAAGCTTTATTTCTGGACTGTCCAGAAATAATGAGTGAGACCCGTGCACTTCTGAGTTTAAGTGCACGACTCGAAGGACGGTGTCTAAAACAGCGCCGTGGCGGGTTAACCACGACATCCCTAGGATGACATCGACCTTCTGTCCCTCTAAGATAATGAGAGACGTGGGGTACACTCTACCCGCTAAGCATAATGGTGCTTTGGAAACCATTACGCTTGCTGAAATCTTCCCACCCAGTGAACAAATTAAATATGGACTATCGGTGGGTAGTATTGGCAAGCTGTGTTTAGCAATGAAAGCTTGGCTAATAAAACTATGCGTGGCGCCTGAATCAAACAGTACTATAGCGGGATGCTGGTGGACAGTGCCGGGCCTAGGGTTTGCCCGCCGCGCATTAGTAGGGTTCCGGGGTTGATTCCTCCCCGGAAACTGTGGTGCCACTCCGCCGCCTTGCCTCTCCGGGCAACTGCTCGCGAAGTGTCCTGGACGACCACACTTGTAACATGTGGCCGCTGCTGGTGTAGTGCTCGGGGGACGAAAGCCCGGCATGCGCTGCTGAGGTGCATACGCACACGGCATCGTCCGCTGCCGCTGTTGTTGTTGTGGAGGTGGTACTGGCAGTGCCGGCCTGAATGCCGGTGAAGAGTACGGTCGACTGCGGAACGGCCTCGACTGCTGTGGTGGCTGCCAGTGTGGACCTGATGGTGGGCGATTCACCATCCGAAACTTCTGAGAAGGACCGCCTCCTTCTCCGCTGCTTTGCGGCGCGCTTCGCTTTCGCTCCGCCGCCGCTAACTCCTTGCCGGAGTCCTCCTGAACAATCGCAGCATCAATGATGTCGTTGAGGCTGCCGCGATTGAACATCGCAAATTTGTCCTTCAGGAGCGGGTTAAGCCCCTGGTAAAAGTGGTCCCGGCGCTTCTCGTCCGTATCGGCGTGATACGACGCGTAGAGCGCGAGATTGTTGAACGCCCTGGAGTATTCCAGCGTGTTCCGGCTCCCTTGTTGCAGGTGTTAAAATTCCTGCGTCTTTCTTTTCATCAGACCTGGCGGTATATGATAGGCCCTGAAGGCCTTCCGGAACTCCGTCCAGGTCATCACTCGGTCGGTGGGCTGTGAAGCACAGAAGTTGGCCCACCACGCGCTCGCGGATCCTTGGAGCTGCTGGACCGTGAACTGAGTCTTGTGCTGCTCACTTATCTGGAGCAGCCCGAACTTCATCTCTATGGCGCGGAGCCAGTTGTCCGCGTCAAGAGGTTCTCCGCCCTTGAGAATACCGGGGGATGAGTAGCCAGGAAGTCGGAGTAGGAGCTCTGTTGATGCTCCTCCCGGTCTTGACGTCTCTCTGGGCGAGACGTATTGGCGATGAGAGTCTGCAGCAACTCCGTGTGCTGCTGATGTGAACCCGCCATTGCCGCGACGATGTCGGCCAATGTAACCGTTGGCAGTGGCGGTGGCGGTGTTTGCTGTTGCTGTTGCTGCTGCTGTCCCGAGGAGTCCTCGGGAGGTGGTTGGGAGGTCTCTCCCCCTTGACTGGTACCCCCAACATCAGGGTTGGCACGAGTACTCGTCATTCTGAAATTCAAAACAGCAGCAATTAGCACATGTCTTACTTAAAAATTTCCATATGCAACAGTAGGTATTGAAGTGACACATGAATAATTTGCACAACATTCGCATATATTGATAAAGCATAAACTTTATACAAGATACATTATTCTCGGATCTCCGAGAAGTCGTGCTCATGTCGTCACTACCTATACATACGCTACTGTCTACACAACATGTCACCGATTACAAAAGTTGGGTTACGCTACCGTAGCTGCCCTACTTGGCAACTGTAACCCCCTACTCGGAGTAGAACTCGACCTCCTGCGGGTCGTCCTCCTCCGGTACCTCTGCTGGTGGCTCTGGATCTACCACCTCTTCTCCCATCTCGGGTTCTCCCATTGCTGGAAGACCCAAGACCACCGGTACGCCTAACACCGGAGGTACGAGGTCCTGCAAAGCATGCACCTCGTCCATAGCCTGGTTGTAATCTTCTTCCCAGCCTTGCCCTTCCTCAATAGTGTCGTCTCGCTCTTGAGCAAGGTCCTCGTTCTGCTGGGTCAGGTTCTGTACCAGTTCTTGTAATGCCGTGATGTCAACACGGCTCTTTTTCCTTGCCTTCTTCAGACGACGCAACTGATTGTGTTGTTCATTCAGTCGTTTGATCGTCGGAAGGAGTACATTGCGGAGTGCGCTGTGAGCACTCTCGAAATGGTCTCCACGGCTCGTGCTCTCCTTGAGCTTTGTGGTGAGATGCTCCATATGAACAGCTTGGCTGTCCATCACGGCGTTTCCCGCCCTCATCTGGAGGCTAAGGTTTGCCTCCACGGGGTTGTACCTTGGGCAACTCGGGTCCGTTGCCTCCAGGTACCTCTCTGCCCACACATGCTGAGCCCGTCCCTCCACCGGAACGAGCGCGTATGGAGTGCCCTCCATAGGCTGTACGTGTAGTTGGCAGAAACGTGACATGGTGTCACGGGCTGCCACTTTCCACACCCCTTCCGGTTGTCTTCCTCTCACCGTAACGGTGAACGGCACCCAACCGGGTGGCGTAGGTCCTGCTGGGACCTCGACATGGATTGTCCACGTCTTGTTCCCCTCTTCGCCTTCTTCCTTGGCGAAGTACTGCGGCATCTGATTGTACCCGAAATATTGAAGCATACGCCTCAATGCTTCCGGATAGCCGCTACGGTGAGAACAGTGGGATACCACCCACCCGTTCTCCAACTGTTTATCTGCTGTCATCTGTAAAAATATATTTGAGAAATGTCAAATATTTATTTAAACAGTAAACCACTGAGTTATAACATAAGACATGTCATTGAACCCATAAAACTTGGAAACATAGCTCAAATTTTAAACAAATTTGACTACTGATCTGCTGTTCAACATGACAACCCTGACCAGTTTCCATATCAACCTGATTTAGGCCATGTTGATGGCAAAACCAATTCTGGAGCTCAACATCAAAGTTAAAGCTAACTTCAATAGCTTTCCAGAACTACCTCATTTTCTATTTTTGGATTTTTTATGCAGGAAGTTATGCTTAATTTACAGAGAGTTTGCAGAGAGTCTTTACTCTGTCCTGTTTTCTGGACAGTTTCAACTCTACTGCATTTTTCGATTGGTTAAGGGATGAAACACCTCTGGACCTCAACAGAAAAGTTGTAAAGCTCTTCCAAAGCTTTCCATAAATGTATCATATGACCCCAACATCGAAAGAACTCAACCTCTAACCTCTGATTAACTTCAGCCTTGATTCGGCTGAAAACAGAGTGCTCTGTCCTTAACAACCTATAAGTTGAAAACTTGTTAACTTTGAATATCCTGTTCAAGGGAAGGAGTTACATCAAGTTTTACTACTTTGGATCAAAACCTTCAAGTTTTTACAATGAAGTTGTTCATTCAATGGGGTGCGACGTCGATGTGTCACCAGATTATGTCAGTACTACGTCCTCACAAAGAAAAACCTATACCGGACTTAGCCGGCTTCGTTATTTCAGTGGCACCAACGTCACTCGCACACGAATACTACACGTCTACCGTTTCATGGTCAGGCTACCTGCAGAAACTCAAACAATCGTCAGACTCGGCTGCACACCGAGCCCGGAATCCATACAGTTCGTACACCCGGTCGTCATCACTCGCCCGGATGTTCTCAAGCCAAACACGCCTTGAGTTACGTGTTCACGTTTCACACCACGTGACGGGGTCTCCCAAGTTGCACCACGCACGCCAGCGACAAACGTTGCTCGAATACCCCAAACGACATGAAGAGTCATAGAGGATACCAAAGCGGGTCGGGTTACCTGCCACCCGTGGGGCTCCACCCTTCAGCTTGTGCGCACTGGTGGACAGCGCTTATGTGTACCCCCCAAGACATAAACGTCCCGAGATACACGATTTTCCGACATAAACAAATAGGTTAATATGCCACTTTCTATATGCTAATAACATCCTTATACGGGCTACTAACTCGTTCCTCACTGGATTTTTGAAAAAGATGACCCTTGCAGTGTGTTAAACCTCAAGCGAGCTCTGATACCAACGCTGACACGACCCCACGGTCTTGTCGAGCCAGGATCACGCTGAGGGGTACTGCGTTGCACAGCACCAGATAACACGCATCAAAGGTACAAAGCGGAAGCGAAATTTTATTACATAAACAAGTTTATGAACATGTTTACAGAAAAATATGTCCAGTCTACACTCACGGGCGTAGACTACGCATCAAGTTCACGTTCAGCCCTTGAACGTGTCCTTGCTAGCACACACACACACTAACTCTGCTGCGTGCACGACTCCCACTCGACGGGGTTCCCCTCCTGGGGTTCCGTCTCCTCTTCGGGAGTCCCTTCCTCATAGAACCCTGCAAAAGCTTCAAACACAAGCAGTGAGCACGAAGGCTCAGCAAGTCTGACCCGTTTCACCTAAACATGGAACTTCTACATGAGGGGTGTTGGGTTACATGAGGTAAAAATCATTTGTAAGGACTCGCCTAATTAGTAGAACCTTACTTTCAAGTTTTAGCAGCAGGTTGTGGAGAACCTTATGCTAAGGCACATGAGAGAGCCGCAATCAAACAAGAAACGCATTTATCTCATGTACTTTGCCCAAAGTTGAAAAGAACATTAGTTAGCTCTAAACTACAGCATATCATTAACAATCAATGTCCATCATTCAATCAGCAACATTTTATCATGTGACTAGCCTGTTCTTTCTACGTCACGGTACAGTGAACAAGTGGTACTCACTGACCGCGAGGGATGGCGATTATAATCGATTTACACCTGCAGGGTTACCCGAACAACCCGTCACGTACGCCCATACTCGATGTTGCCTACAACAACCATCACGGACGCCGTACGCAACCACCTTTCACCCGTCAGCCAAATATTGAACCGGTCCCATCGTCCCGAGCAAGAGGTCTCTGCACGCGCATCTCAGTGCCGCCAGACGATTTACACCTCGAGCTCTCAACCTACCCTCTGAACGACGGGCAATGTCTCAATACCCAGCTACCCGAGTTACATCAGTTTCCCGGTTCCCATATAGCCGGTAGGTCTTCGGTACTGTTCTAGCTTGTTCAACAAGCCCGCACACGGCTCGATCCTCAATCGACACAAGCGGAGCTACAGCACACAGGCCCCAAAGTCCTGCTGCCCTTACTCTCCGCTTGTTCTCATTTTCTTGCGATGTGTTTCATGTGCTATCACTACCCGAGTCGAGTGCCTCTAGCCTATGCTCGCGAGTAGTTCCAACTACTCGACTTGTACCGAGTCCTACTCTATCTTAGCATTGCAGTAGCTAACGGGGTTTGCCATTCTAAACCCAACCCATGGTTTTCTTGGCTATGCAGTTGAGTTTCCAAACAAGACTCTAATGCAAGGAATAAAGTAATCAAGTATGTGCTCAAAACAATAAAAACTTGTAAAAAGGTTAATGCAAACCGGAGCTTGCCTTGCTGCTCTTGGTCGTAGGCTAGCTGTTCCTCCGGAGTAACGAAGTCTAGGACTTCGGGTTCCTCCTCGACCTTAGCGACTACATGATAAGAGAGGTACATGTATTAATTTGAATGCATTTGTATTAAGTTTGAACTTGTGAAGCTTATAAGTCCCACTAGACAGACTCAATAACTGTGAAACTTTTACTGTGGCTTGGTTACAACCTAAACAGAGACTTTGTCAAGTTTTAGTTGCAGCAAAGATCATTTGAGCCCTCCACAATCAATTATGTCCTTGACCTTAATTGGAACTCTTAGGGTGCTCTAAGAATTTTCATGAAACAAACTATGACTTTCTGAAAACTAGATTTTCAGAGGGTTCTAGTGGAGTTGGTCTCACTTAATTTGAAGGTTCCTAGCTAAAGATATGAGCTAAACAATTTCAGAGAAAATTTTGAAAATGTTTCTGAACATTTTCTATTTTCTCTGGAACAGTTTCACTAATCACACCATTAGGTGGATTAAATGAGCTCCAATGGGTCTGAAATTTTTATGGTACTTCAGGGATATGTTTGAGAACATCCCAGCGAAATTTCAGGATTTTCCTCTATAGGATTCTCCAGTTAAAATTCCAAACAATTTAAACTTTGAGGAATTAATTCTGGAGAAATAAAGAATTTCATGAAGTGAAACTTGATTTGCTAGAAAGTACTCAGAGAGCTGAATCCAGCAAAATTTGGTTCACTCAATTTGGAGCTTTCTAGCCAAAGTTATGAGGATTTGAAGTTTGAAAGAATTCTGAAAATCGGGGAAAAAGTTTAACTCTCAGGGGCCCGCGGGGACACGTGTCGAGCGCGGAGGTGTCCGGCACACCGGATCTCACAGGGTATTTGCGCACCAGCACAGCTGATCCCGGCCACACCCGATCCCGTTTTAAATTCTTCAGTCGCTGACACGTGGGCCAGCCGGCTTCGTCTTCCTCCCGCCGTTCTCCCACGCCCGCACCGCCGACCTCGCTGGAGCAGATTCGGGGCTCGCCGGCTCGCCGCTGCCGGACCTCCCATGGTCTGAAACTCGCCGCCAGGGGGTTGTCGACGTCGAAAAGGTGTCAAAAGGGTTCAGTGATGGCGGCAAGTCGGTCGGCACCGTGTGACCGATCGTGCCAACCATGACCGCCTCGATCGAGCTCAAAATTCGTCACTCCTAGACAGTTTTACGCCACGGATGCAGAAAAGAACTTGATCGCCGGCTAGTCCAGCGTCTATGTGCAAGACTTGATAACCTCCGAAAGATCATAGAGCGAGAATTTAAAGAAACCGTACCGGAGGCTCGGTTTACGGTCGCCGGAGCAAAAACTGGAAATTCTCTGTGGATTCTTCACGGTTTGCTTCCAAACTTGGAGGAGGGCAGCACGGTGGTCGCGCACTTCTGTTGCCTCTCTTGCTGGACCATGACAACGCCTGTGGAACACTGTCCACGGGCGCCTGACTCTCAGCTGAGGCTAGGTCGCCGCGGTGGCGATCGTTTTCGGGCAAAGGAGGTCGGAGCTCGGGGTTTCTGGCGTTGGGGAGGTGGAGTGCGACCTCAGGTTGCTGTCTAGCAGCTCAGGAGCGAAGGAGGAGATTGTTTTGCTGGTTTTCCCGATTGAGCAGAGAGCTGCGGTGAGAAACAATGCCGCTGCTCGGGTTTGCCCGCGAGAAGATAAAGCCGGCCGACTCTTGCTCGGATGAGGCGGTGTCGGTCGCGTGGGGGCGCGAGCAAGCCGCCCTGGGCGCCAGCGCGCAGAGAGGGGAAGCAGCTGGTGGCGCCGGTAGCTGCTCGGTGGCACAGCCGACAGCTGCTCGGTGGAATTTCCCACCGAGGCTGTGACTTTGTGTGCAAGTTTTGCCTCCTTCTCTCTATGACATGTGGGTCCCACCCGGAGTTTTAACCTCTGAAATTTACTCCTAATCACTGTTGTAAACAGTGAGCCCCAAAATACCCCTGGTGATTCAAATTATTCACCCATGAGCCATTTGAATTGATCAAAGTTCAAATTGGGTTTGATTTGAATGAATTTCAGCACAAGTTCAGTTTTGAATTCAAATAAAGTTTGAATTTGTCCCATTTAGCTCATGTCAAGATCAACTCCAAATGGAGTGAAAATTGGTGTGTGAGCTCACAAAAATGTGCTGAATAAGAATATGCCTCCCACTTTTGAATTCATGGGATAAAAACAGTTTGAATTTGAATATGGTTTCAAACTGCCCTCTTTCTAGTTATACCCAAAATGACCTCAAAAAGGTTTTGAATTTGGGTGAAACTTGGCATGGACATTCTTAGCAATGTGTAGAAGTTTTCATATGTCCAGCCCACCTATATCACATGTGGGAAATACCACTTTGGCAATATGTGAGTTTGTTTTCTAATGAGCATGTTGATGGTGGTTACTTGCTCTTCATTTGTGTTCATCAACTTTCCTCAAATGAGGTGTGTGGTGTGGTGATGAACACTTCAAATATGTGTCAAAAACTGAGGCCCTTACAGAAGTGCGCTGTCAGGCTTCGCATTCAAGTGTGACGGGCCGAAATCTGCTCGCCCAGGATCTCAGAGGGTGGTGCCGCAAGATGCAACACCCGACAGAGCACAGCATAAGGAAAAACATTGTATTACATAGAAAAACAAACTGAATTTGTACAAAGTAGTACAAACCTTCAGTTTACAACTAAGTACAGAGTTTATAACAGCGGAAGCTAAATTTATACAACTCACGCCCACCTAACTAGCAAAAGTCGGTTGCCCAGCCCTATGAACAACCCACACTAGCTTCACTCCTCAGCTCAGCGCGGCATGTACGGCTCCGACTCAGCCGTGGTCCCGGACGGAGGGTAGCCCTTGCGGGTGGACTCGTACCCCGAGTCTGTGGGGGTAATCCTCTCCTGCAAACACTCAATAGCAGAAACCGTGAGCACGATGGCTCGGCAAGTCTTAACCGACTCACCTAAACATGAAACTCTACATGCAGTTCATAACCAACATGGGATGGCATATTGCAGCAAAGGACATGCCTACAAGTTCATTCTTAATTCCTTTTTAGCCTCAAGTTAACGGTTCATAAATCTGAAATTTAGTGAGCAATATTTGGTGGCACACATGTAGCAATACAATTTATACATAGCAGCAGAATTGAATCACAATATTCCATAATTTATCTACGTCACGATGCAGTAAACGAGCGGTACTCATAACCGCGAGGGACGGTGAATCGACTCGATATATACATGCAGGGATACCCGAATAGCATGTCACGTACGCCCACACGCGAAGCTGCACACAGCACACTCACCCCATGTCGTACGAGACAACCTTTCACCCAACAGACCAAACGTCGAACCGGTCGCACCGAAATGAGCAGGAAATTCCCTACATGGAGCATCTCTCTATGCCCGTTAGCAGATTTCCACCTGGCTGGCCTCAACCTACACCTATAAATCAGTGTTCTATGCCTCGACGCCCAGAAGTTTAGGTTACATCGGTTTATCGGGGCCCATATATCCGATATGCCTTCGGTACGTTCAAAACTTGTTCAGCAGGGCCGCACATGGATCGGTCCTCAATTGACACGGACAGGGATGCGCCCACAAGACTTCCTTTTGCTGCGCCCTATCCCCTGCCTAGTCTCATTTTCTTACTAAAGTGATCTCACATCACTCGAACGAATCCCGTGTGTCCTGAAACCTATACTCGCGTGTAGATTCCAACTACTCGACTTGTACCAATGGTCTATGATCATTAAGCACAGCCTGACTACTCGAGTACTTAGACACTGCCCTCACTCTTGTGGGAATAATCTGGTTATGCACCTGGGGTTTCATCCATCCTACACCTAATGCACAAATATACCTCAAGCTATGGGTATACAAAGAAAAACATTGTAAACATGTTAAATGCAAACCGGGGCTTGCCCTGTTGCTGCGGATCAGAAGTAAGTGTCTCATCAGGAAGGAGAAAATCCAGCACTTCCGGGGTCTCCTCGCCTTCAGCGACTACGCGTAAGCAAATTAACGATATGTCAACTTAAATGCAATGTTTGGAACTGAACATGTAGATACAATAACTCTAGCTAGCCCTCCCCTTTGACTCTAAAATTTTTATGGTGGCTTGGTAGGATCCTAACAAGAGACTTAACCAAGTTTCATCTGAAACAAAGTTCATTTGAGCTCTGTACAAATAAGAGTCTAATTGGTCATTACTAGAGCTTTTATGGATTTCCAGGACTTTTCATGGCTCAAACCATTACTTTATGGAAACTAGAGTTTAAGATGGTTCTAATAGAGTTGGTTTCATGTCATTTGAAGAATTCTAGAGGAAGTTATGCCCTAAACAAGATTTGAGAAAATCTGAAAATGTTTCTGTACATTTTTCCATTTTCTCAGGGCAGTTCACTTAATCACACAATTAGGGGGGACTAAATGAACTTGGATGGATCTGACATTTTTCCTGTCAGTCAAGTATTTCAAATGAACATCCTAGCCAAATTTCAGAATTTTCCATAAAAGAATTCTCCAGATAAAATTCACAACAGTTTAAAGTTTAGAGAATTAATTCTGGAAAAAGAATAAGTTTCATAAGCTGAAACTTGTTTTGGTGGATAGTACTCTAAAAGCTGAATCCAACAAAATTTGGTTCACTAAATTTGGAGCTTCCTAGCAAAAGTTATGGCTAGTTGAAGTTTGAACCAAATCTGAAAATCATAGAAATGTTTAAACTCTGGTTGTGGGCCCCACCCTTTAAGCCGGCCCACTGAGATCGCGGCCACACCGCAGCCCACGGGGTTTTACCCGTGCTGCCGCATTGGATCCCAGCCGCAAAACGGATCCCGGCTGGAAAACAGAGACTGACCGGTGGACCCGGCACCTCTTCGTCTTCCTCGCGACAACCCGCGATCCGCGCGGTGGCGCTTCGCTGAAGAGCTCGCCGCCGGTCGATCTACTGCATGACCTTCAACGAAACTCGCCACCTGTGCCCAACTTTGATCAGAGAACACGTTGGTGCACTCACCGCAGCTCGGCGATGGCCGGAACCATGCTCGCGATGGTGACAGCGGCGACCCTTACTCCGGTGATGTCGCCCAAGCTACCCAGGGCCCTATTTTTGGAACGGTTTCCTCCTACAGCTCCGTGGTGACATGCTGAGCACGAAATTGGACTCGGTTTGCCACGGAAACGACCAGAGCTAGGACCTCACCGTCGACCTAGGGATAAAACAGCGGAGACACGAAAAACTCGAATAGCAGCACAAAAACTCGATTGTTTCTGATGGTTTTTGATCCTAGGTGCCCATGGGGACGTTTATAACATGTAGTTAGCTTGGCATACGCGGTGGTGAGCTAATCCCCGCGAATTTTGGAGTTTGGAGCAGCTCGGTTCTATGAATACCAAAAAGTAAACGGGGAAATTATCCCCCGACAGGGCACGAATGGTTGTAGGGTTTTCACCGTGAGTTCGAGCAGCCTCTGGCGCATCTAGTTGCTGTTGACCGTCGGCCCTGAGAGCGTTTAGATCGGTGGCGCACCGAGGACCCGAGGAGGCGGTCGAGAGGTTGGTGTTTTCGTTCGAGCGGCGAAACAGAGCACGGGGTTTGTGGGTTGCAGCGTTGGGGTTGCCTTCGTTAGCAAGCAGCAGCTGCACGGTGCG
Source organism: Neostapfia colusana (assembly GCA_030760725.1). Lineage (NCBI taxonomy): Eukaryota > Viridiplantae > Streptophyta > Magnoliopsida > Poales > Poaceae > Neostapfia > Neostapfia colusana. The sequence goes on from JASWHV010000011.1 coordinate 26,247,443, forward strand.
CCAGCCCTTCGTGCGCTGAGGAGGTGGCAACCAAGCAGCTCGGTGGCGTCGTCCGGTGAGGAGGCTCGGGGGAAACAAAACCGAGCACTCAGTATATGGCGGTTCCCTCTGTTGATCAGGCTGACTGGTGGGCCCCCTCTCCCCCTTCTCTCAATTTCATTTGTTGCTGCAAATATTCCATCTACTCACACCTAAATTGTAACCTTAGCCACCAAGTCAGTGAGTAAATTTGAATTCACCAAATTGAAATTGGTTTGCCTACATTTGGTTCACATTTGAATTTGAAAATTCAAATCCAGTTTGAATTGATCCAAATATAGCTCCCGACAAGATGAACTACGATGAGGATGAAAAGTGGTTGGCTAACTCAGAAAATGTGCTAAGTTTAAATGTGAAGTCATCTTTTGAATCCATGTAATGAAAGTAGCTGCAATTTGAATTTGCATTCAAATTAGCCCTCTTTACAAATGTCTCCAAAAGTGCCTCAAACTGATTTGACTTTGCATGAGACTTGGCATGAGCACCCCTAAGAATGTTTAGGGACTAATGGAAAACCCATCCTCTCATGTTTATGTGTGTGAGCTCCTACTTTTTGGAGTTATGGGTATTTCCTCTAATCACCCCCTTGATTGTGTTTACTTGCTCTTCACAAATGTTCATGAGCTACACACCAAATGAGCTGTGGTGTGGTGATGTGATGAACATTTTAGCAAGTCAATTCTTGGGCTTTTACATCAAGGCTCGCGCCTTCTGCAGAAGCTTGGTGCACTGCACACGTCTCCGTCCCTTGCCCATTCGCCATTACGGTGACAAGACGGAACGGTGGGGCATGATAGCAGTACAGTGCTGCCCAATGGCACTAAGCCGCCCAAACAGGGCGATGAGACGTGGCGACAAGACGGCGTCTTCATCATCACCTAACATACGCTCAGGGACGCTCAGCACGCCGGACGGAGGGACTTAACTCTCCCGCCGGCTACTCTACTCAGAGGACGAAGCCCTAGATCGTGTATAGGATACTCAAAGCTCTGGGGCCACCTGTCGGGCCCAGACCTCATTGTAACCACCCCAGCGTTGAACTATAAAAGGACCGAGGTGACCATCCGGTAAGGGGTTCCGAGTCCACGCCCTCTAGATCACACATCGCACAAGCTCTCACGTTCAAGCAATAGAACAAGCACACCCGTGGACGTAGGGTATTACGCTCCGGCGGCCCGAACCACGTAAATCCCTGTGTTCATCCACTCCCTTGAGCCCAGGTCTCGAAGGGCACCAAGCCCCCTCTGAAAAAAAAGAACCTCATGGGCTGCTTCCGAGCAGGCCGGGAGGAGTGCCGCAGCTCGCACTCCGACAAGTCCCAAAACCAGTCCCAACGACAATACCATAACCATACCCGAATAACCATCCCGTGTTTTGCCTCTAATCATGGAAGTTGGCCTGGTGCTTGTAACTGGAAGCACGGCTATCATGATAGTTTTACACTCTGCAGAGGTGGCACCACTTTACCCACAAGTTCGTGATTTTGTCACCCGTCGGTGACTAGAGAAATCCTCCATTCTACCACTACACAACCATCGGTGTACGGCCATGAGATCACAAAATAGCCTTTACAAAGGGGGCTACTAGAATGTACGGACCCACTGAGGTTTCACCGGCAGGCTCGAATCTCCATTCTCCCACCCACGGGCCACCTTGTGTGCCATGCAGTTTTTAGGACAGTCCATAACAAGCTAGCAACAAACCTAATTAGTCAGCTAAGCCACACCCATATTTGGCCTTGTGGTGGAACTGTTTTCCTGGCATATTCTCGCATGAACTGGTCCTTAGATCTAATTCAAGCAAACCACCATCTCATTCAGCATAACCATGAACCAAGCTTTCCTAGATCTCCCCGATTCCATGCTCATTAACATCCTCATGTTCTCATTATCTTTAATATTTATGAGTGCAGTAGCTAACCAAGTTTATTTCAGTTTTCCAGAATCTCGTAAGTTATGCGATGCAAAAGAGAAAACGACCATACCTGACTCAACAAGTTTCCCGAGACAAGGGTGGCTAACAAAGCTAGTAAACTCCTACGAAAGGGTTTCCCATCAAAATGACACGAGCATGCAGTTTTCACAAGGAAAACAGTTCAAAAACATAGGATCAATATGGTCAAGGGGCACTTGCCTTGCTCCCGTGTTTCGTATTGCTCAAGCGTGTTACAGTCTTGGTACTGTAGGTCCTCGTAGACAGCCTCTTCAGTGTGTCCTTCTACTCACGATCACGTACATACAAAGCAATACAGCAATCAATGTCGTGCACACATTTTCTCAATATGTGATGATGTGGACGCATGAATATCCTAGAATGCAACTTATAGCGACTGGTTTGCAGGTGCTCATGCGAGTTTTAGTTAGTTTTAGTGAGGTTTTATGATGATTAGTGCTGCTGCAAATTAATTGGAACGTGGCTATGATCCTAATCACGGTATTAGATCAAACCATCATCAAACCTACACTGGGGGCTGTCCTACTTATGTGCAGTAGCCCTTGTTCACAGGGTGTGGTGCAACGGGTGTTAGAGATGACAGCAGTGATGTTGCACGAGAGGTGATAGGTCTTACCTCTATTCTTCCTCCTCTCCTTCTCTGCGGCTGGCCATCTTCTTGCAAAGGCAGCAGCTGAAGCTCCCCTTGATGATCAATGCAGTGGCTGGGGTTTTTCCTTGGAGAAGAACAGAGCTGCGGCCAGGGCAGGGCACTGGGGTCTTCTTCTCCGGCGACAGTGCAGCGGGGAAGAGCTTCGACGGCGGCCAAGGTGGCATCAGGGGCGGCGAACAGGGCTGGCAGCAAGGGGGGCGGCGACCAGGGGGATTTGGGCAGGGGTGGTGGCTAGGGGACAGAGCATTTTATTCATAAGGGGGAAAAACAGCCAAGGGGCTAGGATTTCAGCAATTATTCCTATCAATGGCTGGGATTTAATTTCGGAAAAGGTGGGGACTAGGGGCTAGAATTTTAGCAAATATTTTCAATCAAGGGCTGAGATTAATTGGGTGAGAGAAAATCTGTAGGGGGGATTTTTGGCAGTGGCTAGGGTTTTTCTCCCTAAGGGGGTGCGGCTAAGGAGGGGTGGGGAATCCATAATGTGGGAAGAAATCCCTATGGGAATTTTCTAGGGTTGGGGGAAATTAAGGGGGAATTAGGGGGAAATTAGGGGGGAATTTAAGGGGAAATTAGGTGGGAAGTAGGGGTGGCTAGGGTTTTCTTTCTCTTTTTTATTTTTCTTTCTCTTTTTATTTTTATTTATTTTTCCTTTTCTATTTTTATTTATTTTATTTCTATTTTCTTATTTATTTATTTGTTCCTATGCTCTTTATCTCTTTTCTTCTTCTTTCTAAATGCTTGTCTATATGCAATGCGTGATGATGAATATGAGGGTGTTACAACCCCGACGACAAGAAGGGAGCAGGCGCCGTGGCAGGCTAGGAATACGGCGACTCCATCAAGTGCCCTGTCCGACGTACGACGGGACAGGCCGTCCCTGTACCCATTATCTCCACTCCGTCTGTAATACGAGCGGATATGAGAGGGGTATAGAAAGAGGAGCCGGGCGATCCATTGGGGACAGGCTCTCACACTTGCAGAAGAACCACCCCCATTCCTGAAGAATGAACAGCAAAACACACCAGGCTGGATGTAGGGCATCTTACCCAAACTAGGATAATCCCCTTGTGTACTTAGCTAGGCCAACTCGAGGAAGATCGCGCAGCACATTAGTTACTAGTCAGAAATCCGAACACTGACAACTGCAGTCAACGTCAGCCAGGTGATAGGCGCCGGGTCGGACGACGGTGGAGACGACGTACAGGCCCTCCCATGGGAAAGACAGCATGTGTCTGTCCTTGTTGGTATGGATCCTTCAGAGGACTAGACCACCTGCTTGGAGGGCTCGGGGTTAGACCCACCGCTGCCGTTGCATTTGTTGGTATTTGGCCGACTGCAGGAGTGCGATGTCACGGGCCTCGTCGAGCTGATCGACGGAGTATTGCCTTGCTTGCTCGGATTCGGGTTTCATTGTACGCCTTGGTTCGGGGTGAGCCGTACTCCATCTCGGTCGGTAGGATGGCTTCCGCGATACCATGAAGAAGGGTGAGAACCCGGTGGAGCGGTTGGCAGTAGGCCTCCATGTGCAGATTGTGGCAGGTCGTCATTTAATTGATCATGAGCTCGGAGTCGCCTCTTACGTAAAGGCGTCGTACGTTCAGCTTGGCCACAATGCAAAGTCCATTGAGGAGGGCCTCATACTCCGCAATGTTGTTGGTTGGTCTTAAGTGCAGTCGCCACTCATATTGGAGCCGATCCTCTCTGGGGAGATGAGGACGACGCCGCTTCTCGCGCCGTTGATGGTCAATGACGCATCAAAGTACATTGTCCCGTACTCATGACAGATCGGGCTTGGCGCTACCTGCACTTCTATCCACTTGGCAACGAAACCAGCCAAAGCTTGGGATTTGATCGCCATCCGGGCAACATAAGATATGTTGTATCCCATGAGTTCTAGTGTCCACTTCGCGATTCTCCTGAACGAGTCTTGGCTGTTGATAATCGCCCCGAGCCCATGTGCGGTCACCACCCACATCTGGTGGCTCTGGAAGTAGTGCAGGAGTTGTTGCTTTGTTATGAGGATGGTGTATAGGAGCTTCTGCACATGTGGGTGGCGTGTCTCGCAGTCAGATAGAGCCTTGCTCATGAAGTAGACCGGCCTTTGGACCCGGTGGACATGTCCGGGCTCCTCTTGCTCCACAACGAGGGTGTTGCTGACCACTTGGCTGGTGTCCATGATGTAGAGAAAGAGCGGCTCATTTGGCTCGGTTGACGTTAGTATCAGAGGATTAGGGAGGAAAATCTTCAGATTGTCGAGGGCTTTCTGAGCTTCCTCCATCCATTTGAACGGTTGGGATTTCTTCAAGATCCTATAGAGGGGCTACCCCTGCCGGACGACGAAGCGGCTCGGGGCTGCGAAGCAGCCCATCAGTCTTTGCCCACCCTTAATGTCGCTGATGGGACCCATGTTGGTGATGTAAATCCCCAAAAATGCTAGCAAGTAATTCAGCAAATTCACACTTAGGAAAAATGAGGGGAATTAAAAACTTTGAGTTATAATGGTGTGAGTTCAAAATGCTGATTCAAATCTCCCAAAAACTTCCAAACACGGAGATCTAAATTTATAGTATGGGTCCCCATAATTCAAATAATAGCACAGGGAAATTTCAGCTCATTTGGAGGGGGTTTACTTTTTGTTTGGAATTAACGAGAGAGAGCACACAAATCTGAATTCAAAATTCAATTTCAAATTCCAACTTCACACAACTGCAAATTGGGTTTCACAAATGTGTTTCCAACATATGAATTAGCATCCATGCCAAAATTCAGATTATTTGAGTTTGGTTTGCTATGCATTTGGAGCAATGGAAGGAGGAAGATTCAAATTCAAATTCAAAGAGCCAAATACAGTTCAAATTCCACACCAGAATTTAATATATTTGAACTCCAAAATTCAAACCATAACTTGGTGTGGAAGTCTATCATTTAAGTGTGAGAAGCTGTGGGAAAAATATCAGTGAAAAATGGGAAAAAATTGAGGAGAGAGGGCCCACTTGTCAGCCACTCACAGGAGCAAGCTGCCTCTTTTCCTTCGGCCGGTCGCCGAGCGAGTGCTAGCGCTCGGGTGAACCCCGCCCTGACGAACTCACCATTCCACCTCATGCTCTGGCGATCAGACCGCGTGAAGGCTTCCTCCCCATGTCGTTCGGCCAGGCACAGAACCATTTCACCACCGTTTGCCCTCCCTCTCACGCGCGCTTCCTCTCTGTTCTTTCGCAGCTCGAGCGCATCTCGGCTCCCCGTCGCCTCCGTGATACAGGCCGCAACTCGGGCGAGCTTCCACAGCAAAAACACGTGCCATCCTCTCCTCGATCTTCCGGTGAAAGCCTTCCTCCATTTTGTTCAGTATCGAGGGAGTATTTTAGGGTTTACCGATCACACGTTTATAGCACCGAGAGGGAACTCGACTGAAAATTCTTGATGATCAGTCCACAACAGCTTGTGTTCATCGAAACATAGGTCCTAGACCCTCCTACGATCCTCTAGGATCAACAAGCACCGAAAACCATCAACCCTAGGCACTGTTCTTCGAGTTTTTCCCGTCGCCGTCAATTTTAGCCCTAGGTCGATGGTGAGGTCATAGCTCTCGCCATTTCCATGGCAAACTGAGTTCATTTTTATGCTTAGCATGTCACCACGGAGCTGTAGGAAGAAACCGTACTCCAAATAAGGCTTTATAGGGCTCGGGCAACATCGCCGGAGTTATAGCCGCCACTGTCGCAGTCGCCGACTAGTTTCTGGCCCTCCCTTGCCCTAGCCGACCCCCTCAACGTATTCCCCATGAAAACTTATGCCCAGGCGGAAAGTTCTAGCAAGCTCCGAGCACTGGTGCGACAGGCAGCGAGCCTCGCCGGAGTACGCCGCCACGGGGAGCGTGGGCGTTGGGAGGTAGACGAAGGGTGGCGGGTCCCAGCGGTCAGCCTCTGTTTTCCTCCGCGGGGTTCGGGTTGTGGCCAGGATTTCGTGTGGCTGCACGGGTAGAACACCGTGGGCCTCGGTGTGCCTGCGATGTTAGGGCCCAATTCAAATGTGGGGCCCATGTTCAGGGTTAAACGTTTCCTGAATTTCAGATTCGAGCTGAACTTCAGACTTTCAATAGAAATGTCCAAAATTTGTGAAACAAATTTTGTTGAATTCCTCTCAACCAGTACTTTGCATAAATGCAAAGAAATTGGTCTGGAGATCCCTGAAATTTTCCCCAAAATTCTTCAAATTAGATTTTGGGAATTAATTCCAGGAGGTCCCTGTTATGGAATTTTCTCAAATTTGGCCAGAAGATTTCATAACTTTAATGATCTCCTGTAAAAATTTGAGCTTCATTGGATTAAATTTGCTAGGCCAAACCCTGATCCAAAGTTCAGGCCTTCATTGGAAATTCCCAATTTTAAACAGAAATTTTTCAGCTTTTCATACCAACATAAAAAATCCATTTCTTCCTGTATACAAATCAAAAAATTATGAAACAAATTTTGCTAGAACCAGAGAGACCTTCTTTATTCAGATTTTCCACTGTTAGCTATATCAAAGCTACAGAATGAGGATCAAAATTCAGAGGAGTGATGTGCTTGTGGGATTTTAGAGCCCACAAGCTTCCATGAAATTTCTCCCAATTTTGCTCAGATCATCCTCATAGACTTTAGTCTCCCCTGGAAAAATCCCAAAGCCAACTAAGAAACCTGAATAGCAGTAGCTAGTAATAGAAGTTTACTTCTTATAAATCATTATCACTTATACATATATTTTGTTGCATCTCATATAGTGACCGAACTTGAGGACCCTCCGGAGCCGTTGGAGGTCCTTCCACCAGAAGCTAACTTCCCGTTTAACTCACAACCAGGAAAGCCCTGGTTTGCATTTAATTACTTTTGCGAAGTTTTGCTTTGTATCACTTATGTCTAGGATGAAATGTTTGCATTAGAGTTAAGGAGATTGAAAACCCACTTGCATGACCTCTAAATCCTATGTAGGGTTGGGTAGTCTACAGCTCGATGAGTAGAGAATGCCGTGTTAATGTTCTTAGGATCTCGGTAGTAGTTGAGTAGTTGATATCTACTCGGGAGATAGGATTTTATCACACGGGGTAGAGGGAAACAAAGAATGGCTTAAGAATGTGAAATTGAGACCCAGCAGGGGGGATAGAATGCAGTGAGCGGAGGTCTCACGTGCGTAGCCCTGTTGGTGTCAGTTGAGGACTGAGCCATGTGCGGCCCTGCTGGACAAGTTTGAATAGTACCGGATGCATACTGGCTATATGTGAACCAGGAAACCGATGTAATTGGTTAACCTTGGTGCCGAGGCTTACCCATCCGTTTTATAGGAGTTGGTTTAGGGTAGCAAGGTGTAAATCTTCCGGCGGGCACAGACACGCTCCGCGCGGGAACCTCCTGCCCATTACGGATGGACCGGTTCGGAATTTGGGTTTCCTTTGAAAGGATGCTGCATACAACAGAGTAGGACAGTGTGAGGCACCACACTTCTGAAATGGGTGTATGTGATGTGTTATCCTGGTGTCTATTGATTGCAATCACCATCCCTCGCGGTTATTCGCGGTTATTTGAGTATCGCTTGTTCAATGCACTGTGACGTAGTAAGAATTCAAAGAGGCCAGAAGAATATGATGTATTGAATTTTTATTGTATTGCAACCATGTATGTTGTAGATGTAGAGCTCACTAAAGTTATATTCCACTTTGGGCATAACCACATCGGAAGGAAGCATTTCTTGTTTGATTGTGGAATTCCGATGTGAGGGCTGCTCAAGGCACAGTATATTGCGGCTGAAAACTGAAAGTAAGGATTAATCTGTAAGCGAGTCTTTATTGCAATATCATTTTCCTATATTAAGAGTCCCTGCATGTAGAGTCTCATGTTTAGGAGTGACGGATAAGTCTTGCTGAGTCATCGTGCTCACGGTTGCTATAATTGAGTTGATGCAGGTGAGACTTATGAGGAAGGTTCCGAGGACAAGGTAATGCCCCTGTCGGGGTACAAGGCCGAGTTGGAGCCCTGCATGCTGCCGTGATCTCCCGATGTGTGTACCTAGTGTGTAGCGTCCCCGGGCTGGACGGCTATTCTTTTGTATAGCTAGGCTGAGAGTTAAGCTATGAATAATACTTCTGCTGTAAATAAGTTTGTAAAAGACTTTCGCTGTTTATGTAAATAAAAGTTTGTATTTTTCCTATTTTTTCTTGTGTGCTGTTGGGTGCTGCATCGCACGGCACCACCCTCTGCGATCCCACAGTGGTAGGACCACAGGGTTGCCCCCACAGGTGATTTCCATAATTTTCTCGTGATTGGCTTCGATGCCGTGCTCTGGGATGATGTACCTGAGCAATTTTCCTCGAGGGACGCCAAAAACGCACTTCTCCAGTTTAGCTTGATGTTGTTGCGGTGGTGGTTGCCGAAGGTTTCCTCGAGATCAGAGATGAGGCTAGATGCCTTTCTCGATTTTACTATGATGTCATCAGCATAGACTTCGAGGTTCCACCCGATCTGTTTCCGGAAACACCTCTGCATGCGTCGCTGGTAAGTTGCTCCTGCGTTTTTTAGCCCGAAGGGCATCCTTACATAGCTGTAAGAGCCGAAGGGGTTGATGAATGCCATTTCCTTCTGCTCCTCTTCACAGAGGGTGATCTGGTGGTATCCCGAGTAAGCGTCGAGGAAGCACAGGTATTTTCTCCCTATGGTGACGTCGATGACCTGGTCAATGCAAGACAGTGGGAAGGGGTCCTTCAGGCACGCCTTGTTCAGACTTGTGTAATCAATGCACATCCTCCATTCCCCGCTCTTCTTTTTGACGAGAACGGGATTGGCCAGCCACTGGGGGTGTTGTACCTCCTTGATGAAGCCAGCTGATTGGAGTTTGCCAATCTCGACTCCGATGGTCCGCTGCTTCTTTTCATCGAAGCACCATAGTGTCTGCTTGACAGGCTGCGAGCCTGGCTTGATATTCAGGGTATGCTCGGCGATCTCTCAAGGACGCCCGCCATAACGGAAGGTTGCCAGGCGAAGATGTCCCGATTGGAGCGTAGGAACTCGACGAGCATGGCTTCCTCCTCCTGGCCTAACTTGGTGCCAATTCGGATTGTCTTGGACGTGTCTTCGGGGTCGATCCAGATTGCATTCGTGTCCTCCGCGGGTCAGAAGGTTCCATACATGGCAGTACGGTGGGCACGCCTCCCATCGCATGCTGTTGGAGCTCGCCGAGCTCCACCTCCATGACTGCCGTTGATGCCAGCTCGCATGCATCTTGTTCGCATAGGAAGGCTTGTCGTACGCTCGCTCGTACGGTGATGGCTCCTTTGGGACCGGGCATCATCATTTTTAGGTAGGAATAGCTTGGGACGGCCATGATCTTCGCGTAGCATGGTGGGCCATCACACTCGAGGACCTGGGACATGAGGGTGTCCGTGCGGATGTTTGCTTCATCCCCAAGGTGACGGGGAGGTCGACTTCTCCGAGCGGCATCACCTGTTCGCCAGGGATGATGTTGTAGATGGGTGCTTGGACCGGTTGGAGGTGGGAGTCCGGTATCCCCATAGCGTCTAGGGTCTTGACATACAAGATATTAAGTCCGCTCCCGCCATCCATCATCACCTTGGTTAGGCGCTTGGTGCCGACTATCGGGTCCACGATTAGGGGCATGCGCCCAGCTTGCGGGAGATGGGCGGGGTGCTCAGGCCAATCGAACGTGATCCTCGTTCTGAACCACCGAAGGGGCGGAGCGGCAGTAGCCACGGCAAAGTCGACCTCTCGGGCACAGCGAGGAGATGATAGAGCGGGTCTCGTCATCCTTGCATGAAGGGGCGAGCAACCATCGGCGGTGCTTCCTCTGGAGCCGGGGATCGACCTGCCTGTCGAGGGCGAGGTGATCAATTGCACATCAGGGACTCGGGGGATGCTCGAGTCGTGGGCAACGGAACCCAGGCTCCTTGGTCGTGCGGTATGGCTCTAGAAACGAGTAGGGGCACACTCAGCCGCCATCACCGGTGGTGAACTCGAAGTCGCTGAAGGATACCCTCGTGCCATCTGTGAATGTCTATCGTTGAGGAGCCATTGAGGCAGCAATGAATGGAACGCACGGCAGTCTCCCTTCCGGGCTCGCCAACTGTTGGTGTTCAGATTTCCGACTAGTAACTAATGTGCCGCGTGTTCGTTCTTGAGTTGTCCTAGCTAAGAACACAAAGAAATTATATTGGTTCATGCAAGGTGCCCTACGTCCAGTCTGGGGTGTTTCACTATTCTCTCTTGAGAATGGGGGTGGTTCTCTTACAAGCGCCAAAAGCCTCTTCTGAGAATCGATCGACCCTTCCCTTATACTCGCTCTCGTGGTATCTCTTATTACAAGTGGGATGGAGGTCGTGGGTACAGGGACAGCTTTGTCCCATCGCACGCCAGTCAGAACACTCGATGGAGTCACCATCTCGGGAATCCGCTGACCCGGCTGCTCCCGTATTGTTGCTGGTGTAGACCGTACCAAAGCGCACGCGCGCCCTGTGCACTACTCCTATTCTGTTCCGTCAGAGGGGACGGGCATTAATTATCCTGCTAGGGAAGGCACTCGAGTGCCTTCCCACTTGGAAACAGCAACGCCTGCTCCACATTCAAGGACACTTGCTCCTTGCCTACCCGAGGTCAGGTTCGGGCCTTCTCTTCGAGGTATTCCTATCGTCTGAGCGCCGGGAGGGAGGAGGCTCGCGGCTCCCCCGCTGCGGTCGGGGTCAGGACCCCTATCCTTTCGGCTTCGTCTTCTTCTGATCTCAGGCTCGGGCCTCCTCCATTATTTGTCCCTCGTGGGGGAGGCGGCTCCCCGCTCTCCCCTATGGGGTCGGGGTCAGGAACCCGTCACCTTTCATTGTTGCCATCTTCACCTGATCAAAAAACTAGTGCCAACAGTCAGTGTTCTCACTCTCAATGAATGCAAAGGCCACCGACATCACTTGATTGTTCCAATCCACTGCAATAGTTTTTAGAATCTGGCCTTCGTAGTTTCCTGTTGGGACATACCATTCATGTAATGGTCAGGTCTACAATGTGTAAATGCATTTATATAACATTGACCCAATGCAAAGAATGCACGGTGAATAATCAACTTTATTGTCATCTTTTGATTCTTTACTTTCATGATGTCATAATAAGTCCCAACATTCCTCTGTCTTATGCTCTCGAGCAACTTTGGAAGGTTGTCATAAGATGCTTCATATGAACCTAACCTCTGCTTTATTACCTCCTGCTTCGACATCCTAGCCTTTGAGTATCTTATGGTGTATTTGAAATCCTCCTTTATGGTGTTGATTATGAATCTCGGCTCAAACCAAATATTATCCATAATTCGAGCATACATGTAATTTGCAATAAACTATGATGTAAGAGCCGCATTGCACTTCTCTAATTCTTTCAAGTGACATGTCTGGTCCTTCATTATAAAAATTTTCCACAACTTCCCCCGCTTCACTTCATAACTGTGCACCCGAAATAGACATGTGGACATAAATTTAATATCATAAATTTTTATACTTGACTTATAAACCACAAATGACCTCTTCAGTGAAAAAGACTAATATTTCACAGCGTCCTTCAGAGCATCTTTATCTTTGAAAATAACCCCCTCTATTACCTCCTTGTAATGGTACTCACACGACAACGAGTATCCTTCTGTAATAGTTAGATTAGCAAAGTTTCGATTATTCCACTACACCAAGATAGGAGACTCGTCTTCATCATATGATAAGTTAAATTCCAGGAGATTCTGATTCTCCATGTCCTCCACCCTTATCTGCTCAACTATGTGCTCGATGTTCTCTCGTTAATTCACTTTACCTCTTTCTTTAGTACGAATTGTATTCCCCTCGGCAACCTTATTTTCTTTTCTGTTTTCAACCTTATCATCACTTTATTCTTTGCAACCACCTTCCTCATCCACTAAATACACAGACGCAGAAAGTATCTCGTTTAGTTCTGCTTAAAAAAGAAGCACTAGAGGCCACCCCCGTTTAAGAGCCTTATCTATATACTTCCCCCAAATCCTTGTTGCATTGAGATCAATTAAGCCTCACAAGAAATGTGCCTTGCATGATTGACCATTCCTTTTAACTTCAACTAGTATTGTTCTACATCTAGGTTAAATGTTTGCAACAACCAATTTTCCACATCCCTAGATGTCCTCTCATTTGGCCTTGATACCCTCTTAACATGAAACTAAACCTAGAGAGATTGATCCCATATGTACGCTGGACATCCTCTCCTTCCTCATAAAAAACCTAAAACACTAACTTCTCGGACATACTAAGCCAACAAAATCATTGCACTACTATAGGATCAAAGGATACGAGATCAAATACCAAAGAGGCATGAATGGCAGATGAAACAAAAAAATCCAGTGGAATACTTAACCCCTCAACAAAAAATTGATATACTGCGAAAGCAAGCATGTGCACGTGTTAAGTAACTGCAAACATGACCAAAACTCCATACACGATAGAGAATCAAGTTAAAAAAACTAGCACAACAAAAATAAACTCAATTGATGGAGTAGAAATCAATTTATGATAAAAATGTCAGCAAAAGTCTACTCTGATGATCATAAAATATTCATGGATGATAGAAATCGAGTTGTGAAGCCTACACAAAAATAATCATGTGAATTGGATGGATAGAACAAAATTTATGACTAAAAACATGATCGAATGTTGACTGAAATTAAACGGACGCGAGAAACAAAATATCTATGAAGAAAAATAGTGTCCATACACCTAAAAATGAAGTTTTCATATCATGATGCAAAACTTTGGTACAAACGATGACTTTTACTCCAAAACACACGGAACTCAGCTGCAAAGGATGCCTCCCACGCAGTCAGGTCCTTATTATTTATATCCATGGCTCTCATGCAACCGCAACCAACTAGGATACCTCTAAACTAGTCATGTTTAACTAGGACACCTCTAACCTACTTTGACTCTATCTGTTGGCACAGATCAGGATTCTAACCTTTCAAAACTCTTTGTGCGCAGCAACAGAAGTTATGGACACAAACAACTAAAAATCCAACCCCAACGTGGACTCTCTAGTCCAAACTCGCAACCAAATCGGAATCAGCTGTTTTCTAGCCAAAACAGCTTGATTTCCTACCAACGGTCACGTCCGAATCCATCGGATTTAGACTCCAACTTGAATTCACGTTCGAACCTACCTAAACAAAATTTTCACGTCCAAACATGATAGAATCACGCCACAAACTTGAGTCAACCTCCACACAACCTTCACCATCTTTTGAAACCATGTTGTCATATTCATGCACTCCTTGCACGCGTGCACACTTTCCAAACATGTTCAACCTTCACGTTCATCGTTCAAACATGTTGGGATCATGTCACAACCTCGTGCCATCCCTGTACTCGTGCCCATGACTTCAGAACACATTTGCAACACCACTTGACACGTCTCAAGTACCTCCATATGCATCATTCTTGATCCAAACATGTTGTCATGAAAAGTGTTGTGGTTTGGACTAACGAGAGTCAAGTCTCGGACTTATGCATGCAAATAATAGTTGCTTGCTCATGTGTAGTTCTTGCTAGAGGTAAAGACATGGTTGGCGTTGGTGATCCTTGAACTAAACTTAGATAGAAGTTGAGGTTCAACAACCAAATTTGGCGGGAATCGGGGTTGAGGCGATCAAATGTGTTGTGACACCCTCATTTTTTTCTGGATGTATTCATGTTCCATGTAGAAAAACATTTTTAAAAAAAGTTGAAACAGAGAAAGAATCAAAAAGATACCCAAAAAGAGCCAAATCCAGTTTACAGAGAGCGCCAAGGACAACTCCCGCTGGCTCGCTGGCCACGTGGCGTGTTCGGAGCTCGTCTCCGCAAATGGGGAGAGGTCCGACCCCGTGGGACACGTGTTGCCCCAGAGCTAGCCTCTGAGGAGAAGCGAGGCCAGTCCCGTAGGACACGTGTCGCCTTCAGAACTAGTCACCGCGGAAAACAGAGGACCAGCCGCGCGGGACACGTGTCGCTCTCAGAGCTCACCTCCGAGAGGCCCGGCCCCGCTAGACACGTGTCTCCTCCGGAGCTCACCTCCGGGAGGTCTGACACTACTAGATACGTGTCATCTCCGGAGCTTATCTCCGGGAGGTCCGTCACTGTTGGACACGTGTCAGCTTCGGAGCTCGTCTCTAGAGAGAGGGGAGGTCCCCGCCCGCCAGGACGCGTGGCGCACGCAGAGATCATCTGTGGAAAGAGAGGAGGTTCCCGCCCGCCAGGGCGCGTGGCGCACGTGGAGCCCGCCTCTGAGAAAGAGGGAGGTCTCGCTCGCTTGACACGCGGCACAACCGGAGCTCGTCTTTGCAAAAAAAGGGAGACCAGGCCCTCGATGGACACGTGGAGCTTCCGGAAGCCCATTACCGCGTAAGGACGCGAATCTGAAGCGGTTTTCTGCTGTACGCGTGGGAATCCCCGGTACTAAGGAAACCGACACGAATTCCACAATGTTACCGCACCAAATCAACTAAAGATAAGTTGTTAAGATTCAAAAACAGTTTGAATGGGACTCTTATTCGAAGTCTAATCAGATTAGAACTCTTTCTTCCTGATAATAAATAGAACCGAAAACCTTTGGCCAAAACCACAAACTTCTTTTCAACTCCTGAGCCAACGACTTAGAGCCCTAGCCCCAGCTCGCCGAGTAAAACCCTTTGCCGGAGTTAAGTCATGGGAGATCGCCGGAAGAGAGCCCCAACGATCTGTCTTGCTAGGAGAAGGACCCCGAGACCAAGAAGAACGTAAGGTAGGTCTCCAATACTACCTTACAACATCATCGCGTTTTCATTGCATCTGTTCTTCGATTCCTTTCGAACAGAAGCTTTTTCGTGGACAGATCACTTGTTGATCGGTTTGAACTAAGTCAAGATCATCACCACGTCCACATTTGATCCGAACATCTCTGTTTATCGTAAAACCCATGCAAACCATGCAAGAACACGTACAAACTTATCTAATAGAAACTGATCATAGGATAGCATGCATATGCATCATCGCATCTAGTTAAAGTTTGTGCATGATATTGATTGTTGTGAATCTTGTATGTGCGTGATCGTTTATAGAAGGACAAGCTCAGGGAGCTACCTACGACGGGCTACAACAACAAGATTTTGAGCAATCGGAACAGCCAGAACAAGGCAAGTGCCCCTTGACCATATTGATCCTATGTTTTGGGAAACTATTTTGTTTTTGCGAAAAGGTGTGTGTGCTGAGTCAAACATGATGGGAAACCCTTTTATAGGAGTTCACTGGTTTTGGTTAAACCACCCTTGTCACCAGGGAAGTTTATGAGTCGGGTATGGTTTTTGCTTTTATGCTTCGCTGAGTCCATAGGATTGGGAAGCGAGATAGATGTGTCTAGCTAACTGCACTCGTAATGATAATGAGAAACTGATGTTGTTAATGAACATGGATCGGAGGGAGATCTAGGCAAGCATGGGTTTGTGAATGAGGTAGAATGAGATGGTGGTTTACTTGCCGTAGATCCAAGGACCGGTTCATGCGAGCACATGCCAGGATAACAGTGTCACCACAAGGCCAAGTATGGGTGCGGCTTAGCTGAGTAATTAGGTAAGTTGCTAGATTGTTATGGACCATGGAAGGCGCGGGGAATGGGAGTCGAGTGAGGACTGCCCTGGGAACTACATGGCACAAGAGGGGGCCTGTGGGTGGGAGAATTGGAGATTCTAGCCTGCCAGTGAAATCTTAGTGAGTCCATACATCTATTAGCTCCTTTGTAAAGGCTATTTTGTGATCTCTTGGTCATACACTGACGGTTGTGTACTGTATAATGGAGGTTCTGCAATCACCGACGGATGACGAAATCACAAACTTGTGGGTAAAGAGTTGCAAACTCTGCAGAGTCTAAAACTATCATGATAGCCGAGATTACGGTCACGAGCGCCTGGCCAACTTCCATGATTAGTTGAGATGGTTATTGGTTATGGTTTTGGTCATGGTTTGTCTTTCGGGACTGTTGAGTCCGGGTGATAAGATTTGGTTGCATGACTGTTGAGTCATGGCAACAAGATTGGTCTCGGTGTGAGACAAAATTGTTTATGAAATGAAATGGTAGCGAATACGAGATGGTATTCGTGAGATGGTAGTGGATACGAGAAGGTATTCGTGAGCAAGAATGAGGTTGATTAATGTCTGGTTGGGACATGGAAAGTGATAAACATAATGGAGGTATGATTGGTATTTTAATACATGTTGGGATTACGTTCACTTAAAGATAAATTGTTGTTTTATCATGGTTTTGATAAATAACTTTGCTTTCTGCAATGAGCCTTTTTATACCTACCTTGTTGTGAGCTACATATCATATTTTCCCGCACTTGCTGAGTACATCATTGTACTCAAACTTGCATTATTATTTCATCATCAGCAATAGGAGAAGATTTCTATGAAGACCAGGTGGAGCATTAGGCGTGTAATCTGTCCTCAACCTTGCCTGTGGGGATGGAATAGAGATGGAGCCGCCACTGCTGCTTAGATTGCTTTCGCATTAGTTAGAATACTTCCGCTGCTAGAATAAAGACTTCCGCTGTTAGATTAAGACTTCCGCTGTTAGCATGAGTCCAAGACTCGTGAGACATTGTAATAAAACCCTATTATTCGTGGTAATATATATTTTGAATTCAGTTTGTGGAACATATGTGTATGTGTGATGAACATCCTGGGCACACATATGCTTCAGTTCTCGGTTCCGTGGTTTTCCACAAAATTGGGGGTGTCACAGATTGGTATCAGAGCCATGGGTTGACAGTAGGTCACACGCCTAGATAGAAACCCCAGATTGGTATCAACCTGCCATGGTTGACTGTAGGACACAAGACTAGATAAAAGTCACAAGTTGGTATAGGTCACAGATTGATATTAAAACCACCATACCTAGTCACAGATTTGGTAGCTGCGCCATGCTGACCATAGGATACAAACCTAGGATGCATAGATTGGCATTGGAACTACCTTTATATAGGATACAAACCTAAGAGAAGCCGTAGTTGAATCCCAGATGGCATCACCCTAAGCCGTATAGGACCCCCATTGAATAAAGCCTTAAATAGGAGTTGTGTGAGCCCTTGTGATGATTGTTGTGATTGTGTGTTGAGTGTGAGTTGTGGGACGCCTCAAGCGTTGTCCGTACCCACACATAAGTAGAAAGGAGGTGTGATATGCCTCGGCACTTGTTCACATCCTCATATGGGCTAATACATATAGTCCAATCCACCTTGATGCATATAGTTAGGGGGATCCATCTAATCTTCTAACCTCTATTCTATTTCGTTCTCTCTCACAGATGGTGAGAGGAAACGCTGGCCGCCAAGGAAGGAACGTCCGTGGAGACCAAGAGGATGGCCACGACGAAGTTCCTGTTAACCCTGGAGCTGGTGAGAACAACCTGGAATGGTTGATGGCCATGCAGAATCAACTTATGCAAACCATGATCCAAACTTTGGGTCAGTTGCAGGCCAACAACAACAACCATGTTCTGACACCACCGCCACCACCACCGCCACCACCGCCAGCTCATAACGGACTGGGAGAGTTCATAAGGACTCGACCACCAACCTTTGCTCAAGCTAACGACCCCATGGAGGCTGATGACTGGTTGAAATCCATGGAGAAGAAGCTTGCCATAGTGCAGTGCAATGACCGAGGGAAAGTTCTTTTTGCGTCGCACCAACTCATGGGAGCTGCCGCTGACTGGTGGGATGCCCTATGCAACGCTCATGTCGACCTGGAGACGATCACTTGGACAGAGTTCAAGGAGAGTTTCCGCACTCATTACATCCCTGCTGGTGTAATGATGCTCAAGAGACAGGAGTTCGAAGGTCTCCGCCAAGGACAGAGAAGCGTGAATGAGTATCTCAACAAGTTCACGCAACTGTCCTGGTACGCCCCCGAAGATGTCAACTCGGACCAACGAAAGCAGTACCTGTTCATGAGAGGGTTGAACAATGAGATCCAGGTTCAGCTCCTCAACAATGACTATGCGAGCTTCCAGAAGCTTATTGACAAGGCTATGGTAGTTGAAAGCAAGATCCGAGAGATCGAGCGAGAGGGAAAGAGGAAGATGCCATACCAGCCACAAGGGAGCAACATACGACCTCGGTACATGCCCCCATCTGCACCGCAGTATGGATCGACCGCTCCTGCATACCGCCCTAGTCAGCCACCATAGCAACGACCCGTTGCACAAACACCTCGTGTGCCTTTGCCTCCTGTGCCCCGACCCAACATGGGCAATCCTGTTCAAAACCCCCGCCCCAATGTACCTGCTGCCGTGGGCAACAGGGCATGCTTTGCATGCGGGGAAACAGGACACTTCGCGAGCCAGTGCCCGAGGAGAGGTCCTGGACAGCAAGGCAACGTGCCCAAGCAGAACCCGCGACCGAACGGAGGAGACAATCAAGGAAACCGTAGACAGCAGTACTATGCTCGTGGCAACGTGAACCATGTCTCTGCTGAGGAAGCACAACAGGCTGAGGACGTCGTAATTGGTATGTTCCTTGCCAATTCCTGCCCAGCCACCATTTTATTTTATTCTGGAGCATCACATTCCTTCATATCATTCAAGTATGTTGCGAAGCATAATCTACCCATATCACACTTAAAATGTGCTATATTAGTTAATTCTCCCGGTGGAGAGATGAGGACTAATATAGTATGTCCAAAAGTAAGCCTTAAAATAAGGGGGGTAGACTTCCTTGCCAACCTCAGTGTCTTGGATTCCCAAGGGCTTGACGTAATACTCGGGATGGATTGGTTAAGCAAGCACAACGGAGTAATCCAATGTGCTGAGAGGAGCGTGCAGTTGACAAACGAGCACTATCGTATCGAGTTTAAGTCAGCCCAACAAACAACCAGTAAAGCAAGTTTGAACACGTCGAAGGAGCAACGTTGGATAGCATTCCAGTGGTTCAGGAATTCTCGGAAGTGTTTCCAGAAGAGCTTCCAGGTATGCCACCTGACCGGGACATTGAGTTTGCCATTGATTTGGTACCCGGAACTGCACCCATAGCAAAGAGACCCTACAGGATGCCCACCGATGAACTAGTGGAACTCAAGAAGCAAATCCAGGAGCAGTTAGAGAAGGGTTTTATACGTCCAAACTCGTCACCATGGGGAGCCCCCGTGCTCTTCATAGACAAGAAGGATGGGACCCAAAGAATGTGCATGGACTATAGGTCTCTCAACGAGGTGACAATCAAGAACAAATACCCTCTGCCCCGTATAGAAGACCTATTCGACCAAATGAAAGGAGCTCGAGTGTTCTCCAAGATTGATCTTCGCTCGGGATACTTCCAGCTGAAAATTAAGCCCTCCGATATACCCAAGACTGCCTTTCGGACACGGTATGGTTCGTATGAATATATCGTCATGTCTTTTGGGTTAACAAATGCACCCGCATACTTCATGTACCTTATGAACAAGGTTTTCATGGAGTACTTGGATAAGTTCGTCGTGGTTTTCATCGACGACATTATGGTGTATTCAAAAAGTGAGGAGGAGCATGAAGAACATTTAAGATTGACCTTGCAGAAAATGCGCGAGCATCAATTGTATGCCAAGCTTAACAAGTGTCAATTTTGGCTAAAGGAGATATCGTTCCTTGGCCACATTATCTCCGAGGAAGGAGTATCGGTTGATCCCGGAAAAGTGGGAGATGTTGTGAAGTGGAACCAACCGCAAAACGTGAAAGACATTCGGAGTTTTCTTGGGATGGCTGGATACTACCGACGCTTCGTCAAGGACTTCTCTAAGATAGCAAAACCTATGACGGAGTTGCTAACGAAGGGAAAAGCGT
This sequence comes from Neostapfia colusana, assembly GCA_030760725.1. Lineage (NCBI taxonomy): Eukaryota > Viridiplantae > Streptophyta > Magnoliopsida > Poales > Poaceae > Neostapfia > Neostapfia colusana. The sequence continues at coordinate 26,267,945 of JASWHV010000011.1, forward strand.
TCTAGTGGACATCAGCACGCCAAGAGAGCTTTGAGGAACTCAAGAAAAGGCTAACCACAGTGCCAGTTTTGGTATTGCCAGACGTAGGAAAGAGCTTCGACATATATTGTGACACATCAAGACAAGGGCTCGGATGTGTGCTCATGCAAGAAGGACAAGTGGTAGCCTATGCCTCACGAAAATTAAAGAAGCACGAGCTTAATTATCCTACACATGACTTGGAGCTAGCAGAAGTAGTGCATGCATTGAAGATTTGGAGACATTATATCCTTGGTCATTGATGTGAGATCTATACGGATCATAAAAGCCTCAAGTACATATTCACACAAACGGACTTGAATTTGAGGCAACTCAATGGTTGGAACTCATCAAGGATTACGATGTTGGAATCAACTACCACCCTGGAAGGGCCAATGTAGTAGCTGATGCATTGAGCCAGAAGGGAGCATGTCACCAACTCACGGTTCGGGAGCTACCACCCGAACTACGTTAGGAGTTCGAACGGTTACACCTCGGATTCTTGAACAAGATGGAAGTGATGGAACTCCACTCTTCATTGGAGCAAGAGATAAGAGATGGCCAAGCAACGGATGAGGAGATCAAGGAAAGGATCCGACAAAGAATAGAGGAGGATTTCAAGGAAGATGAGAAGGGTACGCTATGGCTAGGAAAAAGGATTTGTGTGCCTAACGTGAAGCACATCCGCGACATGATATTAAAAGAGGCACATGATTCACCTTATTCCATACATCCCGAAAGTAACAAAATGTACAAGGACCTGAAGACTTGTTATTGGTGGGATGGTATGAAAAGGGACATAGCCGAATACGTTACCCTATGTGACACATGCCAACGGGTGAAGGCCCAACATCAAAGACCCGCTGGATTGTTGCAACCCTTGAAGGTACCCGAGTGGAAGTGGGAAGACATCATTATGGATTTCATCGTCGGATTGCCACGTACTCAGTCGGGTTATGACTCCATCTGGGTTATCGTGGACCGATTGACGAAAACAGCCCATTTTCTCCCTGTAAGGGCCAAGTACAACGTTGCACAATTAGCCGAGTTGTACATGGAGCAGATCGTGTGCCGTCATGGAGTCCCGAGGAGGATAGTCTCAGATCGAGATTCTCAGTTTACCTCTAGATTTTGGAGGAAACTGCAGAAAGCTATGGGTACACGACTAGATTTTAGCTCTGCCTATTACCCACAAACCGATGGACAAACCGAAAGGACAAACCAAATTTTGGAGGACATGTTGAGAGCTTGTGCCTTGAAACATGGGCGTAGTTGGGATAGGAGTTAACCATACGCCGAATTCTCCTATAACAACAGCTATCAAGCCAGCTTGAAGATGTCACGTTTTGAAGCATTATATGGCAGACGGTGTAGAACGCCGCTGTTTTGGAATGAGGTCGAGGAAAACCAAGTGTTTGGACCCGAAGTGCTACAAGAAGCTGAAAAGCATGTCCAAACGATACGGGAGAACTTAAAGGCTGCTCAGTCACGACAGAAAGGCTATGCGGGTATCGCCTATTCGTGGCCAACGATGTTTCAACATTAAAGGCAAGCTAGCACCTCGCTACATCGGACCATTTAAGATTTTGGACAAGCGAGGAGAAGTAGCCTATCAACTAGAGCTCCCAACACACCTCTCCGACGTACATGACGTGTTTCATGTATCCCAGCTCAAGAAGTGCTTGAGAGTACCAGAGGAGCAAGTACCAATGGAAGAGCTTGAACTTCAAGAGGACTGACCTATGCGGAGCACCCCGTCCGAATTTTGGACGTAAAGGAAAGGGTCACGAGGAACAAGGTGATCCGTTGGTGCATGGTACAATGGAGTCATCACACAGAAGCAGAAGCTACATGGGAGCGTGAGGAAGATATCAAGACAGAGTTTCCTCATCTATTCTCTACTAACAAATCTCGAGGGCGAGATTCAATTTAAGGGGGGTAGATTTGTGACACCCTCATTTTTTTTCTGCATGTATTCATGTTCCATGTAGAAAAACATTTTAAAAATAAGTTGAAACAGAGAAAGAATCAAAAAGATAGCCAAAAAGAGCCAAATCCAGTTTACAGAGAGCGCCAAGGACAACTCCCGCGGCTCGCTGGCCACGTCGCATGTTCGGAGCTCGTCTCCGCAAATGGGGAGAGGTCCGACCCCGTGGGACACGTGTTGCCCCTAGAGCTAGCCTCTGCGGAGAAGCGAGGTCGGTCCCGCACGACACGTGTCGCCTTCGGAACTAGTCACCGCGGAAAACAGAGGACCAGCCGCGCGGGACGCGTGTCGCTCTCGGAGCTCACCTCCGAGAGGCCCGGCCCCGCTAGACACGTGTCACCTCCAGAGCTCACCTCTGGGAGGTCCGACACTATTGGATACGTGTCACCTCCGGAGCTTATCTCCGAGAGGTCCGTCACTATTGGACACGTGTCAGCTTCGGAGCTCGTCTCTGGAGAGAGGGGAGGTCCCCGCCCGCCAGGACGTGTGGCGCACGCAGAGCTCGTCTGTGGAAAGAGAGGAGGTTCCCGCCCGCCAGGACGCGTGGCGCACGCGGAGCCCGCCTTTGAGAAAGAGGGAGGTCTCGCTCGCTTGACACACGGCACAACCGGAGCTCGTCTTTGCGGAAAAAGGGAGACCAGGCCCCCGATGGACACGTGGAGCTTCCGGAAGCCCATCACCGCGTAAAGACGCGATTCTGAAGCGGTTTTCATCTGTACGCGTGGGAATCTCCGGTACTGAGAAAACCGACACGAATTCCATAATGTTACCACACCAAATCAACTAAAGATAAGTTGTTAAGATTCAAAAACAGTTTGAATGGGACTCTTATTCGAAGTCCAATCAGATTAGAACTCTTTCTTCCTGATTATAAATAGAACCGAAAACCATTGGCCAAAACCACAAACTTCTTTTCAACTCCTGAGCCGACGACTTAGAGCCCTAGCCCTAGGTCGTCGAGTAAAACCCTTCGCTAGAGTTCAGTCACGGGAGATTGCCGGAAGAGAGCCCCAACGATCTGTCTTGCTAGGAGAAGGACCCTGAGACCAAGAAGAACGTAAGGTAGGTCTCCAATACTACCTTACGACATCATCGCGTTTTCTTTGCATCTGTTCTTCGATTCCTTTCGAACAGAAGCTTTTTCGTGGACAGATCACTTCTTGACCGGTTTGAACTAAGTCAAGATCATCACCACGTCCACATTTGATACGAACACCTCTGTTTGTCGTAAAGCCCATGCAAACCATGCAAGAACACGTACAAACTGATCTAATAGAAAATGATCATAGAATAGCATGCATATGCATCATCGCATCTAGTTAAAGTTTGTGCATGATATTGATTGTTGTGAATCTTGTATGTGCATGATCATGTATAGAAGGACAAGCTCACGGAGATACCTACGACGGGTTACAACAACAAGATTTTGAGCAACCGGAACAGCCAGAACAAGGCAAGTGCCCCTTGACCATATTGATCCTATGTTTTGGGAAACTATTTTGTTTTTGCGAAAAGGTGTGTGTGCTAAGTCAAACATGATGGGAAACCCTATTATAGGAGTTTACTAGTTTTGGTTAAACCACCCTTGTCGCCGGGGAAGTTTATGAGTCGGGTATGGTTTTTGCTTTTATGCTTCGCTGAGTCCATAGGATTGGGAAGCTAGATATATGTGTCTAGCTAACTGCACTCGTAATGATAATGAGAAACTAATGTTGCTAATGAACATGGGTCGGAGGGAGATCTAGTCAAGCCTAGGTTTGTGAATGAGGTAGAATGAAATGGTGGTTTACTTGTCGTAGATCTAAGGACCGGTTCATGCGAGCACATGCGAGGATAATAGTGCCACCACAAGGCCAAGTATGGGTGCGGCTTAGCTGAGTAATTAGGTAAGTTGCTAGATTGTTATGGACCGTGGAAGGCGCGGGGAATGGGAGTCGAGTGAGGACTGCCCTGGGAACTGCATGGCACAAGAGGGGGCCCGTGGGTGGGAGAATTGGAGATTCTAGCCTGCTGGTGAAACCTTAGTGAGTCCATACATCTAGTAGCTCCTTTGTAAAGGCTATTTTGTGATCTCTTGGCCATACACCGACGGTTGTGTACTGGTATAATGGAGGTTCTACAGTCGCCGACGGGTGAAAAAATCACAAACTTGTGGGTAAAGAGGTGCAAACTCTACAGAGTCTAAAACTATCATGATAGCCGAGCTTACGGTCACGAGCGCCTGGCCAACTTTCATGATTAGTTGGGATGGTTATTGGTTATGGTTTTGGTGATGGTTTGTCCTTCGGGACTGTTGAGTCCGGGTGATAAGATTTGGTTGCATGACTGTTGAGTCATGGCAACGAGATTGGTCTCGGTGTGAGACGAAATTGTTTATGAGATGAAATGGTAGAGAATACGAGATGGTATTTGTGAGATGGTAGCGGATATGAGAAGGTATTCGTGAGCAAGAATGAGGTTGATTAATGTCTGGTTGGGACATGGAAAGTGATGAACATAATGGAGGTATGATTGGTATTTTAATACATGTTGGGATTACGTTCACTTAAATATAAGTTGTTGTTTTATCATGGTTTTGATAAATAACTTTGATTTCTGCAATGAGCCTTTTTATACCTACCTTGTTGTGAGCTACATATCATATTTTCCCGCACTTGCTGAGTACATCATTGTACTCAAACTTGCATTATTATTTCATCATCAGCAACATGAGAAGATTTCTATGAAGGCCAGGTGGAGCATTAGGCGTGTAATCTATCCTCAACCTTGCATGTGGGGATGGAGTAGAGATGGAGCCACCACTACTGCTTAGAATTCTTTCGCATTAGTTAGAAGACTTCCGCTGCTAGAATAAAGACTTCCGCTGTTAGATTAAGACTTCCGCTGTTAGCATGAGTCCAAGACTCATGAGACATTGTAATAAAACCCCGTTATTCGTGGTAATATATATTCTGAATTCAGTTTATGGAACATATGTGTATGTGTGACGAACATCCTGGGCACACATATGCATCAGTTCTCGGTTCCGTGGTTTTCCACAGAATTGAGGGCGTCACATGTGTCATGCAGCATGTCTGGATCAAGAACGGTGCATATGAATCTAGTTGAGAAGTGTCAAATGGTGTTCCAAATGTTTATGAAAGTCATGAGCACAACTGCAAGGATGGAACAGGGTTGTGACATGATTCCAACGTGTCTGGATGTTGAAAATTGAAGGGTAAACGTGTTTGGAAGGTGTGCACGTGTGTGAGGAGTGCAAGGACGTGGCAACATAGTTCCAAGGTGTGATGAAGGTGTTTGAACGTGTGTGGATGTTGGCATCTGTTTTTAGCGTGATTATAGCGTGTTAGAATGTGAAAAAGTTGGTTTAAGATAGGTTCTGATGTGAGTCCGAGTCGGGTGGATTCACACATGCGTTTTGGTAGGAAATTAGACTGTTTTGGGCAGAAAACATCTGATTTCAAGTTGGTTGAGAGTTCGGGCTAAAGAGTCCAAGCTAGGGTTGGATTTCAAGTTGTTTGTATTCATAACTATTGTGGTTGCGCACAAAGAGTTTTGTGTAACACCCCAAAAACCTGTTAAGAGGGGAATTTAAAAAATTTTGGACGTATTGCATGTGGTGCAGAAATTCAAATTCAAATCAAAACAGAAAAGAAAAAGAAAAATAAAAAGAAAAATAAAACCCAACTGGTCAGTGGGCTGAAACCCACCAGCCGGCCCAACATTTCCCGCGCCAGCCCACAGCCATGCGCTCCCCTCTTTTTCTCACTGACACGCGGGGCCCACCGTCATCTTCTTCCTCGCGCGATCGGCCGACCCCGGGACTCCTCCGCGCGCCCGAATCCAAACCACCCCGGAAACCCGCGTTCCCCCAGCCGAATTTCGGTTCCGGATGACTCCAGCTCAATCCCAACCGACCGCCGCCCTCCCACGTCTATATAAACGTCGGCATTGCCCCGTTTTTTCCACCCGATCGACTGTTTTTCCTCCCGGTGAGAACCAGAGCTTCTCCAGCCGTTTTCTCTCGATCTTTGCTCGGATTTTCCGATCTAATACGCCGATCGTGTTCCACCACCTCCGGGGAATCACGCAGGTGCAGAAAACTCGGTGGTTTGCGCTCTAGGCACAGCTCCGACGAGCACCGCAGCGGTTCCACCTCGGACCTTTTCGCCGACCGTCTTCCACGGCCACCGAGCTCAAGAAAAACCCCGAGGTGAGATCCCTGACCTCCCCTCTACCGTTCTATGCCATGAAATCCCAGTTTTAGGAAGTCTAGACGAAGATCCGAAGTTTTCCGGCGAGATCGCCGCCTCCCGCCGCCGCGCACCGCCGGGCAGCGCCGCCCGCGCACGGTCAGGGCGACGTGGCCGCTTGTGCGCCGTCTATTTTAAATCGCACGGTAGAAATAAAAACCCCGCGTACCGGTTCGGCGATCTAATCTCAGCCGTCTATTTTAAATCGGACGGTCCACATCAGCCCCGCATTATAAAGGCCGTGATTCTTACGCGCTACCCCCTGTGGATCTCGGAAAACACGAGCTAGCCCCGGAAACTTCTGATCTAGCCCCTGAAACTTTAGAAATTCATGTAAATTCATTTAAAAATCATTTTAGCCCCTGGACTTAATAAAAATTAGGAAAACCCCTCGGTTATGTGTAGATAGACCCCTGGAAATTTATGAAATAATATAATAGACCCTGTAGTGCGGTGAGTTTACCTTTTTAAACCTATATGATATTAAATTTAGAAATTTGAATATGTGATTAGGATTTAAATTTAAAAGGTGAGACAAACACATTGTAAATTCAAATTTAAACTCTCCTAGCACTTGGAAAACTTTAGAATGAGTTAAAAGTAGATTTTAAGCTGAAATGAATCTGTCTAATTGATTGTTCACATTTATTAGTTATAGGGACACATTTTTAGGTTAGGAAATAATTCTGAAAATTGGTAAAATAAATTTAAATTAGTTCACATAAGAGGAGAAGTTCAAAAATATATTATTTAATATTTTAGATCAAACCTATTCTGTTTAGATGATATGCCCTACTATTTAATATTAAAATTTCATTTTAGTAATAGAAAAGAAATTTGGAAAATATAGGAAAATAGGTATGCATAACTAGAAAACGATAAATAAAGTCTCCAAATCCAAAGACTTCAGTTTAGGATTTGGTAGAAGATCTGAAAACCCATTTGGAGTAGGAAATTACCTTCCATGCAAACTTGGTAGTTAAGAAGTATATTAATTAAATATAAAGAATTTATTCAAATTGAAAATTTATATATAGTGTGCAAACAGAAATCTGAAATACAAAAGTTAGAAATCATATACATATGTTTAAAAGTGCATGAAGGCTAAAAATCAACACATCTAGAGTAACCACAACACTTAGAAATGTGAATGACTATCATATGTATGTATGTGTGGAGTGAAAGTGTGAACTATGTCTTATAGATTGTTGTTTTCTTTTGCTATATATGTTGGCATGAGTAGAACCTGCCCCAGAGCAAGTTCTTCCCTTCCAAGACTAAGACTTTCCATTCCCAGAGCAGCAGGAAGAAGGCAAGTGTCCTTGACCACTTTGATTCTATACTAGGATGTGTAGCTAGAATTATTTGCATTGTCAATCGAAATATGAAACCCATGTTAGGAAGTTTCCCTAGAATTGCATTACCTTGTTTCCTTGTAGATTGGGTTGGGAATTATTTTATCATGTCATTTACTTATATGCTTATGCTTAGCCATGCTTAGAATGGGATAATTGGGATATGAGATCATTAATTTATTTACCTTACTCTTGAATTGGGATATCATGAGTTATGTAGAGGTAGGGATCGAGGCAAGTTGGATGATTTGGTTGGTGCTGGGTGCACGAGAGTCGGGTTTGTGTTTAGTACTTGCCTGGATCCTAAGGACCGGTTTATGGAGCATGTAACCTGGCTTTACGTGCCAACCACATGCTGAGATGGGGCAGCTTGGCCAATTAATTAGGTGTATCCCCAGCGTAGTATGGGTGTGTTGGATGGTGCGGGGAGTAGGTGTCAGCTGGACTACCATATGAACCGCAAGGCTCAAGAGGGGCCACTGCAGCGGGGTTGGAGCCTCTTGTTTGTTGTTAGGGGTGAAACCTCAGTGGGCCCACGCTCGTCGGGAATCCCTTTGTAAAGGCTTCGTAGTGATCTCCTGGCTACACACCTGGGAAGTGTGAATGTGGTTCGTGGCCACTGGCATAATGGAGGTTCTTTTAGTCCACCCGGCAACGGGGGATGAAATCACTACATGTGGGTACAGTGGTGCAAACTCTGCAGAGTCAAAACTGTCATGACAGCCGTGCTCACGGTCAAGAGCGGCTTGGACTTATTCATGATTAGAGGATGATGACTTTGGAAGTTGAGGATGTTAAGCGGGGAGCTTAACATTGGAAATGATGTTATGGTTATTTGATTATGATGATGGGTTCGGAGATTGGGATCCATGTCACCTATGTAGTAATGTAGGTGCTTAATAAGCTAAGGTGATAGGTATTAATTGCGTAGTGCTTTAACCATGAGTTTAACCTCTCCTTGCTTTGGCCATGCATGACATAACTTTCCCGCACTTTCTGAGTACCAACGGTACTCAACGTTGCATATTTGTTGGTTTAAATTGCTGCTCAGGTCAAGGGGATGATGTGGTGTTCAATGACCAAGACTTCGGACCCGAAGAAGGATTCTAGGTTCATGGAGTCCCCCGGGCAACGCCTATGACGGAGCCCACAAGAATAATATTCCGCTGCTATTTTATTTACATGTTATGAACTTATTATCGTCCATCAAGACATATGTTATGTAAGACTTATTTATATTCGACACTTGGCTCATAATAAATGATGCTTCACTATTTGTCATCACATGTATGAGAAAATGATCCTGGCATACATGTGATATTCACTCAGTTGTTCTTCGGTGAAACCGGGTGTGACAGAAGTGGTATCAGAGCCAAGGTTGCCCGTAGGAACGTGGACCTAGGTAGAAATGGACGTATTTAAGGACCCTATTTTCTTAAAAACTATTTTACAAAGCTGTGGGTTGAAAAGTGTTATTTAATGGGGTCACTTTATTCATCTTACCCCAACTTTTATTCAAAATAGGATTTTTGTTTAAAATCTTATCTAACTTAATTTTAAATGCTTTATGTCTTAGATGGTTCGCATGATCCGCACCGCCCGCAAGTCCACCGGAGGGAGAGTTCCCGTAGTTGCCCTTGCCCTGAGAGAGGAGAACCGTTCGGTGACGTACCTCTCCTACGGATTGGCAGTAGGAGGCTTGTTGCGCCGTCTTCGATGTATGCTCCACGCCGCCGGCAATACGGGCAAGCTAATCATACACTACAGCTCCACCCGGACCATCCGTGAGAAGCAGGAAGAATAGAGTTCAGAAATGAGGATTATCCATGAAAATCAGCTGCTTAAGATCCACCGCTCTCCAGCTTGTTGAGCGACACAGGTCGATGTGGAGAAGGATGTCACCTGCGAGGCCATCACCTGCCAGAGTCACATCTACCGTCGCCACCTGGACAGGACTGAGTACATGTATGTCCTCCAGCGTGAGAGTGGTACAACAGAGTAGAAGTACCCGCCAGTGCAGCAGGGGACTTCCCATGAGCACATGGACCTGTGCTTGGAGGATGCTGCTATGCTCAGCACTCGACTGCAGCAGTGTCAGCAGGAGCTTTAGGATATTCGTGACACCCTGAAGGAGACTGAGGCGTTGCTTCGAGCCAGCTTGAGGGCGAGGGAAAGAGGAGATGGGAATGAACTGTGTGTCACCGTGAATGACACATGGACTCCTGACTCCCCAGATCACCGGGCGAGCAGGCGTCGCCGCACTTCTCCACCAGCAGCTTCCCCACCCAAAGCGGAGTCAGAGGGCAGCCGCAATAATGAGGAAGACCCCGAGGAGCCAGCTCAGTGATACGAGTCGTGTAGAGTCCTTTCCCATAGTTCAGCATGGTTATCGAGTAGGCGAGTCAATACCTTAGTTAATGGTGTGTTAATGTTTGTTGTGTGACGTGAGTTGTGGAAGCCATGGGCATTTGTCCACAACCTCGTCTTCAGGTTGTTTTGCTTTGATGTGTGAACCCCTATGAATTAAGAGTGCATTTATTTTCGCGTGAGACATGAAACCCTCAGAAAATATAAATATAATAGGGTCTCAAAATTTTAAAGTTTAAACAAGCAAATTGGGAAGTTAATACGAAATGCTTTAAATTCACATTTGGTTGATCAGGATAGATGGCCGGAAGAGGAAAGGGTCGTGGTGCCAACCCCGCCAACAATAACGATGAGGCCGGCAACCCTCATCTTTCTGGAGGGCAAGATAGAGGTGGTCACCATAAAGGAGTTGATCCCATCCACCAAATGCTTGAAAATCAGAATCAGCTCATCCAGAGCCTAACTCAAGTGGCGGCCAACTTGCATCAAGTTCCACCTCCACAAGCTGCACCACGCCAACCAAGGTTGAGTGAGTTTCTAGGGGCTCAAACTCCAAAGTTTGCTAGTGCTGCTGAACCTCTGGAGGCAGATGATTGGCTAAAGACCATTGAGAGCAAGATGAGGATCATACAATGCCAAGGGTATGAGAGGGTGCTGTTTGCCTCTCACCAATTGCATGTACCTGCTGCTGATTGGTGGACCGCTTACGTAGCAGCCCATCATGATCCTGGGAACATCACCTGGGAAGAGTTCAAGCGCAGTTTCCACAACTATTACATACCAAGGGGTGAACTCAAAAACAAGAGAAAGGAGTTCTTGGGACTGAAGCAAGGAAACATGACTGTGAGGGAATACCTCACTAAGTTCACCCAACTATCCCGTTATGCACCACGGGACATCGAAACTGATGAGCAGAAATAGGACTGCTTTGTGGAAGGACTTACTGCAGAAATGCAGTGTGCAATGTCCTCCAACGAGTATGAAAGCTTCCAAAATATGATGGACAGAGCATTTGTTGTGGAGAGGAAGCTGAAGGCCTTGGAAAATGAAAACAAGAGGAAGGCGGGATGGTCACACCAAGCCTCGGGTAGCAACACACGCCCATGACTGATGCAGCCACCCGCAGGGCGGACGAGCCGTGTTGTGGTACCCTACCCAGCACCGAGAGGGTACAACCCGAATTTCAGGCCTCCGTCAGCACCAGCACAGCCACAACGTCAGTTTGTACAGCAGCCTCGTCCCGCATATCAACCTAGACCAGCAGTGCAAGGACCACAGAACCAACGCCAAGACAACAAAGGCCAGGCACCTAAGGTTGGGGTGCAACGCTTCAACTGTGGTGAAGTGGGGCACTACGCCCATAAGTGCCCAAAGAAGAAGCCCATGCAGCCACAACAGCAGAATGTGATGCGAGGACGGGTGAACCACGTGACCATGGAGGAAGCGCAAGAGGCACCCGACATGGTAGTTGGTAAGTTTCCTGCAATCTACACATTGCAACCCTGTTGTTTGATTCTGGTGCTACCCACTCGTTCATTGCTCAAGGGTTTGTTAAGAAGCATGATCTAGCAACCACACAAATGAACCATATGCTAGCAGTGAACTCTCCAGGTGGAGAAATAAGGACAAGTGTGTCCCAAGGTGAATCTAGACATTAATGGGGTAGTATTTACTGCCAACCTCATAGTGATAGATTACCAAGGGATAGATATTATTTTGGATATGGATTGGTTGACCAAACATAAAGGAATCATCCATTGTTCAACAAGAACGGTGGAACTAACTCACCCTAGTGGCACAAGAGTAAAGTTCATAACTATACAAGAGCCTAGGAGGGACATTAAACTCAATCAAGTTGAGGTGGAAGTGGAGGAGATCAGGATCATCAGGGAATTCCAGATGTTTTTCCGGAGGAGTTGCCAGGTATGCCCCCCGATCGTGAAGTGGAATTCGCGATTGAGCTAGTGCTTGGAACAGCTCCGATATACAAGAGACCATATCGGATGGATTCCAAACAGATGGAAGAACTCAAAGAACATTTAAGAGAATTGACAGAAAAGGGGTACATTCGTTCTAGTTCCTCACCATGGGGAGCTCCAGTGATATTTGTGCCCAAGAAAAATGGGACCCAAAGGCTATGCGTGGACTACCGTGCGTTGAATGAGGTAACCATCAAGAACAAGTACCCATTACCCCGTATTGAAGACTTGTTTGATCAGTTGAGGGGAGCTTGTGTGTTCTCGAAAATTGATCTCAGGTCGGGATACCACCAACTTAAGATAAGGCAAACTGATATTCCAAAGACAACTTTCGTATCTCGGTACGGATTGTATGAATACACCGTCATGCCTTTCGGGCTAACTAATGCCCCGGCATACTTCATGTATCTCATGAACAAGGTATTCATGGAATACCTGGACAAATTTGTGGTGGTTTTCATAGATGACATTCTCGTCTTCTCCAAAGATGAGGAAGAACATGAGAAACATTTAAGGTTGGTGTCGAAGTGTGCGATCGACACTTCCCCCGGGCCTGCACTGGGCAGCCCGCGGAAGTTCTTTTTTCGGAGGGGCTAGTTCCTAGCGGAGAGCTTGCGCGTATGGACGAGTTGGTGAGAGGTTGACACAGGAAGTTTTACGTGGCTCAGGCCGCCGGAGCGTAAAACCCTACGTCCACGGCGAGCTATGGAGCTCGCTGTATTGCTTGCTGCTCAGGGCCGGGGGCCTGAGCTTGGGGGTGAGTTACAGCTTGAGAGTGTATGGCTAGCGTATGAGTTGCAGAATGCGAACCCTTGCTATCGACGCCTACCCGAGCCTTTTATAGTCTAAGGCTCGGGCGGCTTACAAGGGAAGCCGGGACCCGACAGGTGGTCCCGGGAAGATTGTCTATTATCTACCGTATCTGTAGTTATGCCGGTGGTTGCCTCCGGTCGAAGGCTTCTGAGTCTTCCTTTTGCCGCCCTGCCCATGCCGTGCGCCAGTCGTAGTGGTTGATGGCGGCGCAGGCGGCATGGGATGCCCTGTCGCGGCGTTTATTACCTGTCAGGTTCTGACACCGCGCGTCAGTCTGTGATGCGACTGGACGCAACGGCACCTGACAGGCGCGTGCTCCGCGTTTCCGCGTCTTGGGAAGACGCGGGCCTTGAATACCTTGTACGGGCAAGGTGAGGGGCGCCTTTACGCCCGCTGCCTACCGCCCGGGGGCAGGCAGCACCGTTCTTCCAGCCACGTGGCGGGTCCGGAGCTCTTCTCTGAGGAGAGGGAGGTCCGGCCCCGCTGGACGCGTGGCGTCTCCGGACCTCTCTCCCCCGGAGGGGGAGGTCCGGCTTCTGCATGCCACGTGGCGGGCCCGGAGCTCTTCTCTGAGGAGAGGGAGGTCCGGCCTCGCTGGACGCGTGGCGTCTTCGGACCTCTCTCTCGCGGAGGGGGAGGTCCGGCTTCTGTATGCCACGTGGCGGGCCCGGAGCTCTCCTCTGAGGAGAGGGAGGTCCGGCCCCGCCAGACGCGTGGCGCCTTCGGAGCTCTCCCTGCGGAGAAGGGCGAGCACCTTAGGCATTTTACCTGTGCGCGGGGGTACCCCATATCTCAGGTACCGACAGTGGCCCCCGGGCCCATATCGGGGGAGATAGCGAGCCCGAGGTGGGACCTCCGTCTCTTCCGATCCGCGCACTTTTTCTAAGTCCCGACTCGACCGCTGCTGGAGCACGAACGGCCGCGGGGTCGTGAGAGCGTGCGCCCACTTGATGATTGCCTTTACTGCGGTGGTTCCCAAGGCTGCCACTTCTGCACGTTGCGGCGCTTTCTTCGGGAACCGCCGAAGGGCCTTGCCGGCTCATCTTCTTAGGAGACTGACTCCATGACCCCGCCGCTTTAGCTAAGCGGCTTGGGCCCACCCGTCATCGGCACTCGGTCTAGGAACCGAAGCGGTTGCGGGTGCGGGGTATTCGAAGAGTTCCAAATCGCTTGGAACTGCACCGGGAAGCTTTTTAGAGGGGGTCTCACCCACGTTGTAGCTTCCCTTCGCACTTCTCTGCGTTTCTTCTTGGACTCTTGCGCTTTTGCTCTTTTGCCTTTGAGCTCTCCCTTGCCATGGCTTCCAACCCGCTGCCAGAGAAGAAATGCGCTCGATCTCCTCCAGCAACGGCGCCGGCGCCAAGTCGGGATACTGGGGTGCCCGACCCTCCCTCCGGTGGCGACTCGAAAAGGCTTAGGGCTGATGTGCTGGGGGAAGCCTCTGAGGCGTCCCCTGTTCCGCCAGTCCAAGCGACTGCAGAGCGGTCGTCGGAGACGGTAGTGGGCTCTGGGAATCCTACCCCGGCTCGGAAGTCGGGGTTTAGAGCCCGCTGGAGTGTTCGCGCTTCCAGGCCTTCCCCGTCTTGCGGGGAATCTGCGCCGATGCGCTCGGAGCCAGGGGCAACTGCTGCGGCCCCCAGGCCAGCGTGGACTTCTCCTGTTCCGGTGTGCCCGGACTTCGCGGCGGCGTCGCCTCTTCCTGCCGAGACAGCCACCGCGGCCCCCGAGCCAGCACAGGTTGATCCTGCACTAGGCGGCCTGCCTTCTTCTCCAGCACCGTCTTCCCCGGCTCGTCCCTCTCCTCAGGTCAAGGAGCCTGAAGCTGAAGAGAGCCGGGCTGGCCCGGCTGCCAGGGCCGCTGGGCCAGTTTCTCCTGATCGACGTCTCGTCTCGGCGGCTGGCGCGTCGGCTCTTCCCGAGGACGAGGTAATGGAGGAGGTCGGAGGGACTGCCCCAGCCTCTGTTGCTCCATTGCCTCTGGCAGACGCCATCGCGCTTGCCGAGTCGAGCGTCCGGCAGGTCTTGGCTGCGCTAGCGCGCGAGCGGGAGGAGTATACGGTTGAACGGGACCGCCTCCTCACCTGGGGGAACCTTTTGCGGGAGAGGACCGCGAAGGTTAAGAGCGAGCTTGACTCCAGGCGGGAGTTGCTCGACTTCCGGGAAACGCTCGTCGACCGGATGAAGCGGGCTGTTGACCGCATGGACACCCAGTCGCGGCGGATCAACAAGGAGGCCCTGGAGGCTCACGCCCGGGCCGAAGAGAGCCTCTCAGCTGCTGTGGAAATACGGCAGCGGTTGGAGCGCCGCGAACTCGCCGTTGAGGAGCGGGAGCGCTCCGTGGCAGCTGAGGCAGAGAGGGTCGCCGCGCGGCTGGCTGCGGGCGAGGATGACCTCCGAGCTCGGATGGAGGAACTGGAGGTTCTGAAGGCAGACCTCGACTTGAGGGATGAACAGGTCTCCCATGATCGCCGGGCGGTCTTGGACCGCGAGTTGACTGCCGGCTTCAGGGCCGCTGAGTTGGAGCGGCTAGCCGAGACCCTCCGCCTTCGGGAGAGTTCCCTGGCGGCCCAGGAGAAGGAATTCTCCGAGAGGAACCTGGAGGCTCTGCAGGCGGCCCGCCGCGAGGTGGAGGAACTCTCAGCCCTACGGTCCTCCGAGGCCCTTGTGGTCTCAAGCTTCGTGGATCGGGCGGGGTCCGCCCTGATCCCTCTTGGTTTCAGTCCGGTGAGGGCCGCAACTCCCGCATTGCAGGTGGCAGAGGTGATCCCTGCATTGGAGTCGATCGGCTCCAAGCTGGACAGACTCGACTCGGTGGTCGCCAGCGAGCTTGAAGCCAAGGGCCGCGGCTTAGCTTTAGAGGTTGCCTCGCATGTGCTAGCATGCTTCAAGAGCCACGACCCCTCTTTCTCACTGGAGCCAGCAAGAGAGGGCCCAGCCGCGGAGCGGGAGGAAGCTGCCAGGGCTGAAGTCGAGGATGTGGCCGCCCTTGTAGCAGCAAGGTTCCGGCGAGAGCCGGGTCTTCTTTAGGACTTGCTTTTCTTTTTTATCGAGTCTGTAGTCCAGCTCAAGGAGCCTTGCTTAAATTGACTCTCTTGGATACTTGTGTTTGTGATGCTTTTCCCTCCTTCTTGGCTTTGCCTGGCTGAGTCCTTAGCTCCGCAAGGTACTCAGAGGTCATTTCCAATCTCGGAGCTTCGCTCAGACACACCCCCCGGGTCCTAACTGTGTTAGGGGCCCCCGGAGGTCTCCGAACCTCGGCTATGGGGGGGGGCTCCAAATCTGCCAGCCACGTGGTGGGTCCGGAGCTCCTCCTTAAGAGACGGGAGCTCCGGTCATGTTGGACACGTAGGGCTTTCGGAGCCCTCCCGCTGAGGGGGGAGGTCCGGTTCCTACCTGCCACGTGGCGAGCCCGAAGCCCTCAAGGACGGAGTTCCGGGCCTGCTGGACACGCGGGGCCCCCGGGCCCTGCCCCTCTGGGGGGCAGGTCCCGGTCCTTCCAGTCCCAGGCCGGTGTAGCCGGTAGCTCCTTTCCCCCCGCTTCACGCAGTCCCTGTTGCCGTAACCTGAAGGTCCTGCACACAGGTAGAGGAAACGTAATTCTCCTCGGGGGGTCCTCCCCTCCTGTCTCCTAGTCTTATCCGTCTTATGGTCCTGGCCCGCTATACGGGGCTTGGGCAATTCTGTGCGCGAGGCGCCGGAGCTCCGGCTCCCTCCGAGGTTTGGGTACGGCCGTCCGATCCCTAGTACCGGGCCATGCGCTGGGGAAGCAGAGTGCACGCGCTTTGGGTTCATGACCAGGCAAAGCGGACGTGCTCCCCTGGACCTCCGGGGAGCAGGATGCGCATGCTTTGGGCTCTGGGCCGGCTAAGCTGGATACGCACCCTGGACCCCCCATGCACAACGCTGGCCTTTCATGGAGGTGACCAACTGACATCGCAACACCTGACTGGGGGAGGCCCGAAAGACTCACTCGGCCATCGGCAGGTGCCTCAAGCGCAGCCGCCTTCGGGAGGATAGCAAATGCCGACTATGGGTGAGCGCGGAAGAGGGGGAGCTAGACGTATGATTAACATACAGAGATAGAGCGATCATAAAAATTAATGCATAATTTAAATGAGCGCATGAGTAGGAGCTAAGTAGAACAGGTCTCTGTATTCGCGCCCATAGGTGGAATTCTAGCTGTTCGTGGGGGCAATGTTCCGCCTCGTCTACAAGGGAAGCAAGACTCTACGCGCTTAGGGTCGGAACCAGGCTAAACTGGACGTAGTCCTGTACCGTCCCTTGAGACTTAGCTACCCCAAGCTCTGTTCCTAAGTTCTATGGGGTCTATTACAGAAGTGAATAACTCTGTTCTACCGATGCTCAGTAAGTAGGACTTACAGTGTTGCTCCATGGCAAGGATCCTTGGGAATGGATCCCACTCTCGGTTGAAAGGCATGTGTACCTGGGGCGGCAGCTTTCATGATTCGGAAGGGACCTTCCCTGCTGGGGGAGAGCTTATGGGTCCTTCTTGGAATATAGCGTGCCGCTTCACCAGGCTGCCTTCTTGCGGGCCCCCGTCGCGTCTGGTTCTTTGGCGGTAGTGCTTAGAGCATTAGCCGAGACCGTGCGTTGTGGGGTATTCCCTGCAAGCCGAGTCTTGTCGAAGTTGTTGTCTTCACGCTGGATCAGGTCCTGTGTGGCTTCTCTCCGGGGCCCCCGGGGAGTTCTCCCCTTCTGGCTAAGGCCTTCAAGGGGTAGGTAGACCCGGGCTCGCCTTGGATGACCTAAGGCGTCTCCCCCTTCTGGCAAGGCCTTCAAGGGGTTGACGGACCCTAGGCGGCCCCCGAGAGGTATGTTCGAGGCGCGGTGGCGTGCCGCATCTGGCTAACGCCTTGGCCCGTCATCGTCAGAACTGGAGTCCTCACCGTCATGCACTGTCTTTATGACACGCTGAGGCTCCTGGTACCCCACTTGGTGGGCAGCGGTGACTGGGGCATCGGCCTTCTGTTTGCCATCCCTCTGAGGGTAGGGCGGTGCTTCAGCCCTCTGCTGTCTTCCATTACGGAAGCGCTCTGCGAGCCTCTGGATCTCCCAGCACTCGGTAGCTGTATGGTTGCAGGCGCCATGCACGGGGCATAGCCCGCCCTGGCCACTGTCTGGGGCCGGTGATTGCCGCTGCCTCTTGTCGGGGCGCGGCCCCCGAGCTCCTCTGGTTGTCGCAGCTGCGGCGACGGGGGCCGTGAACGGTGGCTTCATCTTTCCACAACCCCGGTTCTTGGTCTTCTTGCCACCCCCATAGGCAGCAGCACCGGACCCGGGCTGCCCTCCTGACTCGTAGGTTGGCAGTGCGTGCCAGTTCCGCCCTTCGGTTGCCCTGGCGCACTTATCCGCCAGGCTAAAGAGCTCCGAGACGTCGCGGACCTCTCTGGTCGCGAGTTTCTCGAGCATTTTCTCGTCCCGGACACCCTGTCGAAACGCCACCACCACAGAGGCGCTTTGGATATGTGGGATGGTGTTGCGCACCTGAGAGAACCGCTGGATGAAAGAGCGCAGCGACTCCCCAGGTTGTTGCTTGACGGCGTGGAGATCAAGCTCCATGCTGGGACGGGTGTAGGAGCTGCTGAAGTTGGCGACAAACTGCCGGCAGAGCTCACCCTAGGAGGTTATGGACCCCTGAGGTAGATTCATGAGCCAAGATCGGGCTGGGCCGGTCAAGGCGACGGGGAAGTAGTTGGCCATGACAGCCTCGTCCCCTCCTGCGGCAAGTACGGCGGTGGAGTAGATCTGGAGGAACTCCGCTGGGTTGACGCTTCCGTCGTACTTCTCGGGCAAGTGCGGGCGAAACTTGCGCGGCCACCTTGCGAAGCGAAGGTGGGGCGCAAGGGCCGCACATCCTGCACCTGCTGCTGCAGGTACTGGTGCTGCGAGCAGGTGGTTCACACCTGGCACCACGTATCCCGGCATGGGCAAGGCTGCACCATAGGCCGGGGCCGCTACTTGCGGCGCATATGGTTGTGGCATATGCTGCGCAGCATATGCCTGTGGCGGGGCTCGCATGGCGAAGACCTGCCCTTCTGGTTGTGTCGAGGCCGACGACATGCTGTCGTCGGCCTCCTGGTTGCGACGCCTTTCTCGGCGTCGCTCGAGGTACACCCGGGCGTCCTGCCCCAAGTGACACCGTTCCAGTTCCCTTCGCAGGTCCGTCGACAGGAGCCCGGAGGAGCTGGAATTCGCCGTTAGCCCGTCAACCGTGGGTGTGCGCGTCAGCGACACAGCCGGTTGCCCTGGGCGTCGTCCTCGTCGAAACTGAGGGTTCGTGGCGGCGACGACGAGGCGGTCCACCTCATGGACCCATTGTTGGGTCGCTGAATGGGGCGCATCCCCCGCAGGCGGGTTGCGCAGCAGCGCTCTTGCTGCAGCTAGCGCACCTCCATGGTGTACGCTCAGCGCTGCAGAAGACCTCACGCTGGTCGGGGCCTGCATAGCCGGAGTCGGCGTTGCCGGAGTCGGCTGCTGGCTGCCCGCTCGTGCCGACACACTCTGTCCTGAGTGTGTCGACATGTACTCCCCAGTGGTCACGGTTCGCCATGAACGCGGAGGGGGAGAGTTTGCCGTTGATGGAAGCTTGGTCATCTTCGTCGGCGGAAACTCGTCGCGCTAGGGAAGAAGCCCCCTACCTGGCGCGTCAAATGTCGAAGTGTGCGATCGACACTTCCCCCGGGCCTGCACTGGGCAGCCCGCGGAGGTTCTTTTTTCGGAGGGGCTAGTTCCTAGCGGAGAGCTTGCGCGTATGGACGAGTTGGTGAGAGGTTGACACAGGAAGTTTTACGTGGTTCAGGCCGCCGGAGCGTAAAACCCTACGTCCACGGCGAGCTATGGAGCTCGCTGTATTGCTTGCTGCTCAGGGCCGGGGGCCTGAGCTTGGGGGTGAGTTACAGCTTGAGAGTGTATGGCTAGCGTATGAGTTGCAGAATGCGAACCCTTGCTATCGACGCCTACCCGAGCCTTTTATAGTCTAAGGCTCGGGCGGCTTACAAGGGAAGCCGGGACCTGACAGGTGGTCCCGGGAAGATTGTCTATTATCTACCGTATCTGTAGTTATGCCGGTGGTTGCCTCCGGTCGAAGGCTTCTGAGTCTTCCTTTTGCCGCCCTGCCCATGCCGTGCGCCAGTCGTAGTGGTTGATGGCGGCGCAGGCGGCATGGGATGCCCTGTTGCGGCGTTTATTACCTGTCAGGTTCTGACACCGCGCGCCAGTCTGTGATGCGACTGGACGCAACGGCACCTGACAGGCGCGTGCTCCGCGTTTCCGCGTCTTGGGAAGACGCGGGCCTTGAATACCTTGTACGGGCAAGGTGAGGGGCGCCTTTACGCCCGCTGCCTACCGCCCGGGGGCAGGCAGCACCGTTCTTCCAGCCACGTGGCGGGTCCGGAGCTCTTCTGTGAGGAGAGGGAGGTCCGGCCCCGCTGGACGCGTGGCGTCTCCGGACCTCTCTCCCGCGGAGGGGGAGGTCCGGCTTCTGCATGCCACGTGGCGGGCCCGGAGTCCTTCTCTGAGGAGAGGGAGGTCCGGCCTCGCTGGACGCGTGGCGTCTTCGGACCTCTCTCTCGCGGAGGGGGAGGTCCGGCTTCTGTATGCCACGTGGCGGGCCCGGAGCTCTCCTCTGAGGAGAGGGAGGTCCGGCCCCGCCAGACGCGTGGCGCCTTCGGAGCTCTCCCTGCGGAGAAGGGCGAGCACCTTAGGCATTTTACCCTGTGCGCGGGGGTACCCCATATCTCAGGTACCGACAGTTGGTGTTGCAAAAGCTGAGAGAACACCAACTATATGCCAAGTTGAGCAAGTGTGAGTTTTGGCTGAAGAGAGTTCCCTTCTTAGGACATATAATCTCGGAGGGCGGAATCTCCGTAGATCCCGCCAAGATCGAGGATGTACAGAAGTGGAAGACCCCTGAGAATGTCGGGGAAGTTCGAAGCTTCTTAGGATTGGCTGGATACTATCGGCGGTTTATCGAGGGTTTCTCCAAGATTTCGAGACCCCGCACCAAACTGTTGGAGAAAGGAATCACATTCACATGGACACCGCAGTGCGAGACGAGTTTCCAGGAACTGAAAAGATTGACAACAGCCCCAGTGCTAGTTATGCCAAATATGCAGAAGAACTTTTTGGTATACTGCGATGCCTCTGGAAACGGGTTGGGATGTGTTCTCATGCAAGAGGGGCATGTCGTGGCTTATGTGTCCCGGGAGCTCCGGAAACACGAGAAGAACTATCCTACACATGACCTAGAGCTAGCTGCAGTGGTACACGCGTTAAAGATTTGGCGGCATTACTTGATGGGGAAAAGGATAGAGATATATACGGATCATAAGAGCTTAAAGTATATTTTCACACTGCCAGATCTCAACCTCGGACAAAGGAGATGGTTAGAGCTGATCAACGACTTTGATGTGGGCATCAACTATCATCCTGGGAAAGCGAACGTCGTAGCAGATGCTTTAAGCCGGAAGGTGCAGGTCAATAGGTTGAGCTTGAAGGACATGCCTACAGAATTGAAGGAAGAGGTTATAAAACTCAATCTATGTCTGGTGAATAGTGGTGAAGCCATCGCCATGGAAGTGGACTCCACATTAGAGCAAGACATACGTGATGGTCAAAAGCATGATGAGAAGATACAAGAAATCAGAGAACTCATCAAGGATAATAAAGCCCCTGGTTTCAGAGAGGATGAACAAGGTACGGTGTGGCACGGGAAAAGAATCTGTGTGCCTGAAGTGAAGGAGATCCGTGAATTGATTTTGAAGGAAGCTCATGATTCCGACTATTCCATTCATCCTGGAAGTACGAAGATGTACCATGACCTCAAGAGCAGGTATTGGTGGTATGGCATGAAGCGAGATGTCGCGGAACATGTTGCCCTATGTGACACATGTCAGTTGGTGAAAGCAAAACATCAACGACCCGCGGGATTATTGCAACCACTCAAAGTGCCTGAATGGAAATGGGAAGAAATCGGTATGGATTTCATAGTAGGACTACCCAGGACCCAATCATGATATGATTCGATATGGGTCATCATCGACAGGCCAACCAAGGTAGCTCATTTCATCCCCGTGAAAGAAAGCTACAGCGGATCCAAGTTGGCAGAATTGTACATGTCAAGGATCGTGTGTTTCCATGGAGTACCAAAGAAGATAGTGTCAGATCGAGGGACGCAGTTCACCTCAAGGTTCTGGTAGAAGTTACATGAAACCATGGGAACTCATCTGAATTTTAGTTCTGCCTATCATCCCCAGACTGACGGGCAGACGGAAAGAACCAATCAGATCCTTGAGGATATGCTGAGAGCGTGTGCGCTCAAGAACAATAAGAGTTGGGATAAGAACTTACCGTATGCGGAGTTCTCCTATAACAACAGCTATCAGGCTAGTATTAAGATGTCACCTTTTGAGGCTTTGTATGGGAGGAAGTGCAGAACTCCCCTATTTTGGAACCAAACAGGGGAAAGTAAAGTGTTTGGGCCCGAGGTACTACAAGAAGCCGAGGCGAAAGTGACGGAAATCCGCAACAATTTGAGGATAGCACGGACACGACAAAAGAGCTATGCCGATGTACGAAGAAGAGAGCTCGTTTTCAACGTGGGGGACTATGTCTACCTCAAGGTGTCCCCTATCCGAGGACTTCATCGGTTCAGGGTGAAAGGGAAGTTATCACCTCGATACATCGGACCCTATCAAGTTCTGGAGAGGAAAGGCGAAGTGGCATATCAACTAGAACTACCGGCTCGCCTATCAGATGTGCATGACGTATTCCATGTGTCACAGCTCAAGAAATGTCTGAGGACGCCTGAAGAGATGTTACCCACGAATGAGGTTGACGTAGCTGAGGATCTGTCTTATGCCGAGCAACCATTCAAGATTTTGGAGACAATGGAACGCCTCACAAGAAATAAAAGAATTCGGATGTGAAAGGTGCAGTGGAAGCATCACTCAGAAGAGGAAGCCACATGGGAGCGAGAAGACGAGCTTAAGGCACAGTTTCCGGAATTATTTTCCTAGAACCGTCAGTCTCGAGGACGAGATTTCTTTTAAGGGGGGTAGAGCTGTAACACCCAAAAACATGTTAAGAGGGGGATTTAAAAATTTTTGGACGTATTGCATCTGGTGCAAAAATTCAAATTCAAATTAGAATTCAAATTCAAATCAAAACAGAAAAGAAAATGAAAAAGAAAAAGAAAAAGAAAAATAAAACCCAACCGGCCAGTGGGCCGAAACCCACCAGCCGGCCCAACATTTCCCGCGCCAGCCCACAGCCGCGCGCTCCCCTCTTTTTCTCACTGACACGCGGGGCCTGCCGTCATCTTCTTCCTCGCGCGATCGGCCGACCCCGAGACTCCTCCGCGCGCCCGAATCCAAACCACCCCGGAAACCCGCGTTCCCCCAGCCGAATTTTGGTTCCGGACGACTTCAGCTCGATACCAACCGACCGACGCCCTCCCCCGTCTATATAAACGCCGGCATTGCCCCGTTTTTTCCACCAGATCGACTGTTTTTCCTCTCGGTAAGAACCAGAGCTTCTCCAGCCGTTTTCTCTCGATCTTTGCTCGGATTTTCCGATCTAACACGTCGATCGTGTTCCACCGCCTCCGGAGAATCACGCAGGTGCTCTCCGACCTCGTCGCCGACCGTCTTCCAGGGCCTCCGAGCTCAAGAAAAACCCTGAGGTGAGATCCCTGACCTCCCCTCTACCGTTCTATGCCATGAAATCTCAGTTTTAGGAAGTATAGACGAAGATCCGAAGTTTTCCGGCGAGATCGCCGCCTCCCCGCCGCGCACCGCCGGGCAGCGCCGCCCGCGCACGGTCAGGGCGACGTGGCCGCTTGTGCGCCGTCTATTTTAAATCGCAAGGTAGAAATAAAAACCCCGCGTACCGGTTCGGCGATCTAATCTCAGCCGTCTATTTTAAATCGGACGGTCCACATCAGCCCCGCATTATAAAGGTCGGTATTCTACGCGCTACCCCCTGGGGATCTCGGAAAATACGAGCTAGCCCCGGAAACTTCTGATCTAGCCCCTGGAACTTTAGAAATTCATGTAAATTCATTTAAAAATCAGTTTTTGCCCCTGGACTTAATAAAAATTAGGAAAACCCCTCGGTTATGTGTAGCTAGACCCCTGGAAATTTATGAAATAATATAATAGACCCTGTAGTGGGGTGAGTTTACCTTTTTAACCCTATATGATATTAAATTTAGAAATTTGAATATGTGATTAGGATTTAAATTTAAAAGGTGAGACAAACACATTGTAAATTCAAATTTAAACTCTCCTAACACTTGGAAAACTTTAGAATGAGTTAAAAGTAGATTTTAAGCTGAAATAAATCTGTCTAATTGATTGTTCGTATTTATTAGTTATAGGGACACATTTTTAGGTTAGAAAATAATTCTGAAAATCGGTAAAATAAATCTAAATTAGTTCACATTAGAGAAGAAGTTCAAAAATATATTATTTAATATTTTAGATCAAACCTATTCTGTTTAGATGATATGCCCTGCTATTTAATATTAAAATTTAATTTTAGTCATAGAAAAGAAATTTGGAAAATATAGGAAAATAGGTATGCATAACTAGAAAATGATAAATAAAGTCCTCAAATCCAAAGACTTCAGTTTAGGATTTGGTAGAAGATCTGAAAACCCATTTGGAGTAGGAAATTACCTTCCATGTAAACTTGGTAGTTAAGAAGTATATTAATTAAATATAAAGAATTTATTCAAATTGAAAATTTATATATAGTGTGCAAACAGAAATCTGAAATACAAAAGTTAGAAATCATATACATATGTTTAAAAGTGCATGAAGGCTAAAAATCAACACATCTAGAGTAAGCACAACACTTAGAAATGTGAATGACTATCATATGTATGTATGTGTGGAGTGAAAGTGTGAACTATGTCTTATGGATTGTTGTTTTCTTTTGCTATGTGTGTTGGCATGAGTAGAACATGCCCCAGAGCAAGTTCTTCCCTTCCAAGACTAAGACTTTCCATTCCCAGAGCAGCAGGAAGAAGGCAAGTGTCCTTCACCACTTTGATCCTATACTAGGATGTGTAGCTAGAATTATTTGCATTGTCAATTGAAATATGAAACCCATGTTAGGAAGTTTCCCTAGAATTGCATTACATTGTTTCCTTGTAGCTTGGGTTGGGAATTATTTTATCATGTAATTTACTTATATGCTTATGCTTAGCCATGCTTAGAATGGGATAATTGGGATATGAGATCATCAATTTATTTACCTTACTCTTGAATTGAGATATCATGAGTTATGTAGAGGTAAGGATCGAGGCAAGTTGGATGATTTGGTTGGTG
This sequence comes from Neostapfia colusana, assembly GCA_030760725.1. NCBI lineage: Eukaryota > Viridiplantae > Streptophyta > Magnoliopsida > Poales > Poaceae > Neostapfia > Neostapfia colusana. The sequence continues at coordinate 26,293,070 of JASWHV010000011.1, forward strand.
CTGGGTGCACGAGACTTGGGTTTGTGTTTAGTACTTGCCTGGATCCTAAGGACCGGTTCATGGAGCATGTAACCTGGCTTTACCGTGCCAACCACATGCTGAGTTGGGGCAGCTTGGCCAATTAATTAGGTGTATCCCCGGCGTAGTATGGGTATGTTGGATGGTGCGGGAAGTAGGTGCCAGTTGGACTACCATATGAACCGCAAAGCTCAAGAGGGGCCACTACAGCGGGGTTAGAGCCTCTTGCATGTTGTTAGGGGTGAAACCTCAGTGGGCCCACGCTCGTCGGAAATCCCTTTGTAAAGGCTTCGTAGTGATCTCCTGGCTACACACCTGGGAAGTGTGAATGTGGTTCGTGGCCACTGGCATAATGGAGGTTCTTTTAGTCCACTCGGCAACAGGGGATGAAATCACTACATGTGGGTACAGTGGTGCAAACTCTGCAGAGTCAAAACTGTCATGACAGCCGTGCTCACGGTCAAGAGCAGCTTGGACTTATTCATGATTAGAGAATGATGACTTTGGAAGTTGAGGATGTTAAGCGGGAAGCTTAACATTGGAAATGATGTTATGGTTATTTGATTATGATGATGGGTTGGGAGATTAGGATCCATTTCACCTATATAGTAATGTAGGTGCTTAATAAGCTAAGGTCATAGGTATTAATTGCGTAGTGCTTTAACCATGAGTTCGACCTCTCCTTGCTTTGGCTATGCATGACATAACTTTCCCGCACTTGCTGAGTACCAACGGTACTCAACCTTGCATATTTGTTGGTTTAAATTGCTGCTCAGGTCAAGGGGATGATGTGGTGTTCAATGACCAAGACTTCGGACCCGAAGAAGGATTCTAGGTTCATGGAGTCCCCCGGGAAATGCCTGTGACGGAGCTCACAAGAATAATATTCCACTGCTATTTTATTTACATGTTATGAACTTATTATCGTCCATCAAGACATATGTTATGTAAGACTTATTTATATTCGACACCTGGCTCGTAATAAATGATGCTTCACTATTTGTCATCACATGTATGAGAAAATGATCCTGGCATACATGTGATATTCACTCGGTTGTTCTTCGGAGAAACCGGGTGTGACGTTTTGGAATGTTAGGATAATTAGCTTTGCGCTAATAGATAGAGTCCAAATAAGTTAGAAGGTGTCTTAGTTGAACAGGACTCCTCTGGAGATGTCCTAGTTGGTTACATTGGCCTAAGGGCTGTGGATATAAATAGAGAGGATTTGATTGCGTGGGAGGCATCCCTTACAGCTGGCGTTCAAAAAAGTCGTTGTTTATGTCAAACTTTTGCATTGTAATCCGAAACTTCATTTTTGGCCATTTAGACGCTGTTTTTCTTCATGTCTGTTCTACTTCTTGCGTCCACTTAATTTCAGCACACGTCCGATCACGTTTTTAGTCAGAACTTCCATTCTTCTCATCCAAATTACATGATTCTTTCTTTTTGCTTCACAACCTGGTTGTATATCATATGTGAGATTTCAAAGTCAATAGAGTCATGGTTTGCACATCTCACGTGACTCTGTGCAACGTATCATATTACTTCTTTGCTCGGATAGATCAGACTGACATTTGTTCACAACTTTTACAATAACTTGAGATCTACTCTATCAATTGAGATGATTCTTGTTGTGCTGGTTTTCTAACTAGGTTTTCTATAATATATGTAGTTTTGGTCACATTGTCAGTCAGTTAACACACACGCATAAGCTTGTTTAGCAATAGATCTATTTTTTTGAGGGGTTAAGTCTTCTATTGAAAATTTTGTTTTATCTACCATTAACCCCCCTCTGGTAGCTGATCTCGTATCCTTCAATCCTACAACCTCTCATTTTACCATCCTAGCATCACGTAGGTGCATCAAATTGTTTTGTATTTTAATACCGTGACAATCACAAATATAATTATATTTGTGCCCTTGAAACTCAATAACTAATCGTGCTTCCAATTTTTTCTTACGTATGAATGCATCTTGCAGACGCTGTCTCCACTCAACGCATCCACCTTGCATGAAGGAAAAATATGATAGGGGCCGTAGATTGCGTCGTGTCCTCACTCTCCCTTCACTGTGATTCAGTAGACGACAATTCATATCAACAACGACAATGACATCATAAATAGAGGCAAAATATAATTTATTAGAGGATGCCACACCCTTAGAAAAATGATTTGACATACCTACATGACGCTGGAATGTTAAAATTATAAGTTAAATTTAATAGGGTTTATTGTGTTTATACCCCTGGTTGCAAGTTCAATTGTGATTTTACCCTCCAAAATTAGATTTTGTGATTTTACTCCTGCTTTTTTGAAAGGAAGACTAAGTATACCCCTACTCCATTTTGGGTTGTTAACGGTGTTAAATTACGCTGATAAAAGATAGAAAAGCCCTTGTGATTTTATCCTAATTTTAATATGTGTTTGTTATTTATAAACAGGGATTAATCTGTGACTATATTAAATAGGAGAAAATCATAAACACATTGAAAGTAGGGGTAAAATCACAAGTACATTTCTGTCTTTTTTTCATCATAATTTAACACAATTAACAACCCATAACGTAGTAAAGGTATACTTTGACTTCGTTAAAAAAAACAGGAGTAAAATCATAAATGCTAATTTTGGAGGGTAAATTCACAATTGGACTTGTAAGCAAGAGTATAAATACAATAGCCCTAATTTAATAAGGGTGGCAAATTATAAAGGTTTTATAAGAGCGGTAAACGGCCATTAGACATCCGTAAGGATGGCAAATGCTGCCCCACTAAGGAAGGGAAGCACAAAGGACACGGGCTTATAGAGAGAGGGAGGCAGGCTTGGGGTAAGGATCCACAAGAGTTTCACACCGCTAAACAATAGTTCAGTTATCACACTCGTGACTCAACATACCTAACAAAATGTAAAAAGGAAGTCTAGAACAGGGACGTTCAAAGCCATTGTTTGCGGAATTATCTGACACTCATAAATCTCAAGTTTGCTCAGAGTGCTCCTTATAGAACTCCTTGCAGCAGTAACAATTTCGCTTCACTTCAGTTTCTTCTGTATCTACCCTGCTTCTATATATCCTCTCCGGCCTCTTTATCAACTCCACTATTAACATCACAGCATAAGATCCAGCTCCTCCGTTGATCTCTCTGGACCATTTGACCAGCACTAGATTCCATATACTTTGGATGAACTTCTAAAAGTGAATTTGTTGTGCTCTTCTAAGTTTTAACCAAAGATTTCCCAAAAAAAATCTGACCATAGACCCACCAAGCTTTAGTCCACACATCTTCTGAACGTAAAATATACATTTCAAAATAGCCCCATCCCATAGTTCAGCAATGGTCCTATATTTTTTTCATTAACTATTCTCCAAATTTCCTGAGTAACAGATTGCAAGACTAATGTCCAACCCATAAATATTTTTAAAACTTATCTTTTTTCTCTCATTTCCAACTCTGCACCTTTATCTGACATTAACAGCACTATTAAAACAGCAAAATATATTTAGTTTACAAGCTACATATATTTTATCAATTAGTTAATGAGATATATCTATCAATTCCTTGTCTCCGAATTTTTTCTCAAGATCGTGTGTTGCATGTTGCACATTAAGAAGAAGAGACAGTTGTACAATGTTGGGAGTCAAGGTGCGTGTCCAATTGGTTCGGTTTTTTATTTTTTTAAGTTCGGTTATGAAAAACTAAACCAAAATAATGATACAAAGAAAACCAGCCCTCTGATTAAACAATTGGTTCGATTTCCAGTTAAACAAAAAAACCGAATCTTATGGAGCAGAGGGTAGTTGCGAGACGGCGGGCATCGAGGCCAAGGTGGTGGGGCGGCATATGGCCGCGAGCGCGTGGCGAAGTGACAGCAGCGCAATCGGGGACGAGGTGGCATGGCAGCTGCCGAGGGCGCGAGCACGCAGCAGCACGCCTCAGGGCCTCAGAGGTGGGGCGCCGCAGCCATTGGGCGGTGCGCATCGGCGGCCCATGAGCACTGTGGCTAGGAAGCGCGAGAGCGCGCAGCTGTTGGGGAGGCGGTGGTTGGGGAGCGCAGTGGTGGCTGGGATCCCCGCGGTAGTCGGGGCGGTGGGTCTGGGCCGGGCGGGGGACGGGGCGACGGGGATGAGTAGTAGGTGGAGTTAGGGTTTGTAGGCATGTTGGGTTGTGCTGTTGGTTTGAGTTAGATCGATTAGATTCTTTGGCTCAATTCTATTAATGCGGTAAACTGAGAATTAAAATCAAAATTAAGAAAATTGCTTTTCACAGTTTGACAACGGAAATTTTTTGGATTGAATCTGTTTCGATTAGTCCAGTTTGGGTTATTTTTTCTCACCCTAGTTTAGACTTGGGAGGCTCTCGCTTTACACGAGCCACACGACTAATTATACAAAGGGACTACTCATCAACTAGACACGATCAGGCTACTATGCATGGTGCCGGCACAAGACCAAGACCTAACCTCATCCCATATATGGTCTACAACTTACACAGGCGTTCTAAATCAGTGTTAAAGACACGAGCCAGATCCACCAAAGTACCGGAACTACAAAAGAATCGAAGTCGCGTCGATGCGGTTTGGCAACCAGCTTTCGCGATCATATCCACCAAGTCTTTTGTCCACGTTTGCATAGCAGCTTGAACCAAACCTCCGTGATAAAGACTCATGTCAGAACCAGCTGATCTATCGTCTCTCGATATTTTCGTCAATTTTAGATATATATTTTTTATGGGCAACTGAAACTTAATAAGTTTTTTAAAAAATTAGGTTAATGGCTATATTTTTGGAATGCTGTATTTTTATTTTAAATAATTAATTAGTGTGGAGTGTTGGGTAACCCACTAAAGTATCTGAAAAATAAAAATACAATATTATTAGCCGTTTAATCCTCGGCACAGCAACAAAGTAAAGCTGAAACCTCTAGGACAGGCAACCAAAACAAGACTTACCCGATCTCCTTCCATTTCCTTCAAAACGTTCAATAAGCAAGGCATCCTTGCCTCTCCCGCCATGTCTCCCTGCTCCAATATATCCCAACATCTGTCCCCCGTATTCTCCAATCCCCATTGAACACAGAACTCACTGGTTGTCCTGTCCTGTCCACTAATGGCGTCATCGACTTCCTGCCCTGCTTCTGGTTCGTCTACCGAAGAAGCCAGAGCAAACAGCAACAGCTCTGCAATCCAGTGCTCCAAGTACTCGAAACGAGCCACACTACGCTCTGTCGTTGGCCGCCCTGACGGCGGCCTAGGGCTGGCCGGCCAGCGGGCGGTGTTCGTTGGCTGGGTGAAATCCTCCAGAGTTCTCAAGGGGAAGCGCGCCAGCATGGTTTCGCCGCCGAGAATGCCTCCGGCGGAGACCACAAACCTGACTCGCACGGAGGTGCTCATGTCAAGAGTGCCGCTTATCCGCTGCATTGCCATGTTGATCGCCCGAGGCGCCAGCGCCATTGACAAGCCCTCGCCTGGCTCTGCGCTTGTGCGCATCAACGACGGGTCATGTGTTCCTGATCTCCAGGTTCTTAATCTGTTTTTTCTTGACTATGTAATCATTTTTGTCTGTGTGACTAGTACCGATTACAAGAAAGGCATGGGTTTGAATCAAATACTTGTTCTGTTCAGATTGTTGTGGATTCTTCTCTGTGTCCTCTTGAACGAGTTACTGTGGTTGGAGCTTGTGTATTGGTGGAAGGCAAGATCGAGCTTGTGGAAGGAAGAAGCCAACAACATATTGTCGAGCTGAGAGTGTACAAAGTGCTTCACATCGGAACTGCCGATTCCAACAAGTATCCGTTGTCAAATGTGCAGATTCCTTCAGAACTTGCCAGGGACTACCCGCAGTTCTCTGCCCGAATAACAGCGGTTAGTACAGAATCTGGGTCTGTTTGGTTCGAAAAAAAGGATTGGTTCTTTATGAGATAGAATTTCGATAATGTTTCATCAATCATTAAAGCCCCATATAAGCTTGTTTATGAAAACATTGAAAAGAATCTTCAATATTAGTACTTTCGTGTTGCAGGTTGCCTCAACTGCCCGTGTACGAAGTGAACTAATCCATGCTACCCATTTGTTCTTCCAAACCAATGGATTCTTCCATGTGAACACCCCCATTATAACAACCACCACCGCAGGAGATGTAAGCAAAATGTTCCGTGTGATGTGCCTTTTGTGCAAAACAGATGACAGAGGCATCACGCCTGAAGTAGTAAGAAGTTCCATTGAGGCAAAAACGAAGCGAATCAAAGCGCTGAAACGAAGCGAAAGCAACAAAGAAGCATTGGAAGCTGCAGAGCTGCACCTTCAAAGGGCAAATGATCTTGCGCGGCAACTGGAACAGGAAGGAAGAGATACAGACTTGGCCAACGACCTCTTTCAGCGTCCAGCATATCTCTCACCTAGCCATACACTTCATCTTGAGACTTATGCTTGCGCTCTAAGCAGCGTCTACACGTTCAGCCCAGCGTTCCAGGCTGAAAGCTTGGAGCCTGAAAAGCACCTGGCCGAGAGATGGACCATCGACGCAGAGCTTGCCTTCGCCGAACTTGAGGTATGACTTTCACATACAGCTACCCATACTGTTCAGAGCATGATGTGATTTATCCCAGGATGCGTTCTCCTGTGCCGAAGATTGCTTGAAGTGGATGTGTAGCGCCGTCTCGAAAAGTTGTTCAGATGAGTTTAAGTTTCTATCAACTCGGGCTGACAAAGGACATGAAGACCATATCAAATCGCTATTGTCTGGCCACTGGCAAAGGATTACCTACAAAGAAGCTATCAATACTCTTCTTCAGGTATTTTTCAGTTGTGAAGCTGCACTTCCGATTTCGGTATTGCTCTCCAAATGACGAGAGATGTGTTGCCTTCTACCATAGGTCACAGATAAATCATTTGAACCCAAAGTTGAGCTAGGAAGACCATTGTCGCCTGAACATTTAAGGTATGAGAATGATTTTTAAAAAAAATCCTTGTTTTAATGTTCCCTTAGCACTTTCATTGAAACAATGGCAGTTACCTCGTTGATGATTACCACAAAGAGCCACTGATTGTATATGAGTATCCAAAACAACTGAAGCCATTCTATGCTCGTCTCGTGGGAGATATGGATACAGTCTCTGCGTTTGACATAGTTGTTCCAAAGGTGAACAGAGCATGTCTGTTGCACAATAAAAAAATTACTACTTAGATCTTTCACACTGAATGATGATTGTTCGGCCACGGTTACCAGGTTGGAATAGTAGCATCTGGAGCTCAAAAGGAGGAAAGGATGGATACCTCAACTTCAAGGTAATATGCCTGACCAATAAAGTGAATAACTTCATAGGAAAAAAACAGATACAAACAGACATTTCAATCTCATACGCATCCCAATTGCAGGATCGACGAGTTAGGGCTTCCACATGAACCATTAGAGTGGTATCTGGACATCCGCAGGCATGGCACTGTAAAACACTCCGGTTTCAGCATAGACATGGAGCGGCTCATGTTGCTGGTCACCGGTCTTAAGGACATCCGAGATGTTAACCCATTTGCGAGAACAAAAGGCAACACAAAATGTTGAAGACATCACTGACAATAATCCAACGAGGACCTAAAATTAGTATTTATTCAGCATCTCCTAAAGCACTAGAAATACGTGGGCGTCTGTATGTAGGTGCTAGAGCGAGAAAAAAAGTACTATGTCCAATATTTAGGTACAGAAATTGTATCTTAAGTCCTGATGAAATTCGAGTACCTATTCTGTGCTTGGAACAAAACTAACTTTGGAGTCACGATAACTTAAAGAAGTGCAAGCATTTCAACGTAAAGAAGTTCACGGCAATGAAAAAAGAAGAGATGCACGACAGAGGAAAGAAAGCAAGGGAAGATGCATTACCGATAAAATCTTCTAATAACGGCTCCAAGTTTAGATCAATCCCACCAAGTATATCTTCCTGCGGTGCCAAGTTTAAATCCATGCTTGGGAGGAGTTTGCTACTCCTATTTGAATGGATGAACAGAAGCCCAGCAGCAGGTGCAGATCCAGCAGGGCAGCATTGCCCCAGTGGCGCCTAACCCATCTCCCTGTGACCTAATCTCCTCAACCTCACTAGCGTTCGAGCGAGAGCTGCCTGAGCGGGTGAGCGGTGACCGACGGCTGGTTGTCGTTTGGCGACACTGCAAGGAGGCGCGAGCGGCCGGATGGGTGGCGTTGTGGCTGCGAGGCGCCGAACGGGGGTGGGCCGCGACCGCGAGGCGTGCGGGCCAGGCGCGAGCGGAGGGTGAGGCGCGGGCAGATGACGCGCAATAGGATGAGGCGCAGGCGGGCGAGGCGCAGGTGACCAGGCGGGTGGGTGAGGCGCAGAGCAGGCGGGCATCGGACGTCGGGCAAGGCGCAGGCGCTAGGCGGGTCGTGGGCGTCGGGCGGGCAGGCGAGGCGTAGCGCTGACGGGGGTCGGCCGTCAGCCCCCTCTATGGTTTTTGTCTGGATCTGCCACTGCCTAGTAGGCACGGCAAAAGAAGTGGCAAACTTCTGTTGCATGTGACTGAAATCGGCAAATTACCCCGCCGGTTAGTAGAAAATAAATTTGATGCATCCGTTATGCATTTCAGGCCTTGTGTATCTCCGCGCCGATGTGTGCCATATGTACAAATCACCAATCTCAAAGAATCAGGATTTAGAGGTTAGGGTTTAGTGGTTATGGTTAGGGTCTAGGGTTTAAGATTTAGTTTTTTGGATTTAAAAGATGGAGAATGTTCAGAAAATGACGGTTTAAAATTGGATCTGGCTACGTGTGGCACACACTCATGCGGAGATGCACAGGCCTTTCGGTGCATACTTGTTGGCGTTCGTATTTCCGACTAGTAACTAATGTACATTGTGTTCGTACACGAGATGGCCTAGCTAAGAACATAATGGAATTATACTGGTTTGGGCAAGGTGTCATACGTCCAGTCTAGCATGTCTCGCTGTTCTTTCTCAAGAAGGGGGGTTCTCTTACAAGTGCGGGAGCTCGTCCCTAGGAAGTCGATCGTCTCCTCCCTTTATTCTCGCCGTCTCTCTCGTTACAAGTGGGGAGGAGGTCGTGGGTATAGGGACGGCTTGTACCATCGTACGTCGGCCAGGGTACTCGGCGGAGTCGCCGTATCGGGAATCCTCCGCCCCGCCTGCTCCCATCTTGTCGCCGGGGTAAGCCATACCAGAGCGCACGAGCACCCCATGTACTACTCCTCTTCTGTTCCATCGTAGGGGACGGGCATTTAGTGCTCTAGCTAGGGATGGAACTTCAGTACCTTCCCCCTGGCCTTGACGGCGCTTGCTCCGCATTGAAGGCCATCTGCTTCACACATACTTGAGGTCAGGCTAGGGCCCTGGGGTCTTCCCTTCGCTTGAACGCTGAGGCGGAGGCTCGCGGCTCCCCCCAGGGGTCGGTGCCCCTATTCTATCCACTACGTATTCTTCCAAACTCAAGCTCTGGCCTCATCCTTCATCTGGGCCCCGAGGGGGAGGCTCGCTGCTCTCCCCTAGGGGGTCGGGGTCAGGAACCCGGTCAGTAGCCCCCGAGTCTCTAGTCGATCCCGTCGATCAATCAGGGGGTTATCACCGGTCGCCTTCAATCCTGCACAGCTTAAAACATAGAATAGATCCTTAGCGCTTGATTTATCTTTCGTAGCCGCAACAAATGGGCCTCCGGGGGCCAGTCACAACCTGGTCGTTCCCACTAGGGCCCTGCGGCAAGCCCCCAGGCCCTCTAGCGGGGGGGGGGGGGGGGGGGGGTTGTCGTTAGGGCGAGTTTGCCTCGCCCCCCATCCGTGAACAGTTCGTGATTGTCACGCCGAAATTTTGAAACCAAATAAAAATCCGTACAAATTATAAAATTTGGGGAAATCAAGTACAAACTGTCTCAAATAGAATTTCAAAAACAACATCAACACATACATGCAACACAAGAAATCCAATATTAATACAAGGAATAAAACAGAGGTGAAGCGACATGTGCGTATGTATATATAATTATGTATGTAGGTATAGGAATACACACACATATACGTATGTGCAATTGAGTGTGTGCATAGCAAACTAATAAATTAATTAAATGAGTTAAAACCGTGCCGAGTGGCATTTGTGCGCATATACACGAATAGATGTGACAATCTTTAATATAAACCCATATGCAAAATCGTGTTTGTGAAATGCTAACTCAAATTACTAGTAAACTACCAAACGCAAGCCAAATCTAAATTCAAATCCGAATTCAAGAGCAAATTCTGTAAAAAGATAAAAAAATTCTTGCCTGGCCCGAGCCCATCTCTTCCCTCTTTATTTTTTTGGCGCAGCCCGTTTATTTTTCTCTTCCCCTTCATTTCCTGGCGCGGCCCAGCCCAGCTCCTTTTCTTTTTCCCCTCCTCCTTCCCTTGCGCGCGCAGCCCAGCCCGGCCCAAGTCTCTACCGCCTTCTTCAACCCCTGGATGCCACCGACTCCTTCAATGCCCGAAATCCCGCCGGCACCCATCTCCCCGTCGCATCACGCTGCGGAGCCCATCCCCTCCCGGAAACACCGCCAGCATGGCACGGAGCTGCCACCAGAACGCGCCCCCTTTTCCCCCGCCTCGTCGCGTGCGCAGCCGTGCCCACCCGAGCGGCCACCGCCTCGACGGGAACTGCTGTTTGCTAGGATTCTTCACCTCCAAAACACTTTGGATCATGAACTGGTCATTCATAATCTGAAACCCCTGGAGAAGGAGGAACTTGAATTTCTCTATGACACAAGGATGCCATATGTCCCTCCAACCATCAAATACCTAAAGCCCTTCTTCGTGGTTCTAAATAGAGTCTTGAGAAAGACGATAGCTCCGAAGGATGGAGATGCAGGAACTATACAAGGAACCTTGAGGACTCTCATGAAAGTCATTAGTGGGAGGAGACCATTCAATGTCTTTGAGTATATCTACAATGACATTGTGAACATCTCAATTACCCCCAATAGGTCCTGTGGATACGCACCGTATATCATGTACATGATTGAGAAGGTGACAGGACTCGAGTTTGTCAAGGATGTCAAGCATACGGGGTTGAAGCCGCAAAAACCCACCGAGTACACTCTCCCTCCGGCTCCAGCTGCCCCGTCCTCTCCACCAGTGGAGAGGAGATCAAAGCAAGCTCATGATGACACTAGGTCTGCAGCTGCTCCTCCTGGCTCTCCACCTACCCAAGAATCATCTAGCGGCATCCTCAAGATGCTCTCCTCTATCTTTGCCTGCTGCCGTAAGATCGAAGACAGGCAACGCAAAGAAAAGATTGCAAGGAAGAGACATCAACAGTACGTCAATGCAAATATCAAGTCTATCTGTGCAAAGCTTGAGATTGAGCCTGTTGGATCACCGCCTGCCTCCGAGGACTCAGAGGAAGATCCTGCTCCCGTGGATGATGAAGATGAAGATCAGACTGAGACTGACGGAGGAGGCAGCGATGAGTGACTTCCCTCAATTTTTCTCTTTTTGGTGTCTTGATGCCAAAGGGGGAGAGATTGAGATGGAAGATTGAGAGTAGACTTGGACTATTTTTCTATCTAGTATTAGTCATTAAGATCTTGTGTGATCAAGGACATGTACCTAATCTTGTAATGCACTATTTCTTTTCCTATGTGTGAAGTACTATGCTCTAATGCCAACTTACATGTTCACTAATGGTTATCTTTAATTTAGCACATTTTGTTTATCACACACCTGTGAGGCACCCCACCATAAGGTGTGTACATATGTGAGAAGTTTTTTGTGAATTCTTTATTGTTCTCATGTGTACGCACCTTATGAAAATCAACCTTTTATTCTCAATTGTGATATCTCAAATGGTTGTCATCAATCACCAAAAAGGGGGAGATTGTAAGTGCATCTAGGATATCCCTTGTGGGTTTTGGCTAATTGATGACGAACATATGAGATCCTAATGAAACTATTAAGATGATTGCAGGATAAATAAAGTGAACTGGCTCGGCACACACACAAAAAGGTGAAAAATAGAGTGGTGCCCGAAAAGGAAGAAGTTAGTGAAATTTATAGAAGCAAAGTAGATATAAATATATAGGTGGTGTGTGAGAGAGACACATCCCAAGAGCTCATGACTTTGCGTAGGGGTAAGGGGTTTAAAAATCAACTAAAATACACTGAAAACCGGACTAGTCCGTTCATGGACCGGACTAGTCCGTTTAACTTTCTGAAAGACGCAAACATAGTGCACCGGACTAGTCCGCCTTGTGAACCGGACTAGTCCGGTCAGGTCACTGGAACGCAACCGGACAAGTCCGGTTTTAGACCGGACTAGTCCGGTCATGTCTCTGTTGTCCTCCTTAGAGGACTACGGACTAGTCCATCCAGCAACAGGACTAGTCCGCTAAAGTTTCTGAAAACCCATCTCACATAGTACCGGACAAGTCCGGTTTGTGGACCGGACTAGTCCGGTTAACCAGCTAGAAGTAGGCCGGACAAGTCCGATCATATACCGGACTAGTCCGGTAGTAGGTTTAACAACGGAAACTTTTTGGAAAAGCCTATAAAAAGAGGTCCTTCGGCTTTTCCCTAAGAGGACACGACTCATACTGTCAAAACTTGAAACCCTAGCGCCGCCACCTGTCCCAAGAGCCCAAAAACACATCTCCCCACACATCTAAGGTGCAAAAAGGTGAAGATCAATAAAATACTTGGATTTGGGATTGGGAGATCGTCGTTCCTTCGTTGTGAGCTCTTGGGGTTTGATCTCTCTACACTCATATTCTGAATTGTAATCTTTTTGAGTGTATTTGATCAACTTCTCATTGTAATTCTTGTGGGAGCCCTCAACGTGTGAGGTAGCCCCATAAAAACGGTGATTACACTTGATAGTGAAGTCAAGTCGGCCTGTGTGGTGACTTGAAGAGGAAAAGGGTTGAGAACCCGGCTCTGTGTGAGCTTCCTCAACGAGGACGTAGATCTCTTGGTGAGATCGAACCTCGGTAAAAATTCGTGTCTTTTGTCTCTCATTTGTTTTACATCTTGACACATTAGATTACTAGTTTGCTAGTCATCGTTTGAGTTTTTTTACGAGTTTGCACGTGCATCCATACTATAAATTTAAGTTATAAAAACTGTTGTTCTTATTCCGCTGCTATAAGATAAAAACTTGTGAGACACACTTAATCAACTCAAACAATTCAGCACACCGGACTAGTCCGCCCACACGACCGGACTAGTCCGGTCAGTCAAATTTCTAACAACTTTATTAAGTGTGCAGGAATTCGTTAAAGGCCTATTCACCCCCCCTCTAGGCCATATTCAATTGGTATCAGAGCCAAGTTCTCCATCAACGAGACTCACATCTCGGAGAGATCAATGGCCTCTGAGAAGAACAACGATATGCCGAAGACGAGCAACAACGATGAGGAGCAAGAAGCCAAAGCCTTCGATGTGCTGAAAGAAAACCCACATGACGATGAAGAAGTGAGGCAGCTAAAAGCACTCGTGAGAAAGAAACTGCTGGCACAAAAAGGAAAAGAGGAAGAAAAGACGATGGTGGAGTGGTCATCACGACTACTCCCGGCATCCTTACAACTACAACTGACTCAATTCAAATAATCATTATCTCTCTATTCCTATGGGAAGGCCTCCACAGTTTGATGGAAGTGACTACACCATGTGGAAGTACAACATGAAGATGCATCTGATATCCCTGAACCCTAGTCTGTGGCACATTGTTTGCACAGGCATCGATATTCCGGACACGGATGATGAACTCACCCAGAACAGGAGATTCACAGAAACGCACAAGCCGTCGCCGTGATCACATCATCACTAAGCAGAGAGGAATTCACCAAGATCGATGGGTTAGAAAGTGCAAAAGAAATCTGGGATACCCTCAAGACAGCTCACGAAGGAAATAGGTCAGTTCGTGAAGCCAAAATCGAAATGCTTGAAGGAGAGTTGGGAAGATTTGCTATTGAAGAAGGCGAATCACCTCAAGACATGTACAACCGGATGAAAGCACTCATCAACAGAATTCGTGCGTATGGAAGTAAGAAATGGACAGATCACGAAGTGGTCAAAAGAATGATTAGAGCCTTCATGCCAAGAAACGTCACACTTTGCTCAATGATTAGAGAAAGCCCCGGGTTTCACAAAATGACTCCCGATGAGTTATTGGGAAAGATCATAAATCATGAAATGATGGAGAAAGAGGCTCAATACGTCAAAGACTTAGCCGAGCTCACCTCTTCTAAAAGGAAAGAAGTTGCCCTCAAAGCAACGTGCAGACCCAAACTCAAAGAAACTCGTGAAGACCAAGACGATGGAGATACAAGCGATGAAAGCACCGATCTTGATGACGAAGAAATGGTACTCTTCATCAAAAAGTTCAAACGCATGATGAAGAGAAGACACGACAACAATTCACATGAAGGCAAAAGCAAGGATAAAGGAAAATCCAAGGCTCGACGCACTTGCTACAACTGCGGAGAGTATGGTCACTTCATGGTGGACTGTACTTATGAGGAAAACAAAAAGAAGAAGGAAACAAGATCTCAAGAAAAGAAAAATTTCAGAAAAAGAAGACAAGCCCATCAAGCTCACATTGGGAAGGAGTGGGACTCAAACGACGAGTCCTCCTCCGATGAAGAAGAAGAGGTGGCCACAATCGCAGTCAAGAAACCAACTACGAGAGCCACACTCTTTCCGAACATGGGAGGACAGGACATGAACATCCATACTTGTCTTATGGCTAAGGAAGGCAAGAAAAAGGTTAGACTTACTCCTCCTATACTAAACTCCTCCATTGATGACTTTGATAGCTCTAGTGATAATGAAGAATTATTTAGAGGGCTAAGTAAAATTGCTTTAAAAAAATGGAAATGTTGTCGAACGAAATCTTTGAAAAGGAGGAACTTGTCAACCGACAAGAAGATATGCTCATCCGTGAGAGGAAGAGATATCAAGAAGTTGAAAAGCTTCTTGAGCTTGAAAGAGAGAAGAATGAGTCACTTGAGTTAGAGCTAACCTTGAGTAAGGAAACTTACTCAAAGTTAGAGAACTCGCACATTGCAATCAAGGAAGAACTTGCTAACTTGTCAAAAGTTAACAAAATCCTTGAGGTGCAAGTTGAGTCACTCAAACAAAGTGACTCCTCTTCCTCCAAGAGCTCTTCCTCCAAAGATATGCGCTCGACAACAGTAAGAACCTACACTTGCTCTAGTAAGAAGAATGTAATTTCTAATGCTTTAACCCCACATGACATGCATTCTTCTCAAAACGGCATCTTTGATAAGGAGAAGATCAAATATGCAAGAAGTGCATATATGATCACTAGACCTTCCAACGTCAAAGATGGACTTGGCTTCGACAGGAATAGACACATGTCTACCTCTAGTCATGCTAAGAATAGAATCATTTTTGTTAAAGAAAAATCCCATGAATCTGAGCTACAAACATTATTCCATACATTTGATGCTTCTTATGTTCTCATGAAAAACAAGTATGGAAAAGTCATTGCTAAATATACAGGGCCACGCCACAAGAACTTAAAAACTTGTGTGTGGGTGCCCAAGACTCTTGTGACTAACCTGAGAGGACCCAAGCAAGCTTGGGTACCTAAAACCCAGAAATAATTCTGTTTTGCAGGCCTACTCCTCCGGTGGATCTAAATGGGTGCTAGACAGCGGATGCACAAATCATATGACCGGAGAGAGAAGTATGTTTGTGGAATACGAGTGCAACAAGGATCCAAGTGAAGGAATATACTTTGGAGATAACAGCCAAGGAAAGGTCCTTGGTAGTGGTAACATTGAAATATCCTCTCAACACACCTTATCTAATGTTTTACATGTAGATTCTCTAGATTATAATCTTTTATCAATATCTCAACTATGCGACAAAGGTTACAACTGTTTATTCACTAATGAGGGTGTGACCGTCTTTAGAAGAAGCGATGGCTCGATTGCATTCAAGGGATTGTTGAAGGGAAAGCTTTATCTTGTTGACTTCAACAAAGATAAAGCCGAACTCAACACTTGTTTGGTTGCTAAGACCAACATGGGATGGCTGTGGCATAGACGGCTAGCCCATGTTGGAATGAGAAATCTGCAGAAACTTCTAAAAGGTGGTCACATCCGTGGTCTTAAGGATGTGGTTTTTGAAAAAGACAGGCCGTGCAGCGCTTGTCAAGCAGGAAAACAGGTTGGAGCACCACACCCCGCGAAGAATGTGATGACCACCGCTAAACCGCTGGAACTTCTCCACATAGATCTCTTTGGTCCAATTGCGTACATCAGCATCGGCGGTAACAAATACGGTTTAGTAATTGTTGATGATTTTTCAAGATTTACCTGGGTATTTTTCTTGTATGATAAATCAGAAACTCAAGGAATCCTCAAGAAGTTCTTGAAAAGAGCTCAAAATGAATTCTCATCAACAGTAAAGAATATCAGAAGTGACAATGGGACAGAATTCAAGAACACCCAAGTTGAAGAATATCTCAATGAAGAAGGTATAAAGCATGAATTCTCGGCACCCTATTCTCCTCAACAGAATGGGGTGGCCGAAAGGAAAAACCGAACATTGATCGAAATGGCGAGAACAATGTTGGATGAATACAAGACGTCAGACCGATTTCGGGCAGAAGCGGTGAATACCGCTTGTCATGCCACAAATCGGTTGTACCTTCATCGACTTCTGAAGAAAACTCCATATGAGCTTCTCACGGGTAAAAAGCCTAACGTTTCTTATTTCAAAGTTTTTGGTTGCAAATGTTTTATTCTGAACAAGAAACCAAGGGCCTCGAAGTTTGCTTCGAAGTCCGATGAAGGATTCTTGCTCGGATATGAATCGAACGCCTACGCCTATCGTGTCTTCAACAAAGTGTCTGGCCTTGTTGAAGTAGCGCGTGACGTAGTGTTCGATGAAACTAACGGCTCACAAGTGGAGCAAGTCGATAAGTCTATGCTAGATAAGGAGGAAGCTCCATGTGAAGCGCTGAAGAAAATGGCACTTGGTGATATCCTACCACGAGAGGAGACACAAGATGAAGTTCAACAAGGAAGCAATGATCAAGGGGGAGCTCCTACAAAAGATCAAGTTGAGGAAGATCAAGAAAATCAAGATGATCATGGAAGCAATGATCTAGGGGGAGACATGACACATGAAGACAATGAAGAACAAACAACTATACAACATCCACACCCAAGAGTACATCAGTGTGTGCAAAGGGACCATCCTGTCAACAATATCATTGGAGATATGGCTAAGGGAGTAACTACTAGATCTCAAATTGCAAATTTTTGTGAACATTATTCTTTTGTGTCTTTTCTGGAGCCATACAGGGTAGAAGAAGCCTTAAGGGATCTAGACTGGGTGATTGCGATGCAAGAGGAGCTGAACAACTTCAAAAGAAATGAAGTGTGGGAGCTGGTGGAAAGACCAAGGGCGAACATCGTTGGAACCAAATGGGTCTTTCGGAACAAACAAGATGAACATGGAGTAGTGACAAGAAATAAAGCAAGGTTGGTGGCCAAAGGTTATTCTCAAGTGGAAGGTTTGGATTTCGATGAAACCTTCGCTCCTGTAGCTAGACTTGAGTCCATTCGCATTTTATTGGCATATGCTACTCACCATAATTTTAAGTTGTATCAAATGGACGTCAAGAGTGCCTTTCTGAATGGTCCGATAAAGGAGGAAGTCTATGTGGAGCAACCACCGGGGTTCGAAGATCAGAAGTATCCCAACCATGTCTATAAACTGCGTAAGGCTCTCTATGGCCTCAAACAGGCTCCTCGAGCCTGGTATGAGTGCCTTAGAGATTTTCTGATTCAAAATGGATTCAAAATTGGTAAAGCTGACTATACACTCTTTACTAAACATTTCGATGATCATTTATTCGTATGTCAAATTTATGTTGATGACATTATTTTTGGATCCACTAACATGTCCTTCTGTGAAGAATTTAGCAAAATAATGACAGACAGGTTCGAGATGTCAATGATGGGTGAATTGAAGTTTTTCTTGGGATTTCAAGTGAAGCAACTGAGAGAAGGTACATTTATAAGCCAAACCAAATATACACAAGACATTCTCAAGAAATTCAATATGGACAAAGTCAAGCCCATCAAGACACCCATGGCCATCAACGGACATCTCGACCTCAATGAAGATGGTCCAAATGTGGACCAAAAGGTATATCGGTCCATGATTGGTTCCTTACTATACTTATGTGCATCTAGGCCAGATATTATGCTTAGTGTTTGCATGTGTGCAAGGTTTCAAGCCGCACCAAAAGAGTGTCACTTAATTGCTGTAAAAAGAATCCTAAGGTATCTTGTACACACACCCAACTTGGGCCTTTGGTATCCCAAAGGATCCAAGTTTAACTTGATAGGGTACTCCGACGCTGACTATGCGGGATGCAAAGTCGATAGAAAGAGCACGTCAGGGACTTGTCAATTTCTTGGTAGGTCCCTAGTTTCTTGGTCATCTAAAAAGCAAAACTCCATTGCTCTTTCCACAGCGGAAGCAGAGTATGTTGCAGCCGGTAGTTGCTGTGCGCAACTGCTCTGGATGCAACAAACTCTTAGGGACTACGGCTACAATCTAAGTCATATCCCGCTTCTATGCGATAATGAAAGTGCTATAAAAATTGCACACAACCCGGTAGAGCACTCAAGAACTAAGCACATAGACATCCGTCATCACTTTCTTAGAGATCATTCATTAAAAGGTGACATAGCTATTTCACATGTTAGGACTGAAAAACAACTTGCAGATATTTTTACCAAACCATTAGATGAGAAAAGGTTCTGTGAACTAAGAAATGAGCTAAACATTCTTGACTCTCGAAATGTGGCTTGAAACATTGCATACCTAGTTGCAACTAAAATTGTTCCTCCGTACTGTCAAAAATGCTCCTCCTCTCCCTTGTACTCATAAAACTATTCTTAATGAATAAATCTTGTGGATTATGACCATTGTTCGATTGTTGATTGCCTACTGGTCTTAATCACCAAGACTACTTGCAAAATTGTTGTCCTTGGATCACTAATAGTTATCTATATATATATCAAGTTTGTTGGAAACGGACTAGTCCGATTCCCAACCGGACTAGTCCGGACAGACAACAATTAGGTTAAACTCAGGGGTACCGGACTAGTCCACTACCAGGACCAGACTAGTCCGGTCAGTCGGATATAGAAGCAGTCAGCCGGACCAAACGCCTCCCTCTCCACTCATAATCACTTTGCAACACCCTCTCTCCTAAACCCTAGCTCTCAAAGTGATTTTCGAGTTGAGCCCTCAAACTCGGAGTTTTCTCCGTGAAAAAGCCTCTTCTCGACGAGGGGATCCTACTTTCCGGACTCATCCGGTCGGATTTCCACTCCTTCAATGCGAATCTTCAAATCTTGGTAAATCCCCCCAAAACCAAAATCTCAATTTTTCTAGCTCTAGCTAGTTTCCTTTGACCTCAAAAGGATGTACATTGCTTAAATAGATGTATTCCTACCATTTTCCTACCCTTGTATCCATAGATAGGAGATTTGCTTCAAATAAAACACTCAAGTTAGGGTTCTTATGCTAGGCCGGACTAGTCCGGCGTCCAGATGCGGACAAGTCCGGTCCACCGGACTAGTCCGCACTCTGAAACCGGACAAGTCCGGTCTCTGACAGCTGAACTGCTACATTCCCATTTGAAGTCAATAAGGTCTCCGTTTGCATCTAATCCTTAAACTCCTTGTCAGGCATAATGTCTTCAGGATCAGATGACAGCTCTTTTCACATTGACGAAGAAACTCAACGTGAAAGAGTGAGGAGAGCTAAGGAGGGAGTGATGAAGAAGAGACATGACATCAATGCTCACTCTCCACCCTCCGACGACAATCTTCCTAAGAAGAGAAAAGTCATTATCAAAAGGCCTCAAAGGAAAGATGCTGCTGAGGGCTCATCAGGGCCAAGAAGAGTTCTCAATAAAGGGAAGGGACTTGCTAGTGGCCCCATTGGGCCCTTGAAATTGAAAAATCCCGTTCACCGCAACAGGCAGCCCTCAAGTGAAGATTTCACTGGAAAAGGGAATGAGATAGCTGATAACTTCAGAAAGATTGAAGTGTATGGACGACCTAAACAATGTTCTGATCCTAGGTTCTGGAGCAACTTCCATGCAGACTACTACGAGCACGTGTACATGAAGATGAAGAATCCCGTAGTAGAGAGTCAATGGCTGAATGTTGACTACCTGAAGTCGAAGAAGTATCCCGCCTTTCGTGAGATGGTGGAGGCCTTAGAGAGGCACGGTCTGACGGACCTGCTATCCTTTGAGTATGGCTGGAACAATGAAGTCATTACCCAGTTTTACTCCACTCTCTATTTTGCTCGGGATGATGGAGACAGTCTTACTTGGATGACTCATGGTTCAAGGTATAGTGTCACTTATGATGAATTTGCTAGGATTCTTCACCTCCAAAACACTTTGGATCATGAACTGGTCATTCATAATCTGAAACCCCTGGAGAAGGAGGAACTTGAATTTCTCTATGACACAAGGATGCCATATGTCCCTCCAACCATCAAATACCTAAAGCCCTTCTTCG
Source organism: Neostapfia colusana (assembly GCA_030760725.1). Classification (NCBI taxonomy): domain Eukaryota; kingdom Viridiplantae; phylum Streptophyta; class Magnoliopsida; order Poales; family Poaceae; genus Neostapfia; species Neostapfia colusana. The sequence continues at coordinate 26,313,647 of JASWHV010000011.1, forward strand.
TGGTTCTAAATAGAGTCTTGAGAAAGACGATAGCTCCGAAGGATGGAGATGCAGGAACTATACAAGGAACCTTGAGGACTCTCATGAAAGTCATTAGTGGGAGGAGACCATTCAATGTCTTTGAGTATATCTACAATGACATTGTGAACATCTCAATTACCCCCAATAGGTCCTGTGGATACGCACCGTATATCATGTACATGATTGAGAAGGTGACATGACTCGAGTTTGTCAAGGATGTCAAGCATACGGGGTTGAAGCCGCAAAAACCCACCGAGTACACTCTCCCTCCGGCTCCAGCTGCCCCGTCCTCTCCACTAGTGGAGAGGAGATCAAAGCAAGCTCATGATGACACTAGGTCTGCAGCTGCTCCTCCTGGCTCTCCACCTACCCAAGAATCATCTAGCGGCATCCTCAAGATGCTCTTCTCTATCTTTGCCTGCTGCCGTAAGATCGAAGACAGGCAACGCAAAGAAAAGCTTGCAAGGAAGAGACATCAACAGTACGTCAATGCAAATATCAAGTCTATCTGTGCAAAGCTTGAGATTGAGCCTGTTGGATCACCGCCTGCCCCCGAGGACTCAGAGGAAGATCCTGCTCCCGTGGATGATGAAGATGAAGATCAGACTGAGACTGACGGAGGAGGCAGCGATGAGTGACTTCCCTCAATTTTTCTCTTTTTGGTGTCTTAATGCCAAAGGGGGAGAGATTGAGATGGAAGATTGAGAGTAGACTTGGACTATTTTTCTATCTAGTATTAGTCATTAAGATCTTGTGTGATCAAGGACATGTACCTAATCTTGTAATGCACTATTTCTTTTCCTATGTGTGAAGTACTATGCTCTAATGCCAACTTACATGTTCACTAATGGTTGTCTTTAATTTAGCACATTTTGTTTATCACACACCTGTGAGGCACCCCACCATAAGGTGTGTACATATGTGAGAAGTTTTTTGTGAATTCTTTATTGTTCTCATGTGTACGCACCTTATGAAAATCAACCTTTTATTCTCAATTGTGATATCTCAAATGGTTGTCATCAATCACCAAAAATGGGGAGATTGTAAGTGCATCTAGGATATCCCTTGTGGGTTTTGGGTAATTAATGACGAAGATATGAGATCCTAATGAAACTATTAAGATGATTGCAGGATAAACAAAGTGAACTGGCTCGGCACACACACAAAAAGGTGAAAAATAGAGTGGTGCCCGAAAAGGAAGAAGTTAGTGAAATTTAGAGCAAAGTAGATATAAATGTATAGGTGGTGTGTGAGAGAGACACATCCCAAGAGCTCATGACTTTGCGTAGGGGTAAGGGGTTTAAAAATCAACTAAAATACACTGAAAACCGGACTAGTCCGTTCATTGACAGGACTAGTCCGTTTAACTTTCTGAAAGACGCAAACATAGTGCACCGGACTAGTCCGCCTTGTGAACCGGACTAGTCCGGTCAGGTCACTGGAACGCAACCGGACAAGTCCGGTTTTAGACCGGACTAGTCCGGTCATGTCTCTGTTGTCCTCCTTAGAGGACTACGGACTAGTCCATCCAGCAACAGGACTAGTCCGCTAAAGTTTCTGAAAACCCATCTCACATAGTACCGGACAAGTCCGGTTTGTGGACCGGACTAGTCCGATTAACCCACTGGAAGTAGGCCGGACAAGTCCGATCATATACCGGACTAGTCCGGTAGTAGGTTTAACAACAGAAACTTTTGGAAAAGCCTATAAAAAGAGGTCCTTCGGCTTTTCCCTAAGAGGACACGACTCATACTGTCAAAACTTGAAACCCTAGCGTTGCCACCTGTCCCAAGAGCCCAAAAACACATCTCCCCACACATCTAAGGTGCAAAAAGGTGAAGATCAATAAAATACTTGGATTTGGGATTGGGAGATCGTCGTTCCTTCGTTGTGAGCTCTTGGGTTTGATCTCTCTACACTCATATTCTGAATTGTAATCTTTTTGAGTGTATTTGATCAACTTCTCATTGTAATTCTTGTGGGAGCCCTCAACGTGTGAGGTAGCCCCATAAAAACGGTGATTACACTTGATAGTGAAGTCAAGTCGGCCTGTGTGGTGACCTGAAGAGGAAAAGGGTTGAGAACCTGGCTCTGTGTGAGCTTCCTCAACGAGGACGTAGATCTCTTGGTGAGATCGAACCTCGGTAAAAATTCGTGTCTTTTGTCTCTCATTTGTTTTACATCTTGACACATTAGATTACTAGTTTGCTAGTCATCGTTTGAGTTTTTTTACGAGTTTGCACGTGCATCCATACTATAAATTTAAGTTATAAAAACTGTTGTTCTTATTCCGCTGCTATAAGATAAAAACTTGTGAGACACACTTAATCAACTCAAACAATTCAGCACACCGGACTAGTCCGCCCACACGACCGGACTAGTCCGGTCAGTCAAATTTCTAACAACTTTATTAAGTGTGCAGGAATTCGTTAAAGGCCTATTCACCCCCCCTCTAGGCCACATTCAGTTCGCAAGAACCCGAGGAAATCAGCCATGTAGACTGGGTCCACCTACACAGGCATGACACACATATGTCAACGTAGCAGTAGATGTGGCTGCCATATCATGAAAATGCTTATGTGGCAGTCTACTCAACTGCCACCTCGGCAGTGCTGCCCATGTAGCAGTCCAGTCAGCTGCCATGTACTGCCAAATCATCATAGCCCATAGGATTCAAACCAGTTCGGTAGATATAGTCCACATACACCAAGGACACATACACACACTGGGTACCCTGGCCCATCTGTCAGCCACAAGAACCACACATAAATGCTATGTACACACCCAAGTGTACATAGGATTTGAGGGAATGCGTTCCTTAGTGTACAAAAATTCTGGAAAAATCACATAAAGCTTTAAAATAAGTAAGCCCTTCACCAACAATTCTCGAAAGATTTATCAGTATTGATACTTTCGTAGTTTGTTTGAATTTCTTGGGGGTTACCTCGGGCTTAACTCTTATTCGTGAAAGTTACGTACTGTAGCAAACGAGGAGTTCACCGAGGAAGCCGAAGACCCAGATTACGAAGGACTTCTAGAAGTCGGTGAAGGCAAGCTCTAAGCCCCTTGGTCATGATTGCTCCTATGAATTTACAAAATTGCCCTAATAGCCTGTTTTAATATGGTTGTTTTCCGTGATTACTTTTAAATGTTGTGGTAGCTAAGACCCGCTTGATTAGTGGTAGCTTCTCCGTGTGAGTAGTCTGGCCGACACAATGATTTGACGGTAGTTACTTGCTCCTCAGTTGTGTCGGTCAGTAACTACCGTTAAGTCATTGCTAGTGTAACGGCTAGCCGACGTCAGATGCAGAGGAAGAAAGCGAAGAAGAAGACGAAGCGCGATTCAATGAAAAGTAGGTCTAGTCCTGCGCCCAACGCTGCCTGAGGGCTGGGTGTCGCCCATTCCGCTGTAGTTCGACAGTGTCTTTTTGTTTTTTAGTAGCCCTGCGAGGCCCGTGGACTGTAATCTAAGAATTGCTTGTAAGTCCTTAACAGTCCCGTTGACAACAAGTTAATGTATGGAACTCGATACATTCTGTTGTGCGTACCAACTACTGATCCAGGGATTGGTACAGGATGCACAAGTGGGCCCCGTGAGAGGTGGGCCCCAACAGTGATTCGGAGGGGTCGGGCCAATTGGGGGCTTTCCTCAATGGTCGAATTCCAAGACCAGTGAGTTGTCTATCGGGAAAATCCGAGTGAAACCCATATGTCTTGTTCGTTAGGGCAGTCAGAACCATTGGCCTTGCTTCACACCAAGGGCATCTTGGTCGGGGCTCGGTGCCTGCATTTCATCGGATCCCTACTCGAGGCGTGTGTGTGGTTCTCGAGATCATCATTGGCTCGGGCGGCTTTCTGCCAACCCTTTGGGGGGTTACCTCAGCGCTTGTGGGGCTGGGACTGTATGCAGACTTAGAGGTGTCGGGTGGATTTGCCCTGCCCGAGGTTGTCTCTATCGCGGATCGCCTACCCCTTACTCGTGGACGCCGCGGGCGGCCTCGGATCCTTTCGTAGGTCGTCCTTCGGAACCGGGGCTTATCGAGCCCGTAACATGGGCCGGATACTTACCTTCCTTCTTCTGGTCACGTCGTGGTTCGTGTTCAGGGGGATTGAGGAGGTGCCGATCTGCTCAACCCTCACGCCGCAGGTGCGGTCTTAAGCCGTGGAGATGAAAAGACGCTGACCGGATGGGCCCTTGCGTTATCGGAGCGACTTTAATGCGAGGGATCAAGGAGACGCCGCTTGACTCATTTTTTAGGCCGCGGGGGCGGTTTTAATTTGGGAGCAGTTGGTCAGGCCAAACCGGCGTCGGTTTCGTGGGAGCCTGTGCGGTTGCCTGTTCCCTGACGGTTGTGAGGCTTTGCACCGCTTCGGAGGCTTTATATGCTCCCCCTCTTAGGTATCTTCTTCCGCCTACTTCCTTGGGCCTTCGGCTAAAGAGAAAAACTCTTTTCCCCGTCTTCCTATCTTTCATCCGCCATGTCTGCTTGGACAACCTCTTGCGCGAGTCCAGCACAAATCTCTGAGTGTGCCACGCGTGGGATGCTTTCATCGAGGGAATCTCACTCCATTCGTCTTGCCGAGGGGGACAGCATACACCACGCCACGTGATGATGAAGTCGTGTCCTTCTTCGTGTTCCATGCGCGAGGATTCAGGATTCCGGCACACCCCTTCTTTCGGCGGCTCCTTGGAGAGTACGACGTTGAGCTTCATCATCTGACACTGATGGGATCCTCCATTTGTCGTTGTCCGTCACGCTGCGAAGCCTTTCTGAAGGTGGAGCCAGATCCGAATTTGTTGAGGTTCTTCTTTTGGGTGCGGACTTCCGTGAACGACTCTCCGCTCTCCAACTTCGGTGGTGCCTGCATTCAACTCCTAGCGCAGCAGACGCGCTACTTCACCGTCCCTCTTCGGTCTTCGCTCAAGGGATGGAATCAGGTATGGTTCTACATACAGATGGCGGTGCCGGAACTTCCATGCTTCACCGGCAGCCCTCTAGTACCGAAGCCGTCCTGGTGCGAGGGCATCTCTGACGGCGAGGCAGCCGCGCTGGTGCTGCTTCTCGCTCGGCTGCAGGATCTTCAGGGGAAGGGCATTACCAGCGCGGACCTTCTCCATATTTTCTTGGAATGAAGGGTTCAGCCCCTTCGGGTCCGGGGTCACCCGATGTGGGAGTATTTTGGCCCAATGGACCCGATGCGGGAGTTGGAGGTGGAGCTCTCTTCCTCAGAGGGAGCAGAGAGGATGAAATAGCTAACGGAGGTGGCCTGGGTGTATGATGCTGCCCTCATCATGCCCCTCTGGCCGTGGACCCGCTCTTCGCTCGTCAGTGTGTCGACCCGCGTGGGTCATCCCCAGCTCGGGATGTCGACGGGGAGCGGGTGTCCGGACAGGGCTCCTGATCTGGTGCTGAGGAAGAGGAAGGCGAGAGGGGCATCGTCTGTCCTATCGGGTCTAATCCCGGCCACGGAAGTTGAGGTCGGGACGATATTGCGCCGCTCCAAAAGGTATGGGCTTCCTTCTTGTCGTGATGGCGTTGGACGGTGAGGGCGTCCATACTCCTCACTGTTTATTGTGATGTATAAGGTTGGACCCAAGCATGGACTTTGCGGTTGAAAAGAGGTGGAGGCAGTTTGCCTGGCAATGGTCATGGGGCGGGAACGGTTGCCCTCTCCTGCTCGTTGCCCTTGTGGACCCGGGATCGGCTGGGATCCTAGTTGCGGATGCCACCTAGTCGGCCGCGGGCCTAGCATCGCTGCCTCCCGCCTCCGCTGAGGCCGGGACGGTGCCAGGGGACTCGGGCTCTCTACCGCCATTTTCACCTGATAGTGGGGCGGCCGGCGAGGGGTTGGCCCCAGCTCCGTCCGTTCTTCCGGAGGCAAACCCTTTGCTGATCCTTAGGGAGGTCGGAACCAAGTCCGCCTAGGATCCAACCTCTGGCGCTATTCCGGAGGGATCCATTCTAACTTTCAAGGTCTTGGCCTTCGGGCATGGGTCGCCGGTCATGGAGCCCCATTTGGACAGTTCCGGCCCCGCTCGTGAGGTTCCCGCTCCCGTCATAGAGGCTCCAGCGTTAGCGGCCGACCGAGGTGGCCCCACCCTTACCCCAGACGTGTCGCGTCCGAGCTTGCGACATGGGAGTGGGCTTGCAAGGATGTCGAGAGCTCCTTCGCCGACAGTGCTGCTGCTCGGGCGAGCCTCATAACCGGGTATGAGTGCGTGGGCAGCACGCATGATTGACCTCAGAGGGCGGCTCCTGGTGGTCGAGTGAGGATCTTTGTTCTTGCTTTCACCTTTTCGATCGTGCGTTATGTTTTACCTTGAGGTCTTCCTGACCTTTGCAGGGGCTGGTTCGATGGGCAGCCGAGAAGCCATGACTCGCTCGAGAGAGCGAACTCCGTCGAGCGGAGGCGGAGTCGGAACTGGCGGCAGCGCGGGCGGAGCTTGCACAAGTCCGCGCGGAGGCCACGATAGATGCTGAGGAGAGGGCAGCCGCGATCGGTAGGGCAACGGCGGCTGATGCCGAGCTCGCGGGGGCTCGGGAGGAAGCCCGGGATGCTTCTGATGAGGCGGCCATTGAGGGGGTGGTCACGGAAGCCAGTGCCGAGGAGGCTCGGGTAGCTCGGGATGCAGTGATTGTGGCGGATCGTCAACTCTCCGGTAGGTCTTTTTTTTCATCCTTGCAATCTCTCTTGCCGTCTTCGTGCTCAGCCCTGTGTTCTTTCGTTTAGAGACGAAGGGTCTGCTGGCCAAGGTGGAGAAGAAGCTTTGCGATTGGGACACGGAGCTCGTGAGTCTTCTTTCTTGGCTCTCTGTGGAAAAAGGGGAACTGCAGGAGATTCATGTTGCAATGACTGCTGCCTGCGATTTGATCCTGGGCCCATATGAGGAGGCCTCCTCGGACAAGAGCTCCGTCGGGGCTCGGCTAGGAAAGGTCTCCGAGGAGCTCAACGTGCTTCGATGAGTCTTGACAACCTTCGGGATGCCGGGTGCTCCATTTTTCGTCTGGTGCTCGGAGAATTCTCGGAGAGGAGGCTCGGGACGGAGTTGTCATCGGTCGTGGATTGGCTGGTCTTCTGTCGTCCTATAGGAGCGTCGGGGACATCTGTGGGGCTTGGATGGCCCTAGGTGTGTTGCTGTCGCACTACCTCAAGGTTGACCTTCAGGCCATGGGAGAAGGTTTCACCGATGGCCCGTCCAAAGGTGATCTCAGTGAGTTCCTTAGAAGGGTCGAGCCGGCGGCCTGGTCTCTGCAATAGATGGTCCCTGACGACTGCATCCAGCAGATGGAGGAGATGGAGAGGCAGAGACCAAGGTAGCCCGCCGGTAGCCTTCTATTTTTTTATTTTCCTTTTGTAACAATGTTCTCGAGAGCTTTTTAAGGAATGAAGAAAAAGGACCTGGCTTTTGACTTATGTTGTTTACTTGCTTGTTGCTTCCTCTGGCTTGCTCGATCCGTAGCCTCCTCTAGGGATTTCGTTACCCCTTAGCCTTAGGTTGCGTGTTTCGGGAATAAGGGTCCCTGGTACCTTGCCCGCTATGCCATGTTTGGACCGTAGCTTCGCTTAGGGTTTTTGTTGTCCTATGGCCGAAGGTCGCGCAGCTTGGGAGGATTGTACTTTTTTGTACGACTCTTTAGGTTTCACATGGTTTGAGTAGTTGCCTTCCTGTATCGCTTGGACCATAGTTTCATTCGGGGTTTTCATTGCCCCTTAGCCGTAGTCACGAGACTCGAGGAGAGGCAATCCTCTTGGTATGGGCCTTTAGGACTTATGTGGCCGTGTAGCTCCCGAGCATCGCAGGACAGGAGATTGATTCTTCCTGCCATGTGGCAACCCCGAGCGTCGGGGTGTGTGGGGCTCGGCGTTCTCATGCGTTTCGGAAGGGATTGCCATCGTCATCGGCCAGGCGGTAGGCGCCGGGTCGAAGGACAGTCGAGACGATGTATGGGCCCTCCCATGGGGAAGACAACTTGTGCCATTTTTATTAGTCTGGATTCTTCAGAGGACTAGATTCCCTGCTTGGAGGGCTCGAGGGTGGACCCGCCGCTCGTGGTAGTTCCGTAGCACTTGTTGGTATCTGGCCGATCGCAAGAGTGCGACATCACGAGCCTTGTCGAGCTGGTCGACGGAGTCCTGTCGTGCCTGCTCAGATCGGGTTTCTTCGCATTCTTTGGTTCGGGGCGAGCCGTGCTCCAGCTCGGTTGGTAGGACGGCTTCTGAACCGTATGCCATGAAGAAGGGCGAGAAACCGGTGGAGCGGTTGGGCATGGTGCACAGGCTCCACAGCACGGACAACAGTATGGTGGCCCATCGCCCAACGCATCTATTGAGGCATTCAAATATGTGAGGATTGAGTCCTTGTAGAATCAGGCCATTGGCCCGCTCAACCTGTCTATTGGTTTGTGGGTGGGCCACTGAGGTCCAATCGACCTTGATGTGGAAGTTGTCACAGAACTCGATGAATTCTCTCCCTGTGAACTGGGTGCCTTTGTCAAGGATGGTGGCGTTTGACACCCTGAAATGGTAGATGATGCCGCGCATGAAGCTTGCCGTGTGCTCCGACGATGCCATGATGAATTGCTTTGCTTCGATCCACTTGGTGAAATTGTCCACCACGACGAGGAGGATGGTGAAGTCCCCGGGCGCCTTCTTGAAAGGACCGAGGAGGTCGAGTCCACATATAGCGGAAAGCCACGTGAGGGGGATGGTCAGAAGTTCCTGGGCCAAAGCGTGTATCAGTCGAGCAAGGTACTGGCAGCCCTGGCAGGTGCACACGATTTGGACAGTGTCAGTGACAGCGGTCAGCCAGTAAAACCCCTGCATATATGCCATCCCGACCAAAGACCTCGGGGCCGCGTGATGTCCGCAGACCCCTTCATGGATGTCAGAAGCATCTCTTTCCCTTGTTCGCTTGGGATGCAGCGTTGCAAAATCCCGGTGACGCTGCATCAGAAGAGCTCGCCCTCTATGAGGACGAACGTCTTGGCTCGGCATGCGATTTGTGTAACACCCCAAATTTTGATTCAAAACCCAAAACCATGTTCAGAGGGGAATTTAGAAATTTTTGGACGTGTTGCATGTTTTGCAAAAATTCAAATTCAAACTGGAATTCAAATTATACTCAAAACAGAAAAGAAATGGAAAAAGAAAAAAAAAGAAAACGGGAAAAAAACTGGCCAGTGGGCCGAAATCGCCAGCCGGCCCAGCAACCCCCGCGCCAGCCCGCCCCGCGCGCGCCGCGCTGCCCCTCGCTGACGGGTGGGACCCACATGTCATCCCTAACCCCGCGACCCCGGACTCTCTCCCGCGCGCGCGATCGCAACCGATCGGGAAACCGCGTCCCGCAGCCGAATTCTGGACCTAGAGGACTCCAACTCGATCACAACAGACCCACCGCCCTCCCCCGGCTATAAAAACCCCAGCTCCGATCAGTTTTCCTCACGCGATCGCCGATTTTCACTCCGGTGAGCACCGAGACTTCGCCGGTGAATTCTGGCCGATCTAAGCTCGGAAACTCTGATCTAACTCGCTGGTTTTGATCCACCGCCTCCGGGGAACTTTGCAGGTACAGAAAACTCGGAGAGTTACGGTGCAAACACAGCGCCGACGAGCTTCGCCGTAGTTTTGCCTCGGACCTCGCCGCCGAGCACTTTCCAGGACCCCCGAGCTCGAGAAAACCCCCGAGGTGAGATCCATGACCTCCTCTCTACCGATCTAGGCCGTAAGATCACAGTTCTAGGCAGAATTCTCGAGGATCCGAAAGTTTCCGGCGAGATCGCCGCTTCCCGCCGCCGTGCGCCGCCGGCAGCGCCGCCCGCGCTCGATCAGAGCGACGTGGCTGCATGTGCGCCGTTTATTTTAAATCGCACGGTAGACTTTCAAACCCCGCGTACCGGTTCGATCTTATAATCTCAGCCGTCGGTTTAAAATCGGACGGTCCACGTCGACCCCGCGTTATAAAGACTGGAGTTCTTACGTGCTACCCCCTGGGGTTCTCTGGAATTGAGAGCTAGCCCCGGAAACTTCAGATCTAGCCCCTGGAACTCCAGAAAATCATGTAAATCCATTTAAAAATCAGTTTTAGCCCCTGGACTTAATAGAAATTAGGAAAAACACCTCTGTTAAGTGTAGATAGACCCCTGGAAATTATGAAAATAATATTATAGACCCTGTAATGGGGTGAATTCATTATTTTAGCCTTGTTTAGTATTTAATTTAGAAAATTGAATATGTAACTAGTGTTTAAAAATTAAAAGGGGGATAAACATAATTGTCAAAATTAATTAAAAACTTTCTCAGTACTTAGAAAACTTTGGAGTGAGATAAAAATATATTTTTGGGCTGAAATAAATCTGTTTTATCTATTATTCACATTTTATTAGTATAGGGACACATTTTTAAGTAAAGAATAGTTAAAGAAAAATAGGGAAAATAATTATGAAATAGTATGCATCATAAGCCATGGTCAAAATATGATTTTAAATTATTTAGGACCAGAACCTAATCTGTTTAGGTGATGTGTATTACTAATTCAATAATAAAATACATAATTATGCATAGGAATATAAATCTGAAAATATAGCAACTAGTAAATGATAAATGGAGTTTCTAGAATACAAAAGAATTCAGTTAGGGTTGATAGAAATTGTGAAGGCACATTGTATGCAAGTATAAATGTGGACACCAAAAGTAGGAATCATATATATGCATGGTTAAAAGTGCATGCAAGCCACAACTTAACACCCATAAAGTAACCACAACACATATAAGGGTGAATGAATTTCATAAATATGAAATGTGTGGTTTGTATGAAGTAGAAGTGTGAACTATGTCTTATGATTGTTGTTTTTCTTTTGCTATGTGTGATGGTATGAAGTAGAACCTGCTCAAGAGCAAGTTAACCCTTTCCAAGATCAGGATTACCAATTTCAAGAGCAGCAAGAAGGAGGCAAGTGTCCTTGACCACTTTGATCCTATGCTAGGATGTGTAGATAGAATTATTTGCATTGTCAAATGAAATATGAAACCCATGCTAGGAAGTTTCCCTAGAATTGCATTACCTTGTTTCCTTGTAGCTTGGGTTGGGATTTATTTTGTCATGTCATTTATTTACATGCATATGCTTAGCCATGCTTAGAATGGGATGTTTGGGATATGAGATCATCAGTTTATTATACCATACTCTTGAATGAGTTATTGTGAGTTATGTAGAGGTAGGGATCAAGGCAAGTTGGATGTTTTGGTTGTGTGCTGGGTGCACGAGACTTGGGTTTGTGTTTAGTACTTGCCTGGATCCTAAGGACCGGTTCATGGAGCATGTAACCCGGCTTTACAGTGCCAACCACATGCTGAGATGGGGCAGCTTGGCCAATTAATTAGGTGTATCCCCGGCGTAGTATGGGTGTGTTGGATGGTGCGGGGAGTAGGTGTCAGCTGGACTACCATATGAACCGCAAGGCTCAAGAGGGGGCCACTGCAGCGGGGTTGGAGCCTCTTGTATGCTGTTAGGGGTGAAACCTCAGTGGGCCCACGCTCGTCGGGAATCCCTTTGTAAAGGCTTCGTAGTGATCTCTTGGCCACACACCTGGGAAGTGTGAATGTGGATCGTAGCCACTGGCATAATGGAGGTTCTTTTAGTCCACCCGGCAACGGGGGATGAAATCACTACTTGTGGGTACAGTGGTACAAACTCTGCAGAGTCAAAACTGTCTTGACAGCCGTGCTCACGGTTAAGAGCGGCCTGGACTTATTCATGATTAGAGGAGTGATGGTTTTTGGAAGTTGTGGATGTTAAGCGGGGAGCTTAACATTGGAAATGATGTTATGGTTATTGGATTATGATAATGGGTTGGGAGATTGGGACCATTTCACCTGTGTAGTAATGTAGGTGCTTAATAAGCTAAGGTGATAGGTATCAATTGCGTAGTGCTTTAACCATGAGTTCAACCTCTCCTTGTTCTAGCCATGCATGATATAATTTTCCCACACTTGCTGAGTACCATTGGTACTCAACCTTGCATATTTGTTGGTTTATATTGCTGCTCAGGTCAAGATAATGAGGTGGTGTATAATGACCAAGATTTTGGACCCGAGGAAGGATTTTAGGTTCATGAAGACCCCCGGGCAACGCCTGTGATGGAGCCCTAAAAGAATAATATTCCGCTGCTAGTTTATTCACTTGTGATGAAGCATTAGTGTCCAATGAGACATTTGCGATGTAAGACTTATTTATATTCGACACCTGGCTTGTAATAAATGATGCTTCACTATTTGTCATCACATGTATGAGAAAATGATCCTGGCATACATGTGATGTTCACTTGGTTGTTTCTTCGGAAAAACCGGGTGTGACAGAGGTGGTATCAGAGCCAAGGTTGCCCGTAGGAACGTGGACCTAGGTAGAAATGGACGTATTTAAGGGCCCTATTTTCTTAAAAACTATTTTCCAAGGTGTGGGTTGAAGAGTGTTATTTAAGGAGTCATTTTCTTCATCTTACCCCAAATTTTCATTCAAAATGGGATTTTTGTTTAAAAAGTTTATCTAACCTAAATTTAAATTCTTTTTGTTTTAGATGGTTCGCATGATTCGCACCGCTCGTAAGTCCACAGGAGGGTGAGTTCCCGTAGTGGCCCTTGCCGAAAGAGAGGAGAGTCGTCCCGTGACGTACCTTTCCTACGGATTGGCAGTTGGAGATTTGTTGCGCCGTCTTCGACGTATGCTCGAAGCCGCCGGCAATACGGGCAAGCTAATCATCCACTATAACTCCACCAGGACCATCCGTGAGAAGAGGGAAGAATGGAGTTCGGAGATGAGGATTATACACGAGAATCAGCTGCTTAAGATTCACCACTCTCCAGCTTGTCGAGCAACACAAGTTGACGCGGAGAGAGATGTCACCTGGGAGGCCATCACCTGCCAGAGTCACATCTATCGTCGCCACTTGGACAAAACTGAGTACATGTATGTCCTCCAACGTGAGAGTGGTACCACGGAGTACAAGTACCCACCGGTGCAGCAAGGGACTTCCCATGAGCACATGGACTTGTGCTTGGAGGATGCTGCTATGCTCAGCACTCGACTGCAGGAGTGTCAACAAGAGCTTCAGGATGTCCGAGACACCCTGAAGGAAACGGAGGCGTTGCTGCGAGCTTGCTTAAAGGCGAGAGAAAGAGGAGATGGGAATGAACTGTGTGTCACCGTGAGTGATCCATGGACACCTGACTCCCCGGATCGCCGAGCAATCAGGCGTCGTCGCACTTCTCCACCAGCAGCCTCCCCACCCAAAGCAGAGTCAGAAGGTAGCCGAAATGAGGAGGAAGATCCCGAGGAGCCAGCTCAAGAGGACGAGTAGTGTAGAGTCTTTCCCCTAGCTAGCAAGAGGTCGAGTAGTTGAGTCGTTACGTAGTTAATGGTGTGATGATGCTTGGTGTGTGACGTGAGTTGTGGAAGCCATGAGCAATTGTCCACAGCCTCGTCTTCAGATTGCTTTGCTTTGGTGTGTGAACCCACAGGAAATAATAGTGCATTTATTTGGTGTGAGATATAAACCCTCGTAAAATTTTAACAAAGTCTCAACACCTCAAAGTACCAACAAATGAAAGTAGTAAGATGATACTAAATGGTATCAAATTAACATTTGTCGATTCTGCCAGATGGCCGGAAGAGGAAAAGGACGTGCTGCCAACCCCGCCAACAACAACGATGAGGCATGCAACCCTCATCTTTCTGGAGGCCAGGACCGGGGTGGTCGCCGTGAAGAAGTTGATCCTCTCCACCAAATGCTGGAGAATCAAAATCAGCTCATCCAGAACTTGACTCAAGTGGTGGCCAACTTGCATCAAGTTCCACCTCCACAAGCGGCACCACGCCAACCAAGGTTGAGTGAGTTTCTAGGAACTCAACCTCCAAAGTTTGCAAGTGCTGCTGAACCTCTGGAGGCAGATGATTGGCTGAAGACCATTGAAAGTAAGATGAGGATAATACAATGCCAAGGGTATGAGAGGGTGCTGTTTGCCTCTCATCAATTGCAGGGACCTGCGGCTGATTGGTGGACCGCCTACGTGGCCGCCCATCATGACCCTGAGAACATCACTTGGGAAGAGTTCAAGCGTAGCTTCCGCAACCACTACATCCCGAGAGGTGAACTCAAAAACAAGAGGAAAGAGTTTTTGGGACTGCAGCAGGGAAACATGACGGTGAGGGAATACCTCACTAAATTTACTCAACTATCCCGTTATGCTCCACGAGACATAGAGACTGATGAGCAGAAACAAGATTGTTTCGTGGAAGGACTTACCGCAGAGATGCAGTGTGCCATGTCCTCCAATGAGTATGAAAGTTTTCAAAAGATGGTGGACAGAGCGTTTGTGGTGGAAAGGAAGCTAAAGGCCCTGGAAAATGAGAATAAGAGGAAGGCGGGATGGTCACATCAAGCCTCAGGGAGCAACACCCGCCCACGTATGATGCAGCAACCTACGGGGCAGACGAGCCGTGCCGCGGTACCCTATTCAGCACCAAGAGGGTACAACCCAAATTACAGACCTCCCGCAGCACCAGCACAGCCGCCACGTCAGTTTGTGCAGCAGCCTCGCCCTGCATATCCACCTCGACCAGCAGTGCAAGGACCCCCGAACCAACCCCAAGACAACAAAGGCCAAGCACCTAAGGTTGGGGTGCAATGTTTTAGCTGTGGTGAAGTGGGGCACTATGCCCATAAGTGCCCAAAGAAGAAGCCCGCGCAGCCACAACAGCAGAATGTAGTGAGAGGACGGGTGAACCACGTCACTATGGAGGAAGCACAAGAGGCGCCCGACGTGGTAGTTGGTAAGTTTCCTGCCAATTTACACCTTGCAACTCTGCTGTTTGATTCTGGTGCTACCCACTCGTTCATTGCTCAAGGGTTTGTTAAGAAGCATGACCTAGCAACCACACAAATGAACCATATGCTAGCCGCAAACTCTCCAGGTGGAGAAATAAGGACAAGACAAGTGTGTCCCAAAGTGAGCCTAGACATTAATGGGGTAGTATTTACTGCTAACCTCATAGTGATAGATTCACAAGGGATAGATATTATTTTGGGTATGGATTGGTTGACCAAACATAAAGGAATCATCCATTGTTCGACCAGAACGGTGGAACTAACTCACCCCAATGGCACAAGAGTAAAGTTCATAACGATACACGAGCCTAGGAGGGACATTAAATTAAATCAAGCGGAGGTGAAAGTTGAGGAAATCAGGACTATCAGGGAATATCCAGATGTTTTTCCGGAGGAATTGCCAGGTATGCCTCCCGACCGTGATGTGGAATTCGCGATTGAGCTAGTACCGGGAACAGCCCCGATATACAAGAGACCTTATCGAATGGATTCTAAGCAGCTAGAAGAGCTCAAGGATCATTTGAGAGAATTGACGGAGAAGGGGTATATTCGCCCTAGTTCCTCACCATGGGGAGCTCCGGTGATATTTGTGCCCAAGAAAGACGGAACCCAAAGGTTATGCGTGGATTACCGTGCCTTGAATGAGGTAACCATCAAGAACAAGTACCCATTACCCCGCATTGAAGACTTGTTTGATCAGTTGAGGGGAGCTTGTGTGTTCTCGAAAATTGATCTCAGGTCGGGGTACCACCAACTCAAGATAAGGCAATCCGATATTCCCAAGACAGCTTTCGTATCTCGGTACGGACTGTATGAATACACTGTCATGCCTTTTGGGCTAACCAATGCCCCGGCATATTTCATGTACCTCATGAACAAGGTATTCATGGAATATCTGGACAAATTTGTGGTGGTTTTCATAGATGATATTCTCGTCTTCTCCAAAAATGAAGAAGAACATGAGAAACATCTAAGGTTGGTGTTACAGAGGCTGAGAGAACACCAACTATATGCCAAGTTGAGCAAGTGTGAGTTTTGGCTGAAGAGAGTTCCCTTTTTAGGACATATAATCTCGGAGGGAGGAATCTCCGTAGATCCCGCCAAAATCGAAGATATCCAGAAGTGGAAAACCCCTGAAAATGTCGGGGAAGTTCGAAGCTTTTTGGGATTGGCTGGATACTATCGACGGTTTATTGAGGGATTCTCCAAGATCTCGAGACCTCTCACCAAACTGTTGGAAAAGGGAATCACATTTACCTGGACGCCACAGTGCGATACGAGCTTTCAGGAACTAAAGAAGAGATTGACAACAGCCCCAGTGTTGGTTATGCCAGATATGCAGAAGAATTTCACAGTGTACTGCGATGCCTCTGGAAATGGGTTGGGATGTGTTCTCATGCAAGAAGGACATGTCGTGGCATATGCATCCCGGCAGCTTCGGAAGCACGAGAAGAACTATCCTACACATGACCTAGAACTAGCCGCAGTGGTACACGCGTTGAAAATTTGGCGGCACTATTTGATGGGGAAGAGGACAGAGATATATACGGATCATAAGAGTTTGAAGTACATATTCACACAACCAGATCTCAACCTCAGACAAAGGAGATGGTTAGAGCTAATCAATGATTTTGATGTGGGCATCAACTATCATCCAGGGAAAGCAAACGTCGTGGCCGATGCTCTGAGTCGGAAAGTGCAGGTCAATAAGTTGAGTTTGAAGGACATGCCTGCAGAATTGAAGGACGAGGTTATAAGACTCAATCTATGTCTAGTAAATAGTGGTGAAGCCATCGCCATGGAAGTGGACTCCACACTCGAGCGAGACATACGCGAGGGCCAAAAGAATGATGAGAAGATACAAGAGATCAGACAGCTCATTAAGGAAAATAAAGCTCCTGGTTTTAGAGAGGATGAACAGGGAACGGTGTGGCACGGGAAAAGGATCTGTGTGCCAGAAGTAAAGGAGATCCGTGAATTAATTTTGAAGGAGGCTCACGATTCTGACTATTCCATTCATCCTGGGAGTACAAAGATGTACCAGGACCTCAAAAGCAGGTATTGGTGGTATGGCATGAAGCGAGATGTCGCGGAACATGTTGCCCTATGTGACACATGTCAGTTGGTGAAAGCAGAACATCAACGACCCGCGGGATTATTGCAACCACTCAAAGTGCCTGAATGGAAGTGGGAAGAAATCAGCATGGATTTTGTCGTGGGATTGCCTAGGACCCAATCCGGGTATGATTCAATATGGGTCATTGTTGATCGGCTAACCAAGGTAGCTCATTTCATTCCTGTGAAAGAAAGCTACAACGGATCTAAATTGGCAGAATTGTACATGTCAAGGATTGTGTGTTACCATGGAGTGCCAAAGAAGATAGTGTCGGACCGAGGGACACAGTTCACCTCGAGGTTTTGGCAAAAGTTGCATGAAACCATGGGAACCCATCTGAACTTCAGCTCTGCCTATCATCCCCAAACTGACGGGCAGACGGAGAGAACCAATCAGATCCTTGAAGATATGTTAAGAGCATGTGCACTCAAAAACAATAGGAGTTGGGACAAGAACTTACCGTATGCGGAGTTTTCCTATAACAACAGCTATCAAGCTAGTATGAAGATGTCACCGTTTGAAGCTTTGTATGGAAGGAAGTGCAGAACTCCCCTATTTTGGAACCAAACAGGAGAAAGTAAAGTGTTTGGTCCAGAAGTGCTACAAGAAGCCGAGGCGAAGGTGAGGGAGATTCGCAACAACTTGAGGATAGCACAAACCCGCCAGAAGAGTTATGCTGATGTACGAAGAAGAGAGCTCGTTTTCAACGTGGGAGACTATGTTTATCTCAAGGTGTCCCCTATCAGAGGACTTCGTCGGTTCAAGGTGAAAGGGAAGTTGTCACCTCGATACATCGGACCCTTTCAAGTTTTGGAAAGAAAAGGCGAAGTGGCGTACCAACTAGAGTTACCGGTTCATCTATCGGACGTGCACGATGTATTCCATGTGTCACAACTCAAGAAATGCCTCAGGACGCCTGAGGAGGTGTTACCCATGAATGAAGTGGATGTAGCTGAAGATTTGTCTTATGCCGAGCAACCATACAAGATTTTGGAGACGATGGAACGCCTCACCAGGAACAAGAGAATCCGGATGTGCAAGGTGCAGTGGAAGCATCACTCAGAAGAGGAAGCTACCTGGGAACGGGAAGATGAGCTCAAGGCACAATTTCCGGAATTGTTTTCTTAGAAACACCAATCTCGAGGACGAGATTTCTTTTAAGGGGGGTAGAGCTGTAACACCCCAAATTTTGATTCAAAACCCAAAACCATGTTCAGAGGGGAATTTAGAAATTTTTGGACGTGTTGCATGTTTTGCAAAAATTCAAATTCAAACTGGAATTCAAATTATACTCAAAACAGAAAAGAAATGGAAAAAGAAAAAAAAGAAAACGGGAAAAAAACTGGCCAGTGGGCCGAAATCGCCAGCCGGCCCAGCAACCCCCGCGCCAGCCCGCCCCCGCGCGCGCCGCGCTGCCCCTCGCTGACGGGTGGGACCCACATGTCATCCCTAACCCCGCGACCCCGGACTCTCTCCCGCGCGCGCGATCGCAACCGACCGGGAAACCGCGTCCCGCAGCCGAATTCTGGACCTAGAGGACTCCAACTCGATCACAACAGACCCACCGCCCTCCCCCGGCTATAAAAACCCCAGCTCCGATCAGTTTTCCTCACGCGATCGCCGATTTTCACTACGGTGAGCACCGAGACTTCGCCGGTGAATTCTGGCCGATCTAAGCTCGGAAACTCTGATCTAACTCGCTGGTTTTGATCCACCGCCTCCGGGGAACTTTGCAGGTACAGAAAACTCGGAGAGTTACGGTGCAAACACAGCGCCGACGAGCTTCGCCGTAGTTTTGCCTCGGACCTCGCCGCCGAGCACTTTCCAGGACCCCCGAGCTCGAGAAAACCCCCGAGGTGAGATCCATGACCTCCTCTCTACCGATCTAGGCCGTAAGATCACAGTTCTAGGCAGAATTCTCGAGGATCCGAAAGTTTCCGGCGAGATCGCCGCTTCCCGCCACCGTGCGCCGCCGGCAGCGCCGCCCGCGCTCGATCAGAGCGACGTGGCTGCATGTGCGCCGTTTATTTTAAATCGCACGGTAGACTTTCAAACCCCGCGTACCGGTTCGATCTTATAATCTCAGCCGTCGGTTTAAAATCGGACGGTCCACGTCGACCCCGCGTTATAAAGACTGGAGTTCTTACGTGCTACCCCCTGGGGTTCTCTGGAATTGAGAGCTAGCCCCGGAAACTTCAGATCTAGCCCCTGGAACTCCAGAAAATCATGTAAATCCATTTAAAAATCAGTTTTAGCCCCTGGACTTAATAGAAATTAGGAAAAACACCTCTGTTAAGTGTAGATAGACCCCTGGAAATTATGAAAATAATATTATAGACCCTGTAATGGGGTGAATTCATTATTTTAGCCTTGTTTAGTATTTAATTTAGAAAATTGAATATGTAACTAGTGTTTAAAAATTAAAAGGGGGATAAACATAATTGTCAAAATTAATTAAAAACTTTCTCAGTACTTAGAAAACTTTGGAGTGAGATAAAAATATATTTTTGGGCTGAAATAAATCTGTTTTATCTATTATTCACATTTTATTAGTATAGGGACACATTTTTAAGTAAAGAATAGTTAAAGAAAAATAGGGAAAATAATTATGAAATAGTATGCATCATAAGCCATGGTCAAAATATGATTTTAAATTATTTAGGACCAGAACCTAATCTGTTTAGGTGATGTGTATTACTAATTCAATAATAAAATACATAATTATGCATAGGAATATAAATCTGAAAATATAGCAACTAGTAAATGATAAATGGAGTTTCTAGAATACAAAAGAATTCAGTTAGGGTTGATAGAAATTGTGAAGGCACATTGTATGCAAGTATAAATGTGGACACCAAAAGTAGGAATCATATATATGCATGGTTAAAAGTGCATGCAAGCCACAACTTAACACCCATAAAGTAACCACAACACATATAAGGGTGAATGAATTTCATAAATATGAAATGTGTGGTTTGTATGAAGTAGAAGTGTGAACTATGTCTTATGATTGTTGTTTTTCTTTTGCTATGTGTGATGGTATGAAGTAGAACCTGCTCAAGAGCAAGTTAACCCTTTCCAAGATCAGGATTACCAATTTCAAGAGCAGCAAGAAGGAGGCAAGTGTCCTTGACCACTTTGATCCTATGCTAGGATGTGTAGATAGAATTATTTGCATTGTCAAATGAAATATGAAACCCATGCTAGGAAGTTTCCCTAGAATTGCATTACCTTGTTTCCTTGTAGCTTGGGTTGGGATTTATTTTGTCATGTCATTTATTTACATGCATATGCTTAGCCATGCTTAGAATGGGATGTTTGGGATATGAGATCATCAGTTTATTATACCATACTCTTGAATGAGTTATTGTGAGTTATGTAGAGGTAGGGATCAAGGCAAGTTGGATGTTTTGGTTGTGTGCTGGGTGCACGAGACTTGGGTTTGTGTTTAGTACTTGCCTGGATCCTAAGGACCGGTTCATGGAGCATGTAACCCGGCTTTACAGTGCCAACCACATGCTGAGATGGGGCAGCTTGGCCAATTAATTAGGTGTATCCCCGGCGTAGTATGGGTGTGTTGGATGGTGCGGGGAGTAGGTGTCAGCTGTACTACCATATGAACCGCAAGGCTCAAGAGGGGGCCACTGCAGCGGGGTTGGAGCCTCTTGTATGCTGTTAGGGGTGAAACCTCAGTGGGCCCACGCTCGTCGGGAATCCCTTTGTAAAGGCTTCGTAGTGATCTCTTGGCCACACACCTGGGAAGTGTGAATGTGGATCGTAGCCACTGGCATAATGGAGGTTCTTTTAGTCCACCCGGCAACGGGGGATGAAATCACTACTTGTGGGTACAGTGGTACAAACTCTGCAGAGTCAAAACTGTCTTGACAGCCGTGCTCACGGTTAAGAGCGGCCTGGACTTATTCATGATTAGAGGAGTGATGGTTTTTGGAAGTTGTGGATGTTAAGCGGGGAGCTTAACATTGGAAATGATGTTATGGTTATTGGATTATGATAATGGGTTGGGAGATTGGGACCATTTCACCTGTGTAGTAATGTAGGTGCTTAATAAGCTAAGGTGATAGGTATCAATTGCGTAGTGCTTTAACCATGAGTTCAACCTCTCCTTGTTCTAGCCATGCATGATATAATTTTCCCACACTTGCTGAGTACCATTGGTACTCAACCTTGCATATTTGTTGGTTTATATTGCTGCTCAGGTCAAGATAATGAGGTGGTGTATAATGACCAAGATTTTGGACCCGAGGAAGGATTTTAGGTTCATGAAGACCCCCGGGCAACGCCTGTGATGGAGCCCTAAAAGAATAATATTCCGCTGCTAGTTTATTCACTTGTGATGAAGCATTAGTGTCCAATGAGACATTTGCGATGTAAGACTTATTTATATTCGACACCTGGCTTGTAATAAATGATGCTTCACTATTTGTCATCACATGTATGAGAAAATGATCCTGGCATACATGTGATGTTCACTTGGTTGTTTCTTCGGAAAAACCGGGTGTGACAATTTGCCAAGCCTCGACTTCCTCAGTGGGGAGTCTTCCGGGTGATAGTTACTCGACGTATGGGGCCTTCCATCCGGGCTCGACGGCGTGCACCTTGAGGTCGGTCTCGAGCTGGCGACCCGGCCATGCTCCTTCAACGCGGATGGATGGTTGGTTGAGGTTTATAATGAACACACCCATGGCGAGGCCTCGCAGCTGGAAGCAAACTTGACCGAAGCGTCAGCCATGCCGTTGTCCTGTCTCAGGACGTGGCAGAGCTCAAGCCCCTCGATCCTGTCCTCCAGCTTCCGCATCTCTCGGAAGTAAGCCTCCATGCGTGACTCGTAGCAGATCGATTCCTTGATCATTTGGTTGATCACGATCTCGGAGTCGCCATATATGTAAAGTCATCGTACGCCGAGCTCGGCTGCGATGCGGAGTCTGTTGAGGAGGGCCTCATACTCCACGACATTGTTGGTCGCCTTAATGTGCAGTCGCCACGTGTAATGGGGCTGACCCTCTTCTGGAGAGATGAGGACGATGCAACTTCCCGCACCGTTGAGGGTTAATAACCCATCAATGTACATTGTCCAGTACTTTTGACAAGTCGGACCTGGTGCTACATGCACTTCCGTCCACTCGGCGACGAAGTCGGCCGAGGCTTGGGATTTGATCACTGTCCGGGGGACATAAGATATGTTGTATCCCATGAGTTCCAGCGCCCATTTCTTGCCTCTCTTGAATCAATTCCGGCTGTTGATAATCGCTCCGAGCCCGTGTGCGGTCGCCACACAAACCGAGTGGCTCTGGAAGTAGTGCAGGAGTTTCCGCTTCGTTATGAGGATGGCGTATAGAGGCTTCTGCACATGAGGGAACGTGTCTCGCTGTGACACCTAGTTCCGAAAATGAACCAAGTGATGCGCATGTGTGCCCAGGATGTTCATCACACATACACATGTACTTAACAAACTGAATTCATAACTTTAACCACCTTACAAATAGTGCTTAAGTACTTTATTACAATAACTCAAAGTCTCAATCATGGTATCTAATTTATTCTGCAGTGAAATACTCTAAATGACGGTGGAAGTAAACTAAAAATGACTGAGCTCCAACTTCGATTCCACAGGCAGTTAACGGTAGTGTGCATGCCTAGTACTCCACCTGCTCTTTGAAGTACCCTTCTCCTGTAGCTGAATTATATGTAGAAATGCAAGGGTGAGTACATGTCATACTCACCAAGTGCGGGAAAGTATGACATGTAGCTTAAAACAAGGTTGGAAACAAAAGTGAAATTTCAGCAAGCAAGTTTTATTTCACAATCACATGAAAAACAGCCTATTATGTCTAGGTGAGTTAAATCCCAACATAACCAAGTAATTCATCATCCCTCATGTTCCATACCATCATAATTCATCATTTATCAACCTGCCAATGCTCTTTCTCCAACTTATTTCATATTCACAATTGCTCATGATCAGCACATATGCACATAACCGAAACCAAACTCATAATCACAACCAAAACCAGTCCCAATGACAATACCATAACCGTACCCGATAACCATCCCAAGTTTTGCCTCTAATCATGGAAGTAGGCCAGGTGCTTGTAACCAGAAGCACGACCATTATGATAGTTTGACCCTCTACAGAGGTGGCACTATTTTACCCACAAGTTCGTGATTTCGTCACCCGTCGGCAACTAGAGAAACCTGCATTATGCCACTACACATCCATCGGTGTATGGCCAAGAGATCACAAAATAGCCTTTACAAAGGGGCTACTAGAATGTACCGACCCACTAAGGTTTCATTGGCAGGCTCGAATCTCCATTCTTCCACCCACGGGCCCCCTCGTGTGCCATGCAGTTCCCAGGGCAGTCCTCCTCGACTCCCAGTCCCCACGCCATCCAATGTTCCATAACAAGCTAGCAACACACCTAATTAGTCAACTAAGCCGCACCCATATTTGACCTTGTGGTGGCACTGTTTTCCTGGCATATTCTCGCATAAACCGGTCTTTAGATCTAATTCAAACAAACCACCATCTCATTCAGCATAACCACGAACCAATCTTGCCTAGATCTCCCCGATTCCATGCTCATTAACATCATCATGTTCTCATCATATTTAATCTTTATGAGTGCAGTAGCTAAATAAGTTTATTTTAGTTTTCCTGAATCCCGTAAGTTATGCGATGCAACAGAGAAAATTACCATACCCGACTCAACAAGCTTCCCGGCGACAAGGGTGGCTAACAATGCTAGTAAACTCCTACTAAAGGGTTTCCCATCATATTGACACGAGCATGCAGTTTTTGCAAGAAAAACAGTTCAAAAACATAGGTTCAATATGGTCAAGGGGTACTTGCCTTGCTCCTGCTGTTTATGTTGCTCAAGCATCTCAAAGTCTTGGTGCTGGAGGTCCTTGTAGATGGCCTCCTGAGCATGTTCTTCTACTCACGACCATGTACATACAACCAATACAGCAATCAATATCATGCACAAGTTTTACTCAAGATATGATGATGTGGATGCATGCAAATCCTATAGTGTAACTTATAGCAATAAGTTTGCATGTGTTCTTGCAAGTTCTAGTAAGTTTTCGTGGGGTTTTACGACGATTGGTGCTGCTGGAAATCAGTGTGGACGTGGCTATGATCCTGGCTCGAGTAGTAGACCAATTCCACCGTCAAAATGTAGACCGGAGCGTGATCTACTTACATGCAGTAGCTCCTGTTTGCAGGGTGTGGTGTAACAGGGCTTGTAACAGAAGCAGCGACGTGGTAAGAGGGGTGACGGGGACCTACCTCTCTTCTTCCTCCTCTCCTCCTATGTGGCTGGGCACCTCCTTGCAATGGCAGCATCTGGGGTTTTTTTCCTCGGGGCAGTACAGTGCTGCGGCTAGGACAGGGCGCTGGCGCGGTGATGGTGAGGCGGGGCAGAGATTCGACGGCGGCCAAGGCACCAGCAGGGGCGGCGACCAGAGCTTGGCAGCAAAGGGGGCGGCGGCCAGGAATTTTTGGGGCAGGGGTGGCGGCTCTGGGGGAGAGGGTTTTATTTGTAACTGGGAAAAACAGCCAAGGGGGCTAGAATTTCAGCAAATCTTTTAATCAAGGGCTGGGATTTAATTTGAGAAAAAGTGGAGCTAGGGGTTAGGATTTAACCAAATATTTTCCATCAAGGGCTGAGATTAATTGGGGGAGAGGAAAATCCCTAAAGGGGGATTTTGGGGGCTGCGGCTAGGGTTTTCTCCCCCCAAGGGGGTGTGGCCAAAAGGGGGGATCCCAATGGGGGAAAATCTCTAGGGATTTTGGGGCCGGTCAAAATTTGGGGAAAGCCCTAAATATGGGGAAAATTCCCTAGGGGTGATTTAGGGGGGGGGGGGTGTTTGGGGGGAATTAGGGGAAAATTGGGGGGGGGGGCTTTGGGGCGGGCAGGTTTTCCCCTTTTTATTTTTTTATTTTTGTTTCTTTCATTTGATTTCCTATTTTTATTTTCTTTTATTTATTTACTTGTTCCTATGCCCCTTTTTCTGTTTTCTTCCTTTTTCTAAATTCTTCTCTATATGCAATGCATGATGATGAATATGAGGGTGTTACAAACCTACCCCCTTAAAATGAATCTCGCCCTCGAGATTCAATAAAGTGGAGAAAAGATGAGAGAATTCTGTCTTCAGGTCTTCTTCACGCTCCCATGTAGCTTCTGCTTCCGTATGATGGCTCCATTGTACTTTGCACCAATCTTGTTCCCCGTGACTCTTTCTTTCATGTACAGGATTTTGATGGGGTGTTCCGTGTAGGTCAGATCCTCCTGGAGTTCTAACTCATCTATTGGCACTTGTTCTTCTGGCACTCTTAGGCACTTCTTGAGTTGAGACACGTGAAACATGTCGTGCACGTCGGAGAGGTGAGTCGGCAGCTCTAGTTGATATGATACCTCTCCTCGCTTGCCCAGAATCTTAAATGGTCCGATGTAGCGAGGTGCTAACTTGCCTTTGACGTTGAACCGTCGTTGGCCTCGGATAGGCGACACCTTGAGATACACGAAGTCTCCGGCATCGAAGGTCATACTCCTTCGCCTATAGTCGCATAGCCCTTTTGAAGTGACTGAGCGGCCTTCAGGTTTTCACGTATTGTTTGGACTTGCTTCTCGGCGTCCTGCAACATTTCAGGTCCAAACACCTGGTTTTCTCCCGTCTCATTCCAGAACAAAAGTGTTCTACACCTTCTACCGTATAGTGCCTCGAAAGGTGACATTTTCAGGCTGGCTTGGTAGCTATTGTTGTATGAGAATTCAGCATACGGCAAGCTCTTGTCCCAATTATGCCCATGTTTCAAGGCGCAAACTCTCAACATGTCCTCCAATATCTGATTCGTCCTCTCGGTTTGCCCGTCGGTTTGTGGGTGATATGTGGAGCTGAAATTCAACTGTGTATGGCTTCAAGCAGTTTCTTCCAGAAGTTAGAGGTTAATTGAGAACCTCGATCTGAAACTATCCTCTTCGGAACTCCATGACGACATACTATTTTCTCCATATACAGATCGGCTAATTGTGCCACGGTGTACTTGATCCTAACAGGAATAAAGTGAGCTGATTTCATCAATCGGTCCACGATAACCAAAGTAGAGTCATAGCTGGACAGAGTACATGGCAATCCGACTATGAAATCCATACATATTTCTTCCCACCTCCACTCGGGTACTTTCAACGGCTGCAATAATCCCAGCAGGTCTCTGATGTTCGGCCTTCACTCGTTGGCACGTGTAGCACAGGGTAACATATTCAGCGATGTCCCTTTTCATGCCATCCCACCAATAGCAAGCTTTCAGATCCTTGTACATCTTCGTACAGCCGGGATGTATGGAATAAGGCGAGTCATGTGCCTCCTTTAGTATCACGTCGCGGATTGTCTTCACGTTAGGCCCACAAATTCTTTTTCCTAACCAAAGCGTGCCATCCACATCTTCCTTGAAATCCTTCTCTATCCCTTGTTGGATTTTTTTCTTGATTTCCTTTATCTCCTCATCCGTTGCTTGGCCGTCTCGTATCTCTTGTTCCAACATTGAGTTTAGTTCTATCACCTCCATCTTGTTTAAGAACTCGAGATGTAACCGTTCAAACTCCTTACGTAGCTCAGGTGGCAGCTCCTGAACCGTGAGTCGGTGACATGCTTCCGTTCGGCTCAACACATCTGCTACTACATTGGCCTTTCCTGGGTGATAGTTGATTCCTACGTCATAATCCTTGATGAGCTCTAACCATCGGCGTTGCCTCAAATTCAGATCCGTTTGTGTGAATATACACTTGAGGCTTTTGTGATCCGTATAAATCTCACATCTGTGACCAAGTATGTGATGCCTCCAAATCATCAAGAAATGTACCACTGCTGTGAGTTCTAGATCGTGCGTAGGGTAATTCAGATCATGTTTCTTTAGTTGCCTCGATGCATAGGCTACCACTTGGCCTTCTTGCATAAGTACACATCCCAGCCCCTGTCTTGAGGCATCACAATATATATCAAAGCTCCTTCTTACGTCAGGCAATACCAAAACCGGTGCTGTTATCAATCTCTTCTTTAACTCCTCAAAGCAGTCCTGACACACTTGTGTCCACTGAAACGCTTTCCATTTTATCAGCAATTCGGTCATAGGCTTCACTATTTTGGAGAAATCCTTGATTAACCGGCGATAATATCCAGCCATCCCAAGGAAACTCCAAATGTCCCTCACATTCTGCGGTTGGTTCCACTTCAAAACATCCCTCACTTTTCTAGGATCAACCGATACTCCTCCTTCGGATATGATGTGTCCTAACAATGATATCTCATTGACCAAAATTGACACTTGCTGAAATTAGCATACAATTGATACTCTCGCAGTTTCTGCAATGTCAATCTCAAGTGTTCCTCATGTTCTTCCTCGCTTTTTGAATATACCATGATGTCATCGATGAAAACCACGACGAACTTGTCCAAGTACTCCATGAAGACCTTATTCATGAGGTACATAAAGTATGCAGGCGCATTTGTCAACCCAAATGTCATGACGGTATATTCGTACGAACCATACCGTGTTCGAAAAGCCGTATTGGGTATGCCAGAGAGTTTAATCTTCAGCTGGAAGTATCCTGACCGAAGATCAATCATAGTGAAATCCGGGCGCCTTTCATTTGATCGAATAAGTCCTCTATGCAGCGAAGCGGGTACTTATTCTTGATCGTCACTTTGTTGAGAGACCTATAATCCATGCACATCCTCTGGGTTCCATCCTTCTTATCTACGAAGAGCACTGGGGCTCCCCACGGTGATGAGCTTGGGCGTATAAAACCCTTATCTAGCTGCTCCTGAATTTTTTTCTTGAGCTCCACTAATTCATTGGAAAGCATCCTGTATGGCCTCTTAGCTATAGGTGCAGTTCCGGGTACTAAATCAATGGCAAACTTGATATCACGATCCGGTGGCATACCTGGCAGTTCTTCCGAAACAACATCTAAATACTCTTGAACCACTGGAATGCTCTCCAATGTCACTTCTTCCATGTGGTTCAGCATTGCCTTCTGGGTTGCGGGTTGAGCTGCCTCGAACTCGATAGGAGTACCGTGCTCACTCGTCAACTGCATGACCCTCTTAGCACATTTAATCACTCCATTATACTTTCTTAACCAGTCCATTCCAAGTATTATATCAATCCCTTGAGAATCCAAGACGATAAGGTTGGCAAGAAAGTCTACCCCCTTATTTTAGGGTTCACATTCATACATACGATATTACTCCTCATCTCTCCACTGGGAGAATTAACCAACATTGTTTATTTCATGTGGGATATGGGCAGGTTATACTTTTCAACATACTTGGATGAGATGAATGAATGCGAGGGTTCAAAATCGAGTAAAACAATGGCTGGGTTGGAGTTGGCGAGAAACATACCAATCACGACATCCTCAGCTTGTTGTGCTTCCTCAACAGAGACGTGATTCACACGGTGTCGGTACCCTGCAGACCGGGTACCCCCGCGTAGAGGGTAAAATACGGCCTGGGCCCCGTTTCCCTGCTGAGGCGGGCCCCGACATAGCCACGTGCCCCTGGCCCTGAGGTTAGCCCTGGGGCTGCCACGTGCGCTAGAGTTCCAGAGCCGACACGTGCCTTGAGCGCGCTTTGGTCTGAGCCTCCCTGCTGAGGTGAGGTCCGGGGCTGCCACATGTCTCTTGGCTCAGAGCCACCTCCCTGCTGAGGACGGCTCTGGAGATGACACATGTCCTGGACTTCGGTCCGAGCCACCCGTTGAGGTGTGGTCTGGAGCTGCCACGTGTCTCTTGGCTCAGAGCCACCTCCCTGCTGAGGACACCTCCGGAGCTGACACATGCCCTGGGCTCCGGTCCAAGCCACCCCTATAGGGAAAGGACCGGGGCTGCCACGTGTCTCTTGGCTCAGACCCACCTCCCTGCTTAGGACAGCTCCGGAGGCTGACACGTGCCCTGGGCTCCAGTCCGAGCCTCCCCGCTAGGACGAGGTCCAGAGCTTCCACGTGTCTATTGGCTCAGAGCCACCCCCCCTGCTGAGGATAGCTCTAGAGTTGTCACGTGCCCTGGGCTCCGGTCTGAGCCTCCCTGCTAAGGTGAGGTCCGGGGCTGCCACGTGTCTCTTGGCTCAGAGCCACCTCCCCGCCGAGGTGAGGTCCGGAGCTGCCATGTGTCCCCTGACTCCAAACCCATCGATAAGAGCTCCGAAGCCGCCACGTGCCCCGCGATCCGTCGTGAGCCATGGGTCGACGAATTCAAGGAGGAAGTGCGCTGTCAGGCACCGCCATTCAAGGCTTGCGTGTTCCTCAGAAGCATGGCGCACTACACACGCCTACGTCTTCTGCCAGTTCGCCATTATGGTGACAAGACAGGACGGTGAGGCATGACATCGGTATAGTGCTGCCCAACTATATGAAGCCACCCGAGCAGGACGAGAAGATGCGGCGACAAAACAATGTCTTCATCATCACCTGACACATGGACAGGTGTCACACCCGGTTTCTCTGAAGAACAACCGAGTGAATATCACATGTATGCCAGGATCATTTTCTCATACATATGATGACAAATAGTGAAGCATCATTTATTACAAGCCAGGTGTCGAATATAAATAAGTCTAACATAGCATATGTATCGATGGACGATTATAAGTTCATAACAAGTAAATAAAATAGCAGCGGAATATTATTCTTGTGGGCTCCGTTACAGGCGTTGCCCGGGGGACTCCATGAACCTAGAAACCTTCCTCGGGTCCAAAGTCTTGATCATTAAACACCACTTCATTATCTTGACCTGAGCACCAATATAAACCAACAAATATGCAAGGTTGAGTACCGATGGTACTCAGCAAGTGTGGGAAAGTTATGGCATGCATGGCTAGAGCAAGGAGAGGTTGAACTCATGGTTAAAGCACTACGCAATTAATACCTATCACCTTAGCTTATTAAGCACCTACATTACTACACAGGTGAAATGGTCATAATCTCCCATCCCATCATCATAATCAAATAACCATAACATCATTTTCAATGTTAAGCTCCCCGCTTAACATCCTTAACTTCCAAAACCATCACTCCTCTAATCATGAATAAGTCCAAGCCACTCTTGACCGTGAGCACGGCTGTCATGACAGTTTTGACTCTGCAGAGTTTGCACCACTGTACCAACATGTAGTGATTTCATCCCCCGTTGCCGGGTGGACTAAAAGAACCTCCATTATGCCAGTGGCCACGAACCACATACACACTTTCTAGGTGTGTAGCCAGGAGATCACTACGAAGCCTTTACAAAGGGATTCCCGAAGAGCGTGGGCCCACTGAGGTTTCACCCCTAACAGCATACAAGAGGTTCCAACCCCGCTGCAGTGGCCCCCTCTTGAGCCTTGCGGTTCATATGGTAGTCCAGCTAACACCTATTCCCCGCACCATCCAACACAGCCATACTACGCCGGGGATACACCTAATTAATTGGCCAAGCTGCCCCATATCAGCATGTGGTTGGCACGGTAAAGCCAGGTTACATGCTCCACGAACCGGTCCTTAGGATCCAGGCAAGTACTAAACACAAACCCGAGTCTCGTGCACCTAGCACCAACCAAAACATCCAACTTGTCTTGATCCCTACCTCTACATAACTCATAATATCTCATTCAAGAATAAGGTCAACAAGTTGATGATATCACATCCCACTTATCCCATTCTAAGCATGGCTAAGCATAAGTAATATGACATAATAAAGCAAAATCCCATCCCAAGCTACAAGGAAAACAAGGTAATGCAATTCTAGGGAAACTTTCTAGCATGGGTTTCATATTTCAATTGACAATGCAAATAATTTCTATCTACACATCCTAGTATAGGAACAAAGTGGTCAAGGACACTTGCCTTCTTCCTGCTGCTCTGGGAATGGGTAGTCGTGATCTTGGAAAGGAAGAACTTGCTCTGGAGCAGGTTCTACATCATACCATCACATATAGCAAAAGAAAACAACAATCCATAAGACATAGTTCACACTTCCACTTCATACAAACCACACATTCCCATTTATGAAAGCCATTCCCATTCCTATGTGTTGTGGTTACTCTATGTGTGTTGATTTTTGGGCTTACATGCACTTTTAAACATGTGCATATGATTTCTACTTTTGTATTCATATTTATGTTGCATACTATATATGAATTTCCAATTTAAATAAATTCCTTATATTCAATTGATACACCTTTTAGCTACCAAGTGTGCATGGAGGGTATTTTCCTACTCCAAATGTGTCTTCAGACCTTCTACCAACCCTAAACTGAATTCTTTGGATTTTGGAAACTTCATTTATCATTTTCTAGTTATTCATACCTAGCTTGCTATATTTTCAGATTTATTTCCTATGCCTAAATGTGAACTTTATTATGAAAATAGTAAGACACCTCATCTAAACAGAATAGGTTTTGGGTCTAAAATATTAAATAATATATTTTTGAACTTCTCCTCTGATGTGAACTATTTTACATTTATTTTACTAATTTTCAAAATTATTCTCTACTTAAAAATGTGTCCCTATAACTAATAAATGTGAATAATCAATTAGACAGATTCATTTCAGCCAAAAATCTATTTTTATCTCACTCCAAAGTTTTCCAAGTACTAGGAAAGTTTTTAATTTGAATTTACGATGTGTTTGTCCCATCTTTTAAATTTTAAATACTAAACACATATTCAAATTCCTAAATTTAATATCACATAGGGTTAAAAAGGTAAACTCACCCCACTACAGGGTCTATTATATTATTTTAAGAATTTCCAGGGGTCTAACTACACATAACAGAGGGTTTTCCTAATTTTTATTAAGTCCAGGGGCTAAAACTGATTTTTAAATGAATTTACATGATTTTCTGAAGTTCCAGGGGCTAGATCAGAAGTTTCCAGGGCTAGCTCGTATTTTCCGAGAACCCCAGGGGGTAGCGCGTAAGAATTCCGGCCTTTATAACGCGGGGTTGACGTGGACAGTCCGACTTAAAACAGACGGCTGAGATTATAACGTCGAACCGGTAAGCGGGGATTTAAATTCTACCGTGCGATTTAAAATAGATGGCGCACAAGCGGTCACGTCGCTCTGATCGAGCGCGGGCGGCGCTGCCCGGCGGCGCACGGCGGCGGGAGGCGGCGATCTCGCCGGAGAGTTTCGGATCTTTGTCAATTCTTCCTAGAACTGTGATTTTATGGCATAGATCGGTAGAGGGGAGGTCGGGGATCTCACCTCGGGGGTTTTCTTGAGCTCGGAGGTCCTGGAATGCGGTCCGCGACGAGGTCCGAGGTGAATTCACGGTGAGGCTCTTCGGCGCTGTGTTTGAAGCGCAAACCACCGAGTTTTCTGCACCTGCGTGGTTCCCCGGAGACGGTGGATTAAGATCAGCGCGTTAGATGAGAAATCCCGAGCGAAGATCGAGCGAAATTGGCCGGAGAAACTCGGGTTCTCACCGGGAAGAAAAACAGCCGATCGCGGGTGAAAATTGGGAAGATGCCGGTGTTTATATAGCCGGAGAAGGGCGGCGTTCGGTTGTGATCGAGTTTGCATCGTCAGGAACGAAATTCGGCTGGGATACGCGAGGATCCGGGGCGGTTTCGATTCGGAGGTGAGAAGAGTCCGGCTGGCCGAGCGCGGGCGCGAGGAGGAAGAAGGGTTGGCGGGCCCCGCGTGTCAGTGGGAAAGAGGGGAGGGCGCGCGGCTGCGGGCTGGCGCGGGAACAAATGGGCCGGCTGGTGGGTTTCGGCCCACTGGCCGGGGGGTTTATTTTTTTCCTTTTCCTTTTCTTTTTCATTTCTGTTTTGAGTTTAATTTGAATTCCAGTTTGAATTTGAATTTTTGCAACACATGCAATACGTCCAAAAATTTTTAAATTCCCCTCTTAACAGGATTTTGTGGTGTTACAGCTCTACCCCCCTTAAAAGAAATCTCATCCTCGAGATCGGTGGTTCTAAGAAAACAATTCCGGAAATTGTGCCTTAAGCTCATCTTCTCGCTCCCAGGTGGCTTCCTCTTCCGAGTGATGCTTCCACTGCACCTTGCACATCCGGATTCTTTTATTTCTTGTGAGGCGTTCCATTGTTTCCAAAATCTTGGATGGTTGCTCGGCATAAGACAAATCCTCAGCTACGTCAACCTCATTCATGGGTAACACCTCTTCAGGCATTCTCAGACATTTCTTGAGCTGTGACACATGGAATACATCGTGCACATCCGATAGGCGAGCCGGTAATTCTAGTTGATACGCCACTTCGCCTTTCCTCTCCAGAACTTGAAAGGGTCCGATGTATCGAGGTGACAACTTCCCTTTCACCTTGAACCGACGAAGTCCTCGGATAGGGGACACCTTGAGATAGACATAGTCTCCCACGTTGAAAACGAGCTCTCTTCTCCGTACATCGGCATAGCTCTTTTGTCGTGTCTGTGCTATCCTCAAGTTGTTGCGAATTTCCCTCACTTTCGCCTCGGCTTCTTGTAGTACTTCGGGACCAAACACTTTACTTTCCCCTGTTTGGTTCCAAAATAGGGGAGTTCTGCACTTCCTCCCATAAAAAGCTTCGAACGGTGACATCTTCATACTAGCTTGATAGCTGTTGTTATAGGAGAATTCCGCATACGGTAAGTTCTTGTCCCAACTCCGATTGTTTTTGAGTGCACACGCCCTCAGCATATCCTCAAGAATCTGATTGGTTCTTTCCGTCTGCCCGTCAGTTTGGGGATGATAGGCAGAACTAAAGTTCAGATGGGTTCCCATGGTTTCGTGCAACTTCTGCCAGAACCTCGAGGTGAACTGTGTCCCTCGATCCGACACTATCTTCTTCGGCACTCCATGGTAACACACGATCTTTGACATGTACAATTCTGCCAATTTGGATCCGCTGTAGCTTTCTTTCACGGGGATGAAATGAGCTACCTTGGTTAGCCTGTTGATGATGACCCATATTAAATCATATCCTGATTGGGTCCTAGGCAATCCCACTATGAAATCCATACCGATTTCTTCCCATTTCCATTCAGGCACTTTGAGTGGTTGTGATAATCCCGCGGGTCGTTGATGTTCTGCTTTCACCAACTGGCATGTGTCACATAGGGCAACATGTTCCGTGACATCTCGCTTCATGCCATACCACCAATACCTGCTCTTGAGGTCCTGGTACATCTTTGTACTCCCAGGATGAATGGAATAGTCAGAATTGTGAGCCTCCTTCAAAATCAATTCGCGGATCTTCTTTACTTCTGGCACACAGATTCTTTTCCCGTGCCACACCGTTCCCTGTTCATCCTCTCTGAAACCAGGGGCTTTATTTTCCTTGATGAGTTGCCTGATTTCTTGTATCTTCTCGTCATTCTTTTGACCCCCGCGTATTTCTCACTCTAGTGTGGAGTCCACTTCCATGGCGATGGCTTCACCACTATTCACAAGGCATAGATTGAGCCTTATAACCTCGTCCTTCAATTCTGCAGGCATGTCCTTCAAGCTCAACTTATTGACCTGCACTTTCCGACTTAAAGCATCTGCCATGACGTTTGCTTTCCCAGGATGATAGTTGATGCCCACATCAAAGTCATTGATTAGCTCTAACCATCTCCTTTGTCTGAGGTCGAGATCTGGCTGTGTGAATGTGGCGGACCGGAATCCGCTCATCCAGGATCGCAGAGGGTGGTGCCACGCGATGCGACACCCGACAGCACACGTCATAAGAACATAATATATTACATGGGAAAGACCACTGAAACTGTACAAACAGGTACAAACTTCAGTTACAACTATTGTTTATATTACACAGCGGAAGACTACACTATACAACTCACGCCGCCTATTTAGCAAAAGTTGGTTGCCCAGCCCTAGGGCAACCCACACTAGCTGCACTCCTCAGCTCAGCGCGGCGTGTACGGCTCCCACTCAGCCGTGGTCCCCGACGGAGGGTAACCCTCGCCGGTGGACTCGTACTCCGAGTCCGTGGGTGGCTCCTCACCTGAAAAACACTTAAGCAGCAACCATGAGCACGAAGGCTCAGCAAGGCTTAACCAACTCACCTAAGCATGAAACTCTACATGAGGTATACCAAGACATAGGTTGGTAGCATTTCAGCAAAACGACACGCCTACAAGTTCATCCTTAATTCCTATTTTAGCAACAAGTTAACAGTTCATGAAATCTGAAATTTAGTAAGCAGTATTTGGTGGCACACATGTAGCAATACAATTATATCAACCAGCAATATTGAATCAACATGTTTCATCCATTAATCTACGTTACGACGCAGTGAACAAGCAGTACTCGTCACCGCGAGGGACGGCGAATCGACTCGATATACACCTGCAGGGAAAACCCAAAGAGCACGTCACGTACGCCCATCCGTGGAGCTGCACAGCACGCTCACTCGATGTCGTACGGGACAACCTTTCACCCAACAGCCTAAACGTCGAACCGGTCGCACCGAAACGAGCAGGAGGTTCCCCACACGGAGCATCTCTCTATGCCCGTTGGCAGATTTCCACCTTGCTGCCTTCAACCTACACCTATAAATCGGTGTGCTATGCCTCGACGCCCGGAGGTTTAGGCTACATCGGTTTATCGGGGCCCATATATCCGATATGCCTTCGGTACGTTCAATACTTGTTCAGCAGGGCCGCACACGGATCGGTCCTCAATCGACACGGGCAGGGCTGTGCACACAAGACTCTCTCTTGCTGCGCCCTAGCCCCTGCCTAGTCTCATTTTTATTACTAAAGTGATCTCACCTCACTCAACCGAATCCGTGTGTCCCAAGCCTATCTCGCGAGTAGATTCCAACTACTCGACTTGTACCGAAGTCCTATGACTCATTAAGCATAGCCTGTCTACTCGAGGTCCTTGACACTACCCTCACTCTTTTAGGAACCTTTGGTTATGCAAGTGGGGTTTCATTCATCCTATACCTAATGCACATACATACTTCATATGACACATGTAAACAAAAGAAAACTTATAAAAAGGTTAATGCAAACCGGGACTTGCCTTGTTGCTGCTGGTCAGGAGTTAGTTCTTCGTCCGGAAGGAGGAAGTCCAGCACTTCAGGAGTCTCTTCTTCAACGGCTACACGTTAATGAAATACTACATGTTAATTTAGATGCAAATGTGAGTTTTAGAGTAAGACTTCTACTATTAGTTCTAATAACCAACCTCTAACACCTGGAACTTTGTTTAAGAATTTAAATATGAACTGGGTGTTGGTGGTTTGGCTTAGACTTAATCACATGGTTAAATGCTAAGTGGTTTTCCCCCTTTTCCATATTAATCCCTTAAGTGGTTAAACAGGACAGGGGTGATCTCAAGATCCAATGGAGCTGAGAATTTTTTGTGTGAGTTCCTTGTCACAATAAAACTCTCTGGACCAAACATTAGCACTTTTCATGGAGTGGTTTGCTCAGAATAATTCTCTTGGCAAATCAGCAAGGAAGAATTTATCCTGAGGTAATACCCCTGTTCATACCCAACTTAGTGAACTACAATTTCAATTATAGCTCCTAGAGTTTGCATGAATTTTCCTAGCATTTTTGGAGTCAAGGTTTGCCCAGAATTGAATTTCCAAGTTTTGGAAATTCTCTGAAAATGTTTCTGTATTCAAATGAACACAGCACCTTCCAATTTGAATTGCTCTGACCAAATCAACTCCAAATGGTCTGAAACTTTTACAGGGGTTTACTAATGTCCTAAAGAGCATCCTGGCAAAATTTGGGGATTTTTGGATGAACCAAACTCCCTCAAAAATTCTTTTGCTGAAAAGTTTTAAGTATTTTCCAGAATTAATTAATGGGTTTCATACAAATTGGGTTGTATATCTGGACAGAGCTAGGCAAGATGAATCCAACCCAATTTGAATCACTAAATTTGGAGCTTCCTAGCAAAAGTTATGGGGTTCTAAAGTTTGCACCAAAACTGGACATTCCAAAAATGTTTAAATCCTGCGGGTGGGTCCACGTACACGTGTCGACCGCTGGATCCGAGCCACACGGGGCCACAGACTCCTTCCCGCGCGGCCGCACTGGATCCCGGACCACAGAGTATCCCACCCCTTTATCTCCAGCCGCTGACGCGTGGGGCCTACCCCTTCGTCCTCCTCCGGCCACCCGTGCGACCCCGCCGCCGAGCTCGCCGGAGCTCTCGCCGGAGAGGGGTTCCGGCCTTCGGAGCTTGCTGATTCTCGCCGCCTGTGCCTATCCTGGCCTGGGGAACACGGTGGTGCCCTTCCCGGAGCTTGACAATGGCCGGAACAGGGCTCCCGACGGCAACAGCGGCCGGGAGCTCACCGGCGACGTCGAACTCGGCATCCCACGCACCTTTTTCGATGCGGTTTGCTCGGGGAGCTCCGCTGACACCTGCTGGTCACGGACATGGACACCGATCCCCGTGAAAACGGCGGTAACTATGACCTCACCGGCGACCTAGGCCGGATATCGGCTGTGCTTCAGAAAACTTCAAAGAACCGTCAACCTAGCCCACGGTTTTTACTGGTTTTCGATCCTAGGTGGTCGTGGCCGTGTGTAGAGCGTGTGCATGACTCAGTTTGCCCGGTGATGAGCTAACCCCCACGAATTTTGGGATTTTGTGGGAGCTCGGTCTCAAGACACCCGAAGCTTTCCCGGCGAAATACTCCCTCGACAGCCCATGAAATGACGAACGGTAGGGACCAGAAGAATCAGCACCTTAAGGCGGTCCTTTCTTGTGTGGCTCGTCGGGCACGAGCGTGCCTGTGCTGGCCAGACGCCGGCGATCAGAGAGGGCGGCGTTTCTGTGCTCGCGCGGAAACGAGGAAGGAGCTCGGTAGGGGGGGTTCTCATTTGGAAAGCAGGAGGAAGGCAGCGTGGGCTGTGCGCTGGCCTTTAAGCCGCGGTTTGGCACCGTGAGGTGGCCGATCGCTGCCTCGGTGGCTCGCCGCCGTTCCCTGGCTTGCGCGCGAAGTCGGGGTCGGCTGCAGCAACCGACTGCCCCTCCTGTGTGCCACTGACCTGTGGGCCTCCCCCTTTCTTCTTTTTCCCTAATATTTCTTTTCTGTTTTTGCTAATTATCCCACCAGCTACTCACAATTTAATGTGAGACTTAGCTCCCAAGTCTTTGTTTGAATTTGAATTCTCAAATTCAAACTTTGTTTGGTTAAATGTGGTTCATATTTAAACTGAAATTCAAATTCAGTTTTGAATTCTTGCAAATTTAGCTCTTGACAACATGAGCTCCAATGGAGATGAAAATTGGTGGGTTTACTCAGAAACATGTGCTGAGTATAGATATGGAGCTAACTTTTAAAGTTGGGTGATGAAAGTTGCTGCAATTTGAATTTACATTCAAATTGGCCTCTTTTTGAAATAACCCAAAAGTGCCTCAAAAATTGTTGAATTTGCATGAGCTTTGGACTGAACCTTCCCAAGACTTTTTAAATCCTAGGGGTGAGCTCAACCTCTCATGCTCATGTGTAGAAACCCTACATTGTGAAAGTGAAGGCTTTCCCCTCTAATCATTCTTTTGATGGAGGTTACTTGCTCTTCACAACATTTCCTATGGTGTCCACAATAAAAACTGTGGTGTTGTGAGGTGAAGAAAAGTTTTTGCAAGTCCCTTTTCTTGGGCTTTTACATCCCTCCCCCCTTAAAAGAATCTCGTCCCGAGATTATAAAAGAAGAGATAGCGATGTAATAGGGACTTACCCGTGTTGGAAAGCCATGAACTCCGGGTAATTTGAGCGAAGGAACTCCTCGCTCTCCCACGTCGCTTCTTCGGCGGTGTGGTTACTCCAGAGTATTTTGTAGAACCACAACGTTCTGCTACGCGTGGTCCTGGCTTTCTCATCAAGAATTCCCACCGGATATTCATCATATGTTAAATCCGGTTTCAGCTCGCCGATGTCTTCGGTAGGAACAGCAGCTGTATGCTTCAAGCATTTTCGCAGTTGCGAAACATGGAAAATATCATGGACACCAGCCAGAGATGCCGGTAGTTCCAATCGATACGCCGCTGGTCCACACTTCTCGGTGATAGCGTAGGGTCCAATAAAACGGGGAGCGAGCTTCCCCTTCACACCGAATCGGTGCACACCCTTCATTGGAGACACGCGGAGGTACACGTGTTCCCCAACGTCAAAGTGCAACGGCCTACGCCTCTTATCAGCGTAGCTCTTTTGCCGGGATTGAGCGGCCTTCAAATTGGCTTGAATTGTCCGAACGCGCTCTTCGGCGTCGTTCACCAAATCAACTCCGAATGTGACCCTTCCACCGGACTCGCACCAATTTAATGGGGTGCGGCATTTACGACCGTAGAGAGCTTCGTAAGGTGCCATCTTGATACTCGCCTGATAACCGTTGTTGTACGAGAATTCCGCCAATGGTAGGTGATCATCCCAATTCCTACCATGGTGGATGGCACATGCTCTCAACATGTCTTCCAGGGCTTGATTCACCCTTTCTGTCTGGCCATCTGTCTGAGGGTGATAAGCGGAGCTCCTGATCAACTTAGTACCCAATGCAGCGTGTAGCTGCTCCCAAAAGCGAGATACAAATAATGCACCTCGATCTGAGACAATGGTCTTGGGTACCCCGTATAGGCATAGAATCTTCGCTATGTATAGCTCCGCATATTTGCCGGCATGGTAACGTGTATTCACCGGAATGAAGTGAGCCGTCTTGGTTAACCGATCAACGATTACCCATATGGAATCATGCTTGTTGGCTGTTAGGGGTAATCCCACAATGAAATCCATGCTCACATCTTCCCATTTCCATGCCGGGATCTTCAGGGGTTGCAACAGCCCTGATTTCTTCATGTGATCAGCTTTCACTCGTCTACACGTATCGCACTCGGATACGTACTTAGCCACCTCCCGCTTCATCCGTGTCCACCAAAATTTCTTTTTCAAATCTTGGTACATTTTGTCGCTGCCCGGATGAATGGAGTATTTGGACAAGTGAGCTTCATCGAGGATCTTCTTCCTCAACTCCATATCTCGGGGTACGACTATGCGGTCATTGAACCACAACGTCCCCTCCCCATCTTTCCGGAAACATTTGATCTCCCCATTGTCAATTCGTCTCCGGAGATGTGCCATGCCTTTATCATTTTTCTGAGCTGCAATGATGTCCTCCCTAATAGTAGGGACGAGGGCAAGGTTGTACAGAGATCCATAAGGAACCAAGTATAAACTTGGCTCTTCCTCCTCCACCGGTGTAATGGTGAGGTGATGGACATGTGATTTCCGACTCAGCGCGTCGGCAACCACATTCGCCTTGCCGGGGTGGTAATGGATCTCAATCTCATAATCTTTGATCAGTTCTAACCACCTCCTCTGCCTCA
Organism: Neostapfia colusana; assembly: GCA_030760725.1. NCBI lineage: Eukaryota > Viridiplantae > Streptophyta > Magnoliopsida > Poales > Poaceae > Neostapfia > Neostapfia colusana. The sequence goes on from JASWHV010000011.1 coordinate 26,354,024, forward strand.
TGTTCAGCTCCTTCTGGGTGAAAATGTATTTCAAGCTCTTGTGGTCGGTGTAGAGATGCACCAAGTTCCCCAGGAGATAGTGCCTCCACATTTTCAGCGCCAACACCACGGCAGCAAGTTCAAGATCGTGAGTCGGGTAGTGCTGCTCATGGTTCCGAAGTTGGCGTGAGCCATAAGCGACCACACGTCCTTCCTGCATCAACACGCAGCCGAGCCCAATACCGGACGCGTCACAATACACGTCGAAGGGCTTTGTTGTATCCGGCTGAGCTAATACCGGGGCTGTTGTGAGATGCTTCACCAGTGTTCGGAATGCTCCTTCACACGCCGTGTTCCAAACATATTTTGTCCCTTTCTTCAGCAACTCTGTCATCGGCTTAGCGAGCTTGGAGAAACTTGGAATGAATCTCCGGTAGTATCCCGCTAACCCGAGGAAGCTTCTGACTTCATGAACTGAAGTGGGAGCTTTCCATTTCAACACTTGCTCGATTTTACTTGGGTCCACCGCAATGCCTTCAGCTGAGATGATATGTCCCAAGAATGGCACTTGGCTGATCCAAAATTCGCATTTGCTGAACTTGGCGTAGAGCTTGTGGTCTCACAATCGTTGAAGAACGATCCGTAAGTGTTCGGCGTGCTCGGCTTCTGTCTTGGAGTAAACCAAGATATCGTCGATGAACACTACCACGAACTTGTCCAGCTCCAGCATGAACACCGAGTTCATGAGATACATGAAATGGGCTGGAGCATTTGTGAGACCAAAGGACATGACGAGATATTCGTATAAGCCGTATCTCGTCGAGAACGCCGTCTTCGGGATATCCTCAGCCCGGATCTTGATCTGGTGATATCCAGAGCGAAGGTCCATCTTTGAGAATACACTTGACCCCACAAGTTGGTCAAACAAGATGTCAATACGGGGCAGTGGGTACTTATTCTTGATGGTGACGGCGTTGAGCGGCCGGTAATCCACACACAGCCTCAGGGTTTCATCCTTCTTCTTCACAAATAGCGCCGAGCATCCCCAAGGCGAGGAACTCGGCCTAATGAAACCCTTGCTCAACAGATCATTGAGCTGTTCTTTCAGGTCCGCCAGCTCATTTGGAGCCATCTTGTATGGTCTCCGTGATATGGGCGTAGTCCCGGGTGCGAGCTCGATCTTGAACTCGACATCCCGCTCAGGTGGCATGCCCGGAAGATCGTCCGGGAACACATCGGGATAATCCCGGACTACGGGGATGTCTTCTAACTTGAGAACTTCAGCATTATTACTTGCTAAAACTTCCCGGACTGGCGTGTCTAACACCATGGAATGCGGACGGTGGAATGGAGAATTTAAGTGAACCGTCCGTGTCCGAGTCTCTAGGACAGCGCCATGGTATTGCAGCCATGACATCCCTAAGATTGCATCAATCTTTTGTCCCATAAGGATTATCAAGGTGGTGGGATATAGTTTCCCACCTAAGCACAGAGGTGCCTTTGGAATCATCATATTAGCGGAAATCTTCCCTCCCGGTGAGCATATCATATAAGTGCAGTCGGTTGGGAAGACTTGCAATTGATGTTTAGCCACATAGGATGCACTTATAAAGCTGTGGGTTGCACCAGAATCAAATAATATGACGATGGCTTGATTGTTGAGAGTAAACGTACCCGCCAGCACGTTGTCTCCCTCGGGGGCGTCCTCATTGTCGAGGTTGCGGACGCCTCCAGTCCGCTGACCAACCTTCTTCGCCGGAGGTCGGCCTCGAGCACCGCCCTGAAACTGGGCTTGCCCGCTACTCTGCTGCCCCTGGGGACAGTCCTTCGCAAAGTGGCCCGCCTGGCCACACGTGAAGCAGGTGAAACGGGGCGGTCCCCCGCTGATCGGTGGACGGAAACCCGGGGTGCGTTGTGGCGGTGGAAACGCCCGGGGTACCGTCTGCTGTTGCTGTCTTGGTGGTGGCATCGGCGGACGGAACGGAGGTGCCTGAAAGGGACGTCCCCCGAACCGTTGCGGTCGCGCCGGTGGTTGCCACTGCTGCCCGGATGGTGTCCGATACACCATACGGTACTTCTGGGGAGCGCCACTCCCACCGCTGCTAGGTGGAGCGCTGCGCTTCCTCTGCTCAGCTGCTAACTCCCGCTGAGCGTCCTCTTGCATGATGGCGGCATTGACTAGGTCGTTGAATGTGCCGCGGTTCCATTGTACGAGGTGGGTCTTCATTTCGGGGTGTAACCCCCGATAGAAGTGCTCCCTCTTCTTCTCCTCCGTGGAGATGTAGTCTGACGCATACTGCGCCAGATGGTTGAAGGCACGGGAGTAGTCGTGGGCACTCCTCCCGCCCTGCTTCAGTTCCAAAAATTCTTGGAACTTTCTCTTCATTATTCCGGGAGGAATGTGATAGGCGCGGAACGCCTCCCGGAACTCTTGCCATTCCACGGCATGGCCAGCCGGACGTGAGGCGACATAATTCGCCCACCATGCACCAGCGGCACCGTGGAGCTGCTGTGCTGCGAACAGTGTCTTCTGCCGCTCCGTACACGGGAGCAGCCCGAACTTGGACTCGATAGTCCGCAGCCAGTTGTCCGCCTCCAGTGGTTCTTCAGCTTCGGTGAACACCGGAGGGTGCGTACTCATGAAATCCGAGTACGACACTTCGCGGGGCTCACGAGGCCCTCGCTCTTGACGTCCTCCCGCCTGGGACGTATTCTGCACGATCGTGCGGAGCAGGTCGGTCTGCTCCTCACGACCTCCCACCAATGCCGCTATCACATCCGCTAGAGTAAGCGGAGGCGGCGGTGGTGGCTGCTGCTGCGGGGTGCTGTCGTAGGCCGGTGGCTGGGAGTCATCACCTCCCTGTTGGCTAGAGCCACAAACCTCGTGCGTGGTCCTAGTACGAACCATCTGCAACCACACGACATTAAACATCAGTCCCGCAACATTTTGCATGCAGTCTAAATGAAATAGGTGTAAAACATAATGACAATGAAAACATGCGATACATCTCGTAAGTAGATAGTGCAATAACTTTGCACAAGCTACACCATTACCAGACCAAACACAAGTTAGTTTAATCCAACTTGATGAACCCCCTCTTTGGAAGCTCACCATAACTGGGTTTGGTCTCTACGAGACATTATTATTGCGTTGTCATCACGTATAACACCCTTAGGGTACAACACCCTTTTCAATGAGAACTGTCATTCTTCTGTCAGAATGACCAGTTGCTACCTATTCCAAGTTTTGATCTGGTTCTGTGCATCTTCATGACTTAAGTTGAATACCAAAGTTCAAGTTAACTTCAGTATCCTTCCAACGAGTACTCATTTGCCCCCAGATCAGCTTTGATTAAAAAGTTATGCTAATTCAGATTTAGCAGAATTTCTGGAAGAATTTTAACAGCACCTCCCTTGGAAATGACTGTTTTCAACCCTGATTTCCACTGAATTCTATGCCGAAACTTCAGAAACTTTGAATTGCAAAGATGTCACACATCTTCTACTCTTTCCAAGGATGTATTATATGACAATTTTTGATTTTTATACTGGGAGTTATATTTGAAAAACAGATCAGTTCAGAGGATGTTTTACTCTGCCCTGGTTCTGGACAGTTTACATTTCTCTGGGCTTTAAGCCATCTTAAGGTGAGTTTCAGCTCTGGAAGTCTACAACAAAGTTGTAGAGTACTTCAATACCTTTCCAGAGCTATGTAGCACACCTCTCTCGGCTAAAAGACCTGTGAGTTATGCCCTGTTGAGGATCAGCAAACTTGCTGTCCCAAAACCGAGCACTCTGTTTTTCAGTCTTTTTGGAACTACAATCATCACTATCCCATTCTTATACCCAACCAGGGTCCTAAATGTTGAACCTATAGATTTTTAATTCTTTGTTATCGTTGTACTCATGCATATACCTACAATATCTCGGTACTACGCTCCTCACAAAAGAAAATCCTAACCGGATCATACCGGCATATACGTCTCGAGTGTGGCACTAAACGGTCTCTCGCACACGTTTTATACACGGATACATACGTGGTTAGTACCTGCAGAAGACCACACAATGATGGTGCACTCAAAGGTTGTTCATTTCAGGCAGTTCCGTATTCAAAAGTAAATACAAACGCCCATATCATTGTCATACGACCGTCCTTGAGCTAAGTCACGTCTCAAGGCACGTGATCGTGTTTCAACACCACACGACGGGGAACCCGAGTATGTCATGAACGGGTCGTCACGGTTGGGAATGTTATCAACTCAACAGATACCACCTACTGCCCTGCAGGGCACGCCGATGGCAAGCGCTGCGTATGTCCTCCTGGGCTATTTCCAGACGAACAAACTCTCGCGTTACTGACCACGCGATGGGGTCTCCGCTTACTTGCCTAATGCACGCTAGGGATCAGCGTTTCATATGAACTCAGGGACATGAAGAGTCCAAGAGGTTCATATTAACGTCTCACACCAAGCTGTGAGATCAATCCCTGAACCACGTCCCTCGTCAGGGAGAGCTAACCGACATTGAACCGCTTTCGGTGGTGTTCCTTACCATACTTACCAGAGCGTAGGTGCGTCGTTACATAATTGAAATTCAGAATTATAACACATAAGTTAGTCTTTGCCACTTTAAGTAACTATGCTAATATAGTCCTTACTTGGGCAACTACCGAATCCTCACCGTATACCTAAGTTTTTCCCATAATGCAGTCCTTTAGTACTGTACTATCCCTACTGCAGCTCTGATACCAGGCTGTGGCGGACCGGAATCCGCTCATCCAGGATCGCAGAGGGTGGTGCCACGCGATGCGACACCCGACAGCACACGTCATAAGAACATAATATATTACATGGGAAAGACCACTGAAACTGTACAAACAGGTACAAACTTCAGTTACAACTATTGTTTATATTACACAGCGGAAGACTACACTATACAACTCACGCCGCCTATTTAGCAAAAGTTGGTTGCCCAGCCCTAGGGCAACCCACACTAGCTGCACTCCTCAGCTCAGCGCGGCGTGTACGGCTCCCACTCAGCCGTGGTCCCCGAGGGAGGGTAACCCTCGCCGGTGGACTCGTACTCCGAGTCCGTGGGTGGCTCCTCACCTGAAAAACACTTAAGCAGCAACCATGAGCACGAAGGCTCAGCAAGGCTTAACCGACTCACCTAAGCATGAAACTCTACATGAGGTATACCAAGACATAGGTTGGTAGCATTTCAGCAAAACGACACGCCTACAAGTTCATCCTTAATTCCTCTTTTAGCAACAAGTTAACAGTTCATGAAATCTGAAATTTAGTAAGCAGTATTTGGTGGCACACATGTAGCAATACAATTATATCAACCAGCAATATTGAATCAACATGTTTCATCCATTAATCTACGTTACGACGCAGTGAACAAGCAGTACTCGTCACCGCGAGGGACGGCGAATCGACTCGATATACACCTGCAGGGAAAACCCAAAGAGCACGTCACGTACGCCTATCCGTGGAGCTGCACAGCACGCTCACTCGATGTCGTACGGGACAACCTTTCACCCAACAGCCCAAACGTCGAACCGGTCGCACCGAAACGAGCAGGAGGTTCCCCACACGGAGTATCTCTCTATGCCCGTTGGCAGATTTCCACCTTGCTGCCCTCAACCTACACCTATAAATCGGTGTGCTATGCCTCGACGCCCGGAGGTTTAGGCTACATCAGTTTATCGGGGCCCATATATCCGATATGCCTTCGGTACGTTCAATACTTGTTCAGCAGGGCCGCACACGGATCGGTCCTCAATCGACACGGGCAGGGCTGCGCACACAAGACTCTCTCTTGCTGCGCCCTAGCCCCTGCCTAGTCTCATTTTTATTACTAAAGTGATCTCACCTCACTCAACCGAACCCGTGTGTCCCAAGCCTATCTCGCGAGTAGATTCCAACTACTCGACTTGTACCGAAGTCCTATGACTCATTAAGCATAGCCTGTCTACTCGAGGTCCTTGACACTACCCTCACTCTTTTAGGAACCTTTGGTTATGCAAGTGGGGTTTCATTCATCCTATACCTAATGCACATACATACTTCGTATGACACATGTAAACAAAAGAAAACTTATAAAAAGGTTAATGCAAACCGGGGCTTGCCTTGTTGCTGCTGGTCAGGAGTTAGTTCTTCGTCCGGAAGGAGGAAGTCCAGCACTTCTGGAGTCTCTTCTTCAACGGCTACACGTTAATGAAATACTACATGTTAATTTAGATGCAAATGTGAGTTTTAGAGTAAGACTTCTACTATTAGTTCTAATAACCAACCTCTAACACCTGGAACTTTGTTTAAGAATTTAAATATGAACTGGGTGTTGGTGGTTTGGCTTAGACTTAATCACATGGTTAAATGCTAAGTGGTTTTCCCCCTTTTCCATATTAATCCCTTAAGTGGTTAAACAGGACAGGGGTGATCTCAAGCTCCAATGGAGCTGAGAATTTTTTGTGTGAGTTCCTTGTCACAAGAAAACTCTCTGGACCAAACATTAGCACTTTTCATGGAGTGGTTTGCTCAGAATAATTCTCTTGGCAAATCAGCAAGGAAGAATTTATCCTGAGGTAATACCCCTGTTCATACCCAACTTAGTGAACTACAATTTCAATTATAGCTCCTAGAGTTTGCATGAATTTTCCTAGCATTTTTGGAGTCAAGGTTTGCCCAGAATTGAATTTCCAAGTTTTGGAAATTCTCTGAAAATGTTTCTGTATTCAAATGAACACAGCACCTTCCAATTTGAATTGCTCTGACCAAATCAACTCCAAATGGTCTGAAACTTTTACAGGGGTTTACTAATGTCCTAAAGAGCATCCTGGCAAAATTTGGGGATTTTTGGATGAACCAAACTCCCTCAAAAATTCTTTTGCTGAAAAGCTTTAAAGAATTTTCCAGAATTAATTAATGGGTTTCATACAAATTGGGTTGTATATCTGGACAGAGCTAGGCAAGATGAATCCAACCCAATTTGAATCACTAAATTTGGAGCTTCCTAGCAAAAGTTATGGGGTTCTAAAGTTTGCACCAAAACTGGACATTCCAAAAATGTTTAAATCCTGCGGGTGGGTCCACGTACACGTGTCGACCGCTGGAACCGAGCCACACGGGGCCACAGACTCCTTCCCGCGCGGCCGCACTGGATCCCGGACCACAGAGTATCCCACCCCTTTATCTCCAGCCGCTGGCGCGTGGGGCCTACCCCTTCGTCCTCCTCCGGCCACCCGCGCGACCCCGCCGCCGAGCTCGCCGGAGCTCTCGCCGGAGAGGGGTTCCGGCCTTCGGAGCTTGCTGATTCTCGCCGCCTGTGCCTATCCTGGCCTGGGGAACACGGTGGTGCCCTTCCCGGAGCTTGACAATGGCCGGAACAGGGCTCCCGACGGCAACAGCGGCCGGGAGCTCACCGGCGACGTCGAACTCGGCATCCCACGCACCTTTTTCGATGCGGTTTGCTCGGGGAGCTCCGCTGACACCTGCTGGTCACGGACATGGACACCGATCCCCGTGAAAACGGCGGTAACTATGACCTCACCGGTGACCTAGGCCGGATATCGGCTGTGCTTCAGAAAACTTCAAAGAACCGTCAACCTAGCCCACGGTTTTTACTGGTTTTCGATCCTAGGTGGTCGTGGCCGTGTGTAGAGCGTGTGCATGACTCGGTTTGCCCGGTGATGATCTAACCCCCACGAATTTTGGGATTTTGTGGGAGCTCGGTCTCAAGACACCCGAAGCTTTCCCGGCGAAATACTCCCTCGACAGCCCATGAAATGACGAACGGTAGGGACCAGAAGAATCAGCACCTTAAGGCGGTCCTTTCTTGTGTGGCTCGTCGGGCACGAGCGTGCCTGTGCTGGCCAGACGCCGGCGATCAGAGAGGGCGGCGTTTCTGTGCTCGCGCGGAAACGAGGAAGGAGCTCGGTAGGGGGGGTTCTCGTTTGGAAAGCAGGAGGAAGGCGGCGTGGGCTGTGCGCTGGCCTTTAAGCCGCGGTTTGGCACCGTGAGGTGGCCGATCGCTGCCTCGGTGGCTCGCCGCCGTTCCCTGGCTTGCGCGCGAAGTCGGGGTCGGCTGCAGCAACCGACTGCCCCTCCTGTGTGCCACTGACCTGTGGGCCTCCCCCTTTCTTCTTTTTCCCTAATATTTCTTTTCTGTTTTTGCTAATTATCCCACCAGCTACTAACAATTTAATGTGAGACTTAGCTCCCAAATCTTTGTTTGAATTTGAATTCTCAAATTCAAACTTTTTTTGGTTAAATGTGGTTCATATTTAAACTGAAATTCAAATTCAGTTTTGAATTCTTGCAAATTTAGCTCTTGACAACATGAGCTCCAATGGAGATGAAAATTGGTGGGTTTACTCAGAAAAATGTGCTGAGTATAGATATGGAGCTAACTTTCAAAGTTGGGTGATGAAAGTTGCTGCAATTTTAATTTACATTCAAATTGGCCTCTTTTTGAAATAACCCAAAAGTGCCTCAAAAATTGTTGAATTTGCATGAGCTTTGGACTGAACTTTCCCAAGACTTTTTAAATCCTAGGGGTGAGCTCAACCTCTCATGCTCATGTGTAGAAACCCTACATTGTGAAAGTGAAGGCTTTCCCCTCTAATCATTCTTTTGATGGAGGTTACTTGCTCTTCACAACATTTCCTATGGTGTCCACAATAAAAACTGTGGTGTTGTGAGGTGAAGAAAAGTTTTTGCAAGTCCCTTTTCTTGGGCTTTTACAGTGAAAATGTACTTTAAACTCTTATGATCCGTATATATCTCTGTCCTCTTCCCCATCAAGTAGTGCCGCCAAATTTTCAACGCGTGTACCACTGCGGCTAGTTCTAGGTCATGTGTACGATAGTTCTTCTCGTGCTTCCGGAGCTGCCGAGATGCATAAGCCACGACATGCCCTTCTTGCACGAGAACACATCCCAACCCGTTTCCAGAGGCATCGCAGTACACCGTAAAGTTCTTCTGCATATCTGGCATAACTAGCACTGGGGCTGTTGTCAATCTTTTCTTTAACTCCTGAAAACTCGTCTCGCACTGCGGCGTCCATGTGAATGTGATTCCCTTCTCCAACAGTTTGGTGAGGGGTCTCGAGATCTTAGAGAATCCCTCAATAAACCGTCGATAGTATCCTGCCAATCCCAAGAAGCTTTGAACTTCCCCAATATTTTCAGGGGTCTTCCATTTCTGTATATCCTCGATTTTGGCGGGATCCACGGAGATTCCTCCCTCCGAGATGATATGTCCTAAGAAGGGAACTCTCTTCAGCCAAAACTCACACTTGCTCAACTTGGCATATAGTTGGTGTTCTCTCAGCCTCTGCAACACCAACCTTAGATGTTTCTCATGTTCCTCTTCATCTTTGGAGAAAATGAGAATGTCATCTATGAAAACCACCACAAATTTGTCCAGATATTCCATGAATACCTTGTTCATGAGATACATGAAGTATGCCGGGGCATTCGTTAGCCCGAAAGGCATGACGGTGTATTCATACAATCCGTACCGAGATACGAAAGCTGTCTTTAGAATATCAGCTTGCCTTATCTTAAGTTGGTGGTATCCCGACCTGAGATCAATTTTCGAGAACACACAAGCTCCCCTCAACTGATCAAACAAGTCTTCAATGCGGGGTAATGGGTACTTGTTCTTGATGGTTACCTCATTCAAGGCACGGTAGTCCACGCATAACATTTGGGTTCCGTCCTTCTTGGGCACAAATATCACTGGAGCTCCCCAAGGTGAGGAACTAGGACGAATATACCCCTTCTCCGTCATTTCTCTCAAATGATCCTTGAGTTCTCCCAGCTGCTTGGAGTCCATCCGATAAGGTCTCCTGTATATCGGGGCTGTTCCAGGCACTAGCTCAATTGCGAATTCCACTTCACGATTAGGAGACATACCTGGCAACTCCTCCGGAAAAACATCTGGATATTCCCTGATGGTCCTGATCTCCTCCACTTTCACCTCAACTTGATTTAATTTAATGTCCCTCCTGGGCTCTTGTATTGTTATAAACTTTACTCTTGTGCCACTAGGGTGAGTTAGTTCCACCGTTCTGGTCGAACAATGGATGATTCCTTTATGTTTGGTCAACCAATCCATACCCAAGATAATATCTATCCCTTGTGAATCTATCACTATGAGGTTAGCAGTAAATACTACCCCATTAATGTCTAGGTTCACTTTGGGATACACTTGTCTTGTCCTTATTTCTCCACCTGGAGAGTTTACTGCTAGCATATGGTTCATTTGTGTTGTTGCTAGGTCATGCTTCTTAACAAACCCTTGGGCAATGAACAAGTGGGTAGCACCAGAATCAACAACAGGGTTGTAATGTGTAAATTGGCAGGAAACTTACCAACTACCACGTCGGGTGCCTCTTGCGCCTCCTCCATGGTGACGTGGTTCACCCGTCCTCTCATTACATTCTGCTGTTGCGGCTGTGCGGGCTTCTTCTTTGGGCACTTATGGGCATAGTGCCCCACTTCACCACAGTTAAAACATTGCACCCCAACCTTAGGTGCCTGGCCTTTGTTGTCTTGGGGTTGGTTTGGGGGTCCTTGCACTGCTGGTCGAGGTTGATATGTAGGGCGAGGCTGCTGTACGAACTGACGTTGTGGCTGTATGGGTGCTGCCGGAGGCCTGTAGTTCGGGTTGTACCCTCTTGGTGCTGAGTTGGGTACCGCAGCACGGTTCGCCTGCCCTGCGGGTTGCTGCATCAGACGTGGGCGGGTGTTGCTCCCGGAGGCTTGGTGTGATCATCCCGCCTTCCTCTTGTTTTCATTTTCCAAGGCCTTCAGCTTCTTTTCTACAACAAATGCTCTGTCCACCATCTTTTGGAAGCTTTCATACTCGTTGGAGGACATTGCACACTACATTTCTGCTGTGAGTCCTTCCACGAAGCAATCCTGTTTCTGCTCATCACTCTCTATGTCCTGTGGGGCATAACGGGATAGTTGAGTGAATTTAGTGAGGTATTCCCTCACAGTCATGTTTCCTTGCTGCAATCCCAAGAACTCCTTTCTCTTGTTTTTGAGTTCACCCCTTGGTATGTAATGGTTGCGGAAGCTACACTTGAACTCTTCCCAAGTGATGTTCTTAGGGTCCTGATGGGCGGCCACGTAAGCGATCCACCAATCAGCAGCAGGTCCATGCAATTGGTGAGAGGCAAACAACACCCTCTCATACCCTTGGCATTGTATAATCCTCATCTTGCTCTCAATGGTCTTTAGCCAATCATCTGCCTCCAGAGGTTCAGCAGCACTTGCAAACTTTGGAGGTTGAGTCCCTAGAAACTCGCTCAACCTTGGTTGGCGTGGTGCAGCTTGTGGAGGTGGAACTTGATGCAAGTTGGCCACCACTTGAGTCAGGTTCTCGATGAGCTGATTTTGATTTTCAAGCATTTGGTGGATGGGATCAACTCCCTCACGGTGCCCACCCCTGTCTTGGCTCCCAGAAAGATGAGGGTTGCCGGCCTCATCGTTGTTGTTGGCGGGGTTGGCACCACGACCCTTTCCTCTTCCGGCCATCTATCATGATCAACCAACTGTCAATTTAAAGCATTACGTATTATCTTACCAATTTTTCTTGTTTACACTTTGTAATGTTGAGGCCTTGTTGTATTTATATTTTTCTGAGGGTTCATGTCTTACGCAAGAATAAATGCACTACTAATTTCATAGGGGTTCACACATCAAAGCAAAACAACCAGAAGACGAGGTTGTGGACAATTGCTCATGGCTTCCACAATTCACGCCACACACCACACATTAACACACTATTAACTAAGGTATTGACTCGCCTACTCGATAACCTGCTGAACTATGGGGAAGGACTCTACACGACTCGTATCACTGAGCTGGCTCCTCGGGATCTTCCTCATTATTGCGGCTGCCTTCTGACCCCGCTTTGGATGGAGAGGCTGCTGGTGGAGAAGTGTGACGACGCCTGATCGCCCGGCGATCTGGGGAGTCAGGAGTCCATGTGTCATTCACGGTGACACACAGTTCATTCCCATCTCCTCTTTCTCTCGCCCTTAAGCTGGCTCGAAGCAACGCCTCGGTCTCCTTCAGGGTGTCACGAACATCCTGAAGCTCCTGCTAACACTCCTGCAGTCGGGTGCTGAGCATAGCAGCATCTTCCAAGCACAGGTCCATGTGCTCATGGGAAGTCCCTTGCTGCACTGGCGGGTACTTGTACTCCGTCGTACGACTCTCACGCTGGAGGACATACATGTACTCAGTCCTGTCCAGGTGGCGGCGATAGATGTGACTCTGGCAGGTGATTGCCTCCAAGGTGACATCCTTCTCCGCATCGACCTATGTCGCTCGACAAGCTGGAGAGCGGTGGATCTTGAGCAGCTGATTTTCGTGGATAATCCTCATTTCTGAACTCCATTCTTCCCGCTTCTCACGGATGGTCCGGGTGGAGCTATAGTGTATGATTAGCTTGCCCGTATTGCCGGCGGCTTGGAGCATGCGTCGGAGACGGCGCAACAAGCCTCCTACAGCCAATCCGTAGGAGAGATACGTCACCGGACAGTTCTCCTCTCTCAGGGCAAGGGCAACTACGGGAACTCTCCCTCCGGTGGACTTGCGGGCGGTGCGGATCATGCGAACCATCTAAAACATAAAGCATTTAAAATTAAGTTAGATAAGATTTTAAACAAAAATCCTATTTTGAATAAAAGATGGGGTAAGATGAATAAAGTGGCCCATTAAATAACACTTTTCAACCCACACCTTGTAAAATAGTTTTTAAGAAAATAGGGTCCTTAAATACGTCCATTTCTACCTAGGTCCACGTTCCTACGGGCAACCTTGGCTCTGATACCACTTCTGTCACACCCGGTTTCTCCGAAGAACAACCGAGTGAATATGACATGTATGCCAGGATCATTTTCTCATACATGTGATGACAAATATTGAAGCATCATTTATTACAAGCCAGGTGTCGAATATAAATAAGTCTTACATAGCATATGTTTCGATGGACGATAATAAGTTCATAACAAGTAAATAAAATAGCAGCGGAATATTATTCTTGTGGGCTCCGTTACAGGCGTTGTCCGGGGGACTCCATGAACCTAGAAACCTTCTTCGGGTCTAAAGTCTTGATCATTAAACACCACTTCATTATCTTGACCTGAGCAGCAATATAAACCAACAAATATGCAAGGTTGAGTACCGATGGTACTTAGCAAGTGTGGGAAAGTTATGTCATGCATGGCTAGAGCAAGGAGAGGTTGAACTCATGCTTAAAGCACTACGCAATTAATACCTATCACCTTTGCTTATTAAGCACCTACATTACTACACAGGTGAAATGGTCCCAATCTCCCATCCCATCATCATAATCAAATAACCATAACATTATTTTCAATGTTAAGCTCCCCGCTTAACATCCTTAACTTCTAAAACCATCACTCCTCTAATCATGAATAAGTCCAAGCCGCTCTTGACCATGAGCACGGCTGTCATGACAGTTTTGACTCTGCAGAGTTTGCACCACTGTACCCACATGTAGTGATTTCATCCCCCGTTGTCGGGTGGACTAAAAGAACCTCCATTATGCCAGTGCCCACGAACCACATACACACTTCCCAGGTGTGTAGCCAGGAGATCACTACGAAGCCTTTACAAAGGGATTCCCGACGAGCGTGGGCCCACTGAGGTTTCACCCCTAACAGCATACAAGAGGCTCCAACGCCGCTGCAGTGGCCCCCTCTTGAGCCTTGCGGTTCATATGGTAGTCCAGCTGACACCTATTCCCCGCACCATCCAACACACCCATACTACGCCGGGGATACACCTAATTAATTGGCCAAGCTGCCCCATCTCAGCATGTGGTTGGCACGGTAAAGCTAGGTTACATGCTCCATGAACCGGTCCTTAGGATCCCGGCAAGTACTAAACACAAACCCAAGTCTCGTGCACCCAGCACCAACCAAAACATCCAACTTGCCTTGATCCCTACCTCTACATAACTCATAATATCTCATTCAAGAATAAGGTCAACAAGTTGATTATATCACATCCCACTTATCCCATTCTAAGCATGGCTAAGCATAAGTAATATGACATAATAAAGCAAAATCCCATCCCAAGCTACAAGGAAAACAAGGTAATGCAATGCTAGGTAAAATTCCTAGCATGGGTTTCATATTTCAATTGAGAATGCAAATAATTTCTATCTACACATCCTAGTATAGGAACAAATTGGTCAAGGACACTTGCCTTCTTCCTACTGCTCTGGGAATGGGTAGTCCTGATCTTGGAAAGGAAGAACTTGCTCTGGAGCAGGTTCTACATCATACCATCACACATAGCAAAAGAAAACAACAATCCATAAGACATAGTTCACACTTCCACTTCATACAAACCACACATTCCCATTTATGAAAGCCATTCCCATTCCTATGTGTTGTGGTTACTCTATGTGTGTTGATTTTTGGGCTTACATGCACTTTTAAACATTGCATATGATTTCTACTTTTGTATTCATATTTATGTTGCATACTATATATGAATTTCCAATTTAAATAAATTCCTTATATTCAATTGATACACCTTTTAGCTACCAAGTGTGCATGGAGGGTATTTTCCTACTCCAAATGTGTCTTCAGACCTTCTACCAACCCTAAACTGAATCCTTTGGATTTTGGAAACTTCATTTATCATTTTCTAGTTATTCATACCTAGCTTGCTATATTTTCAGATTTATTTTCTATGCCTAAATGTGAACTTTATTATGAAAATAGTAAGACACCTCATCTAAACAGAATAGGTTTTGGGTCTAAAATATTAAATAATATATTTTTGAACTTCTCCTCTGATGTGAACTATTTTACATTTATTTTACTAATTTTCAGAATTATTCTCTACTTAAAAATGTGTCCCTATAACTAATAAATGTGAATAATCAATTAGACAGATTCATTTCAGCCAAAAATCTATTTTTATCTCACTCCAAAGTTTTCCAAGTACTAGGAAAGTTTTTAATTTGAATTTACGATTTGTTTGTCCCATCTTTTAAATTTTAAATACTAAACACATATTCAAATTCCTAAATTTAATATCACATAGGGTTAAAAAGGTAAACTCACCCCACTACAGGGTCTATTATATTATTTTAAGAATTTCCAGGGGTCTAGCTACACATAACAGAGGGGTTTTCCTAATTTTTATTAAGTCCAGGGGCTAAAACTGATTTTTAAATGAATTTACATGATTTTCTGAAGTTCTAGTGGCTAGATCAGAAGTTTCCGGGGCTAGCTCGTATTTTCCAAGAACCCCAGGGGGTAGCGCGTAAGAATTCCGGTCTTTATAACGCGGGGCTGATGTGGACCGTCCGATTTAAAACAGATGGCTGAGATTATAACGTCAAACCGGTACGCGGGGATTTAAATTCTACCGTGCGATTTAAAATAGACGGCGCACAAGCGGCCACGTCGCTCTGATCGAGCGCGGGCGGCGCTGCCCTGCGGCGCACAGCGGCGATCTCGCCGGAGAGTTTCGGATCTTCGTCAATTCTTCCTAGAACTGTGATTTTATGGCATAGATCGGTAGAGGGGAGCTCGGGGATCTCACCTCGGGGGTTTTCTTGAGCTCGGAGGTCCTGGAATGCGGTCGGCGACGAGGTCCGAGGTGAATTCACGGCGAGGCTCGTCGGCGCTGTGTTTGAAGCGCAAACCACCGAGTTTTCTGCACCTGCGCGGTTCCCCGGAGGCGGTGGATCAAGATCAGCGTGTTAGATGAGAAATCCCGAGCGAAGATCGAGCGAAATTGGCCGTGGAAACTCGGGTTCTCACCGTGAAGAAAAACAGCCCATCGCGGGTGAAAATCGGGAAGATGCCGGTGTTTATATAGCCGGAGAAGGGCGGCGTTCGGTTGTGATCGAGTTTGCGTCGTCAGGAACGAAATTCGGCTGGGATACGCGAGGATCCGGGGCGGTTTTGATTCGGAGGTGAGAAGAGTCCGGCTGGCCGAGCGCGGGCGCGAGGAGGAAGAAGGGTTGGCGGGCCCCGCGTGTCAGTGGGAAAGAGGGGAGGGCGCGCGGCTGCGGGCTGGCGCGGGAATAAATGGGCTGGCTGGTGGGTTTCGGCCCACTGGCCGGGGGGTTTATTTTTTTCCTTTTCTTTTTTTTTTCATTTCTGTTTTGAGTTTAATTTGAATTCCAGTTTGAATTTGAATTTTTGCAACACATGCTATACGTCCAAAAAATTTTAAATTCTCCTCTTAACAGGATTTTGGGGTGTTACAATAGGGGCGCTCAGCGTGCTAGGCGGGATTTTGGGGTGTTACAATACGAAGCACTAGATCATGTATAGGGTTCACATAGCTTTGGAGCCACTTGTCAGGCCCCAAGCCTCATTGTAACCACCCTAGCATTGGTCTATGTCACACCCGGTTTGTCCCAAAGAACAACCGAGTGAATATCACATGTATGCCAGGATCATTTTCTCATACATGTGATGACAAATAGTGAAGCATCATTTATTACAAGCCAGGTGTCGAATATAAATATGTCTTACAACGCATACGTCTCGATGGACGATAATAAGTTCATAACATGTAAATAAAATAGCAGCGGAATATTATTCTTGTGGGATCCGTCACAGGCGTTGCCCAGGGGACTCCATGAACCTAGAATCCTTCTTCGGGTCCGAAGTCTTGGTCATTGAACACCACATCATCCACTTGACCTGAGCAGCAATTTAAACCAACAAATATGCAAGTTTGAGTACCGTTGGTACTCAGCAATTGTGGAAAAGTTATGTCATGCATGGCTAGAACAAGGAAAGGTTGAACTCATGGTTAAAGCACTACGCAATTAATACCTATCACCTTAGCTTATTAAGCTTCTACATTATTACATAGGTGAAATGGTCCCAATCTCCCAACCCATCATCAAAATCAAATAACCATAATCATCATATCCAATGTCAAGATCCCCCCTTAACATCCACAACTTCCAAAATCATCATCCTCTAATCATGAATAAGTCCAAGCCACTCTTGACTGTGAGCACGGCTGTCATGACAGTTTTGACTCTGCAGAGTTTGCACCACTGTACCCACATGTAGTGATTTCATCCCCCGTTGCCGGGTGGACTAAAAGAACCTCCATTATGCCAGTGGCCGCGAACCACATTCACACTTCCCAGGTGTGTAGCCAGGAGATCACTACGAAGCCTTTACAAAGGGATTCCCGACGAGCGTGGGCCCACTGAGGTTTCACCCCTAACAGCATACAAGAGGCTCCAACCCCGCTGCAGTGGCCCCCTCTTGAGCCTTGCGGTTCATACGGTAGTCCAGCTGACACCTATTCCCCGCACCATCCAACACACCCATACTATGCCGGGGATACACCTAATTAATTGGCCAAGCTGTCCCATCACAGCATGTGGTTGGCACGGTAAAGCCATGTTACATGCTCCATGAACCAGTCCTTAGGATCCAGGCAAGTACTAAACACAAACCCGAGTCTCGTGCACCCAGCGCCAACCAAATCATCCAACTTGCCTCGATCCCTACCCCTACATAACTCATAATCTCTCATTCAAGAGTAAGGTAAATAAATTGATGATCTCATATCCCAATTATCCCATTCTAAGCATGGCTAAGCATAAGCATAATGACATGATAAAATAAATCCCAAACCAAGCTACAAGGAAACAAGGTAATGCAATTCTAGGGAAACTTCCTAGCATGGGTTCCATATTTCAATTGACAATGCAAATAATTCTATCTACACATCCTAGTATAGGATCAAAGTGGTCAAGGACATTTGCCTTCTTCCTGCTGCTCTGGGAATGGAAAGTCTTGGTCATGGAAGGGGAGAACTTGCTCTGGGGCAGGTTCTATTCATGCCAATACACATAGCAAAAGAAAACAACAATCCATAAGACATAGTTCACACTTTCACTTCATACAAACCACACATACATACCTATGAAAGTCATTCACATTTCTAAGTGTTGGGGTTACTCTACATGTGTTGATTTTTGGCCTACATGCACTTTTAAACATATGTATATGATTTCTAACTTTTTGTATTCAGATTTTTATTTGCACACTATATATGAATTTCCAATTTAAACAAATTCTTTATATTCAATTAATACACTCTTTAGCTACCAAGTTTGCATGGAAGGTAATTTCCTACTCTAAATAGGTTTTCAGATCTTCTACCAAATCCTAAACTGAAGTTTTTGGATTTGGAGACTTCATTTATCATTTTCTAATTATGCATACCTATTTTCCTATATTTTCCAGATTTATTTTCTATGCCTAAAGGTGAGTTTTATTATGATAATAGTAAGACACATCATCTAAACAGAATAGGTTCTGATCTAAAATGTTCAATAATATATCTTTGAACTTCCTCTCTGATGTGGAACAATTTAAATTTATTTTACTAGTTTTTAGAATTATTTCCTAGCCTAAAATATGTTTCGATAACTAATAAATGTGAACAATCAATTAGACGAATTCATTTCAGCTTAAAATCTATTTTTAACTCATTCTAAAGTTTTCCAAGTGCTAGGAGAGTTTAAATTTGAATTTACAATGTGTTTGCCTCACCTTTTAAATTTAAATCTTAATCACATATTCAAATTTCTGAATTTAATATCATATAGGGTCAAAAAGGTAAATCCACTTCTACTGCAGGGTCTATTATATTATTTCATAAATTTCCAGGGGTCTAACTACACATAACAGAGGGGTTTTCCTAATTTTTATTAAGTCGTGGGGCTAAAACTGGTTTTTAAATGAATTTATACGAATTTCTGAAGTTCCAGGGGCTAGATCAGAAGTTTCCGGGGCTAGCTCGTGTTTTCCGAGGTCCCTAGGGGGTAGCGCGTAAGAATCCCGGCCTTTATAATGCGGGGCCGACGTGGACCATCCGATTTAAAACAGACAGCTGAGATTATAACGTGAAGCGATACGGGTTAGATCTAATAGGAACCACACGATTTAAAATGGACGGGCCTCAGGGGGCCACGTCGCCTTGGCCGTGCGCGGGCGGCGCTGCCCGGCGGCGCGCGGCGGCGGGAGGCGGCGATCTCGCCGGAGAACTTCGGGTCTTCGTCTATACCTCCTAAAACTGGGATTTCATGGCATAGATCGGTAGAGGGGAGGTCGGGGATCTCACCTCGGGGTTTTTCTTGAGCTCGGAGGTCCTAGAAGACGGTCGGCGACGAGGTCCGAGGTGAAAACACGGCGGTGCTCGTCGGAGCTATTTCTAGAGCGCAAAACACCAGATGTCCTTCACCCGCGAGACTCCCCAGAGGCGGTGGAACATGATCGGCGCGTTAGATCAGAAAACCCGAGCAAGGATCGAGAGAAAACGGTGATCGGAGCTTCGGTTCTCACCGGGAGGAAAAACAGCCGATCGGGGAAGAAAAACAGGGCAATGCCGGCGTTTATATAGACGAGGGAGTGCGGCTGTCTGTTGGGATCGAGCTGGAGTCATCCGGGACCAGATTTCGGCTGGGGGACGCGGGTTTCCGGGGTTAGTTGCGATCGGGCGCGCGGAGGAGTCCGGGTGGTTGGCGCGAGCGGGAGGTGAGGGATGACATGCGGGCCCTGCGTGTCAGTGAGAGGGAGAGAGGGGCGCGCGGCTGTGGGCTGGCGCGGGGAAATGGTGGGCCGGCTGGTGGGTTTCGGCCCACTGGCCGGTTGGGTTTTTTTCTTTTTTTTTCTTTTTCCTTTTCTTTTCTGTTTTGATTTGAATTTGAATTCCAATTTGAATTTCTGCACCACATGCAATACGTCCAAAAAATTTTAAATTCCCTTCTTAACAGAATTTTGGGGTGTTACAGCTCTACCCCCCTTAAAAGAAATCTCGTCCTCGAGATTGGTGGTTCTAGGAAAACAATTCCGGAAACTGTGCCTTAAGCTCGTCTTCTCGCTCCCATGTGGCTTCCTCTTCCGAGTGATGCTTCCACTGCACCTTGCACATCCGGATTCTTTTATTTCTTGTGAGGCGTTCCATTGTCTCCAAAATCTTGACCGGTTGCTCGGTATAAGACAGATCCTCTCGTACGTCAACCTCATTCATGGGTAACATCTCTTCAGGCGTCCTTAGACATTTCTTAAGCTGTGACACATGGAATACATCATGCACATCTGATAGGCGAGCCGGTAGTTCTAGTTAATATGCCACTTCGCCTTTCCTCTCCAGAACCTGAAAGGGTCCGATGTATCGAGGTGATAACTTCCCTTTCACCTTGAACCGACGAAGTCCTCGGATAGGGGACACCTTGAGATAAACATAGTCTCCCACATCGAAAATAAGGTCTCTTCTCCGTACATCGGCATAACTCTTTTTTCGGGTCTGTGCTATCCTCAGGTTGTTGCGAATTTCCCTCACTTTCGCCTCGGCTTCTTGTAGTACCTCGAGCCCAAACACTTTACTTTCCCCCGTTTGGTTCCAAAATAGGGGAGTTCTACACTTCCTCCCACACAAAGCTTCAAATGGTGACATCTTCATACTAGCCTGATAGCTGTTGTTATAGGAGAACTCCGCATACGGTAAGTTCTTATCCCAACTCCTATTGTTTTTGAGCGCACACGCTCTCAGCATATCCTCAAGGATCTGATTGGTTCTTTCCGTCTACCCTTCAGTCTGGGGATGATAGGCAGAACTAAAATTTAGATGAGTCCCCATGGTTTCATGCAACTTCTGCCAGAACCTTAAAGTGAACTGTGTCCCTCGATCTGACACTATCTTCTTTGGCACTCCATGGAAACACACGATCCTTGACATGTATAATTCTGCCAATTTGGATCCGCTGTAGCTTTCTTTCACGGGGATGAAATGAGCTACCTAGGTTAGCCTGTCGATGATGACCCATATCGAATCATATCCTGACTGGGTCCTAGGCAGTCCCACTATGAAATCCATACCGATTTCTTCCCATTTCCATTCAGGCACTTTGAGTGGTTGCAATAATCCCGTGGGTCGTTGATGTTCTGCTTTCACCAACTGACATGTGTCACATAGGGCAACATGTTCCGCGACATCTCGCTTCATGCCATACCACCAATACCTGCTCTTGAGGTCATGGTACATCTTCGTACTCCCAGGATGAATGGAATAGTCGGAATCATGAGCCTCCTTCAAAATCAATTCACGGATCTCCTTCACTTCAGGCACACAGATTCTTTTCCCGTGCCACACCGTACCTTGTTCATCCTCTCTGAACCCAGAGGCTTTATTTTCCTTGATGAGTTCTCTAATCTCTTGTATCTTCTCGTCATTCTTCTGACCATTGCGGATGTCTTTCTCTAATGTGGAGTCCACTTCCATGGCGATGGCCTCACCACTATTCACCAGACATAGATTGAGTTTTAGAACATCTTCCTTCAATTCTGCAGGCATGTCCTTCAAGCTCAACCTATTGACCTGCACCTTCCGACTTAAAGCATCTGCCACGACGTTCGGTGCCCGTACGAGTCCATAGGAGCAGGAACCACGAAGAACCGTTGAGGGAAACCGCTGTTCTTCGAGTTTTAGTAAAAATCCCAATTTCCGGCATAGGTCGCACGATGACAGCCCAACACAGCCCTTTCCGAGCTCCGTGGAGCTCATGTAGACCTTTCCTAAGGTCCACTGATGCTTCCCGACCGTTTGCTCGATCGATTGGTGTGCCAGGGAGGTCAGCCGACACGGCCGAAGTCCTCCCGAGGCTGCTGCTCGTCGCCGACCGGGTGCCGGCCATTTTCATGATGAACTGAGTCCAGAATCATGTTCCCTGAGTGGAAGTAGGCAGGGGCGGCCAGAATCAGGAAGTTTGGAGCACCACAGAGGCTGCTGGCGAGCTCTCCGGCGAGGTGTCGCGGCGGCAGAGCGCGGGTGGCGAGAGGTAGACGAAATGGTGGGTCTCGGCTGTCAGTGGCTCGGATTATAAATCGGGATCTGTCTGCGGCTCGGATCTGGTGTGCTGGCGCACAAAAACTCCATGAACCCCGGTGTGCCGTCGGTCCAGTGCCCAACACGTGTCCCCGTGGACCCACCGGCAGATTTAAACTTTTCCTCGATTTTCAGATTTGATTCAAACTTCAAATCCTCATAACTTGGGCTAGGAAACTCCAAATCGAGTGAACCAAATTTTTTTGGATTCAGCTCTCGGAGTACTTTCCAGCAAATCAAGTTTCACTTCATGAAAATCCTTATTTCTCCAGAATTAATTCCTCAAAATTTAAAATGTTTGGAATATAACTGGAGAATCCTTTGGAGGAAAAGTTTGAAATTTTGCTGGAATGTTCACCAAAATATCCCTGAACTACCAAAAAAATTTCAGATCCATTTGAGCTCGTTTGATCCACCTAATGGTGTGATTAATAAAACTGTTCCAGAGAAAATAGAAAATGTCCAGAAACATTTTCAGAATTTCTCTGAAATTGTTTAGCTCATATATTTATCTAGGAACCTTCAAATTAAGTGAGGCCAACTCCATTAGAACCCTCTGAAAATCTAGTTTTCAGAAAGTCATGGCTTGCTCCATGGAAATCCCTAGAACACCCTAAGAGTTCCAATTAAAGTCAAGGACATAATTATTTGTGGAGAGCTCAATAGAGCTTTGCTGCAACTAAAACAAGACCAAGTTTCTGTTTAGGTTGTAATCAAGCCACAGTAAAAATTTCAGAGTCATTGGATCTGTCTAGTAAGAGTTATAGACTTCACAAGTTTAAATTCAATCAAGTGCATTTAAATTAATACATGTACTTGTATCTCATGTAGTCGGTAAGGTCAAGGAGAAACCCGAAATCTTAGAAGGAGCAGCTAGCCTACGACCAAGAGCAGCAAGGCAAGCCCCGGCTTGCATTAACCTTTTTACAAACTTTTATTGTTTTGAGAACTTACTTTGAGTACCATTATTCCTTGCATTAGAGTCTTATTTGAAAACCCAAATGCATAGCCAAGAAAACCATGGGTTGGGATTATGATTGAAAACCCCGTTAGCTACTGCAATGCTAAGATAGTGTAGGATTCGGTACAAGTCGAGTAGTTGGAACTACTCGCGAGGATAGGCTAGCGGCACTCGACTCGGGTAGAGATAGCACATGATACACATGGCAAGAAAAATGAGACCGAGCGGAGAGTAAGGGCAGCAGGACTTTGGGGCCTGGGTGCTATAGCTCCGCTTGTGTCGATTGAGGACCGAGCCGTGTGCAGGCCTGTTGAACAAGCTAGAACAGTACTGAAGACCTACCGGCTAAATGGGATCCGGGAAACCGATGTAACTCGGGTAGCTGGGTGTTGAGGCATAGCTGGTCGTTCAGAGGGTAGGTTGAGAGCTTGAGGTGTAAATCGGCTGGCGGCACTGAGATGCGCATGCAGAGACCTCTTGCTCAGGACGATTGGACCGGTTCAACATTTGGCTAACGGGTGAAAGGTGGTTGCGTACGACGTCCGTGATGGTTTCTGTAGGCAACATTGAGTACGGGCGTACGTGACGGGTTGTTCGGGTAACCCTGCAGGTGTAAATCGATTATAATCGCCGTCGCTCGCGGTCAGTGAATACCACTTGTTCACTGTACCATGACGTAGAAAGAACAGGCTAGTTACATGTTAAAATGTTGCTGATTGAAAGATGGACTTTGATTGTTAATGATTTGTTATAGTTTAGAGCTAACTAAAGTTCTTTTCAATTTTGGGCAAAGTACATGAGAGAAATGCGTTTCTTGTTTGATTGCGGCTCTCTCATGTACCTTAGTGTAAGGTTCTCCACAACCTGCTGCTAAAAATTGAAAGTAAGGTTCCACTAATTAGGCGAGTCCTTGCAACTTGTTTTATCTCCTGTACCTATCACCCCTCTGTAACACCCCAAAATCCAGTTAAGAGGGGAATTTAAAATTTTTTGGACGTATTGCATGTGTTGCAAAAATTCAAATTCAAACTGGAATTCAAATTAAACTCAAAACAGAAATGAAAAAGAAAAAGAAAAGGAAAAAAGAAACCCCCCGGCCAGTGGGCCGAAACCCACCAGCCGGCCCATTTATTCCCGCGCCAGCCCGAAGCCGTGCGCCCTCCCCTCTTTCCCACTGACACGCGGGGCCCGCCAACCCTTCTTCCTTCTCGCGCCCGCGCTCGGCCGGCCGGACTCTTCTCACCTACGAATCGAAACCGCCCTGGATCCTCGCGTATTCCAGCTGAATTTTGTTCCTGGACGATGCAAACTCGATCACAACCGAACGCCGCCCTTCCCCGGCTATATAAACACTGGCATCTTCCCGATTTTCACCTGCGATCGGCTGTTTTTCTTCCCCGTGAGAACCCGAGTTTCTCCGGCCAATTTCGCTCGATCTTCGCTCGGGATTTCTCATCTAACGCGCTGATCTTGATCCACCGCCTCCGGGGAACCGCGCAGGTGCAGAAAACTCGGTGGTTTGCGCTTCAAACACAGCGCCGACGAGCCTCGCCGTGAATTCACCTCGGACCTCGTCGCCGACCGCATTTCAGGACCTCCGAGCTCAAGAAAACCCCCGAGGTGAGATCCCCGACCTCCCCTCTACCGATCTATGCCATAAAATCACAGTTCTAGGAAGAATTGACGAAGATCCAAAACTCTCCGGCGAGATCGCCGCCTCCCGCCGCCGTGCGCCGCCGGGCAGCGCCGCCCGCGCTCGATCAGAGCGACGTGGCCGCTTGTGCGCCGTCTATTTTAAATCGCACGGTAGAATTTAAATCCCCGCGTACCGGTTCGACGTTATAATCTCAGCCGTCTGTTTTAAATCGGACGGTCCACGTCAGCCCCGCGTTATAAAGGCTGGAATTCTTACGCGCTACCCCGTGGGGTTCTCGGAAAATACGAGCTAGCCCTGGAAACTTCTGATCTAGCCCCTGGAACTTCAGAAAATCATGTAAATTCATTTAAAAATCAGTTTTAGCCCCTGGACTTAATAAAAATTAGGAAAACCCCTCTGTTATGTGTAGTTAGACCCCTGGAAATTCTTAAAATAATATAATGGACCCTGTAGTGGGGTGAGTTTACATTTTTAACCCTATGTGATATTAAATTTAGGAATTTGAATATGTGTTTAGTATTTAAAATTTAAAAGATGGGACAAACACATTGTAAATTCAAATTAAAAACTTTCCTAGTACTTGGAAAAACTTTGGAGTGAGATAAAAATAGATTTTTGGCTGAAATGAATCTGTCTAATTGATTATTCACATTTATTAGTTATAAGGACACATTTTTAAGTAGAGAATAATTCTGAAAATTAGTAAAATAAATGTAAAATAGTTCACATCAGAGGAGAAGTTCAAAAATATATTATTTAATATTTTAGACCCAAAACCTATTCTGTTTAGATGAGGTGTCTTACTATTTTCATAATAAAGTTCACATTTAGGCATAGGAAATAAATCTGAAAATATAGCAAGCTAGGTATGAATAACTAGAAAATGATAAATGAAGTTTCCAAAATCCAAAGAATTCAGTTTAGGGTTGGTAGAAGGTCTGAAGACACATTTGGAGTAGGAAAATACCCTCCATGCACACTTGGTAGCTAAAAGGTGTATCAATTGAATATAAGGAATTTTTTAAAATTGGAAACTCATATATAGTATGCAACATAAATATGAATACAAAAGTAGAAATCATATGCACATGTTTAAAAGTGCATGTAAGCCCAAAAATCAACACACATAGAGTAACCACAACACATAGGAATGGGAATGGCTTTCATAAATGTGAATGTGTGGTTTGTATGAAGTGGAAGTGTGAACTATGTCTTATGGATTGTTGTTTTCTTTTGCTATGTGTGATGGTATGATGTAGAACCTGCTCCAGAGCAAGTTCTTCCTTTCCAAGATCAGGACTACCCATTCCCAGAGCAGCAGGAAGAAGGCAAGTGTCCTTGACCACTTTGATCCTATACTAGGATGTGTAGATAGAATTATTTGCATTGTCAATTGAAACATGAAACCCATGCTAGGAAGTTTCCCTAGAATTGCATTACCTTGTTTCCTTGTAGCTTGGGTTGGGTTTTATTTTATCATGTCATTTATTATTATGCTTATGCTTAGCCATGCTTAGAATGGGATAATTGGGATATGAGATCATCAATTTATTTACCTTACTCTTGAATGAGATATTATGAGTTATGTAGAGGTAGGGATCGAGGCAAGTTGGATGATTTGGTTGGTGCTGGGTGCACGAGACTCGGGTTTGTGTTTGGTACTTGCCTGGATCCTAAGGACCGGTTCATGGAGCATGTAACCTAGCTTTACCGTGCCAACCACATGCTGAGATGGGGCAGCTTGGCCAATTAATTAGGTGTATCCCCGGCGTAGTATGGGTGTGTTGGATGGTGCGGGGAATAGGTGTCAGCTGGACTACCATATGAACCGCAAGGCTCAAGAGGGGGCCACTGCAGCGGCGTTGGAGTCTCTTGTATGCTGCTAGGGGTGAAACCTCAGTGGGCCCACGCTCGTCGGGAATCCCTTTGTAAAGGCTTCGTAGTGATCTCCTGGCTACACACCTGGGAAGTGTGTATGTGGTTCGTGGCCACTGGCATAATGGAGGTTCTTTTAGTCCACCCGGCAACGGGGGATGAAATCACTACATGTGGGTACAGTGGTGCAAACTCTGCAGAGTCAAAACTGTCATGACAGCCGTGTTCACGGTCAAGAGCGGCTTGGACTTATTCATGATTAGAGGAGTGATGGTTTTGGAAGTTAAGGATGTTAAGCGGGAGCTTAACATTGAAAATGATGTTATGGTTATTTGATTATGATGATGGGATGGGAGATTGGGACCATTTCACCTGTGTAGTAATGTAGGTGCTTAATAAGCTAAGGTGATAGGTATTAATTGCGTAGTGCTTTAACCATGAGTTCAACCTCTCCTTGCTCTAGCCATGCATGACATAACTTTCCCACACTTGCTGAGTATCATCGGTACTCAACCTTGCATATTTGTTGGTTTATATTGCTGCTCAGGTCAAGATAATGAAGTGGTGTTTAATGATCAAGACTTTGGACCCGAAGAAGGTTTCTAGGTTCATGGAGTCCCCCGGGCAACGCCTGTAACGGAGCCCACAAGAATAATATTCCGCTGCTATTTTATTTACTTGTTATGAACTTATTATCATCCATCGAGACATATGCTATGTAAGACTTATTTATATTCGACACCTGGCTTGTAATAAATGATGCTTCACTATTTGTCATCACATGTATGAGAAAATGATCCTGGCATACATGTGATATTCACTCGGTTGTTCTTCGGAGAAACCGGGTGTGACAGAAGTGGTATCAGAGCCATGGTTGCCCATAGGAACGTGGACCTAGGTAGAAATGGACGTATTTAAGTGCCCTATTTTCTTAAAAACTATTTTACAAGGTGTGTGTTGAAAAGTGTTATTTAATGGAGTCTCTTTCTTCATCTTACCCCAACTTTCATTCAAAATAGGATTTTTGTTTAAAAGTTTATCTAACCAAAGTTTAAATGCTTTCTGTTTTAGATGGTTCGCATGATTCGCACCGCTCGCAAGTCCACAGGAGGGAGAGTTCCTGTAAGGGCCTCAGTTTTTGACACATATTTGAAGTGCTCATCACCACACCACACACCTCATTTGAGGAAAGATGATGAACACAAATGAAGAGCAAGTAACCACCATCAACATGATCATTAGAGAACAAACTCACATATTGCAAATGTGATATTTTCCACATGTGATATAGGTGGGCTGGACATATGAAAACTCCTACACATTGCTAAGGATGTCCATGCCAAGTTTCACCCAAATTCAAAACCTTTTTGAGGTCATTTTGGGTATAGCTAGGAAGAGGGCAGTTTGAAACCATATTCAAATTCAAACTGTTTTTATCCCATGAATTCAAAAGTGGGAGGCATATTCTTACTCAGCACATTTTTGTGAGCCCACACACCAATTTTAACTCCATTTGGGGTTGATATTGACATTAGCTAAGTGGGACAAATTCAAACTTTATTTGAATTCAAAACTGAACTTGTGCTGAAATTCATTCAAACCAAACCCAATTTGAACTTTGATCAATTCAAATGGCTCATGGGTGGATAATTTGAATTACCAGGGGTATTATAGGGCTCACTGTTTACAACAGTGATTAGGAGTAAATTTCAGAGGTTAAAATGGGAAGTGGGACCCACATGTCAGCCTCTACTTCAAATCAAACCGACTGAGACTTTCTCACTCGGTTAACCGCGCCGCCGCTGCGATCGCCACCGAGGGAAGCCGCCGCGCCAGCAGCTGCTTGGTCACGCGCGGGCGTGAGGCGGTGCAGAGCCTTCTTAAGGCACCTTTCCCCCTCCTCGGCCGAGGCATCGCCCGTTTCTTCCCCGCAAGAACTCAGCACCGGCAGAAACTTTCCGCAGCTCGGAATCGATCGGAAAGCGCCGATCACAGCTTCCTCCGTCCCCTCCAGAGCCACGACAAGGTACTAGAGACCTTCCTCCGTCTTCCCCGCTGCTAGATTTCAGTTGAAACCGATTGATATCGGCTGTGCCGAAAGATCAATTCGGTGACTTAGAACCGCCGCGCCTCGGGCTCCCGTGGACAGCCCAGCCAGGGCATTGTCACGCCCGAACCAAGGCACCCTTGGACACGCTGGTGAACGGTGCTGCTCACCCCCGAGCCACCGCCCGAGTGATTGTGAGGGGGCCCGGCCTCCATCACGGGGCCGTTCCGCCTCGCCCGAGGAATCGCATTGGGTGGTGCCGTGTTATGCGGCACCCAACAGCACATATATAAGGAACACAGTATTACATAAATCAAAGCGGAAGGTTACAATTATTCTTTGTAAATAATTTACACAAAATAGCTACAGCGGAAGTCTATAACCAGCTCACGTTGAATAACTATGAAGCACCGAGAAGAGGTCCAGCCCGCGGACTCCTCTCGCTAGCAACACGAAGACATGGCAGCGGCTAGGTTCTCCAAGTGTGACATGACTCAGAAGTTTCCGAGTCTCACCGGACAACCTTCTTTATAGCATCGATGCTTACCTGCAAAACCACTTATATAGCAAGAGTGAGCACAAAGGCTCAGCAAGACTTAACCGTCTCTCCTAAGACATGAAACTCTACATGATAGTAACCTAAGACTTAAACCTGTCATTTGCGAAAAGACTCGCCTACGAGTTCATCCTTAACTTTTCAGATTTTAGCCAGAATAGTAGTGACCTTGCGCCCAGTAACATTGGAACTCCACAATCAAACAAGAAACGCTTCATTCCAATGTTACTCGTCCCAAGGTGGAAAAATAACTTTAGTTTGCTCTATTTCTACTTCACACATGGTTTTCATGCAACTTAACATAAACATAGCAGCAATTATACTTTTTGCAAACTGTTTCCACACAAGTTGATTACTACGTCACAACATGGGAGCAAGCAGTACTCAATAACCGCAAGGGACGGTGATTCGAATCAAACACTACCCGGATAACTCGACACATACGCCCGCCTCTGAAGACCCAACTCTGGCGTCCTTCATTACGTCGTATGTGGCAACCTTTCTCAGGACACTAGACTGTAGAACCGGTCGCGCCGTCTCGGGCTCATAGGTCTAACGAGACGATGTGGTATGCCTCTACAATCCAGTGAACCTGGTACATCGGTTTCCTGGTTCCCATATATCAGTAAGCATCCGGTACAAAACTCAATACTTGCTCCTGGACGCGGCACACGCATCGGTCCTTAACCGACACAGGCAGAGCTACTTGACCAAGACCTCATCTTGTCGCAGCCTAACCCCTCTGCCCGGTCTCATCTTTAGAAATGTAAACTTTAATTTGCTTCCTTCCCCAACCACACTTATGATATTCTGAACTATAGCTTGCGAGTAGTTTCCAACTAGTCGTCTTCTACCGGATGCCCTAGTCTATTTAGCATGGCCTTATTCTACATCGATGACACAGAGCTACCCTTGACCTTAGGGTTCATGTTGGGTTGTGCAAGTGGAGTATCAACATCCTTGACCTAATACACAAACAAACCTTGACCAATAGTAGTGAACAAAGGAAAAACTTTAAAAACAACTTAAGTGCAAACCGGGGCTTGCCTTGGTTTTGCAGGTGACTAAAGTCAGTTGAGAGAAAGTCAGTTTCTGATGTATTGAAGTTCACTCCTGCCCTTCTTGTTCCTTGATCCAAGTTCACCTCCTCCTTTCTCACTTTCCACGTTTAATCACTACACGTTATGAATATGCATACATGTTCAATTATAAAAATTTTTGCTAACAAATGCTAAAGCCAAGTTTAAAACTGGAACTCTGTTCAAGAATTTAAAATGACACTGGGGTGGTGGTTTAGGTGTGTGTTTGAGCACTATCTTCAAGTGAGAAGTGAGGTTCATCACTTAGGTGGGGGATCAACTAATGGTTGAACAGAACACTAATGGTCCATGGCTCCAATGGAGCTGGTAATTTTCTTGGGAGTTGCTTGTCACAAGAAAGTCCTCTGGACCAAAATTCAGAACATTTCACTAAGTGGATCACCCAGAACAATTCCCTAAGCATTTAAGGAAAAAGGAATTAATTCTGATTAAATTTGCACTTTCATGCAAATTCAAGTGAACTATAGTTTCATACATAGCTCAGGGAGTATGCCTGAATTTTCCTAGGATTTGTGGAGCTAAGGAATGGCTAGAACTGAATTTCCAAGTTTTGGAAATTCTCTGAAAATGTTTCTGTACTTATTTGAATACAGAAACTTGGAATTAGAATTAGCCTAACTAAATCAACTCCAAATGAGATGAAACTTTTCCAGAAGTCTCCTAATATCCTATAGAATATTCTGGCAAAATTTGGGAAATTTTGGATGAACCAAATTCCCTCTAAAGTTCTTTTGCTAAAAAGCTTTAAATATTTTTCCAGAATTTTCTATTGGTTTTCATGCAAATTGGGTTGCATAATTGGATAGAGCATTTCATCCTGAATCCAAACCAATTTGAATCACTAAATTTGGATCTTCCTAGCAACAGTTATGAGGTTCTAAAGTTTGAACTAAATCTGGAATTCAAATTAATTCGGGAAATATTTAAATTCTGACGGTGGGTCCACCCTACACGTGTCGGTGAAAGCATCTAGGCCCCCGTGAGATATGGTTTCGGTGATTAATGACAACTGTTCGTAATCACTAATGAGTTTGTGGATGCAAGGTTTCACGTACATCACATCAAACATTAAATGAACTATCTATTCACACCATCTACTGCTCATTGGATACAAATGGAGACCCCTCAACGATCCATTCTAAGGGGTTATTCGATACTCATGAAAACTAAATGAAGAAATCATACAACGACTCTACTTTATCAAAATTGGCAACACAAGGAGCTCACACTTCATCGTAATATCATTTCAAACAAGTGTCAAAGAGGTCATTCAAGAAGATTCTAAAAGATCAACTCAAAACAACTCGAAGCAAACAAGTTGCATTCACCGGATCATCCGATGTCTTGCAAAATGACTACATCGGTCGAATTTGAGTTGGCAGAAGAAGAAGACCCCAGAGCCCAGTACACACCGGATCATCCGATGTGAAGGAAGTGGCACATCGGTTGATTTCAACAGAAGGATAATTTATGAGTAATTCTGAAGATCAACTCACCGGATCATCCGATGATAAAGTAAGTGAACATCGGTCAATTTCAACCGAAACATTATTTCTGAACCAATTCTGAAGATCAACTCACCGGATCATCCGATGATGAGTTAAAGTAACATCGGTCGATTAAAAGATCCAACGGTTATATCCAACGGTCACATCTGACACATGACATCAGCTAATTTGGAATTCGACCGATGATCATATAAAGGGGTGCATCGGAGGATCCGATGTTAACTGACAAAAGTCTGCCCACTTTTCCAACGGCTATCTCGTGTGGGCTGGCTATAAATACCCCTCCAATCGGCCATTTCGACAAGTCTTGATTACCAGAGCCTCTCTAGACATTCTCAAGCATTCAAGACCAAGAGCTACCACTTCCACACTTCAAAAACCTCTTGTACTCCAACTATAGGTTATATCTAGCGAGAGAGAAGCTTGTGTGCGTCCATTCTTGGTGATTGGAATCTCTAGGCTAGTGGGAGAGAGTGTCTTGGTGACTTCTCTCACCTTGTAAACGTTGGAGGAAGAAGAGATCACTCCGGAGCTTACCAAGGTGTTTGTGGAAGCCCGGAAGATCACCGTTGTACAAGGCTTGAGCTCCACCTTGCCGGTGAAGGCGAACGGAGAAAGAATAGTGGATTCCCTCGTCTTGGTGACTTGGGAGTGGCTATACCCTTTGGTGGGTGCCACAACGTGGACGTAGGAAGATTTTTGTGATCTTACCAAACCACGGGAAAAATCGCCGTGTCTCCGAGTCTCCGCGGGAGTTTGCATTCTTCCCTTCACCCCTTACTATTACGCTTTTACTATTCCGCACTTAACTCTCTTGCTTGCGTAGTTAGTTTGCATAGGGAATTGGGCTTCAACCATTAAAGTTTTAAATTGCGCTAAAATTTTAGAAAGCCCAATTCACCCCCCCTCTTGGGCGTTTCGATCCTTACAATTGGTATCAGAGCAAGGTTGCTCATTGGATCATTCTAGCTTCACCGCTAGAGAGCGAAAATGGCCAAGAATGGGGGTTCGGTTCCTACCTTCGAGGGCAAGAATTTTGCTTATTGGAAAGCACGCATGCGCGCTTACCTTGAGGCAATTGCTCCCGAAGTGTGGGAAGCAACCCATGCGGGGTTTGGAAATCTTGACTATGTTGGTGACCAATTAAAATGGGATGCTAAGGCTAGAAATGCCATATATGAATGCATTAGTCAAGATGTCTATCCTAGGATTGCTAGTAAAGAAAAAGCGTGTGAAATTTGGGCATGTCTAATTGAAATACATGAGGGCTCATCTCGGGTTAAAGAACTCAAATATCACATGCTTAAATCAAAATATGATGAATTTAAGATGTTTCCTCATGAGAACGTTAACCAAATGTTTTCTCGTCTAAATGTGCTCATTGAGGAAATTAACGCACTTGACATTGCTTCTCTTGGCAAGGGACTTATCAATCGCAAGATCCTCATGCTTCTACCCAAGCCCAAGTACAACATTATCAATTCAATGCTCCAAAAGGAGTCACTAGACAACATGGAAGTTTCGGAGCTCATTGGAGAAATTCATGCTCATGAGATGAGCGTACTTGGAATGATGGAGGAGTCATCATCAAAAACCATTGCTCTCAAGGCTTCAACCAAGAAGACAACTTCCAAGAAGAAGAAAGTGGTTGAGCCTAGCTCAAGTGAAGAAGAGCAAGAAACAAGCGAAGATGATGATGATGAACTTGCTTTGATGATGAGGAAATTCTCACGCCTCAACTCCAAGATTGCAAAGAAGGGATACTCTTTTGATCCTAAAAAGAAAGCCTTCTTGCCAAGAAAAGATGAAAACAAAACGTGCTACAATTGTGGTGATCTAGGCCACATATCATATGATTGTCCAAGACCAGACAAAAGGAAGGAAAATGGGAAGCATTACGAGCTAGAAGAAAGTGATGATGAAGAGGAGGTTAAGCCCAAACGTTCTTTTGGAAAGAAGAAATTTGACAAAGGCAAGAAAACCAAGCTCTTTCCAAAGAAGAGAAGAGGGCCTCAAAAGGTCTTCATGTGTGAAGCCAATGAGTGGATCACGGATGAAGAATCAAGTGACGAAGATAGTGAAGATGAAGAAAACTTGGCGGGCCTCGCTGTCGTCAACAAGGATGACTCACCTCTTCGTCCACCTCCCATGTGCCTAATGGCGAAAGGTAACTCAAAGGTATGTGAAGATTCTAGCGATGATGATGATGAGCTTTCACCCGATGAATTAGCATCTATGATTAATGAATATCATGCCATTATAAAAAGGGAAAAGGCTAAGGTTAAGGCTCTTGAGCTAGCTCGAGCTAAGCTTGAAAGTGCCAACCGCGATTTGCATGATAAGTATGTAACCATACTTAAAGAGCATGACACGCTCAAATCAAATGTTAAGCAAATCGAGGAGGAGAATGCTCAAATCAAGCTTAAGTATCATGAGCTTGACTTAGCTAACTTAGCACTCTTGGCAAAGCACAATGAGTTGGTTCAAGAACATGAAGTGCTTAACCTTGCTTATGAAGAGATTGAACTTAAAGTGAAAAACACAAAGAAAGAAACCCTTGATGGCAAAATATCACCTAATTCACATGCCACTAATATTTTGGATGAGTCTTTGCCTTTGAAAGCAAGCCCTAGAGAGAAGGAGCTAATGGACGAAATTGAAAGTCTTCGCACTAGTGTGGCAAGACTTTCTAAGGGGGAGGACAAGCACAAGGAAATCCTCTACCAACAAGCTAAAGGCTTCCACAAGAGGGGACTTGGATCCTTCCCGGTGCCCAACAAAGGAAAGGTGCCCTCACCGGAGCTTAGGACAAGCTTCATCAAGGAAGTTGGTTCCTATTGCCAACATTGTGAGGTCACCGGACATCACACGAGGGAGTGTCCTCTTCCCAACCGTCCTTCTCCCAAATTGCCTCCCAACTATAAATCTACATTCAATGATTATCACTATCTATTGAGCAAAGTTGTCCACAACCTCGTCTTCAGGTTGTTTTGCTTGGGTGTGTGAACCCATATGAATTAAGAGTGCATTTATGTTCACGTAAGGCATGAAATCTTCAGAAAATATAAATGAAATAAGTTCTCAAAATCTTAAAGTTTAAACAAGCAAAAACAGGTGAGTTAATACGTAATGCTTTAAATTAACATCTGGTTAATCATGATAGATGGCCGGAAGAGGAAAGGACCGTGCTGCCAACCCGCCAACAACAACGATGAGGCAGGCAACCCTCATCTTTCTGGAGGCCAAGATAGGGGTGGTCGCCGTGAAGGAGTTGATCCCATCCACCAAATGCTTGAGAATCAAAATCAACTCATCCAGAACCTGACTCAAGTGGTGGCCAACTTGCACCAAGCTCCACCTCCACAAAATGCACCACGCCAACCAAGGTTGAGTGAGTTTCTAGGAACTCAACCTTCAAAGTTTGCAAGTGCTGCTGAACCCCTGGAGGCAGATGATTGGCTAAAGACCATTGAGAGCAAGATGAGGATTATACGCGCTACCCCCTGGGGTTCTCGAAAAATACGAGCTAGCCCCGGAAACTTCTGATCTAGCCTCTGGAGCTTAAGAAATTCATGTAAATTCAATTAAAAATCAGTTTTAGCCCCTGGACTTAATAAAAGTTAGCAAAACCCCTCTGTTATGCATAGTTAGGCCCCTGGAAATTCGTAAAATAATATACTAGACCCTGTAGTGGGGTGAGTTTACCTTTTTAACCCTATATGATATTAAATCTAGGAATTTGAATATGTGATTAGTATTTAAAATTCCAAAGATAGGACAAACACATTGTAAATTCAAATTTGAACTCTCTTAGCACTTGGAAAACTTTGGAGTGAGAAAAAAAATAAATTTTAAGTTGAAATGAATCTGTCTAATTGATTATTCACATTTATTAGTTATAGGGACACATTTTTAGGTTAGAAAATAATTTTGAAAATTGGTAAAATAAATGTAAATTAGTTCACATCAGAGGAGAAGTTCAAAAATATGTTATTTAATATTTTAGGTCAGAACCTATTCTGTTTAGATGATGTGTCTTATTATTTTCATAATAAACTTCACAATTAGGTATAGAAAATAAATCTTAAAATATAGGAAAGTAGGTATGCATAACTATAAAAGGATAAATGAAGTCTCCAAATCCAAAGATTTCAGTTTAGGGTTTGGTAGAAGGTCTGAAAACCGATTTGCAGTAGGAAAATACCTTCCATGCATACTTGGTAGCTAAGATGTGTATCAATTGAATATAAAGAATTTGTTCAAATGGGAAACTAATATATAGTGTGCAAACCATAAATCTGAATATGCTAGGAATTTTCCCTAGAATTGCATTTCCTTGTTTTCCTTGTAGCTTGGGATGGGATTTTGCTTTATTATGTCATATTACTTATGCTTAGCCATGCTTAGAATGGGATAAGTGGGATGTGATATCATCAACTTGTTGACCTTATTCTTGAATGAGATATTATGAGTTATGTAGAGGTAGGGTTTGTGTTTAGTACTTGCCTGGATCCTAAGGACCGGTTCATGGAGCATGTAACCTGGCTTTACCGTGCCAACCACATGCTGAGATGGGGGCAGCTTGGCCAATTAATTAGGTGTATCCCCGGCGTAGTATGGGTGTGTTGGATGGTGCGGGGAATAGGTGTCAGCTGGACTACCATATGAACCGCAAGGCTCAAGAGGGGGCCACTGCAGCGGGGTTGGAGCCTCTTGTATGCTGTTAGGGGTGAAACCTCAGTGGGCCCACGCTCGTCGGGAATCCCTTTGTAAAGGCTTCGTAGTGATCTCCTGGCTACACACCTGGGAAGTGTGAATGTGGTTCGTAGCCACAGGCATAATGGAGGTTCTTTTAGTCCACCCGGCAACGGGGGATGAAATCACTACATGTGGGTACAGTGGTGCAAACTCTGCAGAGTCAAAACTCAAGGTGTTCTCAAATAATTCCTGAGGAGAGCTCAAAATGAGTTATCCTTAAGATTCAAGAACATAAGGAGCGATAATGGCACCGAGTTCAAGAACACTCAAGTGGAAGAATACTTATATGAAGAAGGCATCAAGCATGAGTTTTCAGCCCCCTACTCTCCTCAACAAAACAGGGTGGCTGAAAGCAAGAATAGGACTCTTATTGAGATGGCAAGAACCATGCTTGATGAATAAAAGATGTCGGATCGGTTTCGGGCGGAAGCGGTTAACACCGCTTGCCATGCCATAAACCGGTTGTACCTTCATCAACTTTTGAAGAAGACGTCTTACGAACTTCTAATCGGTAACAAACCCAACATCTCTTATTTTTGGTTCTTTGGGAGGAAGTGTTATATTCTCAACAAGAAGCCTAGGACTTCGAAGTTTGCTTCAAAGTCCGATGAAGGTTTCTTGCTTGGTTATGACTCAAACACCTATGCCTATCGTGTTTTCAACAAATCTTCCAGAATTGTTGAAATAGCAAGAGACGTAGTGTTTGATGAGACTAATGGCTCCCAAGTGGAGCAAGTTGATCAAAGTGTGCTAGATAGAGAAGAGGATCCACAAGAAGCACTTAAAAGGATGGCACTTGGATACATTTTCCCTCAAGAACATCCTCAAGACTCAAATGATCATCCAACAAATGAAGATACATCTCCTTCCTATGATCAAGCTCAAGATGAGCAAGGCCAACCTCAACAAGATCAAAGCGATCAAAGTCAAGAAGGAGGATTGGATCAAGGGGGAGACGAAGAAAAGAACGACGATGAAGATGAAGATCAAAGAGTCCAACCACCTCATCCAAGAGTGCACCAAAGTGTTCAACAGGATCATCCCGTCGACAACATACTAGTAGACATCTTCAAAGGGGTAACCACTCGCTCTCGAATGGCTAACTTTTGTGAACATTACTCTTTTGTTTCCTTTTTGGAGCCTCGCAAGGTAGAAGAAGCACTACAAGATCCGGATTGGGTGGTGTCCATGCAAGAGGAACTCAACAATTTTGAAAAAAATCAAGTATGGGAACTCGTGAAGCGACCCAACGCAAATGTTGTGGAAACCAAGTGGGTATTCCGCAACAAGCAAGACGAGTATGGGGTTGTAACAAGAAACAAGGCAAGACTTGTTGCAAAGGGATATGCACAAGTTGAAGGTTTGGATTACGA
This sequence comes from Neostapfia colusana, assembly GCA_030760725.1. Lineage (NCBI taxonomy): Eukaryota > Viridiplantae > Streptophyta > Magnoliopsida > Poales > Poaceae > Neostapfia > Neostapfia colusana. The sequence continues at coordinate 26,391,778 of JASWHV010000011.1, forward strand.
TGAAACTTTTTCTCCCGTAGATAGGCTTGAATCAATTCGTATCTTGCTTGCCTTTGCTACTCACCATGATTTCAAGCTATACCAAATGGATGTGAAAAGCGCTTTCCTCAACGGTGCGATCAAGGAGGAAGTGTACATGGAGCAACCACCTGGATTTGAGGACGATAAGTATCCTAACCATGTCTTTAAACTTCGTAAAGCCCTCTATGGCCTCAAACAAGCTCCTAGAGCTTGGTATGAGTGCCTTAGAGATTTTCTCACTAAAAATGGTTTTAGAATAGAAAAGGCCGACTATACACTCTTCACTAAGCATTTTAACGATGATTTATTTGTGTGCCAAATATATGTCGATGACATTATATTTGGTTCTACTAACAAAGCTTTTTGTGATGAGTTTTCAAAGATAATGACCGAAAGGTTTGAGATTTGAATGATGGGGGAATTGAAGTTCTTCCTAGGATTCCAAGTCAAACAACTCAAGGAAGGAATGTTTATAAGTCAAACCAAGTATATTCAAGACATACTCAAAAGGTTCGACATGGACAAAGCCAAACCCATCAAGACTCCAATGGGAACCAACGGACACCTTGACCTCAATGAAGATTGTCCAAGTGTGGACCAAAAGGTATTTCGTTCCATGATAGGTTCCTTGCTTTATCTTTGTGCATCTAGGTCTGAAATAATGCTTAGTGTGTGTATGTGTGCACGGTTCCAATCCGCTCCTAAGGAGTGTCACTTGACAGCCGTTAAGAGGATTCTTAGATATTTAGTTCATACTCCTGACCTAGGACTTTGGTATCCCAAGGGATCCAAGTTCAATCTCATCGGATACTCCGATACAGATTATGCCGGTTGTAAGGTAGATAGGAAGAGCACGTCCGGGACTTGCCAATTCCTTGGTATGTCCTTGGTTTTGTGGTCTTCAAAGAAACAAAACTCCATTGCCTTATCCACAGCCGAAGCGGAGTACGTCACAGCCAGGAGTTGTTGTGCACAACTCTTATGGATGCGACAAACTCTTAGGGACTATGGTTACAATTTTGTGGCGGACCGGAATCCGCTCATCCAGGATCGCAGAGGGTGGTGCCGCGCGATGCGACACCCTACAGCACACGTCATAAGAACATAATATATTACATGGGAAAAACAACGGAAACTGTACAAACAGGTACAAACTTCAGTTACAACTATTGTTTATATTACACAGCGGAAGTCTACACTATACAACTCACGCCCGCCTATCTAGCAAAAGTTGGTTGCCCAGCCCTAGGGCAACCCACACTAGCTGCACTCCTCAGCTCAGCGCGGCATGTACGGCTCCCACTCAGCCGTGGTCCCCGACGGAGGGTAACCCTCGCCGGTGGACTCGTACCCCGAGTCCGTGGGTGGCTCCTCACCTGAAAAACACTTTAAGCAGCAACCGTGAGCACGAAGGCTCAGTAAGGCTTAACCAACTCACCTAAGCATGAAACTCTACATGAGGTGTACCATGACATAGGATAGCAATGTTGCAGCAAATGGACACGCCTACAAGTTCATCCTTAGTTCAACTTTTAGCAACAAGTTAACAGTTCAAGAATCGGAAATTTAGTAAGCCATATTTGGTGGCACACATGTAGCAATGCAATTATATCAATCAGCAATATTGAATCATCATATTCCATACATTAGCCTACGTCACGACTCAGTGACCAAGTGGTACTCTTCGCCGCGAGGGACGGCGAGTCGACTCGATATACACCTGCAGGGAAACCCAAAGAGCACGTCACGTACACCCACCCGTGGAGCTGCACAGCATGCTCACTCGATGTCGTACGGGACAACCTTTCACCCAACAGCGCAAACTTCGAACCGGTCGCACCGAAACGAGCAGGAGGTTCTCCACACGGAGCATCTCTCTATGCCCGTTGGCAGATTTCCACCTTGCTGCCCTCAGCCTACACCTATAAATCGGTGCGTTATGCCTCGACGCCCGGAGGTTTAGGCTACATCAGTTTATCGGGGCCATATCCGATATGCCTTCGGTACGTTCAAACTTGATCAGCGTGGGCCGCACACGGATCGGTCCTCAATCGACACGGACAGGGCTGCGCACACAAGACTCCCTCTTGGTGCGCCCTAGCCCCTGCCTAGTCTCATTTTCATTACTAAAGTGATCTCACATCACTCAACCGAACCCGTGTGTCCCAAGCCTATCTCGCGAGTAGATTCCAACTACTCGACTTGTACCGAAGCCCTATAAATCTGTAAGCATAGCTTGTCTACTCGAGGTCCTTGACACTACCCTCACTCTTTAAGGAACCTTTTGGTCATGCAAGTGGGGTTCCATCCATCCTACACCTAATGCACAATCATACTTCATATGACACATGTAACCAAAGTAAAACTTATAAAAAGGTTTATGCAAACCGGGGCTTGCCTTGTTGCTGTTGGTCAGTAGTTAGTTCTTCGTCCGGAAGATGGAAATCCAGCACTTCCGGGGTCTCTTCTTCAATGGCTACACGTTGAATACAATACTACATGTAAATTTAAATGCAATGTGTGAACTTAAATACATAATTGCTAATAACTCTAGCTAGCCCTCCCCTTTGGGTTCTGAAATTTTTATGGTGGATTGGTAGGGTCCTAACCAGAGTTGTGACCAAGTTTTATTTGAAACAAAGTTCAATTGAACCTTGTAAAAATAAAAGCCTCTTTGGTCAATAATTGAGCCTCTAAGTAATTCCAGGGTTTTTCATGGCTCCCACCATTACTTTATGGAAACTAGAATTTAGGATGGTTCTAATGGAGTTTGTTTCATGTCATTTGAAGAATTCTACAGAAAGTTATGTCCTAACTAAGATTGGAGAAAATCTGAAAAATGTTTCTGTACATTTTTCTATTTTCTCTGGGCAGTTCTCTTAATCACCCAATTAGGGTAACTAATGAACTTGGATGAGTCTGAAAATTTTACTGGGATGCAGGGATTTTCCAATGAACCTTTCAGCCAAATTTCAGAATTTTTTCATAAAGCAGTTCTCCAGATAAAATTCCCGACAGTTTAAATTTTATGGATTTAATTCTGGAAAACTATTCTCTTTCATGAGCTGAATTTGGTATTGCTGGAAAGTGCTCAGAGAGTTGAATCCAACAAAATTTGGTTCACCCGATTTGGAGCTTTCTAGCCAAAGTTATGAGGATTTGAAGTTTGGAAGAATTCTGAAAATCGGGGGAAAAGTTTAAACTTTCGGGGCCCGCGGGGACACGTGTCGAGCGCGGAGGTGTCCGGCACACCGGGGATACCACACGTGTCGAGCGCCAAGGTGTCTGGCACACCGGAGACCACACGTGTTGAGCGCGGAGGTGTCCGGCACACCGGAGCTCCCAGGGTATTTGCGCGTCAGCACAGCCGATCCCTGGCCACACCCGATCCCGATTTAAATTCTTCAGCCGCTGACACGTGGGCCAGCCGGCTTCGTCTTCCTCCCGCCGTTCTCTTGCGCCCGCGCCACCGACCTCACCGGAGCAGACTCGGGGCTCGCCGGCTCGCCGCTGCCGGACCTCCCATGGTCTGAAACTCGCCGCCAGGGGGTTGTCGACGTCGAGGAACACGTCGGGGGTGACAGGTCGGGCTGGGGGTGACCGGAAATAGCTCGGCGACGTGCCGCGGCCTCGGTTGAGGTTTGACACCGTCGACCGTGGTTTCTAAACCCGCCAACACCTCGAACAAACGGCCCTACGGCATCAGTGTACCTCTAGGAAGCTCGACAAGGTGTCAAGAGGGTTCAGGGATGGCGGCAAGTCGGTCGGCACCGTGTGACCGATCGTGCCCGCCATGACCGCCCTCGATCGAGCTCGAAATTCGTCACTCCTAGACAGTTTCACGCTACGGATGCAGAAAAGAACTTGATCGCCGGCTAGTCCAGCGTCTATGTGCAAGATTTGATGACCTCCGAAAGATCATAGAGCGAGAATTTAAAGAAACTGTACCAGAAGTTCGGTTTACGGTCGTCGGAGCAAAAACTGGAAATTCTCTGCGGATTCTTTACGGTTGGCTTCCAAACTTGGAGGAGAGCAGCACGGTGGTCGCGCGCTCCTGTTGCCTCTCTCGCTGGACCGTGAAAACGCCTGTGGAACGCTGCCCACGGGCGCCTGACTCTCGGCTGAGGCTAGGTCACCGCGGTGGCGATCGTCTTTGGGCAAAGGAGGTCGGAGCTCGCGGTTTCTGGCGTTGGAGAGGTGGAGTGCGAGCTCAGGTGTCTGTCTAGCAGCTCAGGGACGAAGGAGGAGATGGTTTTGCTGGCTTTCCCGATTGAGCAGAGAGCTGCGGCGAGAAACAATGCCGCTGCTCGGGTTTGCCCGTGAGAAGATAAAGCCGGCCGACTCCTGCTCGGCTGAGGCGGTGCCGGTCGCATGGGGGCACGAGCCAGCCGCCCTGGGCGCCAACGCGTGGAGAGGGAAGGAGCTGGTGGCGCCGGTAGCTGCTCGGTGGCACAGCCGACAGCTGCTCGGCGGAATTTCCCACCGAGACTCTGACTTTGGGTGCAAGTTTCTCCTTCTTCCCTCTATGACATGTGGGTCCCACCCGGGGTTTTAACCTCTGAAATTTACTCCTAATCACTGTTGTAAACAGTGAGCCCCATAATACCCCTGGTGATTCAAATTATTCACCCCTGAGCTATTTGAATTGAATAGAATTCCAATTGGGTTCGGTTTGAGTGAATTTCAGCACAAGTTCAGTTTCAAATTCAAATAAAGTTTGAATTCGTCCCACTTAGCTCATGTCAAGATCAACTCCAAATGGAGTGAAAATTGGTGTGTGAGCTCACAAAAATGTGCTGAATAAGCATATGCCTCCCACTTTTAAAGTCATGGGACCAAAACAGTTTGAATTTAAATGTGGTTTCAAACTGCCCTCTTTCTATCTATACCCAAAATGACCTCAAAAAGGTTTTGAATTTGGGTGAAACTTGGCATGGACATCCTTAGCAATGTGTAGGAGTTTTCATAAGTCCAGCCCACCTATATCACATGTGGGAAATACCACTTTTGCAATATGTGAGTTTGTTCTCTAATGAGCATGTTGATGGTGGTTACATGCTCTTCAACTGTGTTCATCATCTTTCCTCAAATGAGGTGTGTGGTGTGGTGATGAACACTTCAAATGTGTGCCAAAACTGAGGCCCTTACATTCCTCCCCCCTTAAAAGAATCTCGTCCCGAGATTATAAAAGAAGAGATAGCGATGTAGTAGGGACTTACCCGTGTTGAGAAGCCATAAACTCCGGGTAATTTGAGCGAAGGAATTCCTCACTCTCCCACGTCGCTTCTTCTATGGTATGGTTACTACAGAGGATCTGGTAGAACCACAACATTCTTTTACGCGTGGTTCGGGCTTTCTCATCAAGAATTTTCACCGGATACTCATCATATGTTAAATCCGGTTTCAGCTCGCCGATGTCTTTGGTAGGAACAGCAGCCGTATGCTTCAAACATTTTCGCAGTTGCGAAACATGAAAAACATCATGGACACCAGCAAGAGATGCCGGTAACTCCAATCGATACGCCGCTGGTCCGCACTTCTCGGTGATAGCATAGGGTCCAATGAAACGGGCAGCCAGCTTCCCTTTCACACCGAACCGGTGCACGCCCTTCATCGGAGACACACGTAGGTACACGTGTTCCACAACGTCAAAGTGCAACGGCCTACGCCTCTTATCAGCGTAGCTTATCTGCCGGGATTGAGCGGCCTTTAAATTGGCTTGAATTGTCCGAACGCGCTCTTCGGCGTCGTTCACCACATCAACCCCGAATGTGACCCTTTCACCGGACTCGCACCAATTTAATGGGGTGCGGCACTTGCGACCGTAGAGAGCTTCGTAGGGTGCCATCTTGATACTCGCCTGATAGCAGTTGTTGTACGAGAATTCTGCCAATGGTAGGTGATTATCCCAGTTCCTACCATGGTGGATGGCACATGCTCTCAACATGTCCTCCAGAACTTGATTCACCCTCTCTGTCTGGCCATCTGTCTGAGGGTGGTAGGCGGAGCTCCTAATCAGTTTAGTACCCAAAGCAGCGTGCAACTGCTCCCAGAAGCGAGATACAAACAATGCACCTCGGTCTGAGACTATGGTCTTGGGTACACCATGCAGGCATAGAATCCTGGCAATGTATAACTCTGCATATCGGTTGGCATGGAAATGTGTATGCACGGGAATGAAGTGAGCTGACTTGGTCAGTCAGTCAACGATCACCCATATGGAATCATGCTTGTTGGCTGTTAGGGGTAATCCCACAATGAAATCCATGCTCACATCTTCCCATTTCCATGCTGGAATTTTCAGGGGTTGCAGCAGCCCTGATTTCCTCATATGATCAGCCTTCACTCGTCTACACGTATCACACTCGGATACGTACTTAGCTACCTCCCGCTTCATCCGTGTCCACCAAAATTTCTTTTTCAAATCTTGGTACATTTTGTTGCTGCCCGGATGAATGGAGTACTTGGACAAGTGAGCTTCATCGAGGATCTCCTTTCTCAACTCCATATCCCGGGGTACGACTATGCGGTCATTAAACCACAGGGTCCCCTCATCATCTTTCCGGAAACATTTGATCTCCCCATTGTCAATCCGTCTCCGGAGATGTGCCATGCCTTTATCATTTTTCTGAGCTGCAATGATGTCCTCCCTAATAGTAGGGATGAGGGCAAGGTTGTACAGCGATCCATAAGGAACCAAGTATAAACTCGGCTCTTCCTCCTCCACCGGTGTAATGGTGAGGTGATGGACATGTGATTTCCGACTCAGCGCGTCGGCAACCACATTCGCCTTGCTGGGGTGGTAGTGAATCTCAATCTCATAGTCCTTGATTAATTCTAACCACCTCCGTTGCCTCATGTTCAGCTCCTTCTGGGTGAAAATGTATTTCAAGCTCTTGTGGTCGGTGTAGAGATGCACCAAATTCCCCAGGAGATAGTGCCTCCACATTTTCAGCGCCAAAATCACTGCAGCAAGCTCAAGGTCATGAGTGGGATAGTGCTGCTCATGGTTCCGAAGTTGGCATGAGCCATAGGCGACCACACGTCCTTCCTGCATCAACACGCAGCCAAGCCCAATACCCGACGCGTCACAATATACGTTGAAGGGCTTTGTTGTATCCGGCTGAGCTAAGACCGGGGCTGTGGTGAGATGCTTCACCAATGCTCGGAACGCTCCTTCACACGCCGTGTTCCAAACATATTTCGTCCCTTTCTTCAGCAACTCTGTCATCGGCTTAGCGAGCTTGGAGAAACTTGGAATAAATCTCTGATAGTATCCCGCTAACCCGAGGAAGCTTCTGACTTCATGGACTGAAGTGGGAGCTTTCCATTTCAGCACTTGCTCTATTTTGCTTGGGTCCACCGCAATGCCTTCCGCTGAGATGATATGTCCCAAGAATGGCACTTGGCTGATCCAAAATTCGCATTTGCTGAACTTGGCGTAGAGCTTGTGATCTCGCAATCGTTGAAGAACGATCCGAAAGTGTTCGGCATGTTCGGCTTCTGTCTTGGAGTAAACAAAGATATCGTCGATGAACACTACCACGAACTTGTCCAGCTCCGGCATGAACACCGAGTTCATGAGATACATGAAATGGGCTGGAGCGTTTGTGAGACCAAAAGACATGACGAGATATTCATATAGTCCATATCTCGTCGAGAAGGCCGTCTTCGGAATATCCTCCGCCCGGATTTTAATCTGGTGATATCCAGAGCGAAGGTCCATCTTGGAGAATACACTTGCACCCACAAGTTGATCAAACAATATGTCGATGCGGGGCAGTGGGTACGTATTCTTGATGGTGACGGCGTTGAGCGGCCGGTAGTCCACACACAGCGTCAGGGTTTCATCCTTCTTCTTCACGAGCAACGCCGAGCATCCCCAAGGCGAGGAACTCGGCCTAATGAAACCCTTGCTCAACAGATCATTGAGCTGTTCTTTCAGTTCCGCCAGCTCATTTGGAGCCATCTTGTATGGTCTCCGTGATATGGGCGTAGTCCCGGTTGCAAGTTCAATCTTGAACTCGACATCCCGCTCAGGTGGCATGCCCGGAAGATCATCCATGAACACGTCAGGATACTCCCGGACTACGGGGATGTCTTCTAACTTGAGAGCCTCAGCACTATTGATCGCTGAAACCTATCTGACTGGATTATCTAATAGGAGGGACTGTGGATGGTGTAATGGGGAGTTGAGGTGAACCGTCCGTGTTAAAGTTTCCAGGACAGCGCCATGGTAACTTATCCATGACATCCCCAAGATTGCATCAATCTTCTGCCCCCCTAAGATAATCATAGTGGTGGGATATATCTTCCCACCTAAGCACAGTGGTGCTTTTGGAACCATCAGAGTTGCTGAAATCTTTCCTCCCGGTGACCGGATCATATAAGGACACTCGGTTGGAAAGGTTTCCAGCTGATGCTGAGCCACATATGATGCACTAATGAAGTTGTGGGTTGCACCCGAATCGAACAATATTATGATGGCTTGATGGTTGAGAGTGAACGTACCCGCCAGCACGTTGTCTCCCTCCGGGGCGTCCTCATTGTCGAGGTTGCGGACGCCTCCAGTCCGCTGACCAACCTTCTTCACCGGAGGTCGGCCTCGAACACCGCCCTGGAGCTGGGCTTGCCCGCTGCTCTGCTGCCCCTGGGGACAGTCCTTCGCGAAGTGGCCTGCCTGGCCACACGTGAAGCAGGTGAAACGGGGCGGTCCCCCGCTGGTCGGTGGACGGAAACCCGGGGCGCGTTGTGGCAGTGGAAATGCCCGGGGTACCGTCTTCTGCTGTCTTGGTGGCGGCATCGGTGGACGGAACGGGGGTGCTTGGAACGAACGTCCCCCGAACTGTTGAGGCCGCGCCGGTGGATGCCACTGCTGCCCGGATGGTGTCCGATACACCATACGGTACTTCTGGGGAGCGCCACTCCCACCGCTGCTAGGTGGAGCGCTGCGCTTCCTCTGCTCAGCTGCCAACTCCCGCTGAGCATCCTCTTGCATGATCGCGGCATTGACCAAGTCGTTGAATGTGCCGCGATTCCACTGAACGAGATGTGTCTTCATTTCGGGGTGTAACCCCCGATAGAAGTGCTCCCGCTTCTTCTCCTCGGTGGAGATGTAGTCTGACGCATATTGCGCCAGATGGTTGAAGGCACGGGAGTAGTCATGGGCACTCCTCCCGCCCTGCTTCAGCTCCAAGAATTCTTGGAACTTCCTCTTCATGATCCCGGGAGGAATGTGATAGGCGCGGAACGCCTCCCGGAACTCTTGCCATTCCACGGCATGGCCAGCCGGACGTGAGGCGACATAATTCGCCCACCACGCACCAGCGGCACCGTGGAGTTTCTTTGCTGCAAACAGGGTCTTCTGCCGCTCCGTACACTGGAGCAGCCCAAACTTGGACTCGATGGTCCGCAGCCAGTTGTCAGCCTCCAGTGGTTCTTCAGCTTCAGTGAACACTGGAGGGTGCGTACTCATGAAATCCGAGTATGACACTTCCCGGGGCTCACGAGGCCCTCTATATTGACGTCCCCCCGCCTGGGACGAATTCTGCACGATCGTGCGGAGCAGGTCGGTCTGCTCCTCATGACCTCCCACCAGTGCCGCTATCACATCCGCTAGAGTAAGCGGAGGCGGCGGTGGTGGCTGCTGCTGCGGGGTGCTGTCGTAGGCCGGTGGCTGGGAGTCATCACCTCCCTGTTGGCTAGAGCCACCAACCTCGTGCATGGTCCTTGTACGAACCATCTGCAACCACACGACAATAATCATCAGTCCCGCAACATTTTGCATGCAGTCCAATATAAATGGGCGTAAAAACATTATGACAACAAAAACATGCGATATATCTCGTAAGTAGATAATGTAATAACTTTGCACAAGCTACACCATTATCAGACCAAATACAAACTAGTTACATCCAACTTGATGAACCTCCACTTTGGAAGCTCACCATAACTAGGTTTGGTCACCACGAGGTATTACTATCGCTTTGTCATCACGTATACCACCCTTAGGGTACAACACCCTCTCCAATGAGTTCAACTGTCATTCTTCTGTCAGAATGACCAGTTTCTACCTATTCCAAGTTTTGATCTGGTTCTGGGCATTTTCATGACTCAAGTTGAATACCAAAGTTAAAGTTAACTTCAGTTCTTCCCAACGAGTATTCAATTGCCCCCAGATCAGCCTTGGTTAAAAAGTTATGCTAATTCAAAGTCAGCAGAATTTCTGGAAGAATTTTTAACAGCACCTCCCTTGGAAGTTGCTGTTTTCCATTCGAGTTTCCACTGAAATCTGTGCTGAAACTTCAGAAACTTTGAATTGCAAAGATATCACACATCTTCTACTCTTTCTAAGGAGGTATCATATGAAATTTTTGGGTTTTGATACTGGGAGTTATCATTGAAAAACAAAACAGTTCAGAGAATGTTCTACTCTGTCCTGGTTCTGGACAGTTCACATTCCTCTGGGATTTTAGCCATCTTAAGGTGAGTTTCAGCTCTGGAAGTCTACAACAAAGTTGTAGAGTACTTAAATACCTTTCCAGAACTATATAGCACACCTCTCTGGGATAGAAGACCTGTGAGTTATGCCCTGTTGAAGATCAGCAAACTTGCTGTCCAAAACAAAGCACTCTGTTTTCAGTCTTTTTGGAACTACACTCATCACTATCCCATTATTATACCCAACCAGGGCCCTAAATGTTGAACCTATAGATTTTAATTCCTTGTTATCATTATTTTCATGCATATGCCTACAATAACTCCGTACTACGTTCCTCACAAAAGAAAATCCTAACCGGATCATACCGGCATTTACGTCTCAAGTGTGGCACTAAACGGTCTCTCGCACACGTTTTCTACACGGATACATACGTGGTTAGTACCTGAAGAAGACCACACAATGATGGTGCACTCAAAGGTTGTTCATTTCAGGCATTTCCATATTTAAAAGTAAATACAAACGCCCGTATCATTGCCATACGGCCGTCCTTGAGCTAGGTCACGTCTCAAGGTACGTGATCGTGTTTCAACACCACACGATGGGGAACCCGAGTATGTCATGAACGGGTCGTCACGGATGGGAATGTTATCAACCCAACAGATACCACCTACTGCCCTGCAGGGCACGCCGATGGCAAGCGCTGCGTATGTCCTCCTGGGCTATTTCCAGACGAACACACTCGCGTTACTGACCACGGGATGGGGTCTCCACTTACTTGCCTAATGCACGCTAGGGATCAGCGTTTCATATGAACTCAGGGACATGACGAGTCCAAGAGGTTCATATTGACGTCTCGCACCAAGCTGTGAGATCAATCCCTGAACCACGTTCCTCGTCAGGGGGAGCTAACCGAAATTGAACCGCTTTCGGTGGCGTTCCTTACCATACTTACCAGAGCGTAGGTGCGTCGTTACATAATTGAAATTCAGAATTATAACACATAAGTTCGTCTTTGCCACTTTAAGTAACTATGCTAGTATAGTCCTTACTTGGGCAGCTACCGAATCCTCACCGTATACCTAAGTTTTCCCCATAATGCAGTCCTTAAGTACTGTGCTATCCCCACTGCAGCTCTGATACCAGGCTGTGGCGGACCGGAATCTGCTCATCCAGGATCGCAGAGGGTGGTGCCGCGCGATGCGACACCCGACAGCACACGTCATAAGAACATAATATATTACATGGGAAAAACAACTGGAACTGTACAAACAGGTACAAACTTCAGTTACAACTATTGTTTATATTACACAGCGGAAGTCTACACTATACAACTCATGCCCGCCTATCTAGCAAAAGTTGGTTGCCCAGCCCTAGGGCAACCCACACTAGCTGCACTCCTCAGCTCAGCGCGGCGTGTACGGCTCCCACTCAGCCGTGGTCCCCGACGGAGGGTAACCCTCGCCGGTGGACTCGTACCCCGAGTCCGTGGGTGGCTCCTCACCTGAAAAACACTTTAAGCAGCAACCGTGAGCATGAAGGCTCAGCAAGGCTTAACCGACTCACCTAAGCATGAAACTCTACATGAGGTGTACCATGACATAGGATAGCAATGTTGCAGCAAATGGACACGCCTACAAGTTCATCCTTAGTTCAACTTTTAGCAACAAGTTAACAGTTCAAGAATCGGAAATTTAGTAAGCCATATTTGGTGGCACACATGTAGCAATGCAATTATATCAATCAGCAATATTGAATCATCATATTCCATACATTAGCCTACGTCACGACTCAGTGACCAAGTGGTACTCTTCACCGAGAGGGACGGCGAATCGACTCGATATACACCTGCAGGGAAACCCAAAGAGCACGTCACGTACACCCACCCGTGGAGCTGCACAGCATGCTCACTCGATGTCGTACGGGACAACCTTTCACCCAACAGCCCAAACGTCGAACCGGTCGCACCGAAACGAGCAGGAGGTTCCCCACACGGAGCATCTCTCTATGCCCGTTGGCAGATTTCCACCTTGCTGCCCTCAGCATACACCTATAAATCGGTGCGTTATGCCTCGACGCCCGGAGGTTTAGGCTACATCAGTTTATCGGGGCCCATATATCCGATATGCCTTCGGTACGTTCAAACTTGATCAGCGTGGGCCGCACACGGATTGGTCCTCAATCGACACGGACAGGGCTGCACACACAATACTCCCTCTTGCTGCGCCCTAGCCCCTGCCTAGTCTCATTTTCATTACTAAAGTGATCTCACATCACTCAACCGAACCCGTGTGTCCCAAGCCTATCTCGCGAGTAGATTCCAACTACTCGACTTGTACCGAAGCCCTATAAATCTGTAAGCATAGCTTGTCTACTCGAGGTCCTTGACACTACCCTCACTCTTAAGGGAACCTTTTGGTCATGCAAGAGGGGTTCCATCCATCCTACACCTAATGCACAATCATACTTCATATGACACATATAACCAAAGTAAAACTTATAAAAAGGTTTATGCAAACCGGGGCTTGCCTTGTTGCTGCTGGTCAGTAGTTAGTTCTTCGTCCGGAAGAAGGAAATCCAGCACTTCCGGGGTCTCTTCTTCAATGGATACACGTTGAATACAATACTACATGTAAATTTAAATGCAATGTGTGAACTTAAATACATAATTGCTAATAGCTCGGCGACGTGCCGCGGCCTCGGTTGAGGTTCGACACCATCGACCGTGGTTTCTAAACCCGCCAACACCTCGAACAAACGGCCCTACAGCATCAGTGTACCTCTAGGAAGCTCGACAAGGTGTCAATAGGGTTCAGGGATGGCGGCAAGTCGGTCGGCACCGTGTGACCGATCGTGCCCGCCATGACCGCCCTCGATCGAGCTCGAAATTCGTCACTCCTAGACAGTTTCACGCTACGGATGCAGAAAAGAACTTGATCGCCGGCTAGTCCAGCGTCTATGTGCAAGATTTGATGACCTCCGAAAGATCATAGAGCGAGAATTTAAAGAAACTGTACCAGAAGTTCGGTTTACGGTCGCCGGAGCAAAAACTGGAAATTCTCTGCGGATTCTTTACGGTTGGCTTCCAAACTTGGAGGAGAGCAGCACGATGGTCGCGCGCTCCTGTTGCCTCTCTCGCTGGACCGTGAAAACGCCTGTGGAACGCTGCCCACGGGCGCCTGACTCTCGGCTGAGGCTAGGTCACCGCGGTGGCGATCGTCTTTGGGCAAAGGAGGTCGGAGCTCGCAGTTTCTGGCGTTGGAGAGGTGGAGTGCGAGCTCAGGTGGCTGTCTAGCAGCTCAGGGACGAAGGAGGAGATGGTTTTGCTGGTTTTCCCGATTGAGCAGAGAGCTGCGGCGAGAAACAATGCCGCTGCTCGGGTTTGCCCGCGAGAAGATAAAGCCGGCCGACTCCTGCTCGGCTGAGGCGGTGCCGGTCGCGTGGGGGCACGAGCCAGCCGCCCTGGGCGCCAACGCGCGGAGAGGGAAGCAGCTGGTGGTGCCGGTAGCTGCTCGGTGGCACAGCCGACAGCTGCTCGGCGGAATTTCCCACCGAGACTCTGACTTTGGGTGCAAGTTTCTCCTTCTTCCCTCTATGACATGTGGGTCCCACCCGGGGTTTTAACCTCTGAAATTTACTCCTAATCACTGTTGTAAACAGTGAGCCCCATAATACCCCTGGTGATTCAAATTATTCACCCCTGAGCCATTTGAATTGAATAGAATTCCAATTGGGTTCGGTTTGAGTGAATTTCAGCACAAGTTCAGTTTCGAATTCAAATAAAGTTTGAATTCGTCCCACTTAGCTCATGTCAAGATCAACTCCAAATGGAGTGAAAATTGGTGTGTGAGCTCACAAAAATGTGCTGAATAAGCATATGCCTCCCACTTTTAAATTCATGGGACAAAAACAGTTTGAATTTGAATTTGGTTTCAAACTGCCCTCTTTCTATCTATACCCAAAATGACCTCAAAAAGGTTTTGAATTTGGGTGAAACTTGGCATGGACATCCTTAGCAATGTGTAGGAGTTTTCATAAGTCCAGCCCACCTATATCACATGTGGGAAATACCACTTTTGCAATATGTGAGTTTGTTCTCTAATGAGCATGTTGATGGTGGTTACATGCTCTTCAATTGTGTTCATCATCTTTCCTCAAATGAGGTGTGTGGTGTGGTGATGAACACTTCAAATGTGTGCCAAAACTGAGGCCCTTACAAATTTGAGCCATATTCCACTCCTATGTGACAATGAGAGTCCCATCAAGATTGCTCACAATCCCGTGGAGCACTCTAGAACCAAACACATTGATATCCGTCAACATTTCCTGTGAGATCACTCTATAAAGGGAGATATTGTTATCTCTCATGTTAGGAGTGAGAAGCAATTGGCGGATATCATCACCAAACCCCTTGATGAGAAATGTTTTTGTGACCTAAGGAGTGAACTAAATATCCTAGATTTTCAAAATGTTGCTTGAGACGGGCACATCTGTTTGTTACATGTATATAACCTTCAAAAATTGCATGCTTTCAAAATTCTACCATAATCTCTCTTACTCTATGAAAACTATGTTCAAACAGATTCTTTGTCAAATATGGTCATTATTTGTTTGATGTATGCTTACTGACCATGTTTGTCAAAGAAATTTGCAAAAACTTGTCCAAAAAGGATCATATTCTTGAGCTAAAATTCAAATTATATAAAATTTCAGCTTATAGCCGGACTAGTCCACCCATGGGACGGAAAAGTCCGGGCTGTCTAGGCAGGACTTCTCAGTGGACAAGTCCAAACCAGACTAGTCCGCCTGGGAGGCCGGAGAAGTCCGGCACCGGAGAAGTCTGGCTCTGGTCCGTCGACCGGACTTGTCCGTGCATCAGGTCGGACTAGTCCGACCCCTGGGCACTTAACCTCCCAGGGGCGGACAGACCACCCCTCTCTCTTCACTCTGAACTCTCAACTCTCTCTCTAAGCGGGAACCGCCCCCCATTGGCGATTTTTGCTTTTCTCCACCAAAAATATCATCCAATCCACGGATTAGAGCCCTAAGGAGTGCGGAAATCCTTCCCTGTGCTTCGTTGCTCAAGTTTTGCTTCCGATTTCATCACATTTGGAGATTTGAAGAGGTATTCTTGACGTACCCAAAAATCTCTCCTTTTCTTCATTCATAGGTTTTTTGCTAGAAACCTCTTCACAAATATTATTCCTCAAGTCACTGCGATCGTATCCTAGGAGTATTGCGATTTGATTCGAAGTCTTAGCGAAAAATTGTTAGGGTTAGGGTTCTTCCTGTGTAACCCGGACTAGTCCGGTTTCTAGGCGGACAAGTCCACTCTCGGGCGGACTAGTCCGGCCCCTTAAGAGACAAGTCCGGTCTACACAGAACAAACCCCAACTTTATCCATTTTTAGTGAATTCTTTCACAATATTCCACTTCCTTGACCTCCTATCTCTTGTCTCTCAGGTGATATGTCGGACTCCGACCACGACTCCCCTCTTGAAAATCCTGCGGCCGAGGAGGCTTGACAAGCCCTCCATCAGCATTGCCGAAGAGAGGGCGGCAAAGGAAGCTCAAGCGGCTAAGGATGCCGTCATTCGAGAGGCAAGGACAAAGAAAATACATGATCTTGAAGAGCAGGCACAGATTGCAAAAGCCGTTGAAGAATCCTTGGCGGATCAATGGAAGAAGAAAAGGGCTGAATGTGAAGCCCATAACTCTCAAGCTGCTAGTGCCGTAGAGCCCAAGAGGAAGAAGCTGGTCACTTTGGGAGAGAAAGAGCGGGACAAAGAGAAGGAGAAAGAAACCGAGGGTAGGGTTCTCCGTGACCCAAAGAAAGGCAAGGCTCAACTTCCTGAGGAGCCCAAGAACAAAAAGGCAACTGCCAAGGCACCGACAAAGAGGGCAGGAGGCCACGTAATCAGGAGAAGGGGCAACTGAAGCCCATCGGTCCCCTAAAGATGGCTGCCCCTGCTAGAGATCCAAACCGTCAGCCCAACACTGCAGCATATGTGTTCAAAGGGAAGGGTGCTGAGAAGGCAAGAAGGCTGAGAATGGATAAAGTCTATGATTATGAGAAGAACACAGCCGACCCTAGGTTTTGGTGCGACTTCCATTGTGACTACTACCGCCTGGTATACTTGAAGATGAAGACTCCACTCGCTCAAGCTCAATGGGTGGATTGGGACTACATGGCCAAAAGGAAGCATAAAGATTTTTATGCCGTGATTGAAGCCACAGAGCGCCATGGAATCAAGGAAATCATGAGTTTCAAGTATGATTGGAACACTGAAGTGATTGTGTAGTTTTACACCACCGTGTATTTCTCCACCTACGGTGACCGAAAGGTCACTTGGATGACTCATGGAGAGCAATACTCAGCCACATATGAGAAGTTTGCTCATATACTTGGCCTCGAGGAGCACCTGGACCATGAGATCATCGTTTCCAACCTCAGGGAAGTGGATAGGGATCAGCTCGACTACATGTTTCCTAGTCATGTTCCCTATGAGGCTGGGCTTGCTAGGAACATCAAGCCATTTTATAGTATCCTCAACCAGATTCTGAGGAGATCAATTGCCCCTAAGGATGGAGATGCGGGGGTGATTCAAGGAAACTTAAGGCATCTTCTCCTGTTGATTGATGGTGAAGAGAAGTTCAACCTCGTTGAGCACATCTATGACGACATCTTCAACATCTCTCACACTCCCAACCGCTCATGTGGGTATGCACCATATATTATGTGCTTAATTGACAAGGTGTCGGGGCTTGTCTTCATCAAGGATGTGACTCATCGACCGCTCCGTCCTCAGCTGCCCCCAATTGTGCCAGAACCTTCCAGAAGGAAGAATGCTCAACCTCCTTCCAGCTCAGTGGCTCCTCCTAGCTCAGTGGCTCCTTCATCACCTCCTCCGCAGTCGATCAGCGGATTCTTCAAGTGCTTCAACGCGCTCTTCGCCTCTTGTCGCCGTGTGGAGGTCCGGACTCGATGCATGGAGAGGCGTCAGGAGAAGTACCTCAAGGCTGTGTATGACAAGCTTGAGGTGCCTATGTCTCCTCCCGAGGAGAGTGATGGAGAGCTCACTCCTTATCCAGAGTTCACTGCTGATGAGCTCACCCAGTTCACGTAAGATGGAAGCTCTTCCAAGGCCGTGCCTCCATCCACCACCGCCGACGATGAGGAAGATGATACGGAGGCCACAGAGAGCGAGTTTGAAGAAGAAGACGATGAAGATGACGAGTAGACTTAGGCGTATCTTCTTCCTTTTTCCTTTTTGGTGCCTTGATGCCAAAGGGGGGAGATGGAAGAGGATATCTTTTTATCATCTCCTAGTCTTGTATAGATCCTTGGACATGACTATCTATGTTTTATGCATTTGTGTAAGACTATGTGTGGATCCTTATGCTTAAAATTAATCACTGTTGCCCTTTCTATGTTTTATTGGCTTGTCACATTTTTTCAGCACAACATGTAGGCACCCCACCATAACATGTGAATGTATGTCAACTCCCCTCTTTTACTGTTGCATACATCCAGGGGGAGTTATGCATACGTACATGTGTTATGAAAGTCAAATTTTTACCTCTTATGTTGAAACTTAATGTGTTGTCATCAATCAGCAAATAGGGGGAGATTGTAAGTGCATATAGGTATCCCCGTGGGTTTTGGATGATTGATGATGACGATTAAGAGACTAATGAGCTGAGATGATCATAAGCACATGATATTTTCAAGGTGGACACCTAAACTCTCAAAAAGGAAAAGGATGAAGAACAGCGTCGAAGACTCGAAGAGTAGAAATTAGGGTTTAATTTGAGTCTTTGGTAGGCTAGCCGTGTTAGAGTGAGAGTGTGTGTGTCAAGTGCATTGAGATCATAGAAGAGAGCTCAAAGCGTTAGAAGTGTCAAATCCTTAGTGGAGAGTGCTAGTGAGATAAACCCAAGTAGGCCGGACTTGTCGGGGCCAGAGGCCGGACTAGTCCAGAGTCCTACGGCTTAGTCCGTTTTTGGGTGGACGAAGAGTTCTTGACTGAGTTTGGACTTGTCCGTTTTGAGACGGACTAGTCCGGTTCTCTCTTGGTGAGAGTGTTTGGGGATTAAGTCTTGGTAGACCGGACTTGTCCTCCTCAGTGGCCGGACTAGTCTGGGCTAGCCAGACTTGTCCGTTTTCACCCGGACAAAGAGTTCCTGTGTGAGTTCGGGCTAGTCCCTATGGCTGTAAGATGAGAGCTCCCACGGCTAAGTCTTGATGGACAAGACTTGTCCGCCATAGTGGCCGGACTAGTCCGGGTCCTCCAGACTTGTCCGTTCTCACCCGAACAAAGAGTCCCTGTGTGAGATCGGACTAGTCTGTTGTAATGCGGACTAGTCAAGAGATTTGTGAACGTTTGAAATTTGAACGTTGGGGAGTATTTGGCTTTGTGATGTCAGTGGTCCCCACAGACCAGACTAGTCTGGGGTCCTGACCGGACTAGTCTGGACCTTAGTTGGTGGCAACGGTTGGCTGTCGGGACCTCTATAAAAGGAAGTGCCCCGACTTCATTTGAAGTAAACTGGAACCCTAGCGCCGCCATAGCCATCCTTAAGCCTCTCTAAGCCTTCTCTATTGCCTACTCACCCTCTAGAAGCAATTCTTGAGTGGATTTGGGTGCGTGAGGAGAGGAGAAGGAAGAACTTCGTGTTTTGGCTCTTGGAGTGATCTCGTGCACTTGGTATGAGCCTTTGTGACCTGTGGCTTGTGAGACTCGTGAAGTTTGTGGAAGTGTTCAAGTGGGAGCCTCAGATTGTGAGCATACCCAAAGATTTTGTAAGTTCACCCTTGAGATAGTGGAAGAACCGGGTTGACCTTAGTGGCAACTTGGTGAGAAAAGGGTTGTTAAAACCCGGTCCTTTGTGGACTCCTCAACAGGGACGTAGGTTCCTGAGTGGAATCAGACCTCGGGAAAAATCTCCGTGTCTCTCTTGCATTTACATTTCCTCGATCATTAAAATTGCTTAGGGTTTGTTTTGACCATTTAGCTCTTCTAGTGTTTCTTATTACAATCTTGCAATCCTCTGCTTTAACTTGTCACACTTGTCATATTAGATTGCTAGATAGTTTATCTGCATTTCAATAAAATAAAATCTGAAGAAAAACCAATAAAATCAAGTTTTTAGGTTTTCCAGCAGGCTGACCGGACTAGTCCGCCCCTGAGCCAGACTAATCCAGCCCCTGTGTTCTAATCTTGTAATTAGGTCATTTCAGGTAGTTTAGCCTATTCACCCCCCTCTAGGCAACTTTCTGTGATCCGTATAGATCTCACATCGCTGGCCAAGGATATAATGCCTCAAAATCTTCAAGGCATGTACCACGGCTGCAAGTTCCAGGTCATGTGTAGGGTAATTAAACTCATGTTTCTTTAATTGCCTCGATGCATAGGAAACCACTTGTCCTCCTTGCATGAGCACACATCCAAGCCCTTGTCTTGATGCGTCACAATATATATCGAAACTCTTGCTCACCTCCAGCAGTACCAAAACCGGCGCTGTTGTTAATCTCTTCTTTAGGTCTTCAAAGCTGTCTTGACACACTTGTGTCCACTGAAATGCTTTTCCTTTCATCTGCAATTCCATCATAGGCTTCACTATTTTGGAGAAATCCTTGATGAACCGGCGGTTGTATCCAGCCATCCCAAGGAAACTCCGAATATCCCTCACATTCTGCAGTTGGTTCCACTTCAAAACATCTCCCACTTTTCCGGGATCAACTGATACTCCTCCTTCGGAGATAATGTGGCCTAAGAATGATATCTCCTTTAGCCAAAATTGACAGTTTCTGAACATAGCATACAACTGATGCTCTCGCAGTTTCTGTAATGTCAATCTCAAGTGTTCCTCATGCTCTTCCTCGCTTTTTGAATAAACCATGATATCATCGATGAAAACCACGACGAACTTGGGCATGTACTCCATGAAGACCTTATTCATGAGGTACATAAAGTATGCAGGTGCATTTGATAATCTAAATGACATAATGGTATATTCATACCAACCATACCCTGTTTGAAATGCAGTCTTGAGTATGTTGGAGGGCTTAATCTTCAGCTGGATGTATCCCGACCAAAGATCAATCTTGGAGAAAATTTGGGCACCTTTCATTCGATCGAACAAGTCCTCTATGCGGGGCAGCGGGTACTTATTCTTGATCGTCACCTCATTGAGAGACCTATAGTCCACACACATCCTTTGGGTCCCATCTTTTATGTCCACGAAGAGCACGGGGGCTCCCCACGGTGAAGAGCTTGGGTGTATAAAACCCTTTTCTAGCTGCTCCTAAATTTGCTTCTTGAGCTCCACTAATTCATTACCAGGAATCCTATACGGCCTCTTCGCTATAGGTGCAGTTCCGGGTACTAAATCAATGGCCAATTCAATGTCCCAGTCAAGTGGCATACCTGGAAGTTCTTCCGAAGACACATCTGAATATTATCGAACCACAGGAATGCTTCCCAATGTCGCTTCTTCGATGTGGTTCAGCACTGCTTTCTCCGTTGTAGGTTGGGCTGCCTCGAACTCAATACGAGTACCGTGCTCACTCGTCGACTGCACGATCCTCTAATCACATTCACTCCGTCGTGCTTGCTTAACCAATCCATTCCAAGTATTATGTGAATCGCTTGGGAATCCAAGACAATAAGGTTGGCGAGAAAATTTACCCCCCTTATTTTAATGCTTACTCTCGGAATAGAAATCAGAATTGAAAGAATATATTTCCCAACTATATGCATCAAGGTGTATGAACTAAGCAACTTCTTTTATTAATATCAGCCTATGTGAGGATGTGAACACGCGCCAAAGCATCTCACATCTCTCCACTATGTGTGGATGTGGACATTCGTCGAAGCGTTCCACAACTCACACTAAGCACACAAACACAAGCAATCATCATGAAATTTCAGCACACCACTCTTATTTGACTTACTGCGATCTAAACGTTCCTATTACAGCTTATTCAATGGGAAAACTAAACTTAATCGTGAGAATCGGTGCTGTTCTCGCTGTGTGACGCGGGTGGTCCATACATGGGCACACGCCATGGTGAGTTGGCAGTCCATGTAGGGATAGATGATGCTGGTGCTCCATTTGTTCTTGCGTTGGCACGAGTCTCCTCTTGTTTTCCAGCAAGTACAACTTTTTGCGGAAGTAGCGGATCTCTTCTTGTGCGCTTGCATAGCGGTTTCCTAACTCCACGAGCATCTTCTGAGACTTGTCAGCGGCTTGTGGGTTGGAAAGAGATCCTCCATAGGGTCCAATGATCTACCTTGTACCACTCTTCCGATATGGGTGCAGCTCAAATGTAGTGTTCTCAAGCTTCCCACGAAAAGCGTAGCACAGTCCGGAGAGTGCATCCCATGCAGCATCATCAATAGCTTCTGCCCTTGTAGCTCTCCATGTGGGTGCAAAGTGCCGGGTGACAACCCTACCGTTAGATAGGATGGTTACTTCAGCCTTCCGCTTTTCATGTCCGAGACGAGGGACTTTCTTGAGGAGATACTCTGGGTATAAGCTGCAGCAATCCAGAAATTCTTTGAGCTCCTTGGATATGTGTCCTCCTTCCATTCCGTCGGACCGGAATTCTTGAACTGAATGGTTGGCCCATTCATCACCTTCATTCTCGGCCTCAGCAGGGAGTGGCTCCTCTTCGGTTTCATCTCCTTCCGACATAGCTTCATCAGGCTCCACGGAGTGTAAGCCCGCGTGAAAGGCTTCCTGGGTGCGTACCAATGCCGTTCTTGTGGATCATCTTTCATGTCGTCTTCAAATGGTTCCACCTCTTCCGGATCCTCTTCCTCATGCACAGAGATATTGACTTCATCTTGGTCATGAGGTTCCATCTTCACCTCCCCCAATATGGTCCATCGGACACCTCAATTGGGTTAAGTGCACTTCCACGTGGCGGTGGACGAGTTCTCATACGTGTCGTGTTCCTAGTGACCGGCATCTATAGAGAAGACATGAGAATCTTAGAGAAGAGGGTAAATAATCCAAAATTTTTTGCAGCTATTAGGCAAGAAGACAGAGGGTGTGGCTGTCCACAAGAAAAGAAGAAAGGGGGCTGAAAATAGCACTTTGCGGTGGCTGAGTTGACAAATAAAGTGCAGCAGCAAGCAATTTTCGAGAATAACAGTTTAGAGGGGTGTTCCTATGTGTTTCAAAGTTTCCATTCTATCTAGGCTTGCGTCCTATGGTCAACGTGGCTCTGATACCAATTTTTGACACCCGGTTGTATGTCCAAGTGAATGCATATGTGTGTCCAGGATGTTCATCACACATACACATGTATTCCACAAACTGAATTCAGAATACAACCATGTACGAATAATGTTTAAGTACTTTATTACATTGACTCAATGTCTCACTCATGAATATCTAACTTATTCTTGCAGCGGAAGACTCTAAACGACAGCGGAAAAATGACTAAAACAGCAGGCCCAACTTCAACTCCACAGGCATGTTGACGGTAGTGCGCACGTCTAGTACTCCACATATTCCTCGAAGTACTCTTCTCCTGTAGCTGATGTATATGTGGGAATGCAAGGGTGAGTACATGTCGTACTCAGTAAATGCGTGAAAGATATGACATGTAGATTACAACATGGTAGGCAATAAAAAGGCTCATTGCAGCAATCAAATTTTATTTTACAAACAAGGTAAAAACAGCATCTATTTCTAGGTGAGTTAAATCCCAATATAACCAAGTAAAACATCAACATTCCTTCATCATAATTCACCATTTATCGTGTATTAACCATCCATTATTCTTTCTCAAGTTCATCTCATGCTCATAAATATTCATAACCATCTCATATTCATATAACCGAAACCAAACTGATTGTTATGACCCAAAACAGTCCTAAAACCAATCCCAATGACCATACCCAAGTTTCCATCCCAAGTTTTGCCTCTAATCATGGAAGTTGGCCAGGTGCTTGTGACCGGAAGCACGGCTCTCATGATAGTTTTACGCTCTGCAGAGGTGACCCCACTTTACCAACAAGTTTGTGATTTCGTCACCCGTCGGCGACTAGAAAGAAACCTCCATTATACCAGTACACAACCATCGGTGTATAGCCAATAGATCACAAAATAGCCTTTACAAAGGGGCTACTAGGATGTACGGACCCACTGAGGTTTCACCGGCGGGCTCGAATCTCCATTCTCCCACCCACGGGCCCCCTCTTGTGCCATGCAGTTCCCAGGGCAGTCCTTCTCGACCCCCTTTCCACGCTCCATCCAACGGTCCATAACGAGCTAGCAACAAACCTAATTAGTCAGCTAAGCCGCACCCATATATGGCCTTGTGGTCGCACTGTTTTCCTGGCATGTGCTCGCTTGAACCGGTCCTTAGATCTACGGCAAGTAAACCACCATCTCATTCAGCAACATCCACGAACCAAGCTTGCCTAGATCTCCCCGATTCCATGCTAGTTAACTTCATCAAGTTCTCATCCTCATTATTCATATGAGTGCAGTAGCTAACCATGTTTTAATTCAGCTTCCCGTATTTCGTAAATTAAGCGAAGCAAAAAGGAAAAACGACCATACCCGACACATCAACTTTCCCGGCGATAAGGATGGTCAACAAAACTAGTAAACTCCTATAAAAATGGTGTCCCATCAAGTTGAATCAAGCATACGAGTTTTCGCAAGCAAAATAGTTTCAAAACATGGGATCAATATGGTCAAGGGGCACTTGCCTTGCTCTCGTGGTTCGTGTTGCTCAAGCGTCTCAAAGTCTTGGTGCTGTAGTTCCTCGTAGACAGCCTATTGAGCTTGTCCTTCTACTTACGACCATGCACATACAAAATTTACAGCAATCAATCATCATTCACAAACTTTACTCAATATGCAATGGGGTAGATGAATGCAAATCCTATGGTGCAGTTTTATAAAACCAGTTTGTTCGTGTTCTTGCATGTTTTAATGGGCTTTCATGGGGTTTTATGATGAACAAGGGTGTAGGGATCAAGTGTGGATGTGGTAATGATCTTGACACAAGATGTAGATCAATTCCACCGTCAAAAATTGACCAAAACATGATCTGTCCACATGCCAAAAGTTTCTACTCGAAGGGGTGAAGAAAACGGGTGCGTAGAAACAGCAGCGACGTTGTAAGAGGGGTAATGAAGACCTACATCACTTCCTCCTTGCAGCAGGGCCTCCCTCCTTGAAATGGCAGTAGTGTGGGATTTTTCTGCGGGGAATTAGGGTGGGGCAGAACGTCGGGCTTCTTCTCCGGCGACGGCGAGGTGTGATGGGGCTCGACAGGGGGGGGGGCAGCGGCCAATAGCAATAGGGGGGCGGCTGGGGGGTCATATTTATATGGGGGGAAAAAGAGAGTCCTACGGGTGGAAACAAAGAGTCCTAGCAAGATGGGAGTCAACCAAAGAGTCCTAGGGGTGGAAACAAAGAGTCCTAGCAAGATGGGACTCAACCAAAGAGTCCTAGAGGTGGGTGATAGGGTTTCCCCCCCCCCCCCCTCAAGGCTGCGGCCAAGGGGTCTCCACCCTAATTGGTTCTGCCAATTTGGGGGAAAATCCCCCCCAAACATGGGGGAAATTCCCCCTAGGGGAATTTCGGGGAAATTTGAGGAAATTTTGGATGGCTCAATTTAGCTATTTTATTTCTATTTCTCTCCATTTCTATGTTCCTTTCTCCATTTCTATATTCCTTTCTCCATTTCTATATTCCTTTCTCCATTTCTATGTTCCTTTCTCCATCTATATTCCTTTTAAATGCTTCTCTACATGAAAAATGTATGCAATGCATGGTAGTGAAATTGAGGGTGTTACATCCGGGCAGCAATAAAATGTACAAAGATTGATTCGACAGAGGATCGCTGTTCGTAGCGCGTTTTTGGCAACAGCTACACATCCTTGGGAACAAAATTGATTCGAAGCTCCGCGTATCACCCTCAAACCGATGGGGAAACTGAGAGGGTGAATCAAATACTTGAAGATATCTAGGAGCGTGTGCCATCCACCACGGTAAAAACTGGGATGATCACTTACCGTTGGCAGAGTTCTCATACAACAACGGTTATCAAACGAGCATCAAAATGGGACCATATGAATCTCTCTAAGGCCAGAAGTGCCGCACACCATTGAATTGGTGCGAGTCCGGTGAAAGAGTAAAGTCTGAGGTTGATCTTGTCAACGAAGCTAGAGAGAGAGTTTGGATAATACAAGAGAACCTCAAAGCTGCTCAATCTCGTCAAAAGAGCTACGCGGATCAGAGGCGTCGACCGCTGCTGTCGGTACCCTCAATACCGGGTACCCCCACGCACAGGAGAAAACCGCCTAAGGACCTCACTCCCTCCGCAGGGGTGAGCTCCGAAGGCACCACTTGTCCGTCAGGGCTGGGCCTCCCCTGTCCTCAGAGGCGAGCCCCGGGCCTGCCACGTGGCCAGCAGAGCCGGGCCTCGCCGCCTTCGTAGGGGTGAGCTCCGAAGGCGCCACGTGTCCAGCAGGGCCGGACCTCCCCTCTCCTCAGAGGCGAGCCCCGGGCCTGCCACGTGGCCGGCAGTGCCGGACCTCACACCCTCCGCAGTGGTGCGCTCCGAAGGCGCCACGTGCCGTGCTGCCCACCCCGGCTCGGTAGGCAGCAGGAGTAAAGGCACGCCATGCCTTGTCCGATCAAGACATTCAATACCCGTGCCTTCCCAAGACGCGGAGACGCGGAGCACGCCCCGGTCAGGTGGCACTGTGACCAGTCGTGTCACAGTGAAGACAAGCACACCATGTCAGAAGCTGTTGACCAATAAATACGGCGACAAGACATGCCCTGCCATCCCTGCCATCATCAACCAGTACGCCTAGCTTGTGGCACGGGCAGGACGGCAGAACGACGACTAAGAAGCTATTGCCAGAGACGACTACCAGCATTCACTGCAAGACATGGTAGATGGCAGGAAACCCCCCCCCCCCCCCCCCCCCCCCGGGGCCACCTGTCAGGCCCCGGGGCCCACCTTGTAAGCCGCCCGAGCCTTGAAGTATAAAAGACCCGGGTTGGCAACGTTGCAAGGGGCTCGGACATTTTAGGGTTCGGCATTTGGGCAACTCAGCTCATCCATATCGCCAAGCTTAGAACTCCGGTTCTAAGCTCTGAGAAATACAGCTGCCGTGGACGTAGGGTGTTACGCTCTGGCGGCCCGAACCTCGTAAAAATCCTTGTGTCAATCCTCTCACAACCAACGTGACCTCCCAAGAGAACTAGCCCCTCCAAAAAAGAACCTCCGCGGGTTGCTCCCGAAGCAGGCCCGAGGGAAGTGTCGACGGCACACTTCGACATTAGGCGTGCCAGGAAGGGGGCTTTTTTCTCATGAGATAGGTCTGTCCAACGAAGATGACCAAGCCTCCCTCAGCGGCTGGCTCTTTGCGCCCTCATTCCCGGCGAACGATGACCAGTGAGGGTCATGTCTCGACATGCCCAGGGAGGAGTGTGTTGAGACAGGTTGGGAGCCCGCGTCGGACTCCAACAACACGGACTCCTACTCAAGCAAGTGCACTAGCTGCCACACGAGCGCTCCTGCGCAGTCCGCCTGCTGTGGACGCTCTCCAGGGGGCCGCCCAGCAGTGGATCCGCGACGTCGACCACCTCATCGCTGCTGCCTTCAACCCTCCACTGCGACGGGGATGACGGCCTGGTCAACCAGATGTGTCGCTGTCACGCAAACCAACGGTTGGCAGGCAGACGGTAGACTCCCGTTCTACCTGGCTATCAACGGTGGACCTGAGGATAGAGCTGGAGCGACGTCGCTTGGGGGAAGATGGTCGCGTGACCATCGAGCGACAGCAGAAAGGGCGTCGCAACCACGAGGACGACTACAGCATGTCGACTGCCACGACTCAGCCTGGGCCTCAGACGTTTGCCATGCGACCTCTGCCCCAGGCGTACGCCACGCAGCATATGCAGCAGCCATATGCATTGCAGTCAGCGCCCCCGGTACATGTTGCACCGTTGCCCATGCCGGGGTACACTGTGCCAGCAGCGGACCAAGGGTTAGCGGCACCAGGATCTGCAGCAGCAGGGACGGGGTGTGCGGCCCTGGCGCCACACCTCCGCTTCGCAGTGTGGCCACGCAAGTTCCGGCCACACCTACCGGAGAAGTACGATGGAAGCGTCAACCCTCAGAGTTCTTGCAGATCTACTCTACTGCAGTCCTCGTGGAAGGAGGGGATGAGGCCATCATGGCCAACTACTTCCCCGTCGCCTTGACCGGCCCGGCATGGTCATGGCTCATGAACCTGCCCCAGGGTTCCATAACTTCCTGGGGGGAGCTATGCCGACAGTTCACGGCAAACTTCGGCAGCTCCTACACGCGTCCCGGCACGGAGCTGGACCTCGACGCCGTGCGACAGCAACCGTGGGAATCACTGCGCTCCTTCATCCAGCGATTCCCCCAGGTACGGAACACCATCCCCCACATCCAGAATGCATCAGTTGTGGTTGCATTTCGAAAGGGTGTTAGGGACAAGAAGATGCTCGAGAAGTTGGCCACAAGGGAGGTGCGAGACGTCTCGAAGCTCTTCAGTCTGGCGGACAAGTGCGCCAGAGCAGCAGAAGGGCGTAATTGGCACTCACAGCCAGCCTCCGAAGTAGGAGGGCAGCCCGGAGCTAGGGCTGCGCCCCAAGGGCAAGCTGGACTTCCTACCACGTCATGCAGTCAAGAGCCATGCACTGGCTGACTTCGTTGCCGAGTGGACTGTGGCGGACCGGAGTCCGCTCATCCAGGATCGCAGAGGGTGGTGCCGCGCGATGCGACACCCGACAGCACACGTCATAAGAACACATTATATTACAGGGGAAAACAAACTGAAGGTACAAAGTAGTACACTTCTCAGTTACAAACTAGAGTCTTTATTACACAGCGGAAGTTTCTATTGTACAACTCACGCCCTATCTAGCAAAAGTCGGTTGCCCAGCCCTAGGGCAACCCACACTAGCTGCACGTCTCAGCTCAGCGCGGTGTGTACGGCTCCCACTCAGCCGTGGTCCCCAACAGAGGGTAACCCTCGCCGGTGGACTCGTACTCCGAGTCCGTGGGTGGCTCCTCACCTGAAAACCACTTAAGCAGCAACCGTGAGCACGAAGGCTCAGCAAGGCTTAACCGACTCACCTAAGCATGAAACTCTACATGAGGTGTACAATGGACATAGGATAGTAACATTTCAGCAAAAGGACACGCCTACAAGTTCATCCTTAGTTCATCTTTTAGCAACAAGTTAACAGTCCATGAAATCTGAAATTTAGTAAGCAGTATTTGGTGGCACACATATAGCAATACAATTATATCAACCAGCAATATCGAATCAACATGTTTCATCCATTAATCTACGTCACGACTCAGTGACCAAGTGGTACTCTTCACCGCGAGGGACGGCGAATCGACTCGATATACACCTGCAGGGAAACCCAAAGAGCACGTCACGTACGCCCACCCGTGGAGCTGCACAGCACGCTCACTCGATGTCGTACGGGACAACCTTTCACCCAACAGCCCAAACGTCGAACCGGTCGCACCGAAACGAGCAGGAGGTTCCCCACACGGAGCATCTCTCTATGCCCGTTGGCAGATTTCCACCTTGCTGCCCTCAGCCTACACCTATAAATCGGTGCGTTATGCCTCGACGCCCGGAGGTTTAGGCTACATCGGTTTATCGGGGCCCATATATCCGATATGCCTTCGGTACGTTCAAACTTGATCAGCGTGGGCCGCACACGGATCGGTCCTCAATCGACACGGACAGGGCTGCGCACAAAAGACTCTCTCTTGCTGCGCCCTAGCCCCTGCCTAGTCTCATTTTCATTACTAAAGTGATCTCACATCACTCAACCGAACCCGTGTGTCCCAAGCCTATCTCGCGAGTAGATTCCAACTACTTGACTTGTACCGAAGTCCTATGACTCATTAAGCATAGCCGGTCTACTCGAGGTCTTAGACACTACCCTCACTCTTTTAGGAACCTTTGGTTATGCAAGTGGGGTTCCATTCATCCTACACCTAATGCACAATCATACTTCACCTGACTTATGTAAACAAAAGAAAACTTATAAAAGGGTTAATGCAAACCGGGGCTTGCCTTGCTGCTGCTGGTCAGCAGTTAGTCCTTCGTCCGGAAGAAGGAAATCCAGCACTTCCGGGGTCTCTTCTTCAATGGCTACACGTTGAATACAATACTATATGTAAATTTAAATGTAAATGTGTGAACTTAAATACATAATTGCTAATAATTCTAGCTAGCCCTCCCCTTTGGGTTCTGAGATTTTTATGGTGGATTGGTAGAGTCCTAACCAGAGTTGTGACCAAGTTTTATTTGAAACAAAGTTCAATTGAACCTTGTACAATTAAAAGCCTCTTTGGTCAACAATTGAGCCCTTAAGTAATTCCAGGGTTTTTCATGGCTCCTACCATTACTTTCTGGAACTAGAATTTAGGATGGTTCTAATGGAGTTGGTTTCATGTCATTTGAAGAATTCTACAGAAAGTTATGTCCTAATTAAGATTGGAGAAAATCTGAAAAATGTTTCTGTACATTCTTCTATTTTCTCTGGTTCCCTTAATCACCCAATTAGGGTAACTAAATAAACTGGGATGAGTCTGAAAATTTTACTGGGATTCAGGGATTTTCCAATGAACCTTTCAGCCAAATTTCAGAATTTTTCATAAAGTAGTTCTCCAGATAAAATTCCCAACAGTTTAAACTTTAGGGATTTAATTCTGGAAAACTATTCACTTTCATGATCTGAATTTGGTATTGCTGGAAAGTGCTCAGAGAGCTGAATCCAACAAATTTGGTTCACCCGATTTGGAGCTTTCTAGCCAAAGTTATGAGGATTTGAAGTTTAGAAGAATTCTGACAATCGGGGGAAAAGTTTAAACTCTCGGGGACCGCGGGAACACGTGTCGAGCGCGGAGGTGTCCGGCACACCGCGGATACCACACATTTCGAGCGCGGAGGTGTCCGGCACACCGGAGATACCGCACGTGTCGAGCGCGGAGGTGTCCGGCACACCGGAGCCCACAGGGTATTTGCGCGCCAGCACAGCCGATCCCTGGCCTCACCCGATCCCGATTTAAATTCTTCAGCCGCTGATACGTGGGCCAGCCGGCTTCGTCTTCCTCCCGCCGTTCTCTCGCGCCCGCGCCGCCGACCTCGCCGGAGCAGACTCGGGGCTTGCCGGCTTGCCGCTGCCGGACCTCCCATGGTCTAAAATTCGCCGCCAGGGGGTTGTCGACGTCGAGGAACACGTCGGTGGTGACAGGTCGGGCTGGGGTGACCGGAAATAGCTCGGCGACGTGCCGCGGCCTCGGTTGAGGTTCGGCACCGCCGACCGTGGTTTCTAAACCCGCCAACACCTCGAACAAACGGCCCTACAGCATCAGTGTACCTCTAAGAAGCTCGACAAGGTGTCAAAAGGGTTCAGGGATGGCGGCAAGTCGGTCGGCACCGTGTGACCGACCGTGCCCGCCATGACCGCCCTCGATCGAGCTCAAAATTCATCACTCCTAGACAGTTTCACGCTAGGGATGCAGAAAAGAACTTGATCGCCGGCTAGTCCAGCGTCTATGTGCAAGATTTGATGACCTCCGAAAGATCACAGAGCGAGAATTTAAAGAAACCGTACCGGAAGCTCGGTTTACGGTCGCCGGAGCAAAAACTGGAAATTCTCTGCGGATTCTTCACGGTTGGCTTCCAAACTTGGAGGAGAGCAGCACGGTGGTCGCGCGCTCCTGTTGCCTCTCTCTCTGGACCGTGAAAACGCCTGTGGAACGCTGCCTACGGGCGCCTGACTCTCGGCTGAGGCTAGGTCGCCGCGGTGGCGATCGTCTTTGGGCAAAAGGAGGTCGGAGCTCAAGGTTTCTGGCGTTGGAGAGGTGGAGTGCGAGCTCAGGTGGCAGTCTAGCAGCTCAGGGACGAAGGAGGAGATGGTTTTGCTGCTTTTCCCGATTGAGCAGAGAGCTGCGGCGAGAAACAATGCCGCTGCTCGGGTTTGCCCGCGAGAAGATAAAGCCGGCCGACTCCTGCTCGGCTGAGGCGGTGCCGGTCGCGTGGGGGCGCGAGCCAGCCGCCCTGGGCGCCAGCGCGCGGAGAGGGAAGCAGCTGGTGGCGCTGGTAGCTGCTCGGTGGCACAGCCGACAGCTGCTCGGTGGAATTCCCCACCGAGACTCTGACTTTGGGTGCAAGTTTCTCCTTCTCCCCTCTATGACATGCGTGTCCCACCCGAGGTTTTAACCTCTGAAATTTACTCCTAATCACTGTTGTAAACAGTGAGCCCCATAATACCCCTGGTGATTCAAATTATTCACCCCTGAGCCATTTGAATTGAATAGAATTCAAATTGGGTTCGGCTTAGGTGAATTTCAGCACAAGTTCAGTTTTTAATTCAAATAAAGTTTGAATTCGTCCCACTTAGCTCATGTCAAGATCAACTCCAAATGGAGTGATAATTGGTGTGTGAGCTCACAAAAATGTGCTGAATAAGAATATGCCTCCCATTTTTAAATTCATGGGATAAAAACAGTTTGAATTTGAATGTGGTTTCAAACTGCCCTCTTTCTATCTATACCCAAAATGACCTCAAAAAGGTTTTGAATTTGGGTGAAACTTGGCATGGACATCCTTAGCAATGTGTAGGAGTTTGTTCTCTAATGAGCATGTTGATGGTGGTTACATGCTCTTCATTTGTGTTCATCATCTTTCCTCAAATGAGGTGTGTGGTGTGGTGATGAACTCTTCAAATGTGTGCCAAAACTGAGGCCCTTACATGGACGCCAACACCAAGCAACCCAGGGGGCCCTGAAGATGGAGAACCGGAGCCCCGGGCACCGGTCTTCACCGAGCCTCACTGGACGCTCTACATTGATGGCTCCTCGCGGAAGCAAGGGGCCAGAACCGGCGTACTGCTCCTCACGCCGATGGGGGAGCAGTTCAAGTACATGGTACGCCTCAACTTCAAGGCAACCAACAACATGGCCTTGGACCTGTGCCATGTACCACACGTCGACAACACCGTCGCCAACGACCTGTCAACGAAGGTCTCCACTAGAGACCCGGTGCCCGAAGGAGCCTTCGAAAGGACGTTGCCGCGACCCACAGCCTGGCCTGCTGAATCGGGCGAAGGGGGTGAGACCAGCACCTCGAAGCTGGCGGTCCCGGCAGCCCTGCAGCCATGGTGCCCACTAAGGATCGTATGTGCCACTGGGGACTCCGTGCTACCTAGCACCCAAGATCCAGAAGCTCAAGTAAGCCCTGATGCATGGATCACGGGGGTCCGGGACTGCTTGAAAGACAACATCCTTCCTGATTAACATGCATATGCTGAACGGATTGTGCGGATGGCTAAGAGATACACGCTGGTATCTCTACCGGTGTGGCGCCAATGGCATCCTATTGTGGTGCATAACCCAGGAGGAAGGCTGCAACCTGCTCGCAGAAATCCATGGAGGCGAGTGCGGGAAACGCGCATCTTCCGGCACGCTGGTCGGTAAAGCCTTCCGGCATGGCTTCTACCGGTCGACAGCCTCCTGGACGCCGTCAAGCTGGTTTAGAGATGCAAGGCGTGCCAGTTTCATGCCAAGCAGATCCACACACCAGTGCAGACGCTGCACATCCTGGGGCCCTTCCCCAGAGCCGTCGGTGGATACCGGTTCCTCTATGTCGGGGGCCAGCCAGACATCCCAGAGCTGGGCCACGGGAAACACCCTTCTTCATGGTATGCGGGGCCGAAGCCGTGCTTCCCCCGGAGATCACCATGGGGTCCCCCCATGTCCGGGTGTACAACGAAGCCATGCATGACCAGCTCCTGCGTGAGGACATCGACCTCGTCGACGGGGCAAGATGGCAAGCAACTCTCTAAAATGCACGGTACCGGCAGGCGCTCCAGCGCTACCACAAGAGGTCCGTGCATGGGAGCTCAAGGAAGGCAACCTGGTGCTGTGGCGCATGCTTTCTCGAGAAGGGGCCAACAAACTCTCCCCCAGCTGGGAAGGTCCCTTCCGAGTGACGAAAGTTTGCCGCCCCGGGTGCATGCGCCTTGCTTCCGTAAGTTCTACCCTTACAGCAGTGGTAGGACAGGTTTATTCTTTCGGTAACAGATCCATAGAGCCCAGGAGCAGCACTCGGAGCAACTAAGCCCCAGGGGGTGGTCCAGTACTACGTCCGGCTTAGCTTGGTCCTGTACCCTAAGC
This sequence comes from Neostapfia colusana, assembly GCA_030760725.1. Lineage (NCBI taxonomy): Eukaryota > Viridiplantae > Streptophyta > Magnoliopsida > Poales > Poaceae > Neostapfia > Neostapfia colusana. The sequence goes on from JASWHV010000011.1 coordinate 26,425,464, forward strand.
ACATAGGCCCTTCCCCCCTTTACAATGGAGCAGGTCATTGCCTCCATGTACGGCCTGTTTTCCTCCTATGGACTTACATGAATGAAAAAAACCCTGTCCTACCACGCTTACTTATGTGTTCATTTAAATTACGCATTAATTTTTATGATCACCTTCCCAAGCTCAAGACAGTGTACGTTCATCTTATACTCGGCTCTCCTTTCCCACTCTCATGTCTAGTTGGCATTTTCCATCCTGCCGAAGGCGGTTGTGCTTGAGGTACCTGCCAAAGGCCCGGGGGCCTCTCGGACCTCCCCATGTTAGGGTACTGTGACGCCAGTTGGTCTCCTCCAGGAAACAACCTACGCCGGAGCGGGAGGTCCAGGGTGTGCAGCCTGCTTTGCCTGGTCCTGCATCCAAAGCGTGCACACTCTTCCTCCCCAGCGCTACGGTCTAAGTACTAGGGGCCGGACGGTTACACCCTGACCAAGGTGGTAGCCGGGCCTCCGGTACTGAGTGCACTGGATTTCCCAAGCACCGTATACCGGCACAGCACTGTAAGCCAAATAAGACTAAGAGACAGAAAAGAGAGGACCTCTGAGCAGGATTACCGTTTCCCTACTCGGGTGCAGTGCCGGACCTCACCCCCTCCGCAGGGGTGAGCTCCGAAGGCGCCACGTGTCCAGCAGGGCCGGGCCTCCCCTCTCCTCAGAGGCGAGCCCTGGGCCTGCCACATGGCCAGCAGTGCCGGACCTCACCCCCTCCGCAGGCGTGAGCTTCGATGCCGGACCTCACCCCCTCCGCAGGAGTGAGCTCCGAAGGCATCATGTATCCAGTAGGGCCAGGCCTCCCCTCTCCTCAGAGGCGAGCCCTGGGCCTGCCACGTGGCCAGCAGTGCCGGACCTCACCCCCTCCACAGGGGTGAGCTCCGATGCCGGACCTCACCACCTCCGCAGGGGTGAGCTCCGAAGGCGCCACGTGTCCAGCGGAGCCGGGCCTCCCCTCTCCGCAGATGTGAGCCCCGGGCCTGCCACGTGGCCAGTAGTGCCGGACCTCATCCCCTCCGCAGGGGTGAACTCCGAAGGCGCCATGTGTCCAGCAGGGCCTTGCCTCCCCTCTCCTCAGAGGCGAGCCCCGGGCCTGCCACGTGGCCAGCAGTGCCGGACCACACCCCCTCCGTGGAGGTGAGCTCCGTTGCCGGACCTCACCCCCTCCGAGGGGTGAGCTCCGAAGGTGCCACGTGTCCAGCGGGGCCGGGCCTCCCCTCTCCTCAGAGGCGAGCGCCGGGCCTACCAAGTGGCCAGCAGTGCCGGACTTCACCCCCTCCGCAGGGGTGAGCTCCGATGCCGGACCTCACCCCTCCGCAGGGGTGAGCTCCAAAGGCACCACGTGTCCAGAAGGGCCGGGCCTCCCCTCTCCTCAGAAGCGAGCCCCAGGCCTGCCATGTGGCCAGAAGTACCGGACCTCACCCCCACCGCAGGGGTAAGCTCCGATGCCGGACCTCACCTCCTACGCAGGGGTGAGCTCCGATGCCAGACCTCACCCTCTCCGCAGGGGTGAGCTCCAAAGGCGCCACATGTCCAGCAGGGCCGGGCCTCCCCTCTCCTCAGAGGCGAGCCTCGGGCCTGCCACATGGCTAGCAGTGCCGGACCTCACCCCCTCCGTAGGGGTGAGCTCCGAAGGTGCCACGTGTCCAGCGGACCCCGGCCTCCCCTCTCCTCAGAGGCAAGCCCCGGGCCTGCCATGTGGCCAGCAGTGCCGGACCTCACCCCCTCCGCAGGGGTGAGCTCCGATGCCGGACCTCACCCCCTCTGCAGGGGTGAGCTCCGAAGGCGCCACGTGTGCAGCAGGGCCGCACCTCCCCTCTCCTCAGAGGCGAGCCCCGGGCCTGTCACGTGGCCAGCAGAGCCGGACCTCACCCCCTCCGTAGGGGTGAGCTCCGAAGGTGCCACGTACCCAGAGAGGCCGGGCCTCCCCTCTCCTTAGAGGTGAGCCCCGGGCCAGCCACGTGCTAGAAGTGCCGGGAGCGCCTGGGCCATCTCTTGTGCCGGTGCCCCCGTCCTCATGGGGCTGAAGCCGAGAGGTACTAGAGTAGACTCCGCCTAGCCAACGAAGTCCCAGACTCCCTGGGCCTCATCGGTCCGCAAAGCTGGAGCTTCTCCACCTCCTGACGAGGCGCCAGCAGAGCCCTAAAGGAGTTTCCAAGAATGTGTGTGGGGTAGAAAAGGTGAAGGCCCCACCCCGGGATCGTTATCTCCCCCGAGGTGAGCCCGAGGTCCCCTTCAGTACCCTCAATACCGGGTACCCCCACGCACAGGGGAAAACCGCCTAAGGACCTCACCCCCTCCGCAGGGGTGAGCTCCGAAGGCGCCTCGTGTCTAGCAGGGCCGGGCGTCCCCTCTCTTCAGAGGCGAGCCCCGGGCCTGCTATGTGGCCAGCACAACCGGGCCTTGCCGCATTCGCAGGGGCGAGCTCCAAAGGCGCCTCGTGTCCAGAAGGGTCGGGCCTCCCCTCTCCTTAGAGGCGAGCCCCAGGCCTGCCACGTGGCCAGTAGTGCCAGACCTCACGCCCTCCGCAGGGGTGTGCTCCGAAGGCGCCACGTGCCGTGCTGCCCACCCCGGCTCTGTAGGCAGCAGGAGTAAAAGCACGCCATGCCTTGTCCGATCAATACATTCAAGACCCGCGCCTTCCCAAGACGCGGAGACGCAGCGCACGCCCCGGTCGGTGGCACTGTGACCAGTCGTGTCACAGTTAAGACAAGCACACCATGTCAGAAGCTGTTGACCAATAAATACAGCGACAAGACATGCCCTGCCGTCCCTGCCATCATCAACCACTACGCCTTGCTTGCGGCACGGGCAGGATGGCAGAACGACGACTACGAAGCTATTGCCAGAGACAACTACCAGCATTCACTGCAAGACATGGTAGATGGCAGGAAGTCCCCCCGGGACCACCTATCGGGCCCCGGGGCCCACCTTGTAAGCCGCCCGTGCCTTGAAGTATAAAAGACCCGGTTTGGCAACGTTGCAAGGGGTTAGGACATTTTCGGGTTCGGCATTTGGGCAACTCAGGTCATCCATATCGCCAAGCTTAGAACTCCGGTTCTAAGCTCCGAGCAATACAGCTCCCGTGGACGTAGGGTGCTACGCTCCAGCGGCCCGAACCACGTAAAAATCCTTGTGTCAATCCTATCACAACCAACGTGACCTCCCGAGAGAACTAGCCCCTCCGAAAAAGAATCTCCGCGGGTTGCTCCTGATGCAGGCCCGGGGGAAGTGTCGACGGCACACTTCGACAGGTGCATTTCGACGTCAGAGAGCACGTGTATCTTCGTGTGTCTCCGATGAAAGGGATTCATTGGCTCGGTGTCAAGGGGAAACTTGCTCCATGATTCATCGGTCCGTTTGTCATCATGGAGAACTGCGGAACCGTAGCCTACCGGCTGGAACTACCGGCAAACCTTGCTGGTATTCATGACATATTTCACGTGTCCCAGCTGTGGAAGTGTCTCAAATTTACCGCTGCTGTTCACACCGAAGACATCGATGATTTGAAGCCGGATCTCACACACGGAGCAACCCATTCAGATTATCGATGAAAAGACCCAGATCACCCTCAACCGTACATTGAAATTTTACAAAGTCTTGTGGAGTAATCATACCGCAGAAGAGGCGACGTGAGACAGTGAAGATTACATCTACAAGAATTATCCGGAACTTTTGTCATAGACTTTGTAATTACCCTCCTGTCTCATTCTTCTTTTGTAATATCGGGACGAGACTCTTTTAAGGGGGGAGGAATGTAAAGGTCCCAAAAATATTAATGCAATAAACAAAGTTTGAATGCCATTCGGTTTCAATTTCGTAAAAATTGGGACTTGCTAAAACTTTTTCACATGTGATGATGCACATGAGAGATCTCTTCACACAAGCTCAAATGTTTATTTGCATGCTTGGGACCAAGGTAGAGTTACAACCACAGATGTGAAGTATCATGTGCAAGAGAAAGTGTAAATTCAGCTTTTGAACTCAATTTGTTCAATTCAAATTTCTAATGAGGGCAACACAATAGAAATGCAAACTGTTGTGTTAAAAATCTCATTTGCAGCAGCCAAACCAAAAATCAGGTTTCATATTTGAGTTCCTCAGGTCCAAATTAGTGGGGATGCAAAGTTTCAAGAATTTTGGAGATACTTTGCTAGATATTTAAAAGGGGACTTTAAATTGCATAGGAATTCAAATTTGAATTTGGATGAAACTTTCCCAATTATCCAAATGCAATTCAGATTCGAACTTCCAACAACTGAATTTGGTTATTTGACAAAAATTGAGATCATTTAGAGGATAAGAGGGAGCTGCCTTGTAGGACCCACATGTCATTGGACGGGGGGCAGTTTGACTTGCATCTGAAGTTTACTCCTCTGTTACACTCGAAGCAACCGAAGCCACCGAGACAGACCCGAGGGTTCCTCAGCTCGACACCGAGACACTCCGTGAGCCACATCCCAGCTTCTTCCTCACACTGGTGAGCTCCTCGTGCGTCTCTTCTACTCTCATCATGATCAGTTTTGCCACAACATTGAAATCTTGGTTCGGTTATCCCCTCCTACAAGAACAGACACATGCCACCACCCTAGGTTGATCAGAGACCGAACCTTGTAATTGCAAACAGAGGCTCCTGAGTAGCAAAGCGGCGCCGTGTGATCGCCTACTACCTCCTCGGCACGAGAACGAGCAACTTTCGGCTTCCCTCACCCGAGAGCGCAACTTCTTGCGGCGGTGGAAAACCTCTGCCGTTTTGGTTGCACGTGGACAGCCCTACAGAGATCTTTTTGCGCCTGAGCAAGAGTACCCTTGGATGCGCGGGACCTTCACGCTGCTCATCTCCGAACCTCAGCCCGAACCCTTGCTCATCGCCGGCGAATTTCCGATTCTTCGTCCGGCCGGCGCAATATGACACTCGGGTAAGGAATTTTCAAATTCACGCTCGGTATTGGTTTAGAGCTCACACAACTGCACACACACGAGCTAGACTCGATAGTGGACAACTTCTGTTTGCATCCCTAGCACAAAATTCACGTAGCCGGACTATTTTGAGGTTTTCCGACGGCGACCGTAGTAAGGAGCCTCGGGCACACGGAGAGAAGTACTTTAGAGCCATCAACGAGCTAGTTAACGTCCATGTGGAGCTCCTCCGTGATACACTGATGCTGTAGAGCCTCTCCACCGGGGTTTTGGTGGACTAGAAGGACGGGCGACGTTGCTGAACTTCGGTGCGAGCCGACGCACGTCGCGCACTAGGTTGGAACTGTCGCCGGCCTGGGGAAACTGTTCCACCATGTTCCTCGCGTGGATTAAGGGGCTGGCGGCGAGTTTAAGCACTGGAGGTGGCCGGGGAAGCGAGCTCAGGTGAGCTCCGGCGACCGCGGGCGCGCGAGAGTTGTCCGGTGGAAGAAGGCACCGCCGGGCCTGCTGTCAGTGAGAGGAAAAAGAAATTGGGATTTTCTGTTGCACTGGATCAAGTTGTAGACAACACGCCAATAACCCTGTGGTTCCGTGTGTCTTTCCTCCAGAATGCCACGTAGCACCGGACCCCACTGTCAAATTTTAAACTTTTCCCCGGTTTATTTGAATTCCAGACTTCCTCCAAACTTTGGAAGAGCATAACTTTTGCTAGGAAACTCCAAAATTAATGATTCAATTTGGGTTAGATTCATATTGAAAAAATATATCCATATATGCAACCCAATTTGTATGAAAGTAAATAATAAATTCTGTAAATGCTTTGAAACTTTTAAGTAAAGGAATTTTAGAGGGACTTTGGTGTATCCAAAAATTCCCAAACTTTTCCATAATATTCCTTAGGATATTTTTGAACTCCTGTAAAATTTTCAGCTCATTTAGAGTTAATTTTAGTAGGAAAATTCAGATTTAATTTGCTGTATTCAAATGTATGCAGAAACTTTTTAAGAAAAGCCCCAAACTTGAAAATTCAGTTCTGGGCAACCCTTAGCTCTCGAAATCCTAGGAAAATTCATGCACGCTCTCTGATCTATAATTCAAACTTTAGTTCACTAATTAAGTTTGGCACAAACATGTGAGTTAATTCAGAATTAATTCCTTTGTGCTTAATTGCTTAGGGAATTGTTCTGAATAAACCACTCAACCAAAAGTGCTAATTTTTGGAACAGAACACTTTCTTGTGGCAAGGAACTCACATGAAAAATTTCAGCTAAAGTTAAGCTATGATCAGTACTTTTCAATACACTTTGCTTAGGTGGGAATACTCCAATTAGGAAGAACACTTAGCACATGATCCCAATGACTAAACCCAACCCCACCCACTAAATTCAGCTCCATTTTAAATTCTTAAACAGAGTTCTATTTTTACACTTATCATTAGTCCGTGTTAGCAAAAGCTTTACAATTAAATACATATGCATTTCATATCGTATAGTCATCAACGTGGAGAATTATGAAGCCATGTAAGGGTGGATCAAGGAGCAATGAGAGCGCGTGATCAAGCCTCAAGTGATCATCGCTAATTGAAATTATATACTCTTTTCACCTGTAAAATAGGCAAGCCCCGGTTTGCATTCAAGCAATATTATAATGTCTTTTCATTCCTAGAGATCATAGCTATGAGATATTGATTGAATTAGGTCTAGATGATATTGAAAATCCAATTGCATAACCAGACTAAACTAACAGAGAATGGGTAGAGTAGCACCTCCTCGAGTGGATTTAGGCTACACTAAATGTTACTTTGAAAGGACCAGTAGAAGTCGAGTAGTTGGAGTCTACTCACGAGTTTATGGCTTGGTTTCATCGGAACGGGTTATGAATAGAATCAGTGACGAAAATTCACAAGTGAGAAATTGGGACCGGGCAGGGAGATTGAGATGCAGCAGGCTGCGGACCGTGCGTGCATAGCCCTGCCTGTGTTGGTTAAGGCCCATCCCTGCTTGGCCCTGTTGGATAAGTTTGAGTTTTGTACCGGGCGCATACTGGATATATGGGACCCAGGAAACTGATGTACCTCGTGAGATCCACATGGGAACTTTTCCCATCGGCTTAGGCTTTCGGCATCAGTACAGCAGGAGGTAACTCGCTCAAGAACATATCACTGCAGGTGTGTACCTTGAGTGAGCTTACTGTTCGGGTCGATGGGACCGCCTCCAGCGTGGATGAACTTGGGAAAGGTGGCTGCGTATGACATCGGTCGAGTTCGCTGCCGGCAACTCGGAGATGGGTTTACGTGTCGTGCAGTCCGGCCGTGTATTGGTTCGAATCACCGTCACTCGGAGTTATATGAGCATACTTGCCCACTACGTCTTTACGTAGAAAGAACTGAATTGAATTACTTTGAATTGATAAGGATTATGATCTAAATTGTATTGCAACCATGCTTGACTTAGAGATTGTGCAAATTAAGTTTACTTCACTTTTTGCAAGAAGCATCGCAACAAAGCATTTCTTGTTTGATTGTAGAGTTGCGGTGTTGTTCGGCTCAAGGTCTTTAAAATGAGGCTTTAAATCTGAAAATAAGGATCAAATGTAGGCAAGTCCTTTATGCAAATTCAGCTACCATGTTTCAATCCATTATGCATGTAGAATTTCTTATTTAGAGGAGACGGATCAGTCTTGCCGAGCCTATGTGCTCACGCTTGCTATATTAGTGGTTTTGTAGGTTAACATCGATGCTATGAGGAGGTTGTCCGGTGAGACTGGGAGACTTCCGAGTCTTTTAACACATGGAGAACCCTGCCACTGCCGTATGACTTCGTGGTGCTAGCGAGAAGAGACCGTGGACTGGACATCTTCTCGAGTGCTTAGTAGATATTAAATGTGAAAAATTTAGTCTCCCGCTGTAGTTATTTGATGTAAATTATTTACAAAGAACACTTGTACGCTTCTGCTTTTGATTTTATGTGATACGGTTTCCTTATGTGTGTTCTGTTGGGTGCCGCATGTCACGGCATCACCCCATGCGATTCCCGGGTGAGCGGCACAGCCCTGTGATCGGGTCGGGCAATGTCACTAATGAAATGTCAAAATATTTGGAAAAAGTGAAGAAAAATATTACAAAATCTAATGCATCTCGTGCTTCACATGAGCCAGCATTAGAAAATATTGAGGAGTGAGAAAGAGACGATGTGAAATACTCGGGGGATGGCTTTAGTTAAACCAGGAGTTCTGGTATACAAGATTCAGCACGTTCCTCCTGAATATGAGAATGGAAAGCCGTTCGTGACATCGGCACGGCTTAGCAAACAACATTTCTCGCTTATGCACGAGTGGTACATCACCGCCAGCACAAAATATGAACTTTGTTACGTTACATTTCGTGCGGCAAAAGAAACATTCTAGAGCATTGGAGAAGATAAACGAGCCCTTGTCTTTTAAGATCTGCGGAGCCTTTTCTATCGAGGCATGCTCGAAATTAACCTGCTACTCGTCTGGTGCTTGTAAGTTCCTCTAATATTTCTTATTTGCTTTTCTTACTACACGAATACACATGTCATGAGACTATAACAATTCTGGACATCTTCAATACGATGTAATACATGGATAATAAAAAGCTGAACTCCAAGACGGGTATCCTTGACCCTACAATGATTGCAAAGTCGAATTTTGACTTTCAGGTGCAACGGGACTCATAACAGTATAGGCACCTGACAAAAATAGAATTTGAAAAATCAATCGCAAGCCAAAAGAAGGATAAAAAGCCAAAGGTTGTAGCCTACATAGTACATGCCATGTTTAACTTTGTCAGAGATGGCAAGGACCTCGTAAAGGCTCCGTATCATTTCGAGTAAGTTCGACACATGACATGGAAATATCAATTATTGCTAATTTTTAACTTAACACGTGTGTTTGTATGTGTGCAGTAAACACTACATAATGATCTTCATCAAGCCAACGCAGGGTTTGGCAATGGTCTTGGACTCAGCCGATTACTCACAAGATACATACAAAGATTTTGTTGCCATGTTGAGAATGTACGATTATTTGATACTTTTAATATATATATATATATATATATATATATATATATATATATATATATATATATAGGTTGGCAACTCTTATATGACATTCCTAGTATGACAGCGCTTTTGAGTGAATCGTGAGTATGTTAGTTATCCATAATGTCAATATTGTATTTTCTTACTTTTGAGTTTCATTTTCATTGTAACTAGCGTATTTTAATACTATTATGTCATCATTGTCACCAACACATTCTGAACCTTGTTATGTGTTTCATTGCAGCACACGAATGTGGACGAAGAATGACCGGTTTCTAGAGATATGCCTGGTGGAGGAGCCGATAAGATTGCGAGTAAACTGTGTCTCTTTATGTGTCACAAAAATTTCCACTGAAAAGGGTTGTTCTTCGATAACGCAGGTGTGATAGCTGATGTGCCAGAACTTTATGAGTATGAGCATCAAAAGAGTTTTTAGTGAAACTTATAAACTACGAATTGAGATGTATTGTATTGTACATATGTATATGAGATGACCTTTTGATGATACTGTGTTGATGATACTATTACGAAGAATGATGTGGTCATAATATATTGTTTCTACTGTGTGTGAATGTGCATATAAAATTGACCTGTAAATTAGAAATAACAACATGTAGTACCTAACAAATCGCCTGTAATAATATAATTTCACAGACGGCTTATCGTAGGTAAAGAGTCATCTGTGATAATATAGTTTCATGGGAGGCTAGTCGTAGGTAAAGAATCACCTGTGATAATGGAGTTACACAGTCGGATAATCTTACGTTACAAACCGTCTGTGATAAACATTCTTCACAGGCGGACAATCTTAGGTAAAGAACCGTCTGTGATAATGGAGTTATCACAGGCGGATACTCTTACGTTACAAACCGCCTGGGATAAAGATTGTTCACAGGTGGCTAGTCGTAGGTAAAGAACTGCCTATGATAATGGAGTTATTATAGACGGATACTTTACGCTACAAACCTCTTGTGATAAGGAGTCTTCACAGGCGGATTCATGAAGGTTAAGACCACCTGTGATAACTTTTTCCATAGGCGGTTTAAGTTTCCGCCTGTAAAAATTGCTGATTATCACAGGCTCTTCATTTCAGGCGGTTTTGAAAACCACGTGTGATAATACATTTAGAGCGGTCTGAGATGAAGCTTGTTGTAGTAGTGCAGGCTCCTCCAGATCCTCCTCTGGTTCAAAGTCTGAGGCAACAAGTTCAGGCTCAGCATCGATTACCATAGCTTTGGGTTCGAGTTCAAGTTCCCCCGGAGCTACAATATCAGCCGGTTGGACGAGGGCAGGCTACAAAATGGGTTATACAGTGTTCAGCTCGTCCTGAGCGAGCATCCAATCTTGCTCCCAATTCTGGGCTTCCTCAATGGTGTCATATCTCTCCTCTGTGAGTACGTTAATGTGGTGCAATTGTACACCTACCATTTACTGACTCACATTCAGCTCATGACTTGCTGCAATTCTTCCTGAGTGCGTTGCAGCTCGTTTTCAGCCACCATGAGCTGACGGATTGCCGGGGCCAGATGTGCATGCATTAAATTCTTCTCATGTTGGAGCTGATCCTTGCGAGTGTTCACTTGATTCAGCACGCCCATAAGTTATTCGATGGTCCTGGGTTGACCATCAATCACCAATTTGCTGGCTGCGGCATAAAAACTGGTAGTTGATAACCTCAAGTTGAAATTGGGGTTGAATAAGTCGGTCAGCTCGCCATATCGTCGTTCCCAGAACTGATGACACAACCCCATAACAGGTAGGAGCGTGAAAGGTGTTGACTCCACTTGCATGACATGAAGCTGGAAGAAACGCGTGAGGGCTTCGTGGGACGCCATGTCCCACAAATCATCCATGTTATGCCCCTTCACGGTGAATGGTGCCCAACCTGGTGGTTCCGGACTTCCAGGGACGTCCAAATGCATGATGCAAGACGTATCCCCATTCTCTGTCTTCTCTTTTCCCCAATACGTGGGGCTTTGATATATCCAAAATGTTGCAACAGCTACTGCAACAATGTCGGGAAACCGGGAAAGTGCTGTTCAAACGAATGAATCCATCCATTGTCCAGCGTGATTCCAATTTTTGTCATATGTGGAAGAAGAGATTTGATTAGCTCAAATACTCAATTATACAGCAAGATGATAAAGATTTAAACATTGGACTGGTTAAGTAAAACAGAGAAGCACAAATTGAATTCATGCTCATGCAATCCCAAAATTTTTAATCTAACTTATCAGTTCTTGTCAGAATTGACCTGTCTGCACTTATTCCATTTTTTGATCTAGTTAACAGCATTTTCATAACTCCAGTTGAAAATCAAAGTTAAATTTAACTTCAATATATTTTCTATGAGTACTTATTTGCATCAATATCAATTTTGGATCAAAAGTTATGACATTTCAAAGTTAACAGAAATGTGGAAAATTTCAGCAGCACTTCTTTTTCCAGTGGCTGATTTGATCTCCCTTTTCCACACCCTTCTGCTCCAAATTTGGAGAAACTTTGAGTTACAAAGTTGTAACCTATCTCATTAGCTTTCCAACGGTATATCACATGACCCTTAGAAAATTTTATCCTAAGAGTTATGATAGAAAACAGAAAATTCCAGAGGTTTTTGCTCTGTCCTGTTTCTGGACAGTTTGTACTCATCTGGGATTTTCACCTGTTTAGCATGTGATTATGTGACACACGGTTCCGAAAATGAACCAAAGTGATGTGTATGTGTGCCCAGGATGTTCATCACACAAACACAAATCAATACAAACTGAATTCAATATATAACCACGTTACAAATAGTGCTTAAGTACTTTATTACATTAACTCAATATCTCAATCATGGTATCTAATTATTCTGCAGCAGAAGACTGTAACAGTAGCGGAAATAAAACTAAGGATGGCGGGGCTCCGACTCCACAGACAGTTGACGGTAGTCCGCATGCCTAGTACACCTGCTCTTCAAAGTATTCTTCTCCTGTAGCTAAATTAATTGTGGGAATGCAAGGCTGAGTACATGTCGTACTCATAAAGTGTAGGAAAGTATGACTTGTAGCTTCAAACAAGGTTGGAAACAAAGGGTTCATTGCAGCAAGTAAGTTTTATTTCACAATCACAAGAAAAAAATCCTACTATGTCTAGGTGAGTTAAATCCCATCATAACCAAGTAATTCATCATCCCTCCTGTTCAATACCATCATAATTCATCATTTATCAAGTCTCAACTAGCCAATGCTCTTTCTGAAACTTATTTCATATTCACAATTGCTCATGATCAGCACATATGGACATAGCCGAAACCATTCTCATACTCACAACCAAAAACCAGTTCCAAAACAAATCCCAAGGACGATACCATAACCGTACCCGAATAACAATCCCAAATTTTGCCTCTAATCATGGAAGTTGACCAGGTGCTTGTAACCGGAAGCACGGCTATCATGATAGTTTTTACACTCTGCAAAGGTGGCACCACTTTACTCACAAGTTCGTGATCTTGTCACCCGTCGACGACTAGAGAAAACGTCCACTCTGCCACTACACAACTGTCGGTGTATGGCCAAGACATCTCAAAATAGCCTTTACAAAGGGGCTACTTGTAAGTGCCTCAGTTTTTGACACATATTTGAAGTGTTCATCACCACACCGCACACCTCATTTGAAGCAAATTGATGAACACAAATGAAGAGCAAGTAACCACCATCAACATGCTCATTAGAGAACAAACTCACATATTGCAAAAGTGGTATTTCCCACATGTGATATAGAGGGGCTGGGCATATGAAAACTCCTACACATTGTTAAGGATGTCCATGCCAAGTTTCACCCAAATTCAAAACCTTTTTGAGCTCATTTTGGGTATAGCTAGAAAGAGGCAGTTTGAAACCATATTCAAATTCAAACTGTTTTTATCCCATGAATTCAAAAGTGGGAGGCATATTCTTATTCAGCACAATTTTGTGATCTCACACTCCAATTTTCACTCCATTTGGAGTTGATCTTGACATGAGCTAAGTGGGACAAATTCAAACTCTATTTGAATTTCAAACTGAACTTGTGCTGAAATTCATTCAAACCAAACCCAATTTAAATTCTAATAAATTCAAATGGCTCATGGGTGAATAATTTGAATCACCATGGGTATTTTGGGGCTCACTTTTTACAACAGTGATTAGGAGTAAATTTCAGAGGTTAAAACCCCGGGTGGAACCCACATGTCATAGAGAGAAGAGGGGAGACTTGCACCCAAAGTCACAGTCTCGTTGGGAACTTCCACCGAGCATCTGCCGACTCAACGCCCGGGAGCAGCTGCGCTCGCCACCGAGGAGGAGCAGCGCCACCAGCTGCTTCCCGCACCCACACACGAGCCCAAGGGCGGTTCCAGGGCCCTCTTAAGGCGCTCCACCGAGGCAGGCACCGATCGTTTCCCCCTCTCCCGTGATCACCGAGCCCCCGACCTGCCGCCTCTCTGCTCGATCGGAGAACCCCGAAAACAGCTCGCCTTCTCCTTCCCTGAGCTGTTAGACAGCAACCTGAGATCGCACTCCACCTCCCCGACGCCAAAAACCCCGAGCTCCGACCTCCCTTGTCCGAGAACGATCGCCACGGCGGCGACCTAAACTCAGCCAAAGGTCAGGCGCTCATGGACAGCGTTCCACGGGAGCTTTCACGGTCCATCAAGGGCAGCAGCAGGAGCGCGCAACAGCCGTGCTGCTCTCCTCCAAGTTTGGAAGCAAACCGTGAAGAGTCCACGGCGAATTTCCAGTTTTTGCGCCGGCGACTTTAAACTGAGCTTCTGGTACGGATCCTTCAAATTCTCGCTCTGAGATTCTTCTCTAGCTATCAAATCTTGCACATAGATGCTGGACTAGCCGGCGATCAAGTTCCTTTCTGCATCCGTGGTATGAAACCGACTAGGAGTGACGAATTTCGAGCTCGATCATGGGCGTTCATGGCGGGCACAATCGGTCACACGGTGCCGACCGGCTTGCCGCCATCTTTGAACCCTTTTTAACACCTTGTCGAGCTTCCTAGAGGTGTACTGATGCTGTAGAACCGATTGTTCGAGGTTTTGGCGGGTTAGAACCCACGGTCGACGGCGCCGAACATCAACCGAGGCCGCGGCACGTCGCCGGGCTATTTCCGGTCACCGCCAGCTCGAACTGACCCCACAGACGTGCTCCTCGACGTCGACAACACCCTGGCGGCGAGTTTCAGACCGTGTGATGGCCGGCAGCGACAGTCCGGCGAGCTCTGAGTCTGCTCCGGCGAGGGGAGGCGTAGCGGGCGCGCGGGCGCGTCGGGAGGATGACGATGCCGGCTGGCCCACGCGTTAGTGGCTCAAAAGTTTAAATTAGGATCAGGTGTGGCCGGGATCTGGTGTGCTGGTGCGCAAAGACCCTGTGGGCCGAAGTGTGCGGTCGCCTCCGCGCTTAACACGTGTCCCCGCGGGCCCCGGCAGATTTAAACTTTTTCCCCGATTTTCAGATTTCCTTCAAACTTCAAATCCTCATAACTTTGGCTAGAAAACTCAAAATCGAGTGAACCAAATTTTGTTGGATTCAGCTCTCTGAGTACTTTCCAGCAAATCAAGTTTCACTTCATGAAAATCCATATTTCTTCAGAATTAATTCCTCAAAGTTTAAATTGTTTGAAATTTTAACTGGAGAATCCTTTGGAGGAAAATCCTGAAATTTTGCTGGGTTGTTCAGCAAAATATTCCTGAACCACCATGAAAATTTCAGATCCATTTGAGCTCATTTGAGCCACCTAATGGTGTGATTAGTGGAACTGTTCCAAAAAAATAGAAAATGTTCAGAAACATTTTCAGAATTTTCTCTTAAATTGTTTAGCTCATATCCTTAGCTAGGAACCTTCAAATTAAGTGAGACCAACTCCATTAGAACCCTCTGAAAATCTAGTTTTCAGAAAGTCATAGTGTGTTTCATGAAAATCCTTAGAACACCATAAAAGCCTTCAATTAAGGTCAAGTACATAATTAGTTGTGGAGGGGTCAAATGAGCTTTACTGCAACTAAAACTTGACCAAGTCTGTACTTAGGTTGTAACCAAGCCACAGTAAAAGTTTCACAGTCATTGAGTCTGTCTAGTGGGACTTATAAGCTTCTTAAGTTCAAACTCAATACAAATGCATTTAAATTGATACATGTACCTCTTCTATCATGTAGTCGCTAAGGTCGAGGAGGAACCCCAAGTCCTAGACTTCGTTACTCCAGAGGAGCAGCTAGCCTATGACCAAGAGCAGCAAGGCAAACTCCGGTTTGCATTAACGCTTTTTCAAATTTTTATTGTTTTGAGCACTTACTGGAGTATTATGATTCCTTGCATCAGAGTCTTGTTTGGAAACCCAATTGCATAGCCAAGAAAACCATGGGTTGAGTTTAGGATTGCAAACCCCGTTAGCTACTGCAAAGCTAAGTTAGAGTAGGATTCGGTACAAGTCGAGTAGTTGGAACTACTCGCGAGCATAGGCTAGAGGCACTCGACTCGGGTAGAGATAGCACATGATACACATGGCAAAAAATATGAGACCGAGCGGAGAGTAAGAGCAGCATGACGTTGGGGCCTGTGTGCTGTAGCTCCGCTTGTGTCGATTGAGGACCGAGCCGTGTGCGGGCCTGTTGAGCAAGCTAGAACAGTACCGAAGATCTACCGGCTATATGGGAACCGGGAAACCGATGTAACTCGGGTAGCTGGGTGTTGAGGCATAGCTGGTCGTTCAGAGGGTAGGTTGAGAGCTCGAGGTGTAAATCGGCTGGCGGCACTGAGATGCGCGTGCAGAGACCTCTTGCTCGGGACGATTGGACCGGTTCAACATTTGGCTAACGGGTGAAAGGCAGTTGTGTACGGTGTCCGTGATGGTTGCTGTAGACAACATCGAGTATGGGCGTACTTGACGGGTTGTTCGGGTAACCCTGCAGGTGTAAATCGATTATAATCGCCGTCCCTCACGGTCAGTGAGTACCACTTGTTCAATGTACCGTGACGTAGAAAGAACAGGCTAACTACATGTTAAAATGTTGCTGATTGAAAGATGGACTTTGCTTGTTAATGGTTTGTTGTAGTTTAGAGCTAACTAAAGTTCCTTTTAACTTTGGGCAAAGTACATGAGAGAAATGTGTTTCTTGTTTGATTGCGGCTCTCTCATGTGCCATAGCGTAAGGTTCTCCACAACCTGCTGCTAAAACTTGAAAGTAAGGTTCTACTAATTAGGCGAGTCCTTGCAAATGATTTTTACCTCATGTAACCCATCACCCCTCATGTAGAAGTTCCATGTTTAGGTGATACGGGTCAGACTTGCTGAGCCTTCGTGCTCACTGCTTGTGTGTGAAGCTTTTGCAGGGTTCTATGAGGAAGGGACTCCCGAAGAGGAGACGGAATCCCAGGAGGGGAACCCCGTCGAGTGGGAGTCGTGCACGCCGCAGAGTTAGTGTGCGTGTGTGCTAGCAAGGACACGTTCGAGGGCTGGACGTGGACTTGATGCGCAGTCTACGCCCGTGAGTGTAGACTGGACTTATTTTGATGTACAAATGTTCATAAACCACTTTATGTAATAAAAGTTTCTGCTTCCGCTTTGTACCTTTGATGTGCGTTATCCGGTGCTGTGCAATGCAGCACCCCTCAGCGTGATCCTGGCTCGACAAGACCGTGGGGTCGTGTCAGCATTGATATCAGAGCTCGTTTGAGGTTTAACGCACTACAAAGGTCATCTTTTTCAAAAATACAGTGCGGAACGAGTTAGTAGCCCGTATAAGGATGTTATTAGTGTATAGAAAGTGGCATACTAATCTATTTGTCTATGTCATAAAATCGTGCATCTCGGGACGTTTATTTCTTGGGGGGTGCACGTAAGCGCTGTCCACCAGTGCGCACAAGCTGAAGGGTGGAGCCCCAAGGGTGGCAGGTAACCCGACCCGCTTTGATATCCTCTACGACTCTTCATGTCATTTGGGGTATACGAGCAACGTCTGTCCCTGGCGTGCATGGTTCAACTTGGGAGACCCCGTCACGTGGTCTGAAACGTGAACACGTAACTCAAGGCGTGTTTAGCTTGAGAATATCCGGCCGAGTGATGACGGCCGGGTGTACGAACTGTATGGATACTGGACTCGGTGTGCAGCCGAGTCTGACGATTGCTTGAATTTCTGCAGGTAGTCTAACCACGAAACGGTATACGTGTAGTATCCGTGTGTTAGTGACGTTTAGTGCCACTGAATTAATGAAGCCGGCTAAGTCCGGTATAGGTTTTTCTTTGTGAGGACGTAGTACCGACATGATCTGGTGACGCATCGACGTCACACCCCACTAAATGAACAACTTCATTGTAAAACTTGAAGGTTTTGATCCAAAGCACTAAAACTTGATGTAACTCCTTGCCTTAATCAGGATGTCCAAAGTTAACAAGTTTTCAACTTATAGGTTGTTAAGGACAGAACACTCTGTTTTCAGCTAAATCAAAGCTGAAGTTAATCAGAGGTTAGGGGTTGAGTTCTTTCGAGGGTAGGGTCATATGATACATTTCAGGAAAGCTATGGAAGAGTTTTACAACTTTTCTGTAGAGTTCCAGCGGTGTTTCATCCCTTAACCAATCGAAAATACAGTAGAGTTGAAACTGTCCAGAAAACAGGGCAGAGTAAACACTCTCTGTAAAGTCTCTGTAAATTGAGCATAACTTCCTGCATAAAAATCCAAAAATAGAAAATGAGGTAGTTCTGGAAAGATTATGAGATGTGTTACAACTTTGTAACAGAAAGTTTTGTCAGATCGATAGCAGAATTATCTGGAATTCTTGGACCAAAACAGTACCTAAAGCAGGGAGGTGCTGTCCAATTTTCTCCAGAAATTCTGTTAACTTTGACGTCTCATAACTTTTGAACCAGGACAGATCTTAGGCCAAGCAAATACTTTCTAGAAAGCTATTGAAGTTAGCTTTAACTTTGATGTTGAGATCCAGAATTGTTTTTGGTTTTAACATGGCCTAAATCAGGTTGAAATGGAAACTGGTCAGGGCTGTCATGTTGGACAGCAGATCAGCAGTCAAATTTGTTTAAAATTTGAACTATGTTTCCAAGGTTTATGGGTTCAATGACATGTCTTATGTTATAAATCAATGGTTTAATGTTTAAATAAATATTTGACATTTCTCAAATATAAACTTTTACAGATGACAGCAGATAAACAGTTGGAGAACGGGTGGGTGGTGTCCCACTGGTCTCACTGCAACGGGTATCCGAAAGCATTGAGGCAGATGCTTCAATATTTCGGATACAACCAGATGCTGCAGTACTTCGCCAAGGAAGAAGGCGAAGAGGAGAACAAGATGTGGACAATCCATGTTGAAGTCCCTGCAGGACCTACGCCCCCCGGTTGGGTGCCGTTCACTGTTACGGTGAGATGTAGGCAACCGGAAGGAATGTGGCAAGTGGCAGCCCGTGACACCATGTCACGTTTCTGCCAACTACACGTGCAGGCTATGGAGGGCACTCCATACGTGCTCGTTCCGATGGAGGGACGGACTCAGCATGTGTGGGAAGAGAGGTACCAGGAGGCAACAGATCCGAGTTGCCCAAGGTACAACCCCGCGGAGGCAAACCTTAGCCTCCAGATGAGGGCGGGAAACGCCGTGATGGACAGCCAAGCTGTTCATACGGAGCATCTCGCCACGAAGCTCAAGGAGAGCACGAGCCATGGAGACCATTTCGAGAGTGCTCACAGCGCACTCCGTAATGTGCTCCTTCCGACGATCAAGCGACTAAATGAACAGCACAATCACTTGCATCGTCTGAAGAAGGCAAAGAAGAAGAGCCGTGTCGACATCGCGGCGTTAAAAGAACTGGTACAGCGCAGAATGAGGACCTTGCTCAAGAGCGAGACGACGCTATTGAGGAAGGGCAAGGCTGGGAAGAGGACTACAACCAGGCTATGGACGAGGTGCATGCTTTGCAGGACCTCGTATCTCCGGTATTGGGCATACCGGTGGTCTTGGGCCTTCCAGCAATGGGAGAACCTGAGATGAGAGAAGAGGTGGTAGATCCATAGCCACCAGCAGAGGTACCGGAGGAGGATGACCCACAGGAGGTCGAATTCTACTCCGAGTAGGTGGTTACAGTTGCCAAGTAGGGCAGCTACAGTAGTGTAACCCGACTTGTGTAATCGGTGACATGTCGTGTAGGAAGTAGCGTATGTATAGGTAGTGACGACATGAGCACGACTTCTCAGAGACCCGAGAATAATGTATCTTGTATAAAGTTTATGCTTTTATCAATATATGTGAATGTTGTGCAAATTATTCATGTGTCACCTCAATACCTACTGTTGCATATGGAATTTCAAGTATGACATGTGCTAATCGCTGCTGTTTTGAATTTCAGAATGGCTCGTACTCGTGCCAACCCAGACGTTGGGGGTACTAGCCAAGGGGGAGAGACCTCCCAACAGCCTCCCGAGGACTCCTCGGGACAGCAGCAGCAACAGCAGCAACAGCAACAGCAAAAACCGCCACCGCCACTGCCAACGGTTACATTGGCCAACATCGTCGCGGCAATGGCGGGATCGCATCAGCAGCACACGGAGTTGCTGCAAACTCTCATCGCTAATACGTCTCGCCCAGAGAGACGTCAAGACCGTGAGGAGCATCAACAGAGCTCCTACTCCGACTTCCTGGCGACTCATCCCCCGGTATTCTCAAGGGCGGATGAACCTCTTGACGCGGACAACTGGCTCCGCGCAATAGAGATGAAGTTCGGGCTGCTCCAGATAAGCGAGCAGCGCAAGACTCAGTTCGCGGTCCAGCAGCTCCAAGGATCCGCGAGCGCGTGGTGGGCCAACTTCTGTGCTTCACAGCCCACCGACCGAGTAATGACCTGGATGGAGTTCCGGACGGCCTTCAGGGCCTATCACATACCGCCAGGCTTGATGAAGAGGAAGACGCAGGCGTTCCTACACCTGCAGCAAGGGAGCCAGAACGCGCTGGAATACTCCAGGGCGTTCAACAATCTCGCGCTCTACGCGTCGTATCACGCAGATACCGACGAGAAGCGGCGGGACCACTTTTACCAGGGGCTTAATCCGCTCCTGAAGGACAAGTTGGCGATGTTCAATCGCGGCAGCCTCAACGACATCATTGACGCTGCGATTGTTCAACAGAACTCCGGCAAGGAGTTGGCGGCGGCGGAGCGAAAGCGAAGCGCGCCGCAGAGCAGCGGAGAAGGAGGCGGTCCTTCTTAGAAGTTTCGGATGGTGAATCGCCCACCATCAGGTTCACGCTGGCAGCCATCCCAGAGGTCGATGCCTTTCTGCAGTAAGCCGTACTCTTCACCGGCATTCAGGCCGGCACTGCCAGTACCACCTCCACAACAACAACAGCAGCAGCGGGTGATGCCCCGTGCGTATGCACCTCAGCAACGCATGCCGGGCTTTCGTCCCCCGAGCATTACACCAGCAGCGTCCACATGTTACAAGTGTGGTCGTCCAGGACACTTCGCGAGCAGTTGCCCGGAGAGGCAAGGCGGCGGAGTGGCACCACCGTTTCCAGGGAGGAATCGACCCCGGAACCCTACTAATGCGCGGCGGGCAAACCCTAGGCCTGGCACCGTCCACCAGCTTGCCATAGAGGACGTGCCGGAGGGCGAGCCAATCCTTGCGGGTATGTTTCAACTCCACCAGCATCCCGCCATAGTACTATTTGATTTAGGCGCCACGCATAGCTTCATTAGTCAAGCTTTCATTGATAAATATAACTTGCAAATACTACCCACCGATAGTCCTTATGTGATCTGTTCACCGGGTGGGAAAATTTCAGCAAGCATGATGGTCCCAAAAGCGCCATTGTGCTTAGAGGGTAGAGTTTACCCTACGTCTCTCATAATCTTAGAGGGACAAAAGGTCGATGTCATCTTAGGGATGTCGTGGTTAACCCGCCACGGCGCTGTTTTAGACACCGTCCTCCGGGTTGTGCACTTAAATTCAGAAGTGCACGAATCTCATTCTTTATTTCTGGACAATCCAGAAATAAAACTTCCAAGTGTCTATCAGGCCACAACCATCAGATTGGAAGATATTCCAGTGGTACGAGAGTTCCCTGATGTATTCCCGGATGATTTACCGGGGATGCCGCCCGATAGAGAGGTGGAGTTCAAGATTGAACTTGCACCGGGAACCATGCCGATATCCCGAAGGCCGTACAAGATGGTGCCCAAGGAGTTGGCTGAACTGAGGACTCAGCTCACGGACCTTCTGGAGAAGGGTTTTATTAGGCCGAGCTCCTCGCCATGGGGCTGTCCGGCATTATTTGTGAAGAAGAAGGATGAGACGTTACGGCTTTGCATGGACTATCGTCCATTAAATGCCGTAACCATCAAGAACAAGTACCCGTTGCCACGGATCGACATGTTGTTTGATCATTTGGTCGAAGCAAAGATATTTTCCAAGATGGACTTAAGATTCAGGTACCATCAGATTAAGATAAGGGCTGAGGACATTCCGAAGACGGCTTTCTTGACAAGGTACGGACTTTATGAGTACCTGGTCATGTCCTTCGGCCTCACCAATGCTCCAGCTCACTTCATGTACTTAATGAACTCGGTATTCATGCCGGAGCTGGACAAGTTTGTCGTGGTCTTCATCGACGACATCTTGGTATATTCCCAGTCGGAATAAGATCACAAGAAGCATCTGCGTATAGTCTTGCAACGGCTGCGGGATCACAAGCTATACGCGAAATTCAGCAAATGTGAGTTCTTGATATCGCAAGTGCCTTTTCTCGGGCATATCATCTCAGCGGAGGGTATCGCTGTAGACCCGAGCAAGATCACTCGAGTGCTGAATTGGAAATAGCCGAGAACGGTTCACGAGGTACGGAGTTTCCTCGGACTCGCAGGATATTATCGGAGGTTCATTCCGAACTTCTCGAAGATTGCCAAGCCAATGACGGAGCTGCTGAAGAAGGCTACCAAATATGTTTGGAGTCCAGCATGTGAAGCAGCATTCAAGGCTTTAGTCAAGCACCTGACATCAGCACCGGTTTTGGCGCAGCCAGACACAACAAAACCATTCGATGTGTACTGCGATGCATCCGGCATTGGGCTCGGATGTGTGCTGATGCAAGACCGAAGAGTGGTCGCGTATGGATCACGGCAGCTTAGAAACCATGAGCAAAATTATCCAACCCACGATTGGAGCTCGCTGCCGTGGTACTTGCACTAAAAATGTGGAGGCACTACCTACTCGGTAACCTCGTACATTTATATACCGACCACAAAAGCCTCAAGTACATATTCACTCAGAAGGAGCTGAACATGAGGCAGCGAAGATGGTTAGAACTGATAAAGGATTACGAAATTGAGATCCATTATCATCCGGGCAAGGCAAACGTAGTGGCAGATACGCTGAGCCGCAAGTCACACGTCAACAATCTGACCATCACACCGTTGGAAGAGAGCGAACCACCACTACATGTGATTCCACATGGAGCTCTCTACAACCTAGATTTGATCCCCACCATCCGTGAAGAAATAGAGGCAGCTCAGAAACATTATAAGGGCATGTCGCATTTGCGGAGACGTGTAGACAGTGGGGAGCTGAAATGTTTCCGGAAGGACGGAGACGGCGTCCTATGGTTCAAGGACCAGATCATCGTACTCCGTAACCCGGAATTATGGAAGAAAATCTTTGATGAGGCCCACTTGTCAAAGTTTTCTATTCACCCCGGCAGCAACAAAATGTATCAAGAACTCAGAAGCAAGTTTTGGTGGACACGGATGAAGTGGGAGATCGCGAAATACGTGTCCGAATGTGATACATGCCGAAGGGTGAAGGCAGACCATATGTGGAAACCGGGACTGCTACAACCAATGGGCGTCCCTGCCTCGAAGTGGGAGGATGTGAGCATGGACTTTATCGTCGGTTTGCCCACCACCTTGCAGAAACATGATTCTGTGTGGGTGGTCATCGATCGGCTCACCAAAGTTGCCCATTTCATCCCGGTCAACACCAACTACAACGCCAAGAAGTACGCTGAACTGTACATCTCACGGATCCTATGCTTGTACGGTGTACCCCGTACTATCATATCGGATTGGGGCACTTTATTTGTGTCCCGTTTTTGGGAGCAGCTACACGCTGCCTTGGGGACGAAGCTGATCCGTAGTTCAGCATACCACCCACAGACGGATGGGCAAACGGAGCGGGTAAATCAGATCTTAGAAGACATGCTACGAGCTTGCGCTATCAACCACGGCAAGAATTGGGATGATCACTTGCCGTTAGCCGAGTTCTCGTACAACAATGGGTACCAAGCCAGCATCAAGATGGCGCCCTACGAGGCGCTATACGGGAGAAAATGCCGCACACCATTGAATTGGTGTGAGTCTGGCGAAAGGGTTACCTTCGGGATTGACCTTGTCAACAACGTGGAAGAAAAGGTTCTTCTGATTCAAGCGAACCTCAAAGACGCCCAATCCTGGCAGAAACAGTATGCGGACCGGAGACGACGCCCATTCCAATTCGAAGTGGGGGATCACGTATATCTACGTGTGTCTCCAATGAAGGGCGTAAACAGATTCAGGGTGAGAGGAAAGTTGGCACCCCGATTCATTGGTCCATTCCAGATTACCGAAAGATGTGGATCGGTAGCATACCGGATGAAATTACCAGAAGCACTTTCCGGTGTGCACGACGTCTTTCACATTTTCCAGCTGAGGAAGTGTCTCAAGCTATCAACTACCATTCAGCTGGAAGATATTGAAGAACTGCAACCGGATCTCACCTATCGGGAGGAACCGGTTCAGATTATTGACGAAAGGGCCCGAACCACACGCAACCGTACGTTGTGGTTCTACAAAGTTCTATGGAGTAATCACTCTGTAGACGAAGTGACATGGGAGAGCGAAGGATTTCTTCGCGCTAACTAGCCCAACTTTTTCGCGTCGCACATCCGGTAATTTTTCCACCGTCCTCTCTCTTATTTTCACCTTATAATCTCGGGATGAGATTCTTTTAAGGGGGGAGGAATGTAAGGGCCTAAGTTTTTGACACATATTTAAAGTGTTCATCACCACACCACACACCTCATTTGAAGCAAATTGATGAATACAAATGAAGAGCAAGTAACCACCATCAACATGCTCATTAGAGAACAAACTCACATATTGCAAAAGTGGTATTTCTAACATTTGATATAGAGGGGCTGGGCATATGAAAACTCCTACACATTGTTAAGGATGTCCATGCAAAGTTTCACCCAAATTCAAAACCTTTTCGAGGTCATTTTGGGTATAGCTAGAAAGAGGGCAGTTTGAAACCATATTCAAATTCAAACTGTTTTTATCCCATGAATTCAAAATTGGGAGGCATATTCTTATTCAGCACAATTTTGTGAGCTCACACTCCAATTTTCACTCCATTTGGAGTTGATCTTAACATGAGCTAAGTGGGACAAATTCAAACTTTATTTGAATTTCAAACTGAACTTGTGCTGAAATTCATTCAAACCAAACCCAATTTGAATTCTAATCAATTCAAATGGCTCATGGGTGAATAATTTGAATCACCATGGGTATTTTGGGGCTCACTGTTTACAACCGTGATTAGGAGTAAATTTCAGAGGTTAAAACCCCGGGTGGGACCCACATGTCAGAGAGAGAAGAGGGGAGACTTGCACCCAAAGTCACAGTCTCGGTGGGAACTTCCACCGAGCAGCTGCCGACTCAACGCCCGGGAGCAGCTGTGCTCGCCACCGAGGAGGAGCAGCGCCACCAGCTGCTTCCCGCGCCCACACACGAGCCCAAGGGCGGTTCCAGGGCCCCCTTAAGGCGCTCCACTGAGGCAGGCACCGATCGTTTCCCCCTCTCCCGTGATCACCGAGCCCCCGACCTGCCGCCTCTCTGCTCGATCGGAGAACCCCGAAAACAGCTCGCCTTCTCCTTCCCTGAGCTGCTAGACAGCAACCTGAGATTGCACTCCACCTCCCCGACGCCAAAAACCCCGAGCTCCGACCTCCCTTGTCCGAGAACGATCGCCACGGCGGCGACCTAAACTCAGCCGAAGGTCAGGCGCTCATGGACAGCGTTCCACGGGAGCTTTCACGGTCCAGCAAGGGCAGCAGCAGGAGCGCGCAACAGCCGTGCTGCTCTCCTCCAAGTTTGGAAGCAAACCGTGAAGAGTCCACGGCGAATTTCCAGTTTTTGCGCCGGCGACTTTAAACTGAGCTTCTGGTACGGATCCTTCAAATTCTCGCTCTAAGATTCTTCTCTAGCTATCAAATCTTGCACATAGATGCTGGACTAGCCGGCGATCAAGTTCCTTTCTGCATCCGTGGTATGAAACCGACTAGGAGTGACGAATTTCGAGCTCGATCAAGGGCGTTCATGGCGGGCACAATCGGTCACACGGTGCCGACCGGCTTGCCGCCATCTTTGAACCCTTTTTAACACCTTGTCGAGCTTCCAAGAGGTGTACTAATGCTGTAGAACCGATTGTTCGAGGTTTTGGCGGGTTAGAACCCACGGTCGACGGCGCCGAACCTCAACCGAGGCCGCGGCACGTCGCCGGGCTATTTCCGGTCACCGCCAGCTCGAACTGACCCCACAAACTTGCTCCTCAACGTCGACAACCCCCTGGCGGTGAGTTTCAGACCATGCGACGGCCGGCAGCGACAGTCCGGCGAGCTCCTCGTCTGCTCCGGTGAGGGGAGGCGGCACGGGCGCGCGGGCGCGTCGGGAGGAAGACGAAGCCGGCTGGCCCACGCGTCAGTGGCTCAAAAGTTTAAATCGGAATCGGGTGTGGCCAGGATCTGGTGTGCTGGCGCGCAAAGACCCTGTGAGCCGCAGTGTGCGGTCGCCTCCGCGCTTAACACGTGTCCCCGCGGGCCCCGGCAGATTTAAACTTTTCCCCCGATTTTCAGATTTCCTTCAAACTTCAAATCCTCATAACTTTGGCTAGAAAACTCCAAATCGAGTGAACCAAATTTTGTTGGATTCAGCTCTCTGAGTACTTTCCAGAAAATCAAGTTTCACTTCATTAAAATCCATATTTCTTCATAATTAATTCATCAAAATTTAAACTGTTTGGACTTTTAACTGGAGAATCCTTCGGAGGAAAATCCTGAAATTTTGCTGGGATGTTCACCAAAATATCCCTAAACCACCATAAGAATTTCAGATCCATTTGAGCTCATTTGATCCACCTAATGGTGTGATTAGTGGAACTGTTCCAAAAAAATAGAAAATGTTCAGAAACATTTTCAGAATTTTCTCTGAAATTGTTTAGCTCATATCCTTAGCTAGGAACCTTCAAATTAAGTGAGACCAATTCCATTAAAACCCTCTGAAAATCTAGTTTTCATAAAGTCATAGTTTGTTTCATGAAAATCCTTAGAACACCATAAAAGCCTTCAATTAAGGTCAAGTACATAATTAGTTGTGGAGGGCTCAAATGAGCTTTACTGCAACTAAAACTTGACCAAGTCTGTACTTAGGTTGTAACCAAGCCACAGTAAAAGTTTCACAGTCATTGAGTCTGTCTAGTGGGACTTATAAGCTTCATAAGTTCAAACTCAATACAAATGCATTTAAATTGATACATGTACCTCTTCTATCATGTAGTCGCTAAGGTCGAGGAGGAACCCGAAGTCCTAGACTTCGTTACTCCGGAGGAGCAGCTAGCCTACGACCAAGAGCAGAAAGGCAAGCTCCGGTTTGCATTAACCCTTTTTCAAATTTTTATTGTTTTGAGCACTTACTTTAGTATTATGATTCCTTGCATCAGAGTCTTGTTTGGAAACCCAATTGCATAGCCAAGAAAACCATGGGTTGGGTTTAGGATTGCAAACCCCGTTAGCTACTGCAAAGCTAAGTTAGAGTAGGATTCGGTACAAGTCGAGTAGTTGGAACTACGCGCGAGCATAGGCTAGAGGCACTCGACTCGGGTAGAGATAGCACATGATACACATGGCAAGAAAGATGAGACCGAGCGGAGAGTAAGAGCAGCAGGATGTTGGGGCCTGTGTGCTGTAGCTCCGCTTGTGTTGATTGAGGACCGAGTAGTGTGCGGGCCTGTTGAACAAGCTAGAACAGTACCGAAGACCTACCGGCTATATGGGAACCGGGAAACCGATGTAACTCGGGTAGCTGGGTGTTTAGGCATAGCTGGTCGTTCAGAGGGTAGGTTGAGAGCTCGAGGTGTAAATCGGCTGGCGGCACTGAGATGCACGTGCAGAGAACTCTTGCTCGGGACGATTGGACCTGTTCAACATTTGGCTAACGGGTGAAAGGTAGTTGCGTACGGCGTCCGTGATGGTTGTTGTAGGAAACATCGAGTACGGGCGTACGTGACGGGTTATTCGGGTAACCCTGCAGGTGTAAATCGATTATAATCGCCGTCTCTCGCGGTCAGTGAGTACCACTTGTTCACTGTACCGTGACGTAGAAAGAACAGGCTAACTACATGTTAAAATGTTGCTGATTGAAAGATGGACTTTGCTTGTTAATGGTTTGTTGTAGTTTATAGCTAACTAAAGTTCCTTTTAACTTTGGGCAAAGTACATGAGAGAAATGCGTTTCTTGTTTGATTGCGGCTCTCTCATGTGCCTTAGCGTAAGGTTCTCCACAACCTGCTGCTAAAACTTGAAAGTAAGGTTCTACTAATTAGACGAGTCCTTGCAAATGATTTTTACCTCATGTAACCCATCACCACTCATGTAGAAGTTCCATGCTTAGGTGAGACGGGTCAGACTTGCTGAGCCTTCGTGCTCACTGCTTGTGTTTGAAGCTTTTGCAGGGTTCTATGAGGAAGGGACTCCCGAAGAGGAGACGGAACCCCAGGAGGGGAACCCCGTCGAGTGGGAGTCGTGCACGCCGCAGAGTTAGTGTGCGTGTTTGCTAGCAAGGACACGTTCGAGGGCTGGACGTGGACTTGATGCGTAGTCTACACCTGTGAGTGTAGACTGGACTTATTTTGATGTACAAATGTTCATAAACCACTTTATGTAATAAAAGTTTCTGCTTCCGCTTTGTACCTTTGATGTGTGTTATCCGGTGCTGTGCAATGCAGCACCCCTCAGCGTGATCCTGGCTCGACAAGACCGTGGGGTCATGTCACTACTAGGATGTACAACCCACTGAGGTTTCACCGACAGTCTTGAATCTCCAATCTCACACCCACGGGCCCCCTCGTATACCATGCAGTTCCCAGGGCAGTCCTCCTCGACTCCCATTCCCCGCGCCATCCAATGGTCCATAACAAGCTAGCGACACACCTAATTAGTCAGCTAAGCCACACCGATATTTGGCCTTGTGGTGGCACTGTTTTCCTGGCATATTCTCGCATGAACCCGTCCTTAGATCTAAGTGACGGAAACCACCATCTTCATTCACACAAAACCACAAACCAAGTTTGCCTAGATCTCTCTGATTCCATGCTCATTAACATCATCATGTTCTCATCTTCTTTAATCTTTATCAGTGCAGTAGCTAAACAAGTTTATTTCAGTTTTCCCGAAATACCATAAGCATGCGGTGCAAAAGAGAAAACGGCCATACCCGACTCAACATGTTCCCGGCGGCAAGGGTGGCTAACAATGCTAGTAAACACCTACTCAAATGATTTCCCATCAAGTTGACATGACTATGCAATTTTCACAAGCAAAACAGTTCAAAACGTAGGTTCAATATGATCAAAGGGCACTTGCCTTGTTCCCATGGTTCGTGACGCTCAAACGTGTCGAAGCCATAGTGCTGTAGGTCCTCATAGATGGCCTCCTGAGCATGTCCTTTTACTCACGATCACGTACATACAAAGCAATACATCAATCATTATCATGCACACAATTTACTCAAGATTCGATGGCGTGGATGCATGCAAATCCTATAATGCAATCTACAGTGACTGGTTTGCAGGTGCTCATGCGAGTTTTAGTTAGGTTTAGTGGGGTTTTACAATGATCGGTGCTGCTGGAAATCAATTGGAACGTGGCTATGATCCTAATCTCGGTATTAGATCAAACCGTCATCAAACCTACACTGGAGACTGTCCTACTTAACTGCAGTAGATCCTGTTCGCAGGGTGTGGTGCAACGGGGTTTGAGATGACATCAGCGGTGTTGCTCAAGGGGTGACGGTTCCTACCTCTCTTCTTCCTCCTCTCCCCCTCTGTGTCTGGCCTTCTTCTTGCAATGGCAGTAGCTGGAGCTCCCATTGATGATCAATGCAGCGGCTGGGGTTTTTCCTTGGGGAAGAACAGAGCTGCCGCCAGGGCAAGGGTGCTGGGGTCTCCTTCTCCGGCGACGGCGCGATGGGGCAGAGCATTGATGGCGGCCAAGGCAGGCAGCAGGGGCGGCGACCAGGGTTGGCAGCAGGGGGGCGGCGAACATGGGTTTTTCGGGCAGGGGTGGTGGCTAGGGCGGGGAGGGTTTTATTTGTAAGGGGGAAAAACAGCCAAGAGGGTTTTATACATGCTTAGCCATCCATTCCAAGTATTATGTCAATCCCTTGGGAATCCAAGACGTTAATGTTGGCAAGAAAATGTACCCCCCCTTATTTTAAGGCTTACTTTCGGACATACTATATTAGTCCTCATCTCTCCACCGGAAGAATTAACCAACATAGTTTGTTTCAAGCGGGATATGGGCAGGTTATACTTGGCAACATACTTGGATGAGATGAATGAATGCGATGCTCTAGAATCGAATAAAACAGTGGCTTGGTTGGAGTTGGCGAGGAACATACCAATCACGACGTACTCAGCTTGTTGTGCTTCCTCCACGGATACGTGATTCACATGGCCATGAGCAAAGTTCTTCTGTTCACGGTTGCCTTGTGTTGCTCCACCATTCGGCCGTGAATTCTTCTTAGGTGCATTGCTCGACTGTCCAAGGCCTTTCGGGGGGCACTGTTTTCCAAAGTGCCCGTCTCTCCACATGTAAAGCATTCCCTATCACCAATAACACCTGGGAGGTCGGGGCGAGGCTTATTTCTAGCATAGGCGCCCATGTTGGAACAGGGCGCAGGTGGTGTAGGCAAACCGGGTGCTTGCATCATAGGGCGAGGTGGATTTGCAGGGCGGAAATGTAACACCCTCATATTCATCACCTTGCATTGCATCCATTTTCATGTAGAGAAGCATTTAAAAAGAAGAAGAAAAGAAAGGAAGAAATATAGAAACAAATAAATAAATAAAAAGAAATAATAAAAAGTAAATATAAAAGAAAAAAATTTAAAATAAAAAGGAAAATAAATAAATCGAAATAAACCTGGCCGCCCCTCATTCCCCCAAATTCGCCCCCCCTAACATTTCCCCATAACCCCCCCCTAAATCCCCCCCTAGGGAATTTTTCCACACATTTGGGAGAATTTTTCCCCAAATTTGGCCGCACCAAATCCCTAGGGATATTTCCCACTTTGGCAATTTTATTCCCCCTTTAGCCACACCACCTTAGGGGCAGAAAACCCTAGCCGCACCAAGGGAAATCCCCCCTTTTTAGACTTTCTTTTCCCCCTATTAATCTCAGCCCTTGATGGAAAAATATTGGATTAAATCCCAGCCCCTAGCTCCCACCTTTTCTCAAATTAAATACCAGCCCTTGATTAAAAGGTTTGCTAAAATCCTAGCCCCCTTGGCTATTCCCCCCCCTTATAAATAAAACTCTCTCCCCCCTAGCCGGAATCCTAGCCCCCAAAAATCCCTGGCCACTGTAAAAGTCTAAAAAATTTAAAGGCAATACACAGAGGGTTGACAACCGTTATGATTGGAATGCATGAAAATGGGACTTACAAAAATTTTATACACGTAATGATGCACATGGTGTCCAACCAAACAAGCTCTCACCTTCATTTGAAACGTGTTTAGCCAAGGTTGAATTAAACACCATGTGTAAAGTTCTCACATGTAAGCGGGAGTTTAAATTCAGATTTGAACTCAATTGTTCCCCTCAAGTTGCTGCCAAAAATATGGAGCACACATGTATCCTCATATCTTTGAATTCGAGGAAATTCATGGTGGCCACGTTCTAATTTCAGAGTGGGCTAAAAAGGAGTTAAACATGATCATTTCCAAATGTGAGCTGAATTCAAATTTGAAAGTGAACTTCACAATGGATTTGGTTTATTCAAATTTCCTCTCACGTTTATACTCCCGAAATATCAGATTGAGGGGATTTACATGAATGAAGACCTATTGGAAACATTTGGCGGATAAGAAGAGCAGTAAGGGCGCAGACCCCACATGTCATTGGGCCGCTGTAACTTGCTCCCGAAGACTTCCTCTGTTCGGTGTCGAACACCACCCGAGACTCCTCAGAGCGCCACCAAGGGCAGCCACCTCATCGAGCGGGCGACCTGCTCGTGGCTTCAACACCTCACGGCGTGATCCTCTCACTCACCAACCGAGCTGCAAGCGAAGGCCACCTCCTTGCTGCTTCTGTCGCGCTGGTGACCAGCTCATGGGATTGAGTAGCTTGCGGCATGATCGTTTGCTCACAAAAACAGCAACCCCGGGCGTTATTTTCCCTCGCACAGGAACTGAACCGAGGCGCCGAATTTAAAGTTTTGAACCTAACGGAAGGTTAACTCCCAGTAATCAAATTCAGTTTGTGGTAATGGCCGTGAATTTTGAATTTGAATTTAGGGAGCCACGGTTGTTTAGGGGGGAGACTACCGGTGGGACCCATGGGTCAGTGGAACTGAGGCAACACTGAAATTTGCCGCTGTGTGCGCTTGACACCGAGAGCGATGCAGCTCCACCGAGCTTCCTGTGTGCTTCTTCCCCGAGTCGGTTCGCTCCGTTGTTCTCAGCTGGTCGCTAGAGATCGGGCTGCACAAATCAAATGCTTCTTCTCTGCCTCACACGAGCAAACCCACAGCACAGGAAGTCCTCTCGGGTGCTCACCCGACAACCAAACACATACGGCGCTGCCCCTCGGTGCTCATCGCCGACCACAATCCGGCGACTGTGCCTCCGAGCTGTGATGATCAGGAGATGCGCCGGCGAGTCCCCTACATCCATAACACGTTTCCAGCTCTTCTCCTGTCTTCCTCCGATCGCTGCCATGCAGTTTTCCTCCACAACTCAGACTGAAGCCGCCATCACTGCCCCTCGTCTTCTGGCTTGTCCAGCGCCTCTCCCACACGACCAACACCCCCTAAGGTGCTCCATGAGATGTAGATCATCCTCCCGATCTCCCTTGCTCGTCCCCACTTCCGTTTAGCAGGAATTTGAAAATCTGCACCGGTGTACGTGATGAACCGGCGCGCCTCTGATCTGGAAATTCTCCCAACCGGAGTGATCGTTCGTTCTTCGGTTCAAGCCACATTGAACCACAACCCTAGCAACCCCCCATGCCGAATCACGCATCAAACCAGCCACCACACGCCCCGGGCGACGAGAATTCGCCCCTGGCGGCAAAAACGGGTCGGTCCTCCGGTGATCGCCCTTTTCCCTCCGTTTGCTGCAAGGATTGGCATGCGTTCCATGTTCCACGCGCTTTAGGCATTCTGTACGGCAGCTTGTGCAGTTGGAATCAGTTTGGGACACGCCGGAACATGTAACATCCCTGATATCACGCTGTGTGGGACAGGACCTCGTTGGGTGGTGCCGTGTTATGCGGTACCCAACAGCACACAGGTCGAAGAAACACATCATATTACATAAATAGTTTGCGGAAGCGTACAACAATGTTTTACAAATACTTATCTCAAAATAAGCTACAGCGGAAGAATATAACTCTCACGACTCATTTCTAAACTAGCAACAAAGAAACAGTCCAGCCCGCGGACGTTTCTTACTAGCAACATGAAGACAATCTGCAGCGGCGAGGATGCTCTTTGAGTAAGCACTCAGTGGTTCCCGAGTCCCATCGGCATCCCTTCACATAAGCATGAAGTCAAATACCTGCAAAACAACTCGAATAGCATCCGTGAGCATAACGCTCAGCAAAACTTAACCGTCACCCTAAACATGAAACTCTGTGTGAGGTTATGAACCTACAGTAGGATGGCATAAGCATAATTAAACTCACCTAAAAGTGAATCCTTACTTTCAGTATTAATTGCAGTATTTTAAGTAACCCTGGGCACGCCACATCGGGAGTCCACAATCAAACAAGAAACGCATTCCCCCGATGTAAATTGCTCATGGCATAAAAGAATCGAGTTTGCACTAGCCTATTCATCAAGATCCAATACAAAGGTAGGATAATACTTCACATCAAAATGATTAGTTCCTTTGTCATGCAAGTTCTTACTACGTCACGACTGTGAGAACAAGTATGCTCGGTCCATTCCGCGAGCGACGGTGACTCGAATCAATAACACCCGGACTACACGACACGTACGCCCGTACTCGACGTTGCCTACAACAACCATCACTGACGTCGTACGTGGCAGCCTTTCCCCCGTTTCACCCCCGCTGAATCGATCAAGTCGCCCCGTACAGTAGCTACTCTCATGGTGCACCTTCCAACGGGAGATGTCATGAGAATATTCCCCACATACTGCACACCGGCCATCCGCCTGAGGCGACCCGAAAAAACCCAACGACAGCTTCCCGAGGTACATTGGTTTACTGGGTCCCATATAGCCAGCATGAGTGCGGTACACAACTCAAACTTGTTCAACAGGGCCGCATACGGATCGGTTCTTGACCGACACGGACAGGTCTACAGCACCCAGGCCCCTATGTCCTGCTGCTCTTACAACCTTCCGGTCTCAACTTTAACTTGCTAATTCAATTACAGACCAATCCCGTATGCCCCTGTTGTTCCTAAATCTGTGAGTAGCATCTCACCACTCGACTTCTACCGAACCGTACTTAAGCATGGCAGTTCTACACGGTGAAAGACACCTACCCAATACTCCATGACAAACACTAGACCTAATGCACAGTTCATATCTTGCCCGAAAGGTAATACAAAACAAAACTTAACAGCTGTTAAATGCAAACCGGAGCTTGCCTGTTTTGCAGGGTAGTCGTATATAACAGTTAGTGTCCTTGCAGATCCATCCTTGATTCTCCGGAGCTTGATCCACTTCAATGAATCACTCCTTTGAATCCCCTTCGTTGTGGTTCCTATTGAAATGCATATGCATATGTTTTATAGAATGTAATGGAAAGAAGTTACAGAATTACTTTCTTAGGAACAGAGGTTGTGTGGAAAAGCCAAGAATGGCTTGGTTTGCCTCTGTTGTGCAAAGAAACAAAAATAAACTAAATTGAACTCAAGGCCTTAGCTATACACTAATCATTTTTCCCTAATGAACATAATAGAGAAGCTGAAAAGATTTGAGTGCAACTGAAGAACAAGAACTGCAATGGCCTCAAAACTTTTGCAGCAGGTTCTATACTACCTAAGGATTTAGCTTGCCAAATTTGCAGCTAATGTGGAGTCATACTGTGTCCTCCCAAATTCTCACAATATCTCTTATGTATTCCCACATATACAAAAGTATGGAGAATAAGAACAGGGAGTTCAAGGACTCATGTTGGGCTGATAATTTACATATGAGTTCTTGATCACATGAGTGTAACCTAGTCCAAAATTCAGCCCTTTTACTTGAGTAGTTCTCCCAGAACAATTCTTTAAGCATTTGTATTCAAAAGAATTAATTCTGTAGTAATGTGCATTTTCATGCATAATTAAGTGAACTACAATTCCAAGTATGTCTCAGAGAGCTTGCCTAAATTTTCCTATGATTTTTGGAGCTATGGATTGCTCAGAACAGATTTTTGAAGTGGGAAACATTTTCTGAAAATGTTTCTGGACTCTTTTGAACACAGTAGTTTGCATTTAGCAAATTCCTACTCAAATGATCTTCAAATGAGCTGACAATTTTCTAGTAGGTCAACCTCATGCTAAAGAATATTCTGGCAAAATTTGGGGATTTTTGGATAAACCAAACTCCCTTAATAATTCTTTTTCAGAATATCTTCAAAGGATTTTCCAGAATATAATATTTACTTTCATACAAATCTGAGTTCATATTTGGATATAACTCAGAGAGATGAATCCAACCCAAGTGGAATCACTTAAATTGGAGGTTTCTATCAGGAGTTATGAATTTCCAAAGATTGAGCCAACTCGGGAATTGTTTTCCTACAGAAAATCTGGCTGGACCCACTGTTTTGAATCCCAGCCAATAGAAACGAAGCCACACCGGGGCCACGGGGTTTCTCGCGCCAGCACACAGGATCCAGCCACACCCGATCCCGGGTTTAAATTTTCTGCTGCTGACAGACGGGGCCCACCCGTCTTCTTCTTCCTCCGGCTCCCTTCTCGCGCCAGCGCTCTCCCCCTCGCCGGAGCTCGCCGGTGCTCGCCGGCCGGCCGTTTCCAGCCGCCATCCGAACCCGGACTCGCCGCCAAGGGGTTTTGGGCAGCGAGGAACACGGCTATGAGGTTTGCTTGGGCTGCCGACGGCCGGAAAATGGCCGGCGACGTGTAACTGCCTCTGTGGTAGTCCGACAGCGTCGCCCGAGGTCTCCAGCCCTCCAAAACTTGTGCCGATGAGCCCTACAGCACCAGCGTACCTCTAGGAAGATCGGCACGGCCTTAAACTAGCTCGGAAATGGCTGGAACTAGGTTGTCATCGTGCGACCGAATGGGTCCGCCGCGATCACGCTCGGTAGAGCTCAAAGTTCGTGGTTCCCAGTTAGTTTCATGCCACGGATGCTAAAGTGGATATGACCGCCGGCTAGTCCAGCTTCTCTGTGCCAAATTTGATGACTTAAGGTGAATCATAGGGCGAGAATTTGAAGGAATCGTACCGGAAGCTCGGAATGAGGTCGCCGGAGCAAAACCTCGAAATTCACCGTCGATAGCTTGCGGCACGGCCTGAGCTTCGGGTGAGGGCAGCGCGGTGGCCGTGCGCTCTCGTTGCCGCCCTCGCTTGGCCGTGGAAACCGCTGTGGCGAGCTGCCCACATGTGCCCGATCACGTTTTTGAGCTAGCTCGCCGCGGCGGCATTTGTTCTCGGGCAACAGAGGCCGAAGCTCGCTTGGTTTCGTGTCCGGGAGGTGGAGGCCGAGCTCGCGGCGATGTTTAGCAGCTCAGGGGAGGGATGGCGCAGTTGTTTTGCCGTTTTTCCGATCGAACCAAACAGTGGAGGTGAGGTTCTCGGTGCTGTGCGTGCGCTCGCGAGGAGAGGAAGGAAAATGCTGTCGGCTTGGTCCGAGGAGGGAGAGATCACGTTGCTGAAGCGGTCAGAACCGACCCTGGGGCGCCAGCGCGTGGAGACCGGCAGCAGGAGCTGGTGCCGGCAAGCTGCTTGGTGGCGCTCGTGACCTGTTCGGGAGATTTTCCCACCGAGGCTGTGACTTAGGGTGTAAGGCAACCCTCTTAGCTCTATGACATGTGGGTCCCACTCCATATTTCCTCCCAAATATATTCCCAAGCTGATCCTCTCAATCCCCCTAATGCTGAGTAGAAAAAGGGTGGCTAGAATTTGAGCTCTTCCAATTATGTTTGAATTTGCTTGCCAAATTTGAATTTGGTTGAAGTTTGCAAATTCTTCTCTTTAACTCTCTTTTGAGCCCACCGTACAAATAGAAAGTTGGTGATCAAACTCCTCCATATAATTCCAACTATATGGCTGCATTTTTAATCAAAGTCCTTGGCCACCCCATGTGTGAACTTTGAATTTCAAATCTAAATTTTAAACTTACATGCAAAGAGGTATTTAACTCCTTATTGGCTCAACACTTTTAAATAGAAATGTGAGCCTCATTTTGGATGGTCATCCAGGTATTACTTTGCATGAAGAAAAGTTTTAGCAAGTCCCATTTTCATGTCTTTGCCACACATATGAACTCAAATCTTGGTTTTTTATTCATACACATTTTTGGGACTTTTACATTCCTCCCCCCATAAAAGAATCTCGTCCCGAGATTACAAAAGAGGAACGAGACGGGAGAGGTAATTACAAACTGTACAACGCTAAAATTTCCAGATAGTTGGTGCGGAGGTAATCTTCACTTTCCCACGTCGCCTCTTCCGCGGTATGATTACTCCACAGCACCTTGTAAAATTTGATCGTCCGGTTCCGGGTTACCCGGGTCTTTTCATCCAAAATCTGAACCGGTCGCTCGGTGTGGGTCAGGTCCGGATTCAATTCGTCAATTTCCTCGGTGCAAACAGCAGCGGTGAATTTGAGACACTTCCGCAGCTGTGATGCATGAAATACATCATGAACACCCGCTAGACTTGCCGGTAATTCCAGCCGGTAGGCTATGGGTCCGCACTTCTCGGTGATAGCAAAAGGACCAATAAAATGGGGAGCGAGTTTCACCTTTATACCGAACCGGTGAATTCCCTTCATAGGGGATACACGAAGATAAACATGTTCTCCGACGTCAAAATGTAATGGCCTACGCCTTTGATCAGCGTAGCCCTTCTGTCGGGATTGTGCAGCCTTTAAGTTCTCTTGTATCAACCGAACTCGGTCTTCGGCTTCGTTGACAAGATCAATCCCAAACAGAACTCTTTCGCCGGACTCACACCAATTCAATGATGTGCGACACTTCCGGCCGTAGAGAGCTTCATACGGTGCCATTTTAATACTCGCTTGATACCCGTTATTGTATGAAAACTCCGCCGACGGTAAGTGATCGTCCCAATTCCTACCGTGGTTGATGGCACATGCTCTCAACATGTCCTCGAGCACTTGATTCACCCTCTCCTTTTGTCCATCGGTTTGAGGGTGATATGCGGAGCTTCTAATTAGCTTGGTGCCCAACGAGGCATGCAGCTGCTCCCAAAAACGAGCAACAAACAGCGCACCTCGATCTGAGATGATGGTCTTCGGGACACCATGTGAGCAAATAATTCTGGAGATGTATAACTCCGCACATTGCCTTGCTCGATAACGAGTGTTCACCGGTATGAAATGAGCTGATTTTGTCAACCGGTCAACAATCACCCATATCGAGTCATGCTTCCGGGATGTGAGCGGTAATCCGACGATGAAGTCCATACTCACATCCTCCCATTTCCATGCCTGTATCTTCAAAGGTTGTAGCGGTCCGGATTTCCGCATATGATCAGCCTTGACCCGTCTACACGTATCGCATTCGGATACGTATTTAGCAATCTCCCTCTTCATCCTCGTCCACCAAAATTTCTGTTTCAAATCTTGGTACATCTTGTTACTTTTGGGATGAATGGAAAACTTAGACAGGTGGGCTTCATCCAAGATCTTCTTCCGGAGTTTCATATTACGCGGTACCACTATACGGTCATTAAACCATATCATACCGTTCTCATCCTTCCGGAAACATTTCACCTCTCCGTTGTCTAGTCTTCTCCGTATGTGAGACATACCTTTGTCTCTTCTTTGAGCCTCAACAATCTATTTACGGATTGTTGGAATGAGCGCGAGATTGTAAAGCGCGCCATATGGAATAGCACGGAGACTTGGTTCTTTAGCTTCCAACTCAGCAGCCGCTAAGTTGTGAACGTGGGCTTTCCGACTAAGCGCGTCGGCAACCACGTTGGCTTTTCTTGGGTGATAGTGGATCTCCATTTCATAATCTTTGATGAGCTCCAACCATCTCCGTTGTCTCATATTCAGCTCCTTCTGCGTCAAGATATACTTCAGGCTTTTATGGTCGGTGTAGAGGTGAACAAGATTACCAAGTAGGTAATGCCTCCACATATTTAACGCCAACACCACAGCAGCAAGTTCAAGATCATGAGTTGGATAATGCTGCTCGTGGTTTCGCAGTTGACGAGACCCATAGGCGACTACACGCCCTTCCTGCATCAGAATGCAGCCGAGACCGATGCCGGATGCATCACAGTATACATCAAATGGCTTCGTCGTGTCTGGCTGAGCAAGAACTGGAGCTGTTGTGAGATGTTTCACCAAAGTTTTGAATGCGGCTTCACATGCTGCACTTCCCATGTATTTAGTGCCCTTCTTCAGCAGCTCCGTCATTGGTTTAGCAATTTTTGAGAAGCTCGGAATAAACATCCGATAATACCCTGCTA
This sequence comes from Neostapfia colusana, assembly GCA_030760725.1. Lineage (NCBI taxonomy): Eukaryota > Viridiplantae > Streptophyta > Magnoliopsida > Poales > Poaceae > Neostapfia > Neostapfia colusana. The sequence goes on from JASWHV010000011.1 coordinate 26,464,459, forward strand.
AACCTAGGAAACTTCAGACCTCGTGGACTGATTTGGGAGATTCCCACTTCAGCACTTGTTCAATTTTGCTGGGGTCCACGGCAATGCCCTCTGCTGAAATGATATGGCCTAGGAAAGGCACTTGATCGATCCAGAACTCGCACTTGCTGAACTTGGCATATAACTGGTGCTCCCGCAACCGTTGTAGCACAATGCGCAGATGTTCAGCGTGCTCTTCTTCAGATTTGGAGTAAACCAATATGCCGTCGATGAATACCACAACGAACTTGTCTAACTCCGGCATGAATACAGAATTCATCAAGTACATGTAGTGTGCCGCAGCGTTGGTTAACCCAAATGACATGACGAGGTACTCGTAGAGTCCGTATCTCGTCGAGAAAGCTGTCTTCAGTATGTCCTCCGGTCGGATCTAAATTTGATGATACCCCGACCGAAGATCCATCTTCGAAAATACCTTTGCACCCACAAGTTGATCGAACAGGATGTCGATGTGGGGCAAAGGATACTTGTTCTTGATCGTGACAGCATTTAGAGCACGGTAATCAACACATAGCCGTAGTGTTTCGTCCTTCTTCTTAACGAACAGCGCAGAGCAACCCCAAGGTGAAGAACTTGGTCATATGAAACCTTTGCTCATGAGTTCATTCAGTTGCTCTTTTAACTTCGCTAGCTCATTAGGTGCCATCTTCTAAGGCCTTCGTGAGATAGGCGTCGTTCCCGGCGCCAGTTCAATCTTAAACTCGATGTCCCGTTCGGGCGGCATGCCCGGTAAGTCATCGGGAAATACGTCGGGATAATCACGTACCACCGGAATATCTTCAAGCTTCAGTGCTTCCGTGTGGTAGGCCTCTACCATGTCTGGGTCTTTGCTGTCTAAAAACAGTGTGTGCTGTCCGTGAATCGGCGAGTCAATCTGGACAGTCCGGTTACCGATATTAAGAACGGCACCGTGACGATTTAACCAAGACATCCCCAATATAATGTCTATCTTCTGACTATCCAACATAATCAACGATGTTGGGTAAAATTTTCCTTCCAAACACAAAGCTGCTCGGGACACAATCTGATTGGCAGAGATGTTTCCTCCTGGTGAACGTATAAGAAAACTCGTTGTGGGAGTATTGGTGGATAATTGGTGCTAATCCACACATGTTTTGCTGATAAAATTGTGGGTTGCACCGGAATCAAAAAGTATGAGCACGGGCATGTCTTTGAGAGTGAACATGCCCGCTAACACCGGTGCTCCCTCCGGGACATCCTCAATAGCAAGATGTTGCACACTCCCAGATTGCAATGCTGTTATGTTGACTTGAGCAGGTGGCGGCATACCTCCTGACGATGATGGCTGTCTGGTGTTCCCCAACTTCTCCCGGGATTCCTGCCTAAAATGCCCAGAATGGTGGTAATAAGAACACGGAGGTTTCCCTGGTTCTTCGTTGACTAGTGGTTGAGAAGTTGACGTACTTGGTTGCAGCGATGATGTGACAGGTGTCCTTCGTTGCTGCAGCAAAGGTGTTGCTTCAAGATATGATTCTTGAGCAGGAAATCTGTACGGAGTTGATCTCACTGGTGCTTGCCATATTTCATCGGATGGTGTGTGATACACCACACGGTATTTACGAGGAACGACTGGTGTGTCTTCTTGCACATCCTCCCGGTCCCTCTTCTCTGCTTGACACTCAAGTGTCGCTTGTTCTTGCAGCAGAACAGCACTGATCAACTCGGTGTAACTGCCTTGATTGAACAAAGCTAACTTCTCTTTTAGTACGGCACTCAAGCCATAGAAAAAGTAGTAACACATTGCAGCTTCGCTCGTCACATAAGCAGGAGCATATTGTGCCAGAAGGTTGAATTGTCTGACATAATCGAGGACACTCATGTCCCCCTGCTTCAAGTTTCTGAATTCTTGCTGTTGGGCCTTAATAAAACCCATAGGAATGTGACGAGCACGGAATGCTTCATGAAATTCCGTCCATTCCACTTGATGGCCTTCTGGAACAGTGGCAAGATAAGCGAACCACCAATTTTCGGTGGCTCCATGAAGCTGTTGAGCTGCAAATAATGTCTTCTGATATTCGTCGCACTCAAACACTCCAAACTTGGACTCCATAACTCGAAGCCACTGATCAGCTTCCACTGGTTCATTGGCTTCCGTGAAGATTGGCGGTTGTGTCGCCATGAAATCCAAATAGGCGTTCCGAGGTGGAACGCCTTATTGCGCATGTTGGAGTAAGCCTTGTTGTACCAATGCTTGGAGTAGTCTTGTGTTCTGTTGACTTGACTCGACCATCTGAGCCATGACATCCGCCCATACCGTTGATGGCGGTGCCCGTGGTGGAGTCGAGTCATCACCGTCTCGACGAGAACTTTCAGTCCTACTCGGAGAATGAGTACGCACCATACTGCAAAAACATAATTTTGAGGGGAGTCAAAACTTGATCTCAGCAGTATGTGAAAGTATGTAAAACATGAACATGCTAAAACTTTATGAAAACATAACAATACTTCATATTTACACATCTTTCTGAAGCCAACATATTCAGTCCCTTATTCTATACAGAACAGACCTTTCTGTACTTAACTCAGAATATGATCCAGTTACTAGCATTTTCGTAACTCAAGTTGAATACCAAAGTTAAAGTTAACTTTAGTATCTTTTCAACGAGTACTCATATGCCCCTAGATCATTTCTGGAACAAAAGTTAGGATTGTTCAAAGTTGACAGAATTTCTGGCTAAAATTTGCCAGCACCTCCTTTGTATGTGGTTGTTTTCATCACAGTTTTACCTACAAATGAACTACAATTCTGAACACCCTATGAACTACAAAATTGTTGCAAATTTCCTAACCTTTCCAACAGTGTATCCTATGACCCTTAGAAATTTTTCTACAGACTGTGACGGCCAATTTACAGCAACATCCAGAGAAGTTTGCAGCTGCTCTTTTTTCTGAACAGTTTGCATTCATCTGGACATTCAACCCAAGTTGGTGTCGGATTTGGCTCTGGAGTTCTACAGAAAAGTTGTAGAGCACTTAATAACCTTTCCATAACTGTATCCAACCCCTTCATTGGGTCAATATTCACAGAGTTGTGCTCTGTCAAAATCCAGCAAAACTTCTGCCAGAACAGAGCACACTGTTTTCGGATCAAAAGAAGCCTAGCAATTCTCTTCTTTGAAACTTAGGCCAAATGAAGAGTTCAGTAACTAACATGTGCTTTATCACATCCATTTTTAGTTTTGAATTTAGTCATGAATGATTTCTTCTTAGGAAAGAAAACTATCCAGTGTAGTATGGTGACGATGCACCGTAAGACATATGTCGGTACTACGTTGCCTTACCAAAGAAAAACTTAACCGGATTACACCGGCATATACGTATCCTTAGGTGGCACTAAAACGGTCACTCGCAAACGTGTTCTACACGCACTAAGGTTTTCGTGGTTAGCATCTACATAAGCCACACTCAATCATCAGGCCCGGCTGCACATCGAACCCGGTATCCATACAGTTCGTACACCCGGCCGCCACCACTCGCCCAGGTGTTCTCAAGCCAAACACCCCTTGAGCTACGTGTTCACGTTACTGACCAAGTGACGGGGTCTCCCAAATTGCACCATGCATGCCAGGGAATGGCGTTGCTCGAATACCCCAAACGACATGAAGAGTCGTAGAGGGTACTAAAGCGAGTCGGGTTACCTGCCACCCGTGAGGCTCCACCCTTCAGCTTGTGCGCACTGGTGGATAGCGCATACGTGCACCCCCCAAGACATAGAACGTCCCGAGATGCATGATTTTCCGACATAACAAATAGGTTAGCTTGCCACCTTCATCATATGCTAATATTAGTCCTTATGTGGGCCTAGTACTGTTATCTCACCGTATCCTAAGTTTTTAATGTAATATGATGATCAATCTGTGCTCTGTTCCCAATGCAGCTCTGATACCATGTGTAACATCCCTGATATCACGCAGTGCGGGACAGGACCTCGTTGGGTGGTGCCGTGTTATGCGGCACCCAACAGCACACGGGTCGAAGAAACACATCATATTACATAAATAGCTTGCGGAAGCGTACAAGAATGTTTTACAAATACTTATCTCAAAATAAGCTACAGCGGAAGAATATAACTCTCACGACTCATTTCTAAACTAGCAACAAAGAAACAGTCCAGCCCGCGGACGTTTCTTACTAGCAACATGAAGACAATCTGCAGCGGCGAGGATGCTCTTTGAGTAAGCACTCGGTGGTTCCCGAGTCTCATCGGCATCCCTTCTCATAAGCATGAAGTCAAATACCTGCAAAACACTCGGATAGCATCCGTGAGCATAACGCTCAGCAAGACTTAACCGTCACCCTAAACATGAAACTCTGTGTGAGGTTAAGAACCTACAGTAGGATGGCATAAGCATAATTAAACTCACCTAAAAGTGAATCCTTACTTTCAGTATTAATTGCAGTATTTTAAGTAACCCTGGGCACGCCACATCAGGAGTCCACAAGCAAACAAGAAACGCTTTCCCACGATGTAAATTGCTCATGGCATAAAAGAATCGAGTTTGCACTAGCCTATTCATCAAGATCCAATACAAAGGTAGGATAATACTTCACATCAAAATGATTAGTTCCTTTCTCATGCAAGTTCTTACTACGTCACGACTGTGAGAACAAGTATGCTCGGTTCATTCTATGAGCGATGGTGATTCGAATCAGTAACACCCGGACAACATGACACGTACGCCCGTACTCGACGTTGCCTACAACAACCATCACTGACGTCGTACGTGGCAGCCTTTCCCCCGTTTCACCCCCGCTGAATCGATCAAGTCGCCCCGTACAGTAGCTACTCTCATGGTGCACCTTCCGACGTGAGATGTCATGAGAATATTCCCCACATACTGCACACTGGCCGTCCGCCTGAGGCGACCTGAAAAGTCCCAACGACAGCTTCCCGAGGTACATCGGTTTACTGGGTCCCATATAGCCAGCATGAGTCCGGTACACAACTCAAACTTGTTCAACAGGGCCGCATACGGATCGGTCCTTGACCGACACGGACAGGTCTACAGCACCCAGGCCCCTATGTCCTGCTGCTCTTACAACCTTCCGGTCTCAACTTTAACTTGCTAATTCAATTACGAACCAATCCCGTATGCCCCTGTTGTTCGTAAATCTGCGAGTAGCATCTCACCACTCGACTTCTACCAAACTGTACTTAAGCATGGCAGTTCTACACTGTGAAATGCAAAACGGAGCTTGCCTATTTTGCAGGGTAGTCGTATATAACAGTTAGTTTCCTTGCAGGTCCACCCTTGTTCTCCGGAGCTTGATCCACTTCAATGAATCACTACTTTGAATCCCCTTAGTTGTGGTTCCTATTGAAATGCATATGCATATGTTTTATAGAATGTAATGGAAAGAAGTTATAGAATTACTTTCTTAGGAACAGAGGTTGTGTGGAAAAGCCAAGAATGGCTTGGTTTGCCTCTATTGTGCAAAGAAACAAAAATAAACTAAATTGAACTCAAGGCCTTAGCTATACAATAATCATTTTTCCCTAATGAACATAATAGAGAAGCTGAAAAGATTTGAGTGCAACTGAAGAACATGAACTCCAATGGCCTCAAAACTTTTACAGCAGGTTCTATACTACCTAAGGATTTAGCTTGCCAAATTTGCAGCTAATGTGGAATCATACTGTGTCCTCCCTAATTCTCACAATATCTCTTATGTATTCCCACATATACACAAGTATGGAGAATAAGAACACGGAGTTCAAAGACTCATCTTGGGCTGATAATTTACATATGAGTTCTTGATCACATGAGCGTAACCTGGTCCAAAATTCAGCCCTTTTACTTGAGTAGTTCTCCCAGAACAATTCTTTAAGCATTTGTATTCAAAAGAATTAATTCTGTAGTAATGTGCATTTTCATGCCCAATTAAGTGAACTACAATTCCAATTATGTCTCAGAGAGCTTGCCTAAATTTTACTATGATTTTTGGAGCTATGGATTGCTCAGAACAGATTTTTGAAGTGGGAAACATTTTTTGAAAATGTTTCTGGACTCTTTTGAACACAGTAGTTTGCATTTAGCAAATTCCTACTCAAATGATCTTCAAATGAGATGAAAATTTGCTAGTAGGTCAACCCCATGCGAAAGAATATTCTGGCAAAATTTCGGGATTTTTGGATAAACCAAACTCCCTTAATAATTCTTTTTCAGAACATATTCAAAGGATTTTCCAGAATATAATATTAACTTTCATACAAATCTGAGTTCATATTTGGATAGAACTCAGAGATATGAACCCAACCCAAGTGGAATCACTTAAATTGGAGGTTTCTATCAGGAGTTATGAATTTCCAAAGATTGAGCCAACTCTGGAATTGTTTTCCTACAGAAAATCCGGCTGGACCCACTGTTTTGAATCCCAGCCAATAGAAACGAAGCCACACCGGGGCCACGGGGTTTTTTTGCGCCAGCACACAGGATCCAGCCAGACCCGATCCCGGGTTTAAATTTTCTGCTGCTGACAGATGGGGCCCACCTGTCTTCTTCTTCCTCCGGCTCCCTCCTCGTGCCCGCGCTCTCCCCCTCGCCGGAGCTCGCTGGTGCTCGCCGGCCGGCCGTTTCCGGCCACCATCCAAACCCGGACTCGCCGCCAAGGGGTTTTGGGCATCGAGGAACACGGCTATGAGGTTTGCTTGGGCTGCCGACGGCCGGAAAATGGCCGGTGACGTGTAACTGCCTCTGTGGTAGTCCGGCAGCGTCGCCCGAGGTCTCCAGCCCTCCAAAACTTGTGCCGACGAGCACTACAACACCAGCGTACCTATAGGAAGATCGGCATGGCCTTAAACTAGCTCGGAAATGGCTGGAACTAGGTTGTCATCGTGCGACCAGATGGGTCCGCCGCGATCACGCTGGGTAGAGCTCAAAATTCGTGGTTCCCAGTTAGTTTCATGCCACGGATGCTAAAGAGGATATGACCACCAGCTAGTCCAGCTTCTCTGTGCCAAATTTGATGACTTAAGGAGAATCAGAGGGTAAGAATTCGAAGGAATCATACCGGAAGCTCGGAATGAGGTCGCCGGAGTAAAACATCGAAATTCGCCGTCGATAGCTCGCGGCACGACCTGAGCTTCGGGTGAGAGCAGCGCGGTGGCCGTGCGCTCTCGTTGCCACCCTAGCTTTCCGTGAAAACCGCTGTGGCGAGCTGCCCACGTGCGCCCGATCACGTTTCTGAGCTAGGTCGCCGCGGCGGCGTTTGTTCTCGGGCAACGAAGGCCGAAGCTCGCTTGGTTTCGTGTCGGGGGGGGGGGGTGGAGGCCGAGTTCACGGCGATGTTTAGCAGCTCAGGGGAGGGATGGCGCAGTTGTTTTGCCGTTCTTCCGATCGAACCGAACAGTCGAGGTGAGGTTCTCGGTGCTGTGCGTGCGCTCGCGAGGAGAGGAAGGCAAATGCTGTCGGCTTGGTCCGAGGAGGGAGAGATCACGTTGCTGAAGCGGTAAGAACCGACCCTGGGGCGCCAGCGCGTGGAGACCGGCAGCAGGAGCTGGTGACGGCAAGCTGCTCGGTGGCGCTCGTGACCTGTTCGGGAGATTTTCCCACCGAGGCTGTGACTTAGGGTGTAAGACAACCCTCTTAGCTCTATGACATGTGGGTCCCACTCCATATTTCCTCCCAAATATCTTCCCAAGCTGATCCTCTTATTCCCCCTAATGCTGAGTTGAAAAAGGGTGGCTAGAATTTGAGCTCTTCCAATTAAGTTTGAATTTGCTTGCCCAATTTGAATTTGGTTGAAGTTTGCAAATTCTTCTCTTTAACTCTCTTTTGAGCCCACCCTACAAATAGAAAGTTGGTGATGAAACTCCTCCCTATAATTCCAACTATATGGCTGCATTTATAATCAAAGTCCTTGGCCACCCCATGTGTGAACTTTGAATTTCAAATCTGAATTTTAAACTTACATGCAAAGAGGTATTTAACTCCTTATTGGCTCAACACTTTTAAATAGAAATGTGAGCCTCATTTTGGATGGTCATCCAGGTATTACTTTGCATGAAGTAAAGTTTTAGCAAGTCCCATTTTCATGTCTTTGCCACACATATGAACTCAAACCTTGGTTTTTTATTCATACATATTTTTGGGACTTTTACAGAACGCATCAATGCCTCGCAGCCAAGCGCCGCCGACAGTGCCGACCTGTTTCCGGCTGTTTTCATGAGGTGAGACCTTGCCCGGCAGCTGCGCCACATTCTCACAGTCGTGTAGGGCGAAACCAGAGCAAACACGGTGGATAAATGAGGGAGAACGGCGCGCACCATGATCCGGATGTCTGTGCGCGCGAGTCTCTGTCCCGAGGTAGAAGAAGGATCTGACAGTGGACCCCACTGTCAGCCAGTATTAGGTTCCAGAAAATGTTCAAACTTTGAAAATTCATAACTTTGTGTAGGAAACTCCAAATCGGCTGATTCAAATTGAGTTAGATTTAGTTTATAGAGATCTATCCAAATTTGCACGCCAATTTGTATGAAAGCCAATAATTAATTCTGGACAATTTTTTTAAAATTTTGTGTAAAAGAATTATGGAGGGAGTTTGGGTACGCCAAAAATCTCCAAATTTTTCCAGAATATTATTTAGGGAATTATTGAACTTTCAGAAAAGTTTCAGCTCATGTTAAGTTTATTTGAGTAGGAATTTTCAGAATTTAGACTGCTGTGCTCAAAAGTGTCCAGAAACTTTTCAGAAAAAGTTTCCACTTTGTAAAATTCATTCTAGGCAATACTTAGCTCCAAAAACAGTGAAACAAATTCTTCTGCAATCTTTAGGAAGAGTACTTTGCAGAGGAACAAAGTGCTTGCTATGAAACTGCCTTGTATCTTCTGTGGAATTCATTTTAGTAAATCCTTTAGGGATTAATTCCAGGAAGGATTCTCTATAAAAAATTTCCAAATTTTGGCAGCAAATCCTTTTCCTAGTTTTGAGCTCCAGTAAAAATCTTAGGATTTTTTGGAGCTAGTTAGGAGGGCTTAATCAGTAGGTTATCTCAGGGTTAAATAAATTAGCTAAAAATCATAGAATTAATTTCCAGAAAAATGGTTCCAACTTCAAATGACCATAACTTTCAGTAGGAGGGTCCAAAATTTGTGAAGCACATTTTGTTGGATTCCTCTCAGACAGTAATTTACAGAAATGCAAAGAATTTGATCTGAAGATCTCTGGAATTTTCTTCAAAATTCATCAAATTTCAATTTTTGGGAATTAATTCCAGAAGATCCCTGTTATGGAATTTCCTCAAATTCAGCCAGAAGGTTCCTCATGATATTATAGATCTCCTGTAAAAATTTGAGCTTAATCGGAGTTCATTTTCTAGGCTAAATTATCTTCCAATGTTCAGCCTTTATTTGGAAATTCAAATTCCAAACAGAAACTTTTTAGCACTCCTGTTCAACTTCCAAAATTCACATCTCCCTGTTGGCAGCTCCAAAAATGGTGAAACAAATTTTGTTAGAACCATGGAGACTTACCCTAATTAGATCTTCCACTGTTAGACATGTCAAAACTGCAGATTTGGGCTCAAAATTCAGAGAAGCCTTGTACTTGTGGGAATTTTAGAGACCACAAGGTGCAATGAAATTTCTCCAAAGTTTGCTCATATCACCTCTATAGGATCTAGTATCCACTGGAAAAATCCCAAAGCCAATTAAGGAAAATAAATAGCAGTAGCTATGAATAGAAGTTAATTCTTATAATTCCTTAGCACTTATGCATATATTTTGTTACATTTCATAGAGTGACCGAAGTTGAAGATACGCCGCAACCATTGGACGTCCTTCAACCAGACGCTAACTTTCACTTTAACTCGCAACCAGGCAAGCCCCGGTTTGCATTTAAGTACCTTTTACAAAGTTTTCATTTGTATCACCTATGTCTAGGTTGAAATGGTTGCATTAGAGTTAAGGTGTTTGAAACCCCACTTGCATGACTTTTAATCCTAGGAAGGGTTGGGTACATTACAGACTCGACAAGTAGGGAATGCCATGCTAATGTGTTTAGGATCTCGGTAGAAGTCGAGTAGTTGGAATCTACTCGCGAGGTAAGGTTTTGTCACACGGTATGGAAAAGAGTAGAGAATGGCTTCAGAATTGTGAAACTAAGACCCAGTAGGGGGGATAGGATGCAGTGAGCAGAGGTCTCACGTGCGTAGCCCTGTTGGTGTCAATTGAGGACCGAGTCATGTGCCAGCCTGCTGAACAAGTATCGAACAGTACGGGATGGCATACTGACATAAGCAGGAAACTGATTTAATTGGTTAACCTGGGTGTCGAGACTTACCCAACCGTTTTATAGGAGTGGGTTGAGGGTAGCAAGGTGTAAATCTGCCGGTGGGCACAGTCACGTTCCACGCGGGGACCTCCTGCCCGTTACGGATGGACCGGTTCGGCATTTGGGTTTCCTTTGAAAGGTTGTTGCATACAATAGAGTAGGAAGGTGTGTGGCATCACAATTCTATAAGTGGGTGTATGTGACGTGTTGTTCGGGTGTCTCCTGATTGTAATCACCATCCCTCGCGGTTATTTGAGTACCGCTTGTTCACTGTTATGTGACGTAGTAAGAAGTGAAAGAAGCCAGATGAAAACTATTATGCTGCGATGAACTATTAATGTTTTGAAACCATGTCTGCTATAGATGTAAAGCTAATTATATTTATTTTCCACTTTGGGTATCACCACATCGGAGGAAAGCGTTTCTTGTTTGATTGTGGACTTCTGATGTGAAGGCTGCCTAAGACTCATTAAACTGCTGCTATAAAATTGAAAGTAAGAATTAACATGTAGGCGTGTCTTTATTGCAATGTCTTTATTCCATATTACTAATCCTTGCATGTAGAGTTCCATTACTAGGGTGTCGGTTAAGCCTTGCTGAGCCAATGTGCTCACGGTTGCAATATTTCAGCTGTGTGCAGGTGAGAGTTTTGAGGAAGGGTCCGAGGAGGAGCCGATGCCCCCGTCGGGGTACACGGCCGAGCTGGAGCCCTGCACGCCGCCGTGATCTCTGGTTGTATGTTTCTAGTGTGTAGCTTCCCCGGGCTGGATGGCTGCACTTTTGCATAGCTAGGCTGAGAGTTTAGCTATTAATAAGACTTCCGCTTTAAAATTAAGTTTTGTAAAAAGACTTCCACTGTTTTATATCAAATAAAAGTTTGTATGTTTTTCATATTCTTTTCCTGTGTGCTGTTGGGTGCCACATCGCAAGACACCACCCTCTGCGATCCTGGATAGGTTGAACCACAGAGTGGTCCCCACGGTCGTGGTATCAGAGCTGCATTGGGAATAGCACGCTCGAAAAGAGCCTATTTTGAAAACTTAGAAGTAGTCGAGTGACGATTAGTCACTATGCCCACATAAGTTCTATGATAGTAGTAGATATTATGGTGGAAATGCTAACATACTTGTTATACATTCTGTAATGACGCTCCGATGTCAGGTAAGAGGTAAGGTACGCCACCGCAAGCGGATCAATTGCGGTAACTCACCATACGAGTAATAGTATGGACTTGTTTACCGTGGCTTGGCACGGCAGTGAACATGAGTCTCTGAACCTCTCCATGGTTCTGAGAGCATATGAAAACGCTGATCTCTAGCGTGCTTTAGGAAAAAGTGAGAATACCCCATCGTGTGGTAAGAAACACGATAGTATGCAACTCTTGAACGTTCAATGTTCAAAGGGCCATACGCAGCGCTCGCCATCGGCCTGCCTCAACGGTCATGAGGCGGTAGGTGGTATCCGTTGGGTTGATAAAATTCCCAACCGTGACGACCCGTTCACGCTCTACTCGGGTTCCCCGTCATGTGGTGTGAAAACACGACCATGTACCTTGAGACGTGGCTTAACTCAAGGACGATCCGTATGGCAATGATACGGGCTGTATGTTTTTACTATGATATTGAACTGCCTGAAATGCCAAAAACCTTTGTGTGCACCATTATTGTGTGGTTTTCTGCAGGTACCTTAACCACGATACGTGTAGAAACCGTTTGTGAGTGGTGTTCTTAGTTCCACCATTTGACACGTATATGCCAGAATACCGGCTTAGGATTTTTCTTTGGTGAGGAAACGTAGTACCGAGATGAGTATTAGATGCATAAAAAGGATATTTCCATTGAAAAGAGTAAAAATGAAGTTTAGGATTCCAATTAGGGGTTATTGAACTCCCATATTGAACTAAGATTCAATTGGGAGTATAGATTCAATTTCAAAGACTTAGGAACCACCTCCCCTATTTTCAGCAGAATTTTTGCTGAATTTAAACAGGGTATAACATAGGATTGGTTGAACCAATGGAGGTGTGTGATACAATTCTGGAAGGATTTTGAAGTCTTCTACAAATTTTCTTTAGAACTCCATAGAAAAATCTCCCTCCAAATAGATGAAAATCTCAGATGAGTATGCATTGTCCAGAAACAGGGCATACCAAAAATGCTCTCTGGAATTTTCTATATTTTGACCATAGATTCTTGTACAAAAATATCTAAGGGTATTATGATACGTTTCAGGAAAGGGTATGAGATATGCTACAACTTTGTAATTCAATGTTTTTCCAAAACTGCAGCAGAATTATTGGGAATTATGGATTGAAACTAGGTACCTCTGGGGAGGTGCTGTCAAAATCCTGCCAGAAATTCTGTTAACTTTGAACCATCATATCTTTTGATCCAGGTATTCAAAGGGGCCATATAAATATATTTTTCGAAATCCAGGGAAGTTCTTTACAATGTTTCTGTTCAACCCTAGGACAGAATCTCCCTATAAAGAGGTGAAATTCGCAGTACAAGTGAAACTGTTCGGAGTACCCAAAGGTTGTGCATAGTTTCTTTACTAATTTGGATTTTGCTTAAAACTTCCTATACAAGAATTGTAGAAGGTGAAATCTTACAATTCATAAAGCTTATAAATCATACTTCAACTTTTTAAGTATGAGTTTGATCAATATACGTTTCTAACTGTATGGAAAAGTTGACCCAAAGTGAGCACTTACAGGGGAGGTGCTGCTGAAATTCCTCGCGAATTTCTGTCAAATTTAGAAGCTCATAGATTTCAATCTAAAACTTAGTTGAAGGCAAATGAATACCCGTTGGAAAGATATGGAAGTCTTCTCCAACTTTTATGTTCACACCCACAACAGAATAAAAAAATAACCTAGTATTCTAAAGCATAGAACAGAAGTTGGTCCAATTTCTGTACTGTTCTGTGTTGGACCATCACTTCCTGTATACATGTTTACCAATGGTTGTGTGATACACTTCTGGAAATCTAGTGAGTTACACTACAAATTTGTAGTTGTTAGTTTGACAAACTTGGTCCGGAACTGATATGGAGTCACGTAAATAACCGTTGGAAGGATACTGAAGCGATCCAAAACTTAGGTATTCCACTCCAGTTTTTGGTGCAGACCGGTCAGTTGTGAAACGAGTTGTCGGGAAACTGATTGGTCAAGCACTGATAATTTGTTGGGATTATGAGTGTTTTTCTTCGTACTCTCATAAGTCAATAACAAGGTCCGAATCTTCTTTATATCATTAGTTTCGACTTCAACCGCAGAAGATTTTTATTTACAAGACCCTACCAAGTAAGGAAGACGGAATACAGTACCACCACTCTCGGCGATCAAAACCGGTGTAGTTTTCACCCTAGAAGGCTATGGTTGTGCATTACCTTCCCGCAAGAATAGTATGGGTTAAGTTCTCAATATCCTACATTGGAACTTAAGGGGGGGGGGGGGGAGGAGTGCATCCAAGTAAACCAGAGCGAAGGTCCATCTTGGATAACACACTTGCACCCACAAGCTGATCAAACGGGATGTCAATGCGGGGCAGTGGGTATTTGTTTTTGATGGTGACGGTGTTGAGAGGCCGGTAATCTACACATAGCCTCAAGGTTTCATCCTTCTTCTTTACGAACAGTGTCGAGCATCCCCAAGGCGAGGGACTCGGCCTAATGAAACCTTTGCTCAACAGATTATTGAGCTGCTCTTTCAGTTCTGCCAGCTCATTCGGAGCCATTTTGTAGGATCTCCTTGAGATAGGAGTAGTCCCGGGTGCAAGTTTAATCTTGAATTCGACATCCCGCTCAGGTGGCATGCCCGGAAGATCATCCGGAAACACGTCGGGGTATTCCCGGACTACGGGGATGTCCTCTAACTTGAGAGCTTCAGCATTATTAATTGCTGAAACTTCCCGGACTGGATTATCTAACACCATGGAATGCGGACGGTGGAATGGAGAATTCAGTTGAACCGTCCGTGTCCAAGTGTCCAGGACAGCGCCATGGTAGCGTAACCATGACATCACTAAGATTGCATCAATCTTTTGTCCCATAAGGATTATCAAGGTGGTGGGATATATCTTCCCACCTAAGCACAGTGGTGCTTTTGGAATCATCATATTTGCTGAAATCTTCCCTCCTGGTGAGCAGATCATATAGGAGCAGTCGGTTGGGAAGACTTGCATTTGATGCTTAGCCACATAGGATGCACTTATAAAACTGTGGGCTGCACCAGAATCGAATAAAATGATGATTGCTTGGTCGTTGAGAGTGAACGTACCCGCTAGCACGTTGTCTACCTCTGGGGCGTCCTCATTGTCGAGGTTGCGAACGCCCCCAGTCCGCTGACCATCCTTCTTGACCGGAGGTCGGCCTTGAGCACCGCCCTGGAACTGGGCTTGCCCGCTGCTCTGCTGCCCCTGGGGACAGTCCTTCGAGAAATGGCCCGCCTGGCCACACGTAAAGCATGTGTAGCGAGGCGGTCCGCCGCTGATCGGCGGACGGAAACCCGGGGCGCGTTATGGCGGTGGATATGCCCGGGGTACTATTTGCTGCTGCTGTTGTGGTCGCGGTGGTGGCGTCGGTGGTCAGAACGGGGGTGAATGGAAAGAATGGCCCCTGAACTATTGAGGTCGCGCCGGTGGATGCCACTGCTGACCGGATGGTGTCCGATACACCATGCGGTACTTCTGGGAAGCTCCAGCCCCACTGTTGGGTGGAGTGCTGCGCTTCCGCTGCTCAGCTGACAACTCCCGCTGAGCATCTTCCTGCATGATCGCGCGTTTACGAGATCGTTGAAGGTGCCGCGATTGCATTGGACGAGATGCGTCTTCATCTCGGGGTGTAACCCCAGATAGAAGTGCTCTCGCTTCTTCTCCTCGGTGGAGATGTAATCCGATGCATATTGCGCCAGATGGTTGAAGGCACGGGAGTAGTCATAGGCACCCCTCCCGCCCTGCTTCAGCTCCAAGAACTCTTGGAACTTCCGCTTCATTATCCCGGGAGGGATATGGTAGGCGTGGAACGCCTCCCGGAACTCTTCCCACTCCACGCTATGGCCAGCCGGACACGAGGCGACATAATTCGCCCACCACGCACCAGCGGCACCGTGAAGCTGCTGCGCCGCAAACAGAGTCTTCTGCCGCTCCGTACATTGGAGCAGCCCGAACTTAGACTCAATTGTCCGCAGCCAGTTGTCGGCCTCTAGGGGTTCTGCTGCTTCTGTGAACACCAGAGGGTGCGTACTCATGAAATCCGAGTACATCACAGCATGGGGCTCACGAGGCCCCCTCTCTTGACCCCCCTCCCCCCCTCCGTCCTGGGTCGTATTCTGCACGATCGTGCGGAGCAGGTCGGTCTGCTCCTCACGACCACCCACCAGTGCCGCTATCACATCCGCTAGAGTAAGCGGAGGTGGCGGTGGTGGTTGTTACTGCGGGGTGCTGTCGTAGGCAGGTGACTGGTAGTCATCACCCCCCTGCTGGCTAGAGCCACCAATCTCATGCGTGGTCCGAGTGTGAACCATCTGCAACCATACGACAATAAACATCAGTCCCGCAATATATTCCATGCAGTCCAATAAAATAGGCGTAAAACATAATGACAGTAAGACATGCGACGCATCTCGTATACAGATAATGTAATAACATTACACAAGCTACACCATTACCAGACCAAATACAAGCTAGTTAAATCCAACTTGATGGACTCCCTCTTTGGAAGTTCATCTCAACTAGGTTTGGTCACTACGAGACGTTGAAATCGCTTTGTCATCACGTATACTACCCTTTTATCTTCAATACAACACAAGCATGGTCTCTAGCAAAAGAAACTTGAGTAAGACATATACTCAAATCTTTCACTAGTTGAAGATAACCACTCATGAGTATGTTCTACCCCATTGGAAGTACTTAAACCCACTAGGGTACAACAATCCCTCAAATGAGATCAACTGTCATTTCTCTGTCAGAATGACCA
The DNA here is from genome assembly GCA_030760725.1 of Neostapfia colusana. Classification (NCBI taxonomy): domain Eukaryota; kingdom Viridiplantae; phylum Streptophyta; class Magnoliopsida; order Poales; family Poaceae; genus Neostapfia; species Neostapfia colusana. The sequence continues at coordinate 26,480,767 of JASWHV010000011.1, forward strand.
GTTTCTACCTATTCCAGATTTTGATCTGGTGCTGGGCATTTTCATGAATCAATCTGAATACCAAAGTTAAATTTAACATCAGTATATTTCCAACGAGTATTTATTTGCCCTCAGATCAGCTCCGATTTAAAAGTTATGGTAATTCAAAGTCAACAGAATTTCTGGAAGAATTTCAACAGCACCTCCTTTGAAGTTGCTGTTTTCAACTCTGATTTCAGCTTAATTCCGTCCTGCAATTGCAGAAACTTTGAATTACAAAGATGTAACACATCTCCTACCCTTTCCAAAGATGTATGATATGAAAATTTTAGATTTTTCTACTGTAAGTTATGCTTGAAAAACAGAGCAGTCCAGAGAGTAGTTTAAATCTGTCCTGGTTCTGGACAGTTTACTTTCTTCTGAAATTTAAGCCATCTTAAGGTGTGATTCAGCTCTGGGGGTCTACAACAAAGCTGTAGAGTACTTAATTACCTTTCCATAACTGTATCCCACACCTCCATTGGCTAAATAATCTGTGAGTTATGCTCTGTCGAAGTTCAGCCGACTTGCTGCCCAAAACAGAGCACTCTGTTTTTCAATCCCTTTGAGTACACTGATCAACTATTAAATTTTTCTGCCTAACCATGGTCCTAAATGTTGAAACTTAGTGATTTTAATTCCTTGTTATCATTATCTTTCCTGCACATGCCTATGATATGTCGGTATTACGTTCCTCACAAAAAGGAAAATCCCAACCGGATTATACCGGCGTATACGTCTCAATTGTAGCACTAAACGGGCTCTCACACACGTGTACTACACGGGATACATACGTGGTTAGTACCTGCAGAGGACCACACAATAATGATGCACTCAATGGTTGTTTCCATTTCAGGCAGGTTCATATTTGAAAGTAAATACAAACGCCCGTATCATTGCCATACGGCCGTTGAGTTAAGCCACGTCTCAAGGTATGTGATCGTGTTTTAACACCACACGACGGGAACCCGAGTAGAGCGCGAATGGGTCGTCACGGTTGGGAATTTTATTAACCCAACAGATACCACCTACTGCCCTGCAGGGCATGCCGATGGCAAGCGCTGCGTATGTCCTCCTGGGCTATTTCCAGACGAACACACTATCGCGTTACTGACCACGCGATGGGGTCTCCACTTGCTTGCCTAATGCACGCTAGGGATCAGCGTTTCGTATGATCTCAGGGACATGAAAAGTCTAAGAGTTTCATATTGACGTCTCACACCAAGCTGTGAGACCTATCCCTGAACCATGTTCCTCGTCAGGGGAGCTAACCGAAATTGAACCGCTTGGAGAAGCGAGGCCAGCCCCGCAGGACACGTGTCACCTTCAGAGCAAGTCACTGCGGAGAAGAGAGGACCAGCCGCGCGGGACACGTGTCACTCTCGGAGCTCGCCTCCAAGAGGTCCGGTCCTACTGAACACGTGTTATCCTCAGAGCTCACTTCCGAGGAGAAGACACTGTTAGACACGTGTTATTCTCGGAGCTCACCTCCGAGGAGAAGACGCTGTTTGATGTGGACATCACTCCTGCAGATATACACAACACTTACATGGTAGACATGCAAGGTCCAATTACTAGAGCTCGAGCACGACAATTGAATTTAGAGGTGAGCTCGTTCCTGAACAATTCTTTATATGTGAATTTTGAGAGTATGTTGCTACCTAATGGATTAATTATGATTAGGAACCATGGAGAGGACATGGAGATACATGGAGAGGAGTTTGGAGGCGTGGAGGACCAGAAAATACACCAACAAGAAGTTAGAGACCGAGCCCAACTCAAACTCGAGTCCAACTCGGGCCCAGGAGGGGTCCACCTTAAAATGGATGCACAGAAGGCATACGGACTCCGTTTTTGACGTTCTACATATGCACGGAAATATGAGAGGATAACCTTTCCAATGGAATTGGCCCCAAGTCAAAATTACCTCCGAGTCGACGGAAAACTTCGAAACAATATAAAGTTTAGAGTCTGTCAGGGTGTTGAATCACCTAGTTGGACCACTAGGCCTTGTATCGTGTCCAAATCCATTATGTACGTGTCTTAGGGTTAGGTCACGACCCTAGCACCCCCCTGGTCATCCTCCACCTCCTTTATACCCCCTAGCCGCCGTCACAAACAGCTGGGTTTTGCTTAGATTATTCTGTCAAGAACAATTTCGCCGTTTATCAGTTTGTGAGACCCCAACTTGAGTGCTTCATATCTTTCAGCAATTTGGTTGCATTCTTTCTTGTTCTTGCTTGTGTTCTTCGATTCGCAGGCAAGGATTAGCCTTATTGGCAAGGTCAACCGCGCAATATCGGTTGATAACCTGAGGAGACGTGGTGCTGCGATTGCAGGGTTCAGAACGTGTTGTTTGGAAGCCGGATCGATTTGTGTCAAGTCTCCACCAAATCGAGAGTTATCAGAACCTTTCGGAAGATCGGGACCCCTGTACACATCACTGTTGGACACGTGTCAACCATGGAGCTCGTCTACGAGAGGAAGGGAGGTCCGACACTGTTGGACATGTGTCGACCTCGGAGCTCATCTCTGAGCAGGAAGGAGATTCGGCACTGCTGAACACGTGGCACATTCGGAGCTACCTATGAGGAAGAGGGAGGTCCCGCCCGCCTGACACGCGGCACAACCAGAGCTCTTCCCTGAGGAAAAGGGAAGCCCAGGCCCCCGCTGGACACGTGGAGCCTCCGGAGCTTACCCCTGCGGAAGGGCGCGATTCTGAAGCAGTTTTTCTCTGTGTGTGAGTATTCGATACAGAGGAAACTGACACGGTTTCTTCCATGATTGATACCGCACCAAATCGATTAGAGATAAGTTGTTATGATTTAAAAACAAATAAAATAGGACTCTTATTTGTAATCCAATCGGAGAAGGACTCATCTTTTCCGGTTATAAATAGAACCGAAAACACACCCTTGATCGTAACATCTTTTCTAAGCCGACAACTTAGAGGCCCTAGCCCCCAACTCGTCGAGTTAAACCTCTTCGCCGGAGTTAAACCAGCTTGAAGATGTCACCTTTCGAAGCATTGTACAGTAGACGGTGTAGAATGCCGCTGTTCTGGAACTAGACCGGAGAGAACCAAGTGTTTGGACCCAAAGTGCTGCAAGAAGCTGAGAAGCAAGTCCAAACGATACGTAAAAACTTGAGGGCCGCTCCATCACGACAAAAAGGTTATGCGGACAATAGGTGAAGAAAGTTGACTTTTGAAGTAGGAGACTTCGTGGACCTTAAGGTATCGCCTATCCGAGGCCAACGACGTTTCAACGTCAAAGGCAAGTTAGCACCTCGCTACATCAGGCCATTTAAGTTTTTTGGCAAGCGAGGAGAGGTGTCCTATCAACTAGAGTTCCCAAGGCACCTCTCCGACGTGCATGACGTGTTTCATGTATCCCAGCTCAAGAAGTGCTTAAGGGTACCAGAAGAACAAGTACTGATGGAAGATCTCGAGCTTCAAGAGGATCTGACCTATGTAGAGCACCCTGTCAGAATTTTGGATGTAAAGGAAAGGGTCACGAGGAGCAAAGTGATCCGTTGGTGCAAGGTACAATGGAGCCATCACACGAAAGCCGAAGCTACATGGGAACGTGAGGAAGACATCAAGGCAGAATTCCCTCATCTATTCTCCACTCTATCGAATCTCGAGGGCGAGATTCAGTTTAAGGGGGTAGGTTTGTGACACCCTCAATTTTGTATCCATGCATGCATACATAATTCATATAGAGAAACATTTTAAAAGAATTAGAACGGGAGGAAGAATCGTCAAAATGGTGGGGTATGGGAGTAAGTGTAAGGGCCTCAGTTTTAGACACTCCTTTGCAGTGTTCATCACCACACCACACACCTCATTTGAGGAAGAATGATGAACACAAATGAAGAGCAAGTGACAATTATCAACATGCTCATTAGAGAACAAACTTACACGTTGCAAAAGGGGTATTTCCCACATGAGATATAGATGGGCTGGACCTATGAAAACTTCTACACTTTGCTAAGGAGGTCCATGCCAAGTTTCACCCAAATTCAAAATCCTTTTTGAGGTCATCTTGGGTATAGATAGGAAAGGGGCAGTTTGAAAACATATTCAAATTCAAACTGTGGTTATGCCATGAATTTGAAAGTGGAAGGCATATTCTTACTCAGCACATTTTTGTGAGCTCCCACACCAATTTTCACTCCATTTGGAGTTGATCTTGACATGAGCTAAGGGGGAGAAATTCAATCTTTATTTGGATTTCAAACTGAACTTGTGCTGAAATTCATTCAAACCAAACCTCATTTGAACTTTGATCAATTCAAATGGCTCTTGGGTGAATAATTTGAATTGCCAAGGGTAGAATAGGGTTCACTGTTTACCACAGCTGTTAGGAGTAAATTTCAGAGGTTAAAAGAGGGGTGGGACCCACATGTCAGCCTCAGCCTCAAAACAAACCGACTGAACCACAGTTCAGTCGGTTCCCGGCTGCTGTGTGCGCGCGCCACCGAAGGTGGGCAGCCGGCGCCAGCTCCTGCTGCGCGCCCCAAGCCGGAGACCGGCCGCCAGGCTATTTATTCCCTCCCCGGCGTGCTCCGATCATTCATCCCCCGAGCTGCCGGCATACTCGGCCGTTTTTCCACTGCCATCACCGCCGCTCGAGCTCCCGATCGATCAGGCCGATCGCAGCTCCCTCCTTCCACTCCAGGGTCCCAGCAAGGTACTAGAGACCTTCCTCCATCCTCCCCATTGCTAGAAGTCGATTGAAACCGAGTGCTATCGGCTGTGCCGAGAGATAAAAATCGGAACTGGAAACCGCCGCACCTCGGGCTCTCGTGGACAGCCCAACCTGGGCGTTGTCATGCCCGAGCCAAGGCACCCTTGGACGCGCAGGTGACCGGTGCTGCTCATCCCCGAGCCACAGCTCGAGTGGTTGCTCACCGGTGGCGAATTTCCATTTGTTCCCTTTCTGTGTGCAGAACGACCTTCGGGTACGATTCTGTTTAATTCGTGCTCTAGAAAGGATTAGAGGGCCTCAGGCCACTCCCACACGAGCTAGACACGGTAACGCACAAGTTGCCTTCACAACTCTGGGCCGGAGGACCTCTGTGCCCGGCGTAATTCAAGGTCTACTAATGGCGGAATGAACGGGGGGTATCGGGCGCACGGTGAGGACCTATTTCAGGCCTTCCCCGAGCTGCCTCGAGTTCATGTCGACCTTCTCTGAGGTCCACTGATGCTCCCCGACCGATTTCTCAAGTAGCTGAGGTACTAGGAGAGTCAGCCGACATGGCCGAAGTCGTTCCGATATGGCGGCTCGTCGCCGACCATGCTCCGGCCGTTGTCATGAGCAGCTGGCCCTCGGGTCAGGTTCCCCAAGTAAAAGTAGGCAGGGGCGGCCAGAATCAAGAAGTTTGGAGCTGTACAGCAGCCAGCGGCGAGCTCTCCGGCGAGGTCCCTCGGCGGCGGAGCGCGGGTGTCGCGAGGTTGAAGAAGGGGGTGGACCCCAGCTGTCAGCGGCCGATATTTTGAATCGGGATCCGGCTGCGGCCGGGATCGGGTGTGCTGGCGCGTAAAATCATTGTGGTCCGCGGTGTGCCGTCGCCTCGGCGTGCGACGCCTGTCCCCTGGGCCCACGCGCGAGTTTAAACTTTTTCCCGATTTTCAGATTTCCTTCAAACTTCAAATCCTTATAACTTTGGCTAGAAAGCTCCAAATTGAGTGAACCAAATTTTGCTGGATTCAGCTCTCTGAGTACTTTCCAGAAAATCAAGTTTCACTTCATGAAATTCCTTATTTCTCCAGAATTAATTCCTTAAAGTTTAAACTGTTAGGAATTTTAACTGGAGAATCCTTTGGAGGAAAATCCTGAAATTTTGCTGAGATGTTCACCAAAATATCCTTGAACTACCATAAAAATTTCAGATCCATTTGAGCTCATTTAGTCCACCTAATGGTGTGATTAGTAAAACTGTTCCAGAGAAAATAGAAAATGTTCAGAAACATTTTCAGAATTTTCTCTGAAATTGTTTAGCTCATATCTTCAGTTAGAGACTTCCAAATTAAGTGAGACCAACTCCAGTAGAACCCTCTGAAAAGCTAGTTTTCAGAAAGTCATAGTTTGTCTCATGAAAATTCCTAGAACACCCTAAGAGTTCCAATTGAGGTCAAGGACATAATTATTTGTGGAGGGCTCAAATGAGATTCACTGCAACTAAAACTTGACCAAGTCTTTGTTTAGGTTGTAACCAAGCCACAGTAAATGTTTCACAGTCATTAGGTCTGTCGAGCAAGGGTTATAGACTTCACAACTTCAAAGTTAATACAAAGGCATTTAATTAATACATACATTGTTCTTATCATGTAGTCGCTAAGGTCGAGGAGGAACCTGAAGTCCTAGACTTCGTTACTCCGGAGGAACAGCTAGCCTACGACCAAGAGCAGCAAGGCAAGCCCCGGTTTGCATTAACCTTTTTACAAATGTTTATTGTTTTGAGCACATCTTTGAATATTGTTCTTTGCATTAGAGTCTGGATTGGAAACCCAACTGCATAGCCAAGAAAACCATGGGTTGGGTTTAGGATTGAAAACCTCGTTAGCCACTGCATTGCTAGGATAGAGTAGGATTCGGTACAAGTCGAGTAGTTGGAACTACTCGCGAGAATAGGCTAGAGGCACATTGCTCGGGTAGAGATAGCACATGATACACATGGCAAGAAAATGAGACCGAGCGGAGAGTAAGGGCAGCAGGACTTTGGGGCCTGTGTGCTGTAGCTCCGCTTGTGTCGATTGAGGACCGAGCCGTGTGCGGGCCTGTTGAACAAGCTAGAACAGTACCGAAGACCTACCGGCTATATGGGAACCGGGAAACTGATGTAACTCGGGTAGCGGGGTATTGAGGCATTGCCCGTCGTTCAGAGGGTAGGTTGAGAGCTCGAGGTGTAAATCAGCTGGCGGCACAGAGATGCGCGTGCAGGGACCTCTTGCTCGGGACGATGGGACCGGTTCAATATTTGGCTAACGGGTGAAAGGTAGTCGCGTACGGCGTCCGTGATGGTTGTTGTAGGCAACATCGAGTACGGGCGTATGTGACGGGTTGTTCGGGTAACCCTGCAGGTGTAAATCGATTATAATCGCCGTCCCTCGCGGTCAGTGAGTACCACTTGTTCACTGTACCGTGACGTAGAAAGAACAGGCTAGTTACATGTTAAAATGTTGCTGATTGAAAGATGGACATTGCTTGTTAATGATATGTTGTAGCTTAGTGCTAACTAAAGTTCTTTTCAACTTTGGGCAAAGTACATGAGAGAAATGCGTTTCTTGTTTGATTGCGGCTCTCTCATGTGCCTTAGCGCATGGTTCTCCACAACCTGCTGCTAAAACTTGAAAGTAAGGTTCCACTAATTAGGCGAGTCCTTGCAAATGATTTTTACCTCATGCAACCCATTACCCTCATGTAGAAGTTCCATGTTTAGGTCAGACGGGTCAGACTTGCTGAGCCTTCGTGCTCACTGCTTGTGTTTGAAGCTTTTGCAGGGTTCTATGAGGAAGGGACTCCCGAAGAGGAGACGGAACCCCAGGAGGGGAACCCCGTCGAGTGGGAGTCGTGCACGCCGCAGAGTTAGTGTGTGTGTGTGCTAGCAAGGACACGTTCAAGGGCTGAACGTGTACTTGACGCTTAGTCTACGCCCGCGAGTGTGGACTAAACTTATTTTGATGTAAACATGTTCATATAACTGTTTATGTAATAAAACTTCCGCTTCCGCTTTGTACCTTTGACGTGTGTTATACAGTGCTGTGCAACGCAGCACCCCTCAGCGTGATCCTGGCTCGACAGGACCTTGGGGTCGTGTCAGCGTGGTATCAGAGCTCGCTTGAGGTTTAACACAGTACAAAGGTCTTCTTTTTCAAAAATCCAGTGAGGAACGAGTTAGTAGCCCGTATAAGGATGTTATTAGCATATAGAAAGTGGCATATTAACCTATTTGTTATGTCGGAAAATCGTGCATCTCGGGACGTTCATGTCTTGGGGGGTGCACGTAAGCGCTGTCCACCAGTGCGCACAAGCTAAAGGGTGGAGCCCCACGGGTGGCAGGTAACCCGATCCGCTTTAGTATCCTCTACGACTCTTCATGTCGTTTGGGGTACTCGAGCAACGTCTGTCCCTGGCGTGCGTGGTGCAACATGGGAGACCCCGTCACGTGGTCTGAAACGTGAACACGTAACTCAAGGCGTATTTGGCTTGAGAACATCCGGGCGAGTGATGACGGCCGGGTGTACGAACTGTATGGATTCCGGACTCGGTGTGCAGCCGAGTCTGATGATTGTTTGAGTTTCTGCAGGTAGCCTTACCACGAAACGGTAGACGTGTAGCATCCGTGTGCGAGTGACGAGTAGTGCCACTGAACTAACGAAGCCGGCTAAGTCCGGTATAGGTTTTTCCTTGGTGAGGACGTAGTACCGACATAATCTGGTGACGCATCGACGTCACACCCAACTAAATGAACAAATTCATTTAAAAACTTGAAGGTTTTGATCCAAAGTAGTAAAACTTGATGTAACTCCTTCCCTTATACAGGATATTCAAAGTTAACAAATTTTCAACTTATAGGATGTTAAGGACAGAGCACTCTGTTTTCAGCTGAATCAAGGCTGAAGTTAATCAGAGGTTAGAGGTTGAGTTCTTTCGAGGTTTGGGTCGTATGATACATTTCTGGAAAGCGTTGGAAGAGCTTTACAACTCTTCTGTTGAGGTCCAGAGGTGTTTCATCCCTTAACTACTCGAAAAATGCAGCAGAGTTGAAACTGTCCAGAAAACAGGACGGAGCAAAGACTCTCTGTAGACTCTCTGTAAATTAAGCATAACTTCCTGCATAAAAATCCAAAAATAGAAAATGAGGTAGTTCTGGAAAGCTTATGAGATGGATTACAACTTTGTAACAGAAAGTTTTGTCAGATTAGGAACAGAATTAACTGGGAATTCTTGGATCGAATCGGTACCTAAGGCAGGGAGGTGCTGTCCAATTGTTTCCCAGAAATTCTGCTAACTTTGACATCTCATAACTTTTGAACCAGGACAGATCTTAGGCCAACCAAATACTTTCTGGAAAGCTATTGAAGTTAACTTTAACTTTGATATTGAGCTCCAGGACTGGTTTTGCTTTTAATCTGGCCTAAATCAGATTGATATGGAAACTGGTCAGGGCTGTCATGGTACCAGCAGATCAGCAGTCAAATTTATTTAAAAATTTGAACTATGTTTCCAAATGTTATGGGTTCAATGACATATCTTATGTTATAACTCAATGGTTTGCTGTTTAAATAAATATTTGACATTTCTCAAATATATTTTTACAGATGGCAGCAGATAAACGGTTGGAGAACGGGTGGGTAGTTTCCCACTGTTCTGACCGTAGCGGCTACCCGGAAGCATTGTGGCAAATGCTCCAATATTTCGGGTACAACCAGATGCCGCAATACTTCGCCAAGGAAGAAGGCGAAGAGGGGAACAAGACGTGGACGATCCATGTCGAAGTTTCTGCAGGGCCTACGCCACCCGGTTGGGTGCCATTCACCGTCACGGTGAGAGGAAGACAACCGGAAGGGATGTGGCAAGTGGCAGCCCGTGACACCATGTCACGCTTCTGCCAACTACACGTGCAGGCCATGGAGGGCACACCATACGCACTCGTTCCGGTGGAGGGGCGAGCTCAGCATGTGTGGGAAGAAAGGTACCTGGAGGCAACAGACCCGAGTTGCCCAAGGTACAACCCCGCGGAGGCAAATCTCAGTCTCCAAATGAGGGCGGGAAACACTGTGATGGACAGCCAAGCTGTTCATACGGAGCATCTCGCCACCAAGCTCAAGGAGAGCACAAGCCGTGGAGATCATTTCGAGGGTGCTCACAGTGCACTCCGCAATGTGCTCCTTCCGACGATCAAGCGACTGAATGAACAACACAATCAGTTGCGTCGTCTGAAGAAGGCAAAGAAGAAGGGCCGTGTTGACATCGCGGCGTTGCAAGAGCTGGTGCAGACCCTAACCCAGCAGAATAAGGACCTTGCTCAAGAGCGGGACGACGCTATTGAGGAAGGACAAGGCTGGGAAGAGGACTACAACCAGGCTATGGATGAGGTGCATGCATTGCAGGACCTCGTGCCCCCGGTGTTAGGCATACCGGTGGTCTTGGGTCTTCCAGCAATGGGAGAACCCGGGATGGGAGAAGAGGTGGTAGATCCAGAGCCACCAGCCGAGGTACCGGAGGAGGACGACCCACAGGAGGTCGAGTTCTACTCCGAGTAGGGGGTTACGATTGCCAAGTAGGGCAGCTAGGGTAGCGTAACCCAACTTTTGTAATCGGTGACATGTCGTATAGACAGTAGCGTATGTATAGGTAGGACGACATGAGCACGACTTCTCGGAGATCCGAGAATAATGTATCTTGTATAAAGTTTATGCTTTATCAATATATGTGAATGTTGTGCAAGTTAATCATGCGTCGCCTCAATACCTACTGCTGTTTGTGGAATTTTGAGTAAGACATGTGCTAATTGCTGCTGTGTTGAATTTCAGAATGACGCGTACTCGTGCCAACCCTGATGTTGGAGATACTAGCCAAGGGGGAGAGACCTCCCAACCGCCTCCCGAGGACTCCTCGGGACAACAGCAGCAGCAGCAGCAACAGCAAACACCGCCACCGCCATTACCAACGGTTACATTGGCCGACATTGTCGCGGCAATGGCGGGCTCGCATCAGCAGCACACAGAGTTGCTGCAGACTCTCATCGCCAATACGTCTCGCCCAGAGAGACGTCAAGATCGTGAGGAGCGCCAACAGAGCTCCTACTCCGACTTCCTGGCGACTCATCCCCCTGTATTCTCAAGGGCGGATGAACCACTCGACGCGGACAACTGGCTCCGCGCCATAGAGATGAAGTTCGGGCTGCTCCAAATCAGCGAGCAGCGCAAGACTCAGTTCGCGGTCCAGCAGCTCCAAGGATCCGCGAGCGCGTGGTGGGCCAACTTTTGTGCTTCACAACCCACCGACCGAGTGATGACCTGGGCGGAGTTCCGGACGGCCTTCAGGGCCTATCATATACCGCCAGGTCTGATGAAGAGGAAGACGCAGGAGTTCCTACACCTGCAACAAGGGGGCCGGAACGCGCTGGAATATTCCAGGGCGTTCAACGATCTCGCGCTCTACGCATCGTATCACGCAGATACGGACGAGAAGCGGCGGGACCACTTTTACCAGGGGCTTAACCCGCTCCTGAAGGACAAGTTGGCGATGTTCAATCGCGGCAGCCTCAACGACATCATTGATGCTGCGATTGTTCAGGAGGACTCCGGCAAGGAGTTGGCGGCGGCAGAGCGAAAGCGAAGCGCGCCGCAGAGCAGCGGAGAAGGAGGCGGTCCTTCTCAGAAGTTTCGGATGGTGAATCGCCCACCATCAGGTCCACGCTGGCAACCACCACAACGGCCGATGCCGTTCCGCAGTCGGTCGTACTCTTCACCGGCATTCCGGCCGGTACTGCCAGCACCACCGCAACAACAACAGCAGCAGCGGGCGATGCCGCGTGCGTTTGCACCTTCGCAACGCATGCCGGGCTTTCGTCCACCAAGTACTCCACCAGCAGCGGCCACGTGTTACAAGTGTGGCCGTCCAGGACACTTCGCGAGCAGTTGCCCGGAGAGGCAAGGCGGCGGAGTGGCACCACCGTTTCCGGGGAGGAATCAACCCCGGAACCCTACTAATGCGCGGCGGGCAAACCCTAGGCCCGGCACTGTCCACCAGCTTGCCATTGAGGACGTGCCGGAGGGCGAGCCAATCCTTGCGGGTATGTTCCAACTCCACCAGCATCCCGCTATAATACTATTTGATTCAGGCGCCACGCATAATTTTATTAGCCAAGCTTTCATTGCTAAACACAGCTTGCCAATACTACCCACCGATAGTCCATATTTAATTTGTTCACCGGGTGGGAAGATTTCAGCAAGCGTAATGGTCTCCAAAGCACCATTATGCTTAGCGGGTAGAGTGTACCCCACGTCTCTCATTATCTTAGAGGGGCAGAAGGTCGATGTCATCCTAGGGATGTCGTGGTTAACCCGCCACGGCGCTGTTTTAGACACCGTCCTTCGAGTCGTGCACTTAAACTCAGAAGTGCACGGTTCTCACTCATTATTTCTGGACAGTCCAGAAATAAAACTTCCAAGTGTCTATCAAGCCACAACCATCAGATTGGAAGACATTCCAGTGGTCCGAGAGTTCCCTGATGTATTCCCGGATGATTTGCCGGGGATGCCACCTGATAGAGAGGTGGAGTTCAAGATTGAACTTGCACCAGGAACCATGCCAATGTCCCGAAGGCCATACAAGATGGCGCCCAAGGAGTTGGCTGAACTGAAGACTCAGCTCACGGACCTTCTGGAGAAGGGTTTTATTAGGCCGAGCTCCTCGCCATGGGGCTGTTCGGCATTATTTGTCAAAAAGAAGGATGAAACGTTGCGGCTTTGCGTGGACTACCGTCCATTAAATGCCGTAACCATCAAGAACAAGTACCCGTTGCCATGGATCGACATGTTGTTTGATCAGTTGGTCGAAGCAAAGATCTTTTCCAAGATGGATTTAAGATCCGGGTACCATCAGATTAAGATAAGGGTGGAGGACATTCCAAAGACAGCTTTCTCGACAAGGTACGGACTTTATGAGTACCTGGTCATGTCCTTTGGCCTCACCAATGCTCCAGCTCACTTCATGTACTTAATGAACTCGGTGTTCATGCCGGAGCTGGACAAGTTTGTCGTGGTCTTCATCGACGACATCCTAGTATACTCTAAGTCGGAGGAAGATCACAAGAAACATCTGCGTATAGTCTTGCAACGGCTGCGGGATCACAAGTTATACGCAAAGTTCAGCAAATGCGAGTTTTGGATATCACAAGTGCCTTTCCTCGGGCATATCATCTCAGCGGAGGGTATCGCTGTGGACCCAGCAAGATCACGCAAGTGCTGAATTGGAAATCCCCGAGAACTGTTCATGAGGTACGGAGTTTCCTCGGACTCGCGGGATATTATCGGAGGTTCATTCCGAACTTCTCGAAGATTGCCAAGCCAATGACAGAGCTGCTGAAGAAAGCTACCAAATATGTTTGGAGTCCAGCATGTGAAGCAGCATTCAAGGCTTTAGTCAAGCACCTGACATCAGCACCGGTTTTGGCGCAGCCAGACACAACAAAACCGTTCGATGTGTACTGCGATGCATCCGGCATTGGGCTCGGATGTGTGCTGATGCAAGACCGAAGAGTGGTCGCGTATGGATCACGGCAGCTTAGGAACCATGAGCAAAATGATCCAACTCACGACTTGGAGCTCGCTGCCGTGGTACTTGCACTAAAGATGTGGAGGCACTACCTACTCGGTAACCTCGTACATTTATATACCGACCACAAAAGCCTCAAGTACATATTCACTCAGAAGGAGCTGAACATGAGGCAACGAAGATGGTTAGAACTGATAAAGGATTACGAGATAGAAATCCATTATCATCTGGGCAAGGCAAACGTTGTGGCGGACGCGCTAAGCCGCAAGTCACACGTCAATAATCTGACCATCACACCGTTGGAAGAGAGCAAACCACCACTACATGTGATTCCACACGGAGCTCTCTACAACCTAGCTTTGATCCCCACCATCCGTGAAGAGATAGCGGCAGCCCAGAAGAATGACAAGGGCATGTCACATTTGCGGAGACGTGTAGACAGTGGGGAGTTGAAATGTTTCTGGAAGGACGGAGACGGCGTCCTGTGGTTCAAGGACCGGATCGTCGTACCCCGAAACCCGGAGTTACGGAAGAAAATCTTTGATGAGGCTCACTTATCAAAGTTTTCTATTCACCCCGGCAGCAACAAAATGTATCAAGAACTCAGAAGAAAGTTTTGGTGGACACGGATGAAGCGAGAGACTGCAAGATACGTGTCCGAGTGTGATACATGTCGAAGGGTGAAGGCAGACCACATGCGGAAACCGGGACTGCTGCAACCACTGGGCGTTCCTGCCTGGAAGTGGGAAGACGTGAGCATGGATTTCATCGTCGGTTTACCCACCACCTTACAGAAACATGATTCTGTGTGGGTAATCGTCGATCGGCTCACCAAAGTTGCCCATTTCATCCCGGTCAACACCAACTACAACGCCAAGAAGTACGCTGAACTGTACATCTCACGGATCCTATGCTTATACGGCGTACCCCGTACCATCGTATCGGACCGGGGCACTTTATTTGTGTCCCGTTTTTGGGAGCAGCTACACGCTGCCTTGGGGACGAAGCTGATCCGTAGTTCAGCCTACCACCCGCAGACGGATGGACAAACCGAGCGGGTAAATCAAATCCTAGAAGACATGCTACGAGCTTGCGCTATCGACCACGGCAAGAATTGGGATGATCACTTACCGTTAGCCGAGTTCTCGTACAACAATGGGTACCAAGCCAGCATCAAGATGGCGCCCTACGAGGCGCTATACGGAAGAAAATGCCGCACACCATTGAACTGGTGTGAGTCTGGCGAAAGGGTCACCTTCGGGATTGACCTTGTCAACAACGCGGAAGAAAAGGTTCGACTGATTCAAGCGAACCTAAAAGCCGCTCAATCCCGTCAAAAACAGTATGCGGACCGGAGAAGGCACCCATTACAATTCGAAGTTGGAGATCACGTATACCTACGAGTATCTCCAATGAAGGGCGTAAACAGATTTGGGGTGAGGGGAAAGTTAGCACCCCGCTTCATCGGTCCATTCCAGATTACCGAAAGATGTGGATCGGTGGCATACCGGCTGAAATTACCAGAAGCACTTTCCGGTGTGCACGACGTCTTTCACATTTCCCAGCTGAGGAAGTGTCTCAAGCTATCAACTACCGTTCAGCTGGAAGACATTGAAGAACTGCAACCGGATCTCACCTATCGGGAGGAACCGGTGCAGATTATTGATGAAAAGGCCCGAACCACACGCAACCGTACGTTGTGGTTCTACAAGGTTCTGTGGAGTAATCACTCCATGGACGAAGCGACATGGGAGAGCGAAGAATTCCTTCGCACTAACTACCCCGACTTTCTCACGTCGCATATCCGGTAATTTTCCACCATCCTCTCTCTCATTTTCACCTTATAATCTCGGGACGAGATTCTTTTAAGGGGGGAGGAATGTAAGGGCCTCAGTTTTAGACACTCCTTTGCAGTGTTCATCACCACACCACACACCTCATTTGAGGAAGAATGATGAACACAAATGAAGAGCAAGTGACAATTATCAACATGCTCATTAGAGAACAAACTTACACGTTGCAAAAGGGGTATTTCCCACATGAGATATAGATGGGCTGGACCTATGAAAACTTCTACACTTTGCTAAGGAGGTCCATGCCAAGTTTCACCCAAATTCAAAATCCTTTTTGAGGTCATCTTGGGTATAGATAGGAAAGGGGCAGTTTGAAAACATATTCAAATTCAAACTGTGGTTATGCCATGAATTTGAAAGTGGAAGGCATATTCTTACTCAGCACATTTTTGTGAGCTCCCACACCAATTTTCACTCCATTTGGAGTTGATCTTGACATGAGCTAAGGGGGAGAAATTCAATCTTTATTTGAATTTCAAACTGAACTTGTGCTGAAATTCATTCAAACCAAACCTCATTTGAACTTTGATCAATTCAAATGGCTCTTGGGTGAATAATTTGAATTGCCAAGGGTAGAATAGGGTTCACTGTTTACCACAGCTGTTAGGAGTAAATTTCAGAGGTTAAAAGAGGGGTGGGACCCACATGTCAGCCTCAGCCTCAAAACAAACCGACTGAACCACAGTTCAGTCGGTTCCCGGCTGCTGTGTGCGCGCGCCACCGAAGGTGGGCAGCCGGCGCCAGCTCCTGCTGCGCGCCCCAAGCCGGAGACCGGCCGCCAGGCTATTTATTCCCTCCCCGGCGTGCTCCGATCATTCATCCCCCGAGCTGCCGGCATACTCGGCCGTTTTTCCACTGCCATCACCGCCGCTCGAGCTCCCGATCGATCATGCCGATCGCAGCTCCCTCCTTCCACTCCAGGGTCCCAGCAAGGTACTAGAGACCTTCCTCCATCCTCCCCATTGGTAGAAGTCGATTGAAACCGAGTGCTATCGGCTGTGCCGAGAGATAAAAATCGGAACTGGAAACCGCCGCACCTCGGGCTCTCGTGGACAGCCCAACCTGGGCGTTGTCATGCCCGAGCCAAGGCACCCTTGGACGCGCAGGTGACCGGTGCTGCTCATCCCCGAGCCACAGCTCGAGTGGTTGCTCACCGGCGGCGAATTTCCATTTGTTCCCTTTCTGTGTGCAGAACGACCTTCGGGTACGATTCTGTTTAATTCGTGCTCTAGAAAGGATTAGAGGGCCTCAGGCCACTCCCACACGAGCTAGACACGGTAACGCACAAGTTGCCTTCACAACTCTGGGCCGGAGGACCTCTGTGCCCGGCGTAATTCAAGGTCTACTAATGGCGGAACGAACGGGGGGTATCGGGCACACGGTGAGGACCTATTTCAGGCCTTCCCCGAGCTGCCTCGAGTTCATGTCGACCTTCTCTGAGGTCCACTGATGCTCCCCGACCGATTTCTCAAGTAGCTGAGGTACTAGGAGAGTCAGCCGACATGGCCGAAGTCGTTCCGATATGGCGGCTCGTCGCCGACCATGCTCCGGCCGTTGTCATGAGCAGCTGGCCCTCGGGTCAGGTTCCCCAAGTAAAAGTAGGCAGGGGCGGCCAGAATCAAGAAGTTTGGAGCTGTACAGCAGCCAGCGGCGAGCTCTCCGGCGAGGTCCCTCGGCGGCGGAGCGCGGGTGTCGCGAGGTTGAAGAAGGGGGTGGACCCCAGCTGTCAGCGGCCGATATTTTGAATCGGGATCCGGCTGCGGCCGGGATCGGGTGTGCTGGCGCGTAAAATCATTGTGGGCCGCGGTGTGCCGTCGCCTCGGCGTGCGACGCGTGTCCCCTGGGCCCACGCGCGAGTTTAAACTTTTTCCCGATTTTCAGATTTCCTTCAAACTTCAAATCCTTATAACTTTGGCTAGAAAGCTCCAAATTGAGTGAACCAAATTTTGCTGGATTCAGCTCTCTGAGTACTTTCCAGAAAATCAAGTTTCACTTCATGAAATTCCTTATTTCTCCAGAATTAATTCCTTAAAATTTAAACTGTTAGGAATTTTAACTGGAGAATCCTTTGGAGGAAAATCCTGAAATTTTGCTGAGATGTTCACCAAAATATCCTTGAACTACCATAAAAATTTCAGATCCATTTGAGCTCATTTAGTCCACCTAATGGTGTGATTAGTAAAACTGTTCCAGAGAAAATAGAAAATGTTCAGAAACATTTTCAGAATTTTCTCTGAAATTGTTTAGCTCATATCTTCAGTTAGAGACTTCCAAATTAAGTGAGACCAACTCCAGTAGAACCCTCTGAAAAGCTAGTTTTCAGAAAGTCATAGTTTGTCTCATGAAAATTCCTAGAACACCCTAAGAGTTCCAATTGAGGTCAAGGACATAATTATTTGTGGAGGGCTCAAATGAGCTTCACTGCAACTAAAACTTGACCAAGTCTTTGTTTAGGTTGTAACCAAGCCACAGTAAAAGTTTCACAGTCATTAGGTCTGTCGAGCAAGGGTTATAGACTTCACAACTTCAAAGTTAATACAAAGGCATTTAATTAATACATACATTGTTCTTATCATGTAGTCGCTAAGGTCGAGGAGGAACCCGAAGTCCTAGACTTCGTTACTCCGGAGGAACAGCTAGCCTACGACCAAGAGCAGCAAGGCAAGCCCCGGTTTGCATTAACCTTTTTACAAATGTTTATTGTTTTGAGCACATCTTTGAATATTGTTCTTTGCATTAGAGTCTGGATTGGAAACCCAACTGCATAGCCAAGAAAACCATGGGTTGGGTTTAGGATTGAAAACCTCGTTAGCCACTGCATTGCTAGGATAGAGTAGGATTCGGTACAAGTCGAGTAGTTGGAACTACTCGCGAGAATAGGCTAGAGGCACATTGCTCGGGTAGAGATAGCACATGATACACATGGCAAGAAAATGAGACCGAGCGGAGAGTAAGGGCAGCAGGACTTTGGGACCTGTGTGCTGTAGCTCCGCTTGTGTCGATTGAGGACCGAGCCGTGTGCGGGCCTGTTGAACAAGCTAGAACAGTACCGAAGACCTACCTGCTATATGGGAACCGGGAAACTGATGTAACTCGGGTAGCGGGGTATTGAGGCATTGCCCGTCGTTCAGAGGGTAGGTTGAGAGCTCGAGGTGTAAATCAGCTGGCGGCACAGAGATGCGCGTGCAGGGACCTCTTGCTCGGGACGATGGGACCGGTTCAATATTTGGCTAACGGGTGAAAGGTAGTCGCGTACGGCGTCCGTGATGGTTGTTGTAGGCAACATCGAGTACGGGCGTACGTGACGGGTTGTTCGGGTAACCCTGCAGGTGTAAATCGATTATAATCGCCGTCCCTCGCGGTCAGTGAGTACCACTTGTTCACTGTACCGTGACGTAGAAAGAACAGGCTAGTTACATGTTAAAATGTTGCTGATTGAAAGATGGACATTGCTTGTTAATGATATGCTGTAGCTTAGTGCTAACTAAAGTTCTTTTCAACTTTGGGCAAAGTACATGAGAGAAATGCGTTTCTTGTTTGATTGCGGCTCTCTCATGTGCCTTAGCGCATGGTTCTCCACAACCTGCTGCTAAAACTTGAAAGTAAGGTTCCACTAATTAGGCGAGTCCTTGCAAATGATTTTTACCTCATGCAACCCATTACCCTCATGTAGAAGTTCCATGTTTAGGTGAGACGGGTCAGACTTGCTGAGCCTTCGTGCTCACTGCTTGTGTTTGAAGCTTTTGCAGGGTTCTATGAGGAAGGGACTCCCGAAGAGGAGACGGAACCCCAGGAGGGGAACCCCGTCGAGTGGGAGTCGTGCACGCCGCAGAGTTAGTGTGTGTGTGCTAGCAAGGACACGTTCAAGGGCTGAACGTGTACTTGACGCTTAGTCTACGCCCGCGAGTGTGGACTAAACTTATTTTGATGTAAACATGTTCATATAACTGTTTATGTAATAAAACTTCCGCTTCCGCTTTGTACCTTTGACGTGTGTTATACGGTGCTGTGCAACGCAGCACCCCTCAGCGTGATCCTGGCTCGACAGGACCTTGGGGTCGTGTCAGTAAGATAGCTGAAAAGAGCCAATTCCAGTTCGCAGAGGAGCGCCATCGACACTTCATGCGGCCTGCTGGCCACGTGGCGCTTTTGAAGCTCATCCCTGCGGAGGGGGTGAGGTCCGGCACCGTTGGCGACGTGGAAGACTAGGAGCTCACCTCTACGGAAGGGGGCGAGGTCCGGCCCGCTGGACACGTGTTGCCTCCAGGGCTTGTCGCTGCGGAAAAGCAAGGTCCAGCCCCGCGGGACACGTGTCGCCTTCAGAGCTAGTCTCTGCGGAGAAGCAAGGCTCAACCCCGCGGGACACGTGTCGCTCTCGGAGCTCACCCCCGCTGAGGGAGTGAGGTCCAGTCCCGATGGACACGTGTCATCCTCGGAGCTCACCTCCGAGAAGTAGGAAGGTCCGGCACTACGGGACACGTGTCATCCTCGGAGCTCACCTCCAAGGAGAAGGGAGGTCCGAGGCTGTTGGACACATGTCGACCTCGGAGCTCGTCTCTGAGGAAAAAGGAAGTCCGGCGCTGCTGGACACGTGGCACTCCCGTTGCTCACCTCTGAGGAGAGGGGAGGTCCGGAACTGACACATGGCACCCCCAGAGCTCGCCTCTGTAGAGAGGGGAGGCCCGACCCGCCAGACATGTGGTGCACGCAAAGCTCGCCTCTGAGGGAGATGGAGGTCCCGCCCACAAGACACGTGGCGGACCCGGAGCTTGTCTCTGCGGAAAAGGGAGGCCAGGCCCCCGCTGGACATGTGGAGCCTCCGGAGCTTATCCCTGCGGAAGGACAAGATCCTTAAGCAGTTTTCCCCTGTGCGCGAGTACCCGGTACTGAGGAAACCGACACGATTTCTTCCACGCCGCTCCCGCACCTAAATCAACTGGAGATAAGTTGTTAGGATCCAAAACAAGTTGAATAGGACTCTTATTTGAATTCCAATTAGAGTAGGACTCTTTCTGACCCTCTTATAAATAGAACCCAAAACCCCCTGGCCGCAACCACGTATTATTTTTCCACCTCCCGAGTCGGCGACTTGGAGGTCCTAGCTCCCAACTCGCCGAGTTAACCCCCTTCGCCGGAATTCGGCCACCAGTGAGACCGCCGACGAGCCCCGTCACGCTGGCCTTCGCCGGAAGAGTGCCGACAATCTGTCCCACTTCCATTTCTAGGAGGACGGCCGAGGTAGGTCTTCGTTACCACCTTTCGACATCATCACGATTTCTACGCATCTGTTTCTTCAAACAGAAGCTTTCTCGTGTGGACAGATCACGTGTTGATCGGTTTTTGACGGTGGAATTGATCTAGATCTTGAGTCAAGATCATCACCACATCCACACTTGATCCTTACACCCTTGTTCATCATAAAATCCCACGGAAAGCCATTAAAACATGCAAGAACACGTACAAACTGGTATAAATGAAATTGCACCATAGGATTAGCATGCATTGCATCTTGAGTAAAGTTTGTGCATGATGTTTGATTGCTGTGAATATTGTATGTGCGTGATCGTGAGTAAAGGACAAGCTCAGGGAGCTATCTACGAAGGACTACAGCACCAAGACTTCGAGGCATGTGAGCAACAGAAGCCACAGGAACAAGGCAAGTGCCCTTGACCATATTGATCCCATGTCTTTGGAACTGTTTTGTTTGCGAAAACGTGTGTGCGCTTAAGTCAACATGATGGGAAAAACCTTTTATAGTAGTTTACTAGTTTTGTTAACCACCCTTGTAACCGGGAAGGTTGATGAGTCGGGTATGATCGTTTTTTCTTTTTGCTTCGCTGAGACCACGGGATATGGGAAGCGAGATAGAATGTGTCTAGCTACTGCACTCATATGAACAATTATAATAAGAATTTGATGTTGATAATGAACATGAATTGCGGGAGATCTAGGCAAGCTTGGTTCATGGATGTGGTAGAATGAGATGGTGGTTTACTTGCCGTAGATCTAAGGACCGGTTCATGCCAGCACATGCCAGGAAAACAATGCCACCACAAGGCCAAATATGGGTGCGGCTTAGCTGACTAGTTAGGTAAGTTGTTAGATTGTTATGGACCGTGGAAGGCGCGGGGAATGGGAGTCGAGAGAGGACTGCCCTGAGAACAACATGGCACAAGAGGGGGCCTGTAGGTGGGAGAATGGTGATTCGAGCCTACTGGTGAAACCTTAGTGAGTCCATACATCTAGTAGCCCCTTTGTAAAGGCTATTTTGTGATCTCTTGGCCATACACCGACGGTTGTGTACTGGTATAATGGAGGTTCTGCAGTCGCCGACGGGTGACGAAATCACAAACTTGTGGGTAAAGTGGTGCAACCTCTTAAGAGTATAAAACTATCATGATAGCCGTGCTTACGGTCACAAGCGCCTAGCCAACTCACATGATTAGATGGGATGGTTTGGGATGGTCATTGGGAGGTTACTGGGTATGGATGTTTATTGGTATGGTTATGGTTTGGTCTTGGTAATGAGAATGGTTTCGGAACTGTTGAGTCATGACAATGAGTATTGGTTTGGTTATATGATTATGAGATGGATATGTTCATGAGATGATCATTATGAGCATGAAAAAAAGTTGAGAAAGATTTATGGTGGGATGAGACATGGAAAGTGGTGAATTATGAAGGAGGTATGTTGATGTTTTTGGATATATGTTGGGATTAAATTCACTTAAAGATAGTTGCTGTTCTTATCATGGTTGTGAAACAAAATTTGCTTTTCTGCAATGAGCCTTTTATTTCCTACCTTGTGGTAAGCTACATGTCATACTTTTGCCGCACTTGCTGAGTATGACATGTACCCACCCTTGCATTATCATACAAACATCAGCAACAGGACAGGGGTACTTCGAAGACCATGTGGAGTACTAGGCGTGTGATCTACCATCAACTTGCCTGTGGGGATGGAGTTGAAGATGGAGCCGCTGTCGTGCTTAGTTTGCTTCCGCTATTGTTTAGAGACTTCCACTGCTAGAATAAGTTAGAGACTTCCGCTGCAAGAATAAGTTAGAGATTGATGTAATAAAGTACTTAAACCCCAATATTCATGGTTATATTCTGAATTCAGTTTGTGGATTACATGTGTATGTGTGATGAACATCCTGGGCACACATATGCATTAGTTGGGTTCCTTGTTTTACGGGACCGGGCGTCACAGTTGCGCACTGTAGCTCTAAATTTTTTCAATTCTTTTTCTTGACTATGCATCCATCTAAACTGTGCAGGTACTTCCACCAACGTTTCATAAGGTAAATGCACCAGTAAATTTTGCATAACATTCATAAATCTAGGCGAAGAGACTTTTTCCATCTTACATACAAGCACATTTCTTTCTCCCACTGCCGCATCATCTTCTTGGACACTTCCTTAGCATAAATCTGCCTATAAAAGTAGCTAAGTTCTGCAAATATCTTCCACAAATCGGGTTTGAAGTAGCCACGGAATATTACAGGTACAAGTCTTTCCATCATAATATGGTAATCATGACTCTTCAACCCGTTGCTTTTACCGGTGCTGAGATTAACACTTCGTCTTATGTTTGCTGCATAACGATCGGAAAACTTCAATGTTCTCAACCAACTAAGTATTTGCTTTCTTTCTTCTGGCCTGACACAGTATGGAGCTCGTGGCCTACTTTTATATCCACTTGCATTTGTTCTAACCTCAAGCCTAGGACCTTCAAAAAAATCAGCTAAGTCTTTCCTCGCATTGAAATTATCTTTGCTTAGACCAGTAAAATCGAAACACATGCTTATGATGCTCTCAGCGACATTACGCTCGTGGTGCATCATATATATGTTGTGTGGTAAAAGGAGCGCCTTTGCATATGGTAGCTACCAAAGAAAAGAAATATGAGTCGAGTTGTGTTCTTTACCATACCCTTCGAATCCACCTTCTACGGACTCTTTTAACTTTGCATGCCATGCCATTTTTTGTTCACCTGTCAATCGACGAGGAGGTCCTTTTGTAACAGTTCTGGCTTTCTGGAATGATTGTGTATCGCTCCTGAAAGGATGGTTTGAAGGAAGGAATCATCAATGACAATCAAAGAAACTGACTTTTTCCATATTTCGGCCTGGCATCAGTGTCAGCTATATATATGGGGCAACATAATTGTCCGTGAACACACCAACCAGCCAAGATGCCATATGCCAACAAATCATGGATTGACCATAGATATGCGGCACATAAGGTAAATTCACATTTCATATGACTGTTATATGCCTTTACCCCTTGCCATAGCTCTTTCAGCTTATCAATCAACCGCTGCATAAACACATTGATTTTTTTGCCTGGATTTTTATGAACAGGAATGATGGCCGTGAGGAATATGTATCCTTCTTTCAGGCACATGTTGGGAGGGAGATTGTAGGGCATCATAAAAACAAGCCAACAAGAATATGAGCTGTTACTAGTGCTGAAAGAAGTGAGAACATTTGTTAACAACCCAAGACGAACATTTCTAGGATCTCATGCAAACTCCGGATCAAAACGGTCTAGAGCTTGCCAAGACGCACCTTCCGAAGGATGCACAATAACATATTTGTCATACTCTCAAGTATCCCTTCATAATGCCACCTCATCTGATGTGCTGTTTCTTGGAACGGAAACAACCGTTTAAGCCTTGACGTGATAGCCATATACCGAAGGTGTTTGATAGGTACTTTTGTAGTTATTTCCTCTCCATCATCACTCAGAACCTTCACATATCTGGATGTATTGCAATGCATACAGTGAGTATCGTTCTTGTGTTCCTTCCAAAATAGCATGCAATTATTCTCGCACGCATCAATCTTCTCATAATTCATGCCCAGATCGGCCAAAAGCTTCTTAGATTGGTATAAGTCTTTCGGCATCTTACGATTTGACGAAAGAAGATCACTCATCAGCTTCAAGATACCATTGTAGCAGCTGTTCGAAGAATTGTACTTAGACTTCATCGCCATAAGTCGTGTGACCGCCTGCAGAACAGTCACATTGGCGCCCTCATGCACTTTTTCATCTGAGGCGACAAGAAGCCTGTAAAACTTCAGCACCTCCTCCGGTGGTGACTGCTCTTCGTACTCTCTACTAACATCTGCTATCATATCATCCATCCGATCTTCATCCTTGTTTCCGACCGATTCACCAGCATAATTCATTTCCCCATGCTCGTGCCACACCAGATAGTCGAGCATACATACGTTGACGATTCCGACACTTGTTGCACGGACACTTCGCAACACGAGCACCACTAGCAATGTCTTGGTTCACAAAAAAATTTGCAATATGAGCCCATTCCATAGTGTGCGCACCAGTTGAACTCCATTTATCATACATCGCCTTACGGTCGTCACCCATTTTCAAAACTCTACAACAAATTGAAGGAATGAAGCTGATTATGAAACGAGATTGAAAACTAATGTAACAATAATCTAAAATGACATTATACATTGCAAAGCATAACATAATCTAAACATAATTATCTACTCATGTTTCTTCAAAATAGCTAGCAGAATACACACTTCATTTGCCCGCGCCGGGGCTGGGGCTGCCGGCGGCGTTGGGCGGCGGCGGGTCAGGGTGAGCAGGCGGCGACAGGCCAGGGCGAGCGGGGCAGCGACGTGGAGGCGGGCATGCGTGAGCGATTCGAGACAGGGAGGAGGTGCGCGGCCATGCCAGTGTGTTAGAGTACCTAAAACCATCGGTTTTGGAAGATAGGCCATCGTCGCTGGCAGATAGGGCGACAGCTTTAGTTATAGCCGTCGGCATAAACTCTAGGGCCGATGGCTATATGTTATACATTGTGAAGCGTAAACTACACACTTTGTTTGCTTAAAACATGTAAGTGATGTACTTTGATTATCTAAAGTGTAAGTTATGCACTTTAATTATCCACGTGTCCTAATTATCTAAATATTCTCAATTTCATTCAAAACATGTAAGTTATGTACTATAAATATGTAATTAAAGACACGAGCTTTGAGCGTACCTTTAATTGGGGTGGCAGGCGCTCGGGCGGGCAGGTGTCGGGGCGGTCGACGCGGGGCGTCGGGCGGCTACGGCAGCGAGGGTGCGGCGGCTGTGAGGCCGCAGCAGCGAGAGCGCGGCGGCTGCGGGGCGGTGCCGGGACAGCAGGGCGGCGGTAGCAATGTGCGGCAGCTTCGGGGTAGCGGGGCGGTGTCGGGGTGGTGGGACGACGGCAGCGTGTTGCGGGGCACACGGGCCGGCGCCATCGGGCTGCAGGTGGCGTCGGGTGCCGGCGGCTCGGAAGTGCGGATGGCATCGGGCTCCGGGAGCAGGACTGCAGCGGCGTCTGAGGAGGCGCGTGTGGGGCTGTAGCTGCGTCCGAAGAGGCGCGCGTGGGGCGTTAGCAGCGACCGGTGGCGCCGCGTCGTCAGGCGGCGGGAGCGACGCGCCGGCGGCATCGGGCGGCGTCGGGCGGCGGCCAACGGCATCGGCTAGCGGCGGCCGGCAGCGTCGATCAGGCGTCGGTCGCACGGCGTGTCAAGGCGGCAGAAATGGCTGCATGAGTGGATTGGGCAGGGAGGCAGCGCGCGCGGCTGGGTTAGGGCTCCTAAGGCCGTCGGTTTGGCATAGGACCGACGGCTATAAGTAATAGTCGTCGGCTCTGGCAGGTAGGCCAACGGCTTTAATTATAGCCGTCGGCCCACCTGTCACGCTGCACCGACAGCTTTAAGCTGCTTATGTTCGATGACCCCGACGCTTAAAAGAAAACCTACGGCCTGTTTCCCTTTTCCTGTAGTGCATTACAGCAGGTTGCATGTTCCTAACATTTGATTCAGCATGTACAACAAGTTTTGCTCAGTTGTTATGTGATCTAGCAATCAATCTTTCCATTTTATGTTGTTTAGCTAGTCTACAACAAAAATGTATGACACGACCATCTCTACCACAGTATGTAAAATGAAAATTAACCTTATGTTCATGTCTAGATGAGCAAACAACATGTTTATTAGAAACTGAATCAGGCAACACCTGCAGATTGGAAAACCTCTTCTTTTGTTTTAGGAACTGTTTGAATGAAACCATTTCCTAATGAATATACAATTTTAGCTGCATGTGCTTTAGCATGAGCATGAGAATCAAAACCTAAACCAGTTTTATGATTGCAAGACTTAGATGAATTTAGCAGCAAGTTTAAGTTTTTATTTGCACTACAAAACCGTTCTAGTGTCCTATGCATGTCATTAAGTTTCTTTGACAAGTCCAGAAAGTTTTCACATAAATTTTCTCCTATTAGTTTGCATTTAGAACAAGAATTAACTTCATGAATACGTAAAGCATTGTTCAAAACAAAAATTCATCCGTAGCATCATGTAGATTCTAATTACGATCATCACAGCTAGAACAATGCAAATCAATTGTAGAACAACTAGCATCTTTCATGTTTTTATCATTAAGTGCAGCAAGCTTTTTTGTTGTTTTCAATTTCAAGTTCAAGTCTATAAGGTGTGGAGGTGTGCGCACTTCTTAAAGAGGACAATTGTTCATAAATCGGATCACAAGATGAGCAAGAATCATCAATAGGAATCAAAGTTTTTAAACGTTTAATTTCAGATTCTAGTGATTCAATTTTAACATCACCTTGCATAAGTCTTTTGTCCTTTTTCTTAAGTATGGTAGTGGGACGATAAAGATGTGACGGACCGAAATCCGTACCATCCAGGATCACAGAGGGTGGTGCCGCACGATGCGACACCCGATAGGACACACAATAAGAAAAACATAGTATTACATTCAAACTTACTGAATTTGTACAAAAGTAGTACACACCTTCAGTTTACATCTACTTTATAGAGTTTACTGCAGCGGAAATTATTTATAAAACTCACGCTTACTCCGAACTAGCAAAATTTGGTTGTCCAGCCCTACGGAGAACCCACAATAGCTACACCCAGCTTCACTGCAGCGTGTACGGCTCCCACACAGCCGTAGTCCCCGACGGAGGACAGCTGCAAACACTCATAGAAGCAACATGTACTCCGAGTCCGTGGGGTACTCCTTACTTGCAAACACTCATAGAAGCAACCGTGAGCACGATGGCTCAGCAAGTCTTAACCAACTCTCCTACACATGGAACGCTACGTGCATGTCATACTCGAAAGTAGGATGGAAGTTTGCAGCAAAGGGACACGCCTACAAGTTCATCCTTACTTCATATTTTATCCACAAGTTAACGGTTCACAAATCCAAAATTTAGTGAGCAGTAGTTGGTGGCATACATGTAGCAATCCAAGTTATTCATACAGCAGTAATACATCACAATCATCCCATATATTTACTACGTCACAACACAGTGAACAAGCGGTACTCATAACCGCGAGGGACAGTGAATCGACTCTATATAAACATGCAGGGATACCTGAACAGCACGTCACGTACGCCCATCCTCGAAGCTGTAACGGCACGCTCAACTGATGTCGTACGGGACAACCTTTTACCAAACAGCCCAAACGTCGAACAGGTCGCACCGAAACGAGCAGGAGGTTCCCTACACGGAGCATCTCTATATGCGTTAGCGGATTTTCACCTTGCTTCCCTCAACCTACATCTATAAATTTGTGTGCTATGCCTCGATGCCCGGAGGTAAAGGTTACATCAGTTTATCGGACCCCATATATCCGATATGCCTTCGGTACATTCAAACTTGTTCAGCGGGGTCTCACACTGATCGGTCCTCAATCGACACAGGCAGGGCTACACACACAGGACTTCCTCTTGCTGTGTCCTACACCCCTGCCTAGTCTCATTTTTCTTACTAAAGTTATCTCACATCTCGAACCAATCCCGTATGTGGCAAATCCTATACTCGCGAGTAGATTCCAACTGCTCGACTTGTACCAAAGACTAAACATTAAGTAAAGCATGTTCTGCTCAGGGACTTAAACACTACCCTCACTCTCTTTGGAATAATCTGGTTATGCAGTTAGAGTTTCATCCATCCTAAACTTAATGCACATACATACTGTGAGACCTATGTGTGCTGAATACATTGGCAATTAGGATAAAAGTTACCATTAACATTCAAGGTTTTGAATATTGCTAAAACATTCTTCTGTGGCAAGGTCCGACAAGTTCTTTGTTAGGTCTACCAAGTGTTGGCAAGGTCCGACGCAAGGTCCGGAGAGCTCCTGCAAGGTCCGGTGAGCTTCTGTGAGGTCCGGAGCTTGTTTTTAGGGAGCTCCCGTGAAGTTCAACTCGTAGAACTGCAGCGTCTTGTTTTTGCTTTTAACTCGCAATGTTTCAAACTTGCTTTATGGGAAGGTTTGCTTAGTATTAATTTGCTAAGTTTTTTGTGTGTTTTGGTGGTTATGGCTGTTATCATTTGATATGGTTAGCAACATGCTTATGTGACGTGCTCATGTAAGGTGTTATGGTTTTCGAACTAACGTGAGTCAAGTCGAGGACTTGTGCTCAGAAGAATTGGTTGTTTATTCATGTGCAGGTGTTGCTTGAGTTCAAGACATGGCTGGTGACGGGATCCTTGGACTAGTCTTAGGGAGGAGATGAGGTTCCAATAACCAAGTTCAGGAGGAGCTGTGGTTGAGTTGATCGGGAGGTCGCGCAGCATGTTTGGATCAAGGGCAGTGCATATGAAGGTTGCGTGTACGTCGTTGGAAGGTGTTTGCACGTGTGCAAGGAGTGCATGGACGTGACAACATTGTTCCAAGGCGTGATGAAGAGAAATGGACGTAAAGAATTGGTCGGAAAGGTCCAACCGGCTGGATTGCGTACTCAGGCTGAGGCTGAGCCGGATATGGCTCAAATATGGAAGATTTGGGTTGGTTATGATAGGATTTCGTGCTAGGCACGAAGTTGAGTTGTTTTAGGAATGTTTAGGACGTTCCTAAGGTATTTGGAAGTCTCACGATTGCTTCTATCTGTGAATAGGAGAGTCCTGAGCAGTTATGGTAAGTTAGGATACGAGTCCAATTAGGAGTAGGAGTCCTAGATTGGATTGTTTAGCCTGAGGGCTGGCTATAAAAGCAAGGGAGGCCAGAGCTTTCATGGGTAGAGAACTTTGGGCTGTTCCTCTTGTCTTTCTATTGAATAAAGTTCATAGTTTCGAGGAGTTTTTGTGCCTTGTTCGTCCGACTTGTTTTTCGTCAAGTCATTCTCGCCGAGTTTCTGGACAGACCGACGTTGCTTCGGTGTTTCATTCATAACTCGAGTTTTACAGATCCGATTGACGTGATTCTTTTTGGGTTGTCTTCAAAACTCAATTATATATGATCTGTGAAATTTTCACGAGCTTCGGATCTGTAGTTTTTGAGATACACGAGTTTCTTTGCAGCGTTGCAGATCTGTTTTATATCGGGTAGAACAGATTGATCTTCGTTTAATGTTTTGATCGTATCTCAAGTTTTACTTCGCGTTTTCAAGTGATTCTTGTTGCATTAGATCCGTTACTTGATTCTCTACCTCTCTACTTGATTTGTCACGGTTGAAAACGTTTGAAAACACTTGCACACATGGTTTCTTTAACCGATTGATTTTTTGCTGAGGGGTTTTTGTTGTTTCCGCTGCGAAAAGTTTTAATCTACCATTCACCCCCCCCTATGGTAGCTTTTCATGTGCTCTTCGATCCTACAATTGGTATCAGAGCCAAGGTGCTCTAATCCTTGTGATTTGCACGTGTTTTGACTAACCATCATGGAGAAGTACTCCGCAAAACCTTGTGTGTTCAATGGCATCGATTTTCAGGTTTGGAAGGCGCGGATGGAGGCCTACATACAGGCGCAAGGCTTCGCCATATGGGAAAAGGTCTACCGGAACTTCGATGTACCACCCAACGATCAAGTTACGGCTGCGAATATGGGAGATGTTGACAACAACAACAAGGCTCGCAACTTGATCATGCAAGGATTGACTCAAAGCGACTTTGACCGTGTTGCACACCTCCGATCTGCATATGATGTTTGGAAAGCTCTTTGTGACTACCATGAAGGATCCAATATGATCAAGGAGGAAAGGCAAGATATGTTCAAGAAAGAATACATGCGTTTTGAGATGCAACCCGGTGAGTCAATTGACGACCTTTTTGCTCGCTTTAATAAAATTCTCAGCAACTTGCATAGTGTCAATGTTAACTTTTCAGATGCTGAAAATGCTAGACAATTGTTAGGAGCATTAGATATGTCAATTTGGGAGGTGAAAGTTACATCTATTCATGAATCTACTGTCATGAGTTCTCATACTTTAGACGTGCTTTATTCTAAATTGAAAACTCATGAAATTGACATCATCTCACGTAAAAACCCCAACAAGTCTATTGCATTTGTTTCGCAACGTGACATGTCTAGTTCTAGTCAATCATCATCTAGTGGTGCACTCTCTTTGCTGTCCTCTCTAACCCTTGAACAGATTGTATAGTTTCCATAGGAGGAGCTTGCACTCATCTCTACTCGGTTCTCAAAAGCATTGCAAAATGTGAGAACTAGAAGGAGAGGAAGCTCCGGATCTCAACGATGTTTTGAATGTGGTAAGACAGGACATTTTCGTACGGAGTGCCCTAACCTTTCAGGTCCGACTTCACGTGAAGAAAAGCAAACAAGGCCGAAGAAATCGTTTGCAAAGAATAAGAAGAAGAAAGATTTATCAATGCGCAACATAGTGCATAGTATGATCTCTGCACTTCAAGATTTCGGCTCAAGTGATGTGGACACCGGTAGTGATGAAGATGAAGAAGCTATGGCAAATATGTGCTGCATGGCGAGCAAGTCAAGTTCAAGCTCCGAGGAGGCAGAACACAACAGCGACGATGAAGAGGTATGTCCCACTTGCGAAGAAATGTGTGATGCTATTTCTCGTGCCACTGTTATATTAAAGAAAAAGGATAAAAAACTTAGGAACAATGCTGTTAAAATTGAATCACTAGAATCTGAAATTAATCGTTTAAAAACTTTGATTCCTAGTGATGATTCTTGTTCCTCATGTGATTTGATTTATTAACAATTATCCTCTTTAAGAAGTGCACACGCATCTACACTTGATAAACTTGAACTTGAAATTGAAAAGAACAAAGAGCTTGCTGCACTTAATGATAAAAATTTGAAAGATGCTTGTTGTTCTACAATTGATTTGCATTGTTCTTCATGTGATGATCTGAATAAGAAACTAAATGATGCTATGAATGATATTTCTATTTTGAACAATGCTTTACGTGTGCATGAAGTTAAATATTGTTCAAATTGCAAACTAAAAGGAAATACTTCATGTGAAAACTACTTTGATCTGTCCAATAAACTTGATGACATGCATAGGACACTAGATCAGTTTTCTAATGCAAATAAGAACCTAAACTTGCTGCTGAATTCTTCCAAGTCTTGTAATGATAAAACTGGTTTAGGTTTTAATTCTCATGCTCATGCTAAGGCACACCCACCTAAAGTTGTAAAGTCATTAGGAAGCGGTTTGATTCAAACAGCTCCTAGACAAAAAGAGGTGATTTTCAAATCTGCAGGAGTACTGTCCCATTCGGGTTCTAATAAACGTGTTGCTTGCTCATCTAGACATGATAATAAGGTTATTTTTCATTGTACCTACTGTGGTAGAGATGGTCATGTCATGGATTTTTGTTATAGACTAGCTAAACAGGATAAGAAATAAAGAATACTTGCTAGATCACATAACAACCAACCAAAATCTGCTAGACCGAATGTTCGGAGCTTGCAACCTGCTGTAATGAGTCAAAAACTTGCTCCCGGACCTACTGTTTTTTGTGCTACATATAACACATCTTCTAAGTCAGTAGTTGGGAACAAAAATTTTCGATGTTTGGCTCATAAACCTGCTGTACCTTCTCAGCTTTCGCGTGTTATTCCTGCTGGACGTCGTGTGACTCAGTACTGGATTCCTAAAAGTCTTTATAACTAACCCCAGTATTGAGTCATCGACGTATTGTGCTGCTGTGTAGGTTTCACGTTTGAGGAAGGAGAACATTTGGATTGTGGATTCAGGTTGCTCACACCACATGACCGGTAACAAAGAATGGTTCTCCTCTCTCTCTTTTGTGTCACGTGTAGAAAATGTTACTTTCGCCAATAACTCTTCTACTACCATAATTGCTAAAGGTTCGGTTAGAGTAAACAATCTCTACACTTTGATAGATGTGGCACTTGTTAAAAATTTGAAATACAACTTGCTTTCCGTTTCACAATTGCTAGATGAAAATCTAGAGGTTAGCTTTGCTAAAAATTGCTGCAAGGTTGTAGATTTAAAAGGTGATCTTTTGTTTAACATGTCTAGGTTTGGAAGAGTTTTTAAAGCTGATTTTGATTTGTCAACTTCTAAGCATCGGTGTCTAGTTGCTAATGATACAAAGGATCTATATTTTTGGCATCGTAGACTTGGTCACATAGGCTTTGATCATCTCACTCGTGTTAGTGCTCTCGATCACATACGTGGGCTGCCGAAGCTTAAAAAGGACAATGATATTGTGTGCTCTTCTTGTAGACATGCTAAGTTTGTTGCAGGTTCACATGCTCCTCTCACAATGACCATGACAGCTAAACCGGGACAACTTTTACATCTTGACACAGTAGGTCCGGCACGTGTTCAATCCTTCGAAGGTAAATGGTATGTGCTTGTGATTGTTGATGATTATTCTAGATATTCTTGGGTTTATTTTATGGCATCTAAGAATGAAGCTTTTAGTCATTTTAGAACTTTATTTCTTAGATTATCTATTGATCACCCAGGATCATTAAAAGCAATTAGAAGTGATAACAGAACTGAATTTAAAAACCAATCCTTTGATCACTTTTGTGCTGAAAATGGAATAGATCATCAATACTCTTCACCCTATGTACCACAACAAAATGGTGTCGTAGAAAGAAAGAACAGGACCTTAGTTGAGATGGCTAGGACTATGCTTGATGAATATCAAACACCTAGGAAATTTTGGGCTGATGCAATTGCAACCGCTTGTTATGTCTCAAATCGTGTTTTCTTGCGTGCTAAGCTTGGAAAAACTCCATATGAGCTCCGGTTTGGACATAGGCCTAGTGTTACACACTTTAGGGTTTTTGGTTGCAAATGCTTTGTTAAGAAACATGGTAATCTTGATAAATTTGAAGCTAGATCCGTTGATGGCATGTTTCTTGGTTATCCATCTCATACTAGAGGCTACCGTGTGCTTTTACTTGACACTAACAAAATTGTGGAGACTTGCGAGGTTTCTTTTGATGAAGCTAGCCCAAGTACTAGCTCCGATATTGCAGGTCCGGATCCATATCCGCAGGGGGAGAGTATTTTTATTGAAGAAGATGAAGAAGTGGTGTTGCTGCCCGAAAACTCGGAAGTAAATAACGATCAAGCTGCTGATTTTGCACCATAACCAGCGCCAACAGTCACTACTGCTGGTTCTGACCTTCCTCAATCAACAAGCTCTCCTAATCAAAGGTCCGAACATGAAGAAGAAGAAGGTGCTTGTGAAGTGTCTACTCCCCTCCGAGTACTCAAAAGTCATCCTCCACAACAAATCATTGGAAGCTTGCATGAACGAGTCACTCGGTCCAGGTTTTGCGATCCAAACTCTCATGCTCATTCTGCTTTTGTTGCTTCTTTTGAACCAAATGATATATCACAGGCACTCACTAATGAATCTTGGATTAATGCCATGCAAGAAGAGTTAGAAAATTTTGAAAGAAATAATGTTTGGAAACTTGTACCTCCACCTCAAGGTCACACATTAATTGGAACTAAATGGGTATTTAAAAATAAGCAAAGTGAGGATGGGGTTGTGGTTAGGAATAAAGCTAGGTTGGTTGCACAAGGTTTCACTCAAATTGAAGGTCTAGATTTTGATGAAACATTTGCTCCTGTTGCTAGATTATAAGCTATAAGAATTTTATTAGCATTTGCTGCATCTAAAGGTTTCAAGTTATATCAAATGGATGTTAAAAGTGATTTTCTTAATGGCTACATAGAGGAGGAGGTTTATGTTAAGCAGCCACCGGGTTTTGAAAATCCAAATTTTCCTAATCATGTTTACAAACTGTCCAAAGCCTTGTACAGTCTAAAACAGGCCCCTAGAGCATGGTATGATAGGTTAAAAACATTCTTACTTGAAAAGGGGTTTACCATGGGCAAGGTTGATAAAACTCTTTTTGTACTTAAGCATGGCAATGATTCATTATTCGTTCAAGTGTATGTGGATGATATTATCTTTGGTTGTGCTTCTCATGATCTTGTGTCCAAGTTTTCAGCTATGATGAGTTCAGAATTTGAGATGAGTATGATGGGAGAACTCACATACTTTTTGGGGCTGCAAATCAAGCAAACAAAAGAAGGAACTTTTGTGCATCAAACTAAGTATACAAAGGACCTTCTTAAGGGCTTCAACATGGACAAATGCAAGCCTCTTCGGACACCAATGGGAACAGCAACAACACTTGAACTTGACGAAGATGGTGACCCGGTCGATAAAAAAGAATACAGAAGTAAGATTGGATCACTTTTGTATCTCACGGCGTCAAGACCGGACATGCAATTCAGCGTATGTCTTTGTGCACGTTTTCAAGCTTCTCCACGTGCTTCACATCGCCAAGCTATCAAAAGGATTCTCAGGTACCTACATGGAACTCAAGAATTTGGCATTTTTCTTCCTTCTTCCTCAACTGTTTCTTTGAAAGCTTTTTCGGATGCTGATTTTGGGGGTTGTAGGATTGATAGGAAAAGTACTTCGGGTGCTTGTCATTTTCTTGGTAATTCACTTGTTGCTTGGTCCTCTAGAAAACAAAGTTCAGTTGCACAATCCACGGCCGAATCTGAATATGTAGCTGCGGCTAGCGCTTGCTCACAAATTCTTTGGATTGTTCAAACATTTAAGGACTATGGGGTTGATTTAGATAGTGTTCGACTGTTTTGTGATAACACTAGTGCAATTTGTATTGCTAAAAACCCCGTGAAACACTCTAGAACTAAGCACATTGACATTAGGTATCACTTTCTTCGTGATAATGTTGAAAAAGGAAACATTGTGCTTCACCATGTCGATACCGAACAACAATTGGCTGATATTTCTACAAAACCTTTGGATTTCACTCATTTTTGTTTCATTCGTAGTGAAATAGGGGTTATGCATCCTCATGGCTTAAATTGAGGGGGAGTTTTTGAAACTTTGAAAGTCTATGTGTGAATCTGAAACTAAAATAATATGAGCATAGTATTTCATACATATATGACTTTGTGATTCCTTTTACAGGCTGAAAGTTCTTACTACATTACTCATGTTATATATTTTGTAGTTTTTGCCATGACTAGTAATTGGAATAATTACTTACACTAAATCTGGTCATGATCGAACTTTCTTGCTGTTTTGAACTTGTTGCGGGCTCACAAGTGCTTTTAATCATAAAAAAATTAATCAAGTGATCAGCTCACATGTTGAGTTTTCAAATAAAAAATTGAGAAAAGTTCAAGAGAATATGCATGCATCGCACTTCTTCTTTTGAGATTGCTTATCATTGCACTAAGATATGAACTTGGAAGGAATTGTGTATGACTAAAACCATGTCCTTAAGCTTCTGATTGTCAAATGACATAGGCTTGGCTTGGTTGGTTAGAATAAGGCTGATGCGGCATATAATCTCTTGCAAATATCATATGATCAACTTTGTGCCTTAAATGATTATGAATAATAAAAATGCAGCAACAAGTGTCATGTTTTCAGGTTTTGAAATAGTTGAGTAAGGGAGATCATGACTTGCTTAAACTGAAAAATACATTTGATCTCTAGCATGGCTTACACTACTTTATGTATCTCATTGATGTGATAGTGTAAGTAACCAGATAGTATGACTTGGATGAGCTTTGTTTTGTATGTATATGTTATAATATGCTCATAACATTTAAAAATTTCTCTTTTGAACCTTGCTGAATACATTGTCAAAGGGGGAGAAATATGTATAAGGAGAGATTTTTTTTTACACTTTGCATATGTTATACACTTTCTTCCTTCTCTGATTTTAAAAATGGGGAGAAATTAATAAAGGGGGAGAAATGAGTTTTCAAAGCTTTTCTAAACTTTTCATAAGCCAGTGTTCGGATTTTAATTGGTGTTGCCAATGCATTCATCAAGGGGGAGATTGTGAGTCCTATGTGTGCTGAATACATTGGCAATTAGGATAAAAGTTAGCATTAACATTCAATGTTTTGAATATTGCCAAAACAATCTTCTGTGGCAAGTTCCAACAAGTTCTTTGTTAGGTCCGCCAAGTGTTGGCAAGGTCCGACGCAAGGTCCGGAGAGCTCCTGCAAGGTCCGGAGAGCTTCTGTAAGGTCCGGAGCTTGTTTTTAGGGAGCTCCTGTGAAGTTCAACTCGTAGAACTGCAGCGTCTTGTTTTTGCTTTTAACTCGCAATGTTCCAAACTTGCTTTATGGTAATGTTTGCTTAGTATTAATTTGCTAAGTTTTTGGTGTGTTTTGGTGGTTATGGCTGTTATCATTTGATATGGTTTGCAACATGCTTATGTGACGTGCTCATGTAAGGTGTTGTGGTTTTCGAACTAACGTGAGTCAAGTCGAGGACTTGTGCTCGGAAGAATTGGTTGTTTATTCATGTGCAGGTGTTGCTTGAGTTCAAGACATGGCTGGTGATGGGATCCTTGGACTAGTCTCAGGGAGGAGATGAGGTTCCAACAACCAAGTTCGGGAGGAGCTGTGGTTGAGTTGATCGGGAGGTCGCGCAGCATGTTTGGATCAAGGGCAGTGCATATGAAGGTTGCGTGTATGTCGTTGGAAGGTGTTTGCACGTGTGTAAGGAGTGCATGGACATGGCAACATTGTTCCAAGGCGTGATGAAGAGAAGTGGACGTAAAGAATTGGTCGGAAAGGTCCAACCGGCTGGATTGCGTACTTAGGCTGAGGCTGAGTCGGATATGGCTCAAATATGGAAGATTTGAGTTGGTTATGATAGGATTTCGTGCTAGGCACGAAGTTGAGTTGTTCTAGGAGTGTTTAGGACGTTCCTAAGGTGTTTGGAAGTCTCACGATTGCTTCTATCTGCGAATAGGAGAGTCCTGAGTAGTTATGGTAAGTTAGGATACGAGTCCAATTAGGAGTAGGAGTCCTAGATTGGATTGTTTAGCCTGAGGGCTGGCTATAAAAGCAAGGGAGGCGAGAGCTCTCGTGGGTAGAGAACTTTGGGCTGTTCCTCTTGTGTTTCTATTGAATAAAGTTCATAGTTTCGAGGAGTTTTTGTGCCTTGTTCGTCCGACTTGTTTTTCGTCAAGTCTTTCTCGCCGAGTTTCTGGACAGACCGACGTTGCTTCGGTGTTTCATTCATAACTCGATTTTACAGATCCGATTGACGTGATTCTTTTTTGGTTGTCTTCACAACTCAATTATCTATCTTCTGTGAAATTTTCACGAGCTTCGGATCTGTTGTTTTTGAGATACACGAGTTTCTTTGCAGCGTGGCAGATCTGTTTTATATCGGGTAGAACAGATTAATCTTCGTTTAATGTTTTGATCGTATCTCAAGTTTTACCGATTAATCTTCGGTGTTTCTTTGCACACACGGTTTCTTTAACCGATTGATTTTTTGCTGAGGGGTTTTTATTGTTTCCGCTGCGAAAAGTTTTAATCTACCATTCACCCCCCTCTGGTAGCTTTTCACGTGCTCTTCGATCCTACACATACCTCAAGCTAAGTGAATATAAAGCAAAACTTGATAAAATTTGTTAAATGCAAACCGGGGCTTGCTTTGTTGCTGCTGGTCAGTAGTTAGAGTCTCCTCCTATGGTGTGCGATACACCATCCTATATTTTGGAGGAGGACCACCTCCATCTCCGCTGCTCTGCAGCATGCTGCGCTTATTCTCCGCCGCGTATCTTCCTGAACAATTGCAGCGTCAATCATCTCGTTGATGCTGCCATGATTGAACATTGCCAGCTTGTCCTTCAGGAGTGGATTCAGCCCCTGGTAGAAGAAATCCCGCCACTTCTCATCCATATCGGCATGATGGGAAGCATAGAGAGCGAGATCATTGAACACACGGGCATACTCCAGTGCGTTCCAGTTCCCTTGTTGCAGATGGAGGAATTATTGTGTCTTCCTCTTCATAAGACCCGACGGAATGTGACAGGCCCTGAAGGCCGTCCGGAACTCCACCCAACTAAAAACTCGCTCGATGCGTTGGGAGGCGCAGAAGTTCGCCCATCAAGCGCTCGCTGACCCCATAAGTTGCTGGGCCACGAACTGTGTCTTCTTCTGCTCACTAACACGGAGCAGCCCGAACTTCATCTCCATGGTGCAGAGCTTGTCATCCGCATCGATGGGCTCATCCGCCTGCGAGAATATCGGGGGATGCGTAGCCAGAAAATCCATGTAGGAACTCTGTTGGCATTCCTCGCTGTCTTGACGCCTCTCTGGACGAGACGTATTCTCAATAAGTGTACGCAGCAATTCGGTGTGCTGCTTGTGCGAGCCCGCCATGGCCGCAACTATATCGGCCAACATGTGTAAAATCCCAAGAAAAGGGACTTGCAAAAACTTTTCATCACCTCACAACACCACAGTTTTTGTTGTGGACATCTTGTGAAAAATTATAAGGAGCAAGTAACCTCCATCAAAAGAGTGATTAGAGGAGAAAACCCTAACCTTCACAAAGTAGGGTTTCTACACATGAACACGAGAGGTTGAGCTCACCCCTAGGACTTAAAAAAGTCTTGGGAAGGTTCAAGCCAAGTTTCATGCAAACCCAACACTTTTTGAGGCAATTTTTGAGGCATTTGAAAAAGGGGCCAATTTGAATGTAAATTCAAATTGCAGCAACTTTCATCCCTCAAATTCAAATGTTAGCTTCATATTCAAACTCAGCACATTTTTCTGAGTTAGCCCACCAATTTCCATCCCCATTGGAGTTCATCTTGTCGGGAGCTAAATTTGCAAGAATTCAAAACTGAATTTGAATTTCAGTTCAAATGTGAAGCAAATTAAGCAAAACAAAGTTCAAATTTGAGAACTCAAATTCAAACCAAGACTTGGTGATTAAGCCTCACATTCAATTGTCAGTATATGGGGATATTTTGGCACAAACAGAAATGAGAAAAATGAAAAAGGAATTAGAGGGGAGGCCCCACCTGTCAGCAGCCTTAACAGAGAAGTATACTCAGTGATCTTTTCTCTCCCTCGGCCCAGACCGCGCGCCAGCGCACGGCAGCATCGGCGCCCGATCACCTCGCCCAGCCACCTCCTGTTTTCCTCTCTCGCGCTGGCAACCGGGCAGCAGCTCACCCTCCTCTACGTGACCGCTCCCTACGCAGCTGAGCCGAGCGTGTTTGCCTTCCTCCTCCTGACCAGCAAGCGCACCGCGCTCTGTTTCGCTCACCGGCGCCGCTCCTCTAATTTCCACCGTACACCGGCGCCTGCTCGGCCTTTGCCCGAGCCACCAACACAAAAAGTGGGCACCAGCGCGTGCTCTAGCTACCCACCCTGCTACTTCACGGCGTTGGCGCTTCGTTTAGCCACAATTCGACGATCGCCGCCGAGAACCGAGGCCCACTGGTGGGAAACTGAAGTTGCTCTCCGTGGACAGCACATCACGGCTGTTTTCACCGCCCGTTCTCTACACAAAAAGGTGCGCCTTAGTCTCCAGATCATGTAGCTGCAACCCTTATAGCAACTGATCGATCGAGCGCAGAGAATTCCCAAGATTCCCGAAAGCTAGTGCATGCGGGTAGGGTCCGGTCTACTCTGAAATTAGGATTTCACGGTCCACCCCAGCTCGGGTAAGCTTGCACACACCTTCCTCACTTCCTAGCAGCCCTCCTCGACCAAGAATCGAGTCATATGGTCCAGAAATGACCGGGTTCTTGTTGTTTTTCAGGCCGCCATGGAATAACAGCTCGGGTCACCGTGGAGCTCCATGTTGCCGACCTTTTCACGGGGTTTGGCGGCCATTTTTGACACCCTCGAGCTCCCACGGTGCTCTCCGATCATTTCCCGATTGTTTTGATGCGGTATAGCGCATTTCCGACCACGCCGGAACCCTAACAGCCGCAGCCACCATCGGACGCCCTGTTCCGGTGAGCTACGGCCGCCGGCGACACCCGAGCCGAGTTCAGCGTCGCGAGTTAGGGTGGGGCGGCGAGTCTGAGGTCGGGAGATGGCCGGGAAAGCGATTCCGGTGATGCTCGCCGGAGGACGCCGCCGCAGGCCCTGTTTGGCGCAAGGAATAAGAAAGCCTGCTGGGTGGGACCCACTAACAGGCATTTAAACTTTTCAGGGATTTCAGTTTCTAGTTTAAACTTTGGAGGGCCACAACTTGGTGTAGGAGAATCCAAAAACTGTGAAACAAATTTTGTTGGATTCCTATAATAGGGTACTATCAAAATATGAAACCCAATTTGTATGAAACCCATTATTTAATTCTGGAAAATTATTTATAAATTTTCAGCAAAAGAATTTTAGAGGGAGTTTGGTTCATCCAAAAA
The DNA here is from genome assembly GCA_030760725.1 of Neostapfia colusana. Lineage (NCBI taxonomy): Eukaryota > Viridiplantae > Streptophyta > Magnoliopsida > Poales > Poaceae > Neostapfia > Neostapfia colusana. The sequence continues at coordinate 26,521,432 of JASWHV010000011.1, forward strand.
TCCTCAAATTTTGTCAGAATGTTCTTTAGGAAGTTAGTGAACTCCTGTAAAAGGTTCAGACCATTTGGAGTTGATTTGATCAGGGCAATTCAGATTTGAAGATGCTGTATTCACTTAAATACAGAAACATTTTCAGAGAATTTCCAAAACTTGGAAATTCAGTTCTGGGCAAATCGTAGCTCCAAAAATGCTAGGAAAATTCATGCAAACTCTATGAGATATAATTGAAATTGTAGTTCACCAAGTTTGACATGAACAGGGGTGTTATCTCAGATTCAATTCTTCTTTGCTTAATTGCTTAGAAAATTATTCTGAACAAACCACTCAATGAAAAGTGCTAATTCTTGGTCCAGAGGGTTTTCTTGTGACAAGGAACTCACACCAAAATTCTCAGCTCCATTGGAGCTCTAGATCGCCCCTATTCTGTTTAACCATTTGAGGTGATCAATATAGAGGAGGGGAAAAACCACTTAGCACTTAATCATGTGCTTAGTTCCAAACCCAAACCACTAGCCCCAGTTTCATCTTAAATTCTTAAACAGAGTTCCAGTTGTTAAAAACTTGTTATTAGAACTGATAGCAAAATCGTTACCATTAACTTATGTGCATATTCATTAAAGTGTAGTCGCTGAAGGCGAGGAGACTCCGGAGGTGCTCGACTTCCTCCTTCCGGACGAAGACCTAACTACTGACCAGCAGCAACAAGGAAAGCCCCGGTTTGCATTAAGCCTTTTATAAAGTTTTTACTTTGTTTACATACGTAGTGTGAAGTGTGTATGTGGATTAGGTATAGGATGGATGAATACCTACTGCATAACCAGAATTTTCCCCAAGAGTGAGGGTAGTGTCTAGGGCCTCGAATAGACAGGCTATGCTTAATGATTCATAGGACTTCGGTACAAGTCGAGTAGTTGGAATCTACTCGCGAGATAGGTTTGGAACACACGGGTTTGGTTCGAGTGATGTGAGATCACTTTAGTAATGAAAATGAGACTAGGCAGGGGATAGGGCGCAGCAAGAGGAAGCCTTGTGTGCGCAGCCCTGTCCGTGTCGATTGAGGACCGATCCGTGTGCGGCCCTGCTGAACAAGTATTGAATGTACCGAAGGCATATCAGATATATGGACCCCTATAAACCGATGTAGCCTAAACCTCCGGGCATCGAGGCATAGCACACCGATTTATAGGTGTATGTTGAGGGCAACAAGGTGCAAATCTGCTAATGGGCATAGAGAGATGCTCCGTGTAGGGAACCTCCTGTCCGTTTCGGTGCGACCGGTTCGACGTTTGGGCTGTTGGGTGAAAGGTTGTCACGTACGACATTGAGTGAGCGTGATGTGCAGCTCTAGGGGTGGGCGTACGTGACGTGCTCTTTGGGGTTTCCCTGCAGGTGTATATCGAGTCGATTCGCCGTCCCTCGTGGTGACGAGTATCACTTGTTCACTGCGTCGTAACGTAGATAATTTATGGAATGTTATGATTCAATATTGCTGTTATGATATAATTGTATTGCTACATGTGTACCACCAAATATTGCTTACTAAATTTCAGATTCCCGAACTGTTAACTTGTGGCTAAAAGATGAACTAAGGATGAACTTGTAGGCGTGTCCATTTGATGCACTGTTACTATCCTATGTTCATTGTACACCTCATGTAGAGTTTCATGCCTATGTGAGTCGGTTAAGTCTTGTTGAGCCATAGTGCTCACGGTTGCTGCTGAAGTGTTTTTCAGGTGAGGAGCCACCCACGGACTCGGGTTATGAGTCCACCGGCGAGGGTTACCCTCTGTCGGGGACCACGACTGAGTGGGAGCCGTACACGCCGCGCTGAGCTGAGACGTGCAGCTAGTGTGACTTTTGCTTGATAGGCGGGCGTGAGTTATATAATTTAGACTTCCGCTGTGTAATATAAACAATAGTTTGTAACTGAAGTTTGTACCTGTTTGTACAGTTCAGTTGGTTTTCCATGCAATATATTGTGTCCTTATGACGTGTGCTGTCGGGTGTCGCATCGTGCGGCATCACCCTCTACGATCCTGGATGAGCGGATCCTGGTCCGCCACAACGTGACCGTTGGTGGTGGTGGTGGCTGTGGTTGCTGCTGCTGTTGCTGTCCCGAGGAAGTCTCGGGAGGCTGTTGGGAGGCATCTCCTCCCTGACTTGATCCCTGAACCTCTGGGTTGGCGCGAGTGCGAGTTATTCTGAAATTCAAACAGCGTTGATCAGCACATGTCATACTTAAAAACCAATGAAAAAAAACATGTATCGCAGTGATGAATGAGAACTTTGCACAACATTCAAATATATTGATAAATCAGAAACTTTATACAAAACACATGATTCTCGGGTCAAAATTACAGCCACTTTTGATCACCGGAGGCGTCGTGCTCATGTTGTCACTACATACTCACACGCTGCTGTCTTTCTAATGACATATCGCTGTTGCAAATACTACCATCTGTAGAAAAATATTTGAAAAGGTCAACTATTCATATCTACAGTAAAACAGTGATTAATAACATAAGAAATGCCATCGAACTCAGAAAATTTTTAAACAAGAATCAAACTTATAACAAATCTGATTTCTAGTCAGCTGCCCAAACTGACTGTACTGACCAGTTTCCCTTCTACCCAGTTTAGACCATGTTAAGGGCAAAATCAATTATGTAGTTCCACATCAAACTTAAAGTCAACTTCAATATCTTTCCAGAATGTATTTGTTTGCCCTCAGATCTGTCCTGGTTCGAAAGTTATGAGATGTCAAATTTGACAGAATTTCTGGACAAAATTGGGCAGCACCTCCCTGCTTGAGGTACTGACTTGATCCAACAAATGCAGTCAATTCTGTACATAATTTGACAAAACTTTCTGTTAAAAAGTTGTAACCTATCTCATTAACTTTTCATAAATGTATCTTTTACTATTTTGGATTTTTGTGCTGGAAGTTATGGTCGTTTTACAGAGAGTTACAGAGTGTATTTACTCTGCCCTGTTTTCTGGACAGTTTCAACTCTACTGCATATTTTGACAAGTTAAGGGATGAAACATGTCACGGGGCACGCCCATTCCTGGATCACGGGTCCGTGCACGCTCGCCCAGGAATCGCATTGGATGGTGACGTGCGATGCGGCACCAACAACACACGAGTAAAGGAAACCATATTACATAAATAATTTGCGGAAGCGTACAAAAAGTTAATTTACAAATATTTATCTCAAAATAATATACAGCGGAAGATTATAGCTCTCACAACTCATATCTAACTCCGCAACAAAGAAACTGACACGCCCATGGACGTTTCTTACTAGCAACACGAATCACAACCAATGGCAGCGGCGAGGATGCTCATGAGCAACCACTCAAAGTTTTTCGAGTCTCATCGGCAACCATACTCATAAGCATAGCGTCAATACCTGCAAAACAACTAGTATAGTATCCGTGAGCATAAAGCAGACTTAACCGTCAAACCTAGTCATGAAACTCTACATGAAGGTTAAGACATAAAGTAGGATAGCAAATTGCATAATAAACTCGCCTAAATGTGAATCCTTACTTTCAGGTCTTATTAGCAGCAAATTAAGAGTAACCTTGGGCACCTCACATCGGGAGTCTACAATCAAACAAGAAACGCTTTCCCTCGATGTAAACTGCTCATGGTGGAAATGAATCGAGTTTTCTCTGATCTATGCGTACAAGGTAACAACACAATACTAGTATCAACTTCAATCCACAATAAATAGTTCTTATCTCAATGCAAGTTCTTACTACGTCACAACTGTGAGGACAAGTATGCTCACTACCGCAAGCGATGGTGATTCGAATCAAAAACACCCGGACTACACGACACGTATGCCCGTACTCAACGTTGCCTACAGCAGCCATCACTGATGTCGTACATGGCAGCCTTTCCCCCATTTCACCTACGTCAAATCGATCCGATTGTCCCGTACAGTAGCCACCCTCATGGTGCACCTACCAACATGAGATGTCATGAGAGCGTTACCCACATATTGCACACCGGCCTCTCGCCTGAGGCGACCGGAAAAGTCCCAACGTAAGCTTCTCGAGGTACATCGGTTTACTGGGTCCCATATAGCCAGCATGAGTACGGTACACAACTCAAAATTGCTCAACAGGGCCGCATACAGATCGGTCCCTGACTGACACGGACAGGTCTAACGCACCCAGGCCCCTATGACCTGTTGCTCCTACAACCTGCCAGGTCTCAACTTCAACTTGCTAAAAATTTCCTGAACCAATCCCGTATGCCTCTGTTTCTCCTGCTCATGCGAGTAGCGTCCAACCACTCGACTTCTACCAAACCCTAATTAAGCATGGAAGTTTCTACATGGTGAAAATACGTCTACCCAATACTCCATAGGTTTCTGTGGTCATGCAAGAGGAGTATCAAAACAACTAGACCTAATGCACATTCCATTCCCAACCAAAAGAGTGGATAAAAATAAAAAACTTAAAAGCTGTTAAGTGCAAACCGGAGCTTGCCTGTTCTGCAGAGTAGTAGTATATAATAGCAGTTAGTGATCTTCTATCCCTTTATCCTTCTGAATTTGCTCAACTGATCCACACGTCAAGGGATGATTCCATCGAAGTCCTCAGTCGTGAGCACTATCGATATGAATATGCATAAGTTGTTATAATGCAATTTAGAGAATTTAAAGACTTGAATTTCTTAAGAACAGAGGCTGTGTGGAAATGACAAGAATGATTTTGTCACCTCTGTTGTGCAAAGAAACATCAATGAAAATAGATCTGTCTTGGGGGTTTAGTTTATAAACTAAGTTTCCTAATGACCTTATAAGATGAGCTGCAATGATTTGGACATAACTAAGGATCCTGATCTCCAATGACTTCAAAATTTGTACAGGAAGTCATACACTACACAGAGACTTAGCTTTCCAAATTGAAGCTAATGTGGATGGAAATTGTGTCTCCCATAATTCCCACCATAATTCCCTATGTTTTTCTCACATACATAAGCATGGAGAACAAGAACAGGTAGATCTAAAGCTCAACATGAGCTGAAAATTTGCATGTGAGTTTCTGGTAACATGAAAGTATTTTGTTTCAAAATTCAGACCTTTTACTTGAGTAGTTCCTCCAGAATAATTCCTTCATAATTTCTACTAAAAAGGATTAATTCTGAAGTACTGTGCATTTTCATGCCCTATCAAGTGAACTACAATTTCAAATATGATTCATAGATCATGCCTGAATTTTATCATGATTTTTAGAGCTATGAATTGCCCAGAACTGATTTTACAAGTTAGAAACCTTTTCTGAAAAAGTTTCTGAACAACTTTGAACACAGCAGTTAGTATTTAGCAAATTCCAACTCAATTGAACTCCAAACGAGCTGAAAAGCTGCTAGGAGGTGAATAATATCCTAAAGAATATTTTTGCAAAATTTGAGGATTTTCGGATGAGCCAAACTTCCTCAGTAATTCTTTTTTACTTGACTTCATACCTCCAGAAGAGACATTAACCCCTGACCAGCAGCAACAAGGCAAGCCCCGGTTTGCATTCAACAAGTTTTACAAAGTTTTGCTTTATATACACTTAGCGTGAAGCATGTCTGTGCATTAGGTGTAGGATGGATGAAACCCCAAATGCATAACCAGCTTATTCCAACAAGGGCGAGGGTAGTGTCTAACTCCTCGAGTAGTTCATGCTTTGTTTAATGTTTATAGACTTCGGTACAAGTCGAGTAGTTGGAATCTACTCGCAAGTATAGGGTTCGGGACATACGGGATGGGTTTGAGTTGTGAGAAAATTTTAGTAAGAATAAATTGAGACTAGGCAGGGGCTAAGACGCAGAAAGAGGAAGTCTTGTGTGTGTAGCCCAGTCTGTGTCGATTGAGGACCGATCTGTGTGTGGCCCCGCTGAACAAGTTTTGAATGTACCGAAGGCATATCATATATATGAACTCCGATAAACTGATGTAACCTATACCTTCGGGCATTGAGGCATAACACACCGATTTATAGGTATAGGTTGACGGCAGCAAGGTGGAAATCCGCTAACGGGCATAGAGATGTGCTCCGTGTATGGAACCTCCTGTCCGTTTGGGTGTAACCGATTCGACGTTTGGGCTGTTTGGTGAAAGGTTGTCCCGTACGACATGGGGTGAGCGTGCTGTGTGCAGCTCCGTGTATGGGCGTACGCGACATGCTATTCGGGTATCCCTGCAGGTGTATATCGAGTCAATTCACCATCCCTCGCAGTTATGAGTACCGCTTGTTCACTGTGTCCTGACGTACATTAACATATGGAATGTTACGATTCAATATTGGTGATATGAATAATTTGTATTGTTACATGTGTGCCACCAAATATTGCTTACTAAATTTCAGATTCAGGAACCATTAACTTGTGGCTAAATGATGAATCAAGGATGAACTTGTAGGTGTGTTTGTTGCTGCAATTTGCCATCCTATCTATGTTATGACTTGCGTATAGAGTTTTCTGTATAGGTGAGTCAGTTAAGACTTGCTGAGCCATCGTGCTCACGGTTGCTGCTATGAGTACTTGCAGGTGAGGAATACCCCACGGACTCGGGGTATGAGTCCACCGGCGAGGTGACACGACCCCACTGGTCCTGTCGAGCCAGAATCACGCTGAGGGGTGCTGCGTTGCACAACACCGTATAACACACGTCAAAGGTACAAAGCGGAAGCGGAAGCTTTATTACATAAACAAGTTTATTAACATGTTTACATCAAAATAAGTTTAGTCCACACTCGCGGGCGTAGACTAAGCATCAAGTGCACGTTCAGCCCTCGAACGTGTCCTTGCTAGCACACTCGCACACTAACTCTGCGGCGTGCACGACTCCCACTCGACGGGGTTCCCCTCCTGGGGTTCCGTCTCCTCTTCGGGAGTCCCTTCCTCATAGAACCCTGCAAAAGCTTCAAACACAAGCAGTGAGCACGAAGGCTCAGCAAGTCTGACCCGTCTCACCTAAACATGAAACTTCTACATGAGGGTGATGGGTTGCATGAGGTAAAAATCATTTGCAAGGACTCGCCTAATTAGTAGAACCTTACTTTCAAGTTTTAGCAGCAGGTTGTGGAGAACTTTACGCTAAGGCACATGAGAGAGCCGCAATCAAACAAGAAACGCATTTCTCTCATGTACTTTGCCCAAAGTTGAAAAGAACTTTAGTTAGCACTAAGCTACAACATATCATTAACAATCATTATCCAACTTTCAATCAGCAACATTTTAACATGTAACTAGCCTGTTCTTTCTACGTCACGGTACAGTGAACAAGTGGTACTCACTGACCGCGAGGGACGGCGATTATAATCGATTTACACCTGCAGGGTTACCCGAACAACCCGTCACGTACGCCCGTACTCGATGTTGCCTACAACAACCATCACGGACGCCGTACGCGACTACCTTTCACCCGTTAGCCAAATATTGAACCGGTCCCATCGTCCCGAGCAAGAGGTCCCTGCACGCGCATCTCTGTGCCGCCAGCTGATTTACACCTCGAGCTCTCAACCTACCCTCTGAACGACGGGCAATGCCTCAATACCCAGCTACCCGAGTTACATCAGTTTCCCGGTTCCCATATAGCCGGTAGGTCTTCGGTACTGTTCTAGCTTGTTCAACAGGCCCGCACACGGCTCGGTCCTCAATCGACACAAGCGGAGCTACAGCACACAGGCCCCAAAGTCCTGCTGCCCTTACTCTCCGCTCGGTCTCATTTTCTTGCCATGTGTATCATGTGCTATCTCTACCCGAGCAATGTGCCTCTAGCCTATTCTCGCGAGTAGTTCCAACTACTCGACTTGTACCGAATCCTACTCTATCCTAGCAATGCAGTGGCTAACGGGGTTTGCAATCCTAAACCCCAACCCATGGTTTTCTTGGCTATGCAGTGGGGTTTCCAAACAAGACTCTGATGCACAACATAAAGAAAACAAGTATGTGCTCAAAACAATAAAAATTTATAAAATGGTTAATGCAAACCGGGGCTTGCCTTGCTGCTCTTGGTCGTAGGCTAGCTGTTCCTCCGGAGTAACGAAGTCTAGGACTTCGGGTTCCTCCTCGACCTTAGCGACTACATGATAAGAACAATGTATGTATTAATTAAATGCTTTTGTATTAACTTTGAAGTTGTGAAGTCTATAACCTTTACTAGATAGACCTAATGACTGTGAAACTTTTACTGTGGCTTGGTTACAACCTAAACAGAGACTTGGTCAAGTTTTAGTTGCAGCAAAGCTCATTTGAGCCCTCCACAAATAATTATGTCCTTGACCTTAATTAAAGGCTTTTAGGGTGTTCTAGGTATTTTCATGAAACAAACTATGACTTTCTGAAAACTAGATTTTCAGAGGGTTCTAATGGAATTGGTCTCACTTAATTTGGAAGTCTCTAACTAAAGATATGAGCTAAACAATTTCAGAGAAAATTCTGAAAATGTTTCTGAACATTTTCTATTTTCTCTGGAACAGTTTTACTAATCACACCATTAGGTGGACTAAATGAGCTCAAATGGATCTGAAATTTTTATGGTAGTTCAAGGATATTTTGGTGAACATCTCAGCAAAATTTCAGGATTTTCCTCCAAATGATTCTCCAGTTAAAATTCCTAACAGTTTAAACTTTAAGGAATTAATTCTGGAGAATTACGGAATTTCATGAAGTGACACTTGATTTTCTGGAAAGTACTCAAAGAGCTGAATCCAGCAAAATTTGGTTCACTCAATTTGGAGCTTTCTAGCCAAAGTTATAAGGATTTGAAGTTTGAAGGAAATCTGAAAATCGGGGAAAAGTTTAAACTCGCGCGTGGGCCCAGGGGACACGCGTCGCACGCCGAAGCGACAGCACACCGCGGCCCACAAGGCTTTTGCGCGCCAGCACACCCGATCCCGGCCGCAGCCGGATCCCGATTTAAAATATCGGCCGCTGACAGCTGGGGTCCACCCCCTTCTTCAACCTCGCGACACCCGCGCTCCGCCGCCGAGGGACCTCGCCGGAGAGCTCGCCGCCGGCTGCTGTACAGCTTCAAACTTCTTGATTCTGGCCGCCCCTGCCTACTTTTACTTGGGGAACATGATCCGAGGGTCAGCTGCTCATGACAACGGCCGGAGCATGGTCGGCGACGAGCCGCCATATCGGAACGACTTCGGCCATGTCGGCTGATGCTCCTAGTGCCTCAGCTACTTGGGAAACCGGTCGGGGAGCATCAGTGGACCTCAGAGAAGGTCGACATGAACTCGGGGCAGCTCGGGGAAGGCCCGAAATAGGTCCTCACCGTGCGCCCGATACCCCCCGTGCGTTCCGCCATTAGTAGACCTTGAATTACGCCGGGCACAGAAGTTCTCCGGCCCAGAGTTGTGAAGGCAACTTGTGCGTCACCGTGTCTAGTTCGTGTGGGAGTGGCCTGAGGCCCTCTAATCCTTTCTAGAGCACGAATTAAACAGAATCGTACCCGAGGGTCGTTCTGCACACAGAAAGGGGAAAAGTGGAAATTCGCCGCCGGTGAGCAACCACTCGAGCTGTGGCTCGGGGATGAGCAGCACCGATCACTTGCGCGTCCAAGGGTGCCTTGGCTCGGGCGTGACAACGCCCAGGTTGGGCTGTCCACGAGAGTCCGAGGTGCGGCGGTTTCCAGTTCCGAGTTTGATCTTTCGGCACAGCCGATATCACTCGGTTTCAATCGATTTCTATCAATGGGAAGGATGGAGGATGGTTGCTAGTACCTTGCTGGGACCTTGGAATGGAAAGAGGGAGCTGCGATCGGCTTGATCAAGCAGGAACTCGAGCGGCGGCGATGGCAGTGGGAAAAGCAGTCGCGCACGTCGGTAGCTCGGGGAAATGGTGACTGAGGCACGCCGGGGAGGGAATAAATAGCTCGGCCGGCTGGCCTCCGGCTTGGGGCACGCAGCAGGAGCTGGCGCCGGCCGGCCCCTTCGGTGGCGCGCGCGCACAACAGCCGGGAACCGACTGAACTGTGGTTCAGTCGGTTTGCTTTGAGGCTGAGGCTGACATGTGGGTCCCACTCCTCTTTTAACCTCTGAAATTTATTCCTAACAGCTGTGGTAAACAGTGAACCCTATTCTACCCTTGGCAACTCAAATTATTCACCCAAGAGCCATTTGAATTGATCAAAGTTCAAATGAGGTTTGGTTTGAATGAATTTCAGCACAAGTGCAGTTTGAAATTCAAATAAAGTTTGAATTTCTCCCCCTTAGCTCATGTCAAGATCAACTCCAAATGGAGTGAAAATTGGTGTGTGAGCTCACAAAAATGTGCTGAGCAAGAATATGCCTTCCACTTTTAAATTCAGTGGGTGAAAACAGTTTGAATTTGAATATGTTTTCAAACTGCCCCTTTCCTATCTACACCCAAGATGACCTCAAAAATGTTTTGAATTTGGGTGAAACTTGGCATGGACATCCTTGGCAAAGTGTAGGAGTTTTCATATGTCCAGCCCATCTATATCACATGTGGGAAGTACCACTTTTGCAATGTGTGAGTTTGTTCCCTAATGAGCATGTTGATAATTGTTACTTGCTCTTTATTTGTGTTCATCATTTTTCCTCAAATGAGGTGTGTGGTGTGGGGATGAACACTGCAAATGGGTGTCAAAAACTGAGGCCCTTACATTCCTCCCCCCTTAAAAGAATCTCGTCCCGAGATTATAAGGTGAAAATGAGAGAGAGGACGGTGGAAAAATTACCGGATATGCGACGTGAGAAAGTCGGGGTAGTTAGTGCGAAGGAATTCTTCGCTCTCCCATGTCGCTTCATCCATGGAGTGATTACTCCACAGAACCTTGTAGAACCACAACGTACGGTTGCGTGTGGTTCGGGCCTTTTCATCAATAATCTGCACCGGTTCCTCCCGATAGGTGAGATCCGGTTGCAGTTCTTCAATGTCTTCCAGCTGAACGGTAGTTGATAGCTTGAGACACTTCCTCAGCTGGGAAATGTGAAAGACGTCGTGCACACCGGAAAGTGCTTCTGGTAATCTTAGCCGGTATGCCACCGATCCACATCTTTCGGTAATCTGGAATGGACCGATGAATCGGGGTGCTAACTTTCCTCTCACCCCAAATCTGTTTACGCCCTTCATTGGAGACACTCGTAGGTATACGTGATCTCCAACTTCGAATTGTAATGGGCGCCTCCTCCGGTCCGCATACTGTTTCTGTCGGGATTGAGCGGCTTTTAGGTTCGCTTGAATTAATCGAACCTTTTCTTCCGCGTTGTTGACAAGATCAAGCCCGAAGGTAACCCTCTCGCCAGATTCACACCAGTTCAGTGGTGTGCGGCATTTCCTGCCGTATAGCGCCTCGTAGGGCGCCATCTTGATGCTGGCTTGGTACCCATTGTTGTACGAGAACTCGGCTAATGGCAAGTGATCATCCCAATTCTTGCCGTGGTCGATAGCGCAAGCTCGTAGCATGTCTTCTAAGATTTGATTTACCCGCTCCGTTTGCCCATCCGTCTGCGGGTGGTAGGCTGAACTACGGATCAGCTTCGTCCCCAAGGCAGCGTGGAGCTGCTCCCAAAAACGGGACACAAATAAAGTGCCCCGGTCCGATACGATAGTACGGGGTACGCCGTATAAGCATAGGATCCGTGAGATGTACAGTTCAGCGTACTTCTTGGCGTTGTAGTTGGTGTTGACCGGGATGAAATGGGCAACTTTGGTGAGCCGATCGACGATCACCCACACAGAATCATGTTTCTGTAAGGTGGTGGGTAAACCCACGACGAAATCCATGCTCACGTCCTCCCATTTCCAGGCAGGAATGCCCAGTGGTTGCAGCAGTCCCGGTTTCCGCATGTGGTCTGCCTTCACCCGTCGACATGTATCACACTCGGACACGTATTTTGCAGTCTCTCGCTTCATCCGTGTCCACCAAAACTTGCTTCTGAGTTCTTGATACATCTTGTTGCTGCCGGGGTGAATAGAAAACTTTGATAAGTGAGCCTCATCAAAGATTTTCTTCCGTAACTCCGGGTTTCGGGGTACGACGATCCGGTCCTTGAACCATAGGACGCCGTCTCCGTCCTTCCGGAAACATTTCAACTCCCCACTGTCTACACGTCTCCGCAAATGTGACATGCCCTTGTCATTCTTCTGGGCTGCCGCTATCTCTTCACGGATGGTGGGGATCAAAGCTAGGTTGTAGAGAGCTCCATGTGGAATCACATGTAGTGGTGGTTCGCTCTCTTCCAACGGTGTGATGGTCAGATTATTGACGTGTGACTTGCGGCTTAGCGCGTCTGCCACAACGTTTGCCTTGCCCGGATGATAATGGATCTCTATCTCGTAATCCTTTATCAGTTCCAACCATCTTCGTTGCCTCATGTTCAGCTCCTTCTGAGTGAATATGTACTTGAGGCTTTTGTGGTCGGTATATAAATGTACGAGGTTACCGAGTAGGTAGTGCCTCCACATTTTCAGTGCAAGTACCACGGCAGCGAGCTCCAAGTCGTGAGTTGGATAATTTTGCTCATGATTCCTAAGCTGCCGTGACCCATACGCGACCACCCTTCGGTCTTGCATCAACACACATCCGAGCCCAATGCCGGATGCATCGCAGTACACATCGAACGGTTTTGTTGTGTCTGGCTGCGCCAAAACCGGTGCTGATGTCAGGTGCTTGACTAAAGCCTTGAATGCTGCTTCACATGCTGGACTCCAAACATATTTGGTAGCCTTCTTCAGCAGCTCTGTCATTGGCTTGGCAATCTTCGAGAAGTTCGGAATGAACCTCCGATAATATCCCGCGAGTCCGAGGAAACTCCGTACCTCATGAACAGTTCTCGGGGATTTCCAATTCAGCACTTGCGTGATTTTGCTCGGGTCCACAGCGATACCCTCCGCTGAGATGATATGCCCGAGGAAAGGCACTTGCGATATCCAAAACTCGCATTTGCTGAACTTTGCGTATAACTTGTGATCCCGCAGCCGTTGCAAGACTATACGCAGATGTTTCTTGTGATCTTCCTCCGACTTGGAATATACCAGGATGTCGTCGATGAAGACCACGACAAACTTGTCCAGCTCCGGCATGAACACCGAGTTCATTAAGTACATGAAGTGAGCTGGAGCATTGGTGAGGCCAAAGGACATGACCAGGTACTCATAAAGTCCGTACCTTGTCGAAAAAGCTGTCTTTGGAATGTCCTCAGCCCTGATCTTAATCTGATGGTACCCGGATCTTAAATCCATCTTGGAAAAGACCTTTGCTTCGACCAACTGATCAAACAACATGTCGATCCGTGGCAACGGGTACTTGTTCTTGATGGTTACGGCATTTAATGGACGGTAGTCCACGCAAAGCCGCAACGTTTCATCCTTCTTTTTGACAAATAATGCCGAACAGCCCCATGGCGAGGAGCTCGGCCTAATAAAACCCTTCTCCAGAAGGTCCGTGAGCTGAGTCTTCAGTTCAGCCAACTCCTTGGGCGCCATCTTGTACGGCCTTCGGGATATTGGCATGGTTCCCGGTGCAAGTTCAATCTTGAACTCCACCTCTCTATCGGGTGGCATCCCCAGCAAATCATCCGGGAATACATCAGGGAATTCTCGGACCACTGGAATGTCTTCCAATCTGATGGTTGTGGCTTGATAGACACTTGGAAGTTTTATTTCTGGACTGTCCAGAAATAATGAGTGAGAACCGTGCACTCCTGAGTTTAAGTGCACGACTCGGAGGACGGTGTCTAAAACAGCGCCGTGGCGGTTTAACCACGACATCCCTAGGATGACATCGACCTTCTGTCCCTCTAAGATAATGAGAGACGTGGGGTACACTCTACCCGCTAAGCATAATGGTGCTTTGGAGACCATTACGCTTGCTGAAATCTTCCCACCCGGTGAACAAATTAAATATGGACTATCGGTGGGTAGTATTGGCAAGCTGTGTTTAGCAATGAAAGCTTGGCTAATAAAATTATGCGTGGCGCCTGAATCAAATAGTACTATAGCGGGATGCTGGTGGAGTTGGAACATACCCGCAAGGATTGGCTCGCCCTCCGGCACGTCCTCAATGGCAAGCTGGTGGACAGTACCGGGCCTAGGGTTTGCCCGCCGCGCATTAGTAGGGTTCCGGGGTTGATTCCTCCCCGGAAACTGTGGTACCACTCCGCCGCCTTGCCTCTCCGGGCAACTGCTCGCGAAGTGTCCTGGACGACCACACTTGTAACATGTGGCCGCTGCTGGTGGAGTACTTGGTGGACGAAAGCCCGGCATGCGTTGCGGAGGTGCAAACGCACGCGGCATCGCCCGCTGCTGCTGTTGTTGTTGCGGTGGTGCTGGCAGTGCCGGCCGGAATGCCGGTGAAGAATACGGCCGACCGCGGAACGGCATCGACCGCTGTGGTGGCTGCCAGCGCGGACCTGATGGTGGGCGATTCACCATCCGAAACTTCTGAGAAGGACCGCCTCCTTCTCCGCTGCTCTGCGGCGCGCTTCGCTTTCGCTCTGCCGCCGCCAACTCCTTGCCGGAGTCTTCCTGAACAATCGCAGCATCAATTATGTCGTTGAGGCTGCCGCGATTGAACATCGCCAGCTTGTCCTTCAGGAGCGGGTTAAGCCCCTGGTAAAAGTGGTCCCGCCGCTTCTCGTCCGTATCTGCGTGATACGACGCGTAGAGTGCGAGATCGTTGAACGCTCTGGAGTACTCCAGCGCGTTCCGGCTCCCTTGTTGCAGGTGTAGGAATTCCTGCGTCTTCCTCTCACCGTGACGGTAAATGGCACCCAACCGGGTGGCGTAGGCCCTGCAGGAACCTCGACATGGATCGTCCACGTCTTGTTCCCCTCTTCGCCTTCTTCCTTGGCGAAGTATTGCGGCATCTGGTTGTACCCGAAATATTGGAGCATTAGCCACAATGCTCCCGGGTAGCCGCTACGGTCAGAGCAGTGGGAAACTACCCACCCGTTCTCCAACCGTTTATCTGCTGCCATCTGTAAAAATATATTTGAGAAATGTCAAATATTTATTTAAACAGTAAACCATTGAGTTATAACATAAGATATGTCATTGAACCCTTAACACTTGGAAACATAGTTCAAATTTTTAAACAAATTTGACTGCTGATCTGCTGTTCCCATGACAGCCCTGACCAGTTTCCATATCAATCTGATTTAGGCCAGGTTAAAAGCAAAACCAGTCCTGGAGCTCAACATCAAAGTTAAAGTTAACTTCAATAGCTTTCCAGAAAGTATTTGGTTGGCCTAAGATCTGCTCTGGTTCAAAAGTTATGAGATGTCAAAGTTAACAGAATTTCTGGGAACAATTGGACAGCACCTCCCTGCCTTAGGTACTGATTTGATCCAAGAATTCCAGTTAATTCTGTTCCTAATCTGACAAAACTTTCTGTTACAAAGTTGTAACCCATCTCATAAGCTTCCCAGAACCACCTCATTTTCTATTTTTGGATTTTTATGCAGGAAGTTATGCTTAATTTACAGAGAGTCTACAGAGAGTCTTTGCTCCGTCCTGTTTTCTGGACAGTTTCAACTCTACTGCATTTTTCGAGTGGTTAAGGGATGAAACACCTCTGGAACTCAACAGAAAAGTTGTAAAGCTCCTCCAAAGCTTTCCAGAAATGTATCATACGACCCCAACCTCGAAAGAACTCAACCTCTAACCTCTGATTAACTTCAGCCTTGATTTAGCTGAAAACAGAGTGCTCTGTCCTTAACATCCTATAAGTTGAAAATTTATTAACTTTGAATATCCTGTTCAAGGGAAGGAGTTACATCAAGTTTTACTACTTTGGATCAAAACCTTCAAGTTTTTAAATGAAGTTGTTCATTTAGTTGGGTGTGACGTCGAGGCGTCACCAGATTATGTCGGTACTACGTCCTCACAAAGGAAAAACCTATACCGGATTTAGCCGGCTTCGTTAGTTCAGTGGCACTACTCGTCACTCGCACACGGATGCTACACGTCTACCGTTTCGTGGTAAGGCTACCTGCAGAAACTCAAACAATCATCAGACTCGGCTGCACACCGAGCCCGGAATCCATACAGTTTGTACACCCGGCCGTCATCACTCGCCCGGATGTTCTCAAGCCAAACACGCCTTGAGTTACGTGTTCACGTTTCAGACCACGTGACGGGGTCTCCCATGTTGCACCACGCACGCCAGGGACAGACGTTGCTCGAATACCCCAAACGACATGAAGAGTCGTAGAGGATATCAAAGCGGGTCGGGTTACCTGCCACCCGTGGGGCTCCACCCTTCAGCTTGTGCGCACTGGTGGACAGCGCTTACGTGCACCCCCCAAGACATGAACGTCCCGAGATGCACGATTTTCCGACATAACAAATAAGTTAATAAGCCACTTTCTATATACTAATAACATCCTTATACGGGCTACTAACTCGTTCCTCACTGGATTTTTGAAAAAGAAGACCTTTGTACTGTGTTAAACCTCAAGCGAGCTCTGATACCACGCTGACACGACCCCACTGGTCCTGTCGAGCCAGAATCACGCTGAGGGGTGCTGCGTTGCACAACACCGTATAACACACGTCAAAGGTACAAAGCGGAAGCGGAAGCTTTATTACATAAACAAGTTTATTAACATGTTTACATCAAAATAAGTTTAGTCCACACTCGCGGGCGTAGACTAAGCATCAAGTGCACGTTCAGCCCTCGAACGTGTCCTTGCTAGCACACTCGCACACTAACTCTGCGGCGTGCACGACTCCCACTCGACGGGGTTCCCCTCCTGGGGTTCCGTCTCCTCTTCGGGAGTCCCTTCCTCATAGAACCCTGCAAAAGCTTCAAACACAAGCAGTGAGCACGAAGGCTCAGCAAGTCTGACCCGTCTCACCTAAACATGAAACTTCTACATGAGGGTGATGGGTTGCATGAGGTAAAAATCATTTGCAAGGACTCGCCTAATTAGTAGAACCTTACTTTCAAGTTTTAGCAGCAGGTTGTGGAGAACTTTACGCTAAGGCACATGAGAGAGCCGCAATCAAACAAGAAACGCATTTCTCTCATGTACTTTGCCCAAAGTTGAAAAGAACTTTAGTTAGCACTAAGCTACAACATATCATTAACAATCATTATCCAACTTTCAATCAGCAACATTTTAACATGTAACTAGCCTGTTCTTTCTACGTCACGGTACAGTGAACAAGTGGTACTCACTGACCGCGAGGGACGGCGATTATAATCGATTTACACCTGCAGGGTTACCCGAACAACCCGTCACGTACGCCCGTACTCGATGTTGCCTACAACAACCATCACGGACGCCGTACGCGACTACCTTTCACCCGTTAGCCAAATATTGAACCGGTCCCATCGTCCCGAGCAAGAGGTCCCTGCACGCGCATCTCTGTGCCGCCAGCTGATTTACACCTCGAGCTCTCAACCTACCCTCTGAACGACGGGCAATGCCTCAATACCCAGCTACCCGAGTTACATCAGTTTCCCGGTTCCCATATAGCCGGTAGGTCTTCGGTACTGTTCTAGCTTGTTCAACAGGCCCGCACACGGCTCGGTCCTCAATCGACACAAGCGGAGCTACAGCACACAGGCCCCAAAGTCCTGCTGCCCTTACTCTCCGCTCGGTCTCATTTTCTTGCCATGTGTATCATGTGCTATCTCTACCCGAGCAATGTGCCTCTAGCCTATTCTCGCGAGTAGTTCCAACTACTCGACTTGTACCGAATCCTACTCTATCCTAGCAATGCAGTGGCTAACGGGGTTTGCAATCCTAAACCCCAACCCATGGTTTTCTTGGCTATGCAGTGGGGTTTCCAAACAAGACTCTGATGCACAACATAAAGAAAACAAGTATGTGCTCAAAACAATAAAAATTTATAAAATGGTTAATGCAAACCGGGGCTTGCCTTGCTGCTCTTGGTCGTAGGCTAGCTGTTCCTCCGGAGTAACGAAGTCTAGGACTTCGGGTTCCTCCTCGACCTTAGCGACTACATGATAAGAACAATGTATGTATTAATTAAATGCTTTTGTATTAACTTTGAAGTTGTGAAGTCTATAACCTTTACTAGATAGACCTAATGACTGTGAAACTTTTACTGTGGCTTGGTTACAACCTAAACAGAGACTTGGTCAAGTTTTAGTTGCAGCAAAGCTCATTTGAGCCCTCCACAAATAATTATGTCCTTGACCTTAATTAAAGGCTTTTAGGGTGTTCTAGGTATTTTCATGAAACAAACTATGACTTTCTGAAAACTAGATTTTCAGAGGGTTCTAATGGAATTGGTCTCACTTAATTTGGAAGTCTCTAACTAAAGATATGAGCTCAACAATTTCAGAGAAAATTCTGAAAATGTTTCTGAACATTTTCTATTTTCTCTGGAACAGTTTTACTAATCACACCATTAGGTGGACTAAATGAGCTCAAATGGATCTGAAATTTTTATGGTAGTTCAAGGATATTTTGGTGAACATCTCAGCAAAATTTCAGGATTTTCCTCCAAATGATTCTCCAGTTAAAATTCCTAACAGTTTAAACTTTAAGGAATTAATTCTGGAGAATTACGGAATTTCATGAAGTGACACTTGATTTTCTGGAAAGTACTCAAAGAGCTGAATCCAGCAAAATTTGGTTCACTCAATTTGGAGCTTTCTAGCCAAAGTTATAAGGA
The DNA here is from genome assembly GCA_030760725.1 of Neostapfia colusana. Taxonomy (NCBI): domain Eukaryota; kingdom Viridiplantae; phylum Streptophyta; class Magnoliopsida; order Poales; family Poaceae; genus Neostapfia; species Neostapfia colusana. The sequence continues at coordinate 26,540,066 of JASWHV010000011.1, forward strand.
TTTGAAGTTTGAAGGAAATCTGAAAATCGGGGAAAAGTTTAAACTCGCGCGTGGGCCCAGGGGACACGCGTCGCACGCCGAAGCGACAGCACACCGCGGCCCACAAGGCTTTTGCGCGCCAGCACACCCGATCCCGGCCGCAGCCGGATCCCGATTTAAAATATCGGCCGCTGACAGCTGGGGTCCACCCCTTTCTTCAACCTCGCGACACCCGCGCTCCGCCGCCGAGGGACCTCGCCGGAGAGCTCGCCGCCGGCTGCTGTACAGCTTCAAACTTCTTGATTCTGGCCGCCCCTGCCTACTTTTACTTGGGGAACATGATCCGAGGGTCAGCTGCTCATGACAACGGCCGGAGCATGGTCGGCGACGAGCCGCCATATCGGAACGACTTCGGCCATGTCGGCTGATGCTCCTAGTGCCTCAGCTACTTGGGAAACCGGTCGGGGAGCATCAGTGGACCTCAGAGAAGGTCGACATGAACTCGGGGCAGCTCGGGGAAGGCCCGAAATAGGTCCTCACCGTGCGCCCGATACCCCCCGTGCGTTCCGCCATTAGTAGACCTTGAATTACGCCGGGCACAGAAGTTCTCCGGCCCAGAGTTGTGAAGGCAACTTGTGCGTCACCGTGTCTAGTTCGTGTGGGAGTGGCCTGAGGCCCTCTAATCCTTTCTAGAGCACGAATTAAACAGAATCGTACCCGAGGGTCGTTCTGCACACAGAAAGGGGAAAAGTGGAAATTCGCCGCCGGTGAGCAACCACTCGAGCTGTGGCTCGGGGATGAGCAGCACCGATCACTTGCGCGTCCAAGGGTGCCTTGGCTCGGGCGTGACAACGCCCAGGTTGGGCTGTCCACGAGAGTCCGAGGTGCGGCGGTTTCCAGTTCCGAGTTTGATCTTTCGGCACAGCCGATATCACTCGGTTTCAATCGATTTCTATCAATGGGAAGGATGGAGGATGGTTGCTAGTACCTTGCTGGGACCTTGGAATGGAAAGAGGGAGCTGCGATCGGCTTGATCAAGCAGGAACTCGAGCGGCGGCGATGGCAGTGGGAAAAGCAGTCGCGCACGTCGGTAGCTCGGGGAAATGGTGACTGAGGCACGCCGGGGAGGGAATAAATAGCTCGGCCGGCTGGCCTCCGGCTTGGGGCACGCAGCAGGAGCTGGCGCCGGCCGGCCCCTTCGGTGGCGCGCGCGCACAACAGCCGGGAACCGACTGAACTGTGGTTCAGTCGGTTTGCTTTGAGGCTGAGGCTGACATGTGGGTCCCACTCCTCTTTTAACCTCTGAAATTTATTCCTAACAGCTGTGGTAAACAGTGAACCCTATTCTACCCTTGGCAACTCAAATTATTCACCCAAGAGCCATTTGAATTGATCAAAGTTCAAATGAGGTTTGGTTTGAATGAATTTCAGCACAAGTGCAGTTTGAAATTCAAATAAAGTTTGAATTTCTCCCCCTTAGCTCATGTCAAGATCAACTCCAAATGGAGTGAAAATTGGTGTGTGAGCTCACAAAAATGTGCTGAGCAAGAATATGCCTTCCACTTTTAAATTCAGTGGGTGAAAACAGTTTGAATTTGAATATGTTTTCAAACTGCCCCTTTCCTATCTACACCCAAGATGACCTCAAAAATGTTTTGAATTTGGGTGAAACTTGGCATGGACATCCTTGGCAAAGTGTAGGAGTTTTCATATGTCCAGCCCATCTATATCACATGTGGGAAGTACCACTTTTGCAATGTGTGAGTTTGTTCCCTAATGAGCATGTTGATAATTGTTACTTGCTCTTTATTTGTGTTCATCATTTTTCCTCAAATGAGGTGTGTGGTGTGGGGATGAACACTGCAAATGGGTGTCAAAAACTGAGGCCCTTACACGAGGGCTACCCTCCATTGGGGACTACGGATGAGTTGGAGCCTTACACTTCGCGCTGAGGTTGAGTGGAGCTAGTGTGGGTTGTCCGTAGGGCCGGACAACCAACTTTTGCTAGTTAGGTGGGCGTGAGTTGTATAATTATCTTCCGCTGTAGTAAACTCTGTAAATTGATGTAAACTGAAGGTTTGTACTACTTTGTACATATTCAGTATGTTTTCAATGTAATACTATGGTTGCCTTATGCTGTGTGCTGTCGGGTGTCGCATCGTGTGGCACCACCCTCTATGATCCTTGACATAAGGATTTCTGTCCGTCACACAAGTCTCGCGGCTCACCCAAGGGGCGGCCCCGGGCTCTCTGTTCTACTCACTTCACCTTCTCCTGAGCTCGAGCTCAGTCCTACTCCTTCGTCTCCCTCCGTGGGATGTCTTCCTGCTTCTCCCCAGGGGGACAGAGTCAAGAACCCCGTCACTCCTCTTGGATGCGCTCACGGTCCTCCAGCGATAGATCTTCATAGGTGCATCTGCCATGTTCTTCACGGGTTGATGCAGTTGACATCGCACCCCAGCGGAGTCGCCAATTCTGTTGGTGGGACAGATCTTTGGAGTTACCTGTTATTGATATGTCTCGGTGTTAGTCACCAAAGTTAGATGAATTCAAGATTCCTGAGGCAGGAACATTGTAAGTCTCACTTACATGGATAGAACCTGGATGCTTTTCTCAGCAAAGCAACAAAGGACTACAAACTACGCCTAAGAACTATGAAGAGCATAAAGAAAAATTAAAGAATATATGTTTTGATCAGAATTCGGCAGTTTATTCTCCGCGGAGGGCTGCCTTTATATAGACCCAGTACAAATCTTGGAGATCCCGACCATTCTAAGTTAAACTCTAAACTTTCTAAACTTAGGTCTATCTCTAAGGCAGGTATACACAAATGTATCGTGATGAAATCTTCTATAACTCCCTATTACAATGACACGACACAATATGAAAAGATACAATATTCGAGCCAGCCCGAGAATCATTAGGTACTGTCTCGGCCTTTATATTTTGTGGTTTAGTTCATTTAGCCACGAGGTAAATCTGGCTGCCTGGCTGACTCCCCACCCGAGCACTTGTATCTTGAGTCTTCAAGGTAAAACCGCCTCCCACAGGCTAAACTTCAGGTTCCAGTAGGTTCTCTCGCTAGGAGCGTTCGCACCTAGATTCTCCAAGATAAAACGGCTTCCCATAGCTTGTTTCTCGGCTTCTCCCACCTGCAAAACCCACAACCATTTTGTACCTCCAACAGGGAGGACCCCCTGGTTTCATGTAAATCCCTGAAGTTTGAGTTGAATCTTTATACGTTAATTGAATTTATCTAAATCAACTCAACTTGGAAGTTAAAATTTGGCAATTTTCTTTACATCTTGTTTTGTTGAAAGCGTGAATTTGCATGCATATCATATAAAATTCACTACCAAGTTCATGAACCTAATATCAATGTAGGAAAAACATGTCATCTAAGTATTTGATTGGTGTGATATGGTAAATTGGTAAACATGGGAATCTTCATGCTTGAATTAAATGTTGGTATTGCAACTTTTAAAGTTATAAGATTATTGCCTATCTCCTCACTAGAATATAAAATTCCCACCATGGACATACGATGAGCTTATTGGAAACTGTTTTTTGGCATATGCCACTTTGTATTTCCATTGAACTTTGTCAAAATCTTGACCCTATGACCCTATTGAGTGACTAGCTTAAAAAAATTGACTTAGGAAATTGTTGTGCACCTCATCAATGCTAAACTTTCATGTTTGAAAATTAGCTGCATTCCATCCATCCACCACAAAAAGATACTCCATAATTCCTTTGCAAGATTTTCTCTCTACAAATATGCAGAAAAAGAGTAGAAGGCATGGCTACTAGAGAAATGAAAAGAATACATACTCTCAACAAAAGAGTATGTTTCCAAAAAAAAAGAGAGTAACCATGCTTCCTTGCATAATAAGAGAGTATACATTTGGGAGTTATCTTTATACATCTCTCTATTTTATCTGCACAAGAAAATTCTTTTTGTCAAATATTTTTAGTGCATAGTCCCCTCATAGGATCCAGTCTTTGAATTAGTAACATATGAATTGCAAGTGGGCCTCTCTATCCCTACCGAGCTCCACAAAAAGCTATAATTAGTTGTAGGTAAAGAAGTGGCAATTCATGCCAAGGTGAGGAACAAAACACATATATAGACGAGAGAAATTCTTTTGAAGAGAATGGCAATGTCTTTAACTTTCATTGTAGCAATTTCCAATATATTCAGCAATATAAGCCCATGTGAACTACATTTATAATGTTCCACTTCTCAAACACCTAAGATGAAGTGGTAGCCACATCAGAAGGTTCTTTGACACAGGTATGAGTTGAAATGTTTTGTATACAACACTCATAGTTTTAGCAAAACTATGCTAGATCTTCTTTCCTTTACTAGAGGACAAGCAAAGGGCTAAGCGTAGGGGAGTTTTTTGACGGTCCTTAAGCCTCATAATTGACCGTCAATTCACCTCATAAAATGTGTATAACGAGAAACAACATAGTGTAGGGGTTATTTACTAACCATTTCCACAAGTGTTAGTGTCTATTTGTATGTCGGTGAATTATACCCCAAAATACTGAGAATTGCAGGGACCAATTCTGAAAACTAATTTCTAACAAAAGAAGACTCGCCACGTGGCAACACATGTATTCATAGACCAATTCTCAGGCTTAGCTGAAGGAATCCTATGGCAATTCATGTCAGGATGGAACTAGGGCCCACCTACGAGTCTCCAAGAGAAAGCACACAACAAAACGGACATGTGTGGGGTCGGCTGAACCAGGACTCCCTCCAGACTCAGTCTCCCTCCATGTGTCAACTCTCTATGGCTCCATGAAAGCGGGGGTGACTGATTCACGCGCATATTCTGGCGGAAACTAACCATAACTCGTGTATCAATAGCCCTCCTCAGTCCCTCACTCACACACACCACAAGTTTGAGATTAGTACTCCACTCCATGGGCTTAGTGCTGCCATAGAGGCTGCCAAGATAGGAGGAGAGTGAGAAGAAGTTAGAAGGAAGAGGAAGCTTGGCTTGTCAAGTCCCTCTCCAACACTTGTACCTCTTTACAAGTTCTCTTCAAATGGGTAAGCTTTTGTGAATTCCATTTATGTTTTGTTTCTAGATTCAAAGTAGTTTATTTCAGTAGTTGTTTGTGGGTTCCATTCAATTAGGGTCTCAAGTCTTAGCTTTGTATTTGAAAACATTAGAGTAGTTATTTATAACGTAAGCGAGGTGCTTAGGTTAGAAATCACTAGTGGCTATCTCGTTGACCCACGGATTGAAGAGGTAGGTAGTAGGTGGTGGCAGCCCTATCCATCCTTTGTAATCCTCCACGTTGGCCTGTGCCATAGGCTCTTGTCCGGAGTCGCTCTGGTCAACCAGGGGTAAGGTCGTGCCTGAAACAAAAAACCACCATAGATTACTTTGGATTAAGGACAATCCTTAGGAATTCCTCTCTATCCTCTGCCAACCAAATTAACCGTGTGTCCTTAGGCGAGCCAGTTAGAAGATTAACACACATGTTCCTTGGATTCGATACCTTAGAGAATACTATTAAGGTCAAGTGCTACAACGGTATTCCGTGCGCTTGAGGATATCAAATCTGTTTTGTAAGAAATACCAACATTTGGTATTGTTGCTGGCCATTCCTTGTAACCAGGATTTAGTGATAGACGGGATTGGTTGTTTTCTCTTTGCTTAGCATTGCATAGTCTAGCACCCTCATATTCATCACCATGCATTGCATTCATTTTCATGTAGAGAAGCATTTAAAAAGAAGAAAAGGAAGGAAAAAATATAGAAACAAATAAATAAATAGAAGGAAATAAAAATATAAAATAATAAAAATAAATATAAAAGAAATAGAAAAAAAATATAAAGAAAAAAATTAATAAAATAAATAAACCCTGGGCGCCTAATTTCCCCCTAAAATCCCCCCTAGGGAATTTTTCCCCACATTTTGGCCGCACCAAATCCCTAGTGATTTTTCCCGCCTTGGGGGATTTTCTCCCACCCCCCCTTGGCCGCACCCCTTAAGGGGAGAAAACCCTAGCCGCACCAAATCCCCCCCCCTTTTGGGATTTTATTTTCCCCAATTAATCTCAGCCCTTGATGGAAAATATTGGATTAAATCTTAGCCCCTAGTTCCCACCTTTCCTCAAATTAAATCCCAGCCCTTGATTAAAAGGTTTGCTGAAATCCTAGCCACCTTGGCTATTTTTCCACCTTATAAATAAAATCCTCCCCCTCTCCTAGCCACCACCCCTGCCCCAAAACCCCTGGCCACCGCCCTCTCCTTGCTGCCAAGCCCTGGTCGCCGCCCCTGCTGGTGTTTGGTCGCCGTCGAAGCTCTGCCCTGCCTCGCCATCGCCGGAGAAGAAGACCCCGATGTCTTGCCCTAGCCGCAGCTCTATTCATCCCTGAGGAAAAACCCCACCTGCTGCCATTGCAAGGAAAAAGGTCCAGCCGCAAGGAGAGGAGGAAGAAGAGAGGTAGGTCCCCGTCACCCCTCTTACCACATCACTGCTGCTGCTACGAAACCGTTTTCTCCACCCCCTGCGAGCAGGAGCTACTGCAGGTAGGTAGATCACACTCCGGTTACGTTTTGACGATGGAATTGATCTACTACTCAAGTTAGGATGATAGCCACGTCCACACATATTTACAGCAGCCTCATTTGTCGTAAAACCCCATGAAAGCTTACTAAAACTTCCAATAACACATGCAAACTGATCACTTTAAGCTGCACTATAGGATTTGCATGCATCCACATCGTTGATCTTGAGTAAAGTTTGTGCATGACAATTGATTGCTGCAATATTTGTATGTACATGGTCGTGAGTAGAATAACATGCTCAAGAGGCCATCTACGAGGACCTCCAGCACCAAGACTTCGGGACGCTTGAGGGTCACAAACCGCAGGAGCAAGGCATGTGCCCCTTGACCATAGTGAACCTATGTTTCGAAACTGTTTTGTTTTTGAAAATTGCATGCTTGTGTCTACTTGATGGGAAACCATTTAGTAGGAGTTTACTAGCTTTGTTAGCCACCCTTGTCGTCGGGAAACATGTTGAGTTGGGTATGGTCGATTTTTCCCTTTTGCATCGCATAACTTACCGGATTCGGAAAAACTGAAATAAATGTGTTTAGCTACTGCACTCATAAAGATTAAAGATGACGAGAACATGATGATGTTAATGAGTATTGAATTGTGGAGATCTAGGCAAGCTTTGTTCGTGGTTATGCTGAATGATATGGTGGTTTGCTTGCCTTAGATCTAAGGACCGGTTCACATGAGAATATGCCAGGAACACAGTGCCACCACAAGGCCATATGGGTGCGGCTTAGCTGACTAACTAGGTGTGTTGCTAGCTTGTTATGGACCATTGGATGGCACGGGGAATGAGAGTCGACGAGGACTGACCTGAGAACTGCATGGCACACAAGGGGGCCCGTGGGTGGGAGAATGGAGATTCGATCCTGCTGACGAAACCTCAGTGGGTCAGTACATCCTGGTAGCCCCTTTGTAAAGTCTATTATGTGATCTCTTGGCCATATACCGACGGTTGTGTAGTGGCATAATGGAGGTTCTCTCTAGTCACCGATGGGTGACAAAATCAAAAACTTTTGGGTAAAGTGGTGCCACCTTTTCACAGTGTAAAACTATCATGATAGCCGTGCTTCCGGTTACAAGCACCTGGCCAACTTCCACGATTAGAGGCAAAACATGGGATGGTTATTCGGGTATGGTTATGGTATGGTCATTGGGACTGGTTTTGGTCATGTTTATGAGTTTAGTTTCAGTTATGTGTATATGATCTGATAATAAGCAAATGTGAATATGAGATAAGAGCATTGGCTGGTTGATAAATGATGAATTATGATGGTATGGAACATGAGGGATGATGAATTACTTGGTTGTGTTGGGATTTAACTCAACTAAAGATAGTTGCTGTTTTTATCATCATTGTAAAATAAAACTTGCTTGCTGCAATGAAATCGTTTATTTCCTACCTTGTTTTAAGCTACATGTCATACTTTTCCCGCACTTGCTGAGTGTGACATGTACTCACCCTTGTATTTCCACATATAATTCAGCTACAGGAAAAGAGTACTTCGAAGAGCAGGTGAATTCTAGGCATGCGTACTACCGTCAACATGCATGTGGAGTCGGAGTGGAGCCCCATCGTCTTTAGTTATTTTCCGCTGTCGTTTAGAGTCTTCCGCTGCAGAATAAGTTAGATACTATGGATTGAGACATTGAGTTATTGTAATAAGGTACTTAAACACTATTTGTACGTGGTTATATTCTGAATTCAGTTTGTGATAAATCAATGTATTTGTGATGAACATCCTTGGCACACATATGCATTCACTTGGTTCATTTTTCAGAACCGGTTGTCACGAATTGGTATAAGAGCCACGTTGACCATAGGATGCAAGCCTTGATAGAATGGACACTATAAAACACATAGGAACACCCCTCTAAACTTCTATTTTTGAAAATTGCTTGCTGCTGCATTTTACTTGTCAACTCAGACACTGCAAAGCACTATTTTCAACCCCTCTTTCTTCTTTTCTTTTGGAAAGCCAAACCCTCTGTTTTCTTGCTTCATAGCTGGATTTATTTCATTATCCTCTAAGTTTCTCATGTCTTATTTATAGATGCGGCTCACTAGGAGCACAGCACGTATGGGAACTCGTCCACCACCACTTGGGAGTGCACTTAACCCCATCGAGGTTTCTGATAGACAATATTGGGAGGAGGTGAAGATGGAACCCCATGATCAAGATGAATTCAATAGCTCTCTATTAATGAATAAAAGGATCCGTAAGAGGTGGAACCAATCAAAGATGACATGGAAGATGATCCACAAGAAGAACAGCATTGGTACGAACCTCAGGAGGTAAACCACGCGGGTTTACATCCAGCGGAGTCTCATGAAGCTATGTCAGAAGAAGATGAGTCCGGAGATGATGAACGGGTCATCCGTTCTGCTCACGAGTTCCGGTCCAACGGGATGGAGGGAGGACAAATAACCAGGGAGCTGAGTGTTGGGAAATTGGCGGTACGCTACTCTAGCAATTCTACCGCGTCACCCAAGAAACATGCGAGTACAGAGGTCATAGATCGTTACCACTAGACGCGCAGCGCAGCGGAACGTAGACGCGCGTCGGGGTAGGGGAAGTTGACGGCCAAGTTCATCTCTTCCTCATCCTCGTCACGGCAGCAGGTAGACGATCACGTTCGTCGTAGCCGATCAGCGCAGCAGTAGCAGCAGCGCCTCCACGGAGTCTGCACAGACAACTGCATGCTTTTTTGGAAAGAAAATGCCAAAAAGAAGAAATGTTCAAAATGTGGTGAATCGAGGTATGTCAAAGTCGTTAATGAAGATGGTGAAAATGTGACGACAGAAGTCACACGTAAGCAGCTTTGATATGACGTCAATGGCTTTCGATTCCGTACAACTCAATTTGAATCTCATCGTCCACTCGCGGCAACATCTAATACCAGAGTTGTGATTAGGGCAATTGACTCTCAAGGACATGAAATGGCTTTGGTCTGTAATAAGGATCTTCGAGCAGTATTCTTTGACTGTGATTGGTTTGATAACAATCATGGAATTCAACAAAATCAATTTGGCATGGTGGAAGTCAAACACAAGGAACGGCTACGAGGATACGATTCATCTGTTCTTGCACACCAAGTGGAGCAAGTGTATTACCTACCTTATCCATGCAAAAAACTTGCTACTTGGTGGGTGTTACAGAAGGTGAATACTCGTGAGAGGTTATACACTCCAGGAGATGATGGTTACCATGATACTAATGAAGTTGATAAGGTTTACCAAGAAGAAGAGTTGCCAGACTAAATTGGTTAGAGACGCTCAACATGTCGAGGGCTTATGATATGCGGAAACGAAAATGAAATCTAGTCCATACTCTTAGAAAAGAAGATTGATGGCCTGGTTTAAGGATTAGGGTACATGATCGTGATGTTGATGAATTTGAAATGGATGAAGTAATGTTTTCTTCACTAACTTATCATGAAATTTGTATATTATCTTGGTATACGTATCAATACTCCTTACATTAGGATGTTATCGTCAAATGGAAAGGGGAAGGGGAGGAAGAGGGTGAGAGGGTTCCTCACTCAGCCCCAGGACTTGGTCTTCTCAGGTACCTCGTCAGGTGCGAGCAGACGCTCTCAGCTGATGAGGCACTTTCCAGACTTTTCGGACCGAGTTGTGGCCTTTCAGCACTTGCCAATGACGTTATTTGAAATTGCACTTATCAATTAATTTTTCTTATCAATCATTTATTTTTGCAGTCTGACTCAGAGTCTTCTAAGTCGGAGCCAGAGGATGGGGCTAGCCAGCACTCGGAGCCGGCTACGCAGCCCTCAGAGTCGGCGAGCGTGGATCCTTTGGGCTCGAGTGGTGACCAGCCGTCTGGGTCACCGGACATGGTGCCGCCGAAGAGGCGACGGACGAGGAGGACCCACTTTGCTGCTCCTCCTCCTGTTCCTCATCTGCGGATCACCATTCGTCCACTCGGAGACAGGTAAACAAATTGTATAGTATTAAAATATTGGATGTTATCTGCCGATACGTAATGAGTTAACAAATTTTGTAGATCTTGGCACGACTGTTCGTTCGCGGGCTAGGGACACCACAGGCAGGTTAACAGTGTCATTTGGGCTTTAATGCGCTTGCACTATCCCGGTGTCATCAACGTTGTCCCTGCTTTGTCGTGGGATGACTATGCTCGTGTCCCTCACGAGGTCCATGGCACCCTTCAACGGGCCGTGTGGAACGATTTCATGGTAAGCATAAATGTTTGCATTTTTCACTTATTTAAATTGTTAATGAAGATTAATCAAATGTTTGTTTTCTTAAAGCTGTGGTACCAGATAGAGGACTCGAGCAAGAGCATGATGGAGCACGCGACTTCCGTGTTCCACAACAATGCTCGGAAGCTCGTGGTGCAGGCGTTGTCGTACGCCTGTATCCATGCCATCAACGAGTACAACAAGTGGCATCAGCAGCAGCACGAAGGGGGTCCGTTTAGGAAGGACTCCAACACATACTTGACCGAGGATCAGTACACGGAGGTAAGTTATTATTGTTAACTATTTCCAATAATTACTGATGCTAACAGTATTGATGAAATACTAAATATGTGAGGGTTAGTATTAGCTGGTTAGAGAGCCAGCCCGACGCGTAACGAGCTCTTTGTCGATACAGGGCTAGCCAGGACTTCATTAGTAAGTCCATGAGGCATCAAGCCTGCAATGGGATAGACGGCCAGCACAACTACGGTGGTGATGGCTACGTGCGTATGGATAAACACATGGTAAGTATATTTTAAGTTCGTTTATGTGTTCATAATATATTTCTTCAACTAACACGTATCTACAGAACCGAGAGACCGGTCAGGAGCCGACACCGACCGAGTTTTGGAAGAGAGGTCACAGGGAAAGTGACCCTTCCCAGCCTAGGCAGTGTAGTCAGGTCGCATTGACCGGCTGGTATGTTTTCAAAATTCATCATTTTAATTATAAGTAATACTATTACTGACACGCTTACATCATTTCTTTGTTTTTTAGGAAAAGTACACGCAGGAGGTTAAGAAGATGCACGGTGAAGGCTACGATTGGGAAAACACGCCAATCGAGCCATGTACGCAAGCGGCAGCGAGAAGGCCCATGGACGGTGAGTTGGTCAACTGTTTCATTTTTTAAAACTTCCTTCTTCCACTTAGTATTTTTTTATCTCTTGTAGGTTTGCCATTTTCGATGGAGTTGTCGATTCGAGGGCGGCGCGACCTTCGAGAGGCACTCCATCGATGGAGGCTTGGTCTTTTGGGCCGTCGAATGACCGTCTCTCGTAGAGGGACTTGGAGTTCCGTGCCATGGAGGATCGGCTTGCGCGGACCGAAGAGGAGCTCGACAGGACGAGGGACTTCTAGGAGTACCAGACCAACCTCATGGCTTAGATGCAGGCAGCAGTGGAGGTAAGTAATTTAAACTACTGTATTTTAAATTTTTAGCATTTCAGTAATACATGTGTTCTAATATGTTGCAATGACCGGCCTTAGCTCGACAACGTGGCCAGGAGCTCATGTTTCCTGCATGGCCGCAGCCACCACAGGCGCTCTCGTCACAGCCGCCCCCAGCACAGGTACCCCCGACACTGTGTAAATCTTTAATACTATTTAATACGTGGAGGGAGATAAAGAGATAGAGAGAAGGGGAAGAGATAGTGAAAGAGATAGAGGGATGGGGAGAGGGAGAGAGAGCGGGGGGGGAGAGAGAAAGAGAGAGAGAGTGAATGAGGGGAGAGAGAGGGGGAGAGATAGTGAAAAAGAGAGAGAGGGATGGGGAGAGAGTGAAAGAGGAGTAGAGAGAGTGACAGAAAGAGAGAGAATGAGGGAGGGAGATAGAGAGAAGGGAGAGGGGATGAGGAGAGGGACAACGAGAGAGAGAGTGAGTGAGTGAAAGAGGAGTACTGAGAGTGAAAGAGAGAGAGAATGAGGGAGAGATAGAGAAGGGAGAGGCGGATGGGGAAAGGGACAATGAGAGCGAGAGAAAGAGGGGGTGGTAAGAGGGAGAGAGAGGGAAAGAGAGGAATAGAAAGTGAGAGAGACATGTCTAACTTTTATTTACTTTGTACGGTTCACTGATGGAGGCGCAGACTCCATCTCCGCAGCTACCGGCACCGGGAGAGACGCGCGAAGACAACGTTCACGGCTCCGGAGGTAGTCGTGAGGAGAGTATGTAACCGTTAGGAGTTTTTAGATTTCTTTGGACTTTATGAATGAACCGTTGATTATGTATTGTGTTGTTTGTCTGTGTTATACATGTACTGTGTTATTTGTCTCGGCTGGCAACTGTGCCAGGGCAGCTAGTTCCTGTTTTTTAATTAAAACCATAACTTACGACGGCATGTATACTGGTCGTCGTAAGTTAGCCTGGCTAACTTACGGTGTCTGTTGTATCCGTCGTAAGTAAGCCCAAGTAACTTACGATGGCCTGGGCCATGGCCGTTGTAAGTAATCCTGTTCTGGCCTTCGTAAGTTGTATGTCCCAGCCCACCTCGTGGCCCAAGCGCTCACATACAACGGCTACGGGCCGCCGTCGTAAGTTGCGTAACTTACGATCAAACCTTGATGATGGCTGACAACCGTTGTAATTAGGCGTAAACCATCGTAATTAAGCTAATTATGATGGTTTACACCTTACTTACAATGGCTTTGGCCGTCGTAAGTGAATCGTATTACTGTAGTGGTAACGACGCACCTAGCTCAGGTAAAAGGTAAGGTATGCCACCGAAAGTGGTTCAGTTTTGGTTAGCTTCCTCATGCGAGGAACGTAGCATGAGATGTTCCGTTCAGCAATGAACGGAATGTGAATATATTTTTTGAGACTCTTCATGTCTTAGTGACATATGAACTGCACTAGCCTCCAGTGCGCAAACCCAGGTGCAAGAGGAGGAGATCCCATCGTGTGGTTTGTAACACGAAGTATGTTCTATAGAACTCTTCATGTTCTATGGAGTATACGAAAACACTGGTCCACCGGTTTCTTAATTGCAAAGGTGTGGATCCCTCCGTTGGGTGGTGAATAACCCGGCCATGTACCTTGAGACATGGCTTCACTCAAGGATGACCGTATGGCAATGATACAGGCGCATGTATTTAATTTCAAATATGGACCTGCCTGAAATAACAAAACCTCTTGAGTGCGTCATTATTGAGTGTTCGTCTGCAGGTGCTAACCACATTTGTGTACCTCGTGTAGCACACGTTTTCGAGAGGCCATTTTTAGTGCCACGGTTTGACTCGTATATGCCGGTATAATCGGGTTAGGATTTTCTATTTTGGGAGGAACGTAGTACCGACATGTTAATCATTGTTGCATTAATAAAATTGTGAAAGGAACTAAAAATGACTTAAGGATGGTTATGTTAGTTCCTAGTACTCTGGTTTTGTAGTAATATTCAAAATTGGAGTAGTTCATCCCAAGTGGTTTGAAAAAGAGTGCTCTGTTTTCTGGCAGAAACCCTGCTAGATTTTTACAGAGAATAACTCTTAGTAGACTTAACCAATGGAGGTGTATGATATAGTTCTGGAAAGGTGTTGAAGTGCTCTACAACTTTGCTGTAGGCTTCCAGAACAAAATGGCACATCAAACTGGTTGAAATTCCAGATGAGTGCAAACTGTCCAGAACCAGGACAGACTTACAATCTCCCTGGACTGTTCGTTTTTCAATCATAACTCTCGGTAGAAAAATATATAATAGTCATGTGATACATTTTTGGAAAGGCTATGAGATGTGTTACATCTTTGTAGTTCAATGTTTTTACAGTTGCAGTACAGAATCAGTTGGGATTTTTAGTTGGAAAGCAGCAACTTCCCAAAGGAGATGCTGTTGAAATTCTCCCAGGAATTCTGTCAACTTTGAGTTATCATACTTTTTGTTAAGAATTGATTTGGGGGCAAATAAATACTTGTTGGAAAGATACTGAAGTTGGCATCAACTTTTGTATTCTACTTGAGATACGAAAATACCAATTACTTGATCAAAATCTGGAATGAGTAGAAACCGGTCACTTCTAAGTAGAGAAGTGAGCAGTTGAACTCATTTGAGAAATTGTTGTGCCTATGGGTGTGTTACAACCTCCATTTGGGTACTACATACTCGTGAGTTATTATCTTCAACTAGTGAAGGATTTGAGTATTTCACCTACTCAAGTTCTTTTTACTAGTGACTATGTTTGTCGTATTGGAGATAAAAGGGTGGTATACGTGATGAAGCGATATTAACGTCTCGTAGTGACCAAATATAGTAGAAATGAACTTCCAAAGAGGAAGTCCATCAATTTCGTATTGAATGTTGTGTACTTGGACTGGTAATGGTGTAGCTTGTACAAAGTTATTACATTATTCATGTACGAGATGTATCACATTTTTACTGTCATTATGTTTTACTACTGCTTTTTGGACTGAATGAAGTTTGTGCTGTGTGGCTGATTTGTTTGTCATCATGGTTGCAGAATGGTTCATACCCGAGCCACGAACGAGGTCGGGGATTCGAGTCAACAGGAGGTGATGACTCCCAGCAACCTTCCTACGACAACACCCCGCATCAGCAACCACCGCCTCCACCTCCGCTTACATTGGCGGATGTGATTGCGGCATTGGTTGGCTCTCGTGAGGAGCAGACCGACCTGCTCCGCACGATAGTCCAGAATACGTCCCAGGAGGGGATGTGTCAAGATGTGGGGCATCCCCATCCTCACACCAGCACATACTCGGATTTCATGAGTACGCACCCTCCGATGTTCACCGAAGTGGATGAACCCATGGAGGCTGACAACTGGCTGCAGACGATTGAGTCCAAATTCGGACTGCTCCAATGCACCGAGCAGAAGAATACTCTATTCGCATCGCCGCAACTGCACGGTGACACCGGTGCTTGGTGGGCAAATTATCTTGCCTCACTACCTGCTGGCCACGCCGTGGAATGGAGAGAATTCCGCGAGGTGTTCTGCACCTATCACATACCTCTCGGGATCATGAAGAGGAAATTCCAAGAGTTCATGGAATTGAAACAAGGTGGGAGGAGTGCTCATGAGTACTCCCGTGCCTTTAACTATCTGGTGCAATACGCGTCAGACTACATCTCCAGGGAGGAGAAGAAGCACAAACACTTCTATCGGGGTTTGAATCCCGAGATGAAGGCTCACCTCGTGCAGTTTAATCGCGGCACCTTCAGTGACATTGTCAATGCCGAGATTCTCTAGGAGTACACTTAGCGAGAGCTCATTTCTGATCAGAGGAAACAGAGCGCTCCACAGAGCAGTGGGAGTGGAGCTTCCCAGAAGTATCGAGTGGTGTATCAGACACCATCCGGTCAATGATGGCAACAACCAACACGACAGCTGCAATTCGGTGGTCGGGCATTTAACCCGTCACCATTCCGACCACCAATGCCACCACTGCGGCCGCAGCAGCAGCAGCAGATAGTACCCCATGCGTTTCTGTAGCGGCAACGCGCACCGGGATCCCATCCACCGGTCAGCGGAGGACCGCCTAGCTACAAATGTTTCACGTGTGGTCAAGTCGGCCATATTTCGAGCGACTGCCCACAGAAGCAGCAGGGCATCGGGCAAGCCCGATCTCAGGGCAGTGCTCGGGGCTGACCGCAGGCCAAGAGGGGAGGTCAGAAACCCGGGAACATTCACTACATTGACACCGAGAACGTAGCGGAGGGAGAGGCCGTACTGGCGGGTACGTTCACTCTCAATGATTGCCAAATCATACTTTTATTTGATTCTGGTGTAACCCACAATTTTATAATCACATGATATGTGGTCAAGCATCAACTACAAGTCTTCCTGACTGATTGCTCGTATATGATTTGCTCACCGGGAGGGAAGATTTCAGCAAATATGATGATTCCGAAAGCGCCACTGTGCTTAGGTGGAAAATATATCCCACTACCATGATTATTCTTGAGGGACAGAAGATTGATGCAATCTTTGGAATGTCATGGCTAAGTTACCATGACACTGTCCTGGAAACCGTACCTTGGACTGTTCACCTAAATTCTCCACTCCACAGTTTGCATTCAATCATTTTGAACAGTTCTGTCCTGGAAGTTTCAGCAGGTTATCACGCTGAAACTCTCAAATTGAAGGACATCTCTGTAGTCCGTGAATACCCTGATGTGTTTCCGGATGGTCTACTGGGCATGCTGCCCAAACGGGATGTTGAGTTCAGGAACGAACTTGCACCGGGACAACACCAATATCACGGAGACCATACAAGATGGGTCCAACTGTGTGACACCTGTTTTCGAAAAGAACCAAGTGATGCGCATGTGTGCCCAGGATGTTCATCACAATACACACGAACTTCACAAACTGAATTTCAGAATATAACCACGTACAAGTAGTGTTTAAGTACCTTATTACAATAACTCAATGTCTCACTCAGGAGTAGCTAACTTATTCTGCAGCGGAATACTCTAAACGACAACGGAAAATAACTACAGACGATGGTGCTCCACTTCGACTCTACAGGCAGTTGACGGTAGTGCGCACGCCTAGTACTCCACCTGTTCCTCGAAATATTCTTCTCCTGTAGCTGATTTATATGTTGGAATGCAAGTTTGAGTACATGTCGTACTCAGCAAGTGCGGGAAAAGTATGGCATGTAGCTTCAAACAAGGTAGGAAATAAATGGTTTCATTGCAGCAAGCAAGTTTTATTTCACAAACATGATAAAAACAGCAACTATCTCTAGGTGAGTTAAATCCCGATATAACCAAGTATTCAACATTCCTCCATCATAATTCATCATTAATCAAGTCTCAACCAGCCAATGTTCTTTCTCAAATTCATCTCATATTCATAAACGCTCATGATCAACACATATTCATATAACAAAATCCAATCTCACATTCATGACCAAAACTAGTCCCAGAACCAGTCCCAACGACAATACCACAACCATACCAGAATAAACATCCCAAAATTTGCCTCTAATCATGGAAGTTGGCCAGATGCTTGTAACCGGAAACACGGCTATCATGATACTTTTACACTCTGCAGAGGTGGCACCACATTACCCACAAGTTCATGATTTCTTCACCCGTCGGCGACTAGAGAAACCTTCAATCTGCCACTACACAACCGTCAGTGTATGACCAAGAGATCACAAA
Organism: Neostapfia colusana; assembly: GCA_030760725.1. NCBI lineage: Eukaryota > Viridiplantae > Streptophyta > Magnoliopsida > Poales > Poaceae > Neostapfia > Neostapfia colusana. Next base: position 26,557,752 of record JASWHV010000011.1, read on the forward strand.
ATAGCCTTTACAAAGGGGCTACTAGAATGTACGAACCCACTGAGGTTTTGCCGGCAGGCTCGAATTTCCATTCCGCCACCCACGGGCCCCCTCGTGTGCCATGCAGTTCCCAGAGCAGTCCTCCTCGACTCCCATTCCCCGCTCCATCCAATGGTCCATAACAAGCTAGCAACACACCAAATTAGTCAGCTAAGCCGCACCCATATTTGGTCTTGTGGTGGCACTGTTTTCCTGGCATGTTCTCGCACGAACCGGTCCTTAGATCTAAGGCAAGCAAACCACCATCTCATCCAGCAAGATCCACGAACCAATCTTGCCTAGATCTCCCCGATTCCATGCTCATTAACATCATCATGTTCGCATCATCTTTAATCTTTATGAGTGCAGTAGCTAACATGTTTATATCAGCTTTCCTGAATCCCGTAAGTTATGCGAAACAAAAAGAGAAAACGACCATACCCGACTCAATTAGGTTTCCTGGCGACAAGGGTGGCTAACAATGCTAGTCAACTCCTACTAAAGGGTTTCCCATCAAGTTGACACGAGCATGCAGTTTTTATAAACGAAACAGTTTCAAAAACTTAGGCTCAACATGGTCAAGGGGCACTTGCCTTGCTCCCGCGGTTCGTGTTACCCAAGCGTCTCAAAGTCTTGGTGCTGTAGTTCCTCATAGACGGCCTCTTGAGCGTGTCCTTCTACTCATGACCACGTACATACAAATAGTACAGCAATCAAATGTCATGCACAAACTTTACTCAAGATGCAATGAGGTAGATGAATGCAAATCCTATAGTGCAGCTTATAGTAATCAGTTTGCACGTGTTCCTGCAAGTTTTAGTGAGCTTTGATGGGGTTTTACGATGAATGAGGCTGCTGGAATTATGTGTGGACGTGTTTATGATCTTAACTCAAGTTGTAGATCAATTCCACCGTCAAAACGTAAACGGAACGTGGTCTACCCACATGCAGAAATTCCTGCTCGCAGCGGGTGGAGAAAAACAGGTGTGTAGCAACAACAGTGACGTGGTAAGAGGGATGCCGGGGACCTACCTCTCTTCTTCCTTTTCTCCTCCTTACGGCTGGCCTTCTCCTTGCATTGGCAGAAGCTGGGGCTTTTTTTCTTGGGAAAGAATAGGGCTGCAGCCAGGACAGGGAAGCTGGGGTCTTCTTCTCCGGCGACGGCGAGGCGGGGCAGAGCTTCGACGGCGGCCAAGGCAGCAGCAAAGGGGTGGCGACCAGGGCTTGGCAGCAGGGGGCGACAGGCATTTTTTGGCAGGGGTGGTGTTAAGTGAAGGATGTATTTATAAGGGGGGAGATCTCCTACTCAGTTTGCAGGAGGAGAAGGACGCTATCTCCAAGAGATTCAATCTCCTACTCAGTTTGGAGGAGGAGAAGGACTCTATCCCTAAGATGTGCGGCCAGCGGGGTATTTTATCTCTTATCTCTAAGCTATATCTCTAAGCTTATCTAGAAGCTTTATCTCTAAGGTTCATCTAGAAGCTTTATCTCTAAGCTTTATCTCCAAGATTCTTCTAGAAGCTTTATCTCTAAGGTTTATCTCCAAGATTCTTCTAGAAGCTTTATCTCCAAGATTTTTTTAGAAGCTTTATCTCCAAGGTTCTTCTAGAAAATTTATCTCTAAATTCTTCAAGAAGCTTTATCTCTAAGATTCCTCTAGAAGCTTTACCTCTAATGTGCGGCCAGGGGGGTTTGATTTAGGGAGGTGCAGCCATGGTTTTCTCCCATTTCTTTTCACTTTTGAAGTGATCTCTACATGAGAATGGATGCAATGCATGATGCTAGAAATGATGGTGTTACAAAATGAGCTGGCTTAATTGAAGGAACAGCTCAATGATTTGTTGAGTAAAGGTTTTATTCGACCGAGTTCCTCACCATAGGGGTGCTCGGCACTGTTCATGAAGAAGGATGAAACATTGAGGTTGTGTGTTGATTACCGACCGCTCAACAGCGTCACTATCAAGAATAAATATCTACTGCCCCACATTGATATTGTGTTCGATCAACTTGTTGGTGCAAGTGTATTTTTCGAAGATGAGTCTTCGCTCCGGATATCATCAAATAAAAATCCGGGTAGAGGACAATCCGAAGACGGCATTCTCGATGAAGTATGGGCTATATTAATATTTCACCGTGTCTTTTGGTCTCACCAACGCTCTGGCACACTTTATGTATTTTAGGAACTCGTTGTTCATCCTGGAGTTGGATAAGTTTGTTGTGGTGTTGGTATATTCCATGTCAGAGGAAGAACATGTTGAACACTTGCATATCGTACTTCAATGATTGCGGGACCACAAGCTCTATGCCAAGTTTAGCAAATGCGAGTTTTGGATCAGCCAAGTGCCATTTTGGGACATATTATCTCAGCGGAAGGCATCACGGTTGATCCAAGCAAAATTGAGCAGGTGCTGGAATGGAAGTCCCCCACATTTGTCCATGAAGTCAGAAGTTTCCTCGGTTTAGCGGGATATTATCGGAGGTTCATCCCGAGCTTCTCAAATCTTGCTAAACCGATGACTGAATTGTTGAAAAATGGAATCAAATATGTTTGGAGCTCAGCATGTGAAGGATCTTTCCAAGCATTGGTGAAGCATCTCACAACAGCTCCGGTCTTAGCTCAACCGGATATGACCAAGCTTTTCGATGTATATTGTGATGTGTACGGTATCGAGCTTGGTTGAGTGTTGATGCAAGAAGGACGGGTGGTCGCGTATGGCTCATGTAAACTTCAAAACCACGAGCGGTACTATCCGACTCATGATCTTGAGCTCGCTTCTGTGGTATTGGCGTTGAAAATGTGGATACACTATCTACTTGGAAACTTAGTGCATCTCCACACCGACCACAAAAGCTTAAAGTACATCTTCACTCAGAGGGAGCTGAATATGAGGCAAAGGAGGTTGTTAGAATTAATCAAAGATTATGATATTGAAATTCATTACCACCCTGGTGAGGCAAATGTGGTTGCCGATGTGCTAAGTCAGAAATCACATGTCCATAACCTCACTGTTACACCGATAGAAGAGGAAGAATCGAGTATATACTTGGTTCCATATGGATCGTTATACAACCTTGCCCTCATTCATACCATCAGGGAGGATATTATGGCAGCTTAGAAACTAGATAAAGGCATGGCACATCCCGGAAACGAGTGGAAAGTTGTGATATCAAATATTTCTGGAAAGATGAAGAGGGGACACTATGGTTCAAGGACCGTATAGTCGTACCCGGGATAGGGAGTTGAGAAAGAAAATCTTAGATCAAGCTCACTTGTCAAAGTTTTCCATTCAGCCAGACACCAACAAAATGTACCAAGATTTGAAGAATAAATTTTGGTGGACATGGATGAAGCGGGAAATTACAAAGTATGTATCCGAATGTGATACTTGTAGGCAAGTGAAGGCAGATCATATGAGAAAATCAGGGCTGCTACAACCCCTGAAAATTCCAGCATGGAAATGGGAAGATGTGAGCATGGACTTTATTGTTGGATTGCCTATGACCTTTTATAAGAATGATTCCATTTGGGTAATCTTGACCGGTTAACCAAGTCAGCTCATTTCATTCCTGTGCATACTAACTACCATGCCAACAAGTATGCAGAGTTATATATTGCAAGAATTCTGTGCTTACATGGAGTGCCCAAGACCATAATCTCAGATCGTGGTGCGCTGTTCGCAGCTCGTTTCTGGGAGCTGCTGCACCCTTCCTTGGGTACCAAGCTGATTAGAAGCTCCGCATATCACCCCCAAATAGATGGACAAATTAGAGGGTGAATCAAGTGTTGGAAGACATGTCGAGAGCGTGTGCCATCCACCATGGTAACAATTGGGATGATCATTTACCGTTGGTGGAATCCTCGTATAACACCGGCTATCAAGCGAGTATCAATATGGTACCATATGAGGCTCTCTATGGCCACAAATGTCGCACCCCTTTGAATTGGTGCGAATCCGGTGAAAGGGTCACACTCAGGATTGATCTTGTTAATGACGTCGAAGAACGAGTTCGGGTTATTCAATCAAACTTGAAGGAAGCCCAATCCCGACAGAAAAGTTACGCTGATAAGAGGCGTTGGCCGCTGCATTTCGACATCGGAGAACACGTTGAAGGGCGTGCACCGATTTGGCATGAAGGGAAAGCTCACTCCCCAATTTATCGGACCCTATGCAGTCACCGAGAAATGTGGACTAGTGGCATATCTGCTGGAACTACATGCGTCTATCGCTGGTGTTCATGACATTTTCTATGTCTCACAGCTCTGAAAATGTCTGAAGTACACTGCAGATGTGCACATGGAAAATATTAGCGAGTTGCAACCAGATTTGACCTATGCTGAATATCTGGATGAAATTATTGATGAGATGACTTGGACCACATGTAACAGAACGATGTGGTTCTATAAGGTATTGAGGAGCAACCACACCACTGAGGAAGCGACGTGGGAAAGCAAAGATTTTCTTCGCTCCAACTACCCGGATTTCATATCTTCTCATATCAGGTAATTCCTCTCCTATCTTCGTCTCTTCTTTTGTAATCTCGGGGCGAGATTCTTTTAAGGGAGGAGGGATGTGAAAGCCCACTTTTACACATTTGTTTAGTACAAAAATTTGGGGGAGATTCAAATTTTCCAAACTCATTTGCAGCTATCCATACACATATGTTACTAGTGCAAATTCAAATCTGAACTTTTCCTCAAAGATTGTCAAATTTCATATTGTATTTCACCAATGTGTTCACCACATTTGAATTATCGCCTCTGCCAAAATTCATAAATTTTGGACTTTGGTTGCTATGTATTTGGATAAATTGAAGAGGGATTCAAATCCAAACTCAAATTCAAATGTCCAAATGCAATTCAAATCCCACCATTCAAAACTGAATTCATTGGGATTCCAATTTGAGTCTGTGACTTTGTGGGTAAGTCTCGACTTTAATTGTGAGTAGATGGTGAAAATATCACTGGGAATTAGAAAAGAATTAGAGGGGAGTGGGTTCCACTTGACAGTAACCGAAATGTGCAAACCGACTCTACCTCCCGAGTTCGGGTTCGTCACTCGATCACCGAGCGGCCACATGAGGCGCTCGAGTCCCGATCACTCCACCTCACGGTGGAAATTTTGCCTCAAAGGCCAGCACAACTTGCTGCACCGTCGGTTCTCATCACCCCGAGCCGAACTCAGCCACACCCACGTCGTCCTCTCGGTTTGGCGCACGAGTTCTTTGCGGCCTCCCATTGCTCACCGACGACCAGCCAATCCGGCCACTTTCACACACCGCTTCTGAAGAAGAAAAGGTGTGCCCGTGTATGCTAAAACTGTAGGTGAAAGCCTCGTTACATTTCAGGCAGTGTCGAGGGAGTATTGCTTGTTTTCCTCCACGGTGTGCTTGAGGGGTAGAGCTCGATCATCGGTGAAATTCTTCTTGCACGTGCAACCGATGCCCCAGCTGCGCACCGAACACGTCCTAGGTCATCTAGCGCACCTCCTCAATCAAGAAGCATCGAGTTTCATCCACTAGAACCCTAGTTATCCGAGGTCTTTGTGCCGGCGGCCGAAAACTGGGTACCTCACTGGTGAGGTCATAGTTGCGGCTGTTTTCACGATCTTTAGGGTCCAAAATCATCTTCAGAACATCACCACGGTGCTCTCAGGTGAAACCGTGTCGAAAAAGGTGTAGAGATCACTGAGTTCAATGTCGCCGATGAGCTGCCTCCCACTGCCGCCGTCGCACACACTGTTCCGTCCACCGCCGAGCTCTGGGATGTGCACCAGCATATGCATATTCCCTGCGCGAAGTTGAGCACAGGCAGCAAGTCTGGCTGAATGTCTTGCATGGGAGCGGCCAGCGCTTCGGCGAGGCGCCGTCGCGTGCTCCGCGGGGGCGCGAGGTAGAAGAAGATCCATGGCTCCCGCGTGTCAGTTAGAGAAATACGCGGCCGGGATCTGCTGTGGTGCAGGGATTACTTGTGGCTATGCAGGAAAGCATATGGGCCAACAGCCGTGTTGACACGTAGCCCTTGGGCCCATCAGCCGAGTTTAAACTTTCTGAATTTCGGTTTGAATTTCAAGATTTTGGCCAGACTTTGAGAAGACATAACTTTCGATAGGATTGTCCAAAATTTGTGAAACAAATTTTTTGGATTCCCTTCAACCAGTACTTTGCAGTGATGCAAAGAAATTGGTATGAAAAAAACTGGAATTTTCTCCAAAATTCTTCAAAATTAAATATTTGGGATTTAATTCCACGAGATCCCTGTTATGGAAATTGCCTAGTTTTGGCCAGAATGTCTTTCATAAATCTACTGATCTTCAATAAAATTTTGAGAAGCATTGGACCTAATTTACTAGGTCTAATGGTGTTCCAATTGATTCTGTTCCAAGAAAATTAGGAAAAACATTAGAATCCAATTTCAGCTTTTATCCAAACTTAAGAATTCCATATCTTCCTGTAGAAAGCTCCGAAATTAGTGAAACCAATTCTCAGGGATTCATAAAATTTTTAAGTTTCTTAAAAGCAAAGTTTACAGCATGACACACTTTTAGGTTTGGCTTATGAATTCAGAGAAGGAAAATGATGTAGGGAATTCTTTAGAGCACACACTTAATGAACTTTCTCTGAAATTTTGCTAGCAATATCTGAGTGTCATGTGGGATTCTCTGAAAAAATCACAAGTCCATTAGATTTAAATTTATACAGAAGTCACTTAAATTTTTATAACTACCCTGATATGACTAATACTTAATCATGTGCATTGTTTGCATTCTGATTAGTTGTCGAGCTCGAGTAATCACCGGTGGCCTTGTAAGTGATTCCTCCTGACATTAAACCCACTGAATTGCAGCAACAAGGCAAGCTCATGTTTGCAATTAACAGTTTCCAAGAATTTTTTATTTGTATCACTATAGTGTGAGGTACCATGTGCATTAGGTTTATAATGTTTGATACCCCACTTGCATAACCAGATCATCCTAAAGAGAGTGAGGGTAGTGTCTAAGGCCTCGAGTAGAATATGCCATGCTTAATATCTTATAAGATTCAGTACAAGTCGAGTAGTTAGAATCTACTCGAGAGTATAGGGTTAGCCACATATGGGATTGGTTGGAGATGTGAGATACACATAGTATGAAAAATGAGACCAGGCAGGGGTGTATGATGCAGCAAGATGGAGTATTGTGTGCGTAGCCCTGCCCGTGTCTATTGAGGACCGATCCATGTGCGGCCCCGCTGAACAAGTTTGAATGTAAGGAAGGCATATCGGATATATGGTGTCCGATAAACCAATGTAGCCTATACCTTCAGGCATTGAGGAATAACACACAGATTTATAGGTGTAGGTTGAGAGAAGCACGGTGGAAATCTGCTAGGGCACAGAGTTTCTCCGTGAAGGGAACCTCCTGCCCGTTTTAGTGTGACCGGTTCGATGTTTGGGCTGTCGGGTGAAAGGTTGTCCCGTACGACATCGGTTGAGCATGCCGTTGCAGCTCCGAGGATGGGCGTATGTGACGTGCTATTCGGGTATACCTGCAGGTGTATATCGAGTCAATTTGCCGTCACTTGCGTTCATGATTACCGCTTGTTCACTGTGTCATGACGTAGTAATTATTGGAGATGAATGTGATGATAAAATTGCTATTATGCTTAAATTATATTGCAACATGTGTGCCACCAAATATTGCTCACTAAATTTCAGATTCATGAACATTTAACTTGGTGCTAAAATCTGAACTAAGGATGAACTAGTAGGCGTGTCCTTTGCTGCAATTTACTATCCTATTGTCGGTACACTTGCATGTAGAGTTTTATGCCTAGGAAGTCAGTTAAGTATTGCTGAGCCATCATGCTCACGGTTGCTGTTTATAAGTATTTGCAGGTGAGGAGTACCCCACTCTTATGGAGTACGGGTTTGCTGGAGAGGTTTACCCTCCTTCGGGAGCTACGGCCAAGTGAGAGCCGTGCACACCGCCGTAAAGTTAGTGTGTGCTGCTAGTGTGGGTTGTCCATATGGCTGGACAACCGACTTTTGCTAGTTTGGCGGTAGGCGTGAGTTGTATAGTTATCTTCCGCTGCAGTAGCGATCATGTAAATTAGATGGAAACTGAATGGTTTGTACTACTTTTGTACAAAATCAGCAAGTTATATGTAATATGTATGTTTCTTATTGAGTATGCTGTCGGGTGTCGCATCGCATGACACCAACCTATGCGATCCTGGATTGTACGGATTCCAGGCCATCACAAAGCGGATCTGCGGGTGATTCGTGCCGCGATTACAGCCACCTGCGACCTGGTTCTGTGTCCATCTGATGACGCCTCCTCGGACAAGGACTTCATCAGGGGCTGGATGAAGAAAATGTCCGAAGAGCTTGGCACACGTTGGGCCGGCCTTGACAGTCTTCAGAATGCCGAGCGCTCCATCTATGCGTGGTGCTGGGCGAGTTCTTGTAGGAGAGGCTTGGCTCGGAGCTTACGTCGGTCGGGGACCGTCTTGCGGCTTGTTTGTCATCTTACGGGAGCGCCGGGGCGGTCTGTGGGGCTCGGATGGCCTTGGTTGTGATGTTATCGCACTACCCTGGGATCGACCTCAAGAGTGTTGGAGGGGGCTTCGTCGACGGCCCTTCCGATGAGGAGCTGAAGGAGCTTTTTCGACGGTCAAACCAATGGCCCGGTCCCTGCAGGAGATGGTCCCTGATGACTGCGTCCAGTAGATGGAGGAGGCGGAGCGGCAACGGCTAGAGTAGTAGTCTTGTGTCTCTTCCCTTTTTGTATCACTGCTATTGTTAAAGAATGATCCGAGAAAGGGGGCCAAGTTTTTGTAATTATCATGTTTGCTTGTTCTTGCCGTTGCTTTCTCCGGCTGCACTCGTTAGCTGCGGCCTTGGTATCTTTCATGGTGGGGGGCAGGCCCGGGCTCTTTCCGTCGCACCTTGTTCGGACCGTGGCTGTGCTCTGGGTTGTCGTTGTCCATTGGCCGTCGGTCGCATGGAACGGCTCGCGAGGAAAGGGTCCCGAGCGCTTTGTCCATTACATCTCATTTGGACCCTGGCTGGGTTTGGGTTGTCGTTGTCCCTAGGGTTGTCGTTGTCCCTTGGCCATGGGTCGCGTTGCTACGGACTTGAGAGGGTCAGATCCTTTGGCGCGAGCTTCCAGGGCTCATGCTGTTTTAGCGGGGAGTCGTGCCCTTTGCCTTGCATGGACCGTGGCTTCGTTCGGGGTCGTTGTTGTCCCCCTAGTCGTTGGTCACGCGGTTCAGGGGAAAAGGACTCGGGTGCTTTGCCTGTTGTACCTTGTTCAGACCCTGGCTACGTTCTAGGTTGTCGTTGTCCCTTGGCCATGGCTCGCGCGGCTCCGGAATTGATGGGGTCAGGTCCTTTGGCACAATCTTCCAGGCTCGCACTGTTTTGAGGAAGGAGTCGCCCCCTTTGCCTTGCTCAGACTGTGGCTCCGTTCAGGGTTGTCGTTGTCCCCTAGCCGTTGGTCGCGCGGTTCTGGGGAAAAGGGCTCGGATGCTTTACCAGTTATGAGCTTTCGAGGCTCCATATGGTCGAATAGCCCTCGAGCGTCGCGGGGCAGAGATCTGCTCTTTCTACCGCGTAGTATTCCCTGAGGTCGGTCAGTTGCTGACTCCGCATCAAGGCTCAGCCTCCTTATGCGTAGAATCGCCTGAGTGACAGGGACCCGACCACCCGTTCATTCACGGGGCCGTGCCACTCGCCCGGGAATCACATTGGGTGGTGTTGTGTTGTGTGGCGCCCAACAGCCACATATAAGGAATCATGTATTACATAAATCAAAAGCGGAAGCTTACAAAGGTTCTTTGTAAATACTTTACATCAAATATCTACAGCGGAAGACTTATAATCAGCTCATTTCGAATAACTAATGAGCACTCGAGAAGAGAGCCAGCCCGCGGACTCCTCTCGCTAGCAAAACGAAGACATTGCAGCAGCTGGGTTCTCCATGTGTTACACAACTCGGAAGTCTCCAAGTCTCACCGGACAACCTTCTCATAAGCGTCGATGTTAACCTGCAAAACCAATCATATAGCAAGTGTGAGCACATAGGCTCAGCAAGACTGATCCGTCTCTCCTAAACAAGAAACTCTACATGCATGACGGATTGAAATAGGGTAGCTGAATTTGCATAAAGAACTCGCCTAATGTTGATCCTTAACTTTCAGATTTTAAGCCTCATTATAAAGACCTTGAGCCGAACAGCATCGCAACTCGACAATCAAACAAGAAACGATTTGTTGCGATGCTCCTTGCACAAAGTGAAGTAAACTTTAATTAGCCTATCTCTAATTCAAGCATGATTGCAATACAAGTTACATCACAGCCTTATCAAGTTCAAAAGAAATCATTCAGTTCTTACTACGTCAAGACACAGTGGGCAAGTATGCTCATATGACCGCGAGCGACGGTGATTCAAATCAGTACACGCCCGGACTACACGACACATACACCCGTACTCTGAGTTGCCGGCAGCAACCTCGACTGACGTTGTACGCGGCCACCTTTCCCAAGTTCTTCCACACAGGACGCAGTCTAACTGCCCCGAGTAGCAACCTCCCTCAAGGTACATACCTGCAGTGATATGTTCTTGAGCGAGTTACCTCCTGCTATCCTGACGCCGAAAGCCTAAGACGGTTAGAAAAGTTCCAATGTGGATCTCCTAAGGTACATCAGTTTCCTGGGTCCCATATAGCCAGTATGCATGCGGTACACAACTCAAACTTGTCCAACAGGGCCAAGCACGGACGGGCCTTAACCGACACAGGCAGGGCTATGCACGCATGGTCCACAGCCTTCTGCATCTAAACCTCCCTGCCCGGTCTCCATTTCTTAAGTCTGAACATTCCTCATTGTTTCTATTCTTAACCCGCTCCGAATAAACCAAGCCCTAAACTCGCGAGTAGATTCTAACTACTCGACTTCTACCGGACCTTTCCTACTAACATTTAGCGTAGCCAAATCCACTCGAAGAGGTGCTATTCTACCCTTCCTCTCTTAGGTAATTCTGGTCATGCAAATGGGGTTTTCAACATCAACTAGACCTAATGCAATCAACCATTCAAACTGTGATTTCTAGAAATGGAAATACTTTATAAAACTGCTCGAATGCAAACCAGGGCTTTCCTGTTTTGCACGTGACTAATATAAACAGTTAGTGAAGATCACTTGGGGCTTGATCACTCGCTTTCCTCCCTCCTTGATCTTCACTTCAATTCCTTCACACGTTCTCATGTAGATTCTACACGATATGAATATGCATATGTATTTAATTGTACAGATTTTGCTAATAAGCTCTATGACAAGTTTAAAAACTGGAACTCTGTTTAAGAATTTAAAATGACACTAGTGCTAGTGGTTTGGGTTGGGTTTAAACAATATGATCAAGTGTTAAATATTTTCCCCACTTGTGTGTTGATCACCTTAAGAGGTTGAATAGAACAGTGGCGATCCAGAGATCCAATGGAGCTGAAAATTTTCATGTGAGTTCCTTGTCACAAGAAAGTCTTCTGGACCAAAAATTAGCAATTTTCACTAATTGGTTTATTCAGAACAATTCTCTAAGCAATTAAGCAAAAAATTAATTCTGAAGTAACACCCTTGCTCATGTCAAACTTAGTGAACTAAAATTTCAATTATAGTTCATAGAGCCTGAATGAATTTTCCTATGATTTTTGGAGTGAAGAATTGCCCAGAACTGAATTTCGAAGTTTTGGGAATTCTCTGAAAATGTTTCTGTATTCTTTTGAACACATCAACTTGAAATCTGAATTCTCCTAATCAAATCAACTCCAAATGAGCTGAAATTTTACAGGAGTTCAATAACACCCAAAGGATATTCTGGCAAAATTTGAGGATTTTTGGATGAACCAAACTCCATCAAAAAAATTTTTTCTTAAAATATTTAAAGCATTTTCCAGAATCAAATAGTGCCTTTCATACAAATTGGGTTGAATATTTGGATATAGTTTTTCAACCTGAATCTAACCAAATTTGGAGTTTCCTAGGAAAAGTTATGGTCTTCTAAAGTTTGAAGGAAATCTGGAATTTGAATTAAAACCTGGAAATGTTTAAATCCTGCGTGTGGGTCCAGGGGCCACGTGTCATGCTCTGGAATGAAGAAACACGGGCCACAGGGTTATTTTCCGCATTGCCACAGCCTGATCCAGTGCAACAGAGAATCCCAGCTGTCTTTTTCTCTCACTGACAGCAGGCCCGGCCTGAACTTCTTCAACCTCGCGCCTCCCGCGTGACTGCGCCGCCGAGCTCGCCGGAGCTCACCGGTTTTTGACTCCCCGGCAACCTCCCGAGCAGCCACTCGCCGCTACCCCCTTATCCCACGTGCTGAACATGTTGGTGAGCTTTACCCACACCGGCGTCGGCTGTAACCTAGCTTGCGACGGCGCGGCGGCTCGGTGGAACTTCGGCGATGTCGCCCTGACGTGCTAGCCCACCAAATGCTAACTGGAAAGGCCCTACAGCATCAGTGATGGCTAGATAAGCTCGTCATGGTAGTGAAAAGGCCCGGGAATGGCTCTAACAGAGCTTTCGTCGTGTGCCCAAAGCTCCCCACCACGGCCGCCGTCAGGAAAGCTCAAAATATGCTGGCTACACGTGGCTTCATGCTATGTTTTTGTGCACCATCAAGTCTAGCTCCTGTGTGTGAATTTTTGTGTCCTATAAGAAAATATCTACCGGGAATTTGGAATTTCCTTACCCGAAGGTAGTTTTGCACCGGCCGGGACAAAAACTGGAATTCCGCCGGTGACGATCCACAGTTGGACTTGAGCTTCGGAGGTGAGCTGCGTGGAGGCTCGAAGCGTCCAATGGTGCCCTTGTTTGGCCATGAAAGTCTCTGGCTAAGGCTGTCCATGGGAGCCTCCCTTCGGTTGTTGCTCTTGGTCGCCGCGGGAAAGCTTGTTCCTGAGTGAGGAGAGCCAAGAACCGCTCGGCTGTGGTGTCCGGAGGTCGTGGGAGTTGTGGTGATGCGGTTTTGCTGCTCAGCCGAGACTTGCATGCGAGCTTATGGTTGCTCGAGCAATCGACGGGGTGGCGGCAGCTTCGGTTGGGTTCTTGCGCGAGAGAAGGGAACAGAGGCGTGCCTTCGGTGCTGTGGCAAAGAAGAGCACGGCTGAGAGTAAAGGATCACACAGAGAGCTCCCCAGCGCAAGAAAATCAAGGAGGAGGTGTCTCTCAGTGCTGCTTGGTGTCACACAGTGGAGCTGCGGCTCTGCCTCGGTGAACCGACTGAAGGAGCCAAACGGAGACTGTGCACTGCAAATGAAGATCTTTTGCAAACTAAACTTCCTCAATGACATGTGGGTCCCACAAATAGCTCCTTCTTATCCTCTAAAATATCTCCCAAAATTTGCAAATGATTAATTTAAATTGTGGGAGTTCAAATCTGAGGTGCATTTGGATAATTGGGCAAGTTTCATCCAAATTCAAACGGGTATTTGAATTCTTTGCAATTTAAAGTCCTTTTTGGAAAATGAGTTGCAAAACATTTCAAAAATTCATGAAACTTTGCATACCCAATAATTTGGACCTAAGGAATTCAAATATGACATCTGATTATTGGTTTGGCTGCTACAAATGAGATTTTTAACACAACAGTTTTAAATACATTGTGTTGCCCTCATTTGAAATTTGAGTTGAAGAAATTTGTTCCAAAATCTGAATTTAGCTTTCTCACACATATGGGAACTTCCTACCTTGGTTTCAAATCCCCTTTGGGTTCCAAGTTTTCAAATAAGTAATTGATTTGTGTGAAGAGAGCTCTTATGTGTATTATCACATGCGAAAAAGTTTAAACAAGTCCCATTTTTTATACACATGAAACCAACTTTGTGCAAACATGAGTTTCTTTGTATTCATATTTTTGGGACCTTTACACTGAGCTGCTCAATGTTCCACGCGTTAGGGAGGGGATTCCCGTTGGTTTCAGCCAGGCGGTAAGCGCCGGGCCAAAGGACGGTAGAGACAACGTACGGGCCTTCCAATTGGGAGGACAATTTGTGTCTCTCCTTGTTGTTCTTGATCCCTGTAGGACCAAGTCCCCTGCTCGTAGGGCTCGAGGGTGGACTCGTCGTTCTGGTTAGCATCGCAATGCCTGCTGGTACTTGGCCGATCGTAGGAGTGCGACATCGCGGGCTTCATCGAGCTGGTCATTTGCGTCTTGCCTGGTCTGCTCGAATCGGGTTTCTTCGTACGCCTTGGTTCCAGGTGAGCCATACTCGAGCTCGGTCTGTAGGACAGCCTCCGTGCTGTATCCCATGAAGAAGAGGGTGAAGCCGATGGATCGATTGGGCGTAGTGCGCAGGCTCCATAGCATGGCTGGCAGCTCAGTGTCCCAACGCTCCACGCACTTGTTGATACGGTAGAAGATGTGTGGCTTGAGTCCCTGCAGTATCAGGCCATTGGCCCGTTCGACTTGCCCGTTGGTGCGCGGGTGAGCCACCGACGCCTAGTCGACCTGGATGTTGAAGCTTTCTCAGAACTCGGGGAATTTCTTCCCGGTGAACTGGGTGCCGTTGTTGATGATGATGGCATTGGGAACCCCAAAGCGGTATACGATGTTGTGGACAAAATTCGCCGCTTATTCTGAAGATGCTGTGACAAAAGGCTTTGCCTCTATCCACTTAGTGAACTTGTCCACCGCGACAAGGAGGATGGTGTAGCCCCTAGGCGCCCTTTTGAAAGGGCCGAGGATGTCGAGCCCCCACATGAGGGGGATGGTTTGAAGGTTCTGGACTGGGGCGTGTATCTGCCGGGTGAAGTTACTCACAGCCTTGACACCTTGGCACGATTCGCTTGGCATCGGATACGGCGGTCGGCCAGTAGAAATTCTGGTGGTATGCATTCCTGACCAAGGACCTCGAGGCCGTGTGGTGTTCATAGACCACTTCGTGGATGTCCAGGAGCAACTCCCTTCCTCGCTCGCTCGGGATGCAGCATTGCAGAATCCCGGTGACACTCTGTTTGAAGAGCTCACCCTCTACGAGGGCAAACATCTTGGCCCAGCGTGCAATTCGTCGTGCCTCAACCTTTTTTGGGGGGGGGGCGGGGGTATTCTGGTCATCTGGTACTTGATGTACGGTCGTGGACGTTGTCCTGGAGGTTGGGCTCGGTCGAGCGACTCGGCCGTGATTCTTTGATGCGGATACATAGTAGGAGGAGGTCGGTAACGAACACTTCTGGGGGCGGGGCCTCGTGGCTGGAGGCAAGCTTGGCCAATGTGTCGGCCGCACTGTTGGCTCATCTGGGGACGTGGGAGAGCTCTAGTCCTTCAAACCTGTCCTCCAGATTCTGCGCCTCCTGAAAGTAGGCCTCCATACATGCATCATGGCAGCTCGACGCCATCATCTGGTGATCATGAGCTCGAAATCGCTGCGTATGTAGAGTTGTTATATGCCAAGCTCGGCCGCGGTGTGAAGTCTGTTGAGGAGGGCTTCATATTCCGCGACATTGTTGGTTGCCTTGAAGTGCAGCCGCCACGCGTACTGGAGCCGATCCCCTTCTCGAAATGTCACCCGATCTGCCACTCGAAACACTTCTCATGCACTGGTAGTAAGTTTCTCTCACGTTCTTCAGCCCGAAGGGAATCCTCACGTAGAAGTAGGAGCCATAGGTGGTAATCAAGGTCGAGGCTCGCCATTCTCCCTTGCAGAGGGCGATCTGATGGTATCCTGAGTAAGTCTCGAGAAAGCACAGGGATTCACTCCCCGCGGTGACGTTGACAACCTGATCAATGCGAGGTAACGGGAAAGGATCCTTCAGACACGCTTTGTTTAAACTCGTGTAATCAACACACATCCTCCATTCCCTGGTATTCTTTTTGACTAGTACGGAGTTGGCTAACCACTCGGGGTGCTGCATTTCTTCGATGAAGCCAGCTGACAGGAGTTTGTTGATCTCCCTCCCAATGGCTTGTCGCTTCTGTTCGTCGAAGCATCGCAACCTTTGCTTGACGGGCTGAGAGCCTGACTTGATGTTTAGGGTGTGCTCAGCGATTTCTCGAGGGATGCCTGTCATGTCCGAGGGTTGCCAGGTGAATACGTCCCTATTGGAATGCAGGAATTCGGTGAGCTCGGCCTCCCGTTCTTGGCCTAAAATGGTGCCCTCCCAAATCGTCTTTGATGGGTCTTCTAGTCGATTCGAACCACCTTCGTATCCTTCGCAGGCCGGAAGGGTCTGGATGTGGCGTTGTGGTCGTGTGCGCTTTGCGTCGTGCTTTGATGTAGCTCGCTGAACTCTGCTGTTGCGACAGCTGTTGACGCCAGCTCGCACGCAATTCACTCGCACAAAAAGGCTTGTCGCACATTTGATTGGACTGTGACGACTCCCTTGGGGCCGGGCATCTTCACCTTGAGATAGGTGTAGCTTGGGATGGCCATGGACTTCACACACCATGGCCGCCCTAGTAAAAGCGTGAACGGCGCTTTCGCACTTGAGGATCTCGAAAGTAAGGGTCCCTGTACGGAAGTTTGCCTTGCATCCCAAGGTGACGGGGAGGTCGACTACTCCGAGTGGCATCACCTATCCGCCAGGAATGACGCCATAGAGAAGCGCTTGGTCTGGACGAAGATGGGAGCGTGGTATCCCCATATCATCGAGAGTCTTGGCATACAAGATGCTGAGGTTGCTCCTGCCGTCCATCATCATCTTAGTCAGATGATTGGTGCTGACTATTGGGTCCATGACTAGGGGCCAGTGCCCAGCTTGTGAGAGATGGGCGGGATGGTCAGCCCGGTTGAAAGTGGATCTAGGCATCCCTTGTGGGTTTTGGTTGATTTATGACAAACAAATGAGACCCTAACAAAATCGTTGACATGAGCGCAGGTTTTTAAAGAAATTAAGAAGAAAGCGCAAAAAGAAAGGAGAATGGGGATCTAAAATGATAAGAGCTCAAGAGCTGAAAAGATTAGATTACTTAGTATGGAGTGTGTTGGAGAAACACACCCCAAGAGCTCAAGTGAAAGAAGTCACACTAACTGCACAAAAATCAGCATGTGCGGACTAGTCCGATATCAACCGGACTAGTCCGATTTCTCTCTGACTATAAAACGGACTAGTCCGATATAGACCGGCCTAGTCCGATTTGTCTCTGAGTAGACAACGGACTAGTCCGCACTCTTACGGACTAGTCCAGTATCTCATAACACTTAGGGTTTTCCACACGCCGCACACCGGACTAGTCCGGAATCCACCACGGACTAGTTCGGACATCGCAAACCATAACGGTAACCTTTGGAAACCCTAGTATAAATAGAGGTGTATGGCCATACTACCACAATTGTCGACCCCCTGCGCCATCACACCTTCCAAGAGCCCAAAATCCACATCTCTCCACACATTCTAACCCTAAAAGGATCAAATCTTTGAGGATTAGCAATTGATCAAAGGAGAGACTTGTTCTACACATCTTGGGCTTTTGGGTTTGATCTCTCGCACACTCTTGTTCATTTATTGTTCATATTTTGAGTGTGTTTGGTGGTATTCATTCATTGTAATTCTTGGGGAGCCCTCAACTTGTGAGAAGGCTCCTTGAACGATTTATTTGCCCTTTTTGATTAGTGGAAGAGAATCGGCCTCCGTGGCGATTCAACGAGGGTGGGGTTGGTGAAGACCCGGTCCTTCGTGGACTCCTCAACGGGGATGTAGATTTCCTTCGTGGAATCGAACCTCGGGATAAAATCTTGTCTCTTGCTCTTGTTTATTTATTGTTCATCATATTCTAGGGTTTATTTAATCTTGTGTAATTCACATTGAAGCATTGAAACTAAAGTTTATCTCTGTCATTCATTGTTTCACTATCGTAATACATCTAAGTTCCCAATTAATTTCCGCTGCATAGGGTACTAGAAGTTAAAATATTGATCAACCTTGATCTTTCTAGTCCACACATACTGGACTAGTCCGCACAGTACCGGACTAGTCCGATTTGTCTTTGAGTAGACAACAAACTAGTCCGCACTCTACCGGACTAGTCCAATTTCCCTGTATTTGATAAATCTATTAAGTGTTTAAGGAATTAACTAAGAATCAAAAAGCCTATTCACCCCCTCTATGCTACATTCAATTGGTATCAGAGCCAAACTCTTCAAAAGAGACTCACCGGTCGAAGAGACAATGTCGGACATCAAGAATGTACACAAGAAGATCGATGATGAAAAGGGTGATCATGAAAGGACTCAAAAGCTAAAGAAGCTACTCGACGCCATTTGTAACACCCAAAATCCTGTTAAGAGGGGAATTTAAAATTTTTTGGACGTGTTGCATGTGTTGCAAAAATTCAAATTCAAACTGGAATTCAAATTAAACTCAAAATAGAAAAGAAATAGAAAAAGGAAAATAGAAAAAAAACCGGCCAATGGGCCGAAACCCACCAGCCGGCCCACCCGATCCCACGCCAGCCCGCAGCCGCGCGCGCCCCCTTCTTCCCACTGACACGCGGGGCCCGCCAACCTTTCTTCCTCCTCGCGCCCGCGCCCGCGCTCGGCCGGACTCTCTCACCCGAATCAAAACCGACCGGAAAATCTCGCGTTTCCCAGCCGACTTCCGGACCCCGAAGACTCCAGCTCGATCTAAACCAACCCGCCACCCTCCCCCGTCTATAAAAACCCCAGCATTGTCCCGTTTTTCCCCACGATCCGCCGATTTTCTCTCCGGTGAGAACCCGAGCCCCTCCGGCGAATTCTGCCCGATCTACGCTCGGGAATTCCGATCTAACTCGCTGGTCTTGATCCACCGCCTCCGGGGAACCGCGCAGGTGCAGAAAACTCGGTGGTTTGCGGCTCAAACACAGCGCCGACGAGCCTCGCCATGAATTCACCTCGGACCTCATCGCCGACCGCCTTCCAGGACCTCCGAGCTCAAGAAAACCCCCGAGGTGAGATCCCCGACCTCCCCTCTACCGATCTATGCCATAAAATCACAGTTCTAGGAAGAATTTACAAAGATCCGAAACTCTTCGGCGAGATCGCCGCCTCCCGCCGCCGTGCGCCGCCGGGCAGCGCCGCCCGCGCTCGATCAGAGCGACGTGGCCGCTTGTGCGCCGTTTATTTTAAATCACACGGTAGAGTTTAAATCCCCGCGTACCGGTTCGATGTTATAATCTCAGCCGTCTGTTTTAAATCGGACGGTCCACGTCAGCCCCGCATTATAAAGACTGGAATTCTTACGCGCTACCCCCTGGGGTTCTTGGAAAATAAGAGCTAGCCCCGGAAACTTCTGATCTAGCCCCTGGAAGTTCAGAAAATCATGTAAATTCATTTAAAAATCAGTTTTGACCCCTGGACTTAATAAAAATTAGGAAAAACCCCTCTGTTATGTGTAGCTAGACCCCTGAAAATTCTTAAAATAATATTATAGACCCTGTAGTTGGGTGAGTTCACCTTTTTAACCCAATTTGATATAAAAGTTAGGAATTTGAATATGTGGCTAGTATTTAAAATTTAAAAGGTGGGACAAACATAGGGTCAAATTCAAATTAAAAACTTTCCCAGTACTTAGAAAACCTTGGAGTGAGATAAAAATAGATTTTTGGCAGAAATGAATCTGTATAATTGATTATTCACATTTATTAGTTAGAGGGACACATTTTTAAGTAGAGAATAATTCTGAAAATTAGAAAAATAAATGTAAAATAGTTTACATCAGAGGAAAAGATAAAAAAATATATTATTAACTATTTTAGATCAGAATCTATTCTGTTTAGATGATGTGTCTTACTATTTTCATAATAAAGTACATATTTAGGCATAGGCAGTAAATTTGAAAATATAGCAAGCTAGGTATAAATAATTAGAAAATGATAAATGAAGTTTCCAAAATCCAAAGAATTCAGTTTAGGGTTGGTAGAAGTTCTGAAGACACATATGGAGTAGGAAAATACCTTACATGCATACTTGGTAGCTAAAAGGTGTAGTAATTGAATATAAGGAATTTATTTAAATTGGAAACTCATATATATAGTATGCAAGCATAAATGTGAATACAAAAGTAGGAATCATATACACATGATTAAAAGTGCATGTAAGACACAAATCAACATCCATAGAGTAACCACAACACATATAATTGTGAATGACTTTCATAAATGTGAATGTGTGGTTTGTAAGAAGTGGAAGTGTGAACTGTCTTATGGATTGTTGTTTTTCTTTTGCTATGTGTGATGGTATGATGTAGAACCTGCTCCAGAGCAAGTTCTTCCTTTCCAAGGTCAGGACTACCCATTTCAAGAGCAGCAGGCAGGAAGGAGGCAAGTGTCCTTGACCACTTTGATCCTATGCTAGGATGTGTAGATAGAATTATTTGCATTGTCATATGAAATATGAAACCCCTGCTAGGAAGTTTCCTCTTGTTTCCTTGTAGCTTGGGTTGGGATTTATTTTATCATAACATTTATTTACATGCTTATGCTTAGCCATGCTTAGAATGGGATATTTGGGATGTGAGATCATCAGTTTATTTTACCATACTCTTGAATGAGATATTGTGAGGTAGGGATCAAGGCAAGTTGGATGTTTTGGTTGGTGCTGGGTGCAAGAGACTCGGGTTTGTGTTTAGTACTTGCCTAGATCCTAAGGACCGGTTCATGGAGCATGTAACCTGGCTTTACCGTGCCAACCACATGCTGAGATGGGGCAGCTTGGCCGATTAATTAGGTGTATCCCCAGCGTAGTATGGGTGTGTTGGATGGTGCGGGGAGTAGGCGTCAGCTGGACTACCATATGAACCGCAAGGCTCAAGAGGGGGCCACTGCAGCGGGGTTGGAGCCTCTTGTATGCTGTTAGGGGTGAAACCTCAGTGGGCCCATGCTCGTCGGGAATCCCTTAGTAAAGGCTTTGTAGTGATCTCCTGGCTACACACCTGGGAAGTGTGAATGTGGTTCGTAGCCACTAGCATAATGGAGGTTCATTTAGTCCACCCGACAATGGGGGATGAAATCACTACATGTGGGTACAATAGTACAAACTCTGCAGAGTCAAAACTGTCATGACAGCCGTGCTCACGGTCAAGAGCGGCTTGGACTTATTCATGATTAGAGGATGATGGCTTTGGAAGTTGTCGATGTTAAGCGGGGAGCTTAACATTGGAAATGATGTTATGGTTATTTGATTATGATGATGGGATGAGAGTTTGGGACCATTTCACCTGTGTAGTAATGTAGGTGCTTAATAAGCTAAGATGATAGGTATTGATTGCATAGTGCTTTAACCATGAGTTCAACCTCCCCTTGCTCCTGCCATGCATGACATAACTTTCCCACACTTGCTGAGTACCATTGGTACTCAACCTTGCATATTTGTTGGTTTATATTGCTGCTCAGGTCAAGAAAATGAGGTGGTGTATAATGACCAAGACTTTGGACCCGAAGAAGGTTTCTAGGTTCATGGAGACCCCGGGCAACGCCTGTGACGGAGCCCACAAGAATAATATTCCGCTGCTATTTTATTTACTTGTTATGAACTCATTGTCGTCCATCGAGACATATGCTATGTAAGACTTATTTATATTCGACACCTGGCTTGTAATAAATGATGCTTCACTATTTGTCATCACATGTATGAGAAAATGATCCTGGCATACATGTGATATTTACTCGGTTGTTCTTCGGAGAAACCGGGTGTGACAGAAGTGGTATCAGAGCCAAGGTTGCCCGTAGGAACGTGGACCTAGGTAGAAATGGACATATTTAAGGGTCCTATTTTCTTAAAAACTATTTTACATGGCGTGTGTTGAAAAGTGTTATTTAATGGAGTCACTTTCTTTATCTTACCCCAACTTTCATTCAAAATAGGAGTTTTGTTTAAAAGTTTATCTAACCTAAGTTTAAATGCTTTCTGTTTTAGATGGTTCGCATGATTCGCACCGCTCACAAGTCCACATGAGGGAGAGTTCCCGTAGTTGCCTATGCCCAAACAGAGGAGAGCCGTCCGGTGACTTACCTTTCCTATGGATTGGCAGTAGGAGGCTTGTTGTGCCGTCTTTGACGTATGCTCCAAGCCGCCGGCAATACGGGCAAGCTAATCATACATTATAGCTCCACCAGGACCATCCGTGAGAAGAGGGAAGAATGGAGTTCAGAGATGAGAATTATCCACGAAAATCAGCTGCTCAAGATCCACCGCTCTCCAGCTTGTCGAGTGACACAGGTCGATGCGGAGAAGGATGTCACCTGGGAGGCAATCACCTGTCAGAGTCACATCTATCGTCGTCACCTGGACAGGACTGAGTACATGTACGTCCTCCAGCGCGAGAGTGGTACCACGGAGTACAAGTACCCACCAGTGCAACAAGGGACTTCCCATGAGCACATGGACTTGTGCTTGGAGGATGCTGCTATGCTCAGCACTCGACTGCAGGAGTGTCAGCAGGAGCTTCAGGATGTTCGCGACACCCTGAAGGAAACCGAGGCGTTGCTTCGAGCATGTTTGAGGGCGAGAGAAAGAGGATATGGGAATGAACTGTGTGTCACCATGAATGATACATGGACTCCTGACTCCCCAGATCGTCGGGCGATCAGGTGTCGTCGCACTTCTCCACCAGCAGCCTCCCCACCCAAAGCAGAGTCAGAAGGTAGCCGCAATAATGAGGAAGATCCCGAGGAGCCAGCTCAGTGATACGAGTAGTGTAGAGTTTTTCCCTTAGTTAGAAAGATGTCGAATAGTAGAGTCGTTACGTTAGTTAATGGTGTGTTTATGCTTGGTGTGTGACGTGAGTTGTGGAAGCCATGAGCAATTGTCCATAGCCTCGTCATCAGATTGTTTTGCTTTGGTGTTTGAACCCACATGAAATAATAGTGCATTTATTTTTGTATGAGACATGAACCCTCAGAAAAGTATAACAAAGCTTCAACACTTCAAAGTACAAACAAGTTAAAATAGTGAGATAATACGTAATACTTTAAATTGACATTTGGTTGATCATGCTAGATGGCCGGAAGAGGAAAAGGTCGCGCTGCCAACCCCGCCACCAACAACGATGAGGCCTGCAACCCTCATCTTTCAGGAGGCCAAGACAGGGGTAGTCGCCGTGAAGGAGTTGATCCCCTCCACCAAATGCTTGAGAATCAAAATCAGCTCATCCAGAACTTGACTCAAGTGGTGGCCAACTTGCACCAAGCTCCACCGCCACAAGCTGCACCACACCAACCAAGGTTGAGTGAGTTCCTAGGAACTCAACCTCCGAAGTTTGCAAGTGCTGCTGAACCTCTGGAGGCAGATGATTGGCTAAAGACCATTGAAAGCAAGATGAGGATCATACAGTGCCAAGGGTATGAGAGGGTGCTGTTTGCCTCTCATCAATTGCATGGACCTGCTTCTGATTGGTGGACTGCCTACGTGAGAGCACATCATGACCCTGAGAACATCACCTGGGAAGAGTTCAAGCGTAGCTTCCGCAACCATTACATCCCAAGGGGTGAACTCAAAAACAAGAGGAAGGAGTTTTTGGGGTTGCAACAAGGTAACATGACTGCTAGGGAATACCTCACTAAATTTACCCAACTCTCCCGTTATGCCCCACGGGACATAGAGACTGATGAGCAGAAATAGGATTGTTTCGTGGAAGGGCTTACCGCAGAAATGCAGTGCGCAATGTCCTCCAACGAATATGAAAGCTTCCAAAAGATGGTGGACAGAGCATTTGTGGTAGAAAGGAAGCTGAAGGCCTTGGAAAATGAGAACAAGAGGAAGGCCGGGTGGTCCCACCAAGCTTCAGGGAGCAACACCCGCCCACGTCTGATGCAGCAACCCGCGGGGCAGATGAACCGTGCTGGGGTACCCTACTCAGCACCAAGAGGGTACAACCCGAACTACAGGCCTCCGGCAGCACCAATACAATCACAACGTCAGTTCGTACAGCAGCCTCGCCCTACATATCAACCTCGACCAGCAGTGCAAGGACCCCCAAACCAACCCCAAGACAGCAAAGGCCAGGCACCTAAGGTTGGGGTGCAATGTTTTAACTGTGGTGAAGTGGGGCACTACGCCCATAAGTGCCCAAAGAAGAAGCCCGCGCAGCCGCAACAGCAGAATGTAATGAGAGAACGGGTGAACCACGTCACCATGGAGGAAGCGCAAGAGGCACCTGACGTGGTAGTTGGTAAGTTTCCTGCCAATTTACACATTGCAACCATGTTGTTTGATTCTGGTGCTACCCACTCGTTCATTGCCCAAGGGTTTGTTGAGAAGCATGACCTAGCAACAACACAAATGAATCATATGCTAGCAGTAAACTCTCCAGGTGGAGAAATAAGGACAAGACAAGTGTGTCCCATGGTGAATCTAGACATTAATGGGGTAGTGTTTACTGCTAACCTCATAGTGATAGATTCCCAAGGGATCGATATTATCTTGGGTATGGATTGGTTAACCAAACATAAAGGAATCATCCATTGTTCGACCAGAACGGTGGAACTAACGCACCCTAGTGGCACAAAAGTAAAGTTTATAACAATACAAGAGCCTAGGAGGGACGTTAAATTAAATCAAGTTGAGGTGAAAGTGGAGGAGATCAGGATTATCAGGGAATATCCATATGTTTTTCCGGAGGAGTTGCCAGGTAGGCCTCCTGATCGTGAAGTGGAATTTGCAATCGAGCTAGTGCCTGGAACAGCCCTATATACAAGAGACCTTATCGGATGGACTCCAAACAGCTGGGAGAACTCAAGGATCATTTGAGAGAATTGTCGGAGAAGGGGTATATTCGTCCTAGTTCCTCACCTTGGGGAGCTCCGGTCATATTTGTGCCCAAGAAGGACGGAATCCAAAGGTTATGCGTGGATTACCGTGCCTTGAATGAGGTAACCATCAAGAACAAGTACCCATTACCCCGCATTGAAGACTTTTTTGATCAGTCGAGGGGAGCTTGTGTGTTCTCGAAAATTGATCTTAGGTCGGGATACCACCAACTTAAGATAAGGCAATCTGATATTCCCAAGACAGCTTTCGTATCTCGGTACGGACTGTATGAATACACTGTCATGCTTTTTGGGCTAACTAATGCCCCGGCATACTTCATGTATCTCATGAACAAGGTATTCATGGAATATCTGGACAAATTTGTGGTGGTTTTCATAGATGACATTCTCGTCTTCTCCAAAGATAAAGAAGAACATGAGAAACATCTAAGGTTGGTGTTGCAGAGGCTGAGAGAACACCAACTGTATGCCAAGTTGAGGAAGTGTGAGTTTTGGCTGAAGAGAGTCCCCTTCTTAGGACATATAATCTCGGAGGGAGGAATCTCTGTAGATCCCGCCAAAATCGAGGATATACAGAAGTGGAAGACCCCTGAAAATGTCGGGGAAGTTCGAAGCTTCTTGGGATTGGCTGGATACTATCGACGGTTTATTGAGGGATTCTCTAAGATCTCGAGACCCCTCACCAAACTGTTGGAGAAGGGAATCACATTCACATGGACGCCGCAGTGCGAGACGAGTTTTCAGGAGTTAAAGAAAAGATTGACAAAAGCCCCAGTGCTAGTTATGCCTGATATGCAGAAGAACTTTACGGTGTACTGCGATGCCTCTGGAAACGGGTTGGGATGTGTTCTCATGCAAGAAGGGCATGTTGTGGCTTATGCATCCCGGCAGCTCAGGAAGCACGAGAAGAACTATCCTACACATGACCTAGAACTAGCCGCAGTGGTACACGCGTTGAAAATTTGGCGGCACTACTTGATGGGGAAGAGGACAGAGATATATACGGATCATAAGAGTTTAAAGTACATTTTCACACAGCCAGATCTCAACCTCAGACAAAGGAGATGGTTAGAGCTAATCAATGACTTCGATGTGGGCATCAACTATCATCCTGGGAAAGCGAACGTCGTGGCAGATGCTTTAAGCCGGAAGGTGCAGGTCAATAGGTTAAGCTTGAAGGACATGCCTACCGAATTGAAGGAAGAGGTTATAAGGCTCAATCTATGCCTTGTGAATAGTGGTGAAGCCATCGCCATGGAAGTGGACTCCACACTAGAGCGAGAAATACGCGAGGGTCAAAAGAATGACGAGAAGATACAAGAAATCAGGCAACTCATAAAGGAAAACAAAGCCCCTTGTTTCAGAGAGGATGAACAGGGAACGGTGTGGCACGGAAAAGAATCTGTGTGCCAGAAGTAAAGAAGATCCGTGAATTAATTTTGAAGGAGGCTCATGATTCTGACTATTCCATCCATCCTGGGAGTACGAAGATGTACCAGGACCTCAAGAGCAGGTATTGGTGGTATGGCATGAAGCGAGATGTCGCGGAACATGTTGCCCTATGTGACACATGTCAGTTTGTGAAAGCAGAACATCAACGACCCGCGGGATTATTGCAACCACTCAAAGTGCCTGAATGGAAATAGGAAGAAATCGTAAGGATTTCATAGTGGGATTGCCTAGGACCCAATCAGGATATGATTCAATATGGGTCGTCATCGACAGGCTAACCAAGGTAGCTCACTTCATCCCCGTGAAGGAAAGCTACAGCGGATCCAAATTGGCAGAGTTGTACATGTCAAGGATCGTGTGTTACCATGGGGTGCCGAAGAAGATAGTGTCAGATCGAGGGACACAGTTCACCTCGAGAAACCCATCTGAACTTTAGTTTGGCCTATCATCCCCAAACTGACGGGCAGACGGAAAGAACCAATCAGATTCTTGAGGATATGCTGAGGGCATGTGCACTCAAAAACAATCGGAGTTGGTACAAGAACTTACTGTATGCGGAATTTTCCTATAACAACAGCTATCAGGCTAGTATGAAGATGTCACTGTTTGAAGCTTTGTATGGGAGGAAGTGCAGAACTCCTCTATTTTGGAACCAAACAGGGGAAAGTAAAGTGTTTGGTCCCAAAGTACTACAAGAAGCTGAGGCGAAAGTGAGGGAAATTCGCAACAACTTGAGGATAGCACAAACGCGACAAAAGAGCTATGCCGATGTTCGGAGAAGAGAGCTCGTTTTCAACGTGGGAGACTATGTCTATCTCAAGGTATCCCCTATCCGAGGACTTCATCGATTCAAGGTAAAAGGGAAGTTGTCACCTCGATACATCGGACCCTTTCAAGTTCTGGAGAGGAAAGGCGAAGTGGCGTATCAACTAGAATTACCGGCTTGCCTATCGGATGTGCACGATGTATTCCGTGTGTCACAACTCAAGAAATGTCTGAGAACGCCTGAAGAGGTGTTACCCATGAATGAGGTTGACGTAGCTGAGGATTTGTCTTATGCCGAGCAACCATCCAAGATTTTGGAAATGATGGAACGCCTCACAAGAAATAAAAGAATCCGGATGTGCAAGGTGCAGTGGAAGCATCACTCGGAAGAGCAAGCCACCTCGGAGCGAGAAGATGAGTTTAAGGCACAATTTCCGGAATTGTTTTCTTAGAACCACCAATCTCGAGGACGAGATTTCTTTTAAGGGGGGTAGAGCTGTAACACCCCAAAATCCTGTTAAGAGGGGAATTTAAAAATTTTTGGACGTGTTGCATGTGTTGCAAAAATTTAAATTCAAACTGGAATTCAAATTAAACTCAAAACAAAAAAGAAATAGAAAAAGGAAAAGGAAAACAGAAAAAAACCGGCCAGTGGGCCAAAACCCACCAGCCGGCCCACCCGATCCCGCGCCAGCCCGCAGCCGCGCGCGCCCCCTTCTTCCCACTGACACGCGGGGCCCGCCAACCTTTCTTCCTCCTCGCACCCGCGCCCGCGCTCGGCCGGACTCTCTCACCCGAATCAAAACCGACTGGAAAATCTCGTGTGTCCCAGCCGACTTCCGGACCCCGAAGACTCCAGCTCGATCTAAACCAACCCGCCGCCCTCCCCCTGTCTATAAAAACCCCAGCATTGTCCCGTTTTTCCCCATGATCCGCCGATTTTCTCTCCGGTGAGAACCCGAGCCCCTCCGGCAAATTCTGCCCGATCTACGCTCGGGAATTCCGATCTAACTCGCTGGTCTTGATCCACCGCCTTCGGGGAACCGCGCAGGTGCAGAAAACTCGGTGGTTTGCGGCTCAAACACAGCGCCGACAAGCCTCGCCATGAATTCACCTCGGACCTCGTCGCCGACCGCCTTCCAGGACCTTCGAGCTCAAGAAAACCCCCGAGGTGAGATCCCCGACCACCCCTCTACCGATCTATGCCATAAAATCACAGTTCTAGGAAGAATTTACGAAGATCCGAAATTCTCCCGCGAGATCGCCGCCTCCCGCCGCCGTGCGCCGCCGGGCAGCGCCGCCCACGCTCGATCAGAGCGACGTGGCCACTTGTGCGCTGTTTATTTTAAATCACGTGGTAGAGTTTAAATCCCCGCGTACCGGTTCGATGTTATAATCTCAGCCGTCTGTTTTAAATCGGACGGTCCACGTCAGCCCCGCGTTATAAAGACTGGAATTCTTATGTGCTACCCCCTGGGGTTCTCGGAAAATAAGAGCTAGCCCCGGAAACTTCTGATCTAGCCCCTAGAAGTTCAGAAAATCATGTAAATTCATTTAAAAATCAGTTTTGACCCCTGGACTTAATAAAAATTAGAAAAAAAAACCTCTGTTATGTGTAGGTAGACCCCTGAAAATTATTAAAATAATATTATAGACCCAGTAGTGGGGTGAGTTTACCTTTTAAACCCTATTTGATATAAAAGTTAGGAATTTGAATATGTGGCTAGTATTTAAAATTTAAAAGGTGGGACAAGCATAGGGTCAAATTCAAATTTAAAACTTTCCCAGTACTTAGAAAACCTTGGAGTGAGATAAAAATAGATTTTTGGCTGAAATGAATCTGTATAATTGATTATTCACATTTATTAGTTAGAGGGACATATTTTTAAGTAGAGAATAATTCTGAAAATTAGAAAAATAAATGTAAAATAGTTTACATCAGAGGAAAAGATTAAAAAAATATATTATTAACTATTTTGGATCAGAACCTATTCTGTTTAGATGATGTTTCTTACTATTTTC
This sequence comes from Neostapfia colusana, assembly GCA_030760725.1. Lineage (NCBI taxonomy): Eukaryota > Viridiplantae > Streptophyta > Magnoliopsida > Poales > Poaceae > Neostapfia > Neostapfia colusana. The sequence continues at coordinate 26,586,728 of JASWHV010000011.1, forward strand.
ATAATAAAGTACATATTTAGGCATAGGCAGTAAATTTGAAAATATAGCAAGCTAGGTATAAATAATTAGAAAATGATAAATGAAGTTTCCAAAATCCAAAGAATTCAGTTTAGGGTTGGTAGAAGTTCTGAAGACACATATGGAGTAGGAAAATACCTTTCATGCATACTTGGTAGCTAAAAGGTGTAGTAATTGAATATAAGGAATTTATTTAAATTGGAAACTCATATATATAGTATGCAAGCATAAATGTGAATACAAAAGTAGGAATCATATACACATGATTAAAAGTGCATGTAAGACACAAATCAACATCCATAGAGTAACCACAACACATATAATTGTGAATGACTTTCATAAATGTGAATGTGTGGTTTGTAAGAAGTGGAAGTGTGAACTATGTCTTATGGATTGTTGTTTTTCTTTTGCTATGTGTGATGGTATGATGTAGAACCTGCTCCAGAGCAAGTTCTCCCTTTCCAAGATCAGGACTACCCATTTCAAGAGCAGCAGGAAGGAGGCAAGTGTCCTTGACCACTTTGATCCTATGCTAGGATGTGTAGATAGAATTATTTGCATTGTCAAATGAAATATGAAACCCCTGCTAGGAAGTTTCCCGAGAATTGCATTATCTTGTTTCCTTGTAGCTTGGGTTGGGATTTATTTTATCATGACATTTATTTGCATGCTTATGCTTAGCCATGCTTAGAATGGGATATTTGGGATGTGAGATCATCAGTTTATTTTACCATACTCTTGAATGAGATATTGTGAGGTAGGGATCAAGGCAAGTTGGATGTTTTGGTTGGTGCTGGGTGCACGAGACTCGGGTTTGTGTTTAGTACTTGCCTAGATCCTAAGGACCGGTTCATGGAGCATGTAACCTGGCTTTACCGTGCGAACCACATGCTGAGATGGGGCAGCTTGGCCGATTAATTAGGTGTATCCCCGGCATAGTATGGGTGTGTTGGATGGTGCGGGGAGTAGGTGTCAGCTGGACTACCATATGAACCGCAAGGCTCAAGAGGGGGCCACTGCAGCGGGGTTGGAGCCTCTTGTATGCTGTTAGGGGTGAAACCTCAGTGGGCCCACGCTCGTCGGGAATCCCTTTGTAAAGGCTTTGTAGTGATCTCCTAGCTACACACCTGGGAAGCGTGAATGTGGTTCGTAGCCACTGGCATAATGGAGGTTCTTTTAGTCCACCCGGCAACGGGGGATGAAATCACTACATGTGGGTACAGTGGTACAAACTCTGCAGAGTCAAAACTGTCATGACAGCCGTGCTCACGGTCAAGAGCGGCTTGGACTTATTCATGATTAGAGGATGATGGCTTTGGAAGTTGTGGATGTTAAGCGGGGAGCTTAACATTGGAAAATGATGTTATAGTTATTTGATTATGATGATGGGATGGAGTTTGGGACCATTTCACCTGTGTAGTAATGTAGGTGCTTAATAAGCTAAGATGATAGGTATTATTTGCGTAGTGCCTTAACCATGAGTTCAACTTCCCTTTGCTCTAGCCATGCATGACATAACTTTCCCACACTTGCTGAGTACCATTGGTACTCAACCTTGCATATTTGTTGGTTTATATTGCTGCTCAGGTCAAGAAAATGAGGTGGTGTATAATGACCAAAACTTTGGACCCGAAGAAGGTTTCTAGGTTCATGGAGACCCCGGGCAACGCCTGTGACGGAGCCCACAAGAATAATATTCCGCTGCTATTTTATTTACTTGTTATGAACTCATTGTCGTCCATCGAGACATATGCTATGTAAGACTTATTTATATTCGACACCTGGCTTGTAATAAATGATGCTTCACTATTTGTCATCACATGTATGAGAAAATGATCCTGGCATACATGTGATATTCACTCGGTTGTTCTTCGGAGAAACCGGGTGTGACACCATTCAAGACAGTGAGGACGATGATGAGGAGGTGCTCCAACTCAAGGCTCTTCTACGGAAGAATGCACTCTCCCCAAAAGGGAAGAAGAAGATCGATGATGAAAAGAAGAAGAAAGGTGGTAGTCACACAGACTACTCCCAATATCCTTTTGACTATGAAAGTTTGAATTCTAACAATAGTTATTACTTATCAATTCCTCTAGTAAAAGCACCTTACTTTGATGGCAACAACTATTCAATGTGGAGACAAAACATGAAAATGCACCTTATATCTCTTAACCCAAGTTTGTGGCATATAGTGTGTACAGGGATAGATATGTTGAGTACTTCTGGAGGTTTAATCAGAGTTTAGTTTCCTTATGTTTCAAGGAAATAAAGCACACATGACAAAGAACCAGGGGTGTGTCCTAAGTCACATGTGTTGCACCGAGTCCTAGTGTGTGTGAGGGTGTTTTTGTTATGTTTCAAACAACCCGGGGGATTTGGGCCATACGTGCATGGCACATGCATGTGCTGCATGCTTTTCAAATTTGTATGGTGTAAAACCCGGGCTGAAGTTCTTGAAAACTTGTGGCTTCTGGCTAATAAAAGGAGGGGAATGCGCTGGTGTTTGTTGAGCGCCGCCACAACTCATCCGAGCCACTTTTCATTCGGTTCTCCACTTGTGTTTGGATCTACACCACACCTCTAGACTTCCAACATGATTTGCATCACAAATCAGTGAGATTTCTGTGAAGAAAACACCCAACAATTGGCATCAGAGCCGATTACGTTGCCTGGAACCGTGACACGCCATTGAGTGGGTGCTGATGTCGCGGAGGAGATTTTCATCGCCAGCCCGACGTTCATGGAGGGATGTCACACCGCCGGGAGGCACCAGCAGGGCAGGAGGAGGATCAGGGGCATTGGTGATTCATTGCATCACGAAGGAAGTCAGCAGTGGTGGTACGTATCCGATGCTCACTAAGACAAACTATCATGATTGGTCGGCACTTATGCGGGTGATGTTGCAAGCGAGAGGCTTGTGGACTGCTGTGAGCCTTGGCACTGATGATTACATTGAAGATCGGATGGCTTTGGAGGCTCTCACCAAGGCTGTGCCCCCAGAAATGATAGGGATCATTGCCGGGAAAGAGTCGGCCAAGATTGCATGGGATGCGATCAAGTTGCGCAACGTTGGAGCCGAACGTGTGCGCAAGGCCAGGGCAAGCACATTGGGTCAGGAGTTTGATGCACTCAGATTCCACGATGGTGAAACGGTTAATGAGTTTGGTGTGTGTATGAGCCGGATCACATCTCAACTTGCGGCACTTGGGAGTGAACGTTCGGAGGAGGAGATTGTCCGGAAGTTCCTTCAGGCGGTACCACAAAAGTTTGAGCAGATTGCAGCCTCCATCGAGACATTGCTTGACTTAAGTGATATGTCCGTTGATGAGTTGATTGGTAGACTCAAGGCTGCAGAAGAAAGGCTTGGTGCAAGTACTTGGGAGGGCAACACACATGAGAAGTTGCATCTGAGTGAAGAAGAGTTGCTTGCAAGGTTGTCGACACGTCTCAAGATGTCCGGGGGAACTGGACAGGAACGGCACAAAGACTCATTTGCACCAAGGAAAGATCATGGTCGAGGACGTGGCCGTGGTCGAGGTAACCGTGGTGGTGGAAACTCAGGCCATGGAGTGGCCAAAGATGAGTGTTGCTACTGTGGTAAGAAAGGTCATTGGGCTAGAGAATGCAGGAAGAAAAAGAAGGATGAAGAGGTGAACACAGCTCAAGTTGATCATGAGTTTGAATCCAGCCTCTTGGTGGCGTGTGCCAACACCAAGGCTGATCAAGAAATGTCCCTGGAGGAGTTATGCCTCAACAATGACATGTTACACGTTCAAGTAGGAGACTTGGAGGGAGGAGGCAGTACCCGGTGGATCCTGGACTCCGGTGCAACAAATCACATGACCGGGAAATGGGATGTGATCACAAAACTTGATAACACGGTGCATGGTACTGTGCGTTTGCGAGATGGCTCATTGACAGAGATTGATGGCCAAGGAACTGTGGTGTTCAAAGGTAAGAGAGGTGGTCGAAAGGAGTTGGCTGGGGTCTACCTTATTCCTCAGCTCAAGGCAAACATCATCAGTCTTGGACAGCTTGAGGAGGAGGGACACCGAATCTTGATGGTGAATGGTTATGTCAAGATTTGGGATAAAGATGGAACCCCTATGGCAATGGTGAAACGGGGAGTGAACCGGTTGTACACCATTGATCTTAAGGTACTGCAACCAAGGTGTCTCATGGCACAAGGGTGCAATGCAACATGGATGTGGCATGCAAAGATGGGGCACTTAAACTTTCGGAGTCTCAGAAGACTTGCCGAAGAGCATCTTGTGTATGGATTGCCAACCATCACTCAAACTGTGGAGAAGTGTGATAGCTGTTTGGTTGGGAAACAAAGACGTCAACCATTCCCATGCATGGCAAAGTACCGAGCTGAGAAGAAACTTGAACTTGTGCATGGAGACCTCTGTGGACCAGTGAAGCCAGCAACTCCAAGAGGCAGCAGGTTTTTCTTCCTTCTCGTGGATGATCTCAGTAGATACATGTGGGTGTTTTTTATCAGCACAAAGGATCAAGCTATGAGTACATTCATGGGTTTTCAATCAAGTGCTGAAGCTGAGGCAGGGAGGAAGATTGGAACTTTTTGCACAGATCGTGGTGGAGAGTTCACAGCTCGGGCTTTTGTTGAGTATTGCACCAAGGAGGGTGTTCAACGTCACTTGACAGCTCCATATTCTCCTGAGAAAAATGGTGTGGTTGAGAGAAGGAACCAAACTGTTATGGGAATGGCAAGAAGCATGTTGAAAGCAATGAATATGCCCGGTTGGTTCTGGGGGGAGGCAGTAACCACAGCAGTGTATGTGTTGAACCGTTCTCCTACTCGGAGTGTTGAGAGAAAGACTCCATATGAGGTATGGCATGACAAGAAACCTAGTGTACATCATTTGCGCACTTTCGGTTGTGTGGCACACGTGAAACAGGGAAGCAAACGCCTTAGCAAACTTGAAGATCGAAGTATACCAATGGTCTTCATTGGATATGAGCAAGGAAGCAAGGCATGGAGGTTTTACAATCCAAACACGGAGAGTGTTCACGTGTCACGTGATGCTGTGTTTGAAGAAAACCGCCCATGGAAGTGAGATGCAGCTGAGTCAAGTGAAATAGTGAATGATGAAGACATCTTTTGGGTAGAATACATCTTTCGTGATGAGAACCCTGGTGGAGTGAGTTCTTCCTCTTGTGACACAGGTCAAGGTGACAAAACCCCAGCTGAGGGAGTGTCTTCTATTACACAACTGAAGCAACAAGCATCCAAGGATGTGGAGTTTGTGTCACCTCCTTCCATGTCACCAGAAATGGATAGTGAGCTAAAAGAAGCACCACTTCGTTATCGTTCCATGAGAAATATTCTTGAGGAGGAGCCAAATTGTGAACCAGAAGAAGGAGGAGTAGATGAACTTCTTGTTGTCATAGGTGAAGAGCCATGCACAGCAGAAGAGGCCTTGAGGGTCAAGGAGTGGCGCATTGCCATGATTGAGGAGCTCACATCCATTGAAGAGAACAAAACATGGTCGTTGGTACAACTTCCAGAGGGTTATCGTGCCATTGGCTTGAAATGGGTTTTCAAGTTGAAGAAAGATGAACATGGGAATGTCATACGTCACCAAGCAAGGCTAGTTGCAAAGGGGTATGTGCAGAAGCAAGGAGTTGATTTTGAAGAAGTTTTTGCACCAGTTTCCAGGATGGAGTCTGTGAGGATTTTGTTAGCTGTTGCAGCTCATTTTGGGTGGCATGTTCATCACATGGATGTGAAGTCAGCCTTCTTGAATGGGAGTCTAGAAGAGGAGATCTATGTCACTCAACCTCCGGGTTTCATAGCTGAAGGCAAGGAGAAGTGGGTTTTAAAACTTCACAAGGCATTGTATGGCTTGAGACAAGCTCCTCGAGCATGGAACTGCAAACTTGATGAAAGTCTCAAGCAACTCGGTTTCACACGGTGCAAATCAGAACATGGCTTGTACACTAAGTTTGGAGGTGAGGCAAGGCTCATTGTGGGTGTGTATGTTGATGACTTACTGATTGTGGGAGAAAACATGGAGGAAATCAGTCGGTTCAAGGAGAAAATGAAGGAGAAGTTTTGCATGAGTGACTTAGGAAGCTTGTCTTACTATCTTGGTATTGAAGTAAAGCAAGGAAGACATGGTATTGACTTGTGTCAAGGAGCCTATGCTTCAAAGTTGCTGGAAAGAAGTGGGATGATAAATTGTAATGGGTGTGCCACTCCCATGGAATCCCGGTTGAAGCTTACCAAGAGAAGTACAGCTCCACTCACTGATCCAACCACTTATCGCAGCATAATTGGTGGACTCAGGTATCTTTTACATACTCGGCATGATCTCAGTTTTGGTGTTGGGTACTTAAGTAGGTTCATGTCAGAACCTCAAGAAGAACACATGGTGGCTTTGAAACATTTACTTCGGTATATGGCAGCTACAATGAGGTATGGCTTGTCTTACAATCGAGGTGAAGGAAGTCTTGAGTTAAGAAGCTATAGTGATAGTGATTTTGGGGGAGATGTGGATGACATGAGAAGCACAACAGGAGTCATGTTCTTCCTGAGTGAAAATCCTATCAGCTGGTTATCCCATAAGCAAAAGGCTGTGGCAAAGTCCACATGTGAAGCTGAGTATGTGGCTGGAGCAGCTGCAGCAAGTCAGGCTGTTTGGCTCAGGCATGTGTTAGAAGAAGTAACAAGAATTCAAGTACCTCCACCAGTGATTAAGATGGATAACACTGCAGCAATTGCTTTGGCAAAGAATCCAGTTTTGCATGATAGAAGTAAACACATTGACATCAAGTTTCACTTTGTCAGAGAATGTGTTGATAGAGGAGAAGTCATCTTAGAGCATGTTGGGACAAAAGATGAGCTTGCTGATATCCTCACAAAGCCACTGGGACGTACACATTTTCAGGAACTTCGTGAGAAGATTGGAGTTCAGGAGATCAAATCTCAGAAGTAGGGGGAGATTGTTGAGTACTTCTGGAGGTTTAATCAGAGTTTAGTTTCCTTATGTTTCAAGGAAATAAAGCGCACATGACAAAGAACCAGGGGTGTGTCCTGAGTCACATGTGTTGCACCGAGTCCTAGTGTGTGTGAGGGTGTTTTTGTTATGTTTCAAACAACCCAGGGGTTTTGGGCCATACGTGCATGGCACATGCATGTTCTGCATGCTTTTCAAATTTGTATGGTGTAAAACCCGGGCTGAAGTTGTTGAAAACATGTGGCTTCCGGCTAATAAAAGGAGGGGAATGCGCTGGTGTTTGTTGAGCGCCGCCACAACTCATCCGAGCCATTTTTCATTCGGTTCTCCACTTGTGTTTGGATCTACACCATACCTCTAGACTTCCAACACGATTTGCATCACAAATCAGTGAGAGTTCTGTGAGGAAAACACCCAACAAGATATCCCGGATGATGATGAAGAGCTGACTCCAAGCCAAGAACAAGCCGTTCATCGGAATGCTCAAGTTGTAGCTGTGATCACGTCATCACTGAGCCGAGACGAGTTCACCAAGGTGGATGGACTCGAAGTTTCCAAGAAGATATGGGACACACTACAAACCACACATGAAGGAGACCGTCATGTAGTGAAGCCAAGATAGAAATGAATGAAGGTGAATTGGGAAGATTCGCGATAGAAGAAGATGAACCACAACAAGATATGTACAATCGACTGAAGAATCTTATCAATAAAGTCCGAGCTTATGGCAGCAAAAAGTGGAATGATCATGAGGTCGTGAAGTTGATTCTCAGAGCATTCATGCCTCGCAACTTGACTCTTTGCTCTATGATTAGAGAAAGCCCCTGGTACCGGAAAATGACCCCAGACGAACTTCTTGGGAAGATCATCAACTTTGAAGTGATGGAGAAGCAAGCCAAGCATGTCAAGGAAATTGCCGATCTCACCTCGGCAAAGAAGCAAGGAGTTGCTTTGAAGTCAACTTGTAAACTCGTATCAAAAGAAGCTCGAGAAGCTCATGGAGAAGACGACAGTGATGATGAAAGTAGTGATATCGATGAAGAAGACATGATCTTGTTCATGGAGAAGTTCAAGAAAATGATGAGAAGAAGAAAGGGTAGCAGCTCAAACAAAGGAAGACAGAGGGACAAACAAAGACCCAAGATGAGACGGGCGTGCTACAACTGCGTAGAATATGATCACTTCATAGTAGATTGTCCATATAAAGAAAATAAGAGGAAGACTAAAGAAAACAAGCCTCAACCAAAGAAAATGTTCAAGAAGAAGAAGCAATATGGCCAAGCGCATCTATGGAAAGAGTGGGACTCCAATGATGAATCCTCATCCGAAGAAGAAGAGGATATGGCCACCATAGCCATAAAGAAGGCTACCAAGAAATCCACTCTCTTCCCAACCATGGGCGCATGGAAGGACACCGACAACACTTGTCTAATGGCAAAGGAAGATCAAAAGAAAGGTAACAACTAAATCTTCCTTCTTGCATTCTTTTACTAGTGATAGTGATAATTCTAGTGAGGATGATAGCAGTGATGAAAATGAATATATGCTTAGGGGTTTAGACAATAAGACAGCTGCTAAGATGAAATTTCTATTTGATAAGCTTGTTGATATGGAGAAGTTAGTCAATCGTCAAGAAGATATGATCATCTCCCAAAAGGAGGAATATCTTGGGATTGAAAAGCTTCTTGAACTTGAAAAGGAGCGAAGTAAATCAGTAGAACTTGAGTTAGCTTCAAGCAAGGAAGCTTGCTTTAAGTTAAAAGACTCAAACGCCACCATCAGGGATGAACTTGCTAACTTAACCAAAGTTAACAAGATACTTGAGGTACAAGTTGAGTCACTCAAGCAAAGTGGTTCTTCATCCACTTCAAGCTCACCTTCTCAACATATAAAATCTCAAACTAGTATTACTTGTGCTTGTGCCAAAAGTGACACTAACTTGAAGAAAAAGCCGAACTCGACAAAGGACAAGCAATCTTCTCAAAGTGGCATATTTGACAAGGAGAAGATCAAGTATGGACGCAGTGCATACTCGGTCCCAAGACCTCCTAATGTCAAATATGGCATTGGATATTCTTATGGTTAAAAGCAAAACGCTAGAAGCCACAAGAATAAGAAGGGTTGCATTGCCTTTGTCAAGGGAAACTCTTCTCAAGTTAGAAAACTTAATAATGTTGATAAATTTAACACTGTGAACACATATGAACAACAACTTCTATTTAGAACTTTTGATGCTTCATATGTACTTATGAAAAGTAATCTTGGAAGAGTTTATGCTAAATATGTTGGGCCACGCCATGGGAACACCAAGTCTCATGTGTGGGTGCCCAAATCACTTGTGACTAACCTCAAAGGACCAAAGCAAGCTTGGGTACCTAAGACCAAGGCATAATTTGTTTTTTGCAGAATTATTCATCCAGTGGAGCAAAATGGGTGCTAGATAGTAGATGCACCAATCACATGACCAGAGAAAGAAGAATGTTCATGGAATATGAAGAAAATTATGATCCAAGCGAAGGCATTTACTTTGGTGATAATAGTCAAGGAATAGTGCTTGGTACCGGTAAAATTGCAATTTCATCACAACATACTCTCTCTCATGTTTTACACGTTGACTCCTTGGATTATAACCTTTTGTCCATATCTCAATTATGTGACAAGTGTTATAACTATTTATTCACTAATGAGGGTGTGATTGTCTCTAGAAGGAGTGATAACTCAATTGCATTCAAAGGTGTGTTAAAGGGAGAACTTTATCTAGTTGACTTCAACAAAGATAAAGCCGAACTTGCCACATGCTTGATTGCAAAGACCAACATGGGTTGGCTGTGGCATAGACGGCTAGCACATGTTGGTATGAGGAATCTTCAAAAACTCCTTAAAGGCGATCACATTCGAGGTTTAAAGGATGTTGTTTTTGAGAAAGACAGGTCGTGTAGAGCGTGCCAAGCAGGGAAGCAAGTAGGAGCACCCCATCCCGCGAAGAATGTCATGACTACAACAAGACTACTTGAGCTCCTCCACATGGATCTATTCGGTCCAATTGCTTACATAAGAATCGGCGGTAATAAATACGGTCTAGTCGTTGTTGATGATTTTTCACACTTCACGTTGGTTTTCTTTTCGCATGATAAGACAGAAACTCAAGGAACCCTCAATAAGTTCATCAAGCGTGCCCAAAATGAATTCTCATTGAAGATCAAGAACATACGAAGTGAATGGGACAGAATTCAAGAACACCCAAGTTGAGGAGTATCTAGACGCAGAAGGGATAAAGCACGAATTTTCAGCACCATATACTCCTCAACAAAACGGAGTAGCCGAAAGGAAGAACAGAACTCTCATTGAGATGACGAGGACAATGCTCGATGAATATAAGACTTCGTACAGGTTTTGGGCTGAAGCGGTTAACACCGCTTGTCACGCCATAAACCGACTATATTCTAAGGAATGTCATTAGACAGCCGTTAAAAGGATCTTGAGATATTTAGTTCATACACCCAAACTAGGCCTTTGGTATCCCAAAGGTTCAAAATTCAATCTCATTGGATACTCCGATGCAGAATATGCCGGATGCAAGGTAGATAGAAAAAGTACTTCCGGTACTTGCCAATTCCTAGGTAGATCCTTAGTTTCTTGGTCCTCCAAGAAACAAAATTCAATTGCCTTATCCACGGCCGAAGCGGAGTATGTTGCAGCCGGGAGTTTTTATGCACAACTCCTTTGGATGCGACATGTTGGGTGTTTTCCTCACTGAACTCTCACTGATTTGTGATGCAAATCATGTTGGAAGTCTATAGGTGTGGTATAGATCCAAACACAAGTGGAGAACCGAATGAAAAATGGCTCGGATGAGTTGTGCCGGCGCTCAACAAACACCAGCGCATTCCCCTCCTTTTATTAGCCGGAAGCCATAAGTTTTCAACAACCTCAGCCCGGGTTTTGCACCATACAAATTTGAAAAACATGCAGCACATGCATGTGCCATGCACGTATGGCCCCACAACCCCCCGGGTTGTGTTTGAAACAAATCAAAAACACCCTCACACACACTAGGACTTGGTGCAACACATGTGACTCAGGACACACCCCTGGTTCTTGTCATGTGTGCTTTATTTTATTGAAACATAAGGAAACTAAACTCTGATAAACCTTCAGAAGTACTCGACAATCTCCCCCTACTTCTGAGGTTTGATCTCCTGAACTCCAATCTTCTCACGAAGTTACTGAAAATGTGTACGTCCCAGTGGCTTTGTGAGGATATCAGCAAGCTCATCTTTTGTCCCAACATGCTCCAAGATGACTTCTCCTCTATCAACACATTCTCTGACAAAGTGAAACTTGATGTCAATGTGTTTACTTCTATCATGCAAAACTGGATTCTTTGCCAAAGCAATTGCTGCTGTGTTATCCATCTTAATCACTGGTGGAGGTACTTGAATTCTTGTCACTTCTTCTAGCACATGCCTGAGCCAAACAGCCTGACTTGCTGCAGCTGCTCCAGCCACATACTCAGCTTCACATGTGGACTTTGCCACAGCCTTATGCTTATGGGATAACCAGCTGATAGGATTTTCACTCAGGAAGAATATGACTCCTGTTGTGCTTCTCCTGTCATCCACATCTCCCCCAAAACCACTATCACTATAGCCTCTTAACTCAAGACTTCCTTCACCTCGGTTGTAAGACAAGCCATACCTCATTGTAGCTGCCACATATCGAAGTAAATGTTTCAAAGCCACCATGTGTTCTTCTTGAGGTTCTGACATGAACCTACTTAAGTACCCAACACCAAAACTGAGATCAGGCCGAGTATGTAAAAGATACCTGAGTCCACCGATTATGCTGCGATAAGTAGTTGGATCAGTGAGTGGAGCTGTACTTCTCTTGGTAAGCTTCATCCGAGATTCCATGGGAGTGGCACACCCATTAAAATTTATCATCCCACTTCTTTCCAGCAACTTTGCAGCATAGGCTCCTTGACACAAGTCAATACCATGTCTTCCTTGCTTTACTTCAATACCAAGATAGTAAGACAAGCTTCCTAAGTCACTCATGCAAAACTTCTCCTTCATTTTCTCCTTGAACCGACTGATTTCCTCCATGTTTTCTCCCACAATCAGTAAGTCATCAACATACACACCCACAATGAGCCTTGCCTCACTTCCAAACTTAGTGTACAAGCCATGTTCTGATTTGCACCGTGTGAAACCGAGTTGCTTGAGACTTTCATCAAGTTTATAGTTCCATGCTCGAGGAGCTTGTCTCAAGCCATACAATGCCTTGTGAAGTCTTAAAACCCACTTCTCCTTGCCTTCAGCTATGAAACCCGGAGGTTGAGTGACATAGATCTCCTCTTCTAGACTCCCATTCAAGAAGGCTGACTTCACATCCATGTGATGAACATGCCACCCAAAATGAGCTGCAACAGCTAACACAATCCTCACAGACTCCATCCTGGCAACTGGTGCAAAAACTTCTTCAAAATCAACTCCTTGCTTCTGCACATACCCCTTTGCAACTAGCCTTGCTTTGTGACGTATGACATTCCCATGTTCATCTTTCTTCAACTTGAAAACCCATTTTAAGCCAATGGCACGATAACCCTCCGGAAGTTGTACCAATGACCATGTTTTGTTCTCTTCAATGGATGTGAGCTCCTCAATCATGGCAATGCACCACTCCTTGACCCTAAAGGCCTCTTCTGCTGTGCATGGCTCATCACCTTTGACAACAAGAAGTTCATCTACTCCTCCTTCGTCTGGTTCACAATTTGGCACCTCCTCAAGAATATTTCTCATGGAACGATAACGAAGTGGTGCTTCTTTTAGCTCGCTATCCATTTCTGGTGACATGGAAGGAGGTGACACAAACTCCACATCCTTGGATGCTTGTTGCTTCAGTTGTGTCATAGAAGACACTCCCTTAGCTGGGGTTTTGTCACCTTGACCTGTGTCACAAGAGGAAGAACTCACTCCACCAGGGTTCTCATCACGAAAGATGTATTCTACCCGAAAGATGTCTTCATCATTCACCATTTCACTTGACTCAGCTGCATCCCACTTCCATGGGCGGTTTTCTTCAAACACAGCATCACGTGACACGTGAACACTCTCCGTGTTTGGATTGTAAAACCTCCATGCCTTGCTTCCTTGCTCATATTCAATGAAGACCATTGGTATACTTCGATCTTCAAGTTTGCTAAGGCGTTTGATTCCCTGTTTCACTTGTGCCACACAACCGAAAGTGCGCAAATGATGTACACTAGGTTTCTTGTCATGGCATTCCTCATATGGAGTCTTTCTCTCAACACTCCGAGTAAGAGATCGGTTCAACACATATACTGCTGTGGTTACTGCCTCCCCCCAGAACAAACCGGGCATATTCATTGCTTTCAACATGCTTCTTGCCATTCCCATAACAGTTTGGTTCCTTCTCTCAACCACACCATTCTGCTCAGGAGAATATGGAGCTGTCAAGTGACGTTGAACACCCTCCTTGGTGCAATACTCAACAAAAGCCCGAGCTGTGAACTCTCCACCACGATCTGTGCGAAAAGTTCCAATCTTCCTCCCTGCCTCAGCTTCAACACTTGATTGAAAACCCATGAAAGTACTCATAGCTTGATCCTTTGTGCTGATCAAAAACACCCACATGTATCTACTGAGGTCATCCACAAGAAGAAAGAAAAACCTGCTGCCTCTTGGAGTTGCTGGCTTCACTGGTCCACAGAGGTCTCCATGCACAAGTTCAAGTTTCTTCTCAGCTCGGTACCTTGCCATGCATGGGAACGGTTGATGTCTTTGTTTCCAAGCCAAACAGCTATCACACTTCTCCTCAGTTTGAGTGATGGTTGGCAATCCATACACAAGTTGCTCTTCGGCAAGTCTTCTAAGACTCCGAAAGTTTAAGTGCCCCATCCTTGCATGCCACATCCATGTTGCATTGCACCCTTGTGCCATGAGACACCTTGGTTGCACTACCTTAAGATCAATGGTGTACAACCGGTTCACTCCCCGTTTCACCATTGCCACAGGGATTCCATCTTTATCCCAAATCTTGACATAACCATTCACCATCAAGATTCGGTGTCCCTCCTCCTCAAGCTGTCCAAGACTGATGATGTTTGCCTTGAGCTGAGGAATAAGATAGACCCCAGCCAACTCCTTTCGACCACCTCTCTTACCTTGGAACACCACAGTTCCTTGGCCATCAATCTCTGTCAATGAGCCATCTCCCAAACGCACAGTACCATGCACCGTGTTATCAAGTTTTGTGATCACATCCCGTTTCCGGGTCATGTGATTTGTTGCACCGGAGTCCAGGATCCACCGGGTACTGCCTCCTCCCTCCAAGTCTCCTACTTGAACGTGTAACATTTCATTGTTGAGGCATACCTCCTCCAGGGACATGTCTTGATCAGCCTTGGTGTTGGCACACGCCACCAAGAGACTGGAGTCAAACTCATGATCAACTTGAGCTGTGTTCACCTCTTCATCCTTCTTTATCTTCCTGCATTCTCTAGCCCAATGACCTTTCTTACCACAGTAGTGGCACTCATCTTTGGACACTCCACGGCCTGAGTTTCCACCACCACGGTTACCTCGACCACGGCCACGTCCTCGACCATGATCTTTCCTCGGTGCAAATGAGTCTTTGTGCCGTTCCTGTCCAGTTCCCCCGGACATCTTGAGACGTGTCGACAACCTTGCAAGCAACTCTTCTTCACTCAGATGCAACTTCTCATGTGTGTTGCCCTCCCAAGTGCTTGCACCAAGCCTTTCTTCTGCAGCCTTGAGTCTACCAATCAACTCATAAACAGACATATCACTTAAGTCAAGCAATGTCTCGATGGAGGCCGCAATCTGCTCAAACTTTTGTGGTACCGCCTGAAGAAACTTCACGTTCACTCCCAAGTGCCGCAAGTTGAGATGTGATCTGGCTCATACGCACACCAAACTCATCATCTGTTTCACCATCGTGGAATCTGAGTGCATCAAATTCCCGACCCAATGTGCTTGCCCTGGCCTTGCGCACACGTTCGGCTCCAACGTTGCGCAACTTGATCGCGTCCCATGCAATCTTGGCCAACTCCTTCCCGGCAATGATCCCTATCATTTCTGGTGGCACAGCCTTGGTGAGAGCCTCCAAAGCCATCCGATCTTCAATGTAATCATCGGTCCCAAGGCTCACTGCAGTCCACAAGCCTCTCGCTTGCAACATCACCTGCATAAGTGCCGACCAATCATGATAGTCTGTCTTTGTGAGCATCGGATACGTACCACCACTGCTGACTTCCTTCGTGATGCGATGAATCACCAATGCCCCTGATCCTCCTCCTGCCCTGCTGGTGCCTCCCGGCGGTGTGACGTCTCTCCATCAACGTCGAGCTGGCTATGAAGATCTCCTCTGCGACATCATCGCCCACTCAATGGCCGTGTCACGGTTCCAGGCAACGTAATCGGCTCTGATGCCAATTGTTGGGTGTTTTCCTCACTGAACTCTCACTGATTTGTGATGCAAATCGTGTTGGAAGTCTAGAGGTGTGGTGTAGATCCAAACACAAGTGGAGAACCGAATGAAAAATGGCTCGGATGAGTTGTGGCGGCGCTCAAGAAACACCAGCGCATTCCCCTCCTTTTATTAGCCGGAAGCCACAAGTTTTCAACAACCTCAGCCCGGGTTTTGCACCATACAAATTTGAAAAACATGCAGCACATGCATGTGCCATGCACATATGGCCCCAAAACCCCCCGGGTTGTGTTTGAAACAAATCAAAAACACCCTCACATACACTAGGACTTGGTGCAACACATGTGACTCAGGACACACCCCTGGTTCTTGTCATGTGTGCTTTATTTCCTTGAAACATAAGGAAACTAAACTCTGATAAACCTTTAGAAGTACTCAAGAAGACAAACTCTAAGGGATTACAGTTACAATATGAGCCGTATTCCACTCCTTTTTGACAATGAGAGTGCAATTAAAATTGCCCATAACCCTATTGAGCACTCTAGAACCAAACACATAGATATCCGGCATCATTTTTTGAGAGATCACTCAATGAAAGGAGACATAGCCATCTCCCATGTCAACACTGAAAAACAACTAACCGATATCTTTATCAAGCCACTTGATGAAAAACGCTTTTGTGAGCTCCGGAATGAACTAAATATCCTTGATGCTCGGAACGTGGCTTGAAAACTTGCATACCTGTATGCCATCCTCAAAATCATGTTAATTATGTTAAAAAAAACATCTCTCTCTATTTTTCTCCTAAAAACTATGTTAGTTACTTGATCTTGATGAATTATGGTCATAGCTTGATTGTTGTATGTTTACTTCTCATATTCATCAAGATATTTGTGTGTCTTTGTCCCCTATTCCTTATTAAGAACCATTGAATACATATATATAAGTGTTTTGTACTTTTCTGTACAAGGGACCACGGGCTAGTCCGTGGTCACCCCGAACTAGTCCGCACATTGCAGACTAGTCCGCACTTGGTCCGCTAGTCCGGACTAGTCCGGTTCAACCACGGACTAGTCCGATATTTCAACTCCATAACCCTAGGGCTAGCTCAGACCTAATCTCCATCAACCATACAACTCCTCCCACATTCTCTCTCCTCACTCAAGTGCTCCCAAGGCGGATTTGCAAGTTCTCCATCAAATCCACCCAAATCTCCATGGGAATCGATCTCCACTGCAAGGGGATCGAAGACCCCGGACTAGTCCGCATCAAGAACTCCTTCAACGCCTCGAATCGAAGGATTTGGTAAACTTCTCTCCAAACCCTAGAACCTTCAATTTTCCTTGTTTTTGCTCAATTATCTTAGCTCCTCCAGTCAATACATGCTCTATTGATGTATTCCATGTACCCTAGATCATATTTGCATTGAATAACCTCAAATTTCGACAAGTTAGGGTTTGAGCAGCCTCATAACGGACTAGTCCGACCCTGAACACCGGACAAGTCCGGTATGCCCTGATCAAAACCTTAGCTTATATCAATTCAATGCAATCCCTTGTCATCCTTTATTATTCATATCCTGTATATCTTCCTTGTCAGAAATCATGTCGGGATCGAATGAGAATCTCTCCAACTTTGAAGCCGAGATGGATCAAGATGTGATGTCTCATATTCCGGAGTCTCGCTCCAACAAGAGACAAGAGCGTGCTGCCGAGCCTTCGCTCAACCCACCTAGGGTTCGTCAAAAGGTTACAATCAAGAGACCAGCTTCAAAAACAAATATGGCTGGTTCTAGCTCGGCGGCTCAACGCCAAACCAAGGGCAAGGGAAAGGGACTTTCTTCCGGCCCGATTGGTCCCCTTAAGATGACAGCTCCAAGACAGGGAAATAGGGATCCCTCGGAGGAGAAGTTCAATGGCAAGGGGAGTGATGTGGCATGGAACCTGAGGAAGATTGACACCTATAGCACTGGCAAAAAGACAGCTGACAAGAGGTTTTGGAGCAACTGTCACACCCGGTTTCTCCGAAGAACAACCAAGTGAATATCACATGTATGCCAGGATCATTTTCTCATACATGTGATGACAAATAGTGAAGCATCATTTATTACAAGCCAGGTGTCAAATATAAATATGTCTTACAACGCATATGTCTCGATGGACGATAATAAGTTCATAACATGTAAATAAAATAGCAGCGGAATATTATTCTTGTGGGCTCCGTCACAGGCGTTGCCCGGGGGACTCCATGAACCTAGAATCCTTCTTCGGGTCTGAAGTCTTGATCATTAAACACCACATCATCCCCTTGACCTGAGCAGCAATTTAATCCAACAAATATGCAAGGTTGAGTACCATTGGTACTCAGCAAGTGTGGGAAAGTTATGTCATGCATGGCTAGAGCAAGGAGAGGTTGAACTCATGGTTAAAGCACTACACAATTAATACCTACCACCTTAGCTTATTAAGCACCTACATTTCTACACAGGTGAAATGGTCCCAATCTCCCATCCCATCATCATAATCAAATAACCATAACATCATTTCCAATGTTAAGCTCCCCGCTTAACATCCACAACTTCCAAAGTCATCATAATCTAATCATGAATAAGTCCAAGCCGCTCTTGACCGTGAGCACGGCTGTCATGACAGTTTTAACTCTGCAGAGTTTGCACCACTGTACCCACATGTAGTGATTTCATCCCCCGTTGCCGGGTGGACTAAAAGAACCTCCATTATGCCAGTGGCTACGAACGACATTCACACTTCCCAGTTGTGTAACCAGGAGATCACTACAAAGCCTTTACAAAGGGTTTCCCGACGAGCGTGGGCCCACTGAGGTTTCACCCCTAACAGCATACAAGAGGCTCCAACCCCGCTGTAGTGGCCCCCTCTTGAGCCTTGCGGTTCATATGGTAGCTGACACCTACTCCCCGCACCATCCAACACACCCATACTACGCCGGAGATACACCTAATTAATTGGCCAAGCTGCCCCATCTCAGCATGTGGTTGGCACGGTAAAGCTAGGTTACATGCTCCATGAACCGGTCCTTAGGATCCAGGCAAGTACTAAACACAAACCCGAGTCTCGTGCACCAAGCACCAACCAAATCATCCAACTTGCCTCGATCCCTACCTCTACATAGCTCATAATATCTCAATCAAGAGTAAGGTAAATAAGTTGATGATCTCATATCCCACTTATCCCATTCTAAGCATGGCTAAGCATAAGTAATATGAATGAATGACATAGTAAAATAAATCCCAACCCAAGCTACAAGGAAACAAGATAATGCAATTCTAGGGAAACTTCCTATCATGGGTTTTATATTTCAATTGACAATGCAAATAATTCTATCTACATATCCTAGCATAGGATCAAAGTGGTCAAGGACACTTGCCTTCTTCCTGCTGCTCTGGGAATGGATAGTCCTGATCTTGGAAAGGAAGAACTTGCTCTGGAGCAGGTTCTACTCATACCATCACACATAGCAAAAGAAAACAACAATCCATAAGACATAGTTCACACTTTCAGTTCATACAAACCGCACATTCATTTATGAAAGTCATTCACATTTCTATGTGTTGTGGTTACTCTATGTGTGTTGATTTTGGTCTTACATGCACTTTTAAACATGTGCATATGATTTCTAACTTTTGTATTCAGATTTATATTTGTACACTATATATGAATTTCCAATTTAAACAAATTTCTTATATTCAATTAATACACATCTTATCTACCAAGTAGGCATGGAAGGTATTTTCCTACTCCAAATGGGTTTTCAGATCTTCTAGCAAATCCTAAACTGAAATCTTTGGGTTTTGGAGATTTCATTTATCATTTTCTAGTTATGCATACCTATTTTCCTATATTTTAAGATTTATTTTCTATACCTAATTGTGAACTTTATTATGAAAATAGTAAGACACATCATCTAAACAGAATAGATTCTGATCTAAAATAGTAAATAATATATTTTTGAACTTCCCCTCTGATGTGAACTATTTTACATTTATTTTACAAATTTTCAGAATTATTTCCTAGCCTAAAATGTGTTTCTAGATCAAATAAACATGAACACACCCAAACAGATTTCATCTCAGCCTAAAATTTATTTTAGCTCATTCTAAAATTTTCCAATTGTTAGTGGAGTTTAAACTTGAATTTACAATGTGTGTGCCTCACCCTTTTAAATTTAAATCTTAATTACATATTCAAATTCCTAAATTTAATATTATATAAGGTTAAAAAGTAAACTCACCCCACTACAGGGTCTATTATATTATTTCATAAATTTCCAGGGGTCTAACTACACCTAACAGAGGTGTTTTCCTAATTTTTATTAAGTCCAGGGGCTAAAACTGATTTTTAATTGAATTTACATGAATTTCTGAAGTTCCAGGGGCTAGATCAGAAGTTTCCAGGGCTAGCTCGTATTTTCCGAGATCCCCAGGGGGTAGCGCGTAAGAATCCCGGCCTTTATAATGCGGGGCTGACGTGGACCGTCCGATTTAAAACAGACGGCTGAGATTATAACGTCGAACCGGTACGCGGGGATTTAAATTCTACCGTGTGATTTAAAATAGACGGCGCACAAGCGGCCACGTCGCTCTGATCGAGCGCGGGCGGCGCTGCCCGGCGGCGCGCGGCGGCGGGAGGCGGCGATCTCACCGGAGAGCTTCGGATCTTCGTAAATTCTTCCTAAAACTGGGATTTTATGGCATAGATCGGTAGAGGGGAGGTCGGAGATCTCACGTCGGGGGTTTTCTCAAGCTCGGAGGTCCTGGAAAGCGGTCGGCGAGGAGGTCCGAGGTGAATTCACGGTGAGGCTCGTTGGCGTTGTGTTTGAAGCGCAAACCAACGAGTTTTCTGCACCTGCGTGGTTCCCCAGAGGCGGTGGATCAAGATCAGCGCGTTAGATCAGAAACCCCGAGTGAAGATCGAGCGAAATTGGCCGGAGAAACTCGGGTGCTCACCGGAAAGAAAAGCAGCTGATCGTGGGTGAAAATCGGGAAGATGCCGGTGTTTATATAGCCGGGGAGGGGCGGCGTTCGGTTGTGGTGGAGTTTGCATCGTCCAGAACCGAAATTCGGCTAGGATACGCGAGTATCCGGGGCGGTTTTGATTCGGAGGTGAGAAGAGTCCGGCCGAGCGTGGGCGCGAGGAGGAAGAAGGATGGCGGGCCCCGCGTGTCAGTGGGAAAGAGGGGGGGGGGGGGCGCGGCTGCGGGCTGGCGCGGGGTGAGTGGGCCAGCTGCTGGGTTTCGGCCCACTGGCCGGGGAGGTTTATTTTTTCTTTTTCTTTTCCTTTTTGATTTCTGTTTTGAGTTTAATTTGAATTCCAGTTTGAATTTGAATTTTTTTTGCACCACATGCAATACGTCCAAAAATTTTTAAATTCCCCTCTTAACAGGTTTTGGGGGTGTTACAGCTCTACCCCCCTTAAAAGAAATCTCGTCCTCGAGATTGGTGGTTCTAAGAAAACAATTCCGGAAATTGTGCCTTAAGCTCGTCTTCTCGCTCCCAGGTGGCTTCCTCTTCCGAGTGATGCTTCCACTGCACCTTGCACATCCGGATTCTTTTATTTCTTGTGAGGCGTTCCATTTTCTCCAAAATCTTGGATGGTTGCTCGGCATAAGACAGATCCTCAGCTACGTCAACCTCATTCATGGGTAACATCTCTTCAGGTGTTCTCAGACATTTCTTGAGCTGTGACACATGGAATACATCGTGCACATCCGATAGGCGAGCCGGTAATTCTAGTTGATACGTCACTTCGCCTTTCCTCTCCAAAACTTGAAAGGGTACGATGTATCGAGGTGACAACTTCCCTTTCACCTTGAACCGACGAAGTCCTCGGATAGGGGACACCTTGAGATAGACATAGTCCCCCACGTTGAAAACGAGCTCTCTTCTTCGTACATCGGCATAACTCTTTTGTCGTGTCTGTGCTATCCTTAAGTTATTGCGAATTTCCCTCACTTTCGCCTTGGCTTCTTGTAGTACTTCGGGTCCAAACACTTTGCTTTCCCCCGTATGGTTCCAAAATAGGGGAGTTCTGCACTTCCTCCCATACAAAGCTTCAAATGGCGACATCTTCATACTAGCCGATCGCTTTCAAGGACCTCCGAGCTCAAGAATACCCCCGAGGTGATATCCCCAACCTCCCCTCTACCGATCTATGCCATAAAATCACAATTTTAGCAAGAATTGACGAAGATCCGAAACTCTCCGGCGAGATCGCCGCCTCCTGCCGCCGTGCACCGCCGGGCAGCGCCGCCCGCGCTCGATCAGAGCGACGTGGCCACTTGTGCGCCGTCTATTTTAAATCGCATGGTAGAGTTTAAATCCCCGCGTACCGGTTTGATGTTATAATCTCAGCAGTCTGTTTTAAATCGGACGGTCCACGTCAGCCCCGCGTTATAAAGGCTGGAATTCTTACGTGCTACCCCCTGGGGTTCTCGGAAAATAAGAGCTAGCCCCGGAAACTTCTGATCTAGCCCCTGGAACTTCAGAAAATCATGTAAATTCATTTAAAAATCAGTTTTAGCCCCTGGACTTAATAAAAATTAGGAAAAACCCCTCTGTTATGTGTAGTTAGCCCCCCTGGAAATTCTTAAAATAATATAGTAGACCCTGTAGTGGGGTGAGTTTACCTTTTTAACCCTATATGATATTAAATTTAGGAATTTGACTATGTGTTTAGTATTTAAAATTTAAAAGATGGGACAAACACATTGCAAATTCAGATTAAAAACTTTCCTAGAACTTGAAAAAATTTGGAGTGAGATAAAAGTAGATTTTTGGCTGAAATGAATCTGTTTAATTGATTATTCACATTTATTAGTTATAGGGATATATTTTTAAGTAGAGAATAATTCTGAAAATTAGTAAAATAAATGTAAAATAGTTCACATCAGAGGAGAAGTTCAAAAATATATTATTATATATTTTAGACCCAAAACCTATTCTGTTTAGATGAGGTGTCTTACTATTTTTATAATAAAGTTCACATTTAGGTATAGGAAATAAATCTGAAAGTATAGCAAACTAGGTATGAATAACTAGAAAATGATAAATGAAATTTCCAAAAATCCAAAGAATTCAGTTTAGGGTTGGTAGAAGGACTGAAGACACATATGGAGTAGGAAAATACCTTTCATGCATACTTGGTAGCTAAAAGGTGTAGTAATTGAATATATGGAATTTATTTAAATTGGAAACTCATATATATAGTATGCAAACATAAATGTGAATACAAAAGTAGAAATCATATACACATGTTTAAAAGCCAAAAATCAACACACATAGAGTAACCACAACACATAGAATTGTGAATGGCTTTCATAAATGTGAATGTGTGGTTTGTATGAAGTGGGAGTGTGAACTATGTATTATGACTTGTTGTTTTCTTTTGCTATGTGTGATGGTATGAGTAGAACCTGCTCCAGAGCAAGTTCTTCTTTTCCAAGATCAGGACTACCCATTCCCAGCAGGAAGGAGGCAAGTGTCCTTGACCACTTTGTTCCTATGCTAGGATGTGTAGATAGAATTATTTGCATTGTCAATTGAAATATGAAACCCATGATAGGAAGTTTCCCTAGAATTGCATTATCTTGTTTCCTTGTAGCTTGGGTTGGGATTTACTTTATCATGTCATTCATTCATATACTTGTGCTTAGCCATGCTTAGAATGGGATAATTGGGATATGAGATCATCAATTTATTTATCATACTCTTGAATGAGATATTATAAGTTATGTAGAGGTAGGGATCAAGGCAAGTTGGATGATTTGGTTGGTGCTGGGTGCACGAGACTCGGGTTTGAGTTTAGTACTTGCCTGGATCCTAAGGACCGGTTCATGGAGCATGTAACCTGGCTTTACCGTGCCAACCACATGCTGAGATGGGGCAGCTTGGCCAATTAATTAGGTGTATCCCCGGCGTAGTATGATGTGTTGGATGGTGCGGGGAGTGGGTGTCAGCTGGACTACCTTATAAACCGCAAGGCTCAAGAGGGGGCCACTGCAGCGGGGTTGGAGCCTCTTGTATGCTGTTAGGGGTGAAAACTCAGTGGGCCCACGCTCGTCGGGAATCCCTTTGTAAAGGCTTCGTAGTGATCTCCTGGCTACACACCTGGGAAGTGTGAATGTGGTTGTGGCCACTGGCATAATGGAGGTTCTTTTAGTCCACCCGACAACGGGGGATGAAATCACTACATGTGGGTACAGTGGTGCAAACTCTGCAGAGTCAAAACTGTCATGACAGCCGTGCTCACGGTCAAGAGCGGCTTGGACTTATTCATGATTAGAGGAGTGATGGTTTTGGAAGTTAAGGATGTTAAGCGGGGAGCTTAACATTGAAAATGAGGTTATGGTTATTTGATTATGATGATGGGATGGAAGATTGGGACCATTTCAACTATGTAGTAATGTAGGTGCTTAAAAAGCTAAGGTAATAGTTATTTAATTGCGTAGTGCTTTAACCATGAGTTCAACCTCCCCTTGCTCTAGCCATGGATGACATAACTTTCCCACACTTGCTGAGTACCATCGGTACTCAACCTTGCATATTTGTTGGTTTATATTGCTGCTCAGGTCAAGATAATGAAGTGGTGTTTAATGATCAAGATTTTGGACCCGAAGAAGGTTTCTAGGTTCATGGAGTCCCCCCGGGCAACGCTTGTGACGGAGCCCACGAGAATAATTATTCCGCTGCTATTTTATTTACATGTTATGAACTTATTATCGTCCATCGAGACGTATGCGTTGTAAGACATATTTATATTCGACACCTGGCTTGTAATAAATGATGCTTCACTATTTGTCATCACATGTATGAGAAAATGATCCTGGCATACATGTGATATTCACTCGGTTGTTCTTCGGATAAACCGGGTGTGACAGAAGTGGTATCAGAGCCAAGGTTGCCCGTAGGAACGTGGACCTAGGTAGCAATGGACGTATTTAAGGGTCCTATTTTCTTAAAAACTATTTTACAAGGTGTGTGTTGAAAAGTGTTATTTAATGGAGTCACTTTCTTCATCTTACCCCAACTTTCATTCAAAATAAGATTTTTGTTTAAAAGTTTATCCAACCTAAGTTTAAATGCTTTTTGTTTTAGATGGTTCGTATGATTCGCACCGCTCGCAAGTCCACAGGAGGGAGAGTTCCCGTAGTTGCCCTTGCCCAAAGAGAGGAGAGCCGTCCGGTGACGTACCTTTCCTACGGATTGGCAGTAGGAGGCTTGTTGCGCCGTCTCCGACGTATGCTTCAAGACACCGGCAATACGGGAAAGCTAATCATACATTATAGCTCCACCAGGACCATCCGTGAGAAGAGGGAAGAATGGAGTTCAGAGATGAGGGTTATCCACGAAAATCAGCTGCTCAAGATCCACCGCTCTCCAGCTTGTCGAGCGACACAGGTCGATGCGGAGAAGGATGTCACCTGGGAGACCATCACCTGCCAGAGTCACATCTATCGTCGACACCTGGACAGAACTGAGTACATGTACGTCCTCCAGCGCGAGAGCGGTACAACGGAGTACAAGTACCCGCCAGTGCAGCAGGGGACTTCCCATGAGCACATGGACTTGTTCTTGGAGGATGCTGCTATGCTTAGCACTCGACTGCAGGAGTGTCAGCAGGAGCTTCAGGATGTTCGTGACACCCTGAAGGAAACCGAGGCGTTGCTTCGAGCCTGCTTGAGGGCGAGAGAAAGAGGAGATGGGAATGAACTGTGTGTCACCGTGAATGATACATGGACTCCTGACTCCCCAGATCGCCGGGCGATCAGGCGTCGTCGCACTTCTCCACCAGCAGCCTCCCCACCCAAAGCAGAGTCAGAAGGTAGCCGCAATAATGAAGAAGAAGCCCGCGCAGCCGCAACAGCAGAATGTAATGAGAGGACGGGTGAACCACGTCACCATGGAGGAAGCGCAAGAGGCACTCGGCGTGGTAGTTGGTAAGTTTCCTGCCAATTTACACATTGCAACCCTGTTGTTTGATTCTGGTGCTACCCACTCGTTCATTGCCCAAGGGTTTGTTAAGAAGCTTGACATAGCAACAACACAAATGAACCATATGCTAGCAGTAAACTCTCCAGGTGGAGAAATAAGGACAAGACAAGTGTTTCCCAAAGTGAACCTAGACATTGATGGGGTAGTATCTACTGCTAACCTCATAGTGATAGATTCACAAGGGATAGATATTATCTTGGGTATGGATTGGTTGACCAAACATAAAAGAATCATCCATTGTTCGACCAGAACGGTGGAACTAACTCACCCTAGTGGCACAAGAGTGAAGTTTATAACAATACAAGAGCCTAGGAGGGACATTAAATTAAATCAAGTGGAGGTGAAAGTGGAGGAGATCAGGACCATCAGGGAATATCCAGATGTTTTTCCGGAGGAGTTGCCAGGTATGCCTCCTGATCGTGAAGTGGAATTCGCAATTGAGCTAGTGCCTGGAACAGCCCCGATATACAAGAGACCTTTATCGGATGGACTCCAAGCAGCTGGGAGAACTCAAGGATCATTTGAGGGAATTGACGGAGAAGGGGTATATTCGTCCTAGTTCCTCACCTTGGGGAACTCCAGTCATATTTGTGCCAAGAAGGACGGAACCCAAAGGTTGTGCGTAGACTACCGTGCCTTGAATGAAGTGACCATCAAGAACAAGTACCCATTACCCCACATTGAAGACTTGTTTGATCAGTTGAGGGGAGCTTGTGTGTTCTCGAAAATTGATCTCAGGCCGGGATACCACCAACTTAAGATAAGGCAAGCTGATATTCCAAAGACAACTTTCGTATCTCGGTACGGACTATATGAATACACCGTCATGCCTTTCGGGCTAACGAATGCCCCGACATACTTCATGTATCTCATGAACAAGGTATTCATGGAATATTTGGACAAATTTGAGGTGGTTTTCATAAATGACATTCTCGTTTTCTCCAAAGATGAAGAGGAACATGAGAAACATCTAAGGTTGGTGTTGCAGAGGCTGAGAGAACACCAACTATATGCCAAGTTGAGCAAGTGTGAGTTTTGGCTGAAGAGAGTTCCCTTCTTAGGACATATCATCTCGGAGGGAGGAATCTCCGTGGATCCCGCCAAAATCGAGGATATACAGAAGTGGAAGACCCCTGAAAATGTCGGGGAAGTTCGAAGCTTCTTGGGATTGGCAGGATACTATCGACGGTTTATTGAGGGATTCTCTAAAATCTCGAGACCTCTCACCAAACTGTTGGAGAAGGGAATCACATTCACATGGACGCCGCAGTGTGAGATGAGTTTTCAGGAGTTAAAGAAAAGATTGACAACAGCCCCACTGCTAGTTATGCCAGATATGCAGAAGAACTTTACGGTGTACTGCGATGCCTCTGGAAACGGGTTGGGATGTGTTCTCATGCAAGAAGGGCATGTCGTGGCTTATGCATCCCGGCAGCTCAGGAAGCACGAGAAGAACTATCCTACACATGACCTAGAACTAGCCGCAGTGGTACACGCGTTGAAAATTTGGCGGCATTACTTGATGGGGAAGAGGACAGAGATATATACGGATCATAAGAGTTTAAAGTACATTTTCACACAGCCAGATCTCAACCTCAGACAAAGGAGATGGTTAGAGCTAATCAATGACTTTGATGTGGGCATAAACTATCATCCTGGGAAAGCAAACGTCGTGGCAGATGCTTTAAGTAGGAAAGTGCAGGTCAATAAGTTGAGCTTGAAGGACATGCCTGCAGAATTGAAGCACGAGGTTATAAGGCTCAATCTATGCCTTGTGAATAGTGGTGAAGCCATCGCCATGGAAGTGGACTCTACACTAGAGCAAGAAATACGCGAGGGTCAAAAGGATGACGAGAAGATACAAGAAATCAGGCAACTAATCAAGGAAAATAAAGCCCCTGGTTTCAGAGAGGATGAACAAGGAACGGTGTGGCAAGGGAAAAGAATATGTGTGCCAGAAGTAAAGAAGATCCCTGAATTGATTTTGAAGGAGGCTCACGATTCTGACTATTCCATTCATCTTGGGAGTACGAAAATGTACCAGGACCTCAAGAGCAAGTATTGGTGGTATGGCATGAAGCGAGATGTCGCGGAGCATGTTGCCCTATGTGACACATGCCAGTTGAAGAAAGCAGAATATCAACGACCCGCGGGATTATTGCAACCACTCAAAGTGCCTGAATGGAAATGGGAAGAAATCGGTATGGATTTCATAGTGGGACCGCCTAGGACCCAATAAGGATATGATTCGATATGGGTCATCATCGACAGGCTAACCAAGGTAGCTCATTTTATCCCCGTGAAAGAAAGCTACAGCGGATCCAAATTGGCAGAATTGTACATGTCAAGGATCGTGTGTTACCATGGAGTGCCCAAGAAGATTGTGTCAGATCGAGGGACACAGTTCACCTCGAGGTTCTGGCAGAAGTTGCACGAAACCATGGGAACCCATCTGAACTTTAGTTCTGCCTATCATCCCCAAATTGACAGGCAGACAGAAAGAACCAATCAGATTCTTGAGGATATGCTGAGAGCGTGTGCACTCAAAAACAATCGGAGTTGGGACAAAAACTTACCGTATGCGGAGTCCTCCTATAACAACAGCTATCAGGCTAGTATGAAGATGTAACTGTTTGAAGCTTTGTACGGGAGGAAGTGCAGGACTCCCCTATTTTGGAACCAAACAGGGGAAAGTAAAGTGTTTGGTCCCGAAGTACTACAAGAAGCCGAGGCGAAAGTGAGGGAAATTCGCAACAACTTGAGGGTAGCACAGACACGACAAAAGAGCTATGCCGATGTACGGAGAAGAGAGCTCGTTTTCAACATGGGAGATTATGTCTATCTCAAGGTGTCCCCTATCCGAGGACTTCGTCGGTTCAAGGTGAAAGGGAAGTTGTCACCTCGATACATCGGACCCTTTCAAGTTCTGGAGAGGAAAGGCGAAGTGGCGTATCAACTAGAATTACCGGCTCGCCTATCGGATGTGCACGATGTATTCCATGTGTCACAGCTCATGAAATGTCTGAGAACGCCTGAAGAGGTGTTACCTATGAATGAGGTTGACGTAGCTGAGGATCTGTCTTATGCCGAGCAACCATACAAGATTTTAGAGACAATGGAACGCCTCACAAGAAATAAAAGAATCCGGATGTGCAAGGTGCAGTGGAAGCATCACTCAGAAGAGGAAGCCACTTGGGAGCGAGAGGATGAGCTTAAGGCACAATTTCCGGAATTGTTTTCTTAGAAACACCAATCTCGAGGACGAGATTTCTTTTAAGGGGGGGTAGAGCTGTAACACCCCAAAATCCTTTCAAGAGGGGAATTTAAAATTTTTTGGACGTGTTGCATGTGTTGCAAAAATTCAAATTCAAACTGGAATTCAAATTAAACTCAAAACAGAAATGAAAAAGAAAAAGAAAAAGAAAAAAACAAACCTTCCCGGCCAGTGGGCCAAAACCCACCAGCCGGCCCACCCGACCCCCGCGCCAGCCTGCTGCCGCGCGCCCGCGCCCCCTCTCGCAGACAGGCGGGACCCACCTGTCATCCCTAACCCTCGATCGTCCGAAACCCGGACTGTTCCTCGTGCGCGCGCGATCTTAACCGACCGGATTTCCGCCCGAATTTTGGTTCCGGAGGACTCCTACTCGATCTAAACTAACACGCCGCCCTCCCACATCTATAAAAACCCCAGCATCGTCCCGTTTTTCCCCACGATCCGCCGTTTTTCTCTCCGGTGAGAACCCGAGCTTCTCCGGCGAATTCTGCTCGATCTACGCTCGGGAATTCTGATCTAACTCGCTGGTCTTGATCCACCGCCTCTGGGGAACCTCGCAGGTGCAGAAAACTCGGTGGTTTGCGTTTCAAACACAGCGCCGATGAGCCTCGCCATGAATTCACCTCGGACCTCGTCGCCGATCGCTTTCCAGGACCTCCAAGCTCAAGAAAACCCCCGAGGTGAGATCCCCGACCTCCCCTCTACCGATCTATGCCATAAAATCACAATTTTAGGAAGAATTGACGAAGATCCGAAACTCTCCGGCGAGATCGCCGCCTCCCGCCGCCATGCGCCGCCCGCGCTCGATCAGAGCGACGTGGCCGCTTGTGCGCCGTCTATTTTAAATCGCACGGTAGAGTTTAAATCCCCGCATACCGGTTCGATGTTATAATCTCAGCCGTCTGTTTTAAATCGGACGGTCCACGTCAGCCCCGCGTTATAAAGGCCGGAATTCTTACGTGCTACCCCCTGGGGTTCTCGGAAAATAAGAGCTAGCCCCGGAAACTTCTGATCTAGCCCCTGGAACTTCAGAAAATCATGTAAATTCATTTAAAAATCAGTTTTAGCCCCTGGACGTAATAAAAATTAGGAAAAACCCCTCTGTTATGTGTAGTTAGCCCCCTGGAAATTCTTAAAATAATATAATAGACCCTGTAGTGGGGTGAATTTACCTTTTTAACCCTATATGATATTAAATTTAGGAATTTGACTATGTGTTTAGTATTTAAAATTTAAAGGATGGGACAAACACATTGCAAATTCAGATTAAAAACTTTCCTAGAACTTGGAAAACTTTGGAGTGAGATAAAAGTAGATTTTTGGCTGAAATGAATCTGTTTAATTGATTATTCACATTTATTATTTATAGGGATATATTTTTAAGTAGAGAATAATTCTGAAAATTAGTAAAATAAATGTAAAATAGTTCACATCAGAGGAGAAGTTCAAAAATATATTATTATATATTTTAGACCCAAAAACTATTCTGTGTAGATGAGGTGTCTTACTATTTTTATAATAAAGTTCACATTTAGGTATAGGAAATAAATCTGAAAGTATAGCAAACTAGGTATGAATAACTAGAAAATGATAAATGAAGTTTCCAAAAATCCAAAGAATTCAGTTTAGGGTTGGTAGAAGGACTGAAGACACATATGGAGTAGGAAAATACCTTTCATGAATACTTGGTAGCTAAAAGGTGTAGTAATTGAATATATGGAATTTATTTAAATTGGAAACTCATATATATAGTATGCAAACATAAATGTGAATACAAAAGTAGAAATCATATACACATGTTTAAAAGTACATGTAAGCCAAAAATCAACACACATAGAGTAACCACAACACATTGAATTGTGAATGGCTTTCATAAATGTGAATGTGTGGTTTGTATGAAGTGGAAGTGTGAACTATGTCTTATGACTTGTTGTTTTCTTTTGCTATGTGTGATGGTATGAGTAGAACCTGCTCCAGAGCAAGTTCTTCTTTTCCGAGATCAGGACTACCCATTCCAAGAGCAGCAGGAAGGAGGCAAGTGTCCTTGACCACTTTGTTCTATGCTAGGATGTGTAGATAGAATTATTTGCATTGTCAATTGAAATATGAAACCCATGATAGGAAGTTTCCCTAGAATTGCATTATCTTGTTTCCTTGTAGCTTGGGTTGGGATTTACTTTATCATGTCATTTATTCATATACTTGTGCTTAGCCATGCTTAGAATGGGATAATAGGGATATGAGATCATCAGTTTATTTACCATACTCTTGAATGAGATATTATGAGCTATGTAGAGGTAGGGATCAAGGCAAGTTGGATGATTTGGTTGGTGCTGGGTGCACGAGACTCGGGTTTGTGTTTAGTACTTGCCTGGATCCTAAGGACCGGTTCATGGAGCATGTAACCTGGCTTTACCGTGCCAACCACATGCTGAGATGGGGCAGCTTGGCCAATTAATTAGGTGTATCCCCGGGGTAGTATGGGTGTGTTGGATGGTGCGGGGAGTGGGTGTCAGCTGGACTACCTTATTAACCGCAGGGCTCAAGAGGGGGCCACTGCAGCGGGGTTGGAGCCTCTTGTATGCTGTTAGGGGTGAAACCTCAGTGGGCCCACGCTCGTCGGGAATCCCTTTGTAAAGGCTTTGTAGTGATCTCCTGGCTACACACCTGGGAAGTGTGAATGTGGTTGTGGCCACTGGCATAATGGAGGTTCTTTTAGTCCACCCGGCAACGGGGGATGAAATCACTAGATGTGGGTACAGTGGTGCAAACTCTGCAGAGTCAAAACTGTCATGACAGCCGTGCTCACGGTCAAGAGCGGCTTGGACTTATTCATGATTAGAGGAGTGATGGTTTTGGAAGTTAAGGATGTTAACCGGGGAGCTTAACATTGAAAATGAGGTTATGGTTATTTGATTATGATGATGGGATGGGAGATTGGGACCATTTCAACTATGTAGTAATGTAGGTGCTTAAAAAGCTAAGGTGATAGGTATTTAATTGCGTAGTGCTTTAACCATGAGTTCAACCTCCCCTTGCTCTAGCCATGCATGACATAACTTTCCCACACTTGCTGAGTACCATCGGTACTCAACCTTGCATACTTGTTGGTTTATATTGCTGCTCAAGTCAAGATAATGAAGTGGTGTTTAATGATCAAGATTTTGGACCCGAAGAAGGTTTCTAGGTTCATGGAGTCCCCCCGGGCAACGCCTGTGACAGAGCCCACGAGAATAATTATTCCGCTGCTAGTTTATTTACTTGTGATGAATTTATTATTGTCCATCAAGACATTTGCTATGTAAGACTTATTTATATTCGACACCTGGCTCGTAATAAATGATGCTTCACTATTTGTCATCACATGTATGAGAAAATGATCCTGGCATACATGTGATATTCACTCGGTTGTTCTTCGGATAAACCGGGTGTGACATGCCATACCACCAATACCTGCTCTTGAGGTCCTGGTACATCTTCGTACTCCCAGGATGAATGGAATAGTCGGAATCGTGGGCCTCCTTCAAAATCAATTCATGGATCTCCTTTACTTCAGGCACACAGATCCTTTTCCCGTGCCACACCGTACCTTGTTCATCCTCTCTGAAGCCAAGGGCTTTATTTTCCTTGATGAGTTGTATGATTTCTTGTATCTTCTCGTCATTCTTTTGACTATCGTGTATGTCATGCTCTAGTGTGGAGTCCACTTCCATGGCGATGGCTTCACCACTATTCACCAGGCATAGATTGAGTCTTATAACATCGTCCTTCAATTTTGCAGGCATGTCCTTCAAGCTCAACCTATTGACCTGCACTTTCCGGCTTAAAGCATCTGCCATGACGTTTGCTTTCTGAGGATGATAGTTGATGCCCACATCAAAGTCATTGATTAGCTCTAACCATCTCCTTTGTCTGAGGTTGAGATCTGGCTGTGTGAAAATGTACTTTAAACTCTTATGATCCGTATATATCTCTGTCCTCTTCCCCATCAATTAGTGCCGCTAAATTTTCAACGCGTGTACCACTGCGGCTAGTTCTAGGTCATGTGTGGGATAGTTCTTCTCGTGTTTTCGGAGATGCCGGAACGCATAAGCCACGACATGCCCTTCTTGCATGAGAACACATCCCAACCCGTTTCCAGAAGCATCGCAGTACAACGAAAAGTTCTTCTGCATATCTGGCATAACTAGCACTAGGGCTGTTGTCAATCTTTTCTTTAACTCCTGAAAACTCGTCTCGCACTGCGGCGTCCATGCGAATGTGATTCCCTTCTCCAACAGTTTGGTAAGGGGTCTCGAGATCTTGGAGAATCCCTCAATAAACCGTCGATAGTATCTAGCCAATCCCAAGAAGCTTCGAACGTCCCCGACATTCTCAGGGGTCTTCCACTTCTGTATATCCTCGATCTTGGCGGGATCTACGGAGATTCCTCCCTCCGAGATTATATGTCCTAGGAAGGGAACTCTCTTCAGCCAAAACTCACACTTGCTCAACTTGGCATATAGTTGGTGTTCTCTCAGCTTCTGTAACACCAATCTTAGATGTTTCTCATGTTCATCTTCATCTTTGGAGAAGACGAGAATGTCATCAATGAGAACCACCACAAATTTGTCCAGATATTCCATGAATACCTTGTTCATGAGATACATGAAGTATGCCGGGGCATTAGTTAGCCCGAAAGGCATGACAGTGTATTCATACAGTCCGTACCGAGATACAAAGGCTGTCTTGGGAATATCAGTTTGCCTTATCTTAAGTTGGTGGTATCCCGACCTGAGATCAATTTTCGAGAACACACAAGCTCCCCTCAACTGATCAAACAAGTCTTCAATGCGGGGTAATGGGTACTTGTTCTTGATGGTTACTTCATTCAATGCACGGTAGTCTACGCATAACCTTTGGGTTTCTTCCTTCTTGGGCACAAATATCACTGGAGCTCCCAATGGTGAGGAACTAGGATGAATATATCCCTTCTCCGTCAATTCTCTCTAATGATCCTTGAGTTCTCCCAGCTGCTTGGAGTCCATCCGATAAGGTCTCTTGTATATCGGGGCTGTTCCAGGCACTAGCTCAATTGCGAATTCCACTTCACAATCAGGAGGCATTCCTGGCAACTCCTCCGGAAAAACATCTGGATATTCCCTGATGATCTTGATCTCCTCCACTTTCACCTCAACTTAATTTAATTTAATGTCCCTCCTAGGCTCTTGTATTGTTATGAACTTTACTCTTGTGCCACTAGGGTGAGTTAGTTCCACCGTTCTGGTCGAACAATGGATGATTCCCTTATGTTTGGTCAACCAATCCATGCCCAAAATAATATCTATCCCTTGTGTATCTATCACTATGAGGTTAGCAGTAAATACTACCCCATTAATGTCTAGGTTCACCTTGGGACACACTTGTCTTGTCCTTATTTCTCCACCTGGAGAGTTTACTGCTAGCATATGGTTCATTTGTGTTGTTGCTAGATCATGCTTCTTAACAAACCCTTGAGCAATGAACGAGTGGGTAGCACCAGAATCAAACAACAGGGTTGCAATGTATAAATTGGCAGGAAACTTACCAACTACCACGTCAGGTGCCTCTTGCACTCCCTCCATGGTCACGTGGTTCACCCGTCCTCGCATCACATTCTGCTGTTGCGGCTGCATGGGCTTCTTCTTTGGGCACTTATGGGCGTAGTGCCCCACTTCACCACAGTTAAAGCATTGCACCCCAACCTTAGGTGCCTGGCCTTTGTTGTCTTGGGGTTGGTTTGGGGGTCCTTGTACTGCTGGTCGAGGTTGATATGTAGGGCGAGGCTGCTGTACAAACTGACGTTGTGGCGGTGTTGGTGTTGCCGGAGGCCTGAAGTTCGGGTTGTACCCTCTCGGTGCTGAGTAGGGTACCGCAGCATGGCTCGTCTGCCCTGCTGGTTGCTGCATCAGACGGGGGCGGGTGTTGCTGCCCGAGGCTTGGTGTGACCACCCGGCCTTCCTCTTGTTTTCATTTTCCAAGGCCTTCAGCTTCCTTTCTACCACAAATGCTCTGTCCACCATATTTTGGAAGCTTTCATACTCGTTGGAGGACATTGCACACTGCATTTCTGCGGTAAGTCCTTCCACGAAACAATCCTGTTTCTGCTCATCCGTCTCTATGTCCCGTGGGGCATAACGGGAGAGTTGAGTGAATTTAGTGAGGTATTCCCTCACGGTCATGTTTCCCTACTGCAATCCCAAGAACTCCTTCCTCTTGTTTTTGAGTTCACCCCTTGGTATGTAATGGTTGCGGAAGCTACGCTTGAACTATTCCCAAGTGATGTTCTCAGGGTCATGATGGGCGGCCACGTAAGCGGTCCACCAATCAGCAGCAGGTCCATGCAATTGGTGAGAAGCAAATAGCACCCTCTCATACCCTTGGCATTGTATGATCCTCATCTTGCTCTCAATGGTCTTTAGCCAATCATCTGCCTCCAAAGGTTCAGCAGCACTTGCAAACATTGGAGGTTGAGTTCCTAGAAACTCACTCAACCTTGGTTGGCGTGGTGCAGCTTGTGGAGGTGGAGCTTGATGCAAGTTGGCTACCACTTGAGTCAGGTTCTGGATGAGCTGATTTTTATTCTCAAGCATTTGGTGGATGGGATCAACTCCTTCACGGCGACCACCCCTGTCTTGGCTTCCAGAAAGATGAGGGTTTCCAGCCTCATCGTTGTTGTTGGCGGGGTTGGCAGCACGACCCTTTCCTCTTCCGGCCATCTATCATGATCAACCAAATGTCACTTTTAAAGCATTACGTATTAACTTACCAGTTTTTGCTTGTTTAAACTTTAAGATTTTGAGAACTTATTTCATTCATATTTTCCGAGGATTTCATGTCTTACGTGAACATAAATGCACTTTCAATTCTTATGGGTTCACACTACAAAGCAAAACAACCTGAAGACGAGGTTGTGGACAAACGCCCATGGCTTCCACAACTCACATCACACACCAAGCATTAACACACCATTAACTAAGGTAACGACTCGACTACTCGACATCCTGCTAAACTAAGGGAAGGACTCTACACTACTCGTATCCCTGAGCTGGCTCCTCGGGATCTTCCTCATTATTGAGGCTGCCTTCTGACTCCGCTTTGGGTGGGGAGGCTGCTGGTGGAGAAGTGCGACGACGCCTGATCGCCCGGCGATCTGGGGAGTCAGGAGTCCATGTGTCATTCACGGTGACACACCGTTCATTCCGATCTCCTCTTTCTCTCGCCCTCAAGCAGGCTCGAAGTAACGCCTGGGTTTCCTTCAGGGTGTCACGAACATCCTGAAGCTCCTGCTGACACTCTTGCAGTCGAGTGCTGAGCATAGCGGCATCCTCCAAGCACAAGTCCATGTGCTCATGGGAAGTCCCTTGCTGCACTGGCGGGTACTTGTAATCCGTTGTACCACTCTCACCCTGGAGGACATACATGTACTCAGTCCTGTCCAGGTGGCGACGATAGATGTGACTCTGACAGGTGATTGCCTCCCATACGACATCCTTCTCCGCATCGACCTGTGTCGCTCGACAAGCCGGAGAGCGGTGGATCTTAAGCAGCTGATTTTCGTGGATAATCCTCATCTCTGAACTCCATTCTTCCCTCTTCTCACGGATGGTCCGGGTGGAGCTATAGTGTATGATTAGCTTGCCCGTATTGCTGGCGGCTTGTAGCATGCGTCGAAGATGGCGCAACAAGCCTCCTACTGCCAATCCGTAGGAAAGGTACATCACCGGATGGCTCTCCTCTCTTTGGGCAAGGGCAACTACGGGAACTCTCCCTACGGTGGACTTGCGGGTGGTGCGGATCATGCGAACCATCTAAAACATAAAGCATTTAAACTTAAGTCAGATAAAATCTTAAACAAAAATCCTATTTTGAATAAAAGTTGAGGTAAGATGGAGAAAGTGACTCCATTAAATAACACTTTTTAACCCACACCTTGTAAAATAGTTTTTAAGAAAATAGGGTCCTTAAATATGTCCATTTCTACCTAGGTCCACGTTCCTACGGGCAACCTTGACTCTGATACCACTTCTGTCACACCCGGTTTCTCCGAAAAA
The DNA here is from genome assembly GCA_030760725.1 of Neostapfia colusana. NCBI lineage: Eukaryota > Viridiplantae > Streptophyta > Magnoliopsida > Poales > Poaceae > Neostapfia > Neostapfia colusana. Next base: position 26,623,571 of record JASWHV010000011.1, read on the forward strand.
CAACCAAGTGAATATCACATGTATGCCAGGATCATTTTCTCATACATGTGATGACAAATAGTGAAGCATCATTTATTACAAGCCAGGTGTCAAATATAAATATGTCTTAGAACGCATACGTCTCGATGGACGATAATAAGTTCATAACATGTAAATAAAATAGCAGCGGAATATTATTCTTGTGGGCTCCGTCTTAGGCGTTGCCCGGGGGACTCCATGAACCTAGAATCCTTCTTCGGGTCCGAAGTCTTGATCATTAAACACCACATCATCCCCTTGACCTGAACAGCAATTTAAACCAACAAATATGCAAGGTTGAGTACCATTGGTACTCAGCAAGTGTAGGAAAGTTATGTCATGCATGGCTAGAGCAAGGAGAGGTTGAACTCATGGTTAAAGCACTACGCAATTAATACCTACCACCTTAGCTTATTAAGCACCTACATTTCTACACAGGTGAAATAGTCCCAATCTCCCATCCCATCATCATAATCAAATAACCATAACATCATTTCCAATGTTAAGCTCCCCGCTTAACATCCACAACTTCCAAAGTCATCATCCTATAATCATGAATAAGTGCAAGCCGCTCTTGACCGTGAGCACGGCTATCATGATAGTTTTAACTCTGCAGAGTTTTCACCACTGTACCCAAATGTAGTGATTTCATCCCCCGTTGTCGGGTGGACTAAAAGAACCTCCATTATGCAAGTGGCTACGAACCACATTCACATTTCCCAGGTGTGTAGCAAGGAGATCACTACGAAGCCTTTACAAAGGGATTCCCGACGAGCGTGGGCCCACTGAGGTTTCACCCTAACAGCATACAAGAGGCTCCAACCCCGGTGCAGTGGCCCCCTCTTGAGCCTTGCAGTTCATATGGTAGTCCAGCTGACACCTACTCCCCGCACCATCCAACACACCCATACTACGCAGGGGATACACTTAATTAATTGGCCAAGCTGCCCCATCTCAGCATGTGGTTGGCACGGTAAAGCCAGGTTACATGCTCCATGAACCGGTCCTTAGGATCCAGGCAAGTACTAAATACAAACCCGAGTCTCGTGCACCAAGCACCAACCAAATCATCCAACTTGCCTCGATCCCTACCTCTACATAGCTCATAATATCTCAATCAAGAGTAAGGTAAATAAGTTGATGATCTCATATCCCACTTATCCCATTCTAAGCATGGCTAAGCATAAGTAATATGAATGAATGACATAGTAAAATAAATCCCAACCCAAGCTACAAGGAAACAAGATAATGCAATTCTAGGGAAACTTCCTAGCATGGGTTTCATATTTCAATTGACAATGCAAATAATTATATCTACATATCCTAGCATAGGATCAAAGTGGTCAAGGATACTTGCCTTCTTCCTGCTGCTCTGGGAATGGATTGTCCTGATCTTGGAAAGGAAGAACTTGCTCTGGAGCAGGTTCTACTCATACCATCACACATAGCAAAAGAAAACAACAATCCATAAGACATAGTTCACACTTTCACTTCATACAAACCACACATTCATTTATGAAAGTCATTCACATTTCTATGTGTTGTGGTTACTCTATGTGTGTTGATTTTTGGGCTTACATGCACTTTTAAACATGTGCATATGATTTCTAACTTTTGTATTCAGATTTATATTTGTACAATATATATGAATTTCCAATTTAAACAAATTTCTTATATTCAATTAATACACATCTTAGCTACCAAGTAGGCATGGAAGGTATTTTCCTACTCCAAATGGGTTTTCAGATCTTCTACCAAATCCTAAACTGAAATCATTGGGTTTTGGAGATTTCATTTATCATTTTCTAGTTATGCATACCTATTTTCCTATATTTTAAGATTTATTTTCTATACCTAATTGTGAACTTTATTATGAAAATAGTAAGACACATCATCTAAACAGAATAGATTCTGATCTAAAATAGTAAATAATATATTTTTGAACTTCTCCTCTGATGTGAACTATTTTACATTTATTTACAAATATTCAGAATTATTTCCTAGCCTAAAATGTGTTTCTAGATCAAATAAACATGAACACACCCAAACAGATTTCATCTCAGCCTAAAATTTATTTTTAGCTCATTCTAAAATTTTCCAATTGTTAGTGTAGTTTAAACTTGAATTTACAATGTGTGTGCCTCACCCTTTTAAATTTAAATCTTATGTACATATTCAAATTCCTAAATTTAATATTATATAAGGTTAAAAAGTAAACTCACCCCACTACAGGGTCTATTATATTATTTCATAAATTTCCAGGGGTCTAACTACACCTAACAGAGGTGTTTTCCTAATTTTTATTAAGTCCAGGGGCTAAAACTGATTTTTAATTGAATTTACATGAAGTTCTGAAGTTCCAGGGGCTAGATCAGAAGTTTCCAGGGCTAGCTCGTATTTTCCGAGATCCCCAGGGGTAGCGCGTAAGAATCCTGGCCTTGATAACGCGGGCTGACGTGGACCGTCCGATTTAAAACAGACGGCTGAGATTATAACGTCGAACCGGTACGCGGGGATTTAAATTCTACCGTGCGATTTAAAATAGACGGCGCACAAGCGGCCACGTCACTCTGATCGAGCGCGGGCGGCGCTGCCCGGCGGCGTGCGGTGGCGGGAGGCGGCGATCTCGCCGGAGAGCTTCGGATCTTCGTAAATTCTTCCTAAAACTGGGATTTTATGGCATAGATCGGTAGAGGGGAGGTCGGGGATCTCACCTCGGGGGTTTTCTTGAGCTCGGAGGTCCTGGAAAGCGGTCGGCGATGAGGTCCGAGGTGAATTCACGGCGAGGCTCGTCGGCTGTGTTTGAAGCGCAAACCAATGAGTTTTCTGCACCTGCGTGGTTCCCCGGAGGCGGTGGATCAAGATCAGCGCGTTAGATCAGAAATCCCAAGCGAAGATCGAGCGAAATTGGCCGGAGAAACTCGGGTGCTCACCGGAAAGAAAAGCAGCTGATCATGGGTGAAAATCGGGAAGATGCCGGTGTTTATATAGCCGGGGAGGGGCGGCGTTCGGTTGTGGTCGAGTTTGCGTCGTCCAGAACCGAAATTCGGCTGGGATACGCGAGTATCCGGGGCGGTTTTGATTCGGAGGTGAGAAGAGTCCCGGCCGGCCGAGAGCGGACGTGAGGAGGAAGAAGGATGGCGGGCCCCGCGTGTCAGTGGGAAAGAGGGGGGGGGAGGGCGCGGCTGCGGGGTGGCGCGTGGTGAGTGGGTCGGCTGGTGGGTTTCGGCCCACTGGCCGGGGAGGTTTATTTTTTCTTTTTCTTTTCCTTTTTCATTTCTGTTTTGAGTTTAATTTGAATTCCAGTTTGAATTTGAATTTTTTTTGCACCACATGCAATACGTCCAAAATTTTTTAAATTCCCCTCTTAACAGGTTTTGGGGGTGTTACAGCAACTTTCACTCGGACTACTACAGTTTGGTGTACCTCCAAATGAAAACTCCAGTGGTCCGCAGCCAATGGATCGACTGGACATATTTTCAAAGGAAGAGATGTGAAGCCTTTGAGGAGGTAATAGAGGCTGCAGAGAGACACAGACTCAAGGACTTGCTCTCCTTCAGATACAACTGGAATGATGAGATCATCACCCAGTTCTTTGCAACTTGCCACTTTGCCAACGATGGAGAAGATAAAATGACTTGGATGACACATGGATCCAAGTACACATTTTCCTATGTTGAATTTGCCAGACTGCTGCACCTTGAGGACACCGGCAGTAATGAGATTGTGATTCACAATCTTGGTGTTGTGGAGAAGGACAAGATGGAATTCCTCTATGATACTCGACTCCCATACAATCCTCCCTCAACCAAGAACATGAAGCCCTTCTTCATTGTTCTCAACAGAGTGCTCCGGAAGACCATTGCTCCAAAGGATGGAGATGCCAGGAGTGTCCAAGGTTACTTGAGAACCTTGGTGAAAGTAATCAGCAGGAGGAGAAAATTTGATATCTTCGATTACATTTGGAATAACATGGTGAACATATCCTGCACACCAAACCGTTCCTTTGGCTATGCACCATACTTGAAGTTCATGATTGAAAAAGTCACAGGAATTGAGTTTATGAAGGATGTAGAGCACACTGCTCTAAGTCCTTAGAAGCCTCCTCAAGCCTCTCTCCCAGCTGCTCCCTCACCTGGCTCACCTGAAGAACATCCAGAGAGAGCTCAAGAAGATGCAAGGCCTTCATCCAAGACTAGGGCCCCTGCTCACAAAGGGTCCCCTAGTGGGATTATGAAGTATTTGGCTCTGCTATCTTTGGTTCTTGCCGCAAAACTGAGGTGAAGCTTCATAAGATGAACAAGGCAAGAAAAGAAGAAATGAGATACATGAAGGCCAATGTCAAAGCAATATGCAAAAAACTGGAGATTGAGCCCATTGGATCTCCAGTCATCTCACAGGACTCCGCATCTGACATCACAGAGCTTCTTCCTCTCTCTCCATCAGAGCGTGCCTACTTTGGCTCCCGGGGCACGACGATTTGTTCTCCTCCTCCTCATCCTCCTCCTCCTCCTCCTCCTCCTCCTCCTCCTCCTCCTTCTCCTCCTCTTCCTCCTCCTCAGCCTAATTATGAAGACGAAGAAAGGACTGACAGCGAGGAGTAAGCCAGCGACGACAAGTAGATCCCTCCTCTCCTTCTTTCTGGTGCCTTGATGCCAAAGACGTAGAGATTGAGGGGGAGTCTTATGTTGTAGGTTCTTCATTTTGTGTCCTAGTTTAAGAAGTTGGCTTTTGTAAGACTTGTGTTATCATTATGCTTTTGGACATGTGCTGTGAAATGATGACTATGTTATGCTTATGATTAATGGTGTATGTTTAAAATTGCTATGTAGGCTTGAGACTCTTGATGATGTTATGTTTATGCTTATTATGATATTCACATCAAAATTATTGCTCACACACATAGTTTTGCACCCCACCATAAAGAGTGCACATATGTCATATGTCTATATTGCCTATTTTGCTCAAAGCTCATATGTGCACACTTATAAAAATCTGAATTTTTTATCATATTTGTGTGATCTCAATTGGTTGTCATCAATCACCAAAATGGGGGAGATTGAAAGTGCATATAGGCATCCCTTGTGGGTTTTGGTTGATTTATGACAAACAAATGAGACCCTAACAAAATCATTGAGATGAGCGCAGGTTTTTAAAGAAATTAGGAAGAAAGCGCAAAAAGAAAGGAGAATGAGGATCTAAAATGATAAGAGCTCAGGAGCTGAAAATATTAGATTACTTAGTGTGGAGTGTGTTGGAGAAACACGCCCCAAGAGCTCAAGTGAAAGAAATCACACTAACTGCACAAAAATCAGCATGTGTGGACTAGTCCGATGTCAACCGAACTAGTCTGATTTCTCTCTGACTAGAAAACGGACTAGTCCGATATGGACCGGACTAGTCCGATTTGTCTCTGAGTAGACAACAGACTAGTCCGCACTCTTACGGACTAGTCCGGTATCTCACAACACTTAGGGTTTTCCACACGCCGCACACCGGACTAGTCCGGAGTCCCCCACGAACTAGTCCAGACATCGCAAACCCTAACGGTAACCTTTGGAAACCCTAGTATAAATAGAGGTGTATGGCCATACTACCACAATTGTCGACCCCCTGTGCTGTCACACCTTCCAAGAGCCCAAAATTCACATATCTCCACACATTCTAACCCTAAAAGGATCAAATCTTTGAGGATTAGCAATTGATCAAAGGAGAGACTTGTTGTACACATCTTGAGCTCTTGGGTTTGATCTCTCGCACACTCTTGTTCATTTATTGTTCATCTTTTGAGTGTGTTTGGTGGTATTCATTCATTGTAATTCTTGGGGAGCCCTCAACTTGTGAGAAGGCCCCTTGAACGATTTATTTGCCCTTTGTGATTAGTGGAAGAGAATCGGCCTCCGTGGCAATTCAACAAGGGTAGGGTTGGTGAAGACCCGGTCCTTCGTGGACTCCTCAACGGGGACATAGATTTCCTTCGTGGAATCGAACCTCATGATAAAATCTTGTCTCTTGCTCTTGTTCATTTATTGTTCATCATATTCTAGGGTTTATTTAATCTTGTTCAATTCACGTTGAAGCATTGAAACTAAAGTTGATATCTGTCATTCATTGTTTCACTATTGTAATACATCTAAGTTCCCAGTTAATTTCCTCTGCATAGGGTACTAGAAATGAAAATATTGATCAACCTTGATCTTTCTATGTAACACCCTCAAATTCATTTCCATGCATTGCATACAATTTTCATATAGAGAAACATTATAAAAGAAGTAGAAATGGAGAAAAGAATTGTACAAATGGAGGAAGGAACCATAGAAATGGAGAAAGAATCATAAAAATGGTGGGGAATGGGAAGAATATAGCTGAAATGAGCCAATTCCAATTTGTCGAAGTGCGCTGTCGACACTTCCCCCGGCCCCGCCAGACACGTGGCACCCTCGGAGCTCACCCCTGCGGAGGGAGTGAGGTCCGGCACCGCTGGACACGTAGCGTCCTCGGAGCTCACCCCTGCGGAGGGAGTGAGGTCCAACACTGCTGGAAACGTGGCAGGCTCGGAGCTCGCCTTTGTGGAGAGGGGAGGCCCGGCCCAGCTGGACACGTGGCGCCATCGGAGCTCACATCTGAGGAAAAGGGAGGTCCGGCCCCGCTAGACACGTGGCACCCTCGGAGCTCGCCTCTGAGGAGAAGGGAGGTCCGGCCCCGCTGGACACAAGGCGCCCTCGGAACTCGCCTCTGAGAAGATGGGAGGCCCGGCCCCGCTGGACGCATGGCAGGCCCGGGGCTCGCCTCTGAGGAGAGAGGGGAGGCCCGGCCCCCGCTGGACACGTGGCGCCTCCGGAGCTCACCCCTGCGGAGATGCGAGGTCCTTAGGCGGTTTTTCTCCTGTGCGCGGGGGTACCCAGTACTGAGGGTACCGACAGAATTTCACCAAATTTTCCCCACATTTGGGGGGACAAAATCCCCAAGGCTGCCGCACCTAACTGAAAAGATAACTTTGTTGAGATCCAAAATTTAGTTGGACTCTTATTTGAGCTCCAATTGGAGTAGGACTCCTCTTTTTCCCCTTATAAATAGAACCCAAGACCCCCCCCCCCTTGGCCGCAACCCCTTTCCCTTTTTCCCCCTCCCAAGTCGGCGACTTGGAGGCCCTAGCCCCCAACTCGCCGAGTTGGAACCCCTCCTCGCCGGAGTTCAGCCGCCGGTGAGCCCGCTGGCAAACCCCGTCAGGCCTCGCCGTCGCCGGAAAAGAGCCGACGATCATAAGGGAAGTAAGGTAGGTCTTCGTTACCCATCTTACGACGTCGTCGTTGTTTCTACGCATCCGTTTTCTTCGCTTCCTTCAAACAGAAACTTTTTCGTGTGGACAGGTCACATTTTGATCGGTTTTTTACGGTGGAATTGATCTAGATCTTGAGTCAAGATCATCACCACGTCCACACTTGATCTCTACACCCATGTTCATCATAAAACCCCATGAAAGCCCATTAAAACATGCAAGAACACGTACAAACTAGTTTAATAAAACAGCACCATAGGATTTACATTCATCTACACCATTAAATCTTGAGTAAAGTTTGTGCATGATGTTTGATTGCTGTAAATTTTGTATGTGTGTGGTCGTAAGTAGAAGGACAAGCTCAGGAAGCCATCTACGAAGAACTACGGCGCCAAGACTTCGAGACGCTCGAACAACAAGAACCACGGGAGCAAGGCAAGTGCCCCTTGACCATATTGATTCCATGTTTTGAAACTGTTTTGTTTGCGAAAACGTATATGCTTGAGTCAATTTGATGGGACACCCTTTTATAGGAGTTTACTTGTTTTGTTAACCATCCTTGTCGCCTAAAAGGTTGATGAGTCGGGTATGGTCATTTTTTCCTTTTTGCATCGCTTATCCTCGGGATACGGGAAGCTGAATTAAAACATGGTTAGCTACTGCACTCATATGAATAATGGTAATGAGAACTTGATGATGTTAATGAGCATGGAATCGGGGGAGATCTAGACAAGTTTGGTTCATGGATGTTATTGAATGAGATGGTGGTTTACTTGCCGTAGATCTATGGACCGGTTCATGCCAGCACATGCCAGGAAAATAGTGCCACCACAAGGCCAAATATGGGTGCGGCTTAGCTGACTAATTAGGTGTGTTGCATGCCTGTTATGGACCGTGGATGGCGCGGGGAATAGTAGTCGAGAGAGGACTGCCCTGGGAACTGCATGGTACGAGAGGGGGCCTGTGGGTGGGAGAATGGTGATTCGATCCTGCCGGTGAAACCTCAGTGAGTCCATACATCTAGTAGCCCATTTGTAAAGGCTATTTTGTGGTCTCTTGGCCATACACCGATGGTTGTGTACTGGTATAATGGAGGTTCTGCAGTCGCAGACGGGTGACGAAATCACAAACTTGTGGGTAAAGTGGTGCCAACTCTGCAGAGTGTAAAACTATCATGATAGCCGTGCTTCCGGTCACAAGCACCTGGCCAACTCACATGATTAGAGGAAAAACTTGGGATGGGTATTTGATATGGTTACGGTATGGTCTTTGGGATTGGTTTTGGAAATGTTTTGAGTCATTAAAATGAGTTTGGTTTCGGTTATATGAATATGAAATGGTTATGAATATTTATGACCATGAGATGAACTTGAGAAAGATTAATGGTTGGATGAGACTTGATAAGGTGTGAGTTATGATGAGAAAATGTTGCTGCATTACTTGATTATGATGGGATAAATTTCACCTAGAAATAGTTGCTGTTTTTACCATGTCTGTGAAATAAAATTTGCTTGCTGCAATGAGCCTTTTTATTTCCTACCTTGTTGTATGCTACATGTCATACTTTTCCCGCACTTGCTGAGTACGACATGTACTCACCCTTGCATTATCACATAAGCATCAGAAACAGGAGAGGAGTACTTCGAGGATCATGTGGAGTACTAGGCATACGAACTACCGTCAACATGCCTGTGGAGTTGAAGATGGAGCCTGCTGCTATTTAGTTATTTCCCCTGTCGTTTAGAGACTTCTGCTGCAAGAATAAGTTAGAGATTCATGAGTGAGACAAATGATTCGATGTAATAAAGTACTTAAACACTATTTATTCGTGGTTATATTATGAATTCAGTTTGTGGATTACATGTGTATGTGTGATGAACATCCTGGGCACACATATGCATTAACTTGGTTCTGGTTTCGGAACCGGGTGTCACAGATTGGTATCAGAGCCACGTTGACCGTAGGATGCAAGCCTAGGTAGAATGGACACTCTAAAACACATAGGAACACCCCTCTAAACTGCTATTTTCGAAAATTGATTGCTGCTGCATTTTTCTTGTCAATTCAGCCACCGCAAAGTACTATTTTCAGCCCCTCTTTTCTCTCTTTTGGACAGCAACACCTTTGCTTTTTGCTCCATAACTTCTGAAACTTTGGAGTTATTTCTCGCTTCTCTAAAGTTTCTCATATCCTATGTATAGATTCCGGTGATCAGGAGCACGACACGTATAAGTACTCGTTCACCACCACGTGGGAGTGCACTTAACCCCATTGAGGTGTCCGATGGACCACCCCCGTCACACGGCGGGAACAGCACCAGTTCATATGATTAAGTTTAGGATTCCCATTGAATAAGCTGTAATAGAAACGTTTAAATTGTAGCGTGAATAGGAGTGGTGTGTTGAACTTTTGTGATAATTGCTTGTGTTTTTGTGCTGGTGTGAGTTGTGGGACGCCTCGGCGAAGGTCCACATCCACACATAGTGGAGAGATGTGAGATGCTTCAGCATGTGTTCACATCCTCATATAGGCTGAAATTAATAAAAGAAGATATTTAGTTCATACACCTTAATGCATATAGTTGGGGGGATCAATCTAAACTCCTATTCTCTATTCTACTAAACTCTCTCTCACAGATGGTGAGGGAAAACGCCAGCCGTCAAAGGAGAAACATTCGTGGCAACCATGAACCACAAGAGGATGGCAACATTGAAGTTCCTGAAAATGCCAACCCCGGGGCTGATGCAAACAACCTTGAACGGTTGATGGCTATGCAGAACCAGCTCATGCAAACTATGATACAAACTTTGGGACAGCTGCAAGCCAACAACAACAACAATCCTAACCCCTTTCCTGCACCCGCACCGCCACCACCGCCACCACCGCCGGCTCACAACAGATTGGGAGAGTTCATGAGGACTCGACCGCCTACTTTTGCACAAGCTAATGATCCCATGGAGGCTGATGATTGGTCGAAATCTATGGAAAAGAAGCTTGCTATTGTTCAGTGCGATGATCGGGAGAAAGTTCTCTTCGCATCGCACCAACTTATGTGAGCAGCCGCTGACTGGTGGGACGCTCTTTGCAATGCTCATGTTAACCAGGAGACTATCACTTGGGCGGAATTCAAGGAGAGTTTCCGCTCTCGTTACGTCCCTGCTGGAGTCATGATGCTAAAAAGGCAAGAGTTCGAAGGTCTCCGCCAAGGAAAGAAGAGCGTGAATGAGTACCTCAACAAGTTTACGCAGCTGTCAAGGTATGCTCCCGAAGACGTCAACTCGGATCAAAGGAAACAATACTTGTTCATGGGAGGATTGAACAATAAGATCCAAGTTCAGCTGCTCAACAACGATTATGCGAACTTCCAGAAGCTAGTCGACAAAGCTATAGTGGTTGAGAGCAAGATCCGTGAGATCGAGCAAGAGGGCAAGAGGAAGATGCCATACCAGCCACAAGGGAGCAATGTACCTTCCCGTTTCATGCCACCAGATGCACCACAGTATGGCTCGTCCGCTTCTACTTACCGCCCTGCGAACCCACCTCGCCCAAATCAACCACCGCAGAACCGTCCTGTTATGCAAGCACCTCGTATGCCTTTGGCTCCTGCGCCCCGTACCAACATGGGCGCCTATGCTCAAAACCAGCTTCGCCCCAACGTTCCTGCTGTTTTGAACAACAAAGCATGGTTTTCATGCGGAGAGGTGGGACACTTTGCAAGTTAATGCCCGAAGAAAGGCCTTGGACAGCCGACCAACGCACCAAAACAGAACCCACGGCCAAATGGAGGAGCTACGCAAGGTAACCGTGGGCAGCAGAACTACGCTCGTGGCAACGTGAATCATGTCTCCGCTGAGTAAGCGTAACAAGCTGAGGACATCGTGATTGGTATGTTCCTTGCCAACTCCAACCCAGCCACTGTTTTATTTGATTCCGGAGCATCGCATTCATTCATATCATCCAAGTATGTTACCAAGTATAATCTGCCCATATCACACATGAAAGACACTATGTTGGTTAATTCTCCTGGTGGAGAGATGAGGACTAATATAGTATGTCCAAAAGTAAATCTTAAAATAAGGGGGTAGACTTTCTTGCAAACCTTATTGTCTTGGATTCCCAAGGGACTGATATAATACTTGGAATGGATTGGTTAAGCAAGCACAACAGAGTAATTCAATGTGCTGAGAGGAGCGTGCAGTTGACAAATAAGCACGGTACTCATATTGAGTTCGAGTCAGCCCAACCAACAACCGAGAAGGCAGCGTTGAACCACGTCGAAGAAGCAACACTGGAAAGCATTCCGGTGGTTCAAGAATTTTCAGATGTGTTCCCGGAAGAACTTCCAGGTATGCCACCTGACCGGGACATTGAATTTGCCATTGATTTAGTACCTGGAACTGCACCTATAGCGAAAAGGCCATATAGGATGCCCGCTAATGAACTAGTGGAACTTAAGAAGCAAATTCAGGAGCAGTTAAAAAAGGGTTTTATTCGCCCAAGCTCGTCACCGTGGGGAGCCCGCGTGCTCTTCGTAGACAAGAAGGATGGGACCCAAAGGATGTGTGTGGATTATAGGTCTCTCAATGAGGTGACGATCAAGAATAAATACCCGCCGCCCCGAGGAGCTGTTCGACCAAATGAAAGGTGCCCGAATTTTCTCCAAGATTGATCTTCGGTCAGGATATTTCCAGCTGAAGATTAAGCCCTCCGACATACCCAAGACTGCATTTCGAACATGGTATGGTTTGTATGAATATATCGTTATGTCTTTTGGGTTAACGAATGCACCCGCATACTTCATTAACCTCATGAATAAGGTCTTCATGGAGTACTTGACAAGTTCGTCATGGTTTTCATCGACGATATCATGGTGTATTCAAAAAGCGAGGAAGAACATGAAGAACATTTGAGATTGACATTGCAGAAACTGTGAGAGCATCAATTGTATGCCAAGTTCAGCAAGTTTCAATTTTGGCTAAAGGAGATATCGTTCCTAGGCCATATCATCTCCGAGGAAGGAGTATCTGTTGATCCCGGAAAAGTGGGAGATGTTCTGAGGTGGAACCAACCACAGAATGTGAGAGATATTCCGAGTTTCCTTGGGATGGCTGGATACTACTGACGGTTCATCAAGGATTTCTCCAAAATAGCGAAGCCTATGACTGAATTGCTAATGAAGGGGAAAGCATTTCAGTGGACACCAGTGTGCCAAGAAAGCTTTGAGGATCTCAAGAAAAGACTAACCACAGCGCCGGTTTCGGTATTGCCTGATGTGAGCAAGAGTTTCGATATATATTGTGACGCATCAAGACAAGGGCTTGGATGTGTGCTCATGCAGGAAGAACAAGTGGTAGCCTATGCGTCGAGACAACTAAAGAAACATGAGCTGAATTACCCCACACATGACTTGGAACTTGCAGCCGTTGTACATGCCTTGAAGATTTGGAGGCATTATATCCTTGGCCACCGATGTGAGATCTATACGGATCACAAAAGCCTCAAGTATATATTCACGCAAACGGATCTGAATTTGAGGCAACGTCGATGGATGGAACTCATCAAGGATTATGATGTTGGAATCAATTATCACCCCGGAAAGGCCAATGTAGTAGCTGATGCATTGAGCCGAAAGGGAGCATGTCACCAACTCACGGTTCGGGAGCTACCGCCCGAGCTGCGCAAGGAGTTCAAACGGTTACATCTCGGGTTCTTGAATGAGATGGAAGTGATAGAACTCAACTCTTCGCTGGAACAAGAGACACGAGATGGACAAACAACGGATGAGGAAATCAGGGAAATCAAGGAAAGAATCCGACAAGGCATAGAAAAAGATTTCAAGGAAGACGAGAAGGGCACGCTTTGGTTAGGGAAAAGGATTTGTGTGCCTAACGTGAAGCACATCCGCGACACAATATTAAAGGAGGCATATGACTCACCTTATTCCATACATCCCGGCTGTACAAAGATGTACAAGGACCTGAAAACTTGCTATTGGTAGGATGGTATGAAAATGGACATAGCTTAATATGTTGCCTTGTGCGACACGTGCCAACGGGTGAAGGCCGGACATCAAAGACCCGCTGGACTGTTGCAGCCATTGAAAGTACCCGAGTGGAAGTTGGAAGACATCAGTATGGATTCCATCGTCGGATTGCCACGTACTCGGTCGGGTTACGACTCCATTTGGGTTATGGTGGACCGATTGACGAAAACAGCCCATTTCCTTCCTGTTAGAACCACGTACCGCGTTGCAGAAGTAGCCGAGCTGTATATGGAGCAAATCATGTGTCGCCATGGAGTTCCGAAGAGGATAGTTTCAGATCGGGGTTCTCAATTTACCTCTAGGTTCTGGAAGAAGCTGCATGAAGCCATGGGTACACGGCTAAATTTTAGCTCCGCTTATCACCCGCAAACTGACGGGCAAACTGAGAGGACAAATAAAAATTTTGGAAGCCATGTTGAGAGCTTGCGCCTTAAAACATGGGCGTAGTTGGGATAGGAGCTTGCCGTATGCTGAATTCTCATACAACAACAGCTATCAAGCCAGCTTGAAGATGTCACCTTTCGAAGCATTATATGGTAGACGGCGTAAAACACCGCTGTTCTGGAATGAGATCGGAGAGAGCCAAGTGTTTGAACCTGAAGTGCTGCAAGACGCCAAAAAGCAAGTCCAAACGATACGAGAAAATTTGAAGGCTGCTCAGTCATGACAAAAAGGTTATGCGGACAATAGGCGAAGAAGATTGACCTTCGAAGTAGGAGACTTTGTGTACCTTAAGGTATTGCCTATCCGAGGCCAACGACGTGAGGTGGACCCGTCAACCGAGACAGGCCACTCGCCCGGGAATCGCATTGGGTGGTGCCGTGTTGTGCAGCACCCAACAGCACACATACAAGGAACAATGTATTACATAAAACAATAGCGGAAGCTTACAAGTTTTTCTTTGTAAATATTTTACATCAAGTAACTACAGCGGAAGTCTATATCAACTCACGTCGACTAACTAAAAGCACTCGAGATGAAGTCCAGCCCGCGGACTCCTCTCGATAGCATCACGAAGACAACAGCAGCGGCTGGGTTCCCCATGTGTTACCTGACTCGGGAGTCCCCGAGTGTCACCGGACAACCTTCTTTTCAGCATCGTTGTTAACCTGCAAAACCACTTATATAGCAAGCATGAGCACATAGGCTCAGCAAGTCTGACCCGTCTCTCCTAAACAAGAAACTCTACATGAACCATGGTTTCAAATGGGTCGGCTAGATTTGCATAAAGGACTCGCCTAAAGTTGATCCTTAACTTTCATATTTTAAGCCTCATTGTGCAGACCTTGAGCCGAAAAGCATCGCAACTCCACAATCAAACAAGAAACGCTTTGTTGCGATGCTCCTTGCACAGCGTGAAAGTAAACTTTAATGAGCCTATCTCTGATTCAATCATGGTTGCAATACAAGTTATAGCACAGCCTTATCAAGTTCAAAGATAAACACTTCCAATTGTTACTACGTCAAGACGCAGTGGGCAAGTATGCTCATATGACTGTGAGCGACGGTGATTCGAATCAGTACACGCCCGGACTACACGACACGTACACCCGTACTCCGAGTTGCCGGCAGCAACCTCGACTGACGTTGTACGCGGCCACCTTTCCCAAGATCTTCCACATTGGACGCAGTCCAACTGCCCCGAGTACGCAAGATCCCTCAAGGTACATACCCGCTGTGGTATGTTCTTGAGCAAGGTACCTCCTGCTACCCTGACGCCGAAAGCCTAAGGCAGTTGGAAAAGTTCCACTATGGATCTCCCAAGGTACATCGGTTTCCTGGGTCCCATATAGCCGGTATGTGCCCGGTACACAACTCAAACTTGTCCAACAGGGCCAAGCACGGACGGGCCTTAACCGACACAGGCAGGGCTATGCACGCACGGCCTGCAACCTGCTGCATCTAAACCTCCCTGCCTGGTCTCCATTTCTTATGTGTGAACTTTCCTCATCTTTTCTAATTCGGACCCGTTCCGAGTAAACCAGCCCTAAACTCGCGAGTAGATTCCAACTACTCGACTTCTACCGAACCTTTCCTACTAACATTAGCGTAGCCAAATCCACTCGAGGAGTTGCTATTCTACCCTTTCTCTCTTAGGTATTTCTGGTCATGCAAGTGGGATTTTCAATATCATCTAGAAGTAATGCAATCAACGATGCAAAGCTATGATCTCTACAAATGAAAATGCTTTATAAAACGGTTCAAATGCAAACCGGGGCTTGCCTGTTTTGCAGGTGACTAAGGTTACAATCAGTTGGTGATGATCACTTGGAGCTTGATCACTGGTTTTCCTCCCTCCTTGATCTTCACTTCAAGTCCTTCTCACCTTCTTCACGTATATGCTACACGATATGATCATGCATATGTATTTAATTGAAAAGCTTTTGCTCACAAGATCTAGTGACAGTTTTAAAACTGGAACTCTGTTTAAGAATTTAAAATGACACTGGTGCTATTGGTTTGGGTTGAGCTTAAACACTAAGATCAATTGTTAAGTGCTTTTCCCACTTAAGTGTTGATCACCTTAAGAGGTTACCTATGACAGTGGTGATCCTGAGCTCCAATGGAGCTGGGAATTTTCATGTGAGTTCCTGGTCACAAGAAAGTTCTATGGACCAAAATTTAGCACTTTTCATAGAGTGGTTTATTCAGAATAATTCTCTAAGTGTTTAGTCAAAGATGAATTAATTCTGAGGTAACACCCATGTTCATGTCAAACTTAGTGAACCACAATTTCAAATATAGTTCATAGAGTCTACATGAATTTTCCTAGGATTTTTGGAGCTAAGAATTTCACAGAACTGAATTTACAAGTTTTGGAAATTCTCTGAAAATGTTTCTGTATTCATTTGAATACAGGAACTTACAATCTGAATTACCCTGATAAATTCAACTCCAAATGAGCTGAAATTGTTACAGGAGTCTAATAACACCCTAATGAATATTCTGGCAAAATTTGAGGATTTTTGGATAAACCAAACTCCCTCTAAAGTTCTTTTGCTGAAAAGCTTTGAAGAATTTTCCAGAATTAAATATAGACTTTCATACAAATTGGGTTGCATATTTGGATAGAGTTTGTCAATCTGAATCTAACCCAATTTGAATCACTAAATTTTGAGGTTCCTAGCAAAAGTGATGATCTTCTAAAGTTTGGGGAAAAATCTGGGATTTGAATAAATCCGGGAAATGTTTAAACCTGACTGTGGGACCAGGGGCACGTGTCAGTCACCGGGAGCGCGCCACACGGGGTCACAGGGTCATTTCCCGCGCTGTTGCAAACGATCCCGCGCCACAGAATATCCAGCCCGCTCCCTTGAGCCGCTGACAGGCGGGACCGGCGAGGTCGTCTTCAACCTCCCGCTCCCGCGCGACCACGCCGCCAGGCTCGCCGGAGAAGCTCTGGAATCAGTCGTCCGGCCACCTCTGTCGATGAAACTCGCCGCCAGCCCCTAACTCAACGCGAGGAACACGCTGATGGGGTTTTCTTGAGCTGGCAGGGCCCCCAAACTAGCCCGCGACGGTGCAACGGTTCGGACTAAGTCCGGCGACGTCGCCCCGACGCCCTAAGCCTTCTAGGCTTCAGTTTCCAAGCTCTAGAGCACCGGCAGACGCTAAGGATCATCGACATGGGACTACAATGGCTCGGAAACGGTTCTAAATTAGGGTTCACCGTGCACCCGCACCTTCCCGCCATAGCCGCCGTCGTAAAAAGTGAAATTGCACCGTGCACAGTGTGTTTCATGTGAGGCTTTGTGAAGAAGAAAGGTTGCTACACCAGTCTAGGTTCTATGTGCGAAATTTGCAGAGCTCTAAATGAATATAACTCGAGAATTTCATGGATTCATACCCATGGGTCAGTTTTCACCGGCCGGAGGAGATTTCCAAAATTCATCGACCAGAGGCGAAGACAAGCTCTGTGCTTCGGGTGGAAGCTGCACGGAGCTCCTGCGCGCTCAAAAATGGCCTCGCTTGGTCGTGACAAGCTCTGGAGGAGGCTGTCCACGGAAGCACGTCGCCGCCGGGGTGTTCGGCTGCCGCGGGAGCTCGAAGTTCTCGGCGTAGGCTGCACGAACACACTGGGTGATGGATCAAGGAGGTCGTGGAGACGTTGGTGGTGTTGTTTTGCTGCTCAGAGGCGCTGCTCACTTGCTCTGCTCGAGCACCTGAGCGATCGAAGAAGAGCGGCCGCGTTTCTGTCTCTCGGTGCGAGGAAGAGAGGAAACGGCGCCGTGGCTTCGGTTTTAAGACGGGAGAGGGCGCGAGGCGGTAGCTGCCGACGTCCAGCAGCTCTCCAGCGCGAAGTGGAGCCAACAGGAGGTGGCTGCCGCCGTCCCTCGGTGTCGCCCCGAGAGGAATCGGTCTCGATCGTTGCTTCGTGTGGGAGGAGAGCAAATGAAGACTGGGGACTGAAGATCTTTTGCAATTTCAGTACTCCCAATGACATGTGGGTCCCACAAGTCAGTCCTCCTTATCTCCTCTAAAATATCTCCCCAATTTGAATATTGAGTGAATTCAATTGTGGGAATTCAAATCTGGTATGCATTTGGATAATTGGGCAAGTTTCATCCAAATTCAAATATGCATTTGAATTATTTGTCATTTAAAGTCCATTTTGCAAAATGGGTTGTAAACTATTTTCATAAATCATGAAACTTTGCACACCCCCTAATTTGGACCCAAGGAATTCAAATATGAAATCTGATTTTTATTTTGGCTACTGCAAATGAGATTTTCAGCACAACAGTTTTGAATTTCATTGTGTTGTTCTCATTTGAGTTTGAACAATTGTTCCAAATCTGCGTTCTGTTTTCTCACACCTATGGGAACTTCCCATCTTTGTTTCAGACCCCTCTTGGGTTCCAAGTTTTCAAATAAACATTTGAACTTGTGTGAAGAAAAACCCTCATGTGTGTTATCACATGTGGAAAAGTTTTTTAACAAGTCCCAAATCTCTCCCATATGAAACAAAACTTTGCAAACAAGTGTTTCTTTGTATTCATACTTTTTGGGACCTTTACATTCCTCCCCCCTTAAAAAGGAATCTCGTCCCAAGATTCAAAAGAAGAACGAGGTGGGAGGTAATTACAAGGTTTACGACAAAAGCTCCGGATAGTTCTTGCGGATGTAATCTTCGGATTCCCACGTCAAATCTTCCGGGGTATGATTACTCCAAAGGACTTTGTAAAATTTCAAAGTCCGGTTCCGGGTGATCCGGGTCTTTTCGTCGATAATCTGTACAGGTTGCTCGACGTAGGTGAGATCTGGCTTCAACTCGTCAATGTCTTCAGTGCGGATGGCAGCGGTAAACTTAATACATTTCCGCAGCTGAGACACGTGGAATATGTCGTGAATACCGGCAAGGCTTGCCGGTAGTTCCAGCCGGTAGGCTACAGTTCCGCACTTCTCCGTGATAGTAAATGGACCGATGAATCGGGGAGCAAGTTTCCCCTTGACACCGAACCGATGAATCCCCATCATCGGAGACACACGAAGATACACGTGCTCTCTGACTTCGAAATGCAGCGGTCAACGTCTCTGGTCCGCGTAGCTCTTTTGACGAGATTGGGCAGCTTTGAGGTTCTCCTGTATTATCCGAACTCTCTCTTCGGCTTCATTGACAAGATCAACCCCGAACGTTACTCGTTCACCGGATTCGCACCAATTCAATGGTGTACGGCACTTCCGGCCGTATAGAGCTTCATATGGTGCCATTTTGATGCTCGTCTGATATCCGTTGTTGTACGAGAACTCCGCCAGCGGTAAGTCATCATCCCAGCTCTTACCGTGGTGGATGGCACACACTCTCAGCATATCCTCTAATATTTGATTCACCCTCTCAGTTTGCCCATCGGTTTGAGGGTGATACGCAGAGCTCCTAATCAACTTTGTCCCCAAGGATGCATGTAGCTGCTCCCAGAAACGGGCTACGAACAGCGATCCTCTATCTGACACAATGGTACGGGGAACTCCATGTAAGCACAAGATCCGTGCTATGTACAGCTCTGCATACTGCCTTGCGTTATACCTAGTATGCACAGGGATGAAATGTGCTGATTTGGTTGTAAGGGCCTCAGTCTTGGCACACACTTGAAGTATTCATGACCACGACACACACCTCATTTGAGGGAAGATGATGAACACAAATGAGGAGCATGTAACCACCATCAACATGCTCATTAGAGAACAAACTCACATATTGCAAAAGTGGTATTTCCCACATGTGATATAGGTGGGCTGGACTTATGAAAACTCCTACATATTGCTAAGGATGTCCATGCCAAGTTTCACCCAAATTCAAAACCTTTTTGAGGTCATTTTGGGTATAGATAGAAAGAGGACAGTTTGAAACCACATTCAAATTCAAACTGTTTTTATCCCATGAATTTAAAAATGGGAGGCATATTCTTATTCAGCACATTTTTGTGAGCTCACACACCAATTTTCACTCTGTTTGGAGTTGATCTTGACATGAGCTAAGTGGGACGAATTCAAACTTTATTTGAATTCAAAACTGAACTTGTGCTGAAATTCACTCAAACCGAACCCAATTTGAATTCTATTCAATTCAAATGGCTCAGGGGTGAATAATTTGAATCACCAGGGGTATTATGGGGCTCACTGTTTACAACAGTGATTAGGAGTAAATTTCAGAGGTTAAAACCCCGGGTGGGACCCACATGTCATAGAGGGAAGAATGAGAAACTTGCACCCAAAGTCAGAGTCTCGGTGGGAAATTCCGCCGAGCAGCTGTCGGCTGTGCCACCGAGCAGCTACCGGCGCCACCAGCTGCTTCCCTCTCCGCGCGTTGGCGCCCACGGCGGCTGGCTCGCGCCCCTGCGCGACCGGCACCGCCTCAGCCGAACAGGAGTCGGCCGGCTTTATCTTCTCGCGGGCAAACCTGAGCAGCGGCATTGTTTCTCGCCGCAGCTTTCTGCTCAATCGGGAGAACCGGCAAAACCATCTCCTCCTTCGTCCCTGAGCTGCTAGACAGCCACCTGAGCTCGCACTCCACCTCTCCAACGCCAGAAACCTCGAGCTCCGACCTCCTTTGCCCAAAGACGATCGCCACCACGGCGACCTAGCCTCAGCCGAGAGTCAGGCGCCCGTGGGCAGCGTTCCACAGGTGTTTTCACGGTCCAGCGAGAGAGGCAACAGGAGCGCGCGACCACCGTGCTGCTCTCCTCCAAGTTTGGAAGCCAACCGTGAAGAATCCGCAGAGAATTTCCAGTTTTTGCTCCGGCGACCGTAAACCGAGCTTCCGGTACGGTTTCTTTAAATTCTCGCTCTATGATCTTTCGGAGGTCATCAAATCTTGCACATAGACGCTGGACTAGCCGGCGATCAAGTTCTTTTCTGCATCCGTAGCGTGAAACTGTCTAGGAGTGACGAATTTTGAGCTCGATCGAGGGCGGTCATGGCGGGCACGATCGGTCACACGGTGCCGACCGACTTGTCGCCATCCCTGAACCCTTTTGACACCTTGTCGAGCTTCCTAGAGATACATTGATGCTGTAGGGCCGTTTGTTTGAGGTGTTGGCGGGTTTAGAAACCACGGTCGACGGTGTCGAACCTCAACCGAGGCCGCGGCACGTCGCCGAGCTACTTCCGGTCACCCCCAGCCCGACCTGTCACCCCCGACGTGTTCCTCGACGTCGACAACCCCCTGGCGGCAAGTTTCAGACCATGGGAGGTCCAGCAGCGGCGAGCCGGCGAGCCCCGAGTCTGCTCCGGCGAGGTCGGCAGCGCGGGCGCGAGAGAACGGCGGGCGGAAGACGAAGCCGGCTGGCCCACGTGTCAGCGGCTGAAGAATTTAAATCGGGTTCGGGTGTGGCCAGGGATCGGCTGTGCTGGCGCGCAAATACCCTGGGAGCTCCGGTGTGCCGGACACCTCCGCGCTCGACACGTGTGGTATCCCCGGTGTGCCGGACACCTCCGCGCTCAACACGTGTCCCCGCGGGCCCCGAGAGTTTAAACTTTTCCCCCGATTTTCAGAATTCTTCCAAACTTCAAATCCTCAGAACTTTGGCTAGAGAGCTCCAAATCGGGTGAACCAAATTTTGTTGGATTCAGCTCTCTGCGCACTTTCCATCAATACCAAATTCAGCTCATGAAAGTGAATAGTTTTCCAGAATTAAATCCCTAAAGTTTAAACTTTTGGGAATTTATCTGGAGAACTACTTTATGAAAAATTCTGAAATTTGGCTGAAAGGTTCATTGGAGAATCCCTGAATCCCAGTAAAATTTTCAGACTCATCCAAGTTCATTTAGTTACCCTAATTGGGTGATTAAGGGAACTGCCCAGAGAAAATAGAAAAATGTACAGAAACATTTTTCAGATTTTCTCCAATCTTAATTAGGACATAATTTTCTGTAGAATTCTTCAAATGATATGAAACCAATTCCATTAGAACCATCCTAAATTCTAGTTTCCAGAAAGTAATGGTGGGAGCCATGAAAAACCATGGAATTACTTAGAGGCTCAATTATCGACCAAAGAGGCTTTTATCTGTACAAGGTTCAATTGAACTGTGTTTCAAATAAAACTTGGTCACAACGCTGATTAGGACCCTACCAATCCACCATAAAAATTTCAGAACCGAAGGGGAGGGCTAGCTAGAGTTATTAGCAGTTAAGTATTCAAGTTTACACATTGCATTTAAATTTACATGTAGTATTGTATTCAACGTGTAGCCATTGAAGAAGAGACCCAGAAGTGCTGGATTTCCTTCTTCCGGACGAAGAACTAACTACTGACCAGCAGCAACAAGGCAAGCCCTGGTTTGCATTAACCCTTTCATAAGTTTTACTTTGTTTACATGCGTCATATGAAGTATGTTTGTGCATTAGGTATAGGATGGATGGAACCCCACTTGCATAACCAGAATTTTTCCCTAAGAGTGAGGGTAGTGTCTAAGACCTCAAGTAGACAGGCTATGCTTAATAATTCATAGGGATTCGGTACAAGTCGAGTAGTTGGAATCTACTCGCGAGATAGGCTTGGGACACACGGGTTCGGTTGAGTGACATAAGATCACTTTAGTAATGAAAATGAGACTAGGCAGGGGCTAGGGCGCAGCAAGAGAGAGTCTTGTGTGCGCAGCCCTGCCCGTGTCGATTGAGGACTGATCCGTGTGCGGCCCTGCTGAACAAGTATTGAACGTACCGAAGGCATATCGGATATATGGGCCCCGATAAACCGATGTAGCCTAAACCTCCGGACGTCGAGGCATAATGCACCGATTTATAGGTGTCGGCTGAGGGCAGCAAGGTGGAAATCTGCCAACGGGCATAGAGAGATGCTCCGTATGGGGAACCTCCTGCTCGTTTCGGTGCGACCGGTTCGACGTTTGGGCTGTTGGGTGAAAGGTTGTCCCGTACGACATTGAGTGAGCGTGCTGTGCAGCTCCACGGGTGGGCGTACATGACGTGCTCTTTGGGTTTCCCTGTAGGTGTATATCGAGTCGATTCACCGTCCCTCGCGGTGACGAGTACCGCTTGTTCACTGTGTCGTAACGTAGATTAATGAATGAAATATTATGATTCAATATTGCTGTTATGATATAATTGTGTTGTTACATGTGTGCCACCAAATATTGCTCACTAAATTTCAGCTTTATGAACCGTTAACTTGTTGCTAAAAGATGAACTAAGGATGAACTTGTAGGCGTGTCCATTTGCTGCAACATTGCTATCCTATGTCTTGGTATACCTCATGTAGAGTTTCATGCTTAGGTAAGTCGGTTAAGCCTTGCTGAGCCTTTGTGCTCACGGTTGCTGCTTAAGTGTTTTTCAGGTGAGGAGCCACCCACGGACTCGGAGTACGAGTCCACCGGCGAGGGTTACCCTCCGTCGGGGACCACGGCTGAGTGGGAGCCGTACACGCCGCGCTGAGCTGAGACGTGCAGCTAGTGTGGGTTGCCCTAGGGCTGGGCAACTGACTTTTGCTAGATAGGCGGGCGTGAGTTGTACAAAAGAAACTTCCGCTGTGTAATAAAGACCCTAGTTTGTAACTGAGAAGTGTACTACCTTGTACATTCAGTTTGTTTTTCCCATGTAATATATTATGTTCTTATGACGTGTGCTGTCGTGTGTCGCATCGCGCGGCACCACCCTCTGCGATCCTGGATGAGCGGATCCTGGTCCGCCACAGCCGGGTATCAGAGCTGCATTGGGGATAGCACAGTACTTAAGGACTGCATTACGGGAAAAATTAGGTATACGGTGAGGATTCGGTAGTTGCCCAAGTAAGGACTATATTAGCTTAGTTACTTAAAGTGGCAAAGACTAACTTATGTGTTATAATTCTGAATTTCAATTATGTAACGACGCACCTACGCTCTGGTAAGTATGGTAAGAAACGCCACCGAAAGCGGTTCAATTTCGGTTAGCTCCCCCTGACGAGGAACGTGGTTCAGGGATTGATCTCACAGCTTGGTGTGAGACGTCAATATGAAACTCATGGACTCGTCATGTCCCTGAGTTCATATGAAACGCTGATCCCTAGCGTGCATTAGGCAAGTAAGTGGAGACCCCATCGCGTGGTCAGTAACGCGAGAGTGTGTTCGTCTGGAAATAGCCCAGGAGGACATACGCAGCGCTTTCCATCGGCGTGCCCTGCAGGGCGGTAGGTGGTATCTGTTGGGTTGATAACATTCCCAACCGTGACGACCCGTTCATGACCTACTCTGGTTCCCCGTCGTGTGGTGTTGAAACACGATCACGTACCTTGAGACGTGACCTAACTCAAGGACGGCCGTATGACAATGATACGGGCGTTTGTATTTACTTTCAAATATGGAACTGCCTGAAATGAATAACCATTGAGTGCACCATTATTGTGTGGTCTTCTGCAGGTACTAACCGCGTATGTATCCGTGTAGAAAACGTGTGCGAGAGACCGTTTAGTGCCACACTTGAGACGTATATGCCGGTATGATCCGGTTAGGATTTTCTTTTGTGAGGAACGTAGTACCGAGATATTGTAGGCATATGCATGAGAATAATGATAACAAAGAATTAAAATATATAGGTTCAACATTTAGGACCCTGGTTGGGTATAAGAATGGGATAGTGGAGCAATATAGCCAAAAGTATGAAAAGCAGAGTGCTCTGTTTTGGGCAGCAAGTTTGCTGATCTTCAACAGGGCATAACTCACAGGTCTTTTAGCCCAAGGTGGTGTGCTATATAGTTCTGGAAAGGTATTTAAGTACTCTACAACTTTGTTGTAGACTTCCAGAACTGAAACTCAACTTAAGATGGCTTAAATTCCAGAGGCATGTAACTGTCCAGAACCAGGACAGTGTTAAAACATTCTCTGGACTGTTCTGTTTTTCAAGGATAACTCCGAGTAGAAAAATTTAAAATTTTCATATGATACCTCCTTTGAAAGAGTAGAAGATGTGTGACATCTTTGCAATTCAAAGTTTCTGAAGTTTCAGCACAGATTTCAGTGGAAACCAGGGATGAAAACAGCCACTTCCAAAGGAGGTGATGTTAAAATTCTTCCAGAACTTCTGCTGACTTTGAATTAACATAAATTTTTATCCAAAGCTGATCTGAGGGCAAATGAATACTCGTTGGAAATATACTGATGTTAACTTTAACTTTGGTATTCAACTTGAGTCATGAAAATGCCCAGAACCAGATCAAAACTTGGAATAGGTAGAAACTGGTCATTCTGACAGAAGAATGACAGTTGAACTCATTGGAGAGGGTGTTGTACCCTAAGGGTGGTATACGTGATGACAACGCGATAGTAATGTCTCGTAGAGACCAAACCTAGTTATGGTGAGTTTCCAAAGTGGAGGTTCATCAAGTTGGATTAAACTAGTTTGTGTTTGGTCTGGTAATGGTGTAGCTTGTGCAAAGTTATTACATCATCTACTTACGAGATATATCGCATGTTTTTGTTGTCATAATGTTTTTACGCCCATTTTTATTGGACTGCATGCAACAATGCTGCGGGACTGATGATTATTGTCGTGTGGTTGCAGATGGTTCGTACTAGGACCGCGCACGAGGTTGGTGGCTCTAGCCAACAGGGAGGTGATGACTCCCAGCCACCGGCCTACGACAGTACCCCGCAGCAGCAGCCACCACCGCCGCCTCCGCTTACTCTAGCGGATGTGATAACGGCATTGGTGGGAGGTCGTGAGGAGCAGACCGACCTGCTCCGCACGATCGTGCAGAATACGTCTCAGGCGGGGGGACGTCAAGACAGAGGGCCTCGTGAGCCCCGGGAAGTGTCGTACTCGGATTTCATGAGTACGCAACCTCCAGTGTTCACCGAAGCCGAAGAACCACTGGAGGCGGACAACTGGCTGCGGACTATCGAGTCCAAGTTCGGGCTGCTCCAATGTACGGAGCGGCAGAAGACCCTGTTCGCAGCACAGCAGCTCCACGGTGCCGCTGGTGCGTGGTGGGCGAATTATGTCACCTCACGTCCGGCTAGCCATGCCGTGGAATGGCAAGAGTTCTGAGAGGCGTTCCGCGCCTACCACATTCCTTCCGGAATAATGAAGAGAAAGTTCCAAGAATTCTTGGAGCTGAAGCAGGGCGGGAGGAGTGCCCACGACTACTCCCGTGCCTTCAACCATCTGGCGCAGTATGCGTCAGACTATATCTCCACGGAGGATAAGAAGAGGGAGCATTTCTATTGGGGTTACACCCCGAAATGAAGACGCACCTCGTTCAGTGGAATCGCGGCACATTCAACGACTTAGTCAATGCCGCGATCATGCAAGAGGATGCTCAGCGGGAGTTGGCAGCTGAGCAGAGGAAGCGCAGCGCTCCACCTAGAAGCGGTGGTGGCGCGCCTCAGAAGTACCGTATGGTGTATCGGACACCATCCGGGCAGCAGTGGCGTCCACCGGCGTGACCTCAACAGTTCGGGGGATGTTCGTTCTAAGCACCCCCGTTCCGTCTGCCGATGCCACCACCAAGACAGCAGCAGCAGCAGCAGACGGTACCCCGGGCGTTTCCACCGCCACAACGCGCCCCGGGATTCCGTCCACCGATCAGCGGGGGACCGCCCCGTTTCACCTGCTTCACGTGTGGCCAGGCGGGCCACTTCGCGAAGGACTGTCCCCAGGGGCAGCAGAGCAGCGGGCAAGCCCAGCTCCAGGGCGGTGCTCGAGGCCGACCTCCGGTGAAGAAGGTTGGTCAGCGGACTGGAGGCGTCCGCAACCAAGACAATGAGGACGCCCCAGAAGGAGACAACGTGCTGGCGGGTACGTTCACTCTCAACCATCAAGCCATCGTCATATTGTTTGATTCTGGTGTGACCCACAACTTTATAAGTGCATCATATGTGGTTAAGCATCAGCTGGAAGTCTTTCCAACAGAGTGTTCGTATATGATCTGCTCACCGGGAGGAAAGATTTCAGCAACGATGATGGTTCCAAAAGCACCACTGTGTTTAGGTGGGAAGATATATCCCACCACTATGATTATCCTTGAGGGACAGAAGATTGATGCAATCTTGGGAATGTCATGGCTAAGTTACCATGGCGCTGTCCTGGAAACCCTATCACGGACGGTTCGCCTCAACTCCCCATTACATCGTCCGCAGTCCCTCCCATTAGATAATCCAGTCCGGGAAGTTTCGGTGATCCACAATACTGAAGCTCTCAAGTTGGAGGACATCCCCGTAGTCCGGGAGTATCCCGACGTGTTTCCGGATGATCTTCCGGGCATGTCACCTGAGCGGGATGTCGAGTTCAAGAATGAGCTCGCACCCGGGACTACGCCCATATCACGGAGACCATACAAGATGGCTCCAAATGAGCTGGCGGAACTGAAAGAACAGCTCAATGATCTGTTGAGCAAGGATTTCATTAGGCTGAGTTCCTCGCCTTGGTGATGCTCGGCGTTGTTCGTGAAGAAGAAAGATGAAACCTTGAGGCTATGTGTGGATTACCGGCCGCTCAACGCCGTCACCATCAAGAATAAGTACCCACTGCCCCGCATCGACATATTGTTTGATCAACTTGTGGGTGCAAGTGTGTTCTCAAAGATGGACCTTCGCTCTGGATATCACCAGATCAAGATCCGGGCGGAGGATATCCCGAAGATGGCCTTCTCGACGAGATACGGATTGTATGAATATCTCGTCATGTCCTTTGGTCTCACAAATGCTCCAGCCCATTTCATGTATCTCATGAACTCGGTGTTCATGCCGGAGCTGGACAAGTTCGTGGTAGTGTTCATCGACGATATCTTGGTTTATTCCAAGACAGAAGCCGAACATGCCGAACACTTGCGGATCGTTCTTCAACGATTGCGAGACCACAAGCTTTACGCCAAGTTCAGTAAATGCGAGTTTTGGATCAGCCAAGTGCCATTCTTGGGACATATCATCTCAGCAGAAGGCATTGCGGTTGACCCAAGCAAAATAGAGCAAGTGCTGAAATGGAAAGCTCCCACTTCAGTTCATGAAGTCAGAAGCTTCCTCGGGTTAGCAAGATACTATAGGAGATTCATTCCAAGCTTCTCCAAGCTCGCTAAGCCGATGACAGAATTGCTGAAGAAAGGGACGAAGTATGTTTGGAACACGGCGTGTGAAGGAGCGTTCCAAGCATTGGTGAAGCATCTCACAACAGCCCCGGTCTTAGCTCAGCCAGATACAACAAAGCCCTACGACGTGTATTGTGACGCGTCCGGTATTGGGTTTGGCTGCGTGTTGATGCAGGAAGGACGTGTGGTCGCCTATGGCTCACGCCAACTTCGGAACCATGAGCAGCATTATCCTACTCATGATCTTGAGCTTGCTGCCATGGTGTTGGCGCTAAAAATGTGGAGGCACTATCCCCTGGGGAATCTGGTGCACCTCTACACCGACCACAAGAGCTTGAAATATATTTTCACCCAGAAGGAGCTGAATATGAGGCAAAGGAGGTGGTTAGAACTAATCAAGGACTATGAAATTGAGATTCACTACCACCCCGGCAAGGCGAATGTGGTTGCCGACGCGCTGAGTCGGAAATCACATGTCCATCACCTCACCATTACACCGGTGGAGGAGGAAGAGCCAAGTTTATACTTGGTTCCTTATGGATCGCTGTACAACCTTGCCCTCATCCCTACTATTAGGGAGGACATCATTGCAGCTCAGAAAGATGATAAAGGCAAGGCACATCTCCGGAGACGGATAGACAACGGGGAAATCAAATGTTTCCGGAAGGATGATGAGGGGATGCTGTGGTTCAATGACCGCATAGTCGTACCCCGGGATATGGAGTTGAGAAAGAAGATCCTCGATGAAGCTCACTTGTCCAAGTACTCCATTCATCCGGGCAGCAACAAAATGTACCAAGATTTGAAAAAGAAGTTTTGGTGGACACGGATGAAGCGGGAGGTAGCTAAGTACGTATCCGAGTGCGATACGTGCCGACGAGTGAAAGCTGATCACATGAAGAAATCAGGGCTGCTGCAACCCCTGAAAATCCCGGCATGGAAATGGGAAGATGTGAGCATGGATTTCATTGTGGGAGTACCCCTAACATCCAACAAGCATGATTCCATATGGGTAATTGTTGATCGGTTAACCAAGACGGCTCACTTCATTCCGGTGAATACACGTTACAATGCCGGCAAATATGCGGAGCTATACATAGCGAAGATTCTATGCCTATACGGGGTACCCAAGACCATTGTCTCAGATCGAGGTGCATTATTTGTATCTCGCTTTTGGGAGCAGCTACACGCTGCATTGGGTACTAAGTTGATCAGGAGCTCCGCTTATCACACTCAGACAGATGGGCAAACAGAGAGGGTGAATCAAGTCCTGGAAGACATGTTGAGAGCATGTGCCATCCACCATGGTAGGAACTGGGATGATCACCTACCATTGGCGGAATTCTCGTACAACAACGGCTATCAGGCGAGTATCAAAATGGCACCTTACGAAGCTCTCTACGGTCGTAAATGCCGCACCCCATTAAATTGGTGCGAGTCCGGTGAAAGGGTCACATTCGGGGTTGATGTGGTGAACGACGCCGAAGAGTGCGTTCGGACAATTCAAGCCAATTTGAAGGCTGCTCAATCCCGACAGAAGAGCTACGCTGATAAGAGGCGTAGACCGTTGCATTTTGACGTTGGGGAACACGTGTACCTCCGCGTGTCTCCGATGAAGGGCGTGCACTGGTTCGGTGTGAAGGGGAAGCTCGCTCCCCGTTTTATTGGACCCTATGCTATCACCGAGAAGTGTGGACCAGCAGCGTATAGATTGGAGCTACCGGCATCCCTGTCTGGTGTCCATGATGTTTTCCATGTATTGCAACTGCGAAAATGTTTGAAGCATACAGCTGCTGTTCCTACCGAAGACATCAGCGAGCTGAAACCGGATTTAACATATGATGAGTATCCGGTGGAAATTCTTGATGAGATAGCCCGAACCACACGTAGCAGAACGTTGTGGTTCTACAAGATCCTCTGGAGTAACCACACCGTGGAAGAAGCGATGTGGGAGAGCGAGGAATTCCTTCGCTCAAATTACCCGGAGTTCATGGCTTCTCAACACGGGTAAGTCCCTACTACATCGCTATCTCTTCTTTTGTAATCTCGGGACGAGATTCTTTTAAGGGGGGAGGATTGTAAGGGCCTCAGTCTTGGCACACATTTGAAGTGTTCATCACCACGACACACACCTCATTTGAGGAAAGATGATGAACACAAATGAGGAGCATGTAACCACCATCAACATGCTCATTAGAGAACAAACTCACATATTGCAAAAGTGGTATTTCCCACATGTGATATAGGTGGGCTGGACTTATGAAAACTCCTACACATTGCTAAGGATGTCCATGCCAAGTTTCACCCAAATTCAAAACCTGTTTGAGGTCATTTTGGGTATAGATAGAAAGAGGACAGTTTGAAACCACATTCAAATTCAAACTGTTTTTATCCCATGAATTTAAAAATGGGAGGCGTATTCTTATTCAGCACATTTTTGTGAGCTCACACACCAATTTTCACTCCGTTTGGAGTTGATCTTAACATGAGCTAAGTGGGACGAATTCAAACTTTATTTGAATTCAAAACTGAACTTGTGCTGAAATTCACTCAAACCGAACCCAATTTGAATTCTATTCAATTCAAATGGCTCAGGGGTGAATAATTTGAATCACCAGGGGTATTATGGGGCTCACTGTTTACAACAGTGATTAGGAGTAAATTTCAGAGGTTAAAATCCCGGGTGGGACCAACATGTCATAGAGGGAAGAAGGAGAAACTTGCACCCAAAGTCAGAGTCTCGGTGGAAAATTCCGCCGAGCAGCTGTCGGCTGTGCCACCGAGCAGCTACCGGCGCCACCAGCTGCTTCCCTCTCCGCGCGTTGGCGCCCAGGGCGGCTGGCTCGCGCCCCCGCGTGACCGGCACCGCCTCAGCCGAACAGGAGTCGGCCGGCTTTATGTTCTCGCGGGCAAACCCGAGCAGCGGCATTGTTTCTCGCCGCAGCTCTCTGCTCAATCGGGAGAACCGGCAAAACCATCTCCTCCTTCGTCCCTGAGCTGCTAGAAATCCACCTGAGCTCGCACTCCACCTCTCCAACGCCAGAAACCTCGAGCTCCGACCTCCTTTGCCCAAAGACGATCGCCACCGCGGCGACCTAGCCTCAGCCGAGAGTCAGGCGCCGTGGGCAGCGTTCCACAGGCGTTTTCACGGTCCAGCGAGAGAGGCAACAGGAGCACGCGACCACCGTGCTGCTCTCCCCCAAGTTTGGAAGCAAACCGTGAAGAATCCGCAGAGAATTTCCAGTTTTTGCTCCGGCGACCGTAAACCGAGCTTCCGGTACGGTTTCTTTAAATTCTGGCTCTATGATCTTTCGGAGGTCATCAAATCTTGCACATAGACGCTGGACTAGCTGGCGATCAAGTTCTTTTATGCATCCGTAGTGTGAAACTGTCTAGGAGTGACGAATTTCGAGCTCGATCGAGGGCGGTCATGGCGGGCACGATCGGTCACACGGTGCCGACCGACTTGTCGCCATCCCTGAACCCTTTTGACACCTTGTCGAGCTTCCTACAGATACAATGATGCTGTAGGGCTGTTTGTTCGAGGTGTTGGCGGGTTTAGAAACCACGGTCGACGGTGTCGAACCTCAACCGAGGCCACGACACGTCGCCGAGCTACTTCCGGTCACCCCCAGCCCGACCTGTCACCCCTGACGTGTTCCTCGACGTCGACAACCCCCTGGCGGCGAGTTTCAGACCATGGGAGGTCCGGCAGCGGCGAGCCGGCGAGCGCCGAGTCTGCTCCGGCGAGGTCGGCGGCGCGGGCGCGAGAGAATGGCGGGCGGAAGACGAAGCCGGCTGGCCCACGTGTCAGCGGCTGAAGAATTTAAATCGGGATCGGGTGTGGCCAGGGATCGGCTGTGCTGGCGCGCAAATACCCTGGGAGCTCCGGTGTGCCGGACACCTCCGTGCTCGACACGTGTGGTATCCCCGGTGTGCCGGACACCTCCGCACTCAACATGTGTCCCCGCGGGCCCCGAGAGTTTAAACTTTTCCCCCAATTTTCAGAATTCTTCCAAACTTCAAATCCTCAGAACTTTGGCTAGAGAGCTCCAAATCGGGTGAACCAAATTTTGTTGGATTCAGCTCTCTGAGCACTTTCCATCAATACCAAATTCAGCTCATGAAAGTGAATAGTTTTCCAGAATTAAATCCCTAAAGTTTAAACTTTTGGGAATTTTATCTGGAGAACTACTTTATGAAAAATTCTGAAATTTTTCTGAAAGGTTCATTGGAGAATCCCTGAATCTCAGTAAAATTTTCAGACTCATCCAAGTTCATTTAGTTACCCTAATTGGGTGATTAATGGAACTGCCCAGAGAAAATAGAAAAATGTACAGAAACATTTTTCAGATTTTCTCCAATCTTAATTAGGACATAACTTTCTGTAGAATTCTTCAAATGACATGAAACCAATTCCATTAGAACCATCCTAAATTCTAGTTTCCAGAAAGTAATGGTGGGAGCCATGAAAAACCCTGGAATTACTTAGAGGCTCAATTATCGACCAAAGAGGCTTTTATTTGTACAAGGTTCAATTGAACTGTGTTTCAAATAAAACTTGGTCACAATGCTGATTAGGACCCTACCAATCCACCATAAAAATTTCATAACCGAAGGGGAGGGCTAGCTAGAGTTATTAGCAGTTAAGTATTCAAGTTTACACGTTGCATTTAAATTTACATGTAGTATTGTATTCAACGTGTAGCCATTGAAGAAGAGACCCCAGAAGTGCTGGATTTCCTTCTTCCGGACGAAGAACTAACTACTGACCAGCAGCAACAAGGCAAGCCCCGGTTTGCATTAACCCTTTCATAAGTTTTACTTTGTTTACATGCGTCATATGAAGTATGTTTGTGCATTAGGTATAGGATGGATGGAACCCCACTTGCATAACCAGAATTTTTCCCTAAGAGTGAGGGTAGTGTCTAAGACCTCGAGTAGACAGGCTATGCTTAATAATTCATAGGGCTTCGGTACAAGTCGAGTAGTTAGAATCTACTTGCGAGATAGGCTTGGGACACACGGGTTCGGTTGAGTGACGTAAGATCACTTTAGTAATGAAAATGAGACTAGGCAGGGGCTAGGGCGCAGCAAGAGAGAGTCTTGTGTGCGCAGCCCTGCCCGTGTCGATTGAGGACCGATCCGTGTGCGGCCCTGCTGAACAAGTATTGAACGTACCGAAGGCATATCGGATATATGGGCCCCGATAAACCGATGTAGCCTAAACCTCCGGACGTCGAGGCATAACGCACATATTTATAGGTGTAGGCTGAGGGCAGCAAGGTGGAAGTCTGCCAACGGGCATAGAGAGATGCTCCGTGTGGGGAACCTCCTGCTCGTTTCGGTGCGACCGGTTCGACGTTTGGGCTGTTGGATGAAAGGTTGTCCCGTACGACATCGAGTGAGCGTGCTGTGCAGCTCCACGGGTGGGCGTACGTGACGTGCTCTTTGGGTTTCCCTGCAGGTGTATATCGAGTCGATTCGCCGTCCCTCGCGGTGACGAGTACCGCTTGTTCACTGCATCGTAACGTAGATTAATGAATGAAATGTTATGATTCAATATTGCTGTTATGATATAATTGTGTTGTTACATGTGTGCCACCAAATATTGCTCACTAAATTTCAGCTTTATGAACCGTTAACTTGTTGCTAAAAGATGAACTAAGGATGAACTTGTAGGCGTGTCCATTTGCTGCAACATTGCTATCCTATGTCTTGGTATACCTCATGTAGAGTTTCATGCTTAGGTAAGTCGGTTAAGCCTTGCTGAGCCTTTGTGCTCACGGTTGCTGCTTAAGTGTTTTTCAGGTGAGGAGCCACCCACGGACTCGGAGTACGAGTCCACCGGCGAGGGTTACCTTCCGTCGGGGACCACGGCTGAGTGGGAGCCGTACACGCCGCACTGATCTGAGACGTGCAGCTAGTGTGGGTTGCCCTAGGGCTGGGCAACCGACTTTTGCTAGATAGGCGGGCATGAGTTGTACAAAAGAAACTTCCGCTGTGTAATAACGACCCTAGTTTGTAACTGAGAAGTGTACTACCTTGTACATTCAGTTTTTTTTTCCCATGTAATATATTATGTTCTTATGACGTGTGCTGTCGGGTGTCGCATCGCGCGGCACCACCCTCTGCGATCCTGGATGAGCGGATCCCAGTCCGCCACAGGTTAATCGGTCCACGATTACCCAAATCGAATCATGGTTGTGGGAGGTCATCGGCAACCCGACGATGAATTCCAAACTCAAGTCTTCCCACTTCCATGCCGGTACTTGCAATGGCTGCAACAGGCCGGACTTCTTCATATGGTCGGCCTTGACTCTTCGACACGTATCACACTCTGAAACTTACTTTGCAACTTCACGTTTCATACGTGTCCACCAAAACTTCTTCCGGAGGTCTTGGTACATTTTCTTACTGCCCGGATGAATGGAAAACTTGGACAAATGGGCTTCATCCAAAATTTTCTCCGTAGTCCCATATCCCGGGGTACTACCATCCGGTCGTTAAACCACAAAGTACCCTCATCATCCTTCCGAAAGCACTTCATTTCTCCGTTGTCTATCCTTCGCCGTATGTGAGACATGCCCTTGTCTTTCCGTTGAGCTTCAATGATCTCCTCTCGGATGGTAGGAATGAGAGCGAGATTATAGAGAGCTCCATACGGGATGACACGGAGGCTTGGTTCTTCATCATCCATTTCGGCAATAGTCAGGTGATGAATATGCGCCTTACGACTGAGCGCATCGGCGACCACATTCGCCTTTCCTGGATGATAATGAATCTCTAGTTCATAGTCTTTAATGAGCTCTAGCCATCTTCGTTGCCTCATGTTCAATTCTTTCTGAGTGAAGATGTACTTCAAGCTCTTGTGGTCGATGTAGAGGTGTACAAGATTTCCGAGCAAGTAATGCCTCCACATCTTCAAAGCAAGGACCACGGCAGCTAACTCAAGATCATGAGTTGGATAATGCTGCTCATGAGTTCTGAGTTGACGAGATCCATAAGCGACCACTCGTCTTTCTTGCATCAGCACGCAGCCAAGACCAATGCCAGATGCATCGCAATAAACGTCGAATGGCTTTGTCGTATCCGGCTGAGCAAGAACTGGGGCTGTTGTGAGATGCTTCACTAACGTCTTGAAAGCTTGTTCACATGCAGCACCCCACATAAATCTGGTGTTCTTCTTTAATAATTCCGTCATCGGTTCAGCAATCTTGGAGAAACCCGGAATGAACCTCCGGTAATAACCAGCTAAACCGAGGAAGCTTCGGATTTCATGTACTGACTTTGGTGACTCCCATTTCTGTACTTGGATAATCTTACTCGGATCTACAGCGATGCCCTCCGCTGAAATGATGTGTCCGAGAAAAGGTACTTGATTAATCCAGAATTCACACTTGCTGAATTTTGAATAGAGCTGATGATCTCGCAATCTTTGTAGCACAATATGAAGATGTTCAGCATGTTCTTCCTCTGACTTGGAGTACACCAAGATATCGTCGATGAAGACAACGACGGATTTATTCAACTCCGGCATGAACACTGAATTCATCAGGTACATAAAGTGTGCCGGGGCGACCAAAAGACATAACGAGATACTCATACAGCCCGTATCTCGTTGAGAATGCCGTCTTCGGAATATCTTCTGCCCGGATTTTAATCTGATGATATCCGGACCGAAGATCCATCTTCGAAAATACCTTCGCACCCACTAATTGATCGAAGAGCATATCAATGCGAGGTAGTGGATACTTGTTCTTGATGGTAACGGCGTTCAAAGGACGATAATCAACACAAAGCCGTAGTGTTTCGTCCTTCTTCTTGACAAACAACGCTGAACAACCCCAAGGTGACGAACTTGGTCGTATAAAGCACTTGCTCGTTAGGTCATTCAGCTGTGTCTTCAATTCTGCCAGTTCATTGGGTGCCATCTTGTACGGCCTTCGTGATATCGGTGTCGTTCCCGGTATAAGTTCAATCTTGAACTCAACGTCCCGTTCGGGCGGCATGCCCGGTAAATCCTCGGGAAATACATCCGGATACTCACGTACCACCGGAATGTCCTCTATCTTAACAACTTCCGTGTGGTTTATTGTTGCAATCTGTTGCCGTCTGGCGCCCAGAATTAATATATGAAGACCGTGCTGTGGGGAGTTGAGCTCAACGGTTCTGGAGCTGATGTTAAGAACCGCTCTGTGGTAATTCAACCACGAAATCCCCAAAATGATGTCGATCTTCAGACCTTCAAGAATAATGAGGATCGTAGGGTATATTTTACCCCCCAAACAAAGAGGTGCTCGGGAGACAACCTCGCTTGCGGTACTGCTGCCCCCGGGCGAAGATATAAGGTATTGCCTCTTTGTATAAACTGTTTGGAGCTGATGTTGAGCCACAAAAGATTGGCTAATGAAGTTGTGTGTGGCACCGGAATCAAAGAGAACTAAAACCGGTAGCTGATTCAGAGAAAACATCCCTGCTAAAGCGGCTTCTCCTTCCGGAACATCATCAATCACAGTATAGTGAATGTTGCCCCTTATCTGCCCTCCTATCTGCAGATTGAGGTACGGGTCATATTGTTGTAAATATGATGACCCGTAGCCTCGAATTCCCTCCGGACATTGCTTAGCATAATGGCCCTTACGCCCACAAGTAAGACACGGATGCCTCTCCGGTTCTTCGTTGACTTGCGGTGGACTGCTAGGTACATATGGCTGCAGCGATGGAGCACGAACCACCATCTGATGCTGCGTCTGTGGAGGTGGTGCAAGTTGTAGAACTTGACCAGCAATCAATCTCTGCGGATATGATCGTACAGGTGGCCTCCATCCTTCACCGGGTGGCGTTTGATACACCAAACGGTACTTCTGAGGCACATAACTTGTGCTAGCCTCCTCGATCTCACTCATCTTTCTCTTCTCCGCTTGCCACTCAAGTGTCGGCTTCTCTTGAATGAAAGCCGCATCGACCATGTCGGTGTAACTGCCGTTATTGTGTACGGCCAGCTTTTCCTGTAATATAGCACTCAGGCCATGGAAGAATAGGTCACACCGTGCCTCTTCTTTCGCCACATACACGGGAGCATATTGGGCCAAAAGATTAAACCTTCTGACATACTCGAGGACACTCATGTCCCCTTGCTTCAAGCCCAAAAATTCCTCCCGTTTTGCCTTGACAATACCTAGTGGTATGTAACGAGTACGGAAGGCTTCACAAAATTCACTCCATGTTACTGGATGGTTCTCTGGAATGGTGGCAAGATGATCCACCCACCAGTTTCCAGCGGCTCCATGGAGTTGTTGAGCGGCAAACTTTGTCTTCTGGTATTCATCACACTTGAATACTCCAAATTTTGACTCCATGACACGAAGCCATTGATCTGCTTCCACAGGTTCGGTGGCTTCAGTAAAAATTGGCGGTTGAGTCGCCAAGAAATCCAGATAAGCGTCCCGAGGTGGAACGACTTGTTGCGTGTTCTGGAGTACGCCTTGCTGTACCAAAGCTTGGAGTAAGCGTGTGCGTTCTTGCGTTGCTTCTTGGAGTAGCCTAGTGTTCTCTTGGTTAGATTCGACAACTCTTGTCATAAGATTCATCCATCCTGTGGATGGTGGTTCCAGCGGTGGAATAGAAGCATCACCGTCTCGATGAGAACTTCCGGCCCTACTCCTAGAGTGAGTACGAACCATACTGCAAAATGTAGTTGAGATGAGTTAAACAAGAACTCAGCAGTATGTGAGACTAATGGAAACATGATTATGTCAAAACTTTATGAAAGCAGTAACAACATTCATGTTTACACAACCCTTAGTAGGCATAGTTATTCAGCCTATCTGTACAGGACAGACCTTTATGCACTATCTACAGATTTTGATCTAGTTAAGAGCATTTTCATAACTCAAGTTGAATACCAAAGTCAAAGTTAACTTCAGTATCTTTCCAACGAGTACTCATATGCCCCCATATCATCTCCGGATTAAAAGTTATGATTTTCCAAAGTTGACATAATTCCTGGATAAAATTTGCCAGCACCTCCCTTGTACGTGGCTGATTTTATCACAGTTGTATATGTAAATACAATAAGATCATGAAAAAACTTTGAACTACAACAATGTTGCACATTTCATAACCTGTCCAATGGTGTATCATAAGCTTCTTAAGGGTTTTTCTACAGAAAGTTATGGCTTAAAAACAGAAAGGTCCAGAGAGGTTTTGTTGTTGTCCTGGTTCTGGACAGTTTACCTTCCTCTGAACTTTCTTCCCATTTAGCATGTGATTTAGCTCTGGAGGTGTACAAAGAAGTTGTAGATCACTTGAAAATCTTTCCAGAACTGTATCATACACCTTAATTGGGTCAAGCTACAAAGAGTTATGCTCTGTTAAAGTCCAGCACAAATTTCTGCTGAAAACAGAGCACTCTGTTTTTGAAATCTTTGAAGTCTAATCTTCCTCTCATTTGAATCTTAGCTAAAAATAAGAGTTCAGTAACTAATATTTGTTTCAAACTTCCATTTTTATTTGAAAGTTAGTTCATGAGTCATTTCTTCAAAGGAAAGGGGTTAATAAGTTTAGTACGGCGTCGATGCACCGTAAGAAGCATGTCGGTACTACGTAGCCTCGCCAAAAGGAAATCCTATCTGGATTATACCGGCATAAACGTATCTTAGGTGGCACTAAAACGGTCACTCGAAACGTGTACTATACGTACTACGGTTTCGTGGTTAATCCTGCACAAGTCACACTCAATCATCAGGTCCGGCTGCACACCGAACCCGGTATCCATACAGTTCTTACACCTGTCCGTCATCACTCGCACAGGTGTTCTCAAGCCAAACACGCCTTGAGCTACGTGTTCACGTTACTAACCACGTGACGGGGTTTCCCAAATTGCACCACGCACGCCTGGGACAGACGTTGCTCGAATACCCCAAACGACATGAAGAGTCGTAGAGGATACTAAAGCGAGTCGGGTTACCTGCCACCCTTGGGGCTCCACCCTTCAGCTTGTGCGCACTGGTGGACAGCGCTTACGTGCACCCCCCAAGACATGAAGCGTCCCGAGATGCACGATTTTCCGACATAACAAATAAGTTAGGTTGCCACCTTCATATTAAGCTAATAGTAATCCTTATGTGGGCCTAGTACCGTATCCTCATCGTAACCTAAATTTTTGTTGTAATACCTTCCTTATTCCGTGTGCTATTACCAATGCAGCTCTGATACCAGCTGAGGCGGACCCGTCAACCGAGACAGGCCACTCGCCCGGGAATCGCATTGGGTGGTGCCGTGTTGTGCGGCACCCAACAGCACACATACAAGGAACAATGTATTACATAAAACAATAACAGAAGCTTACAAGTTTTTCTTTGTAAATACTTTACATCAAGTAACTACAGCGGAAGTCTATATCAACTCACGTCGACTAACTAAAAGCACTCGAGATGAAGTCCAGCCCGCGGACTCCTCTCGCTAGCATCACGAAGACAACAGCAGCGGCTGGGTTCCCCATGTGTTACCTGACTCGGGAGTCCCCGAGTCTCACCGGACAACCTTTTTTTCAGCATCGTTGTTAACCTGCAAAACCACTTATATAGCAAGCGTGAGCACATAGGCTCAGCAAGTCTGATCCGTCTCTCCTAAACAAGAAACTCTACATGCACGATGGTTTCAAATGGGTCGGCTAGATTTGCATAAAGGACTCGCCTAAAGTTGATCCTTAACTTTCATATTTTAAGCCTCATTGTGCAGACCTTGAGCCGAAAAGCATCGCAACTCCACAATCAAACAAGAAACGCTTTGTTGTGATGCTCCTTGCACAAAGTGAAAGTAAACTTTAATGAGCCTATCTCTGATTCAATCATGGTTGCAATACAAGTTATAGCACAGCCTTATCAAGTTCAAAGATAAACACTTCCAATTGTTACTACGTCAAGACGCAGTGGGCAAGTATGCTCATATGACCACCAGCGACGGTGATTCGAATCAGTACACGCCCGGACTACACGACACGTACACCCGTACTCTGAGTTGCCGGCAGCAACCTCGACTGACGTTGTACGCGGCCACCTTTCCCAAGATCTTCCACATTGGATGCAGTCCAACTGCCCCGAGTACGCAAGCTCCCTCAAGGTACATACCCGCTGTGGTACGTTCTTGAGCGAGGTACCTCCTGCTACCCTGACGCCGAAAGCCTAAGGCAGTTGGGAAAGTTCCACTATGGATCTCCCAAGGTACATCGGTTTCCTGGGTCCCATATAGCCAGTATGTGCCCGGTACACAACTCAAACTTGTCCAACAGGACCAATCACGGACGGGCCTTAACCGACACAGGCAGGGCTATGCACGCACGGCCTGCAACCTGCTGCATCTAAACCTCCCTGCCCGGTCTCTATTTCTTATGTGTGAACTTTCCTCATCTTTTCTAATTCGGACCCGTTCCGAGTAAACCAGCCCTAAACTCGCGAGTAGATTCCAACTACTCGACTTCTACCGAACCTTTCCTACTAACATTAGCGTAGCCAAATCCACTCAAGGAGTTGCTATTCTACCCTTTCTCTCTTAGGTATTTCTGGTCATGCAAGTGGGGTTTTCAATATCATCTAGACGTAATGCAATCAACGATGCAAAGCTATGATCTCTACAAATGAAAATGCTTTATAAAACGGTTCAAATGCAAACTGGGGCTTGCCTGTTTTGCAGGTGACTAAGGTTACAATCAGTTAGTGACGATCACTTGGAGCTTGATCACTGGTTTTCCTCCCTCCTTGATCTTCACTTCAAGTCCTTCTCACCTTCTTCACGTATATGCTACACGATATGATCATGCATATGTATTTAATTGAAAAGCTTTTGCTCACAAGATCTAGTGACAGTTTTAAAACTGGAACTCTGTTTAAGAATTTAAAATGACACTGGTGCTAGTGGTTTGGGTTGAGCTTAAACACTAAGATCAATTGTTAAGTGCTTTTCCCACTTAAGTGTTGATCACCTTAAGAGGTTACCTATGACAGTGGTGATCCAGAGCTCCAATGGAGCTGGGAATTTTCATGTGAGTTCCTGGTCCAAAGAAAGTTCTCTGGACAAAAATTTAGCACTTTTCATAGAGTGGTTTATTCAGAATAATTCTCTAAGTGTTTAGTCAAAGATGAATTAATTCTGAGGTAACACCCATGTTCATGTCAAACTCAGAGAACCACAATTTCAATTATAGTTCATAGAGTCTACATGAATTTTCCTAGGATTTTTGGAGCTAAGAATTTCCCAGAACTGAATTTACAAGTTTTGGAAATTCTCTGAAAATGTTTCTGTATTCATTTGAATACAGGAACTTACAATCTGAATTACCCTGATCAATTCAACTCCAAATGAGCTGAAATTTTTACAGGAGTCTAATAACGCAATAAAGAATATTCTGGCAAAATTGAGGATTTTTGGATAAACCAAACTCCCTCTAAAATTCTTTTTTCTGAAAAGCTTTAAAGAATTTTCCAGAATTAAATAAAGACTTTCATACAAATTGGGTTGCATATTTGGATAGAGTTTGTCAATCTGAATCTAACCCAATTTGAATCACTAAATTTGGAGGTTCCTAGAAAAAGTTATGCTCTTCTAAAGTTTGGGGAAAAATCTTGGATTTGAATAAATCCGGGAAATGTTTAAACCTGATTGTGGGACCAGGGGCACGTGTCAGTCACCGGGAGCGCACCACACGGGGTCACAGGGTCATTTCCCGCGCTGTTGCAAATGATCCCGCGCCACAGAATATCCAGCCCGCTCCATTGAGCCGCTGACAGGCGGGACCGGCGAGGTCGTCTTCAACCTCCCGCTCCCGCGTGACCCCGCCGCCGGGCTCGCCGGAGAAGCTCTGGAATCAGTCGTCCGGCCACCTCTGTCGATGAAACTCGCCGCCAGTCCCTAACTCAACGCGAGGAACACGCTGATGGGGTTTTCTTGAGCTGGCAGGGCCCCCAAACTATCCCGCGACGGTGCAACAGTTTGGACTAAGTCCGGCGACGTCGCCCCGACGCCCTAAGCCTTCTAGGCTTCAGTTTCCAAGCTCTAGAGCACCGGCGGACGCTAAGGAACATCGACATGGGACTACAATGGCTCGGAAACGGTTCTAAATTAGGGTTCACCATGCACCCGCACCTTCCCGCCATAGCCGCCGTCGTAAAAAGTGAAATTGCACCGTGCACAGTGTGTTTCATGCGAGGCTTTGTGAAAAAGAAAAGTTGCTACACCAGTCTAGGTTCTATGTGCGAAATTTGCAGAGCTCTAAATGAATATAACTCGAGAATTTCATGGATTCATACCCGCGGGTCAGTTTTCATCGGCCGGAGGAGATTTCCGAAATTCGTCGACCAGAGGCGAAGACAAGCTCTGTGTTTCGGGTGGAAGCTGCACGGAGCTCCTGCGCGCTAAAAAATGGCCTCGCTTGGTCGTGACAAGCTCTGGAGGAGGCTGTCCACGGAAGCACGTCGCCGCCAGGGTGTTCGGCCGCCGCGGGAGCTCGAAGTTCTCGGCGTAGGCTGCACGAACGCACTGGGTGACGGCTCAAGGAGGACGTGGAGACGTTGGTGGTGTTGTTTTGCTGCTCAGAGGCGCTGCTCACTTGCTCTGCTCGAGCACCCGAGCGATCGAAGAAGAGCGGTCGCGTTTCTGTCTCTCGGTGCGAGGAAGAGAGGAAACGGCGCCGTGGCTTCGGTTTTAAGACGGGAGAGGGCGCGAGGCGGTAGCTGCCGACGTCCAGCAGCTCTCCAGCGCGAAGTGGAGCCAACAGGAG
Organism: Neostapfia colusana; assembly: GCA_030760725.1. NCBI lineage: Eukaryota > Viridiplantae > Streptophyta > Magnoliopsida > Poales > Poaceae > Neostapfia > Neostapfia colusana. The sequence continues at coordinate 26,666,205 of JASWHV010000011.1, forward strand.
GTGGCTGCCGCCGTCCCTCGGTGTCGCCCCGAGAGGAATCGGTCTCGATCGTTGCTTCGTGTGGGAGGAGAGCAAATGAAGACTGGGGACTGAAGATCTTTTGCAATTTCAGTACTCCCAATGACATGTGGGTCCCACATGTCAGTCCTCCTTATCTCCTCTAAAATATCTCCCCAATTTGAATATTGAGTGAATTCAATTGTGGGAATTCAAATCTGGTATGAATTTGGATAATTGGGCAAGTTTCATCCAAATTCAAATATGCATTTGAATTCTTTGTCATTTAAAGTCCATTTTGCAAAATGGGTTGTAAACTATTTTCATAAATCATGAAACTTTGCACACCCCCTAATTTGGACACAAGGAATTCAAATATGAAATCTGATTTTTATTTTGGCTACTGCAAATGAGGATTTCAGCACAACAGTTTTGAATTTCATTGTGCTGTTCTCATTTGAGTTTGAACAATTGTTCCAAATCTGAGTTCTGTTTTCTCACACCTATGGGAACTTCCCATCTTTGTTTCAGACCCCTCTTGGGTTCCAAGTTTTCAAATAAACATTTGAACTTGTGTGAAGAAAAACCCTCATGTGTGTTATCACATGTGGAAAAGTTTTTTAACAAGTCCCAAATCTCTCCCATATGAAACAAAACTTTGCAAACAAGTGTTTCTTTGTATTCATACTTTTTGGGACCTTTACACGACGGTTCAACGTCAAGGGAAAATTAGCACCTCGCTACATCGGGCCATTTAAGATTTTGGGCAAGCAAGGAGAAGTAGCCTATCAACTAGAGCAGCCAACGCACCTCTCCGACATACACGACGTGTTTCACGTATCCCAACTGAAGAAATGCTTAAGAGTACCGGAAGAACAAGTACCGATGGATGAGCTCGAGCTTCAAGGGAATCTGACCTATGTGGAGCACCCCGTCCAAATTTTGGATGTGAAGGAAAGGGTCATGAGGAACAAAGTGATCCATTGGTGCAAGGTACAGTGGAGCCATCACATGGAAGCCAAAACTACATGGTAGCGTGAGGAAGACCTCAAGGCATAATTCCCTCATCTATTCTCTACTCTATCGAATCTCGAGGGCGAGATTCAGTTTAAGGGGGGTAGGTCTGTAACACCCTCAAATTCATTTCCATGAATTGCATACATTTTTCATATAGAGAAACATTATAAAAGAAGTAGAAATGGAGAAAAGAACCGTACAAATGGAGGAAGGAACCATAGAAATGGAGAAAGAATCATAAAAATGGTGGGGAATGGGAAGAATATAGCTGCAATGAGCCAATTCCAATTTGTCGATGTGCGCTGTCGACACTTCCCCCGGCTCCGCTAGAAACGTAGCGCCCTCGGAGCTCACCCCTGCGGAGGGAGTGAGGTCCGGCACCGCTGGACACGTGGCGCCCTCGGAGCTCACCCCTGCGGAGGTAGTGAGGTCCGGCACTGCTGGACACGTGGCAGCCTCGGAGCTCGCCTCTGAGGAGAGGGGAGGCCCGGCCCTGCTGGACACGTGGCACCCTCGGAGCTCGCCTCTGAGGAAAAAGGAGGTCCATCCCTGCTGGGCACGTGGCACCCTCGGAGCTCGCCTCTGAGGAGAAGGGAGGCCCGGCCCCGCTGAACTTGTTGTAGGCCTGGGGCTCACCTCTGAGGAGAGAGGGGAGGCCCGGCCCCCACTGGACACGTGGCGCCTCTGGAGCTCACCCGTACGGAGATGCGAGGTCCTTAGTCAGTTTTTCTCCTGTGCACGGGGGTACCCAGTACTGAGGGTACCGACACAATTTCCCCAAATTTTCCCCACATTTGGGGGGACAAAATCTGTTCCACCCGGTCCCGTAAAACACGGAACCGAGCTAATGCATATGTGTGCCCAGGATGCTCATCACACATACACATGTAATCCAAAAACTGAATTCAGAATTAACCACGAATAAATAGTGTTTAAGTACTTTATTACATCGATTAATTGTCTCACTCATGATTGTCTATCTTATTCTTGCAGCGGAAGTCTCTAAACGATAGCGGAAACAACTAAACAGCAGCGGCTCCATCTTCAACTCCACAGGCAAGTTGACGGTAGTTTGCACGCCTAGTACTCCACACGGTCCACAAAGTACTCTTCTCCTGTTGCTGATGTTTATGTGATAATGCAAGGGTGAGTACATGTCATACTCAGCAAGTGCGGGAAAAGAATGACATGTAGCTTACAACAAGGTAGGAATAAAAAGGGTCATTGCAGCAAGCAAATTTTATTTCACAAACATGGTAAAAACAGCAACTATTTCTAGGTGAGTTTAATGCCAATATATATATATATATATATATATATCCAAGTAAAGCAGCAACATACCTCCATCATAATTCACCATTTATCAAGTCTCATCCAGCTATTAACCTTTCTCAAGTTCATCTCATGCTCATAAATATTCATAACCATCTCATAATCATATAACCAAAGCCAAACTCTTTGTCAAAACTCCGATAGTCCCGAAACCAATCCCAATGACCATACCATAACCATACCAAACATCCATCCCAAGTTTTCCCTCTAATCATGTGAGTTGGCCAGGTGCTTGTGACCAGAAGCACGGCTATCATGATAGTTTTTACACTCTGCAGAGGTGGCACCACTTTACCCACAAGTTTGTGATTTCGTCACCGTCGACGACTGCAGAACTTCCATTATACCCACAACCGTTGGTGTATGGCCAAGAGATCACAAAATAGCCTTTACAAAGGGGCTACTAGATGTATGGACTCACTAAGGTTTCACCAGCAGGCTCAGATCACCATTCTCCCACCCACGGGCCCCCTCTTGTGCCATGCTGTTCCCAGGGCAGTCCTCTCTCGACTCCCATTCCCCGCGCATCCCACGGTCCATAACAAGCTCGAAACTCACCTAATTAGTCAGCTAAGCCGCACCCATATTTGGCCTTGTGGTGGCACTGTTTTCCTGGCATGTGCTGGCATGAACCGGTCCTTAGATCTACGGCAAGTAAACCACCATCTCATTCAGCAACATCCACGAACCAAGCTTGCCTAGATCACCCGGTTCCATACTTATTAACCTCATCAAGTTCTCATCATCATTATTCATATGAGTGCAGTAGCTAACCACGTTTTAATTCAGCTTCCTGTATCCCGTAGATTAAGCGAAGTAAAAAGGAAAAACGACCATACTCAACTCATCAACTTTCCCGGCGACAAGGATGGTGTAACAAAACTAGTAAACTCCTATAAAAGGGTGTCCCATAAAGTTGACTCAAGCAAACGAGTTTTTGCAAACAAAACAGTTTCAAAACATGGGATCAATATGGTCAAGGGGCACTTGCCTTGCTCCCGTGGCTCTTGTTGCTCAAGCGTCTCGAAGTCTTGGTGCTGTAGTTCTTCATAGATGGCTTCCTGAGCTTGTCCTTCTACTCACGACCATGCACATACAAGATTTACAGCAATCAAACATCATGCACAAACTTTACTCAAGATGCAATGGTGTAGATGAATGCAAATCCTATGGTGCTGTTTTATTAGACCAGTTTTACGTGTTCTTGCATGTTTTAATGGGCTTTCATGGGGTTTTATGATGAACAAGGGTGTAGGGATAAAGTGTGGACGTGGTTATGATCTTGACTCAAGATCTAGATCAATTCCACCATCAAAAACAGATCAAAACGTGATCTGTCCACACGTAAAAGCTTCTGTTCGAAGAAAACGGATGTGTAGAAACAGCGATGACGTTGTAAGATGGTAAAAAAGACCTACCATACTTCACTCATGATCGTCAGCTCTTTTTCTGTGATGGCAAAGCGTGACGGGGCTCGTCGGCGGCTCACCGGCGACTGAACTCCGGGGGAGGGGTGTGTCCAACTCGGCGAGTTGGGGCTAGGGCCTCTAAGTCGCCGACTATGGAGAGGAAAAAGGGTACGTGGTCGCGGCCAAGGGGGTTTTGGGTTCTATTTATAAGGGGAAAAAGAGGAGACCTACTCCAATTGGAGCTCAAATAAGAGTCCAACTCAATTTGTTTTGGATCTTAACAACTTATCTTTTCAGTTGGGTGCGGCAGCCTTGGGGATTTTGTCCCCCCAAACGTGGGAAAATTTTGGGGAAGATTGTGTCAGTACTCTCCGTACCGGGTACTCCCGCACACAGGAGGAAAAACCGCCTAAGGACCTCGCATCTCTGCAGTGGTGAGCTCCGGAGGCGCCACGTGTCCAGCGGGGGCTACTCCTTCCTTCTCCTCAGAGGCGAGCTCTGGACCTGCCACGTGGCCACTGCCAGGGTGAGCTCCGAAGGCACCATGTGTCCAGCAGGGCCAGGCCTCCCCTCTCCTCGGAGGCGACCTCCGAGGGCGCCATGTGTCCGGCGGGGCTGGACCTCCCCTCTCCTCAGGGGCGAGCTCCCGTGGTGATACATGTCCAGCGGGCCGGGACCTCTCCTCAGAGGCGAGCTCCGGTGGCGACATGTGTCCAACGGGCCGGACCTCCCTTCTCCTCAGAGGCGAGCTCCGAGGGTGACACGTGTCCCACGGAGCGGACCTCCCTTCTCCTCAGAGGCGAGCTCCAAGGGTGACACGTGTCCCGTGGGACCGGGCCACGCCTCTCCTCAGAGGCGAGCTCTGAGGGTGACATGTGTCCCGCGGGGCCAGTCCTCACCCCTTCTGCAGGGGTGAGCTCCGTGGGCGCCACGAGTCCAGAGGTGCCAAACCTCACCCCCTCGGTAGGGGTGAGCTCCTCGGGTGCCACGTGTCCCGGGGCCCGGCGGGAAGTGTCGACAGTGCACCTCGGCAATTTGAAATTGGCTCATTTCAGCTACCTGTTTCCCATTACCCACCATTTTTATGATTCTTTCTCCATTTCTATGGTTCTTTTCTCCATTACTACTTCTTTTATAATGTTTCTCTATATGAAAAATGTATGCATGCATGGAAATGAATTTGAGGGTGTTACAAACCTACCCCTCTTAAACTGAATCTCGCCCTCGAGATTCGATAGAGTAGAGAATAGATGAGGGAATTCATCCTTGAAGTCTTCCTCACGCTCCCATGTAGCTTCGGCTTCCATGTGATGGCTCCACTGTACCTTGCACCAACGGGTTACTTTGTTCCTCGTGACCCTTTCCTTCACGTCCAAAATTTGGACAGGGTGCTCCACATAGGTCAGATCCTCTTGAAGCTCGAGCTCATCCATCGGTACTTGTTCTTCCGGTACTCTTAAGCATTTCTTGAGTTGGAATACGTGAAACACGTCGTGCACGTCTGAGAGATGCGTTGGCAGCTCTAGTTGATAGGCTACTTCTCCTCACTTGCCCAAAATCTTAAATGGCCCGATGTAGCGAGGTGCTAATTTGCCCTTGACGTTGAACTGTCGTTGGCCTTGGATAGGCGATACCTTAAGATACACGAAGTCTCCTACTTCGAAGGTCAATTTTCTTTACCTATTGTCCGCATAACCTTTTTGTCATGACTGAGCAGCCTTCAAATTTTCTCGTATCTTTTGGACTTGCTTCTCGGCGTCGTGCAGCACTTTGGGTCCAAACACTTGGCTCTCATTCCAAAATAGCGGCGTTCTACACCGTCTACCATACAATGCTTCGAAAGGTGACATCTTCAAGGTGGCTTGATAGCTGTTGTTGTATGAGAATTCAGCATACGGCAAGCTCCTATCCCAACTACACCCTTGTTTCAAGGTGCAGGCTCTCAACATGTTTTCCAAAATTTGATTTGTCCTCTCAGTTTGCCTGTCAGTTTGCGGGTGATAAGAGGAGCTGAAATTTAGCCGTGTACCCATGGCTTCATACAGCTTCTTCCAGAACCTAGAGGTAAATTGAGAACCCCGATCTGAAACTATCCTCTTCAGGACTCCATGGCGACACACGATTTGCTCCATATACAGCTCGGCTAGTTCTGCGACGCGGTACGTGGTTCTAACAGGAAGGAAATGGGCTGTTTTCGTCAAACGGTCCACAATAACCCAAATGGAGTCGTAACCAGACCGAGTCCGTGGCAATCAGACAATGAAATCCATGCTGATGTCTTCCCACTTCCACTCGAGTACTTTCAATGGCTGCAACAGTCCAGCGGGTCTTTGATGTTCGGCCTTCACCCGTTGGCACGTGTCGCATAAGGCAACATATTCTGCTATGTCCCTTTTCATACCATCCTACCAATAGCATGTTTTCAGGTCCTTATACATCTTTGTACAGCCGGGATGTATGGAATAAGGTGAGTCATGTGCCTCCTTTAGTATCATGTCGCGGATGTGCTTCACGTTAGGCACAAAAATCCTTTTCCCTAACCAAACCGTGCCCTTCTCGTCTTCCTTGAAATCCCTTTTTATGCCTTGTCGGATTCTTTCCTTGATTTCCTTGATTTCCTCATCTGTTGCTTGGCCATCTCGTATATCTTGTTCCAGCGAAGAGTTGAGTTCTATCACTTCCATATCGTTCAAGAACCCGAGATGTAACCACTCGAACTCCTTGCGCAGCTCGGGCGGTAGCTCCCGAACTGTGAGTTGGTGACATGCTCCCTTTCGGCTCAATGCATCAGCTACTACATTGGCCTTTCTGGGGTGATAATTTATTCCAACATCGTAATCCTTGATGAGTTCCAACCATTGACGTTGCCTCAAATTTAGATCCGTTTGCGTGAATATATACTTGAGGCTTTTCTGATCCGTATAGATCTCACATCAGTGGCCAAGGATATAATGCCTCCAAATCTTCAAGGCATGTACCACGGCTGCAAGTTCCAAGTCATGTGTGGGGTAATTCAGCTCGTGTTTCTTTAGATTTCTCAACGCATAGGCTACCACTTGTCCTTCTTGCATGAGCACACATCCAAGCCCTTGTCTTGATGCGTCACAATATATATCGAAACTCTTGCCCACGTCCGGCAATACCAAAACCGGCGATGTGGTTAGTCTTTTCTTGAGCTCCTCAAAGCTTTCATAGCACACTGGTGTCCACTGAAATGCTTTTCCCTTCATTAGAATTCAGTCATAGGCTTCGCTATTTTGGAGAAATTCTTGATGAACCGTCGGTAGTATCCAGCCATCCCAAGGAAACTCCAAATATCTCTCACATTCTGCGGTTGGTTCGACCTCAGAACATCTCCCACTTTTCTGGGATCAACAGATACTCCTTCCTCAGAGATGATATGGCCTAGGAACGATATCTCCTTTAGCCAAAATTGACACTTGCTGAACATGGCATACAATTGATGCTCTCGCAGTTTCTGCAATGTCAATCTCAAATGTTCTTCATGTTCTTCCTCGCTTTTTGAATACACCATGATATCGTCGATGAAAACCATGACGAACTTGTCCAAGTACTCCATGAAGACCTTATTCATGAGGTACATGAAGTATGCGGGTGCATTCGTTAACCCAAAAGACATAACGGTATATCCATACGAACCATACCGTGTTCGAAATGCAGTATTGGGTATGCCGGAGGGCTTAATGTTTAGCTGGAAGTATCCCGACCGAAGATCAATCTTGGAGAAAATTTGGGCACCTTTCATTTGGTCGAACAGGTCCTCTATACGGGGCAGCGGGTATTTATTCTTTATCGTCACCTCATTGAGAGACCTATAATCCACACACATCCTTTGGGTCCCATCCTTCTTGTCTACGAATAGCACGGGGGCTCCCCACGGTGATGAGCTTGGGCGAATAAAACCCTTTTCTAGCTGCTCCTGAATTTGCTTCTTAAGTTCCACTAGTTCATTAACGGGCATCCTATATGGCCTTTTGGCTATAGGTGCAGTTCCGGGTACTAAATCAATGGCAAATTCAATGTACCGGTCAGGTGGCATACCTGGAAGTTCTTCCGGGAACACATCGGGAAATTCTTGGACCACCGGAATGCTTTCCAATTTTGCTTTATCGACGTGGTTCAACGCTGCCTTCTCGGGTGCCGGTTGGGCTGACTCAAACTCAATACGAGTACCGTGCTCATTTGTCAACTGCACACTCCTCTCAGCACATTGAATTACTCCGTTGTGCTTGCTTAGCCAATCCATTCCAAGTATTATATCAATCCCTTGGGAATCCAAGAAAATAAGGTTGGCAAGAAAGTCTACCCCCCTTATTTTAAGGTTTACTTTCAGACATACTATATTAGTCCTTATCTCTCCAATGGGAGAATTAACCAACATAGTGTGTTTCATGTATGATATGGGAAGATTATACTTGGCAACATACTTGGATGATATGAATGAATGTGATGCTCCAGAATCAAATAAAAAAGTGGCTGGGTTGGAGTTGGCAAGGAACATATCAATCACGACGTCCTCAGCTTGTTGCGCATCCTCAGCGGAGACATGATTCACGATGCCACAAGCGTACTTCTATTGCCCACGGTTACCTTGCGTAGCTCCTCCATTCGGCCGTGGGTTCTGTTTTGGTGCATTGGTCGGCTGTCCAAGGCCTTTCTTCAGGGATTGACTTGCAAAGTGTCCCGCCTCTCCGCATGAAAAGCATGCTTTGTTGCCCAAAACAGCAGGAAAGTTGGGGCGAGGGTGGTTTTGAGCAGAGGCGCCCATGTTGGGATGGGGCGCAGGAGGCAAAGGCATACGAGATGCTTGCATAACAGGACGTAGCTGCGGTGGTAGATTAGGGCGAGGTGGGTTTGCAGGGCGGAAAGTAGAAGCGGACGAGCCATACTGTGGTGCAGCTGGGGGCATGAAACGGGAACGTACATTGCTCCCTTGTGGCTGGTATGGCATCTTCCTCTTGCCCTCTTGCTCGATCTCACGGATCTTGCTCTCAACCACTATAGCTTTGTCAACGAGCTTCTGAAAGTTTGCATAATCGTTGTTGAGCAGTTGAACATGGATCTCATTGTTCAATCCTCTCATGAACAAGTATTGCTTCCTTTGATCCGAGTTAACGTCTTCGGGAGCACACCTTGACAGCTGCGTGAACATGTTGAGGTACTCATTCACGCTCTTCTTTCCTTGGCGGAGACCTTCGAACTCTTGCCTTTTAAGCATCATGACTCCAGCAGGGACATAATGAGAGCGCAAACTCTCCTTGAATTCAGCCCAAGTGATAGTCTCCAGGTTGTCATGAGCATTGCAAAGAGCATCCCACCAGTCAGCGTCTGCTCCCATAAGTTGGTGCGATGCGAAGAGAACTTTCTCCCGATCATTGCACTGAACAATAGCAAGCTTATTTTCCATGGATTTCAACCAATCATCGGCCTCCATGGGATCATTTGCTTGTGCAAAAGTAGGCGGTCGAGTCCTCATGAACTCTCCCAATCTGTTGTGAGCCGGCGGTGGTGGCGGTGGGGGTGCAGGGACGGGATTAGGGTTGTTGTTGTTGGCCTGCAGCTGTCCCAAAGTTTATATCATAGTTTGCATGAGCTGGTTCTGCATAGCCATCAACCGTTGAAGGTTGTTTACATCAGCCCCGGGGTTGGAATTTTCTGGAACTTCAACGTGGCCATCCTCTTGTGGTTCATGGTTGCCACGAACATTCCTCCTTTGACGGCTGGCATTTTCCCTCACCATCTGTGAGAGAGAGAGAGAGTTGGGTAGAATAGAAAAGAGAAGTTTAGATTGATCCCCCCAACTATATGCGTCAAGGTGCATGAACTAAATATCTTCTTCTATTAATTTCATCCTATATGAGGATGTGAACACATGCCGAAGCATCTCACATCTCTCTACTATGTGTGGATGTGGACTTTCGCCGAGGCGTCCCACAACTCACGCCAGCACACAAACACAAGCAATCATCACAAAAGTTCAACACACCACTCCTATTCACGCCACTACGATTTAACGTTCCTATTACAGCTTATTCAATGGGAATCCTAAACTTAATCGTGTGAACTGGTGCTGTTCCCGCCGTGTGACAGGGGTGGTCCATGGTGGCACGCCATGGTGAGTTAGTAGTCCATGTAGTGTTAGATGGCGCTGGTGCTCCATGTCACCGGCATCTATAAATAGGACATGAGAAATTTTATAGAAGGGAGAAATAACTCCAAAACTTCAGAAGTTATGGAGGAAGAAAGCAAAGGTGTTGCTGTCCAAAGGAAGAGAAAAGGAGGGTTGAAGATAGCATTTTGCGGTGGCTGAAATGACAAGTCAAGTGCAGTAGCAAGCAATTTTTGAAAATAGCAATTTAGAGGGGTGTTCTTATGTGTTTTAGAGTGTCCATTCTACCTAGGCTTGCGTCCTACGGTCAATGTGGCTCTGATACCAATCTGTGACATCCGGTCCCGTAAAACACGGAACCGAGCTAATGCATATGTGTGCCCAGGATGTTCATCACACATACACATGTAATCCACAAACTGAATTCAGAATATAACCATGAATAAATAGTGTTTAAGTACTTTATTACATCGACTAATTGTCTCAATCATGATTGTCTATCTTATTCTTGCAGCGGAAGTCTCTAAACGATAGAGGAAACAACTAAACAGCAGCGGCTCCATCTTCAACTCCACAGGCAAGTTGACGATAGTTCACATGCCTAGTACTCCACACGGTCCTCGAAGTACTCTTCTCCTGTTGCTGATGTTTATGTGATAATGCAAGGGTGAGTACATGTCGTACTCAGCAAGTGTGGGAAAAGTATGACATGTAGCTTACAACAAGGTAGGAATAAAATGGACTCATTGCAGAAAGCAAATTTTATTTCACAAACATGGTAAAAACAGCAACTATTTCTAGGTGAGTTTAATCCCTATATATATATATATATATATATCCAAGTAAAGCAGCAACATACCTCCATCATAATTCACCATTTATCAAGTCTCATCCAGCTATTAACCTTTCTCAAGTTCATCTCATGCTCTTAAAAATTCATAACCATCTCATATTCATATAACCAAAGCCAAACTCTTTGTCAAAACTCCGACAGAACCGAAACCAATCCCAATGACCATACCATAACCATACTGAACATCCATCCCAAGTTTTCCCTCTAATCATGTGAGTTGGCCAGGTGCTTGTGACCGGAAGCATGATAGTTTTACACACTGCAGAGGTGGCACCACTTTACCCACAAGTTTGTGATTTCGTCACCCGTCGGCGACTGCAGAACCTCCATTATACCCACAACCGTGGGTCTATGGCCAAGAGATCACAAAATAGCCTTTACAACGGGGCTACTAGATGTATGGACTCACTAAGGATTCACCAGCAGGCTTGAATCACCATTCTCCCACCCACGGGCCCCCTCTTATGCCATGCAATTCCTAGGGCAGTCCTTTCTCGACTCCCATTCCCCGCGCCTTCCACGGTCCATAACAAGATAGCAACACACATAATTAGTCAGCTAGGCCACACCCATATTTGGCCTTGTGGTGGCACTATTTTCCTGGCATGTGCTGGCATGAACCGGTCCTTATATCTTTGGAAAGTAAACCACCATCTCATTGAGCAACATCCACGAACCAAGCTTGCCTAGATCCCCCGATTCCGTGCTTATTAACCTCATCAAGTTCACATCATCATTATTCATATGAGTGTAGTAGCTAACCATGTTTTAATTCAGCTTCCTGTATCCCGTAGATTAAGCGAAGCAAAAAGGAAAAACGACCATACCTGACTCATCAATTTCCCGGCGACAAGGATGGTTTAACAAAACTAGTAAACTCCTATAAAAGGGTGTCCCATCAAGTTGACTCAAGCAAACGAGTTTTTGCAAACAAAAAAGTTTCAAAACATGGGATCAATATGGTCAAGGGGCACTTGCCTTGCTCCTGTGGATCTTGTTGCTCAAGCGTCTCGAAGTCTTGGTGCTGTTGTTCTTCGTAGATGGCTTCCTGAGCTTTTCCTTCTACTCACGACCATGCACATACAAGATTTACAGCAATCAAACATCATGCACAAACTTTACTCAATATGCAATGGTGTAGATGAATGCAAATCCTATGGTGCTGTTTTATTAGACCAGTTTGTACGTGTTCTTGCATGTTTTAATGGGCTTTCATGGGGTTTTATGATGAACAAGGGTGTAGGGATCAAGTGTGGACGTGGTGATGATCTTGACTCAAGATCTAGATCAATTCCACCATCAAAAACTGATCAAAACGTGATCTGTCCACACGTAAAAGCTTCTATTCGAAGAAAACGGATGTGTAGAAACAGCGACGATGTCGTAAGATGGTAACGAAGACCTACCTTACGTCACTTATGATCGTCGGCTCTTTTTCGGCGATGGCAAAGTGTGACGGGGCTCATCGGCGGATCACCGGCAACAGAACTCCGGGGGAGGGGTGTGTCCAACTTGGCAAGTTTGGGCTAGGGCCTCCGAGTCGCCGACTAGGGAGAGTAAAAAGGGTATGTGGTCACGGCCAAGGGGGTTTTGGGTTCTATTTATATGGGAAAAAGAGGAGTTCTACTCCAATTGGAGCTCAAATAAGAGTCCAACTCAATTTGTTTTGGATCTTAACAACTTATCTTTTCAGTTAGGTGTGGCAGCCTTGGGGATTTTGTCCCTCCAAATGTGGGAAAAATTTGGGGAAGATTGTGTCGATACCCTCCGTTCCGGGTACTCCCGCGCACAGGAGGAAAAGCCGCCTAAGGACCTCGCATCTCCGCAGTGGTGAGCTCCGGAGGTGCCACGTGTCCAGCGGGGGCCGGTCCTTGCTTCTCCTCAGAGGCGAACTCCGGACATGCCACGTGCCCACTGCCAGAGTGAGCTTCGAAGGAACCACGTGTCCAGCGGGGTCGGGCCTCCCCTCTCCTCAGAGGTGAGCTCCGAGGGCGCCACGTGTCCCGCGGCCCGGGGAAATGTCGACAGTGGACCTCGGCAATTTGGAATTGGCTCATTTAAGCTATCTTTTTCCCATTTCCCACCTTTTTATGATTCTTTCTCCATTTCTATGGTTCTTTTCTCCATTACTACTAATTTTATAATGTTTCTCTATATGAAAAATGTATGCATGCAAGGAAATGAATTTGAGGGTGTTACAAACCTACCCCCCTTAAACTGAATCTCGCCCTCGAGATTTGATAGAGTAGAGAATAGGTGAGGGAACTCTGCCTTGAGGTCTTCCTCACGCTCCCATGTCGCTTCGGCTTCCGTGTGATGGCTCCACTATACCTTGCACCAACGGGTTACTTTGTTCCTCGTGACCCTTTCCTTCACGTCCAAAATTTGGACAGGGTGCTCCACATAGGTCAGATCCTCTTGAAGCTTGAGCTCATCCATCGGTACTTGTTCTTCTGGTAATCTTAAGCACTTCCTGAGTTGGGATACGTGAAACACGTCGTGCACGTCGGAGAGGTGTGTTGGCAGCTCTAGTTGATAGGCTACTTCTCCTCGCTTGCCCAATATCTTAAATGGCCCGATGTAGGGAGGTGCTAATTTGCTGTCACACCCGGTTTCTCTGAAGAACAACCGAGTGAATAACACATGTATGCCAGGATCATTTTCTCATACACGTGACGAAAAATAGTGAAGCATCATCATATTACAAGCCAGGTGTCGAATATAAATAAGTCTTACATAGCATACGTCTCGATGGACGATAATAAGTTCATAATAGGTAAATAAAACAGCAGCGGAATATAAATTTTGTGGGCTCCGTCACAGACGTTGCCCGGGGGACTCCGTGAACCTAGAATCCTTCCTCGGGACCAAAGTCTTGGTCATTAAACACCACATCATTCTCTTGACCTGAGCAGCAATATAAACCAACAGAAAAGCAAGTTTGAGTACCGTGGGTACTCAGCAAGTGTGGTGAAGTTATGTCATGCATGGCTAGAGCAAGGAGAGGTTGAACTCATGGTTAAAGCACTACGCAATTAATACCTATCACCTTAGCTTATTAAGCACATACATTACTACACAGGTGAAATGGTCCCAATCCCTCAACCGATCATCAATATCAAGTACACATAGTCTCAACTCAAATGTTAAGCGTCCCGCTTAACATCCTCAACTTCCCAATCCATCATCCTCTAATCATGAATAAGTCCAAGTCGCTCTTGACCGTGAGCATGGCTGTCATGACAGTTTTGACTCTGCAGAGTTTGCACCACTGTACCCACATGTAGTGATTTCATCCCCCGTTGCCGGGTGGACTAAAAGAACCTCCATTATGCCAGTGGCCGCGAACCACGTTCACACTTCCCAGGTGTGTAGCCAGGAGATCACTACGAAGCCTTTACAAAGGTATTCACGATGAGCGTGGGCCCACTAAGGTTTCACCCCTAACAGCATACAAGAGGCTCCAACCCCGCTGCAGTGGCCCCCTCTTGAGCCTTGCGGTTCATATGGTAGTCCAGCTGCCACCTATTCCCCGCACCATCCAAAACACCCATACTACGCCGGGGATACACCTAATTAATTGGCCAAGCTGCCCCATCTCAGCATGTGGTTGGAACGGTAAAGCCAGGTTACATGCTCCATGAACTGGTCCTTAGGATCCAGGCAAGTACTAAACACAAACCCGAGTCTCGTGCACCTAGCACCAACCAAATCATCCAACTTGCCTCGATCCCTACCTCTACATAACTCATAATGTCTCATTCAAGAGTAAGGTAAACAAGTTGAGGACCTCATATCCCACTTATCCCATTCTAAGCATGGCTAAGCATAAGTGATATGAATGAATGACATAATAAAACAAATCCCAACCCAAGCTACAAGGAAACAAGATAATGCAATTCTAGGGAAACTTCCTAGCATGGGTTTTATATTTCAATTGACAATGCAAATAATTCTATCTACACATCCTAGCATAGGATCAAAGTGGTCAAGGACACTTGCCTTCTTCCAGCTGCTCTGGGAATGGAAAGTCTTGGTGTTGGAAGGGGAGAACTTGCTGTGGGGCAGGTTCTACTCATGCCAATACACATAGAAAAAGAAAACAACAATCCATAAGCCATAGTCCACACTTTCACTTCATGCAAACCACACATACATACATATTGAAGTCATTCACATTTCTAAGTGTTGTGGTTACCCTAGATGTGTTGATTTTTGGCCTACATGCACTTTTAAACATATATGTATTATTTCTAACTTCTGTATTCATATTTCTATTTGCACACTATATATGAATTTCCAATTTGAACAAATTCTTTATATTGAATTAATACATTTCTTAGCCACAAAGTTTGCATGAAAGGTATTTCCCTACTCCAAATAAGTTTTCAGATCTTCTACAAAATCCTAAATTGAAGTTTTTGGGTTTGGAGACCTCATTTATCATTTTCTAATTATGCATACCTATTTTCCTATATTTTCAGATTTATTTTCTATGCCTAAAAGTGAACTTTACTATTAAAATAGTAAGACATATCATCTAAACAGAATAGGTTCTGATCTAAAATGTTCAATAATATATTTTTGAACTTCCTCTCTGATGTGAAACAATTTAAATTTATTTTACTAGTTTTTAGAATTATTTCCTAGACTAAAATGTGTCTCTAGAGAAAATAAAAATGAGCAACACTTAGGCAGATTTAATTTCAGCCTAAAATCTATTTTTAACTCATTCTAAAGTTTTCCAAGTGCTAGAGAGTTTAAACTTGAATTTTCACATGTGTTTGCCTTACCTTTTAAATTTAAATCCTAGTCACATATCCAAATTTCTGAATTTAATATCCTATAGGGTCAAAAAGGTAAATCCACCCTACTGCAAGGTTTAATTTACTATTTCCTCAATTTCCAGGGGTCTAACTACACATAACAGAGGGGTTTTCCTAATTTTTATTGAGTCCAGGGGCTAAAACTGATTTTTAAATGAATTTACACGAATTTCTGAGGGTCCAGGGGCTAGATCAGAGGTTTCCGGGGCTAGCTCGTGTTTTCCGAGATCCCCAGGGGGTAGCACGTAAGAATCCTGTCCTTTATAATGCGGGGCCGACATGGACCGTCCGATTTAAAACAGACGGCTCAGATTAGATCGCCGAAACGGTACACGTCGGTTTTATTTCTACCGTGCGATTTAAAATATACGGCCCTCAAGAGGCCACGTCGCCCTGGCCGGAGCCAGCCCGCGTGCGCGGCGGCGGGGGCGGCGATCTCGCCGGCGCAGCCTCGGTTTTTGCCGCTACACGCTGGAACTCACATCTTTTTGCACGGATCGGCTGCGGAGGGTTAGGGGATGCTCACCGAGGGGTTTTCCTGCACTCGAAGGCCCTGGAAGTCGGTCGGCGGCGAGCTTCAACGGCGGTGGTCTTCAGTGCACGTCGAAGTGGCAGTCGGGGCGCAAGACACGCTGTTTCCTTCACCTGCAGGGCTCCCCGGCGGCGGTGGAACGTGATCAGCACGTTAGATCATGAAAATTTGAGCAAGGATCGAAGGAAATCGGCTGTAGAAGCTTCGGTTCTCACCGGAGAAAAAACGGCCGATCGGGGAGGAAAAAGGGGCGGATTTCAGCGTTTAAATAGACGAGGGAGGGCGGCGGTCTGTTGAGATCATGTTGGGGTGTCCGGGATCGGAAATCGGGGCTGGGAGCGTGGGTTCCGGGGTTGGTTTTGATCGGGCGTGGGAGAGAGTCCGGGGTCGGTTGGGCGCGCGAGGGGGGGGGGGACAAGACGACGGCGGCCCCGCACGTCAGAGAGAGGTAGAGAGGGGGGGCTTGGGTTGGGCTGGCTGGCGCGGGGTCTTAGGCCGGCTGGCGGGTTTCGGCCCACTGGCCGGTTTCGGTTTTCTTTTTCTTTTTCCTTTTCTTTTTCTGTTTTGATTTGAATTTGAATTCCAGTTTAAATTTGAATTGCTTTATCACATGCATTATGTCCAAAATTTTTTAAATTCCCCTCTTTAGCAGGTTTTGGGGTGTTACAGCTCTACCCCCCTTAAAAGAAATCTCGTCCTCGAGATTGGCGGTTCTAGGAAAACAGTTCCGGAAATTGTGCCTTAAGTTCGTCTTCTCGCTCCCATGTGGCTTCCTCTTCCGAGTGGTGCTTCCACTGCACCTTGCACATCCGGATTCTTTTATTTCTTGTGAGGCGTTCCATTGTCTCCAAAACCTTGACCGGTTGCTCGGCATAAGACAGATCCTCTCGTATGTCAACCTCATTCATGGGTAACATCTCTTCAAGCGTCCTTAGACATTTCTTGAGCTGTGACCCATGGAATACATCGTGCACATCCGATAAGCGAGCCGGTAGTTCTAGTTGATATGCCACTTCGCCTTTCCTTTCCAGAATCTGAAAGGGTCCAATGTATCGAGGTGATAACTTCCCTTTCACCTTGAACCGACGAAGTCCTCGGATAGGGGACACCTTGAGATAGACATAGTCCCCCACGTTGAAAACGAGCTCTCTTCTCCATACATCGGCATAGCTCGTTTGTCGGGTTTGTGCTATCCTCAAGTTGTTGCGGATTTCCCTCACTTTCGCCTCAGCTTTTTGTAGTACTTCGGGCCCAAACACTTTACTTTCCCCTGTTTGGTTCCAAAATAGTGGAGTCCTGCACTTCCTTCCATACAACGCCTCAAATGGTGACATCTTCATACTAGCCTGATAGCTGTTGTTATAGGAGAACTCCGCATACGCTAAGTTCTTATCCCAACTCCTATTGTTCTTGAGCGCACACGCTCTTAGCATATCCTCAAGGATCTGATTGGTTCTTTCCGTCTGCCCGCCAGTCCAGGGGTGATAGGCAGAACTAAAATTTAGATGAGTTCCCATGTTTCATGTAACTTCTGCCAGAACCTTGAGGTGAACTGTGTCCCTCGATCTGACACTATCTTCTTTGGAATTCCATGAAAACACACGATCCTTGACATGTACAATTCCGCCAGTTTGGATCCGCTGTAGCTTTCTTTCACAGGGATGAAATGAGCTACCTTGGTTAGCCTGTCGACGATGACCGATATCGGATCATATCCCGATTGGGTCCTGGGTAGTCCCACTATGAAGTCCATACCTATTTCTTCCCACTTCCATTCCGGCACTTTGAGTGGTTGCAATAGTCTCGCGGGTCGTTGATGTTCTGCTTCGATCAACTGACATGTGTCACATAGGGCAACATGTTCCGCGACGTCTCGCTTCATGCCATACCACCAATATCTGCTCTTGAGGTCCTGATACATCTTCGTACTCCCAGTATGAATGGAATCGTCGAAATCATGAGCCTCCTTCAAAATCAATTCATGGATCTCCTTCACTTCAGGCACACAGATTCTTGTTCATCCTCTCTAAACCCAGGGGCATTATTTTCTTTGATGAGTTCTCTAATCTCTTGTATCTTCTCGTCATTCTTCTGACCGTTGTGTATGTCTTGCTCTAATGTGGAGTCCACTTCCATTGCGATGGCCTCACCACTATTAACCAGACATAGATTGAGTTTTGCAATCTCTTCCTTCAGTTCTGTAGGCATGTCCTTCGAACTCAACATGTGGACCTGCACTTTCCGGCTTAAAGCATCCGCTACGACGTTCGCTTTCCCAGGATGATAGTTGATGCCCACATCAAAGATGTTGATTAGCTCTAACCATCTCCTTTGTCTGAGGTTGAGATCTGGCTGTGTGAAAATATACTTTAAGCTCTTATGATCCGTATATATCTCTATCCTCTTCCCCATCAAGTATTGCCGCCAAATCTTCAACGCGTGTACCACTGCAGCTAGCTCTAGGTCATGTGTAGGATAGTTCTTCTCGTGTTTTCGGAGCTGCCGGGACGCATATGCCACGACATGCCCCTCTTGCATGAGAACACATCCCAACCCGTGTTCAGATGCATCGCAGTACACCGAAAAATTCTTCTGCATATCTGGCATAA
Organism: Neostapfia colusana; assembly: GCA_030760725.1. NCBI lineage: Eukaryota > Viridiplantae > Streptophyta > Magnoliopsida > Poales > Poaceae > Neostapfia > Neostapfia colusana. Next base: position 26,684,910 of record JASWHV010000011.1, read on the forward strand.
CTAGCACTGGGGCTGTTGTCAATCTTTTCTTCAATTCTTGAAAACTCGTCTCGCACTGCGGTGTCCATGTGAATGTGATTCCTTCTCTAACAATTTGGTGAGGGGTCTCGAGATCTTGGAGAAACCCTCAATAAACCGTCGACAATACCCAGCCAATCCTAAGAAGCTTCGAACTTCCCAGACATTTTCAGGGGTCTTCCACTTCTGTACATCCTCGATCTTGGCGGGATCTACGGAGATTCCTCCCTCCGAGATTATATGTCCTAATAAGGGTACTCTCTTCAGCCAAAACTCACACTTGCTCAACTTAGCATATAGTTGGTGTTCCCTCAGCTTTTGCAACACCAATCTTAAATGTTCCTCATGTTCTTCTTCATCTTTGGAGAAGACGAGAATGTCATCAATGAAAACCACCACAAATTTGTCCAGATATTCCATGAATACCTTGTTCATGAGATACATGAAATATGCCAGGGCATTGGTTAGCCTGAACGGCATGACGGTGTATTCATACAGCCCGTACCGAGATACGAAAGCTGTCTTTGGAATGTCGGTTTGCCTTATCTTAAGTTGGTGGTATCCCGACCTGAGATCAATTTTTGAGAACACACAAGCTCCCCTCAACTGATCAAATAAATCTTCAATGCGGGGTAATGGGTACTTGTTATTGATGGTTACTTCGTTCAACGCACGGTATTCTACGCATAACCTTTGGGTCCCGTCCTTCTTGGGAAATATCACTAGAGCTCCCCATGGTGAGGAAGTAGGACGAATATACCCCTTCTCCGTCAATTCTCTTATATGCTCCTTGAGTTCTTCCAGCTGTTTGGAGTCCATCCGATAAGGCCTCTTGTATATTGGAGCTGTTCCAGGTACTAGCTCAATCGTGAATTCCACTTCACGATCGGGAGGCATACCTGGCAACTCCTCCGGAAAAACGTCTGGATATTCCCTGATAATCCTTATCTCCTCCACTTCCACCTCAACTTGATTGAGTTTAAGGTCCCTCCTAGGGTTTTGTACGGTTATGAACTTCACTCTTGTGCCACTAGGGTGAGTTAGTTCCACCGTTCTTGTCGAACGATGGATGATTCCCTTATGTTTGGTCAACCAATCCATACCCAAAATAATATCTATCCCTTGTGAGTCTATCACTATGAGGTTTCTAGTAAATACTACCCCATTAATGTCTAGATTCACCTTGGGACACACTTGTCTTGTCCTTATTTCTCCCCCTGGAGAGTTTACTGCTAGCATATGGTTCATTTGTGTTGTTGCTAGATCATGCTTCTTAACAAACCCTTGAGCAATGAACGAGTGGGTGACACCAGAATCGAACAACAGGGTTGCAATGTGTAAGTTGGCAGGAAACTTACCAATTACCATGTCAGGTGCCTCTTGCGCTTCCTCCATGGTCACGTGGTTCACCCGTCCTCGCATCATATTCTGCTGTTGTGGCTGCATGGGCTTCTTCTTTGGGCACTTATGGGAGTAGTGCCCCACTTCACCACAGTTGAAACATTGCACCCCAACCTTAGGTGCCTGGCCTTTGTTGTCTTGGGGTTGGTTCGGTGGTCCTTGTCCTGCTGGTCGAGGTTGATATGTGGGGCGAGGCTGCTGTACAAACTGACGCTGCGGTGGTGCTGGTGCTGACGGAGGCCTGAAATTCGGGTTGTACCCTCGGGGTGCTGAGTAGGGTACCACAGCACGGTTGTCTGCTGTAACACCCCAAAATCCTGTTAAGAGGGGAATTTAAAAATTTTTGGACGTATTGCATGTGTTGCAAAAACTCAAATTCAAACTGGAATTCAAATTAAACTCAAAACAGAAATGAAAAAGAAAAAGAAAAAAAATAAACCTTCCCAGGCAGTGGGCCGAAACCCACCAGCCGGCCCACCCAATCCCCGCGCCAGCCCGCAGCCGCGCGCCCGCGCACCTCTGGCAGACAGGCGGGACCCACCTGTCATCCCCGACCTCCCGCTCGTCCGAACCCGGAACTCCTCCGCGCGCGCACCCGATCGAAACTAACCCGGAAAATCGCGCGTTCCCAGCCGAATTCTGGTTCCGGAGGACTCCAACTCAATCTAAACTAACACGCCGCCCTCCCCGTCTATAAAAACCCCGGCATCGTCCTGTTTTTCCCCCCACGATCTGCCATTTTTCTCTCCGGTGAGAACCCAGGTTTCTCCGGCAAATTCTACTCGATCTTCGCACGGGATTTCTGATCTAACTCGCTGGTCTTGATCCACCGCCTCCGGGAAACCTCGCAGGTGCAGAAAACTCGGTGGTTTGCGGCTCAAACACAGCGCCGACGAGCCTCACCGTGAATTCACCTCGGACCTCATCGCCGACCGCCTTCCAGGACCTCCGAGCTCAAGAAAACCCCCGAGGTGAGATCCCTGACCTCCCCTCTACCGATCTATGTCATAAAATCACAGTTTTAGGAAGAATCGACGAAGATACGAAACTCTCCGGCGAGATTGCCGCCTCCCGCCGCCGTGCGCCGCCGGGCAGCGCCGCCCGCGCTCGATCAGAGCGACGTGGCTGCTTGTGCGCCGTCTATTTTAAATCGCACGGTAGACTTTAAATCCCCGCGTACCGGTTCGACGTTATAATCTCAGCCGTCTGTTTTAAATCGGACGGTCCACGTCAGCCCCGCGTTATAAAGGCTGGGATTCTTACGTGCTACCCCCTGGGGTTCTCGGAAAATATGAGCTAGCCCCGGAAACTTCTGATCTAGCCCCTGGAACTTCAGGAAATCATGTAAATTCATTTAAAAATCAGTTTTAGCCCCCGGACTTAATAAAAATTAGGAAAGACCCCTCTGTTATGTGTAGTTAGACCCCTGGAAATTCTTAAAATAATATAATAGACCCTGTAGTGGGGTGAGTTTACCTTTTTAACCCTATGTGATATTAAATTTAGGAATTTGACTATGTGATGGGTATTTAAATTTAAAAGAGTGGACAAACACATTGTAAATTCAAATTAAAAACTTTCCTGGTACTTGGAAAACTTTGGAGTGAGATAAAAATAGATTTTTGGCTGAAATGAATCTGTTTAACTGATTATTCACATTTATTAGTAATAGGGACACATTTTTAAGTCGAGAATAATTCTGAAAATTAGTAAAATAAATGTAAAATAGTTCACATCAGAGGAGAAGTTCAAAAATATATTATTTAATATTTTAGACCCAAAACCTATTCTGTTTAGATGAGGTGTCTTACTATTTTCATAATAAAGTGCACATTTAGGCATAGGAAATAAATCTGAAAATATAGCAAGCTAGGTATGAATAACTAGAAAATGGTAAATGAAGTTTCCGAAATCCAAAGAATTCAGTTTAGGGTTGGTAGAAGGTCTGAAGACACATTTGGAGTAGGAAAATACCCTCCATGCCCACTTGGTAGCTAAAAGGTGTATCAATAAAATATAAGTAATTTATTTAAATTGGAAACTCATATATTGTATACGAATATAAATATGAATACAAAAGTAGAAATCATATGCACATGTTTAAAAGTGCATGTAAGCCATAATCAACACACATAGAGTAACCACAACACATAGAAATGAGAATGGCTTTCATAAATGTGAGTGTGTGGTTTGTATGAAGTGGAAGTGTGAACTATGTCTTATGAATTGTTGTTTTCTTTTGCTATATGTGATGGTATGAGTAGAACCTGCTCCAGAGCAAGTTCTCCCCTTCCAAGACCAAGACTTTCAATTCTCAGAGCAGCAAGAAGAAGGCAAGTGTCCTTGACCACTTTGTTCCTATATTAGGATGTGTAGATAGAATTATTTACATTGTGAAATTGAAATATGAAACTCATGCTAGGAAGTTTCCCTAGAATTGCATTATCTTGTTTCCTTGTAGCCTGGGATTGGGATTTATTTTATCATATCATTTATTTACATGCTTATGCTTAGCCATGCTTAGAATAGGATAATTGGGATATGAGATCATCAGTTTATTTACCATACTCTTGAATGAGATATTATGAGGTATGTAGAGGTAGGGATCAAGGCAAGTTGGATGTTTTGGTTGGTGCTGGGTGCACGAGACTCGGGTTTGTGTTTAGTTCTTGCCTGGATCCTAAGGACCGGTTCATGGAGCATGTAACCTGGCTTTACCGTGCCAACCACATGCTGAGATGGGGCAGCTTGGCCAATTAATTAGGTGTATCCCCGGTGTAGTATGGGTGTGTTGGATGGTGTGGGGAATAGGTGTCAGCTGGACTACCATATGAACCGCAAGGCTCAAGAGGGGGCCACTGCAGCGGGGTTGGAGCCTCTTGTATGCTGTTAGGGGTGAAACCTCAGTGGGCCCATGCTCGTCGGGAATCCCTTTGTAAAGGCTTCGTAGTGATGGATACACACCTGGGAAGTGTGAATGTGGTTCGTGGCCACTGGCATAATGGAGGTTCTTTTAGTCCACCCGGCAACGGGGGATGAAATCACTACATGTGGGTACAGTGGTGCAAACTCTGCAGAGTCAAAACTGTCATGACAGCCGTGCTCACGGTAAAGAGCGGCTTGGACTTATTCATGATTAGAGGATGATGGCTTTGGAAGTTGTGGGCGTTAAGCGGGGAGCTTAACATTGGAAATGATGTTATGGTTATTTGATTATGATGATGGGATGGGAAATTGGGACCATTTCACCTGTGTAGTAATGTAGGTGCTTAATAAGCTAAGGTGATAGGTATCAATTGCGTAGCGCTTTAACCATGAGTTCAACCTCCCCTTGTTCTAGCCATGCATGACATAACTTTCCCACACTTGCTGAGTACCATCGGTACTCAACCTTGTATATTTGTTGGTTTATATTGCTGCTCAGGTCAAGATAATGAGGTGGTGTTTAATGATCAAGACTTTGGACCCGAAGAAGGTTTCTAGGTTCATGGAGTCCCCCGGGCAACGCCTGTGACGGAGCCCACGAGAATAATTATTCCGCTGCTATTTTATGAACTTATTATTGTCCATCGAGGCATATGCTATGTAAGACTTATTTATATTCGACACCTGGCTTGTAATAAATGATGCTTCACTATTTGTCATCACATGTATGAGAAAATGATCCTGGCATACGTGTGATATTCACTTGGTTGTTCTTCGGAAAAACCGGGTGTGACAGAAGTGGTATCAGAGCCAAGGTTGCCCGTAGGAACGTGGACCTAGGTAGCAATGGACGTATTTAAGGGCCCTATTTTCTTAAAAACTATTTTACAAGGTGTGTGTTGAAAAGTGTTATTTAATGGAATCACTTTCTTCATCTTACCCCAACTTACATTTAAAATAGGATTTTTGTTTAAAATTTTATCTAACCTAATTTTAAATGCTTTCTGTTTTAGATGGTTTGCATGATTCGCACCGCCCGCAAGTCCACAGGAGGGAGAGTTCCCGTAGTTGCCGTTGCCCAAAGAGAGGAGAGCCGTCCGGTGACGTACCTTTCCTACGGATTGGCAGTAGGAGGCTTGTTGCGCCGTCTTCGACGTATGCTCCAAGCCGCCGGCAATACGGGCAAGCTAATCATACACTATAGCTCCACCAGGACCATCCGGGAGAAGCGGGAAGAATGGAGTTCAGAGATGAGGATTATCCATGAAAATCAGCTGCTTAAGATCCACCGCTCTCCAGCTTGTCGAGCGACACAGGTCGATGCGGAGAAGGATGTCACCTGGGAGGCCATCACCTGCCAGAGTCACATCTATCGTCGACACCTGGACAGACTGAGTACATGTATGTCCTCCAGCGCGAGAGCGGTACAACGGAGTACAAGTACCCGCCAATGCAGCAGGGGACTTCCCATGAGCACATGGACCTGTGCTTGCAGGATGCTGCTATGCTTAGCACTCGACTGCAGGAGCTTCAGGATGTTCGTGACACCCTGAAGGAAACCGAGGCGTTGCTGCGAGCCTGCTTGAGGGCGAGAGAGAGAGGAGATGGGAATGAACTGTGTGTCACCATGTATGACACATGGACTCCTGACTCCCCAGATCGCCGGGCGATCAGGCGTCGTCGCACTTCTCCACCAGCAGCTTCCCCACCCAAAGCGGAGTCAGAAGGCAGCCGCAATAATGAGGAAGATCCCGAGGAGCCAGCTCAGTGATACGAGTAGTGTAGAGTCCTCCCCTTAGTTTAGCAGGATGTCGAGTAGTCGAGTCGTTATCTTAGTTAATGGTGTGTAAATGCTTGGTGTGTGACGTGAGTTGTGGAAGCCATGAGCAATTGTCCACTGCCTCGTCTTCAGATTGTTTTGCTTTGGTGTGTGAACCCACATGAAATAATAGTGCATTTATTTTTGTATGAGACATGAACCATCAGAAAGTATAACAAAACCTCAACACTTTGAAGTAAAAACAAGTGAAAGAAGTAAGATAATACGCAATGCCTTAAATTAACATTTGGTTGATCCTGCTAGATGGCCGGAAGAGGAAAGGGTCGTGCTTCCAACCCCGCCAATAACAACGATGAGGCCTGCAACCCTCATCTTTCTGGGAGCCAAGACAGGGGTGGACGTCGTGAGGGAGTTGATCGCATCCACCAAATGCTTGAAAATCAAAATCAGCTCATCCAGAACCTGACTCAAGTGGTGGCCAACTTGCATCAAGTTCCACCTCCACAAGCTACACCACGCCAACCAAGGTTGAGTGAGTTTCTAGGAACTCAACCTCTGAAGTTTGCAAGTGCTGCTGAACCTCTGGAGGCAGATGACTGGCTAAATACTATTGAGAGCAAGATGAGGATCATACAGTGCCAAGGGTATGAGAGGGTGCTGTTTGCCTCTCATCAATTGCATGGACCTGCTGCTGATTGGTGGACCGCTTACGTGGCCGCCCATCATGACCCTGAGAACATCACTTGGGAAGAGTTCAAGCGTAGCTTCCGCAACCATTACATACCAAGGGGTGACCTCAAAAACAAGAGGAAGGAGTTCTTGGGGCTGCAGCAAGGAAACATGACTGTGAGGGAATACCTCACTAAATTTACTCAACTCTCCCGTTATGCCCCACGGGACATAGAGACTGATGAGCAGAAACAGGATTGTTTCGTGGAAGGACTTACCGCAGAAATGCAGTGTGCAATGTCCTCCAACGAGTATGAAAGCTTCCAAAAGATGGTGGACAGAGCATTTGTGGTAGAAAAGAAGCTGAAGGCCTTGGAAAATGAGAACAAGAGGAAGGTCGGGTGGTCACACCAAGCCTCCGGGAGCAACACCCGCCCACGTCTGATGCAGCAACCCGCAGGGCAGACGAACCGTGCTGCGGTACCCTACTCAGCACCAAGAGGGTACAACCCGAACTACAGGCCTCCGGCAGCACCAGCACAGCCACAACGTCAGTTTGTACAGCAGCCTCGCCCCGCATATCCACCTCGACCAGCAGTACAAGGACCTCCAAACCAACCCCAAGACAACAAAGGACAGGCACCTAAGGTTGGGGTGCAATGTTTTAACTGTGGTGAAGTGGGGCACTACGCCCATAAGTGCCCAAAGAAGAAGCCCGCGCAGCCACAACAGCAGAATGTAATGAGAGGACGGGTGAACCACGTCACCATGGAGGAAGCGCAAGAGGCACCTGACATGGTAGTTGGTAAGTTTCCTGCCAATTTACACATTGCAACCCTGTTGTTTGATTCTGGTGCTACCCACTCGTTCATTGCCCAAGGGTTTGTTAAGAAGCATGATCTAGCAACAACACAAATGAACCATATGCTAGCAGTAAACTCTCCAGGTGGAGAAATAAGGACAAGACAAGTGTGTCCCAAGGTGAACCTAGACATTAATGGGGTAGTATTTACTGCTAACCTCATAGTGATAGATTCACAAAGGATAGATATTATTTTGGGTATGGATTGGTTGACCAAACATAAGGGAATCATCCATTGTTCGACCAGAACGGTGGAACTAACTCACCCTAGTGGCACAAGAGTGAAGTTCATAACAATACAAGAGCCTAGGAGGGACATTAAATTAAATCAAGTGGAGGTGAAAGTGGAGGAGATCAGGATCATCAGGGAATATCCAGATGTTTTTCCGAAGGAGTTGCCAGGTATGCCTCCTGATCGTGAAGTGGAATTCGCAATTGAGCTAGTGCCTGGAACAGCCCCGATATACAAGAGACCTTATCGGATGGACTCCAAGCAGCTGGGAGAACTCAAGGATCATTTGAGAGAACTGACGGAGAAGGGATATATTCGTCCTAGTTCCTCACCATGGGGAGCTCCAGTGATATTTGTGCCCAAGAAGGACGGAACCCAAAGGTTGTGCGTAGACTACCGTGCCTTGAATGAAGTAACCATCAAGAACAAGTACCCATTACCCCGCATTGAAGACTTGTTTGATCAGTTGAGGGGAGCTTGTGTGTTCTCGAAAATTGATCTCAGGTCGGGATACCACCAACTTAAGATAAGGCAAACTGATATTCCAAAGACAGCTTTCGTATCTCGCTACGGACTGTATGAATACACTGTCATGCCTTTCAGGCTAACTAATGCCACGGCATACTTCATGTATCTCATGCACAAGGTGTTCATGGTGACACGACCCCACTGGTCCTGTCGAGCCAGGATCACGCTGAGGGGTGCTGCGTTGCACAACACCGTATAACACACGTCAAAGGTACAAAGCGGAAGCGGAAGCTTTATTACATAAACAAGTTTATTAACATGTTTACATCAAAATAAGTTTAGTCCACACTCGCGGGCGTAGACTAAGCATCAAGTGCACGTTCAGCCCTCGAACGTGTCCTTGCTAGCACACTCGCACACTAACTCTGCGGCGTGCACGACTCCCACTCGACGGGGTTCCCCTCCTGGGGTTCCGTCTCCTCTTCGGGAGTCCCTTCCTCATAGAACCCTGCAAAAGCTTCAAACACAAGCAGTGAGCACGAAGGCTCAGCAAGTCTGACCCGTCTCACCTAAACATGAAACTTCTACATGAGGGTGATGGGTTGCATGAGGTAAAAATCATTTGCAAGGACTCGCCTAATTAGTAGAACCTTACTTTCAAGTTTTAGCAGCAGGTTGTGGAGAACTTTACGCTAAGGCACATGAGAGAGCCGCAATCAAACAAGAAACGCATTTCTCTCATGTACTTTGCCCAAAGTTGAAAAGAACTTTAGTTAGCACTAAGCTACAACATATCATTAACAATCAATATCCAACTTTCAATCAGCAACATTTTAACATGTAACTAGCCTGTTCTTTCTACGTCACGGTACAGTGAACAAGTGGTACTCACTGACCGCGAGGGACGGCGATTATAATCGATTTACACCTGCAGGGTTACCCGAACAACCCGTCACGTACGCCCGTACTCGATGTTGCCTACAACAACCATCACGGACGCCGTACGCGACTACCTTTCACCCGTTAGCCAAATATTGAACCGGTCCCATCGTCCCGAGCAAGAGGTCCCTGCACGCGCATCTCTGTGCCGCCAGCTGATTTACACCTCGAGCTCTCAACCTACCCTCTGAACGACGGGCAATGCCTCAATACCCAGCTACCCGAGTTACATCAGTTTCCCGGTTCCCATATAGCCGGTAGGTCTTCGGTACTGTTCTAGCTTGTTCAACAGGCCCGCACACGGCTCGGTCCTCAATCGACACAAGCGGAGCTACAGCACACAGGCCCCAAAGTCCTGCTGCCCTTACTCTCCGCTCGGTCTCATTTTCTTGCCATGTGTATCATGTGCTATCTCTACCCGAGCAATGTGCCTCTAGCCTATTCTCGCGAGTAGTTCCAACTACTCGACTTGTACCGAATCCTACTCTATCCTAGCAATGCAGTGGCTAACGGGGTTTGCAATCCTAAACCCCAACCCATGGTTTTCTTGGCTATGCAGTGGGGTTTCCAAACAAGACTCTGATGCACAACATAAAGAAAACAAGTATGTGCTCAAAACAATAAAAATTTATAAAATGGTTAATGCAAACCGGGGCTTGCCTTGCTGCTCTTGGTCGTAGGCTAGCTGTTCCTCCGGAGTAACGAAGTCTAGGACTTCGGGTTCCTCCTCGACCTTAGCGACTACATGATAAGAACAATGTATGTATTAATTAAATGCTTTTGTATTAACTTTGAAGTTGTGAAGTCTATAACCTTTACTAGATAGACCTAATGACTGTGAAACTTTTACTGTGGCTTGGTTACAACCTAAACAGAGACTTGGTCAAGTTTTAGTTGCAGCAAAGCTCATTTGAGCCCTCCACAAATAATTATGTCCTTGACCTTAATTAAAGGCTTTTAGGGTGTTCTAGGTATTTTCATGAAACAAACTATGACTTTCTGAAAACTAGATTTTCAGAGGGTTCTAATGGAATTGGTCTCACTTAATTTGGAAGTCTCTAACTAAAGATATGAGCTAAACAATTTCAGAGAAAATTCTGAAAATGTTTCTGAACATTTTCTATTTTCTCTGGAACAGTTTTACTAATCACACCATTAGGTGGACTAAATGAGCTCAAATGGATCTGAAATTTTTATGGTAGTTCAAGGATATTTTGGTGAACATCTCAGCAAAATTTCAGGATTTTCCTCCAAATGATTCTCCAGTTAAAATTCCTAACAGTTTAAACTTTAAGGAATTAATTCTGGAGAATTACGGAATTTCATGAAGTGACACTTGATTTTCTGGAAAGTACTCAAAGAGCTGAATCCAGCAAAATTTGGTTCACTCAATTTGGAGCTTTCTAGCCAAAGTTATAAGGATTTGAAGTTTGAAGGAAATCTGAAAATCGGGGAAAAGTTTAAACTCGCGCGTGGGCCCAGGGGACACGCGTCGCACGCCGAAGCGACAGCACACCGCGGCCCACAAGGCTTTTGCGCGCCAGCACACCCGATCCCGGCCGCAGCCGGATCCCGATTTAAAATATCGGCCGCTGACAGCTGGGGTCCACCCCCTTCTTCAACCTCGCGACACCCGCGCTCCGCCGCCGAGGGACCTCGCCGGAGAGCTCGCCGCCGGCTGCTGTACAGCTTCAAACTTCTTGATTCTGGCCGCCCCTGCCTACTTTTACTTGGGGAACATGATCCGAGGGTCAGCTGCTCATGACAACGGCCGGAGCATGGTCGGCGACGAGCCGCCATATCGGAACGACTTCGGCCATGTCGGCTGATGCTCCTAGTGCCTCAGCTACTTGGGAAACCGGTCGGGGAGCATCAGTGGACCTCAGAGAAGGTCGACATGAACTCGGGGCAGCTCGGGGAAGGCCCGAAATAGGTCCTCACCGTGCGCCCGATACCCCCCGTGCGTTCCGCCATTAGTAGACCTTGAATTACGCCGGGCACAGAAGTTCTCCGGCCCAGAGTTGTGAAGGCAACTTGTGCGTCACCGTGTCTAGTTCGTGTGGGAGTGGCCTGAGGCCCTCTAATCCTTTCTAGAGTACGAATTAAACAGAATCGTACCCGAGGGTCGTTCTGCACACAGAAAGGGGAAAAGTGGAAATTCGCCGCCGGTGAGCAACCACTCGAGCTGTGGCTCGGGGATGAGCAGCACCGATCACTTGCGCGTCCAAGGGTGCCTTGGCTCGGGCGTGACAACGCCCAGGTTGGGCTGTCCACGAGAGCCCGAGGTGCGGCGGTTTCCAGTTCCGAGTTTGATCTTTCGGCACAGCCGATATCACTCGGTTTCAATCGATTTCTATCAATGGGAAGGATGGAGGATGGTTGCTAGTACCTTGCTGGGACCTTGGAATGGAAAGAGGGAGCTGCGATCGGCTTGATCAAGCAGGAACTCGAGCGGCGGCGATGGCAGTGGGAAAAGCAGTCGCGCACGTCGGTAGCTCGGGGAAATGGTGACTGAGGCACGCCGGGGAGGGAATAAATAGCTCGGCCGGCTGGCCTCCGGCTTGGGGCACGCAGCAGGAGCTGGCGCCGGCCGGCCCCTTCGGTGGCGCGCGCGCACAACAGCCGGGAACCGACTGAACTGTGGTTCAGTCGGTTTGCTTTGAGGCTGAGGCTGACATGTGGGTCCCACTCCTCTTTTAACCTCTGAAATTTATTCCTAACAGCTGTGGTAAACAGTGAACCCTATTCTACCCTTGGCAACTCAAATTATTCACCCAAGAGCCATTTGAATTGATCAAAGTTCAAATGAGGTTTGGTTTGAATGAATTTCAGCACAAGTGCAGTTTGAAATTCAAATAAAGTTTGAATTTCTCCCCCTTAGCTCATGTCAAGATCAACTCCAAATGGAGTGAAAATTGGTGTGTGAGCTCACAAAAATGTGCTGAGCAAGAATATGCCTTCCACTTTTAAATTCAGTGGGTGAAAACAGTTTGAATTTGAATATGTTTTCAAACTGCCCCTTTCCTATCTACACCCAAGATGACCTCAAAAATGTTTTGAATTTGGGTGAAACTTGGCATGGACATCCTTGGCAAAGTGTAGGAGTTTTCATATGTCCAGCCCATCTATATCACATGTGGGAAGTACCACTTTTGCAATGTGTGAGTTTGTTCCCTAATGAGCATGTTGATAATTGTTACTTGCTCTTTATTTGTGTTCATCATTTTTCCTCAAATGAGGTGTGTGGTGTGGGGATGAACACTGCAAATGGGTGTCAAAAACTGAGGCCCTTACATTCCTCCCCCCTTAAAAGAATCTCGTCCCGAGATTATAAGGTGAAAATGAGAGAGAGGACGGTGGAAAAATTACCGGATATGCGACGTGAGAAAGTCGGGGTAGTTAGTGCGAAGGAATTCTTCGCTCTCCCATGTCGCTTCATCCATGGAGTGATTACTCCACAGAACCTTGTAGAACCACAACGTACGGTTGCGTGTGGTTCGGGCCTTTTCATCAATAATCTGCACCGGTTCCTCCCGATAGGTGAGATCCGGTTGCAGTTCTTCAATGTCTTCCAGCTGAACGGTAGTTGATAGCTTGAGACACTTCCTCAGCTGGGAAATGTGAAAGACGTCGTGCACACCGGAAAGTGCTTCTGGTAATCTTAGCCGGTATGCCACCGATCCACATCTTTCGGTAATCTGGAATGGACCGATGAATCGGGGTGCTAACTTTCCTCTCACCCCAAATCTGTTTACGCCCTTCATTGGAGACACTCGTAGGTATACGTGATCTCCAACTTCGAATTGTAATGGGCGCCTCCTCCGGTCCGCATACTGTTTCTGTCGGGATTGAGCGGCTTTTAGGTTCGCTTGAATTAATCGAACCTTTTCTTCCGCGTTGTTGACAAGATCAAGCCCGAAGGTAACCCTCTCGCCAGATTCACACCAGTTCAGTGGTGTGCGGCATTTCCTGCCGTATAGCGCCTCGTAGGGCGCCATCTTGATGCTGGCTTGGTACCCATTGTTGTACGAGAACTCGGCTAATGGCAAGTGATCATCCCAATTCTTGCCGTGGTCGATAGCGCAAGCTCGTAGCATGTCTTCTAGGATTTGATTTACCCGCTCCGTTTGCCCATCCGTCTGCGGGTGGTAGGCTGAACTACGGATCAGCTTCGTCCCCAAGGCAGCGTGGAGCTGCTCCCAAAAACGGGACACAAATAAAGTGCCCCGGTCCGAGATGATGGTACGGGGTACGCCGTATAAGCATAGGATCCGTGAGATGTACAGTTCAGCGTACTTCTTGGCGTTGTAGTTGGTGTTGACCGGGATGAAATGGGCAACTTTGGTGAGCCGATCGACGATCACCCACACAGAATCATGTTTCTGTAAGGTGGTGGGTAAACCCACGACGAAATCCATGCTCACGTCCTCCCATTTCCAGGCAGGAATGCCCAGTGGTTGCAGCAGTCCCGGTTTCCGCATGTGGTCTGCCTTCACCCGTCGACATGTATCACACTCGGACACGTATTTTGCAGTCTCTCGCTTCATCCGTGTCCACCAAAACTTGCTTCTGAGTTCTTGATACATCTTGTTGCTGCCGGGGTGAATAGAAAACTTTGATAAGTGAGCCTCATCAAAGATTTTCTTCCGTAACTCCGGGTTTCGGGGTACGACGATCCGGTCCTTGAACCATAGGACGCCGTCTCCGTCCTTCCGGAAACATTTCAACTCCCCACTGTCTACACGTCTCCGCAAATGTGACATGCCCTTGTCATTCTTCTGGGCTGCCGCTATCTCTTCACGGATGGTGGGGATCAAAGCTAGGTTGTAGAGAGCTCCATGTGGAATCACATGTAGTGGTGGTTCGCTCTCTTCCAACGGTGTGATGGTCAGATTATTGACGTGTGACTTGCGGCTTAGCGCGTCTGCCACAACGTTTGCCTTGCCCGGATGATAATGGATCTCTATCTCGTAATCCTTTATCAGTTCCAACCATCTTCGTTGCCTCATGTTCAGCTCCTTCTGAGTGAATATGTACTTGAGGCTTTTGTGGTCGGTATATAAATGTACGAGGTTACCGAGTAGGTAGTGCCTCCACATTTTCAGTGCAAGTACCACGGCAGCGAGCTCCAAGTCGTGAGTTGGATAATTTTGCTCATGATTCCTAAGCTGCCGTGACCCATACGCGACCACCCTTCGGTCTTGCATCAACACACATCCGAGCCCAATGCCGGATGCATCGCAGTACACATCGAACGGTTTTGTTGTGTCTGGCTGCGCCAAAACCGGTGCTGATGTCAGGTGCTTGACTAAAGCCTTGAATGCTGCTTCACATGCTGGACTCCAAACATATTTGGTAGCCTTCTTCAGCAGCTCTGTCATTGGCTTGGCAATCTTCGAGAAGTTCGGAATGAACCTCCGATAATATCCCGCGAGTCCGAGGAAACTCCGTACCTCATGAACAGTTCTCGGGGATTTCCAATTCAGCACTTGCGTGATTTTGCTCGGGTCCACAGCGATACCCTCCGCCGAGATGATATGCCCGAGGAAAGGCACTTGCGATATCCAAAATTCGCATTTGCTGAACTTTGCGTATAACTTGTGATCCCGCAGCCGTTGCAAGACTATACGCAGATGTTTCTTGTGATCTTCCTCCGACTTGGAATATACCAGGATGTCGTCGATGAAGACCACGACAAACTTGTCCAGCTCCGGCATGAACACCGAGTTCATTAAGTACATGAAGTGAGCTGGAGCATTGGTGAGGCCAAAGGACATGACCAGGTACTCATAAAGTCCGTACCTTGTCGAAAAAGCTGTCTTTGGAATGTCCTCAGCCCTGATCTTAATCTGATGGTACCCGGATCTTAAATCCATCTTGGAAAAGACCTTTGCTTCGACCAACTGATCAAACAACATGTCGATCCGTGGCAACGGGTACTTGTTCTTGATGGTTACGGCATTTAATGGACGGTAGTCCACGCAAAGCCGCAACGTTTCATCCTTCTTTTTGACAAATAATGCCGAACAGCCCCATGGCGAGGAGCTCGGCCTAATAAAACCCTTCTCCAGAAGGTCCGTGAGCTGAGTCTTCAGTTCAGCCAACTCCTTGGGCGCCATCTTGTACGGCCTTCGGGATATTGGCATGGTTCCCGGTGCAAGTTCAATCTTGAACTCCACCTCTCTATCGGGTGGCATCCCCGGCAAATCATCCGGGAATACATCAGGGAATTCTCGGACCACTGGAATGTCTTCCAATCTGATGGTTGTGGCTTGATAGACACTTGGAAGTTTTATTTCTGGACTGTCCAGAAATAATGAGTGAGAACCGTGCACTTCTGAGTTTAAGTGCACGACTCGAAGGACGGTGTCTAAAACAGCGCCGTGGCGGGTTAACCACGACATCCCTAGGATGACATCGACCTTCTGTCCCTCTAAGATAATGAGAGACGTGGGGTACACTCTACCCGCTAAGCATAATGGTGCTTTGGAGACCATTACGCTTGCTGAAATCTTCCCACCCGGTGAACAAATTAAATATGGACTATCGGTGGGTAGTATTGGCAAGCTGTGTTTAGCAATGAAAGCTTGGCTAATAAAATTATGCGTGGCGCCTGAATCAAATAGTACTATAGCGGGATGCTGGTGGAGTTGGAACATACCCGCAAGGATTGGCTCGCCCTCCGGCACGTCCTCAATGGCAAGCTGGTGGACAGTACCGGGCCTAGGGTTTGCCCGCCGCGCATTAGTAGGGTTCCGGGGTTGATTCCTCCCCGGAAACTGTGGTGCCACTCCGCCGCCTTGCCTCTCCGGGCAACTGCTCGCGAAGTGTCCTGGACGACCACACTTGTAACATGTGGCCGCTGCTGGTGGAGTACTCGGGGGACGAAAGCCCGGCATGCGTTGCGGAGGTGCAAACGCACGCGGCATCGCCCGCTGCTGCTGTTGTTGTTGCGGTGGTGCTGGCAGTGCCGGCCGGAATGCCGGTGAAGAATACGGCCGACCGCGGAACGGCATCGACCGCTGTGGTGGCTGCCAGCGCGGACCTGATGGTGGGCGATTCACCATCCGAAACTTCTGAGAAGGACCGCCTCCTTCTCCGCTGC
Organism: Neostapfia colusana; assembly: GCA_030760725.1. Taxonomy (NCBI): domain Eukaryota; kingdom Viridiplantae; phylum Streptophyta; class Magnoliopsida; order Poales; family Poaceae; genus Neostapfia; species Neostapfia colusana. The sequence goes on from JASWHV010000011.1 coordinate 26,701,309, forward strand.
TCTGCGGCGCGCTTCGCTTTCGCTCTGCCGCCGCCAACTCCTTGCCGGAGTCTTCCTGAACAATCGCAGCATCAATTATGTCGTTGAGGCTGCCGCGATTGAACATCGCCAGCTTGTCCTTCAGGAGCGGGTTAAGCCCCTGGTAAAAGTGGTCCCGCCGCTTCTCGTCCGTATCTGCGTGATACGACGCGTAGAGTGCGAGATCGTTGAACGCTCTGGAGTACTCCAGCGCGTTCCGGCTCCCTTGTTGCAGGTGTAGGAATTCCTGCGTCTTCCTCTCACCGTGACGGTGAATGGCACCCAACCGGGTGGCGTAGGCCCTGCAGGAACCTCGACATGGATCGTCCACGTCTTGTTCCCCTCTTCGCCTTCTTCCTTGGCGAAGTATTGCGGCATCTGGTTGTACCCGAAATATTGGAGCATTAGCCACAATGCTCCCGGGTAGCCGCTACGGTCAGAGCAGTGGGAAACTACCCACCCGTTCTCCAACCGTTTATCTGCTGCCATCTGTAAAAATATATTTGAGAAATGTCAAATATTTATTTAAACAGTAAACCATTGAGTTATAACATAAGATATGTCATTGAACCCTTAACACTTGGAAACATAGTTCAAATTTTTAAACAAATTTGACTGCTGATCTGCTGTTCCCATGACAGCCCTGACCAGTTTCCATATCAATCTGATTTAGGCCAGGTTAAAAGCAAAACCAGTCCTGGAGCTCAACATCAAAGTTAAAGTTAACTTCAATAGCTTTCCAGAACGTATTTGGTTGGCCTAAGATCTGCTCTGGTTCAAAAGTTATGAGATGTCAAAGTTAACAGAATTTCTGGGAACAATTGGACAGCACCTCCCTGCCTTAGGTACTGATTTGATCCAAGAATTCCAGTTAATTCTGTTCCTAATCTGACAAAACTTTCTGTTACAAAGTTGTAACCCATCTCATAAGCTTCCCAGAACCACCTCATTTTCTATTTTTGGATTTTTATGCAGGAAGTTATGCTTAATTTACAGAGAGTCTACAGAGAGTCTTTGCTCCGTCCTGTTTTCTGGACAGTTTCAACTCTACTGCATTTTTCGAGTGGTTAAGGGATGAAACACCTCTGGAACTCAACAGAAAAGTTGTAAAGCTCCTCCAAAGCTTTCCAGAAATGTATCATACGACCCCAACCTCGAAAGAACTCAACCTCTAACCTCTGATTAACTTCAGCCTTGATTTAGCTGAAAACAGAGTGCTCTGTCCTTAACATCCTATAAGTTGAAAATTTATTAACTTTGAATATCCTGTTCAAGGGAAGGAGTTACATCAAGTTTTACTACTTTGGATCAAAACCTTCAAGTTTTTAAATGAAGTTGTTCATTTAGTTGGGTGTGACGTCGAGGCGTCACCAGATTATGTCGGTACTACGTCCTCACAAAGGAAAAACCTATACCGGATTTAGCCGGCTTCGTTAGTTCAGTGGCACTACTCGTCACTCGCACACGGATGCTACACGTCTACCGTTTCGTGGTAAGGCTACCTGCAGAAACTCAAACAATCATCAGACTCGGCTGCACACCGAGCCCGGAATCCATACAGTTTGTACACCCGGCCGTCATCACTCGCCCGGATGTTCTCAAGCCAAACACGCCTTGAGTTACGTGTTCACGTTTCAGACCACGTGACGGGGTCTCCCATGTTGCACCACGCACGCCAGGGACAGACGTTGCTCGAATACCCCAAACGACATGAAGAGTCGTAGAGGATATCAAAGCGGGTCGGGTTACCTGCCACCCGTGGGGCTCCACCCTTCAGCTTGTGCGCACTGGTGGACAGCGCTTACGTGCACCCCCCAAGACATGAACGTCCCGAGATGCACGATTTTCCGACATAACAAATAAGTTAATAAGCCACTTTCTATATACTAATAACATCCTTATACGGGCTACTAACTCGTTCCTCACTGGATTTTTGAAAAAGAAGACCTTTGTACTGTGTTAAACCTCAAGCGAGCTCTGATACCACGCTGACACGACCCCACTGGTCCTGTCGAGCCAGGATCACGCTGAGGGGTGCTGCGTTGCACAACACCGTATAACACACGTCAAAGGTACAAAGCGGAAGCGGAAGCTTTATTACATAAACAAGTTTATTAACATGTTTACATCAAAATAAGTTTAGTCCACACTCGCGGGCGTAGACTAAGCATCAAGTGCACGTTCAGCCCTCGAACGTGTCCTTGCTAGCACACTCGCACACTAACTCTGCGGCGTGCACGACTCCCACTCGACGGGGTTCCCCTCCTGGGGTTCCGTCTCCTCTTCGGGAGTCCCTTCCTCATAGAACCCTGCAAAAGCTTCAAACACAAGCAGTGAGCACGAAGGCTCAGCAAGTCTGACCCGTCTCACCTAAACATGAAACTTCTACATGAGGGTGATGGGTTGCATGAGGTAAAAATCATTTGCAAGGACTCGCCTAATTAGTAGAACCTTACTTTCAAGTTTTAGCAGCAGGTTGTGGAGAACTTTACGCTAAGGCACATGAGAGAGCCGCAATCAAACAAGAAACGCATTTCTCTCATGTACTTTGCCCAAAGTTGAAAAGAACTTTAGTTAGCACTAAGCTACAACATATCATTAACAATCAATATCCAACTTTCAATCAGCAACATTTTAACATGTAACTAGCCTGTTCTTTCTACGTCACGGTACAGTGAACAAGTGGTACTCACTGACCGCGAGGGACGGCGATTATAATCGATTTACACCTGCAGGGTTACCCGAACAACCCGTCACGTACGCCCGTACTCGATGTTGCCTACAACAACCATCACGGACGCCGTACGCGACTACCTTTCACCCGTTAGCCAAATATTGAACCGGTCCCATCGTCCCGAGCAAGAGGTCCCTGCACGCGCATCTCTGTGCCGCCAGCTGATTTACACCTCGAGCTCTCAACCTACCCTCTGAACGACGGGCAATGCCTCAATACCCAGCTACCCGAGTTACATCAGTTTCCCGGTTCCCATATAGCCGGTAGGTCTTCGGTACTGTTCTAGCTTGTTCAACAGGCCCGCACACGGCTCGGTCCTCAATCGACACAAGCGGAGCTACAGCACACAGGCCCCAAAGTCCTGCTGCCCTTACTCTCCGCTCGGTCTCATTTTCTTGCCATGTGTATCATGTGCTATCTCTACCCGAGCAATGTGCCTCTAGCCTATTCTCGCGAGTAGTTCCAACTACTCGACTTGTACCGAATCCTACTCTATCCTAGCAATGCAGTGGCTAACGGGGTTTGCAATCCTAAACCCCAACCCATGGTTTTCTTGGCTATGCAGTGGGGTTTCCAAACAAGACTCTGATGCACAACATAAAGAAAACAAGTATGTGCTCAAAACAATAAAAATTTATAAAATGGTTAATGCAAACCGGGGCTTGCCTTGCTGCTCTTGGTCGTAGGCTAGCTGTTCCTCCGGAGTAACGAAGTCTAGGACTTCGGGTTCCTCCTCGACCTTAGCGACTACATGATAAGAACAATGTATGTATTAATTAAATGCTTTTGTATTAACTTTGAAGTTGTGAAGTCTATAACCTTTACTAGATAGACCTAATGACTGTGAAACTTTTACTGTGGCTTGGTTACAACCTAAACAGAGACTTGGTCAAGTTTTAGTTGCAGCAAAGCTCATTTGAGCCCTCCACAAATAATTATGTCCTTGACCTTAATTAAAGGCTTTTAGGGTGTTCTAGGTATTTTCATGAAACAAACTATGACTTTCTGAAAACTAGATTTTCAGAGGGTTCTAATGGAATTGGTCTCACTTAATTTGGAAGTCTCTAACTAAAGATATGAGCTAAACAATTTCAGAGAAAATTCTGAAAATGTTTCTGAACATTTTCTATTTTCTCTGGAACAGTTTTACTAATCACACCATTAGGTGGACTAAATGAGCTCAAATGGATCTGAAATTTTTATGGTAGTTCAAGGATATTTTGGTGAACATCTCAGCAAAATTTCAGGATTTTCCTCCAAATGATTCTCCAGTTAAAATTCCTAACAGTTTAAACTTTAAGGAATTAATTCTGGAGAATTACGGAATTTCATGAAGTGACACTTGATTTTCTGGAAAGTACTCAAAGAGCTGAATCCAGCAAAATTTGGTTCACTCAATTTGGAGCTTTCTAGCCAAAGTTATAAGGATTTGAAGTTTGAAGGAAATCTGAAAATCGGGGAAAAGTTTAAACTCGCGCGTGGGCCCAGGGGACACGCGTCGCACGCCGAAGCGACAGCACACCGCGGCCCACAAGGCTTTTGCGCGCCAGCACACCCGATCCCGGCCGCAGCCGGATCCCGATTTAAAATATCGGCCGCTGACAGCTGGGGTCCACCCCCTTCTTCAACCTCGCGACACCCGCGCTCCGCCGCCGAGGGACCTCGCCGGAGAGCTCGCCGCCGGCTGCTGTACAGCTTCAAACTTCTTGATTCTGGCCGCCCCTGCCTACTTTTACTTGGGGAACATGATCCGAGGGTCAGCTGCTCATGACAACGGCCGGAGCATGGTCGGCGACGAGCCGCCATATCGGAACGACTTCGGCCATGTCGGCTGATGCTCCTAGTGCCTCAGCTACTTGGGAAACCGGTCGGGGAGCATCAGTGGACCTCAGAGAAGGTCGACATGAACTCGGGGCAGCTCGGGGAAGGCCCGAAATAGGTCCTCACCGTGCGCCCGATACCCCCCGTGCGTTCCGCCATTAGTAGACCTTGAATTACGCCGGGCACAGAAGTTCTCCGGCCCAGAGTTGTGAAGGCAACTTGTGCGTCACCGTGTCTAGTTCGTGTGGGAGTGGCCTGAGGCCCTCTAATCCTTTCTAGAGTACGAATTAAACAGAATCGTACCCGAGGGTCGTTCTGCACACAGAAAGGGGAAAAGTGGAAATTCGCCGCCGGTGAGCAACCACTCGAGCTGTGGCTCGGGGATGAGCAGCACCGATCACTTGCGCGTCCAAGGGTGCCTTGGCTCGGGCGTGACAACGCCCAGGTTGGGCTGTCCACGAGAGCCCGAGGTGCGGCGGTTTCCAGTTCCGAGTTTGATCTTTCGGCACAGCCGATATCACTCGGTTTCAATCGATTTCTATCAATGGGAAGGATGGAGGATGGTTGCTAGTACCTTGCTGGGACCTTGGAATGGAAAGAGGGAGCTGCGATCGGCTTGATCAAGCAGGAACTCGAGCGGCGGCGATGGCAGTGGGAAAAGCAGTCGCGCACGTCGGTAGCTCGGGGAAATGGTGACTGAGGCACGCCGGGGAGGGAATAAATAGCTCGGCCGGCTGGCCTCCGGCTTGGGGCACGCAGCAGGAGCTGGCGCCGGCCGGCCCCTTCGGTGGCGCGCGCGCACAACAGCCGGGAACCGACTGAACTGTGGTTCAGTCGGTTTGCTTTGAGGCTGAGGCTGACATGTGGGTCCCACTCCTCTTTTAACCTCTGAAATTTATTCCTAACAGCTGTGGTAAACAGTGAACCCTATTCTACCCTTGGCAACTCAAATTATTCACCCAAGAGCCATTTGAATTGATCAAAGTTCAAATGAGGTTTGGTTTGAATGAATTTCAGCACAAGTGCAGTTTGAAATTCAAATAAAGTTTGAATTTCTCCCCCTTAGCTCATGTCAAGATCAACTCCAAATGGAGTGAAAATTGGTGTGTGAGCTCACAAAAATGTGCTGAGCAAGAATATGCCTTCCACTTTTAAATTCAGTGGGTGAAAACAGTTTGAATTTGAATATGTTTTCAAACTGCCCCTTTCCTATCTACACCCAAGATGACCTCAAAAATGTTTTGAATTTGGGTGAAACTTGGCATGGACATCCTTGGCAAAGTGTAGGAGTTTTCATATGTCCAGCCCATCTATATCACATGTGGGAAGTACCACTTTTGCAATGTGTGAGTTTGTTCCCTAATGAGCATGTTGATAATTGTTACTTGCTCTTTATTTGTGTTCATCATTTTTCCTCAAATGAGGTGTGTGGTGTGGGGATGAACACTGCAAATGGGTGTCAAAAACTGAGGCCCTTACACATGGAATATCTGGACAAATTTGTGGTGGTTTTCATAGATGACATTCTCGTCTTCTCCGAGGATGAAGAGGAACATGAGAAACATCTAAGGTTGGTGTTGCAGAAGCTGAGAGAACACCAACTATATGCCAAGTTGAGCAAGTGTGAGTTTTGGCTGAAGAGAGTTCCCTTCTTAGGACATATAATCTCGGAGGGAGGAATCTCCGTAGATCCCGCCAAAATCGAGGATATACAGAAGTGGAAGACCCCTGAAAATGTCGGGGAAGTTCGAAGCTTCTTGGGATTGACTGGATACTATCGACAGTTTATTGAGGGATTCTCTAAGATCTCGAGACCCCTCACCAAACTGTTGGAGAAGGGAATCACATTCACATGGACGCCGCGGTGCGAGAAGAGTTTTCAGGAGTTAAAGAAAAGATTGACAACAGTCCCAGTGCTAGTTATGCAAGATATGCAGAAGAACTTTACGGTGTACTGCGATGCCTCTGGAAACGGGTTGGGATGTGTTCTCATGCAAGAAGGGCATGTCGTGGCTTATGCATCCCGGCAGCTCCGGAAGCACGAGAAGAACTATCCTACACATAACCTAGAACTAGCCGCAGTGGTACACGCGTTGAAAATTTGGCAGCACTACTTGATGTGGAAGAGGACAGAGATATATACAGATCATAAGAGTTTAAAGTACATTTTCACACAGCAAGATCTCAATCTCAGACAAAGGAGATGGTTAGAGCTAATCAATGACTTTGATGTGGGCATCAACTATCATCCTGGGAAAGCAAACGTCGTGGCAGATGCTTTAAGTCGGAAAGTGCAGGTCAATAAGTTGAGCGTGAAGGACATGCCTGCAGAATTGAAGGACGAGGTTATAAGGCTCAATCTATGCCTTGTGAATAGTGGTGAAGCCATCGCCATGGAAGTGGACTCCACACTAGAGCGAGAAATACGCGAGGGTCAAAAGGATGATGAGAAGATACAAGAAATCAGGCAACTCATCAAGGAAAATAAAGCCCCTAGTTTCAGAGAGGATGAACAAGGAACGGTGTGGCACGGGAAAAGAATCTGTGTGCCAGAAGTAAAGAAGATCCGTGAATTGATTTTGAAGGAGGCTCACGATTCTGACTATTCCATTCATCCTGGGAGTACGAAGATGTACCAGGACCTCAAGAGCAGGTATTGGTGGTATGGCATGAAGCGAGATGTCGCGGAACATGTTGCCCTATGTGACACATGCCAGTTGGTGAAAGCAGAACATCAACGACCCACGGAATTATTGCAACCACTCAAAGTGCCTGAATGGAAATGGGAAGAAATCGGTATGGATTTCATAGTGGGATTGCCTAGGACCCAATCAGGATATGATTCAATATGGGTCATCATCGACAGGCTAACCAAGGTAGCTCATTTCATCCCCGTGAAAGAAAGCTACAGCGGATCCAAATTGGCAGAATTGTACATGTCAAGGATCGTGTGTTACCATGGAGTGCCAAAGAAGATAGTGTCGGATCGAGGGACACAGTTCACCTCAAGGTTCTGGCAGAATTTACATGAAACCATGGGAACCCATCTGAATTTCAGCTCTGCCTATCATCCCCAAACTGACGGGCAGACGGAAAGGACCAATCAGATTCTTGAGGATATGCTGGGAGCGTGTGCACTCAAAAACAATCGGAGTTGGGATAAGAACTTACCGTATGCGGAGTTTTCCTATAACAACAGCTATCAGGCTAGTATGAAGATGTCACCGTTTGAAGCTTTGTATGGGAGGAAGTGCAGAACTCCCCTATTTTGGAACCAAACGGGGGAAAGTAAAGTGTTTGGTCCCGAAGTACTACAAGAAGCCGAGGCGAAAGTGAGGGAAATTCGCAACAACTTGAGGATAGCACAGACACGACAAAAGAGCTATGCCGATGTTCGGAGAAGAGAGCTCGTGTTCAACGTGGGAGACTATGTCTATCTCAAGGTGTCCCCTATCCGAGGACTTCGTCGGTTCAAGGTGAAAGGGAAGTTGTCACCTCGATACATCAGACCCTTTCAAGTGCTGGAGAGGAAAGGTGAAGTGGCGTATCAACTAGAATTCCCGGCTCGCCTATCGGATGTGCACCATGTATTCCATGTGTCACAGCTCAAGAAATGTCTGAGAACGCCTGAAGAGGTGTTACCCATGAATGAGATTGACGTAGCTGAGGATTTGTCTTATGCCGAGCAACCATCCAAGATTTTGGAAACAATGGAACGCCTCACCAGAAATAAAAGAATCCGGATGTGCAAGGTGCAGTGGAAGCATCACTCGGAAGAGGAAGCCACCTGGGAGCGAGAAGATGAGCTTAAGGCACAATTTCCGGAATTGTTTTCTTAGAACCACCAATCTCGAAGACGAGATTTCTTTTAAGGGGGTAGAGCTGTAACACCCAAAATCCTGTTAAGAGGGGAATTTAAACATTTTTGGAGGTATTGCATGTGTTGCAAAAATTCAAATTCAAACTAGAATTCAAATTAAACTCAAAACAGAAATGAAAAAGAAAAAGAAAAAGAAAAAAAAAACTTCCCGGCCAGTGGGCCGAAACCCACCAGCCGGCCCACCCAAACCCCGCGCCAGCCCGCAGCCGCACGCCCGCGCACCTCTTGCAGACAGGCGGGACCCACCTGTCATCCCCGACCTCCCGCTCGTCCGAACCCGGGACTCCTCCGCGCGAGCACTCGATCGAAACTAACCCGGAAAACCGCGCGTTCCCAGCCGAATTCTGGTTCCGGAGGACTCCAACTCGATCTAAACTAACACGCCGCCCTCCCCCGTCTATAAAAACCCCGGCATCGTCCCGTTTTTCCCCCATGATCCGCCGTTTTTCTCTCCAGTGAGAACCCGGGTTTCTCCGGCAAATTCTGCTCGATCTTCGCTCGGGATTTCTGATCTAACTCGCTGGTCTTGATCCACCGCCTCCGGGGAACCGCGCAGGTGCAGAAAACTCGGTGGTTTGCGGCTCAAACACAGCGCCGACGAGCCTCGCCGTGAATTCACCTCAGATCTCGTCGCCGACCGCCTTCCAGGACCTCCGAGCTCAAGAAAACCCCCGAGGTGAGATCCCCGACCTCCCCTCTATCGATCTATGTCATAAAATCACAGTTTTAGGAAGATTTGACGAAGATCCGAAACTCTCCGGCGAGATCGCCGCCTCCCGCTCCTTGCGCCGCCGGGCAGCGCCGCCCGCGCTCGATCAGAGCGACGTGGCCGCTTGTGCGCCGTCTATTTTAAATCGCACGGTAGAATTTAAATCCCCGCGTACCGGTTCGACGTTATAATCTCAGCCGTCTGTTTTAAATCGGACGGTCCACGTCAGCCCCTCGTTATAAAGGCCAGGATTCTTACGTGCTACCCCCTGGGGTTCTCGGAAAATACGAGCTAGCCCCGGAAACTTCTGATCTAGCCCCTGGAACTTCCGGAAATCATGTAAATTCATTTAAAAATCAGTTTTAGCCCCTGGACTTAATAAAAATTAGGAAAGACCCCTCTGTTATGTGTAGTTAGACCCCTGGAAATTCTTAAAATAATATAATAGACCCTGTAGTGGGGTGAGTTTACCTTTTTAACCCTATGTGATATTAAATTTAGGAATTTGACTATGTGATGGGTATTTAAAATTTAAAAGAGGGGACAAACACATTGTAAATTCAAATTAAAAACTTTCCTGGTACTTGGAAAACTTTGGAGTGAGATAAAAATAGATTTTTGGCTGAAATGAATCTGTTTAACTAATTATTCACATTTATTAGTAATAGGGACACATTTTTAAATAGAGAATAATTTTGAAAATTAGTAAAATAAATGTAAAATAGTTCACATCAGAGGAGAAGTTCAAAAATATATTATTTAATATTTTATACCCAAAACCTATTCTGTTTGGATGAGGTGTCTTACTATTTTCATAATAAAGTGCACATTTATGCATAGGAAATAAATCTGAAAATATAGCAAGCTAGGTATGAATAACTAGAAAATGATAAATGAAGTTTCCAAAATCCAAAGAATTCAGTTTAGGGTTGGTAGAAGGTCTGAAGACACATTTGGAGTAGGAAAATACCCTCCATGCCCAGTTGGTAGCTAAAAGGTGTATCAATTAAATATAAGGAATTTATTTAAATTGGAAACTCATATATTGTATACAAACATAAATATGAATACAAAAGTAGAAATCATATGCACATGTTTAAAAGTGCATGTAAGCCAAAATCAACACACATAGAGTAACCACAACACATAGAAATGAGAATGGCTTTCATAAATGTGAGTGTGTGGTTTGTATGAAGTGGAAGTGTGAACTATGTCTTATGAATTGTTGTTTTCTTTTGCTATGTGTGATGGTATGAGTAGAACCTGCTCCAGAGCAAGTTCTCCCCTTCCAAGACCAAGAGTTTCAATTCTCAGAGCAGCAAGAAGAAGGCAAGTGTCCTTGACCACTTTGTTCCTATACTAGGATGTGTAGATAGAATTATTTACATTGTCAAATTGAAATATGAAACTCATGCTAGGAAGTTTCCCTAGAATTGCATTATCTTGTTTCCTTGTAGCCTGGTATTGGGATTTATTTTATCATATCATTTATTTACATGCTTATGCTTAGCCATGCTTAGAATAGGATAATTGGGATATGAGATCATCAGTTTATTTACCATACTCTTGAATGAGATATTATGAGGTATGTAGAGGTAGGGATCAAGGCAAGTTGGATGTTTTGGTTGGTGCTGGGTGCACGAGACTCGGGTTTGTGTTTAGTACTTGCCTGGATCCTAAGGACCGGTTCATGGAGCATGTAACCTGGCTTTACCGTGCAAACCACATGCTGAGATGGGGCAGCTTGGCCAATTAATTAGGTGTATCCCCGGCGTAGTATGGGTGTGTTGGATGGTGCGGGGAATGGGTGTCAGCTGGACTACCATATGAACCGCAAGGCTCAAGAGAGGGCCACTGCAGCGGGGTTGGAGCCTCTTGTATGCTGTTAGGGGTGAAACCTCAGTGGGCCCATGCTCGTCGGGAATCCCTTTGTAAAGGCTTCGTAGTGATGGATACACACCTGGGAAGTGTGAATGTCGTTCGTGGCCACTGGCATAATGGAGGTTCTTTTAGTCCACCCGGCAACGGGGGATGAAATCACTACATGTGGGTACAGTGGTGCAAACTCTGCAGAGTCAAAACTGTCATGACAGCCGTGCTTACGGTCAAGAGCGGCTTGGACTTATTCATGATTAGAGGATGATGGCTTTGGAAGTTGTGGGCGTTAAGCGGGGAGCTTAACATTGGAAATGATGTTATGGTTATTTGATTATGATGATGGGATGGGAAATTGGGACCATTTCACCTGTGTAGTAATGTAGGTGCTTAATAAGCTAAGGTGATAGGTATCAATTGCGTAGCGCTTTAACCATGAGTTCAACCTCCCCTTGTTCTAGCCGTGCATGACATAACTTTCCCACACTTGCTGAGTACCATCGGTACTCAACCTTGCATATTTGTTGGTTTATATTGCTGCTCAGGTCAAGATAATGAGGTGGTGTTTAATGATCAAGACTTTGGACCCAAAGAAGGTTTCTAGGTTCATGGAGTCCCCCGGGCAACGCCTGTGACGGAGCCCACGAGAATAATTATTCCGCTGCTATTTTATGAACTTATTATTGTCCATCGAGGCATATGCTATGTAAGACTTATTTATATTCGACACCTGGCTTGTAATAAATGATGCTTCACTATTTGTCATCACATGTATGAGAAAATGATCCTGGCATACGTGTGATATTCACTTGGTTGTTCTTCGGAAAAACCGGGTGTGACATCTGCCCTGCGGGTTGCTGCATCGGACGTGGGCGTGTGTTGCTACCTGAGGCTTGGTATGACCATCCTGCCTTCCTCTTGTTTTCATTCTCCAAGGCCTTCAGCTTCCTCTCCACGACAAATGCTCTGTCTACCATCTTTTGGAAGCTTTCATACTCGTTGGAGGACATTGCACATTGCATTTCCATAGTAAGTCCTTCCACAAAACAGTCTTGTTTTTGCTCATCAGTTTCGATGTCCCGTGGTGCATAACGGGATAGTTGGGTGAACTTAGTGAGGTATTCCCTCACAGTCATGTTTCCCTGATGCAGTCCCAAGAACTCCTTTCTCTTGTTTTTGAGTTCACCCCTTGGTATGTAATGGTTGCAGAAACTGCGCTTGAACTCTTCCAAAGTGATGTTCTCGGGGTCATGATGGGCTGCCACGTAAGCGGTCCACCAATCAGCAGCGGGTCCATGCAATTGGTGAGAGGCAAACAGCAACCTCTCATACCCTTGGCATTGTATGATCCTCATCTTGCTCTCAATGGTCTTTAGCCAGTCATCTGCCTCCAGAGGTTCAGCAGCACTTGCAAACTTTGGAGAATGAGTCCCCAGAAACTCACTCAACCTTGGTTGGCGTGGTGCAGCTTGTGGGGGTGGAGCTTGGTGCAAGTTGGCCACCACTTGAGTTAGACTCTGGATGAGCTGATTCTGATTTTCAAGCATTTGGTGGATAGGATCAGCTCCTTCACGGCGACCACCCCTGTCTTGTCCTCCAGAAAGATGAGGGTTGCCGGCCTCATCATTGTTGTTGGTGGGGTTGGCACTACGACCCTTTCCTCTTCCAGCCATCTATCATGATCAACCAAATGTTAACTTAAACATTACGTATTAACTTCCCAAATTGCTTGTTTAAACCTAAACTTTTGAGGCCTTAATATATTAAACATTTTCTGAGGGTTTCACGTAGATTTTTGGGAGTCACGTCTCACGCAAAAATAAATGCACTCTTAATTCATAGGGGCTCGCACATCAAAGAAAAGCAACCTAAAGACGAGGTTGTGGACAAATTCCCATGGCTTCCACAACTCACGTCACACACCAACATTAACACACAAATAACTAAGATATTGACTCGACTACTCGATAACCTGCTGAAATAAGGGAAAGGAGTCTAAACCACTCGAATCACTGAGCTGGCTCTTCGGGGTCTTCCTCATTATTACGGCTGCCCTCTGATTCCGCTTTGGGTGGGGAAGCTGCTGGTGGAGAAGTGCGGCGACGCTTGCTCGCCCGGTGGTCTGGAGAGTCAGGAGTCCATGTGTCGTTCACGGTGACACACAGTTCATTCCCATCTCCTCTTTCTCTCGCCCTCAGGCTGGCGCGAAGCAATGCCTCAGTCTCCTTCAGGGTGTCACGGACATCCTGAAGCTCGTGCTGGCACTCATGCAGTCGAGTGCTGAGCATAGCAGCATCCTCCAAGCACAAGTCCATGTGCTCATGGGAAGTCCCCTGCTGCACTGGCGAGTACTTGTACTCCGCGGTGCCACTCTCACGCTGGAGGACATACATGTACTCAGTCCTGTCCAGGTGGCGACGGTTGATGTAACTCTGGCAGGTGATGGCCTCCTAGGTGACATCCTTCTCAGCATCGACCTGTGTCGCCCGACAAGCTGGAGAGCGGTGGATCTTGAGCAGCTGATTTTCATGGATAATCCTTATCTCTGAACTCCATTCTTCCCGCTTCTCACGGATGGTTCTGGTGGAGCTATAGTGTATGATCAGCTTGCCCACATTGCCGGCGGCGTGGAGCATACGCCGAAGACGGCGCAACAAGCCTCCTACTGCCAACCCGTAGGAGTGGTACGTCACCGGAAGGTTCTCCTCTCTCAGGGCAAGGGCAACTATAGGAACTCTCCCTCCGGTGGACTTGCGGGTGGTGCGGATCATGCGAACCATATAAAACATAAAGCATTTAAAATTAAGTTAGATAAGAGTTAAATAAAAATTGTATTTTGAATAAAAGTTGGGGCAAGATGAATAAAGTGACACCATTAAATAATGCTTTCAACGCACACCTTTGTAAAATAGTTTTTAAGAAAATAGGGTCCTTAAATACGTCCATTTCTACCTAGGTCCACGTTCCTACGGGCAACCTTGGCTCTGATACCACTTCTGTCACACCCGGTTTCTCCGAAGAACAACCGAGTGAATATCACATGTATGCCAGGATCATTTTCTCATACATGTGACGACAAATAGTGAAGCATCATCATATTACAAGCCAGGTGTCGAATATAAATAAGTCTTACATAGCATACGTCTCGATGGACGATAATAAGTTCATAATAGGTAAATAAAACAGCAGCGGAATATAAATCTTATGGGCTCCGTCACAGGCGTTGCCCGGGGGACTCTGTGAACCTAGAATACTTCATCGGGACCAATGTCTTGGTCATTAAACACCACATCATTCTCTTGACCTGAGCAGCAATATAAACCAACAGAAAAGCAAGTTTGAGTACCGTGGGTACTCAGCAAGTGTGGGAAAGTTATGTCATGCATGGCTAGAGCAAGGAGAGGTTGAACTCATGGTTAAAGCACTACGCAATTAATACCTATCATCTTAGCTTATTAAGCACCTACATTACTACACAGGTGAAATGGTCCCAATCCCTCAACCCAGCATCAATATCAAGTACACATAGTCTCAACTCAAATGTTAAGCTTTCCGCTTAATGTAAGGGCCTCAGTTTTTGACACCCATTTGTAGTGTTCATCCCCACACCACACACCTCATTTGAGGAAGAATGATGAACACAAATGAAGAGCAAGTAACAATTATCAACATGATCATTAGGGAACAAACTTACACATTGCAAAAGTGGTGTTTCCCACATGTGATATAGATGGGCTGGACATATGAAAACTCCTACACTTTGCTAAGGATGTCCATGCCAAGTTTCACCCAAATTCAAAACCTTTTTGAGGTTATTTTGGGTATAGATAGGAGGAGGGCAGTTTGAAACCATATTCAAATTCAAACGGTTTTCACCCACTGAATTTAAAAGTGGAAGGCATATTCTTACTCAGCACATTTTTGTGAGCTCACACACCAATTTTCACTCCATTTGGAGTTGATCTTGACATGAGCTAAGGGGGAGAAATTCAAACTTTATTTGAATTTCAAACTGCACTTGTGCTGAAATTCATTCAAACCAAACCTCATTTGAACTTTGATCAATTCAAATGGCTCTTGGGTGAATAATTTGAATTGCCAAGGGTAGAATAGGGTTCACTGTTTACCACAGCTGTTAGGAGTAAATTTCAGAGGTTAAAAGAGGGGTGGGACCCACATGTCAGCCTCTGCCTCAAAGCAAACCGACTGAAACACAGTTCAGTCGGTTCCCGGCTGTTGTGCGCGCGCGCCACCGAAGGGGGCAGCCGGCGCCAGCTCCTGCTGCGCGCCCCAAGCCGGAGGCCAGCCGCCGGGCTATTTATTTCCTCCCCGGCGTGCTTCAGTCGCCATTCCCCGAGCTGCCGACGTACACGACTTGTTTTTCCACTGCCATCGCCGCCGCTCGAGCTCCCGCTTGATCAAGCCGATCGCAGCTCCCTCCTTCCACTCCAGGGTCCCAGCAAGGTACTAGAGACCTTCCTCCATCCTCCCCATTGCTAGAAGTCGATTGAAACCGGGTGATATCGGCTGTGCCGAAAGATCAAACTCGGAACTGGAAACCGCCGCACCTCGGGCTCTCGTGGACAGCCCAACCAGGGCGTTGTCACGCCCGAGCCAAGGCACCCTTGGATTCGCAGGTGACCGGTGCCGCTCATCCCCGAGCCACAGCTCGAGTGGTTGCTCACCGGCGGCGAATTTCCACTTTTCCCCTTTCTGTGTGCAGAACGACCTTCGGGTACGATTCTGTTTAATTCGTGCTCTAGAAAGGATTAGAGGGCCTCAGGCCACTCCCACACGAGCTAGACACGGTAATGCACAAGTTGCCTTCACAACTCTGGGCCGGAGAACCTCTGTGCCCGGCGTAATTCAAGGTCTACTAATGGCGGAACGAACGGGGGGTGTCGGGCGCACGGTGAGGACCTATTTCGGGCCTTCCCCGAGCTGCCCCGAGTTTATGTCAACCTTCTCTGAGGTCCACTGATGCTCCCCGACCGATTTCCCAAGTAGCTGAGGTACTAGGGGAGTCAGCCGACATGGCCGAAGTCATTCCGAAATGGCGGCTCGTCGCCGACCATGCTCCGGCCGTTGTCATGAGCAGCTGACCCACGGGTCAGGTTCCCCAAGTAAAAGTAGGCAGGGGCGGCCAGAATCAAGAAGTTTGGAGCTGTACAGCAGCCTGCGGCGAGCTCTCCGGCGAGGTCCCTCGGCGGCGGGGCGCGGGTGTCGCGAGGTTGAAGAAGGGGGTGGACCCCAGCGGTCAGCGGCCGATATTTTGAATCGGGATCCGGCTGTGGCCGGGATCGGGTGAGCTGGCGCGCAAAATCCTTGTGGGCCGCGGTGTGCCATCGCCTAGGCATGCGACGCGTGTCCCCTGGGCCCACGCGCGAGTTTAAACTTTTCCCCGATTTTCAGATTTCCTTCAAATTTCAAATCCTTATAACTTTGGCTAGAAAGCTCCAAATTGAGTGAACCAAATTTTGCTGGATTCAGCTCTCCGAGTACTTTCCAGAAAATCAAGTTTCACTTCATGAAATTCCTTAATTCTCCAGAATTAATTCCTTAAACTTTAAACTGTTAGGAATTTTAACTGGAGAATCCTTTGGAGGAAAATCCTGAAATTTTGCTGAGATGTTCACCAAAATATCCTTGAGCTACCATAAAAATTTCAGATCCATTTGAGCTCATTTAATCCACCTAATGGTGTGATTAGTGAAACTGTTCCAGAGAAAATAGAAAATGTTCAGAAACATTTTCAGAATTTTCTCTGAAATTGTTTAGCTCATATCTTTAGTTAGAGACTTCCAAATTAAGTGAGACCAACTCCATTAGAACCCTCTGAAAATCTAGTTTTCAGGAAGTCATAGTTTGTCTCATGAAAATTCCTAGAACACCCTAAGAGTTCCAATTAAGGTCAAGGACATAATTATTTGTGGAAGGCTCAAATGAGCTTTGCTGCAACTAAAACTTGACCCAAGTCTCTGTGTAGGTTGTAACCAAGCCACAGTAAAAGTTTCACAGTCATTAGGTCTGTCTAGCAAGGGTTATAGACTTAACAACTTCAAGCTTAATACAAATGCATTAAATTAATACATGTATTGTTTCTATCATGTAGTCGCTAAGGTCGAGGAGGAACCCGAAGTCCTAGACTTCGTTACTCCGGAGGAACAGCTAGCCTACGACCAAGAGCAGCAAGGCAAGCCCCGGTTTGCATTAACCTTTTTACAAATTTTTATTGTTTTGAGCACATACTTGTTTCCTTTGTTCTGTGCATTAGAGTCTTGTTTGGAAACCCAACTGCACAGCCAAGAAAACCATGGGTTGGGTTTAGGATTGAAAACCTCGTTAGCCACTGCATTGCTAGGATAGAGTAGGATTCGGTACAAGTCGAGTAGTTGGAACTACTCGCGAGAATAGGCTAGAGGCACATTGCTCGGGTAGAGATAGCACAGGAAACACATGGCAAGAAAATGAGACCGAGCGGAGAGTAAGGGCAGCAGGACTTTGGGGCCTGTGTGCTGTAGCTCCGCTTGTGTCGATTGAGGACCGAGCCGTGTGCGGGCCTGTTGAACAAGCTAGAACAGTACCGAAGACCTACCGGCTATATGGGAACCGGGAAACTGATGTAACTCGGGTAGCTGGGCATTGAGGCATTGCCCGTCGTTCATAGGGTAGGTTGAGAGCTCGAGGTGTAAATCGGCTGGTGGCACGGAGATGCGCGTGCAGAGACCTCTTGCTCGGGACGATGGGACCAGTTCAATATTTGGCTAACGGGTGAAAGGTAGTCGCGTACGGCGTCCGTGATGGTTGTTGTAGGCAACATCGAGTACGGGCGTACGTGACGGGTTGTTCGGGTAACCCTGCAGGTGTAAATCGATTATAATCGCCGTCCCTCGCGGTCAGTGAGTACCACTTGTTCACTGTACCGTGACGTAGAAAGAACAGGCTAGTTACATGTTAAAATGTTGCTGATTGAAAGATGGACATTGATTGTTAATGATATGCTGTAGCTTAGAGCTAACTAAAGTTCTTTTCAACATTGGGCAAAGTACATGAGAGAAATGCGTTTCTTGTTTGATTGCGGCTCTCTCATGTACCTTCGCGTAAGGTTCTCCACAACCTGCTGCTAAAACTTGAAAGTAAGGTTCTACTAATTAGGCGAGTCCTTGCAAATGATTTTACCTCATGTAACCCATTACCCTCATGTAGAAGTTCCATGTTTAGGTGAGACGGGTCAGACTTGCTGAGCCTTCGTGCTCACTGCTTGTGTTTGAAGCTTTTGCAGGGTTCTATGAGGAAGGGACTCCCGAAGAGGAGACGGAACCCCAGGAGGGGAACCCCGTCGAGTGGTAGTCGTGCACGCCGCAGAGTTAGTGTGCGTGTGTGCTAGCAAGGACACGTTCAAGGGCTGAACGTGCACTTGACGCTTAGTCTACGCCCGCGAGTGTGGACTAAACTTATTTTGATGTAAACATGTTCATAAACCTGTTTATGTAATAAAGCTTCCGCTTCCGCTTTGCACCTTTGACGTGTGTTATACGGTGCTGTGCAATGCAGCACCCCTCAGCGTGATCCTGGCTTGACAGGACCAATGGGGTCGTGTCAGCGTGGTATCAGAGCTCGCTTGAGGTTTAACACAGTACAATGGTCTTCTTTTTCAAAAATCCAGTGAGGAACGAATTAGTAGCCCGTATAAGGATGTTATTAGTATATAGAAAGTGGCTTATTAACCTATTTGTTATGTCGGAAAATCGTGCATCTCGGGACGTTCATGTCTTGGGGGGTGCACGTAAGCGCTGTCCACCAGTGCGCACAAGCTGAAGGGTGGAGCCCCACGGGTGGCAGGTAACCCGACCCGCTTTAGTATCCTCTACGACTCTTCATGTCGTTTGGGGTATTCGAGCAACGTATGTCCCTGGCGTGCGTGGTGCAATATGGGAGACCCCGTCACGTGGTCTGAAACGTGAACACGTAACTCAAGGCGTGTTTGGCTTGAGAACATCCGGGCGAGTGATGACGGCCGGGTGTACAAACTGTATGGATTCCGGGCTCGGTGTGCAGCCGAGTCTGATGATTGTTTGAGTTTCTGCAGGTAGCCTGACCATGAAACGGTAGACGTGTAGCATTCGTGTGCGAGTGACGAGTAGTGCCACTGAACTAACGAAGCCGGCTAAGTCCGGTATAGGTTTCTTCTTTGTGAGGACGTAGTACCGACATAATCTGGTGACGCATCGACGTCACACCCAACTAAATGAACAACTTCATTTAAAAACTTGAAGGTTTTGATCCAAAGTAGTAAAACTTGATGTAACTCCTTCCCTTGAACAGGATATTCAAAGCTAATAAGTTTTCAACTTATAGGATGTTAAGGACAGAGCACTCTGTTTTCAGCTGAATCAAGGCTGGAGTTAATCAGAGGTTAGAGGTTGAGTTCTTTCGAGGTTGGGGTCGTATGATACATTTCTGGAAAGCTTTGGAAGAGCTTTACAACTTCTCTGTTGCGGTCCAGAGGTGTTTCATCCCTTAACCACTCGAAAAATGCAGTTGAGTTGGAACTGTCCAGAAAATAGGACACGGTAAAGACTCTCTGTAAACTCTCTGTAAATCAAGTATAACTTCCTGCATAAAAATCCAAAAATAGGAAATGAGGTAGTTCTGGAAATCTTATGAGATGGGTTACAACTTTTTAACAGAAAGTTTTGTCATATTGGGAACAGAATTAACTGGGATTCTTGGATCAATTCAGTACCTAAAGCAGGGGGGTGCTGTCCAATTGTTCCCAGAAATTCTGTTAACTTTGACATCTCATAACTTTTGAACCAGGACAGATCTTAGGCCAACCAAATACTTTCTGGAAAGCTATTGAAGTTAACTTTAACTTTGATGTTGAGCTCCAGGACTGGTTTTGCTTTTAACCTGGCCTAAATCAGATTGATATGGAAACTGGTCAGGGCTGTCATGGTAACAGCAGATCAGCAGTCAAATTTGTTTAAAAATTTGAACTATGTTTCCAAGTGTTATGGGTTCAATGACATATCTTATGTTATAACTCAATGGTTTACTGTTTAAATAAATATTTGACATTTCTCAAATATATTTTTACAGATGGCAGCAGATAAACGGTTGGAGAACAGGTGGGTAGTTTCCCACTGCTCTGACCGTAGCGGCTACCCGGAAGCATTGTGGCAAATGCTCCAATATTTCGGGTATAACCAGATGCCGCAATACTTCGCCAAGGAAGAAGGCGAAGAGGGGAACAAGACGTGGACGATCCATGTCGAGGTTTCCGCAGGACCTACGCCACCCGGTTGGGTGCCATTCACCGTCACGGTGAGAGGAAGACAACCGGAAGGGATGTGGCAAGTGGCAGCCCGTGACACTATGTCACGTTTCTGCCAGCTACATGTTCAGGCTATGGAGGGTACTCCATACGCACTCGTTCCGGTGGAGGGGCGAGCTCAGCATGTGTGGGAAGAAAGGTACCTGGAGGCAACAGACCCGAGTTGCCCAAGGTACAACCCCGCGGAGGCAAACCTCAGCCTCCA
This sequence comes from Neostapfia colusana, assembly GCA_030760725.1. Lineage (NCBI taxonomy): Eukaryota > Viridiplantae > Streptophyta > Magnoliopsida > Poales > Poaceae > Neostapfia > Neostapfia colusana. The sequence goes on from JASWHV010000011.1 coordinate 26,721,888, forward strand.
AATGAGGGCGGGAAACGCTGTGATGGACAACCAAGCTGTTCATACGGAGCATCTCGCCACCAAGCTCAAGGAGAGCACAAGCCGTGGAGATCATTTTGAGAGTGCTCACAGTGCACTCCGCAATGTGCTCCTTCCGACGATCAAGCGACTGAATGAACAACACAATCAGTTGTGTCGTCTGAAGAAGGCAAAGAAGAAGGGCCGTGTTGACATCGCGGCGTTGCAAGAGCTGGTGCAGACCCTAACCCAGCAGAATGAGGACCTTGCTCAAGAACGGGACGACGCTATTGAGGAAGGACAAGGCTGGGAAGAGGACTACAACCAGGCTATGGACGAGGTGCATGCATTGCAGGACCTCGTGCCCCCGGTATTGGGCGTACCGGTAGTCTTGGGTCTTCCAGCCATGGGAGGACCTGGAATGGGAGAAGAGGTGGTAGACCCCGAGCCACCAGCCGAGGTACCGGAGGAGGATGACCCACAGGAGGTCGAGTTCTACTCCGAGTAGGGGGTTACGGTTGCCAAGTAGGGCAGCTAGGGTAGCGTAACCCAACTTTTATAATCGGTGACATGTCGTGTAGACAGTAGCGTATGTATAGGTAGTGACGACATGAGCACGACTTCTCGGAGATCCGAGAATGATGTATCTTGTATAAAGTTTATGCTTTATCAATATATGTGAATGTTGTGCAAATTGATCATGTGTCACTTCAATACCTACTGTTGCGTATGGAATTTTTAGTAAGACATGTGCTAATTGCTGCTGTGTTGAATTTCAGAATGACGCGTACTCGTGCCAACCCTGATGTTGGAGGTACTAGCCAAGGGGGAGAGACCTCCCAACCGCCTCCCGAGGACTCCTCGGGACAGCAGCAGCAACAACAACAGCAAACACCGCCACCGCCACTGCCGACGGTTACATTGGCCGGCATTGTCACGGCAATGGCGGGTTCACATCAGCAGCACACAGAGCTGCTGCAAACGTTAATTGCGAATACGTCTCGCCCAGAGAGACGTCAAGATCGTGAGGAGCGCCAACAGAGCTCCTACTCTGACTTCCTGGCGACTCATCCCCCCTGTATTCTCAAGGGCGGATGAACCACTTGACACGGACAACTGGCTCCGCGCCATAGAGATGAAATTCGGGCTGCTCCAAATCAGCGATCAGCGCAAGACTCAGTTCGCGGTCCAGCAGCTCCAAGGATCCGCGAGCGCGTGGTGGGCCAACTTCTGTGCTTCACAGCCCACCGACCGAGCGATGACCTGGGCGGAGTTCCGGACGGCCTTCAGGGCCTATCATATACCGCCCGGTTTGATGAAGAGAAAGACGCAGGAATTCCTACACCTGCAACAAGGGAGCCGAAACGCGCTGGAATATTCCAGGGCGTTCAACGATCTCGCGCTCTACGCATCGTATCACGCAGATACGGACGAGAAGCGGCGAGACCATTTTTACCAGGGGCTTAACCCGCTCCTGAAGGACAAGTTGGCGATGTTCAATCGCGGCAGCCTCAACGACATCATTGATGCTGCGATTGTTCAGGAGGACTCCGGCAAGGAGTTGGCGGCGGCAGAGCGAAAGCGAAGCGCGCCGCAGAGCAGTGGAGAAGGAGGTGGTCCTTCTCAGAAGTTTCGGATGGTGAATCGCCCACCATCAGGTCCACACTGGCAGCCACCACAGCGGTCGATGCCGTTCCGCAGTCGGCCGTACTCTTCACCGGCATTCCGGCCGGCACTGCCAGCACCACCGCAACAACAACAGCCGCAGCGGGCGATACCGCGTGCGTTTGCACCTCCGCAACGCATGCCGGGCTTTCGTCCCCCGAGTACTCCACCAGCAGCGGCCACATGTTACAAGTGTGGTCGTCCAGGACACTTCGCGAGCAGTTGCCCGGAGAGGCAAGGCGGCGGAGTGGCACCACAGTTTCCGGGGAGGAATCAACCCCGGAACCCTACTAATGCGCGGCGGGCAAACCCTAGGCCCGGTACTGTCCACCAACTTGCCATTGAGGACGTGCCGGAGGGCGAGCCAATCCTTGCGGGTATGTTCCAACTCCACCAGCATCCCGCTATAGTACTATTTGATTCAGGCGCCACGCATAATTTTATTAGCCAAGCTTTCATTGCTAAACACAGCTTGCCAATACTACCCACCGATAGTCCATATTTAATTTGTTCACCGGGTGGGAAGATTGCAGCAAGCGTAATGGTCTCCAAAGCACCATTATGCTTAGCGGGTAGAGTGTACCCCACGTCTCTCATTATCTTAGAGGGACAGAAGGTCGATGTCATCCTAGGGATGTCGTGGTTAACCCGCCACGGCGCTATTTTAGACACCGTCCTTCGAGTCGTGCACTTAAACTCAGAGGTGCACGGTTCTCACTCATTATTTCTGGACAGTCCAGAAATAAAACTTTCAAGTGTCTATCAGTCCACAACTATCAGATTGGAAGACATTCCAGTGGTCCGAGAGTTCCCAGATGTATTCCCGGACGATTTGCCGGGGATGCCACCCGATAGAGAGGTGGAGTTCAAGATTGAACTTGCACCGGGAACCATGCCAATATCCCGAAGGCCGTACAAGATGGCGCCCAAGGAGTTGGCTGAACTGAAGACTCAGCTCACGGACCTCCTGGAGAAGGGTTTTATTAGGCCGAGCTCCTCGCCATGGGGCTGTTCGGCATTATTTGTTAAGAAGAAGGATGAAACGTTACGGCTTTGCGTGGACTACCGTCCATTAAATGCCGTAACCATCAAGAACAAGTACCCGTTGCCACGGATCGACATGTTGTTTGATCAGTTGGTCGAAGCGAAGATCTTTTCCAAGATGGATTTAAGATCCGGGTACCATCAGATTAAGATAAGGGCGGAGGACATTCCAAAGACAGCTTTCTCGACAAGGTACGGACTTTATGAGTACCTGGTCATGTCCTTTGGCCTCACCAATGCTCCAGCTCACTTCATGTACTTAATGAACTCGGTGTTCATGCCGGAGCTGGACAAGTTTGTCGTGGTCTTCATCGACGACATCCTAGTATACTCTAAGTCGGAGGAAGATCACAAGAAACATCTGCGTATAGTCTTGCAACGGCTGCGGGATCACAAGTTATACGCAAAGTTCAGCAAATGCGAGTTTTGGATATCGCAAGTGCCTTTCCTCGGGCATATCATCTCAGCGGAGGGTATCGCTGTGGACCCGAGCAAGATCACGCAAGTGCTGAATTGGAAATCCCCGAGAACTGTTCATGAGGTACGGAGTTTCCTCGGACTCGCGGGATATTATCGGAGGTTCATTCCGAACTTCTCGAAGATTGCTAAGCCAATGACAGAGCTGCTGAAGAAGGCTACCAAATATGTTTGGAGTCCAGCATGTGAAGCAGCATTCAAGGCTTTAGTCAAGCACCTGACATCAGCACCGGTTTTGGCGCAGCCAGACACAACAAAACCGTTCGATGTGTACTGCGATGCATCCGGCATTGGGCTCGGATGTGTGCTGATGCAAGACCGAAGAGTGGTCGCGTATGGATCACGGCAGCTTAGGAATCATGAGCAAAATTATCCAACTCACGACTTGGAGCTCGCTGCCGTGGTACTTGCACTGAAGATGTGGAGGCACTACCTACTCGGTAAACTCGTACATCTCTATACCGACCACAAAAGCCTCAAGTACATATTCACTCAGAAGGAGCTGAACATGAGGCAACGAAGATGGTTAGAACTGATAAAGGATTATGAGATAGAGATCCATTATCATCCGGGCAAGGCAAACGTTGTGGCAGATGCGCTGAGCCGCAAGTCACACGTCAATAATCTGACCATCACACCGTTGGAAGAGAGCGAACCACCACTACATGTGACTCCACACGGAGCTCTCTACAACCTAGCTTTGATCCCCACCATCCGTGAAGAGATAGCGGCAGCCCAGAAGAATGACCAGGGCATGTCACATTTGCGGAGACGTGTAGACAGTGGGGAGTTGAAATGTTTCCGGAAGGACGGAGACGGCGTCCTATGGTTCAAGGACCGGATTGTCGTACCCCGAAACCCGGAGTTACGGAAGAAAATCTTTGATGAGGCTCACTTATCAAAGTTTTCTATTCACCCCGGCAGCAACAAAATGTATCAAGAACTCAGAAGAAGGTTTTGGTGGACACGGATGAAGCGAGAGACTGCCAAATACGTGTCCGAGTGTGATACATGTCGAAGGGTGAAGGCAGACCATATGCGGAAACCGGGACTGCTGCAACCACTAGGCATTCCTGCCTGGAAGTGGGAGGACGTGAGCATGGATTTCGTCGTCGGTTTACCCACCACCTTACAGAAACATGATTCTGTGTGGGTAATCGTCGATCGGCTCACCAAAGTTGCCCATTTCATCCCGGTCAACACCAACTACAACGCCAAGAAGTACGCTGAACTGTACATCTCACGGATCCTATGCTTATACGGCGTACCCCGTACCATCATATCGGACCGGGGCACTTTATTTGTGTCCCGTTTTTGGGAGCAGCTACACGCTGCCTTGGGGACGAAGCTGATCCGTAGTTCAGCCTACCACCCGCAGACGGATGGGCAAACGGAGCGGGTAAATCAAATCTTAGAAGACATGCTACGAGCTTGCGCTATCAACCACGGCAAGAATTGGGATGATCACTTGCCGTTAGCCGAGTTCTCGTACAACAATGGGTACCAAGCCAGCATCAAGATGGCGCCCTACGAGGCGCTATACGGCAGGAAATGCCGCACACCATTGAACTGGTGTGAGTCTGGCGAGAGGGTTACCTTCGGGATTGACCTTGTCAACAACGCGGAAGAAAAGGTTCGACTGATTCAAGCGAACCTAAAAGCCGCTCAATCCCGACAGAAACAGTATGCGGACCGGAGAAGGCGCCCATTACAATTCGAAGTTGGGGATCACGTATATCTACGGGTGTCTCCAATGAAGGGCGTAAACAGATTTGGGGTGAGAGGAAAGTTAGCACCCCGCTTCATCGGTCCATTCCAGATTACCGAAAGATGTGGATCGGTGGCATACCGGCTGAAATTACCAGAAACACTTTCCGGTGTGCACGACATCTTTCACGTTTCCCAGCTAAGGAAGTGTCTCAAGCTATCAACTACCGTTCAGCTGGAAGACATTGAAGAACTGCAACCGGATCTCACCTATCGGGAGGAACCGGTGCAGATTATTGATGAGAAGGCCCGAACCACACGCAACCGTACGTTGTGGTTCTACAAGGTTCTGTGGAGTAATCACTCCATGGACGAAGCGACATGGGAGAGCAAAGAATTCCTTCGTACTAACTACCCCGACTTTCTCACGTCGCATATCCGGTAATTTTCCACCGTCCTCTCTCTCATTTTCACCTTATAATCTCGGGACGAGATTCTTTTAAGGGGGGAGGAATGTAAGGGCCTCAGTTTTTGACACCCATTTGTAGTGTTCATCCCCACACCACACACCTCATTTGAGGAAGAATGATGAACACAAATGAAGAGCAAGTAACAATTATCAACATGCTCATTAGGGAACAAACTTACACATTGCAAAAGTGGTGTTTCCCACATGTGATATAGATGGGCTGGACATATGAAAACTCCTACACTTTGCTAAGGATGTCCATGCCAAGTTTCACCCAAATTCAAAACCTTTTTGAGGTTATTTTGGGTATAGATAGGAGGAGGGCAGTTTGAAACCATATTCAAATTCAAACGGTTTTCACCCACTGAATTTAAAAGTGGAAGGCATATTCTTACTCAGCACATTTTTGTGAGCTCACACACCAATTTTCACTCCATTTGGAGTTGATCTTGACATGAGCTAAGGGGGAGAAATTCAAACTTTATTTGAATTTCAAACTGCACTTGTGCTGAAATTCATTCAAACCAAACCTCATTTGAACTTTGATCAATTCAAATGGCTCTTGGGTGAATAATTTGAATTGCCAAGGGTAAAATAGGGTTCACTGTTTACCACAGCTGTTAGGAGTAAATTTCAGAGGTTAAAAGAGGGGTGGGACCCACATGTCAGCCTCTGCCTCAAAGCAAACCGACTGAAACACAGTTCAGTCGGTTCCCGGCTGTTGTGCGCGCGCGCCACCGAAGGGGGCAGCCGGCGCCAGCTCCTGCTGCGCGCCCCAAGCCGGAGGCCAGCCGCCGGGCTATTTATTTCCTCCCCGGCGTGCTTCAGTCGCCATTCCCCGAGCTGCCGACGTACACGACTTGTTTTTCCACTGCCATCGCCGCCGCTCGAGCTCCCGCTTGATCAAGCCGATCGCAGCTCCCTCCTTCCACTCCAGGGTCCCAGCAAGGTACTAGAGACCTTCCTCCATCCTCCCCATTGCTAGAAGTCGATTGAAACCGGGTGATATCGGCTGTGCCGAAAGATCAAACTCGGAACTGGAAACCGCCGCACCTCGGGCTCTCGTGGACAGCCCAACCAGGGCGTTGTCACGCCCGAGCCAAGGCACCCTTGGACGCGCAGGTGACCGGTGCCGCTCATCCCCGAGCCACAGCTCGAGTGGTTGCTCACCGGCGGCGAATTTCCACTTTTCCCCTTTCTGTGTGCAGAACGACCTTCGGGTACGATTCTGTTTAATTCGTGCTCTAGAAAGGATTAGAGGGCCTCAGGCCACTCCCACACGAGCTAGACACGGTAACGCACAAGTTGCCTTCACAACTCTGGGCCGGAGAACCTCTGTGCCCGGCGTAATTCAAGGTCTACTAATGGCGGAACGAACGGGGGGTGTCGGGCGCACGGTGAGGACCTATTTCGGGCCTTCCCCGAGCTGCCCCGAGTTTATGTCAACCTTCTCTGAGGTCCACTGATGCTCCCCGACCGATTTCCCAAGTAGCTGAGGTACTAGGGGAGTCAGCCGACATGGCCGAAGTCATTCCGAAATGGCGGCTCGTCGCCGACCACTCCGGCCGTTGTCATGAGCAGCTGACCCTCGGGTCAGGTTCCCCAAGTAAAAGTAGGCAGGGGCGGCCAGAATCAAGAAGTTTGGAGCTGTACAGCAGCCAGCGGCGAGCTCTCCGGCGAGGTCCCTCGGCGGCGGGGCGCGGGTGTCGCGAGGTTGAAGAAGGGGGTGGACCCCAGCGGTCAGCGGCCGATATTTTGAATCGGGATCCGGCTGCGGCCGGGATCGGGTGAGCTGGCGCGCAAAATCCTTGTGGGCCGCGGTGTGCCATCGCCTAGGCATGCGACGCGTGTCCCCTGGGCCCACGCGCGAGTTTAAACTTTTCCCCGATTTTCAGATTTCCTTCAAACTTCAAATCCTTATAACTTTGGCTAGAAAGCTCCAAATTGAGTGAACCAAATTTTGCTGGATTCAGCTCTCCGAGTACTTTCCAGAAAATCAAGTTTCACTTCATGAAATTCCTTAATTCTCCAGAATTAATTCCTTAAACTTTAAACTGTTAGGAATTTTAACTGGAGAATCCTTTGGAGGAAAATCCTGAAATTTTGCTGAGATGTTCACCAACATATCCTTGAGCTACCATAAAAATTTCAGATCCATTTGAGCTCATTTAATCCACCTAATGGTGTGATTAGTGAAACTGTTCCAGAGAAAATAGAAAATGTTCAGAAACATTTTCAGAATTTTCTCTGAAATTGTTTAGCTCATATCTTTAGTTAGAGACTTCCAAATTAAGTGAGACCAACTCCATTAGAACCCTCTGAAAATCTAGTTTTCAGGAAGTCATAGTTTGTCTCATGAAAATTCCTAGAACACCCTAAGAGTTCCAATTAAGGTCAAGGACATAATTATTTGTGGAAGGCTCAAATGAGCTTTGCTGCAACTAAAACTTGACCCAAGTCTCTGTGTAGGTTGTAACCAAGCCACAGTAAAAGTTTCACAGTCATTAGGTCTGTCTAGCAAGGGTTATAGACTTAACAACTTCAAGCTTAATACAAATGCATTAAATTAATACATGTATTGTTTCTATCATGTAGTCGCTAAGGTCGAGGAGGAACCCGAAGTCCTAGACTTCGTTACTCCGGAGGAACAGCTAGCCTACGACCAAGAGCAGCAAGGCAAGCCCCGGTTTGCATTAACCTTTTTACAAATTTTTATTGTTTTGAGCACATACTTGTTTCCTTTGTTCTGTGCATTAGAGTCTTGTTTGGAAACCCAACTGCACAGCCAAGAAAACCATGGGTTGGGTTTAGGATTGAAAACCTCGTTAGCCACTGCATTGCTAGGATAGAGTAGGATTCGGTACAAGTCGAGTAGTTGGAACTACTCGCGAGAATAGGCTAGAGGCACATTGCTCGGGTAGAGATAGCACAGGAAACACATGGCAAGAAAATGAGACCGAGCGGAGAGTAAGGGCAGCAGGACTTTGGGGCCTGTGTGCTGTAGCTCCGCTTGTGTCGATTGAGGACCGAGCCGTGTGCGGGCCTGTTGAACAAGCTAGAACAGTACCGAAGACCTACCGGCTATATGGGAACCGGGAAACTGATGTAACTCGGGTAGCTGGGCATTGAGGCATTGCCCGTCGTTCATAGGGTAGGTTGAGAGCTCGAGGTGTAAATCGGCTGGCGGCACGGAGATGCGCGTGCAGAGACCTCTTGCTCGGGACGATGGGACCGGTTCAATATTTGGCTAACGGGTGAAAGGTAGTCGCGTACGGCGTCCGTGATGGTTGTTGTAGGCAACATCGAGTACGGGCGTACGTGACGGGTTGTTCGGGTAACCCTGCAGGTGTAAATCGATTATAATCGCCGTCCCTCGCGGTCAGTGAGTACCACTTGTTCACTGTACCGTGACGTAGAAAGAACAGGCTAGTTACATGTTAAAATGTTGCTGATTGAAAGATGGACATTGATTGTTAATGATATGCTGTAGCTTAGAGCTAACTAAAGTTCTTTTCAACTTTGGGCAAAGTACATGAGAGAAATGCGTTTCTTGTTTGATTGCGGCTCTCTCATGTACCTTCGCGTAAGGTTCTCCACAACCTGCTGCTAAAACTTGAAAGTAAGGTTCTACTAATTAGGCGAGTCCTTGCAAATGATTTTACCTCATGTAACCCATTACCCTCATGTAGAAGTTCCATGTTTAGGTGAGACGGGTCAGACTTGCTGAGCCTTCGTGCTCACTGCTTGTGTTTGAAGCTTTTGCAGGGTTCTATGAGGAAGGGACTCCCGAAGAGGAGACGGAACCCCAGGAGGGGAACCCCGTCGAGTGGGAGTCGTGCACGCCGCAGAGTTAGTGTGCGTGTGTGCTAGCAAGGACACGTTCAAGGGCTGAACGTGTACTTGACGCTTAGTCTACGCCCGCGAGTGTGGACTAAACTTATTTTGATGTAAACATGTTCATAAACCTGTTTATGTAATAAAGCTTCCGCTTCCGCTTTGCACCTTTGACGTGTGTTATACGGTGCTGTGCAATGCAGCACCCCTCAGCGTGATCCTGGCTTGACAGGACCAATGGGGTCGTGTCACTTAACATCCTCAACTTTGCAATCCATCATCCTCTAATCATGAATAAGTCCAAGCCGCTCTTGACCGTGAGCACGGCTGTCATGACAGTTTTGACTCTGCAGAGTTTGCACCACTGTACCCACATGTAGTGATTTCATCCCCCGTTGCCGGGTGGACTAAAAGAACCTCCATTATGCCAGTGGCCACGAACCACGTTCACACTTCCCAAGTGTGTAGCCAGGAGATCACTACGAAGCCTTTACAAAGGGATTCCCGACGAGCGTGGGCCCACTGAGATTTCACCCCTAACAGCATACAAGAGGCTCCAACCCCGCTGCAGTGGTCCCCTCTTGAGCCTTGCGGTTCATATGGTAGTCCAGCTGACACCTATTCCGCGCACCATCCAAAACACCCATACTACGCCGGGGATACACTTAATTAATTGGCCAAGCTGCCCCATCTCAGCATGTGGTTGGCACGGTAAAGCCAGGTTACATGGTCCATGAACCGGTCCTTAGGATCCAGGCAAGTACTAAACACAAACCCGAGTCTCGTGCACCCAGCACCAACCAAATCATCCAACTTGCCTCGAACCCTACCTTTACATAACTCATAATGTCTCATTCAAGAGTAACGTAAACTAGTTGATGACCTCATATCCCACTTATCCCATTCTAAGCATGGCTAAGCATAAGTGATATGAATGAATGACATAATAAAACTAATCCCAACCCAAGCTACAAGGAAACAAGATAATGCAATTCTTGGGAAACTTCCTAGCATGGGTTTTATATTTCAATTGACAATGCAAATAATTCTATCTACACATCCTAGCATAGGATCAAAGTGGTCAAGGACACTTGCCTTCTTCCTGCTGCTCTGGGAATGGAAAGTCTTGGTGTTGGAAGGGGAGAACTTGCTCTGGGGCAGGTTCTACTCATGCCAATACACATAGCAAAAGAAAACAACAATCCATAAGCCATAGTCCACACTTTCACTTCATGCAAACCACACATACATACATATGGAAGTCATTCACATTTCTAAGTGTTGTGGTTACCCTAGATGTGTTGATTTTTGGACTACATGCACTTTTAAACATATATATATATATATTATTTCTAACTTCTGTATTCAGATTTCTATTTGCACACTATATATGAATTTCCGATTTGAACAAATTTTGTATATTTAATTAATACATTTTTTAGCCACAAAGTTTGCATGAAAGGTATTTCCCTACTCCAAATAAGTTTCCAGATCTTCTACAAAATCCTAAATTGAAGTTTTTGGTTTTGGAGACCTCATTTATCATTTTATAATTATGCATACCTATTTTCCTATATTTTCAGATTTATTTTCTATGCCTAAAAGTGAACTTTACTATTAAAATAGTAAGACATATCATCTAAACAGAATAGGTTCTGATCTAAAATGTTCAATAATATATTTTTGAACTTCCTCTCTGATGTGAAACAATTTAAATTTATTTTACTAGTTTTTAGAATTATTTCCTAGACTAAAATGTGTCTCTAGATAAAATAGAAATGAGCAACACTTAGGAAGATTTCATTTCAGCCTAAAATCTATTTTTAACTCATTCTAAAGTTTTCCAAGTGCTAGAGAGTTTAAACTTGAATTTGCACATGTGTTTGCCTTACCTTTTAAATTTAAATCCTAGTCACATATCCAAATTTCTGAATTTAATATCCTATAGGGTCAAAAAGGTAAATCCACCCTACTGCAGGGTTTAATTTACTATTTCCTCAATTTCCAGGGGTCTAACTACACATAACAGAGGGGTTTTCCTAATTTTTATTGAGTCCAGGGGCTAAAACTGATTTTTAAATGAATTTACACGAATTTCTGAGGGTCCAGGGGCTAGATCAGAAGTTTCTGGGGCTAGCTCGTGTTTTCCGAGATCCCCAGGGGGTAGCGCGTAAGAATCCTGGCCTTTAAAATGCAGGGCCGACGTGGACCATCCGATTAAAAGCAGACGGCTCAGATTAGATCGCCAAAACGGTACGCGTCGGTTTTATTTCTACCGTGCGATTTAAAATAGACGGCCCTCAAGGGGCCACGTCGCCCTGGCCGGAGCCAGCCCGCGCGCGCGGCAGCTGGGGTGGCAATCTCGCCGGTGCAGCCTCGGTTTTTGCCGCTACACGCTGGAACTCGCATCTTTTTGCACGAATCGGCTGCGGAGGGTTAGGGGATGCTCACCGAGGGGTTTTCCTGCACTCGGAGGCCCTGGAAGTCGGTCGGCGGCGAGCTTCAATGGCGATGGTCTTCGGTGCACGTCGAAGTGGCAGTCAGGGTGCAAGACACGCTGTTTCCTTCACCTGCAGGGCTCCCCGGCGGCGGTGGAACGTGATCAGCACGTTAGATCAGGAAATTTGAGCAAGGATCGAAGGAAATCGGCTGTAGAAGCTTCGGTTCTCATCGAAGAGAAAAACGGCCGATCGGGGAGGAAAAAGGGGCGGATTTCGGCATTTAAATAGACGAGGGAGGGTGGCGGTCTGTTGAGATCACGTTGGGGCGTCCGGGACCCGAAATCGGGGCTGGGAGCGTGGGTTCCGGGGTTTGTTTTGATCGGGCGCGGGAGAGAGTCCGGGGTCGGTTGGGCGCGGGGGGGGGGGGGTGGGGGGGGACAAGACGATGGCGGGCCCCGCACTTCAGAGAGAGGGAGAGAGGGGGGCGAGGGTTGGGCTGGCTGGCGCGAGGTCTTGGGCCGGCTGGCGGGTTTCGGCCCACTGGCCGGTTTCGGTTTTCTTTTTCTTTTTCTTTTTCTTTTTCTGTTTTGATTTGAATTTGAATTCCAGTTTGAATTTTAATTGCTTTATCACATGCATTACGTCCAAAAAATTTTAAATTCCCCTCTTTAGCAGGTTTTGGGGTGTTACATTTGCCCTTGACGTTGAACCGTCGTTGGCCTCAGATAGGCGATACCTTAAGATACACGAAGTCTCCTACTTCGAAGGTTAATTTTCTTCTCCTATTGTCCGCATAACCTTTTTATCATGACTGAGCAGCCTTCAAATTTTCTCGTATCGTTTGGACTTGCTTCTCGGTGTCTTGCAGCACTTCGGGTCCAAACAGTTGGCTCTCTGCGGTCTCATTCCAAAATAGTGGCGTTCTACACCGTCTACCATACAATGCTTCGAAAGGTGACATCTTCAAGCTGACTTGATAGCTGTTGTTGCATGAGAATTCAGCATACAGCAAGCTCCTATCAGTTTCAAGGCGCAGGCTCTCAACATGTCTTCCAAAATTTGATTTGTCCTCTCAGTTTGCCCGTCAGTTTGCGGGTGATAAGCAGAGCTGAAATTTAGCCGTGTACTCATGGCTTCATGCAGCTTCTTCCAGAACCTAGAGGTAAATTGAGAACCCCAATCTGAAACTATCCTCTTTGGGACTCCATGGAGACACACGATTTGCTCCATATACAGCTCGGCTAGTTCTGCGACGTGGTACGTGGTTCTAACAGGAAGGAAATGGGCTGTTTTCGTCAATCGGTCCACAATAACCCAATGGAGTCGTAACCAGACCGAGTACGTGGAAATCCGACAATGAAATCCATGCTAATGTCTTCCCACTTCCACTCGGGTACTTTCAATGGCTGCAACAGTCCAGCGGGTCTTTGATATTCGGCCTTCACCCGTTGGCACGTGCCGCATAAGGCAACATATTCAGCTATATCCCTTTTCATACCATCCCACCAATAGAAAGTTTTCAGGTCCTTGTACATCTTTGTACAGCCGGGATGTATGGAATAAGGTGAGTCCTGTGCCTCCTTTAATATCGTGTCGTGAATGTGCTTCACGTTAGGCACACAAATCCTTTTCCCTAACCAAAGCGTGCCCTTCTCGTCTTCCTTGAAATCCTTTTCTATGCCTTGTTGGATTCTTTCCTTGATTTCCTCATCCGTTGCTTGGCCATCTCGTATCTCTTGTTCCAGCAAAGAGTCGAGTTCTATTACTTCCATCTCGTTCAAGAACCCGAGATGTAACCGTTCGAACTCCTTGCGCAGCTCAGGCGTTAGCTCCCGAAATGTGAGTTGGTGACATGCTCCCTTTCAGCTCAACGCATCAGCTACTTGATGAGTTCCAACATCATAATCCTTGATGAGTTCCAACCATCGACGTTGCCTCAAATTTAGATCCGTTTGTGTGAATATATACTTGAGGCTTTTGTGATCCGTATAGATCTCACATCGGTGGCCAAGGATATATTGCCTCCAAATCTTCAAGGCATGTACCATGGCTGCAAGTTCCAAGTCATGTGTGGGTAATTCAGCTCATGTTTCTTTAGGTGTCTCGATGCATAGGCTACCACTTGTCCTTCTTGCATGAGCACACATCCAAGCTCTTGTCTTGATGCGTCACAATATATGTCGAAGCTTTTGCTCACGTCCGGCAATACAAAAACCGGCACTGTGGTTAGTCTCTTGTTGAGCTCCTCAAAGTTTTTTTGACACGCTGGTGTCCACTGAAATGCTTTTTCTTTCATTAGCGATTCAGTCATAGGCTTCGCTATTTTGGAGAAATCCTTGATGAACCGGCGGTAGTATCCAGCCATTCCAAGGAAACTCCAAATATCTCTCACATTCTGCGGTTGGTTCCACTTCAGAACATCTCCCACTTTTTTGGGATCACCCGATACTCCTCCCTCGGAGATGATGTGGCCTAGGAACGATATCTCCTTTAGCCAAAATTGACACTTGCTGAACTTGGCATACAATTGATGCTCTCGCAGTTTCTACAACGTCAATCTCAAGTGTTCTTCATGTTCTTCCTCGCTTTTCGATACACCATGATATCGTCAATGAAAACCACGACGAACTTGTCCAAGTACTCCATGAAGACCTTATTCATGAGGTACATAAAGTATGCGAGTGCATTTGTTGACCCAAAAGACATAACGGTATATTCATACGAACCATACCGTGTTCGAAGTGCAGTCTTGGGTATGTCGGAGGGCATAATCTTCAGCTGGAAGTATCCCGTCCGAAGATGAATCTTGGAGAAAATTTGGACACCTTTCATTTGGTCGAACAGGTCCTCTATACGGGGCAGCGGGTATTTATTCTTGATCGTCACATCATTGAGAGACCTATAATCCACACACATCCTTTGGGTCCCATCCTTCTTGTCTACGAATACCATGGGTGCTCCCCATGGTGACGAGCTTGGGCGTATAAAACCCTTTTCTAGCTGCTCCTGAATTTGCTTCTTAAGTTCCACTAGTTCATTAGTGGGCATCCTATACGGCCTTTTCGCTATAGGTGCTGTTCCAGGTACTAAATCAATGGAAAATTCAATGTCCCGGTCTGGTGGCATACCTGGAAGTTCTTCCGGGAACACATCTGAAAATTCTTGAACCAACGGAATGCTTTCCAATGTTGCTTCTTCAGCGTAATTCAACGCTGCCTTCTTGGTTGCCGGTTGGGTTGACTTGAACTCAATAGAGTACCGTGCTCATTTGTCAACTGCATGCTCCTCTCAGCACATTGAATCACTCCGTTGTGCTTTCTTAACCAATCCATTCAAAGTATTATATCAATCCCTTGGGAATCCAAGATAATAAGGTTGGCAAGAAAGTCTACCCCCTCTTATTTTAAGGCTTACTTTTGGACATACTATATTTGTAGGAGCTAGAATCAGATTTTAAAGAAGTGATTTCCCAGCTATATGCATCAAGGTGTATGAACTAAGCAACTTCTTTCATTAATATCAGCCTAGATGAGGATGTGAACAAGTTTCAAAGCATCTCACATCTCTCTACTATGTGTGGATGTGGACATTCTTCAAAGCGTCCCACAGATCACATCAGCACATAAACACAAACAATCATCACAAAATCTCAGCACACCATTCTTATTCAAGCTACAACGATATTAACGTTCCTATTACAGCTTTATTCAATGGAAACCTAAACTTAATCGTGAGAACTGCTGCTGTTCTCGCCGTGTGACGGAGGTGGTCCATACATGGGCGCACGCCATGGTGAGTCGGCAGTCCATGTAGGGTTAGATGACGCTGGTGCTCCATTTGCTCCCGCGTTGGCACAAGTCTCCTCTTGTTTCTCCAGCAAATACAGCTTCTTGCGGAGGTAACAGATCTCTTCTTGGGCGCTTGCATAGCGGTTTCCTAACTCTACGAGCAACTTCTGAGACTTGTCAGCAGCTTGTGGGTTGGAAAGATCTGTTACATGGGGTCCAATGATCTCCCTTGTACCACTCTTCCGATACGGGTGCAGCTCAAAAGTTGTGTCCTCAAGCTGCCCACGGAAGGCGTAGCACAGTCCGGTGAGTGTATCCCATGCAGCATCATCGATAGGTTCTGCCCTTGTAGCTCTCCATGTGGGTGCGAAGTGCTGGGTGACAACCCTACCGTTAGATAGGATGGTTACGTCATCCTTCCACTCTTCATGTCCGAGACGAGGGACTTTCTTGAGGAGATACTCTGGGTATAAGCTGCAGCAATCCAGAAATTTTTTGAGCTCCTTGGATATGTGTCCTCCTTCCGTTCCGTCAGACCGAAACTCTTGAACTGAATGGTTGGCCCATTCATCACATTCATTATTGGCCTCATCATAGGGTGGCTCCTCCTCGGGTTCCTCTCCTCTTGTCATAGCTTCATGAGGCTCCACGGGGTGTAAGCCCGCGTGAAACTCCTCCTGAGGGGCGTACCAATGCCGTTCTTGTGGATCATCCTCCATATCGTCTTCGAATGGTTCCACCACTTCCGGGTCCTCTTCCTCATGCATATAGCTATTGACTTCCTCTTCATCATGAGGTTCCGTCTTCACCTCCTCCCAATATGGTCCATCGGACACCTCAATGGGGTTAAGTGCACTGCAACGTGGTGGTGGACGAGTCCTTATGCGTGCTGTGCTCCTAATCACCGGCATCTCTAAATAAGACATGAGAAACTTGAGAGAAGGAAGAAATAACTCCAAAACTTCAGAATTTATGGAGCAAGAAAGCAATGGTGTTGCTGTCCAAAAGAAGAGAAAAGGAGGGGCTGAAAATAGCACTTTGCGGTGGCTGAATTGACAAGTAAAGTGCAGCAGCAAGCAATTTTCGAAAATAGCAATTTATAGGGGTGTTCCTATGTGTTTTAAAGTGTCCATTCTACCTAGGCTTGCATCCTACTGTCAACGTGGCTCTGATACCAATCTGTGACAAACGGTTCCGTAAACAGAACCAAGTGAATGCATATGTGCGCTCAGGATGTTCATCACACATGCACATGTAATCCACAAACTGAATTCAGAATATAACCATGAATAAATAGTGTTTAAGTACTTTATTACATCGACTCATTGTCTCACTCATGAATCTCTAACTTATTCTTGCAGCGGAAGTCTCTAAACGACAGCAGAAATAACTAAATAGCAGCAGGCTCCATCTTCATATCCACAGGCATGTTGACGGTAGTTCGCACGCCTAGTACTCCACATGATTCTCGAAGTACTCTTCTCCTGTAGCTGATGTTTATGTGATAATGCAAGTGTGAGTACATGTCGTACTCAGCAAGTGCGGGAAAAGTATGACATGTAGCTTTCAACAAGGTAGGGAATAAAAAGGCTCAGTGCAGCAAGCAAATTTTATTTCATAAAACATGACCAAAACAGCAACTATTTCTAAGTGAGTTTAATCCCATCATAACCATGTTATAACAGCAACATTCCTTCATCATAATTCACACTTATCATGTATCAACCAGCCATTAATCTTTCTCAACTTCATCTCATGCTCGTAATATTCATAACCATCTCATATTCATATAACCGAAACCAAACTCATTGTCATGACTCAAAACAGTCCCAAAACCAATCCCAATGACCATATCATAACCATACCGAACATGCATCCCAAGTTTTCCCTCTAATCATGTGAGTTGGCCAGGTGCTTGTGACCCGAAGCACGACTATCATGATAGTTTTACACTCTGCAGAGGTGGCACCACTTTACCCACAAGTTTGTGATTTCGTCACCCGTCGGCGACTGCAGAACCTCCATTATACCACACAACCATCGGTGTATGGCCAAGAGATCACAAAATAGTCTGGGGCTACTAGATGTATGGACTCACTGAGGCTTCACCGGCAGGCTCGAATCACCATTCTCCCACCCACTGGCCCCCTCTTGTGCCATGCAGTTCCCAGGGCAGTCCTCTCTCAACTCCCATTCCCCGCGCCATCCAAGGTCCATAACAAGCTAGCAACACACCTAATTAGTCAGCTAAGCCACACCCATATTTGGCCTTGTGGTGGCACTGTTTTCCTGGCATGTGCTGGCATGAACCGGTCCTTAGATCTACGGCAAGTAAACCACCATCTCATTCAGCAACATCCATGAACCAAACTTGCCTAGATCTCCCCCGATTCCATGCTCATTAACATCATCAAGTTCTCATCATCATTATTCATATGAGTGCAGTAGCTAACCACGTTTTAATTCAGCTTCCCGTATCCCATAGATTAAGCGAAGCAAAAAGGAAAAACAACCATACCCGACTCATTAACTTTCCTGGCGACAAGGGTGGTTAACAAAACTAGTAAACTCCTATAAGAGGGTGTCCCATCAAGTTGACTCAAGCATACAAGTTTTTGCAAACAAAACAGTTTCAAAACATGGGATCAATATGGTCAAGGGGCACTTGCCTTGCTCCCGTGGCTCTTGTTGCTCAAGCGTCTCGAAGTCTTGGTGCTGTAGTTCTTCGTAGATGGCTTCCTGAGCTTGTCCTTCTACTCACGATCACGCACATAAAAAATTTACAGCAATCAAACATCATGCACAAACTTTACTCAAGATGCAATGGTGTAGATGAATGCAAATCCTTTGGTGCTGTTTTATTAAACCAGTTTGTACGTGTTCTTGCATGTTTTAATGGGCTTTCATGGGGTTTTATGATGAACAAGGGTGTAGGGATCAAGTGTGTACGTGGTGATGATCTTGACTCAAGATCTAGATTAATTCCACCGTCAAAAACCGATCAAAACGTGATCTGTTAACACGAAAAAAGTTTCTGTTCGAAGGGAGCAAAGAAAACGGATGCGTAGAAACAGCGACGACGTCGTAAGATGGGTAACGAAGACCTACCTCACTTCTCTTTGGTGGCAGAGCCTTCCTCCTAGCAATGGCAGCAGCGGGAAGTTTTTCTATGGATGATTAGGGTAGGACAGATCGTCGGTTCTTCTTCCGGCGACGGCGAGGCATGACGGGGCTCGTCGGCGGGGTTCGACAATGGGGTCCACCGGCGACTGAACTCCGGCGAGGTGGGGAGGGGTTCAACTCAGCGAGTTGGGGCTAGGGCTTCCAAGTCGCCGGCTTGGGAGGGAGAAAAATAAAGGGGTTGCGGCCAAGGGGGGGTTGGGTTTTATTTATAAGGGGGGTGGGGGGAATGAGTCCAACTCTAATTGGAGCAAAATCCTAACAAACTTTTCCCCAATTGATTTGGTGTGGCAGCAATGTGGGGGAAATTCCCCAAATGTGGGGAAAATTTGGGGAAATTGTGTCGGTACCCTCAGTACCGGGTACCCCCGCGCACAGGAGAAAAACCGCCTAAGGACCTCGCCTCCTCCGCAGGGGTGAGCTCCAAAGGCGCCACGTGTCCAGCAGGGCCGGGCTTCCCCTCTCCTCAGAGGCGAGCCCCGGGCCTGCCACGTGTCCAGCAGAGTCGGGCCTTGCCCCCTCCGTAGGGGCGAGCTCCGAGGACGCCATGTGTCCAGCAGGGCCGGGCCTCCCTTTTCCTCAGAGGCGAGCGCCGGACCTGCCACGTGTCCAGCGGGGCCGGGCCTCCCTTCTCCTCAGAGGCGAGCTCTGAGGGTGCCATGTGTCCAGCGAGGCCGGACCAGCCCTCTCCTCACAGGCGAGCTCCGAGGGCGCCATGTGTCCAGCGGGGCCGGACCTCCCCTCTCCTCAGAGGCGAGCTCTGAGGGCGCCACGTGTCCAGCGGTGCCGGAGAAAGTGTCGACATCGCACTTCAACAAATTGGAATTGGCTCATTTCAGCTATCTTTTCCCATTCCCCACCATTTTTATGATTCTTTCTCCATTTCTATGGTTTTTTCCTCCATTTATACGGTTCTTTTCTCCATTTCTACTTCTTTTATAATGTTTCTCTATATGAAAAATGTATGCAATGCATTGAAATGAATTTGAGGATGTTACACATACGACCTGTCGGAGTATTTGCTTCGACACTCCCCCCAGACGCTACTGGAGCAGCCCGTGGAGGTTCTTTGATTGTAGGGGCTTGACGTCCCTAGAGCGATCCAACTCAAGAGAGCGGGTGAACACCGTTATTTACGTTGTCCGGGCCGCCGGAGCATAATACCCTACATCCACGGGAGTATTTGTTGTATTGCTTGTGCGTATGTTTCTAGGGTTGCTAATGCCCGGGAACCAACCAATTCCTTGGTCGGCTGGACACCCTGGTCCTTTTATAGTTCAAGGCCAGGCTATCCAAACCCTATACATGATCTACGGTTTTTGCAACTCTAAGTACATAGTCGGTTGGGGAGTTAAGTCCTGCCGCCTGATGCGCTGAGCATCCCTGTCCGCGTGGCAGGTGATGATGAAGGCGCCGTCTTTTCACCATGTCTTCTCGCTCTGCTTTGGCAGCTCTGTGCCATTGGGCGGCACTGTACCGCTGTCACGGCTCATTTCCTTGTCTTGTCACCGTAACGGTGAACAGGCGGGGGACGGAGGCGCGCGCCATGCACTATGCTTCTGGGGAAGACGCGAGCCATGAATGCACGGCCTGACAGCGCACATCCTCCTTGACTTCATTGACCCATGGCCCATGACGGATCATGGGACACGTGGCAGCTCTGGAGCTCTCCTCAGTGGGGAGGAGGCTCAAAGCCCGGGCACACATGGCAGCTACGGACCTCACCTCAGCGGGGAGGCTTTGTCTGGGGCCAAGGACACGTGTCGGCTCCGGAGCCCTCCTCAGCAGGGAGTAGGTTCGGAGCCGGGATACACATGGCAGCTCTGGTCCTCACTTCAGCGGGGAGGCTCGAACCGGATCCAAGGGCACGTGTCGGTTCTGGAGCCCTCCTTAGCAGGGAGGAGGTTCAGAGTCCACCGACACGTGGCAGCTCTAGACCTCACCTCAGCGGGGAGGCTCCGACTAGAGCCAATGGCACATGTCGGCTCTGGAGCCCTCCTCGGCAGGGAGGAGGTTCAGAGCCCACCTACACGTGGCAGCTCTGGACCTCACCTCAGCGGGGAGGCTCGGACCGGAGCCAAGGGCACGTGTAGGCTCCAGAGCCCAAGCACCCGTGGCAGTCCCAGGGCTGACCTCGGGGCCAAGGGCACGTGGCTACGCTAGCACCCGCTTCAGCAAGGAGGCAGAGCCTGGGCTGTCTTTTTCTCTCCAGGCGGGGGTACCCGGTCTGCAAGGTACCGACAGTGGCCCCCGGGCCCATCTCGGGGGAGGTGACGAGCCCGCAAGTGGGGCCTCCATCCTTCCCGCGTGGTGGATTTGAACCTGCATTTTGGAAGCCAAAATGGCAGCGAGATTCTAGTGTAGTGGGTGTATGGTTGTACCTGAGAGACGAAAAGGCTGCACGTCCTTGGCGTAATTGGCAGTCAAAGCGGCAGCACGTCGTTGGTGTAGTGGACGCGTGGCTGCTCTTGACAGGTGGGTCATTGCGATGTACTCAAGGTTTTCCATGGGGTATTTACTGTGGCAGCCCTCGGGTCGACCACTGCAGTTCCACCACGCCGCTTTTATTGGGAACCACCGGACGTTCCTGAGAAGTTACCCGCCTATCCCCCAGTATCTGACGAGTGGACCTGGGTCCTAACCGTTATTGGGGGAGGCAAGTAGCCCGCGGTGGTGGAAACCCATGTGTCCCGCCTGTTGCCCTGCCAGAGGTTGCAGATATAGAAAAGGAAGACTTCTGGAGAAGGGTGGTTCCTTCCTGCCTATTGCGATCTTCGTCTTCCTCTTGCACGCTCGAAGCCTCCGGTCCCCAGCGCTCTCATCCTTCTCTCACCACCATGTCTTCCAGCCTCCTTTCCTCCAGGCTTTGCAGCGATGGCGACATCGCGCTTGTGAGGCACCTTCTGACTGACATGCAGCCCGGCGAGGTGGTTCTCTTCACCTCGTACGTGCTGTCTGAGTTCGCGCTCCCGGCGTCGTCCTTCCTCCTCACCCTACAGGAGGTGTATGGTCTCCAGCTCCAGCATATCACGTCGTATGCCCTCGCACTGGTGGCTGTCTTCATCCATGTCTATGAGATGTTTGTGTGCGTGCGGCCTTCGGTGCGGCTCTTCAATGTGTTCTTCAACTTGAGGGCCTCGGGGAGAAGCACAAGCCACCAGGGATCTTACTACATCGAGCACTGATGGAGGAACTCTGTAAAAGCCCAAGAATTCACTTGCAAAAATGATCATCACATCACCACACCGCAACTCATTGGGTGGATAGCTCATGAACATTTGGGAAGAGCATGTAAACACCATCAATAGGGGGATTAGAGGAAAAATCCATAACTCCAAAAAGTAGGAGCTCATACATATAAACATGAGAATATGAGTTTACCATTAGGCCCTAAACATTCTTAGGGGTGCTCATGCCAAGTTTCATGCAAATCCAAATTGGTTTGGAGCACTTTTGGAGACATTTGTAAAAAGGGCTCATTTGAATGCAAATTAAAATTTCAGCTACTTTCATCACTTGGATACAAAAGACGCTTCATATTCAAACTCAGCACATTTTTCTGAGTTAGTCCACCAATTTTCACTACCATTGGAGTTCATCTTGTCGGGAGCTATATTTGGATTAATTCAAAACTTAATTTGAATTTCAAATTCAAATGTGAATCAAATGTGGCCAAACAAACTCCAATTTGGAGAATTCAAATTCCTTTAATGACTTGGTGGCTAAGTCTTCCATTAAATTGTGAGTAGCTGAGATCTTTGCAGTGAAAACAAAATGAAAAATGAATTAGAGGGGAGAGGGGGCCCACAGGTCAGCCTGATCAACAGAATGAACCGCCTCTGTTTTCTCGGGCGGCTGTCGAGAGCGCGCCAGCGCGCTGCCGCCTCACCGTCGAGCCCACGCGCGCACCAGCATTTCTCAGGATCAGCTAGCACTCACGCTTATCACCCGTATGCTGCACAAGCGTAGCCTCTTTCTCTCCCAGCTCGTGCCACCCCTGTCCGCTCCCGTGCACGAAGAAACCATCTCCGGCCGCCCTCTCGGTCCCCCGGTGCGCCGCTATTCCAAGCATTTTCGTGGCCGATGACCTACATCAAAGTCGACCGCCTTAATGTGCTTAACACGCCCGTGCCAACCGCTCCTCCTCTCATGCCTTGCTGAGGGAGAATTTTTCCGGTTATCCTTTCGGTGTTCAAAGAACCGAGCCGGCCAAAACTCAAAAATTTGTAGTGATTAATCCCCCACAGCATATGCCGAGCAACACACGTGTTCTAGACCTCCCCATGGCCACCTAGAATCAAAAATCATCAGAAACCGTCGAGTTTAGGAGCTGCTTGTCGAGTTTTCCGCGTTACCGCTGATATGTGACCTAGGTCGACGGTGAACTCCCATTTACGGCCATTTTCACGGGGAACCAACGCCAGGTCCATGCTTAGAAGGTCGCCACGGAGCTGTAGGGTCAAGAGTTGCTCGGAATAAGCCTCTGTAGGGGCTGGGCGACGTCGCCGACCAGTTTCCGGTCATCTAGAGCTTCGGCCGACCCCGGGGATGAGTTCCTCGTGTCCTAAAAGGTAGAGGCGGCGAGCTGTGGGCCTAGAGGAGGCGGGGAAAGCCCTTCTGGCAGACCTTGCTGGAGATCGCCACTACCCAAGATCGGGCGCGCGCGGGGAAGAAGAAAGGAACGGGTGGGGCCCACGTGCAGGGTTTAAACTTTTCTAAGATTTTCAGTTTTGGTTCAAACTTCAACTAGCCATAACTTTTGCTAGGTAGCTCCAAATTAAGTGAACCAAATTTTGTTGGATTCAGCGTTTCGAGTACTATCCAGCAGAAAAAGTTTAAGCTCATGAAACTTATTATTTCTCCAGAATTACTTCCCTAAATTTTAAACTGTTGGGAATTTTATCTGGATAATTCCTTTATGGAAAATTCTGAAATTTCTTCTAGGGATGTTCATTTGAAAATCCTTGAGTCCCAGGAAAAATATCAGATCCATCCAAGTTCATTTAGTCCCCCTAATGGTATGATTAAGTGAACTGCCCTGAGAAAATAGAAAAATGAACAGAAACATTTTTCAGATTTTCTCAAATCTTGATTAGGGCATAACTTTTTCTAGGATTCTTCAAATTGCATGAGACCAACTCCATTAGAACAATCTCAAACTCTAGTTTCCAGAAAGGAATGGTCTGATCCATGAAAAACCCTGGAAATCCTTAGGAGCTCTAGTAATGACCAATTAGACTTTTATTTGTGCAGAGCTCAAATTAGCTTGGATTCAAATGAAATTTGGTCAAGTCCTGGTTAGGTCCTTAAACGCCACCATAAAAATTTCAGAGCCAAAGGGAATGTCTAGCTGGAGTTATGGTCTTTACATACTCAATTTAACACATTGCATTTAAATTGACATATCGTTACATTGCTCACGTGTAGTCGCTGAAGGCGAGCAGACCCCGGAAGTGTTGGACTTCCTACTTCTGGACGAGACCCTAACCCCTGACCAGCAGCAACAAGGCAAGCCCCGGTTTGCATTTAACAAGTTTTACAAAGTTTTTCTTTATGTACACTTAGCATGAGGTATTTATGTGCATTAGGTATTGGATGGATGAAACCCCAAGTGCATAACCAGATTATCCCAACAAGAGTGAGGGTAGCGTCTAAGTCCTCGAGTAGTCCGGCTGTGTTTAATGTTCATAGAACTTCAGTACAAGTCGAGTAGTTGGAATCAACTCGCGAGTATAGGGTTTGTCACACGGGAATTGGTTCGAGTTGTGAGAAAACTTTAGTAAGAATAAACTGAGGCTAGGCAGTGTCTAGGGCGCAGCAAGAAGAAGTCTTGTGTGCGTAGCCCTGTCCGTGTCGATTGAGGACCGATTCATGTGCGGCCCCGCTGAGCAAGTTTGAATGTACCGAAGGCATATCGGATATATGGGGTCCGATAAACTGATGTAACCTATACCTCCGGGCGTCGAGGCATAATGCATTGATTTATAGGTGTAGGTTGAGGGCAGCAAGGTGGAAATTCGCTAACAGGCATAGAGAGATGCTCCGTGTAGGGAACCTCTGGTCCGTTTGGGTGCGACCGGTTCGACGTTTGGGCTGTTTGGTGAAAGGTTGTCCCATACGACATCGAGTGGGTGTGCTGTGCAGCTCCACGGGTGGGCGTACGTGACGTGCTATTCGGGTATCCCTACAGGTGTATATTGAGTCGATTCACCGTCCCTCGCGGTTATGAGTACCGCTTGTTCACTGTGTCGTCACTTACATAAATTATGGAATATCGTGATTCAATTCTGCTGATATGTATAAATTGTATTGCTACGTGTGTGCCACCAAATATTGCTCACTAAATTTCAGATTCATGAACCGTTAAATTGTGGCTAAAAGATGAATTAAGGATGAACTTGTAGGTGTGTCCTTTGCTGCAATGTGCCATCCTATGTTGGTTGTGTCCTGCATGTAGAGTTTCATGTGTAGGAGTGTCGGTTAAGACTTGCTCAGCCATCGTGCTCACGGTTTCTGCTATGAGTGTTTGCAGGTGAGGACTACCCCACGGACTCGGGGTACGGGTCCACCAGCGAGGGCTACCCTCCGTCGGGGACCATGGCTGAGTGGCAGCCGTACACGCCGTGCTGAAGATGAGTGCAGATAGTGTGGGTTGTCCGTAGGGCTGGGCAACCAACTTTGGCTAGATGGATGGGCGCGAGTTGTAAAAATTTAGCTTCCGCTGTTGTAGACCCTGTAATTAGTTGTAAACTGAAGGTTTGTAGTACTTTGTACATATTCAGTTTGTTTTCGATGTAATGCAATGTTTTCCTTATGGCGTGTGCTGTCGGATGTCGCATTGTGAGGCACCACCCTCTGAGATCCTGGGAGTACGGATTCCGGTCCGTCACAGGCTGGCATCAGAGCTGCTTAGGAGATAACACACTAGATAAGGACAGTATTACGGGAAAACTTAGGATTACGGTGATGAATCGCTAGTATGCCCAAATAAGGACTATAGTAGTATAGTTACTTAAAGTGGCATGACTAACATATGTGCTATAATTCTGAATTTTTATTATGTAATGACGCACCTACGCTCAGGTAAGCATGGTAAGAATGTCACCGAAAGCGGTTCAATTTCGGTTAGCTCCCCTGACGAGGAAAGTGGTTCAGGGATAGGTCTCAGAGCTTGGTGTGGGACGTTAATGTGAAACTCTTGGACTCTTCATATTCCTGAGTTCATATGAAATGCTGGTCCCTGTTGTGCATTAGGCAAGAAAGTGGAAACCTCACTGTGTGGTCGGTAACACGATAGTGTGTTCTTCTGGAAATAGCCTAGGAGGACATACGCTGCGCTTGCCATCGGCGTGCCCTGCAGGGCAGTAGGTGGTATCTGTTGGGGTGATAAAATTCCCAACCGTGACGACACGTTCGCGTTCTACTCGGGTTCCCCATCGTGTGGTGTGAAAAATGATCACGTACCTTGAGACGTTGCTTAACTCAAGGACGGCCGTATGGCAATGATACGGGTGTATCTATTTACTTTCAAATATGGACCTGCCTGAAATGACAACAACCATTGAGTGCATCGCTATTGAGTGTTTTTCTTAAGGTACTAACCCCGTATGTATCCCTTGTAGTACATGTGTGCGAGAGACCGTTTAGTGCCACAATTGAGACGTATATGCCGGTATAATCCGGTTAGGATTTTCCTTTTTGGTGAGGAACGTAGTACCGACATGTAATAGGCATTTGCATTAAATATGATGATAACAAGGAACTAATATAACCAAGTTTCAAAATTTAGGACCCTGTTTGGGTAGAAAAATTCAACAGTTGATTAGTTTAGCTCAAAGGGATTGAAAAACAGAGTGCTCTGTTTTGGGCAGCAAGGTTGCTGAACTTTAACAGATCATAACTCACAGGTTACTTAGCCAATTGGGGTGTGGAATATAGTTCTGGGAAGGGGTTTAAGTTCTCTACAACTTTGTTGTAGACTTCCAGAGCAGAATCACACCTTAAATTGGTTGAAATTCCAGATGATTGTAAACTGTCCAGAACCAGGACAGATTCAAAAACTCTCTGGACTGTTCTATTTTTCAAGCATAACTTCCTGTAGAAAAATCTAAAATTATCATATGATACATTTTTTTGAAAGTTTAGGATATGTGTTATATATTTGTAGTTCAAAGTTTCTACAGTTGTAGCACTTAATTCAGTGGAATTTAGAGTTGAAAACAGCAACTTCTAAAGAGGTGCTGTTGGAATTCTTCCAGAAATTCTGTTGACTTTGAATTATCATAACTTCTTAACCAGAGCTTATATGGGGGCAAATAAATACTCGTTGGAATGATACTGAAGTTAAATTTGACTTTGGTATTCAACTTGAGTCATGCAAATGCTAAGTACCAGGTAAAAATATGGGATATGTAGAAACTGGTCATTCTGGGCAGAGGGATGGACAGTTGAACTCATGTGAGCGATTGCTGTACCCTAGGGGGTTTTATTACTTTCAATGGGGTAGAACATAATCATGAGTTGTTATATTCAACTAGTGAAATATTTGAGTATATTTCCTACTCAAGTTTTTTTACTAGAGACCATGTTTGTGGGGTAGTATACGTGATGACAAAGCGATATTAACGTCTCGTAGTGACCAAATCTAGTGGAGATGAACTTCCAATGAGGAAGTCCGTCAATCTGGATCTCACTAATGCATATTTGGTCTGGTAGTGGTGTATCTTGTGCAAAGTTTTTACATTATCCATGTACGAGATGTATCGCATGTTTACTGTCATTATGTTTTTACTCCTATTTTATTGGACTGCATGGAGTATGCTGTGGGACTGATTTTATTGTCGTATGGTTGCAGATGGTTCGTACTCGGGCCACGCATGAGGTCGGGGGCTTTAGTCAGCAGGGGGGTAATGACTCCCAACCACCTTCCTACGACAACACCCCGCAGCAAAAACCACCACCGTCGCCTCCGCTTACACTAGCGGATGTGATCTCGGCGCTGGTGGGCTCTCGTGAGGAGCAGACCGACCTGCTCCGCATGATCGTGCAAAATACGTCCCAGGCAGGGGGGCGTCAAGAGAGGGAGCCTCGCGAGCCCCACACTACAACATACTCGGATTTCATGAGTACGCATCCTCCTGTGTTCACCGAAGCAGCGGTACCACTGGAGGCAGACAACTGGCTGCGGACGATCGAGTCCAAGTTCGGGCTGCTCCAATGCACGGAGCAGCAGAAGACTCTCTTCGTGGTGCAGCAGCTTCACAGTGCCGCTGGTGCATGGTGGGTGAACTATGTCGCCTCACTACCTGCTGGCCACGCTGTGGAATGGGCAGAATTCTGGGAGGCGATCCGCGCCTATCATATACCTCCCGGGATAATGAAGAGGAAGTTCCAAGAATTCTTGGAGATGAAGCAAGGCGGGAGGAGTGCCCACGACTACTCCCGTGCGTTCAACTATATAGTGCAGTATGCGTCGGATTATGTCTCCACCGAGGAGAGGAAGCGAGAGCAATTCTATGGTTAAATCCCGAGATGAAGACGCATCTCGTGCAATGCAATCGCGGCACTTTGAACGACCTCGTCAATGCCGCGATTATGCAAGAGGATGCTCAGCGGGAACTGGTGGCTGAGCAGCGAAAGCGAAGCGCTCCACCAAGCAGAGGGGGTGGAGCTCCTCAAAAATATGGCATGGTGTATCGGACACCATCTGGTCAGCAGTGGCATCCACCGGCGCGACCTCAACAGTTTGGGGGGTCATTCTTTTCAGCCACCCCCGTTCTTACCGCCGATGCCACCACCATGACCGCAACAGCAGCAGCAGCAGATGGTACCCCAGGCGTTTCCACCGCCACAATGCGCCCCGGGATTCTGTCCGCCGGTCAGCGGAGGACCGCCTCGCTACACATGCTACACGTGTGGCCAGGCGCGTCATTTCTCGAAGGACTGTCCTCAGGGGCAGCAAAGCAGGGGGCATTCCCAATATCAGGGCGGTGCTCGAGGCTGACCTCCGGTCAAGAAGGGAGGTCAGTGAACCGGGGGCGTTCGCAACCTCGACAATGAGGACGCCCCGTAAGGAGAAAACGTGTTGGCGGGTACGTTCACTTTCAACGATCAAGCAATCATCATTTTATTTGATTCTGCTGAAACCCACAACTTCATTAGTGCATCATATGTGCTGAAGCATCAACTGCAAGTCTTTCCAACCGAGTGCTCATATATGATCTGCTCACCGGGAGGGAAGATTTCAGCAAATATGATGATTCCAAAAGCACCACTATGCTTAGGTGGGAAGATATATCCCACTACGATGATTATTCTTGAGGGGCAGAAAATTGATGCAATCTTAGGGATGTCATGGCTAAGTTACCATGGAGCTGTCCTAGAAACATTATCATGGACGGTTCACCTCAACTCCCCACTCCACCGTCCGCATTCTCTCATACTAGACAATCCAGTCCCGGAAGTTTCAGCCGCCTATTATACTGAAGCTCCCAAGTTAGAGGACATCCCCGTAGTCGGAGAGTACCCCGACATGTTCCCGGATGATCTTCCGGGCATGCCACCTGAACGGGATGTGGAGTTCAAGATTGAACTTGCACCCGGGACTACACCAATATAGCGGAGACCGTACAAAATGGTTCCGAATGAGTTGGCTGAGTTGAAAGAACAGATCAATGATTTGTTGAGCAAGGATTTCATTAGGCCGAGTTCCTCGCCTTGGGGATGCTCGGCGCTGTTCGTTAAGAAGAAGGATGAAACCTTGAGGCTGTGTGTGGATTACCGGCCGCTCAACGCCATCACCATCAAGAACAAATATCCACTGCCCAGCACTGACATCCTGTTTGATCAGCTTGTGGGTGCAAGTGTGTTCTCCAAGATAGTCCTTCGCTCCGGGTACCATCAAATAAAAATCCGTGCGGAGGATATCCCAGAGACGGCCTCCTCGACGATATATGGACTATATGAATATCTCGTCATATCTTTTGGTCTCACCAATGCTCCGGCACATTTCATGTACCTCATGAACTCGGTGTTCATGCCGGAGCTGGAAAAGTTCGTTGTGGTGTTCATTGGTGATATTTTGGTTTACTCCAAGTCAGAAGCAGAACACGCCGAACACTTGCGAATCGTCCTTCAACGATTGCGGGACCATAAGCTCTATGCCAAGTTCAGTAAAGGCGAGTTTTGGATCAGCCAAGTGCCATTTTTGGGACATATCATCTCAGCGGAAGGCATTGCGGTTGAGCCAAGCAAAACTGAAGAAGTGCTGAAATGGAAAGCCCCCACTTCTGTCCATGAAGTCATAAGCTTCCTCGGTTTAGCGGGATATTACTGGAGATTCATCCCAAGCTTCTCCAAGCTTGCTAAGCAGATGACAGAATTATTGAAGAAGGGAACAAAATATGTTTGGAACGCAGCATGTAAAGGAGCGTTCCGAGCATTGGTGAAGCATCTCACAACAGCCCCGGTCTTAGCTCAACCGGATACGACCAAGCCCTTCGACGTGTATTGTGATGCGTCTGGTATCGGGCTCGGCTGCGTATTGATGCAAGTAGGACATGTGGTCGCGTATGGCTCACGCCAACTAAGGAACCACGAGCAGCACTATCCGACTCATGATCTTGAGCTCGCTGCTGTGGTCTTGGCGCTGAAAATGTGGAGGCACTATCTCCTGGGGAATTTGGTGCATCTTTACACTGACCACAAGAGTTTAAAATATATCTTCACCCAAAAGGAGCTGAATATGAGGCAAAGGAGGTGGTTAGAATTAATCAAATACTATGAGATTTAGATTCATTACCACCCCGGCAAGGCAAATGTGGTTGCCGATGCGCTGAGTCGGAAATCACATGTCCATAACCTCACCATTACACTGATGGAAGAGGAAGAGCCGAGTTTATACTTGGTTCCATATGGATCACTCTACAACCTTGCTCCCATCCCTACTATTAAGGAAGATATCATTTCAGCTCAGAAGAGTGACAAGGGCATGGCACATCTCCGGGAACAGATAGACAGCGGGGATATCAAATGTTTCCAGAAGGATGATGAGGGGACGCTATGGTTCAATGACCGCATAGTCGTACCCCGGAACAAGGAGCTGAAAAAGAAGATCCTTGGTGCATCTCACTTGTCTAAGTTCTCCATTCATCCGGGCAGCAACAAAATGTACCAAAACTTGAAGAATAAATTTTGGTGGACACGGATGAAGCGGGAAATAGCCAAGTACGTATCCGAATGTGATACGTGCAGACGAGTGAAGGCAGATCACTTGAGAAAATCAGGGCTGTTGCAAACTCTGAAAATTCCAGCATGGAAATGGGAAGATGTGAGCATGGATTTCATTGTGGGATTACCCATGACTTCTACCAAGCATGATTCTATTTAGGTAATCATTGACCGGTTAACCAAGTCAGTTCACTTCATTCCGGTGCATACCAACTACCATGCCAGCAAGTATGAGGAGTTGTACATTGCAAGAATCTTGTGCTTTCACGGAGTACCCAAGACTATAATCTCAGATTGAGGGGCACTGTTTGTGGCTCATTTCTGGGAGCAGTTGCACGCTGCTTTGGGTACTAAGCTGATTAGAAGCTCCACCTATCACCCTCAAACAGATGGACAAACTGAAAGGGTGAATCAAGTATTAGAAGACATGTTGAGAGTGTGTGCCATTCACCATGGTAGAAATTGGGATGATCATCTACTGTTGGCAGAATTCTCGTACAACAATGGCTATCAAGCGAGTATTAAAATGGTACCATATGAGGCTCTCTATGGTCGCAAATGCCGCACCCCATTGAACTGGTGAGAGTCCGATGAAAGGGTCACGTTCGGGGTTGATTTGGTGAACGACGCCGAAGAGCGCGTTCGGATGATTCAAGCAAACTTGAAGGCCGCCCAATCCTGAGAAAAGTTACACTGATAAGAGGCGTAGGCCACTACACTTTGACGTCGGGGAACACGTGTACCTCCGTGTATCTCCGATGGAAGGCGTGCACCAATTCGGCGTGAAGGGAAACTCGCTCCCGATTTATTGGACCCCATGCCATCACTGAGCAGTGCGGACCAGTGGTGTACCGACTAGAACTACCAGTGTCTCTCGCTGGTGTTCATGACATTTTCCATGTTTCACAACTCCGGAAATGTCTGAAGTATACAGCTACTGTTCCCACCAAAGAAATTAGCGAGCTACAACCGGATCTGACTTATGCTGAATATCCGGTGGAGATTATTGATGAGAAGGCTCGGACCACATGTAACCAAACGCTGTGGTTCTACAAGATATTGTGGAGCAACCACACCACTGAGGAAGCGACGTGGGAGAGCAAGGAGTTCCTTTGCTCAAACTACCCAGATTTCATGGCGTCTCATCATGGGTAATTCCTCATACATCTTCGTCTCTTTTTTTATAATCTCGGGACGAGATTCTTTTAAGGGGGGAGCGATGTAAAAGCCCAATAATTCACTTGCAAAAATGTTCCTTACATCACCACACCACAACTCATTGTTGGATAGCTCATGAACATTTGTGAAGAGCAAGTAAACACCATCAAGAGGGGGATTAGAGGAAAAACATATAACTCCAAAAAGTAGGAGCTCATACACATAAACATGAGAGGATGAGTTTACCATTAGGACCTAAACACTCTTAGGGGTGCTCATGCCAAGTTTCATGCAAATCCAAATTGTTTTGGAGCACTTTTGGAGACATTTGTAAAAAGGGCTCATTTGAAAGCAAATTGAAATTTCAGCTACTTTCATCATTTGGATTCAAAAGTTAACTTCATATTCAAACTCAGCACATTTTTCTGAGTTAGTACACCAATTTTCACTCCCATTGGAGTTCATCTTGTCGGGAGCTATATTTGGATTAATTCAAAACTTGATTTTAATTTCAAATTCAAATGTGAATCAAATGTGGCCAAACAAACTCCAATTGGAGAATTCAAATTCCTTTAATGACTTGGTGGCTAAGTCTTCCATTCAATTGTGAGTAGCTGGGATCTTTGCAGTGAAAACAAAATAAAAAATGAATTAGAGGGGAGAGGGGGCCCACAGGTCAGCCTGATCAACAGAGTGAACCACCTCTGTTTTCTTGGGCGGCTACCGAGAGCGCGCCAGCGCGCTGCCGCATCACTGTCGAGCCCACGCACGCGCCAGCGTTTCTCAGGATCAGCTCGCACTCACGCTTATCACCCGTACGCTGCACAAGTCGTAGCCACTTTCTCTCCCAGCTCGTGCCACCCCTGTCCGCTCCCACGCGCGAAGAAACCATCTCCGGCCGCCCTCTCGGTTCCCCGGCGCGCTGCTGTTCCAAGCATTTTCGTGGCCTACGACCTACAGCAAAGTTGACCGCCTTAAGGTGCTTAACACGTCCGTGCCAACCGCTCCTCCTCTCATGCCTCACCGAGGGAGAGTTTCCCCGGTTATCCTTTCGGTGTTCAAAGAACCGAGCCGGCCGAAACTCAAAAACTCGTAATGATTAATCCCCCATGGCATATGCCGAGCTACACACGTGTTCTAGACCTCCCCACGGCCATGTAGGATCAAAAATCATCGGAAACCGTCGAGTTTAGGAGCTGCTTGTCGAGTTTTCCTCGTTACAGCCGATATGTGACCTAGGTCGATGGTGAACTCCCATTTCCGGCCATTTTCACGGGGAACCAACGCCAGGTCCATGCTTAGCAGGTCACCACAGAGCTGTAGGGCCAAGAGTTGCTCAGAATGAGCCTCTGTAGGGGCCGGGCGACGTCGCCAGAGTTGCTTCGGAGCTACGGCCCATCGCCGACCAGTTTCCGGCCACCTAGAGCTTCGGCTGACCCTGTGGATGAGTTCCTCGTGTCCTAAAAGGTAGAGGCGACGAGCTGTGAGCATAGAGGAGGCGGGGAAAGCCCTTCTGGCAGACCTCACCGGAGATCACCGCCACCGAGCTCGGGCGTGCGTGGGGAAGAAGAAATACATGGGTGGGGCCCACATGCAGTGTTTAAACATTTCTAAAATTTACAGTTTTGGTTCAAACTTCAACTAGCCATAACTTTTTCTATGTAGCTCCAAATTAAGTGAACCAAATTTTTTTGGATTCAGCTTTTCGATTACTATCCAGCAGAGCAAGTTTCGGGTCACGAAACTTATTATTTTTCCAGAATTAATTCCCTAAATTTTAAAATGTTGGGACTTTTATCTGGAGAATTCCTTTATGGAAAAATTCTGAAATTTGGCTAGCATGTTCATTTTAAAATCCTTGAGTCCCAGGAAAAATTTCAGATCCATCCAAGTTCATTTATTCCCCCTAATGGTATGATTAAGTGAACTTCCCTGAGGAAATAGAAAAATGAACAGAAACATTTTTCAGATTTTCTCAAATCTTGATTAGGGCATAACTTTCTCTAGGATTCTTTAAATTGCATGACACCAACTCCATTAGAACCATATAAAACTCTAGTTTCTAGAAAGTAATGGTTTGATCCATGAAAATCTCTGGAAATCCTTAGGATCTCTAGTAATGACCAATTAGACTTTTATGTGCAGAGCTCAAATGAGCTTGGATTCAAATGAAATTTGGTCAAGTCTCTGGATAGGTCCTTAACAAGCCACCATAAAAATTTCATAGCCAAAGGTGATGTATAGCTCGAGTTATGGTCTTTACATACTCAATTTAACACATTGCATTTAAATTGACATATCGTTACATTGCTCACGTGTAGTCGCTGAAGGCGAGGAGACCCCGGAAGTGTTGGACTTCCTACTTCCGGACTAGACCCTAACCCATGTCCAGCAGAAACAAGGCAAGCCCCAGTTTGCATTTACCAAGTTTTACAATGTTTTGCTTTATGTACACTTAGCATGAGGTATTTATGTGCATTAGGTGTAGGATGGATGAAACCCCAAGTGCATAACCATATTATCCCAACAATAGTGACGGTAGTGTCTAAGTCCTCGAGTAGTCGAGCTGTGCTTAATGTTCATAGAACTTCGGTACAAGTCAAGTAGATGGAATCTACTTGCGAGTATAGGGTTTGTCACACGGGAATTGGTTTGAGTTGTGAGAAAACTTTAGTAAGAATAAACTGGGGCTAGGAAGTGGCTAGGACGCAGCAAGAAGAAGTCTTGTGTGCATAGCCCTGTCCATGTCGATTGAGGACCGACTCGTGTGCGGCCCCGCTGAGCAAGTTTGAATGTACCAAAGGCATATCGGATATATGGGGTCCGATAAACTGATGTAACTTATACCTCCGGGTGTCGAGGCATAACGCACCGATTTATAGGTGTAGGTTGAGGGCAGCAAGGTGGAAATCCGCTAACAGGCATAGAGAGATGCTCCGTGTAGGCAACCTCCTGTCCGTTTGGGTGCGACAGGTTCGACGTTTGGGCTGTTTGGTGAAAGGTTGTCCCGTACGACATCGAGTGAGCGTGTTGTGCAGCTCCATGGTTGGGCGTACGTGACGTGCTATTCGGGTATCCCTGCAGGTGTATATCGAGTCGATTCTCCGTCCCTCGCGGTTATGATTACCGCTTGTTCACTGTGTTGTGACGTAAATAAATTATGAAATATCGTAATTCAATTCTTCTGATATGTATAAATTGTATTGCTACATGTATTCCACCAAATATTGCTCACTAAATTTCATATTCATGAACCGTTAAATTGTGGCTAAAAGATTAATTAAGGATGAACTTGTAGGCGTGTCCTTTGCTGCAATGTGCCATCCTATGTTGGTTGTGTCCTGCATGTAGAGTTTCATGTGTAGGAGCGTCGGTTAAGACTTGCTGAGCCATCGTGCTCACGGTTGCTTCTATGAGTGTTTTCAGGTGAGGACTACCCCACGGACTCGGGGTACGAGTCCACCGGCAAGGGCTACCCTCCGTCGGGGATCACGGCTGAGTGGGAGCCGTACACGCCGTGCTGAAGATGAGTGCAGCTAGTGTGGGTTGTCCGTAGGTCTGGGCAACCGACTTTTGCTAGATGGATGGGTGTGAGTTGTAAAAATTTAGCTTCCGCTGTTGTAGACCCTGTAATTAGTTGTAAACTGAAGATTTATACTACTTTGTACATATTCAGTTTGTTTTTGATGTAATACCATGTGTGCCTTATGGTGTGTGTTGTCCGGTGTTGCATCGTGCGGCACCACCCTCAGAGATCCTGGGCGTACGGATTCCGATCCGTCACAAACTTCACGCTCTACATCACGCCCTTCACTCTCAGGAAGTAGGAGCACTGGAGGGAGGACTAGGTGATTGCCCAGACTGACGTCCACGACCGCCTGGAGCTGCCTGGTGGCCCGCCAATGGCCGAGGTAGACATTGGGGACAAGACCCCTGACCTGCAGGACGCCTACACGCCGGTGCTGGAGAGGATCAGATATTAGGCAGAGGAAGGCTTGAACTCGCTCATGGTCCTGGCCGACTTCCTGTCCCGCCGGATTGCCCTCTCCAGCAGCAAGTCTGGCCCGCCTGGCAGTACAACGGGGAGGGTGACATGACCCGGTTGGCGCGCGGAGCAGGGTCATCACAGGATCGGGAGATGATGGGTAAGATGCTGCAGAAGCTCTCCTGCGACCCGATCACCGATGACTCCATCACCCCGCCGGCAAGCTGCCAGCCCGTGTTCCTCAACCCGCAGGCACGGTCGAGGTTGTTGAAGGAGCTGCCAACACTGGACGACATCGATGTCACAGTGTGGCAGGTCGGTGATGCCTCGTGGGGCATGGAGATCCCCGGAGCGGACAGCGCCGGTGGTTAGGCGGGGCCTGCGACGAACTCACTCCCAAACAGAGGGAAGGAGTCGGCTGGTAGATTCGCTCCTGTGGCATTCCCTCACTCACTGCCCAAGGATACCCTGAAGTCGAGCAGAGCGCCAAAGAGGAAGCTGGTACATTCCGACGGAAGCTTCATCTCGGGCCCCCAGACAGGGTGTTCCCAGGCTTCCCACGGTCCCGCACCGGGCTCGGCAACTGGCGCCGGTGGCAACTCTGGAGCTGCTGCTGCCGGAGCAGCCCTGGCGGCTGCAGGAAGGGTGGCTGGCACTGCTGGAGCTTCAAGGAGGGCCCCCGGCACACCTACAATGCAGAAGAAGTCCTTGGGCGCGTTCCTGGCTCGGAAGCCATCATCCGAGAAGACTCCTGAAGCAGTTTCGGCCACGATGAGGGTTCCAGAAGCGCCATCGGCTCCTCACCCATCAAGGGCAGTCCCGACACAGGGCGCATCTTCAGCATCGTGGCCCTCAGCAGGGAAGGCTCCTGCTGCACCGTCTTCGGCGATGAAGACCCCTGAGGTTCCGTCGGCTCCAAAGCCGACGGAGGTGACCGCAACGCCGGCAGGGGCGAGTGGCTCGAGCCCTCCGCATAAGAAGCTCCGCACGGGGTGCAACCTCTAGACCTTCAGGTATGGCTCAACCTCTCTGTTTAGATTGCGTACTGATCCTCTGGATGGCATAGTTGATTCTTGATGCTTATTCTTGCAGGGCTCCACAGCAGAGCACCCCTCCTCCTCCGCAGCAGTTCGGGAGCCAGAGCTCCTTCTCTGCCAAAGCTCCAACGACAGTGGCAGTGCCTGAGCCTATGCCTGGGGCGGCTCCGGATGTTTGCACCTGGGCGCCCGAGGCCAGCCAACCGGCGGACGCAGAAGCCTCAGGTAGCGGCGCGGCTGCTGCTGACCGAGCTGCCAGCCATCCTCCTCTGCCTCCGCAGGTTGCCGTGGTGGTAGCCACACAGTAATATGATGAGCCGGAGGGTGTCGAGGCAGTCCCTCGCCTGGGGATGCCAAAGGCAGTCCCGCTCCCCAGGGCCGAGAGAGCAGTCTGCTCGAGTCTGGACCAGATGCAAGGCGTGCTCGAGCAGGAGTGGACCAAGTTGATGTCCGAGGGGGAGCGCCTCCAAGACTGGGATGACCTGTTGAAGGCGCGGGTCCAGTCCACCAGGGCGAAGGCGCAGGCTCGGTAGGAGCTGCTTGAGGCGCAGGAAGAGGTCCTCGAGCAGAGGGAGGCAGTTGTCTCCAAGCTCAACAAGAGAGTTGTGAGCGTCCTGTCTGAGGCTAAGGACTTCCATGCTACTGCCGACGCACGTCTCGCGGCTTTGTCGGAGCTTCGGGAGATGCTCCTTCGGCAGGAGAAGGAGGCGGAGGTGAAGGAGAGGGAGCTCTCCGATCGTCTGGCCACTCATGAGGAGGAGCGGGGGCACCTGAAGAAGCAGCTTCAGGGTTTCTGTACTGATTGTATTTTGCTTATAACTTCATGTATAAGAATTGTAAAAGGTGAAATCTTGCAATTCTAGAAGGCTTATGAATCGTGTTTCAACTTTTTAAGTATGAGTTTGGTCCATACAGGTTTATAACTGTATGGAAAGGTTGAGCCAAGTGAGCACTTACAGGGGAGGTGCTGCTGAAATTCCTCCAGAATTCTGTCAACTTTAGAAGCTCATAGCTTTCGATCCAGAACTTAGTTGAAGGCAAATAAATAACCGTTGGAAAGATATAGAAGTCTTGTCCAACTTTTCTGTTCACTACCACAACAGTTCAAACGTTGAATTAGGATTTAAACCATCGAACAGAAGATGGTTCAGTTTTTGTACCTTGCTGTTGTTGGACCATACTATCAGGTATACCTTGTTACCAAAGGCTGTGTGATATAGCTCTGGAAGGCTATGGTTATGCATTACCTTCCTATAAGAACATTATGGATTAAGTTTTCAATTTCCTACATTGAAACTTAAGGGGGGAGGAGTGCATCCAAGTAAACCAAAGCATTGATAACCAATGGGCTATACACCGAAGTATGACATCACCAAGAGACAAGAGGGAATTACGTCTTCAAGTAACCAAAGTTCAGATACAAGATCCATCATCATCATCGAGGAAGATGTAGTTTTAGCGTCTTCACCACATACACACAAATGCTCTCCAGAATCACAAGACTTGAGAGAACAAGACTAGGAGCTAGAACTAGTAGCTGGTTTTCACGCTAAACGGGTATTGTGAAGCATGAGGAGAGAAGAGAAAGTGAAGACAATGTAAAATAAATATTGCCTAGGTTAAGTTTTTATGGAGTATTTCCCAACAATCTTGTCAAATATTTGACATATTTTCCTTAAACTTGGTCACAACATGAAAGTGGCATTCCTTGGTTAGCACCTTTTCCTGACCAAGTTATCTGTACTTGGCAAGGTTTGAGATACTTCTTAATCATGTTTGAATTATCGTACTACTTCTTGCTCAAACTATAAAAGATAATGCACCATACATATGCACCATTCTGCATCATACATATGCATCCTTTGCACCATATCATATGCATATGCATTGCATCATACAACATGTGAAATACAAAGTACTGAGCAAGATTGTGTACCTCACTTCGACCATTAAGTGGTGTATAATGACTTTGGTCTTTTCACCACCTGGTGTTATTGATCAGGCTGTTGATTCTACCTCATTGGATAATACAAGGGAAACCAATTACTCAACATCCCTTCTACCTAAGAAAGTTTTGAACGTTTATCCATGACTTGTTTAGCTCCGAGTGCCGTAATTGTCGGAACTAAACTAATTTCTCATCGCGGGACATACCGATTGATTGCTCAATCTCACGACAAGCCTTGAACAAAATCTGAATTTGTGAGAGATCATATGGTGACTTTGACACCCTTGTGGTTACCATAGGTAGTTGACCTTTGCTATATTGGTAACATAAGTGAACTTGTATTGTATCTGAGATTATGTCCAAGCAAAGCATTCGGGTTTTTGACTAAAGGGTTGAGATGCCGATTCGAGTCGAGATTACCGATTCATTGTTTAATCTCACCAAACATCTCGATTCATGTTTGGGAAATTACTACACTAAGCTTATAAGGACTCAGCTAATCTAGACAAGTATTAGTTATCCATGTCAAGATTAGGACAGTAAAGATTCCAGCCAATCGACCCGGTCGATATGGGTCTACAGAGTTTTACGGACTCACCCTACCGTCAAGGGAAGCACTATGGAAAAGCTAGAAGATCGTTATATCTGTTTGGTGTGTTATCGTCATATTACCGACAACATTCCCTACTTTCCTCTTCTCGTTGGAATCTCGGGACGAGATTCTTTCATGGGGGGGAATGTAAAAGTCCCAAAAATGCAAAGTCAATAAAGTGAATGTTGATTCCCGTTAGTGTTTGGAATGAATGAAAATGGCACTTACAAAAAATTTATACACGTGATGATGCACATGGGTGTCCAACCAAACGAGCTCTCACGTTCATTTGAAACGTGTTAAGCCAAGGTTGAATTAAACACCATGCGTAAAGCT
This sequence comes from Neostapfia colusana, assembly GCA_030760725.1. Classification (NCBI taxonomy): domain Eukaryota; kingdom Viridiplantae; phylum Streptophyta; class Magnoliopsida; order Poales; family Poaceae; genus Neostapfia; species Neostapfia colusana. The sequence continues at coordinate 26,761,774 of JASWHV010000011.1, forward strand.
CTCATGTGTAGAGGAAGTTTACATTCCGATGTTGAACTCAATTTGTTCACTTAAATTCAAAGGTGGTCATTTCAAAATAGGAATACCAACTGTGGTTCAAAAATTCTTATTTGCAGTGGCCAACTTAAAAATCAGATTTTGCATTTGAATAACTCCGGTCCAATTTAATGGGAATGCAAAGTTTGAAGGAATTTGGAGATGCTTTGCTATTCCTTTCAAAGAAGATCTTGAACTGCATGGGAATTCAAATTTGGATTTAAATTTGGATGAAGCGTGATTAATTATCCAAATGGATCCAAAAAATTGAATTATACACATTTGAATTGATCACCTGCCAAAGTGGAGGTAATTTTTGGGAGGATAAGGCGAGGGAAAGTTGGTGGACCCAGTTGTCATTGAGACACTTAGAATTACACCCGAAGCCTTCTTCCTCTGTTTATACTTGAACCCACCACCCGAGCCTCCTCAGAGCGCCACTGAGAGCAGCCACCTCCCGCTTCTTGCATCGAGCTGGCGACCTGCTCGTGGCTTCAACACCTCATGGCGTGATCCTCTCACTCACCAACCGAGCGGCAAGTGGAGGCCACCTCCTCACTGTTTTTCATCGCGCTGGTGACCAGATTGTGGGATTGAGTAGCTTCCGGCGTGATCTTTTGCTCACAAAAACAGCAACCCCGGGCGTTATTTCCCCCACACAAGAACTGAACCAAGAGCATGGAATTTAAAAATTTGAACCCAACAGAAGGTTAACTCCCGGTAATCCAAATTCAGTTTGCGGAAAATTGCTGAATATTTTTAATTTGAATTGAGGAGCCACTGTTGTTTTGAGGGAGGGACTTCAGTGAAACCCGCATGGCAGAGAAACAGAGACAACCCTCGACGTTTCTTTTCTGTGTGCACCAGACATCGGGGGAGGCATGCACCACTGAGGCAACCACGGAGCTCCCTGTGTCCTTGCTTCCGAGGCGGTTTGCTCCTTGCTCTCAGCTGCTCGGTAAACATCAGCGAACAAACGAAGTTCCTTTTCCCTGCTCGCTACTCCACAGAACATCGCTCGTACACGCGCACTCGAAGGAAAACGGTGCCGCCCTCAACGCGGCAGAAACGGGACGGTCCTCCGGTGACCGTCCTCTTCCCGTCGTTTGCAGCAAGAATTGGTTTACGTTCCATGTTCTACGACCACTTGGGATCCTTTAGGGCAGCTTGAGCTGTTTAAATCAGCTTGGCACATGCCGGAACATGCCGGGGCCACGCCGCCGTCGGTGTCGACCTGTTTCCGGCTGTTTTCATGAGGTGAGACCTTGCCCGGCAGCTGCACCACGTTCCAACGGTCGTGTAGGGCAAAACCGGAGCAAAAATGGTGTAGAAATGAGGGAGAACGGGGCGCGCCAGCCCCCTGTTCCGGCGTGCGCGCGGGCTCTGTCCCGAGGTAGAAGAAGGGTCTAACCTGTGGACCCCACTGTCAGCCAGTATTAGGTTCCAGAAGATGTTCAAACTTTGAAAATTCATAACTGTGTGTAGGAAGCTCCAAATTGGGTGATTCAAATTGAGTTAGATTCAGTTTGAAAATATCTATTCAAATTTGTACCCCAATTTGTATGAAAGTCAATAATAAATTCTGGATAATTCTTTTAATATTTTATGTAAATGAATTATGTAGGGAGTTTGGTTAAGCCAAAAATCTCCAAATTTTGCCATAATATTCTTTAGGGTATTATGGAACATCCAGCAACAATTTAGCTCATTTGGAGTTTATTTGAGTAGGATTTTTCAGAGTCCAAGCTGCTGTGCTCAAAAGTGTCCAGAAACTTTTCAGAAAAAGTTTCCACTTTGTAAAATTCATCCTAGGGAATCCTTAGCTCCAAAAATAGTGAAACAATTTTTTTTGGAATCCTTAGGAAGAGTAATTTTCAGAGGAACAAAGTGCTTGCTATGAAAATGCCCAGTATTTTCTGTGGAATTCATTTTTGTAAATCCTTTAGGGATTAATTCCAGGAAGGATTCTCTATGAAAAATTCCCAATTTTGGGCAGCAAAATCCTTTTCCTAGTTCCTGATATCCAGTAAAAATCTTAGGATTTTTGGAGCTTATTAAGAGGGCTTAATCAGTAGGTTATCTCAGGGTTAAATAAATTAGCTAAAAATCATAGAGTTAATTTCCGGAAAAATGGTTCAAACTTCAAACCTCCATAACTTTCTGTAGGGATGTCCAAAATTTGTGAAACAAATTTTGTTGAATTCCTCTCAGTTAGTACTTTGCAGAAATGCAAATAATTTGGTCATAAGATCTATGGAATTTTCTCCAAAATTCATCAAATTAAATCTTTGGGAATTAATTCCGGAAGATCCCTGTTATGGAATTTCCTCAAATTTGGCTAGATGATTCTTCATAACATTAGTGATCTCCTGTAAACATTTGAGCTTCATTGGAGTACATTTTCTAGGCTAAATTCTGATCCAATGTCCAGCCTTCATTTGTAATTTCCAAAATAAACAGAAACTTTTCAGCAATTTTGTCCAACTTCAAAATTCCATTTCTCCCTGTAGGTAGCTCCAAAACTGGTGAAACAAATTTTGGTAGAACCAGGGAGACCTGCTCTAATTAGATCTTCCACTGTTAGCCATGTCAAAACTTCAGATTTGGGCTCAAAATTCATATAATCCTTGTACTTGTGGGAAGTTTGGAGACCGCAAGCTTCAATGAAATTTCACCAAATTTTGCTCAGATCATCCTTATAGAGTCTAATATCTACTGGAAAAATACCAAAGACAATTAAGGAACCTAAATAGAAGTAGCTATGAATAGAAGTTTACTTCTTATAATTCATTAGCACTTATGCACATATTTTGTTACATTTCGTATAGTGACCGAAGTTGAGGACACTCCGGAGCCATTGGAAGTCCTCCCACAAGACGCTAACTTTCCTTTTGACTCACAACCAGGCAAGCCCCGGTTTGAATTTAATTACTTTTGCAAAGTTTTCATTTGTATCGCTTATGACTAGGGTGAAATGTTTGCATTAGAGTTAAGGTGATTTAAACCCCACTTGCATAACTTTTAAATCCATTGGAGGGTTGGGTAGTTTACAACTTGACGAGTAGAGAATGTAATGCTAATGTTCTTAGGATCTCGGTAGAAGTCGAGTAGTTGGAATCTACTCGCGAGATAAGATTTTATCACACGGGATGGAAAGAGGTAGAGAATGGCTTAAGAATGTGAAACTGAGACCTAGCAGAGTGATAGGATGCAGTGAGCGGAGGTCTCACGTGTGTAGCCCTGTTGGTGTCGATTGAGGACCGAGCCGTGTGCGGCCCTGCTGGACAAGTTTGAACAGTACCGGATGCATACTGGCATATGGGAACCAGGAAACCGATGTAATTGGTTAACCTGGGTGCCGAGGCTTACCCAACCGCTTTATAGTTGTGGGTTGAGGGTAGCAAGGTGTAAATCTGCCAGTGGGCACAGACACGCTCCACGCGGGGACCTCCTGCCCGTTACGGATGGACCGGTTTGGCGTTTCGGTTTCCTTTGAAAGGTTGCTGCATACAACAGAGTAGGAAGGTGTGAAGCACCACACTTCTGAAAGTGGGTGTATGTGACGTGTTATCCGGGTGTCTATTGATTTCAATCACCATCCCTCACGGTTATTTGAGTACCATTTGTTCACTGTGCTGTGACGTAATAATAACTGAAAGAAGCCAGCAGAATATGATGCATTGAGCTAATATTATCTTGATACCATGTATGCTGTAGATGTAGAGCTCATTAAGTTTATTTTCCACTTTGGGCATAACCACATTGGAGGAAAGCGTTTCTTGTTTTATTGTGGACTTCCGATGTGAGGGCTGCCTAAGGCACATTAAACTGCTGCTATAAAACTGAAAATAAGGATTAGCATTTAAGCGTGTCTTTATTGCAATGTCCTTTCCTATATTACAAATCCCTGCATGTAGAGTTTCATGATTAGGAGTGTCGGTTAAGCCTTGCTGAGCCATCATGCTCACGGTTGCAATATTTGAGCTGTTGCAGGTGAGAGTTATGAGGAAAGGTCTGAGGACAAGGCGATGCCCCTGTCGGGGTACACGGCCGAGCTGGAGCCCTGCACGCCACCGTGATGCTCGTGTGAGTGTTGCTAGTGTGTAGCGTCCCCGGGCTGGACGGCTGCACTTTTGCTTAGTTAGTAGGAGAGTGTAGTTAAGAATTAATACTTCCGCTTTATATTTAAGTTTGTAAAAGACTTCCGCTGTTGCTATGTAAAATAAAGTTTGTATGTTGTTCTTAATCTTTTCTTGTGTGCTGTTGGGTGCCGCATCGCACGGCACCACCCTTTGTGATCCCGGAGTGGGAGAACCACGAGGTGGTCCCCCACAGTCCCTTCCCTGGACTCGGTTGGGAGAAGCTCCTGGCGCTGGAGAACATCATGGGGGAACATCTGGAGGCCGCAGGCAAGACTCTGGCCCAGCAGGTGGCAGAGCATGTGCTTTCCTGCCGTCGGAGCTGACCCCAGCATCTCCCTGGAACCTGTGGTGCAGGGCCACAGTGCAGAGCTGTTGGGGGCAGCCAAGTCTGTCATGGAGGAGGTCGCCCAATTTTTAGCTAGTAGGTTCCAGCGCGGATAGCCTCTAGGTCTCCCGCTCACCTTGTATCCTCCTTTGTATGCTGGAGCGCTGCCCAGGAATAAAGACTTTTTTGTTTCAAGTCTTTTGTTGTTGGTGTAGAATTCAGACCCTTGGCGATGCAAAGGTCTGAAACGACTTAGCCGAGGTGGATAGCTCTTTGCTGATGTTCCGAGCTTGTTCCTCTAGGTCCTTAGCAGCATAAGGACCCAGAGCGCTCTGGCAGTGTGGCTAACACGTCCTCCCGGGTCCTTGGCATCGCAAGGACTCGAGGGAACCTTGGTCTGTATCTTCAGCTTGTCGTAGCCAGAGCTCCGAGTCTTCTACTTTCTGCTGCCGTGGTCTGACGTCCTGCCCACTTGGTTCACCGTGATGGCCCCCTGCTAGGTGTGACCCTTGAGTTGGGGCGCACCTACCAAGTAGAATGGATGAGGCAGGACGTCAGCATCGGACATCCTGGGAGTTCCGGGACGCCAAAGACCTATTCGGACCTGCAGACATGCAGAAGAAAGGGAGTAGTCGTGCTCTCTGGCCACCCTTTCCTGTTATTAGTTTTGCTATGACTTACAGTCCTCAGCTGAGCTGCGGGACTTGGGTAATTCGATGTCCGGGCTATGGTTAAAGCCTTGCCCAGGGGTATGAGCCGTCCGGTTCCCTGGTACTGAGCTGTAGCGCTGGAGAGGCAGGGTGTGCACGCTTGGGGTTCGGAACCAGGCAAAGCAGGCTATACACCCTGGACCTCACGCTGGCGTAAGCCTTTCGGGGGAGGGACCATTCAGCACCATAGGGCCCCAGGCAATGAGACAACCAAAGGATCCAAGTTATGGTTAAAGCTTTACTCAGGGGTACGGGCCGCCCAATTCCCTGGTACTGAGCTGTAGCGCTGGAGAGGCAGGGTGTGCAATCTTGGTGTACAGAACTAGGCAAAGCAGGCTACACATCCTGGACCTCCCACTGGCGTAAGCCTTTCGGGGGAGGGACCATTTGGCGCCGTAGGGCCCCCAAGCAATGAGTCAACCACAGGACCTCGAGTATGCCACGGGTACCTCAAGCATACCCACCTGTAGAAGGACAGCACAACTTCTACTAAGGATAGCACAGGAAAAAGCGGCTAGCCACATGTCCGGAGTAGTATGGAGAGAATGCACGGAAAATAAAGGGGGCAGTGTACGGGGTCCGGTTACTTTTTTGTCCATAGGTGTGTACCGTCCGTCCCCCAAGTACTCAGTTGTAGCGTAGGGGAGGCAGTCCGACAGGCTTAGGGTACGGAACTAGGATAAGCAGGCTGCGCATCATGGACCTCCCATGGGCGTTAACCTTTCAGCGAGGAGACCTTCCAGTGTTACCGGACCTAAGACAAGTATGTAGGATAGGCTCCGGACATGCCATTTACAGTTGATATGCTTGTGTGAGCACAAACTGTAAAGAGTACATAGGGTAAGACATTTTTTCTCATTTCAGGCTTACTTCATGGGAGGAAACAGGCCGTACAGGAAGGCAGCGACCCGCTTCGGATGACAAGAGTAGCAGGACTCCTCCGGAGCTTAGCTGTTCTAAGCACTGTTCCTAGACTCTATGACACCTTTTCAGAGGAAAGAGAACCCTACCGTGCGCTAAGGCTAGAACTTGCGGAGGTCTTCTATGTTCGACGGATTGGGTAGAGGTACCCCATCCTCCGTGGCTAGGCAGACGCACCTGGGGCGGCATACTTGAGTCATTCGGAAGGGACCCTCCTAGCTGGGGGGGAGTTTCTCGAGAAAGTGTTCGCCAAAGAACCAGGTCGCCCACCTTGAGCTACCTACTCCGCTCGAACTGCTGCCGATAGCGCCGGAGCGCTTGGTGGTACCGCGTGTTTCGCGCAGCTGCTAGCCACGTTTGCTTATCGACAAGGTCGATGTCTTCATGCTGGAGCTGGTCCTGCGTGGCTTCGTCGTATGCTTGGACGTGGGATGAGCCCATAGTGGCTTCCGTGGGGGCGGCCTCGACCCCCTGCACCAGTGTAAGTGGGTGTTTCCCTTGTCACACGATGGGGGGACATCTAACTAGACATGGAGCGCCTTGCGTCACACGTTGTCAGCGCTGGAGTCAGAGTCGGAGTGGCTGTAGATGGCTTTCAACGCCCGCTCGGCGTCTTGATACTCCATCTCTTGCTCAGCGCTGGCCTCAAGCTTGGCCTTTTGTTTGCCCTCCCTCTGGCGGGGGGTGCACCGTCTTGACACGGCCGCTGTTGTTGCAGCTCACGGAAGCGCTCCGCAAGCTTCTTGATCTCATGGCAGTCGCTGGTGCCGTGGCGGTAGGAGTTGTGCACCATGCACCACTGGCCATTGTCGCTGGCAGATGATGGTTGTGAGCGCTTGTCGGTGCATGGGGCTCGGCCCCCTCCGGCTGCTGCAAGGGTGGCGGTAGGTGCCCTGGCCAGAGACTTGACCCTACCTCTGGTCTTGTTCTTCTTGCCACTGCACGGAGCAGCAGCTTCTCCGGCACTGAACCACTGGAGGCTTGAACCGCTGGATGAAGGATCATAGTGATTCCCCTCGCGCTGATGCACGGCGTGGATGTTGAGCTCGGTGCCGGGGCGCGTGTAGGAACTCCCAAAGTTGGCTGTGAATCTACAGCACAACTCTTCCCAGGACGAGATGGAGCCTGGGGAAGGTTCATGAGCCAAGACCTGGTTGTGCCAGTCAGGGCGACGGAGAAGTAGTTGGCCAAGACGACATCATCCCCTCCTGCAGCTAGGATGGAGGTGGAGTAGATCTGCAGGAACTCAGCAGGGTTGACTGTCCCGTCGTATTTCTCTGGCAAGTGGGGCTGAAACTTGGGCGGCCAGACCACCATGCGAAGGTGTGGGACGAGCGCCATGCAGCCCCCGACTTCTCCTCGAGAGGCAGGGTTCTGTGCGGCACGTCCTGCTGGCACGAAACTCGGGGAGTCTTACTCTCCTTCAAGGTTGTGACGCCTATCATGATGCCGCTCGATGGTGACATGACCATCTTCGCTCGCGTGGTGGCAGTTCGGTGTAAAATCCCCAAAAGTGGTAGCAGGAAAATTCAGCTCATGTACACTTATGAAAAATGAGGGGAATTAAAACCTTGAAGTATAATAAGTGTGAGTTCAAAGTGAGGGTTTAGACTTCCCAAAACTTCCAAACATGGAGATCTAAATGCACAACTTGGATCTTCATAGTCCAAATATTCAACCTTCCAAATTTCAGCTCATTTGGAGGAGTTTTAATATTTGTTTGGGATTAAAAGGAGAAGCCCTCTAATCTGAATTTCAAATTCAGTTTCAAATTCCAAATCCCTCAATTTGAAAATTTGGTTTCACAAATGTGTTCTCCACCTTTGAATGAGCAGTCATGCCAAAAATTGGAAATTTTGGAGCTGGTTTGCTATATTTTTGAGGCAATACAAAGTGGAGAATTCAAACTCCTTTTCAAATTCAAATGATCAAACCCCATTCAAATTCTACACCAGAATTCAAACCATTTGAATTCTGCAAATTCAAACTATGACTTGGGGTTGAAGTCAAGTCTTTAATGTTGAGTTGCTGGTGAGAAAATATCAGAAAAAGTTGATTAAACAAAGAGGGGAGGTGGGGCCCATTTGTCAGCCACCCACTGGAGTTTCCGCCTCAGCCGACGGCGGTCGAACAGCGGGAGCGCACCAGCTCCCGGTTGAACCCGCGCCCGAGGGAGAGCCCGCGCCACCTCCTGCTGCCTCGGTGGCTCGGTTGGATCACGGCAAAGGGTGCGCCGGAGCTGTTTTCCTTCTTCCCCTGCTATAACTCGCGCCCCCGCCGTTTCCTTTCGTCCAGAACACTGCCGCCGTTCCTTCCGATCACACCACAGCCTCCAAGCTCGATTGCTTGAGCGCTCCACAGCAAAGAGCATCGCCTGGACGTGCTCTAGCCCTTGCCAAAGCCCCTTTGAGGTTTGCCGGTCCGAACTGCTCGAGAAATGCGGATTGGCGCTAAAGCTTCAAGGTGCCCGGACCTCGCCGTTTCGGCTCTCCGTCGACAGCAGCAACCGGCCACCCTCTCCCCCGACTTCCTATACAAGAAAGTGACCGAAGTTGAGGATACGCCGGAGCCCTTGGATGTCCTCCCACCAGAAGCTGACTTTCCGTTTAACTCGCAACCAGGCAAGCCCCGGTTTGCACTTAACTACCTTTTATAAAATTTTCATTTGTATCGTTTATGTCTAGGTTGAATGTTTGCATTAGAGTTAGGGTGATTGAAACCCCACTTGCATAGCCTCTTAAAATCCTATGGTGGGTTGGGTAGTTTACAGACTCGACGAGTAGAGAATGCCATGCTAATGTTTAGGATCTCGGTAGAAGTCGAGTGGTTGGAAGCTACTCGCGAGATAGTACTTATTGCACGGGATGAAAAGAGGTAGATAATGGCTTAAGTTGTATGAAAATGAGACCCAGCAGGGGGTATAGGATGCAGTGAGCAGAGGTCTCACGTGCTTAGCCCTGTTGGTGTCGGTTGAGGACCGTCCGTGTGCGGCCCTGCTGGACAAGTATCGAACAGTACCGGATGCATACTGGCATATGGGAACCAGGAAACCGATGTAATTGGTTAACCTGGGTGTCGAGGCTTACCCAACCGTAAATAGGAGTGGGTTGAGGGTAGCAAGGTGTAAATCTGCCGGTGGGCACAGTCACGCTCCACGCGGGGACCTCCTACCCGTTACGGATGGACCGGTTCGGCATTTGGGTTGCCTTTGAAAGGTTGTTGCATACAACAGAGTAGGAAGGGGTGTGGAATCACGCTTCTGAAAGTGGGTGTATGTGACGTGTTATCCGGGTGTGTCTTGATTGCAATCACCGTCCCTCGCGGTTATTTGAGTACCCGCTTGTTCACTGCGCTGTGACGTAGTAAGAAGTGAAATAAGCCAACTGAAAATGCTGTATTGATCTTAATGTCTTGAATACCTTGATTGCTGTAGATATAGAGCTAATTAAGTTTATATTCCACTTTGGGCATCACCACATCGGAGGAAAGCGTTTCTTGTTTGATTGTGGACTTCCGATGTGAGGGCTGCCTAAGGCACATGAATCTGCTGCAATAAAACTGCAAGTAAGGACCAACTTATAGGTATGTCTTTATTGCAAAACCCTTTCCTATCTTACATACCCTTGCACGTAGAGTTCCATGCCTAGGGTTGACGGTTAATACTTGCTGAGCCTTCGTGCCCACGGTTGCAATATTTGAGCTGTTTGCAGGTGAGAGTTATGAGGAAGGTTCCGACGACGAGGCGATGCCCCCGTCGGGGTACACGGCCGAGCTGGAGCCATGCACGCCGCCGTGATCTCCGGTTCCATGCTGCTAGTGTGTAGCGTCCCCGGGCTGGACGGCTACACTTTTGCATAGCTAGGATGAGAGGCTGTATATGTATATTACTTCTGCTGTTTGAATAGGTTTTGTAAAAGACTTCCGCTGTTTTATAACAAAGAAAAGTTGTATGTTGTTCTTTATTATTCTTTTCGTGTGTGCTGTTGGGTGCCGCATCGTACGGCACCACCCTATGCGATCCTGGAGTGGGTGAACCACGGGGTGGTCCCCACAGCCGTGGTATCAGAGCCGCATTGGGAATAGCACGCTCGAAAAGAGCCTATTTTTGAAAAACTTAGAAGTAGTCGAGTGAGGATTAGTCATTAAGCCCACATAAGGTGTATTATAGTAGTAATTACTAAGGTGGAAAAGCTAACTTATGTGTTATACATTCTGTAACGACGCTCCGACTTCAGGTAAGAGGTAAGGTACGCCACCGCAGGCGGATCAATTGCGGTAACTCGCCATACGAGTAATAGTATGGAATGGTATACCGTGGCTTGGCACGGTAGTGAATATGAGTCTCTGAACCTCTCAATGGTTCTGAGAGCATATGAAAACGCTGATCTCCAGCGTGCTTTAGGCAAAAGTGAGAATACCCCATCGTGTGGTAAGCAACACGATAGTATGCAACTCTTGAACGTTTAATGTTCAAAGGGCCATACGCAGCGCTCGCCATCGGCGTGCCTCAACGGTCATGAGGCAGTAGGTGGTATCCGTTGGGTTGATAAAATTCCCAACCGTGACGACCCGTTCGCGCTCTACTCGGGTTCCCCGTTGTGTGGTGTGAAAACACGACCATGTACCTTGAGACGTGGCTTGACTCAAGGACGATCCGTATGGCAATGATACGGACCGTATGTTTTTACTATGATATGGAACTGCCTGCAATGTTGAAACCTTTGTGTGAATCATTATTGTGTGTTTTTCTGCAGGTACACTAACCACGTTAGTGCATGACGTGTAGAAACCGTTTGTGAGTGACGACTGTAGTTCCACCATTTGACACGTATATGCCGGAATACCGGTTTAGGATTTTTCTTTGGTGAGGAAACGTAGTACCGACTGCATAAAAGTTTATTTTTAAAGAAAAGAGTCAAAATGAAGTTTAGGATTTCATTTAGGGGTTAGTAAATTCCTATGTTGAACTAAGAGTCAATTGGGAGTATAGATTCAATCTCAAAAACTTAGGAACAATCTCCCCTGTTTTTGGCAGAAATTTTTCTGAACTTGAACAGGGCATAACTTAAGATTGGTTGAACCAATGGAGGTGTGGGATACTATTCTGGAAAGGTTTAGAAGTCCTCTACAACTTTTCTGTAGAGCTCCAGAACAAAATCTCCCTCCAAAGGGATGAAAATCTCAGATGAGTAGGTACTGTCCAGAAACAGGGCAGACCAAATGCTCTCTGGAATTTTCCGTATTTTGACCAAAACACTTAGTTTCACCGTTCGACGTCCAGTGGCTGTTGTAAAACAGCGAGTCGGAGTCGAAGGGTTTATGCATTTGACACATCACTTCGAGTTAGTACATGTTTGGGTCGAATACAATAGCGAGGAATTGCGCATGCTAACACACTTAACATCCCGTGGTGACCCCGATGGTCGAAATGAACTTTTAACCCATAAAGTTCAATACTTTGTAACTCGATCGTATGACACGGTCCAGGGATGTATATGGTGCATAAAGTGTATACTTTATCCATATGTGTGATTGTTATGCGCATTGTTTATCCCATTCTCGCATTACTATTGTATAGACTGGATGAGCTAAACCCACATGTGCTGATCATTTGAATGATCTGAATGCAGAATGGTGCGGACACGCTCAACGCAAGAGGAGGGAGGTCCGAGTCAGGTTCGTGATGATGAGTCTCCACCTCCGGAGCAAACCACGACGCAGCAGCAACCACCTCCTCCACCGCCAGAACTTCCAAGGAATCTTGCGGAGGTTCTCGCCGCAGTGCTCGGCTCGCGCGACGAGCAAACCGAGTTACTGTGGATGTTGGTGCAGCAGAATGCGTCCCATCAGGGAGGACGCCAAGACAATGGGCAACGCCAGCCCCAACAAAGCTCGTATTCAGAATTCATGGCGACCCATCCATCGGTCTTCACGGAGGCCGAAGAACCTTTGGAGGCGGACAGCTTTATCCGCACTCTAGAGGCAAAGTTCGGGCTGCTACGATGCACCGAACATCAGAAGGCGCTGTACGCAGCGCAACAGCTCCAAGGAGAAGCCGGTACCTGGTGGGTGAACTACATCGCCTCCTTACCGGCTGGCCATGCCGTCACATGGACGGAGTTCCGGGAGGCGTTCCGCGCCTATCACATACCTCCCGGTGTGATGGAAATGAAGCTCCAGGAGTTCCTGGCGCTACGACAAGGCGAGAGGAGTGCTCATGAGTACTCCAGGTTGTTCAACCGGCTGGTGCAGTATGCGCCAGGATTTGTGGGGACTGAAGACAACAAGCGTAATGCTTTCTTCCGGGGCCTGAATTCCAAGATGAAGGTCCATCTCGCCCAGAGCAATCACGGCACATTCAACGACTTAGTTAATGTCGCGATCCTACAGGAGAATGCTCAGCGTGAGCGCGGTTCTGACAAGAGGAAACGCAGCGCGCTGACGAGCAGCAGTGGTGGGACGCCACAGAAATACCGCGTGGTGTATCGATCACCATCCGGTCAGAGATGGCAGCCACCGGCGCGACCGCCTCAGTTTCGCGGTCGACAATATAATGCGCCGGGCTTCCGACCGACGTATCCCCCACAGCAACAGCAGCAGCAAAGGATGGTTCCGCGTGCACCTCAGTTTCAACAGCGTGCACCAGGATTCCGTCCTCAAGTCGGCGGGACCCCGACACCTTACACGTGCTACACGTGTGGCCGTGTCGGGCACATTTCAAGAGACTGCCCCGAGCCGCGACAGGGCAGGGGTGCAGCACCATATCAGGGTGCTAATCAGCCCCACAATCAGCCCAAGAAACCAGCACCAAAACCCGGCAACGTCCACCACTTAGCTATCGAAGACGTGCCGGAAGGCGAACCCGTCCTCGCGGGTACGTTCTCTTACCTAGATCATCCCGTAGTCATACTTTTTGACTCCGGTGCCACCCATAATTTCATAAGTCAGTCTTATGTTATTAAATATCAACTGCCTATCGTTCCCACAAATAAATCATATTTGATATGTTCTCCGGGTGGGAAAATAACAGCTGATAGAATGGTCTATAGAGCACCATTACAGTTGGGTGGGAATCTATATCCGACTACTCTAATCATGTTAGAGAGTCAAAAACTTGATGTCATTTTAGGAATGTCATGGCTACATCGCCATGGTGCTGTGCTTGACATCATTCCACGTGTGGTTCATCTCAATTCTCCACTTCATGAACCACATGTTCTTAATCTTGACCGATCGGTTCAAGAAACCCCAGCCACATATAACACGGAAGCCACGAAACTTGAAGATATTCGTGTGGTCCGTGAATATCCGGATGTCTTTCCAGACGATCTTCCGGGTATGCCACCTGAAAGAGATGTCGAGTTCAAGATTGAACTTGTACCGGGGACGACACCGATCTCACGGAGACCGTATAAGATGGCTCCGAATGAGCTGGCTGAACTAAAGGAGCAGCTCAACGATTTGATGAAGAAGGGTTTCATTCGACCGAGTTCCTCGCCATGGGGATGCTCGGCGCTGTTTGTGAAGAAGGATGAAACCTTGAGGTTGTGTGTGGACTACCGGCCTCTCAACGCCGTCACCATCAAGAATAAATATCCACTGCCCCGCATCGATATTCTCTTCGATCAACTTGTGGGTGCGAGTGTATTTTCCAAGATGGATCTTCGCTCCGGATATCATCAAATCAAGATCCGAGCGGAGGACATCCTAAAGACGGCCTTCTCGACGAGATATGGGTTATATGAGTACCTCGTCATGTCCTTTGGTCTCACCAACGCCCCGGCACACTTCATGTATCTCATGAACTCAGTGTTCATGCCGGAGTTGGACAAGTTTGTTGTAGTGTTCATAGACGACATCTTGGTCTACTCCAAGTCCGAAGAGGAACACACCAAGCACTTGCATATCGTGCTTCAACGATTAAGAGACCATAAGCTTTATGCCAAGTTCAGCAAGTGCGAGTTTTGGATCAGCCAAGTGCCATTCCTTGGTCACATTATTTCTGCAGAAGGCATTGCAGTTGATCCAAGCAAAATTGAACAAGTGCTGAAATGGAAGTCCCCCACATCAGTCCATGAAGTCAGGAGTTTCCTCGGGTTAGCAGGATATTATCGGAGATTCATACCAAATTTCTCCAAGCTTGCTAAGCCGATGACTGAACTGTTGAAAAAGGGGATCAAATATGTTTGGAGCTCAGCTTGTGAAGAAGCTTTCCAGGCGTTAGTGAAGCATCTTACAACAGTCCCGGTGTTAGCTCAACTGGATACAACCAAGCCCTTTGACGTATATTGTGATGCGTCTGGCATCGGGCTTGGCTGTGTATTGATGCAAGAAAGAAGAGTGGTCGCCTATGGCTCACGTCAACTTCGTAACCATGAGCAGCACTATCCGACTCATGATCTTGAGCTCGCTGCTGTGGTATTGGCCTTGAAGATGTGGAGGCACTATTTGCTTGGAAACTTAGTGCACCTCTACACCGACCACAAAAGTCTGAAATATATATTCACTCAAAAGGAGTTGAATATGCGGCAACGGAGATGGCTAGAACTGATCAAAGACTATGAGATCGAGATTCACTACCATCCCGGGAAGGCAAACGTGGTTGCCGATGCCTTAAGCCGCAAATCCAATGTCAACAGTCTGTCCATCACCCCACTTGAAGAGGAGGAGCCGAGTCTGTACTTGGTTCCCTATGGGGCATTATATAATCTTGCTCTCATCCCAACCATAAGAGAGGATATTATGGAAGCTCAGAAGAAAGACATGGGAATGTCGCACATTCGGAGAAGGATGGAGAATGGTGAAATGAAATGCTTCTGAAGATATGAACACGACACTCTATGGTTTAAAGACCGTATAGTGGTACCCTGTGACATGAAGCTTCGGAAGAAAATCTTGGACGAGGCTCATTTGTCCAAGTATTCTATTCATCCAGGCAGCAACAAGATGTACCAGGATCTGAAAACCAGGTTTTGGTGGACACGGATGAAGAGAGAAATCGCAAAATACGTATCCGAATGTGATACGTGTCGGCGGGTGAAAGCCGACCATATTCGTAAAGCCAGACAGCTGCAACCGTTGAACATCCCGGCGTGGAAGTGGGAGGATATCAGCATGGACTTCATAGTCGGATTACCTCTCACGTCTCACAAACATGACTCGATTTGGGTGATAGTCGATCGACTAACAAAGTCGGCTCATTTCATTCCCGTACATACAAAGTACGTGGCCAAGCAATATGCGGAGTTGTATATTGCAAGGATCTTGTGTTTGCACGGTGTTCCCCGCTCCATCATTTCGGATCGCGGTGCGCTGTTCATCTCTCGGTTTTGGGAACAGCTGCACGCATCGTTGGGGACCAAACTGATCCGAAGCTCCGCGTATCACCCGCAGACAGATGGTCAAACTGAACGGGTGAACCAAGTGCTTGAAGACATGCTACGCGCTTGTGCCATCCACCACGGCAAGAATTGGGACGATCATTTGCCGTTGGCGGAGTTTTCTTACAACAATGGCTATCAAGCTAGCATCAAGATGGCGCCGTATGAAGCTCTCTACGGCCGGAAATGTCGCACACCTCTCAACTGGTGCGAGTCTGGCGAGCGAGTCATCTACGGCATTGAACTTGTGAATGAAGCTGAAGAACGAGTGCGAGTAATACAAGCCAATCTCAAGGCTGCTCAATCTCGTCAGAAGAGCTATGCGGATAAGAGACGCCGCCCTCTCCACTTCGACATCAGGGACCATGTCTATGTCCGTGTGTCTCCGATGAAGGGAATTCACCGTTTCGGAGTGAAGGGTAAACTTGCGCCGCGGTTCATTGGTCCGTTCACCGTCATTGAAAGATGCGGACCCGTGGCCTATCGCCTAGAGTTACCAACGTCGCTCACAGGCATTCACAACGTCTTCCACATCTCTCAGCTGAGAAAGTGCCTCAAGCCCTCGGCTGAAGTCCGCACAGAAGACATAGAAGTTCTTCAACCGGACCTCACGTACACGGAGTATCCAATCCGGATTATCGATGAAAAGACTCGTGCCACAAGAAACCGGACCTTATGGTTCTACAAGGTCTTGTGGAGTAACCATACCGCTGATGAGGCGACATGGGAAAGCGAGGACTATTTACGAACATATTATCCGGACTTGCTATCATCATATACCCGGTAAAGTTTATCCCCACTTTACTTTTCTTTTGGAATCTCGGGACGAGATTCTTTTTAAGGGGGGAGGGATGTAAAATCCCCAAAAGTGGTAGCAAGAAAATTCAGCTCATGTACACTTATGAAAAATGAAGGGAATTAAAACCTTGAAGTATAATAAGTGTGAGTTCAAAGTGAGGGTTTAGACTTCCCCAAAACTTCCAAACATGGAGATCTAAATGCAAAACTTGGATCTTCATAGTCCAAATATTCAACCTTCCAAATTTCATCTCATTTGGAGGAGTTTTAATATTTGTTTGGGATTAAAAGGAGAAGCCCTCTAATCTGAATTTCAAATTCAGTTTCAAATTCCAATTCCCTCAATTTGAAAAATTGGTTTCACAAATGTGTTCTCCACCTTTGAATGAGCAGCCATGCCAAAAAATGGAAATTTTGGAGCTGGTTTGCTATATTTTTGAGGCAATACAAAGTGGAGAATTCAAACTCCTTTTCAAATTCAAATGATCAAACCCCATTCAAATTCTACACCAGAATTCAAACCATTTGAATTCTGCAAATTCAAACTATGACTTGGGGTTGAAGTCAAGTCTTTAATGTTGAGTTGCTGGTGAGAAAATATCAGAAAAAGTTGATTAAACAAAGAGGGGAGGTGGGGCCCATTTGTCAGCCACCCACTGGAGTTGCCGCCTCAGCCGACGGCGGTCGAACAGCGGGAGCGCGCCAGCTCCCGGTTGAACCCGCGCCCGAGGGAGAGCCCGCGCCACCTCCTGCTGCCTCAGTGGCTCGGTTGGATCATGGCAAAGGGTGCGCCGGAGCTGTTTTCCTTCTTCCCCTGCTATAACTCGCGCCCCCGCCGTTTCCTTTCGTCCAGAACACTGCCGCCGTTCCTTCCGATCACACCACAGCCTCCAAGCTCGATTGCTTGAGCGCTCCACAGCAAAGAGCATCGCCTGGACGTGCTCTAGCCCTTGCCAAAGCCCCTTCGAGGTTTGCCGGTCCGAACTGCTCGAGAAACGCGGATTGGCGCCAAAGCTTCAAGGTGCCCGGACCTCGCCGTTTCGGCTCTCCGTCGACAGCAGCAACCGGCCACCCTCTCCCCCGACTTCCTATACAAGAAAGTGACCGAAGTTGAGGATACGCCGGAGCCCTTGGACGTCCTCCCACCAGAAGCTGACTTTCCATTTAACTCGCAACCAGGCAAGCCCCGGTTGGCACTTAACTACCTTTTATAAAGTTTTCATTTGTATCATTTATGTCTAGGTTGAATGTTTGCATTAGAGTTAGGGTGATTGAAACCCCACTTGCATAGCCTCTTAAAATCCTATGGTGGGTTGGGTAGTTTACAGACTCGACGAGTAGAGAATGCCATGCTAATGTTTAGGATCTCGGTAGAAGTCGAGTGGTTGGAAGCTACTCGCGAGATAGTACTTATTGCACGGGATGAAAAGAGGTAGATAATGGCTTAAGTTGTATGAAAATGAGACCCAGCAGGGGGGATAGGATGCAGTGAGCAGAGGTCTCACGTGCTTAGCCCTGTTGGTGTCGGTTGAGGACCGTCCGTGTGCGGCCCTGCTGGACAAGTATCGAACAGTACCGGATGCATACTGGCATATGGGAACCAGGAAACCGATGTAATTGGTTAACCTGGGTGTCGAGGCTTACCCAACCGTAAATGGGAGCCATGCACGCCGCCGTGATCTCCGGTTCCATGCTGCTAGTGTGTAGCGTCCCCGGGCTGGACGGCTACACTTTTGCATAGCTAGGATGAGAGGCTGTATATGTATATTACTTCCGCTGTTTGAATAGGTTTTGTAAAAGACTTCCGCTGTTTTATAACAAAGAAAAGTTGTATGTTGTTCTTTATTATTCTTTTCGTGTGTGCTGTTGTGTGCCGCATCGTACGGCACCACCCTATGCGATCCTAAAGTGGGTGAACCACGGGGTGGTCCCCACATTCGGCTTGACCCTGAGGTCGTCCGTAGCCATCGCACGCGTGGCAGCTGTCCCGCGTGCCATAGTCGGTGTGCGTGACTGTGCCAGCAAGGGCTTGGCCCACTGCTATCTGTAGGCGGGTGTGTTCATGGCGGCGGTGATGAAGTGGTCGACGTCGTGTTGCCATTGCTCTGCCACCTCAAGGGTGGCACCCTCACCTGGAAGGTTGTGGAGAAGCGCACGCACTGCTGCTAGCATGCTCTCCGGGCTTGGACGTGGTGGCACTATCGCCACCGTTGGGGTAGTGAGCCACTGTGAAGTAGGGCAGCTGGCTCCGTGGGCGCTCAGGGCGCGCCAACCATCTGGTCACCGACCTGGCCAGACCTGGGCGCCATGGGTGCCGCAGGCATGCTGACCGTCTGGTCACCGGCCCGACCAGACCTACCCACCCTGGAGCGGGAGGTGGCCTCGTCGTCTCCCGCCTGGAGACGGCGGAGAGTATGGCGAGAACTCTCACCTAGAGAGGTGATATTCACCATGGTCGCCTAGATGGCATGAAAATTTCCCTACCTGGCATGCCAAATGACGGAGTGTTTGCCTCGACACTCCCCCCGGACCGCTACTGGAGCAGCCCACGGAGTTTCTTTGATTGGAGGGGCTTAACGTCCCTAGAGCGATCCAACTTGAGAGAGCGGGTGAACACCAGATTTACATGGTTCGGGCAGCCGGAGCGTAATACCGTACAGCCACTAGAGTGTTTGTTGTATTGCTTGGGCGTATGTTGCTAGGGTTGCTAATGCGTGGGAACCAACGGACCCTTTGTCGGGTGGACACACCGGTCCTTTTATAGTCCAAGGCCAGGGTGGCTACAATGCGGCTCAGGGCCCGATAGGTGGCTTCAAGGCTGTCCAAACACTATACACGATCTAGGGTTTTTACAACTCTAAGTAGAGTAGTCGGTGGGGGAGTTAAATCCTGCCGCCTCGTCTTTTCCGTGTGGCATGTGATGATGAAGACGTCATATTTTCGCCGCATCTTCTCGCTCTGCTTGGGTGGCTCTGTGCCGTTGGGTGGCACTGTACCGCTGTCAAGCCTCATCGCCCTGTCTTGTCACTGTAATGGTGAACGGGCGCAGGACGGAGGCGTGCACCATGCACCATGCTTCTGAAGAAGGTGCGAGCCTTGAATGCACGACCTGACAGCGCACATCCTCCTTGACTTCATCGACCCACGACCCGCGACGGATCATGGGACACGTGGCAGCTCCGAGCTCTCCTCAGCGGGGAGGAGGCTCAAAGACCGGGCACACGTGGCTGCTCCGGCCCTCACCTCAGCGGGGAGGCTTGATCCGGGGCCAAGGACACGTGTACGCTCCGGAGCCCTCCTCAGCAGGGAGGAGGTTCGGAGCCGGGATGCACGTGGCAGCTCCAGACCTCACCTTAGCGAGGAGGCTCGGACCGGAGCCAAGGGCATGTGTCAGTTCCGGAGCCCTCCTTAGCAGGGAGGAGGTTCAGAGTCCACCGGCACGTGGCAGCTCAGAACCTCACCTCAGCAGGGAGGCTCGGGCCGGAGCCAAGGGCACATGTTGGCTCTGGAGTCCTCCTCAGCAGGGAGGAGGTTCAGAGCCCACCGACACATGGAAGCTCTGTACCTCACCTCAGCGGGGAGGCTTGGACCGGAGCAAAGGGCACATGTAGGCTCCAGAGCCCAAGCGCACGTGGCAGCCCCAGCTCTGACCACGGGGCCAAGGGCACGTGGCTACGCTAGCGCCTGCCTCAGCAGGGAGGCGGGGCCTGGGCTGTCTTTTTCCCTCCATGCGGGGGTACCTGGTCTGCAGGGTACGGACACGCCCCATATTGACTAAGGTAAAGGGTGAGTGTCATTGCCAATTCATTCAATACAAGGTAGAATATTTTATTGTGCACTTGGTACTATTGAAGAGATAGAACATTGTAGCAACTCCTGATCAACAACCTAAGTCTTGATCTTTGCTTCGGGACGAGCAAAGGTTAAGCTTGGTGGAGTTTGTTGACGGTCATTAAATACCAATTTTGACCGTCAATATAACTCAATTATGTGAAGGAGTAAACATTTCTTGCATGCATTATCCTTAGAAATAATATAGTTCCACTTGTACTTTCAAAGAATTATGCATGCAGGGACTTTGTACAGAATTGAGGAGGATTTAGGGGAGCAATCCTTAATTATACACTTCTAGACAATCAGAGGACGACATGTGGTAGTCCATGTATCCAGTGGCCCACCTACAGGGGTATCTGAGGAAATCCAACGGCAAATCACCCGGAAAACACCTGAGGGCCTACCTGGAAGCCACCCAGAGGAAAACAAGGACAAAGTGGACCGAGTCAGGGTCGACCGAACCCCTTGTTTGACCGACCTGGTCACTCCCCCGAATCCGGTCATCTTCCACATGTCGACTCCCTGTGGCTCCTTGAAGGCGGTTCTGACTGATTCGCATGAATATTCTGGCGGGATTTGACCTCAACTCGTGTATAAATAGGTCTCCATACCCCTGATTTCATCACACAGCACTTGAATAATCACTCTCTTGTATACACACTCTATCCATGTACTCATTGGAGTATAGGATGTAGGAAGGAGCCTCTAGTTCCTAAGTCCAAGTTGAGAAAGGTATGGCTCTTGTATCTTTTCTTTTATTTGTGGCTTTATTCTTACTAATAATATTAGTCTTACTATATTCATATGCTTGGATGATGCGTTTCTTGTTTGATTGTGGAATCCATGCATGTGGTAGGTTTAGTTGTACTATTGAAAAGTAGAACATTGTAGCAACTCCTGATCAACAATCTAAGTTCTGATATTTGCTTCAGGACGAGCAAAGGTTATGCTTAGGGGAGTACCAATTTCGACCGTCAATATTACTCAATTATGTGAAGGAGTAAACATTTCTTACACGCAGTATCATTAGAAATAACATAGTTCCACTTGTACTTGGAAAGAATTGTGCATGTAGGGAATATATACAGAATTGAGGTGGGTTTAGGGGGGCAATCCTAAATTATACATTTCTAGCCAATCAGAAGACGATGCGTGGCAATCGATGGATCCGATGGCTCACCTATAGGGATATCCGAGAGAAACCAATGGTGAATCTGTAAAGGCCTCAGTTTTTGACACATTCAAAGTGTTCATCACCACACAACACACCTCATTTGAAGAAAGTTTATGAACACGTTTGAAGAGCAGGTAACCATTATCAACATGCTCATTAGAGAATAAACTCACAAAATGCAAAAGTGGTATTTCCCACATACATCATATAAAGGCTGGACATTTGGAAAACTCCTACACATTGCTAGGAATGTCCATGCCAAGTTTCACCCAAATTCAAAACCTTTTTGAGGTCATTTTGGGTATAGCTAGAAAGAGGGTAGTTTGAACTCAAATTCAAATTCAAACTGTTTTCACCCCATGAATTCAAAAGTGGGAGGCATATTCTTACTCAGCACATTTTTGTGAGCTCACACACCAATTTTCACTCCATTTGGAGTTGAGCTTGACATGAGCTAAGTGGAGCAAATTCAAACATTATTTGAATTTCAAACTGAACATGTGCTGAAATTTATTCAAACCAAACCCAATTTGAATTCTAACCATTTCAAATGGGTCAAGGGTAGATAATTCAAATCACCATGGGCTTTGTGGGAACTACTGTTTACAACAGTGAATTGGAGTTAAGTTCAGGGATTAAAATTGAAAGTGGGACCCACATGTCATAGAGCTAAGAGGTGTGACTTGCACACAAAGTCACAGCCTCGGTGGGAAATTCCACTGAGCAGCTGCCGGGTGTACCACCGAGAAGAAGCCGACGCCACCAGCTGCTTCCTACCTCGCGCGCTGGCGCCCAGCGCGACCTTCTCATGAGCGAAGACCGGATGTCTTCTTATCCTCGCAGGCGACATCGAGCAGCGCCATTCTTTTTCCCCTGAGCTCTCGGTCGATCGGGAAAACAGAGAAAATAGTCGCACCCTCGCCTCTCCGAGCTGCTAGGCAGCGCCCTGAGCTCAAGCACCACTCTCCCGACGCCTAGACAACCGAGTTTCGGCCTCTATTCCCGTGATCAACGACGACCGCCGCGACTTAGTTCAAAAACGGCGATCAGTCTCACGTGGGCAGCGCACCACAGCCACTTTCACAGCCGAGCAAGGGCGGCAAAAGGAGCGCACGGACTCCACGCTGCTTCCACCTGAAGCTCAAGCCACATCGTGAGCTCTCGCCGGCGAAATCCGAGATTTTGCTCCAGCGGCCTCAACCCGAGCTTCCGGTACAGTTTCTTAAAATTCTCCTTCTCTACTCCTCCTTAAGTCATCAAACTTTGCACGTGTATGCTGGATTAGCCGGCGATCAATTCTCCTTTAGCACCCATAGCATGAAAACGCCTCGGAGCGGCGGAATTCAAGCTCTACTAAGGAGGTTCGCTGCGGACCCATTCGGTCGCACGGTGCAACCGTATTTGTGGCAACTCCCGGGCTACTCTGAGGTTGTGCCGATCTTCCTAGAGCTGCGCTGGTGGTTTAGAGCCCATCGGTGCAAGTATTGGCGGGCTGGAGACCCCGGGCGACGGCGCCGAACCACAGCAGTAGCCGCCGCACGTCGCCGAGCTGGTTCCGGCCACCGGCAGCCCAAGCAGAGCCCACCATCGTGTTCCTCAATTCCCTAAACCCTCTGGCAGCGAGTCTCTAGCTGGGCGGCGGCCGGAAGCGCCGGTCCGGCGAGCAGCAGTCTGCTCCGGTGAGGGGGGAGCGCGCGGGCACGAGAAAGAGGGAGGGAGGAAGAAGAAGACGCGGGGCCCGGCTGTCAGCGGCTCATATTTTAAATCGGGATCGGGCTACAGCTCGGATCCAGTGTGCTGGCGCACAAAGGACTCCGTAGACCCCGGTGTGCCGACGTCTCAGCACACAACACGTGTCCCCGTGGCCCACCAGCAGATTTAAACTTTTTCCCAATTTTCAGTTTTAGTTCAAACTTCAAATCCTCATAACTTTGGCTAGGAAGCTCCAAATCAAGTGAACCAAATTTTGTTGGATTCAGCTCTCGGAGCACTTTCCAGAAAATCAAGTTTCACTTCATGAAAATCCTTAATTCTCCAGAATTAATTCCTCAAAATTTAAATTGTGTGGAATTTTAACTGGAGAATCCCTTGGACGAAAATTCTGAAATTTTGCTGGGATGGTCACCAAAATATCCCTGAACTGCCATAAAAATTTCAGGTCCATTTGAGCTCTTTGGTCCACCTAATGGTGTGATTAATGACACTGTTCCAGAGAAAATAGAAAATGCTCAGAAACATTTTCAGAATTTTCTCTGAAATTGTTTAGCTCATATCTTTAGCTAGGAACATTGAAATTAAGTGAGACCAACTCCATTGGAACCCTCTGAAGATATAGTTTTCATAAAGTCATGGCTTGTTCCATGAAAATCCCTAGAGCACCCTAAAAGTTCCAATTAAGGTCAAGGACTTAATTAATTGTGGAGGGCTCAAATGAGCTTTGCTGCAACTAAAACTAGACCAAGTCTCTGTTTAGGTTGTAACCAAGCCACAGTAAAAGTTTCACAGTCTTTGGGTCTGTCTAGGGAGACTTAGAAGGTTCACAAGTTTAAAACTCAATTCAAATGCATTTAATTAATACATGTACCTCTTATATCATGTAGTCGCTAAGGTCGAGGAGGAACCCAAAGTCCTAAACTTCGTTACTCCGGAGGAGCAGCTAGCCTACGACCAAGAGCAGCAAGGCAAGCTCCGGCTTGCATTAACCTTATTACAAATTTTTATTGTTTTGAGCACATACTTGAATACCATTACTCCTTCTATTAGAGTCTTGTTTGGAAACCCAGTTGCATAGCCAAGAAAACCATGGGTTGGGACTAGGATTGAAAACCACGTAGCTATTGCAATGCTAAGATTATGTAGGATTCGGTACAAGTCGAGTAGTTGGAACTACTCACGAGCATAGGCTAGAGGCACTCGACTCGGGTAGAGATAGCACATGATACACATGGCAAGAGAAAATGAGACTGAGCGGAGAGTAAGGGCAGCAGGGCTTTGGGGCCTGTGTGCTATAGCTCCGCTTGTGTCGATTGAGGACCGAGCCGTGTGCGGGCCTGTTGAACAAGCTAGAACAGTACCGAAGACCTACCGGCTATATGGGAACTGGGAAACTGATGTAACTCGGGTAGCTGGGTGTTGAGGCATAGCTGGTCGTTTAGAGTGTAAGTTGAGAGCTCGAGGTGTAAATCGGCTGGCGGCACTGAGATGCGCGTGCAGAGACCTCTTGCTCGGGACGATTGGACCGGTTCAACATTTGGCTAACGGGTGAAAGGTTGTTGCGTCCGGCGTCCGTGATGGTTGTTGTAGGCAACATCGAGTACGGGCGTACGTGACGGGTTATTCGGGTAACCCTGCAGGTGTAAATCGATTATAATCGCCGTCCCTCGCGGTTAGTGAGTACCATTTGTTCACTGTACCGTGACATAGAGAGAACAGGCTAGTTACATGTTAAAAATGTTGCTGATTGAAAGATGGACTTTGATTGTTAATGAGTTGTTGTAGTTTAGAACTAATTAAAGTTCCTTTCAACTTTGGGCAAAGCACTTGAGAGAAATGTGTTTCTTGTTTGATTGCGGCGCTCTCATGTGCCTTAGCGTAAGGTTCTCCACAACCTGCTGCTAAAACTTGAAAGTAAGGTTTCACTAATTAGGCGAGTCCTTGCAAATGATTTCTACCTCATGTAACCTATCAACCCTCATGTAGAAGTTCCATGTTTAGGAGAGACGGGTCAGTCTTGCTGATCCTTCGTGCTCACTGCTTGTGTTTGAAGCTTTTGCAGGGTTCTATGAGGAAGGGACTCCCGAAGAGGAGACGAAACCCCAGGAGGGGAACCCCGTCGAGTGGGAGTCGTGCACGCTGCCGTGTTAGTGTGCGTGTGTGCTAGCAAGGACACGTTCACGGGCTGAACGTGAACTTGATGCGTAGTCTACGCCCGTGAGTGTAGACGGAACATATTTTGTTGTAAAAATGTTCATAAATCTCTTTATGTAATAAACTTTGCTTCCGCTTTGTACCTTTGATGTGTGTTATCCGGTGCTGTGCAACGCAGCACCCCTCAGCGTGGTCCTGGCTCGACAAGACCGTGGGGTCGTGTCAGCGTTGGTATCAGAGCTCGCTTGAGGCTTAACGCACTACAAAGGTCATCTTTTCAAAAAAATTCGGTGAGGAACGAGTTAGTAGCCCATATAAGGATGTTATTAGTGTATAGAAAGTGGCATATTAACCTATTTGATTATGTCATAAAATCGTGCACCTCAGGACGTTTATGTCTTGGGGGGTGCACGTAAGCGCTGTCCACCAGTGCGCACAAGCTGAAGGGTGGAGCCCCACGGGTGGCAGGTAACCCGACCTGCTTTAGTATCCTCTACGACTCTTTATGTCGTTTGGGGTATTCGAGCAACGTCTGTCCCTGGCGTCCGTGGTGCAATTTGGTAGACCCCGTCACATGGTCAGTAACGTGAACACGTAGCTCAAGGCGTGTTTGGCTTGAGAACATCCGGGCGAGTGATGACGGCCGGGTGTACGAACTGTATGGATACCGGGCTCGGTGTGCAGCCGGGTCTGATGATTGCTTGAGTTATTTGCAGGTAGTTTAGCCACGTAACGGTAGACGTGTAGCATCCGTGTGTGAGTGACGTTTAGTGCCACTGAACTAACGAAGCCGGCTAAGTCCGGTATAGGTTTTTCTTTGTGAGGACGCAGTACCGACATGCTCTGGTGACGCATCGACGTCACACTCCACTAAATGGACAAATTCATTGTAAAACTTGAAATTTTTAATCCAGAGCACTAAAACTTTTATGTAACTCCTTCCCTTATGTAAGGGCCTCAGTTTTGACACACATTTGCAGTGTTCATCACCACACCACACACCTCATTTGAGGAAGGATGATGAACACAAATGAAGAGCAAGTAACAATTATCAACATGCTCAATAGAGAACAAACTCACATATTGCAAAAGTGGTATTTCCCACATGTGATATAGATGGGCTGGACATATGAAAACTCCTACACTTTGCTAAGGATGTCCATGCCAAGTTTCACCCAAATTCAAAACCTTTTTGAGGTCATTTTGGGTATAATTAGGAACAGGGCAGTTTGAAACCATATTCAAATTCAAACTGTTTTTATCCCATGAATTTAAAAGTGGGAGGCATATTCTTACTCAGCACATTTTTGTGAGCCCACACACCAATTTTCACTCCATTTGGAGTTGATCTTGACATGAACTAAGTGGGGCAAATTCAAACTTCATTTGAATTCAAAACTGCACTTGTGCTGAAATTCACTGAAACCAAACCCAATTCGAATCCTATTCGATTCGAATGGCTCAAGGGTGAATAATCTGAATCACCAGGGGTATTATGGGGTTCACTGTTCACTACAGTGATTAGGAGTAAATTTCAGAGGTTAAAACCCTGGGTGGGACCCACATGTCATAGAGGGAAGAAGGAGAAACTTGCAACCAAAGTCAGAGTCTCGGTGGGAAATTCCACCGAGCAGCTGTCGGCTGTGCCACCAAGCAGCTACCGGCGCCACCAGCTGCTTCCCCCTCCGCGCGCTGGCGCCCAGGGCGGCTTGCTCGCGCCCCCACGCAACCGGCACCGCCTCAGCCGAGCAGGAGTCGGCCGGCTTTATCTTCTCGCGGGCAAACCCGAGCAGCGGCATTGTCTCTCGCCGCAGCTCTCTGCTCAATCGGGAAAACCAGCAAAACCATCTCCTCCTTCGTCCTTGAGCTGCTAGACAGCCACCTGAGGTCGCACCTCACCTCCCCAACACCAGAAACCTCGAGTTCCGACCTCCTTCGCCCAAGAGCGATCGCCACCGCGGCGACCTAGCCTCAGCCGAGAGTCAGGCACCCGTGGGCAGCGTTCCACAGGCGTTTTCACGGTCCCGCAAGAGAGGCAACAGGAGCGCGCGACCACCGTGCTGCTCTCCTCCAAGTTCGGAAGCCAACCGTGAAGAATCCGCGGAGGATTTCTAGTTTTTGCTCCGGCGACCGTAACCCGAGCTTCCGGTACGGTTTCTTTAAATTCTCGCTCTATAATCTTTCGGAGGTCATCAAATCTTGCACTTAGATGCTGGACTAGCCGGCGCTCAAGTTCTTTCTGCATCCGTAGCGTGAAACTGTCTAGGAGTGACGAATTTCGAGCTCGATCGAGGGCGGTCATGGCGGGCACGATCGGTCACACAGTGCCGACCGACTTGCCCCATTTCTAAACCCTTTTGGCACCTTGTCGATCTTCCTAGAGGTACACTGATGCTGTAGGACCGCTTGTTCGAGGTGTTGGCAGGTTAGGACCCACGGTCGACAGCGCCGAACCTCAACCGAGGCCGCGGCACGTCGCCGAGCTATTTCCGGTCATCCCCAGCCCGACCTGACACCACCAACATGTTCCTCGACGTCGACAACCCCCTGGCGGCGAGTTTCAGACCATGGGAGGTCCGGAAGCGACGAGCCGGCGAGCCCCGAGTCTGCTCCGGCAAGGTCGGCGGCGCGGGCGCGGGGGAACGGCGGGAGGAAGACGAAGCCGGCTGGCCCACATGTCAGCGGCTGAAGAATTTAAATCGAGATCGGGTGTGACCGGGGATCGGCTGTGCTGGCGCGCAAATACCCTGTGAGCTCCGGTGTGCCGGACACCTCCGTGCTCGATATGTGTGGTATCTCCGGTGTGTCGGACACCTCCGCGCTCGACACGTGTCCCCGCGGGCCCCGAGAGTTTAAACTTTTTCCCCGATTTTCAGAATTCTTCCAAACTTCAAATCCTCATAACTTCGGCTAGAAAGCTCCAAATCGAGTGAACCAAATTCGGTTGGATTCAGATCTCTGAGCACTTTCCAGCAAATCAAGTTTCACTTCATGAAATTCCTTATTTTTCCAGAATTAATTCCTCAAATTTAAACTGTTTGGAATTTTAACTGGAGAATCCTGTGGAGGAAAATCCTGAAATTTTGCTGGGATGATCACCAAGATATCCCTGAACTACCATAAAAATTTCAGACCCATTGGAGCTCATTTAATCCACCTAATGGTGTGATTAGTGAAACTGTTCCAGAGAAAATA
Source organism: Neostapfia colusana (assembly GCA_030760725.1). Lineage (NCBI taxonomy): Eukaryota > Viridiplantae > Streptophyta > Magnoliopsida > Poales > Poaceae > Neostapfia > Neostapfia colusana. The sequence continues at coordinate 26,790,156 of JASWHV010000011.1, forward strand.
GAAAATGTTCAGCAACATTTTCAGAATTTTCTCTGAAATTGTTTAGCTCATATCTTTAGTTAGGAACTTCCAAATTAAGTGAGACCAACTCCATTAGAACCCTCTAAAAATATAGTTTTCAGAAAGTCATAGTTTGTTTCATGAAAATTCTTAGAACACCCTAAGAGTTCCAATTAAGGTCAAGGACATAATCAATTGTGGAGGGCTCAAATGAGCTTTGCTGCAACTAAAACTTGACCAAGTCTCTGTTTAGGTTGTAACCAAGCCACAGTAAAAGTTTCACAGTCATTAGGTCTGTCTAGCAAGGGTTATATACTTCACAACCTCAAAGTTAATACAAATGCATTTAAATTGATACATATATTGCTCTTATCATGTAGTCGCTAAGGTCGAGGAGGAACCCGAAGTCCTAGACTTCGTAACTCCGGAGGAGCAGCTAGCCTACGACCAAGAGCAGCAAGGCAAGCTCCGGTTTGCATTAACCTTTTTACAAATGTTTATTGTTTTGAGCACATCTTTGAATACTATTATTCTTGCATTAGAGTCTTGCTTGGAAACCCAAATGCATAGCCAAGGAAACCATGGGTTGGGTTTAGGATTGCAAACCCCGTTAGCTACTGCAATGCTGAGATAGTGTAGGATTCGGTACAAGTCGAGTAGTTGGAACTACTCGCGAGCATAGGCTAGGGGCACTCGACTCGGGTAGAGATAGCACATGAAACACATGGCAAGAAAATGAGACCAAGCGGAGGGTAAGGGCAGCAGGACTTTGGGGCATGTGTGCTGTAGCTCCGCTTGTGTCGATTGAGGACCGAGCCGTGTGTGGGCCTGTTGAACAAGCTAGAACAGTACCGAAGACCTACCGGCTATATGGGAACCGAGAAACCGATGTAACTCGGGTAGCTGGGTGTTGAGGCATAGCTGGTCGTTCAGAGGGTAGGTTGAGAGCTCGAGGTGTAAATCGGCTGGCGGCACTGAGATGCGCGTGCAGAGACCTCTTGCTCAAGACGATTGGACCGGTTCAACATTTGGCTAACGGGTGAAAGGTAGTCGCGTACAGCGTCCGTGATGGTTGTTGTAGGCAACATCGAGTACGGGCGTACGTGACGGGTTGTTCGGGTAACCCTGCAGGTGTAAATCAATTATAATCACCGTCCCTCGCGGTCAGTGAGTACCACTTGTTCACTGTACCGTGACGTAGAAAGAACAGGCTAGACACATGTTAAAATGTTGCTGATTGAAAGATGGACATTGGTTGTTAATGATATGCTGTAGTTTAGAGATAACTAAAGTTCTTTTCAACTTTGGGCAAGGGACATGAGAGAAATGCGTTTCTTGTTTGATTGCGGCTCTCTCATGTACCTTAGCATAAGGTTCTCCACAACCTGCTGCTAAAACTTGAAAGTAAGGTTCTACTAATTAGGCGAGTCCTTGCAAATGATTTTTATCTCATGTAACCCATTACCCTCATGTAGAAGTTCCATGTTTAGGTGAGACGGGTCATACTTGCTGAGCCTTCGTGCTCACTGCTTGTGTTTGAAGCTTTTGCAGGGTTCTATGAGGAAGGGACTCCCGAAGAGGAGACGGAACCCCAGGAGGGGAACCCCGTCGAGTGGGAGTCGTGCACGCCGCAGAGTTAGTGTGTGTGTGTGTGTGTGTGTGTGTGCTAGCAAGGGCGCGTTCAAGGGCTGAACGTGAACTTGATGCGTAGTCTACGCCCGTGAGTGTAGACTGGACATATTTTGCTGTAAACATGTTCATAAACTTGTTTTTGTAATAAAATTTCCGCTTCCGCTTTGTACCTTTGACGTGTGTTATACGGTGCTGTGCAACGCAGCACCCCTCAGCGTGATCCTGGCTCGATAGGACCTTGGGGTCGTGTCAGCGCTGGTATCAGAGCTCGCTTGAGGTTTAACACAGTACAAAGGTCTTCTTTTTCAAAAATCCAGTGAGGGACGAGTTAGTAGCCCGTATAAGGATGTTATTAGCATATAGAAAGTGGCATATTAACCTATTTGTTATGTCGGAAAATCGTGCATCTCGGGACGTTCATGTCTTAGGGGGTGCACGTAAGCGCTGTCCACCAGTGCGCACAAGCTGAAGGGTGGAGCCCCACGGGTGGCAGGTAACCCGACCCGCTTTGATATCCTCTACGACTCTTCATGTCGTTTGGGGTATTCGAGCAACGTCTGTCCCTGGCGTGCGTGGTGCAACTTGGGAGACCCCGTCACGTGGTCTGAAACATGAACACGTAACTCAAGGCGTGTTTGGCTTGAGAACATCCGGGCGAGTGATGACGGCCGGGTGTACGAACTGTATGGATTCCGGGCTCGGTGTGCAGCCGAGTCTGATGATTGTTTGAGTTTCTGCAGGTAGCCGGACCACGAAACGGTAGACGTGTAGCATCCGTGTGCGAGTGACGTTTAGTGCCACTGAAATAACGAAGCCGGCTAATTCCGGTATAGGTTTTTCTTTGTGAGGACGTAGTACCGACATAATCTGGTGACGCATCGACGTCACACCCAACTAAATGAACAAATTCATTTAAAACTTGAAAGTTTTGATCCAAGGTAGTAAAACTTGATGTAACTCCTTCCCTTGAACAGGATATTCAAAGTTGACAAGTTTTCCACTTATAGGTTGTTAAGGACAGGGCACTCTGTTTCCAGCTGAATCAAGGCTGAAGTTAATCAGAGGTTATAGGTTGAGTTCTTTCGAGGTTGGGGTCATATGATACATTTCTGGAAAGCTTTGGAAGATCTTTACAACTTTTCTGTTGAGGTCCAGAGGTGTTTCATCCCTTAACCAATCGAAAAATGCAGTAGAGTTAAAACTGTCCAGAAAACAGGGCAGAGCAAAGACTCTCTGTAAACTCTCTGTAAATTAAGCATAACTTCCTGCTTAAAAATCCAAAAATAGAAAGTGAGGTAGTTATGGAAAGCTTATGATATGGGTTACAACTTTGTAACAGAAAGTTTTGTCAGATTAGGAACAGAATTAACTGGGATTCTTGGATCAAATCAGTACCTAAAACAGGGGGGTGCTGTCCAATTTTCTCCAGAAATTCTGTTAACTTTGACATCTCATAACTTTTGAACCAGGACAGATCTTAGGCCAAGCAAATACTTTCTGGAAAGCTATTGAAGTTTGCCTTAACTTTGATGTCGAGCCCCAGAACTGGTTTTGCCTTGAACATGGCCTAAATCAGGTTGAAATGGAAACTGGTCAGGGCTGTCATGGGAACAGCAGATCAGCAGTCAAATTTGTTTAAAATTTGAACTATGTTTCCAAGTTTGATGGGTTCAATGACATGTTTTATGTTATAACTCAGAGGTTTACTGTTTAAATAAATATTTTACATTTCTCAAATATATTTTTACAGATGACAGCAGATAAGCAATTGGAGAACGGGTGGGTGATGTCCCACTGTTCTCACCATAGCGGCTACCCGGAAGCATTGTGGCAAATGCTCCAATATTTCGGGTACAACCAGACGCCGCAATACTTCGCCAAGGAAGAAGGCGAAGAGGGGAACAAGACGTGGACGATCCATGTCGAAGTCCCTGCAGGACCTACGTCACCCGGTTGGGTGCCGTTCACCGTCACGGTGAGAGGAAGACAACCAGAAGGGATGTGGCAAGTGGCAGCCCGTGACACTATGTCGCGTTTCTGCCAACTACACGTGCAGGCTATGGAGGGCACTCCATACGCACTCGTTCCGGTCGAGGGACGAGCTCAGAAGGTGTGGGAAGAGAGGTACCTGGAGGCAACGGACCCGAGTTGCCCAAGGTACAACCCCGCAGAGGCAAATCTCAGCCTCCAGATGAGGGCGGGAAACGCCGTGATGGACAGCCAAGCTGTTCAAACGGAGCATCTCGCCACAAAGCTCAAGGAGAGTACCAGCCGTGGAGATCATTTCGAGAGTGCTCACAGCGCACTCCGCAATGTGCTCCTTCCGACGATCAAGCGACTGAATGAACAGCACAATCAGTTGCATCGTCTGAAGAAGGCGAAGAGAAAAAGCCGTGTCGACATCGTGGCGTTACAAGAACTGCTGCAGACCCTAACCCAGCAGAATGAGGACCTTGCTCAAGATCGGGACGACGCTATTGAGGAAGGACAAGGCTGGGAAGAGGACTACAACCAAGCTATGGGCGAGGTGCATGCTTTGCAGGACCTCGTGCCCCCGGTGTTAGGCGTACCGGTGGTCTTGGGTCTTCCAGTAATGGGAGAACCCGGGATGGGAGAAGAGGTGGTAGATCCAGAGCCACCAGCAGAGGTACCGGAGGAGGACGACCCACAGGAGGTCGAGTTCTACTCCGAGTAGGGGGTTACAGTTGCCAAGTAGGGCAGCTAGGGTAGCGTAACCCAACTTTTGTAATCGGTGACATGTCGTGTAGACAGCAGCGTATGTATAGGTAGTGACGACATGAGCACGACTTTTCGGAGATCCGAGAATAATGTATCTTGTATAAAGTTTATGCTTTATCAATATATGTGAACGTTGTGCAAATTAATCATGTGTCACTTCAATACCTACTGTTGCTTATGGAATTTTAAGTAAGACATGTGCTAATTGCTGCTGTTTTGAATTTCAGAATGACGCGTACTCGTGCCAACCCTGACGTTGGGGGTACCAGTCAAGGGGGAGAGACCTCCCAACCACCTCCCGAGGACTCCTCGGGACAGCAGCAGCAACAGCAAACACCGCCACCGCCACTGCCAACGGTTACGTTCGCTGACATCGTCGCGGCAATGGCGGGCTCGCATCAGCAGCACACAGAGTTGCTGCAGACTCTAATCGCTAATACGTCTCGCCCAGAGAGACGTCAAGACCGTGAGGAGCATCAACAGAGCTCCTACTCCGAATTCCTGGCAACTCATCCCCCGGTATTCTCAAGGGCGGATGAACCACTTGACGCGGACAACTGGCTCCACGCCATAGAGATGAAGTTCGGGCTGCTCCAGCTCAGCGAGCAGCGCAAGACTCAGTTCGCGGTCCAGCAGCTCCAAGGATCCGCGAGCGCGTGGTGGGCCAACTTCTGTGCTTCACAGCCCACCGACCGAGTGATGACCTGGACGGAGTTCCAGACGGCCTTCAGGGCCTATCATATACCACCAGGTTTAATGAAGAGGAAGATGCAGGAGTTCTTACACCTGCAGCAAGGGAGCCGGAACGTGCTGGAATACTCCAGAGCGTTCAACGATCTCGCGCTCTACGCGTCATATCACGCAGATACATACGAGAAGCGGCGAGACCATTTTTACCAGGGGCTTAACCCGCTCCTGAAGGACAAGTTGGCGATGTTCAATCGCGGCAGCCTCAACGACATCATTGATGCTGCGATTATTCAGGAGGACTCCGGCAAGGAGTTGGCGGTGGCAGAGCGAAAGCGAAGCGCGCCGCAAAGCAGCGGAGAAGGGGGCGGTCCTTCTCAGAAGTTTCGGATGGTGAATCGCCCACCATCAGGTCCACGCTGGCAACCACCACAGCGGTCGATGCCGTTCCGCAGTCGGCCGTACTCTTCACCGACATTCCAGCTGGCACTACCAGCACCACCGCAACCACAACAGCAGCAGCGGGCGATGCCGCGTGCGTTTGCACCTCAGCAACGCATGCCGGGCTTTCGTCCACCAAGCACTCCACCAGCAGCGGCCACATGTTACAAGTGTGGTCGTCCAGGACACTTCGCGAGCAGTTGCCCGGAGAGGCAAGGCGGCGGAGTGGCACCACAGTTTCCGGAGAGGAATCAACCCCGGAACCCTACTAATGCGCGGCGGGCAAACCCTAGGCCCGGCACTGTCCACCAACTTGCCATTGAGGATGTGCCGGAGGGCGAGCCAATCCTTGCGGGTATGTTCCAACTCCACCAGCATCCCGCTATAGTACTATTTGATTCAGGCGCCACGCATAGCTTCATTAGCCAAGCTTTCTGTAAGGGCCTCAGTTTTTGACACACATTTGCAGTGTTCATCACCACACCACACACCTCATTTGAGGAAGAATGATGAACACAAATGAAGAGCAAGTAACAATTATCAACATGCTCATTAGAGAACAAACTTACACATTGCAAAAGTGGTATTTCCCACATGTGATATAGATGGGCTGGACATATGAAAACTCCTACACTTTACTAAGGATGTCCATGCCAAGTTTCACCCAAATTCAAAACCTTTTTGAGGTCAGTTTGGGTATAGTTAGGAAGAGGGCAGTTTGAAACCATATTCAAATTCAAACTGTTTTTATCCAATGAATTTAAAAGTGGGGGGCATATTCTTACTCAGCACATTTTTGTGAGCTCACACACCAATTTTCACTCCATTTGGAGTTGATCTTGACATGAGCTAAGTGGGAGAAATTCAAACTTTATTTGAATTTCAAACTGAACTTGTGCTGAAATTCATTCAAACCAAACCTCATTTGAACTTTGATCAATTCAAATGGCTCATGGGTGAATAATTTGAATTGCCAAGGGTAGTATGGGATTCACTGTTTACAACAGTGATTAGGAGTAAATTTCAGAGGTTAAAACTGGAGGTGGGACCCACATGTCAGCCACTGCTCAGATCAAACCGACTGAGACTTTCTCACTCGGGTCGCCGAGCCGCAGCAGTGATCGCCACCGAGGCCAGCCGCCGCGCCACCAGCTGCTTGCCCACGCGCGGGCATGAGGCGGTGCAGAGCCTTCTTAAGGCGCCTGCGCCCTCCTCGGCCGAGGCACCGTCGTTCTTCCTCGCAAGAACTCAGCGCCGGCCAAAAACTTCCGCAGCTCGGACTTGATCGGAGAACGCCGATCGCAGCTCCCTCCTTCCACTCCAGAGCCCCAGCAAGGTACTAGAGACCTTCCTCCATCCTCCCCGTTGCTAGAATTCGGTTGAAACCGAGTGATATCGGCTGTGCCAAAAGATCAAAATCGGAACTTGGAACCGCCGCACCTCGGGCTCTCGTGGACAGCCCAACCAGGGCGCTGTCATGCCCGAGCCAAGGCACCCTTGGACGCGCAGGTGACCGGTGCTGCTCATCCCCGAGCCACAGCTCGAGTGGTTGCTCACCGGCGGCGAATTTCCACTTTTCCCCTTTCTGTGTGCAGAACGACCTTCGGGTACAATTCTGTTTAATTCATGCTCTAGAAAGGATTAGAGGGCCTCAAGCCGCTCTCACACGAGCTAGACACGGTAATGCACAAGTTGTCTTCACAACTCTGGGCCGGAGAACCTCTGTGCCCAGCGTAATTTGAGGTCTACTAATGGCGGAACGAACGGGCGGCATCGGGCGCACGGTGAGGACCTATTTCGGGCCTTCCCCGAGCTGCCTCGAGCTCAGGTCGACCTTCTCTGAGGTCCACTGATGCTCCCCGACCGATTTCCCAAGTAGCTGAGGTGCTAGGGTGGTCAGCCGACATGGCCGAAGTCGTTCCGAGGTGGCGGCTCGTCGCCGACCATGCTCCGTCCATTGTCATGAGCAGCTGACCCTAGAATCCTGTTCCCCGAGTAAAAGTAGGCAGGGGCGGCCAGAATCGAGAAGTTTGGAGCTGTACAGCAGCCGGCGGCGAGCTCTCCGGCGAGATCCCTCGGCGGCGGGGCGCGGGTGTCGCGAGGTTGAAGAAGGGGGTGGACCCCAGCTGTCAGCGGGAGATATTTTGAATCGGGATCCGGCTGCGGCCGGGATCGGGTGTGCTGGCGCGTAAAATCATTGTGGGCCGCGGTGTGCTGTCGCCTCAGCGTGCGACGCGTGTCCCCTGGGCCCACGCGCGAGTTTAAACTTTTCCCCGATTTTCAGATTTCCTTCAAACTTCAAATCGTTATAACTTTTGCTAGAAAGCTCCAAATTGAGTGAACCAAATTTTGCTGGATTCAGCTCTCTGAGTACTTTCCAGAAAATCAAGTTTAACTTCATGAAATTCCTTATTTCTCCAGAATTAATTCCTTAAAATTTAAACTGTTAGGAATTTTAACTGGAGAATCCTTTGGAGGAAAATCCTGAAATTTTGCTGAGATATTCACCAAAATATCATTGAACTACCATAAAAATTTCAGATCCATTTGAGCTCATTTAATCCACCTAATGGTGTGATTAGTGAAACTGTTCCAGAGAAAATAGAAAATGTTCAGAAACATTTTCAGAATTTTCTCTGAAATTGTTTAGCTCATATCTTTAGTCAGAGACTTCCAAATTAAGTGAGACCAACTCCATTAGAACCCTCTGAAAATCTAGTTTTCAGAAAGTCATAGTTTGTTTCATGAAAATTCCTAGAACACCCTAAGAGTTCCAATTAAGGTCAAGGACATAATTAATTGTGGAGGGCTCAAATGAGCTTTGCTGCAACTAAAACTTGACCAAGTCTCTGTTTAGGTTGTAACCAAGCCACAGTAAAAGTTTCACAGTCATTAGGTCTGTCTAGCAAGGGTTATAGACTTAACAACTTCAAACTTAATACAAATGCATTAAATTAATACATGTATTGTTTCTATCATGTAGTCGCTAAGGTCGAGGAGGAACCCGAAGTCCTAGACTTCGTTACTCTGGAGGAACAGCTAGCCTACGACCAAGAGCAGCAAGGCAAGCCCCGTTTTGCATTAACATTTTTACAAATGATTATTGTTTTGAGCACATCTTTGAATATTGTTCTGTGCATTAGAGTCTTGATTGGAAACCCAACTGCATAGCCAAGAAAACCATGGATTGGGTTTAGGATTGAAAACCTCGTTAGCCACTGCATTGCTAGGATAGAGTAGGATTCGGTACAAGTCGAGTAGTTGGAACTACTCGCGAGAATAGGCTAGAGGCACATTGCTCGGGTAGAGATAGCACATGATACACATGGCAAGAAAATGAGACCGAGCGGAGAGTAAGGGCAGCAGGACTTTGGGGCCTGTGTGCTGTAGCTCCGCTTGGGTCGATTGAGGACCGAGCCGTGTGCGGGCCTGTTGAACAAGCTAGAACAGTACCGAAGACCTACCGGCTATATGGGAACCGGGAAACTGATGTAACTCGGGTAGCTGGGTATTGAGGCATTGCCCGTCGTTCAGAGGGTAGGTTGAGAGCTCGAGGTGTAAATCGGCTGGCGGCACAGAGATGCGCGTGCAGAGACCTCTTGCTCGGGATGATGGGACCGGTTCAATATTTGGCTAACGGGTGAAAGGTAGTCGCGTATGGCGTCCGTGATGGTTGTTGTAGGCAACATCGAGTACGGGCGTACGTGACGGGTTGTTCGGGTAACCCTGCAGGTGTAAATCGATTATAATCGCCGTCCCTCGCGGTCAGTGAGTACCACTTGTTCACTGTACCGTGATGTAGAAAGAATAGGCTAGTCACATGTTAAAATGTTGCTGATTGAAAGCTGGACATTGATTGTTAATGATATGCTGTAGTCTAGAGCTAACTAAAGTTCTTTTCAACTTTGGGCAAAGTACATGAGAGAAATGCGTTTCTTGTTTGATTGCGGCTCTCTCATGTGCCTTAGCGTAAGGTTCTCCACAATCTGCTGCTAAAACTTGAAAGTAAGGTTCTACTAATTAGGCGAGTCCTTGCAAATGATTTTTACCTCATGCAACCCATTACTCTCATGTAGAAGTTCCATGTTTAGGTGAGACGGGTCAGACTTGCTGAGCCTTCGTGCTCACTGCTTGTGTTTGAAGCTTTTGCAGGGTTCTATGAGGAAGGGACTCCCGAAGAGGAGACGGAACCCCAGGAGGGGAACCCCGTCGAGTGGGAGTCGTGCACGCCGCAGAGTTAGTGTGCGTGTGTGCTAGCAAGGACACGTTCAAGGGCTGAACGTGTACTTGATGCTTAGTCTACGCCCGCGAGTGTGGACTAAACTTATTTTGATGTAAACATGTTCATAAACTTGTTTATGTAATAAAATTTCCGCTTCCGCTTTGTACCTTTGACGTGTGTTATACGGTGCTGTGCAACGCAGCACCCCTCAGCGTGATCCTGGCTCGACAGGACCAATGGGGTCGTGCCAGCGTGGTATCAGAGCTCGCTTGAGGTTTAACACAGTACAAAGGTCTTCTTTTTCAAAAATCCAGTGAGGAACGAGTTAGTAGCCCGTATAAGGATGTTATTAGTATATAGAAAGTGGCTTATTAACCTATTTGTTATGTCAGAAAATCGTGCATCTCGGGACGTTCATGTCTTGGGGGGTGCACGTAAGCGCTGTCCACCAGTGCGCACAAGCTGAAGGGTGGAGCCCCACGGGTGGCAGGTAACCCGATCCGCTTTGATATCCTCTACGACTCTTAATGTCGTTTGGGGTATTCAAGCAACGTCTGTCCCTGGCGTGCGTGGTGCAACATGGGAGACCCCGTCACGTGGTCTGAAACGTGAACACGTAATTCAAGGCGTGTTTGGCTTGAGAACATCCGGGCGAGTGATGACGGCCGGGTGTACCAACTGTATGGATTCCGGGCTCGGTGTGCAGCCGAGTCTGATGATTGTTTGAGTTTCTGCAGGTAGCCTGACCACGAAACGGTAGACGTGTAGCATCCGTGTGCAAGTGACGAGTAGTGTCACTGAACTAACGAAGCCGGCTAAGTCCGGTATAGGTTTTTCTTTGTGAGGACGTAGTACCGACAAAATCTGGTGACGCATCGACGTCACACCCAACTAAATAAACAACTTCATTGTAAAAAACTGGAAGGTTTTGATCCAAAGTAGTAAAACTTGATGAAACTCCTTCCCTTGAACAGGATATTCAAAGTTAACAAGTTTTCAACTTATAGGTTGTTAAGGACAGAGCACTCTGTTTTCAGCTGAATCAAGGCTGAAGTTAATCAGAGGCTAGAGGTTGAGTTCTTTCGAGATTGGGGTCGTATGATACATTTCTGGAAAGCTTTGGAAGAGCTTTACAACTTTTTTGTTGAGGTCCAGAGGTGTTTCATCCCTTAACCACTAGAAAAATGCAGTAGAGTTGGAACTGTCCAGAAAACAGGACAGGGTAAAGACTCTCTGTAGACTCTCTGTAAATTAAGCATAACTTCCTGCATAAAAATCCAAAAACAGAAAATGAGGTAGTTCTGGAAATCTTATGAGATGGGTTACAACTTTGTAACAGAAAGTTTTGTCAGATTAGGAACAGAAGTAACTGAGATTGTTGGATCAAATCAGTACCTAAGGCAGGGAGGTGCTGTCCAATTGTTCCCAGAAATTCTGTTAACTTTGACATCTCATAACTTTTGAACCAGGACAGATCTTAGGCCAAGCAAATACTGGCTGGAAAGCTATTGAAGTTAGCTTCAACTTTGATGTTGAGCTCCAGGACATGTTTTGCTTTTAACCTGGCCTAAATCAGGTTGAAATGGAAACTGGTCAAGGCTGTCATGGGAACAGCAGATCAGCAGTCAAATTTGTTTAAAAATTTGAACTATGTTTCCAAGTGTTATGAGTTCAAGGACATATCTTATGTTATAACTCAATGGTTTACTGTTTAAATAAATATTTGACATTTCTCAAATATATTTTTACAGATGGCAGCAGATAAACTGTTGGAGAACGGGTGGGTAGTTTCCCACTGCTCTGACCGTAGCGGCTACCCGGAAGCATTGTGGCAAATGCTCCAATATTTCGGGTACAACCAGATGCCGCAATACTTCGCCAAGGAAGAAGGCGAAGAGGGGAACAAGACGTGGACGGTCCATGTCGAGGTTCCTGCAGGACCTACGCCACCCGGTTGGGTGCCATTCACCGTCACGGTGAGAGGAAGACAACCGGAAGGGATGTGGCAAGTGGCAGCCCGTGACACTATGTCACGTTTCTGCCAACTGCACGTGCAGGCTATGGAGGGCACACCATACGCACTCGTTACGGTGGAGGGACGAGCTCAGAACGTGTGGGAAGAGAGGTACCTGGAGGCAACAGACCCGAGTTGCCCAAGGTACAACCCCGCGGAGGCAAACCTCAGCCTCCAAATGAGGGCGGGAAACGCTGTGATGGACAGCCAAGCTGTTCATACGGAGCATCTCGCCACCAAGCTCAAGGAGAGCACAAGCCGTGGAGATCATTTCGAGGGTGCTCACAGCGCACTCCGCAATGTGCTCCTTCCGACGATCAAGCGACTGAATGAACAACACAATCAGTTGCGTCGTCTGAAGAAGGCAAAGAAGAAGAGCCGTGTTGACATCGCGGCGTTGCAAGAGCTGGTGCAGACCCTAACCCAGCAGAATGAGGACCTTGCTCAAGAGCGGGATGACGCTATTGAGGAAGGACAAGGCTGGGAAGAGGACTACAACCAAGCTATGGACGAGGTGCATGCTTTGCAGGACCTCGTGCCCCGGTGTTAGGCATACCGGTGGTCTTGGGTCTTCCAGCAATGGGAGAACCCGGAATGGGAGAAGAGGTGGTAGATCCAGAGCCACCAGCAGAAGTACCGGAGGAGGACGACCCACAGGAGGTCGAGTTCTACTCCGAGTAGGGGGTTACGGTTGCCAAGTAGGGCAGCTAGGGTAGCGTAACCCAACTTTTGTAATCGGTGACATGTCGTATAGACAGTAGCGTATGTATAGGTAGTGACGACATGAGCACGACTTCTCGGAGACCCGAGAATAATGTATCTTGTATAAAGTTTATGCTTTATCAATATATGTGAATGTTGTGCAAATTGATCATGTGTCACTTCAATGCCTACTGTTGCGTATGGAATTTTTAGTAAGACATGTGCTAATTGCTGCTGTTTTGAATTTCAGAATGACGCGTACTCGTGCCAACCCTGACGTTGGGGGTACCAGTCAAGGGGGAGAGACCTCCCAACCACCTCCCGAGGACTCCTCGGGACAGCAGCAGCAACAGCAACAGCAAACACCGCCACCGCCACTGCCAACGGTTACATTGGCCGACATTGTCGCGGCAATGGCGGGCTCGCATCAGCAGCACACAGAGTTGCTGCAGACTCTCATCGCCAATACGTCTTGCCCAGAGAGACGTCAAGATCGTGAGGAGCGCCAACAGAGCTCCTACTCCGACTTCCTGGCGACTCATCCCCCTGTATTCTCAAGGGCGGATGAACCACTTGACGCGGACAACTGGCTCCGCGCCATAGAGATGAAGTTCGGGCTGCTCCAAATTAGCGAGCAGCGCAAGACTCAGTTCGCGGTCCAGCAGCTCCAAGGATCCGCGAGCGCGTGGTGGGCCAACTTCTGTGCTTCACAGCCCACCGACCGAGTGATGACCTGGGTGGAGTTCCGGACGGCCTTCAGGGCCTATCATATACCGCCCGGTTTGATGAAGAGGAAAACGCAGGAGTTCTTACACCTGCAACAAGGGAGCCGGAACGCGCTGGAATACTCCAGGGCGTTTAACGATCTCGCGCTATATGCGTCGTATCATGCTGATACCGACGAGAAGCGGCGGGACCATTTCTACCAGGGGCTTAACCCGCTCCTGACGGACAAGCTGGCGATGTTCAATCGCGGCAGCCTCAACGACATCATTGATGCTGCGATTGTTCAGGAGGACTCCGGCAAGGAGTTGGCGGCGGCAGAGCGAAAGCGAAGCGCGCCGCAGAGCAGCGGAGAAGGAGGCGGTCCTTCTCAGAAGTTTCGGATGGTGAATCGCCCACCATCAAGTCCACGCTGCAGCCACCACAGCAGTCGATGCCGTTCCGCAATCGGCCGTACTCTTCACCGGCATTCCGGCCGGCACTGCCAGTATCACCGCAACAACAACAGCAGCAGCGGGCGATGCCGCGTGCGTTTGCACCTCCGCAACGCATGCCGGGCTTTCGTCCACCGGGTACCCCACCAGCAGCGGCCACATGTTACAAGTGTGGTCGTCCAGGACACTTCGCGAGCAGTTGCCCGAAGAGGCAAGGCGGCGGAGTGGCACCACAGTTTCTGGGGAGGAATCAACCCCGGAACCCTACTAATGCGCGGCGGGCAAACCCTAGGCCCGGCACTGTCCACCAACTTGCCATTGAGGACGTGCCGGAGGGCGAGCCAATCCTTGCGGGTATGTTCCAACTCCACCAGCATCCCGCTATAGTACTGTTTGATTCAGGTGCCACGCATAATTTTATCAGCCAAGCTTTCATTGCTAAACAAAGTTTGCCAATACTACCCACCGATAGTCCATATTTAATTTGTTCACCGGGTGGGAAGATTGCAGCAAGCGTAATGGTCTCCAAAGCACCATTATGCTTAGCGGGTAGAGTGTACCCAACGTCTCTCATTATCTTAGAGGGACAGAAGGTCGATGTCATCCTAGGGATGTCGTGGTTAACCCGCCACGGCGCTGTTTTAGACACCGTCCTTCGAGTCGTGCACTTAAACTCAGAGGTGCACGGTTCTCACTCACTATTTCTGGACAGTCCAGAAATAAAACTTCCAAGTGTCTATCAAGCCACGACCATCAGATTGGAAGATATTCCGGTGGTCCGAGAGTTCCCTGATGTATTCCCGGACGATTTGCCGGGGATGCCGCCTGATAGAGAGGTGGAGTTCAAGATTGAACTTGCACCGGGAACCATGCCAATATCCCGAAGGCCGTACAAGATGGCGCCCAAGGAGTTGGCTGAACTGAAGACTCAGCTCACGGATCTTCTGGAGAAGGGTTTTATTAGGCCGAGCTCCTCCCCATGGGCTGTTCGGCATTATTTGTCAAGAAGAAGGATGAGACGTTGCGGCTTTGCGTGGACTACCGCCCATTAAATGCCGTAATCATCAAGAACAAGTACCCGTTGCCACGGATCGACATGCTGTTTGATCAGTTGGTCGAAGCAAAGATCTTTTCCAAGATGGATTTAAGATCCGGGTACCATCAGATTAAGATAAGGGCGGAGGACATTCCAAAGACAGCTTTTTCGACAAGGTACGGACTTTATGAGTACCTGGTCATGTCCTTCGGCCTCACCAATGCTCCAGTTCACTTCATGTACTTAATGAACTCGGTATTCATGCCGGAGCTGGACAAGTTTGTCGTGGTCTTCATCGACGACATCCTGGTATATTCCAAGTCGGAGGAAGATCACAAGAAACATCTGCGTATAGTCTTGCAACGGCTGCGGGATCACAAGTTATACGCAAAATTCAGCAAATGCGAGTTTTGGATATCGCAAGTGCCTTTCCTTGGGCATATCATCTCAGCGGAGGGTATCGCTGTGGACCCGAGCAAGATCACGCAAGTGCTGAATTGGAAATCCCCGAGAACTGTTCATGAGGTATGGAGTTTCCTCGGACTCGCGGGATATTATCGGAGGTTCATTCCGAACTTCTCGAAGATTGCCAAGCCAATGACAGAGCTGCTGAAGAAGGCTACCAAATATGTTTGGAGTCCAGCATGTGAAGCAGCATTCAAGGCTTTAGTCAAGCACCTGACATCAGCACCGGTTTTGGCACAGCCAGACACAACAAAACCGTTCGATGTGTACTGCGATGCATCCGGCATTGGGCTCGGATGTGTGCTGATGCAAGACCGAAGAGTGGTCGCGTATGGATCACGGCAGCTTAGAAACCATGAGCAAAATTATCCTACTCACGATTTGGAGCTCGCTGCCGTGGTACTTGCACTAAAAATGTGGAGGCACTACCTACTCGGTAACCTCGTACATTTATATACCGACCACAAAATCCTCAAGTACATATTCACTCAGAAGGAGCTGAACATGAGGCAACGAAGATGGTTAGAACTGATAAAGGATTACGAAATAGAGATCCATTATCATCCGGGCAAGGCAAACGTAGTGGCAGATGCGCTGAGCCGCAAGTCACACGTCAACAATCTGACCATCACACCGTTGGAAGAGAGCGAACTACCACTACATGTGATTCCACACGGAGCTCTCTACAACCTAGCTTTAATCCCCACCATCCGTGAAGAGATAGCGGCAGCCCAGAGGAATGACAAGGGCATGTCACATTTGCGGAGACGTGTAGACAGTGGGGAGTTGAAATGTTTCCGGAAGGACGGAGACGGCGTCCTATGGTTCAAGGACCGGATTGTCGTACCCCAAAACCCGGAATTATGGAAGAAAATCTTTGATGAGGCTCACTTGTCAAAGTTTTCTATTCACCCCGGCAGCAACAAAATGTATCAAGAACTCAGAAGCAAGTTTTGGTGGACACGGATGAAGCGAGAGACTGCAAGATACGTGTCCGAGTGTGATACATGTCGAAGGGTGAAGGCAGATCATATGCGGAAACCGGGACTGCTGCAACCACTGGGCATTCCTGCCTGGAAATGGGAGGACGTGAGCATGGACTTCGTCGTCGGTTTACCCACCACCTTACAGAAACATGATTCGGTGTGGGTGATCGTCGATCGGCTCACCAAAGTTGCCCATTTCATCCCGGTCAACACCAACTACAACGCCAAGAAGTACGCTGAACTGTACATCTCACGGATCCTATGCTTGTACGGCGTACCCAGTACTATCATTTCGGATCGGGGCACTTTATTTGTGTCCCGTTTTTGGGAGCAGCTGCACGCTGCCTTGGGGACGAAGCTGATCCGTAGTTCAGCCTACCACCCGCAGACGGATGGGCAAACGGAGCGGGTAAATCAAATTCTAGAAGACATGCTACGAGCTTGCGCTATCGACCACGGCAAGAATTGGGATGATCACTTGCCGTTAGCCGAGTTCTCGTACAACAATGGGTACCAAGCCAGCATCAAGATGGCGCCCTACGAGGCGCTATACGGAAGAAAATGCCACACACCATTGAACTGGTGTGAGTCTGGCGAAAGAGTTACCTTCGGGATTGACCTTGTCAACAACGCGGAAGAAAAGGTTCGACTAATTCAAGCGAACCTAAAAGCCGCTAAATCCCGTCAGAAACAGTATGCGGACCGAAGAAGGCGCCCATTACAATTCGAAGTTGGAGATTACGTATATTTACGGGTGTCCCCAATGAAGGGCGTAAACAGATTTGGGGTGAGAGGAAAGTTGGCACCCCGATTCATCGGTCCATTCCAGATTACCGAAAGATGTGGATCGGTGGCATACCGGCTGAAATTACCAGAAGCACTTTCCGGTGTGCACGACGTCTTTCATATTTCCCAGCTGAGGAAGTGTCTCAAGCTATCAACCACCGTTCAGCTGGAAGACATTGAAGAACTGCAACCGGATCTCACCTATCGGGAGGAACCGGTGCAGATTATTGATGAAAAGGCCCGAACCACACGCAACCGTACGTTGTGGTTCTACAAGGTTCTATGGAGTAATCACTCCATGGACGAAGCGACATGGGAGAGCGAAGAATTCCTTCGCGCTAACTACCCCGACTTTTTCACGTCGCATATCCGGTAATTTTCCACCGTCCTCTCTCTCATTTTCACCTTATAATCTCGGGACGAGATTCTTTTAAGGGGGGAGGAATGTAAGGGCCTCAGTTTTTGACACACATTTGCAGTGTTCATCACCACACCACACACCTCATTTGAGGAAGAATGATGAACACAAATGAAGAGCAAGTAACAATTATCAACATGCTCATTAGAGAACAAACTTACACATTGCAAAAGTGGTATTTCCCATATGTGATATAGATGGGCTGGACATATGAAAACTCCTACACTTTACTAAGGATGTCCATGCCAAGTTTCACCCAAATTCAAAACCTTTTTGAGGTCAGTTTGGGTATAGTTAGGAAGAGGGCAGTTTGAAACCATATTCAAATTCAAACTGTTTTTATCCAATGAATTTAAAAGTGGGGGGCATATTCTTACTCAGCACATTTTTGTGAGCTCACACACCAATTTTCACTCCATTTGGAGTTGATCTTGACATGAGCTAAGTGGGAGAAATTCAAACTTTATTTGAATTTCAAACTGAACTTGTGCTGAAATTCATTCAAACCAAACCTCATTTGAACTTTGATCAATTCAAATGGCTCATGGGTGAATAATTTGAATTGCCAAGGGTAGTATGGGGTTCACTGTTTACAACAGTGATTAGGAGTAAATTTCAGAGGTTAAAACTGGAGGTGGGACCCACATGTCAGCCACTGCTCAGATCAAACCGACTGAGACTTTCTCACTCGGGTCGCCGAGCCGCAGCAGTGATCGCCACCGAGGCCAGCCGCCGCGCCACCAGCTGCTTGCCCACGCGCGGGCATGAGGCGGTGCAGAGCCTGCTTAAGGCGCCTGCCCCCTCCTCGGCCGAGGCACCGTCGTTCTTCCCCGCAAGAACTCAGCGCCGGCCGAAAACTTCCGCAGCTCGGACTTGATCGGAGAACGCCGATCGCAGCTCCCTCCTTCCACTCCAGAGCCCCAGCAAGGTACTAGAGACCTTCCTCCATCCTCCCCGTTGCTAGAATTCGGTTGAAACCGAGTGATATCGGCTGTGCCGAAAGATCAAAATCGGAACTTGGAACCGCCGCACCTCGGGCTCTCGTGGACAGCCCAACCAGGGCGTTGTCACACCCGAGCCAAGGCACCCTTGGACGCGCAGGTGACCGGTGCCGCTCATCCCCGAGCCACAGCTCGAGTGGTTGCTCACCGGCGGCGAATTTCCACTTTTCCCCTTTCTGTGTGCAGAACGACCTTCGGGTACAATTCTGTTTAATTCATGCTCTAGAAAGGATTAGAGGGCCTCAAGCCACTCTCACACGAGCTAGACACGGTAACGCACAAGTTTTCTTCACAACTCTGGGCCGGAGAACCTCTGTGCCCGGCGTAATTTGAGGTCTACTAATGGCGGAACGAACGGGCGGCATCGGGCGCACGGTGAGGACCTATTTCGGGCCTTCCCCGAGCTGCCTCGAGCTCAGGTCGACCTTCTCTGAGGTCCACTGATGCTCCCCGACCGATTTCCCAAGTAGCTGAGGTGCTAGGGTGGTCAGCCGACATGGCCGAAGTCGTTCCGAGGTGGCGGCTCATCGCCGACCATGCTCCGGCCATTGTCATGAGCAGATGACCCTAGAATCCTGTTCCCCGAGTAAAAGTAGGCAGGGGCGGCCAGAATCGAGAAGTTTGGAGCTGTACAGCAGCCGGCGGCGAGCTCTCCGGCGAGATCCCTCGGCGGCGGGGCGCGGGTGTCGCGAGGTTGAAGAAGGGGGTGGACCCCAGCTGTCAGCGGGAGATATTTTGAATCGGGATCCGGCTGCGGCTGGGATCGGGTGTGCTGGCGTGTAAAATCATTGTGGGCCGCGGTGTGCTGTCGCCTCGGCGTGCGACGCGTGTCCCCTGGGCCCACGCGCGAGTTTAAACTTTTCCCCGATTTTCAGATTTCCTTCAAACTTCAAATCCTTATAACTTTGGCTAGAAAGCTCCAAATTGAGTGAACCAAATTTTGCTGGATTCAGCTCTCTGAGTACTTTCCAGAAAATCAAGTTTCACTTCATGAAATTCCTTATTTCTCCAGAATTAATTCCTTAAAATTTAAACTGTTAGGAATTTTAACTGGAGAATCCTTTGGAGGAAAATTCTGAAATTTTGCTGAGATATTCACCAAAATATCCTTGAACTACCATAAAAATTTCAGATCCATTTGAGCTCATTTAATCCACCTAATGGTGTGATTAGTGAAACTGTTCCAGAGAAAATAGAAAATGTTCAGAAACATTTTCAGAATTTTCTCTGAAATTGTTTAGCTCATATATTTAGTCAGAGACTTCCAAATTAAGTGAGACCAACTCCATTAGAACCCTCTGAAAATCTAGTTTTCAGAAAGTCATAGTTTGTTTCATGAAAATTCCTAGAACACCCTAAGAGTTCCAATTAAGGTCAAGGACATAATTAATTGTGGAGGGCTCAAATGAGCTTTGCTGCAACTAAAACTTGACCAAGTCTCTGTTTAGGTTGTAACCAAGCCACAGTAAAAGTTTCACAGTAATTAGGTCTGTCTAGCAAGGGTTATAGACTTAACAACCTCAAACTTAATACAAATGCATTAAATTAATACATGTATTGTTTCTATTATGTAGTCGCTAAGGTCGAGGAGGAACCCGAAGTCCTAGACTTCGTTACTCCGGGGGAACAGCTAGCCTACGACCAAGAGCAGCAAGGCAAGCCCCGGTTTGCATTAACCTTTTTACAAATGATTATTGTTTTGAGCACATCTTTGAATATTGTTCTGTGCATTAGAGTCTTGATTGGAAACCCAACTGCATAGCCAAGAAAACCATGGATTGGGTTTAGGATTGAAAACCTCGTTAGCCACTGCATTGCTAGGATAGAGTAGGATTCGGTACAAGTCGAGTAGTTGGAACTACTCGCGAGAATAGGCTAGAGGCACATTGCTCGGGTAGAGATAGCACATGATACACATGGCAAGAAAATGAGACCGAGCGGAGAGTAAGGGCAGAAGGACTTTGGGGCCTGTGTGCTGTAGCTCCGCTTGGGTCGATTGAGGACCGAGCCGTGTGCGGGCCTGTTGAACAAGCTAGAACAGTACCGAAGACCTACCGGCTATATGGGAACCGGGAAACTGATGTAACTCGGGTAGCTGGGTAATGAGGCATTGCCCGTCGTTCAGAGGGTAGGTTGAGAGCTCGAGGTGTAAATTGGCTGGCGGCACAGAGATGCGCGTGCAGAGACCTCTTGCTCGGGATGATGGGACCGGTTCAATATTTGGCTAACGGGTGAAAGGTAGTCGCGTATGGCGTCCATGATGGTTGTTGTAGGCAACATCGAGTACGGGCGTACGTGACGGGTTGTTCGGGTAACCCTGCAGGTGTAAATCGATTATAATCGCCATCCCTCGCGGTCAGTGAGTACCACTTGTTCACTGTACCGTGATGTAGAAAGAATAGGCTGGTCACATGTTAAAATGTTGCTGATTGAAAGCTGGACATTGATTGTTAATGATATGCTGTAGTCTAGAGCTAACTAAAGTTCTTTTCAACTTTGGGCAAAGTACATGAGAGAAATGCGTTTCTTGTTTGATTGCGGCTCTCTCATGTGCCTTAGCGTAAGGTTCTCCACAACCTGCTGCTAAAACTTGAAAGTAAGGTTCTACTAATTAGGCGAGTCCTTGCAAATGATTTTTACCTCATGCAACCCATTACTCTCATGTAGAAGTTCCATGTTTAGGTGAGACGGGTCAGACTTGCTGAGCCTTCGTGCTCACTGCTTGTGTTTGAAGCTTTTGCAGGGTTCTATGAGGAAGGGACTCCCGAAGAGGAGACGGAACCCCAGGAGGGGAACCCCGTCGAGTGGGAGTCGTGCACGCCGCAGAGTTAGTGTGCGTGTGTGCTAGCAAGGACACGTTCAAGGGCTGAACGTGTACTTGATGCTTAGTCTACGCCCGCGAGTGTGGACTAAACTTATTTTGATGTAAACATGTTCATAAACTTGTTTATGTAATAAAATTTCCGCTTCCGCTTTGTACCTTTGACGTGTGTTATACGGTGCTGTGCAACGCAGCACCCCTCAGCGTGATCCTGGCTCGACAGGACCAATGGGGTCGTGTCACTTTCGTTGATAAGTATAGCTTGCAAATACTACCCACCGATAGTCCTTATGTAATCTGTTCACCGGGTGGGAAAATCTCAGCAAGCATGAGGTCAGTTTGGGTATAGTTAGGAAGAGGGCAGTTTGAAACCATATTCAAATTCAAACTGTTTTTATCCAATGAATTTAAAAGTGGGGGGCATATTCTTACTCAGCACATTTTTGTGAGCTCACACACCAATTTTCACTCCATTTGGAGTTGATCTTGACATGAGCTAAGTGGGAGAAATTCAAACTTCATTTGAATTCAAAACTGCACTTGTGCTGAAATTCACTCAAACCAAACCCAATTCGAATCCTATTCAATTCGAATGGCTCAAGGGTGAATAATCTGAATCACCAGGGGTATTATGGGGTTCACTGTTCACTACAGTGATTAGGAGTAAATTTCAGAGGTTAAAACCCCGGGTGGGACCCACATGTCATAGAGGGAAGAAGGAGAAACTTGCAACCAAAGTCAGAGTCTCGGTGGGAAATTCCACCGAGCAGCTGTCGGCTGTGCCACCGAGCAGCTACCGGCGCCACCAGCTGCTTCCCCCTCCGCACGCTGGCGCCCAGGGCGGCTTGCTCGCGCCCCCACGTGACCGGCACCGCCTCAGCCGAGCAGGAGTCGGCCGGCTTTATCTTCTCGCGGGCAAACCCGAGCAGCGGCATTGTCTCTCGCCGCAGCTCTCTGCTCAATCGGGGAAACCAGCAAAACCATCTCCTCCTTCGTCCTTGAGCTGCTAGACAGCCACCTGAGGTCGCACCTCACCTCCCCAACACCAGAAACCTCGAGTTCCGACCTCCTTCGCCCAAGAGCGATCGCCACCGCGGCGACCTAGCCTCAGCCGAGAGTCAGGCACCCGTGGGCAGCATTCCACAGGCGTTTTCACGGTCCCGCAAGAGAGGCAACAGGAGCGCGCGACCACCGTGCTGCTCTCCTCCAAGTTCGGAAGCCAACCGTGAAGAATCCGCGGAGGATTTCTAGTTTTTGCTCCGGCGACCGTAACCCGAGCTTCCGGTACGGTTTCTTTAAATTCTCGCTCTATAATCTTTCGGAGGTCATCAAATCTTGCACTTAGACGCTGGACTAGCCGGCGCTCAAGTTCTTTCTGCATCCGTAGCGTGAAACTGTCTAGGAGTGACGAATTTCGAGCTCGATCGAGGGCGGTCATGGCGGGCACGATCGGTCACACAGTGCCGACCGACTTGCCGCCATTTCTAAACCCTTTTGGCACCTTGTCGATCTTCCTAGAGGTACACTGATGCTGTAGGACCGCTTGTTCGAGGTGTTGGCAGGTTAGGACCCACGGTCGACAGCGCCGAACCTCAACCGAGGCCGCGGCACGTCGCCGAGCTATTTCCGGTCATCCCCAACCCGACCTGACACCACCGACGTGTTCCTCGACGTCGACAACCCCCTGGCGGCGAGTTTCAGACCATGGGAGGTCCGGCAGCGACGAGCCGGCGAGCCCCGAGTCTGCTCCGGCAAGGTCAG
The DNA here is from genome assembly GCA_030760725.1 of Neostapfia colusana. Classification (NCBI taxonomy): domain Eukaryota; kingdom Viridiplantae; phylum Streptophyta; class Magnoliopsida; order Poales; family Poaceae; genus Neostapfia; species Neostapfia colusana. The sequence continues at coordinate 26,813,024 of JASWHV010000011.1, forward strand.
CAGCGCGGGCGCGGGGGAACGGCGGGAGGAAGACGAAGCCGGCTGGCCCACGTGTCAGCGGCTGAAGAATTTAAATCTAGATCGGGTGTGGCCGGGGATCGGCTGTGCTGGCGCGCAAATACCCTGTGAGCTCCGGTGTGCCGGACACCTCCGCGCTCGACACGTGTGGTATCTCCGGTGTGCCGGACACCTCCGCGCTCGACACGTGTCCCCGCGGGCCCCGAGAGTTTAAACTTTTTCCCCGATTTTCAGAATTCTTCCAAACTTCAAATCCTCATAACTTCGGCTAGAAAGCTCCAAATCGAGTGAACCAAATTCGGTTGGATTCAGCTCTATGAGCACTTTCCAGCAAATCAAGTTTCACTTCATGAAATTCCTTATTTTTCCAGAATTAATTCCTCAAAAATTTAAAATGTTTGGAATTTTAACTGGAGAATCCTGTGGAGGAAAATCCTGAAATTTTGCTGGGATGATCACCAAGATATCCCTGAACTACCATAAAAATTTCAGACCCATTGGAGCTCATTTAATCCACCTAATGGTGTGATTAGTGAAACTGTTCTAGAGAAAATAGAAAATGTTCAGCAACATTTTCAGAATTTTCTCTGAAATTGTTTAGCTCATATCTTTAGTTAGGAACTTCCAAATTAAGTGAGACCAACTCCATTAGAACCCTCTGAAAATATAGTTTTCAGAAAGTCATAGTTTGTTTCATGAAAATTCCTAGAACACCCTAAGAGTTCCAATTAAGGTCAAGGACATAATCAATTGTGGAGGGCTCAAATGAGCTTTGCTGCAACTAAAACTTGACCAAGTCTCTGTTTAGGTTGTAACCAAGCCACAGTAAAAGTTTCACAGTCATTAGGTCTGTCTAGCAAGGGTTATAGACTTCACAACCTCAAAGTTAATACAAATGCATTTAAATTGATACATATATTGCTCTTATCATGTAGTCGCTAAGGTCGAGGAGGAACCCGAAGTTCTAGACTTCGTAACTCTGGAGGAGCAGCTAGCCTACGACCAAGAGCAGCAAGGCAAGCTCCGGTTTGCATTAACCTTTTTACAAATGTTTATTGTTTTGAGCACATCTTTGAATACTATTATTCTTGCATTAGAGTCTTGCTTGGAAACCCAAATGCATAGCCAAGGAAACCATGGGTTGGGTTTAGGATTGCAAACCCCGTTAGCTACTGCAATGCTGAGATAGTGTAGGATTCGGTACAAGTCGAGTAGTTGGAACTACTCGCGAGCATAGGCTAGGGGCACTCGACTCGGGTAGAGATAGCACATGAAACACATGGCAAGAAAATGAGACCAAGCGGAGGGTAAGGGCAGCAGGACTTTGGGGCCTGTGTGCTGTAGCTCCGCTTGTGTCGATTGAGGACCGAGCCGTGTGCGGGCCTGTTGAACAAGCTAGAACAGTACCGAAGACCTACCGGCTATATGGGAACCGGGAAACCGATGTAACTCGGGTAGCTGGGTGTTGAGGCATAGCTGGTCGTTCAGAGGGTAGGTTGAGAGCTCGAGGTGTAAATCGTCTGGCGGCACTGAGATGCGCGTGCAGAGACCTCTTGCTCGGGACGATTGGACCGGTTCAACATTTGGCTAACGGGTGAAAGGTAGTCGCGTACGGTGTCCGTGATGGTTGTTGTAGGCAACATCGAATACGGGCGTACGTGACGGGTTGTTCGGGTAACCCTGCAGGTGTAAATCAATTATAATCGCCGTCCCTCACGGTCAGTGAGTACCACTTGTTCACTGTACCGTGACGTAGAAAGAACAGGCTAGACACATGTTAAAATGTTGCTGATTGAAAGATGGACATTGGTTGTTAATGATATGCTGTAGTTTAGAGCTAACTAAAGTTCTTTTCAACTTTGGGCAAGGGACATGAGAGAAATGCGTTTCTTGTTTGATTGCGGCTCTCTCATGTACCTTAGCGTAAGGTTCTCCACAACCTGCTGCTAAAACTTGAAAGTAAGGTTCTACTAATTAGGCGAGTCCTTGCAAATGATTTTTATCTCATGTAACCCATTACCCTCATGTAGAAGTTCCATGTTTAGGTGAGATGGGTCAGACTTGCTGAGCCTTCGTGCTCACTGCTTGTGTTTGAAGCTTTTGCAGGGTTCTATGAGGAAGGGACTCCCGAAGAGGAGACGGAACCCCAGGAGGGCAACCCCGTCGAGTGGGAGTCGTGCACACCGCAGAGTTAGTGTGTGTGTGTGCTAGCAAGGGCGCGTTCAAGGGCTGAACGTGAACTTGATGCGTAGTCTACGCCCGTGAGTGTAGACTGGACATATTTTGCTGTAAACATGTTCATAAACTTGTTTTTGTAATAAAATTTCCGCTTCTGCTTTGTACCTTTGACTTGTGTTATACGGTGCTGTGCAATGCAGCACCCCTCAGCGTGATCCTGGCTTGACAGGACCTTGGGGTCGTGTCACCTTAATCAGGATATTCAAAGTTAACAAGTTTTCAACTTATAGGTTGCTAAGGACAGAGCACCCTGTTTTCAGCTGAATTAAGGCTGAAGTTAATCAGGGGTTAGAGGTTGAGTTCTTTCGAGGTTGGGGTCATATGATACATGTCTGGAAATCTTTGGTAGATCTTTACAACTTTTCTGTTGAGGTCCAAAGGTGTTTCATCCCTTAACCAATTAAAAAATGCAGCAGAGTTGAAACTGTCCAGAAAACAGGGCAGAGCAAAAACTCTCTGTAAATTGAGCATAAATTCCTGTATAATAATCCAAAAATAGGAAATGAGGTAGTTATGGAAAGATTATGAGATGGGTTACAACTTTGTAACAGAAATTTTTGTCATTTTGGGAGCAGAGTTAACTGGAATTCTTGGATCAAAGCAGTACCTAAAGCAGGGAGATGCTGTCCAATTTTCTCCAGCAATTCTGTTGAATTGGGCATCTCATAACTTTTGAACCAGGACAGATCTTAGGCCAAGCAAATACTTTATGGAAAGCTATTGAAGTTAGATTTAATCTTGATGTTGAGCTCCAGAATTGGTTTTGCTTTTAGCATGGTCTAAATCAGGTTGAAATGGAAACTGGTCAGGGCTGTCATGTTGGACAGCAGATCAGCAGTCAAATTTGTTTAAATTTGAACTAGGTTTCCAAGTTTATGAGTTCAATGACATGTTTTATGTTATAACTCAATGGTTTACTGTACAAATAAATGTTTGACATTTCTCAAATATATTTTTACAGATGACAGCGGATAAACAGTTCGAGAACGGGCGGGTGGAATCTCACTGCTCTCACCACAGCGGCTATCCGGAAGCGTTCAGGCAGATGCTTCAATATTTCGGGTACAACCAGATGCCGCAGTACTTCACCAAGGAAGAAGGCGAGGAGGGGAACAAGACGTGGACAATCCATGTCAAAGTCCCTGCAGGACCTACGCCACCCGGTTGGGCGCCGTTCACCGTCACGGTGAGAGGTAGACAACCAGAGGGAAGGTGGCAAGTGTCCGCCCGTGACACCATGTCACGTTTCTGCCAACTACACGTGAAGGCTATGGAGGGCACTCCATACGCGCTCGTTCCGGTGGAGGGACGGGATCATCATGTGTGGGAAGGGAGGTACCGGGAGGCAACAGACCCGGGTTGCCCAAGGTACAACCCCGCGGAGGCAAACCTCAGCCTCCAGATGAGGGCGGGAAACGCCGTGATGGACAGCCAAGCTGTTCATACGGAGCATCTTGCCGCAAGGCTCAAGGAGAGCACAAGCCGTGGAGACCATTTCGAGAGTGCTCACAGCGCACTCCGCAATGTGCTCCTTCCGACGATCAAGTGACTGAACGAACAGCATAATCAGTTGCATCGTCTGAAGAAGGCGAAGAAGAAAAGCCGTGTCGACATCGCGGCGTTACAAGAGCTGGTGCAGACTCTAACCCAGCAGAATGAGGACCTTACTCAAGAGCGGGACGATGCTATTGAGGAAGTGCAAGGCTGGGAAGAAGACTACAACCAAGCCATGGACGAGGTGCATGCATTGCAGGACCTCGTACCTCCGGTATTGGGCATACCGGTGGTCTTGGGTCTTCCGGCTATGGGAGAGCCCGAGATGGGCGAGGAGGTTGTAGATCCAGCACCACCAGCAGAGGTACCGGAGGAGGACGACCCACAGGAGGTCGAGTTCTACTCCGAGTAGGGGGTTACCGTTGCCAAGTAGGGCAACCAGAGTAGTATGACCCAAACTTTTGTAACCAGTGACATGTCGTGTAGGCAGTAGCGTATGTATAGATAGTGACGACATGAGCATGACTTCTCGGAGACCCGAGAATAATGTATCTTGTATAAAGTTTATGCTTTATCAATATATGTGAATATTGTGCAAATTATTCATGCGTCACTTCAATACCTACTGTTGCATATGGAATTTTAAGTATGACATGTACTGATCGCTGCTGTTTGAATTTCAGAATGACTCGTACTTGTGCCAACCCAGACGTTGGGGGTTCTAGTCAAGGGGGGAAACCTCCCAACCGCCTCCCGAGGACTCCTCAGGACAGCAGCAGCAACAACAGCAACAGCAAACACCGCCACCACCAACGGTTACATTGGCCGACATCGTGGCGGCAATGGCGGGTTCTCATCAGCAGCACACGGAGTTGCTGCAAACTCTCATCGCCAATACGTCTCTCCCAGAGAGACGTCAAGACCGTGAGGAGTGTCAACAGAGCTCCTACTCCAATTTCCTAGCTACTCATCCCCCGGTATTCTCAAGGGCGGATGAACCCCTTGATGCGAACAACTGGCTCGGCACAATAGAGATGAAGTTCGGGCTGCTCCAACTAAGTGAGCAGCGCAAGACTCAGTTCGCGGTCCAACAGCTCCAGGGATCCACGAGCGCATGGTGGGCAAACATCTGTGCTTCACAGCCCACTGACCGAGTTATGACCTGGCGGAGTTCCGGACGGCCTTCCGGGCCTATCACATACTGCCGGGTCTGATGAAGAGGAAGATGCAGGAATTCTTACACCTGCAACAAGGGAGCCAGAACGCGCTGGAATATTCCAGGGCGTTTAACGATCTCGCGCTCTACGCGTCATATCACGCCGATACTGACGAGAAGCGGCAGGACCACTTCTACCAGGGGCTTAACCCGCTCCTGAAGGACAAATTGGCGATGTTCAATCACGGCAGCCTCAACGACATAATTGATGCTGCGATTGTTCAGGGGGACTCCGGCAAGGAGTTAGCGGCGGCGGAGAGAAAGCGAAGCGCACCGCAAAGCAGCGGAGAAGGAGGCGGTCCTTCTCAGAAGTTTCGGATGGTGAATCGCCGACCATCGGGTCCACGCTGGCAGCCACCACAGAGGTCGATGCCATTCCGCAGTCGGCCGTATTCTTCACTGGCATTTAGGCCGGCACTGCCAGTACCACCTCCGCAACAACAACAGCAGCAGCAGGAGATGCCGCGTGCGTATGCACCTCAGCAGAGCATGCCGGGCTTTCGTCCCCCGAGCACCGGACAAGCAGCGGTCACATGCTACAAATGTGGTCGCCCAAGACACTTCGCGAGCAGTTGTCCGGAGAGACAAGGCGGCGGAGTTGCACCGCAACTTCCATGGAGGAATCAGCCCCGGAACCCCACTAATGCGCGGCGGGCAAACCCTAGGCCCGGCACTATCCACCAACTTGCCATAGAGGACATGCCGGAGGGTGAGCCAATCCTTGCGGGTATGTTCCAACTCCACCAGCATCCCGCCATAGTGTTGTTTGATTCAGGCGCCACGCATAGCTTCATTAGCCAAGCTTTCATTGATAGATATAGCTTGCAAATACTACCCACCGATAGTCCTTATGTGATCTGTTCACCGGGTGGGAAAATTTCAGCAAGCATGATGGTCTCAAAAGCGCCATTATGCTTAGAGGCTAGAGTGTACCCTACGTCTCTCATAATTTTAGAGGGACAAAAGGTCGATGTCATCTTAGGGATGTCGTGGTTAACCCACCACGGCGCTGTTTTAGACACCATCCTCCGAATCGTGCATTTGAATTCAGAAGTGCACGAATCTCATTCCTTAGTTCTGGACAGTCCAGAAATAAAACTTCCAAGTGTCTATCAATCCACAACCATCAGATTGGAAGATATTCCAGTGGTCCATGAGTTCCCTGACGTGTTCCCGGATGATTTACCAGGGATGCCGCCCGATAGAGAGGCGGAGTTCAAGATTGAACTTGCACCGGGAACCATGCCAATATCCCGAAGGCCATACAAGATGGTGCCCAAGGAGTTGGCTGAACTGAAGACTCAGCTCACGGACCTGCTGGAGAAGGGTTTTATTAGGCCGAGCTCCTCGCCATGGGGCTGTTCGGCATTATTTGTGAAGAAGAAGGATGAGAAGTTGCGGCTTTGTGTGGACTATCGTCCACTAAACGCCGTAACCATCAAGACCAAGTACCCGTTGCCACGGATCGACATGTTGTTTGATCAGTTGGTCGAAGCAAGGATCTTTTCCAAGATGTACTTAAGATCCGGGTACCATCAGATTAAGATACGGGCTGAGGATATTCCGAAGACGGCTTTCTCGACGAGGTACGGGCTTTATGAGTACCTGGTCATGTCCTTCGGCCTCACCAATGCTCCAGCTCACTTCATGTACTTAATGAACTCGGTATTCATGCCGGAGCTGGACAAGTTTGTCGTGGTCTTCATCAACGACATACTGGTATATTCCAAGTCGGAGGAAGATCATAAGAAACATCTGTGTATAGTCTTGCAACGGCTGCGGGATCACAAGCTATACGCGAAATTCAGCAAATGCGAATTCTGGATATCACAAGTGCCTTTTCTCGGGCATATCATCTCAGCGGAGGGTATCGCTGTAGATCCGAGTAAGATCACACAAGTGCTGAATTGGAAATCCCCGAGAACTGTTCACGAGGTACAGAGTTTATTCGGACTCACGGGATATTATCGGAGGTTCATCCCGAACTTCTCGAAGATTGCCAAGCCTATGACCGAGCTGCTGAAGAAGGCTACCAAATATGTTTGGAGTCCAACATGTGAAGCAGCATTCAAGGCTTTAGTCAAGCACCTGACATCAGCACCGGTTTTGGTGCAGCCAGACACAACAAAACCGTTCGATGTGTACTGCGATGCATCCGGCATTGGGCTCGGGTGTGTGCTGATGCAAGACCGAAGAGTGGTTGCGTATGGATCACGGCAGCTCAGAAACCATGAGCAGAATTATCCAACTCACGACTTGGAGCTCACTACCATGGTACTTGCACTGAAAATGTGGAGGCACTACTTACTCGGTAACCTCGTACATTTATATACCGACCACAAAAGCCTCAAGTACATATTCACTCAGAAGGAACTGAACATGAGGCAGCGAAGATGGTTGGAACAAAGGATTACAAAATAGAGATCCATTATCACCCCGGCAAGGCAAACGTAGTGGCAGATGCGCTGAGTCGCAAGTCACACGTCAACAATCTGACCATCACACCGTTGGAAGAGAGCGAACCACCACTGCATGTGATTCCACACGGAGCTCTCTACAACCTAGCTTTGATCCCCACCATCCATGAAGAGATAGCGGCAGCTCAGAAACATGACAAGGGCATGTCGCATTTGCGGAGACGTGTAGACAGTGGGGAGCTGAAATGTTTCCGGAAGGACGGAGACGGCGTCCTATGTTTCAAGGACCGGATCGTCGTACCCCGTAACCCGGAGTTACGGAAGAAAATTTTTGATGAGGCTCACTTATCAAAATTTTCTATTCACCCCGGCAGCAACAAAATGTATCAAGAACTCAGAAGCAAGTTTTGGTGGACACGGATGAAGCGGGAGATCATAAAGTACGTGTCAGAGTGTGATACATGTCAGAGGGTGAAGGCAGATCATATGCGGAAACCGGGACTGCTACAACCACTTGGCGTTCCTGCCTGGAAGTGGGAAGATGTGAGCATGGACTTCATCGTCGGTTTACCCACCACTTTTCAGAAACACGATTCTGTGTGGGTAATCGTCGACCGGCTCACCAAAGTTGCCCATTTCATCCCGGTCAACACCAACTACAACGCCAAGAAGTACGCTGAACTGTACATCTCACGGATCCTATGCTTGTATGGTGTACCCCGTACCATCATATCGGACCAGGGAACTTTATTTGTGTCCCGTTTTTGGGAGCAGATACACGCTGCACTGGGGACGAAGCTGATCCGTAGTTCAGCATACCACCCACAGACAGATGGGCAAACGGAGCGGGTAAATCAGATTTTAGAGGACATGTTGCGAGATTGTGCTATCAACCACGGCAAGAATTGGGATGATCACTTGCTGTTAGCCGAGTTCTCGTACAACAATGGGTACCAAGCCAGCATCAAGATGGCGCCTTACGAGGTGCTATACGGGAGAAAATGCCGCACACCATTGAATTGGTGTGAGTCTGGCGAAAGGGTCACCTTCGGGATTGATCTTGTCAACAACGCGGAGGAAAAGGCTCAGCTAATTCAAGCGAACCTAAAAGCCGCCCAATCCCGACAAAAGCAATATGCGGACCGGAGAAGGCGCCCATTACAATTTGAAGTCGGGGATCACGTATACCTACGTGTGTCTCCAATGAAGGGCGTAAACAGATTTGGGGTGAGAGGAAAGTTGGCACCTCGATTCATCGGTCCATTCCAGATTACCGAAAGATGTGGATCAGTAGCATACCGGCTGAAATTACCAGAAGCACTTTCCGGTGTGCACGACGTCTTTCACGTTTCCCAGCTGAGGAAGTGTCTTAAGCTATCAACTACCATTCAGCTGGAGGATATTGAAGAACTGCAACCGGATCTCACATATCGGGAGGAACCGGTTCAGATTGTATATGAAAAGGCCCGAACCACACGCAACCATACATTGTGGTTCTACAACGTTCTGTGGAGTAATCACTCCGTGGACGAAGTGACATGGGAGAGCGAAGGATTCCTTCGCGCTAACTACCCCGACTTTTTCACGTCGCATATCCGGTAACTTTTCACCGTCCTCTCTCTCATTTTCACCTTATAATCTCGGGACGAGATTCTTTTAAGGGGGAGGAATGTAAAGGCCTCAGTTTTTTACACATTCAAAGTGTTTATCACCACACAACACACCTCATTTGAAGAAAGTTGATGAATACGTTTGAAGAGCAAGTAACCATTATCAACATGCTCATTAGAGAATAAACTCACAAAATGCAAAAGTGGTATTTCCCACATACATCATATAAGGGCTGGACATTAGGAAAACTCCTACACATTGCTAGGAATGTCCATGCCAAGTTTCACCCAAGTTCAAAACCTTTTTGAGGTCATTTTAGGTATAGCTAGAAAGAGGGCAGTTTGAACTCAAATTCAAATTCAAACTGTTTTTACCCCATGAAATCAAAAGTGGGAGGCATATTCTTACTCAGCACATTTTTTTGAGCTCACACACCAATTTTCACTCCATTTGGAGTTGGGCTTGACATGAGCTAAGTGGAGCAAATTCAAACTTTATTTGAATTTCAAACTGAACATGTGCTGAAATTTATTCAAACCAAACCCAATTTGAATTTTAACCATTTCAAATGGCTCAAGCGTAGATAATTCAAATCACCATGGGCTTTGTGGGAACCACTGTTTACAACAGTGAATTGGAGTTAAGTTCAGGGGTTAAAATTGAGAGTGGGACCAACATGTCATAGAGCTAAGAGGTGTGACTTGCACACAAAGTCACAGCCTCGGTGGGAAATTCCACCGAGCAGCTGCCGGGTGTACCACCGAGAAGAAGCCGGCGCCACCAGCTGCTTCCTACCTCGCGCGCTGGCGCCCAGGGCGGCCTTCTCGTGCCCCCACACGACCCTCACCGCCTCAACTGAGCGAAGACCGGATGTCTTCTTATCCTCGCCGGCGACATCGAGCAGCACCATTCTTTTTCCCCCGAGCTCTCGGTCGATCGGGAAAACAGAGAAAACAATCGCACCCTCGCCTCTCCGAGCTGCTAGGCAGCGCCCTGAGCTCAAGAACCACTCTCCCGACGCCTAGACCACCGAGTTTCGGCCTCTGTTCCCGTGATCAACGACGACCGCCGCGACTTAGTTCAAAAACGGCGATCCGTCTCACATGGGCAGCGCACCACAGCCACTTTCACGGCCGAGCAAAGGCGGCAAAAGGAGCGCACGGACTCCACGCTGCTTCCACCTGAAGCTCAAGCCACGTTGTGAGCTCTCGCAGGCGAATTCCGAGATTTTGCTCCGGCGGCCTCAACCCGAGCTTCCGGTACAGTTCCTTAAAATTCTCCTTCTCTACTCCTCCTTAAGTCATCACACTTTGCACGTGTATGCTGGATTAGCCGGCGATCAATTCTCCTTTAGCATCCATAGCATGAAAACGCCTCGGAGCAGCAGAATTCAAGCTCTACTAAGGAGGTTCGCCGCGGACCCATTCGGTCGCACGGTGCAACCTTATTTGCAGCCACTCCCGGGCTACTCTGAGGTTGTGCCGATCTTCCTAGAGTTGCGCTGGTGGTGTATATCCCATCAGTGCAAGTATTGGCGGGCTGGAGACCCCGGGCGACGGCGCCGAACCACAGCAGTAGCCGCCGCACGTCGCCGAGCTGGTTCCGGCCACCGGCAGCCCAAGCAGAGCCCACCATCGTGTTCCTCGATGCCCTAAACCCTCTGGCGGCGAGTCTCTAGCTGGGCGGCGGCCGGAAGCGCCGGTCCGGCGAGCAGCAGTCTGCTCCGGCGAGGGGGGAGCGCGCGGGCGCGAGAAAGAGGGAGGGAGGGAGGAAGAAGAAGATGCGGGGCCCGGCTGTCAGTGGCTCATATTTTAAATCAGGATCGGGCTGCGTCTCGGATCCGGTGTGCTGGCGCGCAAAATACTCCGTAGACCCCGGTGTGCCAACGCCTCAGCACACAACACGTGTCCCCGTGGCCCACCAGCAGATTTAAACTTTTCCCCAATTTTCAGTTTTAGTTCAAACTTCAAATCCTCATAACTTTGGCTAGGAAGATCCAAATCAAGTGAACCAAATTTTGTTGGATTCAGCTCTCTGAGAACTTTCCAGCAAATCAAGTTTCACTTCATGAAAATCCTTAATTCTCCAGAATTAATTCCTCAAAGTTTAAATTGTGTGGCATTTTAACTGGAGAATCCCTTGGAGGAAAATTCTGAAATTTTGCTGGGATGTTCACCAAAATATCTATGAACTACCATAAAAATTTCAGGTCCATTTGAGCTATTTTGATCCACCTAATGGTGTGATTAATGAAACTGTTCCAGAGAAAATAGAAAATGCTCAGAAACATTTTCAGAATTTTCTCTGAAATTGTTTAGCTCATATCTTTAGCTAGGAACCTTCAAATTAAGTGAGACCAACTCCATTGGAACCCTCTGAAGATCTAGTTTTTATAAAGGCATGGCTTGTTCCATGAAAATCCATAGAGCACCCTAAAAGTTCCAATTAAGGTCAAGGACATAATTAATTGTGGAGGGCTCAAATGAGCTTTGCTGCAACTAAAACTTGACCAAGTCTCTGTTTAGGTTGTAACCAAGCCATAGTAAAAGTTTCAGTCTTTGGGTCTGTCTAGGAAGACTTAGAAGGTTCACAAGTTTAAAACTCAATTCAAATGCATTTAATTAATACATGTACTTCTTATATCATGTAGTCGCTAAGGTCGGGGAGGAACCCGAAGTCCTAGACTTCATTACTCCGGAGGAGCAGCTAGCCTACGATCAAGAGCAGCAAGGCAAGCTCCGGTTTGCATTAACCTTTTTACAAATTTTTATTGTTTTGAGCACATACTTGAATACCATTATTCCTTGCATTAGAGTCTTGTTTGGAAGCCCAGTTGCATAGCCAAGAAAACCATGGGTTGGGACTAGGATTGAAAACCCCGTACCTATTGCAATGCTAAGATTATGTAGGATTCGGTACAAGTCGAATAGTTGGAACTACTCACGAGCATAGGCTAGAGGCACTCGACTCGGGTAGAGATAGCACATGATACACATGGCAAGAGAAAATGAGACTGAGCGGAGAGTAAGGGCAGCAGGGCTTTGGGGCCTCTATGCTATAGCTCCGCTTGTGTCGATTGAGGACCGAGCCGTGTGCGGGCCTGTTGAACAAGCTAGAACAGTACCCAAGACCTACCGGCTATATGGGAACCGGGAAACTGATATAACTCAGGTAGCTGGGTGTTGAGGCATAGCTGGTCGTTCAGAGGGTAGGTTGAGAGCTCGAGGTGTAAATCGGCTGGCGGCACTGAGATGCGCGTGCAGAGACCTCTTGCTCGGGACGATTGGACTGGTTCAACATTTGGCTAATGGGTGAAAGGTGTTTGCGTACGGCGTCCGTGATGGTTGTTGTAGGCAACATCGAGTACGGGCGTACGTGACGGGTTATTCAGGTAACCCTGCAGGTGTAAATCGATTATAATCGCCGTCCCTCGTGGTCAGTGAGTACCACTTGTTCAATGTACCGTGACATAGAGTGAACAGGCTAGTTACATGTTAAAAATGTTGCTGATTGAAAGATGGACTTTGATTGTTAATGAGTTGTTGTAGTTTAGAGCTAATTAAAGTTCCTTTTAACTCTGGGCAAAGCACATGAGAGAAATGTGTTTCTTGTTTGATTGCGGCTCTCTCATGTGCCTTAGCGTAAGGTTCTCCACAGTCTGCTACTAAGACTCGAAAGTAAGGTTTCACTAATTAGGCGAGTCCTTGCAAATGATTTCTACCTCATGTAACCTATCAACCCTCATGTAGAAGTTCCATGTTTAGGAGAGACGGGTCAGTCTTGCTGAGCCTTTGTGCTCACTGCTTGTGTTTGAAGCTTTTGCAGGGTTCTATGAGGAAGGGACTCCCGAAGAGGAGACGGAACCCCAGGAGGGGAACCCCGTCGAGTGGGAGTCGTGCACGCCGCCGTGTTAGTGTGCGTGTGTGCTAGCAAGTACACGTTCACGGGCTGAACGTGAACTTGATGCATAGTCTACGCCCGTGAGTGTAGACGGAATATATTTTGTTGTAAAAATGTTCATAAACCTCTTTATGTAATAAACTTTGCTTCCGCTTTGTACCTTTGATGTGTGTTATCCGGTGCTGTGCAACGCAGCACCCCTCAGCGTGATCCTGGCTCGACAAGACCGTGGGGTCGTGTCAGAATCACCCACGAAACACTAGAGGGCCCACCTGAAAGCCACCTGGAGGAAACACACCAAGTTTGGGGCCACCCCAAGGTCGGCCGAAATAGGGGTTCTGCCGACCTGATCTTGCCCCCTCATCTTTCACGTTTCGACTCCCTATGGCTCCCTGTAGGCAGTTCTGATTGATTCGCGCAAATATTCTGGCGGGAACCAACCTCAACTCGTGTATAAATAGGACCCCATACCCCTCACTTCCTCACACACCACTTGAGTAATCACTCTCTTGTATACACACTCTATCCATGTCCTTAGTGGAGTATAGGCTATAGGAAGTATCTTTTAGTTCCCAAGTCCAAGTTGAGAAAGGTATGACAAATGTATCTTTTCTTTTATTTCTGACTTTATTCTTAATAATAATATTAATTTTCTTGTATTCATACCCTTGGATGAAGGGTTTCTTGTTTGATTGTGGAATCCACGCACGTGGTAGGGCTGGATGTTCTTATGATAGTATAGTAATTATGTTAATATGTTATTTATCATAAACACCATAGGCCTCCACTGAATATGTTAGTATGAATAATATAGTGCTTGGTCCCAACATTGGTTCAACAATGCTTAGGTAGTAATTGCCTTAGGATGGTAATTGTATCGCGAATCTTAAGGTATTTACTTAGCATGCAAGCGTGGTGCTTGGATACTTAAGTAGTGTTGGATGTCTCGTAGACCCACAGATTGTAGGGGTAGGCGACAGGTGGTGACAGCCATGTCCATCCTTTGTACTCCCTCACGTTCTACTATGACACAGGCTCTTAGCAAGAGTTGCTCTGGTATTACCAAGGGTAAGCTCGTGCCCGATATGTTGGACCACTAAGCCCTAGTATTCAATACTAGCATACCCATATGTACACTATTAGGCTATGCATATGTATATAAGAAGCACATTAGGAACAAGTCTCTCCTTAGCTTCACTCTTACTAGGACTATCTCACCTTTAGAGTAGATTGCTTCAGTGCGTGTCACACTACGCCTTGATATATTTTTATCCATCCTACTTGGCTTCCTATTAGAACACCCTATCCTATCCGTCATGTTGCCACACGTCACCTTTCTTTGGGATTATACGATACCCTAGGGAATACCCTTGGTTGAAATTCTACAGCGGTATTTTCCATGCACTTGCATAACTCATCTTGCTTTAGCACAAGGTTAGCCTAGATGTCACAAGCATTGTGGCATCCATTTCCAGGATGAACTGTAGCCGTTGAGAAATACCAACAATGGGCACAAGTGCAATGATTGCATGAGGTTGTGTTGTGATTCCAACATGTTTGGAAGGTGACGGGGTTCCCGACCCCCTGGGGGAAAGCGGTGAGTTTCCCCTCGGGGCCCAAACGAAGGAAAAGGCCCGAGCCCAAGCTCGGAAGGAGATGAAGCAGACAAGATAGGGGTCCTGACCCTGACCCCTTGGTGGAATAGCAAGCCTCCCTATCGAGGTTCAGGTGAACGGAAGACCCCGAAGAGGAAGCCTGAGCCCGATCTCGGGTAGGCGAAGAGCAGGTGGCCTTAAATGCGGGGCAGGCGTCGAAGTGGCCAAGTAGGAGGTTACTCGAGTGCCTTCCCTGGCGAGAGCATTGAAGGCCCGTCCATCTGACATAACAGATAGGAGGGATATGCGGGGCGCGTGTGCGTACTGCTATGGCTTACTCAGGTGACAAGACGGGATCAAGAGGGGCGACCAACTCTTGATACGGTGACCCCATCAATTACTCCAGCCGACATACTACGAGACAGATGATCTCCTTCCCACTTGTAATAATAGATATGGCGAGAACGAGTATAAAGAGAGGAGCCGATTGACTCCGTGGATGGGCTCTCACACATGTAAAAGAACCACCCCCATTCTTAACAAAGAACAGCATAGGCATCCCAGACTAGACGTAGGGCACCTTCCCCGAACCAGTGTAATTCCATTGTGTTCTTAGCTAGACCATCTCGAGGACGAACAAGCGTACATTAGTATGGGGGGCACCCTGTGGTCCTCCCACTCCGAAATCGCAGAGGGTGGTGCCGTGCGATGCGGCACCCAACAGCACACAAGAAAAAATAGGAAAAACATACAACCTTTTATTTACATAAACAGAGGGAGTATTTTACAAACTTATGTACCAGCCCGAGGACGCTACACATAGCAGCAACCATCCAAAGAGCATGGTGGCATGCAGGGCTCCAACTCGGCCGTGTACCCCGACGGGGCATCGCCTCATCCCTGAAGCATTCCTCATAAGTCTCACCTGTAGCAACTCAATTATAGCAACCGTAAGCACGATGGCTCAGCAAGACTTATCCGTCACTCGTAAACATGAGACTCTACATGCAGGGATTCTTAATATAGGAAAATGATATTGTGATAAGGACTCGCTTACAGGTTAATCCTTACTTTCAGTTTTCAGCAGTAATATAATGTCCCTTGAGAAGCCCTCACATCGGAATTCTACAATCAAACAAGAAAAGCTTCCTTCCGATGTGGTTATGCCCAAAGTGGAATATAAACTTGGTGAGTTCTACATCTACAGCATACATGGTTGCAATACAATAATAAATCAATGCATCATATTCTTCTGGCTTCTTTCAATCCTTACTACGTCACAGCATAGTGAACAAGCGGTACTCAAATAACCGCGAGAGACGGTGATTGCAATCAATAGACACCCGGATAACACGTCACATACACCCATTTCAGAAGTGCGGTGTCTCTCACCTTCCTAATCTGCTGTATGAAGCAACCTTTCAAAGGTAACCCAAATGCCAAACCAGTCCATCCGTAATGGCAAGAGGTTGCCGTAAGAACTGCCGCACCACCCCTCCGGTGGTCCGGAATGAGGATCATGTTCTACCAGTCGAACCACCCTGCCCACTCCTGCAAGTTGGGCGCCTGCCCCTAATCGTGGATCTGATAGTTGGCCCCATGTGCCTGACCAAGGTGATGATAGATGGCGGGAGTGGCCTTAATATCCTATACATCAAGACCCTCGACGCTATAGGGATACCCCGCTCCCACCTCCAGCTAGCTCAAGGACCCTTCTACGGCATCATTCCTGGAGAACAGGTAATGCCGCTTGGAGAAGTCGACCTCCCAGTTACCTTCGGAGACGAAACAAACTTCCGCATGGAGATCCTCATCTTTGAGGTCCTCGAAAGTGACGGCCCATTCAATGCCATACTATGACGGCCATGCTATGCGAAGTTCATTGCCGTCCCAAGCTACGCCTACCTCAAAATGAAGATGCCCGGCCCCAAGGAAGTCATCATTGTACGACCAAGCGTACGGCGGGCTCTCCTATGCGAACAAACGCATGCAAGCTGGCGTCAGAAGCAGTCGCAGCGGTGGAGCTCAGCGAGCTCCAGCAGCACGGGACGGGAGGCGTACACGACTGTACTACCAGGTACGGTACCTTCCAACCCGTGGAAGACATGAAGGCGGTCTGGATCAACCCAGAAGAGCCATCCAAGACGGTCCGGATCGGTACCACCTTAGATCAGGAGCGGGAAGCCATGCTCGTCGAGTTCCTGCACTCCAACCGGGACATCTTCGCCTGGCAACCTTCCGACATGCCGGGCATCCCCAGACAGATTGCCAAACACACCCTCAACATAAAACCGGGCTCCCAAACCATCAAGCAGAGACTGTGTCGCTTCGATGAACAGAAGCGGTGAGCCATCGGGGTTGAGATCAGCAGGCTCCAATCAGTCGGTTTCATTGAAGAGGTACAGCACCCTGAGTGGCTAGGCAACTCAGTGCTTGTAAAAAAGAAGAGAGGGGATTGGAGTATGTGTGTTAATTACACAAGCCTGAACATGGTATGCCCGAAGGATCTCTTCCTGCTGCCTCGCATCATCCAGGTCATCGACGTCACCACAGGGAGCGAATCCCTGTGTTTCCTCGATGCCTACTAAAAAGATAACCAGATTGTCCTCCACGAGGAGGAGCGGCAGGTGACGGTGTTCATCACCTCCTTTGGCTCTTACTGCTACGTAAGGATGCCCTTTGGGCTAAAAAAGGCAGAAGCAAAGTACCAGCGATGCATGCAGAGGTGTTTCCAGCAACAGATCGGGCGGAAACTTGAAGTCTATGTCGTTGACATCGTAGTAAAGTCGAGGAAGGCGTTGGGCCTCATATCCGAACTCGAGGAAACCTTCAGTAACCTCCGCTGCAAAAACATCAAGCTCAACCAGGAAAAGTGCGTGTTCGGGGTCCCCCAAGGTAAATTGCTCGGGTACATCATCTTGGAGTGCGGCATCAAAAACAACCCCGAGAAGATCACAGTGATCACCAACATGGGCCCCATCATCGACATCAAGGGCGTGTAGAGACTGATGAGCTGCCTCGCAGCCCTAAGCCGCTTTTTCGCCCGGCTCGGGGAGCGGGGCTGCCCCTCTACAGGCTCCTGAAGAAGTCCCAACCATTCAAATGGACAGAGGAAGCTCAGAAAGCCCTCGATGACCTGAAGGTTTTCCTCACCAATCCTCCAATACTAGCGTTGCCCGAGCTAAATGAGCCCCTCCTTCTCTACATCACGGCCACTATCCATGTGGTCAGCAATGCCCTCGTTGTGGAGCGGGAGGAGCCCGAGCACGTCGACCGGGTTCAAAGGCCGTTATACTTTGTGAGCAAGGCATTGTCCGATTGCGAGACGTGCTACCCTCACATGCAGAAGCTTCCATACACCATCCTCATAACAAAGAGGAAACTCCTGCACTACTTCCAGAGCCACCCGGTGCGGGTGGTGACCGCACACGGGCTCGGAGAGATTATCAACAGCCGGGATTCGTCCAGGATAATCGCGAAATGGGTGCTACAACTCATGGGATACGACATATCCTATGTCGCCCGGATGGCGATAAAATCCAAAGCCTTGGCTGACTTCTTCGCCGAGTGGACGGAAATGCACGCAGCACCAGGCCCGACCTGTCAAAAGTAGTGGACAATGTACCTTGACGGGTCGTTAACCCCCAATGGCGTGGGAACTGGCGTCGTCCTCATCTCCCCAGAAGTGGATCAGCTCCAGTATGTGTGTCAACTGCACTTCAAGATGACCTAAAACGTTGCAGGGTATGAGGCCCTCCTCAACGGACTCAGCATCGCAACCGAACTCGGCGTATGATGCCTTTATGTACGTGGTGACTCCGAGCTCGTGATCAACCAAATGATGAAGGAATCGAGTTGCCACGATTCACCCATGGAGCGAGGGGAGGATCTGCTCCTCGACATCCATGAAGGGGTCTGTGGACATCACGCGGCCCCGAGGTCCTTGGTCGTGAAGGCATATCGGGAAGGGTATTACTGGCCGACCGCTGTCTCTGACACTGAGAAAATCGTGCGTACTTGCCAGGGCTTCCAATACTTCGCTCGACACATACATGCTCTGGCACGGGACCTCCAAACCATCCCCTCACGTGGCCATTCGCTGTATGGGGACTCGACCTCCTTGGTCTTTTCAAGCAGGCGCCAGGGGATTCACCGTCCTCCTCGACGCGGTGGACAAGTTCACCAAGTGGATCAAAGCAAAACCATTCCTCACGGTGTTGTCGGAGCATGTGAAAAGCTTCGTCCGCGACATCGTCTACCACTTTGGGGTGCTGTGATACCTATGTGTGCTGAATACATTGGCTATGACAATAAAAGTTTTGAATTCTGCTAAAACACTCGTTTTGTCAAGGTCCGACTGTAGGTCCCAGCTCCGACAAGATCCGACGTAAGGTTCGACTTGCTATGGCTAGGTCCGACATGTGTTTGGTTAGCTCCGGCGGTAGGTCCAACTAGCTTTGGTAAGTTCCGGTGCTAGGTTCTGTTAGCTTTGGTAAGCTCCGGCTCAAGGTCCGGTTAGCTTTGGCAAGGTCCGGAGCTAAATCCCAATTATTCTGTTTTTACCATGCAAATGTTTCAAACTTTCTTTACATCTATGGAAAGTTTGCTTAGTATTTTTTTACTAAGTTTTTGAAATGTTATGGCTATTTACGGTGGTTAACATTTTGCTATTTTTTGCAACATGCTTATGTGAGGTGTTCACTTAAGGTGTTGTGGTTTTCGGAACTAACGTGAGTCAAGTCGCGGACTTGTTCCCGAAAGTATTGGTTATTTATTCATGTGCAGGTGTTGCTTGAGTTCAATATATGGCTGGTGACAGGATCCATTGAACTAGTCTTAGGGAGAAGATGAGGTTCAACAACCATGTTCGGGAGGAATTGTGGTTGAGTTTATCGGGAGGTCGCACAGCATGTTTGGATCAAGAACAATGCATATGAAGGTATCGTGGGCGTCGTTGGAAGGTGTTTACACATGTGCAAGGAGTGCAAGAACATGGCAACATGGTTCCAAGGCGTGATGAAGAGATGTGGACGTAAAGAATTGGTAGGAAAGGTCCAACCAGCTGGATTATGGATTCAGGCTGCGGCTGAGTCGGTTATGGCTCAAATATGGAAAGATTTGAGTTGGTTATGATAGGATTCCGTGTGGGATACAAAGTTGAGTTGTTTTAGGAATGTAGGATACGTTCCTAAGGTGTTTGGAAGTCTTAAGATTGCTTCTACCTGCGTATAGAAGAGTCTTGAGCAGTTATGGAAAGTTTTGATTCAGAAACTGAGTAGGATTAGAGTCCTAGTTTGAATTGGGTTGGCCTCCGGGCTGGTTGTATAAGCAAGGGAGGCTAGAGCTCGTGGTAAGATGACCTTGGGCTGTTCCTCTTATGTTTTTATCAATAAAATTCGTAATTTAGAGGAGCTTTTGTGCCTTGTTTGTCCGACTTGTTTTTGTCAAGTCTTTCTCGTCGAGTTTCTAGACAGCACGATAGTGCTTTGGTGTTTTAATCATAACTCGAGTTTTACAGATCCAATTGACGTGATTCTTTTTATTTTGTCTTCAGAACTTGATTATATATCATCTGTGAAAATTTCACGGTCATTGGATTTGTATTTTTTTATCTACACGAGTTTCTTTGCAGTGTTGCAGATCTGGTTTTTACTCGAGTAGAACAGATTGACCCTCATTTGATCTTTCGATCATAACTTGAGTTTTTCTTGACGGATTTCTGTGATCCTTGTTGTCGTATCTTCCTGACTTGATTCTCTATAATATATACCACTTTTGTCATGGTTGAACACATTTATATCAGTCGCATATACGGTTTCTTTAACAGATTGATTTTCTGCCGATGGGGTTTTTGTTGCTTCCGCTAAAAAATTTAAATCTACCATTCACCCCCCTCTGGTAGCTTTTCACGTGCTCTTCGATCCTACAATTGGTATCAGAGCCACGGTGCTCTAATCTTTGTGATTTGCACGTATTTTGACTAATCATCATGCAGAAATACTCCATAAAACCTTGTGTGTTCAGTGGCATTGATTTTCAGGTTTGGAAGGCATGAATGGAGGCTTTCATCCAGGCGCAAGGCTTCGCAATATGGGAAAAGGTGAACAAGCCTTATGAAGTGCCGCCAAACGATCAAGTCACGGCTACGAACATGAGAGATGTCGACAACAACAACAAAGCACGGAACTTGATCATACAATGATTAACTCAAAGTGACTTCGACTGTGTTGCACACCTCCGATCTGCATACGATGTGTGGAAAGCACTTTGTGACTACCACAAACGATCCAACACGATCAAGGATCTAAGACAAGATATGTTCAAGAAAGAATACATGCGCTTCGAGATGCAACCCAGTGAGTCAATCGATGACCTCTTTGCTTGCTTCAATAAAATTCTCAGCAACTTGCTTAGTGTCAACGTTAATTTTTAGATGCTAAAAATGCTAGGCAATTACTAAGTGCATTAGACATGTCAATTTGGGAGATGAAAGTTACATCTATTTGTGAATCTACTGTAATGAGTACACTTACATTAGATGTGCTATATTCTAAGTTAAAAACTCATGAAATTGACATAATATCATGTAAGAACCCCAACAAGTCTCTTACATTTGTTTCACAACGTGACATGCCTAGCTCTAGTCAATCTTCATCTTGTGGTACACTTTCTTTGTTGTCCTCTCTAACCCTTGAACATATTGAAGAGTTTCCAGAGGAAGAATTGCACTCATCTCTACTCAATTCTCAAAAGCATTGCAAAATGTGAGAACTAGAAGGAGAGGAAGTGTCAGACCTCAACGATGCTTCGAATGTAATAAGACAGGACATTTTCGTAACCTTTCAGGTCCTACTTCCCGTGATGAAAAGCAAACTAGGGCGAAGCACTCATCTACAAAAAAGAAAAAGAAGAAGGGTTTTATAGGACACCAATTGGTAAATAGTTTTATCTCCGCACTTCAAGAACTTGGCTCGAGCGATGTGGACATCGGAAGTGACGAAGATGAAGATGATTTGGCAAACTTATGCTTCATGGCGAGCGAGTCAAGTTCAAGTATGGAGGAGGCAGAACACAACAGCGACAATGAAGAGGTATGTCCTACTTGCAAAGAAATGTGTGATGCTATTTCTCGTGCCACTGTTATAGTTAAGAAAAAGGACAAAAAGCTTAGGGACAATGCTGTTAAAATTGAATCACTAGAATCTCAAATTAATCGTTTGAAATCTTTGATTCCTAGTGATGATTCTTGTTCCTCGTGTGATTTAATATATGAACAATTGTCCTCTCTAAGAAGTGCACATAACTCCACACTTAATAAACTTGAGTCAGAGATTGAAAAGAACAGAGAGTTTGTTGCACTTAATGATAAAAACTTGAAAGATGCTTGTTGTTCTACAATTGATTTGCATTGTTCTACTTGTGATGATCTTAATAAGAAACTACAAGATGCTATGAATGAAATTTCTGTATTGAACAATGCTTTATGTTCTCATGAAGTTAAGTATTGTTCCAATTGCAAACTAAAAGGAAAAATTTCATGTCAAAACTGTCTAGACTTTTCTAAGAAACTTGATGACATGAATAGAACACTAGAGTGATTTTATAATGGGAATAAGAATCTGAACTTGCTGTTGAATTCTTCTAAATCTTGCAGTGATAAAACTGATTTAGGTTTTGATTCCCATGCTCATGCCAAAGCACATCTATCTAAAGTTGTAAAGTCACTAGGAAGTGTTTTGATTAAAATAGTTCCTAAACAAAAAGAAGTGGTTTTTAAATATGCAGGAGTGTTGTCTCATTCGGTTTCAAATAAACATGTTGTCTGCTCATCTAGGCATGAACATAAAGTTAAATTTAATTGTACCTACTGTGGTAGAGATGGTCATGTCATAGATTTTTGTTATATACTAGCTAAGCAACAGAAAAAGGAAAGAATGATTGCTAGATCACATAACAACTGTGCAAAAACTGTTGCATGTGCTGAACCGAACGTTAGGAATATGCAACCTGCTGTAATGAGTCAAAAACATACAAAGTTTGCCTCCGGACCTACTGTTTTTAGTGCTACTCATGTAACACCTCGTAGGTCAGTAGTTGGGTACAAAAATTGTCAAACTTTGGCTCATAAACCTGCTGTTTTATCTCAGCCTTTGTGTGTTACTTCTGCTAGACGTCGTGTGACTCAGTACTGGATTCCTAAATGCCTTTTGACTAACCCCAGTATTGAGTCATCGATGTATTGTACTTCTATGTAGGTTACACGCTTGAGGAAGGAGAACATTTGGATTGTGGATTCAGGATGCTCACGCCACATGACCGATAACAAAGAATGGTTCTCCTCCCTCTCTTTTGTGTCACATGTAGAAAATGTTACTTTTACCGATAATTCTTCAACTCCTATAATTGCTAAGGGTTCGGTTAGAGTAAATAATCACTACACTTTAAAAGATGTGGCACTTGTTAAAAATTTGAAATACAACTTGCTTTCTGTTTCACAATTGCTAGATGAAAATCTGGAAATTATTTTCACTAAAAATTGTTGCAAGGTTGTAGATTAAAATAGTGAGCTCATTTTTAATATGTCTCGGTTTGGAAGAGTTTTCAAAGCTGATTCTGATATGTCATCCTCTAAGCACAGATATCTAGTTGCTAATGATTCAAAAGACTTATATTTTTGGCATCGTAGACTTGGTCACGTAGGCTTTGATCATCTCACACGTGTTAGTGCTCTTGATCGCATACGTGGGCTGCCTAAGCTTAAAGGGGACAAAGAAATTGTGTGCTCTTCTTGTAGACATGCTAAGATGGTTGCAGGTTCACATGCTCCTCTCACAATGACCATGACAACTTAACCGGATCAACTTTTGCACCTTGACACCGTAGGACCTTCACGTGTTCAATCCTTTAGAGCTAAATGGTATGTTCTTGCGATTGTTGATGACTATTCTAGATACTCTTGGGTTTATTTTATGGCATCTAAGAATGAAACTTTTAGTCACTTTAGAACCTTATTTCATAGATTATCAATTGATCACCTAGGATCTTTAAAAGCAATTAGAAGTGATAACGGAACCGAATTTAAAAATCGATCGTTTGATCACTTTTGTGCTGAAAATGGAATAGATAATCAATTTTCTTCACCATATGTACCTCAACAAAACGGTGTTGTAGAGAGAAAGAACAGAACCTTAGTTGAGATGGATAGGACTATGCTTGATAAATATCAAACTTCTAGAAAATTTTGGGCTGATGCAACTGCAACTGCTTGTTATTCTCAAATCATGTTTTCTTGCGTGCTAAGCTAGGTAAAACACCATATGAACATCGGTTTGGACATAGGCCTAGTGTCACACACTTTCGGGTCTTTGGTTGCAAATGCTTTGTTAAAAAACATGGTAATCTTGATAAATTTGAACCTAGATATGTTGATGACATGTTTCTTGGTTACCCATCTCATACTAGAGGCTACCGTGTGCTTTTACATGACACCAAAAAAATTGTGGAGACTTGTGAGGTTTCTTTTGATGAAGCTAGCCCAGGTACTAGCTCTAATATTGCAGAACCAGACCCATACCTGCAGGGGGAAAATATTTTCATCGAAGAAGATGAAGAAGTGATGCTGCTGCCCGAAAATTCAGGAGCTAATGACACTGTTCCAGCTCCTGATTTTGATTCACAACCAGCACTGACGACCATCATTGCTGGTCCGGATCATCATCAAGTCACAACACAAACAACAACAACAACCAAGCCTTTCTCCCAAGCCTGTTGGGGTCGGCTAGACATGAAACCCAATATCAATGAAATAAAAGAGAGGAAGAGATATAAGAACAAGGGAAAAAGAAAAAAAGAAAAAATAAGAAAAAATAAGAAAAAATAAAAAGAAAAAGAAAAAGAGAAAAGAGAAAAGAAAAAAGAAAAAAACAAGACTACGATTCTTGCACATGAATTGCTACTTTCCATGCAGTCCTATCATGAGCTAAGTCTCTGGATACATTCCAATCTCTCAAATCTCGTTTTACCACCTCCTCCCAGGTCAACCTTGGTCGTCCTCTACCCCTCCTAATATTTTCTCTACCTCTTAAAATCCCACTATTAACCGGTGCTTCTAGAGGTCTCCGTTGGATATGTCCAAACCACCTAAGTCGATGTTGGACTAACTTCTCTTCAATCGGCGCCACCCCTACCTTATCACGAATCGCCTCATTCCTTATTCGGTCTCTTCTCGTGTGCCCGCACATCCACCGTAGCATGCGCATCTCTGCGACACTCATTTGTTGGACATGTTGCCGTTTAGTTGGCCAACATTCCGCCCCATAGAGCATCGCGGGTCTAATCACCGTCCTATAGAACTTCCCTTTTAGCTTTTGTGGGACTTTCCTATCACATAGGATTCCAGAGGCTTGTCGCCATTTCATCCACCCTACCTTGATCCTGTGGCAAACATCCTCATCAATATCACCATTGCTTTGTAACATTGATCCTAAGTATCGGAAAGAGTCCCTTCTAGGTACTATTTGTCCTTGTAGACTAACATTTCCCTCTTCACGACCAACACCACTAAAGTCACACCTCATATACTCGGTTTTGGTCCTACTAAGTCTAAACCCCTTGGACTCTAAAGTTTGTCTCCATAACTCTAATTTCTTATCAACACCATCTCTAGTTTCATCTACCAGCACTACATCATCAGCAAAGAGCATGCACCAAGGGATATCCCCTTGTATATCCTTCGACACCTCATCCATCACCAAGGAAAAGATGTATGGGCTCAAAGCTGATCCTTGATGTAGTCCTACCATGATAGGAAATGCATCAGCCTCACTATCACTTACGCGCACACTTGTCCTAACATTATTGTACATATCCTTGATAAGGGTAATGTACTTTGTTGGCACTTTATGTTTCTCTAGTGCCCACCACATGACTGACCTTGGTATCTTGTCGTACGCCTTCTCCAAGTCGATGAACACCATATGCAAGTCCTTCTTCTGCTCCCTATATCTCTCCATAAGCTGACGAAGCAAGAAAATCGCCTCCATTGTAGACCTCCCAGGCATAAAACCAAACTGGTTTTTAGTGACATTGGTCACTTTCCTCAGGCGGTGTTCAATCACTCTCTCCTAAAGCTTCATAGTATGACTCATAAGCTTAATACCTCGATAATTAGTACAACTTTGAATATCTCCTTTATTTTTGAAGATAGGTACTAATATACTTTTCCTCCATTCTTCAGGCATCTTGTTTGACCAAAAAATGTGGTTGAATAGCTTTGTGAGCCATACTATTGCCACGTCCCCAAGACATCTCCACACCTCAATAGGGACATCGTCAGGGCCGAGGGCCTTTCCTCCTTTCATCCTTTTTAAGGCCTCCTTAACCTCAAACTCTTGTATTCTCCGCACGAACCGCCTATTGGAATCATCAAAGGAGTCATCCAACTCAACCATAGTGCTCCCATTCCCATCATTGAATAGCCCATTAAAGTAATCATGCCATCTATTCTTAATCTCTTCATCCTTCACTAGAATGCGGTCAGTCTCATCTTTGATGCATTTAACTTGATTGAGATCCCTCATCTTTCTCTCACGGATTTTTGCTACCTTGTATATGTCCTTTTCACCTTCTTTTGTCTCTAGTCTCTCATATAACTTATCATAGGCCTGTCCTCTTGCCTTACTCACAACCCGCCTTGCATTCTTCTTAGCCTCTTTGTACTTAAGCATGTTGCTTGCGTTTTTATCATTATGCCAACTCTTGTAACACTCCTTCTTCTCCTTAATGGCCTTTTGTACATCCTCATTCCACCACCAAGTGTCTTTATCTACAAGTTTCTTTCCCTTTGTCACACCGAACACCTCACTAGCTACCTTCCTAATGCAAGTTGCCATCTTCATCCACATACTATCTGCATCTTCATTTTCTGCCCAGGGTCCTTTTGTGATCACCGTATTTTTAAAGGATTCTTGTGATTCTCTCTTCAACTTCCACCACTTTGTTCTTGTGATTTTGACACCTTTGTCCCGCAAAGAACATGTATGGAAGCGAAAGTCAGCTACCACAAGCTTATGTTGTGTCACAACACACTCCCCCGGGATCACCTTACAATCTAGACACTCTCGTCTATCCTTTCTCCTAGTGAGGACAAAGTCAATCTGGCTAGAGTGTTGGGCACTACTAAAGGTCACTAGGTGAGATTGCCTCTTCCTAAAGAGGGTGTTAGCTATCAACAGATCATAGGCTACGGCAAAGTCTAGGATGTCCTTACCCTCTTGATTTCTATCGCCACATCCAAAACCTCCATGTACTCCCTCAAATCCTAGGTTAGTTGCACCCACATGACCATCGAGATCTCCCCCTAGTAGGAGTTTCTCGGTTATCGGTACACTACTAACCATATCCTCCAAGTCCTCCCAAGATTGCCTCTTAGCACTCATGTCGAGCCTAACTTGTGGGGCATAAGCACTAATGACGTTCAAGACAATGTCCCCAATTACTATCTTGATTAAGATGATCCTATCCCCTCGTCTTCGAACATCCACTACTCCATCCTTAAGACTCTTATCTATTAGAACACCTACGTCATTCCTAGTCCCAGCCGAACCAGAATACCAAAGCTTGAAACTGGTATTCTTGACTTCTCTCGCTTTTTTACCCGCCCATCTAGTCTCTTGTACACAAAGGATATTTACTCGTCTCCTAATGGCAACATCTACTAACTCACGTAGATTCCCCGTCAAGGATCCTACATTCCAACTACCCACCCGAAATCTATGTTCCTCGGCTAGCTTCCTTACGCTTTGCATCCGTCGAGTAAGATGCAAAGACCCTTGCTCACTTATCACTACATCCTCAAGTCACAAGTTCTTCAATTTGTGATAAACATGAAGAAGAAGAAGAAGGAGCTTGTGAATTGTCTACTCCCCTCCGGGTCCTCAAAAGTCATCCTCCACAACAAATGATTGGAAGCTTGCACGAACGAGTCACACGGTCCAGGTTTTGTGATCCAAACTCTCACGCTCATTCTGCATTTGTTTCCTCTTTGGAACTTAAAGAATCACACGCACTCACTAATGAATCTTGGATTGTTGCCATGCAAGAAGAGTTAGAAAATTTTGAAAGAAATAATGTTTGTAAACATGTACCTCCACCTCAAGGTCACACTCTAATCGGAACTAAATGGGTGTTTAAAAATAAACAAAGTGAGGATGGGGTTGTGGTTAGGAATAAGGCTAGGTTGGTTGCTCAAGGTTTCACACAAGTTCAAGGACTAGATTTTTATGAAACTTTTACTCCTGTTGCTAGATTAGAAGCCATAAGAATTTTGTTAGCATTTGCTGCATCTAAAGGTTTCAAGTTATATCAAATGGATGTTAAAAGTGCTTTTCTTAATGGCTACATAGATGAGGAGGTTTATGTCAAGCAACCACTAGGTTTTGAAAATCCAAATTTTCCCAGTCATGTTTACAAACTGTCCAAAGCCTTGTATGGTCTTAAACAAGCCCCTAGAGCATGGTATGACAGGTTAAAAACATTCTTACTTGAAAAGGGGTTTACCGTGGGCAAGGTTGATAAAACTCTTTTTGTGCTTAAGCATGGCAATAACTCATTATTCATTCAAGTGTATGTGGATGATATTATCTTTGGTTGTGCTTCTCATGATCTTGTGTCCAAGTTTTCAGCTATGATGAGTTCAGAATTTGAGATGAGTATGATGGGAGAACTCACATACTTTTTCAGGCTGCAAATCAAGCAAACAAGGAGGGTACTTTTGTGCATCAAACAAAGTATACAAGAGACCTTCTTAAGCGCTTCAACATGTACAAAAGCGAGTCTCTTCGGACACCAATGGGTACAGCAACGACACTTGAACTTGATGAAGATGGTGAACCCGTGGATCAAAAAGAATATAGAAGTATGATTGGATCACTTTTGTACCTCATAGCATCAAAACCGGACATACAATTCAGTGTATGTCTTTGTGCATGATTTCAAGCTTCCCCATGTGCTTCACATCGTCAAGCCGTCAGAAAAATTCTCAGGTACTTACATGGAACTCAAGAATTTGGGATTTTTCTTCCTTCTTCCTCAACCGTTACTTTGAAAGCTTTTTCGGATGCTGATTTTGAGGGTTGTGGAATTGATACGAAAAGTACTTCGGGTACTTGTCATTTTCTTGGTAATTCACTTGTTGCTTGTTCCTCTAGAAAACAAAACTCAGTTGCACAATCCACAGCCGAATCTGAATATGTAGCTGCTGATAGCGCTTGCTCGCAAATTCTTTCGATTGTTCAAACACTTCAGGACTATGGGGTTGATATAGATAGTGTTCCACTATTTTGTGATAACACTAATGCCATTTGCATTGATAGAAACCCCGTGCAACATTCGACAACAAAGCACATTGACATTAGGTATCACTTTCTCCGTGATAATGTTGAAAAAGGAAACATTGTGCTTCACCATGTAGATACCGAACAACAATTGGCTGACATTTTTATAAAACCTTTGGATTTCACTCATTTTTGTTTTATTCGTAGTGAAATAGGGGTTATGCATCCTCATGGCTTAAATTGAGGGGGAGTTTTAAAACATGGGAAGTCTATGTGTGAATCTGAATTTAAAATAATATGAGCATAGTATTTCATACATATATGACTTTGTGATTCCTTTTAAATGGTGAAAGTTCTTACTACATTACTTATGTTATACATTTTGTAGTTTTTGTCATGACTAGTAATTGGAATAATTATTTACACTAAATCAGGTCATGATCTAACTTTCCTGCTGTTTTAAACTTGTTGTGTGCTCACATGTGCTTTTAATAATGAAAAAATAATCAATCAACTAGTCACATGTTGAGGTTTTATGTTCAAATGAAAAATTGATAAAAAGATCAAGAGAATATGCATGCATCGCACTTCTTCTTTTGAGATGGCTTATCATTGCACTTAGACATGAACTTGGAAGAAGTTGTGTATGACTAAAACCATGTCCTTAAGCTTCTGATTGTCAAATGACATAGGCTTGGCTTGGTTGGTTAGAATAAGGCTGATGCGGCATATAATCTCTTGCAAATGTCATATGATCTGAATTTGTGCTTTGAAAAATAATTAAAATGCAGCAACAAGTGTCATGCTTTCAGGTCTTGACATAGTTAAGTTTGTGATATCATGACTTGCTTAAATTGAATATTACACTTGATCTCTACCATGGCTTACACTACTTTATGTATCTCATTGATGTGATAGTGTAAGTTACTTGATAGTATGGCTTGGATGAGTTTTGTTTTATATGTCTATGTTATAAATATGCTCATAACAATTAAAATTTCTCTTTTGAACCTTGCTGAATACATTGTCAAAGGGGGAGAAATTGATCACACATTGCACGATTCGCAAGTGTTTTGGCACGATTCTTCTCAGGGGGAGAATTTTTGTTTTTCTTCTCATTTTATTTCTGATTTACAAAGGGGGAGAAATACAGATAGGGGGGAGTTTTTATTTCAAAATTTATTTCTCATTTGATTGTTTTCAAAACTTTTCATGTGAATAAGCCAATGTTCGGATTTTAAGTGGTGTTGCCAATGCATTCATCAAGGGGGAGATTGTGAGACCTATGTGTGCTGAATACATTGGCTATGACGATAAAAGTTTTGAATTCTGCCAAAACACTCTTTTTGTCAAGGTTCGACTCTAGGTCTAAGCTCCGACAAGATCCGACGTAAGGTCCGACTTGCTATGGCTAGGTCCGACATGTGTTTGGTTAGCTCTGGCGGTAGGTCCGACTAGCTTTGGTAAGTTCCGGTGCTAGGTTCTGATAGCTTCGGTAAGCTCTGGCTCAAGGTCCGGTTAGCTTTGGCAAGGTCCGGACCTAAATCGCAATGGTTCTGTTTTTACCATGCAAATGTTTCGAACTTGCTTTACATCTATGGAAAGTTTGCTTGGTATTTTTTT
This sequence comes from Neostapfia colusana, assembly GCA_030760725.1. Lineage (NCBI taxonomy): Eukaryota > Viridiplantae > Streptophyta > Magnoliopsida > Poales > Poaceae > Neostapfia > Neostapfia colusana. The sequence continues at coordinate 26,843,469 of JASWHV010000011.1, forward strand.
ACTAAGTTTTATGAAGTGTTATGGTTGTTTACGGTGGTTAACATTTTGCTATGGTTTGCAACATGCTTATGTGAGGTGTTCACGTGAGGTGTTGTGGTTTTCGGAACTAACTTGAGTCAAGTCACGGACTTGTGCTCGAAAGTATTGGTTGTTTATTCATGTGCAGGTGTTGCTTGAGTTCAAGATATGGCTGGTGACCGGATCCATTGAACTAGTCTTAGGGAGAAGATGAGGTTCAACAACCAAGTTCGGGAAGAATTGTGGTTGAGTTGATCGGGAGGTCGCGCAGCATGTTTGGATCAAGAACAGTGCATATGAAGGTATCGTGGATGTCATTGGAAGGTGTTTACACATGTGCAAGAAGTGCACGGATGTGGCAACATGGTTCCAAGGCGTGATTAAGAGATGTGGACGTAAAGAATTGGTAGGAAAGGTCCAACCAGCTTGATTATGGACTCAGGCTGCGGCCGAGTCGGTTATGGCTCAAATATGGAAAGATTTGAGTTGGTTATGATAGGATTTCATGTGGGACATGAAGTTGAGTTGTTTTAGGAATGTAGGATACGTTCTTAAGGTGTTTGTAAGTCTTAAGATTGCTTCTATCTGCGTATAGAAGAGTATTGAGCAGTTATGGAAAGTTTCGATTCAGAAACTGAGTAGGATTAGAGTCCTAGTTTGAATTGGGTTGGCCTCCGGGCTGGTTATATAAGCAAGGGAGGCCAGAGCTTGTGAATGACCTTGGGCTTTTCCTCTTATGATTTGATCAATAAAATTCGTAATTTAGAGGAGCTTTTGTGCCTTGTTTGTCTGACTTGTTTTTGTCAAGTCTTTCTCGTCGAGTTTCTGGACAGCACAACAGTGCTTCGGTGTTTTGATCATAACTCGAGTTTGACAGATCCAATTGACGTGATTATTTTTGGGTTGTCTTCAAAACTTGATTATCTATCATTTTTGAAAATTTCACGGTCATTAGATTTGTAGTTTCTGATCTACATGAGTTCCTTTGCAGTGTTGCAGATCTGGTTTTTACTCGAGTAGAATAGATTGACCCTCGTTTGATCTTTCGATCATAACTTGAGTTTTTCTTGACAGATTTCCGTGATTCTTGTTGTCGTATCTTCGTGACTTGATTCTCTATAATATATACCACTTTTATCATGGTTGAACACATTTAGATCATTTGCATACATGGTTTTTTTAACAGATCAATTTTCTGCTGAGGGGTTTTTTGTTGCTTCGCTAAAAAGTTTAAATCTACAATTCACCCCCCTCTGGTAGCTTTTCACGTGCTCTTCGATCCTACAGGTGTCAAACGCCATGATCACCAGTAATGGCACCCAGTTCATGGGGAGAAAATTCCTCGAGTTCTGCGACAGCTTCTACATCTGGATCGATTGGGCCTCGGTGGCCCACCCATGAATCAATGGACAGGTGGAGCAGGCAAACAGCCTGATCCTGCTAGGACTCAAGCATCGCATCTTCGACCGCCTAAGCAGATGCATTGGGTGTTGGGCCACCAAACTACCGTCCGTGTTGTGGAGCCTGCGCACCACACCCAACCACTCCACCGGTTTCTCGCCCTTCTTCATGGTGTACGGTTCGGAAGTCGTCCTACCAACCGAGCTGGAGTACGGCTCGCCCCGAACCAAATCATACGAAGAAACCCGATCCGAGCAGGCAAGGCAGGACTCCGTCGACCAGATCGACGAGGCCCGCGATGTCACGCTCTTGTGATCGGCCAAAAACCAACAGTGCTACGGCGCTACCACGAGCGGCGGGTCAACCCTCCAGCCCTCCAAGCAAGGGATCTAGTCCTCCGAAGGATCCAGACCAATAAAGACAGGCACAAGCTTTCTTCCCCATGGGAGGGCCCGTACATCGTCACGACTGTCCTCCGACCCAGTGCCTACTGTCTGGCCGACATCGATGGCAATCCCCTCCCCAACGCATGGAACATAGAGCAACTCAGGCGATTCTATGCATAAGAATGTCGAGTCCCGCACATCCCGACCGGTCTCAAGAGTGCTGCACGGCAGGAAGAATCGATCTCCTGCCCCACGACGCTCGGGGGCTACACGGCCACACAAGGCCCGAAGGTTCGTACCAAGATGATTGGCTCTCCCCGAGTCGTGTGACCTACGGCTAAGGGGCAATGAGAACCCCGAACAAAGCTACGGTCCGAGCAAGAAAGGAAGGCAACTACTCAAACCACGAGAGATCCGAAGACTCGAACGAAAAAAGCCCGCTCCTACCGAGCCGTGCAATCTACGGCCAAAGGACAACGAAAACCCTAAGTGAAGCCCAAGTGAGTCACGTTAGGCAAGGTACCAGGACTCCTTCTCGAATCACAGAACTTACGGCTAAGGGGCAACGAAAGCTCTAGAAGAGGCTACGGTTCAAGCGATCCAGAGGAAGCAAGCAACAAGCAAAAAAGATAAGACAAAAGCCCGGTCCTTTTTCTTCATTCCTTAAAAACCTCCCAAAAGAATTAATACAAATGAAAAGGAAAAAATACAAGACTACAGGTGGACTACCCAGGCCTCTGCCTTTCCATCTATTCCATCTGCTGGATGCAGTCATCAGGGACCATCTCCTGCAGAGACCGGACCGCCGGCTCGACCCTTCTAAGGAACTCCCAGAGCTCCGCATTGGAGGGGCCATCGGTGAAATCTTCTCCCAAGGCCTCGAGGTTGACCTCCGGTTAGTGCAACAGCACCACACCTAGGGCCATCCGAGCTCTGCAGATGGCCCTGGCGCCCCCGTAGGACAACAGACAGGTCGCCATCCAATCCACGACTGACGACAGCTCTGCCCTGAGCCTCTTCTCCAAAACTCTCCAAGCACCAAATGACAAATGAAGCTCCCGGCATCAAGAAGGTTGTCAAGACTCGACCGAAGCCCCGATGGAGTTCTTGTCCGAGGAGGCCCCCTCAGTAAGGCCTATGGTCAGATCGCAGGCAGTAGTCAAAGCAGCACGAATCTCCCACAGATCCACCTAGACCTCGGAGAGCCGACAATGAAGACCCATGAGCTCTGTGTGCCGATCGCAAAGCTTCCTCTCCACCTCAACCAGAAGACCCTTCATCTCTAAAAGAAACGACACAGGATGAGCACAAAGATGCCAAGAGAGATTGCAAGGATGAAAAGAAGACCTACCGGAGAGTTGACGATCTGTCACAATCACTGTGTCCCGAGCTACCCGAGCCTCCTTGGCACTGTCTTTCATGGCCACCGGCACGCTGGACGCCACATCCAAAGCGGCCCGGGCTTTCTCCCGAGCCCCCACGAGCTCGGCATCAGCCGCTGTCGCCCTAGCGATCGCAGCTGCCTTCTCCTCAGCAGCTGTCATGGCCTCCGTGCGGACTTGTTGAAGCTCCGCCCGCGCCGCCGCCAGTTCAGATTTCGCCTCCGCTCGACAGGGTTCACTCTCCCAAGCAAGTCGTGACTTCTCGGCCGCCCACCGGACCAGCCCTGCAAAGGTCAGGAAGAGCTCAAGGTAAAACAAAATGCCTGACAGAAAAGGTGGAAGCAAGAACCAATATCCTCACCCGACCACTAGGAGCCACCCTCTGAAGTCGATCGAGCACGCCGCCCACATGCTCGTACCTGGTTACGATGCTTTCCCGAGTGGCAGCAAGCTCGGTGCAAGAGCTCGAGACGTCCTTGCAAGCCCGCTCACACGTTGCAAGCTCAGATAGTGACATGTCTAGAGTTAGGGCGGGGCCACCTTGGTTGGCCGCTAACGTCGGCCCCTCTACGTTGGGAGCAGGAATCTCACAGGTGGGGCCGGAACCGTCTAAACCGGACTCCACGACAGGCGACCCCCGAAGCCAAGCCCCGGAAGGAAGAATGGATCCCTCCAGAATAGCGACCGAAGCTGGATCCTGGGTGGACTCGGTTCCAACCGCCCCAAGAATCGGCAAAGGGCTTGCTTCCGGAAGAACGCACGGAACCGGGGCCAACTCCTCACTGGCCACCCCACCATCAGGCACAACTTGTGGTAGAGAGGCCGAGTCCCCTAGCATCATCTCGACCTAAGAAGAGGCGAGAGGTAGCAATGCAAGGCCCGCCGGCTGACTCGGCGGCGTCTGCAACCAGGAACCTAACCGATCTCGGGTCCACAGAGGCGACCGCAGGAGAGAGTGACCGTTCCCGCCCAATGACTGGTGTCGGGCGAACCGCCTCCGCTGGCTTCTCAACCGGAATGCCGATGCCTTGGTCCAACTTCCTGCATCATAAGAAACAGTGAGGAGTCCGCATGGCCTCACCTCCCAATGCCATTGTGACAAGAATGAAGCCCATACCTTTTGGAGCGGTGCAATATCGCCCCAACCTCAACTTCTGAGCCGGAATCGGACCCAATGGGATGGATAGCGCCCCTCTCGCCTTCCTCTTCCTCAGTACCTGACCGGGAGCGCATCCGGACACCCGGACTCGGGCAGCATCCTGAGCCGGGGATGACCCGCACAGGTCAACATGCGGACGAGCGGGTCTGTCGCCAGGGGGCACGGTGAGGGAAGCATCATCCGCCAATACCACCCACGTAAGTTCCTTCATCCTCGCCCCTATCTCCGAGGATGAGAGCTCCACCTCCGACTCCCTCATCGGGTCCGTTTGGCCAAAATACTCCCACATCGGGTGTCCCCGGACCAGAACGGGCTGGAGCCTTCGCTCCACGAAGACACGGAGAAGGGCTGTGCCGGTTAGGCCCCTGCCCTAAAGATTCTCTAGCCGAGCGAAAAGTGGCGCCAACGCGGCTGCCTCACTGTTGGAGACGCCCTCATGCCAGGAGGGCTTCGGTACCGGAGGGATGCCGGTGAAGCATGGAAGTTCCGTCGCCGCGTTCTGGATGTAGAACCTTCCCTGATGCCATCCCTTGAGCGACGACCAAAGAGGGGCGGTGAAGTAGCACGTCTGCTGTGTGTGGAGTTGAATGCAGGCACCGCCGAAGTTGGGGAGCGGAGAGTCGTTCGCTGAAGCCTGCCCCCAAAAGAAAAATCTCCACAAGCTCGGATCTGGATCCACCTTTAGAAAGGCTTCGCATATGGTGATGAACACCGACATGTGGAGGATCCCATTTGGTGTCAGTTGATGAAGCTTGACGCTGTACTCCCCGAGGAGTACTCCCTGAGGATCCGCTAGAAGAAGGGGTGCACCGGAATCCTGAATCCCCGCCCATGGAATGCGAAGAAGGGCACGACTTCATCATCACGTGGCATGGGTACGCTCTCCCCCTCGGCAAGACGAACGGAGTGAGCTTCCCTTCATGAAAGCAGCCCGCACGCGGCGTAAAAGATTTGGCTAGGACTCGCACGGGAAGTAGGTGAAAGACGGTACTAGGGGGGCATATAAAGCCGCTGAAGCGGCGCACAGCCTGACAACCGTCAGGGAACAGACGACCACGCAGGCTCCCTTGAAACCAATGCCGCTTCAGTCTAATCAAATGCTCCCAGATTAAAACCGACCCTGTGGCCTGGGAATCGAGTCGAGCGGCGTCTCCTCAATCCCCCACATTGAAGATATCCCGACGACGCAAGGGCCCAGCCGGGCAGCGTCTTTTCAGCTTCACAGCTTAAGACCGCACCTGCGGCGCGAGAGTTGAGTCAAGTGGTGCCTCCTCAGCCCCGCTGGACACAGACGACAACGCAACCGGGAGAAGGAAGGTTAGTCCCCAGCCCACGTTACAGGTTTGATAAGTCCCGGTTCCGTAGGCTGGCCTACAAAAGCCTCTGAGGCTGCCCGGGGCGCCCATGAGTGAGGGGCAAGCGATGCAAGGCGGTCCATGATAGAGACAACCTCGGGAAGGGTGAATCGGCCCGACGCCTCTAAGTTTCTGCAGCCGAGTCCCATCCCCGTGAGCCGAGGTAACCTTTCGAGGGGTCAGCAATTAGTCACCCGAGCTAACGACGAGCTCGGGAAACACGCGCTCACCTCGAGCAGGGATCTAATGAAACCAGGGCATCGAGCCCCGACCAGAAAGCCCCTGGTGCGAAACAAGGCCAATGGTTCCAACTGCCCAAACGAACAGGGCGGACAGGTTTCACTCGGTTCTACCCAGTAGACAACTCACTGGGCCCAGGGGATTGACCATCGAAGAAAGCCCCCGGTTGACCCAACCCCTCGAATCATGCACAGTTCATGGATGGGGGGCAAGGCGAACTCGCCATGACGACAACCTGCCCCCCCCCCCAAAGAGGGCATGGGGGCTCACCGTAGGGCCCCATGGGAACGACCGAAGTTCGTGACCATCCTCCGAAGGTCCATTCATCTTGGCCATGAAAGTTAAACCAAGTACTAACGGTCATTTTCTTTGTTCTTAGTTATGCAGGATCGGAGCTGACGGGTTGTGACGGTCCGAAATCCGTACATCCCAGGATCTCAGAGGGTGGTGCCACACGATGCGACACCCGACAGCACACATCATAAGGAAACCATAGTATTACACTGAAAACATACTGAATTTGTACGAAGTAGTACAAGCCTTCAGTTTACACCTATTTACAGAGTTTACTACAGCAGAAGATAATTATACAACTCACGCCAACACCTAACTAGCAAAAGTTGCTTGTCCAGCCCTATGGACAACCCACACTAGCTGCACTCTACCTCAGCGCGGCGTGTACGGCTCCCACTCAGCCGTAGTCCCCGGCCCTCGCCGGTGGACTCATACTCCGAGTCTGTGGGGTACTCCTCACCTGCAAACACTTATAGTAGCAACCGTGAGCACGATGGCTCAGCAAGGCTTAACCGACTTTCCTACACATGAAACTCTACATGCAGGTCATACAAAGATAGGATGTTAACTTGCAGCAAAGGACACGCCTACAAGTTCATCCTTAATCCACCTTTTAGCCACAAGTTAACAGTTCATGAATCTTAAATTTAGTGAGCATTATTTGGTGGCACACATGTAGCAATACAAGTTATTCATAACAGCAATATAAAATCAAATCATTCCATATTTTATCTACGTCACGACACAGTGAACAAGCGGTACTCATAACCGCGAGGGACGGCAAATCGACTCATTGTACACCTGCAGGGATACCCGAATAGCACGTCATGTACGCCCACCCGTGGAGCTGCACAGCACGCTCACTCGATGTCGTACGGAACAACCTTTCACCAAACAGCCCAAACGTCGAACCGGTCCCACCCAAACGGACAGGAGGTTCCCCTACACGGAGATCTCTCTATGTACGTTAGCGGATTTCCACCTTGCTGCCCTCAACCTACACCTATAAATCGGTGCGTTATGCCTCGATGCCCGGAGGTATAGGTTACATCAGTTTATCGGACCCCATATATCCGATATGCCTTCGGTACATTCAAACTTGTTCAGCGGGGCCACACACGGATCGGTCCTCAATCAACACTGGCAGGCCTACGCCCACAAGACTTCCTCTTATTGCGTCCTATCCCCTGCCTAGTCTCATTTTCTTACTAAAGTGATCTCACATCTCGAACCCATCCCGTGTGTGACAATCCCTATACTCACGAGTAGATTCCAACTACTCGACTTGTACCGAAGTCTATCAACATTAAGTCAAACATGATCTACTCGAGGACTTAGACACTACCTTCATTCTCTTTGGAATATTCTGGTTATGCAATTGGGGTTTCATCCATCCTACACCTAATGCACATACATACTCCAAGCTAAGTGAGTATAAAGCAAAACTTCATAAAACTTGTTGAAAATGCAAACCGGGGCTTTCCTTGTTGCTACTGGTCAGGGTTTAAGGTCTCTTCCGGAGGTATGAAGTCAAGGATCTCCGGGATCTCCTGGCGTTCAGCGACTACACGTAAGCAATTTAACGATATGTCAATTTAAGTGCAATGTGTTGAATTAATATATAAATACCATAACTCTAACTAGACATCCCAATTGGCTCTGAAAATTTTACTGAGGCTTGGTGAGAACCTACTGAGAGACTTGACCAAATTTCATTTGAAACAAAGCTCATTTGAGCTCTGCACAAATAAAAGTCTAAATGGTCATTAACTAGAGCTTCTATGGATTTCCAGGGATTTTCATAGGTCAAACCATTACTTTCTGGAAACTAGAGTTTGAGAGGGTTCTAATGGAATTGGTTTCATGTAATTTGAAGAATCCTATAGAAATTTATGCCCTAATCAAGATTGGAGAAAATTCTAAGAAAATGTTTCTGTACATTTTTCTATTTTCTCAGGGCAGTTCACTTAATCACACCATTAGGGGGACTAAATGAACTTGGATGGATCTGAAATTTTGCAGGTGACTCAAGGATTTTCAACTGAACATCCTAGCCAAAATTCAGAATTTTCCACAAAGGAAATCGCCAGATAAAATTCCCAACAGTTTAAATTTAGGGAATTAATTATGGAAAAAGAATAAGTTTCATGAGCTGAAACTTGTTTTGCTGGATCGTACTCTAAGGGCTGAATCCAACATAATTTGGTTCACTAAATTTGGACAATTCTACACAAAGTTATGAATTTCTAAAATTTGGGTTGATTCCTGAATTATTTTTCTAAAGAAAATCTCTTCCTGCGCCTTAACAGAACAGTGGGGCCCATGCATTTAATTTATACTAACCGCGTGCGCGCACTTAGCGCTGTGGCTGACACGGAACCCGTGCCCTTCATCTACCTCGCGACGCCACCACCCCGAGCTGCCGGAGCTCCGGCGAGGTCGGCGTTCCCGGCGACGGTGAAACTCGCCGCCCCCACCTAACTTCGGATGCTGAACACGCTGGACACCTTGCTGCCACCGGCTAACCGCTGTAGCTCACTGGCGACGAGCGTTATGCCACTGTGCCCCCTCAGCAACGTGTTCCCGTCATTCCGACCACCCCCTTCCCGCGCTAATCGCGTCACCATGTCCAGGGCAGCCTCGGGAAGCTCGGCATGACCTCGGTTGGGACCCAAACAGCCGGCAAACCGGACCTAACCGGTGACCCTCTCTTCCACCGAACTGTTTCTCGGTGAAACTAGGGTTCCGGTGGGTCTTTCTTACTGGTTCTTGCTCGAGGAGAAGCGCAAGTATGTCTAGAGCGTGTTTGAGCTGCAGCTCGACTGGTGGTTTCCTCTGTGCAACGAATTTCGCCATCGACCGATCGCTAACCCTAATGCACACTGTGGAGGGAAACTAGGAATTCTAGCTCTACACTGCTTGAAACGGCAAACGGTTTCCTCCTACAGCTTCCTCACAAGCAGGTGCACCTTTTCTTCTCTGGTGGCGGTGCGTGAAGCAGACGGGATCGGCCGGTCGCCGGTGATCAGAGAGCGGCGGCGAGGAGTTGGGTTGCGGGAGCCACGAGTGGTGTGCGTGAGCGTCGTTTCAGCTTGGGCACGACGAAAACGACCAATCGCTGTGTCATGCTGGCGTTGTGACTCGCTGTTTTCACCGTGCGGTGGCATTTCCTTCGGCGAGCTGGGCTGCACGCTGCTCTGCTGCGTTTACTCGCAGGGCACTGAGTCGGTTCAGTGAAAACAGTCTCTGTCAAGTGGGTCCCTCCCCCTCTAAATATTTTTTATTTCTTGCTGCAAATATCCCAGCTACTGACACTTAAATGGGAGACTTCACTCCCAAGTCATGTGTTGAATTTGAATTCCTCAGATTTGAGCTGGGTTAGCTAAATTCGAATCATACTTGAATTTGAAATTTAAATTCAGTTTTGAATTAACCCAAATATAGCTCCCGACAAGATGAACTCCAATGGGGATGAAAATTGGTGGACTAACTCAGAAAAATGTGCTGAGTTTGAATATGAAGTCAACTTTTGAATCGAAGTGATGAAAGTAGCTGAAATTCGAATTTGCATTCAAATTAGCCCTTTTTACAAATGTCTCCAAAAGTGGCTCAAAAGGGCTTGGATTTGCATGAAACTTGGCCTGAGCATTCCCAAGAAAGTTTAGGTTCCAATGGTAAGCTCAGCATCTTATGTTTATAGGTGTGAGCTCCTACTTTTTGGAGTTATGTGTTTTTCCTCTAATCCACCTCTTGATGGTGTTTCCTTGCTCTTCACAAATATTCATGAGACTTCCACAAAATGAGCTGTGGTGTGGTGATGTGATGAACACTCTAGCAAGTAAATTCTTGGGCTTTTACACCGGTGTTCACCCTCTGATCAATCAACAGAATCGAACAGAGGCTTGGGGGCTACTGACGTGGTTCCCGACCCCGACCCCCTAGGGGAAAGCGGTGAGTTTCCCCTTGGGGCCCCAAGAAAGGAAAAGGCTCGAGCCTGAGCTCAGAAGGAGATAAAGCAGACAAGATAGGGGTCCTGACCGCAACCTCTGGGAGGAATAGCAAGGCCCCCAGTCGGGGCTCAGGCAAAGGGAAGACCCCAAAGAGGAAGCCCGAGCCTGATCTCAGGTAGGTGAAGAGTGGGTGGCCTCAAATGCGGAGCAGGCGCCAAAGTGACCAAGTGGGTGGGTACTCGAGTGCCTTCCCTGCCGAGAGCATTGAAGGCCCATCCCATCCAACGGAACAGATGAGGAGGGATACGTGGGGCGCACATGCATACCCATATGGTTTACCAAGGTGACAAGAATGGAGTAGGCGGGGTGGCGAACTCCCGATGCGGCAACTCCATCAAGTACTCTGGCCAAAGTACTGCGAGACAGCCGTCCCTGTACCCATGACCTCCTTCCCACTTGTAATAAGAGAGATGGATAGAGCGAGTATAAAGAGAGGAGTCGATTGACTCTCTGGACGGGCTCTCACAATTGTAAGAGAACCACCCCCATTCTTAAGAAAGAACAGCGAGATATCCCAGACTGTACATAGGGCACCTTGCCAGAACCAGTATAATTCCACTGTGTTCTTAGCTATGCCATCTCGAGGACGAACGCGTGGTACATTAGTTACTAGTCGAAAATCTGAACACCGACAAGGTGTGCACATGTGCAAGGAGTGCCTGGACCTGGCAACATGGTTCCATGTTGTGGTTAAGGTGTTTGAACATGTGTCAAGGATGCAACAAGTTTGTTGCATGATTCCAGCAAGTTCTGATGTAAAAAGTAAGTTTAAGTTAGGTTTAGACTTGAATCCGAGTTGATGTCTGAATCAGGTGGATTCGGACATGCGTTTTCTTAGAAAATCAGGTTGTTTTGGCTAGAAAACAGTTGATTCTGAGTTGATTGCAAGTTCAGGCTGGAGGATCCAAGTTAAGATCAGATTTTGAGTTTTTTGTGTTCATAAATCTTGTGGCTGCATCCAAAGAGTTTTGGAAGGTTAGGATTCTGATCTATGTGACAATGGATATAGTACAAGTAGGTTAGTAGGTGCACTAATTGAACAGTACTCCTTTGGAGGTGTACTTGGCTGCGATGGAGGCAACTCTGTAGCTGGATTTCATGTGTTTTTATGAGTAAAAATTGTTGTTTGTGCCGAGCATTTGCGTTGTCATCATCTGAGTCATTTTATTCAAGTTTTGCCCACTGATTTCGCTCATATTGATGTTGCTTCACTCTTTTGGCCATAACTTTCATTATACCCATTTCATTGATGTGATTCTTTATGTGTTAGCTTCAGAACTTAATTTTCTATCATTTGTGAAGATTTCTAGGTCAATGGAGTCATGTTTCACATGTCGCTCGAGATATTTTGCAGCACTACATATTGGATATTTGCTCTAGTAGATTAGACCAGTCTTTGTTTCATTAGCTTCCTAACTCGTTTCTCTACTTTCTCTAGAATTTTGATCACATTTGATGTCAGAGAATCTACTCGCACACGCATATTTTTTCAGACAGATTAGTTTTTGTTTGAGGGGTCAAGTCTTCTATTAAAATGTTTGCATCCTATATCATTCACCCCCTACCCCCTCTGATAGCTGGTCTCGTGTCTTTCAATTCTACAATAACGGTAAGAGGTATGGGTCTACAGCAGAAGGTTCATCAGTTGAATAAATAAATACAAATAAATCACAATAGGCACAAATACTAATGCTGGAAGTTCATGCTCCAAGCAAAACATCTTCATTAGAGCCTCATGAGAGCAGGTGCCTTCTAGAGAGTCGACACATAGCATTCTAACCTGGGCATTGAGCTTTCACAAGGGGTAGCTCATCTTCATTAATCCAGGCAACGTCGGAGGATCCTATATATTTCCACATGGGGAATAGTCTTTTGATCCAGGTGAACACTAGGTCAACTCGAGATATTCCTAGTTTTCTCAATCCAAAGACCTTGCTAGCCTGTTGCTCGACCTCCTGCATATCGAAGTTGTCCATATTGTTTATTCGACTGTGCATGTCATCATCCGAGTAGGGTGGCAGCCCATAATGATGCTTTTCCATGGGTTCTCCTTGAACGTAGAACCATTGGGTCTCTCATCCATGAGTCAGAGTCCAAAGATTTTTATGTTGAAGTACTGTTGATGATCGTTAAGTACCAATTTCGACCGTCAATATAACTAAATTATGTGAAGGGATGAATATTTCTTGCATGCATTATCCTTACAAATAACTAAAGTAGTTCCACTTATACTTGGAAAGAATTGTGCATCCAGGAAATACATGCAAAATTGAGGAGGATTTAGGGGAGCAATCCTAAATTATACACTTGCAGGCAATCAGAGGATGACATGTGGCAGTGTTGATGGTCCTTGTCATATTTGACCATCAAATCACCTCATAAAATGGATAAAATGAGAATACAACATAGTGGTAGGGGTTAAATACTAACCATTACTACAAGTTTTAGTGTCTATTTGCATGTTGGTGAATTATAAAAAAATAATGAGGATTGCAGGGACCAATCCTAAAAACAAGTTTCCAACTAATCAGGAGTCGCCACGTGGCAACACATGGATTCATAGACCCATTCTCAGGCTTATACAAAGGAATCCAAAGGCAATTCATGCAGGGAGAACCAGGGCCCACCTGCCAGTCTCCAGGAGAAGGCACACGACAAAACGGACACGTGGGAGATCGGCCGAACCCCTTGTCCGGTCGACCCTTTCTTGCCCCCAAACTCGGTCTCCTTCCACGTGTCGACTCCCTGTGGCTCCCTGAGTGCGGTGGTTACTGATTCTCATGCATATTTGGGCAGGAACCTATGAATTTACACGGTTGGTTTAGCACCAAAAATGTGAGGGAAATTAAAATTTCTAAACTCGTTTGCCACTTGCCATACACATATGACACTAGTGCAAATTCAAATACGAAATTTTCTCCAAAGTTTGTCAAATTGAAAATTGGATTCCACCAATGTGTTCAACACCTTTGAAATAGCACCACGGCCAAAAGTCAGTTTATTTGGGCTGGGTTTGCTATGGATTTGAATCAATGGAAGGGGAGGGGTTCAAATCCTAATTCAAATATCTAAATGCCAATCAAATTCCACAGCCAAAAGTCAATTCAGCTGAATTCAAATTTTAATCCATGACTTGGTGTGGAAGTATGGCTTTTAATTGTGAGTAGCTGAGATAAAAAAATCAGTGATAAATTGAATAAAAAGTGGAGGGAGTGGGACCCATCAGTCAACCACAATAGAGAACAGTCGGTTTCCCAATTTTCTCCCGGCACGGCTGGCCGAGGCAACGGTGCCGACGTGCCCTCCACCTCACACCGCGCCTCCTCCACGTCTTAAGCCACAGCTGAGAGCACCGGACACTCTACCTCACTCGTTCATCGCTTCACCGAGCCGCTGAGCACCGAGCGCACGAGAGAAAGAGCATCCACCAGCGACACACTCATGCTGCCTCTAAGCTCAATCATGAACCGGCGATTTCAGCCATGCCAAACCCCACTGAGAAGCAAAACAGAGTCTTGAGCTCGTCCTCGGCATCTCCAACGCGAGAACGATTGACTTCCTTCGGCGGTCCGAAGTCTGACGCCTCCTCAGTTCTCCGTCGACCCGACGACTCACAGCCTCTCCCGACCAAGCAATGATGCCGAGAGGTTGGTAGCCCAGTCTAGTTGCTCTCTCCGTGCCACCTCCTAGCTTCTTGCGCCTTAGACGACGAATTTTCAACTCTAGTTTCGGCGGTTCTTTAGAACACCGAGAGATCTTCGGAGAAATTTATCGTGATCCGAGTAGCTCCACGGTATCTGAGCCTAGGGTAGCTCCCCACACCCTTGCGAGTTTCTCCGAAGACCTAGCCGTCCAAATGATCACGTAGAGGTGCCGAAAACCAAATTTTTATCACCACCGCCATTTTGCAGGCTCGGGTCACCGGTGAGGTCCCATCTCTGGTGGTTTTCACGGAGGATGAGATGCAGGTCGAGGTCGGCCATACATCACTGCTGCTTTTGGAGCAAACCCTAACTCGAATGATCAACTCCCGAATGAGTACAAGGTCGCCAAAGTTGAGTTCGACATGGTCGCTGGTGCACGCACTGTTCTGGACGCAGTCACACCCAACCGACCCCACCATCGTGTTCAGCGTGGTGGAAAACTCACAGGCGGCAAGTTTCATGGACCCGACCTACCGGGAAGGTGGTTCCAGCGAGGTGCCGCCGCGGCTCCGGCGAGGGGCGCCGCCCGGGCGGGAGGTAGACCAAGGGGGGCCAGTTCCACCTGTCAGCCTCTATTTCCTCACGGGGATCGGGTTGCGGCCGGGATCGGGTGCGGCTGCGCGGGTAAAGCCCCGTGGGCTCCCGTGTACCCGATATATCACTGGCCCAGTTCAAACAGTGGGCCCGGGTTCAGAGATTTAAATTTTTCTCGAATTTCAGATTTGGGCTGAACTTTGAAACCCCATAACTTTCTGTAGGATTTTCTAAAATTTGTGAAACAGATTCTGTTGGATTCCTATCAACCAGTACTTTGCAGTGATGCAAATAAATTGGTATGAAAATCCCTGGAATTTTCTCTAAAATTCTTCAAAAAACTTAAATTTTTGGGAATTAATTCCAGGAGATCCCTGTTATGGAATTTGCTCAATTTTGGTCAGAAGCTCCTTCATAAATCTAGTTATCGACTGAAAAAAAATTAGCACCATTGGACTCAATTTACTAGGCCAAACAGTCTTCCAATTTTCAGTGTTGTTTGAAAATTCAAAAATAAAGAGAACAAATTTCAGACTTTTCCACAAACTTCAAAAATCCATTTCTTCCTGTAGATAACTCGGAAAATTATGAAACAATATTTACTAGAACCAGGGAGACCTTCTCTAATTAGATCTTTCACTGTTAGCTATGTCAAAGCTATATATTTAGGATCAAATGTCAGAGAATCCAATTGCTTTTTCGAGGGTTAGAACCAACAAACTTCCATGAAACTTTCTCATTTTTGGCTCAGGTCCTCCTCATGACATCTAGTCTGTCCTGTAGAAATCCCAAAGCCAATTAAGAATCATTAGTAGCAGTAACTATAAGTAGAAGTTGTTATTATAAATTACATATCACTCATATACATATTTTGTTGCATATCATATAGTGACCGAGATCGAGGAAGCTCCGGAGGCCTTGGAGACCATTCCTCCAGAATCTAACTTTCCCTTTGACTCGCAACCAGGCAAGCCTCGGTTTGCATTTAATTTATTTTGCAAAGGTTTGATTTGTATCACTTATGTCTAGTATGAGATGTTTGCATTAGAGTTAAGGTGATTGAAACTCCACTTGCATGACCCCAAATCCTATGGAGTATTGGGTAGTCTACAGCTCGATGAGTAGAAAATTCCATGCTAATGTTCTTCGGATCTCGGTAGAAGTCGAGTAGTTGGAATCTACTCGTGAGATAGGATTTTATCACACGGGATCAAGTGGATAAAAGAATGTTTGATGAGTAAGAAATTGAGACCCAGCAGGGGGATAGGATGCAACGAGACCAGGTCTCACATGCGTATCCCTGCTGGTGTCGGATGAGGACCGATCCGTGTGCGGCCATGTCACAAGTTTGAACAGTACCAGATACATACTGGCTATATGGGAACCTGGAAACCGATGTAATTGGTTAACCTGGGTGCCAAGGCTTACCCTACAATTTTATAGGAGTGGGTTGAGTGTAGCAAATCTGTTGGCAGGCACAGACGTGCTCCGCGCGGGGACCTCCTGCCCGGTATGGAAGGACCGGTTCGACATTTGGGTTTCCTTCGAAAGGTTGTTGCATACAACAGAGTAGGGAAGTGTGATTCGCTACACTTCTGAAATTTTTCTATGTGATGTGTTATCCAGGTGTCTATTGATTGCAATCACCGTCCCTTGCGGTTATTTGAGCTCCACTTGTTCACTGCGTTTCTGACATAGTAATTACTGAAAGAAGCCAGAAGAATATGATGCATTAAATTATGATTGTTTTGCAACCATGATTGTTATAGATTGTGCTCACTAAAGTTACTTGTTACGAACTCTTAACTTGCTGCTAATAATCATGAAATTAAGGATTAACATGTAGGAGAGTTCTTTATCGCAATATCATTTCCTATGTTAGTATCCCTGCATGTAGAGTTTCATATTTAGGTTTGTCGGATAAGTCTTGCTGAGCTATCATGCACGGTTGCTATATTAAGTCATTGCAGGTGAGACATATGAAGAATGGTGCGAGAACGAGGCGATGCCCCTGTCGGGGTAAATGGCTGAGTGGGAACCCTGCACGCCGTTGTGATCTCCGTATATGCGCTGCTAGTGTGTAGCGTCCCCGGGCTGGATGGCTACACTTTTGCATAGCTAGGCTGAGAGTTTAGCTATGAGTAAAGACTTCCGCTGTACATTAAGTTTTGTAAAAGACTTCCGCTGTGTTATACCAATAAAAGTTTGTATGTTTCTCGTATTCTTTTCGTGTGTGCTGTTGGGTGCCGCATCGCACGGCACCACCCTCTTCCATCCTGGAATATGTGGACTCGGTCCTCACAGTCTGGTATCAGAGCTGCATTGGGAATAGCACGCTCGAAA
Organism: Neostapfia colusana; assembly: GCA_030760725.1. NCBI lineage: Eukaryota > Viridiplantae > Streptophyta > Magnoliopsida > Poales > Poaceae > Neostapfia > Neostapfia colusana. The sequence continues at coordinate 26,860,295 of JASWHV010000011.1, forward strand.
AGAGCCTATTTTAAAAACTTAGAAGTAGTCGAGTGAGGATTAGTCACTATGCCCACATAAGGTCTATTATAGTAGTAGATACTTAAGGTGGAAAAGCTAACATATTTGTTATATATTCTGTAACGACGCTCTGACATCAGGTAAGAGGTATGGTACGCCACCGCAGGCGGATTAATTGTGGTAACTTCACCATACGAGCAATGGTATGGGATGGTTTGGCGTGGCTTGGCACGGTAGTGAATATGAGTCTATGAACCTTCTCATGGTTCTGTGAACATATGAAAATGCTGTTCCCCAGTGTGCTTCCAGAAAAAGCGAGGATACCCCATCGTGTGGTAAGAAACACGATGGTATGCAACTCTTGAACGTTCAATGTTCAAAGGGTCATACGCAGCGCCGTTGGGTTGATAAAATTCCCAACCGTGACAATCTGTTCGCGCTCTACTCGGGGTCCCCGTCGTGTGGTGTGAAAACGCAACCATGTACCTTAAGATGTGGCCTGACTCAAGGATGAACCATATGGAAATGATACGGGGTGTATGTTTTTAGTATGATATGGACCTGCCTGGAATGATAAATAGTTGAGTGCCTCATTATTGAGTGGTTTTATGCAGGTATATTGACCACGTTGGAGCATGGCATTTAGAAAACATTTGTGTGTGACGCTCCTAGTTCCACCATTTGATACGAATATGTCAGAATATCGGCTTAGGATTTTCTTTGGTGAGGGCGTAGTACCGGCATTGCATTCAAGCATCCTTGGGCATGTTGACAACCATATCAGTGCCGGAGGTGCTGTCAAATTTTTTTCTAGAAAAACTGTTAACTTGTAAAAGTCATAACTCCTACATCAGAAATGCTATGGAGGCAAATGAATACATTTTGGATTCCTTTTTGAGTTTACTAGAACTTTGTTGTTGAACTCCATTCCAGATTTTGCATCTAAACTGGTCGAAGCCTTTGAATTTCCTGGACTGGTCAGCTGGACCAGAATCTGGACAGTGAAACCATGTTTGAAGTTTTCAACTCAAATCACTTGGGTTTCACATTCTTGTGTCACTTCTGAGGTCCAGCAATGGGTTTCAACACCGTTGTTTGGGATTGAGTATGTGATACACTCGACACGTCAGTTCGAGCGATGACATGTTTGTGTCTTGTACAACAGCGAGGATATATGCATGCTAACGCCTTAACATCCCGTGGCGATCAACGATCGTTGAAATGAACTTTCAATCCATGATTCATTATTTTGGAACTCGATTGTGGTAACATGGTCCAGGGATATGTACGTTGTATAAAGTGTATACTTTATCCATATGTGTGAATGTTATGTGTCTCATTTGTTCAATTCTCGCACTACTATTGTATAGACTGGATGAAGCCAACAAACATGTGCTGATCGTTTGAATCATGGGAATGCAGAATGGTGCGTATGCGCTCTACGCACGAGGAGGGAGGCCCTAGTCAGGGTCGTGATAATGAGTCTCCACCCCTGGGAAAACCATGACAAAGCAGCAACCACCTCCTCCACCACCGGAACTTTCAAGAACTCTCGTGGAGGTTCTCGCTGCAGTACTCGGCTCGCGCGACGAGCAAACCGAGTTTCTGTGGATGTTGGTGCAGAAGAATGCATCCCATCAAAGGGGACGCCAAGATAATGGGCAACACCAGCCCCAACAGAGTTTGTATTTGGACTTCTTGGCGACGCATCCACCGGTCTTCACGGAGGCCGAGGAGCCTCTGGAGGCGGACAGCTTTATCCGCACCCTAAAGGCGAAGTTCGGACTGCTCCGATGCACCAAACATCAAAAGGTGTTGTTTGCAGCGCAGCAGCTTCAGGGAGCCGACAGTACATGGTGGGCGAACTACCTCGCCTCACTACTGGCTGGCCAAGCCATTACATGGGCGGAGTATCAGGGGGGCGTTCCACGACTACCATATACCTCCCGGTATTATGCAGAGGAAGCTTCAAGAGTTCCTGGAGCTAAAACAAGGCGAGAGTGGTGCTCATGAGTACCCCAGGGCATTCAACCAGCTGGAACAGTATGCGCCAGAGTATGTGGTGATGGAAGACCAGAAGTGGAACACGTTCTTCCGGGCCTAAATTCCAAAATCAAGGTCCAACTCACACAATGCAACCGCGGCACATTCAATGACATCGTCAATGCCACGATTGTGCAAGAAGATGCTCAGCACGAGCTTGTTTCTGATAAGAGGAAATGCAGTGCGCCTTCAAGCAGCAGTGGTGGGGTTCCACAAAAGTACCGTGTGGTGTACCGCTCACCATCCGGACAGAGGGGGCAGCCACCGGTGCGACTGCCGCAGTTTCGGGATCGTCAATTCAACGCGCCTAGCTTCCGACCCCATTTCCACCACAGCAACAGCAGCAGCAACGGATGGTCTCGCGTGCATATCCACTTCCACCACGTGCACCGGGATTCTGTCTACAGTTGGGAGGGAACCCAACACAATACACGTGCTTTACGTGTGGCCGTGTCAGGCATTTTGCAAAGGACTGCCCTGAGCAGCAACAGGGCAGGGGTCAAGCACCCTATCTGGGTGCAAATCAGCCCCGCAACCAACCCAATAAACCAGCACAAAAACCCGACAACGTCCACCACCTTGCTATTGAGGACGTGCCGGAAGGCGAACCCGTCCTCGTGGGTACGTTTTCTTTACTAGATCATCCCGTAGTCATACTCTTTGACTCCGGTGCCACCCATAATTTCATAAGTTAATCTTATGTAATTAAATACCAATTACCTATCATTCCCACAAAATGTTCATATTTGATTTGCTCTCCGGGTGGGAAAATAAAAGCTAATTGGATGATCTATAGAGCACCATTGCAGATGGGTGGGAATCTATATCCGACTTCTCTAATTATATTAGAGAGTCAAAACTCGATGTCATTTTAGGAATGTCATGGCTACACCACCATGGCGCTGTTCTTGACATCATTACACGAGTGGTTCATTTAAACTCTCAACTTCATGGACCACACACTCTAATTCTCGACCGCCTTATCCAAGAAATTCCAGCCACCTATAACACTGAAGCCACAAAGCTTGAGGATATTCGTGTGGTCCGTGAATATCTGGACGTGTTTCCGGATGATTTACCGGGCATGCCACCCGAACGGGATGTTGAGTTCAAGATCGAACTTGCACCCGGGACAACACCAATATCACGGAGACCGTACAATATAGCTTCGAATGAACTGGCTGAATTGAAGGAACAGCTCAATGATTTGTTGAGTAAAGTTCCATTCGACTGAGTTCCTCACCATGGGGATGCTAGGCGCTGTTTGTGAAAAAGAAAGATGAAACCCTGAGGTTGTGTGTGGATTACCGACCGCTCAACGCCGTCACTATCAAGAACCGATATCCACTTCCCCACATTGATATCTTGTTCGATCAACTTGTGGGTGCAAGTGTATTTTCAAAGATGGATCTTCACTCCGGATATCATCAAATAAAGATCCGAGCGGAGGATATCCCGAAGACGGGCTTCTCGACGAGATACGAATTTTATGAATATCTCGTTATGTATTTTGGTCTCACCAACGCCCAGCACATTTCATGTATCTTATGAACTCAGTATTCATGCCGGAATTGGATAAGTTTGTGGTGGTGTTCATAGATGACATCTTGGTTTATTCCAAGTCCGAAGAAGAACAGCCGAACACTTGCATATGGTGCTTCAACGATTGCAAGACCATAAGTTTTATGCCAAGTTCAGCAAATGTGAGTTTTGGATCAGCCAAGTGCCATTTTTGGGACATATTATCTCAGCGGAAGGCACTGCGGTTGATCCAAGCAAGATTGAGCAAGTGCTGAAATGGAAGTCTCCCATATCTGTCCATGAGGTCAGAAGCTTCCTCGGTTTAGCAGGATACTATTGGAGGTTCATCCCGAGCTTCTTCAAGCTTGCTAAACCGATGATTGAATTATTGAAGAAGGGGGTTAAATATGTTTGGAGCTCAACATGTGAAGGAGCTTTCCAAGCATTGGTGAAGCATCTAACAACAGCCCCAGTCTTAGCTCAACCGGATATGACCAAGCCCTTCAACGTGTATTGTGATGCGTCCGGCATAGGGCTTGGCCGTGTGTTGATGCAAGAAGGACAAGTGGTCGCCTATGGCTCACGTCAACTTCGTAGACACAAGCAGCACTATTTGACTCATGATCTTGAGCTCGTTGCTGTGGTATTGGCGTTAAAAATGTGGAGACACTGTCTACTTGGAAACTTAGTGCATCTATACACCGACTACAAGAGCTTGAAATATATATTCACTCAAAAGGAGTTAAATATGAGGCAACGAAGATGGTTAGAGCTGATCAAAGATTATGAGATTGAGATCCACTACCATCCCGGCAAGGCAAACGTGGTTGCCGATGCGCTAAGCCGCAAATCTCACGTCAACAATCTGTCCATCACTCTGATGGAAGAGGAGGAGTCGAGTTTATACTTGGTTCCATATGGAGCACTATATAATCTTGCTCTCGTTCCCACCATACGAGAGGAGATTACGAAAGCTCAGAAGAAAGACGTGGGAATGTCGCAATTCGGAGGGGAATGAAGAATGGAGAAATGAAATGCTTCTAGAGAGATGAACAAGGCACTCTATGGTTTAAAGACCGTATAGTGGCACCCCGTGATATGGAACTTCGAAAGAAAATCTTGGAAGAAGCTCACTTGTCCAAGTATTCCATTCATCCGAGTAGCAACAAGATGTATCAAGATCTGAAAACCATATTTTTTGGTGGACACAGATGAAAAGAAAAATTGCAAAATACGTATCCGAGTGTGATACGTGTCGGCGGGTGAAAGCCAACCATATGTGCAAAGCCGGACAGTTGCAACCATTGAACATCCCGGCATGGAAATGGGAGGATATCAGTATGGACTTCATTGTTAAATTACCTATCACGTTCCACAAGCATAATTTGATTTGGGTAATAGTCGATCGACTAACCAAATTGGCTCATTTTATCCCTGTACATACAAAGTACATTGCCAAGAAATATGTAGAGTTGTATATTGCAAGAATCATGTGCTTGCACAGTGTTATAAAAGTCCCAAAACATGTACATGGATAAAACTAAGGTTTGAGTTCATATGTATGGCAAAGTCATGAAAAATGGGACTTGCTAAAACCTTTATTCATGCAAAGTGATACATGGATGATCATCCAAAAATGAGGCTCACATCTTTATTTGAAGGTGTTGAACCAATAAGGATTTAAATACCTCTTTGCATGCAAGTTTAAAAATCAGATTTGAAATTCAAAGTTCACACAAATGGTGGCCAAAACTTTGAATAACCATGCAGCCCTAGAGTTGGAAATTTGGGGAAAAAAAGTGGATGACAAACTTTTCATTTTTAGGGTGGGCTCCAAAAAAGGAATTATGGAAGCATTTTCCAAACTTCAACCAAATTCAAATTTGTCATGCAAATTCAAACTGAATTTGGGGAAATTTAAATCCTAGTCCACCTTTCAAACTCAGAATTGTGGAATTTAGGAAGATCAGCATGAGGAGATATTTTGGGAGGAGATTTTGGGTGGACCCACAGGTCAAAGAGTGGGATTAGTGACTTGCACACAAAGAAATTGAGGTAGGGGGTCTCTGTTTTTCCACTCCACTGAGGACTTTCTGTTTCAGTCGAAGCACCAAGAGACTCTCACCCGTGCACCACCGAGTGGCTGCTGTGCCACCTCCTGCTGCCTTCTCCCAAGCACAGGCGCCCAGAGGCGGTTCCCTCGGCATGATCACCTCCTCCAGACCGAGCTATTTGGTCTTTGCCTCCTCCTCCTCGTGAAGACACCGCACAGTGCCTCCTCACGACGCCGCCTCCTCGGGAGAAATCGGGAACCAGCAGAACACTCGTTTCCTCTCCTCCCCGAGCTGCTAAACAACACCCTGAGCTCAGCCTCCACCTCCCTGACCCAGAAATCACTGAGCTCCGGCCTCCTTCGCCCGAGAACAGCCTCCACAGCGGTGACCTAGCTCGAGCCAAAGGTTGGCCGTTCGTGGACAGCCCTCCACAGGGGTTTCCACGGTCGGGCGATCAAGGCTACGGGAGCTCGCTACTGTGGTGCTGCTCTCCTCCAATTCTTGGAGCAAACCGTGGATCATCGTTGGCCAATTTGCAGTTTTTGCTCCGGCAAGTTCAACCCGAGCATCTGGTATGGTTCTTTCAAATTCCCCCTCTCTAATCCTCCATAGGTCATCAAATCTTGCACATAGGTGCTGGACTAGCCGGCAATCATCTTTGCTTTAGGATCCATAACATGAAAACACCTCGGGGCTACGTATTCCGAGCTCTTCCGAGGGTGTTCTTCACGGATTCCATCGGTCGCACGGTGAAACCGTATTTGCGGCCATTCCCGAGCTAGTTTGAGGTTGTGTCGAGCTTCCTAGTCATGCCCTGGTGCTGTAGAGCTAAGTGGTCGAGCTTTTGGCGGGCTAGGAACCCCGGCCGACGGTACCGAAGTCTAACCGAGGCTGCCGCACGTCGCCGAGGTAGCTCCGGTCGCCGGCAGCCTAAACTGATCCCACAGTCGTGTTTCCCGGCCTCAATAACGCCCTGGCGGCGAGTTTTAGCTCGTGCGGTGGCCGGCAGTGGCGATTTGGCGAGTGGAAGTTAGCTCCGGCGAGGGGGGAACGCGTGCGCGCGAAGGGCCAGCCGGAGGAATAAGATGACTGGGTGGGGCCCGGCTGTCAGCGCCTGAAAAGTTTAAATCTGTGATCGGGTGTGGCCCAGATCCGGTGTTCTGGCATGCTGAACCCCGTGACCCTGGTGTGGCTTCAATCCTATTGGCTGGGCTTTAAACAGTGGGTCCAGCCGACTTTTCAGTAGAAAAACAATTCCAGATATTGCTCAAACTTTGGAAATTCATATCTCTGTGTAGAAACCTCCAATTTGAGTGATTCCAATTGGGTTGGATTCATTTTGCATAGATCTATCCAACTATGAACTCCAATTTGTATGAAAGTAAATATTGTATTCTGGAGAATTCTTTGAAGGTTTTCTGAAAAAGAATTATTGAGGGAGTTTGGTTCATCCAAAAATCCTCAAATTTTGCCAGAATATTCTATAGCATAGTGTTGATTTTCTAGCTAATGTTCAGCTCATTTGAAGATCATTTGGGTAAGAATTTGCTAAATACAAACTGCTGTGTTCATAAGAGTCCTGAAACATTTTCAGAAAATGTTTCCAACTTATAAAAATCTATTCTGGACAATCCATAGCTCTAAAAATCATAGGAAAATTTAGGCAAGCTCTCTGAGATATACTTGAAATTTTATTTCACTAAATTGGGCATGAAAATGCACAGTACTCCAGAATTAATTCTTTTGAGTAGAAATTCTTAAAGAATTATTCTGGGAAAACTACTCAAGTAAAAGGGGCGAATTTTGGACCAAATTACTTTCATGTGACCAAGAACTCACATGTAAATTATAAGCTCAAGTTGAGCCATGGAACTCCCTGTTCTTATTCTCCATACTTATGTATAGGTGGAAATACATGGGAGACATTGTGAGAATTATAGAGAACACATTTTGACTCCACATTAGCTGCAATTTGGCAAGCTAAATCCTTAGGTAGTATAGAACCTGCTGTAAAAGTTTTGAGGCCATTGGATTTCTTGTTCTTCAGTTGCACTCAATTCTTTTCAGCTCATCCATTATGATCATTAGGAAAGTTAGTTAGTGTCTAGCTAAAACTTTAAGACCAAGCTAGTTCATTCCTGTTTCTTTGAACAACAGAGGCAAACCAGGCCATTCTTGGCTTTTCCACACAACCTCTGTTCCTAAGAATTCCATTCTATAACTTCTTTCCATTACATTCTATAAAACATGTGCATATGCATTTCAATAGGAACCACAACGAATGGGATTCAAAGGAGCGATTCATTGAAGTGGATCAAGCTCTGGAGAATCAAGGGTGGATCAGCAAGGATACTAGCTGCTTATATACGACTACCCTGCAAAACAGGCAACCTCCAGTTTGCATTTAACAACTGTTAAGTTTTCCTTTTGTATTCACTTTTGGTTAAGATATGAAATGTGCATTAGGTCTAGTGTTTGATACTCCTCTTGCATAACCAAATGAACCCATGGAGTATTGGGTAGGTGTCTTTCACCGTGTATAACTGCCATGCTTAAGTACGGTTCGGTAGAAGTCGAGTGGTGAGATGCTACTCGCATGTTAGGATCAACAGGGGCATACGGGATTGGTTCAAAAATGAATTAGCAAGTTAAAGTTGAGACCGGAAGGTTGTAGGGGCAGCAGGACATAGGGGCCTGGGTGCTATAGACCTGTCCGCGTCGGTCAAGGATCGATCCGTATGCGACCCTGTTGAACAAGTTTGAGTTGTGTACCGAATTCATGCTGGTATTATGGGACCCAGTAAACCGATGTACCTCGGGAAGCTGTCGTTGAGCCTTTTCGGGTCGTCTCAGGCGGACGGCCGGTGTGCAGTATGTGGGGGACATTCTCATGACATCTCATGTTGGCAGGTGCACCATGAGAGTGGCTACTGTACGGGGCGACTTGATTGATTCAACGGGGGTGAAACGGGGGAAAGGCTGCCACGTACAATGTCAGTGATGGTTGTTGTAGGCAACGTCGAGTACGGGCGTACGTGTTGTGTAGTCTGGGTGTTATTGATTCGAATCACCGTCGCTCGCGGGATGGACCGAGCATACTTGTTCTTAAAGTCGTGACATTGGTTTGAAATTTATCCTACCTTTGTATGGTAACTTTAATGATTAGCTAGTGCAAACTCGATTCTTTTATGCCATGAGAAATTTACATCGGGGGAAAGCGTTTCTTGTTTGATTGTGGACTCCCGATGTGGTGTGCCCAAGGTTACTTAAAAATGCTGCAAACAATACCTGAAAGTAAGGATTCACTTTTAGGCAAGTTTATTATGCATTATGCCATCCTACTTTAGGTTCATAACCTCACATAGAGTTTCATGTTTAGGGTGACGGTTAAGTCTTGCTGAGCGTTATGCTCACGGATGCTATCCGAGTTGTTTTGCGTGTATTTGACTTCATGCTTATGAGAAGGGATGTCGATGAGACTCGGGAACCTCCGAGTGCTTACTCAAAGAGCATCCTAGCCGCTGTGGTTTGTCTTCGTGTTGCTAGGAAGAAACGTCCATGGGCTGGACCGTTTCTTTGTTGCTAGTTTATAAATGAGTCGTGAGAGTGATAGTCTTCCGTTGTAGCTTACTTTGATATAAGTATTTGTAAAATACTCTTGTACGCTTCCGCAAATAATTTATGTAATGTGATGTGTTCCATCGACCCGTGTGTTGTTGGGTGCCGCATATCATGGCACCACCCAACAAGGTCCTGTGACGGCAGGCCCCTCACAGCATGGTATCAGAGCTGCGTTGGGAACAGAGCACGGATTGAGCATCATATTACGTTAAAAACCTAGGATACGGTGAGATAACGGTACTAGGCCCACATAAGGACTATTATTAGCATATTATGAAGGTGGCAATCTAACTTATTTGTTATGTTAGAAAATCGTGCATCTCGGGACGTTTATGTCTTGGGGGTGCACGTAAGCGTTGTCCACCAGTGCGCACAAGCTGAAGGGTGGAACCCCACGGGTGGCAGGTAACCCGACTCGCTTTAGTATCCTCTGCGACTCTTCATGTCGTTTGGGGTATTCGAGCAACGCCCATCCCTAGCATGCTTTGGTAAAGTATGGGAAACTCCGTCACGTGTTCAGTAACGTGAACACGTAGCTCAAGGCGTGTTTGGCTTGAGAACACCTGTGCGAGTGATGACGGATGGGTGTACAAACTTTATGGATACCAGGTTCGGTGTGCAGCCGAACCTGATGATTGAGTGTGTTTTTTGTAGGTACTAACCACAAAAACCATAGTACATGTAGAACATGTTTGCGAGTGACTGCTTTAGTGCCACCTAAGGATACGTATATGCCGGTGTAATCCGGTTAGGTTTTTCTTTGGTGAGGCAACGTAGTACCGTCATATGTCTTACGGTGCATCGCCACCATACTACACTTGATAATTTTCTTTCCTATGAAGAAATCATTTATGACTAACTTTCAAACTAAAAATGGATGTTGGAAAAGCACATATTAGTTACTGAGCTCATCATTTGAACTAAGTTTCAAAGAAGAGACTTGTTAGGCTTCTTTTGATCTCAAAAACAGAGTGCTCTGTTCTGGCAGAAATTTTGCTGGAATTTGACAGAGCATAACTCTGAGTATATTGACCCAATAGAGGTGTATGATACAGTTATGGAAAGTTTTTTAAGTGCTCTACGACTTTTCTGTAGACCTCCAGAGCAAAATTAGGCGCCAACTTGGTTGAATGTCCAGATGAATGCAAACTGTTCAGAAAACAGAACAGCTGCAACACTCTCTGAATGTTTCTGTAAATTAGACATAACAGTCTGTAGAAAAATCTCTAAGGGTCATATAATACACCGTTGGAAAGGTTATGAAATTTGTAATGATTTTGTAGTTCATATTTTGTTCATAATTGTACTCCATTTATATGTACAACTGTGATGAAAACAGCCACATACAAAGGAGATGCTGGCAAATTTTATCCAGAAATTCTGTCAACTTTGAACAATCATAACTTTGGATACAGAGATGATCCAGAGGCATGTTAGTACTCGTTGGAAAGATTCTGAAGTTAACTTTAACTTTGGTATTCAACTTGAGTTATGAAAATGCTTCTAACCGGATCAAAATCTGGGTTAAGTACAGAAAGGTCTGTTCAGTACAGAATAGGGGGCTGAATATGTTGGCTTCAGAAAGATGTGTAAACATGAAGTTTTGTTATGCTTTCATAAAGTTTTAGCATGTTCATGTTTTACATACTTTCACATACTGCTGAGATCAAGTTTTTACTCTCCTTAAAATTATGCTTTTGCAGTATGGTGCGTACTCATTCGCCGAGTAGGGCTGAAGGTTCTCGCCGAGACGGTGATGACTCGACTCCACCACGGGCACCGCCATCAACGATATGGGCGGAGGTCATGGATCAGATGGTCGAGTCAAGTCAAGAGAACACAAGACTACTCCAAGCCTTGGTACAACAGGGTTTACTCCAACGTGGACAACAGGACGTTCCACCTCGGAACGCCTATTTGGATTTCTTGGCGACACAACCGCCAATTTTTACGGAAGCCAATGAACCAGTGGAAGCTGATCAGTGGCTTCGAGTTATGGAGTCCAAGTTTGGAATGTTTGAGTGTGATGAATTTCATAAGACATTATTTGCAGCTCAACAGCTCCATGGAGCCGCCAGAAATTGGTGGTTTGTGAGACGGGCCGGGTACCGACTGAGACAGGGCTCAGCTAATGATACCACTTGTCACAGTTCTGATACCATGATGAGACGGCCTGACGCTGCCCATTTAGTCAAAGGGATGGGGCCCTATCCTGGGAATCTCATTGGGTGGTGTCGTGTTGTGTGGCACCCAATAGCCCACATACAAGGAACAATGTATTACATAAAACAATAGCGCAAGCTTACAAGTTTTTCTTTGTAAATAGTTTACATCAAAGAGCTACAGCGGAAGTCTATAACAACTCACGTCGAATAACTAAGAGCACTCGAGATGAAGTCCAGCCCGCGGACTCCTCTCGCTAGCAACACGAAGACAAGCAATAGCGGTTGGGTTCTCCATGTGTTACCTGACTCGGAAGTCTCCGAGTCTCACCGGACAACCTCCATATTAGCATCGATGTTAACCTGCAAAACCACTTATATAGCAAGCGTGAGCACATAGGCTCAGCAAGACTGATCCGTCTCTCCTAAACAAGAAACTCTACATGCACGACGGTTGCAATTGGGTTAGCTAGATTTGCATAAAGGACTCGCCTAAAGTTGATCCTTAACTTTCAGATTTTAAGCCTCATTGTGAATACCTTGAGCCGAAAAGCATCGCAACTCCACAATCAAACAAGAAATGCTTTGTTGCGATGCTCCTTGCACAAAGTGAAAGTAAAGTTTAATGAGCCTATCTCTAATTCAATCATGGTTGCAATACAAGTTACAGCACAGACTTATCAAGTTCAAAAGATAACCAGTTCCAGTTATTACTACGTCAAGACGCAGTGGGCAAGTATGCTCATACGACCGCGAGCGACGGTGATTTGAATCAGTACACGCCCGGACTACACGACACGTACACCCGTACTCCAAGTTGTCGGCAGCAACCTCGACTGAAGTTGTACACGACCACCTTTCCCAAGATCTTCCACATTGGACGCAGTCCAACTGCCTCGAGTACGCAAGCTCCCTCAAGGTACATACCTGCAGTGGTATGTTCTTAAGCGAGTTACCTCCTGCTACCCTGACGCCGAAAGCCTAAGGCAGTTGGAAAAGTTCCACTATGGATCTCCCAAGGTACATCGGTTTCCTGGGTCCCATATAGCCAGTATGTGCCCGGTACACAACTCAAACTTGTCCAACAGGGCCAAGCACGGACAGACCTTAACCGACACAGGCAGGGCTATGCATGCACGATCCGCAACCTGCTGCATCTAAACCTCCCTGCCCGGTCTCCATTTCTTATGTGTGAACTTTTCTCATCTTTTCTATTTTGGACCCGCTCCAAATAAATCAGCCCTAAACTCGCGAGTAGATTCCAACTACTCGACTTCTACCGTACCTTTCCTACTAACATTAGCGTAGCCAAATCCACTCGAGGAGGTGCTATTCTACCCTTTCTCTCTTAGGTATTTCTGGTCATGCAAGTGGGGTTTTCAATATCAACTAGACTTAATGCAATCAATGATGCAAAGCTATGATCTCTAAAAATGGAAATGCTTTATAAAACTGTTCAAATGCAAACCGGGGCTTGCCTGTTTTGCAGGTGGCTAAGATTACAATCAGTTAGTGACGATCACTTGGAGGTTGATTACTTGCTTTTCCTTCCTCCTTGGTCTTCACTTTAAGTCCTTCTCACGTTCTTCACGTAGATGCTACACAATATGATCATGCATATGTATTTAATTGAAAAGCTTTTGCTAATAAGATCTAATGACATTTTTAAAACTGGAACTCTGTTTAAGAATTTAGAATGATACTGGTGCTAGTGGTTTGGGTTGGGTTTAAACACCCTGATCAAAGGTTAAGTGCTTTTCCCACTTAAGTGTTGATCACCTTAAGAGGTTACACATGACAGTGGTGATCCAGAGCTCCAATGGGGCTGAAATTTTTCGTGTGAGTTCCTTGTCACAAGAAAGTCATCTAGACCAAAAATTAGCACTTTTTATTGAGTGGTTTATTTAGAACGATTTTCTAAGCAATTAAGCAAAGAAGAATTAATTCTGAGGTAACACCTATGTTCATGTCAAACTCATTGAATCACAATTTCAATTATAGTTCATAGAGATTGCATGAATTTTCCTAGGATTGTTGGAGCTAAGGATTGCCCAGAACTGAATTTACAAGTTTTGGCAATTCTCTGAAAATTTTTATGTATTCAATTGAACACAGCAACTTACAATCTGAATTACCCTGATCAAATCAATCCCAAATGAGCTTAAACTTTTACAGGAGTCTAATAACACCCTAAAGAACATTTTGGCAAAATTTGAGGATTTTTGGATAAACCAAACTCCCTCTAAAATTCTTTTGCTGAAAAGATTTAAAGTATTTTCCATAATTAATTATAGACTTTCATACAAATTGGGTTGCATATTTGGATAGATTTTGTCAATCTGAATCTAACCCAATTTGAATCACTAAATTTGGAGGTTCGTAGCAAAAGTTATGCTCTTCTAAAGTTTGGGGAAAACCTGGAATTTGAATAAATCTGGGAAAAAGTTTAAACTGACGGTGGGACCAGGGAACACGTGTCTGCTGCCGAGAGAGTGCCACATGGGGTCACAGGATTGTTTCCCGCGCTGTCACAGTCGATCCGACGCCACAGAGTATTCAGCCCCTCTCTCCCGAGTCACTGACAGGCGGGCCCGGTGAGGTCGTCTTCAACCTCGTGCTCCCGCGCGACACCGCCGCCGGGCTCGCCGGAGCAGCCTCGAATTCGGTCGTCCGGCCACCCCTGACGCTGAAACTCGCCGCCAGGCCCTAATTTGGTGCAAGGAACACGTTGATGTGATTCCCACAGACCGGCGACGTCTCTAAACCACCCCGCACCGGTGCAGTGGCTCGGATGAAGTCCGGCGACGTTACCCCGACGCCCTAAGCCCCGCAAGCTCCGGTTTCCAGGTTCTAAAGCACCGGCGGACGCTAAGGAACATCGACATGGGAATGAAACGGCTCAGAGATGGCTCTAAAGTAGGGTTCACCGTGCGCCCGACGTGTCCCGCTGAAACCGCCGTCGGCAAGATTGAAATTACGCCGCGCAGAGCGTGTTTCTTGCTAGGTTTCAAAAGGAAAGTTGTTTCTAAGCAAAGCTACTTCATGTGAGTGAAATTTGCAGTGCTCTAAACAATCATAGCACGAGAATTTAACAGATTCTTACCCGCACCTCGGTTTGAACCGGCCGGAGGGGAATCCTGAAATTCGTCGGCAAGACGCAAGGGCAAGAGCTAGGCTTCGGATGGAAGCTGCAGGAAGCTCTTGCGCGTCCAACGGCCCTCTAGCTTGGTCTTGAAAACCACTATGTGGAGCTGTCCACGAGAGCACCCCGTCGCCGATGGGCTCGGCCGCCGCGGGAACTGGCCGTTCTCGGTCTCTGGAGGTGGAGCTCACGTTGGAGTGGCGCGAGGACGTCGGAGGAGCGTCTGTGGTGTGGTTTGGTCGCTCAGTTTAGGCTCGCACGCGAGCTAGGCGGTGGCCGATCGATCACAAGCATGGCAGCAGCGCTCAGTTTGTTTCGTGCGCGAGGTAAGAAGAACAGGCCGAGGCTTCAGCGATGAGGGCGAAAAGGGAGCGTGTCAGGGGTATAAAAGCCTCAGCTGAGGCGGTTCGGTTGAGGGGCGGTAGACCGAGCGGTGGCGCTGGCGTCGGTCACTCGCTGTCGATCGCACGTGAGAAGCAAAACAGAGCTGCTCTCTGAAGATCTTTTGCAATATTCAGTTCCCTCAATGACATGTGGGTCCCACAGCTCAGTCCCTCCTTATCCCTCTCCAAAATATCTCCCAAAATTTGCAAATTGTGAAATCAAATTGTGGGAGTTCAAATCTAAGGTGCATTTGGATAATTGGGCAAGTTTCATCCAAATTCAAATCTGCATTTGAATTCTTTGTTATTTGAATTCCATTTTGAAAAATGGGATGCAAATCATTTCCATAAATCATGAAACTTTGCACACCCACCAATTTGGACCCAAGGAATTCAAATATGAAATCTGTTTCTTAATTTGGCTGCTTCCAATGAGATTTGTAGCACAACAGTTTTTGAAATTCATAGTGTTGTTCTCATTTGAATTTTGAGTTGAACAATTTGTTCTAAATCTGACTTTGGTTTTTCTCACACATATGGGAACTTCCCACCTTGGTTTTATATCCTTCTTGGTTTTCCAAGCCTTCAAATAAACATTTGAACTTGTGTGAAGAAAACCCTTATGTGTGTTATCACATGTGGAATAAGTTTTAACAAGTCCCAAATTTCATTCATATGAAACCAACTTTTGTAAACAAGAGTTTCTTTGTATTCATAGTTTTGGGACCTTTACATTCCTCCCCCCTTAAAAGGAATCTCGTCCCGAGATTACAAAAGAAGAACGAGACGGGAGGTAATTACAAAGTTTAAAACAAAAGATCCAGATAGTTCTTGTGGATGTAATCTTCGGTTTCCCACGTCGCCTCTTCCGGTGTATGATTACTCCACAGGACTTTGTAAAATCTCAAAGTCCGGTTTCGGGTGACCCGGGTCTTTTCGTCGATAATCTGTATAGGTTGCTCGACATAGGTGAGATCCGGCTTTAACTCGTCAATATCTTCGGTGCGGATGGCAGCGGTAAACTTGAGACATTTCCGCAGCTGGGACACGTGAAATATGTCATGAATACCGGCAAGGCTTGCCGGTAGGCTACAGTTCCGCACTTCTCCGTGATGGCGAACGGACCGATGAATCGGGGAGCAAGTTTCCCCTTGACACCGAACCGATGAATCCCTTTCATCGGAGACACACGAAGATACACGTGCTCTCCGACGTCGAAATGCAGCGGTCGACGCCTCTGATCCGCGTAGCTTTTCTAACGAGATTGGGCAGCTTTGAGGTTCTCTTGTATTATCCAAACTCTCTCCTCGGCTTCATTGACAAGATCAACCCCGAATGTTACTCGTTCACCGGATTCGCACCAATTCAATGGTGTACGGCACTTCCGGCCGTATAGAGCTTCATATGGTGCCATTTTGATGCTCGTCTGATACCCGTTGCTGTACGAGAACTCCGCCAGCGGTAAGTGATCATCCCAGCTCTTACCGTGGTGGATGGCACATGCCCTTAGCATATCTTCCAGTGTTTGATTAACCCTCTCAGTTTGCCCATCGGTTTGAGGGTGATACGCAGAGCTTCGAATCAGTTTGGTCCCCAAGGATGTGTGTAGCTGCTCCCAGAAACGGGCTACGAACAGCGATCCTCTATCTGACACAATGGTACGGGGAACTCCATGTAAGCACAAGATCCGTGCTATGTACAGCTCTGCATACTGCTTTGCGTTACATCTTGTATGCACAGGGATGAAATGTGCTGATTTGGTTAACCGGTCCACGATTACCCAAATCGAATCATGGTTGTGGGAGGTCATCGGCAACCCGACGATGAAGTCCATACTCAAGTCTTTCCACCTCCATGCCGGTACTTGCAATGGCTGCAACAGGCCCGACTTCTTCACATGGTCGGCCTTAACTCCTCGACACGTATCGCATTCTGAAACGTACTTTGCAACTTCACGTTTCATACGTGTCCACCAAAACTTCTTTGGGAGATCTTGGTACATTTTATTACTGCCCGGATGAATGGAAAACTTGGACAAATGAGCTTCATCCAAAATTTTCTTCCGTACTCCCATATCCCGGGTTACTACAATCCGGTCGTTGAACCACAAAGTACCTTCATCGTCCTTCCGGAAGGACTTCATTTCTCCGTTGTCTATCCTTCGCCGTATGTGAAACATACCCTTGTATTTTCGTTGAGCTTCAAGGATCTCCTCTCGTATGGTAGGAATGAGAGCGAGATTATAGAGAGCTCCATACGGGACGACACGGAGGCTTGGTTCTTCATCATCCATTTCAGCAATAGTTAGGTGATGGATAATGCGCCTTACGACTGAGCGCATCAGCGACCACATTCGCCTTTCCTGGATGATAATGAATCTCCAGTTCATAGTCTTTAATGAGCTCTAGCCATCTTCCTTGCCTCATGTTCAATTCTTTCTGAGTGAAGATGTACTTCAAGCTCTTGTGGTCGGTGTAGAGGTGTACAAGATTTCAGAGCAAGTAATGCCTCCACATCTTCAAAGCAAGGACCACGGCAGCTAACTCAAGATCATGAGTTGGATAATGCTGCTCGTGATTTCTGAGTTGACGAGATCCATAAGCGACCACTCGTCTTTCTTGCATCAGCACGCAGCCAAGACCAATGCCAGATGCATCGCAATAAACGTTGAATGGCTTCGTTGTATCCGGCTGAGCAAGAACTAGGGCTGTTGTGAGATGCTTTACTAAAGTCTTGAAAGTTTGTTCACACGCAGCACCCCACACAAATCTGGTATTCTTCTTTAGTAATTCTGTCATCGGTTTAGCAATCTTGGAGAAACCCTGAATGAACCTCCGGTAATAACCCGCTAAACCGAGGAAGCTTCGGATTTCATGCACTAACTTTGGTGACTCCCATTTCTGTACTTGGATAATCTTACTCGGATCTACAGCGATGCCCTCCGCTGAAATGATGTGTCCGAGAAAAGGTACTTGATTAATCCAGAATTCGCACTTGCTGAATTTTGCATAGAGCTGATGATCTCGCAATCTTTGTAGCACAATACGCAGATGTTCAGCATGTTCTTCCTCTGACTTGGAGTACACCAAGATATCATCGATGAAGACAACGACGAATTTATCCAACTCCGGCATGAATACTGAATTCATCAGGTACATAAAGTATGCCGGGGCGTTGGTCAAACCAAAAGACATAACGAGATACTCATACAGCCCGTATCTCGTTGAGAAAGCCGTCTTCGGAATATCTTCTGCCCGGATTTTAATCTGGTGATATCCGGACCGAAGATCCATCTTCGAAAATACCTTCGCACCCACTAATTGATCGAAGAGCATATCAATGCGAGGTACTGGATACTTGTTCTTGATGGTAATGGCGTTCAAAGGACGATAATCAACACAAAGCCTTAGTGTTTCGTCCTTCTTCTTGACAAACAATGTTGAATAACCCCAAGGTGACGAACTTGGTCGTATAAAGCCATTGCTTATTAGGTCATTCAGTTGTGTCTTCAATTCTGCCAGTTCATTAGGTGCCATCTTGTACGGCCTTCGTGATATCGGTGTTGTTCTCGGTATAAGTTCAATCTTGAACTCAACGTCTCGCTCGGGCGGCATACCCGGTAAATCATCAGGAAACACATACGGATACTCACGTACCACCGGAATGTCCTCTATCTTAACAGCTTCTGTATGGTTCACTGTTGCAATCTGCTGCCGTCTGACGCCCAGAATTAATATATGAAGACCGTGCTGTGGGGAGTTGAGCTCAACGGTCCTAGAGCTGATGTTAAGAACCGCCTGGTGGTAACAACCATGACATCCCCAAAATGATGTCGATCTTCAGACCCTCAAGAATAACGAGAGTCGTAGGGTATATTCTACCCCCCAAACAAAGAGGTGCTCGGGAGACAACCTCGCTTGCGGTACTGCTGCCCCCGGGCGAAGATATGAGGTATTGCCTCTTTGTATAAATTGTTTGGAGCTGATGTTGATCCACGAAAGATTTGCTAATGAAGTTGTGTGTGGCACCGGAATCAAGGAGAATTAAAACTGGTAAATGACTCAGAGAAAACATCCCTGCTAAAGCGGCTTCTCCTTCCGGAACATCATCAGTCACAGTATAGTGAATGTTGCCCCTTATCTGCCCTCCTGTCTGCAGATTTAGGTACGGGTCATATTGTTGTAAATATGATGACCCGCACCCTTGAGTTCCCTCCGGACAATGCCTAGCATAATGGCCCGTACACCTACAAGTGAAACACGGGTGTCTTTCCGGTTCTTCGTTGACTTGCGGTGGGATGCTAGGTACACCTGACTGCAGCGATGGAGCACAAACCACCGTCTGATGCTGCGGCTGTGGAGGTGGTGCAAGTTGTAGAACTTGACCAGCAATCAATCTCTGAGGAGTTGATCGTACAGGTGACCTCCATCTTTCACCGGGTGGCGTTTGATACACCAAACGGTACTTCTGAGGCACATAACTTGTGCTGGCCTGCTCGATCTCACTCATCTTTCTCTTCTCGGCTTGCCACTCAAGTGTCGGCTTCTCTTGGATGAAAGCCGCATCTACCATGTCGGTGTAACTGCCGTTATTGTGCACGGCCAACTTCTCCTGTAACATGGCACTCAGGCCATGGAAGAATAGGTCACACCGTGCCTCTTCTTTCGCCACATACTCGGGAGCATTTTGGGCAAAAAGATTAAACCTTCTGACATACTCGAGGACACTCATGTCCCCTTGCTTCAAGCCCAGAAATTCCTCCCGCTTTGCCTTGACAATACCTAGTGGTATGTGACGAGTACGAAAGGCTTCACAAAACTCACTTCATGTTACTTGATGGTCCTCCAGAATGGTGGCAAGATGATCAACCCACTAGTTTCCGGCGGCTCCATGGAGTTGCTGAGCGGCAAACTTAGTTTTCTGGTAGTCATCACACTCGAATACTCCAAATTTGGACTCCATGACACAAAGCAACTGATCTGCTTCCACAGGTTTGGTAGCTTCAGTAAAGATTGGCGGTTGAGTCGCCAAGAAATCCAGATAAGCGTTCCGAGGTGGAACGACTTGTTGCGTGTTCTGGAGTACGCCTTGCTGTACCAAAGCTTGGAGTAAGCGTGTGTGTTCTTGTGTTTCTTCTTGGAGTAGCCTAGTGTTCTCTTGGTTAGACTCGACGACTCGAGTCATAAGATCCATCCATCCTGTGGATGGTGGTTCCGATGGTGGAATAGAAGCATCACCGCCTCGGCGAGAACTCCCGGCCCTACAACTTGAGCGGTTACGAACCATACTGCAAAAATGTAGTTGAGAAGAGTTAAACAAGAACTCAGCAGTATGTGAGACTAATAGAAACATGAGTATGTCAAAACTTTATGAAAGCGGTAACAAAACCCATGTTTACACAACTCCTTAATAGGCATAGTTATCCAGTCCATCTGTACAGAACAGACCTTTATGCACATTCTCCAGATTTTGATCTAGTTAAGAGCATTTTCGTAACTCAAGTCGAATACCAAAGTTAAAATTAACTTCAGTATCTTTCCAACGAGTACTAATATGCCTACAGATCATCTCTGGACTAAAAGTTATGATTTTTCCAAATTTGACAGAATTCCTGGATAAAATTTTGCCAGCATCTCCTTTGTATGTGGCTGATTTTATCATAGTTGTATATGCAAATACAATAAGAATCTGAACAAACATTGAATTACAACAATGTTGCACATTTCATAACCTTTCCAACGGTGTATCATAGGCTTATTAAGAATTTTTCTACAGAAGGTTATGGCTTAAAAACAGAAAGGTCCAGAGAGGTTTTGCTGCTGTCCTGGTTCTGGACAGTTTACCTTCCTCTGAACTTTCTAACCATTTAAATTGTGATTTTGCTCTGGAGCTCTACAAAGAAGTTGTAGATCACTTGAAAATATTTCCAGAACCGTATCATACACCTTAATTGGGTCAAAGCTACTCAGAGTTATGCTCAGTTAAAGTCCAGCAAGAATTCCTGCCGAAAACAGAGCACTCTGTTTTTGAAATCTTTGAAGCCTAGTCTTCCTCTCATTTGAATCTTAGCTCAAAATAAGAGTTCAGTAACTAATATTTGTTTTTAAACTCCTATTTTTAGTCGAAAGTTAGTTCATGATTCATTTCTTCAAAGGAAAGGGTTTATTAAGTTTAGTACGGCGTCGATGCACCGTAAGAAGCATGTCGGTACTACGTAGCCTCACAAAAAGAAAATCCTAACCGGATTATACCGGCATAACGTATCTTAGGTGGCACTAAAACGGTCACTCGCAAACGTGTACTATTCGTACTACGTTTCACGGTTAATCCTGCATAAGTCACACTCAATCGTCAGATCCGGCTGCACACCGAACCCGGTATCCATACAGTTCTTACACCCGTCCATCATCACTCGCACAGGTGTTCTCAAGCCAAGCATGCCTTGAGCTACATGTTCACGTTACTAACCACGTGACGGGGTTTCCCAAACTTGCCCGTAGCATGCCAGGGAAGGGTGTTGCTCGATTACCCCAAACGACATGAAGAGTCATAGAGGATACCAAAGCGGGTCGGGTTACCTGCCACACGTGGGGCTCCACCCTTCAGCTTGTGCGCACTGGTGGACAGCGCTTACGTGCACCCCCAAGACATAAATCGTCCTGATATGCACGAATTCTGACATAACAAATAAGTTAGTTTGCCACCTTCATATTAAGCTAATAGTAATCTTATGTGGGCCTAGTACGGTACTCTCACCGTAACCTAAATTTTTGTCGTAATATCCTCCTTATTCCGTGCGCTATTGCCAATGCGGCTCTGATACCAATTGAGACAGGCCCAGCTCTGTACCAGCTGAGACAGGCCCGACGCTGCCCGTTTAGTCACGGGGACGGGGCACTCGCTTGGGGATCGCATTGGGTGGTGCCGTGTTGCGTGGCACCCAACAGCACACATACAAGGAACAATGTATTACATAAAACAATAGTGGAAGCTTACAAGTTTTTCTTTGTGAATAATGTACATCAAATAGCTACAGCGGAAGTCTATAACAACTCAAGTCGAATAACTAAGAGCACTCGAGATGAAGTCCAGCCCGCGGACTCCTGTCGCTAGCAACACGAAGACAACAGCAGCAGCTGGGTTCTCCATGTGTTACGTGACTCGGAAGTCTCCGAGTCTCACCGGACAACCTTCTCCTTAGCATCGATGTTAACCTACAAAACCACTTATATAGCAAGTGTGAGCACATAGGCTCAGCAAGACTGATCCGTCTCTCCTAAATATGAAACTCTACATGCACGACGGTTCACAATTAGGATAGCTAGATTTGCGTAAAGGACTCGCCTAAAGTTGATCCTTAACTTTCAGATTTTAAGCCTCATTGTACAGACCTTGAACTGAACAGCATCGCAACTCCACAATCAAACAAGAAACGCTTTGTTGTGATGCTCCTTGCACAAGGCGAAAGTAAAGTTTAATGAGCCTATCTCTAATTCAATCATGGTTGCAATACAAGTTACATGACAGTCTCATCAAGTTCAAAGATAACCAGTTCCAGTTATTACTACGTCAAGACGCAGTGGGCAAGTATGCTCATATAACCGCGAGCGACGGTGATTCGAATCAGTACACGCCCGGACTACACGACACGTACACCCGTACTCCGAGTTGCCGGCAGCAACCTCGACTGACGTTGTACGCGGCCACCTTTCCCAAGATCTTCCACAATGGACGCAGTCCAACTGCCCTGAGTACGCAAGCTCCCTCAAGGTACATACCCGCAGTGGTATGTTCTTAAGCGAGTTACCTCCTGCTACCCTGACGCCGAAAGCCTAAGGCAGTTGGAAAAGTTCCACTATGGATCTCCCAAGGTACATCGGTTTCCTGGGTCCCATATAGCCTGTATGTGTCCGGTACACAACTCAAACTTGTCCAATAGGGCCAAGCACGGATGGGCCTTAACCGACACAGGCAGGGCTATGCACGCATGGTCCGCAACCTGCTGCATCTAAACCTCCCTGCCCGGTCTCCATTTCTTATGTGTGAACTTTCCTCATCTTTTCTATTTTGGACCCGTTCCGAGTAAACCAGCCCTAAACTCGCGAGTAGCTTCCAACTACTCGACTTCTACCGAACCTTGCCTACTAACTAGCGTAGCCAAATTCACTCATGGAGGTGCTATTCTACCTTTTCTCTCATAGGTGTTTCTGGTCATGCAAGTGGGGTTTTCAATATCAACTAGACCTAATGCAATCAACGATGCAAAGCTATGATCTCTAAAAATGAAAATGCTTTATAAAACTGTTCAAATGCAAACTGGGGCTTTCCTGTTTTGCAGGTGACTAATATTACAATCAGTTAGTGACGATCACTTGAAGCTTGATCACTTGCTTTCCTTCCTCCTTGATCTTCACTTTAAGTCCTTCTCACGTTCTTCACGTAGATGCTACACGATATGATCATGTATATGTATTTAATTGAAAATATTTTGCTAATAAGGTTTAATGACAGTTTTAAAACTGGAACTCTGTTTAAGAATTTAAAATGACACTGGTGCTAGTGGTTTGGGTTGGGTTTAAACACTATGATCAAATGTCGAGTGCTTCTCCCACTTAAGTGTTGATCTCCTTAAGAGGTTACACATAACAGTGGTGATCCAGAGACCCAATGGAGCTGAAAATTTTCATGTGAGTTCCTTATCAAAAAAATTATCTGGACCAAAAATTAGCACTTTCCCTTGAGTGGTTTATTCAGAACAATTTTCTAAGCAATTAAGCAAAGAAGAATTAATTCTGAGGTAACACCTATGTTCATGTCGAACTCAGTGAATCACAATTTCAATTATAGTTCATAGAGCTTGCATGAATTTTCCTAGGATTTTTGGAGCTAAGAATTGCCCAGAACTGAATTTACAAGTTTTGGAAATTCTCTGAAAATGTTTCTGTATTCAATTGAACACAGCAACTTACAATTTGAATTACCCTGATCAAATCAACACCAAATGAGCTTAAAATTTTACAGGAATCTAATAACACCTTAAAGAACATTCTGGCAAAATTTGAGGAATTTTGGATAAACCAAACTCCCTCTAAAATTCTTTTGCTGAAAAGCTTTAAAGAATTTTCCAGAATTAAATAAAGACTTTCATACAAATTGGGTTGCATATTTGGATAGAGTTTGTAAATATTAATCTAACACAATTTGAATCACTAAATTTGGAGGTTCCTAGCCAAAGTTATGCTCTTCTAAAGTTTGGGGAAAAATCTGGAATTTGAATAAATCCGGGAAAAAGTTTAAACTGACGGTGGGACTGGGGAGCACACGTGTCACTCCCTGAATTAAGCCACACGGGGCTACAGAGGTGTTTCCCGCGTTGCCACAATTAATCCGGCGCCACAGAGGATCCGGCCACTGTTGTTGTGCGACTGACGCGTGGGGCCGGTAGCACCTTCGTCTACCTCCCGCCCCCACGCTCCCGCACCGCCGGGCTCGCCGGAGCTCGCCGGTTT
The DNA here is from genome assembly GCA_030760725.1 of Neostapfia colusana. Taxonomy (NCBI): domain Eukaryota; kingdom Viridiplantae; phylum Streptophyta; class Magnoliopsida; order Poales; family Poaceae; genus Neostapfia; species Neostapfia colusana. The sequence goes on from JASWHV010000011.1 coordinate 26,884,730, forward strand.
TCGTCGCTCCAGCCAAATCCCGAGCTGCTACTCGCCGCCAGGCCCTAATTTAACTCGAGGAACACGATGGAACGAGTTCCATGGACCGGCGAAGCCCCTAAACTATCCCGCACCGGTGCAGCGGCTCGGAGGAGGTCCGGCGACATCGCCCCGATGATTTAGCCCGCCAAAAGCTCCCTGGAAAGGCCCTACAGCACCCGTGAAGGTTGGCGAAGCTAGGCATGGCCGCACATGGGCTCGGGAATGGCTCCAAGCTAGGGTTCACCGTGCGCCTGACGTGTCCCGCTAAAACCGCCGTCGGAAAGATCGAAATTACGCCGAGCAGAGCGTGTTTCTTGCTAGGTTTCAAAAGGAAAGTTGTTGCTAAGCAAGGCTACTTCATGTGAGTGAAATTTACAGTGCTCTAAACAATCATAGCGCGAGAATTTAACAGATTCTTACCCGCACCTCGGTTTGAACCGGCCGGAGGGGAATCCTGAAATTCGTCGGCAAGACGCAAGGGCAAGAGCTAGGCTTCAGATGGAAGCTGCAGGGAGCTCTTGCGCGTCCGAGGGCCCTCTTACTTGGCCGTGAAAACTGCTCTGTGGAGCTGCCCACGAGAGCCGTTGGTGGCGGTTCCTTCCGGCCGCCGCTGAAAGTTCTCTCGGGTTGTGATGGCTAAATTCACACAGGGATGGTGCGAGGGGTTTGTGGGAGGGCTCGTGGTGCCGTTTGGTCACTTAGCTGAGGCTCGCACATGAGCTTTCAGTGGCAGCTGATCGATCAGAGGGTAGCGGCAGCGCTGTCCAGTGTTTTGCGCGAGGAGAGAAACGAGCAACGCTGAGGCTTCGGTAATGAGAGCGAAAGGGAGCACGGCAGAGGGTAAAAAGCCTTGGTCGAGGCGGATCGCGTGGGAGGCGGTTGACCGAGCGGTGCTGGCGTCGGCTGTCCTCTGTCGAGCGCCTGTGAGAAGCAAAACAGAGACCACTCTCTGAAGATCTTTTGCAATATTCAGTTCCCTCAATGACATGTGGGTCCCACAGCTCAGTCCCTCCGTATTCCTCTCCAAAATATCTCCCAAAATTTGCAAATTGTGAAATCAAATTGTGGGAGTTCAAATTTAAGGTGCATTTGGATAATTGGGCAAGTTTCATCCAAATTCAAATATGCATTTGAATTCTTTGTTATTGGAAGTCCATTTTGGAAAATGAGTTGCAAAACCTTTCAACAAATCATGAAACTTTGCACACCCACTAATTTGGACCCAAGGAATTCAATTATGAAATCTGATTCTTAATTTGGCTGCTGCAAATGAGATTTGTAGCACGACAGTTTTTGAAATTCATAGTGTTGCTCTCATTTGAATTTTGAGTTGAACAAGTTTGTTCCAAATCTGACTTTGGTTTTTCTCACACATATGGGAACTTCCCACCTTGGTTTTATATACTTCTTGGTTTTCCAAGCCTTCAAATAAACATTTGAACTTGCGTGAAGAAAACCCTTATGTGTGTTATCACATGTGGAAAAAGTTTTAACAAGTCCCAAATTTCATTCATATGAAACCAACTTTTGTAAACAAGAGTTTCTTTGTATTCATAGTTTTGGGACCTTTACACGTATGCGGCCCTGTTGAACAAGTTTGAGTTGTGTACCGGACTCATGCTGGTATTATGGGACCCAGCAAACCGATGTACCTCGGGAAGCTGTCATTGAGCCTTTTCGGGTCGCCTCATGCGGAAGGCCGGTGTGCAGTATGTGGGGAACATTCTCATGACATCTCATGTCAGCAGGTGCACCATGAGAGTGGCTACTGTACGGGGCGACTTGATTGATTCAATGGGGTGAAATGGGGGAAAGGCTGCCACGTACGACGTCGGTGATGGTTGCTGTAGGCAACGTCGAGTACGGGCATACATGTCGTGTAGTCCGGGTGTTATTGATTTGAATCACCGTCGCTCGCGGAATGGACCGATCATACTTGTTCTCACAGTCGTGACGTAGTAAGAACTTGCATGAGAAAGGAACTAATCACATTGGTTTGAAATTTATCCTACCTTTGTATGGTAACTTTGATGATTAGCTAGTGCAAACTCGATTCTTTTATGCCATGAGCAATTTACATCGGGGGGAAGCGTTTCTTGTTTGATTGTGGACTCCCGATGTGGCGTGCCCAAGGTTACTTAAAAATGCTGCAAACAATACCTTAAAGTAAGGATTCATTTTAGGCGAGTTTATTATGCATTATGCTATCCTACTTTAGGTTCATAACCTCACATAGAGTTTCATGTTTAGGGTGACGGTTAAGTCTTGCTGAGAGTTATGCTCACGGATGCTATCCAAGTTGTTTTGCAGGTATTTGACTTCATGCTTATGAGAAGGGATGCCGATGAAACTCGGGAACCTCCGAGTGCTTACTCAAGAAGCATCCTAGCCACTGCGGTTTGTCTTCGTGTTGCTAGTAAGAAACGTCCGCGGGCTGGACTGTTTCTTTGTTGCTAGTTTAGAAATGAGTCGTGAGAGTGATAGTCTTCCGCTGTAGCTTACTTTTATATAAGTATTTGTAAAATACTCTTGTACGCTTCCGCAAATAATTGATGTAATGTGATGTGTTTCATCGACCCGTGTGCTGTTGGGTGCCGCATACCACGGCACCACCCAACGAGGTCCTGTGACGGTGGGCCCCTCACAAGTGTTCCCCGCACGTTTATTTCAGATCATGTTGCACTGTTCATTGCTCGATTTTGGGAGCAGCTGCATGCGTCATTGGGGACCAAACTGATCCGAAGCTCCGCATATCACCCGCAGACGGATGGTCAAAATGAACGGGTGAATCAAGTTCTTGAAGATATGTTACGCACTTGTGCCATCCACCACGGTAAAAACTGGGATGATCATTTACCGTTGGCGGAGTTTTCATATAATAATTGTTATCAAGCTAGCATCAAGATGGCACCGTATGAAGCTCTCTACGGCCGGAAATGTAGCACACCACTCAACTTGTGTGAGTCCGGCAAGCGAGTCATATATGGCATTGATCTTATGAAGGAGGCCGAGGAACGAGTGGGAGTGCTACAAGCCAATCTTAAGGCTGCTCAATCTCGTCAGAAGAGCTACGCGGATAAAAGACGTCGTCCCCTCCACTTCGACATCGGAGACCATGTTTATGTCCGTGTCTCTTCGATGAAAGGGATTTATCATTTCGGAGTGAAGGGAAAGCTTGCTCCGCGATTCATCGGTCCGTTCGCTGTCATGGAAAAATGCAGACCCGTGGCCTATCGCTTGGAGTTACAGGCATCACTCGTGGGAATTCATAATGTATTTCACATTTCTCAGCTGAGGAAATGCCTCAAGTCCTCAGCTGAAATACGCACCGAAGACATCGAAGCTCTCCAACAAGACCTCACATATTCGGAGTATCCGATCCGGATTATCGATGAAAAGACTCGCACCACAAGAAACCGGACTTTCTGGTTTTATAAAGTCTTGTCGAGTAACCACACCACTGATGAGGCGACATGGGAAAGCAAGGCCTATCTACAAGCAAATTATCCGGACTTGCTGTCATCTTATATCTGGTAATCTTTTACTTCTGTCTCTTCTTTCGTAATCTCGGGACGAGATTCTTTTAAGCTACCAATTTTGTCAAAGTTTGTCAAATTCCAAATTGGACTCCACCAATGTGTTCAACACCTTTGAAATAGAACCCCGGCCAAAATTCAGTTTACTTTGGCTGGGTTTGCTATGGATTTGAATCAATGAAAGGGGAGGGATTCAAATCCTAATTCAAATTCAAATATAAATTCCATTCATATTTCACACCCTAAAGTGAATTCAGCTGAATTCAAATTTGAATCCATGACCTGTTGTGGGAGTATGTTTTTTAATTGTGAGTTGCTGAGGTAAAATGATCAGTGATAAATTGAATAAAAAGTGGAGGGAGTGGGACCCATCAGTCAGCCACAATAGAGAACAGTCGGTTTCCCAATTTTCTCCCGGCACGCCACCGAGCTGCTTGGCGCGGCTGGCCGAGGAAACGCTGCTGACGTTCCCTCCACCTTAAACTGCGCCTCCTCCACGTCTTAAGCCACAGCTGAGAGCACCAGACACTCCACCTCACTCGTTCATCGCTTCACCGATCCGTTGAGCACCGAGCGCACGAGAGAACGAGCATCCACCGGCGACACACTCATGCCGCCTCAGAGCTCGATCGTGAACCGGCGATTTCAGCCGTGCCAAACCCCGCAGAGCAGCAAAATGGAGTCGTGAGATCATCCTCGATGTCCCCAACGCAAGAACGATCGACCTCCGGCTTGCAAGAGCTCGGGCGCGGCGATCTTCCATCGGCGGTCTGAAGTCCGACGCCTCCTCGGTTCACCGTTGACCCGAGGACTCACAGACTCTCACGACCAAGCAATGACACCGAGAGGTTGGTAGTCTCGTCTAGTTCCTCTCCCCACGCCAGCTCCTAGCTTCTTGCGCCCTAGACGATGAATTTCCAAATCTAGTTTTGGCGGTTCTTTAGAACAACAAGAGATCTTCGGAGAAATTCATCGTGATCCGAGTAGCTCCACGGTACCTGAGCCTAGGGTAGCTCTCCCGCACCCTTGCAAGTTTCTCCGAAGATCTATCCGTTCAAATGATCATGTAGAGGTGCCGAAAACCAAGTTTTTATTGCCGCCGCCATTTTGTGGGCTCGGGTCACTGGTGAGGTCCCATCTCTGGTGATTTTCACGGAGGATAAGATGCAGGTCGAGGTCGGCCATACATCACTGCTGCTTTTGGAGCAAACCCTAACTCGAATGATCAACTCCCGAGTGAGTACAAGGTCGCCGAAGTTGAGTTCGACATGGTCGCCGGTGCACGCACTGTTCCGGACGCTGTCACACCCAACCGACCCCACCATCGTGTTCAGCGTGGTGGAAAACTCACAGGCGGCGAGTTTCGTGGACCCGACCTACCGGGAAGGTGGTTCCAGCGAGGTGCCGCCGTGGCTCCGGCGAGGGGCGCCGCCCGGGCGGGAGGTAGACGAAGGGGGCCGGTCCCACCTGTGAGCCTCTATTTCCCTCACAGAGATCGGGTTGCGTCCGGGATCGGGTGCGGCTGCACGGGTAAAGCCCCGTGGGCTCCCGTGTACCCGCTATATCACTGGCCCAATTCAAACAGTGGGCCCAGGTTCAGAGATTTAAATTTTTCTCGAATTTCAGATTTGGGCTGAACTTTGAAACCCCATAACTTTCTGTAAGATTTTCTAAAATTTGTGAAACAGATTTTGTTGGATTCCTATCAACCAGTACTTTGGAGTGGTGCAAAGAAATTTTCTCTAAAATTCTTCAAACTGAAATCTTTGGGAATTAATTCCAGGAGATTCCTGTTATGGAATTTGCTCAATTTTGGTCAGAAGATCCTTCATGAATCTAGTGATCTCCTGTAAAAATTTGAGCAGCATTGGACTCCATTTACTAGGCCAAACAGTCTTCCAATTTTCAGTGTTCTTTGAAATATCAAAAATAAACAGAACCAATTTCAGACTTCTCCACCAACTTCAAAAATCCATTTCTCCCTGTAGATAACTCGGAAAATTATGATACAAATTTTGGTATAACCACGGAAACCTCTTCTAATTAGATCTATCACTGTTAGCTATATCAAAGCTACAGATTTAGGATCAAAATTCAGAGAAGCCAATTACTTGTTGGAGGGTTAGAACCAACAAGATTCCATGAAACTTTCTCATTTTTGGCTCAGATCCTCCTCATGACATCTAGTCTATCCTGTAGAAATCCCAAAGCCAACTAAGAATCATTAGTAGAAGTAACTATAAGTAGAAGTTGTTTATTATAAATTAAATATCACTCATATACATTTTTGTTGCATATCATAGTGAACGAGATCGAGGAAGCTCCGGAGGCCTTGGACACCATTCCTCCAGAACTAACATTCCATTTGACTTGCAACCAGGAAAGCCCTGTTTGCATTTAATTACTTTTGCAAAGTTTTGATTTGTATCGCTTATGTCTAGGCTGAGATGTTTGCATTAGAGTTAAGGTGATTAAAACTCCTCTTGCATGACCCCCAAATCCTATGGAGTATTGGGTAGTCTACAGCTCGATGAGTAGAAAATGCCATGCTAATGTTCTTAGGATCTCGATAGAAGTCGAGTAGTTGGAGTCTACTCGCGAGATAGGATTTTATCACACGGGATCGAGTGGACCGAAGAATGGTTGATAAGTAAGAAATTGAGACTCGACAGGGGGATAGTATGCAGCGAGACGAGGTCTCACGTGCGTAACCCTGCTGGTCTCGGTTGAGGACCTATCCATGTGTGACCCTGCTGAATAAGTTTGAACAGTAACGGATGCATACTGGCTATATGGGAACCTAGAAACTAACGTAATTGGCTAACCTGGGTGCCGAGGCTTACCCTATCATTTTATAGGAGTGGGTTGAGGGTAGCAAGGTGTAAATCTGCCGGCGGGCACAGACACGCTCCATGCGGGGACCTTCTGCCCATTACAGAAGGACCGGTTCGGCATTTGGGTTTCCTTTTGAAGGTTGCTGCATACAACAGAGTAGGGAAGTGTGATTCGCTACACTTATGAAATGTGTGTATGTGACGTGTTATCCGGGTGTCTATTGATTGCAATCACCGTCCCTCGTGGTTATTTGAGCACCACTTGTTCACTGCGCTGTGACGTAGTAATTACTGAAAGAGGCCAGAAGAATATGATGCACTGAATTATGATTGTGTTGCAACCATAATTGTTATAGATTGTGCTCACTAAAGTTACTTGTTACGAACTCTTAACTTGCTGCTAATAATCATGAAAGTAAGGATTAACTTGTAGGCGACTTATTTATCGCAATATCATTTCCTATGTTAGTATCTTTGCATGTAGAGTTTCATATTTAGGTGTGTCGGATAAGTCTTGCTGAGCCATCGTGCTCACGGTTGCTATATTAAGTCGTTGCAGGTGAGACATATGAAGAAGGGTCTGAGGACGAGGCGATGTCTCCGTCGGGGTACACGGCCGAGTGGGAACCCTGCACGCTGCCGTGGTCTCCGTATATGTGCTGCTAGTGTGTAGCATCCCCGGGATGGACAGCTACACTTTTTCATAGCTAGGATGAGAGTTTAGCTATGAGTAAAGACTTTCGTTGTACATTAAGTTTTGTAATAGACTTCCACTGTGTTATATCAATAAAAGTTTGTATGTTTCTCATATTCTTTTCGTGTGTGCTGTTGGGTGCCGAATCGCACGGCACCACCATATGCGATCCTGGAATGTGTGTACCCGGTCCCCACAGAACCGACCTAAACTCGTGCACAAAAAGCCCCCCTCACTCCCTTACTCACACACACTACAAGTTTGAGATTAGTACTCCACTCCATAGGCTTAGTGCTGCCTTAGAGACTGCCAAGATAAGAGGAGAGTGAGTAGAAGCTAGGAGGAGGAGGAGGCTTGGCTTGTCAAGTTCGTCTCCAACACTTGTACCTCTACGGAAGTTCTCTTCAAGTGAGTAAGATTTCGTGAACTCTAGTTAGGTTTTGTTCCTAAATTAAATGTAGTTTATTTTAGTAGTTGTTTGTGGTTTCATTGCTCTATTCAATCAGGGGCTCTAGTCTTAGCTTTGTATTCCAAAATATTAGAGTAATGATTTAGAACGTAACCGAGGTGCTTAGGTTAGAAATCACTAGTGGATATCTCGTAGACCCACGGATTGAAGAGGTAGGCGGTAGGGGTTACAGATCTATCCGTCCTTTGTAATCCTCCATGTTCGGCTATGTCATATACTCTTGGCGGGAGTCGCTCTGGTAAACCAGGGGTAAGCTCGTGCCCGAAGAAAACAACCACCGGAGATTACTTTGGATTTAGAACAATCCGTAAGAATTCCTCTCTATCCCTTGCCTACCAAGGAAACTGTTTGTCTTTGGGTGAGCCAGTTAGAAGATTAACCCACATCTTCTTTGGATTCGATACCCTTGGGAATACTCTTAAGGGGAAGTGCTACGCCGGTATTCTGCGCTTGCGGATATCACATATGTTTAGTAAAAAATACCAACAAGTATTTCTGGCGCCGTTGTATGGGAACAGTTGTCGTTGATCTTCGAATCTTGTTCACCCTCATATCTATTTTTCTCTTTCCTTTATTCCTTGTCCCATCACCAACCACATCATGCAGCAGCCCACGATTCTATCATATTCTGCCCCAAAGGGTAAGTTCTATGAGCCTCCACCATCAGCGGAACCAATTTGCTCAACCAGCCATGAACTTGGCCCTGCCTTTATAGCCATGGTTCAGGAACAATCCTTCTTAGGAATGGATTGTGAAAACCCTTACCACCATCTATGAGAGTTTGAACAGTTGTATTCGTGTCTTTTGATAAAAGGCATGACACAAGAAACTCTAAAATGGAAGCTATTTCCTTTTTCCCTCAAGGAAAAAGCGAAACAATGGTACCCGACACGAAAGGATCACTCCCCACTGCCATTCATCGATGAGATGCTTGAGCGGTTGGCGAAACATTCCTTCTTTTGTTTCCTTGATGGGTATTCAGGATATCATCAAATTCCTATCCATCCCGATGATCAAAGTAAGAACACATTCACATGCCCTTATGGAACATACGCCTACCGGTGAATGCCCTTTGGGTTGTGTAATGCACCAGCCTCTTTCCAGAGGTGCATGATGTCTATCCTTTTTGACATGATTGAGGTGATCATAGAAGTTTTCATGGACAACTTCTCCATCTACGGAAAATCTTTTGATCATTGTCTAGAAAACTTAGATAGGGTCTTACAAAGATGCCAAGGACCTAGTACTTAACTAGGAAAAGTGCCATTTTTTGGTCCGTGAAGGCATCGTCCTCGGACACTTAGTGTTCGAGAGGGGTACAGAGGTGGATAAAGCAAAGATTAAAGTTATTGAACAACTTCCACCTCCCACCAATATCAAGGGAATCCGAGGTTCTTAGGACATGCAGGGTTCTATCGATGATTCATTAAGGACTTTTCCAAAATCGCTAGACCCCTCACTAACCTATTAGCCAATGATGCACCCTTTGATTTTGATGGAGAGTGCCACAAATCCTTTTATACCCTCAAAAAGACACTAACCTCAGCTACAATCATTCAACCCCCTAGATTGGACGCTACCATTCAAAATTATGTGTGATTCTAGTGATCAAGCAGTTGGTGCGGTCTTAGGCCAAACTAAAGATAAGAAGCATCATGCCATAGTCTATGCTATCAAAACTCTGATAGTAGCACAGCTCAATTATGCCACAATGGAAAAGGAGCTCTTGGCAGTAGTTTTTGCTTTTGACAAGTTTAGATCCTACTTGGTTGTAGCAAAAGTCATAGTCTACACAGACCATGATGCATTGCAACTTTTGCTCACCAAAAAGGATGCTAAACCAAGGCTAATATGATGGATTCTCTTACTCCAATAATTTAACTTGGAGATTAAGGATAAGAAAGGAGTAGAGAACTCCGTCGCAAATCATCTCTCGCGTATGGAAGTCCCACAAACCATGGACATACCCATAAATAACTTCCTACGCGATGATATGTTGCTCAAGGTGACTGACTCTCACCCTTGGTACGTGGACATCATGAGATGTGCCACTAGAGGGAACAAAAAGAAACTCATTTATGAGACTAGAAGGCACCTATGGGACGATCCATACCTCTATAGAGTATGTGCCGATGGACTCCTTAGACGATGTGTCCCCACAATCGAAGGCACCATCACTGAAAAATGCCATGCTAGCCACTACGGAGGCCATTACAGTGTTTACCGTACTCAAGCAAAGATCTGGCGAAGTGGATTCTAATGGCCTTCTATGTATGAAGATACGAAAGAATTCATTTGTCGATGTTGGAAATGCCAAAATCATGGAGGAATCACTGCTCGCAACGCAATGCCCCTCACATATAATCTTCATGTAGAATTATTTGATGTGGGGGGTGGATTGACTTCATGGGACCGTTTCCAAAGTCCTACGATTGCGTATATATTCTGGTGGCCGTCAATTATGTATCCAAATGGGTAGAAGCAATGCCTTGCAAACATGCTGACTCCATGCAAGCCTGGAAAATGTCCCATGAAATTAATTTTCCACGGTTTGGAACTCCTCGAATGGTTATAAGTGACAGAGGATATCATTTCATAGATAAGGCCTTTCGAAACTTCTTGAAGGAGCTTAGCCCAGCACAAGATTGCTACTCCATACTGAGGGGGACCCCGGCACCCATATCACGGGGCCGTGCCGCTCGCCCGAGAATCGCATTAGGTGGTGCCGTGTTATGCGGCACCCAACAGCACACATATAAGGAAAATGTATTACATAAATCAAAAGCGGAAGCTTACAAATGTTCTTTGTAAATAGTTTACATCAAATAGCTACAGCGGAAGACTACAAACAACTCACGTCGAATAACTAATGAACACTCGAGAAGAGGTCCAGCCCGTGGACTCCTCTCGCTAGCAATATGAAGACATGGCATCGGCTGGTTTCTCCAAGTGTTACCTGACAAGGAGTCTCCGAGTCTCACCGGACAACCTTCTTTATAAGTGTCGATCTTAACCTGCAAAACCACTCATATAGCAAGAGTGAGCACAAAGCCTCAGCAAGACTTAACCGTCTATCCTAAAGCATGCAACTCTACATGAAGGTAGCTTAAGACATAAACATATAAGTTGCATAAAGACTCGCCTACACATTCATCCTTAACTTTCACATTTTAGCCATCATAGTAGTGACCTTGCGCCAAGCAACATTGGAACTCCACAATCAAACAAGAAATGCTTCATTCCAATGTTACTTGTCTCAAGGTGTAAATTAACTTTAGTTTGCTCTATCACTACTTCATACATGGTTTTCATGCAATTCCGATTATCATAGTAGCAATTTAAAACTTGTAAACTGTTCTCACACAACTTGCTTACTACGTCACAACACAGTGAGCAAGCGGTACTCATAACCACGAGGGACGGTGATTCGAATCAAACACTGCCCAGATAACTCGACACAAACGCCCGCCTATGAAGACCCAAATCTGGCGTCCTTCATGACATCGTATGTGGCAACCTTTCACAGAACACCCGACTGTAGAACCGGTCTCGCCGTCTCGGGCTCATAGGTCTAAGGAGATGATGTGGTATGCCTCTACAATCCAGTTAACCTGGTACATCAGTTTCCTGGGTCCCATATAGCAAGAAGCATCCGGTACACGACTCAATACTTGCTCCCAGGGCCGCACAAGAGAACGGTCCTTAACCGACACAGGCAGTGCTACTCAACAAATACCTTGTCTTGTCGCTGCCTACACTCTCTGCCCGGTCTCATCTTTGGAAACTTAAACTTTAGTTCGCCTCTTTAAATCATACCCGTGTGATCCTGAACTATAACTCGCGAGTAGATTCCAACTACTCGACTTCTACTGGATGTCATAGCCTATTTAGCACGGTATTAATCTGCAGAAGGGATACATCTTCTACCCTTGACTCGAGGATTTCTTTGGTCATGCATTTGGAGTATAAAACATCCCTGGCCTAGTGCACATACAAACTCTAAACCATAATTGTGAACAAAATAAAAACATTATAAAACAACTTAAATGCAAACCGGAGTTTGCCTTGGTTTTTCAGGTGACTAAGTATATATATTCAGTTAATGAAGATCACTTGAGGCTTGATCACTTGATCACCTTGTCTTTGAAATCCCGCTTCACTTCCTTCACAAGTCCTCACATATATGCTACACGTTATGAATATGCATATACGTTTAATTGTAAAGCTTTTGACATCACGTTCTAATGACAAGTTTAAAACTGGAACTCTATTTAAGAATTTAAAATGACACTGGTGCTAGTGGTTTGGGTTAAGCAACATGATCAAGTGATAAGTGCATTTCATCACTTGTGTGTTACTCATCTAAAGAGGTTGAATAGAACAGTGGTGATCCAGAGCTCCAATGGAGCTGAAAATTTTCTTGTGAGTTCCTTGTCACAAGCAAGTAATCTGGACCAAAATTTAGAATTTTTCAATGAGTAGATCAGTTAGAACACTTCCCTAAGAATTTAGGCAAAAAGGAATTGATTCTGAATAAATTTGCACTTTCATGCAAATTAAAGAGAACCACAATTTCAAACATAGCTCAGGGAGAATGCATGAATTTTTCTAGGAATTTTGGAACTAGGAATTGCCCAGAACTGAATTTCCAGGTATTGGAAATTCTCTGGAATTGTTTCTGCATTCATTTGAACACAGAAATTTGAAATCAGAATTCTCCTAACCAAATCAACTCCAAATGAGCTGAAATTTTTACAGGAGCTAACTAACATCATAAAGAATATTCTGAAAAAAATTAGGATTTTTGGATGAACCAAACTCCCTAAAATTCGTTTGCCGAAAAGCTTTAAAGAATTTTCCAGAAATAAATATTGAATTTCATACAAATTGGGTTGCATATTTGGATAGAGTTGTTCAATCTGAATCCAACCCTATTTTAATCACTAAATTTGGAGGTTCCTACACCAAGATATGACCTTTACAATAATTGGTGAGAAACTGAAAATGGCTCTGTTCTATTTTTTGCAATTTTCAGAGACATAAGGAATTAACACCACATTTGGCTAATAAAATGAGGTCCAATGCCTCTGAATTTTTTACTGGAGTTCTAGTATATTTGTAAGGATCGCCTGCCAAAATTTGGGAATTTTCTAATACACATAACTCCTGGAAAAATTCCTACAATATTTTATTTATATGAATTAATGAGCCAAATTCAGATATGTTCATAAATATTAGGCTGCAACCCTGGTTAGTACTCTCTGAGATGAATCCAACAAAATTTATTTGACAATTTATGGACATTCCTACACAAAGTTATGGGTCTTCAAAGTTTAAACCAAATTAGGAAAAATCTGGAAATGTTTAAACTCTGTTGCGGGCCCCACATGTCAGTTCATCTTCTTCCTCGCGCCAAACAAAGGGCAGCGGCGGCGTGCGCTGGCGAGGGTCACCAGAATGAGGTTCCTGGTCGGCAGCCGAGCTGAAACTTGCCGCCCCCACGTTTTTAGACACGTTGAGATCGTCGGTGGGGTCGCCGGCGGCCGAAGATCACCGGAAAAGGGTGCGCGACGGCGGCAGCGGCCGCTAGGTTTCCGGCATGGTAAGAAACCTTCTAACCACATAAAAAGGGTCAGGAATTGCTCAGAGAGCACCGTGGAAGCTTGAGGATGCTGAAAATGGACGCCAAACCCCGTGAAAAGGCCGGCAACATTGAGCTCCATGGTGACCCGAGGCGATTTCTCCATGGCGGCATGAAAAATGGCTAGAACTTGGTCAATCCTATATGTTTTCGCTCGGTTCTTCTTCAAGGAGGGCTGCTAGGAAGTGTAGAAGCTGTGTGCAAGCTTGCTCGAGCTTTGGTGGATCGTGCAACGCGAATTTTGGGTAGACCGAGCCCTACCCACATGCACTAGGTTTCGGGAAGCGGCGAAATTCTTGCTACCGGGTCTAGCAAACGCTAAACGGCCTCCGGATACATGATCAGTACATGCAAACGCACCTTTCATGTACAGAAAGTTGGGGAAGAGGGTGGCCGTGGCGCTCTGTCCATGGTGGCCCGACTTCGGTTTCCGCCGTTTGCACCTCGGCCTCGGTGTTGATCTTCAAATTATGGCCAACAGCAGCCTTGAGCGTCGGAGCTGAGCTGGGGAAGACCTTGTACACACGTTGGCGCTCCCTTTTTGTGTTGACAGCTCGAGCAAAGGAGGAGCGACGCCGGCTTGCGATCGAGTGGGACAGAGGCGGCACCGGCGGCTCTCTTTCGCGCGTGGGAGCAGAACAGAGGTCGAGAGCAATAGCTGGGAGTGGCGAAATAGCCCTGTTGCACTCGTGGTGGGGTGATCATAATGAGCAAACTCGAGGGAAACAGGAGGTGGCGCCGGAGAGGATCGGTCGAGGTCGGCTGCCGGGAGCTGTCGCGCACGCGTGCACCGGGAGAAACCAGAGTCGGTTCACTGCACAGCCAATGACATGTGGGTCCTCTCATTTGATTTTTTTCACCACTGTGCTTTGAGATTCCCACGCAAACGTTGTCCAAATCTCACCAAATTTGGAGGATAGGCCAAACATGATGTGAGGAATTTGAATATGAAATCAGATTTCAAAATTGATCACATTTTGTCCAGTTTCCGAATTCAAATTTGAATTTGAATGTGATCTCAAATAATGCTTTGAACAAATGGTATATGAGCTCAAAATTTCTCCAAATTAGGAACTTAAGCTCTTTAATACCTGAGGAATGCAATGGTCATCTCACATATAGGCCTTTGGACAATCTGAACATGAATCCTTTTCAAAGATTCAAAAATGGGGTTTAAATTTCCCTCCCCTCTACTCATAGAGAATGTGCACATGAGTTAGATTTTGGGAGTGAAATTCTTTCCCTGGGTTAACATGTGTTCAGTATGAGCTAAAGAAAAAAATTTAACTTCCCTCACATGTCCATGTTTGTGTCCATCATTTCATGTGACACAAACTCAAGTTATTCCTTTGCCTTAACGTTTTGAATTCAGCACGAAATCAAACATGATCATAATTCACTCCTTTTTAGCTTACCCTCAAATCAGAAGTTTGCCACCATACATCTCCTCAATTTCAAATGTATGAGGTTCCATGTATATTCAAAGGTTTGGCGGCAATTTGAGGTGAGCATTTGAGTCTAAGGATCTGCTTTTTATTCTTTCTCAAACACATGTATGATTTACGCATGAGTTTAACTCCACCTTGGTCCAACACCTTCAAATGAATGCTTGAACCCGTGTTGTTGAACACCACCTATACCATCCCATGTCAGAAAGTTTTTGTAAGTCCCATTTTCCATGAACCCGAAACACAATGACGTTCAAACATCCGTTTCTTTGCATTCACGTTTTTGGGACTTTTACATTCCTCCCCCATTAAAAAGAATCTCGTCCCAAGATTCCAAAATAAAAACGAGACGGGAGAGGTAATTCCATGCTGTTCGACGATAAAGGCTCCGGATAGTTCATGCGGAGGTAATCTTTGCTTTCCACGTTGTTTCTTCCGTGTTATGATTACTCCACAGCACCTTATCAAATTTTAATGTCCGGTTCTAGGTGTTCCGGATCCTTTCATCAATAGTCTGAACCGGTCACTCGACATACGTAAGGTCCGGTCTCCATTGGTGCGGACGGCAATGGTAGCTTTAAGGCACTTCCGTAGCTGTGACACATGAAATATGTCGTGAACACCAGCAAGGCTTGCCGGTAGTTCCAGCCGGTAGGCTACGGGTCCACTCTTCTCCGAGATAGCAAATGGATCTAAACCTCAGGGAGCAAAATCTCCCCTTTACATCGGACCGGTGAATTCCTTTCATCGAAGACACGCGAAGATAAACGTGTTCTACACCGTCAAAATGCAACAGTCTACGCCTTTGACCATCATAGCTTTTCTATCGGGATTGTACAGCCTTCAAGTTCGCTTCTATTGTCCGAACTCGGTCATCAGCTTTGTTGACTAATCAACCCCGAACAGTACTCTTTCGCCGTACTCACACCACTTCAGCGGTGTGCGACATTTCCGGCCGTAGAGCTTCACCTTACAAGGTATAACTATACGGTCTTTAGACCATAGAGTACCCTCATTATCCTTCCTGAACCACCTCATCTCTCCGTTGTCTATTATTCTCCGTAGGTGAGACATACCCTTGTCTCTCCTTTGAACCTCAGCAATCTCTCCTCAGATTGTTGGAATGGGAGCAATGTTATAGAGTGCCCCATACGGAATGACACGGAGACTCTGTTCCTCTTCTTCCAACTCAGCAATTGCCAAGTTGTGAACGTGGGTTCTTCCGACTAACACGTTGGCATCCACTTTGACTTTTCCCATCTGGTAGTGCATCTCCATTTCATAATCTTTTATGAGCTCCAACCATCTTCAAAAATACCCTTGCACCAACTAGTTGGTCGAGTAAACTATCGATGCGGGGCAGGGTACATGTTCTTTATAGTGACGGCATTGAGCGAACAATAATCAACACTTAATCTTAGTGTCTGGTTGTTCTTCTTAACGAACAGCATAGAGCAACTCAAGGTAATGAGCTTGGTCGTATAAAACCTCTGCTCATGAGTTCACTTAGTTGCTCCTTCAACTCTGCTAGTTCATTGGGTGACATCTTGTGCGGCCTCCGTGAAATCGGTGTTGTTTCCGGCGTCAGTTCAATCTTAAAATTGAATTCCCGTTGGCCGGCATGCCTGGTAACTCATCGGAAACACATCAGATATTCACATCCCACCGGAATATCCTCGAGTTTAACCACTTCCGTGTGGTAGGCCTAATCCGTTCTCTTTGCTGTATAGAACAGACTCTTCTGTCCTAACCCAGCTTTTGATCCGTTTAACAGCATTGTCATAACTCAAGTTGAATACAAAAGTTAAAGTTAACTTCAGTATATTCCTAACGAGTATGCATATGCTTTCAGATCATCTCTGGATCAAAAGTTATGATTGCCCAAAGTTGGCAGAATTCCTGGATAAAATTTGCCAGCATCTCCTTTGTATGTGGCTATCTTTATCACAGTTGTATATGTAAATACAATAAGAATCTGAGCAAGCTTTGAACTACAACAATGTTGCACATTTCATAACCTTTCCAACGGTGTATCATAGGCTCCTTAGGAATTTTTATACAGGAAGTTATGGCTTAAAACAGAAAGGTCCAGAGAGGTTGTTCCTGCTGTCTTGGTTCTGGACAGTTTGCCTTCAACTGGACTTTTCACCAACTCAACATGTGATTTTGCTCTGGAGGTCTACAAAGAAGTTCTAGAGCACTTGAAAATATTTCCATAACTGTATCATAAACATTAATTGGGTAAAGCTACTCAGAGTTATGCTCTGTTAAAGTCCAGCGAGAATTCCTGCCGGAAACAGAGCACTCTGTTTTTGAACCCTTTGAAGCCTAGTCATTCTCTCATTTGAATCTTAGCTCAAAATAAGAGTTCAATAACTAATATTTGTTTCAAACTTCCATTTTTAGTTGAAAGTTAGTTCATGAATCATTTCTTCATAGGGAAGAGATTATTAAGTGTAGTATGGTGTCGATGCACCGTAAGAATCATGTCGGTACTACGTAGCCTCACCAAAGGAAAATCCTAACCGGATTATACCGGCATATACGTCTCAATTGTGGCACTAAACAGTCTCTCGCACATGTGTACTACACGGGATACATACGTGGTTAGTACCTGCAGAAGAACACTCAATAGTGATGCACTCAAAGGTTGTTGTCATTTTAGGCAGGTCCATATTTGAAAGTAAATACATACACCCGTGTCATTACCATACGGCCGTCCTTGAGTTAAGCCACGTCTCAAGGTACGTGATCATGTTTTCACATCACACGACGGGGAACCCGAGTAGAACGCGAACGGGTCGTCATGGTTGGGAATTTTATCAACCCAATAGATACAACCTACTGCCCTGCAGAGCATGCTGATGGCAAGCGCTGCGTATGTTCTCCTAGGCTATTTCCAGAAGAACACACTATCGTGTTACCGACCACACGATGGGGTTTCCACTTTCTTGCCTAATGCATGCCAGGGACCAGCGTTTCATATGAACTCAGGAACATGAAGAGTCCAAGAGTTTCATATTAACGTCCCACACCAAGTTGTGAGACCTATCCCTGAACCACATTCCTCATCAGGGGAGCTAACCGAAATTGAACCGCTTTCGGTGGCGTTCCTTACCATGCTTACCTGAACGTAGGTGTGTCATTACATAATAAAAATTCAGAATTATAACACATATGTTAGTCATGCCAATTTAAGTAACTATACTAATATAGTCCTTATTTGGGCATACTAGCGAATCCTCACCGTATCCTAAGTTTTTGTCGTAATACGATCCTTACTCTGTGCGCCATTACCAATGCGTCTCTGATACCACGCTGAGGGGGACCCCGGCACCTGTATCCCGGGTCCGTGCCGCTCGCCCGGGAATCGCATTGGGTGGTGCCGTGTTATGCGGCACCCAACAGCACACATATAAGGAAATTGTATTACATAAATCAAAAGCGGAAGCTTATAAATGTTCTTTGTAAATAGTTTACATCAAATAGCTACAGCGGAAGACTACAAACAACTCACGTCGAATAACTAATGAGCACTCGAGAAGAGGTCCAGCCCGCGGACACCTCTTGCTAGCAACACGAAGACATGGCAGCGGCTGGTTTCTCCAAGTGTTACCTAACTCGGAGTCTCCGAGTCTCACCGGACAACCTTCTTTATAAGCATCGATGTTAACCTGCAAAACCACTCATATAGCAAGAGTGAGCACGAAGGCTAAGCAAGACTTAACCTTTTCTCCTAAAGCATGCAACTCTACATGAAGGTAGCTTAAGACATAAACATATAAGTTGCATAAAGACTCGCCTACACGTTCATCCGTAACTTTTAGATTTTAGCCATCATAGTAGTGACCTTGCGCCGCACAACATTGGAACTCCACAATCAAACAAGAAACGCTTCATTCTAATGTTACTTGTCTCAAGGTGTAAATTAACTTTAGTTTGCTCTATCACTACTTCACACATGGTTTTCATGCAATTCCGGTTCTCATAGCAGCAATTTAAAACTTGCAAACTGTTCTCACACAACTTGCTCACTACGTCACAACATAGTGAGCAAGCGGTACTCATAACCGTGAGGGACGGTGATTCGAATCAAACACTGCCCCAATAACTCAACACATACGCCCGCCTATGAAGACCCAAATCTGGCGTCCTTCATTACGTCGTATGTGGCAACCTTTCGCAGGACACCCGACTGTAGAACCGGTCTCGCCGTCTCGATCTCATAGGTCTAATGAGACGATGTGGTATGCCTCTACAATCCAGTTAACCTGGTACATCGGTTTCCTGGGTCCCATATAGCAGTAAGCATCCGGTACACAACTCAATACTTGCTCCCAGGGCCGCACAAGAGAATGGTCCTTAACCGACACGGGCAGAGCTACTCGACCAAGACCTTGTCTTGTTGCTGCCTACACTCTCTGCCCGGTCACATCTTTGGAAACTTAAACTTTAGTTTGCCTCTTTAAATCATACCCGTGTGATCCCGAACTACAATTCGCGAGTAGATTCCAACTACTCGACTTCTACCGGATGTCATAGCCTATTTAGCACAGCATTATTCTACAGCGGGGATACGTCTTCTACTCTTGACTCGAGGGTTTCTTTGGTCATGTATTTGGAGTATAAAACATCTCTGACCTAATGCACATACAAACTCTAAACCATAATTGTGAACAAAGTAAAAACTTTATAAAACAATTTAAATGCAAACCGGAGCTTGCCTTGGTTTTGAAGGTGACTAAGTATACATATTCAGTTAATGAAGACCACTTGAGGTTCGATCACCTTGTCTTTGAAATCCCGCTTCACTTCCTTCACAAGTCCTCACGTATATGCTACACGTTATGAATATGCATATGTGTTTAATTGTAAAGCTTGTGCTATCAAGTTATAATGACAAGTTTAAAACTGAAACTCTGTTTAAAAATTTAAAATGACACTGGTGCTAGTGGTTTGGGTTAAGCAACATGATCAAGTGATAAGTGCATTTCATCACTTGTGTGTTACTCATCTAAAGAGGTTGAATATAACAGTGGTGATCTAGAGCTCCAATGGAGCTGAAAATTTTCTTGTGAGTTCCTTGTCACAAGAAAGTAATCTGAATAAAAATTTACAATTTTTCAATGAGTAGATCACTCAGAACAATTCCCTAAGCATTAAGGCAAAAAGGAATTGAAGACCGGTGGATGGGTCGCCATGAATTCTGAATATGAATTTTGTTGGGGCTGGCATTGCCCATTGTCTTGGCGTCCTCCCTGATGGGACGCATTCTGCTGGACTAGCATCCGCAGCAACTCGGTTTGCTCGTCGCGCGAGCCGAGCACTGCAGCGAGAATCTCCGCAAGATTCCTTGGAAGTTCTGGCGGTGGAGGAGGTGGTTGCTGCTGCGTCGTGGTTTGCTCCGGAGGTGGAGACTCATCACCACGAACTTGACTCGGACCTCCCTCCTCTTGCGTTGAACGTGTCCGCACCATTCTGCATTCAGACCATTCAAACGATCAGCGCATGTTGATTTATTTCATCCAGTCTATACAATAGTAGTGCGAGAATGGGATAAACAATGCGCATAACAATCACACATGTGGATAAAGTATAAACTTTATGCAACATATACATCCCTGGACCGTGTCACACGATCGAGTTCCAAAGTATTGAACTTTATGGGTTCAAAAGTTCATTTCGACCATCGGGGTCACCACAGGATGTTAAGTGTGTTAGCATGCGTAATTCCTCGCTATTGTATTGGACCCAAACATGTACGAACTCGAAGTGATGTGTCAAATGCATAAACCCTTCGACTCCAACTCGCTTTTTTACAACAGCCACTGGACGTCGAACGGTGAAACTAAGTGTTGTGGCCGAAATACGGAAAATTCCAGAGAACATTTGGTCTGCCCTGTTTCTGGACAGTACCTACTCATCTGAGATTTTCATCCCTTTGCAAGGAGATTTTGTTCTAGAGCCCTACAGAAAAGTTGTAGATGACTTCAAAACCTTTCTAGAATGGTATCCCACACCTCTATTGGTTCAACCAATCTTAAGTTATGCCCTGTTCAAGTTCAGAAAAATTTCTGCCAAAAACAGGGGAGATTGTTCCTAAGCTTTTGAGATTGAACCTATACTCCCAATTGACTCTTAGTTCAATATAGGAGTTTACTAACCCCTAAATGGATTCCTAAACTTCATTTTGACTCTTTTCTTTGAAAATAAACTTTTATGCAGTCGGTACTACGTTTCCTCACCAAAGAAAAATCCTAAACCGGTATTCCGGCTTATACGTGTCAAATGGTGAAACTAAAGACGTCACTCACAAATGATTTCTACACGTCATGCGCTAACGTGGTTAATGTACCTGCAGAAGAACACACAATAATGATGCACACAAAGGTTTTAACATTGCAGGCAGTTCCATATCATAGTAAAAACATACGGTCCGTATCATTGCCATACGGATCGTCCTTGAGTCAAGCCATGTCTCAAGGTACATGGTCATGTGCTGGAGCTACTGTAAGCTTATCTAGAGCGGAGCTACCCCAAGCACAACGAATTTCTTCGGAGGGTCCTCAGGTTTCTAAAGAACCGCCAGCGCCAAACTTCAAAATACTCGGTACCGGAGCTAAGAAAGTAGGAACTGGTGGAAGGGAAGGAAGAAGGGTTCCTCACGCACCTCAGGGACCTTTTGGTTGATCGGAAAAGGCCGCAAATCTGTCGGGCGACGGTGTGGCGTACAGACGATCAACACCGGAGCTCCGAAGAGAATTCCAGCTCGTAGGCGCCAATCGCCGGTGCTGGTGTTCACTTGAGGCTTCGGGGAGCAGGAGAGAGACCTGGCGCAACGTTCCCGCGGCTCAGCCGCGCGAGAGGCACGCCGAGCTCGCCGGGCGTCGATGAGCCGAATGGTTCTTCCGCCGGGCGGGGGTTTGAGTTCGCGAGGCTCGAGCAGAGCGTGGAGAGGCTGCGGGGTAATGAGGATGAGGGCAGATACGGCACTCGGCGGTCGCTTTAAGCACCCACGCGCCTGAACCGACGTCGGGGTGGCGGGGAAGCAGCTCGGTGGCGTCGGCCGGCGGGTTTGACCGGGAGCTGGCGCCCGCGCGTGAACAGCCGAATGGAACAGAGAGTTTTTGCTTCTATGGTGACTGACCAGTGGGCCCCTCTCCTCATTTCTCAGTAAATTTTTCTGATATTTTCCCACCAGCAACTCAACATTAAAGACTTGACTTCACCCCAAAGTCATAGTTTGAATTTGTTGAATTCAAATAGTTTGAATTCTGATGTGAAATTTGGATGTGGTTTGATCATTTGAATTTGAAAAATGAGTTTAAATTCTCCACTTTGTATTGCCTCAAAAATATAGCAAACCCGCTCCAAAGTTTCCAACCTTTGGCATGGCTGCTTATTAAAAGGTGGAGAACACATTTGTGAACCCAAACTTTGAAATTGAGGGAATTGGAATTTGAAACTGAATTTGAAATTCAGATTAGAGGGCTTTTCCTTTTAATCCCAAACAAATATTAAAACTCCTCCAAATGAGCTGAAATTTGGAAGGGTGAATATTTAGAATATGAAGATCCAAGTTGTGCCTTTAGATCTCCATGTTTTTGGAAATTTTGGGAAGTCTAAACCCTCACTTTGAACTTACCCCATTATAATTCAAAGTTTTAATTCCCCTCATTTTTCATAAGTGTACATGAGCTGAATTTTCTTGCTACCACTTTTGGGATTATACAGAGGGTGGCTGTGGCGCTCTGTCCACGGTGGCCCGACTTTGGTTTCCGCCGTTTGCACCTCGGCCTCGGCGTTGATCTTCAAATTATGGCCAACAACAGCCTTGAGCGTCGGAGCTGAGCTGGGGAAGACCTTGTACACACGTTGGCACTCCCTTTTTGTGTTGACAGCTCGAGCAAAGGAGGAGCAACGCAGGCTTGCAATCGAGAAGGACAGAGGCGGCCCCGGCGGCTCTCTATCGCGCGTGGGAGCAGAACAGAGGTCGAGAGCACGAGCTGGGAGTGGCGAAATAGCCCTGTTGCACTCGTGGTGGGGTGCTCAGAACGAGCAAACTCGAGGCAAACAGGAGGTGGCGCCGGAGAGAATCAGTCGAGGTCGGCTGCCGGGAGCTGTCGTGCACGCGTGCACCGGGAGAAACCAGAGTCGGTTCACTGCACAGCCAATGACATGTGGGTCCTCTCATTTGATTTTTTTCACCACTGTGCTTTGAGATTCCCATGCAAACGTTGTCCAAATCTCACCAAATTTGGAGGATAGGCCAAACATGATGTGAGGAATTTGAATATGAAATCAGATTTCAAAATTGATCACATTTGGTCCAGTTTCCGAATTCAAATTTGAATTTGAATGTGATCTCAAATAATGCTTTGAACAAATGGTATATGAGCTCAAAATTTCTCCAAATTTGGAACTTAAGCTCTTTAATACCTGAGGAATGCAATGGTCATCTCACATATTGGCCTTTGGACAATCTGAACATGAATCCTTTTCAAAGATTCAAAAATGGGGTTTAAATTTCCCTCCCCTCTACTCATAGAGAATGTGCACATGAGTTAAATTTTGGGAGTGAAATTCTTTCCCTGGGTTAACATGTGTTCAGTATGAGCTAAAGAAAAAATTTTAACTTCCCCCACATGTCCATGTTTGTGTCCATCATTTCATGTGACACAAACTCAAGTTATTCCTTTGCCTTAACATTTTGAATTCAGCACGAATTTAAACATGATCATAATTCACTCCTTTTTAGCTTACCCTCAAATCAGAAGTTTGCCACCATACATCTCCTCAATTTCAAATGTATGAGGTTCCATGTATATTCAAAGGTTTGGCGGCAATTTGAGGTGAGCATTTGAGTCTAAGGATCTGCTTTTTATTCTTTCTCAAACACATGTATGATTTACGCATGAGTTTAACTCCACCTTGGTCCAACACCTTCAAATGAATGCTTGAACCCGTGTTGTTGAACCCCACCTATACCGTCCCGTGTCAGAAAGTTTTTGTAAGTCCCATTTTCCATGAAACCGAAACACAATGACGTTCAAACATCCGTTTCTTTGCATTCACGTTTTTGGGACTTTTACACATACCACCCACAGACAAGCGGTCAAGTAGAAACATCTAACAAACAAATCAAGAATATTCTGCAAAAGACTGTCTTGGAAATGGGAACCGGTTGGAAGCACAAATTACCCGATGCATTGTGGGCATATTGAACCGCTTACAAGACACCTATCGGCATGTATCCTTTCCAACTTGTCTATGTGAAGACTTTTTATCTTCCCATAGAATTGGAACATAGAGTGTATTGGGCTATAAAAAGGTGGAATATGGACTTCATGGAGGTCGGGAATCACCAACTATGCCAAATTTCTAAACTTGAGGAATGGAGAGATAAGGCGTACCATGGTGCCAAGATTTACAAGGAGAGAACCAAGAAATGGCATGATAAAAGGATTATGCCTAAAGAGTTTAAACCCGTAGATAAGGTCCTGCTTTTCAATTCTAGGATTTAACTCTTTGGACATGGGAAATTAAGAAGTAAATCGGAAGCACCATTTTTTGTTATATAGACCTCATCCCATGGATCCATCACACTCCAAGATGATGAGGGACATCTATTTAACGTGAATGGACACCGCCTCAAACACTTCTTTGATTCCCATGAGAACTCGGAAGAAAGGAATCGACGTGATCAATTTAACTGATTTTCACATTGTTTCTTCAAATTCCGACTAAATTATCGATGTCCAATAAGTGGTCCACTTTGGAAAATCTTCCCCACGGCCCACAAGTCTTAGACACAAAGAAAAAGCCGACTCGGGGGCACCCAGGGTTCGGCCAAACCCTAGGTTTGGCCGACCAATGGTGAGCGCCGCCCCAAGTTCTTTTTTCGCATGTGTAATCCACTTTCGTATCCTAACAATCCCTCGGTGCTACCATGTCAAATACTACTTTGGTGACAATAAAAAGTTCCGAACTATAGAGGAGAACACTTGCGCTATCGTGAAAATATTTCTTCTCCTCTCCATCTTGCCAAATCATATCTACTATCACCCTGGCCAGCAAAACATTGTCCTCCATGCATCTTCAAGTTCAACTTTCAATCTTAGTTGGGGAACTTGTGCCAGCCAAATAAGGATAATTTAGAGGCTATAGGGAAACCTGAGCTTTACAACGCCACATAATTTGGTTCCCTATAAGGCCTAGGGTGCTTACTACCTTATTTTTTATTTTCTTCCAAAGTCTATAATGTAAGCACCCCCATTTGTTTTCAATAAGGTGGACTCACCGGTTTAGCTAACACCGATAAAGTCCCCCTTGTTTATATTTGTCGATAATAAAGATTTCAGGAAACAAGTGTGGGGAAGATATCCCTTTTCGCGACATCTTGACGTACGAAAAATCATATTTCACATAACAATACGTCGCAAACAGAGGCACGAGCTAATACGTCAAAGAAGAGGACCAACAGAGGATCCTCTGGTTCGGTCGAACAAGGGAGGATCCCGTGGTTTGGCCGAACTGGGGAGGGCTCCTCTCGGGCCCACTTCGCTCCACGACTATGGTTCGATATTCATATTCCTATTTTTACGTGAATTCCTGATAATTGAGTTGAATCTTTATGCAATAATTGAATCTATTTAAATCAACTCAAATTGGAAACTAAAATTTGGCAATTCTCTTTATATCTTGTTTTGATGAAAACGTGAATTTGCATACATCTCATTTCAATTTCACTACCAAGTTCTTGAGTCAGATATCATAGTAGGAAAACATATCTAAGTATTTGATAGGTGTGGTATGGTAAATCGGTAAATTTGGGATCTTCATGCTTGAATTAAATTTTGTTTTTCAATCTTTGAAGTTATAATATTTTTGCCTATCTCCTCATTAGAATATAAAATTCCCACCAAGGCCATATGATGAGTTTATTAAAAACCTCCATGCATATGCCACTTTGCATTTTCATTGAACATTGTCAAATTCTTGACCCTATTGAGTAACTAGCATGAAAATCTTGACTTAGGAAATTCTTGTGCGCCCCATCATGGCTAAATTTTCATATTTCAAAATTAGCATTATTCCATCCATCCACCATAAAAATATACTCCATAACTTTCTTGCAAAATTTTCTTCCTAAATATTGAAAGGAGTCCCTCCTAGGTATTAATTGTCCTTATAGACTAACATTTCCCTCTTCACTTCCAACACCACTAAAGTCACACCTCATATACTTGATTTTAATCATACTAAGCCTAAACCTATTAGATTCTAAGGTTTGCCTCTAATTTCTTATTAACACTATCCCTATTTTCATCATTTGCTTGAATAGACAAGTCAGAAGTAATAAATTTTTCATGTAATTATGAAAAGTATGTGAAAAGTCAGAAGCCGTGAAGATTACTGATTGTTTCGTCACATGGTCCCTAATTTTAACCATCCGTTTCAGATGATGAATGACTCAGCACAACTGCACCATCATGATCGCGTTGGTAGAGGCATCGATTACGCAGGCCTGATCAATATTTGCCAGTTTCCTAGAGAAGTGTCAAAGATCCCCGTTGATCAATATTTCACCACGTGAGTATTGTTGTTGAGTGTTGTTATGTCAAGACTCCAACGGAGCAAGATCATGAGCTGTAGAGAATCAGTCGTGATGTCAAACATAATCGCTCCTTTGCAACCTCTTTACCTTTAACAGCTTGAGGCCAGATGAAAAGTTTGCCAACATTGGTAACCAAAATAATCTTTGATAGAGTTTATTGACCCTAGACGAGTCGAAATGATCTAGGGTGTAACATGTTCTTCGAGTTCATCAAGACCTTCCGCAGTCGATCAAGACAACCGACTGGGCATGATCAACTTGATAATATGGCAAGTTTACTTGGAAGTAACAAGATTCGATGATTACATGCTGCTCAAGATGGACTCGGGGGCTATTAAAGTGGGGATGGCTACCCTATAGGCCAAGCCCATGGACATGAACAAGGCTCAAAACCATGAAGACACGTATATTGTAGGGTTATGGAACGACTACACTGACTGGGTCTCTATCCCCCATATGGAAGTTGGAGTCTAAGTGAATATGTTATTTGGACTCTGCAATGATAAGGAAAGAAACCACACGCGTCAAAAAGAGATATAACAAGTTATAAATATAATTCATATTAATTGAATTAACTGGCGTGGGCCGTGCCTTGTGACCTTGAGCCCTGTAAAATCATCAATCTGCACATCTGGCTATTATCAGTTCTTTTCTCTTTTGACAGTGAAACTCAATTTATTACACCAGAGTAATCAGCAAAACTCGTTCTTTTTCCAACAATTCTTTTTGGGGGAATATCTACTCTTAGAACTGATTTTTGGAACCATTTTCCTTTTTTATTTGTTCAACATTGTCAAAATATTAACTCCGCCTACGTTGTAATGACATAGCCGGTCCCAAGCCCGGGTAAAGGAGGAGGGGGTTGTGATAGGCTTGGCGAGCCAACAACTACACTTAGCCACTCTCATGGAAATGAAACCCAATAGAAATTCGTTGGGGTGTAACCCTATTAGCGACGCGCCATATCGGAACCCGGGTATGGTGTTAAGTGGGCAAGGGCCGGGTCGCCACCGCCTTAGTGGCGCGCCATATCGGAACCCGGATATGGTGTTAAATGAGCAAGGGCCGGATCACCATCACCTTAGTGGCACGCTACATCATCGCTCGGATGTAGTGATAAGTGAGCAAGGGTCTTTGCATCTTACTCGACGGGTGCAAAGCGTAAGGAAGCTAGCCGAGGAACATAGATTTCGGGTGGGTAGTTGGAATGTAGGATCCTTGACGGGGAAGCTACGTGAGTTAGTAGATGTTGCCATTAGGAGACGAGTAAATATCCTTTGTGTACAAGAGACTAGATGGGCGGGTCAAAAGGCGAGAGAAGTCGAGAATACCGGTTTCAAGCTTTGGTATTCTGGTTCGGCTGGGACTAGGAATGGCGTAGGTGTTCTAATAGATAAGAGTCTTAAGGATGGAGTAGTGGATGTTCGAAGACGAGGGGATAGGATCATCTTAATCAAGGTAGTATTTGGGGACATTGTCTTGAACGTCATTAGTGCTTATGCCCCACAAGTTGGGCTCAACATGAGTGCTAAGAGGCAATTTTGGGAGGACTTGGAGGATATGGTTAGTAGTGTACCGATAACCGAGAAACTCCTCATAGGGGGAGATCTCAATGGTCATGTGGGTGCAACTAACCTAGGATTTGAAGGAGTACATGGAGGTTTTGGATGCGGCGATAGAAATCAAGAGGGTAAGGACATCCTAGACTTTGCCGTAGCCTATGATCTGTTGATAGCTAACACCCTCTTTAGGAAGAGACAATCTCACCTAGTGACCTTTAGTAGTGCCCAACACTCTAGCCAGATTGACTTTGTCCTCACTAGGAGAAAGGATAGACGGGAGTGTCTAGATTGTAAGGTGATCCCGGGGGAGTGTGTTGTGACACAACATAATCTTGTGGTAGCTGACTTTCGCTTCCATACATGTTCTTTGCGGGACAAAGGTGTCAAAATCACAAGAACAAAGTGGTGGAAGTTGAAGGGAGAATCACAAGAATCCTTTAAAAATAGGGTGATCACAGAAGGACCCTGGGCAGAAAATGGAGATGCAGATAGTATGTGGATGAAGATGGCAACTTGCATTAGGAAGGTAGCTAGTGAGGTGTTCGGTGTGACAAAGGGAAAGAAACTTATAGATAAAGACACTTGGTGGTGGAATGAGGATGTACAAAAGGCCATTAAGGAGAAGAAGGAGTGTTACAAGAGTTGGCATAATGATAGAAGCGCAAGCAACATGCTTAAGTATAAAGAGGCTAAGAAGAATGCAAGGCGGGTTGTGAGTAAGGCAAGAGGACAAACCTATGATAAGTTATATGAGAGACTAGGGACAAAAGAAGGTGAAAAAGACATATACAAGGTAGCAAAAATCCGCGAGAGAAAGATGAGGGATCTCAATCAAGTTAAATGCATCAAAGATGAGACTGACCGCATTCTAGTGAAGGATGAAGAGATTAAGAATAGATGGCGTGATTACTTTAATGGGCTATTCAATGATGGGAATGAGAGCACTATGGTTGAGTTGGATGACTCCTTTGATGACTCCAACAGGCGGTTCGTGCGGAGGATACAAGAGTTTGAGGTTAAGGAGGCCTTAAAAAGGATGAAAGGAGGAAAGGCCCTCGGCCCTGACGATGTCCCTATTGAGGTGTGGAGATGTCTTGGGGACGTCGCAATAGTATGGCTCACAAAGCTATTCAACCACATTTTTCGGTCAAACAAGATGCCTGAAGAATGGAGGAAAAGTATATTAGTACCTATCTTCAAAAATAAAGGAGATATTCAAAGTTGTACTAATTATCGAGGTATTAAGCTTATGAGTCATACTATGAAGCTTTGGGAGAGAGTGATTGAACACCGCCTGAGGAAAGTGACCAATGTCACTAAAAACCAGTTTGGTTTTATGCCTGGGAGGTCTACAATGGAGGCGATTTTCTTGCTTCGTCAGCTTATGGAGAGATATAGGGAGCAGAAGAAGGACTTGCATATGGTGTTCATCGACTTGGAGAAGGCGTACGACAAGATACCAAGGTCAGTCATGTGGTGGGCACTAGAGAAACATAAAGTGCCAACAAAGTACATTACCCTTATCAAGGATATGTACAATAATGTTAGGACAAGTGTGCGCGTAAGTGA
Source organism: Neostapfia colusana (assembly GCA_030760725.1). Taxonomy (NCBI): domain Eukaryota; kingdom Viridiplantae; phylum Streptophyta; class Magnoliopsida; order Poales; family Poaceae; genus Neostapfia; species Neostapfia colusana. The sequence goes on from JASWHV010000011.1 coordinate 26,914,121, forward strand.
TAGTGAGACTGATGCATTTCCTATCACGGTAGGATTACATCAAGGATCAGCTTTGAGCCCATACATCTTTTCCTTGGTCATGGATGAGGTGTCGAAGGATATACAAGGGGATATCCCTTGGTGCATGCTCTTTGCTGATGATGTAGTGCTGGTAGATGAAACTAGAGATGGTGTTGATAAGAAATTAGAGTTATGGAGACAAACCTTAGAGTCCAAGGGGTTTAGACTTAGTAGGACCAAAACCGAGTATATGAGGTGCGACTTTAGTGGTGTTGGTCATGAAGAGGGAAATGTTAGTCTACAAGGACAAATAGTACCTAGAAGGGACTCTTTCCGATACTTAGGATCAATGTTACAAAGCAATGGCGATATTGATGAGGATGTTTGCCACAGGATCAAGGTAGGGTGGATGAAATGACGACAAGCCTCTGGAATCCTATGTGATAGGAAAGTCCCACAAAAGCTAAAAGGGAAGTTCTATAGGACGGTGATCAGACCCGCGATGCTCTATGGGGCGGAATGTTGGCCAACTAAACGGCAACATGTCCAACAAATGAGTGTCGCAGAGATGCGCATGCTACGGTGGATGTGTGGGCACACGAGAAGAGACCTAATAAGGAATGAGGCGATTCGTGATAAGGTAGGGGTGGCGCCGATTGAAGAGAAGTTAGTCCAACATCGGCTTAGGTGGTTTGGACATATCCAACGGAGACCTCCAGAAGCACCGGTTAACAGTGAGATTTTAAGAGGTAGAGAAAATATTAGGAGGGGTAGAGGACGACCAAGGTTGACCTGGGAGGAGGCGGTAAAACGAGATTTGAGAGATTGGAATGTATCCAGAGACTTAGCTCATGATAGGACCGCATGGAAAGTAGCAATTCATGTGCCAGAATCGTAGTCTTGTTTTTTTCTTTTTTTTTCTTTTCCTTTTTTCTTATTTTCTTTTCTCTTTTCTCTTTTTCCTTTTTCTTTTTTCCTTTTTTTTTCTTTTTTTCTTTTTTTTTCTTTTTTTTTCTTTTTTTTTCTTTTTTCCTTGTTCTCATATCTCTTCCTCTGTTTTACTTCATTGATATTGGGTTTCATGTCTAGCCGACCCCAACAGGCTTGGGATAAAGGCTTGGTTGTTGTTGTTGTTGAACATTGTCAAAATATTGTATCTTGGCTCAATATTTCATATAAAAATTTGACTCGATATTTTTTGAGTAGAACGCTGACTATACAAATTGTTAAAAAGACAAATGTTGATTCCACTTTAGAAATTGTGGACAAACATGCTTCATATGTTGAATGGTATACAAAATTCTGATCATACATTTTCAGTTTTCTATAAAATATTGACTCAACATTTGCTTGCTAGATCGTTATTTATACTCAAATTTTTATTTTAGCACTATTATTTAAATATTAATAGCCTGCAAATCTTTTTGCAAAATAGCCACCCTGTTGTCCACCGCGTGGACGCTATGTCCATGTGGACAAGTAATCGTCCACGCCGTGGATGATTGAGAGAAATCGTCCACGGCATGGACGACACCCTTGTGACACCCGGTTCTGAAAATGAACCAAGTGAATGCACATGTGTGCCCAGGATGTTCATCACACATACACATGTACTTCACAAACTGAATTTTAGAATATAACCATGTACAAATAATGTTTAAGTTCTTTATTACAATGACTCAATGTCTCACTCGTGAGTAGCTAACTTATTCTACAGCGGAAGACACTAAACGATAGCAGAAAATAACTAAAGACAATGGGGCTCCACTCCGACTCCACAGGCATGTTGACGGTAGTGTGCATGTCTAGTACTCCACGTGCTCTTCGAAGTACTCTTCTCCTGTAGCTGAAGTATATGTGGGAATGCAAGGGTGAGTACATGTCGTACTCAGCAAGTGCGGGAAAAATATGACATGTAGCTTTAAATCAGGTAGGAAATAAACGGTTTCATTGCAGCAAGCAAGTTTTATTTCACAATCATGATAAAAACAGCAACTATCTCTAAGTGAGTTAAATCCCAACATAACCAAGTAATTCATCATCACTCATGTTCTGTACCATCATAATTCAACATTTTTCAAGTCACAACCAGCCAATGCTCTTTCTCAAGTTCATCTCATATTCACAAATGCTCATGATCAACACATATTCATATAACCGAACCCAATCTCATAATTATGACCAAAACCAGTCCCAATGACAATACCACAACCATACCCGAATAAACATCCCAAATTTTGCTTCTAATCATGGAAGTCGGCCAGGTGCTTGTAACTGGAAGCACGGCTATCGTGATAGTTTTACACTCTGCATAGATGGCACCACTTTACCCACAAGTTTATGATTTTGTCACCCCTTGGCGACTAGAGAGAACCTCCATTCTGCCACTACACGATCGTCGGTGTATGGCCAAGAGATCACAAAATAGCCTTTACAAAGGGGCTACTAGAATGTAAGGACCCATTGAGGTTTCATCGGTAGGCTCGAATCTCCATTCTCCCACCCACGGGCCCCCTCGTGTGCCATGCAGTTCACAGGGCAGTCCTCCTCGACTCTCATTCCCCGCGCCATCCAATGGTCCATAACAAGCTAGCTGAATGTAGCCTAGAGGGGGGTGCATAGGCTTTTCGACGCTTTGTTGATCCCTGAAACACTTAGTAGGTTTATCAAATACAGGGAAATCGTACTAGTCCAGTAGAGTGCGGACTAGTCCGTTTTCTAAACAGAGAAAAATCGAACTAGTCCGGTACTGTGCAAACTAGGCCGGTATGCGTGGACTAGAGAGATCAAAGTTGATCGATTTTTTACTTCTAGCACTTTATGCAGCAGAAATTAATTTGATACTTAGATGTATTGCAAAAGTGAAACAATGAATGACAGAGATCAACTTTGGTTTCAATGCTTCAATGTAAATTTCACAAGATTAATTAAACATTAGAATATGATGAACAATAAATGAACAAGAGGAGGAGACAAGTGTTTATCCCGAGGTTTGATTCCACTAAGGAAATCTACGTCCCCGTTGAGGAGTCCACTAAGGACCGGGTCTTCACCAACCCTATCCTCGTCGAATCGCCACGAAGGCCGGTTCTCTTCCACTAATCACAAAGGGGAATAAATCGTTCAAGGGGCCTTCTCACAAGTTGAGGGCTCCCCAAGAATTACAATGAATGAACACAACCAAACACACTCAAAAGATGAACAATTAACGAACAAGATGTGTAGAACAAGTCTCTTCTTTGATCAATTGCTAATCCGCAAAGAATTGATCCTTCTTGGGTTAGAATGTTTGGAGAGAGGTGAACTTTGGGCTCTTGGGAGGTGTAACGGCGCAGAGGGTTCAAGAGTTGGGTTGGTATGGCCGTACACCTCTTTTTATAGTAGGGTTTCCAATGGGTATGTTAGGGTTTGTGATGTACGGACTAGTCTGTGGTTGACTCCAGACTAGTCCGGTGTGCGGTGTGTAGAAAACCCTAAGTGTCTTGAGATATTAGACCAGTCCGTGGTAGTGCGTACTAGTCCGTTTTATGTCTAGAGACAAAATCGGACTTGTTCGGATGATATTGGACTAGTCCGTTTTCTGGTCAGAAAGAAAATCGGACTAGTCCAGTTGATATCGGACTAGTCCGCACATGTTGAAATTGTGCAGTTAGTTTGATTTCTTTCTCTTGAGCTCTTGGGGTGTGTTTCTCCAACACACTATATACTAAGTGATCTAATCTTTTCAGTTCTTGAGCTCTTATCAATTTGGATCCTCCTTCTCCTTTCTTTTTGCGCTTTCTTCTTAATTTCTTTGAGAACCTGCGCTCATTCTCAACAATTTTGTTAGGGTCTCATTTGTTTGTCATAAATCAACCAAAACCCACAAGGGGTGCCTACATGCACATTCAATCTCCCCCTTTTTGGTGATTGATGACAACCAATTGAGATCTCACAAATATGACAATAAGAATTCAGATTTTCATAAAGTGTGCACATATGAGTTTTGAACAAAATAGGCAATGAAGACATGAGGCATATGTGCACTCTTTATGGTGGGGTGCAAAACTACATGTGTGAGGAATAATTTTGATGTAAATATCATAATGAGCATGATCATCAAGAGTCTCAATCCTACATAGCAGTTTTAAACATACGCCATCAATCATAAGCATAACATAGTCATCTCACAAAAGCATAATGGTAACATAAGTCTTACAAATGCAAAATGGTAGCATAAGTCTTACAACAGCATATGGTAGCATAAGTCTTACAACAGCATAGCATAGGTCTTACACAACTCATTTCTTCAGCTAAGACACAAAATGAAAGACCTATGACCTAAGACTCCCCCTCAATCTCTCCCCCTTTGTCATCAAGGCACCAAAAAGAAGGAGAGGAGGGATCTACTTGTCGTCGTCGGCTCACTCCTTGTTGTTCGTCCTTTCTTCATCTTCATCATCAGCCTGAGGAAGAGGAGGAGAGGAACCACTTGTTGTGCCAAAGTAGGCACGCTCTGATGGAGAGAGAGGAGGAAGCTCTGTAAAATCAGATGCAGAGTCCTCTGAGATGACCGGGGATCCAATGGGCTCAATCTCTTCTTTTCTTGCCTTGTTCATCTTATGAAGCTTCACCTCAGTTTTGCGGCAAGAACTGAAAATGGCAGCCAAAAACTTCATGATCCCATTGGAGGAGCCTTTCTGTGGAGAGGCCCTAGTCTTGGATGCAGGCCTTGCATCTTCATGCGCTCACTCTGGATGTTCTTCAGGTGAGGGAGCAGCTGGGAGGGAGGCCTGAGGAGGCTTCTGAGGCCTTAGAGCAGTGTGCTCTACATCCTTCACAAACTCGATTCCTGTGACTTTCTCAATCATGAACATCAAGTAAGGAGCATAGCCACAGGAACGGTTTGGTGTGCAGGATATGTTTACCATGTCATTCCAAATGTAATCGAAGATATTAAATCTTCTCCTCCTGCTGATCACTTTCATCAAGGTTCTTAGATAACCTTGGACGCTCCCGGCATCTCCATCCTTTGGAGCAATGGTCTTCCGGAGCACTCTGTTGAGAACAATGAAGAAGGGCTTCCTGTTCTTGGTTGAGGGAAGGTTGAATGGAAGTCAAGTATCATAGAGAAACTCCATCTTGTCCTTCTCCACAACTCCCAGATTGTGAATCACAATATCATCATTGCCGGTGTCCTCAAGATGCAGCAGTCTAGCAAACTCAGTATAAGAGATTGTGTACTTGGATCCATGTGTCATCCAAGTCACTTTGTCTTCTCCATCATGAGCAAAGTGGCAAGTTAAGTAAAACTGGGCAATGATCTCATCATTCCAATTGCACCTGAAGGCGAGCAGGTCCTTGAGTCCATGTCTCTCTGCAGCCTCTATGACCTCCTCAAAGGCTTCACAGCTTTTCCTTTCAAAGTACGTCCAGTCGATCCATTGACTTCGGACCACTAGAGTCTTCATTTGGAGGTACATCGAACTGTAGTAGTCCGAGTGAAAGTTACTCCAAGATCTCTTGTCGGTTGCCTTTTTGCCGGAGCTGTAGGCATCAACCTTCCTCAGGTTCCATGCCACATCACTCCCCTTGCCATTAAACTTTTCCTCCGAGGGATCCCTATGTCCCTGCCTTGGAGCTGTCATCTTGAGGGGACCAATCGGTCCGGAAGCAAGCCCTTTACCCTTGCCCTTGGTTTGGCGTTGAGCCACCGAGCTAGAACCAGCCACATTTGCTCTTGAAGCTGGTCTCTTGATTGTGACCTTTCGGCGAACCCTAGGTGGGGTGAGCGAGGGCTCGACAACATGATCTTGTCTCCTTTTGGAGCAAGACTCCGGAATGTGAGACATCACATCTTGATCTTGATCCATCTCAGCTTCAAAATCAGAGAGACTCTCATTCGATCCCGACATGATTTCTGACAAGGAGGATAAAGTGTGTATGAATAATCAAGGATGACAAAAGATTGCATTGAGTTGACATAAGCTAGGATTCCCTAACAAGATCCCTAAATCAGGGCATACCAGACTAGTCCGGTGTTCAGGGTCGGACTAGTCCGGAGTACTGGACTTGTCCGCCCTAATAACGGACTAGTCCATTATGAGTCTGCTCAATCCCGAATTTGTTGAAATTTGAGATTATTCAATGCAAATATGATCTAGGGTACTTGGAATACATCAATAAAGCATGTATTGACTAGAGGAGATGATCTAATTGAGCAAAAACAAGGAAGATCGAAGGTTCTAGGGTTCGGAGAGAAGTTTACCAAATCAATTCGAGGCGTTGAGGGAGTTTTTGATCCGGACTACTCCGGGGTCTTTGATCCCTTTGCGGTGGAGAACGATTCCCACGGAAATTTGGATGGTTTTGATGGAGAAATCGCAAATTCGCCTTGGGAGCACTTGAGTGAGGAGAGAGAGAGTGCGGAGGGATGTGAGGATGAAGAAGATTAGGTTTGAGCCGTCCCTAGGGTTATGGAGTCAAAATATCGGACTAGTCCGGAACATATCAGACTAGTCCGTTTTCTGGTCAGAGAGAAAATCAGACTAGTCTGTGGTGGTTTGGACTAGTCCGGTCTAACGGACCTAGTACGGACTAGTCTACAAGTGCGGACTAATCCGGGGTGACCACGGACTAGTCCGTGGTCCCTTGTACAGAAGTGTATAACACATATATATTTATATATATATATATATATATGTATTTAAAAGTTCCTATTAAGGAATAAGGGACAAAGGCACACAAAAATTCTTGATGAATATGATCAGTAAACATACAACAATCAAGCTATGACCATGATTCACCAAGATCAAGTAACTAACATAGTTTTTAGGAAAAAAAATAGAGAGAGATGATTTTTCAACATAATTAACATGATTTTGAGGATGGCATACAGGTATGCAAGTTTTCAAGCCACGTTTTGAGCATCAAGGATATTTAGTTCATTTCGGAGCTCACAAAAGCGTTTTTCATCAAGTGGCTTGGTAAAGATATCGGCTAGTTGTTTTTTAGTATTGACATGGGAGATGGCTATGCCTCCTTTCATTGAGTGATTTATCAAAAAATGATGTCGGATATCTATGTGTTTGGTTCTAAAGTGTTCAACAGGGTTATGGGCAATTTTAATTGCACTCTCATTGTCACAAAGGAGTGGAATATGACTCATATTATAACCGTAATCCCTTAGAGTTTGTCGCATCCAAAGGAGTTGTGCACAGCAACTCCCGGCTGCAACATACTCCGCTTCGGCCGTGGATAAGATAATTAAATTTTGTTTCTTGGAGGACCAAGAAACTAAGGATCTACCTAGAAATTGGCAAGTGTCAGAAGTACTTTTTCTATCTACCTTGCATCTGGCATAATCTGCATTGGAGTATCCAATGAGATTGAATTTTGAACCTTTGGGATACCAAAGGCCTAGGTTGGGTGTATGAACTAAATATCTCAAGATCCTTTTAACGGCTGTCAAATGACATTCCTTAGGATTGGCTTGAAACCTTACACACAGACATACACTCAACATGATATCAGGCCTAGATGCACATAAATAGAGTAAGGAGTCAATCATGGAACGATATACCTTTTGATCCACATTTGGTCCGTCTTCATTTAGATCCAAGTGTCCATTTGTCGCCATGGGAATCTTTATGGGCTTTGCTTTGTCCGTTCCAAACTTCTTGAGAATGTCTTGAGTGTACTTTGTTTGGCTTATGAACGTCCCATCCTTTCGTTGCTTCATTTGGAATCCCAAGAAGTACCTCAGCTCTCCCATCATGGACATCTCGAATCTATCTGTCATAATCTTGCTAAATTCTTGACAAAAGGATTTGTTAGTTGAACCAAATATAATATCGTCAACATAGATTTGGCAAATGAATAGATCATCATCAAAGTGTTTAGTAAACAAGGTGTCATCAGCTTTTCCAATCTTGGAGTCATTTTCAATTAGAAAATCTCTAAGGCACTCATACCAAGCTCTAGGAGCTTGTTTGAGGCCATAGAGAGCCTTACGAAGTTTGAACACATAGTCGGGGTGCTCTTGATCTTCAAAACCGGGTGGTTCATCCACGTATGCCTCCTCCTTGATCGGTCCGTTGAGAAAGGCGCTTTTCACGTCCATTTGATAAAGCTTGAAATCATGGTGAGTAGCATATGCAAGTAATATACGAATCGATTCAAGCCTAGCTACGGGAGCAAAAGTCTCATCGAAATCCAAACCTTTGACTTGTGAGTACCCTTTTGCCACAAGTCATGCCTTGTTCCTTGTTACCACTCCATGTTCGTCTTGCTTGTTGCGGAAGACCCATTTAGTGCCGACGACGTTGGACTTGGGTCTTTCAACAAGCTCCCACACTTCGTTCCTTTTGAAGTTGTTCAGTTCTTCTTGCATCGCCATCACCCAGTCCGGATCTTTTAATGCATCCTCAACCCTGTATGGTTCCAAAGAAGATACAAAGGAATAGTGTTCACAAAAATTAGCTATGTGAGATCGAGTTATTACTCCCTTTCGGATGTCACCGATTATGTTGTCAACGGGGTGATCTCTTTGGATGCTTTGGTGTACTCTTGGATGTGGCACTTGTGGTCTTGAATCTTCATTATGATCTTCTTCTCCCCTTGGATTGTTGCCCTCATTGATGTTTTGGCCTTCTTGATTTTCTTGAGATTGGTCTTGTATGGAAGCTCCCCCTTGATCATTTTCCTCCATCTGTAGTTCATTTTCTTCATTCGCATTTGAAGGTGGCACTTGTGGTCGAACATCGCCCAATGCCATTCTTCTCAATGCTTGACATGGAGCTTCTTCTTGATCTAGCACACACTGATCAACTTGCTCTTCTTGAGAGCCGTTAGTTTCATCGAACACTACGTCACGTGCTACTTCAACAAGTCCGGAGGTTTTGTTGAAGACACGATAAGCGTAGGAGTTCGAATCATAGCCAAGTAAGAAACCTTCATCGGACTTCGAAGCAAACTTCGAGGCCCTTGGCTTCTTATTGAAAATATAACATTTTGAACCAAAAACTCGAAAATATGAAATATTTGTCTTGTTACCCGTGAGTAGTTCATAAGAGGTTTTCTTGAGCATCCGATGAAGATATAGTTGGTTTATGGCGTGACAAGCGGTGTTAACGGCTTCAGCCCAAAACCTGTCCGAAGTCTTGTATTTATCGAGCATTGTCCTCGACATATTAATGAGAGTTTTGTTCTTCCTTTCGGCTACTCCGTTTTGTTGAGGAGTATATGGTGCTGAAAATTCGTGCTTTATTGCTTCTTCATCTAGATGCTCTTCAACTTGGGTGTTCTTGAATTTTGTCCCATTGTCACTTCGTATGTTCTTGATCTTCAATAAGAATTCATTTTGGGCACGCTTTATGAACTTCTTGAGGGTTCCTTGAGTTTCTGTCTTATCATGCAAAAAGAAAACCCACGTGAAGCGTGAAAAATCATCAACAATGACTAGATCATATTTATTACCGCCGATGCTTATGTAGGCAATTGGACCAAATAGATCCATGTGAAGGAGCTCAAGCGGTCTTGTTGTAGTCATGACATTCTTCGCGGGATGGGATGCTCCTACTTGCTTTCCTGCTTGACATGCTCTACATGGCCTGTCTTTCTCAAAAACAACATCCTTTAAACCTCGGATGTGATCGCCTTTGAAGAGTTTTTGAAGATTCCTCATACCAACATGTGCTAGCCGTCTATGCCACAGCCAACCCATGTTGGTCTTTGCAATCAAGCATGTGTCAAGTTCGGCTTTATCTTTGTTAAAGTCAACTAGATAAAGTTTTCTCTTCAACACACCCTTGAATGCAATTGAGTTATCACTCCTTCTAAAGACAGTCACACCCTCATTAGTGAATAAGCAGTTATAACCCTTGTCATATAATTGAGATATGGACAAAAGATTATAATCCACGGAGTCAACATGTAAAACATGAGAGAGAGTATGTTGTGATGAAATTGCGATTTTACCGGTACCAAGCACTCTTCCTTGACTATTATCACCAAAGTAAATGCCTTCGCTTGGATCTTCATTTTCATCATATTCCATGAACATTCTTCTTTCTCCGGACATGTGATTGGTGCATCCACTATCTAGCACCCATTTTGCTCCACCGGATGAATAAGTCTGCAAAAACAATTTATGCCTTGGTCTTAGGTACCCAAGCTTGCTTGGGTCCTTTGAGGTTAGTCACAAGTGATTTGGGCACCCACACATGAGACTTGGTATTCCCATGGCATGGCCCAACATATTTAGCATAAACTCTTCCAAGATTACTTTTCGTAAGTACATATGAAGCATCAAAGGTTCTAAATAGAAGTTGTTGTTCATATGTGTTCACATTGTTAAATTTATCAACATTACTAAGCTTTGTAGCTTGAGAAGAGTTTCCCTTGACAAAGGCAATGCAACCCTTGTCATTCTTGTGGCTTCCAGCGTTTTGCTTTTCACCATTAGAATATCCAATGCCATATTTGACATTTGGAGGTCTTGTGACCGAGTATGCACTGCGTGCATACTTGATCTTCTCCTTGTCAAATATGCCACTTTTAGAAGATTGCTTGTCCTTTGTCAAGTTTGGCTTTTTCTTCATGTTAGTGTCACTTTTGACACAGGGGCAAGTAATACTAGTTTTAGACTTTATGTGTTGAGAAGGTGAGCTAGAAGTTGATGAAGAACCACTTTGCTTGAGTGACTCAACTTGTCCCTCAAGGATCTTGTTAACTTTGGTTAAGTTAGCAAGTTCATCCTTGATGGTGGTGTTTGAGTCTTTTAACTTCAAGCAAGCTTCCTTACTTGAAGCTAATTCAAGCTCTAGTGATTTATTTTGTTCCTTTTCAAGTTCAAGAAGCTATTCAATCTCAATATATTTCTCCTTTTGGGAGATGATCATATCTTCGTGACGATTGACTAACTTCTCCACATCAACAAGCTCTAGTGCAATCTCCTACTCAGTTTGGAGGAGGAGAAGGACTTTATCCCTAAGAGGTGCGGCCAGCAGGGTGTTTTATTTCTAAGACTTTATCTTTAAGCTTATTTAGAAGCTTTATCTTAAAGGTTCATCTAGAAGCTTTATCTCTAAGGTTTGTCTCCAAGATTCTTCTAGAAGCTTTATCTCTAAGGTTTATCTCCAAGATTCCTCTAGAAGCTTTATCTTCAAGATTCTTCTAGAAGCTTTATCCCCAGGATTCTTCTAGAAGCTTTATCTCTAAAATTCTTCTAGAAGCTTTATCTCTAAGGTGCGGCCAGGGTTTTATCCCATTTCTCTTCCCTTTTTAAGTGATCTCTACATGAGAATGGATGCAATGCATGATGATGGAAATGAGGGTGTTACAAATCTACCCCCCTTAACGTGAATCTTGGCCTCGAGATTCGATAGAGTGGAGAAAAGATGTGGGAATTCTGTATTCAGGTCTTCTTCCCGTTCCCATGTAGCTTTGGCTTCCGTGTGATGGCTACATTGCACTTTGCACCAACAGATTACCTTGTTCCTCGTGACTCTTTCCTTCATGTCCAGGAGTTTGATGGGGTGTTCCGCGTAGGTCAGATCCTCCTGAAGTTCTAACTCGTCCATTGGCACTTGTTCTTCCAGCACTCTTAGGCACTTCTTGAGCTGAGATATGTGAAATACGTCGTGCACGTCAAAGAGGAGTGTTCGCAGTTCTAGTTGATATGCTACCTCTCCTCGCTTGCCCAGAATCTTGAATGGTCCGATGTAGCGAGGTGCTAGCTTGCATTTGACGTTGAACCGTCGTTGGCCTTGGATAGGCGAGACCTTGTGATACACGAAGTCCCCGACTTCGAAGGTCAGACTCCTTCGCCTATTATCCGCATAGCCTTTTTGACGTGACTGAGCGGCCTTCAGGTTTTCAAGTATTATTTGGTCTTGCTTCTCAGCGTCCTACAGCACTTCGGGTCCAAACACTTGGCTTTCTCCCGTTTCATTCCAGAACAGGGTGTTCTACCCCGTCTACCACATAGTGCCTCGAAAGGTGACATTTTCTGGCTGGCTTGGTAACTATTGTTGTACGAGAATTCCGCATACGGCAAGCTCTTGTCCCAACTACACCCATGATTTAAAGCGCAAGCTCTAAGCATGTCTTCCACTATCTAATTCATTCTCTCAGTTTGCCCGTCGGTTTGTGGGTGATACGCGGAGCTGAAATTCAACAAATTCAACCGTGTACCCATAGCTTCATGCAGCTTTATCCAGAACCTAGAGGTAAATTGAGAACACCAATCTGAAACTATCCTCTTCAGAACTTCGTGACAACACACAATTTGCTCCATATACAACTCAGCTAATTGCGCCACGGTGTACTTGGTCCTAACATAAATAAAGTGGGCAGATTTCATCAATCAGTCCACGATAACCCAAATAGAGTCGTAGCCGGACTGAGCACGTGGCAATCCGACTATGAAATCCATACCAATTTCTTCCCACTTCCACTCGGGTACTTTCAACGGCTGCAATAATCCAGCAGGCCTCTGATGTTCGGCCTTCACTTGTTGGCACGTGTCGCATAGGGCAACATATTCAGTGATGTCCCTTTTAATGCCATCCCACCAATAGCAAGTTTTCAGGTCCTTATACATCTTCATAAAATCGGGATGTATGGAGTACGGTGAGTCATGTATCTCCTTTAGTATCGCGTCGCGGATGTGCTTCACGTTAGGCACACAAATCCTTTTTCCTAACCAAAGTGTGCCATTCTCGTCTTCCTTGAAATCCTTCTCTATGCCTGATTGGATTCTTTCCTTGATTTCCTTTATCTCCCCATCCGTTGTTTGGCCATCTCGTATCTCTTGTTCCAGCGTTGAGCTTAGTTTTACCAACTCCATCTCATTTAAGAACCTAAGATGTAACCGTTCAAACTCCTTACGTAGCTCGGGTGGCAGCTCCCGAACCGTGAGTTGGTGACATGCTCCCTTTTGGCTCAATGCATCCGCTACTACATTAGCCTTCCCGGGGTGATAGTTGACTCCTACATCATAATCCTTGATGAGCTCTAACCATCGACGTTGCCTCAAATTCAGATCCGTTTGAGTGAATATATATTTGAGGCTTTTGTGATTCGTATAAATTTCGCATCACTGACCGAGGATGTAGTGCCTCCAAATCTTCAAGGTATGTACCACTGCTGAGAGTTCCAGATCGTGCGTAGGGTAATTCAGCTCATGTTTCTTTAATTGCCTCGTTGCATAGGCTACGACTTGGCCTTCTTGCATAAGCACACATCCAAGTCCCTAACTTGAGGCGTCACAATATATATCAAAGCTCTTGCTCACGCCGGGCAATACCAAAATCGGTGCTGTTGTTAATCTCTTTTTTAACTCCTCAAAGCTGTCTTGATATACTTGTGTCCACTGAAATGCTTTCCTTTCATTATCAATTCAGTCAATCTTTGCTATTTTGGAGAAGTCCTTGATGAATTGACGGTAATATCCAACCATCCCAAGGAAACTCTGAATGTCCCTCACATTCTGCGGTGGGTTCCACTTCAAAACATCCCTCAATTTTTTGGGATCAACCGATACCCCTCCTTCGGAGATGAAGTGGCCTAATAATGATATCTCCTTTAGCCAAAATTTACACTTTCTGAACTTAGCATACAATTGATGATCTCACAGTTTCTGCAATGTCAATCTCAAGTGTTCCTCGTGTTCTTCCTCGTTTTTTGAATACACCATGATGCCGTCGATGAAAACCACGATGAACTTGTCCAAGTACTCCATGAAGACCTTATTCATGAGTTACATAAAGTATGCGGGTGCATTCGTACGAACCATACCATGTTCAAAAAGCCGTCTTGGGTATGTTGGAGGGTTTAATCTTCAGCTGGAAGTATCCCAACCTGTCGGTACCCTGCAAACCGGGTACCCCCGCGTAGTGGATAAAAAACAACCTGGGCCCCACCTTTCCAGCTTAGGCGGGCCCCAGCGTAAGTCACGTGCCATGGGCCCCATGGGCAGTCCCGGGGTTGCCACGTGTCTTCAGGCCCTGAGCCTGACTACCGGCCGAAGGTGGCTCAGGAGCCGCCATGTGTCCAATGGTGCCGGACCTGATCTTCCGCCAAGGAGGGCTCCGGCGTTGCCACATGCTCGGACCCCCGAGCCACACCCTCCACCAGAGAGAGCTCCGAAGGTGCCACGTGTCCTGTGGCTCCGGGTCCGACCTCTAGCATGGGAGGGCTCCGGTGCTGCCACGTGGGCAACGACTCCAGGTGTACCTTCCCCCAAGGAAGGATCCGGATGTGCCACGTGTCCTGCGGCCACGAGCCCGACCTCCAGCATGGGAAGGCTCCGGTGCTGCCACATCCCTTATGGGTGTCTAAAGACGCTCCATGTGATGTACGGGGGGGTCATGCGACATCACGTCTCGATGAGACGTCAAGACCCTCTGGCGAGAGGTAATGGCAGTATCGCCCACCCCCAAGCCGGCTCCCTACCGCAAGTGGATGGAGACGGAGATCAACTTCACCGCCTCCGACTGCCCGAAGAACTTGGCGGGAGCCAGGCAACTGCCGACCATAGCTAACATGAAGCTCTACCACGTCCTGGTCAATGGAGTAGCGGGCCTCAACCTCATTAGTCTCGCAGCCTTACAGAAGCTGCAACCCGATCGAAAAGATGGCCCCATCGTGTCCATTCTCTGGAGTGGGCCTGGGATCCATTCTTCCATGCGGTAGCATCTCCCTCCCGGTGACATTCGGGACACCTGAGAACTACTGCACCGAGAGCGTCGTCTTCGACGTGGCGAAGGTCAACCTCCCCTTCAACGCCATCCTCGAGCAAGCCGACGTTGTACCAGTTCTTGGCCATAGCTCATTACGGCTACCTGGTGCTGAAGATGCCGACCTCGAGTGGCGTCCTCAGGGTCCAAGCAGATCGGACCGCTTGAGTCACATCGCTGGAGAAGCTCTAGGCACTTGATTGTGTTGTGCAAATGATGGATGGAAGAGAGGGCAATGGTCGCCGATTCTTTCATTGTTCTAACGGTGGAGTAAGTTGAAATTAGGTAGTATTTATGAGCTAACATATTGTCATATTTTGACCTTCATTTCTGTTTCACTAGTGCTACATCGATGATGACAACTACGAATACACACTGTGGGTTGACCCACCGCCTATCAAGCCAATTGAAGATTACATTAAATATTTACAAGATAGAAACCGAGAAATAGTTGCTGAACTTGTGGAAATGGAGTCACACTTATTCGAGTACATAGGTATTGGGCCCGTGTGCAACAACATGTCTTGAGAATGTCCTCACCATAAGCCAAAACCTACTAGTTAAAACTAGTTCTGATTATTGCTTCCAATGTATGTTACCAATGTATGCTTGCAATGTATCATTGGAATGTATGATCTTGTACATTCAATTTTAATAAAAATGGAGGAAACAAACTGCTAGTCTCCTATAGTTGTTGATGATGTGCAATGTTCTATGACGTTCACAGAAAAGGAAAATCAACCGTTAACGTTGATTTGAAATAAAAAAAGTTTTTAATATAAAAACGATCACAAGCGATTTTTAAGGTGAGTGTGGAAAGGCTAGAGAAGTTCTGCAAGAAACCATCGAGATCTTTTGTAAAAAGAGTCGTCCACCTGATTGACGAGTGGTCAACTCGTCCACCTGATGAACGATTCGACCACCTACTAGACGACAACATGTTTCGATCATCTATTTAAGAGCTACCCCGCACATTCGCCACAATCGCACTTCACAAATTCATCTCCCGTTAGGAACACTCCCATTCAATACATCATGTTACCATGGCCTCACATTACTCAACACCAAACCAAAAAGAGAGAGTTCACATCCCAGAACGATTACGACCGCCAATGTGTCTATGTGTCACTAATTGTCAGTTTGTAACAGATCTTAGATTTGGGGTTTCCTATGGTTTATGACTATGTATGTGAAACAACTATGAATATGATCCTCCTCATAAGACCACGCCGTTTTTCCTAAATGGTAGACGTCAGGTAACATATATACTTCAGAAATATATCAATTTCACATTCATATTTCATTTCAAATGTTGATAATGACACATCATAAATCATGGAGTCTCCACTGCCTCTTTGTGAGTTCACACAGTACATTGACCACGAACAAACAACACAAGACGTGGAGTGGATGCATAGAGCTACTTGGAGTGACTTTCACTACGAGATGAAGTATGAAAAGCAGGTTGAGCAGGAGAGGAAAGAGACAGCTGAACAGGACACGTCGCACCTACAGCGTGCCCGTGTGCTTGTTGTATTGCTTGAGTGTGTGAGAGAGTGTATTGGCTGGATTGCAGACTTGCGAACCCTTTGCCCAGAGGCTGTCCCGATCCTTTTATAGCCCAAAGCCAGGGCAATTACAATGTGGCCCGGGGCTCGACAGGTGGCCCCGCGGCTATCTGTACCCTATACATGAGCTAGGCAGTTACAGCTACATGCATTGTCGCTGTCGGTGGAGTTATGGCGCGTTGCCTGTCCCGTCGGGTGCCTCTGACCGGGTAGCAGGTGATGATGAAGTACCCGTCTTGTCGTCGCGTCTCGTCGATCTGTTGGGCGGCTCTGTGCCGTTGGGCGACACTGTTCTGTTGTCACGCCTCGCTGCCCTGTCTCGTCACCGTAATGGTAAACAGACGGAGGACGAAGGCGTGCGCCGCGAGCAGCGTTTTCAAGGCGTCGCCAGCCGCCTCGCCTAGCCAGCGGTTGCCACCGTCGCCGTTGCTGTCCTCGTCGTCACAGCAGGGTCGCCGTCGCCGCTGTTGCCGCCCCCCGCCGCCGTCGTTGCCGTCCTCACCGCCAACGTCACCGCCGTCGTCGCCACCGTTGCCGCTGGTAGAGGAAGAGTGGGACTGAGGGAGGAAAGAGTTAGGGTTAGGGTGAGGGCCTGAGGGGTGGTTGATATATATGGCCTGATCTGAAATTAGGACCGTCGGATGAGATCCGACGGTCCTCCTTAACCGGGTCGACCGCTCCATCGAGCCCGTCGGCCCGCCCGCGCCCGTTCGCCGCTGCCTGCCCGTAGCCGCCCGCCCGCGCCCCTTCGCCCACCGCCGCCCGCCGCCTCTGCCCTCCTGCCGGCGCCGCCCGCCGCCGCCGCCGCCCCCTCCTGGACTCGTCGCCGCCTCCCCTCCTCGGCTCGCCGCCGCCTAGGCCCTCTTCGCCAGGCGCTCGCCTAGGCGTCCCGGCGGCCGGCGGGCGCCTAGGCGTCCAGGCGTGGATTCGCAACACTGCCCACCAGCCATGCTTTTGGGGAAGGTGCGGGCCTTGAATGCTCGGCCTGACAGCGCACCTTCCTCCTTACTCCTTGGCTATCTGTCCGTTGCTCATTGACGCGACGTCCGGGTGGCTGGCCCCCGGGACACGCTTCTCCACCAGAGCAGCCTTGCGGTGTAGTGAGGAATCCGAAGTCGTCGGACACGTGGCAGCACCGGAGCCCTCCCATGCTGGAGGTCGGGCCCGGAGCCGTATGGCACGTGGCACCGCCGGAGCTCTCCTTGGCGGGATAGTACGCCTGGAGTTGTTGCCCACGTGGCAGCACCATTGTCCTCCCATGCTGGAGGTCGGGCCCGAAGCCGCAGGACACGTGGCACCTCCGGAGCTCTCTCTGGCGGGGGGGGGGGGGGGTGTGGCTCGGAGGTTCCGGACACGTGGCAGCGTTGGAGCCCTCCCTGGCGGAAGTTCGGGCCCGGCATCACTGGACACGTGGCGGTTCCGGAGCCACCCTCGGCCGGTAGTCAGGCTTAGGGCCTGAAGACACGTGGCAGCCTTGGAGCCCTCCTTAGCGGGTGGTCGGACCCGTGGCCTAGGGCACGCGCCTTCTCATGAGTGCTCCCCAGCTGGCGGTTGGGCCTAGCTTGCAGGCTGGGTCCCTGTCTTCTGCATACGTGCTGGCATATGTCTTCTTTTGCTCATACACGCGAGGGTACCCGGTCTTGAAGGTACCGACAGCTGCCGGATTTGCCCTGCCGACCTCCTTTCCTGCCGAGACCTCTCGTGGTTATGTGGCTGCATCCCACTCCGCCCTCGTTGCCGCTCTTGCCGCCGCCCGTGAGCGTGAGCAGGCTATCGCTTTCGCCTAGCAGTAGGAGCGCCCCTCCGCGAACGCTCTCGCTCGTCGGCTCGAGGAGGCCGAGTATAGGTTCGGGAGTGCCACGATTGATGGTACCCTCTCACCCACGACACCACTACGGACCACCTCCATTACGAGGCTTCCGTCGTCGCTAACCTCCATGCTCAAGTCGCTTGTGTCCATAGCATCCGGTCGCTGGTTCCGGTCGTCCTCAACCTGACCTCCTCCTACGCCCGCTTACGCAATCTTGTCTTACTCATCCTGCTAAGCTACACCCTTGACAACCACGTCCTCACTGACGGCTACCCGACGACCCCTTCCTGGATCCATATGGATAGCGTGGTCCCGCTTAGATCCTAGGATCGATCATCATCTAGCTGCAAGCAGTGTTTAAAAAAGCGGTAGAAAAAAGCGAGCGGAGGAGCTCCGCCTAGCGCCTAGGCGTTTCGCAAAAAACGGAGTTAAATCCATATAATAAATTATATATATGTATTTTTTTTTAAATTTTAAAATATTCAATCAATCAATAAAATGAGATGAGATAGAGTGTGACACTATCTTGTGTAGGCAGCCAAACACTAAGACAGGGTACTACCAGCAACCGCCACCGATAGGGATGAAAAAAATTTAGAGTTAGTTGTTCTTTTTATATGGACACACAAAATGGTGGAAAGCGCAATTAAGCGGAAGGAAGCAGAAAAAAGTGCACCGAAGCAGAAAAAGGGGAAAAAACGGTCCGACCGCTTAATGCCGTCGCCTAGGGAAAAGCAAAGCGGTCCCGTGCCACTCAGTGCCTGGGCGACGCTTAAGTGGCCTAGGCGACCGCTTTTTAAAACAGAGGCTGCAGGACAACGTCCATGAGCAGCCGTCCCTATACAACCCGTGGACCGGTTAGATCACTATGTGGACTGACCCGTCTCCGAGTACTTCAACACCAAGTTCACATCGCCCTCTGTCGGCACGCCTCGCTACTCTGGTTTCTGGCGGGTTCGGTTGCCCCTTGGATACCCTTCTCCACCTGCCTCGACATTACATCAGCTTCCGCTACTATCTCGTCCACTACAACAGTCTTACCCAACTTCGTCCTACACGCCATACGCTGGCGGGTGGGATCAGAAGTCGCTTGCTAACTCACTTAGCAGCACGATGACTCTAGCAGCGGGGGATCCATCAGAGGCATGGCAGGCGCCGAGGGGGGGGAGTCGGGGTCGCGCGGCTGAATAGGAGGAGCCGAGGGGCGCGGTCGATTGGGCGCAGGCGGAAGGGGGGGCGTGGCGGCGGGAGGGGTAAGGGTAGAAGCAGTCAGAAGCCCTAGCGTTGGGGGGAGTGTTGAAACCAAACTCAAGAGGCAATGGGCCGCACTGGGCTGAGCCATGTGGATAACTGGAAAGTGGGAAAGTAGAAGTGGTCTATGGAAAATTACCCCACCACACCAGAAATATGCGTATATTCTTGTATTTCAAATTTTTTTATAAATCACCATTGCTACAGTACATAACGCCTATGCACGCTTAGGCTTTAGGCGGAGGGTCACCGCCCGCCTAGCGTCTTTTGGAACCTTGAGCCCTACGCTGGCGGGTGGGATTAGAAGTCGCTTGTTAACTCATTTTGCACAGTGAACCTAACTCGTCCTGTCACTTACTGGGTGGTTGACCCGTTTAGCTAGTTTTCGATTGTATGCTCGTCCTCAACCTTCTTTGTGGCCTCAACGAGTGTTACGAGCACCTGTGTACCTGGATCTATACGGTCCATTCCGTCCCCCTCGTTGTAGCGAGTCCGGAACGACATCCTACTCGAGATCACTAAGGCGCTGGGGCTGCCTGTAGCTGGATCCGCAGAGAGCTGTGGCAGAGGGAGAGTGGGAAAGAAAGGCAATGGGCCGCACTCAGTTGGGCCATGTGGACAACTAGAAAGTGGAAGAGAGAGAAAGTAGAAGTGGGCTATGAAAAATTACCCCAACACACTAGAAATATGCGTATATTCCTATATTTTAGAAATTTATGTAAATCACCATTGCTACAGTAATCACACCTAGGCGCCGCCTAGGAACGCCTAGGCACGCCCGCCTAGCGCCTTTTGAAACCTTGAGCCGTACGCTAGAGGGTGATCAGAAGTCGCTTGTTAACTCATTTAGCATGATGACCCTAACTTGTCCTGTCACTTACTAGGTGGTTGACTCGTTTAGCCGATTTTCGGTTGTACGCTCGTCCTCAACCTTCTTCGTGGCCTCAATGAGCGTCACGAGCAACTGCATACCTGGATCGTACGGTCCGTTCCGTTCCCCTCAGTTCTAGCAAGTCTGGAATGACATCATACTCGAGGAGATCACTAAAGAGCCACAATCCACTCTCCCTCTGCCCCAACTTTTTACGGGTCCGGCTCCAGGCAGCCCCAGTGCCTAGGGGGTCGGATCCGGTTGGATAAAAGGCTAAACCGTTTTCATATCCATATACCAATTTCGGAATCGGAGTCGAAAACGGTATCATCGAAAACGGATTCGGTATCGAACATGTCGCATATATTCGAAACGGATCAATCGGATTAGAAACATGTCGATATTTGACAAACTCGGAATTATTTCGAAAACTTTTTGTATACTACGTAATATTACAACATAATATCAAAATTCAGTATATAAATAATATAGTCGAATATATGTGAATCAACATATAATATTTATACATAGACACAACAACAAATAACACATGTAATTAGAATTTTTAAAAATCAACACATAGTACATTCATCAACATAGTACGTCACCTGGTACGGCCCGACGTATCGTGGCTTGAGTTTCCCTGTTGCCGAGCGTGGGAGTGATGCTGCTGCCCGCCGCCGAAGGCGAAGAAGAGCCCAATCGACGACCTGGAAGGACACCAACCTGTGGTGCTGGTCGTAGATATGCTTCTGAACCGCCTGTGCCTGTTCAAGGCGATAGCGGATGCCGTCGAGGAAGGCAGTTCGCTCCTCCATCTCCTGGGCGACCGCTGCGACGTGGGTCTCGCCGGGCTCATAGGAGCGAATGGTCGGGGGGTCCCGGCCATAGACAACACGAAACGGAGTTTCGCGGAGCGATGACTACTAGGCAGTGTTGTAGATGTACTCCACCCATGGCAACCAACGGAGCCACTGTCGGGGACGGTCGCCGGTGACATATTATCATATTTTGACCTTCATTTCTTTTTCACTAGTGCTACTTAGATGATGATAACTATGAATGTGCAACAACTATGAATATGATCCTCCTCATAAGACCACGTCATTTTTTCCAAATAGTAGACGTCACGTAACATATATACTTCAGGAATATATCAATTTCGCATTCATATTTCATTTCAAATGTTGATAACGACACATCATAAATCATGCAGTCTCCACCGCCTCTTTATGAGTTCACACAGTACATCGACCATGAACAAACAATGCAAGATGTGGAGTGGATGCATAGAACTACTTGGAGTGACTTCCACTACGAGATGGAGTACGAAAAGCGGGTTGAGCAGGAGAGGAAAGAGAGAGCTGAACACGAGGAGCGTCGACGCAAGCGTTAGGAAGAACTTTAAAGAGTCGAGAAAAAATATCGTCGCAAGACTCAGGAGGAGGAACGTATTGCTCATCAGGCAAAAGAGAATGAGCAGGAGCGCTTACGCGAGAGAGCACGTCGTGCAAGAGATGCCGGTCCGGATGCATTGCGTAAAGGAAAATATCCCCGTTGTACTCAATAGAATCTACATGAACCATTTAATAAACTTAGTAATGTATACAATGCATGCCGAGTTTTTTAATTGAGTGGTAATTGTGCTCTTGTGATCGTAATGCATATTTTGAAATTATTTAACAATTCGTTTCATATATAATAAGTTTCTATAAACCACTGCATAAAATGATAACGATGTATACTACATTTACTTTCATAACAAAATATATCGAATATGTCTCTAAGTATTAAAAAAACAGTTCAAAAACGAATTCAAACTAAGAAAATTGAACATTAAACTTTGTGATCGTAATGCATATTTCAAAATTGCATAACAATTCACTTATTAAATAAAAAATTTATTTTACTCATTATATAAAATCATAACAATGTATACTACGTTTACTTTCAGAAAAATACTTTCTAAATATGTCTCTAAGTATTTTTAAATTAGTGTCAAAAAATAAACACTACTTATTTATGGATTTCCTATCGTAAATGACTGAAATCTAGTCGTCTACGCAGACGACTGGCTGACGTGGCCGTTATTGTCCACCGTGTGGACGATTGGTTGTCCACGTCGGCTAATCCTCCACGGCGTGAACGATTACTTATTCACGTGGACAAATCATCCACGCGGTGGACGACAGCGTGGCTATTTTACAAAAAAATATTTCACAGGCTATTAATATTAAATCATTAAAAAATAGTGCTAAAAAATCGTTTATACTCTATGCTGCAATGTCCTAATGCATTTTACTAGAAACTGGGCCAAAAGTAAAATATAAAACCTGATTCAGCCTTCAACTTGATCTTAGGCCGGGCCCAATTTATGATAAAAATATCAATGAAAACCTGGCCCCACCTGGATCAGTAAAACGGTAACGGAAACCACGTCCACTCGTTGAGCTGCAAGCGCCCCGATCGCCTCGCGACGCCGCTCCCCTCCTCGCCTCCTTCCACTCCGCTCCCCATCCTCGCGCCGCGGCCCGAGGCCAGCAGCACCTCCTCCTCCTCCTCGAAGCGACTAAACAATACCTTCTTCCACCGACGCGGCGGCAAGGTCCTCTGCAATCAGCTGCCTCCTCGGAGTGCGAAGTGGGGCGATCACCACCTGTTCGACGGATAGCGGCCGAGGATGACATCGCTGCGGCCCCTCGACACTTCGTTCACCGTGGCGCCCTCCGCGAGGCCACGGCGCGGGATCGCTACGATGACTTACGGAGGCGTGAGGGCCAGAGCTCTGAGGCGCCGCGACGTGTTGGCGACCCCGTTAAGACGTCGCTGGTTCTCGTGCCGTGCGGGATCCGCCGCGTCGGCTGCCGAGAGGTTATCTTCATGCTCCCTTTCGCAACTTGGTGCTTTTCCTGAGGTTGAGTGCGAGGGTTTGGAATGTGCGGGCCTTCGTTCCTATGGATGCCTTCCTAGCTGAACAATGACAATTTCCGGTTTCATCACCATCTCGTCATTGGAATGACAAACATAACTGTCACTAAGGCGTTTAGGATAGTGCAAGCCCTTAAAAATGTTGAGCCAGAGTGGTCTGATGGTCTAACCCTAACCTAATCCGAGTTATCACCCACTGTCTTTATGGTTTATGATATAACCAAGGGATTAATCCGAGTGTAAGGGGAAGTTGTGAAATGCCTTATCCCAAACTCATTGAGAAAAACAGAGAAATCAATTGAGTTGAATTCCACACCCCCCTGGTCTGTTCTGAGAGGCTTCAGCTTCAGACCACTTGCAGTTTCAGACAGAGACTTGATCACTCTGAAGAACTTCAAGGCTTCTCCTTTTGAAGCAAGTAATTCCAGCCACATAAATCTACTGAAATCATCCACAATTAACAAGAAATACTTCTTACCACCAGGAGTGGGTGGATCTATTTGTCCACATATATCACCATGGAATAGATCCATGACTGCTTTAGCACGATATTCAGAGACATGTGGGAATGGCTTTCTGTGAAATTTGCCAAGAGTGTAACTGAAGGAATAAATCTTGTACTCTTGGTCTGTGTGGCCCCTAGTTAGGAGAGCATCTCAGTCCTTAGTAGGACAACATATTGGTCCTTTGGTAGGACAACATCTTAGACCAAGAGGACAGCATATTAGTCCTTTGGTAGGACAGCATCTTAGTCCTTTGGTAGGACAACATCTTAGACCAAGAAGACAATATATTAGTCCTTTGGTAGGACAACATCTTAGACTAGCATCTAGGTATATGCTTGGCTGCCTTGGCTATAAATATGTAACCCCAACCCCTAGGTCGGGCATGGCATTGTGTGTGGAATGAAAAAAAAGAAAATTTCCCAACTCTTAGTGTCATCCTCTTTATTAGAGTAATACTTCAGATACTAACAAGTGGCATCAGAGCCGTTCTATCCTGTAGCCTAGACATCTCCTGCTCATCTCCTTCCCACGCCTCTCTTCGTCTTCAGCTGGCAGCAATAACACCGGTTGTTTCAACTCATTCCTCCTCTTCTGCACAGACAAGCAACAGCTTGTCTGAGACAACCTCTTCCCCACACAGCACTCCCCCACTAGTGCGCCATGTCCGAATGACAGTCTCAGCACTCGGTCGCTTCGAGCGCGTGACATCGGCAGGAGGCCGAGGTCGCCGCGGCAGAAGAACGCGAGCGAGCAGCGGCAGAGGCTGCAGCGAGGGCGGCGAGGCTGGCGGCGGCGGAACTGGCCGCGGCGAAGGCGGAAGTAGAAGCAGCAGCGGCTGCGGATGCAGCACGTGCGGCTGCAATAGAGCTTGAGGCTCTGCGTAGCGGTAGCGACAGAGGCTCTGATTCTATCGACGACGGCACCAACGAAGACCTCAGGCTGGCGAGGAAGGTAGCACGACCACAGACGCCACAGTGGGCAGACGCGCACCCCCATGAGCGCGGCGGCTGCAGCCCAGACGGGCGCGGACGCGCTGGCAACGCTCTCGGCAGGGGTGGTTGGGTCGACGAAGATCGAGGCATTTACAGGCGGCGTGACTCTCCCTCCCCGAACAGGTACCATGGTCACCACGGGATCCAAGCCATTGTCAGGGATGTTGGTCCCGACGGTGGGTGGCATACCCTCACCAAGACAAACTACATCGAGTGGGCCGCGGTGATGAGGATACGACTCCAAATGCGACACATGTGGGAAGCAGTCCGGTACGGCGACGTCAACTACTACGAGAATCGACGGGCGCTGGATGCTCTCATTGCTGCAGTACCGCCCGAGATGCAGTTCTCGTTTTCTAATAAGCGGACTGCCAAGGAGGCCTAGGACGCCATCGCTGCGGCACACATCGGCAGCGACCGTGCCCACAAGACCACACCACAGGCACTCCTCATGGAGTGGGAGAACCTGACCTTCAAACCAGGTGAGGATGTTGATGACTTTGCTCTCCGTCTCAACACACTACTGCAGAAGATGGTGCAGTTCGGCGATGACACCTACAACGAGGAGAAAGCCGTCGAGGCGGCTCCCCTTTCCCAGCATTCGAGCTTTCGAGCCAAGGAGCGGCTCGACCTCGTGCACGGGGACTTGTGTGGCCCGGTGACACCGGCTACACCGGGAGGACGACGTTACTTCCTGCTGCTTGTCGATGACCTCTCCCGCTACATGTGGGTGATGGTCCTTGGCAGCAAGGGAGAGGCTGCGAACGCCATCAGGCGCGCGCAGGCCATTGCGGAGGCGGAGTGCGGCCGCAAGCTGCGCGTGCTGCACACCGACAACGGCGGCGAATTCACGACGGCTGAATTCGCGTCGTACTGCGCGGATGAGGATGTTCAGCGCCACTACTCCGCGCCGTACAGCCCACAGCAGAACGACGTCGTCGAGCGATGCAACCAGACGGTTGTGGGGATGGCTCGGGCCCTCCTCAAGCAGAGGGGAATGACGACTATCTTCTGGGGAGAGGCGGTGGTGACGGCGGTCTACATCCTCAACCGCTTGCCCACCAAGGCTCTCAACGGCAGGACGCCGTACGAGGCTTGGCATGGGCGCAAGCCGACAGTCTCTCACCTACGGGTCTTCGACTGCCTAGCATTCGCCAAGGAGCTTGGCCACATCAGCAAGCTCGACGACAGGAGCATTCCAGGGGTGTTCATCGGCTACGCGGAGGGCTCGAAGGCCTACCGCATTCTCGACCCAGGAACACAGCGCGTGCGCACGACACGTGATGTAGTGTTCAATGAAGGGCGAGGATGGGCATGGGACAAGGCGGTAGACGACGGCTCGACTCCGACATACGACAACTTTATCGTCGAGTACGTCCACTTCAAGGGAACTGGGGGAGTAGGCAGCTCTTCTCCACCAACTTCAGCGCCACGCTCCCCAGTCACGACCTCGGCTGCGACGACCTCTCCACCACCACAGCCGGCGATCCCACGCACTCCAGCACCGACTGCCATCCCTCCGGGTACGTCCACTCCGACACCAGCTCGTGTCGAGCACAAACCGGTGCAGTTCGTTACTCCGCTCTCCCACGACGAGGAGCGCATCGACGCATACCACGATGGTGAGCCGTTGCGGTATCGTACGATGGAGGACCTTCTCGGTGACCAGTCGGTGCCGGGACTGGTCCCTCGCGATCTGGAGGCGCAGTTGCATCTTGCATGCGACGACGGCGAGCCTCGGTCTTTCGCGGAGGCTGAGAGACACGCGGCATAGCGTGCCGCGATGCAGTCGGAGATGGACGCGGTTGAAAACAACCGCACCTGGAAGCTTGCTGACCTCCCTCATGGTTACCGCGCGATCACCCTTAAGTGGGTGTTCAAGCTGAAGAGGGATGAAGCCGGCGCCATCGTCAAGCACAAGGCTCGCTTGGTGGCACGCGGTTTCGTGCAACAGGAGGGGATCGACTTCGACGATGCCTTCGCGCCCGTGGCGCGGATGGAATCTGTGCGACTCCTCCTTGCGCTGGCTGCTCAGGGAGGCAGGCGGGTTCAACACATGGATGTCAAGTCGGCGTTTCTTAACGACGATTTAAAGGAGGAGGTCTATGTGCACCAGCCGCCGGGATTTACGATTCCTGGCAAGGAGGGCAAGGTGTTGCGCCTGTGCAAGACCCTCTATGGCCCGCGACAGGTACCAAGGGCGTAGAATGCCAAGTTGGACTCCACGCTCAAGGGGATGGGCTTCGAGCAAAGTCCGCACGGGGCGGCCATCTACTGGCAGGGCAATGGAGGAAATGTCCTACTGGTGGGTGTCTACGTCGACGACTTGGTGATCACCGGCACTAAGGATGCGGAGGTGGCAGCATTCAAGGAAGCGATGAAAGCCACCTTCCAGATGAGTGACCTGTGATCTCTCTCCTTCTACCTAGGGATCGAGGTGCACCAGGCCGACTCCGGGATCATGCTTCGACAGACTGTCTACGCCAAGCGCATTGTTGAGCTGGTTGGGCTCGCCGACTGCAACCCAGCTCTAACTCCCATGGAGGAGAGACTGAAGCTGAGCCGCAACAGCACGACGGAGGAGGTGGACGCCACGCAATATCGGTGTCTTGTGGGGAGCCTTCGCTACCTCACCCACACATGGCCGGACTTGGCATTCTCTGTCGGCTACGTCAGTCGGTTCATGCAGCGACCGACGACGGAGCACCAGCAGGCCGTGAAGAGGATCATCCGCTACGTTGCCGGCACTCTTGACCACGACCTCTACTACCCGAGGTGCCCTGGGGAGGCACACCTTGTCGGGTACAGCGGCAGCGACCACGCTGGCGACATCGACACTACCAAGAGCATGAGCGGGATTCTCTTCTTTCTCGGCAAGTGCCTCGTTAGCTGGCAGTCGGTCAAGCAGCACGTGGTGGCTCTGTCCAGTTGCGAGGCCGAGTACATAGCGGCCTCTACTGCTTTGACTCAGGCGCTCTGGCTAGTTCGACTGCTTGGTGATCTCCTCTGCAAAGACACCGGAGCGGTGGAACTCAGGGTGGACAACAAGTCCGCTCTGGCTCTAGCAAAGAACCCCGTCTTTCATGAACGGAGCAAGCACATCCGGGTGAGGTACCACTTCCTCCGAGGCTGCTTGGAGGAAGGGAGCATCAAGGCGTGCTACATCAACACCAAGGACCAGCTTGCAGACCTGCTCACCAAGCCCCTTGGGAGGATCACGTTCCTTGAGCTTTGCTCCAGGATCGGGATGGTCCAACTCTCCCACAAGACAACGCACAAGACTTAGGGGAAGAATGAAGGAATAAGTCTTGTACTCTTGGTCTTGCATCTCAGTCCTTAGTAGGACAGCATATTAGTCCTTTGGTAGGACAACATCTTAGTCCTTTGGTAGGACAACATCTTAGACCAAGAGGACAACATATTAGTCCTCTGGTAGGACAGCATCTTAGTCCTTTGTCAGGACAACATCTTAGACCAAGACGACAACATATTAGTCCTTTGGTAGGACAACATCTTAGACTAGCATCTAGGTATATGCTTGGCTGCCTTAGCTATAAATATGTAACCCCAACCTCTAGGTTGAGCATGGCATTGTGTGGAATGAAACAAGAAAAAATTCCCAACTCTTAGTGTCATCCTCTCCATGAGAGTAATACTTCAGATACTAACAGCAACTATCACATACATGCTCACTCTGACTTATGACTTGTATCCCTTCTGCCATTTTCAACCTTCCAAGACTCCTCAATGCCTTGAAATTTAGATGGCCATATCGAGCATGCCATAGCCAGTTTTTATCACCAACACTTGTCATCAGACAGATAGGTTGTGTAACCTTCAGTTTATAAACAAACAGCCTGTTTGCAGTGCGAGTGGTTTTGATCAGGAGAGAACCATCAGCAGCAATGATGCAAAGATGATCACCTTCTATCAGTATCTTGCACCCATCTTCTGTCATCTGACCTAGACTTAGGATGTTAGACTTCAATTTGGGGATATAGTAGACATTAGAGAGTACTTTGTGTACCTGTTGTTGACCTTGAAAAACAACTGATCCTGCACCACATATATCTACTGAATATCCATCTCCAAACTTGATTCCTCCCTTTACAGAATCATCCATGGAGAACAACAAAGAACGAGTCGCTGTCATATGATTGCTCGCACCCGAGTCAAGAAACCACTCACTTTCAGTGCCTCCTTCTGATAATGCACCATTTTTCTCTGTATCTTCTGAACCTGTCTTCAAACAAGTTTCAGTAAGAAGCAATGCTGGGGGCTCTGGATCAGCCTGCACCATGTGTGCCTCCTCTTTCTTCTCCTTCTTGGGCTTGCGACATTCTCTTGCCCAGTGTCCCCACAACCCACAGTTGTGATACTTTCCCTTTCTTTTGTGATTCCCTTCTGAAGATTGCTTTGCAGAAGAATCACTGCGCATTCCTCCCTTCTGCCTTGAGGAAGGATGAGTCCCTGACTTCTTTCCACTTGATGATGAATCATTTGCAAGACGATTCTTGTACCTGGCCAACCACTCTTCTTCTGAAAGCAATAGCCGGCCACTTTTATCGACCTGATCCAATGGAGCTAGCCGATCCTCGGCTGCACGTAATCTGCCAACCAACTCCTCAACAGACATTTTATCAAGATCCAACAGAGTCTCAATTGAGAGGGCTATTTGTGAGTTACGTGCAGGAACAACTCGAAGAAATTTCTTCACAACACGAACTTCCTTGACTGATTCACCCAAAGTACAAAGACTACTTGCAATACCTGATATCCTCATGGCGAACTCATCAACGGTTTCTCCCTCCTTGAATTCGATGTTCTCGAATTCCTTGATGAGCACCTGTGCATTGGCCTCTCGGACTCGATCGTTGCCAATCCGCATGTTCTTCACCGCCTCCCATGCCTCCTTGGCGCTCGGCTTTGCAGCCAGTGCAGTGTGCATCTCACACGGTACGCCGCGCAAGAGTGCACCCAACGCCAATTTGTCGTCACGACGCTCGACCGTCTCTAAAATGACAGCACGCTAAAGATCTTGAGCTTCAAGATTCACCTGCATGACGAGGGACCATTGGATGTAGTTGCTTTGGGTGAGCATCGGGTAGACGAGTGATGCACTTGCTTCCTTCACGACGCGCTCGACGACGATTGGACTCAAAGCGCTGTCGTCGCCGCTCGTCGTCCGGGGCGTCGTCGTGAAAGGTGATGCCGCTCCTGCCATCCCCTGTTGATCAGCTGGCTCTGGTACCAAATGTTGGGACTGAAACCGATTGGCAAGCAACACTGGGATGGATCAACCCAGGTTCGAGCCAAGACGTCACAAACACTTACTGAACGCGAGGAACAGAGATCAGTAAGGGAGAACAGAGGAGTATCTGTTTCTGTATGCAAGTGCACTTCTGATATTAATTAATGCCAAATATATAGATGATTACAAACCCCACACAACGCACACGACTCCACTACGCATCGTGCCCAACTAACCTTGATCTGCGGAGTGCATTCGGGCGTTCACTTGATGTTTGAATCAGACAACATGCAACTGAAACATGACTGAGTCTGCTAACAACTTAACGATTAAGAGTCACGCTAATGCATGATAACTAACAATGCATGACACGACTGACAAGAAGATTAGTCCAACAACGACAATTGCGTCAAGAGTTCGATGCAACCACTTTCAAGAATGAAGAGTGGAGGATTTCTCCTCCCCGCATGAGTGGCATGCAGGCTCGCGAATTGGCGCCCGGGCGCCTAGGCGGGCGCTTGGACGCCCAGGCGTCCGCCTAGGCGCCTAGGCGTCCGGTCAGGCTCGGCGGCGGCGGGCGACAAGGGTGACGGAGGCGGAGGCTGAAGGTGGCAGGGGCGGGGGCGGAGGACGAAGGGGGTGGAGGCAAAAGGGGGTGGAGGCAAAAGGGGGCGGGGGCAGAGGCGGGGGCGAGGCAGTCTCGAGGCGGGCTCAAGGCTGTTGGAAATCCGGAGATAATTTCCTCTAAACTTCTCTTTTTTTGTTGATTTATTCTCAATGAAGGGGGACTGTATATATAGCCCCAAATTACAGAGTCCTAATCTAATACTACCTAGACTCCTACTCTTATTTGACTTGGACTCTATCTCTAATACTAATTATTCTAGAAAAACGGGATTATATCCCCTAATCTCGTTTTTCTAGATCACACTCACACTAATTAAGATGGAGATACAATTCCATCCTAAACACACTTTCGGGATGGACACAACTATACCCCCAGGATAGTAACATCTTCACCCTGCACAACTCAATTTTGGGATGAACGCTACTACACCCCAGGATGGTCACATCTTCACCCTGCACACGCATTCGGGTTGGTCACATCTTCAACCAGGATGGTCGTATCTTCATCCTGCACACAAATTCAGGTTGGTCACATCTTCAACCCCAGAATGGGCTCATCTTCATCCTGCACTCGATCTCGGAATGGGCGCATCTTCATTCCGATCACATACTCGAGATGGTCACATTTTCATCTCGAGCACACTTCGCATTGGCATGCTCTTCCTCACGCGACAGAGCACCCAATATTCTTCTTCTTCACCTTCATCGTCGTGGTGATAGCACCTTGGGTCAGTGATCTCATACTCCTCCAAGATCCATTTCGTGCTACGACGCTTCCCGAGTTCTCCACGCATGTAGAAACAGAACTTGACCAAACACCACTACACCACGACTCCCATGTTGGAAATCGACTGTGCGCACTTGGTCGCGCTATGCTTCTAGATGCCGCCGCCACCGGACCGCTGTACTCGAGGCTTGCTCCGCCTGCGTAACATGAAGAAGTATCCCAAGTCGCGCATGCCGTAGTTCGCCAAAAGGTCCCACGACGTCACATCATAGAAGTCTGCTTCTATCACAATGCTTGCCTCACGTAGTGAAAAACCACGGAGCCGTGGTCGAAGAAAGTGAAGCACCAGCTCATCCTCCGTTGGCCTGAAAGTCGAATCATGTGCCATGTTCTGCAGACACCTCCTTGGTCGTGGGCTAGCACTTGACTTCCTCTGGTCCACTTCGGGTGGCTTTAGCAAATAACACCAACAACTGTACTTCTTTGGGTGTCCTTACCAAACAGACCCAACCCAGCCGGCCCAGTCAAAACAATCCTCAGGTCAGCTTAGCCTAGCTGGCCCAACCGACCCACTTCTTTCTCTCCCAAACCCTAGCAGCCTCTCTCCAGCTTCCTCCTCCTCTCTCTGAGAAACCCTAGAGCCGCCGCTTCTTCCTCCTCTCTCTGACAGCAACCGGATTTGCCTGCCCCTTGCCTCTCTCTACGCCGTGCATGGTGCTCTAACACCTCTCCTCTTTCACGTACTCCACAAGGCGCCGCATGAGTCGCTCCCCGAGTCCCCCTTCTCTCAAGGCGACATCCACCACAACGTCCTCCACGTGGCCCACGAGACCGTGACGCCGGATGAAACTTGCGCTCCACCAGCACCGATCCCGCTCTGGCTAGACGTCCCGTGGTGGCGTCCTTCGCGACGAGGACAAGATGGTCAGCGCCCAGCGCCGCAAGCTCCGCGAAGAAGGCGTCCTCGGTGAGGGGCGAGGATGGAGAGAGCTAAACGAGGAGTTTGCAGAATCCCCTTGAGAGACCCGCTAGCTCGAGCGACCGGATGCGGTCGGAATCACTGTCGGGCTCCTCGCCGGCCCCGTGGCATGGTTGCACCGCTCCCTGGCGTCGCCCGACGGTGTCCGCAAGCCACTGCCGCGCCTCGGTTTGGATTGATCTTCAGCTCTTTTAGCGCCTTTTCTTGCTTTGTCCGCTCGTGCACCTCCGCGCCCTGCTCGCCCGCCGCCTCCTTGGTCTTCTGCTTCGCTTACCCCGCTTTAGATCTACAATGGCCACCCCCAGGAGCACATCCTTCCGGGGGAGGATCCAAAGCTCTAGCTCTGATACCAATTGATGAAAATCCGGAGTTAATTTCCTCTAAACTTCTCTTTTTTTTGTTGATTTATTCTCAATGAAGGGGGGCTGTATATATAGCCCCAAATTACAGAGTCCTAATCTAATACTACCTAGACTCCTCTTATTTGACTTGGACTCTATCTCTAACATTAATTATTCTAGAAAAATGGGATTACATCTAACAAAGGTGAGGCGGGCTCGGGCTGAGTGAGCTGAACCTACCCGAACTGTCAGATGAGATCCGACGGTCCACATTTTTAGATGAGATGTATAAAACACCTCACCCTAACCGTATTCCCCATCCCCTCTCTCACTCATCCCTCGGCGGCGGCTGGCGGCTGGCAGAGGCGCAGTGGCGACTGCGCGAGGGATCAGCGGCGCCGTGCAGCGGCGGCGGCGCCCGGACAGAGGTGGCGCTGGTGGCAGCGACAGCGGGCCAGGTGAGGCGAGCCTCCCTGGCATCCTCTCGCCACTGACTGGACGCCTAGGTGCCGCCTAAGCGTCGCCAAGGTGACGCCTTGATAACACTAATGGCATGATGTCGCGACTTGTGACGCTCGAGGACATGGTAGAAGAATCGAAGGTCGTAGAGAAGATGTTGTTAAGCGTGCAACCTCGCTTCAAGCAAACCGTGGTGGCAATCTGTCGAGGGGGCACGCCTGCCCCGCCAACGACGGGACCGACACCTCTCTCGCTCGGGAATCGCAATGGGTGGTGCCGTGCGATGCGGCAACCATCATGCACGAAAAGAAACTTAAGAACATATGAAACCCTTTTATTACTCAACATAAGCTCTTTTACAACATATTGTACACACGCAACAGAAATTAAAAACTGGACAACCTACTCACTCTCGACCCTAACTATGTCGAAGAGAAGTCGTTCAACCCGTGAATGCTTCCTATTAGCTTCACCAAGAAAGGCAGCGGCTAGGTTTCCGATGAGTAGAACGAATCGTGAGGTTCAGCATCTCACCGAACAACCCTCTTCATAGCAGGCATCCTGCTACCTGCAAAAACATCTCAGAAGCAATCGTGAGCACTAAGGCTCAGCAAGTCTACATGCAGGGGTAGTAAGACAGTAGGAACATGAATTTGCAAAATGAAGCTTGACTAAACTTGATCCTTATATTCAGATTCTTATAACCTTCATTTTTGTGGTCCTCACGCCTCACAACACCGGAAGTCCACAATCAAACAAGAAACGCTTATCCCGATGTTGCTAGCTTAAGGTGGAAATGAAATTTAGTTAGCACTATAGCTAATTCAGTCATGGTTCCAATACAATGATTAATCCATGATCAACATGTTAAGAGACTTAGTTCCTCTTCTTACTACGTCACGGCGTAGTGGGCAAGTATGCTCAATCCTCTTTCGCGCGCGACAGTGATTCGAATCAATAACAACCCGGAATACACGATACATACACCCGCCTCGAAAGAGTCTCTCAAGAGCTCTTTCTTACGTTGTATGCAGCAACCTTTCACACGACACCCTGACATAGAAAAACGTTTCGCGCCGAGCAGGATGGTCCTCTATGCGGACACGTCGAAGTTGTCCGCTAAAGGATTTACACCTCCCGCCTTCTCAACGCCATTTCCACGTGAAGGATGAGTTTCTATATCACGGTCCATCGAGTTACATCGGTTTCATGGGTCCCATACCCCAGTATATATCCGGTAAAGCTCAATCTTGTCCAGCAGGGCCGCATACGCGCGGTCCTTAACCGATACGGACAGGGCTAAACCCAACCTCCACATTGGCCTTACCATCCCGGCCTAGGCCCAATGTGGTCTCAAGCATTGTCACACCCATCGCAGGTCGAGACGAACCTTGAGCGCTCCATTCTACAGGAACTCCCCGTCCCCATCTCATTTTTCATGAGGGCGCTCTTGTCATCAACCTCTCGCGAGTAAACTCCATTACTCGACCTTTCTCGCGAGTAGTTTTTTAATCATCGACTTCTACCGAGCTAGCTACAACATTAGCCTAGCCATCTACTACGAGGCAAAGCCTACACTAAACCTTCTACTTAGGGATGTAATAGCCATGCAAGTGGGTTTCAAACATTCTAGACATAATGCACAATATCAAGTCTAATAAACATGAGGTGAAGTAAAGAAAAATTTAAATACGGTACTTATATGCAAACCGGGGCTTGCCTTGCTCAACGGTTTCGTTAGAAGCTAGGAGTTAGTCTTCCTCCACAACCCGAACTGACGATGAATTTCGCAAATCCTTACCTCGGTGTCGGTTTGTGCCGCCCGAGAGGAAAACTCAAAATTCTCCCTCTGTGATCAATGGCTAGGGCTGAGATTCGGGCGTGAGTAGCTCAGTTCACGGGTGCACCGAGGGGTTAGCTTGATTGAGCGTGAGCTTCTTTGGTTTGAGCTGTCCACGGTGACCGAACGTGGAAACCTTCGGTGTTCACTGCGGCACAGCTACAACTTCGGAAATTTCGAGTTCCAACGGGCAAAGACCGAAGGAGTAGGGATGGTGGATGGCTAGAGCACGTATTGGCGATGCTTTTTGCTGTGTAAAGCTCGAGCAACCGAGCTCGGGTGCTACGGCGTGGTCGGGAGCAACAGAGAGCGGTCGACTGTTCTTTGTGAGCGAGAGGACGATCAGAGAGTCGGTAGGAGCTGGGGAAAGCAAAACGGTTTTGTTGCACTCGTTGTGTAGTGATCAGACCGAGCAAAAAAATCGACCAGCAACACTAGGAGGTGGAACCGGAGATTGTCGGGCGAGGTCGGCTCCGGCGTGCTGTCGCACGCGTGTACACCCGAGAGGAAAAACGGAGGCGGTTATGAAGGGTTGTGCCACTGACCGCTGGGGTCCTCAGCCCCTATTACTTTTCTAATCTTTGTGCTTTGAGATTCCCACGCAAACGTTATCTGAATTTGACCAAACTTGGAGAGTTGGCCAAAAGAATTATGAGGAACTCAAATCCGAACTCTGCTTTCAAAATTGAGCACGTTTGGTTCAGTTTTCAAATTCAAGTTTGAATTTAAACTCCCCCTCGAATATTCCTCAGAATAATTGGTATATAAGCTCCAAAAACATCCAAATTCGGATCATGAGCTCATTGATACATGGGGAATGCATCAGTGAATTTCTTTGTATGCATTTGGGCAATCTGAACATGAATTCTTTCAAAAGAATTCAAATTGTGTTTAAATTCCCTCCACTCTACTCATAGAGGAGGTGTACATGAGTTATATTTTTGGGAGTGAAATTCTTTCCCCTAGGTTAACATGTGTTGAGCGTGAGCTAGAGAAATTTTTTAACTCTTTCACATGTCCATTTGTGTGTTCATCATTTCATGTGATACACACTCAAGCCTTCCTTTGCCTTAACTTTGTTTCACAATCTGAAGTACAACTTTATAAAAGTTAGGGCTGTTACACAATCTTAGACACTACTAGATGCGTCATCACTCTTGCTCGCGAATGTAATAGGACAATTACAGGCGGTGGAGAACGCTTTCAACAGGACGTGACGTGATGAAGGCTTCCATGACGATAAGCTGTTACTCACTCGAGACGAGTGGAAAGCACGACCGAAGGGGCAGTAGGCTGGTGGAAAGTCTATTGATTCATCGAAGACGGGCAACAGCTAGAGGCGCCCACGACCCGGCTCGTCGAGCAATGGTGATGAGATGGTCGTTCGGTTATAAGATGCAAGAAGTATGGCCATTGGGCTAGAGAGTGTCACTCCAAGCTCAATCTGGCGGAGGCACATGCGACGATGGCTGAGGAGGAGGGTGCCTTCCTGGTGGCAAGGGTGTGTCCTATGGTGGTGGTGGAAGCGCGCAACGACAACAACATCGACAACGCATTGTGGTACTTGACACGGGCGTGGCCAATCACATGACAGGGTTGTGTGGCATCTTATCTAAGTTCGACGACAAGATCGTCGGTACAGTGAAGATTGGAGACAACTTGGTCATCAAGGTCGAGGGATAAGGCACGGCGACGTACACTTGTAAGACGGGGAACTTCGAAAGCTCACTAGCGTGTACCTCGTTACTCGGCTCGATAGGAACATCATCAACATCAGTCAGCTGGATGATGAGGGGTTCGACG
This sequence comes from Neostapfia colusana, assembly GCA_030760725.1. Lineage (NCBI taxonomy): Eukaryota > Viridiplantae > Streptophyta > Magnoliopsida > Poales > Poaceae > Neostapfia > Neostapfia colusana. The sequence continues at coordinate 26,950,794 of JASWHV010000011.1, forward strand.
CCAACATACATGACGGGATGACGAAGATATGCGAGGAGTGTGCTTGAGTGCGGCACACCTTTAGTGGACTCTACTCGATCTGGCTCAACATCACACGTCTGGTACTACATGTGGATGTTGTGGTGTCGGTTAGCAAGGAGTCTGTGGAGCGTCAGATGTATGTGGGAAGGTGACGCATGCACAATAAGACGCACGCAAAGACGCGCAACAACAAGAATGCAACGGTGGATGCTACAAGGCGGGGTGGTGGCTCAGATCGAAAGGATCTACAGCTACGTGATGGGACCCGACAACCTTCTTCCACAGCGATTCGGACCCATGTAGAAGGCTCGGTGCAAGGGAGGCTCGACACATGGGGTAGCAACAATGAGGTCATGATGACTCTAGGCAGCAAGGACTTGATGACACGCACAGAGGACAAATCCTGCGACGACATGAGAGGAGGTCGTCAAGACGTGGACACAGTGTTCGGAGACGTGGCGCATATGGTGGACACGACAGAACACGCCAAGGATGAGACAAGCACAAGCGCCAGGATCGAGGGAGATTGTTAGATGATCTTGAGCGTTGTGGGCTACGAGCATGATTCTGGGTGTAGGCGGCAACACCATATCGGGTTAGGAGTTCTAGTTAGATTGGAATAAGGACTCCCAGTTTGTTTGAATAAGGAGTACTAGTTATAGAAATTGCTGCAGTTTAGAGTTGGGTTAGTGGTCCTAATTAGAGTCAAATTGGGTATAAGCCCGACTATATAATGTTGGCAATACCTTTGTGTTAGACTGCACTTGTATTAGGGTACTATAAGAGCAGTTTAGTCCTTTTGTATTAGGGTTCCTTGGCCCTTAAGTTTTGTACCCATATATATGTATCCCCCTTGACAGCCTACTGGGTTAATGAAATCATCTTTCCCCCTCTAATTTGGCATCTTCCTGCATCCACGGGCGCCGCCGCCGTCGGCGCGCCGGCCCCGCCGCCGCCGGCTCCCCTCCCCTCCCCCCCTTCATCGCCGGCTTGGAGCCTCTCCCCGTCGCCAGCCCGACCGCGGCCGCCGCCGGATCCGGCGCCGCCGGCCCCGTCGCCGCCACCCCTGCGCGCGCCGCCGCCGGATCTGGCGCCGCCTCCCTTGTGAGCGCCGCCGCGGGATCCGGCGCCGCCGGCCTCACTGCCGCCTCCCCTGGGCGCGCCACCGCCGTGATGCTTGGCCCCGACTCGGGTGCTGCCGGCCACGCCGCCGCCGGGCTCCTTGGCCCCGACTCGGGTGCCGCCGGCCACGCCGCCGCCTCCCTCGGCCTCCCCACCATCGCCTGGCCGTCGGGCCTCGCCGCTGGCCCGGCTGGACCCGCCGCCGGCCAGCTCCGCCCCACTGTCGCCTAGCTACTGGGCCCCGCCGCCGGCGTCACTGGACTCGTCGGCGCTCCTGGACTCGCCGCCGGCCCTGCTGGGCTCGCCGCCGGCCTGGCCGGCCACGCCGTCGCTGTTGGATCCGGGGGACACCCCTCGTCGCACGTCTCCGACGTCGCAGCTGCCCTGGCCATCTCTCGTGAGCGGGAACGGGCGCTCGTCTTCGCCTTGGAGCAGGAGCGTGCGTCTGCGGCTGCCCTCACCCGTCAGCTCGAGGAGTCCCCGCCGGTACAGTGGAGTGACATCCATGACCCCCAGGTGATGGTGCAGCCTATACTACCTACGTGGCCTCTCTTGTCGCTGCTCTACATGCCCAGGCGGCCGGCATACAGAACATCCAGACTCTTGTCCCGGTTGTTCTCAGCTTCGACTCCACCTCCTTCGCTCGTTGGCGCAGCCTGATTCTCCTGACATTGCGATGTTTTCGGCTGGATGACCACGTCCTGCGGGATGACTCGCCGCTGGATGACTCGTGGATCTGCATGGACAGTATTGTCCTTGCATGGATCCTTGGCTCGCTTTCTGAGGAGCTTCAGGAAATCGTCGCCCAGCAGGGTGGCGGTACAGCTCGTCAGGCCTAGCTGGTCCTCGAGCTTCGGTTCCAGGGGAACCAAGCGACCCGAGCTCTCCACATCCGGGCTCGCTTCGGTACTACTGTCCAGGGTGATCTCTCTATTACTGCATACTGTCGCCAAATGAAGGGTATGGCGGATGCCCTTCGTGACCTTGGAGAGCCCATCTCGGACAGTACCCTCGTCCTTCAGGTCCTTCAGGGCCTGAACAAGCGCTACAGCCACGTTCGCTCGTGGATTCTCCCTGAGAAGCCCTTCCCGACCTTCGAGAAGGTCTGGTCGGACCTCGAGCTCGAGGAGATCACCCAGGGCGGCTCCCCTGCCTCCTCCCCTGCCTCGGCCTTCTACGGCTCTGGGTCGTCTTCACGCCCTCCTCCACCTGCTGGTTCTGGGGGCCAGCCTTCGTGTCCACCTACCACACCAGGAGTCCCTTCTACCTTCGGTGGTGGTGGGAACCGCCGTCGTGGCAGGCACGGTGGCCGTGGTGGAGGGACTGGTGGAGGTAGTACAGCTAGTGCTGGCGGTGGCTCTAGCGGTGCCGGTGCTACTGGTGGCAGTAGTGGTGGTCAGGGTCAGGGTGGTGTGACCTGGCCCACACCCTACAACCCGTGGACTAGCCAGATCTCGATGTGACCTGGGCCGTCTCCGGGTCTCCCTGCACTTCGCCCACTGCGCCCTCAGCCGGCCTACATGACCACTCCGGCTTACGGCGGGTCTGTCTACGCGGCTGGTGGACAGTGGACTCTGCCCCCTGGCGGAACGGGCTACTCTGCGGCCGGGCCTTCCTCTCTGGCTAACTGGGCTTCGGGGAACCCAGTTGGTCAGCCCGAGTCGTTGGCGCCACACCCTGACTTTGCTCAGACCTGGGACCGCCAGTCACTCGCGTCCTCCTTCAGCACAGTGAGTCTCACACCACCTGGCCCTGAGTGGGTTGTGGACTCCGGAGCTTCGTACCACACCACCCCTGACGCTGGTATACTTTCTTCTACCCACTCTTCCCACCCTTCTTTTCCTTCCTCTATCGTTGTTGGGAATGGGTCTGTTCTTCCGGTCACCTCAGTAGGTGACTCGGGTTCGTCGGGTTCTTTTCGTCTTCGTGATGTTCTTGTTGCTCCGGACATCATTCAACATCTCCTTTCTGTTCGTCGGTTTACCACTAACAACCATGTTTCTATTGAGTTTGATCCTTTTAGTTTGTCTGTGAAGGATCTTACTACCCGGCGTCTTCTCCGCTGTGAGAGCTCAGGACCCCTGTACACGATGCGACTTCCTGCTTCCGCTTCGTCCTTGCCTTTTTGCCTGGCTACGACAACTCCTTCGACTACTTGGCATCGTCGGCTTGGCCACCCCGGTGTTGATGTTATGTCGAAGTTATCTAGTAGTTCAGTGATTTCGTGTACTAGGGGTTCTCATGAGTCTTTATGTCATGCTTGTCAGTTGGGTCGCCATGTTCGGCTTCCTTTTCCACATTCTGTCACCCATGTGGAGCGCCTTTTTGATCTGATTCACTGTGATCTGTGGACCTCACCTATTCTCAGTGTTTCTGGCTATAAATATTATTTGGTGATTGTTGATGATTTTTCGCACTACTCGTGGACTTTTCCCTTGCGACAGAAGTCCGATACGTTCGCTACTCTTTCTCACTTCTTCGCTTGGGTTTCCACCCAGTTTGGGTGCACGGTTAGGGCTGTCCAGTGCGATAACGGGCGCGAATTTGATAACTCCGCGTTTCGTCACTTCTTGCTTTCTCATGGGGTCCAGTTGCGCATGTCTTGCCCTTACACTTCCCCCCAGAATGGCAAGACCGAGCGCATGATTCGTACCACCAACGATGTCATGCGCTCCCTGATGTTTCAGGCTTCCACTCTTGCTCGCTACTGGGCGGAGGCCCTTCACACTGCTACCTTCCTCATTAATCGCCTTCCTACTAAGGCGATTAGTGCTCCCACCCCTCACTTCGCTCTGTTTGGCACCACCCCTCTTTACGACCACCTTCGAGTTTTCGGGTGCGTGTGCTACCCTAATCTCTCTACCACCGCCCCTCATAAGCTCGCGCCTCGTTCGACTCGGTGTGTCTTCCTTGGGTACTCCCCCGATCATAAGGGGTACCGGTGTCTCGACCTTACCACTCGCCATATCTTGGTCTCCCGACACGTCGTGTTCGACGAGTCCTTCCCTTTCGCTGGGTCCTCCTCTGACTCGGTCTTCGAGTTGGATTCTCTTTTTTCCACTGACCCTGAGGCCGCTCCTGTCCAGCGACCATGTTTTTTTACCTTCTGCAGGTCTTCCTCTTGCTGCGCCGGACACGACCACGGTGTCTCAGACACCACCTGTCGTGCCTCTCGCGGCTCCGACGTTCTTGCCGCCACTGGCCGTTCCTCCGACGGCCCCGACGTCGTCCGCTGCACCACGCGCGGCCCCGGCGTCCCCGACGTCACCTGCCATGCCACGCGCGACCCCGGTGTCCTCGACGACGTCCGCTGCGCCACGCGCGGCCCCGGCGTCCCCGACGTCGCCCGCCGTGCCACGCGCGGCCCCGACGTCCCCGACGTCGTCAGCCGCACCACACGCGGCCTCGGCGTCCCCGACGTCGCCCGCCGTGCCACGTGCGGCCTCGGTGTCCCCGACGGCGTCCCCGACGTCGTCCGTCGCGCCTCGCGCGGCCCCCACATCCACGACGGCGTCCCCGACGTCGTCAGCCGCACCACCCACGACCCTTGGACCGCGGTACGCCGACCCCGTTCTCGTCTATCAGCGACGAGCGCGGGTTGGTGATCCGTCCTCTTCTCGTCCTGAGGATCTGGTGTACCACCCTCCGCTGCTCCACCGGGACCCTCGTCACGTTCACTCGATGGTGACTCGACGGGCCGCCGGCGTTCTTCGACCGGTGGAGCGCTTCTCCGGGGTCGTTCTATCGTCCTCGACCTCCCCGCCGCCTGCCTCATCACCCATCTCGCCTATCCCCTCTTATGTCCGTAGCGCCCTCGCCGATCCTCACTGGCGTCGGGCTATGGAAGAAGAGTATGCGGCCCTGCTAGCCAACCGGACCTGGGACCTGGTTCCCCATCCTGGTCGTGGCAATGTTGTCACGGGCAAGTGGGTGTTCACGCATAAGAGGAAGGCAGATGAGTCTCTTGAGAGGTACAAGGCACGGTGGGTGCTTCGCGGTTTCACGCAGCGTCCTGGCGTCGACTACGTCGAGACCTTCAGCCCGGTGGTGAAGCCAGTGACGGTTCGCACTGTTCTGTCGCTGGCTCTGTCGCGTTCTTGGCCTGTCCACCAGCTGGACGTCAAGAACGCCTTCCTCCACGGGACATTGACGGAGACGGTGTACTGCAGTCGGCCGATAGGGTTCGTTGATTCAGCCCGTCCAGACATGGTCTGCCGGCTGAACAAGTCCCTGTACGGGCTGAAGCTGAGGTGGATCCGTCAACCGAGACATGCCACTCGTCCGGGAATCGCATTGGGTGGTGCCGTGTTATGCGGCACCCAACAGCACACATATGAGGAACAATGTATTACATAAAACAATAGCGGAAGCTTACAAGTTTTTCCTTTGTAAATACTTTACATCAAGTAACTACAGCGGAAGTCTATATCAACTCACGTCGAATAACTAAAAGCACTCAAGATGAAGTCCAGCCCGCGAACTCCTCTCGCTAGCAACACGAAGACAAGCAGCAGCGGCTGGGTTCTCCATGTGTTACCTGACTCGGGAGTCCCCGAGTCTCACCGGACAACCTTCTTTTCAGCATCGTTGTTAACCTGCAAAACCACTTATATAGCAAGCGTGAGCACATAGGCTCAACAAGTCTGACCCGTCTCTCCTAAGCAAGAAACTCTACATGCACGACGGTTGCAATTGGGTTGGCTAGATTACATAAAGGACTCGCCTAAAGTCGATCCTTAACTTTCAGATTTTAAGCCTCATTGTGCAAACCTTGAGCCGAAAAGCATCGCAACTCCACAATCAAACAAGAAACGCTTTGTTGCGATGCTCCTTGCACAAAGTGAAAGTAAAGTTTAATGAACCTATCTCTAATTCAATCATGGTTGCAATACAAGTTATAGCACAGCGTTATCAAGTTCAAAAGAATAACCAGTTCAGTTCTTACTACGTCAAGACGCAGTGGGCAAGTATGCTCATATGACCGCGAGCGACGGTGATTCGAATCAGTACACGCCCGGACTACACGACACGTACACCCGTACTCCGAGTTGCCGGCAGCAACCTCGACTGACGTTGTACGCGGCCACCTTTCCCAAGATCTTCCACATTGGACGCAGTCCAACTGCCCCGAGTACGCAAGCTCCCTCAAGGTACATACCCGCTGTGGTATGTTCTTGAGCGAGGTACCTCCTGCTACCCTGACGCCGAAAGCCTAAGGTAGTTGGAAAAGTTCCACTATGGATCTCCCAAGGTACATCGGTTTCCTGGGTCCCATATAGCCAGTATGTGCCCGGTACACAACTCAAACTTGTCCAACAGGGCTAAGCACGGACGGGCCTTAACCGACACAGGTAGGGCTATGCACGCACGGCCTGCAACCTGCTGCATCTAAACCTCCCTGCCCAGTCTCCATTTCTTATGTGGGAACTTTTCTCATCTTCTCTAAATTGGACCCGTTCCAAGTACCCCAGCCCTAAACTCGCGAGTAGATTCCAACTACTCGTCTTCTACCGGACCTTTCCTACTAACATTAGCGTAGCCAAATTCCCTCGAGGAGTTGCTATTCTACCCTTTTTCTCTTTAGGTGTTTCTGGTCATGCAAGTGGGGTTTTCAATATCATCTAGACGTAATGCAATCAACGATGCAAAGCTATGATCTCTACAAATGAAAATGCTTTATAAAACGGTTTAAATGCAAACCGGGGCTTGCCTGTTTTGCAGGTGACTACTGTTACAATCAGTTAGTGACGATCACTTGGAGCTTGATCACTTGATTTCCTCCCTCCTTGATCTTCACCTCAAGTTCTTCTCACCTTCTTCACGTATATGCTACACGATATGATCATGCATATGTATTTAATTGAAAGGCTTTTGCTCATAAGATCTAATGACAGTTTTAAAATTGGAACTCTGTTTAAGAATTTAAAATGACACTGGTGCTAGTGGTTTGGGGTTGGATTTAAACACCATGATCAAGTGTTGAGTGTTTTTCCCACTTAAGTGTTGATCACCTTAAGAGGTTACCTATGACAGTGGTGATCTAGAGCTTCAATGGATCTGGGAATTTTCATGTGAGTTCCTGGTCACAAGAAAGTACTCTGGACCAAAATTTAGCACTTTTTATGGAGTGGTTTATTCAGAATAATTCTCTAAGTGTTTAGTCAAAGATGAATTAATTCTGAGGTAACACTCATGTTCATGTCAAACTCAGTGAACCAAAATTCCAATTATAGTTCATAGAGTCTACATGAATTTTCCTAGTATTTTTGGAGCTAAGAAATTCCCAGAACTGAATTTACAAGTTTTGAAAATTCTCTGAAAATGTTTCTGTATTCATTTGAATACAGGAACTTACAACCTGAATTACCCTGATCAATTCAACTCCAAATGAGCTGAAACTTTTACAGGAGTCTAATAATACCCTAAAGAGTATTCTGGCAAAATTTGAGGATTTTTGGATAAACTAAATTCCTTCTAAAATTCTTTTGCTGAAAAGCTTTAGAGAATTTTCCAGAATTAAATAAAGACTTTCATACAAATTGGGTTGCATATTTGGATAGAGTTTGTCAATCTGAATCTAACCCAATTTGAATCACTAATTTTGGAGGTTCCTAGCAAAAGTTATGCTCTTCTAAAGTTTGGGGAAAAATCAGAAATTTGAATAAATCCGGGAAATGTTTAAACCTGACTGTGGGCCACGGGGCACGTGTCAGCTGCTGAGGGAGTGCCACACGGGGTCACAGGGTCATTTCCCGCGCTGTCACAATTGATCCCGCGCCACAGAGTATCCGGCCCACTGTTGCCGTGCGACTGACGCGTGGGGCCGGCGAGGTCTTCTTCCACCTCCCGCTCGATCCCGCCGCCGGGCTCGCCGGAGTAGCTCCGGGACCGGCCGTCCGGCAACCCCTGACGCTGAAACTTGCCGCCAGCCTCTAATCAACGTGAGGAACACGCTGGTGGGATTTGTTCGGGCTGGCAGAGCCCCCAAACTAGCCCGCGACGGCGCAACGGTTCGGACGAAGTCCGGCGACGTCGCCCCGACGCCCTAAGCCTTCTAGGCTTCAGTTTCCAAGCTCTAGAGCACCGGCGGACGCTAAGGAACATCGACATGGGAATAAAATGGCTCAGAAACGGTTCTAAATTAGGGTTCACCGTGCACCCAAACCTTTCCGCCGTAGTCGCCGTCGTAAAGACTGGAAATACGTCGTGCACAGTGTTTTTCATGCGGGGTTTCAAAAGCAAACTGGTGCGTCCTTACGTCTAGCCCTCGTGTGCGAAGTTTCGGGCTATCTAGACCATAATCAACTGGGAATTTCTAGGAAACGTACCGGAAGGTCGATTTGCACCAATCGGGAGAAATTCCCGAAATTCCCTGCCGACGATCCACGGTTGATCCTGAGCTTCGGGGGTGAGTTGCCTGGACGTCGCGCGCGCCCAGGGATGGCCTAGCTAGGTCGTAACAAGCCGCGGTTGAAGCTGCCCACGAGAGCACTTGCTCTCGGTTCTATTGCGGCTGCCGTGGAAACTTGCCGTCCTCGGTGTGGAGAGCGCGAACCCGCTCAGTGATGGCTTGAGGATGTTGTGGGGTGTTCTGCGGTGCAGTTTTGCTGCTCAGCTGCGGCTGGCACACGCGCTTGGCGGTGGTCGATCGACCGAGTGCTCAGCGGCGGTTCTCGGTTGATTTCTCGCGTGAGGGAGGAAGGAGCTGTGGTGTCTTGGTGATAAGAGCGAACAGGAGGCCGGGAGAGGATATAGGCCGGTCGGGCGGCTCTCCAGCGCGACGAAATTCCACCAGGAGGTGGCTGCCGGCTGAGCATCGGTGTCGAGCGGAGCTGCGCCTGTCGGTGTCGGGTGCCGACTGAAGGAGGCAAACAGAGACCCAACACTGAGATCTTTTGCAAGTTTTCAGTTCACACAATGACATGTGGGACCCACTGATCAGTCCTCCTTATCCCCTCTCCAAATATCTCCCAAGTTTGAATGTTGAGTGAATTCAATTGTGGGAATTCAAATCTGGTATGCATTTGGATAATTGGGCAAGTTTCATCCAAATTCAAACATGCATTTGAATTCTTTGTCTTTTAAAGTCCATTTTGCAAAATGGGTTGCAAACTATTTTCATAAATCATGAAACTTTGCACACCCCCTAATTTGGACTCAAGAAATTCAAATATGAAATCTGATTTTTATTTTAGCTGCTGCAAATGAGATTTTTAGCACAACAGTTTTGAATTCCATTGTGTTTTTCTCATTTGAATTTTTGTTTGAACAAATTGTTCCAAATCTGATTTTTGTTTTCTCACACATATGGGAACTTCCCATCCTTGTTTTAGACTCCTCTAGAGTTCCAAGTTCTCAAATAAACATTTGACTTGTGTGAAGAAAAACCCTCATGTGTGTCATCACATGTGGAAAAGTTTTAACCAGTCCCAAATTTCATACATATGAAACCAACTTTTGCAAATAAGTGTTTCTTTGTATTCATAATTTTGGGACCTTTACAGAAGCAAGCGCCTCGGGCTTGGTACAGCCGGTTCGCCTCCTTCCTGGTCTCGCTCGGCTTCGTCGAGGCCAAGTCGGATACTTCGCTCTTCGTCTACAGGCGTGAGGATGACACTGTCTACCTCCTCCTGTACGTGAACGATATTGTCCTCACGGCGTCCAGTCCGGCTCTTCTTCAGCACACGATCTCCGCCCTGCAGCGCGAGTTCGCGATGAAGGATCTCGGCCAGCTCCACTTCCTGGGCGTTGCGGTCGAGCACCGCTCGGACGCTCTGTTCCTCCACCAGCGCCAGTACTGCGTGGATATCCTCGAGCGAGCGGGCATGGCTGATTGCAAGACGTGCTCCACTCCCGTGGACACCCAGGCGAAAGTGTCTTCAGCCGACGGCGCCCCGGTCGCCGACCCCACCTCTTACAGGAGTCTTGCAGGTGCCCTGCAGTACCTCACCTTCACCAGGCCGGACATCTCCTACGCGGTTCAGCAGGTGTGTCTCCACATGCATGATCCGCGGGAGCCGCATCTCACGGCGGTGAAGCGGATCCTTCGGTACCTACGTGGCACCCACGACTACGGCCTTCTTCTGCGGCGCGACTTTGCCTCCGAGCTGGCCGTCTACACCGACGCTGACTGGGCGGGTTGCCCGGACACCCGCCGGTCCACCTCCGGCTACGCCGTCTTCCTGGGTGGCAACCTCGTCTCCTGGTCCTCGAAGCGACAACACGTGGTGTCCCGCTTGAGTGCCGACGCAGAGTACCGCGCCGTGGCCAACGGCGTGGCCGAATCCTCCTGGCCTCAGCAGCTGCTTCAGGATCTCCACTCCCCCCTCGCCCGGAGTACGTTGGTTTACTGCGACAACGTCAGTGCCGTCTACCTCTCCACCAACCCGGTGCAGCATCAGCGCACAAAGCACGTGGAGATCGATCTTCACTTCGTTCGTGAGCGGGTGGCTCTCAGGGAGGTGCGAGTCCTGCACGTTCCGACGTCATCGCAGTTCGCCGATATTTTCACGAAGGGGCTCCCTTCGACGGTGTTCACCGAGTTTCGGTCCAGTCTCAACATCTGTCGTGGCTAGATGTTGGGACTGTGGGGGGGGGGTGTTAGACTGCACTTGTATTAGGGTACTATAGGGGCAATTTAGTCCTTTTGTATTAGGGTTCCTTGGCACTTAAGTTTTGTACCCATATATATGTATCCCCCTTGACAGCCTATTGGGTTAATGAAATCATCTTTCCCCCTCTAATTCTTTGGAATAATACAAACCTCTTAGTTTAATCCAGATTTTGTGTGCCCCGTGAGTCAGAGCTGCAACGTTAGGAACTTATGCTGAATGTAAATTTGTTTTCTCCTCTTACTAATGGTATTTTTTCTTATTGTAGTTTTATTAGTATTTGTTGGCAATAATCATAACAAGGATAAGATGAAAATAGAAAAGTCCTTTTAAATCTTGAGAAAATATATCATGTTGTTAAGAACAGAGTACTCATCTGAACATATTTGATTATTACAGAGTTTGTTGTTTGATTTAACATTGTAGCTACTGCCTGAATCTGATGTATGGTACCTGTAGCGGTGCCATCATGTCAATAAGTCTACTCTTTATGAATTTAATATTGTTATGTTTGTTTCTTTTTACAATGTTTGTTTCTCTTTGTGACTTGGGAGTTACTTTGTGTTAGCATATTTAAGCAACTTCGTGTATGCAGTTTTGTTTGCGCAAATGCAAGCGGTGATATGTACTCTCATTTACAGTCAATTTAATGGCTATTGTGACTAACTTTCTTTATTCGACAGAACAAAGGGGAACAGCCGAATCGATTTGTCAAAGCAGAATATAGTACAACTTCGGGTTTGTCTAGATCACCAGGTTAAGTTTGGTGAGCATGTTGGCATTATTGGTTCGACAAAAGAGCTTGGTTCGTGGAAGAATCAGGTTGAGATGGAGTGGACACCAAATGGTTGGGTTTGCAAGCTTGAGATCCTTGGGGGACAATTTCTAGAGTTCAAATTTGTGATATTTTTTAAGGAAGGCAAGGAAAAGCTATGGGAGGATGGTGATAACCGTGTTGTTGATCTGCCAAAAGTTGGTACATTTGATATAGTATGCCACTGGAATAGAACAAATGAACCTTTGGATCTTTCTGCAACACCCAAGGTTAAGTTGGCTGGCGAAGCTGCAAAGGAAATAGGGGGCTCTGGAAATATTAATTCAGAAGTGACTGAAAATGATTCAGTAGCTGCGGATGGTTATTCAATGCCAGAATCTGAGTCAAGCAAATTTGGTGGGTTATGGCAAGGTGGCAAAACTGTGTTCATGAGGTCAAACGCTCATCGGAGTAAGGATAGTGATACCAAGTGGGACACGACTGGACTTGATGCACTATCTCTGAAATTGGTGGAGGGTGATAAAGCGTCAAGCAACTGGTGGCGAAAGGTTAATTTGTTTGGTTCCTTATTTATTACCTAGTCAAATAGATACAGAATTCCATTTGTGGTCTAGATGTTCTTTGCTTAACTCTGTTTGTTAATGAACTAGAGATAGAAAATTTTGTACCACCCTATAATAAGGGTAATTGTCCTGTGTGGTGAAGAAATCTCTGTAGTTAGCTGGTGTTTACAGGATTGCAAATGGATGCCTGGAAGGCACTGGGGCGGCCGGCCAAGCACTGAGGCAGCGACGGCAGAGGCGGCGGGCGGTGGCAGGCAAGCAAAGGCCGAGGCGTCAGACACCTGACGCTGGAGAAGTCGTCCTAGGCCTGGACTCAGCCCGATTGATGTGAACCGTTCGATGAGATCTGACGGTGCACTTTTTAGATTAGGGGCATATAAAATCCTATCCTCACCCCTTAACCCTAACCCTAATCATTTTCTCCCTCATTCTCTCTCATCTCCACTGGCGGCGGACAAAGGCGACGGTGAGGCGGTGGCGACCTGTATGGCGGTCGCGGTGATGGTTGGCCAAGCGAGTCGACTGGCCATGTTATCCAGGCCGGAGCGCCTGGACGCCTAGGCGGTGACTATTAAGCACAGGGTGTTTATGAGTAAAGAATCTGTAAGTTAAGATTTAGATCTAAGTATATTTGCACCTCTATATAATCACATCTGTACCCCAGCTTTTCTGTCATCTCAATACAATCATCATTAGCCCTCTTTCATGGTATCATTAGGTAGGAATAATTAGGATTAGGGCTAAACCTAATCCTAATGGCCCAGCCGCCGCCGCCGCAGCCCTGGGCTCACGCCGCTGCCACCCCACCCTGTGCCGCCGCCGACAGATCCACCGCCGCCCCTGAGCCGCCGCCCGCCTCCGCCCCTGGTGCGCCGCTCGCCGCCGCCAGGACGCCGCCAACTGCTGGATGGGGGCTGCGCACGCAGGGGGGGGGGGGGGCGCCTCCTCCTCTGGAGGACAGCGCGCGGAGGCAGGGGCCGCCGCCACCCCACCCTGGGCGCGGGGAGGGGCAGCCGCCACCCCACCATGGGCCGCTGCCGCCACCACACCCGGATCTGGGGCCGCCGCGCCCTGGATCGGGGCGGCTCCACCCGGATTCGGGCCGCCTCCACCCGGATGGGGGCCGCGCGCGCACGGGGGGGGGGGGCGTCACCTCCCCTGGAATGGCCGCCGCTGCCCTTGGGTGCTCCGCCGCCCCCCCCCCCCCCCCCCCCCCCCCCCCTGGAGGGGCCGCCGTCCTCTGGCCTGCCGAAACTGGAGGCACAGCAGCCTCTGGAGGGGGGGCTTCCTCCTTAGGAGGTGCCGCAGCCCCCAGGCCCCTCGCTGCTGGATCTGCAGCCGCCCCCTCCTTCTCGAGAACCGGTCCAGCCGCTGGTGAACCCCTCGTCGGTACCACCAACAACCCTGCCACTGCTGTCACCTTCATGGCAGGTACCTCCGTGCTACGGGACTCGACCGACCTCGACATTGACGGGAGCACCACGGCGATCCCGCCGATTCCGTTCCCAGCCGCCGGTGCTACTGCTGAGAACACAGCTTCTTCCTACGGCACCGACACTGCGGAGACCTCTGACATCGCCGCAGCACTGGCCGCTTCTCGCGAACGCGAGCGGGCACTCGCCCTTGCCCTAGAGCAGGAGCGTGCCTCCGTGGCATCACTATTCCACCAACTCGAGGAAAGTGCTCGCCGATCGATGAGTGCTGTCCACGAGCCTCCCTCGGACGCTGGTACGTACTCGACTTCGCTTGTGGCCGCTCTTCATGCACAGGCCGCAGGGATTCAGAACATCCGGACGCTCGTGCCGGTTGTTCTCAGCTCCGAGTCCACCTCATATGCTCGGTGGCATGATATGGTGCTCCTCACGCTGAGGCGCTACTGCCTCGATGACCATGTCCTCCAGGACGAGTCTTCAGTACAGGTGTCCTGGATCAGCATGTACAGCCTGGTACTATCCTGGATCCTTGGCTCCCTGACAGAGGAGCTACAGAACATCGTCAGGCAGCGCGGTGGCGGTACTGCCCGACAGGCCTGACTAGTCCTCGAGCAACGGTTTCTAGGGAACCGCGCGACTCGAGCCCTCCACATCAGGACTCGGTTCCAGAACACCGTCCAGAGTGATCGTTCCATCTCCACCTACTGTCAGGAGATGAAGGGCATGGCGGATGCCCTACGTGACCTTGGTGAGCCGGTCACCGACAGCGCTCTTGTTCTTCGGGTCCTTCAGGGCCTGAACGAGCGCTATTGTCACCTACGGACGTGGCTTCTTCGATTGGAGCCACTACCTACCTTCGAGAAGGTATAGTCTGATCTTGAACTTGAAGAGATCACTGCAGGAGGCTCTACTGGCTCTGGATCTGCCACAACTTTCTATGGCTCCGGGCAGTCCCCTCGTCCACCCTTACCAGCGGCTGGTGGACCACCGTCACGTCCACCTTCTACTCCTACCAGTACAGGAGGTGGAAACTGTCGTCGCCGAGGAAAGAACGGCGGCCGTGGTGGCAGCAGTGCAGGCAGCACCCCCACGGCTTCGACTACTGGTGGTAGTGGACTGGCCAGATCTACATGTGGCCTGGACCGTCCCCGGGTTCTCAGCCTCCACGACCACCACGTCCTCAACCGGCGTTCACAGCTACCCCCGGCTACATTGGACCAACCCACAGTGCTGGTGGGCCAACAGCTCAGGCCTATAGTGGGCCTGGATACTCTTCTGACGGACAGTCAGCCCCGACCTACGGAGGCACTGACTACCCTGTTGGGAACTCGAAGCCATCGGCACCTCTTCAGGAGCCACCGTCGACGTGGGATCGACAGTCGCTTACTTCCTCCTTCAGCACCATGCACCTTACTTCACCTGGTGCCGACTGGGTAGTTGATTCCGGAGCATCATATCATACCACTCCTAATTCCGGTATACTCTCTTCCACCCATCCTCCCAATCCCTCTTTTCCTTCATCTACCGTTGTTGGGAATGGGTCCGTTCTTCCGGTCACCTCAGTAGGTGATTCCGGTTGTCCGGGTACTTTCCAACTTAAAAACATTCTTGTTGCTCCGGATATCATTCAGAACTTACTTTCTGTTCGCCGTTTTACAACTGACAACAATGTTTCCATTGAATTTGATCCTTTTGGTTTGTCTGTGAAGGATCTTTCCACCCGGCGACCTCTTTTCCGATGTGATAGCTCGGGGCCCCTATACACACTTCGGCTTCCTACTTCCGCTGCATCACCGCCATTTGCTTTGACTACGACAGCTTCATCCACCATCTGGCATCGCCGGCTTGGCCATCCTGGTGCAGATGTTATGTCAAAGCTGTCCAGTAGCTCAGTTATCTCGTGTTCTAGGGGCACACATGACTCTCTATGTCATGTCTGTCAGCTTGGTCGCCATATTCGTCTCCCTTTTCCCACATCCGTGACTCATGTTGAGCACCCATTTGATCTTATACATTGTGATTTGTGGACATCTCTCATTTCCAATATAT
The DNA here is from genome assembly GCA_030760725.1 of Neostapfia colusana. Lineage (NCBI taxonomy): Eukaryota > Viridiplantae > Streptophyta > Magnoliopsida > Poales > Poaceae > Neostapfia > Neostapfia colusana. The sequence goes on from JASWHV010000011.1 coordinate 26,966,368, forward strand.
CGGGGTTTAATTACTATTTGGTGATAATTGATGATTTTTCTCACTTCTCCTGGACTTTTCCATTACAATTGAAGTCTGAGACTTTCGTCACTCTTTCTCACTTCTTCGTTTGGATTTCTACTTAATTTGGGCGTACCATTCGAGCTGTCTAGTGCGATAACGGACGCGAGTTTGATAACTCTGCGTTTCGTAATTTTCTCTCCGCACATGGGGTACAGCTACGCATGTCTTGTCCGTATACCTCTCCTCAAAACGGCAAGGCAGAGCGCATGATTCGCACCATTAATGATGTCATACGCTCCCTGATGTTCCAGGCATCTATTCCAGCCCGATACTGGGTGGAGGCTCTTCATACTGCCACACTTCTGATCAATCGTCTTCCCACCAAGGCGATTCGTGCCTCCACCCCGTACTTTGCTCTATATGGCACTAATCCTCTTTATGATCACCTTCGAGTTTTCGGATGCGCTTGCTACCCTAATCTTTCCGCCAACGCCCCACATAAGCTTGCGCCCCGCTCGACACGGTGTGTTTTTCTCGGGTATTCCCTTGATCATAAGGGTTACCGATGCTTAGATCTCACTACCCACCGTCTTTTGATCTCTCGGCACGTCGTCTTCGACGAGTCATCTTTTCCTTTTTCCACCACGTCTTCTGATTCCACCACAGAGCTGGACTCCCTTTTTCCTACTGACCCCGAGGCTGCCTCCCAGTTGCCTTGGCCTATTTCTTCTGCAGGATCGACACGAGCTACGTCCCAGATGCCCTCGACACCGATTGCTGCACCTCATGTGGCATCGATGTATCAGGCGTCACCCGTTGCACCCCGTGTGGCATTGACGCCTCTGACGTCACCTGCTGCGCCACACGCGGCCTCGGCTTCCCCGACACCATCTACTGTACCCCAGGTGCCCCCGGCGTCACCAGCTGTACCACGTACGGCACCAGCGGCATCACCAGCTACCTCCCCGACGTCACCTGCAGCGAGCACGACGCCACCAGCCGCGCTACGCGCGGCACCGACGACATCTTCTCGTTTTGCTGACCCTGCACTTGTCTACCAGCAACGAGCGCGGGGAGAGGCTCCTGCTCCGGCGACGCCACGCGCGGCATCGAGACCCACTCTCGTCTACCCACGACGAGAGAAGATGGTTGTACCCGAGCGGCCGGTGTACAACCCCCCTCTACTTCACAGGGATTCTGGTCACGTCCACCCGATGGTGACTCAACGTGCGTTCGGGAGTCTTCGGCAAGTGGAGCGGTTCGATAGTGTCGCTTTCTCGTCGACGACATCTCCACCGACCGAGCCTTCTTCAATCTCGCCCATACCTACTTCCGTGCGTAGCGTCCTCGCCGACCCTAACTGGCGCCGCGCTATGGAGGAAGAGTATGAGGCCTTGCTTGCCAACAGGACCTGGGACCTGGTTCCCCGTCCTGGTCGTGGCAATGTTGTCACATGCAAGTGAGTGTTCACGCATAAGAAGAAGGCGGATGACACCTTGGAGAGATACAAGGCTCGTTGGGTACTCCGGGGCTTCACTCAGCGCCCTGGAGTTGACTACGACGAGACTTTCAGCCCGGTGGTGAAGCCGGCGACAGTTCGTACCGTACTGTCGCTAGCTCTCTCATGTTCTTGGCCTGTCCACCAGTTGGACGTCAAGAACGCCTTCCTCCACGGTACACTGATCGAGACGGTGTACTGCAGTCAGCCGACAGGATTTATCGATTCAGCTCACCCAGACATGGTCTGTAAGCTGAACAAATCACTGTACGGACTGAAGCAGGCACCGCGAGCCTGGTACAGCCGGTTCGCCTCTTTCTTGGTCTCACAGGGGTTTGTTGAAGCTAAGTCGGACACTTCGCTGTTTGTCTATCGACGGGGCAGTGACACAGCTTACCTCTTACTGTACGTTGATGACATTGTACTAACAACATCTAGTCCGACTTTGCTTCAGCGAACCATTTTTGCCTTACAGCAGGAGTTCGCTATGAAGGATCTGGGCCGTCTCCACCACTTTTTGGTGGGTATTACAGTCGAGGACCGACCAGACGGCCTATTCCTTCACCAGCGACAGTACTGTCTGGATATCCTCCAGCGGGCGAGCATGGCTGATTGCAAGCCGTGCTCCACTCCAGTGGATACGCAGGCGAATCTCTCCGCCACCGACGGGACACCCGTCTCTGACCCTACTTCTTACAGGAGCCTTGCAGGTGCTCTCCAGTACCTCACCTTCACCAGGCCGGATATCTCATATGCGGTCCAGCAGGTATGCCTCCACATGCATGACCCGAGGGAACCGCATCTCACCGCTGTCAAGCGGATTCTTCGGTACCTACGAGGCACCCTCGACTACGGCCTCCTTCTTCGACGTGACACGGCCTCCGAGCTGGTTGTGTACACAGACGCTGACTCGGCAGGCTGCCCGGACACACGACGCTCTACTTCTGGGTACGCCGTCTTCCTGGGCAGCAACCTTGTCTCCTGGTCCTCGAAGCGACAGCCCGTAGTGTCGCGCTCGAGTGCTGAGGCGGAGTATCGCGCCGTGGCTAACGGCGTAGCTGAGGCCTCCTAGCTTCAGCAGCTACTTCAGGAGCTCCACACTCCCGTCATCAAGAGCACCCTCATCTACTGCGACAACGTCAGCGCCATGTACCTCTCCACCAACCCAGTCCAGTATCAACGCACGAAGCATGTGGAGATCGACCTTCATTTTGTTCGTGAGCGGGTTGCACGGGGCGAGGTTCGGGTACACCATGTCCCGACGACGACGCAGTTCGCCGACATCTTCACGAAGGGCCTCCCGTCGTCGCTGTTCTCCGAGTTTCGGTCCAGTCTCAACATCTGCAACGGCTAGATGTTGTGACTGCGGGGGGGTGTTAGACACTGTAATTAGGGGTGTGACACAGGGGTATATTAGTCATTAGAGAGGGATTAGGGTTAGGGGTAATTTAGTCTTTTCTTTCCTCCTAATCCCTCTATATAATCACACCTGTACCCCAGCTTTTCCATCATCTCAATACAATCATCATTAGCCCTCTTTCAGTCAACGCCATGTACCTCTCCACCAACCCGGTCCAGCATCAGCACACGAAGCATGTGGAGATGACCTTCATTTTGTTCTTGAGCGGGTTGCACGGTGCGAGGTTCGGGTACACCATGTCCCGACGACGACGCAGTTCGCCGACATCTTCACGAAGGGCCTCCCGTCGTTGCTTTTCTCCGAGTTTCGGTCCAGTCTCAACATCTGCAGTGGCTAGATGTTGTGACTGCGGAGGGGGGGGGGTGTTAGACACTGTAATTAGGGGTGTGTCACAGGGGTATATTAGTCATTAGAGAGGGATTAGGGTTAGGGGTAGTTTAGTCTTTTCTCCCCTCCTAATCCCTCTATATAATCACACCTGTACCCCAGCTTTTCTGTCATCTCAATACAATCATCATTAGCCCTCTTTCAAGTACTACCAATGTGGCTTGTCAAGAGTCATGATTGAGTAGTAGAAAAAGGATGCAGTGAATAGGGAGAAACACGACAACAACAACAACAACAACAACAACAAAGCCGTTGTCCCAAGCATGTTGGGGTAGGCATAGGGAGAAACATGATGATGATAAAAAGACAGAAGCTGGTGTTAGGCATATGTCAGTATCATATGTTTTTGGATTTGTTAGGCATATCTTCTATGACTTAAGTGATTCCTTTTAAAGATTTTAATTGAGGTTAATTACTTAATTTCATGTTGAATGAACTTTCTTTCAAGATTTATATAAAGTCCATACTGCTCAAGCTATCATTCTATCACATTTGCAGCTCAGGGTGAAATAAATATTTTCATCTACATATCTATTCATGGTAATCCACTTTGCAATGTTTCTGCAGTTGGAGCTTGTTCGTGGGCTCCTGTCCAAATCTCTTGATGGTCAGAATCGTCTTGAGGCTCTTACATACTCTGCTATTTATCTTAAGGTTTCTCCGCACGCATCTTCTTGTGCTATTAGTTAGTAGTTGCCACAAAAATCTATTTTCTCTATGTATAAGCATGTAATCTGGAGACAAAGATGTTGATAAAATCATAAAATGTTATGGTATCATTATAAATGTGTTCTCTTGGCTACAGTGGATTTATACTGGTCAGATACCATGCTTTGAAGATGGTGGTCACCATCGACCCAACAAACATGCTGAAATATCAAGACAAATTTTCCGTGAAATTGAAAAGATGTACTCTGCTAAAAGCACGTCAGCTCAGGTCAATTGCTCTTTCTCCACTGTAACTGTGGCACTAGCGTTTATCTTTAAAATGTGTATTGCTATTTATTTCTGTTACGATGCATTCATCCGATGTACTAGCCCAGTTTCATTCTTGTAACCATGAAATCTGCAGGGTATATGCCTTGACAAAGACAAATTCTATTTAGTAATACTGACTGTTATCATATTTTGATGATATTTACGCAGGAGTTGCTTGTGATACGCAAGATCCATCCTTGTTTACCTTCTTTTAAGTCAGAGTTTACTGCCTCTGTACCTCTAACACGAATTCGTGATATTGCCCATCGGAATGATATTCCACATGATCTCAAGGTTATAATCCCATTCCACAATTTTGAATAATCCTTCGTTGGACCATTTGATGCTTGGTAACTCAGTTTCCTTTTATTGTCAACAGCAAGAAATAAAACATACTATACAAAACAAGCTTCACCGTAATGCTGGCCCTGAGGATCTTGTTGCTACAGAAGCTATGCTTGCTAGGATTACTAAGACTCCTGGAGAATACAGTGAATCATTTGTTGAACAGTTCAAGATATTTTATGGCGAGCTAAAAGATTTCTTTAATGCTGGCAGGTTGTTCCATTCTTAGTTTGGTCTTAATTTCTACTTTCAGAGCTTTAATTGCTGTTTGCTGCAACAAAACAATGAAATTACCACTCTTTCAACTTTTTAATTTCTTGTGAAAAATCAATTAATTAGCTTCAAGTAGTCATATAAAGGCTTTGTTGTTGCTTTTGCAAGTAGTAATACAAACACGCGGCAACTATATTGATAAGGAATAAAATGAGAGAGACAGCAGATTAGTGTTTACACTACTAGTGAAATTCTGGCACTGAGAATTGTTTGTGCAGAACACAAACAAAGTTAATATAGAATAATGGAATATGAATGCTAAGAGTAACTAGTTGGAGAATAAATCCACCATATACCACTTGCAAAGTTCCTAGTTCGTGATTTGCCAGTTGAAATCCAGTTGGTATGGAGTGAAATCCAACTTATTCTATGATAAATCATGAATGCCGGAGTTTTTTACGATGAAATTGATCAGTGCATGTACTGTTTATACGCTTTAACCAAAGTAGATAATTTTCTGAATACGATTAAAGGCATCTTCTGTGATGACCATCAATATTTGTACACTGCTAGCCATATACAATTTTGTATGGTTATTGATATTGTAAGTTGTATTGCAGCCTATTGGAGCAAATGGAATCCATCATGGAATCTTTAAGCGAGTCTGGTTTAGAGATTCTTTCATCCTTTGTGAAAACCAAAAAGGTAAAGTTTTCTAAATCAACAAAGTTCTCTTTCTAATATATGTTGCGTGATCTGCCCGCTGGGCCCTGGGCGGCCTGAACAGGGGGGCCGAACCAGAATCCCCCCTACCAGGAGCGTGGCCAGGATCAGGGGCGGATCCCCTTCTTTGATGGGGCAGCACCTGGTTTAGGAAAGTTTTTATGTTTTTCCTATTGTAATAGAGTAGGACTCTTGTAAAGGGAGCTATATAATGAAGCCAAAACACCCCAGAATTCAAATCAATAAAGCAGAGAACTTCTCCTCAAAACCCTAGCCGCCGCCCCTTCTCTCCCGTGTTTCGTGCCTCCCCAACACAAGAACAGGCCGGCAGCTCTGATCTCCTCTGTTCTGTTCTGCTGGAACAGAACCTGGCGTGTCTCCTCTCCCTTTGTTTCTGTTCTGTTCAGGACAGAACCTGTTAACTCGTTCTTCTCTGTTCTAGCCTCTGTTCTCTGCTGCAGATCAATTTTGGTCTGTCTTCTAGGAGGACAGACTGATCTGCTAGTTTAGATCGGATTATACGGCAAGATCAGGCGCTGTTTCAGCAGGAAACAGGACCGGAATTGCAACATTCATGACATCAGAGCCGAGTTCGACTCTAAGTTGAATTCAGCACGATATCGTCTACACCTCCAAGCAGCGGCAGCGCCATCAGCCATGCGACACCCTCTCCAGCAGCTCGTGAGGTGAATACCGGTACGGTGTTCCCCGTGCTCACCAAGACCAACTACGCGGAGTAGGCTGTCATGATGAAGATCAAGCTGAAGGCACGGCTGCTTTGGAAGGTCGTGAAGGACAACGTGAGCAATGTTTCAATTTCGGTCCTGTTTCCTGCTGAAACAGCGTCTGATCTTGCTGTATGACCCAATCTGAACTAGCAGATCAGTCTGTCCTCCTAGAAGACAGACTAGAATTTATCTACAGTAAGAACAGAGGCTAGAACAGAGAAGAGCAGGAGATTCTAGTTCTGTCCTAAACAGATCAGAAACAGAGGGAGAGGAAGAACACGCCAGGTTCTATTCCAGCAGAACAGAACAGAGGAGACCAGAGCCGCCGGCCTGTTCTTGTGTTGGGGAGGCGCAGAGCAGAGGAGAAAGTAGGGGCGGCGGCTATGGTCTAGCCTGGGTGGTGGATAGGGTTCCAAAAGAGAAGCCTGGCGGCTAGGGTTTTGTGGAGGAATAAACTGTTTTTTTATCTGGTTAATCTGGGGTGTTTTGGCTTTATTATATAGCCCCCTTTACAAGAGTGCTACTCTATTACAAAAGGAAACATATAGTGTCCTGCCTAATATAAATTCCTGCCTAAAACTGGTGCAGCCCCACCAAACAGGGGCTGATCAGACCCCCTGGACCTGGGCGCGCACACAGGAGGGAATTAGAGTTCGCCCCCCCTGTTCTGGCCGCCTAGGCCCAGCGGCAGGTCATCCCACAATCGAGCAAGAAGATATGATGGCGCTTGACATCCTAGTCAGCGCTGTCCCGCCGGAGATGATCACGACGATCGGAGAGAAGAATACGACAAAGGATGCTTGGGACACGATCGCCATCATACGGGTTGGGGCCGACCGAGTGAAGAAGACGACGACACGGCAACTCCGTAGGGAGTTCGACGCCACCGCCTTCAAGGATGACGAGAGCGTGGAGGACTTCTCCCTCCGCCTGAGCGACATTGCTATCACGGCTTGCGTCGCTAGAGAGATGGTAGAAGAGGAGGTGGCCGTGGAGAAGCTCCTACGAAGCGTTTCAAAACTTTTCCAACAGATCGTGGTGGTGATCACGACACTACTAGACGTGTCGACCCTTACCTTGTCGGAGGTGACGGGGCGTCTCAAGGCGGCGGAGAACGCCTTCGACATGACGTAGCGAAAGGGAGGAGTGCACAATGGCCAGCTGTACCTCACTCGGGAGGAGTGGGAGGCACAGCGGAATGAGGAGCGGGCTGCTCAGTTCGCGGGTTCTTCGAAGAGGGGCGACCGAATGGGCCCGTCCAAGAAGGACGGAGGCAAGAATGGAGGTCCCGGGAAGGATATTCTCGGGACCAGTGCAGGAAGTGCGGGAAGAAGGGCCATTGGGCCAAGGAGTGTCGGTCGAAGCCTAAGCAGTAGGAGCCGCAACAGCAGGCTTTCGTGGCAAAGTTGGAGAAGGAGGGCTCTTTGTTCATGACAGGGGTGGCCTCGGTACAAAAGGAGCTTGTACAGGAACATCTTACGCGCCCACTAGAGATAGTGGAGGGACGTGTCTTCGCGCACCGCGACAACGACGACAACGTCGACGACACTCGTTGGTACCTCGACACGGACGCGACCAACCACATGACGGGTTCGCGCGCCGTCTTCTCCAAGCTCGACGAAAACATCGTTGGAACTATCAAGTTCGACAACAACTCCGTCATGCGGATTCAGGGGAAGGGTACGGTCCTATTCGCCGCCAAGACGGGTGAGCATAGGAGGCTCATCGGCGTCTACCTCATCCCGCGCCTCATCACCATAGTTATTAAGGCGGTAGGTGACATAGGGCGACCGACCCCCTAATTACCTTTAAGCGATAAGGCGTAAGGCGAGGCGATACCTTAGTAATATACTAATATATAAATATAGAAAAATGAAAAAATTCCAAATTGATGAGGAGTAGTAATTAGCAAATAGAAGTAGTTCAACATAAGCCAACAAAATAGACTACAAGTCCAACATAAAACTCCCATGATCTCATCTTTCAAACTCTCAAGTCTCAATATCCATCTCAAACTCATCGGGAATTATAGGATTATTTTCTTCTCCACCCGAATCTTCATCACTATCAGTCACATCTATGTCATCATATGGATCTTTCTCCAAGTCCGAATCATTAGCATCTTCTTCACCTTCCTCAACTTCATGTGCCCTCATTCCTGCACGTCTTTGGTAGGTGTTCATCCTGCTAGCTTGTCTTGGAAAGTTACGACCTTGAAGCGAGCTTGATGCTCTAACGGCTTCATCAACATGATCCCATATGAGGTCAAGAAGATCATTATTATCCCTACCGGTGTGAACAAACGATGAGTCTGTCCATTCATTGTCCCAATCAAAATCTTCAATGACCAATGAGTCATAACTTGGGCCAACTTTCTCCCTCTTTTGAAACCTACTTTGCATATTCTGATTGTATGAAACAAAAACTAAGTCATTTAAGCTCTTGTGTAGCAACCGGTTCCTTCTTTTGTGTGTGCATCTACAAATTCAGCAATGAGAAGCCAAATGAGTATATGGATTATGCAACTCCAATATATGGATTGTGGATTCCAATACTTACGTATTCAAAGGTACTCCAATTCCGCTCACAACCAGATGGTGAAGCACAAAGGCTAACTAGACGTTTTGCAAATCTTTGCAATTCAAAGGCTCGACCACCATATGAACACCACCAGTCAACTAGAATGAGAAATGCAAGTACATATTAGTTACAAACTAGGAATAGAATTAATATGGAGAAACTAGCAAGCAAAACACTAATACTTACGAGGGCTTTTTATATGAACTTGTTGTAGTGCCATGACGTTTGAGAAGATAGACCCTCGTTGGTCCTGATAATGCATTGCATACTCATCAATCTTAAGCCCGAACTTCTTCATCCGGTTCCATTCTTGCAAGGACATCATTGAAGAAACTCCTTATCCACGATTATTAAGGCGTAGGTTAAGCGCTAAGGCGCACAGGGACCATAAGGCGTCCCTATCGCCTTAGATCCGGCGTAAGGCGACCGGCGGGGGGGGGGGGGGGGAGGTGGGGGGTGGCACCATCGGCGGAGGAAGCCAGCGCCGCAGGGAAGGGGGCGGGGGGCGGGGGAGACCCAATTGGGGGGGGGGGGGGGGAGGGGGGCGGACGCACTGACCTTCGCCTGGGGAGGCCGTCGGTGGATCAGAGGGAGGTGCTGGCGGATCTGAGGGGGGCGCCGACAGATAGGAGTGGGAAGCTGGCGGAGGAATGCAGCAGGCCGGGCGGGGGAGGCCGCCGCCGATCCGTGCGTGAGCCAACAAGGGGGGGGGGGAGGGGCTGGCGTCGTCGGCGGAGGAAGCCAGCACCGCAGGGAAGGGGGCGGGTGCACTGACGTTCACCTGGGGAGGCCATCGGTGGATCAGAGGGGGGTGCTGGCGGATCGAAGGGGGGCGCCGACAGATAGGAGTGGGGAGCCGGCGAAGGAAGGCAGCAGGACGGGCGAGGGAGGCCGCCGCCGATTCGTGCGTGAGCTAGCAAGGAAAGTCGCGCCGCCTGTGGAGGAGATCCACATAGTTGGGGGGAGCGGCAGGCACAGAGATTGGCGGCGGCGGGTGGGTAGTGCCGGGCATAGAGAGGCGGCGGTGGCGGGTGGGGAGAGCCGGACACAGAGAGGCGGCGACGCCCATGCGACTGCGTGAGGAGATGGGCGCGGGGGGGGGGGGGGGTGGGTGGGTGCGGCTGAGGTCAGGGTAAAATGAGTTGGGCTGCTGCTAGTGTGCTGGATGCAGCGTTTTTGAGGCGTCGCCGCCTAGGCGTCCAGGCGCTCCGGCCTGGACGCCATGCCCGGTCGACTCGCCTGGCCAGCCGGCCGACGGCCGCCGCCGTGGTAAGAATTAGATTAGGGAAAAGTAATCAATCAATTAACAGCCTGTCAAGGTGATACATATATAGGGGGATACAGCTTAAGGGTTAAGCAACCCTAATACAAAAGGACTAAAATGCCCCTGCCCCCTATACGTACAGTCTAACACCCCCTTCCCCCGCAGTCCCAACATCTAGCCACGACAGATGTTGAGACTGGACCGAAACTCGGTGAACACCGTCGAAGGAAGTCCCTTGGTGAAGATGTCGGCGAACTGCGACGACGTCGGAACGTGCAGGACTCGCACCTCCCCGAGAGCCACCCGCTCACGAACAAAGTGAAGGTCGATCTCTACGTGCGCTGATGCTGCACCGGGTTGGTGGAGAGGTAGACGGCGCTGACGTTGTCGCAGTAGACCAACGTACTCCGGACGAGGGGAGAGTGGAGCTCCTGAAGCAGCTGTTGAAGCCAGGAGGACTCAGCTACGCCGTTGGCCACGGCGCGGTATTCCGCCTCGGCACTCGAGCGGGACACCACGTGCTGCCGCTTCGAAGACCAGGAGACGAGGTTGTCGCCCAGGAAGACGGCGTAGCCGGAGGTGGACCGACGGGTGTCCCGACAGCCCGCCCAGTCAGCATCGGTGTAGACGACCAGCTCGGAGGCAGAGTCGCGCCGCAGAAGAAGGCCGTAGTCATGAGTGCCACGCAGGTACCGAAGGATCCGCTTCACCGCTGTGAGATGTGGCTCCCGCGGATCATGCATGTGGAGACACACCTGCTGAACCGCGTAGGAGATGTCCGGCCTGGTGAAGGTGAGGTACTGCAGTGCACCTGCAAGACTCCTGTAAGTGGTGGGATCGGCGACCGGGGCGCCGTCGGCCGAAGACACCTTTGCCTGGGTGTCTACGGGAGTGGAGCACGGCTTGCAATCAGCCATGCCCGCTCGCTCGAGGATATCCAGACAGTACTGGCGCTGGTGGAGGAACAGAGCACCCGGGCGGTGCTCGACCGCAATGCCCAGGAAGTGGTGGAGCTGGCCGAGATCCTTCATCGCAAACTCGCGCTGCAGGGCGGAGATCGTGCGCTGAAGAAGAGCCGGACTGGACGCCGTGAGGACAATATCGTCCACGTACAGGAGGAGGTAGACAGTGTCACCCTCACGCCTGTAGATGAAGAGCGAAGTGTCCGACTTGGCCTCGACGAAGCCAAGCGAGGCCAGGAAGGAGGCGAACCGGCTGTACCAGGCCCGAGGCGCCTGCTTCAGCCCGTACAGAGACTTGTTCAGCCGGCAGACCATGTCTGGACGGGCTGAATCAACAAACCCTGTCGGCTGACTACAGTACACCGTCTCCGTCAACGTCCCGTAGAGAAAGGCGTTCTTGACGTCCAGCTGGTGGACAGGCCAAGAACGCGACAGAGCCAGCGACAGAACGGTACGAACTGTCGCCGGCTTCACCACCGGGCTGAAGGTCTCGTCGTAGTCGACGTCGGAACGCTGCGTGAAACCACGAAGCACCCACCGTGCCTTGTACCTCTCTAGCGACCCATCCGCCCTTCTCTTATGCGTGAACACCCACTTGCCCGTGACAACATTGCCATGGCCAGGACGGGGAACCAGGTCCCAGGTCCGGTTGGCAAGTAGGGCCGCATACTCTTCTTCCATAGCCCGACGCCAATGAGGATCGGCGAGGGCGCTACGGACAGAAGAGGGGATAGGCGAGATGGGTGACGAGGCAGGCTCCGGGGGGGGGGGGTCGAGGACGAGAGAACGACCCCGGAGAAGCGCTCCATAGGACGAAGGACGTCGGCGGCCCGTCGAGTCACCATCGGGTGAACGTGACGAGGGTCCCGGTGAAGCAGCGGAGGGTGATATACCAGATCCTCAGGGCGCGAAGAAGATGATCCACCACCCCCGCTCGTCGCTGATAGACAAGAGCGGGGTCGGCGTACCGCACTGTAGGAGCCGCGCATGGTGCAGTAGTCGAAGTCGGGGACGTCGAGGCTGCGCACGGCGCGACTGCTGGTGTCGGGGACGCCGAGGCCGCGCTCGGCGCAGCAGGCGTCGGCAGGGATGCCGGAGCTACGCTCGGCGCAGCAGCTGTCGTCCGGGCCGCGCGTGGCGCAGCGGGCGACGCCGGGGACACTGGGGCCGCGCGTGGCACAGCTGGCGGCGTCAGAGATGCCGGTGCCGCGCGTGGCGCAACAGGTGGCGTCAGGGACGCCGGGGCCGTGCGTGGCGCAGCAGGTGGCGTCAGGGACGCCGGGGTCACGTAAGGTACCGCAGGTGGCGTGGAAGACGCCGAAGCTGCGCGTGGCGCAGCAGGAGGGTAACCTGCAAGAGGTAAAAGACAAGGTCGCGGTACATGAGCGGCCTCGGGGTCAGTGGAGAAGAGGGAATCCAACTCAGCGACGGAGTCAGAAGACGGGGTGGAAAAAGGAAAGGAAGACTCGTCGAAGACGACGTGTCGGGTGATCAAGATACGACGGGTGGTAGGGTCAAGGCACCGGTACCCCTTGTGGTCTGGGGAGTACCCAAGGAAAACACACCGAGTCGAGCGAGGCGCAAGCTTATGGGAAGCTGTGGCGGAGAGGTTAGTGTAGAAAGTGCACCCGAACACTCGAAGGTGGTCGTAGAGAGGAGGGGTGCCGAACAAAGCGAAGTGAGGGGTGGGAGCACTAATCGCCTTAGTAGGAAGGCGATTAATGAGGTAGGTGGCGGTGTGAAGCGCCTCCGCCCAGTAACGAGCAGGGATAGAAGCCTGAAACATCAGAGAGCGCATGACATCGTTGGTGGTCCGAATCATGCGTTCAGCGTTGCCGTTCTGGGGGGAAGTGTACGGGCAAGACATGCGCAACTGAACACCGCGAGAAAGCAGAAAGTCACGGAACGCAGAGTTGTCAAACTCGCGCCCGTTATCGCACTGGACCGCACGGATCGTGCGCTCAAACTGGGTGGACACCCAAGCGAAGAAGTGAGAAAGAGTGCCGAACGTATCAGACTTCTGTCGCAAGGGAAAAGTCCACGAATAGTGCGAAAAATCATCAACGACCACCAAGTAATACTTATATCAGAAACACTGAGAACAGGTGAAGTCCAAAGATCACAATGAATCAAATCAAAGATGCGCTCGACACGAGTGACAGAATGCGGAAAGGGAAGTCGAACGTGGCGACCCAACTGACATGCATGGCAAAGAGACTCATGAGTGCCCCGAGTACACGGAATCGCTGAACTATCAGACAACTTCGACATAGCATCAACACCAGGGTGGCCAAGCCGACGATGCCAAATGGTCGAAGAAGCTGTCGTAGTCAGGGCAAGAGGCGGAGCGAAAGCAGGAAGACGCATCGTATACAGGGGACCCGTACTATCACAACGAAAGAGACTGCGTCGAGTAGTGAGATCCTTCACAGTTACACCATAAGGATCAAACTCAAGAGAAACATGGTTGTCAGTGGTAAAACGGCGAACGGAAAGAAGGTGCTGAATGATGTTAGGAGCAACAAGAACATCACGTAGCTGAAACAAATCCGGCGAACCTAAATCACCTACTGAGGTGACTGGAGGAGTCGTCCCATTCCCAACAACGATAGATGAAGGATCAGAGGGATGGGAAGGGCGGGTAGAAGAGAGGATACCGACGTCAGGGGTGGTGTGGTACGAGGCACCGGAGTCCACCACCCAGTCGGGGCCAGATGGAGTGAGACCCCGTAGGTAGACCGACGGTGTAGAACGGGTCGCGACATGCCGCGGCGGTGGCGGCGTCGGGAAGGAAGGCAACGCGTAAGGTGGCGTCGGCTGCCAGGTCAGAGTCGGTGATGACCGGATGTAGGCCGATGGTGACGGCCGAGGCGAGGAGACAGCGGCCGAGGGTGGCAGCCCAGCCCACGTGTCCGTCAGCGGTGCGGTCCGGACGGACGGCGGCATAGCTGGTGGGGCAGCGGTGGCCCAGGGTGGCGCTGCGGAGTCGGCGGTGGGACGAACACCAACATCAGTCCTCCGGAAGTGGGCGTCCTCGCTGCACTGGCCGCCGAGACACGGGCGGCCCTGGTCGGCCGCATCGAGGCCGCGCTTGAGGCGGACGGGCCAGATCTGGCCGTTGCAGAAGAGGTCGTCGGCGGAGGACATCGCGGAGGTCGAGGCAGCCGGCACAAGTGGGGCTGCCCGGGGCGCTGGCGAGGCGGAGGTCGCGCGCGACGGGGAGCAACACACCCGCCGTGGGAGTCCTGCAGTGGGACGAGCGCCTCGAGAGCGAGGTCGAGGACCAGCCGGGAGGGCGCAGCCGGGAGGGCGCGCGCAGCGGCTGGGAGGGCGCGCGCAGCGGCCGGGAGGAGAGCGCGCGACGGCCGGGAGGGCGCGGCGGCCGGGAATTCGCGGCGGCCGGGCGGGCGCGGTGGCCGGGAGGGGAAGGGCAATCTGATACCAAATTAGATTAGGGAAAAGTAATCAATCAATTAACAACCTGTCAAGGTGAACATATATAGGGGGATACAACTTAACTCTTAAGCAACCCTAATACAAAAAGACTAAAATGCCCCTGCCCCCTATACGTACAGTCTAACAGTAAGGTCGCCGCTACCACCGTAGATGTTCTGCCAGTCGCTGCTGCCGCCGTCGCGGGCTTGCAGCGCCGCCGCCGCCGCGAGCCCCTCGCAGCGCCGCCGCCACCGTGAGCCCCGCCGCCGCCGCGAGCCCCTTGCCGCGCCGCCACCGTCGCCAGTGGAGAGGGAAGTGGGGGTGTGGGAATAAAATGGCTAGGGTTAGGGTGGGATGGGTTTTTATAAGTCGTGAGATGAAAAGAGCATCGTCGGATCCCATCCGACGGTTCACAATTGGCCCAGCCTTCCCGTTGCCTCCTGCCCGCGTCCATCGGTCCGCCCTCACACCACCGCGTCCACCCTGGACACCCGCCGCCGCCGCCTCTGCCTCCGCCCGCCGCCGCCGCCCTGGCGCCCACCGCCGCCCCCCGCTGACCTTGCCTCCGCCTACCGCCGCCACCTCCGCCCGCAGCTGCCGCTCGCCGCCGCCGCCTCCCTCCTCGACCTGCCGCCACCTCCCCTCCTCGCCTGGCGCTCGCCTAGGCGTCCCCGCGGTCGGCGGGCGCCTAGGCGTGGATTCAAAACCCTGGCTGGATGGGCTGCTGCTAGTGGCGTGTAGTCTCTTCTCTTGTTTTTTTCTTTTTTATTTTATTTCTACTCCTAATTTTTGCTATATTTAAATATTAGTAATACGTTGCCTCGCCTTACGCCTTACTGCTTAAAAGATAAAAGGGGGTATGTCGCCTTACTGTCTTAATAACTTTGTCCTTAGCTCACTCACATATTTATCATCTCTCTTCTTTTGTATTGCAAAGAATTTTCCTCGTTTCAAAAAAAGTGCAGCTCCATACAATGGATGGTACATTTGTGAGACCCATCTATGCTCAATAATGTCCATGATTTTTTTTCAGCAAGACTTGCTTGTTTTGGGTAGGAAAGCTAGCACTTATCTTCCTTTTTGCAACATTCATTAGAGTTGCAACTTCAGGCATTACTGGTCTCTCATCAACATCAACCGTCCTAAGCACAATAAGAAGAGGTGCCGAAGCTCTAAGACAATCTTCAACTGAGGACCAAAACACCTTAGCAAGAATAATGTCACAAACATTCTTTCCAGTCTCAGTCTTTGCTAATTTATTTTGATTCCATGCTTCACTCACAAATAGACTCCTCAATGCAACACGATGCTTGTGTAGGCTCTTCAAAGTAAAGAATGAAGTGACAAACCGAGTGGCTGCAGGTCTTACCAAGTCCATCCCACGTGTCTTCTCCCTCATTGCTGCAAGAATCCTCCCATGCCTATATATAAAAGTGGTGACCCTTTTGACTTGTGTAATTGGCATCTTAAAATCTTTCAACTTTTCAATGTCTTCCAACATGAGGTCCAAACAATGAGCTGCACAAAGAGTCCAAAACAATGTCGCAACTCGCTGCATTGGAATTCTACCCATCGCCTTATAGTTAGCACCATTATCTATGACTACTTGAACCACTTTATCTTTACCAATGTGGCCAATCCTCCTCTAACAAATCAGCTAGCATAGCTGCATCATGTGCCTCATTTGATGCATCAACGGACTCTAGGAAGTATGTTCCAGCTGGACTATTGACAAGAAAATTAATCAAGTGATGCCCCCTTCTACCGATCCATCCATCGGACGTAAGTGTGCAACAAGTCTTCCATGCTAACTCATGATTAGCCCTCAAGTTGCTTGTATCATTTACGCACTCATGAAGTAAAGGCTCCCTGATCTCATGCATACTAGGAGGCACATATCTGAACCATATTGTGTTGTGGCCTCACAAGCAATATGTAACTGTCGGGAGTTGATGGCATTAAAGGGTACACCACACTTATAAAACCATAAAGCTCATTGTTTGTTCACATAATTCCTGTCAGGCTTAGACTTTGTGCTAGCCTCAATGGTGGTTTGGTGTGGTACTGAAGAGCGCCTATCATCCACAACTTGTTCAGGTGTTCTTCGGAGCATGCTTGCAACTTTCCCTGATTGTTTTGTTTCATCTTGTGTACTCTTGAAGGTCTTCCCCTCAAACATGACTCTCCTCCTTTTAGCAGCTGTCCCCAAACTTGGCTGAACAACGGAATGAGATGAACAACGGAATGAGAGCTGCCCCCCAACCTGCCCTGCTCCTGTTGCTGCCCAAGATCATCATCTTGGAAACTTGGTCTAGTTCTTTTATTTTTTTTTCCCAGGTAAGCCGCCATTTCTTTTCTAATCTCAGTGGTAGTGTTGGAACACATAACGGTATCAACATATCCACCTGCAAGATGCTCTTTCAACTTTTTGATTCCCTATGTTGTCATAGTCTTGCAAAGATTGCATGTCACTTTGTCTCGGTTTCCAATTTCCGTCCAATAACCATACTTCCATCCTGGATTATTAGACTTTCTTCTTTTAGGATCAACCATTGGATCATAAGCATCTACATTCACGGGAGCATGGGCAGAACCGGCACTCTCAATTGGATTCATTGTCAATTTTCAATCCTACATGAGCAGCAAAAAAATTGACCGGTGAGACCACAGTTCGTACATGAGTAGCAACCAAATTCTCAATCTACATTCACATAAGGGAGAGACGGAACCGTGCACAAGTCACAACACTCACTAGAGGGGCCTAGGAGGCGAGCAGCAACCAGCCAACCGCAAGGACCCGAGCAGCAAACAACCAACCAGCCAAGTAGATCGGAGAGTCGCCGCCTAGAGCAGGTCCAAGCGCAAGCGCCGGCGCAGTGAGCAGAGCCGAGCGTGGGCGTCGTTGTGAGCATAGTTGAGCGCGGGGCCGCCGAAGATCTGCCGCCATCGTGAGCCGCCGCCTTCCACTGAGCCTCCGCCGCCTTCCACTGAGCCTCCGCTGCTGCCTTCCACTGAGCCGCCGCCAACCCTAATCGAAATCGAACTATCGTGCGGGTGCGGGCGCTGGGCTGAATAAAGCCCAATCGATCCCCGAGCCTAAAGCGTCGCCTTGAGCTCGCCTCGGGTTACGCCTTAAGGACGCCCTGGACGCCTTAAAGACGCCTTAGGCTCGGGAGTAAGGCGACGGGGACGCCTTGCTTCTGCCGGGCGCCTTACCGCTTAAGCGTCGCCCTCGCTTAAGCGAGGCCTTAACATCAGTGCTCACCACCAACCTCATCAGCGTCGGCCAGCTGAATGAGGATGGCTACAACATCACTTTGCATGTAGGAGTGATGCACATACGGGATGAGCAGCAACGTCTTCTCAGACGAGTTCAGCGCGACAACAGTAAGTTGTACTCCGTCAAGCTCATCATCACACGCCCGGTTTGTCTAACCGCGTGACGTGATGATGTTGCGTGACGGTTTCACTAACGCTACAGACACGTCGGCTTCTAGGCGCTTCGGAAGTTGGCACGAGAGGAGATGGTGCTCGGGCTTTCTCAAATTGATCACAACGATCAATTGTGCGAGGCTTGCTTGGCCGGGAAGCGGAGGCGCTCCAGCTTCCCAAAGCAAGCTCGGCGGCGCGCGGATGGCGCGGTCGACCTCGTCCACGACGACATCTGCGGGCCTATCACGCCGACAACTCCAGGTGACAAGAAGATGTTCTTGTTGCTAGTGGATGACATGAGCCACTACATGTGGCTCCATCTCCTAGCAACCAAGGACCAGGTGCCTGACTTAATTCAGCAGTTCCAAGCGATGACTGAATTAGAGTCCAGGAGGAGGCTGAAACTACTCCGTACTGATTGCGGAGGGGAGTTCGGCGAGTATTGCGCTCAGCACGGAGTACAATGTTAGCTCACAGCCCCATATATCTCGCAACAAAACGGGGTTGTGGAGCGGCGCAACCAGACGGTGGTAGGCGTGGCGAGGAGCATGTTGAAGGTGAAGGGTATGCCCAGGATTTTTTGGGGTGAGGCAGTTATCACAGCCGTCTACATCTTAAATCTTCCACTCGTGGCCTCGATCGGAAGACGCCATATGAAGCTTGGCATGGAGAGCGATCAACCGTGAACTACTTCCGAACTTTTGGGTGCGTGGGGCATGTCAAGAACACACACCCTCACCTGAAAAAGTTGGAAGACCGGAGTACGCCGATAGTCTTTCTTGACTTTGTTGCAATGACGAAGGGCTATCGGATGTATAATCCGGCCAATGGGTGCACACACATCACGAGATGTGATATTCGACGAAGCAGCCAAGTGGGACTGGTGGAAGGAGCAGTAGAAGAGGACTACATTGCATTCTACGTCGACTCTTTAGGTCCAGCACCTGCTGGACCTGCTGTTCCAGCCCCCGATGAGGTGCTGTAGGGTCCGGTGGGGCCGAACAACACCCCTGCAGTGCCCAGGAGGGGCACAGGAGGGTCTGTCCAGAACCTAGGGGCTCCTGCGCCAGCCTCCAGACCTGCTGGAGGGGGTCCAGCACCCGTTGCGTCGCCCCAAAGGCTCATGCAGGGACTGTCCTGCGCAGAACAGGGCTGAGACAATCCTACACAGAGGTCAGCAGCAGCGGGGGGTTCCAGACTTGAAGATTTCAGCACATTCGTCACGCCAATCCTCCACGGCCCATACGCTTCGCCACGCCGCTGTCGGATCCGGCAGCAACATCATCGACGCCTACTACGACGACGGCGTGACTCTACGGCTCCGCATGATGCGCAACGTGCTGGGAACCCTCACCCTTCCTGGTCGGGTCGAGCGCCCACCAAACTTGCAGGAGGGGGAGCTCATGTTCACCACCGCGGAGGAGCCCACGTCCTTCGCCGATGCTGAGGAACACCTGTGCTGGAGATAGGCGATGCTCGAGGAGATGGAGTCCATAGAAGAAGACAAGATTTGTCAACTTGTTGATCTTCCTGCAGGACACAAGCCCATTGGCGTCAAATGGGTGTTCAAGGTGAAGAGGGACGATCATGGAGAGATGGTGAAGCACAAGGCTCGGCTGGTGGCAAAAGGCTATGTCCAGCGGTAAGGAATAAACTTCGACGAGGTACTTGCTCCTGTAGCTCGTCTTGAGTCTGTTCGCTTGCTCCTTGCAGTTGCTGCGCACAAGGGGTGGGAGGTACAACACATGGACGTTAAGATCACCTTCTTGAACGACGACTTGATGGTGGAGGTGCTGTCTCTCAGCCCACTGGCTTCATCGTCAACGAAGCCGAACACAAGGTGTATCTGCTCAAGAAGGCATTGTATGAACTTCGTCAGGCACCTAGGGCCTGGAATGCCAAACTCAACGATAGCTTGCTATCACTTGGTTTCCAGAAGAGTACGAGCGAGCATGGGATTTATTTCTGTGGAGCTGGTGAGGAGAAGATCATCGTCGGCGTGTACGTCGACGGTCTCGTGATCACAGGAGGGGGCGACCTCAAGAAGTTCAAGGAGAAGATGATGAAGAGGTTCAAGATGAGCAACTTGGGTCTCTTGTCGTATTATCTTGGCCTGGAGGTGCGGCAATCAGAAGCGGGGATAAGCATTGGGTAGGCGGCCTATGCTTACAAACTTGTCTCTGAAGTTGGCCTGGAGGAGTGCAACCCCTATGCATTCCCTATGGAGCAAGGTCTGAAGCTTTACAAGATAAGTGACGGTCCGTTGGTACACGCAACGGACTATCGGAGTTTGGTGGGAGGGCTGCGATATTTGGTGAACACACGTCCCGATCTCACCTACTTGGTCGGGTACGTGACTCGATTTCTGGAGGAGCCCAAGGAAGATCATTTGGCTGCAGTCAAGCGCATTGTACGCTATATAGCGGGTACAATCAACTATGGAGTCTTCTATGCAAGAGGAGGAGACATGGAGCTGATTGGGTACTCGGATAGTGACTATGCGGGAGACGTGGAGGACCGGAAGAGCACGAGCGGGGTGTTGTTTTATCTTGGAAACAACCCCGTTTCATGGCAGTCCTGTAAGCAGAAGGTGGTGGCCTTGTCCTCATGTGAAGCGGAGTATAATGCAGCAGCTCAAGGGGCATGTTAAGGTGTATGGATGGCACGGCTGATGGAAGACTTAGCTAAAATGGTGAAGGCGTCGGTGTTTGCGGGTTGATAACAAGTTAGTTACGAAAGAACCGGTACACTATGACAGAAGTAAGCACATCGATGTCAAGTACCACTACATACGGGAGTGTGTGGACAGCGATACTATTGTGCTTGAGCAAATCTTCACCCTAGACTAGATGGCGGACGTCTTGACCAAGGCACTTGGAGGTCAGAAGTTCGTGGAGATGAGAAGAAGGATTGGGATCCTGGATGTGGGCCAGCGTCAGGATCAGGAGGAGAATGTTGGGTGATCTGCCTTTTGGGCTCTGGGCGGCCTGAACAGGGGGGCCGAACCAGAATTCCCTCCCTGCCAGGCGTGCGGCCAGGATCAGGGGCGGATCCCCTTCTATGGTGCGGCAGCACCTGGTTTAGGAATTTTTTTATGTTTTTTCTATTTAATAGAGTAGGACTCTTGTAAGCGGGGCTATATAATGAAGCCAAAACACACTAGAATTCAAATCAATAAAGCAGAGAACTTCTCCTCAAAACCCTAGCCGCCACCCCCTTGGAACCCTAGCCGCCCAAGCTAGAAACACTTGCCGCCGCCCCTTCTCTCTCCTGTTCTGCGCCTCCCCAACACAAGAACGAGCCGACGTCTCTGATCTCCTCTGTTCTGTTCTGCTGGAACAGAGCCTGGCGTGTCTCCTCTCCCTTTGTTTCTGTTCTGTTCTTTACAGAACCTGTTAACTCCTGTTCTTCTCTGTTCCAGCCTTTATTCTCTGCTGTAGATCAATTCTGGTCTGTCTTCTAGGAGGACAGACTGATCTGCTAGTTCAGATTGGATTATACAGCAAGAAAACAGGACCGGAATTGCAACAATATATAGCAATTAAAGAACATTGCAAAATGTAAAATTGGTTTTCTAAGTCGCTACATCATGCCTTTCTTATATCTATGTTTCAGCAACTTGTTAGAAAGGGCAGCCTTTCTGTTAAATGACATACTTATCTCTTAATAGAGTCCATGCCTTGATATCTCTAGTTGCTCAAATGATTAACAGTTTCTACTGCTTATGTCAAAATCTTATTTGTCTACCAGTTCATTCATTAGATCGACTCAGTACTCACTTGGATCATGTCTAATTCTTATGTTGCTTATCTGTGATTATGTGGACTATCTCAGAGTTTGGACCAATTAGAGGATACAAACCATTTGGGTAAAAATGGTAGCATTAAAGTTTTGATGGAGACTTTGCGAGCATTATCTTTACTAAGATCATTTCTAATTAAGAGCCTTGAGAGTGGCCTTAGGAATGATGCGTCAGATACTGCTATAGCAATGCGACAAAAGGTAATTTTGTCAAACACCGTCTAGAAAGTATGAGTAAAATTGGGTGCATGTATTCCAATAATATTCACTAGTGAAGTTTTGCAGTGGCGGCTTTGTGAGATTAGGCTAGAGGATTATTCGTTTGTTCTATTAAGCAGGTAATTATAGAGTTAAAATTATGTTCTCCGCTTTCAACTGTCGTACTTTCTTACTGAAACTTGTTTATTCCTGGGGATAGAGGTGATACTGTTTTCATTGCTATGGTAACATAACAGATTCATCAATGCCCTTGAAGCTCTAGGTGGATCAGCTTCACTTGCACAGGTTGGGGCTAATAATGGAAGGCTATGGGAAGATGCTCTTGATGCCCTTATCATTGGCATAGATCAAGTAAGCTTTTCTGGATGGAGACCGGATGAATGTATTGCTATAGGCAATGAGCTTCGCTCTTGGAAACATAAAGGTATATCTGAAACTGAAGGTGTATTTTCTGCTGCAACATGTCATGAACTCGTGATCTTTGAATAAAAAAAAAAGAAAGGGCAGCCTGGTGCATGTAGCTCCTGCTTGCGCAGGGTCCGGGGAAGGGTCCGACCCATTTGGGTCTTTTGTACGCAGCCTTTCTCTGTATTTCTGCAAGAGGCTGTTTCCAGGACTCGAACCCGTGACCTCATGGTCACAACAGCTTTACCGCTGCGCCAAGGTCCCCCTTCAACTCGTGATCTTTGAATGCTCATTGATATTTACTGTCTCCACTGATGGAGCTTAGTCGTGGCCAGGGGTGCCCATGCCCCCCCCCCTGCCACACTCAAACACCACTGTTTAGCTAGTAAAATCAGTTATTATTAGCGACTTTTAGTGGTAACTTACCAACCCCATGCCCCTCCCCTAATTTTCCTCTGAAGCTCCGTCACTGATTGTCTCATGAGTAGGCAGTGAGGATGAGAAGGATATTTGGGTACTGAGACTTAAAGCAACTCTCGACAGATCACGAAGACTAACGGAAGAATATTCTGAAGCACTACTTTCTATATTTCCTGAAAAGGTCGAGGTGAGTTTCTACTGAATCTAGTGTAGAGTGTAGATCGTCCCTGTGGTCATAAGTTTTAACCATAAGATTTTCTTTTCCTCTGCCTATGATTTTTCCCCATACTTCTCATCACACACACACAAAAAAGGGGACATGCCCTTCTATGAAAACATTCACCAATTATAACCTCGCCCCACAAGTTCCTTAATTCAGTATACAAAAGTGGAAATAAAATTTGAACAGAAGGTTCTAAGCATGGTTATTAAGGCGTCGCTTAAGCGACGCTTAAGCACTAAGGCGACCAGGGACCGTAAGGCGTCCCTGTCGCCTTAGATCCGCCGTAAGGCGACCACGCGGGGGTAGCTCCGCCGGGAAAGAAGACCACACGGGGCGAGATCCGCCGGGAAAGAAGGGGGGAGGGGCGCACTTACCTGTGCCTGGGGAAGAACAGCGAGCGCCTGCGGGGTAGGGGTCGGGGGAGGACCGGAGGAGGTCCGATCTGGGCGGGGGGGGGGGGGGGGGATCGGGTGGGGGCGGCGGCGGGGGAGGGGGGATCGGGTTCGGGTGGGGGCGGGTGGGGGGCTGGGGGCGGCAGTGATTTAGGGTGTGGAGCTGGGCCGGGGTGTGTACTGGTGCTGGGCTGGGGACCAGTGGGCCTAGCTGGTCAGTGGGCCTAGCTGGTCAGTGAAAATTCTTCTGTTTTTTTAATAACAATACATTTCTTAATATAAAATAATATTGTTGGTAATATTTTCGTAAATCTACATAATACTAAGGCGTCGCCTCGCCTTACGCCTTATCGCTTAAAAGGTAAAAAGGGGGTAGGTCGCCTTATGTCGCCTTACCGCCTTAATAACTATGGTTCTAAGTTACCATTTCCTGTAAATGATACTTGATAACAGAGCTGGATTGAAGACCAAAAAAACCAGATTCCTGATAAAGACTGAAATAACTCATGCATCAACTATTCAGGCTGCGCATGCTACGTTCACCAGAACATGAGCAAACATATTTTCCATACAACTTCCCACTGATTTGCTGACTGCTGTGTGATCTTCTGCTTATGTAGGTTCTTGGGAAAGCCCTTGGAATCCCAGAGAACAGTGTGAGAACATACACTGAAGCTGAAATTCGTGCTGGGTAAAAAAATAACTCTTTTTAGTATGTTGCCACATATAACTGGTCAGATATGCGTTTTTTGTTGATGTGATCCTAACTATTTATATATATTTTAGTGTTATTTTTCAGGTCTCCAAACTTTGCACCATGCTTTTGAAAGCTGCTCGAGCAGTACTTGGATCATCCGTTTGGGATGTTCTTGTTCCTGGAGTGGCCCATGGAGCTCTGATACAGGTATATTTAACTTTCATTTTTCTCTTATTGCTCTGATATAGGTACGCTTAACATTCACATGAATATCTTTTCTTTTTTCACCCAAAAATGATACACTATTCAGTCATTCACAGTTCATGTTTGTTGAGATGAACTGATGCATAACAATGTTCAGACTTCATAGTAAGAACCATGTTGCAGCAGATCAAATATTTTGAGACAACTCTAACCCATCCTTTGTTGTAGCACTGTTAAGTTTCATGTGTTTATAGCATTCTTCTACAATAATATTTTATTTATTTAGGTTGAAAGAATAGCTCCTGGACTGTTGCCCCCATCCATCAAAGAGCCTGTTGTGCTGGTTGTAAATAAGGCTGATGGAGATGAAGAGGTACCTCCAAAAATTTAAATCCTCGGTTTCTTGATTTTTTTCATGATAAATTAGTAAAGCAGGCAAGGTTTGCTCCTCATTTTTCAGGTCAAAGCTGCTGGACATAACATAGTGGGTGTTATTCTCCTACAAGAGTTACCTCACCTGTCACATCTTGGTGTTAGAGCTCGTCAAGTTAGTATTGCAAGACTTGTTTTCTTTTACTTTCGGAGGTTTCAGTTCTCAATGAATACGAGTACTGATATTTACAGGATTTACAGGAGAAAGTCGTATTTGTAACTTGTGAAGACGATGATACAATTGCAGACGTCAAATCACTTGAGGGAAAATGTGTGAGGTTGTGTTCTATTTTGCTGGCATTTTGTTACATTTTATTCTGAAAGTTACATTAAGAGTATTGGTATCTTATGAGCCCCATCTTATGATGGAATACTGGAGATTATAGATATCGAATAGCACAGTTTGCAGGGGAAGGATCTAGAAGATCAAACCATGTACTAGGGGATCTTAATTATTCTGCTTGATCAATGAAATTTGAAATAGTTGTTTCACTTTTGGATGACAAATAATGCAACAAAGTGATATGTTTCTAGAAATATTGGCTACTAAGGCAAAGATAGCAACTAAATCTTTATGCATCTAAGAGATAACAAGAGAATTTATAAGTTCAGTGATTTTGGCATTTCAATTAGCAAGTTTCCTATCTCATAGCACTTCTATTTTTGGAGGAGCCCCTATCTTCTTACCTTACACACACACACACATGTATCTTGTTTTTTGTTGTTGAACCCAGCAGTTAAACTAAAAACACTGAGCCAATGCTCAGATACCTTGTGTTCTGTGATGTCACCCGATCATTTTTTTGTCCCCATTCACTCATAAGAGGTACTCACCACTTGGTTATTGTGTACAAGCACAAGAACATAGATTCTTTTCACCAAAAGCTGCTTCATTCATGGCACCTCTCGTAGAAGTTGCAGGATGGCACTATTCTTCCACCAACGCTGTTGACACTAGTGTTGCCAACCGTCCCGTTAGATCAAAAGTCCCCATGAACAGAATGTTGTAGATTCCTTCTTTGGTAAGCGATGCAGCATGAAGAATAAGAAAATCACAGCCGAAAGTAGCTAGGAGTACAAGGGCTGGACTCTTAATTAGGTTATTTACTATAAATAGAATTGTATTCAGAGTAGAGATTGAGGTCGGATCAGCACCTCCTAATCCTAGTAGATCAGGAGTCCTGATCCTAGTAGATTTGTAACTAGGGGAGGTCCAGCTATATAAGGCAAAGGGGATGTTATCAACAGATCCAGAATCTTTCCTGGAAGTTTCTGGTTTAGTCTTGCTGAAACTTGTTGAATCCCCAAGCTTGTCTGACTGCAATCTGTTGATGGCAACAGTTTGACGGCTCTGTTCACTTTGAATTGTTGTGATCTTGGCTTCTAGGTCTGAGATGGCTGATGCTTTTGATTCAAGTGTGTTGATGGAGGACTTCATGGCTGTCATCTTGGTCAGGATGGCTGTCAAGGTTGCTGCAATGTCCATCTTGCTCTCTCCTGTCTTGGACATGGCGCAGCACAGGAACAAGGATGATTACTGCACCGTAATAGGGAAGGGTGGGAGGGCTGTGCGTGGTGGGAAAGAAGGGATCCTGGCTCTGGAACCAAGATGATACGGCTGGCAGCAGAAGCAGATTAAAGGGGAATTTTCTGCTTGTTTTATTTCTCAATGGACTCAGCCTTATATAGCTGGACCTCCCCTAGTTACAAATCTACTAGGATCAGGACTCCTGATCTACTAGGATTAGGAGGTGCTGATCCGACTTCAATCTCTACTCTGAATACAATTCTATTTATAGTAAATAACCTAATTAAGAGTCCAGCCCTTGTACTCCTAGCTACTTTCGGCTGTGATGAAGTCACTGAGAAGCAGCAGATTGACATATTTACTGCTGGACTGCGTAACCCCCTGCACACTGATGTCGAGCTGCAAAACCCGAAATCGTTGGAGGATGCAATGGCTTTGGCCAGAGCATTCGAACGTCGTCTTGACATGGAAGAGGAAGATAGCCGACCTCAACATGTCTTCCTGCACCAACACGCCAACAATCCTCCCTATGTGTAATGCCAGCCAAGGGCATAACTCATACATCACCCACGGCATCATCAACAACGGCCAAGGCAACAGCAGCAGCAGGCCCTTGATTCACACGCTTTACATAAGCTTAGATGGCAGATTGCCGTGGACAAGGGCTCTGTTTTAACTGCCCGCAGAAATTTTCACAAGAGCATCTGAAGGTCTGTCCGATGAAAGACATTTACCTCCTTGAGCTTGATGAAGCTTCAGAGAGTGACACTGATTCTGCTTTTGAAGACCCTGAGATTTCTTTGCATGCACTTACAGGCATCAAGACAAATAGCACCATGAGTTTAGGGGCTTCTATTAACACAACAAAGCGACGAGCTTTGGTGGATTCAGGATCGGCACACTCCTTTATTGCAGAACCAGTGGCACACACCCTTGGGCTGTACATCTCTCCCAAACCGGGCATCAACGTTGGGGTGGCTAACGGAGAACGTGTTCCCTGCATAGGTGTTTGCAACAGTGTACACGTTCTGATTGACACAGAGGAATTCATCATTAATTTGTTCGTCATTCCACTAGTAGGATTTGACCTCGTAATAGGGTGTCAATGGCTGCGCACCCTTGGTCCTATCCTGTGGGACTTCGAATGCATTTCCATGACATTCTGGCGTGACAACCAATGCATCAAGTGGATTGGTACAAAAGCTGAAAATGGGGTAAAACTACAAGCAATAAATAACAACAATTTGCTCGAGCTGCTATTGGCTGAGTTTGATGACATCTTCAAAGAGCTGACAGGATTGCCTCCAAGCCGGCCATTTAATCACCGTATTCATCTACTTCCTGAAACGGCTCTAGTAGCTGTGTGACCATATCGATACCCACAGTTATTGAAAGATGAAATCAAACAGCAATGCACAGTCATGTTACAACAAGGGATCAACCGGGAGAGTACTTCACTGTTCTCATCTCCTGTGTTGTTGGTAAAGAAACATGACGGTACTTGGCGTTTTTGTGTAGATTACCGTGCTCTCAACGTCAAAACGGTTCGCGACATGTTTCCGATCCCGGTGGTTGATGAGTTATTGGATGAACTCCGTGGTGCCAAGTTTTCACCAAGCTAGATCTTCGCAGCGGCTACCATCAAGTTCTCATGCATCCTGACGACATAGAAAAGATGGCATTCCGGATGCACCATGGCCACTTCGAGTTCTTGGTAATGCCTTCTAGCCTCACCAACACCCCGACAACATTCCAGGCATTAATGAACAACGTCCTTCATGACTTCATTAGGCGGTTTGTTTTAGTATTCTTTGATGATATTTTAATTTTTAGTGACTCTTGGAGTAGTCACTTACATCATGTTAAGGCAGTATTCCAACGCTTACGAGAACATCACATGTCCTTGAAGCATTCAAAGTGCTCCTTTGGCCCATCATCAGTGGCATACTTGGGCCACATAACCAATGTTGAGGGTGTCGCCATGGATGCTGAGAAGATTGAGGCTGTCCAGGCATGGCCAACCCCAACAACAGTCCGGGCTATTTGAGGATTCCCAGGCCTCATGGGATATTATCGAAAGTTCATCCGCTCTTATGGTGAGATTGCAACACCATTGACTCAACTACTTAAGCATGAAGCATTTAGATGGTCTTCTGCAGCTGAAAACGCTTTTAACCAGCTTAAGACAGCTCTCACAACAACACCTGTTCTACAACTACCTAATTTTGATGCCCCATTCATGGTGGATTGTGACGCATCAGGGTCTGGTTTTGGCGCGGTATTACAATAAACAGCAGGACCAATAGCATTCTTCAGTCGAGCTATATCACCTCACCATGCCAAGTTGGCTGCTTATGAAAGAGAGCTCATTGGTTTGGTCAAGGCGGTTCGTCATTGGAGAGCATACCTTTGAGTTAGAACGTTTGTGGTGCGCACGGATCATTATAGTCTCAAGTATTTGTTGGACCAGCGACTCTCCACAATAACCCAACATCAGTGGGTCAGCAAACTCTTCAGATACCAGTTCACTGTAGAGTTTAAACCGGGCAGCATGAATGGTGTAGCAGATGCCCTCTCGGAACGTGATGACGAGGTGGTAGCAACTCGGTCTATTTCTATTCCTGATTTTGAACTGTTTGAGCAACTTAGAATAGAAGCAACCACTTTACTGGATATTTTCAACAAAAAGAAGGCAATTTTAGCTGGAACAGCACCAACAGGTTGGACTGTCATTGATGACATTGTTCTCTTCAACGTTCATGTCTTCTTGCCCGTTTCATCTACTCTTTGGAACACAATATTGGAACAAGCACATGGCATGAGACATGAGGGTGTTCAAAAAACTTTGTTGTGGCTCCGTGCATCCTTCTTTACTCCACATGACAATAAGATGGTGCGTGAATACGTTCGTGGTTGTTATGTATGTCAGCGCAATAAAACAGAGCACTTGCATCCAGCAGGTCTGCTGCAACCTCTTGATATTCTGACTACAATTTGGGCTGATATTGCAATGGATTTCATAGAAGTATTCCCAAAAGTTGGTGGTAAATCTGTCATATTAACTGTGATAGACATATTTTCTAAATATGCGCACTTTATTGTGCTTAGCCACCCTTACACTGCCATGTCAGTTGCTCAAGCTTTCTTTGATCAGATTGTCTGATTACATGGTATTCCTTCTTCAATTTTGAGTGATCAAGACTACGGTGGATGTGCGGGCACACGAGAAGAGACCGAATAAGGAATGAGGCAATTCGTGATAAGGTAGGGGTGGCGCCGATTGAAGAGAAGTTAGTCCAACATCGACTTAGGTGATTTGGACATATCCAACGGAGACCTCTAGAAGCACCGGTTAACAGTGGGATTTTAAGAGGTAGAGAAAATATTAGGAGGGGTAGAGGACGACCAAGGTTGACCTGGGAGGAGGCGGTAAAACGAGATTTGAGAGATTGGAATGTATCCAGAGACTTAGCTCATGATAGGACCACATGGAAAGTAGCAATTCATGTGTCAGGATCGTAGTCTTGTTTTTTTTCTTTTTTCTTTTTCCTTTTCTCTTTTTTTTCTTTTTTTTCTTTTTTTTTCTTCTTTTTTCTTTTTCCTTGTTCTTATATCTCTTCCTCTCTTTTACTTCATTGGTATTGGGTTTCATGTCTAGCCGACCCCAACACGCTTGGGATAAATGTTTGGTTGTTGTTGTTGTTGTTGTCGTCGAGATATTGTATTTACAAGCAGAGTATGGCAGGAGCTCTTTCGACTATCAGGAATAAAGTTACGTCTTAGCTCGGCCTTTCACCCACAGACTGATGGCCAATCTGAGGTAACCAACAGAATTGTGGTTGCATATTTGCGTTGTCTTGCCTGTGATCGACCTAAGAGCTGGCTGCGCTGGTTGCCTTGGGCGGAATATTGCTTTAACCCCTCATTCCAGTCAGCACCTTAGGGCATCTCCATTCAAGGTGGTTTATCGTCGTGACCCACCACCTTTAATTCCATTCCAACCACAAACAACTAGAGTAGTTGCTGTGGACCGCAGTTGCAGGAACGAGATGTGTTCTTAGAGGAATTCCGGGAACGTTTACTTCTGGCACAAGATCAAATGAAAGAAGTCTATGATGGCCAACATCGTGAACTGGAATTTGAAGTAGGAGATTGCGTATGGCTCAAGTTACACAACGAATGGCAATAGCAATCAAAAGAAGCTAAAACAAAATTATTTCCCAAAATATTTTGGTCCATTCAAAGTGGTGGAACGTATTGGAAAAGTGTCATACAGGCTTCAGCTGCCACAAAAGGCTAGGATTCACGATGTTTTTCATGTCATTTTCCTAAAGAAATTTCATGGTGATCCACCGACTACTATTACACAGCTGCCTCACATTGTTCATGGACGGGCAGTACTTAAACCAGAAAAGATTTTGTATGCTCGTCTTACAAAAGACTCTTGGGATTTGCTAGTTCGCTGGGAAGGAAGAAGTGCTGCTGATGCTACATGGATTTCTTTGGGAAACTTCAAATCTGATTACCCGGAATTCCAGCTCGAGGACGAGCTGTTTCGCCAGGTGGGAGGAAGTGTTGTAGATTCCTTCTTTGGTAAGTGTTGGACTGTTATATGTATGAGTGTGTGAGTGTGTTGGGCTAGGCTTATGTATCTAGCCCACTATGGCTATATGTACTCTTGACACCCCTAATGAAATGATTATTCCTCCAATATGGTATCAGATTAGGTTCAAATCCTAGTTCCCTCTCTCCTCCTCCTCTCACCCACCGCATGGCTGGCGCCACCGGCGGGTTGCCGGTCCTCTCTGCCTCCGCCACCGCCCCTCAGGCCGGCGCCCCTACCCCCGCGGTCGCCCCTCCGACCGGCTCCCCTGCGGCCGCCCTTGCTCCTGTGGCCACGCCTCTCGCCGGCGGCCCTGCCCCTACGGCCACTCCTCTGGCCGGCGCCCCCGTCCCCGCGGTTGTCCCCCTGGCCGACGCCCCCGCGCTTCCCCAACGCGCTGCCGCGTCTAGGATTGGGGGCGCCCCCTTCTCCCTCTCCTACAGTGCCGTCGCGGCTGGGACTGGGGGCGCCGCCCCCTTCCCCCACTCCTCTGGCCCCGCCGCGGCCGGGATTGGGGGCGCTGCCCCTTCTCCCTCTCCTCCGACGCTGCCGCGGACAGGGCCGCATCCCTGGGGATCACCGCTGCCTCTTCCGCCTCTACGGCGTCTGATCTGGGCCACTTCTTCACCTCTCCAGTCGCGCCTCCCCCGATCGCCGCTACTGTGCCTTCCCCGGCCGCAGCCGGCGCGCCTCCAGCTGCCGCCGCTGCACCTCTTCCAGCGGTCGCCGCCCCCTGGATGCACGCTGCCGTGCCGTCGGGTCCAGCTCCACCACTGGGTTCCGCCGCCGCCCCTTGGCTCCAGGCCGCCACCGCCGCCCCTTGGCCCCAGGCCGTCGTCGTGCCGTATGAGCCGGCCGCAGCCGCTGGCCCATGGCAGGCCGCTGCCGCTAGGTCTAGCGCGCCGCCGCCCGCAGCCGGCGCGTCCTCGCCGCTAGTTGCTCCTCCCCCTCCTTCTCCTATGGATCCCGTCGTCACCGCTTGGTCCCAGGCCACCGCCGCCGTCCCTTGGCTTCAGGCCGCCGTCACCAGCCCTTGGTCCCAGTCCGCCACCGTGCCGTATGGGCCGGCCGCCGCCCCTTGGCTCCAGGCCGCCGCTGCCGGCCCTTGGCCCCAGGCCGCTGCTGTGCCGTATGAGTCGGCCGCAGCCGCCGCCGGCCCGGGGCAGGCCCCCACCGCCTTCGGCTCTAGATTCGCCGCTGTCGGCTTTGGGTTGGCCGCCACCGCCGTCACTGGCCCGGGGTCGGCCGCCGCCGTCATTACCGACGCGACCGGTTCCGATGTCGCCGTTGCTTTGGCTGCCTCTCGCGAACGTGAGCGGGCTCCCGCTCTTGCTTTCTACGGCTCTGGGCAGTCCTCCCACCCTCCTCTACCCGGTGTTTTGATTGGATTGTTGACTCCGGCGCCTCATACTACACTATTGATGCTGGTATACTCTCCTCTACCCACACTTCCCACCCTTCTTATCCTTCATCTATCGTTGTTGGCAATTGGTCTGTTCTTCCTGTCACCTCTGTCGGTGATTTGGGTTATTCGAGTTCTTTCCAGCTCCGAGATGTTCTTGTTGCTCCTGATATTGTTCAAAATCTTCTTTCCGTTCGCCGTTTTACCACTGACAACCATGTTTCTATTGAGTTTGATCCTTTTGGTTTGTCTGTGAAAGACCTTACTATCCGGCGTTTTCTTCACCGCTGTGAGAGTTTAGGGCCCCTGTACACTCTTGGTATTCCCGCTTCCGTTTCATCTCCACCTTGTGTCCTGGCTACGACGGTTTCTTCCACGACTTGGCATCGCCGGCTCGGCCACCCTGGTGATGTCATGTCTAAGTTGTCTCGTAGTTCAGTGATTTCGTGTACTAGGGGCACTCATGAGTCTGTGTGTCATGGTTGTCAGCTTGGTCGCCATGTTTGGCTTCCTTTTCCGTGCTCTGTAACTCATGTTGAGCGGATTTTTGACCTGACTGTGATCTTTGGACATCTCCTATTATCAGTGTTTTAGATTATAAGTATTACTTGGTGATGCTTGATGATCTTTCGCATTACTCGTGGACCTTTCCTTTGCGACAGAAATCCGATACGTTCGTTACTTTCTCTCATTTCTTCACTCGGGTGTCCACCCAGTTTGGGCGCACTATCCGGGCCGTCCAGTGCGACAACGGACGTGAGTTTGACAACTCTGCGTTCCGTCACTTCCTTCTTACTCACGGTGTTCAGTTGTGCATGTCCTGCCCGTACACTTCCCCCCAGAATGGCAAGGCCGAAAGCATGATTCGTACCACTAACGATGTCATGCGTTCGCTCATGTTTCAGGCCTCCATTCCTCCTCGGTATTGGGCGGAGGCTCTTCACACCGCTACTTATTTCATTAATCGCCTTCCTACTAAGACGATTAGTGCTTCCACTCCTCATTTTGCTTTGTTCGGCACCACTCCTCTTTACGACCACCTTCGAGTGTTTGGGTGCACTTGCTATCCTAACCTTTCCGCCACAGCTCCTCATAAGCTCGCGCCTTGCTCGACTCGGTGTGTCGTCCTCGGGTACTCCCCTGATCATAAGTGGTATCGGTGTCTTGACCTTGCTACCCGTCGTATCTTGGTCTCTCGACACGTCATCTTTGGTGAGTCCTCCTTCCCGTTATCTACCTCGTCCTTTGATTCTGCCACCGAGTTGGATTCTTTTTTCTCCACTGACACCGAGACCGCTCCTATA
The DNA here is from genome assembly GCA_030760725.1 of Neostapfia colusana. Taxonomy (NCBI): domain Eukaryota; kingdom Viridiplantae; phylum Streptophyta; class Magnoliopsida; order Poales; family Poaceae; genus Neostapfia; species Neostapfia colusana. The sequence goes on from JASWHV010000011.1 coordinate 26,999,966, forward strand.
CAACGTCCTTGTTTTTCACCTTTTCCTGGTTACCCACTCGCTGAGCCACGCACAGCTTCGGCGTCTACGACGCCACCGGCTGCGCCTTGCGTTGGCCCGGTGCACTCGACGTCATCGCCTGCACCTTGTGCCGCTCCAACGTCACCCGCTGCGCCACGTGCGGCACCGGTGTTTCCGACGTCACCTGCTGCGCCACGTGCGGCACCGGTGTCTCCGACGTCGCCCGCTGCGCCACGCGCGGCCGTGGCGTCTCCGACGCCGTCACGCGCGGTCTCAGCGTCACCCGCTGCACCACGCGCGGCACCTACGTCTCCACCTTCGACTGTTGCGCCACGCGCGGCCCCGGTACCGCGGTACGCCGACCCCACCCTTGTCTATCAGCGACGAGCGCGGATTGGTGTTCCGACCTTTTCCCGCACCGAGCCCTCGGTGTACCACCCCCCACTGCTCCATCGTGACCCCCGTCACGTTCATCCAATGGTGACCCGACGTGCCGCTGGGGTCCTCCAGCCGGTGGAGCAGTTCTTAGGGGTTGTCCTCTCCTCGACGCCTTCTCCACAGCCTGCCTCCTCAACCATCTCACCTATCCCCTCCTCTGTCCGTAGCGCCCTCGCCGATCCTCACTGGCGTCGGGCTATGGAGGAGGAGTATGCGGCCCTGCTTGCTAACCGGACCTGGGATTTAGTTCCCCGTCCTGGTCTTGGCAATGATGTCACTGGCAAGTGAGTTTTCATGCATAAGAGGAAGGCGGATGGATCTCTGGAGAGGTACAAGGTCTGGTGGGTTCTTCGGGGCTTTACTCAGCGCCCCGGTGTTGACTACGACGAGACCTTCAGCCATGAAGCCGGCGACGGTTCGGACCGTTCTGTCGCTGGCTCTCACGTTCTTGGCCGGTCCACCAGTTGGACGTCAAGAACGCCTTTCTCCACCGCATGCTGACTGAGACGGTGTACTACAGTCAGCCGACAGAGTTCGTCGATTCAGCTCGTCCAGACATGGTCTGCCGGCTGAACAAGTCCCTATATGGTCTGAAGCAGGCACCTCGGGATTGGTATAGCCGGTTCGCCTCCTTCTTGGTCTCACTTGGCTTCGTCGAGGCCAAGTTGGAAACCTTGCTCTTCATTTACAGGCGGGAGGGTGACACTGTGTACCTCCTCCTGTATGTCAACGACATCGTCCTCACTACCTCCAGCCCGACTCTCCTTTGGCGCACGGTCTCCGCTCTGCAGCGGGAGTTCGCGATGAAGGACCTGGGTCAGCTTCACCACTTTTTTGGCGTTACGGTCGAGCACCGCCTAGGCGGTCTATTCCTTCATCAGCGACAGTACTGCCTGGACATCCTCCAATGAGCAGGCATGGCCGACTGCAAGCCCGTGCTCCACTCCGACGGATACCCAGGCGAAGGTCTCCTCCGTTGACGGCGCTCCTGTTACTGATCCCATCTTCTACAGGAGTCTTGCAGGTGCTCTTCAGTACCTCATCTTCACTCGGTCGGACATCTCCTACGCGGTTCAGCAGGTGTGTCTTCACATACATGAAACGGATCTCACCGCTGTGAAACGGATCCTTTGGTACTTGCGCGACTCTCTCGACTACGGCCTCCTCCTTCGGGGCGATTCGGCTTCTGAGTTGGTCGTCTAGACTGATGCTGACTGGGCGGGTTGCCCGGATATCCGTCGGTCTACCTCTGGCTACGCCGTCTTCCTGGGCGGCAACCTCGTCTCCTAGTCCTCGAAGCGGCAGCCCGTGGTGTCACGCTCAAGTGTTGAGGCGGAGTACCGCGCCGTGGCCAACGGCGTGGCTGCCTCCTGGCTTCAACAGCTGCTTCAGGAGCTCCACTCCCCCGTCGTCCGGAGCACGTTGGTCTATTGCGACAACGTCAACGCTGTCTACCTCTCCACCAACCTCGCCCAACATCAGCGCACGAAGCATGTGGAGATTGATCTTCACTTTGTGCGTGAGCGGATTGCCAGTGGCGAGGTCCGGGCCCTTCACGTCCCGACGACATCACAGTTCGCCGACATCTTCACGAAGGGCCTCCCTTCGTCGCTGTTTTTCGAGTTTCGGTCCAGTCTCAACATCGGCCATGGCTAGATGTTGGGACTGCGGAGGGTGTTGGACTGTTATATGTATGGGTGTGTGAGTGTGTTGGGCTAGGCCCATGTATCTAGCCCACTATGGCTATATGTACTCTTGACACCCCTAATGAAATGATTATTCCTCCAATAGTAAGCGATACAGCAGGAAGAATAAGGAAATCACAGCCGAAAGTAGCTAGGAGTACAAGGGCTGGACTCTTAATTAGGTTATTTACTATAAATAGAATTGTATTCAGAGTAGAGATTGAGGTCGGATCAGCACCTCCTAATCCTAGTAGATCAGGAGTCCTGATCCTATTAGATTTGTAACTAGGGGAGGTCCAGCTATATAAGGCTGAGCCCATTGAGAAATAAAGCAAGCAGAAAATTTCCCTTAAATCTCAGAGCCTCCGGTGGAGGGTGAGCTAGGGTTTCTGCTTCCGCCGCCAGCCATATCAAGAATTGAATATTTCCAACCTAATCTTGAAAGCCCAAATTTTCTTTCATGGATAAAATAAGCCAAATTCAAGATGAACAGGCTTTGTTACTTTTCCCTCTCTTCTTCTCATGGACAGAAACTCACTTGGATTTGGATTTATTACAGGTTGGGAGCATCATCCAATAATGTTGATCTATCTGTAGTTTCAGATAAATATGACAGTGCCACATCTCCAGAGCCATCTATTGGAGGGAATTTATTTCCTCAAGAGTTACAAAAAGAATTCTCTCGGCCGCTGGCTAGAGACAAATCGTTAGATGTGTCTGAGGTGAAGCTTTATTCTTAAATAATTGGATTCATCATGCGAACCATTGTATCCTGCTGATTACATGTTACAGTATCTGTGCTTAGCGTACTGCATGCTTTTTACATTTGTGCATACTTATTTTTTTCTTTCTCGAGGTGCCACTACAGCCCAAGAAGTACACATCAGGAGTGAATGGAATGTCTGGTATTCTCGAGCTTTCAGAGGCATCAGTTGAATCATCTGGTGCAAAGGCTGCTGCATGTGGAACCCTTTCGGTTCTGGCATCAATGTCAAATAAAGGTACTGATACCTTTTAAAAGATTCATCTGAGTCATGTCTACTTTGTTTACCTACATTCTTGTAAAACTATACCTAACAAGTTTTGCAAGGTTCTCCAATCTTATGAGGTTCAAGAAGTTATAATTGTATCATATACTGTGAAACAGACTATTTTTTTAGGAGTTGGATGTTCGTAAATTGGCAAGTATCAAGTAAACATCAAATCAGTTAGTTTTTTTTGAATTGGATGTTTCTCATCCAAGCTCATGCCAGAGATCAAACCCCTGACGCGAGCAGTGTGTTTTACAGGCGGTGAGCAGGCGAGCTTCTAGCTGCCTGTATCAAATCAGTTAGCTAGGTAATGTAATGCTACTTATTATCAGGGAAATTGAAAATATTGCAAAGGAAGTATCAAGATAGATTTCACAATCCCATATGTAATGAAATTGTTTTCATCTTTTTTTATAAATGTGGTTGCCAGACACTGAAAATAAGTTTCATATAGTTTTGTAGAATCTCTTTGTTTCCGAATACGCAGGAAAGCTGCATATCATTGTACTAAAGAGAAAGAGGGGGAGAGAGAATTGTTACACCACCACCTCAATCCGGACCAGGAAAATGTGGGACTGGAGTTTTGTAGAATCTAGTTTACAGTTATGGTATTATCCAAAGCATGTCGACCTAGCTAACATGATAGCATCTCATTGTTCCTTCAAAAATGCCAGTTTGTACATACAGTTAGAGTGCTGTAATCAACAGTAAGCATACATTTCATTGCTAGCAGTAATATAGAATGCACAGATGGCTTTTTATATGACATCCAGTGGCAAAATCACTGTGGTAGCTTCTTATTGTCATTTTGGGGGAAAGTGAATTCTCCTTCTAGGAACATGTCCTCCCATGTTCTGTCAGATCTACTGAGATTTGTGCACACAGATTTATATGAGAGAAACTGGGTGTGGGAGGACATTCTCCTAGGAGTAAAGTCATGTGTGATTCTTTGGTCCTTGTACATTATTTACCTACTGAAAAATGTAGTGCTTTCTTCTAAGTTTTATGGTCCATTTTTCTGTTATCTTACTTTTTTCTTTGATCATTGATAGTTTACAGTGATCAAGGAATTCCAGCAGCGTTTGGGGTTCCTGCAGGTGCTGTGATTCCATTTGGATCCATGGAAGGTGCACTCAAGAATAGTGGATCACTGGATTCATATAAAAGCCTTCTGGAGAGGATTGAAACAGCTAAAATTGAAAATGGTGAACTTGATAGCCTATCCTCGGAGCTTCAATCAATAATTTCACTTCTTTTTCCATCTGAAAAAACAGTTGAGTCTTTAAAAAATATCTTCGACCCAAACGATCGGCTGATTGTCAGATCTAGTGCTAACGTTGAGGATTTGGCTGGTATGTCAGCTGCTGGGCTCTATGATTCGATTCCTAATGTCAGCCTTTGTGACCCAAGTGCCTTTGGAGCTGCGGTTGGACAGGTTTGGGCATCATTATACACAAGAAGGGCAATCCTTAGCCGTCGAGCTGCTGGTGTACCTCAGAGAGACGCGAAGATGGCCATTCTTGTGCAAGAAATGCTGCGACCAGATCTCTCCTTTGTGCTTCACACTATAACTCCAGCTGACCATGATCCCATGTTGGTCGAGGCCGAGGTCGCCTCTGGGCTGGGAGAAACCCTCGCTTCTGGAACCCGTGGTACCCCATGGAGGCTCTCATGTGACAAGTTTGATGGCAAAGTCACCACTCTAGCCTTCGCAAATTTCAGTGAGGAGATGGTTGTGCTGAACTCCGGTCCTGCTAATGGGCAAGTGGTTCGTCTTACCGTAGATTACAGTAAGAAGCCATTATCGGTCGATTCAACCTTTAGAAAGCAGTTTGGTCAGCGGCTTGCTGCCATTGGACAGTTTCTGGAGCAGAAGTTTGGGAGTGCCAAGATGTGGAAGGCTGCCTGGTCAGCGAAGATATCTTTATAGTGCAGAGCAGGCCACAGCCATAATATGTTGGTAAAAGCTTCAGTAAGATGCGTGTTGTCACTTAGGTGAATAAAAGGAATGCATGGCTTGAGAAATGTCTGGACTTTGTAGTACACAGCAGTGATTCAAGACCTATATCTTCTTGCCTTAGGTAAAATAACAAGTCATGGTCGTACCAGCCCCAGCCATTCCCTTGTATCAACTTATCTGAAGTAATAGATTTTGGTATTGCTACTTATGTGAAGTTTTTGGATGTAAATAATGAAAATATACAGTGCAAATCTTGGAGAAATGGGAGTAATGGGAGGACCGAATACTTATATGAAGGTACTTCAATCCAGTGTAACCATATTTTGTCTGTAGCAGAGCTTTTGGTGCAGCTTTGGCGTCTTACACTCTTATGGTATATTTGTACCAAACGTATTTGAGAAGAATCATGCCTGAAACCGTGGAGACTTCGTTTTGGATTTTATACTGTAAGCCATTTTTTCTGACTTATGTATGTACCTTACTTTCTTGCTTATATTAATATACATCTGACCGACTCTTGGTTGGGATTTTCCAAAAAAAATTTGACTTATCCCGTGGCAAGAACAAGCAGCGTGAGCCGAGCGTTGTGCACAGCCGGGTTCAGATGTCATTGTCATGTTCGAGTTCCAACGGCATCTGCTACTTTATGTGTTCGAACTTTCTAGAGGTCAAGGCGTCTTTGGATACTTACCATTATTTACCTTTCTAAAGTTTGGTAATGTCCACGAGATTTGATCACTGTTTTTATCGTTGCCGAGTCGGAGTCTGTCAAGTATTTGGTCAACGCCGGAGAGCAATCAAATCCTCCAGGTCCACTTTCTGTTTTTCAGGTGATTGAAAAGAGCCCCACCTTATATAGTCCGCTGCCGATGGGTTGCCTAACCCATCTATCGGGGGGTTGCCTGCAAAGGTGTCAAATGGCATTTTTGTATGCGGCACCCTAGACAATGATTGGCCCGGCCACAGGTCGAACCATTTGCCCTAGCAATGGTTTGTTCAGCCGCTAGACGAGTGGAATGCTTTGCCCGGTGGTTGGGCGACAAGTACTTATTTATATAATTGTTTGAACCGACACCTCTATTTTATAAAATTTGAAAAAATAATATTATTTTTGGAAAGAAATTGCAAAAGAGGTGCTTAGCAAAAAAAAGCTTGTTTTTTGCACTTTGTGCTTATATAAGGGGCAAAAATGCTTACCTTTGCACCTGGTGCTTAAGGTACATAGCAAGGTGGTTAGACCAATTTAAGAGTCTATGTGCATTGTAGAGGTGAGTTTTATGCATGTGCTTACTAATTTTATATTTTTAAGCACATGTTCTAAACATCTTCATCGTACATACCCTTAGTAGCCAAGCGACTACAATCCTGTAACTTGGTAAGTAGTTTCCTTAAACCATGTACCAGTGGCAAAGCTAGGAGAAAATGATGGTGGTGCTGCTCCACTATGCATCTAGCAACATAGGCAATTTATATGGTAAATTTTAACCAGTTACTTGTAACATTTTGTTCCTGTCTACCACCCAAGGACAATTTTTTTAGATAATGGAAATTGAATTCCGGCCTCTAAAATGTTGTATACAGCCACAAAAACCTTACATCATAGATTACAAATTGCAGCATTTATCGCTGCTGTAAATATCTCATCTAAGTTCATAAATAACAAAGTATTATTATTTTCCAACCATTTTTGGCGAAAATCTCTAGCGTAATTATTTTCAATAACTTGCTCGCCTTATGCAACATGTCTTTCATCATTTCATCCTGCTGTAGTAATGTCCAAAATCTCATCCAATATGTACCCTTGAAAATAGCCTGCAAAAATGATGAAAATTTGACATTATCGTATATAATATCATTTCTACATCTCCAAATCGCCCAACATATGGAAGCAGCTCCAACCAACAGGATTTTTCTTACTTTTATATTATAATTATGTAGCCATCTTCGAAACAAATGAGGTACTGATTTTGGAGGGCTTATCTCAGTAGCTATATGAATAATTTTTCATATTGCCTTTGCATGTTAGCAATCAAATAGGAGATGCTTAATTGTTTCATTAGAATTACAGAAACAACAATTTATATTACCCTTCCAATTCCTCATCACTAAATTATCTTTTATTAGGGTTACTCCTCTTTGTAAATACCATAAGAATATTTTTATCTTTAAAGAGATTTTAATCCTCCAAATCAGTTTATGCTGAAAATTAATATTTTGATTCATCTGGTGATAATACATCGAATGAACAGTAAATTGTCCACTCTTATGTAGGTTCCATGTGAAAATATCTTTTCCTTCATTTAATCTGATTTGGAGTAACTTTGCTACCAAGTCATACCATTCATAGGCTTTTATACCTACCAATGGTCTTCTAAATGATAAATTTAGTGGCTTGGAATTCATGACTTCAGTCACTAAGACATGTGGATGGTGTACTATGTTATATAAAGTTGGATATGTATCCTTAAGTGGCTGATGACAAACCCACTAGTCTTCCCAGAATCTTATCTGTGATCCATTTTTGAGATGAAATGAACCACAATTAATCACCTCCCCTTTTACTTTCATTAAACCCTTCCAAAAATGTGAATCATTAGGTTTAACTTGTACTTGTGAGAGTGATTTTGATCTCAAATATTTTTCTGAGTATTGTTTGCCATATCCCACCTCATTGAGCAATTTTACAATCCATTTGCTCAACAAGCATTTGTTCTGGGTCACCTGGTCTATTATTCCATGTCCACCTTGATCTCTAGGTAGGCATAATATATCCCATCTGGCTAGACGATATCTCTTTTTATTTTTATTTCCATGCCAGAAGAATCTAGATCTATATTGATCTAATTTTTTAACTATTGTTTTTGATATCTCAAAGAATGACATCATAAACATTGGTAAAGCACTAAGTGCAGAGTTTAGGAGAGCTAATCTTCCTCCATCTGATAAATGCTTGGGTTTTCAACAAGCCAGTTTCTTCACAAAACGCTCTTCAATACATCTCCATTCCGTACTGAGTAGCTTCGAGGACCCGACGGTCTCGACTAGCCAGGATCATGTTGAGGGGTGCTGCGTTGCACAACACCTGATAACACACATAAAATGTACAAAGCAGAAGCGAAAATTTTATTACATAAACGTGTTTATGAATATAATTACATTAAAATACGTTAAGTCTACACTCACGGATGTAAACTAAGTAAAAGAAGTTCACGTTCAGCCCATAAACGTGTCCTTACTAGCACACACGCACACTAACACGGCAGTGTGCACAGCTCCCACTCGACGGTGGTTCCCTCTTGGGGGTCCGTCTCCTCCTCGGGAGCCTCCTCATAGCACCCTACAAACGCTTCAAACACAAGCAGTGAACACGATGGTTCAGGAAGACTGACCCGTCTTACCTACACATGAAACTCTATATGCTGGGTTTGCAGTGTATAGTAGGAAAGCATGTTGCAAAAGACACGTCTAATAAGTTGAATCTTACTTTTAAGTTTTAGCAGCAAGTTGTTGAAAAATCTTATGCTAAGACATATAAGAGAGCCGCAATCAAACAAGGAACGCATTTCTCTCATGTGCTTTGTCCAAGGTTGAAAAGAACTTTAATTAGCTCTAAACTAAAGCAATTCATTAACAAACAATGTAAGCTTTCAATCAGCAATCTTTTAACAAGACACTAGCCTATTATTTCTACATCACGGTACAGTGAACAAGTGGTACTCACTGACCGTGAGGGATGGCAATTATAATCGATTTACATCTGCAGAGTTACCCGAATAACCCTTCATGTACGCTCGTACTCGATGTTGCCTACAACAACCACCACAGACATCGTACGCAACCACCTTTCATCCGTCAGCCAAGTGTTGAACCAGTCCTATCGTCCTGAGCAGGAGGTATCTGCGCGGAGCATTCGCAGTGCCTGCTAGCAGATTTACACCTCGCTGCTCTCAACCTACCCTCTAGATGACAAGCAATGCCTCAACAGATCGCTACCCGAATTACATCGGTTTCCCGGTTCCCATATACCTGGTAGGTCTTCGGTACTGTTCTAGCTTGTTCAATAGGCCCGCATAAGGCTCGGTCCTCAATTGACATAAGCAGAGCTATGGCACCCAGACCCCAAAGTCCTGCTGTCCTTACTCTCCGCCCGGTCTCATTTTTCTTGCCATGTGATTCATTTGCTATCTCTAACCGAGTTGTGTGCCTCTAGCCTATTCTCGTGAGTAGTTCCAACTACTCGACTTATACAGAATCTTACACCAATTTAGCATTGCAGTGGCTACTCGAGGGTTAAAACTTAAGCCCAAAACCCTGGTCCTCTTGACTATGCATTTAGGTTTTCAAACAAGACTCTAATGCACAATTGTTAGAAATACATAAAGTAAGTTATCAAAACAAAAGACTTTATGAAACGGCTAATGCAAACCGGAGCTTGCCTTGCTGCTGGTCGTAAGCTAGTTATTCCTCCGGAGTAATAAAATCCAGAACCTCTGGGCCTTCTTCGATCTTAGCAACTACACGGAAAAGAATTACGATGTGTGTCAATTTAAATGCAATTGAGTTGAATTTAATATGGTAAAGACTATAAATATAGCTAGATAGTCATTTTGCTTATTAAATTTTTACTGAGATTTGGAGACAACCTAAATAGTAAGTTGGCCAAATTTCATTTGAAGCGAAGCTCATTTGAGCCCTGCACAAATAAATGTGTATTTGACCCTAATTAAAGCTCTTATGGTTTTTTTAGGATTTTAATGGAGCAAGCCATGACTTTCTAGAAACTAGATTTTTAGAGGGTTATAATGAAATTAATTTTATCTAATTTGAAGAATATGAGCTAAAAAAGTTCAGAGAAAATCTGAAAAATGTTTCTCGATATTTTTCTTTTTCTATGGACCAGTTTTGTTAATCAGATCATTAGGTAGATCAAATGAGCCCGAATGGATTTGAAATTTTTATGGTAGCTCAGGGATATTACAAATAACATCCTGGCCGGATTTCAGAATTTTTCACTAAAGGGTTCTCCAGTTAAAATTCTAGACAGTTTAAATTTTAGAGAATTAATTATAACACGAACTCTCGTTCTTTTACCATCGATCATGCGAAAGTTTACCAATTTCTTGATCAATTCTTTTTGCTCACCATCCCCCATATAGCTGAGAATTTCCGAGCAATTGGAAGCCGCTTTCGATGACGAGGCCGATAAATTGATATTACGCGATCGTTACTGTCCATCTTTTTCAGCTCTGCTCCCGAACCGAAAAGAGAAAGGAGACTGATCTTGACGTCGGCGTTGGTTTTTCCAACGAAAGCCTGATTTTTTGAGAACGTGAACATGAGCGGGAGACTGGAGCGTTTGTACCATCGACGAGGGCCAAGGAGATAATAAAGAACCTAAAGCAGACGGTATCCTACTGCAAGGGTGGTCTTAAGAATCCAAAAGAAAGAGGTTGCTCAGAAGAGATAGATGTATCCCAACCTCTATTGCTCTCGCGTAAAGCCTTTTTTTTTTACGCGACAGGAAAAAGTGACTACGAATTCCCCTTTTTGTTTGCGAATCCCTGTTTATTGAATTGCCCTGGCCGTGCAGGAATACAGAATGCTCATGATTGCGCATTCTACAAAGAAGGAAAAGATCAATTGCTATTCTTTCTACTTCTCAAGGTATAATGACAGATCGAGAAGCTCGACTAAACAGAATTGGGGGAGAAGTCTTATGTTATATATATAGGTTTTCATGGTGGTGAAATTTGATTTGTTGGAAAGTACTCAGAGAGCTGAATCCAACAAAATTTGGTTCACTCGATTTGAAGCTTCCTAGCAAAAGTTGTGTTAGTTTGAAGTTTGAACTAAATCTGAAAATCGGGAAATGTTGAAAACACTGCACGTGGGTCCCATGCACAGTGTCTTCTTCAACTTCCCGCCGGCACCCGAGCGTGCGACGCACAGCGGTGGTGGCGCGACTCATTCTCGGCTGATCCCGTCTAATTCTCGACGTGGTTTCTTCCTACGTGATCCTTGAAGCACGACGCAGTCGCCGGACAACCCCTCGCGCCTCGACATCGCCGGGAAAGTGATCGGCGACGGTGGCAGTGGAGTTGAGCTCGGGTACGATGGCGCTAGCTCGGCTTGGCAGCGAACACGATCAACCAAAGGGTCACAATGCACCATTGGCGAACGGGGAAGCTAACCCTGCCCTCCTCTTGCCCGGAGATCGTCGGGAAAGTGGACTTCACCGGCGACCCGAGCCGTTTTCACCGGCGGCGGTGAAAACATGGCGCTGAGGTCACTGGATTGATAATTCTTTCTAAGATTTGGCCTAGGTAATCGTGAGGTGTTACTCTAGCTTCAGCTAAACCAGAAACTCCAGTGATCAAATGATCGAGACGAATTTCCGGTTTTTGTTCTCGGTGTTCTACACGGCGATCATCGAAAAAAGTAAAATTCCGGCTAGCCGACACTAAGATGGAGTTAGGGGGTTCGGGAGGAGCTACTATACTTTGATGCTAACCTCTGTGAGCAGTTGGTTGCGCCGGAGAAGCTCGGAGCTGTCCGGGTGATGGTGTTTAGTCGGAGGCGCGTCGGGATGAACAGAGGAGTAGACACCGACTCGGGGAAGCTCGAAGGGAGCTGATCACGAGCAGCTGAGGGCTAGAGCACGTCGAGTGAAGGTCGGCGGTGCCGTTTATGCACTCAGCTAGAGGTGAATGTGTTAGGTTTGGCCGGTCGACGGCAAGGGTGAGAGTATTGGGTTGCGGTGAGGTTCTCCGAGGGTTTTCGAGCGAGGAAGCGTCAGGACAGTAGCAAAACAGCTTTGTGGCGCCCGGGACTCGGAGATAACACGCTGGGAGCCTTCGGCCGTCGATCAAGCAGCTGGAAGCAGCTGCTGTCACGGCTTCATTGCTGTGGCGCCCTCGGGCTCGCGCGCAAGAAACCGGGCACCCGAGTTCAGTCAGTTTGGAACACTTGTGTGACTGACAAAGGGGCCCCACTGCTCAAATTTTGTCCCAACAACTTGAATTCCCACTGCTCTTAATTTTGGGGACCATAATACCCTTGGCCATTTGTCCAATTCACCAAATGCCCATTTGGATTTGAATAATTCAAATTGTGATTTGGTTTGACTGAATTTGCAGCATTTGTGAACTGAAATTCAAATTTGGTTTGAATTAAGTCAAACTAGCTCATGTCAAGATCAACTCCAAATGGAGTGAAAGTTGGTGTGTGAGCTCGTAAAAATGTGCTGAGTGTGAAAATGAATCCCACTTTTGAATTCATGAGATGAAAGGAGTTTGAATTTGAATTTAAGTTCAAACTAGCCTTTTAATAATTGTACCCAAAAATACCTCAAAAGGTTTTGGATTTGGGTGAAATTTGGCATGAGAATTCCTAACAAAGTTTAAAAGTTAATTCTATGCTCAGCCCCTATATGATGCATGTGGGAAATACCACTTTTGCATTTTGTGAGTTCATCTCCTATTTAATCTATTGATGGTGGTTACATGCTCTTCAAATGTGTTCATGTGATTACCACAAATGAGGTGAGGTGTGTATGGTGATGAACACTTTTAGCAAGTGAAAAATTTGGGCCCTTACAGTAGATTTCTATAATGCATTGGAATACACAAATATTTAAATGACTATTCCCCTGTATTGCATCCAAATAATTCTATATGTTCAATTTCAAATTCCTTTGCTTTTCCAAAGCAAAAGATTTCACTCTTGTAGAAATTAATCTTAAGACCAGATAAATGTTCAAAAGCAGTTAGTAATAATTTCATATTTCTTGCTTCTTCTAAATCATGGACCATAAAAATGATTGTATCATCTGCATATTTCAGGATTGATAAACCATCATCTATGAAGTATGTGATGACTCCCTTTATTTGTTTGTCATCCTTTGCTCTTTTGATTAATACTACAAGCATGTCTACCATTATATTAAATAAGATAGGTGATGTTGGGTCACCTTGGTGTAACCCTTTTTTAATTAAAAATAATGTCTGATATCATCATTTACTTTGACGGAGACACTGCCTTTTGTAATAAAGTTGCCAATCCATCTACACCATTTAGGTGTAAAGCCTTTCATCCTTAAGCACTGTTGTAAGAATGACCATTTAACTTTATCATAGGCTTTTCAAAATCTATTTTGAAAATGACCCCATCAAGTTTCCTCCTATGTAATTCATGTATGGTCTCATGTAAAATAATGACACCTTCCATTATATTTCTACCAGACATGAATGTCGTTTGTGATGGGCTCACAATATTTTGAGCAACTTTATTTAGCATGTTTACGATAACTTTTGTAAATATCTTAAAGCTGACACTAGTAAACAGATCGATCTATATTGTTGTATTTGATTAGCATTATCTTTCTTTTGTAGTAACGTAATGACTCCAAAGTTTAGACTATGAAGCGGTAGACGTTTCTCATATACTTCCTCAAACAATGCCATTAAATTATGTTTTATCTCTTCCCAAAAAACTTGGTAAAACTCCGCCGGAAAGCCATCTGGTCCCGGAGCTTTATTATGTTCCATTTAGAACACGACCTATTTTACTTCCTCTTCAGTGAATGAAGAAATTAAAATATCATTTTCAACATCATTCGCCTGTTGAATGTCATCAATTCGACTCTCCATAAGAGATATATTATTCTCTAGAGGTTGTCCAGATAGACCTTTATAATAATTTGTGATATATTTCTTCAATTAGATATCACTCTCAACTACACCATCTTCTTGTTCCGATCTGAAGATGTGTTGTTTCCGGTGTCTACCGTCGGCTACCAAATGAAATTAATGAGTATTATCATCTCCTTCCATAAGGTTTTTAACTGTTGCTCTCTCATACCATTTTATTTCTTGTTCTCTTATTAAGGCTACCAATCTTTCTTTAAGATAATGTTTCATGTTTATCTCATTATCAGAAAGATTATCTGTTTCCGCCTTTTTATCTAAGACATCTAACTTCATTATAATTTGTTTCTTCTCTTTTTTCTATGTGCCTGCCGTATGTTTAGCCCATCCTCTTAGATATTGACGTAAATGTCTTATTTTATTTTGCCATCTCTCTATTGCCGTGGTACCCTGATTTTTGGACTGCCGCATATTAGCAATCATACTATGGAATCCATCACGCATTTAACCAACCTCTTTCAAATATAAATTTTGGATGTTTATTACTATGTGTAGAGGTGCCAGTATTAAGAATAATAGGTGTGTGATCTGATTGGCTTCTATCCTTACCTCGTACCATAGATAATGGGAACTTATCTTCCATTCCGTACTAACTAGAACTCTATCTAGTTTTTCATATGTAGGATCCTGTTCAGGGCCGACCCATGCAAATTGACGTCCAGACATAATCTCTTTGAGTTCAAGTGACTCAATCAGAGCATTGAATAAACTTGGCCATTTTGTATCAAAATTATCCTTATTTTTATCCTCTGGATGTCTCATGATACTAAAATCACCACCCACTATGTACAGTAATTGTTTACGAGAACAGGTTTATGATAATTCTATCAGAAAGGCCTCTTTATTATATTGTTGTGCCGGTTTGTATACTGTATACAACGCAAATCTGAATCCATCGGATTTATTCGAAGACAGAATTTGACATAAAAATCTCCTTCATCAATGGATCCTATATCAAACACGTTCATGTCTGCACCCAAAAGGATGCCACCTGAACGTCAATGTGGTGTCATACTATGCCATAAAATCTCTACCATTGCATAAATTCCTAAGGGTCGTATTAGGAAATTCCTCTCTATCCATTTTCGAGAGTGCAAAATCTATTTGCTCCTCTCTAACCATTTCAGCCAAATATCTATGTTTAGCCAAGTCCGCAAGACCTCTGCTATTCCAAAATAATCCTTTCATTGGATATACACTTTAGTATTTTTATTTCTAGTGGTACCCACTTTAATCTTAGCAAGAGTTTTTTCTTAGTCTTTTTCGTAGCAGCGTTTTGATCGTCTAATAGTTGATCATGACCCTGCTTCTGCGAGTTCTCATGAAAAGCCTCATCTAAATGGCCGAGAATCGCATAAATTCTATTGTCCTCATCTTCCTCTATAACATGTAAGGTATTATCCTTCTTCTTTTCAATGGTATTTCCTAGTTTCTTTTTAGCCATCATGGCAAGTCTATCAGCCTCTAAATCTTTCATATACAAAATAGATGATCTAATCTCATTGTCATCTCTTCCCAAGGAAATTCCAACTCTATTCATATTCGAATAAATATGAGAATCAGTAAAAGATAAAACGAATTTTTGTTACCTTTTGATTCCAGGTTATGAATACCTGCCAGTCGGTCTGTTTTCTTCAATGTGTGGTCATCATTTCGTGCCAAATTTCTGTTGCTACGCCTCAGAGGTATATCTCCTATCTTACTTATCTTGTTTCTTTTATTCTTCTTAGCAGCCCCCTTCCCTTCTGAAGCATGATAACCATATTGTTTCTGCTGCTGCACTCCTTGTGTCTCCGTAACATGAGGCTCATGCATCATGTCTTATTCATCTCATGATATTTTGCATCTTTGATTTTCTCATTTTCTTCTCCAGTAACAGGTACCTGTGTCTCCTCAGACCCAACTTCATGTGAATCAGCAGGAAAGAAGGCATTGATGATTGTTTTGCACCGATGGAGTTTGAACTCAGTTTATGCAATTGATTTGCGACAGCCTCTTCTCTATTTTCCTCCTCATCTCTTTCCAAATCTGCACTAGAAATCTGAAACTTACCGGTCAGCATCCTTACCTACGTTGCATGGGACTGTAGCCAACCAGATCTTGTGTAGGAATTGGCATGCAGAGAAGAAATTTCACGATCTGGAATCCCAAAATTTGAATCCTCAAATCTTCAACACTTGATCTGCAATGATCTAAACCCCCAAGATCTGGTACTTCAGGCCTTCGAATCTTGATACAAAATCTTGGGAAGAATATCAGGACATCATCCCAAGGAGGTGCGCAGGAGATCAGGTTATTGAATCTTAGTATCTACATAGCTGCTCAAGACCAAGTTACTGAAGCTGTTCTAACTCAAGAAAGCCAAGGTAAGAAACCCAAGGACACTTAGCTTTGCCATTGCTATGTTTGTTGTTGTTATAACTGTAATTTTGGGAGCAACAACCTATCCATCTTTAACACCAAGAAAACCTGTTGTTCTGATCAAATGTCATATTAGAGGTCGCCAACATTGTTTACCCAGGGTTTCATTTTAGTTTCACTCACCAATGTAAATCGATAACCCAGTTAAACTCTCTTGTTTTCAATATAAAGCTTTAGCGTGACCAAATGGTCTTTGGTCTAAAGAAAAACCAAGTGTTCAGGTTTAGGTGACTCAAAGTAATTCAATTTTAAACACTTGTACTGAAAAATGTCCAAAAGAAAACAGCGCAGAGATAGATAGGTATGGAAACAGGACATTCTTTTTCTTTTTCCACTTGTTACTCTCAAGTCACTGTTGCCTTCCTTTGTAGGTATAGCCTGTGCCACGGGGTTCAAGACTCCGACCCCCTGGGGAGAAGCGGGCAGACTCCCCTTGATGGGCAACAAAGGAGCAAGCCCGAGCCTGACCTCGGGAGAAGGCGGAGCGGATAGAACACGGAGCCCGGACCGACCCCTGGTGCGAGCTCAGAACCTCGCCCTCGAGGCTCGGACGAAGGGAACACCCCGAAGGGAAGGCCCGAACCCGACCTTGGGCAGGCGAGGAGTAGATGGCCTTCAATGCGGAGCAGATGTCCCCCTGGTCAAGTGGGAAGGCACTCGAATACCGTCCCAGGCCGCGGCATTGAATGCCCGTCACCAATGACGGAACAAAGGAGGAGTAGTAAGCGGGGCGCACATGGGTCTCGATATGGTCCGCCCCAGTGACAAGACAGGAGTAGGTGCGGTGGCAGGCTAAGGATATGGTGACTCCATCGAGTGCTCTGTCGAATGTACGATGGGACAAGCCGTCTCTGTTCCCACGACTTTCTCCCCACTTGTAATACTAGAGAGGTTGAGAGCAAGAATAAAAGAGAGGAGTCGGTCGATCCCCTAGGGACATGCTCTTGCACTTGTAAAAGAACCACCCCCATTCTTGAGAAAGAATAGCAAGACACCCCAGACTGGACGTAGGGCACCTTGCCTAAACCAGTATAATTCCTTTGTGTTCTTAGTTAGGCCAACTCGAGAAAGAACGCGCGGCACATTAGTTACTAGTCAGAAATCCAAATGCCGATAGTTGGCGCGCCAGGTAGGGGGACTACTGCGTGTTCTGCCTTTCATCGCCTCTATGGCTTCACTCCGATCGACCTTCGCACCTGGCACAAAGATATCCTTCGGCGACTTTGACTTCATCACTGGCGACGGCGGCCTTCTGGAATACACCCCTACTCGCCTCCAGAGCCGAACCGCATGACTGAGGGTCAGGATCCATTCACCCATGACGCGAGCATCCCTCGGGTCCTCGGTGGGCGGCGGGTTGCCTCGCCCTCGACAGGCGGGCTTACCCACTGCCCCGGAGAAAGCACCATCAATAGGTGCCCGCCTCTCCACGTGGGGACGGCGGAGCCCGTTCCATCACCTACCCGCGACGCCCGGGAGGTCAACATCGCCATAGCAACCGCCGCACCACCCCTTCGTCGGTCTGGGACGAGGATCATGTTCGACCGGGCCAACCATTCCACCCATATCCCGCAAGCTGGGCGCCTGCCCTTAATCGTGGACCCGATATTTGGCACCAAACGCCTGACCAAGGTAACGATGGACGGCTGAAGCAACCTCAATATCTTGTACGTCAAAACTTGCTCCCACCTTCGTCCAGCTCAACCACCCTTCTACGGCATCATTCCTGGCGGACAGGTGATGATGCTAGGAGAAGACGACCTCCCCATCACCTTCATGGAAGAAACAAACTTCTGCACGGAGACCCTCATGTTCGAGGTCCCCGAGTGCGATAGCGCTTTCCACTCCGTGTTAGGACGGCCAAGTTTCGTGGAGTTCATGTCAATTCCGAGCTACGCCTATCTCAAAATGAAGATGTCTAGCCCCAAGGGAGTCATCACCATACAATCAAACATACGAGAAGCTCTCCTATGTGAACAGGACACATGCGAGCTGGGATCAACAAAGGTTGCAGCGGCGGAGCTCAGCGAGTTCCAACAGCACGCGTTGGGAGGCGCACTCAACTGCACCACCACATCCGGAACCTTCCAACCTGTGGAGGACATGAAGGAGGTTTGGATCGACCCTGAAGACCCATCAAAGACGATCCGGGTGGGCAGCGCTAGGCCAGGAACGAGAAGTCATGCTCATTGAGTTCCTGCGCTACAACCGGGACGTCTTCTCCTGGCAGCCTTCGGATATGCCAGGCGTCCCAGAGAGATCGCCGAGCACACCCTTAATATCCAGCCGGGCTCTCAGCCCGTAAAGCAAAGATTGTGTCGCTTCAACGAGCAGAAGCGATGGGCTATTGGAGTTGATATTGGCAAACTCTTGTCAGCCGGCTTCATCGAGGAAGTACAGCACCTCGAGTGGCTTGCTAACCCTGTGCTTATCAAGAAGAAGAGCGGGGAATAGAGGATGTGCATCGATTACACGAGCCTGAACAAGGCATGTCTGAAGGACCCCGTCCCGCTGTCTCGCATCGACAAGGTCATCGACGTCACGCAGGGAGCGAATCCCTGTGTTTCCTCGATGCCTACTCAGGGTACCGCTAGATCACCCTCTGCGAGGAAGAGCGGTGGGCAACGGCGTTCATCACCCCCTTCGGCTCCTATGATTATGTGAGGATGCCCTTTGGGATGAAGAATGCGGGAGCGACATACCAGCGATGCATGCAAAAGTGTTTCTAGCAACAGATCAGGCGAAACCTCGAGGTCTATATCGATGACATCATGGTAAAGTCAAAAAGGGCGTTCAACGTCATCTCCGACTTTGAGACCTATGTGTGCTGAATACATTGGCAATTAGAATAAAAGTGAGGATTTACATTTCAAAGTTTTGAATATTGCCGAAATACTCGCTTCGGATTGTCCGAACTTTCTCATTGCATTTCAGGAGAAACTGTCACTGTAGAGCAGCTGTTTCATAGTGTTTAATTTTCAGCCACTCTGTTTTTAACTTGCAACATTTCGAACTTGCTTCTTGGCTTATGGAATGTTTGCTTAGTATTATCTTACTATGTTTTTGATGTGTTATGGCTGATTATGATGGTTAATACATTGCTATGGTTTGCAACATGCTTATATGAGGTGCTCATGTAAGGTGTTATGGTTTTCGGACTAACGTGAGTCAAGTCGCGGACTTGTGCTCGAAAAAAGTGGATGTTTGTTCATGTGCAGGTGTTGCTTGAGGTCAAGACATGGCTGGTGATGGAGACTGTTGAACTAGTATTAGGGAGAAGATAAGGTTCAACAACCAAGTTCGGAAGGAATTGTGGTTGAGCTGATCGGGATGTCACGCAACATGTTTGGGTCAAGGACAATGCATATGAAGGTGTTGTGAACGTTTTGGAAAGTGTTTCCATGTATGCAAGGGGTGCATGGACATGGCTGCATTGTTTCAAGGCGTGGTGAAGAGATATGGAAGTGGAAATATGGTTGAAAAGGTTCAAACGGCTGGATTTTGCGCTCAGGTTGCGGCTGAGGCGGTTATGGTTCGTTTATGGAAAGTTTCGAGTTGGTTATAATAAGATTTCATGTTAGGCATGAAGTAGAGTTGTTTTAGGAATGTTTGGGACGCTCCTAAGGTGTTTGGAAGTTTTAAGATTTCTTCTATCTGTGTATAGAAGAGTCTTGAGCAGTTTTGGAAAGTTAGTTTGAATCCAAGTAGGAGTAGGAGTCCTAGTTTGAATTGCGTTGGCCTTAGGGCTGGTTATATAAGCAAGGGAGGCCAAGGCTCGTGGAGAGCACGACTTGTGGATGCTTCTATTAAGTTTTGATCAATAAAATTCATAGTTTAGAGGAGCTTTAGTGCCTTGTTCGTCCGACTTGTTTTAGACAAGTTTTTCCTCGGCGAGTTTCCAGAGACGTTGCTTTGGTATTTTGATCATAACTCGCATTTTACTGATCCAATTAACGTGATTATTTTTGTGTTGTCTTCACAACTTAATTATATATCATATGTGAAAATTTCACGGTCATTGAGTTTTTGGTTTTTGATCTACACCAGTCTCTTTGTAGGAATGCAGATCTGTTTTTAAAATCGGGTAGAACAGATTGACCTTTGTCTAGTCTTTTGATCATAACTCAAGTTCTATTTAGTGTTTTCATGTGATTCTCGTTGCAGTGGATTCATTAATCGATTATCTATAATCTCCACTAGTTTAGTCACGTTTGAACACGTCGAAAACAGTCGCACACATGGTTTCCTTATCAGATCGATTTTCTGCCGAGAGGTTTTTTGAAGCTTCCACATAAAACATTTTAATGTACCATTCACCCCTTCTGGTAGCTTTTCACATGCTCTTCGATCCTATAATTGGTATCAGAGCCACGGTGCTCTAATCTCATTGATTTGTATGTGTTTTCGCTAATCAACATGGAAAAATACTCCACAAAACCTTGTGTGTTCGATGGCGTTGATTTTCAGGTTTGGAAGGTTCGTATGGAGGCTTACATACAAGCGCAAGGATTCACCATATGGGAAAAGGTCCACAATTCCTTTGCATTCCATCAAACGATCAAGTTAGGACTGCGAACACGAGGGATGTCAATAACAATAATAAGGCTCTCAACTTGATGATTCAAGGATTGACTCAAAGCGACTTCGATCGTGTTGCACACCTCCGATCTGCATACGATGTGTGGAAAGCACTTTGCGACTACCACAAAGGATCCAACACGATCAAGGAGGTAAGGCAATATATGTTCAAGAAAGAGTATATGCGCTTTGAGATGCAACCATGTGAGTCCATCGACGATTTATTTGCTCGCTTTAATAAGATTCTCAGCAACTTGCGTAGTGTCAATGTTAATTTTTCCGATGCTAAAAATGCTAGGCAATTGTTAAGTGCATTAGACATGTCAATTTGGCAGATGAAATTTACATCTATTCGTGAATCTACTGTCATGAGTACACTTACTTTAGATGTTCTATATTCTAAATTGAAAACTAATGAAATTGACATAATCTCACGTAAGAATCCTAATAAGTCTCTTGCATTTGTTTCACAACGTGACATGCCTAGTTCTAGCAATTCTTCATCTTGCGGTACACTTTCTTTATTGTCCTCTCTAACCCTTGAACAGATTGAAGAGTTTCCGGAGGAGGACCTAACACTCCTCTCTACTCGGTTCTCAAAAGCATTGCAAAATATGAGAACAAGAAGGAGAGAAAGTGGTATCTCTCAACGATGCTTTGAATTTGGTAAGACGGAACATTTTCGTACAGATTGCCCTAACCGTTCAGGTCCTACTTTCCGTGATGAAAAACTAACAAGGTCGAGTCACTCCTCTGCCAACTACAACAAGAAAAAGAAGGGTTTCACTCAACAGCAAGTGATGGATAAAATTTTCTCCGCAATTCAAGAGTATTGCTCGAGCGACGTTGATATTGGAAGTGATGAAGATGAAGACGACGTGGCAAATGTGTGTTTCATGGCGAGCAAATCAAGTTCAAGCTTGGAGGAAGACAAACAAATCAGTGACAATGAGGAGGTAAATCCCTCTTACAATGAATTGTTTGATGCTCTTTATCGTGCCACTACCGTACTTAAGAAAAATGACAAAAAAATTAAGCAAAGTGATGTTAAAATTAAATCATTAGAATCTGAAATTAAATGGTTAAAAACTTTGATTCCTAGTGATGATTCTTCCTCATCTTGTGATCTGATTTATGGGAGTTTGCCACGAGAGGCTGCACGCGCCACCGAGGTAGCCACCGAGCAGTGCCTGTATCTGCTTCCCACGTCGGTTCCTTCAGCTGTCGGTAACCTCAGTGCCCAAACCGAAGTTCTTTTCCTCTGCTCACACACGATCAAAGCCACAGACGTCTCTCTCTCTCGCGCGCGCTCAACCGAGAAAACAACCGAACACGGCCTCTGCTCTCGGCTACCCTCACCGATCAGTGCCCGGCCTTGGTGATGCCCGTCTGGACCACCCAAGACCTGGGCCGGAGTCTCCCCGACGTCCTCAACATGTTCTCAGCTCATCCCCGGCCTTTCCCCGCCGCAACCGAGCCGTTCTTCTTCCGGCAAAACATAGCCACGCCGCCTCCACTGCTCCACGATGTTCGGCCGTTCCAGCGCCTCTACGGCACGACCAACACGACTTAAAGGTGCGCCATGGTGTCTAGATCATCATCTAGGACCTCCCTTGCTCTTCCCCGATGCCGGCTCGCCGGAATTTGGTTTTTGGCGCTGGCGCACGTGAGGAACCGACACAAGCAAGTTTCTGAAATTAGCTCAAATCGCTTGATCATCCATTCTACAATTCAAACCACAGCTACTAGGGTTCCTAGCACCCTCCCACGCCAAACCACGAAGCAAACCACCCCTCCTCCGGCCCGGGCAACGAGAAATCAGCGCCGGCGGCTAAAACCACCACGGTCCACGGTGACAACTAGTTTGCCGCCGTTTTCTGCGAGAGTTGAGCTCTGTTCCATGTTTCCCGACCACTAGGGATGCTTTAGGGCAATCTAGCTCACCGGGAGAAGCTTGGGATACACTGGAACGCGTTGATGCCGAGCTACCGAGCCGCCCCGCCGATGTCGACACACCTCCGGCCGTTTTCATGCGGGAAACCTTGCCCGGCTGCTAGGCCACGGTGTGAAGGTCGTGTAGGGCAAACCAGAGCTAAAACGGTGGAGAAACGAGGGAGAACGAGCCGCGCCATTCCTCTGTGCGGCGTGCACCCGCGGGCTCTGTCCGAGGTTGAAGAAAGAACTGACCCATGGGCCCCACGTGTGAGTGCTCTGTGTAAAAAAACAGAGTTGTTCAAACTTGGAAAATCCATAACTCTGTGTAGAAAGCTCCAAAAATAGTGAGACAAATTTGTTTGGATTCCTTAGAATGAGTAATATGCATAGAAATAAATTGATAGCTATGAAAATGCCCAGGAATTTCTGTAGAAGTGTTTTTATTAAATCCTTTAGGGATTTATTCCAGGAGCAATTCTTTATGAAACATTCCCAATTTTGGAAGCAAATCCTTCTCATAGTTCCTGAGCTCCAGTAAAAATTTCAGCATTTTTGGAGATGATTAAGAGGGCTTAATCAGTAGGTTTTCTCAGGTGTAAATTTAAATGGGCTGAAAAATCACAGAATCAAATTCCAGAAAATGGAATTGAACTTCAATCCTCTATTCTGACCAGCAGAAGACTTAAAAAATTTGAAACAAATTTTATTAGGAACCTTAGGTCCAGGCCTATTAGGATATAAAATTTCTTGATATGAACAAATTTACTTAAATTCCTATAAAACATTGAAGGATAAAGGTTCCAAGAATTCTTGTGGCCAACTCCTTCCTCAAAAGTTTCTGAAAATTTTACCATACTCCTATAATGAGCTCAGAAAGCCTCTGTAAAAATTTCAACCATAGACTCCTCTGTCTTGTTAGGTTTTGCTTCTGTAGTTTGCTTATAGCACATTATTTCATAATGTGACGCATTTCTCTAATTGATCATTTTGATAGCGATATATCATGCAAAGACTTCGGAGGCCACTAACTTGCTCCTTTTGAAATAAACATTAGTCAGGATCAATACTAAGGCAAGCCCCGGTTTGCATCCAAATTTATAAGTTTTTTTGTATACACTTTATGTTGTCTAGAATATTAGTTTTGCATTATGGCTAGGTTTGTATGACACTCCACATGCATGACCCAGAAAAACCCTGGAGTTTGATTTAGAGTAGGTTATCACTTAATTATAACTGCTGATCTCAAGTTAACAAAAGTGGATTAAAAGAGGCATAACTCGAGTAGGCCGTTTCCTACTCGTGAACCGGGATTAAGGGGGGTCAATTGGAAGAGTTGGGAATTGATCCTCTTAGTTGGGAATGGAGACTGGATAGTATGGATGGAAGGCTCAAGGACGTGGTACTGTGAACCTAGTCTCTGTCTAAGTCGATTAAGGCCCGTTCTCGTGTGCGGCCCTGCGGGACAAGTTTGAATTGTGTACCGGATGCATACTGGCAATATGAGACCCAGGAAACCGATGTAACATGTTAACATGGGTGTCGAGGCAATCCCCACCGTCTTATGCAGATGCTAAAAGGATAGAGAAGTCGGCTCTACAAGGGTTTTCTATAGTGCGACTTAATCCAAGTCAATGGACCGATTTGATATTTGGGTGTCGTGTGAATGGTTGCCACATACGACGTTGAGGGGATTGGTTGATCACCGGTCTCGGACACGCGTATGTGTCGTTTCAGCTGGGTGTTTCTGATTCGAATCACCGTTGCTCGCGGTAGTGAGCATACTTGTTCTCTGCGTCATGACGTAGTAATAAACTGGGGAAAAGTTAATATGCTTCGTGAGTAATCCTCATATTGGAGATGAGGGATAATCAACACCTTCACTAACTTTACTTTCTACCCTGGGCTAGTAGCATCGAGACAAAGTGTTTCTTCTTTGATTGTGGAGTCTCGGCGTTGATGGCACAAGGTATGTATGGCTTTAGGGTAGCTCACTAAAGGTACTTTCTCCTTGGGCAAAAGGCATCGAGATGAAGCGTTTCTTGTTTGATTGTGGAGTCTCGATGTAAATTGTGCGAGGATTATAAAAGATGAGTAAACCTGGAAGTAAGGATTCTCTGATAGCTCAAGTTTATATTTTATGCAACTTTCTTAATTCAGCCCTCTATTTTCAGCATTTAGAGTTCCATGTGTAGGACGTCGGTTAAGTCTTGCTGAGCATAAACTCACGGTTTGTTGATCCAATGTTTTGCAGGTAACGTTGCATAAGGCAACGTTAGGGAGGAAGGGAGATCCGAGCGGGGCAGCACCCAATGAGGGGTGTGAGTCTCACTTTGGAACCCTACACGCCGCCGGGTTTTGATGTGGTGCTAGTGTGAAGCATCCGCAGGTAGGATGTCTTCATTTTTCTTAGTGTAGGCTATAGTCCGTGAGTGTATTCTTATCTTCCGCTGCAATGTACAGTTGTACATTATTTGTAAAATATCACAATAATATGTATTAAATACATATATTGTTGTGTTTGTGTGTTTTTCGGATGTGTGCTATTGGGTACTGCATCGCACGGCACCACCCAATGCGATTCCTGGATTGTCGAGGCGGGCGTCCCCACAGCACACCTCCACAATTGATAGACTTGAACTTGAAATTGAAAAGAACAAAAAGCTTGCTGCACTTAATGCTAAAAACATGAAAGATGCTAGTTGTTCTACAATTTATTTGCATTGTTCTGGCTGTAATGATCTTAATAAGAAACTACATGATGCTATGGATGAAATTTTTGCTTTAAACAATGCTTTACATGTTCATGAAGTTAATTCTTGTTCTAATTGCAAACTAAAAGGAAAAACTTCATGTGAAACCTGTCTAGACTTGTCCAAGAAACTTGATGACACGCATATGATACTAGAATGGTTTTGTAGTGCAAATAAGAACCTAATCTAGCTACTGAATTCATCTAAGTCTTGAAATGATAAAACTGGTTTAGGTTTTGATTCTCATGCTCATGCTAAAGCACATCCACTTAAAATTGTGAAGTCATTGGGAAATGGTTTGATTCAAACAGTTTCTAAACAAAAAGAAGTGGTTTTCACATCTACAAGAGTGTTGTCTCATTCGGTCACATGTTGCTTCCTCATCTAGACATGAACATAAGGTTACTTTCCATTGTACATACTGTAGTAGAGATGGTCATATCATAGATTTTTGTTATAGACTAGCTAAACAACATAAAAAGGAAAGATTCATTGCTAGATCACATAACAATTGAGCAAAACTTGTTGTACATGCTGAATCGAATGTTAGGAACATGCAACCTGCTGTAATGAGTAATAAAAATGCATATATATCTTCTAAACCTACTGTTTTTCATGCTAGACATAACACACTTCATAAATCAGTAGTTGGGAACAAGAATTCTCAAAATTTGGCTCGTAAATCTGCTGTATTTTCTCAGCTTTCGCGTGCTATTCCTGCTGGACATCGTGTGACTCAGTACTGGATCCCTAAATGCCTTTTGATTAGCCCCAGTATTGAGTCATCGAAGTATTGTGCTGCTATGTAGGCTACACGCTTGAGTAAGGAGAACATTTGGATTGTGTATTAAGTTTTCTCACACCACATAACTGGTAAAAAAGAATGGTTCTCCTCTCTCTCTTTTGTGTCACGTTTAGAAAATGCCACTTTCGCCGATAATTCTTCAACTCGTATAATTGCTAAGGGTTCGGTTAGAGTAAATAAACACTACACTTTGAAGGATGTGGCACTTGTTAAAAATTTGAAATACAACTTGCTTTCTGTTTCACAATTGCTAGATGAAAATCTAGAAGTTAGCTTCACTAAAATTGCTGCAAGTTTGTAAATTCAAAAAGTGAGCTTTTGTTTAACATGTCTAGGATTGAAAGAGTTTTTAAAGCTGATTTTGATATGTCAACTTCTAAGAATAGGTGTCTAGTTGCTAATGATTCAAAGAACTTATATTTTTGGCATCGTAGACTTGGTCACGTAAGCTTTGATCACCTCATACGTGTTAGTGGTCTTGATCGCATACGTGGGCTACCTAAGCTTAAAGGGGACAACGATATTGTGTGCTCTTCTTGTAGACAACCTAAGATGGTTGCAGGTTCACATCCTCCTCTCACAATGACCATGCCAACTGAACCGGGACAACTTTTATATCTTGACACCGTAGGTCCATCACGTGTTCAATCTTTTGGAAGTAAAATGGAATGTGCTTGTGATTGTTGATAATTATTCTAAATACTCTTGGGTTTACTTTATGGCATCTAAGAATGAAGCTTTTAGTAAATTTAGAACTTTATTTCTTATATTATCAATTGATCCCCCAGGATCTTTAAAAGCAATTAGAAGTGATAACGGAACCGAATTTAAAAATCAATCTTTTGATCACTTTTCTGCTGAAAAAGGAATAGATTATCAATTTTCTTCACCATATGTACCTCAACAAAATGGTGTTGTAGAGAGAAAGAACAAAAAATTAGTTTAGATCGCTAGGACTATGCTTGATGAATACCAAATTCCTAGAAAATTTTGGGCAGATGTCATTGCAACAGCTTGTTATGTTTCAAACGGTGTTTTCTTGAGAGTTAAGCTAGAAAAACACCATATGAGCTTCGGTTTAGACATAGGCCTAGTGTCACACATCTTAGGGTCTTTGGTTGCAAATGCTTTGTTAATAAACATGGTAATCTTGATAAATTTGAAGCTAGATCTGTTGATGGCATGTTTCTTGGTTATCCATCTCATACTAGAGGCTATCGTGTGCTTTTACTTGACACTAACAAAATTGTGGAGACTTGTGAAGTTTCTTTTGATGAAGCTATCCCAGGTACTAGCTGTACTACTGCAGGTCAATATGCATATCCGCAGGGGGAGAGTATTTTCATTGAAGATGAAGGAGTGGAGCTGCTGCCCGAAATTTCAGAAATCAACAATGACGTTCCAGCTCTTGATCTCGCTCCACAATCAGCACCGACGACCATTACTGCTGGTCCAGATCTTTCTCAAGCCACAAGTTCTTGGATTTGTGATGAACATGAAGAAGAAGTAGCTGGTTATGTGTCTACTCCCCTTTGCATCCTCAAAAGTCATCCCCCACAATAAATTATTGGAAGCTTGCACGAACGGGTCACACCGTCCAGGTTTTGCGATCCAAACTCTCATGCTGATTCTGCTTTTGTTGCTTCTTTTGAACCCAAATATTATAAAAGCCCAAGAATTTACTCGCTAGAATGTTCATCACATCACCACACCACAGCTCATTTTGTGGATAGCTCATGAACATTTGTGAAAAGCAAGTAAACACCATCAAGAGGTGGATTAGGGGAAAAACTCACAAATCCAAAAATAGGATCTCACACCTATAAACATGAGAGGCTGAGCTCACCATTTGGCCCCAAATATTCTTAGGAGTTCTCACGCCACGTTTCATGCAGATCCAAACCATTTTGGGCCACTTTTGGAAACTTTTGTAAAAAGGGCTAATTTGAATGCAAATTCAAATTCCAGCCACTTTCATCACTTGGATTCATAAGTTGACTTCATATTCAAACTCAGCACATTTTTCTGAGTTAGTCCACCGATTTTCATCCCCATTGGAGTTCGTCTTGTTGGGAGCTATATTTGGATTAATTCAAAACTGAATTTGAATTTCAAATTCAAATGTGAATCAAATGTGGCCAAACAACTCCAATTTGAGGAATTTAAATTTGGCTCATGACTTTGGGGCTAAGTATCCCATTCAATTGTGAGTAGCTCAGAAAAGATCAAGGAAATAATGAAAGGAAATAGAGGGGAGAGTGGACCCACCTTGTCAGCTACACAAACTGAGGGAACCGCCTCTGTTTCTTCGGGCTGCTGCCGAGAGCGCGCCGGCGTGTTGCCGCCTCACCCCGTCGATCTCACGCACGCGCCAGCGTTTGCTCCCGATCAGCTAGCAATATCCCTTATCACCCACGTACGCTGCACAACCGAAGTTTGCTTTCTCTCCCAGCTCGTGCCGCTCTGTTCAGCTCCCGTGCGCGAAGAAGCCACCGACGACCGCATCTCTGGTTTTCCCTCGAACAACCGCGCCCGATCACCGGTTGCTCGTGTGCTATACAGCAAAAAGGAGCACCATGACGTGCTCTAGCTGCTCCCCGTTCTATACCGAAGATTTGCGCTCTGTTACTTGCCATTCAGCCGTCGCCGCCGAGGACCGGGAAGGAACCGGCAAACTCTTGCTTCAGCTCACCGTCGACAGCCCCCTACGGCCACCCTCTCCTTCAACTTACTACACAAGAAATGTGCGTGGGGATCCCTAGATGGTGTAGCCGCAAACCGTTCGGCAAACGATCCACCGTGTAGCAAGAATTTTAGAAACTTCTGAACCCTAGTGCAACATACCGAGCTCGGCCAAAACCGAAAATTCGGTTTACACGTTGAATCAATGATCAAGCTAGCTTGCAAGTAGATTCTACACCTCCTAGTGTCCCTCCTCAAGGAAGAATCGAGTATAACCATCAAGAATGACCGAGTTCTAGCCATTTTCATAGCTAACGGTGCAAAAACGTCTCGAGTCACCGCCGAGAGTGGATTTGCTAGCGTTTTTAGCTTCCGTGGCTGCTCATTTCTGGTTCCTCGTGATCCACTGGTGCTCCAGGAGCAAACCGTGACCCTTCTTGTTCCTCATAGAGTGAGAACTTCATCGCCAGAACCCTAGCCGCCATAGTTGCCGTCGCACGGACGTTTCTTGTCACCGCCGGTGAGCTCCGACCCCTGAGGCGAGTTCCACGTTGCGAGATAGCTCTAGGCGGCCATTTTCAGCCCTGGGGGTAACCAGGAAACCACTTTCGGTGATCCTCGCCGCAGTGCGCCGCCGCCAAACGCTCTGGCGCGAGGAAGAAGAAACAGCCGTGCAGTGGGGCCCGCGGGCAGAGTTTTAAACTTTTCTTCGAATTTCAGATTTTAGTTCAACTTCAAATGCCTATAACTTTTGCTAGGAAGCTCCAAATTTAGTGAACAAATTTTGCTGGATTCAGCTTTTTATGTACTATCCAGCAAAACAAGTTTCAGTTCATGAAACTTATTAATTTTCCAGCATTAATTACCTAAATTTTAAACTGTTGGGAATTTTATTGGAGAATTCTTTTATGGAAAATTCTGAAATTTGGCTAGGATGTTCATTTCAAAATCCTTGAGTCACAAGAAAATTTCAGGTCCATCTAAGTTCATTTAGTCCCCCTAATGGTGTTATTAAGTGAACTGTCCTGAGAAAATAGAAAAATGTACAGAAACTTTTTCAAAATTTTCTCAAATCTTGATTATGGCATACTTTCTCTAGAATTCTTCAAATGACATGAAACCAACTCCATTAGAGCCATATTAAACACTAGCTTCTAGAAAGTAATGGTTTGATCCATGAAAATCTCTGGAAATCCTTAGAAGCTCTAGTAATGATCATTTAGAGTTTTATTTGGGCAGAGCTCAATTAGGCTTTGATTCAAATGAAATTTGGTCAAGTTTCTGGTTAGGTTCTTACCAAGCCACAGTAAAAATTTCAGAGCGAAAGGGGATGTCTAGCTAGAATTATAGTCTTTATGTACTCAATCCAACACATTGCATTTAAATTGACATATCGATTAAATTGCTTATGTGTAGTCGCTGAAGGCGAAGAGACCCCGGAAGTTTTGGACTTCCTACTTCCGCAGGAGGCACTAACACCTGGCCAGCAGCAACAAGGCAAGCCTCGGTTTGCATCTAACAAATTTTATAAAGTTTGCTTTATATACATTTAGCTTGAGGTATGTATATGCATTAGGTGTAGGATGGATGAAACCCCAAATGCATGACCAGATTATTCCAACAAGAGTGAGGGTAGTGTCTAACTCCTCGAGTAGTTCATGCTGTGCTTAATGTTTATAGACTTCGATACAAGTCGAGTAGTTGGAATCTACTCGCGAGTATAGGGTTCGGGACACACGGGATTGGTTCGAGTTGTGAGAAAACTTTAGTGAGAATAAAATGAGACTAGGCAGGGGCTAGGACGCAGCAAGAAGAAGTATTGTGTGTAGCCCTGTCCGTGTCGATTGAGGACTGATCCGTGTGCGGCCCTGCTGAACAAGTTTTGAAGGTACCGAAGGCATATCAGATATATGGGCTCCGATAAACTGATGTAACCTAAGCCTCCGGGCGTCGAGGCATAACATACCCATTTGTATGTGTAGGTTGAGGGCAGCAAGGTGGAAATCCGCTAGCGGGCATAGAGAGATGCTCCGTGTAGGGAACCTCCTGTCCGTTTGGGTGTGACCGGTTCGACGTTTGGGCCGTTGGGTGAAAGGTTGTTCCCTACGACATCGAGTGAGCGTGCTGTGCAGCTCCACGGGTGGGCGTACGTGACGTGCTCTTCGGGTATCCCTGCAGGTGTACAACGAGTCAATTCGCCGTCCCTCACGGTTATGAGTACCGCTTGTTCATTGAGTCATGACATAGGTTAATATATGGAATGTTATGATTCAATATTGCTGATATGAATAAATTGTATTGTTACATGTGTGCCATCAAATATTGCTTACTAAATTTCAGATTCATGAACCATTAACTTGTGGCTAAAAGGTGAATTAAGTATGAACTTGTAGGCGTGTCCTGTGCTGCAAATTGCCATCCTACCTTTGAATGACTTGCATGTAGAGTTTCATGTGTAGGAGCGTCGGTTAAGACTTGCTGAGCCATCATGCTTACGATTGCTGCTATGAGTGTTTGCAGGTAAGGAATATCCCACGGACTTGGGGTACTAGTCCACCGGTGAGAGCTACCCTCCATCGGGGACTACGGCTGAGTGGGAGCCGTACACGCCGCGCTGAGGTTGAGTGAAGCTAGTGTGGGTTGTCCGTAGGGCCGGACAACCAACTTTTGCTAGTTAGATGTTGGAGTGAGTTGTATATTGATCTTCCGCTGTAGTAGACTCTGTAAAGGAGTTGTAACTGAAGAGTGTACTATTTTTGTACATATTCAGTATGTTTTCAATGTAATACTATGGTTTCCTTATGATGTGTGCTGTCGGGTGTCACATCGTGCGGCACCACCCTCTGAGATCCTGGGATGTACGGATTTCGGTCTGTCACAAAGATATATCACACGCACTCACTAATGAATCTTTTATTATTTCCATGTAAGAAGAGTTAGAAAATTTTAAAAGAAATAATGTTTGGAAACTTGTACCTCCACCTCAAGGTCACACTTTAATTGGAACTAAATGGGTGTTTAAAAATAAACAAAGTGAGGATGGGGTTGTGATTAGGAATAAGGCTAGCTTGGTTGCTCAAGGTTTCACACAAGTTGAAGGTTTAGATTTTAATGAAACTTTTGCTCCCATTGCTAGATTAGAATGTAACACCCTCAAAATTCATTCCCATGCATTGCACACATTTTTCATGTAGAGAAGCATTGTAAAAGAAGTAGAAATGGAGAAAGAACTATAGAAATGGAGAAAGAACAATGGAAATGGAGAAAAGGAACCATAGAAATGGAAAAAGAACTATAGAAATGGAGAAAGAACTATAGAAATGGAGAAATAACCATAGAAATGGAGGAAGGAACCATAGAAATGGAGAAGGGAATATAGAAATGGAGAATGGGGCATAGAAATGGAGAAAGTCAATGTAGAAATGGAGAGTGGGACATAGAAATGGAGAGGGGAATGTAGAAATGGAGTAAGTGACATAGAAATGGTGGGGAATGGGAAAAAGATAGCTGAAATGAGCCAATTCCAATTTCCCCAATTTTTTTCCCAAATCTCCAAATTCCCCAATTCCCCAAAAAGGGGAATTTTCCCCATATTTTGGGGATAAAATCTCCAAGGCTGCCACACCACAAGAGATAATTTTGTTAAGATCCAAAAAAATTGAATAGGACTCTTATTTGAGCTCCAATTGGAGTAGGACTCTCCTTTCCCCCCTTATAAATATAACCCCCACCCCCTTGTTCGACCCCTCTCTCTTTTGGTCGCCCCCCCCCCCCCGCTTCCAAGCTCCCTTCCTTGCTGCCAAGTCGCCAAGTTTCCCCCCTTGCCGGAATTTGGCCGTCGTCGAGCTCTGTCGAGCCCCACCGTCGCCGGAGAAGAAGCCCGACAATCTGTCCTGCCCTAATCTTCCATACAAAAATTCACCACTGCTGCTATTGCTAGGAGAAAGGTCCTGCCACCAAAAGGAAGTGAGGTAGGTCACCATTACCCATCTTACTATATCGCCGCTGTTTCCACGCATCCGTTTTCTTCGCCCTTTCGAACATAAACTTTTTCGTGTGGACAGATCACGTTTTAATCTATTTTTGATGCTGGAATTGATCTAGATCTTGAGTCAAGATCATCACCAGTCCACACTTGATCTCTACACCCTTGTCCATCATAAAACCCGATGAAAGCCCATTAAAACATGCAAGAACACGTACAAACTGGTTTAATCAAACAGCACCATAGGATTTGCATCCATCTACACCATTGCATATTGAGTAAAGTTTGTGCATGATGATTGATTATTGTGAATTTTGTATGTGTGTGATCATGAGTAGAAGAACAACCTCAAGAGGCCATCTACGAGGAACTACAACACCAAGACTTCAAGACGCTCGAACAACAAGAACCACGGGAGCAAGGCAAGTGCCCCTTGACCATATTGATCCCATGTTTTGAAACTGTTTTGTTTGCGAAATATCGAATGCTTGAGTCAACTTGATGGGACACCCTTTTATAGGAGTTTACTAGTTTTGTAAACCATCCTTGCCGCCAGGAAAGTTGATGAGTCGGGTATGGTCGTTTTTCCTTTTTGCTTCGCTTAATCTACGGGATACGGGAAGTTGAATTAAAACATGTTTAGCTACTGCACTCATATGAATAATGATGATGAGAACTTGATGATGATAATGAGCATGGAATCGGGGAGATCTAGGCAAGATTGGTTCGTGGATGTTGCTGAATGAGATGGTGGTTTACTTGCCATAGATCTATGGACCGGTTCATGCCAGCACATGCCAGGAAAACAGTGCCACCACAAGGTCAAATATGGGTGCGGCTTAGCTGACTAATTAGGTGTGTTGCTAGCTTGTTATGGACCATTGGATGGCGCGGGGAATGGGAGTCGAGAGGGACTGCCCTGGGAACTGCATGGCACAAGAGGGGGCCCATGGGTGTGAGAATGGTGATTCGAGCCTGCCGGTGAAACCTCAGTGGGTCCATACATCTAGTAGCGCCTTTATAAAGGCTATTTTGTGATCTCTTGGCCATACAACGACGGTTGTGTACTGGTATAATGGAGATTTTGCAGTCACCGACGGGTGACGAAATCACGAACTTGTGGGTAAAGTGGTGCCACCTCTACAGAGTATAAAACTATCATGATAGCCGTGCTTCCGGTCACAAGCACCTGGCCAACTCACATGATTAGAGGCAAATTTGGGATGATTATTCGGTATGATTATGGTATGGTCATTGGGATTTGTTTTGGGACTGTTTTGAGTCATAACAATGAGTTTGATTTTGGTTATATGAATATGAGATGGTTATGAATATTTATGAGCATGAGATGAATTTGAGAAAGATTAATGGCTGGATGAGACTTGATAAATGATGAATTATGATGAGAGAATGTTGCTGAATTACTTGATTATGATGGGATAAATTTCACCTAGAAATAGTTGCTGTTTTTATCATGTTTGTGAAATAAAATTTGCTTGATGCAATGAGCCTTTTTATTCCATACCTTGTTGTAAGCGACATGCCATACTTTTCTCGAACTTGCTGAGTACGACATGTACTCACCCTTGCATTACCACATAAACATCAGCTACAGGAGATGAGTACTTAAACACTATTTATTCATGGTTATATTCTGAATTCAGTTTGTGGATTACATGTGTACGTGTGATGAACATCCTGGGCACACATATGCATTCACTTGGTTCTATTTTCGGAACCGGGTGTCACAGATTGGCATCAGAGCCACGTTGACCGTAGGACGAAAGCCTAGGTAGAATGGACCCTCTAAAACACATAGGCACACACCTCTAAACTGTTATTTTTGAAAATTGCTTGTTGCTGCACTTTACTTGTCAATTCAACCACCGTAAAGTGCTATTTTCAGCCCCTCTTTTCTCTTCTTTTGGACAGCAACACTTTTGCTTTCTTGCTCCATAGCTTCTGAAGTTTTGAAGTTATTTTCTTCTCCTCTAAACCTTCTCATGTCTTATTTATAGATTCTGGTATTAGGAGCACAACACGCATAAGGACTCGTCCACCACCACGTGGGAGTGCTCTTAACCCCATTGAGGTGTCCGATGGACCATATTGGGAGGAGGTGAAGACGGAACCTCATGATGAAGAGGAAGTCAATAGCTCTATGCATGAAGAAGAGGACCCGGAAGATGTGGAACCATTCGAAGACGATATGGAGGATGATCCACAAGAATGGCACTGGTACGCACCTCAGGAGGAGTTTTACGCGAGCTTACACCCCGTGGAGCCTCACGAAGCTATGACGGGAGGAGATGAACTCGAGGAGGAGACACCCCCTGCTGGGGCCGAGAATGAAGGCAATGAATGGGCCAACCATTCAGTTCAAGAATTTCGGTCCGACGTAATGAAAGGAGGACACATATCCAGGGAGCTCAAAGAATTTCTGGATTGCTGCAGCCTATACTCGGAGTATCTCCTGAAGAAAGTCCCTCGTCTCGGACATGAAGAGTGGAAGGCTGAGGTAACCGTCCTATCTAACGCTAGGGTTGTCACTCGGCACTTGGCAACAACATGGAGAGCTACAAGAAGCTATCGATGATGTTGCATGGGAAGCACTCACCGGACTGTGCTACACCTTCCATGAGCAGCTTGAGGACACCACTTTTGAGCTGCACCCGTATCGGAAGAGTGGTACAAGGGAGATCATTGGACCCCATGGAGGAGATCTTTCCAACCCACAAGCTGCTGACAAGTCTCAGAGGTTGCTCGTGGAGTTAGGAAACCACTACGCAAGCGCACGAGAAGAGATCCGTTACCTCCGCAAGAAGCTGTATTTGCTGGAGAAACAAGAGGAGACTCGTGCAACCGCGGGGGCAAATGGAGCACCAGCGTCATCCATCCCTACATGGACAGCCGACTCACCATGGCGTGCACCCATGTATGGACCACCCCCGTCACACGGCAAGAACAGCATCGGTTCTCATGATTAAGTTTAGGTTTCCATTGAATAAAGCTGTAATAGGAACGTTTAGAACGCCGTGAGTCAAATAAGAGTAGTGTGCTGAATTTTTGTAATGATTGCTTGGTTTGTGTGCTAATGTGAGTTGTGGGACGCTTCAGCGAATGTCCACATCCACACATAGTGGAGAGATGTGAGATGCTTCGGCATGTGTTCACATCCTCATATAGGCTGTAATTAATAAAAGAAGTTGCATAATTCATACACCTTGATGCATATAGTTGGGAAATCACTTATTTCAGTTCTGAATTCTATTCCGGAAGCAAGCAATAAAATAAGGGGGTAGACTTTCTCGCCAACCTTATTGTCTTGGATTCTCAAGGGATTGACATAATACTTGGAATGGATTGGTTAAGCAAGCACAACGGAGTGATTCAATGTGCTGAGAGGATCATGCAGTTGAAAAGTGAGCACGGTACTCGTATTGAGTTTGAGGCAGCCCAACTGGCAACCGAGAAGCAGCGCTGAACCACATCAAAGAAGCGACGTTGGAAAGCATTCCGGTGGTTCAAGAATATTCAGATGTGTTCCTGGAAGAACTCCCAGGTATGCCACCTGACCGGGATATTGAATTTGTGTGACGCCCGGTGACCGCAGTGGGTGGTGTCGTGCGATGCGGCACCCAACAGCATGCACGAAAAGACGGTAAGAACATAGCGAAACCATTTTTTAATCAAGATAATTTCTTTTACAACATAATGTAAACACGCACCGGAAATTAAAACTAGCTGGACCAACTACTCACTCTCGACCCTAACTACGCCGAAGAGAAGTCGTTCAGCCCGTGAATGCTTCCTACTAGCTTCACCAAAGAAAGGCAGTGGCTAGGTTTCCGATGAGTTGAACAAACCATGAGGTTCATCGTTTCACCGAACAACCCTCTTCATAGCAGGCATCCTGCTACCTGCAAAAACAACTTAGAAGCAACCGTGAGCACTAAGGCTCAGCAAGACTTAACCGTCACTCCTAAACATGTAACTCTAAATGCAGGGGTAGCAAGACAGTAGGAATAGGAATTTGCAAAATGCACCTCGACTAAACTTGATCCTTATATTCAGATTCTTTTAGCCTTCATTTTAGTGGTCCTCACGCCTCACAACATCGGAAATCCACAATGAAAGAAGAAACGCTTAGACCGATGTTGCTAGCCTAAGGTGGAAGTGAAATTTAGTTGGCTCTATATCTACTTCAGTCAAGGTTCCAATAAAGTGATTAATCCACAAACAACAAGTTAAGAGACTTAGTTCATCTTCTTACTAAGTCACGGCGCAGTGGGCAAGTATGCTCAATCCTCTTCCGCGAGCGACGGTGATTCGAATCAATAACAACCCGGAATACACGACACATACACCCGCCTCGAAAGACTCTCTCAAGAGCTCTTTCTTATGTTGTATGCAGCAACCTTTCACACGACACCCCGACATAGAAAAACGCTTCGCGTCGAGCAGGATGGTCCGATACGCGGACACGTCGAAGTTGCCCGCTAAAGGATTTACACCTCCCGCCTTCTCAACGCCATTCCCATGCGAAGGATGAGTTTCTATATCACGGTCCATCGAGTTACATTGGTTTCATGGGTCCCATACCCCACTATATATCCGGTACAGCTCAATCTTGTCCAGCAGGGCCGCATACATACGGTCCTTAACCGACACGGACGGGGCTACAACCAACCTCCACATTTGCCTTACCATCCCGGTCCAGGCCAAATGTGGTCTCAAGCATTGTCACACCCATCGCAGGTTGAGACCAACCTTGAGCGCTCCATCCTACAGGAACATCCCCGTCCCCATCTCATTTTCATGAGGGTTCTCTTATCATCAAACATCTCGCGAGTAACTCCATTACTCGAACTTTCTCGCGAGTAGCTTTTTACTACTCGACTTCTACCGAGCTAGCTACAACATTAGCCTAACATCTACGATGAGGCAAATCCTACACTAAACCTTCTAATCAGGGATGTAATGGCCATGCAAGTGGGTTTCAATCATCCTAGACATAATGCACAATATAAAGTCTAATAAACATGAGGTGAAGTAAAGCAAAATTTAAAATGGTAACGATATGCAAACCGGGGCTTGCCTTGCTCAACAGTTTTGTTAGAAGCTAGGAGTTAGTCTTCCTCCGGAGAATCCGCCAAACTCGTCACGAGATGGAGATCCTCGCTGCAGAGTCGAGTCCTCGTCGAACGTCGACGTCACGTGCTATTAAGATGATTTATGCACATGTATTCAAAAGCAATTTAGAAAATGGTTCAAAACTGTTGTACCAGTTAACTCACACCAAAAAGGGACAAACAACAGCAAGGTTTCTGTTGTTGGATCTACAACCTTAGAGATGATGAAAGCTAGGGTGAAAAGAGATACTAGTAATCACCATGTGATTAAGTCCATTATATGAAC
This sequence comes from Neostapfia colusana, assembly GCA_030760725.1. NCBI lineage: Eukaryota > Viridiplantae > Streptophyta > Magnoliopsida > Poales > Poaceae > Neostapfia > Neostapfia colusana. The sequence goes on from JASWHV010000011.1 coordinate 27,038,359, forward strand.
ACATAAACCTAAAAGATGGTAGCTCAAGTTCCAGAGGTCCAATGAAGCTGAGAATTTAACCACAGCCTCTATGGAAGATATTTAGGCAGTGTGCAAAGATTGAGCTCATAAAATGGCTCCATCTGAGCACAACAAATCCTTATGTGGTTTCCACTAATCTGCCTTTACCCCCTAGATATTAAGCTTTCCTATGCTGCAAAGTAGACTTTCTGTGAAGTACAAAATGTCCTGAGTCTATAGGAATTGGTTTTACCATTTTTGGAATTTCCTACATGGGGATGTGGATTTTACAAAGAATGGAGAAAAGCTGAAATTGTCTCTGTTCATTTTCCCATTTTTCAGAGACATAAGGAATGAACACATCATTTGACCAAGCAAACGAGGTCCAATGCCTCTGAAATTTTTACTGAAGTTCAAGGAATTTTGGAACAATGTCCTGCCAAAATTTGGGAATTTTCCAATGAACAGAACTCCTGTAACAATTCAGACAAGATTTTTATTAAATGAATTAATGAGCCAAATTAAAGGATTTTCATAAACATTGGTCTGCACCCCTCGATAGTACTCTTTGAGAGGAATCCAACAAACTTTGTTTCACAATTTTTGGACACTCCTACACAAAGTTATGGCTCTCCAAAGTTTGAACTAGAGTGGGAAAATCTGGAAAATATTTAAATGCTGACAGTGGGTCCCACCTGTCATCCCTAACCTCCAGACTCGCGCCAAACAGGGCAGTGGCGGCCCCCTCCGGCGAGGTCGCCGGAAAAGAACTTCCCAGCCGCCTCCATACCCCCTGCTGTCCGCCCCCCCCCCCCCCCCATATTTCCCCACGCTGAACACGTTGGTGAGGTCGCCGGCGGCTGAAACTCGCCTGAAAACAGGGCGCACCGGCCACAGCAAACCCTAGGGCTCCAGTGAGGTCTTGCACGGTGAATTCTCCACCAAATGGTCGGTTCTTGGGCTCTACAGCACCAGGGGATCATGTAGAAGACCGGCATGAGGTCTAAACCAGCTGGAGAGGGCTCTAAACCTATCGGCACCGTGCGCCCGATAGGGTCCAGCGGCATACCCTCTAAAAAAAGCTTGGATTGCTCACTCTACACTCAATTTCTTGGTCTAAAATCGATGGAGGAGGTGTGCTAGGCAGTTAAAATCCTGTGTGTGAAGTTTGAGACCCAACAAACACGATTTGAGGACGAATTTTATAATTCCTTACCTCAAGGTCCGTTTCTGCCGCCCGGGAGAAAAACTTGAAATTCTCCCTCTGTGATCAATGGCTGGGGCTGAGCTTTGGAGGTGAGCAACTAGGCTTGTAGGTGCACAGATGGGGTGGCTTTCTTGGGCGTGATCCCTCCTGGTTTGGGCTGTCCACGGCGTCCAGTTTCGGTTCTCCGACGTGCAACACGGGAGCAGCAGAAACTTTTCTGTTTCTAGGCGCCGGTGAGCTCGGGACGGTGGAGGGAAGTTGACAGCCGGCTAGAGCACTCAGGGGTGAACCTTTTGCTGTTGGAAGCTCGAGCAAATGGAGCTGGGTTGCTATGGTATGCTTGGGAAAACAGAGAGCGGCGAGCTGTTCTTGTTCACGGGAGCAAATCACAGAGAGAGCGAGTGTGAGGGGAAGAAGCAAAAGAGCTCTGGTGCACGCTCTGTGTAGCTGATCAGACTGAGCGATGGCTCACAACAGGAGGTGGCACGGGCGAGGTCGGCTCCGGCGCTCTGTCACGCTCGTGTGCACCCGAGAGAGAAAACTGAGTCGGTTTGCATTTTTGTGAGACTGACTGGTGGGGTCCACAGCCACAATTCTCCCTCTTTTCCCCCATTTCGATTTAAAATAGCATACGAGCTCCGAATTTGATCAAACTTGGAGGATAGGTCAAAAGAATTATGAGGAACTCAAATCTGAAATCAGATTTTGAAATTGATTTTGTTTGGTTCAAAATTCAAATTTAAGTTTGAATTTGAACGTGCCCTCATTTAATCCTCGGAATAAATAGTATATGAAACCTAAAGTTCTCCAAATTTGAATCTTAGGCTCTTGAATACATGAGAAATGCATCTATGATCTCACATATAGGCCTTTGGACAGTCTGAATAGGAATCCTTTCAAAAGATTCAAAATGGTGTTTAAATTTCCTCCACTCTCCTCATATAGAAGGTGCACATGAGTTAGAGTTTTGGGAGCGAAATTCTTTCCCGTAGGTTAACATGTGTTGAGCATGGGCTATAGGAAAAACTTTAACTCCCTCACATGTCCATATTTGTGTTCATCATTTCATGTGACACAACTATAGTCTTTTATCGCCTTAACTTTATTTCGTAAGTTGAAATCAAACTTTACAAAAGTTAGGGCTGTTACATTCCTCCCCCCTTAAAAGAATCTCATCCCGAGATTACAAAAAGAAAGAACAAGGGAGTATGACTACTGGACATATGGTACAAACAAGTCAGGAAAATTTAAACGGAGAAATTCCTCGCTTTCCCACGTGGCCTCATCAGCAATGTGGTTGCTCCACAAGACTGTAAAATCGCAATGTCCGATTTCTTGTGGCGCGAGTATTCTCGTCGATAATCTCTATCGGGTACTCAGAATAAGTGAGATCCGGTTGAAGATCCTCAATGTTCTCCATATGAACTGTGGTTGGGTACTTAAGACATTTCCGCAGCTGAGAGACGTGGAAAACATTGTGAATACCCGAAAGTGACGCCAGTAGATCCAGACGATAGGCCACGGGTCCGCATATCTCAGTGACAGCAAACGGCCCGATGAATCGCGGAGCAAGCTTTCCCTTCACTCCGAACCAATGAACCCCTTTCATCGGAGAGACACGAAGATAAACGTGGTCCCCGATGTCGAAGTGAAGAGGTCGACGTCTTTTGCCTGCATAACTCTTCTGCCAAGATTGAGCAGCCTTTAAATTGGCTTGAATCACTCGCACTCGTTCCTCGGCTTCATTCACAAGATCAATCCCGTAGACCACTCTCTCGCCGGACTCACACCAATTCAGCGGTGTGCGGCACTTCCGGCCATAAAGAGCTTCATACGGGGCCATCTTGATGCTGGATTGATAACCGTTATTATATGAGAATTCTGCTAACGGTAGATGGTCATCCCAATTCTTCCCATGATTGATGACACATGCCCGTAGCATATCCTCCAGAATCTGATTTATCCTCTCCGTTTGACCATCAGTTTGCGGATGATACGCTGAACTCCGAATTAACTTGGTTCCCAAGGAAGCATGCAGTTGCTCCCAAAATCTGGATACGAACAACGCACCTCGATCAGACACGATGGTGCGGGGAACCCCGTGTAAACACACGATTCTTGAGATGAATAGATCCTCATACTTCTTTGCCACATATTTGGTATGGACTGGAATAAAATGTGTTGTCTTGGTCAAACGATCGACGATTACCCAAATAGAATCATGCTTGTTGCTGGTCATGGGTAAACCGACGATGAAGTCCATACTTATGTCTTCCCACTTCCATGCTGGAACCTTCAGCGGTTGAAGTGGTCCGGCTTTCCTCATATGGTCGGCTTTAACCCGCCGACACGTATCACACTCGGATACGTACTTCGCAATCTCTCTTTTTATCCGTGTCCACCAGAACTTAGATTTCAAGTCCTGGTACATCTTATTGCTTCCCGGATGAATGGAGTACTTGGATAAATGTGCTTCATCCAATATCTCCCCCCGCAATTTCATGTTTCGGGGTACCACTATGCGGTTGTTAAACCATATAGTACCCTCTTCATCTTTGCGGAACATCTTCAACTCACCGCTGTCCACTCTCCTCCGGATGTGAGACATACCCCTGTCTCTCTTCTGAGCCTCTACAATCTCATCTCGGATTGTAGGAATAAGAGCGAGGTTGAACAGCGATCCGTAAGGAACTAAGTGCAGGCTTGGTTCTCCTCCTTCATGTGCAGCCATGGCTAAATGGTGAACGTGGGCTTTCCGACTAAGTGCGTCGGCAACTACATTCGCTTTGCCTGGATGGTAATGAATTTCAAGTTCGTAGTCCTTGATCAATTCGAGCCATCTTCGCTGCCTCATATTAAGTTCTTTCTGTGTGAAGATGTACTTCAAGCTTTTGTGGTCAGTGTAGAGATGTACTAGATTGCCTAGTAGATAATGTCTCCACATTTTCAATGCGAAGACCACTGCAGCTAGCTCAAGGTCGTGCGTCGGGTAATTCTGCTCATGACCCCTGAGTTGTCGGGATCCATACGCGACCACACGTCCTTCTTGCATCAACACACAACCCAAACCAATGCCGGATGCATCACAATAAACATCAAACGGCTTCGTGGTGTCCGGCTGGGCCAAAACTGGAGCCGTAGTGAGATACTTCACTAAAGTTTGAAAAGCTTGTTCGCATGAATTGCTCCAATCATACTTGGTGCTTTTCTTCAACAGCTCCGTCATAGGTTTAGCAACTTTGGAGAAGTTTGGAATGAATCTCCGGTAATAACCCGCTAAACCTAGGAAACTCCTCACTTCATGAACAGATGTTGAAGATTTCCAATGCAGCACTTGCTCGATTTTACTTGGGTCCACAGCGATGCCTTCCGCTGAAATAGTATGCCCAAGAAATGGCACTTTGCTGATCCAAAACTCACATTTACTGAACTTTGCATAAAGCTTGTGATCTCTCAAGCGTTGGAGTACAATACGCAAATGTTCAACATGTTCTTCTTCTGACTTTGGATAGACCAAAATGTCGTCGATGAAAACCACGACGAACTTGTCTAACTCCGGCATGAACACCGAGTTCATGAGATACATAAAATGAGTCGGAGCATTGGTCAACCCAAAGGACATGACAAGATATTCATAAAGACCATATCTTGTTGAGAACGCCGCCTTCGGTATATCTTCTGCCCGGATCTTTATCTGATGATACCCGGAATGAAGATTCATCTTGGAAAATACCTTAGCACCCACTAGTTGGTCAAACAAAATATCGATGCGCGGTAGTGGATAGTTATTCTTGATAGTGACAGCATTCAGTGGATGATAATCTACGCATAGTCTTAAAGTCTCGTCCTTCTTCTTCATGAAGAGTGCGGAACAGCCCCAAGGTGATGAACTTGGGCGTATAAAACCTTTGTCCATGAGGTCATTAAGCTTCTCCCTCAATTCTGCTAGCTCCTTTGGTGCCATTTCGTATGGTCGCCGAGAAATAGGTGTTGTTCCCGGTGCTAGTTCAATCTTGAACTCAACATCACGTTCGGGCGGCATGCCCGGCAAGTCTTCGGGAAACACATCTGGATATTCACAGACCACTAGAATATCCTCAAGCTTAGGAGCTTCAATCTGATGCACTTCTGCAACTCATTGTGATGGATCCACAAGATTCAATGTGTTGCAACCGTGTATTGGGAAATTCAGTTGGACAGTCCGAGAGCTGATGTCAAAGATAGCTCCATAATGTGTCAAAACCATGACATCCCCAAGATAATATCAATCCTTTGGCCTTTGAGTATAATAAGGCTCGCAGGATAGATGTTTCCACCCAAACATAAAGGTGCTCGTGAGACCATCTCATCTGTTGATATCTTGCCTCCGGGTGAGCTGATATGAAACGGATGCTTAACGGTGCTAAATGGAAGATTATTCTGCAGCACATAGTCTCTGCTAATAAAATTGTGGGTGGCCCCGAAATCAAACAAAATGAAAATGGGCTGTTCATGTAAAGTGAACATGCCCGCCAAAACTGGTTCGCCTTTTGCAATATCCTCAATAGCAGTATAATTAACCCTGACAGCTTTTGAAAGATTTTTCTTTGAAGGTTCACGGTGCTGATCTGAGCATTGATAAGACGACACACAAGTGTGGCTCTGCTCAGCTCCACGATGGTTTCGTGCTGCAGAAATCCTCAGCTCTCTACTAACACGAGGTGGAGATAATTCGTGCGTAGCTGGTTGCGGTAGGGTTGCACGAATAATTTCTGTCAGCTGCTGTTGAGGTGGAGGCTCATACGTGATCAACTCCAGCCGTGGTTGTGAGAGTTGCACCACAGGCTGAATTTGTTGCCTAACTGGCGAGTAATACCACACTCGATAGTTCGGACGAACCTCGATATCGCTGTCTGGCGGTATACTTCTTTTCAGCTCCGCTTCACAACGAAGATGCATGTCTTCCTTAATGATAGCGGAATTTACCAACTCATTGTAAATACCGTTATTGAACAAGGTCACTTGTTCCTTAAGTTTGACATTCAAACCTCGGAAGAAATACTCGCACTTCAACGCTTCCGAGTCAACCATATGAGTTGCGTATTGCATCAAGTCTTCAAACTCCTTAAAGTACTCGTACGCACTCCTTTCTCCTTGCTTTAATTCCAGAAAGTCTTGATACTTTGTTCGAAGAATTCCTGAACAAACGTGACGTGCCCGGAAAACATCCCGGAATTCATCCCACGTCACTCGATGACCTTCAGGAAGAGTAGCGATGTACTCCGCCCACCAAGCTCCAGCGGCTCCGTGGAGTTGTTGAGCGGCAAATAGAGTCTTCTGATATTCATCGCACTCAAGCATATCAAACTTGGCTTCAATATATTGGAGCCAATGAGCCAACTCCAACGGTTCTTTTGCTTCCAAGAAAACCGGTGGTTGTCTTGCCAAGAAATCCAGATAAGTGCTTGGCAGGGGATTTTGCTGTAGTGTCTCCTGTCGTATGCCTTGTCGCACCAACAGATCCAGAGACTCAGCCATCTTTGCTAAGATTTCCGCCAATCCGGTTGATGATGTCGGCACTTCTTGTCATGGCGAGTTATTTTCGCTGTGACTCGACTCACCAACCTCACTCCTGGAATGAGTGTGATCCATACTGCAAGAGTGAGCAATTTACGGTTAACATTCAAAGTTAAAACTCAACTTGAATTGAAAACATAACCGTAAAAGCATCACATCAATATTGCAGCATTACACAAGCTAACTAGGGTTTCGACATTTCTGAAATATATCAAACGTGAGCAAGTTTGTCCAAACCCTTAATTCCAACAGTAGGACAAACTGAAAAATAACTCAAGAACATGTTATGGAGCTTAGAGAAGTCTGAAACATCCCTGTCCACAACAAGTCTTAAGTTACATAGGCAATAAGCACTACTCTGTTCAGAATGACCAATTGGTCTTAACCCCAGAATTAAAATATGAAAATGGCAATTTCATATCTCAAGTTGAATATCAAAGTTATAGTTAACTTCAATATCTTTCCAACGAGTATTCATTTGCCTTCATATATGTTCTGGATCATAAATTGTGATATTTCAAAGTTAACAGAAATCTGGAACAATTTTGACAGCACCTCCTTTGAAAGTAGCTGTTTTGTCCGCAAGATTTCATCACTTTAAACTCCAAATATGGGGAAACTTTGAACTACAAAATCATAGAATATATCACAAGATTTCCAACGGTGTATTACTTGACCCTTAGAAATTTTTCTAGAGAAAGTTATGGTCGAAGTACAGAAATTTCCGGAGAGGAATTTGTGCCTGCCCTGTTTTTGGGCAGTTCACACTCCTATGAGAATTTCATCCATTTGGAGGGTGATTCTAATCTCGAGTTCTAAAGAAAAGTTGTAGAAGACTTAAATAGATTTCCAGAAATATATCACTCCCCTCCATTGGTTCAACCAAACAAAAATTATGCCCTGTTCAACTTCAGCAAAAATTCTGCCGAAATAGGGGAGGTTTATTCCTAAGTCTTTGTGAATAAATCTATACTCCCAATTGACTCTTAGTTCAATATAGGAGTTCATTACCCCCTAATATAATCCTAGACTCCAAATTTACTCTTTTTCTTTTCAAACCTTTTTTTTCATGCAGTTCAAAAACATGTCACGGTACTACGTTGCCTCACCAAATTAAAATCCTATCCGGATTTATACCAGCAAATACGTTTCAAATGGTGGCACTAAAACGATCACTCACAAACGTTGTCTACACGACATGTGCTAACGTGGTTAAGGTACCTGCAGAAAACCACTCAATCATGATGCATACATTGATTTATCATTTCAGACAGGTCCATATCATAGTAAAAACATACACCCCGTATCATTGCCATACGGGCCGTCCTTGAGTCAAGCCACGTCTCAAGGTACATGATCGGGTTATTCACCACCCGATGGGGACTCCACACCTTTGCAATAAAGCACACTGGTGGAACAGCGCTTTCGTATGCCTCATAGGACATGAAGAGTCCTAAAGAACACACTTCATGTTACAAACCACACGATGGGGTCTCCTCCTCTTGCCCCTAGGTTTGCGCACTGGAGGCTAGTGCCATTCATATGTCTCTAAGACATGAAGAGTCTTAGAAAACATATTCACTTCCTGTCCATTGCTGAACGGGACATCCCACACTACTTTCCTCATATGGGTGAGCTAACCGAAATTGATCCGCTTTCTGTGGCGTTCCTTACCATTCTTACCTCCACGTAGGTGCGTCGTTACTGAATTGAAATACTGAAGAGTAACACACTGTTAGCTTGCCACCTTAAGTAACTATGCTATTTATAATCCTTGTGTGGGCATAATATACGTTCCTCACTAGTATACTCCTAAGTTTTCAAAAATATGCTCTTCTCATGCGTGATATTCCCAATGCGGCTCTGATACCACGTTGTGACGCCCGGTGATCGCAGTGGGTGGTGTCGTGCGATGCGGCACCCAACAGCATGCACGAAAAGACGGAAAGAACATAGTGAAACCATTTTTTAATCAAGATAATTTCTTTTACAACATAATGTACACACGCAGCGGAAATTAAAACTAGCTGGACCAACTACTCACTCTCGACCCTAACTACGCCGAAGAGAAGTCGTTCAGCCTGTGAATGCTTCCTACTAGCTTCACCAAAGAAAGGCAGCGGCTAGGTTTCCGATGAGTTGAACAAACCGTGAGGTTCATCGTTTCACCGAACAACCCTCTTCATAGCAGGCATCCTGCTACCTGCAAAAACAACTCAGAAGCAACCGTGAGCACTAAGGATCAGCAAGACTTAACCGTCACTCCTAAACATGTAACTCTAAATGCAGGGGTAGCAAGACAGTAGGAATACGAATTTGCAAAATGCACCTCGACTAAACTTGATCCTTATATTCAGATTCTTTTAGCCTTCATTTTAGTGGTCCTCACGCCTCACAACATCGGAAGTCCACAATCAAACAAGAAACACTTATCCCGATGTTGCTAGCCTAAGGTGGAAGTGAAATTTAGTTGGCTCTATATCTACTTTAGTCAAGGTTCCAATACAGTGATTAATCCACAAACAACAAGTTAAGAGACTTAGTTCATCTTCTTACTAAGTCACAGCGCAGTGGGCAAGTATGCTCAATCCTCTTCCGCGAGCGACGGTGATTCGAATCAATAACAACCCGGAATACACGACACATACACCCGCCTCGAAAGACTCTCTCCAGAGCTTTTTCTTACGTTGTATGCAGCAACCTTTCACACGACACCCCGACATAGAAAAACGCTTCGCGCCGAGCAGGATGATCCTCTACGCGGACACGTCGAAGTTGCCCGCTAAAGGATTTACACTTCCCACCTTCTCAACGCCATTCCCACACGAAGGATGAGTTTCTATATCACGGTCCATCGAGTTACATCGGTTTCATGGGTCCCATACCCCACTATATATCCGGTACAGCTCAATCTTGTCCAGCAGGGCCACATACATACGGTCCTTAACCGACACGGACGGGGCTACAACTAACCTCCACATTTGCCTTACCATCCCGGTCCAGGCCAAATGTGGTCTCAAGCATTGTCACACCCATCGCAGGTCGAGACCAACCTTGAGCGCTCCATTCTACAGGAACATCCCCGTCCCCATCTCATTTTCATGAGGGTTCTCTTATCATCAAACATCTCGCGAGTAACTCCATTACTCGAACTTTCTCGCGAGTAGCTTTTTACTACTCGACTTCTACCGAGCTAGCTACAACATTAGCCTAGCATCTATGACGAGGCAAAGCCTACACTAAACCTTCTAATCAGGGATGTAATAGCCATGCAAGTGGGTTTCAATCATCCTAGACATAATGCACAATATCAAGTCTAATAAACAGGAGGTGAAGTAAAGCAAAATTTAAAACGGTAACGATATGCAAACCGGGGCTTGCCTTGCTCAACGGTTTTGTTAGAAGCTAGGAGTTAGTCTTCCTCCGGAGAATCCGCCAAACTCGTCACGATATGGAGATCCTCACTGCAGAGTCGAGTCCTCGTCGAACGTCGACGTCACGTGCTATTAAGATGATTTATGCACATGTATTCAAAAGCAATTTAGAAAATGGTTCAAAACTGTTGTACCAGTTAACTCACACCAAAAAGGGACAAACAACAGCAAGGTTTCTGTTGTTGGATGTACAACCTTAGAGATGATGAAAGCTAGGGTGAAAAGAGATACTAGTAATCACCATGTGATTAAGTCCATTATATGAACACTTAAACCTAAAAGATGGTAGCTCAAGTTCCAGAGGTCCAATGAAGCTGAGAATTTAACCACAGCCTCTATGGAAGATATTTAGGCAGTGTGCAAAGATTGAGCTCATAAAATGGCTCCATCTGAGCACAACAAATCCTTATGTGGTTAACACTAATCTGCCTTTACCCCCTAGATATTAAGCTTTCCTATGCTGCAAAGTAGACTTTCTGTGAAGTACAAAATGTCCTGAATACATAGGAATTTGTTTTACCATTTTTGGAATTTCCTACATGGGGATGTGGATTTTACAAAGAATGGGGAAAAGCTGAAATTGTCTCTGTTCATTTTCCCATTTTTCAGAGACATAAGGAATGAACACATCATTTGACCAAGCAAATGAGGTCCAATGCCTCTGAAATTTTTACTGAAGTTCAAGGAATTCTGGAACAATGTCCTGCCCAAAATTGGGGATTTTCCAATAAACAGAACTCCTGTAAAAATTCAGATAATTTTTTTTAAATGAATTAATGAGCCAAATTCAAGGATTTTCATAAACATTGGTCTGCACCCCTGGATATTACTCTTTGAGAGGAATCCAACAAAATTTGTTTCACAGTTTTTGGACACTCCTACACAAAGTTATGGCTCTCCAAAGTTTGAACTAGAGTGGGAAAATCTGGAAAATGTTTAAATACTGACAGTGGGTCCCACCTGTCATCCCTAACCTCCAGACTCGCGCCAAACAGGGCAGTGGCGGACCCCTCCGGCGAGGTCGCCGGAAAAGCACTTCCCAGCCGCCTCCAGACCCCCTGCTGGCCGCCCCCCCATATTTCCCCACGCTGAACACGTTGGTGAGGTTGCCGGCGGCTGAAACTCGCCGGAAAACAGGGCGCACCGGCCACAGAAAACCCTAGGGCTCCGGCGAGGTCTTGCACGGTGAATTCTCCACCAAATGGTCGGTTCTTGGGTGCTACAGCACCAGGGGATCATGTAGAAGACCGTCATGAGGTCTAAACCAGCTGGAGAGGGCTCTAAACCTATCGGCACCGTGCGCCCGATAGGGTCCAGCGGCATACCCTCTAAAAAAGCTCGGATTGCTCACTCTACACTCAATTTCTTGGTCTAAAAACGATGGAGGAGGTGTGCTAGGCAGTTAACATCCTGTGTGTGAAGTTTGAGACCCAACAAACACGATTTGAGGACGAATTTTACAATTCCTTACCTCAAGGTCCGTTCCTGCCGCCCGGGAGAAAAACTTGAAATTCTCCCTCTGTGATCAATGGATGGGGCTGAGCTTTGGAGGTGAGCAACTAGGCTTGGGCGTGATCCCTTCTGGTTTGGGCTGTCCACGGCGTCCAGTTTCGGTTCTCCTACGTGCAACACGGGAGCAGCAGAAACTTTTCTGTTTCTAGGCGCCAGTGAGCTCGGGACGGCGGAGGGAAGTTGACAGCCGGCTAGAGCACTCAGGGGTGAACCTTTTTGCTGTTGGAAGCTCGAGCAAATGGAGCTGGGTTGCTATGGTGTGCTTGGGAAAACAGAGAGCGGCGAGCTGTTCTTGTTCACGGGAGCAAATCACAGAGAGAGTGAGCGTGAGTGGAAGAAGCAAAAGAGCTCTGGTGCACGCTCTGTGTTGCTGATCAGACTGAGCGATGGCTCACAACAGGAGGTGGCACGGGTGAGGTCGGCTCCGGCGCTCTGTCACGCTCGTGTGCACCCGAGAGAGAAAACTGAGTCTGTTTGCATTTTGTGAGACTGACTGGTGGGGTCCACAGCCACAATTCTCCCTCTTTTCCCCCATTTCGATTTAAAATAGCATACAAGTTCCGAATTTGATCAAACTTGGAGGATAGGTCAAAAGAATTATGAGGAACTCAAATCTGAAATCAGATTTTGAAATTGAGTTTGTTTGGTTTAAAATTCAAATTTAAGTTTGAATTTGAACATGCCCTCATTTAATCCTAGGAATAAATAGTATATGAAACCTAAAGTTCTCCAAATTTGAATCTTAGGCTCTTGAATACGTGAGAAATGCATCTATGATCTCACATATAGGCCTTTGGACAATCTGAATAGGAATCCTTTCAAAAGATTCAAAATGGTGTTTAAATTTCCTCCACTCTCCTCATATAGAAGGTGCACATGAGTTAGAGTTTTGGGAGCGAAATTCTTTCCCCTAGGTTAACATATGTTGAGCATGGGCTAGAGGAAAAACTTTAACTCCCTCACATGTCCATATTTGTGTTCATCATTTCATGTGACACAACTATAGTCTTTTATCGCCTTAACTTTATTTTGTAAGTTGAAATCAAACTTTACAAAAGTTAGGGCTGTTACATTTTGCTATTGATTTAGTACCCAAAACTACACCTATAGCGAAGAGGCCATATAGGATGCCCGCTAATGAACTAGTGGAGCTCAAGAAGCAAATTCAGGAGCAGCTAGAAAAAGGTTTTATACGCCCAAGCTCGTCACCATGGGGAGCCCCCGTGCTCTTCGTAGACAAGAAGGATGTGACCTAAAGGATGTGTGTGGATTATAGGTATCTCAACGAAGTGACGATCAAGAATAAATAACCGCTGCCCCGTATAGAGGACCTGTTCGACCAAATGAAAGGTGCTCGAATTTTCTCCAAGATAGATCTTCGGTCAGGATACTTCCAGCTGAAGATTAAGCCCTCCGATATACCCAAGACTACGTTTCGAACACGGTATGGTTCGTATGAATATACCGTTATGTCTTTTGGGTTAACGAATGCACCCGCATACTTTATGTACCTCATGAATAAGGTCTTCATGGAGTACTTGGACAAGTTCGTCGTGGTTTTCATCGACGATATCAAGGTGTATTCGAAAAGCGAGGAAGAACATGAAGAACACTTGAGATTGATGTTGTAGAAAATGTGACAGCATTAATTGTATGCCAAGTTCAGCAAGTGTCAATTTTGGCTAAAGGAGATATCGTTCCTAGGCCACATCATCTCCGAGGGAGGAGTATCGGTTGATCCCAGAAAAGTGGGCGACGTTTTAAAGTGGAATCAACTGCAGAATGTGGGAGATATTCGAAGTTTCCTTGGGATGGCTGAATACTACCGCCAGTTCATCAAGGATTTCTCCAAAATAGCGAAGACTATGACTGAATTGCTAATGAAGGGAAAAACATTTCAGTGGACACCAGTGTGCCAAGAAAGCTTTGAGGAACTCAAGAAAAGATTAACCACATGTAAAAGTCCCAAAACATGTACATGAATAAAACTAAGGTTTGAGTTCATATGTGTGGCAAAGACATGAAAAATAGGACTTGCTAAAACTTTTCTTCATGCAAAGTAATACATGGATGATTGTCCAAATTGAGATTCACATCCTTATTTGAAGGTGTTGAACCAATAAGGAGTTAAATACCTCTTTGCATGCAAGTTTAAAAATCAGATTTTAAATTCAAAGTTCACACCAATGGTGGCCTAAACTTTGAATAACCATGCAGCCCTAGAGTTGGAAATTAGGGAAAATTTTAATGACCAACTTTTCATTTTTAGGGTGGGCTCCAAAAAGGAATTATGGAAGCATTTTCCAAACTCCAACCAAAGTCAAATTGTCGTGCAGACTCAAACTGAATTTGGAGAATTCAAATTATAGCCCACCTTTCAAATTCAGAATTTTGGGAATTGAGAAGATCAACACGAGGAGATATTTGGGAGGAAAAATGGGGAGGGACCCACATGTAATTGAGCTGGGGATCTAAACTTGCACCTGAAGCAAACAAATGACTGTGTCTCTGTTTTGCTCGAACCAACCGAGAGTTGCCCGGGCGCCACCGAGGAAGCCACCGCGCCACCACCTGCTCGTTGCCCCAACACGCTGGAGACCGAATAAGTGGCCCTCCTCGTGCCTCAACGTGATCCTTACCGCCTCTGACCAAAGCAAACCCCGTTTGCCTTCTCCTCCTCATGAGCGAACACCGAGCGGAGCTCTCCCCCATCCGCTGCTCGGCCTGATCGGGAAATCGGCATAAATCACAGCGCCATCCCTCCCAGAGCTTCTAAACACTACCCTTAGCTCAGCCTCCACCTCCCCGACCTGGAAACGAGTGAGTTCCGGCCTCCCTTGCCCTTCCTCAGTTCACTCTGCCGCGACCTAGCTCAAGAACGTGATCGGGCGCTCGTGGACAGCCCTCAACAGGGGGTTTCATGGCTGAGCGATCATGGCTACGGGAGCGCGCTAAGGTGGTGCTTCTCTCCTCCAATTCTTCGAGCAAACCGTGAAGCATTGGCAGGGAATTTCAAAGTTTTGCTCCGGCGAGTTCTAACCAGGCAGCCGGTACGGCTTCTTCAAATTCCCTCTCTCTGATTCTTCCTAGGTCATGAAATCTTGCACATAGGCTCTCGACTAGCCGGCGATCATATTTTCTTTAGGATCCGTTGCATGAAAACACCTCGGAGCGACGTATTCTGAGATTTACCGAGTGTGTTCTTCGCGGAATCAATCGGGCGCACGATGTCGAGCTAGTTGCCGCAGATTCCGGGCTAATTCATGGCCTTGCCGAGCTTTGCGATCACCCACAGGTGCTGTAGAGCTGGTTGGCCGATGTTTTGGCAGGTTAGGACCCACGGCCGACGGCGTCGAACCTCAACCGAGGCCGCCACACGTCGCCTGGTTATTTCCGGTCACTGGCAGCTCAAACTGGTACTCCCAACGTGTTCCTCGATGGCATAAACGCCCTAGCGGCGAGTTTTGGCTCGAGTGGTGGTCAGCAGCGGCGATCCGGCGAGCTACAGCTTGCTCCGGTGAGGTGGCGGCGACGCGCGCGTGAGGGACAGGCGGGAGGTTGAAGAAGGGGCCGGGCCCGTCTGTCAGCGGCTTGAAATTTTAAATCCCCGATCGGCTGTGGCCGGGATCCAGTGTGCTAGCGCGCGAAGACTCTGTGAACCCGGTGTTGCTTCTATTCTATCGGCTGAGGTTTAAACACGTAGGCCCGGCTGATTTCCTGTAGCAAAACAATTCCAGAGATTGCTCAAACTTTAGAGATACATGTGAGACATTGTGAGAATTATAGAGAACACAATTTGACTCCACATTAGCTGCAATTTGGCAAGCTAAATCCCTAGGTAGTACAGAACCTTCTGTAAAAGTTTTGAGGCCATTGGAGTTCTTGTTCTTCAGTTGCATTCAAATCTTTTCAGCTCATATATTATGTTCATTAGGGAAAATAGTTAGTGTATAGCTAAGACATTAAGATCAAGTAGATCCTTTCTGTTTCTTTGCACAACAGAGGCAAACCAAGCCATTCTTGGCTTTTCCACAAAACCTCTGTTTCTAAGAACTCAATTCTATAACTTCTTTCCATTCCAATCTATAAAACTTGTGTATATGCATTTCAATAGGAACCACAACGAAGGGGATTCAAAGGAGCAATTCATTGACGTGGATCAAGCTCCGGAGAATCAAGGGTTGATCAGCAAGGATACTAACTGATTATATATGACTACCCTGCAAAACAGGCATGCTTCGGTTTGTATTTAACAGCTGTTAAGTTTTCATTTTGTATTCACTTTCAGTTAAGATATGAATGTGCATTAGGTCTAGTGTTTGATACTCCTCTTGCATAGCCAAATGACCCATGGAGTATTGGGTATGTGTCTTTCACCGTGTAGAACTGCCATTCTTAAGAAAGGTTCGGTAGAAGTCGAGTGGTGAGATGCTACTCGCATGTTCAGGAACAACAGGGGCATACGAGATTGGTTCATAAATGAATTAGCAAGTTAAAGTTGAGACCGGAAGGTTGTAGGGGCAGTAGGACATAGGGGCCTCGATGCTATAGACCTGTCCGTGTCAGCCAAGGACCGATCCGTATGTGGCCCTGTTGAACAAGTTTGAGTTGTGTACCGGACTCATGCTGGTATTATGGGACCCAGTAAACCGATGTACCTCGGGAAGCAGTCGTTGGGACTTTTCAGGTCGCCTCAGGCGCACGGCCGGTGTGCAGTATGTGGGGAACATTCTCATGACATCTCATGTCGACAGGTGCACCATGAGAGTGGCTACTATACGGGGTGACTTGATCGATTCAACGGGAGTGAAACGGGAGAAAGGCTGCCACGTACGACATCAGTGATGGTTGCTGTAGGCAACGTCGAGTACGAGCGTAAGTGTCGTGTAGTCCGGGTGTTATTGATTCGAATCACCATCGCTCGTGGGATGGACCGAGCATACTTGTTCTCACAGTCATGACGTAGTAAGAACTTGCATGAGAAAGGAACTAATTACATTGGTTTCAAATTCACACTAGCTTTGTATTGGATCTTGATGAATAGGCTAGTGCAAACTCGATTCATTTATGCCATGAGCAGATTACATCGGGGGAAAGCGTTTCTTGTTTGATTGTGGACTCCCGATGTGGCATGCCCAAGGTTACTTAAAATTGCCGCAATAATACCTGAAAGTAAGGATTCACTTTTAGGCGAGTTTTATTATGCGTTTGGTTATCCTACTTTAGGTTCATAACCTCACATAGAGTTTCATGTTTAGGGTGACAGTTAAGTCTTGCTGAGTGTTATGCTCACGGATGCTACCCGAGTTGTTTTGCAGGTTTGACTTCATACTTATGAAGGGATGCCGATGAGACTCGGGAACCTCCGAGTGGTTACTCAAGAGCATCCTCGCCGCTGCAGATTGTTCTTCGTGTTGCTAGTAGGAAACATCCACGGGCTGGACTGTTTCTTTGTTGCTAAGTTAGAAATGAGTCGTGAGAGTTATAGTCTTCTGCTGTAGCTTATTTTGAGATAAGTATTTGTAAAATACTCTTGTACGCTTCCGCAAATAATTTCATTAATGTGATGTGTTTCTTCGACCCGTGTGCTGTTGGGTGCCACATATCACGGCACCACCTAACGAGGTCCTGTCCCTCACAGCGTGGTATCAGGGCTGTGACAATTGGTATCAGAGCCCTGTTTCAGTTGGTATTAGAGCTGCGTTGGGAATAGCACATGGATTGAGCATCATATTACGTTATAAATTTAGGATACGGTGAGATAATGGTACTTGGCCCACATAAGGACTACTATTAGCATATTATGAAGGTGGCAATCTAACCTATTTGTTATGTCGTTAAATCGTGCATCTAGGGACGTCTATGTCTTGGGGGTGCACGTAAGCGCTGTCCACCAGTGCGCACAAGCTGAAGGGTGGAGCTCCACGGGTGGTAGGTAACCTGACTCGCTTTAGTATCCTCTATGACTCTTCATGTCATTTGGGGTATTCGAGAAACGCCATTCCCTAGCGTGCTTTGGGCAAGTATGGGATACCCCATCACATGGTCAGTAATGTGAACACGTAGCTCAAGGCGTGTTTGGCTTGAGAACACCTAGGTGAGTGATGACAGCCGGGTGTATGAACTGTATGGATACCGGGTTCGGTGTGCAGCCGAACCTGATGATTGAGTGTGTTTTATGTAGGTACTAACCAAGAAAACCTTAGTGTATGTAGAACACATTTGTGAGTGACCGTTTTAGTGCCACCTAATGATACGTATATGCCGGTGTAATCCGGTTAGGTTTTTCTTTGTTAAGGCAACGTAATACCGCATATGTCTTACGGTGCATCGTCACCGTACTACACTTAATAGTCTTCTTTCCTATGAAGAAATCATTCATGACTAACTTTCAAACTAAAAATGGATGTTGGAAAGCACATATTAGTTACTGAGCTCTTCATTTGAACTAAGTTTCAAAGAAGAGAATTGCTAGGTTTCTTTTGATCTCAGAAACAGAGTGCTCTGTTCTGGCAGAAAGTTTGCTGGAATTTGACAGAGCATAACTCTGAGTAGCTTTACCCAATGGAGGTGAATGATACAGTTATGGAAAAGTTTTTCAGTGCTCTACAACTTTTCTGTATACCTCCAGAGCAAAATAAGAAGCCAACTTGGTTGAATGTCCAGATGAACGCAAACTGTCCAGAAAACAGAACAGCTGCAACCTTCTCTGGATGTTTCTGTAAATTAGACATAACAGTCTGTAGAAAAATCTCTAAGGGTCATATGATACACCGTTGGAAAACTTATGAAATTTGAAACAATTTTGTAGTTCATAGTTTGTTCAGAATTGTAGTCCATTTATGTGTAAAACTGTGATGAAAACAGCCACATACAAAGGAGATGCTGGCAAACTTTATCCAGAAATTCTGTCAACTTTGAACAATCATAACTTTTGATCCAGAGATGATCCAGAGGCATGTGAGTACTAGTTGGAAAGATTCTGAAGTTAACTTTAACTTTTATTTGCAACTTGAGTTATGAAAGTGCTTCTAACCGGATCAAAATCTGGGTTAAGTACCGAAAGGTCTGTTCAGTATAGAGTAGGGGACTGAATATATTGGCTTTAGAAAGATATGTAAACATGAAGTTTTGTTATGCTTTCATAAAGTTTTAGCATGCTCATGTTTTACATACTTTCACATACTGCTGAGATCAAGTTTTGACTCCTCAAAATTATTCTTTTGCAGTATAGTGCGTACTCATTCGCCGAGTAGGGCTGAAAGTTCTCGCCGAGACAGTGATGACTCGACTTCACCACGGGCACCGCCATCAACGGTATGGGCGGATGTCATGGCTCAGATGGACAAGTAAAGTCAAGAGAACACAAGACTACTCCAGGCCTTGGTACAACAGGGCTTACTCCAACGTGCACAACAGGACGTTCCACCTCGAAACGCCTATTTGGACTTCTTGGCGACTCAACCGCCAATTTTCATGGAAGCCAATGAACCAGTGGAAGCTGATCAGTGGCTTCGGGTTATGGAGTCCATTTTTGGAGTGTTTGAGTGTGATGAGTATCAGAAGACATTATTTGCAGCTCAACAGCTCCATGGAGCCGCCGGTAATTGGTGGTTCGCTTATCTCGCCACCGTTCCGGAAGGCCATCAAGTGGAATGGACGGATTTCGTGAAGCATTCCGTGCTCATCACATTCCTATGGGTTTTATCAAGGCCCAGCAGCAAGAATTTAGGAACTTGAAGCAGGGGGACATGAGTGTCCTTGATTATGTCAAACAGTTTAACCTTTTGGCATAATATGCTCCTGCTTATGCGACGAGCGAAGCTGCACGGTGTGACTACTTCTTCTATGGCCTGAGTGCCATACTAAAAGAGAAGTTAGCTTTGTTCAATCAAGGCAGTTACACCGGTTGATCAGTGCTGCCCTGCTGCAAGAACAAGCGACACTTGAGTGTCAAGCAGAGAAGAGGAACCGGGATGATGTGCAAGAAGACACACAAGTTGTTCCTCGTAAATACCGTGTGGTGTATCACACACCATCCGATGAAATATGGCAAGCACCAGTAAGATTAACTCCGTACAGATTTCCTGCTCAAGAATCTTGTCTTGAAGCAACACCATTGCCGCAGCAACGAATGACACCTGTTGCATCATTGCTGCAACCAAGTACATCAACTTCCCCACCACAAGTCAACGAAGAACCGGGGAAACCTCCGTGTCCTTATTGCCACCATTCAGGGCATTTTAGGCAAGAATGCCGGGAGAAGTTGCTGAACACCAGACAACCATCATTATCAGGTGGTATGCCTCCACCTGCTCAAGTGAATATGACAGCATTGCAATCCGGGAGTGTGCAACATCTTGCTATTGATGATGTCCCAGAGGGAGCACCGGTGTTAGCGGGCATGTTTACTCTCAAAGACGTGCCCATGCTTGTACTTTTTGATTCCGGTGCAACCGACAATTTTATCAGCAAATCATGCGTGGATCAGCACCAATTATCCACCAATACTCCCAGAATGAGTTATCTTATCCGTTCACCGGGAGGAAATATCTCTGCTAATCAGATTGTGTCCCGAGCAGCGCTGTGTTTGGGCGGAAAAATATACCCAACATCACTGATTATGTTGGATAGGCAGAAGATAGACGTAATATTTGGGATGTCTTGGTTAAATCGTCATGGTGCCTTTCTCAATATCGGTAACCGGACTGTCCAGATTGACTCACCGATTCACGGACAGCACACGCTGTTTTTAGACAGCGAAGACCCAGATATGGTAGAGGCCTACCACACGGAAGCGCTTAAACTTGAAGATATTCCGGTGGTACGTGATTATCCCTACGTATTTCCCGATGACTTACCGGGCATGCCACCCGAACGGGACGTCGAGTTCAAGATTGAACTGGCGCCGGGAACGACGCCTATTTCACGAAGGCCTTACAATATGGCACCTAACAAGCTAGCGGAGTTAAAGGAGCAACTGAATGAACTCATGAGCAAGGGTTTCATACAACCAAGTTCTTCACCTTGGGGTTGCTCTGCGCTGTTCATTAAGAAGAAGGACGAAACACTGTGGCTAAGTGTTGATTACCGTCCTCTCAATGCTGTCACGATAAAGAACAAGTATCCTTTGCCTCGCATTGACATTCTATTCGATCAACTTGTGGGTGCCAAGGTACTTTTGAAGATGGATCTTCGGTCGGACTATCATCAAATCAAGATCCGGCCGGAGGACATACCGAAGACAGCTTTCTCGACGAGATATGGACTCTATGAGTACCTCGTCATGTCATTTGGGTTAACCAACGCTCCGGCACACTTCATGTACTTGATGAATTCTGTGTTCATGTCGGAGTTAGACAAGTTCGTCGTGGTATTCATCGACGACATATTGGTTTACTCCAAATCTGAAGAAGAGCACGCTGAACACCTGCGTATTGTACTACAACGGTTGCGGGAGCACCAATTATATGCCAAGTTCAGCAAGTGTTAATTCTGGATTGATCAAGTGCCTTTCCTAGGCCATATTATTTCAGCAGAGGGCATTGCCGTGGACCCCAGTAAAATTGAACAAGTGCTGAAGTGGGAATCTCCCAAGTCAGTCCACGAGGTCCAAAGTTTCCTAGGTTTGGCGGGGTATTATCGGAGGTTTATTCCGAGCTTCTCAAAGATTGCTAAACCAGTGACGGAGCTGCTGAAGAAGGGCACTAAATACATGTGGAATACAGCGTGTGAAGCCGCATTCAAAACTTTGGTGAAACATCTCACAACAGCTCCAGTTCTTGCTCAGCCGGACATGACAAAGCCATTTGATGTATACTGTGATGCATCCGGCATCGGTCTCAGCTGTGTTCTTATGCAAGACGGGCGTGTAGTCGCCTATGGGTCTCGTCAACTGTGAAACCATGAGCAGCATTATCCAACTCACGATCTCGAGCTTGCTGCAGTGGTGTTGGCGTTAAAAATGTGGAGACATTATCTACTGGGTAATCTTGTTCACCTCTACACCGACCATAAAAGCCTGAAGTATATCTTCATGCAGAAGGAGCTGAATATGAGACAACGGATATGGTTGGAGCTCATAAAAGATTATCAAATTGAGATCCACTACCATCCGGGAAAAGCAAACGTGGTTGCCGACGCGCTTAGTATGAAAGCCCACGTTCACAACTTGGCGGTTGCTGAGTTGGAACATGAAGAACCAAGTCTCCGTGTCATTCTGTATGGTGCGCTTTATAACCTCGCGCTCATTCCAACGATCCGTGAAGAGATTGTTGAGGCTCAAAGAAGAGACAGAGGTATGTCTCACATACGGAGGAGACTAGACAACGGAGAAATGAAATGTTTCCGGAAGGATGAGAAAGGTATGATATGGTTTAATGACCGTATAGTGGTACCGCGCAATATGAAACTCCGGAAGAAGATCTTGGATGAAGCCCACCTGTCTAAGTTTTCCATTCATCCCAGAAGTAACAATATGTACCAAGATTTGAAACGGAAATTTTGGTGGACGAGGATGAAGAGGGAGATTGCTAAATACGTATCCGAATGTGATACGTGTAGATGGGTCAAGGCTGATCATATGCGGAAAGCCGGACCGCTACAACCTTTGAAGATACCGGCATGGAAATGGGAGGATGTGAGTATGGATTTCATCGTCGGATTACTGCTCACATTCCGGAAGCATGACTCGATATGGGTGATCGTCGACCGGTTGACAAAATCAGCTCATTTCATACCGGTAAACACCCATTATCGAGCAAGGCAATATGCGGAGCTGTATATCTCCAGAATTATATGCTCACATGGTGTCCCGAAGACCATCGTTTCAGATCGAGGTGCGCTGTTCGTTGCTCGGTTTTAGGAGAAGCTGCACGCCTCGTTGGGCACCAAGCTGATTAGGAGCTCCGCGTATCACCCTCAAACCGATGGACAAACTGAGAGGGTGAACCAAGTGCTGGAGGACATGTTGAGAGCGTGTGCCATCCACCACGGTAAGAATTGGGATGATCACTTACCGTTGGCGGAGTTTTCATACAACAACGGGTATCAAGCGACTATTAAAATGGCACCGTATGAAGCTCTCTACGGCCGGAAGTGTTGCACACCGCTGAATTGGTGTGAATCCAGCGAAAGAGTTCTGTTTGGGGTTGACCTTGTCAACGAAGCCGAAGACCGAGTTTGGTTGATACAAGAAAATTTGAAAGCTGCACAATGCCGACAGAAGAGCTATGCTGATCAAAGGTGTAGGCCATTGCATTTCAACGTCGGAGAGCACGTGTATCTTCGTGTATCTCCGATGAAGGGTATTCACCGGTTCGGTATAAAGGGGAAACTCACTCCCCGTTTTATTGGTCCTTTTGCTATCACGGAGAAGTGCGGACCCGTAGCCTACCGGCTGGAATTACCGGCAAGTCTAGCGGGTGTTCATGATGTATTTCATGTGTCACAGCTGTGGAAGTGCCTCAAATTCACCGCTGCTGTCCGCACCGAGGAAATCGACGAATTGAAACCGGACCTGACCTATACCGAGCGACCGGTTCAGATTTTGGATGAAAAGACCCGGGTAACCCGGAACCGGGCAATCAGATTTTTCAAAGTGCTGTGGAGTAATCACACCGCGGAAGAGGCGACGTGGGAACGTGAAGATTATCTCCGCACCAACTATCCGGAACTTTTAGCTTTGTACAGTTTGTCCTCTCCCGTCTTGTTCTTCTTTTGTAATCTCGGGACGAGATTCTTTTAAGGGGGGGGGGGAATGTAAAAGTCCCAAAACATGTACATGAATAAAACTAAGGTTTGAGTTCATATGTGTGGCAAAGACATGAAAAATGGGACTTGCTAAAGCTTTTCTTCATGCAAAGTAATACATTGATGATTGTCCAAATTGAGGTTCACATCCTTATTTGAAGGTGTTGAACCAATAAGGAGTTAAATACCTCTTTGCATGCAAGTTTAAAAATCAGATTTTAAATTCAAAGTTCACACCAATGGTGGCCTAAACTTTGAATAACCATGCAGCCATAGAGTTGGAAATTAGGGAAAAAGTTTAATGACCAACTTTTCATTTTTAGGGTGGGCTCCAAAAAGGAATTATGGAAGAATTTTCCAAACTCCAACCAAAGTCAAATTGTCGTGCAAATTCAAACTGAATTTGGAGAATTCAAATTATAGCCCACCTTTCAAACTCAGAATTTTGGGAATTGAGAAGATCAACACGAGGAGATATTTGGGAGGAAAAATGGGGAGGGACCCACATGTCATTGAGCTGGGGATCTAAACTTGCACCTGAAACAAACAAATGACTCTGTCTCTGTTTTGCTCGAACCAACCGAGAGCTGCCCGGGCGCCACCGAGGAAGCCATCGCGCCACCACCTGCTCATTGCCCCAACACGCTGGAGATCAAATAAGTGGCCGTCCTCGTGCCTCAACGTGATCCTTACCGCCTCTGACCGAAGCAAACCCCGTTTGCCTTCTCCTCCTCGCGAGCGAACACCGAGCAGAGCTCTCTCCCATCCGCTGCTCGGCCTGGTCGGGAAATCGGCAGAAATCACCGCGCCATCCCTCCCCGAGCTGCTAAACACTACCCTGAGCTCAGCCTCCACCTCCCCGACCCGGAAACGAGTGAGTTACGGCCTCCCTTGCCGTTCCACAGTTCACTCCGCCGCGACCTAGCTCAAGAACGTGATCGGGCGCTCGCGGATAGCCCTCCACAGGGGGTTTCACGACCGAGCGATCACGGCTACGGGAGCGCGCTAAGGTGGTGCTGCTCTCCTCCAATTCTTGGAGAAAACCGTGAAGCATTGGCAGGGAATTTCAAAGTTTTGCTCCAGCAAGTTCTAACCGAGCAGCCGGTATGGTTTCTTCAAATTCCCTCTCTCTGATTCTTCCTAGGTTATGAAATCTTGCACATAGGCGCTGGACTAGCCGGCGATCATCTTTGCTTTAGGATCCGTCGTATGAAAACACCTCGGAGCGACGTATTCCGAGCTTTACCGAGCGTGTTCTTCGCGGAATCAATCGGGCGCACGATGCCGAGCTAGTTGCCGCAGATTCCGGGCTAATCCATGGCCTTGCCGAGCTTTGCGATCACCCACTGGTGCTGTAGAGCTGGTTGGCCGATGTCACACCCGGTTTTTCCGAAGAACAACCAAGTGAATATCACATGTATGCCTAAATGTGAACTTTATTATGAACATAACAAGACACATCATCTAAACAGGATAGGTTCTGATCTAAAATATTTACTAATATATTTTTGACCTTTTCCTCTGATGTAAACTATTTTACAATTATTTTTCCTATTTTCCAGAACTATTCTTTACTTAAAAATGTGTCCCTAAATGTGAATAATAAATTAAACAGATACATTTCAGCCCAAAATATATTTTTATCTCACTCCCAAGTTTTCTAAATACTGAGAAAGTTTTTAATTTAATTTTGACAATATGTTTGTCCCACTTTTTAAATTTTAAACACTAGCCACATATTCAATTTCCTAAATTAAATACTAAACAGGGCTAAAAAGGTAAACTCACCCCACTACAGGGTCTATAATATTATTTTAACAATTTTCAGGGGTCTAGCTATACATAACAGAGGAGTTTTTCCTAATTTTTATAAAGTCCAGGGGCTAAAACTGATTTTTAAATGAATTTACATGATTTTCTGAAGTTCCAGGGGCTAGATCAGAAGTTTCCGGGGCTAGCTCTTATTTCCCGAGAACCCCAGGGGGTAGCACGTAAGATTTCCAGTCTTTATAACGCGGGGCTGACGTGGACCGTCCGATTTTAAACCGACGGCTGAGATTATAACGTCGAACCGGTACTCGGGGATTTAAACCCTACCATGCGATTTAAAATAAACAGCGCACAAGCGGCCACGTCGCTCTGATGGAGCGCGGGCGGCGCTGCCGGCGGCGCACGGCGGCGGGAAGCGGCGATCTCGCCGGAGACTTTCGGATCTTCGAGAATTCTTCCTAGAACTGTGATCTTATGGCATAGATCGGTGGAGGGGAGGTCGGGGATCTCACCTCGGGGGTTTTCTTGAGCTCGGAGGTCCTGGAAGGTGATCGGCGACGAGTTCCTAGGTGAATTCACGGCGAGGCTCGTCGGCGCTGTGTTTACACCGCAAGTCACCGAGTCTTCTGCACCTGCAAGGTTCCCCGGAGGCGGTGGATCAAGACCAGCGAGTTAGATCGGAATTTCCGAGCGTAGATCGGCCAGAATTCGCCGGAGAAGGCTCGGTTCTCACCGGAGGAAAAACGGTGGATCGCGTGGGAAAAACAGAACGAGGCCGGGGTTTTTATAGACGGGGGAGGGCGGCGGGTTGGTTTAGATCGAGCTGGAGTCTTCGGGGTCCGGAAATCGGCTGGGATACGCGAGAATTCCCGATCAGTTTTGATTCGGTTGAGAGAGTCCGGCGCGGGCTCGAGGTAGACGAAGAACTGGCGGGCCCCGCCTGTCAGTGGGAGGAAAGAGGCGCGCGCGGCTGCGGGCTGGCGCGGGTTCTGGTTGGGCCGGCTGGTGGGTTGCGGCCCACTGGCCGGTTTTTTTCTGTTTTCTCTTTTTCTTTTTCTATTTCTTTTCTGATTTGAGTTTAATTTGAATTCCAGTTTGAATTTGAATTTTTGCAAAACATGCAACACGTCCAAAAAATTTTAAATTCCCCTCTTAACATGACTTAGGGTCTTAACAAAATTTTGGGGTGTTACAGCTCTACCCCCCTTAAAAGAAATCTCGTCCTCGAGATTGGTGGTTCTAAGAATACAATTCCGGAAATTGTGCCTTTAGCTCATCTTCCCGTTCCCAGGTGGCTTCCTCTTCTGAGTGATGCTTCCACTGCACCTTGCACATCCGGATTACTTTTATTTCTGGTGAGGCGTTCCATTGTCTCCAAAATCTTGTATGGTTGCTCGACATAAGACAAATCCTCAACTACATTCACTTCATTCATGGGTAACACCTCTTCAGGCGTCCTCAGGCATTTCTTGAGTTGTGACACATGGAATACATCGTGCACATCCGATAGATGAGCCGGTAATTCTAGTTGATACGCCACTTCGTCTTTCCTCTCCAAAACTTGAAAGGGTCCGATGTATCGAGGTGACAACTTCCCTTTCACCTTGAACCGACGAAGTCCTCTGATAGGGGACACCTTGAGATAGACATAGTCTCCCACGTTGAAAATGAGCTCTCTCTTCTTCGTACATCGGCATAGCTCTTTTGGCGTGTCTGTGCTATCCTCAAGTTATTGCGAATTTCCCTCACCTTCGCCTCGGCTTCTTGTAGTACCTCTGGACCAAACACTTTACTTTCCCCTGTTTGGTTCCAAAATAGGGGAGTTCTGCACTTCCTCCCGTACAAGGCTTCAAATGGTGACATCTTCATTCTAGCTTGATAGTTGTTGTTATAGGAAAACTCCGCATACGGTAAGTTCTTGTCCCAACTCCTATTGTTTTTGAGTGCACATGCCCTCAGCATATCTTCAAGGATCTGATTGGTTCTCTCTGTCTGCCCGTCAGTTTGGGGATGATAGGCAGAAGTAAAGTTCAGATGGGTTCCCATGGTTTCGTGCAACTTCTGCCAGAACCTTGAGGTGAACTGTGTCCCTCGATCCGACACAATCATCTTTGGCACTCCATGGTAACACACGATCCTTGACATGTACAACTCTGCCAATTTGGATCCGCTGTAGCTTTCTTTCACGGGGATGAAATGATCTACCTTGGTTAGCCTATCAATGATGACCCATATCGAATCATATCCTGATTGGGTCCTAGGCAGTCCCACGATGAAATCTATGCTGATTTCTTCCCATTTCCATTCAGGCACTTTGAGTGGTTGCAATAATCCCGCGGGTCGTTGATGTTCTGCTTTCACCAACTGACATGTGTCACATAGGGCAACATGTTCCGCGACATCTCGCTTCATGCCATACCACCAATACCTGCTTTTGAGGTCCTGGTACATCTTCGTACTCCCAGGATGAATGGAATAGTCAGAATCATGAGCCTCCTTCAAAATCAATTCACGGATCTCCTTTACTTCTGGCACACAGATTCTTTTCCCGTGCCACACCGTTCCTTGTTCATCCTCTCTAAAACCTAGAGCTTTATTTGAGTTGTCTGATCTCTTGTATCTTCTCATCATTCTTTTGACCCTCGCGTATGTCTCGCTCTAGTGTGGAGTCCACTTCCATGGCGATGGCTTCACCACTATTTACTAGACATAGATTGAGCCTTATAACCTCGTCCTTCAATTCTGCAGGCATGTCCTTCAAGCTCAACTTATTGACCTGCACTTTCCGACTCAAAGCATCAGCCACGGCGTTTGCTTTCCCGGGATGATAGTTGATGCCCACATCAAAGTCATTGATTAGCTCTAACCATCTCCTTTGTCTGAGGTTGAGATCTGGCTGTGTGAAAATGTACTTCAAACTCTTATGATCCGTATATATCTCGGTCCTCTTCCCCATCAAATAGTGCCGCCAAATTTTCAACGCGTGTACCACTGCGGCTAGTTCTAAGTCATGTGTAGGACAATTTTTCTCGTGCTTCCGAAGCTGCCAGGATGCATACGCCACGACATGCCCTTCTTGCATGAGAACACATCCCAACCCGTTTCCAGAGGCATCGCAGTACACCGTAAAGTTCTACATATCTGGCATAACTAACACTGGGGCTGTTGTCAATCTCTTCTTTAGCCCCTGAAAACTCGTCTCGCACTGTGACGTCCAGGTGAATGTGATTCCCTTCTCCAACAGTTTGGTTAGGGGTCTTGAGATCTTGGAGAATCCCTCAATAAACCGTCGGTAGTATCCAGCCAATCCTAAAAAGCTTCAAACTTCCCTGACATTCTCAGGGGTCTTTCACTTCTGTATATCCTCGATTTTGGCAGGATCCACGGAGATTCCTCCCTCCGAGATTATATGTCCTAAGAAGGGAACTCTCTTCAGCCAAAACTCACACTTGCTCAACTTGGCATATAGTTGGTGTTCTCTCAGCCTCTGCAACACCAAGCTTAGATGTTTCTCATGTTCTTCTTCATCTTTGGAGAAGACGAGAATGTCATCTATGAAAACCACCACAAATTTGTCCAAATATTCCATGAATACCATGTTCATGAGATACATGAAGTATGCCGGGGCATTAGTTAGCCCGAAAGGCATGACGGTGTATTCATACAGTCCGTACCGAGATACGAAAGCTGTCTTGGGAATATCAGTTTGCCTTATCTTGAGTTGGTGGTATCCCGACCTGAGATCAATTTTCGAGAACACACAAGCGCCCCTCAACTGATCAAACAAGTCTTCAATGCGGGGTAATGATTACTTGTTCTTGATGGTTACCTCATTCAAGGCACGGTAATCCACGCATAACCTTTGGGTTCCGTCCTTCTTGGGCACAAATATCACCGGAGCTCCCCATGGTGAGGAACTAGGAAGAATATACCCCTTTTCCGTCAATTCTCTCAAATGATCCTTGAGTTCTTCTAGCTGCTTGGAGTCCATCCGATAAGGTCTCTTGTATATCGGGGCTGTTCCAGGTACTAGCTCAATTGCGAATTCCACTTCACGATCGGGAGGCATACCTGGCAACTCCTCCGGAAAAACGTCTGGATATTCCCTGATAATTCGGATCTCCTCCACTTTCACCTCAACTTGATTTAATTGAACATCCCTCCTAGGCTCTTGTATTGTTATAAACTTTACTTTTGTGCCACTAGGGTGCGTTAGTTCCACCGTTCTGGTTGAACAATGGATGATTCCCTTATGTTTGGTCAACCAGTCCATGCCCAAAATAATATCGATCCCTTGGGAATCTATCACTATGAGGTTAGCAGTAAACACTACCCCTTTAATGTCTAGATTCACCTTGGGACACACTTGTCTTGTCCTTATTTCTCCACCTGGAGAGTTTACTGCTAGCATATAGTTCATTTGTGTTGTTGCTAGATCATGCTTCTTAACAAACCCTTTAGCAATGAACGAGTGGGTAGCACCAGAATCAAACAGCAGGGTTGCAATGTGTAAATTGGCAGGAAACTTACCAACTACCACGTCGGGTGCCTCTTGTGCTTCCTCCATAGTGACGTGGTTCACCCGTCCTCTCATTACATTCTGCTGTTGAGGCTGCGTGGGCTTCTTCTTTGGGCACTTATGGGCGTAGTGCCCCACTTCACCACAGCTAAAACATTGCACCCCCACCTTAGGTGCTTGGCCTTTATTGTCTTGGGGTTGGTTTGGAGGTCCTTGCACTGCTGGTCGAGATGGATATGCGGAGCGAGGCTGCTGTACAAACTGACGTTGCGGCTGTGCTGGTGCTGCGGGAGGCCTGTAGTTCGAGTTGTACCCTCTTGGTGCTGAGTAGGGTACCGCAGCACGGTTCGTCTGCCCTGCAGGTTGCTGCATCAGACGTGGGCGGGTGTTGCTCCCTGAGGCTGGGTGTGACCACCCGACCTTCCTCTTGTTCTCATTTTCCAAGGCCTTCAGTTTCCTTTCCACCACAAACGCTCTGTCCACCATCTTTTGGAAGCTTTCATACTCATTTGAGGACATTGCACACTGCATCTCTGCGGTAAGTCCTTCCACGAAACAATCTTGTGTCTGCTCATCAGTCTCTGTCTCGTGGAGCATAACGGGATAGTTGAGTAAATTTAGTGAGGTATTCTCTCACCGTCATGTTCCCTTGCTGCAGCCCCAAGAACTCCTTTCTCTTGTTTTTGAGTTCGCCCCTTGGGATGTAATGGTTGCGGAAGCTACGCTTGAACTCTTCCCAAGTGATGTTCTCAGGGTCATGATGGGCAGCCACGTAGGCGGTCCACCAATCAGCAGCAGGTCCATGCAATTGATGAGAGGCAAACAGCACCCTCTCATACCCTTGGCACTGTATGATCCTCATCTTGCTTTCAATGGTCTTCAGCCAATCATCTGCCTCCAGAGGTTCAGCAGCACTTGCGAACTTTGGAGGTTGAGTTCCTAAAAACTCACTCAACCTTGGTTGGCGTGGTGCAGCTTGTGGAGGTGGAACTTGATGCAAGTTGGCCACCACTTGAGTCAAGTTCTGGATGAGCTGATTTTGATTCTCCAACAATTGGTGAAGGGGATCAACTCCTTCACGGCGACCACCACGGTCCTGGCCTCCAGAAAGATGAGGGTTGCATGCCTCATCGTTGTTGTTGGCGGGGTTGGTAGCACGTCCTTTTCCTCTTCCGGCCATCTGGCAGAATCAACCAATGTTAATTTGAAAGCATTTAGTATCATCTTACTACTTTCATTTGTTTGTACTGTGAAGTGTTGAGGCTTTGTTATACTTTTCTGAGGGTTCATTTCTCACACAAAAATAAATGCAATATTATTTCATGTGGGTTCACACACTAAAGCAAAACAATCTAAAGACGAGGCTGTGGACAATTGCTCATGGCTTCCACAACTCCCGTCACACACCAAGCATTAACACACCATTAACTTAACGTAACGACTCGACTATTCGACATCTTGCTAACTAAGGGAAGGACTCTACACTACTCGTTTTCTTGAGCTGGCTCCTCGGGATCTTCCTCATCATTTCGGCTGCCTTCTGACTCTGCTTTGAGTAGGGAGGCTGCTGGTGGAGAAGTGCGACGACGCCTTATCGGCCGACGATCTGGGGAGTCAGGAGTCCATGTATCATTCGTGGTGACACACAGTTCATTACCATCTCCTCATTCTCTCGCCCTCAGGCAGGCTCGCAGCAACGCCTCCGTTTCCTTCAGGGTGTCCCGAACATCCTGAAGCTCTTGCTGACACTCGTGCAGTCGAGTGCTGAGCATAGCAGCATCCTCCAAGCACAAGTCCATGTGCTCATGGGAAGTCCCTTGCTGCACTGGCGGGTACTTATACTCCGTTGTACCACTCTCACGCTGGAGGACATACATGTACTCAGTCCTGTCCAGGTGGCGACGATAGATGTGACTCTGGCAGGTGATGGCCTCCCAGGTGACATCCTTCTCCGCATCGACCTGTGTCGCTCGACAAGCTGGAGAGTGGTGGATCTTAAGCAGCTGATTTTCGTGTATGATTCTCATCTCTGAACTCCATTCTTCCCTCTTCTCACGGATGGTTCTGGTGGAGTTATAGTGGATGATTAGCTTGCCCGTATTGCAGGCGGCTTCGAGCATACGTCGAAGATGGCGCAACAAGCCTCCTACTGCCAATCCGTAGGAAAGGTACGTCACCGGACGGCTCTCCTCTCTTTCGGCAAGGGCAACTACGGGAACTCTCCCTCCTGTGGACTTGCGAGCGGTGCGAATCATGCGAACCATCTAAAACAAAAAGCATTTAAACTTAGGTTAGATAAACTTTTAAACAAAAATCCTATTTTGTATAAAAATTGGGGTAGGATGAAGAAAGTGACTCATTAAATAACACTTTTCAACACACACCTTGTAAAAATAGTTTTTAAGAAAATAAGGCCCTTAAATACGCCCATTTCTACCTAGGTCCACGTTCCTACGGGCAACCTTGGCTCTGATACCACTTCTGTCACACCCGGTTTTTCCGAAGAACAACCAAGTGAATATCACATGTATGCTAGGATCATTTTCTCATACATGTGATGACAAATAGTGAAGCATCATTTATTACAAGCCAGGTGTCGAATATAAATAAGTCTTACATAGCAAATGTCTCGATGGACAATAATAAGTTCATCACAAGTAAATAAACTAGCAGCGGAATATTATTCTTGAGGGCTCCGTCACAGGCGTTGCCCGGGGGTCTCCATGAACCTAGAAACCTTCTTCGGGTCCAAAGTCTTGGTCATTATACACCACCTCATTATCTTGACTTGAGCAGCAATATAAACCAACAAAATATGCAAGGTTGAGTACTGATGGTACTCAGCAAGTGTGGGAAAGTTATGTCATGCATGGCTAGAACATGGAGAGGTTGAACTCATGGTTAAAGCACTACGCAATTAATACCTATTACCTTAGCTTATTAAGCACCAACACTACTACACAAGTGAAATGGTCCCCATCTCCCATCCCATCATCATAATCCAATAACCATAACATCATTTCCAATGTTAAGCTCCCCGCTTAACATCCACAACTTCCAAAACCATCAATGTGAACTTTATTATGAACATAACAAGACACATCATATAAACAGAATAGGTTCTGATCTAAAATATTTACTAATATATTTTGACCTTTTCCTCTGATGTAAACTATTTTACAATTATTTTTCCTATTTTCCAGAATTATTCTTTACTTAAAAATGTGTCCCTAAATGTGAATAATAAATTAAACAGATTCATTTCAGCCCAAAATATATTTTTATCTCACTCCCAAGTTTTCTAAATACTGAGAAAGTTTTTAATCTAATTTTGACAATATGTTTGTCCCACTTTTTAAATTTTAAACACTAGCCACATATTCAATTTCCTAAATTAAATACTAAACAGGGCTAAAAAGGTAAACTCACCCCACTACAGGGTCTATAATATTATTTTAACAATTTTCAGGGGTCTAGCTATACATAACAGAGGAGTTTTTCCTAATTTTTATTAAGTCCAGGGGCTAAAACTGTTTTTTAAATGAATTTACATGATTTTCTGAAGTTCCAGGGGCTAGATCAGAAGTTTCCGGGGCTAGCTCTTATTTCCCGAGAACCCCAGGGGGTAGCACGTAAGATTTCCAGTCTTTATAACGCGGGGCTGACGTGGACCGTCCGATTTTAATCCGACGGCTGAGATTATAACGTCGAACCGGTACGCGGGGATTTAAACCCTACCGTGCGATTTAAAATAAACAGCGCACAAGCGGCCATGTCGCTCTGATGGAGCGCGGGCGGTGCTGCCGGCGGCGCACGGCGGGGGGAAGCGGCGATCTCTCCGGAGACTTTCGGATCTTCGAGAATTCTTTCTAGAACTGTGATCTTATGGCATATATCGGTGGAGGGGAGGTCGGGGATCTCACCTCGGGGGTTTTCTTGAGCTCGGAGGTCCTGGAAGGTGATCGGCGATGAGGTCCGAGGTGAATTCACGGCGAGGCTCGTCGGCGCTGTGTTTACACCGCAAGTCACCGAGTTTTCTGCACCTGCAAGGTTCCCCGGAGGCGGTGGATCAAGACCAGCGAGTTAGATCGGAATTTCCGAGAGTAGATTGGCCAGAATTCGCCGGAGAAGGCTCGGTTCTCACAGGAGGAAAAACGGCGGATCGCGTGGGAAAAACTGAACGAGGTCGGGGTTTTTATAGACGATGGAGGGCGGCGGGTTGGTTTAGATCGATCTGGAGTCTTCGGGGTCCGGAAATCGGCTGGGATACGCGAGAATTCCCGATCAGTTTTGATTCGGTTGAGAGAGTCCGGCGCGGGCTCGAGGTAGACGAAGAACTGGCGGGCCCCGCCTGTCAGTGGGAGGAAAGAGGCGCGCGCGGCTGCGGGCTGGCGCAGGTTCTGGTTGGGCCGGCTGGTGGGTTGCGGCCCACTGGCCGTTTTTTTTTCTGTTTTCTCTTTTTCTTTTTCTATTTCTTTTCTGATTTGAGTTTAATTTGAATTCCAGTTTGAATTTGAATTTTTGCAAAACATGCAACACGTCCAAAAATTTTTAAATTCCCCTCTTAACATGACTTAGGGTCTTAACAAAATTTTGGGGTGTTACAGCCGATGTTTTGGCGGGTTAGGACCCACGGCCGACTGCGCCGAACCTCAACCGAGGCCGCCACACGTCGCCGGGGTATGTCCTGTCACTGGCAGCTCGAACTGGTACTCCCAACGTGTTCCTCGATGGCACAAACGCCCTGGCGGAGAGTTTTGGCTCGAGCGGTGGTCGGCAGCAGCGATCCGGCGAGCTACAGCTTGCTCCGGTGAGGTGGCGGCGGCGCGCGTGCGAGGGACCGGCGGGAGGTTGAATAAGGGGCCGGGGCCGTCTGTCAGCGGCTCAAAATTTAAATCCCTGATCGGCTGTGGCCAGGATCCGGTGTGCTGGCGCGCGAAGACTCTGTGAACCCGGTGTTGCTTCTATTCTATCGGCTGAGGTTTAAACATGTGGGCCCGGCTGATTTCCAGTAGCAAAACAATTCCAGATATTGCTGAAACTTTGGAAAATCATATCTTTGTGGAACAATCTCCAAATTGAGTGATTCAAATTGGGTTGGATTCCTTGTTCAAAGATCTATCCAAATATGAACTCCAATTTGTACAAAGTCAATATTATATTATGGAAAATTCTTTGAAATTTTCTGAAAAAGAATTATTGAGGGAGTTTGGTTTATCCAAAAATCCTCAAATTTTGCCAGAATAGTATTTAGCATATTGTTGATCTTTTAGCAAATTTTAAGCTCATTTGAAGATCATTTGAGTAGCAATTTCCTAAATACAATCTGCTGTCCCACTTGTAAAAATCTATTCTGGGCAATTTATAGCTCCAAAAATCATAGGAAAATTTACGCAAGCTCTCTGAGACATAATTGAAATTGTGCTTCACTTAATTGATCATGAAAATGCACATTACTTCAGAATCAATTTTTTTACTAGAAATGCTTAAAGAATTGTTCTGGAAGAACTACTCAAGTAAAAGGTCTGAATTTTGGACGAAAATACTTTCATGTGACCAGGAACTCACATGTAAATTATCAGCTCATGTTGAGCCCTGAAACTCCCTGTTCTTATTCTCTATACTTATGTATAGGTGGAAATACATGACGCCTCGGTTTCCTTCAGGGTGTCCCGAACATCCCGAAGCTCCTGCTGACACTCCTGCAGTCGAGTGCTGAGCATAGCAGCATCCTCCAAGCACAAATCCATGTGCTCATGGGAAGTCCCTTGCTGCACTGGCGGGTACTTATACTCCGTTGTACCACTCTCGCGCTGGAGGACATACATGTACTCAGTCCTGTCCAGGTGTCGACAATAGATGTGACTCTGGCAGGTGATGGCCTCCCAGGTGACATCCTTCTCCACATCGACCTGTGTCGCTCGACAAGCTGGAGAGCGGTGGATCTTGAGCAGCTGATTTTCATGGATAATCCTCATCTCTGAACTCCATTCTTCCCTATTCTCATGGATGGTCCTGGTGAATCTATAGTGTATGATTAGCTTGCCCGTATTGCCGGCGGCTTGGAGCATACATCGAAGACGGCGCAACAAGCCTCCTACTGCCAGTCCGTAGGAAAGGTACGTCACCGGACGACTCTCCTCTCTTTGGGCAAGGGCAACTACGGGAACTCTCCCTCCGGTGGACTTGCGAGCGGTGCGAATCATGCGAACCATCTAAAACAAAAAGCATTTAAACTTAGGTTAGATAAACTTTTAAACAAAAATACTATTTTGAATGAAAGTTGCGGTAAGATGAAGAAAGTAACTCCATTAAATAACACTTTTCAACACACCCCTTGTAAAATAGTTTTTAAGAAAATAGGGCCCTTAAATACGTCCATTTCTACCTAGGTCCACGTTCCTACGGGCAACCTTGGCTCTGATACCACTTCTGTCACACCCGGTTTTTCCGTAGAACAACCAAGTGAATATCACATGTATGCCAGGATCATTTTCTCATACATGTGATGACAAATAGTGAAGCATCATTTATTACAAGCCAGGTGTCGAATATAAATAAGTCTTACATAGCATATGCCTCGATGGACAATAATAAGTTCATAAAATAGCAGCGGAATAATTATTCTCGTGGGCTCCGTCACAGGCGTTGCCCGTGGGACTCCATGAACCTAGAATCCTTCGTCGGGTCCAAAGTCTTGATCATTAAACACCACATCGTTCTCTTGATCTGAGCAGCAATATAAACCAACAAATATGCAAGGTTGAGTACCGATGGTACTCAGCAAGTGTGGGAAAGTTATGTCATGCATGGCTAGAACAAGGAGAGGTTGAACTCATGGTTAAAGCACTACGCAATTAATACCTATCACCTTAGCTTATTAAGCACCTACATTACTACATAGATGAAATGGTCCCAATCTCCCAACCCATCATCAAAATCAAGTAACCATAACATCATTTCCAATGTTAAGCTCCCCGCTTAACATCCTTAACTTCCAAAACCGTCACTCCTCTAATCATGAATAAGTCCAAGCCGCTCTTGACCGTGAGCACGACTGTCATGACAGTTTTGACTCTGCAGAGTTTGCACCACTATACCCACATGTAGTGATTTCATCCCCCGTTGTCGGGTGGACTAAAAGAACCTCCATTATGCTAGTGGCTACGAACCACATTCACACTTCCCATGTGTGTAGCCAGGAGATCACTACGAAGCCATTACAAAGGGATTCCCGACGAGCGTGGGCTCACTGAGGTTTCACCCCTAACAGCATACAAGAGGCTCCAACCCCGCTGCAGTGGCCCCCTCTTGAGCCTTGCGGTTCATATGGTAGTCCAGGTGACACCTATTCCCCGCACCATCAACACACCCATACTACGCCGGGGATACACCTAATTAATTGGCCAAGCTGCTCCATCTCAGCATGTGGTTGGCACGGTAAAGCCAGGTTACATGTTCCATGAACCGGTCCTTAGGATCCAGGCAAGTACTAAACACAAATCCGAGTCTCGTGCACCCAGCACCAACCAAAACCTCCAACTTGCCTTGATCCCTACCTCTACATAACTCACAGTATCTCATTAAAGAGTATGGTACAATAAACTGATGATCTCATATCCCAAATATCCCATTCTAAGCATGGCTAAGCATATGCATAATAATAAATGATATGATAAAATGAATCCCAACCCAAGCTACAAGGAAACAAGGTAATGCAATTCTAGGGAAACATCCTAGCATGGGTTTCATATTTTCAATTGACAATGCAAATAATTCTATCTACACATCCTAGTATAGGAACAAAGTGGTCAAGGACACTAGCCTCCTTCCTGCTGCTCTTGAAATGGGTAGTCCTGATCTTGGAAAGGGAGAACTTGCTCTGGAGCAGGTTCTACATCATACCATCACACATAGCAAAAGAAAAGCAACAATCCATAAGACATAGTTCACACTTCCACTTCATATAAACCACACATTCACATTTATGAAAGCCATTCACAAATTCTATGTGTTGTGGTTACTCCATGCACTTTTCAACATGTGTATATGATTTCTACTTTTGTATTCATATTTATGCTTGCCTACTATATATATGAGTTTCCAATTTAAATAAATTCCTTATATTCAATTACTACTCCTTTTAGCTACCAAGTATGCATGAAAGGTATTTTCCTACTCCATATGTGTTTTCAGTCCTTCTACCAACCCTAAACTGAATTCTTTGGACTTTTGGAAACTTCATTTATCATTTTCTAGTTATTCATTCCTAGCTTGCTATATTTTCAGATTTATTTCCTATGCCTAAATGTCAACTTTATTATGAAAATAGTAAGACAACTCATCTACACAGAATAGGTTTTGGGTCTAAAATATTAAATAATGTATTTTTGAACTTCTCCTCTGATGTGAACTATTTTACATTTATTTTACTAATTTTCAGAATTATTCTCTACTTAAAAATGTGTCCCTATAACTTAATAAATGTGAATATTCAAGTAGACAGACTCATTTCAGCCAAAAATCTATTTTTATCTCACTTCAAAGTTTTCCAAGTACTAGGAAAGTTTTTAATTTGAATTTACAATGTGTTTGTCCCATCTTTTAAATTTTAAATACTAAACACATAATCAAATTCCTAAATTTAATATCACATAGGGTTAAAAAGGTAAACTCACCCCACTACAGGGTCTATTATATTATTTTAAGAACTTCTAGGGGTCTAGCTACACTTAACAGAGGGGTTTTTCCTAATTTTTATTAAGTCCAGGGGTCAAAACTGATTTTTAAATGAATTTACATGATTTTCTGAACTTCCAGGGGCTAGATCAGAAGTTTCTAGGGCTAGCTCTTATTTTCTGAGAACCCCAGAGGGTAGCACGTAAGAATTCCAGTTTTTACAACGCGGGGCTGACGTGGACCGTCCGATTTAAAACAGACGGCTGAGATTATAACGTCGAACCGGTACGCGGGGATTTAAATTCTACCGTGCGATTTAAAATAGACGGCGCACAAGCGGCCACGTCGCTCTGATCGAGCGCGGGCGGCGCTGCCCGGCGGCGCACGGCGGCGGGAGGCGGCGATCTCGCAGGAGAGTTTCGGATCTTGTAAATTATTCCTAGAACTGTGATTTTATGGCATAGATCGGTAGAGGGGAGGTCGGGGATCTCACCTCGGGGGTTTTCTCGAGCTCGGAGGTCCCGAAAAGCGATCGGCGACGAGGTCCGAGGTGAAATCATGGCGAGGCTCGTCGGTGCTGTGTTTGAACCACAAATCACCGAGTTTTCTGCACCTGCAAGGTTCCCCGGAGGCGGTGGATCAAGACCAGCGAGTTAGATCAGAATTCCCGAGCGTAGATCGAGCAGAATTCGCCGGAGGGGCTTGGGTTCTCACCGGAGAGAAAATCGGCAGATCGTGGGGGGAAAAAGGGACGATGCCGGGGTTTTTATAGACGGGGGAGGGCGGCGTTCGGTTGTGATCGAGTTTGCGTCGCCCACGAACGAAATTCGGCTGGGATACGCGAGGATCCGGGACGGTTTTGATTTGGGGTGAGAAGAGTCCTGCCGAGCGCGGGTTGCGAGCGCGAGGAGGAAGAAAGGTTGGCGGGCCCCGTGTGTCAGTGGAAAGAAGGGGGGGCGCGGCTGCGGGCTGGCGCGGGATGGGGTGGGCCGGCTGGTGGGTTTCGGCCCACTGGCCGGTTTTTTTCTATTTTTCTTTTTTCCATTTCTTTTCTGGTTTGAATTTGAATTTGAATTCTAACTAAGTTTGAATTTCTGCAGCCCATGCAATACGTCCAAAATTTTTTAAATTCCCCTCTTAACAGGATTTTGGGGTGTTACACTTGTGGTGATTCATCTTCTTCTATCGTGAATCTTCCCAATTCACCTTCAATCATTTATATTTTGGCCTCGCGTACATGACGGTCACCTTCATGTGCAGTTTGTAGTGTGTCCCATATCTCCTTGGCAATTTCGAGTCCGTCCACCTTGGTGAACTCGTCTCGGCTCAATGATGACATGATCACAGTTGCAGCTTGAGCATTCCGATGAATTGCTTGTTCTTGGCTTGGAGTCAGCTCTTCACCATCATCCGGGATATCTATTCCTGTACATACTATATGCCACAAACTTGGGTTAAGAGATATAAGGTGCATTTTCATATTTTGTCTCCACATTAAATAGTCGTTGCCATCAAAGTAAGGTGCTTTCCCTAGAGGAATTGACAAGTAATGACTATTGTTAGAGTTCAAACATTCATAATCAAAAGGATATCGAGAGTAGTCTGTGTGACTACCCCCTTTCTTCTTCTTTTCATCATCGGTGTTCTTCTTCCCTTTTGGGAAGATTGCCTTCTTCCATAGAAGATCCTTGAGTTGGAGCACCTCCTCATAATCGTCCTCACTGTCTTGAATGGTGTCGAGTAGCTTCTTTAGCTTTTGAGTCCTTTCATCATTACTCTTTTCATCGTTGATCTTCTTGTGTACATCCTTGACGTCCGACATCGTCTCTTCGAGCGGTGAGTCTCTTTTGAAGAATTTGGCTCTGATACCAATTGAATGTAGCCTATAGGGGGGTGAATAGGCTTTTCTATGCTTTGTTAATCCATGAAATACTTAGTAGGTTTATCAAATATAGGGAAATTGGACTAGTCCGGTAGAGTGCGGACTAGTCCATTTTCTACTCAGAGAAAAATCGGACTAGTCCGGTACTGTGCGGACTAGTCCAGTATGCGTGGACTAGAAAGATCAATGTTGATCAATATGTTCACTTATAGTACCCTATGCAGCAGAAATTAATTAAGGGCTTAGATGTATTACAACAGTGAAACAATGAATGATAGAGATCAACTTTGATTTCAATGCTTCAACGTGAATTTCACAAGATTAATTAAACACTAGAATATGATGAACAATAAATGAACAAGAGTGAGAGACAAGATTTTATCCCGAGGTTCGATTCCACGAAGGAAATCTACGTCCCCATTGAGGAGTCCACTAAGGACCAGGTCTTCACCAACCCTACCCTCGTCGAATCGCCACGGAGGCTGATTCTCTTACACTAATCACAAAGGGCAAATAAATCATTGAAGGGGCCTTCTCACAAGTTGAGGGATCCCCAAGAATTACAATGAATGAACACAACCAAACACACTCAAAAGATGAACAATAAACGAACAAGAGTGTGCGAGAGATCAAACCCAAGAGCTCAAGATGTGTAGAACAAGTCTCTCCTTTGATCAATTGCTAATCTCCAAAGATTTGATCCTTTTTGGGTTAGAATGTGTGGAGACATGTGAATTTTGGGCTCTTGGGATGTGTGACGGTGCAGGGGGTCAAAAAGTTATGGTGGTATGGCCGTACACCTCCTTTTATAATAGGGTTTCCAATGATTACGTTAGGGTTTGTGATGTCTGGACTAGTTCGTGGTGGACTCCGGACTAGTCCGGTGTGCGGCGTGTGGAATACCCTAAGTGTTGTGAGATACCGGACTAGTCCGTAAGAGTGGGGATTAGTCCGTTGTCTATCCAGATACAAAATCTGACTAGTCTGGTCCATATTGGACTAGTCCATTTTCTAGTCAGAAAGAAAATCGGACTAGTCCGGTTGATATCGGACTAGTCTGCACATGCTGATTTTTTTGCAGTTAGTGTGATTTCTTTCACTTGAGCTCTTGGGTTGTGTTTCTCCAACACACTCTATACTAAGTAATCTAATCCTTTCAGCTCCTGAGCTCTTATCAATTTGGATCCTCCTTCTCAACAATTTCTTTATGAACCTGCGCTCATCTCAACAATTTTGTTAGGGTCTCATTTGTTTGTCATAAATCAACCAAAACCCGCAAGGGATGCCTAGATGCACTTTCAATCTCCCCCTTTTTGGTGATTGATGACAACCAATTGAGATCACACAAATATGACGAAAAAATTCAGATTTCCATAAAGTGTGCACATATGAGCTTTGGACAAAATAGGCAATGTAGACATAAGACATATGTGCACTCTTTATGGTGGGGTGAAAAACTATGTGTGTGAGCAATAATTTTGATGTGAATATCATAATGAGCATAATCATAAAATCATCAAGAGTCTCAATCCTACATAACAGTTTTAAACATACACCATTAACCATAAGCATAACATAGTTATCATTTCACATTACATGTCCAAAAGCATAGTGATAGCATAAGTCTTACAAAAGCATAATGACAGCACATGTCTTACAAAAAAACTCATTTCTCAAACTAGGACATGAAAAGAAGAGCCTACGACCTAAGAGTCCCCCTCAATCTCTCCCCCTTTGGCATCAAGGCACCAAAAAGAAGGAGAGGAGGGATCTACTTGTCGTCGCCAGCTCACTCCTCGTTGTTGGTCCTTTCTTCATCTTCATCATCAGGCTGAGGAGGAGGAGGAGGAGGACCACTCGTCGTGCCAAAGTAGGCACGCTCTGATGGAGAGAGAGGAGGAAGCTCTGTGAAGTCAGATGCAGAGTCCTCTAAGATGACTGGAGATCCATTGGGCTCAATCTCCAATTTCTGGCATATTGCTTTGACATTGGCCTTCATGTATCTCATTTCTTCTTTTCTTGCCTTGTTCATCTTATGAAGCTTCACCTCAATTTTGCGGCAATAACTAAAAATAGCAGCCAAATACTTCATAATTCCACTAGAGGACCCTTTGTGTGGAGAGGCCCTAGTCTTGGATGAAGGCCTTGCATCTTCTTGAGCTCTCTCTGGATGTTCTTCAGGTGAGCCAGATGAGGGAGCAGCTGGGAGAGAGGCTTGAGGAGGCTTCTGAGGCCTTAGAGCAGTGTGCTCCACATCTTTCACAAACTCAATTCCTGTGACATTTTCAATCATGAACATCAAGTATGGTGCATAGCTGTAACACCCTCAATTTCGTATCCATGCGTGCATACATATTTCATATAGAGAAACATTTTAAAAGAAACAGAAACGGAGAAAGAATCAGAAAGATAGCCAAAAAGAGCCAAATCCAGGTCGCTGAGGTCCACTGTCAACACTTCCCACGGCCCGCTGGCCACGTGGCGTCTTCGGAGCTCATCCCTGTGGAGGGGGTGAGGTCCGGCACTGCTGGCCATGTAGCAGGCTAGGAGCTCTCCTCTGCGGAAGGGGCGAGGTCCGGTCCCGCTGGACACGTGTTGC
This sequence comes from Neostapfia colusana, assembly GCA_030760725.1. NCBI lineage: Eukaryota > Viridiplantae > Streptophyta > Magnoliopsida > Poales > Poaceae > Neostapfia > Neostapfia colusana. Next base: position 27,081,268 of record JASWHV010000011.1, read on the forward strand.
CGCCGGGGCTTGTCGCTGCGGGGAAGCAAAGTCCAGTCCTGATGGACACGTGTCGCCTTCGGAGCTAGCCTCTGCGGAGAAGCAAGGCCCAGCCCCGTGGGACACGTGTTGCCTTCGGAGCTCTCCTCGGAGGAGAGGTGAGGGCCGACCCCGCGGGACACGTGTCACTATCGGAGCTCGCCTCCGAGAGGTCCAGTCCTGCTGGACACGTGTCACCCTCGGAGCTCGCCTCCGAGAGGTCCGGTCTTGCTAGACACGTGTCATCCTCGGAGCTCACCTCCGAGAAGAAGGGAGGTCTGACACCACGGGGCACGTGTCGTCCTCGGAGCTCACCTCCGAGGAGGAAGGAGGTCCGACACTGTTGGACACGTGGAAACCTCGGAGCTCGTCTCTGAGGAGAAAGGAGGTCCGGTGCTACTGGACACATGACACTCTCGGAGCTCGCCTCTGAGGAGAGGGGAGGTCCGGCACTGACACGCGGCACTCTCGGAGCTTGACTCTGAGGAGAGGGGAGGTCCCGCTTGCCAGACACGTGGCGCACGCAGAGCTCGCCTCTGAGGGAGAGGGAGGTCCCGTCTGCCAGACACGTGGCGCACCCGGAGCCCGCCTCTGAGGAAAAGGGAGGCCCGGCCCTCGCTGGACACGTGGCGTCTCCGGAGCCTCACCACTGCGGAGATGCGAGGTCCTTAGGCCATTTTTCTTCTGTGCGCGGGAGTACCCGATACGGAGGATACCGGCACAGTTTCCCCCACGTTGCTGCCGCACCAAATAAAGTGAAGATAAGTTATTAAGATCCAAAACAAGTTGAATAGGACTCTTATTTGAAATCCAATTGAGTAGGAATCTTCTTTGATCCCTTATAAATAGAACCCAAAATCTCTGGACGCAAACCACGTATTATTTTTCTACCTCCCGAGTCGACGACTTGGAGGCCCTAGCCCCTAGCTCACCGAGTTGCACCACCACCCTTCACCAGAGTTTAGTCGCCGGAGAGCCACCGACGAGTGCCGTCACGCCTCTCTGTTGCTGCTGCCATTGCTAGGAAGAAGGCCCTGCTATCAGAGAGAAGTGAGGTAGGTCTTCGTTACCACCTTATGACATCATCGCGGTTTCTACGCATCTGTTCCTTCGGACAGAAGCTTTGTCGTGTGGACAGATCACATGTTGATCGGTTTTTGACGGTGGAATTGATCTAGATCTTGAGTCAAGATCATCACCACATCCACACTAGATCCCTACACCCTTGTTCATCATAAAACCCATGCAAGTCATTAAAACATGCAACAACACATACAAACTGGTTTGATAAAACAGCACCATAGGATTTGCATCCACTGCATCTTAAGTAAAGTTTGTGCATGATGTTTGATTGATATAATTTTGTATGTGCGTGATCGTGAGTAGAAGGACAAGCTCAGGGAGCTATCTACGAAGAATTACAGCACCAAGACTTTGAGACACACGAGCAACAAAAGCCACAGGAACAAGGCAAGTGCCCCTTGACCATATTGATCCCATGTTTTGAAACTGTTTTGTTTGCGAAAACTCGTATGCTTGAGTCAACTCGATGGGACACCCTTTTATAGGAGTTTACTAGTTTTGTTAACCATCCTTGTCGCCAGGAAAGTTGATGAGTCGGGTATGGTCGTTTTTCCTTTTTGCTTCGCTAATCTACGGGATAAGGGAAGCCAAGATAGAACATGTATAGCTACTGCACTCATACGAATAATGATAATGAGAACTCGATGATGATAATGAACATGGATCGGGGGAGATCTAGGCAAGCTTGGTTCGTGGATGTGGTAGAATGAGATTGTGGTTTACTTGCTGTAGATCTAAGGACTGGTTCATGCCAGCACATGCCAGGAAAACAGTGCCACCACAAGGCCAAATATGGGTGCGGCTTAGCTGACTAATTAGGTAAGTTACTAGATTGTTATGGACTGTGGAAGGCACGGGGAATGGGAGTCGAGGGAGTACTGCCCTGGGAACTGCATGGCACAAGAGGGGGCCCGTAGGTGGGAGAATGGTGATTCGAGCCTGCTGGTGAAACCTTAGTGAGTTCATACATATAGTAGCCCCTTTGTAAACACTATTTTGTGATCTCTTGGCCATACACCGACGGTTGTGTACTGGTATAATGGAGGTTCTGCAGTCGCCGACGGGTGACGAAATCACAAACTTGTGGGTAAAGTGGTGCCACCTCTGCAGAGTGTAAAACTATCATGATAGCCGTGCTTACGGTCACAAGTGCCTTGCCAACTCACATGATTAGAAGAAAACTTGGGATGGATGGTTTGGGATGGATGGTTATTGGGATGGTTATTGGTATGGTTGTTGGTTTGATTATAGTATGGTCTTTGGGATTGGTTTCGGGACTGTTGAGTCATGACAATGAGTTTGGTTTCGGATCAAACGAATATGAGATGAATATGAGATGGATATGAATATGAGATGGTTATTATGAGCACGAGATGAAGGTTAGAAAGGTTAATAGCTGGTTGAGACATGATAAGTGGTTAATTATGATGGAGGTATGTTGCTGTTTTACTTGGATATGTTGGGATTAAATTCACTTAATGATAGTTGCTGTTTTTACCATGTTGTAAGCTACATGTCATACTTTTTCCGCACTTGCTGAGTACAACATGTACTCACCCTTGCATTATCATACAAACGTCAGCAACAGCAGAGGAGTACTTCGAAGACCATGTGGAGTACTAGGCGTACAATCTACCTTCAACTTGCCTGTGGAATGGAGTTGAAAATGGAGCCACTGCCGTTCTTAGTTTGCTTCTGCTATCGTTTAGAGACTTCCGCTGCTAGAATAAGTTAAAAACTTCCGCTACAAGAATAAGTTAGAGATTAATGTAATAAAGTACTTAAACCCTATTATTCGTGGTTATATTCTGAATTCAGTTTGTGGATTACATGTGTATGTGTGATGAACAACCTAGGAACACATATGCATTAGCTGGGTTCCGTTTTCACAGGACCAGGCGTCACAGATTGGTATCAGAGCCACATTGACCTTAGGACAAGCCTAGGTAGAATGCACAGATTGGCATAGGAGCCACATTGACCATAGGACGCAGGCCTAGGTAGAATGGACACTTAAAAACACATAGGAACGGTACCAGTTCACATGCTTAAGTTTAGGACTCCCATTGAATAAGCTTGAATAAGAGTGTGTGAACTTTTGTGATGATTTCTAGTGTTTGAGTGCCTACTGTGAGTTGTGGGACGCTTCAGCGTTGTCCATATCCACACATAGTAGAGAGATGTGAGTTGCTTCAGCACTTGTTCACATCCTCATATAGGCTGAAATTAATTAGTTCATCCACCTTGATGCATATAGTTGAGGGGATCAATCTAAACTTCTAACTTCTACTCTACTCAACTCTCTCTCACAGATGGTGAGGGAAAACGCCAATCGTCAAAGAAGGAACGTTCGTGGCAACCAGGAACCACAAGACGATGGCTACGTTGAAGTTCCTGAGAATGCTAACTTCGAGGCTGGTGAAAACAACCTTGAACGGTTGATGGCTATGTAGAACCAGCTCATGCAAACTATGATCCAAACTTTGGGTCAGCTGCGAGCCAACAACAACAACAACCCTAACCCCGTTCCTGCACCACCACCACCACCACCGCCGGCTCACAACAGATTGGGAGAGTTCATGAGGACCCGACCGCCTACTTTTGCACAAGCTAATGATCCCATGGAGGCTGATGATTGGCTGAAGTCCATGGAGAAGAAGCTTGCTATTGTTCAGTGCAATGATCGGGAGAAAGTTCTCTTTGCATCGCACCAACTTATGGGAGCAGCCGCTGACTGGTGGAACGCTCTTTGCAATGCTCATGTCAACCAGGTGACCATCACTTGGACTGAGTTCAAGGAGAGTTTCCACTCTCATTACGTCCCTGCTGGAGTCATGATGCTTAAACGGCAAGAGTTTGAAGGTCTCCGCCAAGGAAGGAAGAGCGTGAATGAGTACCTCAACAAGTTCACGCAACTGTCAAGGTATGACCCTGAGGACGTCAACTCGGATCAAAGGAAGCAATATTTGTTCATGAGAGGGTTCAACAATGAGATCCAAGTTCAGCTTCTCAGCAATGACTATGCAAACTTCCAGAAGCTAGTTGACAAAGCTATAGTCGTTGAGAGCAAGATCCGTGAGATCGAGCAAGAGGGCAAGAGGAAGATGCCATACCAGCCACAAGGGAGCAATGTATGTCCCCGTTTCGTGCCCCAGCTGCACCGCAGTATGGCTCATCCGCTTCTACTTTCCGCCCTAATCAACCACCACAGCAACGTCCTATTATGCAAGCACCTCGTGTGCCTTTGCCTTCTACGCCCCGTTCCAACACGGGCGCCTATGCTCAAAACCACCCTCACCCCAACGTTCCTGTTGTCTTGGGCAACAAGGCATGCTTTTCATGCGGAGAGACAGGACACATTGCAAGTCAATGCCCGAGGAAAAGTATTGGACAGCCGACCAACGCACCAAGACAGAACCCACGGCCGAATGGAGGAGCTACGCAAGGTAACCGTGGGCAGCAGAACTACGCTCGTGTCAACGTGAATCATGTCTCCGCTGAGGAGGCGCAACAGGCTGAGGACGTCGTGATTGGTATGTTCCTTGCCAACTCCAACCCAGCCGTTGTTTTATTTGATTCGGGAGCATCGCATTCATTCATATCATCCAAGTATGTTTCCAAGTATAATCTGTCCATATCACACATGAAATATACTATTTTGGTTAACTCTCCCGGTGGAGAGATGAGGACTAATATAGTATGTCTGAAAGTAAACCTTAAAATAAGGGGGTAGACTTCTTTTTCCAACCTTATTGTCTTGGATTCCCATGGGCTTGATATAATACTTGGAATGGATTGGTTAAGCAAGCACAACGGAGTAATTCAATGTTCTGAGAGGAGCGTGAAGTTGACAAATGAGCACGGTACTCGTATCGAGTTTGAGTCAGCCCAACCGGCAACCGAGAAGGCAACATTGAACCACGTTGAGGGAGCAACATTAGAAAGCATTCCGGTGGTTCAAGAATTTTTGAATGTGTTCCCGGAAGAACTCCCTGGTATGCCACCTGACCGGGACATCGAGTTTGCCATTGATTTAGTACCCGGAACTGCACCTATAGCGAAAAGGCCATATAGGATGCCCCTTAATGAACTAGTGGAACTTAGGAAGCAAATTCAGGAGCAGCTAGAAAAGGGTTTTATTCGCCCAAGCTCGTCACCGTGGGGAGCCCCCATGCTCTTCGTGGACAAGAAGGATGGGACCCAAAGGATGTGTGTGGATTATAGGTCTCTCAATGAGGTGACGATAAAAAATAAATACCCGCTGCCTCGTATAGAGGATCTGTTCAACCAAATGAAAGGTGCCCGAGTGTTCTCCAAGATTGATCTTCGGTCGGGATACTTCCAGCTGAAGATTAAGCCCTCCGACATACCCAAGACCGCATTTCGAACACGGTATGGTTCGTATGAATATACCGTTATGTTTTTTGGGTTAACAAATGCACCCGCGTATTTCATGTACCTCATGAATAAGGTCTTCATGGAGTACTTGGACAAGTTCATCGAGGTTTTCATCAACGATATTATGATGTATTCAAAAAGCGAGGAAGAACATGAAGAACATTTGAGATTGACATTGCAGAAGCCGCGAGAGCATCATTTGTATGCCAAGCTCAGCAAGTGTCAATTTTGGCTAAAGGAGATATCGTTCCTAGGCCACATCATCTCTGAGGAAGGAGTATCGTTTGATCCCGGAAAAGTGGGAGATGTTCTGAAGTGGAACCAACCGCAAAATGTGGGAGATATTCGGAGTTTCCTTGGGATTGCTGGATACTACCACCGGTTCATCAAGGATTTTTCCAAAATAGCGAAGCCTATGACTGAATTGCTAATGAAAGGAAAAGCATTTCAGTGGACACCAGTGTGCCAAGAAAGCGTTGAGGAGCTCAAGAAAAGGCCAACCACAGCGCCGGTTTTTGTATTACCGGACGTGAGCAAGAGTTTCAACATATATTGTGACGCATCAAGACAAGGGCTTGGATGTGTGCTCATGCAAGAAGGACAAGTGGTAGCCTATGCATCGAGACAACTAAAGAAACACGAGCTGAATTACCCCACACATGACTTGGAACTTGCAGCCGTGGTACATGCCTTTATGATTTGGAGGCATTATATCCTTGGCCATCGATGTGAGATCTATACAGATCACATAAGCCTCAAGTACATATTCACGCAAACGGATTTGAATTTGAGGCAACGTCGATGGTTGGAACTCATCAAGGATTATGATATTGGAATCAACTATCACCCTGGAAAGGCCAATGTAGTAGCTGATGCATTGAGCCGAAGTGGAGCATGTCACCAACTCACGGTTCGGGAGCTACCGCCCGAGCTGCGCAAGGAGTTCGAACGGTTACATCTCGAGTTCTTGAACGAGATGGAAGTGATGGAACTCCACTCTTTGCTGTAACAAGAGATAAGAGATGGCCAAGTAACGGATGAGGAAATCAAGGAGATCAAGGAAAGGATCTGACAAGGCATAGAAAAGGACTTCAAGGAAGACGAAAAGGGTACGCTTTGGTTAGAGAAAAGGATTTGTGTGCCTAACGTGAAGCACATCCGCGACACGATATTAAAGGAGGAACATGACTCACCTTATTCCATACATACCGGTAGTACAAAGATGTACAAGGACTTAAAAACTTGCTATTGGTGGGATGGTATGAGAAGGGACATAGCTGAGTATGTTGCCTTGTGCGACACGTGCCAATGGGTGAAGGCCAAACATCAAAGACCCGTTGGACTGTTGCAACCATTGAAAGTACCCGAGTGGAAGTGGGAAGACATCAAAATGGATTTCATCGCCGGATTACCACGTACTCGGTCGGGTTACGACTCCATCTGGGTTATTGTGGACCGATTGACGAAAACAGCCCATTTCCTTCCAGTTAGAGCCATGTACCGCATCGCAGAACTAGACGAGCTGTACATGGAGAAAATCGTGTGCCGTCATGGAGTTCCGAAGAGGATAGTTTCAGATCGGGGTACCCAATTTACCTCTAGATTCTGGAAGAATCTGCATGAAGCTATGGGTACACAACTGGATTTTAGCTCCACTTACCACCCGCAGACTGATGGGCAAACTGAGAGGACAAATCAAATTTTGGAGGACATGTTGAGAGCCTGCGCCTTGAAACATGGGCGTAGTTGGGATAGGAGCTTGCCGTATGCTGAGTTCTCATACAATAACAGCTATCAAGCCAGCTTGAAGATGTCACCTTTCGAAGCATTGTACGGTAGACGGTGTAGAACACCGCTGTTCTGGAATGAGACCGGAGAGAACCAAGTGTTTGGACCCGAGTGCTGCAAGAAGCTGAGAAGCAAGTCCAAACGACACGTGAAAACTTGAGGGCCGCTCAGTCACGACAAAAAGGTTATGCGGACAATAGGCGAAGAAAGTTGACTTTCGAAGTAGGAGACTTTGTGTAACTTAAGGTATCATCTATCCGAGGCCAACGACGTTTCAACGTCAAAGGCAAGTTAGCACCTCGCTACATCGGGCCGTTTAAGATTTTGGGCAAGTGAGAAGAGGTAGCCTATCAACTAGAGCTCCTAACGCACCTCTCCGACGTGCACGACATGTTTCACGTATCCCAACTCAATAAATGCTTGAGAGTACCAGAAGAACAAGTACCGATGGATGATATCGAGCTTCAAGAGGATCTGACCTATGTGGAGCACCCCGTATGAATTTTGGACGTGAAGGAAAGGGCCACATCGAAGCCGAGGCTACATGGGAGCGTGAGGAAGACCTCAAGACAGAATTCCCTCATCTGTTCTGATAGGAGTATGAGTCCCGATCTTCCGAGAGTTAGGGTAAACTTGATTGGGTGGAGATCTCGACGTTGATGATCCAAGGCTCCGAACGAACGAAACCCCGCAATCACTACACCACTGCTCCGTTGTTTATCACCCGTGTCACACGAATGACCTCACCACGAAGGCTTATCCCAGCAAGCGCAATCAAGAACACAAGCAAGAACAGAGAAGTTGCAATCAAAACTGAATTGATCACGAATTTGGGGTCTCACAACCGATGATCGACAAACTGTTCAATGACAGATTGTAACTAAGCAAAACCCAGCTGTTTGTGACGGCGGCTAGGGGGTACAAAGGAGGTAGAGGACGACCAGGGGGTGCTGGGGTCGTGACCTAACCCTAAGACACGTACATAATGGACTTGGACTCGATACAAGGCCCAATGGCCCAACTAGGTGATGCAACACCCTGACAGACTCTAAACTTTATATTGTTTTGAAGTTTCCCGTCGACTCCGAGTGAATTTTGACATGGGGCCAGTTCCATTGGAAAGTTTATCCTCTCAGCTTACTGTGCATATGAAGAACGTCAAAAATGGAGTCCGTATGCCTCCTGTGCATCCATTTTAAGGTGGACTGCTCCTGGGCCCGAGTTGGACTCGAGTTTGAATTGGGCTCGGTCTCTAACTTCTTGTTGGTGTATTTTCTTGCCCTCCACGCCTCCAAACCCCTCTCCATGTATCTCCATGTCCTCTCCATGGTTCCTAATCATAATTAATCCATTAGTTAGCAATATACTCTCAAAATTCACATATAAAGAATTGTTCAGGAACGAGCTCACCTCTAAATTCCATTTTCGTGCTCGAGCTCTAGTAATTGGACATTGCATGTGTACCATGTGAGTGTTGTGTATATCTGCAGGAGTGATGTCCACATCATCCTCCCCCTCTTGCATTGGAGTCGTCCTCGACTCAAGCTCATCTTCTTCTCCCAAGTATGGCTTCAAATCTGAAATGTTAAATGTGGGACTAACCCCAAACTCGGGAGGCAACTCAAGTTTATATGCAGTGTCATTTATCTTCTTAAGAACCTTAAAAGGTCCAGCAGCACGTGGCATGAGTTTGGACTTTCTCAAATCCGGGAACCTATCTTTTCTCAAATGAACCCACACCAAATCATCGGGTTCCAATTTTACCTCCTTCCTACCTTTACTAGCAGCAATGCGATACTTTTCCTTCATTTTTTCAATCTGTAACTTAGTAGTTTCGTGCAACTTAAGAATAAATTCAGAACGTTGTGTAGCATCTAAGTTCACAATTTCAGTATGTGGTAAAGGTAGCAAATCAATTGGAGCACGAGGATTGAAACCATACACTACCATAAACGGACTTAACTTGGTTGTGGAGCGAATAGACCTGTTATAAGCAAACTCAATATGTGGCAAACACTCCTCCCACAACCTCAAATTGTCTTTCAAAACAGCCCGCAACATAGTAGATAAGGTACGATTAACTACCTCCGTTTGCCCATCAGTTTGTGGATGACAAGTAGTAGAAAACAACAACTTTGTTCCCAATTTATACCATAAAGTTCTCCAAAAGTGACTCAAAAACTTAGCATACCTATCAGAAACAATAGTATTGGGAACACCATGCAAACGCACAACCTCATTAAAGAAAAAATCAGCAACATGTGAAGCATTATCGGTCATGTGGCAGGGTATAAAATGAACCATTTTAGATAAACGATCAACAACCACAAAAACACTATCCCTCCCCCTCTTTGTTCTAGGCAATCCTAAAACAAAGTCAATAGAAATCCCAAGGTGCACTAGGAACTGGAATAGGCATATGAAGACCATGTGGGTTAAGTCGAGACTTAGCTTTGTTGCATGTCGTGCAACGTGAAATGTAGCGCTCCACATCACGCCTCATTCGTGGCCAAAAGAAGTAAGCGGCCAGCACATCCTCTGTCTTTTTAACACCAAAATGTCCCATCAAACCACCTCCATGCGCTTCCTGCAACAACAAAAGACGAACGGAGCTAGCTGAAACACACAGCTTGTTAGCACGGTAGAGAAGGCCTTCACGCAGCAGGAATTTTTGCCACGTTCTTCCCTCTCTACAATTTTCAAAGGCATTTTTAAAGTCCAAATCAGTAGCATATAACCTCTTTATGGTTTCCAAACCAAAGATTTTATGAGAAAGTTGGGATAGTATGGTATAACGTCTAGATAAAGCATCGGCAATCACATTGTCTTTCCCTTTCTTATGTTTAATGATGTAAGGAAATGATTCTATGAACTCAATCCATTTAGCATGACGTTTGTTCAGATTAGCTTGTCCTTTAAGATACTTCAAAGACTCATGATCTGAATGTATGACAAATTCTTTAGACCATAGGTAATGTTGCCAAGTTCGCAAGACATGCGCTAAAGCATAAAGTTCTTTGTCATATGTAGAATAATTCAGCGAAGGCCCATGCAATTTTTCACTAAAGAAGGCAACAGGTTTACCTCCTTGAATTAGCACTCCTCCAATGCCAATGCCGCTCGCGTCACATTCGAGCTCGAAGGTCTTCTCAAAATCAGGAAGTTGCAACAATGGTGCTTGTGTGAGCTTCAACTTGAGAACATCAAAAGCTTGTTGTTGTGCTGGTCCCCATCGAAACGGCACTCCATGCTTTGTCAGCTCGTGGAGAGGTGCCGCAATGGTGCTGAAATCCCGCACGAAACGCCGGTAGAAACCTGCGAGACCAAGAAAACTCCGAACCTGCGTGACCGTAGTCAGAAGTGGCCAGCTCGTGATGGCAACAATCTTTGCCTCGTCCACCTCAATGCCCTGTGAAGTAACAACATACCCAAGAAAAAACACACGATCGGTGCAAAAGGTGCACTTCTCAAGGTTACCATATAAACGTGCATCGCGCAAGACATTAAAAACAGCACGCAAATGTTCAAGATGCTCATCATATGACTTGCTGTAAATAAGGATATCATCAAAGTAAACCACCACAAATTTACCAGTGAAAGCACGTAAAACCTCATTCATCAACCTCATGAAAGTGCTGGGCGCATTAGTTAAACCAAATGGCATGACTAACCATTCATAAAGTCCGAATTTAGTTTTAAAAGCAGTTTTCCATTCATCACCTAAAGCCATACGAATCTGATGATACCCATTACGCAAATCAATCTTGGAGAAAATAACAGAACCACTCAACTCATCAAGCATGTCATCCAATCTAGGAATAGGATAGCGATAACGAATGGTTATGTTATTGATGGCTCTACAATCAACACACATGCGCCAAGTGCCATCTTTTTTTGGAACCAAAAGAACAGGAACAGAACAAGGACTAAGACTCTCACGAATGTACCCGCAGTCCAGAAGATCTTGGACGTGTCACTGAATTTCCTTAGTCTCGTCGGGGTTTGTCCTGTAGGCAGCACGGTTTGGCAAGCTCGCCCCTGGAACCAAATCAATCTTGTGCTCAATGCCTCGCACAGGTGGTAATCCAGGGGGTATCTCTGATGGAAAAACATCCATATATTCCTGCAAAAGGTTAGCAACAGAAGGTGGCAAGACAATGGATGTATCCTCAATGGAATATAAAGCATGTTTCCACACTAAAGCATAGCAAGTTCCATTAGAGGCATATAAATCATCAAGATCAAATTTAGTTGCAAGCAAAATAGGATTTTTCAACTTAATAGGTTGCTGAATTTCAGAATTGAAAACACCCTTTTGCTTAGCATTATTCTTTTTCTCCTGCTCAAATTGTACAATTTCAGTGGGACTCATAGGAAGCAACACAATTTTCTTGCCCTTATGCATGAGAATATACTTATTAGATCGACCATGGTGAATAGCATCAGTATCAAACTCCCAAGGACGTCCCAACAAAAGAGAACAAGCATCCATAGGTACCACATCAAAATCAGCAAAATCATGATAAGAACCAATGGAAAAATGTATCCTTGCTGTTTGTGTTACCTTAACTTTACCATTGTTGTTAAACCATTGAATGTGATAAGGGTGGGGATGCTCCCGTGTGGTCAAGGCAAGCTTCTTGACCACCTCAACATTCACCAAATTGTTGCAGCTACCACCATCAATGATGGTATGTACACGGCAGTCCTTGACGACGAGAAACATGTTGAAAAGGTTGTGACGTTGGCGGTTGTCGTCCTCTCGAACCGTGGCACTCAAAGCTCGCTGCACAATCAAAGTCCTATAGTTGTTTGTTGCAGATGTACCAAGAACCTCCTCAGCACCATCATCCGAACCTGAAATGTTAGTTGCAATAATATTTTCATCTTAAATATCAGAAGCACTAACATACCCACCATCAGCAGTGGCAATGATCGCCCGTTTGCTGGGGCAATCTCGTTGCATATGGCCAAGTCCCTGGCAGCGGTGGCACTTGATGTCGGAGCTGCGACTTGTCGAAGTGTTGGGTGCAGCCGCCTTTGCTGCAACACCTGGAGGCATCTGGGACTTGCTGTTATCTTGTCCCCATGATGTAGAAGGTGCGATGCTGCTGCGTACAACACCCGTGGAGGGTGGTGTAGAAGCACATACACTCGAGGAGGGCGCTGCTTTGGATGGCACCAAAAATTGTCGTGGCGTGAAGGTGTTGTTCCGCCGCTGCTGTTGGCGACCCTGCACTTCTTTTTCTGCTAACATAGCAAGTTGAAATAAACGTTGAATAGAATGATATTCCTTGTAGTCAACTATGTCCTGGATCTCATGCCGCAAGCCCCCATAAAACCTAACAATTTGGTCTTCCTGATCCTCAACTACTCCACAACGAAGCATACCTTTCTGCAACTCTTGGTAGTACTCTTGGATAGTCATGTCACCCTGATCAAAGCGTTGCAATTTCTTAAGAAGATCACGTCTATATGAAGGAGGAACAAACCTAGCGCGCATCTCTTCTTTTAACGCAGCCCATGTATGTGGTGCATTACGTGTATTGACAAGTTCATTCCACCAATTTATAGCAAAATCTTTAAACTCACTAGTGGCTTGTCTAACTCTATGTCGCTCAGGAACAAGATGAGAACTAAATTTTTGTTCTACCGTCATCTCCCAATCCAAGTAAGTCTCAGCATCATAAGATCCATAAAATGTTGGAATAGAAAACTTAATCTTAGCATAAGGATCATTATCTTGTTCAGGAGCATGAGGACGAGGTCTACCTCCCATACCTTGACGATTTCGTCGAGGGCGACGGCGCTGTTGTGCATCAACCTCATCGTTATTGAAGTCATCCTCTGTGTCGTAGTGAGCATGTGCATCACCATCAAGGATGATAGAGGGTGTAGCTTGTTGGGGAAGACGAGTCTCCATCTCGTCCAACCGTGTGGTCAGACCAGCAACACTTGTATGGAGCCTCTGAAAGGTGGCTGTTGTAGTGGTCTGGTAATTGTTGAAAGCTTCGGTCATTGCCCGCATCATGTCCTTTAGTTCCATATGGGACATGCACTCATCATCATCCAGAGGTCTAGAACCAGAGGTCTTATCCATAGGCTTCTTTCCTGTCATTGTTAGTACAAAACAGAAACGAAGACAAAAAGATCGTGAAGCACCCTATTACTACGTTCTCCGAAGTGGGTGGAAAATCGATCAGTAAGATGCGTCTTACCCCGCTCTTACAAGTTTCTTACCAGCACTGCAGGTGGCCAACGGTGACCGGTGTGAAGCAAGCAGAGAGTGGATGTGATTGCAAAGGTTACCTGTTCTGCTCGAGAGAAGGTGGAGATTGGAAGGCTCAAATGCAGTATATGTATGTGGCACACAAGCTAGTAACAGATAGCAATGCTGAATAAGTGTCCAAAGAATTTCACCTAGTTGCTGGCCTAAGAATGTATTAGAACAATTGTGGCAACAAGCAAGGGCAAGGATGAATGATGATGAACAACAAGGATAATATCAGCAAGTATCCAGCACTCACACAGAAATAGCACAACTAGAAAACCCCTTAGCCTCCTGTTTTTGTCTTGAAGCACTAGTAGAAATCAAAATCTTTTTTCTCTTTATTTTTTTTGATATTTTTTCTCAACCAGGGGCACAAGAATAGAAACAGCACCAAGTATTAGCTCAAACCGATGAAAGATGAGATCGGCACAAATTCAGGAGCGATTGGAAAAACTGGTGCTGGAACTTCGGAGTTCGAAACGAGGGCCTTCTCAATTTTTTTGTAATTTTTTCTGAAAACACAGTATGTGGACTTTTTCGAGACCTTTCAGGGAAAAAATGCGCCTCAATCGGAGTTACGAGCAAAAAGTTATGCCCGTTTTAAGGAGGATACCCCAAATCAGGTTTTGGTGGTGGTGGAAACTGCAACAGAAACGAATCGGTGGATGGAATTTTTTTTGTAGATGGCAGCGGATGGAAGAAACAAAACTGAACCAAAACAAATCTAAACCAGCAACCAGACTCAACCTAGGACACGAACTCAGAACTACGGACTCTGAAACTAAATTGTGCAAAAGGTTGAGCGGGGGTTGTAGGTTAGGGAAACTAAATTTATTTGTGGCTTTTTGTGGACGATAGGACTGAAACAAAATAAATCTAAAGAGCACACAAGTACACCTCACGGTGAACCTGGAAATCTGATACCAATTGATAGGAGTATGAGTCCTGATCTTCCGAGAGGTAGGGTAAACTTGATTGGGTGGAGATCTCGACGTTGATGATCCAAGGCTCCGAACGAACGAAACCCCGCAATCACTACACCACTGCTCCGTTGGTTATCACCCGTGTCACACGAATGACCTCGCCACGAAGGCTTATCCCTGCAGGCGCAATCAAGAACACAAGCAAGAACAGAGAAGTCGCAATCAAAACTGAATTGATCACGAATTTGGGGTCTCACAACCGATGATCGGCGAACTGTTCAATGACAGATTGTAACTAAGCAAAACCCAGCTGTTTGTGACGGTGGCTAGGGGGTATAAAGGAGGTGGAGGATGACCAGGGGGGTGCTGGGGTCGTGACCTAACCCTAAGACATGTACATAATGTACTTGGACTCGATACAAGGCCCAATGGCCCAACTAGGTGATGCAACACCCTGACAGACTCTAGACTTTATATTGTTTCAAAGTTTCCCGTCGACTCCCAGTGAATTTTGACGTGGGTCCAGTCCCATTGGAAAGTTTATCCTCTCAGCTTTCCGTGCATATGTAGAACGTCAAAAACAGAGTCCGTATGCCTCCTGTGCATCCATTTTAAGGTGGACTGCTCCTGGGCCCGAGTTGGACTCGAGTTTGAGTTGGGCTCGGTCTCTAACTTCTTGTTGGTGTATTTTCTGGCCCTCCACGCCTCCAAACCCCTCTCCATGTATCTCAATGTCCTCTCCATGGTTCCTAATCATAATTAATCCATTAGGTAGCAACATACTCTCAAAATTCACATATAAAGAATTGTTCAGGAACGAGCTCACCTCTAAATTAAATTTTCGTGCTCGAGCTCTAGTAATTGGACCTTGCATGTCTACCATGTGAGTGTTGTGTATATCTGCAGGAGTGATGTCCACATCATGTTCCCTACTCTATTGAATCTTGAAGGCGAGATTCAGTTTAAGGGTGGTATGTTTGTAACACCCTCAATTTCATATCCATGCATGCATACATATTTCATGTAGAGAAACATTTTAAAAGAAATAGAAACGGAGAAAGAATCAGAAAGATAGCCAAAAAGAGCCAAATCCAGTTTGCCGAGGTGCACTGTCGACACTTCCCGCGGCCCGTTGGTCACGTGGCGTCTTCGGAGCTCATCCCTGTGGAGGAGGTGTGGTCCGGCACTGCTGGCCACGTGGCAGGCTAGGAGCTTGCCTCTGAGGAAGGGGCGAGCTCCGGTCCCGCTGGACACGTGTTGCCTCCGAGGCTTGTCGCTGCGGGGAAGCAAAGTCCAGTACCGATGGACACGTGTCGCCTTCGGAGCTAGCCTCTACGGAGAAGCAAGGCCCAGCCCCGCGGGACACGTGTTGCCTTCGGAGCTTGCCTCGGAGGAGAGGCAAGGCCCGACCCCGCGGGACACGTGTCACTCCCGGAGCTCGCCTCCGAGAGGTCCGGTCCTGCTGGACACGTGTCACCCTCGGAGCTCACCTCCGAGAGGTCCGGTCCTGCTGGACACGTGTCATCCTCGGAGCTTACCTCCAAGGAGAAGGGAGATCTGACACCGCGGGACACGTGTCGTCCTCGGAGCTCACCTCCAAGGAGGAAGGAGGTCTAACGTTGTTGGACACATGGAAACCTCGGAGCTCGTCTCTGAGAAGAAAGGAGGTCCGACGCTACTGGACAAGCGGCACTCTCGGAGCTCGCCTCTGAGGAGAGGGGAGGACCGGCACTGACACGCGGCACTCTCGGAGCTCGCCTCTGAGGAGAGGGGAGGTCCGGCACTGACACATGGCGCCCCGGAGCTCGCCCTTGAGGAGAGGAGAGGTCCGACCCGCCAGACACATGGCGCACGCGGAGCTCGCCTCTAAGGGAGAGGGAGGTCCCGTCCGCCAGACACGTGGCGCACCCGGAGCCCGCCTCTGAGGAAAAGGGAGGCCTGGCCCTCGCTGGACACGTGGCGTCTCCGGAGCTCACCACTGCAGAGATGCGAGGTCCTTAGGCGATTTTTCTTCTGTGCGCGGGAGTACCCGATACGGAGGATACCAGCACAGTTTCCCCCACGTTGCTGCCGCACCAAATCTATTGAAGATAAGTTGTTAAGATCCAAAACAAGTTGAATAGGATTCTTATTTGAAATCCAATTGGAGTAGTAATCTTCAAACATGCCCTTGTTCATCATAAAACCCATGCAAGTCATTTAAACATGCAAGAACACGTACAGACTGGTTTGATAAAATAGCACCATAGGATTTGCATACACTGCATCTTAAGTAAAGTTTGTGCATGATGTTTGATTGCTATAATTTTGTATGTGCATGATCGTGAGTAGAAGGACAAGCTCAGGGAGCTATCTATAAAGAACTACAACACCAAGACTTCGAGACATATGAGCAACAAAAGCCACAGGAACAAGGCAAGTGCCCCTTGACCATATTGATCCCATGTTTTGAAACTGTTTTGTTTGCGAAAACTCGTATGCTTGAGTCAACTTGATGGGACACCCTTTTATAGGAGTTTACTAGTTTTGTTAACCATCCTTGTCACCGGGAAAGTTGATGAGTCAGGTATGGTCGTTTTTCCTTTTTGCTTTGCCAATCTACGGGATAAGGGAAGCAGAGATAGAACATGTCTAGCTACTGCACTCATACGAATAATGATAATGAGAACTTGATGATGATAATGAACATAGATCGGGGGAGATATAGGTAAGCTTGGTTCGTGGATATGGTAGAATGAGATGGTGGTTTACATGCTGTAGATCTAAGGACCGGTTCATGCCAGCACATGCCAGGAAAACAGTGCCACCACAAGGCCAAATATGGGTGCGGTTTAACTGACTAATTAGGTAAGTTACTAGATTGTTATGGACCGTGGAAGGCGCGGGGAATGGGAGTCGAGAGAGGACTGCCCTGGGAACTGCATGGCACAAGAGGGGGCCCGTAGGTGGGCGAATGGTGATTCGAGCCTGCTGGTGAAACCTTAGTGAGTCCATACATCTAGTAGCCCCTTTGTAAAGGCTATTTTTTGTACTCTTGACCATACACCGACGGTTGTGTACTGGTATAATGGAGGTTCTGCAGTCGCCACTGGGTGACGAAATCACAAACTTGTGGGTAAAGTGGTGCCACCTCTGCAGAGTGTAAAACTATCATGATAGCCGTGCTTACGGTCACAAGCGCCTGGCCAACTCACATGATTAGAGGAAAACTTGGGATGGATGGTTTGGGATGGATGGTTATCGGGATGGTTATTGGTATGGTTATTGGTTTGATTATGGTATGGTCTTTGGGATTGGTTTCGGGACTGTTGAGTCATGACAATGAGTTTGGTTTCGGATCAAACGAATATGAGATAAATATGAGATGGATATGAATATGAGATGGTTATTATGAGGACGAGGTGAAGTTGAGAAAGGTTAATAGCTGGTTGAGACATGATAAGTGGTGAATTATGATGGAGGTATGTTGCTGTTTTACTTGGATATGTTGGGATTAAATTCACTTAAAGATAGTTGCTGTTTTTACCATGTTTGTGAAATAAACTTTGCTTTCTGCAATGAGCCTTTTTATTCCTACTTTGTTGTAAGCTACATGTCATACTTTTCCGCACTTGCTGAGTAGAACATGTACTCACCCTTGCATTATCATACAAACGTCGACAACAGGAGAGGAGTACTTCGAAGACCATGTGGAGTACTAGGCGTACGATCTACCGTCAACTTGCCTGTGGAATGAAGTTGAAGATGGAGCCACTATCATGCTTAGTTTGTTTCCGCTATCGTTTAGAGACTTCCGCTGCTAAAATAAGTTAGAAACTTCCACTACAAGAATAAGTTAGAGATTGATGTAATAAAGTACTTAAACCCTATTATTCGTGGTTATATTCTGAATTCAGTTTGTGGATTACATGTGTATGTGTGATGAACATCCTGGGCACAAATATGCATTAGCTGGGTTCCGTTTTCACGGGACCAGACGTCACAATAGCCACAGGAACGGTTTGGTGTGCAGGATATGTTCACCATGTCATTCCAAATGTAATCGAAGATATCAAATATTCTCCTGTAACACTCCAAAATCTTGTTAAGACCCAAAATCATGTTAAGAGGGGAATTTAAAAAATTTTGGACGTGTTGCATGTTTTGCAACAATTTAAATTCAAACTGGAATTCAAATTAAACTCAAAACAGAAAAGAAATAGAAAAAGAAAAAGGAAAACAGAAAAAAAACCGGCCAGTGGGCCAAAACCCACCAGCCGGCCCACCCTGCCCCCGCGCCAGCCCGCAGCCGCGCGCCCGCGCTCTCTCTCTCTCAGACAGGTGGGACCCACCTGTCATCCCTAATCCCCGATCGTCCGAAACTCGGACTGTTCACCCGCGCGCGCGCGATCGCGACCGACCGGATTTCCGGCCGAATTCTGGTTCCGGAGGACTCCCACTCGATCTAAACTAACCCACCGCCCTCCCCCGTCTATAAAAACCCCGACCTCGTTCTGTTTTTCCCACGCGATCCGCCGTTTTTACTCCGGTGAGAACCCGAGTGTTCACATGGACGCCGCAGTACGAGACGAGTTTTCAGGAGTTAAAGAAGAGATTGACAACAGCCTCAGTGTTGGTTATGCCAGATATGCAGAAGAATTTCACAGTGTACTGCGATGCCTCTGGAAACGGGTTGGGATGTGTTCTCATGCAAGAAGGGCATGTCGTGGCATATGCATCCCGGCAGCTTCGGAAGCACGAGAAAAACTATCCTACGCATGACTTAGAACTAGCCGCAGTGGTACACGCGTTGAAAATTTGGCGACACTATTTGATGGGGAAGAGGACAGAGATATATACGGATCATAAGAGTTTGAAGTACATTTTTACACAGCCAGATCTCAACCTCAGACAAAGAAGATGGTTAGAGCTAATCAATGACTTTGATGTGGGCATCAACTATCATCCTGGGAAGGCAAACGTCGTGGCCGATGCTTTAAGTCGGAAAGTGCAGGTCAATAAGTTGGGCATGAAGGACATGCCTGCAGAATTGAAGGACGAGGTTATAAGGCTCAATCTATGCCTGTTAAATAGTGGGGAAGCCATCGCCATGGAAGTGGACTCCACACTCGAGCAAGAAATTCGCGAGGGTCAAAAGAATGACGAGAAGATACAAGAGATCAGACAACTCATCAAGGAAAATAAAGCTCCTGGTTTCAGAGAGGATGAACAAGGAACGGTGTGGCACGGGAAAAGAATCTGTGTGCCTAAAGTAAAGGAGATTCGTGAATTGATTTTGAAGGAGGCTCACGATTCTGACTATTCCATTCATCCTGGGAGTACGAAGATGTACCAGGACCTCAAGAGCAGGTATTGGTGGTATGGCATGAAGCGAGATGTCGAGGAACATGTTGCTCTATGTGACACATGTCAGTTGGTGAAAGCAGAACATCAACGACCCGCGGGATTATTGCAACCACTCAAAGTGCCTGAATGGAAATGGGAAGAAATCGGTATGGATTTCATAGTGGGAGCTCCTAGGACCCAATCAGGATATGATTCAATATGGGTCATCATTGACAGGCTAACCAAGGTAGCTCATTTGATTCCCGTGAAAGAAAGCTACAGCGGATCCAAATTGGCAGAATTGTACATGTCAAGGATCGTGTGTTACCATGGAGTGCCAAAGAAGATCGTGTCGGATCGAGGGACACAGTTCACCTCAAGGTTCTGGCAGAAGTTGCACGAAACCATGGGAACCCATCTGAACTTTAGTTCTGCCTATCATCCCCAAACTGACGGGCAGACGGAGAGAACCAATCAGATCCTTGAAGATATGCTGAGGGCATGTGCACTCAAAAACAATCGGAGTTGGGACAAGAACTTATCGTATGCGGAGTTTTCCTATAACAACAGCTATCAAGCTAGTATGAAGATGTCACCGTTTGAAGCCTTGTACGGGAGGAAGTGCAGAACTCCCCTATTTTGGAACCAAAAGGGGGAAAGTAAAGTGTTTGGTCCAGAAGTACTACAAGAAGCCGAGGCGAAGGTGAGGGAAATTCGCAACAATTTGAGGATAGCACAGACACGCCAAAAGAGCTATGCCGATGTACGAAGAAGAGAGCTCGTTTTCAACGTGGGAGACTATGTCTATCTCAAGGTGTCCCCTATCAGAGGACTTCGTTGGTTCAAGGTAAAAGGGAAGTTGTCACCTCGATACATCGGACCCTTTCAAGTTCTGGAAAGGAAAGGCGAAGTGGCGTATCAACTAGAGTTACCGGCTCGTCTATCGGATGTGCACGATGTGTTCCATGTGTCACAACTCAAGAAATGCCTGAGAACGCCTGAAGAGGTGTTACCCATGAATGAAGTGGACGTAGCTGAGGATTTGTCTTATGCCGAGCAACCGTACAAGATTTTGGAGACAATGGAACGCCTCACCAGAAATAAAAGAATCCGGATGTGCAAGGTGCAGTGGAAGCATCACTCAGAAGAGGAAGCCACCTAGCAGCGGGAGATGAGCTCAAGGCACAATTTCCGGAATTGTTTTCTTAGAACCACCAATCTCGAGGACGAGATTTCTTTTAAGGGGGGTAGAGCTGTAACACCCCAAAATCTTGTTAAGACCCAAAATCATGTTAAGAGGGGAATTTAAAATTTTTTGGACGTGTTGCATATTTTGCAACAATTTAAATTCAAACTGGAATTCAAATTAAACTCAAAACAGAAAAGAAATAGAAAAAGTAAAAGGAAAACAGAAAAAAAACGGCCAGTGGGCCGAAACCCACCAGCCGGCCCACCCTGCCCCCGCGCCAGCCCGCAGCCACGCGCCCGCGCTCTCTCTCTCAGACAGGTGGGACCCACCTATCATCTCTAACCCCCGATCGTCCGAAACTCGGACTGTTCACCCGCGCGCGCGCGATCGCAACCGACCGGATTTCTGACCGAATTCTGG
Organism: Neostapfia colusana; assembly: GCA_030760725.1. Lineage (NCBI taxonomy): Eukaryota > Viridiplantae > Streptophyta > Magnoliopsida > Poales > Poaceae > Neostapfia > Neostapfia colusana. The sequence continues at coordinate 27,102,683 of JASWHV010000011.1, forward strand.
TTCCGGAGGACTCCCACTCGATCTAAACAAACCCACCGCCCTCCCCCGTCTATAAGAACCCCGGCCTCGTTCTGCTTTTCCCACGCGATCCGCCGTTTTTACTCCGGTGAGAACCCGAGCCTTCTCCGGCGAATTCTGGCCAATCTACGCTCGGAAATTCCGATCTAACTCGCTAGTCTTGATCCACCGCCTCCGGGGAACCCTGCAGGTGCAGAAAACTCGGTGACTTGCGGTTCAAACACAGCGCCGACGAGCTTCGCCGTGGTTTCACTTCGGACCTCATCGCCGACCGCCTTCCAGGACCTCCGAGCTCAAGAAAACCCCCGAGGTGAGATCCCCGACCTCCCCTCCACCGATCTATGCCATAAAATCACAGTTCTAGGAAGAATTCCCGAAGATCCGAAACTCTCCGGCGAGATCGCCGCCTCCCGCCGCCGTGCGCCGCCGGGCAGCGCCGCCTGCGCTCGGTTAGAGCGACGTGGCCGCTTGTGCGCCATTTATTTTTAATCGCACAGTAGAGTTTAAATCCCCGCGTACCGGTTCGATGTTATAATCTCAGCCGTCGGTTTAAAATCGGACGGTCCACGTCAGCCCAGCGTTATAAAGACTGGAAATCTTACGTGCTACCCCCTGGGGTTCTCGGGAAATAAGAGCTAGCGCCGGAAACTTCTGATCTAGCCCCTGGAACTTCAGAAAATCATGTAAATTCATTTAAAAATCAGTTTTAGTCCCTGGACTTAATAAAAATTAGGAAAAACTCCTCTGTTATGTATAGCTAGACCCCTGAAAATTTTTAAAATAATATTATACACCCTGTAGTGGGGTGAGTTTACCTTTTTAGCCCTGTTTAATGTTTAATTTAGGAAATTGAATATGTGGCTAGTGTTTAAAATTTAAAAAGTGGGATAAACATATTGTCAAAATTAAATTAAAAACTTTCTCAGTATTTAGAAAACTTTGGAGTGAGATAAAAATATATTTTGGGCTGAAATGAATCTGTTTAATTTATTATTCACATTTAGGGACACATTTTTAAGTAAAGAATAGTTCAGGAAAATAGGGAAAATAATTGTAAAATAGTTTACATCAGAGGAAAAAGGTCCAAAATATATTAGTAAATATTTTAGATCAGAACCTATTCTGTTTAGATGATGTGTCTTATTATTTTCATAATAAAGTTCACATTTAGGCATAGGAAATAAATCTCAAAATATAGCAACTAGTAAATGATAAATGGAGTTCTAAAATCCAAAGAATTCAGTTTAGGGTTGGTGGAAATTCTGAAGACACATATGGAGAAGGAAACTACCTTTCATGCATACTTGGTAGCTAAAAGGTGTAGTATTTGAATATAAGGAATTTATTTAAATTGGAAACTCATATATATAGTATGTAAGTATAAATGTGAACACAAAAGTAGGAATCATATACACATGATTAAAAGTGCATGCAAGCCACAAATCAACACACATAGAATAACCACAACACATATAATTGTGAATGACTTTCATAAATGTGAATGTGTGGTTTGTATGAAGTGGAAGTGTGAACTATGTCTTATGGATTGTTGTTTTTCTTTTGCTATGTGTGATGGTATGATGTAGAACCTGCTCAAGAGCAAGTTATTCCTTTCCAAGATCAGGACTACCCATTTCAAGAGCAGCAGGAAGGAGGCAAGTGTCCTTGACCACTTTGATCCTATGCTAGGATGTGTAGCTAGCATTATTTGCATTGTCAATTGAAATATGAAACCCGTGCTAGGAAGTTTCCCTAGAATTGATTACCTTGTTTCCTTGTAGCTTGGAACCTCAGTGGCCCCACGCTCGTCGGGAATCCCTTTGTAAAGGCTTCGTAGTGATCTCCTGGCTACACACCTGGGAAGTGTGAATGTGGTTCGTAGCCACTGGCATAATGGAGGTTCCTTTAGTCCACCCGGCAACGGGGGATGAAATCACTACATATGGGTACAGTGGTACAAACTCTGCAGAGTCAAAACTGTCATGACAGCCGTGCTCATGGTCAAGAGCGGCTTGGACTTATTCATGATTAGAGGATTGATAGTTTTGGAAGTTGTGGATGTTAAGCGGGGAGCTTAACATTGGAAATGATGTTATGGTTATTGGATTATGATGATGGGATGGGAGATTGGGACCATTTCACCTGTGTAGTAATGTTGGTGCTTAATAAGCTAAGGTGATAGGTATTAGTTGCGTAGTGCTTTAACCATGAGTTCAACCTCTACTTGTTCTAGCTATGCATGATATAAATTTCCCACACTTGCTGAGTACCATTGGTACTCAACCTTGCATATTTTGTTGGTTTATATTGCTTCTCAGGTCAAGATAATGAGGTGGTGTATAAAGACCAAGACTTTGGACCTGAAGAAGGTTTCTAGGTTCATGGAGACCCCCGTGCAACTCCTGTGATGGAGCCCTCAAGAATAATATTCCGCTGCTAGTTTATTTACTTGTGATGAACTTATTATTGTCCATCGAGACATTTGCTATGTAAGACTGATTTATATTCGACACCTGGCTTGTAATAAATGATGCTTCACTATTTGTCATCACATGTATGAGAAAATGATCCTGGCATACATGTGATATTCACTTGGTTGTTCTTCGGAAAAACTGGGTGTGACATCTCCTCCTGCTTATTACTTTCATCAAGGTTCTCAAGTAACCTTGGACACTCCCGGCATCTCCATCCTTTGGAGCAATGGTCTTCCGGAGCACTCTGTTGAGAACAATGAAGAAGGGCTTCATGTTCTTGGTTGAGGGAGGATTGAATGGGAGTCGACTATCATAGAGGAATTCCATCTTGTCCTTCTCCAAAACTCCATGATTATGAATCACAATCTCATCATTGCCGGTGTCCTCAAGGTGCAGCAGTCTAGAAAACTCAGTATAAGAAATTGTGTACTTGGATCCATGTATCATCCAAGTCACTTTGTCTTTTCCATCGTGGGCAAAGTGGCAAGTTGCATAGAACTGGGTGATGATCTCATCATTCCAGTTGTATCTGAAGGAGAGCAAGTCCTTGAGTCCGTGTCTCTCTGCAGCCTCTATTACCTCCTCAATGGCTTCACAGCTCTTCCTTTCAATGTATGTCTAGTCGATCCATTGACTGCGGACCACAGGAGTCTTCATTTGGAGGTACACCGAACTGTAATAGTCCGAGTGAAAGTTGCTCCAAAATCTTTTGTCTACTGCCTTTTTGCCAGAGCTGTAGGCGTCAACCTTCCTCAGGTTCCATGCCACATCACTCCCCTTGCCATTGAACTTCTCCTCCGAGGGATCCCTATTTCCCTGCCTTGGAGCTGTCATCTTAAGGGGACCAATTGGGCCGGAAGCAAGCCCCTTTTTCTTGCCCTTGGTTTGGTGTTGAGCCGCCAAGCTAGAATAAGCCATATTTTCTCTTGAAGCTGGTCTCTTGATTGTAACCTTTCGGCGAACCCTAGGTGGGGTGAGCGAGGGCTCAGCAGCATGATCTTGTCTCCTTTTGGAGCGAGACTCTGGAATATGCGACATCACATCTTGATCTTGATCCATCTCGGCCTCAAAGTCGGAGAGATTCTCATTCGATCCCGACATGATTTCTAACAAGGAAGATATAAAGGATATGAAAAATCAAGGATGACAAGGGATTGCATTGAATTGACATAAGCTAAGATTCTGATCAGGGCATACCGGACTAGTCCTGTGTTCAGGGTCGGACTAGTCCGGAGTACCAGACTTGTCCGCCCTAATAACGGACTAGTCCGTTATGAGGCTGCTCAAGCCCTAACTTGTCGAAATTTGAGGTTATTCAATGCAAATATAATCTAGGGTACATGGAATACATCAATAGGGCATGTATTTACTGGAGTAGCTAAGCTAATTGAGCAAAAACAAGGAAAATCGAAGGTTCTAGGGTTTGGAGAGAAGTTTACCAAATCATTCGATTCGAGGCGTTTGAAGGAGTTCTTGATGCGGACTAGTCCGGGGTCTTCGATCCCTTTGCAGTGGGGATCAATTCCCACTGAGATTTGGGTGGTTTTGATGGAGAAATCTTAAATCCGCATTGGGAGCACTTGAGTGAGGAGAGAGAGTGTTGGAGGGGTTGTGAGGATGAAGAAGATTAGGTCTGAGCCGGCCCTAGAGTTATGGAGTCGAAATATCGGACTAGTCCGTGGTCGAACCGGACTAGTCCGAACTAGCGGACCAAGTGCGGACTAGTCCGGGGTGACCACGGACTAGTCCGTGGTTCCTTGTACAGAAATGTAATATATATATAAATATATATATATATATATATTCTCAAAGGTTTCTATTAAGGAATAGGGGACAAAGACACACAGATATTCTTGATGAATATGATTAGTAAACATACAACAATCAAGCTATGATCATAATTCATCAAGATCAAGTAACTAACATAGTTTTTAGGAGAAAAATAGAGAGAGATGATTTTTCAACACAATTAGCATGATTTTGAGGATGGCATACAGGTATGCAAGTTTTCAAGCCATGTTTCGAGCATCAAGGATATTTAGTTCATTTTGGAGCTCACGAAAGCGTTTTTCATCAAGTGGCTTGGTAAAGATATCGGCTAGCTGTTTTTCAATGTTGACATGGGAAATGGCTATGTCTCCTTTCATTTGAGTGATCTCTCAAAAAATGATGTCGGATATCTATGTGTTTGGTTCTAGAGTGCTCAATAGGGTTATGGGCAATTTTAATTGCACTCCCATTGTCACAAAGGAGTGGAATACGACTCATATTGTAACTGTAATCACTTAGAGTTTGTCGCATCCAAAGGAGTTGTGCACAACAACTCCCAGCTGAAACATACTCCGCTTCGGCCGTGGATAAGGCAATTGAATTTTGTTTCTTGGAGGACCAAGAAACTAAGGATCTACCTAGGAATTGGCAAGTACCAGAAGTACTTTTTCTATCTACCTTGCATCCGGCATAATCTGCATCAGAGTATCCAATGAGATTGTATTTTGAACCTTTGGGATACCAAAGACCTAGGTTGGGTGTATGAACTAAATATCTCAAGATCCTCTTAACGGCTGTCAAATGACATTCCTTAGGATTGGCTTGAAACCTTGCAAACAAACATACACTCAATATGATATCAGGCCTAGATTCACATAAATAAAGTAAGTATCCAATCATGGAACGATATACCTTTTGATCCACATTTGGTCCATCCTCATTGAGATCCAAGTGTCCATATGTCGCCATGGGAGTCTTTATGGGCCTTGCTTTGTCCATTCCAAACTCCTTGAGAATGTCTTGAGTGTACTTTGTTTGGCCTATGAACGTCCCGTCCTTTTGTTGCTTCACTTGGAATCCCAAAAAGTACCTCAACTCTCTCATCATGGACATCTCGAATCTATCTATCATAATCTTACTAATTCTTGACAAAAGGATTTGTTAGTTGAACCAAACATAATATCGTCAACATAGATTTGGCAAATGAAGAGATCATCATCAAAGTGTTTAGTGAACAAGGTGTAATCAGCTTTTCCAATCTTGAAGTCATTTTCAATCAAAAAAATCTCTAAGGCACTCATACCAAGCTCTAGGAGCTTGTTTGAGGCCATAGAGAGCCTTACGCAGTTTGAACACATAGTCGAGGTGCTCTTGATCTTCAAAACCGGGTGGTTGCTCCACGTACACCACCTCCTTTATCGGTCCGTTGGGAAAGGCGCTTTTTACGTCCATTTGATAAAGCTTGAAATCATGGTGAGTAGCATATGCAAGTAATATAAGAATCAATTCAAGCCTAGCTACGGGAGCAAAAGTCTCGTCGAAATACAAACCTTCGACTTGTGAGTACCCTTTTGCCACAAGTCGTGCCTTGTTCCTTGTTACCACTCCATGTTCGTCTTGCTTGTTGCGGAAGACCCATTTAGTGTCGACGACGTTGGACTTGGGTCTTTCAACAAGCTCCCGCACTTCATTCCTTTTGAAGTTGTTCAATTCTTCTTGCATTGCCATCACTCAATCCGGATCTTTTAATTCATCCTCAACCCTGTATGGTTCCAAAGAAGATACAAAAGAACAGTGTTCACAAAAATTAGCTATGCAAGATCGAGTTATTACTCCCTTTTGGATTTCACCGATTATGTTATCGACGGGATTATCTCTCTGGATGCTTTGGTGTACTCTTGGACGTGGCACTTGTGGTCTTGAATCTTCATTATCATCTTCTTCTCCCCCTGGATAGTTGCCCTCATAGATGTTTTGATCTTCTTGATTTTCTTGAGGTTGATCTAGTATGGAAGCTCCCCCTTGATCATTTTCCTCCACCTGTGGTTCATTTTCTTCATTCGCATTTGAAGGTGGCACTTGTGGTCGAACATCGCCCAATGCCATTCTTCTCAATGCTTCACATGGAGCTTCTTCTTGATCTAGCACATATTGATCAACTTGCTCTTCTTGAGAGCCGTTAGTTTCATCAAACACTACGTCATGTGCTACTTCAACAAGTCCGGAGGTTTTGTTGAAGACACGATAAGCACAGGAGTTCGAATCATAGCCAAGTAAGAAACCTTCATCGGACTTCAAAGCAAACTTCGAAGCCCTTGGCTTCTTGTTTAAAATATAACATTTTGAACCAAAAACTCGAAAATATGAAATATTCGGCTTGTTACCCGTGAGTAGTTCCTATGAAGATTTCTTGAGCAACCGATGAAGATATAGTCGATTTATGGCGTGACAAGTGTAACACCCCAAAATTTTGATTCAAAACCCTAAATCATGTTAAGAGGGGGATTTAAAAATTTTTGGACGTGTTGCATGTTTTGCAAAAATTCAAATTTAAACTGGAATTCAAATCAAACTCAAATCAGAAAAGAAATAGAAAAAGAAAAAGAGAAAACAGAAAAAAAAAACCGGCCAGTGGGCCGAAACCCACCAGCCGGCCCACCCTGCCCCGCGCCAGCCCGCAGCCGCGCGCCCACGCTCTCTCTCTCAGACAGGTGGGGCCCACCTGTCATCCCTAACCCCCGATCGTCCGAAACTCGGACTGTTCACTCGCGCGCGCAATCGCAACCGACCGGATTTCCGGCCGAATTCTGGTTCCAGAGGACCCCCACTCGATCTAAACAAACCCGCCGCCCTCCCCCGTCTATAAAAACCCCGGCCTCGTTCTGTTTTTCCCACGCGATCGCCGATTTTTCCTCCGGTGAGAACCGAGACTTCTCCGACGAATTCTGGCCGATCTAAGCTCGGAAATTCCGATCTAACTCGCTGGTCTTGATCCACCGCCTCCGGGGAACCTTGCAGGTGCAGAAAACTCGGTGACTTGCGGTGTAAACACAGCGCCGACGAGCTTCGCCGTGGTTTCGCCTCGGACCTCGTCGCTGATCACCTTCCAGGACCTCCGAGCTCAAGAAAACCCCCGAGGTGAGAGCCCCTACCTCCCCTCTACCGATCTATGCCATAAAATCACAGTTCTAGGAAGAATTTCTGAAGATCCGAAAGTTTCTGGCAAGATCGCCGCTTCCCGCCGCCGTGCGCCGCCGGCAGCGCCGCCCGCGCTCGATCAGAGCGACGTGGCCGCTTGTGCGCCGTTTATTTTAAATCGCACGATAGGGTTTAAATCCCCGCGTACCGGTTCGATGTTATAATCTCAGCCGTCGGTTTAAAATCGAACGGTCCACATCAGCCCCGCGTTATAAAGACTGGAAATCTTACGTGCTACTCCCTGGGGTTCTCGGGAAATAAGAGCTAGCCCCGGAAACTTCTGATCTAGCCCCTGGAACTCTAGAAAATCATGTAAATTCATTTAAAAATCAGTTTTAACCCCTGGACTTAATAAAAATTAGGAAAAACACCTCTGATAAGTGTAGCTAGACCCCTGAGAATTCTGAAAATAATATTATAGACCCTGTAGTGGGGTAAGTTTAACTTTTTAGCCCTGTTTAGTATTTAATTTAGGAAATTGAATATGTGGCTAGTGTTTAAAAATTAAAAAGTGGGACAAACATATTGTCATAATTAAATTAAAAACTTTCTCAGTAATTAGAAAACTTTGGAGTGAGATAAAAATATATTTTGGGCTGAAATGAATCTGTTTAATTTATTATTCACATTTAGGGACACATTTTTAAGTAAAGAATTGTTCTAGAAAATAGGGAAAATAATTGTAAAATAGTTTACATCAGAGGTAAAGGTCAAAAATATATTAGTAAATACTTTAGATCAGAACCTATTCTGTTTAGATGTTGTATTTTGTTATTTTCATAATAAAGCTCACATTTAGGCATAGGGAATAAATCTGAAAATATAGCAACTAGTAAAGGATAAATGGAGTTCTAAAATCCAAAGAGTTCAGTTTAGGGTTGGTAGAAATTATGAAGACACATATGGAGAAGGAAAATACCTTTCATGCTTATTTGGTAGTTAAAAGGTGTAGTAATTGAATATAAGAAATTTATTTAAATTGGAAACTCATATATATAGTATGTAAGTATAAATGTGAACACAAAAGTAGGAGTCATATACATATGATTAAAAGTGCATGCACTCCACAAATCAACACACATAATGGTGAATGACTTTCATAAATGTGAATGTGTGGTTTGTATGAAATAGAAGTGTGAACTATGTCTTATGGATTGTTGTTTTTCTTTTGCTATGTGTGATGGTATGATGTAGAACCTGCTCAAGAGCAAGTTATTCCTTTCCAAGACCAGGACTACCCATTTCAAGAGCAGCAAGAAGGAGGCAAGTGTCCTTGACCACTTTGATCCTATGCTAGGATGTGTAGCTAGAGTTATTTGCATTGTCAATTTAAATATGAAACCCATGATATGAAGTTTTACTAGAATTGCATTACCTTGTTTCCTTGTAGTTTGGGTTGGGATTTATTTTATCATTTATTCATATTACATATGCTTAGCCATGCTTAGAATGGGATATTTGGATATGAGATCATCAGTTTAGTTTACCATACTCTTGAATGAGATATTGTGAGTTATGTAGAGGTAGGGATCAAGGCAAGTTGGATGTTTTGGTTGTGTGTTGGGCGCACGAGACTCGGGTTTGTGTTCAGTACTTGCCTGGATCCTAAGGACCGGTTCATGGAGCATGTAACCTGGCTTTACAGTGCCAACCACATGCTGAGATGGGGCAGCTTGGCCAATTAATTAGGTGTATCCCCGGCGTAGTATGGGTGTGTTGGATGGTGCGGGGAATAGGTGTCAGCTGGACTACCATATGAACCGCAAGGCTCAAGAGGGGGCCACTGCAGCGGGGTTGGAGCCTCTTGTATGCTGTTAGGGGTGAAACCTCAGTGGGCCCACGCTCGTCGGGAATCCCTTTGTAAAGGCTTCGTAGTGATCTCCTAGCTACACACCTGGGAAGTGTGAATGTGGTTCGTAGCCACTGGCATAATGGAGGTTCTTTTAGTCCACCCGGCAACGGGGGATGAAATCACTACATGTGGGTACAGTGGTACAAACTCTGCAGAGTCAAAACTGTCATGACAGCCGTGCTCACGGTCAAGAGCGGCTTGGACTTATTCATGATTAGAGGAGTGATGGTTTTGGAAGTTGTGGATGTTAAGCGGGGAGCTTAACATTGGAAATGATGTTATGGTTATTTGATTATGATGATGGTATGGGAGCTTGGGACCATTTCACTTGTGTAGTAATGTAGGTGCCTAATAAGCTAAGGTGATAGGTATTAATTGCGTAGTGCTTTAACCATGAGTTCAACCTCTCCTTGTTCTAGCCATGCATGACATAATTTTCCCACACTTGCTGAGTACCATTGGTACTCAACCTTGCATATTTTGTGGTTTATATTGCTGCTCAGGTCAAGATAATGAGGTGGTGTATAATGACCAAGACTTTGGAACCGAAGAAGGTTTCTAGGTTCATGGAGACCCCCGGGCAACGCCTGTGACGGAGCCCTCAAGAATAATATTCCGCTGCTAGTTTATTTACTTGTGATAAACTTATTATTGTCCATCGAGACATTTGCTATGTAAGACTTATTTATATTCGACACCTGGCTTGTAATAAATGATGCTTCACTATTTGTCATCACATGTATGAGAAAATGATCCTGACATACATGTGATATTCACTCGGTTGTTCTTCGGAAAAACCGGGTGTGACAGAAGTGGTATCAGAGCCAAGGTTGCCCATAGGAACGTGGACCTAGGTAGAAATGGACGTATTTAAGGGCCCTATTTTCTTAAAAACTATTTTACAAGGTGTGTGTTGAAAAGTGTTATTTAATGAAGTCACTTTCTTCATCTTACCCCAATTTTCATTCAAAATAGGATTTTTGTTTAAAAGTTTATCTAACCTAAGTATAAATGCTTTTTGTTTTTAGATGGTTCGCATGATTCGCACCGCTCGCAAGTCCACAAGAGGGAGAGTTCCCGTAGTTGCCCTTGCCGAGAGAGAGGAGAGCCGTCCGGTGACGTACCTTTCCTACGGATTGGCAGTAGGAGGCTTATTGCGCCGTCTTCAGCGTATGCTCGAAGCCACCGGCAATACGGGCAAGCTAATCATCCACTATAACTCCACCAGGACCATCCGTGAGAAGAGGGAAGAATGGAGTTCAGAGATGAGGATCATACACGAAAATCAGCTGCTTAAGATTCACCACTCTCCAGCTTGTAGAGCGACACAGGTCGATGCGGAGAAAGATGTAACCGTGAGGCCATCACCTGCCAGAGTCACATCTATCGTCGCCATTTGGACAAAACTGAGTACATGTATGTCCTCCAACGTGAGAGTGGTACCACGGAGTACAAGTACCCGCCGGTGCAGCAAGGGACTTCTCATGAGCACATGGACTTGTGCTTGGAAGATGCTGCTATGCTCAGCACCCGACGTGGTAGTTGGTAAGTTTCCTGCCAATTTACACCTTGCAACCCTGCTGTTTGATTCTGGTGCTACCCACTCGTTCGTTGCTCAAGGGTTTGTTAAGAAGCATGACCTAGCAACCACACAAATGAACAATATGCTAGCTGTAAACTCTCCAAGTGGAGAAATAAGGACAAGACAAGTGTGTCCCAAAGTGAACCTAGACATTAATGGGCTAGTATTTACTGCTAACCTCATAGTGATAGATTCACTGAGAATAGATATTATTTTGGGTATGGATTGGTTGACCAAACATAAAGGAATCATCCATTGTTCGACCAGAACGGTGGAACTAACTCACCCTAGTGGCACAAGAGTAAAGTTCATAACAATACACGAGCCTAGGAGGGACATTAAATTAAATCAAGTTGAGGTGAAAGTTGAGGAAATCAGGACCATCAGGGAATATCTAGATGTTTTTCTGGAGGAGTTGCCAGGTATGCCTCCCGATCGTGAAGTGGAATTCGCAATTGAGCTAGTACCTAGAACCGCCCCGATATACAATAGACCTTATCGGATGGACTCCAAGCAGCTGGAAGAACTCAAGGATCATTTGAGAGAATAGTCGGAGAAGGGGTATATTCGTCCTAGTTCCTCACCATGGGGGGCTCCGGTGATATTTGTGCCCAAGAAGGACGGAACCCAAAGGTTATGCATGGATTACCGTGCCTTGAATGAGGTAACCATCAAGAACAAGTACCCATTACCCCGCATTGAAGACTTGTTCGATCAGTTGAGGGGAGCTTGTGTGTTCTCGAAAATTGATCTCAGGTCGGGATACCACCAACTCAAGATAAGGCAATCTGATATTCCCAAGACAGCTTTCGTATCTCGGTCTGGGCTGTATGAATACACCGTCATGCCTTTCGGGCTAACTAATGCCCCGACATACTTCATGTATCTCATGAACAAGGTATTCATGGAATATCTGGACAAATTTGTGGTGGTTTTCATAGATGACATTCTCGTCTTCTCCAAAGATGAAGAAGAACATGAGAAACATCTAAGGTTGGTATTGCAGAGGCTAAGAGAACATCAACTATATGCCAAGTTAAGTAAGTGTAAGTTTTGGCTGAAGAGAGTTCCCTTCTTAGGACATATAATCTCGGAGGGGGGAATCTACGTGGATTCTGCCAAAATTGAGGATGTACAGAAGTGGAAGACCCCTGAAAATGTCGGGGAAGTTCGAAGCTTTTTGGGATTGGCTGGATACTATCGACGGTTTATTGAGGGATTCTCCAAGATCTCGAGACCTCTCACCAAACTGTTGGAGAAGGGAATCACATTCACATGGACGCCGCAGTGCGAGAAGAGTTTTCAGGAGTTAAAGGAAAGATTGACAACAGCTCCAGTGCTGGTTATGCCAGATATGCAAAAGAGCTTCACGGTGTACTGCGATGCCTCTGGAAACGGGTTGGGATGTGTTCTCATGCAAGAAGGGCATGTCGTGGCTTATGCATCCCGGCAGCTTCGGAAGCACGAGAAGAACTATCCTACACATGACCTAGAACTAGCCGCAGTGGTACACGCATTGAAAATTTGGCGGCACTATTTGATGGGGAAGAGGACCGAGATATATACGGATCATAAGAGTTTGAAGTACATATTCACACAGCCAGATCTCAACCTCAGACAAAGGAGATGGTTAGAGCTAATCAATGACTTTGATGTAGGTATCAATTATCATCCTGGGAAAGCAAACGTCGTGGCCGATGCTTTGAGTCGGAAAGTGCAGGTCAATAAGTTGAGCTTGAAGGACATGCCTGCAGAATTGAAGGATGAGGCTATAAGGCTCAATCTATGCCTTGTGAATAGTGGTGAAGCCATCGCCATGGAAGTGGACTCCACACTAGAGCAAGACATCCGCGAAGGTCAAAAGAATGACGAGAAGATACAAGAGATCAGACAACTCATCAAGGAAAATAAAGCTCCTGGTTTTAGAGAGGATGAACAAGGAACGGTGTGGCACGGGAAAAGAATCTGTGTGCCAGAAGTAAAGGAGATCCGTGAATTGATTTTGAAGGAGGCTCATGATTCCGACTATTCCATTCATCCTGGGAGTACGAAGATGTACCAGGACCTCAAGAGCAGGTATTGGTGGTATGGCATGAAGCGAGATGTCGTGGAACATGTTGCCCTATGTGACACATGTCAGTTGGTGAAAGCAGAACATCAACGACCCGCGGGATTATTGCAACCACTCAAAGTGCCTGAATGGAAATGGGAAGAAATCAGCATGGATTTCATCGTGGGATTGCCTAGGACCCAATCAGGATATGATTCGATATGGGTCATCATTGATAGGCTAACAAAGGTAGCTCATTTCATCCCCGTGAAGGAAAGCTACAGCGGAGCCAAATTGGCAGAATTGTACATGTCAAGGATCGTGTGTTACCACGGAGTGCCAAAGAAGATTGTGTCGGATCGAGGGACACAGTTCACCTCAAGGTTCTGGCAGAAGTTGCACGAAACCATGGGAACCCATCTTAACTTTAGTTCTGCCTATCATCCCCAAACTGCTGGGCAGACAGAAAGAACCAATCAGATCCTTGAAGATATGCTAAGGGCATGTGCACTCAAAAACAATAGGAGTTGGGACAAGAACTTACCGTATGCGGAGTTTTCTTATAACAACAGCTATCAAGCTAGTATGAAGATGTCACCGTTTGAAGCTTTGTACGGGAGGAAATGCAGAACTCCCCTATTTTGGAACCAAACGGGGGAAAGTAAAGTGTTTGGTCCAGAAGTACTACAAGAAGCCGAGGCGAAGGTAAGGGAAATTCGCAACAATTTGAGGATAGCACAGACACGTCAAAAGAGTTATGCTGAAGTACGAAGAAGAGAGCTCGTTTTCAACGTGGGAGACTATGTATATCTCAAGGTGTCCCCTATCCGAGGACTTCGTCGGTTCAAGGTGAATGGGAAGTTGACACCTCGATACATCGGACCCTTTCAAGTTCTGGAGAGGAAAGGCGAAGTGGCGTATCAACTAGAATTACCGGCTCATCTATCGGATGTGCACGATGTATTCCATGTGTCACAACTCAAGAAATGCCTGAGGACGCCTGAAGAGGTGTTACCCATGAATGAAGTGGACGTAGCTGAGGATTTGTCTTATGCCGAGCAACCATACAAGATTTTGGAGACAATGGAACGCCTCACCAGAAATAAAAGAATCCGGATGTGCAAGGTGCAGTGGAAGCATCACTCAGAAGAGGAAGCCACCTGGGAGCGGGAAGATGAGCTCAAGGCCCAATTTCCGGAATTGTTTTCTTAGAACCACCAATCTCGAGGACGAGATTTCTTTTAAGGGGGATAGAGCTGTAACACCCCAAAATTTTGATTCAAAACCCTAAATAATGTTAAGAGGGGGATTTAAAAATTTTTGGACGTGTTGCATGTTTTGCAAAAAATCAAATTTAAACTGGAATTCAAATCAAACTCAAATCAGAAAAGAAATAGAAAAAGAAAAAGAGAAAACAGAAAAAAACCGGCCAGTGGGCCAAAACCCACCAGCCGGCCCACCCTGCCCCGCGCCAGCCCGCAGCCGCGCGCCCGCGCTCTCTCTCTCAGACAGTTGGGACCCACCTGTCATCCCTAACCCCCGATCGTCCGAAACTCGGACTGTTCACCCGCGCGCGCGATCGCAACCGACCGGATTTCCGGCCGAATTCTGGTTCTGGTGGACTCCCACTCGATCTAAACAAACCCGCCGCCCTCCCCCGTCTATAAAAACCCCGGCCTCGTTCTGTTTTTCCCACGCGATCGCCGATTTTTCCTCCGGTGAGAACCGAGACTTCTCCGGCGAATTCTGGCCGATCTAAGCTCGGAAATTCCGATCTAACTCACTGGTCTTGATCCACCGCCTTCGAGGAACCTTGCAGGTGCAGAAAACTCAGTGACTTACGGTGTAAACACAGCGCTGACGAGCTTCGCCGTGGTTTCGCCTCGGACCTCGTCGCCGATCACCTTCCAGGACCTCCGAGCTCAAGAAAACCCCCGAGGTGAGATCCCCGACCTCCCCTCTACCGATCTATGCCATAAAATCACAGTTCTATGAAGAATTTCCGAAGATCCGAAAGTTTCCGGCAAGATCGCCGCTTCCCACCGCCGTGCGCTGCCGGCAGCGCCGCCCGCGCTCGATCAGAGCGACGTGGCCGCTTGTGCACCGTTTATTTTAAATCGCACGATAGGGTTTAAATCCCCGCGTACCGGTTCGACGTTATAATCTCAGCCGTCGGTTTAAAATCGGACGGTCCACGTCAGCCCCGCGTTATAAAGACTGGAAATCTTACGTGCTACCCCCTGGGGTTCTCGGGAAATAAGAGCTAGCCCCGGAAACTTCTGATCTAGCCCCTGGAACTCCAGAAAATCATGTAAATTCATTTAAAAATCAGTTTTAACCCCTGGACTTAATAAAAATTAGGAAAAACACCTCTGATAAGTGTAGCTAGACCCCTGGGAATTCTGAAAATAATATTATAGACCCTGTAGTGGGGTAAGTTTAACTTTTTAGCCCTGTTTAGTATTTAATTTAGGAAATTGAATATGTGGCTAGTGTTTAAAAATTAAAAAGTGGGACAAACATATTTTCATAATTAAATTAAAAACTTTCTCAGTAATTAGAAAACTTTGGAGTGAGATAAAAATATATTTTGGGCTGAAATGAATCTGTTTAATTTATTATTCACATTTAGGGACACATTTTTAAGTAAAGAATTGTTCTAGAAAATAGGGAAAATAACTGTAAAATAGTTTACATCAGAGGTAAAGGTCAAAAATATATTAGTAAATACTTTAGATCAGAACCTATTCTGTTTAGATGTTGTATTTTGTTATTTTCATAATAAAGCTCACATTTAGGCATAGGGAATAAATCTGAAAATATAGCAACTAGTAAAGGATAAATGGAGTTCTAAAATCCAAAGAGTTCAGTTTAGGGTTGGTAGAAATTACGAAGACACATATGGAGAAGGAAAATACCTTTCATGCTTATTTGGTAGTTAAAAGGTGTAGTAATTGAATATAATAAATTTATTTAAATTGGAAACTCATATATATAGTATGTAAGTATAAATGTGAACACAAAAGTAGGAGTCATATACATATGATTAAAAGTGCATGCACTCCACAAATCAACACACATAATGGTGAATGACTTTCATAAATGTGAATGTGTGGTTTGTATGAAGTAGAAGTGTGAACTATGTCTTATGGATTGTTGTTTTTCTTTTGCTATGTGTGATGGTATGATGTAGAACCTGCTCAAGAGCAAGTTATTCCTTTCCAAGAACAGGATTACTCATTTCAAGAGCAGCAGGAAGGAGGGAAGTGTCCTTGACCACTTTGATCCTATACTAGGATGTGTAGATAGAATTATTTGCATTGTCAATTGAAAATATGAAACCCATGCTAGGAAGTTTCCCTAGAATTGCATTGCCTTGTTTTCCTTGTAGCTTGGGATTGGGATTTGTTTTATCATGTCATTTATTATTATGCATATGCTTAGCCATGCTTAGAATGGGATATTTGGGATATGAGATCATCATTTATTTTACCATACTCTTGAATGAGATATTGTGAGTTATGTAGAGGTAGGGATCAAGGCAAGTTGGATGTTTTGGTTGTGTGCTGGGTGCACGAGACTTGGGTTTGTGTTTAGTACTTGCCTGGATCCTAAGGACCGGTTCATGGAGCATGTAACCTGGCTCTACAGTGCCAACCACATGCTGAGATGGGGCAGCTTGGCCAATTAATTAGGTGTATCCCCGGCGTAGTATGGGTGTGTTGGATGGTGCGGGGAATAGGTGTCAGCTGGACTACTATATGAACCGCAAGGCTCAAGAGGGGGCCACTGCAGCGGGGTTGGAGCCTCTTGTATGCTGTTAGGGGTGAAACCTCAGTGGGCCCACGCTCGTCGGGAATCCCTTTGTAAAGGCTTCGTAGTGATCTCCTGGCTACACACCTGGGAAGTGTGAATGTGGTTCGTAGCCACTGGCATAATGGAGGTTCTTTTAGTCCACCCGGCAACGGGGGATGAAATCACTACATGTGGTTACAGTGGTACAAACTCTGCAGAGTCAAAACTGTCATGACAGCCGTGCTCACGGTCAAGAGCGGCTTGGACTTATTCATGATTAGAGGAGTGATGGTTTTGGAAGTTATGGATGTTAAGCGGGGAGCTTAACATTGGAAATGATGTTATGGTTATTTGATTATGATGATGGTATGGGAGCTTGGGACCATTTCACTTGTGTAGTAATGTAGGTGCCTAGTAAGCTAAGGTGATAGGTATTAATTGCGTAGTGCTTTAACCTCACTTGCTTAGTACCATTGGTACTCAACCTTGCATATTTTGTGGTTTATATTGCTGCTCAGGTCAAGATAATGAGGTGGTGTATAATGACCAAGACTTTGGAACCGAAGAAGGTTTCTAGGTTCATGGAGACCCCCGGGCAACGCCTGTGACGGAGCCCTCAAGAATAATATTCCGCTGCTAGTTTATTTACTTGTGATAAACTTATTATTGTCCATCGAGACATTTGCTATGTAAGACTTATTTATATTCGACACCTGGCTTGTAATAAATGATGCTTCACTATTTGTCATCACATGTATGAGAAAATGATCCTGGCATACATGTGATATTCACTTGGTTGTTCTTCGGAAAAACCGGGTGTGACAACAAGCGGTGTTAACCGCTTCATCCCAAAACCTATCCGAAGTCTTGTATTCATCGAGCATTGTCAACGTCATCTCAATGAGAGTTCTGTTCTTCCTTTCGGCTACTCCAGTTTGTTGAGGAGTATATGATGCTGAAAATTCGTGGTTTATCCCTTCTTCGTCTAGATACTCCTCAACTTGGGTGTTCTTGAATTCTGTCCCATTGTCACTTTGTATAAATGAGAATTCATTTGGGCACACTTGATGAACTTCTTGAGCGTTCCTTGAGTTTCTGTCTTATCATGCAAAAAGAAAACTCACGTTTAGCGTGAAAAATCATCAATAATGACTAGACCGTATTTATTACCGCCGATGCTTATGTAAGCAATTGGACCAAATAGATCCATGGGTAGGAGCTCAAGCGGTCTTGTTGTAGTCATGACATTCTTCGCAGGATGGGGTGCTCCTACTTGCTTCCCTGCTTGGCACGCTCTACACGACCTGTCTTTCTCAAAAACAACATCATTTAAACCTTGGATGTGATCGCGTTTGAGGAGTTTTTGAAGATACCTCATACCAACATGTGCTAGCCGTCTATGCCACAGCCAACCCATGTTGGTATTTGCAATCAAGCATGTGTCAAGTTCGGCTTTATCTTTGTTGAAGTCAACTAGATAAAGTTTTCCCTTCAAAACACCCTTGAATGCAATTGAGTTATCACTCCTTCTAAAGACAGTCACACCCTCATTAGTGAATAAGCAATTATAACCCTTGTCACATAATTGAGATATGGACAAAAGGTTATAATCCAAGGAGTCAACGTGTAAAACATGAGAGAGAGTATGTTGTGATGAAATTGCAATTTTACCGGTACCAAGCACTTTTCCTTGACTATTGTAACCAAAGTAAATGCCTTCGCTTGGTTCTTCATTTTCTTCGTATTCCATGAACATTCTTCTTTCTCCGGTCATCTTATTCGTGCATCCACTATCTAGCACCCATTTTGCTCCACCAGATGAATAAGTCTGCAAAAACAATTTATGCCTTGGTCTTAGGTACCCAAGCTTGCTTGGGTCCTTTGAGGTTAGTCACAAGTGATTTGGGCACCCACACATGAGACTTGGTGTTCCCATGGCGTGGCCCAACATATTTAGCATAAACTCTTCCAAGATTATTTTTCATAAGTACATATGAAGCATCAAAAGTTCTAAATAGAAGTTTTTGTTCATATGTGTTCACAGTGTTAGATTTATCAACATTATTAATTTTACTAACTTGAGAAGAGTTTCCCTTGACAAAGGCAATGCAACCCTTGTTATTCTTGTGGCTTCTAGCATTTTCTTTTTACCATAAGAATATCCAATGCCATATTTGACACTAGGAGGTCTTGTGACCGAGTATGCACTGTGTGCATACTTGATCTTCTCCTTGTCAAATATGCCACTTTGAGAAGATTGCTTGTCCTTTGTCGAGTTTGGCTTTTTCTTCAAGTTAGTGTCACTTTTGGCACAAGCACAAGTAATACTAATTTCAGATTTTATATGTTGAGAAGGTGAGCTTGAAGTGGATGAAGAACCACTTTGCTTGAGTTACTCAACTTGTACCTCAAGGATCTCCTATTCTTATTCGGATGAGGATTAATCATTGGAGTCCAACTCCTTCCCTAGATGCGCTTGGCCATATTGCTTCTTCTTCTTGAACATTTTCTTTGGTTGAGGCTTGTTGTCTTTAGTCTTCTTGTTTCTTCATATGGACAATCTACTATGAAGTGATCGTATTCTCTGCAGTTATAGCACACCCGTCTCATCTTGGGTCTTTGTTTGTCCCTTTGTCTTACTTTGTTTGAGATGCTACCCTTTCTTCTTCTCATCATTTTCTTAAACTTCTTCATGAACAAGATCATGTCTTCTTCATCAATGTCACTACTTTCATTGTCACTGTCGTCTTCTCCGTGAGCTTCTCGGGCTTCTTTTGATACGGGTTTAAAGGTTGACTTCAAAGCAACTCCTTTCTTCTTTGCCGAGCTGAGATCGACAATTTCCTTGACATGCTTGGCTTGCTTCTCCATCATTTCAAAGTTGATGATCTTGCCAAGAAGTTCGTCTAGGGTCATTTTCCGGTACCCAGGGCTTTCTCTAATCATAGAGCAAAGAGTCATGTTGCAAGGTATGAATGCTCTGAGAATCAACTTCACGACATCATGATCATTCCACTTTTTACTGCCATAAGCTCGGACTTTGTTGATAAGATTCTTCAGTCGATTGTACATATCTTGTGGTGATTCATCTTCTTCTATCCCGAATCTTCCCAATTCACCTTCAATCATTTCTATTTTGGCTTCGTGTACATGACGGTCACCTTCATGTGCAGTTTGTAGTGTATCCCATATCTCCTTGGCAATTTCGAGTCCGTCCACCTTGGTGAACTCGTCTCGGCTCAGTGATGACGTGATCACAGCTGCAGCTTGAGCATTCCGATGAACGGCTTGTTATTGGTTTGGAGTCAGCACTTCATCATCGTCCTAGATATCTATTCCTGTACACACTATATGCAACAAACTTGGGTTAAGAGATATAAGGTGCATTTTCCTATTTTGTCTCCACATTGAATAGTCATTGCCATCAAAGTAAGGTGCTTTCCCTAGAGGAATTGACAAGTAATGACTATTGTTAGAATTCAAACGTTCATAATTAAAAGAATATCGGTAGTAGTCTGTGTGACTACCCCCTTTCTTTTTCTTTTCATCAACGTTGTTCTTCTTCCCTTTTGGGGAGATTGCCTTCTTCCGTAGAAGAGCCTTGAGTTGGAGCACCTCATCATCATCGTCCTCACTGTCTTGAATGGCGTCGAGTAGCTTCTTTATCTTTTAAGTCCTTTCATCATTACTCTTTTCATCGTCGATCTTCTTGTGTACATCCTTGACGTCGGACATCGTCTCTTCGAGCGGTGAGTCTCTTTTGAAGAGTTTGGCTCTGATACCAATTGAATGTAGCCTAGAGGGGGGTGAATAGGCTTTTCGACGCTTTGTTAATCCCTGAAACACTTAGTAGGTTTATCAAATACAAGGACATCAGACTAGTCCGGTAGAGTGCGGACTAGTCCGTTTTCTACTCATAGAAAAATCGGACTAGTCCGGTACTATGCGGACTAGTCCGGTATGCGTGGACTAGAAAGATCAAGGTTGATCAATATGTTCACTTCTAGTATCCTATGCAGCGGAAATTAATTAATAGGTTAGATGTATTACAATAGTGAAACAATGAATGATAGAGATCAACTTTGATTTCAATGCTTCAACGTGAATTTCACAAGATTAATTAAGCACTAGAATATGCTGAACAATAAATGAACAAGAGTGAGAAACAAGATTTTATCCCGAGGTTCGATTCCACGAAGGAAATCTACGTCCCCATTGAGGAGTCCACTAAGGACCGGGTCTTCACCAACCCTACCCTCGTCGAATCGCCACGGAGGCCGATTCTCTTCCACTAATCACAAAGGGCAAATAAATCGTTCAAGGGGCCTTCTCACAAGTTGAGGGCTCTCCAAGAATTACAATGAATGAACACAACCAAACACACTCAAAAGATGAACAATAAACGTACAAGAGTGTGCGAGACATCAAACCCAAGAGCTCAAGATGTGTAGAACAAGTCTCTCCTTTGATCAATTGCTAATCCCCAAAGATTTGATCCTTTTTGGGTTAGAATGTGTGGAGATATGTGAATTTTGGGCTCTTAGGATGTGTGACGGCGCAGGGGGTCAAAAAGTTATGGTGGTATGGCCGTACACCTCTTTTATAATAGCGTTTCCAATGGTTACGTTAGGGTTTGCGATGTCCGGACTAGTCGTGGTGGACTCCGGACTAGTCCGGTGTGCGGCGTGTGGAAAACCCTAAGTGTTGTGAGATACCGGACTAGTCCGTAAGAGTGCGGATTAGTCCGTTGTCTATCCAGAGACAAAATCGGACTAGTCCGGTCCATATCGGACTAGTCCGTTTTCTAGTCAGAAAGAAAATCGGACTAGTCCGGTTGATATCAGACTAGTTCGGCACATGCTGATTTTTGTACAGTTAGTGTGATTTCTTTCACTTGAGCTCTTGTGGTGTGTTTCTCCAACACACTCTATACTAAGTAATCTAATCTTTTCAGCTCTTGAGCTCTTATCAATTTGGATCCTCCTTCTCCTTTCTTTTTGCGCTTTCTTCCTAATTTCCTTAAGAACCTGCCTTCATTTCAACAATTTTGTTAGGGTCTCATTTATTTGTCATAAATCAACCAAAACCCACAAGAGATGCCTAGATGCACTTTCAACGCCTTCATCGACCAACGCCACCATGACGGGAAGGAAACCCATACCTCATGGAACGGTGCAGTATCGCCCCGACTTCAATATCTGTGGCCGTAATCGAACCCAAAGAGCTGGGCGGTGCCCCCCTCACCTTCCTCTTCCTCAGCACCAGGTCGGGTGCATGCCGGGACACCCGCACTTGAGGGGCGCCTCGGGCCAGGGATGTCTCATGCGGGTCGACGCACAGATGGGCGAAGGGTGCATTCGTGACCAGGAGGAGCACGGCAGGTGCGACATCCTCTGCAAAGGCCGCCCCCTTGAGGTTCTTCATCCTCGCCACTGCCTCCGAGGGTGAAAGTTCCACCTCTGACTCCCTCGTCGGGTCTATGGGGCCCAGATACTCCCACGTCAGGTGACCACGGATCCGAAGGGGCTGAACCCTCCGCTCCATGACGACACGGAGAAGGGTGGCTCCGGTAAGGCCCCTTCTTGAAGATCCTCTAGCTGGGTGAGGAGCGGCGCCAGCACGACCGCCTCATCGTTGGAGACGCCCTCGTGACAGGAGGGCTTCAGCACCGGAGGGCTGCCGGTGAAGCATGGAAGCTCCGGTGCTGCATTCTTGATGTAAAACCAGCCCTGATGCCACCTATTGATCGAAGACCGGAGAGGGATTGTGAAATAGTGCGTCTGCTGCACGCAAAGTTGGATGCAAGCATCGCCGAGATTTGGGAGTGGGGAGCCGTTCGCTGAAGCTCACACCCAGAACAAGAATTTCCACAAATTCACATCCGGCTCCACCTTCAGAAAGGATTCACACAGAGTAATAAACACCGACATGTGAGAATCCCATTCGGTGTCAACTGATGAAGCTCAACGCCGTACACTTCGAGAAGCCGCCAGAAGAAGAATTGCACCGGAATCTTGAACCCATGTGCATGAAACCCAAAGAAGGAGAGGACTTCATCGTTGTGCGGCGCGGGTACGCTCTCCCCCTCGGTGAGACGAATGGAGAAGGCCTCCCTTGATGAAAGCAACCCGCGAAGGGCGTACTCGGAGGCTTGGTCGGGACTCGCTTGAGAGGTGGTCCACGCAGACATCACAAGTGGAAGAAAAGGGAATGAATCTTTGCTATGTCTAAAGGCGGAGGAAGAGAGGAAAACTGCATGGAGTGGAGGATCATGGAAGCAACACATGCGAATCCGTCTGGGACGTTTGGGAGGAAGGAAATATAAAGCGCTCAAAGCGACACGAAATCTGACAACCATAAGATGACAGGCGACTGTTCAAGCCACCTCAAAGAAACCGTCACCGTAATGCACCCAATTGCCCCCGGATTAAAACCACCTATGTGGCTAGGTGGTCGCGTTGAGCGGCCCCACCTAATTTTCCCCGCGACAAAACAGCCCCAAAAAGCTTGGAGACCGCACCTGACAGTGACTGTTTGGCTTCACAACGACTATCATGCTGCAGGAGCTAAGTCGAGCTGCGTCTCCTCAACCCCGCTGAACACAGATGATGACACGACCATGGATGGAAGGTAAGTCTCCAGATTACGGGCTCGAAAAGTCGCGGATTCATAGGATGGCCTGTGAAAGGCGTAGAGGCCGCCCGAGACATCCCCGAGTGAGGGGCAAGCGATGTGAAGCGGTCCGTGATAGAGACAACTTCGGGCAGGATGAATCCGCCCGACGCCTCTAAGCTTGTAGCCGAGTCGCAGCCCTGCAAGGATCAAGGTAACCCCCGAGGTATCGGCAGCGAGCTGCCCTAGACAGTGACGAGCTCAGGAACCACACGCACACCTCGAGCAGGGATATGATGAATCACGGGCACTGAGCCTCGACCAGGAAGTGAAGCAGGGCCAATGGTTCCAACCGTACAATACAAAAAGGAAGAATGGGTTTCACTTGGCTCCACCCATTAGGCAACTCCACGGGCACGGGGGCTCGACCATCGAGGAAAGCCCCTTATTGACCCGACCCCTCCGAATCACGAACGGTTCATGGATGTGGGGCGAAGCAAACTCGTCATAACAAAAACCTGGCCTCTCTAAAGAGGACCCGGGGGCTCGCCGTGGGTACTAGCAGCAATGACAAAGGTTGCGACCGACCGCTGGAGATCCATTCGTCGTGACTGCGTAAATTAAGCCAGGTACTAGCAATCTGTTCTATTTTTTTTCTAGCTGTGCAGGATTGAAGCCGACCAGCGTACACCCCCTGATCGATCGTCGAGATTGATCATAGGCTCGGGAGCTACTGACGGGATTCCCGACTCCCACCCCCTGGGGAGAAGCGGGCAGCCTCCCCTCGAGGGGCCATGAAGGAGCAAGCCTGAGCCCGAGCTCGGGAGAAGGTGGAGCGGATAGGACATGGAGCCCGGACCCGACCCCTAGGGCAAGCTCCAAACATCGCCGTCAAGGCTCAGACGAAGGGAGGACCCCGAAGGGAAGGCCCGAGCCCAACCTCGGATAGGCGAGGAGCAGGTGGCCTTCAATGTGGAGCAGGAACCACCCTAGTCAAGTGGGAAGGCACTCGAGGTCCATCCTAGGACGCAACACTGAATGCCCGTCACCTCCGATGGAACCAAAGAGGAGTAGTACGCGGGGCGCGCGTGCGCCCCGGTACGGCCCGCCCGAACAACAAGACGGGAGTAGGCGGGGTGGCAATCTATGAATACGGAGACTCCATTAAGTGCCCTATCGAACGTATGACAGGACAAGCCATCCCTGTTCCCACGGCTTTCTACCCACTTGTAATACGAGATAGGATGAGAGTGAGAATAAAAGAGAGGAGCCGATCGATCCCCTAGGAACAGGCTCTTGCAGTTGTAAAAGAACCACCCCCATTCTTGAGAAAGAAGAGAAAGACACCCAGACTGGACGTAGGGCACCTTGTCTAAACCAGTATAATTCCTTCGTGTTCTTAGTTAGGCCAACTTGAGGAAGAACGCGCGGCACATTAGTTACTAGTCAGAAATCCGAACGTAGACACTGTGTCAACCCGGGTAAAGGAGGGGTGTTGTGATAGGCTTGGTGAGCCAGCATCAAAGCCAGCTATTACTATAGATATGAACCCCAGTTTGGGTTTCATATATAGCCTACCTCAGCGTGCTTGAGACAAAGTCTTTGTTGTTGTTGTTATTGTTGTTGTTGCTCTCAATTCACTAAATTAGGACGGCTCGCTAACCTGCAGGGCAAGTTTGGTTCCTTTGTCATGACAGTCTAATTCGCTCTGTTCTAAACTAAGTTAAATTTTACTAGTTTGATACTTATTTTGCTCTGCATTTCAAAAATTGATAATGGAAACTCTCTACTATGAATCAAAACTGAAAACTCTCCACCATGAGTTTGGTAGTTGGAGATATCCCGCACATGAAGAAGCACATGGAGATGGTGGGTGTTCTTCCCACTAGTTTCAGTGCCATATGTATCTCTATAACCAATCTACAGTATTTGTCGGTTAGGCTGTCTAAGACTATCTCCAACGGACAACTTAAACAACAGTTTAAGACTGCTCACACTCGTTGACCAATATATTCGACCTCTAAATAAATATTCTTATTCTTTTACAGTCAACTCTTAAATATTCCTACCTTTACAATTCAGTTCTATACACTCATTCACATATAAGGTTGACTCCAATGGAGCACCCATGTGGGTACCTAAAACTAAAATGGGTACTCATATGGCACTGTGC
Source organism: Neostapfia colusana (assembly GCA_030760725.1). Lineage (NCBI taxonomy): Eukaryota > Viridiplantae > Streptophyta > Magnoliopsida > Poales > Poaceae > Neostapfia > Neostapfia colusana. The sequence goes on from JASWHV010000011.1 coordinate 27,128,207, forward strand.
AAGCAATAAAGATCTCCAACGGACTACCCAAACTGAAGACCCATTTTAGTGTAACACCCTCATATTCATCATCATGCATTACATTCATTCTCATGTAGAGATCATTTAGAAAAGAAAAGAAAAGGAGATAAAAAATATATATAGATATAGCAAACAAATAAATAAATGCAAGAATATAAAAACTGAAAAGAAAAAAAGAGAAAAACCATAGCCACCCCCGTATAAATAAAACCCCAGCCCAGCCGCCGCCCCTGCCCCAAAAGAAAACCCCCGCAGCCCTGCCCTGTTTTGGCGCAGACCTACCCTTTTTTGGCGCCGCCCCTGTCCTGCCATGCTTGGCCGTAGCCCTGCTCTGCCACAAGAAAACTGTGGCCGCCCTGCATTGTTCATAAGCAACAAAACCCTAGCTGCTGCCACCGAAGGAAAAATAAGAAGAAAAGAGGAAGAAGAGGAGGAATAGAAGGGAGGAGCCGCCATTCTTCGTTGCTACGTCGCTGCCATCTTCTTCATCCACGCTACGTAACGTCCCACGACCAACGGGGCTGCTGCACCTAGGTAGGTTATTCGCCGGTTGGGATTTTGAGGACGGAATTGATCTACTACCTGGGATTAAACCATAGCCGCATTATTTTATTTTCAGCAGCACAGATCAGCATAAAACCCCACCGTAACCTATCCAAACTCGCATGAACATATATGAACTAGTTACCATAATTAGTAAAGAGATGTAGGAAACAATTAGTATAGGTCACATCATAAAATTTTACATGCATCCGCATCATCACATATTGTTTAACATGTGTGCAGTATATTGATTGAATGTATTGTCTTGTATGTGTGTGATCGCGATAGAGGGACGCACTCAAGAGGCCGTCTACGAGGATCTCCAGCACCAAGACTTCGAAGCAGTTGAGCAACCCAACCCGTTGGAGCAAGGCAAGTGCCCTTCCCCGTGTTTAAAATGTTCTGTTTGCGAAACTGCATGCTTGTGTCAATTTGTTGGGAAACCCGTACGTATTAGTTTACTAGCGTTGTTTGCCACCCCTTGTCATGGGGTTCATGATGAGTCAGGTATGGGTGTTTTCTCTTTTGCGTCGCATCGCTTTACAGGGTTACGGGAAACTAAACAAATCTGCTTAACGACTTTGTGTATTAATGATAATGAGACAAATGGTGATTTTTAGCAACATGGAACTTTCGTGATCTAAGCAAGCACGGTTTGTGGTTCTGTTGGATGGTATGGTGGTTTTGCTTGCCTTATATCTAAGGACCGGTTCATGCAAGAATATGCCAGGACAACAGTGCCACCACAGGGCAAACTATGGGTGCGACATAGCTGAATAATTAGCTGTGCTGCTAGCATTGTATGGACCATTGGATGGCGTGGGGAACGGCAGTCGAAAAGGACTGCCCTGGAATCTGCATGGCACACGAGGGGGCCCGTGGGTGGGAGAATTTGGATCCAGTCCTGCCGATGAAACCTTAGTGGGTCCATACATACTAGTGTTCCCTTTGTAAAAGCTATTTTGTGATCTCTTAGCCATACACCAACGGTGGTGTATTTGGCATAATGGAGGTTCTCTAGTCGCCGACTGGTGATGAAATCACAAACTTGTGGGTAAAGTGGTGCCACCTCTGCAGAGTGTAAAAACTATCATGATAGTCGTGCTACTGGTTATGAGCACCTGGACAACTTCCATGATTAGAGTCTAAACTTGGTTTTGGTTGAGTTTTTGTTATTTTATATGGGAATTTGTTTCAGTTATGTCATATGAGTATGGTTTGATCATGAGAAGTGATGAATTTGGGATCATTCTTGATAATGAAATGCTGGCTGGTTATACTTGATGAATGATGGAATATGATGACATTGGACATGAGGCATAATGACTACTAGGTTATGTTGGGATTTAATTTCACCTTGACATTGTAGGCTGCTTTCTTTGTGATTGTGGAATAAAACTAGCTTGCTGCAATTAACCTTTGTTTTCATCCTTGTTTATGCTACATGTCATACTTTCCCGCACTTGTTGAGTACGACATGTACTTACCCTTACTATTCCCACAACAATTCAGCTATAGGAGAAAATTGGGAGTACCCTGAGGATCAAGTTGAACACTAGGCATGCGTGTTACCGTCAACCGCCTATGGAGTCGGAGTTCGCTTTTTAGTTTCTTTCTGTTGCAAATAAAATTAGAGACTTCCATTTGAGATCATTGAACTACTGTAATAAGGTACTGTAACAACCTCATTTCTATAATCATGCATTGCATACATTCTCATATAGAGATCACTTAAAAAGGAAAGAGAAAAGGTATAAAACCCTGGCCACACCTCCCTAAATCAAATCCCCCTGGCCGCACCTTAGTGATAAAGCTTCTAAAAGAATCTTGGGGGTAAAGTTTCTAGAAGAATCTTGGAGATAAAGCTTCTAAAAGAATCTTGGAGATAAAGCTTCTAGAAGAATGTTGGAGATAAAACTTCTAGAAGAATCTTGGAGATAAACCTTAGAGATAAAGCTTCTAGAAGAATCTTTGAGATAAACCTTAGAGATAAAGCATCTAGATGAACCTTAGAGATAAAGCTTCTAGATAAGCTTAGAGATAGAGCTTAGAGATAAAGTATTGGAGATAAAACACCCTGGCTGGTAGCACTCTTAGGGATAGAGTCCTTCTCCTCCTCCAATCCAAGTAGGAGATTGCATCTTTTGGAGATGGAGTCCTTCTCCTCCTCCAAACCGAGTAGTAGATCTTCCCCCTTATAAATACAACCTTCCCTGGCCGCCACCCCTGCCAAAACCAAGCCTCTCGCCCCTGCTGCCAAGCCCTGGTCACCACCCGTCTGCTGCCACCTTGGCCACCGTCGAAGCTCTGCCCCGCCTCGCCGTTGCCGGAGAAGAAGACCCCTGCTATTCTGCCCTAGCCGCAGCCCTATTCTATCCCAAGAAAAAAAAGCTCCAGCTGCTGCCATTGCAAGGAGAAGGCTAGCCGCAAGGAGGAGAGGGGAAGAAGAGAGGTAGGTCCCCATCACCCTCTCTTACCACGTCTCTGCTGTTGCTACGAACTCCGTTTCTCCACACCCTGCGAGCAGGAGCTACTGCACGTATGTAGATCACGCTCCGGTCTACGTTTTGACGGTGGAATTAATCTACTAGCTGAGCCAGGATTATAGCCGCGTCCGTACTTATTTCCAGCAGCACCATTCATTGTAAAACCCCATGAAAGTTTACTAGAACTCGCAAGAACACTTGCAAACTGATCGCTATAGGCTGCACTATAGGATTTGCATGCATTCACATCATCACATCTTGAGTAAAACTATGGCATGATATTGATTGCTGTATTGTCTGTATGTACATGGTCGTGAGTAGAAGAACACGCTCAGGAGGCCGTCTACGAGGACTTTCAGCACTAAGACTTTGAGATGTTTGAGCAACACAAGCCACAGGAGCAAGGCAAGTGCCTCTTGACCATATTGAACCTATGTTTTTGAACTGTTTTGTTTGTGAAAATTGCATGCTTGTGTCAACTTGATGGGAAACCCTTTAGTAGGAGTTTACTAGTTTTTTTAGCCACACTTGTCACCTGGAAACATGTTGAGTTGGGTATGGTCGATTTTCCCTTTTGCTTTGCAACTTACGAGATTCGGGAAAACTTAAATAAACTTGTTAGCTACTGCACTCATAAAGATTAAAGATGATGAGAACATGATGATGTTAATGAGCATGGAATCAGAGAGATCTAGTCAAGCTTGGTTTGTGGTTATGCTGAATGATATGGTGGTTTGCCTTCCTTAGATCTAAGGACCGGTTCATGCGAGAACATGCCAAGAAACCAGTACCACCAAAAGGCCAAATATGGGTGTGGCTTAGCTGACTAATTAGGTGTGTTGCTAGCTTGTTATAGACCATTGGATGGTGCAGGAAATGGGAGTCGAGGAGGACTGCTGTGGGAACTGCATGGCACATGAGGGGGCCGTGGGTGGGAGAATGGAGATTCGAGCCTGCCAGTGAATCCTCAGTGGGTCCATACATTCTAGTAGCCCCTTTGTAAAGGCTATTTTGTGATCTATTGGTCATACACCAACGGTTGTGTAGTGGAAGAATGGAGGTTCTCTCTAGTCGCCGACGGGTGACGAAATCATGAACTTGTGGGTAAAGTGGCGCCACCTCTGCAGATTGTAAAACTATCATAATAGCCGTGCTTCCGGTTACAAGCACCTGGCCAACTTCCATGATTAGAGACAAAACTTGGGATGGTTATTCGGGCATAGTTATGGTATGGTCATTGGGACTGGTTTTGGTCATAAAGTTAGATTGGATTCGGATATGTGAATATGCATTGATCACGAGAAATTGTGAGTATGAGATAGCTTGAGAATGAGCCTTGCTGGCTAAGATGGATAAATGATGAAATATGATGGTGTTTATGATGATGATGATTTACTTGGATATGAAGGGAATTAACTCACCTAGAGATAGTTGGCTATTTTTATCATGATTGTGAAATAAAATTTGCTTGCTGCAAATGAACCTGTATCTCCTACCTTGTTTTAAGCTACATGTCATACTTTTCCCGCACTTGTTGAGTACGATATGTACTCACCTTGCATTCCCACAAATAATTCAGCTACAGGAGAAGAGTCGTACCTCGAGGAGCAGGTGGAGTACTAGGCATGCGAGTCAACATGCTTGTGGAGTTGAAGTTGGAGCCCCATCGTCTTTAGTTTATTCCCCGCTGTCGTTTCGAGTCTTCCGCTGCATAATAAGTTAGATACTCATTATTGGGTATATGAATCATTGTAATAAAGTAATTAATCACTATTTGTAACGTGGTTATATTCGGAAATTCAGTTTGTGATGGATCTGTGTATGTGTGATGAACATCCTGGACACACATATGCATCACTTGGTTCATTCTCGGAACCGGGTGTCACAAATTGGCATCAGAGCCACGTTGATCATAGGACGCAAACATAGGTAGAATGGACACTCTAAAACACATAGGAACACTCCTCTAAACTGCTATTTTCGAAAATTGCTTGCTGCTGCATTTTACTTGTCAACTCAGCCACCGCAAAGTGCTATTTTCAGCCCTTTTCTTCTTTTTTCTGGACAACCACACCTTCTGTTATCTTGCTGAATAGCTTCTGAAATTTTGGATTTATTTCCTTCTTCTTTAAGTTTCTCATGTCTTATTTATAGATGCCGGTCACTAGGCGCACAACACACATGAGAACTCGTCCACCACCACTTGGAAGTGCACTTAACCCCATCGAGGCGTCCGATAGACCATATTGGGAGGAGGTGAAGATGGAATCTCATGATGAAGATGAAGTCAATAGCTCTATGTGTGAGGAAGAGCATCCGGAAGAGGTGGAACCAATCGAAGACGACATGGAATACAATCCACAAGAAGAGCAGCATTGGTACGCACCTCAGGAGGAATACCACGCAGGCTTACACCCAGCAGATCCTCATGAAGTTGCACCGGAAGAAGATGAATCCGAAGAGGAGCCACCCACTGCTGAGGCCGAGAATGAAGATGATGAATGGGTCATCCGTTCGGCTCAGGACTTCCGGTCAAACAGGATGGAGGGAGGACATGTAACTAGGGAGGTACGAGAGTTTCTTGATTGCTGCAGCTTATACCCGGAGTACCTCCTTGAGATAGTCCCTCGTCTCGGACATGAAGAGTGGAAGTATGAAGTAACCATGCTATCTAACGGTAGGGATGTCACCCGGCGCTTCGCACCCACATGGAGAGCTACAAGGGCAGAAGCTGTTGATGATGCTGCATGGGATGCACTCACCGGACTATGCTAAGCTTTCTGTGGGCAGCTTGAGAACACTACTTTTGAGCTGCAGCCGTATCGGAAGAGTAGTACAAGGGATATCATTGGACCCCATGGAGGAGCTCTTTCCAACCCACAAGCTGCTGACAAGTCTGAGAGAATGCTCGTGGAAAGTTGGGAAACAGCTACGCAAGCGTACAAGAAGAGATCTGCTACCTCCGCAAGAAGCTGTACTTGCTGGACAAACAAGAGGAGACTCGTGCCAACGCGGGAACAAATGAAGCATCAATGCTATCTACTCCGACATGAACTGCCGACTCACCATGGCGTGCGCCCACGTATGTGTGGGGACCCCATCCCGAAAGTCCAGGAATCGCATTGGGTGATGCCATGCGATGCGGCACCCAACAGCACACATCCAAAAAACACACATACCCAACAATATATGTCTGTCATACATATTATTGTATCATTTACAAATAATGTACAAGTTTACATTGCAGCGGAAGATAAGATTACACTCACTGACTATAGCCTACGCTAAGCAAAATGAAGCCATCCTGCCCGCGGATGCTTCACACTAGCACCACATCAAAAACCAGACGGCGTGCAGGGTTCCAAGAGAGACTCACACCACTCATTGGGTGCTGCCCCGCTCGGATCTCCCTTCCTCCCTAATGTTGCCTTATGCAACGTTACCTGCAAAATAATGGATCAACAAGCCGTGAGCTTATGCTCAGCAAACCTTGACCAAAACCCTACACATGGAACTCTAAATGCTGAAAATAGAGGGCTGAATAGAGAAGTTTGCATAAAATATAAACTTGAGCTAATGGAGAGTCGTTACTTCAAGTTTTAAGCAACTTTTATAACCCTTGCACAATTTACATTGAGACTCCACAATCAAACAAGAAACGCTTCATCTCGATGCCACTTGCCCGAGGAGAAAGTAAATTTAGTGAGCTACCCTAGACCCATACATACCTTGCGCCATCAACGCCAGGACTCCACAATCAAACAAGAAACGCTTTGTCTCAATGCTACTAGCCCATGGTAGAAAGTAAATTTCGTGACGGTAGTTGTCATCCCTCATCTCCAATATGAGGATTAATCATGAAGCACTTTTCTTTTCCCCAGTTTATTACTATGTCACGACTCAGTGTACAAGTATGCTCACTACCATGAGCGACGGTGATTCGAATAAAAAACACTCGGATGACACGACGCATACGCCCGTCCGAGACAAGTGATCAACCAATCCCCTCAATGTCGTATGTGGCAACCTTTCAGACGACACCGAAATATTGAACTGGTCCCACCGACTTGGAGTAAGTCTCACTATGGCAAACCCTCGTAGAGCCGACTTCTCTCTCCTTTCAGCATCTGCATAAGACAGTGGGGATTGCCTCGACACCCAGGTTAACATGTTACATCGGTTTCCTGGGTCCCATATAGCCAGTATGCATCCGGTACACAACTCAAACTTGTCCAATGGGGCCGCACACGAGAACGGGCCTTAAGTGACTCAAACAGAGACTAGGTTCACAGGATCACGTCCTTGAGTCTTCCATCCATACTGCCTGGTCTCCATTCCCCAATGAAGTGGATCAATTCCCAACTCTTCCGATTGATCCCCCTTAATCCCGGTTCACGAGTAGGAAACGGCCTTCTCGAGTTATGCCTCTTTTAATCCACTTTTCTTAACTAGATCACAGAAGATATAATTAAGTCAAAACCTACTCTAAATAAAACTCCAGGGTTTTTCTGGGTCATGCATGTGGAGTGTCATACAATTGTAGACTTAGTGCAATAACCAAAATGCTAGACATTATAAAGTGAATACAAATAGAAACTTGTAATTTTGGATGCAAACCGGGGCTTGCCTTAGTGTTGATCTGTACTAAAGTTTCCTGTTAACAGGAGCAAGTTAGCGGCCTCAGAAGTCTTCGCGTGAATTCCCTCTACCGAAATGATCAAATAAAGAAATGCGTCACATTATGAAATAATGTGCTATATCAAACTACAGAAGCAAACTATATGCAAACAGAGTATTCTGGGGTTGAAATTTTTACAGAAGCTTTCTAATCTCATCATAGGAGTATGGTAAAATTTTCAGAAGCTTTTGAGGCAGAAAATGACCACAAGAATTCTTGGAACCTTTAACCTTCAATGATTTCTAGGAATTTAACTAAACATGGTCATATTGAAGAATTTTATATCTCAATATGTCTGGACCTAAAGTTCCTAGCAAAATTTGTTTAAAATTTTTCTATGTCTTCTGCTGGCTAGAATTGCCTGTCGAAGTTTATTTTTTTTTCTGGAAATTCCCTTCTGTGATTTTCAGCTCCTTTATTTAATCCCTGAGATAATCTCCTGACTAAGACACTTTAATCAGCTCAAAAAATCATAAGATTTTTTTCTGGAGATCAGTAACTAGGAGAAGAATTTTCTGACCAGAAATGGGAATATTTCATCAAGCCATATTCCTGGAATTAATCCCTAAAGGAATAACTAAAAAGAATTCTACAGCAATTCCTAGGCAGTTTCATAGCTAGCAATTTGTTTCTCTGCAAAGTACTCCTTCTAAGGATCCTAGCAAAATTTGTCTCACTATTTTTGGAATTTCCAACACCGAGTTATGTTTTTCAAAGTTTAAACAACCTTCTGTTTGGATTTTACACAGACCCCCCTCCTACAGGCTGACAGTGGGGCCCCCTTCTCGGGCTTCTTCAACCTCCCGACAGAGGCATCGCGCGCCCAGAACAGAAGATGGCGTGCCTCATTCTCCTCCTTTTTTCCACCAAATTGGCTGCGATTTCGTGCTACACGACGCTTGGAACATGGCGCAACAGCAGGGCAAGTTTTCCCCGCTTGAAAATGGCCGGAAACCCCTCGGCACCGGCGGCGGCGGTCGGTAGCTCGGCGCCTGTGAGGAGCGGCACGTCCAAACCTCTCCCGATGAACTAAGTTGCCCTAAAGCATCCCCAGTGGTCGTGGAACATGAATCAGTGCCCTAACCGAGATGAAAACATCGGCAACATTGCTTTCACCGTGGACCACGGCGTTTTTAGCCGGCAGCAGAGAATTTTTGCGCCTGGGGTGGAGGAGGTACGGTTGGCATCAAGCTTCGGCGTGGGAGGGCACTAGGGCTCAAGGTTTCTCTGGTTTGAATTGCATGAACGTTGATCAAACGGTTTGAACGAATTTCAAGGATTATCTAGCCTCGGTTCATCACGTACTGCAGCGCCAAAATCCAAAATACGGCGAGCCGGCGACGGGGAAGAGCAAAAGGGCTTTGGTATGAGAAACTATAATTCATGATGAACCTTTGTGGGGTTTTGCTTACGCCGGGGAGGGTAGGAGTCGGCCGGGCGACGTGTATCAGTAACGTGCGGCGTGGCTCTGTTTCGCGGAAGAAGAACGGGGTGCCACCGATCGGAGAAGGCCGGACACGAGCTGAGGAGCGGTGGAAAATGTCGAGGACCGATGGGCACAGCTCGTGGTTAGCTCAACTGGGCGTCAAACACGCTGGGAGGTGATCGGCGATGGGAGCGGAGAAGCGGCACCGGGTTCTCTCAGGTGAGCGCGCGAGGCACAGTTGTTTTCCTCGGTTTAACGTGTTAAGAGAGTTTGTGAGCCGGGAAACAAAACTTCGGTTGGGCAGCCTCGATGTTTACCGATCACACGCCGTGGATCGAGCTGCCTTCGGGAGTAAGTCTGAAGCAGCTCGGTGGAACTCTCTCCCCCTTGGTGTCACGCTCACATAGAAGAGAACTTCGATGTGGCCTCTGTTCCACTGACCTGTGGGTCCCACCAAGGTCTCCCTCCACACAAACTTAGCTCCAAATTCGAATTCAGAGATTCCAGCAATTTCTGAAATTTGAATTTATTTCCGTAGCGTTAACCCGCGTTTGTGCTTGCATTTGAATTGACGGGTTTATTTCCTTTTCGGCTAAATTCCTTTTGTAACCTTTCCTCTATTTCATGTAGCCAAAATTTTGAATTTAAAATCCTAATTAGAATTTGATTTGACCCTGCAGATTTAAATTCTACTAAGAAGCTATGCATGCTGAAACTTGGGATTTTACAATCCTCCGTCCTTAAAAGAATCTCGTCCCGAGATTAAGAAAAGAACGAGATGGAAAGAAGGTTACCGGTTATAGCTCGATAATAGTTCCGAGTAATTCATCTGGAGAAAATCCTCGCTTTCCCATGTAGCCTCGTCGTTGGTGTGGTTGCTCCATAACACTTTGTAAAACCACAACGATCGACGCCTTGTTTCATGAGTCTTTTCGTCGAGGATTTGTACCGGCTTCTCGATGTAGGTGAGATCCAGTTGTAAGGTTTCCATGTCTTCTGAAAGTACCTCCGTCGGCTCCTTCAAACATTTCCTCAGTTGTGAAGCATGGAAGATGTCGTGGATGCTCGATAATGATGTTGGCAGCCTCAAACGGTAGGCTACCGGTCCACACCGTTCCGTAATAATGAACAGACCAACAAAACAAGGAGCAAGCTTTCCCTTGACCCTGAATTGATGAATTCCTTTCATCAGGGATACTCGGAGATAGACGTGATCTCTGACTTCAAAATACAAGGGTCGGCATCGCTTGTCTGCATAACTTTTCTGGCGAGATTGAGCGGCTTTGAGATTTGCTTGAATAAGCTGGACCCGCTCTTCGGCGTCTTTCACAAGATCAATGCCAAAAACCACCCTCTCGCCGGATTCACACCAATTAAGTTGTGTGCGACACTTCCTACCATAGAGCGCTTCGTATTGTGGGGATGCTGCCCCGACAGTGCAGGAATCGTATTGGGTGGTGCTGTGCGATGCAACACCCAACAGCACACATCCGAAAAACACACATACACATACACACATATGTCTCACAACAAGCTATGAGACCTATTCCCTGAACCACTTTCCTCGTCAGGGGAGCTAACCAAAATTGATCCGCTTTCGGTGGCGTACCTTACCTCTTACCTGGTCGGCGGTGCGTCGTTATAGAAAATAGTAACAAGTATGTTAGTTAGCCACCTTACATCACTTAGGCCAATAGTAAACTTTATGTGGGCCTAGTACCGAATCCTCACTCGAAAACTCTATGTTTTTGAAAACACATGTCTTTTCAGGCGCGCTATTCCCAATGCAGCTCTGATACCACGCCTGTGGGGACGCCGCCTCGATAGTCCAGGAATCGTATTCGGTGGTGCCATGCGATGCGGCACCCAACAGCACACATCCGAAAAACACACATAAACAACAATATGTGTCTATCATACATATTATTGTCTCATTTTACAAATAATGTACAAGTGTATGTTGCAGCGGAAGATAAGAATACACTCACGGACTATAGCCTACGCTAAGCAAAATGAAGCCATCCTGCCCGCGGATGCTTCACACTGGCACCACATCAAAAACCCGGCGGCGTGCAGGGTTTCAAAACGAGACTCACACCCCTCATTGGGTGCTGCCCCAGTTGGATCTCCCTTCCTCCCTAACGTTGCCTTATGCAACGTTACCTGCAAAACAATGGATCAACAAACCGTGAGCTTATGCTCAGCAAGACTTAACCGAAGTCCTACACATGGAACTCTAAATGCTGGAAATAGAGGGATGAATAAATAAGTTTGCATAAAAGATAAAATTGAACTAACAGAGAGTCCTTACTTCCAGTTTTAAGCAACTTTTATAGTCCTCGCACAATTTACATCGAGACTCCACAATCAAACAAGAAACGGTACATCTCGATGCCACTTGCCCAAGGAGAAGGTAAATTTAGTGAGCTACTCTAGACTCGGACATACCTTGCGCCATCAATGTCGATACTCCACAATCAAACAAGAAATGCTTTGTCTCGACGCCACTAGCCCAAAGTAGAAAGTCAATTTAGTGAAAGTAGTTATCATTCCTCATCTCCAATATGAGGATTAACCATGAAGCATCTTTCCTTTCCCCCAGTTTCTTACTACGTCATGACGCAGAGAACAAGTATGCTCACTACCGCGAGCGACGGTGACTCGAATAAAAAACACCCGACTGACACGACACATACGCCCGTCCGAGACCGGTGATCAACAAATCCCCTCAACGTCGTATGTGGCAACCTTTCACACGATACCCAAATATCGAACCGGTCCCACTAACTTGGTTTAAGTCTCACTATGGCAAACCCTCGTAGAGCCGACTTCTCTATCCTTTCAGCATCTGCATAAGACGGTGGGGATTGCCTCGACACCCAGGTTAACATGTTACATCGGTTTCCTGGGTCCCATATTGCCAGTATGCATCAGGTACACAACTCAAACTTGTCCCGCAGAGCCGCACACGAGAATGGGCCTTAATCGACTCAGACAGAGACTCGGTTCACAGGACCACGTCCTTGAGCCTTCCATCCATACTGCCCAGTCTCCATTCCCAACTAGGAGGATCAATTCCCAACTCTTCTGATTGATCCCCCTTAATCCCGTTTTACGAGTAGGAAACGGCCTACTCGAGTTACGCCTCTTTTAATCCACTTTTGTTAACTTGATAACAGCAGTTATAATTAAGTAAAAACCTACTGTACATCAAACTCCAGGGGTTTATTGGTCATGCATGTGGAGTGTCATACAAACTAGACTTAGTGCAATAAGCAAAATGCTAGACATTATAAAGTGAATACAAATAGAAACATGTAAATTTTGATGCAAACCGAGGCTTGCCTTAGTGTTGATCCCAACTAAAGTTTATGTCAGTAGAATTCATGTCAATGGCCTCCGAGGTCTTCGTGATATGTTTCGCTATCGAAATGATCAAATAAATGATGCGTCATATTAACAGGGGCTTTCTAAACTCATGATACGAGTATGGTAAAATTTTCAGAAGCTTTTGAAGGAGTTGGCCACAAGAATTCTTGGAACCTTTACCCTTCAATGTTTTATAGGAATTTAATTAGACTTGGTCATATGGAGAAATTTGATATCCTAATAGGTCTGGACCCAAAGATGCTAGGAAAATTTGTTCCAAAATTTTCTATGCCTTTTGCTGGCCAGATTGGAGGATTGAAGTTCAATTCCATTTTCTGGAATTTGATTCTGTGATTTTTCAGCCCATTTAGATTACACCCGAGAAAACCTACTGATTAAGCCCTCTTAATCATCTCCAAAAATCCTAAAATTTTTACAGGAGCCCAGGAACTATGAGAAAGATTTTCTGCCCAAAATTGGGAATGTTTTATAAAGAATTGCTCCTGGAATAAATCCCTAAATTATTTAATAAAAACAATTCTACAGAAATTTCTGGAATTTTCATAGCAAGCACTGAGTACTTCTTATAAGGAATCCAACAAAATTTGTCTCACTAATTTTGGAGCTGTCTACCCAGAGTTCTGGGTTTTCCAAGTTTGAACAACCTTCTGTTTTGTTTTGCACAAATAACTCATCTACACACTAACAGGTGCGGCCCCCTTGTCAGGTCTTTCTTCAACCTCGAGTCAGAGACCCCGAGCACACAGCACCCGATCATGGTGCGTGCCGTTCTCGCTCGTTTCTCCACCATTCTCGATGCGGTTTCGTGCTATACCACCCTCAGACCACGGCCTAGCAGCCGGGCAAGGTCTTGCGGCATGAAAATGCCGGGAAGACCATCGGCACCGGAGGGGCAGCTCGGTAGCTCGGCGCCGGCGAGGAACAGCACGTCCCAAGCTTCTCCTGGTGAGCTAAGGTGCCGTACACCATTCCTAGAGCACGTAAAACAAGATGCTATCCCTAACCCGAGCCAAAAACGTCCGCAAATGGGAGCTCGACGGTGAACCGAGCCGTTTTGGTCGGCGGCAGCGAATTCTTGTCGCCCGGGGTGGAGGATGACCGGTTTCCTTCGTGGTTCGGCGTGGGTGGGCGCTAAGGCTCCTAGTTGCTGTGGCTTGAATTGCATGAGCATTGATCAAGCGGTTTAGGCAAATTTCACGACTTATCTACGGTCGGTTCTACACGTGATCCGGCGCCAAAAACCAAATTCTGGTGAGCCGGTGTCGGGGAAGAGAAAAAGGACCACGGGAAGAGTATCTAGAGTTCGTGGGGCACCTTTGTGTGGTTTTTCTCACGCCATGGAGGTCATAGTTGACCGGGCGACGTGTAGCCGAAGAGAGCGGTGTGCTCTGTTTTTCCGGAGAAAGAATGGCTCAGCAGCGGTTGCAGACAGGCGGCCATGGGCTGAGGACGTGTTGGGGAGGTAGAGGACCGAAGGACGCAGCTCCTGGGCGGCTCTACCAGCATCAAACACACCGGAAACCGATCGGCGCTGAGGCAACCGAGGGTGGGCGCCGAGGGAAGTTTTCTCTATTGAGTGCGTGCGAGAGAGAAGGGTTTGTGGATTTGATCGTGTAAGCAGAGGAGATACACTTGAGTGGTGCAGCTACTGTGGCTATCGATCCTCCACGCAGGAGCTGACTGCCTTCGGAAGCAACGCACGAGCAGATCGGTGGAGCGCTCACAGAGATAGCAAGAGTGATCTTTGTCTATGTCACACTGACCTGCGGGTCCCACTGAATTCCCCCCTCCAAACAACCGTGGCTCCACAATTCAAATTTAAAAGTTGCAGCAAATTCTGAAAATTTGAATTGGATTTCCAGGGCGTTAACCCTCGTTTGTGCTCACATTTGAACTTCCGGGTTTATTTCCTTTTGCGGCTAGGTTTCTTTTCTAGCCCTTCCATTATTTCATGTAACCGGGTTTCAAATTTGAAACCCTAATTACCACTGAATTTGACCCTTCGGATGAAATTCCAACCAGAAGCTAGGCTTGCCGAAATTCCAACCAGAACGAGATGGAAGAAGATTGTTACCGGTGATAGTTTAATAACAATTCTGGCCAATTCATCCGGAGAAAATCCTCGCTCTCCCATGTAACTTCGTTGTCGGTGTGGTTGCTCCATAGCATTTTGTAAAACTGCAACGATCGACCCCTTGTTTCACGAGTCTTTTCATCGAGGATTTGTACCGGCTTCTCAATGTAGGTGAGATCCGGTTGTAATGTTTTCCTGTCTTCTGATTGAACCTCCGCCGGCTCCTTCAAACATTTTGTCAATTGTGAGACATGGAAAATATCGTGGATGCCCGATAATGATGTTGGCAGCCTCAAACGGTAGGCTTCCGGTGCACACCGTTCCGTAATAATGAACGGACCAACAAAACAAACAGCTAGCTTTCCCTTGACCCTGAATCGATGAAATCCTTTTATCTGGGATACACGGAGATAGACGGGATCTCTGACTTCAAAATACAATGGTAGGCGTCGCTTGTCCGCATAACTTTTCTGGCGAGATTGAGCAGTTTCCAGGTTTGCTTGAATAAGCTGGACCCGCTCTTCGGCGTATTTCACAAGATCAATGCTGAAAATTACCCTCTCGCCGGATTCACACCAATTGAGTGGTGTGCAGCACTTCCTGCCATAGAGCGCTTCGTATGGTGCCATCTTAATGCTGCATTGATAACCATTATTGTAGGAGAACTCCGCTAATGGTAAATGGTCATCCCAATTCTTTCCATTATCTATGGCACATGCTCTCAGCATATTTTCTAGAATCTGATTCACTCTCTCCATCTGACCGTCGGTCTGAGGATGGTATGCTGAGCTTCTAAGTAACTTTGTTCCCAGAGATTCATGTAGTTTCTCCCGAAAACGAGCAACGAAAATGGAACCTCGGTCAGATACAATGGTTTTGGGGACTCCGTGTAAGCACACGATTCTTGAGAGATACAACTCTGCATATTGCTTAGTTGCAAATATCTTATTTACTGGGATGAAGTGGGCTGATTTTGTTAACCGATCAACAATCACCCAAATGGCGTCATGCTTTCTGAACATGAGAGGAAGTCCGACAATAAAGTCCATGCTGATGTCCTCCCACTTCCATGCCGGAATACTTAATGGTTGCAGCATTCCCGCTTTCTTTATATGATCAGCTCTGACCCGCCGACATGTATCACACCCGGATACATACTTGGCAATTTCTCGTTTCATCCGAGTCCACCAAAATTTTGTCTTGAGGTCCTGATACATATTATTGCTTCCTGGATGTATCGAGTACTTGGACATATGAGCTTCATCCAAGATTTTCTTTCTTAGCTTCATGTTCTAGGGTACCACAATACGGTTGTTAAACCATAACACACCTTGATCATCTTCCCAGAAGCATTTCATTTTATTCTCTTTGATTCTTGCCCGGATATTCCACATTCCCTTATCTCTCTTTTGGGCTCGTACAATATCCTCTCTAATGGTAGGCACAAGAGCAAGATTATACAATGCCCCATATGGAACCACTCTCAAACTTGGTTCCTCTTCCTCATCCAGAACAACTGACAAGTTATTCACGTGGGACTTACGACTGAGCGCATCAGCCACCATGTTAGCTTTGCCTGGATGGTAATGGATCTCGAGTTCATAATCTTTGATTAATTCCAACCGTCTCCGCTACCTCATATTGATATCCTTCTGATTGAATATATACTTGAGGCTCTTATGGTCGGTGTAGAGGTGCACTAAATTTCCGAGTAAGTAGTGCCTCCACATTTTCAACGCAAGCACCACTGCAGCGAGTTCTAGGTAATGAGTAGGGTAGTGCTGCTCGTGGTTACAGAGTTGACGAGATCCATATGCAATCTATCTTGCATTAAGACGCAGCCAAGTCCAATGCCTGAGGCATCACAATAAACATCGAACGGCTTTGCCGTATCCGGTTAGGCTAGAACCGGTGCCGTTGTGAGATGTTTCTTCAGAGTTTGAAATGCCTCTTCACAGGCCTCAGTCCACACATACTTGCTGCTCTTTTTCAATAATTCTGTCATGGGCTTAGCAACCTTCGAAAAGCCGGGAATAAATCTCCGATAGTAGCCCGCTAGTCCTAGAAAACTGCGGATTTGATGAACAGATGTCTTGGACTCCCACTCCAAGACTTGCTAAACCTTGGTTGGATATACAGCCACACCCTCTGGTGAAATAATGTGGTCTAAGAACGGTACCTTGCTGATCCAAAATTCACACTTGCTGAATTTGGCATACAGCTTATAATCTTGCAATCGTTGGAGCACAATGTGGAGATGTTTAGCATGCTCTTCCTCCGAATTGGAGTATACGAGAATGTCGTCGATGAAGACCACGATGAACTGATCCAACTCTGGCACGAATACAGAATTCATCAGGTACATGAAATGTGCGGGTGCATTTGTCAGGCTGAAAGACATGACTAGATACTCATAGAGCCCGTATCTAGTCGAGAATGTTGTCTTTGGTATATCCTCCGTTCTGATCTTTATTTGATGATAACCTGACCTCAAGTCCATCTTGGAGAATACTTTGGCATCCACTAACTGATCAAATAATATATCGGTCTCAGCAGTGGGTATTTATTTTCGATCGTCACTGCATTCAGCGGCCGATAATCTACACATAACCGTAGTGATTCATCGTTTTTCTTCACAAAGAGGGCTGAACAGCCCCATGGTGATGAGCTTGGCCTGATGAACCGTTTGTCCATTAAGTACTTCAGTTGCTCTTTCAGTTCAGCTAATTCTTTTGGAGACATTTCGTACGGTCTCCGAGATATCGGTCTGGTTCCCGGTGCTAACTCGATCTTGAATACCACGTCTCTTTCAGGCTGCATCCCTGGAAGATCATCGGGAAACACATCTGGGTACTCATGGACCACTGGAATATCGTCCAGTTTCATGGTCACACTGTGGTACGCAACTGACATTTCAGTCTCCACGTCTTGAAGTATGAGTATTTGAAGACAGTAGAACAGATATTCCAAGCGAACAATCCGTGGACCGATGTCGAGAACAGCCCCGTGGTAGTTCATCAACGCCATTCCTAAGATCACATCGATCATCTGCCCCTCTAACACAATGAGAGTTGTGGGGTATAATTTTCCACCTAAGCATAGGGGTGCTTTGATCACTACTTCATTAGCAGCTATGTTTCCACCGGGTGAGCTGATAAGGTAGTGATCTTTCGGTGTAGTGGTGGAGATCTCAGATTTGCACACAAATAATCTGCTGATGAAGTTGTGTGTGGCTCCAGAGTCAAAAAAATCACTACAGGAAGTTCATTGAGTGTGAACGTTCCCGCTAGCACAGGTGCACCTTCCGGCACATCCTCTAGAGCTGTATGATAGATGCACCCGGACTTTGGTGCTGTTCCTTGGAACTGAGCACGAGATTGATTTATACCTTGCTCTGGTGTATTTACCCTGTGCCGTATCCTTTCCGGACACCTCCTTCTGATGTGACCAAAATAACCGCAAGTGAAGCACGGTCTCTCAGCCGGTTCTATGTTACTCTGGGTACGGACACTGGGTGCATCCTGTTGCGGCACGAACGCTTGAGGAAAAGAATATTGTGGCTCCATATACCATTGTTGCAGCTGTCTGAATTCAGAATATTGAGATGAACGACTCGAATATTGTTGGAGTCGTCTAGCCGGCTGCATCAGCTGACAGTTCAATTACTGTCTACCACCCGGTATTTATGAGGAGCAATATTGCTACTATCCAGTGGTATACTGTTCTTTCTTTTCTCAGCCTGAACTTCTTGCTGAGCATCTTCAACCATGATGGCAGCACTCATCAATTTGCTGAAGTTATTTTGATCTGCTAAAACGAGTCTTTACTTTAGCTTGGGATTGATGCTGCGAAAGAACCATTCGCACTTTTGTGCCTTAGTGTTCACATATTCAGGTGCATACTGTGCCAGTTTGTTGAACACTCGTGAATGTGAGTATGCATCCCTCCCTCCTTGTTTTATGACTAGAAACTCCTCGAGTTTCCGTTGAATTATTCCGGAAGGAACATGATAAGTAAGAAATGCCTTCCGGAATTCCGTCCATGTAAAATGATGTCCAGCTGGTAGGGAGGCGAGTTGATTTGCCCACCATGCACTGGTGGACCCGTGAAGTTGTTGCGCCACGTATGAGACTTTTCTGATGTTCGGTGCATTGGATCAACCCGAACTTAGATTCAATGGTACGGATCCAGCTATCCGCTACCAGAGGATCCTTAGATTCAATGAAAACCGGTGGTTTAGTCACCAAGAACTCAACGTAGGAACTCATTTGAGGTTAGCGAAAGTCTTCATCTTGACATCCCCCTTGACGGGATGTATTCATTGAGAGGGGCCATGCCGCCTGTTCAATCACGGGTCGTGCCACTCGCCCGGGAATCACATTGGGTGGTGCCGTGTTGTGCGGCACCCAACAACACACATATAAGGAACAATGTATTACATAAAACAATAGCGGAAGCTTACAAGTTTTTCTTTGTAAATAGTTTACATCAAGTAGCTACATAGGAAGTCTATAATGGCTCACTTCGAATAACTAAAGAGCACTCGAGAAGAGGTCCAGCCCACGGACTCCTCTCACTAGCAACACGAAGGCAACAGCAGCGGCTGGGTTCTCCATGTGTTAAACGACTCGGAAGTCTCCTAGTCTCACCGGACAACCTTCTTTTTTTTTGCACCGATGTTAACCTGCAAAACCACTCATATATAAAGTGTGAGCACATAGGCTCAGAAAGACTGATCCGTCTCTCCTAACCAAGAAACTCTACATGCATGACGGATTGAAATAGGTTAGCTAATTTTGCATAAAGGACTCGCCTACAGTTGATCCTTAACTTTCAGATTTTAAGCCTCATTGTAAAGACCTTGAGCTGAACAGCATCGCAACTCCACAATCAAACAAGAAACGCTTTGTTGCGATGCTCCTTGTACAAAGTGAAAGTAAAGTTTAATGAGCCTATCTCTAATTCAAGCATGGTTGCAATACAAGTTACATCGCAGCCTTAACAAGTTCAAAAGAAACCATTCAGTTGTTACTACGTCAAGACGCAGTGGGCAAGTTTGCTCATATGACCGTGAGTGACGGTGATTCGAATCAGTACACGCCCGGACTACATGACACGTACACCCGTACTCCGAGTTGCAGGCAGCAACCTCGACTGACGTTGTACGCGGCCACCTTTCCCAAGATCTTCCACACAGGACGCGGTCTAACTGCCCCGAGTACGCAAGCTCCCTCAAGGTACATATCCGCAGTGATATGTTCTTGAGTGAGTTACCTCCTGCTACCCTGACGCCGAAAGCCTAAGACAGTTAGAAAAGTTCCAATGTGGATCTCCCGAGGTACATCGGTTTCCTGGGTCCCATATAGCCAGTATGCGCCCGGTACACAACTCAAACTTGTCCAACAGGGCCAAGCACGGACGGGCCTTAACCGACACAGGAAGGGCTATGAACGCACGATCCGCAGCCTCCTGCATCTAAACCTCCCTGCCCGGTCTCCATTTCTTATGTGTGAACTGTAAAAGCCCAAGAAAAGGGACTTGCAAAAAAAAATTTTCATCACCTCACAACACCACAGTTTTTGTTGTGGATATCTTGTGAAGACTTGTGAAGAGCAAGTAACCTCCATCAAGAGGGTGATTAGAGGGGAAAGCCCTAACTTTCACAAAGTAGGATTTCTACACATGAACATGAGAGGTTGAGCTCACCCCTAAAACATAAATAGTCTTGGGAAGGTTCAGGTCAAATTTCATGCAAATCCAACACATTTTGAGGCACTTTTGGAGGCATTTGAAAAAGAGGCCAATTTGAGTGTAAATTCAAATTGCAGGAACTTTCATCACTTGGATTCAAAAGTTGGCTTCATATTCAAACTCAGCACATTTTTCTGAGTTAGTCCACCAATTTTCATCCCCATTGGAGTTCATCTTGTCGGGAGCTAAATTTGCAATAATTCAATGTTTAGTGGCTGGGATATTTGCAGCAGAAGGGGGAGAAAGAATTAGAGGGGAGAAGAGGGCCCACTGGTAAGCAGGCTTAACACAGAAGCATCCTCAGCCGATTTTCTCTCGACCGAGCACGCGCGCCAGCCAGCCACGGCGTCTGTGCCCGACCGCCTCAGCCGGCCAGCTCCTGCTTCGGCGTGGGAGGTGGCACAGCAGGTGTCGCGCCCTCCACCGCCCTCAGTGGCCTATAAAAGGCACGAAACCGCCGGCGAGCTCCTGTTTTCGTGAACCTCAGCAACCAGCCGCCTAATCGCCCAAGTTCTGATCGCTCACCACCCGAGCTGTGATCATCCTCCGCCCGCGACGTCCATAGGAAAGAGGAGTGCTAGCTTGTCCTCGAGACCACCGCGCAAACCGTTCCAAGGTTTGACCTTTGTGCGCGGAGAATTTTCCAGTTTAGGGTGGGGAGCTCATTTCGGGACCCGATTAGGTATAGGAGAAATTTGGGAGAATCATCGTGTGAGAGATCTAACGGAGCTGTGGGATAGTATCTAGAGGTTCTAGCGCCCCTTCTCGATCAAAAACCGGAAGGAAACCACCGCCGGAACCCTAGGTTCACCATAGAACAGTTTGGTGGAAGACGGGGGCGCCGGTGAGGTCCAGGTTGCCGGCCGTTTAGGTCCCAACCAAGGTCATTCCGGGTTTCCCGAGGTCTCCCTGAATGTGGTGACGCGATTAGCGCGTGAAGGAGGTGGTCAGGAGGGCGGGAACACGTTGCCGAGGTGGCACAGAGACATAGCGCTCGTCGCCGGCGAGCTACGCCTGTTAGCTGACGGCGGCATGATGTCCAACGTGTTCAGCGCCCAAAATTATGTGGGGGCGGCAAGTCTCACCATCGCCGGCGAGCTAGATTGCCGGGAACGCCGACCTTACCGGAGCTCCGGCGGCTCGGGGCGGCGGCGTCGGGTGGAAGACGAAGGCATGGGTCCCACGTGTCAGCCGCTGTGTTAATCGTGCGTGAGCGCGCGGTTAGTTCAAATTAAATGGGTGGGTCCCGCAGTCAGCCTCGGGTTAAACGCCGGAAACGATTTTCTGTAGGAAAATAATTCAGGGATTAGCTCCAACTTTAGAAATTCATAACTTTGTGTAGGAAGCTCCAAATTCAGTGAACCAAATTTTGCTGAACTCAGAATTTTGAGTACTTTCCAGCAACATAAATTTCAGCTCATGAAACTAAATAGTTTTTTTCCAGAATTAATTCCCTAAAATTTAAAATGTTAGGAATTTTATCTGGAGAATTGCTTTATGAAAAATTCTGAAATTTAGCTGTAACACCCCAAAATTTTGATTCAAAACCCTAAATCATGTTAAGAGGGGAATTTAAAAATTTTTGGACGTGTTGCATGTTTTGCAAAAGTTCAAATTCAAACTGGAATTCAAATTAAACTCAAATCAGAAAAGAAATAGAAAAAGGAAAAGAGAAAACAGAAAAAAACCGGCCAGTGGGCCGAAACCCACCAGCCGGCCCAGCCAGCGCCCGCGCCAGCCCACAGCCGCGCGCGCTGCTTCCTCACGCTGACAGGCGGGACCCACCCGATCTTCGTCTACCTCGCGACAGCGCCGTACTCCCTCGCACCCGAATCAAAACCGATCGGGATTTCGGCGTATCCCTGCTGAATTCTGTTCGTAGGCGACGCAGACATGATCTAAACCACCCCGCCGCCCTCCCCCGTCTATAAAAACCCCGGCCTCGTTCTGTTTTCCCCCCGCGATCGCCGATTTTTACTCCGGTGAGAACCGAGACTTCTCCGGCGAATTCTGGCCGATCTAAGCTCAGAATTTCCGATCTAACTCGCTGGTCTTGATCCACCGCCTCCGGGGAACCTTGCAGGTGCAGAAAACTCGGTGACTTGCGGTGTAAACACAACGCCGACGAGCTTCGCCATGGTTTTGCCTCGGACCTCGTCGCCGATCACTTTCCAGGACCTCCGAGCTCAAGAAAACCCCCGAGGTGAGA
Organism: Neostapfia colusana; assembly: GCA_030760725.1. Classification (NCBI taxonomy): domain Eukaryota; kingdom Viridiplantae; phylum Streptophyta; class Magnoliopsida; order Poales; family Poaceae; genus Neostapfia; species Neostapfia colusana. Next base: position 27,150,785 of record JASWHV010000011.1, read on the forward strand.
TCCCCGACCTCCCCTCCACCGATCTATACCATAAAATCACAGTTCTAGGAAGAATTCTCGAAAACCCGAAAGTCTCCGGCGAGATCGCCGCTTCCCGCCGCCGTGCGCCACCGGCAGCGCCGCCCGCGCTCGATCAGAGCGACGTGGCCGCTTGTGCGCCGTTTATTTTAAATCGCACGGTAGGGTTTAAACCCCCGCGTACCGGTTCGACGTTATAATCTCAGCCGTCGGTTTAAAATCGGACGGTCCACGTCAGCCCCGCGTTATAAAGACTGAAAATCTTACGTGCTACCCCCTGGGGTTCTCGGGAAATAAGAGCTAGCCTCGGAAACTTCTGATCTAGCCTCTGGAACTCAAGAAAATCATGTAAATTCATTTAAAAATCAGTTTTAGCCCCTGGACTTAATAAAAATTAGGAAAAACACCTCTGATAAGTGTAGCTAGACCGCTGGAAATTCTGAAAATAATATTATAGACCCTGTAATGGGGTGAGTTTACCTTTTTAGCCCTGTTTAGTAATTAACTTAGGAAATTGAATATGTGGCTAGTGTTTAAAAATTAAAAAGTGGGACAAACATATTGACAAAATTAAATTAAAAACTTTTTCAGTATTTAGAAAACTTTGGAGTGAGATAAAAATATATTTGGGCTGAAATGAATCTGTTTAATTTATTATTTACATTTAGGGACATATTTTTAAGTAAAGAATAGTTCTGGAAAATAGGGAAAATAATTGTAAAATAGTCTACATCAGAGGAAAAGGTCAAAAATATATTAGTAAATATTTTAGATCAGAACCTATTCTGTTTAGATGATGTGTTTTGTTATTTTCATAATAAAGTTCACATTTAGGCATAGGAAATAAATCTGAAAATATAGCAACTAGTAAATGATAAATGGAGTTCTAAAATCCAAAGGATTCAGTTTAGGGTTGGTAGAAATTATGAAGACACATATGGAGAAGGAAAATACCTTTCATGCATACTTGGTAGCTAAAAGGTGTAGTAATTGAATATAAGGAATTTATTTAAATTGGAAACTCATATATATATAGTATGCAAGCATAAATGTGAATACAAAAGTAGGAATTATATACATATGATTAAAAGTGTATGCAAGACACAAATCAACACACATAGAGTAACCACAACACATATAATGGTGAATGACTTTCATAATGTGAATGTGTGGTTTGTATGAAGTGGAAGTGTGAACTATGTCTTATGGATTGTTGTTTTTCTTTTGCTATGTGTGATGGTATGATGTAGAACCTGCTCAAGAGCAAGTTATTCCTTTCCAAGACCAGGACTACCCATTTCAAGAGCAGCAAGAAGGAGGCAAGTGTCCTTGACCACTTTGATCCTATGCTAGGATGTGTAGCTAGAGTTATTTGCATTGTCAATTTAGATATGAAACCCATGATATGAAGTTTTACTAGAATTGCATTACCTTGTTTCCTTGTAGCTTGGGTTGGGATTTATTTTATCATTTATTCATATTACATATGCTTAACCATGCTTAGAATGGGATATTTGGATATGAGATCATCAGTTTAGTTTACCATACTCTTGAATGAGATATTGTGAGTTATGTAGAGGTAGGGATCAAGGCAAGTTGGATGTTTTGGTTGTGTGTTGGGCGCACGAGACTCGGGTTTATGTTCAGTACTTGCCTGGATCCTAAGGACCGGTTCATGGAGCATGTAACCTGGCTTTACAGTGCCAACCACATGCTGAGATGGGGTTTGGCCAATTAATTAGGTGTATCCCCGGCGTAGTATGGGTGTGTTGGATGGTGCGGGGAATAGGTGTCAGCTGGACTACCATATGAACCGCAAGGCTCAAGAGGGGGCCACTGCAGCGGGGTTGGAGCCTCTTGTATGCTGTTAGGGGTGAAACCTCAGTGGGCCCACGCTCGTCGGGAATCCCTTTGTAAAGGCTTCGTAGTGATCTCCTGGCTACACACCTGGGAAGTGTGAATGTGGTTTGTAGCCACTGGCATAATGGAGGTTCTTTTAGTCCACCCGGCAACGGGGGATGAAATCACTACATGTGGGTATAGTGGTACTAACTCTGCAGAGTCAAAACTGTCATGACAGCCGTGCTCACGGTCAAGAGCGGCTTGGACTTATTCATGATTAGAGGAGTGATGGTTTTGGAAGTTGAGGATGTTAAGCGGGGAGCTTAACATTTGAAAATAATGTTATGGTTATTTGGTTATGATGATGGGAAGGGAGATTGGGACCATTTCACCTGTGTAGTAATGTAGGTGCTTAATAAGCTAAGGTGATAGGTATTAATTGCATAGTGCTTTAACCATGAGTTCAACCTCTCCTTGTTCTAGCCATGCATGACATAATTTTCCCACACTTGCTGAGTACCATTGGTACTCAACCTTGCATATTTGTTGGTTTATATTGCTGCTCAGGTCAAGATAATGAGGTGGTGTATAAAGATCAAGACTTTGGACCCGAAGAAGGTTTCTAGGTTCATGGAGACCCCCGGGCAACGCCTGTGATGGAGCCCTCAAGAATAATATTCCGCTGCTAGTTTATTTACTTCTTATGAACTTATTATTGTCCATTCAGACATTTGCGATGTAATACTTATTTATATTCGACACCTGGCTTGTAATAAATGATGCTTCACTATTTGTCATCACATGTATGAGAAAATGATCCTGGCATACATGTGATATTCACTCGGTTGTTCTTCGGAAAAACTGGGTGTGACAGAGGTGGTATCAGAGCCAAGGTTGCCCGTAGGAACGTGGACCTAGGTAGAAATGGACGTATTTAAGGGCCCTATTTTCTTAAAAACTATTTTTCAAAGGTGTGGATTGAAAAGTGTTATTTAAATGAGTCACTTTCTTCATCTTACCCCAATTTTTATTCAAAATAGGATTTTTGTTTGAGAGTTTATCTAACCTAATTTTAAATTCTTTTTGTTTTAGATGGTTCGCATGATTCGTACCGCTCGCAAGTCCACAGGAGGGAGAGTTCCCGTAGTTGCCCTTGCCGAGAGAGAGGAGAGCCGTCCGGTGACGTACCTTTCCTACGGATTGGCAGTATGAGGCTTATTGCGCCGTCTTCGGCGTATGCTCGAAGCCGCCGGCAATACGGGCAAGCTAATCATCCACTATAACTCCACCAGGACCATCCGTGAGAAGAGGGAAGAATGGAGTTCAGAGATGAGGATAATACACGAAAATCAGCTGCTTAAGATTCACCACTCTCCAGCTTGTAGAGCGACACAGGTCGATGCGGAAAAAGATGTCACCTGGGAGGCCATCACCTGCCAGAGTCACATCTATCGTCGCAACTTGGACAAAACTGAGTACATGTATGTCCTCCAGCGTGAGAGTGGTACCACGGAGTACAAGTACCCGCCGGTGCAGCAAGGGACTTCCCATGAGCACATGGACTTGTGCTTGGAGGATGCTTCTATGCTCAGCACTCGACTGCATGAGTGTCAACAAGAGCTTCAGGATGTCCGGGACACCCTGAAGGAAACGGAAGCGTTGCTGCGAGCCTGCTTGAGGGCGAGAGAAAGAGGAGATGGGAATGAACTGTGTGTCACCGTGAATGATACATGGACTCCTGACTCCCCAGATCGTCGAGCGATCAGGCGTCGTCACACTTCTCCAACAGCAGCCTCCCCACCCAAAGCAGAGTCAGAAGGCAGCCGAAATGATGAGGAAGATCCCGAGGAGACAGCTCAAGAAAACGAGTAGTGTAGAGTCCTTCCCTTAGTTAGCAAGATGTCGAATAGTCGCGTCGTTACGTTAAGTTAATGGTGTGTTAATGCTTGGTGTGTGACGTGAGTTGTGGAAGCCATGAGCAATTGTCCACAGCCTCGTCTTCAGATTGTTTTGCTTTGGTGTGTGAACCCACATGAAATAATAGTGCATTTATTTGGTGTGAGATATGAACCCTCGTAAAAGTATAACAAAGCCTCAACACTTCAAAGTACAAATAAATGAAAGTAGTAAGATGATACTAAATGCTTTCAAATTAACATTGGTGGATTATGCCAGATGGCCGGAAGAGGAAAATGACGTGCTGCCAACCCCGCCAATAACAATGATGAGGCATGCAACCCTCATCTTTCTGGAGGCCAGGACCGGGGTGGTCGCTGTGAAGGAGTTGATCCCCTCCACCAAATGCTGGAGAATCAGAATCAGCTCATCCAGAACTTGACTCAAGTGGTGGCCAACTTGCATCAAGTTCCACCTCCACAAGCTGCACCACGCCAACCAAGGTTGAGTGAGTTTCTAGGAACTCAACCTCCAAAGTTTGCAAGTGCTGCTGAACCTCTGGAGGCAGATGATTAGCTGAAGACCATTGAAAGTAAGATGAGGATCATACAGTGCCAAGGGTATGAGAGGGTGCTGTTTGCTTCTCATCAATTGCATGGACCTGCTGCTGATTGGTGGACCCCTACGTGGCCGCCCATCATGACCCTGAAAACATCACTTGGGAAGAGTTCAAGCGTAGCTTCCGCAACCATTACATCCCAAGAGGTGAACTCAAAAACAAGAGGAAGGAGTTTTTGGGACTGCAGCAGGGAAACATGACGGTGAGGGAATACCTCACTAAATTTACTCAACTATCCCGTTATGCCCCACGAGACATAGAGACTGATAAGCAGAAACAAGATTGTTTCGTGGAAGGACTTACCGCGGAGATGCAGTGTGCAATGTCCTCAAATGAGTATGAAAGCTTCTAAAAGATGGTGGACAGAGCATTTGTGGTAGAAAGGAAGCTAAAGGCCTTGGAAAATGAGAATAAGAGGAAGGTCGGGTGGTCACATCAAGCCTCAGGGAGCAACACCCGCCCACGTATGATGCAGCAACCTGCGGGGCAGACGAGCCGTGCTGCGGTACCCTATTCAGCACCAAGAGGGTACAACCCAAACTACAGGCCTCCCGCAGCACCAGCACAGCCGCAACGTCAGTTTGTGCAGCAGCCTCGCCCCGCATATCCACCTCGACCAGCAGTGCAAGGACCCCCAAATCAACCCCAAGACAACAAAGGCCAGGCACCTAAGGTTGGGGTGCAATGTTTTAGCTGTGGTGAAGTGGGGCATTACGCCCATAAATGCCCAAAGAAGAAGCCTGCGCAACCACAACAGCAAAATGTAATGAGAGGACGGGTGAACCACGTCACTATGGAGGAAGCACAAGAGGCACCCGACGTGGTAGTTGGTAAGTTTCCTGCCAATTTACACCTTGCAACCCTGCTGTTTGATTCTGGTGCTACCCACTCGTTCATTGCTCAAGGGTTTGTTTTGAAGCACGACCTAGCAACCACACAAATGAACCATATGCTAGCTGTAAACTCTCCAGGTGGAGAAATAAGGACAAGACAAGTATGTCCCAAGGTGAATCTAGACATTAATGGGGTAGTGTTTACTGCTAACCTCATAGTGATAGATTCCCAAGGGATCGATATTATTTTGGGCATGGATTGGTTGACCAAACATAAAGGAATCATCCATTGTTCGACCAGAACGGTGGAACTAACTCACCCTAGTGGCACAAGAGTAAAGTTCATAACAATACACGAGCCTAGGAGGGACATTAAATTTAATCAAGTTGAGGTGAAAGTTGAGGAAATCAGGACCATCAGGGAATATCCAGATGTTTTTCCGGAGGAGTTGCCAGGTATGCCTCCCGATCGTGAAGTGGAATTCGCAATTGAGCTAGTACCTGGAACAGCCCCGATTTACAAAAGACCTTATCGGATGGACTCCAAGCAGCTAGAAGAACTCAAGGATCATTTGAGAGAATTGACGGAGAATGGGTATATTCGTCCTAGTTCCTCACCATGGGGAGCTCCGGTGATATTTGTGCCCAAGAAGGACGTAACCCAAAGGTTATGCGTGGATTACCATGCTTTGAATGAGGTAACCATCAAGAACAAGTACCCATTACCCCGCATTGAAGACTTGTTTGATCAGTTGAGGGGAGCTTGTGTGTTCTCGAAAATTGATCTCAGGTCGGGATACCACCAACTCAAGATAAGGCAATCTGATATTCCCAAGACAGCTTTCGTATCTCGGTACGGACTGTATGAATACACCGTCATGCCTTTCGGGCTAACTAATGCCCCGGCATACTTCATGTATCTCATGAACAAGGTATTCATGGAATATCTGGACAAATTTGTGGTGGTTTTCATAGATGACATTCTCGTCTTCTCCAAAGATGAAGAAGAACATGAGAAACATCTAAGGTTGGTGTTGCAGAGGCTAAGAGAACACCAACTATATGCCAAGTTGTGTAAGTGTGAGTTTTGGCTGAAGAGAGTTCCCTTCTTAGGACATATAATCTCGGAGGGAGGAATCTCCGTAGATCCCACCAAAATCGAGGATATACAGAAGTGAAAGACCCCTGAAAATGTCGGGGAAGTTCGAAGCTTCTTGGGATTGGCTGGATACTATCGACGGTTTATTGAGGGATTCTCCAAGATCTTGAGACCTCTCACCAAACTGTTGGAGAATGGAATCACATTCACCTGGACGCCACAGTGCGAGACGAGCTTTCAGGAGCTAAAGAAGAGATTGACGATAGCCCCAGTGTTGGTTATGCCAGATATGCAGAAGAATTTCACAGTGTACTGCGATGCCTCTAGAAACGGGTTGGGATGTGTTCTCATGCAAGTAGGGAATGTCGTGGCTTATGCATCCCGGCAGCTTCGGAAGCACGAGAAGAACTATCCTACACATGACCTAGAACTAGCCGCAGTGGTACACGCGTTGAAAATTTGGCGGCACTATTTGATGGGGAAGAGGACCGAGATATATACGGATCATAAGAGTTTGAAGTACATTTTCACACAGCCAGACCTCAACCTTAGACAAAGGAGATGGTTAGAGCTAATCAATGACTTTGATGTAGGCATCAACTATCATCCCGGGAAAGCAAATGTCGTGGCCGATGCTTTGAGTCGGAAAGTGCAGGTCAATAAGTTGAGCTTGAAGGACATGCCTGCAGAATTGAAGGACGAGGTTATGAGGTTCAATCTATGTCTAGTAAATAGTGGTGAAGCCATCGCCATGGAAGTGGACTACACACTAGAGCGAGACATACGCGGGGGTCAAAAGAACGACAAGAAGATACAAGAAATCAGGCAACTCATCAAGGAAAATAAAGCTCCTGGTTTCAGAGAGGATGAACAAGGTACGGTGTGGCACGGGAAAAGGATCTGTGTGCCTGAAGTAAAGGAGATCCGTGAATTGATTTTGAAGGAGGCTCATGATTCCGACTATTCCATTCATCCTGGGAGTACGAAGATGTACCAGGACCTCAAAAGCAGGTATTGGTGGTATGGCATGAAGCGAGATGTCGCGGAACATGTTGCCCTATGCGACACATGTCAGTTGGTGAAAGCAGAACATCAATGACCCGCGGGATTATTGCAACCACTCAAAGTGCCTGAATGGAAATGGGAAGAAATCAGCATGGATTTCATCGTGGGATTTCCTAGGACCCAATCAGGATATGATTCAATAGGGGTCATCATTGATAGGCTAACCAAGGTAGCTCACTTCATCCCCGTGAAGGAAAGCTACAGCGGATCCAAATTGGCAGAATTGTACATGTCAAGGATCGTGTGTTACCATGGAGTGCCAAAGAAGATAGTGTCGGATCGAGGGACACAGTTCACCTCAAGATTCTGGCAGAAGTTGCATGAAACCATGGGAACCCATCTGAACTTTAGTTCTGCCTATCATCCCCAAACCGACGGGCAGACGGAAAGAACCAATCAGATCCTTGAAGATATGCTAAGGGCATGTGCACTCAAAAACAATAGGAGTTGGGACAAGAACTTACCGTATGCGGAGTTTTCCTATAACAACAGCTATCAAGCTAGTATGAAGATGTCGCCGTTTGAAGCCTTGTACGGGAGGAAGTGCAGAACTCCCCTATTTTGGAACCAAACAGGGGAAAGTAAAGTGTTTGGTCCCGAAGTACTACAAGAAGCCGAGGCGAAGGTGAGGGAAATTCGCAATAACTTGAGGATAGCACAAACACGCCAAAAGAGCTATGCCGATGTACGAAGAAGAGAGCTCGTTTTCAACGTGGGAGACTATGTCTATCTCAAGGTGTCCCCTATCAGAGGACTTCGTCGGTTCAAGGTGAAAGGGAAGTTGTCACCTCGATACATCGGACCCTTTCAAGTTTTGGAAAGGAAAGGCGAAGTGGCGTATCAACTGGAGTTACCGGCTCATCTATCGGATGTGCACGATGTATTCCATGTGTCACAACTCAAGAAATGCCTGAGGACGCCTGAAGAGGTGTTACCCATGAATGAAGTGAACGTAGCTGAGGATTTGTCTTATGCCGAGCAACCATACAAGATTTTGGAGACAATGGAACGCCTCACCAGAAATAAAAGAATCTGGATGTGCAAGGTGCAGTGGAAGCATCACTCAGAAGAGGAAGCCACCTGGGAGCGGGAAGATGAGCTCAAGGCACAATTCCCGGAATTGTTTTCTTAGAAACACCAATCTCGAGGATGAGATTTCTTTTAAGGGGGGTAGAGATGTAACACCCCAAAATTTTGATTCAAAACCCTAAATCATGTTAAGAGGGGAATTTAAAAATTTTTGGACGTGTTGCATGTTTTGCAAAAGTTCAAATTCAAACTGGAATTCAAATTAAACTCAAATCAGAAAAGAAATAGAAAAAGAAAAAGAGAAAACAGAAAAAAACCGGCCAGTGGGCCGAAACCCACCAGCCGGCCAAGCCAGCGCCCGCGCCAGCCCGCAGCCGCGCGCGCTGCTTCCTCACGCTGACAGGCGGGACCCACCCGATCTTCGTCTACCTTGCGACAGCGCCGGACTCCCTCGCACCCGAATCAAAACCGATCGGGATTTCGGCGTATCCCCGCTGAATTCTGTTCGTAGGCGACGCGGACATGATCTAAACCACCCCGCCGCCCTCCCCTGTCGATAAAAACCCCGGCCTCGTTCTGTTTTTCCCCCGCGATCGCCGATTTTTACTCCGGTGAGAACCGAGACTTCTCTGGCGAATTCTGTCCGATCTAAGCTCGGAATTTCCGATCTAACTCGCTGGTCTTGATCCACCGCCTCCGGGAAACCTTGCAGGTGCAGAAAACTTGGTGACTTGCGGTGTAAACACAGCGCCGACGAGCTTCGCCGTGGTTTTGCCTCGGACCTCGTCGCCGATCACTTTCCAGGACCTCCGAGCTCAAGAAAACCCCCGAGGTGAGATCCCCGACCTCCCCTCCACCGATCTATACCATAAAATCACAGTTCTAGGAAGAATTCTTGAAAACCCGAAAGTCTCCGGCGAGATCGCCGCTTCCCGCCGCCATGCACCGCCGGCAGCGCCGCCCGCGCTCAATCAGAGCGACGTGGCCGCTTGTGCGCCGTTTATTTTAAATCGCACGGTAGGGTTTAAACCCCCGCGTACCGGTTCGACGTTATAATCTCAGCCGTCGGTTTAAAATCGGACGGTCCACGTCGGCCCCGCGTTATAAAGACTGGAAATCTTAAGTGCTACCCCCTGGGGTTCTCGGGAAATAAGAGCTAGCCCCGGAAACTTCTGATCTAGCCCCTGGAACTCCAGAAAATCATGTAAATTCATTTAAAAATCAGTTTTAGCCCCTGGACTTAATAAAAATTAGGAAAAAAAACCTCTGATAAGTGTAGCTAGACCCCTGGAAATTCTGAAAATAATATTATAGACCCTGTAATGGGGTGAGTTTACCTTTTTAGCCCTGTTTAGTAATTAACTTAGGAAATTGAATATGTGGCTAGTGTTTAAAAATTAAAAAGTGGGACAAACATATTGACAAAATTAAATTAAAAACTTTTTCAGTATTTAGAAAACTTTGGAGTGAGATAAAAATATATTTCGGCTGAAATGAATCTGTTTAATTTATTATTTACATTTAGGGACATATTTTTAAGTAAAGAATAGTTCTGGAAAATAGGGAAAATAATTGTAAAATAGTCTACATCAGAGGGAAAGGTCAAAAATATATTAGTAAATATTTTAGATCAGAACCTATTCTGTTTAGATGATGTGTTTTGTTATTTTCATAATAAAGTTCACATTTAGGCATAGGAAATAAATCTGAAAATATAGCAACTAGTAAATGATAAATGGAGTTCTAAAATCCAAAGGATTCAGTTTAGGGTTGGTAGAAATTATGAAGACACATATGGAGAAGGAAAATACCTTTCATGCATACTTGGTAGCTAAAAGGTGTAGTAATTGAATATAAGGAATTTATTTAAATTGGAAACTCATATATATATAGTATGCAAGCATAAATGTGAATACAAAAGTAGGAATTATATACATATGATTAAAAGTGTATGCAAGACACAAATCAACACACATAGAGTAACCACAACACATATAATGGTGAATGACTTTCATAAATGTGAATGTGTGGTTTGTATGAAGTGGAAGTGTGAACTATGTCTTATGGATTGTTGTTTTTCTTTTGCTATGTGTGATGGTATGATGTAGAACCTGCTCAAGAGCAAGTTATTCCTTTCCAAGACCAGGACTACCCATTTCAAGAGCAGCAAGAAGGAGGCAAGTGTCCTTGACCACTTTGATCCTATGCTAGGATGTGTAGCTAGAGTTATTTGCATTGTCAATTTAAATATGAAACCCATGATAGGAAGTTTCCCTAGAATTGCATTACCTTGTTTCCTTGTAGCTTGGGTTGGGATTTATTTTATCATTTATTCATATTACATATGCTTAGCCATGCTTAGAATGGGATATTTGGATATGAGATCATCAGTTTAGTTTACCATACTCTTGAATGAGATATTGTGAGTTATGTAGAGGTAGGGATCAAGGCAAGTTGGATGTTTTGGTTGTGTGCTGGGTGCACGAGACTCGGGTTTGTGTTCAGTACTTGCCTGGATCCTACGGACCGGTTCATGGAGCATGTAACCTGGCTTTACAGTGCCAACCACATGCTGAGATGGGGCAGCTTGGCAAATTAATTAGGTGTATCCCCGGCGTAGTATGGGTGTGTTGGATGGTGCGGGGAATAGGTGTCAGCTGGACTACCATATGAACCGCAAGGCTCAAGAGGGGGCCACTGCAGCGGGGTTGGAGCCTCTTGTATGCTGTTAGGGGTGAAACCTCAGTGGGCCCACGCTCGTCGGGAATCCCTTTGTAAAGGCTTCGTAGTGATCTCCTGGCTACACACCTGGGAAGTGTGAATGTGGTTCGTAGCCACTGGCATAATGAAGGTTCTTTTAGTCCACCCGGCAACGGGGGATGAAATCACTACATGTGGGTACAGTGGTACAAACTCTGCAGAGTCAAAACTATCATGACAGCCGTGCTCACGGTCAAGAGCGGCTTGGACTTATTCATGATTAGAGGAGTGATGGTTTTGGAAGTTGAGGATGTTAAGCGGGGAGCTTAACATTTGAAAATGATGTTATGGTTATTTGGTTATGATGATGGGAAGGGAGATTGGGACCATTTCACCTGTGTAGTAATGTAGGTGCTTAATAAGCTAAGGTGATAGGTATTAATTGCATAGTGCTTTAACAATGAGTTCAACCTCTCCTTGTTCTAGCCATGCATGACATAATTTTCCCACACTTGCTGAGTACCATTGGTACTCAACCTTGCATATTTGTTGGTTTATATTGCTGCTCAGGTCAAGATAATGAGGTGGTGTATAATGATCAAGACTTTGGACCCGAAGAAGGTTTCTAGGTTCATGGAGACCCCCGGGCAACGCCTGTGACGGAGCCCTCAAGAATAATATTCCGGTGCTAGTTTATTTACTTGTGATGAACTTATTATTGTCCATTGAGACATTTGCGATGTAAGACTTATTTATATTCGACACTTGGCTTGTAATAAATGATGCTTCACTATTTGTCATCACATGTATGAGAAAATGATCCTGGCATACATGTGATATTCACTCGGTTGTTCTTCGGAAAAACTGGGTGTGACATTAGCTGAGAGGTTCACTGGAAAATCCTTGAGTCACAGTAAAATTGTCGTGAGTCCAAGTTCATTTAGTCCCCCTAATGGGGTAATTAAGTGAACTGCCCTGAGAAAACAGAAAAATGTACAGAAACATTATTCAGATTTTCTCAAATCTTGATTAGGGCATAACTTCCTCTAGAATTTTTCAAATGATATGAAACCAATTCCATTAGAACCATCTTAAATTCTAGTTTCCAGAAAGTAATGGTTGGAGCCATGAAAACCCCTGGAATTCCTTAGAGGCTCTAATATTGACCAAATAGGCTTTTATTTGTACAAAGCTCAAATGAACTTTGTTTCAAATGAAACTTGGTCAAGACTCTGGTTAGGACCCTACCAAGCCACCATGAAAATTTCAGAACCAAAGGGGAGGGCTAGCTAGAGTTATGGTAGTTACTTATTGAAGTTCAAACATTGCATTTAAATTGACATATAGTATATCGTTAACGTGTGGTCGCTGAAGGCGAGGAGACCCTGGAAGTGCTAGACTTCCTTCTTCCGGATGAATCCCTAACCCCCGACCAGCAGCAACAAGGCAAGCCCCGGTTTGCATTAACCTTTATATAAAGTTTTGCACTATGAATACCTAGTATGTGGTATGGATGTGCATTAGGTGTAGGATGGATGAAACCCCAATTGCATAACCAGAATTTTCCCATAAGAGTGAGGGTAGTGTCTAAGGCCCCGAGTAGACAGGCCATGCTTAATGATTCATAGGACTTCGGTACAAGTCGAGTAGTTGGAATCTACTCGCGAGTTAGGCTTTGGGACACTCGGGATTGGTTCGAGTGATGTGAGATCACTTTAGTATTGAAAATGAGACTAGGCAGAGGCTAGGGCGCAGCAAGAGGATGTCTTGTGTGCACAGCCCTGTCTGTGTCTATTGTGGACCGATCCGTGTGCGGCCCCGCTGAGCAAGTATTGAACGTACCAAAGGCATATCGGATATATGGGCCGTGATAAACCGATGTAACCTATACCTCCGGGCGTCAAGGCATAACACACCGATTTATAGGTGTAGGCTGAGGGCAGCAAGGTGGAAATCTGCTAACGGGCATAGAGAGATGCTCCGTGTAGGGAACCTCCTGCTCGTTTCAGTGCGACCGGTTCGACGTTTGGGCTGTTGGGTGAAAGTTTGTCCCGTACGACATCGAGTGAGCGTGCTGTGCAGCTCCACGGGTGGGCGCACATGATGTGCTCTTTGGGTATCCCTGCAGGTGTATATCGAGTCGATTCGCCGTCCCTCGCAGTGACGAGTACCGCTTGTTCACTGAGTCGTAACGTAGGCTAATTTATGAAACGTGATGATTCAATATTGCTGATATGTATAATTGTATTGCTACATGTGTGCCACCAAATATTGCTTACTAAATTTCAGATTTAAGCACGGTTAACTTGTGGCTAAAAGTGAACTAAGGACGAACTTTTAGGCGTGTCCGTTTGCTGAAATTTTACCGTCCCATGTCCATTGTACCCTACATGTAGAGTTTCATGCCTAGGTGAGTCGGTTAAGTCTTGTTGAGCCATCGTGCTCATGGTTGCTGCTTAAGTGTTTTTCAGGTGAGGAGCCACCCAAAGACTCGGGTTACGAGTCCACCGGCGAGGGTTACCCTCCGTCAGGGACCACGACTGAGTGGGAGCCGTACACGCCGCGCTAAGCTGAAGAGTGCAGCTAGTGTGGGTTGCCCTAGGGCTGGGCAACCGACTTTTGCTAGATAGGCGGGCATGAGTTGTACAAATTTAACTTTCACTGTGTAATATAAATACTAGTTTGTAACTGAGTATTGTACTACTTTGTACATTTCAGTTGGTTTTCAATGTAATACAATGTATCCTTATGATATGTGCTGTCGGGTGTCGTATCGTGTGGCACCACCCTCTGCGATCCTGGATGAGCGGATTCTGGTCCGCCACAACCATTGTATCAGAGCGACATTGGGGATAGCACATTAATTAAGGACTGTATTACGGGAAAACTTAGATTTACAGTGAGGATTCGGTAGTTTACCCAAATAAGGACTATATTAGCATAGTTACTTAAAGTGGAAAGACTAACATTTGTGTTATAATTCTGAATTTTAATTATGTAACGACGCACCTATGCTCTGGTAAGAATGGTAAGGAACGCCACCGAAAGCAGTTCAATTTTGGTTAGCTCCCCTGATGAGGAACATGGTTCAGGGATAGGTCTCACAGCTTTGTGTGAGACGTCAATATAAAACTCTTGGACTCTTCATGTTCCTGAGTTCATATGAAACGTTGATCCCTAGCGTGCATTAGGCAAGTAAGTGGAGACCCCATTGTGTGGTCAGTAACGCGAGAGTGTGTTCGTCTGGAAATAGCCCAGGAGGACATACGCAGCGCTTGCCATCGGCGTGCCCTGCAGGGCAGTAGGTGGTATCCGTTGGTTTGATAACATTCCCAACCGTGACAACTCGTTCATGGCCTACTCGGGTTCCCCGTCGTGTGGTGTTAAAACACGATCACATACCTTGAGACGTGACTTAACTCAAGGACGGCCATATGGCAATGATACGGGCGTTTGTATTTACTTTAAATATGGACCTGCCTGAAATGAAAATGACCTTTGAGTGCATCATTATTGTGTGGTCTTCTGCAGGTACTAACCACGTATGTATCTCGTGTAGTATACGTGTGCGAGAGCCCGTTTAGTGCCACACTTGAGACGTATATGCCGGTATAATCTGGTTAGGATTTTTCTTTTGTGAGGAACGTAGTACCGGCATACTATAGGCATGTGCACGAAAATGAGGATAACAAGGAATTAAAAATTACTAAGTTTCAACATTTGGGACCCTGGTTGCGTAGAAAAATTTGATAGTGGATCAGTGTAGCTCTAAAGGATTGAAAAACAGAGTGCTCTGTTTTAGGCAGCAAGTTTGCTGAAACTTAACAGAGCATAACTCACAGATCATTTGGCCAATGGAGGTGTGGGAGATCGTTCTGGAAAGGTGTTTGAGCACTATACAACTTTGTTGTAGACTTCCAGAGCTGAATCACAACTTAAGAGGGCTTAAATTTCAGAGGGATGTAAACTGTCCAGAACCAGGACAGATTCAAAACACTCTCTGGACTGTTCTATTTTTCAAGCATAACTTCCATTAGAAAAATCAAAAAATTTCATATCATATATCTCTAGAAATAGGACGAGATGTTTTACATCTTTGTAATTCAAAGTTTCTATATTTTCAGCACGGAATTCAGTGGAAATGTGAGTTGAAAACAGCAACTTCCCAAAGGAGGTGCTGTTGAAATTCATCCAGAAATTTTATTGACTTTGAATTACCATAACTTTTAAACCAGAGCTGATCTGAGGGCAAATAAATACTCGTTGGAAAGATACCGTGGTTGACTTTAGCTTTGGTGTTCAGCTTGAGTCATGAAAATGCCCAGAACCAGATCAAAATTTGGGATATGTAGAAACTGGTCATTCTGGCAGGGGGATGACAGTTGAACTCATTGAGAGATTGTTGTACCCTAGGGGGTTTAAGTACTTACAATGGGGTAGAACATACTCATGAGTGGTTATCTTCAACTAGTGAAAAAATTGAGTATATGTCTTACTGAAGTCACTTTTGCTAGAGACCATGTTTGTATTGTATTGAAGATAAAAGGGTAGTATACGTGATGACAAAGCGATATTAACGTCTCGTAGTGACCAAACCTAGTTGAGATGAACTTCCAAAGAGGAAGTCCGTCAAATTGGATTTAACTATCGTGTATTTGGTCTGGTAACGGTGTAGCTTGTGCAAAGATATTACATTATCTACGTATGAGATGTATCGCATGTTTTTATTGTCATTATGTTTATGCCATTTTATTGGACTGCACGAAATATGTTGCGAGACTGATGTTTATTGTCGTATGGTTGCAGATGGTTCGCACTCGAATCATGCATGAGGTTGGTGGCTCTAGCCAGCAGGGAGGCGGTGACTCCCAGCCAGCTGCCTACGACAGCACCCGGCAGCAACAACCACCACCGCCGCCTCCGCTTACCCTAGCGGATGTGATAGCGGCACTGGTGGGGAATCGTGAGGAGCAGACCGACCTGCTCCGCACGATCGTGCAGAATACATCCCAGGCAGGGGGGGGCGTCAAGAGAGGGGGCCTCGTGAGCCCCGTGAGGTGACGTACTCAGACTTCATGAGTGTGCACCCTCCGGTGTTCACAGAAGCCGCAGAACCACTGGAGGCCGACAACTGGCTGCGGATAATTGAGTCCAAGTTCGGGCTGCTCCAATGTACGGAGAGGCAGAAGACTCTGTTTGCGGTGCAGTAACTTCACGGTGCCACTGGTGCGTGGTGGGCGAACTATGTCGCCTCACGTCCAGCTGGCCATGCCGTGGAGTGGGAAGAATTCCGGGAGGCGTTCCGTGCCTACCATATCCCTCCCGGGATAATGAAGCGGAAGTTCCAAGAGTTCTTGGAGCTGAAGCAGGGCGGTAGGAGTGCCCAGGACTACTCCCGTGCCTTCAACCATCTGGCACAGTATGCGTCGGATTACGTCTCTACCGAGGAGAAGAAACGGGAGCACTTCTATCGGGGGTTACACCCCGAGATGAAGATGCATCTCGTCCAATGCAATCGTGACACGTTCAATGATCTAGTCAATGCCGCGATCATGCAAGAAGGCGCTCAGCGAGAGTTGGTGGCTGAGCAGCGGAAGTGCAGCACTCCACCCAGCAGTGGGGGTGGAGCTCCCCAAAAATACCGCATGGTGTATCGGACACCATCCGATCAGCAGTGACATCCACCGGCGTGACCTCAGCAGTTCGGGGGTCGTTCATTTCAGCCACCCCCGTTCCGACCGCCGATGCCACCACCGTGACCGCAACAGCAGCAGCAGACGACAACCCGGGCGTTTCCACCGCTGCAACGCGCCCCGAGTTTCCGTCCGCCGATCAGCGGAGGACCTCCCCGCTACACTTGTTTCACGTGTGGCCAGGCGGGCCATTTCGCGAAGGACTGTCCCCAGGGGCAGCAGAGCAGCGGGCAAGCCAAGTTCCAGGGCGGTGCTCGAGGCCGACCCCCGGTCAATAAGGTTGGTCAGCGGACTGGGGGCATTCGCAACCTCGACAATGAGGATGCTCCAGAGGGAGACAACGTGCTGGCGGGTACGTTCACTCTCAACGATCAAGCCATCATCATATTATTTGATTCTGGTGCAACCCACAACTTCATAAGTGCATAATATGTGGTTAAGCATAAACTGGAAGCCTTTCCAACCGAGTGTTCTTATATGATCTGCTCACCGGGAGGAAAGATTTCAGCAACTATGATGATTCCGAAAGCACCACTGTGCTTAGGTGGGAAGATATATCCCACCACTATGATTATTCTTGAGGGGCAGAAGATTGATGCAATCTTAGGAATGTCATGGCTAAGCTACCATGGCGCTGTCCTAGAAACATTATCACGGACGGTTCACCTCAATTCCCCACTACACCGTCTGCAGTCCCTCATATTAGACAATCCAGTCCGGGAAGTTTCAGAAATCCATAATACTGAAGCTCTCAAGTTAGAGGACATTCCCATAGTCCGGAATACCCCGACATGTTTCCGGATGATCTTCCGGGCATGCCACCTGAGCGGGATGTCGAGTTCAAGATTGAGCTTGCACCCGGGACTACGCCCATATCACGGAGACCATACAAGATGGCTCCGAACGACCTGGCTGAACTGAAAGAACAGCTCAGTGATCTGTTGAGAAAAGGTTTCATTAGGCCAAGTTCCTCGCCTTGGGGATGCTCGGCGCTCTTCGTAAAGAAGAAGGATGAAACCTTAATGCTGTATGTGGACTACCGGCCGCTCAACGCCGTCACCATCAAGAATAAGTACCCACCGCCCCGCATTGACATTTTGTTTGATCAACTTGTGGGTGCAAGTGTGTTCTCCAAGATGGACCTTCACTCTGGATATCTGTAGAATCGAAGAGCACGTGAAAAGCTACCAGAGGGGGGTGAATGGTAGATTAAAACTTTTCGCAGCGGAAACAACAAAAACCCCTCAGCAAAAAATCAATCGGTTAAAGAAACCGTGTGTGCAAGTGTTTTCAAACGTGTTCAACCGTGACAAATCAAGTAGAGAGATAGAGAATCAAGTCACGGATCTAATGCAACAATAATCACTTGAAAACACAAAGTAAAACTTGAGATACGATCAAAACATTAAACGAAGATCAATCTGTTCTACCCGATATAAAACAGATCTGCAACGCTGCAAAGAAACTCGTGTATCTCAAAAACTACAGATCCGAAGCTCGTAAAAATTTCACAGATGATAGATAATTGAGTTGTGAAGACAACCCAAAAAGAATCACGTCAATCGGATCTGTAAAACTCGAGTTATGAACAAAACATCGAAGCAACGTCGGTCTGTCCAGAAACTCGGCGAGAAAGACTTGACGAAAAACAAGTCGGATGAACAAGGCACAAAAGCTCCTCGAAACTATGAACTTTATTCAGTAGAAACACAAGAGGGACAGCCCAAGGTTCTCTACCCACGAGAGCTCTGGCCTCCCTTGCTTTTATAGCCAGCCCTCAGGCTAAACAATCCAATCTAGGACTCCTACTCCTAATTGGACTCGTATCCTAACTTACCATAACTGCTCAGGACTCTCCTATTCACAGATAGAAGCAATCGTGAGACTTTCAAACACATTAGGAACGTCCTAAACATTCCTAAAACAACTCAACTTCGTGCCTAGCACAAAATCCTATCATAACCAACTCAAATCTTCCATATTTGAGCCATATCCGACTCAGCCTCAGCCTGAGTATGCAATCCAGCCGGTTGGACCTTTCCGACCAATTCTTTACGTCCACTTCTCTTCATCACGCCTTGGAACAATGTTGCCACGTCCATGCACTCCTTGCACACGTGCAAACACCTTCCAACGACGTACACGCAACCTTCATATGCACTGCCCTTGAACCAAACATGCTGCGCGACCTCCCGATCAACTCAACCACAGCTCCTCCCGAACTTGGTTGTTGGAACCTCATCTCCTCCCTGAGACTAGTCCAAGGATCCCGTCACCAGCCATGTCTTGAACTCAAGCAACACCTGCACATGAATAAACAACCAATTCTTCCGAGCACAAGTCCTCGACTTGACTCACGTTAGTTCGAAAACCACAACACCTTACATGAGCACGTCACATAAGCATGCTGCAAACCATATCAAATGATAACAGCCATAACCACCAAAACACACCAAAAATATAGCAAATTAATACTAAGCAAACCTTCCCATAAAGCAAGTTTGAAATATTGCGAGTTAAAAGCAAAAACAAGACGCTGCAGTTCTACGAGTTGAACTTCACGGGAGCTCCCTAAATACAAGCTCCGGACCTCACAGAAGCTCTCCGGACCTTGCAGGAGCTCTCCGGACCTTGCGTCGGACCTTGCCAACACTTGGCGGACCTAACAAAGAACTTGTCGGACCTTGCCACAGAAGAATGTTTTGGCAATATTCAAAACTTTGAATGTTAATGCTAACTTTTATCCTAATTGCCAATGTATTCAGCACACATAGGTCTCACAATCTCCCCCTTGATGAATGCATTGGCAACACCAATTAAAATCTGAACATTGGCTTATGAAAAGTTTTGAAAAGCTTTGAAAACTCATTTCTCCCCCTTTATTAATTTCTCCCCATTTTTTAAAATCAGAGAAGGAAGAAAGTGTATAACATATGCAAAGTGTAAAAAAAAATCTCTCCTTATACATATTTTTCCCCCTTTGACAATGTATTCAGCAAGGTTCAAAAGAGAAATTTTTAAATGTTACGAGCATATTATAACATATACATACAAAACAAAGCTCATCCAAGTCATACTATCAGGTTACTTACACTATCACATCAATTAGATACATAAAGTAGTGTAAGCCATGCTAGAGATCAAATGTATTTTTCAGTTTATGCAAATCATGATCTCCCTTACTCAACTATTTCAAAACCTGAAAGCATGACACTTGTTGCTGCATTTTTATTATTCATAATCATTTAAGGCACAAAGTTGATCATATGATATTTGCAAGAGATTATATGCCGCATCAGCCTTATTCTAACCAACCAAGCCAAGCCTATGTCATTTGACAATCAGAAGCTTAAGGACATGGTTTTAGTCATACACAATTTCTTCCAAGTTCATATCTTAGTGCAATGACAAGCAATCTCAAAAGAAGAAGTGTGATGCATGCATATTCTCTTGATCTTTTCTCAATTTTTTATTTGAAAACTCAACATGTGAGCTGATCACTTGATTAATTTTTTATGATTAAAAGCACTTGTGAGCACGCAACAAGTTCAAAGCAGAAAGAAAGTTCGATCATGACCAGATTTAGTGTAAGTAATTATTCCAATTACTAGTCATGGCAAAAACTACAAAATGTATAACATGAGTAATGTAGTAAGAACTTTCAGCCTGTAAAAGGAATCACAAAGTCATATATGTATGAAATACTATGCTCATATTATTTTAGTTTCAGATTCACACATAGACTTTCAAAGTTTCAAAAACTCCCCTTCAATTTAATCCATGAGGATGCATAACCCCTATTTCACTACGAATGAAACAAAAACGAATGAAATCCAAAGGTTTTGTAAAAATATCAGCCAATTGTTGTTCGTATCGACATGGTGAAGCACAATGTTTCCTTTTTCAACATTATCACGAAGAAAGTGATACCTAATGTCAATGTGCTTAGTTCTAGAGTGTTTCACGGGGTTTTTAGCAATACAAATTGCACTAGTGTTATCACAAAACAGTGGAACACTATCTAAATCAACCCCATAGTCCTTAAGTGTTTGAACAATCCAAAGAATTTGTGAGCAAGCGCTAGCCGCAGCTACATATTCAGATTCGGCCGTGGATTGTGCAACTGAACTTTGTTTTCTAGAGGACCAAGCAACAAGTGAATTACCAAGAAAATGACAAGCACCCGAAGTACTTTTCCTATCAATCCTACAACCCCCAAAATCAGCATCCCAAAAAGCTTTCAAAGAAACGGTTGAGGAAGAAGGAAGAAAAATGCCAAATTCTTGAGTTCCATGTAGGTACCTGAGAATCCTTTTGATGGCTTGGCGATGTGAAGAACGTGGAGAAGCTTGAAAACGTGCACAAATACATACGCTAAATTGTATGTCCGGTCTTGACGCCGTGAGATATAAAAGTGATCCAATCATACTTCTGTATTCTTTTTTATTCGTCAAGTTCAAGTGTTGTTTCTGTTCCCATTGGTGTCCGAAGAGGCTTGCATTTGTCCATGTTGAAGCACTTAAGAAGGTTCTTTGTATACTTAGTTTGATGCACAAAAGTTCCTTCTTTTGTTTGCTTGATTTGCAGCCCCAAAAAGTATGTGAGTTCTCCCATCATACTCATCTCAAATTCTGAACTCATCATAGCTGAAAACTTGGACACGAGATCATGAGAAGCACTACCAAAGATAATATCATCCACATACACTTGAACGAATAATGAGTCATTGCCATGCTTAAGTACAAAAAGAGTTTTATCAACCTTGCCCATGGTAAACCCCTTTTCAAGTAAGAATGTTTTTAACCTATCATACCATGCTCTAGGGGCTTGTTTTAGAATGTACAAGGCTTTGGACAGTTTGTAAACATGATTAGGAAAATTTGGATTTTCAAAACCCGGTGGCTGCTTAACATAAACCTCCTCCTCTATGTAGCCATTAAGAAAAGCACTTTTAACATCCATTTGATATAACTTGAAACCTTTAGATGCAGCAAATGCTAATAAAATTCTTATAGCTTCTAATCTAGCAACAGGAGCAAATGTTTCATCAAAATCTAGACCTTCAATTTGAGTGAAACCTTGAGCGACCAACCTAGCTTTATTCCTAACCACAACCCCATCCTCACTTTGCTTATTTTTAAATACCCATTTAGTTCCAATTAATGTGTGACCTTGAGGTGGAGGTACAAGTTTCCAAAGATTATTTTTTTCAAAATTTTCTAACTCTTCTTGCATGGCATTAACCCAAGATTCATTAGTGAGTGCGTGTGATATATCCTTGGGTTCAAAAGAAGCAACAGAAGCAGAATGAGCATGAGAGTTTGGATCGCAAAACCTGGACCGAGTGACTCGTTCATGCAAGCTTCCGATGATTTGTTGTGGAGGATGACTTTTGAGTACTCGGAGGGGAGTAGACACTTCACAAGCACCTTCTTCTTCATGTTCGGACCTTTGATTAGGAGAGCTTGTTGATTGAGGAAGGTCCGAACCAGCAGTAGTGACTGTTGGTGCTGGTTGTGGTGCAAAATCAGCAGCTTGATCGTTATTTACTTCCGAGTTTTCGGGCAGCAGCACCACTTCTTCATCTTCTTCAATAAAAATACTCTCCCCCTGCGGATATGGATCCGGACCTGCAATATCGGAGCTAGTACTTGGGCTAGCTTCATCAAAAGAAACCTCGCAAGTCTCCACAATTTTGTTAGTGTCAAGTAAAAGCACACGGTAGCCTCTAGTATGAGATGGATAACCAAGAATCATGCCATCAACAGATCTAGCTTCAAATTTATCAAGATTACCATGTTTCTTAACATTTGCAACCAAATACCCTAAAGTGTGTAACACTAGGCCTATGTCCAAACCGGAGCTCATATGGGGTTTTTCCAAGCTTAGCACGCAAGAAAACACGATTTGAGACATAACAAGCGGTTGCAATTGCATCAGCCCAAAATTTTCTAGGAGTTTGATATTCATCAAGCATAGTCCTATCCATATTAACTAAGGTACTGTTCTTTCTTTCTACGACACCATTTTGTTGTGGTACATAGGGTGAAGAGTATTGATGATCTATTCCATTTTCAGCACAAAAGTGATCAAAGGATTGGTTTTTAAATTCAGTTCCGTTATCACTTCTAATTGCTTTTAATGATCCTGGGTGATCAATAGATAATCTAAGAAATAAAGTTCTAAAATGACTAAAAGCTTCATTCTTAGATGCCATAAAATAAACCCAAGAATATCTGGAATAATCATAAACAATCACAAGCACATACCATTTACCTCCGAAGGATTGAACACGTGCCGGACCTACTGTGTCAAGATGTAAAAGTTGTCCCGGTTCAGCTGTCATGGTCATTGTGAAAGGAGCATGTGAACCTGCAACAAACTTAGCATGTCTACAAGAAGAGCACACAATATCATTGTCCTTTTTAAGCTTCGGCAGCCCACGTATGCGATCGAGAGCACTAACACGAGTGAGATGATCAAAGCCTATGTGACCAAGTCTACGATGTCAAAAATATAGATCCTTTGTATCATTAGCAACTAGACACCGATGCTTAGAAGTTGACAAATCAAAATCAGCTTTAAAAACTCTTCCAAACCTAGACATGTTAAACAAAAACTCACCTTTTGAACCTACAACCTTGAAGCAATTTTTAGCAAAGCTAACCTCTAGATTTTCATCTAGCAATTATGAAACCGAAAGCAAGTTGTATTTCAAATTTTTAACAAGTGCCACATCTTTCAAAGTGTAGAGATTGTTTACTCTAACCGGACCTTTAGCAATTATGGGAGTAGAAGAGTTATCGGCGATAGTAACATTTTCTACACGTGACACAAAAGAGAGAGAGGAGAACCATTCTTTGTTACCGGTCATGTGGCGTGAGCAACCTGAATCCACAATCCAAATGTTCTCCTTCCTCAAACGTGAAACCTACACAGCAGCACAATAGGTCGATGACTCAATACTGGGGTTAGTTAAAAGACTTTTAGGAATCTAGTACTGAGTCACACGACGTCCAGCAGGAATAACACGCGAAAGCTGAGAAGGTACAGCAGGTTTATGAGCCAAACATCAAAAATTTTTGTTCCCAACTACTGACTTAGAAGATGTGTTATATGTAGCACAAAAAACAGTAGGTCCGGGAGCAAGTTTTTGACTCATTACAGCAGGTTGCAAGCTCCGAACATTCGGTCTAGCAGATTTTTCTTGGTTGTTATTTGATCTAGCAAGTATTCTTTGTTTCTTATCGTGTTTAGCTAGTCTATAACAAAAATCCATGACATGATCATCTCTACCACAGTAGGTACAATGAAGAATAACCTTATTATCATGTCTAGATGAGCAAGCAACACGTTTATTAGAACCCGAATGGGACAGTACTCCTGCAGATTTGAAAATCACCTCTTTTTGTCTAGGAGCTGTTTGAATCAAACCGCTTCCTAATGACTTTACGACTTTAGGTGGGTGTGCCTTAGCATGAGCATGAGAATTAAAACCTAAACCAGTTTTATCATTACAAGACTTGGAAGAATTCAGCAGCAAGTTTAGGTTCTTATTTGCATTAGAAAACCGATCTAGTGTCCTATGCATGTCATCAAGTTTATTGGACAGATCAAAGCAGTTTTCACATGAAGTTTTTCCTTTTAGTTTGCAATTTGAACAATATTTAACTTCATGCACACGTAAAGCATTGTTCAAAATAGAAATCTCATTCATAGCATCATTTAGTTTCTTATTCAGATCATCACATGAAGAACAATGCAAATCAATTGTAGAACAACAAGCATCTTTCAAATTTTTATCATTAAGTGCGGCAAGCTCTTTGTTCTTTTCAATTTCAAGTTCAAGTTTATCAAGTGTAGATGCGTGTGCACTTCTTAAAGAGGATAATTGTTCATAAATCAAATCACATGAGGAACCAGAATCATCACTAGGAATCAAAGTTTTTAAACGATTAATTTCAGATTCTAGTGATTCAATTTTAACAGCATTGTTCCTAAGTTTTTTATCCTTTTTCTTTAATATAACAGTAGCACGAGAAATAGCATCACACATTTCTTCGCAAGTGGGACATACCTCTTCATCGTCGCTGTTGTGTTCTGACTCCTCGGAGCTTGAACTTGACTTGCTCGCCATGCAGCACATATTTGCCATAGCTTCTTCATCTTCATCACTACCGGTGTCCACATCACTTGAGCCGAAATCTTGAAGTGCAGAGATCATACTATGCACTATGTTGCACATTGATAAATCTTTCTTCTTCTTATTCTTTGCAAACGATTTCTTTGGCCTTGTTTGCTTTTCTTCACATGAAGTCGGACCTGAAAGGTTAGGGCACTCCGTACGAAAATGTCCTGTCTTACCACATTCAAAACATCATTGAGGTCCGGAGCTTCCTCTCCTTCTAGTTCTCATATTTTGCAATGCTTTTGAGAACCGAGTAGAGATGAGTGCAAGCTCCTCCTCTGGAAACTCTTCAATCTGTTCAAGGGTTAGAGAGGACAGCAAAGAGAGTGCACCACTAGATGATGATTGACTAGAACTAGACATGTCACGTTGCGAAACAAATGCAATAGACTTGTTGGGGTTTTTACGTGAGATGATGTCAATTTCATGAGTTTTCAATTTAGAATAAAGCACATCTAAAGTAAGAGAACTCATGACAGTACATTCATGAATAGATGTAACTTTCATCTCCCAAATTGACATATCTAATGCTCCTAACAATTGTGTAGCATTTTCAGCATCTGAAAAGTTAACATTAACACTACGCAAGTTGCTGAGAATTTTATTAAAGCGAGCAAAAAGGTCGTCAATTGAATCACCGGGTTGCATCTCAAAACGCATGTATTCTTTCTTGAACATATCTTGCCTTACCTCCTTGATCGTATTGGATCCTTCATGGTAGTCACAAAGAGCTTTCCAAACATCATATGCAGATCGGAGGACTGCAACACGGTCGAAGTCGCTTTGAGTCAATCCTTGGATGATCAAGTTGCGAGCCTTGTTGTTGTTGTCAACATCTATCATGTTCGCAGCCGTAACTTGATCGTTGGATGGTACATCGAAGTTCCGGTAGACCTTTTCCCATATGGCGAAGCCTTGCGCCTGTATGTAGGCCTCCATCCGCGCCTTCCAAACCTGAAAATCGATGCCATTGAACACACAAGGTTTTGCGGAGTACTTCTCCATGATGGTTAGTCAAAACACGTGCAAATCACAAAGATTAGAGCACCTTGGCTCTGATACCAATTGTAGGATCGAAGAGCACGTGAAAGCTACCAGAGGGGGGTGAATGGTAGATTAAAACTTTTCACAGCGGAAACAACAAAAACCCCTCAGCAAGAAATCAATCGGTTAAAGAAACCGTGTGTGCAAGTGTTTTCAAACGTGTTCAACCGTGACAAGTCAAGTAGAGAGGTAGATAATCAAGTCACGGATCTAATGCAACAAGAATCACTTGAAAACACGAAGTAAAACTTGAGATACGATCAAAACATTAAACGAAGATCAATCTGTTCTACCCGATATAAAACAGATCTGAAATGCTGCAAAGAAACTCGTGTATCTCAAAAACTACCGATCCGAAGCTCGTGGAAATTTCACAGATGATAGATAATTGAGTTGTGAAGACAACCCAAAAAGAATCACGTCAATCGGATCTGTAAAACTCGAGTTATGAACGAAACACCGAAGCAACGTCGGTCTGTCCAGAAACTCGGCGAGAAAGACTTGACGAAAAACAAGTCGGACGAAGAAGGCACAAAAGCTCCTCGAAACTATGAACTTTATTCAATAGAAACATAAGAGGAACAGCCCAAAGTTCTCTATCCACAAGAGCTCTGGCCTCCCTTGCTTTTATAGCCAGCCCTCAGGCTAAACAATCCAATCTAGGACTCCTACTCCTAATTGGTCTCGTATCCTAACTTACCATAACTGCTCAGGACTCTCCTATTCGCAGATAGAAGCAATCGTGAGACTTCCAAACACCTTAGGAACGTCCTAAACATTCCTAAAACAACTCAACTTCGTTTCTAGCACGAAATCCTATCATAACCAACTCAAATCTTCCATATTTGAGCCATATCCGACTCAGCCTCAGCCTGAGTACGCAATCCAGCCGGTTAGACCTTTCCGACCAATTCTTTACGTCCACTTCTCTTCATCACGCCTTGGAACAATGTTGCCACGTCCATGCACTCCTTGCACACGTGCAAACACCTTCCAACGACGTACATGCAACCTTCATATGCACTGCCCTTGATCCAAACATGCTGCGCGACCTCCCGATCAACTCAACCACAGCTCCTCCCGAACTTGATTGTTGGAACCTCATCTCCTCCCTGAGACTAGTCCAAGGATCCCGTCACCAGACATGTCTTGAACTCAAGCAACACCTGCACATGAATAAACAACCAATTCTTCCGAGCACAAGTCCTCGACTTGACTCATGTTAGTTCGAAAACCACAACACCTTACATGAGCACGTCACATAAGCATGTTGCAAACCATATCAAATGATAACAGCCATAACCACCAAAACACACCAAAAACATAGCAAATTAATACTAAGCAAACCTTCCCATAAAGCAAGTTTGAAACATTGCAAGTTAAAAGCAAAAACAGGACGCTGCAGTTCTACGAGTTGAACTTCACGGGAGCTCCCTAAAAACAAGCTCTGGACCTCACAGAAGCTCTCCGGACCTTGCGTTGGACCTTGCCAACACTTGGCGTACCTAACAAAGAACTTGTCGGACCTTGCCACAGAAGAATGTTTTGGCAATATTCAAAACTTTGAATGTTAATGCTAACTTTTATCCTAATTGCCAATGTATTCAGCACACATAGGTCTCACAATATCATCAGATAAAAATCCGGGCGGAGGATATCCCGAAGACGGCCTTCTCGACGAGATATGGCTTGTATGAATATCTCGTCATGTCTTTTGGTCTCACTAATCAGCCAGCACATTTCATGTATCTCATGAACTCGGTGTTCATGCCGGAGCTGGACAAGTTCGTGGTGGTGTTCATTGATGATATCTTGGTTTACTCCAAGACAGAAGCAGAACACGTCAAACACTTGAGGATCATTCTTCAACGATTACGAGACCACAAGCTCTACGCCATGTTCAGCAAATGTGAGTTTTGGATCAGCCAAGTGTTATTTTGGGACATATCATCTCAGCGCAAGGCATTGCGGTTGACCCAAGCAAAATTGAGCAAGTGCTGAAATGGAAAGCTCCCACTTCAGTCCATGAAGTCAGATGCTTCCTCGGTTTAGCGGGATACTATCGGAGATTCATTCCAAACTTCACCAAGCTTGCTAAGCTGATGACAGAATTGCTGAAGAAGGGAACAAAATATGTTTGGGACACGGCATGAGGAGGCGCATTCCAAGCATTAGTGAAGCATCTCACAACAGCCCCGGTCTTAGCTCAACCGGATACAACCAAGCCCTTCGACGTACATTGTGATGCGTCCGGCATCGGTCTCGGCTGCGTGTTGATGCAGGAAGGACGTGTGGTCGCATATGGCTCACGCCAACTTCGGAACCATGAGCAGCACTATCCAACTCATGATCTTGAGCTGGCTGCTGTGCTGTTGGCGCTGAAAACGTGGAGGCACTATCTCCTGGGGAACTTGGTGCATCTCTACACCGACCACAAGTAAATCATTCAATGGTTAGTGGCTGGGATATTTGCAGCAGAAGGGGGAGAAAGAATTAGAGGGGAGAAGAGGGCCCACTGGTCATCAGACTTAACACAGAAGCATCCTCAGCCGATTTTCTCTCGACCGAGCACGCGCGCCAGCTAGCCACGGCGTCGGCGCCCGACCGCCTCAGCCGGCCAGCTCCTGCTTCGGCGTGGGAGGTGGCACAGCAGGTGTCACGCCCTCCACCGCCCTCAGTGGCCTATAAAAGGCACGAAACGCCGGTGAGCTCCTGTTTTCACGAACCTCAGCAACCAGCCGCCTAATCGCCTGAGTTCTGATCGCTCGCCACCCGAGCTGTGATCATCCTCCGCCCGTGACGTCCATAGGAATGTGGAGCGCTAGCTTGTCCTCAAGACCACCGCGCAAACCGTTCCAAGGTTTGACCTTTGTGCACGGACAATTTTCCAGTTTAGGGCAGGGAGCTCATTTCGGGACCCGATTAGGTTTAGGAGAAATTCAAGAGAATCGTTGTGTGAGAGGTCGAACGGAGCTGTGAGGTAGCATCTAGAGGTTCTTGCGCCTCTTCTCGATCAAAAACCGGAAGGAAACCACCGCCGAAACCCTAGGTTCACCATAGAACAGTTTGGCGGAAGAGGGGGTTGCCGGTGAGGTCCGGGTTGCCGGCCGTTTTGGTCCTGACCAAGGTCATTCCGGGTTTCCCGAGGTCTCCCTGAACGTGGTGACGCGATTAGCGCGCGAAGGAGTTGCTCAGGAGGGCGGGAACACGTTGCCGAGGTGGCACAGAGACATAGCGCTCATCAGCGGCGAGCTACGCCGGTTAGCCAAAGGAGGCATGATGTCCAACGTGTTCAGCGTCCAAAATTACATGGGGGCGGCAAGTCTCACCTTCGCCGGCGAGCTAGATCGCCGGGAACGCCGACCTTGCCGGAGCTCCGGCGGCTCGGTGCGGCGGCGTCGGGAGGAAGATGAAGGCATGGGTCCCATGTGTCAGCCGCTGTGTTAATCATGCACGAGCGTGCGGTTATTTCAAATTAAACAGGCGGGTCCCGCTGTCAGCTTCAAGTTAAACGCGGGAAATGATTTTCTGTAGGAAAATAATTCAGGGATTAGCTCCAACTTTAGAAATTCATAACTTGCTGTAGAAAGCTTCAAATTCAGTGAACCAAATTTTGCTGAACTCAGAATTTTGAGTACTTTCCAGCAACCTAAATTTCAGCTCATGAGACTAAATAGTTTTCCAGAATTAATTCCCTAAAATTTAAACTGTTAGGAATTTTATCTGGAGAATTGCTTTATGGAAAATTATGAAATTTGGCTGAGAGGTTCACCGGAAAATCCTTGACTCACAGTAAAATTTTCAGACTCATCCAAGTTCATTTAGTCCCCCTAATGTGGTGATTAAGTGAACTTCCCTGAGAAAATAGAAAAAAGTACAGAAACATTTTTCAGATTTTCTCAAATCTTGTTTAGGGCATAACTTCCTCTAGAATTCTTCAAATGACATGAAACCAATTCCATTAGAACCATATTAAATTCTAGTTTCCATAAAGTAGTGGTTGGAGCCATGAAAACCCATGGAAATTCTTAGAGGCTCTAATATTTACCAAATAGGCTTTTATTTGTACAAAGCTCAAATGAACTTTGTTTCAAATGAAACTTGGTCAAGACTCTGGTTAGGACCCTACCAAGCCACCATGAAAATTTCAGAACCAAAGGTGAGGGCTAGCTAGAGTTATGGTAGTTACTTATTCAAGTTCAAACATTGCATTTAAATTGACATATAGTATATCGTTAACGTGTAGTCGCTGAAGCGAGGGGACCCCGGAAGTGCTCGACTTCCTTCTTCCAGATGAAGCCCTAACCCCTGACCAGCAGCAACAAGGCAAGCCCCGGTTTGCATTAACCTTTTTATAATGTTTTGCTTTATGAATACCTAGTATGTGGTATGGATGTGCATTAGGTGTAGGATGGATGAAACCCCAATTGCATAACCAGAATTTTCCCATAAGAGTGACGGTAGTGTCTAAGGCCCCGAGTAGACAGGCCATGCTTAATGATTCATAGGACTTCGGTACAAGTTGAGTAGTTGGAATCTACTCGCGAGTTAAACTTTGGGACACACGGGATTGGTTCGAGTGATGTGAGATCACTTTAGTAATGAAAATGAGACTAGGCAGAGGCTAAGGCGCAGCAAAAGGAAGTATTCTGTGCGCAGCCCTGTCCGTGTCGATTGAGGACCGATCCGTGTGTGGCCCTGCTGAGCATGTATTGAACGTACCGAAGGCATATCGGATATATGGGCCCCGATAAACCGATGTAACCTAAACCTCCGGGCGTCGAGGCATAACGCACCGATTTATAGATGTAGGCTGAGGGCAGCAAGGTGGAAATCTGCTAACGGGCATCGAGTGAGTGTGCTGGGTGAAAGGTTGTCCCATACGACATCGAGTGAGCGTGCTGTGCAGCTCCACGGGTGGGCGTATGTGACGTGCTCTTTGGGTATCCCTGCAGGTGTATATCGAGTAGATTCACCATCCCTCACGGTGACGAGTACCGCTTGTTCACTGAGTCGTGACGTAGGCTAATATATGGAACGTGATGATTCAATATTGCTGATATGTATAATTGTATTGCTACATGTGTGCCACCAAATATTGGTTACTAAATTTCAGATTTATGCACAGTTAACTTGTGGCTAAAAGATGAATTAAGGACGAACTTGTAGGCGTGTCCGTTTGCTGAAATTTTACCGTCCCATGTCCATTGTACCCTACATGTAGAGTTTCATGCCTAGGTGAGTCGGCTAAGTCTTGTTGAGCCATCGTGCTCATGGTTGCTGCTTAAGTGCTTTTCAGGTGAGGAGCCACCCACGGACTCGGTTTACGAGTCCACCGGAGAGGATTACCCTCCGTCGGGGACCATGACTGAGTGGAAGCCGTACACGCCGCGCTAAGCTGAAGAGTGCAGCTAGTGTGGGTTGCCCTAGGGCTGGGAAACCGACTTTTGCTAGATAGGCGGGTGTGAGTTGTACACTTTCCGCTGTGTAATATAAACACTAGTTTGTAACTGAGTATTGTACTACTTTGTACATTTCAGTTAATTTTCAATGTAATACAGTGTATCCTTATGATGTGTGCTGTCAGGTGTCATAACGTGTGGCACCACCCTTTGCGATCCTGGATGAGCGGATTCCGGTCCGCCACAGCCACTTTCCTCATTGTTTCTATTCTCGACCCGCTCCGAATAAACCAGCCCTGAACTCGCGAGTTGATTCCAACTACTCGACTTCTACCGGACCTTTCCTACTAACATTTAGCGTAGCCAAATCCACTTGATGAGTTGCTATGCTACCCTTTCTCTCTTAGGACATTTCTGGTCATGTAGTTGGGTTTTCATTATCATCTAGACTTAATGCAATCAAACAATTCGAAGCTATGATCTCTAGAAATGGAAATGCTTTATAAAACTGTTCAAATGCAAACCGGGGCTTGCCTGTTTTGCAGGTGACTAAGATTACAATCCGGTAGTAAAGATCACTTGGGGTTTGATCACTCGCTTTCCTCCCTCCTTGATCTTCACTTCAATCCCTTCACACGTTCTTACGTAGATGCTACACGATATGAATATGCATATGTATTTAATTGTAAAGCTTTTTCTAATAAGCTCTAGTGACAAGTTTAAAAACTGGAAGTCTGTTTAAGAATTTAAAATGACACTGGTGCTAGTGGTGTGGGTTTGGGTTTAAGCACTATGATCAAGTGGTAAGTGTTTTCTCCACTTGTGTGTTGATGACCTTAAAAGGTTGAACATAACAGTGGTGATCCAGAGATCCAATAGAGCTGCAAATTTTCATGTGAGTTCCTTGTCACAAGAAAGTCATCTGGACCAAAAATTATCACTTTTCATTGAGTGGTTTATTCAGAACAATTCTCTAAGCAATTAATCAAAGAGGAATTAATTCTGAGGTAACACCCATATTCATGTCAAACTTAGTGAACTATAATTTCCATTATAGTTCATAGAGCCTGCATTAATTTTCCTAGGATTTTTGGAGCTGAGAATTGCCCAGAATAGAATTTCCAAATTTTGAAAATTCTCTGAAAATGTTTCTGTATTCATTTGAACACAGCAACTTAAAATCTAAATTCTCCCGATCAAATCAACTCCAAATTAGCTGAAATACTTAAAGGAGTTCAATAACACTATAAAGAATACTCTGGCAAAATTTGAGGATTTTGGATGAACCAAACTCCCTCTAAAATGCTTTTCCTGACAAGAATTAAAGAATTTTACAGAATTAAATAATGACTTTCATGACGTGGCCCCGTCAATTGAGACAGGCCACTCGCCCGGGAATCGCATTGGGTGGTGCCGTGTTGTGCGGCACCCAACAGCACAAATATGAGGAACCATGTATTACATAAAACAATAGCGGAAGCTTACACGTTTTTCTTTGTAAATACTTTACATCAAGTAACTACAGCGGAAGTCTATATCAACTCACGTCGAATAAGTAAGAGCACTCGAGATGAAGTCCAGCCCGCGGACTCCTCTCGCTAGCAACACGAAGACAACAGTAGAGGCTGGTTTCTCCCTGTGTTAAACGACTCGGAAGTCTCCGAGGCTCACCGGACAACCTTCTTTTCAGCATCGATGTTAACCTGCAAAACCACTTATATTGCAAGCGTGAGCACATAGGCTCAGCAAGTCTAACCCGTCTCTCCTAAACAAGAAACGCTACATGCATGACGGTTGCAATTGGGTCGGCTAGATTTGCATAAAGGACTCGCCTAAAGTTGATCATTAACTTTCAGATTTTTAAGCCTCATTATGCGGACCTTGAGCCGAAAAGCATCACAACTCCACAATCAAACAAGAAACGCTTTGTTGCGATGCTCCTTGCACAAAGTGAAAGTAAAGTTTAATGAGCATATCTCTAATTCAATAATGATTGCAATACAAGTTATAGCACAGCCTTATCAAGTTCAAAAGAATAACCAGTTCAGTTCTTACTACGTCAAGACGCAGTGGGCAAGTATGCTCATATAACCGCGAGCGACGGTGATTTGAATCAGTACACGCCCGGACTATACTACACGTACAGCTGTACTCCGAGTTGCCGGCAGCAACCTTGACTGATGTTGTACACGGCCTGCTTTCTCAAGATCTTCCACATTGGACGCAGTCCAACTGCCCCGAGTACGCAAGCTCCCTCAAGGTACATACCCGCAGTTGTATGTTCTTGAGTGAGGTACCTCCTGCTACCCTGACGCCGAAAGCCTAAGGCAGTTGGAAAAGTTTCACTATGGATCTCCCAAGGTACATCGGTTTACTGGGTCCCATATAGCTAGTATGCGCCCGGTACACAACTCAAACTTGTCCAACAGGGCCAAGCACGGACGGGCCTTAACCGACACAGGCAGGGCTATGCACGCACGGCCTGCAACCTGCTGCATCTAAACCTCCATGCCTGGTCTCCATTTCTTATGCGTGAACTGTCCTCATCCTTTCTAATTCGGACGCGTTCCGAGTAAACCCGCCCTAAAGTCGCGAGTAGATTCCAACTACTCGACTTCTACCTGACCTTTTCTACTAACATTAGCGTAGCCAAATCCACTTGAGGAGGTGCTATTCTACCCTTTATCTCTTAGGTATTTCTGGTCATGCAAGTGGGGTTTTCAATATCATCTAGACTTACTGCAATCAATGATGCAAAGCTATAATCTCTACAAATGAAAATGCTTTATAAAACTGGTTAAATGCAAACTGGGGCTTGCCTGTTTTGCAGGTGACTAAGATTACAATCAGTTAGTGATGATCACTTGGAGCTTGATCACTTGTTTTCCTCCCTCCTTGATCTTCACATCAAGTCCTTCTCACCTTCTTCACGTATATGCTACACGATATAATCATGCATATGTATTTAATTGAAAAGCTTTTGCTAATAAGATCTAAGGACAGTTTTAAAACTGGAACTTTGTTTAAGAATTTAAAATGACACTGGTGCTAGTGGTTTGGGTTGGGCTTAAACACTAAGATCAAATGTTAAGTGCTTTTCCCACTTAAGTGTTGATCACCTTAAGAGATTACACATGACAGTGGTGATCCGTAGCTCTAATGGAGCTGAGAATTTTCATGTGAGTTCCATGTCACAAGAAAGTCCTCTGGACCAAAATTTAGTACTTTTCATGGAGTGGTTTATTCAGAATAATTCTCTAAGTGTTTAGTCAAAGATGAATTAATTCTGAGGTAACACCCATGTTCATGTCAAACTCAGTGAACCACAATTTCAATTATAGTTCATAGAGTGTACATGGATTTTCCTAGGATTTTTGGAGCTAAGAATTTCCCAGAACTGAATTTACAAGTTTTGGAAATTCTCTGAAAATGTTTCTGTATTCATTTGAACACAGTAACTTACAATCTGAATTCTCCTGACCAAAACAACTCCAAATGAGCTGAAACTTTTACAGGAGTCTAAGAACACCCTAAGGAATGTTCTGGCACAATTTGGGGATTTTTGGATAAACCAAACTCCCTCTAAAATTCTTTTACTGAAAATATTTAAAGAATTTTGTAGAATTAAATAAAGACTTCCATACAAATTGGGTTGCATATTTGGATAGAGTTTGTCAATCTGAATATAAACCAATTTGAATCACTAAATTTGGAGGTTCCTAGCAAAACTTAGGCTCTTCTAATGTTTGGGGAAAAATCAGGGATTTGAATAAACCCGGAAAATGTTTAAACCTGACTGTGGGGCCATGGGGCACGTGTCAGCTGCTGAGGGAGTGCCACACGGGGTCACATGGTCATTTCCCGCGCTGTTACAATTGATCCCACGCCACAGAATATCCAGCCCACTGTTGCCGTGCTACTGACGCGTGGGGCC
Source organism: Neostapfia colusana (assembly GCA_030760725.1). Lineage (NCBI taxonomy): Eukaryota > Viridiplantae > Streptophyta > Magnoliopsida > Poales > Poaceae > Neostapfia > Neostapfia colusana. The sequence continues at coordinate 27,186,147 of JASWHV010000011.1, forward strand.
GGTAGCACCTTCGTCTACCTCCCACACCCGCGCTTCTGCGCCGCCGGGCTCGCCGGAGAAGCTCCGGGATCGGTCGTCCGGCCACCTCTGTCGATGAAACTCGCCGCCAGCCCCTAATTCAACACGAGGAACACGCTGATGGGGTTTTCTTGAGCTGGCAGGGCCCCCAAACTAGCCCGCGACGGCGCAACGGTTCGGACGAAGCCCGGCGACGTCACCCGACGCCCTAAGCCTTCTAGGCTTCGGTTTCCAAGCTCTGAAGCACCCGCGGACGCTAGGGATCATCGACGTGTAAAGTAAATGGCTCGGAGATGGCTCTAACTTAGAGTTCACCGTGCACCCGACGGTCTCTACCACAACCGCTGTTAGAAACATCGAAATCACATCGTGCGGAGCGGGTTTCTAGCTAGGTTCCAAAAGGAAAGTTGTTGCTAAGCAAGTCTACATCCCGTGTGTGCAATTTGAAATGCTCAAAACGAATATAACTCGAGAATTTCACGGATTCATACCCGAGGGTCAGTTTTCACCGGCCGGAGGAGATCTCCGAAATTCGTCGACCAGAGGCGAAGATAGGCTTTGTGCTTCGGGTGGAAGCTGCACGGAGTTCCTGCACGTCCAAAAGTGGCCTCGCTTGGTCGTGACAAGCTCTGGAGGAGGCTGTCCACGGGAGCACACCGCCGCTGTTGTGTGGCGGCCGCCGCGGGAACCCACCGTTCTCGGTGCAGAGAGCGTGAATCCGCTCAGTGATGGCTCGAGGAAGTCGTGGGGATGACGGTGGTGTGGTTTTGCTGCTCAGAGGTGCTGCTCACTTGGATTGCCCGAGTTCCCATGTGATCGAAGCCGGGCGGCTGCGCTTCTGTCTTTCGGTGCGAGGGAGAGCAGAGACGGCGCCGTGGCTTCGGTTAAGAGGCGGGAGAGGGCGTGAGGCGGTAGCTGCCGACGTCCAGCAGCTCTCCAGCGCAAAGGGGAGCCAGCAGGAGGTGGCTGCGGCCGAGCTCGGTGTCAAGCGGAGGGAAGTCGGCTTCGGCCGTTGCTTCGCGTGGGAGGAAATCAAACAGAGACTGTGGACTGCAGATCTTTTGCAATTTTCAGTGCTCCCAATGACAGGTGGGTCCCACATGTCAGTCCTCCTTATACCCTCTAAAATATCTCCCCAATTTGAATATTGATGGAATTCAATTGTGGAAGTTTAAATCTGAGAGGCATTTGGATAATTGGCCAAGTTTTATCCAAATTCAAATATGCATTTGACTTCTTTGTCATTTAAAGTCCATTTTGGAAAAATGGGTTGCAATTCATTTCCATAAATCATGAAACTTTGCACACCGCCTAATTTGGAGTCAAGGAATTCAAATATGAAATCTGATTTAAATTTTGGCTGCTGCAAATGAGATTTGTAGCAAAACAGTTTTGAATTTCCATTGTTGCTCTCATTTGAATTTTGAGTTTGAACAATTGTTCCAAACCTGAGTTTTGTTTTCTCACACCTATGGGAGCTTCCCATCTTTGTTTCAGACCCCTCATGGGTTTCCAGTTTTCAAATAAACATTTGAACTTGTGTGAAGAAAACCCTCATGTGTGTTATCACATGTGGGGAAAAGTTTTAACAAGTCCCAAATTTCATACACATGAAACCAACTTTTGCAAACAAGTGTTTCTTTGTATTCATAATTTTGGGACCTTTACATTCCTCCCCCCTTAAAAGTAATCTCGTCCCGAGATTCAAAAGAAGAACGAGGTGGGAGGTAATTACAAGGTTTATGACAAAAGCTCCGAATAATTCTTGTGGATGTAATCTTCGGTTTCCCACGTCGCCTCTTCCGGGGCATGATTACTCCACAGGACCTTGTAAAATTTCAAAGTCCGGTTCCGGGTGATCCGGGTCTTTTTATCGATAATCTGTACAGGTTGCTCGACATTGGTGAGATCCAGCTTCAGCTCGTCGATGTCTTCGGTGCGGATGGCAGCAGTAAACTTGAGACACTTCTGCAGCTGGGACACATGAAATATGTCGTGAATACCAGCAAGGCTTGCCGGTAGTTCCAGCCGGTAGGCTACAGTTCCGCACTTTTCCGTGATAGTAAACGGACCGATGAACTGGGGAGCAAGCTTCCCCTTGACACCGAACCGATGAATCCCTTTCATCAGAGACACACGAAGATACACGTGCTCTTCGACATCGAAATGCAGCGGTTGACGTCTCTGGTCCGCGTAGCTCTTTTGATGAGATTGGGCAGTTCTGAGGTTCTCTTGTATTATTCGAACTCTCTCTTCGGCTTCATTGACAAGATCAACCCCGAACGTTACTCGTTCACCGGATTCGCACCAATTCAATGGTGTACGGCACTTCCGGCCGTATAGAGCTTCATATGGTGCCATCTTAATGCTCGTCTGATATCCGTTGTTGTACGAGAACTTCGCCAGCGGTAAGTGATCATTCCAGCTCTTACCGTGGTGGATGGCACACGCTCTCAGCATATCCTCTAGTATTTGATTCACCCTCTCAGTTTGCCCATCGGTTTGAGGGTGATACGCAGAGCTCTAATTAGTTTGGTCCCCAAGGATGCGTGTAGCTGCTCCCAGAAACGGGCTACGAACAGCGATCCTCTATCTGACACAATGGTACAGGGAACTCCATGTAAGCACAAGATACGTGCTATGTACAGCTCCGCATACTGCTTTGCGTTATACCTAGTATGCACAGGGATGAAATGTGCCGATTTGGTTGACCGATCAATGATTACCCAAACCGAATCATGGTTGTGGGAGGTCATCGGCAAACCGACGATGAAGTCCATACTCAAGTCTTCCCACTTCCATGCCGGTACTTGCAGTGGCTGCAACAGGCCTGACTTCTTCATGTAGTCGGCCTTGACTCTTCGACACGTATCACACTCTGAAACGTACTTTGCAACTTCACGTTTCATACGTGTCCACCAAAACTTCTTCCGGAGGTCTTGGTACATTTTATTACTGCCCGGATGAATGGAAAACTTGGACAAATGAGCTTCGTCCAAAATTTTCTTCCGTAGTCCCATATCCCGGGATACTACAATCCGGTCGTTGAACCACAAGGTACCTTCATCGTCCTTCCGGAAGCATTTCATTTCTCCGTTGTCTATCCTTCGCCGTATATGAAACATACCCTTGTCTTTTCGTTGAGCTTCAATGATCTCCTCACGGATAGTAGGAATGAGAGCGAGATTATAGAGAGCTCCATACGGGACGACACGGAGGCTTGGTTCTTCATCATCCATTTCAGCAATAGTTAGGTGATGGATATGCGCCTTACGACTGAGCGCATCGGCGACCACATTCGCCTTTCCTGGATGATAATGAATCTCAAGTTCATAATCTTTAATGAGCTCTAGCCATCTTCGTTGCCTCATGTTCAATTCTTTCTGATTGAAGATGTACTTCAAGCTCTTGTGGTCAGTGTAGAGGTGTACAAGATTTCCGAGCAAGTAATGCCTCCACATCTTCAAAGCAAGGACCACGGCAGCTAACTCAAGATCATGAGTTGGATAATGCTGCTCGTAATTTCTGAGTTGATGAGATCCATAAGCGACCACTCGTCTTTCTTGCATCAGCACGCAACCAAGACCGATGCCAGATGCATCGCAATAAACGTCGAATGGCTTTGTCGTATCCGGCTGAGCAAGAACTGGGGCTATTGTGAGATGCTTTACTAAAGTCTTGAAAGCTTGTTCACACGCAGCACCCCATACAAATCTGGTATTCTTCTTTAATAATTCCGTCATCGGTTTAGCAATCTTAGAGAAACCCGGAATGAACCTCCGGTAATAACCCGCTAAACCGAGGAAGCTACGGATTTCATGTACTGACTTTGGTGACTCCCATTTCTGTACTTGGATAATCTTACTCGGATCTACAGCGATGCCCTCCGCTGAAATGATGTGTCCGAGAAAAGGTACTTGATTAATCCAGAATTCACACTTGCTGAATTTTGCATAGAGCTGATGATCTCGCAATCTTTGTAGCACAATATGCAGATGTTCAGCATGTTCTTCCTCTGACTTGGAGTACACCAAGATATCGTCGATGAAGACAACGACGAATTTATCCAACTCCGGCATGAACACTGAATCCATCAGGTACATAAAGTGTGCCGGGGCATTGGTCAAACCAAAAGACATAACGAGATACTCATACAGCCCGTATCTCGTTGAGAATGCCGTCTTCGGAAATCTTCTGCCCGGATTTTAACCTGGTGATATCCGGACCGAAGATCCATCTTCGAAAATACCTTCGCACCCACTAATTGATCAAAGAGCATATCAATGCGAGGTAGTGGATACTTGTTCTTGATGGTAACGGCGTTCAAAGGACGATAATCAACACAAAGCCGTAGTGTTTCATCCTTCTTCTTGACAAACAACGCTGAACAACCCCAAGGTGAGGAACTCGGTCGTACAAAGCCCTTGCTCATTAGGTCATTCAGCTGTGTCTTCAATTCTGCCAGTTCATTGGGTGCCATCTTGTACGGCCTTCGTGATATCGGTGTTGTTCCCGGTATGAGTTCAATCTTGAACTCAACGTCTCGTTCGGGCGGCATGCCCGGTAAATCCTCAGGAAATACATCTGGATACTCACGTACCACCGGAATGTCCTCTATCTTGACAGCTTCCGTATGGTTCACTGTTGCAATCTACTGCCGTCTGGCACCCAGAATTAATATATGAAGACCGTGCTGTGGGGAGTTGAGCTCAACGGTCCTGGAGCTGATGTTAAGAACCGCTCTGTGGTAATTCAACCACGACATCCCCAAAATGTCGTTGATCTTCAGACCCTCCAGAATAATGAGAGTCGTAGGGTATATTCTACCCCCCCAAACAAAGAGGTGCTCGGGAGACAACCTCACTTGCGGTACTGCTGCCCCCGGGCGAAGATATGAGGTATTGCCTCTTTGTATAAACAGTTTGGAGCTGATGTTGAGCCACAAAAGATTGGCTAATGAAGTTGTGTGTGGCACCGGAATCAAAGAGAACTAAAACCGGTAGCTGATTCAGAGAAAACATCCCTGCTAAAGCTGCTTCTCCTTCCGGAACATCATCAATCACAGTATAGTGAATGTTGCCCTTTATCTGCCCTCCTATCTGCAGATTGAAGTACGGGTCGTATTGTTGTAAATATGATGACCCGTAGCCTCGAATTCCCTCCGGACATTGCCTAGAATAATGGCCCATACGCCCACAAGTAAAACACGGATGCCTCTCCGGTTCTTTGTTGACTTGTGGTGGGATGCTAGGTACACATGGCTGCAGCGATGGAGCACAAACCACCGTCTGATGCTGCGGCTGTGGAGGTGCTGCAAGTTGTAGAACTTGACCAGCAATCAACCTCTGCGGAGTAGATCGTACAGGTGGCCTCCATCTTTCACCGGGTGGCGCTCGATACACCAAATGGTACTTTTGAGGCACATAACTTTTGCTAGCCTGCTCGATCTCACTCATCTTTCTCTTCTCGGCTTGCCACTCAAGTGTCGGCTTTTCTTGGATGAAAGCCGCATCGACCATGTCGGTGTAACTGCCATTATTGTGTACGGCCAGCTTTTCCCGTAATATAGCATTCAGGCCATGGAAGAATAGGTCACACCGTGCCTCTTCTTTCGCCACATACTCGGGAGCATATTGGGCCAAAAGATTAAATCTTCTGACATACTCGAGGACACTCATGTCCCCTTGCTTCAAGCCCAAAAATTCCTCCCTCTTTGCCTTGACAATACCTAGTGGTATGTAACGAGTACGAAAGGCTTCACAAAATTCACTCCATGTCACTTGATGGTCCTCCGGAATGGTGGCAAGATGATCGACCCACCAGTTTCCGGCGGCTCCATGGAGTTGTTGAGCGGCAAACTTTGTCTTCTGGTACTCATCACACTTGAATAGTCCAAATTTTGACTCAATGACACGAAGCCATTGATCCGCTTCCACAGGTTCGGTGGCTTCGGTAAAGATAGGCGGTTGAGTCGCCAAGAAATCCAGATAAGCGTTCCGAGGTGGAACGACTTGTTGCGTGTTCTGGAGTACGCCTTGCTGTACCAAAGCTTGGAGTAAGCGTGTGTGTTCTTGTGTTGCTTCTTGGAGTAGCCTAGTATTCTCCTGATTAGACTCGACAACTCGAGTCATAATATCCATCCATCCCGTGGATGGTGGTTCCGACGGTGGAATGGAAGCATCACCGCATTGGCGAGAACTTCCGGCCCCACTCCTAGAGCGAGTACGAACCATACTGCAAACATGTAGTTGAGAAGAGTTAAACAAGAACTCAGCAGTATGTGAGACTAATGAAAACATGATTATGTCAAAACTTTAGTAAAAGCAGTAACAACATCCATGTTTACACAATTCCTTAGTAGGCATAACTATCCAGCCTATCTGTACAGGACAGACCTTTACGCACGATCTCCAGATTTTGATCTAGTTAAGGCATTTTCATAACTCAAGCGGAATACCAAAGTTAAAGTTAACTTAAGTATCTTTCCAACGAGTACTCATATGCCCCCAAATCATCTCCGGATTAAAAGTTATGATTTTCCAAAGTTGACAGAATTCCTGGATAAAATTTGCCAGCACCTCCTTTGTACGTGGCGGATTTTATCACAGTTGTATACGTAAATACAATAAGAATCCGAAAAAACCTTGAACTACAACAATTTTGAACATTTCATAACCTTTACAATGGTGTATCATAGGCTTCTTATGGATTTTTCTACAGAAAGTTATGGCTTAAAAACAGAAAGGTCCAGAGAGGTTTTGTTGCTGTCCTGGTTCTGGACAGTTTATCTTCCTCTGAACTTTCTACCCATTTAGCGTGTGATTTTGCTCTGGAGATCTACAAATAAGTTGTAGATTACTTGAGAAGCTTTCCATAACTGTATCATACACCTTAATTGGGTCAAGCTACTCATAGTTATGCTCTGTCAAATCCAGCGAGAATTTCCTGCCGAAAACCGAGCACTCTGTTTTTGAAATATTTGAAGCCTAGTCTTCCTCTCATTTGAATCTTAGCTCAAAATAAGAGTTCAGTAACTAATATTTGTTTCAAACCTCCATTTTTATTTGAAAGTTAGTTCATGAGTCATTTCTTCAAAGGAAAGGGGTTATTATGTTTAGTACGGCGTCGATGCACCGTAAGAAGCATGTCGGTACTACGTAGCCTCACAAAAGAAAATCCTAACCGGATTATACCGGCATAAACGTATCTTAGGTGGCACTAAAACGGTCACTCGCAAACATGTACTATTCGTACTACGGTTTCGTGGTTAATCCTGCATAAGTCACACTCAATCGTCAGGTCCGGCTGCACACCGAACCCGGTATCCATACAATTTTTACACCCGTCCGTCATCACTGGCACAGGTGTTCTCAAGCCAAACACGCCTTGAGCTACGTGTTCACGTTACTAACCACGTGATGGGGTTTCCCAAATTGCACCACGCACGCCTGGGACAGACATTGCTTGAGTACCCAAACGACATGAGGAGTCGTAGAGGATACTAAAGCGAGTCGGGTTACCTGCCACCCATGGGGCTCCACCCTTCAGCTTGTGCGCACTGGTGGACAGCGCTTACGTGCACCCCCAAGACATGAAGCGTCCTGAGATGCACAATTTTCCGACATAACAAATAAGTTAGGTTGCCACCTTCATATTAAGCTAATAGTAATCCTTATGTGGGCCTAGTACCGTATCCTCACCGTAACCTAAATTTCTGTCATAATACCTTCCATTCCTTGTCAATTGAGACAGGCCACTCGCCTGGGAATCGCATTGGGTGGTGCCATGTTGTGCGGCACCCAACAGCACAAATATGAGGAACCATGTATTAAATAAAACAATAGCGGAAGCTAACACGTTTTTCTTTGTAAATACTTTACATCAAGTAACTACAGCGGAAGTCTATATCAACTCGCGTCGAATAAGTAAGAGCACTCGAGATGAAGTCCAGCCCGCGGACTCCTCTCGCTAGCAACACGAAGACAACAGCAGCGGCTGGGTTCTCCCTGTGTTAAACGACTCGGAGGTCTCCGAGCCTCACCGGACAACCTTCTTTTCAGCATCGATTTTAACCTGCAAAACCACTTATATAGCAAGCGTGAGCACATAGGCTCAGCAAGTCTAACCCGTCTCTCCTAAACAAGAAATTCTACATGCACGACGGTTGCAATTGGGTCGGCTAGATTTGCATAAAGGACTCGCCTAAAGTTGATCCTTAACTTTCAGATTTTTAAGCCTCATTGTGCGGACCTTGAGCCGAAAAGCATCGCAACTCCACAATCAAACTAGAAAGGCTTTGTTGCGATGCTCCTTGCACAAAGTGAAAGTAAAGTTTAATGAGCCTATCTCTAATTCAATCATGGTTGCAATACAAGTTATAGCACAGCCTTATCAAGTTCAAAAGAATAACCAGTTCAGTTCTTACTACGTCAAAACGCAGTGGGCAAGTATGCTCATATAACCGCGAGCGACGGTGATTCGAATCAGTACACGCCCGGACTACACGACATGTACACCCGTACTCCAAGTTGCCGGCAGCAACCTCGACTGACGTTGTACGCGGCCTCCTTTCCCAAGATCTTCCACATTGGACGCAGTCCAACTGCCCCGAGTACGCAAGCTCCCTCAAGGTACATACCCGCAGTGGTATGTTCTTGAGCGAGGTACCTCCTGCTACCCTGACGCCGAAAGCCTAAGGCAGTTGGAAAAGTTCCACTATGGATCTCCCAAGGTACATCGGTTTCCTGGGTCCCATATAGCCAGTATGTGCCCGGTACACAACTCAAACTTGTCCAACAGGGCCAAGCACGGACGGGCCTTAACCGACACAGGCAGGGCTATGCACGCACGGCCTGCAACCTGCTGCATCTAAACCTCCCTGCCTGGTCTCCATTTCTTATGTGTGAACTTTCCTCATCCTTTCTAATTTGGACCCGTTACGAGTAAACCCGCCCTAAACTCGCGAGTAGATTCCAACTACTCGACTTCTACCGGACCTTTTCTGCTAACATTAGCGTAGCCAAATCCACTCGAGGAGGTGCTATTCTACCCTTTCTCTCTTAGGTATTTCTGGTCATGCAAGTGGGGTTTTCAATATCATCTAGACTTACTGCAATCAATGATGCAAAGCTATAATCTCTACAAATGAAAATGCTTTATAAAACTGGTTAAATGCAAACCGGGGCTTGCCTGTTTTGCAGATGACTAAGATTACAATCAGTTAGTGATGATCACTTGGAGCTTGATCACTTGTTTTCCTCCCTCCTTGATCTTCACTTCAAGTCCTTCTCACCTTCTTCACGTATATGCTACACGATATGATCATGCATATGTATTTAATTGAGAAGCTTTTGCTAATAAGACCTAAGTACAGTTTTAAAACTGGAACTTTGTTTAAGAATTTAAAATGACACTGGTGCTAGTGGTTTGGGTTGGGATTAAACACTAAGATCAAATGTTAAGTGCTTTTCCAACTTAAGTGTTGATCACCTTAAGAGATTACACATGACAGTGGTGATCCAGAGCTCTAATGGAGCTTAGAATTTTCATGTGAGTTCCTTGTCACAAGAAAGTCCTCTGGACCAAAATTTAGCACTTTTCATAGAGTGGTTTATTCAGAATAATTCTCTAAGTGTTTAGTCAAAGATGAATTAATTCTGAGGTAACACCCATGTTCATGTCAAACTCAGTGAACCACAATTTCAATTATAGTTCATAGAGTCTACATAGATTTTCCTAGTATTTTTGGAGCCAAGAATTTCCCAGAACTGAATTTACAAGTTTGGAAATTTTCTGAAAATGTTTCTGTATTCATTTGAACACAGTAACTTACAATCTGAATTCTCCTGATCAAATCAACTCCAAATGAGCTGAAACTTTTACATGAGTCTAAGAACACCCTAAAGAATGTTCTGGCAAAATTTGGGGATTTTTGGATAAACCAAACTCCCTCTAAAATTCTTTTACTGAAACTTTGTAAAGAATTTTCTAGAATTAAATAAAGACTTCCATACAAATTGGGTTGCATATTTGGATAGAGTTTGTTAATCTGAATCTAACCCAATTTGAATCACTAAATTTGGAGGTTCCTAGCAAAAGTTATGCTCTTCTAAAGTTTGGGGAAAAATCAGGAATTTTAATAAACCCGGAAAATGTTTAAACCTGACTGTGGGGCCATGGGGCACGTGTCAGCTGCTGAGGGAGTGCCACACGGGGTCACAGGGTCATTTCCCGCGCTGTTACAATTGATCCCGCGCCACAGAATATCCAGCCCACTGTTGCCGTGCTACTGACGCGTGGGGCCGGTAGCACCTTCGTCTACCTCCCGCCACCGCGCTTCTGCGCCGCCGGGCTCGCCGGAGAAGCTCCTGGATCGGTCGTCTGGCCACCTCTGTCGATGAAACTCGCCGCCAGCCCCTAATTCAACGCGAGGAACACACTGATGGGGTTTTCTTGAGCTGGCAAGGCCCCCAAACTAGCCCGTGAAGGCGCAACGGTTCGGACGAAGTCCGGCGACGTCGCCCCGATGCCCTAAGCCTTCTAGGCTTCGGTTTCCAAGCTCTGAAGCACCGGCGGACGCTAGGGATCATCGACGTGTAAAGGAAATGGCTCGGAGATAGCTCTAACTTAGGGTTCACCGTGCACCCGATGGTCTCTACCACAACCGCCGTTAGAAACATCGAAATCACGTCGTGCAGAGCGGGTTTCTAGCTAGGTTCCAAAAGGAAAGTTGTTGCTAAGCAAGTCTATGTACCGTGTGTGCAATTTGAAATGCTCAAAACGAATATAACTCGAGAATTTCACGGATTCATACCCGCGGGTCAGTTTTCACCGGCCGGAGGAGATCTCCGAAATTCGTCGACCAGAGGCGAAGATAGGCTTTGTGCTTCGGGTGGAAGCTGCACGGAGTTCCTGCGCGTCCAAAAGTGGCCTTGCTTGGTCGTGACAAGCTCTGGAGGAGGCTGCCCACGGGAGCACATCGCCGCTGTTGTGTGGCGGCCGCCGTGGGAACCCGCCGTTCTCGGTGCAGAGAGCTTGAATCCGCTCAGTGATGGCTCGAGGAAGTCGTGGGGACGACGGTGGTGTGGTTTTGCTGCTCAGAGGTGCTTCTCACTTGGATTGCCCGAGTTCCCGTGTGATCGAAGCCGGGCGGCTGCGCTTCTGTCTTTCGGTGCGAGGGAGAGCAGAGACGGCGCCGTGGCTTCGGTTAAGAGGCGGGAGAGGGCGTGAGGCGGTAGCTGCCGACGTCCAGCAGCTCTCCAGCGCAAGGGGAGCCAGCAGGAGGTGGCTGCGGCCGAGCTCGGTGTCGAGCGGAGGGAAGTCGGCTTCGGCCGTTGCTTCGCGTGGGAAGAATTCAAACAGAGACTGTGGACTGCAGATCTTTTGCAATTTTCAATGCTCCCAATGACAGGTGGGTCCCACATGTCAGTCCTCCTTATCCCCTCTAAAATATCTCCCCAATTTGAATATTGATGGAATTCAATTGTGGAAGTTTAAATCTGAGAGGCATTTGGATAATTGGGCAAGTTTTATCCAAATTCAAATATGCATTTGAATTCTTTGTCATTTAAAGTCCATTTTTGAAAAATGGGTTGCAATTCATTTCCATAAATCATGAAACTTTGCACCCCCCCTAATTTGGACTCAAGGAATTCAAATATGAAATCTGATTTAAATTTTGGCTGCTGCAAATGAGATTTGTAGCACAACAGTTTTGAATTTCCATTGTTGCTCTCATTTGAATTTTGAGTTTGAACAATTGTTCCAAATCTGAGTTTTGTTTTCTCACACCTATGGGAACTTCCCATCTTTGTTTCAGACCGCTCTTGGGTTCCCAGTTTTCAAATAAACATTTGAACTTGTGTGAAGAAAACCCTCATGTGTGTTATCACATGTGGGGAAAAGTTTTAACAAGTCCCATTTCATACACATGAAACCAACTTTTGCAAACAAGTTTTCTTTGTATTCATAATTATGGGACCTTTACATTTCATGCAAATTGGGTTGCATATTTGGATAGAGTTTGCCAATCTGATTCTAACCCAATTTGAATTACTAAATTTGGAGTTTCCTAGCAAAAGTTATGCTCTTCTAAAATTTGGGGGAAATCTGGAATTTGAATTAAATCGTGGAAATGTTTAAACCTGACTGTGGGTCCGGGGAAACACGTGTCACTCGCTGGAACAAGCCACACGGGGCCACAGAGCTATTTCCCGTGTTGCCACAGCTAATCCGGTGCCACAGAAGATCTGGCCGCCCCCTCCAGAGCGACTGACACGCGGGCCCGCTGAGGCTTTCTTCAACCTCGCGATCCCGCGCGCCCGCGCTGCCGGAGGTCGCTGGAGATCGCCGGTTCTCGACTTCCCGGCCATCTCTCGAGCTGTCCATCGCTGCTAGGCTCTGGAAACTTGCGAGGAACATGATGGGATGACTTCCACGGACCGGCGAAGCCCCTAAACTACCTCGAAACGGTGCAGCGGCTCGGAGGAAGTCCGGCGACGTCTCCCTGACGCCCTAAGCCCTCCAAGCTTTGGTTTCCATGCCCTAGAGCACCGGTGGATGCTAGGGAAGGTCTACATGGAGGTGAAAAGGCTCGGGAATGGCTCCACCCTAGCTTTCATCGTGCACCCGATGCTTCCCATCGCGGCCGGGCCCTCTACAGTGGGTTTCATGCTAGAGTTTGTGAAGAAGAAAGATTGGCCACCTAGTCTAGCTCCTGTATGTGAATTTTCGTAGACTCTAAACAAGAATCAAATGGGAATTTCAAAGTTCCTTACCCGAAGGTAATTTTGTACCAGCCGGAAGCAAACTGCAAAATTCACCGTCGACGCTCAACCTTTCGGCTCAAGCTTCGGAGGTGAGCAGTAGGAAGGTCTTGCGCGTCCAGAAGAGGTCTTGCTCGGCCATGACACGCCCTGGTTGAGGCTGTCCATGAGAGCCGCCCGTTGCGGTTTATTTCGGCTGCCGCGGGAGAATCGGTTTTTCGGTGTAGGGAGCACAAACTCACTCGGTGATGGTGCGAGGAGGTCATGGAGGTTGCTAGGGTGTGGTTTTGCTGCTCAGTCGAAGCTTGCACGCGAGTTTGGCAGTGGCCGAGCGATCGCACGAGCAGCGGCAAGGCTCTGGTCGATTTCTTGCGCGAGGGAGGAAGGAGCAGCGAGGGTCTCAGTGATATGGACGAAAGGAACATGGTAGTGAGGGAAAAACACTCAGACACCTCTCCAGCGCGATGAAAATCAAGGAGAAGGTGGCGCTGGGTGCTGCTCGGTGTCACACGGCGAGGAGCCTTGATTTGTCTCGGTGAACCGACTGAAGAACAAAAACAGAGACCGTGCACTGCAAAAATGGAGATCTTTTGCAGACTAAACTTCCACAATGACATGTGGGTCCCAGCCCCTTCTTATCCCTCTCCAAAATATATCCAAAAATTTGGAAATGATGGAATTCAATTGTAGGAATTCAAATCTGAGGTGCATCTGGATAATTGGGCAAGTTTCATCCAAATTCAAATGGGCATTTGAATTGTTTGCAATTTAAAGTCCATTTTGGAAAATGAGTTGCAAAACATTTCAACAATTCATGTAACTTTGCATACCCACTAATTTGGACCTAAGGAATCCAAATATGAAATCTGATTTTAAATTTGGCTGCTGCAAATGATATTTTTAGCACAACAGTTTGGAATTCATTGTGTTGCTCTCATTTGAATTTTGAGTGGAACAAATTTGTTCCAAAATCTGACTTTAGCTTTGTCACACATATGGTAACTTCCCACCTTGGTTTCAAATCCCTTTTTGGGTTCCAAGTTTTTGAATAATTATTTGACTTGTGTGAAGAGAGCTCTCATGTGTGTTATCACATGTGGAAAAGGTTTTAACAAGTCCCATTTTTCATACATATGAAACCAAATTGCATTCAACTCGAGTTTCTTTGTATTCATATTTTGGGACCTTTACATTCCTCCCGCCATAAAAGGAATCTCGTCCCGAGATTACAAAACAAGAATGAGACGGGAGGGTAATTACAAAGTTCATGACAAAAATTCCGGATAGTTCTTGTGGATGTAATCTTCACTTTCCCACGTCGCTTCTTCCGGGGTATGCTTACTCCACAGGACTTTGTAAAATTTCAAAGTCCGGTTTCGGGTGATCCGGGTCATTTCGTCGATAATCTGAATAGGCTGCTCGACATATGTGAGATCCGGCTTCAACTCGTCGATGTCTTTGGTGCGGACATCAGCAGCAAACTGAGACACTTACGCAGCTGGGACACGTGAAATATGTCGTGAATACCGGCAAGGCTTGCCGGTAGTTCCAGCTGGTAGGCTACATTCCCGCACTTCTGTGTGATGGCAAACGGACCGATGAATCAGGGAGCAAGTTTCCCCTTGACCCCGAACCGATGAATTCCTTTCATCGGAGACACACGAAGATAAACGTGCTCTCTGACGTCGAAATGCAGCGGTCGACGCCTCTGATCCGCATAGCTTTTCTGACGAGATTGGGCAGCTTTGAGGTTCTTTTGTATTATCCGAACTGTCTCTTTGGCTTCATTTACAAGATCAATCCCGAACATGACTTGTTTGTCTGACTCACACCAATTCAATGGTATACGGCACTTCCAGCCATATAGGGCTTCATATGGTGCCATTTTGATGCTCGCCTGATAACCGTTGTTATACGAGAACTCCGCCAACGGTAAGTGATCATCCCAGCTCTTACCGTGGTGGATGGCACATGCTCTTAGCATATATTCCAGTATTTGATCCACCCTCTCAGTTTGTCCATCTGTTTGAGGGTGATACGCGGAGTTTCTAATCAGTTTGTTTCCCAAGAATGCATGTAGCTGCTCCTAGAAACGGGCTACGAACAGCAATCCTCTGTCAGACACAATGGTACGGGGAACTCCATGTAAGCACAAGATCCGTGCTATGTACAACTCCGCATACTGTTTTGCATTGTACCTTGTATGCACAGGGATGAAGTGTGCTGATTTGGTTAACCGGTCAACGATTACCCAAATCAAATCATGGTTGTGGGAGGTCATCGGCAACCCGACGATGAAGTCCATAATCAGGTCTTCCCACTTCCATGCCGGTACTTGCAGTGGTTGCAACAGGTCTGCATTCTTCACATGATCGGCCTTTACTCTTCGACACGTATCACATTCTGAAACGTACGTTGCAACTTCACGTTTCATACGTGTCCACCAAAATTTCTTCCGAAGATCTTGGTACATCTTATTGCTGCCCGGATGAATGGAAAATTTGGATAAATGAGCAATTTTCTTCCGTAGTCCCGTATCCCAAGGTACTACTATCCGGTCGTTGAACCACAACGTACCTTCATCGTCTTTCTGGAAGCACTTTATCTCTCCGTTGTCTATTCTCCACCATATGTGAGACATGCCCTTGTCTTTTCATTGAGCTTCAATGATCTCCTGTCGGATGGTAGGAATGAGAGCGAGATTATAGAGTGCTCCATACGGGATGATACGGAGCTTGGTTCTTCATCATCCATTTCAGCAATAGTCAGGTGATGGATATGTGCCTTACGACTGAGCGCATCGGCGACCACATTCGCCTTTCCTGGATGATAATGAATCTCAAGTTCATAATCTTTAATGAGCTCTAGCCATCTTCATTGCCTCATGTTCAATTCTTTCTGAGTGAAGATGTATTTCAAGCTCTTGTGGTCGGTGTAGAGGTGTACAAGATTTCCGAGCAAGTAATGCCTCCACATCTTCAAAGCACGGACCACGGCAGCTAACTCAAGATCATTTGGATAATGGTGCTCGTGATTTCTGAGTTTACGAGATGCATAAGCAACCACTCGTCCTTCTTGCATCAGCACGCAGCCAAGACTGATGCCCGATGCATTGCAATAAACGTCGAATGGCTTCGTCGTATCTGGCTGAGCAAGAACTGGGGCTGTTGTGAGATGCTTCACTAGAGTCTTGAAGGCTTGTTCACACGCAGCACCCCACACAAATCTATTATTCTTCTTTAATAATTCTGTCATCGGTTTAGAAATCTTGTAGAAGTCTGGAATGAACCTCCGGTAATAACCTGCTAAACCAAGGAAGCTATGGATTTCATGCACAGACTTTGGTGACTCCCATTTCTGTACTTGGATAATCTGACTCGGATCTACAGCGATGCCCTCCGCTGAAATAATATGTCTGAGAAAAGGTACTTGATTAATCCAGAATTCACATTTGCTGAATTTTGCATAGAGCTGATGGTCTCGCAATCTTTGTAGCACAATATGCAGATGCTCAGCATGTTCTTCCTCTTACTTCGAGTACACCAAGATATCATTGATGAAAACCACGACGAATTTATCCAACTCCGGCATGAACACTGAATTCACCAGGTACATAAAGTGTGCCGGGGCGTTGGTCAAACCAAAAGATATAACAAGATACTCATATAGTCTGTATCTCGTTGAAAATGCTGTCTTCGGAATATCTTCTGCCTGGATTTTAATCTGATGATATCCGGACCGAAGATCCATATTTGAAAATACTTTCGCACCCACTAATTGATCGAAGAGAATATCAATGTGAGGTAATGGATACTTGTTCTTGATGGTCACAGCATTAAGATGACGATAATCAACACAAAGCCGTAGTGTTTCGTCCTTCTTCTTGACAAACAACGCTGAACAACCCCAAGGTGACAAACTCGGTCGTATAAAACTCTTGCTCATTAGGTCATTCAGCTGTGTTTTCAACTCTGTCAGTTCATTGGGTGCCATCTTGTACGGCCTTCATGATATCGGTGTTGTTCCCGGTATAAGTTCAAGCTTGAACTCTATGTCTCGCTCGGGCGGCATGCCCGGTAAATCATCGGGAAACACATCCGGATACTCACATACCACCGGAATGTCCTCTATCTTCATAGATTCCGTGGGGTTCACTGTTGCAATCTGTTGCCGTCTAGCACTCAGAATTAATAATTGAAGACTGTGCTATGGGGAGTTGAGCTCAACGGTCCTAGAGCTGATGTTAAGAACCGCCTTGTGGTAATTTAACCACGACATCCCCAAAATAATTTCGATCTTCAGACCCTCAAGAATAATGAGAGTCGTGGGGTATACTCTACCCCCCAAACAAAGAGGTGCTCGGGAGACAACCTCGCTTGTGGTACTGCTGGCCCCGGGCGAAGATATGAGGTATTGCCTCTTTGTATAAACTGTTTGGAGCTGATGTTGAGCCACGAAAGATTGGCTAATGATGTTGTGTGTGGCACCGGAATCAAAGAGAATTAAAACCGGTAGCTGATTCAGGGAAAACATCCCTGCTAACGTGGCTTCTCCTTCTGGAACATCCTCAATCACTATATAGTGAATACTGCCCCATGTATGCCCTCCTTTCTGCAGATGTAGGTACGGGTCGGAATATTGTAAATATGATGACCCACAGCCTTGAATTCCCTCTGGACAATGCCTAGCATAATGGCCCATCCGCGAACAAGTGAAACACACATGTCTCTCCGGTTCTTCGTTGACTTGTGGTTGGATGCTAGGTACACGTGGCTGCAGCGATGGAGCACAAACCACCATCTGATGCTGCTTCTGTGGAGGTGGTGCAAGTTGTGGTACTTGACCAGCAATCAACCTCTGTAGAGTTGATCGTACAGGTGGCCTCCATCTTTCACCGGATGGCACTTGATACACAAAATGGTACTTCTGAGGCACATAACTTGTGCTGACCTGCTCGATCTCACTCATTTTTTTCTTCTCTGCTTGCCACTCGAGTGTCGGCTTTTCTTGGATAAGAGCCGCATCGACCATATCGGTGTAACTGCCGTTGTTGTGCACGGCCAACTTCTCCTGCAATATGGCACTCAGGCCATGGAAGAATAAGTCACACTGTGCCTCTTCTTTTTCCACATATTCGGGAGCATAATGGGCCAGAAGGTTAAACCTTCGGACATACTCAAGGACGCTCATGTCCCCTTGCTTTAAGCCCAAAAATTCCTCCCGTTTTTCCTTGACAATACCTAGTGGTATGTGACGAGTACGAAAGGCTTCACAGAATTCACTCCATGTTACTTGATGACCCTCCGGAATGGTGGCCAGATGGTCAACCCACCAGCTTCCGGCGGCTCCATGTAGTTTCTGATGGCAAACATTGTCTTATGATCTTCGTCACACTCGAATACTCGGAATTTAGACTCCATGACACGAAGCCACTGATCTGCTTCCACAGATTCGGTAGCTTCAGTAAAGGTTGGCGGTTGAGTCGCCAAGAAGTCCAGATAAGCGTTCTGAGGTGGAACGACTTGTTGCGTGTTCTGAAGTACACCCTGCTATACCAAGGCTTGGAGTAAGCATGTGTTCTCTTGAGTCGCTTCTTGGAGTAGCCTGGTGTTCTCCTGGTTAGACTCGACAACCCGAGTCATAAGATCCCTCCATCCCGTGGATGGTGGTTCCAACAGTGGAATAGAAGCATCACCGCCTTGGCGAGAACTCCAGGCCCTACTCCTAGAGCGAGCATGAACCATACTGCAAAAAATATATTCGAGATGAGTTAAACATGAACTCAGCAGTATGTGAGACTAATGAAAACATGAATATGTCAAAACTGTATGAAAGCAGTAACAAAATCCATGTTTACACAACTCCTTAGAGTAGGCATAGCTAATCAGCCCATCTAGACAGAACAGACCTTTATGCACTAACTCCAGATTTTGATCCAGTTAGCAGAATTTTCATAACTCAAGTTGAATACTAAAGTTAAAGTTAACTTCAGTTTTTTCTAACGAGTACTCATATGCCTCCAGATCATTTCTGGATCAAGAGTTATCATTTTCCAAAGTTGACAGAATTCCTGGATAAAATTTGCCAGCATCTCCTTTGTATGTGGCTGATTTTATCACAGCTGTATATGCAAATACAATAAGAATCTGATCAAACTTTGAACTACAACAATGTTGCACATCTCATAACCTTTCCAATAGTGTATCATAGGCTCCTTAAGGATTTTTCTACAGAAAGTTATGGCTTAAAAACAGAAAGGTCCAGAGAGGTTTTTGCTCATGTCCTGGTTCGTGACAGTTTACCTTCAACTGGACTTTCTACCAATTTAACTTGTGATTTTTCTCTGGAGGTCTACAAAGAAGTTGTAGAGTACTTGAAAATCTTTCCAGAACTGTATCATACACCCTACTTGGTCGAAGCTACTCAGAGTCATGCTCTGTCCAATTGCAGCAAGAATTCCTGCCAAAAACAGAGCACTCCGTTTTCGAAATCTTTGAAACCTAATCATCCTCTCATTTGAATCTTAGCTCAAAATAAGAGTTCAGTAACTAATATTTGTTTTAAACTTCCATTTTTAGTTGAAAGTTAGTTCATGAGTCATTTCTTATTAGGGAAGAGGTTATTAAGTTCAGTACAGCGTCGATGCACCGTAAGAAACATGTCGGTACTACGTAGCCTCACTAAAAGACAAATTTAACCGGATTATACCGGCATAACGTATCATAGGTGGCACTAAGACGGTCACTCGCATATGTGTTCTACTCGTACTACGGTTTCGTGGTTAATCCTGCATTAGTCACACACAATCGTCAGGTCCGGCTGCACACAGAACCCGGTCCCAATATAATTTGTACCCCCATCCGTCAACACTAGCACAGGTGTTCTCGAGCCAAACATGCCTTGAGCTACGTGTTAACGTTACTAACCACGTGACGGGGTCTCCCGTACTTGCCCGTAGCACGCCAGGGAAGGGCGTTGCTCGAGTACCCCAAACGACATGAAGAGTCGTAGAGGATACTAAAGCGGGCCAGGTTACCTGCCACCCATGGGGCTCCACCCTTCAGCTTGTGTGCACTGGTGGACAGCGCTTACGTGCACCCCCCCCCAATACATAAAATATCCCGAGATGCACGATTTTCCGACATAACAAATAAGTTAGGTTGCCACCTTCATATTAGGCTAATAGTAATCCTTATGTGGGCATAGTACCGTATCCTCATCATAACCTAAATTTTTTGTTGTAATACCATCCTTATTCCGTGCGCTATTACCAATGCGGCTCTGATACCAAGCTGACAGGGGCCACGCCGCCCGTTCAATCACGGGGTCATGCCACTCGCCCGGGAATCACATTGGATGGTGCCGTGTTGTCCGGCACCCAACAGCACATATATAAGGAACAATGTATTACATAAAACAATAGCGGAAGTTTACAAGTTTTTCTTTGTAAATAGTTTACATCAAGTAGGTACCGCGTAAGTCTGTAACAGCTCACGTCGAATAACTAAAGAGCACTCAAGAAGAGGTCCAGCCCGTGGACTCCTCTCGCTAGCAACACGAAGACAACAGCAGCGGCTGGGTTCTGAATGTGTTAAACGACTCGGAAGTCTCCGAGTCTCACCGGACAACCTTCTTTTTTTTTGCACCGATGTTTACATGCAAACCACTCATATAGAAAAGCGTGAGCACATAGGCTCAACAAGACTGATCCGTCTCTCCTAAACAAGAAACTCTACATGCATGATGGATTGAAATAGGTTAGCTAATTTTGCATAAAGGACTCGCCTACAGTTGATCCTTAACTTTCAGATTTTAAGCCTCATTGTAAAGACCTTGAGCTGAACAGCATCACAACTCCACAATCAAACAAGAAACGCTTTGTTGCGATGCTCCTTGCACAAAGTGAAAGTAAAGTTTAATGAGCCTATCTCTAAATCAACCATGGTTGCAATACAAGTTACATCACAGCCTTAACAAGTTCAAAAGAAACCATTCAGTTGTTACTACGTCAAGAGGCAGTGGGCAAGTATGCTCATATGACCGTGAGCGATGGTGATTCGAATCAGTACACGCCCGGACTACACGACACGTACACCCGAACTGTGAGTTGCCGGCAGCAACCTCAACTGACGTTGTACGCAACCACCTTTCCCAAGATCTTCCACACAGGACGCGGTCTAACTGCCCTGAGTATGCAAGCTCCCTCAAGGTACATATCCGTAGTGATATGTTCTTGAGCGAGTTACCTTCTGCTACCCTGACGCCGAAAGCCTAAGACAGTTAGAAAAGTTCCAATGTGGATCTCCCGAGGTACATCGGTTTCCTGGGTCCCATATAGCCAGTATGCGCCCGGTACACAACTCAAACTTGTCCAACAGGGCTAAGCACAGACGGGCCTTAACTGAAACAGGCAGGGCTATGCATGCACGGTCCACAGCCTGCTGCATCTAAACCTCCCTGCCCGATCTCCATTTCTTATGTGTGAACTTTCCTCATTGTTTCTATTCCCGACCCGCTCCGAATAAACCAGCCTTAAACTCGCGAGTAGATTCCAACTACTCGACTTCTACCGGAACTTTCCTACTAACATTTAGCATAGCTAAATCGACTCAAGGAGTTGCTATTCTACCCTTTCTCTCTTAGGACATTTCTGGTCATGCAGTTGGGTTTTCATTATCATCTAGACTTAATGCAATCAAACAATTCAAAGCTATGATCTCTAGAAATGGAAATGCTTTATAAAACTGTTCGAATGCAAACCGGGGCTTGCCTGTTTTGCAGATGACTAAGATTACAATCAGTTAGTGAAGATCACTTGGGGCTTGATCACTCGCTTTCCTCCCTCCTTGATCTTCACTTCAATCCCTTCACACGTCCTCACGTAGATGCTACACGATATGAATATGCATATGTATTTAATTGTAAATCTTTTGCTAATAAGTTCTAGTGACAAGTTTAAAAACTGAAACTCTGTTTAAGAATTTAAAATGACACTGGTGCTAGTGGTTTGGGTTTACGCACTATGATCAAGTGGTAAGTGTTTTTCCAATTGTGTGTTGATCACCTTAAGAGGTTGAACATAAAAGTGGTGATCCAGAGATCCAATGGAGTTGCAAATTTTCATGTGAGTTCCTTGTCACAAGAAAGTCATCTGGACCAAAAATTAGTACTTTTCATGGAGTGGTTTATTCAGAACAATTCTCTAAGCAATTAAGCAAAGAGGAATTAATTCTGAGGTAACACCCATGTTCATGTCAAACTTAGTGAACTATAATTTCCATTATAGTTCATAGAGACTGCTTGAATTTTCCTAGGATTTTTGGATCTAAGAATTTCCCAGAACTGAATTTCCAAGTTTTGGAAATTATCTGAAAATGTTTCTGTATTCATTTGAACACAGTAACTTAAAATCTGAACTTTCCTGATCAAATCAACTCCAAATGAGCTGAAATTTTTACAGGAGTTCAATAACACTCTAAAAAATATTCTGGAAAAAAATTAGGATTTTTGGATGAACCAAACTCCTCTAAAATTATTTTGCTAAAAAGATTTAAATAATTTTCCAGAATTAAATAATGACTTTCGTACAAATTGGGTTGCATATTTGGATAGAGTTTGTCAATCTGATTCTAATGAAATTTGAATCACTAAATTTGGAGTTACCTAGCAAAAGTTATGCTCTTCTAAAATTCGGGGGAAATCTGGAATTTGAATTAAATCGTGGAAATGGTTAAACCTGACTGTGGGTCCGGGGAAACACGTGTCACTCGCTGGAACAAGCCACACGGGGCCACAGAGCTATTTCCCGCGTTGCCACAGCTAATCCGGCACCACAGAAGATCTGGCCGCCCCCTCCAGAGCGACTGAAACGCGGGCCCGGCGAGGCTTTCTTCAACCTCGCGATCCCGCGCGCCCGCGCCGCCGGAGGTCGCCAGAGATCACCGGTTTTCAACTTCCCGGCCATCTCGAGCTGCCCCTCGCCACTGGGCTTTGAAAACTTGCAAGGAACATGATGGGATGACTTCCCCGGACCGGCGAAGCCCCTAAACTACCTCGTAACGGTGCAGCGGCTCGGAGGACGTCCGGCGAAGTCGCACTGACGCCCTAAGCCCTCCATGCTTCGGTTTCCAAGCCCTAGAGCACCGGTTGATGCTAGGGAATGTCGAAATGGAGGTGAAAAGGATCGGGAATGGCTCTACCCTAGCTTTCATCGTGCGCCCGATGCTTCCCATCGAGTCCGCCGTCGGAAAAGCTCGGAGTAGGCTCTCTACAGTGGGTTTCATGCTAGGGTTTGTGAAGAAGAAAGATTGGCCACCTAGTCTAGCTCCTGTGTGTGAATTTTCGTAGACTCTAAACAAGAATCAAACAGGAATTTCAAAGTTCCTTACCCGAAGGTGATTTTGCACCGGCCGGAAGCAAACTTCAAAATTGGCCGTCAATGCTCAACCTTTCGGCTCAAGCTTCGGAGGTGATCTGTAGGAAGGTCGTGTGTGTCCAGAAGAGGTCTTGCTCGGCCGTGACACGCCCTGGTTGAGGCTGTCCACGAGAGCCGCCCGTTGCGGTTTCTTTCAGCCGCCGCGGGAGAATCGGTTTTTTGGTGTAGGTAGCACGAACTCACTCGGTGATGGTGCAAGGAGGTATTGGAGGTTGCTAGGGTGAGGTTTTGCTGCTCAGTCTAAGCTTGCACGCGAGCTTGGCGGTGGCCGAGCGATCGCACGAGTAGCGGCAAGGCTCTGGTTGGTTTCTTGCGCGAGGGAGGAAGGAGCAGCGAGGGTCTCGGTGATATGGACGAAAGGAACACAGTAGTGAGGGAAAAACACTCAGACACCTCTCCAGCGCGATGAAAATCGAGGAGAAGGTGGCGTGGGGTGCTGCTCGGTGTCACACGGTGAGGAGCCTCTGTTTGTCTCGGTGAACCGACTGAAAAACAAAAACAGAGACCGTACACTGCAAAAATGGAGATCTTTTGCACACTAAACTTTGCCAATGACATGTGGGTCCCAGCCCCTTCTTATCCCTCTCCAAAATATCTCCCAAAATTTGCAAATGATGGAATTCAATTGTTGGAATTCAAATCTGAGGTGCATTTGGATAATTGAGCAAGTTTCATCCAAATTCAAATGGGCATTTGAATTCTTTGCAATTTAAAGTCCATTTTGGAAAATGAGTTGCAAGACATTTCAACAATTCATGAAACTTTGCATACCCACTAATTTGGACCTAAGGAATCCAAATATGAAATCTGATTTTAAATTTGGCTGCTGCAAATGAGATTTTTAGCACAACAGTTTGAAATTCATTGTGTTGCTCTCATTTGAATTTGGAGTTGAACAAATTTGTTCCAAAATCTGACTTTAGCTTTCTCACACATATGGGAACTTCCCACCTTGGTTTCAAATCCCTTGTTGGGTTCCAAGTTTTTAAATAATTATTTGACTTGTGTGAAGAGAACTCTCATTAGTGTTATCACATGTGGAAAAGGTTTTAACAAGTCCCATTTTTCTTACATATGAAACCAACTTGCATTCAACTCTAGTTTCTTTGTATTCATATTTTGGGACCTTTACATTCATCACCAGGGTGCGGAGCAAGTCGGTTCGCTCATCGCTTGCACCCGTCATGGCAGCCAGAATCTCCGCCATTGTGACCGTAGGTGAAGATCCTGGTGGCTGCTGCTGTTGCGGAGCTCGCTGCTCCCGCTGTGGAGAGTTATCCCCACCACCACCACTTGAACCACCCACTTCACCCATGAAATGAGTTTGCACCATTCTGCATTGCAAGAGTTCATTATCATCTTAACACTAACACTTGATTTATTCCATAAACAAAGTAGTGAAACACTGATAATGAAGTCTTAACATGTAAGACAAATGGTTTATGCGCAAACTGATTCACTAACAATAAGGTTTTAAGGAAATAACTGGAATAGTCTCCGTTAAGATCATCCTGCATCGGATTGACCAGTCCTAAAACCAACCCGATTTCTGCTGTCAAAACAACTGTTTCATGGCTTGGGTTAAATACCAAAGTTGTAGCTAACCTCAGTACCTTTCCAGAAAATAGCCATTTGCCTCTAACTAAGTTTTAGATCAAAAGTTATGAGCTTCTAAGTTTGACAGAAATTCTGGAGGAATTTCAACAGCACCTTCCCTGTATGAGCTCACTTTGAGTCAACTTTCCATACAGTTAGAAACGTATATGGGCTCAACTCATAATTACAAAGTTGAAACACGATTCATAAGCTTTCCAGAATTGTAAGATTTAACATTTTACAATCCTTATACAGGAAGTTATAAGCAAAATCCAAATCAGTACAAAAACTATGCACAACCTTTGGGTACTCTGGATAGTTTCATTTGTACTACGGATTTCACCCCTTTAAAGGAGGATTCTTGTGGGGACCACCCCGTGCTTCACCCACTCCGGGATCGCAGAGGGTTGTGCCGTGCGATGTGGAACCCAACAGCACACAAGAAAAGATTAAGAACAACATACAAACTTTTATTTTACATAGAAACAGCGGGAATCTTTTACAAAACTTAATTATACAACGGAAGTCTTATTAACAGCTAAACTCTCAGCCTAGCTATGCAAAAGTGCAGCCGTCCAGTCCGGGGACGCTACACACTAGCAACATACAACCGGAGATCACGGCGGCGTCCAGGGCCCCAGCTTGGCCTGTACCCTGACGGGGGCATCGCCTCGTCCTCGGACCCTTCCTCATAACTCTCACCTGCACACAGCTCAAATATTGCAACCGTGAGCACGATGGCTCAGCAAGGCTTAACCGACACCCTAGTCATGGAACTCTACATGAAGGGATTAGTAATATGGGATAAAGACATTGCAATAAAGACACGCCTACAGGTTAATCCTTACTTTCGGTTTTATAGCAGCAGTTTAATGAGCCTTAGGCAGCCCTCACATCGGAAGTCCACAATCAAACAAGAAACGCTTTTCTCCGATGTGGTGATGCTCAAAGTGGAAGATAAACTTAATTAGCTCTACAACTACAGCATACAGGGTTTCAAGACATTAAGAGTTCAATGCAGCATATTCATTTGGCTTCTTTCACTTATTACTACGTCATAGAACAGTGAACAAGCGGTACTCAAATAACCGCGAGGGATGGTGATTGCAATCAGGAGATATCCGGACAACACGTCACATACACCCACTTTCAGAAGTGTGATGCCACACAACTTCCTACTCTATTGTGTGCAACAACCCCAAATGCCGAACCGGTCCATCCGTAACAGGCAGGAGGTCCCCGCATGCAGCGTGACTGTGCCCACTGGCATATTTACACCTTGCTACCCTCAACCCACTCCTATAAAACGTTTGGGTAAGCCTCGGCACCCAGGTTAACCAATTACATCGGTTTACTGCTTATGTCAGTATGCCATCCGGTACTGTTCGATACTTGTTCAGCAGGCCCGCACACGACTCGGTCCTCAATCGACACCAACAGGGCTACGCACGTGAGACCTCCGCTCACTGCATCCTATCCCCCCTGCCGGGTTTCCGTTTCACAACTCTTATGCCATTGTCTATTCTTTTCCATACCGTGTGATAAAACCTTACCTCATGAGTAGATTCCAACTACTCGACTTCTACCGAGATCCTAAGCACATTAGCAGGGCATTCTCTACTCGTCGAGTCTGTAAACTACCCAACCCTGCATAGGATTTAAAGTCATGCAAGTGGGGTTTCAAACACCTTAACTCTAATGCAACCATTTCAACCTAGACATAATTGATACAATTGAAAAACTTTGTAAAAGGTACGAAAATGCAAACCGGGGCTTGCCTGGTTGCGAGTTAAACGGAAAGTCAGCGTCTGGTGGGAGGATGTCCAATGGCTCCGGGGTGTCCTCAACTTCGGTCACTATATGCAATGTAACAAAATATGTGTATGAGTGCTAATGAATTATAAGAAGTGAATTTCTATTCATAGCTACTGATATTTATGTTCCTTAATTTGCTTTGGGATTTTTCCAGTGGAAACTAGACTCTCTAAGGATGATCTAAGCAAAATTTGGATAAACTTCATTGCACCTTGTGGTCTCCCAAATTCCCACAAGTACAAGGCTTCTCTGAATTTTGAGCCCAAATCTGAAGTTTTGACATGGCTAACAGTGGAATCTAATTAGGGTAGGTCTTCATGGTTCTAACAAAATTTGTTTCACCATTTTTGGAGCTACCAACAGAGAGATATGAATTTTTGAAGTTGGACAGGAGTTCTGAAAAGTTTCTGTTTAAAATTTGAATTTCCAAATAAAGGCTGAACTTTGGAAGACAATTTAGCCTAGCAAATGAACTCCAATAAAGCTCAATTTTTTACTGAAGCTCAGGAATTAGGAAAGGATTTCCTGCCCAAATTTGGGAATGTTTCATAAAGAATTGCTCCTGGAATAAATCTCTAAAGGATTTACTAAAAACAATTCTACAGAAATTCCTGGCCATTTTCATAGCAAGCACTTTATTTCTCTGCAAAGTACTCCTTATGAGGATTTCAACAAAATTTGTCTCACCCTTTTTTGAGTTTTTTACACAAAGTTATGGGTTTTCCAAGTTTGAACCACTTTCTGTTTGAATTTTACACAGAGCATTCCATTGTGGGGCCATCTCGTCAGTTCTTTCTTCAACCTCTCGACAGTGAACTCGCGCGCACAGAAAACCGTATCACGGAACGCACCGTTCTCCCTCGTTTATCAACCAAATCGGCTCCGGTTTCGCCCTACACGACCTTTGAAACGTGGCGCAGCTGCCGGGCAAGGTCTCATCGCTTGAAAATGGCCAGAAGTGGGTCGGCATCGGCGGCAGCGCTCGGCGGCGTGGCATCAACATGTTCCGGCATGTCCCAAGCTTCTCCTGACGAGATAAGTTTCCCTAAAGCATCCCTAGTGGTCGGGGAACATGGAACGCAGGCCAATCCTTGCAGAAAACGGCGGGAAAAGGTGGTTCACCGGAGGACCAACCTTTTTTTGCCACTGCCAGCGAATTCTCGTCGCCCGGGGCGTGTGGTGGACAGTTTGCTTCGATATTCGGCGTGGGAGGGAGCTAGGAGCCCTAGTAGCTGAGGTTTGAATGGTAGAACGGATGATCAAGCGTGTGGAGAGAATGTCCCAATTTAGTTTTGATCGGTTCTTCACGTGCACCGGTGCCAAAACATAAATTCCGGCGAGCCGGCGGTGGGAACGAGCAAGGGGACTATGGGAGCATGATCTACACACCTTGGTGCACCTTAGGGAGGTGTTGGTCGTGCGGGAGAGGCGCTGGACCGGCTGTAAAACGAGGAGCAGTGACGGCGACGGTGCTCTCTTTTCTTCCGGTGAAGAACAGCTCGGGCACTGCGAGGGAAGCTCGGGGATGAGCTGAGGAGCGGTGTAGATCATCAAGGAGGCGCCGTTGCAGCTCCTAGGGGTATCAACCGGTGCTAGAGAGGACGGAAGGCTGCTGAACGACGAGCACACAGGGGCGCGGTGTTTCTCCCGTAAGCGCTTGAGCGAGGGGGCTGAGGAGGCTTCGGGTAACATGGAGAAGAGAAGAAATTCACTTTTCCTGCTTCTTTGATCACCCACGTGCACGAGTTGCCTTCGGGAGCATGTTAGGCAAGCAGCTCGGTGGAGCAGGCGCAGCTCGGTGGCGCGCGGTTATCACCTGAGGAGAAAACAGAAACGTAAAAGACAGTTGTGGCTGACATGTGGGGCCCCTCCCACCTAATTTTTCCACTGATCTTTTCCCACAGCTACTAAGAAATAAAAACTTTGCTTCACCTCAAAGTCATGGTTTGAATATTTGAATTCCAAGGATTTGAATTCAAGTGTGGAATTTGAATTGAGTTTGGTTATTTGAGTTTAAATTGGAATTTGAATTTCCCTCCTTCCCTTGCTCCAAAAGTATAGCAAACCAACTCAAATAATTCTGAATTTTTTAATGGATGCTAATTCAAATTGTGGAACCAAATTTGCAAATTGAGGAATTTGGGATTTGAAACTGAAATTTAAATTCAGATTCGAGGGCTTCCTCTCTTAATCACAAACAAATACTAGAACCTCTCCAAATGAGCTGAAATTTGGAAGGTTGAATATTTGAAATATGAAGACCCAAGTTATGAATTTGTATATCCATGTTTGGAAGTTTTTGGGAAGTTTGAATCATCACTTTGAACTCACACCGTTATATTTCAAAGTTTTAATTCTCATCATTTTTCCTAAGTGTAACTGTGCTGAAATCTTTGTTAGCACTTTTGGGGATTTTGCAATTCTGCCCAGATGTTGAACAGAAACATTGTAAAGAACTTCCCAAGATTTTCAAAATGTATTTGTATGACCCATTTGCATTCCTGGATCAAAAGATATGATGGTTCAATGTTAACAGAATTTCTGGCAGAATTTTTACAGCACCTCCCCCGAGGTACCTAGATTCAATCCACAATTCCAGTTAATTATGCTCCAGTTTTAGCAAAACATTGAATTACAAAGTTGTAGCATATCTCATGCCCTTTACATAAATATATCACAATATCCTTAGAGATATTTCCACCAAGAGTTATGGTGGAATTACAGAGACTCTGTTTCGGTTCTACCAATTTGTAGCAGTTTTTAGTTTCTAAGGTTTTTGACCAACTTTAAGTGTGTTTCTGTCATGGAGGTTTATATAAATGTTTTAGAGGACTTCTCCACCTTTCCAAAACTGTATCACACACTACAATAGGTCTTTTCTATAATTAGTAACACCCTGTACAAGTTTCAGCAGAGACACTGCCTAAACAGGGGACTCTGTTTTTGGATCTCTCTATACGTACATAGTCTTGAGTGGGTTTCTAATACATTTTAACAACTTCATTTGAACTGCCCTCAGTAAAAATTTTACCGAATCTTGAAATTTAGGAGGTAAGCAAGGTATTGATGCAATCTTCATGAAAATGCCGGTACTACTTTCCTCACAAAAGTAGAAAATCCTAACCGGTTTACATCCGGCATATACATTCTATTAGTGGCACTAGAATCGTTCACTTGCAAACGTGTTCTACTGGTAATACGGATACGTGGTTAGTGTACCTGCAGAAAACCACTCAATAATGATGCACTCATAGGGTTGTCATTCCAGGCAGGTCCATATCATACTAAAAACATACGGACCGTATCATTTCCATACAGACCGTCCTTGAGTCAACTCATGTCTCAAGGTACATGGTCGCGTTTTCACACAACACGACGGGGAACCCGAGTAGAGCGCGAACGGGTCGTCACAGTTGGGAATTTTATCAACCCAACGGATACCACCTACTGCCCTGCAGGGCACGCCGATGGCAAGCACCGCGTATGTCCTCCTAGGCTATTTCCAGAAGAACACACTATCTTGTTACTGACCACAAGATGGAGTTTCAACTTTCTTGCCTAATGCACGCTAGAGACCAGCGTTTAATACGAAGTCAGGAACATGGAGAGTTCAAGAGTTTCATATTAACGTCTCACAACAAGCTATGAGACATATTCTCTGAACCACTTTCCTCGTCAGGGGAGCTAATCGAAATTGATCCGCTTTCGGTGGCGTACCTTACCTCTTACCTGGTCGGCGGTGCGTCGTTACAGAAAATAGTAACAAGTATGTTAGTTAGCCACTTTACATCACTTAGGATAATAGTAAACCTTATGTGGGCCTAGTACCGAATCCTCACTCGTAAACTCGAAATTTTTAAAAACACGTGTCTTTTCAGGTGTGCTATTCCCAATGCGGCTCTGATACCACGCCTGTGGAGACGCCGCCCCGACAGTCCAGGAATCATATTAGGTGGTGTCGTGCAATACGGCACCCAACAACACACATCTGAAAAACACACATAAACAACAATATATGTCTGTCATACATATTATTGTCTCATTTTACAAATAATGTACAAGTGTACATTGCAGTGGAAGATAAGAATACACTCACGCACTATAGCCTACGCTAAGCAAAATGAAGCCATCCTGCCCACGGATGCCTCACACTAGCACCACATCAAATACCCGGTGGCGTGCAGGGTTTCAAAACGAGACTCACACCCCTCATTGGGTGCTGCCCCGCTCGGATCTCCCTTCCTCCCTAACGTTGCCTTATATAACGTTACCTGCAAAACAATGGATCAACAAACCGTGAGCTTATGCTCAGCAAGACTTAACCGAAGTCCTACACATGGAACTCTAAATGCTGGAAATAGAGGGCTGAATAAAGAAGTTTGCATAAAAGATGAAATTGAGCTAACAGAGAGTCCATACTTCCAGTTTTAAGCAACTTTTCTAATCCTCGCACAATTTACATCGAGACTCCACAATAAAACAAGAAACGCTTCATCTCGATGCCACTTGCCCGAGGAGAAGGTAAATTTAGTGAGCTACTCTAGACTCGAACATACCTTGCGCTATCAACGTCGAGACTCCACAATCAAACAAGAAACGCTTTGTCTCGACGCCTTTAGCCCAAAGTAGAAAGTAAATTCAGTGAAAGTAGTCATCATTCCTCATCTCCAATATGAGGATTAACCATGAAGCATCTTTCCTTTCTCCCAGTTTCTTACTACATCATGACGCAGAGAACAAGTATGCTCACTACCGCGAGCGACGGTGATTCGAATCAAAAACACCCGGCTGACAAGACATATACGCCCGTCCGAGACCGGTGATCAACCAATCCCCTCAACCTCGTATGTGGCAACCTTTCCCACCGACTTGGATTAAGTATCACTACGGCAAACCCTCGTAGAGCCGACTTCTCTATCCTTTCAGCATCTGCATAAGATGGTGGGGATTGCCTCGACACCCAGGTTAACATGTTACATCAGTTTACTGGGTCCCATATTGCCAGTATGCATCCGGTACACAACTCAAACTTGTCCCGCAGGGCCGCATATGAAAACGGGTCTTAATCGACTCAGACAGAGACTAGGTTCACAAGACCACGTCCTTGAGCCTTCCATCCATACTGCCCGGTCTCCATTCCCAACTAAGAGGATTAATTCCCAACTCTTCCGATTGATCCCCCTTAATCCCGGTTCATGAGTAGGAAACGGCCTACTCGAGTTATGCCTATTTTAATCCACTTTTGTTAACTTGATAACAGCAGTTATAATTAAGTAAAAACCTACTCTACATCAAACTCCAGGGGTTTATTGGTCATGCATGTGGAGTGTCATACAAACTAGACTTAGTGCAATAAGCAAAATGCTAGACATTATAAAGTGAATACAAATAGAAACATGTAAATTTGATGCAAACTGGGGCTTGCCTTAGTGTTGATCCCAACTAAAGTTTCTGTCAGTGGAGTTCAAGTCAATGGCCTCCGAGGTCTTCGCGATATGTTTCGCTATCAAAATGATCAAATAAACGATGCGTCATATTATGAATTTTCGGGAGGTATACAACTACAGAGCTTAAATCTATGAATACAGAAGCTTCTGTGGTTGAAATTTTTACAGGGGCATTCTAAACTAGTGATAGGAGTATGGTAAAATTTTCAGAAGTTTTTGAAGGAGTTGGCGACTAGAATTCTTGGAACCTTTGTCTTTCAAAGTTTTATAGGAATTTAATTAGACTTTGTCATATGGAGAAATTTGATATCCTAATAGGTCTTGACCTAAGGACGCTATGAAAATTTGTTCCAAAATTTTCTAAGCCTTTTTGCTGGCCAGAATGGAGGATTGAAGTTCAATTCCATTTTCTGGAATTTTATTCTGTGATTTTTCAGCCCATTTAGATTACACCTGAGAAAACCTACTGATTAAGCCCTCTTAATAATCTCCAAAAATCCTGAAATTTTTACAGGATCTCAGGAACTATGAGAAAGATTTTCTGCCCAAAATTGGAAATGTATCATAAAGAATTGCTCCTGAAATAAATCCCTAAAGATTTACTAAAAACAATTCTACAGAAATTCCTGTGCATTTTCATAGCACGCACTTTGTTTATCTGCAAAGTACTTCTTATGAGGAATCCAACAAAATTTGTCTCACTAATTTTGGAGCTGCCTACCCAGAGTTATGGGTTTTTCAAGTTTGAACAACCTTCTGTTTTTGTTTTGCACAAATAACTAATCTACATACTAACAGTTGGGACCCCTTCGTCAGGTCTTTCTTCAACCTCGAGTCAGAGATCCCGCACACACAGCACCCAATCATGGAGCACGCTGATCTCGCTCGTTTCTCCACCATTCTGGATGCGGTTTCGTGCTACACCACCCTCGGATCACTGCCTAGCAGCCGGGCAAGGTCTTGCGGCACGAAAACGCCGGGAAGACCATCGGCACCGGCGGGGTGGCTCGGTAGCTCGGCGCCGGTGAGGAACAGCACGTCCCAAGATTCTCCCGGCAATATAAGGTGCCGTACACCATCCCTATAGCACGTAAAACAAGATGCTACCGCTAACCCGAGCCGAAAACGTCCGCAAATGGTAGCTCGATGGTGGACCGAGCCATTTCGGTCGTCGGTGGCGAATTCTCGTTGACCTGGGTGGAGGATGACTGGTTTCCTTCGTGATTCAGCGTGGGAGGGCTCTAGGGCACCTAGTTGATGTGGCTTGAATTGCATGAGCATTGATCAAGCGGTTTAGGCAAATTTCACGACTTATCTACGGTCGGTTCTACACGTGCTCCGGCGCCAAAAACCAAATTCCGGCGAGCCGGCATCGGGGAAGAGCAAAAGGACCACGGGAGGAGTAGCAAGACTTCGTGGCGCACCTTTGTGTGGTTTTACTCGCGCCGGGGAGGTTGGAGGCAACCGGGCGATGTGTAGCCGAAGAGAGCGGCATGCTCTGTTTTCCCGGAGGAAGAACGGCTCGGCACCAGTTGTAGACGGACGGCCACGGGCTGAGGATGTGCTGGGAAGGTAGAGGACCGACGGGCGCAGCTCCTGGGCGGCTCTACCAGCATCAAACACACCGGAAACCGATCGGTGCTGAGGCAACCGAGGGTGGGCGCCGAGGAACGTTTTCTCTGTTGAGTGCGCGCGAGAGAGAAGGGTTTGTGGATTTGATCGTGTAAGCAGAGGAGATACACTTGAGTGGTGCAGCTACTGTGTCTATCGATCCTCCACGCAGGAGCTGACTTCCTTCAGAAGCAACGCACGAGCAGCTCGGTGGAGCGCTCACATAGAAAGCAAGAGTCATCTTTGTCTCTGTCACGCTGACCTGTGAGTCCCCCGAATTCCCCCCTCCAAACAACCGTGGCTACACAATTCAAATTTAAAAGTTGCAGCATATTAAGAAAATTTGAATTTGATTTCTGGGGCGTTAACCCTCGTTTGTGCTCGCATTTAGACTGCCGGGTTTATTTCCTCTTGCGGGTAGCAGCATCACTTCTTCATCTTCTTTGATCAAAATACTCTCCCTCTGCGGATATGGGTCTGGTCCTGCAATATTAGAGCTAGTACCTGGGCTAGATTTATCAAAAGAAACCCCACAAGTCTCCACAATTCTGTTAGTGTCATGTAAAAGCACACGGTAGCCTCTAGTATGAGATGGGTAACCAAGAAACATGCCATCAACAGATCTAAGTTCAAATTTATCAAGATTACCATATTTATTAACAAAGCATTTGCAAACAAAGACCTGAAAGTGTGTGACACTAGCCATATGTCCAAACCGAAGTTCATATGGTGTTTTAACAAGCTTAGCACGCAAGAAAACACGATTTGAAACATAACAAGCAGTTGCAATTGCATCAGCCCAAAATTTTCTAGGAGTTTGATATTCATCAAGCATAGTCCTAGCCATCTCAACTAAGGTTCTGTTCTTTCTCTCTACAACACCATTTTGTTGAGGTACATATGGTGAAAAAAATTGATGATCTATTCCATTTTCAGCACAAAAGTGATCAAACGATTGATTTTTAAATTCGGTTCCGCTATCACTTCTAATTGCTTTTAAAGATCTTGGGTGATCAATTGATAATCTAAGAAATAAGGTTATAAAGTGACTAAAAGTTTCATTCTTAGATGCCATAAAAAAACCCAAGAGTATCTAGAATAACAATCACAAGAACATACCATTTAGCTCCGAAGGATTGAACACATGAAGGTCCTATGGTGTCAAGGTGCAAAAGTTGACCCGGTTCAGTTGTCATGGTCATTGTGAGAGGAGCATGTGAACCTGCAACCATCTTAGCATGTCTACAAGAAGAGCACACAATTTCTTTGTCCCCTTTAATCTTAGGCAGCCCACATATGCGATCAAGAGCACTAACATGTGTGAGATGATCAAAGCCTACGTGACCAAGTCTACGATGCCAAAAATATAAGTCTTTTGAATCATTAGCAACTAGACATCTATGCTTAGAGGATGACATATCAGAATCAGCTTTAAAACTCTTCCAAACCGAGGCATATTAAAAATGAGCTCACTATTTGAATCTACAACCTTGCAACAATTTTTAGTGAGAATGATTTCTAGATTTTCATCTAGCAATTGAGAAACAGAAAGCAAGTTGTATTTCAAATTTTTAACAAGTGCCACATCTTTTAAAGTGTAGTGATTATTTACTCTAACCGAACCCTTAGCAATTATAGGAGTTGAAGAATTATCGGCAAAAGTAACATTTTCTACATGTGACACAAAAGAGAGGGAGGAGAACCATTCTTTGTTACCGGTCATGTGGCCTGAGCATCCTGAATCCACAATCCAAATGTTCTCCTTCCTCAAGCGTGTAACCTACATAGAAGTACAATATATCGATGACTCAATACTGGGGTTAGTCAAAAGGCATTTGGGAATCCGGTACTGAGTCACACGACGTCCAGCAGAAGTAACACGCAAAGTCTGAGATAAAACAACAGGTTTATGAGCCAAAGTTTGAGTATTTTTGTACCCAACTACTGACCTACGAGGTGTTACATGAGTAGCACTAAAAACAGTAGGTCCAGAAGAAAACTTTGCATGTTTTTGACTCATTACAGTAGGTTGCATATTCCTAACATTCGGTTCAGCACATGCAACAGGTTTTGCACAGTTATTATATGATCTAGCAATCATTCTTTCCATTTTCTATTGCTTAGCTAGTCTATAACAAAAATCTATGACATGACCATCTCTACCACAGTAGGTAAAATGAAATTTAACTTTATGTTCATGTCTAGATGAGCAGACAACATGTTTATCTGAAACCGAATGAGACAACACTCCTGCAGATTTAAAAACCACTTATTTTTGTTTAGGAACTGTTTTAATCAAACCACTTCCTAATGACTTTACAATTTTAGGTGGATGTGCTTTAGCATGAGCATGGGAATCAAAACCTAAAACAGTTTTATCACTGCAAGATTTAGAAGAATTCAACAACAAGTTCAGATTCTTATTCCCCTTATAAAACCGCTCTAGTGTCCTATTCATGTCATCAAGTTTCTTAGACAAGTCTAGGCAGTTTTGACATGAAGTTTTCCCTTTTAGTTTGCAATAAGAACAATACTCAACTTCATGAGAACGTAAAGCATTGTTCAATATAGAAATTTCATTCATAGGATCTTGTAGTTTCTTATTAAGATAATCACAAGTAGAACAATGCAAATCAATTGTAGAACAACAAGAATCTTTCAAGCTTTTATCATTAAGTGCAGCAAGCTCTCTGTTCTTTTCAATCTCTAACTCAAGTTTATCAGGTGTGGAGGTATGTGCACTTCTTAGAGTGGACAATTGCTCATATATTAAATCACATGAGGAACAAGAATCATCACTAGGAATCAAAGATTTCAAACGATTAATTTCATATTCTAGTGACTCAATTTTAACAGCATTCTCCCTAAGCTTTTTGTCCTTTTTCTTAACTATAACAGTGGCATGAGAAATAGCATCACACATTTCTTCACAAGTAGGACATACCTCTTCATTATCGCTGTTGTGTTCTGCCTCCTCCATACTTGAACTTGACTTACCCGCAATGAAGCATAAGTTTGCCAAATCATCTTCATCTTCGTCACTTCTGATGTCCACATCGCTTGAGCCAAGTTCTTGAAGTGCGGAGATAAAACTATTTACCAATTGGCGTCCTATAAAATCCTTCTTCTTTTTCTTATAGTTTGCAGAGGATTGCTTCGTCCTAGTTTGCTTTTCATCACGGGAAGTAGGACCTGAAATGTTAGGGCAATCCATACGAAAATGTCCTGTCTTACCACATTCGAAGCATCGTTGAGGTCCGACACTTCTTCTCCTTCTAGTTCTCACATTTTGCAATGCTTTTGAGAACCGAGTAGAGATGAGTGCAAGTTCTTCCTCTGGAAACTCTTCAATCTGTTCAAGGGTTAGAGAGGACAAAAAATAAAGTGTGCCACAAGATGAAGATTGACTAGAGCTAGGCATGTCACGCTGTGAAACAAATGCAAGAGACTTGTTGGGGTTCTTACGTGATATTATGTCAATTTCATGAGTTTTTAACTTAGAATATAGCACATCTAATGTAAGTGTACTCATGACAGTAGATTCACGAATATATGTAACTTTCATCTCCCAAATTGACATGTCTAATGCAATTAGTTATTTCCTAGCATTTTCAGCATCTTAAAAATTAACGTTGACACTACGCAAGTTGCTGAGAATTTTATTGAAGCGAGCAAAGAGGTCATCGATTGACTCACCAAGTTGCATCTCGAAGCACATGTATTCTTTCTTGAACATATCTTGTCCTACTTCCTTGATCATGTTGGATCCTTCGTGGTAGTCACAAAGTGCTTTCCACACATCGTATGCAGATCGGAGGTGTGCAACACGGTCGAAGTCACTTTGAGTTAATCCTTGTATGATCAAGTTCCGTGCTTTGTTGTTGTTGTCTACATCTCTCATGTTCATAGCCGTGACTTGATCATTTGGCGGCACGTCATAAGGCTTGTACACCTTTTCCCATATTGCAAAGCCTTGCGCCTGGATGAAAGCCTCCGTACGTGCCTTCCAAAACTGAAAATTAATGCCACTGAACACACAAGGTTTTGCAGAGTATTTCTCCATGATGATTAGTCAAAACACGTGCAAATCACAAAGATTAGATAACCGTGACTCGGATACAAATTGTAGGATCGAAGAGCACGTGAAAAGCTACAAGAGGGGGGCTGAATGGTAGATTTAAACTTTTTAGCGGAAGCAACAAAAATCCCCTCGGCAGAAAATCAATCTGTTAAAGAAACCGTGTATGCGACTGATCTAAATGTGTTCAACCATGACAAAAGGGGTATATATATTATAGATAATCAAGTCACGAAGACACAAAAATAAGAATCACAGAAATCCGTCAAGAAAAACTCAAGTTATGATCGAAAGATCAAACGAGGGTCAATCTGTTCTACTCGAGTAAAAACCAGATCTGCAACACTGCAAATAAACTCGTGTATATCAGAAACTACAAATCCAATGACCGTTAAATTTTCACAGATGATATATAATCAAGTTGTGAAGACAACCCAAAAAGAATCACATAAATTGGATCTGTAAAACTGGAGTTATTATCAAAACACCAAAGCACTGTCGTGCTGTCCAGAAAGTCGACGAGAAAGACTTGACAAAAACAAGTCGGACGAACAAGGCACAAAAGCTCCTCTAAATTACGAATTTTATTGATCAAAACATAAGAGGAACGGCCCAAGGTCATCTTACTACGAGCTCTGGCCTCCCTTGCTTATATAACCAGCCCGGAGGCCAACCCAATTCAAACTAGATCTCTAATTCTACTCAGTTTCTGAATCGAAACTTTCCATAACTGCTCAAAACTCTTCTATATGCAGATAGAAGCAATCTTAAGACTTCCAAACACCTTAGGAACGTATCCTACATTCCTAAAAAATCAATTTCATGTCCCACACAAAATCCTATCATAACCAACTCCAACCTTTCCATATTTGAGCCATAACCGACTCAGCCGCAGCCTGAGTCCATAATCCAGCCGGTTGTACCGTTTCTACCAATTCTTTTCGTCCACATCTCTTCATCACGACTTGGAACCATGTTGCCACGTCCATGCACTCCTTGCACACGTGCAAACACCTTCCAACAACGTCCACGATACCTTTATAGACATTGTTTTTCATCCAAACATGTTGCGCGACCTCCTGATCAACTCAAACCACAATTCCTCCCGAACTTGGTTGTTGAACCTCATTTTCTCCGTAAGAAAAGTTCAATGGATCCTGCCACCAGACATATCTTGAACTCAAGCAACACCTGTATATGAATAACAACCAATACTTTCGAGCACAAGTCCGTGACTTGACTAACTTTAGTTCTGAAAATCACAACACCTTACGTGAACACCTCACATAAGCATGTTGAAAACCATAGAAAAATGTTAACCACCATAAAACATCCATAACACTTCAAAAACATAGTAAAAGAATACTAAGCAAACTTTCTATAGATGTAAAGCAAGATCGAAACATTTGCATGGTAAAAATAGAACCATTGCGATTTAGCTCTGCACCTTGCCAAAGCTAACCGGACCTTGAGCCGGAGCTTACCAAAGCTAGCCGAACTTAATACGGAACTTACCAAAGCTAATCGGACCTACCGCCGGAGCTAACTAAACACATGTCGGACCTAGCCATAGCAATTCGACGTGACGTTGGATCTTGTCGGAGCTTGGACCTAGAGTCGGACCTTGACAAAAAGAGTGTTTTGGCAGAACTCAAAACTTATATCGTCATATCCAATATATTCAGCACACATAGGTCTCACATCATGCCCTTTCCTGAAATGTATCACAATACCCTTAGAGATTTTTCCACCGAGAATTATGGTGGAATTACGGAGACTCTGTTTCTGGTCCTATCCATTTGTAGCAGTTTTTGGTTTCTAATGTTTTTGACCAACTTTTAGCGTGTTTTTCTCCTCGAGGTTTATAGAAGAGTTTTAGAGGACTTCTCCACCTTTTTAAAACAGTATCACACCCTACCATTGGTCTTTTCTACAATAAGTAAAACTCTATGTAAGTTCCATCAGAAATACTGCCAAAACAGGGGACTCTGTTTTTGGGTCAATCTACACTCACATATTCGTAAGTGGGTTCCTAAATGATTTTTTAGGCAATTACTTTGAACTGTATTCATGCAAATTCTAAATAATCTTCACATTTGTGAGATAAGCGAGGTATTGATGCAATCTTTATGATAATGCTGGTACTACGTTCCTCACAAAAGTAGAAAATCGTAACCGGGTTACATCAGGCATATACGTTCTATTAGTGGCACTAAAATTGTTCACTTGCAAACGTGTTCTACTCATAATATGGATACGTTGTTAGTGTACCTGCAGAAAACCACTTGTCGGTACCCTGCGAACCGGGTACCTATGCGTAGTGGATAGAAAGCACCTGGGCCCCGCCTTCCCAGCTTAGGCGGGCCCCATCGTAAGCCACGTGCCCTAGGACTGACCTCCAGCATGGGAGGGCTCCAGAGCGGCCGCATGGGCAACGACTTCGAGAATACCCCCCACCCCGAAGAAGGTCCTGGGTGATGTGGACATCACTCCTGCAGATATACACAACACTCACATGGTAGATATGCAAGGTCCAATTACTAGAACTCGAGCACGACAATTGAATTTAGAGGTGAGCTCGTTCCTGAACAATTCTTTATATGTGAATTTTGAGAGTATGTTGCTACCTAATGGATTAATTATTATTAGGAACCATGGAGAGGACATGGAGATACATGAAGAGGGGTTTGGAGGCGTGGAGGACCAGAAAATACGCCAACAAGAAGTTAGAGACCGAGCCCAACTCAAACACGAGTCCAATTCGGGCCCAGGAGCAGTCCACCTTAAAATGGATGCACAGGAGGCATACGGACTCCATTTTTGATGTTCTACATATGCACGGAAATCTGAGAGGATAAACTTTCCAATGGAACTGACCCCATGTCAAAATTCCTTCTGAGTCGATGGGAAACTTCGAAACAATATAAAGTCTAGAGTCTGTCAGGGTGTTGCATCACCAAGTTGGGCCATTGGGCCTTGTATGGAGTCCAAGTCCATTATGTACGTGTCTTAGGGTTAGGTCACGACCCCAGCACCCCCCTGGTCGTCCTCCACCTCCTTTATACCCCCTAGCCACCGTCACAAACAGGTGGGTTTTGCTTAGTTACAATCTGTCATTGAAGTGTCGCCGATCATCAGTTGTGAGACCCCAAATTCGTGATCAATTCAGTTTTGATTGCAACTTCTCTGTTCTTGCTTGTGTTCTTGATTGCACTTGCAGGGATAAGCCTTCGTGGCGAGGTCATTCATGTGACACGGGTGATAACCAACGGAGCAGTGGTGTAGTGATTGCGGGGTTTCGTTCGTTCGGAGCCTTGGATCATCAACGTCGAGATCTCTACCCAATTAAGTTTACTCTACCTCTCGAAAGATCGGGACTCATCCTCCTATCACTGGGTGTGCCACGTGACCTGCGGCTCGACCTGACCTCCAGTATGGGAGGGCTCCAGAGCTGCCACATGCCCAAAAACTCCGGACAACCCGCTACTCCACAAGACAGCTCCAGCGGAGACGCGTGTCCCTAGGGCCAGCCACCAGGGCGTCACACCGACGAGCAACGGGCAGATGGCCAAGGAGTAAAGAGGAATGTATGCTGTCAGGCCGAGCATTCAAGGCTCGCACCTTCCCCAGAAGCAATGGCGCATGCCGCACGCCTCCGTTCCTCGTCTGCGCACCATTACGGTAAAAGACAGGGCGGCAAGGCATGACGGCACAACAGTGCCGCCCAACGGCATAGAGCCGCCTAGCAGAGCTAGGATACATGGCGATAAGATGGGAACTTCATCATTAACGGCCGTCTGGACAGAGGCGCCCGGCGTGACAGGAGGCACGCCTTAACTCCACCGACACTGACAAAG
The DNA here is from genome assembly GCA_030760725.1 of Neostapfia colusana. Lineage (NCBI taxonomy): Eukaryota > Viridiplantae > Streptophyta > Magnoliopsida > Poales > Poaceae > Neostapfia > Neostapfia colusana. The sequence goes on from JASWHV010000011.1 coordinate 27,227,768, forward strand.
CATATAGCTGTAGATGCCTATAGCTCATGAATAGGATGCAGATAGCCACGGGGCCACCTGTCGGGCACCGGAACACCTTGTAACTGCCCCGTCCTTGAGCTATAAAAGGACCGGGCGGCCTCGGGGCAAGGGGTTCTCAACCCAGCCAATTCATTCACTCACACATGCAAGCAATACAGCAAACACACCCGTGGACGTAGGGTATTACGCTCCGGCGGCCTGAACAACGTAAATCCTCGTGTCCGTCTCGCCATTGTGCTCCGACCTTCGAGATCCACTAGCCCTTCCAAAAAAAAACCTCCGCGGGCAGCTTAGGCAGACCGAGAGAAGTGTCGCAGGAAAACACTTTGACATTTGGCGCGCCAGGTAGGGGGCTTTTGGTTCTTGAAGCTGTTCGTGAAGCCCACAATGGTGAACATCCAATCTTTCGGAGGTTCTTCCCGCCCCTCACGCCACCAGTGGCAGAGTGAACAGGAAGCATCTTCTGGTCCCAGAGCGGGACCGCCTGCGCCAGCACCAGTCCCTACGGCGATTGGTGCCCGTTGCCTCTTGGTGGCCTTCGGTGGCGATGGCGACGGCGTTGCAAGCGCCGACTGAAGCCAGCCCGGATAGTACGCTGTTGGCAGCCCGCGCAATACTTCACACCCCCCAAGCGAGGGGGCTTCCCCATCTGCTGCTGAGCAGTGAGGCAACGATGTTGACCACCTGGTCGTCGCCGCGCTTAGCTCGCCGTGCCACCGAAGACTGGAAACAGTGCAGCTGCCGCCTCGTGCACTAACAAGGGATTACAGGTCGGCAACAACCCACTTGACGGGGACGTCCAGGCTCCCTACCACAGACTTCAGGGGTGAGCTGGACCGTCGCCGCCGCCAGAAAGAAAATGGCTGTGTCACCTTCGAGCGACAATGCGAGTGGCGTCGTAGCCTCGGGGAGGAGTATGGTACCTTGGGTACCATGTGCCCCGTCTACGCGGGCTAGAGCCCCGTCTCCCCCGGTTTAGTTGGTGGCTGCATGGCTCTAGCTCCACACCTTCCTATGGCGGTGTGGCCAAGCAAGTTCCGGTCGCACTTGCCGGAAAAGTTCGACGGGACAGTCAACCTCGTCGAGTTCCTATAGATCTGCTCCACCGCTATCCTAACTGCAGGAGGGGATGAGGCCATCATGGCAAACTACTTCCCCGTGGCCTTGACCGGGTCAGCCCAGTCATGGCTCATGAACTTACCCCAGTAGTCGGTAACCTCCTAGGAAGAGTTGTGGCACCAGTTCACGGCAAACTTTGAAATTTCCTACACCTGACCGGGCACGGAGGCCGACCTCCACGCCCGGCAGCAGCAACCGGGAGAATCGCTGCGCTCCTTCATCCAGCGATTCTTCCAGGTTAGGAACACCATCCCCTGCATCTCCAATGCCTCTGTCGTCGTCTTCCGACAGGGCGTCCGCAACAAGAAGATGCTCGAGAAGTTGGCCACGCACGACGTGCAGGACGTCTTCGAGCTCTTCAGCTTGGCGGATAAGTCTGCCACGGCCGCGGAAAGCCGCAACTAGCACACACCGCCCAGCAAAGGGGGGTGAGTCTGCCAGGGAGAGCTCTGACGGCAGGAAGAAGAAGACCGGCGGCAAGGACAAGCCGCTGGCTGGGGCCCATACTGCAGCTGCACTAGCAACTGCAGGGGGCGGGGGGCCACACACCGACAAGCGCCCGGGACAGCTGCCTGGCAGCGACGATGGCGCCCAGAGGTGCCCGGTCCACGACACCAACCTGCACAGCGCCAGCGGGTGCCAGGAGATCAAGAGGTTGGCGCAGCGCTTCCGGGAGCTTCGGCAGCAGCGCCAGGATGGTGCACCCTTCCGCCAGCGGGAGGGTAAGCAAAAGGCTGACCCACAGGTCAGCACCGACCTGGAGATGGAGTTCCAAGATGCCAAGTGGGTGTTGAAGGTCATCTATGACCAGGGAGAGATCTCCGACTCCGGCCACCGCGAGCGACGCAAGATGCTCCACGCCTAACTAGGTGTTCCCCACTTCATTGTGCGACAAGGGCTCACCTGACGCCTAGACATACGGCAAAGAGTAGGCATCTCAAGGTAAGGCTACCTGGTGCCCCCACCAATGCTCTCTCGAGGAGGGGTGAAAAGCCTCCCCCCCCCAGCTAGGAGGGTCCCTACACACCAGTACAAGCATGCCACCCCAGGTGCATCGCTTGGATGCAGGGGATGGGTATCTCTACCCAGACCACGAGACATAGGACACCTCTGTAAGATCCACCCTTAGTGCGGTATAGGACATTTTTTCTTTTTTCTCTTTCTTGTAAGGGTGTCATAGAGACTAGGAACAGTGCTAGGAACAGCTAAAGTCCCAGAAGGGTCCAGCTACTCTTGTTATCCGGGGCGGGTCGCTGCCTTCCTACCCGGCCTGTTGCCTCCTATCACCCGAAGCAAACCAGAACTAAGAAAAAATGTATCCTGTCCTGCGCACTCTATTTACAGTTTATGCTAGCTCATGCATATCAACTATAAATTGCATGTCCGGAGCCCGCTCTACACACTTGTCCTAGAACCTGTGCTGCTGGAAGGTTTCCTCGCCGAAAGGTTAACGCCAGTGGGAGGTCCAGTGTGTGTAGCCTGCTATGATTGGTACCGCACCCATAGCGTGCACACCCTGCCTCCTCAGCGCGACGACTGAGTACTTGGGGGCCAGAAAGGGCACGCCTACGGACAAGAGGAGTAACCGGACCGCGAACATCGCCCAATTACCCTTCTCTTGTTTTCTTTCCATACTGCTCCGGTTGTGTGGCTAGTCGTTTTTTCTTGCGTTCCACCGTAGCGGGAGCTGTGCTATCCTCCCGCAGGTGGGATTTCTTGAGGTACCTGTGACGTACCGGGGTCCGGTGGTTGTCTCATTGCTCGGGGGTCCTATGGCGCCGAATGGTCCTCCCCTGAAAGGTTTATGCCAGCGGGAGGTCCAGGGTGTGTAGCCTGCTATGACTGGTATCACACCCATAGCGTGCGCATCCTGCCTCAGCGCTGCGGCTCAGTACCGGGGAACCGGACGGATCATAACCCTGAGCAAGTCTTCAACCATACCCTGGACTATCCACATCGAATTACCCAAGTCTTGTAGCTCGGCTGAGGACCGTAAGTCACAGTAATGCTACCAAACGAGGAAAAGTGACCAGAGAGCACGACTACTCCCTTTTTCCTTCCATGCTTGCAGGTCCGAATTTGTCCGAGGCATCCCGGACCCCCTGGGAGATCCGATGCTGACGCCCTGCCTCATCCAGTCTAATTGGTAGGTGCGCCCCACTAAGTGGCCACACCTACCAGGGTGCCATCATAGTGAACCACGCAGGCAGGACAGCGGACCACTTCAGCAACCAAGCAGAAGGCTCAGAGCGCCAGTTACGATAAGTTGAAGACAGGGGCCGAGCTCCCCTCAGGTCCTTGTGTCGCCAGGGACCCGGAAGGAGTGGTAGCCACATTGCCGGAGCGCCCTGGGTCCTTATGCTGTTGAGGGCCCAGAGGAACAAGCTTGGGACACTGGAAAAAGGCTACCCGCGTCAGCTAAGTCGTTCTGGATCTTACGCTCTCCTGCCTAACCTGATGCACATCTACATTTTTACAGCATTCCTTTCAATCTTGCATATACCTTTGTGCACCCCTCGACGTGTACATAGTTGGTTTTCTCTGTCTCGCTCTTGGCCAAAGTTATGCTGTCCAGCTACTAGGCAGAAACCTCTGAGGCACCTGTATTGCCTCCGGACCCTCTGGTTACCTTCCTACTTGGGTCCGGTGGTGCCAGGTGAATGTCTCCCCTCTTCGGAGTGTCTGGCCAGCGGGAGGCAGGGCGTGTAGTCTGCTTAGACTGGTCCTGCGCCCTAAGAGTGTGCATCCTGCCTCTGCCAGCGCAGCACCTAAGGGCGGAGGGCCCGGATGGCACACCACCCCGGGAAGGGTGGTGACCAAGGTCCGGACGCTACTACACCGAATTGCCTAGGTCCCGTAGCTTAGCTGAAGACCATAAGCCATAATGGTGCCATCGAGCAGGGAACATACAACTACACGGCACCGTTACCCTTTTCTTCTAGTGTCTGTGCAGGCCACAGGTCTTCAATCTGAAGGGCTGATCCTGGGGCACCAGCTTTCTCAGGGGGGCCACCCCCGGACTCCCAAAGCTGGCGTCTCCCAAAGGCTCCGGAGTTCGTGTCTTATGCTGTCGCTCGTCTGCCGGGGGATCTCCATGACTGGTCAAACCGAGCAAGTCGGCCGGACCCTGGCAACACGCAAGAGGAAGTGGGTACGTATCTACAGCAAGCAACAAGGAAACGTCAACTGCTTTGGTGAGCTAAGAGACCCTCCGGTCCTTGCGGCATCAAGGATCAGCGGGCCTCACGAAAGCTAAAAATGGTTCTACCTACCGGACCCAGCGCCGAACGATTGATGGATGGATAACCAACAGAGGGATTTTTTCGTTCATCAACACAAAAAATACAAGACAAGACAATGAAAGACTTGATACAGAGATACTCTCATTGATATTGGGGTCCTGACATACGAAAGGGGATACAAGACAACTAAGGAACTAGCAGCTACAAGTCGAGTAGTCTTCTCGTTCGTGGCCTGCTTGGTTGTCCCCTGATCTGATCTCTGTACAGTGACACGGTCACCTGCTGTTAGACCAAGGGTGGCAGTAATGCATACTGGACCGAGGCAACGGTGACATCCGGTGTTGCGGGGGTCAAACACCAACAGGTTGACAGCGATGCATGCTGGATCAAGGCAACAACAATGCACGCTGGACCAAGGCAACAGTAACATCCAGTACCGGGTGGGCAAAATCGCCATCTATGGCAGATTTTGTCTACCACAGTACCTGGAGGAAGACTTGATCACTCTGGACCTAGCCTTCCTCCGGTACCGGCAGGCAGTCCTCCTGTGGCAGAGCGCCTAGAGGACATGCCCCACCCGACACTGGTGTTGGGGCTCACTGCGGGTTGAAGACCCTGTTCCAAACGGCCTTCCCGACCACTGGCACACCATCAAGGAGAGGGATCCATTAGAGACCCTCACCAGAGGCCGCACACACACGAACATCTCGCATAAGTGGACGAAGACGGCTACCGGTGAGGAATCATCTGGTGGGCAAGAGCGTCTGGAAGCGGCGATTTCCAGCATACAAGAGGAGAAAAAAGGCCACATGGTGAGGAGGGGTGTCGTCCTACACCGCAAGGCCTCCTTTTATACCCGTCCTCGGCCTTAGGAAGCGCAACAAGCGAGGCGATTGGGTCACCACCGCTGCGCGCCATGAGCTATTCGCCTCCCCTAGCGATGGGCTGGACCCAGGTCCACCCGTCAGCCACTAGAGGTCGGGAGGAAAACCCGAAGAAATGTCCGGCGGTTCCTGAGGAGAGTGGTGCGACCGACTCATCGGCTGTCGTAGTGAATAACCTGGGACGACCCCTCAAGCACGTCGCCCTAGCACTCGCCAATGACAGATAGGGCCCGGGCCCACCAGTCAGGCACTGGCGGGATAGGCGAGTATGAACTCAGGAACGTCTGGCGGTTCCCAAGGGAAGCGGCATGGCAACCCAAGAGTTCACAGGAGGTCGCAGTAATTGCCCCGAGGCAGCCCCTCGGCTGCCACACCATGAACGGTCAAGTCAGAGAGGACATGACGAGGTGCTGCCGCTTTGACTGAGTGCGCCCACTACACAAAGGACGAACAACCTCTTCATCTCCCAGGTATGGCCGCTCGCCCACTACGCGGAAATCTCGCCACCACTTTGATTCTCAAAAATTACAAGTCCAAAATCACCAGACGGGAGAGATAGGGGCCCCACCTGCGGGCTCAATACCTCCCCGAGATGGCCCGAGGGCCACTGTTGGTACCCTGCGAACCGGGTACCCCCGAGTAGAGGATAGAAAACACCTGGGCCCCGCCTTCCTGGCTTAGGCGGGACCCAGCTTAAGCCACCTGCCCTGGGACCAATTGGCAGACCCAGGATTGCCCTGTGTCTTCGCCCTGAGCCAGAAGACCGGTCGAGAGTGGCTCAGGAACCGCCACGTGTCTGGTGGTGCTGGACCCATCATCCGTCAAGAAGGGCTCCGACACTGCCACGTGCCCGGAGCCTCCAAGCTGCACCCTCTGCCAGAGAGAGCTCTGGAGGTGCCACGTGTCTTGCCACTCCGGCTCCGGCCTCCAGAATGGGAGGGCTCTAGAGCGGCCACGTGGGCAACGGCTCCGAGAATACCTTCCCCCCCCCCCCCCCCCCCCCCCCCGAGGAAGGCCCCAGACGTACCACGTGACCTGCGGCCCAGACCCGACCTCTAGTATGGGAGGGCTCCGGAGCTTCCACGTGCCCAACAACTCCGGACCACCCACTACTCCGCAAGACAGCTCCAGCGGAGACGCGTGTCCCCGGGGCCAGCCGCCCGGGCGTCACACCGACGAGCAAGGGGAAGATGGCCAAGGAGTAAAGAGGAAGGTACGCTGTCAGGCCAAGCATTAAAGGCTCGCGCCTTCCCCAGAAGCATGGTGCATGGCGCATGCCTCCGTGCACCATTACGGTGAAAGACAGGGCGGCGAGGCGTGACGGCACAACAGTGCCGCCCAACGGCATAGAGCCACCTTGCAGAGCGAGGAAACGCGGTGACAAGACGGGAACTTTATCATCACTGGCCGTCCGAACAGAGGCACCCGGAGTGACAGGCGGCACGCCTTAACTCCACCGACCGTGACTAAGTATATAGCTGTAGATGCCTATAGCTCATGTATATAATGCAGATAGCGGAGGGGCCACATGTTAGGCCCCGGGCCACCTTGTAACTGCCCCGGCCTTGGGCTATAAAAGTACCGGGGTGGACTTCGGGCAAGGGGTTCGCAACCCAGCCAACTCATTCACTCTCATGCGCAAGCAATACAGCAAAAACACCCGTGGACGTAGGTATTACGCTCCGGCGGTCCAAACCATGTAAATCCTCGTGTCCCTCTCGCCATTGTGCTCTTACCTTCGAGATCCACTAGCCCTTCCGGAAAAAGAACCTCCAAGGGCTGCTCAGGAAGACCGGGAGTGTCGCAGGAAAACACTTCGACACCACTCAATAATGATGCACACATAGGGTTGTCATTCCAGGCAGGTCCATATCATACTAAAAACATACGACCCGTATCATTTCCATACGGGCCGTCCTTGAGTCCTGCCACTTCTCAAGGTACATGTCTTTTCAGGTGTGCTATTCCCAATGCGGCTCTAATACCACGCCTAGGGACCCCGTCCCCACACTCCAGGAATTGCATTGGGTGGTGCCATGCAATGCGGCACCACACATCCAAAAAACACACATACACAACAAGATATGCCTGTTATACATATTATTGTATCATTTTACAAATAATGTACAAGTGTACATTGCAGCGAAACATAAGAATACACTCACAGACTATAGCCTACGCTAAGTAAAATGAAGCCATCCTGCCCGCAGACGCTTCACACTAGCACCACATCAAAAACCCGGCGGCGTGCAGGGTTCCAATAGAGACTAACACCGTGTAAAAGCCCAAGAAGTCACTTGCTAAAAGGTTCATCACCTCAGCACACCACTGCTAACTTTGTGGTTAGCTCATGAACATTTGCGAAGACCAAGTAAACACAATCAAGAGGGTGATTAGAGAAAAAGCCATAACTTCAAAAAGTAGGATTCATACACATAAACATGAGAGATTGAGCTCACCCCTAGACCTTAAATATTCTTGGGAAGGCTCAGGCCAAGTTTCATGCAAATACCAACTTTTTTGAGGCACTCTTAGAGACATTTGGAAAAAAGGGACTAATTTGAATGCATATTCAAATTGCAGCCACTTTCATTACTTGAACTCAAAAGTTGACTTCATATTCAAACTCAGCACATTTTTCTGAGTAAGTCCACGAATTTTCATCCTCATTGGAGTTCATTTTGTTGGGAGCTAAATTTGCACTAATTCAAAACTGAATTTGAATTTCAAATTCAAATGTGCAGCAAATTTAACCAAACCAATTTCAAAGTGAGGAAATCAAATTCAAACCATGACTTTGAGGCTAAGTCTCTCATTCAATTGTGAGTAGCTGAGATCTTTTCAGTGAAAAAAAATTGAAGAAAAGAGGAGAGGATTAGAGGGGAGGGGGACCCACTGGTCAGTAGCCTTTCAACTGAAGTCTACTCGGCTGCCCTCAGGCAACAGCACGCCAGCTCCCGATGCCGGCGCCCGATCGCCTCAGCACCATGCCACCTCCTGCTCGGGGGAAAATCGATGACCGAAGGGATAAGACGTGTAGCCCTGCCGTGCCCCGTTTCTTCCATCACGCGGCTCATCTTCTCCCAACACAACAGAAGCGAAATCGCTCCGAGCTCGATTCTCCCTGCTCACCGATGTCCGGGCGACACAAGGCTCGTCGTGCACGACGATCAACACAACAAACAACCACCCTAAGGTGCTTGTCATGCTAGTCCAAACCTGTAACACCCCAAAAATATTGTTAAGACCCTAAATCATGTTAAGAGGGGAATTTAAAAACTTTTGGACGTGTTGCATGTTTTGCAAAAATTCAAATTCAAACTGGAATTCAAATTAAACTCAAATCAGAAAAGAAATAGAAAAAGAAAAAGAGAAAACAGAAAAAAACCGGCCAGTGGGCCGAAACCCACCAGCCGGCCCAGCCAGCGCCCGCGCCAGCCTGCAGCCGCGCGCGCTGCTGCCTCACACTGATAGGCGGGACCCACCCGATCTTCGTCTACCTCGCGACAGCGCCGGACTCCCTCGCACCCGAATCAAAACCGATCGGGATTTCGGCATATCCCCGCTGAATTCTGTTCGTAGGCGACGCGGACATGATCTAAACCACCCCGCCGCCCTCCCCCGTCTATAAAAACCCTGGCCTCGTTCTGTTTTTCCCCCGCAATCGCCGATTTTTACTCCGGTGAGAACCGAGACTTCTCCGGCGAATTCTGGCCGATCTAAGCTCGGAAATTCCGATCTAACTCGCTGGTCTTGATCCACCACCTCCGGGGAACCTTGCAGGTGCAGAAAACTCGGTGACTTGCGGTGTAAACACAGCACCGATGAGCTTCGCCGTGGTTTCGCCTCGGACCTCGTCGCCGATCATTTTCCAGGACCTCTGAGCTCAAGAAAACCCCCGAGGTGAGATCCCCGACCTCCCCTCCACCGATCTATGCCATAAAATCACAGTTCTAGGAAGAATTCTCGAAGATCCGAAAATCTCCGGCGAGATCGCCGCTTCCCGCCGCCGTGCGCCGCCGGCAGCGCTGCCCGCGCTCGATCAGAACGACGTGGCCGCTTGTGCGCCGTTTATTTTAAATCGCACGGTTGGGTTTAAACCCCCGCGTACCGGTTCGATGTTATAATCTCGGCCATCGGTTTAAAATCGGACGGTCCACGTCAGCCCCGCGTTATAAAGACTGGAAATCTTACGTGCTACCCCCTGGGGTTCTCGGGAAATAAGAGCTAGCCCCTGAAACATCTGATCTAGCCCCTGGAACTCCAGAAAATCATGTAAATTCATTTAGAAATCAGTTTTAGCCCCTGGACTTAATGAAAATTAGGAAAACACATCTGATAAGTGTAGCTCGACCCCTGAAAATTCTTAAAATAATATTATAGACCCTGTAGTGGGGTAAGTTTAACTTTTTAGCCCTGTTTAGTATTTAATTTAGGAAATTGAATATGTGGCTAGTGTTTAAAAATTAAAAGTGGGACAAACATATTGTCAAAATTAAATTAAAGACTTTCTCAGTATTTAGGAAACTTTGGAGTGAGATAAAAATATATTTTGGGCTGAACTGAATCTGTTTAATTTATTATTCACATTTAAAGACACATTTTTAAGTAAAGAATAGTTCTAGAAAATAGGGAAAATAATTGTGAAATAGTTTACATCAGAGGCAAAGGTCAAAATATGTTATTAAATTATTTAGGACCAGAACCTATTCTGTTTAGATGATGTGTCTTAATATTTTCATAATAAAGTACACATTTATGCATAGGAAAATAAATCTGAAAATATAGCAACTAGTAAATGATAAATGGAGTTTCTAAAATCCAAAGAATTCAGTTTAGAGTTGGTAGAAATTCTGAAGACACATATGGAGAAGAAAAATACCCTTCATGCACACTTGGTAGCTAAAAGGTGTATAAATTGAATATAAGGAATTTGTTTAAATTGGAAACTCATATAATATATACAAACATAAAATATGAATACAAAAGTAGAAATCATATGCACATGTTTAAAAGTGCATGGAAGCCAAAATCAACACACATAGAGTAACCACAACACATAGAAATGAGAATGACTTTCATAAATATGAATGTGTGGTTTGTATGAAGTGGAAGTGTGAACCATGTCTTATGGATTGTTGTTTTTCTTTTGCTATGTGTGATGGTATGATGTAGAACCTGCTCAAGAGCAAGTTATTCCTTTCCAAGATCAGGACTACCCATTTCAAGAGCAGCAGGAAGGAGGCAAGTGTCCTTGACCACTTTGATCCTATGCTAGGATGTGTAGATAGAATTATTTGCATTGTCAAATGAAATATGAAACCCATGCTAGGAAGTTTCCCTAGAATTGCATTATCTTGTTTCCTTGTAGCTTGGGTTGGGATTTATTTTATCATGTCATTTATTATTATGCATATGCTTAGCCATGCTTAGAATGGAATATTTGGGATATGAGATCATCAGTTTATTTTACCATACTCTTGAATGAGATATTGTGAGTTATGTAGAGGTAGGGATCAAGGCAAGTTGGGTGTTTTGGTTGTGTGCTGGGTGCACGAGACTCGGGTTTGTGTTTAGTACTTGCCTGGATCCTAAAGACCAGTTCATGAAGCATGTAACCTGGCTTTACCGTGCCAACCACATGCTGAGATGGGGCAGCTTGGCCAATTAATTAGGTGTATCCCCGGCGTAGTATGGGTGTGTTGGATGGTGCGGGGAGTAGGTGTCAGCTGGACAACCATATGAACCGCAAGACTCAAGAGGGGGCCACTGCAGCGGGGTTGGAGCCTCTTGTATGCTGTTAGGGGTGAAACCTCAGTGGGCCTACGCTCGTCGGGAATCCCTTTGTAAAGGCTTCGTAGTGATCTCCTGGCTACACACCTGGGAAGTGTGAATGTGGTTCGTAGCCACTGGCATAATGGAGGTTCTTTTAGTCCACCCGGCAACGGGGGATGAAATCACTACATGTGGGTACAGTGGTGCAAACTCTGCAGAGTCAATACTGTCATGACAGCCATGCTCACGGTCAAGAGCGGCTTGGACTTATTCATGATTAGAGGATTGATGATTTTGGAAGTTGCGGATGTTAAGCGGAGAGCTTAACATTGGAAATGATGTTATGGTTATTGGATTATGATGATGGGCTGGGAGATTGGGACCAGTCCACCTGTGTAGTAATGTAGGTGCTTAATAAGCTAAGGTGATAGGTATTAATTGCGTAGTGCTTTAACCATGAGTTCAACCTCCCCTTGTTATAGCCATGCATGACATAATTTTCCCACACTTGCTGAGTACCATTGGTACTCAACCTTGCATATTTTGTTGGTTTATATTGCTGCTCAGGTCAAGATAATGCGGTGGTGTATAATGACCAAGACTTTGGACCCGAAGAAGGTTTCTAGGTTCATGGAGACCCCCGGGCAACGCCTGTGATGGAGCCCTCAAGAATAATATTCCGCTGCTAGTTTGTTTATTTGTGATGAACTTATTATTGTCCATCGAGATATTTGCCATGTAAGACTTATTTATATTCGACACCTGGCTTGTAATAAATGATGCTTCACTATTTGTCATCACATGTATGAGAAAATGATCCTGGCATACATGTGATATTCACTTGGTTGTTCTTCGGAAAAACCGGGTGTGACAAAAGTGGTATCAGAGCCAAGGTTGCACGTAGGAACGTGGACCTAGGTAGAAATGGACGTATTTAAGGGCCCTATTTTCTTAAAAACTATTTTACAAAGGTGTGGATTAAAAAGTGTTATTTAAATGAGTCACTTTCTTCATCTTACCCCAACTTTCATTCAAAATAGGATTTTTGTTTGAGAGTTTATCTAACCTTATTTTAAATTCTTTTTGTTTTAGATGGTTCACATGATTCGTACCGCTCACAAGTCCACAGGAGGGAGAGTTCCCGTAGTTGCCCTTGCCGAGAGAGAGGAGAGCCGTCCGGTGACGTACCTTTCCTACGGATTGGCAGTAGGAGGCTTATTGCGCCGACTTCGGCGTATGCTCGAAGCCGCCGGCAATACGGGCAAGCAAATCATCCACTATAACTCCACCAGGACCATCCGTGAGAAGAGGGAAGAATGGAGTTCGGAGATGAGGATTATACACAAAAATCAGCTGCTTAAGATCCACCACTCTCCAGCTTGTCGAGCAACACAGGTCGATGCGGAGAAAGATGTCACCTGTGAGGCCATCACCTGCCAGAGTCACATCTATCGTCGCCACTTGGACAAAACTGAGTACATGTATGTCCTCCAGCGTGAGAGTGGTACCACGGAGTACAAGTACCCGCCGCTGCAGCAAGGGACTTCCCATGAGCACATGGACTTGTGCTTGGAAGATGCTTCTATGCTCAGCACTCGACTGCAGGAGTGTCAACAAGAGCTTCAGGATGTCCGGGACACCCTGAAGGAAACGGAGGCGTTGCTGCGAGCCTGTTTGAGGGCGAGAGAAAGAGGAGATGGGAATGAACTGTGTGTCACCGTGAATGATACATGGACTCCTGACTCCGCAGATCGCCGAGCGATCAGGCGTCGTCGCACTTCTCCACCAGCAGCCTCCCCAGCCAAAGCAGAGTCAGAAGGCAGCCGAAATGAAGAGGAAGATCCCGAGGAGCCAGCTCAAGAAAACGAGTAGTGTAGAGTCCCTCCCTTAGTCAGCAAGATGTCGAATAGGCGAGTCGTTAAGATAAGTTAATGGTGTGATAATGCTTGGTGTGTGACGTGAGTTGTGGAAGCCATGAGCAATTGTCCACGGCCTCGTCTTTAGATTGTTTTGTTTTGGTGTGTGAACCCACATGAAATAATATTGCCTTTATTTTTGTGTGAAAAGTGAACCCTTAGAGAAGAATAACAAAGCCTCAACACTTCAAAGTACAAACAAGTGAAAGTAGTAAGATGATACTAAAATGCTTTCAAATTAACATTGGTTGATTCTGCCAGATGGCCGGAAGAGGAAAAGGACGTGCTGCCAACCCCGCCAACAACAACGATGAGGCGTGCAACCCTCATCTTTCTGGAGGCCAGGACAGGGGTGGTCGCCGTGAAGAAGTTGACCCTCTCCACCAAATGCTGGAGAATCAAAATCAGCTCATCCAGAACTTGACTCAAGTGGTGGCCAACTTGCATCAAGTTCCACCTCCACAAGCTGCACCACGCCAACCAAGGTTGAGTGAGTTTCTAGGAACTCAACCTCCAAAGTTTGCAAGTGCTGCTGAACCTCTGGAGGCAGATGATTGGCTGAAGACCATTGAAAGTAAGATGAGGATCATACAGTGCCAAGGGTATGAGAGGGTGCTGTTTGCTTCTCATCAATTGCATGGACCTGCTGCTGATTGGTGGACCGCCTACGTGGCTGCCCATCATGACCCTGAGAACATCACTTGGGAAGAGTTCAAGCGTAGCTTCCGCAACCATTACATCCCAAGAGGTGAACTCAAAAACAAGAGGAAGGAGTTTTTGGGACTGCAGCAGGGAAACATGACGGTGAGGGAATACCTCACTAAATTTACTCAACTATCCCGTTATGCCCCACGGGACATAGAGACTGATGAGCAGAAACAAGATTGTTTTGTGGAAGGACTTACCGCAGAGATGCAGTGTGCAATGTCCTCAAATGAGTATGAAAGCTTTCAAAAGATGGTGGACAGAGCGTTTGTGGTAGAAAGGAAGCTGAAGGCCTTGGAAAATGAGAACAAGAGGAAGGCCGGGTGGACACATCAAGCCTCAGGGAGCAACACCCGCCCACGTCTGATGCAGCAACCTGCCGGGCAAACGAACCGTGCTGCGATACCCTACTCAGCACCAAGGGGGCACAACCCAAACTACAGGCCTCCGGCAGCACCAGCACAGCCGCAACGTCAGTTTGTACAGCAGCCTCGCCCCGCATATCCACCTCGACCAGCAGTGCAAGGACCCCCGAACCAACCCCAAGAAAACAAAGGCCAGGCACCTAAGTTTGGGGTGCAATGTTTTAGCTGCGGTGAAGTGGGGCACTACGCCCACAAATGCCCAAAGAAGAAGCCCGCGCAGCCACAACAGCAGAATGTAATAAGAGGACGGGTGAACCACGTCACTATGGAGGAAGCACAAGATGCACCCGACGTGGTGGTTGGTAAGTTTCCTGCCAATTTACACCTTGCAACCCTGTTATTTGATTCTGGTGCTACCCACTCGTTTATTGCTCAAGGGTTTGTTAAGAAGTATGACCTAGCAACAACACAAATGAACCATATGGTAGCCGTAAACTCTCCAGGTGGAGAAATAAGGACAAGACAAGTGTGTTCTAAAGTGAATCTAGACATTAATGGGGTAGTGTTTACTGCTAACCTCATAGCGATAGATTCCCAAGGGATCGATATTATTTTGGGCATGGATTGGTTGACCAAACATAAAGGAATCATCCATTGTTCGACCGGAACGGTGGAACTAACTCACCCTAGTGGCACAAGAGTAAAGTTCATAACAATACATGAGCCTAGGAGGGACATTAAATTAAATCAAGTTGAGGTGAAAGTGGAGGAGATCAGGATTATCCAGGAATATCCAGATGTTTTTCCGGAAGAATTGCCAGGTATGCCTCCCGATCGTGAAGTGGAATTTGCAATTGAGCTAGTGCCTGGAACAGCCCCGATATACAAGAGACCTTATCGGATGGACTCCAAGCAGCTAGAAGAACTCAAGGATCATTTGAGAGAATTGACGGAGAAGGGGTATATTCGCCCTAGTTCCTCACCATGGGGAGCTCCGGTGATATTTGTGCCCAAAAAGGACGGAACCCAAAGGTTATGCGTGGATTACCGTGCCTTGAATGAGGTAACCATCAAGAACAAGTACCCATTACCCCGTATTGAAGACTTGTTTGATCAGTTGAGGGGAGCTTGTGTGTTCTCGAAAATTGATCTCAGGTCGGGATACCACCAACTCAAGATAAGGCAATCTGATATTCCCAAGACAGCTTTCATATCTCAGTACGGACTGTATGAATACACTGTCATGCCTTTCGGGCTAACTAATGCCCCGGCATACTTCATGTATCTCATGAACAAGGTATTCATGGAATATCTGGACAAATTTGTGGTGGTTTTCATAGATGACATTCTCGTCTTCTCCAAAGATGAAGAAGAACAAGAGAAACATCTAAGGTTGGTGTTGCAAAGGCTGAGAGAACACCAACTATATGCCAAGTTGAGCAAGTGTGAGTTTTGGCTGAAGAGAGTTCCCTTCTTAGGACATATAATCTCGGAGGGAGGAATCTCCGTGGATCCTGCCAAAATCGAGGATATACAGAAGTGGAAGACCCCTGACAATGTCGGGGAAGTTCGAAGCTTCTTGGGATTGGCTGGATACTATCGACGGTTTATTGAGGGATTCTCTAAGATCTCAAGACCCCTCACCAAACTGTTGGAGAAGGGAATCGCATTCACATGGATGCCACAGTGCGAGACGAGTTTTCAGGAGCTAAAGAAAAGATTGACAACAGCCCCAGTGTTGGTTATGCCAGATATGCAAAAGAATTTCACGGTGTACTGCGATGCCTCTGGAAACGGGTTGGGATGTGTTCTCATGCAAGAAGGGCATGTCGTGGATTATGCATCCCGGCAGCTTCGGAAGCACGAGAAGAACTATCCTACACATGACCTAGAACTAGCCGCAGTGGTGCACGCGTTGAAAATTTGGCGGCACTATTTGATGGGGAAGAGGACCGAGATATATACGGATCATAAGAGTTTGAAGTACATATTCACACAGCCAGACCTCAACCTCAGACAAAGGAGATGGTTAGAGCTAATCAATGACTTTGATGTGGGCATCAACTATCATCCCTGGAAAGCAAACGTCGTGGCCGATGCTTTGAGTCGGAAAGTGGAAGTCAATAAGTTGAGCTTGAAAGACATGCCTGCAGAATTGAAGGACGAGGTTATAAGGCTCAATCTGTGTCTAATAAATAGTGGTGAAGCCATCGCCATGGAAGTGGACTCCACCCTAGAGCGAGACATACGCGAGGGTCAAAAGAATGACGAGAAGATACAAGAGATCAGACAACTCATCAAGGAAAATAAAGCTCCAAGTTTCAGAGAGGATGAACAAGGTACGGTGTGGCACGGGAAAAGGATCTGTGTGCCTGAAGTAAAGGAGATTCGTGAATTGATTTTGAAGGAGGCTCACGATTCCGACTATTCCATTCATCCTGGGAGTACGAAGATGTACCAGGACCTCAAGGGCAGGTATTGGTGGTATGGCATGAAGCGAGATGTCGCGGAACATGTTGCCCTATGTGACACATGTTAGTTGGTGAAAGCAGAACAACAACGACCCGCGGGATTATTGCAACCACTCAAAGTGCCTGAATGGAAATGGGAAGAAATCAGCATGGATTTCATCATGGGATTGCCTAGGACCCAATCAGGATATGATTCAATATGGGTCATCATTGATAGGCTAACCAAGGTAGCTCACTTCATTCCCGTAAAGGAAAGCTACAGCGGATCCAAATTGGCAGAGTTGTACATGTCAAGGATCGTGTGTTACCATGGAGTGCCAAAGAAGATTGTGTCGGATCGAGGGACACAGTTCATCTCAAGGTTCTGGTAGAAGATGCACGAAACCATGGGAACCCATCTGAACTTTAGTTCTGCCTATCATCCCCAAACTGACGGGCAGACGGAAAGAACCAATCAGATCCTTGAAGATATGCTAAGGGCATGTGCACTCAAAAACAATAGGAGTTGGGACAAGAACTTACCGTATGCGGAGTTTTCCTATAACAACAGCTATCAAGCTAGTATGAAGATGTCATCATTTGAAGCCTTGTACGGGAGAAAGTGCAGAACTCCCCTATTTTGGAACCAAACGGGGGAAAGTAAAGTGTTTGGTCCAGAAGTACTACAAGAAGCCGAGGCGAAGGTAAGGGAAATTCGCAACAATTTGAGGATAGCACAGACACGCCAAAAGAGCTATGCTGATGTACGAAGAAGAGAGCTCGTTTTCAACGTGGGAGACTATGTCTATCTCAAGGTGTCCCCTATCCGAGGACTTCGTCTGTTCAAGGTGAAAGGGAAGTTGTCACCTCGATACATCGGACCCTTTCAAGTTCTGGAGAGGAAAGGCGAAGTGGCGTATCAACTAGAATTACCGGCTCATCTATCGGATGTGCACGATGTATTCCATGTGTCACAACTCAAGAAATGTCTGAGGACGCCTGAAGAGGTGTTATCCATGAATGAAGTGGACGTAGCTGAGGATTTGTCTTATGCCGAGCAACCATACAAGATTTTGGAGACAATGGAACGCCTCACCAGAAATAAAAGAATACGGATGTGCAAGGTGCAGTGGAAGCATCACTTAGAAGAGGAAGCTACATGGGGGCGGGAAGATGAGCTCAAGGCACAATTTCCAGAATTGTTTTCTTAGGAACACCAATCTCGAGGATGAGATTTCTTTTAAGGGGGTAGAGCTGTAACACCCCAAAAATATTGTTAAGACCCTAAATCATGTTAAGAGGGGAATTTAAAAAATTTTGACGTGTTGCATGTTTTGCAAAAATTCAAATTCAAACTGGAATTCAAATTAAACTCAAATCAGAAAAGAAATAGAAAAAGAAAAAGAGAAAACAGAAAAAAACCGGCCAGTGGGCCGAAACCCACCAGCCGGCCCAGCCAACGCCCGCGCCAGCCCGCAGCCGCGCGCGCTGCTGCCTCACACTGACAGGCGGGACCCACCCGATCTTCGTCTACCTCGCGACAGCGCCGGACTCCCTCGCACCCGAATCAAAACCGATCGGGATTTCGGCGTATCCCCGCTGAATTCTGTTCGTAGGCGACGCGGACATGATCTAAACCACCCCGCCGCCCTCCCCCGTCTATAAAAATCCCGGCCTCGTTCTGTTTTTCCCCCGCAATCGCCGATTTTTACTCCGGTGAGAACCGAGACTTCTCCGGCGAATTCTGGCCGATCTAAGCTCGGAAATTCCGATCTAACTCGCTGGTCTTGATCCACCGCCTCCGGGGAACCTTGCAGGTGCAGCAAACTCGGTGACTTGCGGTGTAAACACAGCGCCGACGATCTTCGCCGTGGTTTCGCCTCGGACCTCGTCGCCGATCACTTTCCAGGACCTCCGAGCTCAAGAAAACCCCCGAGGTGAGATCCCCGACCTCCCCTCCACCGATCTATGCCATAAAATCACAGTTCTAGGAAGAATTCTCGATGATACGAAAATCTCCGGCGAGATCGCCGCTTCCCGCCGCCGTGCGCCGCCGGCAGCGCCGCCTGCGCTCGATCAGAGTGATGTGGCCGCTTGTGCGCCATTTATTTTAAATCGCACGGTAGGGTTTAAACCCCCCCGTACCGGTTCGATGTTATAATCTCGGCCGTCGGTTTAAAATCGGACAGTCCACGTCAGCCCCGCGTTATAAAGACTGGAAATCTTACGTGCTACCCCCTGGGGTTCTCGGGAAATAAGAGCTAGCCCCGGAAACTTCTGATCTAGCCCCTGGAACTCCAGAAAATCATGTAAATTCATTTAAAAATCAGTTTTAGCCCATGGACTTAATGAAAATTAGGAAAAACACCTCTCATAAGTGTAGCTCGACCCCTGAAAATTCTTAAAATAATATTATAGACCCTGTAGTGGGGTAAGTTTAACTTTTTAGCCCTGTTTAGTATTTAATTTAGGAAATTGAATATGTGGCTAGTGTTTAAAAATTAAAAAGTGGGACAAACATATTGTCAAAATTAAATTAAAGACTTTCTCAGTATTTAGGAAACTTTGGAGTGAGATAAAAATATATTTTGGGCTGAACAGAATCTGTTTAATTTATTATTCACATTTAAAGACACATTTTTAAGTAAAGAATAGTTCTAGAAAATAGGGAAAATAATTGTGAAATAGTTTACATCAGAGGCAAAGGTCAAAATATGTTATTAAATTATTTAGGACCAGAACCTATTCTGTTTAGATGATGTGTCTTACTATTTTCATAATAAAGTACACATTTATGCATAGGAAAATAAATCTGAAAATATAGCAACTAGTAAATGATAAATGGAGTTTCTAAAATCCAAAGAATTCAGTTTAGGGTTGGTAGAAATTCTGAAGACACATATGGAGAAGAAAAATACCCTTCATGCACACTTGGTAGCTAAAAGGTGTATAAATTGAATATAAGGAATTTGTTTAAATTGGAAACTCATATAATATATACAAACATAAAATATGAATACAAAAGTAGAAATCATATGCACATGTTTAAAAGTGCATGGAAGCCAAAATCAACACACATAGAGTAACCACAACACATAGAAATGAGAATGACTTTCATAAATATGAATGTGTGGTTTGTATGAAGTGGAAGTGTGAACCATGTCTTATGGATTGTTGTTTTTCTTTTCTATGTGTGATGGTATGATGTAGAACCTGCTCAAGAGCAAGTTATTCCTTTCCAAGATCAGGACTACCTATTTCAAGAGCAGCAGGAAGGAGGCAAGTGTCCTTGACCACTTTGATCCTATGCTAGGACGTGTAGCTAGAATTATTTGCATTGTCAATTGAAATATGAAACCCATGCTAGGAAGTTTCCCTAGAATTGCATTACCTTGTTTCCTTGTAGCCTGGGTTGGGATTTATTTTATCATGTCATTTATTATTATGCATATGCTTAGCCATGCTTAAAATGGGATAATTGGGATATGAGATCTTCAGTTTATTTTACCATACTCTTGAATGAGGTATTGTGAGTTATGTAGAGGTAGAGATCAAGGCAAGTTGTATGTTTTGGTTGTGTGCTGGGTGCATGAGACTCGAATTTGTGTTTAGTACTTGCCTGGATTCTAAGGACCGGTTCATGGAGCATGTAACCTGGCTTTACAGTGCCAACCACATGCTGAGATGGGGCAGCTTGGCCAATTAATTAGGTGTATCCCCGGCGTAGTATGGGTGTGTTGGATGGTGCGGGGAGTAGGTGTCAGCTGGACTACCATATGAACCGCAAGGCTCAAGAGGGGGCCACTGCAGCGGGGTTGGAACCTCTTGTATGCTGTTAGGGGTGAAACCTCAGTGGGCCCACGCTCGTCGGGAATCCCTTTGTAAAGGCTTCGTAGTGATCTCCTGGCTACACACCTGGGAAGTGTGAATGTGGTTCGTAGTCACTGGCATAATGGAGGTTCTTTTAGTCCACCCGGCAACGGGGGATGAAATCACTACATGTGGGTACAGTGGTGCAAACTCTGCAGAGTCAAAACTGTCATGACAGCCGTGCTCACGGTCAAGAGCGGCTTGGACTTATTCATGATTAGAGGATTGATGATTTTGGAAGTTGTGGATGTTAAGCGGGGAGCTTAACATTGGAAATGATGTTATGGTTATTGGATTATGATGATGGGATGGGAGATTGGGACCAGTCCACCTGTGTAGTAATGTAGGTGCTTAATAAGCTAAGGTGATAGGTATTAATTGCGTAGTGCTTTAACCATGAGTTCAACCTCCCCTTGTTATAGCCATGCATGACATAATTTTCCCACACTTGCTGAGTACCATTGGTACTCAACCTTGCATATTTTGTTGGTTTATATTGCTGCTCAGGTCAAGATAATGCAGTGGTGTATAATGACCAAGACTTTGGACCCGAAGAAGGTTTCTAGGTTCATGGAGACCCCCGGGCAACGCCTGTGATGGAGCCCTCAAGAATAATATTCCGCTGCTAGTTTGTTTATTTGTGATGAACTTATTATTGTCCATCGAGACATTTGCCATATAAGACTTATTTATATTCGACACCTGGCTTGTAATAAATGATGCTTCACTATTTGTCATCACATGTATGAGAAAATGATCCTGGCATACATGTGATATTCACTTGGTTGTTCTTCGGAAAAACCGGGTGTGACAAAACCGCTCGTTGTTTCATCCATTGTCGTGGGAGAATTTCCCCGGTGAAGTTTCGGTGTTCATAGGACCGAGCCGCTCCAAAATCTAAAATTCACGGGGATTAGCTACAGCATATGCCGAGCTATACACGTGTTCTACACCTTCCCACGTCCATCCAGGATCAAAAAGTACCAAAAACCGTCGAGTATAGGCTCTGGTTGACGAGTTTTTCAAGTCGCCGCCGATATAGAACCTATGTCAACGGTGAACACCTAGTTCCGGCCGTTTTCACGGTGAGCTAGCGCCATGTCCGTGCTTAGCAGTTCACCACGGAGCTGTGGGGGCAGGAGTTACGTAGTATGAGCCTCGTTTGCGGCTGGGCGACGTCGCTGGAGTTGATTCGTAGCGGCGGCTCGTCGCCGACGGGTTTACGGCTGCCCAGAGACTTGGCTGACCCCGAGGATGAGTTCCTCGGATCCGAAAAGGTAGAGGCGGCGAGCTGTGGCCCTAGAGGAGGTGGGGAAAGCCCTTCCGGCCGACCTCGCCGGAGATCACCGCCGCTGAGATCAGGCGCGTGCGTGGGGAAGAAGAAGTCGTGGGGTGGGGCCCGCATGCAGAATTTAAACATTTCTAGGATTTTTCAGTTTTGGTTCAAACTTCAACTAGCTATAACTTTTGCTAGAAAGCTCCAAAATTAGTGAACCAAATTTCGTTGGATTCAGATTTTCGAGTACTTTCCAGTAAAATAAATTTAAGCTCATGAAGATTTAAATTTTTCCAGAATTAAATCCCTGAAATTTTAACTGTTGAGAATTTTATCTGGCAAATTCCTTGGTGGAAAATTCTGAAATTTGGCTGGGATATTCATATGGAAATCCTTGATTCATAGTAAAAATTTCATATCCATCCAAGTTCATTTAGTTCCCCTAATGGTATGATTAAGTGAACTGCCCTTAGAAAATGGAAAAATGTACAGAAACATTTTTCAGATTTTCTCCAATCTTGTTTAGGGCATAACTTCCTCTATGATTCTTGAAATGACATGAAACAAATTCCATTTGAACCATCTGAAATTCTATTTTCCCAAAAGTAATGGGTTGAACCATGAAAATCCCTGGAAATCCTCAGAGGCTCTAATAAGGACCAAATAGGCTTTTATTTGTACAGATCTCAAATTAACTTTGTTTCAAATAAAACTTGGTCAAGTCTCTGGTTAGGATCCTACCAAGCCACCATAAAAAATTTCAGGCCAAAGGGGAGGGCTAGCTACAACTATGGTATTTACATAGTCAGTTCCAAACATTGCGTTTAAATTGACATATAGTATACTCCAGAAGTGCTGGCTTTCTCCTTCCGGACGAAGCCCTAACCACTGACCCGCAGCAACAAGGCAAGCCCCGGTTTGCATTAACAAGTTTTATAAAGTTTTGCTTTATGTATACTTAGCATGAGTTATGTTTGTGCATTAGGTGTAGGATGTATGAAACCCAAGTGCATAACCAGATTTTTCCTACAAGAGTGAGGGTAGTGTCTAAGTCCTCGAGTAGTCAGGCTGTTCTTATTGTTCATAGAACTTCGGTACAAGTTGAGTAGTTGGAATCTACTCGCGAGTATAGGCTTTGGGACACACGGGATTGGTTCGAGTGATGTGAGATCACTTTAGTAAGAAAATGAGACTAGGCAGGGGCTAGGGCGCAGCAAGAGGAAGTCTTGTGGGCGCAGCCCTGTCCGTGTCAATTGAGGACCGATCCGTGTGCCGCCCCACTGAACAAGTATTGAACGTACCGAAGGCATATCGGATATATGGGCCCCGATAAACCGATGTAACCTATACCTCCGGGCGTCAAGGCATAACGCAATGATTTATAGGTGTAGGTTGAGGGAAGCAAGGTGAAAATCCGCTAACGGGCATAGAGAGTTACTCCGTGTAGGGAACCTCCTGTCCGTTTGGGTGTGACCGGTTGGACGTTTGGCCTGTTTGGTGAAAGGTTGTCCCGTACGACATCGAGTGAGCGTGCTGTGCAGCTGCACGGGTGGGCGTACGTGACGTGCTATTCGGGTATCCCTGCAGGTGTATATCGAGTCGATGCATCGTCCCTTGCGGTGATGAGTACCGCTTGTTCACTGCGTCGTGACGTAGATAAATTATGGAATGTTGTGATTCAATTCTGCTGATATGTATAAATTGTATTGCTACATGTGTGCCACCAAATATCACTTACTAAATTTCCGATTCATGAACTGTTAACTTGTGGCTAAAAGATGAACTAAAGATGAACTTGTAGGCGTGTCCGTTTGCTGCAATTTACCATCCCATGTTCGTCGTGAACTGCATGTAGAGTTTCAAGCATAGGGAGTCGGTTAAGTCTTGTTGTGCCATCGTGCTCACGGTTTCTGCTATAAGTGTGTTTCAGGTGATGACTACCCCACGGACTCGGGGTACGAGTCCACTGGCGAGGGCTACCCTCCGTCGGGGACCACGGCTGAATGGGAGCCGTACACGCCGCGCTGAGCTGAGGAGTGCAGCTAGTGTGGGTTGTCCATAGTGCTGGGCAACCGACTTTTGCTATATAGATGGGCGTGCGTTGTATAAACTTAGGTTCCGCTGTTATAATCTCAATACTAGTTTGTAACTGAAGTCTTGTACTATGTTGTACATATTCAGTTGGTTTTCTATGTAATACAATGTGTTCTTTATGACATGTGCTGTCGGGTGTCGCATCATGCGGCACCACCCTCTGACATTTTGGGCGAGCGTATTCCGGTCCGTCACAGGCTGGCATCAGAGCTGCTTAGGGGATACCACACTAATTAAGGACTGTATTACGGGAAAATTTAGGATTACGGTGAGGATTCGCTAGTATGCCCAAGTAAAGACAATATTAGCATAGTTACTTAAAGTGGCATGACTAACATATGTGTTATAATTCTGAATTTTGATTATGTAACGACGCACCGACGCTCAGGTAAAAATGGTAAGGAATGCCACCGAAAGCGGTTTAATTTCGGTCAGCTCCCCTGACAAGGAATGTGGTTCAGGGATAGGTCTCACAGCTTGGTGTGAGATGTCAATATGAAACTCTTGGACTCTTCATGCTCCTGAGTTCATATGAAACGATGATACCTAGAGTGCATTAGTCAAGAAAGTGGAGACACCATCGTGTGGTCAGTAACGCGATAGTGTTTTCTTATGGAAATAGCCTAGGAGGACATACGCAGAGCTTGCCATCGGCGTGCCCTGCAGGGCATTAGGTGGTATCTGTTGGGTTGAGAAAATTCCCAACCGTGACGACCCATTCGTGCTCTACTCGGGTTCCCCGTTGTGTGATGTGAAAACACGATCACGTACCTTGAGACGTGGCTTAACTCAAGGACGGCCGTATGGCAATGATACAGGCGCATGTATTTACTTTCAAATATGGACCTGCCTGAAATGAAAACAACCCTTGAGTGCATCATTATTGAGTGTTCTTCTGCCGGTACTAACCATGTATGTATCATGTGTAGTATACGTGTGCGAGAGACCATTTAGTGCCACAATTGAGACGTATATGCCGGTATAATCCGGTTGGGATTTTCCTTTTTGTGAGGAACGTAGTACCGACATGTAATAGGAATTTGCATTAAAGATAATGGTAACAAGGAACTAAAATAACCAAGTTTCAATATTTAGGACCCTGGTTGGGTAGAAAAATTCAATAGTTGATCAGTTTAGCTTAAAGGGATTGAAAAACAGAGTGCTCTGTTTTGGCAGCAAGTTTGCTGAACTTTAACAGCGCATAACTCACAGGTTATTTAGCCAATGGGGGTGTGGGATAAAGTTCTGGAAATAGGTTTAAGTTCTCTATAACTTTGTTGTAGACTTACAGAGCAGAATCACACCTTAAGCTGGTTGAAATTCCAGATAATTGTAAACTGTCCAGAACCAGGACAGGTTCGAAAATTCTCTGGAGTCTGTTTTTCAAGCATAACTTCCTGTAGAAAAATCTAAAATTATCCTATGATACTTTTTTGTAAAGGGTAGGAGATGTGTTACATCTTTGTATTTCAAAATTTCTGCAATTGCAGCACGGAACTCAGTGGAAATTAGAGTTGAAAACAGCAACTTGCAAAGGAGGAGCTGTTGAAATTCTTACAGAAATTTCTGTTGGCTTTGAATTATCATAAGTTTTTAACCAGAGCTGATATTAGGGCAAATAAATACTCATTGGAAATCTACTGAAGTTAAATTTAACTTTGTATTCAACTTGAGTTATGAAAATGCCATGTACCAGGTCAAAATCTGGAATATGTATAAACTGGTCATTCTGGCAGAGGGATGACAGTGAACTCAATTGAGAGATTGTTGTACCCTAAGGTGTTTGAGTACTTCCAATGGGGTAGAACATACTCATGAGTGGTTATCTTCAACTAGTGAAAGATTTGAGTAGGTTTCTTACTCAAGTTTCTTTTACTAGAGGCCATGTTTGTGTCGTATTGAAGATAAAAGGGTAGTGTACGTGATGACAAAGCGATATTAACGTCTTGTAGTGACCAAACCTAGTTGAGATGAACTTCCAAAGAGGAAGTCCATCGATTTGGATTAAACTAGCTGGTATTTGGTCTGGTAATGGTGTAGCTTATGCAAAGTTATTATATTATCTCTATACGAGATGTATCACATGTTTTACTGTCATTATGTTTTACGTCTATTTTATTGAACTGCATGAAGTATGTTGCGGGACTGATTTTTATTGTTGTATGGTTGCAGATGGTTTGTACCAAGGCCACACATGAGGCCGGTGGCTCTAGCCAGCAGGGGGGTGATGAATCCCAGCCACCAGTCTACGACAGTACCCCGCAGCAACAGCCACCACCGCCACCTCCACTTACACTAGCGGATGTGATCGCGGCCCTGGTGGGTAATCGTGAGGAGCAGATCGATCTGCTCCGCACAATCGTGCAAAATACTTCCCAGGCGGGGGGGGGGGGTCAAGAGAGGGGGCCTCGTGAGCCCCACATTGTGAGGTAGTCGGACTTCATGAGTATGCATCCTCCGGTCTTCACCGAAGCGGCTGAACCCCTGGAGACCGACAACTGGCTGCGGACGATCGAGTCCAAGTTCGGGCTGCTCCAATGCACGGAGCGGCAGAAGACTCTCTTCGTGGCACAACAGCTTTATGGTGCCACTGGTGCGTGGTGGGCAAACTATGTCGCCTCACTGCTGGCTGGCCACACCGTGGAGTGGGAAGAATTCTGGGAGGCGTTCCGCACCTACCATATCCCTCCCGAGATAATGAAGCAGAAGTTCCAAGAGTTCTTTGAGCTGAAGAAGGGTGGGAGGAGTGCCCACGACTACTCCCATGCCTTCAACCATCTGGTGCAGTATGCCTCGGATAATGTCTCCACCGAGGAGAAAAAGCGAGAGCAGTTCTATCGGGGATTAAATCCCGAGATGAAGACACAACTCGTACAATGCAATTGCGGCACGTTCAACGATCTCGTCAACGCCGCGATCATGCAAGAAGATGCTCAGCGGTAATTGGCTGCTGAGAAGTGAAAGCGCAGTGCTCCACCCAGCAGTGGGGTTCCAGCTCCTCAAAAATACTGCATGGTGTATCGGACACCATCCGGTCAACAGTGGCATCCGCCGGCGCGACCTCAGCAGTTTGGGGGTCGTTCATTTCAGCCACCCCCATTCGGACCACTGATGCAACCACCGCGACCACAACAGCAGCAGCAGATGGTACCCCAGGCGTTTGCACCACCACAACATGCCCCAGGTTTCCGTCCGCCGATCAGCAGAGGACCGCCTCGCTACACATGCTACACGTGTGGCCAGGCGGGCCATTTCTCGAAGGATTGTCCCCAGCGGCAGCAGAGCAGCGGGCAAGCCCAATATCAGGGTGGTGCTCGAGGCGGACCTCCGGTCAAGAAGGTTGGTCAGCGAACCGGGGGCGTTCGCAACCTCGACAATGAGGACGCCCCGGAGGGAGAAAACATGTTGACGGGTACGTTCACTCTCAACGATCAAGCAATCATCATATTATTTGATTCTGGTGCAACCCACAACTTCATAAGTGCATCATATGTGGTTAAGCATCAACTGGAAGCCTTTCCAACCGAGTCCTCTTATATGATCTACTCACCGGGGGGAAAGATTTCAGCAACTATGATGATTCCGAAAGCACCACTGTGCTTAGGTGGGAAGATATATCCCACTACAATGATTATTCTTGAGGGGCAGAAGATTGATGCAATCTTAGAGATGCCATGGCAAGTTACTATGGTGCTGTCCTAGAAACATTGTCACAGACGGTTCACCTAAACTCCCCACTACACCGTCCGCAGTCCCTCATACTAGACAATCCAGTCCCGGAAGTTTCAGCCGCCTATACTACTGAAGCTTCCAAGTTAGAGGACATCCCTGTAGTCCGAGAGTATCCCGACGTGTTCCCGGATGATCTTCCGGGCATGCCACCTCAACGGGATGTGTAGTTCAAGATTGAACTTGCACCCGGGACTACTCCCATATCAGCGAGACCATACAAGATGGCTCTGAATGAGCTGGCTGAGTTGAAAGAATAGCTCAATGATTTGTTGAGCAAGGGTTTCATTAGGCCGAGTTCCTCGCCTTGGGGATGCTCGGCGCTGTTCGTCAAGAAGAAGGATGAAACCTTGAGGCTGTGTGTGGATTACCGGCCGCTCAACGCCGTCACCATCAAGAACAAATATCCACTGCCCCGCATTGACATACTGTTTGATCAGCTTGTGGGTGCAAGTGTGTTCTCCAAGATGGATCTTCGCTCCGGGTATCATCAAATAAAAATCTGGGTGGAGGATATTGCGAAGACGCCCTTCTCTATGAGATATGGACTATATGAATATCTCGTCATGTCTTTTGGTCTCCCTGACGCTCCGGCACATTTCATGTATCTCATGAACTCGGTGTTCATGCCGGAGCGGGACAAGTTCGTTGTGGTGTTCATTGATGATATCTTGGTTTATTCCAAGACAGAAGCAGAACACACCGAACACTTAAGAATCATCCTTCAACGACTACGAGACCATCAGCTTTATGCTAAGTTCAGCAAATGTGAGTTTTGGATCAGCCAAGTGCCATTTTTGGGACATATCATCTTAGTGGAAGGCATTGTGGTTGACCCAAGCAAAATTGAGCAAGTGCTGAAATGGAAAGCCCCCACTTCTGTCCATGAAGTAAGAAGCTTCTGTGAGACCTATGTGTGCTGAATACATTGGCTTTGATGATAAAAGTTTTAAATACTACCAAAACACCTTTTTAACAAGGTCCCACTCTAGGTCTGAGCTCCTGCAAGGTCCGACGATAGGTCCGACGTAAGGTCCGACTTGCTTTGTCTAGGTCTGACTTATTTTGGCTAGGTCCGACTTGTTTTTGCTAGCTCCAATGCTAGGACCGACTAGCTTTGGTAAGTTCCGTGCTAGGTCCGACTAAGCTTTAGTAAGCTCCGGCGCTAGGTCCGACTAGCTTTGGTAAGCTCCGGTTCAAGCTCCGGTTAGCTTTGGTAAGGTTCAGAGCTTGATTACAATGGTTCTGCTTTTAACTTGCAATGTTTCAAACTTGCTTTACTCTTATGGAAAGTTTGCTTAGTATTATTTTACTAAGTTTTTGGTGTGTTTTGGTGGTTATGGCTGATATCATTTTGCTATGGTTTACAACATGCTTATGTGAGGTGCTCACATAAGATGTTGTAATTTCGGAAATAACGAGAGTCAAGTCGAGGACTTGTGCTCGGAAGTATTGGTTGTTTATTCATGTGCAGGTGTTGCTTGAGTTCAAGACATGGCTGGTGATGGGATCCATTGAACTAGTCTTAGGGAGAAGATGAGGTTCAACAACCAAGTTAGGGAGGAATTGTGGTTAAGTTGATCGGGAGGTTGTGCAGTATGTTTGAATCAAGAACAATTCATATGAAGGTATCTTAGACGTCGTTGGAAGATGTTTGCACGTGTGCAAGGAGTGCATGGACGTGGCTGCATGGTTCCAAGGCGTGATGAAGAGATGTGGACGTAAAGAATTGGTCGGAAAGGTCCAATCGACTAGGTTATGCACTCAGGCTGCGGCTGAGTCGTATTTGACTCAAATATGGAAAGTTTTGAGTTGGTTATGATAGGATTTCGTGTGGGTCACGAATTTGAGTTGTTTTAGGAATGTTTGGGACGTTACTGAGATGTTTGTAAGTCTTAAGATTGCTTCTATCTGCGTGTAGAAGAGTCTTGAGCAGTATTGGAAAGTTACAGTTTGAATCCAAGTAGGAGTAGGAGTCCTAGTTTGAATTGGGTTGGCCTTAGGGCTGGTTATATAAGCAAGGGAGGCCAAGGCTCATGGATGCACGACTTTGGGGCTGTTCCTCTTGTGTTTTGATAAATAAAATTCGTATTCTAAAGAAACTTTTATGCCTTGTTCGTCCGACTTGTTTCAGACAATTTTTTCTCGTCGAGTTTCTGTTCCGCACTACCTTGCTACGGTGGTTTTATCATAACTCGAGTTTTACAGATCCAATTGATGTGATTCTTTTTGGGTTGTATTCACAACTTGATT
This sequence comes from Neostapfia colusana, assembly GCA_030760725.1. Lineage (NCBI taxonomy): Eukaryota > Viridiplantae > Streptophyta > Magnoliopsida > Poales > Poaceae > Neostapfia > Neostapfia colusana. The sequence goes on from JASWHV010000011.1 coordinate 27,257,467, forward strand.
ATATATCATCTGTGAAAATTTCACGGTCATTGAATTTGTGGTTTCTGATCTACATGAGTTTCTTTGCAGTATTCCAGAACTGCTTTTCTCGCGTAGGACAGATTGACCTTTGTTCGATCTTTCGATCGTAACTTGAGTTTCTCTCAACGGATTTTCATGATTCTTGTTGTGCCGTCTTCGGAATTGATTAATCTATACTAGTTTTGTCACAGTTGAACACGTTTAGATTAGTCGCACACACGGTTTCTTTAACAGATCGGTTTTCTGCTGAGGGTTGTTTTGTTGCTTCCGCTGAAAAGTTTTTATCTACCATTCACCCCCCTCTGGTAGCTTTACACGTGTACTTTGATCCTACAATTGGTATCAGAGCCAGGTTGCTCTAATATTTGTGATTTGCACGTGTTTTGACTAATCATCATGGAGAAATACTCCGCCAAACCTTGTGTGTTTAGTGGTATTGATTTTCAGATTTGGAAGGCACGCATGGAAGCTTTCATCCAGGCGCAAGGCTTTGCAATATGGAAAAAGATGTACAAGCCTTACGATGTGCCTTCAAACGATCAAGTCACGGCTACAAACATGAGAGATGTCGACAACAACAACAAGGCTCGGAACTTGATCATGCAAGGACTAACTCAGAGCGACTTCGACCGTGTTGCACACCTCCGATCGGTGTACGATGTGTGGAGAGCACTTTGTGACTACCACGAAGGATCCAACATGATCAAAGAGGTAAGACAGGATATGTTCAAGAAAGAAAACATGCGCTTTGAGATGCAACCCGGGGAGTCCATTGATGACCTCTTTGCTCGCTTTAATAAAATTCTCAGCAACTTGCGTAGCGTCAATGTTAATTTTTCAGATGCTGAAAATGCTAGGCAATTACTAAGTGCATTAGACATGTCAATTTGGGAGATGAAAGTAACATCCATACGTGAATCCACTGTCATGAGTACTCTTACATTAGATCTGCTTTATTCTAAGCTAAAAACTCATAAAATTGACATTATATCACGTAAGAATCCAAATAAGACTATTACATTTGTCTCACAACGTGGTATGCCTAGCTCCGGCCAATCATCTAGCAATACACTTGCTTTGCTGTCTTCACTAACCCTGGAACAGATTGAGGAGTTTCCAGAGGAGGAGCTAGTACTTCTTTCTACTAGGTTCTCAAAAGCATTGCAAAATGTGAGAACTAGAAGGAGAGGAAGCTCTGGAACTTCATGATGCTTTGAATGTGGTAAGACAGGACACTTTCGTACAGATTGCCCTAACCTTTCATGTCCTTCTAACTGTGATGAAAAGCAGAATAAAGTCAAGTCCTCTTTTGGCAACACCAACAAGAAAAAGAAGGGTTTTACAGGACGCAAACTGATAAACAGTTTCATCACCGCACTTCAATAACTTGGCTCGAGTGATGTAGACATTGGAAGTGATGAAGATGAAGATGATCTGGCAAACTTGTGCTTCATGGCGGGCAAATCAAAATCAAGTATGGAGGATGCAGAACACAACAGTGACAACGAAGAGGTATGTCCTACTTGCGAAGAAATGTGTGATGTTATTTCTCGTGCCACTATTATTGTTAAGAAAAAGGACAAAAAGCTTAGTGACAATGCTGTTAAAATTGAGTCACTAGAATCTGAAATTAATCGTTTAAAATCATTGATTCCTAGTGATGATTCTTGTTCCTCATGTGATTTAATATATGAACAATCGTCCTCTCTAAAAAGTGCACACACCTCCACACTTGATAAATTTGAACTTGAAATCGAAAAGAACAAAAAGCTTGCTGCACTTAATGATAAAAACTTGTAAGATGCTTATTGTTCTACAATTGATTTGCATTGTTCTACTTGCGATGATCTTGATAAGAAACTACAGGATGCTATGAAAGAAATTTCTATATTGAACAATGCTTTACGTTCTCATGAAGTTAAATATTGTTCCAATTGCAAGTTAAAAGGAAAAACTTCATGTGAAAATTGTCGTGATCTATCAAATAAACTTGATAACATGCATAGGACATTAGATCGGTTTGTTAATGGGAATAAGAACCTAAACTTGCTGCTGAATTCTTCCAAGTCTTGCAATGATAAAACTGGTTTAGGTTTGATTCACATGCTCATGCTAAGGAACATCCACCTAAAATTGTAAAATCATTATGATTCAAACAGTTCCTAAAAAAAAGAAGTGGTTTTGAAATCTGCAGGACTGTTGTCACATTCGGGTTCAAATAAGCATACTGCATGCTCATCTAGACATGAACACAAAGTTAAATTTCATTGTACCTATAGTAGTAGAGATGGGTCATGTCATAGATTTTTGTTATAGACTAGCTAAACAACATAAAAAGGAAAGAATGCAAGCTAGATCTTATAACTCTCATGCAAAATTTTCTGCACATACTAAACTGAATGTCAGGAACATGCAACCTGCTGTTATGAGTCAGAAATATTCAAAGTTTACCTCCGGAGCTTCTGTTTTTGCCTCCGGAGCTACTGATTTTCGTGCTACACAAGTAATACCTCATAGGTCAGTAGTTAAGAAAAAAAATCTCAAACTTTGACTCATAAACCTGTTGTTTTATATCAGCTTTCGCATGTTGTTCCTGCTGGACGTCGTGTGACTCAGTACTGGATTCCTAAATGCCTTTTAACTAACCCCAGTATTGAGTCATCGACGTATTGTGCTTCTATGTAGGTCACACGCTTGAGGAAGGAGAACATTTGGATTGTGGATTCAGGTTGCTCACGCCACATGACCGGTAACAAAGAATGGTTCTCCTCTCTCTCTTTTGTGTCACGTGTAGAGAATGTTACTTTTGCCGATAATTCTTCAACTCCTATAATTGCTAAGGGTTCGGTTAGAGTAAATGATCACTACACTTTGAAGGATGTGGCACTTGTCAAAAATTTGAAATACAACTTGTTTTCTATTTCACAATTGCTAGATGAAAATCTGGAAATTATTTTCAATAAAAACTGTTGCAAAGTTGTAGATTCAAATAGTGAGCTTATATTTAACATGTCTCGGTTTGGAAGAGTTTTTAAAGCTGATTTTGATAGTCTTCCTCTAAGCATAGATATCTAGTTGCAAATGATGCCAAATATTTATATTTTTGGCATCGTAGACTTGGTCACGTAGGCTTTGATCATCTCACGCGTGTTAGTGCTCTTGACCGCATACGTGGGCTGCCTAAGCTTAAAGGGGACAAAGAAATTGTGTGCTCTTCTTGTAGACATGCTAATATGGTTGAAGGTTCACATGCTCCTCTCACAATGACCATGACAACTGAACCGGGTCAACTTTTACACCTTGACACCGTAGGACCTTCACGTGTCCAATCCTTCGGAGGTAAATGGTATGTTCTTGTGATTGTTGATTACTATTCTAGATACTCTTGGGTTTACTTTATAGCTTCTAAGAATGAAGCTTTTAGTCACTTTAGAACTTTATTTCTTAGATTATCAATTGATCACCCAGGATCTTTAAGAGCAATTAGAAGTGATAATGGAACCGAATTTAAAAATCAATCATTTGATCACTTTTGTGCTGAAAATGCAATAGATCATCAATTTTCTTCACCATATGTACCTCAACAAAACGGTGTTGTAGAGAGAAAGAACAGAACCTTAGTTGAGATGGCTAGGACTATGCTTGATGAATATCAAACTCCTAGGAAATTTTGGGCTGATGCAATTGCAACCGCTTGTTATGTCTCAAATCGTGTTTTCTTGCGTGCTAAGCTAGGTAAAACACCATATGAGCTCAGGTTTGGACATAGGCCTAGTGTCACACACTTTAGGGTCTTTGGTTGCAAATTCATTGTTAAGAAACATGGTAATCTTGATAAATTTGACGCTAGATCTGTTGATGGCATGTTTCTTGGTTATCCATCTCATACTAGAGGCTACTGTGTGCTTTTACTTGATACTAACAAAATTGTGGAGACTTGTGAGGTTTCTTTTGATGAAGCTAGCCCAGGTACTAGTTCAAATATTGCAGGTACGGATCCATATCCGCAGGGGGAGATTATTTTCGTTGAAAAAGAGGAAGAAATGGTGCTGCTGCCCGAAAATTCATCAGCTAATGACATTGTTCCAGCTCCAGATCTTGATTCACAGCCAGCACCGACGACCACCATTGCTGGTCCAGATCCTCCTCACGTAACAAGCTCATCTATTTGTGATGAACATGAAGAAGAAGAAGCTTGTGAAGTGTCCACTCACCTCCGGATTCTCAAAAGTCATCCTCCACAACAAATTATTGGAAGCTTGCACGAACGAGTTACAAGATCCAGGTTTTTCGACCCAAATTCTCTTGCTCACTCTGCTTTTGTTGCTTCTTTTGAACCCAAAGATATATCACACACACTCACTAATGAATCTTGGATTATTGCCCTGCAAGAAGAGTTAGAAAATTTTGAAAGAAATAATGTTTGGAAACTTGTACCTCCACCTCAAGGTCACACTTTAATTGGAACTAAATGGGTGTTTAAAATAAACAAAGTGAGGATGGAGTTGTGGTTAGGAATAAGGCTCGGTTGGTTGCTCAAGGTTTCACACAAGTTGAAGGTCTAGATTTTGATGAAACTTTTACTCCTGTTGCTAGATTAGAAGCCATAAGAATTTTGTTAGCTTCTGCTGCATCAAAAGGTTTTAAGCTATATCAAATGGATGTTAAAGTGCTTTTCTTAATGGCTACATAGATGAGGAGGTTTATTTCAAACAACCACCTGGTTTTGAAAATCCAAATTTTCCTAATCATGTTTACAAACTGTCAAAAGCCTTGTACGGTCTCAAACAAGCCCCTACAGCATGGTATGATAGGTTAAAAACATTCTTACTTGAAAAGGGGTTTACCATGGGCAAGGTTGATAAAACTCTTTTTGTGCTTAAGCATGGCAATAACTCATTATTCGTTCAAGTGTATGTGGATGATATTGTATTTGGTTGTGCTTCTCATGATCTTGTGTCCAAGTTTTCAGCTATGATGAGTTCAGAATTTGAGATGAGTATGATGGGAGAACTCACGTACTTTTTGGGGCTGCAAATCAAGCAAACCAAGGAGGGTACCTTTGTGCATCAAACAAAGTATACAAAAGATCTCCTAAGGCGCTTCAACATGGACAAAAACAAGCCTCTTCGGACACCAATGGGAACAGCAACAACACTTGAGCTTGATGAAGATTGTGATCCCGTTGATCAAAAAAAATATAGAAGCATGATCGGATCACTTTTGTATCTCACGGCATCAAAACATGACATACAATTCAGCGTATGTCTTTGTGCACGGTTTCAAGCCTCCCCACATGCTTCACATCGTCATGCCGTCAAAAGGATTCTCAGGTACTTACATGGAACTCAAGAATTTGGCATTTTTCTTCCTTCTTCCTCAACCGTTACTTTGAAAGCTTTTTCCGATGCTGATTTTGGGGGTTGTAGGATTCATAGGAAAAGTACTTCTGGTTCTTGTCATTTTCTTAGTAATTCACTTGTTGCCTGGTTCTCTAGAAAACAAAGTTCAGTTGCACAATCCACAGCCGAATCTGAATATGTAGCTGCTGCTAGTGCTTGCTCACAAATTCTTTGCATTGTTCAAACACTTAAGGACTATGGGGTTGATCTAGATAGTGTTACACTGTTTTGTCATAACACTAGTGCCATTTGCATTGCTAAAAACCCCGTGCAACATTCGAGAACTAAGCACATTGACATATGTATCACTTTCTCCGTGATAATGTGAAAAAGGGAACATTGTGCTTCACCATGTAGATACTGAACAACAATTGGCTGACATTTTTACAAAACCTTTGGATTTCACTCATTTTTGTTACATTCATAGTGAAATAGGGATTATGCATCCTCATAGCTTAAATTGAGGGAGAATTTTGAAACTTGGGAAGTCTATGTGTGAATCTGAAATTAAAATAATATGAGCATAGTATTTCATGCATATATGACTGTGTGATTCCTTTTTCATGCTGAAAGTTCTTACTACATTACTCGTGTTATACATTTTGTAGTTTTTACCATGTCTAGTAATTGGAATAATTACTTACACTAAATCTGGTCATGGTCAAACTTTCTTGCTGTTTTGAACTTGTTGCATGCTCATAAGTGCTTTTAATCATAAAGAATTAATCAAGTAATCAACTCACATGTTGAGGTTTTATGTTCAAATAAAAAAATGAGAAAAGATCAAGAGCATATGCATGCATCACACTTCTTCTTTTGAGATGGCTTATCATTGCACTTAGATATGAACTTGAAAAGAGTTGTGTATGACTAAAACCATGTCCTTAAGCTTCTGACTGTCAAATGACAGGCTTGGCTTGGTTGGTTAGAATAAGGCTGATGCTGCATATAATCTCTTGCAAATGTCATAAGATCAAAATTTGTGCTTTAAATGATAAATAAAATGCAGCAACAAGTGTCATGCTTTCAGGTCTTGAAATAGTTAAGTTTGTGAGATCATGACTTGCTTAAATTGAAAATCACACTTGATCTCTAGCATGGCTTACACTACTTTATGTATCTCATTGATGTGATAGTGTAAGTTACTTGATAGTATGATTTGGATGAGCTTTGTTTTATATGTATATGTTATAATATGCTCATAACAAATTAAAATTTCTCTTTTGTACCTTGTTGAACACATTGTCAAAGGGGGAGAAATTGATCACACATTGCACACATTCACGAGTGTTTTGGCACGATACTTCTCAGGGGGGAATTTTTGGTATTTTTTGTTTTCTTCTCATTTTATTTCTGATTTACAAAGGGGGAGAAATTGTTTTCAGAACTTTTCATGTGAATAAGCCAATGTTCGAATTTTAAGTGGTGTTGCCAATGCATTCATCAAGGCGGAGATTGTGAGACCTATGTGTGCTGAATACATTGGCTTTGACGATAAAAGTTTTGAATACTACCAAAACACCTTTTTAACAAGGTCCGACTCTAGGTCCAAGCTCCTGCAAGGTCCGACGATAGGTCCGACGTAAGGTCCGACTTGCTTTGTCTAGGTCTGACTTATTTTGGCTAGGTCCGACTTGTTTTTGCTAGCTCCGGTGCTAGGTCCGACTAGCTTTGGTAAGTTCCGTGCTAGATCCGACTAAGCTTTAGTATGTTCCGGCGCTAGGCCCGACTAGCTTTGGTAAGCTCCGGTTCAAGGTCCGGTTAGCTTTGTTAAGGTTCGGAGCTTGATTGCAATGGTTCTACTTTTAACTTGCAATGTTTCGAACTTGCTTTACTCTTATGGAATGTTTGCTTAGTATTATTTTACTAAGTTTTTGGTGTGTTTTGGTGGTTATGGCTGATATCATTTTGCTATGGTTTACAACATGCTTATGTGAGGTGCTCAAGTAAGATGTTGTAGTTTCGGAACTAACGAGAGTCAAGTCGAGGACTTGTGCTCGGAAGTATTGGTTGTTTATTCATGTGCAGGTGTTGCTTGAGTTCAAGACATGGCTGGTGACGGGATCCATTGAACTAGTCTTAGGGAGAAGATGATGTTCAACAACCAAGTTCGGGAGGAATTGTGATTGAGTTGATCGGGAGGTTGCGCAATATGTTTGAATCAGGAACAATGCATATGAAGGTATCTTGGACATGGTTGGAAGATGTTTGCACGTGTGCAAGGAGTGCATGGACGTGGCTGCATGGTTCCAAGGCGTGATGAAGAGACGTGGACGTAAAGAAATGGTCGGAAAGGTCCAACCGACTAGGTTATGGACTCAGGTTGCGGCTGAGTCGTGTTTGACTCAAATATGGAAAGTTTTGAGTTGGTTATGATATGATTTCGTGTGTGTCACGAATTTGAGTTGTTTTAGGAATGTTTGGACGTTACTAAGGTGTTTGGAAGTCTTAAGATTGCTTCTATCTGCGTGTAGAAGAGTCTTGAGCAGTATTGGAAAGTTACAGTTTGAATCCAAATAGAAGTAGGAGTCCTAGTTTGAATTGGGTTGGCCTTAGCCGGTTATATAAACAAGGGAGGCCAAGGCTCGTGGGTGCACGACTTTGGGGCTGTTCCTCTTGTGTTTTGATAAATAAAATTCGTATTCTAAAGGAACTTTTGTGCCTTGTTCGTCCGACTTGTTTCACACAAGTTTTTCTCGTCGAGTTTCTGTTCAGCACTACCTTGCTTCGGTGGTTTTATCATAACTCGAGTTTTACAGATCCAATTGATGTGATTCTTTTTGGGTTGTCTTCACAACTTGATTATATATCATCTGTGAAAATTTCACAGTCATTGAATTTGTGGTTTCTGATCTACACGAGTTTCTTTGCAGTATTCCAGAACTGTTTTTCTCGCGTAGGAGAGATTGACCTTTTTTCGATCTTTCGATTGTAACTTGAGTTTCTCTCAACGGATTTTCATGGTTCTTGTTGTGACGTCTTAGTGACTTGATTCTCTACAATCTATACTAGTTTTGTCACAGTTGAACACGTTTAGATTAGTCGCACACACGGTTTCTTTAACAGATCGGTTTTCTGCTGAGGGGTGTTTTGTTGCTTCCGATGAAAAGTTTTTATCTACCATTCACCCCCCCTCTGGTAGCTTTACACGTGTACTTCGATCCTACAGCTTCCTCGGTCTAGCAAGATATTACAGGAGATTCATTCCAAGCTTCTCCAAGCTTGCTAAGCCGATGACATAATTACTGAAAAAGGGAACAAAGTATGTTTGGAACTCAGCATGTGAAGGAGCATTCCAAGCATTGGTGAAGCATCTCAGAACAGCACCAGTCTTAGCTCAACCGGATACGACCAAGCCCTTTGATGTGTATTGTGATGCGCCCGATATCGGGCTCGGCTGCGTGTTGATGCAAGAAGGACGTGTGGTCGCATATGGCTCATGCCAACTTCGAAACCATGTGCAGCACTATACGACTCATGATCCTGAGCTCGCTGCTGTGGTTTTGGCGCTGAAAATGTGGAGGCACTATCTACTGGGGAATTTGGTGCATCTCTACACCGACCACAAGAGCTTGAAGTATATCTTCACCCAGAATGAGCTGAATATGAGGCAAAGGAGGTGGTTAGAACTAATCAAAGATTATGAGATTGAGATTCATTACCACTCCGGCAAGGCGAATGTGGTTGCCGACGTGCTGAGTCGAAAATCACATGTCCATAACCTCACCATTACACCGGTGGAGGAGGAAGAGCCTAGTTTATACTTGGTTCCTTATGGATCGCTCTACAACCTTGCCCTCATTCCTACCATTAGGGAAGATATCATTCAAGCTCAGAAAGTTGACAAGGGCATGTCACATCTTCGGAGACATATAGACAATGGGGATATCAAATGTTTCCGGAAAGATGATGAGGGGACGCTGTGGTTCAATGACCGCATAGTCGTACCCCGGAATATGGAGCTGAGGAAGAAGATCCTTGATGAAGCTCACTTGTCTAAATTCTCCATTCATCCGGGCAGCAACAGAATGTACCAAGATTTGAATAGAAAAATTTGGTGGACACGGATGAAGTGGCAAGTGGCTAAATACGTATCCGAGTGTGATATGTGTAGACGAGTGAAAGCGGATCACATGTGAAAATCAGGGCTGTTGCAACCCCTGAAAATTCCAGCATGGAAGTGGGAAGATGTGAGCGTGGATTTCATTGTGGGATTACCCCTACTTCCAACAAGCACGATTCGATTTGGGTAATCGTTGACCGGCTAACCAAGTCGGCTCACTTCATTCCCGTGCATACACGTTACCAAGCCAGCAAGTATGCGGAATTGTACATAGCAAGAATCCTATGCTTGCATGGAGTACCCAAGACCATAATCTCAGACCGAGGGGCACTGTTTGTAGCTCGTTTCTGGGAGAAGTTGCACGCTGCTTTGGGTACCAAACTGATTCGAAGCTCCACCTATCACCCTCAGACAGATGGGCAGACTGAGAGGGTGAACCAAGTATTAGAAGACATGTTGAGAGCGTGTGCCATCCACCACGGTAGAAACTGGGATGATCATCTACCGTTGGCGGAATTCTCGTACAACAACGGCTATCAAGCGAGTATCAAGATGGAACCATATGAGGCTCTCTATTGTCGCAAATGCCGCACCCCGTTGAACTGGTGCGAGTCCGGTGAAAGGGTCACGTTCAGGGTTGATGTGGTGAACGACGCCGAAGAGCAGGTTCGGATGATTCAAGCCAACTTGAAGGCCGCCCAATGCTGACAGAAAAGTTACGCTGGTAAGAGGCGTAGGCCGCTACACTTTGATATCGGGGAACACGTGTACCTCCATGTATCTCCGATGAAAGGCATGCATCGATTCGTCGTGAAGGGGAAGCTTGCTCCCCGATTTATTTGACCCTATGATATCACTGAGAAGTGTGGACCAGTGGCGTATAGACTGGAGTTACCGGCATCTCTCGCTGGTGTTCATGACGTTTTCCATGTGTCAAAACTTCGGAAATGTCTGAAGTATATGGCTGCTGTTCCCACCGAAGACATTGGCGAGCTGCAACTGGATTTGACGTATGCTGAATATCCGGTGGAAATTATTGATGAGAAGGCTCAGACCACACGTAGCCGAACGCTGTGGTTCTACAAGATACTGTGGAGTAACCACACCACTGAAGAAGCGACGTGGGAGAGCTAGGAATTCCTTCGCTCTAACTACCCGGATTTCATGGCGTCTCATCACGGGTAATTCCTTGTACATCTTCGTCTCTTCTTTTATAATCTCCGGATGATATTCTTTTAAGGGGGGAGGGATGTAAAAGCCCAATAAGTCACTTGCTAAAAGGTTCATCACCTCACCACACCACAGCTAACTTTGTGAGTAGTTGTGAAGAGCAAGTAAACACAATCAAGAGGGTGATTAGAGGAAAAGCCATAACTTCAAAGAGTAGGAGTCATACACATAAACATGAGAGGTTGAGCTCACCCCTAGACCTTAAATATTCTTGGGAAGGCTCAGGCCAAGTTTCATGCAAATACCAACCTTTTTGAGGCACTTTTGGAGACATTAGGAAAAAGGGGCTAATTTCAACGCAATTTCAAATTGCAGCCACTTTCATCACTTAATTCAAAAGTTGACTTTATATTCAAACTCAGCACATTTTTCTGAGTTAGTCCACCAATTTTCATCCTCATTGGAGTTCATTTTGTTTGGAGGTAAATTTGCACTAATCCAAAACTGAATTTGAATTTCAAATTCAAATGTGCAGCAAATTTAACCAAACCAAATTCAAAGTGAGGAAATCACATTCAAACCATGAATTTGAGGCTAAGTCTCTAATTCAATTGTGAGTAGCTGAGATATTTTCAGTGAAAACAAAAATTGAAGAAAAGAGGAGAGGATTAGAGGTGAGGGGGACCCACTGGTCAGTACACTTTCAACTGAAGTCTACTCGGCTGCGCTCGGGCAACAGCGCGCCAGCTCCCGACGCCAGTGCCCGACCGCCTCAGCACCATGCCACCTACTGCTCGGGGGGAAAAACGGTGACCAAAGGGTAAGACGTGTAGCCCTGTCGTGCCCCGTTTCTTCCCTCACGCGGCTCATCTTCTCCCAACACAACAGAAGCAAAATCGCTCCGAGCTCGATTCTCCCTGCTCACCGACGTCCGGGCGACACAAGGCTCGTCATGCACGATGATCAACACAAGAAACAACCACCCTAAGGTGCTTGTCATGCTAGTCCAAACCGCTCGTTGTTTCATCCATTGTCGTGGGAGAATTTCCTCGCTGAAGTTTCGGTGTTCATAGGACCGAGCCGCTCCAAAATCTAAAATTCGCGGGGATTAGCTCACCACAGCGTATGCCGAGCTATACACGTGTTCTACACCTTCCCACGGCCATCCAGGATCAAAAAGCACCAAAACCATCGAGTATAGGCTCTGGTTGTCGAGTTTTTCAAGTCGCCGCCGATACAGGACCTAGGTCGACGGTGAACACCTAGTGCCAGCCGTTTTCACGGTGAGCTAGCGCCATGTCCGTGCTCAGCAGTTCACCATGGAGCTGTGGGGCCAGGAGTTATGAGCCTCGGTAGGGGCCAGGCGATGTCGCCGGAGTTGATCCGTAGCGGCAGCTCATCGCCGACGGGTTTCCGGATGCCTAGAGACTTGGCTGACCCCAGGGATGTGTTCCTCGGATACAAAAAGGTAGAGGCGGCGAGCTGTGGGCCTAGAGGAGGTGGGGAAAGCCCTTCCGGCTGACCTCGCCGGAGATCTCCACCATTGAGATCAGGCGCGTGCGGGAAAGATGAAGGCGTGGGGTGGGGCCCGCACGCAGAATTTAAACATTTCTGGGATTTTTCAGTTTTGGTTCAAACTTCAACTAGCTATAACTTTTGCTAGGAAGCTCCAAAATTAGTGAACCAAATTTTGTTGGATTCAGATTTTTTAGTACTTTCCAGAAAAACAAATTTCAGCTCATGAAACTTATTATTTTTCCAGAATTAATTCCCTAAAATTTAAAATTTTGAGAACTTTATCTGGAACATTCCTTGGTGGAAAATTCTGAAATTTGGCTGGGTTGTTCATCTGAAAATCCTTGAGTCACAGTAAAAATTTCAGATCCATCCAAGTTTATTTAATTCCCCTAATGGTGTGATTAAGTGAACTGCCCTGAGAAAATGGAAAAATGTACAGAAACATTTTTAAGATTTTCTCCAATCTTGTTTAGGGCATAACTTCCTCTAGGATTCTTCAAATGACATGAAACCAACTCCATTAGAACCTTCTCAAATTCTAGTTTCCAGAAAGTAATGGGTTGAATCATGAAAATCCCTGGAAATCCTTAGAGGCTCTAATATGGACCAAATAGGCTTTTATTTGTACAGAGCTCAAATGAACTTTGTTTCAAATAAAACTTGGTCAAGTCTCTGTTTAGGATCCTACCAAGCCACCATAAAAAAAATTCATAGCCAAAGGGAGGGCTAGCTACAATTATGGTATTTACATAGTCAGTTCCAAACATTGCATTTAAATTGACATATAGTATATTGCTTACGTGTAGTCGCTGATGGCGAGGAAACTCCGGAAGTGCTGGACTTTCTCCTTACGGACGAAGCCCTAACCACTGACCCGCAGCAACAAGGCAAGCCCCGGTTTTGCATTAACAAGTTTTATAAAGTTTTGCTTTATGTATACTTAGCATGAGTTATGTTTGTGCATTAGTTGTAGGATGGATGAAACCCAAGTGCATAACCAGATTTTTCCTACAAGAGTAAGGGTAGTGTCTAAGTCCTCGAGTAGTCAGGCTGTGCTTAATGTTCATAGAACTTCTGTACAAGTCGAGTAGTTGGAATCTACTCGTGAGTATAGGCTTTGGGGCACACGGGATTTGTTCGAGTGATGTGAGATCACTTTGGTAAGAAAATGAGACTAGGCAGGGGCTAGTGCGCAGCAAGAGGAAGTCTTATAGGCGCAGCTCTGTCCTTTTCGATTGAGGACCAATCCGTGTGCGGCCCCACTGAACATGTATTGAATGTACCGAAGGCATATCGGATATATGGGCCCTGATAAACCAATGTAACCTATACCTTTGGGTGTCGAGGCATAACGCAACAATTTATAGGTTTAGGTTGAGGGCAGCAAGGTGGAAATCCGCTAACGGGCATAGAGAGATGCTTCGTGTAGGGAACCTCCTGTCCATTTGGGTGCGACCGGTTCGACGTTTGGGCTGTTTGGTGAAAGGTTGTCCCGTACGACATCGAGTGAGCATGCTCTGCAGCTCCACGGGTGGGCGTATGTGATGTGCTATTCGGGTATCCCTGCAGTTGTATATCGAGTCGATTCGCCGTCCCTCACGGTGATGAGTACCGTTTGTTCACTGCGTCGTGACGTAGATAAATTATGGAATGTTGTGATTCAATTCTGCTGATATGTATAAATTATATTGCTACATGTGTGCCACCAAATATCGCTTACTAAATTTCAGATTCATGAACTGTTAACTTGTGGCTATAAGATGAACTAAGGATGAACTTGTAGGAGTGTGCGTTTGCTGCGATTTACCATCCCATGTTCGTCGTGAACTGCATGTAGAGTTTCATGCATAGGGAGTCGGTTAAGTCTTGTTGAGCCATCGTGCTCACGGTTGCTTCTATAAGTGTTTTTCAGGTGATGACTACCCCACGGACTCGGGGTAGAGTCCACCGGCGAGGGCTACCCTCCGTCGGGGACCACGGCTAAGTGGGAGCCGTACACGCCGTGCTGAGCTGAGGAGTGCAGCTAGTGTGGGTTGTCCATAAGGCTGGGCAACCGACTTTTGCTAGATAGATGGGCGTGAGTCGTATAAACTTAGCTTCCACTGTTGTAATCTCAATACTAGTTTGTAACTGAAGTCTTGCACTATGTTGTACATATTCAGTTGGTTTTCTATGTAATACAATGTGTTCTTTATGACGTGTGCTGTCGGTTGTCGCATCGTGCGGCACCACCCTCTGAGATCCTGGGCGAGCGGATTCCGGTCCGCCACACACCCCTCATTGGATGCTGCCCCTCTCGGATGTCCCTTCCTCCCTAACGTTGCCTGCAAAACAATGGATCAACAAACCGTGTGCTTATGCTCAGCAAGACTTAACCGAAACCCTACACATGGAACTCTAAATGCTGAAAATAGAGGGCTGAATAGAGAAGTTTGCATAAAAGATGAACTTGAGCTAATGGAGACTCCTTACTTCAAGTTTTAAGCAACCTTTATAACCCTCGCACAATTTACATTGAGACTCCACAATCATACAAGAAACGCTTCATCTCGATGCCACTTGCCCGAGGAGAAAGTAGATTTAGTGAGCTCCCCTAGACCAATACATACGTTGCGCCATCAACGCCAAGACTCCACAATAAAACAAGAAACACTTTGTCTCGATGCTACTAGCCCAAGGTAGAAAGTAAATTTAGTGAAGGTAGTTGTCATTCCTCATCTCCAATATGAGGATTAATCACGAAGCACTTTTCTTTTCCCCAGTTTATTACTACGTCACGACTCAGTGTACAAGTATGCTCACTACCGCAAGCGACGGTGATTCGAATCAAAAATACCCGGATGACACGACACATACGCCCGTCCGAGACCGGTGGTCAACCAATCCCCTCAACGTCGTATTTCACACAACACCGAAATATCGAACCGGTCCCACCGACTTGGAGTAAGTCTCACTACAGCAAACCCTTGTAGAGCCGACTTCTCTCTCCTTTCAGCATCAGCATAAGACGGTGAGGATTGCCTCGACACCTAGGTTAACATGTTACATTTGTTTCCTGGGTCCCATATAGCCAGTACGCATCCGGTACACAACTCAAACTTATCAGCGGGGCCGCACACGTGAATGGGCCTTAATCGACTCAGAAAGAGACTAGGTTCACAAGACCATGACCTTGAGCCTTCCATCCATACTGTCCGGTCTCCATTCCCCAATTAAGTGGATCAATACCCAACTCTTCCGATTGATCCCCCATAATCCCAGTTCACGAGTAGGAAACGGCCTACTCGAGTTATGCCTCTTTGAATCCACTTTTCTTAACTTGATCACAGCAGATATAATTAATTCAAAACCTACTCTAAATAAAACTCCAGGGTTTTTCTGGGTCATGCATGTGGAGTGTCATACAATTCTAGACTTAGTGCAATAACCAAAATGCTAGACATTATAAAGTTAATACAAATAGAAACTTGTAATTCTGGATGCAAACCCGGGCTTGCCTTAGTGTTAATCCTGACTAAACTTTCTTGTTAACAGGAGAAAGTTAGCGGCCTCTGAGTTCTTCACGTGAATTGCCTCTACCGAAATGATCAAATAAAGAAATGCGTCACATTATGAAATAATGTGTATATCAAACTACAGAAGCAAACTATATGCAAACAAACGATTCTGGGGTTGAAATTTTTACAGAAGCTTTCTAATCTCATGATAGGAGTATGGTACAATTTTCAGAAGCTTTAGAGGCAGAAAATATCCACAAGAATTATTGGAACCTTTAAACTTCAATGATTTCTAGGAATTTAACTAGATTTGGTCATATTGAAGAATTTGATATCCTAATAGTTGTGGACCTTAGATTCCTAGGAAAATTTGTTTAAAATTTTTCTAATTCTTCTGCTGGCTAGAATTGCCTGTTGAAGTTTATTTTATTTTTCTGGAAATTCCTTTCTGTGATTTTCTGGTCCTTTATTTAATCCCTTAGATAACCTCCTGATTAAGCCACTTTAATCAGATCCAAAAATGCTAAGATTTTTGCTGGATATCAGTAACTAAGAGAAGAATTTTCTGACCAAAAATGGGAATATTTCATCAAGCCATATTCCTAGAATTAATCCCTAAAGGAATAATAAAAGAATCTACAGAAATTCCTAGGCATTTTCATAGCTAGCAATTTGTTTCTATGCAAAGTACTCCTTCTAAGGATCCTAGAAAAATTTTTCTCACTATTTTTGGAATTTCCAACACCGAGTTATGGTTTTTCAAAGTTTAAACAACCTTCTGTTTGGATTTTATACAGACCCCCCTCCTACAGGCTGACATTGGGCCCCCCTGTCGGGCTTCTTCAACCTCCCGACAGTGGCTTTGCGCGCGCCTGGAACAGAATATGGCGCACCTCGTTCTCCTCCCTTTCTCCACCAAATTGGCTGCGGTTTCGTGCTACACGACGCTTGGAACATGGCGCAACAGCCGGGCAAGTTTCCCCCGCTTGAAAACGGCCGGAAAGCCCTTGGCACCGGCGGTGGCCGCCGGTAGCTCAGAGCCGGCTAGGCGCGGCGCGTCCCGAACCTCTCCCGATGAACTAAGTTGCCCTAAAGCATCCCTAGTGGTCGTGGAACATGAATCCGTGCCCTAACCAAGCTGAAAACATCGGCAACATAGCTGTCACGTGGACCGCGGCGTTTTTAGCCAGCAGCGGAGAATTTTTGTTGCCTGGGGCGGAGGAGGAACGGTTGGCATCAAGCTTCACCGTGGGAGGGCGCTAAGGCTCAAGGTTGCTGTGGATTGAATTGCATGAACGTTGATCAAACGGTTTAAACAAATTTCAAAAATTATCTAGCCTCGGTTCTTCACGTACTCCGGCGCCAAAATCCAAAATCCGGCGAGCCAGTGATGGGGAAGAGCAAAAGAGCTTCGGTATGAGAGACTAGACTTCATGATGAACCTTTGTTGGGTTTTTCTCACGCCGGGGAGGGTAGGAGTCGGCCGGGTGACGTGTAGCAGCAACGTGCGGCGTGGCTCTGTTTCGTGGAAGAAGAACTGGGTGCCACCAATCGGGGAAGGCCGGGCACGAGCTGAGGAGCGGTGGAAAACGTCGAGGACCGATGGGCACAGCTCATGGAGGCCGATGACTGCCTGAAGTCCATTGAGAAGAAGCTTGCTATTGTTCAATGCAGTGATTGGGAGAAGGTTCTCTTCACATCACACCAACTGACGGAAGCAGCCGCTGATTGGTGGGACGCTCTTTGCAATGCTCATGCCAACCAGGAAACAATTACTTGGGCTGAATTCAAGGAGAGTTTCCACTCTCACTATGTCCCTGAAGGAGTCATGATCCTTAAAAGTTAGGAGTTTGAAAGTCTCAGGCAAGGGAGGAAGAGCGTGAATGAGTACCTCAACAAGTTCACGCAACTGTCAAGGAATGCTACGAAGGATGTTAACTCGGATCAAAGGAAGAAATACCTGTTTATGTGAGGACTAAATAATAAAATTCAAGTCAGCTGCACAACAATGATTATGCCTGTTGACAAAGCTATAGTGGTGGAGAGCAAGATCCGTGAGATTGAACAAGAAGGCAAGAGGAAGATGCCATATCAAGGACAGCCACAAGGAAGTAATGTATGTCCCGCTTCATGCCACCAGCTGCACCATACTATCGCTCGTCTGCTTCTACTTTCTGCCCTGCAAATCCACCTCGCTCTACTCAGCCACCGTAGCAACGCCCTGTCAATAATGCACCCTGTTTGCCTATGCCACCTGCACCCCGTCCCAACATGGGCGCCTATGCTCAAAATCAGCCTCGCCCCAACCTTCCTGGTGTCATTGGAAACAAGGCATTCTGTTCATGCGGAGAGATGGGCCACTTTGCAAATAGTGCCCCAAGAAAGGCCTTGGACAGCCGAGCAATGTACCCAAACAGAACCACGGCCAAATGGAGGAGCAACACAAGGCAACCATGGACAGCAAAACTTTGCTCGTGGTCATGTGAATCACCTCACCGCTGAGGAAGCACAATAGGCTGAGAACGTGGTGATTGGTATGTTTCACGCCAACTCCAACCCAGCCACTGTTTTATTCGATTCCGGAGCACCGCATTCATTAATCTCATCCAAATATGTTGCCAAGTGTAACATGCCCATATCCCACATGAAACAAACTATGTTGGTTAATTCTCCTGGTGGAGAGATGAGGACTAATATAGTATGTCCGAAAGTCAGCCTTAAAATAAGGGGGTAGACTTTCTTGCCAACCATATCGTCTTGGATTCCCAAGTGATTTATATAATACTTGGAATTCACTAGTTAAGCAAGTACAACGGAGTGATTCAATGTGCTAAGAGGATGGTGCAGTTGACGAGTGAGCACGGTACTCATATCGAGATCGAGGCAGCCCAACCTGCAACCGAGAAGGCAATGCTGAATCACGAGGAAGAAGTGACATTGGAAAGCATTCCGGTGGTTCAAGAATATTCAGACGTTTCGGGAGGAATTTCCAGGTATGCCACCTGACTGGGACACCGAGTTTGCCATTGATTTAGTACCCGGAACTGCACCTATAGCTAAGAGGCCATGTAGAATGTCTGCTAATGAATTAGTGGAGCTCAAGAAACAAATTCAGGAGTAACTAGATAAGGTTTTTATACGCCCAAGCTCGTCATCGTGGGGAGCCCCCGTGCTCTTCTAGACAAGAAGGATGGAACCCAAAGGATGTGCATGGACTATAGGTCTCTCAATGAAGTGACGATTAAGAATAAGTACCCGCTGCCACGCATAGAGGACTTGTTCGATCAAATGAAAGGCGCCCGGATTTTCTATAAGATTGGTCTTCGGTCGGGAAAATTCCAGCTGAAGATTACACCCTCTGACATACCCAAGATGGTTTTTCGAAAATGGTATGGTTTGTAGAATATACCGTCATGTCATCCGGGTTGACAAATGTGCCCACATACTTTATGTACCTCATGAATAAGGTCTTCATGGAGTACCTGGACAAGTTCATCGTGGTTTTCATCGACGATATCATGGTGTATTCAAAAAGCAAGGAAGAACATGAGGAACACTTGAGACTGACATTGCCGAAACTGCGAGAGTATCAATTATATGCCAAGTTCAGCAAGTGTCAATTTTAGCTAAAGGAGATATCATTCTTAGGCGACATTATCTCCGAAGGAGGAGTATTGGTTGATCCTGAAAAAGTGAGGGATGTTTTGAAGTGGAACCTACCGCAGAATGTGAGGGACATTCGGAGTTTCCTTGGGATGGCTGGATACTATCGCCGGTTCATCAAGGATTTCTCCAAAATAGCGAAGCCAATGACTGAATTGCTGATGAAAGGGAAAGCATTTGAGTGGACACAAGCGTGCCAAGACAGCTTTGAGGAGTTAAAGAAGAGATTGACAACAGCACCGGTTTTGGTATTGCCGGACGTGAGCAAGAGCTTTGATATATATTGTGACGCCTCAAGACAGGGACTTGGATGTGTCCTTATGCAAGAAGGCCAAGTGGTAGCCTATGCATCGAGGCAATTAAAGAAACATGAGCTGAATTACCCTACACACGATCTGGAACTCGCAGCCGTGGTACATGCCTTCAATATTTGGAGGCATTACATCCTCGGTCACCGATGTGAAATTTATACAGATCACAAAAGCCTCAAGTTATATTCAAGCAAATGGATCTGAATTGGAGGCAATGTCGATGACTGGAACTCATCAAGGATTATGATGTAGGAATCAACTATCACCCCGGGAAAGCCAATGTAGTAGCAGATGCATTGAGCCGAAAGGGAGTGTGTCACCATCTCAGGGTTCGGGAGCTGCCATCCGATCTATGTAAGGAGTTTGAACGGTTACATCTTGGATTCTTGAATGAGATGGAGGTGATAGAACTAAACTCAATGCTGGAACAAGAGATACGAGATGGCAAAGCAACGGATGAGGAGATAAATGAAATCAAGGAAATAATCCGACAAGGAATAGAGAAGGATTTCAAGGAAGATTAGAATGGCACACTTTGGTTAGAAAAAAAGGAATACGCAAAACGCAACCGCGACGCGATACTAAAGGAGGCACATGACTCGCCTTATTCAAAAATCCCGGCTGTACGAAGATGTATAAGGACCTGAAAACTTTCTATTGGTGGGATTGCATGAAAAGGGACATCGCTGAATATGTTGCCCTATGCGACACATGCCAATGTGTGAAGGCCAAACATCAAAGACCCACTGGATCATTGCAGCCATTGAAAGTACCCGAGTGGAAGTGGGAAGAAATCAGTATGGATTTCATAGTCGGATTGCCCTGTACTCAGTCTAGTGATGACCCTATTTGGGTTATCGTGGATCGATTGATGAAATCAGCCCACTTCATTCCTGTTAGGACCAAGTACACTGTGACGCAATTAGCCGAGCTGTATATGGAGCAAATGGTATGTCGTCATGGAGTTCCGAAGAGGATAGTTTCAGATCGGGGTTCTCAATTTACCTCTAGGTTCTTAAAAAAGCTGCATAAAGCTATGGTACACGGTTAAATTTCAGCTCCGCGTATCACCCACAAACCGACGGGCAAACCGAGAGGGCAAATCAGATATTGGAAGACATGTTGAGAGCTTGCGCCATGAAACATGGGTGTAGTTGGGACAAGATCTTGCCGTATGCTGTGTTCTTGTACAACAATAGTTACCAAGCCAGCTTGAAAATGAAACCTTTCGAGGCACGATACAGTAGATGTAAAAGTCCCAAAAATGCATATGAATAAACATTGGCTTAAAAGTCTATGTGTGCAAATTAATGAAAAATGGGACTTCCTAAAATTTTTATTCACACGACGTGTTTCATGAATGTTCATCCAAAAAGAGGCTCACATGTTCATTTGAATGTGTTGAACCAATATGGACTTAAACATTTATTTGCATGAAGTTTAAAAATCAGATTTCCAAATTCAATGTTTACCACAAATTGTGGCCAAACCTTTGAATACTCTTGCAGCCATATAGTTTTGAATTGATGAAGTTTTGGATGGCAATGATCTAACTTTAGAGTGGGCTAAAAAGGAATGATTATGAGCCTTTTCAAATTCAAACTGAATTCAACTTTGCTACGCAAATTCAAACTGAATTTGGCAAATTCAAATGCTAGCTCACTTTTCAAACTCAAAACTTTGGAATGGAATAGATTGACATGAGGAGATCTTTTGGAGAGGAGGAAAAGTGGGGGACCTACATGTCATTGAGCCAAATTGTGACTTGCACACTAAGTCCTGGCTCTCTGTTTTTCACACCACCGAGGAGTTTTCTCCTGGGCGACACAGAGCTGCCACCGCCACCTCCTCGTTGAATTTCCCTCGCGCTGGCAACGTGTGTGTGTTTCCCCTCACTCTCGGCGTGATCTACTACCTCACAGCCGAGGCAAACAGACTTTGCTTCCTATTCCTCACGAGCAACACACGGACTGAGCTCCCGCATCGCCGCCAACTCGGTGATCTTCCAGGAAGCCGCAAAACTCGTGCCCCCTTACACTCCGAGCTGAAAAATGGCATGGCGCACTTGTCCGTCACCTCCTCAGCATGAGAGTTAGTGAGTTCCGGCGTTTCCCGAGCCATAGAACGTCTTCCTCCGCGGCGACCTAAACCAGCCGGTGATCGGCTTCACATGGACAGCCCACCACAGTGGCTGTCACGGACGAGTAAGGGCGGCAACGGAAGTGCACGGGCATCGCGCTGCTTCCACCTGAAGCTCAAGCCACGCCGTGAGCTCTCGCGGACGAATTTTGGAAATTGGCTCCGCCGGGTACAACTGGAGCCTCCGTAGATCATCAAACTTTGCACACACAAGCTTGATTAGCCGGCGGTCATTTTCTCTTTAGCAACCATAGCATGAAACCACCTCGGAGCAGTGGATTTTGAGCTTTTCCGAGCGCTTCTTCGGCGGAGCCGATCGGGTGCACGGTGCCGACCCATTTGCCGCCGTTTCTGAGCCATGTTGAGGCCTTGCCGAGCTAGCCCATCACCCATTGGTGCTGTAGAGCAATTTGGTCGAGCTTTTGGCGGGCTAGAATCCTCGGTCGACGGCGCCAAACCATTCCCGTAGCCCCCACACGTTGCCGACCGGTTTCCGATCCTTGGCAGCCTGAGAAAGTGCCACCATTATGCTCCCCGACCTCCCAAACCCCCCTGGCGGCGAGTTTCCGGTCGAGCGGTGGCCGGACACGCCGGTCCGGCGAGAACTGGCGGCGCGCGCGAAGGGGTGAGCGAGAGGAGGAAGAAGGGGCGGGCCCCAGCTGTCAGCGACCGAAGAATTTAATTAGTTGATCGGCTGTGGACTGGATCTGCTGTAGCTGCACGCGCTGGACCGTGTGGCCCCGGTGTGTCTCGAATTCCAGTGGCTGGGGTTGACACACGTGGGCCCAATCGAATTTCAATAGGAAAAACAATTCCAGATTGTATTTCAACTTTGGAAAATCATATCTTTGTGTAGAAACCTCCAAATTGAGTGATTCAAATTGGGTTGGATTCATTTTGCAAAGATTTATCCGAATACGAACTCCAATTTGTATGAAAGTCAATAATAAATTCTGGAAAATTCTTTGAAGGTTTTCCAAAAAAGAATTATTGAGGGAGTTTGGTTCATCCAAAAATCCTCAAAATTTGCCAGAATATTCTATAGGATATTTTTGACCTTGTAGCAAATTTTCGACGATTTGAGTAAGAATTTGCTAAATACAAACTGCTGTGTTCAAAAGGGTCCAGAAACAATTTCAGAAAATGTTGCTAACTTGTAAAATTTATTCTAGGCCATTCTTAGCTCCAAAAATCATGAGAAAATTCACACAAGCTCTCTGAGTCATACTTGAAATTGTAGTTCACTGAATTGGGCATGAAATGAGCATTACTCTAGAGTTAATTCTTTTGACTAGAAATGCTTAAGGAATTGTTCTGTAGGAACTACTCTGGTAAAAGGTCTAAATTTTGGGTCAAATTACTTTCATGTGACCAGGAACTCACATGTAAATTATCAGCTCCAGTTGAGCCATAGAACTCCCTGTCCTTGTTCTACCATGCTTATGTATGTGGGAAAATACATAAAATTCTTGTGGGAATTATGGTAGACACATATTCTTCCCACTTTAGCTGCAATTTTTCAAGCTAAATCCCTAGGTAGTATAGAACATGATGTAAAAGTTTTGAAGCCATTGGAGTTCTTGTTCTTTAGTTGAATTAAAATCTTTTCAGCTCATCTCTTATGTTCATTAGGAAAGTTAGTTAGTTATAAACTACAACACTATGACAAATTTAGTTCATTCCTGTTTCTTTGCACAACAGAGGCAAACCAAGCCATTCTTGGCATTTCCACACAGCCTCTGTTCTCAATAAATCAAGTCTTCAATTCTTTGAATTACATTATAAAATCTGTGCTTATACATTTCAATAGGAATCACAACGAAGGGGATTCGAAGGAGTGATTCATTGAAGTGGATCAGACTCCGGAGAATAAAGTGTTGATCAGCAAGAATCACTAACTGCTTATATAAGGCTACCCTGCAAAACAGACAAGCTCCGGTTTGCATTTAATAGCTTTTAAGTTTTTACTTTATATTCACTCTTTGGTTAGGATATGATATGTGCATTAGGTCTAATGCTTTGACACTCCTTATGCATGACCAAATGAACCCATGGAGTATTGAGTAGTTGTCTTTTCACCGTGTAGAACAGCCATGCTTAAGTATGGTTCAGTAGAAGTCGAGTGGTGGGATGCTACTCGCATGATTAGGACAACAGGGGCATACGGGATTGGTTCAAAAAATTGTTAGCAAGTTAAAGTTGAGACCAGCAGGTTGTAGGGGCAGCAGGACATAGGGGCATGGGTGCTATAGACCTGTCCGTTTCATTCAAGGACCGATCCGTATGCGGCCCTGTTGAGCAAGTTTAAGTTGTGTACCTGACTCATGCTGGCTATATGGGACCCAGTAAACC
Organism: Neostapfia colusana; assembly: GCA_030760725.1. NCBI lineage: Eukaryota > Viridiplantae > Streptophyta > Magnoliopsida > Poales > Poaceae > Neostapfia > Neostapfia colusana. The sequence continues at coordinate 27,281,603 of JASWHV010000011.1, forward strand.
GATGTACCTCGAGAAGCTTGCTTTGAGCCTTTTCGGATCGCCTCAGGCGAGAGGGACCGTGTGCAGTATGTGGGTAACACTCTCATGACATCTCATATCGGTAGGTGCACCATGGGAGTGGCTACTGTATGGGGCGATTTGATCGATTCAACATGGGCGAAACGGGGGAAATGCTGCCTCGTACGACGTCAGTGATGGTTGCTGTAGGCAACGTCGAGTACGGGCGTACGTGTCGTGTGGTCTGGGTGTTATTGATTCGAATCACTGTCGCTCGCGGAAAGGACCGAGCATACTTGTTCTCACAGTCGTGACACAGTAAGAATTTACATGAGAAAGAACTAATCAATATGGTTTGAAGTTCATACTATCTTTGTGATGTATCTTTGATGAATAGTTAGAGCGAACTTGATTCATTTCCACCGTGAGCAAATTACATCGGGGGAAAGGTTTCTTGTTTGATTGTGGACTCCCGATGTGGCGTTCCCAAGGTTACTTTTAATTTGCTGCAAATAATACCTGAAAGTAAGGATTCACTTTTAGGCGAGTTCTTTATGCATTATGCTATCCCACTGTATGTTATACCCTCATGTAGAGTTTCATGACTAGGGTCGACGGTTAAGTCTTGCTGAGCGTTATGCTCACGGATGCTATCCGAGTTGTTTTGCAGGTATTGAATTTATTCTTATGAGAAGGGATGCCGATGAGACTAGGAAACCTCCGAGTGGTTACTCAAGAGCATTCTCGCCACTGCGGTTTGTTCCTCGTGTTGCTATTAAGAAACATCCGCGGGCTGGACTGTTTCTTTGATGCTGAACTAGAAATAAGTCGTGAGAGTTGTAGTCTTTCGCTGTAGCTTATTTTGAGATAAGTATTTGTAAAGTACCCTTTATACGCTTCTGCAAAACAGATTTGTGTAATATGATGTCTCCTCGATCAGTGAGCTGTTGGGTGCCGCATCGCACGGCACCATCCGACGAGGTCCTTCTAGGCCGACCACCCTCGACAGTAGACGGTGTAGAAAACCCTGTTCTGGAATGAGATGGGAGAAAACCAAGTATTTGGACCGGAAGTACTGTAGGACGCCGAGAAGCAAGTCCAAACAACACGTGAAAACCTGAAGGCTGCTCAGTCACGATAAAAAGGTTATGCGGACAATAGGCAAAGGAGTCTGACCTTCAAAGTCGGAGACTTCGTGTATCTTAAGGTGTCACCTATCTGAGGCCGACGACGGTTCAACGTCAAAGGCATGCTAGCACCTCGCTACATCGGGCCGTTCAAGATTGTGGGCAAGCGAGGAGAGGTAGCATATCAACTAGAGCTGCCAACACACCTCTCTGACGTGCACGACGTATTTTACATATCTCAGCTGACGAAGTGCCTAAGAGTGCTGGAAGAACAAGTGCCAATGGACGAGTTAGAACTCTAGGAGGATCTGACCTACGCGGAACACCCAATCAAATTCCTGGACATAAAGGAAAGAGTCACGAGGAACAAGGTAATCCATTGGTGCAAAGTACAATGGAGCTATCACACGGAAGCCAAAGGTACATGGGAGCGTGAAGAAGATCTCAATACGGAATTCCCACATCCTGTTTCCACTACCGAATCTCGAGGGAGAGATTCATGTTAAGGGGGGTACTCCTACTAGTTTTGTTAGACACCCTTGTCGCCGGGTAACATGTTGAGTTGGGTATGGTCGATTTTCCATTTTGCTTCGTTTAACTTGTGGGATTCGGGGAAACTGAAATAAACTTGTTAAGAATTCATAAAGATAAGACGATGAGAACAGATTGATGTTAATGAACATGGAATCAGGGCGATCTAGGCAAGCTTGGTTCGTGGTTATGCTGAATGAGATGGTGGTTTGCTTGCCTTAGATCTATGGACCGGTTCATGCGAGAACATGCCAGGAAAACAGTGCCACTACAAGGCCAAATATGGGTGCGGCTTAGCTGACAAATTAGGTGTGTTTCTAGCTTGTTATGGACCATTGGATGGCACGGGGAATGAGGGTCGAGGAGGACATCCCTGGGAACTGCATGACACACGAGGGGACTGTGGGCAGGAGAATGGAGATTCGAGCCTGCCAGGGAAACCTCAGAGAGAATGGAGTTTCTCTCTAGACGCCGATGGGTGACAAAGTCACAAACTTGTGGGTAAAGTGGTGCCACCTCTGCAGAGTGTAAAACTATCATGATAGGCGTGCTTCCGGTTACAAGCACCTGGCCAACTTCCATGATTAGAGGCAAAACGTGATATGGTTATGTGAGGGCCGAGACAGGAACTCGTTGGGTGGTTCCGTGATATGCGGCACCCAACAGCACACGGGTCGACAAAACACATCACATTCCATAAATCATTTGCGGAAGCGTACAAAAGTGTTTTACAAGTACTTATATCAAAATAAGCTACAGCGGAACACTATAACTCTCACATCTCATTTCTAACTTAGAAACAAAGAAACAGTCCAGCCCGCGGACGTTCCTTACTAGCAACACGAAGACAAACCGCAGCGGCGAGGATGCTCTCTGAGTAAGCACTCAGAGGTTCCCGAGTCTCATCTGCGTCCCTTCTTAAGCCTGAAGTCAAACCTGCAAAACAACTCGGATAGCATCCGTGAGCACAACTCTCAGCAAGACTTAACCGTCACCCTAAACATGAAACTCTATGTGAGGTTATGAACCTAAAGTAGGATGGCATGAGGCATAATAAAATCGCCTAAAAGTGAATCCTTACTTTCAGGTATTATTTGCAGCAATTTTAAGTAACCTTGGCACGCAACATCGAGAGTCCACAATCAAACAAGAAACGCTTTCCCCCGATGTAAATTGCTCATGGCATAAAAGATCGAGTTTACACTAACTAAGCATCAAAGATACAGCACCAAGGTAGTATAAATTTCAAACCATTGTGATTAGTTCCTTTCTCATGCAAGTTCTTACTACGCCATGACTGTGAGAACAAGTATGCTCGGTCCATCCCGCGAGCGACGGTGATCGAATCAATAACACCCGGACTACACGACATGTACACCCGTACTCGACGTTGCCTACAACAACCATCACTGACGTCGTACGTGGCAGCCTTTCCCCCATTTCACCCCCGTTGAATCAATCAAGTCACCCCGTACAGTTGCCACTCTCATGGTGCACCTGCCGACATGAGATGTCATGAGAATGTTCCCCACATACTGCACACTGGCCGTCTCACCTGAGGCGACCCGAAAAGGCTCAACGCAAGCTTCCCGAGGTACATCGGTTTACTGGGTCCCACATATCCAGCATGAGTCCAGTACATAACTCAAACTTGTTCAACAGGGCCGCATACGGATTGGTTCTTGACCGACACGGACAGTTCTATAGCACCCAGGCCCCTATGTCCTGCTGCCCCTACAACCTTCCGGTCTCAACTTTAACATGCTAATTTATTTATGAACCAATCCCGTATGCCCCTGTTGTTCCTGAACATGCGAGTAGCATCTCACCACTCGACTTCCACTGAATATTACTTAAGCATGGCAGTTCTACAGGATAAAAGACACCTACCCAATACTCCATGGGTTCATTTGGGTTATGCAAGAGGAATATCAAACACTAGACCTAATGCACAATTCATATCTTAACCGAAAGTGAATACAAAATAAAAACTTAACAGCTGTTAAATGCAAACCGGAGCTTGCCTGTTTTGTGGGATAGTCGTATATATTCAGTTAGTGATCCCTTCTGATCAACCCTTGATTCTCCTGAGCTTGATCCACTTCAATGAATGGCTCCTTTGAATCCCCTTCGTCGTGATTCCTATTGAAATATATATGACAATTTTATAGAATGAAATGGAAAGAAGTTAAGACATAATTTCTTAGGAACAGAGGTTGTGCGGAAAAGCCAAGAATGGCTTGGTTTGCTTCTGTTGTGCAAAGAACCAGAAATGAACTAATTTAGTCTTAATGTTTTAGCTATACACTAACTACTTTCCCTAATGAACATAATAGATGAGCTGAAAAGAATTGAATGCAACTGAAGAACAAGAACTCCAATGGCCTCAATCATTTTACAGCAGGTTCTATATAACCTACGGATTTAGCCTGCCAAATTGCAGCTAATGTGGAGTCAAATTGTGTTCACCATAATTTTCATAATCTCTCTTATGTATTTCCACATATACATAAGTATGGAGAATAAGAAAAGGGAGTTATAAGGCTCAACTTGAGCTGATAATTTACATGTGAGTTCCTGGTCACATGAAAGTAATTTGGTCCAAAATTCAGACCTTTTACTTGGGTAGTTCCTCCAGAACAATTCTTTAAGTATTTCCAAACTAAAGAATTAATTCTGAAGTGATGTGCATTTTCATGCCCACTTAAGTGAACTACAATATCAAGTATGTCTCAGATAGCTTGCCTAAGTTTTCCTATGATTTTTGGAGCTATGGGTTGCCAAGAATATATTTTATAAGTGGGAAACATTTTCTGGAAATGTTTCTGGACTCTTATGAACACAGCAGATTGTATTTAGCAAATTCCTACTCAATTCGTCCTAAAATGAGCTGAACATTTGCTAGAAGGTAAACAATATGCTAAAGAATATTCTGGCAAAATTTGAGGATTTTTTGATAACCCAAACTCCCTCAATAATTCTTTTTTCAGAAAACCTTCAAAGAATTTTCCAGAATTGTATATTGACTTTCATACAAATCTGAGTTCAAGTTTGAATATACCTCTGAAAAATGAATCCAACCCAATTGGAATCACTCAATTTGAAGGTTTCTACAAAGAGCTATGATTTTCCAAAGCTTGAGCAATCTCTAGAAATATTTTCCTACAGAAAATCAGCTGGGTCCACCTGTTTAAACCTCAGCCAGTAGAATTGCAGCCACACTGGGATCACAGGGTTCAGCGCCAGGGCACTGGATCCGGCCACACTCGATCACAGATCTAAAATGCACAGCCGCTGACAGCCGGGCCCGGCCCCTTCTTCAACCTCCCGCCGTTCTCCTCGCACGCGCGTTCCCCTAGCCGGAGCAAAACTGGTGCTCGTCGGATTGCCGCTGCCGGCCACCGCTTGAGCCAAAACTCGCCGCCAGGGCGTTATTGAGGCTGGTGAACACGACCGTGGGATCAGTTTAGGCTGCCGGTGACCGGAGATACCTCGGCGACATGCGGCGGCCTCGGTTGAAGTTTGGCGCCGTCGCCCGAGGTTCCTAGCCTGCCAAAACATTGACCAACTAGCTCTACAGCATCAGTAGCTGATGGCAAGGCTCGGCAAGGCCATGAATTGGCTCGGAAATGGTGGCAAATAGGTTGGCACCTTGTGCCCGATCGGTCCCGCCAAAAACGTGTTTGGCAGACCTCAAAATACGTCGCTCCAAAGGGTTTTCATGCGACGGTTGCTAAATCAAAGATGATCACCGGCTAGTCCAGCACCTATGTGCAAGATTTGATTACCTATGGAGTATCAGAGAGGGGGGATTTGGAGGAATCGTACCTGCCGTTCGGTTTGCATTCGTCAGAGCAAAATTCCAAAATTCGTCCGTTATGGTCCACGGCGTGGCTTGAGATTTGGGTGAGAGCAGCACATTGGCCGTGCGCTTCCGTTGCCACTCCTTCTCGGCCGTGAAAGCTCCTATGGAGAGCTGTCCACGAGTGCCCGATCGTCGGCTTGATCCAGGTCACCGCGGAGGGAACTGTTGTAGGACAAAGGAGGCCGGAGATCAGCTATCTGGGTGTCGGGGAGATGTGAACTGATCTCGGGGTGCCGTTTGGCAGCTCGGGGTGGATTGGAAATGGGTGTTCTGCAGGTTCCCCATTGCTCCCAAGGATGCTGCGTCGTGAGGAGCTCAGTTCGGTGTTCTCGCGAGGAGGAGAAGGCAAAGGGCTGTTGGCTCGGTTTGAGGAGAGGATCATGCCCAGCGAACCGCCTCTGGCGCCAGTGCGTGGAAGATGGCAGCAGGATGTGGCGCGGCAAACTTCTCGGTGGCGCCCGGCAGCTCTCGGGTCAGTTTGAGAAAAGAAAAGAAACAGTGCAATGTTTGCTTCATGTGCAAGTTTAATTCCTCAGCCCCAATGACATGTGGGTCCTACCCCACTTTTTCCTCCCAAAATATCTCCTCATGTTAATCTTTCCAAATTCCACAATTCTGAGTTTGAAAGCTGGGCTAGAATTTGAATTCTCCAAATTCAGTTTGAATTTGCATGACAATTTGAATTTGTTTGGAGTTTGGAAAATGCTTCCATTATTCCTTTTTGGAGCCCACCATAAAAATGAAAAAGTTTGTCATTAAACTTTTTCCCTAATTTCCAACTCTATGGCTGCATGGTTATTAAAAGTTTTGGCCACCATTTGTGTGAACTTTGAATTTAAAATCTGATTTTTAAACTTGCATGCAAAGGTTATTTAAATCCTTATTGGTTCAACACTTTCAAATAAAAATGTGAGCCTCATTTTGGATGATCATCCATATATCACTTTGCATGAAGAAAAGTTTTAGCAAGTCCCATTTTTCATGCCTTTGCCACACATATGAATTCAAACCTCGGTTTTATTCATACACATTTTTGGGACTTTTACATCCCCCCCTTAAAAGAATCTCGTCTCGAGATTACAAAAGAAGAACGAGACAGGAGAGGTAATTACGAACTGTACAAAGATAAAAGTTCCGGATAGTTGGTGCGGAGGTAATCTTCACTTTCCCACGTCGCCTCTTCCTCGGTATGATTACTCCACAGAACCTTGAAAAATCTGATCGTCCGGTTCCGGGTTACCCAGGTCTTTTCATCCAAAATCTGAACCGGTCGCTCGGTGTAGGTAAGGTCTGGTTTCAACTCGTCGATTTCTTCGGTGCGGACAGCAGCGTTGAATTTGAGGCACTTCCGCAGCTGTGACACATGAAATACATGATGAACACCCGCTAGACTTGCCGGTAGTTCCAGCCAGTAGGCTACGGGTCCGCACTTCTCCGTTATAGCAAAAGGACATATAAAGCAGGGAGCGAGTTTCCCCTTTACACCGAACGGGTGAATTCCCTTTATTGGAGATACACAAAGATAAACATGCTCTCCGACGTCAAAGTGCAATGGCCTACGCCTTTGATCGGCGTAGCTCTTCTGTCGGGATTGTGCAGCCTTCAAATTTTCTTGTATCAACCGAACTCGGTCTTCGGCTTCGTTGACAAGATCAACCCTAGACAGAACTCTTTCGCCGGACTCACACCAATTCAGAGGTGTGCGACACGTCTGGCCGTAGAGAGCTTCATACGGTGCCATTTTAATACTCGCTTGATACCCGTTGTTGTATGAAAACTCCACCAACGGTAAGTGATCATCCCAATTCTTACGTGGTGGATGGCACACGCCCTCAACATGTCCTCAAGCACTTGGTTCACCCTCTCAGTTTGTCCATTGGTCTGAGGGTGATATCTGGAGCTTCTAATCAGCTTGGTGCCCAACGAGGCGTGCAGCTGCTCCCAAAACCGAGCAACGAACAGCGCACCTCAATCTGAAATGATGGTCTTCGGGACACCATGTGAGCATATAATCCTCGAGATATACCGCTCCGCATATTGCCTTGTTCGAAAATAAGTGTTCACCGGTATGAAATGAGCTGATTTCGTCAACCGGTCGATGATCACCCATATAGAGTCATGCTTCCAGGATGTGAGTGGTAATCCAATGATGAAATCCATACTCACATCCTCCCATTTCCATGCTGGTATCTTCAAAGGTTTTAGCGGTCCGGCTTTCCGCATATGATCAGCCTTGACCCGTCTACACGTATCACACTCGGATACGTATTTAGCGATTTCCCTCTTCATCCTCGTCCATCAAAATTTCTGTTTCAAATCTTGGTACATCTTGTTACTTCCGGGATGAATGGAAAACTGACAGGTGGGCTTCATCCACGATCTTCTTCCGGAGTTTCATATTGTGCGGTACCACTATACGGTCATTAAACCATATCGTACCGTTCTCATCCTTCCGGAAGCATTTCACCTCTCCGTTGTCTAGTCTTCTCCGTATGTGAGACATACCTCTGTCTCTTCTTTGAGGCTCAACAATCTCCTCACGGATCGTTGGAATGAGTGCGAGATTATAAAGCGCACCATACGGAATGACATGGAGACTTGGTTCTTCATCTTCCAACTCAGCAGTCGCCAAGTTGTGAACGTGGGCTTTCCAACTAAGCGCGTCGGCAACCACGTTTGCTTTTCCTGGATGGTAATGGATCTCGACTTCATAATATTTTATGAGCTTGAACCATCTCCGTTGTCTCATATTAAGCTCCTTCTGCGTGAAGATATACTTCAAGCTTTTATGGTCGGTGTAGAGGTGAACAAGATTACCCAGTAGATAATGCCTCCACATCTTTAACAATAACACCACAGCAGCAAGCTTGAGATCGTGAGTTGGATAATGCTGCTCGTGGTTTCGCAGTTGACGAGACCCATAGGAGACTACACACCCTTCTTGCATAAGAATGCCGCCGAGACCGATGCCGGATGCATCACAGTATACATCAAATGGCTTTGTCGTGTCCGGCTGAGCAAGAACTGGAGCTGTTGTGAGATGTTTCACCAAAGTTTTGAATGCGGCTTCACATGCTGCATTCCACATGTATTTAGTGCCCTTCTTCAGCAGCTCCGTCATTGGTTTAGCAATTTTTGAGAAGCTCGGAATGAACCACCGATAATAACCTGCTAAACCTAGGAAACTTCGGACCTCGTGGACTGATTTGGGAGATTCCCACTTCAGAACTTGTTCAATCTTGCTGTGGTCCATGGCAATGCCCTCTGCTGAAATAATATGGCCTAGGAAAGGAACTTGATCAATCCAGAACTCGCACTTGCTGAACTTGGCATATAACTTGTGCTCCCGCAACCGTTGTAGCATGATGCGCAAATGTTCAGCGTGCTCTTCTTCGGATTTGGAGTAAACCAAGATGTTGTCGATGAATACCGCGACGAACTTATCTAACTCCGGCATGAACACCGAATTCATCAAATACATGAAGTGTGTTGGAGCGTTGGTTAACCCAAATGACATGACGAGGTACTCATAGAGTCCGTATCTCGTCGAGAAAACTGTCTTTGGTATGTCCTCCGGTCGTATCTTAATTTGGTGATAGCCTGACCAAAGATCCATCTTCAAAAATACTTTTGCACCCACAAGTTGATCGAACAAGATGTCGATGCGGGGCAAAGGATACTTGTTCTTTATCGTGACAGCATTTAGAGGACGGTAATCAACACATAGCCGCAGTGTTTCATCCTTCTTCTTAACGAACAGCGCAGAGCAACCCCAAGGTGATGAACATGGTCGTATAAAACCCTTGCTCATGAGTTCATTCAGTTGCTCTTTCAACTCCGCTATCTCGTTAGGTGCCATCTTGTAAGGCCTTCGTGAGATAGGTGTTGTACCCGGGGCCAGTTCAATCTTGAACTCAACGTCCCGTTTGGGCGGCATGCCCGGTAAATCATCGGGAAACACGTCGGGATAATCACGTACCACCGGAATATGTTCAAGCTTAAGCGCTTTCGTGTGGTAGGCCTCTACCATATCTGGGTCTTCGCTGTCTAAAAACAGCATGTGCTGTCCGTGAATCAGCGAGTCAATCTGAGTCCGGTTACCGATATTGAGAACGGCACCGTGACGATTTAACCAAGACATCCCCAATATTATGTCTATCTTCTCCCTATCCAACATAATCAGCAATGTTGGGTATATTTTTCCACCCAAACACAAAGCTGCTCGTGACACAATCTGATTAGCAGAGATATTTCCTCCCGGTGAACGGATAAGATAACTCATTGTGGGAGTATTGGTGGATAATTGGTGCTGATCCACGCATGATTTGCTGATAAAATTGTGGGTTGCACCAGAATCAAAAAGAACAAGCACGGGCACGTCTTTGAGAGTGAACATGCCCGCTAACACAGGTGCTCCCTCCAGGACATCCTCAATAGCAAGATGTTGCACACTCCCGGATTGCAATGCTGTGACGTTGACTTCAGCAGGTGGCGGCATACCACCTGATGATGATGGTTGTCTACTGTTCAACAACTTCTCCCGGCATTCCTGCCTAAAATGCCCAGAACGGTGGCAATAAGAACACGGAGGTGTCCCTGGTTCTTCGTTGACTTGTGGTTGAGAAGTTGATGTGCTTGGCTACAGCAATGATGCAACAGGTATCATTCATTGCTGCGGCAATGGTGTTGCTTCAAGACATGATTCTTGAGCAGGAAATCTGTACTGAGTTGATGTTACTGGCGCTTGCCATATTTCATAGGATGGTGTGTGATACACCACACGGTATTTATGAGGAACAACTGGTGTGTCTTCTTGCACATCATCCTAGTCCCTCTTCTCTGCCAGACACTCAAGCGTCGCTTGTTCTTGCAGCAGGGCAGCACTGATCAACTCGGTGTAATTGCCTTGATTGAACAAAGCCAATTTATCTTTTAATATGACACTCAGGCCATAGAAAAAGTAGTCACACCTTGCAGCTTCGCTCGTCGCATAGGCAGGTGCATATTGTGCCAAAAGGTTGAACCTTTTGATATAATCGAGGACACTCATGTCCCCCTGCTTCAAGTTCCTAAATTCTTGCTGCTGGGCCTTGATAAAACCCATAGGAATGTGATGAGCACGGAATGCTTCACGAAATTCCGTCCATTCCACTTGATGGCCTTCCGGAACGGTGGCGAGATAAGCGAACCACCAATTTCTGGCGGCTCCATGGAGTTGTTGAGCTGCAAACAAAAGTCTTCTGATATTCATCACACTCAAACACTCCAAACTTAGACTCCATAACCCGAAGCCACTGATCAGCTTCCACTGGTTCACTGGCTTCCGTGAAAATTGGCGGTTGAGTCGCCAAGAAGTCCAAATAGGCGTTCCGAGGTGGAACGTCCTGTTGTGCATGTTGGAGTAAGCCCTGTTGTACCAAGGCTTGGAGTAGTCTTGTGTTCTCTGGACTTGAATCGACCATCTGAGCCATGACATCCTCCCATACCGTTGATGGCGGTGCCCGGGGTTGAGTCGAGTCATTACCATCTCGGCGAGAACCTTCAGCCCTACTCGGAGAATGAGTACGCACCATACTGCAAAAGAATAATTTTGAGGGGAGTCAAAAATTGATCTCAGCAGTATGTGAAAGTATGTAAAACATGAACATGCTAAAACTTTATGAAAGCATAACAAAATTTCATGTTTACACATCTGCCTAAAGCCAACAGAATCAGTCCCCTATCCTGTACAGAACAGACCTTTCTGTACTTAACACAGATTTTTATCAGGTTAGAAGCATTTTAATAACTCAAGTTGAACACCAAAGTTAAAGTTAACTTCATCATCTTTCCAACGAGCACTCACATGCCTCTGGATCCTCTCTGAATCAAAAGTTATGATTGTTCAAAATTGACAGAATTTCTGGATAAAATTTGCCAGCATCTCCTTTGTATGTGGCTGTTTTCATGACAGTTGTACATAAAAAGGGATTACAATTCTGAACAAATAATGAACTACAAAATTGGTTCAAATTTCATAAAATTTCCAACGGTGTATCATACGACCCTTATAAAATTTTCTACAGAATGTTATGGCCAATTTACAGAAACATCCAGAGAAGGTTGCAGCTGTTCTTCCTTCTAAACAGTTTGCATTCCTCTGGACATTCAACCAAGTTGACATCTGATTTTTCTCTGGAGGTCTACAGAAAAGTTGTAGAGCACTTAAAAACCTTTTCAGAACTGTATCATACACCTTCATTGGGTCAATCTACCTAGAGTTATGGTATGTCCAAAACCAGCAAAAAATTTCTGCCAGAACAGAGCACTCTGTTTTTGGACCAAAAGAAACCTAGCAATTCCCTTCTTTGAAACTTAGTTCAAATGAAGAGCTCAGTAACTAATATGTGCTTTCCAACATACATTTTTAGTTTGAAAGTTAGTCATGAATGATTTCTTCATAGGAAAGAAGACTATCAAGTGTAGTACAGTGGCGATGCACCGTAAGACATATGACGGTACTACGTTGCTTCACAAAATAAAATCCTAACCGGATTACACCGGTATATACGTATCCTTAGGTGGCACTAAAAAAGTCACTCACAAACATGTCCTACACGTACTAAGGTTTTCATGGTTAGTACCTACATAAAACACACTCAATCATCAGGTTCGGCTGCACACCGAACCCGATATCCATACAGTTCATACACCCGGCTGTCATCAATCGCCCGGATGTTCTCAAGCCAAACATGCCTTGAGCTAAGTGTTCACATTACTGACCACGTGACAGTTTCTCCCATACTTTCCCAAAGCACGCCAGGTACGGGCCCTGCTCGAATACCCCAAACGACATGAAGAGTCGTAGAGGATACTAAAGCGAGTCGGGTTACCTGCACCCGTGGGGCCCCAACCTTCAGCTTGTGCGCACTGGTGGACAACGCTTACGTGCACCCCCCAAGACACAGGACGTCCCGAGATGCACAATTTTCCGACATAACAAATAGGTTAGATTGCCACCTTCATAATATGCTAATAGTAGTCCTTAATGTAATATGATGCTCAATCCGTGTACTATCCCAACGGCTCTGATACCATGCTGTGAGGGCCGAGACAGGACCTCGTTGGGTGGTGCCGTGATATGCAGCACCCAACAGCACACGGGTCGACAAAACACATCACATTACATAAATTATTTGCGGAAGCGTACAAAAGTGTTTTACAAGTACTTATATCAAAATAAGCTACAGCAGAAGACTATAACTCTCACGACTCATTTCTAACTTAGCAACAAAGAAACTGTCCAACCCGCGGACGTTCCTTACTAGCAACACGAAGACAAACCGCAGCGGCGAGGATGCTCTTTGAGCAAGCACTCGGAGGTTCCTGAGTCTCATCGGCATGCCTTCATAAGCCTGAAGTCAAACCTGCAAAACAACTCGGATAGCATCCGTGAGCACAACGCTCAGCAAGACTTAACCGTCACCCTAAACATGAAACTCTATGTGAGGTTATGAACCTAAAGTAGGATGGCATGAGGCATAATAAACTCGCCTAAAAGTGAATCCTTACTTTCAGGTATTATTTACAGCAATTTTAAGTAACATTGGGCACGCCACATCGGGAGTCCATAATCAAACAAGAAACGCTTTCCCCTGATATAAATTGCTCAAGGCATAAAAGAATCGAGTTTGCACTAACTAAGCATCAAAGATACAGCACCAAGGTAGTATAAATTTCAAACCAATGTGATTAGTTCCTTTCTCATGCGAGTTTTTACTACGTCACGACTGTGAGAACATGTATGCTCGGTCCATCCCGCGAGCGACAGTGATTCAAATCAATAACTTCCGGACTACACGACACGTACGCCCGTACTCGACGTTGCCTACAGCAACCATGACTGATGTCGTACGTGGCAGCCTTTCCCCCGTTTCACCCCCGTTGAATCAATCGAGTCGCCCCGTACAGTAGCCACTCTCATGGTGCACCTGCTGACATGAGATGTCATGAGAATGTTCCCCACATACTGCACAACGGTCGTCTCGCCTGAGGCGACACGAAAAGGCTCAACGCAAGCTCCCCGAGGTACATCGGTTTACTGGGTCCCATATATCCAGCATGAGTCCGGTACACAACTCAAACGTGTTCAACAGGGCCGCATAGGGATCGGTCCTTGACTGACACGGACAGGTCTATAGCACCCAGGCCCCTATGTCCTGCTGCCCCTACAACCTTCCGGTCTCAAGTTTAACTTGCTAATTTATTTATGAACCAATCCCGTATGCCCCTGTTGTTCATGAACATGCGAGTAGCATCTCACACTCGACTTCTACCGAATCTTACTTAAGCATGGCAGTTCTACATGATGAAAGACACCTACCCAATACTCCATGGATTCATTTGGGTTATGCAAGAGGAGTATCAAACACTAGACCTAATGCACAATTCATATATTAACCGAAAGTGAATACAAAATAAAAACTTAACAGCTGTTAAATGCAAAGCGGAGCTTGCCTGTTTTGCAGGGTAGTCGTATATATTCAGTTAGTGATCCCTTCTGATCAACCCTTTATTCTTCGGAGCTTGATCCACTTCAATGAATGGCTCCTTTGAATCCCCTTCGTCGTGATTCCTTTTGAAATATATATGCACAATTGTATAGAATGAAATGGAAAGAAGTTAAGACTTAATTTCTTAGGAACAGAGGTTGTGTGGAAAAGCCAAGAATGGCTTAGTTTGCCTCTGTTGTTCAAAGAACCAGAAATGAACTAATTTGGTCTTAATGTTTTAGCTATACACTAACTACTTTCCTTAATGAACATAATAGATGAGCTGAAAAGAACTGAATGCAACTGAAGAATAAGAACACCAATGGACTCAAAACTTTTACAGCAGGATCTATATTACCTAGGGATTTAGCTTGCCAAAATTGCAGCTAATGTGGAGTCAGATTGTGTTCTCCATAATTTTCACAATGTCTCTTATGTATTTCCACATATACATAAGTATGGAGAATAAGAACAGGAAGTTCTAGGGCTCAACTTGAGCTGATAATTTACATGTGAGTTCCTGGTCACATGAAAGTAATTTGGTCCAAAATTCAGACCTTTTACTTGGGTAGTTCCTCCAGAACAATTCTTTAAGCACTTCTACTCTGAACAATTAATTCTGAAGTAATGTGCATTTTCATGCCCACTTAGGTGAACTACAATATCAAGTATGTCTCATATAGCTTGCCTAAATTGTCCTATGATTTTTGGAGCTATGGTTGCCCATAATAGATTTTATAAGTGGGAAACATTTTCTGGAAATGTTTCTGGACTCTTTTGAATAAAGCAGATTGTATTTAGCAAATTCCTACTCAATTGGTCCTCAAATGAGCTGAAAATTGCTATAAGGTCAAAAATATTCTAAAGAATATTCTGGCAAAATTTGAGAATTTTTGGATAAACCAAACTCCCTCAATAATTCTTTTTCAGAAAAATTTCAATGAATTTTCCAGAATTATATATTGACTTTCATACAAATCTGAGTTCATATTTCAATAGAACTCTGAAAAATGAATCCAACCCAATTGGAATCACTCAATTTGGAGGTTTTTACAAAGAGATATGATTTTCAAAAGTTTGAGCAATCTCTGGAAATATTTTCCTACAGAAAATCAGCTGGGTCCACGTGTTTAAACCTCAGCCAGTAGAATTGCAGCCACATTGGGATCACAGGGTTCAGCGTGCCAGCACACCGGATCCAGCCACATCCGATCACAGATTTAAAATGCACAGCCGCTGACAGCCGGGCCTGGCCCCTTCTTCAACCTCCCGCCGTTCTCCTCGCGTGCCGTGTTCCTCTCGCCGGAGCAAAACTGGTGCTCGTCGGATCGCCGCTGCCGGCCACCGCTTGAGCCGAAACTCGCCGCCAGCGCATTATTGAGGGCGGTGAACATGACCGTGGGATCAGTTTAGGCTGCCGGTGATCGGAGATACCTCAGCAACGTGCGGTGGCCTCGGTTGAAGTTCGGCGCCGTCGCCCGAGGTTCCTAGCCCGCCAAAACGTCGACCAACTAGTTCTACAGCATCAGTAGGTGATGGCAAGGCTCGGCAAGGCCATGAATTGGCTCGGAAATGGCGGCAAATAGGTTGGCACTGTGTGCCTGATCGGTCCCACCAAAAACGTGTTCAACAGACCTCAAAATACGTCGCTCCAAAGGGTTTTCATGCGACAGTTGCTAAAGCAAAGATGATCGCCGGCTAGTCCAGCACCTATGTGCAATATTTGATGACCTATGGAGGATCAGAGAGGGGGAATTTGGAGGAATCGTACCGGCCGTTCGGTTTGCACTCACCGGAGCAATATCCAAAATTCGTCGGCTATGCTCCAAGGCGTGGCTTGAGATTTGGGTGAGAGCAGCACGGTGGCCGTGCGCTTCCGTTTCCACTCCTGCTCGGCCGTGAAAGCTCCTATGGAGAGCTGTCCACGAGCGCCCGATCGTCGGCTTGAGCTAGGTCGCCACGGAGGGAACTGTTGTAGGGCAAAGGAGGCCGGAGCTCAGCTATCTGGGTGTCGGGGATATGAGAACTGAGCTCGGGGTGCCGTTTGGCAGCTTGGGGTGGAGTGGAAATGGGTGTTCTGCTGGTTCCCTATTTCTCCCGAGGAAGCGGCGTCGTGAGGAGCTCTGTTCGGTGTTCTCGCGAGGAGGAGAGGGCAAAGGGCTGTTGGCTCGGTTTGAGGAGAGGATCATGCCGAGGGAACCGCCTCTGGTGCCAGTGCGTGGAAGAGGGGAGCAGGAGGTGGCGCGGCAAGCTTCTTGGGGGCGCCCGGAAGCTCTCGGGTGGGTTTGAGAAAAGAACAGAAACAGTGCAATGTTTGCTTCATGTGCAAGTTTAATTCCTCAGCCCCATTGACATGTGGGTCCTACCCCACTTTTTCCTCCCAAAATATCTCCTCATGTTAATCTTTCCAAATTCCACAATTCTGAGTTTGAAAGGTGGGCTATAATTTGAATTCTCCAAATTCAGTTTGAATTTGCATGACAATTCGAATTTGGTTGGAGTTTGGAAAATGCTTCCATAATTCCTTTTTGGAGCCCACCCTAAAAATGAAAAGTTTGTCATTAAACTTTTTCCCTAATTTCCAACTCTAGGGCTGCATGGTTATTCAAAGTTTTGGCCACCATTTGTGTGAACTTTGAATTTAAAATCTGATTTTTAAACTTGCATGCAAAGGTTATTTAAATCCTTCTTGGTTCAACACTTTCAAATAAAGATGTGAGCCTCATTTTGGATGATCATCCATATATAACTTTGCATGAAGAAAAGTTTTAGCAAGTCCCATTTTTCATGCCTTTGCCACACATATGAATTCAAAACTCGGTTTTGTTCATACACATTTTTGCGACTTTTACAGTTATTCGGGCATGGTTATGGTATGGTCATTGGGACTAGATTTGGCACTGGTTTTGATCATAAACATGAGATTGGATTCAGATATGTGGATATGCATTGATCACGAGAAATTGTGAGTTTGAGATTGCTTGAGAATGAGCCTTTGCTGGTTAAGATGGATAAATGATAAAATATGATGGTGTTGATGATGATGATTTACTTTGATATGAAAGGAATTAACTCACCTAGAGATAATTGGCTGTTTTTATCATGATTGTGAAATAAAATTTGCTTCCTACAAATGAACTTTTATCTCCTACCTTGTTTTAAGCTACACGTTATACTTTTCCCGCACTTGCTGAGAAAGACATGTACTCACCCTTGCATTCTCATAAATAATTCAGCTACAGCAGAAGAGTACTTCGAGGAGCAGGTGGAGTACTAGGCATGTGTCCTACCGTCAACATGCCTGTGGAGTTGAAGTTGGAGCCCCATCATCTTTAGTTTATTCCCCTCTGTCGTTTTGAGTCTTCCGCTGCATAAGAAGTTAGATACTCATGATTGGGACTTTTAGTCATTGTAAATAAAGTACTTAAGCACTATTTGTAACGTGGTTATATTCTGAAAATCAGTTTGTGATGGATCTGTGTATGTGTGATGAACATCCTCGGCACACATACACATCTCTTGGTTTATTCTCGAAAACCGGGTGTCACAAATTGGTATCAGAGCCACGTTGACCGTAGGACACATACCTAGGTAGAATGGACACTTTAAAACACATAGGAACACCCGTCTAAACTGCTATTTTCGAAAATTGCTTGCTGCTGCATTTTACTTGTCAACTCAGCCACAGCAAAGTGCTATTTTCAGCCCGTTTCTTTTTTCTTTTGGACAACCACACCTTCTGTTTTCTTGCTGAATATCTTTCAAAGTTTTGGATTTATTTCCTTCTTCTCTAAGTTTATCATGTCTTATTTATAGATACCGGTCACTAGGAGCACAACACACATGAGAACTCGTCCACCACCACTTGAAAGTGCACTTAACCCCATCGAGGCGTCTGATGGGCCATATTGGCAGGAGGTGAAAATGGAATCTCATGATGAAGATGAAGTCAATAGCTATATGCATCAGGAAGAGGATCTGAAAGAGGTGGAACAAATCGAAGATGACATGGAAGACGATCCACAAGAAGAATAACATTGGTACACACCACAGGAGGAATACCATGCGGGCTTACACCCAGCGGAGCCTCAAGAAGCCACACCGGAAGAAGATGAATCCGAAGAGGAGCCACCCCCTGCTGAGGCTGAGAATGAAGATGATGAACGGGTCATCCGTTCTGCTCAGGAGTTCCGGTCCAATGGGATGGAGGGAGGACATGTAACCAGGGAGCTGCGAGAGTTTCTTGATTGCTGCAGCTTATACCCGGAGTACCTCCTGAAGAAAGTCCCTCGTCTCGGACATGAGGAGTGGAAGGCTGAAGTAACCATCCTATCTAACGGTAGGGTTGTCACCCGGCACTTCGCACCAACATGGAGAGCTACAAGGGCAGAAGCTGTTGGCCATGCTGCATGAGATGTACTCACCAGACTATGCTACGCTTTCCGTGGGCAGCTTGAGAACACTACATTTGAGCTGCATCCGTATCAGAAGAGTGCTACAAGGGATATCACTGGACACCATTTAGGAGCTCTTTCCAACCCACAAGCTGCTGACAAGTCAGAGAATGCTCGTGGAAATTTGGGAAACCGCTACGCAAGCGCACAAGAAGAGATTTGCTACCTCTGCAAGAAGCTATACTTGCTGGAGAAACAAGAGGAGACTCGTGCCAACGCGGGAACAAATGGAGCACCAGCGTCATCTACTCCTACATGGACTGCCGACTCACCATGGCATGCACCCATGTATGGACCACCCCCGTCGCACGGCGAGAGCAGCACCAGTTCTCACGATTAAGTTTAGGTTCCCTATTGAATAAAGTTGAAATAAGGACGCTTAAATTGTAGTAACTTGAATAAGAGTGGTCTGCTGAATTTTTATGATGATTGCTTGTGTTTGTGTGCTTGGGTGTGAGTTGTGGGACGCTTCCTAGAATGCCCACATCCACACATAGTAGAGAGATGTGAGATGCTTCGGCACTTGTTCACATCCTCATATAGGCTGATATTAATAAAAGAAGTTGCTTAGTTCCTACACCTTGATGCATATAGTTGTGGGATCAATCTGAATTTCTATTTCCTACTCTACACTCTCATATATGCCTAGGGAAAATTCCAACTACCACCGAACGAACGTTCGTGGTAACAATGAACCACATGAGGATGGCAACGTGGAAGTTCCTGAGGATGTCAACCTCGGGGCTGATAAAAACAACCTTGACGTTTGATGGCTATGCAGAACCAGCTCATACAAACTATGACACAAACTTTAGGATGGCTGCAGGCGAACAAAAACAACCCTAACCGTGTCCCTGCACCCACACCGCTGCAAGTACCCGACGGTCCTGACAAACCAGGATCACGCTGAGGGGTGCTGCGTTATACAGCACCGGATAACACACATAAAAGGTGATAAGCGGAAGCGAAATTTTATTACATAAACTTGTTTATGAATATAGTTACATCAAAATAATGTTAACTCTACACTCGCGGGCGTAGACTAAGCAAAAGTTCACGTTCAGCCCGTGAACATGTCCTCACTAGCACCCACACGACACTAACACGGCGGCATGCACGGCTCCCACTCGATGGTGTTACCCTCTTGGGGGTCCATCACCTCCTCAGGAGCACCCTCCTTGCAGAACCTGGCAAACACTTCAAACACAAGCAGTGAGTATGATGGCTCAGCAAGACTCACCCGTCTCATGTAAACATTAAACTCTACATGATGGGTTTGTAGTGTATAATAGGAAAGTATGTTGCAAAAGACACACCTAGTTAGTTGACTCCTACTTTAAGGTTTTAGCCGCAAGTTAGTGGGGAACCTTGTGCCAAGACACATGAGAAATCTGCAATCAAACAAGAAACGCATTTCTCTTATGTGCTTTGCCTAAGGTTGAAAAGAACTTTAATTGGCTCTAAACTAAAGCATTTCATTAACAAACAATGTAAAGCTTTCAACCAGCAATATTTTATCATGACAACGAACCTGTTCTTTCTACGTCATGGTACAGTGAACAAGTGGTACTCACTGACCGCAAGGGACGGCAATTATAATCGACTTACACCTGCAGGGTTACCCGAATAACCTGTCACGTACGCCTGTACTCGATGATGCCTACAGAAACCATCACGGACGTTGTACGCAACCACCTTTCATCCGTTAGCCATGTGTTGAACCGGTCCTATCGTCCCGAGCAGGAGGTCTCTACGTGGAGCATCCTCGATGCCCGCTAGCCAATTTACACCTCGCTGCTCTCAACCTAACCTCTGGACGACAAGCAATGCCTCAACATATCGCTACCCGAATTACATCGGTTTCCTGGTTCCCATATACCCAGTAGGTCTTCGGTACTGTTCTAGCTTGTTCAACAGGCCTGCACGTGGCTCAGTCCTCAATCGACACAAGCAGAGCTATGACACTCAGGCCCCAAAGTCCTGCTGCCCGTACTCTCCGCTCGGTCTCATTTTCTTGCCATGTGATTCATTGTATATCTTTCTAACTGGGTGGTGTGCCACTAGCCTATTCTCACGAGTAGTTCCAACTAATCGACTTGTACCGAAACCTATACAATTTTAGCATTGCAGTGGCTACTCGAGGTTTAAAACCTAAGCCCAAAACCCTTGGTTCTCTTGGCTATGCAATTGGGTTTCCAATCAAGACTCTAATGCACAATTGTAGGAAATGCATAAAGTAAGTGACCAAAACATAAAACTTTGTAAATGGGTTAATGCAAACTGGAGCTTGCCTTGCTGCTGGTTGTGGTCTAACTGTTCCTCCGGAGTAATAAACTCCAGAACCTCTGGGTCTTCTTCGATTCTAGCGACTACACGAAATAAAATACGATGCGTGTCAAATTTGAATGCATTTGTATTGAATTGAGACGGTGAAGATTATATGTCTAGCTAGACAGCCCTTTTTAACTCTGAAAGTTTTACTGTGGTTTGGTGACAACCTAAACAGGGACTTGGCCAAATTTCTTTTGAAGCAAAGATCATTTGAGCCCTGTACAAGTAAATGTGTATTTGGCCATATTTAGAGCTCTTATGGTTTTCTAAGGATTTTCATGGAGCAAGCCATGACTTTTTGGAAACTATTTTTTCAGACGGTTCTAATGGAATTGGTTTCATCTAATTTGGAGAAACCTAGCAAAACATATGAGCTAAACAAGTTCAGAGAAAATCTGAAAAATGTTTCTGGACAATTTTCTTTTTCTCTGGACCAGTTTCTTAGTCACACCATTAGGTGGAATAAATTAGCTCGGATGGATCTGAAATTCTTATTGGTGGCTCAGGGATATTACAAGGAATACCTTTGAAAAAATTCAGAATTCTCTACCAAAGGGATCTCCAGTTAAAATTCTCAACATTTTAAAATTTGGATAATTAATTCTGGAGTAATATAGGATTTCATAAGGTGAAACTTGCTTTGCTCGAAAGTATGCAGAGAGCTAAATACAACAAAATTTGGTTCACTCGATTTGGACCTTCCTAGCAAAAGTTATGTGTGTTTGAAGTTTGAACTCAAAACTGAAAATCAGGGAAATGTTTAAAACACTGCTCGTGGGTCTCACACACAGTATGTTCCCATTCCTCGCGCCAACCGAGCCCGAGCAGCGGTGCCCTCCAGCGAGGGTTGCCGGA
Source organism: Neostapfia colusana (assembly GCA_030760725.1). Taxonomy (NCBI): domain Eukaryota; kingdom Viridiplantae; phylum Streptophyta; class Magnoliopsida; order Poales; family Poaceae; genus Neostapfia; species Neostapfia colusana. Next base: position 27,303,294 of record JASWHV010000011.1, read on the forward strand.
ATGACCTTCCCAGCCATCCCCAGAGCTACAACTTGCCGCCTCCCCCTTTGCCGACCTGCTGAACCCGTTTTAGCGGTCATCGGCCGCCGGCGATCAACGGAAACAGGTGTGCACCAGTGACAGTCGCTGCTAGGGTTCCGGCGAGATGGTTCCCAGGCTACAAAGCACTAAAAGGGTTGGAATTTGCTCGGAAAGCATCAGTGGAGCACGAGGAACACGAAAAACGACACCTTGTGAGCTGGAAACACCGGCAAACCTACTCTCGACGGTGATCCGAGGTGTTTTGCATTGGCGGCGAGGAAAACGGCCATAGCATGGCCGATTCTCGATGGTTTCCTTTGCCTCTTCCTCAAGAGTGATCGCTAGGGTGTGTAGAAGATACTGACCAACGAGCTCGACCGGTGATTGCAAGTGGAATCCGAATTTCGGTATAAGCCGAGCTCTGGCTAAATGAACTTGGGTTCGGAGTCTTTAGACTTTCTAGTCCTACGATTGATCAAATGAGGAACAGTCTTTGGCTACACTCTCTAGGCATCCGGACACACTTCTTTTGTGTTGATAAGGGACGGCGACGAGGGCTGTGGCATGTTGTCCACGGTGACTCGAAAACAAGCTGCGCCAGGGCACTTCGGTGCTTGGCGCCAACGATTGTCTTGCAGCCAACAGGAGCACAAACTCTTGGATCTGAGGTGCTAGCATGTACGAGCACACGATGGTGACTTCCTTTTCTGCTTGGAGCTCGATCACCCGATGATCAGTCGGGTTCTGCGCTCGGGAAGAACAGAGATGGCGCCGGGTGGAGTTCTTCGCGGGAGAGAGCCGAGAGCGCGTGTGTGAGCGAGGGAGAGTGGAGAACTCGGTTTGTGCTGCTCTTGTGGGTGATAAGGGCGTACAGCACGTCAACAAGCAGGAGCTGGCGCCGGTGAGCTGTCAGGAACGGGTCAGCCGGCGCGCTGGCGCGCTCTCGTGCGAAGAAAAACAGAGCTGAGGCGGTCCATTTGTTTAGTTTGACTGACAGTGGGTCCCAGCCCCAATTCTTGTCTCACTAAATTGAATTTTCCCACTGCTCTCAATATTAGGGACCTCAATACCCTTGGCATTTTAATCAAACCACCCAATGACCATTTGAATCCAAATAATTCAAATTTTGTTTGAAATAGCTCCATTTAGCTCATGTCAAGATCAACTCCAAATGGAGTGAAATTTGGTTTGCGAGATCATAAAAATGTGCTGAGTGTGAATATGAAGCCCACTTTTGAATTCATGTGATGAAAGGAGTTTGAATTTGAATTTATGTTCAAACTAGCCTTTTAATGAATGTACCCAAAAATACCTCAAAGAGGTTTGGATTTGAGTGAGATTTGGCATAAGCATTGCTAACAAAGTTTAGGAGTTGATAATGTGCTCAGCCCCTATATGATGCATGTGGGAAATACCACTTTTGCATTTTTTGATTTCATCTCCTAATAAATCTATTTACGGTGGTTACCTCCTCTTCAAATGTGTTCATGTGATTACCACAAATGAGGTGAGGTGTCGTTGTGATGAACACTTTTAGCAAGTGAAAAACTTGGGCCCTTACAACTTCTGCCGCCGCCACCAGCACCGGCTCACAACGGATTGAGAGAATTGATGAGGACTAGGCCACCTACTTTTGCACAGGCTAATGATCCTATGGAGGCAATGACTGGCTGCAGTCTGTTGAGAAGCTTGCTATTGTTCAATGCAGTGATTGGGAGAAGGTTCTCCTCGCATCACACCAACTGAAGGGAGTAGCCGCTGATTGGTGGGAAACTCTTTGTAATGCTCATGCCAACCAGGAGTCAATTACTTACGCTGAATTCAAAAAAAGTTTCCGCTCTCACTATGTCTCTGAAGGAGTCATGATCCTTAAAAGGCAGGGGTTTGAAAGTCTCAGGAAAGGGAGGAAGAGCGTGAATGAGTACCTCAACAAGTTTCACGCAACTGTCAAGGTATGCTCCAGAGGACGTTAACTCGGATCAAAGGAAGCAATCCATGTTCATGAGAGGACTAACCAATGAAATTCAAGTCCAACTGCTCAACAATGATTATGCAAACTTCCAGAAGCTTGTTGACAAAGCTATAGTGGTGGAGAGCAAGATCCATGAGATTGAACAAGAAGGCAAGTGGAAGATGCCATATCAAGGACAGCCACAAGGAAGTAATGTACGTCCCGCATCATGCCACCTGCTGCACCATACTATGGCTCGTCTGCTTCTACTTTCCGCCCTGCAAATCCACCTCGCTCTACTCAGCCCCTGCAGCAACGCCTTGTTATGAATGCACCCCGTTTTCCTATGCTACCTGCACCCCATCCTAACATGGGCGCCTATGCTCAAAATCATCCTCGCCCCAACCTTCTTGGTGACATTGGCAACAAGGCATGCTTTTTATGCGGAGAGTCGGGACAATTTGCATATCAGTGCCCCAAGAAAGGCCTTGGACAGCCGAGCAATGTACCCAAGCATAACCCACGGCCGAATGGAGGAGCAACACAAGGCAACCGTGAATAGCAAAACTTTGCTCGTGGCCATGTGAATCACGTCTCGTCTTCGGAAGCACAACAAGCTAAGGACGTTGTGATTGGTATGTTTCTCGCCAACTCCAACCCAGCCACTGTTTTATTCGATTCTGGAGCACCGCATTCTTTCATCTCATCCAAGTATGTTGCCAAGTATAACCTGCCCATATCCCACATGAAACAAACTATGTTGGTTAATTCTCCTAGTGGAGAGATGATGACTAATATAGTGTGTCCGAAAGTAAGCCTTAAAATAAGGGGATAGACTTTCTTGCCAACCTTATCGTCTTGGATTCCCATAGGATTGATATAATACTTGGAATATACTGGTTAAGCAAGTACAAAGGAGTGATTCAATGTGCTAAGAGAATCGTGCAGTTGACGAGTGATCACGGTACTCGTATTGAGTTCGAGGCAACCCAACCTGCAACCGAAAAGGCAATGCTGAACCACGTGGAAGAAGTGACATTGGAAAGCATTCCATTGGTTCAAGAATATTCATACGTGTTTCCGGAGGAACCGCCAGGTATGCCACCTGACCGGAACATCAAGTTTGCCATTGATTTAGTACCCGGAACTACACCTATAGCTAAGAGGCCACATAGAATGCCTGCTAATGCATTAGCGGGGTTCAAGAAACAAATTAAGGAGCAACTAGATAAGGGTTTTATACGCTAAAGCTCATCACCGTGGGGAGCCCTTGTGCTCTTCATAGACAAGAAGGATGGAACCCAAAGGATGTGCGTAGACTATAGGTCTCAACGAAGTGACGATTAAGATTAAGTACCCGCTGCCCCACATAGAGGACTTGTTCGATCAAATGAAAGGCGCCCGGATTTTCTCTAAGATTGATCTTCGGTCGGGATACTTCCAGATGAAGATTAAACCCTCCGACATACCCAAGACAGTTTTTTGAAAACGGTATGGTTCGTACGAATACACCGTCATGTCATTTGGGTTGACAAAATGCACCCGCATAATTTATGTACCTCATGAATAAGGTCTTCATGGATTACTTGGACAAGTTCGTCGTAGTTTTCATCGACGACATCAGGGTGTATTCAAAAAGCGAGCAAGAACATGAGGAACACTTGAGACTGACATTGCAGAAACTGCGAGAGTATCAATTATATGCCAAGTTCAGCAAGTGTCAACTTGGCTAAAGGATATATCATTCTTAGGCTACATCATCTTCGAAGGAGGAGTATCGGTTGATCCCGGAAAAGTGAGGGATGTTTTGAAGTGGAACCCACCGCAGAATGTGAGGGACATTCGTAGTTTCCTTGGGATGGTTGGATACTACTGCCGGTTCATCAAGGATTTCTCCAAAATAGCGAAGCCTATGACTGAATTGCTGATTAAAGGGAAAGCATTTCAGTGTACACAAGCGTGTCAATACAGATTTGAGGAGTTAAAGAAGAGATTGACAATAGCACCGGTTTTGGTATTGCCTGACATGAGCAAGATTCTCGATATATATTGTGACACCTAAAGACAGGGTCTTGGATTTGTCCTTATGCAAGAAGGCCAAGTGGTAGCCTATGCATCAAAGCAATTAAATAAACATGAGCTGAACTACCCTACGCACGATCTGGAACTCGCAGCCGTGGTACATGCCTTGAAGATTTTGTCGCATTCCATCCCCGGTCACCGATGTGAAATTTATACGGATCACAAAAGCCTCAAGTATATATTCACGCAAACGGATCTGAATTTGAAGCAATGTTGATGGCTGGAACTCATATGGATTATGATGTAAGAATCAACTATCACCCCGGGAAAGCCAATGTAGTAGCAGATGCGTTGAACCAAAAGGGAGCATGTCACCAACTCACGGTTCAGGAGCTTCCACCCGAGCTACGTAAGGAGTTTGAACGGTTACCTATAGGGTTCTTGAACGAGATGGAGGTGATAGAACTAAACTCAACGCTGGAACAAGAGATACGATATGGCCAAGCAACGGATGAGGAGATAAATAAAATCAAGGAAAGAATCTGACAAGGAATAGACAAGGATTTCAAGGAAGATGAGAATGGCACGCTTTGGTTAGGAAAAAGGATTTGTGTGCCTAACGTGAAACGCATCCATGACGCGCTACTAAAAGAGGCACATGACTCGCCTTATTCCATACATTCCGACTGTACGAAGACGTATAAGGACCTTAAAACTTGCTATTGGTGGGATGGTATGACAAGGGACATCGCTGAATATGTTGCCCGATGAGACATATGCAAAAGAGTGAAGGCCGAACATCAAAGACCCACTGGATTACTGCAGCTATTGGAACTACCCGAGTGGAAGTGAGAAGAAATCAGTATGGATTTCATAGTCGGATTGCCCCGTACTCAGTCTGGTTATGACTCTATTTGGGTTATCATGGACCGGTTGACGAAATCAGCCCACTTCATTCCTGTTAGGACCAAGTACACCGTGGCGCATTTAGCCGAGCTGTCTATGGAGCATATCGTATGTCGTCATGGAGATCCGAAGTGGATAGTTTCAGATCGGGGTTCTCAATTTACCTCTAGGTTCCGGAAAAAGCTGCATGAAGCTATGGGTACAAGGTTCAATTTCAGCTCTGCGTATCACCCACAAACCGATGGGCAAACCGAGAGGACAAATCAGATATTGGAAGACATCTTGAGAGCTTGTGCCTTGAAACAAGGGCGTAGTGGGGACAAGAGCTTGCCGTATGCTGAGTTCTTGTACAACAATAGTTACCGAGCCAGCTTGAAAATGTCACCTTTCGGGGCACTGTACAGTAGACGGTGTAGAACATCCCTGTTCTGGAATGAGATGGGAGAAAACCAAGTACTTGGACCCAAAGTACTTCAGGACACCGAGAAGCAAGTCCAAACAATACGTGAAAACCTGAAGGCTGCTTAGTCACGACAAAAAGGCTACGCGGACAATAGGCAAAGGAGTCTGACCTTCGAAGTCGGAGACTTCGTGTATCTTAAGGTGTCGCCTATCTGAGGCCGACGATGATTGAACGCCAAAGGCAAGCCAGCACATCGCTACATCGGGCCGTTCAAGATTGTGGGCAAGCAAGGAGAGGTAGCATATAAACTAGAGCTGCCGACACACCTCTCTGACGTGCACGACATATTTCACGTATCTCATCTAAAGAAGTGCCTAAGAGTGCCTGAAGAACAAGTGCCAATAGACGAGTTAGAACTCCAGGAGGATCTGACCTACGCGGAACACCCACTCAAAATCCTGGACATAAAGGAAAGAGTCACGAGGAACAAGGTAATCCGTTGGTGCAAAGTACACTGGAGCCATCACACGGAAGCCGAAGCTACATGGGAGCGTGAAGAAGACCTCAAGATGGAATTCCCACATCTTTTCTCCACTCTATCGAATCATGATGCATTGCATCCATTCTCATGTAGAGATCACTTAAAAAGGGAAAGAAATTGGATAGTACCCTGGCCGCACCTCCATAAATCAAATCCCCCTAGCCGCACCATAGATATAAATCTTCTAGAAGAATCATGGGGATAAAAGTTTCTAGAAGAATCATGGAGATAAAGCTTCTAGAGGAATCTTGGAGATAAAGCTTCTAGAACAATCTTGGAGATAGACCTTAGAGATAAAGCTTCTAGAAGAATCTTAGAGATAAACCTTAGAGATAATGCTTCTAGATGAAACTTAGAGATAAAGCTTCTAGATAATCTTAGAGATAGAGCTTGGAGGTAAAGTCTTGGAGATAAAACGCCCTGGCTGGCCGCACCTCTTAGGGATAGAGTCCTTCTCTTCCAAACTGAGTAGGAGATTGCATCTCTTGGAGATAGAGTCCTTCTCCTCCTCCAAACTGAGTGGGACATCTTCCCCCTTACAAATACAACATTCCCTGGCCGCCACCCCTGCAAAAACAAAGCCTGTCGCCCTTGCTGCCAAGCTCTGGTCGCCACCCCTCTGCTTCCACCTTGGCCACCGTCGAAGCTCTGCCCTGCCTCGCTGTCTCCGGAGAAGAAGACCCATGCTGCCTTGCCCTGGCTGCAGCCCTATCTTGTCCCAAAAAAAAAGCTCCAGCTGCTGCCATTGCAAGGAGAAGGGCAGCCGCAAGGAGGAGAGGAGGAACAAGAGAGGTAGGTCCCCGTCACCCCTCTCTTACCACGTCGCTCTGTTGCTACGAACCCCGTTTCTCCACACCCTGCGAGCAGGAGCTACTGCACATATGTAGATCACGCTCCGGTCTATGTTTTGACTCTACCTGAGCCAGGATCATAGCCACGTCCACACTTATTTCCAGCAGCACCATTCATCATAAAACCCCATGAAAGCTTACTAGAACTCGCAAGAACACATGCAAACTGATCGTTATAGGCTGCACTATAGGATTTGCATGCATTCACATCATCACATCCTGAGTAAAACTTGTGCATGATATTGATTGCTGTATTGTTTGTATGTATGTGGTCGTGAGTAGAAGAACCCACTCAAGACGCCGTCTACGAGGACTTTCAGCACCAAGACTTCGAGACAATTGAGCAACACACACTGAAGGAGCAAGGCAAGTGCCCCTTGACCATATCGAACCTATGTTTTTTAACTGTTTTGTTTGTGAAAATTGCATGCTTGTATCAACTTGATGGGAAACCCTTTAGTAGGAGTTTACTAGTTTTGTTAGCCAACCTTGTTGCTGAGGAACATGTTGAGCTGGGTATGGTCGATTTTCTCTTTTGCTTCGCTTAACTTACGGTATTAGGGAAAACTGAAATAAACTTCTTAGATAATGTATTCATAAAGATTAATGATGATGAGAACATGATGATGTTAATGAGCATGGAATCAGGGAGATCTAGGCAAGCTTGGTTTGTGGTTATGCTGAATGATATGGTTGTTTGCTTGGCTTAGATCTAAGAACCGGTTCATGTGAAAACATGCCAGGAAAACAGTGCCACCACAAGGCCAAACATGGGTGCGGCTTAGCTGACTAATTAGGTGTGTTGCTAGCTTGTTATGGACCATTCGATTGCGGGGGGAATGGGGGTCGAGGAGGAATGCCCTGAGAACTGCATGGCGCACGAGGGGGCTGTGGGTGGGAGAATGGAGATTCAAGCCTGTCAGTGAAACCTCAGTGGGTCCGTACATTCTAGTAGCCCCTTTGTGAAGGCTGTTCTGTGATCTCTTGGCCAAACATCGACGGTTGTGTAGTGGCAGAATCAAGGTTTTCTCTAGTCACCGATGGGTGACGAAATCACGAACATGTGGGTAAAGTGGTGCCACCTCTGCAGAGTGTAAAACTATCATGACAGCCGTGCTTCTGCTTACAAGCACCTGGCCAACTTCCATGATTAGAGGGAAAACATGGGATGGTTATTTGGGCATGGTTATGTTATGTTTGGTCATAAACATGAGATTGGATTCGGATATGTGAATATGCATTGATCACAAGAAAATGTGACTATGAGATAGCTTGAGAATGAGACTTTGCTGGTTAAGATGAATAAATGATGAAATATGATGGTGTTGATGATGATGATTTACTTGGATATGAAGGGAATTAACAAACCTAGAGATAGTTGGCGGTTTTCTATCATGATTGTGATATAAAATTTGCTTGCTGCAAATGAACTTTTATCTCCTACCTTGTTTTAAGCTACATGTCATACTTTTCCGCACTTGCTGAGTATGATATGTACTCACCCTTGAATTCCCACAAATAATTCAGCTACAGGAGAAGAGTACTTCGAGGAGCAGGTGGAGTACTAGGCATGCGCACTACCGTCAACATGCCTGTGGAGTTGAAGTTGGAGCCCCATCGTCTTTAGTTTATTTCCCGCTGTCATTTCGAGTCTTCCGCTGCATAATAAGTTAGATACTCAAGACTGGGACTTTGGGTTATTGTAATAAAGTACTTAAGCACTATTTGTAACGTGGTTATATTCTGAAATTCAGTTTGTGATGGATCTGTGTATGTGTGATAAACATCCTGGGCACACATACGCATCACTTGGTTTATTCTCGGAACCAGGTGCCACAGGTAATTAATTACTATTTCTGATGTGGTTAAATTCTGAAAACCGTTTGTTATGTACTCGTGTATGTGTGATAAACATCATGGGCACACATACGCTTCACTTGGTTCATTTTTTGGGAACCGGGTGTCACAAATTGGTACTAGAGCCATGTTGACCGTAGAATGCAAGCCTAGGTAGAATGGACACTCTGAAACACATAGAAACACCCCTCTAAAATGTTATTTTCAAAAATTGCTTGCTGCTGCTTTTACATTGTCAATTCAGCCACCGCAAAGTGCTATTTTCTGCTGGGTTTTGCATCACAAATTCCAGCTATGTTCATGTGCTTGCTGCTGCATTTTATTTTTTCAATTCCAGCTGCTGTGTTTTCCCCTTTCCTTCTTTTATTTTGGACAGCCGCACTGTCGGTACCTTGCAGGCCGGGTACCCCCACGTGAAGGGTAAAAGACAGCCCAGGCCCTGCCTCACTGCTGAGGTGAGCGCCAGTATAGCCACGTGTCCTTGGCCCCAAGGTCAGCTTCAGGGCTGCTACGTGTGCTTGGGCTATGAAGCCGACGCGTGCCCTTGGCTCCGGCCCAAACCTCTCTGCTGAGGTGAGGTCCGGGGCTGCAACGTGTCGGAGGGCTCTGAACCTCCTCCCTGCTGAGGAGGGCTCCGGAGTCGACACGTGCCCTGGGCTCCGGTCCGAGCCTCCCCGCTGAGATGATGTCACACCCGGTTTTTCCGAAGAACAACCAAGTGAATATCACATGTATGCCAGGATCATTTTCTCATACATGTGATGACAAATAGTGAAGCATCATTTATTACAAGCCAGGTGTCGAATATAAGTAAGTCTTACATAGTAAATGTCTCGATGGACAATAATAAGTTCATCACAAGTAAATAAACTAGCAGCGGAATATTATTCTCTTAGGGCTCCATCACAGGCGTTGCCCGGGGGTCTTCATGAACCTAAAATCCTTCCTCGGATCCAAAATCTTGGTCATTATACACCACCTCATTATCTTGACCTGAGCAGCAATATAAACCAACAAATATGCAAGGTTGAGTACCAATGGTACTCAGCAAGTGTGGCAAAATTATATCATGCATGGCTAGAACAAGGAGAGGTTGAACTCATGGTTAATGCACTACGCAATTCATACCTATCACCTTAGCTTATTAAGCACCTACATTACTACACAGGTGAAATGGTCCCAATCTCCCATCCCATCATCATAATCCAATAACCATAACATCATTTCCAATGTTAAGCTCCCCGCTTAACTTCCAAAACCATTAATCCTCTAATCATGAATAAGTCCAGGCCGCTCTTAACCGTGAGCACGGCTGTCAAGACAGTTTTGACTCTGCAGAGTTTGTACCACTGTACTCACAAGTAGTGATTTCATCCCCCGTTGCCGGGTGGACTAAAAGAACCTCCATTATGCCAGTGGCTACGATCCACATTCACACTTCCCAGGTGTGTAGCCAGGAGATCACTACGAAGCCTTTACAAAGGTATTCCCGACGAGCGTGGGCCCACTGAGGTTTCACCCCTAACAGCATACAAGAGGCTCCAACCCCGCTGCAGTGGCCCCCTCTTGAGCCTTGCGGTTCATATGGTAGTCCAGCTGACACCTACTCGCCGCACCATCCAACACACCCATACTACGCCGGGGAATACACCTAATTAATTGGCCAAGCTGCCCCATCTCAGCATGTGGTTGGCACTGTAAAGCCGGGTTACATGCTCCATGAACCGGTCCTTAGGATCCAGGCAAGTACTAAACACAAACCCAAGTCTCGTGCACCCAGCACACAACCAAAACATCCAACATGCCTTGATCCCTACCTCTACATAACTCACATTAGCTCATTCAAGAGTATGGTAATATAAACTGATGATCTCATTTCCCAAATATCCCATTCTAAGCATGGCTAAGCAAATGCATGTAAATAAATGACATGACAAATTAAATCCCAACCCAAGCTACAAGGAAACAAGGTAATGCAATTCTAGGGAAACTTTCCTAGCATGGGTTTCATATTTCATTTGACAATGCAAATAATTCTATCTACACATCCTAGCATAGGATCAAAGTGGTCAAGGACACTTGCCTCCTTCTTGCTGCTCTTGAAATGGGTAGTCCTGATCTTGGAAATGAATAACTTGTTCTTGAACAGGTTCTACTTCATACCATCACACATAGCAAAAGAAAAACAACAATCCATAAGACATAATTCACACTTACACTTCATACAACCCACACATTCACATTTATGAAATTCATTCACCATTATATGTGTTGTGGTTACTTTGTGTGTGTTAAGTTGTGGCTTGCATGCACTTTTAACCATGTATGTATGATTCCTACTTTTGTGTCCACATTTATACTTGCATACAATGTGCCTTCACAATTTCTATCAACCCTAAACTGAATTCTTTGGATTTTAGAAACTCCATTTATCATTTACTAGTTGCTATATTTTCAGATTTATATTCCTATGCATAATTGTGTATTTTATTATGAAATTAGTAATACACATCATCTAAACAGTATAGGTTCTGGTCCTAAATGATTTAATAACATCTTTTGACCTTGGCTTCTGATGTAGACCATTTCATAATTATTTTCCCTATTTTTCTATAACTATTCTTTACTTAAAAATGTGTCCCTATACTAATAAATGTGAATAATAGATGAAACAGATTTATTTCAGCCCAAAAATATACTTTTATCTCACTCCAAAGTTTTCTAAGTACTGAGAAAGTTTTTAATTAATTTTGACAATTATGTTTGTCCCCCTTTTTAATTTTTAAACACTAGTTACATATTCAATTTTGTAAATTAAATACTAAACAGGGTTAAAAAGTAAACTCACCCCATTACAGGGTCTATAATATTATTTTCATAATTTCCAGGGGTCTAGCTACACTTATCAGAGGTGTTTTCCTAATTTTTATTAAGTCCAGGGGCTAAAACTGATTTTTAAATGAATTTACATGATTTTCTGGAGTTCCAGGGGCTAGATCTGAAGTTTCCGGGGCTAGCTCTCAATTCCAGAGAACCCCAGGGGGTAGCACGTAAGAATTCCAGTCTTTATAACGCGGGGCTGACGTGGACCGTCCGATTTTAAACCGACGGCTGAGATTATAACATCGAACCGGTACGCGGGGATTTAAACCCTACCGTGCGATTTAAAATAAACGGCGCACAAGCGGCCACGTCGCTCTGATCGAGCGCGGGCGGCGCTGCCGGCGGCGCACGGCGGCGGGAAGCGGCGATCTCGCCGGAAAGTTTCGGATCCTCGAGAATTCTGCCTAGAACTGTGATCTTATGGCATAGATCGGTAGAGGGGAGGTCAGGGATCTCACCTCGGGGGTTTTCTCGAGCTCGGGGGTCCTGGAAACTGCTCGGCGGCGAGGTCCGAGGCAAAACCACGGCGAAGCTCGTCGGCGCTAAGTTTACACCGTAAGTCTTCGGGTTTTCTGCACCTGCAAAGTTCCCCGGAGGCGGTGGATCAAGACCAGCGAGTTAGATCATGGTTTTCGAGCTTAGATCGGCCAGAATTCACCGGCGAAGTCTCGGTGCTCACCGGAGTGAAAATCGGCGATCGCGTGGGAAAAACTGATCGGATCGGGGGTTTTTATAGCCGGGGGAGGGCGGTGGGTCTGTTGTGATCGAGTTGGAGTCCTCTGGGATCAGAATTCGGGCGACGGGACGCGGTTTTCCGGTCGGTTGCGATTTCGCGCGCTCGGGGGAAAAGTCCGGGGTCGCGGGGCTCGGGGTTAGGGATGACAGGCGGGTCCCACTCGTCGGTGAGAGGCAGCGCGGCGCGCGCGGGGGCGGGCTGGCACGGGAGTAGCTGGGCCGGCTGGCGGGTTTCGGCCCACTGGCCAGTTTTTTTCCCGTTTTCCTTTTTCTTTTTCCATTTCTTTTCTGTTTTGAGTATAATTTGAATTCCAGTTTGAATTTGAATTTTTGCAAAACATGCAACACGTCCAAAAATTTCTAAATTCCCCTCTGAACATGGTTTAAAGTTTTGAATCAAAATTTGGGGTGTTACAGCTCTACCCCCCTTAAAAGAAATCTCGTCCTCGAGATTGGTGTTTCTAAGAAAACAATTCCGGAAATTGTGCCTTGAGCTCATCTTCCCGTTCCCAGGTAGCTTCCTCTTCTGAGTGATGCTTCCACTGCACCTTGCACATCCGGATTCTCTTGTTTCTGGTGATGCGTTCCATTGTCTCCAAAATCTTGTATGGTTGCTCGGCATAAGACAAATCTTCAGCTACATCCACTTCATTCATGGGTAACACCTCCTCAGGCGTCCTCAGGCATTTCTTGAGTTGTGACACATGGAATACATCGTGTACATCCGATAGATGAACCGGTAACTCTAGTTGGTACGCCACTTCGCCTTTTCTTTCCAAAACTTGAAAGGGTCCGATGTATCGAGATGACAACTTCCCTTTCACTTTGAACCAACGAAGTCCTCTGATAGGGGACACCTTGAGATAAACATAGTCTCCCACGTTGAAAACGAGCTCTCTTCTTCGTACATCAGCATAACTCTTCTGACGTGTTTGTGCTATCCTCAAGTTGTTGCGAATCTCCCTCACCTTCGCCTCGGCTTCTTGTAGCACTTCTGGACCAAACACTTTACTTTCTCCTGTTTGGTTCCAAAATAGGGGAGTTCTGCACTTCCTTCCATACAAAGCTTCAAACGGTGACATCTTCATACTAGCTTGATAGCTGTTGTTATAGGAAAACTCCGCATACGGTAAGTTCTTGTCCCAACTCCTATTGTTTTTTAGTGCACATGCCCTTAACATATCTTCAAGGATCTGATTGATTCTCTCCGTCTGCCCGTCAGTTTGGGGATGATAGGCAGAGCTGAAGTTCAGATGGGTTCCCATGGTTTCATGCAGCTTTTGCCAAAACCTCGAGGTGAACTGTGTCCCTCAGTCCGACACTATCTTCTTTGGCACTCCATGGTAACACACAATCCTTGACATGTACAATTCTGCCAATTTGGATCCGCTGTAGCTTTCTTTCACAGGAATGAAATGAGCTACCTTAGTTAGCCTATCAATGATGACCCATATTGAATCATACCCTGATTGGGTCCTAGGCAATCCCACGACGAAATCCATGCTGATTTCTTCCCATTTCCATTCAGGTACTTTGAGTGGTTGCAATAATCCCGCGGGTCGTTGATGTTCTGCTTTCACCAACTGACATGTGTCACATAGGGCAACATGTTCCGCGACATCTCGCTTCATGCCATACCACCAATACCTGCTTTTGAGGTCCTGGTACATCTTCGTACTCCCAGGATGAATGGAATAGTCGGAATCGTGAGCCTCCTTCAAAATTAATTCACGGATCTCTTTTAATTCTGGCACACAGATCCTTTTCCCGTGCCACACCGTTCCCTGTTCATCCTCTCTAAAACCAGGAGCTTTATTTTCCTTAATGAGCTGTCTGATCTCTTGTATCTTTTCATCATTCTTTTGGCCCTCGCGTATGTCTTGCTCGAGTGTGGAGTCCACTTCCATGGCGATGGCTTCACCACTATTTACTAGACATAGATTGAGCCTTATAATTTCGTCCTTCAATTCCGCGGGCATGTCCTTCAAGCTCAACTTATTGACCTGCACTTTCCGACTCAAAGCATCGGCCACGACGTTTGCTTTCCCAGGATGATAGTTGATGCCCACATCAAAGTCATTGATTAGCTCTAACCATCTCCTTTGTCGGAGGTTGAGATCTGGCTGTGTGAATATGTACTTCAAACTCTTATGATCCGTATATATCTCTGTCCTCTTCCCCATCAAATAGTGCCGCCAAATTTTCAACGCGTGTACCACTGCAGCTAGTTCTAGATCATGTGTAGGATAGTTCTTCTCGTGCTTCCGAAGCTGCCGGGATGCATAAGCCACGACATGTCCTTCTTGCATGAGAACACATCCCAACCCATTTCCAGAGGCATCGCAGTACACTGTGAAATTCTTCTGCATATCTGGCATAACCAACACTGGGGCTGTTGTCAATCTCTTCTTTAGCTCCTGAAAGCTTGTCTCGCACTGTGGCGTCCAGGTGAATGTGATTCCCTTCTCCAACAGTTTTTTGAGAGGTCTCGAGATCTTGGAGAATCCCTCAATAAACCGTCGATAGTATCCAGCCAATCCCAAAAAGCTTCGAACTTCCCCGACATTTTCAGGGGTTTTCCACTTCTGGATATCCTCGATTTTGGCGGGATCTACGGAGATTCCTCCCTCCGAGATTATATGTCCTAAAAAGGGAACTCTCTTCAGCCAAAACTCACACTTGCTCAACTTGGCATATAGTTGGTGTTCTCTCAACCTCTGTAACACCAACCTTAGATGTTTCTCATGTTCTTCTTCATCTTTGGAGAAGACGAGAATATCATCTATGAAAACCACCACAAATTTGTCCAGATATTCCATGAATACCTTGTTCATGAGGTACATGAAATATGCCGGGGCATTGGTTAGCCCGAAAGGCATGACAGTGTATTCATACAGTCCGTACCGAGATACGAAAGCTGTCTTGGGAATATCAGATTGCCTTATCTTGAGTTGGTGGTACCCCGACCTGAGATCAATTTTCGAGAACACACAAGCTCCCCTCAACTAATCAAACAAGTCTTCAATGCGGGGTAATGGGTACTTGCTCTTAATGGTTACCTCATTCAAGGCACGGTAATCCACGCATAACCTTTGGGTTCCGTCCTTCTTAGGCACAAATATCACCGGAGCTCCCCAGGGTGAGGAACTAGGGCGAATATACCCCTTCTCCGTCAATTCTCTCAAATGATCCTTGAGCTCTTCTAGCTGCTTGGAGTCCATTCGATAAGGTCTCTTGTATATTGGGGCTGTTCCCGGTACTAGCTCAATTGCGAATTCCACGTCACGGTCGGGAGGCATACCTGGCAATTCCTCCGGAAAACATCTGGATATTCCCTGATAGTCCTGATTTCCTCAACTTTCACCTCCACTTGATTTAATTTAATGTCCCTCCTAGGCTCGTGTATCGTTATGAACTTTACTCTTGTGCCATTGGGGTGAGTTAGTTCCACCGTTCTGGTCGAACAATGGATGATTCCTTTATGTTTGGTCAACCAATCCATACCCAAAATAATATCTATCCCTTGTGAATCTATCACTATGAGGTTAGCAGTAAATAATACCCCATTAATGTCTAGGCTCACTTTGGGACACACTTGTCTTGTCCTTATTTCTCCACCTGGAGAGTTTACGGCTAGCATATGGTTCATTTGTGTGGTTGCTAGGTCATGCTTCTTAACAAACCCTTTAGCAATGAACGAGTGGGTAGCACCAGAATCAAACAGCAGAGTTGCAAGGTGTAAATTGGCAGGAAACTTACCAACTACCACGTCGGATGCCTCTTGTGCTTCCTCCATAGTGACGTGGTTCACCCGTCCTCTCACTACATTCTGCTGTTGTGGCGGCGCAGGCTTCTTCTTTGGGCATTTATGGGCGTAGTGCCCCACTTCACCACAGCTGAAACATTGCACCCCAATCTTAGATGCTTGGCCCTTGTTGTCTTGGGGTTGGTTTGGGGGTCCTTGCACTGCTGGTCGAGGTGGATATGCGGGGCGAGGCTGCTGCACAAACTGACGTGGCGGCTGTGCTGGTGCCGCGGGAGGCCTGTAGTTTGGGTTGTACCCTCTTGGTGCTGAATAGGGTACCGCAGCACGGCTCGTCTGCCCCGTAGGTTGCTGCATCATACGTGGGCGGGTGTTGCTCCCTGAGGCTTGATGTGACCACCCCGCCTTCCTCTTATTCTCATTTTCTAGGGCCTTTAGCTTCCTTTCCACCACAAATGCTCTGTCCACCATCTTTTGAAAGCTTTCATACTCATTGGAGGACATGGCACACTGCATCTCTGCGGTAAGTCCTTCCACGAAACAATCTTGTTTCTGCTCATCAGTCTCGATGTCTCGTGGAGCATAACGGGATAGTTGAGTAAATTTAGTGAGGTATTCCCTCACCTTCATGTTTCCCTGCTGCAGTCCCAGAAACTCTTTCCTCTTGTTTTTGAGTTCACCTCTTGGGATGTAGTGGTTGCGGAAGCTACGCTTGAACTCTTCCCAAGTGATGTTCTCAGGGTCATGATGGGCGGCCACGTAGGCGGTCCACCAATCAGCAGCAGGTCCATGCAATTGATGAGAGGCAAACAGCACCCTCTCATACCCTTGGCATTGTATTATCCTCATCTTACTTTCAATGGTCTTCAGCCAATCATCTGCCTCCAGAGGTTCAGCAGCACTTGCAAACTTTGGAGGTTGAGTTCCTAGAAACTCACTCAACCTTGGTTGGCGTGGTGCCGCTTGTGGAGGTGGAACTTGATGCAAGTTGGCCACCACTTGAGTCAAGTTCTGGATGAGCTGATTTTGATTCTCCAGCATTTGGTGGAGAGGATCAACTTCTTCACGGCGACCACCCCTGTCCTGGCCTCCAGAAAGATGAGGGTTGCATGCCTCATCATTGTTGTTGGCGGGGTTGGCAGCACATCCTTTTCCTCTTCCGGCCATCTGGCAGAATCAACAAATGTTAATTTGATACCATTTAGTATCATCTTACTACTTTCATTTGTTGGTACTTTAAGGTGTTGAGGCTTTGTTAAAATTTTACGAGGGTTTATATCTCACACCAAATAAATGTACTATTATTTCCTGTGGGTTCACACACCAAAGCAAAACAATCTGAAGACGAGGCTGTGGACAATTGCTCATGGCTTCCACAACTCACGTCACACACCAAGCATCATCACACCATTAACTACGTAACGACTCGACTACTCGACCTCTTGCTAGCTAGGGGAAAGATTCTACACTACTCGTCCTCTTGAGCTGGCTCCTCGGAATCTTCCTCCTCATTTCGGCTACCCTCTGACTCTGCTTTGGGTGGAGAGGCTGCTGGTGGAGAAGTGCGATGACGCCTGATCGCTCGGCGGTCCGGGGAGTCAGGAGTCCATGGATCACTCACGGTGACACACAGTTCATTCCCATCTCCTCTTTCCCTCGCCTTTAAGCAAGCTCGCAGCAACGCCTCCGTTTCCTTCAGGGTGTCTCGGACATCCTGAAGCTCTTGTTGACACTCCTGCAGTCGAGTGCTGAGCATCGCAGCATCCTCCAAGCACAAGTCCATGTGCTCATGGGAAGTCCCTTGCTGCACCGGTGGGTATTTGTACTCCGTGGTACCACTCTCACGTTGGAGGACATACATGTACTCAGTTTTGTTCAAGTGGCGACGATAGATGTGACTCTGGCAGGTGATAGCCTCCCAGGTGACATCTTTCTCCGCGTCAACTTGTGTTGCTCGACAAGCTGGAGAGTGGTGAATCTTAAGCAGCTGATTCTCGTGTATAATCCTCATCTCCGAACTCCATTCTTCCCTCTTCTCACGGATGGTCCTGGTGGAGTTATAGTGGATGATCAGCTTGCCCGTATTGCCGGCGGCTTCGAGCATACGTCGAAGACGGCGCAACAAATCTCCTACTGCCAATCCGTAGGAAAGGTACGTCACGGGGCGACTCTCCTCTCTTTCGGCAAGGGCAACTACGGGAACTCTCCCTCCTGTGGACTTACGAGCGGTGCGAATCATGCGAACTATCTAAAAACAAAAGAATTTAAAATTAGGTTAGATAAATTCTCAAACAAAAATCCTATTTTGAATGAAAGTTGGGGTAAGATGAAGAAAATGACTCCTTTAATAACATTTTTCCACCCACACCTTGGAAAATAGTTTTTAAGAAAATAGGGCCCTTAACTACGTCCATTTCTACCTAGGTCCACGTTCCTACGGGCAACCTTGGCTCTGATACCACCTCTGTCACACCCGGTTTTTCCGAAGAACAACCAAGTGAATATCACATGTATGCCAGGATCATTTTCTCATACATGTGATGACAAATAGTGAAGCATCATTTATTACAAGCCAGGTGTCGAATATAAGTAAGTCTTACATAGTAAATGTCTCGATGGACAATAATAAGTTCATCACAAGTAAATAAACTAGCAGCGGAATATTATTCTCTTAGGGCTCCATCACAGGCGTTGCCCGGGGGTCTTCATGAACCTAAAATCCTTCCTCGGATCCAAAATCTTGGTCATTATACACCACCTCATTATCTTGACCTGAGCAGCAATATAAACCAACAAATATGCAAGGTTGAGTACCAATGGTACTCAGCAAGTGTGGGAAAATTATATCATGCATGGCTAGAACAAGGAGAGGTTGAACTCATGGTTAAAGCACTACGCAATTAATACCTATCACCTTAGCTTATTAAGCACCTACATTACTACACAGGTGAAATGGTCCCAATCTCCCATCCCATCATCATAATCCAATAACCATAACATCATTTCCAATGTTAAGCTCCCCGCTTAACTTCCAAAACCATTAATCCTCTAATCATGAATAAGTCCAGGCCGCTCTTAACCGTGAGCACGGCTGTCAAGACAGTTTTGACTCTGCAGAGTTTGTACCACTGTACCCACAAGTAGTGATTTCATCCCCCGTTGCCGGGTGGACTAAAAGAACCTCCATTATGCCAGTGGCTACGATCCACATTCACACTTCCCAGGTGTGTAGCCAGGAGATCACTACGAAGCCTTTACAAAGGTATTCCCGACGAGCGTGGGCCCACTGAGGTTTCACCCCTAACAGCATACAAGAGGCTCCAACCCCGCTGCAGTGGCCCCCTCTTGAGCCTTGCGGTTCATATGGTAGTCCAGCTGACACCTACTCTCCGCACCATCCAACACACCCATACTACGCCGGGGAATACACCTAATTAATTGGCCAAGCTGCCCCATCTCAGCATGTGGTTGGCACTGTAAAGCCGGGTTACATGCTCCATGAACCGGTCCTTAGGATCCAGGCAAGTACTAAACACAAACCCAAGTCTCGTGCACCCAGCACACAACCAAAACATCCAACTTGCCTTGATCCCTACCTCTACATAACTCACATTAGCTCATTCAAGAGTATGGTAATATAAACTGATGATCTCATTTCCCAAATATCCCATTCTAAGCATGGCTAAGCAAATTCATGTAAATAAATGACATGACAAATTAAATCCCAACCCAAGCTACAAGGAAACAAGGTAATGCAATTCTAGGGAAACTTTCCTAGCATGGGTTTCATATTTCATTTGACAATGCAAATAATTCTATCTACACATCCTAGCATAGGATCAAAGTGGTCAAGGACACTTGCCTCCTTCTTGCTGCTCTTGAAATGGGTAGTCCTGATCTTGGAAATGAATAACTTGTTCTTGAACAGGTTCTACTTCATACCATCACACATAGCAAAAGAAAAACAACAATCCATAAGACATAATTCATACTTACACTTCATACAACCCACACATTAACATTTATGAAATTCATTCACCATTATATGTGTTGTGGTTACTTTGTGTGTGTTAAGTTGTGGCTTGCATGCACTTTTAACCATGTATGTATGATTCCTACTTTTGTGTCCACATTTATACTTGCATACAATGTGCCTTCACAATTTCTATCAACCCTAAACTGAATTCTTTGGATTTTAGAAACTCCATTTATCATTTACTAGTTGCTATATTTTCAGATTTATATTCCTATGCATAATTGTGTATTTTATTATGAAATTAGTAATACACATCATCTAAACAGTATAGGTTCTGGTCCTAAATGATTTAATAACATCTTTTGACCTTGGCTTCTGATGTAGACCATTTCATAATTATTTTCCCTATTTTTCTATAACTATTCTTTACTTAAAAATGTGTCCCTATACTAATAAATGTGAATAATAGATGAAACAGATTTATTTCAGCCCAAAAATATACTTTTATCTCACTCCAAAGTTTTCTAAGTACTGAGAAAGTTTTTAATTAATTTTGACAATTATGTTTGTCCCCCTTTTTAATTTTTAAACACTAGTTACATATTCAATTTTCTAAATTAAATACTAAACAGGGTTAAAAAGTAAACTCACCCCATTACAGGGTCTATAATATTATTTTCATAATTTCCAGGGGTCTAGCTACACTTATCAGAGGTGTTTTCCTAATTTTTATTAAGTCCAGGGGCTAAAACTGATTTTTAAATGAATTTACATGATTTTCTGGAGTTCCAGGGGCTAGATCTGAAGTTTCCGGCGCTAGCTCTCAATTCCAGAGAACCCCAGGGGGTAGCACGTAAGAATTCCAGTCTTTATAACGCGGGGCTGACGTGGACCGTCCAATTTTAAACCGACGGCTGAGATTATAACATCGAACCGGTACGCGGGGATTTAAACCCTACCGTGCGATTTAAAATAAACGGCGCACAAGCGGCCACGTCGCTCTGATCGAGCGCGGGCGGCGCTGCCGGCGGCGCACGGCGGCGGGAAGCGGCGATCTCGCCGGAAAGTTTCGGATCCTCGAGAATTCTGCCTAGAACTGTGATCTTATGGCATAGATCGGTAGAGGGGAGGTCAGGGATCTCACATCGGGGGTTTTCTCGAGCTCGGGGGTCCTGGAAACTGCTCGGCGGCGAGGTCCGAGGCAAAACCACGGCGAAGCTCGTCGGCGCTGAGTTTACACCGTAAGTCTTCGGGTTTTCTGCACCTGCAAAGTTCCCCGGAGGCGGTGGATCAAGACCAGCGAGTTAGATCAGAGTTTCCGAGCTTAGATCGGCCAGAATTCACCGGCGAAGTCTCGGTGCTCACCGGAGTGAAAATCGGCGATCGCGTGGGAAAAACTGATCGGATCGGGGGTTTTTATAGCCGGGGGAGGGCGGTGGGTCTGTTGTGATCGAGTTGGAGTCCTCTGGGATCAGAATTGGGCGACGGGACGCGGTTTTCCGGTCGGTTGCGATTTCGCGCGCTCGGGGGAAAAGTCCGGGGTCGCGGGGCTCGGGGTTAGGGATGACAGGCGGGTCCCACTCATCGGTGAGAGGCAGCGCGGCGCGCGCGGGGGTGGGCTGGCGCGGGAGTAGCTGGGCCGGCTGGCGGGTTTCGGCCCACTGGCCAGTTTTTTTCCCGTTTTCCTTTTTCTTTTTCCATTTCTTTTCTGTTTTGAGTATAATTTGAATTCCAGTTTGAATTTGATTTTTTGCAAAACATGCAACACGTCCAAAAATTTCTAAATTCCCCTCTGAACATGGTTTAAAGTTTTGAATCAAAATTTGGGGTGTTACAGATGAGGTCCGGAGCTTCCATGTGTCGGTGGACTCTGAACCTCCTCCCTGCTGAGGAGGGCTCCGAAGCCGACACATGCCCTGGGATCCTGTCCAAGCCTCCCCTCTGAGGTATGGTCCGGAGCTGCCATATGTCTCTCGGCTCCGTACCCGTCGATGAGAGCTATGAAGCCACCACATGCCCCATGATCCGTCTTGGGCTATGGGTCCACGAAGTCAAGGAGGAAGTGCGCTGTCAGACCGCGTATTCATGGTTTGTGCCTTCCCCAGGAGCCCGGCGTACGGCGCACGCCCCTGTTCTCCGCACACTCACCATTACGGTGACAAGACAGGGCGGCGAGGCATGACAGCGGTACAATGCTGCCCAACGGCACTAAGTCACCGAAGCAGAACGAGAAGACGCGGTGACAAGACGGCATCTTCATCATCACCTGACACACGGATAGGGGCGCTCAGCATGCTAGGCGGCGGGACTTAACTCCCCCACCGACTACTCTATTCAGAGTATAAAACCCTAGATCATGTATAGGGTTCACATAGCTTCAGGGCCACCTGTCGGGCCCCAAGACACATTGTAACCACCTCGGCCTTGGACTATAAAAGGACCGGGGTGACCACCCGACAAAGGGTTCGCAACCCTGCACCCTCACACGCTCATACACTCAAGCAATTCAACAAACACTCCTGTGGACGTAGGGTTTTACACTCCGGTGGCCCAAGCCACGTAAATCTTGGTGTTCTCTCTCTCTCTCTCTCTCTCTCTCTCTCTCGTCTGATCGCTTAGGGATGCCAAGCCCCCACCAATCAGAGAACCTCCGTGGTCTGCTTCCATAGCAGGACGTGAGGAGTGTTGCAGATCACACTCCAACATTTGGCACACCAGGTAGGGGGGCTTTCCGTGCTCTCCACACGATCATGGTGGACGTTACCTCCCGTGGCGAGGATTCTCGCCCTACTCGTCCTTGTCTCCAGGCTGGAGACGACGAGGCCATCCCTGCTCTAGGGCGGGTGGGACTGGCCGAGCCGGTAACCAAATGGCCGGCACACTCTTCGTGATGTACGGGGGTTCTTCCGACGTCTCGTTACGGCAAGCCGTCAAGTCCCTGCATCAAGCAGTTAAGGCAGCTGCTCCAACCCCCGGGTCGGCGCTACATGGTAAGTGGATGGAGATGCCAATCAGCTTCGACGCCTCCGACTGCCCCAAGAACATGGCAGGCGCCGGGCAGATGCCTCTTCTCTTCGCCCCGACCATCTCCAACATGAAGCTCTACCACGTGCCGATCGATGACGGGGTGTCCCTTAGCGTTATCAGTCTCGTGGCCTTCAAAAAGCTGCAGATCCCTATGTCCCAGCTTACCCCCTCGAGGCCATTCTCGGGGATAGGTCGGGACCCAATTTTCCCGTGCGGTAGCCTCTCTCTCCCGGTAACGTCCGGGATGCCTGGGAACTACCGCACGGATAGCGTCGTCTTCGACGTTGCGGAGGTCAGCCTCCCCTTCAACGCTATAATTGGAAGACCCGCTCTGTACCGATTCATGGCAGTAGCCCACTACGGCTACCTGGTCCTGCAGATGCCATCCCTGAGAGGTGTCTTCAAGATCCGCAGAGACCACACTATGGCTGTCTTGTCACACCCGGTTTCTCCGAAGAACAACCGAGTGGATATCACATGTATGTCAGGATCATTTTCTCATACATGTGATGACAAATAGTGAAGCATCATTTATTACAAGCCAGGTGTCGAATATAAATAAGTCTTACATAGCATATGTCTCGATGGACGATAATAAGTTCATAACATTTAAATAAAATAGCAGTGGAATATTATTCTTGTGGGCTCCGTCACAGGCGTTGCCCGGGGGACTCCATGAACCTAGAATCCTTCCTCGGGTCTGAAGTCTTGATCATTAAACACCACATCACTTTCTTGACCTGAGCAGCAATATAAACCAACAAATATGCAAGGTTGAGTACCGAAGGTACTCAGCAAGTGTGGGAAAGTTATGTCATGCATGGCTAGAACAAGGAGAGGTTGAACACTTGGTTAAAGCACTACGCAATTAATACCTATCACCCTAGCTTATTAAGCACCTACATTACTACACAGGTGAAAATGGTCCCAATCTCCCAACCCATCATCATAATCAAATGACCATAACCTCAAATTCTAATGTTAAGCTCCCCGCTTAACATCCTCAACTTCCAAAGCCATAAATCCTCTAATCATGAATAAGTCCAAGCCGCTCTTGACCGTGAGCATGGCTGTCATGACAGTTTTGACTCTGCAGAGTTTGCATCACTGTACCCACATGTAGTGATTTCATCCCACGTTGCCGGGTGGACTAAAAGAACCTCCATTATGCCAGTGGCTACGAACCACATTCACACTTCCCAGGTGTGTAGCCAGGAGATCACTACGAAGCCTTTACAAAGGGATTCCCGACGAGCGTGGGCCCACTGAGGTTTCACCCCTAACAGCATACAAGAGGCTCCAACCCCGCTGCAGTGGCCCCCTCTTGAGCCTTGCGGTTCATATGGTAGTCCAGCTGACACCTATTCCCCGCACCATCCAACACACCCATACTACGCCGGGGATACACCTAATTATTGGCCAAGCTGCCCCATCTCAGCATGTGGTTGGCACGGTAAAGCCAGGTTACATGCTCCATGAACCGGTCCTTAGGATCCAGGCAAGTACTAAACACAAACCCGAGTCTCGTGCACCCAGCACCAACCAAAACATCCAACTTGCCTTGATCCCTACCTCTACATAACTCATAACATCTCATTCAAGAGTATGGTAAATAAACTGATGATCTCATATCCCAATTATCCCATTCTAAGCATGGCTAAGTACAAGTAATATGTGTGAATGACATAATAAAACAAATCCCAACCCAAGCTACAAGGAAACATGATAATGCAATTCTAGGGAAACATCCTAGCATGGGTTTCATATTTCAATTGACAATGCAAATAATTCTATCTACACATCCTAGCATAGGATCAAAGTGGTCAAGGACACTTGACTTCTTCCTGCTGCTCTGGGAATGGAAAATCTTGTTCTTGGAAAGGAAGAGCTTGCTCTGGGGCAGGTTCTACTCAGACCATCACACATAGCAAAAGAAAAACAACAATCCATAAGACATAGTTCACACCTTCACCTCATACAAACCACACATTCCCATTTATGAAAGCCATTCCCATTCCTATGTCTTGTGGTTACTCTATGTGTGTTGATTTTTGGGCTTACATGCACTTTTAAACATGTGCATATGATTTCTACTTTTGTATTCATATTTATGTTGCATACTATATATGAGTTTCCAATTTGAATAAATTCCTTATATTCAATTGATACACCTTTTAGCTACAAAGTGTGCATGGAGGGTATTTTCCTACTCCAAATGTGTCTTCAGACCTTCTACCAACCCTAAACTGAATTCTTTGGATTTTGGAAACTTCATTTATCATTTTCTAGTTATTCATACATAGCTTGTTATATTTTCAGATTTTTTCCTATGCCTAAATGTGAACTTTATTATGAAAATAGTAAGACACCTCATCTAAACAGAATAGGTTTTGGATCTAAAATATTAAATAATATATTTTTGAACTTCTCCTCTGATGTGAACTATTTTACATTTATTTTACTAATTTTCAGAATTATTCTCCACTTAAAAATGTGTCCCTATAACTAATAAATGTGAATAATCAATTAGACAGATTCATTTCAGCCAAAAATCTATTTTTATCTCACTCCAAAGTTTTCCAAGTACTAGGAAAGTTTTTAATTTGAATTTACAATGTGATTGTCCCATCTTTTAAATTTTAAATACTAAACACATATTCAAATTCCTAAATTTAATATCACATAGGGTTAAAAAGGTAAACTCACCCCACTACAGGGTCTATTATATTATTTTAAGAATTTCCAGGGGTCTAACTACACATAACAGAGGGTTTTTCCTAATTTTTATTAAGTCCAGAGGCTAAATCTGATTTTTTAAATGAATTTACATGATTTTCTGAAGTTCCAGGGGCTAGATCAGAAGTTTCCGGGGCTAGCTCGTATTTTCTGAGAACCCCAGGGGGTAGCGCGTAAGAATTCCGGCCTTTTATAACGCGGGGCTGACGTGGACCGTCCGATTTAAAACAGAAGGCTGAGATTATAACGTCGAACCGGTACGCGGGGATTTAAATTCTACCGTGCGATTTAAAATAGACGGCACACAAGCGGCCACGTCGCTCTGGTCGAGCGCGGGCGGCGCTGCCCGGCGGCGCACGGCGGCGGGAGGCGGCGATCTCACCAGAGAGTTTCGGATCTTCGTCAATTCTTCCTAGAACTGTGATTTTATGGCATAGATCGGTAGAGGGGAGGTCGGGGATCTCACCTCGGGTGTTTTCTTGAGCTCGGAGGTCCTGCAAAGCGGTCGGCGACGAGGTCCGAGGTGAATTCACGGCAAGGCTCGTCGGCGCTGTGTTTGAAGCGCAAACCACCGAGTTTTCTGCACCTGCGCGGTTCCCCGGAGGCGGTGGATCAAGATCAGCGCGTTAGATGAGAAATCCCGAGCGAAGATCGAGCGAAATTGGCCGGAGAAACTCGGGTTCTCACCGGGAAGAAAAACAGCCGATCGCGGGTGAAAATCGGGAAGATGCCGGTGTTTATATAGCCGGGGGAGGGCGGCGTTCGGTTGTGATCGAGTTTGCGTCGTCCAGGAACGAAATTCGGCTGGGATACACGAGGATCCGGGGCGGTTTCGATTCAGAGGTGAGAAGAGTCCGGCCGGCCGAGCGAGGGCGCGAGGAGGAAGAAGGGTTGGCAGGTCCCGCGTGTCAGTGGGAAAGAGGGGAGGGCGCGCGGCTGCGTGCTGGCGCGGGAATAAATGGGCTGGCTGGTGGGTTTCGGCCCACTGGCCGGGGGGTTTATTTTTTTCCTTTTCTTTTTCTTTTTCATTTCTGTTTTGAGTTTAATTTGAGTTCCAGTTTGAATTTGAATTTTTGCAACACATGCAATACGTCCAAAATTTTTTAAATTCCCCTCTTAACAGGATTTTGGGGTGTTACATGTCTCAGCGCTGGAAAAGCTCCAAGCATTGGCAGCTGCCCAGGGGGCTGCTTCCGTTCACGCAGAAGCTAGTCGGCCGCCTCCAAGCACGCATCTGCGAGAAACGACATCTGCACCCCGTGTGCAGCCCTCAGACGGCAAGGACGTACCAGTCAAGGTCGTCCAAGTCAGTCCTGATGCTGCCCAGACCACCCGAATCGTCAGGTGTCTAGGTAGCAAATAGGAAGACGCGCTATTCACCTTCCTCCGGGCCAATGTCAACATGTTTGCATGGCAACCGTCGGAAATGCTCGGGATCCCCAGGGAGGTGATTGAGCACCAACTGAAGATCTGCCCCGATGCCAGACTGGTCCAACAGAAGCCTTGGAAGCAATCCATCGAGCGGCAAAACTTCATCCTTGAAGAAATCAAGTTGCTTGATGCTGGATTCATATGAGAGGTCCACCATCCTTGATGGTTGGCCCACCCTGTTGTCATCCCCAAGGCCGGCGGGAAGCTTCGCATGTGCATCGACCACACCACCCTCAATAAGGCATGTCGAAAGGATCCGTTTCCTCTCCCCCGGATAGACCAAATAGTGTATTCTACATCCGGCTGTGATCTACTGTGTTTCCTAGATGCATATTCTTGTTTCCACAAAATATCCATGTCCAGGGAAGATGAAGAGCATACTCCCTTCATCACAGTAGATGGTCTATACTGCTATACGTCCATGCCTTATGGTCTTAAGAATGCCATTCCCAGTTTTGTATGTGCAATGCATAAAACATTTGGTAATCTCATTCATGACCTAGTAGAGGTGTATGTCAATGACATCGTAGTAATGGTCAAGTCGCAAGCATCTCTGCTTGTTAACCTAGCCTTAGTCTTGGACAGACTGTGTTCGACACACACGAAGTTGAACCCAGACATGTGTTTCTTTGGGGTCTCTGCTAGAAAGCTGCTCGGGTTCTTGGTCTCACACCGAGGGATCGAAGCTAACCCAGAGAAGATTAATTCAATAAAGTTGATGCGGCCCCCAGCCCGTATCAAAGATGTGCAGAAGCTTACCGGATGCTTGGCTGCGCTCAGTCGGTTTATCTCTAGACTGGCTGAGCGGGCTCTTCCGTCCTTCAAGCTTCTATGCAAATCTGGTCCATTCAAATGGACCGAGGAGGCAGATGAGGTGTTCCAGGAGCTGATGAAGTTCCTCATGACGCGCCCAATAATGGTCGCCCCGGAACAAGCCGAGCCTCTGCTGCTCTACATCGCCACCACAACTAAGGTCGTGAGCATGGTTCTGGTTGCTGAGTGGCCAGAATTCCATCGACTCAAGCCCCAGATAAGGCCCCTGCTGCTGTTGGTCTAGGGTCCCAGGTCTCAGACTCCGTAGGAGACCTGAGGGACGGGTAAATAGTCTCGTCCCAACCAATCGAACCTGCCGAGCAATGCATATCCCGGTCCGAGCTCCCGAAATGCAGTCGCAGACTCGGGAGCCTGGGGGTCCCGAGTCCCGGACCTCACCGAGAAGATATAGTCAGGTCTAAGCCAACTATATCGGACAACCAATGCACATCTGGATTCATGCTCCAAAAATGTAGTTCCCGACCCGGTAGCCAAGGGCCTCTGAGTCCCGGACTCCAACAAGAGGACACGTCGGACGCCTCCTGGATGGTTTGGAACATCCAGCGTCCGGTCTATTTCATCAGCGAGGTTCTCCACGATGCTAATACAAGATATATGGAGGTGCACAAGCTGCTCTATGCAGTCCCCGTTGCATCAAGGAAGCTGCACCACTACTTCCATGATCACAAGATCTCGGTGGTCACCTCGTACCCACTGAGAACCATCCTCCACAGCCCAAATGCAACTGGGAACGTTGCCAAATGGGCTGCAGAGTTGGCGGAGTTTGAGCTAGACTACTTACCGTGCCACGCGGTGAAAAGCCAGGCGTTAGCTGACTTCATGGCGCAGTGGACACCACCACTGTGCCACCCAGGGGACCACGACTTCAGTGGACCAGAGCCTAGAGCTCCAGTTTTCAGTGGGCCTTAATGGACTCACTTTCTGGACGACTGCTCGTGCAAGCAAGGTGCCAAAGCGGGGGTTCTGCTCCTTGCACCAACCGGAGAGCAGTTCAAGTGCATGGTGTGACTTGACTTCAAGGCGGCCATCAACATGGCAGAGTATGAGGCTCTCATCTTCGGGTTAATGACCACGCTGCCCCTTGGCGTCCAGCAGTTGTTGGTCAAGGGTGATTCTAAGCTGATCATCAAGCAAGTAAAGGGAGAGTGCTGCTGCAATGATCCACAGCTTGCATCCTATCTCCTCCAAGTACAGAAGTTGGAGAAGGACTTCTTATACTTGGATTTGTGCCATGTTCCCCACGCCAACAACACAATAGACGACAACCTGTCAACAAAGGCTTCCAGTTGGGCTCCGGTACCTGAGGGTGGTCTTTGAAAGGAAGTTGCTGCGACCAACTGCCTGTCTGACCAAACCAGGCGAAGGGGGCAGGACCAGCACTTCAAAGCTGGCGGTCCCGGCGGCCCTGCTACCATGGTGCCTGGCAAGGATCGTAAGCGTCACCGGGGACTCCATGCAACCCGGCGCTCAAGATCCAAGTGCTTAAGTAGGTCCCGACACATGGATCACGGAGATCCGAGACTACTTGAAAGACAATATCCTTCCTAATGAACGTGTATCCGCAGAACGGATTGCTCGGTTGGCTAAGAGATATGCGCTGGTAGAAGGGGATCTCTACAGGCGTGGCGCTAATGGCGTCCTATTGTGGTGTACAACCTAGGAGGAAGGCTGCGACTTGCTCGCAGAGATCCATGGAGAAGAGTGTGGGAACCATGCATCTTCTCCCACGGTGGTCGGTAAAGCCTTCTGGCATGGCTTTTACTGACTGACAGCTCTCCATGATGCCGTCGACCTGGTCAGGAAATGCAAGGCATGCCAGTTTCACGCCAAGCAGATCCACACACCGGCGCAGACGCTGCAGATGATCCCGCCCTCATGGCCCTTTGCTGTGTAGGGGCTGGACATCCTGGGGCCATTCCCTAGATCCGTTGGAGGGTGCTGGTACCTCTACGTCGTCGTAGACAAGTTTACCAAGTGGCCGGATGCCGCCTCTATAGTAACAATCAGTGACCAATCAACAGTCAAGTTCATCAAGTCGATCACCTGCCAGTTCAGGGTCCCGAACAGAATCATCACTGATAACAAGACCCAGTTCACCAGTGCAGTGTTCGAATACTACCGTGAAGACCTCGGCATCCAAGTTTGCTATGCTTCCGTTCCTCACCTAGAGAGCAATGGTCAAGTCGAGAGAGCAAACGCCGAGATACTTTGGGGACTAAAGACGCGCACCTATGACAGCTTGAAAACGCACGGTGCCAATTGGGTTGAAGAGCTTCTATGTGCACTGTGGGCTAGCCGAACATCCCTCAGTCGCGTGGCAGGGGAAACACCCTTCTTCCTGATGTATGGGGCTGAGGCCGTCCTGCCCCGAGGCTTATCCCGTGTTAAGAGTACGACGAAGCCACGCAGGACCAGCTTCGACATGAAGATATCGACCTTGTCAATGAGCGAGGGTGGCAAGTAGTTGTTGGAAATGCGTGATACCGTCAGGCGCTCCGGCATTATAAGCAGCGGTTCGTGCGGAGTAGGCAGCTCGAGGTGGGTGACCTGGTGCTTCAGTGAATACTTTCACGAGAAGGGGGGGCAAACTCTCCCCCAGCTGGGAAGGTCCCTTCCGAGTGACACAAGTATTCCACCCCGGGTGCGTCCGCCTAGCCACGGAGGATAGGGTACCTCTACCCAATCCATGGAACATAGAACACCTCCGTAGGTTCTATCCTTAGCACAGCGGTAGGGTTCTATTTTCTCTGTAAAGGTGTCATAGTGTCTAGGAACAACACTTAGAACAGCTAATCTCCAGAGGAGTCCTGCTACTCTTGTCATCTGGAGCGGGTCACTGCCTTCTTGTATGGCTTGTCTCCTCCTATGAGAGAAGCCTGGAAAGTGAAAATTGTGTCTTACCCTGCGTATCCTCCCTTTACAGTCCATGCTCACTTATGCATATCAACTGTAAATGGCATGTATGGAGCCTGTACTACAATGTTGTCCTAGGTCCCGTGGCACTGGATGGTGTCCACGCTGAAAGGTTAACGCCTGTGGGTGGTCTAGGATGTGCAGCCTGCTTAGCCTTGTTCCGTACCCTAAGCCTGCTGCACTTCCTCCCCTGAGCTACAACTGAGTACATGAGGGCTGGAAGGTACACACCTATGGACAATAAAGTAACCAGACCCCGGGCATCGCCACCTGTTCTTTTCGTGCTTTTTTCCATACTGCTCCGGCCGTGTGGCCAGTCACTTTTTCCTATGCTCAACCGTAGCAGGAGCTGTGCTATCCTTCTGCAGGCGGCTCTGCTTGAGGTACCAGTGGCGTAACCGGGATCCTTTGGTTGTCTCATTGCTTGGGGGCCTTATGGCACCAAAAGGCCTCTCCCTTGAAAGGCTTACGCCAGCGGGAGGTCCAGGGTGTGTAGCCTGCTTTGCCTGGTTCCGTACCCCAAGCCTACACACTCTGCCTCTCCAGAGCTACAGCTCAGTACCGGGGAACCGGATGGCTCATACCCCTCGACAAGGCCTTACCACAGCCCGAACGACCCATATCAAATTACCCAATCCCCACAGCTCAGCTAAGGACCATAAGCCGCAGCAAAACTAACAAACAGGAAATGGTGACCATAGAGCAGGACTACTCCTTTTTTCTGCCATGCCCGCAGGTCAGAAACAGGTCCTTGGCGTCCCGGACCTCCCAGGAGGCCCGATGCTGACGTCCTGCCTAATCTAGTGGAAGGTGCGCCCCAACTCAAGGTCCACATCTACCAGGGGGCCATCACAGTGAACCATGCTGGCAGGACGTCAGACCACTACGGGCAGCAAGCAGAAGACCTGGGGCTCTGGCTACGACAAACTGAGGACACTAGCTGGAGTATCCTCGGGTCCTTGCGATGCCAAGGACCCGAAAGGTGTGTTAGCCACACTGCCAGAGCGCTCTGGGTCCTTACGCTGCTAAGGACCCGGAGAAACGAGCTCGGGACATCGGCAAAGAGCTATCCACCTCGGCTAGGTCATTCCAGACCTTTGTGCTGCCAAGGGTCCGACGCCTACATCAACGACTAAAGATACACAATACTTGAAACAAAGAAGTCTTCATTAATGGCAGAACTCCGGCATACAAAGGGGGATACAAGGCAATCAGGGAACCTACCAGATACAAATCGGGCGATCTTCTGCTCCATAGAAGATTTGGTTGTCCCCATGGTAGACATGGTTGTCCCTTCTCCCCTGCTGTAACCCTAGGGATGGCCAGCAAACAGATCAGTCTGACACCTCAAATTCTGTGAAGCATCACCGATCTTCTGCACAGCGACGTCGATAACGTCCAGTGTCGGGTGGGCCAGACGCCTTGCTGGAGAAGGGCAATCTGGCAGGACCGTAAGAAGGTGAGGATCCTCAGGGATGTCAAGCCTTCCTCCGTCAAGTCCCTTATCCCCCCCAACACCGGAGGGACAAGAAGGAGGTCAAGACCTTCAGGGAGGTCAAGCCTTCCTCTGCCAAGTCCTTCAGGTAAGTCAAGCTTTCCTACAACAAGTCCTTCAGGGATCTTGTCCTCGACAGCTTCCTCTGCCATGAGCAAGCCATCCGAATGGCTTGTGCTTCTATCCGGAACTGTCAAGGAGAAGATACCCCTAAGAGCCACACCGAAGCCCGCACACACACGAACATCTCGCAAAAGTGGACGAAAACAACCACTGGTGCGAGGGTATGAGGCGTGAGGTGGATGAGAGCTCTAGGAAGCGGAGGCTTCCAGTGTGCAAAAGGGAGACGAAGACTGCAAGGGGCAGGAAGGTACCACCCTTCCCCGAAGGCCTTCTTTTATACACCCGTGACCTTTGGTAGGGCAACCGGCATGACGTTTGGGTTCCCACCGCCGCACGCCGCGGACAATTCACCTCTCCCAATGATGGGTAGGACCCAGGTTCACCCGTCAGACGCTGGGGGCCAGGTGGGTAATCTCTCAGGAACGTCCGGCGGTTCTTGAGGAAAGCGACGTGGTGGACTGCCTGTGACCTCTGGCAGAGCAACAGACGCGACATCTGGGTTTCCACCACTGTGCAGCCCGCCATCCCAATGATGGATGGGACCCAGGTCCACCCATCAGACGCTGGGGGCCAGGCGGGTAACTTCTCGGGAACGTTCGACGGTTCTCGAGAAAAGCGGCGTGATGGAATTGCAGCGGCTGACACAATGGCTGCCACAGTAAATACCACAGGGCAACCCTTCGAGCACGTCGCCACGAGCCACAAGTCAGAAGTAGACACATGTCAACCATGCTGACAACATGCTGCCGCTTTGTTTGACGAATAAGTCCACTACACCAAAGATGTGCAGCCTTTTCGTCTTTCAGGTACAACCACACGTCCACTACGCTGAAATCTGGCAAACGCTTCGGGTTCCAAAGTGCAGGTTCAAAGCTGCCACGCAGGAAAGATGGAGGTCCCACCTGCGGGCTCGCTGTCTCCCCGGATATGGGCCCAGGGGCCACTGTTAGTACCTTGCAGACCGGGTACCCCCGCGTGGAGGGTAAAAGACAGCCCAGGCTCTGCCTCCCTGCTAAGGCAAGCGCCAGTATAGCCACGTGTCCTTGGCCCCTAGGTCAGCCCCGGGGCTGCCACGTGTGCTTGGTCTACGAAGCCGACGCGTGCCCATGGCTCCGGCCCGAACCTCCCTGCTGAGGTGAGGTCTGAGGCTGCCACGTGTCGGTGGGATCTGAACCTCCTTCCTTTTGAGGAGGGCTCTGTAGCCTACACGTACACTGAGCTCCAGTCCGAGCCTCCCCGCTGAGGTGAGGTCCGGAGCTGCCACGTGTCGGTGGGCTCTGGACCTCCTCCCTGCTGAGGAGGGCTCCGGAGCCGACATGTGCCCTGGGCTCCTATCTGAGCCTCCCCGTTGAGGTAAGGTCCGGAGCTGCCACGTGTCTCCCGGCTCCGTACCCATCGATGAGAGCTCCGAAGCCGCCACATGCCCCACGATCCTCGTGGGCCATGGGTCAACAAAGTCAAGGAGGAAGTGTGCTGTCTGGCCACACATTCAAGGTTTGCGCCTTCTCTAGGAGCCTGGCATACGGCGCACGCCCCCATTATTTGCCCACTCACCATTACAGTGACAAGACAGGGCAGGGAGGCGTGACAGCGCTACAGTGCCGCCCAACATCACTAAGTCACCCAACCAGAACGAGAAGACGTGGCGACAAGATGGCACCCTCACACAATCATACGCTCAAGCAATTCAACAAACATTCCCGTGGGCGTAAGGTATTACGCTCCGGCGGCTTGAACCACATAAATCTTGGTGTTCGCTCTCTCTCTCTCTCTCTCTCTCTCTCTCTCTCTCTCTCTCTCTCTCTCTCGAGTTCGATCGCATAGGGACGCCAAGCCCCCACCAATCAAAGAATCTCCGCGGACTGCTTCGGTAGCAGGCCGGGAGGAGTGTCACAGCTCACACTCCAACACACACCCTCTAAGATCTTGCTAAATGGCTGCTGCAATTCACGGATTACATTACCCTCTTCATTATTGTTCTCATGTCTTCTCTATAGATGTTGATCACTAGGAGCACAATACGCATGGGCACTCGCCCGCCGACCCTCAGATGCTCACTTAACCCCATCAAGATTTCCGATGGACCAATCTGGGTGGAGGTAGAAGTGAATCCTCATGTGGAGGAAGCTAATCCCTCAAGCCCTATGGAAGACGAAGAGGATCCAGAGGAGGTGGAGCCATACGAGGATGAGATGGAGGAAGAGACACAAGAGGAGCCACACTGGTACGCACCCCAGGAGGAGTACCACATGAGCTTACACTGGGAGGAGGAACCCTACGAAGCTGAACCGCAAGGCGATGAGCAAGAAGAGGAGCCACCACATGCTGCGGCTGAAAATGAAGATGATGAACTGGCCTTCCATTCTGCTCAAGAATTTCGGTCTAATAGAATGGATGGAGGACATGCAGCCAGGGAGCTGAGAGAGTTTCTTGATTGCTGTGACTTATACCTGGAGTACCTTATCAAGAAAATCCCTCGTCTCGGACATGAATAGTGGAAGGCTGAAGTTACCATCCTCTCTAGTGATAGGGTTGTCACACGACACTTCGCACTCACAATGAGGTCCACAAGGAAGGATGCTATTGACGACGCTGCATGGGATGCACTCACTGGGTTATGCTACATCTTCCGTTGGCAGCTTGGAAACACTAGCTTTGAGATGCACCCGCGCCGGAAGAGTAGTACTAGGGAGCTTACTGGACCTTATGAAGGAGCTCATTCCAATCCACAAGCTGCTGACAGGTCTCAGAAAATCCTCGTGCAGTTGGGAAACCGCTATGCAAATGCACAAGAGGAGATCTACTACCTTCGCAAGAAGTTGTACCTGCAGGAAAAACAAGAGGAGATTCGTGCCAATGCTAAAATAAATGGAGCAGCAAAGTAACCCGCCCCTACATGGACGGCCGACTCACCACGGTGTGTGCCTATGTATGGTCCGCCATCGCCGCATGTGGGGGCCGGTCCGCTCCGACACTCCAGGAATCGCATTGGGTGGTGCCGTCTTAGGCAACACCGACTAGCACACACAGAATGAATCCAAGACATACACAAGTGTGTATTAACCAAGAGATCTGTTTTACAAATAGTAATGTACATTCTAATGTACAGCAGCGGAATATAAAATCAAAGTTGCAGCGGAATTACAATTGTGATCACTCTCATGAACCTAGCTAAGGAGCAAAGAAGTTATCGTGCCCAAGGATAACACTTTCTAGCAGCGGGGAAGGTATTCGGTGGCGAGCAGGGTTTCTCGTGACCATGCAGCCAAGAATGGTGCTGTCATGCTTAACCCTTCACAGTATACGGCAGATTACCTGCTGCAAAACAACAACTCTGCAAGAGTTAGCACGAAGGCTCAGCAAGACTTAACCGTCTCTCCTAAGGCATGCAACTCTACATGAAGGTAACTTAAGACATAAACATGTAAGTTGCATAAAGACTCGCCTGCACGTTCATCCTTAATTTTCATATTTTAGCCATCACAGTAATGACCTTGCGCGGAGCAACACTGGGACTCCACAATCAAACAAAATCAAACAAGAAACGCTTCATTCCAATGTTACTTGTCCCAAAGTGGAAAATAACCTTAATTTGCTCTATCTCTACTTCATACATGGTTTTCATGCAATTCAAATTATCATAACAGCATATAAAACTTGCAAACTGTTGTCACACAACTTTGATTACTATGTCACAACACAGTGAGCAAGCGATACTCATATCCGCGAGGGACGGTGATTCGAATCAAAACTGCCCATCTTACTCGACACATACGCCCGCCTCTGAAGACCCAAATCTGGCGTCCTACATTACGTCGTATGTGGCAACCTTTCGCAGGACACCCGACCGTAGAACTGGTCGCGCCGTCTCGGACTCAGGTCTAATGAGATGATGTGTTATGCCTCTAAAATCTACTTAAAGTCGTACATCGGTTTCCTGGGTCCCATATACCAGTAAGCATCCGGTACACAACTCAATATTTGCTCAGCGGGGCCGCACACGAGAACGGTCCTTAATTGACAATGGCAGAGCTACTCGACCAAGACCTCGTCTTTTTGCTTCCTACACTCTCTGCCCAGTCTCATCTTTGGAAACATAAACTTTAGTTTGCTTATTAACCATAACCGTGTGATCGCAAACTATAGCTCGCGAGTAGATTCCAACTACTCGACTTCTACCGGATGTCACAACCTATTTAGCATGGCAATATTCTACAGCGTGAAACTATTCTACCCTTGACTCAAGGGTTCATTTGGTCATGCATTTGGAGTATAAATCATTCGTGACCTAATGCACTTACAAACTCTAAACCATAGTAGTGAACAAAGTAAAAACATTATAAAACAACTTAAATGCAAACCAGAGCTTGCCTTTGTTTTGCAGGTGACTAAATTCAGATAATTATGTAGTTAGTTTCTGATGACTTGAAGCTTAATAAATGCTCTTCTTGCTCTTTGGTCCACGCTTCGCTTTCTTCCCACTTCTCCACGTTAATCACTACACGTTATGAACATGCACATATATTAACTTATAAACTATTTTTCCATTAAGGCCTAATGAGAAGTTGAATTTAGGCTTCTGTTTCTAAGCTGGAATTGATATGATTCTAGTGTATTAAACTAAATTTAGTAAAGGGAGATCAAGTGCTAAGGGTTCTTCTTAATTGTTGCATTTTACCCTAAGAAAGGTATACAAAAACATACTGATCCAGAGCTCAAATTAAACTGAGAATTTTCCTGTGAGTTTCCTATCACAAGAAAACATTCTGAACCAAAATCCAGAATTGTTCAATGAGTAGTTCATCCAGAACAATTCTCT
The DNA here is from genome assembly GCA_030760725.1 of Neostapfia colusana. Classification (NCBI taxonomy): domain Eukaryota; kingdom Viridiplantae; phylum Streptophyta; class Magnoliopsida; order Poales; family Poaceae; genus Neostapfia; species Neostapfia colusana. The sequence continues at coordinate 27,340,581 of JASWHV010000011.1, forward strand.
AAGCATTTATGAAAAAATTAATTAATTCTGAATAAATTTGCACTTTCATGAAAATTAAAGTGAACCAAAATTTCAACCATAGCTCAGGGAGCATGCATAATTTTCCTAGGAATTTTGGATCTAATAATTTCCCAGCACTGATTTTTCAATGTGGGGATTTTCTCTGAAAAAGTTTCTGGACTATTTGAACACAGCAACTTGTACTTTAAATTTTCATCCTCAAATCACTTCCAAATGAGATGAAAATTTAGCAGGGATTCAATAATATCCTACGGAATCTTCTGGCAAAATTTGGAATTTTTTGGATGAACCAAACTCCCTCAAAAATTCTTTTAATGAAATGTTTCAAAGCATTTTCCAGAATATGTTATCGACTTTCATACAAATTGGGTTGATAATTTGGATAGATCTTTCCAAGATGGATCTAAACTAATTTGAATAACCCAATTTGAAGTTTCCTAGCAAAAGTTATGAGGCTCTAAAGTTTGAACTAAATCTGTGAATTCAAATAATCTGAAAAAAAGTTTAAACTCTGACAACCGGGTCCAGGGAGATGTGGCACCACCAGAGCCACCGACACTTTGGGCCACTGGGATCCCCTCACACAGCGACAATTAGATCTGGTGCCACAGAAGATCAACTCTCCCCGCAACAGAGGCTGACGTGTGGATCAGCCCCCCGTCATCTTCTACCTCTCGCCTCCCGCGCCGGACCGACGTCTAGCTTGCCGGAGACCTCGCCAGGAGGGGATTCCGGTGCTCCAAACTTGCTAGTTTTCACTGCCACTACATATTTCATGCGGGGAACATGTTGCCGGCCTTCCCTTGGACCGAGGATGGATGGAAACCTACGCGCGATGGTGACCGTGGCTGCGGCATGTCCGACGACGTAGCTAGGGCTCTGTGATGCACCAAAAGATTTACCATTTGCTCGTACAACATCACTGCACCGAGGAGAACACGGAACCAGAAGCTGATCTCGCTGAAACTCGTCAGAAGTACGACCTCACCGTTGGGCTAGGTCAAAATCCGGCGAAGTTTGGAAAACTCAAAGAACAGTGGCTCTGCTCGACGGTTCTCGGTGGTTTTTGATCCTCTAAGCTCGCGCGGACGTCTAGAAGTAGTTTTATAAGTCATGTGATAAGTGGTGCAACGTGTGGCAAGAATTTTCCGAGTTTCTCCCCGCGGTTCCAATCACACGCCGGCGGCAAAATGCAAAATTCTGGCGCGACAAGCTACGGCACGGTCCTGGGGTTGGCATGGAAGGAAGAGGGTTTATCGGCGAACCTTTAGACGCTTAAAACTCGAAGAAAGATGGACTGTGGCCGCCGGGCAACGAGTTCTTGGGTGCGGCGGCTTCACACGGCGCCGAGGATGGAAACGAGCTTGGGCCCCGGGTTCCCGTGGAGTTAGCACCTCGTTCTCACTTGCGGCACATCGAGGGAGCTTCGGTGACGCTGTGGGTGAGCTCAGCTCGGCATGCAACAACGTGGAACAGCCGGGCGATGGTGGACTGATTGTGCGCACGCTGTCGGAGGAAGAAACGCTCGGGGAGGCAATAGTCGAGTGAGAGATTATGCTGCAGTTGATAGGAATGAGTTACAGGTGCTGTGGCTAGGCAGTGATATTTTGGTTGATCGCAACCGAGTCAGTTCGACGTGGGAGAAGCCGGGAAGCATCGAGCGCGCGCACTGGCGTCACTAGCAGCTGCTGTCAAGCGCTTGGTAGAGGAAAAACAGAGCCCGTGGCTCATTTGTTGCTCTCAAATTCCTCCCAAGTTTGGCAGGTGGTGCAAATCAATTGGTAAAGTTTACTTCGCCTGCGGATGAGTTTTCGTCGTGGGACACGTGATAATGAAGGAGCAGCTACGGTGAGGCAGTTTGTGAGGTGACGAGCTCCCGGTTTGATCCGATAAGGGCAAGGAAAATGAGCCGGGGTTTGCTAAAAGAGCAACGAGTTACTTCCTGTGTAAGTCTGCTGCTATCAGTGACAAGTGGGTCCCTTATTTCTTTCCCCCTCCAAAATCTCTCAAAATTGGCAGGTTACATAATTCAATTATATGGAGCTCAAGTTCGACATCCATTTGGAGAATCAACAGTGTTTCCTTCAATTTCAAATTTGAATTCAAACTCCAATGAAATTCAAATCCTCTTTGACATACAAATCAAAGTCTCTCCAAATTTTCTCAAACTTTGCCATCCCACTAATTTGGACCTGAAGAATTCAAATATGGATTCAAACTTTTGATTTGGCGGCTGCAAAGGGGAGGTTTACAACCACAGTTTGCATCCTTCGTTTGAAATGCCCAAATTTGAATTTTTAATGCACAAAGTGAGGTTATAATATGAATTTAAACCTTCTCTTGCACATGGAAACTTTACACAGGGTGTTTAATTCAACCTTGGTTTCACACATCTCAAATGAGTATTAGAGCTCAGTTGGGTAGACATCCATGTGTATCATCATGTGTTAGAAAGTTTTAGTAAGTCCCCTTTCTTGAATTTCAAACCCAATTTATTCATAACTCAAGTTTTTCATTTACCTGTTTTTGGAACTTTTACATTCCTCCCCCCTTAAAAAGAATCTTGTCCCGAGATTCACAATTAAGAACAATGTGGGGAGGACGACTACCGGAGATAATCCTCTAATAGCTCCGGATGATTGAATTGTAAATACTCCTCTCTTTCCTATGTAGCTCCATCGGACGTGTGATTTTCCCATAGCACCTTGACAAATCGCAGCATCCGGTTTCTTGTCTCGCGAGTCTTCTAATCAATTACCCGGGTTGGATGTTTAACATAAGTAAGGTCCGGCTTCAAATCTTCCATGCCTTCCGTGAGAATTCCCGTTGGAACTTTCACACACTTCCACAATTGAGAGATGCGGAAGACATTATGAACTCCAGCTAAGGCTGCCAGTAACTCCAAACATTATGCCACGGGTCCACATGTTTCGATGATGGCAAAGAGACCGATAAAACGCGGAGCTAATTTTCCTTTCACTACAAATTGGTGAATTCCTTTCATAGGAGATACGTGGAGATATACGTGGTCTCCAATTTTAAAGTTTAGAGGATGACGTCTCTTATCCACATAGCTCTTTTGTCTGGACTGAGCGGCTTTAAGATCTGCTTGAATAAGCCTTACCCGCTCTTCAACTTCATTTATGAGATCAATCCCGTAAATAACTCTCTTACCAGATTCACACCAGTTAAATGTTGTGCAGCACTTCCGGCCGTAGAGAGCTTCATAAGGTGCCATCTTGATGCTCTCTTGATAACCATTGTTATAAGCGAATTCCGCCAAAGGTAGATGATCATCCCATACTTTATAATGGTGTATGGCACATGCACAAAGCGTATCTTCGAGAACTTGGTTCACCCTATCCGTTTGGCCATCGGTTTGAGGATGATATGTGGAGCTTCTAATCAATTTGGTTCCCAGTGAGGCATGTAGTTGCTCCCAGAAACGAGCAACGAACAACGCGCCTCGATCGGAGATGATCGTACAGGGAACTCCATGTAAGAACAATATTCTTGCAATATAAAGCTCCGCATACTTCTTGGCATGGAATCCCGTATGTACCGGGATGAAATGTGCTGATTTGGTTAACCGATCAACGATTACCCAAATTAAGTCATGCTTATTAGCCGTGAGAGGTAATCCAACATTGAAGTCCATACTAATATCCTCCCACTTCCATGCTGGAACACTTAGTGGTTGCCATGTTCCCGCTTTCTTCATGTGGTCGGCTTTAACTTGCCGACACGTATCACATTCTGATACGTATTTAGCAACCTCCCTTTCATACGGGTCCACCAAAATTTAGTTTTCAATTCTTGGTACATCTTATTGCTGCCCTGATGAATAGAAAATTTGGATAAGTGAGCCGCATCCAAAATTTTCTTCCGCAGTCTCATATCACGGGGTACAACTATCCGGTCCTTGAACCATAAGGTACCTTCATCATCTAACCGGAAACAATTTATTTCCCTGTTCGTCAACCTCCTCTTAATATGAGACATACCCTTGTCTTGCTTTTAATGTGGGTATGAGAGCTAGATTATGTAGAGCTCCATATGGAACCAAGTAGAGACTTGGCTCTTCCTCTTCTATCGGCGTAATGCTCAGATTGTGAATATGAGATTTCTGGCTGAGTGCATCGACAACCACATTTGCGTTGCCCAGATGATAATGAATTTCAATCTCATAGTCTTTGATCAGCTCAAATCATCGCCGTTATCGCATATTCAACTCTTTTTGAGTGAATATGTACTTCAAGCTCTTGTGGTCGGTGTAGAGATGAACTAGATTTCCAAATAGGAAGTGTCTCCACATCTTCAAAGCTAGTACCACAGCAGCAAGCTCGAGATCATGAGTTGGATAATGTTGTTCATGATTCTGTAATTGCCGTGATCCATATGCGACCACGCGTCCTCCTTGCATGAGTACGCAACCAAGTCCGATGCCAGACACATCACAATAAACATCAAAAGGCTTGGTTGTATCCGGTTGAGCTAAAACCGGGGCTGTTGTGAGGTGTTTCACCAACGCTTGAAAAGCTTCCTCACATGGCTTGCTCCAATCATATTTGATGCCCTTTTTCAGTAGCTCCGCCATAGGTTTAGAGATTTTGGAGAAGCTCGGGATGAACCTCCGATAATATCCCGCCAAACCTAAGAAGCTATGAACTTCATGGACTGATGTTGGAGACTTCCATTTCAGCACTTGTTCAATCTTGCTTGGATCAACAGCGATGTCTTCCTCTGAAATATTATGTCCAAGAAATGGCACTTGGTTGATCCAGAATTCACATTTACTAAGCTTTGCATAGCGCTTGCGATCTCTCAATCGTTGGAGCACAATATGCAAATTTTTAGCGTGTTCCTCCTCTGATTTGGAATAGACCAAGATATCGTCGATGAATACCACAACGAACTGATCCAATTCCAAACTTTACTCAAGTTAACTATAGATTCTTGACTTGAGTTCAATACTAAAGTTTTAGTAAACTTCAGTATCTTTCCAATGCTTGTTTGTTGTCCCTCATAGCTGTTCTGGTTCGACAAATATGCAGTTTTCAAATCAGCAGATGTCCTGGAAAATTTCTGAAGCACCTCCTTCAAAAGTGTCTGATTTGAACCCACAATAAAATTTATTTTCAGACAGATTATGGAAAAACACTTCACAACAAAGTTGTAGAATAGTTCCCATATGTTACAACGGTATATGGAATGACCCTAGGGAAATTTTCTGTCAAAACTTATGGTCAGATTACAGGAAAGTACAGAGAACATTTTTGCTCTGTCCTGGTTCTGACCAGTTCTGGAAATCTGCAAATTTCACTAAGTTTCAATCCAATTATGCCTTGGGTTTGTAAACAACATATCTAGAGGACTCCCTAGTCTTTCCATCCATGTCAAGAACACTCCATTTGGTTACTTGGAACTAATGTTATGCCCTGGCAAAGTCCAGCCACACTGCTGCCCAAAAACAGAGGATGCTCTGATTTGGTAGCTCGGTTCCGGTTAATGCTTCTTCACTTTGACATGGGCATGAGTGCTAAAATTTGAAGTTTGTTTCAACCTAAGTTCAAAAACTTTTATTTCAACTCGAGGTTGGGTCTTTTATTAAGTCCTACATCCTTACCTTATCATATATGCAATTTTTCATCCAATGTCGGTACTACGTATCCTCATCAAAGAAAAACCTATTTGGGTCTTTTATTAAGTCCTACATCCTTACCTTATCATATATGCAATTTTTCATCCAATGTCGATACTACGTATCCTCACCAAAGAAAAAACTATACCGGTGTAACCGGCAATCGTTTTAGCAGTAGCACTACTCGATCACTCAAAAACGTACTCTACACGAGGTATGAAAACGTAGTTGGTACCTGCATAAGAACACCCAATAGTGATGCACACACGGTTTTGTCATTTCAGGCAGGTCCATATCATAGTAAAAACATACGCACCGTATCATTGCCATACGGACCGTTCTTGAGTTAAACCACGTCTCAAGGTACATGATCGGGTTATTCACCACCCGAAGGGGGGCTCCACACCATTGCAATTAAGCACACCGGTGGAGCAGCGTTTTCGTATGCCTCGTAGGACATGAAGAGTCCTATAGCACATACTTCGTATTACAAACCACATGGTGGGGTCTCCTCCTCTTGCCCCTGGGTTTGCGCACTGGAGACTAGTGCCGTTCATGTCTCTAAAACATGAAGAGTCTTAGAAAAATATTGACTTTCCGTTCGCTGCCGAATGGAACATATCATGATACATACCTCGCATGAGGGAGCTAACCGAAATTGACCCGCTTTTGGTGGCGTTCCTTACCGTTCCTACCTCAACGTAGGTGCTCGTTACAGAATCGAAATACTGAATTATAACACTTAAGTTAGCATTGCCACCTTACTTAGCTATGCTAATAATACTCCTTACATGGGCATTAATCGATTCCTCACTCCTAAATCCTAGTTTTCGAAAACTTGTTCATTTTCGGGCGTGCTAATCCCAATGCGGCTCTGATACCACGGCTGTGGGGGCCGGTCCGCCCTGACACTCCAGGAATCGCACTGGGTGGTGCCGTGTTAGGCGACACCGACTAGCACACACAGAAATGAATCCAAGACATACACAACTGTGTATTAAACAAGAGATCTGTTTTACAAATAGTAATGTACATTCTAATGTACAGCAGCAGAATATAAAATAAAAGTTGCAGCGGAATTACAACTGTGGTCACTCTCATGAACCTAGCTAAGCAGCAAAGAAGTTATCGTGCCCGAGGATAACACTTTCTAGCAGAAGGGAAGGTATTCGGCGGCGAGCAGGGTTTTTTGTGACCATGCAGCCAAGAATGGCGCTGTCATGCTTAACCCTTCACGGTATACGGCGGATTACCTGCTGCAAAACAACAACTCTACAAGAGTGAGCACGAAGGCTCAGCAAGACTTAACCGTCTATCCTAAAGCATGCAACTCTACATGAAGGTAACTTAAGACATAAACATGTAAGTTGCATAAAGACTCGCCTACACGTTCATCCTTAATTTTCATATTTTGGCCTTCACAGTAATGACCTTGCGCCGAGCAACATTGGAACTCCACAATCAAACAAGAAATGCTTCATTCCAATGTTACTTGTCCCAAGGTGGAAAATAACCTTAATTTGCTCTATCTCTACTTCATACATGGTTTTCATGCAATTCAAATTATCATAACAGCACATAAAACTTGCAAACTGTTGTTACACAGCTTTGATTACTATGTCACAACACAGTGAGAAAGCGATACTCATATCCGCGAGGGACGGAGATTCGAATCAAACACTGCCCGGCTTACTCGAGACATACGCCCGCCTCTGAAGACCCAAATCTGGCGTCCTACATTACGTCGTATGTGGCAACCTTTCGCAGGACACCCGACTGTAGAACCGGTTGCGCCGTCTCGGACTCATAGGTCTAACGAGGTTTAACAATATCATAAGGAATATTCTGTCAAAATTTGGGAATTTTTGGATGAACCAAACTCCCTCAAAAATTCTTTTACTAAAAAACTACAAAGAATTTTCCAGAATTTATTATTGACTTTCATACAAATTGGGTTGCAAATTTGGATAGATCTTTCCAAGCTGAATCTAACCCAATTTGAATCACCCAATTTGGAGTTCCTAGCAAAATTTATGAGGTTCTAAAGTTTGAACTAAATCTCTGAATTCAAATAATCCGAAGAAAAGTTTAAACTCTGACAACCGGGTCCGGAGTGACGTGGCGCCACCAGAGCCACCGACACACGGGGCCACCAGGATCCCCTCGTGAAGCCACAATTGGATCTGGTGCCACAGAAGATCAACTCTCCCCACAACAGAGGTTGACGTGTGGGCCAGCCCCTGTCATCTTCTACCTCTCGCCTCCCACGCCGGCCCGCCACCTAGCTCGCCGGAGACCTCGACGGGAGGGGGTTCCGGTGCTCCAAACTCGCTAATTTTCACCGCCACTACATATTTTTGTGCAGGGAACACGTTGCCGGCCTTCCCTTGGACCGAGGATGGCCGGAAACCAACGCGTGACGGTGACCGTGGCTGCGATATGTCCAGTGGCGTAGCTAGGGCTCTGTGATGCACCAAAAGCTCACCGTTTGCTCGTACAACACCACTGCACCGAGGAGAACACGGAACCACATGCTGATGTTGCTGAAACTCGTCGGAAGTATGACCTCATCATCGGGCTAGGTAAAAATCCGGTGAAATGTGGAAAACTCAAAGATCAGTGGCTCTGCTCGACGGTTCTCGGTGGTTTTTGATCCTCTAAGCTCGCACGAACGTCTAGAAGTAGTTTTCTAGGTCATGTGATGAGTGGTGCAACGTGTGGCAAGAATTTCCGAGTTTCTCCCCGCTGTTCCAATCGCACGCCTGCGGGAAAATGCAAAATTCCGGTGTGACGAGCTACGGCTTGGTCCCGAGGTTAGCATGGAAGGAAGAGGGTTTATCGGCAAACGTTTAGGCGCTTAAAATTCGAAGAAAGATGGACTGTCGCTGCTGGGCGACGAGTTCTTGGGTGCGGCGGCTTCACATGGCACCGAGGATGAAAACGAGCTCGGGCCCGGGGTTCCCGTGGAGTTAGCACCTCGTTCTCGCTTTGGACAAGTTGAGGGAGCTTCGGCGATGCTGTGGGTGAGCTCCGCTCGGCGTGCAATGACGTGGAACAGCCGGGCGATGGTGGACCGATTGTGCGCACAGTGTCAGAGGAAGAAAAGCTCGGGGAGGCAATAGTCGAGCGAGAAAGTGTGCTGCAGTTGAGAGGAACGAGTTACCGGGGCTTTGGCCAAGCACTGATAGTTTTGTTGATCGCAACCGTGTCGGTTCGACGTGGGAGCAGCCGGGAAGCATCGAGTGCGCGTGCTGGCATTGCTAGCAGCTGCTGTCATGCACTCGGTAGAGGAAAAAAGGAGCCTGTGGCTCATTTCACAGACAGCTGGGTCCCACCTTTTACCTCTCCTCTTTATCCTTCTTTGTTACTCTCAAATTCCTCCCAAATTTGGCAAGTGGTCCAAATCAATTGGTAAAGTTTACTTTGCGTGCGGATGAGTTTTCGTCGAGGGACACGTGATAATGGACGAGCAGCTACAGTGAGGCGGTTTGTGAGGTGATGAGCTCCTGGTTTGAGCTGATAAGGTCAAGAGAAACGAGCCGGGGTTCGCTCGGGAGGTGGCGGTAACATGCCCTCGGTGGGTGACTCGGGTGTTCGAGAGAGAACAGAGCAACGAGTTACTTCCTGTGTAAGTCTACTTCTCTCAGTGACAAGTGGGTCCCTCATTTCTTTTCCCCTCTACAATCTCTCAAAATTGGCAGGTTACATATTCAATTATATGGAGCTCAAGTTCAACATCTGTGACGCCCGGTCCCATGAAAACGGATCCGAACTAATGCATATGTGTGCCCAGGATGTTCATCACACATACACATGTAATCCACAAACTGAATTCAGAATATAACCACGGATAACAAGTGTTTAGGCACTTTATTACATCAATCTCTAACTTATCTTGCAGCTGAAGTATCTAGCTTTATTCTTGCAGCGCAAGTCTCTAAACTATAGCGGAAGCAAACTAAGCACGGCAACGGCTCCATCTTCATCTCCATCCCCATAGGCAAGTTGACGGTAGATCGCATGCCTAATACTCCACATGATCTTTAAAGTACTCTTCTCCTGTTGCTGATGTTCGTATGATAATGCAAGGGTGAGTACAGGTCGTACTCAGCAAGTGCGGGAAGTATGACATGTAGCTTTCAATCAAGGTAGGAATAAAAAGGCTCATTGCAGAAAAGAAAAGTTTATTTCACAAACATGATAAAAACAGCAGCTATCTTTAAGTAAATTAGATCCCAACATATATCCATTTAAAAACATCAACATACCTCCTTCATATTCCACCACGTTTCATGTCTCATCCAAACATTTATCTTTCTCAACTCTTTCTCATGATCATAATAACCATCTCATGATCATATCCATCTCATGATCATATATCTGAAACCATCTCATGTTCAAGACTCAACAGTCCCAAACCAATCTCATTACCAAGACTCAACAGTCCCGAAACCAATACCAAAGACCATACCAATAACCATCCATATAACCATCCCAAAAAATATCCCATCTAATCATGTGAGTTGGCCAGGCGCTTGTGACCGGAAGCACGGCTATCATGATAGTTTTACACTCTGCAGAGGTGGCACCACTTTACCCACAAGTTTGTGATTTTCTCATCCGTCGACGACTGCAGAACCTCCATTACACCAGTACACAACCGTCGGTGTATGGTCAAGAGATCAGAAAATAGCATTTAAAAAGGGGCTACTAGATGTATGGACTCACTAAGGTTTCACCAGTAGGCTCGAATCACCATTCTCCCGCCTACGGGCCCCCTATTGTGCCATGCAGTTCCCAGGGCAGTCCTCTCTCGACTCCCATTCCCCGCGCCTTCCACGGTCCATAACAATCTAGCAACTGACCAAATTAGTCAGCTAAGCCGCACCCATATTTGGCCTTGCGGTGGCACTGTTTTCCTGGCATGGATGGCATGAACTTGTCCTTAGATCTACGGCAAGTAAACCACCATCTCATTCTACCACATCTACGAACCAAGCTTGCCTAGATCTCGCCCGATTCATGTTCATTACCAACATCAAGTTCTTATTATCATTGTTCATATGAGTGCAGTAGCTAGACACATCCTATCTCGCTTCCCATATCCCGTGGACTCAGCGAAGCAAGAAGCAAAAACGACCATACCCGACTCATCAACTTTCCCGGCGACAAGGGTGGTTAACAAAACTAGTAAAATCCTATGAAGGGTGTCCTGTCAAGTTGACTCAAGCACACACACCTTCTCAAAAACAAAACAGTTCAAAACATGGGATCAATATGGTCAAGGGGCACTTGCCTTGTTCCTGTGGCTTCTGTTGCTCACGTGTCTCGAATTCTTGGTGCTGTAGTCCTTCGTAGATTGCTCCCTGAGCTTGTCCTTCTACTCATGATCACGCACATACAAGATGCACAACAATCAAACCTCATGCACAAACTTTACTCAAGATGCAATGGTGAAGATGCATGCAAATCCTATGATGTTGTTTCATTAGTACCAGTTTGCACGTGTTCTTGCATGTTTTAATGGCTTTGCATGGGGTTTTACGATTAATGAGGGTGTAAGGATCAAATGTGGACGTGGTGATGGTCTTGTCTCAAGATCTAGATCAAACCGATCAACACGTGATCTGTCCACACGAAAAAGCTTCTGCTCGAAAGGATCAAACAAACAGATGCGAAGAAAACCGCGATGACGTCGTACGGTAGTAACAATGACCTACCTTACTTCTCCTCGGTGTCGGGGCCTTCCTCCTAGCAAGACAGATCGTCGACTCTCTTCCGGTGATGGCGAGCGTGTCGAGGTTCGTCGGCGATCTCAATGGTGGCTGAACTCCGACAAAGAGGTTTAACTCGGCGAGTTGGGAGCTAGGGCCTCTAAGTTGTCGGCTTGGGAAGGTGTTACGACCAAGGGGTGTTTCGGGTTCTATTTATAACCGGAAAAAGAAGAGTCCTACTCCGATTGTATTTCAAATAAGAGTCCTTTTTTATTTGTGTTTGGATCTTAACAACTTATCTCCAATCGATTTGGTTGCAGTATTTAACATGAAAGAATTCGTGTCGGTTTCCTCAGTACCGGGTACTCGCGTACAGGGGAAAACCGCTTAAGACTCTCGTCCTTCCGCAGGGATAAGCTCTGGAGGCTCCACGTGTCCACCGGGGGCCGGGCCTCCCTTTTCCGCAGAAGCGAGCTCCAGTCGCGCCGCATGTCAGGAGGGCGGGACCTCCCTCTTCCTCAGAGGCGAGCTCCGCGTGCGCCACGCGTCTGGCGGGCGGGACCTCCCTCTCTCTACAGAGCCGAGTTCCGCGTACGCCACGTGTCAGTGCCGGATCTCCCCTCTCTTCGGAGGTGAGCTCCGAGAGTGCCACGTGTCAGTTCCGGACCTCCCTTCTCTTCGAAGGTGAGTTTCGAGAGAGCCACGTGTCCAGCAGCGTCGGACTTCCTTTTTTTCTCAGAGACAACCTCCGAGGTCGACACGTGTCCAATAGCGTCGGACCTCCCTACTCCTTGGAGATGCGCTCCGAGGATGACACGTGTCCCGTAGTGTCGGACCTCCCTACTCCTCGGAGATGAGCTCCGAGAATGACACGTGTACATCAGTGTCGGACCTCCCGGAGGCGAGCTCCGGGGGCGACACGTGTCCAGCAGGACCGGACCTCTCGGAGGTGAGCTCCGAGGGTGACACGTGTCCATCGGGACGGGACCTCACTCCCTCCACGGGGGTGAGCTCCGAGAGCGACACTTGTCCTGCGGGGTTGGGCATCGCTTCTCTGCAGAGAATAGCACTGAAGGCGACACATGTCCCGCGGGGTTGGACCTCGCTTTTCTGCAGCGACAAGCCCCGGAGGCAACACGTGTCTGGCGGGCCGGACGTCACCCCCTTCCACAGAGGCGAGCTCCTAGCCTGCCACGTAGCCAGCAGTGCCGGACCTCACCCCTTTTGCAGGGATGAGCTCCGAAGGCGCCACATGGCCAGCGGGCCGCGGGAAGTGTCTTCAGCGCTCCTTGGCGAACTGGAATTGGCTCTTTTTGGATATCTTTCTGATTCTTTCTCCGTTTCTACTTCTTTTAAAATGTTTTCTCTATGAAATATGAATGCATGAATGAATTACAAAGTTTAGGGTGTTACAAACCTACCCCCCTTAAACATAATCTCGCCCTCGAGATTCGATAGAGTGGAGAATAGATGAGGGAATTCTGCCTTGATGTCTTCCTCACGCTCCCATGTAGCTTCGGCTTCCGTGTGATGGCTCCATTGTACCTTGCACCAACGGATCACTTGGCTCCTCGTGACCCTTTCCTTCATGTCCAAAATTCGGACGGGGTGCTCTACATAGGTCAGATCCTCTTGAAGCTCGAGTTCATCCATTGGTACTTGTTCTTCCGGAACTCTCAAGCACTTATTGAGCTGGGATACATGAAACACTTCATGCACGTCGGAGAGGTGCGTTGTGAGCTCTAGTTAATAGGCTACCTGTAAAAGCCCAAGAAAAGGGACTTAGAAAAACTTTTCATCACCTCACAACACCACAGTTTTTGTTGTGGGTATTTTGTGAAGATTTGCGAAGAGCAAGTAACCTCCATCAAAAGGGTGATTAGGAGAGAAAGCCCTAACTTTCACAAAGTAGTATTTATACACATGAACATGAGAGGTTGAGCTTACCCCTAGCACTTAAAAAGTCTTGGGAATGTTCAAGCCAAATTTCATGCAAATCCAACACTTTTTGAGGCACTTTTGGAGGCAGTTGAAAAAGAGGCCAATTTGAATGTAAATTCAAATTGCAGCAGCTTTCACCACTTAAATTCAATAGTTAGCTTCATATTCAAACTCAGCACAATTTTCTGAGTTATTCCACCAATTTTCATCCCCATTGGAGTTCATCTTGTCGGGAGCTAAATTTGCAAGAATTCAAAACTGAATTTAAATTTCAGTTCAAACATGAAGCAAATTTAGCCAAATAAATTTCAAATTTGGGAAACCAAATTCAAACTATGACTTTGTGATTAAGTCTAACATTCAATTATGAGTAGCTGGGGATATTTTAGCACAAACAGAGGTGAAAAAATTGGAAAAATAATTTGGAAGAGGAGGGTCCACTGGTCAGACACTGTGAGCAGCCGGGAACCGACTCGGTGGTCGTCGGTCAGCTGCCGCGACCAGCTACCGCCTCACGGCCGTGCCAGCGTGCACCTGGGTTAATCCGCGCCACCCTCCCGATCACCACGTACGCAGCACAAACCAGGATTCGCTGCCTCCCTCGCCTGCCGCTCTGATCAGCGTCCGCGCGCGCGAAAGACTTGCCACAGCGTCCGCACCTTCGATCCCCGGCGTGCACCAGTGCTGATCATCGAGCACTCACGGTCCCTGCAGCAAAAAGGAGCGCCAGGGTGTACGCTAGCTGTTCCGCGTGCTGCTCCAGCAAGCTGCACCCGACTGTGAGCGGTGTAGGCCGTCGAAGTCAAGGAACCGGGAGGTACCGGCGGAGCAGTTTTCGGCTCACCGGTGACAGCCCCATCCAGCCATCGTTGCCGACTGCGTTCTAAACAAGAAATGTGCATAGGTATCCCTAGATGGTGTAGCCGCAAACCATTCGGCAAATGATCCATCGGGTAGCAAGAATTTTAGAAAGTCCCGAACCCTAGTGCAACTGACCTAGCTCGGCAAGAATCCAAAATTCGGATTACACGCTGAGTCAATGATCAAGCTAGCTCACAAGTAGCTCCTACACCTCCTAGCACCCCTCCTCGAGAAAGAACCGAGCAAAACCGTCCAGAAAGGGCAGAGTTATAGCCATTTCCATAGCCGCCAGTGCAAACACGGCTCGGGTCACCGTCGAGAGTGGGTTTGCCGGCGTTTTCAGCTTCCGAGACTGCTCATGTCGGGTTCCTCGTGACCCACTGGTGCTCTTAAAGCAAACTGTAACCCTTTTCATGCCCCAGAGAGCGAGAACGACCTCGCCGGAGCCCTAACCTCTGCGGTGGAGGTTGCACGGCTATTTCCGGTCACCGCCGGCAAGCTCCGACCACCGAGGCAGGTTCCACAGGGCGAGATAAGGCTAGGTGGCCAGTTCTAGCACTGGGGGTGGTCGGGAAGGCGGTTCCGGCGAACCTTGCCGGAGTACACCGCGGCTGGACTCCCGGGCGCGCGCAAGGAGGAAGAAGGCGGGTGGTGGGACCCAGCCGCAGAAGTTTAAACATTTTAGGGGATTTTCCAGTTTAGTTCAACTTCAAATGCATAGAACTTTGGCTAGGAAGCTCCAAATTCAGTGAACCAAATTTTTCTGAACTCAGAATTTTAAGTACTTTCCAGCAATACCAATTTCATCTCATAAAACCTAGTAGTTTTCCAGAATTAAATCCCTAAATATTAAACTGTTAGGAATTTTATCTGGAGAATTGCTTTATGAAAAATGTTGAAATTTGGCTGAGGGGTTCATTGGAAAATCCTGGAGTCATAGTAAAATTTTCAGACTCATCCAAGTCCATTTAGTCCCCTTAATGGGGTGATTAAATGAACGGCCCTGACAAAAAAAGAAAAATGTACAGAAACATTTTTCAGATTTTCTCAAATCTTGTTTAGGGCATAACCCCCTCTAGGATTCTTCAAATAACGTGAAACCAATTCCATTAGAACCATCTTAAATTCTAGTTTCCAGAAAGTAAAGATTGGAGCCATGAAAACCTATGGAATTCCTTAGAGGCTCTAATATTGACCAAATAGGCTTTTATTTATACAAGGCTCAAATGGACCTTGTTTCAAATGAAACTTGGTCACGACTCTGGTTAGGACCATACCAAGCCACCATAAAAATTTCAAAGCTAAAGGGGAGGACTAGCTAGAGGTATAGAATTTACTCACTCAAATTTACACATTGCATTAGAATTAACATGTAGTATCTCATTAACGTGTAGTCGCTGAAGGCGAGGAGACTCCGGAAGTACTTGACTTCCTTCTTCCGGACAAAGACCTAACCCCTGACCAGCAGCAACAAGGCAAGCCCTGGTTTGCATTAACCCCTTTTATAAAGTTTTGCTTTGTTTACATGTCTAGTGTGAAGTATGTATTTGCATTAGGTGTAGGATGGATGAAACCCAATTGCATAACCAGAATTTTCCTATAAGAGTGAGGGTAGTGTCTAAGGCCTCGAGTAGACAGGCTATGCTTAATGATTTATAGGACTTCGGTACAAGTCGAGTAGTTGGAATCTACTCGTGAGTTAGGCTTGGGACACACGGGTTTGGTTTGAGTGATGTGAGATCACTTTAGTAATGAAAATGAGACTAGGCAGGGGCTAGGGCGCAGCAAGAGGAAGTCTTGTGTGCGCAGCCCTGTCCGTGTCGATTGAGAACCGATCCGTGTGCGCCCCTGCTGAGCAAGTATTGAATGTACAGAAGGCATAACGGATATACGGGCCCCGATAAACCGATGCAACCTAAACCTCCGGGCGTCGAGGCATAGCACACCGATTTATAGGTGTAGGTTGAGGGCAGCAAGGTGGAAATCTGCTAACGGGCATAGAGAGATGCTCCGTGTAGGGAACCTCCTGTCCGTTTCGGTGCGACCGGTTTGACGTTTGGGCTGTTGGGTGAAAGGTTGTCCCATACGACATCAAGTGAGCGTGCTGTGCAGCTCCACGTTTGGGCGTACGTGACGTGCTCTTTGGGTATCCCTGCAGGTGTATATCGAGTCGATTCGCCGTCCCTCACGGTGACAAGTACCGCTTGTTCACTGAGTCGTGCCCCTTCTATCTTACGTGGCACACGATTCTCCATCCAACCATACACTAGTAAAAATCTTTCTACGTGTAGCTGCTATCAATCACTGATGAGACTAGCCCTGCTATCAATCACTTCGGTAAAGGGATCGAAAGATTATGGTAGGCTAACGTATGAAATGTGATGATTCAATATTGCTGTTATGATATAATTGTATTGTTACATGTGTGCCACCAAATATTGCTCACTAAATTTCATATTCATGAACTGTTAACATGTGGCTAAAAGATGAACTAAGGATAAACTATAGGCGTGTCCGTTTGCTGAAATTTTACCATCCCATGTTCATTGTACCCTACATGTAGAGTTTCATGCCTAGGTGAGTCAGTTATGTCTTATTGAGACATCATGCTCACGGTTGCTGCTTAATTGCTTTTCAGGTGAGGAGCCACCCACTGACTCGGATTACGAGTCCACCGGCGAGGGTTACCCTCCGTCGGGGACCACGGCTGAGTGGGAGCCGTACACGCCGCGCTGAGCTGAGGAGTGCAGCTAGTGTGGGTTGCCCTAGGGCTGGGCAGCCGACTTTTGCGAGATGGGCTGGCGTGAGTTGTATAATTTAGACTTCCGCTGTGTAAGATAAACAATAGTTTGTAACTGAAGATTGTACCTGTTTGTACAGTTCAGTTGGCTTCCCATGTAATAAATGGTGTCCTTATGATGTGTGCTGTCAGGTGTCGCATCGTGCGGCACCACCCTCTGCGATCCTGGATGAGCGGATTCCGGTCCGCCACAGCCTGGTATCAGAGCCGCATTGGGGATAGCACAGTACTTAAGGACTGTATTATGGGAAAACTTAGGGTTACGGTGAGGCTTCGGTAGTTGCCCAAGTAAGGACTATATTAGCATAGTTACTTTTAGTGGCAAGACTAACATATGTGTTATAATTCTGAATTTTAATTACGTAACGACGCACCTATGCTCTGGTAAGAATGGTAAGGAACGCCACCGAAAGCGGTTCAATTTCGGTTAGCTCCCCTGACAAGGAACGTGGTTCAGGGATAGGTCTCACAGCCTTGTGTGAGACGTTAATATGAAACTCTTGGACTCTTCATGTTCTTGAGTTCATATGAAACGCTGATCCCTAGTGTGCATTAGGCAAGTAAGTGGAGACCTCATCGCGTGGTCAGTAACGCGAGAGTGTGTTCGTCTGGAAATAGCCCAGGAGGACATACGCAGCGCTTGCCATCGGCGTGCCCTGCAGGGCAGTAGGTGGTATCCATTGTGTTGATAACATTCCCAACTGCGGCGACCCTTTCATGATCTACTCGGGTTCCCCGTCGTGTGGTGTTGAAACACGATCACGTACCTTGAGACATGACTTAACTCAAGGGCGGCCGTATGACAATGATACGGGCGTTTGTATTTACTTTTGAATATGGTTCTTCCTGAAATTGAAACAACTATTGAGTGCATCACTATTGTGTGGTCTTCTGCAGGTACTAACCACGTATGTATCCGTGTAGTAAACGTGTGCGAGAGACCATTTAGTGCCACACTTGAGACGTATATGCCGGTATAATCCGGTTAGGATTTTCTTTTGTGAGGAACGTAGTACCGACATATCATAGGCATGTGCATGAAAGGTAATAATAACAAAGAACTAAAATTACTAAGTTGGAACATTTAGGACCCTGGTTGGGTAGAAAAAATTGATAGTTGATCAGTGTAGTTCTAAAGGATTGAAAAACAGAGTGCTCTGTTTTGGCAGCAAGTTTGCTGAATTTTAACAGAGCATGCCTCACAGGTCTTTTAGCCCAGGGAGGTGTGGTATATAGTTCTGGAAAGGTATTTAAGTACTCTACAACTTTATTGTAGACTTCCAGAGCTGAAACACATCATAAGATGGCCTAACTTCCAGAGGAATGTAAACTGTCCAGAACCAGGACAGAGTTAAACACTCTCTGGACTGTTCTGTTTTTCAAGCATAACTCCCTGGAGAAAAAACTAAAATTATCATATTATACATCTTTAGAAAGGGTAGAAGATGTGTTACATCTTTGTATTTCAATGTTTCTGAAATTTCAGCACAGAATTCAGTGGAAATCAGAGTTCAAAACAGCAACTTCCCAAAGGAGGTGCTGTTGAAATTCTTCCAGAAATTCTGTTGACTTTGAATTACCACAACTTTTTAAGTAGAGCTGATCTGAGGGCTAATAAGTATTCCTTGGAAAGATTCTGAAGTTAACTTTAACTTTGGTAGTCAACTTGATGTGGGGACCACCCCGTGATTCACCCACTCCAGGATCGCATAGGGTGGTGCCGTGCGATGCGGCACCCAACAGCACACACGAAAAGAATAACAGATAACATACAAACTTTTTATTTGATATAAAACAGTGGAAGTCTTTTACAAAACCTAATTAACAGCGGAAGTTATATACATAGTTGCTCTCAAACCCTAACTAAGCAAAAGTGCAGCCGTCCAGCCCGGGGACGCTACACACTAGCAGCATGGAACCGGAGATCACGGCGGCGTGCAGGGCTCCAGCTCGGCCGTGTACCCCGACGGGGGCATCGCCTCGTCCTCGGAACCTTCCTCATAACTCTCACCTGCACACAGATCAAATATTGCAACCGTGAGCACGAAGGCTCAGCAAGTCTTAACCGTCAACCCTAGGCATGGAACTCTACGTGCAAGGATAAGTAAGATAGGAAAGTATTTTGCAATAAAGACACGCCTATAAGTTGGTCCTTACTTTCAGTTTTATAGCAGCAGATTCATGTGCCTTAGGCAGCCCTCACATCGGAAGTCCACAATCAAACAAGAAACGCTTTCCTCCGATGTGGTGACGCCCAAAGTGGAATATAAACTTAATTAGCTCTATAACTACAGCAATCAAGGTATTCAAGACATTTAGATCCATACAGCATTTTCAGTTGGCTTATTTCACTTCTTACTACGTCACAGTGCAGTGAACAAGCGGGTACTCAAATAACCGCGAGGGACGGTGATTTCAATCAAGACACACCCGGATAACACGTTGCATACACCCACTTTCAGAAGCGTGATTCCACACCCCTTCCTACTCTGTTGTATGCAACAACCTTTCAAAGGCAACCCAAATGCCGAACCGGTCCATCCGTAACGGGTAGGAGGTCCCCGCGTGGAGCGTGACTGTGCCCACCGGCAGATTTACACCTTGCTACCCTCAACCCACTCCTATTTACGGTTGGGTAAACCTCGGTACCCAGGTTAACCAATTACATCGGTTTCCTGGTTCCCATATGCCAGTATGCATCCGGTACTGTTCGATACTTGTCCAGCAGGGCCGCACACGGACGGTCCTCAACCGACGCCAACAGGGCTACGCACGTGAGACCTCTGCTCACTGCATCCTATCCCCCCTGCTGGGTCTCATTTTTATAAGTCAAGCCATTTTCTACCTCTTTTTATCCCGTGTGATAAGTACTATCTCGTGAGTAGCTTACAACCACTCGACTTCTACCGAGATTCTAAACATTAGCATGGCAGTCTCTACTCGTCGAGTTTGTAAACTACCCAACCCTTTATAGCATTTAAAAGGCTATGCAAGTGGGGTTTCAATCACCCTAACTCTAATGCAAACATTTCAACCTAGACATAAGTGATACAAAGGAAAAACTTTATAAAGGTACTTAAGTGCAAACCGGGGCTTGCCTGGTTGCGAGTTAAACGGAAAGTCAGCTTCTGGTGGGAGGACGTCCAACGGCTCCGGCGTATCCTCAACTTCTGTCACTATTATGAAATGTAATAACATACATGTATAAGTATTAAGGATTTATAAGAATTGGACTTCTATTCATAGCTACTGATATTTAGAATCCTTAATTGGCTTTGGGAATTTTACAGTGGATACTAGACTCTCTAAGGATGATTTGAGTCAAATTTGGAGACATGTCATTGCATAATGTAGTCTTTAAAATTCCTACAAGTACAATGCTTATCTGAATTTTGAGCCCAAATCAGGAGCTTGACATAGCTAATGGTGGAAGATCTGATTAGGGTAAGTCTCCATGGTTCTAACAAAATTTGTTTCACCATTTTTGGAGCTACCATCAGAGAGATATGAATTTTTGAAGTTGGACAGGAGTTCTGAAAAATTTCTGTTTAAATTTGAATTTTCCAAATAAAAGCTGAACTTGGGAAGGCAGTTTAGCCTATCAAATGATCTCCAATGAAGCCCAAATTTTTACTGGAGATCAGTACCTATGAAGAGGATTTACTGCCCAAATATGGGAATATTTCATAAAGAGTTTCTCCTGTAATAAATCCCTAAATATTTACTAAAAACAATTCTACAGAAATTCCTGGGGATTTTCATAGCCAAAATTTGGTTTCTCTGTGAAGTACTCCTCCTGAGGAATCCAACAAAATTTGTCTCACTCTTTTTGGAGTTTTCTACACAAAGTTATGGCCTTGTAAAGATCAGCTAATTTCTGGAATTATTTCTCTAATGGAAACTTCAAATAATTGGGCTGGGCCCACTGTTTTAATTCGGGCCAGTCAGATTTTTGCAACACCGGGGGTTACGGGGTTATTCCCGCGCAGCCGCACCAGATCCGGCGTCACAAACCGATCCTCGCGCGCACCCGGAGGCTGACCGGTGGGACCGGCCCTCCTTCGTCTTCCTCGCGCTGCCCGCGCCTCCCGCGGCGGCGAACGCCGGCGAGGCTCACCGGGACGGGGTTCCCGTGGTCCAAACTTCGTCAAACTCGCCGCCTGTGAGTTCTACACCGTGCTGAACACGATGGTGGTGTCGGAAGCCGATGACAACGGCCGGAACGGTGCTTGCACCGGCGACCATGTCGAACCTTACTTCGGCGACCTCGCTCTCCCTCAACAGTGGGTCTTTCAGGCTAGGGTTGGCTCTAAAAGCACTAGTGTCCCATGGACATCCTCGACCCATAGCTCGCTCTCCCTGAAACCCACCAGAGATGGGACCTCACCGGCGACCCGAGCCCGCAAAACTCCGGCGGTGACAAAAACTCGATACCTGGCATCTCTACTTGATTGTTTGAGCTGCTAGGACTTCGGGGAGATGCGCAAGCATGTGCTGGAGCTACTCTAAGCTCATCTAGCGCGGAGCTACCCCGAGCACAACGAATTTTTGGTTAGACCCGGCTCTATCCGTCGGTGTA
Organism: Neostapfia colusana; assembly: GCA_030760725.1. Taxonomy (NCBI): domain Eukaryota; kingdom Viridiplantae; phylum Streptophyta; class Magnoliopsida; order Poales; family Poaceae; genus Neostapfia; species Neostapfia colusana. Next base: position 27,362,138 of record JASWHV010000011.1, read on the forward strand.
CAGTTTGGGGAAACGGTGAAATTCTTGCCACCGGTTCTAGCAATCACTAAACGGTTTCCGGATACACGATCAGGACATGTGAACGCACCTTTCTTGTGTAAGGAAGGGGTGGTGACACCGGCCGTAGCGCGCTGTCCACGGCGACCACCTTCGGTTCGTCCGCGTTCACCCGAGGATCGTGGCTATTCTGCCAATATCCGGAGCAATCACGTTCGGGGCAGGGAAGGAGAAGTGCTGGAGAGCTAGAGCACTGCCTGGCGATGCTCTTTGCTGTGGAGCGCTCGGGCAGCCGAGCTCAGAGGGCTGTGGTGGGATCGGAAGGAACAGCGGTGGTGTTCTGGACGGAAGAAACGGCGGAGGCGCGAGTTATAGCAGGGGAAGAAGGAAAACAGCTCCGGCGCACCCTTTACCGTGATCCAACCGAGCCACCGAGGCAGCAGGAGGTGGCGCGGGCTCTCCCTCGGGCGCGGGTTCAACCGGGAGCTGGCGCGGTCCCGCTGTTCGACCGCCGTCGGCTGAGGCGGCAACCCCAGTGGGTGGCTGACAAATGGGCCCCACCTCCCCTCTTTGTTTAATCAACTTTTTCTGATATTTTCCCACCAGCAACTCAACATTAAAGACTTGACTTCAACCCCAAGTCATAGTTTGAATTTGCTGAATTCAAATAGTTTGAATTCAGGTGTGAAAATTGGACGTGGATTGATCATTTGAATTTGAAAAGGAGTTTGAATTCTCCACTTTATATTGCCTCAAAAGTATGGCAAACCAGCTCCAAAATTTCCAACTTTTGGCATGGCTGCTCATTCAAAGGTGGAGAGCACATTTGTGAAACCCAATTTTTAAATTGAGGGAATTGGAATTTGAAACTGAATTTGAAATTCAGATTAGAGGGCTTCTCCTTTTAATCCCAAACAAATATTAAAACTCCTCCAAATGAGCTGAAATTTGGAAGGTTGAATATTTGGACTATAAAGATCTAAGTTATGAATTTAGATCTCCATGTTTGGAAATTTTGGGAAGTCTAAACCCTCACTTTGAACTCACACTTATTATAATTCAAAGTTTTAGTTCCCCTCATTTTTCATAAGTGTATATGAGCTGAATTTTCTTGCTACCACTTTTGGGGATTTTACATCCCTTCCCCCTTAAAAAGAATCTCGTCCCGAGATTCCAACGGAAAAGCAAAGTGGGGAAAACTTTAGAGGGTATACGATGATAGAAAGTCCGGATAATACGTGCGTAGATAATCCTCGCTTTCCCATGTCGCCTCATCAGCGGTATGGTTACTCCACAAGACCTTGTAGAACCATAAGGTCCGGTTTCTTGTGGCACGAGTCTTTTCATCGATAATCTGGATTGGATACTCCGTGTACGTGAGGTCCGGTTGAAGAACTTCTATGTCTTCTGTGCGGACTTCAGCCGAGGGCTTGAGGCACTTTCTCAGCTGAGAGATGTGGAAGACGTTGTGAATGCCTGCGAGCGACGCCGGTAAATCTAAGCGATAGGCCACGGGTCCGCATCTTTCAATGACGGTGAACGGACCAATGAACCGCGGTGCAAGTTTACCCTTCACTCCGAAATGGTGAACTCCCTTCATCGGAGACACACGGACATAAACATGGTCCCCGATGTCGAAGGAGAGAGGGCGGCGTCTCTTATCCGCATAGCTCTTCTGACGAGATTGAGCAGCCTTGAGATTGGCTTGTATTACTCGCACTCGTTCTTCAGCTTCGTTCACAAGTTCAATGCCATAGATGACACGCTCGCCGGACTGGCACCAGTTGAGAGGTGTGCGGCATTTCTGGCCATAGAGAGCTTCATACGGCGTCATCTTGATGCTAGCTTGATAGCCATTGTTGTAAGAAAACTCCGCCAACGGCAAATGATCGTCCCAATTCTTGCCGTGGTGGATGGCACAAGCGCGTAGCATGTCTTCAAGCACTTGATTCACCCGTTCAGTTTGACCATCTGTTTGCGGGTGATACGCGGAGCTTCGGATCAGTTTGGTCCCCAATGATGCGTGCAGCTGTTCCCAAAACCGAGAGACGAACAGCACACCGCGATCTGAAATGATGGAGCGGGGAACACCGTGCAAACATAAGATCTTTGCAATGTACAGCTCCGCATATTGTTTGGCAACGTACTTTGTATGTACGGGAATGAAATGAGCCGACTTGGTTAGTCGATCGACTATCACCCAAATCGAGTCATGTTTGTGAGACGTGAGAGGTAATCCGACTATGAAGTCCATGCTGATATCCACCCACTTCCACGCCGGAATGTTCAATGGTTGCAGCTGTCCGGCTTTACGCATATGGTCGGCCTTCACACGCCGACACGTATCACATTCGGATACGTATTTCGCGATTTCTCTTTTCATCCGTGTCCACCAAAATCTGGTTTTCAGATCCTGGTACATCTTGTTGCTGCCCGGATGAATAGAATACTTGGACAAATGAGCTTCGTCCAAGATTTTCTTCCGAAGCTTCATGTCACGGGGTACCACTATACGGTCATTAAACCATAGCGTGTCGTGTTCATCTCTTCGGAAGCATTTCATTTCGCCATTCTCCATCCTTCTCCGAATGTGCGACATTCCCATGTCTCTCTTCTGAGCTTCCATAATCTCCTCTCTTATGGTTGGGATGAGAGCAAGATTATATAATGCCCCATATGGAGTCAAGTACAGACTTGGCTCCTCTTTAGGTGGGGCGATGGACAGATTGTTGACATGAGATTTGTGGCTTAAAGCATCGGCAACCACGTTTGCCTTTCCGGGATGGTAATGAATCTCGATCTCATAGTCTTTGTTCAATTCTAGCCATCTCCGTTGCCGCATATTCAACTCCTTTTGAGTGAATATATACTTTAGACTCTTGTGGTCGGTGTAGAGGTGCACTAAGTTTCCAAGTAAGTAGTGCCGCCACATTTTCAATGCCAACACCACAGCAGCAATCTCAAGATCATGAGTCGGATAGTGCTGCTCGTGGTTACGGAGTTGACGTGAGCCATAGGCGACCACTCTGCCTCCTTGCATCAATACACAGCCAAGCCCGATGCCAGACGCATCACAATATACGTCGAAGGGCTTGGTCGTATCCGGTTGAGCTAACACCGGGGCTGTTGTAAGATGCTTCACTCTGATACCACGGCTGTGGGGACCACCCCGTGGTTCACCCACTCCAGGATCGCATAGGGTGGTGCCGTGCGATGCGGCACCCAACAGCACACACGAAAAGAATAAAAGATAACATACAAACTTTTTATTTGATATAAAACAGCGGAAGTCTTTTACAAAACCTAATTAACAGCGGAAGTTATATACATAGTTGCTCTCAAACCCTAACTAAGCAAAAGTGCAGCCGTCCAGCCCGGGGACGCTACACACTAGCAGCATGGAAACGGAGATCACGGCGGCGTGCAGGGCACCAGCTCGGCCGTGTACCCCGACGGGGGCATCGCCTCGTCCTCGGAACCTTCCTCATAACTCTCACCTGCACACAGCTCAAATATTGCAACCGTGAGCACGAAGGCTCAGCAAGTCTTAACCGTCAACCCTAGGCATGGAACTCTACGTGCAAGGATAAGTAAGATAGGAAAGTATTTTGCAATAAAGACACGCCTATAAGTTGGTCCTTACTTTCAGTTTTATAGCAGCAGATTCATGTGCCTTAGGCAGCCCTCACATCGGAAGTCCATAATCAAACAAGAAACGCTTTCCTCCGATGTGGTGATGCCCAAAGTGGAATATAAACTTAATTAGCTCTATAACTACAGCAATCAAGGTATTCAAGACATTTAGATCCATACAGCATTTTCAGTTGGCTTATTTCACTTCTTACTACATCACAGCGCAGTGAACAAGCGGGTACTCAAATAACCGCGAGGGACGGTGATTGCAATCAAGACACACCCGGATAACACGTTGCATACACCCAGTTTCAGAAGCGTGATTCCACACCCCTTCCTACTCTGTTGTATGCAACAACCTTTCAAAGGCAACCCAAATGCCGAACCGGTCCATCCGTAACGGGTAGGAGATCCCCGCGTGGAGCGTGACTGTGCCCACCGGCAGATTTACACCTTGCTACCCTCAACCCACTCCTATTTACAGTTGGGTAAGCCTCGGCACCCAGGTTAACCAATTACATCGGTTTCCTGGTTCCCATATGCCAGTATGCATCCGGTACTGTTCGATACTTGTCCAGCAGGGCCGCACACGGACGGTCCTCAACCGACGCCAACAGGGCTACGCACGTGAGACCTCTGCTCACTGCATCCTATCCCCCCTGCTGGGTCTCATTTTTATAAGTCAAGCCATTTTCTACCTCTTTTTATACCGTGTGATAAGTACTATCTCGCGAGTAGCTTCGAACCACTCGACTTCTTCCGAGATCCTAAACATTAGCATGGCAGTCTCTACTCGTCGAGTTTGTAAACTACCCAACCCTTTATAGGATTTAAAAGGCTATGCAAGTGGGGTTTCAATCACCCTAACTCTAATGCAAACATTTCAATCTAGACATAAGTGATACAAAGGAAAAACTTTATAAAGGTACTTAAGTGCAAACCGGGGCTTGCCTGGTTGCGTGTTAAACGGAAAGTCAGCTTCTGGTGGGAGGACGTCCAACGGCTCCGGCGTATCCTCAACTTCGGTCACTGTTATGAAATGTAATAACATACATGTATAAGTATTAAGGATTTATAAGAATTGGACTTCTATTCATAGATACTGCTATTTAGAATCCTTAATTGGCTTTGGGAATTTTACAGTGGATACTAGACTCTCTAAGGATGATTTGAGTCAAATTTGGAGACATGTCATTGCATAATGTAGTCTTTAAAATTCCTACAAGTACAATGCTTATCTGAATTTTGAGCCCAAATCAGGAGCTTTACATAGCTAATGGTGGAAGATCTGATTAGGGTAAGTCTCCATGGTTCTAACAAAATTTGTTTCACCATTTTTGGAGCTACCATCAGAGAGATATGAATTTTTGAAGTTGTACAGGAGTTCTGAAAAGTTTCTGTTTAAATTTGAATTTTCCAAATAAAAGCTGAACTTGGGAAGGCAGTTTAGCCTAGCAAATGATCTCCAATGAAGCCCAAATTTTTACAGGAGATCAGTACCTATGAAGAGGATTTGCTGCCCAAATTTGGGAATATTTAATAAAGAGTTGCTCCTGTAATAAATCCCTAAAATATTTAATAAAAACAATTCTACAGAAATTCCTGGGCATTTTCATAGCCAAAATTTGGTTTCTCTGTGAAGTACTCCTCCATAGGAATCCAACAAAATTGGTCTCACTCTTTTTGGAGTTTTCTACACAAAGTTATGGCCTTGTAAAGATCAGCTAATTTCTGGAATTATTTCTCTAATGGAAACTTCAAATAATTGGGCTGGGCCCACTGTTTTAATTCGGGCCAGTCAGATTTTTGCAACAACGGGGGTTACGGGGTTATTCCCGCGCAGCCGCACCAGATCCGGTGTCACAAACCGATCCTCGCGCGCACCCGGAGGCTGACCGGTGGGACCGGCCCTCCTTCGTCTTCCTCGCGCTGCCCGCGCCTCCCGCGGCGGCGCACGCCGGCGAGGCTCGCCGGGACGGGGTTCCCGTGGTCCAAACTTCGTCAAACTCGCCGCCTGTGAGTTCTACACCGTGCTGAACACGATGGTGGGGTCGGAAGCCGATGGCAACGGCCGGAACGGTGCTTGCACTGGCGACCATGTCAAACCTTACTTCGGCGACCTCGCTCTCCCTCAACAGTGGGTCTTTCAGGCTAGGGTTGGCTCTAAAAGCACCAGTGTCCCTTGGACATCCTCGACCCATAGCTCGCTCTCCCTGAAACCCACCGGAGATGGGACCTCACCGGCGACACGAGCCCGCAAAACTCCGGCGGTGACAAAAACTCGATACCTGGCATCTCTACTTGATCGTTTGAGCTGCTAGGACTTCGGGGAGATGTGCAAGCATGTGCTGGAGCTACTCTAAGCTCATCTAGCACGGAGCTACCCTGAGAACAACGAATTTTTTGTTAGACCCGGCTCTATCCGTCGGTGTACAGTTTGGGGAAACGGTGAAATTCTCGCCACCGGTTCTAGCAATCGCTAAACGGTTTATGGCTACACGATCAGGACATGTGAACGCACCTTTCTTGTGTAAGGAAGGGGTGGTGACACCGGCCATAGCGCGCTGTCCACGGAGACCACCTTCGGTTCGTCCGCGTTCACCCGAGGATAGTGGCTATTCTGCCAATATCCGGAGCAATCACGTTCGGGGCAGGGAAGGAGAAGTGCTGGAGAGCTAGAGCACTGCCTGGCGATGCTCTTTGCTGTGGAGCGCTCGAGCAGCCGAGCTCAGAGGGCTGTGGTGGGATCGGAAGGAACGGCGGTGGTGTTCTGGACGGAAGAAACGGCGGAGGCGCGAGTTATAGCAGGGGAAGAAGGAAAACAGCTCCGGCGCACCCTTTGCCGTGATCCAACCGAGCCACCGAGGCAGCAGGAGGTTCCGCGGGCTCTCCCTCGGGCGCGGGTTCAACCGGGAGCTGGCGCGCTCCCGCTGTTCGACCGCCGTCGGCTGAGGCGGCAACCCCAGTGGGTGGCTGACAAATGGGCCCCACCTCCCCTCTTTGTTTAATCAACTTTTTCTGATATTTTCCCACCAGCAACTCAACATTAAAGACTTGACTTCAACCCCAAGTCATAGTTTGAATTTGCTGAATTCAAATAGTTTGAATTCGGGTGTGAAAATTGGACGTGGATTGATCATTTGAAGTTGAAAAAGAGTTTGAATTCTCCACTTTATATTGCCTCAAAAGTATGGCAAACCAGCTCCAAAATTTCCAACTTTTAGCATGGCTGCTCATTCAAAGGTGGAGAGCACATTTGTGAAACCCAATTTTTAAATTGAGGGAATTGGAATTTGAAACTCAATTTGAAATTCAGATTAGAGGGCTTCTCCTTTTAATCCCAAACAAATATTAAAACTCCTCCAAATGAGCTGAAATTTGGAAGGTTGAATATTTGGACTATAAAGATCCAAGTTATGAATTTAGATCTCCATGTTTGGAAATTTTGGGAAGTATAAACCCTCACTTTGAACTCACACTTATTATAATTCAAAGTTTTAATTCCCCTCATTTTTCATAAATGTATATGAGCTGAATTTTCTTGCTACCACTTTTGGGGATTTTACACTTGAGTCATGAAATGCCCAGAACCAGATCAAAATCTTGGATATGTGAAACTGGTCATTCTGACAGAGGAATGACAGTTGAACTTATTTGGGAGATTGTTGTACCCTAGGGGGTTTAAGTGCTTCCAATGGGGTAGAACATACTCATGAGTGGTTATCTTCAACTAGTGAAATATTGAGTATATGCTTTACTGAAGTTTTTTTTTTGCTAGAGTCCATGTTTGTGTCGTATTGAAGATAAAAGGGTAGTATACGTGATGACAAGGCGATAGTAACGTCTCGTAGTGACCAAACCTAGTTGAGATGAACTTCCAAAGAGGGAGTTCATCAAGTTGGATTTAACTAGCTTGTATTTGGTCTGGTAATGGTGTACCTTGTGCAAAGTTATTACATTATCTACATACGAGATGTATCGCATGTTACTGTCATTATGGTTTATGCCTATTTTATTTGACTGCATGAAATATGTTGCGGGACTGATGTTTATTGTCGTATGGTTGCAGATGGTTCGCACTCGGACCACGCACGAGATTGGTGGCTTTAGCCAGCAGGGAGGCGATGACTCCCAGCCACCTGCCTACGACAGCACCCCGCAGCAACAACCACCACCGCCGCCTCCGCTTACCCAAGCAGATGTGATAGCGGCACTGGTGGGGAATCGTGAGGAGCAGACCGACCTGCTCCACACGATTGTGCAGAATACGTCCCAGGAGGGGGGGCGTCAAGAGAGGGGCTCTCGTGAGCCCCGTGAGGTGACGTACTCGGACTTCATTAGTACGCACCCTCCAGTGTTCACTGAAGCAGAAGAACCACTGGAGGCCGACAACTGGTTGCGGACACTAGAGTCCAAGTTCGGGCTGCTCCAATGCACGGAGCGGCAAAAGACTCTGTTCGCGGCGCAGCAGCTTCACGGTGCCGCTGGTGCGTGGTGGGCGTACTATGTTGCCTCACGTCCAGCGGGCCATGCCGTGGAGTGGGAAGAGTTCCGGGAGGCGTTCCGCGCCTATCATATTCCTCCCGGGATAATGAAGAGGAAGTCCCAAGAATTCTTGGAGCTGAAGCAGGGCGGGAGGAGTGCTCACGACTACTCCCGTGCCTTCAACCATCTGGCGCAATATGCATCGGATTACGTCTCCACCGAGGAGAAGAAGCGGGAGCATTTCTACCAGGGGTTGCATCCCGAGATGAAGACACATCTCGCCCAAAGCAATCGCGGCACCTTTAACGACCTCATCAATGTCGCGATAATGCAAGAAGATGCTCAGCGGGAGTTGGCGTCTGAGCAGCAGAAGCGCAGCACTCCACCCAGCAGTGGGGGTGGCGCTTCCCAGAAGTACCGCATGGTGTACCGGACACCATCCGGACAGCAGTGGCATCCACCGGCGCAACCTCAGCGGTTCGGGGGTCGTCCTTTTCAGTCACCTCCGTTCCGACCAACGATGACACCACCGAGACAGCAGCAGCAGCAGCAGACGACACCCGGGCGTTCCCACCGCCACAACGCGCCCCGGGTTTCCGCCCGCCGATCAGCGGAGGACCGCCCCGCTTCACTTGCTTCACGTGTGGCCATGCGGGCCATTTCGCGAAGGACTGTCCCCAGGGGCAGCAAAGCAGCGGTCAAGCCCAGTTCCAGGGCGGTGCTCGAGGCCGACCTCCGGTCAAGAAGGTTGGTCAGCGGACTGGGGGCGTTCGCAACCTCGACAATGAGGACGCCGGAGGGAGACAACGTGCTGGTGGGTACGTTCACTCTCAATGATCAAGCCATCATCATATTGTTCGATTCTGGTGCAACCCACAGTTTTATAAGTGCATCCTATGTGGCCAAGCATCAAATGCAAGTCTTCCCAACCTACTGCACATATATGATCTGCTCACCGGGAGGGAAGATTTCAGCAAATATGATGATTCCAAAATCACCTCTGTGCTTAGGTGGGCAGCTATATCCCACCACCTTAATAATCCTTACGGGGCAAAAGATTGATGCAATCTTAGGGATGTCATGGCTAAACTACCATGGCGCTGTCCTGAACACTCGGACACGGACGGTTCATTTGAATTCTCCATTCTACCGTCCACACTCCATGGTGTCAGACAATCCAGTCCGTGAAGTTTCAGAAATTAATAATGCTGAAGCTCTCAAGTTAGAAGACATCCCCATAGTCCGGGAGTACCCCGACGTGTTCCCGGATGATCTTCCGGGCATGCCACCTGAGCGGGATGTCGAGTTCAAGATTGAACTTTCTCCTGGGACTACGCCCATATCACGGAGACCACACAAAATGGCTCCAAATCAGCTGGCTGAACTGAAAGAACAGCTCAATGACCTGTTGAGCAAAGGTTTCATTAGGCCGAGTTCCTCGCCTTGGGGATGCTTGGCGCTGTTTGTGAAGAAGGATGAAACCTTGAGGCTGTTTGGACTACCGACCGCTCAATGCCGTCACCATCAAGAATAAGTATCCACTGCCCCGCATTGACATATTGTTTGATCAACTTGTGGGTGCAGTGTGTTCTCAAAGATGGACCTTCACTCTGGATATCATCAGATAAAGATCCGGGCGGAGGATATCCCGAAGACGGCTTTCTCGACGAGACATGGCTTATAGGAATATCTCGTCATGTCTTTTGGTCTCACAAATGCTCCAGCATATTTCATGTATCTCATGAACTCGGTGTTCATGCCGGAGCTGGATAAGTTCGTGGTGGTGTTCATTGATGATATCTTGGTTTATTTCAAGACAGAAGCAGAACACGCCGAACACTTGAGGATCGTTCTTCAACGATTGCGAGACCACAAGCTCTACGCCAAGTTTAGCAAATGTGAGTTTTGGATCAGCCAAGTGCCATTTTTGGGACATATCATCTCAGCGGAAGGCATTGCGGTTGACCCAAGCAAGATCGAACAAGTGCTGAAATGGAAAGCTCCCACTTCAGCCCATGAAGTCAGAAGTTTCCTTGGGTTAGCGGGATACTATCGGAGATTCATTCCAAGCTTCTCCAAGCTCGCTAAGCCGATGACAGAATTGCTGAAGAAGGGAACGCAATATGTTTGGAACACGGCGTGTGAAGGAGTGTTCCAAGCATTAGTGAAGCATCTCACAACAGCCCAGTTCTTGGCTCAAACGGATACAACCAAGCCCTTCGACGTATATTGTGACGCGTCCGGCATTGGGCTCGGCTGCGTGTTGATGCAGGAGGGACGTGTGGTCGCATATGGTTCACGCCAACTTCGGAACCATGAGCAGCACTATCTAACTCAAGATCTTGAGCTTGCTGCAGTGATTTTGGCGTTAAAATTGTGGGGGCACTATCTCCTGGGGAACTTGGTGCATCTCTACACCGACCACAAGAGCTTGAAGTACATTTTCACCCAGAAGGAGCTGAACATGAGGCAAAGGAGGTGGTTAGAACTAATCAAAGACTATGAGATTGAGATTCACTACCACCCCGGCAAGGCGAATGTGGTTGCCGACGCGCTGAGTCGGAAATCACATGTCCATAACCTCACCATTACACCGGTGGAGGAGGAAGAGCCGAGTTTATACTTGGTTCCTTATGGATCGCTTTACATCCTTGCCATCATCCCTACTATTAGAGAGGACATCATTGCAGCTCAGAATATTGATAAGGGCATGGCACATCTTCGGAGACGGATAGACAATGGGGAGATCAAATGTTTCCGGAAGGATGATAAAGGGACGCTGTGGTTCAATGACCGCATAGTCGTACCCCGGGATATGGAGCTGAGGAAAAAGATCCTTGATGAAGCTCACTTGTCTAAATACTCCATTCATCCAGGCAGCAACAAAATGTACCAAGATTTGAAAAAGAAATTTTGGTGGACACGGATGAAGCGGGAAGTAGCGCAGTACGTATCTGAGTGTGATACGTGTAGACAAGTTTTGACACCCTCATCTCGGGTGTCAGCATATGTTCATGTTTTATGAAGAGGAAACAATTTAAGAAAAGAAGGAACAGAGAAAATATCAAAGGGATAGCCAATGAGATCCGAATCCAGCTCTCAGAAAGCGCCAAAGACAACTTACCGCGGCCGCTGGCCACGTGGCGTGTTCGGAGCTCATCCCTGCAAAGTGGGGAGAGGCCGCCGCCAAGCTGGCTACGTGGCAGGCTCGGGGCTCGTCTCCGCAAAAGGGAGAGGTCCGATCCTGTGGGACACGTGTTGCCCACGGAGCTAGCCTCTGCGGAAGAAGCAAAGGCATTTCCGCAGGACACGTGTCATCCTCGGAGCTAGTCCTCGCAGAAATCAGAGGACCAGTCGCACGGGATACGTGTCAATCTCGGAGCCCACCTCCGAGAGGTCCTGTTCTATTGGACACGCGTCGTCACCGGAGCTTATCTCCAGGAGGTCTGTCGCTGCTGGGCACGTGTCGACCTCGGGGCATGTCCCTGAAGAAAGAAGAGAGGAAAGACCGGCGCCAACACGTGGCGTGCGCGCAGCTCACCTCCAAAGGAGGGATAGGTCTCGCTCGTTGACACGCGGCACAACGGGAGCTCGTCTCTGCGGAAAAGGAGAGACCAGGCCCGATGGACACGTGGAGCCCCCGGAGCTCATCGCCGCGAAGGTAACGAGTTCTGGAGCAGCTGTTACGCGTAAGAATACCGGTATGTAAAGGAAACCGACCTGAATTCCACAACGTTACCGCACCAAATCAACTGAAGATAAGATGATAGGATCCAACGATGATCTGAATAAGACTCTTATTCGAGGTACAATCAGATTAGGACTCTTCTCTTCCCAATTATAAATAGAACCCAGAACCTCTGGCCGAAACCACAAACTTCTTTTTAACTCCTGAGCCGACGACTTAGAGCCCTAGCCCTAACTTGCCGAGTAAACCATCGCCGAAGTGCAACAAGGGAGCTCATCAGAGGAGAACCGAGCGGTCTGAGGAGGACCTCGAGAACCAAGAAGGGCGTAAGGTAGGACTCCGACACCACCTTACGACATCGTTGTATTCCCCTTGCATCTGTTCTTTGATTCCTTTCGAACAGAAGCCTTCTCGTGGATAGATCACTTAATGATCAGGTTGATCTAAAGACAAGATCATCGCCACATCCACCTTTGATCCGAACACCTTTGTCCATGCAAGCCATGCAAAAACACTTACAGACAAATCTAATAAAATTAATCATAGGATAGCATGGATGTGTATCATCGCATCTTGTTTAAGGTTTGTGCATGATATTGATTGCTGTGAATCTTGTATGCACGTGATCCTACCTAGCAGGACAAGCTCAGGGAGCTGTCTACGACGAACTGCAGCAACCGGGTTTTGAGATCCAAGAACAACCGGAACCACAAGAACAAGGCAAGTTCTCCTTGACCATATTCATCCTATGTTTTGGGTAAAAGTGTTTTGTTTTGCGAAAAGGTGTGCGTACTAAGTCAAACATGATGGGAAACCCTTTTATAGGAGTTTACTAGTTTTGGTTAAACCACCCTTGTCGCCTGGGAAGTTCATGAGTCAGGTATGGTTTTTGCTTTATGCTTCGCTGAGTCTATGGGATTGGGAAGCGAGATAGATGTGTCTAGCTAACTGCACTCGTATTGATAATGAGAAACTGATGTTAATAATGGACATGGATCAGAGGGAGATCTAGGCAAGAACGGGTTTGTGAATGAGGTAGCATGAGACGGTGGTTTACTTGCCATAGATCTAAGGACCGGTTCATGCATGCACATGCCAGGATAACAGTGCCACCACAAGGCTAAGTATGGGTGCGGCTTAGCTGAGTAATTAGGTAAGTTGCTAGAGTGTTATGGACTGTGGAAGGCGCGGGGAATGGGAGTCGAGTGAGGACTGCCCTGGGAACTGTATGGCACAAGAGGGGGCCCGTGGGTGGGAGAACTAGAGATTCTAGCCTGCCGGTGAAACCTTAGTGAGTCCATACATCTAGTAACCCCTTTGTAAAGGCTATTTTGTGATCTCTTGACCATACACCGATGGATGTGTACCGGTATAATGGAGGTTCTGCAGTCGCCGACGGGTGACGAAATCACAAACTTGTGGGTAAAGAGGTGCAAACTCTGCAGAGTCTAAAACTATCATGATAGCCGAGCTTATGGTCACGAGCGCCTGGCTAAACTGCCATGATTAGTTGGGATGGTTATTGGGATGGTTATTCGGAAGGTTCTTGGTTATGGTTATTGGTTTGGTTATGGTTTGGTTGTTGGGACTGTTGAGTCCGGGTGATATGATGGTTGCATGACTGTTGAGTCATGGCAACAAGTTTGGTCTCGGTGTGAGACGAAGTTGTTTTGAGATGGTAGCGAATACGGGGAGGTATTCGTGAGATGGTAGCGAATACGAGGAGGTATTCGTGAGTAAGAATGAACATGGAAAGCGATAAAGGTATGTTGGTAATTTAGTACATGCTGGGATTACATTCATCTAAGTTTAAGTGCTGTTTTATCATGGTTTTACAAATCTGCTTTTCTGCAAATAAGCCTTTTTATACCTACCTTGTTTATGAGCTGCATATCATGTGTTTTCCCGCACTTGCTGAGTACATCATTGTACTCAAACTTGCATTATTATTTCATCATCAGTAGCAGGAGAAGCCTACTATGAAGACCAAGTGGAGCATTACGGCGTGTGATCTGTTCTCAACCTTGCCTGTGGAGGGAGTAGAGATGGAGCCACTTCTGCTTATATTTGCTTCCGCATTTAGCTAAATTGCTTCCGCTTTAGAATAAAGACTTCCGCTGTGAGCATGAGTCCAAGACTCATGAGGTATTGTAATAAACTCTGTTATTCGTGGTAATATATAAATCTGAATTCAGTTTGTGGAACGTATGTGTATGTGTGATGAACATCCTGGGAACACATATGAATTAGTTCTCGGTTCCGTGGTTTTCCTACAGAATTGAGGGCGTCACACAAGTGAAGGCTGATCATATGAGAAAATCAGGGCTGTTCCAACCCCTGAAGATCCCGGCATGGAAATGGGAAGATGTGAGCATGTATTTCATTGTGGGGTTACCCCTGACGTCCAATAAGCATGATTCCATTTGGGTAATCGTTGACCGGTTAACCAAGACGGCTCACTTCATCCCGGTGCATACACATTACAATGCCGGCAAATACGCAGAGCTGTACATAGCGAATATTCTATGCTCATATGGTGTACCCAAGACCATCGTCTCAGATCGAGGTGCATTATTTGTATCTCTCTTTTGGGAGCAGTTACACGCTGCATTGGGTACCAAGCTGATTAGGAGCTCTGCCTATCACCCTCAGACAGATGGGTAAACAGAGAGGGTGAATCAAGTACTAGAAGACATGTTGAGGGCATGTGCCATCCACAACGGTAGGAACTGGGATGCTCACCTACCGTTGGTGAAATTCTCGTACAACAACGGCTATCAGGTGAGTATCAAGATGGCACCCTACGAAGCTCTCTACGGTCGCAAATGCCGCACCCCATTAAACTGGTGCGAGTCCGGTTAAAGGATCACATTTGGGGTTGATGTGGTGAACGACGCCGAAGAGCGCGTTCGGACGATTCAAGCCAACTTGAAGGCCACTCAATCCCGGCAGAAGAGCTACGCTGATAAGAGGCGTAGACCGCTGCACTTTGCCGTTGGAGAACACGTGTATCTCCGTGTGTCTCCGATGAAGGGCGTGCACCGATTCGGCGTGAGGGGGAAACTCGCTCCCCGTTTCATTGGACCCTATGCTATCACCGAGAAGTGCGGACAAGAGGCGTATAGACTGGAGCTACCGGCATCTGTTGCTGGTGTTCATGACGTTTTCCATGTTTCCCAACTACGAAAATGTCTGAAGCATACCGCTGCTGTTCCCACCGAAGACATCGTCAAGTTGCAACCGGATTTGACATATGATGAATATCCGGTGGCAATTCTTGATGAGAAAGCCCGGACCACGCGTAGCCGAACGTTGTGGTTCTACAAGATACTCTGGAGCAACCACACCACCGAAGAAGCGACGTGGGAGAGCGAGGAGTTCCTTCGCTCAAATTACCCGGAGTTCATGGCGTCTCAGCACAAGTAAGTCCCTGTTACATCGCGGTCTCTTCTTTTGTTATCTCGGGACGAGATTCTTTTAAGGGGGGAGGGATGTAAAAGCCCAAGAAAAAGGGACTTACAAAAACTTTTCATCACCTCACAACACCACAGATTTGTGAAGAGCATGTAACCTCCATCAAAAGGGTGATTAGGAGGGAAAGCCCTAACTTTCACAAAGTAGGATTTATACACATGAACATGAGAGGTTGAGCTCACCCCTAGCACTTAAAAAGTCTTGGGAAGGTTCAAGCCAAATTTCATGCAAATCCAACACTTTTTGAGGCACTTTTGGAGGCATTTGAAAAAAGAGGCCAATTTGAATGTAAATTCAAATTGCAGCAGCTTTCACCACTTAAATTCAAAAGTTAGCTTCATATTCAAACTCAGCACAATTTTCTGAGTTAGTCCACCAAATTTCATTCCCATTGGAGTTTATCTTGTAGGGAGCTAAATTTGCAAGAATTCAAAACTAAATTTAAATTTCAGTTCAAACATGAAGCAAATTTAGCCAAATAAATTTCAAATTTGGGAAACCAAATTCAAACTATGACTTTGTGATTAAGTCTCACATTCAATTATGAGTAGCTGGGGATATTTTAGCACAAACAGAGGTGAAAAAATTAGAAAAAGAATTTGGAAGAGGAGGGTCCACTGGTCAGACACTGTGAGCAGCCGGGAACCGACTCGGTGGTCGTCGGTCAGCCGCCGCGACCAGCTATCGCCTCACAGCCATGCCAGCGCGTGCCTGCCCCCCTTCCCGATCACCACGTACGCAGCACAAACCAGGATTCGCTGCCTCCATCGCCTGCCGCTCTGATCAGCGTCCGCGCGCGCGAAAGACTTGCCGCAGCGTCCGCACCTTCAATCCCCGGCGTGCACCAGTGCTGATCATCGAGCACTCGTGGTCCCTGCAGCAAAAAGGAGCACCATGGCATACGCTAGCTGTTCCCCGTGCTGCTCCAGCAAGCTGCACCCGACTGTGAGCGGTGTAGGCCGTCGAAGTCGAGGAACCGGGAGGTACCGGCGGAGCAGTGTTCGGCTCACCGGTGACAGCCCCATCCAGCCATCGTTGCTGACTGCGTTCTACACAAGAAAGGTGCGTAGGTATCCCTAGATGGTGTAGCCGCAAACCATTCGGCAAATGATCCATCGGGTAGCAACAATTTTAGAAAGTCCCGAACCCTAGTGCGACTGACCTAGCTCGGCAAGAATCCAAAATTCGGATTACACGCTGAGTCAATGATCAAGCTAGCTCACAAGTAGCTCCTACACCTCCTAGCGCCCCTCCTCAAGAAAGAACCGAGCAAAACCGTCCAGAAAGGGCCGAGTTATAGCCATTTCCATAGCCACCGTTGCAAACACGGCTCGGGTCACCGTCGAGAGTGGGTTTGCCGGCGTTTTCAGCTTCCGAGACTGCTCATGTCGGGTTCCTCGTGACCCTCTGGTGCTCCTGGAGCAAATCGTAACCCTTTTCATGCCCCAGAGAGCGAGAACGACCTCGCCGGAGCCCTAACCTCTCCGGTGGACGTTGCACGGCTATTTCCGGTCACCGCCGGCGAGCTCGGACCCCCGAGGCAGGTTCCACAGGGCGAGATAAGGCTAGGCAGCCAGTTCTAGCACTGGGGGTGGTCGGGAAGGCGGTTCTGGTGAACCTAGCTGGAGTACACCGCCAATGGACTCGCGGGCACGCGCAAGGAGGAAGAAGGCGGGTGGTGGGACCCACCCGCAGACGTTTAAACATTTTAGGGGATTTTCCAGTTTAGTTCAACTTCAAATGCATAGAACTTTGGCTAGGAAGCTCCAAATTCAGTGAACCAAATTTTTCTGAACTCAGAATTTTGAGTAGATTCCAGCAATACCAATTTCAGCTCATGAAACCTAATAGTTTTCCAGAATTAAATCCCTAAAGATTAAACTTTTAGGAACTTTATCTGGATAATTGCTTTATGAAAAATTCTGAAATTTGGCTGAGAGGTTCACTGGAAAATTCTTGAGTCACAGTAAAATTTTCAGACTCATCCAAGTCAATTTAGTCCCCCTAATGGGGTGATTAAGTGAACTGCCCTGAGAAAATAGAAAAATGTACAGAAACATTTTTCAGATTTTCTCAAATCTTGTTTAGGGCATAACTCTCTCTAGGATTCTTCAAATAACATGAAACCAATTCCATTAGAACCATCTCAAATTCTAGTTTCCAGAAAGTAATGGTTGGAGCCATGAAAACCTATGGAATTCATTAGAGGCTCTAATATTCACCAAATAGGCTTTTATTTATACAAGGCTCAAATTGACCTTGTTTCAAATGAAACTTGGTCAAGACTCTGGTTAGGACCATACCAACCCACCATAAAAATTTCAAAGCTAAAGGGAAGGACTAGCTAGAGTTATAGAATTTACTCATTCAAATTTACACATTGCATTTGAATTAACATGTAGTATCTCATTAACGTGTAGTCGCTGAAGGCGAGGAGACTCCGGAAGTACTTGACTTCCTTCTTCTGGACGAAGACCTAACCTCTGACCAGCATCAACAAGGCAAGCCCCGGTTTGCATTAACCCTTTTAAAAAGTTTTGCTTTGTTTACATGTCTAGTGTGAAGTATGTATGTGCATTAGGTGTAGGATGGATGAAACCCAATTGCATAACCAGAATTTTCCTATAAGAGTGAGGGTAGTGTCTAAGGCCACGAGTAGACAGGTTATGCTTAATGATTTATAGGACTTCGGTACAAGTCGAGTAGTTGGAATCTACTCACGAGTTAGGCTTGGGACACACGGGTTTGGTTCGAGTGATGTGAGATCACTTTAGTAATGAAAATGAGACTAGGCAGGGGCTAGGGCGCAGCAAGAGGAAGTCTTGTGTGCGCAGCCCTGTCCGTGTCAATTGAGGACCGATCTGTGTGCGGCCCTGCTGAGCAAGTATTGAACGTACCGAAGGCATATCGGATATATGGGCCCCAATAATCCGATGTAACCTAAACATCCGGGCGTTGAGGCATAGCACACCGATTTATAGGTGTAGGTTGAGGGCAGCAAGGTGGAAATCTGCTAATGGGCATAGAGAGATGCTCCGTGTAGGGAACCTCCTGTCCGTTTTGGTGCGACCGGTTCGACGTTTGGGCTGTTGGGTGAAAGGTTGTCCCGTACGACATCGAGTGAGCGTGCTGTGCAGCTCCACGGGTGGGCGTACGTGACGTGCTCTTTGGGTATCCCTGGAGGTTTATATCGAGTCGATTCGCCATCCCTCGCGGTGACGAGTACCGCTTGTTCACTGAGTTGTGACGTAGGCTAATGTATGAATTGTGATGATTCAATATTGCTGTTATGATATAATTGTATTGTTACATGTGTGCCACCAAATATTTCTCACTAAATTTCATATTCATGAACTGTTAACTTGTGGCTACAAGATGAACTAAGAATAAACTATAGGCATGTCCGTTTGCTGAAATTTTACCATCCCATGTTCATTGTACCCTACATGTAGAGTTTCATGCCTAGGTGAGTCAGTTAAGTCTTGTTGAGCCATCGTGCTCACGGTTGCTGCTTAAGTGTTTTTCAGGTGAGGAGCCACCCAAGGACTCGGGTTACAAGTCCACCGGCGAGGGTTACCCTCCGTCCGGGACCACGGCTGAGTGGGAGCCGTACACGCCGCGCTGAGCTTAGGAGTGCAGCTAGTGTGGGTTGCCCTAGGGCTGGGCAGCCGAATTTTGCGAGATGGGCAGGCGTGAGTTGTATAATTTAGACTTCGGCTGTGTAAGATAAACAATAGTTTGTAACTGAAGATTGTACCTGTTTGTACAGTTCAGTTGGCTTCCATGTAATAAAAGGTGTCCTTATGATGTGTGCTGTAAGGTGTCGCATCGTGCGGCACCACCCTCTGCGATCCTGGATGAGCGGATTCTGGTCCGCCACACTACCTCTCGCTTGCCCAAAATCTGAAATGGTCCGAAAATTCTTGAACCACCAGAATGCTTCCCAATGTTGCTTCTTCGACATGGTTCAACGTTGTCTTCTCGGTTGCTGGTTGGGCTGACTCAAACTCGATACGAGTTCCGTGCTCGTTTGTCAACTGCACGCTTCTCTTAGCACATTGGATCACTCCGTTGTGCTTGAATAACCAATCCATTTCGAGTATTATGTCAAGCCCTTGGGAATCCAAGACAATGAGGTTGGCAAGAAAGTCTACCCCCCTTATTTTAAGGTTTACTTTCGGACATACTATATTGGTCCTCATTTCTCCACCGGGAGAATTAACCAACATAGTATATTTCATGTGTGATATGGGTAGATTATACTTGGCAACATACTTGGATAATATGAATGAATGCGATGCTCCGGAATCAAATAAAACAACGGCTGGGTTGGAGTTGGCAAGGAACATACCAATCACGACGTCCTCAGCCTGTTGTGCTTCCTCAACGGAGACATGATTCACGTTGCCCCAAGCATAGTTCTGCTGCCCACGGTTGCCTTGATTAGCTCCTCCATTCGGCCGTCGGTTCTGCTTGGGCGCTTTGCTTGGCTGTCCAAGAACTTTCCTCGGGCACTGACTTGCAAAGTGTCCCGTCTCTCCGCATGCAAAGCATGCCTTGTTGCCCAAGACAGCAGGAACGTTGGGGCGAGGGTGGTTTTGAGCATAAGCGCCCATGTTGGGTCGGGGCGCAGGAGGCAAAGGCACATGAGATGCTTGCGTAACAGGACGTTGCTGTGGTGGTTGATTAGGGCAAAAACTAGAAGTGGATGATCCATACTGTGGTGCAGCTGGGGGCACGAAATGGGGACGTACATTGCTCCCTTTTGGCTGGTATGCATCTTTATCTTGCCCTCTTGCTTGATCTCTCGGATCTTGCTTTCAACCACTATAGCTTTGTCAACTAGCTTCTGGAAGTTTGCATAGTCATTCTTGAGGAGCTGAACTTGGATCTCGTTGTTCAACCCTCTCATGAACAAGTACTGCTTCCGTTGATCCGAGTTGACATCCTTGGGGGCATACCTTGACAGTTACGTGAACTTGTTGAGGTACCCATTCACGCTCTTCTTTCCTTGGCGGAGACTTTCAAACTCTTGCCTTTTTAGCATCATGACTCCAGCAGGGACGTAATGAGAGCGGAAAATCTCCTTGAACTCAGCCCAAGTGATAGTCTCCTGGTTGACATGAGCATTGCAAAGAGCGTCCCACCAGTCAGCGGCTGCTCCCATAAGTTGGTGCGATGCGAAGAGAACTTTCTCTCGATCATTGCACTGAACTATGGCAAGCTTCTTCTCCATGGACTTCAACCAATCATCGGCCTCCATGCGATCATTAGCTTGTGAAAAAGTGGGTGGTCGAGTCCTCATGAACTCTCCCAATCGGTTGTGAGCCGGCGGTGGTGGCGGTGGTGGTGGCGGTGGTGCAGGAACGGGGTTGTTGTTGTTATAGGCTTACAGCTGACCCAAAGTTTGGATCATGGTTTGCATGAGCTTATTGTGTATAGCCATCAACCGTTCCAAGTTGTTTGCACCATCCCCGGTGTTAACATTCTCAGGAACTTCAACGTGGTCATCCTCTTGTGGTTCAGGGTTGCCACGGACGTTCCTCCTTGGACGGCTGGCGTTTTCTCTCACCATCTATGAGAGAGAGTTGAGTGGAATAGAATTTATAAGTTTAGATTGATCCCCCAACTATATGCATCAAGGGTATCAAGGTAGGAATAAAAAGGCCCATTGCAGAAAAGCAAAGTTTATTCCAAAACATGATAAAAAAGCAGCTATCTTTAAGTGAATTAAAACCTAACATATATCCATTTAAAAACATCAAACCTCCTTCATATTCCACCACTTTTCATGTCTCATCCAGACATTTATCTTTCTCAACTCTTTCTCATGATCATAATAACCATCTCATGATCATATCCATCTCATGATCATATATCCGAAACCATCTCATGTTCAAGACTCAACAGTCCCAAACCAGTCTCATTACCAAGACTCAACAGTCCCGAAACCAATACCAAAGACCATACCATAACCATACCAATAACCATCCATATAACCATCCCAAAAACCATCCCATCTAATCATGTGAGTTGGCTAGGCGCTTGTGACCGGAAGCACGACTATCATGATAGTTTTACACTCTGCAGAGGTGGCACCACTTTACCCACAAGTTTGTGATTTCGTCACCCGTCGGCGACTGTAGAACCTCCATTATACCAGTACACAACCGTCTATGTATGGTCAAGAGATCACAAAATAGCCTTTACAAAGGGGCTACTAGATGTATGGACTCACTAAGGTTTCACCAGTAGGCTCGAATCATCATTCTCCCACCTACGGGCCCCCTCTTGTGCCATGCAGTTCCCAGGGCAGTCCTCTCTCGACTCCCATTCCCCGCGCCTTCCACGGTCCATAACAATCTAGCAACTTACCTAATTAGTCAGCTAAGCCGCACCCATATTTGGCCTTGTGGTGGCACTGTTTTCCTGGCATGGCTGGCATGAACCGGTCCTTAGATCTACGGCAAGTAAACCACCATCTCATTCTACCACATCCATGAACCAAGCTTGCCTAGATCTCCCCCGATTCATGTTCATTATCAACATCAAGTTCTTATTATCATTGTTCATATGAGTGCAGTACCTAGACACATCCTACCTCACTTCCCGTATCTCGTGGACTTAGCGAAGCAAGAAGCAAAAACGAACATACCTGACTCATCAACTTTCCGAGCGATAAGGGTGGTTAACAAAACTAGTAAACTCCTATGAAGGGTGCCCCGTCAAGTTGACTCAAGCACACACACCTTTTCGCAAACAAAACAGTTCCAAAACATGGGATCAATATGGTCAAGGGGCACTTGCCTTGTTCCTGTGGCTTCTGTTGCTCACGTGTCTCGAATTCTTGGTGTTGTAGTCCTTCGTAGATAGCTCACTGAGCTTGTCCTTCTACTCATGATCACGCACATACAAGATTCACAACAATCAAACCTCATGCACAAACTTTACTCAAGATGCAATGGTGTAGATGCATGCAAATCCAATGATGATGTTTCATTAGTACCAGTTTGCACATGTTCTTCCATGTGTTTAATGGCTTTGCATGGGGTTTTACGATGAATGATGGTGTAAGGATCAAATGTGGACATGGTGATGATCTTGTCTCAAGATATAGATCTAACTGATCAACACGTGATCTGTCCACATGAAAGAGCTTCTGTTCGAAAGGATCGAAGAAACAGATGCGAAGAAAACCGCGATGACGTCGTAAGGTAGTAACAATAACCTACCTTACTTCTCCCCGGTGTCGGAGCCTTCCTCCTAGCAAGACAGATCGTCGGCTCTCTTCCAGCGACGGCGAGTGTGTCGAGGTTCGTCGGCAATCTCAATGGTGGCTGAACTCCGATGAAGGGGTTTAACTTGGCGAGTTGGGAGCTAGGGCCTCTAAGTTGTCGGCTTCGGAAGGTGTTATGACCAAGGAGTGTTTCGGGTTCTATTTATAACCGGAAAAAGAAGAGTCCTACTCCGATTGGATTTCAAATAAGAGTGATATTTGATTTGTGTTTGGATCTTAACAACTTATCTCCTATCGATTTGGTTGCAGTATTCAACGTGGAAGAATTCGTGTTGGTTTCCTCAGTACCGGGTACTCGCGTACAGGGGAAAACCGCTTAAGACTCTCATCTTTCTGCAGGGATAAGCTCTGGAGGCTCCATGTGTCCAGCGGGGGCCGGGCCTCCCTTTTCCGCAGAAGCGAGCTCTGGTTGCGCCGCGTGTCAGGCGTGCGGGACCTCCCTCTTCCTCAGAGGCGAGCTCCGCATGCGCCACGCTTCTGGCGGGCGGGACCTCCCTCTCTCTCTAGAGGCGATTTCCGCGTACGCCACGTGTCAGTGCCGGACATCCCCTCTCTTTGGAGGTGAGCTCCGAGAGTGCCACATGTCAGTTTTGGACCTCCCTTCTCTTCGAAGGTGAGCTCCGAGAGTGCCACGTGTCCAGAAGCGTCGGACTTCCTTTTTTCCTTAGAGACAAGCTCCGAGGTCGACACATGTCCAATAGTGTCGGACCTCCATACTCCTCGGAGATGAGCTCCAAGGACGACACGTGTCCCGTAGTGTCAAACCTCCCTACTCCTCGGAGATGAGCTCCGAGGATGACACGTGTCCATCAGTGTCGGACCTCCCGGAGGCGAGCTCCGGGGGTGACACGTGTCCAGCAGGACCAGATCTCTCGGAGGCGAGCTCCGAGGGTGACACATGT
This sequence comes from Neostapfia colusana, assembly GCA_030760725.1. NCBI lineage: Eukaryota > Viridiplantae > Streptophyta > Magnoliopsida > Poales > Poaceae > Neostapfia > Neostapfia colusana. Next base: position 27,385,614 of record JASWHV010000011.1, read on the forward strand.
CCGTCGGGATGGGACCTCACTCCCTCTGCGGGGGTGAGCTCCGAGAGCGACACGTGTCCCGCGGGGTTGGGCCTCGCTTCTCCGCAGAGAATAGCTCCGAAGGCGACACGTGTCCCGCGGGGTTGGACCTCACTTTTCTGCAAAGACAAGCCCCGGAGGCAACACGTGTCCGGCGGGCCGGACCTTGCCCCCTTCTGGGGCGAGCTCCTAGCCTGCCACGTAGCCAGCAGTGCCGGACCTCACCCCTTTTGCTGGGATAAGCTCCGAAGGCGCCACGTGGCCAGCTGGCCACGGGAAGTGTCTTCAGCGCTCCTTGGCGAACTGGAATTAGCTCTTTTTGGCTATCTTTCTGATTCTTTCTCCTTTTCTACTTCTTTTTAAAATGTTCTCTATGAAACATGAAAGCATGCATGAATTACGAAGTTGAGGGTGTTACAACATCCATTTGGAGAATCAACAGTGTTTCCTTCAATTTCGAATTTGAATTCAAACTCCAATGAAATTCAAATCCTCTTTGACATACAAATCAAAGTCTCTCCAAATATGCTCAAATTTTGCCATCCCACTAATTTGAACATGAAGAATTCAAATATGGATTCAAACTTTTAATTTGGCCGCGGCAAAGAGGAGGTTTACAACAACAGTTTGCATCCTACGTTTGAAATGGACAAATTTGAATTTTTAATGCACAAAGTGAGGTTATAATCTGGATTTAAAACTCCTATTGCACATGGAAACTTTACACAGGGGGTTTCATCCAACCTTGGTTTAACACATCTCAAATGAGTATTAGAGCTTGGTTGGGTAGACATCCATGTGTATCATCATGTGCTAGAAAGTTTTAGTAAGTCCCCTTTTCTTGAATTTGAAACCCAACTTTATTCATAACTCAAGTTTTGCATTTACCAGTTTTTGGTACTTTTACACCGCATGGCCAGGAAAGCCCCGGCTCTCACAATTAAGTTTTGGTTCCCTATTGATTAAGTTGTAATAAGAGCACTTAGATCGTAGTTGTTTTAATTAGTGTGGTGTGTTGAATTTTCTGTGATGTTTTCATATGCTTGTGTGCATGGTTGTGAGTTGTTGGATGCTTCGGCGAACATCCACATCCGCATATAGTAGAGAGATGTGGGATGCCTCGGCACTTGTCCACATCCTCATATATGCTTATATTAATAAATGAGATGCTTAGTTTTATATACCTTGATGCATATAGTTGGGAATCGCTTCTCTCAAATCTGAATCCTCTCTCACAGATGCCGAGGGAACATTATAATCACAACCAAAGGAACACTCGTGGTGCTAACGGAACACACGAGGGTGACGATCACAACGTGGAAGTTCATGAGGACATCAACCTTGGGGCTGGTGCATGCAATATTGAGTTTCTGATAGCTATGAAAAATCAGCTCATGCAAACATTGGGATAGCTGCAAGATAACACCAACAACAACCTCAACCACATTACTGCACCCCCACCGCTGCCACCACTGCCGCCGCCTACTTTTGCATAAGTTTTATGACACCCTGTTCCAAAAATGAACTAAGTGATGCGTATGTGTGCCAAGAATGTTCAACACACACACACACAGATATGTCACAAACTGAATTCAGAACTTTAACCACGTTACAAAATAGTACTTAAGTGCTTTATTACAATAGTTCAAGGTTTCAATCATGAGTAACTAATTTATTACGCAGTGGAAGACTCTAAACCATAGCGGAAGTAAATGAAAGACGATGGGGGCTCCAACTCCGACTCCACAGGAAGTTGACGATAGTGCGCATGCCTAGTACTCCACCTGCTCTTCGAAGTACTCTTCTCCTGTAGCTGATATATTGTGGGAATTTCAAGGCTGAGTACATGTCGTACTCAGCAAGTGCGGGAAAGTATGACATGTATCTTTAACAAGGTTGGAAACAAAGGTTCATTGCAGCAAGCAAGTCTTATTTCACAATCAAAAGAAAAACAGCCTACATAATGTCTAGGTGAATTAAATCCCATAATAACCAAGTAATTCATCATCAATCATGTTCAATGCCATCATACCTCATCATCTATCAAGACTTAACCAGCCAATGCTCATTCTCAAGCTTATCTCATATTCACAATTGCTCATCATCAGCACATATTTACATAGCCAAAACCAATCTCATATAGACAACCAAAAACAGTCCCAAATTACAATACCATAACTATACCCGAATACCCATACCAAATTTTGCATCTAATCATGGAAGTTGGCCAGGTGCTTGTAACAGGAAGCACGGCGATCATGATAGTTTTACACTTTGTGGAGGTGGCACCACTTTACCCACAAGTTTGTGATTTCGTCACCCGTCAGCGACTAGAGAAACCTCCATCATGCCACTACACAACAGTCGGTGTATGGCCAAGAGATCACAAAATAGCCTTTTCAATTGGCTACTAGAATGTACAGACCCACTGAGGTTTCACCGACAGGCTTGAATCTCCATTCTCCCACCCACGAGCCCCCTTGTGTGCCATGCAGTTCCCAGGGCACCCTCCTCGACTCCCATTCCCCACGCCATCCAATGGTCCATAACAAACTAGCAACACACCTAATTAGTCAGCTAGGCCACACCCATATTTGGCTTTGTGGTGGCACTGTTTTCCAGGCATATTCTCGCATGAACCGGTCCTTAGATCTAAGGCAAGCAAACCACCATCTCATTCAAAATAACCACAAGCCAAGCTTGCCTAGATCTCCCCAGTTCCATGCTCGTTAAACATCATCATTTTCTCATCATATTTAATCTTTATAAGTACAGTAGTAAACAAGTTTATTTTAGTTTCTGTAATCCCATAAGTTATGCGGTGCAAAAGAGAAAATAACACCATACCCGACTCAACAAGTTCCCAATGACAAGGGCTGGCATTTAATGCTAGTAAACTCCTACTAAAAGGGTTTCCTATCAAGTTGACACGAGCTGCAGTTTTCACAAACAAAACATTTCAAAAACATAGGATCATTATGGTCAAGGGGCACTTGCCTTGCTCCCATGGTTTGTGTTGCTCAAATGCGTCGAAGTCTTGTTGCTGGAGGTCCTCGTAGACGGTCTCTTGAGTGTGTACTTCTACTCACAATCACGTACATACAAGTCAATAAATCAATCAATATAATGCACACATTTTTCTCAAGATGTGATGATGTTGATGCATGCAATCCTATAATGCAACCTACAGTAACTAGTTTGCATGTGTCCATCGAGTTTTGGGTAGGTTTTAGTAGGCTTTGTGATGATCAGTGCTGCAGTAAATCAATTTGGACGTGGCTATGGTCCTAGCTCGGGAAATAGATCAAGCCGTCGTCAAAACCTAAGCCAGGGAGTGTCCTACTTACGTGCAGTAGCTCCTGGTCGCAAGGTGTGATGCGGCGGGTTTGAGGGCAATGGCAGCAACGTTGCTTGAAGGATATGATGGCTCCTGCCTCTCTTCCTCCTCCTCTTCTCCTCTGCGGCTGGTCTTCTCCTTGCAGTGTCAGTAGCTGGAGCTCCTATTGTGATCAATGTGGCGGCTGGGGTTTTCCTAGGGGCAGAGCAGAGCTGCGGCCAGGGCAGGGAGGCGCTGGAGTCTACTTCTGCGGCAGAGGCGCGGCAGGGCAGCAGGGCGGTGCCCAGGGCAAAGAAGCAGCAAGGCGCGGCCGGGGGGGGGGGAGGGCTTTATTTTTTAGTGGGAAAAGCAGCCAAGGGGGCTAGGATTTTAGCAAAATAATTGATCAAGGGCTGGGATTTAATTTAAGGGAGGTGCAGCCAATGGGCTAGAATTTCAGCAAAATAAAATTAATCAAGGGCTGAGATTTATTTGGGGGAGGGAAAAATCCGTAGAGGAGGCGGCGGCGAGGGGGGAGAAAATCCCCAAGGGGGGCGCGACCAGCACTATAGGAATGCGATAAACTTACGACGGCTAATGTGTAAACCATCATAATTAGCTTAATTATGATGGTTTATGCTTAATTACGATAGTTGTCAGCCATCATCAGGGTTTGGTCATAAGTTACGTAACTTACGACGGCGGCCCGTAGCATCGTATGTGAGCCCCTGGGCCACATGGTGGGCTGGGCCAGACATCTTACGACGGCCTGAACCTGGCCGTCGTAAGTTATTTGGGCTAACTTACAACGGCTACAGCAGCCGTCGTAAGTTATTTAGGCTAACTTACAATGGCCGTATACAGGCCGTCGTAAGTTATGATTTTAATTAAAAAACAAGAACTAGCTGCCCTGGCACAATTGCAAGCCGAGACACACAACAAAATAGAATACGTAGACAATTCAATATTCGACGGTTTATTCACGAAGTCCACAAATTTCTAAAAACTCCTAACGGCTACACACTCCCCTCACGACTACCTCCAGAGCCATGAACGTTATCTTCGCGTGTCCCTCTCGGTGCCTGTAGCTGCGGAGATGGAGCCTGCGCCTCCATCTGTGAACCCTACAACGTAAATAAAAGTTAGACATGTATATCTCCCTTCCTACCCCCCTTTTTCCCTCTCTCTCCCTGTTACCATCCCCCCTCTCTCTCCCCTATGTTGTCCCTCTCCCCATCCCCCTCTCCCTTCTCTCTCTCCCTCATTCTTTCTCTTTCAATCTCTCTCCCCCTCTTTCACTCTCTCCCTCTCTCTCCGTCTCCCCATCCCCCTGTCTCTCTCTTTCACTATATCTCCCCCTCTCTTCCCCTCTTTCACTCTCTCTCTCTTTCCCTCTCCCTCTCCCTCTCCCCATACCTCTCTCTCTCTCTTTCACTATCTCACCCCCTTTCTCTGTGTCTCTTTATCTCCCTCCCTGTATTAAAGAGAATTAAAGAGTTACACAGTGCCCGGGATACCTGTGCTGGCGGCGGCTGTGATGAGGGCGCTTGTGGTGGCTGCAGCCACGCAAGAAACGTGAGCTCCTGGCTAGTCTGTCGAGCTAAGGCCTGTCATTGCAACATATTAGAACACACATATTACTGAAATGCTAAAAATTTGAACTACAGTAATTTAAATTACTTACCTCCACCGCTGTCTGCATCTGGGTCATGAGGTTGGCCTGGTACTCCTGGACGGCCCTCGTCTTGTCGAGCTCCTCCTGGATTCGTGCAAGCCTATCCTCTATAGCACGAAACTCCAAGTACCGCCACGAGAGATAGCGACTCGACGTCTCAACGGACGAAGCCTCCCTCGATGGAGTGCCTCTCAATGGTCGTGCTGCCCTCGAGTCGACAACTCCATCGAAAATGCCAAACCTACAAAAGATAGAAAAATAATAAGTGGAAGAAGGAAGATTCAAAAAAAAATTAAACAGTTGATCAACTCACAATCCATGGGCCCTCCCGTCGGCACTTGCGTACATGGCTCTAGGCTCGATTGGCTCATTTTCCCAATCGTAGCCTTCGCCATGTATTTCTTGACCTCCTGCACGTAGTTTTCCTAAAAAACAAAGAAAAGGTGTAAGTGTGTTAGTAATAATATTAATCATAACTAAAATGATGAATTTTGAATATTTACAGTCGTCGGCCACGACCTGCCTGCACAGCCCAGGCTGGGGAGGGTCACTTCCCCTGTGACCTCTCTTCCAAACCTCGGTCGGTGTCGGCTCCTGACCGGTCTCTCGCTCCTGTAGATACGTGTTAGTAGAAGAAATATATTACAACCACATAAACGAACTTAAAATATACTTGCCATGCGTTTAGCCAAACGCATGTAACGATCACCGCCGTAGTTATGCTGGCCATCCGTCCCTCTGCAGGCTCGAGCCCTCATGGACTTAGCGATGAAGTCCTAGCAAGCCCAGTACCGACAAAGAGCTCCGCGCCGTGCTGGCTCTCTAACCAGCTAACACTAACCTGCAAATATTTAGTATTTCATCAATACTGTTAATATAAATTATTATTAGAAATAGTTAACAATAATAACTTACCTCCGCGTACTGATCCTCGGTCAAGTACGTGTCAGAGTCCTTCCTAAACGGACCCCCTCCCTGCTGCTGCTGATGCCGCTTGTTGTACTCGATGATTGCCTGGATGCGGGCGTACGACAATCCCTGCACCATGAGCTTCCGAGCATTCGTGTGGAACATGGAAGCTGCGTGCTCCATCATGCTTTCGCTCGAGTCCTCTAACTGGTACCTCAGCTTTAATAAAACAAACAATTGATTGATCCACATTAACAATTTAAATGAGTGCAAAAATGCGAACATTTAAGCTTACCATAAAATCGTTTCACATGGCCCCCTGAAGGTTGTCGTGGACCTCGTGAGGGACACGAGCGCAGTCGTCCCACGACAAAGCAGGGACACCGTCGATGACACCAGGATAGTGCAACGGCACTAAAGCCCCGATGAAACCGTTAACCTGCCTGTGGTGTCCCTGGCCCACGAACGAACAGTCATGCTAAGATCTGCAAAATTTGTTAACTCATTATGTATCGGGAGACAACATCACATATTTAATACTATACAATTTGTTTACCTATCTCCGAGTGGATGAACGGTGATCCACTCATGAGGAACAGGAGGAGGAGCAACAAAAGTGGGTCCTCCTCGTCCGTCGCCTCTTTGGCGGTACAACGTCCGGTTATTCGGACGGCTAGTCACCACTGGAGCCTGAAGGCTCCACGCTCGCCAGCACTGAGGGCTGTCTAGACGGCTCCGAGGGCCGGCTAGCCCCAACCTCTGGCTCCGACTCAGAAGACTCTGGCCCCAACCTCATTTTAGACTAGCTGCGTAACCATCTGGGAATTTCAACCTTTTCAACCATTCGAGGACTTCTTCTTTTTTTCTTTGGGTCAAAGACAGAAGGAAGCACGTGGTTTACCACCACTTTCAGAGAGCTCAAGGGTTGGACGGTTACAAAGCTCAGCCTGATCCATCCGTGTGACGCCCTCAATTCTGTGGAAAAACACAGAACCGAGAACTGTTGCATATGTGTGCCCAGGATGTTCATCACACATATACACATCATCCACAAACTGAATTTCAGAATATATATATATATATATATATATATGACCACGAATAACAGAGTTTATTACAATGTCTCATGAGTCTTGGACTCATGCTCACAGCGGAAGTCTTTATTTCTATGCAGCGGAGGTCTTCTAACTAGTGCGGAAACAATCTAAGCTGCAGCAGCCGCTCCATCTCTGCTCCATCCCCACAGGCAAGGTTGAGGACAGATTACACGCCTAATGCTCTACCTGGTCTTCATAGTAATCTTCTCCTGTTGCTGATGATGAAATAATAATGCAAGTTTGAGTACAATGATGTACTCAGCAAGTGCGGGAAAATATGATATGTAGCTCACAACAAGGTAGGTATAAAAAGGCTCATTGCAGAAAGCAAAGTTATTTATCAAAACCATGATAAAACAGCAACTTATCTTTAAGCGAATGTAATCCCAGCATGTACTAAAATACCAATCATAACTCCATTATATTCATTACCTTTGATGTCCCAACCAGGCATTAATCAACCTCATTCTTGCTCACGAATACCTTCTCGTGTTCACTACCATTCCATCTCATAAACAATTTCGTCTCACACCGAGACCAACCTCGTTCTCATGACTCAACAGTCATGCAACCCATCTTATCACCCGGACTCAACAGTCCCGAAAACAAAACCAAAAGCAAACCATCCAAAACCATAACCAATAACCATAGCCAATAACCATCCCAACTAATCATGGAAGTTGGCCAGGCGCTCGTGACCGTAAGCTCGGCTATCATGATAGTTTTAGACTCTGCAGAGTTTGCACCTCTTTACCCACAAGTTTGTGATTTCGTCACCCATCGGCGACTGCAGAACCTCCATTATGCCAGTACACAACCGTCAGTGTATGGCCAAGAGATCACAAAATAGCCTTTACAAAGGGGCTACTAGATGTATGGACTCAGTAAGGTTTCACCGGCAGGCTAGAATCTCCAATTCTCGCACCCACGGGCCCCCTCTTGTGCCATGCAGTTCCCAGGGCAGCCCTCACTCGACTCCCATTCCCTGCGCCTTCCATGGTCCATAACAATCTAGCGACTTACCTAATTAGTCAGCTAAGCCGCATCCATACTTGGCCTTGTGGTGGCACTGTTATTCTGGCATGTGCTCGCATGAACCGGTCCTTAGGTCTACGGCAAGTAAACCACCATCTCTTTCTACCTCATTCACAAACCCAGGCTTGCCTAGATCTCCCTCCGATCCATGTTCATTAACAACATCAGTTTCTCATTATCATTACGAGTGCAGTTAGCTAGACACATCTATCTCGCTTCCCAATCCCATGGACTCAGCGAAGTTTAAAAGTAAAACCATACCCGACTCATAAACTTCCCTAGCGACAAGGGTGGTTTAACCAAAACTAGTAAACTCCTATAAAAGGGTTTCCCATCATGTTTGACTCAGCACACACACCTTTTCACAAAAACAAAATAGTTTCCCAAAACATAGGATCAATATGGTCAAGGGGCACTTGCCTTGTTCTGGCTGTTCCGGTTGCTCAAAATCTTGTTGTTGTAGTCTGTCGTAGGTAGCTCCATGAGCTTGTCCTTCTTACGTTCTTCTTGGTCTCGGGTCCTTCTCTTAGCAAGACAGATCGTTAGGGCTCTCTTCCGGCGATCTTCCTCGACTGAACTCCGGCGAAGGGTTTACTCGGCGAGCTGGGGCTAGGGCTCTAAGTCGTCGGCTCAGGAGTTGGAAAAGAAGTTGGTGGTTTCGGCCAAAGGTTCTGGGTTCTATTTATAATCGGTAGGAGAAGAGTCCTAATCTGATTGGACTTTGAATAAGAGTCCTATTCAAAGTGTCGTTGAATCTTAACAACTTATTTTTAGTTGATTTGGTGCGGTTACATTGTAGAATTCCTGTCGGTTTCCTCCCGTACCGGTATTCCTACCCGTACAGAAGCAAAAACCGCTCTAGAACTCGTTACCTCCGCGGTGATGAGCTCTGGAAGCTCCACGTTTCCATCGGGCCTAGTCTCCCCCCTTCCGCAGAGACGCGCTCCGGTTGTTCCTTGTGTCAAGCTACCGAGACCTCCCTCTTTCTCAGAGGTGGGCTCCGTGTGGGCCACGTGTCTGGTGGGTCGGGGCCTCCCCTCTCAACAGAGGCAAGCTCCACGAATGCCACGTGTCAGTTCCGGACCTCCCTCTCCCCTCGGAGGTGGTTCCGCGGTGCCACGTGTCAATTTTGAACCTCCCTCTTTTCGGAGGTGAGCTCCGTGAATGCCATGCGGTAACTAGCACCGGACTCCCCTTTTCCTCAGAGACGAGCTCCGAGGTCGACACGTGTCTGTCAGTGTCGGACCTCCCGAAGGCAAGCTCCGGAGGTGACATGTTTTCGGCAGTGTCGGACATCCTGGAGGTAAGCTCCGAAGGTGACACGTGTCCTACGGGACTGCCCTCGCTTCTCCGCAGAGGCTAGCTCCAGGGGCAACACGTGTCCCACAGGGTCGGACCTCTCCCCCTTTATGGAGATGAGCCCCGAGCCTGCCACGTACCCTGTTTAGCGGCGGACCCCTCCCCATTTGCGGAGATGAGCTCTGAACACGCCACGTGGCCAGCGAGCCGCGGCAGTTGTCTTCGGTGCTTTCTGTACACTGGAATTTGCTCCTTTTGGCTAACTTCTTTGATTCTTTCTCGGTTTCAACTTATTTTAAAAGTGTTTTTCTACATGAAACATGAATACATGCAGAACCCGAAAATGAGGGTGTCACAAATCTACCCCCCTTAAATTGAATCTCGCCCTCGAGATTCATTAGTAGAGAATAGACTAGGAAACTCTGTCTTGATGCCTTCTTCACGCTCCCATGTGGCTTCAGCTTTGGTGTGATGACTCCATTGTACCTTGCACCATCGGATCACTTTGTTCCTCGTGACCCTCTCCTTCACGTCCAAAATTCGGACAGGTTGCTCTGCATAGTCAGATCGTCTTGAAGTACAAGCTTTTCCATCGGCACTTGCTCCTCTGGTACTCTCAAGCACTTCTTGAGCTGAGATACATGAAACACGTCATGTACGTCGGAGAGGTGCGTTGGGAGATTTAGTTGATAGGCTACTTCTCCTCGCTTGTACAAAATCTTAAACGGCCCGATGTAGCGAGGTGCCAGCTTGCCTTTGACGTTGAAACGTTGTTGGCCTCGGATAGGCGATACCTTAAGTTATACGAAGTCTCCTACTTCGAAAGTTAACTTCCTTCGCCTATTGTCCGCATAGCCTTCCTGCTGTGACTGAGCAGCCTTCAAGTTCTCTCGTATGGTTTGGACTTGCTTTTCAGCCTCTTGTAGCACTTCTGGTCCGAACACTTGGTTTTCTCCGGTCTCGTTCCAAAACAGCGGTGTTCTACACCGTCTACCGTACAATGCTTCGAAAGGCGACATCTTCAAGCTAGCTTGATAGCTGTTGTTATAGGAGAATTTGGCGTACGGTAAACTCCTGTCCCAACTACACCCACGTTTCAAGGCGCAAGCTCTCAACATGTCCTCCAAAATTTGGTTTGTCCTTTCGGTTTGTCCATCGGTTTGTCGGTGATAGGCGGAGCTAAAATCCAGTCGTGTACCCATAACTTTCTGCAGCCTCCTCCAAAATCTAGAGGTAAACTGAGAACCTCAATCTGAGACTATCCTCGGCACACGATCTGCTCCATGTACAACCCGCCTAATTGTGCAACGTTGTACTTGGCCCTTACAGGGAGAAAATGGGCTGTTTTCGTCAATCGGTCCATGATAACCCAGATGGAGTCATAACCTGACTGAGTACGTGGCAATCCGACGATGAAATCCATACTGATGTCCTCCCACTTCCACTAGGGTACCTTCAAGGGTTGCAACAATCTAGCGAGTCTTTGATGTTCGGCCTTCACCCGTTGGCATGTGTCGCATAGAGCAACGTATTCGGCTATGTCCCTTTTCATACCATCCCACCAATAACAGGACTTCAAGTCCTTGTACATTTTGGTACTTCCGAGATGTATGGAATAGGGTGAATCATGTTCCTCTTTTAATATCATGTCATGGACGTGCTTCATGTTAGGCACACAAATCCTTTTTTCCTAGCCAAAGCGTACCCTTCTCATCTTCTTTGAAATCCTTCTCTATTTCTTGTCGGATCCTTTCCTTGATCTCCTTAATCTCCTCATTTGTTGCTTGGCCATCTCTTATCTCTTGTTCCAATGAAGCGTGGAGCTCCATCACTTCCATTTTGTTCAAGAATCCGAGGTGTAACCGTTCGAACTCCTTGCGTAGTTTGGGTGGTAGCTCCCGAACTGTGAGTTGGTGACATGCTCCCTTCTGGCTCAATGCATTGGCTACTACATTGGCCCTCCCAGGGTGGTAGTTGATTCAAACATCGTAATCCTTGATGAGTTCCAACCATCGATGTTGCCTCGAATTCAAGTCCGTTTGTGTAAATATGTACTTGAGGCTTTTATGATCCGTATAGATCTCACATCGGTGACCAAGGATATAATGTCTCCAAATCTTCAATGCATGCACTACTGCTGCTAGCTCCAAGTCATGTGTAGGATAATTAAGCTCGTGCTTCTTTAATAGTCATGAGGCATAGGCTACTACTTGTCCTTCTGGCATGAGCACACATCCGAGCCCTTGTATGGATGCGTCACAATATATGTCGAAGCTCTTGCTCACGTCCGGCAATACCAAAACCGGTGCTGTGGTTAGCCTTTTCTTGAGTTCCTCAAAACTTTCTTGGCTTGCTGGTGTCCATTGGAAGGCTTTTCCCTTTGTTAGCAACTCCATCATAGGCTTTGCTATCTTAAGTCCTTGATGAAGCGTCGGTAGTATCCAGCCATCCCAAGAAAACTCCGAATATCCCTCACATTTTGCGGTTGGTTCCATTTCAGAACATCTCCCGCTTTCCCGGGATAAACTGATACTCCTTCCTCGGAAATAATGTGGCCTAGGAACGATATCTCCTTTAGCCAAAATTGACACTTGTTAAGCTTGGCATACAATTGATGCTCACGCATTTTCTGCAAGGTCAATTTCAAATGTTCTTCATGCTCCTCCTCACTTTTTGAATACACCATGATGTCGTCAATGAAAACCATGACGAACTTATCCATGTACTCCATGAAAACCTTGTTCATAAGGTACATGAAGTATGAGGATGCATTTGTTAACCCAAAAGACATGACAGTATATTCATATGAACCATACCGTGTTCGAAAGGTAGTCTTGGGTATATCGGAGGGCTTAATCTTCAGTTGGAAGTATCCCGACCGAAGATCAATCTTGGAGAACACACGGGCTCCTTTCATTTGGTCGAATAGGTCATCTATACGGGGCAGAGGGTATTTTTTCTTAATTGTCACCTCGTTGAGAGACCTATAGTCCACGCACATCCTTTGGGTCCCATCCTTCTTGTCTACGAAGAGCACAGGGATCCCCATGGTGAAGAGCTGGGACGTATAAAACCCTTCTCCAACTGCTCCTGAATTTGCTTCTTGAGTTCCACTAGTTCATTGGTGGGTATCCTATAGGGTCTCTTTGCTATGGGTGCGGTTCCGGGTACCAAATCAATGGCAAACTCAATGTCCCGATCAGGTGGCATACCTGGAAGCTCTTCTGGAAACACATCTGAGAATTCCTGAACCACTAGAATGCTGTCCAATGTTGCTCCTTCGATGTGGTTCAAAATTGCCCTTTCGGTTATTTGTTGGGCTGTCCTAAACTCGACACAAATATCGTGCTCGTTTGTCAACTGTACGCTCCTTTCAGCACATTGGATTACTCCGTTGTGCTTGCTTAACCAATCCATCCCGAGTTTTATGTCAAGCCCATGGAATCCAAGACAATAAGGTTGGCAAGGAAGTCTACCCCCTTATTTTAAGGCTTACTTTCGGACATACTATATTAGTCCTCATCTCTCCAACGGGAGAATTAACTAACATAGCACATTTTATGTGTGATATGGGTAGATTATGCTTGGCAACATACTTGGATGATATGAAGGAATGCGATGCTCCAGAATCAAATAAAATGGTGGCTGGGTTGGAATTGGAAAGGAACATGCCAATTATGACGTCCTCAGCCTGTTGTGCTTCCTCAGCAGAGACATGGTTCACGTTGCCGCGAGCATAGTACTGCTGTCCACGGTTTCCTTGATTGTCCCCTCCGTTTGGTCGCAGGTTCTGCTTGGGCACGTTGCCTTGCTGTCCAGGGCCTCTTTTCGGGCACTGGCTCGCGAAGTGTCCTGTTTTCCCGCATGCAAAGCATGCCGTGTTGCCCTCGGCAGCAGGTACGTTGGGGCGGGGGTTTTGAACAGGGGCGCCCATGTTGGGTCGGGGCACAGGAGGCAAAGGCACACGAGGTGTTTGTGCAATGGATCATTGCTGTGGTGGCTGACTAGGGCGATATGCAGGAGCGGTTGATCCGTACTACGGTGCGGCTGGGGGCATGTACCGAGGTCGTACGTTGCTCCCTTGGGGCTGGTATGGCACCTTCCTCTTGCACTCTTGCTCGATCTCTCGAATCTTGCTTTCCACCACTATAGCCTTGTCAACCAGCTTCTGTAAGCTCGCGTAGTCATTGTTGAGGAGCTGAACCTGGATCTCATTATTCAACCCTCTCATGAACAGGTACTGCTTCCGTTGGTCCGAGTGAACATCTTCGGGGGCGTACCGGGACAGTTGCGTGAACTTGTTGAGATACTCATTCACGCTTCTCTGTCTTTGGCGGAGACCCTCAAACTCCTGTCTCTTGATCATCATTACACCAGTAGGGATGTAATGAGAGCGGAAACTCTCCTTAAACTCAGTCTAAGTGATCGTCTCCGGGACGACATGAGCATTGCATAGGGCATCCCACCAGTCAGCGGCAGCTCCCATGAGTTGGTGCGACGCAAAATGAACCTTCTCTCGGTCATTGCACTATACTATGGCAAGCTTCTTCTCCATGGATTTCAACCAGTCGTCGGCCTCCATGGGGTCATTAGCTTGAGCAAAGGTGGGTGGTCGAGTCCTCATGAACTCTCCCAGTCTGTTATGAGCCGGCGGTGGTGGTGGCGGTTGTGCCGGAACGGGGTTGTTGTTGTTGGCCTGCAACTGACCCAAAGTTTGGATCATAGTTTGCATAAGTTGATTCTGCCTGGCCATCAACCGTTCCAGGTTGTTCTCACCAGCTCCGGAGTTAACAGGAACTTCGTCGTGGCCATCCTCTTGGTTGCCACGGACGTTCCTTCCTTGGCGGCCAGCGTTTCCTCTCACCATCTGTGAGAGAGAGAACGAAATAGAATAGAGGTTAGAAGATTAGATGGATCCCCCTAACTATATGCATCAAGGTGGATTGGACTATATGTATTAGCCCATATGAGGATGTGAACAAGTGCCGAGACATCTCACACCTCCTTTCTAATTATGCGTGGGTATGGACAACGCTTGAGACGTCCCACAACTCACACTCAACATTCAATAACAACAATCATCACAAGGGCTCACACAATTCCTACTCGAGGCTTTATTCAATTGGGGTCCTATATAGATTTAGGGTGATGCCAATCTATGATTCAACTACGGCTTCTCCTGGTTTGTATCCTATATCAAGGAAGTTCCAATGCCAATCTATGCATCCTAGGTTTGCGTCCTATGGTCAGCGTGGCTCAGCTACCAATCTATGATCATTCTAGGTTGTGTGATCTACGATCAACCCGTGGCAGGTTGATACCAATTTGTGCCTGGTACCAACTTGTGACCTCTATTTAAGCGTATAACCTACCGTCAACCCGTGGCTCTGATACCAATCTGTGACGCCCTCAATTCTGTGGAAAAACACAGAACCGAGAACTGATGCATATGTGTGCCCAGGATGTTCATCACACATATACACATCATCCACAAACTGAATTTCAGAATATATATATGACCACGAATAACAGAGTTTATTACAATGTCTCATTAATCTTGGACTCATGCTCACAGCGGAAGTCTTTATTTCTATGCAACGGAGGTCTTCTAACTAGTGCGGAAGCAATCTAAGCTGCAGCAGCAGCTCCATCTCTGCTCCATCCCCACAGGCAAGGTTGAGGACAGATTACACGCCTAATGCTCTACCTGGTCTTCATAGTAATCTTCTCCTGTTGCTGATGATGAAATAATAATGCAAGTTTGAGTACAATGATGTACTCAGCAAGTGCGGGAAAATATGATATGTAGCTCACAACAAGGTAGGTATAAAAAGGCTCATTGCAGAAAGCAAAGTTATTTATCAAAACCATGATAAAACAGCAACTTATCTTTAAGCAAATGTAATCCCAGCATGTACTAAAATACCAATCATAACTCCATTATGTTCATTACCTTTGATGTCCCAACCAGGCATTAATCAACCTCATTCTTGCTCACGAATACCTTCTCGTATTCGCTACCATTCCTTCTCATAAACAATTTCGTGTCACACCGAGACCAACCTCGTTCTCATGAGTCAACAGTCATGCAACCCATCTTATCACCCAGACTCAACAGTCCCGAAAACGAAACCAAACCATCCAAAACCATAACCAATAACCATAGCCAATAACCATCCCAACTAATCATGGATGTTGGCAAGGCGCTCGTGACCGTAAGCTCGGCTATCATGATAGTTTTAGACTCTGCAGAGTTTGCACCTCTTTACCCACAAGTTTGTGATTTCGTCACCCGTCAGCGACTGCAGAACCTCCATTATACCAGTACACAACCGTCGGTGTATGGCCAAGAGATCACAAAATAGCCTTTACAAAGGGACTACTAGATGTATGGACTCACTAAGGTTTCACCGGCAGGATAGAATCTCCAATTCTCCCACCCACGGGCCCCCTCTTGTGCCATGCAGTACCCAGGGCAGTCCTCACTCGACTCCCATTCCCCGCGCCTTCCACGGTCCATAAAAATCTAGCAACTTACCTAATTAGTCAGCTAAGCCGACCCATACTTGGCCTTGTGGTGGCACTGTTATCCTGGCATGTGCCCGCATGAGCTGGTCCTTAGATCTATGGCAAGTAAACCACCATCTCGTTCTACCTCATTCACAAACCCAGGCTTGCCTAGATCTCCCTCCGATCCATGTTCATTAGCAACATCAGTTTCTCATTATCATTACGAGTGCAGTTAGCTAAACACATCTATCTCGCTTCCCAGTCCCATGGACTCAGTGAAGCTTAAAAGTAAAACCATACCCGACTCATAAACTTCCCTGGTGACAAGGGTGGTCTAACCAAAACTAGTAAACTCCTATAAAAGAGTTTCCCATCATTTTTGACTTAGCACACACACCTTTTCGCAAAAACAAAATAGTTTCCCAAAACATAGGATCAATATGGTAAAGGGGCACTTGCCTTGTTCTGCCTGTTCCGGTTGCTCAAAATCTTGTTGTTGTAGTCCGTCATAGGTAGCTCCCTGAGCTTGTCCTTCTTACACTCTTCTTGGTCTCAGGGTCCTTCTCTTAGCAAGACAGATCGTTGGGTCTCTCTTCCGGCGATCTTCCTCGGCTGATCTCCGGCGAAGGGTTTACTCGGCGAGCTGGGGCTAGGGCTCTAAGTCTTCGGCTCAGGAGTTGGAAAAGAAGTTCGTGGTTTCGGCCAAAGGTTCTGGGTTCTATTTATAATCGGGAGGAGAAGAGTCCTAATCTTATTGGACTTCGAATAAGAGTCCTATTCAAATTGTCGTTCAATCTTAACAACTTATTTTTAGTTTATTTGATGCGGTAACATTGTGGAATTCGTGTCGGTTTCCTCCCGTACCGGTATTCCCACGCGTACAGAAGCAAAAAGCGCTCCAGAACTCGTTACCTCTGCGGTGATGAGCTCTGGAAGCTCCACGTGTTTGTTGGGCCTGGTCTCCCCCTTCCGCAGAGACGCGCTCCGGTTGTGCAGCGTGTCAAGCGAGCGAGACCTCCCTCTTTCTCGGAGGCGGGCTCCGCGTGCGCCACGTGTCTGGTGGGTCGGGACCTCCCCTCTCAACAGAGGCATGCTCTGCGAACGCCACGTGTCAGTTCCGGACCTCCCCCTCCCCTCGGAGGTGGTTCAGGGGTGCCACGTGTCAATTTCGGACCTCCCTCTCTTCGGAGGTGAGCTTCGTGAATGCCACGCGTCAACTAGCGCTGGACTCCCCTTTTCCTCAGAGACGAGCTCCGAGGTCGACACGTGTCTGTCAGCGTCGGACCTCCCGGAGGCAAGCTCCAGAGGTGACATGTTTTTGGCAGTGTCGGACCTCCCGGAGGTAAGCTTCGAAGGTGGCACGTGTCCTGCGGGACTGCCCTCGCTTCTCCGCAGAGGCTAGCTCCGGGGGCAACACGTGTCCCACAGGGTCAGACCTCTTCCCCTTTGCGGAGATGAGCCCCGAGCCTGCCATGTAGCCTGTTTAGCGGCGGACCCCTCCCCATTCGCGGAGATGAGCTCCGAACACGCCACGTGGCTAGCGAGCCATGGGAGTTGTCTTCGGTGCTTTCTGTACACTGGAATTTGCTCCTTTTGGCTAACTTCTATGATTCTTTCTCGGTTTCAACTTATTTTAAAAGTGTTTTTCTACATGAAACATGAATACATGCAGAACCCGAAAATGAGGGTGTCACATTCCGAGCCTTTATATTGTCTTTCATTTTGCCCGTCATGTTCATGCATGTTCTTATGATACATTCCCCCATGTTACGCTCTTAATGCATGACATCAATGTTGTGCATTAGTATCAACGACTTCACGTATGGTAGCTCCCATAGTCCACATATATGAGTCCAATTGTGATCATCTCCGAAACCGAGAAAATATCCAGGACGATCTTTATCTAGCAACAGTTTGTCCAACATATCAGATATTTCTGATCCATTAAGATGTTTTGGTGGTTGTTTAGTGACAACGGTGTCCTTTCTGAAGACATCCCTCTGTTGCCTAAACATGTGATTCGAAGTAAGCCAACGTCTGTGACAATCGAAGTAGCATATCTTTCCTCCATGAGTAAGTCGAAAACAATCAGTGTCAGAAGCACATATCGGACACGTCAAACGACCATGATTGCTCCATCCAGAAAACATGTCGTACGCCGGAAAATCATGGAGAAACCACAAATACGTAGCTCGAAGCTTGAATCTCTACTTCTTGTAACAGTCGTACGCTTCGACTCTTGTCCACAGTATTTTCAATTCTTCGATCAGCGGTTTCAACATCACATTGATACGTGACCAAGGATGATCCGGCCCAGGTACAATGAGGCTAAGAAACATGAACTCATACTTCATACAAAGAGCCGGTGGCAGATTGTACGGAATGACAAAGATAGGCCAGCAGGAGTATGGTGAAGCGTTTGTACTGAACGGCGAGAATCCATCTATCGCCAAACTGATCCGAACATTTCTTGCATCACATCCAAAATCTGGATCAAACCGGTCCAGCGTCTTCCATGCCTCACCATCAGACGGGTGCATTATAACTTCATTGTTCTGATGTACACCTTCTTTGTGCCATCTCACGTGTCTAGCAGTTTTTATTGAAAGAAACAACCGCTTCAACCGAGGTGTCACGGGTAAGTATCGATGCTGCTTACGTGCGACTTCTGACATCACATTTTCACCATCTTCATTAAAAACTTCGACATACCTCGATTCACCACATTTTAAGTTTGTTCTCTTTGGCATGTTCTTTCCAAGAAAAACATGCAGTTGTCTGGACACACATCAATCTTCTCATTTTTCATACCGAGACCCAAAAGAAATTTCTTCATGTGATACATATCTTTAGGCACTTTATGGGGATGTGGAAGGATATCGCTGATCAATTTGATGAGGTAGTTATAACAGTTAATAGAAAAGAAGTACTACGACTTAATTGCCATAAGTCTAGTCATGAAAGTGAGAAGGGTCACTTCGGTGTGTTCATGCAGCGGGGGTTTTGAAGCTTTGAGAAAATTGAAGAACGCTTCAACCTCCGTTATAAGAGGATCCTGCGTAAGGTATGGTTGTATAGCTTCTAGCATCTCATCCATCCTATCATCCCCCATGTTATCATCAGTGTCCTCTTCCACTTCTTGTACAGCTATAGAAGTTGTCTCGCCGTGAAAAGTGTAGACCTCGTAACATGGCGTGTAACCGTTTCGACAAAATGTATGGAAACTTCAACTTTGTCCAAAACTTGATATTCCGGCATTTCGTACATGGGCACCGCACCTTATCGGTATTTGACAACGAAAATGCTCGATCTACAAAAGCATCTGTCTAGGCGAACCACTCATCTGAGTGACCACCAGATCTGCTCTTCCAACCAGTATACATCCAACTGCGGTCTTCACCCATGTTTTACTCTGCAGTATAAAGCTAGAGAAATTATGTTCACTTTACATCTATTGGAAAAGTGTGACACCCGGCTCCAAAAAATGAACCATGTGAATGCATATGTGTGCCCAGGATGTTCATCACACATACACAGCTTTATCACAAACTGAATTCAGAATATAACCATATATGAATAGTGTTTAAGTACCTTATTACAATAATTCAATGACTCAATCATGAATGTCTAACTTATTCAGCAGCGGAAGACTCTAAACGACAGCGGAAAATCACTAAAGACGATGGGCTCCACTCCGACTCCACAGGCATGTTGACGGTAGTGCGAACGCCTAGTACTCCACCTGTTCCTCAAAGCATTCTTCTCCTGTAGCTTATAAATATGTGGGAATGCAAGGGTGAGTATATGTCCTACTCAGCAAGTGCGGGAAAGTATGACATGTAGCTTACAACAAGGTAGGAGATAAACGGTTTCATTGCAGCGGGCAAGTTTTATTTCACAAACATGATCAAAACATCAACTATCTCTAGGTGAGTTAAATCCCAACATAACCAAGTAATTTATCATCATTCCTTCATCATAACTCATCATTTATCAAGCCTCAACCATACAATACTCTTTCTTAAGTTGAGATCATACTCATAAATACTCATGACCATCTCATTTTTCATAGAACCGAATCCAAACTCGTTGTCATGACTCAAAACAGTCCCAAAACCAGTCCCAAAAACCATACCTGAATAACCATCCCAAGTTTTGCCTCTAATAATGGAAGTTGGTCAGGTGCTTGTAACCATAAGCACGGCTACCATGATAGTTTTACACTCTGCAGAGATGGTACCCTTTACCCATAATTTTGTGATTTCGTCACCTGTCGGCGACTAGAGAAACCACCATTATGCCACTACACATCCGTCAGTGTATGGGCAAGAGATCACAAAATAGCCTTTACAAAAGGGGCTACTAGGATGTACGAACCAACTGAGGTTTCACCGGAAGGCTCAAATCTCCATTCTCCCACGCACGGGCTCCCTCGTGTGCAATGCAGTTCCCAGGGCAGTCCTCCTCGACTCCCATTCTCCGCGCCATCCGATGGTCATAACAAGCTAGCAACGTACCTAATCAATCAGCTAAGCTGCACCCATATTTGGCCTTGTGGCGGCACTGTTTTCCTGGCATGTGCTCGCATGAACCGGTCCTTAGATCTACGGCAAGCAAAACCACCATCTCATTCAGCAACGTCCACGAACCAAGCTTGCCTAGATCTACCCGATTCCATGCTCATTAACATCATTATATTCTCATCATCTTTAATCTTATGAGTGCAGTTGCTAACCAAGTTTTATTTCATCTTTCCCGTATCCCGTAAATTAAGCGAAGCAAAAAGGAAAATGACCATGCCTGACTCAATAGTTTTCCCAGCGACAAGGGTGGCTAACAAAGTTAGTAAACTCCTATAAAAAGGGTTTCCCATAATGCTGACACGAGCATGCAGTTTTTACAAACAAAATGGTTCAAAAACATAGGATCCATATGGTCAAGGGCACTTGCCTTGCTTTCGCGGTTCGTGTTGCTCAAGCGTCTCAAAGTCTTGGTGCTGTAGATCCTCTTAGACGGCCTCTTGAGCATGTATTTCTACTTACGACCGCACACATACAAAAATTACAGCAATCAATTATCATGCACAAACTTTACTCAAAATGCAATGATGTAGATGAATGCAATTCCTGTGATGCAGTTTCTAGAAATCAATTTGCACGTGTTCTTGTAAGTTTTAGTAAGCTTCCACGGGGTTTTATGATGAACAAGGCTGCTGGGATCAAGTGTGGACGTGGTTATGATCTTGACTCAATTTGTAGATCAATTCCACCGTCAAAACTTGACCTAATTGTGATCTGCCCACGTGCAGAAATTTCTGCTCGCAGGGGGTGGAGAAAATGGGTGCGTAAAGATAGCGGCGACGTGGTGAGAGGGATAACAGTGACCTACCTCTCTTGTTCCTGGATTCCTTCTTATGGCAGGACCCTCTTCCTTGCCATGGCAGCAGCTGGGGTTTTTCCTTGGAGAATTGTGAAGCTGCGGCTAGGGCAGAATGTCGGGGCTACTTCTCCGGCGACGTCGAGGCATGATAGAGCTTCGACGGCGGCCAAAACTCAGCAGGGGTGGCGGCCAAAGCTTGGCAGCAGAGAGGAGGGTCGGCGGGCTGAAAAATATGAGGTAGGGTGGCGGCTAGGGGGAGTGGTATTTATAAAGGGGGGAATAGCAAACGGGCTATGATGTTAGCAACTCATTTATCCAAGGGCTGAGATTTAATTTGATAAGAGGTAGGAGCTAGGGGCTGTTATTTAATTATTTATTTTCCACCAAGGGCTGAGATTATTTGGTGGAAAAAGAAAATACAACAAAAAAAGAAGGGGCGGCTAGGGTTTTCCACTTTAGGTGGTGCGGCCAAGGGGAGGGGGAGCCGGCTAGGGTTTCCCCCCTAGATGGTGCGGCAAATTTGCGGAAAATTCCCCCCAAATGTGGGGAAAATTCCCTAGGGAAATTTTAAGGGAATTATGGGGCGGGGAATTTAGGGGGGGGGGTTTGGGGGAATTAGGGAAGTTCCGGGGGGGATTTGGGAAAAATTGGGGGCGGCCAGATTTGGCTATTTTATTTATTTTTTCTTTTCTATTTATTTTCATTATTTCTTTATTTCCTTTTATTATTTTATTTGTTTCTATATTCCTCCCTTTATTTTCTTCCTCTTTTTAAATGCTTCTCTACATGAAAAATATATGCAATGCATGGTAGTAAATTTGAGGTTGTTACAAACCTACCCCCTTAAAATGAATCTTGCCCTCGAGATTCAATAGAGTGGTAAAAAAATGAGGGAATTCCATCTTGAGGTCTTCCTCACGCTCCCATGTAGCTTTGATTTCCGTGTAATGGCTCTATCGTACTTTGCTCCAAGGGATTACCTTGTTCCTCATGACCTTTTCTTTTATGTCCAAGATTTTGATGGGGTGTTCCGCATAGGTCAGATCCTCCTAAAGTTCTAGCTCATCCATCAATACTTGTTCTTCTGGCACACTTAGGCACTTCTTGAGCTGGGATATGTGAAATACGTCATTCACATCGGAGAGATGCGTTAGCATCTCGAGTTGATAGGCTACCTCTCCTCTCTTGCCCAAAAATCTTGAATGGCCTGATATAGCGAGGTCCTGACTTTCCTTTGATGTTGAACCGTCATTGGCCTTGGATAGGCGACACCTTAAGACACACGAAGTCTCCAACTTCGAAGGGCAAACTTCTCCACCTATTGTCCGCATAGCTTTTTTGTCGTGACTGAGCGACCTTCAAGTTTTCACGTATTGTTTGGATTTGCTTCTCGGTGTCCTGCAGTACTTCGGATCCAAACACCTGGCTTTCTCCCGTTTCCTTCCAGAAAAGGAATGTTCTACACCATCTACCCTATAGTGCCTCGAAAGGCGACATTTTCAAGTTGGCTTGGTAACTGTTGTTGTACGAGAATTCAGCATACGGCAAGCTCTTGTCCCAAATACGCCCATGTTTCAAGGCGCAAGCTCTCAGCATGTCTTCCAAAATCATATTTGTCATCTCCGTTTGCCCGTCGGATGTGGGTGATACGCGGTGCTGAAATTCAACCGTATACCCATGGCTTCATGCAGCTTCTTCCAGAACCTAGAGGTAAATTGAGAACCATGATCTGAAACTATCCTCTTCGGAACTCCATGCCGACACACGATTTGCTCTATATACAGCTCAGCTAATTGCGCCATGATGTACTTAGTCCTAACAGGAATAAAGTGGGCTGATTTTGTCAATTAGTCCACGATAACCCAAATAGAGTCGTAGCCCGACTGAGTACGTAGCAACCCGACTATGAAATCCATACTGATGTCATTCCACATCCACTGGGGTACATTCAATGGCTGCAATAATCCAGCAGGTCTTTGATATTTGGCCTTTACTCGTTGTCACGTGGCGCATAAGGCAACATATTCAGCGATATCCCTTTTCATGCCATCCCACCAATAGCAAGTTTTCAGGTCCTTATACATCTTCGTACAGCCGGGATTTATGGAATAAGGCGAGTCATGTGCCTCCTTTAGTATCGTGTCGTGGATGTACTTCACGTTAGGCACACAAATCCTTTTTCCTAACCAAAGTGTGCCATTATAGTATTCATTGAAATCCGTCTCTATCCATTGTCAGATTCTTTCTTTGATTTCCTTTATCTCCTCATCCGTTGCTTGGCCGTCTCATATCTCTTGTTCCAGCGTTAACTTCAGTTCTATCACCTCCATCTCATTTAAGAACCCGAGATGTAACCATTGAAACTCCTTATGTAGCTCGGGTGGCAGCTCCCGAACCGTGAGTTGGTGGCATGCTCCTTTTCGGCTCAACACATCTGCTACTACATTAGCCTTCCTGGGGTGATAGTTCATTCCAACATCGTAATACTTGATGAGCTCTAACCATCGACATTGCCTCAAATTCAGATCCATTTGTCTGAATATATACTTGAGGCATTTGTGATCCGTATAGATCTCACACCGATGACTGAGGATGTAGTGCCTCCAAATCTTCAATGCATGTACTACGGCTGCAAGTTCCAGATCATGTGTAGGGTAATTCATCTCATTTTTCTTTAATTGCCTCGATGCATAGGCTACCACTTGGCCTTCTTGCATAAGGACACATCCAAGTCCTTGTCTTGAGGAGTCACAATATATATTGTAACACCCTCAAATTCATTACCATGCATTGCATACATTTTTCATGTAGAGAGGCATTTGAAAAGAAGTAGAAATGGAGAAAGATCCCTAGAAATGGAGAAAGAACCATAGAAATGGAGAAAGAATGATAGAAATGGAGAAGGGAATATAGAAATGAAGAAGGGGACATAGAAATGGAGAGGGGAATATAGAAATGGAGAATGGGACATAGAAATGGAGAGAAATGGAAATAAGATAGCTGAAATGAGCCATTCCCAAGTTTCCCCCAAATTCCCCAATTCCCCAAAAAGGGAATTTTCCCCACATTTGGGGGGAATTTATCCCCAATGTATCCGCAGCCTAAAGGGGGGGAAATCCCTAGGACTCTTTGGTTGAGTCCCAATTTGACTAGGACTCTTTGGTTGAGTTCTAGTTGGACTAGGACTCTTCTTTTCTCCCCCTTATAAATACAACACCCAACCCCCCCCCCCCCCCCCCCCCCCCCCCGCGGCCGCATCCCCCTCCCCCTCCCAAGTCGCTGAGTTGGACCTCCCCTCCAAGTCGCCGAGTTGGCCACCCCCCTGCCGGAGATGGGTCGCCAGTGAGCCCCGCCGGTGTGCCCCACCAACGAGCCCCGCCGACGAGCCCCACCGACGAGACCCGCCGACGAGCCCCGACATCGAGCCCCGTCGTCGAGCCCCTCCGTCGAGCCCCGTCGTCGAGCCCCACTGTCGAGACCCGCCGACGAGCCCCGTCACGCCTCGCCGTCGCCGGAGAAGAAGCCCGACGATCTGTCCTACTATATTTTTTCATAGAAAAATCCCCCGCTGCTGCCGTTGCTAGGAGAAAGGCCCTGCCACAAGGAGGAAGTGAAGTAGGTCTTCATTACCCATCTTACGACGTCGCCGCTGTTTTTATGCATCCATTTTCTTTGCCCCCATCGAGCAGAAACTTTTGCGTGTGGACAGATCGTGTTTTGATCAATTTTTGACGGTGGAATTGATCTAGATCTTGATTCAAGATCATCACCACATCCACACTTGATCCCTACACCCTTGTTCATCATGAAATCCCATGAAAGCCCATTAAAACATGCAAGAACACATACAAACTGGTTCTATAAAAATGCACTACAGGATTTGCATTCATCTACCCCATTGCATCTTTAGTAAAGTTTGTGCATGATGATTGATTGCTGTAAATTTTGTATGTGCGTTGTCGTGAGTAGAAGGACAAGCTCAAGAGGCCATCTATGAGGAATTACAGCACCAAGTCTTTTAGACGCTTGAGAAACACGAGCCAAGGGAGCAAGGCAAGTGCCCCTTGACCATATTGATCCCATGTTTTGAAACTGTTCTGTTTTGGAAAAACGTGTATGCTTGAGTCAACTTGATGGGACACCCTTTTTATAGGAGTTTAATAGTTTTCTTAACCATCCTTGTCGCTGGGAAAGTTGATGAGTCGGGTATGGTCGTTTTTCCTTTTTGCTTCGCTTAATTTATGGGATACGGGAAGCTGAATTAAAACATGGTTAGCTACTGCACTCATATGAATAATGATGATGTTGATAAGCATGGAATTGGGGAGATATAGGCAAGCTTGGTTTATGGATGTTGCTGAATGAGATGGTTGTTTACTTGCCGTAGATCTAAGGACCGATTGATGCGAGCACATGCCAGGAAAACAGTACCACCACAAGGACAAATATTGGTGCGGCTTAGCTGACTAATTAGGTGTGTTGCTAGCTTGCTATGGACCGTTGGATGGCGCATGTCACACCTGGTTTCTCCAAAGAACGACCGAGTGAATATCACATGTATGCCAGGATCAATTTCTCATACATGTGACGACAAATAGTGAAGCATCATTATATTACAAGCCAAGTTTCCGAATATAAATAAGTCTTACATAGCATAACGTCTCGATGGATGATAATATGTTCATAACATGTAAATAAAACAGAAGCGGAAAATAAGTCTCGTGGGCTTCATCACAGGAGTTGCCCGGGGGACTCCGTGAACCTAGAATCCTTCTTCGGGTCCGAAGTCTTGGTCGTTGTACACCACGTCATTCCCTTGGCCTGAGCAGCAATTTAAACCAACAGAAAAGCAAGCTTGAGTACCATTGGTACTCAGCAAGTGTGGGAAAATTATGTCATGCATGGCTAGAGCAAGAAAAGGTTGAACTCATGGGTAAAGCACTACGCAATTAATTTCTATAACCATAGCTTACTAGGCACCTACATTACTACATAGGTGAAATGGTCCCAATTTCCTAACCCATCATCAATATCAAGTAACCATAACATCATTTTCAATGTTAAGCTCCCCGCTTAACATCCTCAACTTCCCAATTCCTCATCCTCTAATCATGAATAAGTCCAAGCCGCTCTTGACCGTGAGCACGGCTGTCATGACAATTTTGACTCTGCAGAGTTTGCACCACTGTACCCACATGTAGTGATTTCATCCCCCATTGCCGGGTGGACTAAAAGAACCTCCATTATGCCAGTGGCCGTGAACCACGTTCACACTTCCGAGGTGTGTAGCCAGGAGATCACTACGAGGCCTTTACAAAGGGATTTCCGACGAGCGGGCCCACTAAGGTTTCACCACTAACAGCATACAAGAGGCTCCAACCCCGCTGCAGTGGCCCCCTCTTGAGCCTTGCGGTTCATATGGTAGTCCAGCTGACACCTACTCCCCGCACCATCCAAACACCCATGCTACGCTGGAGATACGCCTAATTAATTGGCCAAGCTGCCCATCTCAGCATGTGGTTCGCAGGGTAAAGCCAGGTTACATGCTCCATGAACCGGTTCTTAGGATCCAGGCAAGTACTATACACAAACCCGAGTCTCATGCACGTAGCACCAACCAAAGCATCCAACTTGCCTAGATCCCTACCTCTACATGATTCATAATATCTCATTCAAGGGTAAAGTAAACAAGTTGATGATCTCATATCCCATTTATCCCATTCTAAGCATGGCTAAGCATGAATAGTATTAATGAATGACATAATAAAGTAACTCCCAACCCAAGGCTATAAGGAAACAAGATAATGCAATTCTAGGGAAACTTTCTAGCTTGGGTATCATATTCCATATTGACAATGCAATTAAATTCTAACTACACATCCTAATATAGGACCAAAGTGGTCAAGGACACTTGCCTTCTTCCTGCTGCTCCGGGAACGGAAAGTCTTGATCTTGAAAGGTGAGAACCTACTCTGGGGCTGGTTCTACTCATGCCAATACACACATAGTAAAAGAAAACAACATTCCATAAGTCATAGTCCATATTTCCACTCATGCAAACCACACATACATACATATGAAAGTCATTCACATTTTTAAGTGTTGTGTTTACCCTAGATGTGTTGATTCTAGGCATACATGCACTTTTAAACATATGTATTATTTCTAACTTTAATATTCAGATTTCTAAGTGCACACTATATATGAATTTCCAATTTTGAACAAATTCTCTATATTGGATAATACACTTCTTAGCCACGAAATTTGCACAAAAGATAATTTCCTACTCCAAATAGGTTTTCAGATCTTCTACAAAATCTTAATTTGAAGTTTTGGACTTGGGGACCTCACTTGACATTTTCTAATTAGGTATACCTACTTTCCTATATTTTCAAATTTATTTTCCATACCTAAAAGTAATCTTTAATACTAAAATAGCACAATATATCATCTAAACAGAACATGTACTGATCTAAAATGTCCAATAAAATATCTTTTGACTTCCTCTGTGATGGGGATCAATTTAAATTTATTTTTACGTATATTCAAAATTATTTTCTAGCCTAAAAATGAATTTCCAGCAATAAAACAGCAACCTAAATTCATACAAAAATTTCTACTGTTCCAATTACCTAAACAGAAGCTTTACTCTAGGTCCGAGCTCCTGCAAGGTCCGACGATAGGTCCGACGTAAGGTCCGACTTGCTTTGTCTACGTCTGACTTATTTTGGCTAGGTCCGACTTGTTTTTGCTAGCTCCGGTGCTAGGTGTGACACCCTCATTTTTGGTTTCTGCATATATTCATGATTCATGAAGAGAAAACATTTTAAAGGAAGTAGGAACAGAGAGAGAATTAAAAAAGATAGCCAAAAAGAGCCGAATCCAGTTCACCGAGAGCGCCGAAGACAACTTCCACGGCCCGCTGGCCACGTGGCGTGTTCGGAGCTCATCTCTGCAAAGAGGGGAGAGGTCCGCCACTAAACTGGCTACGTGGCAGGCTCGGGGCTCATCTCCGCAAAGGGGGAGAGGTCCGACCCTGTGGGACACGTGTTGCCCCGGAGCTAGCCTCTGCGGAAGAAGCAAAGGCAGTTCTGCAGGACACATTTTACCTTCGGAGCTAGTCACCATGGAAATCAGAGGACCAGTCACGCGGGATACGTATCGATCTCGGAGCTCACCTCCGAGAAGGTCCGGTTCTATCGGACACATGTTGCCACCGGAGCTTATCTCCGGGAGGTCCAGTCCTATTGGACACGTGTCTACCACGGAGCTCATCTCTGAGGAAAAAGGGAGTCCGGCGCTACTTGACGCGTGGCATTCATGGAGCTCACCTCTGAAGAGAGGGAGGTCTGGAATGGATACGTGGCACACCCGGAGCCACCTCCGGAGAGAGGAAAAGTCCGTCACTGACACGTGGCATGCGCGGAGCCACCTCCGAATAGAGAGGAGGTCCCGACCGCCAGGATACGTGGCGCACACGGAGCTCACCTCCGAAAAAGAAGGGAGGTCTCGCTCGCTTGACACGCGGCACAACTGGAGCTCGTCTCTGTGGAGAAGGAAATACCATACCCGATGGACACGTGGAGCTTTCGGAGCTCATCACCGTGGAGGTAACAAGTTCTGGAGCGGTTTTTGGATTCTGTACGTGTAGAAATACCGGTACGGAGGAGAAACCTACCCGAATTCCACAATGTTACCGCACCAAATCAACTAAAGATAAGTTGTTAAGATTCAACGACAATCTGAACAGAACTCTTATTCAATGTCCAATCAGATTAGGACTCTTCTTCTCCCGATTATAAATAGAACCCAGAACCCTTGGCCAAAACCACGAACTTCTTTTCCAACTCCTGAGCCGATGACTTAGAGCCCTAGCCCCAACTCGCCGAGTAAGCCATTGCCGGAGTTCAGCGAGGAAGATCGCCAGAAGAGAGCCCCAACGATCTGTCTGATCAGAGAAGGACCCCGAGACCGAGAAGAAGGTAAGGTAGGTCTCCAATACCACCTTACGACATCGTTGTGTTTTGTTTGCATCTGTTCTTCGATTCCTTTCGAACAGAAGCTTTCTCGTGGACAAATCACTTGTTGATCGGGTTGATCTAAAGACAAGGTTATCGCCACGTCCACATTTGATCCGAACACCTCTGATCATCGTAAAATCCATGCAAACATGCAAGAACACGTACAAACCAATCTATTAAAACTGATCATAGGATAGCATGCATATGCATCAACGCATCTAGTTAAAGTTTATGCATGGTATTGATTGTTATGAATCTTGTATGTGCGTGATCCTGTATAGAAGTACAAGCTTAGGGAGCTGTCTACAACAAGCTGCAACAACAAGGTTTCGAGATCCAAGAGCAACCGGAACCGCAAGAACAAGGCAAGTGCTCCTTGACCATATTGATCCTATGTTTTGGGAAAAACTGTTTTGTTTTGCGAAAAGGTGTGTGTGCTGAGTCAAACATGATGGGAAACCCTTTTATAGGAGTTTACTAGCTTTGGTTAAACCACCCTTGTCGCCAGGGATGTTTATGAGTCGGGTATGGTTTTTACTTTTATGCTTCGTTGAGTCCATGGGATTGGGAAGCGAGATAGATGTGTCTAGCTAACTGCACTCGTAATGATAATGAGAAACTGATGTTAATAATGGACATGGATCGGAGGGAGATCTAGGCAACACTGGGTTTGTGAATGAGGTAGCATGAGATGGTGGTTTACTTGCCGTAGATCTAAGGACCGGTTCATGCAAGCACATGCCAGGATAACAGTGCCACCACAAGGCCAAGTATGGGTGCGGCTTAGCTGACTAATTAGGTAAGTTGCTAGATTATTATGGACCGTGGAAGGCACGGGGGATGGGAGTCGAGTGAGGACTGCCCTGGGAACTGCATGGCACAAGAGGGGGCCCGTGGGTGGGAGAATTGGAGATTCTAGCCTGCTGGTGAAACCTTGGTGAGTCCATACATCTAGTAGCCCCTTCGTAAAGGCTATTTTGT
Source organism: Neostapfia colusana (assembly GCA_030760725.1). NCBI lineage: Eukaryota > Viridiplantae > Streptophyta > Magnoliopsida > Poales > Poaceae > Neostapfia > Neostapfia colusana. The sequence goes on from JASWHV010000011.1 coordinate 27,415,854, forward strand.
GATCTCTTGGCCATACACCAACGGTTGTGTACTGGTATAATGGAGGTTCTGCAGTCACCGACGGGTGACAAAATCACAAACTTGTTGGTAAAGAGGTGCAAACTCTGCAGAGTCTTAAAACTATCATGATAACCGAGCTTATGGTCATGAGCGCCTGGCCAACTTCCATGATTAGTTGGGATGGTGATTTGATATGGTTATTGGTTATGGTTTGGTTTTTGTTTCGTTTTCGGGACTATTGAGTCCGGGTGATAAGCTGGGTTGCATGACTGTTGAGTCATGGCAACAAGGTTGATCTTGGTGGGAGACGAAGTTGTTCATGAAATGGTAGCGAATACGAGATGGTATTCATGAGATGGTAGCGAATACGAGGAGGTATTCATGAGCAAGAATGAGGTTGATTGATGTCTGGTTGTGACATGGAAGGTAATGAACATAATGGAGGTATGATCGGTATTTTAATACATGTTGGGATTACATTCACTTAAAGATGAGTTGCTGCTTTCCACAGAACGATACTCTGCCTCAGCACTCGAACGTGACACCATGTGTTGTCGCTTTGAGGACCAGGAGACGATATTACCGCCGAGGAAGAGAGCGTACCCAGAGGTAGACCAGCGAGTGTCCGGGCAGCCTGCCAAGTCAGCATCGGTGTACACGAACAGCTCGGAGGCCACGTCACGTTGAAGGAGGAGGCAATAGTCGAGGGTGCCACGTAGGTACCGAAGAATCCGCTTCACAGCAGTGAGGTGCGGCTCCCTCAGGTCATGCATGTGGAGGCACACGTTCTGAACCGCATAGGAGATGTCCGGCCTGGTGAAGGTGAGGTACTGAAAAGCACCTGCAAGACTCCTGTAAGCAGTGGGGTCAGTGACGGCTGTCCTGTCGGTAGAGGAGAGCTTCGCCTGAGTATCCACTGGAGTGGAACACGGCTTGAACTCAGCCATGCCCGCTCGCTGGAGGATATCTAGGCAGTACTGTCGCTGGTAAAGGAACAAGCCGCCTTGTCAGTCCTCGACCGCAATACCCAGGAAGTGGTGGAGGCGGCCTAGGTCCTTCATAGCGAACTCCTACTGTAAAGCAGAAATAGTGCGCCGAAGACGAGCCGGACTGGACGCTGTCACGACAATGTCATTGACGTACAGTAGAAGGTAAGCAGTGTCACTGCCACATCAATAGACAAACAGTGAAGTGTCCGACTTAGCTTTGACGAACCCCTGTGAGACCAAGAAGGAGGCGAACCGGCTATACCAGGCTCTCAGTGCCTGCTTTAGACCGTACAGCGATTTGTTCAGCTTACAGACCATGTCTGTATGTGCTGAGTCAACAAATCCTGTCGGCTGACTACAGTACACCATCTCGGTGAAGGTCCCAAAAAAATATGAATGCAAAGAAACACATGTTTGCACAAAGTTGGATTCATATGTAGGAAAAATGGGACGCGTTTAAACTTTTTCACATGTGATAATACACATGAGAGCTCTCTTCACACAAGTTCAAATATTTATTTGAAAACATGGAACCAAAAGGGATTTGTAAACCAAGTAGGGAAGTGCCCATATGTGTGAGAAAGCTCAATTCAGATTTTTGGAGCAAATTTGTTCAACTAAAAATTCAAATGAGAGCAACACAATGAATTTAGAAACTGTTGTACTAAAAATCTCACTTGCAGCAGCCAAATTAAAAATCAGATTTCATATTTGAATCCCTTAGGTCTAAATTAGTGGGTATGCAAAGTTTCATGATGTAAAAGCCCAAGAAAGTGACTTGCAAAAGTGATCATGTCATCACCTCACAACACCACAGCTCATTTTGTGGATAGCTCATGAACACTTTTGAAGAGCAAGTAACCACAATCAAAAGGGGTGAGTAGAGGGGAAAGCCCTAACTTCCAAAAAGTGGGATTTCTACACATGAACATGAAAGGTTGAACTCACCCCTAGACCTTAATTAGTCTTGGGATGGCTCAGGCCAAATTTCATGCAAATCCAATACTTTTTTAGGCACTTTTGGAGGCATTTGGAAAAGAGGCCAATTTGACTGCAAATTCAAATTGCAGCCACTTTCATCACTTGAATTCAAAAGTTGACTTCATATTCACACTCAGCACATTTTTCTGAGTCAGTCCACCAATTTTCATCCCCATTGGACTTCATGTTGTCGGGAGTCCAACTTACACTAACTAAAAACTGAATTTCAATTTCAAATTCATATGGCCAGCAAATTTAGCCAAATCAATTTCAAAATTTGGAAATCAGATTCAAACAATGACTTGCTGGCAAAGTGTACCATTCAATGTTTAGTGGGTGAGATATTTGCAGCAGAAGGGGGGAGAAGGAATTAGGGGGGAGAAAAGGACCCACAAGTGAGCTAAGCTTCTGAGTAAAGCAAACCACCGGGCGAGCTCTGTTTACCGAGCCTCTGCAGCGCTCGACACCAAGCTGCTCGATCGGCCACCTCCCCAGCCTCATGCCCGGTGGGCGCACTGCGCATTTGACCGCTCACAAAGGCTCCTCGACCGCTGCAGACCCCAAACCCCGTGCGCTGTTTCTTCTCTCGACCGAACACATCTACTCTTCGGCCGCTCTCTCAGGTCCTCGGTGCACCGTTGATCCAGGCACCCTCGCGACCGACGACCAACAGCAAAGAGACGCGCCAGAGGCTGCTCGAACTCACGGTGAAAACCCTACCTCCTTTCGTGCCCTGTAGGGAAAGAATTTCCACGTTTAGTCCTCAGTGTTCAAAGAACCGAGCTAGCAAAGAATCCAAAATTCGTGGTGATTGGTCCATCACCGCATAAACCCAGACAAGCACATGTTCTACACGCTCCCACGGCCACCTAGAATCAAAGACCATCGAAAACCATCGAGTCTTGGCGCTGCTATTCATGTTTTTTGAGCATCCGCCGTTTTAGCCCTAGGTCGATGGTGAGGTCCTAGCTCCGGCCGTTTCCATTGCAAACCGAGCTCATGTTCGTGCTCAGAATGCCACAGCGGAGCTGTAGGAGCAAACCGTTCCGAAAAATAGCCGCTGTCACCGTCGCGGACGTGGTTCCGGCCATCGCCGAGCTTCGGTGAGGGCACCAGCGTGTTCCCCGAGCAAAGATAGGCACAGGCGGCGAAATCCGTCGGAGGTCGGGCAGCGAAATGGCTGGCGGCGAGAGCTCCAGTGAAGCGCCGCAGCGGGAGTTGCGGGCGGCGCGAGGTAGACGAAGGGGGGGCCGGGTCCACCGATCAGTCCCTGTTCTCTCGCGGGGATCCACTTTGCGGCCGGGATCCCGTGTGGCAGCGTGGGTAAAACCCCGTGGGCTGCGGTGTGGCCGCGATCTCAGTGGGTCGGTTTAAAGAGTAGGGCCCACCCACAGAGTTTAAACATTTCTGGGATTTTCCAGTTTTAGTTCAAACTTCAATTTCATATAACTTCTGCTAGGAAGCTCCAAATTCAGTGAACAAAATTTTGCTGAACTCAGACTTTGAAGTACTTTCCAGCAACACAAACTTCAGCTCATGAAACTTAATAGTTTTCCAGAATTAGTTCCCTAAAGTTTAAACTGTTCGGAATTTTATCTGGATAATTACTTTATGAAAAATTCTGAAATTTGGCTGAAAGGCTCATTGGAAAATCCTTGAGTCACAGTAAAATTTTCAGACTCATCCAAGTTAATTTAGTTCCCCTAATGGTGTGATTAAGTGAACTGCACTAAGAAAATAGAAAAATGTACAGAAACATTTTTCAGATTTTCTCAAATCTTGTTTAGGGCATAACTCCATCTAGAATTCTTCAAATGACATGAAACCAATTCCATTAGAATCACCTCCAATTCTAATTTCCATAAAATAATGGTTGGAGCCATGAAAACCCCTGGAATTCCATAGAGGCTCCAATATTGACTAAATAGGCTTTTATTTGTACAAAGCTCAATTGAACTTTGCTTCAAATAAAACTTGGTCAAGGCTCTGGTTAAAACCCTACCAAGCCACCATAAAAATTTCAGAACCAAAGGGGAGGGATAGCTAGAGTTATAGTCTTTACATATTCAATTTCAAACATTGCATTTAAATTGACATATAGCATATGGCTTACGTGTAGTCGCTGAAGACGAGGAAGCTCCGGAAGTGCTCGACTTCCTTCTTCCGGATGAAGCTTTAACATCTGACCAGCAGCAACAAGGCAAGCCCCGGTTTGCATTAACCCATTTTACAAAGTTTTGCTTTGTTATAGACTTAGTATGAGGTATATGAATGTGCATTAGGTGTAGGGTGGATGAAACCCAAGTGCATAAACAGCTTTTTTCTATAAGAGTGAGGGTAGTGTCTAAGGCCTCGAGTAGACAGGCTATGCTTAATGATTCCTAGAACTTCGGTACAAGTCGAGTAGTTGGAATCTACCCGCGAGTTAGGGTTGGGACACACGGGATTGGTTCGAGTGATGTGAGATCACTTCAGTAATGAAAATGAGAGTAGGCAGGGTCTAGGGCGCAGCAAGAGGAAGTCTTGTGGGTGCAGCCCTGTCCACATCGATTGAGGACCGATCCGTGTGTGGCCCACGCTGATCAAGTTTGAATGTACCAAAGGCATATCGGATATATGGGCCCCGATAAACTGATGTAACCTATACCTCCGGGGGTCGAGGCATAACGTGCCGATTTATATGTGTAGTCTGAGGGCAGCAAGGTGGAAATCTGCTAACGGGCATAGAGAGATGCTCCGTGTAGGGAACCTCCTGCTCGTTTTGGTATGACCGGTTTGACATTTGGGCTGTTGGGTGAAAGGTTGTCCCGTACGGCATCGAGTGAGCGTGCTGTGCAGCTCCACGGGTGGGCGTATGTGACCTGCTCTTTGGGTGTCCCTGCAGGTGTATATCGATTCGATTCACCGTCCCTCGCGGTGAAGAGTAACACTTGGTCACTGAGTCGTGACATAGGCTAATGTATGAAATGTGATGACTCAATATTGCTGTTATGATAAAGCTTGTATTGCTACATGTGTGCCACCAAATATTGCTTACTAAATTTCTTATTCATGAACTGGTAACTTGTGGCTAAAAGATGAACTAAGGATGAACTTTTAGGCGTGTCCATTTGCTGAAATTTACCATCCCATGTTCGTACCAACTGCATGTAGAGTTTCATGCCTAGGTGAGTCGGTTAAGTCTTGTTGAGCCATCGTGCTCATGGTTGTTGCTATGAGTGTTTTTCAGGTGAGGAGCATCCCACAGACTCGGGTTACGAGTCCTTCGGCAAGGGCTACCCTCTGTCGGGGACAACGGCTGAGTGGGAGCCGTACACGCCGCGCTGAGCTGGAGTGGTGCAGCTAGTGTGGATTGCCCTAGGGCTGGGCAACCGACTTTTGCTAGGTAGAAGGGCGTGAGTTGTACAAACATAGTTTCCGCTGCTGTAATAATAACACTAGTTTGTAACTGAAGTAGTGTACTACTTTGTACATTTCAGTTGGCTTTCTATGTAATACAATGTTGTTCTTATAATGTGTGCTATCAGGTGTCGCATCGTGCGGCACCACCCTCTGTGATCCTGGATGAGCGGATTCCGGTCCGCCACAGGCAGGTATCAGAGCCGCAATTGGGATAGCACATTAATTAAGGACTGTATTACAGGGAAAATTAGGGTTACGGTGAGGATTCGCTAGTTTGCCCAAGTAAGGACTATATTAGCATAGTTCCTTAAAGTGGCAAGACTAACATATGTGCTATAGTTCTGAATTTTAATTATGTAACGACACACCTACGCTCAGGTAAGAATGGTAAGGAACGCCACCAAAAGAGGTTCAATTTCGGTTAGCTCCCCTGACGAGGCACGTGGTTCCGGGATAGGTCTCACAGCTTGGTGTGAGACGTCAATATGAAACTCTTGGACTCCTCATGTTCCTGAGTTCATATGAAATGCTGATCCCTAGCGTGCATTAGGCAAGTAAGTGGATACCCCATCGTGTGGTCAGTAACGCGATGGTGTGTTCATCTGGAAATAGCCCAGGAGGACATACGTAGCGCTTGCCATCGGCGTGCCCTGCAGGGCAGTAGGTGGTATCTGTTGGGGTGATAAAATTCCCAACTGTGACGACCCGTTCGCGCTCTACTCGGGTTCCCCGTCGTGTGGTGTTAAAACACGATCACGTACCTTGAGACGTGGCTTAACTCAAGGACGGCCGTATGGCAATGATAAGGGCGTTTGTATTTACTTTCAAATATTGACCTGCCTGGAATGAGAATAACCTTTGAGTGCATCATTATTGGGTGTTCTTCTGCAGGTACTAACCACGTATGTATCCCGTGTAGTATACGTGTGCGTGAGCCCGTTTAGTGCCACAATTGAGACGTATATGCCGGTATAATCCGGTTAGGATTTTCTTTTTTGTGAGGAACGTAATACCGACATATCATAGGCATGTGCATGAAAGTTAATAATAACAAGGAACTAAAATCACCAAGTTTCAACAATTAGGACCCTGGTTGGGTAGAGAAGTTCAATAGTTGATCAGTGTAGTCAAAGGGATTGAAAAACAGAGTGCTCTGTTTTGGGCAGCAAGTTGGCTGAACTTTGACAGAGCATAACTCACAGATTATTTAGCCAATGGAGGTGTGGGATACAGTTATGGAAAGGCGTTTAAGCACTCTACAACTTTGTTGTAGGATCCCAGAGCTTAATCATAACTTCAGATAGCTTAAATTCCATAGGAGTATAAACTATCCAGAACCAGGACAGATTTAAATTACTCTCTGGACTGTTCTGTTTTTCAAGCATAACTTCCTGTAGAAAAATCTAAAATTGTCATATAATACAAATTTGGAAAGGGTAAGAGATGTTTTGCATCTTTGTAATTCAAAGTTTCTGAAATTTCAGCACAGAACTCAGTAGAAATTAGAGTTGAAAACAGCAACTCCCAATGGAGGGGCTGTTGAAATTCTCCCAGAAATTCTGTTGACTTTGAATTACCATAACTTTTTAACCAAAGCTGATCTGAGGGCAAATAAATACTCGTTGCAAAGATACTGAAGTTAACTTTAACTTTGGTATTCAGATGGAGTCATGAAAATGCCCAGCACCAGATCAAAATATGGAATATGTAGAAACTGGTCATTCTGGCAGAGGGATGACAGTTGAACTCATTTGAGAGATTGTTGTACCGTAGGGGGTTTAAGTACTTCCAATGGGTAGAACATACTCATGAGTAATTACTTCAACTAGTGAAAGATTTGAGCGTATGTCTTGCTCAAGCTTCTTTTGCTAGAGACCATGTTTGCGTCGTATTGAAGATAAAAGGGTAGTATACGTGATGACAACGCGATATTAACGTCTCATAGTGACCAAACCTAGTTGAGATGAACTTCCAAAGAGGGAGTCCATCAAATTGGATTTAACTAGCTTGTATTTGGTCTGGTAATGGTGTAGCTTGTGAAAAGTTATTACATTATCTGTATACGAGATGTATCGCATGTTTTACTGTCATTATGTTTTACGCCTATTTTATTGGACTGCATGAAGTATGTTGCAGGACTGATGTTTATTGTCGTATGGTTGCAGATGGTTCGCACTCGAACCACGCATGAGATTGGTGGCTCTAGCCAGCAGGGGGGTGATGACTCCCAGCCACCTGCCTACGACAGCACCCTGCAGCAACAACCACCACCGCCGCCTCCGCTTACGCTAGCGGATGTGATTGCGGCTCTGGTGGGTGGTCGTGAGGAGCAGACCGACCTGCTCTGCACGATCGTGCAGAATACATCCCAGGCGGGGGGCGTCAAGAGAGGGGCCTCGTGAGCCCCATGTTGTGACGTACTCGGATTTCATGAGTACGCACCCTCCGGTGTTCTCAGAAGCAGCAGAACCCCTGGAGGCCGACAACTGGCTGTGGACCATTGAGTACAAGTTCGGGCTGCTCCAATGTACGGAGCAGCAGAAGACTCTGTTCACGGCACAGCAGCTTCACGGTGCCGCTGGTGCGTGGTGGGAAAATTATGTCGCCTCACGTCCGGCTGGCCATGCCGTGGAGTGAGAAGAATTCCGGGAGGCGTTCCGCGCCTACCATATCCCTCCTGGGATAATGAAGCGGAAGTTCCAAGAGTTCTTGGAGCTGAAGCAGGGCGGGAGGAGTGCCCATGACTACTCCCGTGCCTTCAACTATCTGGTGCAGTATGTGTCAGATTACGTCTCCACCGAAGAGAAGAAGCGGGAGCACTTCTATCGGGGGTTACACCCTGAGATGAAGACGCATCTCGTCCAATGCAATCGCGGCACCTTCAACGATCTCGTTAATGCCGCGATCATGCAAGAAGACGCTCAGCGAGAATTGACGGCTGAGCAGCAAAAGTGCAGAACTCCACCCAGCAGTGGGGGTGGAGCTTCCCAGAAGTACCGCATGGTGTATCGGACACCATCCGGTCAGCAGTGGCATCCACTGGCGCGACCTCAACAGTTCGGGGGCCTTTCTTTCCAGTCACCCCCGTTCCAATCACCGATGCCACCACCACGACCGCAACAACAGCAGCAGCAGCAGCAGCAGATGGCACCCCGGGCATTTCCACAGCCACAACGCGCCCCGGGTTTCCGTCCACCAATCAGCGGAGGACCGCCTCGCTGCACATGCTTTACGTGTGGTCAGACGGGCCATTTCTCGAAGGACTGTCCCCAGCGGCAGCAGAGCAGCGGGCAAGCCCAGTTCCAGGGCGGTGCTCGAGGACGACCTCCGGACAAGAAGGTTGGTAAGTGGACTGGGGGCGTTCGCAACCTCGACAATGAGGACGCCCCAGAGGGAGACAACGTGCTGACGGGTACGTTCACTCTCAACAATCAAGCAATCATCATATTATTTGATTTGGGTGCAACCCACAACTTTATAAGTGCATCATATGTGGTTAAGCATCAACTGGAATCCTTTCCCACCGAGTGCTCTTATATGATCTGCTCACCGGGAGGAAGGATTTCAGCAAATATGATGATTCCGAAAGCACCACTGTTCTTAGGAGGGAAGATATATCCCACCACTATGATTATTCTTGAGGGACAGAAGATTGATGCAATCTTAGGGATGTCATGGCTAAGCTAACATGGCGCTGTCCTGGAAACATTATCACGGACGGTTCACCTCAACTCCCCACTACACCATCCGCAGTCCCTCATATTAGACAATCCAGTCCGGGAAGTTTCAGCAATTAATAATACTGAAGCTCTCAAGTTCGAGGACATTTCCGTAGTCCAGGAGTACCCCGACGTGTTCCCGGATGATCTTCCGGGCATGCCACCTGAGCGGGATGTGGAGTTCAAGATTGAGCTTGCACCCGGGACTACGCCCATATCACAGAGACCATACAAAATGGCTCCAAACGAGCTGGCTGAACTGAAAGAACAGCTCAATGATCTGTTGAGCAAAGGTTCCATTAGGCCGAGTTCCTCGCCTTGGGGATGCTCGGTGCTGTTCGTAAAGAAGAAGGATGAAACCTTGAGGCTGTGTGTGGACTACCGGCCGCTCAACGCCGTCAATATCAAGAACAAATACCCACTGCCCCGCATTGACATCCTATTTGATCAGCTTGTGGGTGCAAGTGTGTTCTCCAAGATGGACCTTCGCTCTGGATATCATCAAATCAAAATCCAGGTGGAGGATATCCCGAAGACGGCATTCTCGATTAGATATGGCTTATATGAGTATCTCGTCATGTCTTTTGGTCTCACGAATGCTCCGGCACATTTCATGTATCTCATGAACTCAGTGTTCATGCCGGAGCTGGACAAGTTCGTTGTGGTGTTCATTGATGATATCTTGGTTTACTCCAAGATAGAAGCAGAACATGCCGAACACTTGAGGATCGTTCTTCAACGATTGCGAGACCACAAGCTCTATGCCAAGTTCAGCAAATATGAGTTTTGGATCAGCCAAGTGCCATTTTTAGGACATATCATCTCAGAGGAAGTGTCACACCCGGTTTCTCCGAAGAACAACCGAGTGAATATCACATGTATGCCAGGATCATTTTCTCATACATGTGATGACAAATAGTGAAGCATCATTTATTACAAGCCAGGTGTCGAATATAAATATGTCTTACAACGCATACGTCTCGATGGATGATAATAAGTTCATAACATGTAAATAAAATAACAGCGGAATATTATTCTTGTGGGCTCCGTCACAGGCGTTGCCCGGGGGACTCCATGAACCTAGAATCCTTCTTCGGGTACGAAGTCTTGGTCATTAAACACCACCTCATCCCCTTGACCTGAGCAGCAATTTAAACCAACAAATATGCAAGGTTGAGTACCGTTGGTACTCAGCAAGTGTGGGAAAGTTATGTCATGCATAGCTAGAACAAGGAGAGGTTGAACTCATGGTTAAAGCACTACGCAATTAATATCTATTACCTTAGCTTATTAAGCACCTACATTACTACACAGGTGAAATGGTCCCAAACTCCCAACCCATCATCAAAATCAAGTAACCATAATCATCATATCCAATGTCATGCTCCCCGCTTAACATCCTCAACTTCCAAATCCATCATCCTCTAATCATGAATAAGTCCAAGCCGCTCTTGACCGTGAGCACGGCTGTCATGACAGTTTTGACTCTGCAGAGTTTGCACCACTGTACCCACATGTAGTGATTTCATCCCCCGTTGCCGGGTGGACTAAAAGAGCCTCCATCATGCCAGTGGCCACAAACCACATTCACACTTCCCAGGTGTGTAGCCAGGAGATCACTACGAAGCCTTTACAAAGGGATTCTCGACGAGCGTGGGCCCACTGAGGTTTCACCCCTAACAGCATACAAGTGGCTCCAACCCCGCTGCAGTGGCCCCCTCTTGAGCCTTGCGGTTCATATGGTAGTCCAGCTGACACCTACTCCCAGCACCATCCAACACACCCATACTACGCCGGGGATACACCTAATTAATTGGCCAAGCTGCCCCATCTCAGCATGTGGTTGGCATGGTAAAGCCAGGTTACATGCTCCATGAACCGGTCCTTAGGATCCAGGCAAGTACTAAACACAAACCCGAGTCTCGTGCATCCAGCACCAACCAAAACATCCAACTTGCCTTGATCCCTACCTCTATATAACTCATAATATCTCATTCAAGAATAAGGTAAATAATTTGATGATCTCATATTCCCATTATCCCATTCTAAGCATGGCTAAGCATAAGCATATAAATAAATGACATGATAAAATAAATCCCAACCCAAGCATACAAGGAAACAAGGTAATGCAATTCTAGGGAAACTTCCTAGGATGGGTTTCATATTTCAATTGACAATGCAAATAGTTCTATCGATACATCCTAGCATAGGATGAAAGTGGTCAAGGACACTTGCCTTCTTCCTGCTGCTCTGGGAATGGATAGTCCTGATCTTGGAAGGGAAGAACTTGCTCTGGGGCAGGTTCTACTCATGCCAACACACATAGCAAAAGGAAACAACAATCCATAAGACAGGGTTCACACTTTCACTTCATACAAACCACACATTCACACATATGAAAGTCATTCACATTTCTAAGGGTTGTGGTTACTCTATGTGTGTTGATTTTTGGCCTACATGCACTTTTAAACATATGCATATTATTTGTAACTTTTGTATTCAGATTTTTGTTTGCACACTATATATGAATTTCCAATTTAAACAAATTCTTTAATACACTCTTTAGCTACCAAGTTTACCTGGAAGGTAATTTCCTACTCCAAATGGATTTTCAGATCTTCTACCAATCCTAAACTGAAGTCTTTGGATTTGGAGACTTCATTTATCATTATCTAGTCATGCACACCTATTTTCCTATATTTTCCAGATTTATTTTCTATGACTAAAAGTAAACCTTAATATTAAATAGTAGGGCATATCATCTAAACAGAATAGGTTCTGATCAATAATATATTTTGGAACTTCTCCTCTGATTTGAACTAATTTAAATTTATTTTACCAATTTTAGAATTATTTATTAACCTAAAAATGTGTTCCTAGAACTAATAAATATGAACAACATCCAAACAGATTTCATTTCAGCCTAAAATTTATTTTTAGTTCATTCCAAAGTTTTCCAAGTGTTAGTAGAGTTTAACTTGAATTAGCACATGTGTTTGTCTTTCCTTTTAAATTTAAATCCTAGTCACACATTCAAATTTCTAAACTTAATACCATATAGGGTCAAAAAGGTAAGTTCACCCTACTACAGGGTCTAATTTATTAGTTTAAGAATTTCCAGGAGCCTAACTATGCATAACAGAAGGGTTTTGCTAATTTTTATTAAGTCCAGGGGCTAAAACTGGTTTTTAATTGAATTTACATGAATTTCTGAAGTTCCAGGGGCTAGATCAGAAGTTTCCGGGGCTAGCTCGTATTTTCCGAGACCCCCAGGGGGTAGCGCGTAAGAATCCCGGCCTTTATAATGCGGGGCTGACGTGGACCATCCGATTTAAAACAAACGGCTCAGATTAGATCGCCGAACCGGTACGCGCGGGTTTTAATTCCACCGTGCGATTTAAAATAGACGGCGCATAAGCGGCCACGTCACTCTGACCGAGCACGGGCGGCGCTGCCCGGCGGCGCGCGGCGGCGGGAGGCAGCAATCTCGTCGGAAAACTTCGGATCTTCGTCTATTCTTCCAAAAACTGAGATTTCATGGCATAGATCGGTAGAGGGGAGGTCGGGGATCTCACCTCGGGGTTTTTCTTGAGCTTGGAGGCCCTGGAAGGCGGTCGGCGGCGAGGTCCGAGGTGAAAACGCTGTGATGCTCGTTGGCGCTGTGTCTGTAGCGCAAACCACCGAGTTTTCTGCACCTGCGTGATTCCCCGGGGGTGGTGGAACACGATCGACGCGTTAGATCAGAGAACCCGAGCAAAGATCGAGAGAAAACGGCCGGAGAAGCTCTGGTTCTCACCGGGAGGAAAAACAGGCGATCGGGATGAAAAAACGGGTGATGCCGCGCTTATATAGACGAGGGAGGGCGGCGGTCGGTTGGGATCGAGCTGGAGTCGTACGGGGACCAGAATCTCTGCTGGGGAACGCGGTTTTCCAGGTTAGTTGCGATCGGGCGCGCGCAGAGGAGTCTGGGTAGTTGGCGCGAGCGGGAGGTCGGGGATGACACGCGGGCCCCGCATGTCTGTGAGAGGGAGAGGGGACGCGCGGCTGCGGGCTGGCGCGGGGGTGGGTGGGCCGGCTGGTGGGTTTCGGCCCACTGGCCGGGTTTTTTTTCTTTTTCTTTTTCTTTTTCTTTTCTGTTTTGAGTTGAATTTGAATTCCAATTTGAATTTGAATTTCTGCACCACATGCAATACGTCGAAATTTTTTTAAATTCCCCTCTTAACAGGTTTTGGGGTGTTACAGCTCTACGCCCCTTAAAAGAAATCTCGTCCTCAAGATTGGTGGTTCTAGGAAAACAATTCCGGAAACTGTGCCTTAAGCTCGTCTTCTCGCTCCCATGTGGCTTCCTCTTCCGAGTGATGCTTCCACTGCACCTTGCACATCCGGATTCTTTTATTTCTTGTGAGGCGTTCCATTGTCTCCAAAATATTGAATGGTTGCTCGGCATAAGACAGATCCTCAGCTACGTCAACCTCATTCAAGGGTAACATCTCTTCAGGCGTCCTCAGACATTTCTTGAGCTGTGACACATGGAACACGTCATGCACATCTGATAGGCGAGTCAGTAGTTCTAGTTGATATGCCACTTCGCCTTTCCTCTCTAGAACTTGAAAGGGTCCGATGTATCGGGGTGATAACTTCCCTTTCACCTTGAACCGACGAAGTCCTCGGATAGGGGACACCTTGAGATAGACATAGTCTCCCACGTTGTAAACGAGCTCTCTTCTCCATACATCGGCATAGCTCTTTTGTCGTGTCTGTGCTATCCTCAAGTTGTTGCGGATTTCCCTTACTTTCGCCTCGGCTTCTTGTAGTACTTCGGGCCCAAACACTTTACTTCCCCCGTTTGGTTCCAAAATAGGGGAGTTTTGCACTTCCTCCCATACAAAGCCTCAAATGGTGACATCTTCATACTAGCCTGATAACTGTTGTTATAGGAGAACTCCGCATACGGTAAGTTCTTATCCCAACTCCGATTGTTTTTGAGTGCACACACTCTCAGCATATCCTCAAGGATCTGATTGGTTCTTTCCGTCTGCCCGTCAGTTTGGGGATGATAGGCAGAACTAAAATTCAGATGAGTTCCCATGGTTTCATGCAACTTCTGCCAGACCCTTGAGGTGAACTGTGTCCCTCGATCCGACACTATCTTCTTTGGCACTCCATGGTAACACATGATCCTTGACATGTACATCTCCGCCAATTTGGATCCGCTATAGCTTTCTTTGACGGGGATGAAATGAGCTACTTTGGTTAGCCTGTCGATGATGATCCATATCAAATCATATCCTGATTGGGTCCTAGGAAATCCCACTATGAAATCCATACCGATTCCTTCCCATTTCCATTCAGGCACTTTGAGTGGTTGCAATAATCCTGCGGGTCGTTGATGTTCCGCTTTCACCAACTGACATGTGTCGCATAGGACAACATGTTCCGCGACATCTCGCTTCATTCCATACCACCAATATCTGCTCTTGAGGTCATAATACATCTTAGTACTTCTAGGATGAATGGAATAGTCGGAATCATGAGCCTCCTTCAAAATCAATTCACGGATCTCCTTCACTTCAGGCACACAGATTCTTTTCCCGTGCCACACCGTACCTTGTTCATCCTCTCTGAAACCAGGGGCTTTATTTTCCTTGATGAGTTCTCTAATCTCTTGTATCGTTTCGTCATTCTTCTGACCATTTCGGATGTCTCTCTCTAATGTGGAGTCCACTTTCATGGCGATGGCCTCACCACTATTCACCAGGCATAGATTGAGTTTTATAACCTCTTCCTTCAATTCTGTAGGCATGTCCTTCAAGCTCAACCTATTGACCTGCACTTTCCGGCTTAGAGCATCCGCCACGACGTTCGCTTTCCCAGGATGATAGTTGATGCCCACATCAAAGTCGTTGATTAGCTCTAACCATCTCCTTTGTCTGAGGTTGAGATCTGGCTGTGTGAACATGTACTTTAAGCTCTTATGATCCGTATATATCTCTGTCCTCTTCCCCATCAAGTAGTGCCGCCAAATTTTCAACGCCTGTACCACTGCGGCTAGATCGAGGTCATGTGTAGGATAGTCCTTCTCGTGTTTCCGGAGCTGCCGGGATGCATAAGCCACGACATGCCCCTCTTGCATGAGAACACATCCCAACCCGTTTCCAGAGGCATCGCAGTACACTGAAAAGGTCTTCTGTATATCTGGCATAACTAGCACTGGGGCTGTTGTCAATCTTTTCTTCAGTTCCTGGAAACTCGTCTCGCACTGCGGCGTCCATGTGAATGTGATTCCCTTCTCCAATAGTTTGGTGAGGGGTCTGGAGATCTTGGAGAATCCCTTAATAAAGCGTCGACAGTATCCAGCCAATCCTAAGAAGCTTCGAACTTCCTCGACATTCTCAGGGGTCTTCCACTTCTGTACATCCTCGATCTTGGCGGGATCTAGGGAGATTCCTCCCTCTGAGATTATATGTCCTAAGAAGGGAACTCTCTTCAGCCAAAACTCACACTTGCTCAACTTGGCATATAGTTGGTGTTCTCTCAGCTTTTGCAACACCAACCTTAGATGTTCCTCATGTTCTTCTTCATCTTTGGAGAAGACGAGAATGTCATCAATGAAAACCACCACAAATTTGTCCAGATATTCCATGAATACCTTGTTCATGAGGTACATGAAGTATGTCGGGGCATTAGTTAGCCCGAAAGGCATGACGGTGTATTCATACAGTCCGTACTGAGATACGAAAGTTGTCTTTGGAATATCGGCTTGCCTTATCTTAAGTTGGTGGTACCCCGACATGAGATCAATTTTCGAGAACACACAAGCTCCCCTCAACTGATCAAACAAGTCTTCAATGCGGGGTAATGGGTACTTGTTCTTGATGGTTACTTCATTCAAGGCACGGTAGTCTATGCATAACCTTTGGGTTCCGTCCTTCTTGGGCACAAATATCACTGGAGCTCCCCATGGTGAGGAACTAGGACGAATGTACCCCTTCCCTGTCAATTCTCTTAAATGATCCTTGAGTTCTCCCAGCTGCTTGGAGTCCATCCGATAAGGTCTCTTGTATATCAGAGCGGTTCCAGGCATTAGCTCAAGCGCGAATTCCACTTCACGATCAGGAGGAATACCAGGCAACTCCTCCGGAAAAACGTCTGGATATTCCCTGATAATCCTGAGCTCCTCCACTTTCACCTCAACTTGATTTAATTTAATGTACCTCCTAGGCTCTTGTATTGTTATGAACTTTACTCTTGTTCCACTAGGATGAGTTAGTTCCACCGTTCTGGTTGAACAATGAATGATTCCCTTATGTTTGGTCAACCAATCCATGCCCGAAATAATATCTATCCCTTGTGAATCTATCACTATGTGGTTGGCAGTAAATACTACCCCATTAATGTCTAGATTCACCATGGGACACACTTGTCTTGTCCTTATTTCTCCACCTGGAGAGTTTACTGCTAGCATATGGTTCTTTTGTGTTGTTGCTAGATCATGCTTCTTAACAAACCCTTGGGCAATGAACGAGTGGGTAGCACCAGAATCGAACAACAGTGTTGCAATGTGTAAATTGGTAGGAAACTTACCAACTACCACGTCGGGTGCCTCTTGCGCTTCCTCCATGGTCACGTGGTTCACCCGTCCTCAATCACATTCTGCTGTTGCGGCTGCACGGGCTTCTTCTTTGGGCACTTACGGGCGTAGTGCCCCACTTCGCCACAATTGAAGCATTGCACCCCAACCTTAGGTACCTGGCCTTTGTTGTCTTGGGGTTGGTTTGGGGGTCCTTGTACTGCTGGTCGAGGTTGATATGTGGGGCGAGGCTTCTGTACAAACTGACGTTGTGGCTGTGTTGGTGCTGACGGAGGCCTGAAGTTCGGGTTGTACCCTCTTGGTGCGGAGTAGGGTACCGCAGCACGGCTCATCTGCCCGGCGGGTTGCTGCATCAGACGTGGGCGTGTGTTGCTACCCGAGGCTTGGTGTGACCATCCTGCCTTCCTCTTGTTTTCATTTTCCAAGGCCTTCAGCTTCCTTTCTACAACAAATGCTCTGTCCGCCATCTTTTGGAAGCTTTCATACTCGTTGGAGGACATTGCACACAGCATTTCTACTGTAAGTCCTTCCACGAAGCAATCCTGTTTCTGCTCATCAGTCTCTATGTCCCGTGGGGCATAACGGGATAGTTGGGTGAATTTAGTGAGGTATTCCCTCACAGTCATGTTTCCTTGCTGCAGCCCCAAGAACTCCTTTCTCTTGTTTTTGAGTTCACCCCTTGGTATGTAATGGTTGCGGAAGCTACGCTTGAACTCTTCCCAAGTGATGTTCTCTGGGTCATGATGGGCGGCCACGTAAGCGGTCCAGCAGCAGGTCCATGCAATTGGTGAGAGGCAAACAGCACCCTCTCATACCCTTGGCATTGTATGATCCTCATCTTGCTCTAAATGGTCTTTAGCGAGTCATCTGCCTCCAGAGGTTCAGCAGCACTTGCAAACTTTGGAGGTTGAGTCCCTAGAAACTCACTCAACCTTGGTTGGCGTTGTGCAGCTTGTGGAGGTGGAGCTTGGTGCAAGTTGGCCACCACTTGAGTCAGGCTCTGGATGAGCTGATTCTGATTTTCAAGCATTTGGTGGATGGGATCAACTCCTTCACAGCGACCACCCCTGTCTTGTCCCCCAGAAAGATGAGGGTTGTCGACCTCATCGTTGTTGTTGGTGGGGTTGGCACCACGACCCTTTCCTCTTCCGGCCATCTATCATGATCAACCAAATGTCAATTTAAAGCATTACGTATTATCTTACCAATTTTACTTGTTTACACTTTGAAATGTTGAGGCCTTGTTGTATTTATATTTTCTGAGGGTTCATGTCTCACGCAAAAATAAATGCACTATTAATTTCATAGGGGTTCACACATCAAAGCAAAGCAACCTGAAGACGAGGTTGTGGACAATTGCTCATGGCTTCCACAACTCACGTCACACACCACACATTAACACACCATTAACTAAGGTATTGACTCGCCTACTCGATAACCTGCTGAACTATGGGGAAGGACTCTACACGGCTCTTATCACTGAGCTGGCTCCTCGGGATCTTCCTCATTATTGCGGCTGCCTTCTGACTCCGCTTTGGGTGGGGAGGCTGCTGGTGGAGAAGTGCGGCGACGCCTACTCGCCCGGCGATCTGGGGAGTCAGGAGTCCATGTGTCATTCACGGTGACACACAGTTCATTCCCATCTCCTCTTTCTCTCGCCCTCAAGCTAGCTCGAAGCAACGCCTCAGTCTCCTTCAGGGTGTCACGTACATCTTGAAGCTCCTGTTGACACTCCTGCAGTCGAGTACTGAGCATAGCAGCATCCTCCAAGCACAAGTCCATGTGCTCATGGGAAGTCCCCTGCTGCACTAGCGGGTACTTGTACTTCGTTGTACCACTCTCGCGCTGGAGGACATACATGTACTCAGTCCTTTCTAGGTGGCGACGATAGATGTGACTCTGACAGGTGATTGCCTCCCAGGTGACATCCTTCTCCGCATCGACCTGTGTCGCTCGACAAGCTGGAGAGCGGTGGATCTTGAGCAGCTGATTTTCATAGATAATCCTCGTTTCTGAACTCCATTCTTCCCGCTTCTCACGGATGGTCCGGGTGGAGCTGTAGTGTATGATTAGCTTGCCCGTATTGCCGGCGGCTTGGAGCATGCGTCGAAGACGGCGCAACAAGCCTCCTACTGCCAGTCCGTAGGAGAGGTACGTCACCGGACGGTTCTCCTTTCTCAGGGCAAGGGCAACTACGGGAACTCTCCCTCCGGTGGACTTGCGAGCGGTGCGTATCATGCGGGCCATCTAAAACATAAAAGCATTTAAACTTAAGTTAGATAAGATTTTAAACAAAAACCCTATTTTGAATAAAAGTTGGGTAAGATGAATAAAGTGACCCCATTAAATAACACTTTTCAACCCACACTTTTGTAAAATAGTTTTTAAGAAAACAGGGTCCTTAAATACGTCCATTTCTACCTAGGTCCACGTTCCTACGGGCAACCTTGGCTCTGATACCACTTCTGTCACATCCGGTTTCTCCGAAGAACAACCGAGTGAATAACACATGTATGCTAGGATCATTTTCTCATACATGTGATGACAAATAGTGAAGCCATTTATTACAAGCCAGGTGTCGAATATAAATATGTCTTACAACGCATACGTCTCGATGGATGATAATAAGTTCATAACATGTAAATAAAATAACAGCGGAATATTATTCTTGTGGGCTCCGTCACAGGCGTTGCCCGGGGGACTCCATGAACCTAGAATCCTTCTTCGGGTACGAAGTCTTGGTCATTAAACACCACCTCATCCACTTGACCTGAGCAGCAATTTAAACCAACAAATATGCAAGGTTGAGTACCGTTGGTACTCAGCAAGTGTGGGAAAGTTATGTCATGCATAGCTAGAACAAGGAGAGGTTGAACTCATGGTTAAAGCACTACGCAATTAATATCTATTACCTTAGCTTATTAAGCACCTACATTACTACACAGGTGAAATGGTCCCAAACTCCCAACCCATCATCAAAATCAAGTAACCATAATCATCATATCCAATGTCATGCTCCCCGCTTAACATCCTCAACTTCCAAATCCATCATCCTCTAATCATGAATAAGTCCAAGCCGCTCTTGACCGTGAGCACGGCTGTCATGACAGTTTTGACTCTGCAGAGTTTACACCACTGTACCCACATGTAGTGACTTCATCCCCCGTTGCCGGGTGGACTAAAAGAACCTCCATTATGCCAGTGGCCACGAACCACATTCACACTTCCCAGGTGTGTAGCCAGGAGATCACTACGAAGACTTTACAAAGGGATACCCGACGAGCGTGGGCCCACTGAGGTTTCACCCCTAACAGCATACAAGAGGCTCCAACCCCGCTGCAGTGGCCCCCTCTTGAGCCTTGCGGTTCATATGGTGTTCCAGCTGACACCTACTCCCCGCACCATCCAACACACCCATAATACGCCGGGGATACACATAATTAATTGGCCAAGCTGCCCCATCTCAGCATGTGGTTGGCACGGTAAAGCCAGATTACATGCTCCATGAACCGGTCCTTAGGATCCAGGCAAGTACTAAACACAAACCCGAGTCTCGTGCATCCAGCACCAACCAAAACATCCAACTTGCCTTGATCCCTACCTCTACATAACACATAATATATCATTAAAGAATAAGGTAAATAATTTGATGATATCATATTTCCATTATCCCATTCTAAGCATGGCTAAGCATAAGCATATAAATAAATGACATGATAAAATAAATCCCAACCCAAGCATACAAGGAAACAAGGTAATGCAATTCTAGGGAAACTTCCTAGCATGGGTTTCATATTTCAATTGACAATACAAATAATTCTATCTATACATCCTAGCATAGGATCAAAGTATTCAAGGACACTTGCCTTCTTCCTGCTTCTCTGGGAATGGATAGTCCTGATCTTGGAAGGGAAGAACTTGCTCTGGGGCAGGTTCTACTCATGCCAACACACATAGCAAAAGGAAACAACAATCCATAAGACAGGGTTCACACTTTCACTTCATACAAACCACACATTCACACCTATGAAAGTCATTCACATTTCTAAGGGTTGTGGTTACTCTATGTGTGTTGATTTTTGGCCTACATGCACTTTTAAACATATGTATATTATTTCTAACTTTTGTATTCAGATTTCTGTTTGCACACTATATATGAATTTCCAATTTAAACAAATTCTTTAATACACTCTTTAGCTACCAAGTTTACCTGGAAGATAATTTCCTACTCCAAATGGATTTTCAGATCTTCTACCAATCCTAAACTGAAGTCTTTGGATTTGGAGACTTCATTTATCATTATCTAGTCATGCACACCTATTTTCCTATATTTTCCAGATTTATTTTGTATGACTAAAAGTACACCTTAATATTAAATAGTAGGGCATATCATCTAAACAGAATAGGTTCTGATCAATAATATATTTTGGAACTTCTCCTTTGATGTGAACTAATTTAAATTTATTTTACCAATTTTCAGAATTATTTATTAACCTAAAAATGTGTTCCTAGAACTAATAAATATGAACAACACCCAAACAGATTTCATTTCAGCCTAAAATTTATTTTTAGTTCGTTCCAAAGTTTTCCAAGTGTTAGTAGAGTTTAACTTGAATTAGCACATGTGTTTGTCTTTCCTTTTAAATTTAAATCCTAGTCACACATTCAAATTTCTAAACTTAATACCATATAGGGTCAAAAAGGTAAGTTCACCCTACTACAGGGTCTAATTTATTATTTTATGAATTTCCAGGGGCCTAACTATGCATAACAGAAGGGTTTTGCTAATTTTTATTAAGTCCAGGGGCTAAAACTGATTTTTAATTGAATTTACATGAATTTCTGAAGTTCCAGGGGCTAGATCAGAAGTTTCTGAAGCTAGCTCGTATTTTCCGAGATCCCCAGGGGGTAGCGCGTAAGAATCCCGGCCTTTATAATGCGGGGCTGACGTGGATCGTCCGATTTAAAACAGACGGCTCAGATTAGATCGCCGAACCGGTACGCGTGGGTTTTAATTCCACCGTGCGATTTAAAATAGACGGCGCATAAGCGGCCACGTCACTCTGACCGAGCGCGGGCGGCGCTGCCCGGCGGCGGGAGGCGGCGATCTCGCTGGAAAACTTCGGATCTTCGTCTATTCTTCCTAAAACTGGGATTTCATGGCATAGATCGGTAGAGAGGAGGTCGGGGATCTCACCTCGGGGTTTTTCTTGAGCTCGGAGGCCCTGGAAGGGGGTCGGCGGCGAGGTCCGAGGTTTAAACGCGGCGATGCTCGTTAGCGCTGTGTATGGAGCGCAAACCACCGAGTTTTCTGCACCTGCGTGATTCCCCGGAGGCGGTGGAACACGATCGACACGTTAGATCAGAGAACCTGAGCAAAGATCGAGAGAAAACGGCCGGAGAAGCTTTGGTTCTCACCGGGAGGAAAAACAGGCGATCGGGATGAAAAAACGGGTGATGCCGGCGCTTATATAGACGAGGGAGGGCGGCGGTCGATTGGGATCGAGCTGGAGTCGTCCGGGGACCAGAATCTCGGCTGGGGAACGCGGTTTTCGGAGTTAGTTGCGATCGGGCGCGCGCGGAGGAGTCCGGGTAGTTGGCGCGAGCGGGAGGTCGGGGATGACACGCGGGCCCCACATGTCAGTGAGAGGGAGAGGGGGCACGCGGCTGCGGGTTAGCGCGGGGGTGGGTGGGCCGGCTGGTGGGTTTCGGCCCACTGGCCGGGGGGTTTTGTTTTTTTTCTTTTTCTTTTTATTTTTCTTTTCTGTTTTGAGTTGAATTTGAATTCCAATTTGAATTTGAATTTCTGCACCACATGCAAGACGTCCAAAAATTTTTAAATTCCCCTCTTAACAGGTTTTGGGGTGTTACAGGAAGGCATTGCGGTTGACCCAAGCAAAATTGAGCAAATGCTGAAATGGAAAGCTCCCACTTCAATCCATGAAGTCAGAAGCTTCCTCGGCTTAGCGGGATACTATCGGAGATTCATTCCAAGCTTCTCCAAGCTTGCTAAGCCGATGAAAGAATTGCTGAAGAAGGGAACAAAATATGTTTGGAACACGGCGTGTGAAGGAGCGTTCCAAGCATTAGTGAAGCATCTCACAACAGCCTCGGTCTTAGCTCAACCGGATACAACTAAGCCCTTCGACGTGTATTGTGATGTGTCCAGTATTGGGCTCGCCTGCGTGTTGATGCAGGAAGGACGTGTGGTCGCATATGGCTCACGGCAACTTCAGAACCATGAGCAGCACTATCCGACTCATGATCTTGAGCTTGCTGCTGTGGTTTTAGCATTGAAATTGTGGAGGCACTATCTCCTTGGGAATTTGGTGCATCTCTACGCCGACCATAAGAGTTTGAAGTATATCTTCACCCAAAAGAAGCTGAATATGAGGCAAAGGAGGTGGTTAGAACTAATCAAAGATTATGAGATTGATATTTATTACCAACCCGGCAAGGAGAATGTGGTTGCCGACGCGTTGAGTCGGAAATCACATGTCCACAACCTCACCATTATAACGGTGGAGGAGGAAGAGCCAAGTTTATACTTGGTTCCTTATGGATCGCTCTACAACCTTGCCCTAATCCCTACCATTAGGGAGGAGATTATCGCAGCTCAGGAAGTTGATAAGGGCATGGCACACCTCCGGAGACGGATAGACAACGGGGAAATCAAATGTTTCCGGAAGGATGATGAGGGGACGCTGTGGTTCAATGACCGCATAGTCGTACCCCGGGGCATGGAGCTGAGGAAGAAAATTCTTGATGAAGCTCACTTGTCTAAATACTCCATTCATCCGGGCAGCAACAAAATGTAACAAGATTTGAAAAAGAAATTTTGGTGGACACGGATGAAGCGGGAAGTAGCGAAGTACGTATCCGAGTGTGATACGTGTAGACGAGTGAAAGCTGATCATATGAGGAAATCAGGGCTGCTGCAGCCCCTGAAAATTCCAGCATGGAAGTGGGAAGATGTGAGCATGGATTTCATTGTGGGTTTACCCCTAACTTCCAGCAAGCATGATTCTATTTGGGTAATCGTTGATCGATTGACCAAGTCAGCCCACTTAATCCCCGTGCATACACATTTCCATGCCAACAGATACGTGGAGTTGTATATTGCAAGAATCCTATGCTTGCATGGAGTACCCAAGACCATAGTCTCAGACCGAGGGGCACTATTTGTATCTCGTTTCTGGGAGCAGTTGCACGCTGCTTTGGGTACTAAGCTAATTAGAAGCTCCGCCTATCACCCTCAGACAGATGGGCAAACAGAGAGGGTGAACCAAGTACAAGAAGACATGTTGAGAGCGTGTGCCATCCACCATGGTAGAAACTTGGATGATCATCTACCGTTGGCGAAATTCTCGTACAATAACGGCTATCAAGCGAGTATCAAGATGGCACCCTATGAGGCTCTCTACGGTCGCCAATGCCGCACCCCATTAAACTGGTGCGAGTCCGGTGAAAGGGTCACATTCAGGGTTGATGTGGTGAACGACGCCGAAGAGCGTGTTCGGATGATTCAAGCCAACTTGAAGGCCGCTCAATCCCGGCAGAAAAGCTACGCTGATAAGAGGCGTAGACCGCTGCACTTTGACATCGGGAAGCACGTGTAAATCCGTGTATCTCCGATGAAAGGCGTCAACAGGTTCGGCGTGAGGGGGAAACTCGCTCCCCGATTCATTGGACCTTATGCCATCACTGAGAAGTGTGGACCAGTGGCGTATAGACTGGAACTACCGGCATCTCTTGCTGGTATTCACGACGTTTTACATATTTCACAACTGCGAAAATGTCTGAAGTATACAGCTTCTGTTCCCACCGAAGACATCGGCGAGCTGCAACCAGATTTGAGGTATGATGAATATCCGGTGGCAATTATTGATGAGAAGGCCCGGACCACACGTAGCCGAACGTTGTGGTTCTACAAGATACTCTGGAGTAACCACACCGCCGAAGAAGCAACATGGGAGAGCGAGGAATTTCTTCGCTCAAACTACCCGGATTTCATGTCATCTCATCACGGGTAATCTCCTCTCACATCGCTGTCTCTTCTTTTATAATCTCGGGACGAGATTCTTTTAAGGGGGAGGGATGTAAAATCCCAAGAAAGTGACTTGCAAAAGTGATCATGTCATCACCTCACAACACCACAGCTCATTTTGTGGATAGCTCATGAACACTTGTGAAGAGCAAGTAAGCACCATCAAAAGGGGTGAGTAGAAGGGAAAGCCCTAACTTCAAAAAAGTGGGATTTCTACACATGAACATGAAAGGTTGAGCTCACCCCTAGACCTTAATTAGTCTTAGGAAGGCTCAGGCCAAATTTCATAGAAATCCAATACTTTTTGAGGCACTTTTGGAAGCATTTGGAAAAAAGGCCAATTTGAATGCAAATTCAAATTGCAGCCACTTTCATCACTTGAATTCAAAAGTTGACTTCATATTCACACTCAGCATATTTTTTTGAGTTAGTCCACCAATTTTCATCCCCAATGGACTTCATGTTGTCGGGAGCCCAACTTACACTAACTAAAAACTGAATTTTAATTTCAAATTCAAATGGCCAGCAAATTTAGCCAAATCAGTTTCAAAATTTGGAAATCATATTCAAACAATGACTTGGTGGCAAAGTCTACCATTAAATGTTTAGTGGGTGAGATATTGCAGCAGAAGGGGGGAGAAGGAATTAGGGGAGAGAAAAGGGCACACAAGTCAGCTAAGCTTCTGAGTAAAGCAAACCACCGGGCGAGCTCTGTATACCGAGCCTCTGCAGCGCTCGACAACGAGCTGCTCAATCGGCCACCTCCCCAGCGTACGCCCGGCTGGTGTACTGCGCATTTGACCGCTCACGAAGGCTCCTCGACCGCTGCAGACCCCGAACCCTGTACGCTGTTTCTTGTCTCGACCGAACACATCCACTCTTCGGCCGCTCTCTCGGGTCCTCGGTGCGCTGCTGATCCAGGCACCCTCACGACCGACGATCAACAGCAAAGATGTCACACCCGGTTTTTCCAAAGAACAACCAAGTGAATATCACATGTATGCCAGGATCATTTTCTCATACATGTGATGACAAATAGTGAAGCATAATTTATTACAAGCCATGTGTCGAATATAAATAAGTCTTACATAGCAAATGTCTCGATGGACAATAATAAGTTCATCACAAGTAAATAAACTAGCAGCGGAATATTATTCTTGAGGGCTCCATCACAGTAGTTGCCCGGGGGTCTCCATGAACCTAGAAACCTTCTTCGGGTCCAAAGTCTTGGTCATTATACACCACATCATCCCCTTGACCTGAGCAGCAATATAAACCAACAAATATGCAAGTTTGAGTACCGATGGTACTCAGCAAGTGTGGGAAAATTATATCATGCATGGCTAGAACAAGGAGAGGTTGAACTCATGGTTGAAGCACTACGCAATTTATACCTATCACCTTAGCTTATTAAGTACCTACATTACTAGACGGGTGAAATGGTCCCAATCTCCCGTCCCATCATCATAATCCAATAACCATAACATCATTTCCAATGTTAAGCTCCCCGCTTAACATCCACAACTTCCAAAACCATCAATCCTCTAATCATGAATAAGTCCAAGCCGCTCTTGACCGTGAGCACGGCTGTCATGACAGTTTTGACTCTGCAGAGTTTGCACCACTGTACCCACATGTAGTGATTTCATCCCCCGTTGCCGGGTGGACTAAAAGAACCTCCATTATGCCAGTGGCTACGAACCACATTCACACTTCCCAGGTGTGTAGCCAGGAGATCACTACGAAGCCTTTACAAAGGGATTCCCGACGAGCGTGGGCCCACTGAGGTTTCACCCCTAACAGCATACAAGAGGCTCCAACCCCGCTGCAGTGACCCCCTCTTGAGCCTTGCGGTTCATATGGTAGTCCAGCTGACACCTACTCCCCGCACCATCCAACACACCCATACTACGCCGGGGATACACCTAATTAATTGGCCAAGCTGCCCCATCTCAGCATGTGGTTGGCACGGTAAAGCCAGGTTACATGCTCCATGAACCGGTCCTTAGGATCCAGGCAAGTACTAAACACAAACCCGAGTCTCGTGCACCCAGCACACAACCAAAACATCCGACTTGCCTTGATCCCTACCTCTACATAACTCACAATATCTCATTCAAGAGTATGGTAAAATAAACTGATGATCTCATATCCCAATTATCCCATTCTAAGCATGGCTAAGCATATGCATAATAATAAATGATATGATAAAATGAATCCCAACCCAAGCTACAAGGAAACAAGGTAATCAATTCTAGGGAAACTTCCTAGCATGGGTTTCATATTTCAATTGACAATGCAAATAATGCTAGCTACACATCCTAGCATAGGATCAATGTGGTCAAGGACACTTGCCTCTTTCCTGCTGCTCTTGAAATGGGTAGTCCTGATCTTGGAAAGGAATAACTTGCTCTTGAGCAGGTTCTACATCATACCATCACACATAGCAAAAGAAAAACAACAATCCATAAGACATAGTTCACACTTCCACTTCATGCAAACCACACATTCATATTTATGAAAGTCATTCACCATTATATGTGTTGTGGTTACTCTATGTGTGTTGATTTGTGGCTTGCATGCACTTTTAATCATGTGTATATGATTCCTACTTTTGTGTTCACATTTATACTTACATACTATATATATGAGTTTCCAATTTAAATAAATTCCTTATATTCAATTACTACACCTTTTAGCTACCAAGTATGCATGAAAGGTATTTTCCTTCTTCATAAGTGTCTTCAGAATTTCTACCAACCCTAAACTGAATTCTTTGGATTTTAGAACTCCATTTATCATTTACTAGTTGCTATATTTTCAGATTTTTTTCCTATGCCTAAATGTGAACTTTATTATGAAAATAACAAGACACATCATCTAAACAGAATAGGTTCTGATATAAAATATTTACTAATATATTTTTGACCTTTTCCTCTGATGTAAACTATTTTACAATTATTTTCCCTATTTTCCAGAACTATTCTTTACTTAAAAATGTGTCCCTAAATGTGAATAATAAATTAAACAGATTCATTTCAGCCCAAAATATATGTTTATCTCACTCCAAAGTTTTCTAAATACTGAGAAAGTTTTTAATTTAATTTTGACAATATGTTTGTCCCACTTTTTAGATTTTAAACACTAGCCACATATTCAATTTCCTAAATTAAACATTAAACAGGGCTAAAAACGTAAACTCACCCCACTACAGGGTCTATAATATTATTTTAAAATTTTTCAGGGGTCTAGCTATACATAACAGAGGAGTTTTTCCTAATTTTTATTAAGTCCAGGGACTAAAACTGATTTTTAAATGAATTTACATGATTTTCTGAAGTTCCAGGGGCTAGATCAGAAGTTTCCGGGGCTTGCTCTTATTTCCCGAGAACCCCAGGGGGTAGCACGTAAGATTTCCAGTCTTTATAACGCGGGGCTGACGTGGACCGTCCGATTTTAAACCGACGGCTGAGATTATAACGTCGAACCGGTACGCGGGGATTTAAACTCTACCGTGCGATTTAAAATAAACGGCGCACAAGCGGCCACGTCGCTCTAACCGAGCACAGGCGGCGCTGCCCGGCGGCGCACGGCAGCGGGAGGCGGCGATCTCGCCGGAGAGTTTCGGATCTTCGGGAATTCTTCCTAGAACTGTGATTTTATGGCATAGATCGGCAGAGGGGAGGTCGGGGATCTCACCTCGGGGGTTTTCTTGAGCTCGGAGGTCCTGGAAGGCGGTCGGCGACGAGGTCCGAGGTGAATTCACGGCGAAGCTCGTCGGCGCTGTGTTTGAACCGCAAGTCACCGAGTTTTCTGTACCTGCAGAGTTCCCCGGAGGCGGTGGATCAAGACCAGCGAGTTAGATCGGAATTTCCGAGCGTAGATCGGCCAGAATTCGTCGGAGAAGGCTCGGGTTCTCACCGGAGAAAAATCTGCGGATCGCGTGGGAAAAACAGAATGAGGCCGGGTTTTTTTATAGACGGGGGAGGGTGGTGGGTTTGTTTAGATCGAGTGGGAGTCCTCCGGAACCAGAATTCGGCCGGAAATCCGGTCGGTTGCGATCGCGTGCGCCGGGTGAATAGTCCGAGTTTCGGACGATCGGGGGTTAGGGATGACAGGTGGGTCCCACCTGTCTGAGAGAGAGAGCGCGGGCGCGCGGCTGCGGGCTGGCGTGGGGGCAGGGTGGGCCGGCTGGTGGGTTTCGGCCCACTGGCCGGTTTTTTTCTGTTTTCCTTTTTCTTTTTCTATTTCTTTTCTGTTTTGAGTTTAATTTGAATTCCAGTTTGAATTTAAATTGTTGCAAAACATGCAACACGTCCAAAAAATTTTAAATTCCCCTCTTAACATGATTTTGGGTCTTAACAAGATTTTGGGGTGTTACAGCTCTACCCCCCTTAAAAGAAATCTCGTCCTCGAGATTGGTGGTTCTAAGAAAACAGTTCCAGAAATTGTGCCTTGAGCTCATCTTCCCGCTCCCAGGTGGCTTCCTCTTCTGAGTGATGCTTCCATTGCACCTTGCACATCCGGATTCTTTTTTTTCTGGTGAGGCATTCCATTGTCTCCAAAATCTTGTATGGTTGCTCGGCATAAGAAAAATCCTCAGCTACGTCCACTTCATTCATGGGTAACACATCTTCAGGCGTTCTCAGGCATTTCTTGAGTTGTGACACATGGAACACATCGTGCACATCCGATAGACGAGCCGGTAACTCTAGTTGATACGCCACTTCGCCTTTCCTTTCCAGAACTTGAAAGGGTCCGATGTATCGAGGTGACAACTTCCCTTTTACCTTGAACCGACGAAGTCCTCTGATAGGGGACACCTTGAGATAGACATAGTCTCCCGCGTTGAAAACGAGCTCTCTTCTTCGTACATCGGCATAGCT
Organism: Neostapfia colusana; assembly: GCA_030760725.1. Taxonomy (NCBI): domain Eukaryota; kingdom Viridiplantae; phylum Streptophyta; class Magnoliopsida; order Poales; family Poaceae; genus Neostapfia; species Neostapfia colusana. The sequence continues at coordinate 27,445,469 of JASWHV010000011.1, forward strand.
CTTTTGGCGTGTCTGTGCTATCCTCAAATTGTTGCGAATTTCCCTCACCTTCGCGTCGGCTTCTTGTAGTACTTCTGGACCAAACACTTTACTTTCCCCCGTTTGGTTCCAAAATAGGGGAATTCTGCACTTCCTCCCATACAAGGCTTCAAACGGTGACATCTTCATACTAGCTTGATAGCTGTTGTTATAGGAAAACTCCGCATACGGTAAGTTCTTGTCCCAACTCCTATTGTTTTTGAGTGCACATGCCCTCAGCATATCTTCAAGGATCTGATTGGTTCTCTCCGTCTGCCCGTCAGTTTGGGGATGATAGGCAGAACTAAAGTTCAGATGGGTTCCCATGGTTTCGTGCAACTTCTGCCAGAACCTTGAGGTGAACTGTGTCCCTCGATCCGACACAATCTTCTTTGGCACTCCATGGTAACACACGATCCTTGACATGTACAATTCTGCCAATTTGGATCCACTGTAGCTTTCTTTCACGGGAATGAAATGAGCTACCTTGGTTAGCCTGTCGATGATGACCCATATTGAATCATATCCTGATTGGGTCCTAGGCAATCCCACTATGAAATCCATACCGATTTCTTCCCATTTCCATTCAGGCACTTTGAGTGGTTGCAATAATCCCGCGGGTCGTTGATGTTCTGCTTTCACCAACTGACATGTGTCACACAGGGCAACATGTTCTGCGACATCTCGCTTCATGCCATACCACCAATACCTGCTCTTGAGGTCCTATTACATCTTCGTACTCCCACGATGAATGGAATAGTCGGAATCGTGAGCCTCCTTCAAAATCAATTCACGAATCTCCTTTACTTCAGGCACACAGATTCTTTTCCCGTGCCACACCGTTCCTTGTTCATCCTCTCTAAAACCAGGAGCTTTATTTTCCTTGATGAGTTGTCTGATCTCTTGTATCTTCTCGTCTTTCTTTTGACCCTCGCGGATGTCTCGCTCTAGTGTGGAGTCCACTTCCATGGTGATAGCTTCCCCACTATTTACCAGGCATAGATTGAGCCTTATAACCTCGTCCTTCAATTCTACAGGCATGTCCTTCAAGCCCAACTTATTGACCTGCACTTTCCGACTTAAAGCATCGGCCACGACGTTTGCTTTCCCAGGATGATAGTTGATGCCCACATCAAAGTCATTGATTAGCTCTAACCATCTCCTTTGTCTGAGGTTGAGGTCTGGCTGTGTGAAAATGTACTTCAAACTCTTATGATCCATATATATCTTTGTCCTCTTCCCCATCAAATAGTGTCGCCAAATTTTCAACGCGTGTACCACTGCGGCTAGTTCTAAGTCATGTGTAGGATAGTTTTTCTCGTGCTTCCGAAGCTGCCGGGATGCATATGCCACGACATGCCCTTCTTGCATGAGAACACATCCCAACCCGTTTCCAGAGGCATCGTAGTACACTGTGAAATTCTTCTGCATATCTGGCATAACCAACACTGGGGCTGTTGTCAATCTCTTCTTTAACTCCTGTAAACTCGTCTCGCACTGCGGCGTCCATGTGAATGCGATTCCCTTCTCCAACAGTTTGGTGAGGGGTCTCGAGATCTTGGAGAATCCCTCAATAAACCGTCGATAGTATCCAGCCAATCCCAAGAAGCTTCGAACTTCCCCGACATTCTCAGGGGTCTTCCACTTTTGTATATCCTCGATTTTGGCAGGATCCACGGAGATTCCTCCCTCCGAGATTATATGTCCTAAGAAGGGAACTCTCTTCAGCCAAAACTCACACTTGCTCAACTTGGCATATAGTTGGTGTTCTCTCAGCCTTTGCAACACCAACCTTAGATGTTTCTCATGTTCTTCTTCATCTTTGGAGAAGACGAGAATGTCATCTATGAAAACCACCACAAATTTCTCTAGATATTCCATGAATACCTTGTTCATGAGATACATGAAGTACGCCGGGGCATTAGTTAGCCCGAAAGGCATGACAGTGTATTCATACAATCCGTACCGAGATACGAAAGCTGTCTTGGGAATATCAGATTGCCTTATCTTGAGTTGGTGGTATCCCGACCTGAGATCAATGTTCGAGAACACACAAGCTCCCCTCAACTGATCAAACAAGTCTTCAATGCGGGGTAATGGGTACTTGTTCTTGATGGTTACCTCATTCAAGGCACGGTAATCCACGCATAACCTTTGGGTTCCATCCTTTTTGGGCACAAATATCACCGGAGCTCCCCATGGCGAGGAACTAGGGCGAATATACCCCTTCTCCGTCAATTCTCCCAAATGATCTTTGAGTTCTCCCAGCTGCTTGGAGTCCATCAGATAAGGTCTCTTGTATATCGGGGCTGTTCCAGGCACTAGCTCAATTGCGAATTCCACTTCACGATCGGGAGGCATACCTGGCAACTCATCCGGAAAAATATCTGGATATTCCCTGATGGTCCTGATCTCCTCAACTTTCACCTCAACTTGATTTAATTTAATGTCCCCCCTAGGCTCTTGTATTGTTATAAACATTACTCTTGTGCCACTAGGGTGAGTTAGTTCCACCGTTCTGGTCGAACAATGGATGATTCCCTTATGTTTGGTCAACCAATCCATACCCAAAATAATATATATCCCTTGTGAATCTATCACTATGAGGTTATCAGTAAATACTACCCCATTAATGTCTAGTTTCACTTTGGGACACACTTGTCTTGTCCTTATTTCTCCATCTGGAGAGTTTTACGGCTGGCATATGGTTCATTTGTGTGGTTGCTAGGTCATGCTTCTTAACAAACCCTTGAGCAATGAACGAGTGGGTAGCACAAGAATCAAACAGCAGGGTTGCAAGGTGTAAATTGGCAGGAAACTTACTAACTACCACGTCGGGTGCCTCTTGCGCTTCCTCCATAATGACGTGGTTCACCCGTCCTCGCATCACAGTCTGCTGTTGTGGCTGTGCGGGCTTCTTCTTTGGGCATTTATGGGCGTAGTGCCCCACTTCACCGCAGCTAAAACATTGCACCCCAACCTTGTGTGACTGGCCTTTGCTGTCTTGGGGTTGATTTGGAGGTCCCTGTACTGCTGGTCGAGGTGGATATGCGGGTCGAGGCTGCTGTACAAACTGACGTTGTGGCTGCTCTGGTGTTGCGGGAGGCCTGTAGTTCGTGTTGTACCCTCTTGGTGCCGAGTAGGGTACCGCAGCATGGTTCATCTGCCCTGCAGGTTGCTGCATCAGACGTGGGCGAGTGTTGCTCCCTGAGGCTTGATGTGACCACCCGGCCTTCCTCTTGTTCTCATTTTCGAAGGCCTTCAGCTTCCTTTCCACCACAAATGCTCTGTCCACCATCTTTTGGAAGCTTTCATACTCATTTGAGGACATCACACACTGCATTTCGGCGGTAAGCCCTTCCACGAAACAATCCTGTTTCTGCTCATCAGTCTCTATGTCCCGTGGGGCATAACGGGATAGTTGAGTAAATTTAGTGAGCTATTCCCTCACCGTCATGTTTCCCTGCTGCAGTCCCAAAAACTCCTTCCTCTTGTTTTTGAGTTCACCTCTTGGGATGTAATGGTTGCGGAAGCTACGCTTGAACTCTTGCCAAGTGATGTTATCAGGGTCAGGATGGGCAGCCACGTAGGCAGTCCACCAATCAGCAGCAGGTCCATGCAATTGATGAGAGGCAAACAACACCCTCTCATACCCTTGGCACTGTATGATCCTCATCTTGCTCTCAATGGTCTTAAGCCAATCATCTGCCTCCAGAGGTTCAGCAGCACTTGCAAACTTTGGAGGTTGAGTTCCTAGAAACTCACTCAACCTTGGTTGGCGTGGTGCAGCATGTGGAGGTGGAACTTGATGCAAGTTGGCCACCACTTGAGTCAAGTTCTGGAGGAGCTGATTTTGATTCTCCAGCATTTGGTGGAGAGGATCAACTTCTTCACGGCGACCACCCCTGTCCTGGCCTCCAGAAAGATGAGGGTTGCAGGCCTCATCGTTGTTGTTGGCGGGGTTAGCAGCACGTCCTTTTCCTCTTCCGGCCATTTGGCATGATCAACCAAATGTTAATTTAAAGTATTACGTATTATCTTACTACTTTCACTTGTTTGTACTTTAAAGTGTTGAAGCTTTGTTATACTTTCCTAGTGTCTCATATCTCTCACAAAAATAAATGCAATATTATTTCATGTGGATTCACACACCAAAGCAAGACAATCTGAAGACGAGGCTGTGAACAATTGCTCATGGCTTCAACAACTCACGTCACACACCAAGCATTAACACACCATTAACTAACGTAACTACTCTACTACTCGACATCCTTCTAATTTAAGGGAAAGGCTCTACGCTACTCGTTTTTTTGAGCTGGCTCCTCGGGATCTTCCTCATCATTTCGGCTGCCTTCTGACTCTGCTTTGGGTGGGGAGGCTGCTGGTGGAGAAGTGTGACGACGCCTGATCGCTCGGTGATCTGGGGAGTCAGGAGTCCATATATCATTCACGGTGACACACAGTTCATTCCCATCTCCTCTTTCTCTCGCCCTCAAGCAGGCTCGCAGCAATGCCTCCGTTTCCTTCAGGGTGTCCCGAACATCCTGAAGCTCTTGCTGACACTCCTGCAGTCGAGTGCTGAGCATAGCAGCATCCTCCAAGCACAAGTCCATGTGCTCATGGGAAGTCCCTTGCTGCACTGGCGGGTACTTGTACTCCGTGGTACCACTCTCACGCTGGAGGACATACATGTACTCAGTCCTGTCCAGGTGGCGACGATAGATGTGACTCTGGCAGGTGATGGCCTCCCAGGTGACATCCTTCTCCGCATCGACCTGTGTCGCTCGACAAGCTGGAGAGCGGTGGATCTTAAGCAGCTGATTTTCGTGTATAATTCTCATCTCTGAACTCCATTCTTCCCTCTTCTGACGGATGGTCCTGGTGGAGTTATAGTGGATGATTAGCTTGCCCGTATTGCCGGCGGCTTCGATCATACGTCGAAGACGGCGCAACAAGCCTCCTACTGCCAATCCGTAGGAAAGGTACGTCACCGGACGGCTCTCCTCTCTTTCGGCAAGGGCAACTACGGGAACTCTCCCTCCTGTGGACTTGCGAGCAAAGATGTCACACCCGGTTTTTCTGAAGAACAACCAAGTGAATATCACATGTATGCCAGGATCATTTTCTCATACATGTGATGACAAATAGTGAAGCATCATTTATTACAAGCCAGGTGTCGAATATAAATAAGTCTTACATAGCAAATGTCTCGATTGACAATAATAAGTTCATCACAAGTAAATAAACTAGCAGCGGAATATTATTCTTGAGGGCTCCATCACTGGAGTTGCCCGGGGCTCTCCCTGAACCTAGAAACCTTCTTCGGGTCCAAAGTCTTGGTCATTATACACCACATCATCCCCTAGACCTGAGCAGCAATATAAACCAACAAATATGCAAGTTTGAGTACCGATGGTACTCAGCAAGTGTGGGAAAATTATATCATGCATGCTAGAACAAGGAGAGGTTGAACTCATGGTTGAAGCACTACGCAATTTATACCTATCACCTTAGCTTATTAAGTACCTACATTACTACACGGGTGAAATGGTCCCAATCTCCCGTCCCATCATCATAATCCAATAACCATAACATCATTTCCAATGTTAAGCTCCCCGCTTAACATCCACAACTTCCAAAACCATCAATCCTCTAATCATGAATAAGTCCAAGCCGCTCTTGACCGTGAGCACGGCTGTCATGACAGTTTTGACTCTGCAGAGTTTGCACCACTGTACCCACATGTAGTGATTTCATCCCCCGTTGTCGGGTGGACTAAAAGAACCTCCATTATGCCAGTGGCTACGAACCACATTCACACTTCCTAGGTGTGTAGCCAGGAGATCACTACGAAGCCTTTACAAAGGGATTCCCGACGAGCGTGGGCCCACTGAGGTTTCACCCCTAACAGCATACAAAAGGCTCCAACCCCGGTGCAGTGGCCCCCTCTTGAGCCTTGCGGTTCATATGGTAGTCCAGCTGACACCTACTCCCCGCACCATCCAACACACCCATACTACGCCGGGGATACACCTAATTAATTGGCCAAGCTGCCCCATCTCAGCATGTGGTTGGCACGGTAAAGCCAGGTTACATGCTCCATGAACCGGTCCTTAGGATCCAGGCAAGTACTAAACACAAACCCGAGTTTCGTGCACCCAGCACACAACCAAAACATCCGACTTGCCTTGATCCCTACCTCTACATAACTCACAATATCTCATTCAAGAGTATGGTAAAATAAACTGATGATCTCATATCCCAATTATCCCATTCTAAGCATGGCTAAGCATATGCATAATAATAAATGATATGATAAAATGAATCCCAACCCAAGCTACAAGGAAACAAGGTAATCAATTCTAGGGAAACTTCCTAGCATGGGTTTCATATTTCAATTGACAATGCAAATAATGCTAGCTACACATCCTAGCATAGGATCAAAGTGGTCAAGGACACTTGCCTCCTTCCTGCTGCTCTTGAAATGGGTAGTCCTGATCTTGGAAAGGAATAACTTGCTCTTGAGCAGGTTCTACATCATACCATCACACATAGCAAAAGAAAAACAACAATCCATAAGACATAGTTCACACTTCCACTTCATACAAACCAAACATTCATATTTATGAAAGTCATTCACCATTATATGTGTTGTGGTTACTCTATGTGTGTTGATTTGTGGCTTGCATGCACTTTTAATCATGTGTATATGATTCCTACTTTTGTGTTCACATTTATACTTACATACTATATATATGAGTTTCCAATTTAAATAAATTCCTTATATTCAATTACTACACCTTTTAGCTACCAAGTATGCATGAAAGGTATTTTCCTTCTTCATAAGTGTCTTCAGAATTTCTACCAACCCTAAACTGAATTCTTTGGATTTTAGAACTCCATTTATCATTTACTAGTTGCTATATTTTCAAATTTTTTTCCTATGCCTAAATGTGAACTTTATTATGAAAATAACAAGACACATCATCTAAATAGAATAGGTTCTGATATAAAATATTTAGTAATATATTTTTGACCTTTTCCTCTGATGTAAACTATTTTACAATTATTTTCCCTATTTTCCAGAACTATTCTTTACTTAAAAATGTGTCCCTAAATGTGAATAATAAATTAAACAGATTCATTTCAGCCCAAAATATATTTTTATCTTACTCCAAAGTTTTCTAAATACTGAGAAAGTTTTTAATTTAGTTTTGACAATATGTTTGTCCCACTTTTTAGATTTTAAACACTAGCCACATATTCAATTTCCTAAATTAAACATTAAACAGGGCTAAAAAGGTAAACTCACCCCACTACAGGGTCTATAATATTATTTTAAAAATTTTCAGGGGTCTAGCTATACATAACAGAGGAGTTTTTCCTAATTTTTATTAAGTCCAGGGACTAAAACTGATTTTTAAATGAATTTACATGATTTTCTGAAGTTCCAGGGGCTAGATCAGAAGTTTCCGGGGCTAGCTCTTATTTCCCGAGAACCCCAGGGGGTAGCACGTAAGATTTCCAGTCTTTATAACACGGGGCATACGTGGACCGTCCGATTTTAAACCGACGGCTGAGATTATAACGTCGAACCGGTACGCGGGGATTTAAACTCTACCGTGCGATTTAAAATAAACGGCGCACAAGCGGCCACGTCGCTCTAACCGAGCGCAGGCGGCGCTGCCCGGCGGCGCACGGCGGCGGGAGGCGGCGATCTCGCCGGAGAGTTTCGGATCTTCAGGAATTCTTCCTAGAACTGTGATTTTATGGCATAGATCGGCAGAGGGGAGGTCGGGGATCTCACCTCGGGGGTTTTCTTGAGCTCGGAGGTCCTGGAAGGCGGTCGGCGCGAGGTCCAAGGTTAATTCACGGCGAAGCTCGTCGGCGCTGTGTTTGAACCGCAAGTCACCGAGTTTTCTGCACCTGCAGGGTTCCCCGGAGGCGGTGGATCAAGACCAGCGAGTTAGATCGGAATTTCCGAGCGTAGATCGGCCAGAATTCGCCGGAGAAGGCTCGGGTTCTCACCGGAGAAAAATCTGCAGATCGCGTGGGACAAACAGAACGAGGCCGGGTTTTTTTATAGACGGGGGAGGGCGGTGGGTTTGTTTAGATCGAGTGGGAGTCCTCCGGAACCAGAATTCATCCAGAAATCCGCTCGGTTGCGATCGCGCGCGCGCGGGTGAACAGTCCGAGTTTCGGACGATCGGGGGTTATGAATGACAGGTGGGTCCCACCTGTCTGAGAGAGAGAGCGCGGGCGCGCGGCTGCGGGCTGGCGCGGGGGCAGGGTTGGCCGGCTGGTGGGTTTCGGCCCACTGGCCGGTTTTTTTCTGTTTTCCTTTTTCTTTTTCTATTTCTTTTCTGTTTTGAATTTAATTTGAATTCCAGTTTGAATTTAAATTGTTGCAAAACATGCAACACGTCCAAAATTTTTTAAATTCCCCTCTTAACATGATTTTGGGTCTTAACAAGATTTTGGGGTGTTACAAAAGAGACGCGCCAGAGGCTGCTCGAACTCACGGTGAAAACCCTACCTCCTTTTGTGCCCTGTAGGGAAAGAGTTTCCACGTTTAGTCCTCGGTGTTCAAAGAACCGAGCTAGCAAAGAATCCGAAATTCGTGGTGATCGGTACACCACCGCGTAAGCCCAGCCAAGCACATGTTCTACACGCTCCCACGGCCACCTAGGATCAAAGACCATCGAAAACCATCGAGTCTTGGCGCTGCTATTCAAGTTTTTCGAGCATCCACCGTTTTAGCCCTAGGTCGACGGTGAGGTCCTAGCTCCGGCCGTTTCCATGGCAAACCGAGCTCATGTTCGTGCTCAGCATGTCACAGCGGAGCTGTAGGAGCAAACCGTTCCGAAAATAACGCCCTGAGTAGCTCGGGTGACATCACCGGATTAGGGATAGCCGCTGTCACCATCGCGGACGTGGTTCCGGCCATCGCCGAGCTTCGGTGAGGGCACCAGCGTGTTCCCCGAGCAAAGTTAGGAACAGGCGGTGAAATCCGTCGGAGGTGGGGCAGCGAAATGGCCGGGTCCACCGGTCAGTCCCTGTTCTCTCACGGGGATCCACTTTGTGGCCGGGATCCGGTGCGGCAGCGCGGGTAAAACCCGTGGGCTGTGGTGTGTCCGCGATCTCAGTGGGCTGGTTTAAAGAGTAGGGCCCACCCGCAGAGTTAAACATTTCTGGGATTTTCCAGTTTTAGTTCAAACTTCAATTTCATATAACTTCTGCTAGGAAGCTCCAAATTCAGTGAACCAAATTTTGCTGAACTCAGAATTTGGAGTACTTTCCAGCAACACAAATTTCAGCTCATGAAAATTAATAGTTTTCCAGAATTAGTTCCCTAAAATTTAAACTGTTAGAAATTTTATCTGGAGAATTACTTTATGAAAATTCTGAAATTTGGCTGGGGGCTCATTAGAAAATCCTTGAGTCACAGTAAAATTTTCAGACTCATCAAAGTTCATTTAGTTCCCCTAATGGTGTGATTAAGTGAACTGCCCTAAGAATATAGAAAAATGTACAGAAACATTTTTCAGATTTTCTCAAATCTTGTTTAGGGCATAACTCCATCTAGAATTCTTCAAATGACATCAAAACCAATTCCATTAGAATCACCTCAAGTTCTAGTTTCCAGAAAGTAATGGTTGGAGCTATGAAAACTCCAGGAATTCCTTAGAGGCTCCAATATTGACCAAATAGGCTTTTATTTGTACAAAGCTCAAATGAACTTTGCTTCAAATGAAACTTGGTCAAGACTCTGGTTAAGACCCTACCAAGCCACCATAAAAATTTCAGAACCAAAGGGGAGGGCTAGATAGAGTTATAGTCTTTACATATTCAATTTCAAACATTGCATTTAAATTTACATATAGCATATGGCTTACGTGTAGTCGCTGAAGGCGAGGAAGCTCCGGAAGTGCTCAACTTCCTTCTTCCGGATGAAGCTTTAACATCTGACCAGCAGCAACAAGGCAATCCCCGGTTTGCATTAACCCATTTTACAAAGTTTTGCTTTGTTATATACTTAGTATGAGGTATATGATTGTGCATTAGGTGTAGGGTGGATGAAACCCAAGTGCATAAATAGCTTTTTCCTATAAGAGTGAGGGTAGTGTCTAAGGCCTCAAGTAGACAGGCAATGCTTAATGATTCCTAGGACTTTGGTACAAGTCAAGTAGTTGGAATATACTCGCGAGTTAGGGTTGGGACACACGGGATTGGTTCGAGTGATGTGAGATCACTTTAGTAATGAAAATGAGACTAGGCAGGGGCTAGGGCGCAGCAAGAGGAAATCTTGTGGGCGCAGCCCTCTCTGCATCGATTGAGGACCGATCCGTGTGTGGCCCACGCTGATCAAGTTTGAACATACCAAAGGCATATCGGATATATGGGCCCCGGTAAACCGATGTAACCTATACCTCTGGGCGTCGAGGCATAACACACCGATTTATAGGTGTAGGCTGAGAGCAGCAATGTGGAAATCTGCTAATGGGCATAGAGAGATGCTCCGTGTAGGGAACCTCCTGCTCGTTTCGGTGCGACCGGTTCAACGTTTGGGCTGTTGGGTGAAAGGTTGTCCCGTACGGCATCGAGTGAGCGTGCTGTGCAGCTCCACGGGTGGGCGTACGTGACGTGCTCTTTGGGTGTCCCTGCAGATGTATATCGAGTCGATTCGCCGCCCTCGCGGTGAAGAGTAACACTTGGTCACTGAGTCGTGAAGTAGGCTAATGTATGAAATGTGATGACTAAATATTGCTGTTATGATAAAACTTGTATTGCTACATGTGTGCCACCAAATATTGCTTACTAAATTTCTTATTCATGAACTGTTAACTTGTGGCTTAAAGATGAACTAAGGATGAACTTGTAGGCGTGTCCATTTGCTGAAATTTACCATCCCATGTTCGTACCAACTGCTTGTAGAGTTTCATGCCTAGGTGAGTCGGTTAAGTCTTGTTGAGCCATCGTGCTCATGGTTGTTGCTATGAGTGTTTTTCAGGTGAGGAGCATCCCACAGACTCGGGTTACGAGTCCACCGGCGAGGGCTACCCTCCGTCGGGGACCACGGCTGAGTGGGAGCCGTACACGCCGTGCTGAGCTGGAGTGGTGCAGCTAGTGTGGATTGCCCTAGGGCTGGGCAACCGACTTTTGCTAGGTAGAAGGGCGTGAGTTGTACAAACATAGTTTCCACTGCTGTAATAATAACACTAGTTTTAACTGAAGTAGTGTACTACTTTGTACATTTCAGTTGGCTTTCTATGTAATACAATGTTGTTCTTATAATGTGTGCTACCAGGTGTCGCATCGTGCGGCACCACCCTCTGTGATCCTGGATGAGCGGATTCCGGTCCGCCACACATGATTTGTTGAAATATTTTGCAACTCATTTTCCAAAATGGACTTTAATTTGCAAGGAATTCAAATACCTATTTGCATTTGGATGAATTGTGCCAAATTATCCAAATGCAGTTCAGTTTTCAACTCCACACAATTGAATTTCATCATTTGCAAATTTTGGGATATTTTGGAGAGATATGGGGGAGATGGGACCCACTTGTCATATGTACCAAAATATCTCTACAAAGGAACTGGGTCTCTGTTTTGCTTCCTCCGGGGGATCGACAGCAGCTGCTCGAGACAGCACACCGGCAGCTGGTCGACCGCTTCCACAACCGACTCCAGCACCGATTCAGGCCTCCTCGGCGATCACATCCATCCATACCGTGCTTCTCCCTCTGCTCACGGACAGAGCACAGAGGCTCTCCCTTTCCCTCACACAGAGCCGAGCAAACACACTGCCGCCATCACCAATCGATCGGCAGCCAGCTCAATTGAACGCGGGCAGCAGCTAGTGAGTAGCAAAATGGCACCAAGGCCTCTCCCTCTCCCCCCTCGACGCGCCACCGACTGGTGTTCGGCTCTCCAACCCTGGGAACACCGCGACCACGCGGGGGCCGAACAAGAGCCGATGAGGAGGCTACCGTGGACAGCCTAACCTGGCGCTTGTCACGGCCAAGTACCGGCGCCCTCGGACGCGCCAAGGCACCGTGCTGCTCTCCTCCCAAGCTCAGGCCATGCCATGAACGACCGAGAGAGAATTTGGAAAATTTTCTCCGGCGTGCTCAAATCGACCTTCCGGCACGGTAATCCCAAATTCGACCTCAATTCTCATTCTTAGGTCGTCAAATTTTGCACAAGGGGCCCAAAGTAGTAGGCGATCCTTTGCTTTTTACAGTTCTAGCGGCAACCGAGGCGGAGGATCGCGGTCGCATGGTGGAACCAAATCTGCCATCATTCCCGAGCATTTTTCTGAGGCTAGGTCGAGCTCCCTCATAGTTCACTGGTGCTGTAGCACCGTTTTACCGAGCTGTTAGCGTGCTAGGACGGCCGACCGACATTGCCGATGGTGTACCGAGCTGCCGCACCGGTGCTAGCCACCGTAGAGGCCTTGCCGGCTCGGGGAAATCTCATCATCGTGCTCAGCGTTGCGGGTTAGGCCCTGGCGGCGAGCAGGGGCTCGGGCAGAGGCCGGGAGACCAATTTCCAGTGATCTCAGGCGAGAGCGGCGGCGCGGGCACGCAGGCGCGGGAACCGACCTGAGGTTGAAGAAGGGTTCGGCGGGCCCAGCCGTCAGTGAGAGGAAATTTAAAAACCCGATCTTTTTTGGTGGTTGGATCTGGTGTGACTGCACGTATGGAAATGTGTGGCCCCGTGTGCCTTTTCTTCAGGGAGTGACACGTAGCTCGGACCCACAGTCAGCTTTTCAACATTTCCAGAATTTCCCATTTTAGTTCAAACTTTGGAGAGCCATAACTTTGGGTAGGAATGTCCGAAAATTGTGAAATAAATTTTGTTGGATTCCTCTCAAAGAGTACTGTCCATGGGTGCAGCCTAATATTTATGAAAATCCCTGGATTTGGCTCATTAATTCATATAAGTAAAATTTTGTGGGAATTATTCCAGGAGTTCTATGTATTGGAAAATTCCCAAATTTGGGCAGGTAATTCTTGCAAAAATACTTGACCTCTAGTAAAACTTTCAGAGGCATTGGACCAAATTTGCTTGGCCAAATGTGGTGTTAATTCCTTATGTCTCTGAAAATTGGAAAAATAGAACAGAACTCATTTTAAGATTTTACCCAATTCTTGTAAAGATCATATCTTTGTGTAGGAACCTCCAAATTTAGTGATTCGAATTGGGTTAGATTCAGATTGAAATAACATATCCAAATATGCAACCCAATTTGTATGAAAGTCAATAATTAATTCTGGAAAATTCTTTGAAGGAGATCAGTAAAAGAATTTTAGAGGGAGTTTGGTTTATCCAAAATTTCTCAAATTTTGCTAGGATAATCCTTATGATGTTATTGAACTCCTGTAAAAGTTTTAGCTCATTTAGATTTGAATTGTGTGGGAGAATTCAGATTTCAATGTACTGTATTCAAATGAATACAGAGACTTTTCAGAAATTGTCCCAGAGTTAGAAAAATCATTTTTGGACAATTATTAGCTCCAAAAATCCTGGGAAAATTCATGCAGACTCTATGAACTATAATTGAAATTATAGTTCACTAAGTTGGGCATGAACCTGTGAGTTAATTAAGAATTAATTTCTTTTTGCTTAATTGCTTATGGAATTGTTCTGAATAAAATACTCAATGAAAAGTGTTCATTTTTGGTACAGAACATTTTAATGTGACCGGGAATTCACATGCAAATTTTCAGCTCAAATTGATCCTTGAATCTCCCTGTCCTTGGTCTCCATTCTATTGGATGTGAATAATAACATGGGGGTTAGTGTGGAAATTGTGGGAGACACAATTTCTTTCCACTTTAGCTGCAATTCGGCAAGATAAGTGCCTGTGTAGTGTATGACTTCCTGTAAAAATTTCGAAGTCATTGGAGATCAGGATCTTTAGTTATGTCCAGATCATTAGAGCTCATCTTATATGTCATTAGAAACTTAGCTAGAGATGTAATGAAACATCTAAGGTAGATTTAGTTCCATTGAGTTATTTGCACAACATAGGCAACAACTTCATCATAGGATCTCCACACAGCCTATGTTCTTAAGAAGTTTTCATCTATAGGTCTTTAAATTGCATTATAAAATACTATGCATATACATGTCGATAGGGTTCACGACGAAGGACTTCGACGGAGCCATCCCTTGACGTGTGGATCAGTTGAGAAAATTCAGAAAGATCAAGGGATTGAAGATCACTAACTTCTATTATATACTACTACCCTGCAAAACAGGAAAGCTCCGGTTTGCATTAACCTTTTTACAATGTTTTTTCTGTTTTGAGAACTCACTTTGAGCACTCAATAAATTCTTGCATTAGAGTCTTGTTTGAAACCCAAATGCATAGCCAAGAAAATCGTGAGTTGGGATTAAGATTTTAAACCTCGTTAGCTACTACAATGCTAAGATGGTGTAGGATTCGGCACAAGTCGAGTAGTTGGAACTGCTCGTGAGAATAGGCTAGAGGCACATCGCTCAGGTAAAGATAGCAAATGAAACACATGGCAATAAAAATGAGACCGAGCGGAGAGTAAGGGCAGCAGGACTTTGGGGCCTGGGTGCCATAGCTCCGCTTGTGTCCATTGAGGACCAATCCATGTGCGGGCCTGTTGAACAAGCTAGAACAGTACCGAAGACCTACCGGCTATATGGGAACCCGGAAATGTAACTCGGGTAGCTGGGTATTGACGCATTGCCTGTCGTTCAGAGGGTAGGTTGAGAGCTTGAGGTGTAAATTGGCTGGCAGCACTGCGGATGCACGCGCAGAGACCTCTTGCTCGAGACGATAGGACCAGTTCAATATTTGGCTGACGGGTGAAAGGTGGTTGCGTACGACGTCCGTGATGGTTGCTGTAGGCAACATCAAGTACGGGCGTACGTGATGGGTTATTCGGGTAACCCTGCAGGTGTAAATCGACTATAATCACCGTCCCTCGCGGTTAGTGAATACCACTTGTTCACGGTACCATGACGTAGAAAGAACAGGCTAGATACATGTTAAAAGTTTGCTGATTTGAAAGATATACTTTGTGTAAAAGTCCCAAAAACTTGTAAATGGAAAACTTGAGCTGTGAATAAAGTTCAGTTTAAATCCAAGAAATGGGACTTGCAAAAACTTTTGTTTAATCATATAAGTGTTGGCATGTGCAATAGGACTTTAAATTCAGTTTGAACTAAAGGGTTCACTTCAAAGAGAAGTAGGCCATTTCCAAAAAGGAAATTCAAACTGTTGTTTAAAAAGTTGTATTTGCAATGGCCAACTCAAAAATAAGATGGCATATTTGAATTCTTCAGGTCCAAATTATGAGGAAGACAAATTTTGAGAAAATTTGGAGGTGCTTTGATATGTATATCAAAAGATACTTGTGAATTTCATTGAAATTTGAATTCAAATTTGAAATTGAGGCAAAACTTGTCAAATTGCCAAATGGCTTTTGAATTTGAGTTCCTCGTAGCTGAATTTGCACTGTGCCAAAAATTGGAGATCTTTTGGAAGAGAGGAGCTATAGGACCCAATTGTCAGTGTGAGGGAGAGACTTACTGCCTAAGTCTCTCGGCTGTGTTCTCCTCGGGCCGGCGGTTCCCCCACGCGCGCCACCGAGCCGCAGCCGAAAACCGAGAACTCCACCTCCTGCTTTCCCTCGTACCCGGCCTGATCCTCAACTCAGAACGTGCACCGATATCAGTTGGCTTCCCTCCCACTCGCTACCGGCCCCTGTTCTGCGCCCTCCCGAGAAAATGAGCCGTTGGCGCCGCTGCTGTTCTCCTCGATCGTAAGCTAGCGTCGCTCCCCGGTTGCTCGAGCTATAAACATAAAAAGGGAGCACCAGCGTGTGTGCAAGAGCTTCCCCAGCTCAGCTCCGACGTTTGGTGCTGCTGTTGGCCGTATTTTGAAGATCAACACCGAAGCTGAGGTGCAAACGGTGGAAACCAACGTCGGGCTCTCGTGGGCAGCTCACACCGGGCAGTTCCATGACCGAACGAGTGCACCCCAAGGCGCTCCAACTCGCTGTGCTGCTCCTCTCCAAATTTCAGAGCAATCTGTGCACCGTAGCTCGAGAATTTCGAGTTCTTCTTTCGGTCGGAAAAACTTAACCGTGGGTAAAAATTCTTGAAATTGATACTCAATTCTCAGTTAGAGCTGTTCATTTTGCGTACACAGGAGCTAGAGTGGATAGGGGACCTTTTTCCTTCGCAACCCTAGCTTAGAAGCGAGAAGTTGCAGCTAATTTCAAGTTCTTTCATCGGCGGCCATGGCGGGAACGATCGGGTGCTCGGTGAAACCCTAGTAACCGTCGTTCCCGAGCTACTTTGTGGCCATGTCGAGCTTCCTTAGGCGTCACTGATGCAGTAAAGCTGATCACTTGGGGTTTTTGTGGGCTGAAGCGATCGGTCATCGGCGCCGAAGCTTCACCGAGGCCGTTGCACGCCGTCGACCTAGTTCCGGGCTTCTAGAGCGTGTGCCGACCTCCTAGATGAGTTTCTCATCCCCAGAAACCCCCGAGCGGCGAGTAGCAGGCCGAGAGGCGGCCGGGAAGTCCGGTTCCGATGTCCTCCGGCGAGCTCTGGCGGCGGGGTCGCGCGGGCGGCCAGAGGTTGAAGACGATGGCATCGGGCCCGCTGTCAGTGAGGGAAAGGCCAGTTGGGATTGTCTGTGGATTCGGATCCTTTGCGACAGCGCGGGAAATGGAACTGCGGCCCCGTGTGGCTTCTCCCAGCGAGTGACACGTGGTCCCCTGGACCCACCCGCAGGATTTAAACATTTCCCGGTTTATTTGAATCCCCAAATTCAGTTTAAACTTTGGGACCTCATAACTTTTGCTAGGAAGCTCCAAATTTAGTGATTGAAATTGGGTTAGATTCAGAGTGAGAAATTTATCCAAATTTGCAACCTAAGTTTTATGAAAATAAATAGAAAATTCTGGAAAATTCTTTAAAACTTTCCAGCAAAAGAATTTTAGAGGGAGTTTGGTTCATCCAGAAATCCCCGAATTTCGCCAGAATAGTTTTTAGGATGTTAGGAAACTTCTGTAAAAGTTTCAGCTCGTTTGGAGTTGATTTAGTTAGGGTAATTCTGATTTCAAGGTTCTGTGTTCAAATGAATACAGAAACAATTTCAGAGAATTTCCAAAATTTGGAAGTTCAGTTCTGGGCAGTTCGTAGCTCTTAAAACCCTAGGAAAATTCATGCACGCTCCCTGAGCTATGTATGAAATTTTAGTTCACTTTAAATTGCATGACAATGCAAATTTGTTCAGAATTAATTCCATTTTGCCTAAATGCTTAGGGAATTGTTCTGAGTGATCTACTCATTGAAAAATCCTAAATTTTGGTCCATCTGACCTTCTTGTGACAAGGAACTCACAAGAAAATTTTCAGCTCCATTGGAGCTCTGGATCAATAATGTTCTGTTTAAGTTCATTAAGTGATCACCACCCAAGTGATGAACCCCACTTATACTTGATCATAGTACTTTAACCCAAACCCAAACAACTAGCACCAGTGCCATTTTAAATTCTTAAACAGGGTTCCAGTTTTAAACTTGTCTTTAGAACTTGTTAACAAAAGTTTTATAATTAAACATGTATGCATATTCATAACATCTAGTGATTAAACATGGAAAAGTGAAGGAGAAGTTAAGCTTGGATCAAGGAGCAAGAAGGGCAGAGATTAAGCTTCAAGTCAGCAGCAACTAACTTCATAATTATGTGACTTTAGTCACCTACAAAACCAAGGCAAGCTCCGGTTTGCATTTAAGCTATTTATAAAGTTTTTACTTTGTTCACAATTATGGTGTAGAGTTTGTATTTGCATTAGGTCAAGGATGTTTTACACTCCAAATGCATGACCAAATGAACCCTGGAGTTAAGGGTAGAAAAGGGTCACCACTGTAGAATAATGCTGTGCTAAATAGCTTAGGACATCCGGTAGAAGTCGAGTAGATGGAATCTACTCGCGAGTTATAGTCGGGATTACATGGGTGTAGATGGAAAAGAGGCAAACTAACGTTTATATTTCTAAAAGATGAAACCGGGCAGGATGGTTAGTCATCGACAAGACGAGGTCTTGGTCGAGTAGCTCTGCCTGTGTCGGTTAAGGACCGATGCTGTGCGGCACCCATGAGCAAGTATTGAGTTGTGTACCGGATGCTTACTGCTATATGGGAACCAGGAAACCGATGTACCAGGTTCACTGGATTGTAGAGGCATACCACATCGTCTCGTTAGACCTATGAGCCCGAGACGGCGCGAACGGTTCTACAGTCTAGTGTCCTGCAAAAGGTTGCCACATACAACATAATGAAGGACGCCAGATTTGGGTCTTCAGAGGCGGGCGTATGTGTTGAGTTATCTGGGTAGTGTTTGATTCGAATCACCGTCCTTCACTGTTATTGAGTACCGCTTGCTCATTGTGTTGTGACGTATGAGAGGACCCAACCTCCCGGTTCACATCACGGGGATGGGGCACCTCGCCCGGGAATCACATTGGGTGATGCCGTGTTATGCGGCACCCAACAGCACATAAATAAGGAACACTGTATTACATAAATCAAAAGCGGAAGCTTACAATTGTTCTTTGTAAATAATTTACATAAAATAACTACAGAGGAAGTCTATAAACAGCTCACGTGGAATAACTAAGAAGCATTCGAGAAGAGGTCCAGCCCGCGGACTCCTCTCGCTAGCAACATGGAGACATGGCAGCGGCTAGGTCCTCCATGTGTAACATGACTAGGACGTTTCCGAGTCTCACCGGACAACCTTCTTTATAGCGTCGTATTAACCTGCAAAACCACTCATATAGCAAGAGTGAGCACAAAGGCTCAGCAAGACTTAAACGTCTCTCCTAAAGCATGTAACTCTACATGAGGATAACTTAAGACATAATCCTGCAATTTTGCGGAAAGACTCGCCTACGAGTTCATCCTTAACTTTCATATTTTAGCCATAATAGTAGTGACCTTGCGCCCAGCAACATTGGAACTCCACAATCAAACAAGAAACGCTTCATTCCAATGTAACTATCCCAAGGTGGAAAATAACTTTAGTTTGCTCTATCTCTACTTCAAACAAGGTTCTCATGCAGTTTATGATAATCGTAGCAGCCATTAAACTTTGCAAACTGTTCCCACACAACTTGCTTACTACGTCACAACACAGTGAGCAAGCGGTACTCATAACCGTGAGGGACGGTGATTTGAATCAAACACTACCCGGATAACTCGACACATACACCCGCCTCTGAAGACCCAAATCTGGCATCCTTCATTACGTCGTATGTGGCAACCTATCGCAGGACACTAGACTGGAGAACCGGTCGCGCCATCTCGGGCTCATAGGTCTAACGAGACGATGTGGTATGCCTCTACAATACAGTGAACCTGGTACATCGGTTTCCTGGTTCCCATATATCAGTAAGCATCCGGTACACAACTCAAAACTTGCTCATAGGGGCTGCACACGCTTCGGTCCTTAACCGACACAGGCAGAGCTACTCGACCAAGACCTCGTCTTGTTGCTGCCTAACCCCACTGCCCGGTCTCATCTTTAGAAATGTAAACTTTAGTTTGCCTCTCCCTTCCAACCACACTTATGTGATCCTGAACTATAGCTCGTGAGTAGATTCCAACTACTCATCTTCTACCGGATGTCCTAGCCTATTTAGCACGGCCTTATTCTACAGCGATGACCCCATTCCACCCTTGATCCCAGGGTTCTTTAATATCCTTGACCTAATGCACATACAAACCTTGACCCATAGTAATGAACAAATGAAAACTTTATAAAACAACTTAAATGCAAACCGGGGCATGCCTTGGTTTTGCAGGTGACTAAAGTCAGAAGAGTATGAAGTTAGTTGCTGATGTCTTGAACTTGAATCACTGCCTTTTTGCTTTCCAACTACTCATCTTCTACCGGATGTCCTAGCCTATTTAGCACGGCCTTATTCTACAGCGATGACCCCATTCCACCCTTGACCCCAGGGTTCTTTTTGGTCGTGCAAGTGGAGTATAAAACATCCTTGACCTAATGCACATACAAACCTTGACCCCTAGTAATGAACAAATGAAAACTTTATAAAACAACTTAAATGCAAACCGGGGCATGCCTTGGTTTTGCAGGTGACTAAAGTCAGAAGAGTATGAAGTTAGTTGCTTAAGTCTTGAACTTGAATCACTGCCTTCTTGCTTCTTGATCCAAGCCTCACTTCTCTTCCACTCTTCCACGTTTAATCACTACACGTTATGAATATGCATACATGTTTAATTGTAAAACTTTTGCTAACAAGTTCTAAAGACAAGTTTAAAACTGGAACTCTGTTTAAGAATTTAAAATGAAACTGGTGCTAGGTGTTTGGTTTGGGTGAAGCAACATGATCAAGTGATAAATACATTTCATCACTTGTGTGCTACTCATCTAAATAGGTTGAACAGGATAGAGGTGATCCCGAGCTCCAATGGAGCTGCAAATTTTCATGTGAGTTCCTTGTCACAAGAAAGTCCTCTGGACTAAAATTCAGAATATTTCACTTAGTAGATCACCCAGAACAATTCCCTAAGCATTTAGGCAAAAAGGAATTAATTCTGAATAAATTTGCACTTTCATGCACATTAAAGTGAACTACAATTTCATACATAGCTCAGGGAGTATGCATGAATTTTCCAAGGATTTTTGGAGCTAAGGAATGCCCAGAATTGAATTTCCAAGTTTTGGAAATTCTCTGAAAATGTTTCTATATTCATTTGAATACCGAAACTTGAAGCCCGAATTACCCTAACTAAATCAACACCAAATGAGCTGAAACTTTTACAGAAGTACCCTAACATCCTATAGAATATTCTGGCGAAATTTGAGGATTTTTGGATGAACCAAACTCCCTCTAAAATTCTTTTGCTGAAAAGCTTTAAAGAATTTTCCAGAATTTTCTATTGATCTTCGTACAAATTGGGCTGCATATTTGGATAGATCTTGTCAAGATGAATCTAACAGAATTTGAATCACCCAATTTGTAGTTTCCTAGCACATGTTATGAATTTCTAAACTTTGTTTGAAACCTGGAATTAATTTCCTACAGAAAATCTAACTGGACCCACTGTTTAAAAGGTAGCCAATAGAATGCGAGGACACACGGGTTTGCACAGTTATTCGCCCATAGCCACAAAAGATCAGCAGCCACAGGGGATCCCGTTTAAACTCTCGCGGCTGACAGGTGGGACCACCACCTTCTTCAACCTCCGGCTCCTCTCTTTCCCGTGCCCACGCCTCCTCGCCGGCAGAAATTTCCCCCACTCGCCCCCCCCCCCTGTTCCCCGGTCGTCTCCCGGCCCGAAGTGCGCCGCCTGGGGGTTTTTGAAGGCGGGAAAACCATTTCCGGGGTCAGTGTGGGCTGTAGAGGACCGCAAGGGGTCGGGCGACGGGCGGCGGCCTCGGTCCATGTCCGGCGACGTCGGCCGGCTTCCCTACCGACCCAAACTCGCAGCTTTCTTGCTCTAGAGCATCGGTGACTCATGGTAACGGTCGTCATGCAAGCAAAAGAGCTTGAAAACATCCCCAACCTCAAAGTCACCGTGCGCCCTAGCTCGAAAACTGGCGGCCGAAGCTAAAACTCGAAGAACACCGTCGAGGCTCTATGATTCTTCTGGATTTTTGATGTCAGTGACTCACAAGGGGGTCCCTAGCCTATTCCATGATCAGCATGAGCAAAGAAGAGCTATTGACCACGAATTATGGGAAATTCCCCAACCATGGACACCTCACCGGTTTTCTAGAAATTCCCGGGGCTACCGTGGATGAACTGCCTAGAGTTTTTGGCAGCATGAAGAGGAGGGAGTGGCGCACCTTTTTTCTGTTCAGCCCTCGGTGTGACACGCCCTGTATCGCCAGGGCGTTGAGGAGGCACGGCGGCGGCTTGAACCGAAGCTCCACGGCAAATTCTTGCTGTGAACCGCGCACAAGGGCTGGTGGATCGGTTTGGGTAGCTCGAGGAGGATCAGTGGGTTCTTGCGCACGTTTCCACGAGCTCAGATGGCCATGTGAAGGACGAGCGGCGCCCAGCGAGATCGGTTCCGAGGTTCAGTCGAGCGGTGGGTCTCTGTGTTCGGCGAGGGGCGAATAGAGCCCGAGTGGGGGTCGGCTGGGGCAAAAGATCACGCTGAGACGAGATGAACGACGCTAGGAGGTCGGCAGCGCGAGGGGTTTTCACGAGGAGGTGGCTCGGTGGTCGGCGCGGTGTCGCCCGGAGAAGGTCTCTGCCGCTCGAGTGAAACAGAAAGATTGCTTCCAGGGTAAGTTTGAATGTTACTATGACATGTGGGGTCCACCCCCTTCTTATCCCCAAATCTGTCACAAACATCTCCATATCTTGGCACATTGCAAATTTCAGCTATGAGGGACTCAAATTCAAAAGCCATTTGACAATTTGACCAGTTTTGCCTCAGTTTCAAATTTGAGTTCAAATTTCGGTGAAATTTACAAGTCCCTTTGATATACATATCAATGTACCTCCAAATTCCCTCAAAATTTGCCTTCCTCATAATTTGGACCTGATGAATCCAATTATGCCATCTGATCTTTAAGTTGGCCACTGCAAATACAACTTCTTAAACAACAGTTTGAATTTTTCCTTTTTTGGAAATGGCCTTCTTTCTTTTGAAATGACCCTCTTAGTTCAAACTGAATTCAAAGTTTTATTGCACATACCCACACTTTAATTAGTAAACAAAAGTTTTTGCAAGTCCCATTTCTTGTATTTAAACTCAACTTTATTCATAGCTCAAGTTTTCTTTTTACAAGTTTTGGGTCTTTTACATTCCTCCCCCCTTAAAAAGAATCTCGTCCCGGGATTCATGATTAAGGACAAGTGGAGAGGACAACTACTAAATATAAGCCTCTAACAACTCCGGATGATTGCGTTGTAAATATTCCTCGCTTTCCCATGTAGCTTCATCGGACGTGTGATTTTTCCATAGCACTTTGAAAAATTGCAGCGTCCGGTTCCTGGTCTCGCGAGTCTTTTCATCAATGATTCGGGTTGGATGCTCAACATAAGTGAGGTCCGGCTTCAAATCTGCTATGTCCTCCGTGAGAATCTCCGTTGGAACTTTCAAACACTTCCGCAACTGAGATATGTGGAAGACGTTATGAACGCCGACTAAGGCTGCCGGTAGCTCCAAGCGGTATGCCACAGTTCCACACCTTTCAATGATGGCGAAGGGACCGATAAAACGCGGAGCTAATTTTCCTTTCACTCCGAACCGGTGAATGCCCTTCATAAGAGATACGCGGAGGTATACATGGTCCCTAACATGGAAATCCAGAGGACGACGTCTCCTATCCGCATAGCTCTTTTGTCTGGACTGAGCGGCTTTAAGATTTGCTTGAATAAGCCTTACCCGCTCTTCAGCTTCATTTACGAGATCAATCCTGTAAATCACTCTCTCGCCCGATTCACACCAGTTCAAGGGTGTGCGGCACTTTCGGCCGTAGAGAGCCTCATAAGGTGCCATTTTGATGCTCGCTTGATACCCATTGTTATAAGCGAATTCCGCCAACGGTAGATGATCGTCCCATCCCTTACCATGGTGAATGGCACATGCTCGAAGCATATCTTCGAGAACTTGATTCACCCTGTCCATTTGCCCATCGGTTTGAGGATGATATGCAGAGCTTCTAATCAATTTGGTCCCCAGTGAGGCATGTAGCTGCTCCCAGAAGCGAGCAATGAACAATGCGCCTCGATTGGAGATGATCATCCGGGGAACTCCATGTAGGCATAGTATTCTTGCAATATATAGCTCCGCATACTTCTTGGCATGGTATCCCGTATGTACCGGGATGAAATGGGCTGACTTGGTTAGCCGATCCACAATTAGCCAAACCGAGTCATGTTTATTAGCCGTGAGAGGTAGTCCAACAATGAAGTCCATACTAATATCCTCCCACTTCCATGCCGGAACACTTAGCGGTTGCAAGGCCCCCGCTTTCTTCATGTGGTCGGCTTGAACTCGCCGACACATATCACATTCTGATACGTATTTAGCAATCTCTCTCTTCATCCGGGTCCACCAAAATTTAGTCTTCAATTCTTGGTACATCTTGTTGCTGCCCGGATGAATAGAAAATTTGGATAAGTGAGCCTCATCCAAAATTTTCTTCCACAGCCTCATATCACGGGGTACAACCATCCGGTCCTTGAACCATAGGGTGTCTTCATCATCTAACCGGAAACATTTCATCTCCCCGTTCTTCAATCTCCTTCTGATATGAGCCATGCCCTTGTCTTTCTTTTAAGCTTCCATGACCTCCTCTCTTATTGTGGGCATGAGAGCCAGATTATGTAAAGCTCCATATGGAACCAAGTAAAGACTTGGTTCTTCCTCTTCTATTGGCGTAATGGTCAGGTTATGAATATGAGACTTCCGGCTGAGTGCATCGGCAACTACATTTGCCTTGCCCGGATGATAATGAATTTCAATCTCATAATCTTTGATCAGCTCTAACCATCGTCGTTGCTGCATATTCAACTCTTTTTGAGTGAATACATACTTCAAGCTCTTGTGGTCAGTGTAGAGATGAACCAGATTTCCCAATAGGTAATGTCTCCACATCTTCAAAGCTAGCACCACGGCAGCAAGCTCGAGATCATGAGTTGGATAATGTTGCTCATGATTCCGTAATTGCCGTGATCCATATGCGACCACACGTCCTCCTTGCATGAGTACACAACCAAGTCCGATGCCGGATGCATCACAATAAACATCAAAGGGCTTGGTTGTATCCGGTTGAGCTAGAACCGGGGCTGTTGTGAGGTGTTTCACCAACGCTTGAAAAGCTTCCTCACATGGCTTGCTCCAATCATATTTGATTCCCTTCTTCAGTAGCTCCGTCATATGTTTGGAGATTTTTGAGAAGCTCGGGATGAACCTCCGATAATATCCCGCCAAACCCAAGAAGCTACGAACTTCATGGACTGATGTTGGAGACTTCCACTTCAGCACTTGCTCAATCTTGCTTGGATCAACAGCAATGCCTTCCGCAGAAATATTATGTCCAAGAAACGGCACTTGGCTGATCCAGAATTCACATTTACTAAACTTTGCATAGAGCTTGTGATCCCTCAGTCGTTGTAGCACAATATGCAAATGTTTAGCGTGTTCCTCTTCTGATTTGGAATAGACCAAGATGTCGTCGATGAATACCACGACGAACTGATCCTGCTCCGGCATGAACACCGAGTTCATAAGATACATAAAGTGAGCAGGAGCATTGGTCAACCCAAATAACATGACAAGATACTCATAGAGTCCATATCTTGTCGAGAATGCTGTTTTCGGGACATCTTCCGCGCGAATCTTGATTTGATGATATCCCGACCTTAAGTCCATCTTGGAGAATACTTTAGAACCCACTAGCTGATCGAAGAGAATATCAATTCTTGGCAGTGGATACTTGTTATTTATTGTCACAGCATTCAAAGGGCGATAATCGACGCATAGCCTCAGCGTCTCGTCCTTCTTCTTCACAAATTAAACCGAGCAACCCCATGGTGATGAACTTGGACGAATGAACCCCTTGTCCATCAGATCTTTGAGTTGCTCCTTCAGTTCAGCTAATTCATTCAGAGCCATTTTGTATGGTCTCCGAGAGATCGGCGTGGTTCCCGGTATCAACTCTATTTTGAATTCCACCTCGCGCTCAGGTGGTAAGCCTGGAAGATCTTTGGGAAACACGTCCGGATATTCACGGACTACCGGAATGTCTTCTAACTTGTAAGCCTCGGCATTACATACTTCTGGATCTTTGGAAACCGCTTTGCCGAGATACAATGTTTGACGCCTGTGAAGTGCAGAGTCCAAGTGAACACTCCTGTTCTCGATGTCCAGAACAGCCTTATGGAAGGTCATGATATTCCCAATATGGCATTGATTCCTTGGTCTTTGAGAATAATGAGGGTGGTAGGATAAATTTTTCCACCCAAACAAAGTGGTGCTCGAGAAACGACTTCATTAGTTGATATGTCTCCACCTGGCGAATGAATAAGGTAAGAACCTTTTGTGATAGTTGTGGAGATCTGATCCCGGATCACCGTTGCCCTGCTAATGAAGTTATGTGTTGCACCAGAGTCGAATAAAATGACAACCGGCTTGTCATTTAAGGTGAACCTGCCGGCAAGAACAGGTCCTCCCTTTGGCAGATCGTCGACTGACACATAATTAACCGTTCCCACTTTGGACATGGCTTTTCCTTGCTGTCCAAGACCACTCCTTGGAACTGGGCCCGCAGAAATAATGTTGCTGCTCGGTTCAGTTACTTCATTGACGTTGAGTTCATTGTCAATCTGAAGTGGGACAGCACTTGGTTCAGCTGAGAAATCACCGTGATCATTTTCAGCATCTTGAGGGAAATAGCATTCTGGTGCACCTTGTTGATACTGAGTTGCATGAAAACTAAGTTGCTGCCGCGGTGGAGGTGAATAAAACTTCTGTGGAGTATACGAGTCGTCATACTCCAGGAATGATTGCACCTTTTGTGGAACCTCTCGACCGGAAGGGGAACGGATTACCCACCGATACTTCTGAGGTAGATGATTGCATTCATCCTGTGATGAGTCCCTCTCCCTCTTTTCTTTGAGGTAGAGATTGGAATAATATTCCTGAGTGATAGCACAGCTCACAAACTCATCAAAATCCTCTTGGCTAACTTGAGCCAATTCACATCGCAGCCTAGCGGTCAGCCCTCGGTAAAAATGATAACCCTTCAAAGATGGTGATTTCATACAGTCAGGGACATATTGAGCTAAGCGATTGAATTCCTTCGCATACTCAATAACACTAATGTCTCCTTGCTTCAGACTCCAGAATTCATCCAGACTGGTTTGCATTACGCCCGCAGGAATGAAACGAGCACGAAATGCAACCTGGAACTCCGCTCATGTGACACGATGCCCTGATGGTTGGACAGCAAGGTAGTCTGCCCACCATGCTCCAGCAAAGCCGTGAAGCTGCTGAGCGGCATATAGAGTCTTCGAGAATTCATCACATTGGATCAACCCAAACTTGGACTCAATGACACGTAACCAGTGATTGTCTTTACAATGGTCAGCCGCCTCAGAAAATACCGGCGGTTGTGTCGCCAAGAAATCCAGATACGTGCTCTGGGTTGGCATGTGACGTTGAGCTTCTCGATTTATGCCTTGCTGAACTAGAGTTTGGAGGGTTTCATTCATCTTCGTCATAATTTCAGCCAATCCTGTTGGCGATGGCTCTTGTGATGAAGTCGAGTCATTCCCACCTCGACTTGAACCTCCAATCTCCATTTGAGGATGTGTGCGTACCATACTGCACGAAACAAAATTTTGAGTCAATCAAAATTCTATCTCAGTGGTAAGTAAAGATAAGTAAAACATGAACATGTCATGAACTTTATGAAAGCATAACCACATTCTTGTTTAAACAAATCTTAAGTACGCTAAACTAATCAGGGGGACTACCCTGACCAGTTCACACAAACTCCAAATTTTTCTCAAGTTATCTACAGATTCTTGACTTGAGTTCAATACCAAAGTTTTAGTAGACTTCAGTATCTTTCCAACGAGTACTCATAGGCTCCTTAAGGATTTTTTTCTACAGGAAGTTATGTCTTAAAAATAAAAAGGTCCAGAGAGGTTTTTGGTACTGTCCTGGTTCTGAACAGTTTGCCTTTAACTGGACTTTTCACCAACTTAACGTGTGATTTTGCTCTGGATGTCTACAAGGAAGTTGTAGGGAACTTGAAAATCTTTCCAGAGCCGTATCATACACCTTAATTGGTTCAAGATACTCAGAGTTATGCTCTGTTAAAGTCCAGAAAGAATTTCTGCCAGAAACAGAGCACTCTGTTTTTGAAAACTTTGATGCCTAATCATGCCCTCATTTGAATCTTAGCTCAAAATAAGAGTTTAGTAACTAATACTGGTTTCAAACTTCCATTTTTAGTTGAAAGTTAGTTCATGATTCATTTCTTCATAGGGAAGAGGGTATTAAGTGTAGTACGGTGTCGATGCACCGTAAGAAACATGTCGGTACTACGTTGCCTCACCAAAAGAAAAATCCTAACCGGATTACACCGGCATATACGTATTTTCAATGGCACTAAGACGGTCTCTCGCACATGTGTACTACATGGGATACGTACGTGGTTAGTACCTGCAGAAGAACACTCAATGGTGGTGCACTCAAAGGTTGTTTCATTTCAGGCAGCTCCATAATTGAAAGTAAATAAAACGCCCGTATCATTGCCATACGGCCATCCTTGAGTTAAGTCACGTCTCAAGGTACGTGATCATGTTTCAACACCACACGATGGGGAACCCGAGTTTATCATGAACGGGTCGTCACAGTTGGGAATGTTATCAACCCAACGGATACCACCTACTGCCCTGCAGGGCACGCCGATGGCAAGCGATGCGTATGTCCCCTGGCCTATTTCCAGACGAACACACTATCGCGTTACTGACCACACGATGGGGTCTCCACTTTCTTTCCTAATGCTCGCTAGGGATCAGCTTTCATATGAACTCAGGAATATGAAGAGTCCAAGAGTTTCATATTGACGTCCCACACCAAGTTGTGAGACCTATCCCTGAACCGCTTTCCTCGTCAGGGGAGCTAACCGAAATTGAACAGCTTTCGGTGGCGTTCCTTACCATTCTTACCTGAACGTAGGTGCGTCGTTACATAATCAAAATTTAGAATTATAACAAGTAAGTTAGCAATGCCACTTTAAGTAACTATACTATTATAGTCCTTATATGGGTCTAATATCGTTTCCTCACCGTATCCTAAGTTTTTGTCGTAGTACCATCCTTATTCCGTGTGCTATTACCAATGCGGCTCTGATACCATGCTGAGAGGACCCGACCTCCCGGTTCACATCTCGGGGACGGGGCACCTCGCCCGGGAATCGCATTGGGTGGTGCCGTGTTATGCGGGATCCAACAGCACATAAATAAGGAACACTGTATTACATAAATCAAAAGCGGAAGCTTACAATTGTTCTTTGTAGATAATTTACATAAAATAACTACAGCGGAAGTCTATAAACAGCTCACGTGGAATAACTAAGATACATTCGAGAAGAGATCCAGCCCGCGGACTCCTCTTGCTAGCAACATGGAGACATGGCAGCGGCTAGGTCCTCCATGTGTAACATGACTAGGACGTTTCCGAGTCTCACCGGACAACCTTCTTTATAGCGTCGTATTAACCTACAAAACCACTCATATAGCAAGAGTGAGCGCAAAGGCTCAGCAAGAATTAACCGTCTCTCCTAAAGCATGTAACTCTACATGAGGATAACTTAAGACCTAATCCTGTAATTTTGCGGAAAGACTTGCCTACGAGTTCATCCTTAACTTTCAGATTTTAGCCATAATAGTAGTGACCTTGCGTCCAGCAACATTGGAACTCCACAGTCAAACAAGAAACGCTTCATTCCAATGTAACTGTCCCAAGGTGGAAAATAACTTTAGTTTGCTCTATCTCTACTTCAAACAAGGTTCTCATGCAGTTTATGATAATCGTAGCAGCTATTAAACTTTGCAAACTGTTCCCACACAACTTGCTTACTACGTCACAACACAGTGAGCAAGCGGTACTCATAACCGCGAGGGACGGTGATTCGAATCAAACACTACCCGGATAACTCGACACATACTCCGGGCTCTGAAGACCAAAATCTGGCGTCCTTCATTACGTCGTATGTGGCAACCTTTCGCAGGACACTAGACTGTAGAACCGGTCGTGCCGTCTCGGGCTCATAAGTCTAACGAGACGATGTGGTATGCCTCTACAATACAGTGAACCTGATACATCGGTTTCCTGGTTCCCATATATCAGTAAGCATCCGGTACACAACTCAAAACTTGCTCAGCGGGGCTGCACATGCTTCGTTCCTTAACCGACACAGGCAGAGCTACTCGACCAAGACCTCGTCTTGTCGCTGCCTAACCCCACTGCCCGGTCTCATCTTTAGAAATGTAAACTTTAGTTTGCCTCTCCCTTCCAACCACACTTATGTGATCCTGAACTATAGCTCGCGAGTAGATTCCAACTACTCGTCTTCTACCGGATGTCCTAGCCTATTTAGCACGGCCTTATTCTACAGCGATGACCCCATTCCACCCTTGACCCCAGGGTTCTTTTTGGTCGTGCAAGTGGAGTATAAAACATCCTTGACCTAATGCACATACAAACCTTGACCCATAGTAATGAACAAATGAAAACTTTATAAAACAACTTAAATGCAAACCGGGGCATGCCTTGGTTTTGCAGGTGACTAAAGTCAGAAGAGTATGAAGTTCGTTGCTGATGTCTTGAACTTGAATCACTGCCTTCTTGCTTCTTGATCCAAGCCTCGCTTCTCTTCCACTCTTCCACGTTTAATTACTACACGTTATGAATATGCATACATGTTTAATTGTAAAACTTTTGCTAACAAGTTCTAAAGACAAGTTTAAAACTGGAACTCTGCTTAAGAATTTAAAATGAAACTGGTGCTAGTGGTTTGGTTTTGGTGAAGCAACATGATCAAGTGATAAATACATTTCATCACTTGTGTGCTACTCATCTAAATAGGTTGAACAGGATAGTGGTGATACAGAGCTCCAATGGAGCTGAAATTTTCATGTGAGTTCCTTGTCACAATAAAGTCCTCTGGACCAAAATTCAGAATATTTCACTAAGTAGATCACCCAGAACAATTCCCTAAGCATTTAGGCAAAAAGGAATTAATTCTGAATAAATTTGCACTTTCATGCAAATTCAAGTGAACTACAATTTCATACATAGCTCAGGGAGCGTGCATGAATTTTCCTAGGATTTTTGGAGCTAAGGAATGCCCAGAACTGAATTTCCAAGTTTTGGAAATTCTATGAAAATGTTTATGTATTCAATTGAATACAGAAACTTGAAACCAGAATTACCCTAACTAAATCAACTCCAAATGAGCTGAAACTTTTACAGGGGCCTCCAAACATCTTAAAGAATATTCTGGCAAATTTTGATGATTTTTGGATGAACCAAACTCCATCTAAAATTCTTTTGCTGAAAAGCTTTAATGAATTTTCCAGAATTTTCTATTGATTTTCATACAAATTGGGCTGCATATTTGGATAGATCTTGTCAAGATGAATCTAACCGAATTTGAATCACCCAATTTGGAGTTTCCTAGCACATGTTATGAATTTCTAAACTTTATTTGAAACCTGGAATTAATTTCCTACAGAAAATCTAACTGGACCCACTGTTTAAAAGGTAGCCAATAGAATGCGAGGACACACGGGTTTACGCAGTTATTCACCCATAGCCACAGGGGATCCCGTTCAAACTCTCAACGGCTGACAGGTGGGACCACCACCTTCTTCAACCTCCGGCTCCTCTCTTTCCCGCGCCCGCGCCTCCTCGCCGGCAGAAATTTACCCCCCTCGGTCCCCCCCTGTTCCCCGGTCGTCTCCCGCCCCAAAGTCCACCGCCTGGGGTTTTTTGAAGGCGGAAAAACCATTTCTGGGGTGGGTGTGGGCTGTAGAGGACCGCAAGGGGTCGGGCGACGGGCGGCGGCCTCGGTCCATGTCCGGCGACGTCGGCCGGCTTCCCTACTGACCCAAACTCGCAGCTTTCTTTCTCTAGAGCATCAGTGACAAATGGCAACAGTCGTCATGCAAGCAAAAGAGCTTGAAAACGTCCCCAACCACCAAGTCACCGTGTGCCCTAGCTCGAAAACTGGCGGCCGAAGCTAAAACTCGAAGAACACCGTCGAGGCTCTATGATTCTTCTGGATTTTTGATGTCAGTGACTCACAAGGGGGTCCCTAGCCTATTCCATGATCAGCATGAGCAAAGAAGAGCTATTGACCACGGATTTTGGGAAATTCCCCAACCACGGCTTATGGACACCTCGTCGTTTTTCTAGAAATTCCCAGGGCTACCGTGGATGAACTGCCTAGAGTTTTTGGCAGCGTGAAGAGGACGGAGTGGCACATCTTTTTGCTGTTCAGCCCTCGGTGTGACACGCCCTGTATCGCCGGGGCGTTGAGGAGGCACGGCGGTGGCTTGAACCAAAGCTCCACGGCAAATTCTTGCTGTGAACCACGCACAAGGGCTGGTGGATCGGTTTGGGTAGCTCGAGGAGGATCAGTGGGTTCTTGCGCACGTTTCCATGAGCTCATATGGCCATGCGATGGATCTAGCAGCGCCCAATGAGGATTGGTGCCGAGGTTCGGTCGAGCGGCGGGTCTCTGTGTTTGGCGAGGGGCGAATAGAGCCCGAGTGGGGGTCGGCTTGGGCAAAAGATCACGCTGAGACGAGATGAACGACGCTAGGAGGTCGCCAGCGCGAGGGGTTTTCACGAGGAGGTCGCTCGGTGGTCGCGGCGGTGTCCCCGGAGAAGGTCTCAGCCACTCGAGTGAAACAGAAAGATTGCTTCGAGGGTAAGTTTGAAAGTTACTATGACATATGGCGTCCACCCCCCTTCTTATCCCTAAAACTCTCACAAACATCTCCAAATCTTGGCACATTGCAAATTTCAGCTATAAGGGACTCAAATTCAAAAGCCATTTGACAATTTGACCAGTTTTGCCTCAGTTTCAAATTTGAGTTCAAATTTCGGTGAAATTCACAAGTCCCTTTGATATACATATCAAAGTACCTCCAAATTCCCTCAAAATTTGCCTTATAATTTGTACCTGACGAATCCAATTATGCCATCTGATCTTTAAGTTGGCCACTGCAAATACCACTTTTTAAACAACAGTTTGAATTTTTCTTTTTTTTTGGAAATGGCCTTCTTTCTTTTGAAGTGACCCTCTTAGTTCAAACTGAATTCAAAGTTTTATTGCACATGCCCACAATTTAATGAGTAAACAAAAGTTTTTGCAAGTCCCATTTCTTGTATTTAAACTCAACTTTATTCATAGCTCAAGTTTCCCGTTTACATGTTTTGGGACTTTTACAACGTAGTAAGCATGTTGTGTGGAAATAGTTTGCAAAGTTTTAATTGCTGATTTGAATATTATAAATTGCATGAGAACCCTGTTTGCAGTAGATATAGAGCAAACTAAAGTTATTTGCCACCTTGGGATAGTTACATTGGAATGAAGTGTTTCTTGTTTGATTGTGGAGTTCCAATGTTGCTGGGCGCAAGGTCACTACTATTATGGCTAAAATCTGAAAGTTAAGGATGAACTCGTAGGCGAATCTTTTCGCAAATTACAGGATTACGTCTTAAGTTACCCTCATGTAGAGTTGCATACCTTAGGAGAGACGGTTAAGTCTTGCTGAGCCTTTGTGCTCACTCTTGCTATATGAGTGGTTTTGCAGGTTAATCCGATGCTATACAGAAGGTTGTCCGGTGAGACTCGGAGACTTCCGAGTCATGTTACACATGGAGAACCTAGCCGCTGCCATGTCTTCATGTTGCTAGCTCAGGTAACATACTTGTTATAATTCTGAAATTTTGATTATGTAACGACGCACCTACGCTCAGGTAAGCATGGTAAGGAACGCCACCGAAAGCGGTTCAATTTTGGTTAGCTCCCCTGACGAGGAATGTGGTTCAGGGATAGATCTCACACCTTGGTGTGAGACGTCAATATGAAACTCTTGGACTCTTCATGTTCCTGAGTTCATATGAAACGCTAATCCCTAGCGTGCATTAGGCAAGTAAGTGGAGACCCCATCGTGTGGTCAGTAACGTGATAGTGTGTTCTTCTGGAAATAGCCCAGGGGGACATACGCAATGCTTGCCATCGGTGTGCCCTGCAGGGCAGTAGGTGGTATCTGTTGGGGTGATAAAATTCCCAACCGTGATGACCCCTTCGCGCTCTACTCGGGTTTCCTGTCATGTGGTGTTAAAACACGATCACGTATCCTGAGACGTGGCATAACTCAAGGACGGTCGTATGGCAATGATACGGGCGTTTGTATTTACTTTTAATTAGGGAACTGCCTGAAATGAAAAAATTTTTGAGTGGACCACTATTGAGTGTTCTTCTGCAGGTACTAACCACGTATGTATCCCGTGTAGTACACGTGTGCGAGAGACCGTCTTAGTGCCACTGATAAAACGGACATGCCGGTATAATCCGGTTTAGGATTTTCTTTGGTGAGGCTACGTAGTACCGACATGCTTCTTACGGTGCATCAACACCGTACTCCACTTAATAACCTCTTCCCTATGAAAAAATGATTCATGAACTAACTTTCAACTAAAAATGGAAGTTTGAAACCAATATTAGTTACTGAACTCTTATTTTGAGCTAAG
Organism: Neostapfia colusana; assembly: GCA_030760725.1. NCBI lineage: Eukaryota > Viridiplantae > Streptophyta > Magnoliopsida > Poales > Poaceae > Neostapfia > Neostapfia colusana. The sequence goes on from JASWHV010000011.1 coordinate 27,479,816, forward strand.
ATTCAGATGAGAGCATGACTAGGCGTCAAAGTTTCCAAAAACAGAGTACTCTGTTCAGGCAGGAATTCTTGCTGGACTTTGACAGAGCATAACTCTGAGTTGATATAACCTATTAAGGTGTATGATACTGTTCTGGAAATATTTTCAAGTGCTATATAATTTCTTTGTAGACCTCCAGAGCAAAATCACACGTTAAGTTGGTGAAAAGTCCAGTTAATGGCAAACTGTTCAGAACCAGGACAGTAGCAAAAAAAACCTCTCTGGACCTTTCTGTTTTCAAGGCATAACTTCCTGTAGAAAAATCCTTAAGGAGCCTAAGATACACCGATGGAAATGTTATGAATTGTGCAACATTTTTGTAGTTCAAACCTTGTTCAGATTCTTATTGTATTTGCATATACAACTGTGATAAATTTAGCCACATACAAAGGAGATGCGGGCAAATTTTATCCGAGAATTCTGTCAACTTTGAGCAATCATAACTTTTGATCCGTAGATGATCTAGAGGCCTATGAGTACTCGTTGGAAAGATACTGAAGTTCACTAAAACTTTGATATTGAAAACAAGTCAAGAATCTGCAGACAACTTGAGTAAATTTTGTAGTTTGTGTGAACTGGTCAGGAAAGTCCAGCTGATTAGTTTAGCGTACTTAAGATTTGTTTAAACATGAATGTGGTTATGCTTTCCTAAAGTTCATGACATGTTCATGTTTTACTTATCTTTACTTACTACTGAGATAGAATTTTGATTGACTCAAAATTTTGTTTTGTGCAGTATGGTACGCGCACATTCTCAAATGGAGCTTGGAGGTTCGAGTCAAGGCGGGAATGACTCGACTTCATCACAAGAGCCATCGCCAACCGGATGGGCGGAAATTATGGCGAAGATGAATGAGACTCTCGAAACTCTAGTTCAGCAAGGCATAAATAGAGAAGCTCAGCATCACATGCCAACCCCGAGCACTTATCTGGATTTCTTGGCGACACAACCGCCGGTATTCTCCGAAGCGGCTGACCATTGTGAAGCAAATAACTGGTTACGTGTCATTGAGTCCAAGTTTGGGTTGATTAAATGTAATGAATTCCATAAGACTCTATTTGCCACTCAGCAGCTTCACGGCTTTGCTGGAGCATGGTGGGCAGAATACCTTGCTATCCAACCAGCAGGGCATCGTGTCACATGGGCGGAGTTCCAGGATGCGTTTCATGCTCGCTTCGTTCCTGCGAGTGTAATGCAAACAAGTCTGGATGAATTCTTGAATCTAAAGCAAGGTGACATGAGTGTTATTGAGTATGCGAAGGAATTCAATCGCTTAGCTCAATATATCCCTGACTATGTGAGATCACCATCTATGAAGGGTTATCATTTTTACCGTGGGCTGACTGCTAGGCTGCGATGTGAGTTGACTCAAGTTAGCCAAGATAACTTTGATGAGTTTGTTAGCTGTGCTATCACTCAGGAATGTTATTCTAATCTCTACCTTAAAGAAAAGAGGGAGAGGGACTCATCACAGGATGAATGAAATCATCTACCTCAGAAGTATCGGTGGGTAATCCGTTCACCTTCCGGTCGAGAGGTTCCACAAAAAGTGCAGTCATTCTTGGAGTATGACGACTCGTATACTCCACAGAGGTCTTATTCACATCCACCGCAGCAGAAACTTATTTCTCATGCACCTCAGTATCAACAAGGTGCACCAGAATGTTATTTCCCTCAAGAGGTTGAAGATGATCAAGATGATTTCTCAGCTGAACCGAGTACTGTCCCACGTCATATTGACAATGAACTCAACGTCAATGAAGCAACTGAACCAAGCAGCAACATTATGTCTGCGGGTCCAGTTTCAAAGAGTGATCTTGGACAGAAAATAAAAGCTATGTCTAAAGTGCGAACCGTTAATTATGTGTCAGTCGATGATCTGCCAAAGGGGGGACCTATTCTGGCCGGCAAGTTCACCTTAAATGACAAGCTGGTTGTCATTTTATTCGACTCCGGTGCAACACATAACTTCATTAGCAGGGCGACGGTGATCTGGGATCAGATCTCCACAACTATCACAAAAGGTTCTTACCTTATTCATTCGCCAGGTGGAGACATATTGACTAATGAAGTCGTTTCTCGAGCACCACTTTGTTTGGGTGGAAAAATTTATCCTACCAACCTCATTATTCTCGAAGACCAAGGAATCAATGCCATATTAGGAATATCATGGTTGACCTTCCATAAGGCTGTTCTGTACATCGAGAACACGAGTGTTCCCTTGGACTCTCCACTTCACGGGCGTCAAACATTGTACCTCGGCGAAGCGGTTTCCAAAGACCCAGAAGTATGTAATTCCCAGGCTTGCAAGTTAGAAGACATTCCGGTAGTCCGTGAATATCCAGACGTGTTTCCTGAAGATCTTCCAGGTTTACCACTGGAGCGCGAGGTGGAATTCAAAATAGAGTTGATACCGGGAACCACGCCGATCTCTCGGAGACCATACAAAATGGCTCCGAATGAACTAGCAGAACTGAAGGAGCAACTCAAAGATCTGATGGACAAGGGGTTCATTTGTCCAAGTTCATCACCATGGGGTTGCTTGGCTTTATTTGTGAAGAAGAAGAATGAGACGCTAAGGCTATGCGTTGATTATCGTCCTTTAAAGCTGTGACGATAAATAACAAGTATCCACTACCCAGAATTGATATTATCTTCGATCAGCTAGTGGGTGATAAAGTCTTCTCCAAGATGGACTTAAGGTCGGGATATCATCAAATCAAGATTTGAGCGGAGGATATCCTGAAAACAGCATTCTCGACAAGATATGGACTCTATGAGTATCTTGTCATGTCATTTGGGTTGACCAATGCTCTGGCTCACTTTATGTATCTTATGAACTCGGTGTTCATGCCAGAGCTGGACCAGTTCGTCGTGGTATTCATCGACGACATCTTGGTCTATTCCAAATCAGAAGAAGAGCACGCTAAACATTTGCATATTGTGCTCCAACGACTGAGAGATCACAAGCTCTATGCAAAGTTTAGTAAATGTGAATTCTGGATCAACCAAGTGTCGTTTCTTGGACATATTATTTCAGCGGAAGGCATTGCTGTTGATCCAGGCAAGATTGAACAAGTGCTGCAATGGAAGTCTCTAACATCAGTCCATGAAGTTTTTAGTTTCTTGGGTTTGGCGGGCTATTATCAGAGGTTCATCCCGGGCTTCTCAAAAATCTCCAAACCTATGACGCAGCTACTGAAAAAGGGCATCAAATATGATTGGAGCACCCATGTGAGGAAGCTTTTCAAGCGTTGGTGAAACACCTCACAACAGCCCCAGTTTGAGCCCAACCGGATACAACCAAGCCCTTTGATGTTTATTGTGATGCATCCGGCATCGGACTTGGTTGTGTACTCATGCAAGGAGGACGTGTGGTCGCATATGGATCACGGCAATTAGGGAATCATGAGCAACATTATCCAACTCATGATTTCGAGCTTGCTGCCGTTGTGTTGGCTTTGAAGATGTGGAGACATTACCGATTGGGAAATCTGGTTCATCTCTACACCGACCACAAAAGCTTGAAGTACATATTCACTCAGAAAGAGTTGAATATGCGACAATGGCGATGGTTGGAGCTGATCAAGGACTATGAGATTGAAATTCATTATCATCCAGGCAAGGCAAATGTGGTTGCCGATGCACTCAGCCGGAAGTCTCATATTCATAATCTGACCATTACGCCGATAGAAGAGGAAGAACCAAGTCTCTACTTGGTTACATATGGGGCTCTACATAATCTAGCTCTCATACCCACATTAAAAGAGGAGGTTATGGAAGCTCAAAAGAAAGACAAGGGCATGACTCATATCAAAAGGAGGTTGAAGGACGGGGAAATGAAATGTTTCCGGTTAGATGATGAAGATACCCTATGGTTCAAGGACTGGATAGTCGTACCCCGTGATATGAGGCTGCGGAAGAAAATTTTGGATGAGGTTCACTTATCCAAGTTTTCTATTCATCCGGGCAGCAATAAAATGTACCAAGACCTAAGGAAGAAGTTTTGGTGGACACGTATGAAACGTGAAGTTGCCAAGTACGTTTCAGAATGTGATACGTGTCGAAGAGTTAAGGCCGACCATGTGAAGAAGTCGGGCCAGTTGCAACCACTACAAGTACCGGCATGGAAGTGGGAGACTTGAGTATGGATTTCATCATCGGGTTTCCAATGACCTCCCACCACCATGATTCGATTTGGGTAATCATGGACCGGTTAAACAAATCAGCACGCTTCATCCCCGTGCATACCAGATACACTGTCAAGCAGTATGTGGAGTTATACATAGCACGGATCTTGTGCCTACATGGAGATCCCCGGACGATCATCTCCGATCGAGGCGCGTTGTTTGTTGCTCGTTTCTGGGAGCAGCTACACACATCCTTGGGAACCAAATTGATTCGAAGCTGCACGTATCACCCTCAAACCGATGGCCAAACTGAGAGGGTGAATCAAATACTTGAAGATATGCTGAGAGCATGTGCCATCCACCACGGTAAGAGATGGGATGATCACTTAGCATTGGCGGAGTTCTCATATAACAACGGGTATCAATCAAGTATCAAAATGGCACCTTATGAAGCTCTCTACGGGCTGGAAGTGCCGCACGCCCTTGAACTGGTGTGAATCTGGCGAGAGAGTTATTTACAGGATTGATCTCGTAAATGAAGCTGAAGAGCGGGTAAGGCTTATTCAAGCAAATCTTAAAGCTGCTCAGTCCAGACAAAAGAGCATTGCGGATAAGAGACGTCGTCCTCTGGAATTTCAAGTTGAGGACCATGTATATCTCCACGTATGTCCTATGAAAGGCATCCACCGATTCGGAGTGAAAGGGAAGTTAGCTCCGCGTTTTATCGGTCCCTTTGCCATCATTGAACGGTGTGGACCCGTGGCATACCATTTGCAATTGCCGACGACCTTAGCCGGAGTTCATAACATCTTCCACATATCTCAGTTGCGGAAGTGTTTGAAAGTTCCGATGGAGATTGTCGCAGAAGGCATAGCAGATTTGAAGCCGGACCTCACTTATGTTGAGCATCCAACCCGGATAATTGATGAAAAGAATCGCAAGACCAGAAACCGGACGCTGCGATTTTTCAAGGGGCTATTGGAAAATCACACGTCCGACGAAGCTACATGGGAATATGAGGAGTATTTGCAACGCAATGATCCGGAGTTATTAGAGGCTTATGTTCGGTAGTCATCCTCCCCGTATTATTCTTAATCATGAATCTCGGGACGAGATTCTTTTTAAGGGGGGGTGTAAAAGTCCCAAAAACTTGTAAATGGAAAACTTGAGCTGTGAATAAGTTGAGTTTAAATCCAAGAAATGGGACTTGCAAAATTTTTGTTTAATCATATAAGTGTTGGCATGTGCAATAGGACTTTAAATTCAGTTTGAACTAAAGGGTTCACTTCAAAGAGAAGAAGGCCATTTCCAAAAAGGAAATTCAAACTGTTGTTTAAAAAGTTGTATTTGCAATGGACAACTCAAAAATCAGATGCATATTTGAATTCTTCAGGTCCAAATTACGAGGAAGACAATTTTTGAGAAAATTTGGAGGTGCTTTGATATGTATATCAAAAGATACTTGTGAATTTCATTGAAATTTGAATTCAAATTTGAAACTGAGGCAAAACTTGTCAAATTGCCAAATGGCTTTTGAATTTGAGTTCCTCATTACTGAATTTGCACTGTGCCAAAAATTGGAGATTTTTAGAAGAGAGGAGCTGTGGGACCCAATTTTCAGTGTGAGGGAGAGACTTACTGCCTAAATCTCTCTGCTGTGTTCTCCTCGGGCCGGCGGTTCCCCCACGCGTGCCACCGAGCCGCAGCCGAAAACCGAGGACTCCACCTCCTGCTTTCCCTCGTACCCGGCCTGATCCTCAACTCAGACCGTGCACCGATATCAGTTGGCTTCCCTCCCAATCGCTATCGGCCCATGTTCTGCGCCCTCCTGAGAAAACGAGCCGTCGGCGCCGCTGCTGTTCTCCTCAATTGTAAGCTAGCGTCGCTCCCCGGTTGCTCGAGCTATCAACACAAAAAGGGAGAGCGGGTGTGTGTGCAAGAGCTTCCCCAGCTCAGCTCCGATGTTCGGGGCTGCTGTTGGCCGTATTTTAAAGATCAACACCGAAGCCGAGGTGCAAACGGTGGAAACTGACATCGGGCTCTCGTGGGCAGCTCACACCGGGCAGTTTCACGACCGAACGAGTGCACCCCAAGGTGCGCCAACTCGCTGCGCTGCTCCTCTCCGAATTCCAGAGCAATCCGTGCACCATAGCTCGAGAATTTTGAGTTCTTTTTTTCGGCTGGAAAAACTTAACCGCGGGTAAGAATTCTTGAAATTGATACTCAATTCTCGGTTAGAGCTGCTCATTTTGCGTACACAGGAGCTAGAGTGGATTGGGGACCTTTTTCCTTCGCAACCCTAGCTTAGAAGCGAGTAGTTGCAGCTAATTTCAAGTTCTTTCATCGGCGGCCATGGCGGGAACGATCGGGTGCTCGGTGAAACCCTAGTAACCGTTGTTCCCGAGCTACTTTGTGGCCATGTCAAGCTTCCTTAGGCGTCACTGATGCGGTAAAGCCGATCACTCGGGGTTTTTGTGGGCTGAAGCGATCGGTCATCGGCGCCGAAGCTTCACCGAGGCCACTGCACGCCGTCAACCTGGTTCCGGGATTCTATAGTGTGTGCCGACCCTCTAGATGAGTTTATCGTCCCTGAAAACCCCCGGGCGGTGAGTAGCATGCCGAGAGGCGGCCGGGAAGTCGGGTTCCGATGTCCTCCGGCGAGCTCCGACGGCGGGGTCGCGCGGGCGTCCAGAGGTTGAAGATGATGGCGTCGGGCCCACTCTCAGTGAGAGGAAGGCCGGTTGGGATTGTCTGTGAATTTGGATCCTTTCCGACAGCACGGGAAATGGAGCTGCGGCCCCGTGTGGCTTCTCCCAGCGAGTGACACGTGGTCCCCTGGACCCATCCGCAGGATTATTTCCCGGTTTATTTTAATCCCCAAATTCAGTTTAAACTTTGGGACCTCATAACTTTTGCTAGGAAGCTCCAAATTTAGTGATTCAAATTGGCTTGGATTCAGAGTGAGAAACTCTATACAAATATGCAACCTAAGTTGTATGAAAATTAATAGAAATTTCTGTAAAATTCTTTAAAGCTTTTCAGCAATAGAATTTTAGAGGGAGTTTGGTTCATCCAAAAATCCCCAAATTTTACCGGAATGTGCTTTAGGATGTTTGCAAACTCCTGTAAACGTTTCAGCTCGTTTGGAGTTGATTTAGTTAGAATAATCGGATTTCAAGTTTCTGTGTTCAAATGAATACAGAAACAATTTCAGAGAATTTCCAAAATTTGGAAGTTCAGTTCTGGGCAGTTCTTAGCTCCAAAAACCCTAGGAAAATTCATGCGCTCTCCCTGAGCTATGTATGAAATTTTAGTTCACTTTAAATTGCATGACAATGCAAATTTGTTCAGAATTAATTCCCTTTTGCCTAAATTCTTAGGGAATTGTTCTGAGTGATCTACTCAGTGAAAAATCCTAAATTTTGGTCCAGCTGACCTTCTTGTGACAAGGAACTCACAAGAAGATTTTCAGCTCCATTGGAGCCCTGGATCAATAATGTTCTGTTCAACTTCATTAAGTGATCACCACCCAAGTGATGAACCCCACTTATACTTGATCATAGTACTTTAACCCAAACCCAAACAACTAGCACCAGTGCCATTTTAAATTCTTAAACAGGGTTCCAGTTTTAAACTTGTCTTTAGAACTTGTTAACAAAAGTTTTATAATTAAACATGTATGCATATTCATAACATCTAGTGATTAAACATGGAAAAGTAAAGGAGAAGTTAAGCTTGGATCAAGGAGCAAGAAGAGCAGATATTAAGCTTCAAGTCATCAGCAACTAACTTCATAATTATCTGACTTTAGTCAACTGCAAAACCAAGGCATGCTCCATGTAAGGGCCTCAGTTTTGGACACCCATTTATAGTGTTCATCTCCACACCACACACCTCATTTGAGGAAGAATGATGAACACAAATGAAGAGCAAGTAACAATTATCAACATGCTCATTAGGGAACAAACTTACACATTGCAAAAGTGGTGTTTCCCACATGTGATATAGATGGGCTGGACATATGAAAACTCCTACACTTTGCTAAGAATGTCCATGCCAAGTTTCACCCAAATTCAAAACCTTTTTGAGGTCATTTTGGGTATAGATAGGAGGAGGGCAGTTTGAAACCATATTCAAATTCAAACTGTTTTCACCCACTGAATTTAAAAGTGGAAGGCATATTCTCACTCAGCACATTTTTGTGAGCTCCCACACCAAGTTTCACTCTATTTGGAGTTAATCTTGACATGAGCTAAGGGGGAGAAATTCAAACTTGAATTTCAAACTGAACTTATGCTGAAATTCATTCAAACCAAACCTCATTTGAACTTTGATCAATTCAAATGGCTCATGGGTGAATAATTTGAATTGCCAAGGGTAGTATAGGGTTCACTGTTTACCACAGCTGTTAGGAGTAAATTTCAGAGGTTAAAAGGAGGGGTGGGACCCACATGTCAGCCTCTGCCTCAATACAAACCGACTGAAACACAGTTCAGTCGGTTCCCGGCTGCTGTGCGCGCGCGCCACCGAAGGGGGCAGCCGGCGCCAGCTCCTGCTGCGCGCCCCAAGCCGGAGACCAGCCGCTGGGCTATTTATTCCCTCCCCGGCGTGCTCCGATCACTCACTTCCCGGGCTGCCGACGTGCACGATCCATTTCTCCACTGCCATCACCGCCGCTCGAGCTCCCGCTCGATCAAGCCGATCGCAGCTCCCTCCTTCCACTCCAGGGTCCCAGCAAGGTACTAGAGACCTTCCTCCATCCTCCCCATTGCTAGAAGTCGATTGAAACCAAGTGCTATCGGCTGTGCCGAAAGATAAAAATCGGAACTGGAAACCGCCGCACCTCGGGCTCTTGTGGACAGCCCAACCTGGGCGTTGTCACGCCCGAGCCAAGGCACCCTTGGACGCGCAAGTGACCGGTGCTGCTCATCCCCGAGCCACAGCTCGAGTGGTTGCTCACCGGCGGCGAATTTCCACTTTTCCCCTTTCTGTGTGCAGAACGACCTTCGGGTACGATTCTGTGTAATTCGTGCTCTAGAAAGGATTAGAGGGCCTTAGGCCACTCCCACACGAGCTAGACACGGTAACGCACAAGTTGCCTTCACAACTCTGGGCCGGAGAACCTCTGTGCCCGGCGTAATTCAAGGTCTACTAATGGCGGAACAAACGGGGGGTGTCGGGCGCACGGTGAGGACCTATTTCGGGCCTTCCCCGAGCTGCCTCGAGCTCATGTCGACCTTCTCTGAGGTCCACTGATGCTCCCCGACCGATTTCCCAAGTAGCTGAGGTACTAGGCGAGTCAGCCGACATGGCCGAAGTCGTTCCGAGATGGCGGCTCGTCGCCGACCATGCTCCGGCCGTTGTCATGAGCAGCTGGCCCTCGGGTCAGGTTTCCCAAGTAAAAGTAGGCAGGGGCGGCCACAATCAAGAAGTTTGGAGCTGTACAGCAGCCGGCGGCGAGCTCTCCGGCGAGGTCCCTCGGCGGCGGGGCGCGGGTGTCGCGAGGTTGAAGAAGGGGGTGGACCCCAGCTGTCAGCGGCCGATATTTTGAATCGGGATCCGGCTGCGGCCGGGATCGGGTGTGCTGGCGCGCAAAAGCCTTGTGGGCCGCGGTGTGCTGTCGCTTCGGCATGCGACGCGTGTCCCCTGGGCCCACGCGCGAGTTTAAACTTTTCCCCGATTTTCAGATTTCCTTCAAACTTCAAATCCTTATAACTTTGGCTAGAAAGCTCCAAATTGAGTGAACCAAATTCTGCTGGATTCAGCTCTCGGAGTACTTTCCAGAAAATCAAGTTTCACTCCATGAAATTCCTTATTTCTCCAGAATTAATTCCTTAAAGTTTAAACTGTTAGGAATTTTAACTGGAGAATCCTTTGGAGGAAAATCCTGAAATTTTGCTGAGATGTTCACCAAAATATCCTTGAACTACCATAAAAATTTCAGATCCATTTGAGCTCATTTAGTCCACCTAATGGTGTGATTAGTAAAACTGTTCCAGAGAAAATAGGAAATGTTCAGAAACATTTTCAAAAATTTCTCTGAAATTGTTTAGCTCATATCTTTAGTTAGAGACTTCCAAATTAAGTGAGACCAACTCCATTAGAACCCTCTAAAAATCTAGTTTTCAGGAAGTCATAGTTTGTCTCATGAAAATTCCTAGAACACCCTAAGAGTTCCAATTAAGGTCAAGGACATAATTAGTTGTGGAGGGCTCAAATGAGCTTTGCTGCAACTAAAACTTGACCAAGTCTCTGTTTAGGTTGTAACCAAGCCACAGTAAAAGTTTCACAGTCATTAGGTCTATCTAGCAAAGGTTATAGACTTCACAACTTCAAACTTAATACAAGTGCATTAAATTAATACATGTATTGTTCTATCATGTAGTCGCTAAGGTCGAGGAGGAACCCGAAGTCCTAGACTTCGTTACTCCGGAGGAACAGCTAGCCTACGACCGAGAGCAGCAAGGCAAGCCCCGGTTTGCATTAACCTTTTTACAAATGTTTATTGTTTTGAGCACATCTTTGAATATTGTTCTTTGCATTAGAGTCTTGATTGGAAACCCAACTGCATAGCCAAGAAAACCATGGGTTGGGTTTAGGATTGAAAACCTCGTTAGCCACTGCATTGCTAAGATAGAGTAGGATTCGGTACAAGTCGAGTAGTTGGAACTACTCGCGAGAATAGGCTAGAGGCACATTGCTCGGGTAGAGATAGCACATGATACACATGGCAAGAAAATGAGACCGAGCGGAGAGTAAGGGCAGCAGGACTTTGGGGCCTGTGTGCTGTAGCTCCGCTTGTGTCGATTGAGGACCGAGCCGTGTGCGGGCCTGTTGAACAAGCTAGAACAGTACCGAAGACCTACCGGCTATATGGGAACCGGGAAACTGATGTAACTCGGGTAGCTGGGTATTGAGGCATTGCCCATCGTTCAGAGGGTAGGTTGAGAGCTCGAGGTGTAAATCAGCTGGCGGCACGGAGATGCGCGTGCAGGGACCTCTTGCTCGGGACGATGGGACCGGTTCAATATTTGGCTAACGGGTGAAAGGTAGTCGCGTACGGCGTCCGTGATGGTTGTTGTAGGCAACATCGAGTACGGGCGTACGTGACGGGTTGTTCGGGTAACCCTGCAGGTGTAAATCGATTATAATCGCCGTCCCTCGCGGTCAGTGAGTACCAGTTGTTCACTGTACCGTGACGTAGAAAGAACAGGCTAGTTACATGATAAAATGTTGCTGATTGAAAGCTGGACATTGATTGTTAATGATATGCTGTAGCTTAGTGCTAACTAAAGTTCTTTTCAACTTTGGGCAAAGTACATGAGAGAAATGCGTTTCTTGTTTGATTGCGGCTCTCTCATGTACCTTCGCGTAAGGTTCTCCACAACCTGCTGCTAAAACTTGAAAGTAAGGTTCTACTGATTAGGCGAGTCCTTGCAAATGATTTTACCTCATGTAACCCATTACCCTCATGTAGAAGTTCCATGTTTAGGTGAGACGGGTCAGACTTGCTGAGCCTTCGTGCTCACTGCTTGTGTTTGAAGCTTTTGCAGGGTTCTATGAGGAAGGGACTCCCGAAGAGGAGACGGAACCCCAGGAGGGGAACCCCGTCGAGTGGGAGTCGTGCACGCCGCAGAGTTAGTGTGCGTGTGTGCTAGCAAGGACACGTTCAAGGGCTGAACGTGTACTTGATGCTTAGTCTACGCCCGTGAGTGTGGCCTAATCTTATTTTGATGTAAACATGTTCATATAACTGTTTATGTAATAAAACTTCCGCTTCCGCTTTGCACCTTTGACGTGTGTTATACGGTGCTGTGCAACGCAGCACCCCTCAGCGTGATCCTGGCTCGACAGGACCAATGGGGTCGTGTCAGCGTGGTATCAGAGCTCGCTTGAGGTTTAACACAGTACAAAGGTCTTCTTTTTTTCAAAAATCCAGTGAGGAACGAGTTAGTAGCCCGTATAAGGATGTTATTAGCATATAGAAAGTGGCATATTAACCTATTTGTTATGTCGGAAAATCGTGCATCTCGGGACGTTTATGTCTTGGGGGGTGCACGTAAGCGCTGTCCACCAGTGCGCACAAGCTGAAGGGTGGAGCCCCACGGGTGGCAGGTAACCCGACCCGCTTTGATATCCTCTACGACTCTTCATGTCGTTTGGGGTATTCGAGCAACGTCTGTCCCTGGCGTGCGTGGTGCAATATGGGAGACCCCGTCACGTGGCCTAAAACGTGAACACATAACTCAAGGCGTGTTTGGCTTGAGAACATCCGGGCGAGTGATGACGGCCGGATGTACCAACTGTATGGATTCCGGGCTCGGTGTGCAGCCGAGCCTGATGATTGTTTGAGTTTCTGCAGGTAGCCTTACCACGAAACGGTAGACGTGTAGCATCCATGTGCGAGTGACGAGTAGTGCCACTAAACTAACGAAGCCGGCTAAGTCCGGTATAGGTTTTTTCTTTGTGAGGACGTAGTACCGATATAAGCTGGTGACGCATCGACGTCACACCCAACTAAATGAACAACTTCATTTAAAAACTTGAAGGTTTTGATCCAAAGAAGTAAAACTTGATGTAACTCCTTCCCTTGAACAGGATATTCAAAGCTAATAAGTTTTCAACTTATAGGATGTTAAGGACAGAGCACTCTGTTTTCAGCTGAATCAAGGCTGAAGATAATCAGAGGTTAGAGGTCAAGTTCTTTCGAGGCTGGGGTCGTATGATACATTTCTGGAAAGCTTTGGAAGAGCTTTAAAACTTTTCTGTTGAGGTCCAGAGGTGTTTCATCCCTTAACCACTCGAAAAATGCAGTAGAGTTGAAACTGTCCAGAAAACAGGACAGAGCAAAGACTCTCTGTAGACTCTCTGTAAAATTAAGCATAACTTCCTGCATAAAAATCCAAAAATAGAAAATGAGGTAGTTCTGGAAATCTTATGATATGGGTTACAACTTTGTAACAGAAAGTTTTGTCAGATTAGGAACAGCATTAACTGGGATTCTTGGATCAAATCAGTACCTAAAGCAGGGAGGTGCTGTCCAATTGTTCCCAGAAATTCTGTTAACTTTGACATCCCATAACTTGTGAACCAGGACAGATCTTAGGCCAACCAAATACTTTCTGGAAAGATATTGAAGTTAACTTTAACTTTGATATTGAGCTCCAGGACTGGTTTTGCTTTTAACCTGGCCTAAATCAGATTGATATGGAAACTGGTCATGGCTGTCATGGGAACAGCAGATCAGCAGTCAAATTTGTTTAAAAATTTGAACTATGTTTCCAAGTTTTAGGGGTTCAATGACATATCTTATGTTATAACTCAATGGTTTACTGTTTAAATAAATATTTGACATTTCTCAAATATATTTTTACAGATGGCAGCAGATAAACGGTTGGAGAACGGGTGGGTAGTTTCCCACTGCTCTGACCGTAGCGGCTACCCGGAAGCATTGTGGCAAATGCTCCAATATTTCGGGTACAACCAGATGCCGCAATACTTCGCCAAGGAAGAAGGCGAAGAGGGGAACAAAACGTGGACGATCCATGTCGAGGTTCCCGCAGGACCTACGCCACCGGGTTGGGTGCCATTCACCGTCACGGTGAGAGGAAGACAACCGGAAGGGATGTGGCAAGTGGCAGCCCGTGACACTATGTCACGTTTCTGCCAACTACACGTGCAGGCTATGGAGGGAACTCCATACGCACTCGTTCCGGTGGAGGGACGAGCTCAGCATGTGTGGGGAGAGAGGTACCTGGAGGCAACAGACCCGATTTGCCCAGGGTACAACCCCGCGGAGGCAAATCTCAGTCTCCAAATGAGGGCGGGAAACGCTGTGATGAACAGCCAAGCTGTTCATACGGAGCATCTCGCCACCAAGCTCAAGGAGAGCACAAGCCGTGGAGATCATTTCGAGAGTGCTCACAGTGCACTCCGCAATGTGCTCCTTCCGACGATCAAGCGACTGAATGAACAACACAATCAGTTGCGTCGTCTGAAGAAGGCAAAGAAGAAGAGCCGTGTTGACATCGCGGCGTTGCAAGAGCTGGTGCAGACCCTAACCCAGCAGAATGCGGACCTTGCTCAAGAGCGGGACGACGCTATTGAGGAAGGACAAGGCTGGGAAGAGGACTACAACCAGGCTATGGACGAGGTGCATGCATTGCAGGACCTCGTGCCCCCGGTGTTAGGCATACCGGTGGTCTTGGGTCTTCCAGCCATGGGAGAGCCCGGAATGGGAGAAGAGGTGGTAGATCCAGAGCCACCAGCTGAGGTACCGGAGGAGGACGACCCACAGGAGGTCGAGTTCTACTCCGAGTAGGGGGTTACGGTTGCCAAGTAGGGCAGCTAGGGTAGCGTAACCCAACTTTTGTAATCGGTGACATGTCGTGTAGACAGTAGCATATGTATAGGTAGTGACGACATGAGCACGACTTCTCGGAGGTCCGAGAATAATGTATCTTGTATAAAGTTTATGCTTTATCAATATATGTGAATGTTGTGCAAGATAATCATGCGTCGCTTCAATACCACTGCTGTTTATGGAATTTTGAGTAAGACATGTGCTAATTACTGCTGTGCTGAATTTCAGAATGACGCGTACTCGTGCCAACCCTGACGTTGGGGGTACCAGTCAAGGGGGAGAGACCTCCCAACCACCTCCCGAGGACTCCTCGGGACAGCAGCAGCAACAGCAACAGCAAACACCGCCACCGCCACTGCCAACGGTTACATTGGCCGACATTGTCGCGGCAATGGCGGGTTCACATCAGCAGCACACAGAGCTGCTGCAAACGTTAATTGCGAATACGTCTCGCCCAGAGAGACGTCAAGATCGTGAGGAGCGCCAACAGAGCTCCTACTCTGACTTCCTGGCGACTCATCCCCCTGTATTCTCAAGGGCGGATGAACCACTTGACGCGGACAACTGGCTCCGCGCCATAGAGATGAAATTCGGGCTGCTCCAAATCAGCGAGCAGCGCAAGACTCAGTTCGCGGTCCAGCAGCTCCAAGGATCCGCGAGCGCGTGGTGGGCCAACTTCTGTGCTTCACAGCCCACCGACCGAGCGATGACCTGGGCGGAGTTCCGGACGGCCTTCAGGGCCTATCATATACCGCCCGGTTTGATGAAGAGGAAGACGCAGGAGTTCCTACACCTGCAACAAGGGAGCCGAAACGCGCTGGAATATTCCAGGGCGTTCAACGATCTCACGCTCTACGCGTCGTATCACGCGGATACCGACGAGAAGCGGCGAGACCACTTCTACCAGGGGCTTAACCCGCTCCTGAAGGACAAATTGGCGATGTTCAATCGCGGCAGCCTCAACGACATCATTGATGCTGCGATTGTTCAGGAAGACTCCGGCAAGGAGTTGGCGGCGGCAGAGCGAAAGCGAAGCGCGCCGCAAAGCAGCGGAGAAGGAGGTGGTCCTTCTCAGAAGTTTCGGATGGTGAATCGCCCACCATCAGGTCCACGCTGGCAGCCACCACAGCGGTCGATGCCGTTCCGCGGTCGGCCGTACTCTTCACCGGCATTCCGGCCGGCACTGCCAGTACCACCGCAACAACAGCAGCAGCAGCGGGCGATGCCGCGTGCGTTTGCACCTCCGCAACGCATGCCGGGCTTTCGTCCATCAAGAACTCCACCAGCAGCGGCCACATGTTACAAGTGTGGTCTTCCAGGACACTTCGCGAGCAGTTGCCCGGAGAGGCAAGGCGGTGGAGTAGCACCACCGTTTCCGGGGAGGAATCAACCCCGGAACCCTACTAATGCGCGGCGGGCAAACCCTAGGCCCGGCACTGTCCACCAGCTTGCCATTGAGGACGTGCCGGAGGGCGAGCCCATCCTTGCGGGTATGTTCCAACTCCACCAGCATCCCGCTATAGTACTATTTGATTCAGGCGCCACGCATAATTTTATTAGCCAAGCTTTCATTGCTAAACACAGCTTGCCAATACTCCCCACCGATAGTCCATATTTAATTTGTTCACCGGGTGGGAAGATTTCAGCAAGCGTAATGGTCTCCAAAGCACCATTATGCTTAGCGGGTAGAGTGTACCCCACGTCTCTCATTATCTTAGAGGGACAGAAGGTCGATGTCATCCTAGGGATGTCGTGGTTAACCCGCCACGGCGCTGTTTTAGACACCGTCCTTCGAGTCGTGCACTTAAACTCAGAAGTGCACGGTTCTCACTCATTATTTCTGGACAGTCCAGAAATAAAACTTCCAAGTGTCTACCAAGCCACAACCATCAGATTGGAAGACATTCCAGTGGTCCGAGAGTTCCCGGATGTATTCCCGGACGATTTGCCGGGGATGCCACCCGATAGAGAGGTGGAGTTCAAGATTGAACTTGCACCGGGAACCATGCCAATATCCCGAAGGCCGTACAAGATGGCACCCAAGGAGTTGGCTGAACTGAAGACTCAGCTCACGGACCTTCTGGAGAAGGGTTTTATTAGGTCGAGCTCCTCACCATGGGGATGTTCAGCATTATTTGTCAAGAAGAAGGATGAGACGCTGCGGCTTTGCGTGGACTACCGTCCATTAAATGCCGTAACCATCAAGAACAAGTACCCGTTACCACGGATCGACATGTTGTTTGATCAGTTGGTCGAAGCGATGATCTTTTCCAAGATGGATTTAAGATCCGGGTACCATCAGATTAAGATAAGGGCGGAGGACATTCCAAAGACAGCTTTCTCGACAAGGTACGGACTTTATGAGTACCTGGTCATGTCCTTCGGCCTCACCAATGCTCCAGCTCACTTCATGTACTTAATGAACTCGGTGTTCATGCCGGAGCTGGACAAGTTTGTCGTGGTCTTCATCGACGACATCCTGGTATACTCCAAGTCGGAGGAAGATCACAAGAAACATCTGCGTATAGTCTTGCAACGGCTGCGGGATCACAAGTTATACGCAAAGTTCAGCAAATGCGAGTTTTGGATATCGCAAGTGCCTTTCCTCGGGCATATCATCTCAGCGGAGGGTATCGCTGTGGACCCGAGCAAGATCACGCAAGTGCTGAATTGGAAATCCCTGAGAACTGTTCATGAGGTACGGAGTTTCCTCGGACTCGCGGGATATTATCGGAGGTTCATTCCGAACTTCTCGAAGATTGCCAAGCCAATGACAGAGCTGCTGAAGAAGGCTACCAAATATGTTTGGAGTCCAGCATGTGAAGCAGCATTCAAGGCTTTAGTCAAGCACCTGACATCAGCACCGGTTTTGGCGCAGCCAGACACAACAAAACCGTTTGATGTGTACTGCGATGCATCCGGCATTGGGCTCGGATGTGTGCTGATGCAAGACCGAAGAGTGGTCGCGTATGGATCACGGCAGCTTAGGAACCATGAGCAAAATTATCCAACTCACGATTTGGAGCTCGCTGCCGTGGTACTTGCACTGAAGATGTGGAGGCACTACCTACTCGGTAACCTTGTGCATTTATATACCGACCACAAAAGCCTCAAGTACATATTCACTCAGAAGGAGTTGAACATGAGGCAACGAAGATGGTTAGAACTGATAAAGGATTATGAGATAGAGATCCATTATCATCCGGGAAAGGCAAACGTTGTGGCAGATGCGCTGAGCCGCAAGTCACACGTCAATAATCTCACCATCACACCGTTGGATGAGAGCGAACCACCACTACATGTGATTCCACACGGAGCTCTCTACAACCTAGCTTTGATCCCCACCATCCGTGAAGAGATAGCGGCAGCCCAGAAGAATGACAAGGGCATGTCACATTTGCGGAGACGTGTAGATAGTGGGGAATTAAAATGTTTCCGGAAGGACGGAGACGGCGTCCTATGGTTCAAGAACCGGATCGTCGTACCCCGAAACCCGGAGTTACGGAAGAAAATCTTTGATGAGGCTCACTTATCAAAGTTTTCTATTCACCCCGGCAGCAACAAAATGTATCAAGAACTCAGAAGAAAGTTTTGGTGGACACGGATGAAGCGAGAGACTGCAAAATACGTGTCCGAGTGTGATACATGTCGAAGGGTGAAGGCAGACCACATGCGGAAACCGGGACTGCTGCAACCGCTGGGCATTCCTGCCTGGAAGTGGGAGGACGTGAGCATGGATTTCGTCGTCGGTTTACCCACCACCTTACAGAAACATGATTCTGTATGGGTAATCGTCGATCGGCTCACCAAGGTTGCCCATTTCATCCCGGTCAACACCAATTACAACGCCAAGAAGTACGCTGAACTGTACATCTCACGGATCCTATGCTTATACGGCGTACCCCGTACCATCGTATCGGACCGGGGCACTTTATTTGTGTCCCGTTTTTGGGAGCAGCTACACACTGCCTTGGGGACGAAGCTGATCCGTAGTTCAGCCTACCACCCGCAGACGGATGGGCAAACTGAGCGGGTAAATCAAATCCTAGAAGACATGCTACGAGCTTGCGCTATCGACCACGGCAAGAATTGGGATGATCACTTGCCGTTAGCCGAGTTCTCGTACAACAATGGGTACCAAGCCAGCATCAAGATGGCGCCCTACGAGGCGCTATACGGAAGAAAATGCCGCACACCATTGAACTGGTGTGAGTCTGGCGAAAGGGGTTACCTTCGGGATTGACCTTGTCAACAACGCGGAAGAAAAGGTTCGACTAATTCAAGCGAACCTAAAAGCCGCTCAATCCCGTCAGAAACAGTATGCGGACCGGAGAAGGCGCCCATTACAATTCGAAGTTGGGGACCACGTATATCTACGAGTGTCTCCAATGAAGGGCGTAAACAGATTTGGGGTGAGAGGAAAGTTGGCACCCCGATTCATCGGTCTATTCCCGATTACCGAAAGATGTGGATCGGTAGCATACCGGCTGAAATTACCAGAAGCACTTTCCGGTGTGCACGACGTCGTTCACGTGTCCCAGCTGAGGAAGTGTCTCAAGCTATCAACTACCGTTCAGCTGGAAGACATTGAAGAACTGCAACCGGATCTCACCTATCGAGAGGAACCGGTGCAGGTTATTGATGAGAAGGCCCGAACCACACGCAACCGTACGTTGTGGTTCTACAAGGTTCTATGGAGTAATCACTCCATGGACGAAGCGACATGGGAGAGCGAAGAATTCCTTCGCACTAACTACCCCGACTTTTTCACGTCGCATATTCGGTAATGTTCCACCGTCCTCTCTCTCATTTTCACCGTATAATCTCGGGACGAGATTCTTTTAAGGGGGGAGGAATGTAAGGGCCTCAGTTTTGGACACCCATTTGTAGTGTTCATCTCCACACCACACACCTCATTTGAGGAAGAATGATGAACACAAATGAAGAGCAAGTAACAATTATCAACATGCTCATTAGGGAACAAACTTACACATTGCAAAAGTGGTGTTTCCCACATGTGATATAGATGGGCTGGACATATGAAAACTCCTACACTTTGCTAAGAATGTCCATGCCAAGTTTCACCCAAATTCAAAACCTTTTTGAGGTCATTTTGGGTATAGATAGGAGGAGGGCAGTTTGAAACCATATTCAAATTCAAACTGTTTTCACCCACTGAATTTAAAAGTGGAAGGCATATTCTCACTCAGCACATTTTTGTGAGCTCCCACACCAAGTTTCACTCCATTTGGAGTTAATCTTGACATGAGCTAAGGGGGAGAAATTCAAACTTTATTTGAATTTCAAACTGAACTTATGCTGAAATTCATTCAAACCAAACCTCATTTGAACTTTGATCAATTCAAATGGCTCATGGGTGAATAATTTGAATTGCCAAGGGTAGTATAGGGTTCACTGTTTACCACAGCTGTTAGGAGTAAATTTCAGAGGTTAAAAGGAGGGGTGGGACCCACATGTCAGCCTCTGCCTCAATACAAACCGACTGAAACACAGTTCAGTCGGCTCCCGGCTGCTGTGCGCGCGCGCCACCGAAGGGGGCAGCCGGCGCCAGCTCCTGCTGCGCGCCCCAAGCCGGAGACCAGCCGCTGGGCTATTTATTCCCTCCCCGGTGTGCTCCGATCACTCACTTCCCGGGCTGCCGACGTGCACGATCCATTTCTCCACTGCCATCACCGCCGCTCGAGCTCCCGCTCGATCAAGCCGATCGCAGCTCCCTCCTTCCACTCCAGGGTCCCAGCAAGGTACTAGAGACCTTCCTCCATCCTCCCCATTGCTAGAAGTCGATTGAAACCAAGTGCTATCGGCTGTGCCAAAAGATAAAAATCGGAACTGGAAACCGCCGCACCTCGGGCTCTTGTGGACAGCCCAACCTGGGTGTTGTCACGCCCGAGCCAAGGCACCCTTGGACGCGCAAGTGACCGGTGCTGCTCATCCCCGAGCCACAGCTCGAGTGGTTGCTCACCGGCGGCGAATTTCCACTTTTCCCCTTTCTGTGTGCAGAACGACCTTCGGGTACGATTCTGTGTAATTCGTGCTCTAGAAAGGATTAGAGGGCCTTAGGCCACTCCCACACGAGCTAGACACGGTAACGCACAAGTTGCCTTCACAACTCTGGGCCGGAGAACCTCTGTGCCCAGCGTAATTCAAGGTCTACTAATGGCGGAACGAACGGGGGGTGTCGGGCGCACGGTGAGGACCTATTTCGGGCCTTCCCCGAGCTGCCTCGAGCTCATGTCGACCTTCTCTGAGGTCCACTGATGCTCCCCGACCGATTTCCCAAGTAGCTGAGGTACTAGGCGAGTCAGCCGACATGGCCGAAGTCGTTCCGAGATGGCGGCTCGTCGCCGACCATGCTCCGGCCGTTGTCATGAGCAGCTGGCCCTCGGGTCAGGTTTCCCAAGTAAAAGTAGGCAGGGGCGGCCACAATCAAGAAGTTTGGAGCTGTACAGCAGCCGGCGGCGAGCTCTCCGGCGAGGTCCCTCGGCGGCGGGGCGCGGGTGTCGCGAGGTTGAAGAAGGGGGTGGACCCCAGCTGTCAGCGGCCGATATTTTGAATCGGGATCCGGCTGCGGCCGGGATCGGGTGTGCTGGCGCGCAAAAGCCTTGTGGGCCGCGGTGTGCTGTCGCTTCGGCGTGCGACGCGTGTCCCCTGGGCCCACGCGCGAGTTTAAACTTTTCCCCGATTTTCAGATTTCCTTCAAACTTCAAATCCTTATAACTTTGGCTAGAAAGCTCCAAATTGCGTGAACCAAATTCTGCTGGATTCAGCTCTCGGAGTACTTTCCAGAAAATCAAGTTTCACTCCATGAAATTCCTTATTTCTCCAGAATTAATTCCTTAAAGTTTAAACTGTTAGGAATTTTAACTGGAGAATCCTTTGGAGGAAAATCCTGAAATTTTGCTGAGATGTTCACCAAAATATCCTTGAACTACCTTAAAAATTTCAGATCCATTTGAGCTCATTTAGTCCACCTAATGGTGTGATTAGTAAAACTGTTCCAGAGAAAATAGGAAATGTTCAGAAACATTTTCAAAAATTTCTCTGAAATTGTTTAGCTCATATCTTTAGTTAGAGACTTC
This sequence comes from Neostapfia colusana, assembly GCA_030760725.1. Taxonomy (NCBI): domain Eukaryota; kingdom Viridiplantae; phylum Streptophyta; class Magnoliopsida; order Poales; family Poaceae; genus Neostapfia; species Neostapfia colusana. Next base: position 27,501,449 of record JASWHV010000011.1, read on the forward strand.
CAAATTAAGTGAGACCAACTCCATTAGAACCCTCTAAAAATCTAGTTTTCAGGAAGTCATAGTTTGTCTCATGAAAATTCCTAGAACACCCTAAGAGTTCCAATTAAGGTCAAGGACATAATTAGTTGTGGAGGGCTCAAATGAGCTTTGCTGCAACTAAAACATGACCAAGTCTCTGTTTAGGTTGTAACCAAGCCACAGTAAAAGTTTCACAGTCATTAGGTCTATCTAGCAAAGGTTATAGACTTCACAACTTCAAACTTAATACAAGTGCATTAAATTAATACATGTATTGTTCTATCATGTAGTCGCTAAGGTCGAGGAGGAACCCGAAGTCCTAGACTTCATTACTCCGGAGGAACAGCTAGCCTACGACCAAGAGCAGCAAGGCAAGCCCCGGTTTGCATTAACCTTTTTACAAATGTTTATTGTTTTGAGCACATCTTTGAATATTGTTCTTTGCATTAGAGTCTTGATTGGAAACCCAACTGCATAGCCAAGAAAACCATGGGTTGGGTTTAGGATTGAAAACCTCGTTAGCCACTGCATTGCTAAGATAGAGTAGGATTCGGTACAAGTCGAGTAGTTGGAACTACTCGCGAGAATAGGCTAGAGGCACATTGCTCGGGTAGAGATAGCACATGATACACATGGCAAGAAAATGAGACCGAGCGGAGAGTAAGGGCAGCAGGACTTTGGGGCCTGTGTGCTGTAGCTCCGCTTGTGTCGATTGAGGACCGAGCCGTGTGCGGGCCTGTTGAACAAGCTAGAACAGTACCGAAGACCTACCGGCTATATGGGAACCGGGAAACTGATGTAACTCGGGTAGCTGGGTATTGAGGCATTGCCCGTCGTTCAGAGGGTAGGTTGAGAGCTCGAGGTGTAAATCAGCTGGCGGCACGGAGATGCGCGTGCAGGGACCTCTTGCTCGGGACGATGGGACCGGTTCAATATTTGTCTAACGGGTGAAAGGTAGTCGCGTACGGCGTCCGTGATGGTTGTTGTAGGCAACATCGAGTACGGGCGTACGTGACGGGTTGTTCGGGTAACCCTGCAGGTGTAAATCGATTATAATCGCCGTCCCTCGCGGTCAGTGAGTACCACTTGTTCACTGTACCGTGACGTAGAAAGAACAGACTAGTTACATGATAAAATGTTGCTGATTGAAAGCTGGACATTGATTGTTAATGATATGCTGTAGCTTAGTGCTAACTAAAGTTCTTTTCAACTTTGGGCAAAGTACATGAGAGAAATGCGTTTCTTGTTTGATTGCGGCTCTCTCATGTACCTTCGCGTAAGGTTCTCCACAACCTGCTGCTAAAACTTGAAAGTAAGGTTCTACTGATTAGGCGAGTCCTTGCAAATGATTTTACCTCATGTAACCCATTACCCTCATGTAGAAGTTCCATGTTTAGGTGAGACGGGTCAGACTTGCTGAGCCTTCGTGCTCACTGCTTGTGTTTGAAGCTTTTGCAGGGTTCTATAAGGAAGGGACTCCCGAAGAGGAGACGGAACCCCAGGAGGGGAACCCCGTCGAGTGGGAGTCGTGCACGCCGCAGAGTTAGTGTGCGTGTGTGCTAGCAAGGACACGTTCAAGGGCTGAACGTGTACTTGATGCTTAGTCTACGCCCGTGAGTGTGGACTAATCTTATTTTGATGTAAACATGTTCATATAACTGTTTATGTAATAAAACTTCCGCTTCCGCTTTGCACCTTTGACGTGTGTTATACGGTGCTGTGCAACGCAGCACCCCTCAGCGTGATCCTGGCTCGACAGGACCAATGGGGTCGTGTCACTCCAGTTTGCATTTAAGCTATTTATAAAATTTCTTACTTTGTTCACAATTATGGTGTAGAGTTTGTATGTGCATTAGGTTAAGGATGTTTTACACTCCAAATGCATGACCAAATGAACCCTGGAGTTAAGGGTAGAAAAGGGTCACCGCTGTAGAATAATGCCATGCTAAATAGCTTAGGACATCCGGTAGAAGTCGAGTAGACGGAATCTACTCACGAGTTATAGTCGGGATTACATGGGTGTAGATGGAAAAGAGGCAAATTAAATTTTATATTTATAAAAGATGAGACCGGGCAGGATGGTTAGGCAGCGACAAGACGAGGTCTTGGTCAAGTAGCTCTGCCTGTGTCGGTTAAGGACCGATGCGTGTGCAGCACCCATGAGCAAGTATTGAGTTGTGTACCAGATGCTTACTGCTATATGGGAACCAGGAAACCGATGTACCAGATTCACTGGATTGTAGAGGCATACTGCATTGTCTTGTTAGACCTATGAGCCCGAGACGGCGCGACCGGTTCTACAGTCTAGTGTCCTGAAAAAGGTTGCCGCATACGACGTAATGAAGGATGCCAGATTTGGGTCTTCAGAGGCGGGCGTATGTGTCGAGTTATCCGGGTAGTATTTGATTCGAATCACCGTCCCTCGCGGTTATTGAGTACCGCTTGCCCACTGTGTTGTGACGTAGTAAGCAAGTTGTGTGGAAACAGTTTGCAAAGTAAAGTTATTTTCCACCTTGGGACAGTTACATGGGAATGAAGTGTTTCTTGTTTGATTGTGGAGTTCCAATGTTGCTGGGTGCAAGGTCACTACTATTATGGCTAAAATCTGAAAGTTAAGGATGAGCTCGTAGGCGAGTCTTTTCACAAATTACAGGATTAGGTCTTAAGTTACCCTCATGTAGAGTTGCATGCCTTAGGAGAGACGGTTAAGTCTTGCTGAGCCTTTGTGTTCACTCTTGCTATATGAGTGGTTTTGCAGGTTAACCCGACGCTATACAGAAAGTTGTCCGGTGAGACTCGGAGAGTTCCGAGTCATGTTACACATGGAGAACCTAGCCGCTGCCATGTCTTCGTGTTGCTAGCGAGAGAAGTCCGCGGGCTGGACCTGTTCTCGGGTGCTTCGTAGTTATTCGACGTGAGCTGTTTATAGACTTCCGCTGTAGCTATTTTATGTCAATTATTTGCAAAGAACAATTGTAGGCTTCCGCTTTTGATTTATGTAATTCAGTGTTCCTTATATGTGTGCTGTTGGGTGCCGCATAACACGGCACCACCCAATGCGATTCACGGGTGAGGTGCCCCGTCCCCGTGATCGGGATGGCAGGCCCTCTCACTTTGCTTTTCAATGTCTTGTTGTAGTTTAGAGCCAATTAAAGTTCCTTTCAACTTCGGGCAAAGTACATGAGAGAAATGCGTTTCTTGTTTGATTGCAGCTCTCTCATGTGCCTTAGCGTAAGGTTCTCCACAACCTGCTGCTAAAACTTGGAAGTAAAGTTCCACTAATTAAGCGAGTCCTTTGCAACTTATTTTACCTAATGTACCTATCACCCTTCATGTAGAAGTTTCATGTATAGGAGAGACGGCTCAGTCTTGCTGAGCTATCGTGCTCGCTGCTTGTGTTTGAAGCTTTTGCAAGGGTATATGCGGAAGGGACTCCCGAGGAGGAGACGGAACCCCAGGAGGGGAACCCCGTCGAGTGGGAGTCATGCACGCCACCGTGTTAGTGTGTGTGCGTGCTAGCGGGGACACGTTCGCGGGCTGAACGTGAACTCGATGCATAGTCTACGCCTGTTAGTGTAGACTGAACATATTTGTTGTAAAAGTGTTCATAAACTTGTTTATGTAATAAAACTTTGCTTCCGCTTTGTATCTTTGATGTGTGTTATCCAGTGCTGTGCAACACAGCACCCCTCAGCATGATCCTGGCTCGACAAGGACGTTGGGGCTGCGTCAGCGTGGTATCAGAGCTCGCTTGAGGCTTAACGCACTACAAAGGTCATCTTTTTCAAAAAATTGGTGAGGAACGAGTTAGTAGCCCATATAAGGATATTATTAGTATATAGAAAGTGGCATACTAACCTATTTTCTTATGTCGGAAAATCATGCATCTCGGGACGCTTTATGTCTTGGGGGTGCACGTAAGCGATGTCCACCAGTGCGCACAAGCTGAAGGGTAGAGCCCCACGGGTGGCAGGTAACCTGACCCGCTTTAATACCCTCTACGACTCTTCATATCGTTTGGGGTATTTGAGTAACGTCTGACCCTGGCGTGCTTTGGGCAATTTGGGAGACCCCGTCATGTGTTCAGTAACGTGAACACGTAGCTCAAGGCGTGTTTGTCTTGAGAACATCCGGGCGAGTGATGACGGCCGGGTGTACGAACTGTATGGATACCGGGCTCGGTGTGCAGCCGAGTCTGACGATTGTTTGAGTTATCTGCAGATAGTGTAACCACGAAACGGTAGACGTGTAGCATCCGTTTTCAAGAGACGTTTAGTGCCACTGAACTAACGAAGCCGGCTAAGTCCGGTACAGGTTTTTCTTTGTGAGGACGTGGTACCGTCATATGTCTTACGGTGCATCGCCATCGTACTACACTTTATAACTTCTTCCCTGTGAAGAAATCATTCATGACTAAATTTGAACTAAAAATGGAAGTTGGAAAACACATATTAGCTAATGAACTCTTTATTTGAACTAAGCTTCAAAGGGGAGAATAGATAGGCTTCTATTTTTCTCAAAAACAGAGTGCTCTGTTCTGGCAGAAATTTTTGCTTGAATTTGACAGAGCATAACTCTGAGTAGTTTTACCCAATGGAGGTGTATGATACAGTTCTGGAAAGGTTTTTAAGTACTCTACAACTTATTTGTAGTACTCCAGAGAAAAATAACACACCAAAGTGGTTGAATGTCCAGTTGAATGAAACTGTTCAGAAAACAGGACAGATGCAAACCTCCCTGTATGTTTCTGTATAACTCTTATAACTTTCTGTAGAAAAATCCCTAAGTAGCCTATGATATACCTTTGGAAAGGTTATGAAGTTTAGAACATTGTTGTAGTTCAAAGTTTGTTCAGATTCTTACTGTATTTGCATATACAACTGTGATAAAAATCAGCCACATACAAAGGGGATGCTGGCAAATTTTATCCAGGAATTCTGTCAACTTTGAAAAAATCATAACTTTTGGTACAGAAGCTATACAGAGGCATGCAATTACTCTTTGGAAAGATATTGATGTTAACTTTAACTTTGGTATACAACTTGACTTATGAAAATGCATTTAGCTGGATCAAAATCTAGATTTAGTGCATCAAGGTCTGATCTGTATAGAGAAAAGGGAAATGAGTGATATCGTACAGGCTAGTACAAGTTATGTGCCCCAACAGTACCGGATGGTGTTCCGAACGTCATTTGGTGAAATGCAGGTCCCTGTACGATTAACTCCCCAAAGGTTGATTACTGGTCAAGTACCATAACTTGCACCACCTCCAGAGCAGCAGCATCAGACGGTGGTTTGTGCTCCATCGCTGCAGCTATATGTATCTAGCTTGCACCCACAAGTTAGAGAAGAGCCAGAGAGGCATCCGTGCTTCATTTGTGATCGGACGGACCATTAGGCTAGGTATGGTATGGGGGAAATTCAAGGCTGCGGGTCATCATACTTTCAATGTGCAGACCCGTACCGATATCTGCAGAAAAGAGGGCAGACAAGGGGCAACATTCACTACACAGTGAGTGAAGATGTTCCAGAAGGAGAAGCCGTGTTAGCAGATATGTTTTCTCTGAATCGGCTACTGGTATTAATTCTCTTGGACTTAGGTGCCACACCTAGCTTTGTTAGTCAATCTTTTGTGTCTCAACATCAGCTCCAAACCACTTTTACAAAGAGGTAATACCTCATATCTTTGCCGGGGCAGCATTACAAGAAGTGATGTTGTTTTCCGAGCACCTCGTTGTTTGCGGGTTAGACTATAACCCACGACCTCCCTATTCTTGGGGTCTGAAGATCGACATTATTTTGGGGATGTCGTGGTTGAATTACCACAAAGCGGTTTACAACATCAGTTTTCAAACCGTTGAGCTCAAACTCCCCACGGCACGGTCTTCATACATTAGTTCTAGGCGCCAGTCGGCAACAGATTGCAATATTGAACCGCTCGGAAGCTGTTAAGATAGAGGATAGTCCGGTGGTATGTAAATTTCAGGAGCTGTTTCCCAATTGTTTACCGGGCATACCGCCCGAACGGGACGTAGAGTTCAAGATGGAACTTGCGCCGGGAACACCACCAAGTTGCGAAGGCCGTACAAATGGCACCCAATGAATGGGCATTGTGGAAGACACCGCTAAAAAAACCCTATGAGCAAAGATTTTATACGACTGAGTTGTCACCTTGGGGTTATTCAGCATTGTTTGCAAAGGAGAAGCATGGAACACTACAACCTTGTGTGGTGTTCATGTGCTTAACACTGTGACAATCAAGAACATGTACCCGTTACTACGGATCGACATGTTGTTTGATCAGTTGCTCAAAGCAAAGATATTTTCCATGATGGGCTTAAGAGCAGGGTACCATCAGATTGAGATATGGGCTGAGGAAAGACAGCTTTTCGATGAGGTAGGGGCTTTATGAGTACCTTGTCACGTTCCTTGGCCTCACCAATGCTCCAGCTCATTTCATGTATTTGATGAACTCGGTATTCATGCCGGAGCTGGACAAGTTTGTCGTGGTCTTCATCGACGACATATTGGTATATTCCAAGTCGGAGGAAGAACACAAGAAGCATCTGCGTATAGTCTTGCAACGGCTGCGGGATCACAAGCTATACGCGAAATTTAGCAAGTGCGAATTCTGTATATCGCAAGTGCCTTTTCTCGGGCATATTATTTCATCAGAGGGCATCGCTGTAGACCCGAGTAAAATCACACAAGTGCTGAATTGGAAATCCCCAAGAACTGTTCACGAGGTACGGAGTTTCCTTGGACTCGCGGAATATTATCGGAGGTTCATTCCGAACTTCTCAAAGATTGCCAAGCCTATGACAGAGTTGCTGAAGAAGGCTACCAAATATGTTTGGAGTCCAGTATGTGAAGCAGTGTTCAAGGCATTAGTGAAGGACCTAACATCAGCACCGGTTTTGGCGCAGCCAGACACAACAAAACCGTTCGATGTGTACTGTGATGCATCCGGCATTGGGCTCGGATGTGTGCTGATGCAAGACCGAAGGGTGGTCGCGTATGGATCACAGCAGATCAGAAACCATGAGCAGGATTATCCAACTCACTACTTGGAGCTCACTGCCGTGGTACTCGCTCTTAAAATGTGGAGGCACTACCTACTCGGTGACCTCATACATTTATACCGACCAAAAGAGCCTCAAGTACATATCCACTCAGAAAGAGTAGAACATGAGGCAGCAAAGATGGTTGGAGTTGATAAAGGATTACGAAATAGAGGTCCATTATCACCCTGGTGAGGCAAACGTAGTGGCGGATGCGCTGAGTCACAAGTCACACGTAAATAATCTGACCATCACGCCATTTAGAGAGAGCGAGCCACCATTACGTGTGATTCCATGTAGAGCTCTCTACAATTTAGCTTTTATCCCCAACATCCGTGAAGAAAGGGTAGCAGCCCAGAAACATGACAAGGGCATGTCATATTTGAGGAGACGTAATGACAGTGGGGATCTGAAATGTTTCCGGAAAGACGGAGACGGCGTCCTATGGTTCAAGGACCAGATTGTCGTACCCCGTAACCCGGAGTTACGGAAGAAAATGCCGCACACGCCTAATTTGGTGTGAGATTGGCAAAAGGGTCACCTTCGGGATTGATGTTGTCAATAATGCGGAAGCAAAGGTTTGGCTGATTCAAGCGAACTTAAAGCGGCTCAATCCCGACAGAAACAGTATGCGGAACGGAGAAGACGACCTTTGCAATTTGAAGTTGGGGATCACGTGTACCTACGTGTGTCTCCGATGAAGGGTGTGAACAGTTTCAGGGTGAGAGGAGAGTTGGCATCCTGATTCATTGGTCCATTCAAGGTTTTGGAAAGATGTGGCTCCGTTGCGTGCCGGTTGGAAGTACCAGCGATATTCACCGGTGTGTATGACATCTTCCACATTTCTCAACTGAGGAGTGCCTCAAGTGTTTAACCACCACTCAACTGGGGAATATCGAGGAACTGAAATTAGATCTCACATATCAAGAGGGACTGGTTCAGATCATCGACATAAAGCACCGAACCACACGCAACCATACGTTGTGGTTCTATAAAGTTTTATGGCGTAGTTACTCCAAGGATGAAGTGACATGGGAGAGCGAAGGATTTCTTCGCGCCAATCATCCAGACTTTTGACGTCACGCATGCTATAAGTTTTCCATCATCCTCTCTATCATTTCTACCTTATAATCTTGGGACGAGATTCTTTTAAGGGGGGAGGAATGTAAATGTCCCAAAAAAATATGAATACAAAGAAACTCATGTTTGCACAAAGTTGGTTTCATATGTAGGAAAAATGGGACTCGTTTAAACTTTTTCACATGTGATAATACACATGAGAGCTCTCTTCACACAAGTTCAAATATTTATTTGAAAACATGGAACCAAAAGGGATTTGTAAACCAAGTAGAGAAGTGCCCATATGTGTGAGAAAGCTCAATTCAGATTTTGGAGCAAATTTGTTCAATTAAAAATTCAAATGAGAGCAACACAATGAATTTCAAAACTGTTGTACTAAAAATCTCATTTGCAGCAGCCAAATTAAAAATCAGATTTCATATTTGAATCCCTTAGGTCCAAATTAGTGGGTATGCAAAGTTTCATGATTTGTTGAAATATTTTGCAACTCATTTTCCAAAATGGACTTTATATTGCAAGGAATTCAAATACCTATTTGAATTTGGATGAATTGTGCCCAATTGTCCAAATGCAGTCCAGTTTTCAGCTCCACACAATTGAATTTCATCATTTGCAAATTTTGGGATATTTTGGAGAGATAAGGGGGAGATGGGACCCACTTGTCATATGTACCAAAATATCTCTACAAAGGAACTGGGTCTCTTTTTTGCTGCCTCCGGGGGATCGACAGCAGCTGCTTGAGACAGCACACCGGCAGCTGGTCGGCCGCTTCCACTACCGACTCCAGCACCGATTCAGGCCCCCTTGGTGATCTCATCCATCCATACCGTGCTTCTCCCTCTGCTCACGGACAGAGCACAGAGGCTCTCCCTCTCCCTCACACAGAGCCGAGCAAACACACTGCCGCCATCACCGATCGATTGGCAGCCAGCTCAATTGAACGCGGGCAGCAGCTAATGAGTGGCAAAATGACACCAAGGCCTCTCCCTCTCCCCCTCGACGCGCCACCGACCGGTGTTCGGCTCTCTAACCCCGGGAACACCGCGACCGCGCGGGGGCTGAACAAGAGCCGAAGAGGAGGCTTCCATGGACAGCCCAACCTGGCGCTTGTCACGGCCAAGTACCGGCACCCTCGGAGGCGCCAAGGCACCGTGCTGCTCTCCTCCCAAGCTCAGGACTTGCCATGAACAACCGAGAGAAAATTTGGAAAATTTTCTCCGGCGTGCTCAAATCGACCTTCCGGCACGGTAATCTCAAATTCCACTTCAATTCTAATTGTTAGTTCGTCAAATTTTGCACAAGGGGCCTAAAGTAGTAGGCGATCCTTTGCTTTTCACAGTTCTAGCCTGAAACTGAACATAGGTCGAGTATTTCGCGGTTTTCTAACAGCAACCGAGGCGGAGGACCATAGTCGCACGGTGAAACCCTATCTGCCATCGTTCCTGAGCATTTTTGAGGCTAGGTCGAGCTCCCTCATAGTTCACTGGTGCTGTAGCACCATTTTACCGAGCTGTTAGTGCGCTAGGACAGCCGGCCGACATCGCCGATGGTGTACCGAGCTGCCGCGCCACTGCTAGCCACCGTAGAGGCCTTGCCGGCTCGGGGGAATCTCATCATCGTGCTCAGCATGGCGGGTTAGGCCCTGGCGGCGAGCAGAGGATCGGGCAGAGGCCGGGAGACCGATTTCCGGTGATCTCCGGCGAGGGCGGCGGCACGGGCATGCGGGCGCGGGAACGGACCCGAGGTTGAAGAAGGGTTTGGCGGACCCAGCCGTCAGTGAGAGGAAATTTAAAAACCTGATCTTCTGTGGTGGTTGGATCCGGTGCGACTGCACGTATGGAAATGTTGGCCCCGTGTGTTTTTGTTTCAGGGAGTGACACGTAGCCCGGACCCACAGTCAGCTTTTAAACATTTCCAGAATTTCCCATTTTAGTTCAAACTTTGGAGAGCCATCACTTTGTGTAGGAATGTCCAAAAATTGTGAAATAAATTTTGTTGGATTCCTCTCAAAGAGTACTTCCAAGGGTGCAGCCTAATATTTATGAAAGTCCCTGGATTTGGCTCATTAATTCATATAAGGAAAATCCGTGGGATTTATTCCAGGAGTTCTATGTATTGGAAAAATTCCCAAATTTGGCCAGGAGATTCTTCCAAAAATACTTGAACTCCAGTAAAATTTTCAGAGGCATTGGACCTCATTTGCTTGGCCAAATGCGGTGTTAATTCCTTATGTCTCTGAAACTTGGAAAAATAGAACAGAACTCATTTTTAGATTTTACCCAATTCTTGTAAAGATCATATCTTTGTGTAGGAACCTCCAAATTTAGTGATTAAAATTGCGTTATATTCAGATTGAAATACTCTATCCAAATATTCAACCCAATTTGTATGAAAGTCAATAATTAATTCTGGAAAATTCTTTGAAGCAGATCAGAAAAAGAATTTTAGAGGGAGTTTGGTTTATCCAAAAATCCTCACATTTTGCTAGGAAAATCCTTATGATGTTATTGAACTCCTGTAAAAATTTCAGCTGATTTAGAGTTGAATTGTGTGGGAGAATTCAGATTTCAATGTACTGTATTCAAATGAATACAGAGACTTTTCAGAAATTGTCCCAGAGTCAGAAAAATTATTTTTGGACAATTCTTAGCTCCAAAAATCCTGGGAACATTTTGCAGACTCTATGAACTATAATTGAAATTGTAGTTCACTAAGTTGGGCATGAACATGTGAGTTAATTCAGAATTAATTTCTTTTTGCTTAATTGCTTAGGGAATTGTTCTGAATAAACCCTCAATGAAAAGTGTTCATTTTTGGTCCAGAACACTTTCATGTGACCAGGAATTCACATGAAAATTTTCAGCTCAAATTGAGCCTTGAATCTCCCTGTCCTTGTTCTCCATTCTACTGGATGTGAAGAACAACATGGGGGTTAGTGTGGAAATTGTGGGAGACATAATTTATTTCCACTTTAGCTGCAATTTGGCAAGCTAAGTTCCTGTGTAGTGTATGACTTCCTGTAAAAATTTCGAAGTCATTGGATATCAGGATCTTTAGTTATGTCCAGATCATTAGAGCTCATCTTATATGTCATTAGAAACTTAGCTAGAGATGTAATGAAACATCTAAGGTAGATTTAGTTCCATTGAGTTCTTTGCACAACAGAGGCAACAACTTCATCCTAGGATCTCCACACAGCCTCTGTTCTTAAGAAGTTTTAATCTAGGTCTTTAAATTGCATTATAAAATACTCTGCATATACATGTCGATAGGGTTCACGACGAAGGACTTCGACGGAGCCATCCCTTGACGTGTGGATCAGTTGAGCAAGTTCAGAAAGATCAAGTGATTGAAGATCACTAACTTCTATTATATACTACTACCCTGCAAAACAGGCAAGCTCCTGTTTGCATTAACCTTTTTACATAGTTTTTTCTGTTTCGAGAACTTACTTTGAGCACTCAATAAATTCTTGCATTACAGTCTTGTTTGAAACCCAAATGCATAGCCAAGAAAACCCTGGGATGGGATTAGGATTTTAAACCTCGTTAGCTACTGCAATGCTAAGATGGTGTGAGATCCGGTACAAGTCGAGTAGTTGGTACTGCTCGCGAGAATAGGCTACAGGCACATCGCTCAGGTAAAGATAGCAAATGAAACACATGGCAATAAAAATGAGACTGAGCAGAGAGTAAGGGCAGCAGGACTTTGGAGCCTGGGTGCCATAGCTCCGCTTGTGTCGATTGAGGACCGAGCCATGTGCGGGCCTATTGAACAAGCTAGAACAGTATCGAAGAACTACCGGCTATATGGGAACCGGGAAACTGATGTAACTCGGGTAGCTGGGTATTGAGGCATTGCCTGTCGTTCAGAGGGTAGGTTGAGAGCTTGAGGTGTAAATCGGCTGGCGGCACTGCAGATGCGCGTGCAGAGACGTCTTGCTCGGGACGATAGCACCGGTTAAATATTTGGCTGACGGGTGAAAGATGGTTGCGTACGACGTCCGTGATGGTTGCTGTAGGCAACATCGAGTACAGGCGTACGTGACGGGTTATTCAGGTAACCCTGCAGGTCTAAATCGATTATAATCGCCGTCCCTCACGGTCAGTGAGTATCACTTGTTCACTGTACCGTGACGTAGAAAGAACAGGCTAGAGACATGTTAAAATTTTGCTGATTTGAAAGATATACTTTGCTTGTTAATGACTTGTTGTATTTTAGATCTAATTAAAGTTCCTTTCAACTTTGGGCAAAGTACATGAGGGAAATGTGTTTCTTGTTTGATTGCGGCTCTCTCATGTGCCTTAGCGTAAGGTTCTCCACAACCTGCTGCTAAAACTTGAAAGTAAGGTTCCACTAATTAGGCGAGTCCTTTGCAACTTATTTTATCTCATGTACCCTATCATCCTTCATGTAGAAGTTTCATGTATAGGAGAGATGGGTCAGTCGTGCTGAGCCATCGTGCTCACAGCTTGTGTTTGAAGATTTTACAGGGGTCTATGAGGAAGGGACTCCCGAGGAGGAGACGGAACCCCAGGAGGGGAACCCCGTCGAGTGGGAGTCGTGCACGCCGCCGTGTTAGTGTGTGTGCGTGCTAGCGGGGACACGTTCACGGGCTGAATGTGAACTCGATGCATAGTCTACGCCCGTGAGTGTAGACTGAAAATATTTGTTTTAAAAGTGTTCATAAACCTGTTTATGTAATAAAACTTTGCTTCCGCTTTGTATCTTTGATGTGTGTTATCCGGTGCTGTGCAACGCAGCACCCCTCAGCATGATCCTGGCTCGACAAGGCCGTTGGGGCCGCGTCACTCGGTCAGTGTACCGTGGAGGAAGGCATTCTTGACGTCCAACTGGTGGACGGGCCAAGAATGCAAGAGAGCCAGCGATAGAACGGTACGAACCGTTGCCGGCTTCACCACCAGGCTGAAGGTCTCATCGTAGTCAACTCCAGGGCGCTGAGTGATGCCCCCAAGTACCCACCAAGCCTTGTACCTCTCCAAGGTACCGTCCCCTTCTTCTTATATGTGAATACCCACTTGCCCGTGACAACATTGCCATAACCGGGGCGGGGAACCAGGTCCCAGGTCTGGTTGGCAAGAAGGGCCTCATACTATTCCTCCATAGCGCGGGGCCAGTAAGGGTCGGCGAGGGTGCTACTGACAGAAGTCGGTATGGGTGAGATTGAAGGAGAGTCGGTCGGTGGAGACGTCGTCGATGAGAAGACAGCTCCGGAGAAGCACTCAACCGGCCGGAGACTCCCGGAAGCATGTCGAGTCACTATCGGGTGGACGTGACCAGGATCCCTATGGAGAAGAGGAGGGTTATACACTGGGTGCTCAGGTACAACAACCTTCTCTCGTCATGGGTAGACGAGAGTGGGTCTTGAGGCCGCGCATGGCGCGACGACTGGTGTAGAGGGCTCCGGTGTCACGCATGGCACAGCTGGAGCAGGGGCCCCATCCCGCGCTCATCGCTGGTAGACAAGTGCGGGATCAGTGAAGCAAGAAGTCGTCGTTGGTGCTGCACCTGGTGTGACTGGTGACGTCGGGCTTGCTGCAGGTGATGTTGGGGAAGCCGAGGTCACGCGTGGCGCAGCTGGTGACGTAGGGGTCACCCGAGGCACAGCAGGTGACGCCGGAGACATCGATGCCCCAGGTGGCGCAGCTGGTGACGTTGGGGCCACCCGAGGTACAGCAGGTGACGCTGGAGGCGTCGATGCCGCACGTGGTGCAACAGGTGACGCCGGGGGCACCTGAGATGTAGCGCGTGTCGAACCTGCAGAAGAAAGAGGCCAAGGCAGCTGGGGAGCAGCATCGGGGTCAGTTGGAAAAAGGGAATCCAGCTCTGTGGTGGAACTGGAAGAGGTGGTGGAGAAGGGAAAGGAGGACTCGTCGAAGACGACGTGCCGAGGGATCAAAAGATGGTGAGTAGTGAGATCTAAGCACTGGTACCCCTTATGATCAAGGGAATACACGAGGAAAACACACCGTGTCGAACGGGGCGCAAGCTTATGCGGAGCAGTGGTGGAAAGGTTAGGGTAGCAAGCGCACCTGAAAACTCGAAGGTGATCGTAAAGGGGATCGGTGCCATATAAAGCGAAGTAGGGGGTGGAGGCACGATCGCCTTGGTAGGAAGGCGATTAATCAGAAGCGTGGCCGTATGGAGAGCCTCCACCCAGTATCAGGCTGGAACTGATGCTTGGAACATCAGGGAGCGCAAGGCATCATTGGTGGTGAAAATCATGCGCTCTGCCTTGCCAGTTTGAGGAGAGGTATACAGACAAGACATGCGTAGCTGTACCCATGTGCGGAGAGAATGTTACGAAAAGCAGAATTATCAAACTCGCATCCATTATCACACTGGAAAGCTCAGATGGTGCTCCCAAACTGAGTAGAAATCCAAACGAAGAAGTGAGAAATAGTAACGAAAGTATCAGACTTCAATCGTAATGGAAAAGTCCAGGAAAAGTGAGAAAAATCATCAATGATCACCAAGTAATAATTAAAGCCCGATACACTGGTAATGGGTGATGTGCACAAATCACAATGTATAAGATCAAAGGCGTGCTCAACATGAGTCACAGAAGTGGGAAAAGGGAGCCGAACATGGCGACCAAGCTGACAAGCATGACATAGGGAGTCATGTGTGCCCCTAGAACACGAGATAACAGAACTACTGAACAGCTTCGACAGAGCATTTGCACAAGGGTGGCCAAGCCGGCGTGCCAAATGGTGGATAAAGCTGTCGTAGTCAAAGCAAAAGGCGGTGATGCAGCGGAAGTAGGAAGTCGAAGTGTGTATAGGGGCCCCTAGCTATCACATCGAAAAAGAGGTCGCCGAGTAGAAAGATCCTTCACAGACAAACCAAATGGATCAAACTCAATGGAAACATTGTTGTCAGTGGTAAAACGACGGACAGAAAGCAAGTTTTGAATGATATCCGGAGCGACAAGAATGTTTTTAAGCTGGAAAGAACCCGGGAGACCGAAATCACCTACTGAGGTGACCGGAAGAACAGACCCATTCCCAACAACGATAGATGAAGTAAAAGAGGGATTGGAAGGGTGGGTGGAAGAGAGTATGCCAGCATTTGGAGTGGTATGGTATGACGCTCCGAGTGCCCAACAGGATAGTCGATGCCTCCGTAGGTCGAGGCAGACTGTCCGCCAGAAGGTAGCTAGGCCCATCGTATGCCTGAGACGCCGGCCCACCAGCACTGCTGGCTGGGGGCGTGGTGGTCGTGGTGGCTGAGAACCCGGAGACGGCCCAGGCCACATGTAGATCTGGCCAGTCCACGGGTTGTAGGGTGTGGGCCAGGGTGCACCTCCCTGGCAGGTACCACCACTACCACCAGTAGCCGGAGTAGTGGGTGAAGGAGTGCCGCCTGCACTGCTACCTCCACCACGACCGCTGTGTTTTCCTCGGCGGCGACGATTTCCACCTCCAGTACTGGCAGGAGTGCCTGGGGTGGAAAGTGGTCGTGATGGTGGTCCACCAGCAGCTGGTGAGGGTGGACGAGGGGACTGCCCAGAGCCATAAAAGGCTGTGGCAGACCCAGAGCCAGTAGAGCCTCCTGCGGTGATCTCCTCAAGCTCAAGGTCAGACCATACCTTCTCGAAGGTAGGGGTGGCTATAGACGAAGTAGCCACGTCCGTAGGTGACAATAGCACTCATTCAGGCCCTGAAGGAACCGAAGAACAAGAGCGCTATCGGTGACCGGCTCGCCAAGGTCACATAGAGCATCCGCCATGCCCTTCATCTCCCAGCACTAGGTGGAGATAGAGCGGTTGTCCTGGACGGTGTTCTGGAACCGAGTGCTGATGTGGAGGGCTCGAGTCGCGTGGTTCCCTAGAAAATGCTGCTCAAGGACCAGCCAGGCCCATCGAGCAGTGCCACCACCGTGCTACCTGACGATGTTCTGTAGCTTCACCGATAGGGAGCCAAGGATCCAGGATTGGACCAGGCTGTCCATGCTGATCTAGGAGACATCCACTGAAGAATCGTCCTGGAGGACATGGTCGTCGAGGCAGTAACGCCTCAGCGTGAGGAGCACCAGGTCACGCCACCGGGAATATGAAGTGGACTCGGAGCTGAGAACAACCTGCACGAGCGTACGGATGTTCTGAATCCCGGCGGCCTGCGCATGAAGAGCAGCCACAACTGAAGCCAAGTACGTACCAGCGGCCAAGGGAGGCTCGTAGGCAGCACTCATCGGTTGGTGAGCACTCTCCTCGAGCTGGTGAGATAGAGCAGCCACAGAGGCACGCTCCTGCTCCAGGGCGAGAGCAAGTGCCTGCTCGCGCTCGTGACAGGCAGCCAGAGCTGCGGCGATGTCCGAGGTGTCCGTCGTGTCGGTGCCATAGGAAGAAGTAGCTGCGTTATCAGCAGCGGCACCAGTAACTGGAAACAGAATCGGCGGGACAGTGGTCGTGGTGCTACCGTCGATGTCGAGTCCGGTGGCGGTAGAGTCCCGTGGACCAGAGGTACCTGCCATGAAAATGACAGCGATGGTGGTTTTGCCGGTGGTACCTACAAGTGGTCCGCCGGTGGCCGGACCGGTATTCGGAGTCATCGGAGGGGCGGCAGCACCTCCCAGAACAGAAGTGATGGCTGGCCAAGAGAGGTAGGCAGCCGATCCAGCAGCGGCCTCGCCCTCCCTCCCCCGGGGAGACACCTCCCAGGGCAGCTGATGCCGCCCTGTGCACCCTGGCTGCAAAGGCAGCAGCAGGCCAGGGGGCGAATGGATCAGAGGTGGCGGCGGTGGCGGCCCAAGGGCCGGCGGCTGGATCAGAGGCGGCGGCGGCCCGTGGGTTGGCGGCGGTGGCCCTAGGGGCGGCGGCGGCAGCAGCAGCGCCCCCAGCGGCTGCGGGCCGAGGGGCGGCGGCAGTGGGCCAGGGGTGGTGGCAGCAGCGGCAGCGCCTCCATCGGCGGCGGCAGCCCACAGGGCGGTGGCGGTGGCGGGCCAGGCGGTGGTGATGAGTGAGCCGGCAGCCGCTGGTAGCACGACGGGGGCAGCTGAGCCGGGGGCGGCAGCCCAGGGCTATGTCTGCGGTGCAGCCATTAGGGTTAGGATTAGCTAATCCTAATTACCTAGCTAATGATACCATAATAGAGGTATAATTGTGGTCTGTATTAGATGATGATAATCAACAGGGTACAGGGTCCATTATACTGTGGGATTAGGTGAGAGGAAAAGACTAAACTAACCCTAATCCCTCACTAATGCCACCACAAATTGCGAGCCTAGAGAGCAAGCTAGCTGCAGCACGCACCCTTCTCCACAACCCTCCGGGTGAGAATGCCACCCCGGAGGCAGCAGAGCAGTGGCGCAACGACGTTGACCACCACGTAGTCGCTGCCATCAACATGCCTGCCTACAGGAGGCAGCGGGCAGAGCCATCAGCGGCACTGTTGCGTACACCGATGGTGGCCTGCGAGACGGCCATAGAGCACGTGGCGACCACAGCCTGGCATGCCATAGACGACCTCAGGGCCTAGCTTGACCGCCACTGCATGTGCGAGGATGGCAGCATCACCATCGAGGGCGAGTCTGGCACTACGAGTGCCGTACCGGCAGGCAACGCTACGCAGACCCCCGCCTCTCCGGTGGCAGGCAGAGGCTGCACGGCGCTTTCCCCGCACCTTCGGATGGTGGTCTGGCCACGCAAGTTCTGGCCCTACTTGCCGGAGAAGTACGATGGGACTGTCAACTCCGTCGAGTTCCTGCAGATCTACTACACCTCCATCCTAGATTGCAGGAGGGGATGAGGCCGTCATGGCAATCTAGTTCCCCGTGGCCCTGACTGGCACTGCCCAGTCATGGCTCATGAACCTTCCCCTGCACTCCATATCCTCCTGGGAAGAGTTGAGCTGGCGGTTCACGGCCAACTTCGGGAGCTCCTACAAACGCCCCGTCAATGAGCTCGACCTCCACGCTGCGCGACAGCGCGAGGGGAAGTCGCTGCGGTCCTTCATCCAGCGATTCTTCCAGGTGCAAAACACCATCCCCCGCATCTCGAATGCTTCTGTTGTCATCGCGTTTCAACAGGGTGTGAGAGATAAGAAGATGCTCGAGAAGGTAGTCACGCACGATGTACAAGACGTCTCCGAGATCTTCAGCCTAGCGGACAAGTGCGCCAGGTCTGCGGAAGACCGAGACTGGCATTCGCGACCTGCCTCCGAGGCGGGGAACACCGGAGGGCCTGCTGCAAGGGATGCTGCTCAAGGAAGCGGCAAGAAGAAGAAGAATGCTGGAGGCAAGGACAAGCCTCTAGCCGAGGTGCCCACCGCCGCAGCTGTAGCGGCCAGTGGGAGCCATGGTTCGCATGCTGACAAGCGCCCGCGACAGTCGTCAGCCAGTGACGACGGCCAGTGGTGCCTGGTGCATAACTCCAAGCGCCACAGCGCTAGTGAGTGCCAAGAGATCAAGAATCTCGTGGAACGCTTCCGCGAGAAGCAGCGGCAGCACCAATATGGCGCGGCCTTCCTCCAGAGGGAGGGTAGACAGAAAACCGACCCTGAGCAGGATATGGAGTACCAGGACGCCAAGCAGGTGTTGAAGACTGTCTATATCCATTCGAACTCCAACTCCAGCACCGACAATGAGCGTCGCAAGACGCTCCATGTGATGTATGGGGGTTCCTGGGACATCACGTCCTGGTATGCCATCAAGAATACGTCGGGCGGTGGCTACGGCTGCACCTGCCCCCAGGCCGGCACCGCACCATAGGTGGATGGAGACGCTGATCAACTTCGATGCCTCCGACTGCCCTAGGAACATGGAGGGAGCCAGGCAGCTTCCGCTCCTCGTTGCCCCCACCATCACCAACATCAAGATCTACCACATGCTTATCGATGGTGGGGCGGCCCTCAGCGTCATCAGCCTTGCAGCTTTCAAGAAGCTCCAGATCCACAGGTCCAGGCTCACCTCCTCACGCCCATTCTCGGAGGTGGGTCAGGACCCCATCTGGCCGTACGATAGCATCCTCTCCTGGTGACTTTCGGGAAGCCTGAGAACTACCACACAGAGAGCATCGTCTTCGAAGTTTGCGGAGGTCAGCCTCCCCTTCAACGCCATCCTCAGCAGGCTGGCCCTGTACCGGTTCACGTCTGTAGCCTATTACAGCTACCTGGTCTTGAAGATGCCAACTCCTAGTGGCATACTCAAGATACACGGAAATCGCTCCGCCTCCGTCTCAATGCCGGAGAAGCTCCAAGCGCTGGCAGAGGTGCAGGAGGCTTCCTCCAGCTATGGTGAAGCTAGTTGGCCGCCACCAAGCACACGC
The DNA here is from genome assembly GCA_030760725.1 of Neostapfia colusana. NCBI lineage: Eukaryota > Viridiplantae > Streptophyta > Magnoliopsida > Poales > Poaceae > Neostapfia > Neostapfia colusana. Next base: position 27,520,895 of record JASWHV010000011.1, read on the forward strand.
CAGTGAGGGTCGACATCTGCACCCCTTGTGCAGCCCTCGGACGGAGGGGACGTCCCCGTCAAAGTCATCCAGATGACTCGAACGCCACCCAGACCACCCGCATCGCAGGGAACACGGGTGATAAATAGGAACTCGCGCTCGTCACTTTCCTCCGGTCTAATTTCGATGTGTTTGCCTGGCAACCATCACAAATGCCAAGGATCCCCATGTGGGGACCACGCCATGGTTCATCCACTCCGGGATCGCGGAGGGTGGTGCCGTGCGATGCGGCACCCAACAGCACACAAGAGAAGAATAAGAACAACATACAAACTTTTATTTGATATAAAACAGCGGAAGTCTTTTACAAAACATAATTATACAGCGAAAGTATTCTTTATAACTACTCTCTCATCCTAACTAAGCAAAAGTGTAGCCGTCCAGCCCGGGACGCTACACACTAGCAACATGGAACCGGAGATCATGGCGGCGTGCAGGGCTCCAGCTCGGCCGTGTATCCTGACGGGGGCACCGCCTCATCCTCGGACCCTCCTCATAGCTCTCACCTGCAAACTGCTCAAATATTGCAACCATGAGCACGATGGCTCAGCAAGGCTTAACCGACACCCTAACCATGAAACTCTACATGCAGGTATTGGTAATTTAGGATAACGACATTACAATAAAGACACGCCTACATGTTAATCCTTACTTTCAGTTTTATAGCAGCAGTTTAATGAGCCGTAGGCAGCCCTCACATCGGAAGTCCACAATCAAACAAGAAACGCTTTCCTCCGACGTGGTGATGACCAAAGTGGAAAATAAACTTAATTAGCTCTACATCTACAGCAGACATGGTTTCCATACATTAATAGTTCATCACAGCATATTATCATTCATCTGGCTTATTTCACTTCTTACTACGTCACAACGCAGTGAACAAGCAGTACTCAAATAACCGCGAGGGATGGTGATTGCAGTCAGGAGACACCCAGATAACACGTCACATACACCCTGTGACGCCCTCAATTCTGTGGAAAACCACGGAACCGAGAACTAATGCATATGTGTGCCCAGGATGTTCGCCACACATACACATACGTTCCACAAACTGAATTCAGATTATATATTACCACGAATAACAGAGTTTATTACAATTCCTCATGAGTCTTGGACTCATGCCCACAGCGGAAGTCTTATTTCTATGCAGCGGAAATCCTTATTTAAATGCGGAAGCAAAAACTAATGCGGAAGCAAAACTAAGCAGAAGTGGCTCCATCCCTACTCCCTCCACAGGCAAGGTTGAGAACAGATCACACGCCATAATGCTCTACTCGGTCTTCATAGTAGTCTTCTCTTGCTGTTGATGAAGAAATAATAATGCAAGTTTGAGTACAATGATGTACTCAGCAAGTGCGGGAATAACACATGATATGCAGCTCATAAACAAGGTAGGTGATAAAAGGCTTATTTGCAGAAAAGCAAATTTATAAAAATGTGATAAAACAGCACCTTAACTTTTAGATGAATGTAATCCCAGCATGTATTAAATTACCAACATACCTCCATCGCTTTCCATGTTCCATCCGAACATTAACAAATCTTTTATTCATACTCACGAATACTTCCTCGTATTCGCTACCATCTCACCTCATAAAACAACCACGTCTCACACCGAGACCAATCTCATGTCATGACCCATCAGTCATGCAACCATCTCATCTCCCGGACTCAACAGTCCCAAACCAAACCATAACCAATAATCATAACCAAGAACCTTCCCAATAACCAATCCCAATAACCATTCCAATCTAATCATGGCAGTTTAGTCAGGTGCTCGTGACCGTAAGCTCGGCTATCATGATAGTTTTTGACTCTGCAGAGTTTGTACCTCTTTACCCACAAGTTTGTGATTTCGTCACCCGTCGGCGACTGCAGAACCTCCATTATACCAGTACACATCCGTCGGTGTATGGTCAAGAGATCACAAAATAGCCTTTACAAAGGGGTTACTAGATGTATGGACTCACTAAGGTTTCACCGGCAGGCTAGAATCTCCAATTCTCCCACCCACGGGCCCCCTCTTGTGCCATGCAGTTCCCAGGGCAGTCCTCACTCGACTCCCATTCCCCGCGCCTTCCACAGTCCATAACACTCTAGCAACTTACCTAATTACTCAGCTAAGCCGCACCCATACTTGGCCTTGTGGTGGCACTGTTATCCTGGCATGTGCATGCATGAACCGGTCCTTAGATCTACGGCAAGTAAAACCACCATCTCATGATACCTCATTCACAAACCCAGGCTTGCCTAGATCTCCCTCCGATCCATGTTCATTATTAACATCAGTTTCCCCTTATTATTATGAGTGCAGTTAGCTAAACACATCTATCTCGCTTCCCAACCCCATAGACTCAGCGAAGTATAAATCAAAAACCATACCCGACTCATAAACTTCCCAGGCGACAAGGATGGTTTAATCAAAACTAGTAAACTCCTATAAAAACGGTTTCCCATCATGTTTGACTCAGCACACACACCTTTTCGCAAAACAAAATAGTTTTACCCAAAACATAGGATCAACATGGTCAAGGAGCACTTGCCTTGTTCTTGCGGTTCTGGTTGTTCTTGATTCTCAAAACCTTGTTGCTGCAGCTCGTCGTAGACAGCTTCTTGAACCTGTCCTGCTACGTAGAATTCACGTGCATACAAGATTCACAGCAATCAATATCATGCACAAAACCCTAAACTAGATGCGATGATGCACATGCATACTATCCTATGATTAGTTTCATTAGATTGATCTGTACGTATTCTTGCATGGCTTGCATGGTCAGAGGTATTCGGATCAAAGGTGGACGTGGCGATGATCTTGGCTTTTAGATCAAACTGATCATCAAGTGATCTGCCCACGAAAACGCTTCTGTTCGAAAGGAATCGAAGAACAGATGCAAAGAGATGAACAACATGATGTCGTAAGGTGGTATTGAAGTCCTACCTCACGTTCTTCTTGTCTTCGGGGTCCTCCTCAGACCGCTTGGTTCTCCTCCGATGATCTCCCTTGTTGTGCTTTCAGCGATGTTTTGCTCGGCGAGTTAGGGCTAGGGCTCTAAGTCGTCGGCCAGAGGTTTTGGGTTCTATTTATAATCGGGAAGAGAAGAGTCCTAATCTTATTGGATCCCGAATAAGAGTCTTATTCAGATCTTTGTTAGATCCTGACGTCTTATCTTCGGTAAGGATTGTGGAGTTTAGATCGGTTTCCGTTGCGCACCGGTATCTTTACACGTAAGAACCGCTTCAGACTCGTTACCTCCGCGGTAATGAGCTCCGGAAGCCCCACGTGTCCTTCGGAGCCTGATATCTTTTCTCCCACAGAGACGAGCTCCGGTCGTGCCGCGTGTCAATCGATCGAGACCTCCCTGTTCTTCGGAGGTGAGCTCCGCGCACGCCACGTGTGGGTGCCGGTCTTTCCGCCTTTCCCTCCCTCAGGGACCTGCCCCGAGGTCGACACGTGTTTAGCAGCGACGGTCCTCCGGAGATAAGCTCCGGTGGCGACACGTGTTCAATAGATCCGGACTCCTCTGATATGAGCTCCGAGATTGACACGTATCCCGCGCGGATGGTCCTCTGATTTCCGCGAGGACTAGCTCCGAGGATGACACGTGTCCTATAAAAATGCCTTTGCTTCTTCTGCAGCGGCTAGCTCCGCGGTAGCACGTGTCCCATAGGGTCGGACCTCTTTCCTGTTGCGGAGGTGACCCCCAAGCCTGCCACGTATCCAGTTTAGCGTCGGACCTCTCCCTATCTCTCGGGAATGAGTTCCGAACACACCACGTGGTCTGCTGGTCGTGGAAGTTGCCTTCGGCGCTCACAGAGAGCTTTACTGGCTATCCTTTTGATACTTGTGTCTGTTCCCTCTTTTCTAAAAATGTTTTTCTTCTTCATAAAACATGAACATATGCTGACACCCGAGGTGAGGGTGTCACAAATCTACCCCCCTTAAATTGAATCTCGTCCTCGAGATTCGTTAGTAGAAAATAGATGGGGAAATTCTGCCTTGATATCCTCTTCTCGCTCCCATGTGGCTTCAGCTTCAGTGTGATGGCTCCATTGTACCTTGCACCATCGAATCACCTTGTTTCAGGTGACACTTTCCTTCACGTCCAAGATTCGGACAGGGTGTTCTGCGTAAGTCAGGTCCTCTTGAAGGTTAAGTTCTCCCATTGACACTTGTTCCTCGGCATTCTCAAGCACTTCTTGAGCTGGGATACATGAAACACGTCATGTACGTCGGAAAGGTGGTTTGGGAGCTCTAGTTGATAGGCTACTTCTCCTCGCTTGTCCAAAATCTTAAATGGTCCGATGTAGCGAGGCGCTAGTTTGCCTCTGACGTTAAAACGTCGTTGGCCTCGGATAGGCGATACCTTAAGGTATACGAAGTCTCCAGCTTCAAAGGTCAACTTCCTACGCCTATTATCCGCATAGCTTTTCTGTCGTGACTGAGCAGCCTTTAAGTTTTCCTGTATTGTTTGGACTTGCTTTTCAGCCTCTTGTAGTACTTCGGGTCCAAACACCTGGTTCTCTCCAGTCTCGTTCCAGAACAGCGGCGTTCTACACCGTCTACCATATAAGGCTTCGAAAGGCGACATCCTCAAGCTAGCTTAATAGCTGTTGTTATAGGAGAACTCGGCATACGGTAAACTCCTATCCCAACTACGCCCACATTTCAAGGCGCAAGCTCTCAACATGTCTTCCAAAATTTGGTTTGTCCTTTCGGTTTGTCCATCTGTTTGTGGGTGATAGGCGGAGCTAAAATCCAGTCGTGTACCCATGGCTTTCTGCAGCTTCCTCCAGAATCTAGAGGTAAACTGAGAACCTCGATCTGAGACTATCCTCTTCGGAACTCCATGACGGCACACGATCTGCTCCATGTACAATTCTGCCAGCTGTGTAACGTTGTAACTTGTCTTTACCGGAAGAAAATGGGCGGTCTTTGTCAACCGGTCCACAATGACCCAGATGGAGTCGTATCCTGACTGAGTTCGTGGCAATCCGACGATGAAGTCCATACTGATGTCCTCCCATTTCCATTCAGGTATTTTCAAAGGTTGCAACAATCCAGCGGGTTTTTGATGTTCGGCTTTTACCCGTTGGCATGTGTCGCATAGGGCAACGTATTCGGCTATATCCCTCTTCATACCATCCCACCAATAGCAAGTTTTCATGTCCTTGTACATTTTGGTGCTCCCTGGATGTATGGAATAGGGTGAGTCATGTGCCTCCTGCAATATCATGTCGCGAAGGTGTCTTATGTTTGGCACACAAATCCTTTTTCCTAGCCAAAGCGTACCCTTTTCATCCTCCTTGAAATCCTTTTCTATCCCTTGTCGGATTCTTTCCTTGATCTCCTTGATCCCCTCGTCTGTTGCTTGTCCCTTTCCTATTTCTGGTTCCAATGGGGAGTGGATTTCTATCATTTCCATGTTATTCAAGAATCCGAGGTGTAACCGTTCGAACTCCTTACGTAGTTCGGGTGGTAGCTCCCGAACAGTGAGTTGATGGCATGCTCCCTTTCTGCTCAATGCGTCAGCGACCACATTGGCCTTCCCGGGGTGGTAATTGATTCCTACATCATAATCCTTGATGAGTTCTAACCATCGACGTTGCCTCAAATTCAAGTCCGTTTGTGTAAATATGTACTTGAGGCTTTTATGATCCGTATAGATCTCACATCGATGACCATGGATATAATGTCTCCAAATCTTCAATGCATGCACCACTGCTGCTAACTCCAAATCATGAGTAGGATAGTTAAGCTCGTGCTTCTTTAATTGTCATGAGGCATAGGCTACCACTTGTCCTTTCTGCATGAGTACACACCCGAGCCCTTGCCTGGATGCGTCACAATATATGTCAAAGCTCTTGCTTACGTCTGGCAATACCAGAACTGGTGCTGTGGTTAGCCTTTTCTTGAGTTCCTCAAAACTTTCTTGACGGGCTTGTGTCCATTGAAAGACTTTTCCCTTTATTAGCAACTCCGTCATAGGTTTTGCTATCTTAGAGAAGTCTTTAATGAAGCGCCGATAGTATCCTGCCATTCCAAGGAAACTCCGAATATCCCTCACGCTCCTCGGTTGATCCCACTTTAGAACATCTCTCACCTTTCCAGGATCAACCGATACCCCTTCCTTGGAGATGATGTGGCCTAGGAAGGATATTTCCCTTAGCCAAAATTGACACTTGTTAAGCTTGGCATACAACTGATGCTCGCGCAACTTCTGCAAGGTCAATCTCAGATGTTCTTCATGCTCCTCGTTACTTTTTGAATACACCATAATGTCGTCGATGAAAACTACGACGAACTTGTCCAAGTACTCCATGAAAACCTTATTCATAAGGTACATGAAGTATGCGGGTGCATTCGTCAATCCAAAAGACATCACGGTATATTCATATGAACCATACCGCGTCCGAAAGGCTGTCTTAGGTATATCAGAGGGCTTAATCTTCAGCTGGAAATATCCCGACCGAAGATCAATCTTGGAGAACACTTGGGCTCCTTTCATTTGATCGAACAGGTCCTCTATACAGGGCAGAGGGTATTTATTCTTGATTGTTACCTCGTTGAGAGACCTGTAGTCCACGCACATTCTTTGGGTTCCATCCTTCTTGTCCACGAAAAGTACCGGGGCTCCCCATGGTGACGAACTTGGACGGATAAAACCCTTCTCCAACTGTTCTTGAATTTGCTTCTTGAGTTCAACTAACTCGTTGACGGGCATCCTATATGGTCTCTTAGCTATGGGTGCAGTTCTAGATACCAAATCTATGGCAAACTCAATGTCCCGGTCAGGTGGCATACCTGGAAGTTCTTCCGGGAACACATCCGAAAATTCCTGAACCACTGGAATTTTGTCCAATGCTACTCCTTCAACATGGTTCAGGTCCGCCCGTTCGGTCGCTTGCGGGGCTGGCTCGAACTCGACACGGATACCGTGTTCGTTTGTCAATTGCACGTTTCTCTCAGCGCATTGGATTACTCCATTGTGCTTGCTTAACCAGACCATTCCGAGTATGATGTCGATTCCGTGGGAGTCCAAGACAATAAGGTTGGCAAGGAAGTCTACCCCCCTTATTTTAAGGCTTACCTTAGGACATACTATACTAGTCCTCATTTCTCCTCCGGGAGAATTAACTAACATAGCACATTCTAGGTGGGATACGGGTAGATGATGTTTGGCAACATATTTGGATGATATGAAGGAATGCGATGCTCCGGAATCAAATAAAATGGTGGCCGGGTTGGAGTTGGCAAGGAACATACCAATTGCGACGTCCTCAGCCTGTTGTGCTTCCTCAGCAGTGACATGGTTAACATGGCCACGAGCATAGTTATGCGGTCCACGGTTCCCTTGGTGGTCCCCTCCGTTTGGTCGCTGGTTCTGCTTGGGCACGTTACCTTGCTGTCCAGGGCCTCTCTTCGGGCACTGGTTAGCGAAGTGGCCTGCTTCCCCACATGCAAAGCATGCCCTGTTGCCTACGGCAGCAGGTGCGTTGGGGCAGGGGTTTTGAACAGGAGCGCCATTGTTAGGCCGTGGCGCAGGAAGCATGGGCACACGAGGTGCCGGTGCAACGGGCCGTTGCTATGGTGGCTGACCAGGGCGGTACGTAGGAGTGGTCGATCCATACTGCGGTGCAGGGGGCATGTATCTAGGTCGTACGTTGCTCCCTTGGGGCTGGTATGGGATCTTCCTTTTGCACTCGCATTCGATCTCTCGGATCTTGTTTTCCACCACAATAGCGTTATCAACCAGCTTCTGGAAGCTTACGTAGTCATTGTTGAGGAGCTGAACTTGGATCTCATTGTTCAACCCTCTCATGAACAGGTACTGCTTCCTCTGATCCGAGTTGACATCTTTGGGGGCATACCGGGACAGTTGTATGAACTTGTTGAGGTATTCGTTCACACTCTTCTGCCATTGGCGGAGACCTTCAAACTCCTGCCTCTTGAGCATCATTACGCCAACAGGGATGTAGTGGGAGCGGAAACTTTCCTTGAACTCAGTCCAAGTGATTGTCTCCGGGTTGGCATGGGCGTTGCTCAAGGCATCCCACCAGTCAGCAGCTGCTCCCATCAGTTGGTGTGACGCAAAGAGAACCTTCTCTCGGTCGTTGCACTGTACAATGGCAAGCTTCTTCTCCATGGATTTCAACCAATCATCGGCCTCCATTGGATCGCTTGCTTGAGCAAAGGTAGGTGGTCGAGTCCTCATGAACTCTCCCAACCTGTTATGAGCCGGCGGTGGTGGTGGTGATGGTGCCGGAACGGGGTGTTGGTTGGCCTGCAACCGACCCAAAGTTTGGATCATGGTTTGCATAAGCTGGTTTTGCGTGGCCATCAACCTTTCTAGGTTGTTTTCGCCAGCTCCAGGGTTAGCAGGAATTTCTTCGTGGTCATCTTCCTGGACGTTCCTTCGGCTGGCGTTTCCTCTCACCATCTGTGAGAGAGAACGGAATAGAATTAGAAGGTTAGAAGATTAGATAGGTTCTTTCTACTATATGCATCAAGGGGAGTTTGGACTATATATATTAGTCCTTATGAGGATGTGATCAAGTGCCGAAGCATTTCACTCCTCTTTATTCTTACGTGTGGATATGGGCAACGTTGTTGAGACGCCCCACAACTCACACTAAGCACATATTCACAAATAATCATCACAAGGGCCCACTCAACTCCTATTCAAGGATGGTTTCCTATGTCAAGGTGGTTTCAAGGCCAATCTAAGCTATTCATCCTAGGATGCTTCCTTTGGTCCACGTAGCTTCTGTCTAGGGGTATAACTTGCTGTTAACACGTGATTCTAATATCAATCTAAGGCTTCTATCTAGGCGTGTAACCTACTGTCAACCCGTGGCTCTGATACCAATCTGTGATGCCCTCAATTCTGTGGAAAACCACGGAACCGAGAACTAATGCATATGTGTGCCCAGGATGTTCGCCACACATACACATACGTTCCACAAACTGAATTCAGATTATATATTACCACGAATAACAGAGTTTATTACAATTCCTCATGAGTCTTGGACTCATGCCCACAGCGGAAGTCTTATTTCTATGCAGCGGAAATCCTTATTTAAATGCGGAAGCAAAAACTAATGCGGAAGCAAAACTAAGCAGAAGTGGCTCCATCCCTACTCCCTCCACAGGCAAGGTTGAGAACAGATCACACGCCATAATGCTCTACTCGGTCTTCATAGTAGTCTTCTCTTGCTGTTGATGAAGAAATAATAATGCAAGTTTGAGTACAATGATGTACTCAGCAAGTGCGGGAATAACACATGATATGCAGCTCATAAACAAGGTAGGTGATAAAAGGCTTATTTGCAGAAAAGCAAATTTATAAAAATGTGATAAAACAGCACCTTAACTTTTAGATGAATGTAATCCCAGCATGTATTAAATTACCAACATACCTCCATCGCTTTCCATGTTCCATCCGAACATTAACAAATCTTTTATTCATACTCACGAATACTTCCTCGTATTCGCTACCATCTCACCTCATAAAACAACCACGTCTCACACCGAGACCAATCTCATGTCATGACCCATCAGTCATGCAACCATCTCATCTCCCGGACTCAACAGTCCCAAACCAAACCATAACCAATAATCATAACCAAGAACCTTCCCAATAACCAATCCCAATAACCATTCCAATCTAATCATGGCAGTTTAGCCAGGTGCTCGTGACCGTAAGCTCGGCTATCATGATAGTTTTTGACTCTGCAGAGTTTGTACCTCTTTACCCACAAGTTTGTGATTTCGTCACCCGTCGGCGACTGCAGAACCTCCATTATACCAGTACACATCCGTCGGTGTATGGTCAAGAGATCACAAAATAGCCTTTACAAAGGGGTTACTAGATGTATGGACTCACTAAGGTTTCACCGGCAGGCTAGAATCTCCAATTCTCCCACCCACGGGCCACCTCTTGTGCCATGCAGTTCCCAGGGCAGTCCTCACTCGACTCCCATTCCCCGCGCCTTCCACAGTCCATAACACTCTAGCAACTTACCTAATTACTCAGCTAAGCCGCACCCATACTTGGCCTTGTGGTGGCACTGTTATCCTGGCATGTGCATGCATGAACCGGTCCTTAGATCTACGGCAAGTAAAACCACCATCTCATGCTACCTCATTCACAAACCCAGGCTTGCCTAGATCTCCCTCCGATCCATGTTCATTATTAACATCAGTTTCCCCTTATTATTATGAGTGCAGTTAGCTAAACACATCTATCTCGCTTCCCAACCCCATAGACTCAGCGAAGCATAAAGCAAAAACCATACCCGACTCATAAACTTCCCAGGGGACAAGGATGGTTTAATCAAAACTAGTAAACTTCTATAAAAAGGGTTTCCCATCATGTTTGACTCAGCACACACACCTTTTCGCAAAACAAAATAGTTTTACCCAAAACATAGGATCAACATGGTCAAGGAGCACTTGCCTTGTTCTTGCGGTTCTGGTTGTTCTTGATTCTCAAAACCTTGTTGCTGCAGCTCGTCGTAGACAGCTTCTTGAACCTGTCCTGCTACGTAGAATTCACGTGCATACAAGATTCACAGCAATCAATATCATGCACAAAACCCTAAACTAGATGCGATGATGCACATGCATACTATCCTATGATTAGTTTCATTAGATTGATCTGTACGTATTCTTGCATGGCTTGCATGGTCAGAGGTATTCGGATCAAAGGTGGACGTGGCGATGATCTTGGCTTTTAGATCAAACTGATCATCAAGTGATCTGCCCACGAAAACGCTTCTGTTCGAAAGGAATCGAAGAACAGATGCAAAGAGATGAACAACATGATGTCGTAAGGTGGTATTGAAGTCCTACCTCACGTTCTTATTGTCTTCGGGGTCCTCCTCAGACCGCTTGGTTCTCCTCCGATGATCTCCCTTGTTGTGCTTTCGGCGATGTTTTGCTCGGCGAGTTAGGGCTAGGGCTCTAAGTCGTCGGCTTAGGAGTTGAAAAAGAAGTTCGTAGTTTCGGCCAGAGGTTTTGGGTTCTATTTATAATCGGGAAGAGAAGAGTCCTAATCTGATTGGATCCCGAATAAGTGTCTTATTCAGATCTTTGTTAGATCCTGATGTCTTATCTTCGGTAAGGATCGTGGAGTTTAGATCGGGTTCCGTTGCGCACCGGTATCTTTACACGTAAGAACCGCTTCAGACTCGTTACCTCCACGGTAATGAGCTCCGGAAGCTCCACGTGTCCTTCGGAGCCTGATATCTTTTCTCCCACAGAGACGAGCTCCGGTCGTGCCGCGTGTCAATCGATCGAGACCTCCCTCTTCTTCGGAGGTGAGCTCCGCGCACGCCACGTGTGGGTGCCGGTCTTTCCGCCTTTCCCTCCCTCAGGGACCTGCCCCGAGGTCGACACGTGTTTAGCAGCGACGGTCCTCCGGAGATAAGCTCCGGTGGCGACACGTGTTCAATAGATCCGGACTCCTCTGAGATGAGCTCCGAGATTGACACGTATCCCGCGCGGATGGTCCTCTGATTTCCGCGAGGACTAGCTCCGAGGATGACACGTGTCCTATAAAAATGCCTTTGCTTCTTCTGCAGCGGCTAGCTCCGCGGTAGCACGTGTCCCATAGGGTCGGACCTCTTTCCTGTTGCGGAGGTGACCCCCGAGCCTGCCACGTATCCAGTTTAGCATCGGACCTCTCCCTATATCTCGGGAATGAGTTCTGAACACACCACGTGGTCTGCTGGTCGTGGAAGTTGCCTTCGGCGCTCTCAGAGAGCTTTACTGGCTATCCTTTTGATACTTGTGTCTGTTCCCTCTTTTCTAAAAATGTTTTTCTTCTTCATAAAACATGAACATATGCTGACACCCGAGGTGAGGGTGTCACACACCCACTTTCAGAAGTGTGGTGCTTCACACCTTCCTACTCTGTTGTATGCAACAACCTTTCAAAGGCAACCCAAATGCCGAACCGGTCCATCCGTAACGGGCAGGAGGTCCCCGCATGGAGCGTGTTTGTGCCCACCAGCAGATTTACACCTTGCTACCCTCAACCCACTCCTATAAAACGGTTGGGTAAGCCTCGGCACCAAGGTTAACCAATTACATCAGTTTCCTGGTTCCCATATGCCAGTATGCATCCGGTACTGTTCGATACTTGTCCAGCAGGGCCGCACACGGATCAGTCCTCAATCGACACCAACAGGGCTATGCATGTGAGACCTCCGCTCACTGCAACCTATCCCCCCTGCTGGGTCTCAGTTTCACAATCTTAAGCCATTGTCTACCTCTTTCCATACCGTGTGAATTAATACCTATCTCGCAAGTAGATTCCAACCATTCGACTTCTACCGAGATCCATTAGCATGGCGTTCCCTACTCGTCGAGTTTGTAATCTAGCTAACCCTTCATAGGATTTATAGGTTATGCAAGTGGGGTTTCAGTCACCCTAACTCTAATGCAAGCATTTCACCCTAAATATAAGTGATACAAATGAAAACTTTGTAAAAGTACTTAAATGCAAACCGGGGCTTGCCTGGTTGCGAGTCAAAAGGAAAGTTAGCTTCTGGTGGGAGGACGTCCAACGGCTCCGGTGCGTCCTCAACTTCGGTCACTATATGAAATGTATCAAAATATATGTATAAGTGCTAATGAAATGTAAGACTTACACTTCTATTCATAACTACTGCTATTTAGGTTCCTTAATCGGCTATGGGATTTTTTCCAGTGGGTACTAGATCTTATAAAGATGATATGAGCAAAATTTGGAGAAATGTCATTGCACATTGTGGTCTCCAAAATTCCCACAAGTACAAGGCTTCTCTGAATTTTGATCCCAAATCTGAAGTTTTGACATGGCTAACAGTGGAAGATCTAATTAGGGTAAGTCTCCATGGTCCTAGCAAAATTTGTTTCACCATTTTTGGAGCTGCCAACAGAAAGATATGAATTTTGGAAGTTGGACAGTGGTTCTGAAAAGTTTCTGTTTGAAATTTGAATTTCCAAATAAAGGCTGAACTTTGGAAGGCAATTTGGCCTAGAAAATTAACTCCAGTGAACCTCAAATTTTTACAGAAGATCTCTAATATCATGAGAAATCTTCTGGCCAAATTTGAAGAAATTCCATAACAGGGATCTTCTGGAATTAATTCCCAAAAATTCAATTTTGATGAATTTTGTAGAAATTTCCAGAGATTTCCAGATCAATTTCCTTGCATTTATGCAAAGTACTGACAGAGGAATCCAGAAAAATTTGTTTCACAAATTTCAGACATTCCTACTGAAAGTTATGGTCATTTGAAGTTTGCACTAAATCTGAAAATGAAGAAATGTTTAAATTCTGGCTGTGGGGCCCACCCGTGGCGCTATCCACTCAGATGACGGCAACACCGAGGCCACAGGGTTATTTCCTGCGCAGCCGCACCCGATCCGGTGCCACAGGCCGATCCACGCGAGGATATAGAGGCTGACCGGTGGGACCCGTCCCTCCTTCGTCTACCTTGCGCTGCCCGCGCATCCCGCGGCGGCACACTCCGGCGAGGCTCGCTGGGACGGGGTTCCCGTGGTCCAAACTTCATCAAACTTGCTGCCTGTGAGTTTTACACCGTGCTGAACACGATGGTGGGGCCGGGGGTGGATGACAACGGCTGGAACAGTGCTCGCACCGGCGGCCATGTCGAACTCCACTTCGGTAACCTCGTTCTCACTCGGCAATGGGTTATTTGGGCTAGGGTTTGCTCTAAATGCACCAGTGACGCATGGACAACTTTGACCCATAGCCCGCTCTCCATGAAAACCCACCGGAGATGGGACCTCAACGGCGACCCGAGCCCGCAAAACGACGGCGGTGACAGATACTCGAAGAACTCCTCCAGTCCTTGATGGTTTCTAGTGCCGTTTGAGCGAGAAGGACCGTAGTGTCCTAGAAAAGCTTCTCCTAGACCAGAATGAGTTCTAGCTACTGCTGCGCGACGAATTTGATCATAGACTGAAAGGCACCGCTATGAACTAGGGTTTGGTAAAACCCAAAATTCTCACTAACCACGGAACCAAATGAAGAACAGTTTTTGGTACACCATCTAGGATGTCATGCGCACCTTTTTCATATAGGGAACCGGAGATGACGATGGCTGTGGCGTGCTGGCGATGGTGAGGCCGAACGGTGCTCCACCGGTTCACTTCGGCACTCGGCAACGATCGTCTGTTTACGGCTACTACGAGCAAGCAACCAGGGTGTGGATAGGGTAGATCGCTAGAGTACGTCGTGGTTCTGCTTTCTTGCGTTGGGAGCTTGAGCAACCGGAGTCCGGCCTATCGTGGACAACCCGAACAAAGAATGTGGCGCCGATATGTGTTTTTCCCCGGGAAAGCGTGGAGGGAGCGGTGAGCGTGCAAGGGAGCAAAAGAGAGTTTCGGTGCTGCAGCTGTGGTGTACGGAATATGATCACGTGGCCGAGAAAAACATGAGCTGGCGCGGTGTCGTCCTCGGCAGCGGGTTGCACCGGGAGCTGGCGGCGTTTCAGCAATCGTCAGAAGAGAAAACGAGGCGGTTAGCACTTCTGTGTTGCTGACTGCTGGGTCCCACCCCTCATCTCTTAATTAAATTTTCCACTGATATTTTTACCACCGCTACTCAAAATTAAAGTCTATACTTCCACATAAAGTCATGGTTTGAATTTTCTGAATTCAAATGATTTTAATTCTGGTGTGGAGTCTGAATTAAGTTTGATGATTTGAATTTGAAATGGAATCTGAATTATTCCATTGCATTGTTCCAAAAACATAGCAAACCAACTCCAATATCTCTGAATTTTTGCATGGCTGCTAATTCAAATGTGGAGAACACATTTGTGGAACCAAATTTGCAAATTGAGGAAATTGGGTTTTGAAACTGAAATTTAAATTCAGATTAGAGGGTTTCCTCTTTTAATCCCAAACAAATATTAGAACTCCACCAAATGAGCTGAAATTTGGGAAGTTGAATATTTGACATATGAAAATCCAAATTATGAATTCAGATCTCCAGGTTTGGATGTTTTGGAAAGTTTGAATCACCACTTTGAACTCACACCGTTATAATTCAAAGTTTTTAATTCCCCTCATTTTCCTAAGTGTACATGTGTGGAAATTCTTGCTACCACTTTTTGGGGATTTTACATCCCTCCCCCCTTAAAAAGAATCTCATCCCGAGATTCCAAAAGAAAAGAAAAGTGGGGAAACTTTACCGGGTATACGATGATAGCAATTCCGGATACTTTGTTCGTAGATAGTCCTCGCTTTCCCATGTCGCCTCATCAGCGGTATGGCTACTCCAAAAGACCTTGTAAAACCATAAGGTCCGATTTCTTGTGGCGCGAGTCTTTTCATCGATAATCCGGATCGGATACTCCGTGTACGTGAGGTCCGGTTGATAATTTTCTATGTCTTCAGTGCGGATTTCAGCCGAGGGTTTGAGGCACTTCCTCAGCTGAGAGATGTGGACGACGTTGTGAATTCCTGCGAGCGACGCCAGTAACTCCAAGCGATAGGCAACGGGTCCACATTTTCCGATGATGGCGAACGGACCAATGAATCACGGTGTAAGTTTGCCCTTCACTCCGAAACGGTGAACTCCCTTCATCGGAGACGCACGGACATAAACATGGTCCTCGATGTTGAAGTGAAGAGGACGGTGTCTTTTGTCTGCATAGCTCTTCTGACGAGATTGAGCAGCCGTGAGATTGGCTTGTATTACTCGCAATCGTTCTTCAGCCTCATTCACAAGTTCAATGCCGTAGATAACTCGCTCGCCGGACTCGCACCAGTTGAGTGGGGTGCGGCATTTCCGGCCGTAGAGAGCTTCATACGGAGCCATCTTGATGCTAGCTTGATAGCCATTGTTGTAAGAAAACTCTGCCAATGGCAAATGATCGTTCCAATTTTTGCCGTGGTGGATGGCACAAGCGCGTAGCATGTATTCAAGCACTTGATTCACCCGTTCAGTTTGACCATCTGTCTGCAGGTGATACGCAGAACTTCAGATCAGTTTGGTCCCCAACGACGCGTGCAGCTGTTCCCAAAACTGAGAGATGAACAGCACAGCGTGATCCGAAATAATGGAGCAGGGAATACCGTGCAAGCACAAGATCCTTGCGATATACAGTTCCGCATATTGCTTGGCCACGTACTTTGGATGTACGGGGATAAAATGTGCTGACTTGGTTAGTCGATCGACTATTACCCAAATCGAGTCATGCTTGTGAGATGTGAGAGGTAAACCAACTATGAAGTCCATGCTGATATCCTCCCACTTCCACGCTGGAATGTTCAATGGTTGCAGCTGTCCGGCTTTACGCATATGGTCAGCTTTCACCCGCCGACACGTATCACATTCAGATACGTACTTTGCGATTTCTCTTTTCATCCGTTTCCACCAGAACCTGGTTTTCAGATAATGGTACATCTTGTTGCTGCCCGGATGAATAGAATACTTGGACAAATGAGCTTCTTCCAAGATTTTCTTCCGAAGTTTCATGTCATGGGGTACCACTATACGGTCTTTAAACCATAGAGTGTCGTGTTCATCCCTTCGGAAGCATTTCATTTCGACATTCTTCATTCTTCTCCGATTGTGTGACATTCCCACGTCTTTCTTCTGAGCTTCCATAATCTCCTCTCTTATGGTAGGGACGAGAGCAAGACTATATAATGCCCCATATGGAATATGGAACCAAGTATAAACTCGGCTCCTCCCCTTCAAGTGGGGTGATGCCCCATATGGTTGACGTGAGATTTGCGGCTTAAGGCTTCAGCAACCACGTTTTCCTTCCCGGGATGGTATTGAATCTCGATCTCATAATCTTTGATCAGTTCTAGCCATCTCCGTTGCCGCATATTCAACTCCTTTTGAGTGAATAAATATTTCAAACTCTTGTGGTCAGTTTAGAGATGCACTAAGTTCCCAAGTAAATAGTGTTTCCACATTTTCAAGGCTAACACCATAGCAGCAAGCTCAAGATCGTGAGTCGGATAGTGCTGCTCGTGGTTACGAAGTTGACGTGAGTCATAGGGGACCACTCTGCCTCATTGCATCAATACACAGCCAAGCCCGATACCGGACGCATCACAATATACGTCAAAGGGCTTGGTTGTATCCGGTTGAGCTAACACCGGGGCCGTTGTAAGATGCTTCACCAATGCTTGGAAAGCAACTTCACAAGCTGAGTTCCAAACGTATTTGATACCCTTCTTCAACAATTCCATCATCGATTTAGCAAGCTTGGAGAAGTTCGGTAGGAATCTTCGATAATATCCTGCTAACCCGAGAAAACTCTTGACTTCGTTGACAGATGTAGGGGACTTCCATTTCAGCACTTGTTCGATTTTGCTTGGATCAATTGCAATGCCTTCCGCAGAAATAATATGACCAAGAAATGGCACTTGGCTGATCCAAAACTCGCACTTGCTGAACTTGGAATAAAGCTTATGGTCTCACAATCATTGAAGCATGATATGCATGTGTTCTGCGTGTTCTTCTTCAGACTTGGAGTAAACCAAGATGTCGTTGATAAACACCACTACAAACTTGTCCAACTCCGGCATGAACACTGAGTTCATGAGATACATGAAATGTGCCAGAGCGTTGGTGAGACCAAAGGACATGAAGAGGTATTCATAGAGCCCACCACGCAACCTGGAACGTTGAAAAGTGGGCTGCTGAGCTGGCAGAATTTGAGCTCGACTTCTTGCCGTGCCATGCTGTTAAGAGTCAGGCACTGGCTGAGTTCGTGGCTGAATGGACACCACCGCCATTACCACCCAGAGGGCCATGACAATGGTGAGCCGGAGCCGAGAGCTCGGGTCTTCATCGAGCCCCACTGGACACTCTACTTCGACGGCTCCTCACGCAAGCAAGATGCCGGAGCGGGGGTCCTGCTCCTCACCCCGACTGGGGAGCAGTTCAAGAACATGGTGCGGCTTGACTTCAAGGCAACCAAAAAAATGGCATAGTATGAGGCTCTCATATTCGGGTTAAAATCACATTATCTCTTGGCGTCCGGCAATTGTTGGTCAAAGGTGATTCCCAGTTGATCATCAAGCAATTCAAGGGGGGAATGCTGCTGCAATGATTCCCAACTGGCAGCTTACCTCCTCCATGTGCAGAAGCTGGAAAAAGACTTCCAAATCTTGGACCTGTTCCATGTCCCTCGCGCCAACAATACAATCACCGACAACCTGTCAACGAAGGCTTTCACTTGGGCTCCGGTGCCTAAGGGAGTCTTTGAAAGGATGTTGTTGTGATCTACAGCCTGGCCTGCTGAACCAGGCGAAGGGGGCAAGACCATCACCTCGAAGCTTGCGGTCCCGGCGGCCCTGCTATCATGGAGCCCACAAAAGATTGTAAGCGTCACCGGGGACTCCGTGCAACCCAGCGCTCAAGATCCATAAGCTCAAGTAGGTCCTGATGCTGGATCACGGAGATCCGGGAATACATGAAAGACAACATCCTTCCTGATGAACATGCATTCGCTGAACGGATCGTTCGGTCGGCCAAGAGATACACGCTAGTAGAGGGGGATCTCTATCGGCGTGGCGCCAATTGTGAAAGCCCCAAGTTCAGCATGTTTAGCTCCTTAATAGAATTTAAATTCCCGGGGTCAAATTGAATTCTAACTAGGGTTTCAAATTCGATATTTTGACTACATGCAATAAAGGAAACCTAGCCACAAAGGAATTAAACCCGGCAATTCAAATGCGAGGACAAGTGAGGTTTAACTCCCTGCTATTCAAATTCAGTTTGTAGAACATGCTGCAAAATTTTTATTTCGAAATTTTGAAACCATGGTTATTCGGAGGGGGAAACTTGGTGGGACCCTTATGTCATCGGGACAGAAACAACAATTTAGTTTCTTTCCCTGAGAGCTTGCCACCGAGGGGGCTGTGCTCCACAGAGCAGTGTGCGCGCTTGCTACCCCCGCTGTTGATCTTTCCTTCAGCTGCCAGTAAACCTCAGGGCACAAACCGAAGTTCTCATCCTCTGCTTACTCGATAAAAGCCACAGACCACAGACCCTTCTCTCTCGTGCGCGCTCAACAGAGAAAAACAGAACACGGTGCTCCGCTCTCGGTTCCCATCGCCGATAACCTCCTGGAGTGTTTGACGCCCGGCTGAGCATCTCAGAGGCTGCGCCAATCCCTCCTTGGCGATTTCCAACCATCCTCAGCTCATTCCCGGCCCTCCTCCACCGTGACCGAGCAAATCTTCTCCGGAAAAACCGAGCACGACGCCGCCCTCTCGGTTCCACGTCGCCCGGTCGTTTCGGCACCCCTCCGGCTTGATCAAAGTCATTTTAAGGTGCGCCACCACGTCTAGCTACTCCTCTGAGGTCCTTTTGCTCTTCCCCGACACCGGCTCGCCGGAATTTGGTTTTTGGCGCCAGAGTACGTGTAGAACTGACCGTAGATAAGTCTTGAAATTCTCCTAAACCGCTTGATCAATGCTCATGCAATTCAAACAACAGCAACTTGGAGCCCTAGCACCCTCCCACGCTGAACCACGAAGGAAACCGGTCATCCTTTGCTCCGGGCGACGGAAATTTGCCGCCGCCGGCTAAACCACGTCGGTCCACCGTCGAGCTTAAGGTTGCCACCATTTGCTGCAAGAGTTGAGCTCCATTCCACGTTCCCCGACCACTAGGGATGCTTTAGGGCAACTTAGCTTGCCGGGAGGAGCTTGGGACACACTGCTCCTCGCCGGCGCCAAGATACCGAGCCGCCCCACCGATGCCGACCAACCTCCGGCCGTTTACATGCGGGAAACCTTGCCCGGCTGCTAGGCCATGGTCCGAGGGTGGTGTAGGGAGAAACCAGAGCCAATTTGGTGGAGAATAGAGGAAGAACGAGTGGCGCCATCCCTCTGTCCAGTGTGCGCGCATGCGCTCTGGCGAGAGGTTGAAGAAACACCTGACCCGTGGACCCCCTTTTGAATTGTTCTGTGTAAAATTCAAATAGAAAGTTGTTCAAACTTGAAAAACCCATAAATCTGGGTATAAAGCTCCAAATTAGTGAGACAAATTTTGTTGGATTCCTCATAAGATGTACTTTGCAGCAAAACAAAGTGCTTGCTATGAAAATGCCTAGGAATTTCTGTAGAATTGTTTCTAATAAATATTTTAGGGATTTATTCCAGGAGCAATTCCTTATAAAACATTCCCAATTTTGGGCAGCAAATCTTTCTCCTAGTTCCTGAGCTCCAGTAAAAAACTTAGGATTTTTGGAGATGATTAAGGTGGCCTAATCAGTAGGTTTTCTCAGGGTTTTGTAAATGGGCTGAAAAATCACAGGAACAAAATCCAGAAAATAGAATTAAACATCACCAAGCCATTCTGACCAGCTAAAAGGGTTAAAAAAATTTGGAACAAATTTTCCTAGGAACCATAGGTCCAGATCTATTAGGATATCAAATTGTTCCATATGACCAAGTCTAATTAAATTCCTATAAATCATTGAAAGTTAAAGGTTCCATGAATTCTTGTGGCCATTTTCTGTCTCAAAAGCTTCTGACATTTTTACCATACTCCTATCAGGAGTTTAGAAAGCCCCTGTAAAAATTTGAACCACAGAAGCTTCTGTCTTCATAGAGTTTAGTTCTGTAGTTGTATATCTCCCTTAAATTCATAATATGACGCATCGTTTATTTGATCATTTCCATAATGAAACATCTCGTGAAGACCTCGGAGGCCATTGACTTGAACTCTACTGACAGAAACTTTAGTCGGGATCAACACTAAGGCAAGCCCCGGTTTGCATAAAAAATTTATAAGCTTCTATTTGTACTCACTTTATAATGTCTAGCATTTTCATTATTGCACTAAGTCTAGTTTGTATGACACTCCACATGCATGACCAATAAACCCCTGAGTTTGATTTAGAGTAGGTTTTACTTAATTATAACTTCTGTTATCAAGTTAACAAAAGTGGATTAAAAGAGGCATAACTCGAGTAGGCCATTTCCTACTCGTAAACCGGGATTAAGGGGGATCAATCGGAAGAGTTGGGAATTGATCCTCTTAGTTGGGAATGGAGACTGGGCAGTATGGATGGAAGGCTCAAGGACGTGGTCCTGTGAACCTAATCTCTGTATGAGTCAATTAAGGCCCGTTCTCGTGTGCGGCCCTGGGGGACAAGTTTGAGTTGTGTATTGGATGCATACTGTCTATATGGGACCCAGGAAACTGATGTAACATGTTAATCTAGGTGTCGAGGCAATCCCCATTGTCTTATGCAGATTCTGAAAGGATAGAGAAGTCGTCTCTACGAGGGTTTGCCCTAGTGAGACTTAATCCAAGTCGGTGGGACCAGTTCAATATTTTGTGTCGTGTGAAAGGTTGCCACATACAACATTGAGGGGATTGGTTGATCATTGGTCTCGGACGGGCGTATGTGTCGTGTCAGATGGGTGGCTTTGATTCGAATCACTGTCGCTCATGATAGTGAGCATACTTGTTCTCTGCGTCGTGACGTAGTAAGAGACTGGGAAAAAAGTTAATATGCTTCGTGAGTAATCCTCATAATGGAGATGAGGGATAATCAACGCCTTAGCTAAGTTTACTTTCTACCTTGGGCTAGTAGCGTCGAGACAAAGCGTTGATGGCGCAAGGTACGTATGGGTCTAGGGTAGCTCACTAAATTTACCTTCTCCTCGGGCAAGTGGCATCGAGATGAAGCGTTTCTTATTTGATTGTAGAGTATCGATGTAAATTGTGCTAGGGTTATATAAGTTGCTACAAACTTGAAGTAAGGACTCTCCCTTAGCTCAAGTTCATCGTTTATGCAAACTTCTCTATTCAGCCCTCTATTTTCAGCATTTAGAGTTTCAGGTGTAGGGTTTCAGTTAAGTCATGCTGAGCATAAGCTCACAGTTTGTTGATCCATTGTTTTGCAGGTAACGTTGCATAAGGCAACGTTAGGGAGGAAGGGAGATCCGAGTGGGGTAGCACCCAATGAGGGGTGTGAGTCTCTCTTGGAATCCTTGCACGCTGCCGGATTTTGATGTGGTGCTACGGTGAAGCATCCGTGGGCAGGATGGCTTCATTTTGCTTAGCTAGGCTATAGTCCGTGAGTGTATTCTTATCTTCCGCTGCAATGTATGCTGTACATTATTTGTAAAATGAGACAATATTATGTATTAAAGACATATATTGTTGTGCACGTGTGTTTTTCGGGGATGTGCTGTTAGTTGCCGCATCACACGGCACCACCCAATGCGATTCCTGGACTGTCAGAGCGGGGTCCCCACAGGCATGGTATCAGAGCCACATTGGGAATAGCGCACCTGAAAAGACACGTATTTTCAAAAACTTAGAGTCTACGAGTGAGGAATCGGTACTAGGCCCACATAAGGTTTACTATTAGCCTAAGTGATGTATGGTGGCTAACTAACTTATTTGTTACTCTTTTCTGTAATGACGCACCGCCGACCGGGTAAGAGGTAAGGTACGCCACCGAAAACGGATCAATTTCGGTTAGCTCCCCTGACGAGGAAAGTGGTTTAGGGTATAGGTCTGATAGCTTGTTGTGAGATGTGACGGACCACAATCTGTACGTCCAGGATCTCAGAGGGTGGTGCCGCACGATGCGACACCCGACAGCACACATCATAAGGAACCATTGTATTACATTGAAAACAAACTGAATATGTACAAAAAGTAGTGAAAACCTTCAGTTTACAGCTAATTACAGAGTTTACTACAGCGGAAGATAATTTATACAACTCACACCCACCTTACTAGCAAAAGTTGGATTTCCGGCCCTACGGACAACCCACACTAGCTTCACTCAGCATCAATGCGGCGTGTATGGCTCCCACTCAGCCGTAGTCCCCGACGTAGGGTAGCCGTCGCCGGTCGACTCGTACCCCCAGTCCGTGGGGTAGTCCTCACCTCCAAACACTCATAGCAGCAATTGTGAGCATGATGGCTCAGCAAGTCTTAACCGACTCACCTATACATGAAACTCTACATGCAGGTCATCACCAATATAGGATGGTAAATTGCAGAAAAGGACACGCCTACAAGTTCATCCTTAGTTCATGTTTTAGCCACAAGTTAACGGTTCACGAATCTGAAATTTAGTGAGAAATATTTGGTGGCACACATGTAGCAATACAAATTACTCATATCAGCAGTATATCCTAATTTTAAACCCTTCATTCGCTGATGCTCGGCCCGGCCGGTTCGTCTCCTACCTGCCACTTCTTTCCCTCGCCCGCGTGCTCCCCTTCGCTGGCCCGCACCAGAAGCTCACCGGCCCAATGTTTCCGGCCATATCCCGGCCGGAGACTTTCCGCCTATGAGTTTGGGAGGTCGGGGAACATGATGGTGGGGTCTGCTTGGGCTGCCGGTGGACGGATATCTTCCGCGACGTGTTGTAGCCTCGGGAGCACTTTGGCACTGCCGGCCGGCCTCTCTAGCCCAAATAACGATTGACTAAAATGTTCTACAGCACCCTTCGATCTTAGGGAAGATTGACAAGGCCTCAACATGGCTTAGGAATGGCTGCAAATGGTTTGTCACCGTGCGCCCGATCGGTTCCGCCAATGAAGCGCTCGGAAAACAGCAAAATACGTCGCTCCGAGTTGATTTGAAGCCATGGTTGCTAAAAGGAAAATGATCACCGGCTAGTCCGGCCCATGGGTGCAAGATTTGGTGAGCTAAGGAGGATTAAAGAGTGAAAATTTTGAGTTCCCGTACCGGTTACTCCGTTTGCACCCGCCGGAGCTAAAATTTCGAATTCGCCGGCGAAGATCAACGACTTGCTCCATGTTTTGGAGGAGAGCAGCACCGAGGTAGGGCACTCCCGTGGCCGTGCTTGCTCGGTCGTAAAAACCTCTGTGGAGAGCGTCCACGTGCGCCCAATCGCCAGCTTTCTTTAGGTCACCGCGGATGAAGCCGTTCTTGGGCTCGGGAAAGCCGGAGCTCGGCTGTTTTTGTGTCGGGGAAGTGGGCAACAGGCACACGGTGCTGTTTAGCAGCTCAGAGGGGAGTTGCACGCAAGATTTCACTGGTTCCTGATTGTTTTTTTCAGAGGCGGCGGCGAGCTCGGCTGTGTGCATGTTGTAAGCGAGGAGAAGGAAGCGAAGTCTGTTTGCCTTGTCTGTGAGGAGAGGATCACGTCGAGAGAGGAGTGAAGCAGTCACATGGGTTGCCAGCACGGGGGAAAATCAACCGGGAGGTGGCGCGGTCGGCAGCTCAGTGTCGCTCGGGTGCAGCTCTCCATTGGAGTGGAAAAACAGAGACTGATGACTTCATTTGCAAGACATATTGCTCAATGACATGTGGGTCCCCCACTTTCCTTCTCTCAAAAGATCTCCACATGTCAATCCCTCAAATTCAAACGTTCTGAGTTTGAAAAGTGTGCTCGTATTTGAATTCTCCAAATTCAGTTTGAATTTGGCATTGCAAATTTGAATTCAGTTTGAATTTGAAAGTGCAATTGTTAAATTCCTTTTTAGCACATTCTAAAATGAGAAGTTTGCCGCCCTAGTTTCCTCCAAGTCAAAAGTATAAGCTGCACGACTATTCAAAGTTTTGGCCACACTTTGTGTGAACTTTGAATTTGAAAAATCTGATTTTCAAACTTTCCACAAATGAGGGTTTAAGTCCATATTGGTTCAACACATTCAAATGAACATGTGAGCCTCTTTTTGATGAACATCCTCTCGTACAACTTTGCATTTAGAAAAGTTTTTGCAAGTCCCAATCTTCATGAATTTGCAACACATAACTTGGTTTAGTTCACATACACTTTTTGGATTTTTATATTCCTCCCCCTTAAAAAAATCTCGTCCCGAGATTACAAAAAAAGAACGATACGGGAGAGGTAATTACAAACTTTACAAAGATAAAAGTTCTGGATAATTGGTGCGGAGGTAATCTTCACTTTCCCACGTCACCTCTTCCGCGGTATGATTACTCCACAGCACCTTGTAAAACTATATCGTCCGGTTCCGGGTTACCCGGGTCTTTTCATCTACAATCTGAACCGGTCGCTCGGTGTAGATAAGGTCCGGTTTCAACTCGACAATTTCTTCGGTGCAGACAGCAGTGTTGAATTTGAGGCATTTCCGCAGCTGTGACACATGAAATATATCATGAACACCCGCAAGACTTGCCGGTAATTCCAGCCGGTAGGCGACGGGTCCGCACTTCTCTGTGATAACAAAGGGACCTATAAAGTGGGGAGCGAGTTTCCCCTTTACACCGAACCAGGGAATTCCCTTCATCGGAGATACACGAAGATAAACGTGCTCTCTGACGTCAAAATGCAACGGCCTACGCCTTTGATCAGCGTAGCTCTTCTATCGGGATTGTGCAGCCTTTAAATTCTCTTGTATCAACCGAACTCGGTCTTTGGCTTCGTTCACAAGATCAGCCATGAACAGTACCCTTTCGCCGGACTTACACCAATTCAACTGTGTGACATCTTCTTCTGTAACTCCAGATTAAGGGGTACGACTATCCTGTTCTTGAACCACAGGGCACCGTCTCCGTCCTTCCGGAAACAATTCAGTTCCCCACTGTCTATATGTCTCTGCAAATGTGACATGCCTGTGTCCTGTTTCTAGGCTGCCGCTATCTCTTCATGAATAGTTGGGATAAAAGCTAAATTGTAGAGAGCTCCTTGCAGAATCACATGCTATGGTGGCTCGCTCTCTTCCAACGGTGTCATGGTCAGATTGTGGATGTGTGACTTGCGACGCAGCGCATCTGCCACCACGTTTGTTTTGCCGGGGTGATAATGGATCTCTATCTCGTAATGCTTTATCAACTCCAACCATCTTCGTCGCCTCATGTTTAACTCCTTCCGAGTGAATATGTACTTCAGGCTCTTGTGGTCGGTATATAAATGCACGAGGTTACCGAGTAGGTAGTGCCTCCACATTTTGAGTGCGAGTACCATGGCAGCGAGCTCTAAGTCATGAGTTGGATAATTTTTCTCATGGCTCCTGAGCTGCCGCGATCCATACGCGACCACCCTTCGGTCTTGCATCAGCACTCATCCGAGCCCAATGCCGGATGCACTGCAGTACACATCGAACAGTTTTGATGTGTCTGGCTGCCAAAACAGGTGCTGATGTTAGGTGTTTCACTAATGCCTTGAACGCTGCTACGCATTCTGGACTCCCAACATATTTGGTAGCCTTCTTCAGCAGCTCAGTCATAGGCTTGGCAATCTTCGAGAAGTTCGGAATGAACCTCCGATAATATCCCGCGAGTCTGACGAAACTCCGTACCTCGTGAACAGACCTCGGGGACTTCCAATGCAGCACTTGTGCGATCTTACTCAGGTCTACAGTGATGCCCTCCGCTGAGATAATATGCCCGAGAAAAAATACTTGCAATATCAAGAATTCACACTTGCTGAATTTCGCGTATAGCTTGTAATCCCGCAGCCTTTGCAAGACTATACGCAGGTGCTTCTCATTGTTCTTCCTCTGACTTGGAATAAACCAGTAGGTCATCAATGAATACCACGACAAACTTGTACAGCTCCAGCATGAATACCGAGTTCATCAAGTACATGAACTGAGATAGAGCGTTAGTAAGGCCAAGGAACATGACAAGGTACTCATAAAGCCTGTACCTCAACAAAAAATTGTCTTCAGAATATCCTCAGCCCGTATCTTAATCTTATGGTACCCTGATATTAAGTCCATCTTGGAAAAAGATTTTTGCTTCAACCAACTGATCAAACAAAAGGTTGATCCGTGGGAATGGTTACTTGTTCTTGCTTGTCACGATTTTAAGCGGACGAAAATCAATACTAAGCCATAGTGTTTTGTCCTTCTTCTTTACAAACAATACTGAACAACACTTAGGTGACGAACTCAGTCATATAAAAACCTTTGCTCATAAGGTCATTCAGTGGTGTCTTCCACTCTGCCTATTTATTGGGTGCCATTTTGTATGACCTTCGTGAACTTGGTGGTGTTCCCGGCACAAGTTCCATCTGGAACTCTACGTCCCGTTCAGGCAGCCTGCCCGGTAAATAATTGGGAAACACATCCTTATGTTCACGTACCACTGGAATGTCCTCTATCTTAACAGTTTCCGAGTGGGTCAATATTGCAATATGTTGCCGACTGGCGCCCAGAACTAATGTATGAAGACCGTGCTGTGGGGAGTTGAGCTTAACGGTTCAAGAACTGCTGTTGAGAACCGCATTGTGGTAATTCAACAACGACATCTCCAATATAATGTCGATCTTCAGACCCCCGAGAATAATGAGGGTCGTGGGTTATAGTCTAACCCCCAAACAAAGAGGTGCTCGGAAAACAACATCACTTGCTGTAATGCTGCCCCGGCGAAGATATGAGGTATTGACTCTTTGTAAAAGTGGTTTGGAGCTGATGTTGAGCCAGAAAATATTGGCGAATAAAGTTATGTGTGGCACCGGAGTCGAGGAGAATTAGTACCGGTAGCTAATTTAGAGAAAACATCCGTAGAAACGCGGCTTCTCCTTCAGGAACACCATCACTCACTGTGTAGTTAATGTTGCCCCTTGTCTGCCCTCTTTTCTGCAGATATGGGTATGGGTCTGAATATTGAAAATATGATGACCAGCATCATTGAATTCCCTCCAGACAATACCTAGCATAATGGCCCATCGGACCACAAGTGGAGCACGGATATCTCTCCGGTTCTCCACTAACTTGTGGTTGGAAGGTAGGTACATATAGCTGCAGGGATGGAGCACAAACCACCGTCTGATGCTGCTGCTGTGGAGGTTGTACATGTGGTGGTACTTGACCAGCAATCAACCTCTGAGGAGTTAATCATGCAGGAGCCTCCGTATTTCACTGAATGTCGTTCGGTGCACCAACCAGTACTTTTTGGGGACACATAACTTGTGCTAGCCTGCACGATATCACTCATTTTCATCTTCTCTGTACAGAACAGACCTTGATGTAGTACATCCATATTTTGATCCAGTTAAAAGCATTTTCATCACTCAAGTTGAGTACCAAAGTTAAAGTTAACTTCAGTATCTTTTCAATGAGTACTCATATGCCCCTAGGTCATTTCTGGAACAAAAGTTATGATTGCTCAAAGTTTACAGAATTTCTGGATAAAAATTGCCAACATCTCCTCTGAATGTGGCTTTTTATCACAGTCGTACATAAAAATAGAGTACAATTCTGAACAAACTATGAACTACAAAATGGTTTAAAATTTTATAACCTTTCAAACAGTGTATCATATGACCCTTAAAGTTTTTTTCTACAGAAAGTTATGGATATTTTACAGAAACATCCAGAGAGGTTGGCGGCTGTCCTGTTTTCTAGACAGTTTGCATTTAACTGGACATTCAACCAATTTGGCTTGTGATTTTGCTCTGGCGGTCTACAGAGAAGTTGTAGAGCACTTAAAAAAATTTCCAAAACTGTATTATACACCTCCATTGGGTCAAGCTACTCAGAGTTATGCTCTGTCAAATCAAGCAAAAATTTCTGCCAGAACAGAGCACTGTGTTTTTAAATCAAATGAAGCCTAGCCATTCTCTCATTTGAAGCTTTGTCCAAATGAAGAGCTCAGTAACTAATATGTATATTCCAACTTCTTTTTTTAGTTGAAAGTTAGTCATGTATGATTTCTTCATAGGAAAGAAGTTATCAAGTGTGTGCGGGGACCACCCCGTGGTTCACCTGCTCCAGGATCACAGAGGATGGTGCCGTGCGATGCGCACCCAACAGCACACACGAAAAGGTTAAAGAACAACATACAAACTTTTTTTTGATATAAAACAGCGGAAGTCTTTTCACAAAACTTAATTATACAGCGGAAGTATATACATAGCTACTCTCTACTCCTATCTACGCAAAAGTGCAGCCGTCCAGCCCGGGGACGCTACACACTAGCAGCATGGAACCGGAGATCATGGAGGCATGCAGGGCGTCGGCTCAGCCGTGTACCTCGACGGGGGCATCGCCTCGTCCTCGGACCCCTCCTCATAGCTCTCACCTGCATACAGCTCAGATATTGTAACCGTGAGCACGATGGCTCAGCAAGGCTTAACCGACTAGCCTAGGCATGGAACTCTACATGCAGGGATGTGTATGATAGGAAAAAGGACTTTGCAACAAAGACACGCCTATAAGTTGATCCTTACTTTCAGTTTTATAGCAGCAGATTCATGTGCCTTAGGCAGCCCTCACATCGGAAGTTCACAATCAAACAAGAAACACTTTCCTCCGATGTGGTGATGCCCAAAGTGGAAAATAAACTTAATAGCTCTACATCAACAGCAGACATGGTTTCCAAAACATTAATATATCATCACATTCATATGGCTTACTTCACTTCTTACTACGTCACAGAACAGTGAACAAGTGGTACTCAAATAACCACGAGGGACCGTGATTGCAATCAGGAGACACCCGGACAACACGTCACATACACCCACTTTCAGAAGCATGATTCCACAACCCTTCCTACTCTGTTGTATGAAACAACCTTTCAAAGGCAACCCAATGACACGACCCCACGGTCTTGTCGAGCCAGGATCACGCTGAGGGGTGCTGTGTTGCACAGCACCGGATAACACACATCAAAGGTACAAAGAGGAAGCAAAGTTTTATTACATAAACAGGTTTATGAGAACTTTTACAACAAAATATGTTCCGTCTACACTCACGGGCATAGACTACGCATCGAGTTCACGTTCAGCCCGTGAACGTGTCCCCGCTAGCACGCATACACAATAACACGGCGGCGTGCACGACTCCCACTCGACGGGGTTCCCCCCCTGGGGTTCTGTCTCCTCCTCGGGAGTCCCCTCCTCATAAAACCCTGCAAAAGCTTCAAACACAAGCAGTGAGCATGATGGCTCAGCAAGACTGACCCGTCTCTCCTATACATGAAACTTCAACATGAATGGTGATAGGTTGCATGGGGTAAAAAATAAGTTGCAATGGACTCGCCTAATTAGTGGAACCTTACTTTCAATGTTTTAGAAGCAGGTGGTGGAGAACCTTATACTCAAGCACATGAGAGAGCCGCAATCAAACAAGAAAGACATTTCTCTCATGTACTTTGCCCAAAGTTAAAAAGAACTGTCCAGAAAGAGAACTCACGTCAGGGAACTCACGGACTACTGGAATGTCTTCCAATCTGATGGTGGTGGATTGATATATACTTAGAAGTTTGATTTCTGGACTGTCCAGAAATAAGGAGTGTGATTCGTGCACTTTTGAGTTCAAGTGCACGATTCGGAGGATGGTGTCTGAAACAGCGCCGTGGCGGGTTAACCACGACATCCCTAAGATGACATCGACATTTTGACCCTCCAGAACTATGACAGACGTAGGGTATAACCTACCCTCTAAGCATAATGGCGCTTTTGAAACAATCATGCTTGCTGAGATCTTCCCACCCGGTGAACAAATCAAGTATGGACTATCGGTGGGTAGTATTTGCAAGCTATATTTAGCAATAAAAGCTTGGCTAATGAAGCTATGCGTGGCGCCTGAATCAAATAACACTATAGCGGGATGCTGGTGGAGTTGGAACATACCCGCAAGAATCGGCTCTCCCTCCGGCACGTCCTCAATGGCAAGTTGGTGGATGGTGCCGGGCCTAGGGTTTGCCCGCCGCGCACTAGTGGGGTTCCGGGGTTGATTCCTCCCCGGAAGTTGTGGCGCAACTCCGCCGCCTTGCCTCTCCAGACAACTGCTGGTGAAGTGTCCTGGACGACCATATTTGTAGCATGTGGCTGCTGCTTGGCCGTTGCTTGGGGGATGAAAGCCCGGCATGCGCTGCTAAGTTGCATACGCACACGGCATCTCCCTCTGCTGCTGTTGTTGTTGTTGTTGCGGAGGTGGTACTGGCAAAGACGGCCGGAATGCCGATGGAGAATATGGCCGACTGCAGAATGGCATCGGCCTCTATGGTGGCTGCCAGCATGGACCCGATGGTGGGCGATTCACCATCCGATATTTCTGAGAAGTACCACCTCCCTCTCCGCTGCTTCGCAGCCCGCTTCGCTTCCTTTCCGCCGCCGCTAACTCCTTTCCGGAGTCCTCCTGAACAATCGCAGCATCAATTATATCGTTGAGGCTGCCGCGATTGAACATCGCCAGCTTGTCCTTCAGGAGCGGGTTAAGCCCCTGGTAGAAATGATCCCGCCGCTTCTCGTAGGTATCGGCGTGATTTGAAGCGTAGAGCGCAAGATCATTGAACACCCTCGAGTATTCCAGCGCGTTCCGGCTCCCTTGCTGCAGGCGTAAGAACTCCTGCGTCTTCCTCTTCATGAGACCCGGAGGTATATGATAGGCCCTGAAGGCCGTCCAGAATTCTGCCCATGTCATAACTCGGTCGGTGGGCTGCAAAGCACAGTAGTTCGCCCACCATGCACTCACGGATCCCTCGAGCTGTTGGACCACGAAATGAGTCTTGCGCTGCTCACTCACTTGGAGCAGCCCGAACTTCATCTCCATCGTGCGGAGCCAGTCATCCGTATCGAGGGGTTCATCCGCCCTAGAGAATACCGGGGGATGAGTAGCCAGAAAATCAGAGTAGGAGCTCTGTTGGCGCTCCTCACGATCTTGACGTCTCTCTGGTCGAGACGTATTCACAATGAGGGTCTGTAGCAACTCCGTGTGCTGCTGATGAGAGCCCGCCATCGCTGCCACAATGTCGGCCAAAGTAACCGTTGGCGGTAGCGGTTGTTGCTGTTGCTGCTGCTGCTGTTGCTGTCCCGAGGAGTCCTCGGGAGGTTGTTGGGAGGTTTCTCCCCCTGACTGGAACCCCCAACGTCCGGGTTGGCACGAGTACGAGTCATTCTGAAATTCAAAACAGCAGCGATCAGCACATGTCACACTTAAAATTCCATATGGAACAGTAGGTATTGTTGTGACGCATGAATAATTTGCACAACATTCACATATATTGATAAAGCATAAACTTTATACAAGATATATTAGTCTCGGGTCTCCGAGAAGTCATGCTCATGTCGTCACTACCTATTTATGCACTACTGTCTACACGACATGTCACCGATTACAAAAGTTTGGGTTACATCACCCCAGCTGCCCTACTTGGCAACGGTAACCCCCTGCTCAGAGTAGAATTCGACCTCCTGCAGGTCGTCCTCCTCCGGTACCTCTGCTGGTGGCTCTGGGTCCATGACCTCCTCTTCCGGCTCGGGTTCCCCCATTGCCGGAAGACCCAAGACCACGGGTACGGCACCTACCACCAGTATGCCCATTACCAGAGGTACGAGATCCTGCAACGCGTGCACCTCGTCCATGGCCTGGTTGTAGTCCTCTTCCCAGCCTTGCCCCTCCTCAATAGCGTCGTCCAACTCTTGAGTAAGGTCCTCATTCTGCTGGGTCAGAGCCTGAACCTGTTGTTGCAAAGCCGCGATGTCGACACGGCTTTTCTTCTTCGCCTTCTTCAGATGATGCAACTGATTATGCTGTTCGTTCAGTCACTTAATCGTCAGAAGGAGAACATTGCGGAGTGCGCTGTGAGCACTCTCAAAGTGGTCTCCACGGCTGGTGCTTTCTTTAAGCCTTGCAGCAAGACCCTCCGTATGGACAGCTTGGTTGTCCATCACGGCCCTTCCTGCTTTCAATTGGAGGCTGAGGTTCGCCTCCGCGGGATTGTACCTTGGGCAACCCGGATATGTTGCCTCTATGTACCTCCCTTCCAACACATGACTAGCCCGTCCCTCCACGGGAACGAGCGTGTATGGAGTGCCCTCCATAGCTCTCACGTGTAGTTGGCAGAAACGCGACATGGTGTCGCGGGCTGCCACTTGCCACATTTCTTCCGACTGTCTACCTCTCACCGTAACGGTGAACGGCGCCCAACCGGGTGGTGTAGGCTCTGCAGGAACTTTGACATGGATCGTCCACGTCTTGTTCCCTTCCCCACCTTCTTCTTTGGCGAAGTACTGCAGCATCTTGTTGTACCCGAAATATTGAAGCATTTGCCTCAATGCTTCCTGATAGCCGCTGCGGTGAGAACAGTGGGACACCACCCACCCGTTCTCCAACTGTCTATCCGCTGTCATCTGTAGAAACATATTTGAGAAATGTCAAATATTTATTTGAACAGTAAACCATTGAGTTATAACATAAAACATGTCATTGAACTCATAAAACTTTGAAACATAGTGAAAATTTATACAAACTTGACTGCTGATCTGCTGTCCAACACAACAATCCTGACCAGTTTCCATACCAACCTGATTTAGACCATACTAAAGGCAAAACCAATTCTGGAGCTCAACATCAAAGTTAAAGCTAACTTCAATAGCTTCCCATAAAGTATTTGCATGGCCTAAGATCTGTCCTGGTTCAAAAGTAATGAGATTTCAATGTTGGCAGAATTTCTGGAGAAAATTGGACAGCACCTCCCTGCTTGAGGTACTGATTCAATCCAAGAATTCCAATTAATTCCACACCAAACCTAACAAAACTTTCTGTTACGAAGTTGTCGCCAATCTCATAAACTTTTCAGAACTATCTCATTTTCTATTTTTGGGTTTTTATGCAGGAATTTATGCTCAATTTACAGAGAGCTACAGAGAGTATTTGCTCTGCCCTGTTTTCTGGACAGTTTCAACTCTACTGCATTTTTCGATTGGTTAGGTGATGAAACACCTATGGACCTCAACAGAAAAGTTTTAAAGCTCTTCCAAGGCTTTCCAGAATTATATCATATGACCCCAACCTCGAAAGAACTCAACCTCTAACCTCTGATTAACTTCAGCCTTATTTCAGCTGAAAACAGGGGACTCTGTCCTTAGTATCCTATAAGTTGAAAACTTGTTAACTTTGAATATCCTGATTAAGGGAAGGAGTTACATCAAGTTTTAGTGCTCTGAGATAACACTTTCAAGTTTTACAATGAAGTTTTTCATTTAGTGGGGTCTGATGTCGATGCGTCACCAGATCATGTCGGTACTACGTCCTCACAAAGAAAAACCTATACCGGACTTTAGGTGGCTTCGTTAGTTCAGTGGCACTAAGCGTCACTCGCACATGAGTACTACACGTCTACTGTTTTGTGGTTAGACTACCTGCAGATAACTCAAACAATCGTTAGACTCGGCTGCACACCGAGCCCGGTATCCATACAGCTCATACACCCGGCCGTCATTACTCGCCCGGATGTTCTCAAGCCAAACACGCCTTGAGCTACGTGTTCACGTTACTGTCCACGTGACGGGGTATTCCAAATTGCCCAAAGCATGCCAGGGACAGACGTTGCTCGAATACCCCAAACGACATGAAGAGTCGTAGAGGATATTAAAGCGGGTCGGGTTACCTGCCACCCGTCGGGCTCCACCCTTCAGCTTGTGCGCACTGGTGGACAGTGCTTACGAGCACCCCCAAGACTTAAAGTGTCCCGAGATGCACGATTTTCTGACATAAGCAATTAGGTTAGTATGCCACTTTCTATACACTAATAACATCCTTATATGGGCTACTAACTCGTTCCTCACCGAATTTTTGAAAAAGATGACCTTTTCAGTGCGTTAAACCTCAAGCGAGCTCTGATACCACGCTGATACGACCCCACGGTCTTGTCGAGCCAGGATCACATTGAGGGGTGCTGCGTTGCACAGTACCGGATAACACACATCAAAGGTACAATGCGGAAGCAAAGTTTTATTACATAAACAGGTTTACGAGCACTTTTACAACAAAATATGTTCAGTCTACACTCACGGGTGTAGACTACGCATCGAGTTCACGTTCAGCCCGTGAACGTGTCCCCTCTATCACGCACACACACTAACACGGCGGCGTGCACGACTCGCACTTGACGGGGTTCCCCTTCTGGGGTTCCGTCTCCTCCTCGGGAGTCCCCTCCTCATAAAACCCTGCAAAAGCTTCAAACATAAGCAATGAGCACGATGGCTCAGCAAGACTGATCCGTCTCTCCTATACATGAAACTTCTACATGAATGGTGATAGGTTACATGGGGTAAAATAAGTTGCAATGGACTCGCCTAATTAGTGGAACCTTACTTTCAATGTTTTAGCAGCAGGTTGTGGAGAACCTTATGCTCAAGCACATGAGAGAGCCGCAATCAAACAAGAAACGCATTTCTCTCATGTACTTTGCCCAAAGTTTAAAAGAGCTTTAATTAGCTCCAAACTACGACAAGACATTAACAAGCAAGGTATGTCTTTCAAATCAGCAAACTTTTAACATGAATCTAGGCTGTTCTTTCTACGTCACGGTACAGTGAGCAAGTGGTACTCACTGACCGTGAGGGACGGCGATTATAATCCATTTACACCTGCAGGGTTACCCGAATAACCCGTCACGTACGCCCGTACTCGATGTGGCCTACAGCAACCATCACGGACGTCGTACGCAACCACCTTTCACCCGTCAGCCAAATGTTGAACCGGTCCAATCGTCCCGAGCAAGAGGTCTCTGCGCGCGCATCCACAGTGCCACCAGCCGATTTACACCTCAAGCTCTCAACCTAACCTCTGAACGAACAGCAATGTCTCAACACCCAGCTACCCGAGTTACGTCGGTTTCCCGGTTCCCATATAGCCGGTAGGTCTTCGGTACTGTTCTATCTTGTTCAACAGGCCCGCACACGGCTCTGTCCTCAATCGACACAAGCGGAGCTATAGCACCCAGGCCCCGGAGTCCTGCTGCCCTTACTCTCCGCTCGGTCTCATTTTTCTTGCCATGTGTTTCATTTGCTATCTTTACCCGAGTCGAGTGCCTCTAGCCTATCCTCGCGAGTACTTCCAACTACTCGACTTGTACCGAATCCTACTCTATCTTAGCATTGCAGTAGCTAAACGGGGTTTTCAATCCTAATTCCAACCCATGGTTTTCTTGGCTATGCAATTGGGTTTCAAACAAGACTCTAATGCATGAATTTATATGAGTGCTCAAAGTAAGTTCTCAAAACAGTAAAACTCTGTAAAAAGGTTTATGCAAACCAGAGCTTGCCTTGCTGCTCTTGGTCGTAGGCTAGCTGCTCTTCCGGAGTCACGAAGTCTAAGACTTCAGCCTCCTCCTCAACCTTAGCGACTACATGAAATAATATGTAATGTATCAATTTAAATGCATTTGAATTGAACTTAAACTTGTGAAGACTATAAGTCTTACTAGACATACCCAATGACTCTGAAGTTTTTACTGTGGTTTAGTTACAACCTAAACAGAGACTTGGCCAAGTTTTTATTTGCAGCAAAACTCATTTGAGCTCTCCACATAATTATGTACTTGACCTTAATTGGAGCTCTTAGGGTGTTCTAGGGATTTTCATGGAGCAAGCCATGACTTTCTGAAAACTAGATTTTCAGAGGGTTCTAATGGAGTTGGTCTCACTTAATTTGAAGGTTCTTAGCCTAAGATATGAGCTAACCAATTTCAGAGAAATTCTGAAAATGTTTCTGGACATTCTCTATTTTCTCTGGAACAATTTTATTAAACACACCATTAGGTAGACCAAATAAGCTCAAATGGATCTGAAATTTTTATGGTAGCTCGGAGACATTTTGGTTAACATCTCAGCAAAATTTCAGAATTTTCGTCCAAAGGGATCTTCAGTTAAAATTCTAACCAGTTTGAAATTTGAAGAATTAATTCTGGAGAAATAGGGATTTTCGTGAAGTGAAACTTGACTTGCTAGAAAGTACTCAGAGAGCTGAATCTAACAAAATTTGGTTCACTCGATTTGGAGTTTCCTAGCCAAAGTTTTGTGGGTTTGAAGTTTGAACTAAATCTAAAAATGGGGAAAAAGATTAAACTGCTGCGCGTGGGACCGGGGCTACATGTCACACCCGGTTTCTCCGAAGAACAACCGAGTGAATATCACATGTATGCCAGGATCATTTTCTCATACATGTGACGACAAATAGTGAAGCATCATTTATTACAAGCCAGGTGTCGAATATAATTAAGTCTTACATAGCATATGTCTCGATGGACGATAATAAGTTCATAACAAGTAAATAAAATAGCAGTTGAATATTATTCTTGTGGGCTCAGTCACAGGCGTTGCCCGGCGGACTCCATGAACCTAGAATCCTTCTTCGGGTACGAAGTCTTGGTCATTAAACACCACCTCATCCCCTTGACCTGAGCAGCAATTTAAGCTAACAAATATGCAAGTTTGAGTACCGTTGGTACTCAGCAAGTGTGGGAAAGTTATGTCATGCATAGCTAGAACAAGGAGAGGCTGAACTCATGGTTAAAGCACTACGCAATTATTACC
This sequence comes from Neostapfia colusana, assembly GCA_030760725.1. Lineage (NCBI taxonomy): Eukaryota > Viridiplantae > Streptophyta > Magnoliopsida > Poales > Poaceae > Neostapfia > Neostapfia colusana. The sequence goes on from JASWHV010000011.1 coordinate 27,558,161, forward strand.
TACCACCTTAGCTTATTAAGCACCTACATTACTACACAGGTGAAATGGTCCCAATTCTCCCATCCCATCATCATAATCAAATAACCATAACATCATTTCCAATGTTAAGCTCCCCGCTTAACATCCACAACTTCCAAAGTCATCGTCCTCTAATCATGAATAAGTTCAAGCCGCTCTTGACCGTGAGCACGGCTGTCATGGCAGTTTTGACTCAGCAGAGTTTGCACCACTGTACCCACATGTAGTGATTCCATCCTCCGTTGCCGGGTGGACTAAAAGAACCTCCATTATGCCAGTTGTTACGAACCACATTCACACTTCCCAGGTGTGTAGTCAGGAGATCACTACGAAGCCTTTACAAAGGGATTCCCGACGAGCGTGGGCCCACCGAGGTTTCACCCCTAACAGCATACAAGAGGCTCCAACCCCGCTGCAGTGGCCCCCTTTTGAGCCTTGCGGTTCATATGGTAGTCCAGCTGACACCTATTCCCCGCACCATCCAACTCACCCATACTACGCCGGGGATACACCTAATTAATTGGCCAAGCTGCCCCATCTCAGCATGTGGTTGGCACGGTAAAGCCAGGTTACATGCTCCATGAACCTGTCCTTAGGATCCAGGCAAGTACTAAACACAAACTCGAGTCTCGTGCATCCACCACAAACCAAAACATCCAACTTGCCTTGATCCCTACCTCTACATAACTCATAATATCTCATTCAAGAATAAGGTAAATAATTTGATGATCTCATATTCCCATTATCCCATTCTAAGCATGGCTAAGCATAAGCATATAAATAAATGACATGATAAAATAAATCCCAACCCAAGCATACAAGGAAACAAGGTAATGCAATTCTAGGGAAACTTCCTAGCATGGGTTTCATATTTCAACTGACAATGCAAATAATTCTATCTACACATCCTAGCATAGGATCAAAGTGGTCAAGGACACTTGCCTTCTTCCTGCTGCTCTGGGAATGGATAGTCCTGATCTTGGAAGGGAAGAACTTGCTCTGGGACAGGTTCTACTCATGTCAACACACAGAGCAAAAGAAAACAACCCATAAGACATAGTTCACACTTTCACTCCACACATACATACATATGAAAATCATTGACATTTCTATGTGTTGTGTTTACTCTACATGTGTTGATTTCTGGTCTATATGCACTTTTAAACATATGTATATGATTTCTAACTTTTGTATTCAGACTTTTATTTGCACACTTTTATATGAATTTCAATTCTAAACAAATTCTTTATATTCAATTAACACACCCTTTAGCTACTAAGTCTGCATGGAAGATATTTTCCTACTCCAAATGGGTTTTTCAGATTTTCTATCAAACCCTAAACTGAAGTCTTTGGATTTGGAAACTTCATTTATCATTTCCTAGTTATGCATACCTATTTTCCTATATTTTCAGATTTATTTTCTATGCCTAAATGTGAATTTTATTATGAAAATAGTAAGACACCTCATCTAAACAGAATAGGTTCTGTTCTAAAATATTAAATAATATATTTTTGAACTTCTCCTCTGATGTGAATTAAATTAAATTCATTTTTCCAATTTTCAGAATTATTTCCTAGCCTAAAATATGTCTTCATACTAATAAATATGAACAATCAACTAGACAGATTCGTTTCAGCTTAAAATCTACTTTTAACTCATTCTAAAGTTTCCCAAGTGCTAGGAGAGTTTAAATTTGAATTTACAATGTGTTTGTCTCACCTTTTAAATTTTAAATCCTAATCACATATTCAAATTCCTAAAGTTAATATCATATAGGGTTAAAAAGGTAAACTCACCCCACTACAGGGTCTATTATATTATTTCATAAATTCCCAGGGGTCTAGCTACACATAACAGAGGGGTTTTCTTAATTTTTATTAAGTCCAGGGGCTAAAACTGATTTTTAATTGAATTTACATGAATTTCTGAAGTTCCAGGGGCTAGATCAGAAGTTTCTGGGGCCAGCTCGTATTTTCCGAGATCCCCAGGGGGTAGCGCGTAAGAATCCCGGCCTTTATAATGCGGGGCTGACGTGGACCGTCCGATTTAAAACTGACGGCTCAGATTAGATCGCCGAACCGGTACGCGCGGGTTTTAATTCCACCGTGCGATTTAAAATAGACGGCGCATAAGCGGCCACGTCGCTCTGACCGAGCGAGGGCGGCGCTGCCCGGCGGCGCGCTGCGGCGGGAGGCAGCGATCTCACCGGAAAACTTCGGATCTTCGTCTATTCTTCCTAAAACTGGGATTTCATGGCATAGATCGGTAGAGGGGAGGTCGGGGATCTCACCTCGGGGTTTTTCTTGAGCTCGGAGGTCCTGGAAGGCGGTCGGCGGCGAGGTCCGAGATGAAATCGCGGCGATGCTCGTCGGCGTTGTGTCTGGAGCGCAAACCACCGAGTTTTCTGCACCTGCTTGATTCCCCAGAGGCGGTGGAACACGATCGACGCGTTAGATCAGAGAACCCGAGCAAAGATCGAGTGAAAACGGCCGGAGAAGCTCTGGTTCTCACCGGGAGGAAAAACAGGCGATCGGGATGAAAAAAACGAGGGAGGGTGGCGGTCGGTTGGGATCGAGCTGGAGTCGTCCGGGGACCAGAATCTCGGCTGGGGAACGCGGTTTTCCGGGTTAGTTGCGATCGGGCGCGTGCGGAGGAGTCCGTGTAGTTGGCACGAGCGGGAGGTCGGGGATGACACGCGGGCCCCGCATGTCAGTGAGAGGGAGAGGGGAGCGCGGCTGCGGGCTGGCGCGGGGGTGGGTGGGCCGGCTAGTGGGTTTCGGCCCACTGGCCGGGGGGTTTTGTTTTTTCTTTTTCTTTTTCTTTTCTGTTTTGAGTTGAATTTGAATTCCAATTTGAATTTCTGCACCACATGCAATACGTCCAAAATTTTTTAAATTCCCCTCTTAACAGGTTTTGGGGTGTTACACATGTTAACTACTCAGCAGTCGACTCACGGGGCTACAGAATCTTTCGCGCGCAACCGCACCCGATCCGGTGCCACAGCGGATCCCGGTTTTAAAATATCTGCCGCTGACGCGTGGGACCGGGGGCTTCGTCTACCTCCGGCCTCCCGCGCTCGGCTGCCGTGACCCCTCGCCGGAGAGCTCGCCGGTGACCTCTGCCGTGCGCCAAACTCTATGATTTTGGCCGCCTCTGCCTAAATCCATCCGGGGAACACGATGCTGGGCTCAGCTCATCATGAAAATCACCGGCACATAGTCGGCGACGAGCAACGGCTTCGGAAGAACTTCGGCTGTGTCGGCCGGCCTTCCTAGCACCCCAACCGATCGAGAAAAAAGCCGGAGAGCATCAGTGGTCCCTAGGGAAGCTCGGCATAGGCTCGAAGCATCTCGGGAGAGGTCCTAAGTAGGCTCTCACCGTGCGCCCAATGCTTCCCGCATAAGCCGCCGTTGGCAAGCTTCGAAGTACGCCATGTACAGAGGTTCTCATGTTAGGTGTTGTGAAGCTAACTTGTGCGCTATTAAGCCAAGATCATGTTGGAACAGTTTGAAGGTCTCTAAAGAACTATAGGTGAGAATTTGGCAGATCCGCATCCGAAGGTCGGTCTGCGCCGAGTGAAAGGGGAAACTGAAATTCGTCGCCGGTGATCAAACACTCGGGCTGTGGTTCAGGTGTGAGCAGCACCAGTCTCTAGCGCGTCCGAGGACACCTTAGCTTGGGCGTAACACCCTCCCGTTTGGGCTGTCCAGGGAGCCAGAAGTGCGGCGGACATAGGTTACCGAAAAGAACCCTCGGTAGGGGCGAGATCAACCGAGTTCAACCAATTTCCAGCAACGGGGAAGGAGAAGGAGATCCTCTCATACTGTTTTGCATCTTGGAGGGAGTGGAGCGGCTGTGATCACGGGATTTTCCGATCAACCGAGAGGGCGGCGGCGAGAGCTGTGTTTCTTGCGCGAGGGAGCAGAAAAACAGCCGAATGCCTCTCTCGCCGTCTAGGGCTCGGGGATAAGAAGGCAGGGGCGACGTCCGTCGACGAGGCCAGCCCAAGCAGGAGCTGTCCCGGCGACCAGCTCGGTGGCACCCTCGGATGAAGCCCAAGAAACCGAGTGTTGAATCTTCAGTCGGTTGAATTTGCTATAGAGGCTGACATGTGGGTCCCACCTGGGGTTTAACCTCTGAAATTAAATTTTCCCTACTGCTCTAAACAGTAGAGATCCAACTAACCTTGGTCATTTGAATTATCTACCCCTGCGCCATTTGAATTGGAGAGAATTCAAATTTTTTTTGGGTTTTGTTTGACTAAATTTCAGCACATATGCAGTTTGAAATTCAAATAAAGTTTGAATTTGTTAAACTTAGCTCATGTCAAGATCAACTCTAAATGGAGTGAAAATTGGTGGGTGAGCTCACAAAAATGTGCTGAGTAAGAATATGCCTCCCACTTTTGAATTCATGGGATGGAAACAGTTTGAATTTGAATTTGAGTTCAAACCACCCTCTTTCTAGTTATACCCAAAAAGACCTCAAAAGGTTTTGGATTTGGGTGAGATTTGGCATGTACCTTTCTAGCAAGGTGTAGGAGTTTTTCATATGTCCAGCCCCTAAATGATGCATGTGGGAAATGCCACTTTTGCATTTTGTGAGTTTATTCTCTAATGATCATGTTGATGGTGTTTACTTTCTCTTCAAATGTACTCATCAAGTTTCTTCAAATGAAGTGTGTGTGTGGTGCTGAACACTTGAAGATGTGCCAAAAACTTAGGCCCTTACACCCAAATGCCGAACCGGTTCATCCGTAACGGGCAGGAGGTCCCCGCGTGGAGCGTGACTGTGCCCACCGGCAGATTTACACCTTGCGACCCTCAACCCACTCCTATTTACGGTTGGGTAAGCCTCGACACCAAGGTTAACCAATTACATCGGTTTTCAGCTTATGTCAGTATGCCATCCGGTACTGTTCGATACTTGTTCAGCAGGCCCGCACACGACTCGGTCCTCAATCGACACCAACAGGGCTACGCACGTGGGACCTCCGCTCACTGCTTCCTATCCCCCCTGCTGGGTCTCATTTTCTCCACTCTTAAGCCATTTTCTATTCTGACAAAACCATGTGATAAAAACCTTACCTCGTGAGTAGATTCCAACTACTCGACTTCTACCGAGATCCTAAGCATATTAGCACGGCATTCTCTACTCGTCGAGTCTGTAAACTACCCAACCCTCCATAGGATTTAAAGTTTATGCAAGTGGGGTTTCAATCACCCTAACTCTAATGCAAGCATTCACCCTAGACATAAGTGATACAAATAAAGAATTAGCAAAAGTACTTAAATGCAAACCGGGGCTTGCCTGGTTGCGAGTCAAATGGGAAGTTAGCGTTGGGTGGCAGGACGTCCAGAGGCTCCGGTGCATCCTCAACTTCGGTCACTAAATGAAATGTAGCAAAATATATGTATAAATATTAATGATTTATAAGAATTGCACTTCTATTCATAGCTACTGCTATTTAGGATCCTTAATTGGCTTTGGGATTTTTACAGTGAATACTAGACTCGCTAAGGACGATCTGAGCAAAATTTGGAGAATTTTCATTGCAACTTGTGGTCTCCAAAATTCTTACGAGTACAAGGCTTCTCTGAATTTTGAGCCCAAATCAGGAGTTTTGGCATAGCTAAATGTGGAAGATCTGATTAGGGTAAGTCTCCATGGTTTTAACAAAATTTGTTTCACTATTTTTGGAGCTACCAACAGAGAGATATGAATTTTTGAAGTTGGATAGGAGTTCTGAAAAAGTTTCTGTTTAAATTTGAATTTCCAAATAAGGCTGAACTTTGGAAGCCAATTTAGCCTAGCAAAAAACTCCAATGCAGCCCAAATTTTTACTGGAGATCAGTAACTTTGAAAAGGATTTGCTGCACAAATTTAAGAATGTTTCATAAAGAATTGCTCCTGTAATAAATCTCTAAAGGATTTAATAAAAACAATTCTACAGAAATTCCTGGTCATTTTCATAGCAGGCAATTTATTTCTCGGATTCCCACAAAATTGGTCTCACCCTTTTTGGAGTTTTCTACACAAAGTTATGTGTCTCCAAAGTTTGAACTGAATTAGGAAAATCTGGAAATGTTTAAATCCTGGCTGCGGGCCCCACCCGTGGTGCTATCCACTCAGATGACGGCAACACCGGGGCCACGGTGTTATTTCCCACGAAGCCGCACCAGGTCCGTGCCACAGACCGATCCCCGCGCGTATACAGAGGCTGACCGGTGGGACCCGACCCTCCTTCGTCTTCCTCGCGTTGCCCGCGCCTCCCGCGGCGGCGCACGCCAGCGAGGCTCGCCGGAACTGGGTTCCCGTGGTCCGAACTTCCTCAAACTCACCGCCTGTTTGTTCCACACCTTGCTGAACACGGTGGCGGGGTCGGGAGCGGATGACAACGGCCGGAACGGTGCTCGCACCGGCAACCCTGTCGAACCTCACTTCGGCGACCTTCTTCTCACTCGACAGTGGGTCTTTCGGGCTAGGGTTTGCTCTAAAAGCACCAGTGTCACATGTACAACACCGACCCATAGCACAGTCTCCATGAAAACCACCGGAGAGGGGACCTCACCAGCGACCCGAGCCCGCAAAACGCCAGCAGCGACAAAAACTCGAAGAACTCCTTCAGTCTTTGATGGTTTCTAGCGCTGTTTGAGCGAGAAGGACCGTAGTGATCTAGCAAAGCTTCTCCTAGACTAGAATGAGCTCTAGCTACTGCTGCGCGACAAATTTGATCATAGACCGAGAGGTGTCGCTATGAACTAGGGTTTGGTAAAACCCAAAATTCTCACTATCCGATTGATCAATTGACATGAGACCTTGGGCAACACGAACTACGGACAACAACACCTTTCTTGTGTAGGGAAAGGGCGGTGACACCGGCCGTAGCGTGCTGTCCACGGTGATCTGAATGGGGTTCCGCCGGGCACCTCCGAACCCTGGCGCCAATTGTTGGTTTGCGTGTATCACGAGCTACGAAACTTAGGTGGAAGAACGGTGGAGGCTGGAGCACACACTTGCGCTTCTTTTTGCTGCTTGGAGCTCGATCATCCGAGCTCAGGCGAGTGTGTGTGAGGGAGGAACAGAAACGGCGCTAAGGCAGTTTCTCGCGGGAGAGAGTGGAGGGAGCGGCGAGCAACCGAGAGAAGTGAAGAAGGACTTCGTTGCTGCGACCGTGTTGCATTGAAGCGGATGACGATCGAGGAAACCAGGAGGTGGCGCGGTGGAGTCCTCGGGAGTGGGTTTCACCGGGAGCTGGCGGCGTCTCGGCGATCGGCCGATGAAAAACAGAGGCGGTAGAACATCTGTGTGCCTGACAAAGGGGTCCCACCACATCTAATTTTTATTCAATTTCAACTGATATTTCTCCCCCAGCCACTCAACAATTAAGGCCATACGTCCACACCAAGTCATGGTTTGAAAAGTTGAATCCAAACTGATTTGAATTCTGGTGTGATGTTTGAATTGAGTTTGGTCATTTGAATTTGAAATAGAATTTGAATTCTCCTTTTTGTCTTGCTCCAAAAACATAGTAAACCAAGTCCAAAGTTTCTGATTTTTGGCATGGCCACTAATTCAAATGTGGAGAACACATTTGTGGAACCAAATTTGCAAATTGAGGGAACTGAAATTTGAAACTGAATTTGAAATTCAGATCAGAGGGCTTCTCCTTTTAATCCCAAACAAATACTAAAACCCCTTCAAATGAGCTGAAATTTGGAGGGTGAATATTTGAACTATGAAGATCCAAGTTATTAATTTAGATCTCCATGTTTGGAAGTTTTGGGAAGTTGAATCACTACTTTGAACTTACACCGTTATACTTCAAAATTAATTCCCCTCATTTTTCCTAAGTGTACATGAGCTGAAAATTCATGCTACCACTTTTTGGGGATTTTACATCCCTCCCCCCTTAAAAGAATATCGTCCTGAGATTCCAAAAGAAATGCAAAGTGGGGAAACTTTACCGGGTATATGATGATAGCAAGTCCGGATAATATGTTCGTAGATAGTCCTCGCTTTCCCATGTTGCCTCATCAGCGGTATGGTTACTCCACAAGACCTTTTAGAACCATAAGGTCTGGTTTCTTGTGGCACGAGTCTTTTCCTCGATAATCCGGATTGGATTCTCCGTGTACGTAAGGTCCGTTTGAAGAACTTCTATGTCTTCGGTGCTGATGTCAGCGAAGGGTTTGAGGCACTTCCTCAGCTGAGAGATGTGGAAGACATCGTGGATTCCTGCGAGCGAGGCCGGTAAATCCAAGCGATAGGCCACGGGTCCGCATTTTTTGATGACGACGAAGGGACCAATGAATTGCGGCACAAGTTTACCCTTCACTCGGAAATGATGGACTCCCTTCATTGGGGACACACGGACATAAACCTGGTACCCGATGTCGAAGTGAAGAGGGTGGCGTCTTTTATCCGCATAGCTCTTCTGATGAGATTGAGCAGCCTTGAGATTGGCTTGTATTACTCGCACTCGTTCTTCAGCTTCATTCACAAGTTCAATGCCGTAGATAACTCGCTCGCCAGACTCGCACCAGTTGAGAGGTGTGCGACATTTCCGGCCATAAAGAGCTTCATACGGCGCCATCTTGATGCTAGCTTCATAGCCATTGTTGTAAGAAAATTCTGCCAACGACAAATGATCGTCCCAATTCTTGCCGCGGTGGATGGCACAAGCGCGTAGCATGTCTTCAAGCACTTGATTCACCCGTTCAGTTTGACCATCCATCTGCGGGTGACACACGGAGCTTCGGATCAGTTTGGTCCCCAATGATGCGTGCAGCTGTTCCCAAAACCGAGAGACGAACAGTGCACCACGATCTGAAATAATGGAGCGGGGAACACCGTGCAAGCACAAGATCCTTGCAATATACAGCTCCGCATGTTGCTTGGCCACGTAACTTCTATGTACTGGGATGAAATGAGCCAACTTGGTTAGTCGATCAACTATGACCCAAATCGAGTCATCCTTGTGAGACGTGAGAGGTAACCTGACTATGAAGTCCATGCTGATATCCTCCCACTTCCACGCCGGAATGTTTAAGGGTTGCAGTTGTCTGGCTTTACGCATATGGTCGGCTTTTACCCACCGACACGTATCACATTCAGATACGTACTTTGCGATTTCTCTTTTCATCCGTGTCCACCAAAACCATGTTTCCAGATCCTGGTGCATTTTGTCGCTGCCCGGATGAATAGAATACTTGGACAAATGGGCCTGGTGCAAGATTTTCTTCCGAAGCTTCATGTCACGGGGTACCACTATACGGTCTTTAAACCATAGAGTTGTAAGGGCCTCAGTTTTGGCACACATTTGAAGTATTCATCACCACACCACAACAATTTTCACGCCATTCGGAGTTGATCTTGACATGAGCTAAGTGGGACGAATTCAAACTTTATTTGAATTCAAAACTGAGCTTGTGCTGAAATTCACCCAAACCGAATCCAATTTGAATTCTATTCAATTCAAATGGCTCAGGGGTGAACAATTTGAATCACCAGGGGTATTATGGGGCTCACTGTTTACAACAGTGATTGGGAGTAAATTTCAGAGGTTAAAACCCAGGGTGGGATCCACATGTCATAGAGGGAAGAAGGAGATACTTACACCCAAAGTCAAAGTCTCGGTGGGAAATTCCACCGAGCAGCTGTCGGTTGTGCCACCGAGCAGCTACCGGCGCCACCAGCTGCTTCCCTCTCCGCGCGCTGGCGCCCAGGGCGGCTGGCTCGCGCCTCCACGCGACCGGCACCGCCTCAGCCGAGCAGGAGTCGGCCGGCTTTATCTTCTCGCGGGCAAACCCGAGCAGCAGCATTGTTTCTCGCCGCAGCTCTCTGCCCAATCGGGAAAACCAGCAAAACCATCTCCTCCTTCGTCCCTGAGCTGCTAGACAGCCACCTGAGCTCGCACTTCACCTCCCCAACGCCAGAAACCCCGAGCTCCGACCTCCTTTGCCCAAAGACGATCGCCACCGTGGCGACCTAGCCTCAGCCGAGAGTCAGGCGCCCGTGGGCAGCGTTCCACAGGCGTTTTCACGGTCCAGCGAGAGAGGCAACAGGAGCGCGCGACCACCATGCGGCTCTCCTCCAAGTTTGGAAGCCAACCGTGAAGAATCCGCAGAGAATTTCTAGTTTTCGCTCCGGCGACCGTAAACCGAGCTTCCGGTACGGTTTCTTTAAATTCTCGCTCTATGATCTTTCGGAGGTCATCAAATCTTGCACATAGACGCTGGACTAGCCGGCGATCAAGTTCTTTTCTGCATCCGTAGCGTGAAACTGTCTAGGAGTGACGAATTTCGAGCTCGATCGAGGGCGGTCATGACGGGCACGATCGGTCACACGGTGCCGACCGACTTGCCGCCATCCCTGAACCTTTTTGACACCTTGTCAAGCTTCCTAGAGGTACAATGATGCTGTAGGGCCGTTTGTTCGAGGTGTTGGCGGGTTTAGAAACCACGATCGACGGTGTCGAACCTCAACCGAGGCAGCGGCACGTCGCCGAGCTATTTCCGGTCATCCCCAGCCCAACCTGACACAACTGACGTGTTCCTCGACGTCGACAACCCCCTGGCGGCGAGTTTCAGCCCCTGGGAGGTCCGGCAGCGGCGAGCTGGCGAGCCCCGTGCCTGCTCCGGCAAGGTCGGCGGCGCGGCCGTGAGAGAACGGCGGGAGGAAGACGAAGCCGGCTGGCCCACGTGTCAGCGGCTGAAGAATTTAAATCGGGATCGAGTGTGGCCAGGGATCGGCTGTGTTGACGCGCAAAATAGCCTGTGAGCTCCGGTGTGCCGGACACCTCCGCGCTCGACACGTGTGGTATCTCCGGTGTGCCGGACACCTCCGCGCTCGACACGTGTTCCCGCGGGCCCGAGAGTTTAATTTTCCCCCCAATTTTCAGGATTATTCCAAACTTCAAATCCTCATAACTTTGGCTAGAAGGCTCCAAATCGAGTGAACCAAATTTGGTTGGATTTCGCTCTCTGAGCACTTTCCAGCAATACGAAATTCAGCTCATGAAAGTGAATAGTTTTCCAGAATTAAATCCCTAAAGTTTAAACTGTCGGGAATTTTATCTGGAGAACTACTTTATGAAAAATTCTGAAATTTGGTTGAGAGGTTCACTGGAAAATCCCTGAATACCAGTAAAATTTTCAGACTCATCCAAGTTCATTTAGTTACCCTAATTTGGTGATTAAGGGAACTGCCCAGAGAAAATAAAAAAATGTACAGAAACATTTTTCAGATTTTCTCCAATCTTAATTAGGACATAACTTTCTGTATAATTCTTCAAATGACATGAAACCAACTCCATTAGAACCATCCTAAATTCTAGTTTCCAGAAAGTAATGGTGGGAGCCATGAAAAACCCTGGAATTACATAGAGGCTCAATTATTGACCAAAGAGGCTTTTATTTGTACAAGGTTCAATTGAACTTTGTTTCAAATAAAACTTGGTCACAACTCTGGTTAGGACCCTACCAATCCACCATAAAAATTTCAGAACCCAAAGGGAAGGGCTAGCTAGAGTTATTAGCAATTATGTATTTAAGTTCACACATTGCATTTAAATTTACATGTAGTATTGTATTCAACGTGTAGCCATTGAAGAAGAGACCCCGGAAGTGCTGGATTTCCTTCTTCCGGACGAAGAACTAACTACTGACCAGCAGCAACAAGGCAAGCCCCGGTTTGCATTAACCTTTTTATAAGTTTTATTTTGTTTACACGTGTCATATAAGGTATGATTGTGCATTAGGTGTAGGATGGATGGAACCCCACTCGCATTACCAGAAATTTTCCCTAAGAGTGAGGGTAGTGTCTAAGATCTCGAGTAGACAGGCTATGCTTAATAATTCATAGGGCTTCGGTAGAAGTCGAGTAGTTGGAATCTACTCGCGAGATAGGATTGGGACACACGGGTTCGGTTGAGTGATGTGAGATCACATTAGTAATGAAAATGAGACTGGGCAGGGGCTAGGGCGCAGCAAGAGGGAGTCTTGTGTGCGCAGCCCTGTCCGTGTCGATTGAGGACCGAGCCGTGTGCGGCCCACGCTGATCAAGTTTGAACGTACCGAAGGCATATCGGATATATGGGCCCCGATAAACCAATGTAGCCTAAACCTCCGGGCGTCGAGGCATAGCACACCGATTTATAGGTGTAGGTTGAGGGCAGCAAGGTGGAAATCTGCCAACGGGCATAGAGAGATGCTCCGTGTGGGGAACCTCCTGCTTGTTTCGGTGCGACCGGTTCGACGTTTGGGCTGTTGGGTGAAAGGTTGTCCCGTACCACATCGAGTGAGCGTGCTGTGCAGCTCCACGGGTGGGCGTACGTGACGTGCTCTTTGGGTTTCCCTGCAGGTGTATATCGAGTCGATTCGCCATCCCTCGCGGTGAAGAGTACCACTTGGTCACTGAGTCGTGACGTAGATTAATGGATGAAACATGTTGATTCAATATTGCTGGTTGATGTAATTGTATTGCTACATGTGTGCCACCAAATACTGCTTACTAAATTTCAGATTTCATGAACTGTTAACTTGTTGCTAAAAGATGAACTAAGGATGAACTTGTAGGCGTGTCCTTTTGCTGAAATGTTACTATCCTATGTCCATGGTACCCCTCATGTAGAGTTTCATGCTTAGATGAGTCGGTTAAGCCTTGCTGAGCCTTCGTGCTCAGGGTTGCTGCTTAAGTGTTTTTCAGGTGAGGAGCCACCCACGGACTCGGAGTACGAGTCCACCGGCGAGGGTTACCCTCCGTAGGGGACCACGGCTGAGTGGGAGCCGTACACGCCGCGCTGAGCTGAGGAGTGCAGCTAGTGTGGGTTGCCCTAGGGCTGGGCAACCAACTTTTGCTAGATAGGCGGGCGTGAGTTGTATAGTGTAGACTTCCGCTGTGTAACATAAACAATAGTTGTAACTGAAGTTTGTACCTGTTTGTACAGTTTCAGTTGTTTTTTCCCATGTAATATATTATGTTCTTATGACGTGTGCTGTCGGGTGTCGCATTGCGCGGCACCACCCTCTGCGATCCTGGATGAGCGGATTCCGGTCTGCCACAGCCTGGTATCAGAGCTGCAGTGGGGATAGCACAGTACTAAAGGACTGCATTATGGGAAAAACTTAGGTATACGGTGAGGATTCGGTAGTTGCCCCAGTAAGGACTATATTAGCATAGTTACTTAAAGTGGCAAAGACTAACTTATGTGTTATAATTCTGAATTTCAATTATGTAACGACGCACCTACGCTCTGGTAAGTATGGTAAGGAACGCCACCGAAAGCGGTTCAATTTCGGTTAGCTCCCCCTGACGAGGAACGTGGTTCAGGGATTGATCTCACAGCTTGGTGTGAGACGTCAATATGAACCTCTTGGACTCTTCATGTCCCTGAGTTCATATGAAACGCTGATCCCTAGCGTGCATTAGGCAAGTAAGTGGAGACCCCATCGCGTGGTCAGTAACGCGAGAGTGTGTTCGTCTGGAAATAGCCCAGAAGGACATACGCAGCGCTTGCCATCGGCGTGCCCTGCAGGACAGTAGGTGGTATCTGTTGGGTTTATAACATTCCCAACCGTGACGACCCGTTCATGACATACTCGGGTTCCCCATCGTGTGGTGTTGAAACATGATCACGTACTTTGAGATGTGACCTAGATCAAGGACGGCCGTATGGCAATGATACGGGCGTTTGTATTTACTTTCAAATATGGAACTGCCTGAAATGAACAACCTTTGAGTGCATCACTATTGTGTGGCTTTCTGCAGGTATTAACCACGTATGTATCCGTGTAGAAAACGTGTGCGAGAGACCGTTTAGTGCCACACTTGAGACGTATATGCCGGTATAATCCGGATAGGTTTGTCTTTTGTGAGGAACGTAGTACCGAGATATTGTAGTCATATGCATGAAAATAATATTGACAAGGAATTAAAATCTATAGGTCAACATTTAGGACCCTGGTTGGGTATGAGAATGGGATAGTGGACCAGGATGGCTAAATGGATGAAAAACAGAGTGCTCTGTTTTGGGCAGCACGTTTGCTGATATTTAACAGGGCATAACTCACCGGTCTTTTAGCCCAGAGAGGTGTGCTATATAGCTCTGGAAAGGTATTTAAGTACTCTACAACTCTGTTGTAGACTTCCAGAGCTGAAACTCACCTTGAGATGGCTGAAATCCCAGAGGAATGTAAACTGTCCAGAACCAGGACAGAGTAAAACATTCTCTGAACTGATCTGTTTTTCAAACATAATTCCCAGTAGAAAAATCTAAAAGTGCCACATAATACATCCTTAGAAAGAGTAGAAGATGTGTGACATCTTTGCAATTCAAAGTTTCTAAAATTTCAGCACAGATTTCAGTGGAAACCAGGGTTGAAAACAGCCACTTCCAAGGGAGGTGCTGTTAAAATTCTTCCAGAAATTCTGTTGACTTTGAATTAGCATAACTTTTTAACCAAAGCTGATCTGAGGGCCAATGAGTACTCGTTGTAAAGATACTGAAGTTAACTTTAACTTTGCTATTCAACTTTAGTCATGAAAATGATCAGAACCAGATCAAAACTTAGAATAGGTAGAAACTGGTCATTCTGACAGAAGAAGGACAGTTGAACTCATTGGAAAGGATGTTGTACCCTAAGGGTGGTATACGTGATGACAACGCGATAGTAATGTCTCGTGGTGGCCAAACCTAGTTATGGTGAGCTTCCAGAGGGGAGGTTCATCAAGTTGGATTAAACTAGCTTGTGTTTGGTCTGGTAATGGTGTAGCTTGTGCAAAGTTATTACACTATCTACTTACGAGATGTATCGCATGTTTTTATTGTCATTATGTTTTACACCTATTCCATTTGGACTGCATGCACTCTCTTGCGGGACTGATGTTATTGTCGTATGGTTGCAGATGGTTCGCACTAGGACCACGCACGAGGTTGGTGGATCTAGCCAAGGGGGAGGCGATGACTCCCAGCCACCGGCCTACGACAGCACCCCGCAGCAGCAGCCACCACCGCCGCCTCCGCTTACTCTAGCGGATGTGATAGCGGCACTGGTGGGAGGTCGTGAGGAGCAGACCAACCTGCTCCGCACGATCGTGCAGAATACGTCCCAGGAGGGGGGACGTCAAGAGCAAGGGCCTCGTGAGCCCCGCGAAGTGTCGTACTCGGATTTCATGAGTACGCACCCTCCAGTGTTCACCGAAGCTGAAGAACCACTGGAGGCTGACAACTGGCTGCGGACCTTCGAGTCCAAGTTTGGGCTGCTCCAGTGTACGGAGCGACAGATAACCCTGTTCGCAGCACAGCAGCTCCACGGTGCCGCTGGTGCGTGGTGGGCGAATTATGTCGCCTCACGTCCGGCTGGCCATGCCGTGGAATGGCAAGAGTTCCGGGAGGCGTTCCGCGCCTATCACATTCCTCCTGGAATCATGAAGAGGAAGTTCCAAGAATTTTTGGAACTGAAGCAGGGTAGGAGGAGTGCCCACGACTACTCCCGTGCCTTCAACCATCTGGCGCAGTATGCGTCAGACTACATCTCCACGGAGGAGAAGAAGAGGGAGCACTTCTATCGGGGGGTTACACCCCGAAATGAAGACCCATCTCGTACAGTGGAACCGCGGCACATTCAATGACCTAGTCAATGCCGCAATCATGCAAGAGGACGCTCAGCGGGAGTTGGCAGCTGGGCAGAGGAAGCGCAGCGCTCCACCTAGCAGCGGTGGTGGCGCGCCCCAGAAGTACCGTATGGTGTATCGGACACCATCCGGGCAGCAGTGGCGACCACCCGCGCGGCCTCAACAGTTCGGGGGACGTTCGTTCCAAGCACCCCCGTTCGGACCGCCGATGCCACCACCGAGACAGCAGCAGCAGCAGCAGCAGACGGTACCCCGGATGTTTCCACCGCCACAATGCGCCCCGGGATTCCGTCCACCGATCAGCGGGGGACCGCCCCGTTTCACCTGCTTCACGTGTGGCCAGGCGGGCCACTTTGCGAAGGACTGCCCCCAGGGGCAGCAGAGCAGCGGGCAAGCCCAGTTCCAGGGCGGTGCTCGAGGCCGACCTCCAGTGAAGAAGGTTGGTCAGCGGACTGGAGGCGTCCGCAACCTCGACAATGAGGACGCCCCAGAAGGAGACAACGTGCTGGCGGGTACGTTTACTCTCAACCATCAAGCCATCGTCATACTTTTTGATTCTGGTGCAACCCACAACTTCATTAGTGCCTCATATGTGGCTAAGCATCAGCTGGAAGCCTTTCCCACCGAGTGTTCTTATGTGATCTGCTCACCGGGAGGAAAGATTTCAGCAACGATGATGGTTCCGAAAGCACCACTGTGCTTAGGTGGGAAGATATATCCCACCACTATGATTATCCTAGGGGGCAGAAGATTGATGCAATCTTGGGAATGTCATGGCTAAGCTACCATGGAGCTGTCCTGGAAACATTATCACGGACGGTTCACCTCAACTCCCCATTACAACGTCCGCAGTCCCTCTTATTAGATAATCCAGTCCGGGAAGTTTCAGTGATCAACAATACTGAAGCTCTCAAGTTAGAAGACATCCCCGTAGTCTGGGAGTATCCCGACGTGTTCCCGGATGATCTTCCGGGCATGCCACCTGAGCGGGATGTCGAGTTCAAAATTGAACTTGCACCCGGGACTACGCCCATATCACGGAGACCATACAAGATGGCTCCAAATGAGCTGGCGGAACTGAAAGAACAGCTCAATGATTCTTTGAGCAAGGGTTTCATTAGGCCGAGTTCCTCGCCTTGGGGATGCTCGGCGCTGTTCGTGAAAAAGAAGGATGAAACCCTGAGGCTGTGTGTGGATTACCGGCCGCTCAACGCCGTCACCATCAAGAATAAGTACCCACTGCCCCGCATCGACATATTGTTTGATCAACTTGTGGGTGCAAGTGTGTTCTCCAAGATGGACCTTCGCTCTGGATATCACCAGATAATGATCCGGGCGGAGGATATCCCGAAGACGGTCTTCTCAACGAGATATGGATTATATGAATATCTCTTCATGTCCTTTGGTCTCACCAACGCTCCAGCTCATTTCATGTATCTCATGAACTCGGTGTTCATGCCGGAGCTGGACAAGTTCGTGGTAGTGTTCATCGATGATATCTTGGTTTACTCCAAGACATAAGCTGAACATGCCGAACACTTGCGAATCGTTCTTCAACGATTGCGAGGCCACAAGCTCTACGCCAAGTTCAGCAAATGCGAATTTTGGATCAGCCAAGTGCCTTTCTTGGGACATATCATCTCAGCGGAAGGCATTGCGGTGGACCCAAGCAAAATAGAGCAAGTGCTGAAATGGAAAGCTCCCACTTCAGTCCATGAAGTCAGAAGCTTCCTCGGGTTAGCGGGATACTATCGGAGATTTATTCCAAGTTTCTCCAAGCTCTCTAAGCCGATGACAGAGTTGCTGCAGAAAGGGACGAAATATGTTTGGAACCCGGCGTGTGAAGGAGCGTTCCGAACATTGGTGAAGCATCTCACAACAGCCCCGGTGTTAGCTCAGCCGGATACAACAAAGCCCTTCGACGTGTATTGTGACACGTCCGGTATTGGGCTCGGCTGCGTGTTGATGCAGGAAGGACGTATGGTCGCTTATGGCTCACGCCAACTTCGGAACCATGAGCAGCATTATCCCACTCATGACCTTGAGCTTGCTGCAGTGGTTTTGGCGCTGAAAATGTGGAGGCACTATCTCCTGCGGAATCTGGTGCATCTCTACACCGACCACAAGAGCTTGAAATATATTTTCACCCAGAAGGAGCTGAACATGAGGCAAAGGAGGTGGTTAGAACTGATCAAAGATTATGAGATTGAGATCCATTACCACCCTGGCAAGGCGAATGTGGTTGCCGACGCGCTAAGTCGGAAATTACATGTCCATCACCTCACCATTACACCGGTGGAGGAGGAAGAGCCAAGTTTATACTTGGTTCCTTATGGATCGCTGTACAACCTTGCCCTCATCCCTACTATTAGGGAGGACATCATTGTAGCTCAGAAAAATGATAGAGGCATGGCACATCTCCGGAGACGGATTGACAATGGGGAGATCAAATGTTTCCGGAAAGATGATGAGGGGACGCTGTGGTTTAATGACCGCATAGTCGTACCCCGGGATATGGGGTTGAGAAAGAAGATCCTCGATGAAGCTCACTTGTCCAAGTACTCCATTCATCCGGGCAGCAACAAAATGTACCAAGATTTGAAAAAGAAATTTTGGTGGACACGGATGAAGCGGGAGGTAGCTAAGTAAGTATCCGAGTGTGATACGTGTAGACGAGTGAAGGCTGATCATATGAGGAAATCAGGGCTGTTGCAACCCCTGAAGATTCCAGCATGGAAATGGGAAGATGTGAGCTTGGATTTCATCGTGGGATTACCCTTAACAGCCAACAAGCATGATTCCATATGGGTGATCGTTGACCGACTGACCAAGTCAGCTCATTTCATTCCCGTGCATACACATTTCCATGCCAACCGATATGCGGAGTTATACATTGCCAGGATTCTATGCCTGCATGGTGTACCCAAGACCATAGTCTCAGACCGAGGTACATTGTTTGTATCTCGCTTTTGGGAGAAGTTGCACGCTGCTTTGGGTACTAAACTGATTAGGAGCTCCGCCTATCACCCTCAAACAGATGGCCAGACAGAAAGGGTGAATCAAGTTCTGCAAGACATGTTGAGAGCATGTGCCATCCACCATGGTAGGACTGGGATGATCACCTACCATTGGCGGAATTCTCTTATAACAATGGCTATCAGGCGAGTATCAAGATGGCACCCTACAAAGCTTTCTACGGTCGCAAGTGCCGCACCCCATTAAATTGGTGCGAGTCCGGTGAAAGGGTCACATTCGGGGTTGATGTGGTGAACGACGCCGAAGAGCGCGTTCGGACAATTCAAGCCAATTTGAAGGCCGCTCAATCCTGACAGAAGAGCTACGCTGATAAGAGGCGTAGGCCGTTGCACTTTGACGTTGGGGAACACGTATACCTACGCGTGTCTCCGATGAAGGGCGTGCACCGGTTCGATGTGAAGGGGAAGCTCGCTCCCCGTTTCATTGGACCCTACGCTATCACCGAGAAGTGTGGACCAGCAGCGTATCGATTGGAGATACCGGCATCTCTTGCTGGTGTCCATGATGTTTTTCATGTTTCGCAACTGCGAAAATGTTTGAAGCATACGGTTGCTGTTCCTACCGAAGACATCGGCGAGCTGAAACCGGATTTAACATATGATGAGTATCCGGTGGAAATCCTTGATGAGAAAGCCCGAACCACGCGTAGCAGAACGTTGTGGTTCTACAAGATCCTCTAGAGTAACCACACCGTGGAAGAAGCCACGTGGGAGAGCAAGGAATTCCTTCGTTCAAATTACCCGGAGTTCATGGCTTCTCAACACGAGTAAGTCCCTACTACATCGCTATCTCTTCTTTTGTAATCTTGGGACGAGATTCTTTTAAGGGGGGAGGAATGTAAGGGCCTCAGTTTTGGCACACATTTGAAGTATTCATCACCACACCACACCAATTTTCACGCCATTCGGAGTTGATCTTGACATGAGCTAAGTGGGACGAATTCAAACTTTATTTGAATTCAAAACTGAGCTTGTGCTGAAATTCACCCAAACCGAATCCAATTTGAATTCTATTCAATTCAAATGGCTCAGGGGTGAACAATTTGAATCACCAGGGGTATTATGGGGCTCACTGTTTACAACAGTGATTGGGAGTAAATTTTTAGAGGTTAAAACCCCGGGTGGGACCCACATGTCATAGAGGGAAGAAGGAGAAACTTACACCCAAAGTCAGAGTCTCGGCGGGAAATTCCACCGAGCAGCTGTCAGCTGTGCCACCGAGCAGCTACCGGCGCCACCAGCTGCTTCCCTCTCCGCGCGCTGGCGTCCAGGGCGGCTGTCTCGCGCACCCACGCGACCGGCACCGCCTCAGGCGAGCAGGAGTCGGCCGTCTTTATCTTCTCGCGGGCAAACCCGAGCAGCGGCATTGTTTCTCGCCGCAGCTCTCTGCTCAATCGGGAAAACCAGCAAAACCATCTCCTCCTTCGTCCCTGAGCTGCTAGACAGCCACCTGAGCTCGCACTTCACCTCCCCAACGCCAGAAACCCCGAGCTCCGACCTCCTTTGCCCAAAGACGATCGCCACCGCGGCGACCTAGCCTCAGCCGAGAGTCAGGCGCCCGTGGGCAGCGTTCCACAGGCGTTTTCACGGTCCAGCGAGAGAGGCAACAGGAGCGCGCGACCACCGTGCGGCTCTCCTCCAAGTTTGGAAGCCAACCGTGAAGAATCCGCAGAGAATTTCTAGTTTTCGCTTCGGCGGCCGTAAACCGAGCTTCCGGTACGGTTTCTTTAAATTCTCGCTCTATGATCTTTCGGAGGTCATCAAATCTTGCACATAGAGGCTGGACTAGCCGGCGATCAAGTTCTTTTCTGCATCCGTAACGTGAAACTGTCTAGGGGTGACAAATTTCGAGCTCGATCGAGGGCGGTCATGACGGGCACGATCGGTCACACGGTGCCGACCGACTTGCCGCCATCCCTGAACCCTTTTGACACCTTGTCAAGCTTCCTAGAGGTACACTGATGCTGTAGGGCCGTTTGTTCGAGGTGTTGGCGGGTTTAGAAACCACGATCGACGGTGTCGAACCTCAACCGAGGCAGCGGCACGTCGCCGAGCTATTTCCGGTCACCCCCAGCCCGACCTGACACCACCGACGTGTTCCTCGACGTCGACAACCCCCTGGCGGCGAGCTTCAGCCCCTGGGAGGTCCGGCAGCGGCGAGCCGGCGAGCCCCGAGCCTACTCCGGCAAGGTCGGCGCCGCGGCCGTGAGAGAACGGCGGGAAGAAGACGAAGCCGGCTGGCCCACGTGTCAGCGGCTGAAGAATTTAAATCGGGATCGGGTGTGGCCAGGGATCGGCTGTGCTGACGCGCAAAATAACCTGTGAGCTCCGGTGTGCCGGACACCTCCGCGCTCGACACGTGTGGTATCTCCGGTGTGCCAGACACCTCCGCGCTCGACACGTGTCCCCGCGGGCCCGAGAGTTTAAATTTTCCCCCGATTTTCAGGATTATTCCAAACTTCAAATCCTCATAACTTTGGCTAGAAGGCTCCAAATCGAGTGAACCAAATTTGGTTGGATTTAGCTCTCTGAGCACTTTCCAGCAATACCAAATTCAGCTCATGAAAGTGAATAGTTTTCCAGAATTAAATCCCTAAAGTTTAAACTGTCGGGAATTTTATCTGGAGAACTACTTTATGAAAAATTCTGAAATTTGGTTGAGAGGTTCACTGGAAAATCCCTGAATACCAGTAAAATTTTCATACTCATCCAAGTTCATTTAGTTACCCTAATTTGGTGATTAAGGGAACTGCCCAGAGAAAATAAAAAAAATGTACAGAAACATTTTTCAGATTTTCTCCAATCTTAATTAGGACATAACTTTCTGTAGAATTCTTCAAATGACATGAAACCAACTCCATTAGAACCATCCTAAATTCTAGTTTCCAGAAAGTAATGGTGGGAGCCATGAAAAACCCTGGAATTACTTAGAGGCTCAATTATTGACCAAAGAAGATTTTATTTGTACAAGGTTCAATTGAACTTTGTTTCAAATAAAACTTGGTCACAACTCTGGTTAGGACCCTACCAATCCACCATAAAAATTTCAGAACCCAAAGGGAAGGGCTAGCTATAGTTATTAGCAATTATGTATTTAAGTTCACACATTGCATTTAAATTTACATGTAGTATTGTATTCAACCTGTAGCCATTGAAGAAGAGACCACGGAAGTGCTGGATTTCCTTCTTCCGGACGAAGAACTAACTACTGACCAGCAGCAATAAGGCAAGCCCCGGTTTGCATTAACCTTTTTATAAGTTTTATTTTGTTTACACGTGTCATATAAGGTATGATTGTGCATTAGGTGTAGGATGGATGGAACCCCACTCGCATAACCAGAAATTTTCCCTAAGAGTGAGGGTAGTGTCTAAGATCTCGAGTAGACAGGCTATGCTTAATAATTCATAGGGCTTCGGTAGAAGTCGAGTAGTTGGAATCTACTCGCGAGATAGGATTGGGACACACGGGTTCGGTTGAGTGATGTGAGATCACATTAGTAATGAAAATGAGACTGGGCAGGGGCTAGGGCGCAGCAAGAGGGAGTCTTGTGTGCGCAGCCCTGTCTGTGTCGATTGAGGACCGAGCCGTGTGCGGCCCACGCTGATCAAGTTTGAACGTACCGAAGGCATATCGGATATATGGGCCCCGATAAACCGATGTAGCCTAAACCTCCGGGCGTCGAGGCATAGCACACCGATTTATAGGTGTAGGTTGAGGGCAGCAAGGTGGAAATCTGCCAATGGGCATAGAGAGATGCTCCGTGTGGGGAACCTCCTGCTCGTTTCGGTGCGACCGGTTCGACGTTTGGGCTGTTGGGTGAAAAGTTGTCCCGTACCACATCGAGTGAGCGTGCTGTGCAGCTCCACGGGTGGGCGTACGTGACGTGCTCTTTGGGTTTCCCTGCAGGTGTATATCGAGTCGATTCGCCGTCCCTCACGGTGAAGAGTACCACTTGGTCACTGAGTCGTGACGTAGATTAATGGATGAAACATGTTGATTCAATATTGCTGGTTGATGTAATTGTATTGCTACATGTGTGCCACCAAATACTGCTTACTAAATTTCAGATTTCATGAACTGTTAACTTGTTGCTAAAAGATGAACTAAGGATGAACTTGTAGGCGTGTCCTTTTGCTTAAATGTTACTATCCTATGTCCATGGTACCACTCATGTAGAGTTTCATGCTTAGGTGAGTCGGTTAAGCCTTGCTGAGCCTTCGTGCTCACGGTTGCTGCTTAAGTGTTTTTCATGTGAGGAGCCACCCACGGACTCGGAGTACGAGTCCACCGGCGAGGGTTACCATCCGTCGGGGACCACGGCTGAGTGGGAGCCATACACGCCGCGCTGAGCTGAGGAGTGCAGCTAGTGTGGGTTGCCCTAGGGCTGGGAAACCAACTTTTGCTAGATAGGCGGGCGTGAGTTGTATAGTGTAGACTTCCGCTGTGTAACATAAACAATAGTTGTAACTGAAGTTTGTACCTGTTTGTACAGTTTCAGTTGTTTTTTTCCCATGTAATATATTATGTTCTTATGACGTGTGCTGTCGGGTGTCACATCGCGTGGCACCACCCTCTGCGATCCTGGATGAGCGGATTCCGGTCCGCCACAAGAGTACCGTGTTCATCCCTTCGGAAGCATTTCATTTCTCCATTCTTCATTCTTCTCCCAATGTGCGACATTCCCACATCTTTCTCCTGAGCTTCCATAATCTCCTCTCGTATTGTAGGGATGAGAGCAAGATTATACAATGCCCCATATGGAACCAAGTATAGACTCGGCTCCTCCTCTTCAGGTGGGGTGATGAACAGGCTGTTGACATGGGATTTGTGGCTTAAGGCATCGGCAACCATGTTTGCCATCCCGGGATGGTAGTGAATCTCAATCTCATAGTCTTTGATCAACTCTAACCATCTCCGTTGCCGCATATTCAACTCCTTTTGAGTGAATATATACTTCAAACTCTTGTGGTCGGTGTAGAGGTGCACTAAGTTCCCGAGTAAATAGTGCCTCCACATCATCAAATCTAACACCACAGCAGCGAGTTCAAGATCATGAGTCGGGTAGTGCTGCTCGTTGTTACGGAGTTGACGTGAGCCATAGGCGACCACTCTTCCTCCTTGCATCAATACACAGCCAAGCCCGATATCGGACGCATCACAATATACGTCGAAGGGCTTGGTTGTATCCGGTTGAGCTAACACCGGGGCTGTTGTAAGATGCTTCACTAACGCTTGGATAGCTTCCTCACAAGCTGAGTTCCAAACATATTTGATCCCCTTCTTCAACAGTTCAGTCATCGGCTTAGCAAGCTTGGAGAAGTTAGGTATGAATCTCCGATAATATCCTGCTAACCCGAGGAAACTCCTGACTTCATGGACTGATATGGGGGACTTCAATTTCAGCACTTGTTCGATTTTGCTTGGATCAACTGCAACGCCTTCTGCAGAAATAATATGACCAAGAAATGGCACTTGGCTGATCCAAAACTCACACTTGCTGAACTTGGCGTAAAGCTTATGGTCTCGCAATCGTTGAAGCACGATATGCAAGTGTTTGGCATGTTCTTCTTCGGACTTGCAGTAGACCAAGATGTCGTCTATGAACACCACCACAAACTTGTCCAACTCCGGCATGAACACTGAGTTCATGAGATACATGAAGTGTGCCGGGGCGTTGGTGAGACCAAAGGACATGATGAGGTATTCATACAACCCATATCCCGTCGAGAAGGCCGTCTTCGGAATGTCTTCCGCTAGGATCTTGATTTTATGATATCCAGAGCGAAGATCCATCTTTGAAAATACACTCGCACCCACAAGTTAATCGAAGAGAATATCGATGCGGGGCAGTGGATATTTATTCTTGATGGTGACGGCGTTGAAAGCTCGGTAGTCCACACACAACCTCAAGGTTTCATCCTTCTTCTTCACAAACAGCGCCGAGTATCCCCATGGCGAGTTACTCGGTCGAATGAAACCCTTCCTCATTAAATCATTGAGCTGCTCCTTCAGTTCAGCCAGCTCATTTGGAGCCATCTTGTACGGTCTCCGTGATATCGGCGTCATCACAGGTACAAGTTCAATCTTTGACTTGACATCTCTTTCGGGTGGCATGCCCGGAAGATCATCCGGAAAGACATCCTGGTATTCACAGACCACACGAATATCCTCAAGTTTTGTGGCTTCCGTGTTATATGTGGCTGGAGCTTCTTGAACCGAACGGTCAAGAATAAGAACATGTGGTTCATGAAGTGGAGAGTTTAGACGAACCACACGTGGAATGATGTCAAGAACAGCACCATGGCGATGTAGCCATGACATTCCTAAAATGACATCAAGTTTTTGACTCTCTAACATGATTAGAGAAGTCGGGTATAGATTCCCACCCAGTTGTAATGGTGCTCTATAGACCATCCTATCAGCTGTTATTTTCCCACCCGGAGAGCATATCAACTATGAACTATTTGTAGGAATGATAGGCAATTGATATCTAATAACATAAGACTGACGTATGAAATTATGGGTGGCACCGGAGTCAAAAAGTATGACTACGGGATGATCTATGTAAGAAAACGTACCCGCGAGGACGGGTTCGCCTTCCGGCACGTCTTCGATGGCTAAGTGGTGGACGTTGCCGGGTTTTGGTGCTGGTTTCTTGGGCTGATTACGGGGCTGATTAGCACCCTGATAAGGTGCTGCACCCCTGCCCTGTCGCGGCTCGGGGCGGTCCCTTGAAATATGCCCGACACGGCCACACATGAAGCATGTGTAAGGTGTCGGGGTCCCTCCGACTTGAGGACGGAATCCCGGTGCACGCTTTTGAAACTGAGCCGCACACGGGACCATCCTTTGCTGCTGCTGTTGCTGTGGTGGGTACGTCGGCAGAAGCCCGGCGCATTATATTGTCGACCATGGAACTGAGGCGGTCACGCCGGTGGCTGCCATATCTGACCGGATGGTGAGCGATACACCACACGGTATTTTTGTGGCGTCCCACCACTGCTGCTCGTCAGCGCGCTGCATTTTCTCTTATCAGAACCACGCTCGCGCTGAGCATTCTCTTGTAAAATCGCGGCATTAACAAGGTCGTTGAATGTGCCGTGATTGGTTTGGGCGAGATGGACCTTCATTTTGGAATTCAGGCCCCTAAAGAATGCATTGCGCTTGTCTTCCTCCGTTCTCACAAATCCTGGCGCATACTGCGCCAGCCGGTTGAATGACCTGGAGTACTCATGAGCACTCCTCTCGCCTTGTTTCAGCGCCAGGAACTCCTGGAGCTTCCTTTCCATAACACCGGGAGGTATATGATAGGCACGGAACGCCTTCCGGAACTCCGTCCATGTAACGGTATGGCCAGCCGGTAAGGAGGCGGTGTAGTTCGCCCACCAAGTACCGGCTTCTCCTTGAAGCTGTTGCGCTGCATACAGCGCCTTTGGTGTTCGGTGCATCGTAGCAGCCCGAACTTCGCCTCCAGAGTGCGGATAAAGCTGTCCGCCTCCAAATGCTCTTCGGCCTCCGTAAAGACCAGTGGATGGGTCACCAGGAATTCTGAATAAGAACTTTGTTGGGGCTGGCGTTGCCCATTGTCTTGGCGTCCTCCTGGATGGGACGCATTCTGCTGCACCAGCATCAGCAGCAACTCGGTTTGCTCGTCGCGCAAGCCGAGCACTGCGGCGAGAACCTCCGCAAGATTTCTTGGAAGTTCTGGCGGTGGAGGAGGTGGTTGCTGCTGCGTCGTGGTTTGTTCCGGAGGTGGAGACTCATCACCACGAACCTGACTCAACCTCCCTCCTCTTGCGTTGAACGCGTACGCACCATTCTGCATTCATACCATTCAAATGATCAGCACATGTTGGTTTAGCTCATCCAGTCTATACGATAGTTGCGAGAATGGAATAAATAATGCGCATAACAATCACACATATGGATAAAGTATAAAGTTTATACAACATATAGATCCCTTGACCATGTCACACGACCGAGTTCCAAAGTATTGAACTTTATGGGTTAAAAGTTCATTTCGACCATCTTGGGTCGCCACGGGATGTTAAGTGTGTTAGCATGCGTAATTCCTCGCTATTGTACTGGACTCTAACATGTACTCGCTCAAAATGATATGTCGAATGCATAAACTTTTCGACTCCACTCGCTGTTTCACATCACCACTGGAGATC
Source organism: Neostapfia colusana (assembly GCA_030760725.1). Lineage (NCBI taxonomy): Eukaryota > Viridiplantae > Streptophyta > Magnoliopsida > Poales > Poaceae > Neostapfia > Neostapfia colusana. The sequence continues at coordinate 27,585,028 of JASWHV010000011.1, forward strand.
AAAAGGTGAAAATAAATGTTTTGGTTGAAAAACTTCAACCTGGTGTTCTGTCCAGTTTCTGGTCCAGCCGAGCAGTCTGGATAATTCAACTGTTTTGGCAACCTTGGAGGCAAAATCTAGACTAGAGTTCAACACCAAAGTTATAGTAGACTCAACAAGGTATCCATATTGTATTTATTTTCCTCTATGGCCTTCCTAGTTTGTGAGTTATGACTCCTACAAGTTGACAGAATTTTCTTAGGAATTTTGACAGCACCTCCTTTGCAAGTGGCTGTTTTATTCACAAAATTCCAACTAATTCTGTACTCAATCTTGGGAAACACTGAACTACAAAGTTGTAGCATATTTCCTATACTTTCCAAAGGTGTCTTACTTGACTCTTAGAAATTTTTTTACAGAAAGTTGTGGTCGAAATACAGAAAATTCCAGAGAGCATTTTGGTCTGCCCTGTTTCTGGACAGTGCATACTCATCTGAGATTTTCATCCAATTGAAGGGAGATTCTTGTAAAAGTCCCAAAAATGTGTATGAATAAAAACTAAGGTTTGAATTCATATGTGTGGCAAAGACATGAAAAAAATGGGACTTGCTAAAACTTTTCTTCATGCAAGGTAATATATGGATGAACATCCAACATGAGGCTCACCTTTTTATTTAAAAGTGTTGAACCAATAAGGAGTTAAATACCTCTTTGCATGTAAGTTTAAAAATCAGATTTGAAATTCAAAGTTCACACATATGGTGACCCAAAAACTTTGAATAAACATGCAGCCCTATAGTTGGAATTATAGGGAAAAGTTTGCTCACCAACTTTCCATTTGTAGGGTGGGCTCAAAAGAGAGCTAAAGAGAAGAAATTGCAAATTCTAAACCAAATTCAGATTTAGTCTTGCAAATTCAAACTGAATTTGAAGAATTCAAATTCTAGCCCACCTTTTTAAAACTTAGCATTCTGGGGATTGAAAAGATCAGCTTGAGAAGATATTTGTAGAAGAAATGTGGGGTGGGACCCACAGGTCATAAAGCTAAAGGAGGAGACTTACTCACTAAGTTTTGCTCTCGGTGGGAACTTTTCCCGAGCAGCTCGCGAGCGCCACCGAGCAGCTTGCCAGCGACAGCTCCTGCTGCCGGTCTCCACGCGCTGGCGCTCTGGGGTCGGTCCTGGCCGCGCCCCCAACGTGATCACGTCCCCCCCCCCCCCCCCCCCGGCCGAAGCAAAGCACAATTGCTTTCTTCTCCTCGCAAACAAACCGAGAGCCGAGCGCCTCACCGCCGCTGCTTCGGCCTGCTCGAGAAATCCCGGAAACGGAGCGCCTCTCCTCCCCTGAGCTGCTAAACATCGCCGCGAGCTCGGCCTCCACCTCCCTGACCCGCAAGCCAGCGAGCTGCGGCCTCCAGTGCCCGAGAACAACCGCCGCCGCGGCGACCTAGCTCAAAAGCGTGATCGGGTGCTCGTGGACAGCCCTCCACAGCGGGTTTCACGGCCAAGCGATCATACCTACGGACGCGCACGGGTGCGGTGCTGCTCTCAGCCCAAGCTTAGGCCATACCGTGAAGCATCGCCGGAGAATTTCAAGGTTTTGCTCCGGCGACCTCAGTCCGAGCTTCCGGTATGATTCTTTCAAATTCTTGCCCTTTGATCCTCCTTAAGTCATCAAATTCGGCACATAGACGCTGGATTAGCCGGCGGTCATTTCTCCTTCAGGATCCAGCGCATGAAAACGCCTCAGCACGACGGAATTCGAGCTCGACTAGAGGTGTTCATGGTGGACCCATAAGGTCGCATGGCGACAACCTATTTACAGCCACTCCCGAGCCATTTTGAGGTCGTGCCGATCTTCCTAGAGCTGCGCTGGTGCTGTACGCCGTGTCGGCGCAGGTTTTGGCCGGCTGGAAACCCTAGGCAACGCTACCGAACCTCCACAGTGGCTGTCGCACGTCGCCGGCCATGTTCCGGTCATTGGCAGCCCTAGCAAACCCCACAGCCGTGTTCCTCAGTGTCACAAACTCCCTGGCGGCGAGTTTCAGCTCAGGCGGTGGCAGGAAACAGCGAGCCGGCGAGCTCCGGCGTCGGGCCGGCGAAGGGCAGCGCGGGTGCGGAGAGGAAGCCAGAGGAAGAAGACGAAGCGTGGGCCCCGCCTGTCAGCAGCTCAAATTTTAAACCCGGGATCGGGTGTGGCCGGGATCCCATGTGTTGGCGCGCAGAGGTGCTGTGGCCTGGTGTGGCTTCATTTCTATTGGTTGGAATTCAAAACAGTGGGTCCAGCCGGATTTTCAATAGGAAAATAATTCCAGACTTAGCTCAATCTTTAGAAATTCATATCTCCCTGTAGAAAACTCCAATTTGAGTGATTCCAATTGGGTTGGATTCATCTCTCTGAGTTCTATCCAAATGTGAACTCAGATTTGTATGAAAGTCAATATTATATTCTGGAAAATTCTTTGAAGGTTTTCTGAAAAAGAATTATTGAGGGAGTTTGGGTTATCCAAAAATCCCCAAATTTTGCCAGAATATTCTTTAGCATATTTTTGACCTACTAGCAAATATTCAGAAAATTTGAAGATCATTTGAGTAGGAATTTGCTAAATGCAAACTACTGTGTTCAAAAGAGTCCAGAAACATTTTCAGAAAATGTTTCCCACTTCTAAAATCTGTTCTGTGCAATTCATAGCTCCAAAAATCATAGTAAAATTTAGGCAAGATCTCTGAGACATACTTGGAATTGTAGTTCACTTAATTGGGCATGAAAATGCACATTACTACAGAATTAATTCTGTTGAGTACAAATGCTTAAAGAATTGTTCTTGGAGAACTACCCAAGTAAAAGGGCTGAATTTTGGACCAGATGACTCTCATGTGATCATGAAATCACATGTAAATTATCAGCCCAATATGAGTCCCTGAACTCCTTGTTCTTATTCTCCATACTTGTGTATATGTGGGAATACATAAGAGATATTGTGAGAATTAGGGAGGACACAATATGACTTCACATTAGCTGCAATTTGGCAAGCTAAATCCTTAAGTATTATAGAACCTGCTGTAAAAGTTTTGAGGCCATTGGAGTTCTTGTTCTTCAGTTGCACTCAAAGCTTTTCAGCTTATCTATTATGTTCATTAGAGAAAAGGGTTAGTGTATAGCTAAGGCCTTAAGATCAATTTAGTTTATTTCTGTTCTTTGCACAACAGAGGCAAACCAAGCCATGCTTGGCTTTTCCACACAACCTCTGTTCCTAAGAAAGTAATTCTATAACTTCTTTCCATTACATTCTATAAAACATATGCATATGCATTTCAATAGGAACCACAACGAAGGGGATTCAAAGGAGCGATTCATCGAAGTGGATCAAGCTGCAGAGAATCAAGGGTGGATCTGCAAGGACACTAACTGTTTATATACGACTACCCTGCAAAACAGGCAAGCTCCGGTTTGCATTTAACAGCTGTTAAGTTTTTGTTTTGTATTCACTTTCGGTCAGGATATGAATGATGCATTAGGTCTAGTGTTTGATACTCCTCTTGCATAACCAAATGACCCATGGAGTATTGGGTAGATGTCTTTCACCGTGTAGAACTGCCATGCTTAAGTACGGTTCGGTAGAAGTCAAGTGGTGAGATGCTACTCGCAGATTTAGGAACAACAGGGGCATACGGGATTGGTTCGTAATTGAATTAGCAAGTTAAAGTTGAGACCGGAAGGTTGTAGGAGCAGCAGGACATAGGGGCTTGGGTGCTGTAGACCTGTCCATGTCGATCAAGGACCGATCCGTATGCGGCCCTGTTGAACAAGTTTGAGTTGTGTGCCGGACTCATGCTGGCTATATGGGACCCAGTAAACCGATGTACCTCGGGAAGCTGTCGTTGGGACTTTTCGGGTCGCCTCAGGCAGACGGCTGGTGTGCAGTATGTGGGGAATATTCTCATGACATCTCACGTCGGAAGGTGCACCATGAGAGTAGCTACTGTATGGGGCGACTTGATGGATTCAGCAGGGGTGAAACGGGGGAAAGGCTGCCACGTACGACGTCAGCGATGGTTGTTGTAGGCAACATCGAGTACGGGCGTACGTGTCGTGTAGTCCGGGTGTTATTGATTCGAATCACCATCGCTCGCGGAATGGACCGAGCATACTTGTTCTCACAGTCGTGACGTAGTAAGAACTTGCATGAGAAAGGAACTAATCATATTGATGTGAAGTATTATACTAGTGTTGTATTGGATCTTGATGAATAGGCTAGTGCAAACTCGATTCTTTTATGCCATGAGCAATTTACATTGGGGGAAAGCGTTTCTTGTTTGATTGTGGACTCCCGATGTGACGTGCCCAGGGATTACTTAAAATGCTGCAATTAATACCTGAAAGTAAGGATTCACTTTTAGGCAAGTTTAATTATGCCTATGCCATCCTATGTTAGGTTCATAACATCACTTAGAGTTTCATGTTTAGGGTGACGGCTAAGCCTTGCTGAGCGTTATGCTCACGGATGCTATCCGAGTTGTTTTGCAGGTAATTGACTCGATGCTTATGAGAAGGAATGCCGATGAGACTCGGGAACCTCCGAGTGTTTACTCAAAGAGCATCCTCGCCGCTGCAGATTGTCTTCGTGTTGCTAGTAAGAAACGTCCACGGTCTGGACCGTTTCTTTGTTGCTAGTTTAGATATGAGTCGTGAGAGTGATAGTCCCCCGCTGTAGTTTACTCTGATATAAGTATTTGTAAAAACATTCTTGTACGCTTCCGCAAACTATTTATGTAATATGATGTGTTTCCATCGACCCATGTGCTGTTGGGTGCGGCACAACACGGCACCACCCGACGAGGTCCTGTGGTCCGTCACAGCGTGGTATCAGAGCTGTGTTGGGAACAGAGCACGGATTGAGCATCATATTATGTCAAAAACTTAGGATACGGTGAGATAACGGTACTAGGCCCACATAAGGACTACTATTAGCATATTATGAAGGTGGCAACCTAACTTATGTGTTATGTCGGAAAATCGTGCATCTCCGGACGTCTATGTCTTGGGGGGTGCACGTATGCGCTGTCCACCAGTGCGCACAAGCTGAGGGTGGAGCCCCACGGGTGGCAGGTAACCCGACCTGCTTTAGTATCCTCTACGACTCCGTCACATGGTCAGTAACGTGGACACGTAGCTCAAGGCGTGTTTGGCTTGAGAACACCTGGGCGATTGATGACGGCCGTGTGTACAGACTGTTATGGATACCGGGTTCGGTGTGCAACCGAACCTGATGATTGAGTGTGTTTTATGCAGGAACTAACCACGAAAACCTTAGTAAGTGTAGAACACGTTTGCGAGTGACCGTTTTAGCGCCACCTAAGGATACGTATATGCCGGTGTAATCCGGTTAGGTTTTTCTTTGGTGAGGCAACGTAGTACCGTCATATGTCTTACGGTACATTGTCACCGTACTACACTGGATAGTATTCTTACCTATAAAGAAATCATTCATGACTAACTCTCCAATTAAAAATGGATGTGATAAAGCACATATTAGTACTGAGCTCTTCATTTGAACTATGTTTCAAAGAAGAGACTTGTTAGGCTTCTTTGATATCAAAGACAGAGTGCCCTGTCCAGACAGAATTTTTTCTGGGCTTTAACACAGCGTAACTCTGATTATCTTGACCCAATGGAGGTGTTTGATACAGTTCTGGAAAGGTTATTAAGTGCTATACAATTTTTCTGTAGAACTCCAGAGCCAGATCAGACATCAAATTGGTTGAAAGTCCAGTTGAATGCAAACTGTTCAGAAAACAGAACAGCTACAACCTTCTCTGGATGTTGCTGTAAATTAGCCATCACAGTCTGTAGAAATTTTTCTAAGGGTCATATGATACACCGTTGGAAAGGTTAGGAAATTTGCAACAATTTTGTAGTTCATAGTTTGTTCATAATTGTACTTCATTTGTATGTAAAACTGTGATGAAAACAGCCACATACAAAGGAGGTGCTGGCAAAATTTAGCCAGAAAATTCTGTCAAGTTTGAACAATCCTAACTTTTGTCCCAGATATGATCCAGAGTCATGTGAGTACTCGTTGGAAATATACTGAAGTTAACTATAACTTCGATATTCAACCGGAGTTCTGAAAATGTTTCTATCCGGATCAAAATCTGGGTTAAGTACATAAAGGTCTGTTCTGTACAGGATGAGGGACTGAATATGTAAGCTTTAGAAAGATGTGTAAACATGAAATTTTGTTATGCTTTCATAAAGTTTTAGCATATTCATGTTTTAAATACTTTCACATACTGCTGAGATCATGTTTTGACTCCCCTAAAAAATTATGCTTTTGCAGTATGGTGCGTACTCATTCTCCGAGTAGGGCTGAAAGTTCTCGCCAAGACGGTGATGACTCGACTCCACCACGGGCACCGCCATCAATGGTATGAGCGGATGTCATGGCTCAGATGGTCGAGTCGAGTCAATAGAACACCAAACTACTCCAAGCCTTGGTACAACAGGGCTTACTCCAACAAGCGCAACAGGACGTTCCACCTCGGAACGCCTATTTGGTTCTTGGCGGCACAACCGCCAATCTTCACGGAAGCCAATGAACCAGTGGAAGCTGATCAGTGGCTTCGAGTTATGGAGTCCAAGTTTGGAGTGTTTGAGTGTGACGAATATCAGAAGACACTATTTCCAGCTCAACAGCTCCATGGAGCCGCCGGAAATTGGTGGTTTGCTTATATCGCCACCATTCCGGAAGGCCATCAAGTGGAATGGACGGAATTTCGTGAAGCATTCCGTGCCCGTCATATTCCTATGGGTTTTATTAAGGCCCAAGAGCAAGAATTCAGAAACCTGAAGCAGGGGGACATGAGTGTCCTCGATTATGTCAGACGATTCAACCGTCTGGCACAATATGCTCCTGCTTATGCGACGAGCGAAGCTGCAATGTGTGACTACTTTTTCTATGGCTTGAGTGCCATACTAAAAGAGAAGTTAGCTTTGTTCAATCAAGGCAGTTACACTGAGTTGATCAGTGCTTCTCTGCTGCAAGAACAAGCGACACTTGAGTGTCAAGCAGAGAAGAGGGACCGGGAGGATGTGCAGGAAGACACACCAGTCGTTCCTCGTAAATATCGTGTGGTGTATCACACACCATCCGATGAAATATGGCAAGCACCAGTCAGATCAACTCCGTACAGATTTCCTGCTCAAGAATCTTGTCTTGAAGCAACACCGTTGCCGCAGCAACGAAGGACACCTGTCACATCATTACTGCTACCAAGTACGTCAACTTCTCAACCACAAGTCAACGAAGAACCGGGGAAACCTCCGTGTTCTTATTGCCACCGTTCTGGGCATTTTAGACAGGAATGCCGGGAGAAGTTGGTGAACACCAGACAGCCATCATCGTCAGGTGGTATGCCGCCACCTGCTCAAGTCAACACAACAGCATTGCAATCCGGGAGTGTGCAACATCTTGCTATTGAGGATGTCCCGGAGGGAGCACCGGTGTTGGCGGGCATGTTCACTCTCAAGGACGTGCCTGTGTTGGTACTTTTTGATTCCGGTGCCACCCACAATTTTATCAGCAAATCATGCGTGGATCAGCACCAATTATCCACCAATACTCCCACAACGAGTTTTCTCATACGTTCACCGGGAGGAAACATCTCTGCCAATCAGATTGTGTCCCGAGCAGCTTTGTGTTTGGGTGGAAAAATATACCCAACATCGCTGATTATGTTGGATAGGCAGAAGATAGACATTATATTGGGGATGTCATGGTTAAATCGTCACGGTGCCGTTATCAATATCGGTAACCGGACTGTCCAGATTGACTCGCCGATTCACGGACAGCACACGCTGTTTTTAGACAGCGAAGATCCAGATATGGTAGAGGCCTACCACAGGGAAGCGCTGAAGCTTGAAGATATTCCGGTGGTACGTGATTATCCCGACGTTTTTCCCGATGACTTACCGGGCATGCCGCCCGAACGGGACGTCGAGTTCAAGATTGAACTGGCACCGGGAACGACGCCTATCTCACGAAGGCCTTACAAAATGGCACCTAACGAGCTAGCGGAGTTGAAAGAGCAACTGAATGAACTCATGAGCAAGGGTTTCTTACGACCAAGTTCTTCGCCTTGGGGTTGCTCAGCGCTGTTCGTTAAGAAGAAGGATGAAACACTACGGCTATGTGTTGATTACCGTCCTCTAAATGCTGTCACGATAAAGAACAAGTATCCTTTACCCCGCATCGACATCCTGTTCGATCAACTTGTGGGTGCAAAGGTATTTTCAAAAATGGATCTTCGGTCGGGGTATCATCAAATCAAGATCCGATCGGAGGACATACCAAAGACAGCTTTCTCGACGAGATACGGACTCTATGAGTACCTCGTCATGTCATTTGGGCTAACCAACGCTCCGGCACACTTCATGTACTTGATAAATTCTGTATTCATGCCAAAGTTAGACAAGTTCATCGTGGTATTCATCGACAACATATTGGTTTACTCCAAATCTGAAGAAGAGCACGCTGAACATCTGCGCATTGTGCTACAACGGTTGTGGGAGTACCAATTATATGCCAAGTTCAGCAAGTGCGAATTTTGGATTGATCAAGTGCCTTTCCTAGGCCATATTATTTCAGCAGAAGGTATTGCCGTGGACCCCAGCAAGATTGAACAAGTGCTGAAGTGGGAATCTCCCAAGTCAGTCCATGAGGTCCGAAGTTTCCTAGGTTTAGCAGGGTATTATCGGAGGTTCATTCCTAGCTTCTCAAAAATTGCTAAACCAATGACGGAGTTGCTTAAGAAGGGCACTAAATACATGTGGAATGCAGCATGTGAAGCCGCATTCAAAACTTTGGTGAAACATCTCACAACAGCTCCAGTTCTTGCTCAGACAGACACGACGAAGCCATTTGATGTATACTGTGATGCATCCGGCATCGGTCTCCGTTGTGTTCTAATGCAAGAAGGGCGTGTAGTCGCCTATGGGTCTCGTCCACTGCGAAACCACGAGCAGCATTATCCAACTCACGATCTGGAGCTTGCTGCTGTGGTGTTGGCGTTAAAGATGTGGAGGCATTACCTACTGGGTAATCTTGTTCACCTCTACACCGACCATAAAAGCCTGAAGTATATCTTCACGCAGAAGGAGCTGAATATGAGGCAACGGAGATGGTTGGAGCTCATAAAAGATTATGAAATTGAGATCCACTATCACCCAGGAAAAGCAAACGTGGTTGCCGACGCGCTGAGTGGGAAAGCCCACGTTCACAACTTAGCGGCTGCTGAGTTGGAAGATGAAGAGCCAAGCCTCCGTGTCATCGCGTATGGCGTGCTTTACAATCTCGCGCTCATTCCAACAATCCGTGAAGAGATTGTTGAGGCTCAAAGAAGAGACAGAGGTATGTCTCACATACGCAGAAGACTGGACAACGGAGAGGTAAAATGCTTCCGGAAGGATGAGAACGGTACAATATGGTTTAACGACCGTATAGTGATACCGCGCAATATGAAACTCCGGAAGAAGATCTTGGATGAAGCCCACCTGTCAAAGTTTTCCATTCATCCCGGAAGTAACAAGATGTACCAAGATTTGAAACAGAAATTTTGGTGGACAAGGATGAAGAGGGAGATCGCTAAATACGTATCCGAGTGTGATACGTGTAGACGGGTCAAGGCTGATCATATGCGGAAAGCCGGACCGCTACAACCTTTGAAGATAACAGCATGGAAATGGGAGGATGTGAGTATGGACTTCATTGTCGGATTACCGCTCACATCCCGGAAGCATGACTCGATATGGGTGATCGTCGACCGGTTGACGAAGTCGGCTCATTTCATACCGGTGAACACTCATTATCGAGCAAGGCAATATGCGGAGTTATTCATCTCCATAATGATTTGCTCACATGGTGTCCCAAAGACCATCATTTCAGATCGAGGTGCGCTGTTCGTTGCTCGTTTTTGGGAGCAGCTGCATGCCTCGTTGGGCACCCAGCTGATTAGGAGCTCCACATATCACCCTCAAACCGATGGACAAACCGAGAGGGTGAATCAAGTGCTCGAGGACATGTTGAGAGCGTGTGCCATCCACCACGGTAGGAATTGGGACGATCACCTACCGCTGGCGGAGTTTTCATACAACAACGGTTATCAAGCGAGTATTAAAATGGCACCGTATGAAGCTCTCTACGGCCGGAAGTGTCGCACACCGCTAAATTGGTGTGAGTCTGGCGAAAGAGTTCTGTTTGGGATTGATCTTGTCACGAAGCCGAAGACCGAGTTCGGTTAATACAAGAGAACTTAAAGGCTGCACAATCCCGACAGAAGAGCTACGCTGATCAAAGGCGTCGGCCATTACATTTTGACGTCGGAGAACACGTTTATCTTCGTGTATCTCCGATGAAGGGAATTCACCGGTTCGGTGTAGAGGGGAAGCTCGCTCCCCGTTTTATTGGTCCTTTTGCTATCATGGAGAAGTGCGGACCCGTAGCCTACCGGCTGAAATTACCGGCAAGTCTAGCGGGTGTGCATGATGTATTTAATGTTTCACAGCTGCGGAAGTGCCTCAAGTTTACTGCGGCTGTTCGCACTGAGGACATCGACGACTTGAAACCGGACCTGACCTACACCGAGCAACCGGTTCAGATTTTGGATGAAAAGACCCGGGTAACCCGGAACCGGACGATCAGATTCTTCAAGGTGCTGTGGAGTAATCACACCGCGGAAGAGGCGACGTGGGAAAGTGAAGATTACCTCCGCACCAACTATCCGGAATTTTTAGCTTTGTACAGTTTGTAATTACCTCTCCCGTCTCGTTCCTCTTTTGGAATCTCGGGACGAGATTCTTTTAAGGGGGGAGGAATGTAAAAGTCCCAAAAATGTGTATGAATAAAAACTAAGGTTTGAATTCATATGTGTGGCAAAGACATGAAAAAAATGGGACTTGCTAAAACTTTTCTTCATGCAAGGTAATATATGGATGAACATCCAACATGAGGCTCACCTTTTTATTTAAAAGTGTTGAACCAATAAGGAGTTAAATACCTCTTTGCATGTAAGTTTAAAAATCAGATTTGAAATTCAAAGTTCACACATATGGTGACCCAAAAACTTTGAATAAGCATGCAGCCCTATAGTTGGAATTATAGGGAAAAGTTTGCTCACCAACTTTCCATTTGTAGGGTGGGCTCAAAAGAGAGCTAAAGAGAAGAAATTGCAAATTCTAAACCAAATTCAGATTTAGTCTTGCAAATTCAAACTGAATTTGAAGAATTCAAATTCTAGCCCACCTTTTTAAAACTTAGCATTCTGGGGATTAAAAAGATCAGCTTGAGAAGATATTTGGAGAAGAAATGTGTGGTGGGACCCACCGGTCATAGAGCTAAAGGAGGAGACTTACTCACTAAATTTTGCTCTCGGTAGGAACTTTTCCCGAGCAGCTCGCGAGCGCCACCGAGCAGCTTGCCGGCGACAGCTCCTGCTGCCGGTTTCCACGCGCTGGCACTCTGGGGTCGGTCCTGGCCGTGCCCCCCCCCGGCCAAAGCAAAGCACAATTTCTTTCTTCTCCTCGCAAACAAACCGAGAGCCGAGCGCCTCACCGCCGCTGCTTTGGCCTGCTCGAGAAATCCTGGAAACGGAGCGCCTCTTCCTCCCCTGAGATGCTAAACATCGCCGCGAGCTTGGCCTCCACCTCCCTGACCCGCAAGCCAGCAAGCTGCGGCCTCCAGTGCCCGAGAACAACCGCCGCCGCGGCGACCTAGCTCAAAAGCGTGATCGGGTGCTCGTGGACAGCCCTCCACAGCGGGTTTCACGGCCAAGCGATCATACCTACGGACGCGCACGGGTGCAGTGCTGCTCTCAGCCCAAGCTTAGGCCATACCGTGAAGCATCGCCGGCGAATTTCAAGGTTTTGCTCCGGTGACCTCAGTCCGAGCTTCCGGTATGATTCTTTCAAATTCTTTCCCTTTGATCCTCCTTAAGTCATCATATTCGGCACATAGACGATGGATTAGCCGGCGGTCATTTCTCCTTTAGGATCCAGCGCATGAAAACGCCTCAACACGACGGAATTCGAGCTCGACTAGAGGTGTTCATGGCGGACCCATTCGGTCGCACGGCGACAACCTATTTACAGCCACTCCCGAGCCATTTTGAGGTTATGCCGATCTTCCTAGAGCTGCGCTGGTGCTGTACGCCGTGTCGGCGCAGGTTTTTGCGGGCTGGAAACCCTAGGCAACGCTACCGAACCTCCACAGTGGCTGTCGCACGTCGCCGACCATGTTCCGGTCGTTGGCAGCCCTAGCAAACACCACAGCCGTGTTCCTCGGTGTCACAAACTCCCTGGCGGCGAGTTTCAGCTCAGGCGGTGGCCGGAAACGGCGAGCCGGCGAGCTCCGGCGTCGGGCCGGCGAAGGGCAGCGCGCGGAGAGGAAGCCGGAGGAAGAAGACGAAGCGTGGGCCTCGCCTGTCAGCAGCTCAAATTTTAAACCCGGAATCGGGTGTGGCCGGGATCCCGTGTGTTGGCGCGCAGAGGTGCTGTGGCCCGGTGTGGCTTCGTTTCTATTGGTTGGAATTCTAAACTGTGGGTCCAGCCGGATTTTCAATAGGAAAATAATTCCAGACTTAGCTCAATCTTTAGAAATTCATATCTCCCTGTAGAAAACTCCAATTTGAGTGATTCCAATTGGGTTGGATTCATCTCTCTGAGTTCTATCCAAATATGAACTCAGATTTGTATGAAAGTCAATATTATATTCTGGAAAATTCTTTGAAGGTTTTCTGAAAAAGAATTATTGAGGGAGTTTGGGTTATCCAAAATTCCACAAATTTTGCCAGAATATTCTTTAGCATATTGTTGACCTACTAGCAAATTTTCAGCTCATTTGAAGATTATTTGTGTTGGAATTTTCTAAATGCAAACTACTGTGTTCAAAAGAGTCCAGAAACATTTTCAGAAAATGTTTCCCACTTCTAAAATCTATTCTGTGCAATCCATAGCTCCAAAAATCATAGGAAAATTTAGGCAATATCTCTGAGACATACTTGGAATTGTAGTTCACTTAATTGGGCATGAAAATGCACATTACTACAGAATTAATTCTGTTGAGTACAAATGCTTAAAGAATTGTTCTGGGAGAACTACCCAAGTAAAGGGGCTGAATTTTGGACCAGATGACTCTCATGTGATCAAGAACTCACATGTAAATTATCAGCACAATATGAGTCACTGAACTCTCTGTTCTTATTCTCCATACTTGTGTATATGTGGGAATACATAAGAGATTGTGAGAATTAGGGAGGACACAATATGACTTCACATTAGCTGCAATTTGGCAAGCTAAATCCTTAGGTAGTATAGAACCTGCTGTAAAAGTTTTGAGGCCATTTGAGTTTTTGTTCTTCAGTTGCACTCAAAGCTTTTCAGCTTATCTATTATGTTCATTAGAGAAAAGGGTTAGTGTATAGCTAAGGCCTTAAGATCAATTTAGTTTATTTCTGTTCTTTGCACAACAGAGGCAAACCAAGCCATTCTTTGCTTTTCCACACAACCTCTGTTCCTAAGAAAGTAATTCTATAACTTCTTTCCATTACATTCTATAAAACATATGTATATGCATTTCAATAGGAACCACAACGAAGGGGATTCAAAGAAGCGATTCATCGAATTGGATCGAGCTGCGGAGAATCAAGAGTGGATCTGCAAGGACACTAACTGTTTATATACGACTACCCTGCAAAACAGGCAAGCTCCGGTTTGCATTTAAGAGCTGTTAAGTTTTTGTTTTGTATTCACTTTCGGTCATGATTTGAATGATGCATTAGGTCTAGTGTTTGATACTCCTCTTGCATAACCATATGACCCATGGAGTATTGGGTAGATGTCTTTCACCGTGTAGAACTGCCATGCTTAAGTACGGTTCGGTAGAAGTCGAGTGGTGAGATGCTACTCGCAGATTTAGGAACAACTGGGGCATACGGGATTGGTTCGTAATTGAATTAGCAAGTTAAAGTTGAGACCGGAAGGTTGTAGGAGCAGCAGGACATAGGGGACTGGGTGCTGTAGACCTGTCCGTGTCGGTCAAGGACTGATCCGTATGCGGCCCTGTTGAACAAGTTTGAGTTGTGTACCGGACTCATGCTGGGTATATGGGACCCAGTAAACCGATGTACCTCGGGAAGCTGTCGTTGGGACTTTTCGGGTCGCCTCAGGCATACGGCCGGTGTGCAGTATGTGGGGAATATTCTCATGACATGTCACGTCGGAAGGTGCACCATGAGAGTAGCTACTGTATGGGGCGACTTGATCGATTCAGCGGGGGTGAAACGGGGGAAAGGCTGCCACGTACGACGTCAGTGATGGTTGTTGTAGGCAACGTCGAGTACGGGCGTACATGTCATGTAGTCCGGGTGTTATTGATTCGAATCACCGTCCCTCGCGGAATGGACCGAGCATACTTGTTCTCACAGTCGTGACATAGTAAGAACTTGCATGAGAAAGGAACTAATCATATTGATGTGAAGTATTATACTAGTGTTGTATTGGATCTTGATGAATAGGCTAGTGCAAACTCGATTCTTTTATGCCATGAGCAATTTACATCGGGGGAAAGCGTTTCTTGTTTGATTGTGGACTCCCGATGTGGCGTGCCCAGGGATTACTTAAAATGCTGCAATTAATACCTGAAAGTAAGGATTCACTTTTAGGCGAGTTTAATTATGCCTATGCCATCCTATGTTAGGTTCATAACCTCACTTAGAGTTTCATGTTTAGGGTGACGGTTAAGCCTTGCTGAGCGTTATGCTCACGGATGCTATCCGAGTTGTTTTGCATGTAATTGACTCGATGCTTATGAGAAGGAATGCCGATGAGACCCGGGAACCTCCGAGTGTTTACTCAAAGAGCATCCTCGCCGCTGCAGATTGTCTTCGTGTTGCTAGTAAGAAACGTCCACGGGCTGGACCGTTTCTTTGTTGCTAGTTTAGATATGAGTCGTGAGAGTGATAGTCTCCCGCTGTAGTTTACTCTGATATAAGTATTTGTAAAAACTTTCTTGTACGCTTCCGCAAACTATTTATGTAATATGATGTGTTTCCATCGACCCGTGTGCTGTTGGGTGCCGCACAACACGGCACCACCCGACGAGGTCCTGTGGTCCGTCACAATTCTGTTCTGGAGCTCTGCAGAAAAGTTGTAGAAGACTTCAAAACCTTTCCAGAATGGTATCCCACACTTCCATTTGTTCAACCAATCCTATGTTATGCCCTGTTTAAATTCAGCAAAGTTTCTGCCAAAAAGAGGGGAGATTGTTTCTAAGTCTTTGAGATTGAATCTATACTCCCAATTGACTCTTTGTTCGATATGGAAGTTCAATAACCCCTAAATGGGATGCTAAACTTCATTTTGGCTCTTTTCTTTAAAAATATCCTTTTATGCAGTCTTGGTACTACGTTTCCCCACAAAAGAAAAATCCTAAGCCGGTATTCCGGCATATACGTGTCAATTGGTGGAACTAAGAACGTCACTCACAAACGGTTTCTAAACGTCATGCACTAACGTGGTTAATGTACCTGCAGAAGAACACACAATAATGGTGGACACAAAGGTTTTTAACATTTCAGGCAGTTCCATATCATAATAAAAACATACGATCCGTATCATTGCCATATGGATCGTCCTTGAGTCAAGCCACGTCTCAAGGTACATGGTCGTGTTTTCACACCACACGATGGGGAACCCGAGTACAGCGCGAACGGGTCGTCACGGTTGGGAATTTTATCAACCCAACGGATACCACCTACTGCCTCATGACCATTGAGGCACGCCGATGGCGAGCGCTGCGTATGGCCCTTTGAACATTGAACGTTCGAGAGTTGCATACTATCGTGTTGCTTACCACACGATGGGGTATTCTCACTTTTGCCTAAAGCACGCTGGAGATCAGCATTGTCAAATGCTATCAGAACCATTGAGAGGTTCAGAGACTCATATTAGCTACCGTGCCAAGCCACGGTATACCATTCCATACTATTACTCGTATGGCGGCAATTGATCCGCCTACGGTGGCGTACCTTACCTCTTACCTGACATCGGAGCATCGTTACAGAATGTATAACAAATATGTTAATATTTCCACCTTAATAACTACTACTATCATAGACCTTATGTGGGCATAGTGGCTAATCCTCACTCGACTACTTCTAAGTTTTTAAAAAAGGCTCTTCTCGAGCGTGCTATTCCCAATGTGGCTCTGATACCATGTCTGTGGGGACCAACCCATGGTTCACCCATTCCAGGATCGCAGAGGGTGGTGTCGTGCGATGCGGCACCCAACAGCACAAACGAAAAGGTTAAAGAACAACATACAAACTTTTATTTGATATAAAACAGTGGAAGTCTTTTTACAAAACCTAATTATACAGTGGAAGTATATACATAGCTACTCTCTACTCCTGTCTACGCAAAAGTGTAGCAGTCCAGCCCCGGGACGCTACACACTAGCAGCATGGAACCGGAGGTCACGGCGGCGTGCAGGGCTCCAGCTTGGCCGTGTACCCCGACGGGGTCATCGCCTCGTCCTCGGACCCCTCCTCATAGATCTCACCTGCATACAGCTCAGATATTGCAACAGTGAGCACGATGGCTCAGAAAGGCTTAACCGACTAGCCTAGGCATGGAACTCTACATGCAGGGATGTGTAAGATAGGAAAAAGGACTTTGCAACAAAGACACACCTATAATTTGATCCTTACTTTCAGTTTTATAGCAGCAGATTCATGTGCCTTAGGCAGCCCTCACATCGGAAGTCCACAATCAAACAAGAAACGCTTTCCTCCGATATGGTGATGCCCAAAGCGGAAAATAAACTTAATTAGCCCTACATCTACAGCAGACATGGTTTCCAAAACATTAATATATCATCACAGCATATTATCATTCATCTGGCTTACTTCACTTCTTACTACGTCATAGAACAGTGAACAAGCGGTACTCAAATAACCGCGAGGGACGGTGATTGCAATCAGGAGACACCCGGACAACACGTCACATACACCCACTTTCAGGAGCGTGATTCCACACCCCTTCGTACTCTGTTGTATGCAACAACATTTCAAAGGCAACCCAAATGCCGAACCGGTCCATCCGTAACGGGCAGGAGGTCCCTGCGTGGAGCGTGACTGTGCACACCGGCAGATTTACACCTTGCTACCCTAAACCTACTCCTATTTACGGTTGGGTAAGCCTTGACACCCAGGTTAACCAATTACATCGGTTTCCTGCTTATGTCAGTATGCCATCCGGTACTGTTCGATACTTGTTCAGCAGGCCCGCACATGACTCGGTCCTCAATCGACACCAACAGGGCTACGCACGTGAGACCTCCGCTCACTGCTTCCTATCCCCCCTGCTGGGTCTCATTTTCTTTACTCTTAAGCCATTTTCTATTCTGACAAAACCATGTGATAAAAACCTTACCTCGCGAGTAGATTCCAACTACTCGACTTCTACCGAGATCCTAAGCATATTAGCACGGCATTCTCTACTCGTCAAGTCTGTAAACTACCTAACCCTCCATTGGATTTAAAGGTTATGCAAGTGGGGTTTCAATCATCCTAACTCTAATGCAAGCATTCATCCTAGACATAAGTGATACAAATAATGAATTTGCAAAAGTACTTAAATGCAAACCGGGGCTTGCCTGGTTGCGAGTCAAACGGGAAGTTAGCATCGGGTGGCAGGATGTCCCAAGGCTCCGGTGCGTCCTCAACTTGGGCCACTAAATGAAATGTAGCAAAATATATGTATAAGTATTAAGGATTTTTAAGAATTGAACTTCTATTCATAGCTACTGCTATTTAGGATCATTAATTGGCTTTGGAATTTTTACAGTGAATACTAGACTCTCTAAGGACGATCTGAGCAAAATTTGAAGAATTTTCATTGCACCTTGTGGTCTCCAAAATTCCTACAAGTACAAGGCTTCTCTGAATTTTGAGCCCAAATCAGGAGTTTTGGCATAGCTAAAAGTGGAAGATCTGATTAGGGTAAGTCTCCATGGATTTAAAAAAATTTGTTTCACCATTTTTGGAGCTACAAACAGAGAGATATGAATTGTTTAAGTTGGATAGGAGTTCTGAAAAAGTTTCTTTTTAAATTTGAATTTCCAAATATGGCTGAACTTTGGAAGGCAATTTAGCCTAGCAAATGGACTCCAATGAAGCCCAAATTTTTACTGGAGAACAGTATCTATGAAAAGGATTTGCTGCCCAAATTTGAGAATGATTCATAAAGAATTGCTCCTGTAATAAATCTCTAAAGCATTTATTAAAAAAATTCTACAGAAATTCCTGGGCATTTTCATAGCAAGCAATTTATTTCTCTGTGAAGTACTCCTCATGTGGATTCCAGCAAAGCTGGTCTCACCCTTTTTGGAGTTTTCTACACAAAGTTATGTGTCTCCAAAGTTTAAACTGAATTAGGAAAATCTGGAAATGTTTAAATCCTGGCTGTGGGCCCCACCCGTAGCGCTATCCACTCAGATAACGGCAACACCGGGGCCACGGGGTTATTTCCCGTGCAGCCGCACCGGATCCGGTGCCACACACCGATCCCCGCGCGTATACAGAGGCTGACCGGTGGGACCCGGCCCTCCTTTGTCTTCCTCACGCTGCCCGCGCCTCCCGCGGCGGCGCACGCCGGCGAGGCTTGACGGGACGGGGTTCCTGTGGTCCGAACTTCCTAAAACTCGCCGCCTGTGAGTTCTTCACCGTGCTGAACACGATGGCGGGGTCGGGAGCGGATGACAACGGCCGGAACGATGCTCGCACCGGCGACCCTGTCGAACCTCATTTTGGCGACCTCGTTCTCACTCGACAGTGGGTCTTTCGGGCTAGGGTTTGCTCTAAAATAACCAGTTTCACATGGACAATACCGACCCATAGACCACTCTCCATGAAAACCACCTGAGAGGGGACCTCACCGGCGACCCGAGCCCGCAAAACGCCGGCGGCGACAAAAACTCGAAGAACTCCTTCAGTCTTTGATGGTTTCTAGCGCCGTTTGAGCGAGAAGGACCGTAGAGATCTAGCAAAGCTTCTCCTAGACTAGAATGAGCTCTAGCTACTGCTGTGCGACAAATTTGATCATAGACCGAGAGGTGTCGCTATGAACTAGGATTTGGTACAACCCAAAATTCTCACTACCCGATTGATCAATTGACATGAGGCCTTCGGCAACACGAACTACGGACAACAATGCACCTTTATTGTGTAGGGAAGGGGCGGTGACACCGGCCGTAGCATGCTGTCCACGGTGAGCCGAACGGGGTTCCACCGGGCACCTCCGAACGCCGGTGCCAACTGTTGGTTTGCATGTAGCACGAGCTAGGAAACTTAGGTGGAAGAACGGTGGAGGCTGGAGCACACACTTGCGCTTCTTTTTGCTGCTTGGAGCTTGATCATCCAAGCTCGAGCGAGCATGGGTGAGGGAGGAACAGAAACAGCGCTAAGGCAGTTTCTCGCGGGAGAGAGCGGAGGGAGCGGTGAGTAACCGAGAGAAGTGAAGAAGGACTTCGTTGCTGCGACCGTGTTGTATTGAAGCGGATGACGATCGAGGAAACCAGGAGGTGGCGCGGTGGAGTCCTCGGGAGCGGGTTTCGCTGGGAGCTGGCGGTGTCTCGGCGATCGGCCGATGAAAAACAGAGGCGGTAGAACATCTGTGTGGCTGACAAAGGGGTCCCACCACCTCTAATTTTTATTCAATTTCCACTGATATTTCTCCCCCAGCTACTCAACAATTAAAGCCATACTTTCACACCATGTCATGGTTTGAAAAGTTGAATCCAAACTGATTTGAATTCTGGTGTGAAGTTTGAATTGAGTTTGGTCATTTGAATTTGAAATAGAATTTGAATTCTCCTTTTTGCCTTGTTACAAAAACATAGCAAACCAAGTCCAAAGTTTCTGATTTTTGGCATGGCTTCTAATTCAAATGTGGAGAACACATTTGTGGAACCAAATTTATAAATTGAGGGAATTGAAATTTGAAACTGAATTTGAAATTCAGATTAGAGGGCTTCTCCTTTTAATCCCAAACAAATACTAAAACCCCTTCAAATGAGCTGAAATTTTGAAGGTTGAATATTTGAACTATGAAGATCCAAGTTATAAATTTAGATCTCCATGTTTGGAAGTTTTGGGAAGTTGAATCACCACTTTGAACTTACACCGTTATAATTCAAAATTTTAATTCCCCTCATTTTTGCTATGTGTACATGAGCTGAAAATTTGCTACCACTTTTTGGGGATTTTACAGTGGGGTACGGTGACGATGCACCATAAGACATGACGGTACTACGTTGCCTCACAAAAGAATGTCCTAACCGGATTACACCGGCATATACGTATTCTTAGGTGGAACTAAGAAGGTCACTCGCAAACGTGTTCTACTCGGACTACGGTTTCATGGTTAGTACCTGCATAAAGCACACACAATCATCAGTTCCTCTGCACACAGAACCTGGTCCCAATATAGCTCATACAACCGTCCGTCATCACTCGCACGGGTGTTCTCAAGCCAAACACACCATGAGCTACGTGTTTACGTTACTAACCACGTGACGGGGTCTCCCATACTTGCCCGTAGCACGCTAGGGAAGGGCGTTGCTAACATATCCCAAACGACATTAAGAGTCGTAGAGGATACCCAA
Organism: Neostapfia colusana; assembly: GCA_030760725.1. Lineage (NCBI taxonomy): Eukaryota > Viridiplantae > Streptophyta > Magnoliopsida > Poales > Poaceae > Neostapfia > Neostapfia colusana. The sequence continues at coordinate 27,605,723 of JASWHV010000011.1, forward strand.
GCTGGCGGATTATCTGCCACCCGTGGGGCTCCACCCTTCAGCTTGTGCGCACTGGTGGACAGCGCTTATATGCACCCCCAAGACATGAAAAATCCCGAGATGCATGATTTTCTAGCATATACAAATAAGTTAGGTTGCCATATTCATAATATGCTAGTATAGTAATCTTTATGTGGTCCTAGTACCGTTATCTCACCGTATCCTAAGTTTTTATCATAATTTGATCCTGAATCCATGCGCTATTATCAATGCAGCCCGGATACCACTCTGTGAGGGCCCAGACCAGATCACGGGGCCGTGCCGCTCGCCCGAGGACCGCGTCGGGTGGTGCCGTGCGATGCGGCATCCAACAGCATACGGGTCGAGGAAACACATATTACAAAAAGTGTTTTGCGGAAGCGTAGAAAAAGTACTTTACAAATACTTATCTGAAAATAATACTACAGGAGAAGACTATAACTCTCACGACTCATCTATCTTAGCATCAAAGAAACTGTCCAGCCCGAGGATGTTTCTTACTAGCAACAGGAAGAACAAATCGCAGTGGCGAGGACGCTCATGAGTAACCTTTCGGAGGTTTCGGAATCTCATCGGTAACTGTCCTCATAAGAATAGTCAATACCTGCAAAACAACTAGGATAGTATCCGTGAGCATAAAGCTCAGCAAGACTTACCGTCAAACCTAGTCATGAAACTCTACATTAGGGTATAAACATAAAGTAGGATAGCATATTGCATAATAATCTCGCCAAAATGTAAATCCTTACTTTCAAGTCTTATTAGAAGCAATTAATAGTAACCTTGGGCACGCCACATCGGGAGTCCACAATCAAACAAGAAACGCTTTCTCCTGATGTAAATTGCTCACGGTGTAAACGAATCGAGTTTGCTCTAACTATTCATAAAAGATACATCACAATGCTAGTATGAACTTCAATTCACAATGATTAGTTCTTATCTCAATTGCAAGTTCTTACTACGTCACGACTGTGAGAACAAATATGCTCAACCCTCTTCCACGAGCGACGGTGATTCAAATCAATAACACCCGGACTACACGACACGTACGCCGTACTCGATGTTGCCTACAGCAACCATCACTGACATCATACGTGGCATCCTTTCCCCCGTTTCACCCTCGTTGAATCGATCAAATCACCACGTACAGTAGCCACCCTCATGGTGCACCTACCGACATGAGATGTCATAAGAGTGTTACCCACATACTGCACACTGACAATGTTGAAAAAGGAATCATTAGGTATCACTTTCTCCATGATAATGTTGAAAAAAGAAAACATTGTGCTTCACCATGTAGATACCGAACAACAATTGGCTGACATTTTTACGAAACCTTTGGATTTCACTCGTTTTAGTTTCATTCATAGTGAAATAGGGGTTATGCATCCTCATGGCTTAAATTGAGGGGGAGTTTTGAAACTTGGGAAGTCTATGTGTGAATCTGAATTTCAAATAATATGATCATAGTATTTCATACATATATGACTTTGTGATTCCTTTTATATGCTGAAAGTTCTTACTACATTACTCATGTTATACATTTTGTAGTTTTTGCCATGACTAGTAATTGGAATAATTATTTACACTAAATATGGTCATGATCAAACTTTCTTGTTGTTTTAAACTTGTTGCATGCTCACAAGTGCTTTTAGTAATGAAAAAATAGTCAATCAATTATTCACATGTTGAGCTTTTACGTTTAAATGAAAAATTGAGAAAAAGATCAAGAGAATAAGCATGCATCACACTTCTTCTTTTGATATGGCTTATCATTGCACTTAGATATGAACTTGGAAGAAGTTGTGTATGACAAAAACCATGTCCTTAAGCTTCTGATTGTCAAGTGACATAGGCTTGGCTTGGTTGGTTAGAATAAGGCTGATGTGGCATATAATCTCTTGCAAATGTCATATGATCTGAACTTGTGCTTTGAAAAATAATTAAAATGCATCAACAAGTGTCATGCTTTCAGGTCTTGGCATAGTTAAGTTTGTGAGATCATGACTGTAACACCCTCAATTTCGTAACCATGCATGCATACATAATTCATATAGAGAAACATTTTAAAAGAATTAGAACGGGAGGAAGAATCATCAAAATGGTGGGGTATACAAGTAAGATAGCTGAAAAGAGCCAAATCCAGTTCGCCGAGGAGCGCCGTCGACACTTCCCGCGGCCTGCTGGCCACATGGCGCTTTCGGAGCTCATCCCTGCTGAGGGGGTGAGGTCCGGCACCACCGGCCACGTGGCAGGCTCGGAACTCGCCTCTGCGGAAGGGGACGAGGTCCAGCCCGCTGAACACGTGTTGCCTCTGGGGCTTCTCGCTGCGGAAAAGCGAGGCCCAGCCCCGCAGGACACGTGTCACCTTCGGAGCTAGTCTCTGCGGAGAAGCAAGGCTCAAACCCGCGGGACATGTGTCGCTCTCGGAGCTCACCCCCGCGGAGGGAGTGTGGTCCTATCCTGATGGACACGTGTCACCTTCGGAGCTCACTTCCGAGAAGAAGGGAGGTCCAATACTACGGGACACGTGTCATCCTCGGAGCTCACCTCCGAGGAGAAGGGAGGTCCGATGCTGTTGGACACGTGTCGACCTCAGAGCTCATCTCTGAGGAGAAAGGAAGTCCGGTGCTGCTAGACACGTGGCACTCTCGGAGCTCGCCTCTGAGGAGAGGGGAGGTCCGGAACCAACACGTGGCACTCCAAGAGCTCGCCTCTGTAGAGAGGGAAGGCCTGACCCGCCAAACACGTGGCGCACGTGGAGCTCGCCTCTGACGGAGAGGGAGGTACTGCCCGCCGGACACGTGGCGCACGCGGAGTTCACCTCTGAGGGAGAGGGAGGTCCCGCCCGCAAGACACGTGGCGCACACGGAGCTCACCTCTGAGGGAGAGGGAGGTCCCACCCGCCAGACACGTGGCACACCCGGAACTCGTCTCTACGGAAAAAGGGAGGCCAGGCCCCTGGTGGACACGTGGAGCATCCGGAGCTTATCCCTGCGGAAGGACGAGATCCCTAAGCGGTTTTTCCCTGTATGCGAGCACCCGGTACTGAGTAAACCGACACGATTTCTTCCACGATTGATACCGCACCCAAATAAATTAGAGATAAGCTGTTAAGATCCGAACACAAATCAAATAGGACTCTTATTTGAAATGCAATCGGAGTAGGACTCTTTTTTTTCCGGTTATAAATAGAACCCGAAACACCCCTTGGTCGTTACACCTTCCCAAGACAACAACTTAGAGGTCCTAGCTCCCAACTCGCCGAGTTACACCCCTTCGCCGGAGTTCAGCCACCGTTGAGACCGCCAACGAGCCCCGACACGCTCGCCGTCGCCGGAAGAGAGCCGACGCACTGTTTGCTGCCATTGCTAGGAGGAAGGCTCGACACCGACGAGAAGTCAGGTACGTCATTGTTACCACCGTAAGACGTCATCGCGGTTTTCTTTGCATCTGTTTCTTCGATCCCTTCGAACAGAATCCCTTTCATGTGGACAGATCACGTGTTGATTGGATTTTGAGGGTGGAATTGATCTAGAGTCAAGATCATCACCGCGTCCACATTTGATCCTTACACCTTTGTTTATCGTAAAATCCCATGCAAGCCATTAAAACATGCAAGAACACGTACCAACTGAATTAATGAAACTGCATCGTAGGATTAGCATGCATCTACACCATTGCATCTTGAGTAAAGTTTGTGTATGATGTTTGATTGCTATAAATCTTGTATGTGCGTGATCGTTAATAGAAGGACAAGTTCAGGGAGCTATCTACGAAGGACTACAACACCAAGACTTTGAGATCCGTGAGCAATAGAAGCCACAGGAACAAGGCAAGTGCTCCTTGACCATATTGATCCCATGTTTTTGAAACTGTTTTGTTTGCGAAAACTCGTATGCTTGAGTCAACTTGATGGGACACCTTTTTATAGAAGTTTACTAGTTTTGTTAACCATCCTTGTCGCCGGGAAATTTCATGAGTCGGGTATGGTCGTTTTTGCTTTTTGCTTCGCTAAGTCCAAGGGATATGCGAAGCGAGATAGAATGAGTCTAGCTACTGCACTCATATGAACAGTGATAATAAGAACTTGATGTTGATAATGAAGATAGATTGGGGGAGATCTATGCAAGCTTGGTTCGTGGATGTGGTAGGATGAGATGGTGGTTTACTTGCCGTAGATCTAAGGACCGGTTCATGCGAGCACATACCAGGAAAACAGTGTCACCACAAGGCCAAGTATGGGTGCGGCTTAGCTGACTAATTAGGTAAGTTGCTACATTGTTATAGACCGTGGAAAGCGAGGGGAATGGGAGTCGAGAGAGGACTGCCCTGGGAACTGCATGGCACAAGAAGGGGGCCCGTAGTTGGGAGAATGGGGATTCGAGCCTACTGGTGAAACCTTAGTGAGTCCATACATCTAGTAGCCTCTTTGTAAAGGCTATTTTGTGATCTCTTGACCATACACCGACGGTTGTGTACTGGTATAATGGAGGTTCTACAGTCATCGATGGGTGACAAAATCACAAACTTGTGGGTAAAGTGGTGCCACCTCTGCAGAGTGTAAAACTACCATGATAGCCGTGCTTCCGGTCACAAGCACCTGGCCAACTTCCATGATTAGAGGGGATGGTTTGGTTTGGTTATTGGGATGGTCATTGGTTTGGTTATTGGGATGGTCATCGGTTTGGTTAATTGCATGGTTCTGGTTTGGTCTTTGGATTGGTTTCAGGACCGTGGAGTCATGATAATGAGCTTTGGTTTCAGTTATGAGATGGTTATGAATATGAGATGGTTATTATGAGCATGAGAAAAGTTGAGAAAGACAAATGGCTGGATGAGACATGGAAAGTGGTGAATTATGATAGAGGTATGTTGATGTTTTAATTGGATATATGTTGGGATTAAATTCACTTAAAGGAAGTTGCTGTTTTATCATGGTTGTGAAACAAAATTTGCTTTCTGCAATGAGCCTTTTTTTCCTACCTTGTTGAAAGCTACATGTCATACTTCTTCCGCACTTGCTGAGTACGACATGTACTCACTTACCCTTGCATTATCATACAAACATCAGCAACAGGAGAGGAGTACTTTAAAGACCATGTGGAGTATTAGGCGTGCGATCTACCGTCAACTTGCCTGTGGAGTTGGAGATGGAGCCGCTGCCGCTGTTTAGTTTGCTTCCGCTATAGTTTAGAAGACTTCCGCTGCTAGAATAAGTTAGAGACTTCCGCTGCAAGAATAAGATAGAGATTGATGTAATAAAGTACTTAAACCCTATTATTCATGGTTATATTCTGAATTCAGTTTGTGGATTACATGTATATGTGTGATGAACATCCTGGGCACACATATGCATTAGCTGGGTTCCGTGTTCTACGGGACCGGGCGTCATAGATTGGTATCAGAGCCACATTGATCGTAGGACACAGGCCTAGTCATAGAGTGGTATTAGAGCCACGTTGACCGCAGGACGCAAGCTTAGGTAGAATACCTAGATTGACATCAGAACCACCTTGACCGTAGGATGCAAGCCTAGGTAGAACGGACACCCTAAAACACATAGGAACGTTTAAACCATAGAAACTTGAATAGGAGTGGTGTGTTGAACTTTTGTGATGATTGCTTGTGTTCTTAGTGTGAGTTGTGGGACGCTTCAGCGTTGTCCATATCCACACATAGTAGAGAGATGTGAGATGCTTCGGCATGTATTCACATCCTCATATAGGCTAATATATTTAGTCCATCCACCTTGATGCATATAGATTGGGGGATCAATCTAAACTTCTAACTTCTATTCCACTCAACTCTCTCTCACAGATGGTGAGAGAAAACACCGGCCACCAAAGGAGGAAAGTTCGTGGCAACCAGGAACCACAAGAGGATGACCACGTTGAAGTTCCTGAGAATGTTAACCCCGGGGCTGGTGGAAACAACCTTGAACGGTTGATGGCTATGCAGAACCAGCTCATGCAAACTATGATCCAAATTTTGGGTCAGCTGCAAGCCAACAACAACAACCACCCTAACCCCATTCCTGCACTACCACCACCACCACCGCCACCACCGCCGGCTCACAACAGATTGGGAGAGTTCATGAGGACTCGACCACCTACCTTTGCACAAGCTAATGATCGCATGGAGGCTGATGATTGGTTAATGTCCATGGAGAAGAAGCTTGCTATTCTTAAGTGCAATGATCGAGAGAAAGTTCTCTTCGCATCGCACCAATGTCACACCCGGTTTCTCCGAAGAACAACCGAGTGAATACCACATGTATGCCAGGATCATTCTCTCATACATGTGATGACAAATAGTGAAGCATCACTTATTACAAGCCAGGTGTTGAATATAAATAAGTCTTACATAGCATACGTCTCGATGGACGATAATAAGTTCATGACATGTAAATAAAACAGTAGCAGAATATAAATCTTGTGGGCTCCGTCACAGGCGTTGCCTGGGGCTCAGTGAACCTAGAATCCTTCCCCGGGACCAAAGTCTTGGTCTTTAAACACCACATCATTCTCTTGACCTGAGCAGCAATATAAACCAACAGAAAAGCAAGTTTGAGTACCGTGGGTACTCAGCAAGTGTGGGAAAGTTATGTCATGCATGGCTAGAGCAAGGAGAGGTTGAACTCATGGTTAAAGCACTATGCAATTATTACCTATCACCTTAGCTTACTAAGCACCTACATTACTACACAGGTGAAATGGATCCCAATCCCTCAACCCATCATCATTATCAAGTAAACATAGTCTCATCTCCAATGTTAAGCTTCCCGCTTAACATCCACAACTTCCCAATCCATCATCCTCTAATCATGAATAAGTCCAAGCCGCTCTTGACCGTGAGCACGGCTGTCATGACAGTTTTGACTCTGCAGATTTTGCACCACTGTACCCACATGTAGTGATTTCATCCCCCGTTACCGGGTGGACTAAAAGAACCTCCATTATGCCAGTGGCCGCGAACCACGTTCACACTTCCCAGGTGTGTAGCCAGGAGATCACTACGAAGCCTTTACAAAGGGATTCCCGACGAGCATGGGCCCACTGAGGTTTCACACCTAACAGCATACAAGAGGCTCCAACCCCGCTGCAGTGGCCCCCTCTTGAGCCTTGCGGTTCATATGGTAGTCCAGCTGACACCTATTCCCCGCACCATCCAACACACCCATACTAAGCCGGGGATACACCTAATTAATTGGTCAAGCTGCCCCATCTTAGCATGTGGTTGGCACGGTAAAGCCAGGTTACATGCTCCATGAACCGGTCCTTAGGATCCAGACAAGTACTAAACACAAACCCGAGTCTCGTGCACCCAGCACCAACCAAAACATCCAACTTTCCTCTATCCCTACCTCTACATAACTCATAATATCTCATTCAAGAGTAAGGTAAATAAATTGATGATCTCATATCCCAATTTTCCCATTCTAAGCATGGCTAAGCATAAGCATATAAATAAATGACATGATAAAATAAATCCCAACCCAAGCTACAAGGAAACAAGGAAATGCAATTCTAGGGAAACTTCCTAGCATGGGTTTCATATTTCAATTGACAATGCAAATAATTCTATCTACACATCCTAGTATAGGGTCAAAGTGGTCAAGGACACTTGCCTTCTTCCTGCTGCTCTGAGAATGGTAAGTCTTGGTCTTGGAAGAGGAGAACTTGCTCTGGGGCAGGTTCTACTCATGCGAATACACATAGCAAAAGAAAACAACAATCGATAAGACATAGTTCACACTTTCACTTCATGCAACCCACACATACATACCTATGAAAGTCATTCACATTTCTAAGTGTTGTGGTTACTCTACATGTGTTGATTTTTGGCCTAAATGCACTTTTAAACATATGTATATGATTTCTAACTTTTGTATTCAGATTTATGTTTGCACACTATATATGAATTTCCAATTTGAACAAATTCCTTATATTTAATTAATATACTTCTTAGCTACCAAGTTTGCATGAAAGGTAATTCCTACTCCAAATAGGTTTTCAGATCTTCTACAAAACCCTAAATTTAAGCTTTTGGATTTGGAGAACTCATTTATCCTTTTCTAATTATGCATACTTATTTTACTATATTTTCAGATTTATTTTCTATGCCTAAAAGTGAACTTTATTATGAAAAAAGTGAGACACATCATCTAAACAGAATAGGTTCTGATCTAAAATGTTCAATAATATATTTTTGAACTTCCTCTCTGATGTGGAACAAATTAAATTCATTTTACTAGTTTTTAGAATAATTTCATAGCCTAAAATGTGTCTCTAGAGAAAATAAAAATGAGCAACACTTAGGCAGATTTCATTTCAGCCTAAAATCTATTTTTAACTCATTCTAAAGTTTTCCAAGTGCTAGGAGAGTTTAGATTTGAATTTACACATGTGTTTGCCTTACCTTTTAAATTTAAATCCTAGTCACATATTCAAATTTCTGAATCTAATATCATATAGGGTCAAAAAGGTAAATCCACTCTACTGCAGGGTCTAATTTACTGTTTCCTAAATTTCCAGGGGTCTAACTACACATAACAGAGGGGTTTTCCTAATTTTTATTAAGTCCAGGGGTTAAAACTGATTTTAAATGAATTTACATGAATTTCTAAAAGTCCAGGGGCTAGATCAGAAGTTTCCGGGGCTAGCTCATGTTTTCCGAGATCCCCAGGGGGTAGCGCGTAAAAATTCCAGCCTTTATAACGCGGGGCCGACGTGAACCGCCCGATTTAAAACAGATGGCTCAGATTAGATCGCCGAAACGGTACGCGTCGGTTTTATTTCTACCGTGCGATTTAAAATAGACGGCCCTCAAGGGGCCACGTTGCCTTGGCCGTGCGCGGGCGGCGCTGCCCGGCGGCGCGCGGCGGCGGGGGCGGCGATCTGGCCGGAGATCTTCGTGTTTTCGTCTATACTACCTAAAACTTGGATTTCTTGGCATAGAACGGTAGAGGGGAGGTCGGGGATCTCACCTAGGGGTTTTTCTTGAGCTCGGAGGTCCTGGAAGGTGGTCGGCGGCGAGGTCCGAGATGAAAACGCGGCGGTGCTCGCCGGAGCTGCGTCTAGAGTGCAAAACAGCGGGTTTTCTTCACCGGCATGACTCCCCGGAGGCGGTGGAACATGATCAGCGCGTTAGACCAGGAAGTCCGAGCAAGAATCGAAGGACAACGGTGATAGAAATTTTGGTTCTCACCGGAGAGAAAGTTGGAGCGGCGCTGGGGAATTCGGCGAGTTTCCTTGCGTGAATTGCACGAGGAGAGGCGGCGGAGGATCGGTTTGGATAAGTAGCAACGTCCGGGGCCGAAAATCGGGCTGGGGGCGCCGGTTTCCGGAGGTTGGTTTTGATTCGGCTGCGAGAGAGGGCGGTCGGTTGGGGCACGCGGGAGGAGAGGGATGACACGCGGGCCCTGTGTGTCACTGAGAGGGAGAGAGGGGCGCGTGTTTGGGCTGGCGCGGGGGGGGGGGGGGGGGGGGGGAAGGGGTCTTCGGCCGGCTGGCGGGTTTTGGCCCACTGGCCGGTTGGGGTTTTCATTTTCTTTTCTTTTTCCTTTTCTTTTTCTATTTCGATTTGAATTTGAATTCCAGATTCAATTTGAATTTCTGCGCCAGATGCAATACGTCCAAAAATTTTTAAATTCCCCTCTTTAGCAGGTTTTGGGGTGTTACAGCTGTAACCCCCTTAAAAGAAATCTCGTCCTCGAGATTGGTGGTTCTAGGAAAAAAATTCCGAAACTGTGCCTTAATCTCGTCTTCTCGCTCCCATTTGGCTTCCGCTTCTGAGTGATTCTTCCACTGCACCTTACACATCCGGATTCTATTATTTCTTGTGAGGCGTTCCATGGTCTCCAAAACCTTGACCGGTTGCTCGGCATAAGACAGATCCTCTTGTACGTCAACCTCATTCATGGGTAACATCTCTTCAGGCGTCCTTAGACATTTCTTGAGCTGTGAAACATGGAATACATCGTGCACATCTGATAGTCGAGCCGGTAGTTCTAGTTGATATGCCACTTCGCCTTTCCTCTCCAGAATCTGAAAGGGTCCGATGTATCGAGGTGATAATTTCCCTTTCACCTAGAACCGACGAAGTCCTCAGATAGGTGACACCTTGAGATAAACATAGTCTCCCACATTGAAAACGAGCTCTCTTCTCCATACATCGGCATAGCTCTTTTATCGGGTCTGTGCTATCCTCAAGTTATTGCGGATTTCCCTCACTTTCGCCTCGGCTTCTTGTAGTACTTCGGACCCAAACACTTTACTTTCCCCTGTTTGGTTCCAAAATAGTGGAGTCCTGCACTTCCTTCCATACAACGCCTCAAATGGTGACATCTTCATACTAGCCTGATAGCTGTTGTTATAGGAGAACTCCGCATACGGTAAGTTCTTAACCCAACTCCTATTGTTCTTGAGCGCACACGCTCTCAACATATCCTCAAGGATCTGATTGGTTCTTTCCGTCTGCCTATTAGTCTGGGGGGATAGACAGAACTAAAATTTAGGTGAGTTCCCATGGTTTCATGTAACTTCTGCCAGAACCTTGAGGTGAACTGTGTCCCTCGGTCTGACACTATCTTCTTTGGCACTCCATGGAAACACACGATCCTTGACATGTACAATTCCGCCAATTTGGATCCACTATAGCTTTTTTTCACGGGGATGAAATGAGCTACCTTGGTTAGCCTGTCGATGATGACCCATAGAATCATATCCCGATTGGGTCCTGGGTAGTCCCACTATGAAGTCCATACCTATTTCTTCTCATTTCCATTCAGGCACTTTGAGTGGTTGCAATAGTCCCGCGGGTCGTTGATGTTCTGCTTTCACCAACTGACATGTGTCACATAGGGCAACATGTTCCGCGACATCTCGCTTCACGCCAGACCACCAATATCTGCTCTTGAGGTCATGGTACATCTTCATACTTCCAGGATAAATGGAATAGTCGGAATCATGAGCCTCCTTCAAAATCAATTCACGGATCTCCTTTACCTCAGGCACACAGATTCTTTTCCCATGCCACACCGTACCTTGTTCATCCTCTCTGAACCCGGGGGCTTTATTATCCTTGATGAGTTCTCTGATTTCTTGTATCTTCTCATCATTCTTCTGACCATTGCGTATGTCTTGCTCTAATGTGGAGTCCACTTCCATGTCGATGGCCTCACCACTATTCACCAGACATAGATTGAGTTTTACAACCTCTTCCTTCAATTGTGTAGGCATGTCCTTTAAGCTCAGCCTATTGACCTGCACCTTCCGGCTTAAAGCATCTGCCACGACGTTTGCTTTCCCAGGATGATAGTTGATGCCGACATCAAAGTCGTTGATTAGCTCTAACCATCTCCTTTGTCTGAGGTTGAGATCTGGCTGTGTGAAAATATACTTTAAGCTCTTATGATCCGTATATATCTCTGTCCTTTTCCCCATCAAGTAATGCCGCCAAATCTTCAATGTGTGTACCACTGCGGCTAGCTCTAGGTCATGTGTAGGATAGTTCTTCTCGTGTTTTCGGAGCTACCGGGACGCGTAGGCCACAACATGCCCCTCTTGCATGACAACACATCCCAACCCGTGTCCAGATGCATCGCAGTACACCAAAAAATTCTTCTGCATATCCGACATAACTAGCAGTGGGGCTGTTGTCAATCTTTTCTACAATTCTTGAAAACTCGTCTCGCACTGCGGTGTCCATGTGAATGTGATTCCCTTCTCTAACAATTTGATGAGGGGTCTTGAGATCTTGGAGAAACCCTCAATAAACCGTCGATAATATCAAGCCAATCCTAAGAAGCTTCGAACTTCCCTGACATTCTCAGGGGTCTTCCACTTCTGTACATCCTCGATCTTGGTGGGGTCTATGGAGATTCCTCCCTCCAAGATTATATGTCCTAAGAAGGGAACTCTCTTCAGCCAAAACTCACACTTGCTCAACTTGGCATATAATTGGTGTTCCCTCAGCTTTTGCAACACCAATCTTAAATGTCCCTCATGTTCTTCTTCATCTTTGGAGAAGACGAGAATGTCATCAATGGAAAACACCACAAATTTGTCCAGATATTCCATGAATACCTTGTTCATGAGATACATGAAATATGTTGGGGCATTAGTTAGCCCGAACGGCATGACGGTGTATTCATACAGCCCGTACCGAGATACAAAAGTTGTCTTTGGAATATCAGTTTGCCTTATCTTAAGTTGGTGGTATCCCGACCTGAGATCAATTTTCGAGAACACACAAGCTCCCCTCAACTGATCAAACAAGTCTTCAATGCAGGGTAATGGGTACTTGTTCTTGATGGTTACTTCATTCAACGCACGGTAGTCCACGCATAGCCTTTGGGTCCCGTCCTTCTTGGGCACAAATATCACTGGAGCTCCCCATGGTGAGGAACTAGGACGAATGTACCCCTTTTCTGTCAATTCTCTTAAATGTTCCTTGAGTTCTTCTAGATGCTTGGAGTCCATCCGATAAGGTCTCTTGTATATCGGGGCTGTTCCAGGCACTAGCTCAATCGCGAATTCCACTTCACGATCGGGAGGCATACCTGGCAACTCCTCCGGAAAAAGTCTGGATATTCCCTGTTAATCCTGATCTCTTCCACTTTCACCTCAACTTGATTGAGTTTAAGGTCCCTCCTAGGGTTTTGTACAGTTATGAACTTCACTCTTGTGCTACTAGGGTGAGTTAGTTCCACCGTTCTTATCGAACAATGGATGACTCCCTTGTGTTTGGTCAACCAATCCATACCTAAAATAATATCTATCCCTTGTGAGTCTATCACTATGAGGTTTGCAGTAAATACTACCCCATTAATGTCTAGATTCACCTTGAGACACACTTGGCTTGTCCTTATTTCTCCCCTTGGAGAGTTTACTGCTAGCATATGGTTCATTTGTGTTGTTGCTAGATCATGCTTCTTAACAAACCCTTGAGAAATGAACGAGTTGGTGGCACCAGAATCGAACAACAGGGTTGCAATGTGTAAGTTGGCAGAAACTTACCAATTACCACGTCAGGTGCCTCTTGCGCTTCCTCCATGGTCACGTGGTTCACCCGTCCTCGCGTCACATTCTGCTGTTGTGGCTGCATGGGCTTCTTCTTTGGGCACTTACGGGCATAGTGCCCCACTTCACCACAGTTGAAGCATTGCACCCCAACCTTAGGTGCCTGGCCTTTGTTGTCTTGGGGTTGGTTCGGTGGTCCTTGTACTGCTGGTCGAGATTGATATGTGGGGCGAGGCTGCTGTACAAACTGACACTACGGCTGTGCTGGTGCTGACGGAGGCCTGAAATTCGGGTTGTACCCTCTAGGTGCTGAGTGGGGTACCACAGCACGGCTCGTCTGCCCTGCGGGTTGCTGCATCAGACGTGGGCGTGTGTTGCTACTTGAGGCTTGGTGTGACTATCCCGCCTTCCTCTTGTTTTCACTTTCCAAGGCCTTCAGCTTCCTCTCCACGACAAATGCTCTATCTACCATCTTTTGGAAGCTTTCATACTCGTTGGAGGACATTCCACACTGCATTTCCATAGTAAGTCCTTCCACAAAACAGTCCTGTTTTTGCTCATCAGTTTCGATGTCCCGTGGTGCATAACGGGATAGTTGGGTGAACTTAGTTAGGTATTCCCTCACAGTCATGGTTCCTTGCGGCAGTCCCAAGAACTCCTTCCTCTTGTTTTTGAGTTCACCTCTTGGTATGTAATGGTTGCGGAAACTGCGCTTGAACTCTTGCCAAGTGATGTTCTCGGGGTCATGATGGGCTGCCACGTAAGCGGTCCACCAATCAGCAGCAGGTCCATGCAATTGTATGATCCTCATCTTGCTCTCAATGGTCTTTAGCCAGTCATCTGCCTCCAGAGGTTCAGCAGCACTTGCAAACTTTGGAGGTTGAGTCCCCAGCAACACACTCAACCTTGGTTGGCGTGGTGCAGCTGGTGGGGGTGGAGCTTGGTGCAAGTTGGCCACCACTTGAGTTAGGCTCTGGATGAGCTGATTCTGATTTTCAAGCATTTGGTGGATAGGATCAGCTCCTTCACGGCGACCACCCCTGTCTTGTCCTCCAGAAAGATGAAGGTTGCAGGCCTCATCGTTGTTGTTGGTGGGGTTGGCACCACGACTCTTTCCTCTTCCAGCCATCTATCATGATCAACCAAATGTTAACTTAAAGCATTACGTATTAACTTCCCAAATTGCTTGTTTAAACTTAAACTTTTGAGGCCTTAATATATTAAACATATTCTGAGGGTTTCACGTAGATTTTTGGGAGTCATGTCTCACGCGAAAATAAATGCACTCTTAATTCATAGGGGTTCACACATCAAAACAAAGCAACCTAAAGACGAGGTTGTGGACAAATGCCCATGGCTTCCACAACTCATGTCCCACACCAAACATTAACACACAAATAACTAAGGTATTGACTCGACTACTCGATAACCTGCTGAAATAAGGGAACGGACTATAAACGACTCGTATCACTGAGCTGGCTCTTCAGGGTCTTCCTCATTATTGCGGCTGCCCTCTGATTCCACTTTGGGTGGGGAAGCTGCTGTTGGAGAAGTGCGGCGACGCCTGCTCGCCCGGCGGTCTGGGGAGTCAGGAGTCCATGTGTCATTCACGGTGACACACAGTTCATTCCCATCTCCTCTTTCTCTCGCCCTCAAGCTGGCTCAAAGCAACGCCTCAGTCTCTTTCAGGGTGTCACGAACATCCTGAAGCTCCTACTGACACTCCTGCAGTCGAGTGCTGAGCATAGCAGCATCCTCCAAGCACAGGTCCATGTGCTCATGGGAAGTCCCCTGCTGCACTGGTGGGTACTTGTACTCCGTGGTGCCACTCTCACGCTGGAGGACATACATGTACTCAGTCCTGTCCAGGTGGCGATGGTTGATGTAACTCTGGCAGGTGATGGCCTCCCAGGTGACATCCTTCTCAGCATCGGCCTGAGTCGCCCGAGAAGCTGGAGAGTAGTGGATCTTCAGCAGCTGATTTTCATGGATAATCCTCATCTCTGAGCTCCATTCTTCCCGCTTCTCACGGATGGTCCTGGTGGAGCTGTAGTGTATGATCAGCTTGCCCACATTGCCGGCGGCGTGGAGCATACGCCGAAGACGGCGCAACAAGCCTCCTACTGCCAATCCATAGGAGTGGTACATCACCGGACGGTTCTCCTCTCTCAGGGCAAGGGCAACTACAGGAACTCTCCCTCCGGTGGACTTGCGGGCGGTGCGGATCATGCGAACCATATAAAACATAAAGCATTTAAAATTAAGTTAGATAAGAGTTAAATAAAAATTGCATTTTGAATAAAAGTTGGGGCAAGATGAATAAAGTGACCCCATTAAATAATACCTTCAACCCACACCTTTTTAAAATAGTTTTTAAGAAAATAGGGTCCTTAAATACGTCCATTTCTACCTAGGTCCACGTTCCTATGGGCAACCTTGGCTCTGATACCACTTCTGTCACACCCGGTTTCTCCGAAGAACAACCGAGTGAATACCACATGTATGCCAGGATCATTCTCTCATATATGTGATGACAAATAGTGAAGCATCATTTATTACAAGCCAGGTGTTGAATATAAATAAGTCTTACATAGCATACGTCTCGATGGACGATAATAAGTTCATGACATGTAAATAAAACAGCAGCGGAATATAAATCTTGTGGGCTCTATCACAGGCGCTGCCCGGGGGCACCGTGAACCTAGAATCCTTCTTCGGGACCAACGTCTTGGTCATTAAACACCACATCATTCTCTTGACCTGAGCAGCAATATAAACCAACAAAAAGCTAGTTTGAGTACCGTGGGTACTCAGCAAGTGTGGGAAAGTTATGTCATGCATGGCTAGAGCAAGGAGAGGTTGAACTCATGGTTAAAGCACTACGCAATTATTACCTATCACCTTAGCTTACTAAGCACCTACATTACTACACAGGTGAAATGGATCTCAATCCCTCAATCCATCATCATCATCAAGTAAACATAGTCTCATGTCCAATGTTAAGCTTCCCGCTTAACATCCACAACTTCCCAATCCATCATCCTCTAATCATGAGTAAGTCCAAGCCGCTCTTGACCGTGAGCACGGCTGTCATGGCAGTTTTGACTCTGCAGAGTTTGCACCACTATACCCACATGTAGTGATTTCATCCCCCGTTGCCGGATGGACTAAAAGAACCTCCATTATGCCTGTGGTGGCGAACCACGTTCACATTTCCCAGGTGTGTAGCCAGGAGATCACTACGAAGCCTTTACAAAGGGATTCCCGACGAGCATGGGCCCACTGAGGTTTTACCCCTAACAGCATACAAGAGGCTCCAACCCCGCTGAAGTGGCCCCCACTTGAGCCTTGCGGTTCATATGGTAGTCCAGCTGACACCTATTCCCCGCACCATCCAACACACCCATACTACGCCGGGGATACACCTAATTAATTTGCCAAGCTGCCCCATCTCAGCATGTGGTTGGCACGGTAAAGCCAGGTTACATGCTCCATGAACTGGTCCTTAGGATCTAGGCAAGTACTAAACACAAACCCGAGTCTCGTGCACCTAGCACCAACTAAATCATCCAACTTGCCTCGATCCCTACCTCTACATAACTCATAATATCTCATTCAAGAGTAAGGTAAATAAATTGATGATCTCATATCCCAATTTTCCCATTCTAAGCATGGCTAAGCATAAGCATATAAATAAATGACATGATAAAATAAATCCCAACCCAAGCTACAAGGAAACAAGGTAATGCAATTCTAGGGAAACTTCCTAGCATGTGTTTCATATTTCAATTGACAATGCAAATAATTCTATCTACACATCCTAGTATGGGGTCAAAGTGGTCAAGGACACTTGCCTTCTTCCTGACGCTCTGAGAATGGAAAGTCTTGGTCTTGGAAGGGGAGAACTTGCTCTGGGGCAGGTTCTACTCATGCCAATACACATAGCAAAACAAAACAACAATCCATAAGACATAGTTCACACTTTCACTTCATGCAACCCACACATACATACCTATGAAAGTCATTCACATTTCTAAATGTTGTGCTTACTCTACATGTGTTGATTTTTGGCCTACATGCACTTTTAAACATATGTATATGATTTCTAACTTTTGTATTCAGATTTCTGTTTGCACACTATATATGAATTTCCAATTTGAACAAATTCCTTATATTTAATTAATACACTTCTTAGCTACCAAGTTTGCAAAGGTAATTCCTACTCCAAATAGGTTTTCAGATCTTCTACAAAACCCTAACTTGAAGCTTTTAGATTTGGAGAACTCATTTATCCTTTTCTAATTATGCATATTATTTTCCTATATTTTCAGATTTATTTTCTATGCCTAAAAGTGAACTTTATTATGAAAATAGTAAGACACATCATCTAAACAGAATAGGTTCTGATCTAAAATGTTCAATAATATATTTTTGAACTTCCTCTCTGATGTGGAACAAATTAAATTCATTTTACTAGTTTTTAGAATTATTTTCTAGCCTAAAATGTGTTTCTAGAGAAAATAAAAATGAGCAACACTTAGGCAGATTTCATTTCAGCCTAAAATCTATTTTAACTCATTCTAAAGTTTTCCATGTGCTAGGAGAGTTTAAATTTGAATTTGCACATGTGTTTGCCTTACCTTTTAAATTTAAATCCTAGTCACATATTCAAATTTCTGAATTTAATATCATATAGGGTCAAAAAGGTAAATCCACCCTACTGCAGGGTCTAATTTACTGTTTCCTAAATTTCCAGGGGTCTAACTACACATAACAGAGGGGTTTTCCTAATTTTTATTAAGTCCAGGGGTTAAAACTGATTTTTAAATGAATTTACATGAATTTCTGAATGTCCAGGGCCTAGATCAGAAGTTTCCGAGGCTAGCTCGTGTTTTCCGAGATCCCCAGTGGGTAGCGCGTAAGAATCCCAGCCTTTATAATGCGGGGCCAACGTGGACCGTCCGATTTAAAACAGACGGCTCACATTAGATCGCCGAACCTGTACGCATCGGTTTTATTTCTATCGTGCGATTTAAAATAGACGGCCCTCAAGGGGCCACATCGCCCTGGCCGTGCGCGGGCGGCGCTGCCCGGCGGCGCGCGGCGGCGGGGGCGGCGATCTCACCGGAGATCTTCGGGTTTTCGTCTATACTACCTAAAACTTGGATTTCTTGGCATAGAACAGTAGAGGGGAGGTCGGGGTTCTCACCTCAGGGTTTTTCTTGAGCTCGGAGGCCTTGGAAGGTGGTCGGCGGCGAAGTCCGAGATGAAAACGCGGTGGTGCTCGCCGGAGGTGCGTCTAGAGTGCAAAACACCGGGTTTTCTTCACCCGCGTGACTCCCCGGAGGCGGTGGAACATGATCAGCGCGTTAGATCAGAAAGTCCGAGCAAGAATCAAAGGAAAACGGTGATAGAAGTTTCGGTTCTCACCGGAGAGAAAGGTGGAGCGGCGCTGGGGAATTCGGCGAGTTTCCATGCGTGAATTGCACGAGTTGAGGCGGCGGAGGATCGGTTTGGATAAGTAGCAGCGTCCGGGGCCGAAGATCGGGCTGGGGGCACGGGTTTCCGGAGGTTGGTTTGGATTCGGGTACGAGAGAGGGCGGTCGGTTGGGGCGCGCGGGAGGAGAGGGATGACACATGGGCCCCCCGTGTCAGTGAGACGGGGAGAGGGGCGCGGGTTTGGGCTGGCGCCAGGGGGCGGGGGGGGGGGTCTTGGGCCGGCTGGCGGGTTTCGGCCCACTGGCCTGTTGGGGTTTTTTTTCTTTTCTTTTTCCTTTTCTTTTTCTGTTTTGATTTGAATTTGAATTCCAGTTTGAATTTGAATTTCTGCGCCACATGCAATACGTCCAAAAAATTTTAAATTCCCCTCTTTAGCAGGTTTTGGGGTGGTACAACCAACTTATGGGAGCAGCCGCTGACTGGTGGGACGCTCTATGCAATGCTCATGTCAACCTATAGACTATCACTTGGACTGTGTTCAAGGGGAGTTTCCGCTCTCATTACGTCGCTGCTGGAGTCATGATGCTAAAACGGCAAGAGTTTGAAGGTCTCCGCCAAGGCAGGAAGATCGTGAATGAGTACCTCAACAAGTTCACGCAACTGTCAAGGTATGTCCCCGAGGATGTCAACTCAGATCAAAGACAGCAATACTTGTTCATGAGAGGGTTGAACAATGAGATCCATGTTCAGCTTCTCAACAATGACTATGCAAACTTCCAGAAGCTGGTTGACAAAGCTATAGTGGTTGAGAGAAAGATCCGAGAGATCGAGCAAGAGGGCAAGAGAAAGATGACATACCAGCCACAAGGGAGCAATGTATGTCCCCGTTTCATGTCCCCAGCTGCACACAGTATGGCTCGTCCACTTCTACTTTTCGCCCTAATCAACTACCACAGCAACGTCCTGTTATGCAAGCACCTCGTGTGCCTTTTCCTACTGCGCCCCGTCCCAACATGGGCGCTTATGCTCAAAACCACCTTCGCCCCAACGTCCCTGCTGTCTTGGGCAACAAGGTATGCTTTGCATGCGGAGAGATGGAACACTTTGCAAGTCAATGCCCGAGGAAAGGTCTTGGACAGCCAAGCAACGCGCCCAAGCAGAACCCACGGCCGAATGGAGGAGCTAATCAAGGCAACCGTGGGCAGCAGAACTATACTCGTGGCAATGTGAATCATGTCTCCGCTGAGGAAGCACAACATGCATAGGATGTCGTGATTGGTATGTTCCTTGCCAACTCAAACCTAGCCGTTGTTTTATTTGATTCCGGAGCATCACATTCATTCATATCATCCAAGTATGTTGCCAAGTATAATCTACCCATATCACACATGAAATATACTATGTTAGTTAATTCTCCCGGTTGAGAGATGAGAACTAATATAGTATGTACGAAAGTAAACCTTAAAATAAGGGGGGGGGGGGGGGGGGGTAGACATTCTTTCCAACCTCATTGTCTTGGATTCCCAAGGGCTTGACATAATAATCGGAATGGATTAGTTAAGCAAGCACAACGGAGTAATACAATGTGCTAAGAGGAGTGTGCAGTTATAAAACGAGCACGGAACTCGTATTGAGTTTGAGTCAGCCCAACCGACAACTAAGAAGGCAACGTTGAACCACGTCAAAGAAGCAACATTGGAAAGCATTCCGGTGGTTCAAGAATTCTCGGACGTGTTGCCAGAAGAACTTTCCGGTATGCCACCTGACCGGGACATTGAGTTTGCCATTAACTTAGTACCCAGAACTGCACCGATGGCAAAGAGGCCATATAGGATGCCCGTTAATGAACTAGTGGAACTCAAGAAGCAAATTCAGGAGCAGCTAGAAAAGGGTTTTATATGACCAAGCTCGTCACCATGGGGAGCCCCCGTGCTCTTCGTAGACAAGAAGGATGGGACCCAGAGGATGTGTGTGGATTATAGGTCTCTCAATGAGGTGACGATCAAAAATAAATACCCACTGCCACGTATAGAGGACCTGTTCGACCAAATGAAAGGTGTCCGAATTTTCTCCAAGATTGATCTTCAGTCGGGATACTTCCAGCTGAAGATTAAGCCCTCCGACATACCCAAGACTGCCTTTCGAACACGGTATGGTTCGTATGAATATACCGTTATGTCTTTTGGTTTAATGAATGCACCCGCATATTTCACGTACCTCATGAACAAGGTCTTCATGGAGTACTTGGACAAGTTCGTCGTGGTTTTCATCGACAATATCATGGTGTATTCAGAAAGCGAAGAAGAACATGAAGAACATTTGAGATTGACATTGTAGAAGCTGCGAGAGCATCAATTGTATGCCAAGCTCAGCATGTGTCAATTATGGCTGAAGGAGGTGTCGTTCCTAGGCCACATCATCTCCGAGAGAGGAGTATCGGTTGATCCCGGAAAAGTTGGAGATGTTATGAAGTGGAACTAACCGCAAAACGTGAGAGATATTCGGAGTTTTTATGGGATGGCTGGATACTACCGACGGTTCATCAAAGAGTTCTCCAAAATAGCGAAGCCTATGATGGAGTTACTAATGAAGGGAAAAGCATTCCAATGGACACCAGCATGCAAGAAAGCTTTCAGGAGCTCAAGAAAAGGCTAACCACAGCGCCGGTTTTGGTATTGCCGGACGTAAGCAATAGTTTCGACATATATTGTGACGCATCATGACAAGGGCTTGGATGTGTGCTCATGCAAGAAGGACAAATGGTAGCCTATGCGTCGAGACAACTAAAGAAACACGAGCTGAATTACCCCACACATGACTTGGAACTTGCAGCCGTGGTACATGCCTTGAAGATTTGGAGGCATTATATCCTTGGCCACCGATGTGAGATCTATACGGATCACAAAAGCCTCAAGTACATATTCATGCAAATGGATTTGAATTTGAGGTAACGTCGACGGTTGTAACTCATCAAGGATTATGATGTTAGAATCAACTATCACACCGGAAAGGCCAATGTAGTAGCTGATGCATTGAGCCGAAAGGGAGCATGTCACCAACTCACGGTTCGGGAGCTACCGCCCGAGCTGTGCAAGGAGTTCAAACAGTTACATCTCGGGTTCTTGAACGAGATGGAAGTGATGGAACTCCACTCTTCGCTGGAACAAGAGATGCGAGATGGCCAAGCAACGGATGAGGAAATCAAGGAGATCAAGGCAAGAATCCGACAAGGCATAGAAAATGACTTCAAGGAAGACGAGAAGGGTATGCTTTGGTTCGGGAAAAGGATTTATGTGCCTAACGTGAAGCACATCCGCGACACGATATTAAAGGAGGCACATGACTCACATTATTCCATACATCCCGGTTGTACTAAGATGTACAAGGACCTGAAAACTTGCTATTGGTGGGATGGTATGAAAAGGGACATAGCTGAGTATGTTGCCTTATGCGACACATGCCAACGGGTAAAGGCCGAACATCAAAGACCCGCTGGACTGTTGCAACCATTGAAGGTACCCGAGTGGAAGTGAGAATACATCAGCGTGGATTTCATCGTCGGATTACCAAGAACTCAGTCGGGTTATGACTCCATCTTGGTTATTGTGGACCGATTGACGAAAACAGCCCATTTACTTCCAGTTAAAACCAAGTACAATGTTGCACAACTAGCCGAGCTGTATATGGAGCAAATCATGTGCCGTCATGGAGTTCCAAAGAGGACAGTTTCAGATCGGGGTACCCAATTTACCTCTAGGTTTTTGAAGAAGATGCATGAAGCTATGGGTACACGACTGGATTTTAGCTCCGCTTACCACCCGCAGACTGATGGGCAAACAGATTGGACAAATCAAATTTTGGAGGACATGTTGAGAGCCTGCGCCTTGAAACATAGGCGAAGTTGGGATAGGAGATTGCCGTATGCTGATTTCTCATACAATAACATCTATCAAGCCAGTTTGAAGATGCCACCTTTCGAAGCATTGTACGGTAGACGGGGTAGAACGCCACTGTTCTGGAACGAGACCGGAGAGAACCAAGTGTTTGGACCCAAACTGCTGCAAGAAGCTGAGAAACAAGTCCAAACGATACGGGAGAACTTGAAGGCTGCTCAGTCACGACAAAAAGGTTATGCGAACAATAGGCGAAGAAAGTTGACTTTCGAAGTAGGAGATATTGTGTACCTTAAGGTATCGCCTATTCAAGGCCAACGACGTTTCAACATCAAAGGCAAGTTAGCACCTCGCTATATCGGGCCATTTAAGATTTTGGGCAAGTGAGGAGAGGTAGCCTATCAACTAGAACTCCCAACGCACCTCTCCGACGTGCATGATGTGTTTCACGTATCCTAGCTCAAGAAGGGCTTGAGAGTACCGGACGAACAAGTACCAATGGATGAGCTCGAGCTTCAAGAGGATCTGACCTATGTGGAACACCCTGTCTGAATTTTGGACGTGAAGGAAAAGGTCACGCGGAACAAAGTGATCCGTTGGTGTAAGGTACAATGGAGCCATCATACGGAAGCCGAAGCTACATGGGAACGTGAGGAAGACATCAAGGCAGAATTCCCTCATCTATTCTCCACTCTATCAAATCTCGAGGGCGAGTGTGGCGGACCGGGATCCGCTCATCCAGGATCGCAGAGGGTGATGCCGCACGATGCGACACCCGACAGCACACGTCATAAGGACACAATATATTACATTGAAAACCAACTGAACTGTACAAACAGGTACAAAATTCAGTTACAAACTATTGTTTATATTACACAGCGGAAGTCTAAATTATACAACTCACGCCCGCCTATCTAGCAAAAGTCGGTTGCCCAGCCCTAGGGCAATCCACACTAGCTGCACGTCTCAGCTCAGCGCGGCGTGTACGGCTCCCACTCAGCCGTGGTCCCCGACGGAGGGTAACCCTTGCCGGGGGACTCGTAACCTGAGTCCGTGGTTGGCTCCTCACCTGAAAAACACTTCAGCAGCAACCGTGAGCATGGTGACTCAACAAGACTTAACCGACTCACCTAGGCATGAAACTCTAAATGAGGTGTACAATGAACATAGGATAGTAACAGTGCATCAAATGGACACGCCTACAAGTTCATCCTTAGTTCATCTTTTAGCCACAAGTTAACAGTTTGGGAATCTGAAATTTAGTAAGCAATATTTGGTTGCACACATGTAGAAATACAATTATATCATAACAACAATATTGAATCATAACATTCCATAAATTATCTACGTTAGGACGCAGAGAACAAGCGATACTCGTCACCACGAGGGACGGTGAATCGACTCGATAAACACCTGCAGGGAAACCCCAAAGAGCACGTCACGTACGCCCACCCGTGGAGCTGCACAGCACGCTCACTCGATGTCGTACGGGACAACCTTTCACCCAACAGCCCAAACGTCGGACCGGTCGCACCGAAACGGACAGGAGGTTCCCTACACGGAGCATCTCTCTATGCCCGTTAGCTGATTTCCACCTTGCTGCCCTCAACCTACACCTATAAATCGGTGTGCTATGCCTCGACGCCCGGAGGTTTAGGCTACATCAGTTTATCAGGGCCCATATATCCGATATTCCTTCGGTACGTTCAATACTTGATCAGCAGGGCCGCACACGGATCGGTCCTCAATCGACATGGACAGGGCTGCGCACACAAGACTTCCTCTTGCTGCGCCCTATCCCCTGCCTAGTCTCATTTTCATTACTAGAGTGATCTCACATCACTCGAACCAAACCCGTGTGTCCCAAACCTAACTCGCGAGTAGATTCCAACTACTCGACTTGTACCGAAGTCCTATGACTCATTAAGCATAGCCTGTCTATTCGAGGCCCTAGACACTACCCTCACTCTTGGGGAAAATTCTGGTTACGCAGTTGGTATTCATCGATCCTACACCTAATGCACATACACACTTCACACTACGTATGTAAACAAAGTAAAAACTTTATAAAAGCCTTAATGCAAACCAGGGCTTGCCTTGTTGCTGCTGGTCGATAGTTAGGTCTTCGTCCGGAAGGAGGAAGTCGAGCACCTCCGGAGTCTCCTCGCCTTCAGCGACTACACGTTAACGAATATGCACATAAGTTAATTGTAACGATTCTGCTATCAGTTCTAATAACAAGTTTTTAACAACTGGAACTCTGTTTAATAATTTAAGATGAAACTGGGGCTAGTGGTTTGGGTTTGGACCTAAGCACATGATTAAGTGCTAAGTGGTTTTTCCCCTCTTCTATATTGATCACCTCAAGTGGTTAAACAGAACAGGGGTGATCTAGAGCTCCAATGGAGCTGCGAATTTTGGTGTGAGTTCCTTGTCACATAAAAACCTTCTGGACCAAAAATTAGCACTTTTCATTGAGTGGTTTGTTCAGAATAATTTTCTAAGCAATTAAGCAAAGTAGAATTGATTCTGAGATAACACCCCTGTTCATGCCAAACTTGGTGAACAACAATTTGAATTGTTGATCATAGAGTTTGCGTGAATTTTCCTACAATTTTTGGAGCTAAGATTTGCCCAGAACTGAATTTCCAAGTTTTGGAAATTCTCTGAAAATGTTCTGTATTTAAGTGAATACAGCATCTTCAAATCTTAATTGCCCTGATCAAATCAACTCCAAATGGTCTGAAACTTCTACAGGAGTTCACTAACTTACTAAAGAATTTTCTGGCAAAATTTGAGGATTTTTGGATGAACCAAACTCCCTCTAAAATTCTTTTTCTGAAAAGTTTTAAAAAAAATTTCAGGACTAAATATTGGGTTTCATACAATTTGGGTTTCATATTTGGATAGTACCCTATTAGAGGAATCCAACAAAATTTGTTTCACAATTTTTGGATTCTCCTACACCAAGTTGTGGGCCTCCAAAGTTTAAACTAGAAACTGAAATCCCTGAAAAGTTTAAATGCATGTTAGTGGGTCCCACCCGGCAGGCTTTCTCTTTCCTCGCGCCAAACAGGGCCCGCGGCGGCGTCCTCTGGCGAGCGTCGCCGGAATCGCTTTCCCGGCCATCTCCCGACCTCAGACTCGCCGCCCCACCCTAACTCTCGACGCTGAACTCGGCTAGGGTGTCGCCGGCGGCCGTAGCTCACAGGAACAGGGCGCCCTACGGTGGCAGCGGCTGTTAGGGTTCTGGCATGGTCGGGAATGCGCTACACTGCATCAAAACGATTGGGAAATGATCGGAGAGCACCGTGGGAGCTCGAGGGTGTCAAAAATGGCCGCCAAACCCCGTGAAAAGGTCGGCAACATGGAGCTCAACGGTGACCCGAGCTGTTATTCCATGGCGGCCCGAAAAACAACAAGAACCCGGTCATTTATGGACCATATCACTCAATTCTTGGTCGAGGAGGGCTGCTAGGAAGTGAGGAAGGTGTGTGCAAGCTTACCCGAGCTGGGGTGGACAGTGAAATCCTAATTTCAGAGTAGACCGAACCCTACCCGCATGCACTAGTTTTCAGGAATCTAGGGAATTCTCTGCGCTCGATCATTCAATTGCTATGAGTGTTGCAGCTACATGATCTGGAGACTAAGGCACACCTTTTTCGTGTAGAGAACGGGCGGTGAAAACGGCCGTGGTGTGCTGTCCACGGAGAGCAACTTCGGTTTCCCGCCTGTGGGCCTCGGTTCTCGGCGGTGATCGTTGAATTGTGGTTAAACGAAGCGCCAACGCCGTGAAGTTGCAGGGTGGGTAGCTAGAGCATGCGCTGGTGCCCACTTTTTGTGTTGGTGTCTCGGGCAAAGGCCGAGCAGGCGCTGGTGTACGGTAGAAATCAGAGGAGAGGTGCCGGTGAGCGAAACAGAGCGCGGTGCGCTTGCTGGTCGGGAGGAGGAAGGCAAACACGCTCGGCTCAACTGCGTATGGAGCGGGTCACGTATAGGAGGGTGAGCTGCTGCCCGGTCGCCAGCGCGAGAGAGGAAAATAGGAGGTGGCTGGGCGAGGTGGTCGGGCGCCGATGCTGCCGTGCGCTGGCGCGCGGTCTCGGCCGAGGGAGAGAAAAGATCACTGAGTATAGTTCTCTGTTAAGGCAGCTGACAGGTGGGGCCTCCCCTCTAATTCCTTTTTCATTTTTTTCATTTCTGTTTGTGCCAAAATATCCCCAGCAACTCACAATTGAATGTGAGGCTTAATCTCCAAGTCTTGGTTTGAATTTGAGTTCTCAAATTTGAACTTTGTTTGCCTGAATTTGCTTCACATTTGAACTGAAATTCAAATTCAGTTTTGAATTCTTGCAAATTTAGCTCCCGACAAGATGAACTCCAATGGGGATGTAAATTGGTGAGCTAACTCAGAAAAATGTGCTTAGTTTGAATATGAAGCTAACTTTTGAATTTGAGGGATGAAAGTTGCTGCAAATTGGAATTTACATTCAAATTGGCCTCTTTTTCAAATGCCTCAAAAATTGCCTCAAAAAGTGTTGGGTTTGCATGAAACTTGGCTTGAACCATCCCAAGACTTTTTAAGTCCTAGGGTGAGCTCAACCTCTCATGTTCATGTGTAGAAACCCTACTTTGTTAAGGTTAGGGCTTTCTCCTCTAGTCACTCTTTTGATGGAGGTTACTTGCTCTTTACAATTTTTCACAAGATGTCCACAACAAAAACTGTGGTGTTGTGAGGTGATGAAAAGTTTTTGCATGTCGCTTTTCTTGGGCTTTTACATCCCTCCCCCCTTAAAAGAATCTCGTCCAGAGATTACAAAGGAAGAGACAGCGATGTAACAGGGACTCACCTATGTTGAGACGCAATGAACCCCGGGTAATTGGAGCAAAGAAATTCCTCGCTCTCCCACATCGCTTCTTCGGCGGTGTGGTTGCTCCAGAGTATTTTGTAGAACCACAACCTTCGGCTACGCGTGGTTTGGGCTTTCTCATCAATAATCGCCACCGGATATTCATCATACGTTAAATCCGGTTGCAGCTCACCGATGTCTTCGGTAGGAACAGAAGCGGTATGCTTTAGAAATTTTCTCAGTTGTGAAACATGGAAGACGTCATGGACACCAGCAAGAGATGCCGGTAGCTTCAGTCTATACGCCGCTGGTCCACACTTTTCGGTGATAGCATAGGGTCCAATGAAACGGGGAGCGAGCTTTCCCTTCACACCGAACCGGTGCACGCCCTTCATCGGAGACACACGGAGATACACGTGTTCACCGACATCAAAGTGCAACGGTCTACGCCTCTTATCAGTGTAGCTCTTCTGCCAGGATTGAGTGGCCTTCAAGTTGGCTTGAATCGTCCGAACACGCTCTTCGGCGTCGTTCACCACATCAACCCCCAATGTGACCCTTTCACCTGACTCGCACCAGTTTAATGGGGTGCGGCATTTGCGCCCGTAGAGAGCTTCGTATGGTGCCATTTTGATACTCGCCTGATAGCCGTTGTTGTACGAGAATTCCGCCAACAGTAGGTGATCATCCCAGTTCCTACCGTGGTGGATGGCACATGCTCTCAACATGTCTTCCAGAACCTGATTCACCCTCTCTGTTTGGCCATCTGTCTGAGGGTGGTAGGCGGAGCTTCTAATGAGTTTAGTACCCAAAGCAGCGTGTAACTGCTCCCAAAAGCGAGATAGAAATAACGCCCCTCGATCTGAGACGATGGTCTTGGGTACACCATATAAGCATAGAATCTTTGCTATGTACAGCTCCGCATATTTGCCGGCATTGTAACGTGTATGCACCGGGATGAAGTGAGCCGTCTTGGTTAAACGGTCTACAATTACCCAAATGGAATCATGCTTGTTGGAAGTCAGGGGTAATCCCACAATGAAATCCATGCTCACATCTTCCCATTTCCATGCCGGGATCTTCAGGAGTTGCAGCAGCCCTGATTTCTTCATATGATAAGCTTTCACTCGTCTACACGTATCACTCTAGGATACATACTTTGCTACCTCTCGCTTCATCCGCGTCCACCAAAATTTCCTTTTCAAATCTTGGTACATTTTGTTGCTGCCCGGATGAATGGAGTATTTAGACAAGTGAGCTTCATCGAGGATCTTTCTCCTCAGTTCCATTTCTCGGAGTACGACTATGCGGTCATTGAACCATAGCGTCCCCTCATCATCTTTCCGGAAATACTTGATCTCCCATTGTCTATACATCTCAGGAGATGTGCCATACCCTTATCAATCTTCTGAGCTGCAATGATTTCCTCCCTAATGGTAGGGATGAGGGCAAGGTTGTAGAGCGATCCATAAGGAACCAAGTATAAACTCGGCTCTTCCTCCTCCACCGGTGTAATGGTGAGGTGATGGACATGTGATTTCCGACTCAGCGCGTCGGCAACCACATTTGCCTTGCCGGGGTGGTAATGAATCTCAATTTCATAATCTTTGATTAGTTCTAACCACCTCCTTTGCCTCATATTTAGCTCCTTCTGGGTGAAGATGTACTTTAAGCTCTCGTGCTCGGTGTAGAGATGGACCAAATTCCCCAGGAGATAGTGCCTCCACATTTTCAGCGCCAAAACCACTGCAGCAAGCTCAAGATCATGAGTCGGATAGTGCTGCTCATGGTTCCGAAATTGGCGTGAACCATAGGCGACCACACGTCCTTCCTACATCAACACGCAGCCGAGCCCAATACCAGACGCGTCACAGTACACGTCAAAGGGCTTGGTTGTATCCGGTTGAGCTAAGACTGGGGCTGTTGTGCGATGCTTCACCAATGCTTGTGTCACACCCGGTTTCTCCGAAGAACAACCGAGTGAATATCACATGTATACCAGGATCATTTTCTCATACATGTGATGACAAATAGTGAAGCATCTTTTATTACAAGCCAGGTGTCGAATATAAATATGTCTTGCAAGGCATACGTCTCGATGGACGATAATAAGTTCATAACATGTAAATAAAATAGCAGCGGAATATTATTCTTGTGGGCTCCGTCACAGGCGTTGCCCGGGGGACTCCATGAACCTAGAATCCTTCTTCGGGTACGAAGTCTTGGTCATTAAACACCACCTCATCCCCTTGACCTGAGCAGCAATTTAAACCAACAAATATGCAATGTTGAGTACCGTTGGTACTCAGCAAGTGTGGGAAAGTTATGTCATGCATAGCTAGAACAAGGAGAGGTTGAACTCATGGTTAAAGCACTACGCAATTAATACCTACTACCTTAGCTTATTAAGCACCTACATTACTACACAGGTGAAATGGTTCTAAACTCCCAACCCATCATCAAAATCAAGTAACCATAATCATCATATCCAATGTCAAGCTCCCCGCTTAACATCCTCAACTTCCAAATCCATCATCCTCTAATAATGAATAAATCCAAGCCGCTCTTGACCGTGAGCACGACTGTCATGACAGTTTTGACTCTGCAGAGTTTGCACCACTGTACCCACATGTAGTGATTTCATCCCCCGTTGTCGGGTGGACTAAAAGAACCTCCATTATGCCAGTGGCCACGAACCACATTCACACTTCCCAGGTGTGTAGCCAGGAGATCACTACGAAGCCTTTACAAAGGGATTCCCGACGAGCGTGGGCCCACTGAGGTTTCACCCCCTAACAGCATACAAGAGGCTCCAACCCCGCTGCAGTGGCCCCCCTCTTGAGCCTTGCGGTTCATATCGTAGTCCAGCTGACACCTACTCCCTGCACCATCCAACACACCCATACTACGCCGGGGATACACCTAATTAATTGGCCAAGCTGCCCCATCTCGGCATGTGGTTGGCACGGTAAAGCCAGGTTACATGCTCCATAAACCGGTCCTTAGGATCCAGGCAAGTACTAAACACAAACCCGAGTCTCATGCACCCAGCACCAACCAAAATCATCCAACTTGCCTTGATCCCTACCTCTACATAACTCATAACATCTCATTCAAGAGTATGGTAAATAAACTGATGATCTCATATCCCAATTGTCTCATTCTAAGCATGGCTAAGCATAAGCATGTAAATAAATGATATGATAAAATAAACCCCAATCCCAAGCTACAAGGAAACAAGATAATGCAATTCTAGGGAAACTTCCTAGCATGGGTTTCATATTTCAATTGACAATGCAAATAATTCTATCTACACATCCTTGCATAGGATCAAAGTGGTCAAGGACACTTGCCTTCTTCCTGCTGCTCTGGGAATGGATAGTCCTTATCTTGGAAGGGAAGAACTTGCTCTGGGGCAGGTTCTACTCATGCCAACACACATAGAAAAAGGAAACAACAATCCATAAGACAGGGTTCACACTTTCACATCATACAAACCACACATTCACACCTATGAAAGTCATTCACATTTCTAAGGGTTGTGGTTACTCTATCTGTGTTGATTTTTGGCCTACATGCACTTTTAAACATATGCATATTATTTCTAACTTTTGTATTCAGATTTCTGTTTGCACACTATATATGAATTTCCAATTTAAACAAATTCTTTAATACACTCTTTAGCTACCAAGTTTACCTGGAAGGTAATTTCCTACTCGAAATGGATTTTCAGATCTTCTACCAATCCTAAACTGAAGTCTTTGGATTTGGAGACTTCATTTATCATTATCTAGTCATGCACACCTATTTTCCTATATTTTCCAGATTTATTTTCTATGACTAAAAGTAAACCTTAATATTTAATAGTAGGGCATATCATCTGAACAGAATAGGTTCTGATCAATAATATATTTTGGAACTTCTCCTCTGATGTGAACTAATTTAAATTTATTTTACCATATTTCAGAATTATTTATTAACCTAAAAATGTGTTCCTAGAACTAATAAATATGAACAACACCCAAACAGATTTCATTTCAGCCTAAAATTTATTTTAGTTCATTCCAAAGTTTTCCAAATGTTACTAGAGTTTAACTTGAAATAGCACATGTGTTTGTCTTTCCATTTAAATTTAAATCCTAGTCACACATTCAAATTTCTAAACTTAATATCATATAGGGTCAAAAAAGTAAGTTCACCCTACTACAGGGTCTAATTTATTATTTTAAGAATTTCCAGGGGCCTAACTATGCATAACAGAAGGGTTTTGCTAATTTTTATTAAGTCCAGGGGCTAAAACTTATTTTTAATTGATTTTACATGAATTTCTGATGTTCCAGGGGCTAGATCAGAAGTTTCCGGGGCTAGCTCGTATTTTCCGAGATCCCCAGGGTGTAGCGCGTAAGAATCCCGGCCTTTATAATGCGGGGCTGACATGGACCGTCCGATTTAAAATAGACGGCTCAGATTAGATCGCCGAACCGATACGCGCGGGTTTTAATTCCACCGTGCGATTTAAAATAGACGGCGCATAAGCGGCCACATCGCTCTGACCGAGCGCGGGCGGCGCTGCCCGGCGGCGCGTGGCGGCGGGAGGCGGCGATCTCGCCAGAAAACTTCGGATCTTCGTCTGTTCTTACAAAAACTGGGATTTCATGGCATAGATCGGTAGAGGGGAGGTCAGTGATCTCACCTCGGGGTTTTTCTTGAGCTCGGAGACCCTGGAAGGCGGTCGGCGGCGAGGTCCGAGGTGAAAATGCGGCGATGCTCGTCGGCGCTGTGTCTGGAGCGCAAACCACCGAGTTTTCTGCACCTGCGTGATTCCCCAGAGGCGGTGGAACACGATCGACGCGTTACATCAGAGAACCCGAGCAAAGATCGAGAGAAAACGGCCAGAGAAGCTCTGGTTCTCACCGGGATGAAAAACAGGCGATCGGGTGGGGAAAAAGGAACGATGCCGGCATTTTTATAGACGAGGGAGGGCGGCGTGTCTGTTTAGATCGAGTTTGAGTCGTCCGGGACCGGGAGTCGGATGGGGGACGCGGATTTTTGGGTTAGTTGCGATCGGGCGCGCGCGGAAGAGTCCGTCGGTTGGCGCGAGCGGGAGGTCGGGGATGACAGGCGGGCCCCACGTGTCAGTGAGAGAGAGAGGGGAGGCGCGCAGCTGCGGGCTGGCGCGGGTTAAGGTGGGCTGGCTGGTGGATTTTGGCCCACTGGCCGGGGTTTTGTTTTTTTCTCTTTTTCTTTTTCTTTTTCTTTTCTGTTTTGAGTTGAATTTGAATTCCAATTTGAATTTGAATTTCTGCACCACATGCAATACGTCCAAAAATTTTTAAATTCCCCTCTTAACAGGTTTTGGGGTGTTACAGCTTGGAACGCTCCTTCACACGCCGTGTTCCAAACATATTTCGTTCCCTTCTTCAGCAATTCTGTCATCGGTTTAGTGAGCTTGGAGAAGCTTGGAATGAATCTCCGATAGTATCCCGCTAACCCGAGGAAGCTTCTGAGTTCATGAACTGAAGCGGGAGCTTTCCATTTCAGCACTTGCTCTATCTTGCTTGGGTGAATCGCAATGCCTTCCGCGGAGATGATATGTCCCAAGAATGGCACTTGGCTGATCCAAAACTCGCATTTGCTGAACTTAGCGTAGAGCTTGTGGTCTCGCAATCGTTGAAGAATGATCCTCAAGTGTTCGGCATGTTCGGCTTCTGTCTTGGAGTAAACCAAGATATCATCAATGAACACTACCACGAACTTGTCCAGCTCCGGCATGAACACCGAGTTCATGAGATATATGAAATGGGCTGGAGCATTTGTGAAACCAAAAGACATGACGAGATATTCATATAATCCATATCTCGTCGAGAAGCCGTCTTCGGGATATCCTCCGCCCGGATCTTTATCAGATGATACCCAGACCGAAGGTCCATCTTGGAGAACACACTTGCACCCACAAGTTGATCAAACAATATGTCGATGCGGGGCAGTGGGTACTTATTCTTGATGGTGACGGCGTTGAGCGGCCGGTAGTCCACACACAGCCTCAAGGTTTCATCCTTCTTCTTCACGAACAGCGCCGAGCATCCCCAAGGCGAGGAACTCAGCCTAATGAAACCCTTGTTCAACAGATCATTGAGCTGTTCTTTCAGTTCAGCCAGCTCATTTGGAGCCATTTTGTATGGTCTCCGTGATATGGGCGTAGTCCCGGGTGCCAGTTCGATCTTGAACTCGACATCCCGCTCAGGTGGCATGCCCGGAAGATCATCCGGGAACACGTCGGGGTACTCCCGGACTACGGGGATGTCCTCTAACTTGAGAGCTTCAGCATTATTAATTTCTGAAACTTCCCGGACTGGAGTGTATAACACCATGGAATGCGGACGGTGGAATGGAGAGTTTAAATGAACCGTCCGTGTCTGGGTCTCCAGGACAGCGCCATGGTATTGTAGCCATGACATCCCTAAGATTCCATCAATCTTTTGCCCTGTAAGGATTATCAAGGTGGTGGGATATAGTTTCCCACCTAAGCAAAGAGGTGCCTTTGGGATCATCGTATTTGCTGAAATCTTCCCTCCCGGTGAGAAGATCATATAGGTGCAGTCGGTTGGGAAGACTTGCATTTGATCCTTAGCCACATAGGATGCACTTACAAAACTGTGGGTTTCACCAGAATCAAATAATATGATGATGGCTTGATTGTTGAGAGTGAACGTACCCGCCAGCACGTTGTCTCCCTCCGGAGCGTCCTCATTGTCGAGGTTGTGGACGCCCCCAGTCCGCTGACCAACATTCTTGACCGGAGGTCGGCCTCGAGCACCGCCCTGGAACTGGGCTTGCCCGCTGCTCTGCTGCCCCTGGGGACAGTCCTTCGCGAAATGGCCCGCCTGGCCACACGTGAAGCAAGTGAAGCGGGCCGGTCCCCCGCTGATCGGCGGACGGAAACCTGGGGCGCGTTGTGGCGGTGGGAACGCCCGGGGTGCCATCTGCTGCTGCTGCTGTTGCGGTCGCGGTTGTGGCATCAGCGGTCGGAACGGAGGTGACTGGAAAGAACGTCCCCCGAACCGCTGAGTTCGCGCCGGTGGATGCCACTGCTGTCCGGATGGTGTCCGATACACCATGCTGTACTTCTGAGGAGCGCTACCCCAACTGCTGGGTGGAGCGCTGCGCTTCTGCTGCTCAGCTGCTAACTCCCGCTGAGCATCCTCTTGCATAATCACGGCATTGACGAGGTCGTTGAAGGTGCTGCGATTCCAATGAACAAGATGTGTCTTCATCTCGGGGTGTAACCCCCGATAGAAATGCTCCCGCTTCTTCTCCTCAGTGGAGATGTAGTCTGACACATATTGCGCCAGATGGTTGAAGGCACGGGAGTAGTCATGGGCATCCTCCCGCCCTGCTTCAGTTCCAAAAATTCTTGGAACTTCCTCTTCATTATCCCGGGAGGAATATGATAGGCGCGGAACGCCTCCCGGAACTCTTCCAACTCCACGGCATGACCAGCCGGACATGAGGCGACATAGTTCGCCCACCATGCACCAGCGGCACCGTGAAGTTGCTGCGCCGTGAACAGAGTTTTCTGCCACTCCTTACATTGGAGCAGCCCGAACTTGGACTCTATTGTCCGAAGCCAGTTGTCGGCCTCCAGTGGTTCTTCTGCTTCAGTCAACACTGGAGGGTGCGTACTCATGAAGTCCGAGTACGTCACCTCACGGGGCTCACAAGGCCCCCTCTCTTGACACCCACCCGCCTGGGACGTATTCTGCACAATCGTGCGGAGCAGGTCGGTCTGCTCCTGACGACCCCCCACCAGTGCCGCGATCACATCCGCTAGAGTAAGCGGAGGCGGCGGTGGTGGTTGCTGCTGCGGGGTGCTGTCGTAGGCAGGTGGCTGGGAGTCATCGCCTCCCTGCTGGCTAGAGCCACCAACCTCGTGCGTGGTCCTAGTGCGAACCATCTGCAACCATATGACAATAAACATCAGTCCCACAACATATTGCATGCAGTCCAATAAAAATAGGCATAAAACATAATGACATTGAAACATGCGATGCATCTCGTATGTAGATAATGTAACAACTTTGCACAAGCTACACCATTACCAGACCAAATACAAGCTTGTTTAATCCAAGTTGATGAACCTCCTCTTTGGAAGCTCACCACAACTAGGTTTGGTCACTACGAGACGTTACTATCGTGTTGTCATCACGTATACCACCCTTTTACCTTCAATACGACACAAACATGGTCTCTAGTAAAAGAAACTTGAGTGAGACCTATACTCAGATCTTTCACTAGTTGAAGATAACCTCCCATGAGCATGTTCTACCCCATTGGAAGTATTCAAACCCCTTCTAGGGTACCACAATCTCTCACATGAGTTCAACTGTCATTCCTCTGCCAGAATGACCAGTTTCTACATATCCAAGATTTTAATCTGGTTCTGGGCATTTTCCTGACTCAAGTTGAATACCAAAGTTAAAGTTAACTTCAGTATATTTCCAGCGAGTACTTATTTACCATCAGATCAGATGTGGTTTAGATGTTATGGTAATTCAAAGTCAACAGAGTTTCTGGAAGAATTTCAACTGCACCTCCTTTGGGAAGTTGCTGTTTTCAACTCTGATTTCCACTGAATTCTTTTGTGAAATTTCAGAAACTTTGAATTGCAAAGATGTAACACATCTTCTAACCTTTCTAAAGATGTATCATATGACCATTTTAGATTTTTCTACTGGGAGTTGTGCTTGAAAAACAGAACAGTCCAGAGAGTGTTTAACTCTGTCCTGATTCTGGACAGTTTACATTCCTCTGGAATTTAAGCCATCTTAAGTTGTGATTCAACTCTGGAAGTCTAGAACACAGTTGTATAGTACTTAAATACCTTTCCATAACTATATACCACACTTCCATTGACTAAATTATCTGTGAGTTATGCCCTGTCAAAGTTCAGCAAACTTGCTGCCAAAACAGAGCACTCTGTTTTTCAATCTTTTGGAACTACACTCATCACTATCCAATTTTTCTACCCAACCAGGGTCCTAGATGTTGAACCTAGTGATTTTAATTCCTTGTTATCATTATCTTTCATGCACATGCCTATACTATGTCGGTACTACGTTCCTTACAAAAGAAAATCCTAACCGGAATATACTGGCATATACGTCTCAATTGTGGCACTAAACGGTCTCTCGCACACGTTTAATACACGTATACATACTTGGTTAGTACCTGCAGAAGACCACACAGTAATGATGCACTCAAAGGTTGTTTCATTTCAGGCAGTTCCATATTTGAAAGTAAATACAAACACCCGTATCATTGTCATGCGGCCGTCCTTGAGTTAAGCCACGTCTCAAGGTACGTGATCGTGTTTCAACACCACACGACGGGGAACCCGAGTATGTCATGAACGGGTTGTCACAGTTGGGAATGTTATCAACCCAACAGATACCACCTACTGCCCTGCAGGGCACGCCGATGGCAAGCGCTGTGTATGTCCTCCTGGGCTATTTCCAGACGAACACACTCTCGCGTTACTGACCACGCGATAAGTTCTCCACTTACTTGCCTAATGCACGCTAGGGATCAGCGTTTCATATGAACTCAGGAACATGAAGAGTCCAAGAGTTTCATATTGACGTCTCACACCAAGCTGTGAGACCAATCCCTGAACCACGTTCCTCGTCAGGGGAGCTAACCGAAATTGAACCGCTTTCGGTGGCGTTCCTTACCATTCTTACCAAAGCGTAGGTGCGTCATTACATAATGAAAATTCAGAATTAAAACACATATGATAGTCTTGCCACTTTAAGTAAATATGCTAATATAGTCCTTAGTTGGGCAAACTACCGATATGCCTTCGGTACGTTCAATACTTGTTCAGCGGGGCCGCACACGGACCGGTCCTCAATCGACACGGACAGGGCTGCGCACACAAGAATTCCTCTTGCTGCACCCTATCCCCTGCCTAGTCTCATTTTGATTACTAAAGTGATCTCACATCGCTCGAACCAAACCCGTGTGTCCCAAACCTAACTCGCGAGTAGATTCCAACTACTCGACTTGTACCGAAGTCCTATGAATCATTAAGCATAGCCTGTCTATTCGAGGCCCTAGACACTACCCTCACTCTTGGGGAAAATTCTGGTTATGCAGTTGGTATTCATCCATCCTACACCTAATGCACATACACACTTCACACTAGGTATGTAAACAAAGTAAAAACTTTATAAAAGGATTAATGCAAACCGGGGCTTGCCTTGTTGCTGCTGGTCAGTAGTTAGGTCTTCGTCCGGAAGGAGGAAGTCGAGCACCTCCGGAGTCTCCTCGCCTTCAGCGACTACACGTTAATGAATATGCACATAAGTTAATTGTAACGATTCTGCTATCAGTTATAATAATAAGTTTTTAACAACTGGAACTCTGTTTAAGAATTTAAGATGAAACTGGGGCTAGTTGTTTGGGTTTGGACCTAAGCACATGATTAAGTGCTAAGTGGTTTTTCCCCTCTTCTATATTGATCACCTCAAGTGGTTAAACATAACAGGGGTGATCTAGAGCTCCAAAGGAGATGAGAATTTTGGTGTGAGTTCCTTGTCACGAGAAAACCCTCTGGACCAAAAATTAGCACTTTTCATTGCGTGGTTTGTTCAGAATAATTTTCTAAGCAATTAAGCAAAGAAGAATTGATTCTGAGATAACACCCCTGTTCATGCCAAACTTGGTGAACTACAATTTCAAATATAGCTCATAGAGTTTGCATAAATTTTCCTAGCATTTTTGGAGCTAAGATTTGCCCAGAACTGAATTTCCAAGTTTTGGAAATTCTCTGAAAATGTTTCTGTATTTAAGTGAATACAGCATCTTCAAATCTGAATTGCCCTGATCAAATCAAATACAAATGGTCTGAAACATTTACAGGAGTTCCCTAACTTCCTAAACAATATTCTGGCAAAATTTGAGGATTTTTGGATGAACCAAACTCCTTCTAAAATTCTTTTGCTGAAAAGTTTGAAAGAATTTTTCAGAATTAAATAATGGATTTAATACAAATTGGGTTTCATATTTGGATAGTAACCAATTAGAGGAATCCAACAAAATTTGTTTCACAATTTTTGGATTCTCCTACACCAAGTTGTGGCCTCCAAAGTTTAAACTAGAAACCGAAATCCCTGAAAAGTTTAAATGCCTGTTAGTGGGTCCCACCCGGCAGGCTTTCTCTTTCCTCGCGCCAAACAGGGCCCGCGGCGGCGTCCTCCGGCGAGCATCGCCCGAATCGCTTTCCCGGCCATCTCCTGACCTCAGACTCGCCGCCCACCCTAACTCGCGATGCTGAACTCGGCTCGGGTGTCGCCGGCGGCCGTAGCTCACCGGAACAGGGCGCCCGACGGTGGCAGCGGCTGTTAGGGTTCCGGCGTGGTCGGGAATGCGCTACACCGCATCAAAATGATCGGGAAATGATCGGAGAGCACCGTGGGAGCTCGAGGGTGTCAAAAATGGCCGCCAAACCCCGTGAAAAGGTGGGCAACATGGAGCTCCACGGTGACCCGAGCTGTTATTCCATGGCGGCCCGAAAAACAACAAGAACCCGGTCATTTCTGGACCATATCACTCGATTCTTGGTCGAGGAGGGCCGCTAGGATGTGAGGAAGGTGTGTGCAAGCTTACCCGACCTGGGGTGGATCGTGAAATCCTAATTTCAGAGTAGACCGAACCCTACCCGCATGCACTAGCTTTTGGAAATCTTGGGAATTCTCTGCGCTCGATCGATCAATTGCTATGAGGGTTGCTGCTACATGATCTGGAGACTATGGCGCACCTTTTTCGTGTAGAGAACGGGCGGTGAAAACGGTCGTGGTGTGCCGTCCACGGAGAGCAACTTCGGTTTCCCGCCGGTGGGCCTCGGTTCTCGGCGGCGATCGTCGAATTGTGGCTAAACGAAGCACCAACGCCGGAAAGTAGCAGGGTGGGTAGCTAGAGCACGCGCTGGTGCCCACTTTTTGTGTTGGTGGCTTGGGCAAAGGCCGAGCAGGCGCCGGTGTGCGGTGGAAATCAGAGGAGCGGCGCCGGTGAGCGAAACAGAGCGCGGTGCGCTTGCTGGTCAGGAGGAGGAAGGCAAACACGCTCGGCTCAGCTGCGTAGGGAGCGGGTCACGTATAGTAGGGTGAGCTGCTGCCCGGTTGCCAGCGTGAGAGAGGAAAACAGGAGGTGGCTGGGCGATGTGATCGGGCGCCGATGCTGCCGTGCGCTGGCGCGCGGTCTCGGCCGAGGGAGAGAAAAGATCACTGAGTATACTTCTCTGTTAAGGCTGCTGACAGGTGGGGCCTCCCCTCTAATTCCTTTTTCATTTTTCTTATTTCTGTTTGTGCCAAAATATCCCCAGCTACTCACAATTGAATGTGAGGCTTAATCACCAAGTCTTGGTTTGAATTTGAGTTCTCAAATTTGAACTTTGTTTGGCTGAATTTGCTTCACATTTGAACTGAAATTCAAATTCAGTTTTGAATTCTTGCAAATTTAGCTCCCGACAAGATGAACTCCAATGGGGATGGAAATTGGTGAGCTAACTCAGAAAAATGTGCTGAGTTTGAATATGAAGCTAACTTTTGAATTTGAGGGATGAAACTTGCTGCAAATTGTAATTTACATTCAAATTGGCCTCTTTTTCAAATGCCTCAAAAATTGCCTCAAATAGTGTTGGGTTTGCATGAAACTTGGCTTGAACCTTCCCAAGACTTTTTAAGTCCTAGCATGAGCTCAACCTCTCATGTTCATGTGTAGAAACCCTACTTTGTGAAGGTTAGCGCTTTCTCCTCTAATCACTCTTTTGATGGAGGTTACTTGCTCTTTACAATTTTTAACAAGATGTCCACAACTAAAACTGTGGTGTTGTGAGGTGATGAAAAGTTTTTGCAAGTCCCTTTTCTTGGGCTTTACAGCGAGATTCAGTTTAAGGGGGTTAGGTTTGTAACACCCTCAATTTCGTAACGATGCATGCATACATAATTCATATAGAGAAACATTTTAAAAGAAATAGAACGGGAGGAAGAATCATCAAAATGGTGGGGTATGGGAGTAAGATAGTTGAAAAGAGCCAAATCCAGTTCGCCGAGGAGCGCCGTCGAGACTTCCCGCGGTCTGCTGGCCATGTGGCGCTTTCGGAGCTCATCCTTGCGGAGGGGATGAGGTCCGGCACCACCGGCCACGTGGCAGGCTAGGAACTCGCCTCTGGGGAAGGGGGCGATGTCCGACCTACTGGACACGTGTTGCCTCCGGGGCTTGTCGCTGCAGAAAAGCGAGGCCCAGCCATGCAGAACACGTGTCGCCTTCGGAGCTAGTCTCTGCGGAGAAGCAAGGCTCAAACCCGTGGGACACGTGTCGCTCTCGGAGCTCACCCCCATGGAGGGAGTGAGGTCTGGTCCCGATGGACAAGTGTCATCCTCGGAGCTCACCAATGAGAAGAAGAGAGGTCCGATACTACGGAACACATGTCGTCCTCGGAGCTCACCTTCGAGGAGAAGGGAGGTTCGATGCTGTTGGACACGTGTCGACCTCGGAGCTCGTCTCTGAGGAG
Source organism: Neostapfia colusana (assembly GCA_030760725.1). NCBI lineage: Eukaryota > Viridiplantae > Streptophyta > Magnoliopsida > Poales > Poaceae > Neostapfia > Neostapfia colusana. Next base: position 27,646,518 of record JASWHV010000011.1, read on the forward strand.
AAAGGAAGTCCGGCGCTTCTGGACACATGGCACTCTCGGAGCTCGCCTCTGAGGTGAGGGGAGGTCCGGAACTAACACGTGGCACTCCTAGAGCTCGCCTTTGTAGAGAGGGAAGGTCTGACCCACCAAACACGTGGCGCACGCGGAGCTCGCCTCTGAGGGAGAGGGAGGTCCCGCCCGCCAGACACGTGGTGCACGCGGAGCTCACCTCTGAGGTAGAGGGAGGTCCCGGCCGCCAGACACGTGGCGCACCCGGAGCTTGTCTCTGCGGAAAAAGGGAGGCCAGACCCCCGCTGGACACGTGGAGCCTCTGGAGCTTATACCTGCGGAAGGACAAGATCCCTAAGCGGTTTTTCCCTGTACGCGAGCACCCGGTACTGAGGAAACCGACACGATTTCTTCCACGATTGATACCGCACCCAAATCAATTAGAGATAAGTTGTTAAGATCCAAACACAAATCAAATAGGACTCTTATTTGAAATCCAATCGGAGTACGACTCTTTTTTTCCGGTTATAAATAGAACCCGAAACACCCCTTGGTCGTAACACCTTCCCAAGCCGACAACTTAGAGGTCCTAGCTCCCAACTCGCCGAGTTACACCCCTTCGCCGGAGTTCAGCCACCGTTGAGACTGCCGACGAGCCCCGACACGCTCGCCGTCGCTGGAAGATAGCCGACGCACGGTTTGCTGCCATTGCTAGGAGGAAGGCCCTACACCGAGGAGAAGTGAGGTAGGTCATTGTTACCACCTTACGACGTCATCGCGGTTTTCTTTGCATCTGTTTCTTTGATCCCATCGAACAGAAGCACTTTCATGTGGACAGATCACGTGTTGATCAGATTTTGACGGTGGAATTGATCTAGAGTCAAGATCATCACCGCGTCCACATTTGATCCTTACACCTTTGTTTATCATAAAATCCCATGCAAGCCATTAAAACATGTAAGAACACGTACCAACTGAATTAATGAAACTGCATCATAGGATTAGCATTGATCTACAACATTGCATCTTGAGTAAAGTTTGTGCATGATGTTTGATTGCTATAAATCTTGTATGTGCGTGATCGTGAGTAGAAGGAGAAGCTCAGGGAGCTATCTATGAAGGACTACAGCACCAAGACTTTGAGATCCGTGAGCAACAGAAGCCACAGGAACAAGGCAAGTGCCCCTTGACCATATTGATCCCATGTTTTTGAAACTGTTTTGTTTGCGAAAACTCGTATGCTTGAGTCAACTTGATGGGACACCCTTTTATAGGAGTTTACTAGTTTTTTTAACCATCCTTATTGTCGGGAAAGTTCATGAGTCGGGTATGGTCGTTTTTGCTTTTTGCTTCGCTGAGTCCACGGGATATGGGAAGCGAGATAGAATGAGTCTAGCTACTGCACTCATATGAACAATGATAATAAGAACTTGATGTTGATAATGAACATGGATCAGGGGAGATCTAGGCAAGCTTGGTTCATGGATGTGGTAGGATGAGATGGTGGTTTACTTGCTGTAGATCTAAGGACCGGTTCATGCGAGCACATGCCAGGAAAACAGTGCCACCACAAGGCCAAGTATGGATGCGGCTTAGCTGACTAATTAGGTAAGTTGCTAGATTGTTATGGACCGTGGAAGGCACAGGGAATGGGAGTCGAGAAAGGACTGCCCTGGGAACTGCATCGCACAAGAGGAGGCCCGTAGGTGGGAGAATGGTGATTCGAGCCTACTGATGAAACCTTAGTGAGTCCATACATCTAGTAGCCCCTTTGTAAAGGCTATTTTGTGATCTATTGACCATACACCGACGGTTGTGTACTGGTATAATGGAGGTTCTGCAGTAACCGGTGGGTGACGAAATCACAAACTTGTGGGTAAAGTGGTGCCACCTCTGCAGAGTGTAAAACTATCATGATAGTCGTGCTTCCGGTCACAAGCACCTGGCCAACTTCCATGATTAGAGGGGGTGGTTTCGTTTGGTTATTGGGATGGTCATTGGTTTGGTTATTGGGATGGTCATCGGTTTGGTTAATGGCATGGTTCTGGTTTGGTCTTTGGATTGGTTTCGGGACCGTGGAGTCATGATAATGAGCTTTGGTTTCGGTTATGAGATGGTTATGAATATGAGATGGTTAGTACGAGCATGAGAAAAGTTGAGAAAGACAAATGGCTGGATGAGACATGGAAAGTGGTGAATTATGATGGAGGTATGTTGATGTTTTAATTGGTTATATGTTTGGGATTAAATTCACTTAAATATAGTTGCTGTTTTTATCATTGTTGTGAAACAAAATTTGCTTTCTGCAATGAGCCTTTTATTTCCTACCTTGTTGAAAGCTACATGTCATACTTCTTCCGCACTTGCTGAGTACGACATGTACTCACCCTTGCATTGTCATACAAACATCAGCAACAGGAGGGGAGTACTTTGAAGACCATGTGGAGTATTAGGCGTGCGATCTACCGTCAACTTGCCTGTGGAGTTGGAGATGGAGCCGCTGACGCTGTTTAGTTTGCTTCCGCTATAGTTTAGAAGACTTCCGCTGCTAGAATAAGTTAGAGACTTCCGCTGCAAGAATAAGATAGATATTGATGTAATAAAGTACTTAAACCCTATTATTTGTGGTTATATTCTGAATTCAGTTTGTGGATTACATGTATATGTGTGATGAACATCCTGGGCACACATATGTGTTCTACGGGACCAGGTGTCACAATGACTTGTTTAAATTGAAAATTACACTTGATCTCTAGCATGACTTACACTACTTTATGTATCACATTGATGTGATAGTGTAAGTTACTTGATAGTATGGCTTGGATAAGCTTTGTTTTATATGTATATGTTATAAATATGCTCATAACAATTAAAATTTCTCTTTTAAACCTTGCTGAATACATTGTCAAAGGGGGGGGGAATTGGTCACACATTGCACGATTTACAAGTGTTTTGGCACGATTCTTCTAAGGGGAGAATTTTTGTTTTTCTTCTCATTTTTTTTCTGATTTACAAAGGGTGAAAATATGTATAGGGGGAGAAATTTTTGTTTCGAAATTTCTTTCTCATGTGATTTTTTTCAAAACTTTTCATGTGAATAAGCTATTGTTCGTATTTTAAGTGGTGCTGCCAATGCATTCATCAAGGGGGAGATTGTGAGACCTATGTGTGCTGAATACATTGGCTATGACGATAAAAGTTTTGAATTCTGCCAAAACACTTTTTCTCAAGGTCCGACTCTAGGTCCGAGCTCCGACAAGATCCGACGTAAGGTCCGACTTGCTATGGCTAGGTCCGACATGTGTTTGGTATGCTCCGGCAGTAGGTCCGACTAGCTTTGGTAAGTTCTGGTGCTAGGTTCTGCTAGCTTTGGTAAGCTCCGGCTCAAGGTTCGGTTAGCTTTGGCAAGGTCCAGAGCTCAATCGCAATGGTTCTGTTTTTACCATGCAAATGTTTCGAACTTGCTTTACATCTATGAAAAGTTTGCTTAGTATTCTTTTACTAAGTTTTTGAAGTGTTATGGATGTTTACGGTGGTTAACATTTTGCTATGGTTTGCAACATGCTTATGTGAGGTGTTCACATAAGGTGTTGTAGTTTTTGGAAATAACGTGAGTCAAGTCGCGGACTTGTGCTTGAAAGTATTGGTTGTTTATTCATGTGCAGGTGTTGCTTGAGTTCAAGATATGGTTGGTGATAGAATCCATTGAACTAGTCTTAGGGAGAAGATGAAGTTCAACAACTAAGTTCGGGAGGAATTGTGGTTGAGTTGATCGGGAGGTCGCACAACATGTTTGGATCAAGAACAATGCATATGAAGGTATCGTGGACGTCGTTGGAAGGTGTTTGCAAGTGTGCAAGGAGTGCATGGACATGGTAACATGGTTCCAAGGCGTGATGAAGAGATGTGGATGTAAAGAATTGGTAGGAAAGGTCCAACCGGCTGGATTATGGACTCAGGCTACGGCTGAGTCAGTTATGGCTCAAATATGGAAAGATTTGAGTTGGAAATGATAGGATTTCGTGTGGTACACGAAGTTGAGTTGTTTTAGGAATGTGGGATACGTTTCTAAGGTGTTTGGAAGTCTTAGGATTGCTTCTATATGCGTATAGAAGAGTCTTGAGCAGTTATGGAAAGTTTCGATTCAGAAACTGAGTAGGATTAGAGTCCTAGTTTGAATTGGGTTGGCCTCCGGGCTGGTTACATAAGCAAGGGAGGCCAGAGCCCGTGGGAAGATGATCTTGGGCTGTTCCTCTTATGGTTTGATCAATAAAATTCGTAATTTAGAGGAGCTTTTGTGCCTTGTTTGTCCAACTTGTTTTTGTCAAGTTTTTCTCATCGAGTTTCTGGACAGCACGACAGTGCCTTGGTGTTTTGATCATAACTCGTGTTTTACAGATCCAATTGACGTGATTCTTTTTGGGTTGTCTTCATAACTTGATTATCTATCATCTTTAAAAATTTCTGTAAAAGCCCAAGAAAAGGGACTTGCAAAAACTTTTCATCGCCTCACAACACCACAGTTTTGTTGTGGATAGCTTGTGAAAAATTGTGAAGAGCAAGTAACCTCCATCAAAAGAGTGATTAGAGGAGAAAGCCCTAACTTTCACAAAGTAGGATTTCTACACGTGAACATGAGAGGTTGAGCTCACCCCTAGGACTTGAAAAGTCTTGGGAAGGTTCAAGCCAAGTCTCATGCAAACCCAACCCTTTTGAGGCAATTTTGGAGGCAAGTGAAAAAGAGGCCAATTTGAATATAAATTCAAATTACAGCAACTTTCATCACTCACATTCAAAAGTTAGCTTCATATTCATACTCAGCATATTTTTCTGAGTTAGCACACCAATTTTCATTCCCGTTGGACTTTATCTTGTCGGGAGCCAAATTTGTAACAATTCAAACTGAATTTGGAATTTCAAATTCAAATATGGAGGGAATGTGGCCGAACCAGTTTCAAACTGATGAATTCAAATTCTTCCTCTGAATTGGTGGCTAAGTTTCCTTTTCAAGTCTGAGTAGGTGGGATATTTGCACAACAGAGAGGATTAAGGGGGAGAAAAGGGCCCACTAGTCAGCTAGACTTCTTATCGAAGTAAACACCGGGCGAGCTCGGTTTACCGGGCCTCAGCAGCGCTCGACACCGAGCCATCCGCGCGGCCACCTCGCCCCACCTCTCGCGCTGGCGACCAGCTTATCAAGCCTCGCTGCCCTCGGCGTGATCCATTCCCTTTGAACCGAGCAACCCGTGCTTCGTTTCTCCTCCCCGCGCCCGATAAATACCACGCTCGCCGCCGCCTTGGTTCCGACCGAGAACGCCTGCAACCCCAGCGCACAGCACCACCTGAACTGAAAAACGGCAAGGCCTGATCGCCATTCACTCCCTCAGCACAAGAGCAGCCCAAATTACGGGTCTCCTAGCCGGAAAAACGGCTCCTCCGCGGCAACTGAAACAAAAACCGACACCGGCTCACCGTGGCCAGCTCGGACCAAAGGCTTCCACGGCCGAGCTAGGCCACTCCGAGACGCGCCGGATAGTAACGCTGCTCCTGACCAAGTCACAGCCCCAACGGTGGATCATCGAGTGTCAATTTGACGTTTTTTTCCCAGCGCATACAATCAGACCTCCGGGTAAGAATCCGTCGAATTCGTCTTTAATATCCGTTCTTAGGCCACCAGACCGTGCACACGTGAACTAGACTGGCTAGCGGTCGATTTCCCTTCACAACCATAGCTTGATTATGGCTGTAGCCGGCGTATTTTCTGTTTTTCCAACCGCGGCTATGGCGGGAAGGATTGGGCTCACGGCGACAGCTAGGTTAGAGCTTTCCCCGAGCCGTTGCATGGCCCTGTCGACCTTCCCCGAGATTCCCCGGTGCTGTAGAGCCATTTTACCAAGGTTTTGGCGGGCTAGAAGCATCGGGTGACATAGCCGAAGTGACCCCGAGCCGCTGCACCGTCGTCGGCTAGGTTAGGGCCACCGCCGGCCGGAGAAGATGGTGCCATCGTGTTCAGCGCACGAAGATAGGCCCAGAAAGCGAGTTTCCGGCCGAGAGGCGGCCGGGAAGCCGGGTCCGGCGAGCTCCCGTGAGGTGCCGGCGAGGGGGCGGCGCGGGAAAAGGAACTGGCCCAAGGAAGACGACCGGCGGGCCCTGCGTGTCAGCGACGGGAAGTTTAAAATGCGGATCGGTTGTGGCCCTGGGATCCAGTGTGGCTGTGTGGCAAGGGGTCTGTGGCCCCGTGTGGCTCAGCTCCAGCAGTGACATGTGTGGGATGGGCCCACGGTCAGAATTTAAACTTTTCCCCGGTTTATTTGGATTTTCAGATTTAGTTCAAACTTTAGAACCTCATAACTTTTGCTAAGAAGCTCCAAATTTAGTGATTCAAATTGGGTTGGATTCATCTTGCATATCTATATCCAGATATGCAACCCAATTTGTAAGAAACCATTATTTAATTCTGGGAAATTCTTTAAAGCTTTTCAGCAAAAGAATTTTAGAGGAAGCTTGGTTCATCCAAAAATCCTCAAATTTTGCCCGAATATTCTTTAGGATATTAGTGAACTTCTGCAAATTTTCAGACCAATTGGAGTTGATTTGATCAGGGCAATTCAGATTTGAATGTGCTGTGTTCAATTGAATACAGAAACATTTTCAGAGAATTTCCAAAATTTGGAAATTCAGTTCTGGACAAATCTTAGCTCCAAAAATGCTAGAAAAATTCATGCAAACTCTATGAGCTATAATTGAAATTGTAGTTCACTAAGTTTGGCATAAACATGGGTGTTATATCAGAATTAATTCTTCTTTGCTTAATTACTTAGAAGATTTTTCTGAACAAACCACTCAATGAAAAGTGCTAATTTTTGGTCCAGCGAGTTTTCTTGTGACAAGGAACTCACACAAAAATCCTCAGCTCCATTGGAGCTCCGGATCACCCCTGTTCTGTTTAACCACTTGAGGTGATCAATATGGAAAAGGGAGAAAACCACTTAGCACTTGATCATGTGCTTAGGTCCAAACCCAAACCACTAGCCCAGTTTCATTTTAAATTCTTAAACAGAGTTCCAGTTTTTGAAAAATTGTTATTAGAACTTGTAGCAAAAATCTTTACATTTAAACTTATGTGCATATTCATTAACGTGTAGTCGCTGAAGATGAGGAGATTCCGGAAGTGCTCGACTTCCTCCTTCTGGACGAAGACCTATCTACTGACCAGCAGCAACAAGGCAAGCCCCGGTTTGCATTAAGCCTTTTATAAAGTTTTTACTTTGTTTACATACGTAGTGTGAAGTGTGTATGTGCATTAGGTGTAGGATGGATGAATACCAACTGCATAACCAGACTTTTCCCCAACAGTGAGGGTAGTGTCTAGGGCCTCGAATACACAGGTTATGCTTAATGATTCATAGGACTTCGGTACAAGTCGAGTAGTTGGAATATACTCGCGAGTTAGTCTTGGGACACACGGGTTTGGTTCGAGTGACGTGAGATCACTTTAGTAATGAAAATGATACTAGGCAGGGGCTAGGGCGCAGCAAGAGGAAGTCTTGTGTGTGCAGCCCTGTTCGTGTCGATTGAGGACCGATCCGTGTGCGGCCCTGCTGAACATGTATTGAACGTACCGAAGGCATATCGGATATATGGGCCCCGATAAACCAATGAAACCTAAACCTCCGGGTGTCGAGTCATAACGCACCGATTTATAGGCGTAGGCTGAGGGCAGCAAGGTGGAAATCTGCTAACGGGCATAGAGAGATGCTCCGTGTAGGGAACCTCCTGCTCGTTTCGGTGCGACCAGTTCGACGTTTGGGCTGTTGGGTGAAAGGTTGTCCCGTACGATATCGAGTGAGCGTGTTGTGCAGCTCCACGGGTGGGTGTACGTGACGTGCTCTTTGGGTCTCCCTGCAGGTGTGTGTCGAGTCGATTCGCCGTCCCTCGCGGTGACGAGTACCACTTGTTCACTGCATCGTAACGTAGATAATTTATGGAATGTTATGATTCAATATTGCTGTTATGATATAATTGTATTGCTACATGTGTGCCACCAAAGATTGCTTACTAAATTTCAGATTCCCGAACTGTTAACTTGTGGCTAAAAGATGAACTAAGGATGAAGGTGTAGGCGTGTCCATTTGATGCACTGTTACTATCCTATGTTCATTGTACCCCTCATGTAGAGTTTCATGCCTAGGTGAGTCGGTTAAGCCTTGTTGAGCCATCGTGCTCATGGTTGCTGCTTAAGTGTTTTTCAGGTGAGGAGCCACCCACGGACTCGGAGTACGAGTCCACCGGCGAGGGTTACCCTCCGTCAGGAACCACGGCTGAGTGGGAGCCGTACACGCCACGCTGAGCTGAGGAGTGCAGCTAGTGTGGGTTGCCCTAGGGCTGGGCAACCGACTTTTGCTAGATAGGCGGGCGTGAGTTGTATAAAAGAAACATCCGCTGTGTAATAAAAATAGTTTGTAACTGAAGGTTGTACCTATTTGTACAGTGCAGTTGGTTTTTCCCATGTAATATATTGTGTCCTTATGACGTGTGCTGTCGGGAATCGCATCATGCGGCACCACCCTCTGCGATCCTGGATGAGCGGACCCCGGTCTGCCACAGCCTGGTATCAGAGCTGCATTGGGGATAGCACAGTACCTAAGGACTGTATTACAGGAAAACTTAGGTTTACGGTGAGGATCCGGTAGTTTGCCCAAGTAAGGACTATATTAGCATAGTTACTTAAAGTGGCAAAGACTAACCAATGTGTTATAATTCTGAATTTTAATTATGTAACGACGCACCTATGCTCTTGTAAGAATGGTAAGGAACACCACCGAAAGCGGTTCAATTTCGGTTAGCTCCCCTGACGAGGAACGTGGTTCAGGGATAGGTCTCACAGCTTGGTGTGAGACGTCAATATGAAACTCTTGGACTCTTCATGTCCCCGAGTTCATATGAAACACTGATCCCTAGCGTGCATTAGGTAAGTAAGTGGAGACCCCATCGCGTGGTCCGTAACGCGAGAGTGTGTTCCTCTGGAAGTAGCCCAGGAGGACATACGTAGCGCTTGCCATCGGCGTGCCCTGCAGGGCAGTAGGTGGTATCTGTTGGGTTGATAACATTCCCAACCATGACGACCCGTTCATGACATACTCGGGTTCCCCGTCGTGTGGTGTTGAAACACGATCACGTACCTTGAGACGTGACCTAACTCAAGGACGGCCGTATGACAATGATACGGGAGTTTGTATTTACTTTCAAATATGGACCTGCCTGAAATGAAAATAACAATTGAGTGCATCACTATTGTGTGGTCTTCTGCAGGTATTGACCACGTATGTATCCGTGTAGTAACCGTGTGCGAGAGACCATTTAGCTCCACACTCGAGACGTATATGCCGGTATAATCCGGTTAGGATTTTCTTTGGTGAGGAACGTAGTACCAACATATTATAGGCATATGCATGAAAAATAATGATAACAAGGAATTAAAAATCACTAAGATTCAACATTTAGGACCCTGGTTGGGTAGAAAAATGTGATAGTTGATTGGTGTAGTCCAAAGGATTGGAAAACAGAGTGCTCTGTTTTGGGCAGCAAGCCTGCTGATCTTCAACAGGGCATAACTCACAGGTCTTTTTGCCCAGGGATGTGTGGGATATAGTTCTGTAAAGGTATTTGAGTACTATACAACTTTGTTGTAGACTTCCAGAGCTGAATCACAACTTAAGATGGCTTAAGTCCTAGAAGAATGTAAACTGTCCAGAATCAGGGCAGAGTTAAACACTCTCCGGACTGTTCTGTTTTTCAAACATAACTCCCAGTAGAAAAATCTAAAATTTTTATACGATACATCCTTAGAAAGGGTAGAAGATGCGTTACATCTTTGCAATTCCAAGTTTCTGAAAGTTCAGCACAGGATTCAGTGGAAACCAGAGTTGAAAACAGCAACTTCCCAAGGGAGGTGCTGTTAAAATTCTTCGAGAAATTCTACTGACTTTGAATTACCAAAACTATTTAACCAGAGCTGATCTGAGGGCAAATATGTACTCGTTCGAAAGATACTGATGTTAACTTTAACTTTGGTATTCAGCTTGAGTCATGAAAATGCCCAGAACCAGATCAAAATCTCGGATATGTAGAAACTGATCATTCTGACAGAGGAATGACAGTTGAACTCATGTGAGAGATTGTGGTACCCTAGAGGGGGTTTAAGTACTTCCAATGGGGTAGAACATACTCATGAGTGGTTATCTTCGACTAGTGAAAGACTGAGTATATGCCGTACTCAAGCTTCTTTTACTAGAGACCATGTTTGTGTCGTATTGAAGATAAAAGTGTAGTATATGTGATGACAAAGCGATGTTAACGTCTCGTAGTGACCAAACCTAGTTGTGGTGAGCTTCCAAAGATGAAGTCCATCGATTTGGATTTAATCTAGCTTGTATTTGTTCTGGTAATGGCGTAGCTTGTGCAAAGTTATTACATTATCTATATACGAGATGTATCGCATGATTTTATTGTCATTATGTTTTTAAGCCTATTTCAGTTGACTGCATGAAATATGTTGCGGGACTGATGTTTATTGTCGTATGGTTGCAGATGGTTCACACTAGGACCACGCATGAGGTTGGGGGCTCTAGCCAACAGCGAGGCGATGACTCCCAGCCACCGGCCTACGACAGCACCCCGCAGCAGCAACCACCACCGCCGCCTCCGCTTACTCTCGCGGATGTGATAGCGGCACTGGTGGGGGGTCGTGAGGAGCAGACCGACCTGCTCCGCACGATCGTGCAGAATACGTCCCAGGCGGGGGGGGGCGTCAAGAGAGGGGACCCCACGAGCCCCGTGAGGTGTCGTACTCGGATTTCATGAGTACGCACCCTCCAGTGTTCACCAAAGCAGAAGAACCACTGGGGCCCGACAACTGGCTGCGGACCATCGAGTCCAAGTTCGGGCTGCTCCAATGTACGGAGCGACAGAAGACTCTGTTCGCAGCGCAGCAGCTTCACGGTGCCGCTGGTGCGTGGTGGGCGAACTATGTCGCCTCACGTCCGGCTGGCCATGCCGGGGAGTGGGAAGAGTTCCGGGAGGCGTTCCGCGCCTATCATATCCCTCCAGGGATAATGAAGAGGAAGTTCCAAGAATTCTTGGAGCTGAAGCAGGGCGGGAGGAGTGCTCATGACTACTCCCATGCCTTCAACCATCTGGCGCAATATGCGTCAGACTACATCTCCACCGAGGAGAAGAAGCGGGAGCACTTCTATTGGGGGTTACACCGCGAGATGAAGACGCATCTCGTTCAGTGGAATCACGGCACCTTCAACGACCTCGTCAATGCCGCGATTATGCAAGAGGACGCTCAGCGGGAGTTGGCAGCTGAGCAGCGGAAGCGCAGCGCCCCAACCAGCAGTGGGGGTGGCGCTCCCCAGAAGTACCGCATGGTGTATCGGACACCATCCGGACAGCAGTGGCGTCCACCGGCGCGATCTCAGCAGGTCAGGGGATGTTCTTTCCATGCACCCCCTTTCCGACCGCCGATGCCACCACCGAGACAGCAGCAGCAGAAGCAGACGGCACCCCGGGCGTTCCCACCGCCACAACGCGCCCCTGGTTTCCATCCACCGATCAGCGGGGGACCGCCCACCTGCCTCACGTGTGGCCAGGCGGGCCATTTCGCGAAGGACTGTCCCCAGGTGCAGAAGAGCAGCGGGCAAGCCAGTTCCAGGGCGGTGCTCGAGGCCGTCCTCCGGTCAAGAAGGTTGGTCAGCGGACTGGGGGCGTTCGCCACCTCGACAATGAGGACGCCCCAGAGGGAGACAACGTGCTGGCGGGTACGTTTACTCTCAACGACCAAGACATCATCATACTTTTTGATTCTGGTGCAACCCACAACTTCATAAGTGCATCATATGTGGTTAAGCATCATCTGGAAGCCTTTCCAACCGAGTGTTCTTATATGATCTGCTCACCGGGAGGAAAGATTTCAGCAACTATGATGGTTCTGAAAGCACCACTGTGCTTTGGTGGGAAGATATATCCCACCACTTTGATTATTCTTGAGGGGCAGAAGATTGATGCAATCTTGGGAATGTCATGGCTAAGCTACCATGGCACTGTCCTGGAAACTTTAACACGGATGGTTCACCTCAAATCCCCGTTACACTGTCCGCAGTCCCTGTTACTAGATAATCCTGTGCGGGAAGTTTCAACAATTAATAATGCTGAAGCTCTCAAGATAGAGGACATCCCTGTAGTCCAGGAGTACCCCGACGTGTTCCCGGATGATCTCCCGGGCATGCCATCTGAGCGGGATGTCGAGTTCAAGATTGAACTTGCACCCGGGACTACACCCATATCACGGAGACCATACAAAATGGCTCCAAATGAGCTGGCTGAACTGAAAGAACAGCTCAATGATCTGTTGAGCAAGGGTTTCATTAGGCCAAGTTCCTCGCCTTGGGGATGCTCGGCGCTATTTGTGAATAAGAAGGATGAAACCTTGAGGCTGTGTGTGGACTACCGGCCGCTCAACACCGTCACCATCAAGAATGAGTACCCACTGCCCCGTATCGACATATTGTTTGATCAACTTGTCGGTGCAAGTGTGTTCTCGAAGATGGACCTTCGCTCTGGATATCACCAGATAAAGATCCGGGCGGAGGATATCCCGAAGACGGCCTTCTCGACGAGATATGGATTATATGAATATCTCGTCATGTCCTTTGGTCTCACAAATGCTCCAGCCCATTTCATGTATCTCATGAACTCGGTGTTCATGCCGGAGCTGGACAAGTTCATGGTAGTGTTCATCAATGATATCTTGGTTTACTCCAAGACAGAAGCCGAACATGCCTAACACTTGAGGATCGTTCTTCAACGATTGCGAGACCACAAGCTCTACGCAAAGTTCAGCAAATGCGAGTTTTGGATCAGCCAAGTGCCATTCTTGGGACATATCATCTAAGCAGAAGGCATTGCGGTTGACCCAAACAAGATAGATCAAGTGCTGAAATGGAAAGCTCCCACTTCAGTTCATGAAGTCAGAAGCTTCCTCGGGTTAGCGGGATACTATCGAAGATTCATTCCAAGCTTCTCCAAGCTCGCTAAACCGATGACAGAATTGCTGAAGAAGGGAATGAAATATGTTTGGAACACGGCGTGTGAAGGAGCGTTCCAAGCATTGGTGAAGCATCTTAGCACAGCCCCGGTATTGGCTCAGCCGGATACAACAAAGCCCTTCGACGTGTATTGTGATGCATCCGGTATTGGGCTCGGCTGCATGTTGATGCAGGAAGGACGTGTGGTCGCATATGGCTCACGCCAACTTCGGAACCATGAGCATCATTATCCGACTCATGATCTTGAGCTTGCTGCAGTGGTGTTGGCGCTAAAAATTTGGAGGCACTATCTCCTGGGGAATCTGGTGCATCTCTACACGGACCACAAGAGCTTGAAATACATTTTTACCCAGAAGGAGCTGAACATGAGACCGAGGAGGTGGTTAGAACTGATAAAATATTATGAAACTGAGATCCATTACCACCCCGGCAAGGCGAATGTGGTTGCCGACGCGCTGAGTCGGAAATCACAAGTCTATAACCTCACCATTACACCGGTGGAGGAGGAAGAGCCGAGTTTATACTTGGTTCCTTATGGATCGCTGTACAACTTTGCCCTCATCCCTACTACTAGGGAGGACATCATTGCAGCTCAGAAGATTGATAAGCGCATGGCACATCTCCGGAGACGGATAGACAATGGAGAGATCAAGTGTTTCCGGAAAGATGATGAGGGGACACTATGGTTCAATGACCGCATAGTCGTACCCCGAGATATGGAACTTAGAAGAAAAATCTTTGATGAAGCTCACATGTCTAAATACTCCATTCATCCGTGCAGCAACAAAATGTACCAAGATTTGAAAAAGAAATTTTGGTGGACATGGATGAAGCGGGAGGTAGCTAAGTACGTATCCGAGTGCGATACGTGTAGACGAGTGAAAGCTGATCATATGAAAGATCAGGGCTGCTGCAACCGCTGAAGATCCCGGCATGGAAATGGGAAGATGTGAGCATGGATTTCATTGTGGGATTGCCCCTAACTTCCAACAAACATGATTCCATTTGGGTAATCGTTGACCGGTTAACCAAGACAGCTCACTTCATCCTGGTGAATACACGTTATAACGCCGGCAAATATGCGGAGCTATACATAGCAAAGATTCTATGCTTATATGGGGTACTCAAGACCATCGTCTCAGATCAAGGTGCATTATTTGTATCTCGCTTTTGGGAGCAGCTACACGCTGCTTTGGGTACTAAACTGATTGTGAGCTCCGCATATCACCCTCAGACAGATGGCCAAACAGAAAGGGTGAATCAAGTATTGGAAGACATGTTGAGAGCATGTGCCATCCACCACGGTAGGAACTGGGATGATCACCTGCCGTTGGAGGAATTCTCGTACAACAACGGCTATCATGCGAGTATCAAGATGGCACCCAACGAAGCTCTCTACGGCCGCAAATGCCGCACCCCATTAAACTGGTGCGAGTCCGGTGAAAGGGTCACATTCGGGGTTGATGTGGTGAACGACGCCGAAGAGCGCGTTCGGACGATTCAAGCTAACTTGAAGGCCGCTCAATCCCGGCAGAAGAGCTACGCTGATAAGAGGCGTAGACCGTTGCACTTTGATGTCGGTGAACACGTGTACCTCCGCGTGTCTCCGATGAAGGGCATGCACCCGTTCGGCGTGAAGGGGAAGCTCGCTCCCCGTTTCATTGGGCCCTATGCTATCACCGGAACTGTGGACCAGCGTCGTATAGAATAGAGCTACCGGCATCTCTTGCTGGTGTCCATGACGTTTTCCATGTTCCACAACTGAGAAAATGTCTGAAGCATACCGCTGCTGTTCCTACCGAAGACATCGGTGAGCTGCAACCGGATTTAATGTATGATGAATATACGGTGGCGATTATTGATGAGAAATCCCGAACCACGGGCCGAACGTTGTGGTTCTACAAGATACTCTGGAGCAACCACACCGCCGAAGAAGCAACGTGGGAGAGCGAGGAATTCCTTCGCTCAAATTACCCGGAGTTCATGGCATCTCAGCACGGGTAAGTCCCTATTACATCGCTATCTCTTCTATTATAATTTCGGGACGAGATTCCTTTAAGGGGGGGAGGGATGTAAAAGCCCAAGAAAAGGGACATGCAAAAACTTTTCATCACCTCACAACACCACAGTTTTGTTGTGGATAGCTTGTGAAAAAGTGTGAAGAGCAAGTAACCTCCATCAAAAGAGTGATTAGAGGAGAAAGCCCTAACTTTCACAAAGTAGGAATTCTACACGTGAACATGAGAGGTTGAGCTCACCCCTAGGACTTGAAAAGTCTTGGGAAGGTTCAAGCCAAGTCTCATGCAAACCCAACCCTTTTGAGACAATTTTGGAGGCAAGTGAAAAAGAGGCCAATTTGAATGTAAATTCAAATTACAGCAACTTTCATCACTCACATTCAAAAGTTAGCTTCATATTCATACTCAGCATATTTTTCTGAGTTAGCCCACCAATTTTCATTCCCATTGGACTTTATCTTGTCGGGAGCCAAATTTGTAACAATTCAAACTGAATTTGGAATTTCAAATTCAAATATGGAGGGAATGTGGCCGAACCAGTTTCAAACTGATGAATTCAAATTCTTCCTCTGAATTTGTGGCTAAGTTTCCTTTTCAAGCCTGAGTAGGTGGGATATTTGCACAACAGAGAGGAATAAGGGGGAGAAAAGGGCCCACTAGTCAGCTAGACTTCTCATCGAAGTAAACACCGGGCGAGCTCGGTTTACCGGGCCTCGGCAGCGCTCGACACCGAGCCATCCGCGCGGCCACCTTGCCCCACCTCTCGCGCTGGCGACCAGCTTATCAAGCCTCGCTGCCCTCGGCGTGAACCATTGCCTCAGAACCGAGCAACCCGTGCTTCGTTTCTCCTCCCCGCGCCCGATAAACACCACGCTCGCCGCCACCTCGGTTCCGACCGGGAACGCCTGCAACCCCAGCGCACAGCACCACCTGAACCGCAAAACGGCAAGTCCTGATTGCCCTTCACTCCCTCAGCACAAGAGCAGCCCAAATTACGGGTCTCCTAGCCGGAAAAACGGCTCCTCCGCGGCAACTGAAACAAAAACCGACACCGGCTCACCGTGGGCAGCTCGGACCAAAGGCTTCCACGGCCGAGCTAGGCCACTCTGAGACACGCCGGATAGTAATGCTGCTCCTGACCAAGTCACAGCCCCAACGGTGGACCATCGAGTGTCAATTTAACGTTTTTCTCCCGGCGCATACACTCGGACCTCCGGGTAAGAATCCATCAAATTTGTCCTTAATCTTCGTTCTTAGGCCACCAGACCGTGCACATGTGAACTAGACTGGCTAGCGGTCGATTTCCCTTCACAACCCTAGCTTGATTATGGCTGTAGCTGGCGTATTTTCTGTTTTTCCAACCGCGGCTATGGCGGGAAGGATCGGGCTGACGGCGACAGCTAGGTTAGAGCTTTCCCCGAGCCGTTGCATGGCCCTGTCGACTTTCCCCGAGATTACCCTGTGCTGTAGAGCCCTTTTACCAAGGTTTTGGCGGCTAGAAGCATAGGGTGACATAGCCGAAGTGACCCCGAGCCGCTGCACTGTCACCAGCTAGGTTAGGGCCACCGCCGGCAGGAGAAGATGGTGCCATCGTGTACAGCGCATGAAGTTAGGCCCAGGCGGCGAGTTTCCGGCCGAGAGGCAGCCGGGAAGCCTGGTCCGGCGAGCTCCAGTGAGGTGCCGGCGAGGGGGCGGCACGGGAAAAGGAACTGTCCCAAGGAGGAAGACGACCGGCGGGGCCTTCGTGTCAGCGACGGGAAGTTTAAAATGCGGATCGATTGCGGCCCCGGGATCCAGTGTGGCTGCGTGGGAAGGGGTCTGTGGCCCCGTGTGGCTCAGCTCCAGCAGTGACACGTGTGGGATGGGCCAACGGTCAGAATTTAAACTTTTCCCCGGTTTATTTGGATTTTCAGATTTAGTTCAAACTTTAGAACCTCATAACTTTTGCTAAGAAGCTTTAAATTTAGTGATTCAAATTGGGTTGGATTCATCTTGCATGGCTCTATCCAAATATGCAACCCAATTCGTAAGAAACCCTCTATTTAGTTCTGGAAAATTCTTTAAATCTTTTCAGCAAAAGAATTTTGGAGGAAGATTGGTTCTTACACAAATCCTCAAATTTTGCCAGAATATTCTCTAGGATATTAGTGAACCCTTGTAAAAGTTTCAGACCAATTGGAGTTGATTTGATCAGGGCAATTCAGATTTGAAGGTGCTGTGTTCAATTGAATACAGAAACATTTTCAGAGAATTTCCAAAACTTGGAAATTCAGTTCTGGACAAATCTTAGCTCCAAAAATGCTAGGCAAATTCATGCAAACTCTATGATCTATAATTGAAATTTTAGTTCACTAAGTTTGGCATGAACATGGGTGTTATCTCAGAATTAATTCTTCTTTGTTTAATTGCTTAGAAGATTTTTCTGAACAAACCACTCAATGAAAAGTGCTAATTTTTTGTCCAGCGAGTTTTCTTGTGACAAGGAACTCACACAGAAATCCTCAGCTCCTTTGGAGCTCTGGATCACCCATGTTCTGTTTAACCACTTGAGGTGATCAATATGGAAAAGGGAGAAAACCACTTAGCACTTGATCATGTGCTTAGGTCCAAACCCAAACCACTAGCCCCAGTTTCATTTTAAATTCTTAAACAGAGTTCCAGTTTTTGAAAACTTGTTATTAGAACTTGTAGCAAAAATCGTTACATTTAAACTTATGTGCATATTCATTAACGTGTAGTCGCTGAAGGCGAGGAGACTCCGGAAGTGCTCGACTTCCTCCTTCCGGACGAAGACCTAACTACTGACCAGCAGCAACAAGGCAAGCCCTGGTTTGCATTAAGCCTTTTATAAAGTTTTACTTTGTTTACATACGTAGTGTGAAGTGTGTATGTGCATTAGGTGTAGGATGGATGAATACCAACTGCATAACCAGACTTTTCCCCAAGAGTGAGGGTAGTGTCTAGGGCCTCGAATAGACAGGCTATGCTTAATGATTCATAGGACTTCGGTACAAGTCGAGTAGTTGGAATCTACTCGCGAGTTAGGCTTGGGACACACGGGTTTGGTTCGAGTGACGTGAGATCACTTTAGTAATGAAAATGAGACTAGGCAGGGGCTCGGGCGCAGCAAGAGGAAGTCTTGTGTGTGCAGCCCTGTCCGTGTCGATTGAGGACCGATCCGTGTGCGGCCCTGCTGAACAAGTATTGAACGTACCGAAGGCATATCGGATATATGGGCCCCGATAAACTGATGTAACCTAAACCTCCGGGCGTCGAGGCATAATGCACCGATTTATAGGTGTAGGCTGAGGGCAGCAAGGTGGAAATCTGCTAACGGGCATAGAGAGATGCTCCATGTAGGGAACCTCCTGCTCGTTTTGGTGCGACCGGTTCGACGTTTGGGCTGTTGGGTGAAAGGTTGTCCCGTACGACATCGAGTGAGCGTGCTGTGCAGCTCCACGGGTGGGCGTACATGACGTGCTCTTTGGGTCTCCCTGCAGGTGTGTATCGAGTCGATTCGCCGTCCCTCGCGGTGACGAGTACAGCTTGTTCACTGCGTCGTAATGTAGATAATTTATGGAATGTTATGATTCAATATTGCTGTTATGATATAATTGTATTGCTACATGTGTGCCACTAAAGATTGCTTACTAAATTTCAGATTCCTGAACTGTTAACTTGTGGCTAAAAGATGAACTAAGGATGAAGGTGTAGGCGTGTCCATTTGATGCACTGTTACTATCCTATGTTCATTGTACCCCTCATGTAGAGTTTCATGCCTTGGTGAGTCGGTTAAGTCTTGTTGAGCCATCGTGCTCATGGTTGCTGCTTAATTGTTTTTCAGGTGAGGAGTCACCCACGGACTCGGAGTACGAGTCCACCGGCGAGGGTTACCCTCCGTCGGGAACCATGGCTGAGTGGGAGCCGTACACGCCGCGCTGAGCTGAGGAGTGCAGCTAGTGTGGGTTGCCCTAGGGCTGGGCAACCGACTTTTGCTAGATAGGCGGGTATGAGTTGTATAAAAGAAACTTCCGCTGTGTAATAAAGACAATAGTTCGTAACTGAAGGTTGTACCTATTTGTACAGTTCAGTTGGTTTTTCCCATATAATATATTGTGTCCTTATGACGTGTGCTGTCGGGTGTCGCATCGTGCGGCACCACCCTCTGCGATCCTGGATGAGCGGACCCTGGTCCGCCACAATTTCACGGTCATTGGATTTGTAATTTCTGATATAAACGAGTTTCTTTGCAGTGTTGCAGATCTGGTTTTTACTCGAGTAGAACAGATTGACCCTCGTTTGTTCTTTCGATCATAACTTGAGTTTTTCTTGACAGATTTCCGTGATTCTTGTTGTCGTGTCTATCGTGACTTGATTCTCTATAATATATACCACTTTTGCCACGGTTGAACACATTTAGATCAGTCGCATACATGGTTTCTTTAACAGATCGATTTTCTGCTGAGGGTGTTTTTGTTGCTTCTGCTAAAAAGTCTAAATCTACCATTCACCCCCTCTGGTAGCTTTTTACGTGCTCTTTGATCCTAAAAAATTGACACACATCGTAACTCTTTTTGGTGTAGTCGCTAAGATCGAAGAAGGGCCAGAGGTTCTGGATTTCATTACTCCGGGGGAACAGTTAGCTTATGACCAGCAGCAAGCCAAACTCCAGTTTGCATTAGCCGTTTAATAAAGTCTTTTGATTTTACAACTTACTTTATGTATTTCTTACAATTGTGCATTATAGTCTTGTTTGAAAACCCAAATGCATAGCCAAGAGAACCTGGGATTTGGGCATAGGTTTTAAACCACGAGTAGCCACTACAATGCTAAATTTGTGTAGGATTCAATACAAGTCGAGTAGTTGGAACTACTCATGAGAATAGAATAGAGGCACACCATTCGGTTAGAGATAGACAATGAATCACATGACAAGCAAAATGAGACCGAGCGGAGAGTAAGGGCAGCAGGACTTCGGGGCATGTGCTGCTTGTGTCGATTGAGGACCGAGCCGTGTGCGGGTCTGTTGAACAAGCTAGAACAGTACCGAAGACCTAGCGGATATATGGGAACCGGGAAACCGATGTAATTCGGGTAGCGATATGTTGAGGCATTGCTTGTCGTCCAGAGGGTAGGTTGAGAGCAGCGAGTTATAAATCGGCTGGCGGGCACTGCGTATGCTCTGCGCAGAGACCTCCTGCTCAGGGGGATAGGACCGGTTCAACACATGGCTAACGGATGAAAGGTGGTTGCGTACAATGTCCGTGGTGGTTGTTGTAGGCAACATCGAGTACGGGAATACATGACGGTTATTCCGGTAACCCTGCAGGTGTAAATCATGTGTTGGTAAGACAGGTCAGTCTTGCTGAGCCATCGTGCTCACTGCTTGTGTTTGAAGCGTTTGCAGAGTGCTATGAGGAGGAGGCTCCCGAGGAAGAGACGGACCCCTAAGAGGGAACCACCGTCGAGTGGGAGCCGTGCACGCCGCCGTATTAGTGTGTGTGTGTGCTAGTGAGGACACGTTCATGGGCTGAACATGAACTTCTTTTCCTTAGTCTACGCCCGTGAGTGTAGACTTAACGTATTTTGATGTAATTATGTTCATAAACACATTTATGTAATAACATTTTCGCTTCAACTTTATGCCTTTTGTGTTTCTTATCCGGTGTTGTGCAACGCAGCACCCCTCAGCGTGATCCTGGCTTGTCGAGACCATCGGGTCCTCGCAGAGTTCAAGTATATTTGGAAGGAGCTCCTGCCAAAAATTTGGAAATTTCCAAAAAAACAGAACTCCTGGAATTAATTATACAAGATTTCCTTAAATGAATTAATGAGCTAAATCCAGGGATTTTAATAAATATTGGGATGCACCCCTGGGGCCTAAGTGTTTCATTTGCTAAAAGTGTTCATCACGCCCACACCTCACCTCATTTGTGGTAATCACATGAACACATTGGAAGAGCAAGTAACCACCATCAATAGATAATTAGAAGATGAACTCACGAAATGGAAAAGTGGTATTTCCCACATGCATCATATCACTACAAGAATACGTACTATTTTCGTGGGCCAGAATTATTTTCGTGAGCCCTCACAAAAATAATGTTATTTTCGTGAGACGGGTTACAGCTCACGACAATATATGCATAATCTCGTCGGCTATCAACTGGGCTCACGAAATTATGTTTAATTTCGTCGGCTGCGCCTTCGGCTCACGAAACTAATTTATTTTCGAAGGCTTGGTGTCGAGCTCACCAAAATACATCCGAAAGTACCAACTATTTTCGTCGGCTTTCAGCCTGGCTCACGAAAGTACAACTATTTTCGTCGGCTTGGGGCTGGCTCATGAAAATAATTCCGAAAGTACAACTATTTTTGTCGGCTTGGAGTTCGGCTCACGAAAATACTTCCCACAGTATCAATTAATTCCGTCGGCTTGACACTGGCTCACAAAAATACTTCATACAGTATCAAGTAATTTTGTCGGCTTGGTTTCAGGCTCATGGAAATATTCTTTATTTGGTCGGCTTTTGTGCTGGCTCATGACAATAGAATCTAATTTCGTCGTCTTTTGTGCTGGCTCACGAAAGTAGCATTTAATTTCGTGGCCTTCTATGCTGCCTCACGAAATTACATGGTCTACGTCCGAAGGTTAGTCAGCTTGTTGTCCGAACATTAGCCATTTGACCGCGAGGCCGTGCCGCCAGCCGCTCACCGCGCCGCCACCCACTCGCGATGGGCCGCCGCCGCCCGCTAGCCACGCTACAAGCCACTCAGGCCAGCAGCTCGCCGCCTGCCGCTGGCCGCGCTGTTGCCTCCTGCCGTGCTGCCAGCCGCTCGCCGCACCACCACCCACTCACGCCAGGCCGCCGCCAGCCGCTCGCCGCGCCGCCGCCCACTCGGGCCAGCAGCTCGGTCCAGCCACTCGCCGTGCCGCCATCCCCTAGCCGCGCTGCCGCCTGCTTGGGCCAGCAGCTCGGTCCAGCAGCTCACCTCCTGCCGCTGGCCATGCCGTCGCCCGCTCCTGCCGCGCTGCCGATCGCCTGCCAGCCCACGCGCCGCCAGCCTGGCCGCGCGCCGCACCACCGCTGCGCCACTAGCCTCTGGCACCGGCGCGGACCTAGGTTGTATGCCAGCCCGCCGCAAATTAAGCCGCTGTATTTGTTGGATTCGTGAAGTTTTGGTCCGGGCTAGGTCTAAGCCGCTGTTTGGATCTGTTTCAATCCATTTGAGGCTCCACCGCCCGGCCGCTTGCGCCGTTCCGCCCACTTGACCTTGCGCCGTGCCGCCACAAAACCTTCATCGTCGCGCCTCCGCACAGCCTTCGTCCTACAACTCAAACTCAAAGATAACTTATTTTTCTCTGCTGCCTATATTAATTTATTTCTTGCAAGTGAAACTGTGTGAAGAGGCAGCTACTACAGCTAGAAGCAATGTGCTTTGAGCTCGAGAAACACCCTTGCATTGGTGTTGCTGTATTTATTGGTAGCCGGCCTGGCCGTATGGTGCTTGCATGGAACATTCTATAAGCTGAGGTAGAATATGGTAAAGATCATGAATCACTACATTCTGTTTTGATTGGTCCACTGTAAGCGCACCAATGCTAGGGTTAACGCTCACTATAATCGTGCATTTAGATGATCGTCAAACCATACTCTAGTTGTTTGGCATACAAAGAGCGTGCATTTGGATTAAAGCTATGATTTGGCCACGTGTTGAGTCTATTTGTCAAGCTACGAATCTATGTGTTGACCTACTACCTTTTCATGCCAATGTTGGCTAAAACATGCCCACTAGTCCTATGTACAAATGTAATGTCTTGTATTATTCTAGTTTCGATGAATTACTCGTAAGCTCAAGCTAAACCTCTGACTGTAATTCGTCGTAGTTTCATTACTCGTTTGAATATTATGTTATAATACTATTAAATTATTCATTACCCTAATTAACGTTCATGCTTTAATTTATGTGTTGTGCTTTTATTTAGCCTATTATGATCGTGCATGTACCATATCCATCTATGCAAGAAAAGTTACTAGTAGCTCATAAATAATAGATAGTGCTCTTATAAGCATGTAAAGTATTGCATGGTTAATGTGTGTTTTAGAGAAAGTTTATTATAGCGATATGTAAATAAATGGGCTTCGGGCCGGCTCAGCCCGATGCAGCCCATTTATGGCCCAACAGTTGGGCCGTCTAAAAGTCAAATTTCTCCATTGATGCGCTTTAACAAAGTATAGCACCATTTTCTTCGCGGTTTCGATCCAGAAGCCCATAGCAGCGAACCTTGGCTCGTACATCATCACTGGCAGGACCCGATGGAGCAAAACTTAGGACAGCTTGCCCACTTCACTGTCTCTCTCTCTCGTTCTTTCCTCCTGTCTTTCGTTCTTACCTCTCTCGTAGATCAGTCCAAAAAGTAAGATTCACGTAACCTATACAATATGTGTCACCCATATCGGACCGGCCCATCTCACATGCGTTGTTACGCATGTGAGGCATGTAGGTTCAGAATTGTCCCTTTTTTGACAGCCTGGGAGTGACCGAGGGGGCGTGCTTATGTCGAGACGCCGGGTCTGGATTCGAACGAAATTTCGACGGCGTAACCCTAATGTTCTCTGCTGCACCATTATCGGGTGTGCATTTGGAGAACAACGGGGTTATGCTGCCGAAATTTCGTCTGGATCCGGACCCCGCATCTCGTTATAAGCACGCTCCTCTCGGTCACTCTTGGGTGGGTTTAGGACCTATCCCTTCCAATAGATGTAAAGTGAACATAATTAATTAATAAATTATTCTTGCAATATTCTTAGTTGAAACATATATATTTATGAGTTCTATGTTCTTATATTATATAGTCTAGAACATGGGTGATGATAGATGATGGATGTATAATGGTTGCCGCAAGAATGCTGCGCCTTCGGATGAATAGGCCATCAATAATAAGGCATTTATCAGTCGGGCTTTCTCTTTATCGACCAACCGTTTTGTGAAATGCCCGTGCAACAAGTGTCATAAATTTTTATGCAATGAGAAGTTTCACATGGAACGATATCTCTGTCAATTTTGTTTTATGCCAGGTTATGAAACGTGGTATGAGCATGGCGAGTTATACCAGAGTAATGTTGATGTTGATGACATAGATGGCGATAATGAGGATAGAATGGAAGATATGGTTGAAGCACTAGATCATGATCGTGGTGCAGATACATCTAAAGAAATTACTGGACCTGAAGTTGAAGAGTTCTATAGAATTCTTTCATAATCACATGAACAGTTGCATGAGCACACTAAAGTGTCTGTCCTTTCGATCATTGCTCGTCTCATATCTATAAAATCAAAGTACAATTTATCGAACAAGTGTTTCGATGATCTTATAGATTTGATATCAGACATTCTTCCGATGAATCATAAGATGCCGAGAGACATGTATCAGTCAAAAAAATTGTTGGTAGGCCTTGGTATGAAGTACAAAAAGATTGATTGTTGTCCTAACAACTGTATGCTTTTTTGGAAGGAGAATGCAAATCTGACACAATGCTCGGTTTGTAAAGAATCTCAACACATTGAGGCCACAAATGAGGACAGTGAATTAGTGAAGACAAATATGGTAGTGAAACAACTTTGTTACATGCCTCTTGCACCTAGGCTGAAACGGTTGTTTCTATCTAAATCAACCGCGAGACACATGCGGTGGCATAAGGAAGGTGTGCATAAAATAAATGGAGTAATGACACACCCATCTGATTCCCAGGCCTGGAAGGCGTTGGACTCTTTTGATGAGTATTTAGCAAAAGATGCTAGAAATGTTCATATTGGTTTGGCCACCGATGGATTCACACCATTCAACACATCTTCTGCCTCGTACTCATGTTGGCCGTTTTTTGCTATACCATACAACCTTCCACCAGCTATGTGTATGAAATATGAATACATGTTATTGTCTCTAATCATTCCCGGTCGTAAATCTCCAGGAAAACGTGTAGGGGTTTTTCTTCAACCAATGATTGAGGAGTTAAAAGAATTGTAGACCTGAGTCGAAGCGTATGACAGCTACAAAAAACAGGAATTCAACTTGCGAGCAGCATATGTGGTAAATTCATGATTTTCCTGCATACAGGGTTTTTTTAGGATGGAGTACACACGGCAAACTTTGTTGTCCAATATGTGGGTCGGACTCTGACTATTTCATGTAAGGGCCTCAGTTTTTGACACACATGTGCAGTGTTCATCACCACACCACACACCTCATGTGAGGAAGGATGATGAACACAAATGAAGAGCAAGTAACAATTATCAACATGCTCATTAGAGTACAAACTCACATATTGCAAAAGTGGTATTTCCCACATGTGATATAGGTGGGCTGGACATATGAAAACTCCTACACTTTGCTAAGGATGTCCATGCCAAGTTTCACCCAAATTCCAAACCTTTTTGAGGTCATTTTGGGTATAGTTAGAAAGAGGGCAGTTTGAAACCATATTCAAATTCAAACTGTTTTTATCCCATGGATTTAAAAGTGGGAGGCATATTCTTACTCAGCACATTTTTGTGAACCCACACACCAATTTTCACTCCATTTGGAGTCGATCTTGACATGAGCTAAGTGGGACAAATTCAAACTTCATTTGAATTCAAAACTGCACTTGTGCTGAAATTCACTCAAACCAAACCCAATTCGAATCCTATTAATTTCGAATGGCTCAAGGGTGAATAATCTGAATCACCAGGGGTATTATGGGGTTCACTGTTCACTACAGTGATCAGGAGTAAATTTCAGAGGTTAAAACCGCGGGTGGGACCCACATGTCATAGAGGGAAGAAGGAGAAACTTGCAACCAAAGTCAGAGTCTCGGTGGGAAATTCCACTAAGCAGCTGTCGGCTGTGCCACCGAGCAGCTACCGGCGCCACCAGCTGCTTCCCCCTCCGCCCGCTGGCGCCCAGGGCGGCTTGCTCGCGCCCCCACGCGACCGACACTGCCTCAGCCGAGCAGGAGTCGGCCGGCTTTATCTTCTCGCGGGCAAACCCGAGCAGCGGCATTGTCTCTCGCCAAAGCTCCCTGCTCAATCGGGAAAATCAGCAAAACCATCTCCTCCTTCGTCCTTGAGCTGCTAGACAGCCACCTGAGGTCGCACTTCACCTCCCCAACACCAGAAACCCCGAGTTCCGACCTCCCTTGCCCAAGAGCGATCGCCACCGCGGCGACCTAGCCTCAGCCGAGAGTCAGGCGCCCGTGGACAGCGTTCCCCAGGCGTTTACACGGTCCAGCAAGAGAGGCAATAGGAGCGCGCGACCACCGTGCTGCTCTCCTCCAAGTTTCGAAGCCAACCGTGAAGAATCCGCAGAGAATTTCTAGTTTTTGCTCCGGCGACCGTAACCCGAGCTTCCGGTACGGTTTCTTTAAATTCTCGCTCTATGATATTTCGAAGGTCATCAAATCTTGCACGTAGACGCTGGACTAGCCGGCGATCAAGTTCTTTTCTGCATCTGTGGCGTGAAACTGTCTAGGAGTGACGAATTTTAAGCTCGATCGAGGGCGGTCATGGCGGGCACGATCGGTCACACGGTGCCGATCGACTTGCCGCCATCCCTGAACCCTTTTTACACCTTGTCGAGCTTCCTAGAGGTACGCTGATGCTGTAGGACCGTTTGTTCGGGGTGTTGGCGGGTGAGGACCCACGGTCGACAGCGCCGAACCTCCACCGAGGCAGCGGCACGTCGCCGAGCTATTTCCGGTCACCCCTAGCCCGACCTGACACCACCGACGTGTTCCTCGACGTCAACAACCTCCTGGCGGCGAGTTTCAGACCATGGGAGGTCCGGCAGCGGTGAGCCGGCGAGCTCCGGGTCTGCTCCGGCGAGGTCGGCAGCGCGGGCGCGAGAGAACGGCGGGAGGAAGACGAAGTCGGCTGGCCCACGTGTCAGCGGCTGCAGAATTTAAATCGGGATCGGGTGTGGCCGGGGATCTGTTGTGCTGGCGCGCAAATACCCTGTGAGCTCCGGTGTGCCGGACACCTCCGCGCTCGACATGTGTGGTATCTCCGGTGTGCCGGACACCTCCGCGCTCGACACGTGTCCCTGCGGGCCCGAGAGTTTAAACTTTTCCCCCCGATTTTCAGAATTCTTCCAAACTTCAAATCCTCATAACTTTGGCTAGAAAGCTCCAAATCGAGTGAACCAAATTTTGTTGAATTCAGCTCTTTGAGCACTTTTCAGCAAATCAAGTTTCACTTCATGAAAACCCTTAATTCTCCAGAATTAATTCCTCAAAATTTAAAATGTTACGAATTTTAACTGGAGAATCCTTTGGAGGAAAATCCTGAAATTTTGCTGGGATGTTCACCAAAATATCCCTGAGCTACCATAAAAATTTCAGATCCATTTGAGCTCATTTAATCCACCTAATGGTGTGATTAGTGAAACTGTTCCAGAGAAAATAGAAAATGTTCAGAAACATTTTCAGAATTTTCTCTGAAATTGTTTAGCTCATATCTTTAGTTAGGAACCCCCAAATTAAGTGAGACCAAATCCATTAGAACCCTCTGAAAATCTAGTTTTCAGAAAGTCATAGTTTGTTTCATGAAAATCCTTAGAACACCCTAAAAGCCTTTAATTAAGGTCAAGGACATAATTAATTGTGGAGGGCTCAATTGAGCTTTGCTGCAACTAAAACTTGACCAAGTCTCTGTTTAGGTCGTAAACAAGCCATAGTAAAAGTTTCACAGTCATTAGGTCTGTCTAGCAAGGGTTATAGACTTCACAACTTCAAAGTTAATACAAATGCATTTAATTTGATACATATATTGCTCTTATCATGTAGTCGCTAAGGTCGAGGAGGAACCCGAAGTCCTAGACTTCGTTACTCCGGATGAACAGCTAGCCTACGACCAAGAGCAGCAAGGCAAGATCCGGTTTGCATTAACCTTTTTACAAATTTTTATTGTTTTGAGCACATACTTGTTTCCTTTATTCTGTGCATTAGAGTCTTGTTTGGAAGCCCCACTGCATAGCCAAGAGAACCATGGGTTGGGGTTAGGATTGAAAACATCGTTAGCCACTGCATTGCTAAGATAGAGTAGGATTCGGTACAAGTCGAGTAGTTGGAACTACTCGCGAGCATAGGCTAGAGGCACTTGACTCGGGTAGTGATAGCACATGAAACACATGGCAAGAAAATGAGACCAAGCGGAGGTTAAGGGCAGCAGGACTTTGGGGCCTGCGTGCTGTAGCTCCACTTGTGTCGATTGAGGACCGAGCCGTGTGCGGGCCTGTTGAACAAGCTAGAACAGTACCGAAGACCTACCGGCTATATGGGAACCGGGAAACTGATGTAACTCGGGTAGCTGGGTGTTGAGGCATAGCTGGTCGTTCAGAGGGTAGGTTGAGAGCTCGAGGTGTAAATCGGCTTGCGGCACTGAGATGCGCGTGCAGAGACCTCTTGCTCGGGATGATTGGACCGGTTCAGCATTTGGCTAACGGGTGAAAGGTAGTCGCGTACGGCGTCCGTGATGGTTGTTGTAGGCAACATCGAGTACGGGCATACGTGACGGGTTGTTCGGGTAACCCTGCAGGTGTAAATCGATTATAATCGCCGTCTCTCGCGGTCAGTGAGTACCACTTGTTCACTGTACCGTGACGTAGAAAGAACAGGCTAGTTACATGTTAAAATGTTGCTGATTGAAAGCTGGACATTGATTGTTAATGATATGCTGTAGCTTAGAGCTAACTAAAGTTCTTTTCAACTTTGGGCAAAGTACATGAGAGAAATGCGTTTCTTGTTTGATTGCGGCTCTCTCATGTGCCTTAGCGTAAGGTTCTCCACAACCTGCTGCTAAAACTTGAAAGTAAGGTCCTACTAATTAGGCGAGTCCTTGCAACTGATTTTTACCTCATGTAACCCATTACCCTCATGTAGAAGTTCCATGTTTAGGTGAGACGGGTCAGACATGCTGAGCCTTCGTGCTCACTGCTTGTGTTTGAAGCTTTTGCAGGGTTCTATGAGGAAGGGACTCCCGAAGAGGAGACGGAACCCCAGGAGGGGAACCCCGTCGAGTGGGAGTCGTGCACGCCGCAGAGTTAGTGTGCGTGTGTGCTAGCAAGGACACGTTCGAGGGCTGAACGTGCACTTGATGCTTAGTCTACGCCCGCGAGTGTAGACTGAACTTATTTTGCTGTAAACATGTTCACAAACTTGTTTATATAATAAAATTTCCTCTTCCGCTTTGTACCTTTGACGTGTGTTATACGGTGCTGTGCAACGCAGCACCCCTCAGCGTGATCCTGGCTCGACAGGACCAAATGGGGTCGTGTCATTTCAGACTTACTCGTGGGGGGTAAAGTGTGTGTTTTTGATTGCCACCGGCGATTTCTACCAACAAATCATCCATTTCGAAGGCAAGTTAATACATTTCGAAAGAATACTACTGTAACAAAGGATCCGCTGAAACGTTTGACTAGTGCTGAGGTTGCTGAATGGCTCAGTCAACTTGTCCCTACAGATGATGGGTTTGTTGGATTTGGTCACGAGCACAACTGGACTCATATATGTGGCTTATGGGATCTTCCTAATGCTAAGTCATTGTTACTGCTACACAACATTGATGTGATGCACCAGGAACGTAATGTAGTAGAAAGCATCATTAGCACATGTTTCAGTTTAAAAGACAGAAGATAATTTGAAAGCTCAAAAATATTTAGTAGAGATTTATAATCGTCCGATTCTAGAAGTCAGACAGGATGGTAGTGGAAAACAGAGATTGCCACGTGCTCCATTTGGCCTTAAAGTTAGTGAAAGGAAATAAGTTCTAAAGTGGTTGCAACAACTGAAGTTTCCGGATGGTTATTGTGCTAGGTTGAGGCGCACGAGAAAATCTTGGAAATTGGGTATTAAATAATCTTAAAAGTCACGATTATCATATAATGATGGAAAGACTTCTTCTAATAATGTTCCGAGGATATGTGCATCAGGATGTGTGGAGAGTACTTGCGGAACTAAGTTTTTTATAGACAATTATGTGCAAAAGAAATTACAGTTCAAATGATGGAAAAATTAGAGAAAGAAATACCTTCACTCATTTACAAAATGGAAAAGGTATTCCCGCCAGGATTTATGAATGTAATGCAACATCTACTTGTGCATTTGCCTTATGAAGTTAAAGTTTATGGTCCCGTG
Organism: Neostapfia colusana; assembly: GCA_030760725.1. Lineage (NCBI taxonomy): Eukaryota > Viridiplantae > Streptophyta > Magnoliopsida > Poales > Poaceae > Neostapfia > Neostapfia colusana. The sequence continues at coordinate 27,676,809 of JASWHV010000011.1, forward strand.
CAATATCGATGGATGTACCACATTGAAATGACATTAAAGAAACTTAGAGCAATGGTTTTGAACAAAGAAATAGTAGAAGAGTGTATTGCAGAAGCATTTGTTCTGAAAGAGGCAGCATACTTTTCAAGTATATTTTTTGCAGAAGAACATAATGTGTATGCTCCCACAATACGGTACCACATATGAAGAAACTCCTCCGGGAAATCTAAGTATTTTTTCGTGGAAGGAAAAAACGGTTGGTGGCAGCAGTAGACATGTGGTTTCAGAAGAAGAATGGAAATTCATGTATGTTATATATGTACACAAACATCAAAGAGATGGCTCAATATTTTGTGTAACTTGTTTTTTTCTAACAACTCACATTTTTCTCATATTTTATATGAGATGTTCTAATGTACTAATATTTTGCATTATGTAGCGAGTTCGACAAACAATTTTGGAAGTATACACGGCAACCAACAAGCAAACACTTAGATAAAATACGTCGTGATGACCTTCATGGGGGTCCCAACTTCGTTAATTGGTTTCGGAAACATAGAACGTTCTCTTATTACATGTTACGTTTATCACTCCCAAATTAATCTGACTAGTAGAACTAATATTTTATTTAATTCGTAGTGCATGGTCGATTCTATTGTTCATGAGGGTCTACGACAAATTTCTCAAGGAACCATAACAGACAGGAGTTTCGGTCGTTACGACGTAAATGGGTTCTAATTTCGTTCGGCCAAATTTCAAGCAAAACATCCCCTTGCAGCCACGACAAATAGTAGAGTTGTAACTAGAGCATGTGATGCACAGGGCATGAAAATAACTATTATGGGATTATTCAAAACATCGTGGAGTTTAAATTTGGTGGTTCTAAAGATCTTAGAGTTGCTTTTTCCATTGCGATTGGTTTGATAATAAAAGGGGAATACGACAAGATGAATTTGGTACGGTGGAGGTAAAACATGAAAATAGAGTTCTTGGATGTGATAATTATGTTCTTGCTCATCAAGTTGAGTTGGTTTACTACCTACCGTATCCTTGTCCAAAGTTGAGTGCTTGGTGGGGTCGTGTATAAAGTTAATCCAAGGGAATGGTTATATGCCCCTGGTGATGCTGGTTCTCAAGAAGAAGAAGATGGAGTGTACAAAGAGGATGATATTCCACCATCTTTTAATATAGATGATGTTTTAGGTCTTGATACATTAGTTGGTGATGTTGAAGACAATGAATGCGAAAAGGTTATAGTGGTTAAAATAAAAAGACCTAGCACTAAAAAAGTTAAGGTGGGATAGAAGAAGAAAGTTGGTCGACATGTTACTGAAGGAATATCGGATCATGATGAATTTTAATCATGTAATTGATTTATATTACATTTGAATTTATTTTCATTACTTCTGTTTGTATAATTATGTATTTAATTCTGACCATTTTTTTCAACGGGATTCCGCGTGGTCTTATGAATATAGCTAAGGGGCTCGTTGGCTCCTCAAGTAAGAGTGGGAGTCGGTCTGCTAGCTCTTCACATATTCAAGACTCTCTTTTCAAAGCAGTGCCTCAAATAATAGTAGACGAGAGGAATTTAGAAGATGCATGGAACAAGCTAATGAACAGGTTTATGTCTTTATAATTTTATTATATTATTCATATATCATATTGCCAAACATAATTTCTCAAATTTCAGGTGGAGCAGGAGATCCAGGAGGAGGGTCAGGAGAAGTGTCGAGAATATCAAGGGGGAGGACTTTCTGCGGGGCAGGAACAACAAGGGGTAAGAGCCTATATTGATGAGGAAGCCGAGGCCGAGGAGGACAAGGGGGATGACACCGATACGGGAGAGTTGCCACAGTCATTAAGGTATCGGTCTTCAAACACTCTCCCGCTGGCTGTTCCTCTACAACAGAGATTACAGATCACTCCTGTCGATGACTGGTAAGTAAACATAAATCTCAGTATTGAATTATAGATACCATGTTTTCGATAAATATTATATGTTGTTAAATTGACTTGTAGACAATGGGATGACCTGGATTGGGATGGACGACAACGTCGTAGGCAGCCTAATGCGGTGTTGGGTGCTATATATCGTCATCATTATCCACGTCTTGTGAACATTAAAGCTGAAGAGAAAACTGCAATAAATTAGGAGCACTGTAGGATTGCTCCACATGCTGTGCATGGGAATGCGGCAGGGGCTGTCTGGCATGATTTTTGGGTATGTCTTCACTACACTGCAATATAATTATGTTTATTATATTTTTTGTAATACAAATTGTATATTTTTTGTAGGAACGATATCGCTTGCCTGATGATCAGGACGCCACTCTCGAGTCTAGAGCACACAAAGTATTCCACAAAACTGCACGTAATGTTGTGAATGATATGATGTCCAATGCTTGGATCAAAACTGTGTGCTTGTACTACAAGGAGAAGCTTGGACAGATGATGAACAAGAAAACGGGAGCTTCAAAAGTTTACCTAGAGGATGATCAATACCGTCAGGTAATGATTCCTTGGATGGTTAAGTGTGCTGATGCTTATTATTCATTATGTACTTTTTGGGCATCGAGTGAGTATCGAGAGAAATCTCACTCGAAGAGAATCAACCGTAAGTCCGGTGGTGAAGTTCTCCATAATCACGGTGGAGATGGTCATATTTGTCTCTCAAAATGGGTGGTGAGTTTAGTATATTTACAATTTAGTCTTATTATATTAGCTTTTGCGTAACTATATTTGTAACATGTCTTTATAGGCTGCTGAATGTGGTGAGGAGCACTCTTTTATTTATGCTTATATAAGAGGGCATAGAGGCACAGATTACAGTCATTTGTGCACTCCAACGGCCACTCGGAATTTTGTATGTCATATAACTAAAAGTAATTATTAAACAATACAATTGTTGTATTGGGGCTTCATAATTAGTTTTTATGTAGGAGAAATATGGTGAACAGATGGTTCGACGTCATGGAGATGATTACAATTGGAGAAAGGAAGACGTCGACGTAGTAGTTTTGTATGAATCCGGTGGAGGAAAGCGTCACGAGAGGTGAACTTACTCCTCTTATATTCATATATCCACATACGTCAATTTTTTCAAGTGTCACCTTATAATTATGTCGTATCACTATTGCAGGTATTCGATGTTCAATGGTGTAATGAACACCGATGTGGTTCTCTCGCAGTCACGGTCAACACAAAGCAGTCAGAGTTCTTCTCGGCGTACTCATACAGTCAATGAGTCAAGGTTAAAATAAATGGAAGAAGAGCATGCTGCATTAAGAGACCACTTGAGGCTACAAGAAGACCGCATGAAATGACAGGACGAGTTTAAAAAAGCACAAAATGACTGCTTCTCGAGTCTAGCGATGTGGCAGCAAGCGATGCAGGTACATTAATATAAGAGTTCAAATATTTATGTTAACCAAGAGATGCAGTTCTATTTACAGTATAATGAAGCTAAACATTTAAAAATGATTTTAGGGGTATTTTTCTCAGATTGGACTGCCTGCCGCTATGCCACCGCTACCGCAGCACCTGTAGCTACCTATGTCTTCAACGCTACTGGTGCCTCCACAGCCTCTTCCCGTTGAAACACATGTATATATTATCGTTATGTTCTCTTTCGTATTTATAAACTGTTATTATACTTGTAACATGTATCATTGTTTATCTAGGGATCATCCTCAAGGGCACAAAACTTTCAGAGTCCTCTTGTTACAAATTTGCAATCATCTTCTTCAGAGGGACAGGGTGGAGGGGACGACTTTATCAATCAATTCTTTGCTCCCGGTGGTAGCAATTAGGTAAGTTGATCGTAACTTCTAACATAATCCTCCAAAGTTTCAAGTTTTCATTTGCATCATATATTACGTATCTTATTTTCAAATGGAGTTCGTGTATAAAAGCCATTGAAACAACAAATATCATATTGCTTTTATTTGAATCTTATTAGTCATGTACTTCATTTTGGCTTCATACAGGAAAACGGCGAACGAAAGATTAGGTTGTCGGAGCAATTTGTTAGGTTGTGGGGAAATCTCGATGTGGCTATGTACTTGATTCGACAATGGTTGTCATCTATGTACTTGTATGGATATTTGAATGTTATCATTTGTACTATGTAATGAATGTTTGTATATTTGAATGTGTGTTGGCAATGATATCGTTTGGACTATGTATGAATGTTATAATGTTAATTTGAGTTTGTTGCAATTGTTGTGAAGAGTAGTGTGTTTCATGATTACTTTTATTCTGTTTATATGTTCGGAACCAAAAATAAGCATGTATTCTGTACTATTATTTTATGTATTTTTGTGTGCTAGCCTACTGTATTTTCGTGTTCCACATTTTGGCCCACGAAAATAACTATTGTCGTAGACCCACTTTGGCCGATGAAAATATCGTTATTTTCGTGGGCCAGCGATGAAATTAAAGTTATTTTTGACTAAATATTTTCGTGAGCCAAGGGCCGACGAAAATATGTATTTTCGTGAGTTTTTACCATATTTTCGTGGGTGTGGGGCCCACAAAAATATGTCGATTTCCTGTTGTGTATAGGGGCTGAGCACATGATTAACTCTATAGTTTGTTAGGAATGCTCATGCCAAATTTCACCCAAATCCAAAACCTTTTGAGGTACTTTTAGGTATAATTAGTAAGAGGCTAGTTTGAACTTAAATTAAAATTCAAACTTCTTTCATCCCATGAATTCAAAAGTGGGATTAATATTCACACTCAGCACATTTTTATGAGCTCACACCCCAATTTTCACTCCATTTGGAGTTAATCTTGAAATGAGCCATTTTGAGAAAAATTGAAACTGAATTTAAATTTCAGTTTGCCAATTATATCAAAATGCAGCCAAACCAGTTCACAATTTGAATCATTTCAAATTCAAATGGGCATTGGGTGATTTGATCAACTAACCAAGGGCATTAAGGTCCCCAATATTTAGAGCAGTAGGAAAATTCATGTTTCGAGGACAAAATTGGAAACTGGGACCCACTGTCAGTGACCCACACGAGCTGAACCGATTTTCAACAGGGCGCTCTGTTCTCCGGGCCGATGCTGCGGACGCCACAGCGTTAACCTGATCGCCACCAGCTGCTTCCGAGCTCCAGCGCTGGAACGATCGCCCCAGCTCCTTATCTCCTAGACCCGGCACCACAATACCAATTCCCCACTGCCTCGACGTTGCTCACACAGAGAAAACACCGAACCACTCGCTGTTTCTGTGCGCCGACCACCTCACCGCGAAACTGTCGCTCTCGTGCACCTCACGTCAAACTGATGCCACAAGAAGGATGGCAGGAAACCTCTACCTTTCGGACCACCTCCAAGGATGCCTGCTCGCACGGTTGCCAAACTCCGACAAGGTTTTCGTCCCGGCGGCCGAGTTCCTCCGCTTCCACGCCAACTCGCCGCCCCGACGATATCATCCACCTTTCAAGCTACTTCTTGGTCTCAGAGGTGCGTGAGAAGGGCTACTAGTTACCTTACAAATCCAGAAACCTAGTATGGACCACGCCGGCTGGAATTTGAAGTCTACCGCCGGTGAGTCCTCGAAACATGAAAGTTGTCTAGAGGCGGGTGAATAGGCGGAAAATCTGAAATTCGGCTTAATAAAAACGATTAGTTCACAGAGTGCGGACTAGTGCGGTACTGAGGGCGGACTAGTCCGGTGACAAAGAATTTAGCTCAACAAGACAAGGACACAATATTTATCCCGTGGTTCAGCTCCACAAAGAAGCCTACGTCCACGCTGAGGAGTCCGCCAAGGACCAGGTTGCGCTCAACCTTTTCCTTAGCAAGCCACCACCATGGTTGTCTTGTTTTTCCACTATATCACAAATGCTTCACAATATATCGTGGGGCAACTCACAACTTGAGGCTCCAACGAGAACTCAGCTGAAAGCACTTACAAACCAATGCTCTTCAACAACACACTTCTCACTCAGTGCTAGAGAATAAACCAAGAGCTCTATGGTGCACACTCCCATTCTTCTCCTCTTCCCAGAACTCACAAACCCTCAACAATCACACTTAGGGTTCCAAGAATTTGAAGAGAGGGGACAAGAAAAGCTCTAGGAAGGCTATTTCGTCGTTAGGGTGCTTGTTGTATGCTTTGAGGCCCAGGCAACCCCTTTTTATAGAGGTCCCGGGAACTAACTGTGGGGACCACCCCGTGGTTCACCCACTCCGGGATTGTAGAGGGTGGTGCCGTGCGATGCGGCACCCAACAGCACACAAGAAAAGAATAAGAGCAACATACAAACTTTTATTTGATATAAAACAGTGGAAGTCTTTTACAAAACTTAATTAACAGCGGAAGTATTACACATAGATAGCCTCTCATACTAACTAAGCAAAAATGCAGCCATCCAGCCCTGGGATGCTACACACTAGCAGCACTCAAACAGAGATCACGGCGGCGTGTAGGGCTCCAGTTCGACCGTGTACCCAAACGGGGGCATCGCCTCGTCCTCGGAACCTTCCTCATAACTATAACCTCCACACAGCTCAAATATTGCAACTGTGAGCACGATGGCTCAGCAAGTCTTAACCGACAACCCTAGGCATGGAACTCTACATGCAAGGATGTGTAAGATAGGATAAAGGACTTTACAATAAATACACGCCTACATGTTGATCCTTACTTTCAGTTTTATAGCAGCAGTTTAATAAGCCTTAGGCAGCCCCCACATCGGAAGTCCACAATCAAACAAGAAACGCTTCCCCCGATGTGGTGATGCCCAAAGTGGAAAATAAACTTAATTAGCTCTATGTCCACAGCATACATGGTTTCCAAACAGTAATAGTTCATCAAAGCATATTATCATTCATCTGGCTTATTGCTCTTCTTACTATGTCACAGAACAGTGAACAAGCAGTAGTCAAATAACCGCGAGGGATGGTGATTGCAATCAGGAAACACCCGGACAACACGTCACAAACACCCACTTTCAGAAGCGTGATTCCACACACCTTCCTACTCTGTTGTATGTAACAACCTTTCAAAGGCAACCCAAATGCCAAACCGGTCCATCCGTAACGGGCAGGAGGTCCCCGCGTGGAGCGTGACTGTGCCCACCGGCAGATTTACACCTTGCTACCCTCAACCCGCTCCTATAAAACGGTTGGGTAAGCCTCAGCACCCAGGTTAACCAATTACATCGGTTTCCTGCTTATGTCAGTATGCCATCCGGTACTGTTCGATACTTGTTCAGCAGGCCCGCACACAACTCGGTCCCCAATCGACACCAACAGGGCTACGCACGTGCGACCTCCGCTCACTGCTTCCTATCCTCCCTGCTGGGTCTCATTTTCACCACTCTTAAGCCATTTTCTACTCTGACCAAACCGTGTGATAAAACCTTACCTCGCGAGTAGATTCTAACTACTCGATTTCTACCGAGATCCTAAGCATATTAGCAGGGCATTGTCTACTCGTCGAGTCTGTCTACCCAACCCTCCATAGGATTTAAAAGGTTATGCAAGTGGGGTTTCAATCACCCTAACTCTAATGCAAGCATTCACCCCAGACATAAGTGATATAAATAAAGAATTTGCAAAAGTACTTAATTGCAAACCTGGGCTTTCCTGGTTGCAAGTCAAATGGAAAGTTAGCTTCAGGTGGCAGGACGTCCAAGGGCTCCAGCGTATCCTCAACTTTGGTCACTAAATAAAATGTAGCAAAATATATGAATAAGTGTTGAGGACTTATAAGAATTGAACTTCTATTCATAGCTAATACTATTTAGGACCCTTAATTGGTTTTGGGATTTTTCCAGTGGATACTAGACCCTCTAGGGATGATCTGAGCAAAAATTGGAGAAACTTCATTGCACCTTGTGGTCTCCAAAATTCCCACAAGCACAAGGCTTCTCTAAATTTTTAGCACAAATCAGGAGTTTTAACATGGCTAACATTGGAAGATCTAATAGGGTAAGTCTCCACGGTTCTAACAAAATTTGTTTCACCGTTTTTGGAGCTACCCACAGAGAGATATGAATTTTTGAAGTTGGACAAGAGTTCTGAAAAGTTTCTGTTTAAATTTGAATTTTCAAATAAATCATGAACTTTGGAAGGAAATTTAGCCTAGCAAATGAAATCCAATGGAGCTCAAAGTTTAACTGGAGATCAGTAACGATGAAAAGGATTAGCTGCCCAAATTTGGGAATGTTTCATAAAGAATTGCTCCTGAAATAAATCTCCAAAGGATTTAATAAAAACAATTATACAGAAATTCCTGTGCATTTTCATAGCAAGAAATTTCATCCTCTGTGAATTACTCCTCATGAGGATTCCAACAAAATTGGTCTCACCCTTTTTGGAGTTACCTACACAAAGTTATGGATTTTTCAAACTTGAATAACTTTCTGTTTGAAATTTACACAGAGACTCGAAGGGGGGCCCACGGGTCAGATGGTTCTTCAACCTCCCGCCAGAGAACGCACGTGCACACCGGCACAGATCGTGGAGCGGCTCATTCTCCCTCAATTCTCCACCATTTTTACTCCGGTTTTGCCCTACAGGACCGTGGGAACGTGGTGCAGCTGCCGGGCAAGGTTTTACCTCATGAAAACTGCCGGAAGTAGGTCGGCATCGGTGGCGGCGCTCGGCGGCACGGCATAGTAACGTTCCGGCGTGTCCCAAGATTGTACCAACGAGATAAGCTGCCCTAAAGCACCGCTAGTGGTCGGGGAACATGGAACGCAAGCCAGTCCTTACAGCAAACGGCGGGAAAAGGGGGTTCACCGGAGGACCAACCCATTTTTGCCGCCGCCGGTGATTTCTCGTTGCCCGGGGCGTGTGGTGGATGGTTTGCTGCGGTATTTGGCGTGGGAGGGCACTAGGATGGTGTGATTCTATGGCTTGAACCGAAGGAAGAACAATCAAGCGTGTTGGAAGAATTTCCCGGTTTGGTTTTGATCAGTTCTTCACGTGTACCGGCGCCAAAACACAAATTCCGGCGAGCTGGCGATGGGGAAGAGCAAGGGGACTGTGGTATCATGATCTACACACCTTGGCGCACCTTAGGGAGGTGCTGGTCGTGCAGGAGAGGCGTTGGAGCGGCCGGAAGACGTGGAGCAGCGAGGTGCGGCGGTGCTCTGTTTTCTCCCGGTGAAGAACAGCTCGGGCACTGCGAGGGGAGGCCGGGGACGAGCTGAGGATTGGTGGAACACGTCGAGTCACCGGCGCAGCTCCTAGGACAATCAACTGATGCTAGAGAGGGCGGGAGGCTGTTTGAACGACGAGCACAGAGGGAGCACGCTGTGTTTTTCTTCGGTGGCGCTCGAGCAGCTGAGGCTGAGGAGGCTTCGGTTGAAGGGAGAGAGGAGAAATATGAGTGCTGCGGCACTGATCAGCCACGCACGAGTTGTCTTCGGGAGCAAGCAAGGCAAGCAGCTCGGTGGAAGCAGTGCACTCGGTGGCGCGCAGTGATCACCCGAGAGAAGCAAAAACAGTGGGTTGTGTTGGATGTGTGGCTGATAGGTGGGTCCCACCACCTCATTTTTTTAATCAAAATTTTCCCCCAGCTACTCATAATTGAATGCCTTACTTTACCCCAAAGCTAAGGTTTGAAATGTTGAATTCAAATAGTTTGAATTCTGGTGTGAAGTTTGAATTGGGTATGGCCATTTAAATTTGAAATGAAATTTGAATTCTCCTTTTTGCATTGTTCCAAAAACATAGCAACCCAACTCAAAGTTTCTTATTTTTGGCATGGCTGCTAATTTAAATGTGGAGAACATATTTGTGGAACCAAATTTGCAAATGGAGGAAATTATAATTTGAAACTGAAATTTAAATTCAGATTGGAGGGCTTCCCCTTTTAATCCCAAACAAATACTAAAACCCCTCCAAATCAGCTGAAATTTGGAAGGTTGAATATTTGAAATAAGAAGATCCAAGTTATGCATTTATATCTCCATGTTTGGAAGTTTTCGGGAAGTTTAATTCCTCACATTGAACTTACACCACTATAATTCAAAGTTTTAATTCCCCTCATTTTTCCTAAGTGTACATAAGCTGAAAATTCTTGCTACCACTTTTTGGGGATTTTACACTAACCGTTGCTAACAACTGAAGTCCGGACTAGTCCGGCCTGTGGGGACCGATGAAATCACTCTTCACCTACTAAACGGTCAGATTCTACCAACTAAACGGTCACATATCACAGACTAGTCCGGTCCACAACGGACTAGTCTGATCGCACACAGAAACCATTGTTCCGGTTGAGAACGGACAAGTCTGGTCCACCGGACTAGTCCAGTCTCCATAGGCGGACAAGTCCGGCCATCCAAGACTTAGTCCCTGCAGCTACTTCCAAGTTCCAAACGAACTAGTCCGACTCAAAGAGGACTAGTCCGATCTCCCACAGAACCTCCTATTCCGGTTGGAAACGGACTAGTCTGAACCTGCGAACTAGTCCGGCCTCAAAGAGCGGACTAGTCCAGTCATTCAGGACTTTGCTCCTGAAGGGCTCAGACACTCCCTCCACGGAATAGTCTATCCCCAGACAGACAAGTCCGAACTCACACAGAAACTCTTGTTCCATTCTATATCGGATTAGTCTGATTCTTTGGACTAGTCCGACCTTCCGCCCCGGACAAGTATGTACTCACACAAAACCTCTTGTTTCGTTTTACATCAAATCAGTCCGATGTACCGGACTAGTCTGCCCCTCCAGCCCAGACAAGTCCGGCCCTATTCCCATGGCTATCCCAAATCTCACTTCACTCAACCTAAACTCGGACTATGAGCTCTTAGATGATTCTCAACACTTTACTCTATGATCACACTCATACTTAAAGGCTAAACTCAACACAAAAGAATTAAAAACCCTAGATTCTTTTCTTCTTGTGCATTTGCCTTTTTCCCCTCTTTTCCTTTTTGAGCGTATCCATCTTCGTAGATTTCTTAATCACCTGTACTCTCACATGCAATGCTCATTAGTCCCTTAAGTGTTGTATCAATCATCAAAACCCACTAGGAATTAGGCTAGATGCACTTTCAATCTCCATCATTTTGGTAATTTGATGACAACACCTTGAGGTTTTGATAAACATGTGAATGAGTTAGTTTTCATAACACACACGTGTATAAGAAGCTCTCCCTAAATATGTGCATGAATTACATGCAATAAAGGCTATGCACGAGAGTGAGCTATATGGGAGATTTATTAGAGTAGTGTGTTATGGTGGGGTTCCTACATGTGATGCAAATGCTGAGACATGATAATTAAGTGTGAAACATGCGTCTCAAATTGAAATCAAGGATCATCACACATACGAGTAGCATAGTATAAAGTTATTACAACCCAAATATGAAAGTTTAGCAAAATATGAAAGTGTAGCAACATGTAGCAACATTACAACTTAAGAGTGTGACATAGATACTCATTACTCCCCCTATATCTCTCCCCCTTTGACATCAAGACACCAAAAAGGAAAATAATAGAGCCTAAGTCTAGTCGTCATCGCTCTCACTCTCCTCCTCGCGATCTTTGTCGCTTTGGGTTGCTTCTTCATTGCCCTCCTCATCATCTTGGTCGTCCTCTTCTTCCTCGACGGCAGGACCACCACTAGAGGAACCACCCCCAAGGAATGCAGCCTCAGCTGCTGTGAGATCTGGGAAGGGTGTGATTTCCTCGTTGTCGGAGGCCTCCAGAGACATAGCAATGTCCGCCTTCTCACAAAGCTTCTCCAAGTACTTTTCTTGCCATTTAGCCATTTTCTGCGTTCCACTTTGCGGCAAGATGTGAAGATAGACTTTAAGGATTTAAAAATGGCACTCGAGGAGCCTCCGGAAGAGGAATAGGCAGGAGCGGCAGGAGGAGGAGGTGCATCGTGGGCACTCCTCCTAGAAGCTCCGCCAAGCTTTGGCACAATAGGAGGGATTCGATGGTGAAGGGGTCTATGCTTGATATCCTTCACAAACTCCAGTCCTGACACTTTCTCAATGAGGCACATGATAAAAGGAGCATACCCACATGAGAGATTGGGGGTGTGTGATATGATGAAGATGTCGTTGTAGATGTAGTCAAACACATTGAACTTTTAATCTTCACAAATCAGCTTCAACAGATGGCGGAGGTGGCCCTGGATCATTCCTGCATCCCCGTCTTTAGGTTCTAAAGTTTTTCTCAAGATCCGATTAAGCATGCTAAAGAAAGGACGGAGGATTTTGGTTGTAGGAGGGTTATAAAAGCCAACCTGATACATGAACTCCATCTCCTCCAAGTCTATCGCCGTGAGGTTGTGAATGGTCAACTCATAGTTCAAGAATTCCTCGAAGCCAAGAATCTGTGCAAACTCACTTTAGAGGACGGAGTATTGGTCTTCGTTCGTCATCCATGAAATATTTCTATCTCCGAAGGTGGAGAAATAGCACGTAGTGTAGAACTGAGCGACCACCTCTGTGTTCCAATCATATTGAAAAGCTAGAAGGTCCTTCAAACCGTTATGCTCAGTGTCTTGTATAACTGCATCGAAGGTTTGATGGTTTTTCTTCTTCATATAGGGCTAATAAACCCACTGAGCATCAGCAACCGGTGTCTTCATCTTCAAATAGACTAGGCGATAGTAGTCGCAGTGGAAGTCACACAAAATGCTATGATCCAGTGTGGCCTTCGCATACTTGTATGGATCCTTTTCCCTGAACCTCCTCACCTTTTCAGAGCCTTTCGCATGAAAGATGTTGCTTAAAAGCTACGATTGTCAGTTGGGATTGTTCATGGGTGGTGTCATGACCAAAGACCCAATGGGACACTGTGGGGGAGCACTTGACCCCATGGGACGGTCTCGAATGACAATTGCCCCACTAGAAGGTGCCCTTCTCCTTGGTGCTGCCTTCTTGACAAGCACCTTCTGAACCGTGGCTTTGGCTTTTCTCTTTGCCCCTTCTGCTTCATTCGTGGCTCTTTCCTTTGTCGAATGCCTGGGCCCTTTCCTTTTCACCTATGGAAACTACCCTCTTCCTTCGACTAGAGCGCTCTTCTTCAGCTTAAGCTGCCTCTCTTTCGTGCCGTATCGTCCTCCTCATGACAGCGATAAAGCTCTTATTGAGCTGCTTCGCGCTCCAGGTCAGAGGGAGGTGGAGAGTTGTCGTTTTGAAACATGCTGGAAGAATGAATAAGCAAGGATATGAGTTGAAAACAAAAGATTATGGCGACAGAGGTGCAACAAAAACACTAAGTTAGGGGTTAACTCAAGGTTTGGCCGGACTTGTCCGGTCCCTGATCAGACTAGTCCAGTCAGGAACGGACTTGTCCGCCTACTGTCCGGACAGTCCAGGATTAAACCCTAACTAAGTGAATTTTCTGCAAATGTGTTCAATAGTTTGCAATAATCCTAGGGATGAGATGCGTGAAGACTATGAAACACTAGACATCCTAATTTATGGATAAAACATCCTATAATTGAGAGATTTTAGAAGATTTGGCTTTGCCCCAAGAACACACCTTGATTGCTCAATTCCGATGAAATCGCCGGATCAAAGTGTGGAGAAGTCTGAAGACTGACTTCCCGAGGCCCTAAGGGGTAGATGACTCGGTTCCTTTGAAGTTTTTGGTGGAAATCTTAAAAATCACCAATGGGTGCGAGTTTTGAGCGTGGACGCGTGTTTGAACATTGTGACGAGTGAAGTGGGTCTCAACCCTCGACGATTGGGTTAAGTCCCAACTGTCCGGACTAGTCCGGTCGTAGATACCGGACAAGTCTGGTCGCTAGACTAAGTCCGGACTTGTCTGACTTTGTGGACTAGTCCGGTCAGGAGCGGACTAGTGCGATGTAGACTTGTCTAAACCCAGTCGGACTTGTCCAGCCCATGGGCCGGATTAGTCCGGTCCTTGACATCACACTCTTATATATATGATGAGATCTGTAGGAATTGATCCACATAGACTAATTTCTCACAAGTATTATCAATGAACATGACCAGTAGAGCACACAAACAAACATACAATTGCCATGATCCAAGGAGATGATAATCGAAGATAATTTGATAGAAAAAATTGAGAGAGATAGTCTTTTTTAAAATATATGTGCTCAGTTTTGAGTAAATTAGACTATAACAACCTGATGTGCAACATCTCAAGCCATATTTTGGGAGTCGGGGACATTCAGCTCACTCCTAAGTTCATAAAAGTGTTTTTCGTCTTGTGGCTTGGTGAAGATATCCGCTAGCTGTTTTTTGGTTCTAACATGTGAAATGACTATGTCTCCCTTTATTGAGTGATGTCTCACGAAATGATGTCGGATATCAATGTGTTTGGTCCTAGAGTGTTCAACAGGGTTGTGGGCAATCTTAATAGCACTCTCATTGTCGCATAGGAGTGGAATATGGTTCATATTGAGAGTGTAGTCTCTTAGAGTTTGCCTCATCCAAAGAAGTTGTGCACAACAACTCCCGGCTGCAACGTACTGTACCTGGGTTGTGGATAGGGCAATGGAATTTTGCTTTTTGGATGACCATGACACTAAGGACCTGCCCAAGAATTGACAGGTGCCCGAGGTACTTTTCCTATCTACTTTGCATCCGGCATAATCAGCATCGCAGTATTCAATGAGATTGAATTTGGGCCCTTTAAGATACCATAGCCCTAGGTGAGGTGTATGAACTAGATAGCGCAATATTCTTTTTCCGGCTGTTAGATGACACTCTTTGGGTGCGGCTTGAAACCTTGCACACATGCATACACTCAACATAATATTGGGCCTAGATGCACAAAGATAAAGAAGAGAACCAATCATGGAACGATATACCTTTTGATCCACGCTAGGGTTGTCTTGGTTGAGGTCGAGGTGTCCGTTTGTCACCATTGGCGTTTTGATGGGCTTGGCTTTCTCCATGCCAAACTTCTTAAGTATGTCTTGAGTGTACTTTGTTTGACATATGGAAGTGCCTTCCTATTGCTGTTTCACTTGGAAGCCTAGAAAGAACTTTAGTTCTCCCATCATCGACATCTCAAACCTCTCCGTCATGATCTTGCTAAATTCTTTGCAAAAAGATTTATTAGTGTGAGACCTATGTGTGCTGAATACATTGGCAATTAGGATAAAAGTTAGCATTAACATTCAATGTTTTGAATATTGCCAAAACATTCTTCTGTGGTAAGGTCCGACGCAAGGTTCGGAGAGCTCCTGCAAGGTCCGGAGAGCTTCTGTGAGGTCCGGAGCTTGTTTTTAGGGAGCTCCCGTGAAGTTCAACTCATAGAACTGCAGCGTCTTGTTTTTGCTTTTAACTCGAAATGTTTCAAACTTGCTTTATGGGAAGGTTTGTTTAGTATTAATTTGCTAAGTTTTTGGTGTGTTTTGGTGATTATGGCTGTTATCATTTGATATGGTTTGCAACATGCTTATGTGACGTGCTCATGTAAGGTGTTGTGGTCTTCGAACTAACGTTAGTCAAGTCGAGGACTTGTGCTCGGAAGAATTGGTTGTTTATTCATTTGCATGTGTTGCTTGAGTTCAAGACATGGCTGGTGACGGGATCCTTGGACTAGTCTCAGGGAGGAGATGAGGTTCCAACAACCAAGTTCGGGAGGAGCTGTGGTTGAGTTGATCGGGAGGTCGTGCAACATGTTTGGATCAAGGGCAGTGCATATGAAGGTTGCGTGTACATCGTTGGAAGGTGTTTGCACGTGTTCAAGGAGTGCATGGACGTGGCAACATTGTTCTAAGGGGTGATGAAGAGAAGTGGACGTAAAGAATTGGTCGGAAAGGTCCAACCGACTAGGTTATGGACTCAGGCTCCGGCTGAGTCGTGTTTGACTCAAATATGGAAAGTTTTGAGTTGGTTATGATAGGATTTCGTGTGGGTCACGAATTTGAGTTGTTTTAGGAATGTTTGGAACGTTCCTAAGGTGTTTGGAAGTCTTAAGATTGCTTCTATCTGCATATAGAAGAGTCTTGAGCAGTATTGGAAAGTTACAGTTTGAATCCAAGTAGGAGTAGGAGTCCTAGTTTGAATTGGATTGGCCATAGAGCTGGTTATATAAGCAAGGGAGGCCAGAGCTCGTGGTGCACGACTTTGGGCTGTTTCTCTTGTGCTTCTATTGAATAAAGTTCATAGTTTCGAGGAGCTTTTGTGCCTTGTTCGTCCGATTTGTTTTTCGTCAAGTCTTTCTCGCCGAGTTTCTGGACAGACCGATGTTGCTTCGGTGTTTCGTTCATAACTCGAGTTTTACAGATCCGATTGACGTGATTCTTTTTGGGTTGTCTTCACAACTCAATTATCTATCATCTGTGAAATTTTAACGAGCTTCGGATCTGTAGTTTTTGAGATACTCGAGTTTCTTTGCAGCATTGCAGATCTGTTTTATATCGGGTAGAACAGATTGATCTTCGTTTAATGTTTTGATCGTATCTCAAGTTTTACTTCGTGTTTTCAAGTGATTCTTGTTGCATTAGATCCGGGACTTGATTCTCTACCTCTATACTTGATTTGTCACGGTTGAACACATTTGAAAACACTTGCACACACGGTTTCTTTAACCGATTGATTTTTTGCTGAGGGGTTTTTGTTGTTTCCGCTGTGAAAAGTTTTAATCTACCATTCACCCCCCTCTGGTAGCTTTTCACGTGCTCTTTGATCCTACAATTGGTATCAGAGCCAAGGTGCTCTAATCTTTGTGATTTGCACGTGTTTTGACTAACCATCATGGAGAAGTACTCCGTAAAACCTTGTGTGTTCAATGGCATCGATTTTCAGGTTTGGAAGGCGCGGATGGAGGCCTACATACAGGCGCAAGGCTTCGCCATATGGGAAAAGGTCTACCGGAACTTCGATGTACCACCCAACGATCAAGTTACGGCTGCGAACATGAGAGATGTTGACAACAACAACAAGGCTCGCAACTTGATCATCCAAGGATTGACTCAAAGCGACTTCAACCGTGTTGCACACCTCGATCTGCATATGATGTTTGGAAAGCTCTTTGTGACTACCATGAAGGATCCAATACGATCAAGGAGGTATGGCAAGATATGTTCAAGAAAGAATACATGCGTTTTGAGATGCAACCCGGTGAGTCAATTGACGACCTTTTTGCTCGCTTTAATAAAATTCTCAGCAACTTGCGTAGTGTCAATGTTAACTTTTCAGATGCTGAAAATGCTAGACAATTGTTAGGAGCATTAGATATGTCAATTTGGGAGATGAAAGTTACATCTATTCGTGAATCTACTGTCATGAGTTCTCTTACTTTAGACGTGCTTTATTCTAAATTGAAAACTCATGAAATTGACATCATCTCACGTAAAAACCCCAACAAGTCTATTGCATTTGTGTTCGCAACGTGACATGTCTAGTTCTAGTCAATCATCATCTAGTGGTGCACTCTCTTTGCTGTCCTCTCTAACCCTTGAACAGATTGAAGAGTTTCCATAGGAGGATCTTGCACTCATCTCTACTCGGTTCTCAAAAGCATTGCAAAATGTGAGAACTAGAAGGAGAGGAAGCTCCGGACCTCAACGATGTTTTGAATGTGGTAAGACATGACATTTTCGTACGGAGTGCCCTAACCTTTCAGGTCCGACTTCACGTGAAGAAAAGCAAACAAGGCCGAAGAAATCGTTTGCAAAGAATAAGAAGAAGAAAGATTTATCAATACGCAACATAGTGCATAGTATGATCTCTGCACTTCAAGATTTCGGCTCAAGTGATGTGGACACCGGTAGTGATGAAGATGAAGAAGCTATGGCAAATATGTGCTGCATGGCGAGCAAGTCAAGTTCAAGCTCCGAGGAGGCAGAACACAACAGCGACGATGATGAGGTATGTCCCACTTGTGAAGAAATGTGTAATGCTATTTCTCGTGCCACTGTTATATTAAAGAAAAAGGATAAAAAACTTAGGAACAATGCTGTTAAAATTGAATCACTAGAATCTGAAATTAATCGTTTAAAGACTTTGATTCCTAGTGATGATTCTTGTTCCTCATGTGATTTGATTTATGAACAATTATCCTCTTTAAGAAGTGCACACGCATCTACACTTGATAAACTTGAACTTGAAATTGAAAAGAACAAAGAGCTTGCTGCACTTAATGATAAAAATTTGAAAGATGCTTGTTGTTCTACAATTGATTTGCATTGTTCTTCATGTGATGATCTGAATAAGAAACTAAATGATGCTATGAATGAGATTTCTATTTTCAACAATGCTTTACGTGTGCATGAAGTTAAATATTGTTCAAATTGCAAACTAAAAGGAAAAACTTCATGTGAAAACTGCTTTGATCTGTCCAATAAACTTGATGACATGCATAGGACACTAGATCGGTTTTCTAATGCAAATAAGAACCTAAACTTGCTGCTGAATTCTTCCAAGTCTTGTAATGATAAAACTGGTTTAGGTTTTAATTCTCATGCTTATGCTAAGGCACACCCACCTAAAGTTGTACAGCCATTAGGAAGCGGTTTGATTCAAACAGCTCCTAGACAAAAATAGGTGATTTTCAAATCTGCAGGAGTACTGTCCCATTCGGGTTCTAATAAACGTGTTGCTTGCTCATCTAGACATGATAATAAGGTTATTTTTCATTGTACCTACTGTGGTAGAGATGGTCATGTCATGGATTTTTGTTATAGACTAGCTAAACACGATAAGAAACAAAGAATACTTGCTAGATCACATAACAACCAAGCAAAATCTGCTAGACCGAATGTTCGGAGCTTGCAACCTGCTGTAATGAGTCAAAAACTTGCTCCAGGACCTACTGTTTTTTGTGCTACATATAACACATCTTCTAAGTCAGTAGTTGGGAACAAAAATTTTCGATGTTTGGCTCATAAACCTGCTGTACCTTCTCAGCTTTCACGTGTTATTCCTGCTGGACGTCGTGTGACTCAGTACTGGATTCCTAAAAGTCTTTTAACTAACCCCAGTATTGAGTCATCGACGTATTGTGCTGCTGTGTAGGTTTCACGTTTGAGGAAGGAGAACATTTGGATTGTGGACTCAGGTTGCTCACGCCACATGACCGGTAACAAAGAATGGTTCTCCTCTCTCTCTTTTGTGTCACGTGTAGAAAATGTTACTTTTACCGATAACTCTTCTACTCCCATAATTGCTAAAGGTTTGGTTAGAGTAAACAATCTCTACACTTTGAAAGATGTGGCACTTGTTAAAAATTTGAAATACAACTTGCTTTCGGTTTCACAATTGCTAGATGAAAATCTAGAGGTTAGCTTTGCTAAAAATTGCTGCAAGGTTGTAGATTCAAAAGGTGAGCTTTTGTTTAACATGTCTAGGTTTGGAAGAGTTTTTAAATCTGATTTTGATTTGTCAACTTCTAAGCATTGGTGTCTAGTTGCTAATGATACAAAGGATCTCTATTTTTGGCATCGTAGACTTGGTCACATAGGCTTTGATCATCTCACTCGTGTTAGTGCTCTCGATCGCATACGTGGGCTGCCGAAGCTTAAAAAGGACAATGATATTGTGTGCTCTTCTTGTAGACATGCTAAGTTTGTTGCAGGTTCACATGCTCCTCTCACAATGACCATGACAGCTGAACCGGGACAACTTTTACATCTTGACACAGTAGGTCCGGCACGTGTTCAATCCTTAGGAGGTAAATGGTATGTGCTTGTGATTTTTGATGATTATTTCAGATATTCTTGGGTTTATTTTATGGCATCTAAGAATGAAGTTTTTAGTCATTTTAGAACTTTATTTCTTAGATTATCTATTAATCACCCAGGATCATTAAAAGCAATTAGAAGTGATAACGGAACTGAATTTAAAAACCAATCCGTTGATCACTTTTGTGCTGAAAATGGAATAGATCATCAATACTCTTCACCCTATGTACCACAACAAAATGGTGTCGTAGAAAGAAAGAACAGGACCTTAGTTGAGATGGCTAGGACTATGCTTGATGAATATCAAACTCCTAGGAAATTTTGGGCTGATGCAATTGCAACCGCTTGTTATGTCTCAAATCGTGTTTTCTTGCGTGCTAATCTTGGAAAAACCCCATATGAGCTCCGGTTTGGACATAGGCCTAGTCTTACACACTTTAGGGTTTTTGGTTGCAAATGCTTTGTTAAGAAACATGGTAATCTTGATAAATTTGAAGCTAGATCTGTTGATGGCATGTTTCTTGGTTATCCATCTCATACTAGAGGCTACCGTGTGCTTTTACTTGACACTAACAAAATTGTGGAGACTTGCGAGGTTTCTTTTGATGAAGCTAGCCCAAGTACTAGCTCCGATATTGCAGGTCCGGATCCATATCCGCAGGGGGAGAGTATTTTTATTGAAGAAGATGAAGAAGTGGTGCTGCTGCCCGAAAACTCGGAAGTAAATAACGATCAAGCTGCTGATTTTGCACCACAACCAGCACCAACAGTCACTACTGCTGGTTCGGACCTTCCTCAATCAACAAGCTCTCCTAATCAAAGGTCCGAACATGAAGAAGAAGGTGCTTGTGAAGTGTCTACTCCCCTCTGAGTACTCAAAAGTCATCCTCCACAACAAATCATTGGAAGCTTGCATGAACGAGTCACTCGGTCCAGGTTTTGCAATCCAAACTCTCATGCTCATTCTGCTTTTGTTGCTTCTTTTGAACCCAAGGATATATCACACGCACTCAGTAATGAATCTTGGATTAATGCCTTGCAAGAAGAGTTAGAAAATTTTGAAAGAAATATTGTTTGGAAACTTGTACCTCCACCTCAAGGTCACACATTAATTGGAACTAAATGGGTATTTAAAAATAAGCAAAGTGAGGATGGGGTTGTGGTTAGGAATAAAGCTAGGTTGGTGTTCAAGGTTTCACTCAAATTGAAGGTCTAGATTTTGGTGAAACATTTGCTCCTGTTGCTAGAATAGAAGCTATAAGAATGTTATTAGCATTTGCTGCATCTAAAGGTTTCAAGTTATATCAAATGGATGTTAAAAGTGCTTTTCTTAATGGCTACATAGAGGAGGAGGTTTATGTTAAGCAGCCACCGGGTTTTGAAAATCCAAATTTTCCTAATCATGTTTACAAACTGTCCAAAGCCTTGTACGGTCTAAAACAAGCCCCTAGAGCATGGTATGACAGGTTAAAAACATTCTTACTTGAAAAGGGGTTTACCATGGGCAAGGTTGATAAAACTCTTTTTGTACTTAAGCATGGCAATGACTCATTATTCGTTCAAGTGTATGTGGATGATATTATCTTTGGTCGTGCTTCTCATGATCTCGTGTCCAAGTTTTCAGCTATGATGAGTTTAGAATTTGAGATGAGTATGATGGGAGAACTCACATACTTTTGGGGGCTGCAAATCAAGCAAACCAAGGAGGGTACTTTTGTGCATCAAATAAAGTATACAAGAGACCTTCTTAAGCACTTCAACATGGACAAAAGCAAGTCTCTTCAGATACCAATGGGTATAGCAATGACACTTGAACTTGATGAAGATGGTGAACCCGTGGATCAAAAAGAATATAGAAGTATGATTGAATCACTTTTGTACCTCACGACATCAAGACCGGACATACAATTCAGCGTATGTCTTTGTGCATGATTTCGAGCTTCCCCACGTGCTTTACATTGTCAAGCCGTCGAAAGAATTCTCAGGTACTTACATGGAACTCAAGAACTTGGGATTTTTCTTCCTTCTTCCTCAACCGTTACATTGAAAGCATTTTTGGATGCTGATTATGGGGGTTGTAGAATTGATAGGAAAAGTACTTTGGGTATAGCAATTGCACTAAGATATGAACTTGGAAGGAATTGTGTAAGACTAAAACCATGTCCTTAAGCTTCTGATTGTCAAATGACATAGGCTTGGCTTGGTTTGTTAGAATAAGGCTGATGCGGCATATAATCTCTTGCAAATATCATATGATCAACTTTGTGCCTTAAATGATTATGAATAATAAAAATGCAGCAACAAGTGTCATGTTTTCAGGGTTTGAAATAGTTGAGTAAGGGAGATCATGACTTGCTTAAACTGAAAAATACATTTGATCTCTAGCATGTCTTACACTACTTTATGTATCTCATTGATGTGATAGTGTGAGTAACCTGATAGTATGACTTGGATGAGCTTTGTTTTGTATGTATATGTTATAATATGCTCATAACATTTAAAAATTTCTCTTTTGAACCTTGCTGAATACATTGTCAAAGGGGGAGAAATATGTATAAGGAGAGATTTTTTTACACTTTGCATATGTTATACACTTTCTTCCTTCTCTGATTTTAAAAAATGGGGAGAAATTAATAAAGGGGGAGAAATGAGTTTTCAAAGCTTTTCAAAACTTTTCATAAGCCAATGTTCGGATTTTAATTGGTGTTGTCAATGCATTCATCAAGGGGGAGATTGTGAGACCTATGTGTGCTGAATACATTGGCAATTAGGATAAAAGTTAGCATTAACATTCAAAGTTTTGAATATTGCCAAAACATTCTTCTGTGGTAAGGTCCGACGCAAGGTCCGGAGAGCTCCTGCAAGGTCCGGAGAGCTTCTGTGAGGTCCGAAGCTTGTTTTTAGGGAGCTCCCGTGAAGTTCAACTCGTAGAACTGCAGCGTCTTGTTTTTGCTTTTAACTCGCAATGTTTCAAACTTGCTTTATGGGAAGGTTTGCTTAGTATTAATTTGCTAAGTTTTTGGTGTATTTTGGTCGTTATGGCTGTTATCATTTGATATGGTTTGCAACATGCTTATGTGACGTGCTCATGTAAGGTGTTGTGGTTTTCGAACTAACGTGAGTCAAGTCGAGGACTTGTGCTCAGAAGAATTGGTTGTTTATTCATATGCAGGTGTTGCTTGAGTTCAAGACATGGCTGGTGACGGGATCCTTGGACTAGTCTCAGGGAGGAGATGAGGTTCCAACAACCAAGTTCGGGAGGAGCTGTGGTTGAGTTGATCGGGAGGTCGCGCAACATGTTTGGATCAAGGGCAGTGCATATGAAGGATGCGTGTACATCGTTGGAAGGTGTTTGCACGTGTGCAAGGAGTGCATCGACGTGGCAACATTGTTCCAAGGAGTGATGAAGAGAAGCGGACGTAAAGAATTTGTCGGAAAGGTCCAACCGACTAGGTTATGGACTCAGGCTGCGGCTGAGTCGTGTTTGACTCAAATATGGAAAGTTTTGAGTTGGTTATGATAGGATTTCGTGTGGGTCACGAATTTGAGTTGTTTTAGGAATGTTTGGGACGTTCCTAAGGTGTTTGGAAGTATTAAGATTGCTTCTATCTGCGTATAGAAGAGTCTTGAGCAGTATTGGAAAGTTACAGTTTGAATCCAAGTAGGAGTAGGAGTCCTAGTTTGAATTGGATTGGCCATAGAGCTGATAATATGAGCAAGGGAGGCCAGAGCAAGTGGTGCACGACTTTGGGCTGTTCCTCTTGTGTTTATATTGAATAAAGTTCATAGTTTTGAGGAGCTTTTGTGCCTTGTTCGTCCGATTTGTTTTTCGTCAAGTCTTTCTCGTCGAGTTTCTGGACAAACCGACGTTGCTTCGGTGTTTTGTTCATAACTCGAGTTTTACAGATCCGATTGACGTGATTCTTTTTGGGTTGTCTTCACAACTCAATTATCTATCATCTGTGAAATTTTGACGAGCTTCGGATCTGTAGTTTTTGAGATACACGAGTTTCTTTGCAGCATTGCAGATCTGTTTTATATCAGGTAGAACAGATTGATCTTCGTTTAATGTTTTGATCGTATCTCAAGTTTTACTTCGTGTTTTCAAGTGATTCTTGTTGCATTAGATCCGTGACTTGATTCTATACCTCTCTACTTGATTTGTCACAGTTGAAAACGTTTGAAAACACTTGCACATACGGTTTCTTTAACCGATTGTTTTTTTGCTGAGGGGTTTTTGTTGTTTCCGCTGCGAAAAGTTTTAATCTACCATTCACCCCCCTCTGGTAGCTTTTCACATGCTCTTCGATCCTACAATTAGTAGAACCAAATATTATGTCATCGACATAAATTTGACACACAAATAAGTCATTGTCTATGGTCTTTGTGAAAAGTGTCTAGTCGGCCTTTCCTATCCTAAAACCATTATCAATGAGGAAATCTCTAAGACATTCATACCAAGATCTAGGAGCTTGTTTGAGTCCATAGAGAGCTTTGTGAAGATTAAAAACATGGTTAGGATACTTATCATCTTCAAAACCAGGTGGTTGCTCCATATACACTTCCTCCTTGATTGGTCCATTGAGAAAGGCGCTTTTCACATCCATTTGGTACAACTTGAAATCATTGTGAGTAGCATAGGATAATAAAATATGAATTGATTCGAGTCTAGTTACGGGAGCAAAAGATTCGTGGAAGTCCAAACCTTCGACTTGTGAGTATCCCTTCACCAGAAGTATAGCTTTGTTTCTTGTTACTACTCCATGATCATCTTGCTTGTTGCGAAAGACCCACTTGGTTCCTACTATATTTGCATTTGGTCTTTCCACAAGATCCCAGACTTTGTTTCTTTTGAAGTTGTTAAGCTCCTCTTGCATCGCCATCACCCAATCCAAATCTTGTAGGGCATATTCAACCTTGAAAGGCTCCAAGGAAAATACAAAAGAGTAGTAAGCACAAAAGTTAGCCATACGAGAGCGAGTCATTACCCCCTTGGAGATGTATCCAAGTATATTGTCAATGGGATGATCCCGTTGTACACATTGATGGACTCTTGGGTGTGGCACACTTGGTCTTGAATCAATTTCTTCTTCCTCTTCATCTTCCCTTTGATTTTTGCCACCATTATTGCCTTTGATGTCTTGAACATGGTGATCTTGATCTTTGTACCACCCTCAATTTCACTACCATACATTGCATACATTTTCAGGTAGAGAAATATTTGAAAAGAAGTAGTAATGGAGAAAGAACCATAGAAATGGAGAAAGAACCATAGAAATGGAGAAACAACCATAGAAATGGAGAAGGGAATATAGAAATGGGGAAGGGAATACAGAAATGGAGAAAGAAACATAGAAATGAAGAGAAATGGGATAAAACCCTGGCCGCATCTTAGAGATAAATCTTCTAGAAGAATTTTAGAGATAAAGCTTCTAGGAGAATTTTAGAGATAAATCTTCTAGAAGAATCTTGGGGATAAAGCTTTTAGAAGAATCTTGGAGATAAACCTTAGAGATAAAGCTTCTAGAAGAATATTGCAGATAAATCTTAGAGATAAAGCTTCTAGATGAACCTTAGAGATAAAGCTTCTAGATAAGATTAAAGATAGAGCTTAGAGATAAAGTTTTGGAGATAAAACACACTGCTGGACGCACCTCTTAGGGATAGAGTCCTTCTCCTCCTCCAAACTGAGTACGAGATTGCATCTCTTGGAGATAGAGTCCCTCTCCTCCTCCAAATTGAGTAGAAGATCTTCCCTCTTATAAATACAGCCTTCCCTGGCCACCACCCCTGCAAAAACAAGCCTGTTGCCCCCTGCTTCCAAGCCCTGGTCGCCACCCCTTTGCTGCTTCCTTGGCCGCCGTCGAAACTCTGCCCCGCCTCACCATCGACAGAGAAGAAGACCCATCCTGCCAAACCCTTGCCGCAGCCCTATTCTTCTCTAAAGAAAAACTGCAGCTGCTGCAATCGCAGGGGAATAAGTCCAGCTGCAAGGAGGAGAGGAGGAAAAAGAGAGGTAGCTCCCCGTCACCCCTCTTACCACGTCGCTGCTGTTGCTACACATCCGTTTTCATTGCCCCCTTCGAACAGAAACTTTTGTGTGTGGACAGATCATGTTTTAATCAATTTTTGACGGTGGAATTGATCTACATCTTGTGTCAAGATCATCACCACGTACACATTTGATCCCAGCACCGTTGTTCATCATAAAACCCCATGAAAGTCCATTAAAACATGCAAGAACACGTACAAACTGGTTTTATAAAACTGCACAATAGGAGCTTGTGCACTCAAGAAAAATAGGAGTTGGGATAAGAACTTACCGTATGCAGAGTTCTCCTACAATAACAGTTATCAGGCTAGTATGAAGATGTCACCATTTGAGGCGTTGTATGGGAGGAAGTGCCGAGCTACACTATTTTGGAACCAAACTGGGGAAAGTAAAGTGTTTGGGCCTGAGGTACTACAAGAAGCCGAGGCGAAAGTGAAGGAAATCCGCAACATCTTGAGGATAGCCCAGACCCGACAAAAGAGCTATGCCGCTGTACGTAGAAGAGAGCTTGTTTTCAACGTGGGGGACTATGTTTATCTCAAGGTGTCCCCTATCCGAGGGCTTCGCCGGTTCAAGGTGAAAGGGAAGCTATCACCTCG
This sequence comes from Neostapfia colusana, assembly GCA_030760725.1. NCBI lineage: Eukaryota > Viridiplantae > Streptophyta > Magnoliopsida > Poales > Poaceae > Neostapfia > Neostapfia colusana. Next base: position 27,703,040 of record JASWHV010000011.1, read on the forward strand.
ATACTTCGGACCCTTCCAGATTCTGGAGAGGAAAGGCGAAGTGGCATATCAGCTAGAACTACCGGCTTGCCTATTAGATGTGCACGATGTATTCCATGTGTCACAACTCAAGAAATGTTTAAGAACACCGGAAGAGATGTTACCCATGAATGAGGTGGACGTACGAGAGGACCTTTCATATGCCGAGCAACCGGTCAAGATCCTGGAGACAATGGAACGCCTCACAAGAAATAAAAGGATCCGAATGTGCAATGTGCAATGGAAGCATCACTCGGAAGCAGAAGCCACATGGGAGCGAGAAGACGAGCACAAGGCACAGTTTCCGGATTTATTTTCCTAAGGTCATCAATCTCGAGGACGAGATTTCTTTTAAGGGGGTAGAGTTGTAACACCCCAAAACCTGTTAAAGAGGGGAATTTAAAATTTTTGGACGTAATTCATGTGGTGAAACAATTCAAACTCAAACTGGAATTCAAATTTGAATCAAAACAGAAAAGAAAAAGGAAAAAGAAAAAGAAAAACGGCCAGTGGGCTGAAACCTACCTCAGCCGGCCCAACAGCCCTCGGCTGTTTCCCCCTCCCTCTCTCTCTCTCTGACGCGCGGGGCCCGCATGTCATCTTCTTCCCCTCCTCCCCCGCGCGCCCCCAACTGCCCTGATCTTCCCGCGCCGATCGCTGCTGCTCCAACCGATTTCCACGCTCGATCTTTGGCAAGGCGCTACTGCATATCTAAACCGACCCCCGCCGCCTCTCCTCGTGCATTTAAACAAAAGAAAACTCACCGGTTTCCCCATGCCCGCTCCATCTTTCTCTCCGGTGAGAACCGAGGCATCCTCGGCTGTTTTCTTTCGATTCTCGTCCGGTTTCTCTGATCCAACGAGCTAGTCGTGTTCCACCGCCGCCGGGGAGCCCTGCAGGTGAAGGAAGCGACGAGTCTTGCGCCCTAGCACCGGTTTCGATGAGCACCGAGGAGCAGTTCCGACCACCGTTGTCGCAGAGCCGAATTCCGACCTCCCCAAGCCCGAGAAACCCCTAGGAGTAGCTTCCCATACCCCTCCGCAGTCGATCCGTGTGAAAAACCGCAAGTTTTAGCGTGTAGCGGCAAGAAACCGAAGCTGCGCCGGCGAGATCACCGCCCTCGCCGCCGCTCGCGCGGGCTGGCTCCGGCCAGGGCGACGTGGCCCCCTGAGGCCCGCCTATTTTAAATCGTGCCGTCCGTTTTAAATCCAACGGCCCACATCAGCCTCGCATATTAAACCCCAGGAAACTTACGCGCTACCCCCTTGGGTTCTGAGGAAAACGGATCTAGCCCCGGAAAACTTCTGATCTAGCCCCTGGACCCTCGGGAATTTATGCAAACCCGTTTAATCATCAGTTTTAGCCCCTGGACTTAATAAAAATTAGAAAAACCTCTCTGTTTTGTGTAATTAGGCCCCTGGAAAATTTAGGAAATAGTAAAATAGACCCTGCAGTAGGGTGGATTTGCACTTCAGACCCTATAGGATATTAAATTCAGAAATTTGAACATATGAGTAGAATTTAAATTCAAATGGTGATGTAAACACATGTGCAAATACAAATTTAATTTTTCCTTGCACTTGGAAAACATTTAGAATGAGTTGAGAACTGATTTTAGGCTGAAATGAAATCTGACTAAGTGCTGTTTATTTTTACTATTGCTGGAAATTTATTTTTAGGCTAGAAAATAATTCTGAAAATGGATAAAATAAATTTAATTTGATCCCGATCAGAGAGGAAGTCCAAAGATATTTTATTGTACATTTTAGATCAGAACATATTCTGTTTAAGTGATATGTCTGGCTATTTTAATATTAAAGTTCACTTTTAGGCATAGAAAATAAATCTGAAAATATAGGAAAATAGCATGCATAATTAGAAAATGCTAAATGAGGTCTCCAAATCCAAATCTTCAAATTAAGGTTTTGTAGAAGATCTGAAAACCTATTTGGAGTAGGAAGTTATCTCTTATACAAATTCTGTGTCTAAAAAGTGTATTATTCAACATAGAAGATTTGTTCAAATTGGAAATTCAAATATAGTGTGCACTTAGAAATCTGAATATTAAAGCTTGAAATAATATATATGTTTAGTAGTGCATGTATTCTAAGAATCAACATATCTAGGGTAAACACAACACTTAAATAGGTGTATGACTTTCATGTGTATGCATGTGTGGTTTGTATGAGTGGAAATGTGGACTATGGCTTATGGAATGTTGTTTCTTTTGCTATGTGTATTGGCATGAGTAGAACCAGCCCTAGAGCAGGTTCTCACCTTTCAAGATCAAAACTTTCCATTCCCAGAGCAGCAGGAAGAAGGCAAGTGTCCTTGACCACTTTGATCCTATACTAGGATGTGTAGTTAGAACTTAATTAATTGCGTTGTCAGTTTGTAATATGGTGCCCAAGCTAGGAAGTTTCACTAGATTTTCATTATCTTACTTCCTTGTAGCCTGGGTTGGAATTTATTTTATTATGTCTTTCATTCATATTACTTAATGCTTAGCCATGCTTAGAATGGGATAAGTGGGATATGAGATCATCAACTTGTTTACCTTTCTCTTGAATGAGATATTATGAATCATGTAGAGGTAGGGATCGAGGCAAGTTGGATGATTTGGTTGGTGATGTGTGCACGAGACTCGGGTTTGTGTTTAGTGCTTGCCTGGATCCTAAGGACCGGTTCATGGAGCATGTAACCTAGCTTTACCGTGCCAACCACATGCTGAGATGGGGCAGCTTGGCCAATTAATTAGGTGCATCTCCGGCGTAGTATGGTTGTTTGGATGGTGCGGGGAATAGGTGTCAGCTGGACTACCATATGAACCGCAAGGCTCAAGAGGGGGCCACTGCAGCGGGGTTGGAGCCTCTTGTATGCTCTTAGGGGTGAAACCTCAGTGGGCTCACACTCGTCGGGAATCCCTTTGTAAAGGCCTCGTAGTGTTCTCCTGGCTACACACCTCAGAAGTGTGAACGTGGTTCACGGCTACTGGCATAATAGAGGTTCTTTTAGTCCACCCGGCAACGGGGGATGAAATCACTACATGTGGGTACAGTGGTGCAAACTCTGCAGAGTCAAAACTGTCATGACAGCCGTGCTCACGGTCAAGAGCGGCTTGGACTTATTCATGATTAGAGGATGATGAATTGGGAAGTTGAGGATGTTAAGCGGGAAGCTTAACATTGGAGATGAGACTATGTTCACTTGATATTGATGATGGGTTGAGGGATTGGGACCATTTCACCTGTGTAGTAATGTAGGTGCTTAATAAGCTAAGGTGACAGGTATTAATTGCGTAGTGCTTCAACCATGAGTTCAATCTCTCCTTGCTCTAGCCATGCATGACATAACTTTCTCACACTTGCTGAGTACCAACGGTACTCAAGCTTGCTTTTCTGTTGGTTTAAATTGCGGCTCAGGTCAAGGGGATGACGTGGTGTTCAATGACCAAGACTTCGTACCGGAAGAAGGATTCTAGGTTCACGGAGTCCCCCGGGCAACGCCTGTGATGGAGCCCACAAGATTTATATTCCGCTGCTGTTTTATTTACATGTTATGAAGATATTATCGTCCATCGAGACATTATGCTATGTAAGACTTATTTATATCCGAACACTTGGCTTGTAATAAACTGATGCTTCACTATTTGTCATCACATGTATGAGAGAATGATCCTGGCATACATGTGATATTCACCTGGTTGGTCTTTGGACAAACCGGGTGTGACACCCTGGCACCCCAATCGATCGAGAAAATGGTCAGGAAGCATCAGTGGACCTTAGGAAAGGTCGACATGAGCTCCACGGAGCTCGGAAAGGGCTGTGTTGGGCTGTCATCGTGTGACCTAGGCCGGAAATCGGGATTTTTACTAAAACTCGAAGAACAGTGGTTTCCATCAACGGTTCTTCGTGGTTCCTGCTCCTATGGACTCGTACGGGCACCTAGAAGTGATCCCCTCCACGAGAGGATGAGTGGTGCAGTGTGGATTACGAATTTCGCGGATCGGTTCCGACTCCACTTTTGCACACCGTCGCAAAAACATGAAATTCCGGCGTGAGCAGTCTATGTCATGCCGCCGGAGCTTGCGGAAATGGAAGAGGGACTGAAGGCGAACTTCTTTGCTGTTCACAGCTCGGCGAACGGTAGGCTGTGGTGGACGGACGGATCGCTCCCGCGGTGGTGGCTCGAGCTGAACCGGCAGAGAAAAGATCGTCGCGGTGGAGCTCGGGGAGGGCTGCTCCGGGCCTGGAACTGGCGCGATGGTGTCCAGGAAGCCTTGGCGCACCGGGTGCTGGTATCGCCGGGAGGATCACTTGATCGGCCGGGTGATGAGGGACCGAGAGTTCAACCGAGCGGCGAGGAGTTTCAGCTTTCTGGGTGGAAACGCGACGAGGCAGTGGTGAAATGCACCGGTGACCGCTCGGGCGCGTAGATAAAGGCCCCGAGAGTCGGTTCCGCGGCTGAGATCGGCAAGCAGCTGGTGGCCTCGCCGTTTCTTCGCCGTGGTGGCAGCTCGGTTCAGCGCAAGAACCCGAGTGCAGAGTTCAGTCGGCTGAGTTCTCTTCAGTGGCTGACAAGTGGGTCCCACTCTCACTTTTAACCCCTGAAATTAACTCCATATCACTGTTGTAAACAGTAAGCCCTAAAATGCCCATGGTGATTTGAATCATTCATCCCTGAGCCATTTGAATTGGTTAGAATTCAAATTGGGTTTGGTTTGACTAATTTTCAGCACATGTTCAGTTTGAAATTCAAATAAAGTTTGAATTTGCTACACTTAGCTCATGTCAAGATCAACTCCAAATGGAGTGAAAATTGGGGTGTGAGCTCACAAAAATGTGCTGGGTATGAATATGTTTCCCACTTTTGAATTCATGGGGTAAAAACAGTTTGAATTTGAATTTGAGTTCAAACTACCCTCTTTCTAGCTATACCCAAAAATACCTCAAAAAGGTTTTGAATTTGGGTGAAACTTGGCATGGACATCCCTAGCAAGGTGTAGGAGTTTTCATATGCCCAGCCCCTAGGTGATGCATGTGGGAAATACCACTTTTGCAATTTGTGAGTATATTCTCTAATGAGCATGTTGATAATGGTTCATTGCTCTTCAAATGTGTTCATCAACTTTCTTCAAATGAGGTGTGTTGTGTGGTGATGAACACTTTAAACATGTGTCATAAACTGAGGCCTTTACAACTCAATGTCTCACTCATAAATATCTAACTTATTCTTGCAGCGGAAGACTTTAAACGACAGCGGAAAATGGCTAAGACAGAAGGCTCCAACTTCAACTCCACAGGCATGTTGACGGTAGTGCGCATGCCTAGTACTCCACATGTTCCTAGAACTACTATTCTCCTGTAGCTGATGTATATGTGGTAATGCAAGGGTGAGTACATGTCGTACAAAGCAAGTGCAGGAAAAGTATGACATGTAGCTTACAACAAGGTAGGTAATAAAAAGGCTCAATCGCATCATAACCAAATTAATCATCAACATTCCTTCATCATAATCCACCATCTATCGTGGCTCAACCAGCTATTAATCTTTCTCAAGTTCATCTCATACTCATAATGATTCATAACCATTTATTTTTCATATAACCGAAACCAAACTCATTGTCATGACCCAAAACAGTCCCAAAACCAATACCAATGACCATAACCATATCGAATAAACATCCCAAGTTTTGCCTCTAATCATGGAAGTTGGTCAGGTGCTTGTGACCGGAAGCACGACTATCATGATAGTTTTACACTCTGCAGAGGTGGCACCACTTTACCACAAGTTCCTGATTCCGTCACCCATTGGCGACTACAGAAACCCCAATTATACCAGTACACAACCGTCGGTGTATGGCCAAGAGATCACAAAATTGCCTTTACAAAGGGGCTACTATATGTACGGACCCACTGAGGTTTCACCGGCAGGCTCGAATCACCATTCTCCCACCCATAGGCCCCCTCTAGTGCCATGCAGTTCCCAGGGCAGTCCTCGTCGACTCCCATTCCCCGTGCCATCCAATGGTCCATATCAAACTAGCAACACACCTAATTAACCGGCTAAGCCGCACCCATACTTGGCATTGTGGTGGCACTGTTTTCCTGACATGTGCTCGCATGAACCGGTCCTTAGATCTACGACAAGTAAACCACCATCTCATTCAGCAACATCCACGAACCAGTCTTAGCTAGATCTCCCTGACTCCAGGCTCATTAACATCAGCAAGTTCTCATCTTCATTATTCATATGAGTGCAGTAGCTAACAATGTTTTAATTCAGCTTCCTGTAACCCGTAAATTAAACGAAGCAAAAAGGAAAAACGACCATACCCGACTCCTCAACATTCCCGGTGACAAGGATGGTAAACAAAACTAGTAAACTCCTATAAAAGGGTGTCCCATCAAGTTGACTCAAGCACACGAGTTTTCGCAAACAAAACAGTTTCAAAATATGGGATCAATATTGTCAAGAGGCACTTGCCTTGCTCCCGTGGTTCGTGTTGCTCAAGCGTCTCGAAATCTTGGTTCTATAGTTCCTCATAGACGGCATCTTGAGCTTGTCCTTCTACTCACGACCACGCACATACAATATTTACAGCAATCAATCATCATACACAAACTTTACTCAAGATGCAATGTGGTAGATGAATGCAAATCCTATAGTGCAGTTTTATAGAACCAGTTTGTATGTGTTCTTGCATGTTTTAATAGGATTTCATGGGATTTTATGATGAACACGGGTGTAGGGATCAAGTGTGGACGTGGTGATGATGTTCACTCAAGATCTAGATCAATTCCACCTTCAAAAATCGATCAAAATTCAATCTGTCCACACGAAAAAGTTTCTGCTCGAAGGGTGCAAAGAAAACGGATGCGTAGAAACAGAGGCGATGTCGTAAGATGGGTAATGAAGACCTACCTCACTTCCTCCTCATGGCAGGGCCTTTATCCTTGCAACGGCAGTAGCGGAGGATTTTTCTATGGGAAATTTTGGTAAGACAGATCGTCGGGCTTCTTCTCCAGCGACAGCGAGGCGTGGCGGGTCTCAACGGCAGGGCTTGATGACGGGGCTCGACTGCGGGGCTCGACGGCGGGGCTCGACGACGGGGCTCGACGATGGGTCTCGACGGCGGCGCTTGTTGGCGGGGCTCACCGACGACCAAACTCCGTCAGGGGGGTGGCCAACTCGGCAAGTTGAAGGATACAGGGACAACTCGGCGACTTTGGGGGGGAAGGGGGCTGCGGCCAAGGGGGGCGCTGGGGGTTGTATTTATAAGGGGAGAAAAGAAGAGTCCTAGTCCAATAGGAACCCAACAAAAGAGTCCTTGTCCAATTGGGAATCAACCAAAGAGTCCTAGGGGTTTTTCCGTCCTCTAGGGCTGCGGCTACATTAGCGAAAAATCCCCCCCCCCCAAATGTGGGGGAAATTCCCCCTTCGGGAATTGGGGAATTTGGGAAATTTGATGGAAATTTGGGAAATTTGGGAATGGCTTATTTCAGCTATCTTATTTCTATTTCTCTCCACTTCTATGTCCCTTTTTCCATTTCTATATTCCCCTCTCCATTTCTATGTCCCATTCTCCATTTCTATACTCCCTTCTCCATTTATATTGTTATTTTCTCAATTTCTATGGTTCTTTCTCCATTTCTATGGTTCTTTCTACATTTCTATGGTTTTTTCTCCATTTCTAGGGTTCTTTCTCCATTTCTACTTCTTTTCAAATGCTTCTCTACATGAAAAATGTATGCAATGCATGGTAATGAATTTGAGGGTGTTACACAAGACTTAACCGACACTCCTAAACCATGAAGCTCTACATGCAGGGATTAGTAACATAGGAAAAGTAGGATGCAATAAATACACGCCTACATGTTAATTCTTACTTTTAGTTTAATAGCAACAGATTATTATGTCTTAGGCAGCCCTCGCATCGGAAGTCCACAATCAAACAAGAAATGCCTTCCTCCGATATGGTGATGCCCAAAGTGGAATATAATCTTAGTGAGCTCTAAAACTATAGCATACATGGTTGGCAATACAATGAATTTAAGAACTTCACATCAGCAATGATTCATCTCACTTCATCTAGAAATAATTAATACGTCAGAACTCAGTGACCAGTGGTACTCATATAACCACGAGGGATGGTGATTCGAATCAGGACACACCTGGAACACACGACACATACACCCGTCTCGAAAGACTCATACACGAGCTCTTTCTTACGTTGTATGCAGCAACCTTTCACCCATCACTCCAATGTAGAACCAGTTCTGCCGACCCATCAGAAGGGCTACTACACGGAACATGTCGAAGTTGCTCCGCTAGCGGGTTTACACATATGACACCAACCCCCAAAGGACGGCCGTATAAGTTTCAACACGAGAGTACCCGAGTTACATCGGTTTCCTGGACCCTATAATTCCAGTATGCATCCGGTACTGTTCAAACTTGCTCAGCAGGGCGGCATACTCATCGGTCCTTAACCGACATAAACAGAGCTACGGCAACACAGGCCCAACGTCCTGCTGCTCCTACTCTCTGCCCGATCTCATTTTCCATTCCAGTTATTCCATTCTCTAGAATTATACCCCGCTGAACCAACATCCTAAACTCGCGAGTAGCTTCCAACTACCCGACTTGTACCGGATCCTATACAACTTAAGCCTAGCAGAAAACTACACGACGGTAACCTGTTCTACCCTTTAACTCCAAGGGTTTGCGGGTCATGCATCTGGAGTATCAATTACTTTGACCTAATGCACAATACATACTAGACTAACAAAAGTGATACAAAGTAAAATATAACTAAAAAGCTGTTAAATGCAAACCGGGGCTTGCCTTATGTTGCTGCTGGTTTATTTCTACTTTGAAGTCAGGATCTTGTCGACGGTTAAATCCTCAACTTGCTTCTCCGAGTCAAGTTCCTCGTCGACCTCCTCTGTCGTGTTTCCTACCATTATGAATATGCACAGTTTTATGTTGCAAGTAAAGACATTATAAAACAAAAGTTTTTTTATGACTTAAAAAGAGTTCAGATCAACTACAGATCGAGATTTGGGTTTGGCTATGTGCTGGAACAGAGAAAAGAACATTTTTTAGCATTGGAGATTTTGGAATAAAGTTCAAAGGACCATATAATGGATATAAGTATGAAGCTGGACATAATTGGCAGAAAACTGGAAAAGATTATCTCAACTTTCTCTGAAATTTTTATGGTGGTCCATATATCATACAGATGTATGGCTTGCAAAATTTCAGACAAAGTTGATGTAAGATATGGCCTAAAGAATTTTCTTAGCTATTTGACTTCTCTGATTTCCTATGGCAATTATATTGTCTTTTCATGCTCCAAATTTGGTTTTTCAGAAACTTGGGAGTCTCATGAGTCCATAGGACTTGGTTTCACCATTTTTGGAGCTTCCTACACAGAGATATGGATTTTCCAAACTTGGGTCAAAGTCTGAAAATGTCTCTGTTCATTTTTCCCATTTTTCAGAGACATGAAGGATTGACACTACATTTGGCCAAGCAAATAAAGTCCAATGCCTCTAAAAATTTTACTGGAGTTCAAGGATTTTTGGAAAAATGTCCTGCCCAAATTTTGGATTTTTCCAATAAACAGAACTCCTGTAAAAATTCCTACAAGATTTCCATTAATTAATTAATGAACCAAAGGTAAGGGCCTCAGTTTTTGACACATGTTTAAAGTGTTCATCACCACACAACACACCTCATTTGAAGAAAGTTGATGAACACATTTGAAGAGCAAATAACCATTATCAACATGCTCATTAGAGAATAAACTCATAAAATGCAAAAGTGGTATTTCCCACATGCATCATCTAGGGGCTGGGCATATGAAAACTCCTACACCTTGCTAGGAATGTCCATGCCAAGTTTCACCCAAATTCAAAACATTTTTGAGGTACTTTTGGGTATAGCTAGAAAGAGGGTAGTTTGAACTTGAATTTAAATTCAAACTGTTTTCATCCCATGAATTCAAAAATGGGAGGCATATTCTTACTCAGCACATTTTTGTGAGCTCACACACCAATTTTCACTCCATTCGTAGTTGAGCTTGACATGAGCTAAGTATAGAAAATTAAAACCTTATTTGAATTTCAAACTACATGTGTGCTGAAATTTAGTCAAACCCAAACCAATTTGTATTCTACTCCATTCAAATGGCCCAGGGGCAGATAATTCAAATACTTGAGGTTAATTTGGTCTCTACTGTTTAGAGCAGTAGAGCAAAGTTAATTTCAGAGGTTAAAACTCTGGGTGGGACCCACATGTCAGCCACTGAATCAAATTGAACCGACTGAAGAACAGAACACTCGGTTCTCGGGTGCAGCCCGAGCGCGCCACCGAGGGGCTGGTCGGCGCCAGCTCCTGCTGCATTTCCCCGCGCTGGAGGCCAGCTGCTCGGACTCCTTATCCTTCGCGGCGTGCTCCCGTTATATATTCCCCGAGCCCCTGCGCGATCAGTCTGTTCCACAAGGAGCTCCACCGCAACCAGCCGCCCCCTCGATCCTGCTCGTGATCAGGCCTAGTACTCGCAAGCCCAGCCTCCTCTGCAGAAAAACGGCACCGGGAGCTCATAAGCAACATCCTAGAACCCGTGTTGGCCAGTGAGCAGGCGCCCTCGAGCTACACCGGACATCTTCTCTGGCGGACGAAACGTCGCCGCTGTTCGGGCTCTCGTGGGCAGCTCGGTGCAGCCGTTGTCACGCCCACTTCTCTACAAAAGAAAGGTGCGTTATTGTATGTATATGGAGTAGCCAAAAGCCGTTTGGCAATTGATAAACCATCGGTTGAGAATTTCCAAGTTTACTGCCAGCCAGTTCATATGAGCCAGCTCACCTCCAAGTGAAATTCGGACTCCACACGCTAGGGTTGGTCAGGCCGGTTGTCCAGTAGGTTCTACACGTACTAGTGCGCACGCTCGAGAAGGAAGTAAGGAAAACCATTGAGGATCGGCTGTGTTATGGCCATTTTCCTCACCACCGTTTGCAAAGTACCTCGGCTCACCGTCGAGGGTATGGTTGCCGGCGTTGCTAGCTTCCACAAAGCCCCGGTTCGTGTTCCTCGTGCTCCACTGATGCTCTCCGAACGATTTCCAGTCGATTTGGTGCATGGTAGAGCAAAACCGACCTCACCAGAACCCTAGTCGGTGCTGTCACCGGTGTGCACGGGTTTCCAGCCATCGCCGGTGGGCGGCGAGCCCACAGTCGAGTTCAGGAGGTCAGGAAAGGGGCAGGCGGCGAGTTTCGGGCCAGGGGGGGCGGGAGCTCGATTCCGGCGAGTCTCGCCGGAGACCGCCGCCGCCGAATATTTGACGCGAGGAGGGAGATGAAACACTGTATGTGGGGCCCACGGGCAGAAGTTTAAACTTTTCTTCGATTTTCAGTTTTAGTTCAAACTTCAAACTCACATAACTTTGGCTAGGAAGCTCCAAATCGATTGAACCAAATTTTAATGGATTCAGCTCTCTGAGTACTTTCCAGCAAACCAAGTTTCACTTCATGAAAATCCTTATTTCTCCAGAATTAATTCTTCAAAATTTAAACTGTTTGGAATTTTAACTGGAGAATCCTTTGGAGGAAAATTCTGAAATTTTGCTGGGATGTTCTCCAAAATATCCCTGAACTGCCATAACAATTTCAGATCCGTATGAGCTCATTTGATCCACCTAATGGTGTGATTAATGAAACTGTTCCAGAGAAAATAGAAAATGTTCAGAAACATTTCTCAGAATTTCTCTGAAATTGTTCAGATCATATCTTTAGCTAGGAACCTTCAAATTAAGTGAGACCAATTCCATTAGAACCATATGAAAATCTAGTTTTCAGAATGTCATGGCTTGTTCCATGAAAAACCCTAGAACACCCTAAAGCCTCCAATTATGGTCAAGTACATAATTATTTGTGGAGAGCTCAAATGAGCTTTACTGCAACTAAAACTTGGCGAAGTCTCTGTTTAGGTTGTATCCCAACCAAAGTAAAAATTTCAGAGTCATTGAGTCTGTCTAGTGGAACTTATATCCTTCACCAGTTTAAAAGTCCATTCAAATGCATTTAAATTAATACATGTACTTGTTACCTCATGTAGTCGCTAAGGTCAACCGAGTAAATATCACATGTATGCCAGGATCATTTTCTCATACATGTGATGACAAATAGTGAAGCATCATTTATTACAAGCCAGGTGTCGAATATAAATATGTCTTACAAAGCATACGTCTCGATGGACGATAATAAGTTCATAACATGTAAATAAACTAGCAGCGGAATATTATTCTTGTGGGCTCCGTCACAGGCGTTGCCCGGGGGACTCCATGAACCTAGAATCCTTCTTCAGGTCCGAAGTCTTGGTCATTGAACACCACATCATCCCCTTGACCTGAGCAGCAATTTAAACCAACAAATATGCAAGTTTGAGTACCGTTGGTACTCAGCAGTGTGGGAAAGTTATGTCATGCATGGCTAGAACAAGGAGAGGTTGAACTCATGGTTAAAGCACTACACAATTAATACCTATCACCTTAGCTTATTAAGCACCTACATTACTACATAGGTGAAATGGTCCCAATCTCCCAACCCATCATCATAATCAAATAACCATAACATCATTTCCAATGTTAAGCTCCCCGCTTAACATCCACAACTTCCAAAGTCATCATCCTCTAATCATGAATAAGTCCAAGCCGCTCTTGACCGTGAGCACAGCTGTCATGACAGTTTTGACTCTGCAGAGTTTGCACCACTGTACCCACATGTAATGATTTCATCCCCCGTTGCCGGATGGACTAAAAGAACCTGCATTATGCCAGTGGCCACGAACCACATTCACACTTCCCAGGTGTGTAGCTAGGAGATCATTACGAAGCCTTTACAAAGGGATTCCCGATGAGCGTGGGCCCACTGAGGTTTCACCCCTAACAGCATACAAGAGGCTCCAACCCCGCTGCAGTGGCCCCCTCTTGAGCCTTGCGGTTCATATGGTAGTCCAGATGACACCTATTCCCCGCACCATCCAACACACCCATACTACGCCGGGGATACACCTAATTAATTGGCCAAGCTGCCCCATCTCAGCATGTGGTTGGCACAGTAAAGCAAGGTTACATGCTCCATGAACTGGTCCTTAGGATCCAGGCAAGTACTAAACACAAACCCGAGTCTCGTGCACCCAGCATCAACCAAATCATCCAAGTTGCCTCGATCCCTACCTCTACATAACTCATAACATCTCATTCAAGAGTAAGGTCAATAAATTGATGATCTCATATCCCAATTATCCTATTCTAAGCATGGCTAAGCATAAGCATATAAACAAATGACATGATAAAATAACTCCCAACCCAAGCTACAAGGAAACAAGATAATACAATTCTACGGAAACTTCCTAGCATGGGTTTCATATTACAATTGACAATGCAAATAATTCTACCTACACATCCTAGCATAGGATCAAAGTGGTCAAGGACACTTGCCTTCTTCCTGCTGCTCTGGGAATGGAAAGTCCTGGTCTTGGAAGGGGAGAACTTGCTCAGGGGCAGGTTCTATTCATGCCAATACACATAGCAAAAGAAAACAACAATCCATAAGACATAGTTCACACTTTCACTTCATACAAACCACACATACATATCTATGAAAGTCATTCATATTTCTAAGTGTAGTGGTTACACCACATGTGTTGATTTTTTGCCTACATTCACCTTTAAACATATGTATATTATTTCTAACTTCTATGTTCAGATTTCTATTTGCACACTATATATGAAGTTCCAATTTGAACAAATTCTTTATATTTAATTATTACATTTCTTACAACAAAGTTTGTATAAAAGGTATTTTCCTACTCCAAATAGGTTTTCAGATCTTCTACCAAATCCTAAACCGAAGTTTTTGGATTTGGAGACTTCATTTATCATTTTCTAATTATGCATACCTATTTTCCTATATTTTTCAGATTTATTTTCTATGCCTAAAGGTGAGTTTTATTATGAAAATAGTAAGACACCTCATCTAAACAGAATAGGTTCTGATCTAAAATGTTCAATAATATATCTTTGAACTTCCTCTATGATGTGGAATAATTTTAAATTTATTTTACTAGTTTTTAGAATTATTTCCTAGCCTAAAATATTTTTCTAGAACTAATAAATATGAATATCATTTAGACAGAATTCATTTCAGCCAAAAATCTATTTCTAACTCATTCTAAAGTTTTCCAAGTGCTAGTGGAGTTTAAATTTGAATTTACAATGTGTTTGCCTCACCTTTTAAATTTAAATCCTAATCACATATTCAAATTTCTGAATTTAATATTATATAGGGTTAAAAAGGTAAATTCACCCTACTACAGGGTCTAATTTATTATTTTATAAATTTCCAGGGGTCTAACTACACATATCAGAGGGGTTTTCCTAATTTTTATTAAGTCAAGTGGCTAAAACTGATTTTTAAATGAATTTACCCGAATTTCTGAAGTTCCAGGGGCTAGATAAGAAGTTTCCGGGGCTAGCTCGTGTTTTCCAAAATCCCCAGGGGGGTAGCGCGTAAGAATGCCAGCCTTTATAACGCGGGGCTGATGTGAACCGTCCGATTTAAAATAGACGGCTGAGATTATAACGCGAAGCGGTACGGGTTGGATCTAATAGGAACCGCACGATTTAAAATGGACGAGCCTCAGTGGGCCACGTCGCCCTGGCCGTGCGCGGGCGGCGCTGCCCAGCGGCGCGCGGCGGCGGGAGGCGGCAATCTCGCCGGAGATCTTTGGATCTTCGTCTATACCTCCTAAAACTAGGATTTCATGGCATAGAACGGTAGAGGGGAGGTCGGGGATCTCACCTCACGGTTTTTCTTGAGCTCGGAGGTCTTGGAAGACGGTCGGCGGCGAGGTCCGAGATGAAATAGCGGTGGTGCTCGCCGGAGCTGCATCTAGGGTGCAAAACACCAAGTTTTCTGCACCTGCGTGATTCCCGAGAGGCTGTGGAACATGATCGGCGCGTTAGATCAGAAAACCCGAGCAAGGATCGAGAGAAAACTGTGATCGGAGCTTCGGTCCTCACCGGAGAGAAAATTGGAGTGCGCTGGGGAATTCGGCGAGTTTCTGTGCGGGAATTTCACGAGGGGAGGCGGCGGAGGATCGACTGGGTTATATAGCAGCGTCCGGGGCCGAAGATCGGGTTGTTGGCGCAGTTTTTCGGAGGTTGTTTGGATTCGGGAGAGAGGAGAGTCCCGGGGTCGGCCGAGCACGCGAGAGGTGGGGGATGACATGCGGGCCCTCCTTGTCAGTGAGAGGAAGAGAGGGGTGCGGGTTCGGGGCTGGCGCGGGGAAGTAGTGGGCCGGCTGGTGGGTTTCGGCCCACAGGCCGGTGGGATTTTTCTTTTTATTTTCCTTTTCTTTTCTGTTTTGATTTGAATTTGAATTCCAATTTGAATTTGAATTTTTGCACCACATGCAATACGTCCAAAAAAAATTCTAAATTCCCCTCTTACCATGTTTTGGGGTGTTACAGTGTAAATCGATTATAATCGCCGTCCCTCGCGGTCAGTGAGTACCACTTGTTCACTTTACCGTGACGTAGAAAGAACAGGCTAGATATATGTTAAAATGTTGCTGATTGAAAGATGAACTTTGATTGTTAATGACTGGCTGTAGTCTAGAGCTAACTAAAGTTCTTTTCAACTGTGGGCAAAGTACATGAGAGAAATGTGTTTCTTGTTTGATTGCGGCTCTCTCATGTGCCTTAGCATAAGGTTCTCCACAACCTGCTGCTAAAATTTGAAAGTAAGGTTCCACTAATTAGGCGAGTCCTTGCAACTTGTTTTATCTCCTGTACCTATCACCCTTCATTTAGAAGTTCCATGTTTAGGAGAGACGGGTCAGTCTTGCTGAGCCTTCGTGCTCAATGCTTGTGTTTGAAGCTTTTGCAGGGTTCTATGAGGAAGGGACTCCCGAGGAGGAGACAGAACCCCCGGAGGTAACCCCGTCGAGTGGGAGTCATGCACGCCACCGTGTTAGAGTGTGTGCGTGCTAACGGGGACACGTTCACGGGCTGAACGTGAACTTGATGCGTAGTCTACGCCCGTGAGTGTAGACTGAACATATTTTGTTGTAAAAATATTCATAAACCTCTTTATGTAATAAAACTTTGCTTCCGCTTTGTACCTTTGATGTGTGTTAATCAGTGTTGTGCAACGCAGCACCCATCAGCGTGATCCTTGCTCGACAAGACCGTATGGGTCGTGTCAGCGTTGGCATCATAGCTCACTTGAGGTTTAACGCACTAAAAGGGTCAACTTTTTCAAAAATCCAGTGAGGAACGAGTTAGTAGCCCATATAAGGATGTTATTAGTGTATAAAAAGTGGCATACTAACCTAATTGACTATGTTGGAAAATCGTGCATCTCGTGATGTTTATGTCTTGGGGGTGCACGTAAGCGCTGTCCACCAGTGCACACAAGATGAAGGGTGGCAGGTAACCCGACCCGCTTTAATATCCTCTACGACTCTTCATGTCGTTTGGGGTATTCGAGCAACGTCTGTCCCTAGCGTGCGTGGTGCAATTTGGGAGACCCCATCATGTGGTCAGTAACGTGAACACGTAGCTCAAGGCGTGTTTGGCTTGAGAACATTCGGGCGAGTAATGACGGCCGGGTGTACGAACTGTATGGATACCGGGCTCGGTGTGCAGCCGAGTCTGACGATTGTGTGAGTTATTTGCAGGTAGTATAACCACGAAACGGTAGACGTGTAGCATCCGTGTGCGAGTGACGTTTAGTGCCACTGAACTAACGAAGCCGGCTAAGTCCGGTATAGGTTTTTCTTTGCGAGGATGTAGTACCGACATGATCTTGTGACGCATCGACGTCACACCCCATTAAATAGACAACTTCATTGAAAAACTTGAAAGTTTTGATCCAGAGCACTAAAACTTGATGTAACTCCTTCCCCTAATCAGGATATTCAAAGTAAACAAGTTTTCAACTTATAGGATACTAAGGACAGAGTCCACTTTTTTCAGCTGATAGAAGGCTGAAGTTAATCAGAGGTTAGAGGTTGAGTTTTTTCGAGGTTGGGTTCATATGATACATTTCTGGGAAGATTTGGAAGACTTTACAACTTTTCTGTTGAGGTACAGAGGTGTTTCATCCCTTAACCAATTGAAAAATGCAGTAGAGTTGAAACTGTCCAGAAAACAGGGCAGAGCAAACGCTCTCTGTAAACTCTCTGTAAATTTAGCATAACTTCCTGCATAAAAGTCTAAAAACAAAAAATGAGGTAGTTATGGAAAGTTCATGAGATGGTTACAATTTTGTAACAGAAGATTTTGTCAGATTGGCGGTAGAATTAACTGGAATTCTTGGATCAAATCAGTACCTAAAGCAGGGAGGTGCTGTCCAATTTTCTCCAGAAATGCTATCAACTTCAACATCTCATAACTTTTGAACCAGGACAGACATTAGGCCAAGCAAATACTTTATGGAAAGCTATTGAAGTTAGCTTTAACTTTGATGTTGAGCTCAAGAGTTGTTTTTGCTTTTAGCATGGCCTAAATCAGGTTGAAATGGAAACTGGTCAGGGCTGTCATGTTGGACAGCAGATCAGCAGTCAAATTTGTTTAAATCTGAACTATGTTTCCAAGTTTTATGGGTTCAATGACATGTTTTGTTATAAATCAATAGTTTACTGTTCAAATAAATATTTGACATTTCTCAAATATATTTTTACAGATGACAGCGGATAGACAGTGGGAGAACGGGTGGGTGGAGTCTCACTGTTCTCACCACAGCGGTTATCCGGAAGTGTTGAGGCAGATGCTTCAATACTTCGGATACAACCAGATGCTGCAGTACTTCACCAAGGAATAAGGTGAGGAGGGGAACAAGACCTTGTCGAGGTTCCTGCAGGACCTACACCACCCGCGTGGGCACCATTCACCGTCACGGTGAGAGGTAGACAACCCGAGGGAATGTGGCAAGTGGAAGCCCGTGACACCATGTCACGTTTCTGCCAGCTACACGTGAGAGCGATGGAGGGTACTCCATATGCGCTCGTTCCGGTGGAAGGACGGGCTCATCATGTGTGGGAAGGGAGGTACCAGGAGGCAACCGATCCGGGTTGCCCAAGGTACAGCCCTGCAGAGGCGAACCTCAGCCTCCAGATGAGGGCGGGAAAGGCCGTGATTGACAGCCAAGCTGTTCATACGGAGCATCTCGCCGCAAAGCTCAAGGAGAGCACAAGCCATGGAGACCATTTCGAGAGTGCTCACAGCGCACTCCGCAATGTGCTTGATGTGTACAGGGGTCCCGATCTTCCGAAAGATTCTGATAACTCTCAATTTCGTGGAGACTTGACACAAGTCGATCCGGCTTCCGAACAACATGTTCTGAACCCTGCAACCGCAGCACCACGTCTCCTCAGGTTATCAACCGATATTGCGCGGTTGACCTCGCCAAGAAGGCTAATCCTTGCCTGTGAATTGAAGAACACAAGGAAGAACAAGAAAGAATGCAACCAAATTGCTGAAAGATATGAAGCACTCAAGTTGGGGTCTCACAAACCGATGAACGGCGAAACTGTTCTTGACAGAATAATCTAAGCAAAACCCAGCTGTTTGTGATGGCGGCTAGGGGGTATAAAGGAAGTGTAGGACGACCAGGGGGGTGCTGGGGTCGTGACCTAACCCTAAGACACGTACATAATGGACTTGGACTCGATACAAGACCCAATGGCCCAACTAGGTGATGCAACACCCTGACAGACTCTAAACTTTATATTGTTTCGAAGTTTCCTGTCGACTCCCAGTGAATTTTGACGTGGGGCCAGTGCCATTGGAAATTTTATCCTCTTAGCTTTCCATGCATATGTATAACGTCAAAAATAGAGTCCGTATGCCTCCTGTGCATCCATTTTAAGGTGGACTGCTCCTGGGCCCGAGTTGGACTCGAGTTTGAGTGGGCTCGGCCTCTAACTTCTTGTTGGCGTATTTTCTGGTCCTCCACGCCTCCAAACCCCTCTCCATGTATCTCCATGTCCTCTCCATGGTTCCTAATCATAATTAATCCATTAGGTAACAACATACTCTCAAAATTCACATATAAAGAATTGTTCAGGAACGAGCTCACCTCTAAATTCAATTGTCGTGCTCGAGCTCTAGTAATTGGACCTTGCATGTCTACCATGTGACTGTTGTGTATATCTGCAGGAGTGATGTCCACATCATCCTCCCCCTCTTGCATTGGAGTCGTCCTCGACTCAAGCTCATCTTCTTCTCCCAAATATGGCCTCAAGTCTGAAATGTTAAAGGTGGGACTAACCCCAAACTCGGGAGGCAACTCAAGTTTATATGCATTATCATTAATCTTCTCAAGTATTTTAAAAGGGCCATCAGCTCTAGGCATAAATTTAGACTTTCTCAGTTCTGGAAATCTATCCTTTCTCAAGTGTAACCAAACTAAATCACCCGGTTCAAGTCTAACTTCCTGCCTACCTTTACTACCGGCAATTCTATATTTTTCATTCATCTTTTCAATATTGTGTTTAGTGGTCTCATGAATTTTCAAAATAAAATCAGCACGTTCCTTTGCATCATTATGAGTTCTCTGACTAGTAGGTAAAGGCAAGATATCAATAGGAGCACGAGGATTGAATCCATACACTATCCGAAAAGGACTTACCTTGGTGGTAGAATGTGTTGCCCGATTATATGCAAACTCCACATGTGACAAACATTCTTCCCACATCTTTAAATTTTTCTTCAAAACAGCTCTCAACATGGTGCCCAAAGTGCGGTTCACTACTTCTGTTTGCCGATCAGTTTGTGGGTGACATGTTGTAGAGAACAACAGTTTTGTACCCAACTTGTTCCATAGGGTGCGCCAAAAGTGACTCAAAAATTTAGCATCACGATCTAAAACAATAGTAGAAGGCATACCATGCAAGTGAACAATCTCTTTGAAAAAAAGGTCGGCAATATGTACAGCATCATCACTTTTCTGACACGGTATAAAATGTGCCATCTTAGAAAAACGATCCACCACAACAAAAATGTTGTCCCTCCCCTCTTAGTCCTAGGCAATCCCAAAACAAAGTCCATAGAGATATCGGCCCAAGGAATGGAAGGAGTGGGAAGAGGCATGTATAAACCATGTGGATTCAAACGGGACTTAGCTTTCTGACATGTGGTGCAGCGAGCCACAAACCGCTCTACATCTCTCCTCATCTTTGGCCAAAAGAAATGTGTGGCCAGAACATCCTCCGTCTTCTTTGGGCCAAAATGGCCCATCAAACCTCCACCATGTGCCTCCTGTAATAAAAAAGACGAATGGCACCAACTGGAATGCATAGGCGGTTAGCTCTAAAAAAGAATCCATCATCCAGTACAAATTTATTCTAGGTTTGACCTTTTCTACAATGCAGCAACACATCTTTAAAATCAGCATCAAGAGCATATTGTTCTTTAATTGATTCAAGTCCAAAAATTCGACAATCAAGTTGGGACAGCATATTATATCGTCTATACAATGCATCAGCGATCAAATTATCCTTCCCTTTCTTATGTTTAATGACATAAGGAAAAGACTCAATAAATTCAATCCATTTTGCATGTCTACGATTCAGATTATTTTGAGAACGAATATGCTTTAGCGATTCATGATCAGAATGAATAACAAATTCTTTAGGCAATAAATAATGACGCCATGTCTCTAAGCATCGTACGAGAGCACAAAATTCTTTATCATATGTGGAGTAATTCAGGACAGGACCATTAAGTTTTTCACTAAAGTATGCAACCGATTTACCACCTTGCAGTAAGACACCACCAATGACAACTCCACTAGCATCACATTCAAGTTCAAAAGTCTTACTAAAATCAGGAAGTTGCAGCAATGGTGCATGTGTAAGCTTGTCCTTCAAGGTGTCAAAGGACTCCTCTTGTGCATTACCCAATGGAACACCACACCTTTCTTAGTCAACTCATGCAATGGGGCAGCAATAGTGCTAAAATCCTTGACGAAACGTCGGTACAAACCTGCAAGACCAAGAAAACTCCTTACCTGTGTGATGGCTTGAGGTATTGGCCAGCTCTTGATCGCTTGAATTTTCATCTCATCCACCTCAATTCCCTGTGGAGTCACAACATAGCCAAGAAAGGAAACTCGATTCATACAAAAGATGCACTTCTCAAGGTTACCAAATAAACGTGCATCTCTCAAAGCAATAAAAACAGCATGTAAATGATCCATATGTTCATCGAATGACTTGCTATAAATCAAGATATCATCAAAGTAAACCACCACAAATTTTCCAATAAAAGCTCTCAAAACCTCATTCATCAAACGCATGCATGTACTTGGTGCATTAGTTAAACCAAAAGGCATCACTAACCACTCATACAACCCAAATTTGGTTTTGAAAGCTGTTTTCCATTCATCTCCCAATTTCATTCTTATTTGGTGGTAACCAATACGCAAGTCAATCTTAGTGAAAATTATAGAACCACACAACTCATCAAGCATGTCGTCTAGCCTAGGAATGGGATGACGATACCTTATAGTAATATTGTTAATGGCTCTACAATCAACACACATATGCCAAGTACCATCTTTCTTAGGAACCAAAAGTACAAGAACAGCACAAGGACTAAGGCTTTCACGTACATACCCACGGTCCAAAAGGTCTTGGACTTGCCGCTGAATTTCCTTAGTCTCCTCGGGGTTGGTCCTATATGCAGCACCGTTTGGCAAAATTGCACCTGGAATCAAATTAATTTGATGTTCACTCCCTCTCAAAGGTGGATGTCCCGGGGGTACCTCAGCTGGAAAAATATCCTCATACTCTTGCAACAAGTTAGTAACTGCTGGAGGCAAAGACCTAGCAATATCATCAATGGAGAACAAAACATGTTTGCACACCAATGCATAGCAGATATCATGATCAGAAATTTCAGCAAGGTCTGATTTTGTAGCAAGCATTACACGACCCTTCAATTTAATTCCCTCAGTCTTAGAACTAGGTGTAGATCTCTCATTATTTGGTGGTAACACAGAATTAATTTTCTTATTTAGAACTACTAGAAATTCCAGCTCTCTCCCTATCAGCTTGTACAATTTCAGCAGGAGTCAAAGGTATCAAAGTAATTTTCTTTCCTTTATGCATAAAAGTATATTTATTACTTCTACCATGGTGCAAAGCATCCTTATCATGTTCCCAAGGTCGACCCAATAAAAGTGAACACGCTTGCATGGGTACCACATCACAATCAACGGAATCAACATATGTACCAATGGAAAACGGAATTCTGCAAGTTTGTGTTACCTTAGCTCTTCCAGAATCATTCAACCATTGAATATAGTACGGATGTGGGTGTGGTCGTGTATTCAAGCTAAGCTTCTTGACCAATTCAGAACTCACCAAGTTGTTGCAGCTTCCTCCATTAATGATGTCACGTGCTCGCCGGTTCTTGATGACAAAGAAAATCTGAAACAAATTATGGCGTTGTAATCTATCAAGTTGTTGTACCTTTGTGTTCAGCACCTGCTGCACAATGATGTTCATGTAGGCTGATGTGTCTTCACTCCCAAAAACATGTCCCTCATCATTGTCCGTGGCAGCTTTATCATCATTGCTGTCTTCGACATCAGAGGTGCTGATGTATCCTCCCTCTTCTGGAGCCACGTATGCCCGCTGACTAGGACAATTTTTTTGCACATGACCAAGACCATGGCAGCGGTGGCACTGAATGCCGGAAGTGCATCCTGTTGAAGCAACGGATGAAGCACTTTTAGCGGGTACCTGCATGGAATTTTTACCCGAATCGGTAGGTCGTGCAGGTGGTGGTTTCGGTGCTGCTGAAACGTTGTTGCTGCCAGAAGGAAGCTTGGCTGCTGGTTTTGGTGAAAGGGCATCAAAACAAAATGACTTGGACACCCCCGAAGATGTTGTCGTGCGTGGAGTGTAGGAGGCACCGCTGCTGCTCTTGTTCTTTTGTTGATGACCCTGTAACTCCTTTTCTGCAAGCATAGCAAGCTGGAACAACTGGTTGACAGTATTAAATTCCTTATAATCAACAATATCTTGTATCTCACGTCTCAACCCCCCATAGAAATGACAAATTTTATCTTCAGTGTCCTCTACTACCCCACATCGTATCATACCCTTTTGAAGCTCCGCATAATAATCTTGGACAGAATTATTTCCCTGCTCTAAGCGCTGCAATTTCTTTCGTAAATCACATTGGTAGGATGGAGGAACGAAATGATTACGCAAAGCTTCTTTTAAACGTTCCCATGTATCAGGTTGTAAGCGTGTGGTACCTAGTTCATTCCACCATATTATAGCAAAATCCTTAAACTCACTAGTGGCTTGTCAAACTCTATGTTGTTCAGGAACAAGGTGGGAATTAAATTTCTGCTCAACCGTCATTTCCCAATCAAGATATGCCTCAGCATCATAAGCAACAGAAAATGAAGGTATGGAAAATTTAACTTTAGCAAAAGGGTCTTCAAGAGGGCGGTTATTGTTACCACGCATGTTGTTTCCTACCATACCATGAGTGTAGATGTACGTGTTGATGTAGATGTACATTCTGTGCAGCACGTGTATCCACCTCTCCATTGACATCACACAACACGTCTTCTTCTTCTTCAAAGTTGTTGTGGTGGTTAGCATCATGGCTGAATGGTAGGTGGGTCTCCATATCATCAATCCTTCCAACTAGCGAGCTTAAGCGTTTGTCCAACCTCTCAAGGGTGTGGGGTATTCAGCAAGATAATCTTTTACCCCTTGTGCGATTGCTTCCTTGACAGACTTCATCATTTGTTCTATGTAACCCTTCATCTCACTTTTCAAAACACACTCCGTAGGATCAACATGATCTGACATTGTTAGCAAGAATAATATGGAAAATAACAAGATTATCTCTATTAACTACTACGCAATGATGGTGGAACTCACAAAGCAATGGGTCGAGTGTTACCAAGCTCTTACAAGTTTCTTACCACAACAAGGCATAGGATACCTAGACAACGTGATTCAGCGATTGCAAGGGTTAAAAACTTGTGCTGTTCTAAAGGATGAATGTGGAGTTTGGATGGCCACATATATGTGAGTAGCACACAATTCAATAACAGATAGTAATGCTCAATAGATGTCCAAACACTTGTGCTAGTTGCTGGCCTACTCGTGTCTTATCCCGGATGTTATGAACAAGACAGCAAGAAGTATGAATGATAAGGACAATAATTGAGCAGCAACAGTTGCACCACAAGGCAAAATAAAACACCCAGGTTTTGATATTTGTGCTACTTTTCACAAATTTTCTTTTCTATATTTTTTCTTTGATTTTTTTATATCTGCCGTGAAATCAGGAGCACTAATATACACGTCGCACAAATTTTCAGCTCACTTGAAAAAAGAAGATGTGGACAACAGAAATTCAATATGTTTCTTTATGATTATTGTTGAGCATTTAGATGCCAAATAATCAATCTTCCAAAGTGAATCTGGGCAATGTAATTTAACCCAATGCGAAGGTTATGGCTGTTTTAAGACAGCACCACAAGATTATGTTTTTGGTGGAGCTGAATTGGAAACGGTGGTGAGAAAAAATTGAATATGATGGTGACAAAGTGTGGGATGGTGTGCGTATATCAAGGAGGATAAACTCACGTAATATGTGATGAAAACAGAAGAACAAGGATAACCCTAGCACAATGAATAGTTATGGTGATCGATTTGATAACGATTGTGGCAGCTAGGGTTTCGATGGAATGCAGCGGATGGAATAACAAAGTAGGAACAAAACACGATTAAACCAGCAAAAAAACATGAACTAGGACACAAATTCAACACTACGGACTTCAAAACAGAATTGTGCAAAAGGCTAAACCTGGTCTGGGATGGGGAAACCTATGACTATAATTTTTTGGCTTTTTCATGGACGATAGGACGAGTTCAAGATAAACAAAACTAGGGGAAGGCGAACCTGACGGTGCACCCAAAGCTCTGATTACCACTTGATGTGTACAGGGGTCCCGATCTTCCGAAAGGTTCTGATAACTCTCGATTTAGTGGAGACTTGACACAAATCGATCTGGCTTCCGAACAACACGTTCTGAACTCTGCAATCACAGCACCACGTCTCCTCAGGTTATCAACCGATATTGCGCGGTTGACCTCGCCAAGAAGGCTAATCCTTGCCTGCGAATCGAAGAACACAAGCAACAACAAGAAAGAATGCAACCAAATTGCTGAAAGATATGAAGCACTCAAGTTGGGGTGTCACAAACCGATGAACGACGAAACTGTTCTTGACAGAATAATCTAAGCAAAACCCAGCTGTTTGTGACGGCGGCTAGGGGGTATAAAGGAGGTGGAGGACGACCAGGGGGGTGCTGGGGTCGTGACCTAACCCTAAGACACATACATTATGGACTTGGACTCGATACAAGGCCCAATGACCCAACTAGGTGATGCAACACCCTGACAGACTCTAAACTTTATATTGTTTCGAAGTTTCCCATCGACTCCTAGGGAATTTTAACGTCGGGCCAGTTCCTTTGGAAAGTTTATCCTCTCAGCTTTCCGTGCATATGTAGAACGTCAAAAACGGAGTTTGTATGCCTCCTGTGCATCCATTTTAAGGTGCACTGCTCCTGGGCCCGAGTTGGACTCGAGTTTGAGTTGGGCTCGGTCTCTAACTTCTTGTTGGCGTATTTTCTGGTTCTCCACGCCTCCAAACCCCTCTCGATGTATCTCCATGTTCTCTCCATGGTTCCTAATCATAATTAGTCCATTAGGTAGCAACATACTCTCAAAATTCACATATAAAGAATTGTTCAGGAACGAGCTCACCTCTAAATTCAATTGTCATGCTCGAGCTCTAGTAATTGGACCTTGCATGTCTACCATGTGAGTGTTGTGTATATCTGCAGGAGTGATGTCCACATCAGTGCTCCTTCCGACGATCAAGCGACTGAACGAACAACATAATCAGTTGCATCGTCTGAAGAAGGCAAAGAAGAAGAGCCGTGTCGACATCGCGGCGTTGCAAGAACTGGTGCAGACTCTAACCCAGCAGAACGAGGACCTTACTTAAGAGCGAGACGACGCCACTGAGGAAGGGAAAGGCTGGGAGAAGACTACAACCAAGTCATGGACGAGGTGCATGCATTGCAGGACCTCGTACCTCCGGTATTGGGCATACCGGTGGTCTTGGGTCTTCCGGCAATGGGAGAACCCGAGATGGGAGGGGAGGTTGTAGATCCGGAGCCACCAGCAGAGGTACCGGAGGAGGACGACCCGTAGGAGGTCGAGTTCTACTCCGAGTAGGGGGGTTACCGTTGCGAAGTAGGGCAACCAGGATAGTGCAACCCAAACTTTTGTAACCTGTGACATGTCGGTTAGGCAGTAGCGTATGTATAGGTAGTGACGACATGAGCACGACTTCTCGGAGACCGAGAATAATGTATCTTGTATAAAGTTCATGCTTTATCAACATATGTGAATGTTGTGCAAATTATTCATGCGTCGCTTCAATACCTACTGTTTCATATGGAATTTTTAAGTATGACATCTGCTGATCGCTGCTGTTTTGAATTTCAGAATGACTCGTACTCGTGCCAACCGGGACGTTGGGGGTTCTAGTCAAGGGGGAGAAACCTCCCAACAGCCTCCCGAGGACTCCTCGGGACAGCAGCAGCAACAGTAGCAACAGCAACAGCAAACACCGCCACCGCCAACGGTTACATTGGCCGACATCGTTGCGGCAATGGCGGGTTCTCATCAGCAGCACACGGAGTTGCTGCAAACTCTTATTGCCAATACGTATCGACCAGAGAGGCGTCAAGATCGTGAGGAGCACCAACAGAGCTCCTACTCCGACTTCCTAGCAACTCATCCCCCGGTATTCTCAAGGGCGGATGAACCCTCGATGCGGACAACTGGCTCCGCACGATAGAGATGAAGTTCGGGCTGCTCCAAATAAGTGAGCAGCGCAAGACTCAGTTCGCGGTCCAGCAGCTCCAGGGATCCGCGAGCGCGTGGTGGGCAAACTACTGTGCTTCACAGCCCATCGACCGAGTTATGACCTGGGCGGAGTTCCGGACAGCCTTCCGGGCCTATCACATACCGCCAGGTCTCATGAAGAGGAAGACGCAGCAATTTCTACTCCTGCAGCAAGGGAGCCGGAACGCGCTGGAATACTCCAGGGCGTTCAACGATTTCGCGCTCTACGCGTCATGTCATGCTGATACCGACGAGAAGCGGCGGGACCACTTCTACCAGGGGCTTAACCCACTCCTGAAGGACAAATTGGCGATGTTCAATAGCGGCAGCCTCAACGACATAATTGATGCTGCGATTGTTCAGGAGGACTCCGGCAAGGAGTTAGCGGCGGCGGAGAGAAAGCGAAGCGCGCCGCAAAGCAGTGGAGAAGGAGGTCGTCCTTCTCAGAAATTTTGGATGGTGACCCGCCCACCATCAGATCCACGCTGGCAGCCACCACAGAGGTCGATGCCATTCTGCAGTCGGCCCTATTCTTCACCGGCATTCAGGCCGGCACTGCCAGCACCACCTCCGCAACAACAACAGCAACAGCGGGCGATGCTGCGTGCGTATGCACCTCAGCAGCGTATGCCGGGCTTTCGTCCCCCAAGCACCGCGCAAGCAGCGGTCACATGCTACAAATGTGGTCGCCCAGGACACTTCGCCAACAGTTGTCCGGAGAGACAAGGCGGCGGAGTTGCACCGCAACTTCTGGGAGGAATCAGCCCCGGAACCCTACTAATGCGCGGCGGGCAAAGCCGAGGCCCAGCACTGTCCACCAGCTTGCCATAGAGGACGTGCCGGAGGGTGAGACAATCCTTGCGGGTATGTTCCAACTCCACCAGCATCCCGCCATAGTATTGTTTGATTCAGGCGCCACGCATAGCTTCATTAGCCAAGCTTTCATTGACAGATATAGCTTGCAAATACTACCCACCGATAGTCCTTATGTGATCTTTTCACCGGGTGGGAAAATTTCAGCAAGCATGATGGTCCCAAAAGCGCCATTATGCTTAGAGGGTAGAGTATACCCTACATCTCTCATAATTTTAGAGGGACAAAAGGTCGATGTCATCTTAGGGATGTCGTGGTTAACCCGCCATGGCGCTGTTTTAAACACCGTCCTCCGAGTTGTGCACTTGAACTCAGAAGTGCACGAATCTCATTCCTTATTTCTGGACAGTCCAGAAATAAAACTTCCAAGTGTCTATCAATCCACAACCACCAGATTGGAAGATATCCAGTGGTCCAAGAGTTCCCTGACGTGTTCCGGGATGATTTACCGGGGATTCTGCCCGATAGAGAGGTGGAGTTCAAGATTGAACTTGCACCGGGAACCATGCCAATATCCCGAAGGCCGTACAAGATAGCGCCCAAGGAATGGCTGAACTGAAGACCCAGCTAACGGACCTGCTGGAGAAGGTTTTTATTAGGCCGAGCTCCTCACCATGGGTCTGTTCGGCATTATTTGTGAAGAAGAAGGATGAGACGTTGCGGCTTTGTGTGGACTATCGTCCACTAAACGCCGTAACCATTAAGAACAAGTACCCATTGCCACGGATCGACATGTTGTTTGATCAGTTGGTCGAAGCAAATATCTTTTCCAAGATGGATTTAAGATCCGGGTACCATCAGATTAAGATACGGGCTGAGGACATTCTAAAGACGGCTTTCTCGACAAGGTACGGGCTTTATGAGTACTTGGTCATGTCATTCGGCCTCACCAATGCTCCAGCTAACTTCATGTACTTGATGAACTCGGTATTCATGCCGGAGCTGGACAAGTTTGTCGTGGTCTTCATCGACGACATACAGGTATATTCCAAGTCGGAGGAAGATCACAAGAAGCATCTGCGTATAGTCTTGCAACGGCTGTGGAATCACAAGCTATACGCGAAATTCAGCAAATGTGAGTTCTGGATATCGCAGGTGCCTTTTCTCGGGAATATCATCTCAGCGGAGGGTATCTCTGTAGACCCGAGTAAGATCACACAAGTGCTGAATTGGAAGTTCCTGAGAACTTTTCACGAGGTACGGAGTTTCCTCGGGCTCGCGGGATATTATCGGAGGTTCATCCCGAACTTCTCAAAGATTGCCAAGCCTATGACGGAGCTGCTAAAGAAGGCTACCAAATATGTTTGGAGTCCAGCATGTGAAGCAGCATTCAAGGCATTAGTGAAGCACCAGACATCAGCACCAGTTTTGGCGCAGCCAGACACAACAAAACCGTTCGATGTGTACTGCGATGCATCCGGCATTGGGCTCGGATGTGTGCTGATGCAAGACCGAAGAGTTGTCACGTATGGGTCACGGCAGCTCAGAAACCATGAGCAGAATTATCCAACTAACGACTTGGAGCTCTCTGCCGTGGTACTTGAACTAAAAATGTGGAGGCACTACTTACTCGGTAACCTCGTACATTTATATACCGACCACAAGAGTCTCAAGTACATATGCACTCAGAAAGAGCTGAACATGAGGCAGCGAAGATGGTTAGAATTGATAAAGGACTACGAAATAGAGATCCATTATCACCCCGGCAAGGCAAACATAGTGGCGGATGCGCTGAGCCGCAAGTCACACGTCAACAATCTGACCATCACACCATTGGAAGAGAGCGAACCACCACTGCATGTAATTCCACATGGAGCTCTCTACAACCTAGCTTTGATCCCCACCATCCGTGAAGAGATAGCGGCAGCTCAGAGACATGACAAGGGCATGTCACATTTGCGGAGACGTGTAGACAGTGGGGAGCTGAAATGTTTCCGGAAGGACGGAGACGGCATCCTATGGTTCAAGGACCGGATCGTCATACCCCGTAACCCAGAGTTATGGAAGAAAATTTATGATGAGGCTCACTTGTCAAAGTTTTCTATTCACCCCGGTAGCATCAAAATGTATCAAGAACTCAGAAGCAAGTTTTGGTGGACATGGATGAAGCGGGAGATCGCAAAGTACGTGTCCAAGTGTGATACATGTCGAAGGGTGAAGGCAGATCATATGCATAAACCGGGACTGCTACAACCACTGGGCATTCCTGCCTGGAAATGGGAAGATGTGAGCATGGACTTTATCGTTGGTTTACCCACCACTTCTCAGAAACATGATTCTGTGTGGGTGATCGTCGACCGGCTCATCAAAGTTGCCCATTTCATCCCGGTCAACACCAACTACTACGCCATGAAGTACGCTGAACTGTACATCTCACGGATCCTATGCCAGTACGGCATACCCCGTACCATCATATCGGACCGGGGCACTTTAGTTGTGTCCCGTTTTTGGGAGCAGCTACACGCTGCATTGGGGACGAAGCTGATCCGTAGTTCAGCATACCACCCGCAGACGGATGGGCAAACCGAGCGGGTAAATAAGATTCTAGAGGACATGCTACGAGCTTGCGCTATCAACCACGGCAAGAATTGGGATGATCATTTGTCGTTAGCCGAGTTCTCGTACAACAATGGGTACCAAGCCAGCATCAAGATGGTGCCTTACGAGGCGCTATACGGGAGAAAATTCCGCACACCATTGAATTGGTGTGAGTCTGGCGAAAGGGTTACCTTAGGGATTGATCTTGTCAACAACGCGGAGGAGAAGGTTCGGCTGAATCAAGCGAACCCTAAAAGCCGCCCAATGCCAACAGAAACAGTATGCGGACCGAAGAAGATGCCCATTACAGTTCGAAGTCGGGGATCACGTATACCTACGTGTGTCTCCAATGAAGGGCGTGAACAGATTCGGAGTGAGAGGGAAGTTGGCACCCCGATTTATCCGTCCATTCCAGATTACCGAAAGATGTGGATCAGTAGCATACCGGCTGAAATTACCAGAAGCACTTTCCGGTGTGCACGACGTCTTTCATATTTCACAGCTGCGGAAGTGTCTCAAGCTATCAACTACCGTTCATCTGGAGGACATTGAAGAACTGAAACCGAATCTCACCTATCGGGAGGAACCGGTTCAGATCATTGACGAGAAGGCCCGAACCACACGCAGCCGTATGTTGGGGTTCTACAAAGTTCTATGGAGTAATCACTCCGTGGACGAAGCGATATGGGAGAGCAAAGGATTTCTTCGCGCTAACTACCCCGACATTTTCACGTCGCATATCTGGTAATTTTCCACCGTCCTCTCTCGTTTTCACCTTATAATCTCGGGACGAGATTCTTTTAAGGGAGGAGGAATGTAAGGGCCTCAGTTTTTGACACATGTTTAAAGTGTTCATCACCACACAACACACCTCATTTGAAGAAAGTTGATGAACACATTTGAAGAGCAAGTAACCATTATCAACATGCTCATTAGAGAATAAACTCACAAAATGCAAAAGTGGTATTTCCCAAATGCATCATATAGGGGCTGGGCATATGAAAACTCCTACACCTTGCTAGGAATGTCCATGCCAAGTTTCGCCCAAATTCAAAACCTTTTTGAGGTACTTTTGGGTATAGCTAGAAAGAGGGTAGTTTGAACTCAAATTCAAATTCAAACTGTTTTCATCCCATGAATTCAAAAGTGGGAGGCATATTCTTACTCAGCACATTTTTTTGAGCTCACACACCACTTTTCACTCCATTTGGAGTTGAGCTTGACATGAGCTAATTATAGAAAATTTAAACCTTATTTGAATTTCAAACTACATGTGTGCTGAAATTTAGTCAAACACAAACCAATTTGAATTCTACTACATTCAAATGGCCCAGGGGCAGATAATTCAAATACTTGAGGTTAATTTGGTCTCTACTGTTTAGAGCAGTAGAGCAAAGTTAATTTCAGAGGTTAAAACCCTGGGTGGGACCCACATGTCAGCCACTGAATCAAATTGAACCGACTGAAGAACACTCGGTTCCCGGGTGCAGCCCGAGCGCGCCACTGAGGGGCTGGTCGGCGCCAGCTCCAGATGCATTTCCCCGGGCTGGAGGCCAGCTGCTCGGACTCCTTATCCTCCACGGCGTGCTCCCGTTATATATTCCCTGAGCCCCGGCGCGATCAGTCTGTTCCACACCGAGCTCCACCGCATCCAGCCGCCCCCTCGATCCTGCTCGTGATCAGGCCTAGTACTCGCAAGCCCAGCCTCCTCTGCAGCAAAACGGCACCGGGAGCTCGTAAGAAACATCCTAGACCCCGTGTTGGCCAGTGAGCCGGCGCCCTCGAGCTACATCGAACATCTTCTCCGGCGGACCAAACGTCGCCGCTGTTCGGGCTCTCGTGGGCAGCTCGGTGCAGCCATTGTCACACCCACTTCTCTACACAAGAAAGGTGCATTATTGCATGTAGATGGAGTAGCCGAAAGCCATTCGGCAATTGATAAACCATCGGTTGAGAATTTCCAAGTTTACTGCCGAGCTCACCTTCAAGTGAAATTCGGACTCCACACGCTAGGGTTGGTCAGGCCGGTTGTCCAGTAGGTTCTACACGTAATAGCACACACGCTCGAGAAGGAAGTAAGGAAAACCGTTGAGGATCGGCCGTGTTATGGCCATTTTCCTCGCCGCCGTTTGCAAAGTACCTCGGCTCACCGTCGAGGGTATGGTTGCCGGCGTTGCTAGCTTCCACAAAGCCCGGATTCGTGTTCCTCGTGCTCCACTGATGCTCTCCGAACAATTTCCGTTTGATTTGGTGCACGGTAGAGCAAAACCAACCTCACTCGAACCCTAGCCGGTGCTGTCACCGGTGTGCACGGGTTTCCGGCCATCGCAGGCGGCCGGCGAGCCAACAGTCGAGTTCAGGAGGTCAGGAAAGGGGCAGGCGGCGAGTTTTGGGCCAGGGGGTGGCCGGGAGCTCGATTCCGGCGAGTCTCGCCGGAGGCCGCCGCCACCGAGTATTTGATGCGAGGAGGGACACGAAGCACTGTATGTGGGACCCACAGGCAGACGTTTAAACTTTTCTTCGATTTTCAGTTTTAGTTCAAACTTCAAACTCACATAACTTTGGCTAGGAAGCTCCAAATCGAGTGAACATAATTTTGTTGGATTCAGCTCTCTGAGTACTTCCAGCAAATCAAGTTTCACTTCATGAAAATCCTTATTTCTCCAGAATTAATTCTTCAAAATTTAAACTGATTGGAATTTTAACTGGAGAATCATTTGGAGGAAAATTCTGAAATTCTGCTGGGATGTTCACCAAAATATCCCTGAACTACCATCAAAAATTCAGATCCATATGAGCTCATTTTATCCACCTAATGGTGTGATTAATGAAACTGTTCCAGAGAAAATGGAAAATGTTTAGAAACATTTTTCAGAATTTCTCTGAAATTGTTCAGCTCATATCTTTAGCTAGGAACCTTCAAGTTAAGTGAGACCAACTCCATTAGAACCATCTGAAAATCTAGTTTTCAGAAAGTCATGGCTTGCTCCATGAAAAACCCTAAAACACCCTAAGGCCTCCAATTATGTTCAAGTACATAATTATTTTTGGAGAGCTCAAATGAGCTTTACTGCAACTAAAACTTGGCCAAGCCTCTGTTTAGGTTGTATCCCAACCACAGTAAAAATTTCAGAGTCATTGAGTCTGTCTAGTGGGACTTATAGCCTTCACCAGTTTAAAAGTCAATTCAAATGCATTTAAATTAATACATGTACTTGTTACCTCATGTAGTCGCTAAGGTCGAGGAGGAACCCGAAGTCCTAGACTTCATTACTCCGGAAGAACAGCTAGCCTATGACCAAGAGCAGCAAGGCGAGCCCCAGTTTGCATTAACCTTTTTACAAACTTTTATTGTTTTGAGAACTTACTTTGAGTACCATTATTCCTTGCATTAGAGTCTTGTTTGAAAACCCAAATGCATAGCCAAGAAAACCATGGGTTGGGATTAGGATTGAAAACCCCGTTAGCTACTGCAATGCTAAGATAGTGTAGGATTCGGTACAAGTCGAGTAGTTGGAACTACTCGCGAGCATAGGCTATAGGCACTCGACTCAGGTAGAGATAGCACATGATACACATGGCAAGAAAAATGAGACTGAGCGGAGAGTAAGGGCAGCAAGACTTTGGGGCCTGTGTGCTATAGCTCTGTTTGCGTCGATTGAGGACCGAGCCATGTGGAGGCCTGTTGAACAAGCTAGAACAGTACCGAAGACCTACCGGCTATATGGGAACCGGGAAACTGATGTAACTCGGGTAGCTGGGTGTTGAGGCATAGCTGGTCGTTCAGAGGGTAGGTTGAGAGCTCGAGGTGTAAATCGTCTGGCGGCACTGAGATGCGCGTGCAGATACCTCTTGCTCGGGACGATTGGACCGGTTCAACATTTGGCTAACGGGTGAAAGGTGGTTGTGTACGACATCCGTGATGGTTGCTGTAGGCAACATCGAGTACGGGCATACGCGGCGGGTTATTCGGGTGACCCTGCAGGTGTAAATCGATTATAATCGCCGTCCCTCACGGTCAGTGAGTACCACTTGTTCACTGTACCGTGACGTAGAATGAACAGGCTAGATACATGTTAAAATGTTGCTGATTGAAAGATGAACTTTGATTGTTAATGATTGGCTGTAGTCTAGAGCTAACTAAAGTTCTTTTCAACTTTGGGCAAAGTACATGAGAGAAATGCGTTTCTTGTTTGATTGTGGCTCTCTCATGTGCCTTAGCGTAAGGTTCTCCACAACCTGCTGCTAAAATTTGAAAGTAAGGTTCCACTAATTAGGCGAGTCCTTGCAACTTGTTTTATCTCCTGTACCTATCACCCCTCATATAGAAGTTCCATGTTTAGGAGAGACGGGTCAGTCTTGCTGAGCCTTCGTGCTCACTGCTTGTGTTTGAAGCTTTTGCAGGGTTTTATGAGGAAGGCACTCCCGAGGAGGAGACGGAACCCCAGGAGGGGAACCCCGTCGAGTGGGAGTCGTGCACGCCGCAGTGTTAGTGTGTGTGCGTGCTAGCGGGGACACGTTCACGGGCTGAACGCGAACTCGATGCCTAGTCTACGCCCGTGAGTGTAGACTGAACATATTTTGTTGTAAAAATGTTCATAAACCTCTTTATGTAATAAAACGTTGCTTCCGCTTTGTACCTTTGATGTGTGTTAATCAGTGCTGTGCAACGCAGCACCCCTCAGCGTGATCCTGGCTCGACAAGACCGTTGGGGTCGTATCACCAAATCCAGGAATTTTCATTAAATATTGGGCTGCACCCCTGCATAGTACTCTTTGAGAGGAATCAAACAAAATTTATTTGACAATTTTTGGACATTCCTACACAAAGTTATGGCTCTCCAATGTTTAAACCGAATTAGGGAGAATCTGGAAATGTTCAAACCCGACAGTGGGTCCCACTCACCAGTTTTCATCTTCAACCTCGCGCCAGACAGGGCCAGTGGCGGTTCCCTCCGTCAAGGGTCACCGAAAGGCCCTTCCCCTCCATCTCCCGGCCCTATACTGGCCGTCCCCCATTTTCCACCACGCTGGACATGTTGGTGAGGTCGCCGGTGGCCAGAGCTCACCGGAAAACAGTGCGCACCGATGACAGCAAGAACTAGGGTTCCGGCGAGGTTGTGGCAGCTCGTTTCTTCACCAAATGATTGGGTTCTTGGCTCTAGAGCACCAGGGGATCGTGTAGAAGGTCTACATAAGGTCTAAACGAGCCGGGGAGCTCTCCAAACCCATCGGCACCGTGCGCCCGACGTGGTCCGGCGATACTCCCTTGAAAAGAACTCGGATTTCTTGCTCTATACCTAATTTCTCGGCCTAGGATCAAGGGAGGAAGTGTGCTAGCTAGTTAACAACTTGTGTGCGGAGTTTGGAACACAACCAACACGAATTGAGGGTGAATTTTGCAATTCCTTACCTCGGGGTCAGTTTGTGCCGCCCGGAAGAAAATCTTGAAACTCTCTGTGATCAATGGCTAGGGCTGAGCTTCAGAGAGAAGTAGCTCTGGTCGTGGGTGCACCTAGTTGGGCTTGACCTCCTTTGGTGTGAGAAGTCCACGGTGGCCGACTCAGTTTATTTCAGTTTTCACTCGACAGCAGCAGCGTGAAACCTTGTGTGTATGACATGTGGGGTCCACCTCCCCCCTTATCCCCCCAATTCAGTTTAAAATAGCAAACGAGCTCCAAATTTGATCAAACTAGGATGATAGGCCAAAAGAAATGTGAACAACACAATGGTGCACTCAAATTTGAATTTCTGTGAAGTCAGAATTTGAAACTGAGATTTAAATTCAAATTTGAATTTTCTCCCGTTTTAATTCCAATGACTAGTAAACCTTTTCCGAATGATCTGAAATTTTGCCGGGCTACCCGTGGATGTGTGGAGAATCAGATTGTGGGTTTAGATCTCCCGGTTTGAAAATTTTTGCAGGTTCACTTTAGCATTTTGATCTCACACCTTTAAATTCTAATGTTTAAATTTCTTCTCATTTTCTCTGTGTGAATCGCAGCTCCACTTGCTAGAAAATTGGGGATTCCACAGATCATTTCTGGATCAAAAGTTATGATTGCTCAAAGTTGACAGAATTTCTGGATAAATTTTGCCAGCGTCTCCTCTGAATGTGGCTGTTTTTATCACAGTTGTACATAACAATACAATAGAATTCTGAACAAACTCTGTACTACAAAATTGTTGCAAATTTCATAACCGTTTCTACGGTGAAGCATATGACCCTTAGGGATTTTTCTACAGAAAGTTATGGCTAATTTACAGAAACATCCAGATAATTTTGCAGCTGTCCTGTTTTCTGAACAGTTTGCATTTAACTGGACATTCAACCAATTTGGCTTCTGATTTTGCTCTGGAAGTCTACAGAGATATTGTATAGCACTTAAAAACCTTTCCAGAGCTCTATCATACACCTCTATTGGGTCAAGCTACTCAGAGTTATGCTCTGTTGAAGTCCAGCAAAAAATTCTGCCAGAACTGAGCACTCTTTTTTTGGATCAAAAGAAGCCTATCAAGTCTCTTCTTTGAAACTTAGTTCATATGACGAGCTCAGTAACGAATATTTGCTTTCCAACATCAATTTTTGGTTGAAAGTTAGTCATGAATGATTAATTTATAGGAAATAAAGTATCAAGTGTAGTACGATGGCGATGCACTATAAGACATATAACGGTAACTACGTTGCCTCACAAAAGAAAATCCTAACCGGTTTACACTGGCATATACGTACTCTTAGGTGGCACTAAGACGGTCACTCACAAATGTGTTATACTCGTACTACGGTTTTTGTAGTTAGTACCTGCATAAATCTCACTCAATCATCAGGTTCGGCTGCACACCAAACCCGGTCCCAATACAGTTCATACACCCGTCCATCATCACTCGCACGGGTGTTATCAAGCCAAACACTCCTTGAGCTATGTGTTCACGTTACAAACCACATGACGGGGTCTCCCATACTTGCCCGTAGCACGCCAGGGAAGGGCGTTGCTCAAATACCCCAAACGATATGAAGAGTCGTAGAGGATACCCAAGCGGGCCGGGTTACCTTCCACCCGTGAGACTCCACCCTTCAGCTTGTGCGCACTGGTGGACAGCACATACAATCACCCCGAAGACATGGAAAGTCCCGAGATGCATGATTTTCCGACATAGTCAAATAGGTTAGGTTGCCACCTCCATTATATGCTAATATAGTAGTCCTTATGTGGGCCTAGTACCGTTATCTCACCGTATCCTAAGTTTTTATCGTAATATGATCCTCAATCTGTGTGCTATTCCCAACCATCTCTGATACCACGCTGTCGAGAGCGCGGAGGACCTCGTCAGGTGGTGCCGAGTGATGCGGCACCCAACAGCATACGGGTCGAGGAAAACATCATATTACACAAAGCTTTGCGGAAGCGTAAAAAGAGTATTTTACAATTATTTATCTCAAAATAATCCTACAGCAGAAGACTACAACTCTCATGACTCATTCCTATCTTAGCATCAAAGAAACAGTCCAGCCTGTGGACGTTTCTTATTAGCAACATGAAGAACAAACCGCAGCAGCGAGAATGCTCTTTATTAACCACTCGGAGGTTTCCGAGTCTCATCGGCATCGCTCCTCATAAGAATAAAGTCAATACCTGCAAAACAACTCGGATAGCATCCGTGAGCATAACGCTCAGCAAGACTTCACCATCAACCCTAATCATGAAACTCTACATTTAGGTATAACATATGGTGGGATAGCATAATGCATAAAGAACTTGCCTAAAAGTGAATCCTCACTTTCAGATATTATTTGCAGCAATTTTATAAGTAACCTTGGGAACGCCACATCGGGAGTCCACA
The DNA here is from genome assembly GCA_030760725.1 of Neostapfia colusana. NCBI lineage: Eukaryota > Viridiplantae > Streptophyta > Magnoliopsida > Poales > Poaceae > Neostapfia > Neostapfia colusana. The sequence continues at coordinate 27,741,344 of JASWHV010000011.1, forward strand.
ATCAAACAAGAAACGCTTTCCCCTGATGTAATTTGCTCATGGTGGAAATGAATCGAATTTGCTCTAACTATTCATCAAATATACAACACACAGATAGTATAAATTTCAAGCCATAATGATTAGTTACTTTCTCATGCAAGTTCTTACTACATCACGACTGTGAGAACAAGTACGCTCAGTCCTTTTCCGCGAGTGACGGTGATTCGAATCAATAACACCCAGACTACACGACATGTACGCCCATACTCCACGTTGCCTACAGCAACCATCACTGATGTCGTACGTGGCAGCCTTTCCCCCGTTTCACCCACGTTGAATCGATCAAATCGCCCCGTACAGTAGCCACTCTCATGGTGCACCTACCGACATGAGATGTCATGAGAATGTTACCCACATACTGCACACCGGCCCTCTCACCTGAGGCGACCCGAAAATGCTCAACACAAGCTTCCCGACGTACATCGGTTTACTGGGTCGCGTATAGCCAGCATGAGTCCAGTACACAACTCAAACTTGCTCAACAGGTACGCATATGGATCGGTCCTTGACCGACACGGACAGGTCTAATGCACCCAGGCCCCTATGTCCTTATGCTCCTACAACCTGCCGGTCTCAACTTTAACTTGCTAACAATTTTCTTAACCAATCCCGTATGCCCCTGTTGTTCCTGATCATGCGAGTAGTATCTCACCACTCGACTTCTACCGAACCTTACTCGAGCATGGCAGTTCTACACGATGAAAAGACAACTACCCAATACTCCATGGGTTCATTTGGTCATGCAAGAGGAGTATCAAATCATCTAGACCTAATGCACAATTCATATTTTAACCGAAATAGTGAATACAAAGTAAACTTAAAAGCTGTTAAATGCAAACTGGAGCTTGCCTGTTTTGCAGGGTAGTAGTATAAAAGCAGATAGTGATCCTTGCTGATCAACCCTTGATTCTCCGGAGTATGATCCACTTCAATGAATCGCTCCTTGGAATTCCCGTCGTTGTGAACCCTAATGACATGTATATGCACAAGTTTTATAGAATGCAATGAAAAGAATTAAAGACCTGATTTTCTAACGAACAGAGACGGTGTTGAAATGCCAAGAATGGCTTTGTTTGCCTCTTTTGTGCAAAGAAACATGAATGAACTAAATTTGTCTTAGTGTTTTAGTTTCTAACTCACTAAGTTTCCTAATGACCATAGGAGATGAGCTGAAAAGATTTGAATGCAACTGAAGAACAAGAACTCTAATGGCTTCAAAACTTTTACAGCATGTTCTATACTACCTAGGGATTTAGCTTGACAAATTGCAGCTAAAATGGGAAGAATATGTGTCTACCATAATTCCCACAAGAGTCTTATGTATTTTCCCACATACATAAGTATGGTCGAACAAGGACAGGTAGTTCTAAGGCTCAACTTGAGCTGATAATTTACATGTGAATTCCTGGTCACATGAAAGTAATTTGATACAAAATTCGGACTTTTACTTGAGTAGTTCCTCCAAAAAATTCCATAAGCATTTCTACTCAAAAGAATTAATTCTGGATTAATCTGCATTTTCATGCCCAATTCAGTGAACTACAATTTTGATGTATGACTCATAGAACTTGCCTAAATTTTCTCATGATTTCTGGATCTAAGATTTGCCTAGAATGGATTTTACAAGTGGGTAACATTTTCTGAAAATGTTTCTGGACCCTTATGAACACAGCAGTTTGTATTTGGCAAATTCCTACTCAAATATTCTTCAAATTAGCTGTAAATTTTCTAGAAGATCAAAAATATCCTAAAGAATATTTTATCAAAATTTAAGGATTTTGGATGAACCAAACTCCCTCAATAATTTTTTTTCAGAAAACATTCAAAGAATTTTCCAGAATTTAATATTATCTTTCATACAAGTAGGGGTTCACATTTGGATATATCTTTGCAAAATGAATCCAACCCAATTTTAATCACTCAATTTGGAGATTCCTACACAAAGACATGATTGTCCAAAGTTGTGGCAGTCTCTGGAATTATTTTGCTATTGAAAATTCTGTTGGACCCACCATTTTAAACTTGGCCAATGAAATTTGGGACTGTAAAAGTCCAAGAAAAGGGACTTGCAAAAACTTTTCATCACCTCACAACACCACAGTTTTGTTGTGGATAGCTTGTGAAAAATTGTGAAGAGCAAGTAACCTCCATCAAAAGAGTGATTAGAGGAGAAAGCCCTAACTTTCACAAAGTAGGAATTCTACATGTGAACATGAGAGGTTGAGCTCACCCCTAGGACTTGAAAAGTTTTGGGAAGGTTCAAGCCATGTCTTATGCAAACCCAACCCTTTTGAGGCAATTTTGGAGGCAAGTGAAAAAGAGGCCAATTTTAATGTAAATTAAAATTACAGCAACTTTCATCACTCACATTCAAAAGTTAGCTTCATATTCATACTCAGCATATTTTTCTGAGTTAGCCCACCAATTTTCATTCCCATTGGGCTTTATCTTGTCGGGAGCCAAATTTGTAACAATTCAAACTGAATTTGGAATTTTAAATTCAAATATGGAGGGAATGTGGCCGAACCAGTTTCAAACTGATGAATTCATATTCTTCCTCTGAATTGGTGGCTAAGTTTCCTTTTCAAGTCTGAGTAGGTGGGATATTTGCACAACAGAGAGGATTAAGGGGGAGAAAAGGGCCAACTAGTCAGCTAGACTTCTGATCGAAGTAAACACCGGGCGAGCTCGGTTTACCGGGCCTCGGCAGCGCTCGACACCGAGCCATCCGCGCGGCCACCTCACCCCACCTCTCGTGCTGGTGACCAGCTTATCAAGCCTCGCTGCCCTCGGCGTGATTCATTCCCTCTAAACCGAGCAACCCGTGCTTCGTTTCTCCTCCCCGCGCCCGATAAACACCACGCTGGCTGCCGCCTCGGTTCCGACCGGGAACGCCTGCAACCCCAGCGCACAGCACCACCTGAACCGCAAAATGGCAAGGCCTGATCGCCCTTCACTCCCTCAGCACAAGAGCAGCCCAAATTACGGGTCTCCTAGCCGGAAAAACGGCTCCTCCGCGGCAACTGAAACAAAAACCGACACCGGCTCACCGCGGGCAGTTCGGACCAAAGGCTTCCACGGCCGAGCTAGGCCACTCTGAGACGCGCCGGATAGTAACGCTGCTCCTGACCAAGTCACAGCCCCAACGGTGGACCATCGAGTGTCAATTTGATGTTTTTCTCCCGCCGCATACACTCGGACCTCTGGGTAAGAATCTGTCGAATTCATCCTTAATCTTCGTTCTTAGGCCACCAGACCGTGCACACGTGAACTAGACTGGCTAGCGGTCGATTTCCCTTCACAACCCTAGCTTGATCATGGCTGTAGCCAGCGTATTTTCTGTTTTTCCAACCGCGGCTATGGCGGGAAGGATCGGGCTCACGGCAACATCTAGGTTAGAGCTTTCCCCGAGCCGTTGCATGGCCCTGTCGACCTTCCCCGAGATTCCCCGGTGCTGTAGAGCCCTTTTACCAAGGTTTTGGCGGGCTAGAAGCATCGGGTGACATAGCCGAAGTGACCCCGAGCCGCTGCACCGTCGCCGGCTAGGTTAGGGCCACCGCCGGCCGGAGAAGATGGTGCCATCGTGTTCAGCGCACGAAGTTAGATCAAGGCAGCGAGTTTCCGGCCGAGAGGCGGCCGGGAAGCCAGGTCCGGCGAGCTCCAGTGAGGTGCCGGCGAGTGGGCGGCGTGGGAAAAGGAACTGGCCCGAGGAGGAAGACGACCGGCGGGCCCCGCGTGTCAGTGACGGGAAGTTTAAAATGCGGATCGATTGCGGCCCCGGGATCCAGTGTGGCTGCACGGGAAGGGGTCTGTGGCCCAGTGTGGCTCAGCTCCAGCAGTGACACGTGTGGGATGGGCCCACGGTAAGAATTTAAACTTTTTCCCGGTTTATTTGGATTTTCAGATTTAGTTCAAACTTTAGAACCTCATAACTTTTGCTAAGAAGCTCCAAATTTAGTGATTCAAATTGGGTTGGATTCATCTTGCATAGCTCTATCCAAATATGCAACCCAATTTGTAAGAAACCCATTATTTAATTCTGGAAAATTCTTTAAAGCATTTCATGGTTCATCCAAAAATCCTCAAATTTCGCCAGAATATTCTTTAGGATATTAGTGAACCCCTGTAAAAGTTTCAGACCAATTGGAGTTGATTTGATCAGGGCAATTCAGATTTGAAGGTGCTGTGTTCAATTGAATACAGAAACATTTTCAGAGAATTTCCAAAACTTGGAAGTTCAGTTCTGGACAAATCTTAGCTCCAAAAATGCTAGGAAAATTCATGCAAACTCTATGAGCTATAATTGAAATTGTAGTTCACTAAGTTTGGCATGAACATGGGTGTTATCTCAGAATTAATTCTTTTTTGCTTAATTGCTTAGAAGATTTTTCTGAACAAACCACTCAATGAAAAGTGCTAATTTTTGGTCCAGCGAGTTTTCTTGTGACAAGGAACTCACACAAAAATCCTCAGCTCCATTGGAGCTCTGGATCACCCCTGATCTGTTTAACCACTTGAGGTGATCAATATGGAAAAGGGAGAAAACCACTTAGCACTTGATCATGTGCTTATGTCCAAACCCAAGCCTCTAGCCCCAGTTTCATTTTAAATTCTTAAACAGAGTTCCAGTTTTTGAAAACTTGTTATTAGAACTTGTAGCAAAAATCTTTACATTTAAACATATGTGCATATTCATTAACGTGTAGTCGCTGAAGGCGAGGAGTCTCTGGAAGTGCTCGACTTCCTCCTTCCGGACGAAGACCTAACTACTGACCAGCAGCAACAAGGAAAGCCCTCCGTCAAGATAGTTGAGGCGAGTTACCCCGAATGAACTAGCTGCTCGCCTCTTCCAATCCTTTAGGAAAGGGGGGTTCGGGGGGAAAACCCTTTAGTTCCCCCGAACTGAGTTAAATTCACGATTTTTTAATCGCGAATTTGACCACTCAAAAACGAAACCAAAAAATTCTTATGGGGATTTTTTGGGCTGCTTTCGAGCTCTATACCTTAACACCCCGAAGGGTGACGCACCCCCGAAGGGGCCCTTTAGCCTGTGAAATAAATGCGAGGTTCTTTGATCGAATCCGCTCTTAGCGCATGCGGACTTGACGTCATCCCCACCTTCCTCCAGTATCTCACTGGGGTTCGACAGCACCAAGCATCGGGTAGTCCGGAGATGCTATCTGCTAGAAAAAAAAAAGAAGAGCCCGAGTTGTTTCTGGTATGAGTTGGTTAAAGCTCATCCGACCCAGGAGACAAAGGTCAAACTAGTGATCCTCGACGCTGTTTGTTGCCCGAGAAGTACGAGTATATCGTTGCTGCAATTGAAGTGTCGAAAGATCTGTCGACACTCTCAATTCAACAATTGATGATTTCATGCGCAATTGGTCAAGGAGATCATCTATCAGTGGAATGGGATACCGGTTCTTCACAGTTTGTGTATTGAGTGCTCTATAGTAGACACAGAGCCTCCAGCTCCCGTCCTTCTTCTTGACCAAGAGGGTAATTCTCTTCCACCCATGCTTCTTTCGTGATTCACGTAGATTGGAATTCACTTTCTTTAGGGCCCGCCTACCTGCTTTGGTTGGTGGGGGCGGCTCCTCCGTTGTGGGTAAACGGACCATCAGGTTTGTACGTTGGATACCCTTATAACCATCAAAGGTTCTTTTCATTCTATCACAAAATAACATAAAAATTTATAAATCGCTATCCCCACTACGACCAAGACAGAACTTTTACCAAAGTTTATTATGATCTTTTTGTTCAAATAACAATTAAGGTAGCTTTGATTGACTTACTAGCTTACGGGAATGCTTTGAATCTCAACTTACTTTTTAAGTTAGAGGGGGGATTACTACTGCATGGAAGGCGCTTGCTAACTGACTTTTGTCAAGCCCGTCTCCACGAGATCGCAACCTAACCTTAGTACAGAAATGGGTTCTTTACAAGAAAGAATTGCTTCTACCAACAAGGGATCGATAACTTTGATCCAAGCTGTTTATGTACCTGCGGACGATATTTTTCGTGGTCTATATTATGCGAGTTATAGCAGTCCTAGGGAATTTGTTTGGTGTCTCGGAGTAAGCCTTTTATAAAGTTTTTACTTTGTTTACATGTGAAGTGTGTATGTGCATTAGGTGTAGGATGGATGAATACCAACTGCATAACAAGAATTTTCCCCAAGAGTGAGGGTAGTGTCTAGGGCCTTGAATAGACAGGCTATGCTTAATGATTCATAGGACTTCGGTACAAGTCGAGTAGTTGGAATCTACTCGCAAGTTAGGCCTGGGACACACGGGTTTGGTTCGAGTGACATGAGATCACTTTAGTAATGAAAATGAGACTAGGCAGGGGCTAGGGTGCAGCAAGAGGAAGTCTTGTGTGCGCAGCCTTGTCGGTGTCGATTGAGGACCGATCCGTGTGCGTCCCTGCTGAACAAGTATTGAATGTACCGAAGGCATATCGGATATATGGCCCCCGATAAACCGATGTAACCTAAACCTCCGGGCGTCGAGGCGTAACGCACCGATTTATAGGTGTAGGCTGAGGGCAGCAAGGTGGAAATCTGCTAACGGGCATAGAGAGATGCTCCGTGTAGGGAACCTCCTGCTCGTTTCGGTGTGACCGGTTCGACGTTTGGGCTGTTGGTGAAAGGTTGTCCCATATGACATCGAGTGAGCGTGCTGTGCAGCTCCACGGGTGGGCGTACATGACGTGCTCTTTGGGTCTCCCTGCAGGTGTGTATCGAGTCGATTCGCCGTCCCTCACGGTGACGAGTACCGCTTGTTCACTGCGTCATAACGTAGATAATTTATGGAATTTTATGATTCAATATTGCTGTTATGATATAATTGTATTGCTACATGTGTGCCACCAAAGATTGCTTACTAAATTTCAGATTCCCGAACTGTTAACTTGTGGCTTAAAGATGAACTAAGGATGAAGGTGTAGGCGTGTCCATTTGATGCACTGTTACTATCCTATGTTCATTGTACCCCTCATGTAGAGTTTCATGCCTAGGTGAGTCGGTTAAGTCTTGTTGAGCCATCGTGCTCATGGTTGCTGCTTAAGTGTTTTCAGGTGAGGAGCCACCCACGGACTCGGAGTACGAGTCCACCGGCGAGGGTTACCCTCCATCAGGGACCACGGCTAAGTGGGAGCCGTACACGCCGCGCTGAGCTGAGGAGTGCAGCTAGTGTGGGTTGCCCTAGGGCTGGGCAAACGACTTTTGCTAGATAGGCGGGCGTGAGTTGTATAAAAGAAACTTCCTCTATTTAATAAAGACAATAGTTCGTAACTGAAGGTTGTACCTATTTGTACAGTTCAGTTGGTTTTTCCCATGTAATATATTATGTCCTTATGACGTGTGCTGTCGGGTGTCGCATCGTGTGGCACCACCCTCTGCGATACTGGATGAGCGGACCCCGGTCCGCCACAGCCTGCTATCAGAGCTGCATTGGGGATAGCACAGTACCTAAGGACTGTATTACGGGAAAACTTAGGTTTACGGTGAGGATCCGGTAGTTTGCCCAAGTAAGGACTATATTAGCATAGTTACTTAAAGTGGCGACTAACCTATGTGTTATAATTCTGAATTTTAATTATATAATGATGCACCTACGCTCTGGTAAGAATGGTAAGGAACGCCACCAAAAGCGGTTCAATTTCGGTTAGCTCCCCTGACGAGGAACATGGTTCAGGGATAGGTCTCATAGCTTGGTGTGAGACATCAATATGAAACTCTTGGACTCTTCTTGTCCCTGAGTTCATATAAAACGCTGATCCCTAGCATGCATTAGGCAAGTAAGTGGAGACCCCATCGCGTGGTCAGTAACGCGAGAGTGTGTTCCTCTGGAAGTAGCCCAGGAGGACATACGTAGCGCTTGCCATCGGCGTGCCCTGCAGGGCAGTAGGTGGTATCTGTTGGGCTGATAACATTCCCAACCGTGACGACCCGTTCATGACATACTCGGGTTCCCCGTTGTGTGGTGTTGAAACACGATCACGTACCTTGAGACGTGACATAACTCAAGGACGGCCGTATGACAATGATATGGGCATTTGTATTTACTTTCAAATATGGACCTGCCTGAAATGAAAACAACCATTGAGTGCATCGCTATTGTGTGGTCTTCTGCAGTTATTAACCACGTATGTATCCGTGTAGTAACCGTGTGCGAGAGACCGTTTAGTGCCACACTTGAGACGTATATGCCGGTATAATCCGGTTAGGATTTTCTTTTTGTGAGGAATGTAGTACCGACATAGTATAGGCATGTGCATGAAAAATAATGATGACCAGGAATTAAAAATTCACTATGTTTCAACATTTAGGACTCTGGTTGGGTAGAAAAAGTTGATAATTGAGCAGGGTAGTTCCAAAGGATTGGAAAACAGAGTGCTCTGTTTTGGGCAGCAAGTCTGCTGATCTTCAACAGTGCATAACTCACAGGTATTTTAGCCCAGGGAGGTGTGGGATATAGTTCTAGAAAGTTATTTGAGTACTCTACAACTTTGTTGTAGACTTCCAGAGCTGAATCACAGCTTAAGATGGCTTAAGTCCCAGAAGAATGTAAACTGTCCAGAATCAGAGCAGAGTTAAACACTCTCTGGACTGTTCTGTTTTTCAAACATAACTCCGAGTAGAAAAATCTAAAATTTTCATATGATACATCCTTAGAAAGGGTAGAAGATGTGTTACATCTTTGCAATTCCAAGTTTCTGAAAGTTCAGCACAGGATTCAGTGGAAACCAGAGTTGAAAACAGCAACTTCCCAAGGGAGGTACTGTTAAAATTCTTCCAGAAATTCTGCTGACTTTGAATTACCAAAACTTTTTAACCAGAGCTGATCTGAGGGAAAATATGTACTCGTTGGAAAGATACTGAAGTTAACTTTGGTATTCAGCTTGAGTCATGAAAATGCCCAGAACCAGATCAAAATCTCGGATATGTAGAAACTGGTCATTCTGACAGAGGCATGACAGTTGAACTCATGTGAGAGATTGTGGTACCCTAGAGGGGGTTTAAGTACTTCCAATGGGGTAGAACATACTCATGAGTGGTTATCTTCGACTAGTGAAAAATTGAGTATATGCCGTACTCAAGCTTTTTTTACTAGAGACCATGTTTGTGTCGTATTGAAGATAAAAGGGTAGTATACGTGACGACAAAGCGATGTTAACGTCTCGTAGTGACCAAACCTAGTTGTGGTGAGCTTCCAAACAGGAAGTCCATCAATTTGGATTTAAACTAGCTTGTATTTGGTCTGGTAATGGTGTAGCTTGTGCAAAGTTATTACATTATCTGTATACGAGATGTATCGCATGATTTTATTGTCATTATGTTTTTACGCCTATTTTAGTTGACTGCATGAAATATGTTGCAGGACTTATGTTTATTATCGTATGCTTGCAGATGGTTCGCACTAGGACCACGCATGAGGTTGGGGGCTCTAGCCAACAGGGAGGCGATGACTCCCAGCCACCGGCCTACGACAGCACCCCGCAGCAGCAACCACCACCGCCGCCTCCGCTTACTCTCGCGGATGTGATAGCGGCACTGGTGGGGGATCGTGATGAGCAGACCGACCTGCTCTGCACGATCGTGCAGAATACGTCCCAGGTGGGGGGCGTCAAGAGAGGGGGACCCGCGAGCCCCGTGAGGTGTCGTACTCAGACTTCATGAGTACGCACCCTCCAGTGTTCACCGAAGCAGAAGAACCACTGGAGGCCGACAACTGGCTGCGGACCATTGAGTCCAAGTTCGGGCTGCTCCAATGTACGGAGCGGCAGAAGACTCTGTTCGCAGCGCAGCAGCTTCACGGTGCCGCTGGTGCGTGGTGGGCGAACTATGTTGCCTCACGTCCGGCTGGCCATGCCGGGGAGTGGGAAGAGTTCCGGGAGGCGTTCCGCGCCTATCATATCCCTCCCGGGATAATGAAGAGGAAGTTCCAAGAATTCTTGGAGCTGAAGCAGGGCGGGAGGAGTGCTCATGACTACTCCCATGCCTTCAACCATCTGGCGCAATATGCGTCAGACTACATCTCCACCGAGGAGAAGAAGCGGGAGCACTTCTATCGGGGGTTACACCCCGAGATGAAGACACATCTCGTTCAGTGGAATCGCGGCACATTCAATGACCTCGTCAATGCTGCAATTATGCAAGAGGACGCTCAGCGGGAGTTGGCAGCTGAGCAGTGGAAGTGCAGCGCCCCACCCAGCAGTGGGGGTGGCGCTCCCCAGAAGTAGCGCATGGTGTATCGAACACCATCCGGACAGCAGTGGCGTCCACTGGCGCGATCTCAGCAGTTTGGGGGACGTTCTTTCCAAGCACCCCCGTTCTAACCACCGATGCCACCACCGAGACAGCAGCAGCAGCAGCAGACGGCATCCCGGGTGTTCCCACCGCCACAACGCGCCCCGGGTTTCCGTCCACCGATCAGCGAGGGACCGCCCCGTTTCACCTGCTTCACGTGTGGCCAGGCAGGCCATTTCGCGAAGGACTGTCCCCAGGGGCAGCAGAGCAGCGGCCAAGCCAAGTTCCAGGGCGGTACTCGAGGCTGACCTCAAGTCAAGAAGGTTGGTCAGCGGACTGGGGGCGTTCGCCACCTCGACAATGAGGACGCCCCAGAGGGAGACAACGTGCTGGCGGGTACGTTTACTCTCAACGACCAAGCCATCATCATACTTTTTGATTCTGGTGCAACCCACAACTTCATAAGTGCATCATATGTGGTTAAGCATCAGCTGGAAGCCTTTCCAACCGAGTGTTCTTATATGATCTGCTCACCGGGAGGAAAGATTTCAGCAACTATGATGGTTCCGAAAGCACCACTGTGCTTTGGTGGGAAGACATATCCCACCACTTTGATTATTCTTGAGGGGCAGAAGATTGATGCAATCTTGGGAATGTCATGGCTAAGCTACCATGGCGCTGTCCTGGAAACTTTAACACGGACTGTTCACCTCAAATCCCCATTACACCGTCCGCAGTCCCTCTTACTAGATAATCCAGTCCGGGAAGTTTCAACAATTAATAATGCTGAAGCTCTCAATATAGAGGACGTCCCCGTAGTCTGGGAGTACCCCGACGTGTTCCCGGATGATCTCCCGGGCATGCCTCCTGAGCGGGATGTCGAGTTCAAGATTGAACTTGCACCCGGGACTACACCCATATCACGGAGACCATACAAAATGGCTCCAAATGAGCTGGCTGAACTGAAAGAACAGCTCAATGATCTGTTGAGCAAGGGTTTCATTAGGCCGAGTTCCTCGCCTTGGGGATGCTTGGCGCTATTTGTGAAGAAGGATGAAACCTTGAGGCTGTGTGTGGACTACCGGCCGCTCAACGCCATCACCATCAAGAATAAGTACCCACTGCCCCGTATCGACATATTATTTGATCAACTTGTGGGTGCAAGTGTGTTCTCGAAGATGGACCTTCGCTCTGGATATCACCAGATAAAGATCCGGGCGGAGGATATCCCGAAGATGGCCTTCTCGACGAGATATGGATTATATGAATATCTCGTCATGCCCTTTGGTCTCACAAACGCTCCAGCCCATTTCATGTATCTCATGAACTCAGTGTTCATGCCGGAGCTGGACAAGTTCATGATAGTGTTCATCGATGATATCTTGGTTTACTCCAAGACAGAAGCCGAACATGCCGAGCACTTGAGGATCGTTCTTCAACGATTGCGAGACCACAAGCTCTACACAAAGTTCAGCAAATGCGAGTTTTGGATCAGCCAAGTGCCATTCTTGGGACATATCATCTCAGCAGAAGGCATTGCGGTTGACTCAAACAAGATAGAGCATGTGCTGAAATGGAAAGCTCCCACTTCAGTCCATGAAGTCAGAAGCTTCCTCGTGTTAGCGGGATACTATAGGAGATTCATTCCAAACTTCTCCAAGCTCGCTAAACCGATGACAGAATTGCTGAAGAAGGGAACGAAATATGTTTGGAACACGGCGTGTGAAGGAGCGTTCCAAGCATTGGTGAAGCATCTCACCACAGCCCCGGTATTGGCTCAGCCGGATACAACAAAGCCCTTCGACGTGTGTTGTGACGCGTCCGGTATTGGGCTCGGCTGCGTGTTGATGAAGGAAGGACGTGTGGTCGCATATGGCTCACGCCAACTTCGGAACCATGACCAGCATTATCCGACTCATGATCTTGAGCTTGCTGCAGTGGTGTTGGCGCTAAAAATGTGGAGTCACTATCTCCTGGGGAATCTGGTGCATCTCTACACCGACCACAAGAGCTTGAAATACATTTTTACCCAGAAGGAGCTGAACATGAGACATAGGAGGTGGTTAGAACTGATCAAAGATTATGAAATTGAGATCCAGTACCACCCCGGCAAGGCGAATGTGGTTGCCGATGCGCTGAGTCGGAAATCACATGTCTATAACCTCACCATTACACCGGTGGAGGAGGAAGAGCCGAGTTTATACTTGGTTCCTTATGGATCGCTGTATAACCTTGCCCTCATGCCTACTATTAGGGAGGACATCATTGCAGCTCAGAAGATTGATAATGGTATGGCACATCTCCGGAGACGGATAGACAATGGAGAGATCAAGTGTTTCCGGAAAGATGATGAGGGGACGCTATGGTTTAATGGCCGCATAGTCGTGCCCCGAGATATGGAACTTAGGAGAAAAATCCTCGATGAAGCTCACTTGTCAAAATACTCCATTCATCCGGGAAGCAACAAAATGTACCAAGATTTGAAAAATAAATTTTGGTGGACACGGATGAAGTGGGAGGTAGCTAAGTACGTATCCGAGTGCGATACGTGTAGACGAGTGAAAGCTGATCATATGAAGAGATCAGGGCTGCTGCAACCCCTGAAGATCCCGACATGGAAATGGGAAGATGTGAGCATGGATTTCATTGTGGGATTGCCCCTAACTTCCAACAAACATGATCCCATTTGGGTAATCGTTGACCGGTTAACCAAGACAGCTCATTTCATCCCGGTGAATACACGTTATAATGCCGGCAAATATGCGGAGCTATACATAGCAAAGATTCTATGCTTATATGGGGTACCCAAGACCATCATCTCAGATCGAGGTGCATTATTTGTATCTCGCTTTTGGGAGCAGCTACACGCTGCTTTGGGTACTAAACTGATTAGGAGCTCCGCATATCACCCTCAGACAGATGGCCAAACAGAAAGGGTGAATCAAGTATTGGAAGACATGTTGAGAGCATGTGCCATCCACCACGGTAGGAACTGGGATGATCACCTGCCGTTGGTGGAATTCTCGTACAACAACGGCTATCAGGCGAATATCAAGATGGCACCCTACGAAGCTCTCTACGGTCGCAAATGCCGCACCCCATTAAACTGGTGCGAGTCCGGTGAAAGGGTCACATTCGGGGTTGATGTGGTGAACGACACTGAAGAGCGCGTTCGGACGATTCAAGCTAACTTGAAGGCCGCTCAATCCCGGCAGAAGAGCTACGCTGATAAGAGGCATAGACCGTTGCACTTTGACGTCGGTGAACATGTGTACCTCCACGTGTCTCCGATAAAGGGCGTGCACCGGTTCAGCGTGAAGGGGAAGCTCGCTCCCCGTTTCATTGGGCCCTATGCTATCACCGAGAAGTGTGGACCAGCAGCGTATAGACTAGAGCTACCGGCATCTCTTGCTGTTGTCCATGACGTTTTCCATGTTTGACAACTGAGAAAATGTCTGAAGCATACCGCTGCCGTTCCTACCGAAGACATCGGCGAGCTGCAACCGGATTTAACGTATGATGAATATCCGGTGGCGATTATTGATGAGAAAGCCCGAACCATGCATAGCCGAACGTTGTGGTTCTACAAGATACTCTGGAGCAACCACACCGCCGAAGAAGCGACGTGGGAGAGCGAGGAATTCCTTCGCTCAAATTACCCGGAGTTCATGGCATCTCAGCACGGGTAAGTCCCTATTACATTGCTATCTCTTCTTTTATAATCTCGTGACGAGATTCCTTTAAGAGGGAGGGATGTAAAAGCCCAAGAAAAGGGACTTGCAAAAACTTTTCATCACCTCACAACACCACAGTTTTGTTGTGGATAGCTTGTGAAAAATTGTGAAGAGCAAGTAACCTCCATCAAAAGAGTGATTAGAGGAGAAAGCCCTAACTTTCACAAAGTAGGAATTCTACACGTGAACATGAGAGGTTGAGCTCACCCCTAGGACTTGAAAAGTCTTGGGAAGGTTCAAGCCAAGTCTCATGGAAACCCAACCCTAATGAGGCAATTTTGGAGGCAAGTGAAAAAGAGGCCAATTTGAATGTAAATTCAAATTATAGCAACTTTCATCACTCACATTCAAAATTTAGCTTCATATTCATACTCAGCATATTTTTCTGAGTTAGCCAACCAATTTTCATTCCCATTGGACATTATCTTGTCGGGAGCCAAATTTGTAACAATTCAAACTGAATTTGGAATTTCAAATTCAAATATGGAGGGAATGTGGCCAAACCAGTTTCAAACTGATGAATTCAAATTCTTCCTCTGAATTGGTGGCTAAGTTTCCTTTTCAAGTCTGAGTAGGTGGGATATTTGCACAACAGAGAGGGTTAAGGGGGAGAAAAGGGCCCACTAGTCAGCTAGACTTCTGATCGAAGTAAACACCGGGCGAGCTCGGTTTACCGGGCCTCGGCAGTGTTCGACACCTAGCCATCCACGCAGCCACCTCGCCCCACCTCTCACGCTGGCTATCAGCTTATCAAGCCTCGCTGCCCTCGGCGTGATCCATTCCCTCTGAACCGAGCAACCCGTGCTTTGTTTCTCCTCCCCGCGCCCGATAAACACCACGCTCTCTGCCGCCTCGGTTCCGACCGGGAACGCCTGCAACCCCAGCGCACAGCACCACCTGAACCACAAAACGGCAAGGCCTGATTGCCCTTCACTCCCTCAGCAGAAGAGCAGCCCAAATTACGGGTCTCCTAGCCGGAAAAACGGCTCCTCCGCGGCAACTGAAACAAAAACTGACACTGGCTCACCGTGGGCAGCTCGGACCAAAGGCTTCCACGGCCGTGCTAGGCCACTCTGAGACGCGCCGGATAGTAACGCTGCTCCTGACCAAGTCACAGCCCCAACGGTGAACCATCGAGTGTCAATTTGACGTTCTTCTCCCGGCGCATACGCTCGGACCTCCGGGTAAGAATCCGTCGCATTCGTCCTTAATCTTCGTTCTTAGGCCACCAGACCGTGCACACGTGAACTAGACTGGCTAGCGGTCGATTTCCCTTCACAACCCTAGCTTGACTATGGCTGTAGCCGGCGTATTTTCTGTTTTTCCAACCACGGCTATGGCGGGAAGGATCGGGCTCGCGGCGACAGCTAGGTTAGAGCTTTCCCCGAGCCAGTGCATGGCCCTGTCGACCTTCCCCGAGATTCCCCGGTGCTGCAGAGCCCTTTTACCAAGGTTTTGGCGGGCTAGAAGCATCGGATGACATAGCCGAAGTGACCCCGAGCCGCTGCACTGTCGCCGGCTAGGTTAGGGCCACCGCCGGCCGGAAAAGATGGTGCCATCGTGTTCAGCACACGAAGTAAGGCCCAGGCGGCGAGTTTCCGGCCGAGAGGCGGCCGGGAAGCCGGGTCCGTCGAGCTCCAGTGAGGTGCCGGCGCGGGAAAAGGAACTGGCCCGAGGAGGAAGACGACCGGCGGGCCCCGTGTGTCAGCGACGGAAAGTTTAAAATGTGGATCGATTGCGGCCCCGGGATCCAGTGTGGCTGCGCTGGAAGTGGTCTGTGGCCCCGTGTGGCTCAGCTCCAGCAGTGACACGTGTGGGATGGGCCCACGGTCAGAATTTAAACTTTTCCCAGGTTTATTTGGATTTTCAGATTTATTTCAAACTTTAGAACCTCATAACTTTTGCTAAGAAGCTCCAAATTTAGTGATTCAAATTGGGTTGGATTCATCTTGCATAGCTCTATCAAAATATGCAACCAATTTGTAAGAAACCCATTATTTAATTCTGGAAAATTCTTTAAAGCTTTTCAGCAAAAGAATTCTAGAGGAAGTTTTGTTCGTCCAAAAATCCTCAAATTTTTCCATAATATTCTTTCAGATATTAGTGAAACCCTGTAAAAGTTTCAGACCAATTGGAGTTGATTTGATTATGGCAATTCAGATTTGAAGGTGATGTGTTCAATTGAATACAGAAACATTTTCAGAGAATTTCCAAAACTTGGAAATTCAGTTCTGGACAAATCTTAGCTCCAAAAATGCTATCTCAAGGTGTCGTGTCACCCTATTTGGCCCGATGTGTTATTTATAGAGTTGAGTCCATTAAAAATGCGTCCTAGCTAGGGTTGGAGCACGACCCCACTTAGGTTTTGTTGAGTTATAATTTTATATTCTACTACTTTGTGAAGGATAAGTGTGTCAGCTATATCATTCATTTTTCTTGATTAAAAACTACATCTTTTGTTTTTAGATTGGCTCCAATTTCCAAATTCGTGATTGAGTTGCCTCTTTATATTTTTTACTAGTTTTTCGTTTGCTTGCAGGAATTACCTTACTGGTTTAATGATTGTGATCTACAAGTAGTTCACTAAGTTTGGCATGAACATGGGTGTTATCTCAGGATTAATTCTTCTTTGCTTAAATGCTTAGAAGATTTTTCTGAACAAACCACTCAATGAAAAGTGCTAATTTTTGGTCCAGCGAGTTTTCTTGTGACAAGGAACTCACACAAAAATCCTCAGCTCCATTGGAGCTCTAGATCACCCCTGTTCTGTTTAACCACTTGAGGTGATCAATATGGAAAAGGGAGAAAACCACTTAGCACTTCATCATGTGCTTAGGTCCAAACCTAAACCACTAGCCCCAGTTTCATTTTAAATTCTTAAACAGAGTTCCAGTTTTTGAAAACTTGTTATTAGAACTTGTAGCAAAAATCTTTACATTTAAACTTATGTGCATATTCATTAACGTGTAGTCGCTGAAGGCGAGGAGACTCCGGAAGTGCTCGACTTCCTCCTTCTGGACGAAGACCTAACTACTGACCAGCAGCAACAAGGCAAGCCCCGGTTTGCATTAAGCCTTTTATAAAGTTTTTACTTTGTTTACATACGTAGTGTGAAGTGTGTATGTGCATTAGGTGTAGGATGAATGAATACCAACTGCATAACCAGAATTTTCCCCAAGAGTGAGGGTAGTGTCTAGGGCCTCGAATAGACAGGCTATGCTTAATGATTCATAGGACTTCGGTACAAGTCGAGTAGTTGGAATCTACTCGAGAGTTAGGCTTGGGACACACAGGTTTGGTTCGAGTGACGTGAGATCACTTTAGTAATGAAAATGAGACTAGGCAGGGGCTAGGGCGCAGCAAGAGGAAGTCTTGTGTGCGCAGCCCTGTCCGTGTCGATTGAGGACCGATCCGTGTGCGGCCCTGCTGAACATGTATTGAACGTACCGAAGGCATATCGGATATATGGGCCCCGATAAACCGATGTAACCTAAACCTCCGGGCGTCGAGGCATAATGCACCGATTTATAGGTGTAGGCTGAGGGCAGCAAGGTGGAAATCTGCTAACGGGCATAGAGAGATGCTCCGTGTAGGGAACCTCCTGCTCGTTTTGGTGTGACCGGTTCGATGTTTGGGCTGTTGGGTGAAAGGTTGTCCCGTACGACATCGAGTGAGCGTGCTGTGCAGCTCCACGGGTGGGCGTATGTGACGTGCTCTTTGGGTCTCCCTGCAGGTGTGTATCGAGTCGATTCGCCGTCCCTCGCGGTGACGAGTACCGCTTGTTCACTGCGTCGTAACATAGATAATTTATGGAATGTTATGATTCAATATTGCTGTTATGATATAATTGTATTGCTACATGTGTGCCACCAAAGATTGCTTACTAAATTTCAGATTCCCGAACTGTTAACTTGTGGCTAATAGATGAACTAAGGATGAAGGTGTAGGCGTGTCCATTTGATGCACTGTTACTATCCTATGTTCATTGTACCCCTCATGTAGAGTTTCATGCCTAGGTGAGTGACACGACCCCACTGGTCCTGTCGAGCCAGGATCACGCTGAGGGGTGCTGCGTTGCACAACACCGTATAACACACGTCAAAGGTACAAAGCGGAAGCGGAAGCTTTATTACATAAACAAGTTTATTAACATGTTTACATCAAAATAAGTTTAGTCCACACTCGCGGGCGTAGACTAAGCATCAAGTGCACGTTCAGCCCTCGAACGTGTCCTTGCTAGCACACTCGCACACTAACTCTGCGGCGTGCACGACTCCCACTCGACGGGGTTCCCCTCCTGGGGTTCCGTCTCCTCTTCGGGAGTCCCTTCCTCATAGAACCCTGCAAAAGCTTCAAACACAAGCAGTGAGCACGAAGGCTCAGCAAGTCTGACCCGTCTCACCTAAACATGAAACTTCTACATGAGGGTGATGGGTTGCATGAGGTAAAAATCATTTGCAAGGACTCGCCTAATTAGTAGAACCTTACTTTCAAGTTTTAGCAGCAGGTTGTGGAGAACTTTACGCTAAGGCACATGAGAGAGCCGCAATCAAACAAGAAACGCATTTCTCTCATGTACTTTGCCCAAAGTTGAAAAGAACTTTAGTTAGCACTAAGCTACAACATATCATTAACAATCATTATCCAACTTTCAATCAGCAACATTTTAACATGTAACTAGCCTGTTCTTTCTACGTCACGGTACAGTGAACAAGTGGTACTCACTGACCGCGAGGGACGGCGATTATAATCGATTTACACCTGCAGGGTTACCCGAACAACCCGTCACGTACGCCCGTACTCGATGTTGCCTACAACAACCATCACGGACGCCGTACGCGACTACCTTTCACCCGTTAGCCAAATATTGAACCGGTCCCATCGTCCCGAGCAAGAGGTCCCTGCACGCGCATCTCTGTGCCGCCAGCTGATTTACACCTCGAGCTCTCAACCTACCCTCTGAACGACGGGCAATGCCTCAATACCCAGCTACCCGAGTTACATCAGTTTCCCGGTTCCCATATAGCCGGTAGGTCTTCGGTACTGTTCTAGCTTGTTCAACAGGCCCGCACACGGCTCGGTCCTCAATCGACACAAGCGGAGCTACAGCACACAGGCCCCAAAGTCCTGCTGCCCTTACTCTCCGCTCGGTCTCATTTTCTTGCCATGTGTATCATGTGCTATCTCTACCCGAGCAATGTGCCTCTAGCCTATTCTCGCGAGTAGTTCCAACTACTCGACTTGTACCGAATCCTACTCTATCCTAGCAATGCAGTGGCTAACGGGGTTTGCAATCCTAAACCCCAACCCATGGTTTTCTTGGCTATGCAGTGGGGTTTCCAAACAAGACTCTGATGCACAACATAAAGAAAACAAGTATGTGCTCAAAACAATAAAAATTTATAAAATGGTTAATGCAAACCGGGGCTTGCCTTGCTGCTCTTGGTCGTAGGCTAGCTGTTCCTCCGGAGTAACGAAGTCTAGGACTTCGGGTTCCTCCTCGACCTTAGCGACTACATGATAAGAACAATGTATGTATTAATTAAATGCTTTTGTATTAACTTTGAAGTTGTGAAGTCTATAACCTTTACTAGATAGACCTAATGACTGTGAAACTTTTACTGTGGCTTGGTTACAACCTAAACAGAGACTTGGTCAAGTTTTAGTTGCAGCAAAGCTCATTTGAGCCCTCCACAAATAATTATGTCCTTGACCTTAATTAAAGGCTTTTAGGGTGTTCTAGGTATTTTCATGAAACAAACTATGACTTTCTGAAAACTAGATTTTCAGAGGGTTCTAATGGAATTGGTCTCACTTAATTTGGAAGTCTCTAACTAAAGATATGAGCTAAACAATTTCAGAGAAAATTCTGAAAATGTTTCTGAACATTTTCTATTTTCTCTGGAACAGTTTTACTAATCACACCATTAGGTGGACTAAATGAGCTCAAATGGATCTGAAATTTTTATGGTAGTTCAAGGATATTTTGGTGAACATCTCAGCAAAATTTCAGGATTTTCCTCCAAATGATTCTCCAGTTAAAATTCCTAACAGTTTAAACTTTAAGGAATTAATTCTGGAGAATTAAGGAATCTCATGAAGTGACACTTGATTTTCTGGAAAGTACTCAAAGAGCTGAATCCAGCAAAATTTGGTTCACTCAATTTGGAGCTTTCTAGCCAAAGTTATAAGGATTTGAAGTTTGAAGGAAATCTGAAAATCGGGGAAAAGTTTAAACTCGCGCGTGGGCCCAGGGGACACGCGTCGCACGCCGAAGCGACAGCACACCGCGGCCCACAAGGCTTTTGCGCGCCAGCACACCCGATCCCGGCCGCAGCCGGATCCCGATTTAAAATATCGGCCGCTGACAGCTGGGGTCCACCCCCTTCTTCAACCTCGCGACACCCGCGCTCCGCCGCCGAGGGACCTCGCCGGAGAGCTCGCCGCCGGCTGCTGTACAGCTTCAAACTTCTTGATTCTGGCCGCCCCTGCCTACTTTTACTTGGGGAACATGATCCGAGGGTCAGCTGCTCATGACAACGGCCGGAGCATGGTCGGCGACGAGCCGCCATATCGGAACGACTTCGGCCATGTCGGCTGATGCTCCTAGTGCCTCAGCTACTTGGGAAATCGGTCGGGGAGCATCAGTGGACCTCAGAGAAGGTCGACATGAACTCGGGGCAGCTCGGGGAAGGCCCGAAATAGGTCCTCACCGTGCGCCCGATACCCCCCGTGCGTTCCGCCATTAGTAGACCTTGAATTACGCCGGGCACAGAAGTTCTCCGGCCCAGAGTTGTGAAGGCAACTTGTGCGTCACCGTGTCTAGTTCGTGTGGGAGTGGCCTGAGGCCCTCTAATCCTTTCTAGAGCACGAATTAAACAGAATCGTACCCGAGGGTCGTTCTGCACACAGAAAGGGGAAAAGTGGAAATTCGCCGCCGGTGAGCAACCACTCGAGCTGTGGCTCGGGGATGAGCAGCACCGATCACTTGCGCGTCCAAGGGTGCCTTGGCTCGGGCGTGACAACGCCCAGGTTGGGCTGTCCACGAGAGCCCGAGGTGCGGCGGTTTCCAGTTCCGAGTTTGATCTTTCGGCACAGCCGATATCACTCGGTTTCAATCGATTTCTATCAATGGGAAGGATGGAGGATGGTTGCTAGTACCTTGCTGGGACCTTGGAATGGAAAGAGGGAGCTGCGATCGGCTTGATCAAGCAGGAACTCGAGCGGCGGCGATGGCAGTGGGAAAAGCAGTCGCGCACGTCGGTAGCTCGGGGAAATGGTGACTGAGGCACGCCGGGGAGGGAATAAATAGCTCGGCCGGCTGGCCTCCGGCTTGGGGCACGCAGCAGGAGCTGGCGCCGGCCGGCCCCTTCGGTGGCGCGCGCGCACAACAGCCGGGAACCGACTGAACTGTGGTTCAGTCGGTTTGCTTTGAGGCTGAGGCTGACATGTGGGTCCCACTCCTCTTTTAACCTCTGAAATTTATTCCTAACAGCTGTGGTAAACAGTGAACCCTATTCTACCCTTGGCAACTCAAATTATTCACCCAAGAGCCATTTGAATTGATCAAAGTTCAAATGAGGTTTGGTTTGAATGAATTTCAGCACAAGTGCAGTTTGAAATTCAAATAAAGTTTGAATTTCTCCCCCTTAGCTCATGTCAAGATCAACTCCAAATGGAGTGAAAATTGGTGTGTGAGCTCACAAAAATGTGCTGAGCAAGAATATGCCTTCCACTTTTAAATTCAGTGGGTGAAAACAGTTTGAATTTGAATATGTTTTCAAACTGCCCCTTTCCTATCTACACCCAAGATGACCTCAAAAATGTTTTGAATTTGGGTGAAACTTGGCATGGACATCCTTGGCAAAGTGTAGGAGTTTTCATATGTCCAGCCCATCTATATCACATGTGGGAAGTACCACTTTTGCAATGTGTGAGTTTGTTCCCTAATGAGCATGTTGATAATTGTTACTTGCTCTTTATTTGTGTTCATCATTTTTCCTCAAATGAGGTGTGTGGTGTGGGGATGAACACTGCAAATGGGTGTCAAAAACTGAGGCCCTTACATTCCTCCCCCCTTAAAAGAATCTCGTCCCGAGATTATAAGGTGAAAATGAGAGAGAGGACGGTGGAAAAATTACCGGATATGCGACGTGAGAAAGTCGGGGTAGTTAGTGCGAAGGAATTCTTCGCTCTCCCATGTCGCTTCATCCATGGAGTGATTACTCCACAGAACCTTGTAGAACCACAACGTACGGTTGCGTGTGGTTCGGGCCTTTTCATCAATAATCTGCACCGGTTCCTCCCGATAGGTGAGATCCGGTTGCAGTTCTTCAATGTCTTCCAGCTGAACGGTAGTTGATAGCTTGAGACACTTCCTCAGCTGGGAAATGTGAAAGACGTCGTGCACACCGGAAAGTGCTTCTGGTAATCTTAGCCGGTATGCCACCGATCCACATCTTTCGGTAATCTGGAATGGACCGATGAATCGGGGTGCTAACTTTCCTCTCACCCCAAATCTGTTTACGCCCTTCATTGGAGACACTCGTAGGTATACGTGATCTCCAACTTCGAATTGTAATGGGCGCCTCCTCCGGTCCGCATACTGTTTCTGTCGGGATTGAGCGGCTTTTAGGTTCGCTTGAATTAATCGAACCTTTTCTTCCGCGTTGTTGACAAGATCAAGCCCGAAGGTAACCCTCTCGCCAGATTCACACCAGTTCAGTGGTGTGCGGCATTTCCTGCCGTATAGCGCCTCGTAGGGCGCCATCTTGATGCTGGCTTGGTACCCATTGTTGTACGAGAACTCGGCTAATGGCAAGTGATCATCCCAATTCTTGCCGTGGTCGATAGCGAAGCTCGTAGCATGTCTTCTAAGATTTGATTTACCCGCTCCGTTTGCCCATCCGTCTGCGGGTGGTAGGCTGAACTACGGATCAGCTTCGTCCCCAAGGCAGCGTGGAGCTGCTCCCAAAAACGGGACACAAATAAAGTGCCCCGGTCCGATACGATAGTACGGGGTACGCCGTATAAGCATAGGATCCGTGAGATGTACAGTTCAGCGTACTTCTTGGCGTTGTAGTTGGTGTTGACCGGGATGAAATGGGCAACTTTGGTGAGCCGATCGACGATCACCCACACAGAATCATGTTTCTGTAAGGTGGTGGGTAAACCCACGACGAAATCCATGCTCACGTCCTCCCATTTCCAGGCAGGAATGCCCAGTGGTTGCAGCAGTCCCGGTTTCCGCATGTGGTCTGCCTTCACCCGTCGACATGTATCACACTCGGACACGTATTTTGCAGTCTCTCGCTTCATCCGTGTCCACCAAAACTTGCTTCTGAGTTCTTGATACATCTTGTTGCTGCCGGGGTGAATAGAAAACTTTGATAAGTGAGCCTCATCAAAGATTTTCTTCCGTAACTCCGGGTTTCGGGGTACGACGATCCGGTCCTTGAACCATAGGACGCCGTCTCCGTCCTTCCGGAAACATTTCAACTCCCCACTGTCTACACGTCTCCGCAAATGTGACATGCCCTTGTCATTCTTCTGGGCTGCCGCTATCTCTTCACGGATGGTGGGGATCAAAGCTAGGTTGTAGAGAGCTCCATGTGGAATCACATGTAGTGGTGGTTCGCTCTCTTCCAACGGTGTGATGGTCAGATTATTGACGTGTGACTTGCGGCTTAGCGCGTCTGCCACAACGTTTGCCTTGCCCGGATGATAATGGATCTCTATCTCGTAATCCTTTATCAGTTCCAACCATCTTCGTTGCCTCATGTTCAGCTCCTTCTGAGTGAATATGTACTTGAGGCTTTTGTGGTCGGTATATAAATGTACGAGGTTACCGAGTAGGTAGTGCCTCCACATTTTCAGTGCAAGTACCACGGCAGCGAGCTCCAAGTCGTGAGTTGGATAATTTTGCTCATGATTCCTAAGCTGCCGTGACCCATACGCGACCACCCTTCGGTCTTGCATCAACACACATCCGAGCCCAATGCCGGATGCATCGCAGTACACATCGAACGGTTTTGTTGTGTCTGGCTGCGCCAAAACCGGTGCTGATGTCAGGTGCTTGACTAAAGCCTTGAATGCTGCTTCACATGCTGGACTCCAAACATATTTGGTAGCCTTCTTCAGCAGCTCTGTCATTGGCTTGGCAATCTTCGAGAAGTTCGGAATGAACCTCCGATAATATCCCGCGAGTCCGAGGAAACTCCGTACCTCATGAACAGTTCTCGGGGATTTCCAATTCAGCACTTGCGTGATTTTGCTCGGGTCCACAGCGATACCCTCCGCCGAGATGATATGCCCGAGGAAAGGCACTTGCGATATCCAAAATTCGCATTTGCTGAACTTTGCGTATAACTTGTGATCCCGCAGCCGTTGCAAGACTATACGCAGATGTTTCTTGTGATCTTCCTCCGACTTGGAATATACCAGGATGTCGTCGATGAAGACCACGACAAACTTGTCCAGCTCCGGCATGAACACCGAGTTCATTAAGTACATGAAGTGAGCTGGAGCATTGGTGAGGCCAAAGGACATGACCAGGTACTCATAAAGTCCGTACCTTGTCGAAAAAGCTGTCTTTGGAATGTCCTCAGCCCTGATCTTAATCTGATGGTACCCGGATCTTAAATCCATCTTGGAAAAGACCTTTGCTTCGACCAACTGATCAAACAACATGTCGATCCGTGGCAACGGGTACTTGTTCTTGATGGTTACGGCATTTAATGGACGGTAGTCCACGCAAAGCCGCAACGTTTCATCCTTCTTTTTGACAAATAATGCCGAACAGCCCCATGGCGAGGAGCTCGGCCTAATAAAACCCTTCTCCAGAAGGTCCGTGAGCTGAGTCTTCAGTTCAGCCAACTCCTTGGGCGCCATCTTGTACGGCCTTCGGGATATTGGCATGGTTCCCGGTGCAAGTTCAATCTTGAACTCCACCTCTCTATCGGGTGGCATCCCCGGCAAATCATCCGGGAATACATCAGGGAATTCTCGGACCACTGGAATGTCTTCCAATCTGATGGTTGTGGCTTGATAGACACTTGGAAGTTTTATTTCTGGACTGTCCAGAAATAATGAGTGAGAACCGTGCACTCCTGAGTTTAAGTGCACGACTCGGAGGACGGTGTCTAAAACAGCGCCGTGGCGGTTTAACCACGACATCCCTAGGATGACATCGACCTTCTGTCCCTCTAAGATAATGAGAGACGTGGGGTACACTCTACCCGCTAAGCATAATGGTGCTTTGGAGACCATTACGCTTGCTGAAATCTTCCCACCCGGTGAACAAATTAAATATGGACTATCGGTGGGTAGTATTGGCAAGCTGTGTTTAGCAATGAAAGCTTGGCTAATAAAATTATGCGTGGCGCCTGAATCAAATAGTACTATAGCGGGATGCTGGTGGAGTTGGAACATACCCGCAAGGATTGGCTCGCCCTCCGGCACGTCCTCAATGGCAAGCTGGTGGACAGTACCGGGCCTAGGGTTTGCCCGCCGCGCATTAGTAGGGTTCCGGGGTTGATTCCTCCCCGGAAACTGTGGTACCACTCCGCCGCCTTGCCTCTCCGGGCAACTGCTCGCGAAGTGTCCTGGACGACCACACTTGTAACATGTGGCCGCTGCTGGTGGAGTACTTGGTGGACGAAAGCCCGGCATGCGTTGCGGAGGTGCAAACGCACGCGGCATCGCCCGCTGCTGCTGTTGTTGTTGCGGTGGTGCTGGCAGTGCCGGCCGGAATGCCGGTGAAGAATACGGCCGACCGCGGAACGGCATCGACCGCTGTGGTGGCTGCCAGCGCGGACCTGATGGTGGGCGATTCACCATCCGAAACTTCTGAGAAGGACCGCCTCCTTCTCCGCTGCTCTGCGGCGCGCTTCGCTTTCGCTCTGCCGCCGCCAACTCCTTGCCGGAGTCTTCCTGAACAATCGCAGCATCAATTATGTCGTTGAGGCTGCCGCGATTGAACATCGCCAGCTTGTCCTTTAGGAGCGGGTTAAGCCCCTGGTAAAAGTGGTCCCGCCGCTTCTCGTCCGTATCTGCGTGATACGACGCGTAGAGTGCGAGATCGTTGAACGCTCTGGAGTACTCCAGCGCGTTCCGGCTCCCTTGTTGCAGGTGTAGGAATTCCTGCGTCTTCCTCTTCATCAAACCGGGCGGTATATGATAGGCCCGGAAGGCCGTCCGGAACTCCGCCCAGGTCATCACTCGGTCGGTGGGTTGTGAAGCACAAAAGTTGGCCCACCACGCGCTCGCGGATCCTTGGAGCTGCTGGACCGCGAACTGAGTCTTGCGCTGCTCGCTGATTTGGAGCAGCCCGAACTTCATCTCTATGGCGCGGAGCCAGTTGTCCGCGTCAAGTGGTTCATCCGCCCTTGAGAATACAGGGGGATGAGTCGCCAGGAAGTCAGAGTAGGAGCTCTGTTGGCGCTCCTCACGATCTTGACGTCTCTCTGGGCGAGACGTATTCGCAATTAACGTTTGCAGCAGCTCTGTATGCTGCTGATGTGAACCCGCCATTGCCGCGACAATGTCGGCCAATGTAACCGTTGGCAGTGGCGGTGGCGGTGTTTGCTGTTGCTGTTGCTGCTGCTGTCCCGAGGAGTCCTCGGGAGGTGGTTGGGAGGTCTCTCCCCCTTGGCTAGTACCTCCAACATCGGGGTTGGCACGAGTACGCGTCATTCTGAAATTCAACACAGCAGCAATTAGCACATGTCTTACTCAAAATTCCATAAACAGGAGTAAGTATTGAAGCGACGCATGATTAACTTGCACAACATTCACATATATTGATAAAGCATAAACTTTATACAAGATACATTATTCTCGGATCTCCGAGAAGTCGTGCTCATGTCGTCACTACCTATACATACGCTACTGTCTACACGACATGTCACCGATTACAAAAGTTGGGTTACGCTACCCTAGCTGCCCTACTTGGCAACCGTAACCCCCTACTCGGAGTAGAACTCGACCTCCTGTGGGTCGTCCTCCTCCGGTACCTCTGCTGGTGGCTCGGGGTCTACCACCTCTTCTCCCATTCCAGGTTCTCCCATGGCTGGAAGACCCAAGACTACCGGTACGCCCAATACCGGGGGCACGAGGTCCTGCAATGCATGCACCTCGTCCATAGCCTGGTTGTAGTCCTCTTCCCAGCCTTGTCCTTCCTCAATAGCGTCGTCCCGCTCTTGAGCAAGGTCCTCATTCTGCTGGGTTAGGGTCTGCACCAGCTCTTGCAACGCCGCAATGTCAACACGGCTCTTCTTCTTTGCCTTCTTCAGACGACGCAACTGATTGTGTTGTTCATTCAGTCGCTTGATCGTCGGAAGGAGCACATTGCGGAGTGCACTGTGAGCACTCTCAAAATGATCTCCACGGCTTGTGCTCTCCTTGAGCTTGGTGGCGAGATGCTCCGTATGAACAGCTTGGCTGTCCATCACAGCGTTTCCCGCCCTCATTTGGAGGCTGAGATTTGCCTCCGCGGGGTTGTACCTTGGGCAACTCGGGTTTGTTGCCTCTAGGTACCTCTCTTCCCACACATGCTGAGCTCGTCCCTCCACCGGAACGAGTGCGTATGGAGTTCCCTCCATAGCCTGTACGTGTAGTTGGCAGAAACGTGACATAGTGTCACGGGCTGCCACTTGCCACATCCCTTCCGGTTGTCTTCCTCTCACCGTGACGGTGAATGGCACCCAACCGGGTGGCGTAGGCCCTGCAGGAACCTCGACATGGATCGTCCACGTCTTGTTCCCCTCTTCGCCTTCTTCCTTGGCGAAGTATTGCGGCATCTGGTTGTACCCGAAATATTGGAGCATTAGCCACAATGCTCCCGGGTAGCCGCTACGGTCAGAGCAGTGGGAAACTACCCACCCGTTCTCCAACCGTTTATCTGCTGCCATCTGTAAAAATATATTTGAGAAATGTCAAATATTTATTTAAACAGTAAACCATTGAGTTATAACATAAGATATGTCATTGAACCCTTAACACTTGGAAACATAGTTCAAATTTTTAAACAAATTTGACTGCTGATCTGCTGTTCCCATGACAGCCCTGACCAGTTTCCATATCAATCTGATTTAGGCCAGGTTAAAAGCAAAACCAGTCCTGGAGCTCAACATCAAAGTTAAAGTTAACTTCAATAGCTTTCCAGAAAGTATTTGGTTGGCCTAAGATCTGCTCTGGTTCAAAAGTTATGAGATGTCAAAGTTAACAGAATTTCTGGGAACAATTGGACAGCACCTCCCTGCCTTAGGTACTGATTTGATCCAAGAATTCCAGTTAATTCTGTTCCTAATCTGACAAAACTTTCTGTTACAAAGTTGTAACCCATCTCATAAGCTTCCCAGAACCACCTCATTTTCTGTTTTTGGATTTTTATGCAGGAAGTTATGCTTAATTTACAGAGAGTCTACAGAGAGTCTTTGCTCCGTCCTGTTTTCTGGACAGTTTCAACTCTACTGCATTTTTCGAGTGGTTAAGGGATGAAACACCTCTGGAACTCAACAGAAAAGTTGTAAAGCTCCTCCAAAGCTTTCCAGAAATGTATCATACGACCCCAACCTCGAAAGAACTCAACCTCTAACCTCTGATTAACTTCAGCCTTGATTTAGCTGAAAACAGAGTGCTCTGTCCTTAACATCCTATAAGTTGAAAATTTATTAACTTTGAATATCCTGTTCAAGGGAAGGAGTTACATCAAGTTTTACTACTTTGGATCAAAACCTTCAAGTTTTTAAATGAAGTTGTTCATTTAGTTGGGTGTGACGTCGAGGCGTCACCAGATTATGTCGGTACTACGTCCTCACAAAGGAAAAACCTATACCGGATTTAGCCGGCTTCGTTAGTTCAGTGGCACTACTCGTCACTCGCACACGGATGCTACACGTCTACCGTTTCGTGGTAAGGCTACCTGCAGAAACTCAAACAATCATCAGACTCGGCTGCACACCGAGCCCGGAATCCATACAGTTTGTACACCCGGCCGTCATCACTCGCCCGGATGTTCTCAAGCCAAACACGCCTTGAGTTACGTGTTCACGTTTCAGACCACGTGACGGGGTCTCCCATGTTGCACCACGCACGCCAGGGACAGACGTTGCTCGAATACCCCAAACGACATGAAGAGTCGTAGAGGATATCAAAGCGGGTCGGGTTACCTGCCACCCGTGGGGCTCCACCCTTCAGCTTGTGCGCACTGGTGGACAGCGCTTACGTGCACCCCCCAAGACATGAACGTCCCGAGATGCACAATTTTCCGACATAACAAATAAGTTAATAAGCCACTTTCTATATACTAATAACATCCTTATACGGGCTACTAACTCGTTCCTCACTGGATTTTTGAAAAAGAAGACCTTTGTACTGTGTTAAACCTCAAGCGAGCTCTGATACCACGCTGACACGACCCCACTGGTCCTGTCGAGCCAGGATCACGCTGAGGGGTGCTGCGTTGCACAACACCGTATAACACACGTCAAAGGTACAAAGCGGAAGCGGAAGCTTTATTACATAAACAAGTTTATTAACATGTTTACATCAAAATAAGTTTAGTCCACACTCGCGGGCGTAGACTAAGCATCAAGTGCACGTTCAGCCCTCGAACGTGTCCTTGCTAGCACACTCGCACACTAACTCTGCGGCGTGCACGACTCCCACTCGACGGGGTTCCCCTCCTGGGGTTCCGTCTCCTCTTCGGGAGTCCCTTCCTCATAGAACCCTGCAAAAGCTTCAAACACAAGCAGTGAGCACGAAGGCTCAGCAAGTCTGACCCGTCTCACCTAAACATGAAACTTCTACATGAGGGTGATGGGTTGCATGAGGTAAAAATCATTTGCAAGGACTCGCCTAATTAGTAGAACCTTACTTTCAAGTTTTAGCAGCAGGTTGTGGAGAACTTTACGCTAAGGCACATGAGAGAGCCGCAATCAAACAAGAAACGCATTTCTCTCATGTACTTTGCCCAAAGTTGAAAAGAACTTTAGTTAGCACTAAGCTACAACATATCATTAACAATCATTATCCAACTTTCAATCAGCAACATTTTAACATGTAACTAGCCTGTTCTTTCTACGTCACGGTACAGTGAACAAGTGGTACTCACTGACCGCGAGGGACGGCGATTATAATCGATTTACACCTGCAGGGTTACCCGAACAACCCGTCACGTACTCCCGTACTCGATGTTGCCTACAACAACCATCACGGACGCCGTACGCGACTACCTTTCACCCGTTAGCCAAATATTGAACCGGTCCCATCGTCCCGAGCAAGAGGTCCCTGCACGCGCATCTCTGTGCCGCCAGCTGATTTACACCTCGAGCTCTCAACCTACCCTCTGAACGACGGGCAATGCCTCAATACCCAGCTACCCGAGTTACATCAGTTTCCCGGTTCCCATATAGCCGGTAGGTCTTCGGTACTGTTCTAGCTTGTTCAACAGGCCCGCACACGGCTCGGTCCTCAATCGACACAAGCGGAGCTACAGCACACAGGCCCCAAAGTCCTGCTGCCCTTACTCTCCGCTCGGTCTCATTTTCTTGCCATGTGTATCATGTGCTATCTCTACCCGAGCAATGTGCCTCTAGCCTATTCTCGCGAGTAGTTCCAACTACTCGACTTGTACCGAATCCTACTCTATCCTAGCAATGCAGTGGCTAACGGGGTTTGCAATCCTAAACCCCAACCCATGGTTTTCTTGGCTATGCAGTGGGGTTTCCAAACAAGACTCTGATGCACAACATAAAGAAAACAAGTATGTGCTCAAAACAATAAAAATTTATAAAATGGTTAATGCAAACCGGGGCTTGCCTTGCTGCTCTTGGTCGTAGGCTAGCTGTTCCTCCGGAGTAACGAAGTCTAGGACTTCGGGTTCCTCCTCGACCTTAGCGACTACATGATAAGAACAATGTATGTATTAATTAAATGCTTTTGTATTAACTTTGAAGTTGTGAAGTCTATAACCTTTACTAGATAGACCTAATGACTGTGAAACTTTTACTGTGGCTTGGTTACAACCTAAACAGAGACTTGGTCAAGTTTTAGTTGCAGCAAAGCTCATTTGAGCCCTCCACAAATAATTATGTCCTTGACCTTAATTAAAGGCTTTTAGGGTGTTCTAGGTATTTTCATGAAACAAACTATGACTTTCTGAAAACTAGATTTTCAGAGGGTTCTAATGGAATTGGTCTCACTTAATTTGGAAGTCTCTAACTAAAGATATGAGCTAAACAATTTCAGAGAAAATTCTGAAAATGTTTCTGAACATTTTCTATTTTCTCTGGAACAGTTTTACTAATCACACCATTAGGTGGACTAAATGAGCTCAAATGGATCTGAAATTTTTATGGTAGTTCAAGGATATTTTGGTGAACATCTCAGCAAAATTTCAGGATTTTCCTCCAAATGATTCTCCAGTTAAAATTCCTAACAGTTTAAACTTTAAGGAATTAATTCTGGAGAATTAAGGAATCTCATGAAGTGACACTTGATTTTCTGGAAAGTACTCAAAGAGCTGAATCCAGCAAAATTTGGTTCACTCAATTTGGAGCTTTCTAGCCAAAGTTATAAGGATTTGAAGTTTGAAGGAAATCTGAAAATCGGGGAAAAGTTTAAACTCGCGCGTGGGCCCAGGGGACACGCGTCGCACGCCGAAGCGACAGCACACCGCGGCCCACAAGGCTTTTGCGCGCCAGCACACCCGATCCCGGCCGCAGCCGGATCCCGATTTAAAATATCGGCCGCTGACAGCTGGGGTCCACCCCCTTCTTCAACCTCGCGACACCCGCGCTCCGCCGCCGAGGGACCTCGCCGGAGAGCTCGCCGCCGGCTGCTGTACAGCTTCAAACTTCTTGATTCTGGCCGCCCCTGCCTACTTTTACTTGGGGAACATGATCCGAGGGTCAGCTGCTCATGACAACGGCCGGAGCATGGTCGGCGACGAGCCGCCATATCGGAACGACTTCGGCCATGTCGGCTGATGCTCCTAGTGCCTCAGCTACTTGGGAAATCGGTCGGGGAGCATCAGTGGACCTCAGAGAAGGTCGACATGAACTCGGGGCAGCTCGGGGAAGGCCCGAAATAGGTCCTCACCGTGCGCCCGATACCCCCCGTGCGTTCCGCCATTAGTAGACCTTGAATTACGCCGGGCACAGAAGTTCTCCGGCCCAGAGTTGTGAAGGCAACTTGTGCGTCACCGTGTCTAGTTCGTGTGGGAGTGGCCTGAGGCCCTCTAATCCTTTCTAGAGCACGAATTAAACAGAATCGTACCCGAGGGTCGTTCTGCACACAGAAAGGGGAAAAGTGGAAATTCGCCGCCGGTGAGCAACCACTCGAGCTGTGGCTCGGGGATGAGCAGCACCGATCACTTGCGCGTCCAAGGGTGCCTTGGCTCGGGCGTGACAACGCCCAGGTTGGGCTGTCCACGAGAGCCCGAGGTGCGGCGGTTTCCAGTTCCGAGTTTGATCTTTCGGCACAGCCGATATCACTCGGTTTCAATCGATTTCTATCAATGGGAAGGATGGAGGATGGTTGCTAGTACCTTGCTGGGACCTTGGAATGGAAAGAGGGAGCTGCGATCGGCTTGATCAAGCAGGAACTCGAGCGGCGGCGATGGCAGTGGGAAAAGCAGTCGCGCACGTCGGTAGCTCGGGGAAATGGTGACTGAGGCACGCCGGGGAGGGAATAAATAGCTCGGCCGGCTGGCCTCCGGCTTGGGGCACGCAGCAGGAGCTGGCGCCGGCCGGCCCCTTCGGTGGCGCGCGCGCACAACAGCCGGGAACCGACTGAACTGTGGTTCAGTCGGTTTGCTTTGAGGCTGAGGCTGACATGTGGGTCCCACTCCTCTTTTAACCTCTGAAATTTATTCCTAACAGCTGTGGTAAACAGTGAACCCTATTCTACCCTTGGCAACTCAAATTATTCACCCAAGAGCCATTTGAATTGATCAAAGTTCAAATGAGGTTTGGTTTGAATGAATTTCAGCACAAGTGCAGTTTGAAATTCAAATAAAGTTTGAATTTCTCCCCCTTAGCTCATGTCAAGATCAACTCCAAATGGAGTGAAAATTGGTGTGTGAGCTCACAAAAATGTGCTGAGCAAGAATATGCCTTCCACTTTTAAATTCAGTGGGTGAAAACAGTTTGAATTTGAATATGTTTTCAAACTGCCCCTTTCCTATCTACACCCAAGATGACCTCAAAAATGTTTTGAATTTGGGTGAAACTTGGCATGGACATCCTTGGCAAAGTGTAGGAGTTTTCATATGTCCAGCCCATCTATATCACATGTGGGAAGTACCACTTTTGCAATGTGTGAGTTTGTTCCCTAATGAGCATGTTGATAATTGTTACTTGCTCTTTATTTGTGTTCATCATTTTTCCTCAAATGAGGTGTGTGGTGTGGGGATGAACACTGCAAATGGGTGTCAAAAACTGAGGCCCTTACAGTGAGTCAGTTAAGTCTTGTTGAGCCATCGTGCTCATGGTTGCTGCTTAAGTGTTTTTCAGGTGAGGAGCCACCCACGGACTCGGAGTACGAGTCCACCGGCGAGGGTTACCCTCCGTCGGGGACCACGGCTGAGTGGGAGCCGTACACGCCGCGCTGAGCTGAGGAGTGCAGCTAGTGTGGGTTGCCCTAGGGCTGGGCAACCGACTTTTGCTAGATATGCGGGCGTGAGTTGTATAAAAGAAACTTCCGCTGTGTAATAAAGACAATAGTTCATAACTGAAGGTTGTACCTATTTGTACAGTTCAGTTGGTTTTTCCCATGTAATATATTGTGTCCTTATGACGTGTGCTGTC
The DNA here is from genome assembly GCA_030760725.1 of Neostapfia colusana. Lineage (NCBI taxonomy): Eukaryota > Viridiplantae > Streptophyta > Magnoliopsida > Poales > Poaceae > Neostapfia > Neostapfia colusana. The sequence goes on from JASWHV010000011.1 coordinate 27,775,180, forward strand.
GGGTGTCGCATCGTGAGGCACCACCCTCTGCGATCCTGGATGAGCGGACCCCGGTCCGCCACAGGGACACACCGGGCCTCGAGTTCCAGCGTGCGCTCACAGTGGATCTGAGACACAACAGATCCTCAGTTTAAAGTTTTCAGATGCTGATGCGTGGGACCCACCCGCTTTCTTCTTCCTCCCGCCGCCCGTTCGCACGCGCGCCTCCCCCCTCGCCGGACCAATGCCGGAGATGGCCGGCTTGGTGTTTCTGGTCGCCGCCCGGGCTGTGGCTTGCCGCTAGGGGGTTTTGGACGTCGAGGAACACGATGGTGGCGTTTGCTCGGGCTGCCAAGGATTGGAAACCGGTCGGCGACGTGCGGCGGCTAAGGGAAGAGTTTGGCACCGTCGGCCGGCCTTCCTAGACCACCAAGGCATCGACTAACTTGCTCTACAGAACCCTTGGAGCTTGGGGAAAACTGACATGGCCTCAAAAGTGCTCGGGAACTGTGGCAAAAGAGGTTTCACCGTGCGCCTGATTGGTTCCCCCGAAGAAACGCTCACAAAAGCTCAAAAACCGCCGCTCCGAGGTGGTTTCAAGCGACGGTTCCTAAAGGAAAGATGATCACCGGCTAATCCGGCCCATGTGTGCAAGATTTGACGAGCTAACAACAAATAGATAGGGAGAATTTGAGGATCCCGTACCGGACGCTCGGTTTGAAGCCGCCGTGACAAAATTCCAAAATTTGCCAGCGATACTTCACTGCTTGGCTTGAGCTTACGGTGGAAGCAGCGTAGAACCCGTGCTCTTCTGTTGCCACCCTTGATCGGCCATGAAAATCCCTGTGGAGAGCTGTGCACGAGCGCCTGATCACTGGTTCACTTTAGGTCGCCGCGGAGGAATGGTTCTACGGCTCGGGAAATGCCGGAACTCACTAGAACCCGTGATGTTTTGCAGCTCGGAGTTGAAGGGGGGCGCGAGTTGTGCGGTTTCCTGGAAGATCACCGAGGTGCGGCGTTGTGGGGGTTCTCTGTTCGTGTTTTTCTCGTGAGGAGAAGGAAGCAAAGTCCTTTTGCTCGGTCTCTTAAGAGGTAGATCACGTCGAGAGCACAAGGAGGCATCCAACCGGTTGCCAGTGCAAGGAAAATTCAACAAGGAGGTGGCGCTGCGGCAGCAGCTCAGTGTCCCCCGGGAGAAGCTCCTCGTTGGAGTTGAAAACAGAGACCCGAGGATATTTCTGTTACTTTGGGTGCAAGTCACAATTATCCCAATGACATGTGGGCTCCACTTTCCTCCACTCAAAAAGATCTCCTCATGTCAATCCTAATCCATTCAAAAGTTCTTAAGTTTTAAAATGGGCTAACATTTGAATTCCCCCAATTCAGTTTGAATTTGGCATTGCAAATTTGAATTTGGTTTGAATTTGAAAATGCTTCTCTTAAACTCTTTTTAGCCCACTCTAAAACGAAAAGTTTGTCATCAAACTTTCTCCTCAATTCAAAACTATATGGCTGCAAAAGTATCCAAAGGTTTGGCCACAATTTGTGTGAACTTTGACTTTGAAATCTGGTTTTTAAACTTTACGCAAATAAATGTTTAAGTCCATATTGGTTCAAAACATTCAAATGAACATGTGAGCCTCTTTTTGGATGAACATCCATGAACCACTTTGCGAGAAGAAAATTTTTAGCAAGTCCCATTTTTCATGAATTTTCACACATAGACTTTCAAGCCAATGTTTATTCATATACATTTTTGGGACATTTACACGTCGCACAACCATCTTCAGTGAGTTTCCGGTGGGGATAAGGCGAGTAGCATATTCAGAGACCAAAATTATGTGGAGGCGCCGATTTTGTGAAGCTTTATAGCTGGGAAGGCCGCCGCGACGATCTCTCCGGTGAGCTCCGCAGCGGGAACCCGAGGGAGTCGGGAGGTAGATGAAGCCGGCGAGTCCCGCATGTCAGCGACTGTTTAATCAGTTTGCGTCCGGGATCCGGTATGGCAGCAAGGTTTTATTCTGTGCCCTCATGTTGCTTCGATCTGATTGGTCCAATTTAAATAGGTGAGCTCGAGCGACTGTTTTAGGGATTTTCAGTAGGAAAATTATTCCAGTTTGAGGGCAAACTTGGGAAATTCATATCTTTCGGTAGGATTGTCCAAAATTCATCTAACAAATTTTGTTAGAATCATTGTGATCAGTGCTTTCTTACAATACCATTTAACTGGTATGAAGTCTCTAGATTTTGCTTATTAGCTCCTTTAAGATATTTTTTTAGGAATTAATTACAGAAGATCCCATATTAGGAAAAGTCCCAAATTTGGCCATAACCTCCTTTATAATATCTTTGATCTTACAGCTAAATTTCAGCTTCAGTGGACATTACTAAGTGGGGTAAATAATGAAAATTTTACCCTATGTACCTGGAAGTTCTCAATAATCATAAAAGCAATTTCAGAAATTGCTTGGAACTTGTAAAAGCCATATCTTTTTGTGGAAGGCTTGGAAAATAATGAAACCAATTTTTTAGACTCCTCATGACTTGTATGGTATGAATAACAAACTTTAGTGCATGTCAAAGCCCCACAAATTCTCTGGAAATGTAGAGAAAATTAAAGCTTTAGGGAATTATTATGAACACATCCTTAAGAGAGAAATCATGAAACTTGGCTAGCACATCACAGTTTATCCATGTTAGCTACCATATAAATCTAAGGGGCATTGGAGTCGTTTATCAATATATTTCATTAAACACATGAAGCATGTTCATATAATTAATACAACTTTTGCATCTTGTGCATATCGTTTAGTCTCCAAATTCAAGGAGACTCCGGAGTCACTCGCAAGTATTCCTCCGGAGACTGACTGGGAACCCAGCAGCAACAAGGCAAGCTCCGGTTTACATTTAACAAGCTCTTATAACATTTTACTATATAGCGTACGAGTAGTAGTTATGGGATGTGCATTAGGTTAAGGTGATTGAAACCCCAATGGCATGACCAAATAATCCTTTTTCTTCACGGGTAGCTTAGTATCCTATCGTGTAGACTCTTGCTAGGCTTAAGTCATAGAAAGGATTCTGTAGAAGTCGAGTAGTTGGAATCTACTCGTGAGAGAAAGAATAAAGCACATGGAGAATTTTAGAACATGTCACACTCAAATGATAATGAGACAGGGCAGAGATGTAGGGTGCAGCAAGACCTGGAGGTCTCGTGTGCGTAGCTCTGCTTATGTCGATCAAGGACCATCTGTGTGCATCACTGCTGAGCAAGTTTGAACAGTACGGGTAGCATACTGGATATATGGGCCCCAGGAAACCGATGTAGCTTGGTTAATTTGGTCGTTGAGGCATTGCTCGCCGTGTTAAGGTGTTTGGTTGAGGGTAGCAAGGTGTAAATCCGCTAATGGACTCCGTCGAGGACGCTTGCTCCGTGTAGGGACCTCCTGCTCGGGACGGTAAGACCGGTTCAACAATTGAGTGTCCTAGTGAAAGGTGGCCGTGTACGCCAGAAAAAAGAGTGTGCCTCGGGCAGCTTCTAGTAAGGGCGTACATGTCATGTATTACCGGGTGTCTTTTGATTGCAAACACCATCCCTCGCGGTTATTTGAGTACCGCTTGTTGACTGCACTGTGACGTAGTAAGAAAGAGTAGTTGGAGTAAGAATAACTTCGATAGTATGAGTTGATATTGTTCAGAACTCCGGGTGATTAACACACCTCTCACTCTCTCGGCAGAAGAGAATGAAGGACGAAGACCCAAACTTGTGTACGTGAGTGTACGTCCGGGTTTCGTTTGCAGCTGAAACTAACAGCTCCTCGTTTCTTCCTTTTAATCAACCGGAACGATAACAAACGTGCTGCATGCAGTCCGATCCCTCTGCCACTCCCCGAGCCTCGACACCCACGTCCATCAGATCGACGCAGGAACTGGCCTCACTCCCAGGCAGTGCACACACACAGTACCATGCAACAGACTCGCGCGACGTGTTCGGCAACAGGACATCTGCCTGGCTCATCACTGAGGCGGCCCGACGCCGCCCATTCAGTCACGGGGACGTGGCACTCGCCCGGGAATTGCATTGGGTGGTGCCGTGTAGTGCGGCACCCAACAGCACACATATAAGAAACAATGTATTACATAAAACAATAGCGGAAGCTTACAAGTTTTTCTTTGTAAATAATTTACATCAAGTAGCTACAGCGGAAGTCTATAACAACTCACGTCGAATAACTAAAGAGCACTCGAGATGAAGTCCAGCCCGCGGACTCCTCTCGCTAGCAACACAAAGCCAACAGCAGCGGTGGCGTTCTCCATGTGTTACATGACTCGGAAGTCTCCGAGTCTCACCGGATAACCTTCTTCTTAGCATCAATGTTAACCTGCAAAACCACTCATATAGCAAGCGTGAGCACATAGGCTCAGCAAGACTGATCCGTCTCTCCTAAACAAGAAACTCTACATGCACAACGGTTGCAATTGGGTTAGCTAGATTTGCAGAAAGGACTCGCCTAAAGTTGATCCTTAACTTTCAGATTTTAAGCCTCATTGTGCAGACCTTGAGCTGAACAGCATCGCAACTCCACAATCAAACAAGAAACACTTTGTTGCGATGCTCCTTGCACATGGTGAGAGTAAAGTTTAATGAGCCTATCTATAATTCAATCATGGTTGCAATACAAGTTACATCACAGCCTCATCAAGTTCAAAAGAAAACTGTTTCAGTTGTTACTACGTCAAGACGCAGTGGGCAAGTATGCTCATATAACCGCGAGCGATGGTGATTCGAATCAGTACACACCCGGACTACACAACACGTACACCCGTACTGCGAGTTGCCAGCAGCAACCTCGACTGACATTGTACGCGGCCACCTTTCCCAAGATCTTCCACACAGGACGCAGTCTAACCGCCCCGAGTCCGCAAGCTCCCTCAAGGTACATACCCGCTGTGGTATGTTCTTGAGTGAGTTACCTGCTGCTACCCTGACGCCGAAAGCCTAAGGCAGTTAGAAAAGTTCCAATGTGGATCTCCCAAGGTACATCGGTTTCCTGGGTCCCATATAGCCAGTATGTGCCCGGTACACATCTCAAACTTGTCCAACAGGGCCAAGCACGGACGGACCTTAACCGACACAGGCAGGGCTATGCATGCAGGGTCCTCAGCCTGCTGCATCTAAACCTCCCTGCCCGGTCTCCATTTCTTAATTGTGAACTTTGTTCATTGTTTCTAATTTTGACCCGTTCCGAGTAAACCAGCCCTAAACTCGCGAGTAGCTTCCAACTACTCGACTTCTACCGTTCCTTTCCTACTAACATTTAGCGTAGCCAAATCCACTCGAGGAGGTGCTATTCTACCCTTTCTCTCTTAGGTATTTCTGGTCATGCAACTAGGGTTTTCAATATCAACTAGACTTAATGCAATCAAATGATTCAAAGCTATGATTTCTAGAAATGGAAATGCTTTATAAAACTGTTCAAATGCAAACCGGGGCTTGCCTGTTTTGCAGGTGACTAAGAATACAAATAGTGACGATCACTTGGAGCTTGATCACTTGCTTTCCTTCCTCCTTGATCTTCACTTCAAGTCCTTCTCACGTATATACTACGCGATATGATTATGTATATGCGTTTAATTGTAAAGATTTTGCTAATAAGATCTAATGACGGTTTAAAACTGGAACTCTGTTTAAGAATTTAAAATGACACTGGTGCTAGTGGTTTGGGTTGGGTTTAAACACTATGATCAAATGTTAGTGCTATTTCCACTTGAGTGTTGATCACCTTAAGAGGTTACACATTACAGTGGTGATCCAGAGCTCCAATGGAGATGAAAATTTTCATGTGAGTTCCTTGTCCCAATAAAGTCATCTATACCAAAAATTAGCACTTTTCATTGAGTGGTTTATTCAGAACAATTTTTTAAGCAATTAAGCAAAGAGGAATTAATTCTGAGGTAACACCCATGTTCATGTCAAACTTAATGAGCTACAATTTCAATTATAGTTCATAGAGCCTGCATGAATTTTCCTGGGATTTTTGGAGCTAAGAATTGCCCATATTTGAATTTCCAAGTTTTGGAAATTCTCTGAAAATGTTTCTGTATTCATTTGAACACAGCAACTTACAATCTGAATTCTCCTGATCAAATCAACTCCAAATGAGCTAAAGCTTTTACATGAGTCTAATAACAACCTACAGAATATTCTGGCAAAATTTGAGGATTTTTGGATGAACCAAACTCCCTCTAAACTTCTTTTTTTCGGAAAAGCTTTAAAGAATTTTGCAGAATTAAATAATGACTCTCGTAAAATTTGGGTTGCATATTTGGATAGATTTTGGCAGTCTGAATCTAACCCAGTTTGAATCACTAACATTGGAGTTTCCTAGCAAAAGTTATGCCCTTCTAAAGTTTGGGGAAAAAATCTGGGATTTCAATAAATCGTGGAAAAGTTTAAATCCTGTCTGTGGGACCAGGGGGCACGTGTAACGCACTGGAACAAGCCACACGGGGTTATAGAGCTGTTTTCCACGTCTCCACAGTTAATCCGGTGCCACAGAAGATCTAGTCTCTCTCCTCAGCACCACTGACACGCGGACCCGGCGACCTCGTCTTCAACCTCGTGCTCCCGCGCGCCCGCGCCGCCGGAGCTCGCCAGTTTCCGATTTCCCGGCCTTCTCCCGAGCTGCCACTCGCCGCTAGGCACTAACTTCGTGCGAGGAACATGATGGAATGACTTCCCCAGACTGGCAAAGCCCCAAAACTATCTCGCACCGGTACAGCGGCTCGGAGGAAGTCCGGCGACGTTGCCCCGACTCCCTAAGCCCTCTAAGCTTCGGTTTCCAAGCTCCAAAACACCGGTGGATTCTAGGGAAGGTCGACATGGGGGTGAAATGGCTCGGGAATGGCTCTACCCTAGGGTTCATCATGCACCCGAACCTTCCCGCCATAGCCGCCGTCGGAAAGACTGGAAATACGCCGTACACCGTGTATTTCATTCTAGGTTTCCAAAGGGAAATTGTTGCTCAGCACGTCTGGCTCATGTGAGTGAAATTTGCAGAGCTCTAAACCATTACAGCATGAGAGTTTGGACCGGCCAGAGGTAAATCCCGAAATTCATCAGCGATGAGCAAAGGCTAAAGCTGACCTTCGGATGGAAGCTGCAGGAAGCTCTTGCACGTCCAACAGTGGCCTTGCTCGGCCGTGACAAGCCTCGGGTGAGGCTGTCCACGAGAGCCGTCCGTGCCGGTGTCTTTCGGCCGCAACGGAAACTTGGCGCTCTCGGTCCTTGGAGGCTGAGCTCATGTGGAAGCGATGTGAGAAGGTCGTGGGGATTGCTAGGGTGTGGTTTTGCTGCTCAGTCGAAGCTCTGCACGCTAGCTGTGGTGGTGGCCGATCGATCGGACGAGCGTCGGCAGCTTCGGTCTGTTTCTCGCGCGAGGGGGAAAGGATGGCACTGAGTCTTCGGTGCTGTGGGCGAAAAAGAGCACGGCAGTGAGGTAAAAACGCCCAGACACCTCGCCAGCGCGATGGAATTCGGTGGGAGATGGCGCCGGCTAATTTCGGTGTCGCCCGGAGGGCTGCTGCGGTCTGCCGAGTGAACCGAATGAAGAGCCAAAACAGAGACCACCCTCTGAGATCTTTTTGCAAATTGAATTGTCTCATTGACATGTGGGTCCCACAGTTCAGTGCCTCCTTATCCTCTAAAATATCTCCCAAAATTGGCAAATGATGGAATTCAATTGTGCAAGTTCAAATCTGAGATACATTTAGACAATTGGACAAGTTTCATCCAAATTAAAATGGGTATTTGAATTCTTTGCAATTTAAAGTCCATTTTGGAAAATGAGTTGCAAAACATTTCAACAAATCATGAAACTTTGCATACCCACTAATTTGGACCTAAGGAATTCAAATATGAAATCTGATTTTTAATTTGGCTTCTGCAAATGAGATTTTTAGCACAACAGTTTTGAAATTTATTGTGTTGCTCTCCTTTGAATTTTGAGTTTGAACAATTTGTTCCAAATCTGACTTTAGCTTTCTCACACATATGGGAACTTCCCATCTTGGTTTTAGACCCCTCTTGGGTTCCAAGTTTTCAAATAAACCTTTAAACTTGTGTGAAGAAAGCTCTCATGTGTGTTATCACATGTGGAAAAAGTTTTAACAAGTCCCATTGTTCATACATATGAAACTAACTTTTGCAAACAAAAGTTTCTTTGTATTCACATTTTTGGGCCCTTTACATTCCTCCACCCTTAAAGGAATCTCGTCCCGAGATTACAAATGAGGAACATGAAGGGAGGGTAATTACAAAGTTTATGACAAAAGTTCCGGATAGTTCTGGTGGATGTAATCTTCGCTTTCCCACGTCGCCTCTTCCGGGGTATGATTACTCCACAGGACTTTGTAAATTTCAAAGTCCGGTTTCGGGTGATCCGGGTCTTTTCATCGATAATCTGTACGGGTTTCTCAGTGTAGGTGAGATCCGGCTTCAACTGGTCGATGTCTTCGGTGTGGACAGAAGCGGTAAACTTGAGACACTTTCGCAGATGGGACACGTGAAATATGTCATGAATACCGACAAGGTTTGCCGGTAGTTCCAGCGGGTAGGCTACAGTCCTGCACTTCTCCATGATGGTAAATGGACCGATGAATCGGGGAGCAACTTTCCCCTTGACACCAAACCGATGAATCCCTTTCACCGGAGACACACGAAGATACACGTGCTCTCCGACGTCGAAATGCAGTGGTTGACGCCTCTGATCCGCGTAGCTCTTTGGACGAGGGCAGCTTTGAGGTTCTCTTGTATTATCCGAACTCTTTCTTCGGCATCATTGACAAGATCAACCCCGAACGTTACTCGTTCACCAGACTCACACCAATTTAATGGTGTACGGCACTTCCGGCCGTGTAGAGCTTCATATGATGCCATTTTGATGCTCGTCTGATATACGCTGTTGTACAAGAACTCCGCCAACGGTAAGTGATCATCCCAGCTCTTACCATGGTGGATGGCACACGATCTTAGCATATCTTCCAGTATTTGATTCACCCTCTCAGTTTGCCCATCGGTTTGAGGGTGATACGCATAGCTTCTAATCATTTTGGTCCCCAAGGATGCGTGTAGCTGCTCCCAGAAACGGGCTACGAACAGCGATCCTCTATCTGACACAATGGTACGGGGAACTCCATGTAAGCACAAGATCCGTGCTATGTACAGCTCCACATACTGCTTTGCGTTATATCTTGTATGCACAGGGATGAAGTGTGCTGATTTGGTTAATCGATCAATGATTACCCAAATCAAATCATGGTTGTGGGAGGTCATCGGCAACCTGACGATGAAGTCCATACTCAAGTCTTCCCACTTTCATGCTGGTACTTGCAATGGCTGCAACAGGCCTGACTTCTTCACATGGTCAGCCTTGACTCTTTGACACGTATCACATTCTGAGACGTTCTTTGCAACTTCACGTTTCATACGTGTCCACCAAAATTTCTTCCGGAGGTCTTGGTACATCTTATTTCTGTCCGGATGAATAGAAAACTTGGACAAATTAGCTTCATCCAAAATTTTTCTTCCGTAGACCCATATCCCGGCGTACTACAATCCTGTCGTTGAACCACAAAGTACCTTCATCGTCCTTCTGAAAGCATTTCATTTTCCCGTTGTCTATTCTCTGCCATATGTGAGACATATCCTTGTCCTTTCGTTGAGCTTCAATGATCTCCTCTCAGATGGTAGGTATGAGAGCGATATTATACAGAGCTCCATATGGGATGACACGGAGGCTTGGTTCTTCATCATCCATTTCAGCAATAGTCAGGTGATGGATATGCGCCTTACGATTAAGCGCATTGGCGACCACATTGGCCTTTCTTGGATGATAATGAATCTCATGTTCATAATCTTTAATGAGATCTAGCCATCTTTGTTGCCTCATGTTCAATTCTTTCAGAGTGAAGATGTTTTTCAAGCTCTTGTGGTCGGTTTAGAGGTGTACAAGATTTACAAGCAAGTAATGCCTCCACATCTTCAAAGCAAGGACCACGGCAGCTAACTTAAGATCATGAGTTGGATAATGCTGCTCGTGATTTCTGAGTTGACGAGATCCATAAGCGACCACTCGTCCTTCTACCTTCAGCACGCAGCCATGACCGATGTCAGATGCTTCGCAATAAACATCGAATGGCTTCGTCGTATCCAGCTGAGCAAGAACTGGGGCTGTTGTGAGATGCTTCACTAGAGTTTTGAAGGCTTGTTCACACGCAGCACCCCATACAAATCTGGTATTCTTCTTCAATAATTCTGTCATCGGCTTAGCAATCTTGGAGAAACCCGGAATGAACCTCTGGTAACAACCAGCTAAACCGAGGAAGCTACGGATTTCATGCAATGACTTTGGTGACTCCCATTTCTGTACTTGAATAATCTTACTTGGATCTACAGCGATGCCCTCCGCTGAAATAATGTGTCTAAGAAATCGTACTTGATTAATCCAGAATTCACACTTGCTAAATTTTGCATAGAGCTGATGATCTCGCAATCTTTGTAGCACAATATGCAGATGTTCAGCATGTTCTTCCTCTGACTTGGAGTACACCAAGATATCATCGATAAAGACCACGACGAATTTATTCAACTCCGGCATGAACACAGAATTCATCAGGTACATAAAGTGTGCCGGGGCGTTGGTCAAACCAAAATACATAACGAGATACTCATACAACCCCTATCTCGTTGAGAATGCCGTCTTCAGAATATCTTCTGCCCGGATTTTAATCTGGTGATATCCGGACCGGAGATCCATCTTCGAAAATACCTTCGCACCCACTAATCGAAGAGCATATCAATGCGAGGTAGTTGATACTTGTTCATGATGGTAACGGCGTTCAAAGGACGATAATCAACACAAAGACGTAGTGTTTTGTCCTTCTTCTTGACAAACAACGCTGAACAACCCCAAGGTGACGAACTCGGTCGTATAAATCCCTTGCTCATTAGGTCATTCAGTTGTGTCTTCAATTCTGCCAGTTCATTGGGTGCCATCTTGTACGGCCTTCGTGATATCGGTGTTGTTCCCGGTATAAGTTCAATCTTGAACTCAATGTCTCGCTCGGGCGGTATGCCCGGTAAATCATCAGGAAACACATCCGGATAATCACATACCACCGGAATGTCCTCTATCTTAACAGCTTCCGTGTGGTTCACTGGTGCAATCTGTTGCCCTCTGGCGCCCAGAACTAATATTTGAAGACCGTGCTGTGGGGAGTTGAGCTCAATGGTCCTAGAGCTGATGTTAAGAACCACCTTGTGGTAATTCAACCACGACATCGCCAAAATGATGTTGATCTTAAAACCCTCAAGAATAATGAGAGTCGTAGGGTATATTCTACCCCCAAACAAAGAGGTGCTCGGGAGACAACCTCGATTTCGGTACTGCTGCCCCCAGGCGAAGATATGAGGTATTGCCCCTTTGTATAAACTGTTTGGAGCTGATGTTGAGCCACAAAAGATTGGCTAATGAAGTTGTGTGTGGCACCGGAATCAAAAAGAATTAAAACCGGTAGCTGATTCAGAGAAAACCTCCCTGCTAAAGCGGCTTCTCCTTCTGGAACATCATTAATCACAGTATAGTGAATATTGCCCCTTATCTGCCCTCCTGTTTGCAGATTGAGGTACGGGTCATATTGTTGTAAATATGATGACCCGCAGCCTTGAGTTCCCTCCGGACAATACCTAGCATATTGGCCCATACGCCCACAAGTGAAACACGGATGTCTCTCCGGTTGTTCGTTGACTTGCGGTTGGATGTAGGTACACATGGCTGCAGTGATGGATCACAAACCACCGTCTGATGCTGCTGCTGTGGAGGTGGTGCAAGTTGTAGAACTTGACCAGCAATCAACCTCTGTGGAGTTGATCATACAGGTGGCCTCCATCTTTCACCGGATGGCATTTGGTACACCAAACGGTATTTTTGAGGCACATAACTTGTGCTGGCTTGCTCGATCTTGCTCATTTTTCTTTTCTCAGCTTGCCACTCAAGTGTCGGCTTCTCTTGTATGAGAGCCGCATCGACCATGTCGGTGTAACTGCCGTTATTGTGCACGGCCAACTTCTCCTGTAATATGGCACTCAGGCCATGGAAGAATAAGTCACACAGCGCCTCTTCTTTCACCACATATTCGGGAGCATATTGGGCCAAAAGGTTAAACCTTCTGACATACTCTAGGACACTCATGTCCCCTTGCTCCAAGCCCAAAAATTCCTCCCGCTTTACCTTGAAAATACCTAGTGGTATGTGACGAGTACGGAAGGCTTCACAAAACTCAATCCATGTCACTTGATGGTCATCCAGAATGGTGGCAAGATGTTCAACCCACCAGTTTCCGGCAGCTCCATGAAGTTGTTGAGCGGCAAACTTGGTCTTTTGGTATTCATCACACTCGAATACTCCGAATTTTGACTCCATGACACGAAGCCATTGATCTGCTTCCACAGGTTCGATGGCTTCAGTAAAGATTGGCGGTTGAGTCGCCAAGAGATCCAGATAAGCGTTCCGAGGGGGAACGACTTGTTGCGTGCTCTGGAGTACGCCTTGCTGTACCAAAGCTTGGAGTAAGCGTGTGTTGTCTTGAGTCGCTTCTTGGAGTAGCCTTGTGTTTGCTTGATTAGACTCGACGACTCGAGTCATAAGATCCATCCATCATGTGGATGGTGGTTCCGACTGTGGAATAGAAGCATCACAGCCTCGGCGAGAACTCCCGGCCTTACTCCTAAAGCGAGTACGAACCATACTGCAAAAATATATTTGAGATGAGTTAAACATGGACTCAGCAATATGTGAGACTAATGAAAACATGAATATGTCAAAACTTTATGAAAGCAGTAATAAAATCCATGTTTACACAACTCCTTAGTAGGCATAGCTATCCAGCCTATCTGTACAGAACAGACCTTTATGCACTATATCCGGATTTTAATCTAGTTAAAAGCATTTTCATAACTCAAGTTGAATACAAAAGTTAAAATTAACTTCAGTACATTTCCAACTAGTATTCATATGTCTTCAGATCATCTCTGGACCAAAAGTTACGATTTTTCAAAGTTGACAGAATTTCTGGATAAAATTTGCCAGCATCTCCTTTGTATGCGGCTATTTTTATCACAGTTGTATATGCAAATACAATAAGGATCTAAACAGACTTTGAAATACAAAAATGTCGTACAATTCATAACCTTTCCAATGGTATATCATAGGCTCCTTAAGGATTTTTCTACAGAATGTTATGGCTCAAAAACATAAAGGTCCAGAAAGGTCCTACTGCTGTCCGGGTTCTGGACAGTTTACCTTTAACTGTACTTTTCACCAATTTAACGTGTGATTTTGCTATGGAGGTCTACAAAGAAGATGTAGATCACATGAAAATCTTTTCAGAACTGTATCATACACCTTAATTGGGTAAATATACTCAGAGTTATTCTCTGTTAAAGTCCAGCAAGAATTTCTGCCGAAAACAGAGCACTCTGTTTTTGAAATCTTTGAAGCCTAGTCTACCCCTCATTTGAATCTTAGCTCAAAATAAGAGTTCAGTAACTAATATTTGTTTCAAACTTCCATTTTTAGTTGAAAGTTAGTTCATGAGTCATTTCTTCAAAGGGAAGAAGTTATAAAGTTTAGTACGGTGTTGATGCACCGTAAGAAACATGTCGGTACTACGTAGCCTCACCAAGAGAAAATCCTAACTGGATTATACCGGCATAAATGTATCTTAGGTGGCACTAAAACGGTCTCGCAAATGTGTTGTACTTGGGGTACATACGTGGTTAGTACCTGTAGAAGAACACTCAATAGTGATGCACTCAAGGATTTTCTCATTTCAGGCAGTTCCATATCACACTAAAAACATACGCCCCGTATCATTTACATACGGGCCGTCCTTGAGTCAAGCCACGTCTCAAGGTACATGGTCGCGTTTTCACACTACATGACGGGGAACCCGAGTATAGCGCGAACGGGTCGTCACGGTTGGGAATTGTATCAACCCAACAGATACCACCTACTGCCCTGCAGGTCACGCCGATGGCAAGCATTGTGTATGTCCTTCTAGGCTATTTCCAGAAGAACACACTATTGTGTTACTGACCACACGATGGGGTCTCCACTTTCTTGCCTAATGCATGCTAGAGATCAGCGTTTGATATGAACTCAGGAACATGAATAGTTCAAGAGTTTCATATTAACGTCTCGCACCAAGCTGTGAGACCCATCCCTGAACCACATTCCTCGTCAGGGGAGCTAAACGAAATTGAACCGCTTTTGGTGGCGTTCCTAACCATGCCTACCTGAGCGTAGGTGTGTCATTACATAATCAAAATTCGGAATTATAACAAGTATGTTAGTCATGCCACTTTAAGTAACTATACTACTATAGTCCTTATGTGGGCCTAATACCGTTTCCTCACCGTATCCTAAGCTTTTGTCATAATACGATCCCTATTCCATGCGCTATTACCAATGCGGCTCTGATACCACGCTGAGGCGGACCGACGCCGCCCGTTTAGTCACGAGGACGTAGCACTTGCCCGGGAATCGCATTGGGTGGTGCCGTGGTGTGCGGCACCCAACAGCACACTTATAAGAAATAATGTATTACATAAAAAATAGTGGAATCTTACAAGTTTTTCTTTGTAAATAATTTACATAAGGTAGCTACAGCGGAAGTCCACAACAACTCACGTCGAATAACTAAAGAGCACTCCAGATGAAGTCCAGCCCGCGGACTCCTATCGCTAGAAACACGAAGCCAACAGCAGCGGCGGGGTTCTCCATGTGTTACACGACTCGGAAGCCTCCGAGTCTCACCGGATAACCTTCTTCTTAGCATCATTATTAACCTGCATAACCACTCATATAGCAAGCGTGAGCACATAGGCTCGGCAAGACTGATCCGTGTCTCCTAAACAAGAAACTCTACATGCACGACGCTTGCAATCGGGTTAGCTAGATTTGCAGAAAGGACTCGCCTAAAGTTGATCCTTAACTTTCAGATTTTAAGCCTCATTGTGCAGACCTTGAGCCGAACAGTATCACAACTCCACAATTAAACAAGAAACGCTTTGTTGCGATGCTCCTTGCACAAGGTGAAAGTAAAGTTTAATGAGCCTATATCTAATTCAATCATGGTTGCAATACAAGTTACATCACAGCCTTATCAAGTTCAAAAGAAAACTGTTTCAGTTGTTACTATGTCAAGACGCAATGGGAAAGTATGCTCATATAACCTCAAGCGATGGTGATTCGAATCAGTACACACCCGGACTGCACGACACATACACCCGCACTCTGATTTTCCGGCAGCAACCTCGACTGACGTTGTACACGGTAACCTTTCCCAAGATCTTCCACACAGGACGCAGTCTAAATGCCCTGATTCCGCAAGCTCCCTCAAGGTACATACCCGCTGTGGTATGTTGTGACACCCGGTTCCGAAAATAGAACCAAGTGAATGCATATGTGTGCCCAGAATGTTCATCACACATACACATGTTATCCAGAAACTGAGTTCAGAATATGTGACACCCTCATTTTTGGTTTCTGCATGTATTCATGCTTCATGTAGAGAAAACATTTTAAAAGAAGTGGAAATAAAGAAAGAATCAAAAGGATAGCCAAAAAGAGCAAAATTCAGTTCACCAAGAGCGCCGAAGACAACTCCCGCGGCCCGCTGGCCGCGTGGCGCCTTCGGAGCTCATCTCCGCAAATGGGGAGAGGTCCACCGCTAAACTGTCTACATGGCCCCAGAGCTAGCCTCTCCGGAGAAGCAAGGCCAGCTGCAGGACACATGTCACCTTCGGAGCTAGTCACCATGGAAATCAGAGGACCCGTCGCGCGGGATACGTGTCGATCTCGGAGCTCACCTCCGAGAGGTCCGGTTCTATTGGACAGATGTCGCCACCGGAGCTTATCTCCAGGAGGTCCGACACTGTTGGACATGTGTCAACCTCGGAGCTCGTCTCTGAGAAGAAAGGAAGTCTGGTGCTGATAGGACACATGGCACACCCGGAGCCACCTCCAAGGAGAGGGAAGGTCTGGCACTGACACGTGGCGTGCGCGGAGCCACCTCCGAATAGAGGGGAGGTCCCGACCGCCAGGATACGTGGCACACGCGGAGCTCACCTCTGAAGGAGAGGGAGGTCTCGCTCGTTTGACACGCGGCACAACCAGAGCTCGTCCCTGCGGATAAAGGGAGACCAGGCCCCGGTGGACACGTGGAGCTTCTGGAGCTCATCACCACGGAGGTAACAAGTTCTGGAGCGGTTTTTGGATTCTGTACGCGTAGAAATATTGGTACGGAGAAGAAACCGACCTGAATTCCACAATGTTACCGCACCAAATCAACTAAAGATAAGTTGTTAAGATTCAACGATAATCTGAATAGGACTCTTATTCGAAATATAATTAGATTAGGACTCTTCTTCTCCCGATTATAAATAGAACCCAGAACTTTTGGCCGAAACCACGAACTTCTTTTCCACCTCCTGAGCCGACGACTTAAAGCCATAGCCCCAACTCGCCTAGTAAGCCCATCGCCGGAGTTCGGTCGAGGAAGATCGCCGGAAGAGAGCCCAACGATCTGTCTTGTTAAGAGAAGGACCTGAGACCACGAAGAACATAAGGTAGGTCTCCAATATCACCTTACGACATCATCGTGTTTTCTTTGCATCTATTCTTCGATTCCTTTCGAACAGAAGCTTTTTCGTGGACAGATCACTTGCTGATCGGTTTGATCTAGATCTAAAGTCAAGATCATCGCCACATCCACATTTAATCCGAACACCTTTGTTCATCGTAAAACCATGCAAACCATGCAAGAACATGTACAAACTGATCTAATAAAAGCTGCATCATAGGACTAACATTCATATGCATCATCGCATCTGGATTGTGCATGATATTGATTGTTGTAAATCTTGTATGTGCGTGATCATGTATAGAAGGACAAGCTCAGGGAGCTGTCTACAATGAGCTGCAACAACAAGGTTTCGAGATCCAAGAGCAACCGGAACCGCAAGAACAAGGCAAGTGCCCCTTGACCATATTGATCCTATATTTTGGGAAACTGTTTTGTTTTGTGAAAAGATGTGCGTGTGCTGAGTCAAACATGATGGGAAACCCTATTATAGGAGTTTACTAGTTTTGGTTAAACCACCCTTGTCGCCAGGGAAGTTTATGAGTCGGGTATGGTTTTACTTTTAAGATTCGCTGAGTCCATGGGATTGGGAAGCGAGATAGATGTGTCTAGCTAACTGCACTCGTAATGATAATGAGAAACTGATGTTGTTAATGAAAATGGATCGGAGGGAGATCTAGGCAAGACTGGGTTTGTGAATGAGGTAGCATGAGATGGTGGTTTACTTGCCGTAGATCTAAGGACCGGTTCATGCGAGCACATGCCAGGATAACAGTGCCACCACAAGGCCAAGTATGGGTGCAGCTTAGCTGACTAATTAGGTAAGTTGCTAGATTTTTATGGACTGTGGAAGGCGCGGGGAATGGGAGTCGAGTGAGGACTGTCCTGGGAACTGCATGGCACAAGAGGGGGCCCGTGGGTGGGAGAATTGGAGATTTTAGCCTGCCAGTGAAACCTTAGTGAGTCCATACATCTAGTAGCACCTTTGTAAAGGCTATTTTTTGATCTCTTGGCCATACACCGACGGTTGTGTACTGGTATAATGGAGGTTCTGCAGTCGCCGACGGGTGACGAAATCACAAACTTGTGGGTAAAGAGCTGCAATCTCTGCAGAGTCTAAAACTATCATGATAGCCGAGCTTACGGTCACGAGCGCCTGGCCAACTTCCTTGATTAATTGGGATGGTTATTGGCTATGATTATTGGTTATGGTTTTGGATGGTTTGGTTTTGGTTTTGTTTTTGGGACTGTTGAGTCCGGGTGATAAGATGGGTTGCATGACTGTTGAGTCATGGCAACGAGGTTGGTCTCGGTGTGAGACGGAATTGTTTATGAGATGAAATGGTAGCGAATACGAGATGTTATTCGTGAGATGGTAGCGAATACGAGGAGGTATTCGTGAGCAAGAAAGAGGTTGATTGATGTCTGGATGGGACATGGAAGGTATGATTGGTATTTTAGTACATGTTGGGATTACATTCGCTTAAAGATAAGTTGCTGTTTTTATCATGGTTTTGATAAATAACTTTGCTTTCTGCAATGAGCCTTTGTACACCTACCCTGTTGAGAGCTCCATATCATATTTTTCCCGCACTTGCTGAGTACATCATTGTACTCAAACTTGCATTATTATTTCATCATCAGCAACAGGAGAAGATTACTATGAAGATCAAGTGGAGCATTAAGCGTATAATCTGTTCTCAACATTGCCTGTGGGGATGGAGTAGAGATGAAGCCACTGCAGCTTAGATTGTTTCCGCATTAGTTAGAAGACTTCCGCTGCTAGAATAAAGATTTCCGCTGTGAGCATGAGTCCAAGACTCATGAGACATTGTAATAAACTCTGTTATTCGTGGTCATATATATTCTGAAATTCAGTTTGTAGATGATGTGTATATGTGTGACGAACATCCTAGGCACACATATGCATCAGTTCTCGGTTCCATGGTTTTCCACAGAATTGAGGGCGTCACAGACTAGTATTAGAGCCACGGGTTGACGGTAGGTTACACGCTTAGATAGATCACAGATTAGTATCCGACACAGATTGGTAGTTAAGCCACGCTGACCATAGGATGCATAGATTGGCCTTGAAACTGCCTTGACATAGGATAAAAGCCTAGGAAAGGCCATTGTTGGAACACAGATTGGCAACACCCTTAGCCATATAGGACCCTCATTGAACAAACCTTGACTAGGAGTTGTGTGAGCCCTTGTGATGATTGTTTATGATTATGTGTTTAGTGTGAGTTGTGGGACGTCTCAAAGCGTTGTCCATATCCACACACAAAGTAGAAAGAGGAGTGAGATGCTTCGGCACTTGTTGACACCCTCATATGGGCTAATATATATAGTCCAACCCACCTTGATGCATATAGTTTAGGGGATCTACCTAACCTTCTAACCTTCTATTATATTTCATTCTCTCTCACAGATGGTGAGAGGAAACGTCGGCCGAAGGAATATCCGTGACAACCAAGAGGATGGCCACGATGAAGTTCCTGTTAACCCCCAAGCTGGTGAGAACAACCTGAAACGGTTGATGGCCATGCAGAATCAACTTATGCAAACCATGATCCAAACTTTGGGTCAGTTGCAGGCCAACAACAACAACCCCATTCCGGCACCACCGCCACCACCACCGTCGGCTCATAACAGACTTGGTGAGTTCATGAGGACTCGACCACCCACCTTTGCTCAAGCTAACGACCCCATGGAGGCCGACTACTGGTTGAATTCCATGGAGAAGAAGCTTGCCATAGTGCCGCTGACTGGTGGGATACCATATGTAACGCTCATGTCGACCAGGAAGCGATCACTTGGACTGAGTTCAAGGAGAGTTTCCGCTCTCATTACATCCCTGCTGGTGTAATGATGCTCAAGAGACAGGAGTTTGAAGGTCTCCGGCAAGGACAGAGAAGCGTGAATGAGTATCTCAAAAAGTTCACACAACTGTCCCGGTATGCCCCCGAAGATGTCAACTCAGACCAGAGGAAGCAATACATGTTCATGAGAGGGTTGAACAATGAGATCCAGGTTCAGCTCCTCAACAATGACTACGCGAGTTTCCAAAAGCTGGTTGACAAGGCTATAGTGGTTAAAAGCAACATCCGAGAGATCGAGCGAGAGTGCAAGAGGAAGATGCCATACCAGCCTCAAGGGAGCAACGTACGACCTCGGTACATGCCCCCAGCTGCACCGCAATATGGATCGACTGCTCCTGCATACCGCCCTAGTCTGCCACCACAGCAATGACCTGTTGCACAAGCACCTCGTGTGCCCTTGCCTCCTATGCCCCGACCCAACATGGGCGCTCCTGTTCGAAACCCCTGCCCCAACGTACCTGCTGCCATAGGCAACAGGGCATGCTTTGCGTCTGGGGAAACAGGACACTTCGCGAGCCAGTGCCCGAGGAGAGGCCCTGGACAGCAAGGCAACGTGCCCAAGCAGAACCCACGACCAAACAGAGGGGACAATCAAGGAAACCGTGGACAGCAGAACTATGCTCGCGGCAACGTGAACCATGTCTCTGCTGAGGAAGCACAACAGGCTGAGGACGTCGTAATTGGTATGTTGCTTGCCAACTCCAACCCAGCCACCATCTTATTTGATTCAGGAGCATCACATTCCTTCATATCATCTAAGTATGCTGCCTAGCATAATCTACCTATATCACACTTAAAATGTGATATGTTAGTTAATTCTCCCAGTGGAGAGATGAGGACTAATATAGTATGTCCGAAAGTAAGCCTTAAAATAAGGCGGGTAGACTTCCTTGCCAACCTCATCATCTTGGATTCCTAAGGGATTGACATAATACTCGGGATGGATTGGTTAAGCAAGCACAACGGGGTAATCCAATGTGCTGAAAGAAGCGTGCAGTTGACAAATGAGCATGGTATTCGTGTCGATTTTGAGTCAGCCCAACAAACAACTGAAAAGGCAATCTTGAACCACGTCGAAGGAGCAAAATTGGACAGCATTCCAGTGGTTCAAGAATTCTCGGACGTGTTTCCAGAGGAGCTTCCAGGTATGCCACCTGATCGGAACATTGAGTTTGCCATTGATTTGGTAGCCGGAACAGCACCCATAGCAAAGAGACCCTATAGGATGCCCGTCAATGAACTAGTGGAACTCAAGAAGCAAATTCAGGAGGAGTTGGAGAAGGGTTTTATACGTCCAAGCTCGTCACCATGGGGAGCTCCTGTGCTCTTCGTAGACAAGAAGGATGGGACCCAAAGGATGTGCGTGGACTATAGGTCTCTCAATGAGGTAACAATCAAGAACAAATACCCTCTGCCCCGTATAGAGGACCTATTCGACCAAATGAAAGGAGCCCGAGTGTTCTCTAAGATTGATCTTCGGTCGAGATACTTCCAACTGAAGATAAAGCCCTCCGATATACCCAAGACTGCCTTTCGAACACGGTATGGTTCGTATGAATATACCGTCATGTCTTTTGGGTTAACAAATGCACCCGCATACTTTATGTACCTTATGAACAAGGTTTTCATGGAGTACTTGGATAAGTTCGTCGTGGTTTTCATCGACGATATTATGGTGTATTCAAAAAGTGAGGAGGAGCATGAAGAACATTTGAAATTGACCTTGCAGAAAATGCGTGAGCATCAATTGTATGCCAAGCTTAACAAGTGTCAATTTTGGCTAAAGGAAATATCATTCCTAGGTCACATTATCTCCGAGGAAGGGGTATCGGTTGATCCCGGAAAAGTGGGATATGTTCTGAAAAGGAACCAACCGCAAAACGTGAGGGATATTCGGAGTTTTCTTGGGATGGCTGGTTACTACCGACGCTTCATCAAGGACTTCTAGGAGATAGCAAAGCCGATGACGGAGTTGCTAACGAAGTGAAAAGCCTTCAAATGGACAGCAGCATGCCAAGAAAGTTTTGAGGAACTCAAGAAAAGGCTAACCACTGCGCCGGTTTTGGTATTGCTAGACGTAAGCAAGAGCTTTGACATATATTGTGACACATCCAGACAAGGGCTCAGGTGTGTGCTCATGTAAAAAGGACAAGTGGTAGCCTATGCCTCACGACAATTAAAGAAGCACGACCTTAATTATCCTACACGACTTGGATCTAGCAGCAGTAGTGCATGCATTGAAGATTTGGACACATTATATCCTTGGTCATCGATGTGAGATCTATACGGATCATAAAAGCCTCAAGTACATATTTACACAAACGGACCTGAATTTGAGGCAACGTTGATGGTTGGAACTCATCAAGGATTATGATGTTGGAAACAACTACCACCCTGGGAGGGCCAATGTAGTAGCCGACGCATTGAGCCAGAAGGGAGCATGTCACCAACTTACTGTTCGGGTGCTACCACCCGAAATACGTAAGGAGTTCGAACGGTTACACCTCGGATTCTTGAACAACATGGAAGTGATGGAGATCCACTCTTCATTGGAGCAAGAGATAAGAGATGGCCAAGCAACGGATGAGGAGATCAAGGAGATCAAGGAAAGGATCCGACAAGGAATAGAGAAGGATTTCAAAGAAGATGAGAAGGGTATGCTTTGGCTAGGAAAAAGGATTTGTGTGCCTAACGTGAAGCACATCTGCGACATGATATTAAAAGAGGCACATGATTCACCCTATTCCATACATCCCAGAAGTACCAAAATGTACAAGGACTTGAAGACATGTTATTGGTGGGATGGTATGAAAAGGGATATATCTGAATACGTTGCCCTATGCGACACATGCCAACGGGTGAAGGCCGAACATCAAGGACCCGCTGGATTGTTGCAACCCTTGAAGGTACCTGAGTGGAAGTGGGAGGACATCAGTATGGATTTCATCGTCGGATTGCCACGTACTCAGTCGGGTTATGACTCCATCTAGGTTATCGTGGACCGATTGACGAAAACAGCCCATTTTCTCCCTGTAAGTGCCAAGTACAACGTTGCACAATTAGCCGAGTTGTACATGGAGCAGATCATGTGCCACCATGGAGTCCCGAGGAGGATAGTCTCCGATCGAGGTTCTCAGTTTACCCCTAGATTCTGGAGGAAGCTGCAGAAAGCTATGGGTACACGACTGGATTTTAGCTCCGCCTATCACCCACAAACCGATGGACAAACCGAAAGGACAAACCAAATTTTGGAGGACATGTTAAGAGCTTGCGCCTTGAAACATGGGCGTAGTTCGGATAGTAGTTTACCGTACGCCGAATTCTCCTATAACAACAGCTATCAAGCTAGCTTGAAGATGTCGCCTTTCGAAGCATTGTATGGTAGGCGGTGTAGAACGCCGCTGTTCTGGAACGAGGCAGGAGAGAACCAGGTGTTTGGACCCGAAGTGCTACAAGAAGCTGAAAAGCAAGTCCAAACGATACGGGAGAACTTAAAGGCTGCTCATTCACGATAGAAAGGATATGCGGATAATAAGCGAAGGAAGTTGACCTTTGAAGTAGGAGACTTCGTATACCTTAAGGTATCACCTATCCGTGGCCAACGACGTTTCAAAGTCAAAGGCAAGCTAGCACCTCGCTACATCGGACCATTTAAGATTTTGAACAAGCAAGGGGAAGTAGCCTATCAACTAGAGCTCCCAACATATCTCTCCGATGTACATGACGTGTTTCATGTATCCCAGCTCAAGAAGTGGTTGAGAGTACTAGAGGAGCAAATAACAATGGAAGAGCTTAAACTTCAAGAGGACCTGACTTATACGGAGCACCCTGTCCGAATTTTGGACGTAAGGGAAAGGGTCACAAGGAGCAAAGTGATCTGATGGTGCAAGGTACAATGGAGCCATCACACCGAAGCTGAAGCCACATGGGAGCGTGAAGAAGACATCAAGGCAGAATTCCCTCATCTATTCTCTACTAACGAATCTCGAGGGTGAGATTCAATTTAAGGGGGGTAGATTTGTGACACCCTCATTTTTGGTTTCTGCATGTATTCATGCTTCATGTAGAGAAAACGTTTTAAAAGAAGTGGGAACAAAGAAAGAATCAAAAGGATAGCAAAAAAGAGCAAAATCTAGTTCACCAAGAGCGCCGAAGACAACTCCCGCGGCCCGCTGGCCACGTGGCGCATTCGTAGCTCATATACGCAAATGGGGAGAGGTCCACCGCTAAACTGGCTACGTGGTAGGCTCAGGGCTCATTCCCGCAAGGGGGGGGGAGAGGTCCGACCCCGTGGAACACGTGTTGCCCCTGTAGCTAGCCTCTGCGGAGAAGCAAGGCCAGCCGCAGGACACATGTCACCTTTGGAGCTAGTCACCACGGAAATCAGAGGACCCGTTGCGAGGGATACATGTCGAACTCGGAGCTCACCTCTGAGAGGTCCGGTTCTATTGGACACATGTCGCCACCGGAGCTTATCTCCGGGAGGTCTGACACTGTTGGACACGTGTCAACCTCGGAGCTCGTCTCTGAGAAGAAAGGAAGTCTGGTGATTATAGGACACGTGGCACACCCGGAGCCACCTCCAAGGAGACGGAAGGTCCGGCACTGACACGTGGCGTGCGCGGAGCCACCTGCGAATACATAGGAGGTCCCGATTGCCAGGATACGTGGCGCACACGGAGCTCACCTCCGAAGGAGAGGGAGGTATCACTCGCTTGACACGCAGCACAACCGGAGCTCGTCTCTGCGGAAAAGGGGAGACCAGGCCCCGGTGGACACGTGAAGCTTCCGGAGCTCATCACCGCGGAGGTAACGAGTTCTGGAGCGGTTTTTGGATTCTGTACGCTTAGAAATATCGGTACGGAGAAGAAACCGACATGAATTCCACAATGTTACCGCACCAAATCAACTATAGATAAGTTGTTAAGATTCAACGATAATCTGAATAGGACTCTTATTCGAAATACAATCAGATTAGGACTCTTCTTCTCCCGATTATAAATAGAACCCAGAACTTTTGGCCAAAACCACGAACTTCTTTTCCACCTCCTGAGCCAATGACTTAAAGCCCTAGCCCCAACTCGCCGAGTAAGCCCATCACCGGAGTTCGGTCAAGGAAGATTGCCAGAAGAGAGCCCAACAATCTGTCTTGTTAAGAGAAGGACCCCGAGACCACGAGGAACGTAAGGTAGGTCTCCAATATCACCTTACGACATCATCGTGTTTTCTTTGCATCCGTTCTTCGATTCCTTTCGAACAGAAGCTTTTTCGTGGACAGATCGCTTGCTGATCGGTTTGATATAGATCTAAAGTCAAGATCATCGCCACGTCCACATTTAATATGAACACCTCTGTTCATCGTAAAACCATGCAAACCATGCAAGAACACGTAAAAACTGATCTAATAAAAACTGCATCATAGGACTAACATGCATATGCATCATCGCATCTGGATTGTGCATGATATTGATTGTTATAAATCTTGTGTGTGCGTGATCATGTATAGAAGGACAAGCTCAGGGAGCTGTCTACAACGAGCTGCAACAACAAGGTTTCGAGATCCAAGAGCAACCGGAACCGCAAGAACAAGGCAAGTGCCCCTTTACCATATTGATCCTATGTTTTGGGAAACTGTTTTGTTTTGCGAAAAGGTGTGCGTGTGCTGAGTCAAACATGATGGGAAACCCTTTTATAGGAGTTTACTAGTTTTGGTTAAACCACCCTTGTAGCCAGGGATGTTTATCAGTCGGGTATGGTTTTACTTTTAAGCTTCGCTGAGTCCATGGGATTGGGAAGCGAGATAGATGTGTCTAGCTAACTGCACTCATAATGATAATGAGAAACTGATGTTATTAATGAACATGGATCGGAGGGAGATCTAGGCAAGACTGGGTTTGGGAATGAGGTAGCATGAGATGGTGGTTTACTTGCCGTAGATCTAAGGACCGGTTCATGCGAGCACATGCCAGGATAACAGTGCCACCACAAGGCCAAGTATGGGTGCGGCTTAGATGACTAATTAGGTAAGTTGCTAGATTGTTATGGACCGTGGAAGGCGATGGGAATGGGAGTCGAGTGAGGACTGCCCTGGGAACTGCATGGAACAAGAGGGGGCCCGTGGGTGGGAGAATTGGAGATTTTAGCCTGCCGGTGAAACCATAGTGAGTCCGTACATCTAGTAGCCTCTTTGTAAAGGCTATTTTGTGATCTCTTGGCCATACACCGACGGTTGTGTACTGGTATAATGGAGGTTCTGCAGTCGCCGACGGGTGACGAAATCACAAACTTGTGGGTAAAGAGCTGCAAACTCTGTATAGTCTAAAACTATCATGATAGCCGAGCTTACGGTCACGAGCGCCTGGCCAACTTCCATGATTAGTTGGGATGGTTATTGGCTATGATTATTGGTTATGGTTTGGGATGGTTTGGTTTTGGTTTTGTTTTCGGGACTGTTGAGTCCGGGTGATAAGATGGGTTGCATGATTGTTGAGTCATGGCAACGAGGTTGGTCTCGGTGTGATATGGAATTGTTTGAGATGAAATGGTAGCGAATACGAGATGGTATTCGTGAGATGGTAGCGAATACGAGGAGGTATTCGTGAGCAACAATGAGGTTCATTGATGTCTGGATGGGACATGGAAGGGAATGAACATATTGGAGGTATGATTGGTATTTTAGTACATGTTGGGATTACATTCGCTTAAAGATAAGTTTCTGTTTTTATCATGGTTTTGATAAATAACTTTGCTTTCTGCAATGATCCTTTACACCTACCCTGTTGAGAGCTATAAAAGCCCAAGACAAGGGACTTGCAAAAACTTTTCATCACCTCACAACACCACAGTTTTGTGGTGAATATCTTGTGATGAATTGTGAAGAGCAAGTAACCTCCATCAAAAGGGTATTGGTTCAAACTTTCTACACATATGATAACACATGAGAGGGTGTTCAAAAACCAACTTAGAGTCATTTACATGTTTGGACCCTAGTTGGATTAAGGCCACTAAGTTGAAGTACTCTAGTGCAATGGAAGGGTTTGAAAATCAGAATTTGAACTAATGTCCAACTCAAAATTCAAATGAGGGAAGGACATAATGGTGATGCAAAACTGTTGTATTCAAACTCTTGGTTGCAGTAGCTAACATAAGAATCAAAGTGCATATTTGAATTCCTTAGGTCCAAATTAGTGGGTAGGCAAAGTTTCAGTAATTTTTGAAAAGGTTTGCTACCCATTTTTCCAAAAAGGATCTAAATGTGCAAAGAATTCAAATATATGTTTGCATTTGGGGGAAATTTCTCCAACCATACAAATGTAGCTCAGTTTGATACTCCAAACATTTGAATTGATCACTGGCCAGATTTTTGGGATCTTTTGAGAGAGGAGGGGGTACTGACCAGTGGGGCCCACATGTCATTGGATGGAATAGACTTAACCCCCAAGTTTCCCTCTGTTTCTCAGTCAACCGAAGGCAGTCGCTCGAACAGCCAACTGCCGCGCGCTCGCCGCCGCCCGGGCAGCCACCTCTTGGTTCCCTCTCTCACGCTGGCGACAGGGCAGCAACTCGCCCTCCTCTACGTGACCCCCCTCACCATGCAACCGAGCCGTACGTGTTGCTTCTCTGCAAAACAGCACCGCACTGGCTTTGTTTCGCTCACCGGCGCCGCTCCTCCGATTTCCCCTGTACGCCGGCGCCTGCTCGGCCTTTGCCCGAGCCTCTCACACAAAAAGGGAGCACCAGTGCGTGCTCTAGCTAACCACCCTGCCATCTCATGGCGTTAGCGCTTCGTTCAGCCACAAATCGACGATCGCAGCTGAGGACCGAGGCCACCCGGCGGAAAACCGAGGTTGCTCTCCGTGGACAGCACACCACAGCCATTTTCACCGCCTGACTTCTACACGAAAAAGGTGCGCCTTCACCTCCAGATCGTGCAGCTGCAACTCTCGTAGCAATTGATAGACCGAGAGCAGAGAATTCCTAAGATTTCCGAAAGCTAGTGCACAGGGGTAGGGGTCGGTCTACCCCAAAATTCTAGCTGCACCGTCCAAACCCAGCTCGGGTGAGCTTGCACACACCTTCCTCACTTCGTAGCGGCCCTCCTCGACTAAGAATCAAGGGATATGGTCCAGAAATGACCGGGTTCTTGTTGTTTTTCGGGCCGCCATAGAATAATAGCTCGGGTCACCGTGGAGCTCTATGTTGCCGACCTTTTCACGGGGTTTGGCAGCCATTTTTGACACCCTCGAGCTCCCGCGGTGCTCTATGATTCTTTTCCGATCGTTTTGATGCGTTATAGCGCATTCCCGACCACACCGGAACCCTAACAGCCGCTGTCACCGTCGGGCGCCCTGTTCCGGTGAGCTACGGCCGCCGGCGACCCCCGAGCCGAGTTCAGCGTCATGAGTTAGGGTGGGGTGGCGAGTCTGGGGTCGGGGGATGGACGGGAAAGCGGTTCCGGCGACACTCGCCAGAGGGCGCCGCCGTGGGCCCCTGTTTGGCGCGAGGAAGGAGAAGACCTTCCGTGTGGGACCCACTGGCAGGCATTTGAACATTTTGGAATTTTCAGTTTTCAGTTTAAACTTTGGAGGGCCACAACTTGGGGTAGGAGAATCCAAAAATTGTGAAACAAATTTTTTTGGACTCCTCTAATAGAGTACAATCCAAATATGAAACCCATTATTTAATTCTGGAAAATTCTTTAAAGCTTTTCAGAAAAAGAATTTTAGAGGTAGTTTGGTTTATCCAAAAATCCTCAAATTTTGCCAGAATATTCTTTAGGATGTTATTGAACCCCTGTAAAAGTTTCAGACCATTTGGAGTTGATTTGATCAGGGCAATTCATAGTTGAAGGTGCTGTGTTCATTTGAATACAAAAACATTTTCAGAGAATTTCCAAAACTTGGAAATTCAGTTCTGGGCAGATCATAGCTCCAAAAATGCTAGGAAAATTCATGCAAACTCTAGGATCTATAATTTAAATTGTAGTTCACTAAGTTGGGCATGAACAGGGGTGTTACCTCAGAATTAATTCTTCTTTGCTTATTTGCTAAGAGAATTGTTCTGAACAAACCACACCATGAAAAGTGCTAATTTTTGGTACAGAGGGTTTTCTTGTGACAAGGAACTCACACAAAAATTCTCAGCTACATTGGAGCTCTGGATCACCCCTGCTCTGTTTAACCACTTGAGGTAATCAATGTGGAAGAGGGGGATAACCACCTAGCACTTAATCATGTGCTTAGATCCGAACCAAAACCACTAGCCCCAGTTTCATTTTAAATTCTTAAACTGAGTTCCAGTTGTTAAAAACTTGTATTAGAACAAGTAGCCGAAACATTACAATAAACTCATGTGCATATTCATTAACATGTAGTATTTTATTAACGTGTAGTCGCTGAAGGCGAGGAGGCTCCGGAAGTACTTGACTTCCTCCTTCCGGAAGAAGAACTAACCCCTGACCAGCAGCAACAAGGCAAGCCCCGGTTTGCATTAAGCCTTTTATAAAGTCCTTACTTTGTCTACATACGTAGTGTGAAGTGTGTATGTGCATTAGGTGTAGGATGAATGGAACCCCACTTGCATGACCAGAATTTTTCCATAAGAGTGAGGGTAGTGTCTAAGATCTCGAGTTGACAAGCTATGCTTAATGATCCATAGGACTTCGTTACAAGTCGAGTAGTTGGATTCTACTCGCGAGTTAGGTTTGGGACACACGGGTTTGGTTTGAGTGACGTGAGATCACTTTAGTAATGAAAATGAGACTAGGAAGGGGCTAGGGCGCAGCAAGAGGAAGTCTTGTGTGCACGGCCCTGTCCGTGTTTATTGAGGACCGATCCGTGTGCGGCCCACACTGATCAAGTTTGAACGTACCGAAGGCATATCGGATATATGGGCCCCGATAAACCGATGTAGCCTAAACTTCCGGGCGTCGAGGCATAACGCACCGATTTATAGGTGTAGGATGAGGGCAGCAAGGTGGAAATCTGCTAACGGGCATAGAGAGATGCTCCGTGTAGGGAACCTCCTGCTCGTTTCGGTGCGACCGGTTCGACGTTTGGGCTGTTGGGTGAAAGGTTGTCCCGTACAACACCGAGTGAGCGTGCTGTGCAGCTCCACGAGTGGGCGTACGTGACGTGCTCTTTGGGTTTCCCTGCAGGTCTGCATCGAGTCGATTCGCCGTCCCTCGCGGTGAAGAGTACCACTTGGTCACTGAGTCGTGACGTAGGCTAATGTATGAAATGTGATGACTCAATATTGCTGATTGATATAATTGTATTGCTACATGTGTGCCACCAAATATTTCTTACTAAATTTCAGATTCCCGAATTAAGGGTGAACTGGTAGGCGTGTCCATTTGTTGCAATGTTACTATCCTATGTGCATTGTACACCTCATGTAGAGTTTCATGTCGAGGTGAGTCGGTTAAGTCTTGTTGAGCCCTCGTGCTCACGGTTGCTGCTTAAGTGTTTTTCAGGTGAGGAGCCACCCACGGACTCGGAGTACGAGTCCACCGGCGAGGGTTACCCTCCGTTGGGGACCACAGCTGAGTGGGAGCCGTACCCGCCGCGCTGAGCTGAGACGTGCAGCTAGTGTGGGTTGCCTAGGGCTGGGCAACCGACTTTTGCTAGATAGGCGGGCGTGAGTTGTGTAAAAGAAACTTCCGCTGTGTAATAAATACTCTAGTTTGTAACTGAGCAGTGTACTACTTTGTACAGTTTCAGTTGTTTTCACATGTAATATATTGTATTCTTATGACGTGTGCTGTCGGGTGTCGCATCGTGCGGCACCACCCTCTGCAATCCTGGATGGGCGGATCCCGGTCCGCCACAGCCTGGTATCAGAGCTGCATTGGGGATAGCACAGTACTTAAGGACTGTATTATGGGAAAACTTAGGTTTACGGTGAGGATTCGGTAGTTGCTCAAGTAAGGACTATATTAGCATAGTTACTTAAAGTGGCAAAGACTAACCTATGTGTTATAATTCTGAATTTTAATTATGTAACGACGCACCTACGCTCTGGTAAGATTGGTAAGGAACGCTACCGAAAGCGGTTCAATTTCGGTTAGCTCCCCTGACGAGGAACGTGGTTCAGGGATAGGTCTCACAGCTTGGTGTGAGACGTCAATATGAAACTCTTGGACTCTTCATGTTCCTGAGTTCATATGAAACGCTGATCCCTAGCGTGCATTAGGCAAGTAAGTGGAGACCCCATCACGTGGTCAGTAACGCGAGAGTGTGTTCGTCTGGAAATAGCCCAGGAGGACATACGCAGCGCTTGCCATCGGCGTGCCCTGCCGGACAGTAGGTGGTATATGTTGGGTTGATAACATTCCCAACCGTGACGACCCGTTCATGACATACTCGGGTTCCCCGTCGTGTGGTGTTGAAACACGATCACGTACCTTGAGACGTGACCTAACTCAAGGACGGCCGTATGGCAATGATACGGGCGTTTGTATTTACATTTAAATATGGTCCTGCTTGAAATAAACAACCATTGAGTGCACCATTATTGTGTGGTCTTCTGCAGGTACTAACCACGTATGTATCTGTGTAGTAAACATGTGCGAGAGACCGTTTAGTGCCACACTTGAGACGTATATGCCGGTATAATCCGGTTAGGATTTTCTTTTGTGAGGAGCTAGTACCGAGATATCATAGGCATATGCATGCAAAATAATGATAACAAGGAATTAAAATCATTAGGTTCAACATTTACAACCCTGGTTGGGTAGACAAATTGGAAAGTGATGAGTGTAGTTCCAAAAAGACTGAAAAACAGAGTGCTCTGTTTTGGGCAGCAAGTTTGCTGATATTCAACAGGGCATAACTCACAGGTATTTTAGCCTAGGGAGGTGTGTTATATAGTCCTGGAAAGTTATTCAAGTGATCTACCACTTTGTTGTAGACTTCCGGAGCTGACTCACACCTTAAGATGGCTCAAAACCCAGAGGGATATAGACTGTCCAGAATCAGGACAGAGTTAAACACTCTATGGACTATTCTGTTTTTCAAACATAACTCCTAGTAGAAAAATCAAAAAATTTCATAGGATACATATTTAGAAAGGGTAAAAGATGTGTTACATCCTTGCAATTCAAAGTTTCTGAAATTTCAGCACAGAATTCAGTGGGAATCAGAGTTGAAAACAGCAACTTTCCAAAGGGGGGTGCTGTTAAAATTCTTCCAGAAATTCTGTTGACTTTGAATAACCATAACTTTTAAACCAGAGCTTATCTGAGAGCAATTAAATACTCGTTGGAAAGACACTGAAGTTAATTTTGACTTTAGTATTCAGCTTGAGTAATAAAACTGCCCAGAACCAGATCAAAAATCTTGGATATGTAGAAACTGGTCATTCTGGCAGAGGAATGACAGTTGAACTCAATTGAGAAATTGTTGTACCCAAGAGGGGGTTTGAGTACTCCCAAGGGGGTGGAACATACTCATGATAGGTTATCTTCAACTAGTGAAAGATTTGAGTATAGGTCTCGCTCAAGTTTCTTTTACTAGAGACCATGTTTGTGTCGTATTGAAGATAAAAGGGTGGTATACGTGATGACAACGCGATAGTAATGTCTCGTAGTGACCAAACCTAGTTATGGTGAGCTTCCAAAGAGGAGGTTCATCAAGTTGGATGTAACTAGCTTGTATTTGGTCTGGTAATGGTGTAGCTTGTGCAAAGTTATTACATTATCTACATACGAGATGTATCGCATATTTCATTGTCATTATGTTTTTACGCCTATTTCATTTGATTGCATTGAAGTATGTTGCGGGACGGATGTTTATTGTCGTATGGTTGCAGATGGTTCGCACTAGGACCACACACGAGGTTGGTGGCTCTAGCCAACAGGGAGGTGATGACTCCCAGCCACCGGCCCACGACAGCACCCCACAGCAGCAGCCACCACCGCCGCCTCCGCTTACTCTAGCGGATGTGATAGCGGCACTGGTGGGTGGTCGTGAGGAGCAGACCGACCTGCTCCGCACGATCGTGCAGAATACGTGCCAGGCGGGGGGGGGGGGGGGGGGGGGGAGGGGGGCGTCAAGACAGAGGGCCTCGTGAGCCCCGTGAGGTGTCGTACTCGGACTTCATGAGTACGCAACCTCCAGTGTTCACCGAAGCAGAAGAACCACTGGAGGCTGACAACTGGCTGCGGACCATCGAGTCTAAGTTCGGGCTGCTCCAATGTACGGAGCGCCAGAAGACTCTGTTCGCAGCACAGCAGCTTCACGGTGCCGCTGGTGCGTGGTGGGCGAACTATGTCGCCTCACGTCCGGCTGGCCATGCCGTGGAGTGGGAAGAGTTTCGGGAGGCGTTCCGCGCCTATCACATTCCTCCCTGAATAATGAAGAGGAAGTTCCAAGAATTTTTGGAACTGAAGCAGGGCGGGAGGAGTGCCCATGACTACTCCCGTGCCTTTAACCATCTGGCGCAATATGCGTCAGACTACATCTCCACCGAGGAGAAAAAGCGGGAGCACTTCTATCGGGGGTTACACCCCGAAATGAAGACGCATCTCGTGCAATGGAATCGTGGCACCTTCAACGACCTAGTCAATGCCGTGATTATGCAAGAGGACGCTCAGCGGTAGTTGGCAGCTGAGCAGAGGAAGCGCAGCACTCCACCCAGCAGTGGTGTTGGCGCTCCCCAGAAGTACCGGATGGTGTATCGGACGCCGTCCGGGCAGCAGTGGCACCCACCAGCGCGACCTCAACGGTTCGGGGGATGATCCTTTCAGTCACCTCCGTTCCGACCGCCGATGCCACCACCGAGACAGCAGAAGCAGCAGCAGACGGCACCCCGGGCGTTTCCACCGCCATAACGCGCCCCCGGGTTTCCGTCCACCGATCAGCGGGGGACCGCCCCCATTTCACCTGCTTCACGTGTGGCCAGGCGGGCCACTTCGCGAAGGACAGTCCCCAGGGGCAGCAGAGCAGCGGGCAAGCCCAGTTCCAGGGCGGTGCTCGAGGCCGACCTCCGTTCAAGAAGGTTGGTCAGTGGACTGGGGGCATTCACCACCTCGACAATGAGGACGCCCCAGAGGGAGACAATGTGATGGCGGGTACGTTTACTCTCAACCATCAAGCCATCATCATACTTTTTGATTCTGGTGCAACCCACAACTTCATAATTGCATCATGTGGTTAAGCATCAGCTGGAAGCCTTTCCAACCGAGTGTTCTTATATGATCTGCTCACCGGGAGGAAAGATTTCAGCAACGATGATGGTTCCGAAAGCACCACTGTGCTTAGGTGGGAAGATATATCCCACCACTATGATTATCCTAGGGGGGCAGAAGATTGATGCAATCTTGGGAATGTCATGGCTAAGCTACCATGGCGCTGTCCTGGAAACCCTATTATGGACGGTTCACCTCAACTCCCCATTACACCGTCTGCAGTCCCTCTTATTAGATAATCCAGTCCGGGAGGTTTCAGCGATCAACAATACTGAAGCTCTCAAGTTGGAGGACATCCCCGTAGTCCGGGAGTACCCCAACTTGTTTCCGGATGATCTTCCGGGCATGCCACTAGAGCGGGATGTCGAGTTCAAGATCGAGCTGGCACCCGGGACTACGCCCATATCACGAAGACCATACAAAATGGCTCCAGATGAGCTGGCTGAACTGAAAGAACAGCTCAATGATCTGTTGAGCAAGGGTTTCATTAGGCCGAGTTCCTCGCCTTAGGGATGCTCGGCGCTGTTTGTAAAGAAGAAGGGTGAAACCTTGAGGCTGTGTGTGGACTACCGGCCGCTCAACGCCGTCACCATCAAGAATAAGTACCCACTGCCCCGCATCGACATATTGTTTGATCAACTTGTGGGTGCAACTGTGTTCTCCAAGACGGACCTTCGCTCTGGATATCATCAGATCAAGATCCGGGCGGAGGATATCCCGAAGACGGCTTTCTCGATGAGATATGGATTATATGAATATCTCGTCATGTCCTTTGGTCTCACAAACGCTCCAGCCCATTTCATGTATCTCATGAACTCGGTGTTCATGTCGGAGCTGGACAAGTTCGTGGTAGTGTTCATCGATGATATCTTGGTTTACTCCAAGACAGAAGCCGAACATGCCGAACACTTGAGGATCGTTCTTCAACGATTACGAGACCACAAGCTCTACGCCAAGTTCAGCAAATGTGAGTTTTGGATCAGCCATGTGCCATTCTTAGGACATATCATCTCAGCAGAAGGCATTGCGGTTGACCCAAGCAAAATAGAGCAAGTGCTGAAATGGAAAGCTCCCACTTCAGTTCATGAAGTCAGAAGCTTCCTAGGTTTAGCAGGATACTATCGGAGATTCATTCCAAGCTTCTCCAAGCTCGCTAAGCCGATGACAGAATTGCTGAAGAATGGGACGAAATATGTTTGGAACAACGCGTGTGAAGGAGTGTTCCAAACATTGGCAAAGAATCTCACCACAGCCCCGGTCTTAGCTCAGCCGGATACAACAAAGCCCTTCGATGTGTATTGTGACGCGTCTGGTATTGGGCTTGGCTGCGTGTTGATGCAGGAAGGACGTGTGGTCGCATATGGCTCACGCCAACTTTGGAACCATGAGCAGCATTATCCGACTCATGATCTTGAGCTTGCTGCCGTGGTGTTGGTGCTAAAAATGTGGAGGCACTATCTCCTGGGGAATCTGGTGCATCTCTACACCGACCACAAGAGCTTGAAATACATTTTCACCCAGAAGGATCTGAACATGAGGCAACGGAGGTGGTTAGAACTAATCAAGGACTATGAGATTGAGATCCATTACCACCCAGGCAAGGCGATTGTGGTTGCCGACGCGCTGAGTCAGAAATCACATGTCCATCACCTCACCATTACACAGGTGGAGGAGGAAGAGCCGAGTTTATACTTGGTTTCTTATGGATCGCTGTACAACCTTGCCCTCATCCCTACCATCAGGGAGGACATAATTGCAGCTCAGAAGACTGATAAAGGCATGGCACATCTCCGGAGACGGATAGACAATGGAGAGATCAAATGTTTCCGGAAAGATGATGAGGGGTCGCTGTGGTTCAATGACCGCATAGTCGTACCCCGGGATATGGAGCTGAGGAAGAAGATCCTCGATGAAGCTCACTTGTATAAGTACTCCATTCATCCGGGCAGCAACAAAATGTACCAGGATTTGAAAAAGAAATTTTGGTGGACACGGATGAAGCGGGAGGTAGCGCAGTATGTATCCGAGTGTGATACGTGTAGACGAGTGAAGGCTGATCATATGAAGAAATCAGGGCTGTTGCAACCCTTGAAGATCCCGACACGGAAATGGGAAGATGTGAGCATGGATTTCATTGTGTGATTACCCCTAACTTCCAACAAACGTGATTCCATTTGGGTGATCGTTGACCGACTAACCAAGTCGGCTCACTTCATTCCTGTGCATACACATTTCCATGCCAACCGGTATGCGGAGTTATATATTGCCAGGATTCTATGCTTGCACGGTGTACCCAAGACTATAGTCTCAGACCGAGGTGCATTGTTTGTATCTCGCTTTTGAGAGCAGTTGCATGCTGCTTTGGGTAATAAACTGATTAGAAGCTCCGCCTACCACCCTCAGACAGATGGCTAGACAGAGAGGGTGATTCAAGTTCTGGAAGACATGTTGAGAGCATGTGCCATCCACCATGGTAGGAACTGGGATGATCACCTACCATTGGCGGAATTCTCGTACAACAACGGCTATCAAGCGAGTATCAAGATGGCACCCTATGAAGCTCTCTACGGTCGCAAATGTCGCACCCCATTAAACTGGTGCGAGTCCGGTGAAAGGGTCACATTCGGGATTGATGTGGTGAACGACGCCAAAGATCGCGTTCGGACGATTCAAGCTAACTTGAAGGCCGCTCAATCCCGGCAGAAGTGCTACGCTGATAAGAGACGTAGACCGTTGCACTTTGACGTTGGTGAACACGTGTACCTTCGCGTATCTCCGAGAAAGGCGTGCACCGGTTCGGCGTCAAGGGGAAGCTCGCTCCCTGCTTCATTGGGCCCTATGCTATAACCGAGAAGTGTGGACCAGCGGCGTATAGGCTGGAGCTACCGGCGTCTCTTGCTGGTGTCCATGACGTTTTCCATGTCTCTCAACTGAGAAAATGTCTAAAGCACACCGCTGCTGTTCCTACCGAAGACATCGGCGAGTTGCAACTGGCTTTAACTTATGATGAATATCCGGTGGCAATTCTTGATGAGAAAGCACGGACCACGCATAGAAGAACGTTGTGGTTCTACAAAATACTCTGGAGCTACCACACCGCCGAAGAAGCGACGTGGGAGAGCGAAGAATTTCTTCGCTCAAATTACCTGGAGTTCATGGAATCTCAGCACGGGTAAGTCCCTATTACATCGCTACCTCTTCTTTTGTAATCTCAGGACGAGATTCTTTTAAGGGGGGAGGGATGTAAAAGCCCAAGAAAAGGGACTTGCAAAAACTTTTCATCACATCACAACACCACAGTTTTGTGGTGAATATCTTGTGAAGAATTGTGAAGAGCATGTAACCTCCATCAAAAGGGTATTGGTTCAAACTTTCTACACATATGATAACACATGAGAGAGTAATAAAAACTAACTTAGAGTCATTTGCATGTTTGGACCCTAGTTGGATTAAGACCACTGAGTTGAAGTACTCAAGTGCAATGGGAGGGTTTGAAAATCAGAATTTGAACTAATGTCCAACTCAAAATTCAAATGAGGGAAGGATATAATGGTGATGCAAAACTGTTGTATTCAAACTCTTGGTTGCAGTAGCTAACACAAGAATCAAAGTGCATATTTGAATTCCTTAGGTCCAAATTAGTGGGTAGGCAAAGTTTCAGTAATTTTTGAAAAGGTTTGCAACCCATTTTTCCAAAAGGGATCTAAATGTGCAAAGAATTCAAATATACGTTTGAATTTGGGGGAAATTTCTCCAACCATACAAATGTAGCTCAGTTTGAGACTCCAAACATTTGAATTAATCACTGGCCAGATTTTTGGGATCTTTTGAGAGAGGAGGGGGTACTGACCAGTGGGGCCCACATGTCATTGGGTGGAATAGACTTAACCCCCAAGTTTCCCTCTGTTTCTCAGTCAACCGAAGGCAGTCGCTCGAACAGCCAGCTGCCGCGCGCGCGCCACCGCCCGGGCAGCCACCTCCTGGTTCTCTCTCTCGCGCTGGCGACCGGGCAGCAACTCGCCCTCCTCTACGTGACCCCCCTCCCCACGCAACCGAGCCGTACGCATTGCTTCTCTGCAAAACAGCACCGCACCGGCTCTGTTTCGCTCACCGGCGCCGCTCCTCCGATTTCCCCTGTACACCAGCGCCTGCTCGGCCTTTGCCCGAGCCTCTAACACAAAAAGGGAGCACCAGTGCGTGCTCCAGCTAACCATCCCACCACCTCGCGGCGTTAGCGCTTCGTTCAGCCACAAATCGACGATCGCAGCTGAGGACCGAGGCCACCCGGCGGAAAACCGAGGTTGCTCTCCGTGGACAGCACACCACAGCCATTTTCAGCGCCTGACTTCTACACGAAAAAGGTACGCCTTCACCTCAAGATTGTGTAGCTGCAACCCTCGTAGCAATTGATAGACCGAGGGCAGAGAATTCCTAAGATTTCCGAAAGCTAGTGCACACGGGTAGGGGTCGGTCTACCCCAATATTCTAGCTGCACCGTCCAAACCCAGCTCGGGTGAGCTTGCAGACACCTTCCTCACTTCCTAGAGGCCCTCATTGACCAAGAATCAAGGGATATGGTCCAGAAATGACCGGGTTTTTTTTGTTTTCTGGGCCGCCATGGAATAATAGCTCGGGTCACCGTGGAGCTCTATGTTGCCGACCTTTTCACGGGGTTTGGCGGCCATTTTCGACACCCTAGAGCTCCTGCGGTGCTCTACGATCCTTTTCCAATCGTTTTGATGCATTATAGAGCATTCCCGACCACGCCGGAACCCTAACAGCCGCTGTCACCGTCGGGCGCGCTGTTCCGGTGAGCTACGGCCGCCGGCGACCCCCGAGCCGAGTTCAGCGTTATGAGTTAGGGTGGGGCGGCGAGTCTGGGGTCGGGGGATGGACGGGAAAGCGGTTCCGGCGACACTCGCCGGAGGGCGCCGCCGCGGGCCCCTGTTTGACGCGAGGAAGGAGAAGACCTGCCTGGTGGGACCCACTGGCAGGCATTTGAACATTTTGGAATTTTCTGTTTTCAGTTTAAACTTTGGAGGGCCACAACTTGGGGTAGGAGAATCCAAAAAATGTGAAACAAATTTTTATGGACTCCTCTAATAGAGTACAAACCAAATATGAAACCCAATTAGTATGAAACCCTTTATTTAATTCTGGAAAATTCTTTAAATCTTTTCAGCAAAAGAATTTTAGAGGGAGTTTGGTTTATCCAAAACTCCTCAAATTTTGCCAGAATATTCTTTAGGATTTTAGTGAACCCCTGTAAAAGTTTCAGACCATTTGGAGTTGATTTGATCAGGGCAATTTAGAGTTGAAGGTGCTGTGTTCATTTGAATACAGAAACATTTTCAGAGAATTTCCATAACTTGGAAATTCAGTTCTGGGCAGATCTTAGCTCCAAAAATGCTAGGAAAATTCATGAAAACTCTAGGAGCTATAATTGAAATTGTAGTTTACTAAGTTTGGCATGAGCTGGGGTGTTACCTCAGAATTAATTCTTCTTTGCTTATTTTCTAAGAGAATTATTCTGAACAAACCACAACATGAAAAGTGCTAATTTTTGGTCCAGAGGGTTTTCTTGTGACAAGGAACTCACACAAAAATTCTCAGCTCCATTGGAGCTTTGGATCACCCTTGCTCTGTTTAACCACTTGAGGTAATCAATGTGGAAGAGGGGGATAACCACCTAGTGTGACAGCCAGGACCTCGTCGGGTGGTGCCATGTTATGCGGCACCCAACAGCACACGGATCGATGAACACACATCATATTACATAAATAGTTTAGCGGAAGCGTACAAGAATGTTTTACAAATAGTTATATCAGAGTAAACTACAGCGGAAGACTATCACACTCACGACTCATGTCTAAACTAGCAACAAAGAAACGGTCCAGCCCGCAGACGTTTCTTACTAGCAACACGAAGACAATCTGCAGTGGCGAGGATGCTCTTTGAGTAAGCACTCGGAGGTTCCCGAGTCTCATCGGCACCCCTTGTCATAAACATCGAGTCAATTACCTGCAAGAAAACTCGGATAGCATCCGTGAGCATAACACTCAGCAAGACTTAACCTTCACCCTAAACAGGAAACTCTATGTGAGGTTATGAACCTAAATTAGGATAGCATAAGCATAATTAAACTCGCCTAAAAGTGAATCCTTACTTTCAGGTATTATTGGCAGCCTTTTAAGTAACCCTGGGCACGCCACATCGGGAGTCCACAATCAGACAAGAAACGCTTTCCCCCGATGTAAATTGCTCATGGAATAAAAGAATCCAGTTTGCACTAGCCTATTCATCAAGATCCAATACAAAGGTAAGATAATACTTCACATCAAAATGATTAGTTCCTTTCTCATGCAAGTTCTTACTACATCACGACTGTGAGAACAAGTATGCCCGGTCCATTCCGCGAGCGACGGTGATTCGAATCAATAACACCCGGACTACACGACACATACGCCCGTACTCGACGTTGCCTACAACAACCATCACTGACGTCGTACGTGGCAGCCTTTCCCCCGTTTCACCCCCGCTGAATCGATCAAGTCGCCCCGTACAGTAGCTACTCTCATGGTGCACCTTCCGACGTGAGATGTCATGAGAATATTCCCCACATACTGCACACCGGCCGTCCGCCTGAGGCGACCCAAAAAGTCCCAACGACAGCTTCCCGAGGTACATCGGTTTACTGGGTCCCATATAGCCAGCATGAGTCCGGTACACAACTCAAACTTGTTCAACAGGGCCGCATACGGATCGGTCCTTTACCGACACGGACAGATCTACAGCACTCAGGCCCCTATGTCCTGCTGCCCCTACAACCTTCCGGTCTCAACTTTAACTTGCTAATTCATTTACGAATCAATCCCGTATGCCCGTGTTGTTCCTGAAACTGCGAGTAGCATCTCACCATTCGACTTTTACCGAACCGTACTTAAGCATGGTAGTTCTACACGGTGAAAGACACCTACCCAATACTCCATGGGTCATTTGGCTATGCAAGAGGAGTATCAATCACTAGACCTAATGCACAGTTCATGTCTTAACCGAAAGTGAATACAAAACAAAAACTTAACAGCTGTTAAATGCAAACCGGAGCTTGCCTGTTTTGCAGGGTAGTCGTATATAACAGTTAGTGTCCTTGCAGATCCACCCTTGACTCTCCGGAGCTTGATCCACTTCGATGAATCACTCCTTTGAGTCCCCTTCGTTGTGGTTCCTATTGAAATGCATATGCATATGTTTCATGGAATGTAATGGAAAGAAGTTATAGAATTACTTTCTTAAGAACAGAGGTTGTGTGGAAAAGCTAAGCATGGCTTGGTTTGCCTCTGTTGTGCAAAGAACAGAAATAAACTAAATTGACCTTAAGTCCTTAGTTATACCCTAACCATTTTCCCTAATGAACCTAATAGAGAAGCTAAAACGATTTGAGTACAACTGAAGAACAAGAACTTCAATGGCCTCAAAACTTTTACAGCAGGTTCTGTACTACCTAAGGATTTAGCTTGCCAAATTGCAGCTAATGTGGAGTCACATTGTGCCCTCCCTAATTCTTACAATATCTCTTATGCATTCCCACATATACACAAGTATGGAGAATAAGAACAGGGAGTTCAAGGACTCATCTTGGGCTGATAATTTATATATGAGTTCTTGATCACATGAGAGTAACCTGGTCCAAAATCCAGCCCTTTTACTTGAGTAGTTCTTCCAGAACAATTCTTTAAGCATTTGTGCTCAAAAGAATTAATTCTGGAGTAATGTGCACTTTCAGGCCCAATTAAGTGATCTACAAATCCAAGTATGTCTAAGAGAGCTTGCCTAAATTTTTCTATGATTTTTGGGGCCATGGATTGCTCAGAACAGATTTTAGAAGTGGGAAACATTTTTTAAAAATGTTTCTGGACTCTTTTGAACACAGTAGTTTGCATTTAGCAAATTCCTACTCAAATGATCTTCAAATGAGCTGAAAATTATCTTGTAGGTCGCTACTATGTTAAAGAATATTCTGGCAAAATTTGGGGATTTTTGGATAATCCAAACTCCCTCAATAAGTTTTTTTTCAGAAAACCTTCCAAAATTTTTCCAGAATATAATATTAACTTTCATACAAATCTGAGTTCGTATTTGGATAGAACTCAGAGAGATGAATCCAACCCAATTGGAATCACTCAAATTGGAGTTTTCTACAGGGAGATATGAATTTCTAAAGATTGAGCTAAGTCTGGAATTATTTTCCTATTGAAATTCGGCTGGACCCACAGTTTTGAATTGAAGCCACACCGGGCCACAGCATCTCTGCGCGCCAACACACGGGATCCCGGCAACACCTGATCCCGGGTTTAAAATTTGAGGTGCTGACAGGTGGGGCCCACGCTTCGTCTTCTTCCTCCAGCTCTGTCCCCGCGCCCGCGCAGGCCCTCGCCGGCCCGACGCCAGAGCTCGCCGGCTCGCCGTTTCCAGCCACCGCCTGAGCTGAAACTCGCCGCCAGGGAGTTTGTGACACCGAGGAACACGGCTGTGGGGTTTGCTAGGGCTGCCAACGACAGAAACATGGCCGGCGACGTGCGACAGCTACTGTGGGGGTTAGGCGGCGTTGCCTGAGGTATCCAGCCCGCCAAAACCTGTGCCGACGAGCCCTACAGCACCAGTGGATGATCGCAAGGCTCGGCATGGCCCCTAAATGGCTCGGGAACAGCCGCAAGTCGGTCGTCACCGTGCGCTCGATTCGGTCCGCCGGAGAAGTGCTCGGTAGACCTCAAAATACGTCGCCCCAAAGGGTTTTCATGTGACGGATGCTAAAGAGAACATGATCGCCGGCTAGTCCAGCTCCTACGTGCAAAGTTTGATGAGCTAAGAACGAAAAGAAGTGGAGAATTTTGGATTCCCGTACCGGATGCTCGGGTCGAAGCCGCCGGAGCAAAAACTTCGAATTCGCCGGCGATGCTTCACAGTATGGCCTGAGCTTGGGCTGAGAGCAGCACCGCACCCGTGCGCGTCCGTAGCTGCGATCGCTCGGCCGTGAAACCCCCTGTGGAGGGCTGTCCACGAGCGCCCGATCACACTTTTGAGCTAGGTCGCCGCGGCGGCGGTTGTTCTCGGGCACTGGAGGCCGAAGCTTGCTTGCTTTCCGGTCAGGGAGGTGGAGGTTGAGTTCGTGGGAGTGTTTAGCCGCTCAGGGGAGGAAGAGGCGCGATGATTCCTTCGGTTTCCTGGTCGACCGAGAGGGCGGAGGGGGAGAACGTCTGCTGTTCGTGCGCTCGCAAGGAGGAGAAGATGGATGGCCCTTGCTTCGTCCAGGGGGTTTGATCAGGCCGCGAACCGCCTCTGAGCGCCGTGCGTGGGGAAAGGGAGCAGCTGGTGGCGCTGCCGAGCCCCCCAGTGGCTCCACGGTGGGAGCTGCTCGTGGCTCACGTGTTGTTCGGTGAATTTCCCCACTGGGGCTGAGACTTAGGGTGCAAGTCTTCTTCCTTTAGCTCTATGACATGTGGGTCCCACTCCACATGTACCTCCCAAATATTTGTTCAAGCTGATCTCTTTAATTCCCAGAATTCTAAGTTTAAAAAGGTGGGCTAGAATTTGAATTCCTCAAATTCAGTTTGAATTTGCAAGACTAAATCTGAATTTGTTTAGAATTTGCAAATGCTCCTCTTTAACTCCTTTTTAAGCCCACCCTACAAATGCAAAGTTGGTGATAAAACTTTTTCCTGCAAATTCCAACTATATGGCTGCATGTTTATTCAAAGTTTTTTGTCACCCCATGTGTGAACTTTGAATTCCAAACCTGAATTTTAAACTTACATGCAAAGAGGTATTTAACTCCTTATTGGTTCAACACTTTTTAAATAAAAAGGTGAACCTCATGTTGGATGTTCATCCAAGTATTACCTTGCATGTAGAAAAGTTTTAGCAAGTCCCGTTTTTCATGTCTTTGCCACACATATGAATTCGAACCTTAGTTTTTATTCATAAACATTTTTGGGACTTTTACATTCCCCCCCCCCCTTAAAAGAATCTCGTCCTGAGATTACAAAAGAGGAACAAGACGGGAGAGGTAATTACAAACTGTACAAAGATAAAAGTTCCGGGTAATTGGTGCGTAGATAATCTTCACTTTCCCACATCGCCTCTTCCGCGGTGTGATTACTCCACAGAACCTTGAAGAATCTGATCGTCCGGTTCCGGGTTACCCGGGTCTTTTCATCCAAAATCTGAACCGGTCGCTCGGTGTAGGTCCGGTCCGGTTTCAATTTGTCGATGTCCTCAGTGCGAACAGCAGCGGTGAATTTGAGGCACTTCCGCAGCTGTGATACATGAAATACATCATGAACACCCGCTAAACTTGCCGGTAATTCCAGCCGGTAGGCTACGGGTCC
Source organism: Neostapfia colusana (assembly GCA_030760725.1). Taxonomy (NCBI): domain Eukaryota; kingdom Viridiplantae; phylum Streptophyta; class Magnoliopsida; order Poales; family Poaceae; genus Neostapfia; species Neostapfia colusana. The sequence continues at coordinate 27,819,321 of JASWHV010000011.1, forward strand.
GCACTTCTCCGTGATAGCAAAAGGACCAATAAAACGGGGAGTGGGTTTCCCCTTTACCCCGAACCGGTGAATTCCCTTCATCGGAGATACACGAAGATAAACGTGTTCTCTGACGTCAAAATGTAATGGCCTACGCCTTTGATCAGCGTAGCTCTTCTGTCGGGATTGTGCAGCCTTTAAGTTCTCTTGTATCATCCGAACTCGGTCTTCGGCTTCGTTGACAAGATCAATCCCAAACAGAACTCTTTCGCCGGACTCACACCAATTCAGTGGTGTGCGACACTTTCGGCCGTAGAGAGCTTCATACGGTGCCATTTTAATACTCGCTTGATAACCGTTGTTGTATGAAAACTCCGCCAGCGGTAGGTGATCGTCCCAATTCCTACCGTGGTGGATGGCACACGCTCTCAACATATCCTCAAGCACTTGATTCACCCTCTCAGTTTGTCCATCGGTTTGAGGGTGATATGTGGAGCTCCTAATCAGTTTGGTGCCCAACGAGGCGTGCAGTTGTTCCCAAAAACGAGCAACGAACAGGGCACCTCGATCTGAAATGATGGTCTTCGGGACACCATGTGAGCATATAATTCTAGAGATGAATAACTCCGCATATTGCCTTGCTCGATAATGAGTGTTCACCGGTATGAAATGAGCCGACTTTGTCAACCGGTCGACGATCACCCATATCGAGTTATGCTTCCTGGATGTGAGCGGTAATCCGACGATGAAGTCCATACTCACATCCTCCCATTTCCATGCCGGTATCTTCAAAGGTTGTAGCGGTCCGGCTTTCCGCATGTGATCAGCCTTGACCCGTCTACACGTATCGCATTCTGATACGTATTTAGCAATCTCCCTCTTCATCCTTGTCCACCAAAATTTCTGTTTCAAATCTTGGTACATCTTGTTACTTCTGGGATGAATGGAAAACTTCGACAGGTGGGCTTCATCCAAGATATTCTTCCGGAGTTTCATATTACGTGGTACCACTATACGGTCGTTAAACCATATCGTACCATTCTCATCCTTCCGAAAACATTTCACCTCTCCGTTGTCTAGTCTTCTCCGTATGTGAGACATACCTCTTTCTCTTCTTTGAGCCTCAACAATCTCTTCACAGATTGTTGGAATGAGCGCGAGATTATAAAGCGCGCCATACGGAATGACACGGAGTCTTGGTTCTTCCTCTTCCAACTCAGCAGCCGCTAAGTTGTGAACGTGGGCTTTCCGACTAAGCGCGTCGGCAACCACGTTTGCTTTTCCTGGATGATAGTGGATCTCAATTTCATAATCCTTTATGAGCTCCAATCATCTCCGTTGTCTCATGTACAGCTATTTTTGCGTGAAGATATACTTCAAGCTTTTATGGTCAGTGTAGAGGTGAACAAGATTATCATGTAGGTAATGCCTCCACATCTTCAACGCCAACACCACAGCAGCAAGCTCGAGATCGTGAGTTGGATAATGTTGCTTGTGGTTTCGCAGTTGACGAGACCTATAGGCGACTACACGCCCTTCTTGCATCAGAACGCAGCCGAGACCGATGCCGGATGCATCACAGTATACATCAAATGGCTTCGTCGTGTCCGGCTGAGCAAGAACTGGAGCTGTTGTGAGATGTTTCACCAAGGTTTTGAATGCGGCTTCACATGCTGCACTCCACATGTATTTAGTGCCCTTCTTCAGCAGCACCGTCATTGGTTTAGCAATCTTTGAGAAGCTCGGAATAAACCTCCAATAATCACTACGGGAAACAGGGCAACATACGACAGCCAGTATAACATACGACGGCTAGCTGTCGTATATAAACTTACATACGACGGTCAGCCGAGGCTGTCGTATATAAGTTTATAAACGACAGTACAGCCGTCGTTTAGTACGTGGCTGTCGTATATAAGTGTTATATACGACAGCCAACCCTAGGCTGTCGTATATAGCAGTTATATATGACAGCCAACCCTAGGCTGTCATATATAGCAGTTATATATGACAGCCACACCGAGGCTGTCATAAATAAGTCTTATTTACGACGGCCCATGGTGTGGCCGTCGTAAATAAGGCTTATATACCCACGGGGGCTCGGGTCGGTGCGGGCATTCACGCCCGCGCCGACCCGAGCCCGAGCAGCCCTAAGCGCCCCGGCCGCCGCCCGCCAGCCGCCGCCCACCCGCCGCCGCCAGCCGCCGCCCCGACCGCCCCCCCGGCCGCCACCCCGACCGCCCCCGCAAGCCGGCGCCCCGGCTTGCCACCCGGTCGCCGCCCGCCAGGCGCCCCGGCTTGCCACCCGGTCGCCGCCCGCCAGGCGCCGCCCAGCCGCCCCAGCGGCCGCAGCCCCGGCCGCCGCCCCCGCCAGCCGGCGCCCCAGCGGCCGCCGCCCGCCCGCCAGCCGGCGCCCCAGCCGCCACCCGCCGCCCGCCCGCCGCCGCCAGCCGCCGCCCCGGCCTCCCCCGACAGCCGGCGCCCCGGCCGCCATCCGCCCGACAGCCGCCGCCGCTGCCCCGGAGGTCCCTGCCCCAGCCTCCACCCCGCGCTGTGCGCCGCCGCACTGTGCCGGTCCGCCTCCACAAGCCGTCAGCCGCACCGTGCCGCGCCGCCTCCACCGTGAGGTAAGTCACCCGCCTCCCTCTCCATCTAGATAGTTTGGTTTTTTAATTACCAATTGTTTATATTATGCTTGTTTGTTTTTTATTGTTTAGTGGATAATTTCTTAGATTTAGATGAATTGATATGCTTAGGTTTAATTATTGCCCAGGTTTATTTGAATTGCTAGTTAGGTGTTTTTTTAATTGCTTAGAATTGATAAGTTTGTTAACTACGGTAATTTTGTTTGTTTAGATGAGTTGTTAATTGCTTAGATGATTAATGCATATGAGTTAATAGTTTAATTGATTATTGTTTCGATTGTTTGAGTGTTTAAAAGTACTATATGTACATAAATGGGCTTAGGGCCCGATACGACCCATTTAGTGGTAACGTATACGTCTACAAAAGCACGATGTGAACAACCTAGGCCGCCTCGCCCTACCCCCCACCCCCTCCCCCCCCGCACGGCGTTCGGCCTCCGATCCCCCATCCCCCTCCCCCCCCCCCCCCCGCGGCTTAGCCAGCGCTCGGCCTCCGACACTCTGCCACGGAACTGCCAATCCTTCGGCGCTCGGCCTCCTCCGCCGCGGGATTGTCGATCTGCCGGCACTCGTCGGCCTCCATTGACCGGCTGCCGCGAATCTGCCGGCGCTCAACCTCATACGAACGCAAGATCCTATGCGCGGGCACCGCCGCCGCCTCCCTTGTGTGCAAGCGCCGCCGCCGTATTCACCTGCCTTACGCCGGGATCTAAGGCGATGGGACGCCTTACGATGCCCAGGTGCCTTACCGCTTAAGCGACGCTTAAGCGATGCCTTAACAACTATGGTTCTTTCCTTCTCTCTATTGTTCTTTCCTCTCTCTCTTTGAAATCACTCAAAAATGAAAGATTGACGTAAACCTTTACAATATGCGTCACCCGTTTCGAACCAGCCCGTCTCACACGTGTTACGCATGTGAGGCGTGTAGGTTCAGAATTGTCCCTTTTTGGACAGCCTAGGAGTGACCGAGAGGGCGTTCTTATAATGAGACGCGGGGTTTAGATTTGGACGTAGTTTCGACAGCGTAACCCTAATGTTCTCCGCTGCTCCATTTTTGGACGTGCAGTTGGAGAACAGCAGGGTTATGCTGCCAAAATTTCGTCTGAATCTAGACCTCGTGTCTTGTTATAAGCATGTTCGTCTCGGTCACTCTTGGGTGGGTTTAGGACCTATCCTTTCCAATAGATATAGGTCCGTAATATAAATAAATAATAAACTAACTATAAATTCTTTGACTTAAAACTGCAGAGTTAAACATGAGTGAAGACCGTAGTTGGATGCATACCGGTTGGAAAAAGGCAACTGGTCACTCAGATGAATGGTATGCCGGGACAGACGACGTTATTGATCGAGTGTTCTCGTTGTCTACGACCGATAAAGTTTGTTGTCCATGTGCGAAATGCCGGAATACTAAGTTTTTGGACAAAATGACATTGTCATTATACTTGTGCAAAAACGGTTACATGCCATATTATGAGGTCTGGAGTTTCCACGGCGAGTCTGCTGCTCGAGCCGTTCATGTAGATGATGATGATTGTCCGGGTGTTGACAGGATCGATGAGATGTTACAAGATATACAAACGGAGGATCCGCCCACAAATGAGGCAGACGCATTCTTTAATCTCTTGAAAGCTTCTGAAGAGGTGTTGCATGATCATACTGAAATGACTCTTCTTACTTTCATGACCAGATTTATGGCAATCAAATCTAAGTATTTCTTCTCTAATAATTTCTACAATGATATGATGAAACTTATCAGCGATGCTCTTCCACAACCTCATAAACTGCCCAAGGATATGTATCACTCAAAGAAATTACTATCTGGACTGGGTATGAAATATGAAAAAATTGACGTGTGTCCAGATAACTGCATGCTATTTTGGAAAGAGCATGACAAAGAGAAGAATTGTTTAAAGTGTGGAAAATCGAGGTTTGTCGAAGTTGTCAATGACGATGGTGATAAAGTAATGACAGAAGTTGCACATAAGCAATTGCGTTACTTGCCTGTGACACCTCGGTTGAAGCGGCTGTTTCTTTCTAAATGATCTGCCAGACACATGAGATGGCACAAAGAAGGTGTGCGTGAGAACAAAGATGTGTTGACTCATCCGTCGGACGGTGATGCATGGAAGTCTTTGGACTCTTTTGATCCTGCTTTTGCTAGTGATGCAAGAAATGTTCGCATCGGGTTAGCGACGGATGGTTTTTCACCTTTCAGTACAAATGCCAGACCATACTCCTGTTGGCCCGTCTTTGTTATTCCGTACAACCTACCACCTTCTCTTTGTATGAAGTACGAGTTTATGTTTCTTAGCCTCATTATACCAGGACCAGATCATCCGGGATCACGTATCAGTGTGATGTTGAAACCATTGATTGAAGAATTGAAAATGTTGTGGATTGGAGTTGAAGCGTATGACTGTTACAAGAAGCAGAAATTCAACCTTCGAGCTGCTTATTTGTGGTTTGTCCATGATTTCCCTGCGTACGGCATGTTTTTTGGATGGAGCACACATGGTTGTTTGTCGTGTCCCATATGTGCGTCTGACACAGAGTGTTTTCGACTTACATACGGTGGCAAGATAAGCTACTTTGATTGTCATAGGCGTTGGCTTCCTCGAAACCACCCATTAAGGCAATAGAGGAATGTCTTTAGAAAAGATACTGTTGTCACTAAGGAACCACCTAAACGCCTAAGCGGGTGTGAAGTATCCGATGTGTTGGACTCACTAGTTCCTGATGAAGCTCGCCCTAGATTCTTTGTAGGTTACGGAAATGTTCACAACTGGACTCATGTATGTGGAGTTTGGGAGCTACCATATGTGAAGTCATTGATACTGATGCATAATATTGATGTAATGCATCAGGAGCGTAACATGGCCGAATGTATCATAAGCACGTGCATGGATATCACGGGCAAAACGAAAGACAACTTAAAGGCTCGAAATGATTTGGCCGAGATTTGTAATCGACCTACTCTTGAGCTCTCTGAAAGCGGTGGTAAGCCACGTGCTTATTTCGTGCTTCGACCTAATGAAAAGAAACAAGTTATGGAATGGTTGAAAACTTTGAAATTCCCAGATGGTTATGCTGCTAGTCTGAGACGAGCCGTGAATGTTAAAACGGGAAATCTCACTGGGTTGAAGAGTCATGACTATCATATAATAATGGAAAGACTCTTACCTATTATGTTTCGGGGATATCTGGATGATGCGGTGTGGAAGGTGTTAGCTGAGCTATCATTATTCTATAGGCAGTTATGTGCCAAAGAAATAACGAAAGACATGATGGAGAAGTTAGAGGAGATACCTGTACTTTTATGTAAGATGGAAAAAATATTTCCTTTTGGTTTCTTCAATCCAATGCAGCATCTTCTTATACATCTTCCATTCGAAGCAAAAGTTGGTGGTCCTGTGCAATATAGATGGATGTACCATATTGAAAGAGCATTGAGATATTTGAAAACTATGGTTGGCAACAGAGCAAGGGTTGAAGGGTGCATTGCCGAAGCACTTACTCTAAAGGAAGTAGGTTACTTTTCTAGTTTCTACTTTGCAGAGGAAAACAATGTCAATACTTCGGCAATGCGATACAATGTAGATGACGAACCACCAGTTAGTGATCTCTCTATTTTTGAATCGAGGGGAACTACTGTTGGCAGCAGCACATCATACGATTTTACTGAAGGAGAAAGGACTGCTGCTTTACTCTACATGTATGCTAATATCGATGGCATGGAGAAATATTTCGAGTAAGTGTTTCTCTTACATTTATGATGATTATTATATCTACCAATACATGTATGCTAATGTCGATGGCATGTGTTTTGTGTGTACAGTGAGTTCCACAACCAAAACTAGAAACATAAGCATCAACCAACGAGAAAGCAAGTAGAAACGATGCCACGGGCTGGAATTAATGGAGGGCCTAATTTCTTATCCTGGTTTCGAGCTTATGTATTAGCGAACACAGACATCCGATATGGCGTAAATGGCTTCCGATTCTGTACAACTCAATTCAAAACTCTTCGTCGTCTCGCAGCAACATCGAATTGCGGAGTTGTGACAAGAGCAATCGACTCACAAGGGAAAGAAACCATTTACTATGGAATCATTAACAAAATTCTGGAATTTACTTTCGCTGGCAATAAAGAACTTCGAGTGGTGTTCTTTGATTGTGATTGGTTTGATAACAATCATGGAACTCGAGAAAATCAATTTGGCATGGTGGAAGTGAATCACAACGAACGCTTACGAGGTTTAGATACATACGTTCTTGCACATCAAGTGGAACAAGTGTATTATCTACCTTATCCATGTAAGAAGATTAGCACTTGGTGGGTGGTATATAAAGTGAATCCTCGTGAGCGCTTGTATACTCCTGGAGATGATGGTTATCATGATAGTGGAGACACTGAAAAAGTTTACCAAGACGAAGTGTTGCCAGACTCTTTTATCGTCAAGTCTGGTGCAGGACTCGATAACTTAATAGGAGACGTTGCAGATGTAGAGACATCTACAATGCGAAAGCGGAAACGTAAACAGCTCAAGACGACAGATCGCGATGTTGATGATCGTGATGTTGATGAATTTTGAAACTGATTACGAGTAATGTTCTTTTAAATGATAGTGACATTAATTATCGCTTACATTACTTTTGAAACTGATTAGGAGTAATTACTTTTTAAACTGATTAGGATGTCGTCAAGCAAGGGTTCAAAGGGTTCAAAGGGAAAGAAGGCGCCGAGTGTGAGGGGTTTCCTCCCCTCCCAGGAGAGAGACGACTACTTCTACGGTTCCACTTACAGCGGGAGCAGACGCACTCAGCTGTTAAGTGCGTGTCCAGAGTTGCGGGACATGGTTGTCAGTTTGCAGCGTACAGAGGTAAATTTTTCTACAATGCACAAAATTATTAAAATCACTTTTTCAATTTAGCTTACTTACTTTACCATTGTAGTCTGATTCAGACTATGAGTCCGAGGCCAGAGCGGCACCTCAGGAGACGGGTACGCAGCGCAGCGTGCCCTCGGGCAGCGAGCCCTCTGGTAGCCAGCCCTCCGGCAGCCACCCCCAGGGTAGTCTGCCGAGCGAGCCCGAGGGCACCCAGCCTGAGGACACGTCCAGTGACCAGCCTTCTGGGTCACCAGACGTGGTGCCGCAGCGGAGGAGACGCACGAGGAGGAGTAACTTTGTTGGTCCTCCACCTATTCCTAGAGAGCCGGTAATTATTCGTCCGGTTGGAGACAGGTAACACATTAATAAAGTATTCATTTCTATTTGTTCTCAAAGACTATGATCTTACTTAATGACTTAACAAACGACTTTTTAGTTCTTGGGAGGACCTCTCGTACGACGGGCAGAAACACCACAGGACGGTGAACGGTTGCATCGGGAACTTAGTGCGTCTGCACTACCCCGGTGCGATTGATGGACGTGCAGCTACGTCGTGGGACGACTACGAGCGCGTTCCTCACCCAGAGAACGACAACCTACAGGGAGTCGTGTGGGCAGATTTTTGGGTAAGTAACTTTCATAAATATTTGAAGTTTCAATTCTTTATGTTCCTTCAAATATTAATATGCGTATATGTCGAACTGTGTTGGCTTCCTACAGCTCAGGTACCGCCTTGAGGATCCGGCTGAGCAGATGGATCGTGCCCGCTCCGTGTTCGAAGTGAATGCTCGGAAGCTTGTTATGCAAATGCTTTCGAACGCTCGGAGTCAAGTAGTTAACGACTACTTAAAGCTCCACGACCACGAGGTTGGGTCGTTCAGAGACGCCTCCGACACGTACTTGACGGAGGAGCAATACGCAGAGGTAGGTTGCGTAATCTTTAAATTGTTCATATTAATATTGCTAAGTAACACCTAATGAACTACACATGTGTGCAGGTTAGTGTCCCTTGGTTACAGGGACAAACTGAAGATTACCGAGCCCTTTGCAGGTATTGGGATAGCGATGAGTTCATCGCTTAGTCCAAGAAGGCTCGAGATGCCAGAGGGAGCTCAGGGAAGCACAGTATGAGCGTCCAAGGTTTTGTGCGAATGGCTAAACGGATGGTAAGTTTCTTGGTAGTTTTTATTATATTCATAATGTAGTATTGTTCGTACTAACATATGTTCATAGGAAAAGGAGACCGGCGTGCGACCGAGTGCTACTGCGGTCTATAGGAGAGGTCACGCTGACCCTTCTCAGCCGGAGCAGTGTAGTCAGTACGCAGCGGAGCGCCTGGTAAGTTCCATGACCTCTGAAATTATTTGACACTATATATGTTGTTGAACTTACACAATTTCATTGTTTTTCAGACTAGGTATGGGCAAGAGGCTGTGAGGATACACGGCGAAGGGTTCGATTGGGAAAACTCCCCGAACATCGACCCTCAAGCCGCGTATGCAAGCGGAGGTGGAAAAGCACAGGGAAGGTGAATTCATTTACTTTCATTTTTTTCAATTCAAGATTATTTAATTTTACCTTGAATTGATTCATTTTTTAGGCTTGCCATATTCTCTGGAGTCGTCAACTCTAGGGAGGCACGACCTGCGAGAGGCAGCTCCTCGCAGTCTTCGGCTGCAGGCTCCTCCAGCCGTCGTGTCACCGAGAGAGATCTCGAAGTCATGGCACTTCGGGAGAGCTTGGCTCGGCAGGAGGAGGCCTTGGCGAGAGAGCGAGAGAACAACAGGGCTGCCATGGCGTACCATGCGTCCTATATGGCACAGATGCAAGCGGCAATGGAAGTAAGAAACATACAATTATAGTTTAATTACATTGCATTTCAATTAGTTTTGTAAGTTGTAATGTTTGAAATGGCAGGAGCTAGCTCGACAGCAAGGGCAGCAAATCCAGATACCGTTGTGGCAGCCACCTCCGTTCGTGCTGGAGCCGTCGCCACCACAGGAGCAGTTTCCTGGAGTACAGGTATAAAAAGAAAGTTACATTAAGTGGAAGCCCCAACCGCTAAGAATCCTAATGAACCTAGAAAAACATTTGTAAACTTGTACATATGTCACTTTGTTTCGCAGGGATCAGGGACGGAGGCTCAGACTCCATCGCCACAGCTAAGGGCGCCAGGTTCACCGCGGCAGGATGACTTCTTCGCTCCCGGAGGTAGTGGAGGGGCTAGTAATCAATAGATTTGTGATTTTATTTTTATTTGTGTGGATGTCAGACTTTGTGATTGTCGATGTGTACTATTGCACTTTGTTGTGAATTTATATATCAAACTATTTTGTTGTTGTCTTTGGATGTGTAGCTGGCCATCGAGCCAGGTTAGCCATTTTCTATTTTTTTTTAAAAAAAAATGGAAAAGCTTATATACGACGGCCTGTATAGTTTATATACAACGGCCGCTATACAGGGCCGTCCTATATAATCCTAAATTATATACGACGGCTGGGCCAGGCTGTCGTATATAAGGGCTTATATACGACAGCCACGGTCCAGCGGCTGTCGTATATAAGGCCTTATATACGACAGCCAGGGCCCAGTCGTCGTATATAAAGGCCCAGGCCCACTGGGCCAAGTCCACGAAATGGGCCGTTGTATATAAGCGGTCGTCGTGTATATATACGACGGCGCCGTCGTATATAACTATATATACGACAAAATATATACGACGGCCACAAACTGTCGTATATAAACAACTGCCGTCGTATATAAACTATATACGACGGCTTCTACTTTATATACGACGGTTTTAGCCGTCGTATGTTGACGGGAATCCTGTAGTGAATACCCCGCTAAACCTAGGAAACTTCGGACCTCATGGAGTGACTTGGGAGATTCCCACTTCAGCACCTGTTCAATCTTGCTGGGGTCCATGGCAATACCCTCTGCTAAAATAATATGGCTAGGAAAGGCACTTGATCGATCCAGAACTCACACTTGCTGAACTTGGCATATAACTGGTGCTCCCGCAACCGTTGTAGCACAATGTGCAGATGTTCAGCGTGCTCTTCTTCAGATTTGGAGTAAACCAATATGTCGTCGATGAATACCACAGCGAACTTGTCTAACTCCGGCATGAACACTGAATTCATCAAGTACATGAAGTGTGACGGAGCGTTGGTTAACCCAAATGACATGACGAGGTACTCATAGAGTCCGTATCTCGTCGAGAAAGGTGTCTTCGGTATGTCCTCCGGTCGGATTTTGATTTGATGATATCCCGACCGAAGATCCATCTTCGAAAACACCTTTGCACCCACAAGTTGATCGAACAGGATGTTGATGCGGGACAAAGGATACTTGTTCTTGATCGTGACAGCATTTATAGGACGGTAATCAACACATAGCCGTAGTGTTTCGTCCTTCTTCTTAACGAACAGCGCAGAGCAACCCCAAGGTGAAGAACTTGGTCGTATGAAACCCTTGCTCATGAGTTCATTCAGTTGCTCTTTCAACTCTGCTAGCTCGTTAAGTGCCATCTTGTAAGGCCTTCGTGAGATAGGCGTCGTTCCCGGCGCCAGTTCAATCTTGAACTCGATGTCTCGTTCGGGCGGCATGCCCGGTAAGTCTTCGGGAAATACGTCGGGATAATCACGTACCACCGGAATATCTTCAAGCTTCAGCGCTTCCGTGTGGTAGGCCTCTACCATATCTGGATCTTCGCTGTCTAAAAACAGCGTGTGCTGTCCGTGAATCGGCGAGTCAATCTGGACAGTCCGGTTACCGATATTGAGAACGGCACTGTGACGATTTAACCAAGACATCCCCAATATAATGTCTATCTTCTGCCTATCCAACATAATCAGCGATGTTGGGTATATTTTTCCGCCCAAACACAAAGCTACTCGGGACACAATCTGATTGGTAGAGATATTTCCTCCCGGTGAACGTATAAGATAACTCGTTGTGGGGGTATTGGTGGATAGTTTGTGCTGATCCACGCATGTTTTGCTGATGAAATTATGGGTGGCACCGGAATTAAAAAGTACCAGCACGGGCACGTCTTTGAGAGTAAACATGCCCACTAACACCGGTGCTCCCTTCGGGACATCCTCAATAGCAAGGTGTTGCACACTCCCGGATTGCAATGCTGTTATGTTGACTTGAGCAGGTGGTGGCATACCACCTGACGATGATGGCTGTCTGGTGTTCACCAACTTCTCCTGGCATTCCTGCCTAAAATGCCCAGAACGGTGGCAATAAGAACACGGAGGTTTCCCCAGTTCTTCGTTGACTTGGGGTTGAGAAGTTGACGTACTAGGTTGCAGCAATGATGTGACAGGTGTCCTTCATTGCTGCGGCAATGTTGTTGCTTCAAGATATGATTCTTGAGCAGGAAATCTGTACGGAGTTGATCTCACTGGTGCTTGCCATCCTTCATCGGATGGTGTGGGATACACCTCACGGTATTTGCGAGGAACAACTGGTGGGTCTTCTTGCACATCCTCCCGGTCCCTCTTCTCTGCTTGACACTCAAGTGTCGCTTGTTCTTGCAGCAGAGCAGCACTGATCAACTCGGTGTAACTGCCTTGATTGAACAAAGCTAACTTCTCTTTTAGTATGGCACTCAAGACATAGAAAAAAATAGTCACACATTGCAGCTTCGCTCGTCGCATAAGCAGGAGCATATTGTGCCAGAAGGTTGAATCGTCTGACATAATCGAGGACACTTATGTCCCCCTGCTTCAGGTTCCTGAATTCTTGCTGTTGGGCCTTAATAAAACCCATAGGAATGTGACGAGCACGGAATGCTTCACGAAATTCCGTCCATTCCACTTGATGGCCTTCCGGAATGGTGGCAAGATAAGCGAACCACCAATTTCCGGCGGCTCCATGGAGCTGTTGAGCTGCAAATGATGTCTTCTGATATTCGTCGCACTCAAACACTCCAAACTTGGACTCCATAACTCGAAGCCACTGATCAGCTTCCACTGGTTCATTGGCTTCCGTGAAGATTGGCGGTTGTGTCGCCAAGAAGTCCAAATAGGCGTTCCGAGGTGGAACGTCCTGTTGTGAACGTTGGAGTAAGCCCTGTTGTACCAAGGCTTGGAGTATTTTTGTGTTCTCTTGACTTGACTCGACCATCTGAGTCATGACATCCGCCCATACCGTTGATGGCGGTGCCCGTGGTGGAGTCGAGTCATCACCGTCTCGATGAGAACCTTCAGTCCTACTCGGAGAATGAGTACGCACCATACTGCAAAAGCATAATTTTGAGGGGGGCAAAACTTGATCTAGCAGTATGTGAAAGCATATAAAACATGAAAATGCTAAAACTTTATGAAAGCATAACAATACTTCATGTTTACACATCCTTCTAAAGCCAACAGAAACAATCCCCATTTGCTGTACAGAACCAACCTTTCTGTACTTAACCGAGATTTGGATCCAGTTAGCAGAATTTTCATAACTCTAGTTGAATACCAAAGTTAAAATTAACTTTAGTATATTTTCAATGAGTACTCATATGCCCCTAGATCATCTCTGGATCAATAGCTATGACTGTTCAAAGTTGACAGAATTTCTGGGTAAATTTTGCCAGCACCTTCTTTTGTATGTGGCTGTTTTCATCACAGTTTTACATACAAAAGAAGTACAATTCTGAACAAACTATGAACTACAAAATTGTTGCAAATTTCCTAACCTTTCCAACGGTGTATCATATGACCCTTAGAAATTTTTCTACAGACTGTGACGGCTAATTTACAGCAACACCAAGAGAAGTTTGCAGCTGCTCTGTTTTCTGAACAGTTTGCATTCATCTGAACGTTCAACCAAGTTGGTATCGGATTTGGCTCTGGAATTCTACAGAAAAGTTGTAGAGCACTTAATAACCTTTCCAGAACTGTATCAAACACCTCCATTGGGTCGAGCTAATCAGAGTTACGCTCTGTTAAAGTCCATAACAATTTCTGTCTGCACAGAGCACTCTGTCTTCTAGATCGAAAGAAGCCTAACAAGTCTCTTCTTTGAAACTTAGTTCAAATGAAAATATCAGTAGCTAATAGGTGCTTTATCACAGCCATTTTTAGTTTGGAAGTTAGTCATGAATGATTTCTTCATAGGAAAGAATACTATTAAGTGTAGTACGGTGACGATACACCGTAAGACATGACGGTACTACGTTGCCTCACCAAAGAAAAACTTAACCGGATTACACCGGCATATACGTGTCCTTAGGTGGAACTAAAACGATCACTCACAAACGTGTTCTACACGTACTAAGGTTTTCGTGGTTAGTTCCTGCATAAAACACACTCGATCATCAGGTTCGGCGGCACACCGAACCCGGTATCCATACAGTTTGTACACCCCGCCGTCATCACTCGCCCAGGTGTTCTCAAGCCAAACACGCCTTGAGCTACGTGTTCACATTACTGACCACGTGACGGGGTCTCCCAAATTGCACCACGCACGCCCGGGACAGACGTTGCTCGAATACCCCAAACGACATGAAGAGTCGTAGAGGATACTAAAGCGAGTCGGGTTACCTGCCACCCGTGAGGCTCCACACTTCAGCTTGTGCGCACTGGTGGACAGCGCATACGTGCACCCCCCAAGACATCGACATCCCGAGATGCACGGTTTTCCGACATAACAAATAAGTTAGGTTGCCACCTTCATTATATGCTAATAATAGTCCTTATGTGGGCCTAGTACCGTTATCTCACCGGATCCTAAGTTTTTGACATAATATGATCCTCAATCCGTGCTCTGTTCCCAACGCAGCTCTGATACCAGCTGCGACAGCCAGGACCTCGTCGGGTGGTGCCGTGTTATGCGGCACCCAACAGCACACGGGTCGATGAACACACATCATATTACATAAATAGTCTAGCGGAAGCGTACAAGAATGTTTTACAAATAGTTATATCAGAGTAAACTACAGCGGAAGACTATCACTCTCACGACTCATGTCTAAACTAGCAAAAAACAAACGGTCCAGCCCGCGGACGTTTCTTACTAGAAACACGAAGACAATCTGCAGCGGCGAGGATGCTTTTTGAGTAAGCACTCGGAGGTTCCCGAGTCTCATCAGCACCCCTTCTCATAAACATCGAGTCAAATACCTGCAAAACAACTCGGATAGCATCCGTGAGCATAACGCTCAGCAAGACTTAACCGTCACCCTAAACAGGAAACTCTATGTGAGGTTATGAACCTAAATTAGGATGGCATAAGCATAATTAAACTCGCCTAAAAGTGAATCCTTACTGTCAGGTATTATTGGCAGCCTTTTAAGTAACCCTGGGCACGCCACATCGGGAGTCCACAATCAGACAAGAAGCGCTTTCCCCCCATGTAAATTGCTCATGGAATAAAAAAATCGAGTTTGCACTAGCCTATTCATCAAGATCCAATACAAAGGTAGGATAATACTTCACATCAAAATGATTAGTTCCTTTTTCATGCAAGTTCTTACTACGTCACGACTGTGAGAACAAGTATGCTCGGTCCATTCCGCGAGCGACGGTGATTCGAATCAATAACACCCGGACTACACGACACGTACGCCCGTACTCGACGTTGCCTACAACAACCATCACTGACGTCGTACGTGGCAGCCTTTCCCCCGTTTCACCCCTGCTGAATCGATCAAGTCACCCCGTACAGTAGCTACTCTAATGGTGCACCTTCCGACGTGAGATGTCATGAGAATATTCCCCACATACTGCACACCGGCCGTCCGCCTGAGGCGACCCAAAAAGTCCCAACGACAGCTTCCCGAGGTACATCGGTTTACTGGGTCCCATATAGCCAGCATGAGTCCGGTACACAACTTAAACTTGTTCAACAGGGCCACATACGGATCGGTCCTTTACCGACACGGACAGGTCTACAGCAACAAGGCCCCTATATCCTGCTGCCCCTACAACCTTCCGGTCTCAACTTTAACTTGCTAATTCATTTACGAACCAATCCCGTATGCCCCTGTTGTTCCTGAAACTGCGAGTAGCATCTCACCACTCGACTTCTACCGAACCGTACTTAAGCATGGCAGTTCTACACGGTGAAAGACACCTACCCAATACTCCATGGGTCATTTGGCTATGCAAGAGGAGTATCAATCACTAGACCTAATGCACAGTTCATGTCTTAACCGAAAGTGAATAGAAAACAAAAACTTTACAGCTGTTAAATGCAAACCGGAGCTTGCCTGTTTTGCAGGGTAGTCGTATATAACAGTTAGTGTCCTTGCAGACCCACACTTCACTCTCCGGAGCTTGATCCACTTCGATGAATCACTCCTTTGAGTCTCCTTCGTTGTGGTTCCCATTGAAATGCATATGCATATGTTTCATGGAATGTAATGGAAAGAAGTTATAGAATTACTTTCTTAAGAACAGAGGTTGTGTGGAAAAGCCAAGCATGGATTGGTTTGCCTCTGTTGTGCAAAGAACAGAAATAAACTAAATTGACCTTAAGGCCTTAGTTATACCCTAACCATTTTCCCTAATGAACCTAATAGAGAAGCTGAAACGATTTGAGTGCAACTGAAGAACAAGAACTCCAATGGCCTCAAAACTTTTACAGAAGGTTCTATACTACCTAAGGATTTAGCTTGCCAAATTGCAGCTAATGTGGAGTCATATTGTGCCCTCCCTAATTCTCGCAATATCTCTTATGTATTCCCACATATACACAAGTATGGAGAATAAGAACAGGGAGTTCAATGACTCATCTTGGGCTGATAATTTACATATGAGTTCTTGATAACATGAGAGTAACCTGGTCCAAAATCCAGCCCTTTTACTTGAGTAGTTCTTCCAGAACAATTCTTTAAGCATTTGTGCTCAAAAGAATTAATTCTGAAGTAATGTGCACTTTCATGCCCAATTAAGTGATCTACAATTCCAAGTATGTCTCAGAGAGCTTGTCTAAAATTTTTCTATGTTTTTTGGGGCTATGGATTGCTCAGAACAGAATTTAGAATTGGGAAACATTTTTTGAAAATGTTTCTGGACTCTTTTGAACACAGTAGTTTGTATTTAGCAAATTCCTACTCAAATGATCTTCAAATGAGCTGAAAATTTGCTAGTAGGTCACTACTATGTTAAAGAATATTCTGGCAAAATTTGGGGATTTTTGGATAATCCAAACTCCCTCAATAATTCTTTTTCAGAAAATTTTCCAAAACTTTTTCCAGAATATAATATTAACTTTCATACAAATCTGAGTTCATATTTGGATAGAACTCAGAGAGATGAATCCAACCCAATTGGAATCACTCAAATTGGAGTTTTCTACAGGGAGATATGAATTTCTAAAGATTGAGCTAAGTCTGGAATTATTTTCCTATTGAAATTCCGACTGGACCCACAGTTTTGAATTCCAGCAAATAGAAACGAAGCCACACCGGGCCACAGCATCTCTGCGCGCCAACACACGGGATCCCGGCCACACCTGATCCCGGGTTTAAAATTTGAGGTGCTGACAGGCGGGGCCCACGCTTCGTCTTCTTCCTCCGGCTCTCTCCCCGCGCCCGCGCTGCCCCTCGCCGGCCCGACGCCGGAGCACGCCGGCTCGCCGTTTCCGGCCACCGCCTGAGCTGAAACTCGCCGCCAGGGAGTTTGTGACACCGAGGAACACGGCTGTGGGGTTTGCTAGGGATGCCAACGACCGGAACATGGCCGGCGACGTGCAACAGCTACTGTGGGGGTTTGGCGGCGTTGCCTGAGGTATCCAGCCCGCCAAAACCTGTGCCGACGAGCACTAAAGCACCAGTGGATGATCGCAAGGCTCTGCATGGCCCCTAAATGGCTCGGGAACAGCCGCAAGTCGGTCTTCACCGTGCGCCCGATTCGGTCCGCCGGAGAAGTGCTCGGTAGACCTCAAAATACGTCGCCCCAAAGGGTTTTCATGCGACGGATGCTAAAGAGAACATGATCGCCGGTTAGTCCAGCTCCTACGTGCAAAGTTTGATGAGCTAAGAACAAATAGAAGTGGAGAATTTTGGATTCCCGTACCGGATGCTCGGGGTGAAGCCGCCGGAGCAAAAACTTCGAATTCGCCGGTGATGCTTCACGTTATGGCCTGAGCTTGGGCTGAGAGCAGCACCGCACCCGTGCGCGTCCGTAGCTGCGATCGCTCGGCCGTGAAACCCCCTGTGGAGGGCTGTCCACGAGCGCCCGATCACTCTTTTGAGCTAGGTCGCCGCGGCGGCGGTTGTTCTCGGGCACTGGAGGCCGAAGCTTGCTTGCTTTCCGGTCAGGGAGGTGGAGGTTGAGTTCGTGGGAGTGTTTAGACGCTCAGGGGAGGAAGTGGCGCGATGATTCCTTCGGTTTCCCTGTCGACCGAGAGGGCGGAGGGGGAGAACGTCTGCTGTTCGTGCACTCGCGAGGAGGAGAAGATGGATGACCCTTGCTTCGTCCAGGGGGGTTTGATCAGGCCGGGAACCGCCTCTGAGCGCCGTGCGTGGGGAAAGGGAGCAGCTGGTGGTGCTGCCGAGCCCCCCAGTGGCTCCACGGTGGGAGCTGCTCGTGGCTCATGTGTTGTTCGGTGAATTTCCCCACTGAGGCTGAGACTTAGGGTGCAAGTCTTCTTCCTTTAGCTCTATGACATGTGGGTCCCACTCCACATGTACCTTCCAAATATCTGTTCAAGCTGATCTCTTTAATTCCCAGAATTCTAAGTTTAAAAAGGTGGGCTAGAATTTGAATTCCTCAAATTCAGTTTGAATTTGCAAGACTAAATCTGAATTTGTTTAGAATTTGCAAATGCTCCTCTTTAACTCCTTTTTAAGACCACCCTACAAATGCAAAGTTGGTGATAAAACTTTTTCCTACAAATTCCAACTATATGGCTGCATGTTTATTCAAAGTTTTTGGTCATCTCATGTGTGAACATTGAATTCCAAACCTGCATTTTAAACTTACATGCAAAGAGGTATTTAACTCCTTATTGGTTCAACACTTTTTAAATAAAAAGGTGAACCTCATGTTGGATGTTCATCAATGTATTACCTTGCATGAAGAAAATTTTTAGCAAGTCCCATTTTTCATGTCTTTGCCACACATATGAATTCGAACCTTAGTTTTTATTCATACGCATTTTTGGGACTTTTACACCTAGCACTTAATCATGTGCTTAGATCCGAACCCAAACCACTAGCCCCAGTTTCATTTTAAATTCTTGAACAGAGTTCCAGTTGTTAAAAACTTGTATTAGAACAAGTAGCAGAAACATTAGAATAAACTCATGTGCATATTCATTAACATGTAGTATTTTATTAACGTGTAGTCGCTGAAGGCGAGGAGGCTCCGGAAGTACCTGACTTCCTCCTTCCGGAAGAAGAACTAACCCCTGACCAGCAGCAACAAGGCAAGCCCCGGTTTGCATTAAGCCTTTTATAAAGTCCTTACTTTGTTTACATACGTAGTGTGAAGTGTGTATGTTCATTAGGTGTAGGATGAATGGAACCCCACTTGCATGATCAGAATTTTTCCATAAGAGTGAGGGTAGTGTCCAAGATCTCGAGTAGACAAGCTATGCTTAATGATTCATAGGACTTTGGTACAAGTCGAGTAGTTGGAATCTACTCGCGAGTTAGGTTTGGGACACACGGGTTTGGTTTGAGTGATGTGAGATCACTTTAGTAATGAAAATGAGACTAGGCAGGGGCTAGGGCGCAGCAAGAGGAAGTATTGTGTGCGCGGCCCTGTCCATGTCGATTGAGGACCGATCCGTGTGCGGCCCACGCTGATCAAGTTTGAACGTACCGAAGGCATATCGGATATATGGGCCCCGATAAACCGATGTAGCCTAAACCTCCGGGCGTCGAGGCATAACGCACCGATTTATAGGTGTAGTCTGAGGGCAGCAAGGTGGAAATCTGGTAACAGTCATAGAGAGATGCTCCGTGTAGGGAACCTCCTGCTCGTTTCGGTGCGACCAGTTCGACGTATGGGCTGTTGGGTGAAAGGTTGTCCCGTACGACACCGAGTGAGCATGCTGTGCGGCTCCACGAGTGGGCGTACGTGAAGTGCTCTTTGGGTTTCCCTGCAGGTGTATATCGAGTCGATTCGCCGTCCCTCGTGGTGAAGAGCACCACTTGGTCACTGAGTCGTGACGTAGGCTAATGTATGAAATGTGATGATTCAATATTGCTGATTGATATAATTGTATTGCTACATGTGTGCCACCAAATATTGCTTACTAAATTTCAGATTCCCGAACTGTTAACTTGTTGCTAAAAGATGAATTAAGGGTGAACTGGTAGGCGTGTCCATTTTCTGCAATGTTACTATCCTATGTGCATTGTACACCTCCTGTAGAGTTTCATGCCGAGGTGAGTCGGTTAAGTCTTGTTGAGCCCTCGTGCTCACGGTTGCTGCTTAAGTGTTTTTCAGGTGAGGAGCCACCCACGGACTCGGAGTATGAGTCCACCGGCGAGGGTTACCCTCCGTTGGGGACCACGGCTGAGTGGGAGCCGTACCAGCCGCGCTGAGCTGAGACGTGCAGCTAGTGTGGATTGCCTAGGGCTGGGCAACCGACTTTTGCTAGATAGGCGGGCGTGAGTTGTGTAAAAGAAACTTCCGCTGTGTAACAAATACTCTAGTTTGTAACTGAGCAGTGTACTACTTTGTACAGTTTCAGTTGTTTTCCCATGTAATATATTGTGTTCTTATGACGTGTGCTGTCGGGTGTCGCATCGTGCGGCACCACCCTCTGCGATCCTGGATGGGCGGATCCCGGTCCGCCACAAGAGCTACATATCATATTTTTCCCGCACTTGCTGGGTACATCATTGTAATCAAACTTGCATTATTATTTCATCATCAGCAACAGGAGAAGATTACTATGAAGATCAAGTGGAGCATTAGGCGTGTAATCTGTTCTCAACCTTGCCTGTGGGGATGGAGTAGAGATGAAGCCACTGCTGCTTAGATTGTTTCCGCATTAGTTAGAAGACTTCCGCTGCTAGAATAAAGACTTCCTCTGTGAGCATGAGTCCAAGACTCATGAGACATTGTAATAAACTCTGTTATTCGTGGTCATATATATTCTGAAATTCAGTTGGTAGATGATGTGTATATGTGTGACGAACATCCTGGGCACACATATGCATCAGTTCTCGGTTCCGTGGTTTTCCACAGAATTGAGGGCGTCACAGAATATAACCACGAATAAATAGTGTTTAAGTACTTTGTTACAATGACTCAAGCTCTCACTCATAAATTTCTAAAATTATTCTTCCATCGGAAGACTCTAAACGACAGCGGAAATAACTAAATAGCAGGCTCCAATCTTCAACTCCACAGGCATGTTGACGGTAGTTCGGACGCCTAGTACTCCACATGATCCTCGAAGTACTCTTCTCCTGTTGCTGATGTTTATGTGATAATGCATGGGTGAGTACATGTCGTACTCAGCAAGTGCGGGAAAAGTATGACATGTAACTTACAACAAGGTAGGGAATAAAAAGGCTCATTGCAGCAAGAAAATTTTATTTCACAAAACATGGTAAAAACAGCAACTAAGTCTAGATGAATTAAATCCCAATATAACCAAGTAATCAGCGACATTCTTTCATCATAATTCACCATTTATCAAGTCTCAACCAGCCATTAATCTTTCTCAAGTTCATCTCATGCTCATAAATATTCATAACAATCTCATATTCATATAACCGAAACCAAACTCATTGTCATGACTCAAACAGTCCCGAAACCAAGTCCAATGACCATACCATAACCATACCGAATATCCATCCTAAGTTTTCCCTCTAATCATGGAAGTTGGCCAGGTGCTTGTGACCGTAAGCACGGCTATCATGATAGTTTTACACTCTGCAAAGGTGGCACCACTTTACCCAAAAGTTCGTGATTTCGTCACCCGTCGGCGACTGCAGAACCTCCATTATACCAGTACACAACCGTCGGTGTATGGCCAAGAGATCACAAAATAGCCTTTACAAAGTGGCTACTAGCACTATATGAATCCGGACAATAGACGACGGCTGAAAACCGTCGTCAATAAGCACAGTACCGTCGTCAATAACTTATTGACGATGGTAAAATGTTATAGACAATGGTTTACGACTGTCGTCAATTATTAGTCGTCAATAAGCTTATTGACGACGGCCAGGGTCAGGCTCTCGTCAATAAGCTAGGTTATTGACGACGGCCAGGGTTTGTACCATCGTCAATAACGATGGCTTATTGACGACGGTTTCTGGTACCTGGCCGTCGTCAATACTAATGGCTTATTGACGACGGCAAAGTTCTTGGCCGTCGTCAATAACAGTGGCTTATTGACGACGGTTTCTGGTACTTGGCCGTCGTCAATACTAATGGCTTATTGACGACGGCCAGGTACCAGAAACCGTCGTCACTAAGCTTTGCAATTTTTTTAAAAAACAGAAAATCCTGCCCTGGCTTCGAGGCCATCCCTGGGTCGATGGCCAGATCACAGGCAATCAAAACATACTCACAGGCAGGCACAAAAACACTATACACACGCCACACTACCCTACGCTACCCCGACCGCTACCACCGGAGTCCAGGAAGTCATCGCGCGCTCGTCCAAACGCCGGATGCTAAGGGGATGGAGTTTCCTGAGCCTGGGTCGCCGATCCTTGTGATGTACATGTATAGTTAGTCAAATTAGAAGTTCACAAATGTGTATATGACTAAATAAACTCATTAGAAGTAGAATTGAGCAAGTTAGCTAGATTTGGCTATGTTTGAGTAAGTTTGCTCATATTTTACTAAGTTTGAGAAGTATGGACTAGTATTGTTTATGTTTGAGCTAGTTCAACTAGTTTTAGCTATGTTTGAGTAAGTTTGCTAATATTTAATTATGGTTGAGTAAATTGTACCATTTTTTACTCAGTTTGAGTATGTTTAACTAGTTTTCCCTAAGTTTGAGTAAGTTTGATCAAATTCAACTAAATTTGAGCAATTTTAACTAGTTGCAGCTATTATGAGAAATTTTGTACCTGTGCTACTAACGTCGGCCCCTGTGGTAGCTGTATCGGTGGCGGCGCCCATTGAGGAAAGACAGCCGGCTGTCCTGCGGCCATAGCCTGCAAATATGAAGTAAATTATTATACATGTCATTCATATATTAGAAACTTGAGTACAATGATCTGAACTTACCTGCATGGCAGCTTGCAGCTGTAGCATGTACGAGAGTTGATACTCGTCCCTAGCCCGGAGCTCGGCTGCCTGCCTCTCGTTGTGAGCCTCAGCGCTTCCTGCGTCCTCTGGAGCTCCTCCTGAACACTCTGGAGCTCCAGATCTCGGCTGCCACGCCTGCTGGATCCACCCTGCGATGAAGAGGCCCTCGAGGAAGACCGCGCCTCCCTCGAGTCGACTACTCCATCGAAGATGGCCAACCAACACAATGAAGTAAGAGTATTAAAGTTTCGTGTCTCGAATTTCATGAAATTAAATGAAAAACAACAGAACTCACTGGCCGTGAGGTTTAGCGCCACCGCTTGCATAGGCGGCTTCAGGTACGATTGGCGAGTTCTACCAATCGTAATCGTTGCCTCGAAGCCTCCACACCTCCTCCCCATACTTTTCCTGAAAATACAGAAAATTAAAGTCATCAGAAGTTTTAAAGAGAATAAAATTAAGTTAACTAAAATACTCACCAACGTCTCCGTCGCCGTCTAAGAAGACAGCTGATTAGGCTGCGAGGGGTCACTTCCCATGTGACCCCTCCTCCACACCTGGATAGCAGTCGGCTCCTGACCGATCTCGTGCTCCTATCGATACATGTTAGCACAATGATAGCGATAGAAATTAACTAGAATAAAATTCGAGTATCACTTACCATCATTTTAGCAAGGCGTACGTAGCCGTCCCTGCCAAGACGGTGTTTCCCGTCCGTCCCTCGACTCTGTCGGTGGGTCATCAACACGCCTTGGAAGCCCTGGCTCGCCCAACGAGCACACAGGGAACTGTAGGCGTCCGGACATGACTCAAGCCACGGTACGCTGACCTGCACACATTTGTTATTGGATGAAAACATTGATGAAAATTGGATAATAAAGCAAAGTAAAATAAAGATTTTACCTCTGCGTATTGTGCCTCCGTCAAGTACTTGTCAGCCACATCCGTAAACTGCCCCGGCTCACCCTCGTCCGGATGCAACTTATACTACGCCTTCGTAGCCTGAATGCGAGCCGTTGATATCGACTGCGTCAGGAGCTTCCTAGCATTGTACAGGCGAGCGTGATCCAACTGGGCCTCGTCCTACAAACGGTAATATTTCTACAAGAAGAAATATACAAGTTAATTTATTTAGCATATAATAGGTTCGCATTTAACGAATAGACGATTTACTTACCATGAATTCATGCCACACATGCTTCTGGTGGTTGCCGTAGGTAATGTCCTGGGCCGTAGCGTAATCGTCCCAAGACGAAGCAGCCCATCCCTTCACTAGACCTTGGTAGTGACAACGGATGAGCTGGCCCAAGACAGCGTTGACCTGGCGGTGGCGTCCTTGACCCATGAATGAGTCATCGACCCAAGACCTAATACACGATTCTCAATTAGTACATATATAAGTGTTAAAATATCTAAATTGATTTGTTAAAGATTTACTTACCTATCGCCAACCGGACGAATAACGACCCGATCTTCTGGCCGTGCAGGAACCGGAGGGCTCCTCCTGTAACGCCGCCGTGGAGCCGGCTCCACATCAGGCTCTGTGGAAGGCTCCGAAGCAGGGTCTGAAGCCTGCGGTGCCAGAACCTAAAGAGGATCTGAAGCAGGATCTGGAACAGGCTCCGAAACCTGTGGTGTCTGAAGAGGACCCCTAGCCTTTGTCTCCTCATATGTAGAGTCGTCCTAAAAAATTGAAGATTGGTAATATAGATTTAGGAAGTTACATATATAATTTATGTAATTTAATATTCTTTACCTGTCGTGACCGCTCTCATGACCCCTGGCCTCTGTCGAGGCCCAACAGCTAAGACAGTCTACCATTGCTAGACTGACAGCCCTGGAAAACGGAGTCTGCTCTCGGGGGCAGAAATCCCCGCGTCCCCCGTCGTCTACTGCTCGACGACATCCTGATGAAAGGAAATTTGATAATGAATTTAAAGGAAAATATAGAAGACGAAAGAAGAGATGAAGGAAACGTTACTTGTAGTCAATTTCAAAATTCATCAGTATCACGATCATGTACTCTACTTCGTAAACCGGACCATCGATCTTTTGTCGTGGTTGTTCACCGTTTTTGTTTTTTCACATTATGAGTCTGTACATCTTGTGCATCTCCAACTAATTCATCGAGTCGTAGACCAGGCTCAACGACAAAAGAATCCGGCAACTCTTCTTCTTGGCAAACAACATCAGCCTCATCAAGGTAACCGGTATTTTCCGGTGTATATAACCGCTCACGAGGATTCACCTTTTGTACAACCCACCATGCACTAAGCTTTTCGCATGGTATTGTAGATAGTACACTTGTTCGACTTGGTGTGCAAGGACAAAGGTGTCGTAGCCTCGTAGTCGGTCCTTGTGTTTGACTTCTACCATGCCAAATTGGTTTTCTCGAGTTCCATTGTTATTATCTAACCAATCGCAGTCAAAGAAGACTACTTTAGGGTCTTTACTCCTGGCAAAACTGAATTCTAGGATTTTATTTATGATCCCATAGAAATTAGTTTCACGTCCTTCGGCATCGGCGGCCCTCGTCACAACTCTGGTGTTAGATGTTGCCCTTAGAGGACGTTGAGCTTCAAATTGAGTTGAACAAAATCGGAACCCATTGACATCATATCAACCAAAGAGTTTAACTTTAATGGATCCGTTGGACAGTTGTCGCAAATCTTCATGAACACCGGCTTGTGTCTTGCACTGTCCAACATATGAAGTAAGAAGACTATTTTATGCTATGAACATAATTACTAAGAGGAACAAGACAAGGAAAACGTTACATGATTTCGAAACCAGGCTTGAAAGTTAGGTCCTCCATTTATTCCATAATGTCGCATTGTTTGTATTTGTTTGCTCGTAGTTAGCTGCTTAGACTTCCAATTTTGTCGATCGAACTCACTAAATAAGGAGAAAACAGAATTATTAGCATAGATGTATAACACACCACACAAATTAGTATAGATGTTGAACAACCACTTACTAAAAAAAATTGTCCATCCCATCTATGTTAGCGTACATGTATAACAAAGCAGCTGTCTTTTCATCTGTTGAAGCATCATAGCTCGTGCCACTACCAATAGTGGTGCCTCTCGTTTGAATAAGTGAGAGTTCGCTACAAGAGGTTGCTTCAGCCAAATTGTACCACAACACCGATGCATTAACATTGTGTTCTTCTGCAAAGTAGACACTTGAAAAGTATCCTATCTCCTGAAGTGTAAATGCTTCGACGATGCATCCTTCAACCCTTGCCCTATTATGAACCATCGGTTTCAGACATCTGAGTGCTCTTTCAATGTGGTACATCCACCTATATTGAACATGGCCGCATACTTTAGCTTCATATGGAAGATGGATTAGAAGGTGTTGCATTGGATTGAAGAACCCTGCAGGAAATACTTTTTCCATATTACATAAAAGCACGGGTATCTCTTTTCCCAACTTCTCCATCATCTCACTTTTGTTTTCTTTAGCACAAAGCTGTCTATAAAAATAGCTAAGCTTGGCTAACACCTTCCACACCTCATCGTCAAGATAGCCTCGAAACATAACCGGCAGAAGTCTTTCCATGATTATGTGATAATCATGACTCTTTAAACCAGTAAGATTTACAGTCTTAACATTAACAGCTCTTCTCAGGCTAGCAGCATGACCGTCTGGGAACTTCAACTGTTTCAACAACTTGAAGACTTCTTTCTTTTCTTTTGGTCGAAGGCAGAAAGAAGCTCGTGGTTTGCCACCAGCTTCGGAGAGCTCAAGACTTGGTCGGTTACAAACCTCTGCCAAATCTTTCCGAGCTTTTATATTGTCTTTTGTTTTGCCCGTCATATCCAAGCACGTGCTTATGATGCATTCACCCATGTTACGTTCCTGATGCATGACATCAATGTTATGCATTAAAATTAAAGACTTCATATACGGTAACTCCCATAGTGCACATATATGAGTCCAATTGTGATCCTCTCGGTAACCAACAAAATATCCAGGACGACCTTCATCTGGCACTAGATTCATGAGCTGTTCAACAATTTTCGACCAGTTCAGATGTTGTGGTGGTCCCTTTTTTACAATGGTACCCTTCCTGAAGGCATTTCTCGGTTGCCTAAACACGTGATTTGGTGGTAACCAACGTCTATGCCAATCAAAGTAGCATTCTTGCCAACATGACTTAGACAAAAACAATCCGTGTCCGAAGCACATATTGGACATGTCAATCGACCATGAGTGCTCCACCAGAAAACATGCCGCAAGCTGGAAAATCATGAACAGACCACAAGTACGCAGCTCGAAGGTTGAATTTCTGTTTTCTATAACAGTCGTACGCTTCGACTCCTGTCCATAACATTTTCAACTCTTCAATCAATGGCTGCATCATCACGTTCAGTCGTGAACCAGGATGATCCGGTCCAGGTACAATAAGGCATAGGAACATGAACTCATACTTCATACAAAGAGATGGTGGTAAGTTGTATGGAATAGCGAACACGGGCCAACAAGAGTATGGTGTGGCGTTTGTACTAAACGGTGAGAAGCCATCTGTCGCCAACCCAAAGCAAATATTTCTTGTGTCATTGGCGAAATCTGGATTGAAGCGGTCAAGCGCCTTCCATGCCTCACCGTCCGACGGGTGCACCATCATGCCGTTGTTCTCATGTACACCTTCTTTATGCCACCTCATGTGTCTATCTGTTTTTTTAGATAGAAACAAACGCTTGAACCTAGGTGTGACAGGCATGTAGCGAAGCTGCTTCTGTGCGACTTGAGTCATTACTTTTGAACCGTCGTCATTATCAACTTCAACAAATCTCTCTTTACCACATTTTAAGCACTCGTTCTCATTAGCATGCTCTCTCCAAGAAAGCATGCAATTGTCTGGACACATATCAATCTTCTCATATTTCATACCCAGACCAGAAATCAACTTCTTATACTGATACATATCTTTAGGCACTTTATGTGGTTGTGGAAGGATATCGCTGATCAATTTGATGAGATCGTTGTAGCAGTTATTGGAGAAGAAATACTTAGACTTAATGGCCATAAATCTAGTCATGAAAATAAGGAGCGTCACTTCAGTATGTTCATGCAACGGCTCTTCTGAAGCTTTGAGAAGCGTGGAAAACGCTTCAACCTCCGTTGTAGGAGGATCCTCCATCAATTCAGGATTTATGGCATCAAGAATCTCGTCCATCCTATCGACCCCCGTGTTGTCATCCTCATCTGAAACTTGTAAGGGTTGAGAAGATGTCTCACCGTGAAAGGTCCACACCTCATAATCTTGCATGAAACCATATTGACACAAGTGAAACGCCAAATTAACTTTGTCCCAACACTTTGCACCCTGACATTTCGTACATGGGCACCGCACCTTATCGATCATTGACAATGAAAAAGCTCGATCTACAAAAGCATCTATCTTGGCGGACCACTCATCCGAGTGACCACCATAACTGTTCTTCCAACCGGTATACATCCAACTACGGTCCTCACCCATGTTTGAATCTGCAGTTTAATGTCAAGGAAAATATAGTTACTTTATAATTTATTTATGTCACGGCCCTACATCTATTGGAAAGGATAGGTCCTAAACCCACCCAAGAGTAACCGAGCGAAGCATGCTCATGACGAGACGCGTGGTCTGGATCCGAACGAAATTTCGGCAGCATAACCCCGCTGTTCTCCACTGCACGCCCGAAAATGGTGCAGCAGAGAACAACAGGGTTATGCCGCCGAAATCTCGTCTAGATCTAAACCTGCGTCTCATCACAACCCACGCCCCCTCGGTCACTCCCAGGCTGTCCAAAAAGGGACAATTCCGAACGTACACGCCTCACATGCGTAACACATGTGAGACGGGCCCGTTCGAAACGGGTGACACATGTTGTATAGGTTTACGTCAACCTTTCATTTTTGAGTCATTTAGAAGAGAGAGAGGAAAGAACGAGAGAGAAGGAAAGAACGAGAGACAAAGAAGTGGGTCAGCCATCCTAAATTATGCGCCGCTGGGGCCTGCCATTATCTTATGATGCCTAGGGTTAGCCGTCGTACGTTATGCCCCGTCGTAAGTGGGTCAAAGATGAAACCGCACCATCGGGGCCCGTCGTCCACGCGCGGGAGCTTGCCGTCCTCCGTGCCTGTCTCGACTAATACATTACCAATAAATGGGCCGTGACAGACGCTAAATGGGTCGTGTCAGGCCGGACCGGGCCAAAACCCATTTATTTACATATAGTAACAAATCACGCAATCAATCAAAGTATTATTTAAACAATAATCAATTACAATACTAATTAAACAATTAATCAACTAAGGTCGTGCGACACGGCAGGGCGGGGCTTGTGGCGGGGCCGGGCGGCACAGCAGGGCGGGGCTCGGGGCGGGGCGCGGCGGCGGCGGAGGCGCGGCCGGGGCTCGGCGCGAGCAGGGGCGGCCCGGCGGGGCTTGAGGCGGGACGGCAGCGGCTGCGGCGGGGCGGGGCGCGGGACGGTGGTGCGCATTGGGGCGGGGCGCGGGACGCCTTGTTGATCTAAAATGTGGCACTACACATTTTAGACCTCGACAAAATAGTCCATCTGCCGTCTAGGCAACTTTGGCAGTGCCATGACCTCTAAATGATCTACATAAAGAAGGAAAACAACAATGTATTATTAGGTATACCAATATTAAGCTTACGGAAACAACAATATGACCTGCTCATGAGTTCTATGAATGTGACCTAGCTTATTCATACTGTACTCTTGTTCTGTTAATCTACAAAGGCTTAAGTTCAGACTATCAACCACAGACCTTAACAAGAACAGAATGTTAAGCACAGACAACAGAGCTTAACAAGAATAGAACTTAATCTATAAAAATTAAAGAACCATCCCTACAAAGGCTTATGTAAAGACTAAATATTACAGAAACATTAACAGGTAAGAAAATAATGCATAGATGATATAAACACGGAAGGCATCGAGAAAACAGAGGAAGCATGAGGCGCATCTGCCAATGGTGGCGCAAGAGAGCAGCAGAGGCGGCGGGGGATGAGAAGACGGCACACAGCAGAGGGTGGCGGGGAAGGATATTGTGGCGGCGCGGCCGGGGGGGGAGGAAAGAGGCCGGAGGGTGAGGGGGAGGGGGAGGGGGACTTACCTCGGGCCGGAGACGGGCGGCGGCGGCGGCGGGGACGGGCGGCGGCGACGGCCCTGTCGTCAATGTTCAGATTCAAACCACTCTGAGGTTTACAAAAGAACCCAACATATGGGTCTACAAGTACAAATACTTTCAAACTTGATATTCTCACCACACAACACATAAGTCTAATAATCAACCCTTTCAGTAAAATGTAACAAATAATTGATTGATCAATTAAAATGAAATCATTTATACTGGTCTTAACATTTTAACAAATAATTCAACCCTTTCAAAAATTCAACCGTTTCTAACCATTTGAATGAGCAGGGCACCTAATGGAATTTGAATGAGCCGGAGGGGGAGGGGCCAGGCCGGAGGGGGAGGTACCGGGGCCGGAGAGGCCGGACGGCGAGGCCGGCCGGCTGGTGGCCGGCGGCGTGGCCGGGGGGCGACGAAAGCTGGGGAGAGGCCGGAGGGGGAGGGGGACTTGCCTCGGGCCGGAGACGGGCGGCGGCGGCGGCGGCGGGGACGGGCGGCGGCGACGGGGACGGCCGGCGGCGACGGGGAAGTCCGGCGCGAGTCGGGAGGCGGCACTGGCCGCCTCCCGGCTCGCGTACGGGTTATATATACCGTTATTGACGACGGTGCTAGGAAAGTGTCGTCTATAAGGACTTGTTGACGACGGTGCTAGGTCACCATCGTCAATAATTTATTGACGACGGTTCTCGTCTAGCCGTCGTCAATAACTAAGTTATTGACTACGGCT
This sequence comes from Neostapfia colusana, assembly GCA_030760725.1. NCBI lineage: Eukaryota > Viridiplantae > Streptophyta > Magnoliopsida > Poales > Poaceae > Neostapfia > Neostapfia colusana. The sequence goes on from JASWHV010000011.1 coordinate 27,849,886, forward strand.
AGATAAAGCCGTCGTCAATAACTTTAAAGACGACAGCCCCGCCGTCAATCAATTTGGCCGTCATCAATGATCGTTTTTCCTGCAGTGTAGATGTATGGACTCACTAAGGTTTCACCGGAAGGCTCGAATCACTATTCTCCCACCCACGGGCCCCCTCTTGTGCCATGCAGTTCCCAGGGAATACCTCCTCGACTCCCATTCCCCGTGCCATCGACGGTCCATATCAAGCTAGCAACACACCTAATTAATCAGCTAAGCCGCACCCATACTTGGCCTTGTGGTAGCTGTTTTCTTGGCATATTCTCGCATGAACCAGTCCTTAGATTTACGGCAAGTACCACCATCTCATTCAGGAACATTCACGAACCAAGCTTGCCTAGATCTTACTGATTCCATGCCCATTAACATCATCAAGATCTCATCATCATTATTCATATGAGTGCAGTAGCTAGACATGTTTTGTTTCAGCTTCCTGTATCCCGTAAGTTAAGCGAAGCAAAAAGGAAAAATGACCATACCCGACTCATTAACTTTCCCGGCGACAAGGATGGTTAACAAAACTAGTAAACTCCTATAAAAAGGGTGTCCCATCAAGTTGACTCAAGCATACGAGTTTTCGCAAACAAAACAGTTTCAAAACATGGGATCAATATGGTCAAGGGGCACTTGCCTTGCTCCCGTGGTTCTTGTTGTTCGAGTGTTTTGAAATCTTGGTTCTGTAGTTTCTCGTAGATGGCCTCTTGAGCATGTTCTTCTACTCACGATCACGCACATACAAAATTTACAGCAATCAAACATCATGCACAAACTTTACTCAAGGTGTAATGGGGTGGATGAATGCAAATCCTATGGTGCAGTTTTATTAATCCAGTTTGTACGTGTTTTTGCATGTTTTAACGGGCTTTCATGGGGTTTTATGATGAAAAAGGGTGCTAGGATCAATTGTGGACGAGGTGATGATCTTGACTCAAGATCTAGGTCAATTCCACCGTCAAAAAACCGATCAAAACATGATCTGTCCACACGCAAAAGTTTCTGTTCGAAGGGGGCGAAGAAAATGGATGCGTAGAAACAGCGGCGACATCGTAAGATGGGTAATGGAGACCTACCTCACTTCCTTTCGGTGGCAAGGCCTTCCTCCTAGCAATGGCAGCAGCGGGGAATTTTTCTATGGAATATTAGGGCAGGACAGATCGTCGGGCTTCTTCTCCAGTGACGGCGGGGCTCGACGGCGCTCGACGGCGGCCAAATTCCGGCAAGGGGGGGAACATGGCGACTTGGCAGCAAGGAAGGGGGCTTGGCAGCAGGAGGAGGACGTCCGAAATAGAGAGGGGTCGGCCAAGGGGGTGGGGGTTATATTTATAAGTAGAAAAAGAGGAGTCCTACTCCAATTGGAGCTCAAATAAGAGTCCCACTCAATTTTGGATCTCAACAAACTTATCTTTTCAGTTAGGTGCGGCAGCCTTGGGGATTTTATCCCCCCAAATGTGGGGAAAATTCCCCTTTTGTGGAATTGGGAATTTAGGAATTTTAGGGGAAATTTGGGAATGGCTTATTTCAGCTATCTTTTTCCCATTTCTTACCATTTCTATGTCACTTGCTCCATTTCTACGTTCCCCTCTTCATTTCTATGTCCCATTCTCCATTTCTACATTCCCCTCTCCATTTCTATGTCCCATTCTCCATTTCTACATTCCCCTCTCCTTTTCTATGTCCCATTCTCCATTTCTGCATTGCCCTTCTCCATTTCTATGTCCCATTCTCCATTTCTATATTCCCTTCTCCATTTCTATGGTTTTTCCTCCATTTATATGGTTCTTTCTTCCATTTCTATGGTTCTTTCTCCATTTCTATGGTTCCTTCCTCCATTTCTATGGTCCTTTCTCCATTTCTATGGTTCTTTCTCCATTTCTATAGTTTTTTCTCCATTTCTATAGTTCTTTCTCCATTTCTACTTCTTTTATAATGTTTGTCTACATAAAAATGTATGCAATGTATGGAAATGAATTTGAGGGTGTTACAAACCTACCCCCCTTAAACTGAATCTCGCCCTCGAGATTCGATAGAGTGGAGAATAGATGAGGGAATTCTGCCTTGAGGTCTTTCTCACGCTCCCATGTAGTTTCGGCTTCCGTGTGACGGCTCCACTGTAGCTTGCACCAATGGATCACTTTGTTCCTCATGACCCTTTTCTTGACGTCCAAAATTTTGACGGGGTGCTCCGTGTAGGTCAGATCCTCTTGAAGCTCGATCTCATCTATCGGTACTTGTTCTTCCGGTACTCTTAAGCACTTCTTGGGTTGGGATACATGAAACACGTCGTGCACATCGGAGAGGTGTGTTGGCAGCTCTAGTTGATCGGCTACTTCTCCTCACTTGCCCAAAATCTTGAATGGCCCAATGTAGCGAGGTGCTAATTTGCCCTTGACGTTGAACCGTCGTTGGCCTCGTATAGGCGATACCTTAAGATACACGAAGCCTCCTACTTCGAAGGTCAATTTTCTTTGCCTATTGTCCGCGTAACCTTTTTATCGTGACTGAGCAGCCTTCAAATTTTCTCGTATCATTTGGACTTGCTTCTCAGCGTCTTGCAGCACTTCGGGTCAATACACTTGGCTCTCTCCAGTCTCATTCCAGAACAGCGGCGTTCTACACCGTCTACCATACAATGCTTGGCAAGGTGACATCTTCAAGCTGGCTTTATAGCTGTTGTTGTATGAGAATTCAGCATATGGCAAGATCCTATCCCAACTACGCCCATGTTTCAAGGTGCAAGCTCTTAACATGTTTTCCAAAGTTTGATTTGTCCTCTCAGTTTGCCCGTCGGTTTGCGGGTGATAAGCGGAGCTGAAATCCAGTCGTGTACCCATAGCTTCATGCAGCTTCTTCCAGAACTAGAGGTAAATTGGATACCCCGATCCGACACTATCCTTTTCGGAACTCCATGGCGACACACAATTTGCTCCATATACCGCTCGGCTAGTTGTGCAACGTTGTATTTGGTTTCAACAGGAAGGAAATGGGCTGTTTTTGTCAATCGGTCCACGATAACCCAAATAGAGTCGTAATCCGATTGAGTACGTGGCAATCCGACGATGAAATCCATGCTGATGTCTTCCCACTTCCACTCGGGTACTTTCAATGGCTGCAACAGTCCAGCGGGTCTTTGATGTTCGGCCTTCATCCGTTGGCACGTATCGCATAAGGCAACATATTCGGCTATGCCCCTTTTCATACCATCCCACCAATAGGAAGTTTTCAGTTCCTTGTACATCTTTGTACAGCCGGGGTGTATGGAATAAGGTGAGTCATGTGCCTCTTTTAATATCGTGTCGCGGATGTGCTTCACCTTAGGCACACAAATCCTTTTCCCTAACCAAATGACCCGACCCCACTGTCTTATCGAGCCAGGATCACGCTGAGGGGTGCTGCCTTGCACAGCACCGATTAACACATATCAAAGGTACAAAGCGGAAGCAAAGTTTTATTACATAAACAGGTTCATGAACATTTTTACAACAAAATATGTTCAGTCTACACTCACGGGCATAGACTAAACATCGAGTTCACGTTCAGCCCGTAAACGTGTCCCCGCTAGCACGCACACACACTAACACGGCGGCGTGCATGACTCCCACTCGACGGGGTTCCCCTTCTGGGGTTCCGTCTCCTCCTCGGGAGTCCCTTCCTCATAGAACCCTGCAAAAGCTTCAAAAACAAGCAGTGAGCACGAAGGCTCAGCAAGACTAACCCGCCTCTCATAAACATGAAACTTCTATATGGAGGGTGATAGGTTACATGAGGCAAAATAAGTTGTAAGGACTCGCCTAATTAGTGGGATCTTACTTTCAAGTTTTAGCAGCACGTTGTGGAGAACCTTACGCTAAGGCACATGAAAGAGCCGCAATCAAACAAGAAACCCATCTCTCTCATGTACTTTGCCCAAAGTTGAAAATAACTTTAGTTAGCTCTAAACTACAACAAATCATTAACAATCAAAGTCCATCTTTCAATCAGCAACATTTTAACATGTAACTAGCCTGTTCTTTCTATGTCACGGTACAGTGAACAAGTGATACTCACTGACCGCGAGGGGTGGTGATTATAATCGATTTACACCTGCAGGGTTACCTGAATAACCCGTCACGTACGCCCGTACTCGATGTTGCCTACAGCAACCATCACGGACGTCGTACGCAACCACCTTTCGCCCGACAGCCAAATATTGAACAGGTCCCATCGTCCCGAGCAATAGGTCTCTGCACGCGCATCTCAGTGCCGCCAGCCGATTTACACCTCAATCTCTCAACCTACCCTCTGAACGACGGGCAATGCCTCAATACCAAGCTAACCGGGTTACATCGGTTTCAAGGTTCCCATATAGCCGGTAGGTCTTCGGTACTGTTCTAGCTTATTCAACAGGCCCACACACGGCTCGGTCCTCAATCGACACAAGCGGAGCTATAGCACAAACGCCCCAAAGTCCTGCTGCCCTTACTCTCCGCTCGGTCTCATTTTTCTTGCCATGTGTATCATTTGCTACTTCTACCCAAGCATTGTGCCTCTAGCCTATTCTCGCGAGTAGTTCCAACTACTCCACTTGTACCTAATCCTACACTATCCTAGCATTGCAGTAGCTAATCGGGGTTTTCAATCTTAATCCCATCCCATGGTTTTCTTGGCTATGCAATTGGGTTTCAATCAAGACTCTGATGCAAGAAGTCATTGGTACTCAAAGAAAGTTCTCAAAACCGTAAAAATTTGCAAAAAGGTTAATGCAAACCAGAGCTTTCCTTGCTGCTCTTGGTCGTAGGCTAGCTGCTATTCTGGAGTAACGAAGTCTTAGACTTCGGGTTCCTCCTCGACCTTAGCGACTACATTAGATAACAAGTACATGTATTAATTTAAATGCATTTGAATTGAAATTAAACTTGTGAAGGTAGTAAGTCCCATTAGACAGACTCAATGACTCTGAAATTTTTACTGTGGCTTGGTTACAACCTAAACAGAGACTTGGCGAAGTTTTAGTTGCAGCAAAGCCCATTTGAGCTCTCCAAAAATAATTATGTACTTGACCTTAATTGGAGCTCCTAGGGTGTTCTAGGGATTTTCATGGAGCAAGCCATGAGTTTCTAAAAACTAGATTTTCATAGGGTTCTAATAGAGTTGGTCTCAATTAATTTGAAGGTTCCTAGCCGAAGATATGAGCTAAACAATTTCAGAGAAATTCTGAAAATGTTTCTGAACATTTCTATTTTCTCTGGAACAGTTCATTAATCACACCATTAGGTGGATCAAACTAGCTCAAATGGATCTGAAATTTTTATGGTAGTTCAGGGATATTTTTGTGAACATTCCAGCAAAACTTCAGAATTTCCTCCAAAGGGTGCTCCAGTTAAAATTCCAAACAGTTTAAATTTTGGAGAATTAATTCTGGAGAAAATAGGGATTTTCATGAAGTGAAACTTGATTTTCTGGAAAGTACTCAGAGAGCTGAATCCAACAAATTTTGGTTCACTCGATTTGGATTTTCCTAGCCAATGTTATTAGGGTTTGAATTTTGAATGAAATCTGTAAATCGGGAAAAGTTTAAATATCTGCGCTGGGACCCGGGGTTACGTGTCGGCTCCTCATCGGACGACACATGCGGCTACAGAGTCTTTCGCGCGCAGCTGCACCCGATCTGTGCAACAGCAGATCCTGGTTTTAAAATATCTGCCGCTGACAGCCGGGGTCCACCCCCTTCGTCTTCCTCCCGACTCCCGCGTTCGGCCGCCGCGATGCCTCGCCGGAGAGCTCGCCGGCAGCCTCTGTGGTGCTCCAAACATCATGATTCTGGCCGCCCCTGCCTATGTCCACTTGGGGAACATGATTCTGAGCTCAGTTCGTCATGAAAACGGCCTGCACATGGTCGGCGACGAGCGGCGGCTTTGGAAAGACTTCGGCCGTGTCAGCCGACCCTCCTAGCACTCTAACCGACCGAGCAAACGTCCGTAAAGCATCAGTGGTCCCTCAGGAACCTCGGCATGGGTTCGAAGAAGCTCGGGGGAGGTCCGAAGTAAGCTCCCACCGTGCGCCCGATGCTTCCCGCAGGGTTCGCCGTCGGCAAGCTTCGAAATACGCCGGGTACAAGGGTCCTCAGGCTAAGGGTTGTGAAGGAAACTTGTGCGCTACCAAGTCTATTCTGTGTAGGAACGGATTGGTACCCTCTAACCTTTCCTAGAGCGTGAATTTGACAGAACCACACCCGAAGGTCGGTCTGTACCGAGAAAGGGAAAAACTGGAAATTCACCGCCAGCGATCAAGCCCTCGGGCTGTGGCTCGGGGTGAGCATCACCGGTCACCAACGCGTCCAGGGACGCCTTAGCTTGGGCATGACAACCTCCCGGTTGGGCTGTCCATGGGATCCCGAAGTGCGGCGGGTTTAGGTCACTGAACGGAACTCTCGGAATAGCCGAGATCACCCGAGTTCAGCCGATTTCTAGCGACGGGGAAGAAGAGGGAAGGTTCCTAGTACCTTGTAGTAGTTCTGGATGGCTCGGGGAGGCTGTGATCGTGGTTCTCCGATAAGTCTCGAGCGGCGGAGGGAAGAATTCCGGTGCAGTGTTCTTGCGAGGGGACAAACGGCGAGGGCTTCGGCCGAGGCGTGGAGCACCTTAAGAAGGGCTCGGAACCGACCTGCGCCCGCGCGTGGCCAAGCTGTTGGTGGCGCGCGAAGCCCAAAGACCCGAGTGAGAAAGTATTCAGTCGGTTGAACCTCTTCGGTGGCTGACAGGTGGGTCCCACTCCCATTTTAACCTCTGAACTTAACTCCATATTACTGTTGTAAACAGTAAGCCCTAAAATGCCTATGGTGATTTGAATTATTCACCCCTGAGCTATTTGAATTGGTTAGAATTCAAATTGGGTTTGGTCTGACTAAATTTAAGCACATGTTCAGTTTGAAATTTAAATAAAGTTTGAATTTGCTACACTTAGCTCATGTCAAGATCAACTCCAAATGGAGTGAAAGTTGGTGTGTGAGCTCACAAAAATATGCAGAGTAAGAATATGCCTCCCACTTTTGAATTCATGGGATAAAAACAGTTTGAATTTGAATTTGAGTTCAAACCACCCTTTTTCTAGCTATACCCAAAAGGACCTAAAAAAGGTTTTGAATTTGGGTGAAACTCGGCATGGACGTTCCTAGCAAGATGTAGGAGTTTTCCAAATGTCCAGCCCCTATATGATGTATGTGGGAAATACCACTTTTGCATTTTGTGAGTTTGTTCTCTAATGATCATGTTGATAATGGTTACTTGCTCTTCAAATGTGTTCATCAACTTTCTTCAAATGAGGTGTGTGTATGTGGTGATGAACACTTTGAATGTGTCAAAAACTGAGGCCTTTACATTCCTCCCCCCTTAAAAGAATCTCGTCCCGACATTACAAGGTGAAAAATGAGAGGGAGAATGGTGGAAAGATTACCGTATATGCAACGTGAAAAAGTCGGGGTAATTAGCGCGAAGAAATCCTTCGCTCTCCCATGTCGCTTCGTCCATGGAGTGATTACTCCACAGAACATTGTAGAACCACAACGTACGGTTGCGTTTGGTTCGGGCCTTTTCATCTACAATCTGAACCGGTTCATCTCGATACGTGAGATCCAGTTTCAGTTCTTCAATGTCCTCCAGCTGAATGGTAGTAGATAGCTTGAGACACTTCCTCAGCTGGGAAATGTGAAAGACGTCATGCACACCGGAAAGTGCTTCTGATAATTTCAATCGGTATGCTACTGATCCACATCTTTCGGTAATCTGAAATGGACCGATGAATCGGGGTGCCAACTTTCCTCTCACCCCGAATCTGTTCACGCCCTTCATTGGAGACACACGCAGGTATACGTGATCTCCGACCTCAAATTGTAACGGGCGTCTTCTCCGGTCCGCATACTGTTTTTGTCAGGATTGGGCGGCTTTTAGGTTCGCTTGAATCAGCCGAACCTTTTCCTCCGCGTTGTTGACAAGATCAATCCCGAAGGTAACCCTTTCGCCAGACTAACACCAATTCAATGGTGTGTGGCATTTTCTCCTGTATAGCGCCTCGTAAGGCACCATCTTGATGCTGGCTTGGTACCCATTGTTGTACGAGAACTCGGCTAACGGCAAGTGATCATCCCAATTCTTGCCATGGTTGACAGCGCAAGCTCGTAGCATGTCCTCCAGAATTTGGTTTACCCGCTCGGTTTGCCCGTCCGTCTACGGGTGGTATGCTGAACTACGGATTAGTGTAACAGCCCTAACTTTTGTAAAGTTTTATTTCAACTTATGAAACAAAGTTAAGGCGAAGAAAGGCTATAATTGTGTCACATGAAATGATGAACACACAAATGGACATGTGAGGGAGTTAAAAATTTCCTCTAGCCCTTGCTCAACACATTTTAACCTAGGGGAAAGAATTAGACTCCCAAAAACTCTAACTCATGTGCACCTTCTCTATGAGTAGAGTGGAGGAAATTTAAACACAATTTTGATCTTTTAAAAGGATTCATATTCAGATTGCCAAATACTTGCAAAGGAATTCACCAATGCAATTCCCAGGTATTAAGGAGCTTCTGGTCCAAATTGGAATAATTTTGAAGCTCATATACTATTTATTCCTAGGATTAAATGAGGCCACGTTCAAATTCAAACTTAAATTTGAATTTTGAACCAAACAAACTCAATTTCAAAATCTGATTTCAGATTTGAGTTCCTCATAATTCCTTTAACCTATCCTCCAAGTTTGATCACAATTGGAGCTCATTTGCTATTTTAAATCGAAATGGGGGATAAGAGGGAGAATTATGGCTGTGGACCCCACTGGTCAGTCTCACAAAATTGCAACCGACTTCATCGAGTGTTGTACGTGTGCCACCTCCCTCAGCCGGCGTCGACCGACGTGCTCCAGCACCAGCTCCTGCTTCTATCCACGAGCTCAGCCTGATCTTCACTCAGCTGGTGCAACAAAGCAATTTGCTTTTCCTCCCTGCTCGCTCGGTCTGCTCCCGTGGGTTCCTCTCCCAAGCAGAGCAGAACCACCGCTGTGCTCTTCTTCCCCTCACGCAGCCACCACCATAGCTTGTTTGCTCGTGCCTTCAACATCCAAAAGGTTGTTCCCTGAGTGCTCTAGCAGGCTGTCAACTTCCCTCCGCTGTTCCATGCTTGCTGGCGCCTAGAAACAGCGAGGTTTCCTCTGCTCCCGTGCTCAATCTGGAGGAACCGAAACTGGACGCCGTGGACAGCCCAGACCAGGAGGGATCACGCCCAAGCAAGCCACCCCATCTGTGCACCAACAAGTCTAGTTTCTCACCCCCAAAGATCAGCCCCAGCCATTGATCACAGAGGGAGAATTTCAAGTTTTTCTCCCGGGCGGCAGAAATGGACCTTCAGGTAAGGAATTGTAAAATTCGTCCTCAATTCGGGTTTGTTGGGTCTCAAACTTCACACACAGGTTGTTAACTCCCTAGCACACCTCCTCCATCGATTTTAGACCAAGAAATTGAGTGTAGAGTGAGCAGTCCGAGCTCTTTTAGAGGGTATGCCGCTGGACCCTATCGGGTGCACGGTGCCGATAGGTTTAGAGCCATCTCCAGCTGGTTTAGACCTCATGCCGGTCTTCTACATGATCCCCTGGTGCTGTAGAGCCCAAGAACCGACCATTTGGTGGAGAATTCACCGTGAAAGACCTCGCCGGAGCTCTAGGGTTTGCTGTGACCGGTGCGCCCTATTTTCCGGCGAGTTTCAGCCGCCGGCGACCTCACCAACGTGTTCAGCGTGGGGAAATATGGGGAGGCGGCCTGCAGGGGGTCTAGAGGCGGCTGGGAACTGGTTTTCCGGCGACCTCACCGGAGAGGGCCGCCACTGGTGTGTTTGGCGCGAGTCTGGAGGTTAGGGATGACAGGTGGGACCCACTGTCAGCATTTAAACATTTTACAGAGTTTCCCACTCTAGTTCAAACTTTGGAGAGCCATAACTTTGTGTAGGAGTGTCCAAAAATTGTGAAACAAATTTTGTTGGATTCCTCTCAAAAAGTACTATCCAGGGGTGCATACCAATGTTTATGAAAATCCCTGAATTTGGCTCATTAATTCATTTAAGTAAAACCTTGTATGAATTTTTACAGGAGTTCTGTTTATTGAAAAATTACCAAATTTGGACAGGACATTCTTCCAAAATTCCTTGAACTCCAGTAAAAATCTCAGAGGCATTGGACCTCATTTGCTTGGTCAAATGATGTGTTCATTTCTTATGTCTCTGAAAAATGGGAAACTGAACAGAGACAATTTCAGCTTTTCCCCAATCCTTGTAAAATCCATATCTCCATGTAGCAAACTCCAAAAATGGTAAAACCAATTCCTATGGACTCAGGACATTTTGTAATTCACAAAAAGTCCACTTTGCAGCATAGGAATGCTTAATATCTAGGGGGTAAAGGCAGATTAGTGAAAATCACACATGGAATTATTGTGATCACCTTGAGCCATTTCATGAGCTCAATATTTGCACACTGCCTAAATATCTTCCAGAGACGCTGTGGTTAAATTCTCGGCTTCATTGGACCTCTGGAACTTGAGCTACCATCTTTTAGGTTTAAGTGTCCATATAATGGACTTAATCACATGGTGATTACTAGTATTCCTTTTCAACCTAGCATTCTTCTTCTCTAAGGTTTAGATCCAACAACAGAAACCTTGCTGTTGTTTGTCCCTTTTAGGTGTGAGTTAACTGGTACAACAGTTTTGAATCATTTTCTAAATTGCTTTTAAATACATGTGCATAAATCATCTTAATAGCACGTGACGTCGACGTTCGACGAGGATTCGAATCTACAGCGAGGATCTCCATCTCGTGACTAGTTTGGCGGATTCTCCGGAGGAAGACTAACTTCTAGCTTCTAACAAAACCGTTGAGCAAGGCAAGCCCCGGTTTGCATATCGTTACCGTTTTAAATTTTACTTTACTTCACATCATGTTTATTAGTCTTGAGTGCATTATGTCTAGGATGATTGAAACCCACTTGCAAGCCTATTACATCCCTCATTAGAAGGTTTAGTGTAGGCTTTGCCTCGTTATAGATGCTAGGCTAATGTTGTAGCTAGCTCGGTAGAAGTCGAGTAGTAAAAAGCTACTCGCGAGAAAGTTCGAGTAATGGAGTTACTCGCGAGAGATAAATGATAAGAGCACCCTCATGAATATGAGATGGGGACGGGGATGTTCCTGTAGGATGGAGCGCTCAAGGTTGGTCTCGACCTGCGATGGGTGTGACAATGCATGAGACCACATTTGGCCAGGACCGGGATGGTAAGGCAAATGTGGAGGTTGGTTGTAGCCCCGTCCGTGTCGGTTAAGGACCGTATGTATGCGGCCCTGCTGTACAAGATTGAGCTGTACCGGATATATAGTGGGGTATGGGACCCATGAAACCGATGTAACTCGATGGACCGTGATATAGAAACTCATCCTTCGCGTGGGAATGGCATTGAGAAGGCGGGAGGTGTAAATCCTTTAGCGGGCAACTTCGACGTGTCCGTGTAGAGGACCATCCTGCTCGGCGCGAAGCGTTTTTCTATGTCGGGGTGTCGTGTGAAAGGTTGCTGCATACAACGTAAGAAAGATCTCTTCAGAGAGTCTTTCGAGGCGGGTGTATGTGTCGTGTATTCTGGGTTGTTATTGATTCGAATCACCGTCGCTCGCGGAAGAGGATTGAGCATACTTGCCCACTGCGCCGTGACTTAGTAAGAAGAGGAACTAAGTCTCTTATCTTGCTGTTTGCGGATTAATCACTGTATTGGAACCTTGACTGAAGTAGATATAGAGCCAACTAAATTTCATTTCCACCTTAGGCTAGCAATATCGGGATAAGCGTTTCTTGTTTGATTGTGGACTTCCGATGTTGTGAGGCGTGAGGACCACTAAAATGAAGGCTATAAGAATCTGAATATAAGGATCAAGTTTAGTCATGATGCATTTTGCAAATTCCTATGCCTACTTTCTTACTACCCCTGCATGTAGAGTTGCATGTTTAGGAGTGACGGGTAAGTCTTGTTGAGCCTTAGTGCTCACGGTTGCTTCTGAGTTGTTTTTGCAGGTAGCAGGATGCCTGCTATGAAGAGGGTTGTTCGGTGAGACGATGAACCTCACGGTTTGTTCAACTCATCGGAAACCTAGCCGCTGCCTTTCTTTGGTGAACCTAGTAGGAAGCGTTCACGGGCTGAACGACTTCTCTTCGGCGTAGTTAGAGTCGAGAGTGAGTAGTTTGCCCAGCAAATTTTAATTTCCGCTGCGTGTGTACATTATGTTGTAAAAGAAATTATCTTGAGTAACAAAATGGTTCCGTTATGTTCTTATCGTCTTTTCGTGCATGCTGTTGGGTGCCGCATCGCACGACACCACCCACTGCGATTCCCGGGCCGGGCCTTCACAACATGGTATAAGAGCCGCATTGGGAATAGCACGCATGAAAAGGGTCTATTTTCGAAAACTTAGGAGTATTGTAAGGGCCTCAGTTTTTGACACATAATTGAAGTGTTCATCACCACACACACACCTCATTTGAGGAAAGATGATGAACACAAATGAAGAGCAAGTAACAATTATCAACATGCTCATTAGAAAACAAACTCACACATTGCAAAAATGGTATTTCCCACATGTGATATAGATGGGCTGGACATATGAAAACTCCTACACTTTACTAAGGATGTCCATGCCAAGTTTCACCCAAATTCAAAACCTTTTTGAGGTCATTTTGGGTATAGTTAGGAAGAGGGCAGTTTGAAACCATATTCAAATTCAAACTGTTTTTATCCCATAAATTTAAAAGTGGGAGGCATATTCTTACTCAACACATTTTTGTGAGCCCACACACCAATTTTCACTCCATTTGGAGTTGATCTTGACATGAACTAAGTGGGGCAAATTCAAACTTCATTTGAATTCAAAACTGCACTTGTGCTGAAATTCACTCAAACCAAACCCAATTCGAATCCTATTCAATTCGAATGGCTCAAGGGTGAATAATCTGAATCACCAGGGGTATTATGAGGTTCACTGTTCACTACAGTGATCAGGAGTAAATTTCAGAGGTTAAAACCCTGGGTGGGGCCCACATGTCATAGAGGGAAGAAGGAGAAACTTGCAACCAAAGTCAGAGTCTCGGTGGGAAATTCCACCGAGCAGCTGTCGGCTGTGCCACCGAGCAGCTACCGGCGCCACCAGCTGCTTCCCCCTCCTCGCGCTGGCGCCCAGGGCGGCTTGCTCGCGCCCCCACGCGACCGGCACCGCCTCAGCCGAGCAGGAGTCGTCCGGCTTTATCTTCTCGCGGGCAAACCCGAGCAGCGGCATTGTTTCTCGCCGCAGCTCTCTGCTCAATCGCAGACATAGATTGAGCCTTATAACCTCGTCCTTCAATTCTGCAGGCATGTCCTTTAAGCTCAACTTATTGACCTGCACTTTCTGACTTAAAGCATCGGCCACGACGTTTGCTTTCCCAGGATGATAGTTGATGCCTACATCAAAGTCATTAATTAGCTCTAACCATCTCCTTTGTCTGAGATTGAGATCTGGCTGTGTGAAAATGTACTTCAAACTCTTATGATCCGTATACATCTCCGTCCTCTTCCCCATCAAATAGTGTCGCCAAATTTTCAACGCGTGTACCACTGCGGCTAGTTCTAGGTAATGTGTAGGATAGTTTTTCTCGTGCTTCCGAAGCTGCCGGGATGCATATGCCACGACATTCCCTTCTTGCATGAGAACACATCACAACCCGTTTCCCGAGGCATCGCAGTACACCGTGAAGTTCTTCTGCATATCTGGCATAATGAGCACTGGGGCTGTTGTCAATCTCTTCTTTAGCTCCTGAAAACTCGTCTCGCACTGTGGCGTCCAGGTGAATGTGATTCCCTTCTCCAACAGTTTGGTAAGGTGTCTCGAGATCTTAGAGAATCCCTCAATAAACCGTCGATAGTATCCAGCCAATCCCAAAAGGCTTCGAACTTCCCCGACATTTTCAGGGGTCTTCCACTTCTGTATATCCTCGATTTTGGCTGGATCCACGGAGATTCCTCCCTCCGAGATTATATGTCCTAAGAAGGGAACTCTCTTCAGCCAAAACTCACACTTGCTCAGCTTGGCATATAGTTGTTGTTCTCTCAGCCTCTGCAACACCAACCTTAGATGTTTCTCATGTTCTTCTTCATTTTTGGAGAAGACGAGAATGTCATCTATGAAAACCACCACAAATTTGTCCAGATATTCCATGAATACCTTGTTCATGAGATACATGAAGTATGTCGGGGCATTAGTTAGCCCGAAAGGCATGACAGTGTATTCATACAGTCCGTACCGAGATACGAAAGCTGTCTTGGGAATATCAGATTGCCTTATCTTGAGTTGGTGGTATCCCGACCTGAGATCAATTTTCGAGAACACACAAGCTCCCCTCAACTGATCAAACAAGTCTTCAATACGGGGTAATGGGTACTTGTTCTTGATGGTTACCTCATTCAAGGCACGGCAATCCACGCATAACCTTTGGGTTCCGTCCTTCTTGGGCACAAATATCACCGGAGCTCCCCATGGTGAGGAACTAGGGCGAATATACCCCTTCTCCGTCAATTCTCTCAAATGATCCATGAGTTCTTCTAGCTGATTGGAGTCCATCCGATAAGGTCTCTTGTATATCGGGGCTGTTCCAGGCACTAGCTCAATTGCAAATTCCACTTCACGATCGGGAGGCATACCTGGCAATTCTTCCGGAAAAACATCTGGATATTCCCGGATAATCCTGATCTCCTCCACTTTCACCTCAACTTGATTTAATTTAATGTCCCTCCTAGGCTCGTGTATTGTTATGAACTTTACTCTTGTGCCACTAGGGTGAGTTAGTTCCACCGTTCTGGTCGAACAATGGATGATTCCTTTATGTTTGGTCAACCAATCCATGCCCAAAATAATATCGATCCCTTGGGAATCTATCACTATGAGGTTAGCAGTAAACACTACCCCATTAATGTCTAGATTCACTTTGGGACACACTTGTCTTGTCCTTATTTCTCCACCTGGAGAGTTTACGGCTAGCATATGGTTCATTTGTGTTGTTGCTAGGTCATACTTCTTAACAAACCCTTGAGCAATAAACGAGTGGGTGGCACCATAATCAAACAGCAGGGTTGAAAGGTGTAAATTGGCAGGAAACTTACCAACTACCACGTCGGGTGCATCTTGTGCTTCCTCCATAGTGACGTGGTTCACCCGTCCTCTCATTACATTCTGCTGTTGTGGCTGCGCGGGCTTCTTCTTTGGGCACTTATGGGCATAGTGCCCCACTTCACCACAGCTAAAACATTGCACCCCAACCTTAGGTGCTTGGCCTTTGTTGTCTTGGGGTTGGTTCGGAGGTCCTTGCACTGCTGGTCGAGGTGGATATGCGGGGCGAGGCTGCTGTACCAACTGACGTTGTGGCTGTGCTGGTGCTGCCGGAGGCCTGTAGTTCGGGTTGTACCCTCTTGGTGCTGAGTAGGGTACCCGGGGCTATGTGTCGGCTCCTCATCGGACGACACACGCGGCTACAGAGTCTTTCGCGTGCAGCCGCACCTGGTCCGTGCCACAGCAGATCCTGGTTTTAAAATATCTTCCGCTGACAGCCGGGGTCTACCCCCTTCGTCTTCCTCCCGACTCCCGCGTTCGGCCGCCGCGATGCCTCGCCGGAGAGCTCGCCGGCAGCCTCTGTGGTGCTCCAACCTTCATGATTCTGGCCGCCCCTGCCTAAGTCCACTCGGGGAACATGATTCTGAGCTCAGTTCTTCTTGAAAACGGCCGGCACATGGTCGGCGACGATCGGCAGCTTCGGAAAGACTTCGGCCGTATCCGCTGACCTTCCTAGCACTCTAACCGACCGAGCAAACGTCCAGAAAGGATCAGTGGTCCCTTAGGAACCTCGGCATGGGTTCGAAGCAGCTCGGGGGAGGTCCGAAGTAAGCTCCCACCGTGCGCCCGATGCTTCCCGCAGGGTTCGCCGTTGGCAAGCTTCAAAATACGCCGGGTACAGGGGTCCTCAGGCTAAGGGTTGTGAAGGCAACTTGTGCGCTTCCAAGTCTAGTCTGTGTAGGAATGGATTGGTACCCTTTAATATTTCCTAGAGCGTGAATTTGACAGAACCGCACCCGAAGGTCGGTCTGTACCGAGAAAGGGGAAAACTGGAAATTCACCGCCGGCGATCAAGCCCTTGGGCTGTGGCTCGGGGGTGAGCAGCACCGGTCACCAATGCGTCCAGGGACGCCTTGGCTTGGGCGTGACAACCTCCCGGTTGGGCTGTCCACGGGAGCCCAAAGTGCAGAAGGTTTAGGTCACTGAACAGAACTCTCGGTATAGCCGAGATCACCCGAGTTCAGCCGATTTCTGGCGACGGGGAAGAAGAGGGAAGGTTCCTAGTACCTTGTCATAGTTCTGGAGGGCTCAGGGAGGCTGTGATCGTGGTTCTCCGATCAGTCCCGAGTGGCGGAGGGAAGAATTCCGGTGCTGTGTTCTTGCGAGGTGACAAACGGCGAGGGCTTCGGCCGAGGCGTGGAGCGCCTTAAGAAGGGCTCGGAACCGACCTGCGCCCGCGCGTGGCCAAGCTGCTAGTGGTGCGGTGGCCTCCCCTCGGTGGCGATCGCTGCTGAAGCCCGATGACCCGAGTGAGAAAGTCTTCAGTCGGTTGAACCTCTTCAGTGGCTGACAGGTGGGTCCCACTCCCATTTTAACCTCTGAACATAACTCCATATTACTGTTGTAAACAGTAAGCCCTAAAATGCCCATGGTGATTTGAATTATTCAACCCTGAGGCATTTGAATTTGTTAGAATTGAAATTGGGTTTGGTCTGACTAAATTTCAGCACATGTTCAGTTTGAAATTCAAATAATGTTTGAATTTGTTACACTTAGCTCATGTCAAGATCAACTACAAATGGAGTGAAAGATGGTGTGTGAGCTCACAAAAATGTGCTGAGTAAGAATATGCCTCCAACTTTTGAATTCATGGGATAAGAACAGTTTGAATTTGAATTTAAGTTCAAACCACCCTCTTTATAGCTATACCCAAAAGGACCTCAAAAAGGTTTTGAATTTGGGTGAAACTTGGCATGGTCATTCCTAGCAAGGTGTAGGAGTTCTCCAAATGTCCAGCCCCTATATGATGTATGTGGGAAAAACTACTTTTGCATTTTGTGAGTTTGTTCTCTAATGATCATGTTGATAATGGTTACTTGGTCTTCAAATGTGTTCATCAACTTTCTTCAAATGAGGTGTGTGTCTGGTGATGAACACTTTGAATGTGTCAAAAACTGAGGCCTTTACACCAAAGCGTGCCTTTCTCGTGTTCCTTAAAATCCTTTTCTATACCTTGTCGGATTCTTTCCTTGATTTCCTTTATTTCTTATCCGTTGCTTGCCCATCTCTTATCTCTTGTTCCAGCAAAGAGTTGAGTTCTGTCACTTCCATCTCGTTCAAGAACCCGAGATGTAACCATTCGAACTCCTTGTGCAGCTTAGGCGGCAGCTCCCGAACCGTGAGTTGGTGACATGCTCCCTTTTGGCTCAACACATCAGCTACTACATTGGCCTTTCTGGGGTGATAATTGATTCCAACATCATAATCCTTGATGAGTTCCAACCATCGACGTTGCCTCAAATTCAGATCTGTTTGCGTAAATATATACTTGAAACTCTAAGTGAGGTTATGAACCTAACATAGGATGGCATAAGCATAAGAAAACTCGCCTAAAAGTGAATCCTTACTTTCAGTATTAATTGCAGTATTTTAAGTAACCCTGGGCACGCCACATCGGGAGTCCACAATCAAACAAGAAACGCTTTCCCCCGATGTAAATTGCTCATGGCATAAAAGAATCGAGTTTGCGCTAGCCTATTCATCAAGCTCCAATACAAGGTAGAATAATACTTCACATCAAGATGATTAGTTCCTTTTTCATGCAAGTTCTTACTACGTCACGACTGTGAGAACAAGTATGCTCAGTCCATTCCGCGAGCGACGGTGATTCGAATCAATAACACCCGGACTACACGACACGTACGCCCGTACTCGACGTTGCCTACAACAACCATCACTGACGTCGTACGTGGCAGCCTTTCCCCCGTTTCACCCCCGCTGAATCGATCAAGTCGCCCCGTACAGTAGCTACTCTCATGGTGCACCTTCCGATGTGAGATGTCATGAGAATATTCCCCACATACTGCACACCGGCCGTCCGCCTGAGGCGACCCGAAAAGTCCCAACGACAGCTTCCCGAGGTACATCGGTTTACTGGGTCCCATATAGCCAGCATGAGTCCGGTACACAACTCAAACTTGTTCAACAGGGCCGCATACGGATCGGTCCTTGACCGACACGGACAGGTCTACAGCACCCAGGCCCCTATGTCCTGCTGCTCCTACAACCTTCCGGTCTCAACTTTAACTTGCTAATTCAATTACGAACCAATCCCGTATGCCCCTGTTGTTCCTAAAACTGCGAGTAGCATCTCACCACTCGACTTCTACCGAACAGTACTTAAGCATGGCAGTTCTACACGGTGAAGGACACCTACCCAATACTCCATGGGTCATTTGGCTATGCAAGAGGAGTATCAAACACTAGACCTAATGCACAGTTCATATCATGACCGAAAGTGAATACAAAAGAAAAACTTAACAGCTGTTAAATGCAAACCGGAGCTTGCCTGTTTTGCAGGGTAGTCGTATATAAGCAGTTAGTATCCTTGCAGATCCACCCTTGACTCTCCGGAGCTTGATCCACTTTGATGAATCACTCCTTTGAGTCCCCTTCGTTGTGGTTCCTATTGAAATGCATATGCATATGTTTCATGGAATGTAATGGAAAGAAGTTATAGAATTACTTTCTTAAGAACAGAGGTTGTGTGGAAAAGCCAAGCATGGCTTGGTTTGCCTCTGTTGTGCAAAGAACAGAATTAAACTAATTTGACCTTAAGGCCCTTAGCTATACACTAACCCTTTTCTCTAATGAACATAATAGATAAGCTGAAAAGATTTGAGTGCAACTGAAGAACAAGAACTCCAATGGCCTCAAAACTTTTACAGCAGGTTCTATACTACCTAAGGATTTAGCTTGCCAAATTGCAGCTAATGTGGAGTCATATTGTGTCCTCCATAATTCTCACAATATCTCTTATGTATCTTTCCCTTATACATAAGTATGGAGAATAAGGACAGGGAGTTCCAGGACTCATATTGGGCTGATAATTTACATGTGAGTTCTTGATCACATGAGAGTCATCTGGTCCAAAATTCAGCCATTTTACGTGGGTAGTTCTCCCAGAACAATTCTTTAAGCATTTGTACTCAATAGAATTAATTCTGTAGTAATGTACATTTTTATGCCCAACTAAGTGAACTACCATTCCAAGTATGTCCCAGAGAGCTTGCCTAAATTTTCCTATGATTTTTGGAGCTATGGATTGCTCAGAACAGATTTTTGAAGTGGGACACATTTTCTGAAAATGTTTCTGGACTCTTTTGAACACAGTAGTTTGCATTTAGCAAATTCCTTCACAAATGATCTTCAAATGAGCTGAAAATTTGCTAGTAGGTCAATAATATGCTAAAGAATATTCTGGCAAAATTTGGGTATTTTTGGATAACCCAAACTCCCTCAATAATTCTTTTTCCGAAAACCTTCAAAGAATTTTCCAGAATATAATATTGACTTTCAGAGAAATCTGGGTTCATATTTGGATAGAACTCAGAGAGATGAATCCAACCCAATTGGAATCACTCAAATTGGAGTTTTCCACAGGGAGATATGAATTTCTAAAGATTGAGCTAAGTCTGGAATTATTTTCCTATTGAAAATCCCACTGGGCCCGCTTATTTGAATTCCAACCAATCAGAACTGGGCCACACCGGGGCCACGGGGTTTTTCGCGCCAGCACACGGAATCCCGGCCACACCCGATCCCGGATTTGAATTCTGAGCTGCTGACAAGCGGGGCCCACGCTCCGTCTTCTACCTCCGGCTTCCTCTCTCGCGCCCGCGCGCTCCCCCTCGCCGGAGTAACAGGAAGTTCGCCGGAACGGCCTTCCCGGCCACCGCCGGAGCTACAACTCGCCGCCAGGGGGTTTAGGGCCTCGAGGAACAGGGCTGTGGGGTTTGCTAGGGCCGCCGACGACCGGAACATGGCCGGCGACGTGTAACTGCCTCTGTGGAAGTCCGGCAGCGTCGCCCGGGGTCTCCAGCCCTCAAAAGCTTGTGCCGACGAGCCCTACAGCACCAGAGCAGCTCTAGGAAGATCGGCACGACCTCAAAATGGCTCGGGAGCGGCTGTAAATAGGTTGTCACCGTGCGACCGAATGGGTCCGCCATGAACACCTCTAGTCGAGCTCGAATTCCGTCGTGCTGAGGTGTTTTCATGCGCTGGATCCTAAAGGAGAAATGACCGCCGTCTAATCCAGCGTCTATGTGCCAAATTTGATGACTTAAGGAGGATCAGAGGGCAAGAATTTGAAAGAGTCATACCGGAAGTTCGGAATGGGGTCGCCGGAGCAAAACTTTGAAATTCGCCGGCGATGCTTCATGGTATGGCCTGAGCTTGGGCTGAGAGCAGCACCGCACCCGTGCGCGTCTGTAGGTGTGATCGCTCGGCCGTGAAACCCGTTGTGGAGGGCTGTCCACGAGCGCCCGATCACTTCCTCGGCTTAGGTCGCCGCGGCGGTGGTTGTTCTCGGGCACTGGAGGCCGCAGCTCGCTGGCTTGCGGGTCAGGGAGGTGGAGGCCGAGCTCGCGGTGCTGTTTAGCAGGTCAGGGGAGGAAAGAGCGTGGTGGTTTCGCCGTTCTTCCGCTCGGACCGAGAGGCGGCGGGGAAGACGGTCGCTGGCCGTGCGCTCGCGAGGAGAGAAGAAGGGACGGCCTTTGCTTCGTCCAGGGGGGTTTATCAGGTCGCAGAACCGCCTCTGGGCGCCGTGTGTGGGGAAATGCAGCAGCTGGTGGCGCTGCCGAGCGCCCCCGTGGCTCCACGGTGGGAGCAGCTCTTGGCCCACGTGCTGCTCGATGATTTTCCCCACTGGGGCTGAGACTTAAGGTGCAAGGCTCCTCTTTTAGCTCTATGACATGTGGGTCCCACTCCACAGTTCCTCCCCAAATATCTTCTCAAGCTGATCCTCTTGATTCCCACAATTCTGAGTTTTAAAATCGGGGTTAGAATTTGAATCCTTCCAATTCAGTTTGAATTTGCTTGCCAAATTTGAATTTGGTTGAAGTTTGCAAATTCTCCTCTTTAACTCCCTTTTGAGCCCCCTACAATTGAAAAGTTTGAGAGCAAACTTTTCCCTATAATCCCAACTATAGGGTTGCATGTTTATTCAAAGTTTTTGCTCACCCTATGTGTGAACTTTGAATTTCAAATCTGAATTTTAAACTTACATGCAAAGAGGTATTTACTCCTTATTGGTTCAACACTTTTAAATAAAAAGGTGAGCCTCATCATGGATGATCATCCATGTATTACTTTGCATGAAGAAAATTTTAGCAAGTCCCATTTTTCATGTCATTGCCACACATATGAACTTAAACTTTAGTTTTTATTCATACACGTTTTTGGGACTTTTACAGTGATCCGTATAGATCTCACATCGGTGTCCAAGGATATAACGCCTCCAAATCTTCAAGGCATGTACCACGGCGGCAAGTTCCAAGTCATGTGTGGGGTAATTTAGCTCATGTTTCTTTAGTTGTCTCGATGCGTAGGCTACCACTTGTACTTCTTGCATGAGCACACATCCAAGCCCTTGTCTTGATGAGTCACAATATATTTCGAAACTCTTGCTCACGTCCGGCAATACCAAAACCGGTGCTGTGGTTAATCTCTTCTTTAGCTCCTCAAAGCTTTCTTGACACGCTAGTATCCACTGAAATGCTTTCCATTTCATTAGCAATTCAGTCATGGGCTTTGCTATTTTGGAGACATCCTTGATGAACCGGCGGTAGTATCCAGCCATCCCAAGGAAACTCCGAATATCTCTCACATTCTGAGGTTGGTTCCACTTTAGAACATCTACCACTTTTCTGGGATCAACTGATACTCCTCCCTCGGAGATGATGTGGCCTAGAAACGATATCTCCTTTAGCCAAAATTGACACTTGCTGAACTTAGCATACAATTGATGCTCTCACAATTTCTGCAACGTCAACCTCAAGTGTTCTTCGTGTTCTTCCTCGCTTTTCGAATACACCATGATATCGTCGATGAAAACCATGACGAACTTGTCCAAGTACTCCATGAAGACCTTATTCATGAGGTACATAAAGTATGCGGGTGCATTCATTAACCCAAAAGACATAACGGTATATTCATACGAACCATACCATGTTCGAAATGCAGTCTTGGGTATGTCGGAGGTCTTAATCTTCAGCTGGAAGTATCCTGACCGAAGATCAATCTTGGAGAAAATTCGAGCACCTCTCATTTGGTCGAACAGGTCCTCTATACGGGGCCGCAGGTATTTATTCTTGATTGTCACCTCATTGAGCGACCTATAATCCACACACATCCTTTGGGTCCCATCCTTCTTGTCTACGAAGAGCACGGGGGCTCCCATGGTGACGAGCTTGGACATATAAAACCCTTTTCTAGCTGCTCCTGAATTTGCTTCTTAAGTTTCACTAGTTCGTTAGCGGGCATCCTATATGGCCTTTTCGCTATAGGTACAGTTCCGGGTAATAAATCAATGGCAAATTCAATGTCCCGGTCAGGTGGCATACCTGGAAGTTTTCCAGGAACACATCTGAATATTCTTGAACTACAGGAATGCTTTCCAATGTCGCTTCTTCAAGGTGGTTCAGCACTGCTTTCTCCGTTGTAGGTTGGGCTGCCTCAAACTCAATACGAGTACTGTGCTCACTTGTCAACTGCACGATCCTCTGAGTGCATTGAATTACTCCGTTGTGCTTGCTTAACCAGTCCATTCCAAGTATTATGTCAATCCCTTGTGAATACAAGACAATAAGGTTGGCAAGAAAGTCTACCCCCCTTATTTTAAAGCTTACTTTTGGCATTATATGAGATAGAATTCAGATTTGACTTCCCAACGATATGCATCAAGGTGTATGAACTAAGCAACTTCTTTTATTAATATCAGCCTATATGAGGATGTGAACAAGTGCCGAAGCATCTCACATCTCTCTACTATGTGTGGATGTGGACTTTTGCAGAAGCGTCCCACAACTCACATCAGAACACAAACCAAGCAATCATCACAAAAGTTCAACACACCACTCTTATTCAAGCTACTATGATCTAAATGTTTCTATTACAGCTTATTTAATGGGAATCCTAAACTTAATCATGTGAACCGGTGCTGTTCTCAGCGTGTGACGGGGTGGTCCATACATGGGCACACGCCATGGTGAGTCGGCTGTCCATGTAGGGTTAGATGACGCTGGTGCTCCATTTTCTCCCGCGTTGGCACGAGTCTCCTCTTGTTTCTCCAGCAAATACAGCTTCTTGCGGAGGTAACAGATCTCTTCTTGTGCGCTTGCGTAGCGGTTTCCAAACTCCACAAGCAACCTCTGAGACTTGTCAGCAGCTTGTGGGTTGGAAAGGGCTGTTACATGTGGTCCAATGATCTCCCTTGTGCCACTCTTCCGACAAGGGTGCAGCTCAAAAGTTGTACTCTCAAGCTGCTCATGGAAGGCGTAGCACAGTTCGGTGAGTGCTTCCCATGCAGCATCATCGATAGCTTCTGCCCTTGTAGCTCTCCATGTGGGTGTGAAGTGCCGAGTGACAACCCTACCGTTAGATACGATGGTTACATCAGCCTTCCACTCTTCATGTCCGCGACGAGGGACTTTCTTGAGAAGATACTCCGGGTATAAGCTGCAGCAATCCAGAAATTCTTTGAGCTCCCTCGATGTGCGTCCTCCTTCCATTCCATCGGACCAAAATTCTTGAACTGAATGGTTGGCCCATTCATCACCTTCGTTATTGGTCTCAGCAAGGGGTGGCTCCTCCTCGCGTTCATCTCCTCCCATCATAGTCTCGTGAGGCTCCAGGGGTGTAAGCCCGTGTAAAACTCCTCCTGAGGTGCGTACCAATGCTGTTCTTGTGGATCATCTTCCATGTCGTCTTCGAATGGTTCCACCTCTTCCGGATCCTCTTCCTCATGCATATAGCTATTGACTTCATCTTCATCACGAGGTTCCGTCTTCACTTCCACCCAATATGGTACATCGGACACCTCAATGGGGTTAAGTGCACTCCCATGTGGTGGTGGACGAGTCCTTATGTGTGCTGTGCTCCTGGTCACCGGCATATATAAATACGACATGAGAAGCTTCAGAGGAGGAAGAAATACTCCCAAAACTTCAGACACTATGGAGCAAGAAGCAAAGGTGTCGCTGTCCAAAAGAAGAGAGAAGAGGGGCTGAAAATAGCACTTTGCGGCGGCTGAATTGACAAGAAAAGTGCAGCAGCAAGCAATTTTCAAAAATAGCGGTTTAGAGGGGTGTGCCTATGTGTTTTAGAGTGTCCATTCTACCCAGGCTTGCGTCCTACGGTCAACGTGGCTCTGATACCAATCTGTGACACCCGGTTCCGAAAATAGAACCAAGTGAATGCATATGTGTGCCCAGGATGTTCATCACACATAGACATGTAATCCACAAACTTAGTTCAGAATATAACCACGAATAAATAGTGTTTAAGTAATTTATTACAATGACTCAAGGTCTCACTCATAAATTTCTAACTTATTCTTGCAGCGGAAGACTCTAAATGACAGTGGAAATAACTAAATAGCAGGCTCCAATCTTCAACTCCACAGGCATGTTGACGGTAGTTCGCACGCCTAGTACTCCACATGATCCTCGAAGTACTCTTCTCCAGTTGCTGATGTTTATGTGATAATGCAAGGGTGAGTACATGTCGTACTCAGCAAGTGCGGGAAAAGTATGACATATAGCATACAACAAGGTAGGGAATAAAAAGGCTCATTGCAGCAAGCAAATTTTGTTTCCCAAAACATGGTAAAAACAGCAACTAAGTCTAGATGAATTAAATCCCAATATAACCAAGTAATCAGTGACATTCTTTCATCATAATTCACCATTTATCAAGTCTCAAACAGCCATTAATCTTTCTCAAGTTCATCTGATGCTCATAAATATTCATAACCATATCATATTCATATAACCGAAACCAAACTCATTGTCATGACTCAAACAGTCCCGAAACCAATCCCAATGACCATACCATAACCATACCGAATATCCATCCTAAGTTTTCCCTCTAATCATGGAAGTTGGTCAGGTGCTTGTGATCGTAAGCACGGCTATCATGATAGTTTTGCACACTGCAGAGGTGACACCACTTTACCCACAAGTTCGTGATTTCGTCACCCGTCGGCGACTGCAGAACCTCCATTATACTAGTACACAACCGTCGGTGTATGGCCAAGAGATCACAAAATAGACTTTAAAAAGGGGCTACTAGATGTATGGACTTACTGAGGTTTCACCAGCAGCCTCGAATCACCATTCTCCCACCCATGGGCCCCCTGTTGTGCCATGCAGTTCCCAGGGAAGTCCTCCTCAACTCCCATTCCCCGCGCCATCCACGGTCCATATCAAGCTAGAAACACACCTAATTAATCAGCTAAGCCACACCCATACTTGGCCTTGTGGTGGCACTGTTTTCCTGGCATATTCTCGCACGAACTGGTCCTTAGATCTACGGCAAGTACCATCATCTTCTTCAGGAACATTCACGAACCAAGCTTGCCTAGATCTTACCGATTCCATGCCCATTAACATCATCAAGATCTCATCATCATTATTCATAAGAGTGCAGTAGCTAGACATGTTTTGTTTCAGCTTCCTATATCCCGTAAATTAAGCGAAGCAAAAAGGAAAAACGACCATACCCGACTCATCAACTTTCCCGGCGACAAGGATGGTTAACAAAACTAGTAAACTCTATAAAAAGGGTGTCCCATGCAGTTGACTCAAGCATACGAGTTTTCGCAAACAAAACAGTTTCAAAACATGGGATCAATATGGTCAAGGGGCACTTGCCTTGCTCCCGTGGTTCTTGTTGTTCGAGTGTTTCGAAATCTTGGTGCTGTAGTTCCTCGTAGATGGCCTATTGAGCTTGTTCTTCTACTCACGATCACGCACATACAAAATTTACAGCAATCAAACATCATGCCCAAACTTTACTCAAGATGCAATTGGGTGGATGAATGCAAATCCTATGGTGCAGTTTTATTAATCCAGTTTGTACATGTTTTTGCATGTTCTAACGAGCTTTCATGGGGTTTTATGATGAAAAAGGGTGCTGGGATCAAGTGTGGACGTGGTGATGATCTTGACTAAAGATCTAGATCAATTCCACGTCAAAAACCGATCAAAACATGATCTGTCCACACGTAAAAGTTTCTGTTCGAAGGCGGCGAAGAAAATGGATGCGTAGAAACAGCGGCGATGTCGTAAGATCGGTAATGGAGACCTACCTTACTTCCTTTTGGTGGCATGGCCTTCCTCCTAGCAATGGCAGCAGCGGGGAATTTTTCTATGAAATATTAGGGCAGGACAGATCGTCGGGCTTCTTCTCCGGCGACGGCGGGGCTCGACGGCGCTCGACGGCGGCCAAATTCCGGCAAGGGGGGGGGGACTTGGCGACTTGGCAGCAAGGAAGGGGGCTTGGCATCAGGGGGAGGACGTCCAAAATATAGAGGGGTCGGCCAAGGGGGTGGGGGTTATATATATAAGGGGAAAAATAGGAGTCCTACTCCAATTGGAGCTCAAATAAGAGTCCTACTCAATTTTGGATCTCAACAAACATATATTTTCAGTTAGGTGCGGCAGCCTTGGGGATTTTATCCCCCCAAATGTGGGGAAAATTCCCCTTTTGTGGAATTGGGAAATATGGAATTTTTGCGGGAAATTAGGGAATGGCTTATTTCAACTATCTTTTTCCCATTCCTCACCATTTCTATGTCACTTGCTCCATTTCTACATTCTCATCTCCATTTCTATGTCCCATACTCCATTTCTACATTCCCCTCTCCATTTCTATGTTCCATTCTCCATTTCTACATTCCCCTCTCCTTTTCTATGTCCCATTCTCCATTTCTGCTTTGCCCTTCTCCATTTCTATGCCCCATTCTCCATTTCTATATTCCCTTCTCCATTTCTCTGGTTTTTCCTCCATTTCTATGGTTCCTTCATCTATTTCTTTGGTTCTATCTCCATTTCTATGGTTCCTTCCTCCATTTCTATGGCCCTTTCTCCATTTCTATGGTTCTTTTCTCCATTTCTATGGTTCTTTCTCCATTTCTATAGTTCTTTCTCCATTTCTACTTCTTTTATAATGTTTGTCTACATGAAAAATGTATGTAATGTATGGAAATGAATTTGAGGGTGTTACATATGTTCTTGAGCGAGTTACCTCCTGCTACCCTGACACCGAAAGCCTAAGGAAGTTAGAAAAGTTCCAATGTGGATCTCCCAAGGTACATCGGTTTCCTGGGTCCCATATAGCCAGTATGTGCCTGGTACACAACTCAAACTTGTCCAATAGTGCCAAGCACGGACGGGCCTTAACTGACACAGGCAGGGCTATGCACGCACTGTCCTCAGCCTGCTGCATCTAAACCTCCCTACCCGGTCTCCATTTCTTAATTGTGAACATTTCTCATTGTTTCTAATTTTGACCCGTTCCGAGTAAACCAGCCCCAAACTCGCGAGTAGCTTCCAACTACTTGACTTCTACTGGACCTTTCCTACTAACATTTAGCATAGCCAAATCCACTCGAGGAGGTGCTATTCTACCCTTTCTCTCTTAGGTATTTCTGGTCATGCAACTGGGGTTTTCAATATCAACTACACTTAATGTAATTAAATGATTCAAAGCTATGATCTCTAGAAATGGAAATGCTTTATAAAACTGTTCAAATGCAAACTGGGGCTTGCCTGTTTTGCAGGTGACTAAGAATACAACCAGTTAGTGATGATCACTTGGAGCTTGATCACTTTCTTTCCTTCCTACTTGATCTTCACTTCATGTCCTTCTCACTTATATGCTACACGATATGAATATGTATATGCATTTAATTGTAAAGCTTTTGCTAATAAGGTCTAATGACAGTTTAAAACAGAAACTCGGTTTAATAATTTAAAATGACAATGGTGCTAGTGGTTTGGGTTGGGTTTAAACACTTGTGTCGTGCAATGTATGATCAATTTCTCCCCCTTTGACAATGTATTCAGCAAGGTTCAAAAGAGAAATTTTAATTGTTATGAGCATATTTATAACATATACATATAAAACAAAGCTCATCCAAGCCATACTATCAAGTAACTTACACTATCAGATCGATGAGATACATAAAGTAGTGTAAGCCGTGCTAGAGATCAAGTGTAATATTCAATTTAAGCGAGTCATGATCTCATAAACTTAACTATGTCAAGACCTGAAAGCATGACACTTGTTGCTGCATTTAAATTATTTTTCAAAGAACAAATTCAGATCATATGACATTTGCAAGAGATTATATGCCGCATCAGCCTTATTCTAACCACTTGTGAATAGTTGATTGATTATTTTTTCATTATTAAAAGCACTTGTGAGCATGCAACAAGTTTAAAACAGCAAGAAAGTTCGACCATGACCAGATTTAGTGTAAATAATTATTCCAATTACTAGTCATGGCAAAAACTACAAAATGTATAACATGAGTAATGTAGTAAGAACTTTCAGCATATAAAAGGAATCACAAAGTCATATATTTATGAAATACTATGCTCATGTTATTTTAAATTCAGATTAACACATAGACTTCCCAAGTTTCAAAACTCCCCCTCAATTTAAGCAATGAGGATGCATAACCCCTATTTCACTATAAATCAAACAAAAACGAGTGAAATCCAAAGGTTTTGTAAAAATGTCAGCCAATTGTTGTTCAGTATCTACATTGTGAAGCACAATGTTTCCTTTTTCAACATTATCACGGAGAAAGTGATACCTAATGTCAATGTACTTTGTTCTTGAATGTTGTACGGGGTTTTTAGCAATGCAAATGGCACTAGTGTTATCACAAAATAGTGGAACACTATCTAGATCAACCCCATATTCCTTACGTGTTTGAACAATCCAAGTAATTTGTGAGCAAGCGCTAGAAGCAGCTACATATTCAGATTCAGCTGTGGATTGTGCAACTGAATTTTGTTTTCTAGAGAACCAAACCACAAGTGAATTACCAAGAAAATGACAAGCATCCAAAGTACTTTTCCTATCAATTCTACAACCCCCATAATCAGCATCCAAAAATGCTTTCAATGTAACGGTTGAGGAAGAAGGAAGAAAAATCCCAAGTTCTTGAGTTCCATGTAAGTACCTGAGAATTCTTTCGACGGCTTGACAATGTAAAGCACGTGGGGAAGCTCGAAATCATGCACAAAGACATACGCTGAATTGTATGTCCGGTCTTGATGTCGTGAGGTACAAAAGTGATTCAATCATACTTCTATATTCTTTTTGATCCATGGGTTCACCATCTTCATCAAGTTCAAGTGTCATTGCTATACCCATTGGTATCTGAAGAGACTTGCTTTTGTCCATGTTGAAGTGCTTAAGAAGGTCTCTTGTATACTTTATTTGATGCACAAAAGTACCCTCCTTGGTTTGCTTGATTTGCAGCCCCAAAAAGTATGTGAGTTCTCCCATCATACTCATCTCAAATTCTAAACTCATCATAGCTGAAAACTTGGACACAAGATCATGAGAAGCACAACCAAAGATAATATCATCCACATACACTTGAACGAATAATGAGTCATTGCCATGCTTAAGCTCAAAAAGAGTTTTATCAACCTTGCCCATGGTAAACCCCTTTTCAAGTAAGAATGTTTTTAACCTATCATACCATGCTCAGCTGAAACTTCGCCGCTGCCTCGGTTTCGCCCGTGAGACGGTTACCCACTTGAGAACAAAGTCCCCTGAGCTGCAAAAACGGAACCGTTGCCTCTCCTCCGACCTCCTAGCCACAAGAACGAGCTGCAATCGGCCTTCCTCGAGCAACCCCGAATGTTTTTGCGGATCATTGTGCTGCTTCTATACAAATCCCAGCCCAAGCCATTGATCATCGCCGGAGTATTTCCAGTTTTACTGCCGGTCGGTGCAAACCGAGTTCTGAATAAGAGTTCGGCAAATTCTCAGTCAATCTTTGTTTCTAGTTCCTAAGATCGCACACAATTGATATAGACTCGTTAGTACACCTTCACGAGCAAAATCATAGCTTAAGATTGGCTGTAGAGACACTATTTCACGGTTTTCCGACGATGGCACACCGTCGGTACAACCTTGGTCGCGTGGTGAGAGTAACCTTAGGGCTTCTTCCAAGCTGGTAATGTTCATGTCTAGCATCTCCAAGTCCCACTGGTTCTCTAGAGCCTGGAAACTAAAGGTTTGAAGGGCTAGGGTATCAGGTCGACGTCGCTGAAGTCAGCTTTTTGCCACCACACGTCGCGAGCTCGGTTAGGGGCATTGCCTGCTCGAGGAAACCAGTTCAGCATGTTTAGCATGTGTACTTAGGCCCTGGTGGTGAATTTGGGCGCGGGGGAAATTTGGGAGGCCGAAGTCCAGCGTGCTCTGGCGAGCGCGGGTGCGCGGGAACCGGCGGGAGGTAGACAAAGACCTAGCCAGACCCATGCGTCAGCCTCAAATTCGGGTGGGTCGGATCTTCTGTGGCACCGGACCGTTTTGTGGCTGCGCGACTTAAAACTGTAACCCCGTGTGTCCTCCCCTCTGGAAGCGCCACATGGCCTGGGGGCCCAGCGTCAGGATTTAATCATTTCTCAGGATGTTCCAATTTCCAGATTTTCCCCAAACTTCAAACACACATAACTTTTGCTAGGAGTGTCCAAATCGGGTGAACCAAATTTCTTTGGATAAAGAATTAATTCTCAAAAATTTCCAGAAAAATAATTTTCCAGCAAAATAAGTTTCACTCCATGATACCCTTTAGTTCTCCAGAATTAATTATCCAAAATTTATAATATTGAGAATTTTAACTGGATATTCCTTTGGTGGAAAATTCTGACATTTGTCCAGGGTGTTCCTTGTAATATACCTGATTCACCATAAAAGTATCACATCCATCCGTGCTCATTTAGTCCACCGAATGGTGTGATTAAGTAAACTGCTCCAGAGAAAAAGAAAAATTTCCAGAAACTTTTTTTCAGAATTTCTCTGAACTTCTTTAGATCATATCTTTTTCTAGGACTCTCGAAATTAGATGAAACCAATTCCATTAGAACCCTCTGAAACACTAGTTTCCAAAAAGTCATTGCTTGCTCCATGAAAATGTAAGGGCCTCAGTTTTTGACACATGATTGAAGTGTTCATCCCCACACCACACACCTCATTTGAGGCAAGATGATGAACACAAATGAAGAGCAAGTAACCACCATCAACATGCTCATTAGAGAACCAACTCACACCTTGCAAAAGTGGTATTTTCCACATGTGATATAGAAAGGCTGGACATATGAAAACTCCAACACATTGCTAAGGATGTCCATGCCAAGTTTCACCCAAATTCAAAACCTTTTTGAGGTCATTTTGGGTATAGCTAGGAAGAGGGCAGTTTGAAACCATATTCAAATTCAAACTGTTTTTATCCCATGAATTCAAAAGTAGGAGGCATATTCTTACTCAGCACATTTTTTGTGAGCCCACACACCAATTTTCACTCCATTTGGGGTTGATCTTGACATGAGCTAAGTGGGACAAATTCAAACTTTATTTGAATTCAAAACTGAACTTGTGCTGAAATTCATTAAAACCAAACCCAATTTGAACTTTGATGAATTCAAATGGCTCATGGGTGGATAACTTGAATTACCAGGGGTATTATAGGGCTCACTGTTTACAACAGTGATTAGGAGTAAATTTCAGAGGTTAAAATGGGAAGTGGGACCCACATGTCAGCCTCTACTTCAAATCAAACCGACTGAGACTTTCTCACTCGGTTAACCGCGCCGCCGCTGCGATCGCCACCGAGGGAAGCCGCCACGCCAGCAGCTGCTTGGTCACGCGCGGGCGTGAGGCGGTGCAGAGCCTTCTTAAGGCACCTTTCCCCCTCCTCGGCCGAGGCATCACCCGTTTCTTCCCCGCAAGAACTCAGCGCCGGCAGAAACTTTCCGCAGCTCGGAATCGATCGGAGAGCGCCGATCACAGCTTCCTCCGTCCCCTCCAGAGCCACGGCAAGGTACTAGAGACCTTCCTCCGTCTTCCCCGCTGCTAGATTTCAGTTGAAACCGATTGATATCGGCTGTGCCGAAAGATCAATTCGGTGACTTAGAACCGCCGCACCTCGGGCTCCCGTGGACAGCCCAGCCAGGGCGTTGTCACGCCCGAACCAAGGCACCCTTGGACGTGCTGGTGACCGGTGCTGCTCACCCCGAGCCACAGCCCGAGTGTTTGCTCACTGGCGGCGAATTTCCAGTTTTCTCCTTTCTGTGTGCAGAACGACCCTCGGGTGCGATTCCGTCGAATTCATGCTCTAGAAAGGATTAGAGGGCCTCAATCCGCTCTCACACAAACTAGACATGGTAACGCACAAGTTTCTTTCACAACCCTTGGCCGGAGAACCTCTGTACCCGGCATAATTCGAGGTTTACCAACGGCAGAACAAACGGGAGGCATCGGGCGCACGGTGAGGACCTACTTCGGGCCTTTCCCGAGCTGCCTCGAGCTCATGACGACCTTCCCTGAGGTCCACTGATGCTTCCCGACCGGTTCCTCGAGTAGTTGAGGTGCTAGGAAAGTCAGCCGACATGGCCGAAGTCTTTCTGAGGTGGCGGCTCGTCGCCGACCGTGCACCGGCCATTGTCATGAGCAGCTGACCCCAGAATCCTGTTCCCCAGAATCCACTGATGCTTCGTGAAGTTTGGAGCTGTACAGAAGCCGGCAGCGAGCTCTCCGGCGAGGTCCCTCGGCGGTGGAGCGCGGGCGTCGCGAGGTTGAAGAAAGGGGTGGACCCCAGCTGTCAGCGGCCGATATTTTGAATCGGGATCGGGCTGCGGCCGGGATCGGGTGTGCTGGCGCGCAAAATCCTTGTGGGCCACGGTGTGCTGTCGCCTCGGCGTGCGACGCGTGTCCCCGGGGCCCACGCGCGAGTTTAAACTTTTCCCCGATTTTCAGATTTCCTTCAAACTTCAAATCCTCATAACTTTGGCTAGGAAGCTCCAAATTGAGTGAACCAAATTTTGCGGGATTCAGCTCTCTGAGTACATTCCAGCAAATCAAGTTTCACTTCATGAAATTCCTTATTTCTCCAGAATTAATTCCTCAAAATTTAAAATGGTTGGAATTTTAAGTGGAGAATCCTTTGGAGGAAAATCCTGAAATTTTGCTGGGATGTTCACCAAAATATGCCTGAACTACCATAAAAATTTCAGATCCATTTGAGCTCATTTGATCCACCTAATGGTGTGATTAGTGAAACTGTTCTAGAGAAAATAGAAAATGTTCAGAAACATTTTCAGAATTTTCTCTGAAATTGTTTAGCTCATATATTTAGTTAGGAACCTTCAAATTAAGTGAGACCAACTCCATTAGAACCCTCTGAAAATCTAGTTTTCAGAAAGTCATAGTTTGTTTAATGAAAACCCTTAGAACACCCTAAAAGCCTTCAATAAAGCTCAAGTACATGATTATTTGTGGAGGGCTCAAATGAGCTTTACTGCAACTAAAACTTGACCAAGTCTGTGCCAAGGTTGTAACCAAGACACAGTAAAAGTTTCACAGTCATTGGGTCTGTCTAGTGAGAGTTATAGACTTCACAACTTCAAACTCAATACAAAAGCATTTAAATTTATACATATGTTTCTTCTATCATGTAGTCGCTAAGGTCGAGGAGGAACCCGAAGTCCTAGACTTCGTTACTCCGGAGGAGCAGATAGCCTACGACCAAGAGCAGCAAGGCAAGTTACGGTTTGCATTAACCTTTTACAAGTTTTCATTGTTTTGAGCACATACTTGATTACTTTATCCTTTGCATTAGAGTCTTGTTTGGAAACCCAACTGCATAGCCAAGAAAACCATGGGTTGGGTTTAGGATTGCAAAACCCCGTTAGCTACTGCAATGCTAAGATAGTGTAGGATTCGGTACAAGTCTAGTAGTTGGAACTACTCGCGAGCATAGGCTAGAGGCACTCGACTCGGGTAGAGATAGCACATGATTCATATGGCAAGAAAGATGAGACCGAGCGGAGATTAAGGGCAGCAGGACTTTGGGGCCTGTGTGCTATAGCTCCACTTGTGTCGATTGAGGACCGAGCCGTGTGCGGGCCTGTTGAACAAGCTAGAACAGTACCGAAGACCTACCGGCTATATGGGAACCGGGAAACTGATGTAACTCGGGTAGCTGGGTATTGAGGTATTGCCCGTCGTTCAGAGGGTAGGTTGAGAGCTTGAGGTGTAAATCGGCTGGCGGCACGGAGATGCGCGTGCAGAGACCTCTTGCTCGGGACGATGGGACCGGTTCAATATTTGGCTGACGGGCGAAAGGTGGTTGCGTACGGCATCCGTGATGGTTGTTGTAGGCAACATCGAGTACGGGCGTACGTGACGGGTTCTTCGGGTAACCCTGCAGGTGTAAATCGATTATAATTGCCGTCCCTCGTGGTCAGTGAGTACCACTTGTTCACTGTACCGTGACGTAGAAAGAACAGGCTAGTTACATGTTAAAATGTTGTTGATTGAAAGATGGACTTGATTGCTAATGAATTGCTGTAGTTTAGAGTTAACTAAAGTTCTTTTCAACTTTGGGCAAAGTACATGAGAGAAATGCGTTTCTTGTTTGATTGCGGCTCTCTCATGTGCCTTAGCGTAAGGTTCTCCACAACCTGCTGCTAAAACTTGAAAGTAAGGTTCTACTAATTAGGCGAGTCCTTGCAAATGATTTTTACCTCATGTGACCCATTACCCCTCATGTAGAAGTTCCAGGTTTAGATGAGACGGGTCAGACATGCTGAGCCTTCGTGCTCACTGCTTGTGTTTCAAGCTTTTGCAGGGTTCTATGAGGAAGGGACTCCCGAAGAGGAGACGGAACCCCAGGAGGGGAACCTCGTCGAGTGGGAGTCGTGCACGCCGCAGGGTTAGTGTGCGTGTGTGCTAGCAAGGAGACGTTCAAGGGCTGAACGTGGACTTGATGCGTAGTCTACGCCCGTGAGTGTAGACTGGACTTATTTTGATGTAAACATGTTCATAAACTTGTTTATGTAATAAAATTTCGCTTCCGCTTTGTACCTTTGACGTGTGTTATCCGGTGCTGTGCAACGCAGCACCCCTCAGCGTGATCCTGGCTCGACAAGACCGTGGGGTCGTGTTAGCGTGGTATCAGAGCTCGCTTGAGGTTTAACGCACTACAAAGGTCATCTTTTTCAAAAATCCAGTGAGGAACGAGTTAGTAGCCCGTATAAGGATGTTATTAGTGTATAGAAAGTGGCATATTAACCAAATTGATTATGTCGGAAAATGGTGCATCTCGGGACGTTCATGTCTTGGGGGGTGCACGTAAGCGCTGTCCACCAGTGCGCACAAGCTGAAGGGTGGAGCCCCACGGGTGGCAGGTACCCCGACCCGCTTTAGTATCCTCTACGACTCTTCATGTCGTTTGGGGTATTCGAGCAACGTCTATCCCTGGCGTGCGTGGTGCAACTTGGGAGACCCCGTCACATGGTCTGAACGTGAACACGTAACTCAAGGCGTGTTTGGCTTGAGAACATCCGGGCGAGTGATGACGGCTGGGTGTACGAACTGTATGGATTCCGGGCTCGGTGTGCAGCCGAGTCTGACGATTGCTTGAGTTTCTGCAGGTAGCCTGACCACGAAACGGTAGACGTGTAGCATCCGTGTGCGAGTGACGTTTAGTGCCACTGAAATAACGAAGCCGGCTAAGTCCGGTATAGGTTTTTCTTTGCGAGGACGTAGTACCGACATAACCTGGTGACGCATCGACGCCACACCCCATTAAGTGAACAACTTCATTTAAAACTTGAATGTTTTGATCTAAAGTAGTAAAACTTGATGTAACTCCTTCCCTTGAACAGGATATTAAAAGTTAACAAGTTTTCAACTTATAGGTTGTTAAGGACAGAGCACTCTGTTTTCAGCTGAACCAAGGCTGAAGTTAATCAGAGGTTAGAGGTTGAGTTCTTTTGAGGTTGGGGTCATATGCTACATTTATGGAAAGCTTTGGAAAATCTTTATAACTCTTCTGTTGAGGTCCAGAGGTGTTTCATCCCTTAACTAATCGAAAAATGCAGTAGATTTGAAACTGTCCAGAAAACAGGGCAGAACAAAGACTCTCTGTAAACTCTCTGTAAATTGAGTATAACTTCCTGCATAAAAATCCAAAAATAGAAAATGAGGTAGTTCTGGAAAACTTATGAGATGGGTTACAACTTCGTAACAGAAAGTTTTGTCAGATTAGGAACAGAATTAACTGGAATTCTTGGATCAAATCACTACCTATAGCAGGGAGGTGCTGTCCAATTGTTTCCAGAAATTCGGTTAACTTTGACATCTCATAACTTTTGAACCAGGACAGATCTTAGGCCAAGCAAATACTTTTTGGAAATCTATTGAAGTTATCTTTAACTTTGATGTGGAGCTCCAGAATTGGTTTTTCTTTCAACATGGGCTAAATCAGGTTGAAATGGAAACTGATCAGGGCTGTCATGGGAACAGCAGATCAGCAGTCAAATTTGTTTACAATTTGAACTATGTTTCCAAGTTTTATGGGTTCAATGACATGTCTTATGTTATAACTCAAGGTTTTACTCTTTAAATAAATATTTGACATTTCTCAAATATATTTTTACAGATGACAGCAGATCAGCAGTTAGAGAACGGGTGGGTGATGTCCCACTGTTCTCACCGCAACGGCTATCCGGAAGCATTGAGGCATATGCTTCAATATTTCGGATACCACCAGATGCCGCAATACTTTGCCAAGGAAGAAGGCGAAGAGGGGAACAAGACGTGGATGATCCATGTCGAAGTCCCTGCAGGACCTACGCCACCCGGTTGGGTGCCGTTCACCGTCACGGTGAGAGGTAGACAGCCGGAAGGGATGTGGCAAGTGGCAGCCCGTGACACTATGTCACGTTTCTGCCAACTACACGTGCAAGCTATGGAGGGCACTCCATACGCACTTTTTCCGGTGGAGGGACGAGCTCAGCATGTGTGGGAAGAGAGGTACCTGGAGGTAACGCACCCGAGTTGCCCAAGGTACAACCCCGCGGAGGCAAATCTCAGCCTCCAGATGAGGGCGGGAAATGCCGTGATGGACAGCCAAGCTGTTCATACGGAGCATCTCGCTGCAAAGCTCAAGGAGAGCACAAGCCGTGGAGACCATTTCGAGAGTGCTCACAGTGCACTCCGCAATGTGCTCCTTCCGACGATCAAGCGACTGAATGAACAACACAATCAGTTGCATCGTCTGAAGAAGGCGAAGAAGAAGAGCCGTGTTGACATCGCGGCGTTACAGGAACTGGTACAGAATCTGACCCAGCAGAACGAGGACCTTGCTCAAGAGCGAGACGACGCTATTGAGGAAGGGCAAGGCTGGGAGGAAGATTACAACCAGGCCATGGACGAGGTGCATGCTTTGCAGGACCTCGTACCTCCGGTATTGGGCATACCGGTGGTCTTGGGTCTTCCAGCAATGGGAGAACCCGGGATGGGAGAAGGGGTGGTAGATCCAGAGCCACCAGCAGAGGTACCGGAGGAGGACGACCAGCAGGAGGTCGAGTTCTACTCTGAGTAGGGGGTTACCATTGCCATGTAGGGCAGCTAGGGTAGTGTAGCCCAAATTTTGTAATCGTTGACATGTCGTGTAGACAGTAGCGTATGTATAGGTAGTGACGACATGAGCACGACTTGTCGGAGACCCGAGAATAATGTATCTTGTATAAAGTTTATGCTTTATCAATATATGTGAATGTTGTGCAAATTATTCATGTGTCACTTCAATACCTACTGTTGCATATGGAAATTTTAAGTAAGACATGTGCTAATTGCTGCTGTTTTGAGTTTCAGAATGACGCGTACTCATGCCAACCCTGACGTTGGGGGTACCAGTCAAGGGGGAGAGACCTCCCAACAGCCTCCCGAGAACTCCTCGGGACAACAACAACAGCAGCAACAGCAACAGCAAACACCGCCACCGCCGCTACCGACAGTTACATTGGCCGACATCGTCGGGGCAATGGCGGGTTCACATCAGCAGCACACGGAGTTGCTGCAGACTCTCATCGCCAATACTTCTCGCCCAGAGAGACGTCAAGACCGTGAGGAGCGACAACAGAGCTCCTACTCCGACTTCCTGGCGACTCATCCCCCTGTATTCTCAAGGGCGGATGAACCTCTTGACGCGGACAACTGGCTCCGCGCAATAGAGATGAAGTTCGGGCTGCTCCAGATAAGCGAGCAGCACAAGACTCAGTTCGCGGTCCAGCAGCTCCAAGGATCCGCGAGCGCGTGGTGGGCCAACTTCTGTGCTTCACAGCCCACCGACCGAGTGATGACCTGGACGGAGTTCCGGACGGCCTTCAGGGCCTATCACATACCGCCAGGTCTGATGAAAAGAAAGACGCAGGAATTCTTACACCTGCAACAAGGGGGCCGAAACGCGCTGGAATACTCCAGGGCGTTCTACGATCTCGCGCTATATGTGTCGTATCATGCCGATACCGACGAGAAGCGGTGGGACCACTTCTACCAGGGGCTTAACCCGCTCCTGAAGGACAAGTTGGCGATGTTCAATCGTGGCAGCCTCAACGACATCATTGATGCTGCGATTGTTCAGGAGGACTCCGGCAAGGAGTTGGCGGCGGCGGAAACGAAGCGAAGCGCCCCGCAAAGCAGCGGAGAAGGAAGCGGTCCTTCTCAGAAGTTTCGGATGGTGAATCGCCCACCATCAGGTCCACGCTGGCAGCCACCACAGCGGTCGATGCCGTTCCGCAGTCGGCCGTACTCTTCAC
Organism: Neostapfia colusana; assembly: GCA_030760725.1. Classification (NCBI taxonomy): domain Eukaryota; kingdom Viridiplantae; phylum Streptophyta; class Magnoliopsida; order Poales; family Poaceae; genus Neostapfia; species Neostapfia colusana. The sequence continues at coordinate 27,888,968 of JASWHV010000011.1, forward strand.
CGGCATTCCGGCCGGCACTGCCAGTACCACCTCCACAACAACAACAGCAGCAGCAGGCGATGCCGCATGCGTATGCACCTCGGCAGCGCATGCCGGGCTTTCGTCCCCTGAGCACTACACCAGCAGCGGCCACATGTTACAAGCGTGGTCGTCCAGGACACTTCGCGAGCAGTTTCCCGGAGAGGCAAGGCGGCGGAGTGGCACCGCAGTTTCCGTGGAGGAATCAACCCCGGAACCCTACTAATGCGCGGCGGGCAAACCCTAGGCCCGGCACCGTCCACCAGCTTGCCATAGAGGACGTGCCGGAGGGCGAGCCAATCCTTGCGGGTATGTTCCAACTCCACCAGTATCCCGCTATAGTACTGTTTGATTCAGGCGCCACGCATAGTTTTATTAGCCAAGCTTTCATTGCTGAACACAGCTTGCCAATACTACCCACCGATAGTCCATATTTAATTTGTTCACCGGGTGGGAAGATTTCAGCAAGCGAAATGGTTTCCAAAGCACCATTATGCTTAGCGGGTAGAGTGTACCCCACGTCTCTCATTATCTTAGAGGGACAGAAGGTCGATGTCATCCTAGGGATGTCGTGGTTAACCCGCCACGGCGCTGTTTTAGACACCGTCCTTCGAGTCGTGCACTTAAACTCAGAAGTGCACGGGTCTCACTCATTATTTCTGGACAGTCCAGAAATAAAACTTCCAAGTGTCTATCAGTCCACAACTATCAGATTGGAAGATATTCCAGTGGTCCGAGAGTTCCCTGATGTATTCCCGGAGGATTTACCGGGAATGCCGCCCAATAGAGAGGTGGAGTTCAAGATTGAACTTGCACCGGGAACCATGGCAATATCCCGAAGGCCGTACAAGATGGCGCCCAAGGTGTTGGCTGAACTGAAGACTCAGCTCACGGACCTTCTGGAGAAGGGCTTTATTAGGCCGACCTCCTCGCCATGGGGCTGTTCGGCATTATTTGTCAAGAAGAAGGATGAGACGTTGCGGCTTTGTGTGGACTATCGTCCATTAAATGTCGTAACCATCAAGAATAAGTACCCGTTGCCACGGATCGACATGTTGTTTGATCAGTTGGTCGAAGCAAAGATCTTTTCCAAGATGGATTTAAGATCCGGGTACCATCAGATTAAGATAAGGGCTGAGGACATTCCAAAGACAGCTTTCTCGATGAGGTATGGACTTTATGAGTACCTGGTCATGTCCTTCGGCCTCACCAATGCTCCAGCTCACTTCATGTACTTGATGAACTCGGTATTCATGCCGGAGCTGGACAAGTTTGTCATGGTCTTCATCGACGACATCCTGGTATATTCCAAGTCGGAGGAAGATCACAAGAAACATCTGCGTATAGTCTTGCAACGGCTGCGGGATCACAAGTTATACGCGAAATTCAGCAAATGCGAGTTTTGGATATCGCAAGTGCCTTTCCTCGGGCATATCATCTCAGTGGAGGGTATCGCTGTAGACCCGAGCAAGATCACTCAAGTGCTGAATTGGAAATCCCCGAGAACTGTTCACGAGGTACGGAGTTTCCTCGGACTCGCGGGATAATATCGGAGGTTCATTCCGAACTTCTCGAAGATTGCCAAGCCAATGAAGGAGCTGCTGAAGAAGGCTACGAAATATGTTTGGAGTCCAGCATGTGAAGCAGCATTCAAGGATTTAGTCAAGCACCTGACATCAGCACCAGTTTTGGCGCAGCCAGACACAACAAAACCGTTCGATGTGTACTGCGATGTATCCGCCATTGGGCTCGGATGTGTGCTGATGCAAGACCAAAGAGTGGTCGCGTATGGATCACGGCAGCTTAGAAACCATGAGCAAAATTATCCAACTCACGACTTGGAGCTCGCTGCCGTGGTACTTGCACTGAAAATGTGGAGGCACTACCTACTCGGTAACCTCGTACATTTATATACCGACCACAAAATCCTCAAGTACATATTCACTCAGAAGGAGCTGAACATGAGGCAACGAAGATGGTTAGAACTGATAAAGGATTACGAAATAGAGATCCATTATCATCCGGGCAAGGAAAACGTAGTGGCAGATGCGCTGAGCCGCAAGTCACACGTCAACAATCTGACCATCACACCGTTGGAAGAGAGCGAACCACCACTACATGTGATTCCACACGGAGCTCTCTACAACCTAGCTTTGATCCCCACCATCCGTGAAGAGATAGCGGCTGCTCAGAAACATGACAAGGGCATGTCGCATTTGCGGAGACGTGTAGATAGTGGGGAGCTGAAATGTTTCCGGAAGGACGGAGACGGTGTCCTATGGTTCGAGGACCGGATCGTCGTACCCTGTAACCCGGAATTACGGAAGAAAATCTTTGATGAGGCTCACTTATCAAAATTCTCTATTCACCACGCAGCAACAAGATGTATCAAGAACTCAGAAGCAAGTTTTGGTGGACACGGATGAAACGGGAGACTGCAAAATACGTGTCCGAGTGTGATACATGTCGAAGGGTGAAGGCAGACCACATGCGGAAACCGGGACTGCTGCAACCACTGGGCATTCCTGCCTGGATGTGGGAGGACGTGAGCATGGATTTCATCGTCGGTTTACCCACCACTTTTCAGAATCATGATTCTGTGTGGGTGATCGTCGATTGGCTCACCAAAGTTGCCCATTTAATCCCGGTTAACACAAACTACAACGCCAAGAATAACGCTGAACTGTACATCTCACGGATCCTATGCTTGTACGGCGTACCCTGTACCATCATATCGGATCGGGGCACTCTATTTGTGTCCCGTTTTGGGGAGCAGCTGCACGCTGCATTGGGGACGAAGCTGATCCGTAGTTCAGCCTATCACCCGCAGACGGATGGGCAGACGGAGCGGGTAAATCAGATCTTAGAAGACATGCTACGAGCTTGCGCTATCAACCACGGCAAGAATTGGGATGATCACTTGCCGTTAGCCGAGTTCTCGTACAACAATGGGTACCAAGCCAGCACCAAGATGGCGCCCTACGAGGCGCTATACGGGCGGAATTGCCGCACACCACGGAATTGGTGTGAATCTGGCGAAAGGGTTACCTTCGGGATTGACCTTGTCAACAACGCGGAAGAAAAGGTTCGACTGATTCAAGCGAACCTAAAAGCCGCTCAATCCCGACAGAAACAGTATGCGGACCGGAGAAGGCGCCCATTACAATTTGAAGTGGGAGATCACGTATACCTACGGGTGTCTCCAATGAAGGGCGTAAACAGATTTGGGGTGAGAGGAAAGTTGGCACCCGATTCATCGGTCCATTCCAGATTACCGAAAGATGTGGATCAGTGGCATACCGGCTGAAATTACCAGAAGCACTTTCCGGTGTGCACAACGTCTTTCACATTTCCCAGCTGAGGAAGTGTATTAAGCTATCAACTACCGTTCAGCTGGAGAATATTGAAGAACTGCAACCGGATCTCACCTATCGGGAGGAACCGGTGCAGATTATCGATGAAAAGGCCCGAACCACACGCAACCGTACGTTGTGGTTCTACAAGGTTCTATTGAGTAATCACTCCATGGACGAAGCGACATGGGAGAGCGAAGAATTTCTTCGCTCTAACTACCCCGACATTTTCACGTCGCAGATCCGTTAATTTTCCACCGTCCTCTCTCTCATTTTCACCTTATAATCTCGGGACGAGATTCTTTTAAGGGGGGAGGAATGTAAGGGCCTCAGTTTTTGACACATGATTGAAGTGTTCATCCCCACACCACACACCTCATTTGAGGAAAGATGATGAACACAAATGAAGAGCAAGTAACCACCATCAACATGCTCATTAGAGAACCAACTCACACATTGCAAAAGTGGTATTTTCCACATGTGATATATAAAGGCTGGACATATGAAAACTCCTACACATTGCTAAGGATGTCCATGCCAAGTTTCACCCAAATTCAAAACCTTTTTGAGGTCATTTTGGGTATAGCTAGGAAGAGGGCAGTTTGAAACCATATTGAAATTCAAACTGTTTTTATCCCATGAATTCAAAAGTGGGAGGCATATTCTTACTCAGCACATTTTTGTGAGCCCACACACCAATTTTCACTCCATTTGGGGTTGATCTTGACATGAGCTAAGTGGGACAAATTCAAACTTGGTTTGAATTCAAAACTGAACTTGTGCTGAAATTCATTCAAACCAAACCCAATTTGAACTTTGATGAATTCAAATGGCTCATGGGTGGATAACTTGAATTACCAGGGGTATTATAGGGCTCACTGTTTACAACAGTGATTAGGAGTAAATTTCAGAGGTTAAAATGGGAAGTGGGACCCACATGTCAGCCTCTACTTCAAATCAAACCGACTGAGACTTTCTCACTCGGTTAACCGCGCCGCCGCTGCGATCGCCACCGAGGGAAGCCGCCGCACCAGAAGCTGCTTGGTCATGCGCGGGCGTGAGGCGGTGCAGAGCCTTCTTAAGGCACCTTTCCCCCTCCTCGGACGAGGCATCGCCCATTTCTTCCCCGCAAGAACTCAGCGCCGGAAGAATCTTTCTGCAGCTCGGAATCGATCGGAGAGCGCCGATCACAGCTTCCTCTGTCCCCTCCAGAGCAACGGCAAGGTACTAGAGACCTTCCTCTGTCTTCCCCGCTGCTAGATTTCAGTTGAAACCGATTGATATCGGCTGTGCCGAAAGATCAATTCGGTGACTTAGAACCGCCGCACCTTGGGCTCCCGTGGACAGCCCAGCCAGGGCGTTGTCACGCCCGAACCAAGGCACCCTTGGACGCGCTGGTGACCGGTGCTGCTCACCCCCGAGCCACAGCCCGAGTGTTTGCTCACCGGCGGCGAATTTCCAGTTTTTCCCTTTCTGTGTGCAGAACGACCCTCGGGTGTGATTCCGTCGAATTCATGCTCTAGAGAGGATTAGAGGGCCTCAATCCGCTCTCACACAAACTAGACACGGTAACGCACAAGTTGCTTTCACAACCCTTGGCCGGAGAACCTTTGTACCCGGCATAATTCGAGGTTTACCAACGGCGGAACAAACGGGAGGCATCGGGCGCACGGTGAGGACCTTCTTCGGGCCTTCCCCGAGCTGCCTCGAGCTCATGTCGACCTTCTCTGAGGTCCACTGATGCTTCCCGACCGGTTCCTCGAGTAGTTGAGGTGCTAGGGAAGTCAGCCAACATGGCCGAAGTCTTTCTGAGGTGGCGGCTCGTCGCCGACCGTGCACCGGCTATTGTCATGAGCAGCTGACCCCAGAATCCTGTTCCCCGAGTGAAAGTAGGCAGGGGCGGCCAAAATCATGAAGTTTGGAGCTGTACAGAAGCCGGCGGCGAGCTCTCCGGCGAGGTCCCTCGGCGGTGGAGTGCGGGCGTCGCGAGGTTGAAGAAAGGGGTGGACCCCAGCTGTCAGCGGCCGATATTTTGAATCGGGATCTGGCTGCGGCCGGGATCGGGTGTGCTGTCGCGCAAAATCCTTGTGGGCCGCGGTGTGCTGTCGCCTCGGCGTGCGACGCGTGTCCCCGGGGCCCACGCGTGAGTTTAAACTTTTCCCAGATTTTCAGATTTCCTTCAAACTTCAAATCCTCATAACTTTGGCTAGAAAGCTCCAAATCGAGTGAACCAAATTTTGCGGGATTCAGCTCTCTGAGTACTTTCCAGCAAATCAAGTTTCACTTCATGAAATTCCTTATTTCTCCAGAATTAATTCCTCAAATTTAAACTGGTTGGAATTTTAACTGGAGAATCCTTTGGAGGAAAATCCTGAAATTTTGCTGGGATGTTCACCAAAATCCGTGAACTACCATAAAAATTTCAGATCCATTTGAGCTCATTTGACTACCTAATGGTGCGATTAGTGAAACTGTTCTAGAGAAAATAGAAAATGTTCAGAAACATTTTCAGAATTTTCTCTGAAATTGTTTAGCTCATATCTTTAGTTAGGAACCTTCAAATTAAGTGAGACCAACTCCATTAGAACCCTCTGAAAATCTAGTTTTCAGAAAGTCATAGTTTGTTTCATGAAAACCCTTAGAACACCCTAAAAGCCTTCAATAAAGGTCAAGTACATGATTATTTGTGGAGGGCTCAAATGAGCTTTACTGCAACTAAAACTTGACCAAGTCTGTGCCAAGGTTGTAACCAAGACACAGTAAAAGTTTCACAGTCATTGGGTCTGTCTAGTGAGAGTTATAGACTTCACAACTTCAAACTTAATACAAAAGCATTTAAATTTATACATATGTTTCTTCTATCATGTAGTCGCTAAGGTCGAGGAGGAACCCGAAGTCCTAGACTTCGTTACTCCGGAGGAGCAGCTTGCCTACGACCAAGAGCAGCAAGGCAAGTTCCGGTTTGCATTAACCTTTTACAAGTTTTCATTGTTTTGAGCACATACTTGATTACTTATTCTTTGCATTAGAGTCTTGTTTGGAAACCCAACTGCATAGCCAAGAAAACCATGGGTTGGGTTTAGGATTGCAAAACCCCGTTAGCTACTGAAATGCTAAGATAGTGTAGGATTCGGTACAAGTCTAGTAGTTGGAACTACTCGCGATCATAGGCTAGAGGCACTGGACTCGGGTAGAGATAGCACATGATTCATATGGCAAGAAAGATGAGACCGAGCGGAGATTAAGGGCAGCAGGACTTTGGGGCCTGTGTGCTATAGCTCCGCTTGTGTGGATTGAGGACCGAGCCGTGTGCGGGCCTGTTGAACAAGCTAGAACAGTACCGAAGACCTACCGGCTATATGGGAACCGGGAAACTGATGTAACTCGGGTAGCTGGGTATTGAGGCATTGCCCGTCGTTCAGAGGGTAGGTTGAGAGCTTGAGGTGTAAATCGGCTGGCGGCACGGAGATGCGCGTGCAGAGATCTCTTGCTCGGGACGATGGGACCGGTTCAATATTTGGCTGACGGGCGAAAGGTGGTTGCGTACGGCGTCCGTGATGGTTGTTGTAGGCAACATCGAGTACGGGCGTACATGACGGGTTGTTCGGGTAACTCTGCAGGTGTAAATCGATTATAATCGCCGTCCCTCGCGGTCAGTGAGTACCACTTGTTCACTATACCGTGACGTAGAAAGAACAGGCTAGTTACATGTTAAAATGTTGTTGATTGAAAAATGGACTTGATTGCTAATAAATTGCTGTAGTTTAGAGCTAACTAAAGTTCTTTTCAACTTTGGGCAAAGTACATGAGAGAAATGCGTTTCTTGTTTGATTGCGGCTCTCTCATGTGCCTTAGCGTAAGGTTCTCCACAACCTGCTGCTAAAACATGAAAGTAAGGTTCTACTAATTAGGCGAGTCCTTGCAAATGATTTTTACCTCATGTAACCCATTACCCCTCATGTAGAAGTTCCATGTTTAGGTGAGACGGGTCAGACTTGCTGAGCCTTCATGCTCACTGCTTGTGTTTGAAGCTTTTGTAGGGTTCTATGAGGAAGGGACTCCCGAAGAGGAGACGGAACCCCAGGAGGGGAACCCCATCGAGTGGGAGTCGTGCACGCCGCAGGTTTAGTGTGCGTGTGTGCTAGCAAGGACACGTTCAAGGGCTGAACGTGGACTTGATGCGTAGTCTACGCCCGTGAGTGTAGACTGGACTTATTTTGATGTAAACATGTTCATAAACTTGTTTATGTAATAAAATTTCGCTTTCGCTTTGTACCTTTGACGTGTGTTATCCGGTGCTGTGCAACGCAGCACCCCTCAGCGTGATCCTGGCTCGACAAGACCGTGGGGTAGTGTCAGAAAATCCCTGTAAAACCCTAAGAGATCTATTTATGGTCAAATACACATTTATTTGTGCAGGGCTCAAATCACCTTTGCTTCAAATGAAATTTGGCCAAGTCCCTATTTATGTTGTCACCAAACATCAGTAAAAATTTCAGAGGCAAAAGAACTGTCTGCTTTACTTATAGTCTTTACATTATTAAACAAACTCAATTGCATTCAAATTTTACACGCATTGCATTTTCATTTCGTGTAGTCGATAAAATCGAAGAAGCCCCGGAGGTTCTGGACTTTATTACCCCGGAAGAACAATTATTTAACGACCAGCAGCAAGGTAAGCTCAGGTTTGCATTAACCTGTTTTGTTTTGATCACATACTTTCTGTATTTCCTACAAATGTGCATTAGAGTCTTGATTGGATAGCCAAGAGAATCATGGGTTTTGGGCATAGGTTTTAAATCTCGAGTAGCCATTGCAATGCTAAAATGGTAGAGGATTTGGTACAAGTCGAGTAGTTGGAACCATTCTCGAGAATAGGCTAGAGGCACACCACTCGATTAAAAAGATAGACAATGAATCACATTGCAAGAAAATGAGACCGAGCGGAGAGTAAGGGCAGCAGGACTTTGGGGCCTGGGTGCCATAGCTCTGCTTGTATCAATTGAGGACCGAGCCATGTGCGGGCCTGTTGAACAAGAAAGAACAGTACCGAAGACCTTCCGGATATATGGGAAACAGGAAACCGATGTAATTCGTGTAGCGATCTGTTGAGGCGTTGCTTGTCGTCCAGAGGGTAGGTTGAGAGCAGCGAGGTATAAATCGGCTAGCGGGCACCGAGGATGCTCCGCGTAGAGACCTCCTGCTCGGGACGATATACCGTTTGAACACATGGCCAAGGGATGAAAGGTGGTTGCGTACGACGTCCGTGATGGTTGCTGAAGGCAAAATCGAGTACGGGCATACGTGACTGGTTATTCGGGTAACCCTGCAGGTGTAAATCGATTATAATCACCATCCGTCGCGGCCAGTGAGTACCACTTGTTCACTGTACGGTGACGTAGAAAGAACAGACTAGTTGTCATGATAAAATGTTGCTGATTGAAAGTGTTACGTTGGTTGTTAATGAAATGCTTTAGTTTAGAGCTCATCAAAGTTCTTTTCAACCTTAGGCAAAGCCCATATGAGAAATTTGTTTCTTGTTTGATTGCGGATTTCTAATGTGTCTTAGCACAAGGTTCCCCACTAACTTGAGGCTAAAACTTGAAAGTAAGAGTCAGCTAATTAGGCGTGTCTTTTGCAACATACAATCCTATTATACACTGCAAACCCAGCAAGTAGAGTTTCATGTTTAGGTGAGATGGGTCAGTCTTGCTGAGCCATCATGCTCACTGCTTGTGTTTGAAGCGTTTGCAGGGTTCTATGAGGAGGAGGCTACTGAGGAGGAGACGGACCCCCAAAAGGGAACCACCATCGAATGTGAGCTGTGCATGCCGCCGTGTTAGTGTGTACGTGTGTGCTAGTGGGGTCACATTCACGGGCTGAACGTGAGACCTTTTGCTTAGTCTACGGCTGTGAGTGTAGACTATAAAAGATACTTGATGTAACTATGTTCATAAACAAGTTTATGTAATACAATTTAGCTTCCGCTTATCGCCTTTTATCTGTGTTATCCGGTGCTGTCTATCGCAGCACCCCTCAGCGACATCTTGGAATGTCAGGATCGTCGGGTCCTCGCATTGTGGCATCAGAGCTTCGTTGAGGTTTGATGCACTTAAAAAGGCTAGATTTTCAAAAAACTCGATGAGGAACGAGTTATTAGCCCATATAAGAATGTTATCAGTGTATAGAAAGTGGCAATACTGACCTATTTGATATGTCAGAAAATCATACATCTCGGGACTTCATATGTGTTGGGGGTGCATGTAGGCGCTGTCCACCAGTGCGCAGAAGCTTAAGGGTGGAGCCTCACGGGTGGCAGGTAACCCGGCCAGCTTTAGTATCCTCTATGGCTCTTCATGTCGTTTGGGGTATTCGAGCAATGCCAGTCCCCGGTGTGCTACGGGAAGTAGGTGGAGACCCCGTCACTGGTTGGTAACGTGAACACGTAGCTCAAGGCGTGTTTGGCTTTTGAACACCCGTGCGAGTGACGACGGACGGGTGTATGGAACTGTATTGGGCCAGGGTTCAGTGTGCAGCTGAGCCCAATGATTGTGTGAGTTTATTGCAGGTAGTCTAACCACGAATCGGTAGACGAGTAGCACATGTGTGCAGAGTCGTTTAGTTCCACTAAATTAACGAAGCCGGCTAAGTCCGGTATTTGAGGAACGCAGTACCGGCATATTTGTGGTGATGCTTCGTCGTCACACTCCACTAAATGATTAACATCATTTTAAACTTGAAAATTTTAATTCAGAGAACTAAAATTTTGATTTAACTCCTTCCCTTAATTAGGATTTCCAAAGTAAGCAAGCTTTTAACTTATGGAAGACTAGGAACAGAATCCTCTGCTTTCAGCTGAAACAATGCTGAAGTTGTACAGAGGTTAGGGGTTGAGTCCTTTTGATGTTTTGGTCGTATGATACATTTGTGGAAAGGTTTGAAAGAGTTTTACAACTTTTCTATTGATGTCCATAGGTGTTTCATCCTTAACTGGTCGAAAAGTGCAGTAGAGTTGAAACTGTCCAGAAAACAGGACAGAGCAAATACTCTCTGTAACTCTCTGTAAAATGATGATAACTTCCTGCATAAAAATTCAAAAACAGAAATTGAGGTAGTTCTGAAATTTCATGAGATAGGTTACAACTTTGTAACAGAAAGTTTTGTCAAATTTGGTATAGAATTTACTGGAATTCTTGGATCAAATCAGTACCTCAAGCAGGGAGGTGCTGTCCAATTTTCTCCAGAAATTCTGTCCACTTTGACATCTCATAGCTTTTTAACCAGTATAGATCTGAGGGCTATCAAATACAGTCTGGAAAGCTATTGAAGTTAACTTTAACTTTGATGTGGAACTCCAGAACTGATTTTGCCCTTGGAATGGTCTAAAACTGGGTAGAAGGGAAACTAGTCAGTGCTGTCTGTTTGACAGCAGACCAGAAATCAAATTTGTTCTATGTTTGATTTATGTTTCCAAATTTTTTGAGTTCAATAACATGTTTTATGTTATAACTCACTGATTGACTGTTGAAATCAATACTTGACCTTTTTCAAATATGTTTCTACAGATGGCAGACGATAAACAATTGGAGAACGGATGGATGGTATCCCATTGTTCTCAATGCAGCGGGTATCCGGATTTGTTGAAGCTAACGCTTCAATATTTCGGATATGTGGAGACCCTGCTTTACCTCGCCATGGAAGAAGGCGAGGAGGGGAACAGGACATGGACTGTTCATGTTGATGTTCCAACAGGACCTACACCACAGCGTTGGGCACCGTTCACCGTCACAGTGAAAGGGAGACAACCAGAAGACATGTGGCAAGTGGCAGCTCGCGACACTATGTCGCGTTTCTGCAAACAACACGTGAGAGCTATGGAGCGCACTCCATACGCGCTTGTTCCAGTGATGGATGAGCTAACCACGTGTGGTGGGAGCGGTACTTTACGGCAACTGATCCGAGTTGCCCAAGGTACAACTCAGCGGAGGCGAACCTCAGCCTCCATTTGACGGCAGGGAATAAAGTGATGGACAGCCAAGCTGTCCATAAGGCTCAACTTGCTGTGAAGCTCAAGGAGAGCACCAGCCGCCGTGCCATTTCAAGAGTACCCACAACACACTCGATAATGTGCTTCTTCTGATGATCAAGCGACTGAAGGAGCAGCATAATCATTTGCGTCGTCTAAAGAAGGCGGGAAAGAAAAGCCGTATCGACATGACAGCTTTGCAGCAGCAGGTCCAATCCTTGACACAGAAGAACGAGATCCTCACTCAAGATCTTGATGATGCAATTGAGGAAGGCCAAAACTGGGAAATGGATTACATTCAAGCCATGGATGTGACACCCGGTTCCAAAAATGAACCAAGTGAATGCATATGTGTGACCAGGATGTTCATCACACATACATCTGTACTTCACAAACTGAAATTCAGAATATAACCACGTACAAATAGTGTTTAATTACTTTATTACAATGACTCATTGTCTCACTCATTAATACCAAACTTATTCAGCAGCTTAAGACTCTAAACGACAGCGGAAAATGACTAAAACAGCAGGCTCTAACTTCAACTCCACAAGCTTGTTGACGTTAGTGCGCACGCCTAGTACTCCACCTGTTTCTCGAAGTATTCTTCTCCTGTAGCTGATGTATATGTGGGAATGCAATGGTCAGTACATGTCGTACTCAGCAAGTGCGGAAAAAATATGACATGTACCTTACAACAAGATAGGGAATAAAAAGATTCATTGCAGCAAGCAAATTTTATTTTACAAACATGGTAAAAACAACAACTATTTCTAGGTGAGTTAAATCCCAACATAACCAAGTAGTTCATCAATATTCCTTCATCATAATTCACCCTTTATCAAGTCTCAACCAGCCAATACTCTTTCTCAAGTTCATCTCATACTCATAAATATTCATAACCATCTCATTTTCATAGAACCGAAACCAAATTCATTGTCATGACCCAAAACAGTCCCAAAACCAATCCCAATGACCATACCATAACCATACCCGAATAACCATCCCAAGTTTCGCCTCTAATCATGGAAGTTGGCTAGGTTCTTGTAACCGGAAGCAAGGCTATCACGATAGTTTTACACTCTGCAGAGGTGGCACCACTTTACCCACAAGTTTGTGATTTCGTCACCCGTCGGTGACTAGAGAAAACCTCCATTATACCAGTACACAACCATCGGTGTATGCCCAAGAGATCACAAAATAGCCTTTACAAAGGGGCTACTAGGATGTAGGACCCACTGAGGTTTCACCGGAAGGCTCGAATTTCCATTTTCTCACCGTCGGGACCCCTCTTATGCCATGCAGTTCCTAGGTTAATCCTCATATTCTCCCATTCCCTGTGCCATCCAATGGTCCATAACAAGCTAGCAACACACCTAATTAGTCAGCTAAGACACACCCATATTTGCCCTTGTGGCGGCACTGTTTTCCTGGCATGTGCTCGCATGAACCGGTCCTTAGATCTACGACAAGCAAACCACTATCTGATTCAGCAACATCCACGAACCAAGCTCGCCTAGATCTCCTCGATTCCATGCTCATTAACATCATCAAGTTTCATTATCTATATTCTCGTGAGTGCAGTAGCTAAACAAGTTTTATTTCAGCTTCCTGTATCCTGTAAACTGAGCGAAGAAAAAAGAAAAAAAAATGATCATACCCAACTCTTCAACTTTACAGGGGATAAGGATGATTAAAAAAACTAGTAAACTCCTATAAAAGGGTGTCCCATCATATTGACACAAGCATAAAAATTTTCGCAAGCAAAACAGTTTCAAAACATGGGATCAATATGGTCAAGGGGCACTTGCATTGCTCCCGCGGTTCATGTTGCTCATGCGTCTCGAAGTCTTGGTGCTATAGTTCCTCGTAGATGGCCTCTTGAGTGTATCCTTCTACTCACGATCATGCACATACAAAGATTACAGCAATCAACAGCAACCAATTATCATGCACAAACTTTACTCAAGATGCAATGAGGTGGATGAATGCAATTCCTATGGTGCATTTTATAAAAATCAGTTTGCACGTGTTCTTGCATGTTTTAGTAGGCTTCCACGGGGTTTTATGGTGAACAAGGCTGCTGGGATCAAGTGTGGACGTAGTTATGATCTTGACACAGTTTGTAGATCAATTCCACTGTCAAAAATTGACCAAAACATGGTCTGTCCACACGCAGAAATTTATGCTCGCAGGGGGTGGAGAAAACAGATGCGTAGAAACAGCGGCGACGTGATAAGAGGGGTAACAAAAATCTACCTCACTTCTTTCTCCTATGTTCCTTGCGGCAGGGCCTTCTCCTTTCAATGGCAGCAGCTGGATATTTTCTTGGAGAATTATGCAGCTGCGGCTAGGGCAGAAAGTCGGAGGCTTCTTCCCCGGCGACGGCGAGGCGTGGCGGAGCTTCGACGGCGGCCAAACTCCAGCATGGGGTGGCTACTTGAGCTTGGCAGCAGGGGGAGAGAGGGCGGCGGCCAAAAAGAGGGATGGGGCGGCATCTATAGGAAGGGTTTTATTTATAAGAGGGGAAAAGAGCTAGGGAGGCTAGGATTTTAGCAACTCAATTATCCAAGGGCTGAGATTTAATTTTTAAAAGAGGTGGGAGCTAGGGGATGTGATTTTATTATTTATTTTCCACCAATGGCTGAGATTATTTTGGAAAATAAAAGCCCACAAAAAAAACAAAGGGGGGCAGCTAGGGTCCCCACCTGTAAAATCCCCAAAAATTGGTAGCAAGAAATTCAGCTTATGTACACTTAGGAAAAATGAGTGGAATTAAAACTTTGAATTATAACGGTGTAAGTTCAAAGTGAGGATTTAAACTTCCAGAAAACTTCCAAACACGGAGATATAAATTCATAACTTGGGTCTGCATATTTCAAATATTCAACCTTCCAAATTTCAGCTCATTTGGAGGGGCTTTAGTATTTGTTTGGAATTAAAAGAGGAAGCCCTCTAATCTGAATTTCAAATTCAGTTTCAAATTCCAATTTCCTCAATTTGCAAATTTGGTTCCACAAATGTGTTCTTCACCTTTGAGTTAGCAGCGATGCGAAAATTCAGAAACACTGGAGTTGGTTTGCTATGTTTTTGGAACAGTGCAAAAGGGAGAATTTAAATTCAATTTCAAATTCAAATGACCAAACACAATTCAAACTCCACACCAGAATTCAAATCATTTGAATTCAACCTTTTCGAACCTTAACTTTGAGGCAAAGCATAGCCTTAAATTTTGAGTAGCTGTGGGAAAAATATCAGTGGAAAAATTGGATTAAAAATAGAGGGTGTGGGACCCCTTTGTCAGACACCCAAATGCTTTACCGCCTCTGCTGGCCTTTGGTCGAACAGCGAGCGCACGCCAGCTCCCGGTTGCAACCCGCTCCCGAGAAGGCACCGCGCCACCTCCTGTTGTCTCGGCTACATGATCATCCATCAACATCATAGCAGCAGCACACTTCCATTTGCCCTCTCTGCCTTCAACCGACGTGCCTCTCAGCCCTCTGATCGAGCGCACAATCAAAAACCACCGAGCCACGCTGTTCTTATCGGTTTCCCATCGCTGATCATCTTCCAGCGACACCAGCGCCTAGCTGAGCCACCCACCAGCTCCGCTGATGCCTCCTCGACGTTTTCCATCCTTTCCCAGGCCGTGGCCAGCCATCTACACCGGTGCTGAGCTGCTCTACTCCGAGGAAAATGGAGCATGACGTCGCCGCCTCGGTCCCACGTCTCCCGGCCAACTCCTACCTCCCGAGCGCGAGGAAAACCACCCAGAGGTTCGTCATGGGGTCTAGTTTCTCATACCGACGTCCTTTTGTGCTTTACGATGGCCGGCTAGCCGGAATTTGTGGATTACCTACGGTGCACGTGGAGGACCGATCGAGACAACTTCGGGAAATTCTCCCCACACGTTTGATCATCGGGTCTCTGGTCTTAGACACAGCTACTAGATCTCCTAGCGCCCTCCCACGCCAAAGAACAAAGAAAATCATCCCTTCTTCACCCCGGGCAAGCTCAGAAACATGACAAGGGCATGTCGCATTTGCGGAGACGTGTAGACAGTGGGGAGTTGAAATGTTTCCGGAAGGACGGAGACGGCGTCCTATGGTTCAAGGACCGGATCGTCGTACCCCGTAACCCGGAGTTACGGAAGAAAATCTTTGATGAGGCTCACTTGTCAAAGTTTTCTATTCACCCCGGCAGCAACAAAATGTATCAAGAACTCAGAAGCAAGTTTTGGTGGACACGGATGAAGCGGGAGATCGTCAAGTACGTGTCCGAGTGTGATACATGTCGAAGGGTGAAGGAACACCATATGCGAAAACCGGGACTTCTACAACCACTGGGCGTTCCTGCCTGGAAGTGGGAGGACGTGAGCATGGATTTCGTCGTTGGTTTACCCACCACCTTTCAGAAACATGATTCGGTGTGGGTGATCATCGACCGGCTCACCAAAGTTCCCCATTTCATCCCGGTCAACACCAACTACAACGGCAAGAAGTACGCTGAACTGTACATCTCACGGATCCTATGCTTGTACGGCATACCCCATACCATCATATCGGATCGGGGCACTTTATTTGTGTCCCGTTTTTGGGAGCAGCTACACGCTGCCTTGAGGACGAAGCTGATCCATAGTTCAGCATACCACCCGCAGACGGATGGGCAAACGGAGCGGGTAAATCAGATCTTAGAAGACATGCTACGAGCTTGCGTTATCGACCACGGCAAGAATTGGTATGATCACTTGCCATTAGCCGAGTTCTCGTACAACAATGGGTACCAAGCCAGCATCAAGATGACGCCCTACGAGGCGCTATACGGGAGAAAATGCCGCACACCATTGAATTGGTGTGAGTCTGGCGAAAGGGTTACCTTCGGGATTGACCTCGTCAACAGCGCGGAAGAAAAGGTTCGACTGATTCAAGCGAACCTAAAAGCCGCTCAATCCCGTCAAAAACAGTATGCGGACCGGAGAAGGCACCCATTACAATTCAAAATTGGAGAACACGTATATCTACGGGTGTCTCCAATGAAGGGCGTAAACAGATTCGGGGTGAGGGGAAAGTTGGCACCCCGATTCATCAGTCCATTCCAGATTACCGAAAGATGTGGATCAGTGGCATACCGGCTGAAATTAGCAGAAGCACTTTCCGGTGTGCACGACGTCTTTCACATTTCCCAGCTGAGGAAGTGTCTCAAGCTATCAACGACAATTCAGCTGGAAGACATTGAAGAACTGCAACCGGATCTCACCTATCGACAGGAACCGGTGCAGATTATTGATGAAAAGGCCCGAACCACACGCCACCGTACGTTGTGGTTCTACAAGGTTCTATGGAGTAATCACTCCGTGGACGAAGCGACATGGGAGAGCGAAGGATTTCTTCGCGCCAACTACCCCAACTTTTTCACGTCGCATATCCGGTAATTTTCCACCGTCCTCTCTCTCATTTTCACCTTATAATCTCGGGACGAGATTCTTTTAAGGGGGGAGGAATGTAAGGGCCTCAGTTTTTGACACATATTTGATGTGTTCATCACCATACACACACACCTCATTTGAGGAAAGTTGATGAACACAAATGAAGAGCAAGTAACCACCATCAACATGCTCATTAGAGAACAAACTCACAATTGCAAAAGTGGTATTTCCCACATGTGATATAGGTGGGCTGGGCATATGAAAACTCCTACACATTGCTAAGGATGTCCATGCCAAATTTCACTCAAATTCAAAACCCCTTTGAGGTCAGTTTGAGTATAGCTAGAAAGAGGGCAGTTTGAAACCATATTCAAATTCAAACTGTTTTTATCCCATGAATTCAAAAGTGGGAGGCATATTCTTATTCAGCACATTTTTGTGAGCTCACACACCAATTTTCACTCCATTTGGAGTTGATCTTGACATGAGCTAAGTGGGGCAAATTCAAACTTTATTTGAATTTCAAACTGAACTTGTGCTGAAATTCATTCAAACCAAACACAATTTGAATGCTAATCAATTCAAATGGCTCATGGGTGAATAATTTGAATCACTTGGGGTATTTTGGGGCTGACTGTTTACAACAGTGATTAGGAGTAAATTTCAGAGGTTAAAACCCTGGGTGGGACCCACATGTCAGTCACTGGTTCAAAACAAACCGACTGAAACTCAGCTCACTCGGTTCCCGGGTGCAGTGTGCGCGCGCCACCGGGGGGCAGCCGGCGCCAGCTCCTGCTGCGTGCCCCAAGCCGGAGACCAGTCGCCGGGCTTCTTATCCCCTCCCCGGCGTGCTCCCATCACGTATTCCCCGAGCTACCGACGCACTCGGCCTGTTCTTCCATCCGAGTTCCACTGCATCCTGCCGCCGCTCGAGCTTGCGCTTGATCAAGTCCGATCACTCACAAGCACAGCCTCCTCCACAGCAAAACGGCACCGGGAGATCGTGAGCAACCTCCTAGACCCCGTGTTGGCCAGTGAGCAAGAGTCCTCGAGCTATACCGAACCGTTTCTCCGGCGAACCAAGCATCGCCGCCGATCTGGCTCTCGTGGACAGCACAACCCAGCCATTGTCACATCCACTTCTCTACACAAGAAAGGTGTGTGATTGTATGCAGATGGAGTAGCCAAAGGCCGTTTAGCGATTGATCAACCCTCGGCCGAGAATTTCCAAATTTACTCTCGATCAGTTCATAAGGACCGAGCTCACCTTCGGGTGAAATTCGTGCTCTACACGCGAGGGTTGGGCAAGCCCGTTACCTAGTAGCTTCTACACACGTTAGCGCCCACGCTAGCACTGGAATCAGAGAAAACCATCAAGAATAAGCCATGATATGGCTGTTTTCCCCGCCGCCGTGACAGAGTACCTCGGCTCACCATCGAGAGCATAGTTGCTGGCATTTCTAGCTTCCACCCAGCCCTGGTTCGTGTTCCCCATGATCTACTGATGCTCTCCGCCTGATTCCCGACTGACCTCGCCGGAACCCTAGCAGGTGCTGTCACCGGTGCGCACGGGTTTCCGGTCATCGCCAGCGGCCGACGATCCCACCATCGAGTCCAGGGGGTCAGTAAAGGGGCAGGCGGCGAGTTTCGGGCCGCGGGGTGGCCGGGAACTCAATTCCGGCGAAGGTCGCCAGAGACCGCCGCCGCCGAGCAGTTGGCGCGAGGAGGGAGACGACGCACTGTGTGCGGGGCCCACGAGCAGGAGTTTAAACTTTTCCCCAAATTTCAGTTTCAGTTCAAACTTCAAATCCTCATAACTTTAGCTAGAAAGCTCCAAATCGAGTGAACCAAATTTTGTTGGATTCAGCTCTCTGAGCACTTTCCAGCAAATCAAGTTTCACTTCATGAAAATCCTTATTTCTCCAGAATTAATTCCTCAAAATTTAAACTGTTTGGAATTTTAACTGGTGATTCCTTTGGAGGAAAATCCTGAAATTTTGCTGGGATGTTCACCAAAATATCCCTGAACTACCATGAAAATTTCAGATCCATTTGACCTCATTTGATCCACCTAATGGTGTGATTAGTGAAACTGTTCCAGAAGAAAATAAAAAATGTTCAGAATTATTTTCAGGATTTTCTCTGAAATTGTTTAGCTCATATCCTTAGCTAGGAACCTTCAAATTAAGTGAGACCAACTCCATTAGAACCCTCTGAAAATCTAGTTTTCAGAAAGTCATAGTTTGTTTCATGAAAATCCTTAGAACACCCTAAAAGCCTTCAATTAAGGTCAAGTACATAAATAATTGTGGAGGGCTCAAATGAGCTTTGCTGCAACTAAAACGTGACCAAGTCTCTGTTTAGGTTGTAACCAAGCCACAGAAAAAGTTTCATAGTCATTGAGTCTGTCTAGTGGGACTTATAAGCTTCACAAGTTCAAACTTATTACAAATGCATTTAAATTGATATGTGTACTTCTTCTATCATGTAGTCGCTAAGGTTGAGGAGGAACCCGAAGTCCTAGACTTCGTTACTCCGGAGGAGCAGCTAGCCTACGACCAAGAGCAGCAAGGCAAGCTCCGTTTGCATTAACCTTTTTACAAGTTTTTATTGTTTTGAGCACATACTTGATTACTTTATTCTTTGCATTAGAGTCTTGTTTGGAAACCCAACTGCATAGCCAAGAAACCACCCTTCTTCCCACTGACACGCGGGGCCTGCCAACCTTTCTTCCTCCTCGCGCTCGCGCCCGCGCTTGGCCGGACTCTTCTCACCCCGAATCAAAACCGCCCCGGATCCTCACGTATCCCAGCCGAATTTCGTTCGTGGGCGACGCAAACTCGATCACAACCGAACGCCGCCCTCCCCCGTCTATAAAAACCACGGTACCGTCCCATTTTCCCCCACGATCCACCGATTTTCTCTCCGGTGAGAACCCGAGCCCCTCCGGCGAATTCTGCTCGATCTACGCTCGGGAATTCTGATCTAACTCGCTGGTCTTGATCCACCACCTCCGGGAAACCTTGCAGGTGCAGAAAACTCGGTGATTTGTTGTTCAAACACAGCGCCGACCTCGCCGTGAATTCACCTCGGACCTCGTCGCCGATCGCTTTTCGGGACCTCCGACCTCAAGAAAACCCCCGAGGTGAGATCCCCGACCTCCCCTCTACCGATCTATGCCATAAAATCACAGTTCTAGGAAGAATTTACGAAGACCCGAAACTCTCCGGCGAGATCGCCGCCTCCTGCCGCCGTGCGCCGCCGGGCAGCGCCGCCCGCGCTCGATCAGAGCGACGTGGCCGCTTGTGCGCCGTTTATTTTAAATCGCACGGTAGAGTTTAAATCCCCGCGTACTGGTTCGATGTTATAATCTTAGCCGTCTGTTTTAAATCAGACGGTCCACGTCAGCCCCGCGTTATAAAGACTGGAATTCTTACGCGCTACCCCCTGGGGTTCTCGGAAAATAAGAGCTAGCCCCGGAAACTTCTGACCTAGCCCCTGGAATATCAGAAAATCATGTAAATTCATTTAAAAATCAGTTTTAGCCCCTGGACTTAATAAAAATTAGAAAAACCCCTCTGTTAAGTGTAGCTAGACCCCTGGAAGTTCTTAAAATAATATAATGGACCCTGTAGTGGGGTGAGTTTACCTTTTTAACCCTAATTAATATTAAAGTTAGGAATTTGAATATGTGGCTAGCATTTAAAATTTAAAAGGTGGGACAAACATATTGTCAAAGACAAACTAAAAACTTTCCCAGTACTTAGAAAACCTTGGAGTGAGATAAAAATAGATTTTTGGCTGAAATGAATCTGTTTAATTGATTAATCACATTTATTGGTTATAGGGACACATTTTTAAGTATAGAATAATTCTGAAAAATTGTAAAATAAATGTAAAACAGTTCACATCAGAAGAGAAGTTCAGAAATATATTATTTAATATTTTAGACCCAAAACCTATTCTGTTTAGATGAGGTGTCTTACTATTTTCATAATAAAGTGCACATTTAGGCATAGGAAATAAATCCGAAAATATAGCAAACTAGGTAGGAATAACTAGAAAATGATAAATGAAGTTTCCAAAATCCAAAGAATTCAGTTTAGGGTTGGTAAAACGTTTGAAGACACATATGAAATGGGAAAATACCTTTCATGCATACTTGGTAGCTAAAATGTGTATCCATTAAATATAACGGATTTATTTAAATTAGAAATTCATATATAGTATGCCAACATGAATATGAATACAAAAGTAGAAATCATATACACATGTTTAAAAGTGCATGTAAGCCAAAAATCAACACACATAGAGTAACCACAACACATAGAATTTGTGAATGGCTTTCATAAATGTGAATGTGTGGTTTATATGAAGTGCAAGTGTGAACTATGTCTTATGGATTGTTGCTTTTCTTTTGCTATGTGTGATGGTATGATGTAGAACCTGCTCCAGAGCAAGTTCTTCCTTTCCAAGATCAGGACTACCCATTCCAAGAGCAGCAGGAAGGAGGCAAGTGTCCTTGACCACTTTGATCCTATACTAGGATGTGTAGCTAGAGTTATTTGCATTGTCAAATTAAAATATGAAACCCATACTAGGATGTTTCCCTAGAGTTGCATTAAGTTGTTTCCTTGTAGCTTGGGTTGGGATTCATTTTATCATGTCATTTTTTTACATGCTTATGCTTAGCCATTCTTAGAATGGGATATTTGGGATATGAGATCATCAGTTTATTTTACCGTACTATTGAATGAGATGTTGTGAGTTATGTAGAGGTAGGGATCAAGGCAAGTTGGATGTTTTGGTTGGTGCTGGGTGCACGAGACTCGGGTTTGTGTTTAGTACTTGCCTGGATCCTAAGGACCGGTTCATGAAGCATGTAACCTGGCTTTACCGTGCCAACCACATGCTGAGATGGGGCAGCTTGGCCAATTAATTAGGTGTATCCCCGGCATAGTATGGATGTGTTGGATGGTGCGGGGAATAGGTGTCAGCTGGACTACCATATGAACCGCAAGGCTCAAGAGGGGGCCACTGCAGCGGGGTTGGAGCCTCTTGTATGCTGTTAGGGGTGAAACCTCAGTGGGCCCATGCTCATCGGGAATCCCTTTGTAAAGGCTTCGTAGTGATCTCCTGTTTACACACCTGGGAAGTGTGAATGTGGTTGTGGCCACTGGCATAATGGAGGTTCTTTTAGTCCACCCGGCAACGGGGAATGAAATCACTACATGTGGGTACAGTGGTGCAAACTTTGCAGAGTTAAAACTGTCATGACAGCCGTGCTCACGGTCAAGAGCGGCTTGGACTTATTCATGATTAGAGAATGATGGATTTGGAAGTTGAGGATGTTAAGAGGGAAGCTTAACATTGGAGATGAGACTATGTTTATTTGATAATGATGATGGGTTGAGGGATTGGGAACAATTTCACCTGTGTAGTAATGTAGGTGCTTAATAAACTAAGGTGATAGGTATTAATTGCGTAGTGCTTTAACGATGAGTTCAATCTCCCCTTGCTCTAGCCATGCATGACATAACTTTCCCACACTTGCTGAGTACCATTGGTACTCAACCTTGCATATTTGTTGGTTTGTATTGCTGCTCAGGTCAAGAAAATGAGGTGGTGTATACTGATCAAGACTTTGGACCCGAAGAAGGTTTCTAGGTTCATGGAGTCCCCGGGCAACGCCTGTGACGGAGCCCTCAAGAATAATATTCTGCTGCTAGTTTATTTACTTGTGATGAACTTATTATTGTCCATCGAGACATTTGCTATGTAAGACTTATTTACATTCGACACCTGGCTTGTAACAAATGATGCTTCACTATTTGTCATCACATGTATGAGAAAATGATCCTGGCATACATGTGATATTCACTTGGTTGTTCTTCGGAAAAACCGGGTGTGACATGGTAACACACGATCCTTGACATGTACAATTCTGCCAATTTGGATCCGCTGTAGCTTTCTTTCACGGGGACGAAATGAGCTACCTTGGTTAGCCTGTCGATGATGACCCATATTGAATCATATCCTGATTGGGTCCTAGGCAATCCCACTATGAAATCCATACCGATTTCTTCCCATTTCCATTCAGGCACTTTGAGTGGTTGCAATAATCCCGCGGGTCGTTGATGTTCTGCTTTCACCAACTGGCATGTGTCACATAGGGCAACATGTTCCGCGACATCTCGCTTCATGCCATACCACCAATACCTGCTCTTGAGGTCCTGGTACATCTTCGTACTCCCAGGATGAATGGAATAGTCAGAATCGTGAGCCTCCTTCAAAATCAATTCACGGATCTTCTTTACTTCTGGCACACAGATTCTTTTCCCGTGCCACACCGTTCCTTGTTCATCCTCTCTGAAACCAGGGGCTTTATTTTCCTTGATGAGTTGCCTGATTTCTTGTATCTTCTCGTCATCCTTTTGACCCTCGCGTATTTCTCGCTCTAGTGTGGAGTCCACTTCCATGGCGATGGCTTCACCACTATTCACAAGGCATAGATTGAGCTTTATAACCTCGTCCTTCAATTCTGCAGGCATGTCCTTCAAGCTCAACTTATTGACCTGCACTTTCCGACTTAAAGCATCTGCCACGACGTTTGCTTTCCCAGGATGATAGTTGATGCCCACATCAAAGTCATTGATTAGCTCTAACCATATCCTTTGTCTAAGATTGAGATCTTGCTGTGTGAAAATGTACTTTAAACTCTTATAATCCGTATATATCTCTGTCCTCTTCCCCATCAAGTAGTGCCGCCAAATTTTCAACGCGTGTACCACTGCGGCTAGTTCTAGGTCATGTGTAGGATAGTTCTTCTCGTGCTTCCGGAGCTTCCGGGATGCATAAGCCACGACATGCCCTTCTTGCATGAGAACACATCCCAACCCGTTTCCAGAGGCATCGCAGTACACCGTAAAGTTCTTCTGCATATCTGGCATAACTAGCACTGGGGCCGTTGTCAATCTTTTCTTTAACTCCTGAAAACTCTTCTCGCACTGCGGCGTCCATGTGAATGTGATTCCCTTCTCCAACAGTTTGGTGAGGGGTCTCGAGATCTTAGAGAATCACTCAATAAACCGTCGATAGTATCCAACCAATCCCAAGAAGCTTCGAACTTCCCCGACATTTTCAAGGGTCTTTCACTTCTGTATATCCTCGATTTTGGCGGGATCTACGGAGATTCCTCCCTCCGAGATTATATGTCCTAAGAAGGGAACTCTCTTCAGCCAAACTCACACTTGCTCAACTTGGCATATAGTTGGTGTTCTCTCAGCTTCTGCAACACCAACCTTAGATGTTTCTCATGTTCCTCTTCATCCTTGGAGAAGACGAGAATGTCATCTATGAAAACCACCACAAATTTGTCCAGATATTCCATGAACACCTTGTTCATGAGATACATGAAGTATGCCGGGGCATTAGTTAGCCCGAAAGGCATGACAGTGTATTCATACAGTCCATAGCGAGATACGAAAGCTGTCTTTGGAATATCAGTTTGCCTTATCTTAAGTTGGTGGTATCCCGACCTGAGATCAATTTTCGAGAACACACAAGCTCCCCTCAACTGATCAAACAAGTCTTCAATACGGGGTAATGTGTACTTGTTATTGATGGTTACTTCATTCAAGGCACGGTAGTCTACGCACAACCTTTGGGTTCCGTCCTTCTTGGGCACAAATATCACTGGAGCTCCCCATGGTGAGGAACTAGGACGAATATACCCCTTCTCCGTCAGTTCTCTAAAATGATCCTTGAGTTCTCCCAGCTGCTTGGAGTCCATCCGATAAGGTCTCTTGTATATCGGGGCTGTTCCAGGCACTAGCTCAATTGCAAATTCCACTTCACGATCAGGAGGCATACCTGGCAACACCTCCGGAAAAACATCTGGATATTCCCTGATGGTCCTGATCTCCTCCACTTTCACCTCCACTTGATTTAATTTAATGTCCCTCCTAGGCTCTTGTATTGTTATGAACTTCACTCTTGTGCCACTAGGGTGAGTTAGTTCCACCGTTCTGGTCGAACAATGGATGATTCCCTTATGTTTGGTCAACCAATCCATACCCAAAATAATATCTATCCCTTGTGAATCTATCACTATGAAGCTAGCAGTAAATACTACCCCATTAATGTGTAGGTTCACCTTGGGACACACTTGTCTTGTCCTTATTTCTCCACCTGGAGAGTTTACTGCTAGCATATGGTTCATTTGTGTTGTTGCTAGATCATGCTTCTTAACAAACCCTTGGGCAATAAACGAGTGGGTAGCACCAGAATCAAACAACAGGGTTGCAATGTGTAAATTGGCAGGAAACTTACCAACTACCATGTCAGGTGCCTCTTGCGCTTCCTCCATGGTGACGTGGTTCACCCGTCCTCTCATTACATTCTGCTGTTGTGGCTGCGCGGGCTTCTTCTTTGGGCACTTATGGGCGTAGTGCCCCACTTCACCACAGTTAAAACATTGCACCCCAACCTTAGGTGCCTGGCCTTTGTTGTCTTGGGGTTGGTTTGGAGGTCCTTGTACTGCTGGTCGAGGTGGATATGCGGGGCGAGGCTGCTGTACAAACTGACGTTGTGGCTGTGCTGTTGCTGCCGGAGGCCTGTAGTTCGGGTTGTACCCTCTTGGTGCTGAGTAGGGTACCGCAGCACGGTTCGTCTGCCCTGCGGGTTGCTGCATCAGACGTGGGCGGGTGTTGCTCCCGGAGGCTTGGTGTGACCACACGGCCTTCCTCTTGTTCTCATTTTCCAAGGCCTTCAGCTTCCTTTCTACCACAAATGCTCTGTCCACCATCTTTTGGAAGCTTTCATACTCGTTGGAGGACATTGCACACTGCATTTCTGCGGTAAGTCCTTCCACGAAACAATCATGTTTCTGCTCATCAGTCTCTATGTCCCGTGGGGCATAACGGGAGAGTTGAGTAAATTTAGTGAGGTATTCCCTCACAGTCATGTTTCCTTGCTGCAGCCCCAAGAACTCCTTCCTCTTGTTTTTGAGTTCACTCCTTGGTATGTAATGGTTGCGGAAGCTACGCTTGAACTCCTCCCAAGTGATGTTCTCAGGGTCATGATGGGCGGCCACGTAAGCGGTCCACCAATCAGAAGCAGGTCCATGCAATTGATGAGAGGCAAACAGCAACCTCTCATACCCTTGGCACTGTATGATCCTCATCTTGCTCTCAATGGTCTTTAGCCAGTCATCTGCCTCCAGAGGTTCAGCAGCACTTGCAAACTTCGGAGGTTGAGTTCCTAGAAACTCACTCAACCTTGGTTGGCGTGGTGCAGCTTGTGGAGGTGGAACTTGATGCAAGTTGGCCACCACTTGATTCAGGTTCTGGATGAGCTGATTTTGATTTTCAAGCATTTGGTGGATGGGATCAACTCTCTCACGGCGTCCACCCCTGTCTTGGCTCCCAGAAAGATGAGGGTTGCAGGACTCATCGTTGTTGTTGGCGGGTTTGGCAGCACGACCCTTTCCTCTTCCGGCCATCTAGCATGATCAACCAAATGTTAGTTTAAGGCATTGCGTATTATCTTACTTCTTTCACTTTTTTTACTTCGAAGTGTTGAGGCTTTGTTATACTTTCTGATGGTTCATGTCTCATACAAAAATAAATGCACTATTATTTCATGTGGGTTCACACACCAAAGCAAAACAATCTGAAGACGAGGCTGTGGACAATTGCTCATGGCTTCCACAACTCACGTCACACACCAAGCATTAACACACCATTAACTAAGATAACGACTTGACTACTCGACATCCTGTTAAACTAAGGGAAGGACTCTACACTACTCGTATCACTGAGCTGGCTCCTCGGGATCCTCCTCATTATTGCGGCTGCCTTCTGACTCCGCTTTGGGTGGGGAAGCTGCTGGTGGAGAAGTGCGACGACGCCTGATCGCCCGGCGATCTGGGGAGTCAGGAGTCCATGTGTCATTCACGGTGACACACAGTTCATTCCCATCTCCTCTCTCTCTCGCCCTCAAGCAGGCTCGAAGCAACGCCTCGGTTTCCTTCAGGGTGTCACGAACATCCTGAAGCTCCTGCTGACACTCCTGCAGTCGAGTGCTAAGCATAGCAGCATCCTCCAAGCACAAGTCCATGTGCTCATGGGAAGTCCCCTGCTGCACTGGCGGGTACTTGTACTCCGTTGTACCGCTCTCACGCTGGAGGACATACATGTACTCAGTCCTATCCAGGTGTCGACAATAGATGTGACTCTGGCAGGTGATGGCCTCCCAGGTGACATCCTTCTCCGCATCGACCTGTGTCGCTCGACAAGCTAGAGAGCGGTGGATCTTAAGCAGCTGATTTTCATGGATAATCCTCATCTCTGAACTCCATTCTTCCCGCTTCTCCCGGATGGTCCTGGTGGAGCTATAGTGTATGATTAGCTTGCCCGTATTGCCGGCGGCTTGGAGCATACGTCGAAGACGGCGCAACAAGCCTCCTACTGCCAATCCGTAGGAAAGGTACGTCACCGGATGGCTCTCCTCTCTTTGGGCAAGGGCAACTACGGGAACTCTCCCTCCTGTGGACTTGCGGGCGGTGCGAATCATGCGAACCATCTAAAACAGAAAGCATTTAAACTTAGGTTAGATAAACTTTTAAACAAAAATCCTATTTTGAATGTAAGTTGGGGTAAGATGAAGAAAGTGACTCCATTAAATAATACATTTCAACACACACCTTGTAAAATAGTTTTTAAGAAAATAGGGCCCTTAAATACGTCCATTGCTACCTAGGTTCACGTTCCTACGGGCAACCTTGGCTCTGATACCACTTCTGCCACACCCGGTTTTTCCGAAGATAAACCAAGTGAATATCACACGTATGCCAGGATCATTTTCTCATACATGTGATGACAAATAGTGAAGCATCATTTATTACAAGCCAGGTGTCGAATATAAATAAGTCTTACATAGCATATGCCTCGATGGACAATAATAAGTTCATAAAATAGCACCGGAATAATTATTCTCGTGGGCTCCGTCACACGCGTTGCCCGGGAGACTCCATGAACCTAGAAAACCTTCTTTGGGTCCAACAAATATGCAAGGTTGAGTACTGATGGTACTCAGCAAGTGTGGGAAAGTTATGTCATGCATGGCTAGAACAAGGGGAGGTTGAACTCATGGTTAAAGCGCTACGCAATTGATACCTATCACCTTAGCTTATTAAGCACCTACATTACTACACAGGTGAAATGGTCCCAATTTCCCATCCCATCATCATAATCAAATAACCATAACATCATTTCCAATGTTAAGCTCCCCGCTTAACGCCCACAACTTCCAAAGCCATCATCCTCTAATCATGAATAAGTCCAAGCCGCTCTTGACCGTGAGCACGGCTGTCATGACAGTTTTGACTCTGCAGAGTTTGCACCACTGTACCCACATGTAGTGATTTCATCCCCCGTTGCCGGGTAGACTAAAAGAACCTCCATTATTCCAGTGGCCACAAACCACATTCACACTGCCCAGGTGTGTAGCCAGGACATCACTACGAAGCCCTTACAAAGGGATTCCCGACGAGCGTGGGTCCACTGAGGTTTCACCCCTAACAGCATACAAGAGGCTCCAACCCCGCTGCAGTGGCCCCCTCTTGAGCCTTGCGGTTCATATGGTAGTCCAGCTGACACCTATTCCCCGCACCATCCAACACACCCATACTACGCCGGGGATACACCTAATTAATGGGCCAAGCTGCCCCATCTTAGCATGTGGTTGGCACAGTAAAGCCATGTTACATGCTCCATGAACCGGTCCTTAGGATCCAGGCAAGTACTAAACACAAACCCGAGTCTCGTGCACCTAGCACCAACCAAAACATCCAACTTGCCTTGATCCCTACCTCTACATAACTCATAATATATCATTCAAGAGTATGGTAAAAATAAACTGATGATCCCATATCCCAAATATCCCATTCTAAGCATGGCTAAGCATATGCATAATAATAAATGACATGATAAAATAAATCCCAACCCAAGCTACAAGGAAACAAGGTAATGCAATTCTAGGAAAACTTCCTAGCATGGGTTTCATATTTCATTTGACAATGCCAATAATTCTATCTACACATCCTAGCATAGGATCAAAGTGGTCAAGGACACTTGCCTCCTTCCTGCTGCTCTTTGAATGAGTAGTCCCGATCTTGGAATGGAAGAACTTGCTCTGGAGCAGGTTCTACATCATACCATCACACATAGCAAAAAAAACAACAATCCATAAGACATAATTCACACTTCCACTTCATACAAACCACACATTCACATGTATAAAAGTCATTCACAAATTCTATGTGTTGTGGTTACTCTATGTGTGTTGATCTTTGGCTTACATGCACTTTCAACCATGTGTATATGATTCCTACTTTTGTATTCACATTTATTCTTGCATACTATATATATGAGTTTCCAATTTAAATAAATTCCTTATATTCAATTACTACACCTTTTAGCTATCAAGTATGCATGAAAGGTATTTTCCTACTCCATATGTGTCTTCAGAACTTCTACCAACCCTAAACTGAATTCTTTGGATTTTGGAATCTTCATTTATCATTTTTTAATTATTTATACCTAGCTTGCTATATTTTCAAATTTACTTCCTATGCCTAAATGTGTACTTTATCATGAAAATAGTAAGACACATCATCTAAAAAGAATAGGATCTGACCCAAAATAGTTAATAATATATTTTTGATCTTTTCCTCTGATGTAAACTATTTTACATTTATTTTTCTAATTTTTAGAATTATTCTCTACTTAAAAATGTGTCCCTCTAACTAATAAATGTGAATAATCAATTAAACAGATTCATTTCAGCCAAAAATCTTTTTTTATCTCACTCTAAGTACTTGGAAAGTTTTTTTTAATTTGAATTTGACAATATGTTTGTCCCACCTTTTAAATTTTAAATACTAACCACATATTCAATTTCCTAAATTTAATATCAAATAGGGTTAAAAAGGTAAACTCACCCCACTACAGGGTCTATAATATTATTTTAAGAATTTTCAGGGGTCTAGCTACACATAACGGAGGGGTTTTTCCTAATTTTTATTAAGTCCAGGGGCTAAAACTGATTTTTAAATGAATTTACATGATTTTCTGAAGTTCCAGGGGCTAGATCAGAAGTTTCCGGGGCTAGCTCTTATTTCCCGAGAACCCCAGGGGGTAGCGCGTTAGAATTCCAGTCTTTATAACGCGCGGCTGACCTTGACCGTCCCATTTAAAACAGACGGCTGAGATTATAACATCGAACTGGTACCCGGGGATTTAAACTCTACCGTGCGATTTTAAAATAAACGGCGCACAAGCGGCCACGTCGCTCTAATCGAGCGCGGGCGGCGCTGCCCGGCGGCGCACGGCAGCGGGAGGCGGCGATCTCGCCGGAGAGTTTCGGATCTTTGTAAATTCTTCCTAGAACTGTGATTTTATGGCATAGATCGGTAGAGGGGAGGTCGGGGATCTCACCTCGGGGGTTTTCTTGAGCTCGGAGGTCCCGAAAAGCGATCGGCGACAAGGTCCGAGGTGAATTCACGGCGAGGCTCGTCGGCGCTGTGTTTGAACCGCAAGTCACCGAGTTTTCTGCACCTGCAAGGTTCCCCGGAGGCGGTGGATCAAGACCAGCGAGTTAGATCGGAATTCCCGAGCGTAGATCGGCTAGAATTCGCCGGAGGGGCTCGGGTTCTCACCGGAGAGAAAATCGGCAGATCGTGGGGAAAACGGGACGATGCCGGGGTTTTTATAGACGGGGAAAGGGCGGCGTTCGGTTGTGATCGAGTTTGTGTCGCCCACGAATGAAATTCGGCTGGGATACGCAGGAATCCGGGTCGGTTTTGATTCGGGGTGAGAGAGTCCGGCCGAGCGCGGGCGCGAGCGCGAGGAAGAAGAAAGACTGGCGGGCCCCACATGTCAGTGGGAAGAAGGGGGCGCGCGCGACTGCGGGCTGGCACAGGATCGGTGGGCCGGCTGGTGGGTTTCGGCCCACTGGCCGGTTTTTTTCTGTTTTCCTTTTTCTTTTTCTATTTCTTTTCTGTTTTGAGTTTAATTTGAATTCCAGTTTGAATTTGAATTTTTGCAATACATGCAACACGTCCAAAAATTTTTAAATTCCCCTCTTAACAGGATTTTGGGGTGTTACATTCAACAGGGCCGCACACAGCTCAGTGCTCAACCGACACGAGCAGAGCTACGGCTCGCAGGCCCCCAAAGTCCTGCTGCCCCTAACCTCTACTTGGTCTCAAATTCAAGTCATATGTCTCATGATTCTTCTCAATACGCGAGTTGTGGACCTCTAAGCCTATCCTCGCGAGTAGTTCCGCCTACTCAACTTGTATCGAATCCTATACCATTTTGAGCATAGCAATGGCACTCAAAGTTCATAACCTAGACTCAAACTCACTGGGTTTCATGGCTATGCAATCGGGTTTTCATTGAAAGACTTAATGCACACATAAGTCACTTATATAGTAAGTGCAAAATGTAAAACTTTATAAAAATCTGGTTAATGCAAACCGGAGCTCACATTGCTGCGAGTCGTCGACTAAATTCTCCTCCGGAGGTATACAATCAAGAACCTCCTGGGCTTGTTCGATCTGTACAAATAAATGTATAAAAAGCCATTATTAGTGCTTCTAAGGATTTCTAGGGATTTTCATAAACCCAATCTATACATTCCGGAAACTATAAATTATAATGGTTAAAATGGAATTAGTTTCATGTCAATTGAAAAATTCTGGAGAAAATTATTGGCTAAATAAGATTTTAGAAAATTCTTAAAATGTTTCTGGACATTTTCTATTTTCTCAGGGGCAGTTCATTTAATCACACAATTAAGTGGACTTAATGAACTGATATGGATCTGAAATTTGGCATGTGACTCAATGATATTAAAAGGATTATCCAGACCCAATTTTAGAATTTTCCCCAAAGTTTATATCCAGTTAAAATTCCCAACAGTTTAAATTAAGGGATTTAATTCTGTAAAAATAAGGACTTTCAAGGAATGAAATTAGTACTGTGAAATAGTACTCAGAGAGATGAATCTAACAAAATTTGTTTGACCAAATTTGGACATTCCTACAGAAAGTTATGTGTGTTTAAAGTTTGGAGGTAAATCTGCAAAAGAAAAAGAGAAAAGTTTAAACTTCTGCCAGCGGGACCCACTGACCAGAAGATTCATCTTCCTCCCGCCGAGGCCAGGGTGCGCGCCGGACAGTGGCAGTGGCGTGACCTGTTCTCAGCCATTTATAGCTAATTCTCGAAGCGGTTTTCTCCTACATGCTCCTTGGATCACGACCCAACCGCTGGGCAACCCCTCGGAGCCCGACATTGCTGGAAAAATGGTCGACGACAGCTTTGAGATCGGCGCCGATGATGAACACGCGACATAGAGCCTAAACCGACAAGGGAAAGGGCCGCAAAGCACCACTTGGGTGTGGGGAAGCTGATCCTACACTTCGCTCGAGCTGAAACCGCTGGGAAAGTAGACCTCACCGACGACCCGACGTGTTTGAGCCGGGTGCGACGAAATCACAACGTACAGCTTGAAGAATGGATGGTTTCTTGTGGGGATGGTCCTAGGTGATTGTGAGGAACCCTAGTTGCTATGTCTAGACCAGAATTGTGGATGATCCATCGGTTGTGATGAATTTCCCGATTTGCTTTCTATCGGTTCTACACTACACCGATGCAAGAAATTGAATTCCGGCTCACCGGTGTCGAGAGAGGTCAAGAGGGTCTAGGATTAGGAACTAGAGTCATTTGGTAACCTCTGTGCTCGTTTGGTCAGGCCAGAAATGTTGTGGTTTGGCCGAGCGATAAATCGTCGTGTTGGCACCTTTGCTCGGAACCAAGGAAGAGAAACGCTGTGGCACCGCTCAAAGAAGGCCGGGAATACTCCGTGGATGCGTCGAGGACGTCGAGGGAGTGTGGGCGATCCTGTCTCCGGCCTTAGTTTGGCATGACAAGCTCAGGAGCGGCTGGTCGATACTGAGGTGGTGGCGCACAAAAGCGGCGATGGTGGCGGCGGTTTTTCTGTGCGAGGGAAGCAAAGAGCACGTGGAACGATCCTTTGGGCGCCTCGGGCGTGAGGATAAGAAGACCTGGAAGCTGATTGGCGGTAGGAATTGGGGAGAGGTAGTGGCAGCAGCTCCTCACCGTGGAGACTGCGCAAGTGACCCGAAGAACCGAGCAGCTCGGTGTAGAGTCGGTTCACTTTTCTTCTGTGGCTGAGAGAGGGGCACCACAACTCCAAGCTGTCCTCTGAAATTGAATTCTTCACTGTTGTAAAATTTTGTGACCCACTGCCCTTTAAATTTTATCAAACCACAAAATGGACATTTGGTTTTGAAGTAATCAAAGTGTAGAAGTGGTTTGGATGAATTTGCATCAAACATGCAATCTGAAATTCAAATCCAGTTTTGAATTTTTAACTTTAGATACAGTCAAGATTAACCCAAAATGAGATGAAACTTGGTGGAGTAGCTCATAAAAGTGTGCTGAATTTAAATATGAATCTACCTTTTGAATCCATGTGATAAAAATAGTTTGAATTTGAATCTGAATTGAAACTATCCCTTTGAATAATTGTATTTGAAAAGTACCCCAAACATGTTTGGATCTGCATGAAACTTGGCATGAGCATTCCTAAGAATCTTTTGGACGTAATAATGAGCTCATCCTCTAAAGATTACATTTTGGAATTCTCACTTTTAGATTATGTGACTTCATCCTCTAATTATCCTATTGATGGTGGTTACTTGATCTTCAATCATGTTCATGTGATTGCTACAAAGTGAGCTGGGGTGTATGAGGTTATGAACATGTTAGCAAGCCAAAAACTTGGTCCTTTACAATCGCAGGCGGCCTTGGAGGCCGCCAAGAAGCGAAAGAGGGACGAGGCCAAGATTTGTCAGATCTAACGCGAGAAGCGGAGGCGTGCGGCACGTGCAGCCGGTGAGTCTACCCTCAAGTAATCATCGGAGAATGACACCAGGTCTGAGGAGAGCAGGTGTGGCCCGGCTGAGGCTCCCGCCCCTGCGGCTCAAGGTGTGGCGGAGTGGGCGTCCGAGACCACTTGTGAACAGGGGCCAAAGGGGAGGGCGAATGCCGAACCCACCGAGCGTCCCTGAATGGGCCATGATGTCGGCCTTTTGGGGACCCGGGTGCTGGGTGCTCGGATTGTTGGATGGCCTTGCCCTTCGGCGAGGGGTCACGGCAGACGGGCGATGGTGCGTTGGAGGGAGGTCAATCAAGCGCCGATCCCAGACCGATGGCTCTCGTCGAGCATGGCTCCACGTCCTTCGGCGCTCGAAGAACGAAAGCTCAGGTCGTTCCGACTCCCGTCATTGCAGCTGCGGCAACTCCGGCCAATGTTCCGCCGCCTGCCTCTCCCCGTTCCCCCGATAGCGCGTCTTCAACGTGTAGGTCGTGCGCCATTCTTCGGCAGTGGGAGAGGTATATTCCTTTCCCACCTGCTGCATTGAATTCTTATTGACTGGGCTTTCAGACCTGCACCCTTGTGCTGGAGACCCGTTCCCGCGCTGGAGGTTCTCCGAGCGCCGTGGCCCCAGCTGAGGACCCAGGAAGGAGGCCTGCCGTGCCGGCGACTGAGTTAGCAAGAGAGAGATTTGTCCCGCCTATGTTCCACCGACTGCTCCAGGTCCCTCTGTCACGGGAGTTGAAGTGGTGGCCGTGGGCATCGTTCCCCGGTTCCCAATGCCAGAGCGCTTGCCGCCCTGGGTGCAGGGGCCGCCGGGGCCAAAACCAGTGGTGTCTCGGGGCTGGATGAGCTGAGGCGTCCAGTCGAGTCTTTTGGCGGAGTGCGGTCGTCTGGACGCCGTGCTCGGGCAATTGCGAGAAGTGCCCTCAAGTGGTCTGGTGAGCCTTTTTCTCCTCTCCTTATCGTCACAGGATCTTGGGTTTTGATGAAGGGTTTTCCCTTGTCGGCAGGAACTGGTTTTCTGAGCTTCTAAAGGCTCTCGGCATCTTCGCGAGAGCGGGGATCATCGTTGCTGCATGGAGGCTGAGCTAGCAGAGGTGTGGGCGGAGCTCGAGAGCGCCCGGGCCGTTGTGGAGCGAGCAGCTTGGGCAGCGGCGGCCACGATTGAGGGGGTGGCGTCGTAGTCTGCGGAGCTCGCCCGCCTTCATGCGGTCGCCGAGAGAGTGTGAGGCGCCGTGGCTCAGGCTGCGGAGGAGCTGGCGGCCCACAACCAGGAGATCTTGGAAGCCCTGGTCGTTGTGGAGAAGATGAGGGACCAAATCACGGGTTAGTCCTTTCTTCTTTGTCTTATTTTTGGCTTCATGCATTTGAGCCGCTCTGAAATCCTTGCGTTGTGTCTTGCTGTAGAAACGTGAGGGCGCATCACCATTGCTGGAGACTTGACTGAAGCTCGGGGGGCGGACATCGAGAATCTTCATTCTTGTCTCTCCGAGAAGCGAACA
Organism: Neostapfia colusana; assembly: GCA_030760725.1. Taxonomy (NCBI): domain Eukaryota; kingdom Viridiplantae; phylum Streptophyta; class Magnoliopsida; order Poales; family Poaceae; genus Neostapfia; species Neostapfia colusana. The sequence goes on from JASWHV010000011.1 coordinate 27,924,263, forward strand.
CTGGAGAAGACTCTGCACCTGGTGGCAGCATGTTGTGATCGGATGCTGGGTCCGATGTTGGCTATTACTTTGGCGGGCCTCGCTACCCCGGAGTCGCGGCTTCGGCAAATTACCCAGCGCTTCATGGCACTTCTGTCAGAGCTCGCCAGCCTTTGTGGCGCCGAGCGGTCAATATGTGGCTCCGGGACCAGTCTGGAGTCGGGCGCTCTGGTCGGCTGGTGAAGGCGCTCGGCGAATTGGACGGTCGGTGATGGGATGTCGGGGAAGCCGAGGTATTCTGCGGGGCTCGAGTGGCACTAGGAGTCGTGCTGTGTCACTACCCCGCCCTAGATCTTCATCTTCTATGCGGCTTTCGCGAGCCGGCAGCGGATCCCGAAGGGGCTAGGGATGCGGTTACTCCGACTGCGCTCTCATTGGCCGAGCTCGTCCGAGATGAGATGATGAAGGATGAGGCGGACCAGAAGCGAAGGAGGAGTGGTCCCTCTTCGTAGTTAGGGTTCCTCCTCGGGTTTTTGTTTTACTTTTGTAATTTTTGTGGAACACTAGCTCTCCATTTGTGGAATGAAAAAAAAAAGATTTTGGTATCTTGGTTCTGTTTGGATCTCTAGTGGATGGGTAGCCCCTGAGCACCGTGTGAAGGTTGGTCCGCTCCTCCCGTCAAGCGGTGCTTCTTCATATGTATATTTCTTTTTTGTCGATTGGTCGGTCGACCCGTTTGTCATCAGCCGGGGGTGCCGAAGCCATCTACGGGGCTTGGATGGCGCTGGGTGTGGTGCAATTGCACTTACTTGGGGTCGACCTTTGGGCTGTTTGGAAATGGCTTTGCGATCGGCCCCTCCAATGCGGAGCTGAGGTATCTCCTTAGACTGGTCATGTTGGTGGGACAGGTTATCTTCCATCGCGCCTCGTTTGGACCATGGCTACGCTCTAGGTTGTCGTTGTCCCTCGGCCGTAGGTCACGTGGCGTGGCTTGGGAAGAAAAAAGGGGTCGTGAACTTTGTCCGTTATGCCTTGTTTGGACCATGGCTATGCTTTGGGTTGTCGTTATCCCTTGGCCATAGGTCACATGGCTTGGCTTGGGTAGAAAAGGGGTCGGGCACCTTGTCCGTTACGCCTCATTTGGACCATGGCTAAGCTTTAGGTTGTCATTGTCCCTTGGCCATAGGTCGTGCAGCTTGGCTTGGGAAGAATAGGGCCCAGGCACTTTTTCCGTTATGCCTCGCTTGGATCATGGTTACGCTCTGGGTTGTCGTTCTCCCTTGTCCATGGGTCGCGCGGCTGCAGACTTGATAGGGTCAGATCTCCTGACGCGATTCTTCGGGTCTCACACATATTTTGCCAAAAAATGCCCCCTTCGTCCCGTTTGGACCGTGGCCTCGTTTAGGGTTTTCGTTGTCCCTTAGCCGTGGTTCGTGCGACTTGAGGGAGAACCAACTGTCTTAATGTGAGCCACCAAGGCTTTGCACGCAGGGGTTGTGTGGTGCTGGAGGTCGGGTCCGGTTCTGTTGTGAGGGGGAAAGATGTTGGATCGCAAAGAGCTCGGAATGCAAAAGATAGATAAGCCTTGGCATCTATATATTAACTCGGCCCAACTTGGGGGATTTTCATGTACAATTTTAGTGGCGACTAGACTATGCTTCCGAGGTGAGCGGCACCCCTCTTTAGCTGTTGGGCATTGTGGATGTCGTCCGCGCCTTCTTTGTCGAGCCCCTAGGGTGAATTTCAACCATCCTCGGGTCCTTGGGTAATCGATTGAGGATAGGTCAGGAGGGGTTCTTGCTGTTGCTCGATGAGCCGAGCTGGGTGTTGCTGCTGCGGCCGGCGCTGCAGCCTGTTTGCAACAATGTTGCTCACACAGCAGGGCGTGCAAGGACTTCTCCTCCACCGTGATGATTCCCCTGGGGCCGGGCATCTTCAACTTGAGGTATGTGTAGTTTAGGGTGGCCAGAAACTTCGCGTAAGCTGGCCTTCCCAGGATGGCATGATAAGTACCATCGAAATCGGGGACCTCGAAGGCAAGGGTCTCCGTGCGGAAGTTGGACTTGTCCCCAAAAGTGACGGGGAGGTCAATCTTCCCCAACGGCACTACTTGTTGGCCGGGGATGAACCCGTTGAAGGGGGCTTGGGTCGGAGGAGGCTCGTACACGCGATCCCCATGTCGTCGAGGGTCCCAACATAAAGTATGTTGAGACCACTTCCTCCGTCTATCAGAACCCTGGTCAGGCGCTTTGGGCTTATGACCATGTAACAACCAGGGGGAACTGTCCAGGTTGTGGAATGAGGTCGGGGTGGTACGATCGGTCAAAATTGACCGCCGCTTCAAACCACCGTACATGATGGTGGAAGAGCCGATACTGACCTCTCGGGTTGTCAGCTTCTGCCTGCGGCAGCTCTAGTAGGCTTGATTCCCTCCAAAGATCATGAGGCAGAACTTCGGCGTGGAGAACCTTGGCTCACAGATCTCGAGACTCATCTAGCCGGGCCCCTTGCTCTTTTGTCTCGCGAAGCAACTGTCTCCGTGCAGACAAAGTGTTTCAGCTGGGTGCAGTGTTTGAGGGCATGCCTTACCGGATAGGTATGGTTGGTGCACAACTTCTCAAGGAGCTTCTCGAATAATTCTGCCCCGTGGCTGGTCTCTTGCCTATGCGTCATTTAATGGCCGCGACGATGTCCAAACAGCTGTTTTTCGGGTATGGACGCTGGCCGCCATTCGTTTTCCTCCTCTTGCCGCCTTTGTGGGGCGGCTCGTTGCTCCCCACGTCAGGGTTCTCCGGCTTTTGCTTGATGAAGATGACCCCGACCGCCTCTCGGCGGAGGCGTGGTTCGAGGAGGTCTCTCATGCTTCTTGGCTTGATGCAGCCAAGATTGTGTAGGAGGGACTTGCAGGTCGTCCCTGTTAGGAAGGCCACGATGACATCAGCATCAACAACAATGGGGAGCTCATTGCACTTCTTCGAGAAGCGCCAGATGTACTGCCGCAGGGTCTTGTCCGGCCTCTACCGGCAACCCTTGATGCCCCAGGAGTTGCCGGGACACGAGTAGGATCCCTGGAAGTTGCCGACGAATATTTCCCTAAGGTCGGACCAGTTTGGGATGCTGTTGGGGGGAAGGTATTAGAGCCACGCGCGCGCTGGCTCGGCTAGATATATGGGGAGGTATTGGATGATGAAGTCATCATCCTCCACTCTGCCAGCTCAACAGGCGAGGCGGTAGTCCTCCAACCACACGCTGGGGTTGGTCTCCTCGTCGTACTTCCTGATGTTGGCCGGGGCCACAAATCTTTGCGGGAAGGGTGTGCCGTGTATCCACTTTCTGAAGGCTTTGGGGCCTGGGGGACCGGGGCTCAGGCTCCATCCTCTTCCCGGGCCGTGGTGGCTGGCATGGCGAGGCCGCTGGGGCCGAGAGTGGGAAGGTGAACCCGAGGGGCCTTCCTTGGTTCGCCGCCTGGCTTTTAGAGTCCGGCAGAGGTCGCAGGCCCCCATTTGCTCGTGTGCCGAGTTATGCGAGGGGGTTGACTGTGAGGGCCACCCCCTCGCCGGGGTCATGCCGCTCGCCTGGGAATCACATTGGGTGGTGCGGTGCGATGCGGCACCCAACAGCACACATATAAGGAACTCATATCACATAAAACAAATGCAGAATCTTACAAGTATACTTTGTAAATAATTTACATCGAATAACTACAGAGGAAGACTATATTCATTTCACGTTCATATCTAACTAAGCACCCTAGAAGACGTCCAGCCCGCGGACTCTTCTCGCTAGCAACACAAAGACATACGGTAGCGTCTGGGATCTCCATGTGTTAAACAACTTGGATGTCTCTGAGTCTCACCGGATAACCTCGTCATGAGCATTGATGTTAACATGCAAAACCACTCATATAGCAAGCGTGAGCACATACGCTCAGCAAGGCTGGTCCGTCTCCTCTGAACAAGTAACTCTACATGCACAAAGGATTGAAACATGGTAGCTGAATTTGCATAAAGGACTCACCTACAGTTGATACTTAACTTTCAGATTTTAAACCCTCATTTTAAAGACCTTGAACCGAGCAGCATCGCAACTCCACAATCAAACAAGAAACGCTTTGTTACTGTAAAAGTCCCAAAAATGTATATGAATAAAACCGAGGTTTGAATTCATATGTGTGGCAAATTTATGAAAAACTGGACTTGCTAAAACTTTTCTTCATGCAAAGTGCTACATGGGTGTTTATTCAAAAAGAGGCTCACATTTTCATTTGAAGGTGTTGAAGTATTAAACAAATCAGATTTCAAATTCAAAGTCCACACCAATTTGTGGACAAAGACTTTGAAGACTTATGCAACCTATATTTTGGAAGTGTGGAAGTTTAGGGTGGCAAACTTATCATTTAAGGGTGTGCTTAAAAAGGAACCAAATAGAGGCATTTCCAAATTCAAACAAAATTCAAATTTGCTATGCAAATTCAAACTGAATCTAAGGGAATTCAAATGCTAGCCCACTTTTCAAATTCAAACCCTTTGAATGGAAGAGATGAACATGAGAATATATTTTTGGGAGGAAATTTGGGGTGGACCCCACATGTAATTGAGCTAAATTAGTGACTTGCACACAAAGCAATTGAGGAGATGAGTCTCTGTTTCTCCACTTCAACGGGGGGGGGGGGGGGGGGGGGGGGGGATGGGGGGCTGCACCCGAGCGTCACCGTGGCTACGCACTGCCACCTCCTGCTCATCTCTCTCGCGCTGGCACTGTGAGTGGGTTTCCTCGGCGTGATTCTCTGTACACTGACCGAGCCAAAACGATCTTCGTTACCTCCTCACGAACAGCACATGAACAGAGCCTCCTCAACCCGCCGCTCCTTGGTGATCTTCCGGGAAGCCGAAAAACTCGCTCCTCCTTCCACCCCCAGCTACTAGAGAGCAACACGAGCCCAGTTTCCACTTCCCCGACGCACAAACCGCTGAGCTCCGGCCTCCCTTGCCCTAAAAACAACTCCTCCGCAGCGACCTAAAACAAAGCGGCGGTCGGCTTCACATGGACAGCTCTCTACAAGAACTTTCATGGCCGAGCAAGGGTGGCAACGGAAGCGCACGACCACTGGGCTGCTTCCACCCGAAGCTCAAGCCAAACCATGGAGAATAGCCTGTGAATTTTGGAATTTGGTTCCGGCAGCTTCAAACCGAGTGTCCAGTAATTATATCCAAAATTCTCACTTGTCAATCCCTTTGTCGATCATCAAACTTTGCACACACGAGCCGTACTAGCCGGCGATCATTTCTCCTTTAGCAACCCTATCATGAAATCACCTCGGAGAAGAGGATTTTGAGGTCCTCCGAGCGTGTTCTTGGCAGAACTAATCGGGCGCACGTTGGAACCTCTTTTTCCACCATTCCTTAGCTAGTTTGAGGCCATGTAGGTCTGCCCTAAGCGTCCAGGGTGCTTTAGCGCGGGTTGGTTGGGTGTTTAGCGGTCTAGGAAGGTCGGCCGACGGTGCCGAAAGCTTCCTGTAGCCGCCGCACGTCGCTGGGGTATTTCCAGTCACCGGCAGCCCTAGCAAGTTTCACCAGCGTGTCCCCCGGCGGCCAAAACACCCTAGCGGCGAGCCCCAGCCCGGGCGGCAGCCAGAAACGCCGGTCCGGCGAGCTGCAGATTGCTCCGGCGAGAGGGAGGCGGCGCGCGCGCGAAAGAAGCAGCGGGAGGAAGAAGGAAGCGTGGGCCCCAGCTGTCAGCGACTCGATTTTTAAATCTGTGATCAGCTGTGGCTCGGGGATCCTTTGTGGCTGCGCGCAAAAATGCTGTGGCCCCGGTGTGGCTTCGATTCCATTGGCTGAGGTTTAAACACGTGGGCCCAGTTGAATTTCAATAGGAAAACAATTCCAGAGATTGTTCCAACTTTGGAAAATCATATCTCTGTGTAGAAACCTCCAAATTGAGTGATTCAAATTGGGTTGGATTCATTTTGAAACGATCTATCAAAATATGAACTCCAATTTGTATGAAAGTCAATATTAAATTCCATAAAATTCTTTGAAGGTTTTTTTAAAAAAGAATTATTGAGGGAGTTTGGTTCATCCAAAAATCCTCAAATTTTGCCAGAATATTCTGTAGCATATTGTTGACCTTCTAGCAAATCTTCAGCTTATTTGAAGATCATTTGTGTAGGAATTTGCTAAATACGAACTGCTGTGTTCATAAGAGTCCAGAAACATTTTTAGAAATTGTTGCCACTTGTAAAATCTATTCTAGGCAATTCATAGCTACAAAAATCATGCGAAAATTTAGGCAAGCTCTCTAAGTCCTACTTGAAATTTTAGTTTACTGGATTGGGCATGAAAAGGCACATTAACCCAGAATTAATTCTTTTGAGTAGAATTGCTTAAGGAATTGTTCTGGAGGAACTACTCAAGGAAAAGGTCTAAATTTTGGACCAAATGACTCTCATGTGACAAGGAACTCACTTGTAAATTATCAGCTCATGTTGAGTCCTAGAAATCCCTGTCCTTGTTCTACCATACCTATGTATGTGGGAAAATACATAAGACTCTTGTGGGAATTATGGTAGACATAATTTGCATTCACATTAGCTGCAATTTGGCAAGCTAAATCTCTGGTTAGTATAGAACATTATGTAAAGGTTTTGAACCCATTGGAGTTCTTGTTCTTCAGTTGCATTCAATTCTTTTCAGCACACCTCTTATGGACATTAGGAATCTTAGTTAGAAACTAAAACACTAAGACAAATTTAGTTCATTCAAACTTCTTTGCACAACAGAGGAAAACCAAGCCCTTCATGGCATTTCCACACTGCCTCTGTTCTTAAAAAAATCCAATCTTTAATTCTTTCCATTGCATTCTATAAAAATTGTGCATATACATTTCAATAGGATTCACAACGAAGGGGATTCGAAGGAGCGATTCATTGAAGTGGATCAAACTCCGTAGAATCAAGGGTTGATCAGCAAGGATCACAAACTGCTGATAAACTACTACACTGTGAAACAGGCAAGCTCTGGTCTGCATTTAACAGCTTTTAAGTTTTTACTTTGTATTCACTTTCGGTTAAGATATGAAATGTGCATTAGGTCTAGTTGTTTGATACTCCTCTTGCATGACCAAATAAACCCATGGAGTATTGGGTAGGTGTCTTTACATCATGTAGAACTGCCATGCTTAAGTAAGGTTCGGTAGAAGTCGAGTGGTGAGATGCTACTCACATGATCAGGAACAACAGGGGCATACGGGATTGTGTCAGAAAATGTGTAGCAAGTTAAAGTTGAGACCAAAAGGTTGTAGGGGCAGAAGGACATAGGGCCTGGGTGCTATAGACCTGTCCGTGTCGGTCAAGGACCGATCCGTATGCAGCCCTGTTGAGAAAGTTTGAGTTGTGTACCGGACTCATGCTGGCTATATGGGACCCAGTAAACTGATGTACCTCAGGAAGTTGCGTTGAGCCTTTTCGGGTCGCCTCAGGCTAGACGGCCGATGTGCAGTATGTGGGTAACATTCTCATGGCATCTCATGTCGGTAGGTGCACCATGAGAGTGGCTACTGTATGGGGCGATTTGATCGATTCAACGGGGGTGAAACAGGGGAAAGGCTGCCACGTATGACGTCGGTGATGGTTGCTGTAGGCAACGTCGAGTACGGGCGTACGTGTCGTGTAGTCTGGGTGTTATTGATTCGAATCACCGTCGCTTGCAGAAAAGGATGGAGCATACTTGTTCTCACAGTCGTGACGTAGTAAGAACTTGCATGAGAAAGGAACTAATCATTATGATTTGAAGTTTTCATACTAGCTTTGTGATGAATCTTTTATGTATAGTTAGAGCAAACTCGATTCATTTCCACCGTGAGCAAATTGCATCGGGGGAAACCATTTCTTGTTTGATTGTGGACTCCCGATGTGTCGTGTCCAACATTATTCTTAAATTACTGCTAATAACACTTGAAAGTAAGGATTCACATTTAGGCGAGTTTATTATGCATTATGCCATCCTACTTTATGTTTATAACCTCACGTAGAGTTTCATGGCTAGGGTGACGGTTAAGTCTTGCTGAGCGTTATGCTCACGTATGCTATCTGAGTTGTTTTGCAGGATTGACTTCATTCTTATGAGAAGGGATGCCGATGAGACTTGGAAATCTCCGAGTGGTTACTCAAGGGCATCCTCGACGCTGCGGTTTGTTCTTCGTGTTGCTAGTAAGAAATGTCCGCGGGCTGGACTGTTTCTTTGATGCTAAGCTAGAAATGAGTCGTGAGAGTTGTAGTCTTCCTCTGTAGCTTATTTTGATATAAGTATTTGTAAAAATACTCTTGTACGCTTCCGCAAATGATTTATGTAATGTGATGTGTTTCCTCGACCCGTGTGCTGTTGGGTGCCGCATATCATGGCACCACCCGACGAGGTCCTGCCAGGGCCGCGTCCCCCACAGAGTGGTATCAGAGCCACGTTGGGAATAGCGCATGGATTGAGGATCATATTATGTTAAAACTTAGGATACGGTGAAATAATGGTACTAGGCCCACATAAGGACTACTATATTAGCATATTATGAAGGTGGCAACCTAACTTACTTGTTTATGTCAGAAAATCGTGCATCTCGGGACATTCTATGTATTGGGGGTGCACGTAAGCGCTGTCCACCAGTGCGCACAAGCTGAAGGGTGGAGCCCCATGGGTGGCAGGTAACCCGGCCCGCTTTAGTATCCTCTATGAATCTTCGTGTCGTTTGGGGTATTTGAGCAACGCCCTTCCCTGGCGTGCTACGGGCAAGTATGGGAGACCCCGTCACATGGTTACTAACGTGAACGCGTAGCTCAAGGCGTGTTTGTCTTGAGAACACCCGTGCGAGTGATGACGGACAGGTGTCTGAACTGTATTGGGACCGGGTTCAGTGTGCAGCCGATCCTGATGATTGAGTGTATTTTATGTAGGTAATAACCACGAAAACCATAGTATGTGTAGAACACGTTTGTGAGTGACCGTCTTAGTGCCACCTAAGAATACATATATGCCGGTGTAAGCCGGTTAGGGTTTTCTTTTGTGAGGCAACGTAGTACCGTCGTATGTCTTACGGTACATCGCCACCGTACTACACTTGATAGTCTTCTTTACTATGAAGAAATCATTCATGACTAACTTTAAAACTAAAAATGGATGTAGGAAAGCACATATTAGTTACTAAGCTTCAAAAAAGAGACTTGCTAGGCTTCTTTTGATCCAAAAACAGAGTGCACTGTTCTGGCAGAATTTTTGCTGCACTTTGACAGAGCATAACTATGAGTAGCTTGACCCAATGGAGGTGTATGATACGGTTCTGGAAAGTTTTTTAAGTGCTATACAACTTTTCTGTAGAACTCCAAAGAAAAATCAGACGCCAAACTGGTTGAATGTCCAGTTGAATGCAAACTGTTCAGAAAACAGGACAGCTGCAAACTTCTCTGGATGTTTCTGTAAATTAGCCATAACATTCTGTAGAAACAATTCTAATGGTCATATGATACACCATTGGAAATTTTATGAATCTGCAACGATTTTGTAATTCATAGTTTTTTTTCAAAATTGTACTCCATTTTTATGTACAACTGTGATGAAAACAGCCACATACAAAGGAGATGCTGGCAAATTTTATCCAGAAATTCTGTCAAATTTAGCAATCATAACTTTTGATCCAGAAATGATCTAGGGGAATATGAGTACTCGTTGAAAAGATACTGAAGTTAACTTTAACTTCAGTATTCAACTTGAGTTATGAAAATGCTGGTAACCGGACCAAAATTTGGGTTAAGTGCAGAAAGGTCTGTTCTGAACAGACTAGGGGACTGATTATGTTGGCTTTAGGAAGATGTATAAACATGAATTTTTGTTATGCTTTCATAAAGTTTTAGCATGTTCATGTTCTACATACTTTCACATAATGCCAAGATCAAGTTTTTACTCCCCTAAATATTATCTTTTTGCAGTATGGTGCGTACTCGTTCTCCAAGTAGGGCTGAAGGTTCTCGCCGAGACGGCGATGACTCGACTACACCACGGGCACCGCCATCAAAGGTATGGGCGGATGTCATGGCTCAGATGGTCGAGTCAAGTCAGGAGAACACAAAATTACTCCAAGCCTTGGTACATCAAGGCATCCTCCAATGTACACAACAGGTCGTTCCACCTCGGAACGCCTATTTGGACTTCTTGGCGACACAACCGCCAATTTTCACAGAAGCCAACGAACCAGTGGAAGCTGATCAGTGGCTTCGGTTTATGGAGTCCAAGTTTGGAGTGTTGGAGTGTGATGAGTATCAGAAGACATTATTTGCAGATCAACAGCTCCATGGAGCCACCGGAAATTGGTGGTTCGCTTATCTCGCCACCATTCCGGAAGGCCATCAAGTGGAATGGGCGGAATTTCATGAAGCATTCCATGCTTGTCACATTCCTATGGGTTTTATCAAGGCCAACAGCAGGAATTCAGGAACTTGAAGCAGAGGACATGAGCGTCCTCGATTATGTCAAACGGTTTAACCATTTGGCACAATATGCTCCTGATTATGCGACGAGTGAAGCTGCAAGGTGGGACTACTTATTCCATGGCCTGAGTGCCATATTAAAAGATAGGCTGGCATTGTTCAATCAAGGCAATTACACCGAGTTGATCAGTGCTGCCCTGCTGCAAGAACAGGCGACACTTGAGTGTCAAGCAGAGAAGAGGGACCGGGATGATGTGCAAGAAGACACACCAGGTTTTCCTCGTAAATATCGTGTGGTGTATCGCACACCATCCAATGAAATATGGCAGCCACCATCAAGATCAACATATCCCAGATTTCCTGCTTAAGAATCATGTCTTGAAGCAACACCATTGCTGCAGCAACGATTGATTTCTGGTGCATCATTGCTGCAGCCAAGTACATCAACTTCTCAACCGCAAGTCAACGAAGAACCGGGGAAACATCCATGTTCTTATTGCCACCGTTCTGGACATTATAGGCAAGAATGCCGGGAGAATTTGTTCAACAGCGGACAACCATCATCATCAGGGGGTATGCCGCCACGTGCTCAAGTCAATATAACAGCATTGCAATCCAGGAGTGTGCAACATCTTGCTATTGAGGATGTCCCGGAGGGAGCACCAGTGTTAGCGGGCATGTTCACTCTGAATGAAGTAAACGTGCTCATGCTTTTTGATTCCGGTGTAACCCACAATTTTATCAGCAAAACATGTGTGGATCAGCACCAATTATCCACCAATACTCCCATAACGAGTTATCTTATACGTTCACCGGGAGGAAATATCTCTGCTTATCAGATTGTGTCCTGAGCAGCTTTGTGTTTGGGAGGAAAAATTTACCCAACATCACTGATTATGTTGGATAGGCAAAAGATAGACATAATATTGGGGATGTCTTGGTTAAACCATCATGGTGCCATTCTCAATATCGGTAACCGGACTGTCCAGATTGACTCGCCGATTCACGAACAGCACATGCTGTTTTTAGACAGCGAAGACCCAGATATGGCATAGGCCTACCACACGGAAGCGCTTAAACTTGAAGATATTCCGGTGGTACATGATTATCCCGACGTGTTTCCTGATGATTTACCGGGCATGCCACCCGAACGGGACGTCGAATTCAAGATTGAACTGGCGCCGCGAACAACACCTATTTCACGAAGGCCTTACAAGATGGCACCTAACGAGCTAGCGGAGTTGAAGGAGAAACTTAATGAACTCATGAGCAAGGGTTTCATACGACCAAGTTCTTCACCTTGGGGTTGCTCTGCGCTGTTCGTTAAGAAGAAGGACGAAACACTGTCGCTATGTGTTGATTATCGTCCTCTAGATGCTGTCACGATAAAGAACAAGTATCCTTTGCCCCGCATAGACATCTTGTTCGATCAACTTGTCGGTGCAAAGGTATTTTCGAAGATGGATCTTCGGTCGGGCTATCATCAAATCAAAATCTGACCGGAGGGCATACCGAAGACAGCTTTCTCGACGAGATACAGACTCTATGAGTACCTCGTCATGTCATTTGGGTTAACCAATGCTCCGGCACACTTCATGTACTTAATGAATTTGGTATTCATGCCAGAGTTAGACAAGTTCGTCGTGGTGTTCATCGATGATATTTTGGTTTACTCCAAATCCAAAGAAGAGCACGCTGAACAAGTGCGAGTTCTGGATTGATCAAGTGCCTTTTCTAGGCCATATTATTTCAGCAGAGGGCATTGCCGTGGACCCAAGCAAAATTGAACAAGTGCTGAAGTGGGAATCTCCCAAATCAGTCCACGAGGTCCAAAGTTTCCTAGGTTTAGCGGGGTATTATCGGTGGTTCATTCTGAGCTTCTCAAAAATTGGTAAACCAATGACGGAGCTACTGAAGAAGGGCACTAAATACATGTGGAATGCTGCATGTGAAGCCGCATTCAAAACTCTAGTGAAACATCTCACAACAGCTCCAGTTCTTTCTCACACGGACACGACGAAGCCATTTAATGTATATTGTGATGCATCCAGCATTGGTCTCGGCTGTGTTCTGATGCAAGAAGGGCGTGTAGTCGCCTATGGGTCCCGTCAACTGTGAAACCACGAGCAGCATTATCCAACTCACAATCTCGAGCTTGCTGCTGTGGTGTTGGTGTTAAAGATGTGGAGGCATTATTTACATGGTAATCTTGTCCACCTCTACACCGACCATAAAAGCTTGAAGTATATCTTCACGCAGAAGGAGCAGAATATGAGACAACGGAGGTGGTTGGATCTCATAAAAGATTATGAAATCGAGATCCACTACCATCCGGGCAAAGCAAACGTGGTTGCTGACGCGCTTAGTTGGAATGCCCACGTTCACAACTTGGCGGTTGCTGAGTTGGAAGATGAAGAACCGAGTCTCCGTGTCATTCTGTATGGAGCTCTTTACAATATCGCTCTCATTCCAACGATCCGTGAAGAGATTGTTGAGTCTCAAAGAAGAGACAGGGGTATGTCTCACATATGGATAAGAATAGACAACGGAGAAGTGAAATGTTTCCGGAGGGATGAGAACGGTACGATATGGTTTAACGACCGTATAGTGGTACCCCGTAATATGAAACTCCGGAAGAAGATCTTGGATGAAGCCCACCTGTCAAAGTTTTCCATTCATACCAGCAGTAACAAGATGTACCAATATTTAAAACAGAAATTTTGGTGGACGCATATGAAGAGGGAAATCGCTAAATACGTATCCGAATGTGATACGTGTAGACGGGTCAAGGCTGACCACATGCGGAAAGCCGGACCGCTACAACCTCTGATGATACCGGCGTGGAAATGGGAGGATGTGAGTATGGATTTCATCATCGAATTGCCACTCACATCCCGGAAGCATGACTCCATATGGGTGATCGTCGACCGGTTGACAAAATCAGCTCATTTCATACCGGTAAACACTCATTATCGAGCAAGGCAATATGCGGAGTTATACATATCAAGAATTATATGCTCGCATGGTGTTCCGAAGACTATCATTTCAGATCGAGGTGCGCTGTTTGTTGCTCGTTTTTGGGAGCAGCTGCACGCCTCGTTGGGCACCAAGCTAATTAGGAGCTCCGCATATCACCCTCAGACCGATGGACAAATGGAGAGAGTGAACCAAGTGCTTGAGGACATGTTGAGAGCGTGTGCCATCCACCACGGTAAGAATTGGGATGATCACTTACCGTTGGCGGTGTTTTCATACAACAATGGTTATCAAGCAAGTATTAAAATGGCACGTCGCACACCGCTGAATTGGTGTGAGTCCAGCGAAAGAGTTCTGTTCGGGGTTGATCTTGTGACCGAAGCCGAAGACCGAGTTCGGTTGATACAAGAGAATTTGAAATATGCACAATCCCGACATAAGAGCTACGCTGATCAAAGGCGTAGGCTGTTGCATTTTGACGTCGGAGAGCACGTTTATCTTTGTGTGTCTCCAATGAAGGGAATTCACCGGTTCGGTGTAAAGGGGAAACTCGCTCCCCGCTTTATAGGTCCTTTTGCTATCACGGAGAAATGCGTACCCGTAGTTTACCGGCTGGAATTACCGGCAATTCTTGCGGGTGTACATGACGTGTTTCATGTGTCACAGCTGCAGAAGTGCCTCAAATTTACCGCTGCTGTCCGCACCAAAGAAATCGACGAGTTGAAACCGGACCTTACCTACACCGAGCGACCGGTTCAGATTATGGATGAAAAGCCCGGGTAACCCGGAACCGGACGATAAAATTTTACAAGGTGTGGTGGAGTAAGCATACCGCGGAAGAGGCGACGTGGGAAAGTGAAGATTATCTCCGCACCAACTATCCGGAACTTTTATCATTGTACAGTTTGTAATTACCTCTCCCGTCTCGTTCTTCTTTTGTAATCTCGGGACGAGATTCTTTTAAGGGGGGAGGAATGTAAAAGTCCCAAAAATGTATATGAATAAAACCGAGGTTTGAATTCATATGTGTGGCAAATTTATGAAAAATGGGACTTGCTAAAACTTTTCTTCATGCAAAGTGCTACATGGGTGTTTATCCAAAAAGAGGCTCACATTTTCATTTGAAGGTGTTGAACCAATAACGATTTAAATACCCCTTTGCATGAAGTATTAAAAAATTAGATTTCAAATTCAAAGTTCACACCAATTTGTGGCCAAAGACTTCAAAGACTTATGCAGCCCTATATTTTGGAAGTGTGGAAGTTTAGGGTGGCAAACTTGTCATTTAAGGGTGGGCTTAAAAAAGGAATCAAATAGAGACACTTCCAAATTCAAACCAAATTCGAATTTGCTATGCAAATTCAAACTGAATGTGGGGGAATTCAAATGCTAGCCCACTTTTCAAATTCAAAACTTTTGAATGGAAGAGATGAACATGAGAAGATATTTTGGGAGGAAATTTGGGGTGGACCCCACAAGTCATTGAGCTAAATTAGTGACTTGCACACAAAACGATTGAGAGGAGATGAGTCTCTGTTTCTCCACTTCAACAGGAGGGGGGGGGCGGTGTGCTGCACTCGAGCGTCACTATGGCTACGCACCGCCACCTCCTGCTCATCTCTCTCTCGCTGGCACCGTGAGTGGGTTTCCTCGGCGTGATCCTCTCTACACTGACCGAGCCAAAACGATCTTCGTTACCTACTCACGAACAGCACACGAACAGAGTCTCCTCATTCTGCCGCTCCTCGGTGATCTTCCGGGAAGCCGAAAAACTCGTGCCCCCTTCCACCCCGAGCTGCTAGAAAGCACCACGAGCCCAGTTCCCACTTCCCCGACGCACAAACCGCTGAGCTCCAGCCTCCCTTGCCCTAAAAACAACTCCTCCGCAGTGACCTAAAACAAAGTGGCGGTCGGATTCACGTGGACAGCTCTCCACAGGAGCTTTCACGGCCGAGCAAGGGAGGCAACGGAAGCGCACGACCACTGCGCTGCTTCCACCTGAAGCTCAAGCCAAACCGTGGAGAATAGCCGGCGAATTTTTGAATTTGGTTCCGGCAGCTTCAAACCGAGTGTCCAGTAATGATATCCAAAATTCTCACTTGTCAATCCCACAGTAGATCATCGAACTTTGCACACACGAGCCAGACTAGCCGGCGATCATTTCTACTTTAGCAACCCTAGCATGAAATCACCTCGGAGAAGAAGATTTTTAGGTCTTCCGAGCGTCTTGGCGGAACTAATCGGGCGCACAGTGAAACCTCTTTTGCTGCCATTCACAAGCTAGTTTGAGGCCGTGTCGGTCTGCCATAAGCGTCCATGGTGCTTCAGCGCGGGTTGGTCGGGTGTTTGGCGGTCTAGGAAGGTCGGCCGATGGTGCCGAAAGCTTCCCATAGCCGCCGCACGTCGCCGGGGTATTTCCGGTCACAGGCAGCCCTAGCAAGTTTCACCAGCGTGTTACCCCACTGCCAAAACACCCTAGCGGCAAGCCCTAGCCCGGGCGACAGCCGGAAACGCCGGTCCGGCGAGCTGAATATTGCTTCGGCGAGGGGGAGGCGGCGCGCGCACGAAAGAGGCAGCGGGAGGAAGAAGGAAGCGTGGGCCCCAGCTGTCAGCGACTCGATTTTTAAATCTGTGATCAGCTGTGGCTCGGGGATCCCTTGTGGCTGCGTGCCAAAATGCTGTGGCCCCGCTGTGGCTTCGATTCCATTGGCTGAGGTTTAAACACGTGGGCCCAGTTGAATTTCAATAGGAAAACCAATTCCAGAGATTGTCCCAACTTTGGAACAACTTGTCTCTGTGTAGAAACCTCCAAATTGAGTGATTCAAATTGGTTTGGATTCATTTTGCAAAGATCTACCCAAATATGAGCTCCAATTTATATGAAAGTCAATATTAAATTCTGTAAAATTCTTTGAAGTTTTTTATAAAAAAAGAAGTATTGAGGGAGTTTAGTTCATCCAAAAATCCTTATATTTTGCCAGAATATTCTTTAGCATATTGTTGACCTTCTAGCAAATTTTCAGCTCATTTAAAGATCATTTGAGTAGCAATTATCTAAATACAAACTGCTGTGTTCATAAGAGTCCAGAAACATTTTCAGAAATTGTTGCCACTTGTAAAATCTATTCTAGGCAATTCATAGCTCCAAAAGTCATGAGAAAATTTAGGCAAGATCTCTAAGTCCTACTTGAAATTGTAGTTCACTGAATTGGGAATGAAAAGGCACGTTAATCCACAATTAATTCTTTTGAGTATAAATGCTTAAGGAATTGTTCTGGAGGAACTACTCAAGGAAAAGGTCTGAATTTTGTACCAAATGACTCTCATGTGACCTGTAACTCACATGTAAATTATCAGCTCAAGTTGAGCCCTAGAACTCCCTGTCCTTGTTATACCATACTTATGTATGTGGGGAAATACATAAGACTTGTGGGAATTATGGTAGACATAATTTGCATCCACATTAGCTGCAATTTGGCAAGCTAAATCTCTGTTTAGTATAGAACATGCTGTAAAAGTTTTGAAGCCATTGGAGTTCTTGTTTTTCAGTTGCATTCAATTCTTTACAGCACACCTCTTATGGTCATTAGGAAACTTAGTTAGAAACTAAAACACTAAGACAAATTTAGTCCATTCATACTTCTTTGCACAACAGAGGAAAACCAAGCCCTTCGTGGCACTTCCACACTGCCTCTGTTCTTAATAAAATCTAATCTTTAATTCTTTCCATTGCATTCTATAAAAATAGTGCATATACATTTCAATAGGATTCACAATGAAGGGGATTCGAAGGAGCGATTCATTGAAGTGGATCAAACTCTGTAGAATCAAGGGTTGATCAGCAAGGATCACTAACTGCTTATATACTACTACACTGCAAAACAGGCAAGCTCCGGTTTGCATTCAACAGCTTTTAAGTTTTTACTTTGTATTCACTTTCGGTTAAGATATGAAATGTGCTTTAGGTCTAGTTGTTTGATACTCTTCTTGCATGACCAAATAAACCCATGGAGTATTGGGTAGGTGTCTTTACATCGTGTAGAACTGCCATGCTTAAGTAACGTTCGGCAGAAGTCGAGTGGTGAGATGCTACTCGTATGATCAGGAACAACATGGGCATACGGGATTGGTTCAGAAAATGTGTAGCAAGTTAAAGTTGAGACGGGAAGGTTGTAGGGGCAGCAGGACATAGTGGCCTGGGTGCTATAGACCTGTCCGTGTCAGTCAATGACCGATCCGTATGCGGCCCTATTGAGCAAGTTTGAGTTGTGTACTGGACTCATGCTGGCTATATGGGACCCAGTAAACCGATGTACCTCGGGAAGCTTGCGTTGAGCTTTTTCGGATTGCCTCAGGCGAGACGGCTGGTGTGCAGTATGTGGGTAACATTCTCATGACATCTCA
Organism: Neostapfia colusana; assembly: GCA_030760725.1. Classification (NCBI taxonomy): domain Eukaryota; kingdom Viridiplantae; phylum Streptophyta; class Magnoliopsida; order Poales; family Poaceae; genus Neostapfia; species Neostapfia colusana. Next base: position 27,942,093 of record JASWHV010000011.1, read on the forward strand.
TGTCGGTAGGTGTACCATGAGAATGGCTACTGTATGGGGCCATTTGATCGATTCAATGGCGGTGAAATTGGGGAAACGCTGCCACGTACGACGTCAGTGATGGTTGCTGTAGGCAACGTCGAGTACGGGCGTACGTGTCATGTAGTCCGGGTGTTATTGATTCAAATCACCGTCGCTCGCGGAAAATTACCGAGCATACTTGTTCTCACAGTCGTGACGTAGTAAGAACTTGTATGAGAAAGGAACTATTCATTATGATTTGAAGTTTTCATACTAGCTTTGTGATGAATCTTTTATGTATAGTTAGAGCAAACTCGATTCATTTCCACCGTGAGCAAATTACATCGGGGGAAAGCGTTTCTTGTTTGATTGTGGACTCCCAATGTGGCATGCCCAAGGTTATTCTTAAATTACTGCTAATAACACTTGAAAGTAAGGATTCACATTTAGGCGAGTTTATTATGCATTATGCCATCCTACTTTATGTTTATAACCTCATGTAGAGTTTCATGGCTAGGGTGACGGTTAAGTCTTGCTGAGCGTTATGCTCACGGATGCTATCCGAGTTGTTTTGCAGAATTGACTTCATGCTTATGAGAAGGAATGCCAATGAGACTCAGAAACCTCCGAGTGGTTACTCAAGAGCATCCTCACCGCTGCGATTTGTTCTTCGTGTTGCTAGTAAGAAACGTCCGCGGGCTGGACTGTTTCTTTGATGCTAAGCTAGAAATGAGTCGTTAGAGTTGTAGTCTTCTGCGTAGCTTATTTTGATATAAGTTTTTGTAAAAATACTCTTGTATGCTTCCGCAAATGATTTATGTAATGTGATGTGTTTTCTCGACCCTTGTGCTGTTGGGTGCCGCATATCACGGCACCGCCCCATGAGGTCCTGCCGGGGCCGCGTCCCCCACAGTTATGATGCTTCTTCCACAAGGTGAAGTAAACTTAACGCTATCTCTAAATCACACATGGTTGCAAAATAATTTAGAGCACAAGCCTTCTCAATTCATAGTAATTCACTTCAGTTCTTACTAGGTCAAGACTCAGTGTCCAAGTATGCTCATATAACCGCGAGCGATGGTGATTCAAACGAAGACATGCCCGGACTCCACGACACGCACACCCATCTCCGAGTTGCCGGCAGCAACCTCGACCGATGTTGTACCTGGCCACCTTTCCCATGTTCTTCCACACCAGACGCGGTCCCATCGACCCAAACAGCAAGCTCCCTCAAGGTACATACCTGCAGTGATATGTTCTTGAGCGAGTTACCTCCTAATGTAGTGACGCCGGAAGCCTAAGCCGATCGGAAAAGTTCCAATATGGATCTCACGAGGTACATCAGTTTCCTGGGTCCCATATAGACGGTATGGGCCCAGTACACAACTCAAACTTGTCCAAAAGGGCCAAGTACAGCGGGCCTTAACCGACACATGCCCAGGCTATGCATGCACGGACCTCAGCCTGCTTCATCTCTATCTCCCTGCCCGGTCTCAATTTCTCACTTGTGAATTTTCGTCAATGGTTCTATTCATAACCCGTTACGGTGAATCCAAGCCCTAAGCTCGCGAGTAGATTCCAACTACTCGACTTTTACCGGTCCTTCCAAAGTAACATTTAGCGTAGCCTAAATCCGCTCGACAGGGTGCTATTCTATCCATTCTCTCTTGTGTTAAATCTGGTCATGCAATTGGGTTTCAATATCATCTAGACCTAATGCACAATATCACGTCATAGCTATGATCTCTATAAATGAAAGCCTTTATAAAACTTGCTTTAATCCAAACTGGGGCTTGCTTGTTTTGCAGGAGACTAGTATATAATCAGTTAGTGTAGTCAATCACTTGAGGCTTGATCAATTGATCACTTTACTCCTTGATTCCCACTTCAATTGCTTCATGCTTCTTCAGGTCGATGACTATACGATATGAACATGCATATGTATTTAATTGTAAAACTTTTTGCTATTGAAGTCTAATGACAATTTAAAAACCAGAACTCTGTTTAAGAATTTGAAATTGATCTGGGTCTAGGGAATGGAGTTTGGTTTAGCCCTTGGGATCAAGTGCTAAGTGTTTCTTCTAATGGTTGTATTTATACCTAAGCAAAGTATATTGAAAAGTCAAGATACAGAGCTCAAATTTAGCTAAAATTTTTCATGTGAGTTCCATGTCACAAGAAAGTATTCTGGACCAAAATTGAAGACTTTTCATTGAGTAGTTTATCCAGAACAATTCCCTAAGCATTTAAGCAAAAAGGAATTAATTCGGAAGTAACTTACATGATCATTCAAAACTTAGTGAACTAAATTTCAAATATAGTTCATAGAGTATGCAGGAACTTTCCTAGGATTTTTGGAGCTAAGAATTGCCCAGACCTGATTTTCCATGTTTGGAATTTTTTCTGAAAAAGTTTCTGTATACATTTGAATTCAGCAGTTTGTATTCTGAATTCTCCTACTCAAAATCAACTCTAAATGAGCTGAAAATATTACAGGAGTTCAATAATATCCTAAGGAATAGTCTGGAAACATTTGAAGAGTTTTTGGATTAACCAAACTCCCTCTAAAATTATTTTACTAAAAGATTCAAATAATGAATTTATTTTTGACTTTCTTACAAATTGGGTTGTACATTTGGATATAGTTTTTCAATCTGAACCTATCCCAATTTGAATAACCAAATTTGGAGTTTTCTAGCAAAAGATATGCTCTTCTAAAGTTTGATGGAAATCTGTAATTCAAATTAATCCGGGGAAAAGTTTAAAGTCTGACTGTGGTGTCCGGGGCTACGTGGCGCGTTCTCAGACAAAGAAACACAGGCTTACTGAGTTTCACCGCGCAGCCACAAATCAATCTGGTGCAATAGAAGATCCAGCCCCCTCAGCACAGCGACTGACACGTCAGACCTGTGTCGATCTTCTTCCTCCTCCCTCTAACGTGCGCGCCGCCCCTCGCCGGAGTTCGCCGCAATTTGCTTCTCCGGCCATCTCCTGCACTCCCACTCGCCGCCTGGGGGATTTGAGGGTCAGGAAACCCATTTCTGGAGTCGGCGCCAGCTGCCAGTGGCCGGAAACATGCCGGCGACGTGCGGCGGCCTCGGTTCACCTAGGGCGCCGACGGACGGTAGTTCTAGAACCCCAACCGCTCGAGCAAAAATCTATAGAGAACCAGTGGGTGCTAGAGAAGATCTTCAAGTAACCAAATCAGCTAGATGGAATCCCTAACTAGGTTGTCACCGTGCACCCGACGGCATCCGCCATTGGTGCCGTTAGAAAGGCTTGGAAATAGGCCAGCTACAGGGGTTTTCACGCTATGGTTGCGAAGAAGAATTGTTTCCTACCTAGTCTAGCTTGTGTGTGCTCAATTTGGTGACTCACAACCGAAAGTTGAGTGAGAATTTTGCAAATCCTTACCCGCGGGTTGATTTGCACCGATCAGAAGAAAAAACTGAAATTCGTCATCGACGATCAATGGTTCGGCCTGAGCTTTGGAGAGGAGCAGCATGGTGGTCATGCACTCTGGTGGGTGCTCCTGCTCAGCCTTGAAACGCCTCTGATAGGGCTGTCCACGAGCGCACCTAGTGGTGGTGAGGTTCGGTCACCACAAGAAGCTGCACGCCCGGGTAGGAGCTGAGAGGGCCCGGTCCCGATCACGAGGCCGTGCCGCCTCGCCCGGGGATCGCATTGGGTGGGGCCGTGTTATGCGGCACCGAACAGCACACATATAAGGAACACGGTATTACATAACTCAAAGCGGAAGCTTACAACTGTTCTTTGTAAATACTTTACAGAAAGTAGCTACAGCGGAAGTCTATAAACAGCTCACGTCGAATTTCTAAGAAGCACTCGAGAAGGGGTCCAGACCGCAGACTCCTCTCGCTAGCAACACGAAGACATGGCAGCGGCTAGGTTCTCCAAGTGTGACATGACTCGGAGTTCTCGAGTCTCACCGGACAACCTTCTTTATAGCGTCGATGTTTACCTGCAAAACCACTTATATAGCAAGAGTGAGCACAAAGGCTCAGCAAGACTTAACCGTCTCTCCTAAGACATGAAACTCTACATGAAAGTAACCTATGACTTAAGCCTGTCTTTTTGCGAAAAGACTCACCTATGAGTTCATCCTTAACTTTCAGGTTTTAGCCATAATAGTAGTGACCTTGCGCCCAGCAACATTGGAACTCCATAATCAAACAAGAAACGCTTCATTCCAATGTTACTTGTCCCAAGGTGGAAAAATAATTTTAGTTTGCTCTATCTCTACTTCAAACATGGTTTTCATGAAATTTACAATTATCATAACAGCATTTAAAAACTTTGCAAACTATTTCCACACAACTTGATTACTACGCCACAACACAGGGAGCAAGCGGTAATCAATAACCACGATGGACGGTGATTCGAATCAAACACTACCCGGATAACTCGACACATATGCCCTCCTCTGAAGACCCAACTCTGGCGTCCTTCATGTCGTATGTGGCCACCTTTCGCAGGACACTAGACTGTAGAACCTGTCGTGCCATCTCGGGCTCATAGGTCTAACGAGACGATGTGGTATGCCTCTACAATCCAGTGAACCTGGTACATCGGTTTCCTGGTTCTCATATGTCAGTAAGCATCCGGTACACAACTCAATATCTGCTCCTGGGTGCCGCACACGGATCGGTCCTTAACCAACACAGGCAGAGCTACTCGACCAAGACCTCGTCTTGTCGCTGCCTAACCATCTTGCCCGGTCTCATCTTTGGAAATGTAAACTTTAGTTTGCCCTTTTTTTCCATCTACACCCAGGTAGTCCCGTCTATAGCTCGCGAGTAGATTCCAACTACTCGACTTCTACTGGATGTCCTACGCTATTTAGCATGGCCTTGTCCTACAGCGATGACCCAATTCTACCCTTGACCTCAGGGTTCATGTTTGGTTATGCAAGTGGAGTATAAAACATCCTTGACCTGATGCACATACAAACTTTGACCAATAGTAGTGAACAAAGGGAAAACTTTAAAAACATCTTAAGTGCAAACCGGGGCTTGTCTTAGTTTTGCAGGTGACTAAAGTCAGATATTATGAAGTTAGTTGCTGATGACTTGAAGTTCAATCACTGCCTTCTTGCCCCTTGATCCAAGTTCAACTTCTCCTTCTTCACTTTCCACGTTTAATCACTACACGTTATGAATATGCATACATGTTTAATTATAAAACTTTTGCTAACAAGTGCTAAAGAAAGGTTTAAAACTGGAACTTTGTTTAAGAATTTAAAATGACACTGGGTGTGGTGGTTTGGGTGTGTGTCTAAGCACTATCATCAAGTGAGAAGTGAGGTTCATCACTTGGATGGTGATCACCTAATTGGTTGAACAGCACTACTGATCCAGGGCTCCAATGGAGCTAGAAATTTTCTTGTGAGTTCCTTGTCACAAGAAAGTCCTCTGGACCAAAATTCAGAATATTTCACTAAGTAGATCACCCAAAACAATTCCCTAAGCATTTAGGCAAAAAAGAATTAATTCTGAATAAATTTGCACTTTCATGCAAATTCAAGTGAACTACAATTTTATACATAACTCAGGGAGTATGCCTGAATTGTACTAGGATTTTTGGAGCTAAGGAATACTCAGAACTGAATTTCCAAGTTTTGGAAATTCTCTGAAAATGTTTCTGTATTCATTTGAATACAGAAACTTGAAATTAGAATTACCCTAAATAAATCAACTCCAAATGACTTGAAACTTTTACAGGAGTCTCCTAATATTCTAAAGAATATTCTGGAAAAATTTGGGGAATTTTGGATGAACCAAACTCCCTCTAAAATTCGTTTGCTGAAAAGCTTTAAAGAATTCTCCAGAATTTTCTATTGGTTTTAATGCAAATTGGGTTTCATATTTGGATAGAGTTTTTCATCCTGAATCCAACCCAATTTCAATCACTAAATTTGGAGCTTCCTAGCAATAGTTATGAGGTTCTAAAGTTTGAACTAAATCTGGAAATTCAAACTAATCGGGAAATATCCAAACTCTGACTGTGGGTCCACCCTACACGTGTCAGCCGCTGTAACAGAGCCACACGGGGCCACAGACCCGTTCCCGCGTTGTCACAGACTGATCCGAGGCCACAGAAAATCCCGCTCCCTCGCAACAGAGACTGACGCGTGGGCCAACCCCCGTCTTCGTCTTCCTCCAGACGCCCGCGCTCCCGCGCCGCGGAGCTCGCCGGAGCTCTCGCCGGGAGTGGGTTCCGGTGCTCGGAACTTGCTGGTTCTCGCCGCCCCAACGTATTCTCGTGCGAGGAACACTTTGCCGGGCGTATCTCAGATTGGCAACGACCCGAAACCTAGGTGCGAGGGTGACAGCGTCTGTGGCAACTCCGGCGATGTCGCTAGGGCGTTACACCGCACCAAACACGTCGCCGTTTGCTCGTACAGCACCACTGCACCGAGAAGAACACGGACCCAACCGCCGATCTTGCTGGAACTCGCCGGAAATATGACCTCACCGTCGGGCTAGGTCAAAATCCGGCGAAAATAAAAAAACTCGATGAACAGCGGCTCTGCTCGATGTTTCTCGGTGGTTCTTGATCCTATGAATGCGCACGGGGGTATAGAAGGTGTATGCTACGTCGTGTGGGTAGGGGTTCGACGTGTGAGCTGAATTCGCCGAGTTTCTCCCCTCGGTCATTATCGTATGTCGTCGGCAAAACTGAAATTCCGGCGAGCACGGTCCATGACACGCTGCCGGCGTTGTTGTGAAGCGAGGAGGTTTATAGGCACACCTTTTTGCTTTTGCAGCTGGGTGGGAGAATCCCTGTGGCGGCCGGGCGACGAGTTCTCGTCGCGGCGGCTCCCTTCGGTGCTGTGGTGGAAAACTGAGCTCGACGCCGGAGTTTGTGCGGAGCTAGAGCCTGGTTATCGCTTCGGCAACGTCGAGGGAGGTCCGGCGGGGCTGTAGGGCGGCTTAGCTCAGCGCAGAAGCTGCTGAGGCATCCGGGCACCGGTGCTCCGAGGATTTCTCTCCGTGCGGCAAGAGCTCGATGAGAGGCGCGTGGTAAAGACAGCAGTGGCGTGAGGCGATCGGGTGAGGCGCTGCGCTCTCGGTGGAGGCGATAAGAGCAACGAAAGATCGATCCCAAGCAGCTCGGGAGTTGCTTCCGGGGCCTCGGTCGGCAGTGCGTGGCGCCTCGCGGTGGCTCGGTGTGAGCTCGTGTGTGTGAACCGAGAACATAGCTGACTTAGGCAGTAAGGTTTACACCCCCTTCTCGATGACAATTGGGGCCCACAGTCCCCTCTCAGCCCCAAAAGATCTCCAAATTTTAACAAATTGTAAATTCAGCTATGAGGGATCCAAATTCAAAAGCCAATTCGCCATTTGATAATTTGTGCCACAGTTTCAAATTTGAATTCAACTTTAGATGAAATTTACAAGTCCATTTGATAATCATATCAAGGCACCTCCAAATTTGCTCAAAATTTGCCTCCTTCATAATTTGAACCTGGAGAGTTTGAATATGCTCTCTGATCTTTGAGTTGGCCATTGCAAACACCACTTCTTAAACAACAGTTTGAACTTTTCCTCTTTTGAAAATGCCCTTCTTCTTTTTGAAGTGACCCTCTTAACTCAAACTGAATTCAAAGTTTTATTGCACATGCCAACACTTTCATCAGTAGAAAAAGTTTTTGTAAGTCCCATTTCTTGTATTAAACTCAACTTTATTCACAGCTCAAGTTTCCCATTTACATGTTTTTGGGACTTTTACAGGAGCGGCCGAAGCTCGGTTGTTTTTTGTGCCGAGGAGATGGTAGGCGATCACGCGGTGCCATTTTTCTACTGGCTGGGGCTTCGTACGCACGGGAACGCCGGCTCCCGATCGAGACCAAAGCGGCGGCATTGCCTCTGCTCTGTTATTGCGCGAAGGAGGAGCAGAGCGTCGGGGTTCCGAGTTGTGGGCAAACTAGTGCAAAGGAACCCGCGAGGAGGTGTCCTCGGTGCCGCTCCGCGTCATCCGGTGAGGCTTCGGGCTGTTCGAGCGAAAACAGAGAGCAGAGACTTCGGTTGCAAGTCTAAACAGCCCAATGACAGGTGGGTCCACCAAATTCCCCCTCCTTATCCTTCTAAAAGATCTCCAAATTTAAAAAATGACTAAATTCAATTGTTTGGAGCTATAATCTGAAATTCATTTGGATAATTGAGAAAGTTTCATCCAAATTCGAATTTGTATTTAAATTCCTATGCAATTTGAAGCCCTTTTGGAAATGGATAGCAAAACATCTCCAAAATTCATGAAACTTTGGACCTGAGGAATTCAAATATGAAATCTGATTTTTAATTTAGCTGCTGCACATGGGATTTTCACCATAACAGTTTGCATTTCTAATGGGTGCTACCTCATTTGAAATTTGAGTTGAACAAATTGAGTTCAAAAGCTGAATTTGAATACTCCTCTTGCACATGAGAGAACTTACACATGGGGTTTAAATCATCTTTGTTCTCAAGCACTCAAATAATCAATTGAGCTCGTATGATGGGACACTCAAGTGTATCATCACATGTGAAAAGTTTTAACAAGTCCCACTTTTCATAAACTTGAAACCAAATGGTGTTCAAACTTCAGTTCCTTTGTATTCACAATTTTGGGACCTTTACATTTACAACCTGGCCCTTTCAGATCGGGTTGCTTGGTTTGGTGTTTGAGTTCAGGTGCGGTTTGTCCCGCACCCGACAAGCCTTAGAATTTGTCTTGGGGCTGATGAGCCCCGGGCTTGGGCGAAGGAGCTTTCAGCCTGCTGAGCGGCGGCTGACGCCAAGAGCGCCCAGAGGACTTGATGGGATCTCCGAGCCTCAGGGTTGGCGGGCTCTGCCATGCCGTTCATTATAGTGGCAGCGGCTGCCACGTTCTGGCTTGCTCTTTGGAAGTGTGGGGCCTGGCTTTCATTGACAATGTTGGCCTGGACCTGCCGGGCGCGGTGGCGCGCCGCATTTGAACCTGAGCTAGGGCCGGGTTGCGGCCTGTGGGCCCTTGATGCAGCGTGTTGCGCCGCGAGCTGTTCGTCCAGCTCCCAGTGTCGTGCCTCCAACGGCTCGGGGCCGCCTCGTGGACTCACACTGGTTGGTGTAGCGAGCCGGGAGGCGTTGTCCATTTTGGCAATGTGGCACTCGCGAGACGAGTGGTCGTCACCCTCGGTGTCGTCACCAGATCTAGGGTCGTACTCCAAGATGTGGTGAAGAGATGTTGGGGCGTGTTCAATTACCCTCGTGAAGACCGACGTCGGTGTGTCGTACATGGCGTCTGTGCCAGTGGAGATTCGAACCGTGCCGATGCTGCTAGTGAAGAAGTCCAGACCTCCAGACCGGAAGGTCTGGTGAGTGAGGATAAAGAAGGACCGCTCCTCATTGCCTAGGGTGGCGGTTAACTCGAAGCCGCCAAAGGACATTGTTGCACCGGGTGCGAGAGTCGATCGTGGGGCAGCCATCGAGGTGGTGGGATAAAACAGAACGCGCGGTAGTCCCCCTACCTGTCAGCATTTGGATATCCGACTTGTAATAGAATGCATCGCCGCATTCTACCTCGAGGGGGCCTACCTAAGAACACGAAAGGATTATCCTGGTTTGGGCAAAATGCCCTACGTCCAGCCACTGTGCCTCGCTTGTTCTTACTCAAGAATAAGGGTAGTTCTTACAAGTGCGAGAGCCCGTCTCTTCGGGTCAACAGGTCTCTCTATTTATACTCTCTCTCTCTCTCTCTCTCTCTCTCTCACACACACACACACACACACACACATACCTCCCCTCCGTACTGCAAAGGTGAGATAAGTCGTGGGTACAGGGGTGGCCTGTGAGGACCCAGGGGTCCCGGCGTTCTAGGAATCGTATTGGGTGGTGTCATGCGATTCGACACCCAACAACACACTTCAAAATACATTCATATTACATCACATAAGCTTGAATCAACAAGTTCAAGCAGAAATATATTACATTTTAAACATTTATACAGCAGAAGTCTTGTCTCTACTCACACCCTATATACATACTACGCAAAATGATGAACACTCCAGCCTTCAGACTGTTCACTCTAGCAGCAACTCCTCACGGTGGCCTGCAGGGCTCCCATTCAGCCGTATACCCTGCCAGAGATGTGGCCTCCCACTCGAGCCTTTTATCAGACGAGGCCATAGATGGCCCCTCACCTGCAGCAACAACTTACGTAGCAACCGTGAGCATGAAGGCTCAGGAAGTCTTAACCGACTCATCCTAACCATGAAACTCTACATAGTGGAGGGTTCTAAACATGGATAGGGAATGTTTGCATAAAAGACTCACCTGAACCATAGGTTCATAACTTCACTTTTAGCGCAGATTAGACCCCTAGTGCTGCACAACATCGTGAATCTACAATCAAACAAGAACCAATAGATGGGGGCCATTAATGGAAGAGTTGAGCTGAATGGTTCGAAGACCAATGTTGAGAATGGCATCATGGCGATATAACCGTGACATCCCTAAGATGATATCTATCTTTTGTTCTGCTAGGGTAATTAGAAAGGTGGGGTATATCTTTCCACCTAAGTCAATTGGTGCCTTTGGGACCATAGTATGAGAAGCTATGTTCCCACCCGGTGAGCAAATCAAGTATAAACCTTTTGTAGGTAGCAATGGAATTTGATACTTGCTAACATATGTTTTTCTTATGAAATTATGTGTAGCGCCAGAATAAAAAAATCAATACGGGGTGGTTGTGGAAAATGAACGTACCCGCGAGTACGGGTTCGCCTTCCGACACATCGTCGATAGCAAGATGGCAGATGTTGCCGGGTTTCGGGGCTGGTTTTTTGGGTTGACCCTGGGGCTGATTTGCACCTTGGTGCATAACTTGCCCGCTGCCCTGCTGCTTCTCTGGGCACTGTCTTGAGAAATAACCGGCCCGGCCACACATGAAACATGTGTAGTTGGTCGGGCCCCCGCTGATTTGGGGACGGAATCCGTGTGCACGCTGTGGAGGTGGAAGTGCACGCGGAAACCCCCGTTGATGTTGTGGCGGAAGTGATCGGAAGCTAGGCACATTGAATTTCCGACCACGGAACATTGGCTGCCGCACCGGTGGTTGCCAACTCTGACCGGATGGTGAGCGATACACCATAAGGTATTTTCGGGGATTACGTCCCCCGCTGCCCTGTGGGGTACTCCTCTTACGCTTCTCTGTGGTCAATTCACGGGCAGCGTCCTCTTGCACAATGGCAGTGTTGACCATATCGTTTAAGGTGCCGTGGTTGAACTGTGCAAGTTTGTCTTTCATTTTGGTTTTAAGACCCCGGTAGAAGCTCTCGTGCTTCTTGTCCTCCATGTTTATATAATCCGATGCATATTGCGCCAGATTATTGAAGGCCTGAGGGTACTCCTGGAGCTTCCGCTTCATGATACTAGGCGGTATGTGGTGGGCGCCAAATGCCTCCCAGAATTCCACCCACGTTAGGGCATTAACCGCCAGTAGTGAGGCGATGTGGTTCGCCCACCAAACGCCGGCAGATCCCTGAAGCTGTTGCGCTGCATACAGCGCTTTCTGGTGTTCGGAGCATTGTAGCAGTCTGAACTTAGCCTCGATGGTGCAGAGACAATTGTCCGCCTTGAGGGGTTCATAGGCCTTCGTGTAGAATGGTGGATGCATCACGAAGAAATCCGAGTACGGGCTAGTCAGAGGCTGGCGATGACCTCCATCTTGACGTCCCCCCTGACGGGACATATTCTGCATGAGCGTGCGCAGCAGCTCGGTCTGCTCGTCGTGCGAACTCGTCATAGCAGCGAGTACATCTGCCAACGTAATCGGAGGTGGAGGCGATGGTTGCTGCTGTTGTGGTGTCTCCCGCTCATGCTGCTGGGAGCTCTCTCCATGACTCGTCCCACCAATGTCGTGCATGGAACATGTGCCAGTCATTCTGCAGCCACAATAAAATTTCCACATGAGACACTATAGGAAATCTGATGCATTGCAGAAGTAAGAAGTGTAATGACGATGAACATCTAAACAGCTCATATATTGATAAAGCATAACTTTATTCACAATATGTTTCCTAGGGACCAATTGTTACAATAATACTTCAAAATGATGAACTGTAGCCTGCAGTTCATCTCTATTCTTATGGTCACCACAAGATGTCACACCCTGCTGTCACTTATGCTACAACAACACTACTATTTACAATACAACACAAACATGGTCGTCACAATACAACGGGGTAGGCTCAACCCTCCTCGGTGCCTATTTTACCTTTGACAACTACTCTTCATCAAACGCCGGTTCAGGCTCTTCCGGAGCTACCATCTCAACTTGTTGGATGAGGACCGGCTGCAAAATGGTTTGTACAGCATTCAACTGTCCTGAGCAAACATCCAGTCTTGCTCCCAATTCTGCACTGCTTCTATGGCATCATTTCTCTCCTCCATGAGTACATTAATGTAGTGCATTTGAGAACCCACCCATTTTCTGACTCACATTCAGCTCATCACGGACTTGCTGCAGCTCTTCTTGAGTGCATTGCAGCTCATTTTCAGTCACCATGAGCTGATGGGTTGCCGGGGCCAGATGAGCATGCAGCGAATTCTTCTCATGATGGAGCTGATCCTTGCGAGTGTTCGCTTGATACAGCTCACCCATAAGTTCTTCGATGGTCCTAGCTTGACCATCAATCACTAGCTTGCTGGCGGAGACGTAGAAACTGGTAGTAGACAACCTCAAGTTGAAATTGGGGTTGAATAAATCTGTTAGCTCGCCTTGTTGTCGTTCCCACTCTTGCTGACCTAACCCCGTCACAGGTAGGAGCGTGAACGGTGTAGGATCCACTTGCTTCACATGGAGATGGCAAAAACGCATGATGTCTTCGCGGGATGCCATGTCCCACAAATCCTCCATGCAAATGCCCCTTCACCGTGACGGTGAATGGTGCCCAATTTGGTGGTTCAGGACTTGCGGGGACGTCCAAGTGCATGATGAACGACGTCTTCCCATTATCCGTCGTCTCTTTTCCCCAATAGCGTGGGGCTTCCTATACCCGGAGTATTGCAACATTCGCTGCAACAATGCCAGAAAACCTGGAAAATTCTGCCCAAACGTATGAATCCATCCGTTGGCCTGTATAGTTCCAATATCTGTAATTTGTGGAAGAAGAGATTTGATTAAATCAAATATTCAATTCGAAAGCAAGATGATAGAAAATAAACATGGGACTGGTTAAGTTACACAAATAAGAACAATTTTAGATTCATGCTCATACCATCCCGAAAATCTTAAGTCTAAGTGACCAGTTCTGGTCAGAATTAAACAGTCTGCACTTCTTCCAGTTTTTTATCTAGTTAACAGCATTTTCATAACTCAAGTTGAAAATAGAAGTTAAATTTAACTTCAATATCTTTTCAAGAGTACTAGTTTGCATCAAGATCAATTCTGGATCAAAATTTATGACCTTTGGAGAAATTTAACAGAAATATGGAAAATTTCAGCAGCACTTCCTTTTCAAGAGGCTGATTGATCTTCATTTTCCACACACTTCTGCTACAAATTTGGAGAAACATTAGGTTACAAAGTTGTAACTGTAAAAGTCCCAAAAGCGTGAATGCAAAGAAACAGATGTTTGAGCATCATTGTGTTTCGGGTTAATAAAAATTGGGACTTGTTTAAATTTTTCCACATGTGATGACACACATGAGTGTCCCATCACTTTAGCTTAGTATCAGTTGAGTGTTTGGGGGACAAAGTTAATTTAAAAACCATTTGTAAGCTCTCATGTGCAAGGGGGAAAGAAATTCAGAGTTTGAGCTCAAATTGTTCAACTCAAATTTCAAATGAGGGCAACCAATAGGAATGCAAACTGTTGTGCTAAAAACCTCATTTGTAGCAGCCAAACCAGAAATCAAGTTTCATATTTGAATTCCTTGGGTCCAAATTAGTGGGGAGGGAAAGTCTCATGAAGTTTGGAGATTGTTTTGCTACCCATTTTTCAAATGGACTTAAATGGCATAGGAATTCAATTACAAATTTAAATTTGGAGGAAACATGCTCTAGTATACAAATTGAATTCAGATTGTAGCCCCACACAACTGAATTTGATCATTTGCCAATTTTGAGAGAATTTTAGGGGATAAGGGGGACAGTGGGGCCCACATGTCATAGAGCCAACTAGACTTGCACCCTAAGTCTCCATTCCCTGTGTTCCACTGAGCAACTAAGTCAGTTCTCTGTTGCACCCGAGTCAACCAGCGTGCGCCACCGAGGGAAGTATTACCGCCACCTCCCGAGCAAACCCCTGCTTGTTTTCCTTGCCCTTATCGGATCAAACCTGGAGCGGCTTCATCGGTGCTGCTTATCCATTATCACGTGTCCCTCGACGAAAACTCGTCCGCACGCGAAGTCAACTTTACCAAGTGAATTGGACCACCTGCCAAATTTCGGAGGAATCAGGGAGCAACCAAGAGGGATAAGAAGGAGAGTCTAAAGGTGGGACCCACATGTCATTGGAAGGAAGACTTACAACCGAAGGAAGTCTTTTCCTCTGTCCAGACTCGAACAGGACGAGGATGGAGCGTGCGCCAGCTCCCGACCCCGGCGCCTCTCCAACGTGCCACCTCCAGCTCGGGGGCTGAGAATGCCGAGTGAAGCAACGTGATCTACACGCCCCAGCCCACCTGAACCACTCCCTAGCTCTCACCCTCCACAGCCCCGCTCAAGCCGAAGAAAATTCACCGCTACAGATCCTCTCTGCTCACCGGTGCCCGGGCGACACATGTGTTTTCGTGGCTGACAATCTACACGAAAAATGTCCGCTCTAAGGTGCTGAACACAACCATGCCGACCTCACCTTCTCTCTTGCATGATCGGTGGGGAATTTTGCCGTCGAGTGCTTCGGTAGTCATTGAACCGAGCCGCACAAAAACCGAAAATTCGGCGTAATCAATCCACTATCACTTAGGCCGAGGTACAAACATGATCTAGACACTCCCACGCTCCTCTAGGATCAAGAACCATTGAATTTAATTGAGTTTTGGCGCTTTTCTTCGAGAATTTTGAGCCGGCACTGATTTTGGTCCTAGGTCGCCGATGAACTCACATTTGCAGCCACTTTTGAGCTGATGTGAGCTCGTGCCGGTGATGAGGGATCCACCACGGTGCTCTAGGAACAAGAACTGAAGAGTTTGAGACACTGTAGAGTGAGTGCGACGCCGCCGAAGTTAAACCTCCGCCGCTGCTCATCGCCGAACCATTTCTGATGGTCGGGGGCCTTGGCCGACCCCGGGGATGAGTTCCCCGTCCTCCAAAAGTTAGGGGCGGTGAGTTTGGGGGCAAGGGAAGGCTGGGAAGGCAGTTTTCACAGAGCTCGCCAGAGCGCCGCCACTGTGCTGCCATGCACGCGAGGTTGAAGAAGGAACTGTGGTGTGGGACCCGCGCGCCAGAGTTTAAACTTCTTCCCTCATTTTCAGTTTCAGTTTAACTTCATTTGCTCATAACTTTTGATAGGAACCTCCAAAAATTGTGAGATAAAATCCATTGGATTCCTCTCAGTGATTACTATCCAGGGATGCATCCCAATTTTTATGAAAATCCCTAGATTTGGCTCATTAATTCATTCAAGAAAAATATTGTAGGAATTATTACAGGAGTTGTATTTATTAAAAAATTCCCAAATTTGGGAAGGACATTCTCCCGAAAATCCCTGAACTCCAGTAAAAATTTCATAGGCATTTGACCTCATCTGCTTGGCCAAATGTGGTGTCAATCCTTTATGTCTCTGAAAATAAGAAAAATAGACAGCCCATTTTCAGACTTTTACCCAAACTTAATAAATCCATATCTCTGACTAGGAAGCTCCAGATTGAGTGAACCAAATTTTGTTGGATTTGTCTCTGTGAATACTATCCATCAAAACAAGTTTCAGCTCATGAAACTTATTCTTTTCCAGAATTACTTCCCTCAACTTTAAACTGTTGGGAATTTTATCTGGAGAATTCTTTTATGGAAAATTCTGAAATTTGGCTAGCATGTTCATTTGAAAATCCTTAAGTCACAGGAAAAATTTCAGATCCATCAAAGTTCATTTAGTCCCCCTAATGGTGTGATTAAGTGAACTGCATTGAGAAAATAGAAAAATGTCCAGAAACATTTTCAGATTTTCTCAAATCTTGATTAGAACATAACTTACTCTAGGATTCTTCAAATTACAATAGACCAACTCCATTAGAACCATCTCAAAATCTAGTTTCCAGAAAGTAATGGTTTGATCCATGAAAATCCTTGGAAATTCTTAGAAGTTCTAGAATTGACCATTTATACTTTTATTTGTGCAGAGCTCAAATGAGCTTTGTTTCGAATGAAATTTTGTCAAGTCTCTGGTTAGGTCCTTACCAAGCCACCATAAAAATTTCAGAGCCAAAGGGGATTTCTAGCTAGAGTTATGGTATTTACATACTAAATTTAACACATTGCATATAAATTGACATATAAGTTAATTTGCTTACGTGTAGTCGCTGAAGGCGAGGAGACCACAGAAGTGTTGGACTTCTTACTTCTGGACGAGACGCTAACATCTGACCAGCAGCAAGAATGCAAGCCCCATTGCATTTAACAAGTTTTATAAAGTTTTGCTTTATATACACATAGCTTGAGGTATGTTTGTGCATTAGGTGTAGGATGGATGAAACCCCAAAATGCATAACCAGATTATTCCCAAGAGTGAGGGCAGTGTCTAAGTCCACGAGTAGTTCATGCTGTGCTTAAGGTTTATAGACTTCGGTACAAGTCGAGTAGTTGAAATCTACTCACGAATATTAGGGTTTGTCACACGGGAATTGGTTCGGGTTGTGAGAAAACTTTAGTAAGAATAAACTGAGGCTAGGCAGGGGCTAGGACGCAGCAAGAGGAAGTCTTGTGTGCGTAGCCCGGTACGTGTCGATTGAGGACCGATTCGTGTGTGGCCCCGCTGAGCATGTTTGAATGTACCGAAGGCATATCGGATATATGGGGTCCGATAAACCGATGTAACCTATACCTCCGGGCGTCGAGGCATAACGCACCGATTTATACGTGTAGGTTGAGGGCAGCATGGTGGAAAACCGCTAACGGGCATAGAGAGATGCTCCGTGTAGGGAACCTCCTGTCCGTTTGGGTGCGACCGGTTTGACATTTGAGCTGTTTGGTGAAAGGTTGTCGCATACGACATCAAGTGAATGTGCTGTATGCAGCTCCACAGGTGGTCGTATGTGACGTGCAACTCGGGTATCCCTGCAGGTGTATATCGAGTCAATTCGCCGTCCCTCGTGGTTATGAGTACCGCTTGTTCACTGTGTCGTGACGTAGATAAATTATGGAATATTGTGATTCAATTCTGCTGATATGTATAAATTGTATTGCTACATGTGTGCCACCAAATATTGCTCACTAAATTTCAGATTCATGAACCGTTAACTTGTGGCTAAAAGATGAAGTAAGGATGAACATTTAGGCGTGTCCTTTGCGGCAATGGGCCATCCTATGTTGGTTATCAACTGCATGTAGAGTTTCATGTATAGGTGAGTCGGTTAAGACTTGATGAGCCATCGTGCTCACGGTTGCTGCTATGAGTATTTGCAGGTGAGGACTACCCCACGTACTCGGGGTACGAGTCCACCGGCGAGGGCTACGCTCCGTCGGGGACCACGGCTGAGTGGGAGCCGTACACGCCGTGCTGAGCTGATGAGTGGAGCTAGTGTGGGTTGTCCATAGGGCTGGACAACCGACTTTTGCTAATTAGGTGGGCGTGAGTTGTAAAAATTTAGCTTCCGCTGTTGTAGACTCTGTAGATAAATGTAAACTGAAGGTTTGTACTCCTTTGTACATATTCAGTTTGTTTTCAATGTAATGCTTTGGGTTGCCTTATGGTGTGTGCTGTCGGGTGTCACATCGTGCGGCACCACCCTCTAAGATCCTGGGCGTACGGATTCCGGTCCATCACAGTAACCTATCTCATAAGATTTCCAACGGTATATCACATGACCCTTAGAAAATTTTGTCCTAAGAGTTATGATAGAAAAACATAAAATTCCAGAAAGGTTTTTGCTCTGCCCTGTTTCTGAACAGATTACACTCATCTGTGGATTTCACCGAATTAGTTTGTGATTCTCATCTGGATCCCTACAGAAAAGTTTTAGGGCGCTTCAAAACATTTCCAGACATATATCATAAACCTTCGTTGGTGAATCGTATCAAAAGTTACACCCTGGTAAAATACAGCCATTTGTCTGGCAGAACAGGGGAGGTGATCCTAGGAATTTCTTCAAGTCCTTATGCTTCCTCTTGATACTTAGTTCAAGAAAGAAGTTGAATAACATAAGTTTTTGCCCTGAATCCATTTTGCAAACCATCCTAAATCTATTTGGTTTATGCAACAAGTCATTATGTCTGTACTACGTTTTCTCACCAAATAAAATCCTAACCGGATTACACCGGCATATACGTGTTACATGGTGCACTAAATCGTCAGTCGCAAACGGGTTCTAAACGCAATACGCTAACGCGGTCATTACCTGCAGAAGATCACAAAATGATGATGCACTCAATGTTTAGTCATTTCAGGCAGGTTCATATAGAAATTAAATACATACGCCCTGTATCATTTCCATGCGGGCCGTCCTCGAGTTAAGCCATGTCCCGGGGTACATGATCGGGTTATTCACCACCCGAAGGGGGCTCCACACCTTTGCAATTAAGCACACCGATGGACCAGCGTTATCATATGCCTCATAGGACATGAAGAGTCCTAGAGAACATATTTCGTGTTACAAACCACACGATGGGGTCTCCTCCTCTTGCCCCTGGGTTTGCGCATTGGAGGCTAGTGCAATTCATATGTCTCTAAGACATGAAGAGTATTAGAAAACATATTAACTTTCTGTGCATTGCTGAATGGAACATCTCATGCTACTTGCCTCGCATGAGGGAACTAACCAAAATTGAATGTAAGGGCCTAAGTTTTTGGCACATATTCAAAGTGTTCATCACCACCCACACACTTCATTTGAAGAAAATTGATGAATACATTTGAAGAGGAAGTAACCACCATCAACATGATCATTAGAGAATATACTCACAAAATGCAAAAGTGGTATTTCCCACATGCATCATATAGGGGATGGGCATATGAAAAACTTCTACACCTTGCTAGAAATGTCCATGCCAAGTTTCACCCAAATTCAAAACCTTTTTGAAGTCCTTTTGGGTATAGCTAGAAAGAGGGTGGTTTGAACTCAAATTCAAATTCAAACTGTTTTCATCCCATGAATCAAAAGTGGGAGGCATATTCTTACTCAGCACATTTTCGTGAACTCACACACCAATTTTCACTCCATTTGGAGTTGATCTTGACATGAGCTAAGTTTAGCAAATTTAAACTTTATTTGAATTTCAAACTGCATATGTGCTGAAATTTAGTCAAACAAAAAACAATTTGAATTCTATCCCATTCAAATGGCCCAGGGGTAGATATTTCAAATGCCTGAGGTTAATTTGGTCTCTACTGTTTAGAGCAGTGGAGAAAAGTTAATTTCAGAGGTTAAAACCCCGGGTGGAACCCACATGTCAGCCACTGAAGCAAATTCAACCGACTGAATATTCAACCCTCGGATTCTCGGGCTTCCTCCGAGGGCGCCACCGAGCTAATCGCCGGGACAGCTCCTGCTCGGGCTGGCCGCGTCGACCGACGTCGCCCCCGCCTTCTTATCCCCAAGCCCGAGCCAGCGAGAGAAGTATTCGGCTGATCCTCTGCTCCCTCGCGCTAGAAAGCAGCTCTCGCCGCCGCTCTCTCTCGGTTGATCGGAGAAGCCCATGAACACAGCCTCTCCATCCCCTCCAAGGCGTTCCTGGACGCGTTAGGGACCGGTGTTGCTCACCCCCGAGCCACAGCCCAAGTGCTTGATCGCCGGCGACGAGTTTCAGTTTTCCCTTTCACTCGGTGCAGACTGACCTTCGGCTGCGGCTCCGCCGAATTCACACTCCAGAAAGGTTTAGAGACTCTCAATCCGTTCCTACACCAACTAGACTTAGTGGCGCACAAGTTTTTTCACAACCTCTAGCATGAGGACCCCTGTACATGGCGTATTTCAAAGCTTGCCGACGGCGGATCATGCGGGAAGCATCGGGTGCACGGTGAGAGCCTACTTTGGACCTCTCCCGAGCTGCTTCGAGCCCATGCCGAGCTTCCTTAGGGACCACTGATACTTTCCGCCCTTTTGCTCGGTCGGTTGGGGTGCTAGGAAGGTTGGCCGACACGGCCGAAGTTCTTCCGAAGCCGCTGCTCGTCGCCGACTATGTGCCGGTGATTTTCATGACGAGCTGAGCCCAGCATCATGTTCCCCGGGTAGATTTAGGCAGAGGCGGCCAGGATCATGGAGTTTTGCGCACCACAGAGGCCATCGGCGAGCTCTCCGGCGAGGTGTCGCGGCGGCCGAGCACAGGAGGCGGGAGGTAGACGAAGCCCCGGGTCCCACGCATCAGCGGCCAATATTTTAAACCCCGGGATTTGCTGTGGCACGGATCGGGTGCGGCTGCGTGCAAATAAATCCGTAGCCCCGTGTGTCGCCTGATGAAGAGTTCACACGTAGCCCCGGTCCCACGCGCAGCGGTTTGAACTTTTTCCTGATTTTCAGATTTTTTTCAAACTTCAAACCCTCATAACTTTGGCTAGGAACCTCCAAATCGAGTGAACCAAATTTTCTTGGATTCATCTCACTGAGTACTTCCAGCAAATCAAGTTTTACTTCATGAAAATCCCTATTTCTCCAGAATTAATTTTTCAAAATTTAAACTTGTTAGAATTTTAACTGAATAACCCTTTGGAGGAAAATTCTGAAATTTTGCTGGGAGGTTCACCAGAATATCTCTGAGCTACCATAAAAATTTCAGATCCATTTGAGCTCATTTGATCCACCTAATGGTGTGATTAATAAAACTGTTCCAGAGAAAATAGAAAATGTCCAGAAACATGTTCAGAATTTCTCTGAAATTGTTTAGCTCATATCTTTAGTTAGAAACTTTCAAACTAAGTGGGACCAAATCCATTAGAACCCCCTGAAAATCTAGTTTTCATGAAGTCGTGGCTTGCTCCATGAAAATCCCTAGAACACCCTAAGAGCTCTAATTAAGGTCAAGTACATAATTATTTGTGGAGAGCTCAAATGAGCTTTTCTGCAAATAAAACTTGGCCAAGTCTCTGTTTAGGTTGTACCCAAACCACAGTAAAAATTTCAGAGTAATTGGGTCTGTCTAGTAGGACTTATAGTCCTCACAAGTTGAAATTCAATTCAAATGAATTTAATTAACACATATACTTGTTATATCTTGTAGTCGCTAAGGTTGAGGAGGAACCTGAAGTCTTAGAATTTGTCACTCCGGAAGAGCAGCTAGCCTACGACCAAGAGCAGCAAGGCAAGCCCCGGTTTGCATTAACCTCTTTACAAATTTTTATTGTTTTGAGCACTTCCTTTGAGCACCACTTACTTCTTGCATTAGAGTCTTGTTTGAAACCCAATTTCATAGCCAAGAAAACCATGGGTTGGGATTAGGATTGAAAACCCCGTTTAGATACTGCCATGCTAAGATAGAGTAGGACTCGGTACAAGTCGAGTAGTTGGAACTACTCGCGAGAATAGGCTAGAGGCACATCGCTCGGGTAAAGATAGCAGCTCAAACACATGGCAAGAAAAATGAGACTGAGCGGAGAGTAAGGGCAGCAGGATGTTGGGGCCTGGGTGCTATAGCTCCGCTTGTGTCGATTGAGGACCGAGCCGTGTGCGGGCCTGTTGAACAAGCTAGAACAGTACCGAAGACCTACCGGCTATATGGGAACCAGGAAACTGATGTAACTCGGGTAGCTGGGTATTGAGGCATTGCCAGTCGTTCAGAGGGTAGGTTGAGAGCTTGAGGTGTAAATCGGCTGGTGGCACTGAGATGCGCGTGCAGAGACCTCTTGCTCGTGATGATAGGACTGGTTCAATATTTGGCTGACGGGTGAAAGGTGGTTGCGTATGATGTCCGTGATGGTTGCGTTAGGCAACATCGAGTATGGGCGTACGTGACGGGCTATTCGGGTAACCCTGCAGGTGTAAATCGATTATAATCGCCGTCCCTCGCGGTCAGTGAGTACCACTTGTTCACTATACCGTGACGTAGAAAGAACAGGCTAGATACATGTTAAAATGTTGCTGACTGAAAGATGGACTTTGATTATTAATGATTTGCTGTAGCCTAGAGCTAACTAAAGTTCTTTTCAACATTGGGCAACGTACATGAGAGAAATGCGTTTCTTGTTTGATTGCGGCTCTCTCATGTGCCTTAGTGTAAAGTCTCCACAACCTGTTGCTAAAACTTGAAAGTAAGGTTCCACTAATTAGGTGAGTCCTTGCAACTTATTTTGCCTCATGTAACCTATAACCATCCATGTAGAAGTTTCATGTTTAGGAGAGACGGGTCAGTCTTTCTGAGCCATCGTGCTCACTGCTTGTGTTTGAAGCTTTTGCAGGGTTTTATGAGGAAGGGACTCCCGAGGAGGAGACGGAACCCCAGGAGGGAAACCCCGTCGAGTGGGAGTCGTGCACGCCGCCGTGTTAGTGTGTGTGCTTGCTAGCGGAGACACGTTCACGGGCTGAACGTGAACTCGATGCATAGTCTATGCCCGTGAGTGTAGACTGAACATATTTTGTTGTACAAATGTTCATAAACCTTTTTATGTAATAAACTTTGCTTCCGCTTTGTACCTTTGATGAGTGTTATCCGGTACTGTGCAACGCAGCACTCCTCAGCGTGATCCTGGCTCGACAAGACCGTGGGGTCGTGTCATTGAACCGATTTCGGTGGCGTTCCTTACCAATCTTACCTCCGCGTAGGTGCGTCATTACTGAATTGAAATACTGAATTATAACAGTAAAGTTAGTTCTGCCAACTTAACAACTATGCTAATAGTATTCCTTATGCAGGCTTACTACCGTTTTCTCACCGTAAGCCTAAATTTTTAGCAATATGACACTTTTCAAGTGCGTTATTCCCAATATGGCTCTGATACCATGATGTGAGGACCCAGGGGTCCCGACATTCAAGAAATCGCATTGGGTGGTGTCGTGCGATGCGACACCCAACAACACACTTCAAAATACATTCATGTTACATCAGATAAGTTTGAATAAACAAGTTCAAGCAGAAATATATTACATTTTAAATATATCTACAGCGGAAGTCTTGTCTCTACTCACACCCTATATACATACTACGCAAAAATGATGAACAGTCCAGCCCTCGGACTGTTCACTCTAGCAGCAACTCCTCAAGGCGGCTTGCAGGGCTCCCATTCAGCCGTATATCCCGACAGTGGTGTGGCCTCCCACTCGAGCCCTTTGTCAGATGAGGCCATAGATGGCCCCTCACCTGCAGCAACAACTTATATAGCAACCATGAGCACGAAGGCTCAGCGAGTCTTAACCGACTCATCTTAACTATGAAACTCTACATGAGTGAAGGGTTCTAAACATAGACAGGGAATGTTTGCATAAAAGACTCGCCTAAACCATAGGTTCTTAACTTCACTTTTAGCTCAGATTATACTCCTAGTGCTACACAATATCGTGAATCCACAATCAAACAAGAAACGCTTCATCCTGATGTTGCTTACCTTAGGGGAAAAGAATTTAAGTTTAGTCTGCACTAATCTTACTTCACACAATGTGGAATTGCAATATCAACTCATATTATGAAAGTTATTCTTACTCCAACTACTCATTCTTACTATGTCACAGTGCAGTGAACAAGTGGTACTCAAATAACCGTGAGGGACGGTGATTGCAATCAAAAGACACCCGGTATTACACGACATGTACACCCATACTAGAAGTTGCCTGAGGTACGCTCTCTTTCTGCCGTACACGACCACCTTTCATGAGGACACTCAATCGTTCAACCGGTCCTACCGTCCCAAGCAAGAGGTCCCTACACGGAGCAAGCGTCATAGACGGAGCCTGTTAGCAGATTTACACCATGCTGCCCTCAACCATCACCCTTAAGACGGCGAGCAATGCCTCAACGACGAAGTTAACCAAGTTACATTGGTTTCCTAAGGCCCATATATCCAGTATGCTACCGGTACAGTCCGAACATGCCCAGCAGGGCTGCACACGGATGGTTCTTGATCAACATAAGCAGAGCTACACATACAAAACCTCCACGTTTTGTTGCACCCTACATCTCTGCCCCGTGTCATTATCAATTGAGTGGCACATGTTCTGAGGTCCTCCGTGTGCCCTATTCTTTCTCTCGCGAGTAAATTCCAACTACTCGACTTCTACCGAATGCTTTCTATGACTTTAAGCCTAGCAAGATTCTACACAACAGGAAACTAAGCCACGCATGAAGAAAAAGGATTATTTGGTCATGCCATTGGGGTTTCAATCACCTTAACCTAATGCACATCCTATAAATATTACTCATATGTTTTAAAGGAAATTTTATAAAAGCTTGTTAAATGTAAACCAAGGCTTGCCTTGTTGCGCTTGGGTTCCATGTCAGTCTCCGTAGGAAGACTTACGAGTGGCTCTGGAGTCTCCTCGAGTTCGGAAACTAAATGATATGAACAAATGCTATAGTCTGTATTACTTGTATGAATGAAATTCATATGTGATATGGAATATATTAATAAATGACTCCAGTGCTGTCGGTACCCTGCTGACCTAGTTCCCACTGCGTACAGGCATGAAGTGGCTCTGGACCTTGCCTCCCCGCTAAGGAGAGCTTCGGAGCTGCCACGTGCCCCCCCGCTCCAGACCTTGCCTCCCAGCTAAGGAGAGCTCTGGAGCTGCCACGTGTCCTTCGGCTCCGGACCTGGCCTCCCCGCTAAGGAGAGCTTCAGAGCTGCCACGTGTCCTTCAGCTATGGACCCTGCCTCCCCTCTAAAGAGACCTCCGGAGCTGCCATGTGTCCTCTAGCTACGGACCCTGCCTCCTCGCTAAGGTGGGCTCCAAAGCTGCCACGTCGGATCCCAGCCACAACTGATCAGAACAGTCGCTGACACGTGGGACCAGTCGGGTGATCTTTTACCCCCAACGCCCGACTTCTCCACGGCGGCGCACGATGGCGAGCACGCCGCTGAGGCATTCCCTGCCATCCGGATACTCCAAACATGCCAAAAGTGCCTAATTTTGCATGCTGAGCACGCTGCTGACCTCAGCCCACGCCGGCGATGGCCGGAACATGGCTGACAACGGCGAAAGCGGCTCAAATCTCACCGGCGACGGTGTTCTAGCACGGGAAGGCCTCTTTTCGATCGGGTTTTGCTCCTACAGCATCGCCGGATCACGTGGAACATGAAAATGAACCAAAAAGCCGATGAAAATGGCCGGAACCTAGAGTTCACCAGTAAACGGAAAGGTTTTCGCCGCTAGAAGAAAAAACGTGGTGAACTCCTTGGTTTTTTGGGAAAAACTTGATCTACTTCTTCCTACAGCTTCGTATGGATGTCTAGATCATGTCCTTAGATGCGCACGATCGCTAAAGGATCGTGTGAGGTGAATTTCACCTTGAAAACAATTTGGCTCAAGTGATCACACTGAGGGAAGTACTAGAATTACTCGGCGCACAATGAAGCGAACGATAAACGGCTTTTACCGTGAGCACTAGCACACGATAGCTTATCTCTTTGCTTTTGGAAGTGCGGCAAGAGAACGGCTGGATCACTGGGTTGACGTGGGTCCGAAGCGGCAGTGGTGGGATGAGTTTGGCAGCCAAAATTCAGGAAGAACGATGAGCTTGGTTGGTTCCACGGGGAGGGGTATGCGTAGCCGTGGAGATGAGTTGCATTAATCTTGTTTATCCACCGAGGTGCCTGAGTGTGTACTTCACCGCTCGGGTAGGAGCACCGGCGAGCCGCGGTGTCACGATTGTGGTTGCAGGGAAGAAAACTCAGCACACCCACACTGACATGTGGGGTTCCACCTCCCTCTTATCCACTTTGTAAATCCAGTTAAAAATAGTAAACTGACTCCCAAAAATGGTAAAAATTCGCATTTTGGCTAAACTGAATATGAGGAATCCAATGGTGCAATTCAATTTGAATTTGGATGAATGTGAATTTGAAATCTGATGTTTTGAATTTAAATTTGGATACCTACTTAACCCCATCAAAACAAATAGCACACCTAGTCCAAATTCAATGAAATTTGGCAGGGATGCATTTTAGACTATGGAGTACATAATTGTGAAATCAGGTCTCCATGTTTGACAATGTTGTGAGTAGAATTCAGAAGTTTAGTGAGGAACTCTACTCAACCATACATTATTTTGAACTAAATCATTTAGCTCCAAATTTAGGTACATTTGGCAGCCTGCCTAGTTTGGACCTAAGGATTTGAAATGTGACATCATATGAAGATTTTAGGTGCTATGTTGCTGTTTTTAGTCCCACCTTTGATCTCACATCATTGTAATCAATTTTTTTTTAATTCGTCCCATTTTTACTAAGTGTTCTTGAGCTGAACTACACATGTTGAATTCTTGGGATTTCACATGGCTTGTCCTGTCGTCTGTTCGATAGGGCAGTCGATGGTGCTGCCGTAATCGTAGCCCGCTGCTACACCTGCTCCCGTCCTGTCATTGGGGAGTAGTCCATACCGAGGCGCACACGCGCCCAACATTCCACTCCCCTTTGGTTCCGTCAGGTGTGATGGGCATTCAATGCCGAGGCCAGGGGGTACTCGAGTGCCCTCCCACTTGGATGAGGCAGCGCCTGCTCTGCATTGAAGGAGACCTGCTCCTCTCCTACCCGAGGTCGGGCTCTTGTCCTCTCTTTGAGGCTCTTACTTCTTTCTGGATTGCCTTAAGGGTTGGTCTGGTGTCCTGCCCGGGGGTCGGCCCCAGGCTCCTTGTCCCGCCTCCTCCTGAGCTCGGCTTGGGCCTACTTTGTCGCCTTTCGTGGGATTCCTTCCCGCTTCTTCCCCGAGGGCTGGAGTCCGGAACTCCGTCAAGTTGTTATTATGATAGTATAGTAACCTTAATATTATGTTATCATAAACACCATAGGCCTTCACTATAGTCTAATTAGTTATTATATGAATATGTAAGTATGAGTAATGTAGTTCTTGGTCTCAGTATTAGTTTAATGATCTTTATGTTAGTCATTGCCTTAGTATGGTACATGTATTGCAACTCCTAGGGTATTTACTTAGCATGCAAGCATGATGCTTGGATAGTTAAGTAGCATTGGATATCTCGTCGACCCACAGATTGAAGGAGTAGGTGGCAGGTGGTGACATCCTTGTCCATCCATTGTAATCCTCCACATTCGGCTATGCTTCAGGCTATTGGAAGGAGTCACTCTGATATTATTAGGGGTAAGTGTGGGGAACCCCTCCGGGTTCGCACTCCAGGAATCGCATTGGGTGGTGCCGTGCAATGCGGCACCGAACAGCATACATGAAAATACAGTAAGAACATATGAAATACTTTATTTCTCAAGATAAAGTCTTTTACAACATAATGTACAAAATTGTACATACGCGCAGAAAATAAAACTAGATACATACTCACTCTCGGCCCTAACTATGCCGAAGAGAAGTCGTCCAGCCCGTGGACCCTTCCCACTAGCTCCACAAGAAGTAAGGCTGCGGCTAGGTTGTCGGTGAGTTATACGAACCGTGAGGTACGATGTCTTACCGAACAACTGTCTTCATAGCATCCATCATGCTACCTGCAAAAACAACTACGAAGGCAACCGTGAACACTAAGTCTCAGCAAGACTTAACCGACAGTCCTAAACATGTAACTCTACATGAAGGAGTTGAAAGAAGATAGGAATTTGAGCTTGCATAATAAAGATTGGCTAATCATTGATCCTTATATTCAGGTTATCATAGCAGCCATTTTAATGGTCCTCATGCATCACAACACCGGATGTCCACAATCAAACAAGAAATTCTTATCCCGATGTTGCTAGCGTAAGGTGGAATAGAAATTTAGTTTGCACTATCTCTAATACATCAAAGGATTCAATACAATTTAATTCAACAAAGATCCATATTATTAAGCCTTAATTCCTCTTACTTACTGTGTCACAGCGTAGTGGGCAAGTATGCTCAATTCTTAACCGTGAGCGACGGAGATTTGAATCAATGACAACCCGGAATACACGACACATACACCCGCCTCGTAAGACTCACTCAACAGCTTTTTCTTATGTTGTATGCAGCAACCTTTCACATGACAACCTGACATAGAAACACGCTTCATCCCGAGCAGAATGGTCGTCTACACGGACACGTCGGAGTTGCCCGCTAAAGGATTTACACCTCCCGCCTTCTCAACTCCATTTCCAGACGAAGGATGAGTTTATATACCACGGTCGATCGAGTTACATCGGTTTCATGGGTCACATACCCCATTATATATCCGGTACAGCTCAAACTTGTCCAGCAAGGCCGCATATGGCACGGTCCTTAACCGACAAAGATGGGGCTACTTCCCAACCTCCACATTGGCCTTACCATATCACACCCATCGGATCGAGACAACCTTGAGTGTCCCGTCCAACAGGAACTCCCCTCCACATCTCACTTTCTTTGATGGTGCTCTTATAAATAACTTCCTCTTGCGAGTAGACTCCGCTACTCGACCTTTCTCTCGAGTAGCTTCCAACTACTTGACTTCTACCGGGCTATCTACAACATTAGCCTAGCCAACTACGATGAGGGAAAGCCTATGCTAAACCTTCTACTCAAGAAATTCATGGTAATGCAGTTGGAGTTTCAAGCATCCTAGACATAATGCACAATATCAATGTGACAGCCTCATTTTTGGTTTCTTCATAAATTAATGTTCAAGAAGAGAAAACATTTTAAAAGAAGTAGGAACAGAGAAAAATATCAAAAAGATAGCCAATAAGAGCCGAATCCAGTTCACCGAGGGCGCCGAAGACAACTTCCGCGGCCCGCTGGCCACGTGGCGTGTGCGGAGCTCATCCCTGCGAAGTGGGGAGAGGTCCGCCGCTAAACTGGCTACGTGGCAGGCTCGGGGCTCATCTCCTCTAAGGGGGAGAGTCCGACCCTGTGGGACACGTGTTGCCCCTGGAGCCAGCCTCTGCGGAAGAAGCAAAGGCAGTTCCGCAGGACACATGTCACCTTCGGACCTAGTCACCGTGGAAATCGGAGGACCAGTCATGCGGGATATGTGTCGACTTCGGAGCTCACCTCCGAGAGGTCCGGTCCTATTGGACACGTGTCGTCACCGGAGCTTATCTCCGGGAGGTCTGTCACTGTTGGACACATGTTTACTTCGGAGCTCATCTCTGAAAAGAGAGGATGTCCGGCGCTACTTGATGCGTGGCATTCACGGAGCCTACCTCCGGAGAGAGGAAAGGTCCAGCAGTGACACGTGGCGTGCGCACCTCCGAACAGAGAGGAGGTCCCGAGTGCCAAGATACGTGGCGCACACGGAGCTCACCTCCAAAGGAGAAGGGAGGTCTCGCTCACCTGACATGCGGCACAACCAGAGATCGTCTCGGCGGAAAGGAGGAGACTAGGCCCCGGTGGACACGTAGATCTTCCAGAGCCCATCACCGAGGAGGTAACGAGTTCTGGAACGGTTTTAGGTTCTGTACGCGTAGAAATACCGGTAAAGAGGAGAAACCGACCTGAATTTCACAATGATACCGCACCAAATTGACTAAAGATAGGTTGTTAAGATTCAATCTGAATAGGACTCTTATTCGAAGTCCAGATCAGATTAGGACTCTTCTTCTCCCGATTATAAATAGAACCCAGAACCCTTGGACGAAACCACAAACTTCTTTTCCAACTTCTGAGCCAACGACTTAGAGCCCTAGCCCCAACTCGCCGAGAAAGCCATCGCCGGAGTTCAGTCGAGGAAGATTGCCGGAAGAGAGCCCCAACGATCTGTCTGATCAGAGAAGGACCCCGAGACCGAGAAGAATGTAAGGTAGGTCTCCAATACCACCTTATGATATCGTTGTGTTTTCTTTGCATCTGTTCTTCGATTCCTTTCGAACAGAAGCTTTCTCGTGGACAGATCACTTGTTGATCGGGTTGATCTAAAAGACAAGGTCATCGTCACATCCACATCTGATCCGAACACCCCTGTTCATCATAAAGCCATGCAAGAACACGTACCAACCGATCTAATAAAACTGATTATAGGATAGCATGCATATGCATCATCGCATCTAGTTAAGGTTGGTACATGATATTGATTGCTGTGAATCTTGTATGTGCGTGATCCTGTATAGAAGGACAAGCTCAGGGAGCTGTCTACGACGAGCTGCAACAACAAGGTTTCGAGATCCAAGAGCAACCGGAACTGCAAGAACAAGGCAAGTGCCCCTTGACCATATTGATCCTATGCTTTTGGGGAAAAACTGTTTTATTTTGCGAAAAGGTGTGTGTGCTGAGTCAAACATGATGGGAAACTCTTTTATAGGAGTTTACTAGTTTTGGTTAAAACCACCCTTGTCGCCAGGGAAGTTTATGAGTCAGGTATGATTTTTGCTTTTATGCTTCGCTGAGTCCATGGGATTGGGAAGCGAGATATATATGTCTAGCTAACTGCACTCATAAGGATAATAAGAAACTGATGTTTTTAATGAACATGGATCGGAGGGAGATCTAGGCAAGACTAAGTTTGTGAATGAGGTAGCATGAGATGGTGGTTTGCTTGCCGTAGATCTAAGGACCGGTTCATGCGAGCACATGCCAGGATAACAGTGCCACCACAAGTCCTAGTATGGGTGCGGCTTAGCTGAGTAATTAGATAAGTTGCTAGATTGTTATGGACCGTAGAAGGCGTGGGGAATGGGAGTCGAGTGAGGACTGCCCTGGGAACTGCATGGCACAAGAGGGGGCCCGTGGGTGGGAGAATTGGAGATTCTAGCCTGCCGGTGAAACCTTAGTGAGTCCATACATCTAGTAGCCCCTTTGTAAAGGCTATTTTGTGATCTCTTGACCATACACCGACGGTTGTGTATTGGTATAATGGAGGTTCTGCAGTCGCCGACAGGTGACGAAATCACGAACTTGTGGGTAAAGAGGTGCAAAATATGCAGAGTTCTAAAACTATCATGATAGCCGAGCTTACGGTCACGAGCGCCTGGCCAACTTCCATGATTAGTTGGGAGGGTTATTGGATATGGTTATTGGTTATGGTTTTGGATGGTTTGGTTTTCGGGACTGTTGAGTCCGGGTGATAAGATGGGTTGCATGACTGTTGATTCATGGCAACAAGGTTGGTCTCGGTGGGAGACGAAGTTGTTTTATGTGATGAAATGGTAGCGAATACGAGATGGTTTTCGTGAGATGGTAGAGAATACGAGGAGGTATTCGTGAGCGAGAATGAGGTTGATTGATGACTGGTTATGAACATAATGGAGGTATGATTGGTATTTTAATACATGTTGGGATTACATTCACTTAAAGATGTGTCGCTGTTTTACCATGGTTTGATAAATAACTTTGCTTTCTGCAATGAGCCTTTTTATACCTACCTTGTTATGAGACTTCATATCATATTTTCCCGCACTTACTGAGTACATCATTGTACTCAAACTTGCATTATCATTTCATCATCAGCAACAGTAGAAGACTACTATGAAGACCAAGTGGAGCATTAGGCGTGTGATCTGTTCTCAACCTTGCCTTTGGGGATGGAGTAGAGATGGAGCCATTGCTGCCTAGAATTGCTTCCGCATTAGAATAAGACTTCCGCTGCATAGAAATAAGACTTCCGCTGTGAGCATGGGTCCAAGACTAATGAAGCATTGTAATAAACTCTGTTATTCGTGGTTATATATTCTGAATTCAGTTTGTGGAACATATGTGTATGTGTGATTAACATCCTGGGCACACAAATGCATCAGTTCTCGGTTCCGTGGTTTTCCATAGAATTGAGGGCGTCACAGATTGGTATCAGAGCCACGGTTGACAGTGGGTTACACGCCTAAATAGGAAATACAGATTGGTATCAAAAGCCACGGTTGATGGTAGGTTACACACCTACATACAATCACAGATTAGTATCCGACATAGATTGGTAGATAAGTCACGCTGACCATAGGATGCAAGCCTAGGATGCATATATTGCCCTTGAAACTAACTTGACATAGGAAACCATCCTTGAATAGGAGTTGTGAGCCCTTGCAATGATTGTTTGTGATTGTGTGCTTAGTGTGTGTTGTGGGACGTCTCGAAACGTTGTCCATATCCACACGTAAGTAGAAAGAGGTGTGAGATGTTTCGGCACTTGTTCACATCCTCATATGGGCTAATATATATAGTCCAACTCACCTTGATGCATATAGTTGAGGGAAATCTATCTAACCTTCTATTCTATTTCGATCTCTCTCACAGATGGTGAGAGGAAACGCCGGCCGAAGGAACGTCCGTGACAACCAAGAGGATGGTCACGATGAAGTTCCTGTTAACCCCGGAGCTAGTGAGAACCACCTGGAACGGTTGATGGCCATGCAGAATCAACTTATGCAAACCATGATCCAAACATTGGGTCAGTTGCAGGCCAACAACAACAACCCCGTTCCGGCACCACCGCCACCACCACCACCGGCTCATAACAGGCTGGGAGAGTTCATGAGGACTCGACCACCCACCTTTGCTCAAGCTAACGACCCCATGGAGGCCGACGACTGGTTGAAATCCATGGAGAAGAAGCTTTCCATAGTACAGTGCAATGACCGAGAGAAGGTTCATTTTGCGTCGCACCAACTTATGGGAGCTGCCGCTGACTGGTGGGATGCCCTATGCAACGCTCATGTCGACCCGGAGATGATCACTTGGACTGAGTTCAAGGAGAGTTTCTGCTCTCATTACATCCCTGCTGGTGTAATGATGCTCAAGAGACAGAAGTTCGATGGTCTCCGCCAAGGACAGAGAAGCGTGAATGAGTATCTCAACAAGTTCACACAACTGTCCCGGTATGCCCCCGAAGATGTCAACTCAGACCAGAGGAAGCAATACCTGTTCATGAGAGGGTTGAACAATGAGATCCAGGTTCAGCTCCTCAACAATGACTACGCAAGCTTTCAGAAGCTGGTTGACAAGGCTATAGTAGTCGAAAGCAAGATCCGAGAGATCGAGCGAGAGTGCAAGAGGAAGATGCCATACCAGCCTCAAGGGAGCAACGTACGACCTCGGTACATGCCCCTAGCTGCACCGCAGTATGGATCGACCACTCCTGCATACCGCCCTTGTCAGCCACCATAGCAACGACCCATTGCACCAGCACCTCGTGTGCCCATGCCTCCTGTGCCCTGACCTAACGTGGGAACTCCTGTTCGAAACCCCCGCCCCAACGTACCTGCTGCCGTAGGCAACAGGGCATGCTTTGCATGTGGGGAAACAGGACACTTCACGAACCAGTGCCCGAGGAGAGTCCCTGGACAGCAAGGCAACGTGCCCAAACAGAACCCGCGACCAAACGGAGGGGGCAATCAAGGAAACTGGGGACAGCAGAACTATGCTCGCGGCAACGTGAACCATGTCTCTGCTGAGGAAGCACAACAGGCCGAGGACGTCGTAATTGGTATGTTCCTTGCCAACTCCAACCCAGCCACCATCTTATTCTATTCTGGAGCATCACATTCCTTCATATCATCCAAGTATGTTGCCAAACATCATCTACCCATATCCCACTTAAAATGTGCTATGTTAGTTAATTCTCTCAGAGGAGAAATGAGGACTAATATAGTATGTCCAAAAGTAAGCCTTAAAATAAGGGGGGTAGACTTCCTTGCCAACCTTATTGTCTTGGATTCCCAAGGGATTGACATAATACTCGGTATGGATTGGCTAAGCAAGCACAACGGGGTAATCCAATGTGCTGAAAGAACTGTGCAGTTGACAAATGAGCACGGTATTCATGTCGAGTTTGAGTCAGCCCAACAAACAACCGAAAAGGCAATCTTGAACCATGTTGAAGGAGCAACATTGGACAGCATTCCAGTGGTTCAAGAATTCTCGGACGTGTTTCCAGAGGAGCTTCCAGGTATGCCCCCTGATTGGGACATTGAGTTTGCCATTGATTTGGTACCCAGAACTGCACCCATAGCAAAGAGACCCTATAGGATGCCCGTCAATGAACTAGTAGAACTCAAGAAGCAAATTCAAGAGCAGTTGGAGAAGGGTTTCATACGTCCAAGCTCGTCACCATGGGGAAAACCTGTGCTCTTCGTAGACAAGAAGGATGGGACCCAAAGGATGTGCGTGGACTATAGGTCTCTCAACGAGGTGACAATCAAGAACAAATACCCTCTGCCCCATATAGAGGACCTATTCGACCAATTGAAAGTAGCCCGAGTGTTCTCCAAGATTGATCTTCGGTCGGGATACTTCCAGCTGAAGATTAAGCCCTCCGATATACCCAAGACAACCTTTCGAACACGGTGTGGTTCGTATGAATATACCGTCATGTCTTTTGGGTTAACAAATGCACCCGCATAAATCATGTACCTTATGAACAAGGTCTTCATGGAATACTTGGATAAGTTCATCGTGGTTTTCATCGACGACATTATGGTGTATTCAAAAAGTGAGGAGAAGCATGAAGAACATTTGAAATTGACCTTGCAGAAAATGCGTGAGCATCAAGTGTATGCCAAGCTTAAAAAGTGTCAATTTTGGCTAAAGGAAATATCGTTCCTAGGCCACATTATCTCCGACGAAGGGGTATCGGTTTATCCCGGAAAAGTGAGAGATGTTCTGAAGTGGGACCAACCGCAAAACGTGAGGGATATTTGGAGTTTTCTTGGGATGGCTGGATACTACCGACGCTTCATTAAGGACTTCTCTAAGATAGCAAAGCCTATGACGGAGTTGCTAACGAAGGGGAAAGCCTTTCGATGGACACCAGCATGCCAAGAAAGTTTTGAGGAACTCAAGAAAAGGCTAACCACAGCACCGGTTTTGGTATTGCCGGACGTAAGCAAGAGCTTTGACATATATTGTGACGCATCCAGATAGGGGCTCGGATGTGTGCTCATGCAAGAAGGACAAGTGGTAGCCTATGCCTCACGACAATTAAAGAAGCACGAACTTAATTATCCTACACATGACTTGGAGCTAGCAGCAGTAGTGCATTCATTGAAGATTTGGAGACATTATATCCTTGGTCATCGATGTAAGGTCTATACGGATCATAAAAGCTTCAAGTACATATTTACCCAAATGGACTTGAATTTGAGGCAACGTCAATGGTTGGAACTCATCAAGGATTACGATGTTGGAATCAACTACCACCCCGGGAAGGCCAATGTAGTAGCTGATGCATTGAGCCGGAAGGGAGCATGTCACCGACTCACGGTTTGGGAGCTATCACCCGAACTACGTAAGGAGTTTGAACGGTTACACCTCAGATTCTTGAACAAGATGGAAGTGATGGAGATCCACTCTTCATTGGAGCAAGAGATAAGGGATGGCCAGGCAACGGATGAGGAGATCAAGGAGGTCAAGGGAAGGATACAACAAGGAATAGAGAAGGATTTCAAAGAAGATGAGAAGGGTACGCTTTGGCTAGGAAAAAGGATTTGTGTGCCTAACGTGAAGCACCTCCGCGACATGATATTGAAGGAGGCACATGATTCACCCTATTCCATACATCCCAGAAGTACCGAAATGTACAAGGACTTGAAAACTTGTTATTGGTGGGATAGTATGAAAAGGGATATAGCCGAATACGTTGCCCTATGCGACACATGCCAACGGGTAAAGGCCGAACATCAAAGACCCGCTGGATTGTTGCAACCCTTGAAGGTACCCGAATGGAAGTGGAGGACATCAGTATGGATTTCATCGTCGGATTGCCACGTACTCCGTCGGGTTATGACTCCATCTGGGTTATAGTGGACCGATAGACGAAAACAACCCATTTTCTCCCTATAAGGGCCAAGTACAACGTTGCACAATTAGCCGAGTTGTACATGTAGCAGATCGTGTGCCTTCATGGAGTCCCAAAAAGGATAGTCTCAGATCGAGGTTCTTAGTTTACCTCTAGATTCTGGAGGAAGCTGCAGAAAGCTATGGGTACACGACTTGATTCTAGCTCCGCCTATCACCCACAAACCGATGGGCAAACCGAAAGGACAAACCAAATTTTGGAGGACATGTTGAGAGCTTGCACCTTGAAACGTGGGCGTAGTTGGGATAGGAGTTTACCATACGCCGAATTCTCCTATAACAACAGCTATCAAGCTAGCTTTAAGATGTCGCCTTTCGAAGCATTGTACGGTAGACGGTGTAGAACGCCGCTGTTTTAAAATAAAACCGGAGAGAACCAGGTGTTTGGACCCGAAGTACTACAAGAAGCTGAAAAGCAAGTCCAAACGATACGGGAGAACTTAAAGGCTGCTCAGTCACGACAGAGAGGCTATGCGGACAATAAGCGAAGGAAGTTGACTTTCGATGTAGGAGACTTCGTATACCTTAAGGTATCGCCTAATCGTGGCCAACGACATTTCAACGTCAAAGGCAAGCTAGCACCCCGCTACATCGGACCATTTAAGATTGTGGACAAGCGAGGAGAAGTAGCCTATCAACTAGAGCTCCCAACATATCTCTCTGACGTACATGACGTATTTCATGTATCCCAGCTCAAGAAGTGCTTTAGAGTACCGGAGGAGCGAGTACCGATGGAAGAGCTTGAACTTCAAGAGGACCTGACTTATACGGAGCACCCAATCCGAATTTTGGACGTAAAAGAAAGGGTCACCAGGAACAAAGTGATCCGATGGTGCAAGGTACAATGGAGCCATCACACCGAAGCTGAATCCACATGGGAGCGTGAAGAAGACATCAAGGCAGAATTTCCTCATCTATTCTCTACCAACGAATCTTGAGGGCGAGATTCAATTTAAGGGTGGTAGATTTGTGACACCCTCATTTTTGGTTTCTGCATATATTCATGTTCATGAAGAGAAAACATTTTAAAAGAAGTAGGAACAGAGAAAAATATAAAAAAGATAGCCAATAAGAGCCGAATCCAGTTCACCGAGAGCGCCAAAGACAACTTCCGCGGCCCGCTGGCCACGTGGCGTGTTCGGAGCTCATCCCTGCGAAGTGGGGAGAGTGTAAAAGCCCAAGAAATGGGACTTGCAAAAACTTTTCATCACCTCACAACACCACAGTTTTGTGGTGAATATCTTGTGAAGACTTGTGAAGAGCAAGTAACCTCCATGAAGAGGGTATTAGTTCAAACTTTCTACACGTATGATAACACATGAGAGGGTGATTCAAAACTGTTGCATTCAAATTCATGGTTGCAGCAGCTAACACCAGGATCAAAGTGCATATTTGGATTCCTTAGGTTCAAATTATTGGGGAGGCAAATTTTGAGAAGATTTGGAGGTCCTTTGATATGGGAAATCAAAGAGAGTTGTGAATTTTCATTGAAATTTGAATTCAAATTTGAAACTATGGCACAAATTGTCAAATGGCCAAATGGTTTTCGAATTTGGATCCCTCATAGCTGAATTTACATTAGGTCAAAAAATTAGAGATCTTTTTGGGCAGAGGGGAGCTGTGGGCCCCAATTGTCAGTGAGAAGGGAGGGAAGAAACTTACTACTTAAGTCAACCGGTTCCACAGTTCACAACCGAGCGCGCTGCTCTCTCCCACGGGCTGCCACCGCACGGACGACCGAAGACCGGAAGCACCTCCCGAGCTGCTTAGGGGATCGATGTTTCTCCGCTTTTATCGTCTCCACCGAGAGCACAGCGTTCCACACCGCCTCACAGCCGATGCTGAATGATCCCCGTGTGTCCTCGGCGATAAACGTGACCGCACAGAGGCGCGCCGTCGGTTCACCGCCACCCGGCTGCTCCACCCCGTGGCACGACGCGCTAAGCTTCCCCACAGCACCGCTGGACTTTCTTTAGCGTGGCAGAAGCAAGAAGCGAGCGCTAGCTCCATCGGGACGTCGGCGTTGAGCTGATCTTCCTCCACAGCGCCGAAGAGAGCCGCCGCGACAAGATCACGTCGCCCGGCCACCACAGAGCCTCTCCCATCGAGTTGCAAAAGCAAAAAGGCGCGCCAGTAACCCTTCTCGCTTCACAACAACGCCGGCAGCGTGTCATGGACCGTGCTCGCCGGAATTTCAGTTTTGCCGACGACATCCGATAATGGCCTAAGGTAGAAATTCAGAAAATTCTTCTCACACGTCGAACCACCCCCACACGACGTAGCATACACCATCTATACCCCCGTGCGCGTTCATAGGATCAAGAACCACCGAGAATCATCGAGCGAAGCCGCCGTTCATCGAGTTTTTTGACTTTCACCGGATTTTGACCTAGCCCGACGGTGAGGTCATACTTCCGGCGAGTTCCAGCGAGATCGGCGGTAGGGTTCGTGTTCTCCTCGGTGCAGTGATGCTGTACGAGCAAACGGCGACATGTTTGCCGCGATAAAACGCTCTAGCGACATCGCCGGAGTTGCCACAGACGTTGTAGCCGTCGCACCTAGGTTTCCGGCCGTCGCCAATCGGAGATACGCCCGTCAACGTGTTCCTCGCACGAAAATACGTGGGGGCGGCGAGAATCGGCAAGTTCCAGGCACCGGAAGCCCCTCCTGGCGAGAACTCCGGCGAGCTCGGTGGCGGGATTGCGCGGGTGTCGGGAGGAGGAAGACGACTGGGGGCCCCGCATGTCAGTGGCGATATTTTAAATCGTCGGATCTGCTGCGGCCCGGGATCCAGTGTGGTGACGCGGGAAGGGTCCTGTGGCCCCGTGTGGCGTGATTCCAGCAGCCGACACGTGTAGGAGGGACCCGCAGTCAGAGTTTGAATGTTTCCCAAATTAATTTGAATTTCCAGATTTAGTTCAAACTTTAGAACCCCATAACTTTTTCTAGGAAGCTCCAAATTTAGTGATTCAAATTGGGTTGGATTCATCTTGCATAACACTATCAAAATATGCCACCCAATTTGTACGAAACCTTTTATTTAATTCTGGAAAATTCTTTAAAGCTTTTCAGCAAAAGAATTCTAGAGGGAGTTTGGTTCATCCAAAAATCCCCAAATTTTGCCAGAATGTTCTTTAGAATGTTAATGAATCTCTGTAAAAGTTTCCGACCATTTGGAGTTGATTTGATAAGAGCAATTCAAATTTGAAGTTGCTGTGTTCATTTGAATACAGAACCATTTCCAGAGAATTTCCAAAACTTGGAAATTCAGTTCTGGTCAAATCTTAGCTCCAAAAATACTAGGAAAATTCATGCAAACTCTATGAGATATAATTGAAATTGTAGTTCACTAAGTTGGGCATGAACAGGGGTATTACATCAGAATTAATTCTTCTTTGCTTATCTGCTAAGAAAATTATTCTGAACAAACCACTCAATGAAAAGTGCTAAATTTTGGTCCAGAGGGTTTTCTTGTGATAAGGAACTCACACAAAAATTCTCAGCTCCATTGGAGCTCTGGATCACCCTGTCCTGTTTAACCACTTGAGAGATTAATATGGAAAAGGGGGAAAACCACATAGCACTTAACCATGTACTTAGGTTCAAACCCAAACCCCTAAACCCCAGTTCCATTGTAGACTCTTGAACGGAGTTCCAGTTGTTAGAGGCTGGTTATTAGAACTAATAGCAAAAGCATTACAATAAACTCATGTGCATATTCATTAACATGTAGTATTTCATTAACGTGTAGTCGCTGAAGGCGAGGAAGCTCCGGAGGTTCTCGACTTCCTGCTTCCAGAAGAAGAGCTGACTACTGACCAGCAGCAACAAGGCAAGCCCCGGTTTGCATTAACTTCTTACAAGTTTTACTTTGTTTACATGTGTCATATGAAGTGTGAATGTGCATTAGGTGTAGGATGGATGAAAACCCCACATGCATGACCATAAGTCTCCATAAGAGTGAGGGTAGTGTCTAAGACCTCACGTAGACAAGCTATGCTTAATGTTTCATAGCACTTCGGTACAAGTCGAGTAGTTGGAATCTACTCGCGAGATAGGCTTGGGACACACGGGTTCGGTGGAGTGATGTGAGATCACTTTAGTAATGAAAATTAGACTTGGCAGGGGTTAGGGCGCAGCAAGAGAGAGTCTTGTGTGCGTGGCCCCGTCCGTGTCGATTGAGGACCGATCTGTGCGCGGCCCACGCTGATCAAGTTTGGACGTACTGAAGGCATATCGGATATATGGGCCCCGATAAACCGATGTAGCCTAAACCTCCGGGTGTCGAGGCATAACGCACCGATTTATAGGTGTAGGCTGAGGGCAGCAAGGTGGAAATCTGCAAACGGGCATAGAGAGATGCTCCGTGCGGGGAACCTCCTGCTCGTTTCGGTGCGACCGGTTCGACGTTTGGGCTGTTGGGTGAAAGGTTGTCCCGTACGACATCGAGTGAGCGTGCTGTGCAGCTCCACGGATGGGCGTACGTGACGTGCTCTTTGGGTTTCCCTGCAGGTGTATATCGAGTCGATTCGCCATCCCTCGCGGTGAAGAGTACCACTTGGTCACTGAGTCGTGACGTAGAGTAATGCATGAAATATGGTGATTCAATATTGCTGATATGATATAATATGGTATTGCTACATGTTTGCCACCAAATATTGCTTACTAAATTTCAGCTTCCTGAACTGTTAACTTGTTGCTAAAATCTGAACTAAGGATGAACTTGTAGGCGTGTCCTTTTGCTGCAATATTACTATCCTATGTCATTGTACACCTCATGTAGAGTTTCATGTTAGGTGAGTCGGTTAAGCCTTGCTGTGCCTTCGTGCTCACGGTTTCTGCTTAAGTGTTTTTCAGGTGAGGAGCCACCCACGGACTCGGAGTACGAGTCCACCGGCGAGGGTTACCCTCCGTCGGGGACTACGGCTGAGTGGGAGCCGTACACGCCGCGCTGAGGTGAAGAGTGGAGCTAGTGTGGGTTGCCCTAGGGCTGGGCAGCCGACTTTTGCTAGATAGGCGGGCGTGAGTTGTATAGAGTAGACCTCCGCTGTGTAAGATAAATACTAGTTTGTAACTGAAGTTTGTACCTGTTTGTACAGTTCAGTTGTTTTTCTCATGTAATAAATGTGTCCTTATGACGTGTGCTGTCGGTTGTCGCATCGCGCGGCACCACCCTCTGCGATCCTGGATGAGCGGATCCCGGTCCGCCACAGCCTGGTATCAGAGCTGCATTGGGGATAGCACAGTACTTAAGGACTGTATTATGGGAAAACTTAGGTTTACGGTGACGATTCGGTAGTTGCCCAAGTAAGGACTATATTAGCATAGTTACTTAAAGTGGCAAGGACTAACCTATGTGTTATAATTCTGAATTTTAATTATGTAACGACGCACCTACGCTCTGGTAAGTATGGTAAGGAACGCCACTGAAAGCGGTTCAATTTCGGTTAGCTCCCCTGATGAGGAACGTGGTTCAGGGATTTGTCTCACAGCTTTGTGTGAGACGTCAGTATGAAACTCTTGGACTCTTCATGTTCCTGAGTTCATATGAAACGCTGATCCCTATCGTGCATTAGGCAAGTAAGTGGAGACCCCATCGCGTGGTCAGTAACGCGAGAGTGTGTTCGTCTGGAAGTAGCCCAGGAGGACATACGCAGCGCTTGCCATCGGCGTGCCCTGCAGGGCAGTAGGTGGTATCTGTTGGGTTGATAACATTCCCAACCGTGATGACCCGTTCATAACATACTCGGGTTCCCCGTCGTGTGGTGTTGAAACACGATCACCTACCTTGAGACGTGACTTAACTCAAGGACGGCCGTATGGAAATGATACGGGTGTTTGTATTTACTTTTAAATATGGAACTGTCTGAAATGAACAACCTTTGAGTGCATCACTATTGTGTGGTCTTCTGCAGGTACTAACCACGTATGTATCCGTGTAGTAAACGTGTGCGAGAGACCGTTTAGTGCCACACTTGAGACGTATATGCCGGTATAATCCGGTTAGAATTTTCTTTTGTGAGGAACCTAGTATGGAGATATTGTAGGCATATGCATGAAAATAATTGATAACAAGGAATTAAAATCATTAGGTTCAACATATAGGACCCTGGTTGGGTAGACAAATTGGATAGTGATGAGTGTAGTTCCAAAAGACTGAAAAACAGAGTGCTCTGTTTGGGCAGCAAGTTTGCTGATCTTCAACAGGGCATAACTCACAGGTCTTTTAGCCCAGGGAGGTGTGCTATATATTTCTGGAAAAGTATTGAAGTACTCTACAACTTTGTTGTAGACTTCCAGAGCTGAAACACACCTTAAGATGGCTTAAATCCCAGAGAAATGCAAACTGTCCAGAATCAGGACAGAGTTAATGTAAAGGTCCCAAAATTATGAATACAAAGAAACACTTGTTTGCAAAGTTCTGTTTCATGTGTATGAAATTTGGGACTTGTTAAAACTTTTCCCACATGTGATAACACACATGAGGGCTTTCTTCACACAAGTCAAATGTTCATTGGAGAACTTCGAACCTAGAGGGGTCTAAAACAAAGATGGGAAGTCCCCATATGTGTGAGAAAGCAAAAATCAGATTTAGAACAATTGTTCAAACTCAAAATTCAAATGAGAGTAACACTAGGAATTTTCAAACTGTTGTGCTACAAATCTCATTTGCAACAGCCAAAATAAAAATCAGATTTCATATTTGGATTCCTTGAGTCCAAATTAGGGGGTGTGCAAAGTGTCATGATTTATGGAAATGATTTGCAACCCATTTTGCAAAATGGACTTTAAAAGACAAAGAATTCAAATGCATGTTTGAATTTGGATGAAACTTGCCCAATTATCCAAATCCATATCAGATTTAAACTTCCACAATTGAATTCCATCAATATTCAAATTGGGGAGATATTTTAGACGGGATAAGGAGGACTGTCATGTGGGACCCACATGTCATTGGGAGCACTGAAATTGCAAAAGATCTGAAGTCCACAGTCTTCATTTGAGTTACACCCACGCGAAGCAACGGCCGAAGCCGCCTCCCCTCCGCTCGACACCGAGCTCGGCCGACGCCTCCACCTCCTGCTGGGTTCTTCGCGCTGGAGAGCTGCTGGACGTCGGTGGCTACCGCCTCACCGCCTCTCCCGCCTCTTAACCGAAGCCACGGCGCTGTTTCCTCTCTTCCTCGCACCGAGAGACAGAAACACGGCCGCTCTTCTTTGTTCGCTCGGGTACTCGAGCAGAGCAAGTGAGCAGCGCCTCTGAGCAGCAAAACAACACCGCCATCGTCCCCATGACCTCCTCGAGCCATCACCCAGTGTGTTCGTGCCCTCTACGCCGAGAACCTTGAGTTTCCGTGGCGGCCGAACACCCCGGCAGTGACGTGCTCCCGTGGACAGCCTCCTCCAGAAAGTTTCAGGACCAAGCGAGGCCACTTTTGGACGCGCAAGAGCTCCGTGCAGCTTCCACCCGACGCACAGAGCCTGCCTCGGCCTCTCGACGGCGAATTTTGAAGATCCTCCGGCCGGTGAAAACCAACCTTCCGGTATGATTCTGTAAAATTCCCGATCAATTGTTGTGTAGACACCACGAGACTTCGCACACACCGGCTAGACATGTAGGCGCACCAGTTCTCTTTTGAAACCTCGCATGAAACACCCTGTGCACGGTGCAACTTCAAGCTTTCCGAAGGCGGCCATGGCGGGAAGATGCGGGTGCACGGTGAACCCTAAGCTAGAGCCCTCTCCGAGCCATCTCCTTTCCACGTCGGTGATCCCTAGCGTCCGCTGGTGCTCTAGAGCTTGGAAACCGAAGCCTAGAAGGCTTAGGGCGTCGGGGCGACGTCGCCGGACTTCGTCCGAACCGTTGTGCCATCGCGGGCTAGTTTGGGAGCCCTACCGGCTCGAGCAAACCCCACCAGCGTGTTCCTCACGTTGAAATAGGGGCTGGCGGCGAGTTTCATCGACAGAGGTGGCCAGACGACTGATTCCAGAGCTTCTCCGGTGAGCCCGGCGGCGGGGTCGCGCGGGAGCGGGAGGTTGAAGACGACCTCGCCGGTCCCGCCTGTCAGCGGCTCAGGGGAGCGGGCTGGATATTCTGTGGTGTGGGATCGTTTGCAACAGCGTGGGAAATGACCCTGTGACCCTGTGTGGCGCGCTCCCCGTGACTGACACGTGCCCCGTGGCCCCACAGTCAGTTTAAACATTTCACGGATTTATTCAAATCCCAGATTTTTCCCCAAACTTTAGAAGAGCATAACTTTTGCTAGGAACCTCCAAATTTAGTGATTCAAATTGGGTTAGATTCAGATTGACCAACTCTATGTAAATATGCAACCCAATTTGTATGAAAGTCTTTATTTAATTCTAGAAAATTCTTTAAAGCTTTTCAGCA
Source organism: Neostapfia colusana (assembly GCA_030760725.1). NCBI lineage: Eukaryota > Viridiplantae > Streptophyta > Magnoliopsida > Poales > Poaceae > Neostapfia > Neostapfia colusana. The sequence goes on from JASWHV010000011.1 coordinate 27,986,435, forward strand.
AAAGAATTTTAGAGGGAGTTTGATTTATCCAAAAATCCTCAAATTTTGCCAGAATATTCTTTAGGGTGTTATTAGACTCCTGTAAAAGTTTCAGCTCATTTGGAGTTGAATTGATCAGGGTAATTCAGATTGTAAGTTCCTTTATTCAAATGAATACAGAAAACATTTTCAGAGAATTTCCAAAACTTGTAAATTCAGTTCTGGGAAATTCTTAGCTCCAAAAATCCTAGGAAAATTCATGTAGACTCTATGAACTATAATTGAAATTGTGGTTCACTGAGTTTGACATGAACATGGATGTTACCTCAGAATTAATTCATCTTTGACTAAAGACTTAGAGAATTATTCTGAATAAACCACTCCATGAAAAGTGCTAAATTTTGGTCCAGAGGACTTTCTTGTGACAAGGAACTCACATGAAAATTTTCAGCTCCATTAGAGATCTGGATCACCACTGTCATGTGTGATCTCTTAAGGTGATCAACACTTAAGTGGGAAAAGCACTTAATAATTGATCTTAGTGTTTAAGCCCAGCCCAAACCACTAGCACCAGTGTCATTTTAAATTCTTAAACAGAGTTCCAGTTTTAAAAACTGTCATTAGATCTTATGAGGAAAAGCTTTTCAATTAAATACATATGCATGATCATATCGTGTAGCATATACGTGAAGAAGGTGAGAAGGACATGAAGTGAAGATCAAGGAGGGAGGAAAACAAGTGATCAAGCTCCAAGTGATCATCACTAACTGATTGTAACAGTAGTCACCTGCAAAACAGGCAAGCCCCGGTTTGCATTTGAACCGTTTTATAAAGCATTTTCATTTGTAGGGATCATAGCTTTGCATCGTTGATTGCATTACGTCTAGATGATATTGAAAACCCCACTTGCATGACCAGAAACACCTAAGAGAGAAAAGGGTAGAATAGCAACTCCCCGAGGGAATTTGGCTACGCTAATGTTAGTAGGAAAGGTCCGGTAGAAGACGAGTAGTTGGAATCTACTCGCGAGTTTAGTGCTGGTTTACTCGGGACGGGTCCGAATTAGAAAAGAGGAGGAAAGTTCACACTTAACAAATGGAGACCGGGCAGGGAGGTTTAGATGCAGCAGGTTGCAGGCCGTGCGTGCATAGCCCTGCCTGTGTCGGTTAAGGCCCGTCCGTGCTTGGCCCTGTTGGACAAGTTTGAGTTGTGTACCGGGCGCATACTGGCTATATGGGACCCAGGAAACCGATGTACCTTGGGAGATCCATAGTGGAACTTTTCCAACTGCCTTAGGCTTTCGGCGTCAGGGTAGCAGGAGGTACCTCGCTCAAGAACATACCACAGCGGGTATGTACCTTGAGGGAGCTTGCGTACTCGGGGCAGTTGGACTGCGTCCAATGTGGAAGATCTTGGGAAAGGTGGCCGCGTACAACGTCAGTCGAGGTTGCTGCCGGCAACTCGGAGTACGGGTGTACGTGTCGTGTAGTCCGGGCGTGTACTGATTCGAATCACCGTCGCTCGCGGTTATATGAGCATACTTGCCCACTGCGTCTTGACGTAGTAACAACTGGAATTGTTTATCTTTGAACTTGATAAGACTGTGCTATAACTCGTATTGCAACCATGATTGAATTAGAGATAGGCTCATTAAAGTTTACTTTCACTTTGTGCAAGGAGCATCGCAACAAAGCGTTTCTTGTTTGATTGTGGAGTTGCGATGCTTTTCGGCTCAAGGTCTGCACAATGAGGCTTAAAATCTGAAAGTTAAGGATCAACTTTAGGCGAGTCCCTTATGCAAATCTAGCCGACCCATTTGAAACCATCGTGCATGTAGAGTTTCTTGTTTAGGAGAGACGGGTCAGACTTGCTGAGCCTATGTGCTCACGCTTGCTATATAAGTGGTTTTGCAGGTTAACAACGATGCTGAAAAGAAGGTTGTCCGGTGAGACTCGGGAACTCCCGAGTCAGGTAACACATGGAGAACCCAGCCGCTGCTGCTTGTCCTCGTGTTGCTAGCGAGAGGAGTCCGCGGGCTGGACTTCATCTCGGGTGCTCTTAGTTATTCGACGTGAGTTGATAAAGACTTCCGCTGTAGTTACTTGATGTAAAGTATTTACAAAGAAAAACTTGTAAGCTTCCGCTATTGTTTTATGTAATACATTGTTCCTCATATGTGTGTTGTTGGGTGCCGCATAACACGGCACCACCCAATGCGATTCCCGGGCGAGTGGCCTGTCTCGGTTGGGCGGGTCGCGTCAGCGTGGTATCAGAGCCGCATTGGTAACAACACACGGAATAAGGAAGGTATTACGACAAAAATTTAGGTTACGGTGAGGATACGGTACTAGGCCCACATAAGGATTACTATTAGCTTAATATAAAGGTGGCAACCTAACTTATTTGTTATGTCGGAAAATCGTGCATCTTGGGACGATTTATGTCTTGGGGGGTGCACGTAAGCGCTGTCCACCAGTGCGCACAAGCTGAAGGGTGGAGCCCCACGGGTGGCAGGTAACCCGATCCGCTTTAGTATCCTCTACGACTCCTCATGCCGTTTGGGGTACTCGAGCAATGTCTGTCCCAGGCGTGCGTGATGAAATTTGGGAAACCCCGTCACGTGGTTAGTAACGTGAACACGTAGCTCAAGGCGTGTTTGGCTTGAGAACACCTGTGCGAGTGATGACGGACAGGTGTAGGAACTGTATGGATACCGGGTTCGGTGTGCAGCCGGACCTGACGATTGAGTGTGACTTGTGCAGGGTTAACCACGAAACCGTAGTACGAATAGTACACGTTTGCGAGTGACCGTTTTAGTGCCACCTAAGATACGTTATACCGGTATAATCCGGTTAGGATTTTCTTTTGGTGAGGCTACGTAGTACCGACATGCTTCTTACGGTGCATCGATGCCGTACTAAACATAATAACCCCTTTCCTTTGAAGAAATGGCTCATGAACTAACTTTCAAATAAAAAAATGGAAGTTGGAAACAAATATTAGTTACTGAACTCTTATTTTGAGCTAAGATTCAAATGAGAGGAAGATTAGACTTCAAAGATTTCAAAAAACAGAGTGCTCTGTTCTCGGCAGGAATTTGTGCTGGACTACAACAGAGCATAACTCTGAGTAGCTTGACCCAATTAAGGTGTAAGATACAGCTATGGAAAGATTTTCAAGTGATCTACAACTTCGTTGTAGACCTCCAGAGCTAAATCACATGCTAAATGGGTAGAAAGTTCAGAGTAAGGTAAACTGTCCAGAACCAGGACAGCAACAAAACCTCTCTGGACCTTTCTGTTTTTAAGCCATAACTTTCTGTAGATAAACCCTTAAGAAGCCTATGATACACCATTGGATAGATTATGAATGTGCAACATTGTTGTAGTTCAAAGTTTGTTCAGGTTCTTATTGTATTTACATACACAACTGTGATAAAATCAGCCATGTACAAAGGAGGTGCTGGCAAATTTTATCCAGGAATTCTGTCAACTTTAGAAAAATCATAACTTTTAATCCGGAGATGATCTGGGGGCATATGAGTACTCGTTGGAAAGATACTGAAGTTAACTTTAACTTTGGTATTCAACTTGAGTTATGAAAATGCTCTTAATTAGATCAAAATCTGGAGATAGTGCATAAAGGTCTGTCCTGTACAGATAAGCTGAATAGCTATGCCTACTAAGGAGTTGTGTAAACATGAATTGTGTTACTGCTTTTATAAAGTTTTGCAATATTCTTGTTTTCATTAGTCTCACATACTGCTGAGTTCTTGTTTAACTCATCTCAACTACATTTTGCAGTATGGTTCGTACTCGCTCTAGGAGTAGGGCCGGAAGTTCTCGTCGAGGCGGTGATGCTTCCATTCCACCGTCGGAACCACCATCCACGGAATGGATGGATCTTATGACTCGAGTTGTCGAGTCTAATCGAGAGAATGCTAGGCTACTCCAATAAGCAACACAAGAACACACACGCTTACTCCAAGCTTTGGTACAGCAAGGCGTACTCCAGAACACGCAACAAGTCGTTCCACCTCGGAACGCTTATCTGGACTTCTTGGCGACTCAACCGCCTATCTTTACTGAAGCCACCGAACCTGTGGAAGCAGATCAATGGCTTCGTGTCATGGAGTCTAAATTTGGAGTATTCAAGTGTGATGAATACCAGAAGACAAAGTTTGCCGCTCAACAACTCCATGGAGCCGCCGGAAACTGGTGGGTGGATTATGTTGCCACAATTCCGGAGGGCCATCAAGTAACATGGAGAGAGTTTTGTGAAGCCTTTCGTACTCGTTACATACCACTAGGTATTATCAAGGCAATGCGGGAAGAATTTTTGGGCTTGAAGCAAGGGGACATGAGTGTCCTCGAGTATGTCAGGAGATTTAATCTTTTGGCCCAATATGCTCCCGAATATGTGGCGAAAGAAGAGGCACGGTGTGACCTATTTTTCCATGGACTGAGTGCCATATTACGGGAGAAGCTGGCCGTACACAATAACGGCAGTTACACCGACATGGTCAATGCGGCTTTCATTCAAGAGAAGCCGACACATGAGTGGCAAGCGGAGAAGAGAAAGATGAGTAAGATCGAGCAGGCTAGCACAAGTCGTGTGCCTCAGAAGTACCGTTTGGTGTATCAAACGCCAACCGGTGAAAGATGGAGGCCACCTGTACGATCAACTCCTCAGAGATTGATTGCTGGTCAAGTTTTACAACTTGCACCACCTCCACTGCCGCAGCATCAGACGGTGTTTTGTGCTCCATCGCTGCAGCCATAGGTACCTAGCAGTCCACCGCAAGTCAACGAAGAACCGGAGAGGCATCCGTGTCTTACTTGTGGGCGTAAGGGCCATTATGCTAGGCAATGTCTGGAGGGAATTCGAGGCTACGGGTCATCATGTTTACAACAATACGACCCATACCTCAATCTGCAGATAGGAGGGCAGATAAGGGGCAACATTCACTATACTGTGATTGATGATGTTCCGGAAGGAGAAGCCGCTTTAGCAGGGATGTTTTCTCTGAATCAGCTACCGGTTTTAGTTCTCTTTGATTCCGGTGCCACACACAACTTCATTAGCCAAACTTTTGTGGCTCAACATCAGCTCCAAACCGTTTATACAAAGAGGCAATACCTCATATCTTCGCCCAGGGGCAGCAGTACCGCAAGCGAGGTTGTCTCCCGAGCACCTCTTTGTTTGGGGGGTAAAATATACCCTACGACTCTCATTATCCTTGAGGGTCTGAAGATCGACATCATTTTGGGGATGTCGTGGTTGAATTGCCACAGAGCGGTTCTTAACATCAGCTCCAGGACCGTTGAGCTCAACTCCCCACAGCACGGTCTTCATATATTAATTCTGGGCGCCAGACGGCAACAGATTGCAACAGTAAACCACACGGAAGTTGTTAAGATAGAGGACATTCCGGTGGTACGTGAGTATCCGGATGTGTTTCCCGAGGATTTACCGGGCATGCCGCCCGAACGAGACGTTGAGTTCAAGATTGAACTTATACCGGGAACAACACCGATATCACGAAGGCCGTACAAGATGGCACCCAATGAACTGGCAGAATTGAAGACAAGGGCTTTATACGACCAAGTTCGTCACCTTGGGGTTGTTCAGCGTTGTTTGTCAAGAAGAAGGACGAAACACTACGGCTTTGTGTTGATTATCGTCCTTTGAATGCCGTTACCATCAAGAACAAGTATCCACTACCTCGCATTGATATGCTCTTCGATCAATTAGTGGGTGCGAAGGTATTTTCGAAGATGGATCTTCGGTCCGGATATCACCAAATTAAAATCCGGGCAGAAGATATTCCGAAGACGGCATTCTCAACGAGATACAGGCTGTATGAGTATCTCGTTATGTCTTTTGGTTTGACCAACGCCCCGGCACACTTTATGTACCTGATGAATTCAGTGTTCATGCCGGAGTTGGATAAATTCGTCATTGTCTTCATCGACGATATCTTGGTGTACTCCAAGTCAGAGGAAGAACATGCTGAACATCTGCATATTGTGCTACAAAGATTGCGAGATCATCAGCTCTATGCAAAATTCAGCAAGTGTGAATTCTGGATTAATCAAGTACCTTTTCTCGGACACATCATTTCAGCGGAGGGCATCGCTGTAGATCCGAGTAAGATTATCCAAGTGCAGAAGTGGGAGTCACCAAAGTCAGTACATGAAATCCGAAGCTTCCTCGGTTTAGCGGGTTACTACCAGAGGTTTATTCCGAGTTTTTCAAAGATTGCTAAACCGATGACGGAATTATTAAAGAAGAATACCAGATTTGTGTGGGGTGCTGCGTGTGAACAAGCTTTCAAGACTTTAGTGAAGCATCTCACAACAGCCCCAGTTCTTGCGCAGCCGGATACGATGAAGCCATTCGACGTTTATTGCGATGCATCTGGCATCGGTCTTGGCTGCGTGCTGATGCAAGAAAGACGAGTGGTCGCTTATGGATCTCGTCAACTCAGAATTCACGAGCAGCATTATCCAACTCATGATCTTGAGTTAGCTGCCGTGGTCCTTGCTTTGAAGATGTGGAGGCATTACTTGCTCGAAAATCTTGTACACCTCTACACCGACCACAAGAGCTTGAAGTACATCTTCACTCAGAAAGAATTGAACATGAGGCAACGAAGATGGCTAGAGCTCATTAAGGACTATGAACTTGAAATTCATTATGATCCAGGAAAGGCAAATGTGGTCGCCGATGCGCTCAGTCGTAAGGCGCATATCCATCACCTAACTATTGCTGAAATGGATGATGAAGAACCAAGCCTCCGTGTCATCCCGTATGGAGCTCTATATAATCTTGCTCTCATTCCCACCATCCGAGAGGAGATCATGGAAGCTCAGCGAAAAGACAAGGGTATGTCTCACATACGGCGGAGGATAGACAATGGAGAAATGAAGTGCTTCCGGAAGGACGATGAGGGTACTTTGTGGTTTAACGACAGGATTGTAGTACCCTGGGATATGGGACTACGGAGGAAAATTTTGGATGAAGCTCATTTGTCCAAGTTTTCTATTCATCCGGGCAGTGATAAAATGTACCAAGATCTCCGGAAGAAGTTTTGGTGGACACGTATGAAACGTGAAGTCGCAAAGTACGTTTCAGAGTGTGATACGTGTCGAAGAGTCAAGGCCGACCATATGAAGAAGTCAGGCCTGTTGCAGCCATTGCAAGTACCGGCATGGAAGTGGGAAGAATTGAGTATGAACTTCATCGTCGGGTTGCCGATGACCTCCCACAACCATGATTCGATTTGGGTAATCGTGGACCGGTTAACCAAATCGGCACACTTCATCCCTGTGCATACTAGGTACAACGTAAGGCAGTATGCGGAGCTGTACATAGCACGGGTCTTGTGCTTACATGGAGTTCCCCGCACCATTGTGTCAGATAGAGGATCGCTGTTCATAGCCCGTTTCTGGGAACAGCTACATACCTCCTTGGGGACAAAGTTGATTAGAAGCTCTGCATATCACCCTCAAACCGATGGACAAACTGAGAGGGTGAATCAAATACTAGAGGATATGCTAAGAGCATGTGCAATCCACCACGGTAAGAGCTGGGATGACCACTTACCGCTGGCAGAGTTCTCGTACAACAACGGATATCAGACGAGCATCAAGATGGCACCATATGAAACTCTATACGGCCGGAAGTGCCGTACACCATTGAATTGGTGCGAATCCGGTGAACGAGTAACATTCGGGGTTGATCTTGTCAATGAAGCCGAAGAGAGAGTTCGGATAATACAAGAAAACCTCAAAGCTTCCCAATCTCGTCAAAAGAGCTACCCGGACCAGAGACGTCGACCACTGCATTTCGATGTCGGAGAGCACGTGTATCTTCGTGTGTCTCCGATGAAGGGAATTCATCGGTTCGGAGTCAAGGGGAAACTTGCTCCCCGATTCATCGGTCCGTTTGCTATAACGGAGAAGTGCGGAAGCGTAACCTACCGGCTGGAACTACCGGCAAGCCTTGCCGGTATTCACGACATATTTCACGTATCCCAGCTGTGGAAGTGTCTCAAGTTTACAGCTGCCATCCGCACCGAAGACATCGACGAGTTGAAACCGGATCTCACCTATGTCGAACAACCTGTACAGATTATCGACGAAAAGACCCGGACCACTAGGAACCGGACTTTGAAATTTTACAAAGTCCTGTGGAGTAATCATACCCCGGAAGAGGCGACGTGGGAAACCGAAGATTACATCCACAAGAATTATCCGGAGCTTTTGTCATAAACCTTGTAATTACCTCCCACCTCGTCTTCCTTTGAATCTCAGGACGAGATTCCTTTTAAGGGGGGAGGAATGTAAAGGTCCCAAAATTATGAATACAAAGAAACACTTGTTTGCAAAGTTTTGTTTCATGTGTATGAAATTTGGGACTTGTTAAAACTTTTCCCACATGTGATAACACACATGAGGGCTTTCTTCACACAAGTCAAATGTTCTTTGGAGAACTTCGAACCTAGAGGGGTCTAAAACAAAGATGGGAAGTCCCCATATGTGTGAGAAAGCAAAAATCAGATTTAGAACATTTGTTCAAACTCAATATTCAAATGAGAGTAACACTAGGAATTTCCAAACTGTTGTGCTACAAATCTCATTTGCAACAGCCAAAATAAAAATCAGATTTCATATTTGGATTCCTTGAGTCCAAATTAGGGGGTGTGCAAAGTGTCATGATTTATGGAAATGATTTGCAACCCATTTTGCAAAATGGACTTTAAAAGATAAAGAATTCAAATGCATGTTTGAATTTGGATGAAACTTGCCCAATTATCCAAATCCATATCAGATTTAAACTTCCACAATTGAATTCCATCAATATTCAAATTGGGGAGATATTTTAGAGGGGATAAGGAGGACTGACATGTGGGACCCACATGTCATTGGGAGCACTGAAATTGCAAAAGATCTGAAGTCCACAGTCTTCATTTGAGTTACACCCACGCGAAGCAACGGCCGAAGCCGCCTCCCCTCCACTCGACACCGAGCTCGGCCGACGCCTCCACCTCCTGCTGGGTTCTTCGCGCTGGAGAGCTGCTGGACGTCGGTGGCTACCGCCTCACCGCCTCTCCCGCCTCTTAACCGAAGCCACGGCGCTGTTTCCTCTCTTCCTCGCACCGAGAGACAGAAACACGGCCGCTCTTCTTCGTTCGCTCGGGTACTCGAGCAGAGCAAGTGAGCAGCGCCTCTGAGCAGCAAAACAACACCGCCATCGTCCCCACGACCTCCTCGAGCCATCACCCAGTGTGTTCGTGCCCTCTACGCCGAGAACCTTGAGTTTCCGCGGCGGCCGAACACCCCGGCAGCGACGTGCTCCCGTGGACAGCCTCCTCCAGAAAGTTTCAGGACCAAGCGAGGCCACTTTTGGACGCGCAAGAGCTCCGTGCAGCTTCCACCCGACGCACAGAGCCTGCCTCGGCCTCTCGACGGCGAATTTTGAAGATCCTCTCCGGCCGGTGAAAACCAACCTTCCGGTATGATTCTGTAAAATTCCCGATCAATTGTTGTGTAGACACCACGAGACTTCGCACACACCGGCTAGACATGTAGGCGCACCAGTTCTCTTTTGAAACCTCGCATGAAACACCCTGTGCACGGTGCAACTTCAAGCTTTCCGAAGGCGGCCATGGCGGGAAGATGCGGGTGCATGGTGAACCCTAAGCTAGAGCCCTCTCCGAGCCATCTACTTTCCACGTCGGTGATCCCTAGCGTCCGCTGGTGCTCTAGAGCTTGGAAACCGAAGCCTAGAAGGCTTAGGGTGTCAGGGCGACGTCGCCGGACTTCGTCCGAACCGTTGTGCCGTCGCGGGCTAGTTTGGGAGCCCTACCGGCTCGAGCAAACCCCACCAGCGTGTTCCGGGCTGGCGGCGAGTTTCATCGACAGAGGTGGCCAGACGACTGATTCCAGAGCTTCTCCGGCGAGCCCGGCGGCGGGGTCGCGCGGGAGCAGGAGGTTGAAGACGACCTCGCCGGTCCCGCCTGTCAGCGGCTCAGGGGAGCGGGCTGGATATTCTTTGGTGTGGGATCGTTTGCAACAGCGCGGGAAATGACCCTGTGACCCCGTGTGGCGCGCTTCCCGTGACTGACACGTGCCCCGTGGCCCCACAGTCAGTTTAAACATTTCACGGATTTATTCAAATCCCAGATTTTTCCCCAAACTTTAGAAGAGCATAACTTTTGCTAGGAACCTCCAAATTTAGTGCTTCAAATTGGGTTAGATTCAGATTGACAAACTCTATGCAAATATGCAACCCAATTTGTATGAAAGTCTTTATTTAATTCTAGACAATTCTTTAAAGTTTTTCAGCAAAAGAATTTTAGAGGGAGTTTGATTTATCCAAAAATGCTCAAATTTTGCCAGAATATTCTTTAGGGTGTTATTAGACTCCTGTAAAAGTTTCAGCTCATTTGGAGTTGAATTGATCTGGGTAATTCAGATTGTAAGTTCCTGTATTCAAATGAATACAGAAAACATTTTCAGAGAATTTCCAAAATTTGTAAATTCAGTTCTGGGAAATTCTTAGCTCCAAAAATCCTAGGAACATTCATGTAGACTCTATGAACTATAATTGAAATTTTGGTTCACTGAGTTTGACATGAACACGGATGTTACCTCAGAATTAATTCATCTTTGACTAAAGACTTAGAGAATTATTTTGAATAAACCACTCCATGAAAAGTGCTAAATTTTGGTCCAGAGGACTTTCTTGTGACAAGGAACTCACATGAAAATTTTCAGCTCCATTAGAGCTCTGGATCACCACTGTCATGTGTGATCTCTTAAGGTGATCAACACTTTAGTGGGAAAAGCACTTAATAATTGATCTTAATGTTTAAGCCCAACCCAAACCACTAGCACCAGTGTCATTTTAAATTCTTAAACAGAGTTCCAGTTTTAAAAACTGTCATTAGATCTTATGAGGAAAAGCTTTTCAATTAAATACATATGCATGATCATATCGTGTAGCATATACGTGAAGAAGGTGAGAAGGACATGAAGTGAAGATCAAGGAGGGAGGAAAACAAGTTTACTTTCACTTAAATATATCGTATTGCAACCATGATTGAATTAGAGATAGGCTCATTAAAGTTTACTTTCACTTTGTGCAAGGAGCATCGCAACAAAGCGTTTCTTGTTTGATTGTGGAGTTGCGATGCTTTTCGGCTCAAGGTCTGCACAATGAGGCTTAAAATCTGAAAGTTAAGGATCAACTTTAGGCGAGTCCCTTATGCAAATCTAGCCGACCCATTTGAAACCATCGTGCATGTAGAGTTTCTTGTTTAGGAGAGACGGGTCAGACTTGCTGAGCCTATGTGCTCATGCTTGCTATATAAGTGGTTTTGCAGGTTAACAACGATGCTGAAAAGAAGGTTGTCCGGTGAGACTCGGGAACTCCCGAGTCAGGTAACACATGGAGAACCCAGCCGCTGCTGCTTGTCCTCGTGTTGTTAGCGAGAGGAGTCCGCGGGCTGGACTTCATCTCGGGTGCTCTTAGTTATTCGACGTGAGTTGATAAAGACTTCCGCTGTAGTTACTTGATGTAAAGTATTTACAAAGAAAAACTTGTAAGCTTCCGCTATTGTTTTATGTAATACATTGTTCCTCATATGTGTGTTGTTGGGTGCCGCATAACACGGCACTACCCAATGCGATTCCCGGGCGAGTGGCCTGTCTCGGTTGGGCGGGTCGCGTCAGTTAAACACTCTCTGGACTGTCCTGTTTTTCAAACATAACTCCCAGTAGAAAAATCTTAAATTGTCATATGATAAATCTTTAGAAAGGGTAGAAGATGTGTTACAGCTTTGCAATTCAAAGTTTCTGAAATTCCAGCACAGAATTTAGTGGAAATCAGAGTTGAAAGCAGCAACTTCCCAAAGGAGGTGCTGTTGAAATTCTTCCAAAAATTCTGTTGACTTTGAATTACCATAACTTTTAATCCAGAGCTGATCTGAGGGCAAATGAGTACTCTTTGGAAACATACTGAAGTTAACTTTAACTTTGGTGTTCAGCTTGAGTCATGAAAATGCCCAGAACCAGATAAAAACTTGGAATAGGTAAAAACTGGTCATTCTGACAGAGGAGTGACCGTTGAACTCATTGGAGAGGGTGTTGTACCCTAAGGGTGGTATACATGATGACAAAGCGATTGTAATGTCTCATAGTGACCAAACCTAGTTATGGTGAGCTTCCAAAGAGGAGGTTCATCAAGTTGGATTAAACTAGCTTGTGTTTGGTCTGGTAATGGTGTAGCTTGTGCAAAGTTATTACATTATCTACTTACGAGATGTATCGCATGTTTTATTGTCATTATATTTTTACGCCTATTTTTATTGGACTGCACGCAATATGTTGCGGGACTGATGTTTATTGTCGTATGGTTGCAGATGGTTCGCACTAGGACCACGCACGAGGTTGGTGGCTCTAGCCAACAGGGAGGCGAAGACTCCCAGCCACCGGCCTACGACAGCACCCCGCAGCAGAAACCACCACCGCCACCTCCGCTTACTCTAGCGGATGTGATTGCGGCACTGGTGGGTGGTCGTGAGGAGCAGACCGACCTGCTCCGCACGATCATGCAGAATACGTCCCAGGTGGGGGGCGTCAAGACAGAGGGCCTCGTGAGCCCCGTGAGGTGTCATACTCGGATTTCATGAGTACGCACCCTCCAGTGTTCACAGAAGTCGAAGAACCTCTGGAGGCCGACAACTGGCTGCGGACCATCGAGTCCAAGTTCGGACTGCTCCAATGCACGGAGCGGCAAAAGACTTTGTTCGCAGCGCAGCAACTTCATGGTGCCGCTGGCGCGTGGTGGGCGAACTATGTCGCCTCATGTCCGGCTGGCCATGCCGTGGAGTGGGGAGAGTTCCGGGAGGCGTTCCGCGCCTATCATATCCCTCCCGAGATCATGAAGAGGAAGTTACAAGAGTTCTTGGAGCTGAAGCAGGGCGGGAGGAGTGTGTCACACCCGTTTTTTCCGAAGAACAACCAAGTGAATATCACATGTATGCCAGGATCATTTTCTCATACATGTGATGACAAATAGTGAAGCATCATTTATTACAAGCCTGGTGTCGAATATAAGTAAGTCTTACATAGTAAATGTCTCGATGGTCAATAATAAGTTCATCACAAGTAAATAAACTAGCAGCGGAATATTATTCTTGAGGGCTCCATCACAGGCGTTGCCCGGGGGTCTCCATGAACCTAGAAACCTTCTTCGGGTCCAAAGTCTTGGTCATTATACACCACCTCATTATCTTGACCTGAGCAGCAATATAAACCAACAAAATATGCAAAGTTGAGTACCAATGGTACTCAGCAAGTGTGGGAAAGTTATGTCATGCATGGCTAGAACAAGGAGAGGTTGAACTCATGGTTAAAGCACTATGCAATTAATTTCTATCACCTTAGCTTATTAAGCACCTACATTACTACACAGGTGAAATAGTCCCAATCTCCCATCCCATCATCATAATCCCATAACTATAACATCATTTCCAATGTTAAGCTCCCCGCTTAACATCCACAACTTCCAAAACCATCACTCCTCTAATCATGAATAAGTCCAAGCTGCTCTTGACCGTGAGCACGGCTGTCATGACAGTTTTGACTCTGCAGAGTTTGTACCACTGTACCCACATGTAGTGATTTCATCCCCCGTTGCCGAGTGGACTAAAAGAACCTCCATTATGCCAGTGGCTACGAACCACATTCACACTTCCCAGGTGTGTAGCCAGGAGATCACTACGAAGCCTTTACAAAGGGATTCCCGACGAGCGTGGGCCCACTGAGGTTTCACCCCTAACAGCATACAAGAGGCTCCAACCCCGCTGCAGTGGCCCCCTCTTGAGCCTTGCGGTTCATATGGTAGTCCAGCTGACACCTATTCCCCGCACCATCCAACACACCGATACTACGCCAGGGATACACCTAATTAATTGGCCAAGCTGCCCCATCTAAGCATGTGGTTGGCACTGTAAAACCAGGTTACATGGTCCATGAACCGGTCCTTAGGATCCATGCAAGTACTGAACACAAACCCGAGTCTCGTGCACCCAGCACACAACCAAAACATCCAACTTGCCTTGATCCCTACCTCTACATAACTCACAATATCTCATTCAAGAGTATTGTAAAATAAACTGATTATCTCATATCCCAAATATCCCATTCTAAGCATGGCTAAGCATATGCATAATAATAAATGACATAATAAAATAAATCCCAACCCAAGCTACAAGGACACAAGGTAATGCAATTCTAGGGAAACTTCCTATCATGGGTTTCATATTTAAATTGACAATGCAAATAACTCTAGCTACACATCCTAGCATAGGATCAAAGTGGTCAAGGACACTTGCCTCCTTCCTGCTGCTCTTGAAATGAGTAATCCTGATCTTGGAAAGGAATAACTTGCTCTTGAGCAGGTTCTACATCATACCATCACACATAGCAAAAGAAAAACAACAATCCATAAGACATAGTTCACACTTCCACTTCATACAAACCACACATTCACATTTATGAAAGTCATTAACCATTATGTGTGTTGTGGTTACTCTATGTGTGTTTATTTGTGGATTGCATGCACTTTTAATCATATGTATATGATTCCTACTTTTGTGTTCACATTTATACTTACATACTATATATATGAGTTTCCAATTTAAATAAATGGCTTATATTCAATTACTACACCTTTTAACTACCAAATAAGCATGAAAGGTATTTTCCTTTTCCATATGTGTCTTCATAATTTCTACCAACCCTAAATTGAACTCTTTGGATTTTAGAACTCCATTTATCATTTACTAGTTGCTATATTTTCAGATTCATTTCCTATGCCTAAATGTGAACTTTATTATGAAAATAACAAGACACATCATCTAAACAGAATAGGTTCTGATCTAAAATATTTACTAATATATTTTTGACCTTTTCCTCTAATGTATACTATTTTACAATTATTTTCCCTATTTTCCAGAACTATTCTTTACTTAAAAATATGTCCATAAATTTGAATAAGAAATTAAACAGATTCATTTCAGCCCAAAATATATTTTTATCTCACTCCAAAGTTTTCTAAATACTGAGAAAGTTTTTAATTTAATTTTAACAATATGTTTGTCCCACTTTTAAATTTTAAACACTAGCCACATATTAAATTTTCCTAAATTAAATATCAAACAGGGTTAAAAAGGTAAACTCACCCCACTACAGGGTCTATAATATTATTTTCAGAATTTCCAGGGGTCTAGCTACACTTATCAGAGGAGTTTTTCCTAATTTTTATTAAGTCCAGGGGCTAAAACTGATTTTTAAATGAATTTACATGATTTTCTGAAGTTCCAGGGGCTAGATCAAAAGTTTCCGGGGCTAGCTCTTATTTCCCAAGAACCCCAGGGGGTAGCACGTAAGATTTCCAGTCTTTATAACGCGGGGCTGACGTGGACCGTCCGATTTTAAACCGACGACCGAGATTATAACATCGAACCTGTACGCGGGGATTTAAACCCTACATGCGATTTAAAATAAACGGCGCACAAGCGGCCGCGTCGCTCTGATCGAGCGCGGGCGGCGCTGCCGGCGGCGCACGGCGGCGGGAAGCGGCGATCTCGCCGGAGACTTTCGGATCTTCGAGAATTATTCCTAGAACTGTGATTTTATGGCATAGATCGGTAGAGGGGGGGTCGGGGATCTCACCTTGGGGGATTTCTTGAGCTCGGAGGTCCTGGAAAGCGATCGGCGATGGGGTCCGAGGTGAAACCACGGCGAGGCTCGTCGGCGCTGTGTTTACACCGCAAGTCACCGAGTTTTCTGCACCTGCAAGGTTCCCCGGAGGCGGTGGATCAAGATCAGCGAGTTAGATCGGAATTTCCGAGCTTGGATCGGCCAGAATTCGCCGGAGAAGTCTCGGTTCTTACCGGAGGAAAATCGGCGGATCACGTGGGAAAAACAGAACGAGGCCGGGGTTTTTATAGACGGGGGAGGGCGGCGGGGTGGTTTAGATCAAGTCCGCGTCGCCCACGAACAGAATTCAGCGGGGATACGCAGAAATCCCGATCGGTTTTGATTCGGGTGAGAGGGAGTCCGGCGCGGGCGCGAGGTAGAAGACGAGCTGGTGGGTGCCACCTGTCAGCGGAAGGAAACAGCGCGCGCGGCTGCGGGCTGGCGTGGTTCTGGGTGGGCCGGCTGGTGGGTTTCGGCCCACTGGCCGGTTTTTTTCTGTTTTCTCTTTTTTCTTTTTCTATTTCTTTTCTGATTTGAGTTTAATTTGAATTCCAGTTTGAATTTGAATTTTTGCAAAACATGCAACACGTCCAAAAATTTTTAAATTCCCCTCTTAACATGATTTAGGGTTTTAAATCAAAATTTTGCGGTGTTACAGCTCTACCCCCCTTAAAAGAAATCTCGTCCTCGAGATTGGTGTTTCTAAGAAAACAATTCCGGAAATTGTGCCTTGAGCTCATCTTCCCGCTCCTAGGTGGCTTCCTCTTCTGAATGATGCTTCCGCTGCACTTTGCACATCTGGATTCTTTTATTTCTGGTGAGGCGTTCCATTGTCTTAATAATCTTGTATGGTTGCTCGGCATATGACAAATCCTCAGCTACGTCCACTTCATTCATGGGTAACACCTCTTCAGGCGTCCTCAGGCATTTCTTGAGTTGTGACACATGGAATACATCGTGCACATCCGATAGACGAGCCGGTAATTCTAGTTGATACGCCACTTCGCCTTTCCTCTCCAAAACTTGAAAGGGTCCGATGTATCGAGGTGACAACTTACCTTTCACTTTGAACCGACGAAGTCCTTGGATAGGGGACACCTTGAGATAAACATAGTCTCCCACGTTGAAAACGAGCTCTCTTCTTCGTACATCAGTATAACTCTTTTGGCGTGTCTGTGCTATCCTCAAACTGTTGCGAATTTCCCTTACCTTCGCCTCGGCTTCTTGTAGTACTTCTGGACCAAACACTTTACTTTCCCCTATTTGGTTCCAAAATAGGGGAGTTCTGCAATTCCTCCCGTACAAGGCTTCAAACGGTGACATCTTCATACTAGCTTGATAGCTGTTGTTATAGGAAAACTCCGCATACGGTAAGTTTTTATCCCAACTCCGATTGTTTTTGAGTGCACATGCCCTCAGCATATCTTCAAGGATCTGATTGGTTCTTTCCGTCTGCCCATCAGTTTGGGGATGGTAGGCAGAGCTAAAGTTCATATGGGTTCCCATGGTTTCATGCAACTTCTGCCAGAACCTTGAGGTGAACTGTGTCCCTCGATCCGACACAATCTTCTTTGGTACTCCATGGTAACACACGATCCTTGACATGTACAACTCTGCCAATTTGGATCCACTGTAGCTTTCTTTCACGGGGATGAAATGAGCTACCTTAGTTAGCCTATCAATGATGACCCATATCGAATCATACCCTGATTGGGTCCTAGGCAATCCCACGATGAAATCCATGCTGATTTCTTCCCATTTCCGTTCAGGCACTTTGAGTGGTTGCAATAATCCCGCGGGTCGTTGATGTTCTGGTTTCACCAACTGACATGTGTCACATAGGGCAACATGTTCCGCGACATCGCGCTTCATGCCATACCACCAATACCGGCTCTTGAGGTCCTGGTACATCTTCGTACTCCCAGGATGAATGGAATAGTCAGAATCATGAGCCTCCTTCAAAATCAATTCACGGATCTCCTTTACTTCTGGCACCCAGATTCTTTTCCCGTGCCACACCGTTCCTTGTTCATCCTATCTAAAACCAGGAGCTTTATTTTCCTTGATGAGTTGTCTGATCTCTCGTATCTTCTCGTCATTCTTTTGACCCTCGCGTATGTCTCGCTCGAGTGTGGAATCCACTTCCATGGCGATGGCTTCACCACTATTTACCAGGCATAGATTGAGCCTTATAACCTCGTCCTTCAATTCTGCAGGCATGTCCTTCAAGCTCAACTTATTGACCTGCACTTTCCGACTTAAAGCATCGGCCACGACGTTTGCCTTCTCAGGATGATAGTTGATGCCCACATCAAAGTCATTGATTAGCTCTAACCATCTTCATTGTCTGAGGTTGAGGTCTGGCTGTGTAAAAATGTACTTCAAACTCTTATGATCCGTATATATCTCTGTCCTCTTCCCCATCAAATAGTGTCACCAAATTTTCAACGCGTGTACCACTGCGGCTAGTTCTAGGTCATGTGTAGGATAGTTCTTCTCGTGCTTCCGAAGCTGCCGGGATGCATATGCCACGACATGCCCTTCTTGCATGAGAACACATCCCAACCCGTTTCCAGAGGCATCACAGTACACCGTAAAGTTCTTCTGCATATCTGGCATAACGAGCACTGGGGCTGTTGTCAATCTTTCCTTTAACTCCTGAAAACTCGTCTCGCACTGCGGCGTCCATGTGAATGTGATTCCCTTCTCCAACAGTTTGGTGAGGGGTCTCGAGATCTTAGAGAATCCCTCAATAAACGGTCGATAGTATCCCGCCAATCCCAAAAAGCTCCGAACTTCTCCGACATTTTTAGGGGTCTTCCACCTCTGTATATCCTCTATTTTGGCAGGATCCACGGAGATTCCTCCCTCCGAGATTATATGTCCTAAGAAGGGAACTCTCTTCAGCCAAAACTCACACTTGCTCAACTTGGCATATAGTTGGTGTTCTCTCAGCCTCTGCAACACCAACCTTAGATGTTTCTCATGTTCTTCTTCATCTTTGGAGAAGACGAGAATGTCATCTATGAAAACCACCACAAATTTGTCCAGATATTCCATGAATACCTTGTTCATGAGATACATGAAGTATGCCGGGGCATTAGTTAGCCCGAAAGGCATGACGGTGTATTCATACAGTCCGTACCGAGATACAAAAGCTGTCTTGGGAATATCAGATTGCCTTATCTTGAGTTGGTGGTAGCCCGACCTGAGATCAATTTTCGAGAACACACAAGCGCCTCTCAACTGATCAAACAAGTCTTCAATGCGAGGTAATGGGTACTTGTTCTTGATGGTTACCTCATTCAAAGCACGGTAATCCACACATAACCTTTGGGTTCCGTCCTTCTTGGGCACAAATATCACCGGAGCTCCCCATGGTGAGGAACTAGGGCGAATATACCCCTTCTCCGTCAATTCTCTCAAATGATCCTTGAGTTCTTCTAGCTGCTTGGAGTCCATCCGATAAGGTCTCTTGTATATCGGGGCTGTTCCAGGCACTAGCTCAATTGCAAATTCCACTTCACGATCGGGAGGCATACCTGGCAATTCTTCCGGAAAAACATCTAGATATTCCCGGATGGTCCTGATTTCCTCAACTTTCACCTCAACTTGATTTAATTTAATGTCCCTCCTAGGCTCGTGTATTGTTATGAACTTTACTCTTGTGCCACTAGGGTGAGTTAGTTCCACCGTTCTGGTCGAACAATGGATGATTCCTTTATGTTTTGTCAACCAATCCATACCCAAGATAATATCTATCCCTTGTGAATCTATCACTATGAGGTTAGCAGTAAATACCACCCCATTAATGTCTAGGTTCACTTTGGGACACACTTGTCTTGTCCTTATTTCTCCACCTGGAGAGTTTACGGCTAGCATATGGTTCATTTGTTTGGTTGCTAGGTCATGCTTCTTAACAAACCCTTGAGCAATGAACGAATGGGTAGCACCAGAATCAAACAGCAGGGTTGCAAGGTGTAAATTGGCAGGAAACTTACCAACTACCACGTCGGGTGCATCTTGTGCTTCCTCCATAGTGACGTGGTTCACCCGTCCTCTCATTACATTCTGCTGTTGTGGCTGCGCGGGCTTCTTCTTTGGGCACTTATGGGCGTAGTGCCCCACTTCACCACAGCTAAAACATTGCACCCCAACCTTAGGTGTCTGGCCTTTGTTGTCATGGGGTTGGTTTGGGGGTCCTTGCACTGCTGGTCGAGGTGGATATGCGGGGCGAGGCTGCTGTACAAACTGACGTTGCGGCTGTGCTGGTGCTGCCGGAGGTCTGTAGTTCGGGTTGTACCCTCTTGGTGCTGAGTAGGGTACCGCAGCACGGTTCGTCTGCCCTGCTGTTGCTGCATCAGACGGGGGCGGGTGTTGCTACCCGAGGCTTGATGTGACCAACCGGCCTTCCTCTTGTTCTCATTTTCCAAGGCCTTCAGCTTCCTTTCTACCACAAACGCTCTGTCCACCATCTTTTGGAAGCTTTCATACTCATTTGAGGACATTGCACACTGCATCTCTGCAGTAAGTCCCTCCACGAAACAATCTTGTTTCTGCTCATCAGTCTCTATGTCCCGTGGGGCATAACGGGATAGTTGAGTAAATTTAGTGAGGTATTCCCTCACCATCATGTTTCCCTGCTGCAGTCCCAAAAACTCCTTCCTCTTGTTTTTGAGTTCACCTCTTGGTATGTAATGGTTGCGGAAGCTACGCTTGAACTCTTCCCAAGTGATGTTCTCAGGGTCATGATGGGCGGCCACGTAGGCGGTCTACCAATCAGCAGTAGGTCCATGCAATTGATGAGAGGAAAACAGCACTCTCTCATACCCTTGGCACTGTATGATCCTCATCTTGCTTTCAATGGTCTTCAGCCAATCATCTGCCTCCAGAGGTTCAGCAGCACTTGCAAACATCGGAGGTTGAGTTCCTAGAAACTCACTCAACCTTGGTTGGCGTGGTGCAGCTTGTGGAGGTGGAACTTGATGCAAGTTAGCCACCACTTGAGTCAAGTTCTGGATGAGCTGATTTTGATTCTCCAGCATTTGGTGGAGGGGATCAACTCCTTCACGGCGACCACCCCGGTCCTGGCCTCCAGAAAGATGAGGGTTGCATGCCTCATCGTTGTTGTTGTTGGCAGGGTTGGCAGCACGTCCTTTTCCTCTTCCGGCCATCTGGCAGAATCAACCAATATTAATTTGAAAGCATTTAGTATCATCTTACTACTTTCATTTGTTTGTACTTTGAAGTGTTGAGGCTTCGTTATACTTCTATAAGGGTTCACTTTTCACACAAAAATAAATGCAATATTATTTCATGTGGGTTCACACACCATTGCAAAACAATCTAAAGACGAGGCTGTGGATAATTGCTCATGACTTGCACAACTCACGTCACACGCCAAGCATTATCACACCATTAACTTAACTTAACGACTCGACTATTCGACATCTTGCTAACTAAGGGAAGGATTCTACACTACTTGTTTTCTTGAGCTGGCTCCTCGGGATCTTCCTCATCATTTCGGCTGCCTTCTGACTCTGCTTTGGGCGGGGAGGCTGCAGGTGGAGAAGTGCGACGACGCCTGATCGCCCGACGATCTGGGGAGTCAGGAGTCCATGTATCATTCGCGGTGACACACAGTTCATTCCCATCTCCTCTTTCTCTCGCCCTTAAGCAGGCTCGCAGCAATGCCTCCATTTCCTTCAGGGTGTCCCGAACATCCTGAAGCTCTTGCTGACACTCCTGCAGTCGAGTGCTGAGCATAGAAGCATCCTCCAAGCACAAGTCCATGTGCTCATGGGAAGTCCCTTGCTGCACCGGCGGGTACTTGTATTCCAGGGTGCCACTCTCACGCTGGAGGACATACATGTACTCAGTT
The DNA here is from genome assembly GCA_030760725.1 of Neostapfia colusana. NCBI lineage: Eukaryota > Viridiplantae > Streptophyta > Magnoliopsida > Poales > Poaceae > Neostapfia > Neostapfia colusana. The sequence goes on from JASWHV010000011.1 coordinate 28,008,071, forward strand.
TTGTCCAAGTGGCGACGATAGATGTGACTCTGGCAGGTGATGGCCTCCCAGGTGACATCTTTCTCCGCATCGACCTGGGTCGCTCTACAAGCTGGAGAGTGGTGAATCTTAAGCAGCTGATTTTCGTGTATAATCCTCATCTCTGAACTCCATTCTTCCCTCTTCTCATGGATGGTCCTGGTGGAGTTATAGTGGATGATTAGCTTGCCCGTATTGCCTGCGGCTTCGAGCATACGCCGAAGACGGCGCAATAAGCCTCCTACTGCCAATCCGTAGGAAAGGTACGTCACCGGACGGCTCTCCTCCCTCTCGGCAAGGGCAACTACGGGAACTCTCCCTCCTGTGGACTTGCGAGCGGTGCGAATCATGCGAACCATCTAAAACAAAAAGAATTTTAAACTTAGGTTAGATAAACTCTCAAACAAAAATCCTATTTTGAATGAAAGTTGGGGTAAGATGAAGAAAGTGACTCATTAAATAACACTTTTCAACACACACCTTGTAAAAATAGTTTTTAAGAAAATAAGATCCTTAAATACGTACATTTCTACCTAGGTCCACGATCCTAGGGGCAACCTTGGCTCTGATACCACTTCTGTCACACCCGGTTTTTCCGAAGAACAACAAAGTGAATATCACATGTATGCCAGGATCATTTTCTCATACATGTGATGAAAAATAGTGAAGCATCATTTATTACAAGCCAGGTGTCGAATATAAGTAAGTCTTACATAGTAAATGTCTCGATGGACAATAATAAGTTCATCACAAGTAAATAAACTAGCAGCGGAATATTATTCTTTAGGGCTCCATCACAAGCGTTGCCCGGCGGTCTCCATGAACCTAGAAACCTTCTTCGGGTCCAAAGTCTTGGTCATTATACACCACCTCATTATCTTGACCTGAGCAGCAATATAAACCAACAAAATATGCAAGGTTGAGTACCAATGGTACTCAGCAAGTGTGGGAAAGTTATGTCATGCATGGCTAGAACAAGGAGAGGTTGAACTCATGGTTAAAGCACTATGCAATTAATTCCTATCACCTTAGCTTATTAAGCACCTACATTACTACACAGGTGAAATAGTCCCAATCTTGCGATTTAAAATAAACGGCGCACAAGCGGCCATGTCGCTCTGATCGAGCGCGGGCGGCGCTGCCGGCGGCGCACGGCGGCGGGAAGCGGCGATCTCGCCGGAGACTTTCGGATCTTCGAGAATTCTTCCTAGAACTGTGATTTTATGGCATAGATCGGTAGAGGGGAGGTCGGGGATCTCACCTCGGGGGTTTTCTTGAGCTCGGAGGTTCTGGAAAGCGATCGGCGACGGGGTCCAAGGTGAAACCTCGGCGAGGCTCGTCGGCGCTGTGTTTACACCGCAAGTCACCGAGTTTTCTGCACCTGCATGGTTCCCCGGAGGCGGTGGATCAAGACCAGCGAGTTAGATCGGAATTTCCGAGCTTAGATCGGCCAGAATTCGCCGGAGAAGTCTCGGTTCTCACCGGAGGAAAATCGGCGGATCGCGTGGGAATAACAGAACGAGGCCGGGGTTTTTATACACGGGGGAGGGCGGCGGGGTGGTTTAGATCAAGTCCGCGTCGCCTACGAACAGAATTCAGCGGGGATACGCAGAAATCCCGATCGGTTTTGATTCGGGTGAGAGGGAGTCCGGCGCGGGCGCGAGGTAGAAGACGAGCTGGTGGGTCCCACCTGTCAGCGGAAGGAAACAGCGCGCGCTGCTGCGGGCTGGCGTGGTTCTGGGTGGGCCGGCTGGTGGGTTTCGGCCCACTGGCCGGTTTTTTTCTGTTTTCTCTTTTTTCTTTTTCTATTTCTTTTCTGATTTGAGTTTAATTTGAATTCCAGTTTGAATTTGAATTTTTGCAAAACATGCAACACGTCCAAAAATTTTTAAATTCCCCTCTTAAAATGATTTAGGGTTCTAAATCAAAATTTTGGGGTGTTACAGAGTGCCCATGACTATTCCTGTGCCTTCAACCATCTGGCGCAATATGCGTCAGACTACATCTCCACTGAGGAGAAAAAGCGGGAGCACTTCTATCGGGCGTTACACCCCGAGATGAAGACACATCTCGTTCAGTGGAATCGCGGCACCTTCAATGACCTAGTCAATGCCGCGATTATGCAAGAGGACGCTCAGCGGGAGTTGGCAGCTGAGCAGAGGAAGCGCAGCGCTCCACTCAGCAGTGGGGGTGGCGCTCCCCAGAAGTACCGGATGGTGTATCGGACGCCATCCGGGCAGCAGTGGCATCCACCGGCGCGACCTCAACGGTTCGGTGGACGTCCTTATCAGTCACCTCCGTTCCGTCTGCCGATGCCACCACCAAGACAGCAGCAGCAGCAGCAGATGGTACCCCGGGCGTTTCCACCGCCACAACGCGCCCCGGGTTTCCGTCCACCGATCAGCGGGGGACCGCCCCGTTTCACCTGCTTCACGTGTGGCCAGGCGGGCCACTTCGCGAAGGACTGTCCCCAGGGGCAGCAGAGCAGCGGGCAAGCCCAGTTCCAGGGCGGTGCTCGAGGCCGACCTCCGGTGAAGAAGGTTGGTCAGCGGACTGGTGGCGTCCGCAACCTCGACAATGAGGACGCCCCGGAGGGAGACAATGTGCTGGCAGGTACATTCACTCTCAACCATCAAGCCATCATAATATTGTTCGATTCTGGTGCAACCCACAACTTCATAAGTGCATCATATGTGGTTAAGCATCAGCTGGAAGTCTTTCCAACCGAGTGTTCTTATATGATCTGCTCACCGGGAGGAAAGATTTCAGCAACGATGATGGCTCCAAAAGCACCACTGTGCTTAGGTGGGAAGATATATCCCACCACTATGATTATCCTGGAGGGGCAAAAGATTGATGCAATCTTGGGAGTGTCATGGCTAAGCTACCATGGCGCTGTCCTGGAAACCCTAGCACGGACGGTTCACCTCAACTCTCCATTACACCGGCCGCAGTCCCTCTCCTATTAGGTAATCCCGCCCGGGAGGTTTCAGCAGTCAACAATGCTGAAGCTCTCAAGTTAGAGGACATCCCCGTAGTCCGGGAGTATCCCGACGTGTTCCCGGATGATCTTCCGGGCATGCCACCAGAGCGAGATGTTGAGTTCAAGACTGAACTTGGACCCGGGACTACGCCCATATCACGGAGACCATATAAAATGGCTCCAAATGAGCTGGCTGAACTGAAAGAACAGCTCAATGATCTGTTGAGCAAGGGTTTCATTAGGCTGAGTTCCTCGCCTTGGGGATGCTCGGCGTTGTTTGTAAAGAAGAAGGATGAAACCCTGAGGCTGTATGTGGACTACCGGCCGCTCAACGCCGTCACCATCAAGAATAAGTATCCACTGCCCCATATTGACATTCTGTTTGATCAACTTGTGGGGGCAAGTGTGTTCTCCAAGATGGACCTTCGCTCTGGATATCATGAGATAAAGATCCGGGTGGAGAATATCCCGAAGACGGCCTTCTCGACGAGATATGGATTATATGAATATGTCGTCATGTCTTTTGGTCTCACAAACACTCCAGCCCATTTCATGTATCTCATGAACTCGGTGTTTATGCTGGAGCTGGACAAGTTCGTGGTAGTATTCATCGATGATATCCTGGTTTACTCCAAGACAGAAGCCGAACATGCCGAACACTTGCGGATCATTCTTCAACGATTACGAGACCACAAGCTCTACGCCAAGTTCAGTAAATGCGAGTTTTGGATCAGCCAAGTGCCATTATTGGGACATATCATCTCAGAGGAAGGCATTGCAGTTGACCAAAGCAAGATAGAGCAAGTACTGAAATGGAAAGCTCCCACTTCAGTTCATGAAGTCAGAAGCTTCCTCGGGTTAGCGGGATACTATCGGAGATTCATTCCAAGCTTCTCCAAGCTCGCTAAACCGATGACAGAATTGCTGAAGAAAGGGACGAAATATGTTTGGAACACGGCGTGTGAAGGAGCATTACAAACATTGGTGAAGCATCTCACCACAGCCCCGGTCTTAGCTCAGCCGGATACAACAAAGCCCTTCGACGTGTATTGTGACGCGTCCGGTATTGGGCTCGGCTGCGTGTCGATGCAGGGAGGACGTGTGGTCGCATATGGCTCACGCCAACTTCGAAACCATGAGCAGAATTATCCTACTCATGATCTTGAGCTTGCTGCCGTGGTGTTGGTGCTAAAAATGTGGAGGCACTATCTCCTGGGAAATCTGGTGCATCTCTACACCGACCACAAGAGCTTGAAATATATTTTCACCCAGAAGGAGCTGAACATGAGGCAAAGGAGGTGGTTAGAACAGATCAAGGATTATGAAATTGAGATCCATTACCACCCCGGCAAGGCGAATGTGGTTGCCGACGCGTTGAGTCGGAAATCACATGCCCATAACCTCACCATTACACCGGTGGAGGAGGAAGAGCCGAGTTTATACATGGTTCCTTATGGATCGCTGTACAACCTTGCCCTCATCCCTACTATTAGGGAGGACATCATGACAGCTCAGAAGACTGATAAAGGCATGGCACATCTCCGGAGACGGATAGACAATGGGGAGATCAAATGTTTCCGGAAGGATGATGAGGGGACGCTATGGTTCAATGACCGCATAGTCGTACCCCGGGATATGGAGTTGAGGAAAAAGATCCTCGATGAAGCTCACTTGTCTAAGTACTCCATTCATCCGGGCAGCAACAAAATGTACCAAGATTTGAAAAAGAAATTTTGGTGGACACGGATGAAACGGGAGGTAGCGAAGTACGTATCCGAGTGTGATATGGGTAGACGAGTGAAGGCGGATCATATGAGGACGTCAGGGCTGTTGCAACCCCTGAAAATTCCAGCATGGAAATGGGAAGATGTGAGCATGGATTTCATTGTGGGATTACCCTTAACATCCAACAAACATGATTCCATTTGGGTGATCGTTGACCGACTGACCAAGTCAGCTCATTTCATCCCCGTGCATACACATTTCCATGCCAACATATATGCGGAGTTATACATTGCCAGGATCCTATGCTTGCATGGCGTACCCAAGACCATAGTCTCAGACCGAGGGGCATTGTTCATGTCTCGCTTTTGGGAACAGTTGCATGCTGCATTGGGTACTAAACTAATTAGAAGCTCCGCCTACCACCCTCAGACAGATGGCCAGACAGAGAGGGTGAATCAAGTATTAGAAGACATGTTGAGAGCATGTGCCATCCACCATGGTAGGAACTTGGATGATCACCTACCATTGGCAGAATTCTCGTACAACAACGGCTATCAGGCGAGTATCAAGATGGCACCCTACGAAGCTCTCTACGGTCGCAAATGCCGCACCCCATTAAACTGGTGCGAGTCCGGTGAAAGGGTCACATTCGGGGTTAATATGGTGAATGACGCCGAAGAGCGCGTTCGGACGATTCAAGCTAACTTGAAGGCCGCTCAATCCCGGCAGAAGAGCTACGCTGATAAGAGGCGTAGACCGTTGCACTTTGACGTCGGTGAACACGTGTACCTCCGTGTGTCTCCGATGAAGGGTGTGCACCGTTTCGGTGTGAAGGGGAAGCTCACTCCCTGTGTCCATATAGACTGGAGCTACTGGAGAAGCGATGTGGGAGAGCGAGGAATTCCTTCGCTCAAATTACCCGGAGTTCATGACATCCCAACGCGGGTACGTCCCTTTTACATCACTATCTCTTCTTTTGTAATCTCGGGACGAGATTGTTTTAAGGGGGGATGTAAAAGCCCAAGAAATGGGACTTGCAAAAACTTTTCATCACCTCACAACACCACATTTTTGTGGTGAATATCTTCTGAAGACTTGTGAAGAGCAAGTAACCTCCATCAAGAGGGTATTAGTTCAAACTTTCTACACGTATGATAACACATGAGAGGGTGATTCAAAACTGTTGCATTCAAATTCATGGTTGCAGCGGCTAACACCAGGATCAAAGTGCATATTTGGATTCCTTAGGTTCAAATTATGGGGGAGGCAAATTTTTAGAAGATTTGGAGGTCCTTTGATAGGGATATCAAAGAGAGTTGTGAATTTTCATTGAAATTTGAATTTAAATTTGAAACTGTGGCACAAATTGTCAAATGGTCAAATGGTTTTCGAATTTGGATCCCTCATATCTGAATTTACATTAGGTCAAAAATTTGGAGATCTTTTTGGGCAGAGGGGAGCTGTGGGCCCCAATTGTCAGTGAGAAGGGAGGGAAGAAACTTACTGCTTAAGTCAACCGGTTCCACAGTTCACACCCGAGCGCGGTGCTCTCTCCCACGGGCTGCCACCGCACGGACGACCGAAGACCGGAAGCACCTCCCGAGCTGCTTTGGGGATCGATGTTTCTCCGCTTTTATCGTCTCCACCGAGAGCACAGCGTTCCACACCGCCTCACAGCCGACGCTGAACGATCCCCGTGTGTCCTCGGCGATAAACGCGACCGCACAGAGGCGTGCCGTCGGTTCACCGCCACCCGGCTGCTCCACCCCGTGGCACAACGCGCTAAGCTTCCCCACAGCACCGCCGGGCTTCCTTTACCGTGGCAGAAGCAAGAACCGGGCGCTAGCTCCGTCGGGACGTCGGCGTTGAGCTGATCTTCCTCCACAGCGCCGAGGAGAGCCGCCGCGACAAGATCACGTCGCCCGGCCACCACAGAGCCTCTCCCATCGAGTTGCAAAAGCAAAAAGGTGCGCCAGTAACCCTTCTCGCTTCACAACAAAGCCGGCAGCGTGTCATGGACCGTGCTCGCCGGAATTTCAGTTTTGCCGACGACATCCGATAATGGCCGAAGGTAGAAATTCGGCAAATTCTTCTCACACGTCAAACCAACCCCCACACGGCGTAGCATACACCTTCTATACCCCCGTGCGCGTTCAAAGGATCAAGAACCACCGAGAATCATCGAGCGAAGCCGCCGTTCATCGAGTTTTTTGACTTTCGCCGGATTTTGACCTACCCCGACGGTGAGGTCATACTTCCGGCGAGTTCCAGCGAGATCGGCGGTAGGGTCCGTGTTCTCCACGGTGCAGTGATGCTGTACGAGCAAACGGCGACAAGTTTGCCGCGATAAAACGCTCTAGCGACATTGCCCGAGTTGCCACAGACGCTGTCGCTGTCGCACCTAGGTTTCCGGCCGTTGCCAATCGGAGATACGCCCGGCAACGTGTTCCTCGCACGAAAATACATGGGGGCGGCGAGAATCAGCAAGTTCCTGGCACCGGAAGCCCCTCCCGGCGAGAACTCCGGCGAGCTCGGCGGCGGGATCGCGCGGTCGTCGGGAGGAGGAAGATGACTGGGGGCCCCGCATGTCAGTGGCGATATTTTAAATCGTCAGATCTGCTGCGGTCCGGGATCCAGTGTGGTGACGAGGAAGGGTCCTGTGGCCCCGTGTGGCGTGATTCCAGCAGCCGACACGTGTAGGAGGGACCCGCAGTCAGAGTTTGAATGTTTCCCGAAATAATTTGAATTTCCAGATTTAGTTCAAACTTTAGAACCCCATAACTTTTGCTAGGAAGCTCCAAATTTAGTGATTCAAATTGGGTTGGATTCATCTTGCATAACTATATCCATATATGCCACCCTATTTGTATGAAACCTATTATTTAATTCTGGAAAATTCATTAAACTTTTCAGCAAAAGAATTCTAGAGGGAGTTTGGTTCATCCAAAAATCCCCAAATTTTGCCAGAATGTTCTTTAGAATGTTAGTGAATACCTGTAAAAGTTTCCGACCATTTGGAGTTGATTTGATCAGAGCAATTCAAATTTGAAGGTGCTGTGTTCATTTGAATACAGAACCATTTCCAGAGAATTTCCAAAACTTGGAAATTCAGTTCTGGTCAAATCTTAGCTCCACAAATACTAGGAAAATTCATGCAAAGTCTATGAGATATGATTGAAATTTTAGTTCACTAAGTTAGGCATGAACAGGGGTATTACCTCAGAATTAATTCTTCTTTGCTTATTTGCTAAGAAAATTATTCTGAACAAACCACTCAATGAAAAGTGCTAAATTTTGGTCCAGAGCGTTTTCTTGTGACAAGGAACTCACACAAAAATTCTCAGCTCCATTGGAGCTCTGGATCACCCTGTCCTGTTTAACCACTTGAGAGATTAATATGGAAAAGGGGGAAAACCACATAGCACTTAACCATGTACTTAGTTTCAAACCCAAACACCTAAACCCCAGTTCCATTGTAAACTCTTGAACGGAGTTCCAGTTGTTAGAGGCTAGTTATTAGAACTAATAGCAAAAGCATTACAATAAACTCATGTGCATATTAATTAACATGAGTATTTCATTAACGTGTAGTCGCTGAAGACGAGGAAGCTCCGGAGGTTCTCGACTTCCTGCTTCCAGAAGAAGAGCTGACTACTGACCAGCAGCAACAAGGCAAGCCCCGGTTTGCATTAACTTCTTACAAGTTTTACTTTGTTTACATGTGTCATATGAAGTGTGAATGTGCATTAGGTGTAGGATGGATGAAAACCCCACTTGCATGACCAAAAGTCTCCATAAGAGTGAGGGTAGTGTCTAAGACCTCGCGTAGACAAGCTATGCTTAATGTTTCATAGCACTTCGGTACAAGTCGAGTAGTTGGAATCTACTCGCGAGATAGGCTTGGGACACACGGGTTCGGTGGAGTGATGTGAGATCACATTAGTAATGAAAATGAGACTTGGCAGGGGTTAGGGCGCAGCAAGAGAGAGTCTTGTGTGCGCGGCCCCGTCCGTGTCGATTGATGACCGATCCGTGTGCGGCCCACACTGATCAAGTGTCACACCCGGTTTTTCCGAAGAACAACCAAGTGAATATCACATGTATGCAAGGATCATTTTCTCATACATGTGATGACAAATAGTGAAGCATCATTTATTACAAGCCAGGTGTCGAATATAAATAAGTCTTACATCGCAATTGTCTCAATGGACACTAATGCTTCATCACAAGTAAATAAACTAGCAGCGGAATATTATTCTTTAGGGTTCCATCACAGGCGTTTCCCGGGGGTCTTCATGAACCTAAAAGCCTTCCTCGGGTCCAAAATCTTGGTCATTATACACCACCTCATTATCTTGACCTGAGCAGCAATATAAACCAACAAATATGCAAGGTTGAGTACCAACGGTACTCAGCAAGTGTGGGAAAATTATATCATGCATGGCTAGAACAAGGAGAGGTTGAACTCATGGTTAAAGCACTACGCAATTAATACCTATCACCTTAGCTTATTAAGCACTTACATTACTACACAGGTGAAAAGGTCCCAATCTCCCATCCCATCATCATAATCCAATAACCATAATCATCATTTCCAAATGTTAAGCTCCCCGCTTAACTTCCAAAACCATCAATCCTCTAATCATGAATAAGTCCAGGCCGCTATTAACCGTGAGCACGGCTGTCAAGACAGTTTTGACTCTGCAGAGTTTGTACCACTGTACCCACAAGTAGTGATTTCATCCCCCGTTGCCGGGTGGACTAAAAGAACCTCCATTATGCCAGTGGCTACGATCCACATTCACACTTCCCAGGTGTGCGGCCAGGAGATCACTACGAAGCCTTTACAAAGGGATTCCCGACGAGCGTGGGCCCACTGAGGTTTCACCCCTAACAGCATACAAGAGGCTCCAACCCCGCTGCAGTGGCCCCCTCTTGAGCCTTGCGGTTCATATGGTAGTCCAGCTGACACCTATTCCCCGCACCATCCAACACACCCATACTACGCCGGGGATACACCTAATTAATTGGCTAAGCTGCCCCATCTCAGCATGTGGTTGGCACTGTAAAGCCGGGTTACATGCTCCATGAACCGGTCCTTAGGATCCAGGCAAGTACTAAACACAAACCCGAGTCTCGTGCACCCAGCACACAACCAAAAACATCCAACTTGCCTTGATCCCTACCTCTACATAACTCACAATATCTCATTCAAGAGTATGGTGAAATAAACTGATGATCACATGTCCCAAATATCCCATTCTAAGCATGGCTAAGCATATGCATGTGTATAAATGACATGACAAAATAAATCCCAACCCAAGCTACAAGGAAACAAGGTGATGCAATTCTAGGGAAACTTTCCTAGCATGGGTTTCATATTTCATTTGACAATGCAAATAATTCTATCTACACATCCTAGCATAGGATCAAAGTGGTCAAGGACACTTGCCTCCATCTTGCTGCTCTTGGAATGAGTAGTCCTGATCTTGGAAATGAATAACTTGTTCTTGAACAGGTTCTACTTCATACCATCACACATAGCAAAAGAAAAACAACAATCATAAGACATAGTTCACACTTCTACTTCATACAAACCACACATTCATATTTATAAAAGTTCTTTACCATTATATGTGTTGTGTTTACTTTATGTGTGTTAAGTTGTGGCTTGCATGCACTTTTAACCATGTATATATGATTCCTACTTTTGTGTCCACCTTTATACTTACATACTATTTATATGGGTTTCCAATAAATTTCTTATATTCAACTACTACACCTCTTTACTACCAAGTATGTAAGAAAAGTATTTTTCTTCTCCATATGTGCCTTCACAATTTCTATCAACCCTAAACTGAATTCTTTGTATTTTAAAAACTCCATTTATCATTTACTAGTTGCTATATTTTCAGATTTGTATTCCTATGCATAATTGTGTATTTTATTATAAAATTAGTAATACACATCATCTAAACAGTATAGGTTCTGGTCCTAAATGATTTAATAACATCTTTTGACCTTGGCTACTGATGTAGACTATTTCATAATTATTTTCCCTATTTTTCTATAACTGTTCTTTACTTAAAAATGTGTCCCTATACTAATAAATGTGAATAATAGATGAAACAGATTTATTTCAGCCCAAAAATATATTTTTATCTCACTCCAACGTTTTCTAAGTGCTGAGAAAGTTTTTAATTAATTTTGACAATTATGTTTGTCCCCCTTTTTAATTTTTAAACACTAGTTACATATCCAATTTTCTAAATTAAATACTAAACAGGCTTAAAAAGTAAACTCACCCCATTACAGGGTCTATAATATTATTTTCATAATTTCCAGGGGTCTAGCTACACTTATCAGAGGTGTTTTTCTTAATTTCTATTAAGTCCAGGGGCTAAAACTGATTTTTAAATGAATTTACATGATTTTCTGGAGTTCCAGGGGCTAGATCTGAAGTTTCCGGGGCTAGATCTGAAGTTTCCAGAGAACCCCAGGGGGTAGCACGTAAGAATTCCAGTTTTTATAACGCGGGGCTGACGTGGACCGTCCGATTTTAATCCGACGGCTGAGATTATAACATCGAACCGGTACGCGGGGTTTTAAAGTCCACCGTGCGATTTAAAATAAACGGCGCACATGCGGCCACGTCGCTCTGATCGAACGCGGGCGGCGCTGCCGGCGGCGCACGGCGGCGGGAAGCGGCGATCTCGCCGGAAAGTTTCGGATCCTCGAGAATTCTGCCTAGAACTGTGATCTTATGGCCTAGATCGGTAGAGGGGAGGTCAGGGATCTCACCTCGGGGGTTTTCTCGAGCTCGGGGGTCCTGGAAAGTGCTCGGCGGCGAGGTCCGAGGCAAAACCACGGCGAAGCTCGTCGGCGCTGGGTTTACACCGTAACTCTCCGATTTTTCTGCACCTGCAAAGTTCCCCGGAGGCGGTGGATCAAGACCAGCGAGTTAGATCAGAGTTTCCGAGCTTAGATCGGCCAGAATTCACCGGCGAAGTCTCGGTGCTCACCGGAGTGAAAATCGGCGATCGCGTGAGAAAAACTGATCGGATCGGGGGTTTTTACAGCCGGGGGAAGGGCGGTGGGTCTGTTGTGATCGAGTTGGAGTCCTCTGGGACCGGAATTCGGCTGCGGGACGGGCTTTCCCGGTCGGTTGCGATTTCGCGCGCTCGGGAGAAAAGTCCGGGGTCGCGGGGCTCGGGGTTAGGGATGACAGGTGGGTCCCACCCGTCGGTGAGAGGCAGTGCGGCGCGCGCGGGGGCGTGCTGGCGCGGGAGTAGCTGGGCCGGCTGGCGGGTTTCGGCCCACTGGCCAGTTTTTTCCCGTTTTCTCTTTTTCTTTTTCCATTTCTTTTCTGTTTTGAGTATAATTTGAATTCCAGTTTGAATTTGAATTTTTGCAAAACATGCAACACGCCCAAAAATTTTTAAATTCTCCTCTGAACATGGTTTAGGGTTTTGAATCCAAATTTGGGGTGTTACAGCTCTACCCCCCTTAAAAGAAATCTCGTCCTCGAGATTGGTGTTTCTAAGAAAACAATTCCGGAAACTGTGCCTTGAGCTCATCTTCCCGTTCCCAGGTAGCTTCCTCTTCTGAGTGATGCTTCCACTGCACCTTGCACATCCGGATTCTCTTGTTTCTGGTGAGGCGTTCCATTGTCTCCAAAATCTTGTATGGTTGCTCGGCATAAGACAAATCTTCAGCTACATCCACTTCATTCATGGGTAACACCTCTTCAGGCGTCCTCAGACATTTCTTGAGTTGTGACACATGAAATACATCGTGCACGTCCGATAGATGAACCGGTAACTCTAGTTGGTACGCCACTTCGCCTTTTCTTTCCAAAACATGAAAGGGTCCGATGTATCGAGGTGACAACTTCCCTTTCACCTTGAACCGACGAAGTCCTCTGATAGGGGACACCTTGAGATAAACATAGTCTCCCACGTTGAAAATGAGTTCTCTTCTTCGTACATTGGCATAGCTCTTTTGGCGTGTCTGTGCTATCCTCAAGTTGTTGCGAATCTCCCTCACCTTCGCCTCGGCTTCTTGTAGCACTTCTGGACCAAACACTTTACTTTCTCCTGTTTGGTTCCAAAATAGGGGAGTTCTGCACTTTCTTCCATACAAAGCTTCAAACGGTGACATCTTCATACTAGCTTGATAACTGTTGTTATAGGAAAACTCCGCATACGGTAAGTTCTTGTCCCAACTCCTATTGTTTTTGAGTGCACATGCCCTTAACATATCTTCGAGGATCTGATTGGTTCTCTCCGTCTGCCCGTCAGTTTGGGGATGATAGGCAGAGCTGAAGTTCAGATGGGTTCCCATGGTTTCATGCAACTTTTGCCAAAACCTCGAGGTGAACTGTGTCCCTCGGTCCGACACTATCTTCTTTGGCACTCCATGGTAACACACAATCCTTGACATGTACAATTCTGCCAATTTGGATCCGCTGTGGCTTTCTTTCACAGGAATGAAATGAGCTACCTTGGTTAGCCTATCAATAATGACCCATATTGAATCATACCCGGATTGGGTCCTAGGCAATCCCACGACAAAATCCATGCTGATTTCTTCCCACTTCCATTCAGGTACTTTGAGTGGTTGCAATAATCCCGCGGGTCGTTGATGTTCTACTTTCACCAACTGACATGTGTCACATAGGGCAACATGTTCCGCGACATCTCGCTTCATGCCATACCACCAATACCTGCTCTTGAGGTCCTGGTACATCTTCGTACTCCCAGGATGAATGGAATAGTCAGAATCATGAGCCTCCTTCAAAATTAATTCACGGATCTCCTTTACTTCTGGCACACAGATCCTTTTCCCGTGCCACACCGTTCCTTGTTCATCCTCTCTAAAACCAGGAGCTTTATTTTCCTTAATGAGCTGTCTGATCTCTTGTATCTTCTCATCATTCTTTTGGCCCTCGCGTATGTCTTGCTCGAGTGTGGAGTCCACTTCCATGGCGATGGCTTCACCACTATTTACTAGACATAGATTTAGTCTTATAACCTCGTCCTTCAATTCTGCAGGCATGTCCTTCAAACTCAACTTATTGACCTGCACTTTCCGACTCAAGGCATCGGCCACGACGTTTGCTTTCCCGGGATGATAGTTGATGCCCACATCAAAGTCATTGATTAGCTCAAACCATCTCCTTTGTCGGAGATTGAGATCTGGCTGTGTGAATATGTACTTCAAACTCTTATGATCCGTATATATCTCTGTCCTCTTCCCCATCAAATAGTGACGCCAGATTTTTAACGCGTGTACCACTGCAGCTAGTTCTAGGTCATGTGTAGGATAGTTCTTCTCCTGCTTCCGAAGCTGCCGGGATGCATAAGCCACGACATGTCCTTCTTGCATGAGAATACATCCCAACCCATTTCCAGAGGCATCACAGTACACTGTGAAATTCTTCTTCATATCTGGCATAACCAACACTGGGGCTGTTGTCAATCTCTTCTTTAACTCCTGAAAGCTCGTATCGCACTGTGGCGTCCAGGTGAATGTGATTCCCTTTTCCAACAGTTTGGTGAGAGGTCTCGAGATCTTGGAGAATCCCTCAATAAACCGTCGATAGTATCCAGCCAATCCCAAAAAGCTTTGAACTTCCCCGACATTTTCGGGGGTTTTCCACTTCTGGATATCCTCGATTTTGGCGGGATCTACGGAGATTCCTCCCTCCGAGATTATATGTCCTAAAAAGGGAACTCTCTTCAGCCAAAACTCACACTTGCTCAACTTGGCATATAGTTGGTGTTCTCTCAGCGTCTGTAACACCAACCTTAGATGTTTCTCATGTTCTTCTTCATCTTTGGAGAAGACGAGAATATCATCTATGAAAACCACCACAAATTTGTCCAGATATTCCATGAATACCTTGTTCATGAGGTACATGAAATATGCCGGGGCATTGGTTAGCCCAAAAGGCATGACAGTGTATTCATACAGTCCGTACCGAGATACGAAAGCTGTCTTGGGAATATCTGATTGCCTTATCTTGAGTTGGTGGTACCCCGACCTGAGATCAATTTTCGAGAACACACAAGCTCCCCTCAACTGATCAAACAAGTCTTCAATGCGGGGTAATGGGTACTTGTTTTTGATGGTTACCTCATTCAAGGCACGGTAATCCACGCATAACCTTTGGGTTCCGTCTTTCTTAGGCACAAATATCAACGGAGCTCCCCATGGTGAGGAACTAGGGCGAATATACCCCTTCTCCGTCAATTCTCTCAAATGATCCTTGAGCTCTTCTAGCTGCTTGGAGTCCATTCTATAAGGTCTCTTGTATATCGGGGCTGTTCCCGGTACTAGCTCAATTGCGAATTCCACGTCACGGTCGGGAGGCATACCTGGCAATTCCTCCGGAAAAACATCTGGATATTCCCTGATAGTCCTGATTTCCTCAACTTTCACCTCCACTTGATTTAATTTAATGTCCCTCCTAGGCTCGTGTATTGTTATGAACTTTACTCTGGTACCATTGGTGTGAGTTAGTTCCACCGTTCTGGTCGAACAATGGATAATTCCTTTATGTTTGGTCAACCAATCCATACCCAAATAATATCTATCCCTTGTGAATCTATCACTATGAGGTTAGCCGTGAATACTACCCCATCAATGTCTAGGCTCACTTTGGGACACACTTGTCTTGTCCTTATTTCTCCACCTGGAGAGTTTACGGCTAGCATATGGTTCATTTGCGTGGTTGCTAGGTCATACTTCTTAACAAACCCTTGAGCAATGAACGAGTGGGTAGCACCAGAATCAAACAGCAGAGTTGCAAGGTGTAAATTGGCAGGAAACTTACCAACTACCACGTCGGGTGCCTCTTGTGCTTCCTCCATAGTGACGTGGTTCACCCGTCCTCTCATTACATTCTGCTGTTGTGGCTGCGCGGGCTTCTTCTTAGGGCACTTATGGGCATAGTGCCCCACTTCACCACAGCTAAAACATTGCACCCCAACCTTAGGTGCTTGGCCTTTGTTGTCTTGGGGTTGGTTCGGGGGTCCTTGCACTGCTGGTCGAGGTGGATATGCGGGGCGAGGCTGCTGCACAAACTGACGTGGCGGCTGTGCAGGTGCTGCGGGTGGCCTGTAGTTTGGGTTGTACCCTCTTGGTGCTGAATAGGGTACCGCAGCACGGCTTATCTGCCCCGTAGGTTGCTGCATCATACGTGGGCGGGTGTTGCTCCCTGACGCCTGATGTGACCACCCGGCCTTCCTCTTATTCTCATTTTCTAGGGCCTTTAGCTTCCTTTCTACCACAAATGCTCGGTCCACCATCTTTTGGAAGCTTTCATACTCATTGGAGGACATTGCACACTGCATCTCTGCGGTAAGTCCTTCCACGAAACAATCTTGTTTCTGCTCATCGGTCTCTATGTCTCGTGGAGCATAACGGGATAACTGAGTGAATTTAGTGAGGTATTCCCTCACCGTCATGTTTCCCTGCTGCAGTCCCAGAAACTCTTTCCTCTTGTTTTTGAGTTCACCACTTGGGATGTAATGGTTGCGGAAGCTACGCTTGAACTCTTCCCAAGTGATGTTCTCAGGGTCATGATGGGCGGCCACGTAGGCGGTCCACCAATCAGCAGCAGGTCCCTGCAATTGATGAGAGGCAAACAGCACCCTCTCATACCCTTGGCATTGTATTATCCTCATCATACTTTCAATGGTCTTCAGCTAATCATCTGCCTCCAGAGATTCAGCAGCACTTGCAAACTTTGGAGGTTGAGTTCCTAGAAACTCACTCAACCTTGGTTGGCGTGGTGCCGCTTGTGGAGGTGGAACTTGATGCAAGTTGGCCACCACTTGAGTCAAGTTCTGGATAAGCTGATTTTGATTCTCCAGCATTTGGTGGAGAGGATCAACTTCTTCACGGCGACCACCCCTGTCCTGGCCTCCAGAAAGATGAGGGTTGCATGCCTCATCATTGTTGTTGGCGGGGTTGGCAGCACGTCCTTTTCCTCTTCCGGCCATCTGGCAGAATCAACACATGTTAATTTGATACCATTTAGTATCATCTTACTACTTTCATTTGTTGGTACTTTAAGGTGTTGAGGCTTTGTTAAAACTTTACGAGGGTTTATATCTCACACCAAATAAATGCACTATTATTTCCTGTGGGTTCACACACCAAAGCAAAACAATCTGAAGACGAGGCTGTGGACAATTGCTCATGGCTTCCACAACTCACGTCACACACCAAGCATTATCACACTATTAACTACGTAACGACTCGACTACTCGACCTCTTGCTAGCTAGGGGAAAGACTCTACACTACTCGTCCTCTTGAGCTGGCTCCTCGGGATCTTCCTCCTCATTTCGACTACCTTCTGACTCTGCTTTGGGTGGGGAGGCTGCTGGTGGAGAAGTGCGACGACGCCTGATTGCTCGGCGATCCGGGGAGTCAGGTGTCCATGGATCACTCACGGTGACACACAGTTCATTCCCATCTCCTCTTTCTCTCGCCTTTAAACAAGCTTGCAGCAACGCCTCCGTTTCCTTCAGGGTGTCTCGGATATCCTGAAGCTCTTGTTGACACTCCTGCAGTCGAGTGTTGAGCATAGCAGCATCCTCCAAGCACAAGTCCATGTGCTCATGGGAAGTCCCTTGCTGCACCGGTGGGTACTTGTACTCCGTGGTACCACTCTCACGTTGGAGGACATACATGTACTCATATTTGTCCAAGTGGCGACGATAGATGTGACTCTGGCAGGTGATGGCCTCCCAAGTGACATCTCTCTCTGCGTCAACTTGTGTTGCTCGGCAAGCTGGAGAGTGGTGAATCTTAAGCAGCTGATTCTCGTGTATAATCCTCATCTCCGAACTCCATTCTTCCCTCTTCTCACGGATGGTCCTGGTGGAGTTATAGTGGATGATTAGCTTGCCCGTATTGCCTGCGGCTTCGAGCATACGTCGAAGACGACGCAACAAGTCTCCTACTGCCAATCCGTAGGAAAGGTACGTCACGGGACGACTCTCCTCTCTTTCGGCAAGGGCCACTACGGGAACTCTCCCTCCTGTGGACTTATGAGCGGTGCGAATCATGCGAACCGTCTAAAACAAAAGAATTTAAAATTAGGTTAGATAAATTCTCAAACAAAAATCCTATTTTGAATGAAAGTTGGGGTAAGATGAAGAAAATGACTCCTTTAAAACACTTTTCCACCCACACCTTGGAAAATAGTTTTTAAGAAAATAGGGCCCTTAAATACGTCCATTTCTACCTAGGTCCACGTTCCTACGGGCAACCTTGGCTCTGATACCACCTCTGTCACACCCGGTTTTTCCGAAGAACAACCAAGTGAATATCACATGTATGCCAGGATCATTTTCTCATACATGTGATGACAAATAGTGAAGCATCATTTATTACAAGCCAGGTGTCGAATATAAATAAGTCTTACATCGCAAATGTCTCAATGGACACTAATGCTTCATCACAAGTAAATAAACTAGCAGCGGAATATTATTCTTTAGGGCTCCATCACAGGCGTTGCCCGGGGGTCTTCATGAACCTAAAAGCCTTCCTCGGATCCAAAATCTTGGTCATTATACACCACCTCATTATCTTGACCTGAGCAGCAATATAAACCAACAAATATGCAAGGTTGAGTACCAACGGTACTCAGCAAGTGTGGGAAAATTATATCATGCATGGCTAGAACAAGGAGAGGTTGAACTCATGGTTAAAGCACTACGCAATTAATACCTATCACCTTAGCTTATTAAGCACTTACATTACTACACAGGTGAAAAGGTCCCAATCTCCCATCCCATCATCATATTTCAATAACCATAATCATCATTTCCAAATGTTAAGCTCCCCGCTTAACTTCCAAAACCATCAATCCTCTAATCATGAATAAGTCTAGGCCGCTCTTAACCGTGAGCACGGCTGTCAAGACAGTTTTGACTCTGCAGAGTTTGTACCACTGTACCCACAAGTAGTGATTTCATCCCCCGTTGCCGGGTGGACTAAAAGAACCTCCATTATGCCAGTGGCTACGATCCACATTCACACTTCCCAAGTGTGCGGCCAGGAGATCACTACGAAGCCTTTACAAAGGGATTCCCGACGAGCGTGGGCCCACTGAGGTTTCACCCCTAACAGCATACAAGAGGCTCCAACCCCGCTGCAGTGGCCCCCTCTTGAGCCTTGCGGTTCATATGGTAGTCCAGCTGACACCTATTCCCCGCACCATCCAACACACCCATACTACGCCGGGGATACACCTAATTAATTGGCTAAGCTGCCCCATCTCAGCATGTGGTTGGCACTGTAAAGCCGGGTTACATGCTCCATGAACCGGTCCTTAGGATCCAGGCAAGTACTAAACACAAACCCGAGTCTCGTGCACCCAACACACAACCAAAAACATCCAACTTGCCTTGATCCCTACCTCTACATAACTCACAATATCTCATTCAAGAGTATGGTGAAATAAACTGATGATCACATGTCCCAAATATCCCATTCTAAGCATGGCTAAGCATATGCATGTGTATAAATGACATGACAAAATAAATCCCAACCCAAGCTACAAGGAAACAAGGTGATGCAATTCTAGGGAAACTTTCCTAGCATGGGTTTCATATTTCATTTGACAATGCAAATAATTCTATCTACACATCCTAGCATAGGATCAAAGTGGTCAAGGACACTTGCCTCCTTCTTGCTGCTCTTGGAATGAGTAGTCCTGATCTTGGAAATGAATAACTTGTTCTTAAACAGGTTCTACTTCATACCATCACACATAGCAAAAGAAAAACAACAATCATAAGACATAGTTCACACTTCTACTTCATACAAACCACACATTCATATTTATAAAAGTTCTTTACCATTATATGTGTTGTGGTTACTTTATGTGTGTTAAGTTGTGGCTTGCATGCACTTTTAACCATGTATATATGATTCCTACTTTTGTGTCCACCTTTATACTTACATACTATTTATATGGGTTTCCAATAAATTTCTTATATTCAACTACTACACCTCTTTACTACCAAGTATGTAAGAAAAGTATTTTTCTTCTCCATATGTGCCTTCACAATTTCTATCAACCCTAAACTGAATTCTTTGTATTTTAAAAACTCCATTTATCATTTACTAGTTGCTATATTTTCAGATTTATATTCCTATGCATAATTGTGTATTTTATTATAAAATTAGTAATACACATCATCTAAACAGTATAGGTTCTGGTCCTAAATGATTTAATAACATCTTTTGACCTTGGCTACTGATGTAGACTATTTCATAATTATTTTCCCTATTTTTCTATAACTGTTCTTTACTTAAAAATGTGTCCCTATACTAATAAATGTGAATAATAGATGAAACAGATTTATTTCAGCCCAAAAATATATTTTTATCTCACTCCAACGTTTTCTAAGTGCTGAGAAAGTTTTTAATTAATTTTGACAATTATGTTTGTCCCCCTTTTTAATTTTTAAACACTAGTTACATATCCAATTTTCTAAATTAAATACTAAACAGGGTTAAAAAGTAAACTCACCCCATTACAGGGTCTATAATATTATTTTCATAATTTCCAGGGGTCTAGCTACACTTATCAGAGGTGTTTTTCTTAATTTCTATTAAGTCCAGGGGCTAAAACTGATTTTTAAATGAATTTACATGATTTTCTGGAGTTCCAGGGGCTAGATCTGAAGTTTCCGGGGCTAGATCTAAAGTTTCCAGAGAACCCCAGGGGGTAGCACGTAAGAATTCCAGTCTTTATAACGCGGGGCTGACGTGGACCGTCCGATTTTAAACCGACGGCTGAGATTATAACATCGAACCGGTACGCGGGGTTTTAAAGTCCACCGTGCGATTTAAAATAAACGGCGCACATGCGGCCACGTCGCTCTGATCGAACGCGGGCGGCGCTGCCGGCGGCGCACGGCGGCGGGAAGCGGCGATCTCGCCGGAAAGTTTCGGATCCTCGAGAATTCTGCCTAGAACTGTGATCTTATGGCCTAGATCGGTAGAGGGGAGGTCAGGGATCTCACCTCGGGGGTTTTCTCGAGCTCGGGGGTCCTGGAAAGTGCTCGGCGGCGAGGTCCGAGGCAAAACCATGGCGAAGCTCGTCGGCGCTGGGTTTACACCGTAACTCTCCGATTTTTCTGCACCTGCAAAGTTCCCCGGAGGCGGTGGATCAAGACCAGCGAGTTAGATCAGAGTTTCCGAGCTTAGATCGGCCAGAATTCACCGGCGAAGTCTCGGTGCTCACCGGAGTGAAAATCGGCGATCGCGTGAGAAAAACTGATCGGATCGGGGGTTTTTATAGCCGGGGAAGGGCGGTGGGTCTGTTGTGATCGAGTTGGAGTCCTCTGGGACCGGAATTCGGCTGCGGGACGGGCTTTCCCGGTCGGTTGCGATTTCGCGCGCTCGGGAGAAAAGTCCGGGGTCGCGGGGCTCGGGGTTAGGGATGACAGGTGGGTCCCACCCGTCGGTGAGAGGCAGTGCGGCGCGCGCGGGGGCGTGCTGGCGCGGGAGTAGCTGGGCCGGCTGGCGGGTTTCGGCCCACTGGCCAGTTTTCTCCCGTTTTCTCTTTTTCTTTTTCCATTTCTTTTCTGTTTTGAGTATAATTTGAATTCCAGTTTGAATTTGAATTTTTGCAAAACATGCAACACGTCCAAAAATTTTTAAATTCTCCCCTGAACATGGTTTAGGGTTTTGAATCCAAATTTGGGGTGTTACATCAAGTTTGAACGTACTGAAGGCATATCGGATATATGGGCCCCGATAAACCGATGTAGCCCAAACCTCCGGGTGTCGAGGCATAACGCACTGATTTATAGGTGTAGGCTGAGGGCAGCAAGGTGGAAATCTGCCAACGGGCATAGAGAGATGCTCCGTGTGGGGAACCTCCTGCTCGTTTCGGTGCGACCGGTTCGACGTTTGGGCTGCTGGGTGAAAGGTTGTCCCGTACGACATCGAGTGAGCGTGCTGTGCAGCTCCACAGATGGGCGTACATGACGTGCTCTTTGGGTTTCCCTGCAGGTGTATATCGAGTCGATTTGCCGTCCCTCACGGTGAAGAGTACCACTTTGTCACTGAGTCGTGACGTAGAATAATGCATGAAATATGTTGATTCAATATTGCTGATATGATATAATATGGTATTGCTACATGTTTGCCACCAAATATTGCTTACTAAATTTCAGCTTCCGGAACTGTTAACTTGTTGCTAAAAGCTGAACTAAGGATGAACTTGTAGGCGTGTCCTTTTGCTGCAATATTACTATCCTATGTCATTGTACACCTCATGTAGAGTTTCATGTTAGGTGAGTCGGTTAAGTCTTGCTGAGCCTTCGTGCTCACGGTTGCTGCTTAAGTGTTTTTCAGGTGAGGAGCCACCCACGGACTCGGAGTACGAGTCCACCGGCGAGGGTTACCCTCCGTCGGGGACTACGGCTGAGTGGGAGCCATACACGCCGCGCTGAGCTGAAGAGTGCAGCTAGTGTGGGTTTCCCTAGGGCTGGGCAGCCGACTTTTGCTAGATAGGTGGGTGTGAGTTGTATAGAGTAGACTTCCTCTGTGTAATATAAATACTAGTTTGTAACTGAAGTTTGTACCTGTTTCTACAGTTCAGTTGTTTTTCCCATGTAATAAATGTGTCCTTATGACGTGTGCTGTCGGGTGTCGCATCGCGCGGCACCACCCTCTATGATCCTGGATGGGCGGATCCTGGTCCGCCACAGAGAGGTCCGCCGCTAAACTGGCTACGTGGCAGGCTTGGGGCTCATCTCCGCTAAGGGGGAGAGTCGACCCTGTGGGACACGTGTTGCCCCCGGAGCTAGCCTCTGCGTAAGAAGCAAAGGCAGTTCCGCAGGACACATATCACCTTCGGAGCTAGTCACCGCGGAAATTAGAGGACCAGTCGTGCGGGATACGTGTCGACCTCAGAGCTCACCTCCGAGAAGTCCGATCCTATTGGACACGTGTCGTCACTGGAGCTTATCTCCGGGAGGTCTGTCACTCTTGGACACATGTTTACTTCGGAGCTCGTCTCTGAAAAGAGAGGAAGTCCGGCGCTACTTGACGCGTGGCATTCATGGAGCTTACCTCCGGAGAGAGGGAAGGCCCGGCACTGACACGTGGCGTGCGCACCTCCGAATAGAGAGGAAGTCCCGACCGCCAAGATACGTGGCGAACACGGAGCTCACCTCTGAAGGTGAAGGGAGGTCTCGCTCACCAGACACGCGGCACAACTAGAGCTCGTCTCTGCGGAAAGGAGGAGACCAGGCCCCGGTGGACACGTGGAGCTTCCAGAGCCCATCACCGAGGAGGTAACGAGTTCTGGAACAGTTTTAGATTCTGTACGCGTAGAAATACCGGTACAGAGGAGAAACCGACCTGAATTCCACAATGATACCGCACCAAATCGACTAAAGATAGGTTGTTAAGATTCAATCTGAATAGGACTCTTATTCGAAGTCCAAATCAAATTAGGACTCTTCTTCTCCCAATTATAAATAGAACCCAGAACCCTTGGCCGAAACCACGAACTTCTATTCCAACTCCTGAGCCGACAACTTAGAGCCCTAGCCCCAACTCGCCGAGAAAGCCATCGCCGGAGTTCAGTCGAGGAAGATCGCCGGAAGACAGCCCGAACGACCTGTCTGATCAGAGAAGGACCCCGAGACCGAGAATAACGTAAGGTAGGTCTCCAATACCACCTTACGATATCGTTGTATTTTCTTTGCATCTTTTCTTCGATTCCTTTCGAACAGAAGCTTTCTCGTGGACAGATCACTTGTTGATGGGGTTGATCTAAAAGACAAGGTGATCGCCAAGTCCACATCTGATCCGAACACCCCTGTTCATCATAAAGACATGCAAGAACACATACCAACCGATCTAATAAAACTGATTATAGGATAGCATGCATATGCATCATCGCATCTAGTTAAGGTTTGTGCATGATATTGATTGCTGTGAATCTTCTATGTGCGTGATCCTGTATAGAAGGACAAGCTCAGGGAGCTGTCCACGACGAGCTGCAACAACAAGGTTTCGAGATCCAAGAGCAATCGGAACCGCAAGAACAAGGCAAGTGCCCCTTCACCATATTGATCCTATGCTTTTGGGAAAAATTGTTTTGTTTTGCGAAAAGGTGTGTGTGCTGAGTCAAACGTGATGGGAAACCCTTTTATAGGAGTTTACTAGTTTTGGTTAAAATCACCCTTGTCGCCAGGGAAGTTTACGAGTCAGGTATGGTTTTTGCTTTTATGCTTCGCTGAGTCCATGGGATTGGGAAGCGAGATAGATATGTCTAGCTAACTGCACTTATAATGATAATAAGAAACTGATGTTGTTAATGAACATGGATCGGAGGGAGATCTAGGCAAGACTGGGTTTGTGAATGAGGCAGCATGAGATGGTGGTTTGCTTGCCGTAGATCTAAGGACCGGTTCATGCGAGCACATGCCAGAATAAAAGTGCCACCACAAGGCCAAGTATGGGTGCGGCTTAGCTGAGTAATTAGGTAAGTTGCTAGATTGTTATGGACCGTGGAAGGCGCGGGGAATGGGAGTCGAGTGAGGACTGCCCTGGGAACTGCATGGCGCAAGAGGGGGCCCGTGGGTGGGAGAATTGGAGATTCTAGCCTGCCGGTGAAACCTTAGTGAGTCCATACATCTAGTAGCCCCTTTGAAAAGGCTATTTTGTGATCTCTTGACCATACACTGACGGTCGTGTACTGGTATAATGGAGGTTGTGCAGTCACCGACGGGTGACGAAATCTCAAACTTGTGGGTAAAGAGGTGCAAACTCTGCAGAGTTCTAAAACTATCATGATAGCCGAGCTTACGGTCACGAGCGCCTGGCCAACTTCCATGATTAGTTGGGATGATTATTGGATATCGTTATTGGATATGGTTATTGGTTATGGTTTTGGATGGTTTGGTTTTCGGGACTGTTGAGTCCGGGTGATAAGATGGGTTGCATGGCTGTTGAGTCATGGCAACAAGGTTCGTCTCGGTGGGAGACGAAGTTGTTTTATGAGATGAAATGGTAGCAAATACGAGATGGTATTCGTGAGATGGTAGCGAATACGAGGAGGTATTCGTGAGTGAGAATGAGGTTGATTGATGACTGGTTATGAACATAATGGAGGTATGATTGGTATTTTAACACATGTTGGGATTACATTCACTTAAAGATGTGTCGCTGTTTTACCATGGTTTGATAAATAACTTTGCTTTCTGCAATGAGCCTTTTTATACCTACCTTTTTATGACACTTCATATCATATTTTCCCGCAATTGCTGAGTACATCATTGTACTCAAACTTTCATTATTATTTCATCATCAGCAACAGGAGAAGACTACTATGAAGACCAAGTGGAGCATTAGGCGTGTGATCTGTTCTCAACCTTGCCTGTGAGGATGGAGTAGAGATGGAGCCATTGCTGGCTAGAATTGCTTCCGCATTAGAATAAGACTTCCGCTGCATAGAAATAAGACTTCCGCTGTGAGCATGGGTCCAAGACTCATGAAGCATTGTAATAAACTCTGTTATCCGTGGTTATATATATTCTGAATTCAGTTTGTGTAACATATGTGTATGTGTGATGAACATCCTGGGCACACATATGCATCAGTTCTCTGTTCCGTGGTTTTCCAAAGAATTGAGGGCATCACAATCAAGTCTAACAACATTAGGTGAAAGTAAAGCAAAATTTAAAAAGGAAATTAAATGCAAACTGGAGATTGCCTTACCCAACGGTTTTGTTAGTGAATCTAGGAAGTCAGTCTTCCTTCAGATAATCCGCCAAATCCGTCACGAGATAGAGATCCTCGCCTCTAAGTTTAAGTTCCTCGTTGAGCATCGACGTCACATAAGCTATTGAAATCCAATGCACACATATTCAAAAGTAATTCAGAAAATGCTTGAATTCTATTGTACAAGTTAGCTACCACTAAGTGGGGGAAACCACAGCAAAGTTTCTGTTGCTAGATCTACCACAATAGAGAAGAAAATGCTAGGTGAAAAGAAAGTAATATTAATCACCATGTGATTAAGACTTTATATGAACACCTAGCCCTAAAGATAGATAGCTCAAGTTCAAGGGGTCCAATGAAGCTGAAAATATAACCACAGCTTCAGGGGATGGTATGTAGGCAGTGTACAAAATTTGAGCTCACGGAATAGCTCAATGTGGTCACAAAAATTCCTTATGTGATTTTAACTATTATGCCTTTACGTCCTAGTTCCACTCCTACAAAAACCATTATCACAGGTGCCTCATTTTTCAGACCCAGGTGGTCCGTAAAAAAATGCGCCTGTGATGTCGAATGAATTAATAGGCGCCTATGATGAATGAACATCACAGACGGCTCGCAAAGGCAAACCGCATGTGTAAACATATCAATTTTCACAGGCGGACCGTGAAGTGGATCCACCTGCAATATTGCCCATTAATATAGGCGGCTGAAGCGATCGGGAGTGCGCGACCTTTGCGGTTACCGAGGGGAACACGCCCTTGAATTCAATATGAAGCCACCAAACGTCGCGGCCAGGTATACATCAACCACATTTAGCATCAAACAAAAAGACAACAAACAATTCAATAATCAATAACAAACATTCATCATCAAACAAACATTCATTAAAAATTAAATTTTGACAAATAACAAAAGAAAACAACAGACGATCGCCTAGTCCTCCGGAGGCGGAAGAACCTCACACTTGTCGGCGATCGCCTCCACCAACTTCCTGCTGCCTTCCACCCCAAGCACCTCACCGACCGTCTCCCGCATTGTGTCAAGACGACCGGCCATTGCGCTTAACCCGAAGAGGTAGTTGTAAAATCCCCAAAAAGTGGTAGCAAGAATGTTCAGCTCATGTACACTAAGGAAAAATGAGGGGAATTAAAACTTTGAATTATAACGGTGAAGGTTCAAAGTGAGGATTCAAACTTCCCAAAAACTTCCAAACATGGAGATCTGAATTCTTAGCTTGGGTCTTCATATTTCAAATATTCAACCTTCCAAATTTCAGCTCATTTGGAGGGGTTTTAGTATTTGTTTGGGATTAAAAGGGGAAGCCCTTCAATCTGAATTTCAAATTCAGTTTCAAATTCCAATTTCCTCAATTTATAAATTTGGTTCCACAAATGTGTTCTCCACATTTGAATTAGCAGCTATGCAAAAAATCAGAAACTTTGGACCTGGTATGCTATCTTTTTGGAGAAAAGCAAAAAGGAGAATTCAAATTCCATTTCAAATTCAAATGATCAAACACAATTCCAACTTCACACCAGAATTCAAACCATTTGAATTCAGCAAGTTTAAACCATGACATGGGATGGAAGTATGGACTTTAATTCTGAGTAGCTGGGGTAAAAAGATGAGAAAAATTTGATTAAAAGAGGGGGAGGTGGGGCCCAGTAGTCAGCCTCACAACAGAGCTACCGCCTCTGTTTTGCTTCAGCCGGTCGCCGAGGCGACGCCAGCTCCCAGCGTGACCCTCTCCCGAGGACGGCACTGCGCCAGCTCCTGCTTCTCGGCCGCGTGATCATCTCCGCGCCCCCCAGCTGCAGCACTGAAACGCTCTTTTGCTCCCTCGCACGCTCACCGCTGCTCGGTTTCTCCCGCAAGGAAACTGCCTGGCGCCATTGCTGTTCCTCCCTCGCACACCCTCGCCCGAGCTTGAACGATCGAGCTCCAAGTAGCAAAAAGAAGCGCAAGAGCATGCTCCAGCCTCCACCGTTCTTCAATCTAAGTTTCCTAGCTCGTACTATGCACAAACCAACACTTGGCGCCGACGTTTGGAGGTGCACGGCGGAACCCTGTTCGGATCACCGTGGACAGCATGCTACGTCCGGTGTCACCGCCCCTTCCCTACACATGAAAGGTGCGTTGTTGTCCGTAGTTCGTGTTTCTGAAACCCTAGTTCATAGCGACACCTCTCGGTTAGTGAGAATTTTTTGTTTTACCAGACCCTAGTTCATAGAGACACCTCTCGGGCTACGATCAAATTCATCACGCAGCAGTAGCTAGAGCTCATTCTTGTCTAGGAGAAGTTTTTCTAGATCCATACGGTCCCTCTCGCTCAAATGGCGCTAGAAACCATCAAAGACTGAAGGAGTTGTTCGAGTTTTTGTCGCCGCCGGCGTTTTGCGGGCTCGGCTCGCCGGTGAGGTCCCCTCTCCGGTGGTTTTCATGGAGAGTAGGCTATGGGTCGATGTTATCCATGTGACACTGGTGCTTCTAAAGCAAACCCTGTCCCGAAAGACCCACTGTCGAGTGAGAACAAGGTTGCCGAAGTGAGGTTCAACAGGGTCGCCGGTGCGAGCACCGCTCCGGCCGTTGTCATCGGCTCCTGACCCCACCATCGTGTTCAGCACGGTGTAGAACTCACAGGCGGCGAGTTTGAGGAAGTTCGGACCATGGGAACCCCGTCCAGGCGAGCCTCGCCGGCATTCGCCGCCGCGGGAGGCGCGGGCAGCACGATGAAGACGAAGGACGGCCAGGTCCCACCGGTCAGCCTCTGTATACGCGCGGGGATCGGTCTATGGCACCAGATCCGGTTCGGCTCTGCGGGGAATAACCCCGTGGACCTGGTGTTGCCATCATCTGAGTGGATAGCGCCACGGGTGGGGCCCACAGCCAGGATTTAAACATTTCCAGATTTTCCTAATTCAGTTCAAACTTTGGAGACACATAACTTTGTGTAGAAAACTCCAAAAAGGGTGAGACCAATTTTGTTGGAATCCTCTTGAGGAGTACTTCACAGAGAAATAAATTGCTTGCTATGAAAATGCCCAGGAATTTCTGTAGAATTGTTTTTATTAATCCTTTAGGGATTTATTACAGGAGCAATTCTTTATGAAATATTCCCAAATTTGGGCAGCTAATCCTTTTCATAGTTACTGATCTCCAGTAAAAATTTGGGCTTCATTCGAGTTCATTTGTTAGGCTAAATTGCCTTCCAAAGTTCAGCCCTTATTTGGAAATTCAAATTTAAACAGAAACGTTTTCGGAACATCTATCCAACTTCAAAAATGCATATCTCTCTGTTGGTAGCTCCAAAAATAGTGAAAGAAATTTTGTTAGAACCATGGAGACTTATCCTAATCAGATCTTACACTTTAGCTATGTCAAAACTCCTGATTTGGGCTCAAAATTCAGAGAAGCCGTGTACTTGTAGGAATTTTGGAGACTACATTGTGCAATGACATTTCTCCAAATTTTGCTCAGATCAACCTTAGAGAGTCTAGTATCCACTATAAAAAAACCCAAACCAATTAAGGAACATAAATAGCAGTAGCTATGAATAGAAGTTCAATTCTTATGAGTCCTTAATACTTATACACATATTTTGCTACATTTCATTTAGTGACCGAAGTTGAGGACGCACCGGAGCCCTTGGACGTCCTCCCACCTGAGGACCGAGTCGTGTGCGGGCCTGCTGAACAAGTATCGAACAGTACCGGATGGCATACTGACATAAGTAGGAAACCGATGCAATTGGTTAACCTGGGTGTCGAGGCTTACCCAACCGTAAATAGGAGTCAGTTGAGGGTAGCAAGGTGTAAATCTGCCGGTGGGCACAGTCACGCTACACGCGGGGATCTCCTGCCCGTTACCGATGGACCAGTTCGGCATTTGGGTTGCCTTTGAAAGGTTGTTGCATACAACAGAGTAGGAAGGGGTGTGGAATCACGCTTCTGAAAGTGGGTGTATGCAACGTGTTGTCCGGGTGTCTCCTGATTGCAATCACCGTCCCTCGCGGTTATTTGAGTACTGCTTGTTCACTGTTCTGTGACGTAATAAGAAGTGAAGTAAGCCAAATGAATGATAATATGCTGTGATGATATCTTAATGTTTAGGAAACCATGTCTGCTGTAGATGTAGAGCTAATTAAGTTTACTTTCTACTTTGGGCATCACCACATCGGAGGAAAGCGTTTCTTGTTTGATTGTGGACTTCCGATGTGAGGGCTGCCTAAGGCTCATTAAACTGTTTCTATAAAACGGAAAGTAAGGATCAACATGTAGGTGTGGCTTTATTGCAAAGTCTTTTTTCCTATCTTACACATCCTTGCATGTAGAGTTCCATGCCTAGGGTTGTCAATTAAGCCTTGCTGAGCCATCGTGCTCACGGTTGCAATATTTGATCTGTATGCAGGTGAGAGCTATGAGGAGGGGTCCGAGGACGAGGCGATGCCCCCGTCGGGGTACACGGCCGAGCTGGAGCCCTGCACGCCGCCGTGATTCTCCGGTTCCATGCTGCTAGTGTGTAGCGTCCCTGGGCTGGACAGCTGCACTTTTGCTTAGTTGGGATTTGAGAGTAGCTATGTATATAACTTCCGCTGTATGATTAAGTTTTGTAAAAAGACTTCCGCTGTTTTATATCAAATAAAAGTCTGTATGTGTTCTTTATTCTTTTTGTGTGTGCTGTTGGGTGCCGCATCGCGCGGCACAACCCTATGCGATCTTGGAGTGGGTGAACCACGGGGTGGTCCCCGCAGTTGTGGTATCAGAGCCGCATTGGGAATAGCACCCTCAAAAAGAGCCTATTTTGAAAATTTAGAAGTAGTCGAGTGAGTATTAGTCGTTAAGCCCACATAAGGTCTATGATAGTACTAGATATGATGGTGGAAAAAGCTAACTTATGTATTATACATTCTGTAACGACGCTCCGACGTCAGGTAAGAGGTAAGGTACGCGACGCAGGTGGATCAATTGTGGTAACTCGTCATACGAGTAATAGTATGGAGGGATATACCGTGGCTTGGCACGGTAGTTAATATGAGTCTCTGAACCTCTGTATGGTTCTGAGAGCATATGAAAACGCTGATCTCCAGCATGCTTTAGGCAAAAGTGAAAATACCTCATCGTGTGGTCAGCAACACGATAGTATGCAACTCTTGAACGCTCAATGTTCAAAGGGCCATACGCAGCGCTCGCCATCGGCGTGCCTCAATGGTCATGAGGCAGTAGGTGGTATCCGTTTTGTTGATAAAATTCCCAACCGTGACGACCCGTTCGCGCTCTAGTCGGGTTCCTCGTCGTGTGGTTTGAAAACACGACCATGTACCTGGAGACGTGGCTTGACTCAAGGACGATCCGTATGGCAATGATACGGACCGTATGTTTTTATTATGATATGGAACTGCCTGAAATGTCAAAAACCCTTGTGTGCAAAATTATTGTGTGTTTTTCTGCAGGTACACTAACCACGTTAGTGCATGACGATTAGCAGCCGTTTGTGAGTGACGTTCTTAGTTCCACCATTTGACACGTATATTCCGGAATACCAGTTTAGGATTTTTCTTTGGTGAGGAAATGTAGTACCGAGACTGTATAAAAGGATATTTTTCAAATAAAAGAGTCAAAATGAAGTTTAGGATTCCATTTAGGGGTTATTGAACTAAGAGTCAATTGGGAGTATAGATTCAATCTCTAAGACTTAGGAACAACCTCCCCTGTTTCGGCAGAAACTTTGCTGAACTTAAACAGGGTATAACATAGGATTGGTTGAACCAATGGAAGTGTGGGATACCATTCTGGAAAGTTTTCGAAGTCCTCTACAACTTTTCTGTAGAGCTCCAGAACATAATTTCCCTCCAAATGGATGAAAATCTCAGATGAGTATACACTATCCAGAAACAGGGCAGACCAAAATGCTCTCTGGAATTTTCTGTATTTCAACCACAACTTCCTGTAGAAAAATTTCCAAGGGTCAAGCAAGACACCGTTGGAAAGTACAGGAAATGTGCTACAACTTTGTTGTTGAACGCTAGTCCAGATTTTGCCTCTAAGGTGGTCAAGACTGTTGAATTATTCCAGACTGGTCAGCTGGACCAGAAGCTGGACAGTGAGCACCATGTTAAAGTATTTCAATCAAAACACTTAGTTTCACAATTCAACGTCCAGTGGCTGTTGTAAAATAGCGAGTTGGAGTCAAAAAGTTTATGCATTCAACATATCATTTCGAGTGAGTACATGTTTGGGTCAAGTACAATAGCGAGGAATTACGCATGATAACACACTTAACATCCCGTGGCGACCCCGATGGTCGAAATGAACTTTTAAACCATAAAGTTCAATACTTTGTAACTCGATCATGTGACACGGTCAAGGGATGTATATGTTGTATAAAGTTTATACTTTATCCATATGTGTGATTGTTATGCGCATTATTTATTCCATTCTCACACTACTATGGTATAAACTGGATGCCATAAACCAACATGTGCTGATCGTTTGAGTGATATGAATGCAGAATGGTGCGTACACGGTCCACGCAAGAGGAGGGAGGTCAGAGTCAGGTTCGTGGTGATGAGTCTCCACCTCTGGAGCAAACCACGAGGCAGCAGCAACCACCTCCTCCACCGCCAGAACTTCCAAGGAATCTTGCGGAGGTTCTCGCTGCAGTGCTCGGCTCGCTCGATGAGCAAACCGAGTTGCTGTGGATGCTAGTCCAGCAGAATGCGTCCCATCAGGGAGGATGCCAAGACAATGGGCAAAGCCAGCCCCAACAAAGTTCATATTCAGACTTCCTAGCGACCCATCCACCGGTCTTCATGGAGGCCGAAGAGCCTTTGGAGGCGAACAGCTTTATCCGCACTCTGGAGGCGAAGTTCGGGCTGCTATGATGCACCGAACACCAGAAGGCGCTGTATGCAGCGCAATAGATTCAAGGAGAAGCCGGTACATGGTGGGCGAACTACACCGCCTCCTTACCGGCTGGCCATGCCGTCACATGGATGGAGTTTCGGGAGGCGTTCCGCGCCTACCACATACCTCCCGGTGTTATGGAAAGGAAGCTCCAGGAGTTCCTGGTGCTGAAACAAGGAGAGAGGAGTGCTCATGAGTACTCCAGGTTATTCAACCGGCTGACGCAGTATGCGCCAGGATTTGTGGGGACGGAAGGCGACAAGCGCAACGCGTTCTTCCGGGGCCTGAATTCCAAGATGAAGGTCCATCTCGCCCAAAGTAATCACGGCACCTTCAACGACCTCGTTAATGTCGCGATTCTACAAGAGAATGCTCAGCGCGAGCGCGGTTCTGATAAGAGGAATCGCAGCGCGCTGATGAGCAGCTGTGGTGGAACGCCACAAAAATACCGCGTGGTGTATCGCTCACCATCCGGTCAGAAATGGCAGCCACCGGCGCGACCGCCTCAGTTTCGCGGTTGACAATATAATGTGCCGGGCTTCCGACCGACGTATCCACCACGGCAATAGAAGCACCAAAGGATGGTCCCGCGTGCGCCTCAGTTTCAACAGCGTGCACCGGGATTCCTTCCTCAAATCGGCGGGACCCCGACACCTTACACGTGCTTCACGTGTGGCCGTGTCGGGCATATTTCGAGGGACTGCCCCGAGCCGCGACAGGGCAGGGGTGC
Source organism: Neostapfia colusana (assembly GCA_030760725.1). Lineage (NCBI taxonomy): Eukaryota > Viridiplantae > Streptophyta > Magnoliopsida > Poales > Poaceae > Neostapfia > Neostapfia colusana. The sequence continues at coordinate 28,041,202 of JASWHV010000011.1, forward strand.
AGCACCTTATCAGGGTGCCAATCAGCCCCGTAATCAGCCCAAGAAACCAGCACCAACACCCGGCAACATCCACCACTTAGCTATCGAAGACGTGCCGGAAGGCGAACCCATCCTCGCGGGTACGTTTTCTTACTTAGATCATCCCGTAGTCATACTTTTTGACTCCGGTGCCACCCATAATTTCATAAGTCAGTCTTATGTTATTAAATATCAATTGCCTATAATTCCCACAAATAATTCATACTTGATATGTTCTCCGGGTGGGAAAATAACAGCTGATAGAATGGTTTATAGAGCACCATTACAGTTGGGTGGGAATCTATATCCGACTTCTCTAATCATGTTAGAGAGTCAGAAACTTGATGTCATTTTAGGAATGTCATGGCTACATCGCCATGGTGCTGTTCTTGACATCATTCCACGTGCGGTTCGTTTAAACTCTCCACTTCATGAACCACATGTTCTTTTTCTTGACCGTTCGGTTCAAGAAGCTCCAGCCACATATGACACGGAAGCCATAAAACTTGAGGATATTCGTGTGGTCCGTGAATACCCGGATGTCTTTCCGGATGATCTTCCGGGTATGCCACCCAAAAGAGATGTCGAGTTCAAGATTGAACTTGTACCTGGGACGACACCGATATCACGGAGACCGTACAAGATGGCTCCGAATGAGCTGGCTGAACTGAAGGAGCAGCTCAATGATTTAATAAAGAAGGGTTTCATTTGACCGAGTTTCTCGCTATGGGGACGCTCGGCGCTGTTTGTGAAGAAGAAGGATGAAACCTTGAGGTTGTGTGTGGACTACCAACCTCTCAACGCCGTCACAATCAAGAATAAATATCCACTGCCCCGCATCGATATTCTCTTCGATCAACTTGTGGGTGCCAGTGTATTTTCAAAGATGGATCTTCGCTCTGGATATCAACAAATCAAGATCCGAGCGGAGGATATTCCAAAGACGGCCTTCTCGACGAGATATAGGTTGTATGAATACCTCGTCATGTCCTTTGGTCTCACCAACGCCCTGGCACACTTCATGTATCTCATGAACTCAGTGTTCATGCCGGAGTTGGACAAATTTCTGGTGGTGTTCATAGATGACATCTTGGTTTATTCCAAGACTGAAGAGGAACACGCCGAACACCTGCATATCGTGCTTCAACGATTGAGATACCATAAGCTTTATGCCAAGTTCAGCAAGTGCGAATTTTGGATCAACCAAGTGCCATTTCTTGGTCATATTATTTCTGCAGAAGGCATTGCAGTTGATCCAAGCAAAATCGAACAAGTGCTGAAATGGAAGTCCCCCACATCAGTCCATGAAGTCCGGAGTTTCCTCAGGTTAGCAGGATATTATCGGAGATTCATACCGAACTTCTCCAAGCTTGCTAAGCCGATGACTGAACTGTTGAAGAAGGGGATCAAATATGTTTGGAGTTCAGCTTCTGAAGAAGCTTTCCAAGCATTAGTGAAGCATCTTACAATAGCCCCAGTGTTAGCTCAACCGGATACAACCAAGCCCTTTGACGTATATTGTGATGCGTCCGGTATCGGGCTTGGCTGTGTATTGATGCAAGGAGGAAGAGTGGTCGCCTATGGCTCACGTCAACTTTGTAACCACGAGCAGCACTACCCGACATGATCTTGAGCTTGCTGCTGTTGTGTTGGCGTTGAAAATGTGGAGGCACTATTTGCTTTGGAACTTAGTGCTCCTCTACACCGACCACAAGAGCCTGAAGTATATATTCACTCAAAAGGAGTTGAATATGCGGCAACGGAGATGGCTAGAACTGATCAAAGACTATGAGATCGAGATTCACTACCATCCCGGTAAAGCAAACGTGGTTGCCGATGCCTTAAGCCGCAAATCCCATGTCAACAGTCTATCCATTACCCCACTTAAAGAGGAGGAGCCGAGTTGTACTTGGTTCCATATGGGGCATTGTATAATCTTGCTCTCGTCCCTACAATACGAGAGGAGATTATGGAAGCGCAGAAGAAATACGTGGGAATGTCGCACATTTGAAGAAGGATGAAGAATGGCGAAATGAAATGCTTCCAAAGAGATGATAACGGTACTCTATGGTTTAAAGACCGTATAGTTGTACCCCGTGACATGAAGCTTCGGAAAAAAATCTTGGACGAGGCTCATTTGTCCAAGTATTCTATTCATCTGCGCAGCAACAAGATGTACCAGGATCTGAAAAACAGGTTTTGGTGGACACGGATGAAAAGAGAACTCGCAAAGTACGTATCTGAATGCGATACGCGTCGGCGTGTGAAGGCCGTTCATATGCATAAAGCCGGACTGCTGCAACCATTAAACATTACGGCGTGGAAGTGGGAAGATATCAGCATGGATTTCATTGTTGGTTTACTTATCACATCTCACAAGCATGATTTCATTTGGGTGATAGTCAATCGACTAACCAAATCGGCTCATTTCATTCCCGTACATACAAGTTACGTGGCCAAGCAATATGCGGAGCTGTATATTGAAAGGATCTTGTGCTTGCACGGTGTTCCCCGCTACATTATTTCAGATCGCGGTGCGCTGTTCGTCTCTCAGTTTTGGGAACAGCTGCATGCGTCGTTGGGGACCATACTGATCCGAAGCTCCACGTATCACCCGCAGACGGATGGTCAAACTGAACGGGTGAATCAAGTGCTTGAAGACATGCTACGCGCTTGTGCCATCCACCACGGCAAGAATTGGGACGATCATTTGCCGTTGGCGGAGTTCCCTTACAATAACGGCTATCAAGCTAGCATTAAGATGGCGCCGTATGAAGCTCTCTACGGCCGGAAATGCCGCACACCACTCAACTAGTGCGAGTCCGGCGAGCGAGTTATCTACGACATTGAACTTGTGAATGAAGCTGAAGAACGAGTGCGAGTAATACAAGCCAACCTCAAGGCTGCTCAATCTCGTCAGAAAAGCTATGCGGATAAAAGACGTCGCCCTCTCCACTTCGACATCGGGGACCATGTTTATGTCCGTGTGTCTCCGATGAAGGGAGTTCATTGTTTCAGAGTGGAGGGAAAGCTTGCGCCGCGGTTCATTGGTCCGTTCGCCGTCATTGAAAATGCGGACCCATGGCCTATCGCTTTGATTTACCGGCGTCACTCACAGGGATTCACAACGTCTTCCATATCTCTCAGCTTAGGAAGTGCCTCAAACCCTCCGCTGAAATCCGCACCAAAGACATAGAAGTTCTTCATCCGGACCTCACGTACACGGAGTATCCAATCTGGATTAACGATGAAAAGAATCACACCACAAGAAACCGGACCTTATGGTTCTACCAGGTCTTGTGGAGTAACCATACCGCTGATGAGGTGACATGGGAAAGCGAGGACTATATACGAACATATTATCCGGACTTGCTATCATCATATACCCGGTGAAGTTTTCCCACTTTAACATTTCTTTTGGAATCTCGGGACGAGATTCTTTTAAGGGGGGATGTAAAATCCCCAAAAAGTGGTAGCAAGAATTTTCAGCTCATGTACACTAAGGAAAAATGAGGGGAATTAAAACTTTGAATTATAACGGTGAAGGTTCAAAGTGAGGATTCAAACTTCCCAAAAACTTCCAAACATGGAGATCTGAATTCTTAGCTTGGGTCTTCATATTTCAAATATTCAACCTTCCAAATTTCAGCTCATTTGGAGGGGTTTTAGTATTTGTTTTGGATTAAAAGGAGAAGCCCTTTAATCTGAATTTCAAATTCAGTCTCAAATTCCAAATTCCTCAATTTGCAAATTTGGTTCCACAAATGTGTTCTCCACATTTGAATTAGCAGCCATGCCAAAATCAGAAACTTTGGACTTGGCATGCTATATTTTTGTAGCAAGACAAAAAGGAGAATTCAAATTCCATTTCAAATTCAAATGATCAAACACAATTCCAACTTCACACCAGAATTCAAACCATTTGAATTCAGCAAGTTTAAACCATGACTTGGGGTGGAAGTATGGACTTTAATTCTGAGTAGCTAGGGTAAAAAGATCAGAGAAAATTTTGATTAAAAGAGGGGGAGGTGGAGCCCAGTAGTCAGCCTCACAACAGAGCTACCGCCTCTGTTTTGCTTCAGCCGGTCGCTGAGGCGACGCCAGCTCCCGGCGCGACCCTCTCCCGAGGACGGCACCGCGCCAGCTCCTGCTTCTCGGCCGCGTGATCATCTCCGCACCCCCCCCAGCTGCAGCACCGAAACGCTATTTTGCTCCCTCGCACGCTCACCGCTGCTCGGTTTCTCCCGCAAGGACACTGCCCGGCGCCGTTGCTGTTCCTCCCTCACACACCCTCTGTGAGGACCACCACGTGGTTCACCCACTCCAGGATCACATAGGGTGGTGACGTACGATGCGGCACCCAACAGCACACGCGAAAAGAATAAAGGACAACATACAACTTTTTATTTGATATAAAACAGCAGAAGTCTTTTACAAAATATAACTATACAGCGGAAGTAATGTACATTAGTAGCCTCTCATGCTAACTATGCAAAAGTGCAGCCGTCCAGCCCGAGGACGCTACACAGTAGCAGCACTTAACCGGAGATCATGGCGGCGTGCAGGGCTCCAGCTCGGCCATGTACCCCGACGGGGGCATCGCCTCGTCCTCGGAACCTTCCTCATAACTCTCACCTGCACACAGCTCAAATATTTCAACCGTGAGCACGAAGGCTCAGCAAGTCTTAACCGTCAACCCTAGGCATGAAACTCTACACATGTAAGGATGTGTAAGATAGGAAAAAGGACTTTGCAATAAAGACACGCCTACATGTTGATCCTTACTTTCAGTTTTATAGCAACAGTTTAATGAGCCTTAGGCAGCCCTCACATCGGAAGTCCACAATCAAACAAGAAACGCTTTCCTCCGATGTGGTGATGCCCAAAGTGGAATATAAACTTAATTAGCACTATAACTACAGCATACAAGGTTTCAAGGCATTAATAGTTCAATACAACATATTCAGTTGGCTTATTTCACTTCTTACTACGTCACAGTGCAGTGAACAAGCGGGTACTCAAATAACCGCGAGGGACGGTGATTGCAATCAAGACACACCCGGATAACACGTCACATACACCCACTTTCAGAAGCGTGATTCCACACCCCTTCCTACTCTGTTGTATGCGACAACCTTTCAAAGGCAACCTAAATGTCGAACCGGTCCATCCGTAACGGGCAGGAGGTCCCCGCGTCGAGCGTGACTGTGCCCACTGGCAGATTTACACCTTGCTGCCCTCAACCCACTACTATTTACAGTTGGGTAAGCCTCGGCACCCAGTTTAACCAATTACATCGGTTTCCTGGTTCCCATATGCCAGTATGCATCCGGTACTGTTCGATACTTGTCCAGCAGGGCCGTACACGGACGGTCCTCAACCGACACCAACAGGGCTAAGCAAGTCAGACCTCTGCTCACTGCATCCTATCCCCCCTGCTGGGTCTCATTTTCATAAATCAAGCCATTTTCTACCTCTTCTCATTCCGTGTGATAAATACTATCTCGCGAGTAGCTTCCATCCACTCGACTTCTACCGAGAACCTAAACATTAGCATGGCATTCTCTACTCATCGAGTTTGTAAACTACCCAACCCTTTATAGGATTTAAAAGGCTATGCAATTGGGGTTTCAATCACCCTAACTCTAATGCATACATTTCAACCTAGACATAAGTGATACAAATGAAAAGCTTTATAAAAGGTACTTAAGTGCAAACCGGGGCTTGCCTGGTTGCGAGTTAGATGGGAAGTCAACTTCAGGTGGCAGGACGTCCAAAGGCTCCGGTGCGTCCTCAACTTCGGTCACTAAATGAAATGTAGCAAAATAGATGTATAAGTATTAAGGATTTATAAGAATTGAACTACTATTCATAGCTATTGCTATTTAGTATCCTTAATTGGCTTTGGGATTTTACAGTAGATACTAGACCCTCTAAGGATGATTTGAGCCAAATTTGGAGATATGTCATTGCACAATGTAGTCTTTAAAATTCCTACAAGTACAATGCTTCTCTGAATTTTGAGCCCAATTCAGGAGCTTTGACATAGCTAATAGTGGAAGATTTGATTAGGGTAAGTCTCCATGGTTCTAACAAAATTTGTTTCACCATTTTTGGACTACCATCAGAGAGATATGAATTATTGAAGTTGGACAGGAGTTCTGAAAAGTTTCTGTTTAAATTTGAATTTCCAAATAAAGGCTGAACTTTGGAAGGTAATTTGACCTAGCAAATGAACTCCAATGAAGCTCAAATTTTTACTGGAGATCAGTAATGTAATTAGGAACTTTCTGGCCAAATTTGAAGAAATTCCATAACAGAGATATTCTGGACTAAATTCCCAAAAATTTAACTTTGATGAATCTTGGAGAAATATCCAGAGATCTTCAGATCAATTTCTTTGCATTTCTGCAAATTACTGACTGAGAGAAATCCAGAAAAATTGTTTCACAAATTTTGGACATCCCTACAGAAAGTTATGGAGGTATGAAGGTTGAACCATTTTTCTGGAAATCAATTCTATGATTTTTAGCAAATTTATTTAATCCTGAGATAACCTACTGACTAACCCCTATAAATAAGCTCAAAAAATCCTAAAATTTTTACTGGAGGTCAGGCACTATGAAAAGGACTAGCTGCCCAAATTTGGTAATATTTCATAAAGAATTGCTCCCGTAATAAATCCCTAAATGATTTATTAAAAACAATTCTACAGAAATTCCTGTGCATTTTCATAGCATGCAATTTGTGTACCTCAACTAAACGGTCGACGGCGCCGAACCTTGACTAAACGGTCCTACAGCATCAGTGTACCTCTAGGTAGCTCGACAAGGTGTCAAAAGGGTTCAGTGATGGTGGCAAGTTGGTCGGCACCGTGTGACCGATTGTGCCCGCCATGACCGCCCTTGATCGAGCTCGAAATTCGTCACTCCTAGACAGTTTCACGCTACGGATGCAGAAAAGAACTTGATCGCCGGCTAGTCCAGCGTCTATGTGCAAGATTTGATAACCACCGAAAGATCATAGAGCGAGAATTTGAAGAATCCATACCGGAAGCTCGGATTATGATCGCCGGAGCAAAAACTGGAAATTCTCTGTGGATTCTTCACGGTTTGCTTCCAAACTTGGAGGAAAGCAGCACGGTGGTCGCGCGCTCCTGTTGCCTCTCTTCCTGGACCGTGAAAACGCCTGTGGAACGCTGTCCACGGGCGCCTGACTCTCGGCTGAGGCTAGGTCGCCACGGTGGCGATCGTTTTCGGGCAAAGGAGGTCGGAGCTCGGGGTTTCTGGCGTTGGGGAAGTGGAGTGCGACCTCAGGTTGCTGTCTAGCAGCTCAGGAACGAAGGAGGAGATTGTTTTGCTGGTTTTCCCAATTGAGCAGAGAGCTGCGGCGAGAAACAATGCCGCTGCTCGGGTTTGCCCGCGAGAAGATAAAGCCGGCCGACTCCTGCTCGGCTGAGGCGGTGCCGGTCACGTGGGGGCGCGATCAAGCCGCCCTGGGCGCCAGCGCACGGAGAGGGGAAGCAGCTGGTGGCGCCGGTAGCTGCTCGGTGGCACAGCCGACAGCTGCTCGGTGGAATTTCCCTCCGAGGCTGTGACTTTGTGTGCAAGTTTTGTCTCCTTCTCTCTATGACATGTGGGTCCCACCCAGGGTTTTAACCTCTGAAATTTACTCCTAATCACTGTTGTAAACAGTGAGCCCCAAAATACCCCTGGTGATTCAAATTATTCACCCATGAGCCATTTGAATTGAGTAGAATTCAAATTGGGTTTGGTATGAAGGAATTTCAGCACAGGTTCAGTTTTGAATTCAAATAAAGTTTGAATTGGTTCCACTTAGCTCATGTCAAGATCAACTCCAAATGGAGTGAAAATTGGTGTGTGAGCTCATAAAAATGTGCTGAATAAGAATATGCCTCCCACTTTTAAATTCATGGGATAAAAACAGTTTGAATTTGAATATGGTTTTAAACTGCCCTCTTTCTAACTATACCCAAAATGACCTCAACAAGGTTTTGAATTTGGGTGAAACTTGGCATGGACATGCTTAGCAATGTGTAGGAGTTTTCATATGTCCAGCCCACCTATATCACATGTGGGAAATACCACTTTTGCAATATGTGAGTTTGTTCTCTAATGAGCATGTTGATGGTGGTTACTTGCTCTTCATTTGTGTTCATCATCTTTCCTCAAATGAGGTGTGTGTGTATGGTGATGAACACTTCAACTATGTGTTGAAAACTTAGGCCCTTACAGTCATGATGGGCTGCCACGTAAGCGGTCCACCAATCAGCTGCAGGTCCATGCAATTGGTGAGAGGTGAACAGCACCCTCTCATACCCTTGGCATTGTATGATCCTCATCTTGCTCTCAATGGTCTTTAGCCAGTCATCTGCCTCCAGAGGTTCAGCAGCACTTGCAAACTTTGGAGGTTGAGTCCCCAGAAACTCACTCAACCTTGGTTGGCGTGGTGCAGCTGGTGGGGGTGGAGCTTGGTGCAAGTTGGCCACCACTTGAGTTAGGCTCTGGATGAGCTGATTCTGATTTTCAAGCATTTGGTGGATAGGATCAGTTCCTTCACGGCGACCACCCCTGTCTTGTCCTCCAGAAAGATGAGGGTGGCCGGCGTCATCGTTGTTGTTGGTGGGTTTGGCAAAAAGACCCTTTCCTCTTCCAACCATCTATCATGATCAACCAAATGTCAACTTAAAGCATTACGTATTAACATCCCAAATTGCTTGTTTAATCTTAAACTTTTGAGACCTTAATATATTAAACATTTTCTGAGGGTTTCACATAGATTTTTGGGAGTCACGTCTCACGCGAAAATAAATGCACTCTTAATTCATAGGGGTTCACTCATTAAAGCAAAGCAACCTAAAGACGAGGTTGTGGACAAATACCCATGGCTTCCACAACTCACGTCACACACCAAACATTAACTCACAAATAGCTAAGGTATTGACTCGACTACTCGATATCCTGCTGAAATAAGGGAAAGAACTCTAAACGACTCGTAACACTGAGCTGGCTCTTCGGGGTCTTCCTCATTATTGCGGCTGCCCTCTGATTCCGCTTTGGGTGCGGAAGCTGCTGGTGGAGAAGTGAGGCGACGCCTGCTCGCCCGGCGGTTTGGAGAGTCAGGAGTCCATGTGTCATTCATGGTGACACACAGTTCATTCCCATCTCCTCTTTCTCTCGCCCTCAGGCTGGCGCGAAGCAATGCTTCAGTCTCCTTCAGGGTGTCACGAACATCCTGAAGCTCCTGCTGGCACTCCTGCAGTCGAGTGCTGAGCATAGCAGCATCCTCCAAGCACAGGTCCATGTGCTCATGGGAAGTCCCCTGCTGCACCGGCGGGTACTTGTACTCCGCGGTGCCACTCTCACGCTGGAGGACATACATGTACTCAGTCCTGTCCAGGTGGCGACAGTTGATGTAACTCTAGTAGGTGATGGCCTCCCAGGTGACATCTTTCTCAGCATCGGCCTGAGTCGCCCGACAAGCTGGAGAGCGATGGATCTTGAGCAGCTGATTTTCATGGATAATTCTCATCTCTGAGCTCCATTCTTCCCGCTTCTCATGGATGGTCCTGGTGGAGCTGTAGTGTATGATCAGCTTGCCCACATTGCCGGCAGCGTGGAGCATACGCCGAAGACGGCGCAACAAGCCTCCTACTGCCAATCCGTAGGAGTGGTACGTCATCGGACGGTTCTCCTCTCTCAAGGCAAGGGCAACTACAGGAACTCTCCCTCCGGTGGACTTGCGGGCAGTGCGGATCATGCGAACCATCTAAAACATAAAGCATTTAAAATTAAGTTAGATAAGAGTTAAATAAAAATTATATTTTGAATAAAAGTTGGGGCAAGATGAATAAAGTGACCCCATTAAATAACACTTTCAACCCACACCTTTGTAAAATAATTTTTAAGAAAATAGGGTCCTTAAGTACGTCCATTTCTACCTAGGTCCACGTTCCTATGGGCAACCTTGCCTCTGATACCACTTCTGTCACATCCGGTTTCTCCGAAGAACAACCGAGTGAATACCACATGTATGCCAGGATCATTCTCTCATACATATGATGACAAATAGTGAAGCATCATTTATTACAAGCCAGGGGTTGAATATAAATAAGTCTTACATAGCATACGTCTCGATGGACGATAATAAGTTCATGACATGTAAATAAAACAGCAGCGGAATATAAATCGTGTGGGCTCCGTCACAGGCGTTGCCTGGGGGCTCCGTGAACCTAGAATCCTTCCTCGGGACCAAAGTCTTTGTCATTAAACACCACATCATTCTCTTGACCTGAGCAGCAATATAAACTAACAGAAAAGCAAGTTTGAGTACCGTGGGTACTCAGCAAGTGTGGGAAAGTTATGTCATGCATGGCTAGAGCAAGGAGAGGTTGAACTCATGGTTAAAGCACTATGCAATTATTACCTATCACCTTAGCTTACTAAGCACCTACATTACTACACAGGTGAAATGGATCCCAATCCCTCAACCAATCATCATTATAAAGTAAACATAGTCTCATCTCCAATGTTAAGCTTCCCGCTTAACATCCACAACTTCCCAATCCATCATCCTCTAATCATGAATAAGTCCAAGCCGCTCTTGACCGTGAGCACGGCTGTCATGACAGTTTTGACTCTGCAGAGTTTGCATCACTGTACCCACATGTAGTGATTTCATCCCCCGTTGTCTGGTGGACTAAAAGAACCTCCATTATGCCAGTGGCCACGAACCACGTTCACACTTCCTAGGTGTGTAGCCAGGAGATCACTATGAAGCCTTTATAAAGGGATTCCCGACGAGGGTGGGCCCAATGAGGTTTCACCCCTAACAGCATACAAGAGGCTCCAACCCCGCTGCAGTGGCCCCATCTTGAGTCTTGCAGTTCATATGGTAGTCCAGCTGACACCTATTCCCCGCACCATCCAACACACCCATACTACGCCGGGGACACACTAATTAATTGGCCAAGCTGCCCCATCTCAGCATGTGGTTGGCATGGTAAAGCCATGTTACATGCTCCATGAACTGGTCCTTAGGATCCAGGCATGTACTAAACACAAACCCGAGTCTCGTGCACCCAGCACCAACCAAATCATCCAACTTGCCTCGATCCCTACCTCTACATAACTCATAATATCTCATTCAAGAGTAAGGTAAATAAATTGATGATCTCATATCCCAATTTTCCCATTCTAAGCATGGCTAAGCATAAGCATATAAATAAATGACATGATAAAATAAATCCCAACCCAAGCTACAAGGAAACAAGGTAATGCAATTCTAGGGAAACTTCCTAACATGGGTTTCATATTTCAATTGACAATGCAAATAATTCTATCTACACATCCTAGCATAGGATCAAAGTGGTCAAGGACACTTGCCTTCTTCCTGCTGCTCTGGGAATGGAAAGTCTTGGTCTTGGAAGGGGAGAACTTGCTATGGGGCAGGTTCTACTCATGCCAATACACACAGCAAAAGAAAACAACAATCCATAAGACATAGTTCACACTTTCACTTCATGCAAACCACACATACATACCTATGAAAGTCATTCACATTTCTAAGTGTTGTGGTTACTCTACATGTATTGATTTTTGGCCTACATGCACTTTTAAACATATGTATATGATTTCTAACTTTTGTATTCAGATTTCTGTTTGCACACTATATATGAATTTCCAATTTGAAAAAATTCCTTATATTTAATTAATACACTTCTTAGCTACCAAGTTTGCATGAAATGTAATTCCTACTCCAAATATGTTTCCAGATCTTCTACAAAACCCTAAATTGAAGCTTTTGGATTTGGAGAACTCATTTATCCTTTTCTAATTATGCATACTTATTTTCCTATATTTTCAGATTTATTTTCTATGCCTAAAAGTGAACTTTATTATGAAAATAGTAAGACACATCATCTAAACAGGATAGGTTCTGATCTAAAATGTTCAATAATATATTTTTGAACTTCCTCTCTGATGTGGAACAAATTAAATTCATTTTACTAGTTTTTAGAATTATTTCCTAGCCTTAAATGTGTCTCTAGAGAAAATAAAAATGAGCACCACTTAGGCAAATTTCATTTCAGCCTAAAATCTATTTTTAACTCATTCTAAAGTTTTCCATGTGCTAGGAGAATTTAAATTTGAATTTACACATGTGTTTGCCTTACCTTTTAAATTTAAATCCTAGTCACCTATTCAAATTTCTGAAGTTAATATCATATAGGGTCAAAAAGGTAGATCCACCCTACTGCAGGGTCTAATTTACTGTTTCCTAAATTTCCAGGGGTCTAACTACACATAACAGAGGGATTTTACTAATTTTTATTAAGTCTAGGGGTTAAAACTGATTTTTAAATGAATTTACATGAATTTCTGAAAGTCCAGGGGCTAGATCAGAAGTTTCCGGGGCTAGCTCGTGTTTTCCGAGATCCCCAGGGGGTAGCGCGTAAGAATCCCAGCCTTTATAATGTGGGGCCGACGTGGACCGTCCGATTTAAAACAGACGGCTCAGATTAGATCGCCGAACCGGTACGCGTCGCTTTTATTTCTACCGTGCGATTTAAAATAGACGGCCCTCAAGGGGCCATGTCGCCCTGGCCGTGCGCGAGTGGCGCTGCCCGGCGGCGGGGGCGGCGATCTCGCCGGAGATCTTCGGGTTTTCGTCTATACTACCTAAAACTTGGATTTCTTGGCATAGAACGGTAGAGGGGAGGTCAGGGATCTCACCTCGGGGTTTTTCTTGAGCTCGGAGGCCCTGGAAGGTATTCGGCGGCGAGGTTCGAGATGAAAACACGGCGGTGCTCACCGGAGCTGCATCTAGAGTGCAAAACAACGGTTTTTTTCACCTGCGTGACTCCCCAGAGGCGGTGGAACATGATCAGCGCGTTAGATCAGGAAGTCCGAGCAAGAATCGAAGGAAAACGGTGATAGAAGTTTTGGTTCTCACCGGAGAGAAAGGTGGAGCGGCGCTGGGGAATTCAGCGAGTTTCCTTGCGTGAATTGCATGAGGAGAGGCGGCGAAGGATCGGTCTGGATAAGTAGCAGCGTCCGGGGCCGATGATCGGGCTGGGGGCGCGGGTTTCCGGAGGTTGAATTGGATTCGGGTGCGAGAGAGGGCGGTCGGTTGGGGCGCGCGGGTGGAGAGGGATGACACACGAGCCCCGTGTGTCAGTGAGAGGGAGAGAGGGGCGCGGGTTTGGGTTGGCGTGGGGGACTTGGGACGGCTGGCGGGTTTCGGCCCACTGGCCGGTTGGGGTTTTCTTTTTCCTTTTCTTTTTCTGTTTTGATTTGAATTTGAATTCCAGTTTGAATTTGAATTTCTGCGCCACATGCAATATGTCCAGAAATTTTTAAATTCCCCTTTTTAGCAGGTTTTGGGGTGTTACAGTCAACCGCTGAGAAGTTGACACGTAGCCCCGGTCCCACGCGCAGCAATTTAAACATTTCACTGATTTTCAGATTTAGTTCAAACTTCAAACCCACATAACTTTGGCTAAAATCTCCAAATCGAGTGAACCAAATTTTGTTGGATTCACCTCTCTGAGTACTTTCCATAAAATCAAGTTTCACTCTATGAAAATCTTTATTTCTCCAGAATTAATTCTTCAAATTTGAAACTGTTTAGAATTTTAACTGGAGAACCCTTTGGAGCAAAAATAAAATTTTGCTGGGATGTTTACCAAAATATCCCTGAGATACCATAAAAATTTCAGATACATTTGAGCTCATTTGATCCACCTAAGGGTGTGATTAATAAAACTGTTACAGAGAAAATGAAAAATGTCCAGAAACATTTTTCAGAAATTCTCTGAAATTGTTTAGCTCATATCTTTAGCTTGGAACCTTCAAATTAAGTGAAATTAACTCCATTAGAACCCTCTTAAAACCTAGTTTTCAGAAAGTCGTAGCTTGCTCCATGAAAATCCATAGAAAACCCTAGGAGCTCCAATTAAGGTCAAGTACATAATTATTTGTGCAGAGCTCAAATGAGATTTGCTGCAAATGAAACTTGGCCAAGTCTCTTTTTAGGTTGTAACCAAACCACAGTAAACATTTCAGAGTCATTGGGTCTGTCTAGTAAGACTTAGTCCTCACAAGTTTAACTTCAATTCAAATGCATTTAAATTGACACATGTTTATATTTATCATATGTAGTTGCTAAGGTTGAGGAGGAACTCGAAGTCTTAGACTTCGTCACTCCAGAGGAACAGCTAGCCTACGACCAAGAGCAGCAAGGCAAGCTCCGGTTTGCATTAACCCTTTTACAAATTTTTACTGTTTTGAGAACTTACTTTGAGCACCCACTAAATTCTTGCATTAGAGTCTTGATTGAAACCCAAATGCATAGCCAAGAAATACCTAGGTTGGGATTAGGTTTGAAAACCCCGTTAGCTACTGCAACGCTAAGATAGTGTAGGATTTGGTACAAGTCGAGTTGTTGGAACTGCTCGCGAGAATAGGCTAGAGGCACATCGCTCGGGTAAAGATAGCAAATGTAACACATGGCAATAAAAATGAGACCGAGCCGAGACTAAGGGAAGCAGGACTTTGGGGCCTGGGTGCCATAGCTCTGCTTGTTTCGATTGAGGACCGAGCCGTGTGCGGGCTTGTTGTATAAGCTAGAACAGTACCAAAGACCTACTGGCTATATGGGAACCAGGAAACTGATGTAACTCAGGTAGCTGGGTATTGTGGCATTGCCTGTCATTCAGAGGGTAGGTTGAGATCTTGAGGCGTAAATCGGATGGTGGCACTGCAGATGCGCGCGCAGAGACCTCTTGCTCGGGACGTTAGGACCGGTTCAATATTTGGCTGACGGGTGAAAGGTGGTTGCGTACGACGTCCGTGATGGTTGCTGTAGGCAACATCGAGTACGGGCGTACATGACAGGTTATTCAGGCAACCCTGCAGGTTTAAATCGATTATAATTGCCGTCCCTCGTGGTCAGTGAGTACCATTTGTTCACTGTACCGTGACGTAGAAAGAACAGGCTAGATACATGTTAAAGGTTTGCTGATTTGAAAGACATACTTTGCTTGTTAATGTCTTGTTGTAGTGTAGAGCTAATTAAAGTTCTTTACAACTTTGGGCAAAGTACATGAGAGAAATGTGTTTCTTGTTTGATTGCGGCTCTCTCATGTGCCTTAGCGTAAGATTCTCCACAACCTGCTGCTAAAACTTGAAAGTAAGGTTCAAATAATTAGGCGAGTCATTTGCAACTTATTTTACCTCATGTACCCTAAAACCATTCATGTAGAAGTTTCATGTATAGGAGAGACGGGTCAGTCTTGCTGAGCCATCATGCTCACTGCTTGTGTTTGAAGCTTTTGCAGGGGTTTATGAGGAAGGAACTCCTGAGGAGGAGACGGAACCCCAGGAGGGAAACACCGTCGAGTGGGAGTCGTGCACGCCGCCGTGTTAGTGTTTGTGCGTGCTAGCGGGGACACGTTCACGGGCTGAACGTGAACTCGATGCGTAGTCTACGCCCGTGAGTGTAGACTGAACATATTTTGTTGTAAAATGTTCATAAACCTGTTTATGTAATAAAACTTCACTTCCGCTTTGTATCTTTGACGTGTGTTATCCAATGCTGTGCAACGCAGCACCCGTCAGCGTGATCCTGGCTCGACTAGGCCGTGGGGCCACGTCAGCGTGGTATCAGAGATCGCTTGAGGTTTAACGCACTAGAAAGGTCATTTTTTTCAAAAATTCGGTGAGGAATGAGTTAGTATCCCATATAAGGATGTTATTAGTGTATAGAAAGTGGCATACCAACCTATTTGCTTATGTTGGAAAATCGTGCATCTCGGGACGCTTTATGTATTGGGGGGTGCACGTAAGCGCTGTCCACCAGTGTGCACAAGCTGAAGGGTGAAGCCTCACGGGTGGCAGGTAGCCCGACCCGCTTTAATATCCTATATGACTCTTCATGTCATTTGGGGTATTTGAGCAACGTCTGTCCCTGGCGTGCTTTGGGAAATTTGGGAGACCCCGCCACGTTGTCAGTAACGTGAACACATAGCTCAAGGCCTGTTTGGCTTGAGAACATCCGGGCGAGTGATGACGGCCCGGTGTATGAATTGTATGGATACAGGGCTCGGTGTGCAGCCGAGTCTGACGATTGTATGAGTTATTTGCAGGTAGTCTAACCACAAAACGGTAGACGTGTGGCATCCGTGTGCGAGAGACACCTAGTGCCACTGAACTAACGAAGCCGGCTAAGTCCGGTATAGGTTTTTCTTTGTGAGGACGTAGTACCCACATGAACTGGTGACGATCGACGTCACACCCCACTAAATGAGTAACTTTATTATAAAACTGAAAAGTTTCAATCTAGAGCACTAAAATTTTGGTGTAACTCCTTCCCTTAACCAGGACATTCAAAGTTAACAAGTTTTCAACTTATAGGATACTAAGGACAGAGTCCCCTGTTTTAAGCTGAAATAAGGCTGAAGTAAATCAGAGGTTAGAGGTTGAGTTGTTTCGAGGTTGGGGTCATATGATAAATTTCTGGAAAGCTTGGAAAGATCTTTACAACTTTTCTGTTGATGTCCAGAGGTGTTTCATCCCCTAATCAAACGAAAAATGCAGTAGAGTTGAAACTGTCCAGAAAACAGGGCAGAGCAAACACTCTCTGTAACTCTCTGTAAATTGAGCACAACTTTCTGCATAAAAATCTAAAAATAGAAAATAAGGTAGTTCTGGAAAGTTTATGAGATGTGTTACAACTTTGTAACAGAAAGTTTTGTCAGATTTGGTGTAGAATTAACTGGAATTCTTGGATCAAATCAGTACCTCAAGCAGAGAGGTGCTGTCCAATTTTCTCCAGAAATTCTGTCAAACTTTGACATCTCATAACTTTTGAAGCAGGACAGATATTAGGCCAAGCAAATACTTTCTGGAAATATTTTGAAGTTAAATTTAACTTTGATGTTGAGCTATAGAATTGGTTTTGCCTTTAGCATGGTCTAAATCAGGTTGAAATGGAAACTGGTCAGGGCTGTCATAGGGGACAGCAGATCAGCAGTCAAATTTGTTTAAGTTTGAACTATGTTTCCAAGTTTTATGAGTTCAATGACATGTTTTATGTTATAACTCAATGGTTTACTGTTCAAATAAATATTTGACATTTCTCAAATATGTTTCTTCAGATGACAGCAGATAAACAATTGGAGAACGGGTGGGTGGTGTCTCACTGTTCTCACCGCAGCGGTTATCCGGAAGTGTTGAGGCAAATTCTTCAATATTTTGGCTACAGTGAGATGCCACAGTACCTCGCTAAAGAAGATGCCGAGGAGGGGAACAAGACGTGGATGATCTATGTCGAAGTTCCTGCAGGACCTACGCCACCCGGTTGGGTGCCGTTCACCGTCACGGTGAGAGGCAGACAGCCGGAGGAAATGTGGCAAGTGGCAGCCCGCGACACCATGTCGCGTTTCTGCCAACTACACATGAGATCTATGGAGGGCACTCCATACACGCTCGTTCTGGTGGAGGGACGAGCTAATCATGTGTGGGGAGAAAGGTACATGGAGGCAACAGATCCGGGTTGCCCAAGGTACAACCCCGCGGAGGCAAATCTCAGCCTCCAATTGAGGGCGGGAAAGGCCGTGATGGACAGCCAAGTTGTTCATACGGAATGTCTCATCGTGAAGCTCAAGGAGAGCAACAGCCGTAGGGATTATTTCGAGAGTGCTCACAGCGCACTCCGCAATGTTCTCCTTCCGACGATAAAGCGACTGAACGAACAACATAATCAGTTGCATCGTCTGAAGAAGGCGAACAGGAAAAGCCGTGTTGACATCACGGCTTTGCAACAACAGGTGCAGGCCCCGACCCAGCAGAACGAGGTCCTCACTCAAGAGCGGGATGACACTATTGAGGAAGGGCAAAGCTGGGAAGAGGACTACAACCAGGCCATGGACGAGGTGCACGCGTTGCAGGACCACGTACCTCCGGTAATGGGCATACCAATGGTGGGTGCCATACCTTTGGTTTTGGGTCTTCCAGCAATGGGAGAACATAAACCGGAAGAGGAGGTCATGGACCTGGAGCCACCAGCAGAGGTAGCGGAGGAGGACGACCCACAGGAGGTCGAGTTCTACTCCGAGTAGTGGGTTACCGTTGCCAAGTAGGGCAGCGAGGGTGGTGCAAGAGAAAAATTTTGTAATCAGTGACATGTCGTGTAGACAGTAGTATATGTATAGGTAGAGACGACATGAGCACGACTTCTCGTAGACCCGAGTAAGATCACACAAGTGCTGAATTGGATGTCCCCAAGAACTGTTCACGAGGTACGGAATTTCCTCAGACTCACGGGATATTATCGGAGGTTCATCCCGAACTTCTCGAAGATTGCCAAGCCTATGACAGAGCTGCTGAAAAAGGGCACCAAATATGTTTGGAGTCCAGCATGTGAAGCAGCATTCAAGGCATTAGTGAAGCATCTAACATCAGCACCGGTTTTGGCGCAGCCAGACACAACAAAGCCATTCGATGTGTACTGCGATGCATCCGGCATTGGGCTCGGATGTGTGCTGATGCAAGACCGAATGGTGGTCTCGTATGGATCATGACATCTCAGGAACCATGAGCAGAATTATCCAACTCATGACTTAGAGCTTGCTGCCATGGTGCTCGCACTTAAAATGTGGAGGCACTACCTACTCGGTAACCTCGTACATTTATATACCGACCACAATAGCCTCAAGTACATATTCACTCAGAAGGAGCTGAACATGAGGCAGCGAAGACGGTTAGAGTTGTTAAAGGATTACGAAATAGAGATCCATTATCACCCCGGCAAGGCAAACATAGTGGCGGATGTGCTTAGTCGCAAGTCACACGTCAACAATCTAACCATCACACCGTTGGAAGAGAGTGATCCACCATTGCATGTGATTCCACATGGATCTCTCTACAACTTAGCTTTAATCCCCAGCATCCGTGAAGAGATAGCGGCAGCTCAGAAACATGACAAGGGCATGTCGCATTTGCGGAGACGTATAGACAGTGGGGAACTGAAATGTTTCCGGAAAGACAGAGACGGCGTTCTATGGTTCAAGGACCAGATCGTCGTACCCCGTAACCCAGAGTTAAGGAAGAAAATCTTTGATGAGGCTCACTTGTCAAAGTTTTCTATTCACCCCGGAAGCAACAAAATGTATCAAGAGCTCAGAAGCAAGTTTTGGTGGACACAGATGAAGCGGGAGATCGCAAAGTACGTGTCTGAATGTGATACATGTGGAAGGGTGAAGGCAGACCATACGAGGAAACCAGGACTGCTACAACCACTGGGCGTTCCTGCCTGGAAGTAGGAAGATATGAGCATGGACTTCATCGTCGGTTTACCCACCACTTTTCAGAAACATGATTCTGTGTGGGTGATCGTCGACTGGCTCACCAAAGTTGCCCATTTTATCCCGGTCAACACCAACTACAACGCCAAGAAGTATGCTGAACTGTACATCTCACGGATCCTATGCTTGTACGGCGTACCCCGCACCATCATATTGGATGGGGGCACTTTATTTGTGTCCCGTTTTTTGGAACAGCTACATGCTGCGTTGGGGACGAAGCTGATCCGTAGTTCGGCGTACCACCCGCAGACGGATGGGCAAACCAAGCGGGTAAATCCGATTTTAGAAGATATGCCACGAGCTTGCGCTATCAACCACGGTAAGCATTGGGATGATCACTTACCGTTGTCCGAGTTCTCGTACAACAATGGGTACCAAGCCAGCATCAAGATGGCGCCTTACGAGGCACTATACGGGAGAAGATGCAGCACACCACTGAATTGGTGTGAGTTTGGCGAAAGGGTTACCTTCGGGATTGATCTTGTCAATAACGCGGAGGAAAAGGTTCGGCTGATTCAAGCGAACCTAAAAGCCGCCAAATCCCGACAAAAACAGTATGTGGACCAGAGAAGACGCCCATTACAGTTTGAAGTCGGGGATCACGTATATCTACGTGTTTCTCCAATGAAGGGCGTGAACAGACTTGGGGTGAGAGGAAAGTTAGCACCCCGATTCATCGGTCCATTTCAGATTACAGAAAGATGTTGATCAGTAGCATACCGGCTGAATTTACCAGAAGCACTCTCCGGTGTGCACGACGTCTTTCACATCTCCCAGCTGAGGAAGTGTCTCAAGCTATCAACTACCATTCAGCTGGAGGATATAGAAGAACTGAAACCGGATCTCACGTAACGGGAGGAACCGGTTCAGATCCTTGATGAAAAGGCCCGAACCACACGCAACCGTACGTCGTTGTTCTACAAAGTTCTATGGAGTAATCACTCCGTAGATGAAGCGACATGGGAGAGCGAAGGATTTCTTCGCGCTAACTACCCCGACTTTTTCACGTCGCATATACGGTAATTTTCCACTGTCCTCTCTCTCATTTTCACCTTATAATCTCGGGACGAGATTCTTTTAAGGGGTGAGGAATGTAAGGGCCTAAGTTTTTGCACACATCCAAAGTGTTCATCACACCACACACAACCCTCATATGAGGAAACTTTATGAATACATTGGAAGAGCAAGTAAACACCATCAACATGATCATTAGAGAAGAAACTCACAAAATGAAAAAGTGGTATTTCCCACATGCATCATATAGGGGCTGGGCATATGAAAAACTCCTACACCTTGCTAGGAATGCTCATGCCAAGTTTCACCCAAATCCAAAACCTTTTTGGAAGTCTTTTTGGGTATATCTAAAAACAGGGTAGTTTGGACTCAAATTCAAATTCAAACTACTTTTATCCAATGACTTCAAAAGTAGGAGGCATATTCTTAATCAGCACATTTTTTGGAGCTCACACACCAATTTTCACTCCATTTGGAGTTAATCTTGACATGAGCTAAGTTTCTCCATTTGAATTTCAAACTGCATATGTGCTGAAAATATATTCAAACACTCCCCAATTTGAATTCTATCCAATTCAAATGGCCAAAGGGTAGATAATTCAAATGACCAAGGTTATTTGGGTCTCTACTGTTTAGAGCAGTGGGGAAATTCAATTTGAGGTTAAAACCCGAGTGGGACCCACATGTCAGCCTCACTAAACAGTTTAACCGACTGAAGACTTGATCTCGGTTTCTTGCGCCTGACCGAGCTGCCGCCACGGTGAGGACAGCAGCTGCTTGCCGCCCCGGCCGCTGAACCGCCTCGCTGGCCCCTTATCTACGCGCCTGAGGAATTCCCGCTGCCTCTCGCCACTGTTCCGACGTCTTCTCACACAGGAACCTCGAAACACCTCGCCACTCATCCGAGCTTTCGTCCATGGTCGCCGGCCGAACCTGTCGTTGTCACCGCGATCTGAGACCATAACCGAGTGCGCCAAGTCTTCCTTGATGTCCTCGCACCGGTTCCAGACCCTGATCAACCCTCCTCGAGCTCCACCACAACGTTCTTCCATTCCTCGGTTCAACCCGAGCCGCCGTCACGGGAACGACCCGTCCGGCCACCACAGCCCACCTTTCTCTGAGCCGTGAATAGAAAAAAGGTTCGTCTTCAATCCTTCTTTCAATACCGCAAGCCCCGGCGGGTGACATAAGTTAACCACGCCGGAATTTCACGATTTTGCTACGGTGTACAAACGGGACACCCTGACCGATTTGCAAAATTCAGGATATACACAGCACCACTCATCCTTTTAAGTAGAGAAACACTTCTAGGCGTCCGTGCGAGCCCATAGGATCCGAAACTTCGAAGAAACATTGGGTGTAGCCACTGTTCTTCGAGTTTTATGAGAATTCCTGTTTTCTGACCTAGGTCGCACGGTGACAGCCCAGCACGGCCGTTTCCGAGCTCCGTGGAGCTCATGTCGACCCTTCCTAGGGTCCACTGATGCTTTACGGTCTTTTGCTTGATCGTTTGAGAGGCTAGGAAGCCCGGACAATTTGACCGAAGTCCATCCGAAGTCGCCGCTCGTCGCCGGCCATGTTCCGGCGAGTGTCACGACGAACTAAGCCCAGCATCGTGTTCCCCGTATGGAATTAGGCAGAGGCGGCCAAGATCATGGAGTTTAGCACACGGCAGAGGCCACCGACGAGTTCTCCGGCGAGGGTTCACGGCGGTCGAGCGTGGGAGGCCGGAGGTAGATGAAGCCCCCGGTCCCACGTGTCAGCGGCTGATATTTTAAACTGGGGATTTCTGTGGCACCGGATCGGGTGAGGCTGCACGAAAGATTCCATAGCCCCGTGTGTCGACCGCTGAGAAGTTGACACGTAGCCCCGGTCCCACATGCAGCAATTTAAACATTTCACCGATTTTCAGATTTAGTTCAAACTTCAAGCCCACATAACTTTGGCTAGAAAACTCCAATCGAGTGAACCATATTTTGTTGGATTCAGCTCTCTGAGTACTTTCCAGCAAATGAAGTTTCACTCTATGAAAATCTTTATTTCTCCAGAATTAATTCTTCGCAGTTTAAACTGTTTAGAATTTTAACTAGAGAACCCTTTGGAGGAAAATTCTGAATTTTTTCTTGGAAGTTCACCAAAATATCCCTGAGCTACCATAAAAATTTCAGATCCATTTGATCTCATTTGATCCACCTAAGGGTGTAATTAATAAAACTGTTCCAGAGAAAATGAAAAATGTCCAGAAACATTTTTCAGAAATTCTCTGAAATTGTTTAGCCCATATCGTTAGCTAGGAACCTTAAAACTAAGTGAAACCAACTCCATTAGAACCCTCTGAGAACCTAGTTTTCAGAAAGTCATGGCTTGCTCCATGAAAATCCCTAGAACACCCTAGGAGCTCCAATTAAGGTCAAGTACATAATTATTTGTGGAGAGCTCAAATGAGCTTTGCTGCAAATGAAACTTGGCCAAGTCTCGGTTTAGGTTTTAAACAAACCACAGTAAAAATTTCAGAGTCATTGGGTCTGTCTAGTAAGACTTATAGTCCTCACAAGTTTAACTTCAATTCAAATTCATTTAAATTGACACATGTTTATATTTATCATATGTAGTCGCTAAGGTTGAGGAGGAACCCGAAGTCTTAGACTTCGTCACTCCATAGGAACAGCTAGCCTATGACAAAGAGCAGCAAGGCAAGCTCCGGTTTGCATTAACCCTTTTACAAATTTTTAATGTTTTGAGAACTTACTTTGAGCACCCACTCAATTCTTGCATTAGAGTCTTGATTGAAACCCAAATGCATAGCCAAGAAAACCCTGGGTTGGGATTAGGTTTGAAAACCCCATTAGCTACTGCAATGCTAAGATAGTGTAGGATTAGGTACAAGTCGAGTAGTTGGAACTGCTCGCGAGAATAGGCTAGAGGCACATCGCTTGGGTAAAGTTAGAAAAATGGAACACATGGCAATAAAAATGAGACCGAGCGAAGAGTAAGGGCAGCAGGACTTTGGGGCCTGGGTGCCATAGCTCTGCTTGTGTTGATTGAGGACCGATCTGTGTGCGGGCCTGTTGAACAAGATAGAACAGTACCAAAGACCTACCGGCTATATGGAAACCGGGAAACCAATGTAACATCGAGTACGGGTGTACGTGACGGGTTATTTGGGTAACCCTGCAGGTGTAAATCAGTTATAATCGCCGTTCCTCATGGTCAGTGAGTACCACTTGTTCACTGTACCCTGACGTAGAAAGAACAGGCTAGATACATGTTAAAAGTTTGCTGATTTTAAAGACCTGCTTTGCTTGTTAATGTCTTGTTGTAGTGTAGAGCTAATTAATGTTCTTTTCAACTTTGGGCAAAGTACATGAGAGAAATGCGTTTCTTGTTTGATTGCGCCTCTCTCATGTGCCTTAGCGAAAGGTTCTCCACAACCTGCTGCTAAAACTTGAAAGTAAGGTTCAAATAATTAGGCCAGTCCTTTGCAACTTATTTTACCTAATGTACCCTAAAACCATTCATGTAGAAGTTTCATGTATAGGAGAGACGGGTCAGTCTTGCTGAGCCATCGTGCTCACTGCTTGTGTTTGAAGCTTATGCAGGGGTTTATGAGGAAGGGACTTCCGAGAAGGAGATGGAATCCCAGGAGGGGAACCCCGTCGAGTGTGAGTCGTGCACACCGCCGTGTTAGTGTCTGTGCGTGCTAGCGTCACACGTTCACGAGCTGAATGTGAACTCGATGCGTAGTCTATGCCCGTGAGTGTAGACTGAACATATTTTGTTGTAAAAATGTTCATAAACCTGTTTATGTAATAAAACTTCACTTCCGCCTTGTATCATTGACGTGCGTTATCCGGTGCTGTGCAACGCAGCACCCCTCAGAGTGATCCTGGTTCGACTAGGCCATGGGGCCGCGTCAGGAATAAGGCTACGTCGGTTTCTCAAGATTTCACACAAGTTGAAGGACTAGATTTTTATGAAACTTTTGCTCCTGTTGCTAGATTAGAAGGCATAAGAATTTTGTTAGCATTTGCTCCATCTAAAGGTTTCAAGTTATATCAAATGGATGTTAAAAGTACTTTTCTTAGTGGCTACTTAGATGAGGAGGTTTATGTCAAGCAACCACCGGGTTTTGAAAATCCAAATTTTCCTAATCATGTTTACAAACTGTCCAAAGCCTTGTATGGTCTTAAACAAGCCCATAGAGCATGGTATGATAGGTTAAAAACATTCATACTTGAAAAGGGGTTTACCATGGGCAAGGTTGATAAAACTCTTTTTGTGCTTAAGCATGGTAATGACTCATTATTCGTTGAAGAGTATGTGGATGATATTATCTTTGGTTGTGCTTCTCATGATCTTGTGTCCAAGTTTTCAGCTATGATGAGTTCAGAATTTGAGATGAGTATGATGGGAGAACTCACATACTTTTTGGGGCTGCAAATCAAGCAAACCAAGGACGGTACTTTTGTGCATCGAACAAAGTATACAAGAGACCTTCTTAAGCGCTTCAACATGGACAAAAGCAAGTCTCTTCAGACACCAATGGGTACAGAAACGACACTTGAACTTGATGAAGATGGTGAACCCGTGGATCAAAAAGAATATAGAAGTATGAATGGATAACTTTTGTACCTCACGACATCAAGACCGGACATACAATTCAGCGTTTGTCTTTGTGCATGATTTCAAGCTTCCCCACGTGCTTCACATCGTCAAGCCGTCAAAAGAATTCTCAGGTACTTACATGGAACTCAAGAATTCGGGGGTTTTCTTCCTTCTTCTTCAAACGTTACTTTGAAAGCTTTTTCGGATGCTGATTTTGGGGGTTGTAGAACTGATAGGAAAAGTACTTCGGGTGCTTGTCATTTTCTTGGTAATTCACTTGTTTCTTGGTCCTCTAGAAAACAAAATTCAGTTGCACAATCCACAGCCGAATCTGAATATGTAGCTGCTGCTAGCGCTTGCTCACAAATTCTTTGGATTGTTTAAACACTTGAGGACTATGGCGTTGATCTAGATAGTGTTCCACTATTTTGTGATAACACTATTGCCATTTGCATTGCTAAAAACTCCGTGCAACATTCGAGAACAAAGCATATTGACATTAGGTATCACTTTCTCCGTGATAATGTAAAAAAAGGAAACATTGTGCTTCACCATGTAGAAATCGAACAACAATTGGCTGACATTTTTATAAAACCTTCGGATTTCACTCGTTTTTGTTTCATTCATAGTGAAATAGGGGTGATGCATCCTCATGGCTTAAATTGAGGGGGAGTTTTGAAACTTGGGAAGTCTATGTGTGAATCTGAATTTTAAATAATATGAGTATAGTATTTTATACATATATGACTTTGTGATTCCTTTTATATGCTGAAAGTTTTTACTACATTACTCATGTTATACATTTTGTAGTTTTTGTCATGACTAGTAATTGGAATAATTATTTACACTAAATCTGGTCATGATCGAACTTTCTTGCTGTTTTAAACTCGTTGCATGCTCACAAGTGCTTTTAATAATGAAAAAAATAATCAATCAACTATTGACATGTTGAGCTTTTATGTTCAAATGAAAAATTGAGAAAAAGATCAAGAGAATATGCACGCATCCACTTCTTCATTTGAGATGGCTTATCATTGCACTTAGATATGAACTTGGAAGAAGTTGTGTATGACTAAAACCATGTCCTTGAGCTTCTGATTGTCAAATGACATAGGCTTGGCTTGGTTGGTTAGAATAAGGCTGATGCGGCATATAATCTCTTGCAAATGTCATATGGTCTGAATTTGTGTTTTGAAAAATAATTAAAATGCAGCAACAAGTGTCATGCTTTCAGGTCTTCACATAGTTAAGTTTGTGAGATCATGACTTGCTTAAATTGAAAATTATACTTGATCTCTAGCATGGCTTACACTACTTGATCTCATTGATGTGATAGTGTAAGTTACTTGATAGTATGGCTTGGATGCGGTTTATTTTATATGTATATGTTATAAATATGCTCATAACAATTAAAATTTCTCTTTTGAACCTTGCTGAATACATTGTCAAAGCGGGAGAAATTGATCACACATTGCACGATTCATAGGTGTTTTGGTACGATTCTTCTCAGGGGGAGAATTTTTGTTTTTCTTCTCATTTTATTTCTGATTTACAAAGGGGGAGAAATATGTATAGGGGGAGAAATTTTTGTTTCAAAATTTCTTTCTCATTTGATTGTTTTCAAAACTTTTCATGTGAATAAGCCAATGTTCGGATTTTAAGTGGTGTTGCCAATGCATTCATCAAGGGGGAGATTGTGAGACCTATGTGTGCTGAATACATTGGCTATGACGATAAAAGTTTTGAATTCTGCCAAAACACTCTTTTTGTCAAGGTCCGACTTTAGGTCCGAGCTCCGACAAGATCCGACGTAAGTTCCGACTTGCTATGGCTAGGTCCGACATGTGTTTGGTTAGCTCCGGCGGTAGGTCCGACTAGCTTATGTAAGTTCCGGTGCTAGGTTCTACTAGCTTTGGTATGCTCCGGCTCAAGGTCCGGTTAGCTTTGGCAAGGTCCGAAGCTAAATCGCAATGATTCTTTTTTTTTTACCATGAAAATATTGCAAACTTGCTTTACATCTAAGGAAAGTTTGCTTAGTATTCTTTTACTAAGTTTTTGAAGTGTCATGGCTGTTTGCGGTGGTTAACATTTTGCTATGGTTTGCAACAGGCTTATGTGAGGTGTTCACGTAAGGTGTTGTGGTTTTCGGAATGAACGTGAGTCAAGTCTCAGAGTTGTGCTCGAAAGTATTGGTTGTTTATTCATGTGCAGATGTTGCTTGAGTTCAAGATATGGCTGGTGACGGGATCCATTGAACTATTCTTAGGGAGAAGATGAGGTTCAACAACCAAGTTCGGAAGGAATCGTGGTTGAGTTGATCGGGAGGACACACAGCATGTTTGGATCAAGAACAATGCATATGAAGGTATCATGGACGTCGTTGGAAGGTGTTTGCACGTGTGCAAGGAGTGCATCTACGTGGCAACATGGTTCCAAGGCGTGATGAAGAGATGTGGACATAAAGAATTGGTAGGAAAGGTCCAACCGGCTGGATTATGGACTCGGGCTGCGGCTGAGTCGGTTATGGCTCAAATATGGAAAGATTTGAGTTGGTTATAATAAAATTTTGTGTAGGACACGAAGTTGAGTTGTTTTAGGAATGTGGGATACGTTCCTAAGGTGTTTGGAAGTCTTAAGATTGCTTCTATCTGCGTATAGAAGAGTCTTAAGCAGTTATGGAAAGTTTTGATTCAAAAACTGAGTAGGATTAGAGTCCTAGTTTGAATTGGGTTGACCTCCGGGCTGGTTATATAAGCAATGGAGGCTAGAGCTTATGGCAATATGACCTTGGGCTGTTCCTCTTATGCTTTGATCAATAAAATTTGTAATTTAGAGGAGCTTTTGTGCCTTGTTTGTCCGACTTATTTTTGTCAAGTCTTTCTCGTCAAGTTTCTGGACAGCACAACAGTGCTTCGATGTTTTGATCATAACCCAAGTTTTACAAATCCAATTATTGCGATTATTTTTGGATTGTCTTAACAGATTTATTATCTATAATCTGTGAAAATTTTACGGTCATTGGATTTGTAGTTTCTGATCTACACGAGTTTTTTGCATGCTGCAGATCTGGTTTTTACTCGAGTAGAACAGATTGACCCTCGTTTGATCTTTCGATCATAACTTGAGTTTTTCTCGACGGATTTCCGTGATTCTTGTTGTCGTGTCTTTGTGACTTGACTCTCTATAATATATACCACTTTTGTCACGGTTGAACACATTTAGATCAGTCTCATACACGGTTTCTTTAACAGATCGATTTTCTGTCGAGGGGGTTTTTGTTGCTTCCGCTATAAAGTTTAAATCTACCATTCACCCCCCTCCGGTAGCTTTTCACGTGCTCTTGATCCTACACTTGGCTATGAAAGTGGGTTTCCAATCAAGACTTTAATGCACATGTGTAGGAAATACATAAAGTAAGTGATCAAAACATAAGACTTTGTAAATGGGTTAATGCAAACTGAAGCTTGCCTTGCTGCTGGTCGTGGGCTAATTGTTCTTCCGGAGTAATAAAGTCCAGAACCTCCGGGTCTTCTTCAGGTTTAGCGACTACACGAAATAAACATGCGATGCATGTCAAATTCCAATGCAATTTAATTAGTTTGATAATGTACAGACTATAAGTAAAGCTATACAGTGATTTTTCCTCCGAAAGTTTTACTGAGGTTTGGTGACAACCTAAAAAGGGACTTGGCCAAATTTTTTTTGAAGCAAAGCTCATTTGAGCTCTGCAAAAATAAATGTGTATTTTGCCATATTTAGAGCTCTTATGGCTTTCATTGAACTTTCATGGAGCAAGCCATGATTTTTTGGAAACTATAGTTTTAGACGGTTCTAATGGAATTGGTTTCATCTAATTTGGAGAATCCTAACAAAAGATATGAGCTAAACAAGTTCTGAGAAAATCTGAAAAATGTTTCTGGACATTTTTCTTTTTCTCTGGACCAGTGTATTTAATCACACCATTAGGTGGACTAAATGAGCTCAGATGGATCTGAAATTTTTATGGTGAATCAGGTATATTACAAGAAACACCGTGGAAAAATTTCAGAATTTTCCATCAAAGGTATCTCCAGTTAAAATTCTCAACAATTTAAACTTTGGAGAATTAATTCTTGAGAAATAAAGGGTTTCACGAAGTGAAACATAATTTTCTGGAAATTATTCAGAGAGCTGAATCCAACAAGATTTGGTTCACTATCTGGACCTTCCTAGCAAAAGTTATGTGTGTTTGAAGTTTGAACTCAAAACTGAAAATCAGGAATTGTTTAAAACACTGCACGTGGATCCCACACACAGTGCCTTCCCCCTTCCTCGTGCCAACCGCGCTCGAGTGGTGGCGCCCTCCAGCGAGGGTCAGTAGAATGGCCTTACCGGTCACCCCCGGAGCTACAACTCGCCGCTTCCCCATTTTCCGACCTGCTGATCCCGTTTTAGGGGTCGCCGGCCGCCTGCGATCATCGGAAACAGGTGCACACTGGTTACAGTCGCCGCTAGGGTTCCGGCGAGCTCAGGCAGGCTCATTTCTCCACTAAACTTTTGGTTTTCGGTCTCTAAAGCATACGTGGGTTGTGAGGAAGATGGAAATGACCGCCAACTTCATCACCGTGCGGCCGACGGGGTCCGACGGGTTTCCGTGGACAAAGTTCAGATTTTCTCCCTCTACACCCAATTTCTAGGCCTAGCATCGACGGAGAACGTGCACTAGCTAGTTAAGCAACCGTGTGTGGCATTTGAAGGACTACCAACAAGATTTCAGGGGGAATTTTATGAATCCCTACCTCGGGGTCATTTTGCGCCGCCCGGAAGAAGAAGATTGCCAAATTCCCGTGCTAGGATCAATGGCTAGGGCTGAGCTTCAGGGAGGAGCAGGTAGGTCGCCGGTGGACTGATGGAGTTGCTTGTTCGAGCGTGATCCCTCACTGTTTGGGCTGCCCACAAGGACCCGACCTCGTTTTCCTTCGGTGTTCAACGTGGCGCACGGCTACAACTCCGAAATCCCGCACAAACGAGCAGAGGACCGAGGAGTAAAGAAGGTAGCTGGCGAGATCATGGGTGTGTGCTGCTTTTTTCTGTTGGGAGCTCTATCATCAGAGCTCAGCTGCTGTGGTGTGATCGGTAGACACAGAGAAACAATCGTGCGGCGGGTGCTTTGGTTGAACATACGAACAACCGAGCATGCACTTGATTTGTGCAGCGAAGAATTGCTTCGTGGGGTGATGAGGATGCCGAGGATGGTCTCCAGCATGACAGACCGAAGCAGGAGGTGGCCGACGGCATTTCCCTAGGTGGTGCACACACAACCAGCCCGAAGAACAGAGCGTCCGAGTTCAGTCGGTTCAGCTCGTGTGGGTCACTGACAGTAGGTCCCAGTTTCCATTTTTGTCCTAAAACTTGAATTTTCCTACTGCTCTGAATATTAGAGACCCTAATACCCTTAGCAATTTGATCAAATCACCAAATGCCAGTTGAATTTGAATAATTCAAATTGTGAAATTATTTGGATGAATTGCAGCACATGTGAAGTTGAAATTCAAATTTGGTTTGAATTTGCTCAAAATAGTTCATGTCAAGATCAACTCCAAATGGAGTGAAAATTGGTGTGTGAGCTCATAAAATGTGCTGAGTGTGAATATGAATCCCTCTTTTGAATTTATTGGATGAAAGGAGTTTTAATTTGAATTTGAGTTCAAACTAGCCTTTTAATGATTGTGCCCAAAAGTACCTCAAAGAGGTTTGGATTTGGGTGAAATTTGGCATAAGCATTTTGAACAAAGTTTAGGAGTTAATCATGTGCTCAGCGCCTATATGATGCATGTGGGAAATACCACCTTTGCATTTTTAAGTTTATCTCCTAATAACTCTATAATGGTGGTTACTTGCTCTTCAATTGTGTTCGCGATTTTTCCACAATTGAGCTGAGGTGTGGGTGTGATGAACACTTTTAGCAAGTGAAAAATTTGGGCCCTTACACGCTGCCGCCGCCATCCTTGCCGTATCCAAGAACGCGCACATCGTCGTCCTCGCCTCCAAGTGCCATCACTGTACGCTAGCTTTATGAACCTTGTGTTCAACTTTCAGCCTCCACTTGCATTCAAGAAATGGTTACTATCTTTTTATTTTTACAGTTTGACATAGAAGATGGACCGCCGAGCGTGGATGTTTAACATGTTAAGACCTGATCCTATGTAAATTCAAATGTTGCAAACTTTATTGAAGCGTCCAAGAGACATGCGAAGATGCAAAATATAGATGACATATTATGTCCATGTATCGACTGTGAAAATAAGATTGCTTGGATAGATACTATAGTAATCCAATCTCATTTGGTGAAATGGGGTCTAAAAAAACTACACAGTATGGACGGAGCATGGAGAGTTAGAGACACAAGAGGTGGATAAAGATGATGAGAGAGGTTCTGATGAGATAATGCTCACATCAATTTTGGTAGTGACAATCAGGATGATGATGAGTTTGATTGTGAGGAGATGTTGATTCACATCGAACCACATCTATTGATTTTTATGGGAGCAAGTAAAGGTTTAAGTAAAATGGAGACATTGCAGAATGCGGCGACAGAGCTCTTATATGATGAATCAAAGGGTGGTGATAAATTGTTTACTACATTGCGTGCAGTCCTAGAGCTACTTAAGTTGAAAGCCACACACGAATGGTTCGATTGTAATTTCTCTGATCTTTTGAATCTTTTGGCAGAAATTCTTCCAAATCCCAATAAACTGCCCTGAAGCACTTATAAAGCAAAGAAACTTCTTTGCTCGATGTCACTACCCGTGACAAAAATACACGCTTGTGTGAACCATTGTATTCTGTATTGCAAAGAGCATGAGCTTGCAACTAGATGCCCCATTTGCGGTGTCAGTAGATACAAGAAGTACTACAATCACCAGTATGTTACCAACATGAATAAGACTCAGAAGAATAAGAAGAATATTATTGGCCCTAAAGGTGATGATGACAATACTTCTTATGATGCAGGCAGGGAGAATAAGAGAAAAATTCCTGCCTTGGTGATGTGGTACCATACAATAATTGATCGCTTGAAGCGTTTGTTCTCAAATCCTAGGGAGGCTGAACTTATGCGTCGGCATTTCGAGCAGCGCAGGAAGAATGAACGACATATTCGACACCCTAGTGATGCAACCCAGTGGAAAATTTTTGATATTCAGTATCCAGAGTTTGCAAAGGAAATCAGAAATGTAAGGTTTTCCTTGGGTACATACAGAATGAATCCGTTTGGTGAAAAAAGGAGCATACACAGCACATGGCCCATGGTCTTAACAATGTACAACCTACCAACGTGGTTGTGTCAGAAAAGGAAATATATTGAGTTATCTATTCTTATACAAGGTCCGAAACAGCCCGGCATCGAAACTGAGGTGTTCTTGGAACCTCTAATAGAAGATATGGCGTAACTGTGGAATGAAGGGGTACGTGCATGGGATGAGTACAAGCGGGAGTATTTCACGCCAAGAGCAATGATATTCGTTACCATGCATGATTATCCCGGACTGTTTACATTATCGGGACAAATGAAAGGGAAGAAAGGTTGTGTAAGGTGCGTGGATGGAACTGGATTTTTGTACGTCACTTCATCCATAAAGATGGTGCACATGAGACACTGGCGGTTCTTGACAGATACACACAAGTACAGGAAGAAGAAAGAACAATTTGATAACACGATCAAAAAAGATACTGCACCAAAACCTTATAGTGTAAAACTCGTGTTCGAAATGGTCAAGAATATTCAGGTTGCTTTTGGTAAGGGCAAAAAATATAAAGGAACAAAGAGAAAGAAAACTACATCTTTGGGTGATACAACTGACATGGCTTTCAAGAAACAATCGATTTTTCAAGTATCTTCTGTACTGGAAGAACCTAGAAATTTTCCATATATTTGACAGCATCATTAGAACCTTGCTGGACATGCCAAGAAAAACAAACGACGGATTAAAATCACTTATGGACCTAGTAAATCTTTATATGAGACCAGTGCTTCACCCGGTAGAAAAGGCCAACGGGAAGCATTACCTTCCCCCGGCCAGCTACAACTTGACACTATAGGAGAAAAGGGCAATTGGCGAATGCTTGCATGGGATCAGAGTGCCCACGAGTTTCTCATCCAATATCCGCAAACTAGTCTCGATGAAAGACATGTCTTTTGTCGGCTATAATTCTCACGATTGTCACGTGATGATGAATGTGTTCCTTGCCATTGCAATAGGGGTCATAAAACCTGAGCATGTAAAAGTTGTCATCACATGTTTGTGTTACTTCTTCAATGCAGTATCGCAAAAGGTGATAGCCTGGGAAGACTTAGACTATTTCAAAACAGACATAATCGAGACTATGTGCAAGCTTGAGATTTGTTTCCCACCATCCTTTTTCGATATGCGTGTACACCTAATCATACATCTTCTTGATCAGATAAAAGCATTGGGGCCATTATATTTACATCATATGTTCCTGTTGGAGAGATATTTAGGAGTATTAAAGGGTTATGTGCGGAACCGTGCTCACCCAGAGGGTTCAATTATGGAAGGATACACTACTGAAGAAGTGATTGAGTGTTGCGTTGATTACATCAAAGATGGAAAGCCGATATGTGTGTCTATATCAGTACATGAGGGTAGACTATGTGGGAGAGGCAAAGTGGGTAAGAAAACTTTTTTTGTTTAGGATTACAAATTAGTACACTATGCACATTTTGGAGTACTACAACATCTTGCAATAGCTGAGTCGTACATCGAGGAACACGAAGTTGAGTTTCGCAGAAAAAACCAAGGCCACACAGAGGACTGGATCATGAAAGAGCGCAAAAGACGTTTCAATGAATGGTTAATGGACAAAAATATACCATACGGTTACTCTATAGAAGAGGCAACAATGAAGAAGTTAGCTTCTGGCCCATCTATTTTGGTGACATCATGGCAAGCATATGACATCAATGGTTACACATTTTACACTAAGGAAAAAGACGGTAAGAGTGTTGCACAACATAGTGGTGTTCGTATAGAGGCTTATGGTCTACAAGGACAGAAGACCACATACATTGGATTCATAGAAGAAATATGGGAACTCGGTCATGGTGAAGAATGCAAATGCCCGTGTTTAAGTGCCAATAGGTCAATCATCCTGATGGTGTGAAAGTGGACAACTACAGGCTGACACTGGTAGACTTGAGCAAAGTAGGTTATAAAGATGACCCGTAGGTTAGCGCCGATCGTGTTGCACAAGTTTTTTATGTATAGGATCCAGGAACTGAAAAGATGTAAGTAATTTTTTCTGGAAAGAAAGATATCGTTGAGGTTGAGAATGTGAGAGATAATGAAGAGAAATATAATCAATATGAAGATATGTACCTTTTCGCCGATCTAGCCAACATCACACGCATAGAAAGAAGCATTAAAAAGGATTTGAAACCCTATATGCGAGAAGATGTCAATGC
Source organism: Neostapfia colusana (assembly GCA_030760725.1). Taxonomy (NCBI): domain Eukaryota; kingdom Viridiplantae; phylum Streptophyta; class Magnoliopsida; order Poales; family Poaceae; genus Neostapfia; species Neostapfia colusana. The sequence continues at coordinate 28,075,689 of JASWHV010000011.1, forward strand.
TAGAAAAATGTATGACATATATTTTATATATTTGTAATATTGTAATGAAGATTTAGAAGGGCGGACCTGACGCAGTGGTAGTGTATCTCCACTTGTGTCTTGAGGTCTTGGGTTTGAACCAGCCTCTCTGCAAAAGCAGGGGTAAGGCTGTCTAGAAATAATCCTTCCCCAGACCCCACATGTGTGGGAACCTTCGGCACTGGGTACGCCCTTATTTTCATTGTAATGAAGCTTTAATATTTTAATTTGACATATTTTTTCTCTTCTAATATTTGAATTTTGACATTTTGGAATTCATTAAAAAATTAACAAAATTTATACAGTGATATATTTGCTTTGAGTTGGCTTTAGACTTCAACAGTGAAATACACTGCGCTTGAAACCATGGCCGGCCGAGTGTTGCTTCATCTCTATGTGCACGTGTAAGCTCTGTTTTCCTCTGTTCGTGTGTGTATATAATTTTCCTCTGTTTTTCCTTAAAGTAAAGACCGCCTATGAAAACATTTTGAATAATTGGTAAATAAAATTTTCGCAGGCGGTTCTAGACCTATGACTAGCCACCTGTAAAGAATCTTTATCACAGTTGTTTGTAACGTAAAGAGTATCCACCTATGATAACTCCATTATCACATGCGGTTCTTTACCTACGACTGTCCGTCTATGAAGAATGTTTATCACAGGCGGTTTGTAATGTAAGATTATCCCCCTGTGTAACTCTAAGGACGCATGTACTGTGCGCGTTCCCCTCTGTAACCAAAAAGGCGTGCATGCCTGATCGTTTCAGCGGCCTGTATTAATGGCCGATATTGCAGGCGGTTCCTAATCCACGGTCTGCCTGTATCATGCGGTCATTGCCATTCGCGCACAGAATTCGATGTGATCCGACCTCTCCTTCTCTGCAGCATTATAACTTGCACCTTCCCTTCTCTGCACCACCATCACAGTATTCCTCTTCCCTCTTGTCTTCATCTTCCTCGCCGCACCGTAGCCCTAATCTCAATGGCACCACCGACGAAGCGCTCCCGACCGTGCTCTCCACTTGCTGCGCTTCCGTCCCTGGCACCAACTGCACCCCCGTCCCCTGCTCCAACCGCGCCTCCGTCCCTGGCTCCAGCTGCACCTAGACCGCCTTCCTGGGCAGAAGAGAGAGTGCACCTGCTTAGGAAAGTCGCTTTCCTAGAGCAGAGTTTGGGGACCCTCAAGGCAGAGGCGGACGACCTATCAACGTTGCGCCGGCACATGGCGAAGGATGTATTTAAGAATACATCTGATACCATGGAGCTTCTGGTCTTGGTTGCCTTCCAGTATGTACTGGAATGGACACCATAGGCCACTACTGTGGGGACCACCCCATGGTTCACCCACTCCAAGATCGCGTAGGGTGGTGCCGTTCGATGCGGCACCCAACAGCACACACGAAAAGAATAAAGAACACATACAAACTTTTATTTGATATAAAACAGCGGAAGTCTTTTTACAAAACTTAATCATACAGCGGAATTTATATACATAGCTACTCTCAAATCCTATCCAAGCAAAAGTGCAGCCGTCCAGCCCGGGGACGCTACACACTAGCATGGAACCGGAGAATCACGGCGGCGTGCAGGGCTCCAGCTCGGCCGTGTACCCCGACGGGGGCGTCGCTGTAACACCCCAAAATCCTGTTAAGAGGGGAATTTAAAAATTTTTGGACGTATTGCATGTGGTGCAGAAATTCAAATTTAGTTTGGAATTCAAATTCAAATTCAAACCAGAAAAGAAATGGAAAAAGAAAAAGAAAAACAGAAAACTCGGCCAGTGGGCCGAAACCCACCAGCCGGCCCACCTCACCCCTGCACCAGCCCGCACCCGCGCGCCCCGTTTTCTTCTCACTGACGTGTGGGGCCCGCCATCTTCTTCCTCCTCGCGCGCGCGCTCGGCTGACCGGGACTCCTCTCTCCCCCCGAATCGAAACCACCCCGGATACCCGCGTATCCCAGCTGAATTTCGGTTCTGGACGACTCCAGCTCGATCACAACAGAACGCCACCCTCCCCCGGCTATATAAACACTGGCATCATCCCGATTTTCACCAGCGATCGGCTGTTTTTCCTCCCGGTGAGAACCGAAGCTCCGATCACCGTTTTCTCTCGATCTTTGCTCGGGTTCTCTGATCTAACGCGCCGATCGTGTTCCACCGCCTCCGGGGAATCACGCAGGTGCAGAAAACTCGTGGGTTTGCGCTTCAAACACAGCGCCGACGAGCATCGCCGTGAATTCACCTCGGACCTCGTCGCCGACCGCCTTCCAGGACCTCCGAGTTCAAGAAAAACCCCGAGGTGAGATCCCCGACCTCCCCTCTACCGATCTATGCTATGAAATCCCAGTTTTAGGAAGAATTGATGAAGATCCGAAGTTCTTCGGCGAGATCGCCGCCTCCCGCCGCCGCGCGCCGCTGGGCAGCGCCGCCCGCGCTCGGTCAGAGCGACGTGGCCGCTTGTGCGCCGTCTATTTTAAATCGCACAGTAGAATTGAAATCCCCGCGTACCGGTTCGACGTTATAATCTCAGCCGTCTGTTTTAAATCGGACGGTCCACATCAGCCCCGCGTTATAAAGACCGGGATTCTTACGCGCTATCCCCTGGGGATCTCAGAAAATACGAGCTAGCCCCGGAAACTTCTGATCTAGCACCTGGAACTTCAGAAATTCATGTAAATTCAATTAAAAATCAGTTTTAGCCCCAGTGACTTAATAAAAATTAGTAAAACCCCTCTGTTATGCATAGTTAGGCCCCTGTAAATTCTTAAAATAATAAATTAGACCCTGTAGTAGGGTGAACTTACCTTTTTAACCCTATATGATATTCAATTTAGAAATTTGAATGTGGGACTAGGATTTAAATTTAAAAGGAAATACAAACACATTGTAAATTCAAGTTTAAATTCTACTAACACATGGAAAACTTTAGAATGAACTAAAAATAAATTTTAGGCTGAAATGAAATCTGTTTGGGTGTGTTCATGTTTATTAGTTCTAGGAACACATTTTTAGGTTAGGAAATAATTCTGAAAATTGGTAAAATAAATTTAAATTAGTTCACATCAGAGGAGAAGTAAATTCAAGTTTAAATTCTACTAACACTTGGAAAACTTTAGAATGAACTAAAAATAAATTTTAGGCTGAAATGAAATCTGTTTGGGTGTGTTCATGTTTATTAGTTCTAGGAACACATTTTTAGGTTAGGAAATAATTCTGAAAATTGGTAAAATAAATTTAAATTAGTTCACATCAGAGGAGAAGTTCAAAAATATATTATTTAATATTTTAGATCAGAACCTATTCTGTTTGGATGATATGCCCTACTATTTAATATTAAAACTCACTTTTAGGCATAGAAAGTAAATCTGAAAATATAGGAAAATAGGTATGCATAACTAGAGAATGATAAATGAAGTCTCCAAATCCAAAGATTTCAGTTTGGGATTTGGTAGAGGATCTGAAAACCCATTTGGAGTAGGAAAATACCTTCCATGCATAATTGGTAGCTAAGATGTGTATCAATTGAATATAAGGAATTTGTTCAAATTTGAAATTCATATATAGTGTGCAAACATAAATCTGAATATAAAAGTTAGAAATCATATGCACATGTTTAAAAGTGCATGTAAGCCAAAAATCAACACACATAGAGTAACCACAACACTTAGAAATGTGAATGACTTACATAGATGTGAATGTGTGGTTTGTATGAAGTGAAAGTGTGAACTATGTCTTATGGATTGTTGTTTTCTTTTGTTATGTGTGTTGGCATGAATAGAACCTGCCCCAGAGCAAGTTCTTCCCTTCCAAGACCAAGACTTTCCATTCTCAGAGCAGCAAGAAGAAGGCAAGTGTCCTTGACCACTTTGATCCTATGCTAGGATATGTAGATAGAATTATTTGCATTGTCAATTGAAATATGAAACCCATGCTAGGAAGTTTCCCTAGAATTGCATTATCTTGTTTCCTTGTAGCTTGGGATTGGGATTTATTTTATCATATCATTTATTGACATGCTTATGCTTAGCCATGCCTAGAATGGGATAATTGGGATATGAGATCATCAGTTTATTTACCATACTCTTGAATGAGATATTATGAGTTATGTAGAGGTAGGGATCAAGGCAAGTTGGATTATTTGGTTGGTGCTGGGTGCACGAGACTCGGGTTTGTGTTTAGTACTTGCCTGGATCCTAAGGACCGGTTCATGGAGCATGTAACCTTGCTTTACCGTGCCAACCACATGCTGAGATGGGGCAGCTTGGCCAATTAATTAGGTGTATCCCCAGCGTAGTATGGGTGTGTTGGATGGTGCGGAGAATAGGTGTCAGCTGGACTACCATATGAACCGCAAGGCTCAAGAGGGGGCCACTGCAGCGGGGTTGGAGCCTCTTGTATGCTATTAGGGGTGAAACCTCAGTGGGCCCACGCTCATCGGGAATCCCTTTGTAAAGGCTTCGTAGTGATCTCCTGGCTACACACCTGGGAAGTGTGAATGTGGTTCGTAGCCACTGGCATAATGGAGGTTCTTTTAGTCCACCCGGCAACGGGGGATGAAATCACTACATGTGGGTACAGTGGTGCAAACTCTGCAGAGTCAAAACTGTCATGACAGCCGTGCTCACGGTCAAGAGCGGCTTGGACTTATTCATGATTAGAGGATGATGACTTTGGAAGTTGTGGATGTTAAGCGGGGAGCTTAACATTGGAAATGATGTTATGGTTATTTGATTTTGATGATGGGATGGGAGATTGGGACCATTTCACCTATGTAGTAATGTAGGTCCTTAATAAGCTAAGGTGATAGGTATTAATTGCGTAGTTCTTTAACCATGAGTTCAACCTCTCCTTGCTCTAGCCATGCATGACAAAATTTTCCCACACTTGCTGAGTACCATCGGTACTCAAACTTGCATATTTGTTGGTTTATATTGCTGCTCAGGTCAAGAGAATGATGTGGTGTTTAATGATCAAGACTTCGGACCCGAAGAAGGAGTCTAGGTTCATGGAGTCCCCCGGGCAACGCCTGTGACGGAGCCCACAAGAATAATATTCCGCTGCTATTTTATTTACTTGTTATGAACTCATTATCGTCCATCAAGGCGTATGCTATGTAAGACTTATTTATATTCGACACCTGGCTTGTAATAAATGATGCTTCACTATTTGTCATCACATGTATGAGAAAATGATCCTGGCATACATGTGATATTCACTCAGTTGTTCTTCGGAGAAACCGGGTGTGACAGAAGTGGTATCAGAGCCAAGGTTGCCCGTAGGAACGTGGACCTAGGTAGAAATGGACGTATTTAAGGACCCTATTTTCTTAAAAACTATTTTACAAAGGTGTGGGTTGAAAAGTGTTATTTAATGGTGTCACTTTATTCATCTTACCCAACTTTTATTCAAAATAGGATTTTTGTTTAAAACCTTATCTAACTTAAGTTTAAATGCTTTATGTTTTAGATGGTTCGCATGATCCGCACCGCTCGCAAGTCCACCGGAGGGAGAGTTCCTATAGTTGCCCTTGCCTAGAGAGAGGAGAGCCGTCCGGTGACGTACCTCTCCTACGGATTGGCAGTGGGAGGCTTGTTGCGCCGTCTTCGACCCATGCTACAAGCCGCCGGCAATACGGGCAAGCTAATCATACACTATAGATCCACCCGGACCATCCGTGAGAAGCAGGAAGAATGGAGTTCAGAAATGAGGATTATCCACGAAAATTAGCTGCTCAAGATCCACCGCTCTCCAGCTTGTCGAGTGACACAGGTCGATGCGGAGAAGGATGTCACCTGGGAGGCAATCACCTGCCAGAGTCACATCTATCGCCACCACCTGGACAGGACTGAGTACATGTATGTCCTCCAGCGTGAGAGTGGTACAACGGAGTACAAGTACCCGCCAGTGCAGCAAGGGACTTCCCATGAGCACATGGACCTGTGCTTGGAGGATGCTGCTATGCTCAGCACTTGACTGCATGAGTGTCAGCAGGAGCTTCAGGATGTTCGTGACACCCTGAAGGAGACCGAGGCGTTGCTTCGAGCCAGCTTGAGGGCGAGAGAAAGAGGAGATGGGAATGAACTGTGTGTCACCGTGAATGACACATGGACTCCTGACTCCCCAGATCGCCGGGCGATCAGGCGTCATCGCACTTCTCCACCAGCAGCCTCCCCACCCAACACGGAGTCAGAAGGCAGCCGCAATAATGAGGAAGATCCCGAGGAGCCGGCTCAGTGATACCAGTCGTGTAGAGTCCTTCCCATAGTTCAGCAGGTTATCGAGTAGGCGAGTCAATACCTTAGTTAATAGTGTGTTAATGTGTGGTGTGTGACGTGAGTTGTGGAAGCCATGAGCAATTGTCCACAACCTCGTATTCAGGTTGCTTTGCTTTGATGTGTGAACCCTTATGAAATTAATAGTGCATTCCTTTTTGCGTGAGACATGAACCCTCAGAAAAATATAAATACAACAAGGCCTCAACATTACAAAGTGTAAACAAGTAAAATTGGTAAGATAATACGTAATCCTTTAAAATTGACATTTGGTTGATCATGATAGATGGCCGGAAGAGGAAAGGGCCGTGGTGCCAACCCCGCCAACAACAACGATGAGGTCGGCAACCCTCATCTTTCTGGAGGCCAAGACAGGGGTGGTCGCCATGAAGGAGTTGATCCCATCCACCAAATGCTTGAGAATCAAAATCAGCTCATCCAGAACCTGACTCAAGTGGTGGCCAACTTGCACCAAGCTTCACCTCCACAAGCTGCACCACGCCAACCAAGGTTGAGTGAGTTTCTAGGGACTCAACCTCCAATGTTTGCAAGTGCTGCTGAACCTTTGGAGGCAGATGATTGGCTAAAGACCATTGCGAGCAAGATGAGGATTATACAATGCCAAGGGTATGAGAGAGTGCTGTTTGCCTCTCACCAATTGCATGGACCTGCTGCTGATTGGTGGACCGCTTACGTGGCCGCCCATAATGACCCCGAGAACATCACATGGGAAGAGTTCAAGCGTAGCTTCCGCAACCATTACATACCAAGGGGTGAACTCAAAAACAAGAGGAAGGAGTTCTTGGGATTGCAGCAAGGAAACATGACTGTGAGGGAATACCTCACTAAATTCACTCAACTATCCCGTTATGCCCCACGGGACATAGAGACTGATGAGCAGAAACAGGATTGCTTCGTGGAAGGACTCACAACAGAAATGCAGTGTGCAATGTCCTCCAACAAGTATGAAAGCTTCCAAAAGATGGTGGATAGAGCATTTGTTGTAGAAAGGAAGCTAAAGGCCTTGGAAAATGAAAACAAGAGGAAGGCGGGATGGTCACACCAAGCCTCGGGTAGCAACACACGACCACGTCTGATGCAGCAACCCGCAGGGTAGACGAGCCGTGCTGCGGTACCCTACTCAGCACCCAGAGGGTACAACCCGAACTTCAGGCCTCCGTCAGCAACAACACAGCCACAACGTCAGTTTGTACAGCAGCCTCGACCCACATATCAACCCCGACCAGCAGTACAAGGACCCCCAAATCAACCCCAAGACAACAAAGGCCAGGGACCTAAGGATGGGGTGCAATGCTTTAACTGTGGTGAAGTGGGGCACTACGCCCATAAGTTCCCAAAGAAGAAGCCCGTGCAGCCACAACAGAAGAATGTGATGCGAGGACGGGTGAACCACGTTACCATGGAAGAAGCGCAAGAGGCACCCGATGTGGTAGTTGGTAAGTTTCCCGCCAATTTACACATTGCAACCCTGTTGTTCGATTCTGGTGCTACCACTCGTTCATTGCCCAATGGTTTGTTAAGAAGCATGATCTAGCAACAACACAAATGAACCATATGCTAGCAGTAAACTCTCCAGGTGGAGAAATAAGGACAAGACAAGTGTGTCCCAAGGTGAATCTAGACATTAATGGGGTAGTATTTACTGCCAACCTCATAGTGATAGATTCACAAGGGATAGATATTATTTTGGGCATGGATTGGTTGACCAAACATAAGCAAATCATCCATTGTTCGACCAGAACGGTGGAACTAACTCACCCTAGTGGCACAAGAGTAAAGTTTATAACAATACAAGAGCCTAGGAGGTACATTAAATTAAATCAAGTTGAGGTGAAAGTGGAGGAGATCAGGATTATCAGGGAGTATCCAGACGTTTTTTCGGAGGAGTTGCCAGGTATGCCTCCCGATCGTGAAGTGGAATTCGCGATTGAGCTAGTGCCTGGAACAGCTCCGATATACAAGAGACCTTATCGGATGGACTCCAAGCAGCTGGGAGAACTCAAGGATCATTTGAGAGAGTTGGCAGAGAAGGGGTACATTCATCCTAGTTCCTCACCATGGGGAGCTCCAGTGATATTTGTGCCCAAAAAGGACGGGACCCAAAGGTTATGCGTAGACTACCGTGCTTTGAATGAAGTAACCATCAAGAACAAGTACCCATTACCCCGCATTGAAGACTTGTTTGATCAGTTGAGGGGAGCTTGTGTGTTCTCGAAAATTGATCTCAGGTCGGGGTACCACCAACTTAAGATAAGGAAAACTGATATTCCCAAGACAGCATTCGTATCTTGGTACGGACTGTATGAATACACCGTCATGCCTTTCCGGCTAACTAATGCCCCGGCAAACTTCATGTATCTCATGAACAAGGTATTCATGGAATACCTGGACAAATTTGTGGTGGTTTTCATAGATGACATTCTCGTCTTCTCCAAAGATGAAGAAGAACATGAGAAACATCTAAGGTTGGTGTTGCAAAAGCTGAGAGAACACCAACTATATGCCAAGTTGAGCAAGTTTGAGTTTTGGCTGAAGAGAGTTCCCTTCTTAGGACATATAATCTCAGAGGGAGGAACCTCCGTAGATCCCGCCAAAATTGAGGATGTACAGAAGTGGAAGACCCCTGAGAATGTCGGGGAAGTTCGAAGCTTCATAGGATTGGCTGGATACTATCGATGGTTTATTGAGGGATTCTCCAAGATCTCGAGACCCCTCACCAAACTGTTTGAGAAGGGAATCACATTCACATGGACGCCGCAGTGCGAGACGAATTTTTAGGAGCTAAAGAAAAGATTGGCAACGGCCCCAGTGCTAGTTATGCCAGATATGCAGAAGAACTTTTCGGTGTACTGCGATGCCTCTGGAAACGGGTTGGGATGTGTTCTCATGCAAGAAGGGCATGTCGTCGCTTATGCATCCCGGCAGCTCCGGAAACACGAGAAGAACTATCCTACACATGACCTAGAACTAGCCGCCGTGGTACACGCGTTGAAAATTTGGCGGCCCTACTTGATGGGGAAGAGGACAGAGATATATACGGATCATAAGAGTTTAAAGTACATTTTCACACAGACAGATCTCAACCTCAGACAAAGGAGATGGTTAGAGCTAATCAACGACTTTGATGTGGGCATCAAGTATCATCCTGGGAAAGCGAATGTTGTGGCGGATGCTCTAAGCCGGAAAGTGCAGATCAATATGTTGAGCTTGAAGGACATGCCTACAGATTTAAAGGAAGAGGTTATAAAACTCAATCTATGCCTGGTGAATAGTGGTGAAGCCATCGCCATGGAGGTGGACTCCACACTAGAGCAAGACATACGCGATGGTCAAAAGAATGACGAGAAGATACAAGAAATCAGGCAACTCATCAAGGAAAATAAAGCCCCTAGTTTCAGAGAGGATGAACAAGGAACGGTGTGGCACGGGAAAAGAATCTATGTGCCAGAAGTAAAGGAGATCCGTGAATTGATTTTGAACGAGGCTCACGATTCTGACTATTCCATTCATCCTGGGAGTATGAAGATGTACCAGGACCTCAAGAGAAGGTATTGGTGGTATGGCATGAAGCGAGATGTCGCGGAACATGTTGCCCTATGTGACACATGTCAGTTGGTGAAAGAGGAACATCAACGACCCGCGGGATTATTGCAACCACTCAAAGTGCCTGAATGGAAATGGGAAGAAATCGGTATGGATTTCATAGTGGGATTGCCTAGGACCCAATCAGGATACGATTCGATATGGGTCATCATCGACAGGCTAACCAAGGTAGCTCATTTCATCCCCGTGAAATAAAGCTACAGCGGATCCAAATAGGCAGAGTTGTACATGTCAAGGATCGTGTGTTACCATGGAGTGCCAAGGAAGATAGTGTCAGATCGAGGGGCACAGTTCACCTCAAGGTTCTAGCAGAAGTTGCATGAAACCATGGGAACTCATCTGAATTTTAGTTCTGCCTATCATCCCCAAACTGACGGGCAGACGGAAAGAACCAATCAGATCCTTGAAGACATGCTGAGAGCGTGTGCACTCAAAAACAACCGTGAATGTGGCCTAGAGGGGGGGTGAATAGGCCTTTAAAAGATTCCTGCACACTTAATAAAATTATCAGAAACTTGATTGACCGGACTAGTCCGGTTGTGCGGGCGGACTAGTCCGGTGTGCTGAATTATGTGAGTTAATTAAGTGTGTTTCAAAAATTTAATCTTTCAGCAGTGGAATGAGAACAACAGTTTTTATAAATTAATTTATTGTATGGATGCACGTGCAAACTTATAAGTAACTCAAATGATGACTAGAAAACTAGTGATCTAATGTATCAAAATGTAAAATAAATGAGAGACAAAAGACACAAATTTTTACCGAGGTTCGATCTCACCAAGAGATCTACATCCTTGTTGAGGAAGCTCACACAGAGCCGGGTTCCCAACCCTTTCCCTCTTCAAGTCACCACACAGGCCGACTTGACTTCACTATCAAGTGTAATCACCGTGTTTGTGGGGCAACCTCACACGTTGAGGGCTCCCACAAGAATTACAATGAGAAGTTGATCAAATACACTCAAAAAGATTACAATACAAAATATGAGTGTAGAGAAATCAAACCCCAAAAGCTCACAATGAAGGAACGACGATCTCCCAATCCTAAATCCAAGTATTTGATTGATCTTCACCTTTTTGCACCTTAGATGTATGGGGAGACTTGTTTTGGGGCTCTTGGGACAGGTGGCGGCGCTAGGGTTTTTGTTTTTGACAGTATGAGTCGTTTCTCTGTTTAGAAACAACGAAGGACCTCTTTTTATAGGGTTTCCAAAGAAGTTACCGTTATTAAACCTACTGCCGGACTAGTCCGGTATATGATCGGACTTGTCCGGTCTACATCCAGTGGGTTAACCGGACTAGTCCGGTCCACAAACCGGACTTGTCCGGTGCTATGTGAAATGGGGTTCCAGAAACTTCAGCGGACTAGTCCTGTCGCTTGGATCGACTAGTCCGGAGTCCTCTAAAGAGGACAACAGAGACATGACCGGACCAGTCCGGTCCAAAACCGGACTTGTCCGGTTGAGTTCTAGTAAGCTGACCGGATTAGTCCGATCCATGGACGGACTAGTCCGGTGTTCAGTGGATTTTAGTTGATTATTAGCCCTTACCCTTACGCAAAGTCATGAGCCAACCTATACGCAAAGTCCCAACTTGATATTGGCATTGACGTACTGTTGATGTTTCTTCCTTGCAAGCTTTTCTTTGCGCTGCCTGTCTTCGATCTTACGGCAGCAGGCAAAGATGGAGGAGAGCACCTTGAGGATGCCACTGGATGATTCTTGGGCAGGTGGAGATCCAGGAGGAGCAGCTGCAGATCTAGTGGCATCATGAGCTTGCTTTGATCTCCTCTCCACTGGTGGAGAGGACGGGGCAGTTGGAGCCGGGGGAAGAGTGTACTCGGTGGGTTTTTGCGGCTTCAACCCCGTATGTTTGACATCCTTGACGAACTCGAGTCCCGTCACTTTCTCAATCATGTACATGATATACGGTGCATATCCACAGGACCTATTGGGGGTGATTGAGATGTTCACGATGTCTTTGTAGATATACTCAAAGACATTGAATGGTCTCCTTCCACTAATGACCTTCATGAGAGTCCTCAAGGTCCCTTGTATAGTTCCCGCATCTCCATCCTTCGGAGCTATTAGTCTTTCTCAAGACTCTATTGAGGACCACAAAGAAGGGCTTCAGATATTTGATGGTGGGAGGAACATATGGCATTCTTGTGTCATAGAGAAATTCAAGCTCCTCCTTCTCCAGGGGTTTCAGATTATGAATGACCAGTTCATGATCCAAAGTGTGTTGGAGGTGAAGAATCCTAGCAAATTCATCATAAGTGACACTATACCTTGAACCATGAGTCATCCAAGTAAGGCTGTCTCCATCATCACAAGCAAAGTAGAGAGTGGAGTAAAACTGAGTAATGATTTCATTGTTCCAGTCATACTCAAAGGATAGCAGGTCCGTCAGACCGTGCCTCTCTAACGCCTCCACCATCTCACGAAAGGCAGGATACCTCTTTGACTTCAGGTATTCAACATTTAGCCATTGACTCTCTACTACAGGATTTTTCATCTTCATGTACACATGATCGTAGTAATCTACATGGAAGTTGCTCCAGAACCTTAGATCAGAACATTGTTTAGGTCGGTCATACACTTGAATCTTCCTGAAATTATCAGCTAGCTCACCCCCTTTTCTAGTGAAATCCTCACTAGAAGGCTGCCTGTTGCGGTGAATAGGGTTTTTCATCTTCAAGGGCCCAAGGGGACCACTAGCAAGACCCTTCCCTTTATTGAGAACTCTTTTTGGCCCTGACGAGCCCTCAGCAGCATCTTTCCTTAGAGGCCTTTTGCCAATGGCTTTCCTCTTCTTAGGTAGATTGTCGTCGGAGGGTGGAGAGTGAGCATTGACATCATGTCTCTTCTTCATAACTCTCTCCTTGGTCCTCCTCACTTTCTCGCGTTGAACGTCTTCATCAATGTGAAAAGAGATGTCATCTGAGACTGAAGACATGATGCCTGATAAGGAGTTCAAGGATTAGATGCAGATGGACTCATTATCGACTTCAAATGGGAACGTGGGTTCAACTGTCAGAGACCGGACTTGTCCGGTTTCAGAATGCGGACTTGTCCGGTGGACCGGACTTGTCCGCATCTGTGAGCCGGACTAGTTCGACCTGACATAGGAACCCTAATGTTTCATTTGAATCAAATCTCCTATCTAAGGACACAAGGGTAGGAAAATAGTTGGAATACATCTATTGAGGCAATGTACATCCTTTTGAAATCAAAGAAAACTAGCTAGAAATAGAAAAGTTGAGATTTTGGTTTAAGGGGGGAAATTACACAGATTTGAAGATTCGCGTCGAAGAAGTGGAAATCAGTCCGGATGAATCCAGAGGAGGGAAACCACTCGTCAAGGGGAGAATTGCCCACGGAGAAAATCTCGGTTTTGAGGGTTCAACCCGAAAATCACTTTGGGGGCTAGGGTTTGGAAGAGGAGAGGGAGAGCAAGTCTAATGAGGGGTGAGGGAGAGGTCTGGTCCGGCCAAGTGCTTCTATATGCGATTGATCGGACTAGTCCGGTCATGGTAGCGGACTAGTTCGGTACCCCTGAGTTAACCTAGTTGTTGTCTGTCCGGACTAGTCCGGTTGGAAATCGGACTAGTCCGTTTCCAACAGACTTGATACATATATAGATAATTAATTGTGATCCAAGGACAATAATTTTGCAAGTAGTCTTGGTGATTACGACCAGTAGGCAATCAGCAATTAAACAATGGTCATAATCCACAATATTTCTTCATTAAAATAGTTTTCTGAGTGGAAAAGGAGAAGAGGAGCATTTTTATAATACAAAAGAACATTTTGAGTTGCCACCAGGTATGCAATGTTTCAAGCCACATTTTGAGAGTCAAGAATGTTCAGCTCATTTCTTAGTTCACAAAACCATTTTCTCATCTAATGGTTTGGTAAAAATATCCGCAAGTTGTTTTTCAGTCCTAACATGTGAAATAGCAATGTCACCTTTTAATGAGTGATCTCTAAGAAAGTGATGACGGATGTCTATGTGCTTAGTTCTTGAGTGCTCTACAGGGTTGTGTGCAATTTTTATAGCACTTTCATTATCGCATAGAAGCGGGATATGACTTAGATTGTAGCCGTAGTCCCTAAGAGTCTGTTACATCCAAAGTAGTTGCGCACAACAACTACCGGCTGCAACATACTCCGCTTCCGCTGTGGAAAGATCAATGGAGTTCTGCTTTTTAGATGACCAAGAAACTAGGGACCTACCAAGAAATTGACAAGTCCCTGACGTGCTCTTTCTATCGACTTTGCATCCTGCATAGTCGGCGTCGGAATACCCTATCAGGTTAAACTTGGATCCTTTGGGATACCAAAGTCCCAAGTTGGGTGTGTGCACAAGGTACCTTAGGATTCTTTTTACAGCAATTAAGTGACACTCTTTAGGTGCGGCTTGAAACCTTGCACACATGCAAACACTAAGCATAATATCTGGCCTAGATGCACATAAATAAAGTAAGGAGCCAATCATGGACCGATATACCTTTTGGTCCACATTTGGACCGTCTTCATTGAGGTCGAGATGTCCGTTGATGGACATGGGTGTCTTGATGGGCTTGGCTTTGTCCATATTGAATTTCTTGAGAATGTCTTGTGTATATTTAGTTTGGCTTATAAATGTACCTTCTCTCAGTTGCTTCACTTGAAATCCCAAGAAGAACTTCAATTCACCCATCATTGACATCTCGAACCTGTCTGTCATTATTTTGCTAAATTCATTCTTCACAGAAGGACTTGTTAGTGGATCCAAAGATAATGTCATCAACATAAATTTGACATACGAATAAATGATCATCAAAATGTTTAGTAAAGAGTGTATAGTCAGCTTTACCAATTTTGAATCCATTTTGAGTCAGAAAATCTCTAAGGCACTCATACCAGGCTCGAGGAGCCTGTTTGAGGCCATAGAGAGCCTTACGCAGTTTATAGACATGGTTGGGATACTCCTGATCTTCGAACCCCGGTGGCTGCTCCACATAGACTTCCTCCTTTATCGGACCATTGAGGAAGGCACTCTTCCACCTGAGAATAACATTTGGCCACCAACCCCGCTTTATTTCTTGTCACTACTCCATGTTCATCTTGCTTGTTTCGAAAGACCTATTTGGTTCCAACGATGTTCGCCCTTGGTCTTTCCACCAGCTCCCACATTTCATTTCTTTTGAAGTTGTTCAGCTCCTCTTGCATCGCAATCACCCAGTCTGGATCCCTTAAGGCTTCTTCTACCCTGTATGGCTCCAGAAAAGACACAAAAGAATAGTGTTCACAAAAATTTTCAATTTGAGATCTAGTAGTTACTCCCTTAGCAATATCTCCAATGATATTGTTGACAGGATGGTCTCTTTGCACACACTGATGTACTCTTGGATGTGGAATTTGTATAGTTGCTTGTTCTTCATTGTCTTCATGTGTCATGTCTCCCCCTAGATCATTGCTTCCATGATCATCTTAATCTTCTTGACCTTCCTCAACCTGATCTTGTGTAGGAGCTCCCCCTTGATCATTGCTTCCTTGTTGAAGTTCGTCTTGTGTTTCCTCTCGTGGTAGGAAATCACCAAGTGCCATTTTCTTCAGCGCTTCACATGGAGCTTCCTCCTTATCTAGCATACACTTATTGACTTGCTCCGCTTGTGAGCCGTTAGTTCCATCGAACACTACGTCACGTGCTACTTCAACAAGGCCGGACACCTTGTTGAAGCCACGATAGGCGTAGGAATTAGATTCATATCCGAGCAAGAATCCTTCATCGGACTTCGAAGCGAACTTCGAGGCCCTTGGTTTCTTGTTCAGAATAAAACATTTGCAACCAAAAACTTTGAAATAAGGAACAATAGGCTTTTTACCCGTGAGAAGCTCATATGGAGTTTTCTTCAGTAGTCGATGAAGGTACAACCGATTTGTGGCATGACAAGCGGTGTTCACCGCTTCTGCCCAAAATTGGTCTGACGTCTTGTATTCATCCAACATTGTTCTCGCCATTTCGATCAATGTTCTGTTCTTCCTTTCGGCCACCCCGTTCTGTTGAGGAGAGTAGGGTGCAGAGAATTCATGCTTTATACCTTCTTCATTGAGATATTCTTCAACTTGGGTGTTCTTGAATTCTGTCCCATTGTCACTTCTGATATTCTTTACGGTTGATGAGAATTCATTCTGAGCTCTTTTCAAGAACTTCTTGAGTATTCCCTGAGTTTCTGATTTATCATACAAGAAAAATACCTAGGTAAATCTTGAAAAATCATCAACAATTACTAAACCGTATTTGTTACCGCCGATGCTGATGTACGCAATTGGACCAAAGAGATCCATGTGGAGAAGTTATAGCGGTCTAGCGGTGGTCATCACATTCTTGGCGGGGTGTGGTGCTCCAACCTGTTTTTCTGCTTGACAAGCGCTGCACGGCCTGTCTTTTTCAAAAACCACATCCTTAAGACCACGGATGTGACCAACTTTTTGAAGTTTCTGCAGATTTCTCATTCCAACATGGGCTAGCCGTCTATGCCACAGCCATCCCATGTTGGTCTTTGACACCAAGCAAGTGTTGAGTTCGGCTTTGTCTTTGTTGAAGTCAACAAGATAAAGCTATCCCTTCAACAATCCCTTGAATGCAATCGAGCCATCACTTCTTCTAAAGACGGTCACACCCTCATTAGTGAATAAACAGTTGTAACCTTTGTCACATAGTTGAGATATTGATAAAAGATTATAATCTAGAGAGTCTACGTGTAAAACATTAGATAAGGTGTGTTGAGAGGATATTTCAATGTTACCACTACCAAGGACCTTTCCTTGGCTGTTGTCTCCAAAGTATATACCTTCACTTGCATCCTTGTTGCACTCGTATTCCACAAACATACCTCTCTCTCCGGTCATATGATTTGTGCATCCGCTATCTAGCACCCACTTAGATCCGCCGGAGGAGTAAGCCTGCAAAATAGAATTATTTCTGGGTTTTAGGTACCCAAGCTTGCTTGGGTCCTCTCAGGTTAGTCACAAGAGTCTTGGGCACCCACACACAAGTTTTTAAGTTCTTGTGGCGTGGCCCTGTATATTTAGCAATGACTTTTCCATACTTGTTTTTCATGAGAACATAAGAAGCATAAAATGTATGGAACAGTGTTTGTAGCTCGGATTCATGGGATTTTTCTTTAACAAAAATGATTCTATTCTTAGCATGATTAGAAGTAGACATGTGTTTGTTCCTTTCAAAGCCAAGACCATCTTTGACATTGGGACATCTAGTGATCATATATGCACTTTGTGCATATTTGATCTTCTCCTTATCAAAGATGCCGTTTTGAGAAGAATGCATGTCATGTGGGGTTGAAGCATTAGAAATTACATTCTTCTTACTAGAGTAAGTGCAGGTTCTTATTTTGGAGGAAGAGCTCTTGGAGGAAGAGGAGTCACTTTGTTTGAGTGACTCAACTTGCACCTCAAGGATTTTGTTAACTTTTGACAAGTTAGCAAGTTCTTTCTTGATTGCAATGTGCGAGTCCTCTAACTTTGAGTAAGTTTCCTTACTCAAGGCTAGCTCTAACTCAAGTGACTCATTCTTCTCTCTCTCAAGCTCAAGAAGCTTTTCAACTTCTTGATATCTCTTCCTCTCACGGATGAGCATATCTTCTTGTCGGTTGACAAGTTCCTCCTTTTCAAAGATTTCGTTTGACAACATTTCCAATTTCATTAAAGCAATTTTACTTAGCCCTCTAAACAATTCTTCATTATCACTAGAGCTGTCAAAGTCATCAATGGAGGAATTTAGCACATGAGGAGTAAGTCGAACCTTTTTCTTGCCTTCCTTAGCCATAAGACAAGTGTGGTTGTTCATGTCCCGTCCTCCCATGTTCGGAAAGAATGTGGCTCTCATAGTTGGTTTCTTGACTGCGAAAGTGGCCATCTCTTCTTCTTCATCGGAGGAGGACTCATCGTTTGAGTCCCACTCCTTCCCAATGTGAGCTTGATGGGCTTGTCTTCTTTTTCTGAAATTTTTCTTTTCTTGAGATCTTGTTTCCTTCTTCTTTTTGTTTTCTTCATAAGTACAGTCCACCATGAAGTGACCATACTATCCGCAGTTGTAGCAAGTGCGTCGAGCCTTGGATTTTCCTTTATCCTTGCTTTTGCTTTCATGTGAATTGTTGCCGTGTCTTCTCTTCATCATGCGTTTGAACTTTTTTAAGAAGAGTACCATTTCTTCGTCATCAAGATCGGTACTCTCGTCGCTTGTATCTCCATTGTCTTGGTCTTCACGAGTTTCTTTGAGTTTGGGTCTGCACGTTGCTTTGAGAGCAACTTCTTTCTTTTTAGAAGAGGTGAGCTCGGCTAGTTCTTTGACATATTGAGCCTCTTTCTCCATCATTTCATGATTTATGATCTTTCCCAATAACTCATCGGGAGTCATTTTGAGAAACCCGGGGCTTTCTCTAATCATTGAGCAAAGTGTGACGTTTCTTGGCATGAAGGCTCGTATCATCCTTTTGACCACCTCGTGATCAGTCCATTTGTGACTTCCATAGGCACGGATTTTGTTGATAAGTGCCTTCATCCGATTGTACATGTCTTGAGGTGATTCGCCTTCTTCAGTAGCAAATCTCCCCAATTCTCCTTCTAGCATCTCAATTTTGGCTTCACGTACAGACCTATTTCCTTCATGAGCAGTTTTGAGTGTATCCCAGATTTCTTTTGCACTTTCTAGTCCATCGATCTTGGTTAATTCTTCTCTGCTCAGTGACGATGTGATTACTGCAACGGCTTGTGCATTTCTGTGAATCTCTTGTTCTTGTTCCGGAGTGAGTTCTTCATCCGTGTCTGGGATATCTATTCCTATGCAGACAATATGCCAAAGGTTGGGATTCAAGGATATTAGATGCATTTTCATGTTGTACTTCCACATGGTGTAGTCACTTCCGTCAAACTGCGGGGGCCTTCCCATAGGAATAGAGAGATAATGATTATTTGAATTGAGACGGTTGTAGTTGTAAGGATACCGGGAGTAGTCGTGATGACAACTCCCCATCGTCTTTTCTTCCTCTTTTCCCTTTTGTGCCATTAACTTCTTTCTCAGTAATATCTTTAGCTGTCTCACTTCATCATCGTCATGTGGACTTTCTTTCAACACATCGAAGGCTTTGGCTTCTTGCTCCACATCGTTGTTGTTCGTCTTCGGGATATAGTTGTTCTTTTCAGAGGCCATTGATCTCTCCGAGATGTGAGTCTCGTTGGTGGAGAACTTGGCTCTGATACCAATTGAATGTGGCCTAGAGGGGGGTGAATAGGCCTTTAAAAGATTCCTGCACACTTAATAAAATTATCAGAAACTTGATTGACCGGACTAGTCCGGTTGTGTGGGCGGACTAGTCCAGTGTGCTGAATTATGTGAGTTAATTAAGTGTGTTTCAAAAATTTAATCTTTCAGCAGTGGAATGAGAAACAGTTTTTATAAATTAATTTATTGTATGGATGCACGTGCAAACTTATAAGTAACTCAAATGATGACTAGCAAACTAGTGATCTAATGTATCAAAATGTAAAATAAATGAGAGACAAAAGACACAAATTTTTACCGAGGTTCGATCTCACCAAGAGGTCTACGTCCTCATTGAGGAAGCTCACACAGAGCCGGGTTCCCAACCCTTTCCCTCTTCAAGTCACCACACAGGCCGACTTGACTTCACTATCAAGTGTAATCACCGTGTTTGTGGGGCAACCTCACACGTTGAGGGCTCCCACAAGAATTACAATGAGAAGTTGATCAAATACACTCAAAAAGATTACAATGCAGAATATGAGTGTAGAGAAATCAAACCCCAAGAGCTCACAACGAAGGAATGACGATCTCCCAATCCCAAATCCAAGTATTTGATTGATCTTCACCTTTTTGCACCTTAGATGTATGGGGAGACTTGTTTTTGGGCTCTTGGGACAGGTGGCGACGCTAGGGTTTTTGTTTTTGACAGTATGAGTCGTGTCTCTGTTTAGAAACAATGAAGGACCTCTTTTTACAGGGTTTCCAAAGAAGTTACCGTTATTAAACCTACTACCGGACTAGTCAGGTATATGATCGGACTTGTCCGGTCTACTTCCAGTGGGTTAACCGGACTAGTCCGGTCCACAAACCGGACTTGTCCGGTGCTATGTGAAATGGGGTTCCAGAAACTTCAGCGGACTAGTTCTGTCGCTTGGATCGACTAGTCCGCAGTCCTCTAAAGAGGACAACAGAGACATGACCGGAATAGTCCGGTCCAAAACCGGACTTGTCCGGTTGAGTTCCAGTAAGCTGACCGGACTAGTCCGATCCATGGACGGACTAGTCCGGTGTTCAGTGGATTTTAGTTGATTATTAGCCTTACCCTTACACAAAGTCATGAGCTCTTGGGATGTGTCTCTCACACACAACCTATACATTTATATCTACTTTGCTCTTCTAAATTCCACTAAAGTCTTCCTTTTCGGGCACCACTCTATTTTTCACCTTTTTGTGTGTGCCGAGCCAGTTCACTTTGTTTATCCTGCAATCATCTTAATAGTTTCATTAGGATCTCATATGTTCGTCATCAATTAGCCAAAACCCACAAGGGATATCCTAGATGCACTTACAATCTCCCTCTTTTTGGTGATTAATGACAACTATTTGAGATATCACAATTGAGAATAAAAAGTTGATTTTCATAAGGTGTGCACATATGAGAATAATAAAGAATTCACAAAAAAGCTTCTCACATATGCGCACACCTTATGGTGGGGTGCCTCATAGGTGTGGGATAAACAAAATGTGATAAATTAAAGACAAACAATAGTGAACATATAAGTAGTGCATTAGAGCATAGTGCATCACACATAAGAAAAGAAATAGTGCATTACAAGTCCTTTAAAATAGGTACATGTCCTTGATCACAAGAGATCTTAATAACTATTACTAGATAGTCCAAGTCCAAATCTAATCTCAATCTCTCCTAATCTCAATCTCTCCCCCTTTGGCATCAAGGCACCAAAAAGGGAAAAATTGAGGGGAATCACTTATCGCTGCCTCCTCCGTCAGTCTCAGTCTGATCTTCATCTTCACTAACTTCAGCATCCACGGGAGCAGGATCTTCCTCTGAGTCCTCGGAGGCGGGCGGTGATCCAACGGGCTCAATCTCAAGCTTTGCACAGATAGACTTGATATTGGCATTGACATACTGTTGATGTTTCTTCCTTGCAAGCTTTTCTTTGCGCTGCCTGTCTTCGATCTTATGGCAGCAGGCAAAGATGGAGGAGAGCACCTTGAGGATGCCACTGGATGATTCTTGGGCAGGTGGAGATCCAAGAGGAGCAGCTGCAGATCTAGTGGCATCATGAGCTTGCTTTGATCTCCTCTCCATTGGTGGAGAGGACGGGGCAGTTGGAGCCGGGGGAAGAGTGTACTCGGTGGGTTTTTGCGGCTTCAACCCCGTATGTTTGACATCCTTGACGAACTCGAGTCCCGTCACTTTCTCAATCATGTACATGATATACGGTGCATATCCACAGGACCTATTGGGGGTGATTGAGATGTTCATGATGTCATTGTAGATATACTCAAAGACATTGAATGGTCTCCTTCTACTAATGACCTTCATGAGAGTCCTCAAGGTCCCTTGTATTGTTCCCGCATCTCCATCCTTCGGAGCTATAGTCTTTCTCAAGACTCTCTTGAGAACCACAAAGAAGGGCTTCAGATATTTGATGCCGGGAGGAACATATGGAATTCTTGTGTCATAGAGAAATTCAAGCTCCTCCTTCTCCAGGGGTTTCAGATTATGAATGACCAGTTCATGATCCAAAGTGTGTTGGAGGTGAAGAATTCTAGCAAATTCATCATAAGTGACACTATACCTTGAACCATGAGTCATCCAAGTAAGGCTGTCTCCATCATCACAAGCAAAGTAGAGAGTGGAGTAAAACTGGGTAATGATTTCATTATTCCAGTCATACTCAAAGGATAGCAGGTCCGTCAGACCGTGCCTCTCTAACGCCTCCACCATCTCACGAAAGGCAGGATACCTCTTTGACTTCAGGTATTCAACATTTAGCCATTGACTCTCTACTACAGGATTTTTCATCTTCATGTACATATGCTCGTAGTAATCTGCATGGAAGTTGCTCCAGAACCTTGGATCAGATCATTGTTTAGGTCGGTCATACACTTGAATCTTCCTGAAATTATCAGCTAGCTCACCCCCTTTTCCAGTGAAATCCTCACTAAAAGGCTGCCTGTTGCGGTGAATAGGGTTTTTCATCTTCAAGGGCCCAAGGGGACCACTAGCAAGTCCCTTCCCTTTATTGAGAACTCTTTTTGGCCCTGACGAGCCATCAGCAGCATCTTTCCTTAGAGGCCTTTTGCCAATGACTTTCCTCTTCTTAGGTAGATTGTCGTCGGAGGGTGGAGAGTGAGCATTGACATCATGTCTCTTCTTCATAACTCTCTCCTTGGTCCTCCTCACTTTCTCGCGTTGAACGTCTTCATCAATGTGAAAAGAGCTGTCATCTGAGCCTGAAGACATGATGCCTGATAAGGAGTTCAAGGCTTAGATGCAGATGGACTCATTATCGACTTCAAATGAGAACGTAGGGGTTCAACTGTCAGAGACCGGACTTGTCCGGTTTCAGAGTGCGGACTTGTCCGGTGGACCGGACTTGTCCGCATCTGTGAGCCGGACTAGTCCGGCCTGACATAGGAACCCTAATGTTTCATTTGAATCAAATCTCCTATCTAAGGACACAAGGGTAGGATAATGGTAGGAATACATCTATTGAGGCAATGTACATCCTTTTGAAATCAAAGAAAACTAGCTAGAAATAGAAAAGTTGAGATTTTGGTTTAAGGGGGGAAATTACACAGATTTGAAGATTCGCGTCGAAGAAGTGGAAATCAGTCCGGATGAATCCAGAGGAGGGAAACCACTCGTCAAGGGGAGAATTGCCCGCGGAGAAAATCTCGGTTTTGAGGGTTCAACCCGAAAATCACTTTGGGGGCTAGGGTTTGGAAGAGGAGAGGGAGAGCAAGTCTAATGAGGGGTGAGGGAGAGGTCTGGTCCGGCCAAGTGCTTCTATATGCGACTGACCGGACTAGTCCGGTCATGGTAGCGGACTAGTCCGGTACCCTTGAGTTAACCTAGTTGTTGTCTGTCCGGACTAGTCCGGTTGGAAATCGGACTAGTCCGTTTCCAACAGACTTGATACATATATAGATAATTAATAGTGATCCAAGGACAATAATTTTGCAAGTAGTCTTGGTGATTATGACCAGTAGGCAATCAGCAATTAAACAATGGTCATAATCCACAATATTTCTTCATTAAAATAGTTTTCTAAGTGGAAAAGGAGAAGAGGAGCATTTTTATAATACAAAGGAACATTTTGAGTTGCCACCAGGTATGCAATGTTTCAAGCCACATTTCGAGAGTCAAGAATGTTCAGCTCATTTCTTAGTTCACAAAACCATTTTCTCATCTAATGATTTGGTAAAAATATCCGCAAGTTGTTTTTCAGTCCTAACATGTGAAATAGCAATGTCACCTTTTAATGAGTGATCTCTAAGAAAGTGATGACGTATGTCTATGTGCTTAGTTCTTGAGTGCTCTACAGGGTTGTGTGCAATTTTTATAGCACTTTCATTATCGCATAGAAGCGGGATATGACTTAGATTGTAGTCGTAGTCCCTAAGAGTCTATCGCATCCAATGTAGTTGCGCACAACAACTACCGGCTGCAACATACTCCGCTTCCGCTGTGGAAAGAGCAATGGAGTTCTACTTTTTAGATAACCAAGAAACTAGGGCCTACCAAGAAATTGACAAGTCCCTGACGTGCTCTTTCTATCGACTTTGCATCCTGCATAGTCGGCGTCGGAATACCCTATCAGGTTAAACTTGGATCCTTTGGGATACCAAAGTCTCAAGTTGGGTGTGTGCACAAGGTACCTTAGGATTCTTTTTACAGCAATTAAGTGACACTCTTTAGGTGCGGCTTGAAACCTTGCACACATGCAAACACTAAGCATAATATCTGGCCTAGATGCACATAAATAAAGTAAGGAGCCAATCATGGACCGATATACCTTTTGGTCCATATTTGGACTGTCTTCATTGAGGTCGAGATGTCCGTTGATGGACATGGATGTCTTGATGGGCTTGGCTTTGTCCATATTGAATTTCTTGAGAATGTCTTGTGTATATTTAGTTTGGCTTATAAATGTACCTTCTCTCAGTTGCTTCACTTGAAATCCCAAGAAGAACTTCAATTCACCCATCATTGACATCTCGAACCTGTCTGTCATTATTTTGCTAAATTCATTCTTCACAGAAGGACTTGTTAGTGGATCCAAAGATAATGTCATCAACATAGATTTTACATACGAATAAATGATCATCAAAATGTTTAGTAAAGAGTGTATAGTCAGCTTTACCAATTTTGAATCCATTTTGAGTCAGAAAATCTCTAAGGCACTCATACCAGGCTCGAGGAGCCTGTTTGAGGCCATAGAGAGCCTTACGCAGTTTATAGACATGGTTGGGATACTCCTGATCTTCGAACCCCGGTGGCTGCTCCACATAGACTTCCTCCTTTATCAGACCATTGAGGAAGGCACTCTTCCTCCTGAGAATAACCTTTGGCCACCAACCTCGCTTTATTTCTTGTCACTACTCCATGTTCATCTTGCTTGTTCCGAAAGACCCATTTGGTTCCAACGATGTTCGCCCTTGGTCTTTCCACCAGCTCCCACACTTCATTTCTTTTGAAGTTGTTCAACTCCTCTTGCATCGCAATCACCCAGTCTGGATCCCTTAAGGCTTCTTCTACCCTGTATGGCTCCAGAAAAGACACAAAAGAATAGTGTTCACAAAAATTTGCAATTTGAGATCTAGTAGTTACTCCCTTAGCAATATCTCCAATGATATTGTTGACAGGATGGTCTCTTTGCACACACTGATGTACTCTTGGATGTGGAATTTGTCTTATGCCGAGCAACCAATCAAGATTTTGGAGACAATGGAACGCCTCACAAGAAATAAAAGAATCTGGATGTGCAAGGTGCAGTGGAAGCATCACCCGGAAGAGGAAGCCACATGGGAGCGAGAAGATGTGCTTAAGGCACAATTTCCGGAATTGTTTTCCTAGGACCACCAATCTCGAGGACGAGATTTCTTTTTAGGGGGGTAGAGCTGTAACACCCCAAAATCCTGTTAAGAGGGGAATTTAAAAATTTTTGGACGTATAGCATGTGGTGCAGAAATTCAAATTTAGTTTGGAATTCAAATTCAAATTCAAACTAGAAAAGAAATGGAAAAAGAAAAAGAAAAACAGAAAACCCGGCCAGTGGGCCGAAACCCACTAGCCGGCTCACCTCACCCCCGCGCCAACCGGCAGCCGCGCACGCCGTTTTCTTCTCACTGACGTGTGGGGCCCGCCATCTTCTTCCTCCTCGCGCGCGCACTCGGCCGACCGGGACTCCTCTCTCCCCCCGAATCAAAACCATCCCGGATACCCGCGTATCCCAGCTGAATTTCGGTTCTGGACGACTCCAGCTTGATCACAACCGAACGCCGCCCTCCCCCGGCTATATAAACACCGGCATCGTCCCGATTTTCACCCGCGATCGGCTGTTTTTCCTCCCGGTGAGAACCGAAGCTCCGATCACTGTTTTCTATCGATCTTTGCTCGGGTTCTCTGATCTAACGCGCCGATCGTGTTCCACCGCCTCCGGGGAATCACGCAGGTGCAGTAAACTCGGGGGTTTGCGCTTCAAACACAGCGCCGACGAGCATCGCCGTGAATTCACCTCGGACCTCATCGCCGACCGCCTTGACTTCCGAATTCAAGAAAAACCCCGAGGTGAGATCCC
Organism: Neostapfia colusana; assembly: GCA_030760725.1. Classification (NCBI taxonomy): domain Eukaryota; kingdom Viridiplantae; phylum Streptophyta; class Magnoliopsida; order Poales; family Poaceae; genus Neostapfia; species Neostapfia colusana. The sequence continues at coordinate 28,101,489 of JASWHV010000011.1, forward strand.
CGACCTCCCCTCTACCGATCCATGCTATGAAATCCCAGTTTTAGGAAGAATTGATGAAGATCCGAAGTTCTCCGGCGAGATCGCCGCCTCCCGCCGCCGCGCGCCGCTGGGCAGCGCCGCCCGCGCTCGGTCAGAGCGACGTGGCCGCTTGTGCGCCGTCTATTTTAAATCGCACGGTAGAATTGAAATCCCCGCGTACCGGTTCGACGTTATAATCTCAGCCGTCTGTTTTAAATCGGACGGTCCACGTCAGCCCCACGTTATAAAGACCGGGAACGCGCTACCCCATGGGGATCTAGTAAAATACGAGCTAGCCCCGGAAACTTCTGATCTAGCCCCTGGAACTTCAGAAATTCATGTAAATTCAATTAAAAATCGGTTTTAGCCCCTGGACTTAATAAAAATTAGCAAAACCCCTCTGTTATGCATAGTTAGGCCCCTGGAAATTCTTAAAATAATAATTAGACTCTGTAGTAGGGTGAACTTACCTTTTTAACCCTATATGATATTCAATTTAGAAATTTGAATGTGGGACTAGGATTTAAATTTAAAAGGAAATACAAACACATTGTAAATTCAAGTTTAAACTCTACTAACACTTGGAAAACTCTAGAATGAACTAAAAATAAATTTTAGGCTGAAATGAAATCTGTTTGGGTGTGTTCATGTTTATTAGTTCTAGGAACACATTTTTAGGTTAGGAAATAATTCTGAAAATTGGTAAAATAAATTTAAATTAGTTCACATAAGAGGAGAAGTTCAAAAATATATTATTTAATATTTTAGATCAGGACCTATTCTGTTTGGATGATATGCCCTACTATTTAATATTAAAACTCACTTTTAGGCATAGAAAGTAAATCTGAAAATATAGGAAAATAGGTATGCATAACTAGAGAATGATAAATGAAGTCTCCAAATCCAAAGATTTCAGTTTGGGATTTGGTAGAGGATCTGAAAATCCATTTGGAGTAGGAAAATACCTTTCATGCATAATTGGTAGCTAAGATGTGTATCAATTGAATATAAGGAATTTGTTCAAATTTGAAATTCATATATAGTGTGCAAACATAAATCTGAATATAAAAGTTAGAAATCATATGCACATGTTTAAAAGTGCATGTAAGCCAAAAATCAACACACATATAGTAACCACAACACTTTGAAATGTGAATGACTTACATAGATGTGAATGTGTGGTTTGTATGAAGTGAAAGCGTGAACTATGTCTTATGGATTGTTGTTTTCTTTTGTTATGTGTGTTGGCATGAATAGAACCTGCCCCATAGCAAGTTCTTCCCTTCCAAGACCAAGACTTTCCATTCTCAGAGCAGCAAGAAGAAGGCAAGTGTCCTTGACCACTTTGATCCTATGCTAGGATATGTAGATAGAATTATTTGCATTGTCAATTGAAATATGAAACCCATGCTAGGAAGTTTCCCTAGAATTGTATTATCTTGTTTCCTTGTAGCTTGGGATTGGGATTTATTTTATCATATCATTTATTGACATGCTTATGCTTAGCCATGCCTAGAATGGGATAATTGGGATATGAGATCATCAGTTTATTTACCATACTCTTGAATGAGATATTCTGAGTTATGTAGAGGTAGGGATCAAGGCAAGTTGGATGATTTGGTTGGTGCTGGGTGCACGAGACTCGGGTTTGTGTTTAGTACTTGCCTGGATCCTAAGGACCGGTTCATGGAGCATGTAACCTGGGTTTACCGTGCCAACCACATGCTGAGATGGGGCAGCTTGGCCAATTAATTAGGTGTATCCCCGGCGTAGTATGGGTGTGTTGGATGGTGCGGGGAATAGGTGTCAGCTGGACTACCATATGAACCGCAAGGCTCAAGAGGGGGCCACTGCAGCGGGGTTGGAGCCTCTTGTATGCTGTTAGGGGTGAAACCTCAGTGGGCCCACGCTCGTCGGGAATCCCTTTGTAAAGGCTTCTTATTGATCTCCTGGCTACACACCTGGGAAGTGTGAATGTGGTTCGTAGCCACTGGCATAATGGAGGTTCTTTTAGTCCACCCGGCAACGGGGGATGAAATCACTACATGTGGGAACAGTGGTGCAAACTCTGCAGAGTGAAAACTGTCATGACAGCCGTGCTCACGGTCAAGAGTGGCTTGGACTTATTCATGATTAGAGGATGATGACTTTGGAAGTTGTGGATGTTAAGCGGTGAGCTTAACATTGGAAATGATGTTATGGTTATTTTATTTTGATGATGGGATGGGAGATTGGGACCATTTCACCTATGTAGTAATGTAGGTGCTTAATAAGCTAAGGTGATAGGTATTAATTGCGTAGTGCTTTAACCATGAGTTCAACCTCTCCTTGCTCTAGCCATGCATGACAAAATTTTCCCACACTTGCTGAGTACCATCGGTACTCAAACTTGCATATTTGTTGGTTTATATTGCTGCTCAGGTCAAGAGAATGATGTGGTGTTTAATGATCAAGACTTCGGACCCGAAGAAGGATTCTAGGTTCATGGAGTCCCCCGGGCAACGCCTGTGACGGAGCGCACAAGAATAATATTCCGCTGCTATTTTATTTACTTGTTATGAACTCATTATCATCCATCGAGGCATATGCTATGTAAGACTTATTTATATTCGACACCTGGCTTGTAATAAATGATGCTTCACTATTTGTCATCACATGCATGAGAAAATGATCCTGGCATACATGTGATATTCACTCGGTTGTTCTTCGGAGAAACCGGGTGTGACAATCGCCTCGTCTTCTGACACCTCCTCATAGCTCTCACCCGCATACAGCTCAAATATTGCAACCGTGAGCACGATGGCTCAGCAAGGCTTAACCGACAACCCTAGGCATGGAACTCTACATGCAAGGATGTGTAAGATAGGAAAAAAGACTTTGCAATAAAGACATGCCTACATGTTGATCCTTACTTTCCGTTTTATAGCAATAGTTTAATGAGCTTTAGGCAGCCCTCACATCGGAAGTCCACAATCAAACAAGAAACGCTTTCCTCCGATGTGGTGATGCCCAAAGCAGAAAGTAAACTTAATCAGCTCTACATCTACAGCAGACATGGTTTCCAAAACATTAATATATCATCACAGCATATTATCATTCATTTTCTTACTTCACTTCTTACTACGTCACAGAACAGTGAACAAGTGGTACTCAAATAACCGCGAGGGACGGTGATTGCAATCAGGAGACACCCGGACAACACGTTGCATACACCCACTTTCAAAAGCGTTATTCCACAGCCCTTCCTACTCTGTTGTATGCAACAACCTTTCAAAGGCAACCCAAATGCCGAACCGGTCCATCCGTAACGGGCAGGAGGTCCCCGCGTGGAGCGTGACTGTGCCCACCGGCAGATTTACACCTTGCTACCCTCAAGCCACTCCTATTTACGGTTGGGTAAGCCTCGACACCCAGGTTAACCAATTACACCGGTTTCCTGCTTATGTCAGTATGGCATCCGGTACTGTTCGATACTTGTTCAGAAGGCCCGCACACGACTCGGTCCTCAGGTGGGAGGACGTCCAAGGGCTCCGGTGCGTCCTCAACTTCGGTCACTAAATGAAATGTAGCAAAATATGTGTATAAGTATTAAGGACTTATAAGAATTGAACTTCTATTCATAGTTACTGCTATTTATATTCCTTAATTGGCTTTGGGATTTTTTATGGTGGATACTAGACTCTCTAAGGATGATCTGAGCAAAATTTGGAGAAATTTCATTGCACAATGTAGTCTCTAAAATTCCTACAAGTACAAGGATTCTCTTAATTTTGAGCCCAAATCAGGAGTTTTGACATAGCTAAAAGTGGAAGATCTGATTAGAGTAAGTCTCCATGGTTCTAACAAAATTTGTTTCACCATTTTTGGAGCTACCAACAGAGAGATATGAATTTTAGAAGTTGTATAGAAGTTCTGAAAAAGTTTCTGTTTAAATTTGAATTTCCAAATAAGGGCTGAACTTTGGAAGGCAATTTGGCCTAACAAATGAACTCCAATGAAGCCCAAATTTTTACTGGATATCAGTAACTATGAAAAGGATTAGCTGCCCAAATTTGGGAATATTTCATAAAGAATTGCTCCTGTAATAAATCCCTAAAGGATTGAAAAAAACAATTCTACAGAAATTCCTGTGCATTTTCATAGCAAGCAATTTATTTATCTGTGAAGTACTCCTCATGAGTATTCCAACAAAATTGGTCTCACCCTTTTTGGAGTTTTCTACACAAAGTTATGTGTCTCCAAAGTTTGAACTGAATTAGGAAAATCTGGAAATGTTTAAATCCTGGCTGTGGGCCCCACCCATGGCACTATCCACTCAGATGATGGCAGCACCGGGACCACGGGGTTATTCCGCGCACAGCCGCACCGGATCCGGTGCAATAGACCGATCCCCGCACGTATACAGAGGCTGACCGGTGGGACATGGCCGTCCTTCGTCTTCCTCGCGCTACCCGCGCCTCCCGCGGCGGCGCACGTCGGCGAGGCTCGCCAGGACAGGGTTCCCATGGTCCGAACTTCCTCAAACTCACCGCCTGTGAGTTCTACACCATGCTGAACACGATGGTGGGGTCGGGAGCCGATGACAACGGCCGGAGCGGTGCTCGCACCAGTGACCCTGTTGAACCTCACTTCGGCGACCTTGTTCTCACTCGACAGTTGGTCTTTCGGGCCAGGGTTTGCTCTAAAAGTACCAGTGTCACATGGATAACATCGACCCATAGCCCACTCTCCAAGAAAACCACCGGAGAGGGGACCTCACCGACGACCCGAGCCCGCAAAACGCCGACGGCGACAAAAACTCGAAGAACTCCTTCAGTCTTTGATGGTTTCTAGCGCCGTTTGAGCGAGAGGGACCGTAGGGATCTATCAAAGCTTCTCCTAGACCAGAATGAGCTCTAGCTACTGCTGCGCGACGAATTTGATCATACCCCGAGAGGTGTCGCTATGAACTAGGGTTCTTAAAACCAAAAATTCTCACTAACCAATTGATCAATTGACATGAGGCTTTCAGCAACACGAACTACGGACAACAACACACCTTTCTTGTTCAGGGAAGGGGCGGTGACACCGGACGTAGCGTGCAGTCCACGGTGATCCGATTGGGGTTCCGCCGGACACCTCCAAACGCTGGCGCCATGTGTGGGTTTGTGTGTAGTACGGGCTAGGAAACTTAGGTGGAAGAACGGTGGAGGCTGGAGCATGCTCTTGCGCTTCTTTTTGCTGCTTGGAGCTCGATCGTCCGAGCTCGGGTGAGGGTGTAAAATCCCCAAAGAAAAGTGGTAGCAAGAATTTTCAGCTCATGTACACTTAGGAAAAATGAGGGGAATTAAAACTTTGAATTTTAACGGTGTAAGTTCAAAGTAAGGATTCAAATCTCCCAAAAGCTTCCAAACATGGAGATCTAGATTCACAACTTGGATCTTCATAGTCCAAATATTCAACCTTCCAAATTTGAGAGGGGGTGGGACCCAGTAGTCAGCCACCCACAGAAGAACTTTCTCTTTACCTTGGTTGCTCACCAGCATGCCAGCTCCTGCAGCGTACTCCCGCTCGAAGCTCCACCGAGCTGCTTGCTGCAGTCTGCTCCCAAAGGCAACTCAGGCGTGGGTTATCCAGAGTTGAAGCAGCCCGATTGAGTTCTTTTCTCCAAGCTACACCGAGGAACCCTCAGCCTCTCAGCGCTCACGAGCAACACACCGTGCGGCCACCCTTGTGCTTGTCATTCAGCAGCCCTCCAGCCCTCCCAGCAGTGGTTGATCGCCCCAGGAGCTGCGCCAGCGACCCCTCAACATGTTCCACCGCTCCTCAGCTCATCCCCGAGCTCCCCTCGCAGTGCCCAACCTATTTTTCATCGGGAGGAAACAGAGCACGTCGCCCCTCACTGCTCCTCGAGTTCCAGCCGCTCCAACGCCTCTTCCGCATGTCCAGCACCTCCCTAAGGTGAACAAAGGTGTGTAGATCATGCTACTGCAGTTCCTTTGCTCTTCCCCGTCGCTGTCTCGCCGGAATTTGAGTTTTGGCGCCGGTACACGTGAAGAACAGCCCCAAACCAAAACTGTAAATTCGTCCAACGTGGTTGATCATCGGTTCTACAATTCAAGCCATAAAAACTAGTGATCCTAGCGCCCTCCCATGGCAAATACCGCAGAAAACCATCCACCACAAGCCCCGGGCAACGAGAAATCACCGGCGGCGGCAAAAACGGGTCGGTCCTCCGGTGAACCCCATGTTCTGGCCATTTGCTGCAAGGTTTAGCCTGCGTTCCATGTTCCCCGATCATTGGCGATGCTTTAGGGCAAGGTAGCTCGCAAGGAGAAGCTTCGGACGTGCCAGAACGCGTTGATGCCGAGCTCCCGAGCCGCCCACCGGTGCCGGCCTGTTTTCGGCCGTTTTCATGCGTGAAAACCTTGCCCGGCAGCTGCGCCATGTTCCCAGGAGCATGTAGGGCGAAACCGGAGCTAATTTGGTGGCGAAATGAGGGAGAACGAGCCATGCCACGATTTGAGCTGGTGTGCACGCGCGTCTCTGGCGGGAGGTTGAAGAAGGACCTGACGAGTGGGCCCCCCTGATAAGTCTCTGTGTAGGTTTTAAACAGAGAGCTATCACAGTTTGAAAAATTCATAACTTTGTTTAGACAACTCAAAAAAGGGTGAGACCAATTTTGTTTGAATCCTTAGGAGGAGTACTTCACACAGAAACAAATTGCATGCTATGAAAATGCCCAGGAATTTCTGTAGAATTGTTCTTACTAAATCCTTTAGGGATTTATTACAGGAGCAATTCTTTATGAAATATTCCCAAATTTGGGCAGCTAGTCCTTTTCATAGTGCCTGACCTCTAGTAAAAATTTTAGGATTTTTTGAGCTTATTTATAGGGCTTAGTCAGTAGGTTATCTCAGGATTAAATAAATTAGCTAAAAATCATAGAATTGATTTCCAGAAAAATGGTTCAAACTTCATACCTCCATAACTTTCTGTAGGGATGTCCAAAATTTGTGAAACAAATTTTGTTGGATTTCTCTCAGTCAGTACTTTGCAGAAATGCAAAGAAGTTGATCTAAAGATCTCTATTTCTCCAAGATTCATCAAAGTTAAGTCTTTGGGAATTTAGTCCAGAATATCTCTGTTATGGAATTTCTTCAAATTTGGCCAGGAAGTTCCTCATGACATTACAGATCTCCAGTAAAAATTTGAGCTTCATTGGAGTTCATTTGCTAGGTCAAATTACCTTCCAAAGTTCAGCCTTTATTTGGAAATTCAAATTTAAACAGAAACTTTTCAGAACTCCTGTCCAACTTCAAAAATTCATATCTCTCTGATGGTAGCTTAAAAAATGGTGAAACAAATTTTGTTAGAACCATGGAGACTTACCCTAATCAGATCTTCCACTATTAGCTATGTCAAAGCTCCTGAATTGGGCTCAAAATTCAGAGAAGCATTGTACTTGTAGGAATTTTAAAGACTACATTGTGCAATGACATGTCTCCAAATTTGGCTCAAATCATCCTTAGAGGGTCTAGTATCTACTGTAAAAATCCCAAATCCAATTAAGGATCCTAAATAGCAATAGCTATGAATAGTAGTTCAATTCTTATAAATCCTTAATACTTATACATCTATTTTGCTACATTTCATTTAGTGACCGAAGTTGAGAACGCACCGGAGCCTTTGGACGTCCTGCCACCTGAAGTTGACTTTCCATCTAACTCGCAACCAGGCAAGCCCCGGTTTGCACTTAAGTACCTTTTATAAAGCTTTTCATTTGTATCACTTATGTCTAGGTTGAAATGTATGCATTAGAGTTAGGGTGATTGAAACCCCACTTGCATAGCCTTTTAAATTCTGTAAAGGGTTGGGTAGTTTACAAACTCGACGAGTAGAGAATGCCATGCTAATGTTTAGGTTCTCGGTAGAAGTTGAGTGGATGGAAGCTACTCGCGAGATAGTATTTATCACACGGAATGAGAAGAGGTAGAAAATGGCTTGATTTATGAAAATGAGACCCAGCGGGGGGGATAGGATGCAGTGAGCAGAGGTCTCACTTGCTTAGCCCTGTTGGTGTCGGTTGAGGACGGTCCATGTGCGGCCCTGCTGGACAAGTATCAAACAGTACCGGATGCATACTGGCATATGGGAACCAGGAAACCGATGTAATTGGTTAACCTGGGTGCCGAGGCTTACCCAACTGTAAATAGTAGTGGGTTGAGGGCAGCAAGGTGTAAATCTGCCGATGGGCACAGCCACGCTCCACGCGGGGACCTCGTGCCCGTTACGGATGGACCGGTTCGGCATTTGGATTGCCTTTGAAAGGTTGTCGCATACAACAGAGTAGGAAGGGGTGTGGAATCACGCTTCTGAAAGTGGGTGTATGTGACGTGTTATCCGGGTGTGTCTTGATTGCAATCACCATCCCTCGCGGTTATTTGAGTACCCGCTTGTTCACTGCGCTGTGACGTAGTAAGAAGTGAAATAAGCCAACTGAATATGTTGTATTGAACTATTAATGCCTTGAAACCTTGTATGCTGTAGTTATAGAGCTAATTATGTTTATATTCCACTTTGGGCATCACCACATCGGAGGAAAGCGTTTCTTGTTTGATTGTGGACTTCCGATATGAGGGCTGCCTAAGGCTCATTAAACTGTTGCTATAAAACTGAAAGTAAGGATCAACATGTAGGCGTGTCTTTATTGCAAAGTCCTTTTTCCTATCTTACACATCCTTGCATGTAGAGTTTCATGCCTAGGGTTGACGGTTAAGACTTGCTGAGCCTTCGTGCTCACGGTTGAAATATTTGAGCTGTGTGCAGGTGAGAGTTATGAGGAAGGTTCCAAGGACGAGGCGATGCCCCCGTCGGGGTACATGGCCGATCTGGAGCCCTGCACGCCGCCATGATCTCCGGTTAAGTGCTGCTAGTTTCTAGCGTCCCCGGGCTGGACGGCTGCACTTTTGCATAGTTAGCATGAGAGGCTACTAATGTACATTACTTCCGCTGTATAGTTATATTTTGTAAAACACTTCCGCTGTTTTATATCAAATAAAAAGTTGTATGTTGTTCTTTACTCTTTTCGCATGTGATGTTGGGTGCCGCATCGTACGGCACCACCCTATGCGATCCTGGAGTGGGTGAACCACGGGGTGGTCCTCACAGACGTGGTATCAGAGCCGCATTGGGAATAGCACATTCGAAAAGAGCCTATTTTGAAAATTTAGAAGTAGTCGAGTGAGGATTAGTCATTAAGCCCGTATAAGGTCTATGATAGTAGTAGATATTATGGTGGAAAAGCTAACATACTTGTTATACATTCTGTAACGACGCTCCGACGTCAGGTAAGAGGTAAGGTACGCCACCGCAGGCGGATCAATTGTGGTAACTCGCCATACGAGTAATGGTATGGAAGGTTATACCATGGTTTGGCACGGTAGTTAATATGAGTCTCTGAACGTCTCCATGGTTCTGGGAGCATATGAAAACGCTGATCTCCAGCGTGCTTTAGGCAAAAGTGAGAATACCCCATCGTGTGGTAAGCAACATGATAGTATGTAACTCTTGAACGTTCAATGTTCAAAGGGCCATACGCAGCGCTAGCCATCGGCGTGCCTCAACGGTCATGAGGCAGTAGGTGGTATCCGTTGGGTTGATAAAATTCCCAACCGTGACGACCCGTTCGCGCTCTACTCGGGTTCCCCGTCGTGTGGTGTGAAAACACGACCATGTACCTTGAGACGTGGCTTGACTCAAGGACGATCCATATGGCAATGATACGGACCATATGTTTTTACTATGATATGCAACTGCCTGAAATGTCAAAAACCCTTGTGTGCAAAATTATTGTGTGTTCTTCTGCAGGTATACTGACCACGTTAGTGCATGACGTGTAGAAACCGTTTGTGAGTGACGTCTTTAGTTCCACCATTTGACACGTATAAGCCGGAATACCGGTGTAGGATTTTTCTTTGGTGAGGAAACGTAGTACCGACTGCATAAAAGTTTATTTTCAAAGAAAAGAGTCAAAATGAAGTTTAGGAATCCATTTAGGGGTTAGTAAACTCCTATATTGAACTAAGAGTCAATTGGGAGTATAGATTTAGTCTCAAAAACTTAGGAATAATCTCCCCTGTTTTCGGCAGAATTTTTTTCTGAACTTGAACAGGGCATAACATAAGATTGGTTGAACCAATGGAGGTGTGGGATACCATTATGGAAAGGTTTTGAAGTCCTCTACAACGTTTCTGTAGAGCTCCAGAACAAAATCTCCCTCCAATGGGATGAAAATCTCAGATGAGTAGGCACTGTCCAGAAACAGGGCAGACCAAAATGCTCTCTGAAAATTTTCTGTATTTCAACCACAACTTCCTGTAGAAAAATTTCTAAGGGTCAAGTAAGACACAGTTGGAAAGTTCAGGAAATGTGCTACAACTTTGTTGTTGAACATTAGTCCAGATTTTGCCTCTATAGAGGTCAAAACTGTTGAATTGTCCGGACTGGTCAGCTGGACCAGAAGCTGGACAGTGAGCACTATGTTGAAGTGTTTCCACCAAAACACTTAGTTTCACCGTTCGACATCCAGTGGCTGTTGTAAAACAGCGAGTTGGAGTCGAAAAGTTTTTGGATTCCACGTATCATTTCGAGCGAGTACATGTTTGGGTCCAGTACAATAGCGAGGAATTACGCATGCTAACACACTTAACATCCCGTGGTGACCCCGATGGTCGAAATAAACTTTTAACCCATAAAGTTCAGTAATTTGGAACTCGATCGTGTGAGACGGTCTAGGGATGTATATGTTGCATAAAGTTTATACTTTATCCATATGTGTGATTGTTATGCGCATTGTTTATCCCATTCTCGCATTACTATTGTATAGACTGGATGAAATAAACCAACATGTGCTGATCGTTTAAATGATGTGAATGCAGAATGGTGCGTACAAGGTCTACGAAAGAGGAGGGAGGTCCGAGTCAAGTTCGTGGTGATGAGTCTCCACCTCCGGAGCAGACTACGATGCAGCAGCAACCACCTCCTCCGCCGCCAGAACTTCCAAGAAGTCTTGCGGAGGTTCTCTCCGCAGTGCTCGGCTCGCGCGACGAGCAAACCGAGTTGCTGCGGATGCTAGTCCAGCAAAATGCGTCCCATCAGGGAGGGCGCCAAGACAATGGGCAACGCCAGCCCCAACAAAGTTCGTATTCAGAATTCATGGCGACCCATCCACCGGTCTTCACGGAGGCCGAGGAACCTTTGGAGGCGGACAGCTTTATCCGCACTCTGGAGGCGAAGTTCGGGCTGCTACGGTGCACCGAACATCAGAAGGCGCTGTATGCAGCGCAACAGCTTCAAGGAGAAGCCGGTACCTGGTGGGCGAACTACACCGCCTCCTTACCGGCTGGCCATGCCGTCACATGGATGGAGTTCCGGGAGGCGTTCCGCGCCTATCACATACCTCCCGGTGTGATGGAAATGAAGCTCCAGGAGTTCCTGGCGTTACGGCAAGGTGAGAGGAGTGCTCATGAGTACTCCAGGTTATTCAACCGGCTGGCGCAGTATGCGCCAGGATTTGTGGGGACGGAAGACAATAAGCGCAGTGCTTTCTTCCAGGGCCTGAATTCAAAGATGAAGGTCCATCTCGCCCAAAGCAATCGCGGCACATTCAACGACCTCGTTAATGCCACGATTATACAAGAGAATGCTCAGCGCGAGCGCGGTTCTGATAAGAGGAAAGGCAGCACGCTGACGAGCAGCAGTGGTGGGACGCCACAGAAATACCGCGTGGTGTATTGCTCACCATCCGGTCAGAGGTGGCAGCCACCGGCGCGACCGCCTCAGTTTCGCGGTCGGCAATATAATGCGCCGGGCTTTCGACCGACGTATCCATCACAGCAACAGCAGCAGCAAAGTATGGTCCCGTGTGCGGCTCAGTTTCAACAGCGTGCACCGGGATTCCGTCCTCAAGTTAGCAGGACCCCGACACCTTACACGTGCTACACGTGTGGCCGTGTTGGGCATATTTCAAGAGACTGCCCCGAGCCGGGTGCAGCACCGTATCAGGGTGCTATTCAGCCCCGCAACCAGCCCAAGAAACCAGCACCAAAACCCGGCAACGTCCACCACTTAGCTATCGAAGACGTGCCGGAAGGCGAACCCTTCCTCGCGGGTACGTTCTCTTACCTAGATCATCCCATAGTCATACTTTTTGACTCCGGTGCCACGCATAATTTCATAAGTCAGTCTTATGTTATTAAGTATCAACTGCCTATCATTCCCACAAATAATTCATATTTGATATGTTCTCCGGGTGGGAAAATAACAGCTAATAGAATGGTCTATAGAGCACCATTACAGTTGGGTGGGAATCTATATACGACTTCTCTGATCATGTTAGAGAGTCAAAAACTTGATGTAATTTTAGGAATGTCATGGCTACATCGCCATGGTGCTGTTCTTGACATCATTCCACGTGTGGTTCGTTTAAACTCTCCACTTCATGAACCACATGTTATTATTCTTGACTATTCGGTTCAAGAAACCCCAGCCACATATAACACGGAAGCCACAAAACTTGAGAATATTCGTGTGGTCCGTTAATACCCGGATGTCTTTCTGGATGATCTTGCATGCCACCCGAAAGAAATGTCGAGTTCATGATTGAACTTGTACCTGGAACGACGCCGATATCACGGAGACCGTACAAGATGGCTCCGAATGAGCTGGCTGAATTGAAGGAGCAGCTCAATGACTTAATGAAGAAGGGTTTCATTCTACCGAGTTCCTCACCATCGGGATGCTCGTCGCTGTTTGTGAAGAAAAAGGATGAAACCTTGAGGTTGTGTGTGGACTACCAACCTCTCAACGCCGTCACCATCAAGAATAAATATCCACTGCCCCGCATCGATATTCTCTTCGATCAACTTGTGGGAGTGAGTGTATTTTCGAAGATGGATCTTCGCTCCGGATATCATCAAATTAAAATCTGAGCGGAAGATATTCCGAAGACGGCCTTCTCGACGAGATATGGGTTGTATGAATACCTCGTCATGTCCTTTGGTCTCACCAACCCCCCGGCACATTTCATGTATCTCATGAACTCAGTGTTCATGCTGGAGTTGGACAAGTTTGTGGTGGTGTTTATAGACGACATCTTGGCTTACTCCAAGTCTAAAGAAGAACACACCAAACACTTGCATATCGTACTTCAACGATTAAGAGACCATAAGCTTTATGCCAAGTTCAGCAAGTGCGAGTTTTGGATCAGCCAAGTGCCATTCCTTGGTCACATTATTTCTGCAGAAGGTATTGCAGTTGATCCAAGCAAAATCAAACAAGTGCTGAAATGGAAATCCCCCACATCAGTCCATGAGGTCAGAAGTTTCCTCGGGTTAGCAGGATATATCGGAGATTCATACCAAATTTCTCCAAGCTTGCTAAGCCGATGACTGAACTGTTGAAGAAGGGGATCAAATATGTTTGGAGCTCAGCTTGCGAAGAAGCTTTCCAAGCATTAGTGAAGCATCTTACAACAGCCCCGGTGTTAGCTCAACCGGATACAACCAAGCCCTTTGACGTATATTGTGATGCGTCTGGCATCGGGCTTGGCTGTGTATTGATGCAAGGAGGCAGAGTGATCGCCTATGGCTCACGTCAACTCCGTAACCACGAGCAGCACTATCCAACTCATGATCTTGAGCTCACTGCTGTGGTGTTGGCCTTGAAAATGTGGAGGCACTATTTACTCGGGAACTTAGTGCACCTCTACACCGACCGCAAAATTCTGAAATATATATTCACTCAAAAGGAGTTGAATATGCGGCAATGGAGATGGCTGGAACTGATCAAAGACTATGAGATCGAGATTCACTACCATCCCGGAAAGGCAAACGTGGTTGCCGATGCCTTAAGCCGCAAATCCCATGTCAACAGTCTGTCCATCACCCCATTTGAAGAGGAGCCAAGTATGTACTTGACTCCATATGGGGCGTTATATAATCTTGCTCTCATCCCAACCATAAGAGTGGAGATTATGGAAACTCAGAAGAAGGACATGGGAATGTCGCACATTCGGAGAAGGATGGAGAATGGCGAAATGAAGTGCTTCTGAAGAGATGAACAGGACACTCTATGGTTTAAAGACCGTATAGTGGTATCCCGTGACATGAAGCTTCGGAAGAAAATCTTGGACAAGGCTCATTTGTCCAAGTATTCTATTCATCCGGGCAGCAACAAGATGTACCAAGATCTGAAAACAAGGTTTTGGTGGACATGGATGAAAAGAGAAATCGCAAAGTACGTATCCGAGTGTGATACGTGTCGGCGGGTGAAGGCCGACCATATGCGTAAAGCCGGACAGCTGCAACCATTGAATATTCCTGTGTGGAAGTGGGAGGATATTAGCATGGACTTCATTGTTGGTTTACCTCTCACGTCTCACAAACATGACTCGATTTGGGTGATAGTCGATCGACTAACCAAGTCGGCTCATTTTATCCCCGTACATACAAAGTATGTGGCCAAGCAATATGCGGAGCTGTACATTGCAAGGATCTTGTGTTTGCACGGTGTTCCCCGCTCCATTATCTCAGATCGCGGTGCGCTGTTCGTCTCTCGGTTTTGGGAACAGCTGCACGCATCATTGGGGACCAAACTGATCCGAAGCTCCGCGTATCACCCGCAGACGGATGGTCAAACTGAACGGGTGAATCAAGTGCTCGAAGACATGCTACGCGCTTGTGCCATCCACCACAGCAAGAATTGGGACGATCATTTGCCGTTGGCGGAGTTTTCTTACAACAATGGCTATCAAGCTAGCATCAAGATGGCACCATATGAAGCTCTCTACGGCCGGAAATGCCGCACACCTCTCAACTGGTGCGAGTCCGGCGAGCGAGTTATCTACGGCATTGAACTTGTGAATGAGGCTGAAGAACGAGTGCGAGTAATACAAGCCAATCTTAAGGCTGCTCAATCTCTTCAGAAGAGCTATGCGGATAAAAGACGCCGCCCCCTCCACTTTGACATCGGAGACCATGTTTATGTTCGTGTGTCTCCGATGAAGGGAGTTCACCGTTTCGGAGTGAAGGGTAAGCTTGTGCCATGGTTCATTGGTCCGTTCACCGTCATTGAAAGATGCGGACCCATGGCCTATTGCTTGGATTTACCGGCGTCACTCGCTGGTGTTCACAACGTCTTCCACATCTCTCAGCTGAGGAAGTGTCTCAAATCCTCCGCTGAAATCCGCACAGAAGACATAGAAGTTCTTCAACCGGACCTCACATACACGGAGTACCCAATCCGGATTATCGATGAAAAGACTCGTGCCACAAGAAACCGGACCTTATGTTTCTACAGGGTCTTTTGGAGCAACCATACCGCTAATGAAGCGACATGGGAAGGCGAGGACTATCTACGAACCAATTATCCGGACTTGCTATCATCATATACCCGGTAAAGTTTCCTCACTTTGCATTTCCTTTGGAATCTCAGGACAAGATTCTTTTTAAGGGGGGAGGGATGTAAAATCCCCAAAGAAAAGTGGTAGCAAGAATTTTGAGCTCATGTACACTTAGGAAAAATGAGGGGAATTAAAACTTTGAATTTTAACGGTGTAAGTTCAAAGTAAGGATTCAAATCTCCCAAAAGCTTCCAAACATGGAGATCTAGATTCACAACTTGGATCTTCATAGTCCAAATATTCAACCTTCCAAATTTCAGCTCATTTGGAGGAGTTTTAATATTTGTTTGGGATTAAAAGAAGGAGCCCTCCAATCTGAATTTCAAATTCAGTTTCAAATGCCAATTACTCCAATTTGCAGATTTGGTTCCACAAATATGTTCTCCACCTTTGAATGAGCAGCCATGCCAAAAATTGGAAATTGTGGAGCTGGTTTGCTATATTTTTGATGCAATACAAAGTGGAGAATTCAAACTCCTTTTCAAATTCAAATGATCAAACCCCATTCAAATTCTACACCAGAATTCAAACCATTTGAATTCAGCAAATTCAAACTTAACTTTGAGGTGAAGTAAAGCATTCAATTTGGTGTAACTGTGGTGAAAATATCAGTAGAAAAGTTAATTAAATTGAGAGGGGGTGGGACCCACTAGTCAGCCACCCACAGAAGAACTTTCTGTTTACCTCGGTTGCTCACCAGCATGCCAGCTCCTGCAGCGTACTCCCGCTCGAAGCTCCACCGAGCTGCTTGCTGCAGCGTGCTCCCGAAGGCAACTCAGGCGTGGGTTATCCAGAGTTGAAGCAGCCCGATTGAGTTCTTTTCTCCACGCTACACCGAGGAACCCTCAGCCTCTCAGCGCTCACGAGCAACACACCGTGCGGCCACCCCTGTGCTTGTCATTCAGCAGCCCTCCAGCCCTCCCAGCAGTGGTTGATCGCCCCAGGAGCTGCGCCAGCGACCCCTCAACGTGTTCCACCGCTCCTCAGCTCATCCCCGAGCTCCCCTCGCAGTGCCCAACCTGTTTTTCATCGGGAGGAAACAGAGCACGTCGCCCCTCACTGCTCCTCGAGTTCCAGCCGCTCCAACGCCTCTTCCGCATGTCCAGCACCTCCCTAAGGTGAACCAAGGTGTGTAGATCATGCTACCGCAGTCCCCTTGCCCTTCCCCATCGCTGTCTCGCCGGAATTTGAGTTTTGGCGCCAGTACACGTGAAGAACAGCCCCAAATCAAAACTGTAAATTCGTCCAACGTGGTTGATCATTGGTTCTACAATTCAAGCCACAGAAACTAGTGATCCTAGCGCCTCCCATGCCAAATAACGCAGCAAACCATCCACCACATGCCCCGGACGACGAGAAATCACCGGCGGCGGCAAAAATGGGTCGGTCCTCCGGTGAACCCATGTTCCGGCCATTTGCTGCAAGGTTTAGCCTGCGTTCCATGTTCCCCGATCATTGGCGATGCTTTAGGGCAAGGTAGCTCGCCAGAAGAAGCTTCGGACGTGCCAGAACGCGTTGATGCCAAGCTCCCGAGCCGCCCCACCAGTGCCGGCTTGTTTTCGGCCGTTTTCATGCGTGGAAACCTTGCCCGGCAGCTGCGCCATGTTCCCAGGAGCATGTAGGGCGAAACCAGAGCTAATTTGGTGGCGAAATGAGGGAGAACGAGCCATGCCACGATTTGAGCTAGTGTGCACGCGCGTCTCTGGCGGGAGGTTGAAGAAGGACCTGACGAGTGGGCCCCCCTGTTAAGTCTCTGTGTAGGTTTTAAACAGAGAGCTATCACAATTTGAAAAATTCATAACTTTGTGTAGACAACTCGAAAAAGGGTGAGACCAATTTAGTTTGAATCCTTAGGAGACCAATTTTGACACGGTCGACGGCGCCGAACCTCAACCGAGGCCGCGGCATGTTGCCGGGCTATTTCTGGTCACCCCCAGCCCGACCTGACACCACCGGCGTGTTCCTCGACGTGGAAAACCCCCTGGCGGCGAGTTTCAGACTATGGGAGGTCCGGCAGCGGCAAGCCGGCGAGCTCTGGGTCTGCTCCGGCGAGGTCGGCGGCGCGGGCGCGAGAGAACGGCGGGAGGAAGACGTAGTCGGCTGGCCCACATGTCAGCGGCTGAAGAATTTAAATCGGGATCGGGTGTGGCCGGGATCGGCTGTGCTGGTGCGTAAATACCCTGTGAGCGCCGGTGTGCCGGACACCTCCGCGCTCAACACGTGTCCCGCGGGCCCCCCGAGAGTTTAAACTTTTCCCCCGATTTTCAAATTTCTTCCAAACTTCAAATCCTCATAACTTTGGCTAGAAAGCTCCAAATCAAGCGAACCAAATTTTGTTGGATTCATCTCTTTGAGCACTTTCCAAAAAATCAATTTTCACTTCATGAAAACACTTATTTACCCAGAATTAATTCCTCAAAAGTTAAACTGTTAGGAATTTTAACTGGAGAATCCTTTGGAGGAAAATCCTGAGATTTTGCTGGGTTGTTCACCAAAATATCCCTGAACTACCATAAAAATTTCAGACCCATTTGAGCTCATTTGATCCACCTAATGGTGTGATTAGTGAAACAGTTCCAGAGAAAATAGAAAATGTTCAGAAACATTTTCAGAATTTTCTCTGAAATTGTTTAGCTCATATCTTTAGCTAGAAAATTTCAAATTAAGTGAGACCAACTCCATTAGAACCCTCTGAAAATCTAGTTCTCAGAATGTCATAGTTTGTTCCATGAAAATCCTTAGAACACCCTAAAAGCCATCAATTAAGGTCAAGTACATAATTAATATTGGAGGGCTCAAATGAGCTTTGCTGCAACTAAAGCTTGACCAAGTCTCTGTTTAGTTTGTAACCAAGCCACAGTAAAAGTTTCACAGTCATTGGGCTTGTCTAGTAAGAGTTATAGACTTCACAAGATTAAAAGTAAATAAACTGCATTTAAATTAATACATGTATTGCTTCTATCTTGTAGTCCCTAAGGTTGAGGAGGAACCCGAAGTCCTAGACTTCGTTAATCCGGAGGAACAGCTAGCCTACGACCAAGAGCAGGAAGGCAAACTCCGGTTTCCATTAACCTTTTACAAATTTTTATTGTTTTGCGCACTTACTTGGTTATTATGATTCCTTGCTTTAGAGTCTTGTTTGGAAACCCAATTGCATAGCCAAGAAGACCATGGGTTGGGTTTAGGATTGCAAACCCCGTTAGCTACTGCACTGCTAAGGTAGAGTAGGATTCGCTACAAGTCGAGTAGTTGGAACTACTCGTGAGCATAGGCTAGAGGCACTCGACTCGGGTAGAGATAGCACATGAAACACATGGTAAGAAAATGAGACCAAGCGGAGGGTAAGGGCAGCAGGACTTTGGGGCCTGTGTGCTATAGCTCCGCTTGTGTCGATTGAGGACCGAGCCGTGTGCAGGCCTGTTGAACAAGCTAGAACAGTACCGAAGACCTACCGGCTATAAGGGAACCGGGAAACTGATGTAACTCGGGTAGCTGGGTGTTGAGGCATAGCTGGTCGTTCAGAGGGTAGGTTGAGAGCTCGAGGTGTAAATCGGCTGGCGGCACTGAGATGCGCGTGCAGAGACCTCTTGCTCGGGACGATTGGACCGGTTCAACATTTGGCTAACGGGTGAAAGGTAGTTTCGTACGGCGTCCGTGATGGTTGTTGTAGGCAACATCGAGTACGGGCGTACGTGATGGGTTGTTCAGGTAACCCTGCAGGTGTAAATCGATTATAATCACCGTCCCTCGCGGTCAGTGAGTACCACTTGTTCACTGTACCGTGACGTAGAATGAACAGGCTAGTTACATGTTAAAATGCTGCTGATTGAAAGATGGACTTTGCTTGTTAATGGTTTCTTGTAGTTAGAGCTAACTAAAGTTCCTTTCAAATTTGGGCAAAGTACATGAGAGAAATGCGTTTCTTGTTTGATTGCGGCTCTCTCATGTGCCTTAGCGTAAGGTTCTCCACAACCTGCTGCTAAAATTTGAAAATAAGGTTTCACTAATTAGGCGAGTCCTTGCAAATGATTTTTACCTCATGTAACCTATCAACCCTCACGTAGTAGTTCCATGTTTAGGTGAGACGGGTCAGACTTGCTGAGCCTTCGTGGTCACTGCTTGTGTTTGAAACTTTTGCAGGGTTCTATGAGGAAGGGACTCCCGAAGAGGAGACGGAACCCCAGGAGGGGAACCCCGTCGAGTGGGAGTCGTGCACGCCGCAGAGTTAGTGTGCGTGTGTGCTAGCAAGGACACGCTCAAGGGCTGAACGTGCACCTGATGCTTACTCTACGCCCGTGAGTGTAGACTGAACTTATTTTGATGTAAACATGTTCATAAACTTGTTTATGTAATAAAAATTCGCTTCCGCTTTGTACCTTTGACGTGTGTTATCCGGTGCTGTGCAACGCAGCACCCCTCAGCGTGATCCTGGCTCGACAAGACCGTGGGGTCGTGTCAGCGCTGGTATCAGAGCTCGCTTGAGGTTTAACGCGCTACAAAGGTCATCTTTTTCTAAAAAAATCCAGTGAGGAACGAGTTAGTAGCCCGTATAAGGATGTTATTAGCATATAGAAAGTGGCATACTAACCTATTTGTTTATGTCGGAAAATTGTATATCTCGGGACGGTTATGTCTTGGGGGGTACACGTAAGCGCTGTCCACCAGTGCGCACAAGCTGAAGGGTGGAGCCCCACGGGTGGCAGGTAACCCGACCCGCTTTGATATCCTATACGACTCTTCATGTCGTTTGGGGAATTCAAGCAACGTCTTTCCCTGGCGTGCGTGGTGCAACTTGGGAGACCCCGTAACGTGGTCTGAAACGTGAACATGTAACTCAAGGCGTGTTTGGCTTGAGAACATCCGGGCGAGTGATGACGGCCGGGTGTACGAACTGTATGGATTCCGGGCTCGGTGTGCAGCCGAGTCTGACGATTGTTTGGGTTTCTGCAGGTAGCCTGACCACGAAACGGTAGACATGTAGCATCCGTGTGCGAGTGACATTTAGTGCCACTGAAATAACGAAGCCGACTAAGTCCGGTATAGGTTTTTCCTTTGTGAGGATGTAGTACCGACATAATCTGCTGACGCATCGACGTCACACCCAACTAAATGAACAACTTCATTTAAAACTTGAAGGTTTTGATCTAAAGTAGTAAAACTTGATGTAACTCCTTCCCTTGAACAAGATATTCAAAGTTAACAAGTTTTCAACTTATAGGTTGTTAAGGACAGAGCACTCTGTTTTCAGCTGAATCAAGGCTGAAGTTAATCAGAGGTTAGAAGTTGAGTTCTTTCGAGGTTGGGGTCGTATGATACATTTCTGGAAAGCTTTGGAAGAGCTTTACGACACTTCTGTTGAGGTCCAGAGGTGTTTCATCCCTTAACCACTCCAAAAATGCAGTAGAGTTGAAACTGTCCAGAAAACAGGACAGAGTAAAGACTCTCTGTAAACTCTCTGTAAATTAAGCAGAACTTCCTGCTTAAAAATCCAAAAATAGAAAATGAGGTAGTTCTGGAAATCTTATGAGATGGGTTACAACTTTGTAACAGAAAGTTTTGTCAGATTTGTGTAGAATTAACTGGAATTCTTTGATCAAATCAGTACCTAAAGCAGGGAGGTGCTGTCCAATTTTCCCCAGAAATTCTGTCAACTTTGACGTCTCATAACTTTTGAACCAGGACAGATATTAGGCCAAGCAAATACTTTCTGGAAAGCTATTGAAGTTAGCTTTAACTTTCATGTTGAGTTTCAGAATTGGTTTTGCTTTCAACATGGCCTAAATTAGGTTGAAATGGAAACTGGTCAGGGCTGTCATGGGAACAGCAGATCAGCAGTCAAATTTGTTTAAAATTTGAACTATGTTTCCAAGTTTTATGGGTTCAATGAAATGTCTTATGTTATAACTCAGAGGTTTACTGTTTAAATAAATATTTGACATTTCTCAAATATATTTTTACAGATGACAGCAGATAAGCAATTGGAGAACGGGTGGGTGGTGTCCCACTGTTCTCACCGTAGCGGCTACCCGGAAGCATTGTGGCAAATGCTCCAATATTTCGGGTACAACCAGATGCCGCAGTACTTCTCCAAGGAATAAGGCGAAGAGGGGAACAAGACGTGGACGATCCATGTCGAAGTCCCTGCAGGACCTACGCCACCTGGTTGGGTGCCGTTCACAGTCACGGTGAGAGGAAGACAACCGGAAGGGATGTGACAAGTGGCAGCCCGTGACACCATGTCACATTTCTGCCAACTACACGTGCACGGTATGGAGGGCACTCCATACGCGCTCATTCCGGTGGAGGGACGGGCTCAGCATGTGTGGGAAGAGAGGTACCTGGAGGCAACGGACCCGAGTTGCCCAAGGTACAACCCCGCGGAGGCAAACCTTAGCCTCCAGATGAGGGCGGGAAACACCGTGATGGACAGCCAAGCTGTTCATACAGAGCATCTCGCCACAAAACTCAAGGAGAGCACGAGCCGTGGAGACCATTTCGAGAGTGCTCACAGCGCACTCCGCAATGTGCTCCTTCCGATGATCAAGCGACTGAATGAACAACATAATCAGTTGCATCGTCTGAAGAAGGCGAAGAGAAAAAGCCGTGTCGACATCGCGGCGTTGCAAGAACTGGTACAGAATCTGACCCAGCAGAACGAGGAACTTACTCAAGAGCGGGACGACGCTATTGAGGAAGGGTAAGGCTGGGAAGAAGATTACAACCAGGCTATGGACGAGGTGCATGCTTTGCAGGACCTCGTACCTCCGGTATTGGGCATACCGGTGGTCTTGGGTCTTCCAGCAATGGGAGAACCCGGAATGGGAGAAGAGGTGGTAGATCCAGAGCTACCAGCAGAGGTACCGGAGGAGGACGACCCACAGGAGGTCGAGTTCTACTCCGAGTAGGGGGTTACAGTTGCCATGTAGGGCAGCTAGGGTAGTGTAGCCCAAATTTTGTAATCGGTGACATGTCGTGTAGACAGTAGCATATGTATAGGTAGTGACGACATGAGCACGACTTCTCGGAGACCCGAGAATAATGTATCTTGTATAAAGTTTATGCTTTATCAATATATGTGAATATTGTGCAAATTAATCATGTGTCACTTCAATACCTACTGTTACATATGGAATTTTAAGTAAGACATGTGCTAATGGCTGCTGTTTTGAATTTCAGAATGACGCGTACTCGTGCCAACCCGGATGTTGGGGGTACTAGCCAAGGGGGAGAGACCTCCCAACAGCCTCCCGAGGACTCCTCGGGGCAGCAACAGCAGCAACAGCAACAGCAAACACCGCCACTGCCAACGGTTACATTGGCCGACATCGTCGTGGCAATGGCGGGTTCACATCAGCAGCACACGGAGTTGCTGCAAACTCTAATTGCGAATAGGTCTCGCCCAGACAGACGTCAAGACCGTGAGGAGCGACAACAGAGCTCCAACTCCGACTTCCTGGCGACTCATCCCCCTGTATTCTCAAGGGCGGATGAACCTCTTGACGCGGACAACTGGCTCCGCGCAATAGAGATGAAGTTCGGGCTGCTCCAGATAAGTGAGCAGCACAAGACTCAGTTCGCGGTCCAGCAGCTCCAAGGATCCGCGAGCGCGTGGTGGGCCAACTTCTGTGCTTCACAACCCACCGATCGAGTGATGACCTGGACGGAGTTTCGGATGGCCTTCAGTGCCTATCATATACCGCCAGGTTTGATGAAGAGGAAGACGCAGGAATTCTTACACCTGCAACAAGGGAGCCGGAACACGCTGGAATACTCCAGGGCGTTCAACGATCTCGCGCTCTACGCGTCGTATCACGCAGATACTGACGAGAAGCGGCGGGACCACTTTTACCAGGGGCTTAACCCGTTCCTGAAGGACAAGTTGGCGATGTTCAATCGCGGCAGCCTCAACGACATAATTGATGCTGCGATTGTTCAGGAGGACTCCGGCAAGGAGTTTGCGGCGGCAGAGCGAAAGCGAAGCGCGCCGCAAAGCAGCGGAGAAGAAGGCGGTCCTTCTCAGAAGTTTTGGATGGTGAATCGCCCACCATCAGGTCCACGCTGGCAGCCACCACAGCGGTCGATGCCGTTCCGCAGTCGGCCGTACTCGTCACCGGCATTCTGGCCGGCACTGCCAGTACCACCTCCACAACAACAGCAGCAGCGGGCGATGCCGCGTGCGTATGCACCTCAGCAGCGCATGCCGGGCTTTCGTCCGCCGAGCACCACACCAACAGCGGCCACATGTTACAAGTGTGGTCGTCCAGGACACTTCGCGAGCAGTTGCACGGAGAGGCAAGGCGGCGGAGTGGCACCGCAGTTTCCGGGGAGGAATCAACCCCGGAACCCTACTAATGCGCGGCGGGCAAACCCTAGGCCCGGCACCGTCCACCAGCTTGCCATAGCGGACGTGCCTGAGGGTGAGCCAATCCTTGCGGGTATGTTCCAACTCCACCAGCATCCCGCTATAGTATTGTTTGATTCAGGCGCCACGCATAGCTTCATTAGCCAAGCTTTCATTGATAAATATAGCTTGCAAATACTACCCACCGATAGTCCTTATGTGATTTGTTCACCGGGTGGGAAAATTTCAGCAAGCATGATGGTCCCAAAAGCGCCATTGTGCTTAGAGGGTAGAGTCTACCCTACGTCTCTCATAATCTTAGAGGGACAAAAGGTCGATGTCATCTTAGGGATGTCGTGGTTAACCCGCCACGGCGCTGTTTTAGACACCGTCCTCCAAGTTGTGCACTTGAACTCAGAAGTGCACGAGTCTCACTCCTTATTTCTGGACAGTCCAGAAATAAAACATCCAAGTGTCTATCAAGCCACAACCATCAGATTGGAAGATATTCCAGTGGTCCGAGAGTTCCCTGACGTATTCCCGGATGATTTGCCGGGGATGCCGCCCGATAGAGAGGTGGAGTTCAAGATTGAACTCGCACCGGGAACCATACCGATATCCCGAAGGCCGTACAAGATGGCGCCCAAGGAGTTGGCTGAACTGAAGACACAGCTCACGGACCTTCTGGAGAAGGGTTTTATTAGGCCGAGCTCCTCGCCATGGGGCTGTTCTGTATTATTTGTCAAAATGAAGGATGAGCCGTTGCGGCTTTGCGTGGACTATCGTCCATTAAATGCCGTAACCATCAAGAACAAGTATCCGTTGCCACGG
Source organism: Neostapfia colusana (assembly GCA_030760725.1). Lineage (NCBI taxonomy): Eukaryota > Viridiplantae > Streptophyta > Magnoliopsida > Poales > Poaceae > Neostapfia > Neostapfia colusana. The sequence continues at coordinate 28,126,121 of JASWHV010000011.1, forward strand.
ATTGACATGTTGTTTTATCAGTTGGTCGAAGCAAAGATCTTCTCCATAATGGATTTAAGATCCGGGTACCATCAGACTAAGATAAGGGCTGAGGACATTCCAAAGACAGCTTTCTCGACAAGGTACGGACTTTATGAGTACCTGGTCATGTCCTTCGGCCTCACCAATGCTCCAGCTCACTTCATGTACTTGATGAACTCGGTATTCATGCCAGAGCTGGACAAGTTTGTCATGGTCTTCATCGACGACATCCTGGTATATTCCAAGTCGGAGGAAGATCACAAGAAGCATCTGCGTATAGTCTTGCAACGGCTGCGGGATCACAAGCTATACGCGAAATTCAGCAAATGCGAGTTCTGGATATCGCAAGTGCCTTTCCTCGGGCATATCATCTCAGCGGAAGGTATCACTGTAGACCCGAGCAAGATCACTCAAGTGCTGAATTGGAAATCCCCGAGAACTGTTCACGAGGTACGGAGTTTCCTCGGACTCGTGGGATATTATCGGAGGTTCATTCCGAACTTCTCGAAGATTGCCAAGCCTATGACGGAACTGTTGAAGAAGGCTACCAAATATGTTTTGAGTCCAGCGTGTGAAGCAGCATTCAAGGCTTTAGTCAAGCACCTAACATCAGCACCGGTTTTGGCGCAGCAAGACACAACAAAGCCGTTCGATGTGTACTGCGATGCATCCGGCTGAGGAAGTGTCTCAAGCTATCAACTACCGTTCAGCTGGAAGATATTGAAGAACTGCAACCGGATCTCACCTATCGGGAGGAACCGGTACTGATTATCGATGAAAAGGCCTGAACCACACGCAACCGTACGTTGTGGTTCTACAAGGTTCTATGGAGTAATCACTCCATGGACGAAGCGACATGGGAGAGCGAAGAATTTCTTCGCGCTTACTACCCCGACTTTTTCACGTCGCAGATCCGGTAATTTTCCATCGTCCTCTCTCTCATTTTCACCTTATAATCTCGGGACGAGATTCTTTTAAGAGGGGAGGAATGTAAGGGCCTCAGTTTTTGACACATGATTGAAGTGTTCATCCCCACACCACACACCTCATTTGAGGAAAGATGATGAACACAAATGAAGAGCAAGTAACCACCATCAACATGCTCATTAGAGAACCAACTCACACATTGCAAAAGTGGTATTTTCCACATGTGATATAGAAAGGCTGGACATATGAAAACTCCTACACATTGCTAAGGATGTCCATGCCAAGTTTCACTCAAATTCAAAACCTTTTTGAGGTCATTTTGGGTATAGCTAGGAAGAGGGCAGTTTGAAACCATATTCAAATTCAAACTGTTTTTATCCCATAATTCAAAAGTGGGAGGCATATTCTTACTCAGCACATTTTTGTGAGCCCACACACCAATTTTCACTCCATTTGGGGTTGATCTTGACATGAGCTAAGTGGGACAAATTCAAACTTTATTTGAATTCAAAACTGAACTTGTGCTGAAATTCATTCAAACCAAACCCAATTTGAACTTTGATCAATTCAAATGGCTCATGGGTGGATAACATGAATTACCAGGGGTATTATAGGGCTCAGTGTTTACAACAGTGATTAGGAGTAAATTTCAGAGGTTAAAATGGGAAGTGGGACCCACATGTCAGCCTCTACTTCAAATCAAACCGACTGAGACTTTCTCACTCGGTTAACCGAGCCGCCGCTGCGATCGCCACCGAGGGAAGCCGCCGCGCCAGCAGCTGCTTGGTCATGCGCGGGCGTGAGGCGGTGCAGAGCATTCTTAAGGCACCTTTCCCCCTCCTCGGCCAAGGCATCGCCCGTTTCTTCCCCGCAACAACTCAGCGCCGGCAGAAACTTTCCGCAGCTCGGAATCGATCGGAGAGCGCCGATCACAGCTTCCTCCGTCCCCTCCAGAGCCACGGCAAGGTACTAGAGACCTTCCTCCGTCTTCCCCGCTGCTAGATTTCAGTTGAAACCGATTGATATCGGCTGTGCCGAAAGATCAATTTGGTGACTTAGAACCGCCGCACCTCGGGCTCCAGTGGACAGCCCAGCCAGGGCGTTGTCACACCCGAACCAAGGCACCTTTGGACGCGCTGGTGACCGGTGCTGCTCACCCCCGAGCCACAGCCCGAGTGTTTGCTCACCGGCGGCAAATTTCCAGTTTTCCCCTTTCTGTGTGCAGAACGACCTTCGGGTGCGATTCCGTCAAATTCGTGCTCTAGAAAGGATTAGAGGGCCTCAATCCGCTCTCACACAAACTAGACACGGTAACACACAAGTTGTTTTCACAACCCTTGGCCGGAGAACCTCTGTACCCGGCATAATTCGAGGTTTACCAACGGCGGAACAAACGAGAGGCATCGGGTGCACGGTGAGGACCTACTTCGGGCCTTCCCCGAGCTGCCTCGAGCTCATGTCAACCTTCCCTGAGGTCCACTGATGCTTCCCGACCGGTTCCTCGAGTAGTTGAGGTGCTAGGGAAGTCAGCCGCATGGCCGAAGTCTTTCTGAGGTGGCGGCTCGTCGCCGACCGTGCACCGGCCATTGTCATGAGCAGCTGACCCCAGAATCCTGTTCCCAGAGTGAAAGTAAGCAGGGGCAGCCAAAATCGTGAAGTTTGGAGCTGTATAGAAGCCAGCAGCGAGCTCTCCGGCGAGGTCCCTCGGCGGTGGAGCGCGGGCGTCGCGAGGTTGAAGAAAGGGGTGGACCCCAGCTGTCAGCGGCCGATATTTTGAATCGGGATCGGGCTGCGGCTAGGATCGGGTGTGATGGCGCGCAAAATCCTTGTGGGCTGTGGTGTGCTGTCGCCTCGGCGTGCGACGCGTGTCCCCGGGGCCCACGCGCGAGTTTAAACTTTTCCCCGATTTTCAGATTTCCTTCAAACTTCAAATCCTCATAACATTGGCTAGAAAGCTCCAAATCGAGTGAACCAAACTTTGCGGGATTCAGATCTCTGAGTACTTTCCAGCAAATCAAGTTTCACTTCATGAAATTCCTTATTTCTCCAGAATTAATTCCTCAAAGTTTAAACTGGTTGGAATTTTAACTGGAGAATCCTTTGGTGGAAAATCCTGAAATTTTGCTGCGATGTTCACCAACATATCCCTGAACTACCATAAAAATTTCAGATCCATTTGAGCTCATTTGATCCACCTAATGGTGTGATTAGTGAAACTGTTCTAGAGAAAATAGAAAATGTTCAGAAACATTTTCAGAATTTTCTCTGAAATTGTTTAGCTCATATCTTTGGTTAGGAACCTTCAAATTAAGTGATACCAACTCCATTAGTACCCTCTGAAAATCTAGTTTTCAGAAAGTCATAGTTTGTTTCATGAAAACCCTTAGAACACCCTAAAAGCCTTCAATAAAGGTCAAGTACATGATTATTTGTGGAGGGCTCAAATGAGCTTTACTGCAACTGAAACTTGACCAAGTCTGTGCCTAGGTTGTAACCAAGACACAGTAAAAGTTTCGCAGTCATTGGGTCTGTCTAGTGAGAGTTATAGACTTCACAACTTCAAACTCAATACAAATGCATTTAAATTTACACATATGTTTCTTCTATCATGTAGTCGCTAAGGTCGAGGAGGAACCCGAAGTCCTAGACTTTGTTACTCTGGAGGAGCAGCTAGCATACGACCAAGAGCAGCAAGGCAAGCTCCGGCTTGCATTAACCTTTTACAAGTTTTTATTGTTTTGAGCACATACTTGATTACTTTATTCTTTGCATTAGAGTCTTGTTTGGAAACCCAACTGCATAGCCAAGAAAACCATGGGATGGGTTTAGGATTGCAAAACCCCGTTAGCTACTGCAATGCTAAGATAGTGTAGGATTCGGTACAAGTCGAGTAGTTGGAACTACTCGCGAGCATAGGCTAGAGGCACTCGACTCGGGTAGAGATAGCACATGATTCATATGGCAAGAAAGATGAGACCGAGCGGAGATTAAGGGCAGCAGGAATTTGGGGCCTGTGTGCTATAGCTCCGCTTGTGTCGATTGAGGACCGAGCCGTGTGCGGGCCTGTTGAACAAGCTAGAACAGTACCGAAGACCTACCGGCTATATGGGAACCGGGAAACTGATGTAACTCGGGTAGCTGGGTATTGAGGCATTGCCCGTCGTTCAGAGGGTAGGTTGAGAGCTTGAGGTGTAAATCGGCTGGCGGCACGGAGATGCGCGTGCAGAGACCTCTTGCTCGGGACGATGGGACCGGTTCAATATTTGGCTGACGGGCGAAAGGTGGTTGCGTACGGCGTCCGTGATGGTTGTTGTAGGCAACATCGAGTACGGGCGTACGTGACGGGTTGTTCGGGTAACCCTGCAGGTGTAAATCGATTATAATCGCCGCCCCTCGCGGTCAGTGAGTACCACTTGTTCACTGCACCGTGACGTAGAAAGAACAGGCTAGTTACATGTTAAAATGTTGTTGAGTGAAAGATGGACTTGATTGCTAATGAATTGCTGTAGTTTAGAGCTAACTAAAGTTCTTTTAAACTTTGGGCAAAGTACATGAGAGAAATGCATTTCTTGTTTGATTGCGGCTCTCTCATGTGCCTTAGCGTAAGGTTCTCCACAACCTGCTGCTAAAACGTGAAAGTAAGGTTCTACTAATTAGGCGAGTCCTTGCAAATGATTTTTACCTCATGTAACCCAATACCCCTCATGTAGAAGTTCCATGTTTAGGTGAGACGGGTCAGACTTGCTGAGCCTTCGTGCTCACTGCTTATGTTTGAAGCTTTTGCAGGGTTCTATGAGGAAGGGACTCCCGAAGAGGAGACGGAACCCCAGGAGGGGAACCCCGTCGAGTGGGAGTCGTGCACGCCGCAGGGTTAGTGTGCGTGTGTGCTAGCAAGGACACGTTCAAGGGCTGAACGTGGACTTGATGCGTAGTCTACGCCCGTGAGTGTAGACTGGACTTATTTTGATGTAAACATGTTCATAAACTTGTTTATGTAATAAAATTTCGCTTCCGCTTTGTACCTTTGACGTGTGTTATCCGGTGCTGTGCAACGCAGCACCCCTCAGCGTGATCCTGGCTCGACAAGACCGTGGGGTCGTGTCAAACTAACTCACCCTAGTGGCACAAGAGTGAAGTTCATAACTGTACAAAACCCTAGGAGGGACCTTAAACTCAATCAAGTTGAGGTGGAAGTGGAAGAGATCAGATTATCAGGGAATATCCAGACGTTTTTCCGGAGGAGTTGCCAGGTATGCCTCCCGATTGTGAAGTGGAATTCACGATTGAGCTAGTGCCTGGAACAGCTCCAATATACAAGAGGCCTTATCAGATGGACTCCAAACAGCTGGATGAACTCAAGGAGCATATAAGAGAATTGACGGAGAAGGGGTATATTCGTCCTAGTCCTCACCATGGGGAGCTCCAGTGATATTTGTGCCCAAGAAGGACGGGACCCAAAGGTTATGCGTAGACTACCGTGTGTTGAACGAAGTAACCATCAAGAACAAGTACCCATTACCCCACATTGAAGATTTATTTGATCAGTTGAGGGGAGCTTGTGTGTTCTCAAAATTTGATCTCAGGTCGGGATACCACCAACTTAAGAAAAGGCAAACCGACATTCCAAAGACAGCTTTCGTATCTCGGTATGGGCTGTATGAATACACCGTCATGCCGTTCAGCCTAACTAATGCCCCGGCATATTTCATGTATCTCATGAACAAGGTATTCATGGAATATCTGGACAAATTTGTGGTGGTTTTCATTGATGACATTCTCGTCTTCTCCAAAGATGAAGAAGAACATGAGGGACATTTAAGATTGGTGTTGCAAAAGCTGATTGAACACCAATTATATGCCAAGTTGAGCAAGTGTGAGTTTTGGCTGAAGAGAGTTCCCTTCTTAGGACATATAATCTCGGAGGGAGGAATCTCCGTAGATCCCGCCAAGATCGAGGATTTACAGAAGTGGAAGACCCCTGAGAATGTCGGGGAAGTTCGAAGCTTCTTAGGATTGGCTGGGTATTATCGACGGTTTATTGAGGGTTTCTCCAAGATCTCAAGACCCCTCACCAAATTGTTAGAGAAGGGAGTCACATTCACATGGACACCGCAGTGTGAGATGAGTTTTCAAGAATTGAAGAAAAGATTGACAACAGCCCCAGTGCTAGTTATGCCGGATATGCAGAAGAATTTTTCGGTGTACTACGATGCATCTGGACACGGGTTGGGATGTGTTCTCATGCAAGAGGGGCATATCGTGGCCTACGCGTCCCGACAGCTCCGAAAACACGAGAAGAACTATCCTACACATGACCTAGAGCTAGCCACAGTGATACACGCATTGAAGATTTGGCGGCATTACATGATGGGGAAGAGGACAGAGATATATACGGATCATAAGACCTTAAAGTATTTTTTTACACAGCCAGATCTCAACCTCAGACAAAGGAGATGGTTAGAGCTAATCAACGACTTAGATGTGGGCATCAACTATCATCCTGGGAAAGCAAACATCGTGGCAGATGCTTTAAGCCGGAAGGTGCAGGTCAATAGGATGAGCTTAAAGGACTTGCCTACAGAATTGAAGGAAGAGGTTGTAAAACACAATCTATGTCTGGTGAATAGTGGTGAGGCCATCGCTATGGAAGTGGACTCCTCATTAGAGCAAGACATACGCAATGGTCAGAAGAATGATGAGAAGATACAAGAAATCAGAGAACTCATCAAGGATAATAAAGCCCCCGGGTTCAGAGAGGATGAACAAGGTACGGTGTGGCATGGGAAAAGAATCTGTGTGCTTGAGGTAAAGGAGATCCGTGAATTGATTTTGAAGGAGGCTCATGATTCCGACTAGTCCATTCATCCTAGAAGTACGAAGACGTACCATGACTTCAAGAGCAGATATTGGTGGTATGGCATGAAGCGAGATGTCGCGGAAACATGTTGCCCTATGTGACACATGTCAGTTTGTGAAAGCAGAACATCAACGACCCACGGGACTATTGCAACCACTCAAAGTGCCTGAATGGAAATGGGAAGAAATAGGTATGGACTTCATAGTGGGACTACCCAGGACCCAATCGGGATATGATTCGATATGGGTCATCATCAACAGGCTAACCAAGGTAGCTCATTTCATCCCCGTGAAAGAAAGCTACAGCGGATCCAAATTGGCGGAATTGTACATGTCAAGGATCGTGTGTTTCCATGGAGTGCCAAAGAAGATAGTGTCGGACCGAGGGACACAATTCACCTCAAGGTTCTGGCAGAAGTTACATGAAACCATGGGAACTCACCTAAATTTTAGTTCTGCCTATCACCCCTAGACTGACGGGCAGACGGAAAGAACCAATCAGATTCTTGAGGATATGCTGAGAGCATGTGCGCTCAAGAACAATAGGAGTTGGGATAAGAACTTACCGTATGCGGAGTTCTCCTATAACAACAGCTATCAGGCTAGTATGAAGATGTCACCATTTGAGACGTTGTATGGAAGGAAGTGCAGGACTCCACTAATTTGGAACCAAACAGGGGAAAGTAAAGTGTTTGGGCCCGAAGTACTACAAGAAGCCGAGACAAAAGTGAGGGAAGTCCGCAACAACTTGAGGATAGCACAGACCCGACAAAAGAGATATACCGATGTACGGAGAAGAGAGCTCGTTTTCAACGTGGGAGACTATGTTTATCTCAAGGTGTCACCTATCCGGGGACTTCGTCGGTTCAAGGTGAAAGGGAAATTATCACCTCGATACATCGGACCCTTTCAAATTCTGGAGAGGAAAGGCGAAGTGGCATATCAACTAGAACTACCGGCTCGCCTATCGGATGTGCACGATGTATTCCATGTGTCACAGCTCAAGAAATGTCTAAAATGCCTGAAGAGATGTTACCCATGAATGAGGTTGGCGTACGAGAGGATCTGTCTTATGCCGAGCAACTGGTCATGGTTTTGGAGACAATGGAACGCCTCAAAAGAAATAAAAGAATCCGGATGTGTAAGGTGCAGTGGAAGCATCACTCGGAAGCGGAAGCCGCATGGGAGAGAGAAGACGAGCTTAAGGCACTGTTTCCTGAATTGTTTTCCTAGAACCACCAATCTCGAGGGCGAGATTTCTTTTAAGGGGGGTAGAGATGTAACACCCCAAAACCAGCTAAAAGGGGAATTTAAAAATTTTTGGACGTATTGCATGTGGCGCAGAAATTAAAATTCAAACTGGAATTCGAATTCAAATCAAAACAGAAAAAGAAAAGGAAAAAAAAAGAAAAAGAAAACCCCAACCGGCCAGTGGGCCGAAACCCGCCAGCCGGCCCAACTCCCCGGCTCAAACCCAAACCCGCGCCCCTCTCTCCCTCTCACTGACACGCGGGGCCCGTGTATCATCCCTCTCGTCCCGCGCGCCCCAACTGACCGTCCTCTCTCGCACCAGAATCCAAACCAACCTCCGCCACCTCTCCTCGTGCAATTAACGCAAGGAAACTCGCCGAATTCCCCAGCGCCGCTCCACCTTTCTCTCCGGTGAGAACCGAAACTTCTATCACCGTTTTCCTTTGATTCTTGATCGTACTTCCTGATCTAACGCGCTGATCATGTTCCACCGCCTCCGGGGAGTCATGCAGGTGAAGAAAATCCTTTGTTTTGCACTCTAGATGGAGCTCCGGCGAGCACCGCCGCGTTTTCATCTCGGACCTCGCCGCCGACCACCTTCCAGGGCCTCCGAGCTCAAGAAAAAGCCCGAGGTGAGATCCCCGACCTCCCCTCTACCGTTCTATGCCAAGAAATCCAAGTTTTAGGTAGTATAGACGAAAACCTGAAGATCTCTAGCAAGATCGCCGCCCCGGCCGCCGCGCGCCGCCGGACAGCGCCGCCAGCGCACGGCCAGGGCGACGTGGCCCCTTGAGGGCCGTCTATTTTAAATCGCACGGTGGAAATAAAACCGACGCGTACCGTTTCGTCGATCTAATCTGAGCCGTCTGTTTTAAATCGGACTGTCCATGTCAGCCCCGCATTATAAAGGCTGGGATTCTTACGTGCTACCCCCTGGGGATCTCGGAAAACACGAGCTAGCCCCGGAAACTTCTGATCTAGCCCCTGGACTTCCAGAAATTCATGTAAATTCATTTAAAAATCACTTTTAACCCCTGGACTTAATAAAAATTAGGAAAACCCTTCTGTTATGTGTAGTTAGACCCCTGGAAATTTAGGAAACAGTAAATTAGAACCTGCAGTAGGGTGGATTTACCTTTTTGACCCTATATGATATTAAATTCAGAAATTTGAATATGTGAATAGGATTTAAATTTAAAAGGTAAGGAAAACACATGTGTAAATTCAAATTTAAACTCTCCTAGCACATGGAAAACTTTAGAATGAGTTAAAAATAGATTTTAGGCTGAAATGAAATCTGCCTAAGTGTTGCTCATTTTTATTTTCTCTAGAGGCACATTTTAGGCTAGGAAATAATTCAAAAAACTAGTAAAATGAATTTAATTTGTTCCACATCAGAGAGGAAGTTCAAAAATATATTATTGAACATTTTAGATCAGAACCTATCCTGTTTAGATGATGTGTCTTACTATTTTCATAATAAAGTTCACTTTTAGGCATAGAAAATAAATATGAAAATATAGGAAAATAAGTATGCATAATTAGAAAAGGATAAATGAGTTCTCCAAATCCAAAAGCTTCAATTTAGGGTTTTGTAGAAGATCTGAAAACCTATTTGGAGTAGGAATTACCTTTCATGGAAACTTGGTAGCTAAGAAGTGTATTAATTAAATATAAGGAATTTGTTCAAATTGGAAATTCATATATAGTGTGCAAACAGAAATCAGAATACAAAAGTTAGAAATTATATGCATATGTTTAAAAGTGCATGTAGGCCAAAAATCAACACATGTAGAGTAACCACAACACTTAGAAATGTGAATGACTTTCATAGGTATGTATGTGTGGTTTGCATGAAGTGAAAGTGTGAACTATGTCTTATGGATTGTTGTTTTCTTTTGCTGTGTGTATTGGCATGAGTAGAACCTGCCCCAGAGCAAGTTCTCCCTTCCAAGACTAAGACTTTCCATTCCCAGAGCAGCAGGAAGAAGGCAAGTGTCCTTGACCACTTTGATCCTATGCTAGGGTGTGTAGATAGAATTATTTGCATTGTTAATTGAAATATGAAACCCATGCTAGGAAGTTTCACTAGAATTGCATTACCTTGTTTCCTTGTAGCTTGGGTTGGGATTTATTTTATCATGTCATTTATTTATATGCTTATGCTTAGCCATGCTTAGAATGGGAAAATTGGGATATGAGATCATCAATTTATTTACCTTACTCTTGAATGAGATATTATGAGTTATGTAGAGGTAGGGATCGAGGCAAGTTGGGTGATTTGGTTGGTGCTGGGTGCACAAGACTCGGGTTTGTGTTTAGTACTTGCCTGGGTCCTAAGGGCTGGTTCATGGAGCATGTAACCTGGCTTTACCGTGCCAACCACATGCTGAGATGGGGCAGCTTGGCCAATTAATTAGGTGTATACCGGGCGTAGTATTGGTGTGTTGGATGGTGCGGGGAATAGGTGTCAGCTGGACTACCATATGAACCGCAAGGCTCAAGAGGGGGCCACTGCAGCGGGGTTGGAGCCTCTTGTATGAAGTTAGGGGTGAAACCTCAGTGGGCCCATGCTCGTCGGGAATCCCTTTGTAAAGGCTTCGTAGTGATCTTCTGGCTACACACCTGGGAAGTTTGAACGTGTTTCGCGGCCACTGGCATAATGGAGGTTCTTTTAGTCCACCCGGCAACGGGGGATGAAATCACTACATGTGGGTACAGTGGTGCAAACTCTCCAGAGTCAAAACTGTCATGACAGCCGTGATCACTGTCAAGAGCGGCTTGGACTTATTCATGATTAGAGGATGATGGATTGGGAAGTTGTGGATGTTAAGCGGGAACCTTAACATTGGAGATGAGACTATGTTTACTTGATAATGATGATGGGTTGAGGGATTGGGATCCATTTCACCTGTGTAGTAATGTAGGTGCTTAGTAAGCTAAGGTGATAGGTAATAATTGCGTAGTGCTTTAACCATGAGTTCAACCTCTCCTTGCTCTAGCCATGCATGACATAACTTTCCCACACTTGCTGAGTACCCACGGTACTCAAACTTCCTTTTCTGTTGGTTTATATTGCTGCTCAGGTCAAGAGAATGATGTGGTGTTTAATGACCAAAACTTTGGTCCCGAGGAAGGATTCTAGGTTCACGGAGCCCCCGGGCAAGGCCTGTGACGGAGCCCACAAGATTTATATTCCGCTGCTGTTTTATTTACATGTCATGAACTTATTATCGTCCATCGAGACGTATGCTATGTAAGACTTATTTATATTCAACCCCTAGCTTGTAATAAATTATGCTTCACTATTTGTCATCACATGTATAAGAGAATGATCCTGGCATACATGTGGTATTCACTCGGTTGTTCTTCGGAGAAACCGGGTGTGACATCGACCGCAATCCCCGGCCTCCAGCGCTCGGCCGCCGCGAACCCTCGCCGGAGAGATCGCCGGTGGCCTCTGCCGTGTGCCAAACTCCATGATCTTGGCCGCCTCTGCCTAACTCCGTACGGGGAACACGATGCTGGGCTCAGCTCGTCATGACGCTCGCCGGAACATGGCCGGTGACGAGTGACGACTTCGGAAGGACTTCGGCCACATCGGCCGGGCTTCCTAGCCTCTCAAACAATCGAGCAAAAGGTAGTAAAGGATCAGTGGACCCTAGGAAGGGTCGACATGAGCTCCACGGAGCTCGGAAATGGCCGTGCTGGGCTGTCACCGTGCGACCTAGGTCAGAAACCGGGAATTCTCATAAAACTCGAAGAACAGTGCTACACCCAATGGTTCTTCGAAGTTTCAGATCCTATGGGCTCGCACGGACGCCTAGAAGTGTTTCTCTACTTAAGAGGATGACTGGTGCGGTGTGTATCCCGAATTTTGTGAATCGGTCCGGGTATCCCTTTTGTACACCGTAGCGAAATCATGAAATTCCGGCGTGGTTAACTTATGTCACGCCGCCGGGTCTTGCGGTAATGAAAGAAGGATTGAAGACGAACCTATTTGCTATTCACGGCTCGGTGAAAGGTGGGCTGTGGTGGCCGGACGGGTCGTTCCCGTGACGGCGGCTTGGGTTGAACCGAGGAATGGAAGAACGTCGCGGTGGAGCTCGAGGAGGGTTGATCAGGGTCTGAACCGGTGCAAGGACGTCAAGGAAGACTTGGCGCACTCGGTTATGGTCTCAGATCACCGTGACAACCACAGGTTCGGCCGGGCGACGATGGACCAAAAGCTCGGACGAGCAGCGAGGTGTTTCGAGGTTCCTGTGTGAGAAGACATCGGAACAGCGGCGAGAGGCAGCGGGGATTGCTCGGGTGCGTAGATAAGGGGCCAGCGAGGCGGTTCAGTGGCCGGGGCGGCAAGCAGCTGCTGTCCTTGCCGTTTTCTCGCTATGGCGGCAGCTTGGTCAGGCGCAAGAAACCGAGATCAAGTCTTCAGTCGGTTAAACTGTTTAGTGAGGCTGACATGTGGGTCCCACTTGGGTTTTAACCTCTGAAATTGAATTTTCCCCACTGCTCTAAACAGTAGAGACCCAAATAACCTTGGTCATTTGAATTATCTACCCTCTGGTCATTTGAATTAGATAGAATTCAAATTGGGAAGTGTTTGAATATAATTTCAGCACATATGCAGTTTGAAATTCAAATGGAGTTTGAATTTTCTAAACTTAGCTCATGTCAAGATCAACTCCAAATGGGGTGAAAATTGGTGTGTGAGCTCACAAAAATGTGGTGAGTAAGAATATGCCTCCTACTTTTGAAGTCATGGGATAAAAGTAGTTTGAATTTGAATTTGAGTTCAAACTACCCTCTTTTTTAGATATACCCAAAAAGACTTCCAAAAAGGTTTTGGATTTAGGTGAAACTTGGCATGAGCATTCCTAGCAAGGTGTAGGAGTTTTTCATATGCCCAGCCCCTATATGATGCATGTGGGAAATGCCACTTTTGCATTTTGTGAGTTTCTTCTCTAATTATCATGTTGATAGTGTTTACTTGCTCTTCCAATGTATTCATAAAGTTTCCTCAAATGTGGGTTGTGTGTGGTGTGATGAACACTTTGGATGTGTGCAAAAACTTAGGCCCTTATAATTCCTAACCACAACCCCATCCTCACTTTGTTTATTTTTAAACACCCATTTAGTTCTGATTTGAGTGTGACCTTGAGGTGGAGGTACAAGTTTCCAAACATTATTTCTTTCAAAATTTTATAACTCTTCTTGCATGGCAATAGTCCAAGATTCATTAGTGAGTGCGTGTGATATATCTTTGGGTTCAAAATAAGCAACAAATGCAGAATGAGCGTGAGAGTTTGGAACACAAAACCTGGACCGTGTGACTCGTTCGTGCAAGCTTCCAATCTTTTGTTGTGGAGGATGACTATCGAGGACCCGGAGTGGAGTAGACAATTCACAAGCTCCTTCTTATTCATGTTCATCACAAATTGAAGAACTTGTGACTTGAGGACGATCTGGACCAGCAATGGTGGTTGTCGGTGCTGGTTGTGATCAAAATCAGGAGCTGGAACAATGTCATTAGCTCCTGAATTTTCAGGCAGCAGCATCACTTCTTCATCTTCTTTGATAAAAATACTCCCCCTGCGGATATGGGTCTGGTCCTGCAATATTAGAGCTAGTACCTGGGCCAGCCTCATCAAAAGAAACCTCAGAAGTCTCCACAATTTTGTTAGTTTCATGTAAAAGCACATGTTAGCCTCTAGTATGAGATGGGTAACCAAGAAACATGCCATCAACGGATCTAGGTTTGAATTTATCAAGATTACCATGTTTCTAAACAAAGCATTTGCAACCAAAGACCCGAAAGTGTGTGACACTAGGCCTATGTCCAAACCTAAGTTCATATGGTGTTTTACCTAGCTTAGCACGTAAGAAAACACTATTTGAGACATAACAAGCAGTTGCAATTGCATCAGCCTAAAATTTTCTAGGAGTTTGATATTCATCAACCATAGTCCTAGTCATCTCAACTAAGGTTCTGTTCTTTCTCTCTACAACACTGTTTTGTTGAGATACATATGGTGAAGAAAATTGATGATCTGTTCCATTTTCAACACAAAAGTGATCAAACGATTGATTTTTAAATTCGGTTCCGTTATCACTTCTAATTGCTTTTATAGATCCTGGGTGATCAATTGATAATATAAGAAATAAGGTTCTAAAGTGACTAAAAGTTTCATTCTTAGATGCCATAAAATAAACCCAATAGTATCTAGAATAGTACTCAACAATCACAAGAACATAACATTTAGCTCTGAAGGATTGAACATGTGAAGGTCCTATGGTGTCACGGTGCAAAAGTTGACCTGGTTCAGTTGTCATGGTCATTGTGAGAGGAGTATGTGAACCTGAAACCATCTTAGCATGTCTACAAGAAGAGCACACAATTTCTTTGTCCCCTTTAAGCTTAGGCAGCCCACGTATGCGATCAAGAGCACTAACACGTGTGAGATGATCAAATCCTACGTGACCAAGTCTACGATGCCAAAAATATAAGTCTTTTGAATCAATAGAAACTAGGCATCTATGCTTAGAGAATGACATATCAAAATCAGCTTTAAAAACTCTTCCAAACTGAGACATATTAAAAATGAGCTCACTATTTTAATCTACAACCTTGCAACAATTTTTAGTGAAAATAATTTCCAAACTTTCATCTAGCAATTGTGAAATAGAAAGCAAGTTGTATTTCAAATTTTTAACAAGTGCCACATCTTTTAAAGTGTAGTGATTATTTACTCTAACCGAACCCTTAGCAATTATAGGAGTTGAAGAATTATCGGCAAAAGTAACATTTTCTACATGTGACACAAAAGAGAGAGAGGAGAACCATTCTTTGTTACCAGTCATGTGGCGTGAGCATCCTGAATCCACAATACAAATGTTCTCCTTCCTAAAGCGTGTAACCTACATAGAAGTACAATACGTCGATGACTTAATACTGGGGTTAGTCAAAAGGCATTTAGGAATCCAGTACTGAGTCACACGACGTCCAGCAGATGTAACACGCAAAGGATGAGATAAAACAGCAGGTTTATGAGCCAAAGTTTGAGGATTTTTGTACCCAACTACTGACCTACGAGGTGTTACATGAGTACACTAAAAACAGTAGGTCCAGAAGCAAACTTTGCATGTTTTGAGTAATTTCAGCAGGTTGCATATTCCAAACATTCGGTTCAGCACACGCAACAGGTTTTGCACAGTTGTTATGTGATCTAGCAATCATTCTTTCCTTTTCCTTTTTCTTAGCTAGTCTATAACAAAAATCTATGACATGACCATCTCTATCACAGTAGGTACAATGAAATTTAACTTTATGTTCATGTCTAGATGAGCAGACAACAAGTTTATCTGAAACCGAATGAGACAACACTCGTGCAGATTTAAAAACCACTTCTTTTTGTTTAGGAACTGTTTTAATCAAACCACTTCCTAATAACTTTACAATTTTAGGTGGATGTGCTTTAGCATGAGCATGGGAATCAAAACCTAAACCAGTTTTATCATTGCAAGATTTAGAAGTATTCAACAGCAAGTTCAGATTCTTATTCCCATTATAAAACCACTCTAGTGTCCTATTCATGTCATCAAGTTTCTTAGACAAGTCTAGGCAGTTTTTACATGAAGTTTTTCCTTTTAGTTTGCAATTGGAACAATACTTAACTTCATGAGAACGTAAAGCATTGTTCAATATAGAAATTTCATTCATAGCATCTTGTAGTTTCTTATTAAGATCATCACAAGTAGAACAATGCAAATCAATTGTAGAACAACAAGCATCTTTCAAGTTTTTTATCATTAAGTATAGTAAGTTCTCTGTTTTTTTCAATTTCTAACATATGTTTATCAAGTGTGAAGGTATGTGCACTTCTTAGAGAGGACAATTGTTCATATATTAAATCACATGAGGAACAAGAATCATGACTAGGAATCAAAGATTTCAAACGATTAATTTCAGATTCTAGTGACTCATTTTTAACAGCATTGTTCCTAAGCTTTTAGTCCTTTTTCTTAACAGCATTGTTCCTAAGCTTTTAGTCCTTTTTCTTAACTATAATAGTGGCACGAGAAATAGCATCACACATTTATTCGCAAGTAGGACATACCTCTTCTGTGTCGCTGTTGTGTTCTGCCTCCTCCATACTTGAACTTGACTTGCCTGCCATGAAGCTTAAGTTTGCCAAATCATCTTCATCTTCGTCACTTCCGATGTCCACATCGCTCGATCCAAGTTCTTGAAGTGCGGAGATAAAACAATTTACCAATTGGCGTCCTATAAAACCCTTCTTCTTTTTCTTATCATTTGCAAAGGAATGCTTCGTCCTAGTTTGCTTTTCATCACAGGCAGTAGGGCCTGAAAGGTTAGGGCAATCCATATGAAAATGTCTTGTCTTACCACATCCGAAGCATCGTTGAGGTCTGACACTTCTTCTCCTTCTAGTTCTCACGCTTTGCAATGCTTTTGAGAACCGAGTAGAGATGAGTGCAAGTTCTTCACTTGGAAACTATTCAATCTGTTCAAGGGTTACAAAGGACAACAAAGAAAGTGTACCACAAGATGAAGATTGACTAGAGCTAGGCATGTCACATTGTGAAACAAATGCAAGGGACTTGTTGGGGTTCTTACGTGATATTATGTCGTTTTCATGAGTTTTTAACTTAGAATATAACACATCTAATGTAAGTGTATTCATGATAGTATATTCACGAATAGATGTAACTTTCATCTCCCAAATTGACATGTCTAATGCACTTAGTAATTGCCTAGCATTTTCAGCATCTGAAAAGTTAACGTTGACACTACGCAAGTTGCTGAGAATTTTATTGAAGCAAGCAAAGAGGTCATCGATTGACTCACCGAGTTGCATCTCGAAGCGCATGTATTCTTTCTTGAACATATCTTGTCTTACCTCCTTGTTCGTGTTGGATCCTTCGTGATAGTCACAAAGTGCTTTCCACACATTGTATGCAGATCGGAGGTGTGCAACACGGTCGAAGTCACTTTGAGTTAATCCTTGTATGATCAAGTTCCGTGCTTTGTTGTTGTTGTTGACGTCTCTCATGTTCGTAGCCATGACTTGATTGTTTGGCGGCACGTCATAAGGCTTGTACACCTTTTCCCATATTGTGAAACCTTGCGTCTGGATGAAAGCCTCTATACGTGCCTTCCAAACCTGAAAATCAATGCCACTGAACACACAAGGTTTTGCATAGTATTTCTCCATGATGATTAGTCAAAACACATGCAAATCACAAAGATTAGAGCACCGTGGCTCTGATACCAATTGTAGGATCGAAGAGCATGTGAAAATCTACCAGAGGGGGTGAATGGTAGATTTAAACTTTTTAGCGGAAGCAGCAAAATACCCCTCGGCAGAAAATTGATCTGTTAAAGAAACTGTGTATGAGACTGATCTAAATGTGTTAAACCATGACAAAAGTGGTATATATTATAGAGAATCAAGTCACAAAGAAACGACAACAAGAATCATGGACATCCGTCAAGAAAAACTCAAGTTATGATCCAAAGATCAAACGAGGGTCAATCTGTTCTACTCGAGTAAAAACTAGATCTGCAACAATGCAAAGAAACTTGTGTAGATCATAAACTACAAATCCAATGACCGTGCAATTTTCAAGGATTATATATAATCAAGTTTTGAAGATAACCCAAAAATAATCATGTCAATTGGATCTGTAAAACTCGAGGTATGATCAAAACACCGAAGCACTGTCGTGCTGTCCAGAAACTCGACGAGAAAGACTTGACAAAGACAAGTCGGACGAACAAGGCACAAAAGCTCCTCTAAATTTCCAATTTTATTGATCAAAACATAAGAGGAACAGCCCAAGATCGTATTTCCACGAGCTCTGGCCGCACTTGCTTATATAACCAGCCCGGAGGCCAATCCAATTCAAACTAGGACTCTAATCCTACTTAGTTTCTGAATCGAAACTTTCCATAACTGCTCAATACTCTTCTATACGCAGATAGAAGCAATCTTAAGACTCCAAACACCTTAGAAACATATCCCACATTCCTAAAAAAACTCAACTCTGTGTCCCACACGAAATCATATCATAACCAACTCAAATCTTTTCATATTCGAGCCATAACCGACTCAGCCGCAGCCTGAGTCCATAATCCAGCCAGTTGGACCTTTCCTACCAATTCTTTACGTCCACATCTCTTCATCATGCCTTGGAACCATGTTTCCACGTCCATGCACTCCTTGCACACAAGAAAACACCTTCCAACGACATCTATGATACCTTCATATGTATTGTTCTTGATCCAAACATGCTGCGCGACCTCCTGATCAACTCAACCACAATTCCTTCCGAACTTGGTTATTGAACATCATCTTCTCCCTAAGACTAGTTCAATGGACCCCATCACCAGCCATATCTTGAACTCAAGAAACACCTGCACATGAATAAACAACCAATACTTTCGTGCACAAGTCCGCGACTTGACTTACGTTAGTTCCGAAAACCACAACACCTTACGTGATCACCTCACATAAGCATGTTGCAAACCATAGCAAAATGTTAACCACCGTAAACAGCCATAACACTTCAAAAACTTAGTAAAAAAATAATAAGCAAGCTTTCCATAGATGTAAAGCAAGTTCGAAACATTTGCATGGTAAAAAAACCGTTGCGATTTAGCTCCGTACCTTGCCAAAGCTAACCGGACCTTGAGCCGGAGCTTACCAAAGCTAGTAGAACCTAGCACCGGAACTTAACAAAGCTAGTCGGACCTACCGTCGGAGCTAACCAAACACATGTTGGACCTAGCCATAGCAAGTCGGACCTTACATCAGATCTTGTCGGAGCTCGGACCTAGAGTCAGACATTGACAAAAAGAGTGTTTTGGAAGAATTCAAAAATTTTATATCATAGCAAATGTATTCAGCACACATAGGTCTCAACCCAAGAGAACCATGGGATTTGGGCTTAGATTTTAAACATCGAGTAGCCACTGCAATGCCAAAATGGTATAGGTTTCGGTACAATTCGAGTTGTTTGAACTACTCGCGAGAATAGGCTAGAGGCACACCACTCCGTTAGAAAGATAGACAATAAATCACATGGCAAGAGAATGAGACTGAGCGGAGAGTAAGGGCAGTAGGACTTTGGGGCCTGAGTGACATAGCTTTGGTTGTGTCAATTGAGGACCAAGCCGTTTTTGGACCTGTTGAACAAGCTAGAACAGTACCGAATACCTACCGGAAATATGGGAACCGGGAAACCGATGCAATTTGGGTTGCGATCTGTTGAGGCATTGCTTGTCGTCCAGAGGGTAGGTTGAGAGCAGCGAGGTGTTAATCAGCTAGCGGGCACCGGGGATGCTTCGCGTAGAGACCTACTGCTCAAGACGATAGGACCGGTTCAACACATGGCTAACAGATGAAAGGTGGTTGCGTACGACGTCCGTGATGGTTGCTGAAGGCAACATCGAGTACGGGCGTACGTGACAGGTTATTCGGGTAACCCTGCAGGTGTAAATCAATTATAATCACCGTCCCTCATGGTCAGTGAGTACCACTTGTTTACTGTACCCTGACTTAGAAAGAATAGGCTAGTTGTCATGATAAAATTTGTTGCTTGAAATGATTACATTGTTTGTTAATGAAATGCTTTAGTTTATAGCAAATCAATGTTCTTTTCACCTTATGCAAAGCACATAAGAGAGATGTGTTTCTTGTTTGATTGCGGATTTCTTATGTGTCTTATCACAATCTTCCCCACTAACTTGAGGCTAAAACTTGAAAGCAAGCATCAGCTAATTAGGCTTGTCTTTTGCAACATGTTTTCCTATTATACACTGCAAACCCAGCATGTAGACTTTCATGTTTAGGTAAGACGGGTCAATCTTGCTGAGCCATCATGCTCACTGCTTGTGTTTGAAGCATTTGCAGGGTTCTATGAGGAGGAGGCTCCCGAGGAGGAGACATACCCCCAAGAGGGCAACACCGTCGAGTGGGAGCCGTGCATGGCGCTGTGTTAGTGTGGTGTGTGTGCTAGTGAGGACACGTTCACGTGCTGAACGTGAACTCTTTTGCTTAGTCTACTCCCGAGAGTGCAAACTTAACGATATTTTGATGTAACTATGTTCATAAACAAGTTTATGTAATAAAATTCCGCTTCTGCTTATCGCCTTTTATGTGTGTTATCTGGTGCTGTCTATCGCAGCACCCCTCAGCGACATCCTGGTCTGTCGAGACTGTCGGGTCCTCACAGTGTGGTATCAGAGCATCGTTGAGGTTTAACGCACTTAAAAATGTTAACTTTTCAAAAATTCGGTGAGGAACGAGTTATTAGCTTATATAAGGATGTTATTAGTGTATAGAAAGTGGCAAGACTAACCTATTTGATATGTCAGAAAATCATTCATCTCGGGACTTCATATGTCTTGGGGGTGCATGTAAGCGCTGTCCACCAATGCGCACAAGCTTAAGGGTGGAGTCTCACAGGTGGCAGGTAACCCGGCCAGCTTTAGTATCCTCTATGACTCTTAATGTTGTTTGGGGTATTCGAGCAACGCCCTTCCCTGGCATGCTACGGGCGAGTAGGGGAGACCCCGTCACGTGGTTAGTAACGTGAACACATAGCTCAAGGCGTGTTTGGCTTGATAACACCCGTGCGAGTGACGACGGACGGGTGTATGGAACTGTATTGGGCTCGGGTTCAGTGTGCAGATGAACCTGATGATTATGTGAGTTTATTGTAGGTAGTCTAACCATGAATCGGTAGACGAGTAGCATACATGTGTGAGAGACATTTAGTGCCGCTGAATTAACGAAGTCGGCTAAGTCCAGTATAGGTTTTCTTTGTGAGGAACGTAGTACAAGTATGATTGTGGTGACACTTCGACGTCACACTCCACTAAATGAGAGACTTCATTGTAAAAGTTGATAATTTTATCCAGAGCACTAAGATTATGATTTAAACCCTTCCATTAATCAGGATTTCCAAAGTAAGCAAGTTTGAACTTATATTATACTAGGAACAGAGTCATCTGGTTTCAGCTGAAATAATGCTGAAGTTATACAGAAGTTATAGGTTGAGTTCTTTTGATGCTGGGGATGTATGATACATTTATGGAAAGCTTTTGAAGATCTTTAAAACTTTTCTGTTGATGTCCAGAGGTGTTTCATCCCATAACTGGTCGAAAAATGCAGTAGAGTTGAAACTGTCCAGAAAACAGGAGAGAGCAAATACTCTCTGTAACTCTCTGTAAAATGAGCATAACATCATGCATAAAAATCCAATAATAGAAAATGTTTTCTGAAAATTTCATGATATAGGTTACAACTTTGTAACAGGAAGTTTTGTCAAATTCGATATAGAATTAACTGGAATTCTTGGATCAAATCAGTGCCTCAAGCAGGGAGGGGCTGTCCAATTTTCTGCAGAAATTCTGTTGACTTTGACATATCATAACTTTTGAACCAGGATAGATCTGAGGGCAAACAAATACATTCTGAAAATCTATTGAAGTTATCTTTAACTTTGATGTTGAGCTACAGAACTGATTTTGCCCTTAACATGGTCTAAATCTGGTTAGAAGAGAAACTGGTCAGTGCTGTCTGTTTGGGCAGCAGATCAAAAATCAAATTTGTTCAATTTTGATTTATATTTCCATGTTTTATATGTTCAATGACATATTTTGTGTTATAACTCACTGATTTTCTGTTGAAAGTAATATTTGACCCTTTTTAAATATGTTTCTACAGATGGCAGAGGATAAACAATTGGAGAACGGATGGGTGGTATCTCATTGTTCTCAACGCAGCGGGTATCCGGATTTATTGAAGCTAATGCTTCAATATTTCGGATATGTGGAGACGCAGTGGTTCCTTGCCAAGGAATAAGGCAATAAAGGGAACAAGACATGGACTGTTCATGTCGATTGTAACACCCCAAAATCTGTTAAAGAGGTGAATTTAAAATTTTTGGACGAAATGCATGTGGAGAAAAATTCAAACTCAAACTGGAATTCAAATTCGAATCAAAACAGAAAAGAAAAAGGAAAAAGAAAAATGGCCAATGGGCCGAAACCCACCTCAGCCGGCCCAACAGCCCACGGCTGTCTTTCCCCTCCCCCTCTCTCTAACGCGCGGGGCCCACGTGTCACCCCCTTCCTCCGCGCGCCTCCAACCGCCACCGATCCTCCCGCGCCGATCGCCGCTGCGTCGCCCGAATTCCACGCCACAAGCCCAAATCTTCGGTCCCGGGCGCTCCAGCACGATCTCAACAAACGCTGCCCTCCCGCGTCCGTTTAAAACGCCAAGGAAACTCCCCAGTCCTCCCCCGCCCGATCAGTTTTCTCATCCGCTGAGAACCGATGTCTACACCACCGTTTCTTCCGAATTCTTCCCAATTTCTCTGATCTAACGGGCTTGTCATGTTCCACCGCCACCGGGGGGCTCTGCAGGTGAAGGAAACGACGTGTCTTGCGCCCTAGCTACGGCTTTGACGAGCACCGAGGAGCTTCACCGCCCACCGTCGTCGCAGAGCCGGTTCCGACCTCTCCAAGCCCGAGAAACCCCCTAGGTGAGCTTCCCCTACCACTCCGCAGCCGATCTGTGCGAAAAGATGTAAGTTCTAGCGCGTAGAGGCAAATAACTGAGGCTGCGCCGGCGAGATCGCCGCCCCCGCCGCCGCGCGTGCGGGCCGGCTCCGGCCAGGACGACTTGGCCCCCTGTGGCCCGTCTATTTTAAATCGTGCGGTCCTGAATAGATTTAACTCGTACCGCTTCGCGATCTAATCTCAGCCCTCCGTTTTAAACCCAACGGCCCACATCCGCCCCGCGTTATAAAGGCCGAGAATCTTACGTGCTACCCCCTGGGGATCTCGGAAAACACGAGCTAGCCCCGGAAACTTCTGATCTAGACCCTGGACCCTCAGAAATTTATGTAAATTCATTTAAAAATCAGTTTTAGCCCCTATACTTCATAAGAATTAGGAATACCTCCCTATTTTGCACACTTAGACCCCTGAAAATTTAGGAAACGAGAAATGGGGCCCTACTGCAGTGTGAATTTGCACATCAGCCCCTGACGGTTATTAATTTCAGGAAATTGAATATGTGAATAGGATTTAAATTCAAAACATAGGTATAGTTTCAGTTGAATTATTCTAACCCTGTTGAAAATTGGTAGAACATTCTGAGGTCTGAATTTAGAAGGGGAATAAACTTTTAAACTAAATGAGATTGCTGTTTTGTAATTTATCTCTGAAATATACCCTTTAGGCACAAAACAAATTTAAATATGTGGAAAAATGAATATAAGTAACCAAAAAGGGGTAGAAAAAATTTATAAAGGTTCTGTTTAGGTAATTGGAACAGTAGAAATTTTTGTATGAATTTAGGTTGCTGTTTTATTGGTGGAAATTCATTTTTAGGCTAGAAAATAATTCTGAAAGTGGGTAAAAATAAATTTAAATTGATCCTCATCAGAAAGGAAGTCAAAAGATAATTTATTAGACATTTTAGATCAGAACACATTCTGTTTAGGAGATATATTGTGCTATTTTAGTATTAAAGTTCACTTTTAGGTATGGAAAATAAATCTGAAAATATAGGAAAATAGGTATACCTAATTCGAAAATGTCAAGTGAGGTCCCCAAATCCAAAACTTCGAATTAGGATTTTGTAGAAGATCTGAAAACCTAATTGGAGTAGGAAATTATCTTTTATGCAAATTTTGTGGCTAAGAAGTGTATTATCTAATATAGAGAATTTGTTCAAAATTGGAAATTCATATATAGTGCGCACTTAGAAATCTGAATATTAAAGTTAGAAATAATACATAAGTTTAAAAGTGCATGTATGCCTAGAATCAACACATCTAGGGTAAACACAACACTTAAAAATGTGAATGACTTTCATATGTATGTATGTGTGGTTTGCATGAGTGGAAATGTGGACTATGACTTATGGAATGTTGTTTTCTTTTGCTATGTGTGTATTGGCATGAGTAGAACCAGCCCCAGAGCAGGTTCTCACCTTTGAAGAATAAGACTTTCCATTCCTGGAGCAACAGGAAGAAGGCAAGTGTCCTTGACCACTTTGATCCTATACTAGGATGTGTAGTTAGAATTTAATTGCATTGTCAATATGGAATATGATAACCAAGCTAGGAAGTTTCCCTAGAATTGCATTATCTTGTTTCCTTGTAGCCTTGGGCTGGGAGTTACTTTATTATGTCATTCATTAATACTATTCATGCTTAGCCATGCTTAGAATGGGATAAATGGGATATGAGATCATCAACTTGTTTACTTTACCCTTGAATGAGATATTATGAATCATGTAGAGGTAGGGATCTAGGCAAGTTGGATGCTTTGGTTAGTGCTGCGTGCACGAGACTCTAGTTTGTGTATAGTACTTGCCTGGATCCTAAGGACCGGTTCATGGAGCATGTAACCTGGCTTTACCGTGCCAACCACATGCTGAGATGGGCAGCTTGGCCAATTAATTAGGCATATGTCCGGCGTAGCATGGGTGTTTGGATGGTGCGGGGGGTAGGTGTCAGCTGGACCACCATATGAACCGCAAGGCTCAAGAGGGGCCCACTTCAGCGGGGTTGGAGCCTCTTGTATGCTGTTAGTGGTGAAACCTCGGTGGGCCCACGCTCATCGGAAATCCCTTTGTAAAGGCCTCGTAGTGATCTCCTGGGTACACACCTCGGAAGTGTGAACGTGGTTCGCGACCACTGGCATAATGGAGGTTCTTTTAGTCAACCCGGCAACAGGGGATGAAATTAGTACATGTGGGTACAGTGGTGCAAACTCTGCAGAGTCAAAACTGTCATGACAGTCGTGCTCACGGTCAAGAGCGGCTTGGACTTATTCATGATTAGAGGATGAGGAATTGGGAAGTTGAGGATGTTAAGCGAGGAGCTTAACATTGGAAATGATGTTATGGTTACACTATATTGATGATGGGTTAGGGGATTGGGACCATTTCACCTATGTAGTAATGTAGGTGCCTAATAAGCTAAGGGTATAGGTATTAATTGCGTAGTGATTTACCCATGAGTTCAACCTCTCCTTGCTCTAGCCATGTATGACATAATTGTCCCACACTTGCTGAGTACCAACGGTACTCAATCTTGCTTTTCTGTTGGTTTAAATTGCTGCTCAGGCCATGGGAATGACGTGGTGTACAACGACCAAGACTTCGGACCCGAAGAAGGATTCTAGGTTCACGGAGTCCCCTGGGCAACGCCCGTGATGAAGCCCACGAGACTTATTTTCTGCTGCTGTTTTATTTACATGTTATGAACATGTTATCGTCCATCGAGACGTTACGCGATGTAAGACTTATTTATATTCGGATACTTGGCTTGTAATATAATGATGCTTCACTATTTGTCATCACAAGTATGAGAAAATAATCCTGGCATACATGTGATATTCACCCGGTCGTTCTTCGGAGAAACCGGGTGTAACATCGATGTTCCAGCAGGACCCACCACCGGATTGGGCACCGTTCACCGTCACGGTGAAATGGGAGACAACTGAAAGTTATGTGGCAAGTGGCTGCCAGCGACACCATGTCATGTTTCTACCAACTGGTGGAGGGACGGGCTAACCATGTGTGGTGGGAGCGGTACTTTGCGGCAACTGATCCGGGTTGCCCAAGGTACAATTCCGCGGAGGCGAACCTCAGCCTCCATTTGATGGCAGGGAAGAACGTGATGGAGAGCCAAGCTGTCCATACGGCTCAACTTGCCGTGAAGCTCAAGGAGAGCACCAGCCGCCATGACCATTTCGAGAGTGCCCACAACACAGTCCGTAGTGTGCTTCTTCCGACGATCAAGCGACTGAATTTGCAACACAATAAGTTGTGTCATCTGAAGAAGGCGAAGAAGAAAAGCCGTGTCGACATCACGGCTTTGCAGCAGCAGGTCCAAGCCTTGACCCAGCAGAATGAGTTCATCACACAAGAGCGTGGTGACGCTATTGAGGAGGGGCAGAACTGGGATATGGATTATAACCAGGCCATGGACGAGGCACATGCTTTGAAGGACCTCGTACCTCCGGTAGTGGGCCTACCGATGGTAGGTGCCGTACCTGTGGTTCTCAGTATTCTGGTGATGCTGGAACCTGAACCCGAAGAGGAGGTCATGGAACCGGAGCCACCGGCAGAACCAGCGGAGGAGGAAGACCCACAGGAGTTCGAATTCTACTCTGAGTAGTGAGTTTTCCATTGCCGAGTAGGGCAGCGAGGGTGGTGTGTAATACCTTTTGTAACAGCGACATGTCGTGTAGACAGTAGCGTGTGTATATGTAGTGACGACATGAGCACGACTTCTCAGAGGTCCGAGAATAATGTATCTTGTATAAAATTTTTGCTTTATCAATATATGTGAATGTTGTGCAATTTTCTCCATGTTCCACTGCAGTACCTACTGTTTTCTATGAAATTTTGAGTATGACATGTGCTGACCGTTGCTGTTTTAAATTTCAGAATGACTCGTACTCATGCCGACCCTGAGGTTGGGGGGTTCAAGTCAGGGGGGGGAGGCCTCCCAACAGCCTCCCGAGACTTCCTCAGGACAGCAGCAGCAACAACCACAGCCACCACCACCGCCAACGGTCACGTTGGCAGATATTGTTGCGGCCATGGCGGGCTCGCACCGGCAGTACATGGAGTTGCTGCAAACATTGATTGCCAATACATCTCGTCCTGGGAGGCATCAAGACCGAGAGGAACTACAGCAGAGTTCCTATTCGGATTTCCTCGCTACAAATCCCCCAATATTCTCGCGGGCGGATGAACCCATCGATGCGTACAACTGGCTGCGCACGATGGAGATGAAGTTTGGGCTGCTCCAAGTTAGTGAGCAGTGGAAGACACAGTTCGTGGCCCAGCAACTTCAGGGGTCCACAAGCGCTTGGTGGGTGAACTTTTGCGCCTCTCAACCCACCGAGCGAGTGCTGACTTGGGAGGAGTTTCGGACGGCCTTCAGGGCCTATCACATACCGCCAGGTCTTATGAAGAGGAAGACACAAGAATTCTTCTACCTGCAGCAAGGAAACAGGAACGCACTGGAGTATGCCCGTGTGTTCAACGATCTCGACCATGCATCGTGTCATGCTGATACCAACGGGAAGAGGCGGGACTACTTCTATGAGGGGCTGAATCTGCTCCTGGAGGACAAGCTGGTGATGTTCAATCGAGGCAGCCTTAACGAAAAATGATTGATGCTGCGATTGTACAAGAGGACTCCGGCATGGAGTTGGCGGCAGCGGAGAAGAAGCGCAGCATGCCGCAAAGCAGCGGAGAGGGAGGTGGTCCTCCCAAGAAATATTGGATGGTGTATCGCTCACCATCAGTTCAACGGTGGCAGTCACAGCAGTGACCGATGCAGTATCGCAATCGGCCGTATCCACAGCCATCATTCTGACCTGTCTTACCAGCACCTCCGCAGCAACACCAGCAGCAGCGGGTTATGCCGCTTGCGTTTGCACCTCAGCAGTGCATGCCGGGCTTTCGTACCCCAAGCACGGGCCAGCCATCGACCACATGTTTCAAGTGTGGTCGCTAGGGGCACTTTGCCAATAACTTCCCCGAGAACCAAGGCAGTGGAGTGGCACCACCGTTTCTTGGGAGGAATCAGACCCGGAATCCCATTAATGCACGGCAGGCAAACCCTAAGCCCAGCACCGTCCACCAATGTAACACCCCAAAACCTGTTAAGAGGGGAATTTAAAATTTTTTGGACGTATTGCATGTGGTGCAGAAATTCAAATTTAAATTGGAATTCAAATTCAACTCAAAACAGAAAAGAAAAAGAAAAAGAAAAAACAAAACCCCCCGGCCAGTGGGCCGAAACCCACCAGCCGGCCCACCCACCCCCGCGGCAGCCCGCAGCCGCGCGCCCCCTCTCCCTCTCACTGACACGCGGGGCCCGCGTGTCATCCCTGACCTCCCGCTCGCGCCAACTACCCGGACTCCTCCGCGCGCGCCCGATTGCAACAAACCCGGAAAACCGCGTTCTCCAGCCGAGATTCTGGTCCCCGGACGACTCCAGCTCGATCCCAACCGACCGCCGCCCTCCCTCGTCTATATAAGTGCCGGCATCACCCGTTTTTCCCCCACGATCGGCTGTTTTTCCTCCCGGTGAGAACCGAAGCTCCGATCACCGTTTTCTCTCGATCTCTGCTCAGATTTTCCGATCTAACGCGCCGATCGTGTTCCACCGCCTCTGGAGAATCGCGCAGGTGCAGAAAACTCACTGGTTTGCGCTCCAGACACAGCACCGACAAGCATCATCGCGATTTCATCTCGGACCTCGCCGTCGACCGCCTTCCAGGGCCTCCGAGCTCAAGAAAAACCCCGAGATGAGATCCCCGACCTCCCCTCTGCCGATCTATGCCATGAAATCCCAGTTTTAGGAAGAATAGACGAAGATCCGAAGTTTTCCGGCGAGATCGCCGCCGCGCGCCGCCTGGCAGCGCCGCCCGCGCTCGGTCAGAGCGACGTGGACGCTTATGCGCCGTGTATTTTAAACCGCACGGTGGAATTAAAACCCGCACGTACCGGTTCAACGATCTAATCTGAGTCGTCTGTTTTAAATCGGACGGTCCACGTCAGCCCCGCATTATAAAGGCCGGGATTCTTACGCGCTACCCCCTGGGGATCTCGGAAAATACGAGCTAGCCCTGGAAACTTCTGATCTAGCCGCTGGAACTTCAGAAATTCATGTAAATTCAATTAAAAATCAGTTTTAGCCCCTGGACTAAATAAAAATTAGCAAAACCCTTCTGTTATGCATAGTTAGGCCCCTGGAAATTCTTAAAATAATAAATTAGACCCTCATTAGGGTGAACCTACCTTTTTGACCCTATAGGGTATTAAGTTTAGAAATTTGAATGTGTGACTAGGATTTAAATTTAAAAGAAAAGACAAACGCATGTGCTAATTCAAGTTAAACTCTACTAACACTTGGAAAACTTTATGAACTAAAAATAAATTTTAGGCTGAAATGAAATCTGTTTGGGTGTTGTTCATAATTATTAGTTCTAGGAACGCATTTTTAGGTTAATAAATTGTAGGATCGAAGAGCACGTGAAAAGCTACCAGAGGGGGGTGAATGGTAGATTAAAACTTTTCGCAGCGGAAACAACAAAAACCCCTCAGCAAAAAATCAATCGGTTAAAGAAACCGTGTGTGCAAGTGTTTTCAAACGTGTTCAACCGTGACAAATCAAGTAGAGAGGTATAGAATCAAGTCACGGATCTAATGCAACAAGAATCACTTGAAAACACGAAGTAAAACTTGAGATACGATCAAAACATTAAACGAAGATCAATCTGTTCTACCCGATATAAAACAGATCTGCAACGCTGCAAAGAAACTCGTGTATCTCAAAAACTACAGATCCTAAGCTCGTGAAAATTTCACACATGATAGATAATTGAGTTGTGAAGTCAACCCAAAAAGAATCACGTCAATCGGATCTGTAAAACTCGAGTTATGAACGAAACACCGAAGCAACGTCGGTCTGTCCAGAAACTCGGCGAGAAAGACTTGACGAAAAACAAATCGGACGAACAAGGCACAAAAGCTCCTCGAAACTATGAACTTTATTCAATAGAAACACAAGAGGAACAGCCCAAAGTTCTCTCCCCACGAGAGCTCTGGCCTCCCTTGCTTTTATAGCCAGCCCTCAGGCTAATCAATCCAATCTAGAACTCCTACTCCTAATTGGACTCGTATCCTAACTTACCATAACTGCTCAGGACTCTCCTATTCGCAGATAGAAGCAATCGTGAGACTTCCAAACACCTTAGAAACGTCCTAAACATTCCTAGAATAACTCAACTTCGTTCCTAGCATGAAATCCTATCGTAACCAACTCAAATCTTCCATATTTGAGCCATATCCGACTCAGACTCAGCCTGAGTACGCAATCCAGCCGGTTGGACCTTTCCGACCAATTCTTTACGTCCACTTCCCTTCATCACGCCTTGGAACAATGTTGCCACGTCCATGCACTCCTTGCACATGTGCAAACACCTTCCAACGACGTACACGCAACCTTCATATGCACTGCCCTTGATCCAAACATGCTGCGCGACCTCCCGATCAACTCAACCACAGCTCCTCCCGAACTTGGTTGTTGGAACCTCATCTCCTCCCTGAGACTAGTCCAAGGATCCCGTCACCAGCCATGTCTTGAACTAAATCAACACCTGCACATGAATAAACAAGCAATTCTTCCGAGCACAAGTCCTCGACTTGACTCACGTTAGTTCGAAAACCACAACACCTTACATGAGCACGTCACATAAGCATGTTGCAAACCATATCAAATGATAACAGCCATAACCACCAAAACACACCAAAAACTTAGCAAATTAATACTAAGCAAACCTTCCCATAAAGCAAGTTTGAAACATTGCGAGTTAAAAGCAAAAACAAGACGCTGCAGTTCTACGAGTTGAACTTCACGGGAGCTCCCTAAAAACAAGCTCCGGACCTCACAGAAGCTCTCCGGACCTTGCCAACACTTGGAGGACCTAACAAAGAACTTGTCGGACCATGCAACAGAAGAATGTTTTGGCAATATTCAAAACTTTGAATGTTAATGCTAACTTTTATCCTAATTGTCAATGTATTCAGCACACATAGGTCTAACATAAATAATTCTGAAAATTGGTAAAATAAATTTAAATTAGTTCACATCAGAGGAGAAGTTCCAAAATATATTATTGATCAGAACCTATTCTGTTTAGATGATATGCCCTACTATTTAATATTAAGGTTTACTTTTAGTCATAGAAAATAAATCTGGAAAATATAGGAAAATAGGTGTGCATGACTAGATAATGATAAATGAAGTCTCCAAATCCAAAGACTTCAGTTTAGGATTGGTAGAAGATCTGAAAATCCATTTGGAGTAGGAAATTACCTTCCAGGTAAACTTGGTAGCTAAAGAGTGTATTAAAGAATTTGTTTAAATTGGAAATTCATATATAGTGTGCAAACAGAAATCTGAATACAAAAGTTAGAAATAATATACATATGTTTAAAAGTGCATGTAGGCCAAAAATCAACACACATAGAGTAACCACAACCCTTAGAAATGTGAATGACTTTCATAGGTGTGAATGTGTGGTTTGTATGAAGTGAAAGTGTGAACCCTGTCTTATGGATTGTTGTTTCCTTTTGCTATGTGTGTTGGCATGAGTAGAACCTGCCCCAGAGCAAGTTCTTCCCTTCCAAGATCAGGACTATCCATTCCCAGAGCAGCATGAAGAAGGCAAGTGTCCTTGACCACTTTGATCCTATGCTAGGATGTGTAGATAGAATTATTTGCATTGTCAATTGAAATATGAAACCCATGCTAGGAAGTTTCCCTAGAATTGCATTATCTTGTTTCCATGTAGCTTGGGATTGGGGTTTATTTTATCATATCATTTATTTACATGCTTATGCTTAGCCATGCTTAGAATGAGATAATTGGGATATGAGATCATCAGTTTATTTACCATACTCTTGAATGAGATGTTATGAGTTATGTAGAGGTAGGGATCAAGGCAAGTTGGATGATTTTGGTTGGTGCTAGGTGCACGAGACTCGGGTTTGTGTTTAGTACTTGCCTGGATCCTAAGGACTGGTTCATGGAGCATGTAACCTGGCTTTACCGTGCCAACCACATGCTGAGATGGGGCAGCTTGGCCAATTAATTAGGTGTATCCCCGGCGTAGTATGGGTGTGTTGGATGGTGCGGGGAGTAGGTGTCAGCTGGACTACCATATGAACCGCAAGGCTCAAGAGGGGGCCACTGCAGCGGGGTTGGAGCCTCTTGTATGCTGTTAGGGGTGAAACCTCAGTGGGCCCACGCTCGTCGGGAATCCCTTTGTAAAGGCTTCATAGTGATCTCCTGGCTACACACCTCAGAAGTGTGAATGTGGTTCGTGGCCACTGGCATAATGGAGGTTCTTTTAGTCCACCCGGCAACGGGGGATGAAATCAGTACATGTGGGTACAGTGGTGCAAACTCTGCAGAGTCAAAACTGTCATGACAGCCGTGCTCACGGTCAAGAGCGGCTTGGACTTATTCATGATTAGAGGATGATGGATTTGGAAGTTGAGGATGTGAAGCGGGGAGCTTGACATTGGATATGATGATTATGGTTACTTGATTTTGATGATGGGTTGGGAGTTTGGAACCATTTCACCTTTGTAGTAATGGAGGTGCTTAATAAGCTAAGGTAATAGGTATTAATTGCGTAGTGCTTTAACCATGAGTTCAACCTCTCCTTGTTCTAGCTATGCATGACATAACTTTCCCACACTTGCTGAGTACCAACGGTACTCAACCTTGCATATTTGTTGGTTTAAATTGCTGCTCAGGTCAAGGGGATGAGGTGGTGTTTAATGACCAAGACTTCGTACCCGAAGAAGGATTCTAGGTTCATGGAGTCCCCCGGGCAACGCCTGTGACGGAGCCCACAAGAATAATATTCCGCTGCTATTTTATTTACATGTTATGAACTTATTATCGTTCATCGAGACGTATGTGTTGTAAGACATATTTATATTCGACACCTGGCTTGTAATAAATGATGCTTCACTTTTTGTCATCACATGTATGAGAAAATGATCCTGGCATACATGTGATATTCACTTGGTTGTTCTTCGGAGAAACCGGGTGTGACAACCAACTCGCCATAGAAAATGTGCCGGAGGGAGAACCCATTCTCGCCGGTATGTTCCAACTCCACAAACACCCCATCATAGTTTTATTTGATTCGGGTGCCACACATAATTTTATTAGACAAGCTTATATTACTGAGCACAGTTTGCAAATACTACCTACCAAAAGTCCTTACTTGATTTGTTTATCGGGTGGTAAAATTTCAGCAACCATGATGGTTCAAAAATCCCCATTGTGCTTAGGGGGTACAGTATACCCTACATCTCTCATAGCTTTATAGGGACAAAAGGTCGATGTCATCTTAGGGATGTCGTGGTTAAACCGCCACGGCGCTGTTTTAGACACCGTCCTTCGAGTCATGCATCTGCATCCATAGATGCACGAGTCTCATTCATTATTTCTAGACGGTACAGAAATAAAACTTCCAACCGTATACCAATCCACCACCATCAGATTGGAAGATATTCTAGTAATCCGTGAGTTCCCTGATGTGTTCCAGGATGATTTACTGGGTATGCCGCCCAACCGAGAGGTGGAGTATAAGATTGAACTTGCGCCGGGAACAATGCCGGTATCCCGAAGGCCGTACAGGATGGCGCCAAAGGGATTGGCGGAACTTAAAACGCAGTTGACAGACCTGCTAGAAAACAGGTTTATTAGGCCAAGCTCCTCGCCATGGGGCTGTTTTACATTATTTGTGAAGAATAAAGATGAAATGTTGCAGCTTTGCATGGACTATCGTCCACTAAACGCCGTTACGGTCAAGAATAAGTACCTGTTGCCACGGATCGACATGTTGTTTGATCAGTTGGTCGAAGCAAAGATGTTTTCCAAAATGGATTTAAGATCAGGGTACCATCAGATTAAGATACGGGCTGCGGACATACCGAAGACAGCTTTCTCGACGAGGTACGGGCTTTATGAGTACCTTGTCATGTCCTTCGGCCTCACCAACACTGCAGCTCATTTCATGTACTTGATGAACTCGGTAATAATGCTGGATCTGGACAAGTTTGTCGTGGTCTTCATTGACGACATCCTGGTTTATTCCAAGTCAGAGGAAGGACACGAGAAGCACCTGCGTATAGTCTTGCAACGGCTGCGAGATCACAAGCTGTACGTGAAATTCAGCAAGTGCGAATTCTGGATATCGCAAGTACCTTTCCTAGGGCATATTATCTCAGTGGAGGGAATCGCTGTAGACCCAAGAAAGATTACACAAGTGCTGAATTGGAAGTCCCCGAGGTCTGTCCACAAGGTACGAAGTTTCCTAGGACTCGGGAGATATTATCGGAGGTTCATTCCGAACTTCTCAAAGATTGCCAAGCCTATGACTGAGCTGCTGAAGAAGTCTACCAAATATGTTTGGAGCCCATCATGTGAAGCAGGAATAAAGGCTTAAGTGAAATACCTAACATCAGCACCGGTTTTGGTGCAGCCAGACACAACAAAACCGTTCGATGTGTACTGCGATGCATCCGGCATTGGGCTAGGATGTGTGCTGATGCAGGACCGAAGGGTGGTCACGTATAGATCACGGCAGCTCTGGAATCATGAGAAAAATTATCCAACTCATGACATAGAACTCGCTGCCATGGTACTAGCACTCAAGGTGTGGAGGCACTACCTACTCGGTAATCTCGTACACTTATATACCGACCACAAGAGCGTCAAGTACATATTCACTCAGAAGGTGTTGAACATGAGGCAGCGAAGATGGTTGGAGATGATAAACGATTACGAAATAGAGATCCATTATCACCCCGGCAAAGCAAACGTGGTGGTGGATGCGCTGAGTCGCAAGTCACACGTTCATAACCTGACCATCACCCCGTTGGAACAGAGCGAGCCACCATTGCATGTGGTTCCCCATGGAGCTCTCTACAACTTAGCTCTTATCCTCACAATCCGTGAAGATATAGCGGCAGCCCAGAAAAATGACAAGGGTATGTCGCATTTGCTGAGACGAGTAGACAGGGGGGAGCTGAAATGTTTTGGAAGGATGGAGACGGTGTCCTATGGATCAAAAACAGGATAGTCGTACCCCGTAACCCAGAATTGAGGGAGAAAATTTTTGATGAGGCACACTTGTCAAAGTTTTCTATTCACCCTGGCAGCAGTAAGATGTATCAGGAACTCAGGGGCTATAAGGAACTCAGGGGCAAATACTGGTGGGCACGGATGAAGTGAGATATCGTGGAATACATGTCCGAATGTGATACATGCCGAAGGGTGAAGGCTGACCACATGAAGAAACCGGGACTGTTGCAACCACTAGGCATTCCTGCCTGGAAGTGGGAGGACGTGAGCATGGATTTCATCGTCGGTTTACTCACCACATTTCAGAAACATGATTCAGTGTGGGTGATCGTCGACCGGCTAACAAAAGTTGCCCATTTTATCCCGGTCAATACCAACTACAAAAGCTTCACTGTACATCTCACGGATTCTTTGCTTATACGGCGTAACCCGTATTATCATCTTGGATTGGGGCACTTTATTTTTGTATCATCTTTGGGAGCAGTTACATGCTGCACTGGGTACAAAACTGATCCGTAGTTCAGCGTACCAACCACAAAAGGATGGGAAACCGAGCGGGTAAATTAAATCCTGGAAGATATGTTACGAGCTTGTTCTATCAACCACGGTAAGAATTGGAATAATCACTTACCGTTAGCCGAACTTTCGTACAATAATGAGTACCAGGCCAGCATCAATATGGCGCCTTATGAGGCGCTATACGGAAGAAAATGCCGCACACAGCTGAATTGGTGTGAGTCCGGCGAGAGGGTCACTTTCGGGATTGATCTTGTCAACAATGCGGAGGAAAAAGTTTGGCTGATTCAACGAACTTAAAAGCTGCCCAATCCCAACAAAAGCAATACGCGGACCAGAGAAGACGTCCTCTACAATTCGAGGTCGGGGATCACGTGTATCTATGTGTGTCTCCAATGAAGGGCGTGAACAGATTCGGGGTCAGAGGAAAGTTTGCACCCCGATTCATCGGTCCATTCTAGGTTCTGGATAGATGTGGATCCGTTGCATACCAGCTAGAATTACCAGCGACACTCTCCGGTGAGAATGACATCTTCCACATTGCTCATCTGAGAAAGTGCCTTAACTTTTCAACCACCGTTCAGCTGGGAGATATCAAGGAACTGAAACCGGATCTCACATATCAGGAGGAGACGGTTCAGATTATCGATGAGAAGAGCCGAACCACCCGCAATCGTCTATTTTGCTTCTATAAAGTTTTATGGAGTAATCACTCCGAGGATGAAGCGACATGGGAGAGCGAAGGATTTCCTCGCGCCAACTACCTGGACTTTTTAACGTCGCACATCTGGTAATTTTTCCACCATCCTCTCTCATTTTTACCTTATAATCTCGGGCCGAGATTATTTAAAGGGGGGGGAATGTAAGGACCAGAATTTTTCACTTGCTAAAAGTGTTCATCACACCCACACCTCAGCTCAATTGTGGAAAAATCATGAACACATTTGAAGAGCAAGTAACCACCATAATAGAGTTATTAGGAGACAAACTCACAAAATGCAAAGGTGGTATTTCCCACATGCATCATATAGGGGCTGAGAATATGATTAACTCCTAAAATTTGTTGGTAATGCTTATGCCAAATTTCACCCATTCCAAACCTCTTTGAGTTACTTTTGGGTACAATCATTAAAAGGCTAGTTTGAACTTAAATTCAAACTCAAACTCCATTCATCCAATGAATTCAAAAGAGGAATTCATATTCACACTCAACACATTTTTATGAGCTCACACCAATTTTTACTCCATTTGGAGTTGATCTTGACATGAGCTATTTTGATCAAATTCAAACCAAATTTTAATTTCAACTTCACATGTGCTGCAATTCATCTAAACAATTTCACAATTTGAATTATTCAAATTCAACTGGGCATTTGGTGATTTGATAAAATTACCAAGGGTATTAGGGTCTCTAAAACTCAGAGCAGTAGGAAAAGTCAAGTTTTTAGGACAAAAATGGAAACTGGGACGAACTGTCATTGACCCACACGAGCTGAACCGACTGAACTTGGACGCTCTGTTCTTCGGTCTGGTTGTGCGCCCGCCACCGAGGAAAACGCCGTCAGCCACCTCCTGCTTCAAGCTGTCGCGCTGGAGACCAGCCTCAGCGTCCTCATCACCCCACGAAGCCATTCTTCGCTGCACAAACCGAGTGCTTGCTCCTCTGTTCACACGTTCAACCGAAGCACCCGCCGCACGATTGTTTCTCTGTGTCTCCTGATCACACCACAGCAGCTGAGCTCGGATGATCGAGCTCCCCACAGCAAATAGCAGCACACACCCGTGATCTCTCTGGCTACCTTCTTTACTCCTCGGTCCTCTGCTCGTTTGCGTGGGATTTCGGAGTTGTAGCTGTGTGCCGCTTTGAACAACAAAGGAAAATGAGGTCAGCTTCCCGTGGGCAGCCCAAACCGTGAGGGATCATGCTCGAACAAGCAACTCCCTCGGTGCACCTGCGACCATAGCTGCTCCTCCCCAAAGCTCAGCCCTAGCCATTGAGCCTAGCGCGGGAATTTGGCAATCTTCTTCCGGGCGCGCAAAACAACCCCGAGGTAGGGATTCGTAAAATTCTCCCTCAAATCTTGTTGGTAGTCCTTTAAACTCCACACACCGGTGCGTATCTAGCTAGTGCACATTCTCCATCAAAGCTAGGCCTAGAAATTGGGTGTAGAGGGAGAAAATCTAAACTTTTCCATGGAAACCTGTCAGACCCGCTCGGCCGCACGGTGACGACGTGGTTCGAGGGCTCCCCGATAAAGTTGGCAGCCATTTCCAGCTTCCTCATAACCCACTGGTGCTTTAGAGCCCGAAAACCGAAAGTTCAGTGGAGAAATGAGTGTGCCCGAGCTCGCCGGAACCCTAGCTTTGACTGTCACCGGTGCGCACCTGTTTCTGGTGATCGCTGGCGGCCGGCGACCACTAAAACGGGTTCAGCTGGTCGAAAAAGGGGGAGGCGGCGAGTTGTAGCTCCAGGGGTGGCCGGGAAGGCCATTCTGGTGACCCTCGCTAGAGGGCGCCGCCGCTTGGGTGCGGTTGGCGCGAGGAAGGTAAAGGCACTGTGCATGGGATCCACGTGCAATGTTTTTAACAATTTCTTATTTTCAGTTTTGAGTTCAAAATTCAAACACTTTTGCTATGAAGGTCCAAATAAAGTGAACAAATTTTGTTGGATTCAGCTCTCTTATTACTTTCCAGAAAAACAAGTTTCACTTCATGAAACCCTTTATTTGTCCATAATTAATTCTCCAACTTTTAAAATGTTGAGAATTTTAACTGGAGATTCCTTTGATGGAAAATTCTGACATTTTGCCTGTATGTTCCTTGCAATATCCCTGAGTCACCATAAAAATTTCAGATCCATACGAGCTCATTTGTTTCACCTAATGCTGTGATAAAGTAAACTGGTCCAGAGAAAAAGAAAAATATCCAGAAACATTTTCAGATTTTCTCTGAACTTGTTTAGATCATATCGTTTGTTAGGATTCTCCAAATTATATGAAACAATTCCATTAGAACCCTGTGAAACTATAGTTTCCAAAAAGTCATGGCTTGCTCCATGAAAATCCCTAGAAAGCCATAAGAGATCTAAATATGGCCAAATACACATTTATTTGTGCAGGGCCCAAACGAGCTTTGCTTCAAATGAATTTTGGCCAAGTCCCTGTTTAGATTGTCACCAAACCTCACTAAAAATTTCAGATAAAAAGGACTCTCTAGCTTTACTTATAGTCTGTACATTATCAAACTAATTCAATTGCATTCATAATTGACACGCATCGCATGTTTATTTCGTGTAGTCGCTAAACTCGAAGAAGACCCGGAGGTTCTTGACTTTATTACTCCGGAAGAACAATTAGCCCACGACCAGCAACAAGGCAAGCTCCGGTTTGCATTAGCCATTGACAAAGTCTTATGTTTTGATCACTTACTTTATGTATTTTCTACACATGTGCATTAGAGTCTTTATTTGGAACCCACTTGCATAGCCAAGAGAACCAAGGGATTTGGGCTTAGGTTTTAAACCTCTAGTAGGCACTGCAATGCTAAAATGGTATAGGTTTTAGTACAAGTCAAGTAGTTGGAACTACTCGCGAGAATAGGCTAGAGGCACACCACTCCGTTAGAAAGATAGTCAATGAATCACATGGCAAGAAAATTAGACCGAGCGTAGAGTAAGGGCAGCAGGACTTTGGGGCCTCGGTGACATAGTTCTGGTCGTGTCGATTGAGGACCGAGCCGTGTGCGGGTCTGTTGAACAAGCTAGAACAGTACCAAATACCTACCAGATATATGGGAACCGGGAACCGATGTAATTCGGGTAGCGATCTGTTGAGGCATTGCTTGTCATCCAGAGGGTAGGTTAAGAGCAGCGAGGTGTAAATCGGTTAGCGGGCACCAGGGATGCTCTACGTAGATACCTCCTGCTCGGGACGATAGGACCGGTTCAACACTTGGCTAATAGATGAAAGGTGGTTCCGTACGACGTCCGTGATGGTTGCTGAAGGCAACATCGAGTACGGGCGTACGTGACGGGTTATTCGGGTAACCCTGCAGGTGTAAATCGATTATAATCGCTGTCCCTCACGGTCAGTGAGTACCACTTGTTCACTGTACCGTGACGTAGAAAGAACATGCTAGTTGTCATGATAAAAGTTGTTGTTCGAAAGTATTACAGTGTTTGTCAATGAAATGCTTTAGTTTAGAGCAAATAAACGTTCTTTTCACCTTATGCAAAGCACATAAGAGAGACGCGTTTCTTGTTTGATTGCGGATTTCTTGTGTTTCTTAGAACAACGTTCCCCACTAACTTGAGGCTAAAACTAAGCAAGCATCAACTAATTAGGCTTGTCTTTTGCAACATGTTTTTCTATTATACACTGCAAACCCAACGTGTAGACTTTCATGTTTAGATAAGACGGGTCAATCTTGCTGAGCCATCGTTCTCACTGCTTGTGTTTGAAGCGTTTGCAGGGTTCTATGAAGAGGAGGCTCCCGAGGAGGAGACGGACCCCCAAGAGGACAACACCGTTGAGTGGGAGCCGTGCATGCCATTGTGTTAGTGTGGTGTGTGTGCTAGTGAGGACACGTTCACGGGCTGAACGTGAACTCTTTTGCTTAGTCTACGCTCAAGAGTGCAGACTTAACGATATTTTGATGTAACTATGTTCATAAACAAGTTTATGTAATAAAATTTCGCTTCCGCTTATAGCCTTTTATATGTGTTATCCGGTGCTGTCTATCGCAGCACCCCTCAGCAAGATCCTGGTTTGTCGGGATCGTCGGGTCCTCACACGGCGGCGGCGACCAGGATGGCGGCAGCAGCGGCGAGGGGCAGTTGTATTTTTTGGGAGCCTGGCGGCGTCGATGTGAAATCATCCGAGTTAGGTTTTTGCGATGCCCGAGCGGTGCTTTATATAGTTGTCCATTATCACATGCGGGTTTTAAGGTGGTCCATTATAAACCGCCTGTGATAATTGCCTCTTCATAGGTCTGCTCTTCAGTTTCTTCATCCTTTGCTTCATTTTTTATTTAGATTCTAATGTAAATACTCAAATATATATAGATTCTGCAAATTAAATCCAAATTCAATGATTTTTTCTATATTCTTTAAAAAGTAATATATACCAGATGGAACAAAAAGTTTAAAACTTATATAGATAAAATTGTTATGTTATGGTAAATATAGAATTATTTATATGCAGGTATTATTTAAATTTTCATATCTCCAAAAAATGGATCTTCCACCGAAAGTTGGTTTGTATGAACATATTGTCTTATTTATACATGTATAAATTTTGTTAATTTTTTTAAAGCAATCCCAAATTTCAAAATTCAAATTATCCATCATTCTAATGAAATGTTCATATACATATGAGGCATTCTTCAAATTTTGATCACACCGTGATTCAAACAATTTTGTAAAAATCTGAAAAATCCATAAAGGTTGGTATGATGACTAAAAAGTCCTGTAAAAAAATTGACTCACAAAATCAACGTATTATGCAAGATACAAAAATGGCAAATACTCAAACATGTATACATTCTGCAAATTAAGTCCAAACTCTATGATTATTTTTTATATATTCTTCAAAAATTAAAATATACTAGATGGAATAAAAAGTTAAAAACTTATATAGGTAACATTGTTATGTTTTGGTAAATATAGAATTAATTTATATGCACATATTATTCAGATTTTCATATCTCCTAAAAAATGGATCTTCCACTGAAAGTTGGTTTGTATGAACATATTGTCTTATTTATACATGTATGAATTTTTGTAATTTTTTTAAAGCAATCCAACATGTCATAAGTCAAATTATCCATCATTCTAATGAAATGCTCATATACATATGAGGCATTCTTTAAATTTTGAACACACATTGATTCAAACAATTTTGTAAAAATTGAAAAAAATCATAGAGGTTGATATGTTGACTAAAATGTCCCATAGAAAAATTCACTCACAAAATCATTGTATTATGCAAGATACAAAAATGACAAATAACCTATTTATTTGTTTTTTATATTGACCAATTTCAATGGTTTTTCCAAGTGAAATTTAATGGGCACCTGTAATAGTAAATCATATACAAGAATATGGAATTTGGGCTTTTACAAGCACTCTAATTTTGATCAAGAATATCAATTAATCTAAAACTTAGTAAACTTTTTTCATAGCCGGTTCTATATTAAAAGCCGCCTGCGTTAATACATCTTCAAGTGGTGTTTAATTCATCTTCGAGGAGGAGGACGGTCGCACGTTGTTCGCACTTCTCTGCACCACTGGCCGCAATTAAGTTCTCTGCAGCTCTTCCTTCTCGGACCGCTCGTCTCCTTTGTCAACAATGGAAGACGCACTTTTATCTTGACCGTCTCTGCACCACCGGCTGCAATTAAGTTCTCCGCACCTCCTCCTCCTCGGGCCCCGTGATTCTCTTCCGTCCAACTCCAGTCGCTCTCTCTTCGAAACCTTAGCGCTCGACCAACTCTAGTGCGACCGCCACCTGCCGTCCAATGTTCGCCATCACCGTCGTCATCGTCGCCATCACTACTCCCTCCTATTCTACGTCGTCATCATCGTTCATGGCTGGGAACTTTGTTATCGACTTGGTGCATGGCGGACTCAAGGAGGAGCGCTTTCCATGGTGCAAGAACCACCCCCATGTATGTACATATGGCACACCGGTCGTTCTGTAGTTTTTCTTTTCCGTCTTGTTTGTTTTTGGTATTATCAATTTCATGGCTCGCCATTTGCGTCACTTGTTGTCCAATTTCTCTGGGTAGAGTTTCTCTGCAAATACTGAGTCGGGAGACTTAATGAAGTGGCAGTGCATCGTCCCGGGTAAAGATGGGGTATGTCATCAAGAATAAGCACAATCCAGTATAACCATCGTCCCCTTATTAATGAATTTCCTTTGTAGACTGACTAGGAAGGTGGTTACTACCCACTGACAATCTCCTTCTCGGATGACTATCCCTTGGTACCTCCAAGATGTGCCTTTCCACCGGGTTTCTTCCACCCGAATGTCCATCGCTCAAGGGCACTCTTCCATGGTGTTCTTGATCAAGATATTGTAAGATAGACTTATTTTGCTCAAGTAATTAGTAATTGTTGCTGAACTTATTTGAAGTGGTTCCTTATGTTGCTTAAATTGATATTTCGTAGGGGTGGAGTCCTAGTAGTAATATCAAAATTTTACTACTTGAAGTTCAGCGTTTGCTTCATCAGCCAAATGCGCCCAATATTGAAAATGATTGCTATAACCTACTTATCGAGGTTAGTAACTTTGTGTTAGTGAGCAAACTAGGTTATATATCATTCCTCATTCGACATTTGTCAATTCAAGGAATATCAATGTTATTTTCAGGATCCAGAGGAATATAAGAGACGTGTTTGGGAGAAAGCTCGACGGTACAGTTTAGATCGATCGATGGGAGCTTCATAGGAATATAAGTCTGAAATGTATAGTTTAGAGGGCATGCAAATGTCTATAAACTATGAAATGTTCATTGAGCTGCAAATGTTTATCTCTAAATTGCAATGTCATTGCAGTTCTATATGTTCATTGTGGCAATGATGCACATTTATTATCTCTGCGCGCGAAGTGGCAATGGACAAATATACTAGAAAGGACATAATTTAAATATTTTCACAGGCGGTGTTTAACTAAGAGCGGCTTGTGAAATCTGCGCTATATAAGGCCGCTCAGGCGGTTCTAAATTACAATTTACAAACCGCCTACACTAATATATCTTCACAGGCAGTGTTTAACTAAGAGCCGTCTGTGAAAATCTGCACCTATATAAGACCGCTCGGTCTCCTCGAAAAAACCCAACCCTGCAGATTTCACTTAGACGCCGTCAGGCTGCCAAAATTTTCCTTTGCCACCAAAACCCTCGCCGTCGAGCTTCGTCGCCATCGCCGTCGCCGTTGCCATCTATGTACGTTCGCCTCTTTCCTCCCTTCTCTCCCTCCTCCCTTCTCTGTCCCCATGCCGCCTCCTTCCCTCCCCCCTCTCCGTGCTGCCTGTCTTCTTGCCCTCGCCACCGGCCGAGTGTCGTCCTCGCCCTCGCCGCCGCCTCCCTGCTCCCTTTTCTGTCCCCCTCCAGCATCATCGCTGCAGCACCCCCGGGCCTTAATCCTCCCTGCGCCGCCTCCTCCTTCCCGTCATCTACCACCACTATCCGCTGCCTCCTCCCCACTGCCCCCCAGATTACTTGTTTAGAGACCATTACAATTTCTTAGATTAATTGTTTAGATTTTGTTGGAAGGTGGACCAGAGAGCAAATTGTTTAGAGAGCAAATTAATTGTTTACCAAAAAAGCAAAGCAAATTTAGCTCAATTGTTTCTTCTACATTTTCTGTATGTGTTCATACCAGCACCAATTAGTTGTTTAGAATAGTTGTTGTGTTAAAGGAGACAGTCTTGTTGTGCTAACAGGTAGTCCATGTTGTCATTGTAACCACTGAGTAATATAATAGGGATACATTTCCTCTTTGTAAATCCACCATGTTCACCTTTATTTTATATATTAGGATGTGATTTTACATATTAGGATGTCTTTGTAATCACTGAGTACTATAACAAGAAACCCCTTTTGTTGTTTTTCAAGTTCTAACATGGAAAGCCCTAAGAAGACTGGTGCTGGTAGTAACAATGAAGCCGACGATGTTGAGTTTAGTGACTCCAGCAGTTCAATCTCGTATCACAGTCCATCAGATCCTTTTACAAATATAAAAATTCAAAACACTTCAGAGGATCTCGACCTAGAATATGATCCTGTCGGTGAGGTATGGATCACGAATCTTAACTCTAGCAGTTTAAGTTAATATTGGTTGTCAAGTATATGAAGCCTTATAATTCTTTTCTACCTAGCTTATTTGCCAATACAACGAGGTGACTTCGGATCCTAAAACCGCAGAAGGTTCTCCAATGGTTGAACCCTCAAATTCAGTCAAGCGAAAACGAGAGCAACGAGGTCCCAATAAGGGTCCATTGAACCGCATCAT
Source organism: Neostapfia colusana (assembly GCA_030760725.1). Lineage (NCBI taxonomy): Eukaryota > Viridiplantae > Streptophyta > Magnoliopsida > Poales > Poaceae > Neostapfia > Neostapfia colusana. The sequence continues at coordinate 28,170,447 of JASWHV010000011.1, forward strand.
ATACGTAACAAGTGTTGGTCCAGGTGGGCTTCCCCAAGAACCACTTGATTCAGTTACAAAGTACAAAATGCATGCGGTTGTCTTGTTAGAGAGCTCGTGCTGATCACAACCCAGAATTGGAGAAAATTCCCTGAGGCGGACAAGAATTAGTTGTGGGAGAAGTTAAAGAAACGATGCAAGTTCCCAAAAGGCATGGAAGAAGCTGTAAAGAAAGCAACATTGGTCTCTTGCGGCAAGAAGTTTCGTGGCTCGAAGAGTGAAATGAATGCTTATGTTAAGGATAATAAGGTCCCTAGCCCGAAGAAGATGGGGAAAATCACACAAGCTTAGTGACAAGAATTTGTTCATCAAAAGATCACACCTAAGGCTAGAGCCCTAAGTCAATTTAGGCCAGAACTTGCCAAAAAGAAGAAATACCATCATCGCCTGGGGTCTGCCAGATATGCCCCAAAGTTGAGAAATGGAATAAAATATTGGAGGAAACTTTCAGTAAGGGCAATCCTGACCCACTACAAGGCTGCGATGAGAGAAACTAAGCGGTGGGTCTTAGCTAGGTCATGTTTGACCAGCGAGAGCAAACTTGAAAAGCCCGACTATGTGAACCAAGTAGAGCAAAAAAAAGAAGTAATTGTAAAGCAATAGAAGGGTCTCTTCAAGCCGAAGGGGGAGAATGACCAACTTAACGCTATCCTAGGCAACCCTGAACATGGTGGACGAGTTCGAGCAATCTCTTGTCAGATGTCCTAGAGAGATGATTTCCCGAATGATAAAGAGTTATATAGAAGACGTAACAAGTTCAAGAAGACAATTGAAGATACGATTGATCAAAAGGTCAAGGAATCTGTGAAAGAAAGAATAGATGAACTTATAAAATCGGGACAATTAATGCCACAAAATAGAGCGATGGTTCCCGTAGCAACAAGGTTCATATCTCTAACTTTTCCTTCTCTAGCAGCGTAGGTTTTGTGCCAGGCTCAGGGTCAAGCCATAAGTTCCTTGTCGATGATATTGTTAAGGAAACATCTTATCGTCTTCTTGTCCCGATCGGCAGAGCAGGGAACAAAACAAAACAGGTTGCCACTGCTATGGCAAAGCCAAATCTTGTCTTCAACGGCAATTCACTTCCATTTTATTTTGCCGTGGTGCAAGTTCTTCAGATCATTGATAACGATTATGAAGATGAAATAGACCACATCATACCTGATGGATCATGACTTTGGGGCAGGCCATCAACCAGTTAATCCTTTGGCGCCAACACGATATCGTGTTGGACGATGAGCCGAGGTCTAGCCCCGTCACATCTCAAAAGACTGCAGCCCCGCCTTCTTCGCCGAAAGTCAAGGAAGATCCACTCCTGCTATGTCCTAGCAAGGATGATAGTAACCTTGCTAGTAAAGATAACCAAGAGCAACCAGTTGAACAACAGCTTGAAGTAGTACAAGAGCAGGCTGCTGGTAGTAAATGTTGGGAAATAGGCGATGCACTACTCAAGCAATTCCACCGTATCACCCAGGAAACATGCGAGTAAGAAGGTCATGGATTGTTACCACTAGACGCGCAGCGCAGCGGATCGTAGATGCGCGTCGTAGCCGATCAGCGCAGCAGTAACAGCAGCGCCTCCACGGAGTCCACACGTACAGGGAGGAACGCCGTGCGTCGGTGTGCTAGCACCGTGCGCGCGGCAGGGTTTTCGGCGGCTGACCTGTGAGGGGCGGCGGCTGGGACTGCTATCTAGTGGAGACATCTGTCCGTAACCCTACCCCTCATATTTAGAGGCGCGCTAATGGGCTTTTAGGTCAGAGGCCCATTAGTACCCTAATTTCTTATGGATCAAATATCCATCAGCCTTTATCCGAATTGTTATGATTGCCTCTTTGGCATATCACCAACAATCTCCCACTTGCACTAGAGACAATCATATAGCCAAGTTTTTCAATATTCCATCCCCTTAAGTGTGTGACCCGTTAGGTTCATGTACAGTCGGTTATGAATGAAAACCGTTTTCAAACACAAGTCAGTAGAGGTACCTAGCAGGACATACTAACTCCCGAATGTACATAAAGATCTTATCGGCTGAACCTAGATACATTCACATGCTAATTCCTTTGCCACACGATACCAGTCAAGCTCAAGGCGAGATACGTGCCATCCTTGTGATAGCTCGACCATTCACTCGATCAAATAGTGGATTCAATCTATGACTAACTTTTAGTCATAATGATTAACTCTTTAATCATTTTGGCATGGCCATGCACTTTCAATCCATCTATCTCGAGGGGCCAGAGATATCTCTCCTGTTATTTAGGAGGGGCGAATCCCATCTTGATCCGCACACATCTCATTCCATGCTTCATCATGCACCTGAAGACTATTTTTATGACCACCTAGTTACGGAGTAGCGTTTGATAGTTTCAAAGTGCACAACTACACATAGTGAGAAACAATGGCGATCTCAGGTCAAAGAATCTAGCAGGTGTATCACTCAAGACCAACTGATGGCACATATGTAAATAACAATCCCAATAGTGTCTCGGAATGGGTCTATCCAACACCATGTTCACTAACATGCGTTCACATTATTAATTTGATATCTCCATATCTATGATCCGTGAAACGTGATCATCAATTAATACATGTGCTAGTCTGCGTACTATCATTATCTCATATAACGATGTAGACTAGGGATCATTTTGAGTAACATTATAATTAACAAAGAGTCTCACGAACAAGTCACATACTTGATGATCAATGTGAATAATAGTTACTCAAATAGTACATAAACATAGCTATGACACAAGTCTCCCACTACACACTAGGATCACTGATGTAAGTATCTAATACCCATAGATCTCGTGTGCGTCTCATGCTTTGATTGTGGAAGAGGCTTTGTCAACGGATCTGCCGTATTCAAATATATGCACCTTGCATATATTCACATCACCTCGGTCGATAATCTCTCGAATCAGATGATAGCGTCGCAGTATATGTTTGGATCTTTTGTGTGATCTAGGCTCCTTTGCCTGTGCAATGGCTCCATTATTGTCGCAATAGAGATCCACAGGTCTGGACGCACTAGGAACAACACCCAACTCAGAAACAAATTTTCTGATCCAAACAGCTTCCTTTGAAGCTTCAGAAGCTACAATATACTCCGCCTCCGTCGTTGAATCTGCTACTGTGTCTTGCTTGGAACTTTTCCAGCTCACTGCCCCTCCATTGAGGCAGAACACAAAACCGGATTGTGATCTAGAGTCATCCTTGTCTGTTTGGAAGCTAGCATCGGTGTAACCTCTTACAACGAGCTATTCTTCACCTCCAAACACTAGGAATACATCCTTAGTTCTTCTCAAGTACTATAGAACGTTTTTGACAACTGTCCAATGAGCCTCACCATAATCTGATTGATACCTGCTCGTAACACTTAGAGCACAGGATACATCTGGGCGTGTACACAACATGGCATACATGATAGATCCAATAGCCGAAGCATAAGGAATCGCTCTCATCCTCTTTTGCTCATCAGGCGTCGAAGGACACTGAGTTTTGCTTAGAGTGATGCCATGTGACATTGGCAAGAAACCTTTCTTAGAATCTTGCATATTGAACCGATTCAATATCTTGTCAATATATGTGTCTTGGCTTAATCCAATTAACCTTTTAGATCTATCTCTATAGATCTTTATGCCCAAAATGTACGCTGCCTCTCCTAAGTCCTTCATTGAAAAACTTTTCCTTAATGAGGATTTAACAGCATCTAGTACTGGAATGTCATTTCCGATCAACAATATGTCATCTACATATAGGACCAAAAATATAAGTGCGCTCCCACTAACCTTCTTGTAAATACAAGGTTCTTCTACGTTCTTGATGAAACCAAACCCTTTGACCACTTCATCAAAACGTAGATTCCAACTCCGAGATGCTTGCTTCAATCCATAGATGGACTTTTGAAGTTTGCATAATTTTCTAGCATTTTTAGGATCGACAAAACCCTCAGGTTGTGTCATGTACACATCCTCAGTCAGACTCCCATTAAGAAAGGCTGTTTTGACATCCATCTGTCATATTTCATAATCAAAATATGCAACAATTGCTAGGAGAATCCGAACAGACTTTAGCATAGCGACGGGCGAAAATGTTTCATCATAATCAACACCTTGAATTTGTTTGAAACCTTTCGCCACCAATCGTGCTTTATAGATGTGAACTTTTCCATCCATATCAGTCTTTTTCTTGAAAATCCATTTGCAATCGATCGGTCTCACACCATCGATTGGATCAACCAAGTTCCAAACTTGATTCTCATGCATGGATTCTATTTCGGATTCCATGGCTCCAAGCCATTTCTCAGAGTCGGGTCCCATTGTTGCTTCAGTGTAGGTCACAGGCTCATTATTGTCCAACAATACCATGTCTTGTGGTTCCGTGGTTAGGAGTGTCAACTTTTCAGTTGCACGACGTACTCTTGTAGACCTTCGTAGGGCTGGTGTTTCATCAAGTGGTTGTACAACATCTTGTACATCATGTATAGGATTAGAGGGTGCCGAAACATTTTAGAATATTTCTTGAATTTCTTCAAGATGCACCTTGCTCCCACTAACTCCTTTTGAGAGAAACTCTTTCTCCAAGAAGACACCATTGCGAGCAGTAAACACTTTACCCTCCGTTTTATTATAAAAATAATATCCTTTGGTTTCCCTAGGATATCCCACAAAGAAGCATTTGTCTGATTTGGGAGTAAGTTTGTCTGACGTCAAACGTTTGACATAAGCATCACATCCCCAAACTTTGAGGAAAGACAATCCGGGACGTTTCCCAGTCCACATCTCATATGGTGTCTTCTTAACAGACTTAGTTGGGACTCTGTTTAGTGTAAACGCCGCAGTTTCAAGAGCATAACCCCAAAAGGATAGTGGAAGGTCAGTCTGGCTCATCATCGAACTAACCATGTCTAACAAGGTTCGGTTCCTCCGCTCGGACACCCCATTCCATTGGGGCGTTCCAGGTGGAGTCAACTGTGGAACAATTACACATTGTTTTAAATGGTCATAAAATTCATGGCTCAAATATTCACCCCCACGATCAGATCGTAGAAGTTTAATTGTCTTGCCCAACTGATTTTGTACTTCATTCTGAAATTCTTTGAACTTTTCAAAAGATTCAGACTTGTGCCTCATTAGATAGACATATCCATATCTACTAAAGTCATCGGTAAAAGTAATGAAATACTGAAAACCACCTCTAGCTACCGAACTCATTGGTCCACATACATCAGTATGTATAAGTCCCAACAAGTCACTTGCCCTCTCACTTTGACCAGTGAAGGGTGATTTGGTCATCTTCCCAAGCAAACAAGACTTGCATGTGTCAAGTGATTCAAAATCAAATGAACTTAACAAACCATCTTTATGGAGTTTCTCAATGCGTTTCTCATTTATATGACCTAAGCAACAATGCCAAATAAAAGTGGGATTTAGATCATTTCGTCGAGCCCTTTTTGTATTAATGTTATAGACTGTTTTATCCTCAAGATCAAGAACATATAATCCATTCACTAATGGACATTGAGCATAGAAAATATTATTATAATAAATAGAACAACATTTGTTCTTTATTATAATCTCATAACCATTAACTTCTTCCAAACATGAAGAATATATAATGTTCTTGCTCAAAGAAGGAATGCAATAACAATTATTTAATTCCAAAACTAATCCTGAGGGTAACGACAAGTGATAAGTTCCGACAGCTATGACAGCAACCTTTGCTCCATTGCCGACCTGAACATCCAACTCGCCTTTTGCAAATCTTCTAGTCTCACTTAGACCCTGCAACGATTTGCAAGTGTGAATCATTGATCCGGTATCAAATACCCATGATTCACTAGAAGATGTAGCAATATTGATTTCTATAACATTTATACCTAAGGTGGAAGTCTCACTCCCTTTCTTCTTCTTATCTTCCAAGTACTTCTTGCAGTTCCTAGACCAATGCCCCTTAGCATGACAGTGGAAGCATTCATCATTAGGAGAAGGGCCTGATTTGCCCTTTGGCTTTGAGCTTGAAGACTCATTGGGAACCTTTCCCTTGCCTTTTGGATGCATCACACGCTTCCTCTTTTTATTCTCCTTTTGAACCATCATCACATGAGTGGTGTTTTTCTTAATGCTTTCCTCGGCTGTTTTAAGCATCCCATGCAATTCAGCCAACGTTTTCTCCATGCCATTCATTTGATAATTCAATATAAATGGCTCATAGCTCGGTGGGAGTGACTGGAGAATAACGTCAATAGCCAGGTCATCCTTGAGTTCAGAACCAAGTTTGTCCAAAGTCTCAATGTAACCAATCATCTTGATTACATGGGGACTGACCGGGCTACCTTCTGCCAGCTTGCATGAGAACAAGGACTTTGAGATATTGTACCTCTCAGCCCTTGCTTGGTTCTCAAACATTCCACGTAGTCCCTGAATCATAGAATAAGCATCTGCATGCTCATATTGTTGTTGTAGATCAGGGGACATTGTGGCAAGCATGAGACAGCTTGCATTAAGCGCATCATCGCAGTGCTTCTCATAAGTCCTGCGAGTTGCGGCATTTGCATCATCGGGGAGGTCATTGGGGTATGGTTGCTCAAGAACATACTCAATTTTCTCTTGCCTGAGAACAATTCTCAGGTTGCGGTACCAATCAATAAAGTTAGCTCCATTGAGCTTTTCTTTCTCAAGCACAGATCGCAAATTGAAACCGGAATTGTTACTAGCAGACATGATCTACAATAGAAAATAAATATGCAAGGTTTTAGCACTATGTAATGTACCAATCTTTTATTAACAGTTTAATAAAAGACACCACCACTATATGAGCATCGTCCTCCCTCTAACGACATATAGTGGTTCAAAATCCATATTCACTAATTCCTAGTGAGCTTTGGCTTCACTGCTAGAAAATTAGTAACATAGGTAAACAACCATTGTTAATCATATCTCTATATGATTCTTGTTTGTTGGGTGACATCCAATGCCCCGGCTCCCAACACTATGCCATAAAGCCCAAAACCATTTTGATAGCTTTGTTGAGTAAACCAATACTATGCATGTGAATGTCCAACATTCACCCTATTCATTATGATAGATGACGGTATTTTGCTTTGGCAAACCAACCATACAACGATCAAAACAACATAGGTGCAGCTATAGGTAAATGGCATCAAATACTCAACTTTTCCGAGGGAAGCTATTCTATCATGACAAAACATCCACCATATGAAAAGCATGAAAAGAATAGTAAAACATCACATGCATATGATCATATCATATATGTGAATAGTATGGCATTTAGGATCATAGTGATCTCCATCACCATGGTTCCATCATGATCTACACTGCCATGTCTCCCTTCTTATGGTGATCACCATCGCCATCATGCTTGAGGTTTCTCAATGAATATAAAAGAAGCTAATACATCTAATAGCAATCAAATAAATTACATGAGAGATCAGGCATCACAGGGCGACACGCAGGTCGTTATACAAATATGTGACAACCTCAACCCGGTTGTGTTAAATTTGCAACACGCAGGCTGCACGAATTTTACACACAGATTATCACATCATATTTAGGCCATACCATTCACATCATTCCATGCAAAAACAAGTTAAACGTAGAACGATGTCTATCGCGAAACAACTTAATGATGTCACTATAGCAGACACCAAACGGAATTACATAGATCGCATCTATGAAATCACTATGAAAATCTCATCGAATTGATCAGATCAATCCGAATCTGAGCCATTCAGAATGCCTCAATTTTCATTGTGACTGGTTATCCACGAGAAGATCGCGACATATGACCGTGATCTGTTGGCTCAATCTGTTAGCTATGTACACTATTAGTCCCGATGGTGATTCCAGCCGGTAGGGACAAGTTGCGCACACAGCAGACCAAAAACTACGCAAGTCGGCTCTGGTACCACTGTTGGGAAATAGGCGATGCACTACTCTAGCAATTCCACCGTATCACCCAGGAAACATGCGAGTAAGAAGGTCATGGATTGTTACCACTAGACGTGCAGCGCAGCAGATCGTAGATGCGCGTCGTAGCCGATCAGCGCAGCAGTAACAGCAGCGCCTCCACGGAGTCCACACGTGCAGGGAGGAACGCCGTGCGTCGGTGTGCTAGCACCGTGCGCGCGGCAGGGTTTTCGGCGGCTGACCTGTGAGGGGCGGCGGCTGGGACTGCTATCTAGTGGAGACATCTGTCCGTAACCCTACCCCTCATATTTAGAGGCGCGCTAATAGGCTTTTAGGTCAGAGGCCCATTAGTACCCTAATTTCTTATGGATCAAATATCCATCAGGCCTTTATCCGAATTGTTATGATTGCCTCTTGGGCATATCACCAACAGTAAAGAGCAATCACTTGAACAACAAGTTCAACAACAGGCCAATGTCCAATTTCCGATGACTACTCCTCGGTGAGTGCCTGTGAAAGTTAGCTCATACAAAAATAAGAAACCTTCTAAAGAAGCATCAAAATATTTGGAAAAAATGAAGAAAAATATTACAAAATCTAATGCATCTCATGCTTCACATGAGCCAACATTAGAAAATATTGAGAAGTGGGAAGAAGAAGGTGTGAAATATACTCGGGAGACGGCTTTAGTTTAACCAGGAGTTCGGCAATACAAGATTCAGGACGTTCCTCCTGAATATGAGAACGGGAGGCCATTCATGACATAGGCACAGCTTAGCATACAACCTTTCTCACTTAGAAGAATGTACGAGGGGTACATCACTGTCATCATAAAATATTACATTTGTTACGTCACATTTCATGTGCCAAAAGAAGCATTCTGGAGCATTGGAGAAGATAAATGAGCCCTTCTCTTTGAAGATCAGCAAAGCCTTTTCTATCGAGGCATGCTCAAAATCAACTTGCTACTCGTCTGGTGCTTGTAAGTGCCTCTAATATTTCGTATTTGCTTTTCTTACTACACACATAAACATGTCATGAGATTATAACAATTCCGGACTTATTTAATAGGATGAAATACATGGATAATGAAAAGCTGAACTCCAAGACAGGTATCTTTGATCCTACAGTGATTGCAAAGTCGAATTTCAACTTTCAGGTTAATGGGACTCAGAAAAGTACAAGCACATGACAAAAAAAAATTTGAGAAATCAATCGCAATCCAAAAGAATGATAAAAAGACAAAGGTTGCAGCCTACATAGGACATGCCATGTTTAACTTTGTCAGAGATGGCAAGGATCTCGTAAAGGCTCCGTACCACTTCGAATAAGTTCGACACATGGCATGGAAATAGCAATTGCTGCTAATTTTTAACTTAACACATGTGTTTGTACGTGTGCAGTAAACACTACATAATGATCTTCATCAAGCCAACGCAGGGTTTGGCAACGGTCATGGACTCAGCCGATTAGTCACAAGATACTTACAACAATTTCCTTGCCATTTTGAGAATATATGGTTGTTCGATACTTTTAATATACACACATATATATAGGTTGGCATTGCTTATATGACATTCCTTGTATTACCGCGCTTGGAGGTTTTACGCGAAACAACTTGGCAGTCAGAGACCTCCTAATAAGGATGCATTGCAGATATCAACATATTATCCTTGTCCCAAGCAGCCTTCTACGAGCGTCTTATGCAGGTATTATGTATGCGAGCATCTTCAGACCGCCTGCGAATATAGAGTGAATCGTGAGGATGTAAGTTATCCTTAATGTCAATATTGTATTTTCTTACTTTTGAGTTTCATTTTCGTTGTAACTAGCGTATTTTAATATTATTATGTTATCGTTGTCACCAACACATTCTAAACCTAGTTATGTGTTTCATTGCAGCACACGAATGTGGATGAAGAACGATGTCGGTTTCTAGAGATATGCTTGGTGGAGGAGCCGAGAGGATTGCGAGTGAACTGTGTCACTTCATGCGTCGCAAAATTTTCCACCGAAAAGGGTAATTCTTCGATGATGCAGGTGTAATAGCTGATATGCCAGAACTTTGCCAGTATACTGATCATCAATTTGGTTTTTAGTGAAAAACTTGTAAACTATGGTTTTAGATGTATTGTACTTACATATATGTATATGAGATGACTTTTTTGTGATATTGTGTCAATGATGCTTGTCAGAATATATTTTTCTACTGTGTGTGAATGCCAAATGAAATTGACCTGGAAATTAGAAATAGTAGCATTTAGTATCTAACAAACCACATGTGATAATATAATTGTGAGACCTATGTGTGCTGAATACATTGGCTATGATGATAAAAGTTTTGAATTCTGCCAAAACACTGTTTTTGTTAAGGTCCAACTTGCTATGGCTAGGTCTGACAAGTGTTTGGTTACCTCCGGCGGTAGGTCCGACTAGCTTTGGTAAGCTTCGGTGCTAGGTTCTGCTAGCTTTGGTAAGCTCCGGCTCAAGGTCTGGTTAGCTTTGGCAAGGTCTTGAGCTAAATCGCAATGGTTCCGTCTTTACCATGCAAATGTTTCAAACTTGCTTTACATCTATGGAAAGTTTGCTTAGTATTCTTTTACTAAGTTTTTGAAGTGTAATGGCTGTTTACGGTGGTTAACATTTTGCTATGGTTTGCAATTTGCTTATGTGAGGTGTTCACGTAAGGTGTTGTGGTTTTCGGAACTAACGTGAGTCAAGTCACGGACTTGTGCTCGAAAGTATTGGTGTTTATTCATGTGCAGGTGTTGCTTGAGTTCATGATATAACTGGTGACGGGATCCATTGAACTAGTCTTAGGGAGAAGATGAGGTTCAACAACCATGCTCAGGAGGAATTGTGGTTGAGTTGATCGGGAGGTCGCACAGCATGTTTGGATCAAGAACAATGCATATGAAGGTATCCTGGATGTCGTTTTAGATGGTGTTTGCACGTGTGCAAGGAGTGCATGGATGTGGAAACAAGGTTCCAAGGCGTGATGAAGAGATGTGGACGTAAAGAATCGGTAGGAAAGGTCCAACCGGCTGGATTATGGACTCAGGCTGCAGCTGAGTTGGTTATGGCTCAAATATGGAAAGATTTGAGTTGGTTATGATAGGATTTTGTCCGGGACACGAAGTTGAGTTGTTTTAGTAATGTGGGATACGTTCCTAAGGTGTTTGGAAGTGTTAAGATTGCTTCTATCTGCGTATAGAAGAGTCTTGAGCAGTTATGGAAAGTTTCGATTCAGAAACTGAGTAGGATTAGAGTACTAGTTTGAATTGGGTTGGCCTCCGGGCTGGTTATATAAGCAAGGGAGGCTAGAGCTCGTGGTAAGACGACCTTGGGCTATTCCACTTATGTTTTGATCAATAAAATTCGTAATTTAGAGGAGCTTTTATGCCTTGTTCGTCCGACTTGTTTTTGTCAAGTCTTTCTCGTCGAGTTTCTTGACAGCACGACAGTGTTTAGTGTTTTGATCATAACTCGAGTTTTACAGATCCAATTGACGTGATTGTTTTTGGGTTGTCTTGACAACTTGATTGTCTATCATCTGGAAAATTTCACGGTCATTGGATTTGTATTTCTGATTTACACGAGTTTCTCTGCAGTGTTGTAGATCTGGTTTTTACTCGAGTAGAACAGATTGACCCTTGTTTGATCTTTCGATCATAACTTGAGTTTTTCGTGACGGATTTCCTTTATTCTTGTTGTCGTGTCTTTGTGAATTGATTCTCTATAATATATACCACTTTTGCCATGGTTTAACACATTTACATCAGTCACATACATGGTTTCTTTAACAGATCGATTTTCTGCCGAGGGGGTTTTTGTTGCTTCCGCTGAAAAGTTTAAATCTACCATTCACCCCCTCTTGTAGCTTTTCACGTGCTCTTTGATCCTACAATTAGTATCAGGGCCACGGTGCTCTAATCTTTGTGATTTGCACGTGTTTTGACTAATCATCATGGAGAAATACTCCGCAAAACCTTATGTATTCAGTAGCATTAATTTTCAGGTTTGTAAGGCACGTATGGAGGCTTTCATCCAGGCACAAAGCTTCGCAATATGGGAAACGTGTACAAGCCTTATGACGTGCCACCAAACGATAAATTCATGGCTACGAACATGAGAGATGTCGACAACAACAATAAAGCATGGAACTTGATCATACAAGGATTAACTCAAAGTGACTTCGACCGTGTTACACACCTCCGATCTCCATACGATGTGTGGAAAACACTTTGTGACTACCACGAAGGATCCAACACGATCAACGACGTATGACAAGATATGTTCAAGAAAGAATACATATGCTTCCAGATGTAACCCGGTGAGTCAATCGAGGACCTCTTTGCTCGCTTCAATAAAATTCTCAGCAACTTGCGTAGTGTCAACGTTAATTTTTCAGATGCTGAAAATGCTAGGCAATTACTAAGTGCATTAGACATGTCAAATTGGTGGATGAAAGTTACATCTATTCGTGAATCTACTGGCATGAGTACACTTACATTAGATGTGCTATATTCTAAGTTAAAAACTCATGAAATTGATATAATATCACGTAAGAACCCCAACAAGTCTCTTGCATTAGTTTCACAGCGTGACATGCCTAGCTCTAGTCAATCTTCATCTTGTGGTACACTTTCTTTGTTGTCCTCTCTAACCCATGAACAGATTGAAGAGTTTCCAGAGAAAGAACTAGCACTCATCTCTACTTGGTTCTCAAAAGCATTGCAAAATGTGAGAACTAGAAGGAGAAGAAGTGCCAGACCTCAATGATGCTTCGTATGTGCTAAGATAGGACATTTTCATATGGATTGCCCTAACCATTCAGGTCCTACTTCCCATGATGAAAAGCAAACTAGGACGAAGCACTCCTCTGCAAACGATAAGAAAAAGAAGAAGGGTTTTATAGGACGCAATTGGTAAATAGTTTTATCTCCGCACTTCAAGAACTTGGCTCGAGCGATGTGGACATCGGAAGTGACAAAGATGAAGATGATTTGGCAAACTTATGCTTCATGGCGAGCAAGTCAAGTTCAAGTATGGAGGAGGCAGAACACAACAGCGACAATGAAGAGCTATGTCCTATTTGCGAAGAAATGTGTGATGCTATTTCTCGTGCCACTGTTATAGTTAAGAAAAATAACAAAAAGCTTAGGGACAATGCTGTTAAAATTGAGTCAGTAGAATCTGAACTTGTTTGAAATCTTTGACTCCTAGTGATGATTCTTGTTCCTCATGTGATTTAATATATGAACAATTGTCCTCTCTAAGAAGTGCACATACCTCCACACTTGATAAACTTGAGTTAGAGATTGAAAAGAACAAAGAGCTTGCTGCACTTAATGATAAAAACTTGAAAGATGCTTGTTGTTCTACAATTGATTTGCATTGTTCTACTTGTGATGATCTTAATAAGAAACTACAAGATGCTATGAATGAAATTTAAATATTGAACAGTGATTTACGTTCTCATGAAGTTAAGTATTGTTCCAATTGCAAACTAAAAGGAAAAACTTCATGTCAAAACTGCCTAGACTTGTCTAAGAAACTTGATGACATGAATAGGACACTAGAGCGGTTTTATAATGGGAATAAGAATCTGAACTTGCTGCTGAATACTTCTAAATCTTACATTGATAAAACTGGTTTTGGTTTTGACTCCCATGCTCATGCTAAAGAACATCCACCTAAAATTTTAAAGTCATTAGGAAGTGGTTTGATTAAAACAGTTCCTAAACAAAAAGAAGTGGTTTTTAAATCTGCAGGAGTGTTGTCTCATTTGGTTTCAAATAAACATGTTGTCTGCTAATCTGGACATGGACATAACGTTAAATTTCATTGTACCTACTGTGGTAGAGATGGTCATGTCATAGATTTTTGTTATAGTCTAGCCAAGCAACAGAAAAAGGAAAGAATGATTGCTACATCACATAACAACTGTGCAAAACCTGTTGCGTGTGCTGAACTGAATGTTAGGAATATGCAACATGCTGTAATGAGTCAAAAACATGCAAAGTTTGCTTCCGGACCTACTATTTTTAGTGCTACTCATGTAACACCTCGTAGGTCAGTAGTTGGGTACAAAAATTGACACGGCCCCATGGCCTCGTCGAGCCAGGATCACGCTGAGGGGTGTCGCGTTGCACAGCACCGGATAACGCACATTAAAGATACAAAGCGGAAGCAAAGTTTCATTACATAAACCAGTTTATGACCATTTTTACAACAAAATAAGTTTAGTCTACACTCACGGGCATAGACTACGCATCGAGTTCACGTTCAGCCCGTGAACGTGTCCCCGCTAGCACGCAGACACACTAACATGGTGACATGCACGACTCCCGCTCGGCGGGGTTCCCCTCCTGGGGTTCCGTCTCCTCCTCGGGAGTCCCTTCCTCATAAACCCCTGCAAAAGCTTCAAACACAAGCAGTGAGCATGATGGCTCAGCAAGACTGACCCATCTCTCCTATACATGAAACTTCTACATGAATGGTTTTAGGGTGCATGAGGTAAAGTAAGTTGCAAAGGACTCGCCTAATTAATGGAACCTTACTTTCATGTTTTAGAAGCAGGTTATGGATAACCTTACGCTAAGACACATGAGAGACCTGCAATCAAACAAGAAACACATTTCTCTCATGTACTTTGCCCAAAGTTGAAAAGAACTTTAATTAGCTCTAAACTACAACAAGACATTAACAAGCAAAGTATAACATTCAAATCAGCAAACTTTTAACATGTATCTAGCCGGTTCTTTCTACGTCACGGTACAGTGAACAAGTGGTACTCACTGACCACGAGGAACGGTGATTATAATCGATTTACACCTGCAGGGTTACCCGAATAACCCGTCACGTACGACCGTACTCGGATGTTGCCTACAGCAACCATCACGGACGTCGTACGCAACCACCTTTCACCCATCATACAAATATTGAATCGGTCCTATCGTCCCGAGCAAGAGGTCTCTGCGCGCGCATCCGCAATGCCGCCAGCCGATTTACACATCAAGCTCTCAACCTACCCTCTGAACGACAGGCAATGCCTCAATACCCAGCTATCCGAGTTACATCGGTTTCCCGGTTCCCATATAGCCGGTAGGTCTTCGGTACTGTTCTAGCTTGTTCAACAGGCCCGGACATGGCTCGGTCCTCAATCGACACAAGCGAAGCTATAGCACCGAGGCCCCCGCTCGGTCTCATTTTTCTTGCCATGTGTTTCATTTGCTATCTTTACCCGAGCAATGTGCCTCTAGCCTATCCTCGCGAGTAATTCCAACTACTCGACTTGTACCGAATCCTACACTATCTTAGCATTGCAGTAGCTAACGAGATTTTCAAACCTAATCCCAACCCAGGGTTTTCTTGGCTATGCATTTGGGTTTCAAACAAGACTCTAATGCAAGAAGTAAGTGGGTGCTCAAAGTAAGTTCTCAAAACAGTAAAAATTTGTAAAAAGGTTAATGCAAACCGGAGCTTGCCTTGCTGCTCTTGGTCGTAGGCTAGCTGCTCTTCTGGAGTGACAATGTCTAAGACTTCGGGTTCCTCCTGAACCCTAGTGACTACACGAGATAAACATGTATATGTATCAATTTAAATGCATTTGATTTGAAGTTAAACTTGTGAAGACTATAAGTCTTACTAGACAGACCCAATGACTCTGAAATTTTTACTATGGTTTCGATACAACCTAAACAGAGATTTGGACATGTTTCATTTGCAGCAAAGCTCATTTGAGCTCTCCACAAATAAGTATGTACTTGACTTTAATTGGAGCTCCTAAGGTGTTCTAGGGATTTTCATGGAGCAAGCCATGACTTTCTGAAAACTAGATTTTCATAGGGTTATAATGGAGTTTGTTTCACTTAATTTGCAGGTTCCTAGCAAAAGATATGAGCTAAACAATTTCAGAGAAATTTTGAAAATGTTTCTGGACATTTTCTATTTTCTCTGGAACAGTTTCATTAATCACATCATTAGGTGGATCAAATGAGCTCAAATGGATCTGAATTTTTTATGGTAGATCAGCGATATTTTTGTGAACATCCTAGCAAAAATTCAAAAGTTTCATCCAAAGGGTTCTCCAGTTAAAATTCTAAACGGTTTAAATTTTGAAGAATTAATTCTGGAGAAATATAGATTTTCATAGGGTGAAACTTGATTTTCTGAAAAGTAATCAGAGAGCTGAATCCAACAAAATTTGGTTCACTCGATTTGGAGTTTTCTAGCCAAAGTTATGTGGTTTTGAAGTCTGAACTAAAACTGAAAATCAGGGAAATGTTTAAAACACTGCACGTGGGTCCCATGCACAGTGTCTTCGTCTACCTCCCGCCAGCGCCCGAGCGTGCGACGTCCAGCGACGGTGGTGCGGTTCATTCTCGGCCACTACTGCCTAATTTTCGATATGGTTTCTTCCGACGTGATCCTTGGAGCATGGCACACCCGCCGGGCATCTCCTCGGACCTCGACATCGCCGGAAACCTAGTCGGCGATGGCGGAGGCGGAAGATGAGCTCGGGTCCAACGGTGCTAGCTTGTCTCGGCGGTGAATACGATCAACTAATGTGTTTGCAAAGCACCACTGGGGCACGAGGAAGCTATCCCTGCCCTCCTCTTGGCCGGAGATCGCCGGGAAAGTAGACTTCACCGGCGACCCGAGCCGTTTTCACCGGCGGTGGACAAACTCAGGTGCTCTGCTCACTGGGCCGATCATCACCACAAGGATTTGGCTGAGGTGACCGTGAGGTGCTACTCTAGCTTCAGCTCGACCAGGATTACCAGTGATCAAGTTATCAAGATGAATTTTGAGTTTTGGTCCTCGGTGTTCTATACGGAGATCATCGGGAAGAGTGGAAATTCCGGCTAACCGCGCTAAGAGGGAACTAGGGAGTTCTGGGAGAGCTACTAGATCTTGATGCTAACCTCAGAGACACGTTTGTCGCACTGGAGAAGCTTAGCGCTGCTCGGGCGACGGCGTCGAGTTGGAGGAGCTCTCGGGTTGACAGAGCAATGGAAGATCGGCTCGGACAAGCTTCAACGAAGCTGATCACGAGCAGCTGAGGGCTGTAACACGTTGAGCAAGGACCGGCCGTGCCGTTTGTGGCCTTAGCTCGTGGTGGAAGGAACTGTTTTGGCCGGTCGATGGCAAGGTGATGCGGTGGGGCTGTGCGGCAATTGGCTCGGGTTTCTCAGCGCTCGGAACGTTGGGGCAGTGGGAAAACTGGTTGCTGCCGGCAGCAGCTCGAATATATATAGCTGGGGACGTCGGTTTGTGGCTCTGATCGGTGACTAGGAGGTGGCAGCGGTCGGAAATCACCGTGGCGCTCGCGCGGTCACGCGCAAGAACCGAGCTGCAGTGATTGAGTCGGTTAAAACACTTGTGAGGCTGACATGTGGGTCCCACTCCGGTTTTGACCTCTGAAATTGAATTTTCCCCACTGCTCTAAACAGTAGAGAACCAAATAACCTTGGTCATTTGAATTATCTACCCTCTGGCCATTTGAATTGGATAAGCTAAAAAAATGTGCTGAGTAAGAATATGCCTCCCACTTTTGAACTTATGTGATGGAAGTGGTTTGAATTTGGATTCAAACTAACCCTTTTCAAGTTATACCCAAAAATAACTCAAAAATGTTTTGGATTTGGTTGAATTTTGGCAAGAGCATTCCTAGCAAGGTGTTGGAGTTTTTCATATGCTCGGCCCCTAAATGATGCATGTGGAAAATGCCAATTTTGCATTTTGTGAGTTTCTTCTCTAATAACCATGTTGATGGTGTTTACTTGCTCTTCACATGTGCTCACAAAGTTTCTTCAAATGAAGTTTGTGTGTGGTGATGAACACTTTGAATATGTGTCAAAAACTTAGGCCCTTACAAAAATCCTCAAACTTTGGCTCATAAACCTGCTGTTTTATCTCTGCGTGTTACTTCTGCTGGACGTCGTGTGACTCAGTACTGGGTTCCTAAATGCCTTTTGACTAACCCTAGTATTGAGTCATCGACGTATTGTACTTCTATGTAGGTTACACACTTGAGGAAGGAGAACATTTGTATTGTGGATTCAGGATGCTCACGCCACATGACCGGTAACAAAGAATAGTTCTCCTCCCTCTCTTTTGTGTCACATGTAGAAAATGTTACTTTTGCCGATAATTTTTCAACTCCTATAATTGCTAAGGGTTCGGTTAGAGTAAATAATCACTACATTTAAAAGATGTGGCACTTGTTAAAAGATTGAAATACAACTTGATTTCAGTTTCACGATTGCTAGATAAAAATCTGGAAATTATTTTCACTAAAAATTGTTGCAAGGTTGTAGATTCAAATAGTGAGCTCATTTTTAATATGTCTCGACTTGGAAGAGTTTTTAAAGCTGATTTTGATATGTCATCCTCTAAGCATAGATGTCTAGTTGCTAATGATTCAAAAGACTCATATTTTTGGCATCGTAGACTTGGTCACGTAGGCTTTGATCATCTCACACGTGTTAGTGCTCTTGATCGCATACGTGGGTTGCCTAAGCTTAAAGGGGACAAAGAAATTGTGTGCTCTTCTTGTAGACATGCTAAGATGGTTGCAGGTTCAATGCTCCTCTCACAACGACCATGATAACTGAGCCGGGTCAACTTTTGCACCTTGACACCGTAGGACCTTCATGTGTTCAATCCTTCGGAGCTAAATGGTATGTTCTTGTGATTGTTGATGACTATTCTAGATACTCTTGGGTTTATTTTATGGCATCTAAGAATGAAACTTTTAGTCATTTTAGAACCTTATTTCTTAGATTATCAATTGATCACCCAGGATCTTTAAAAACAATTAGAAGTGATAACGGAACCAAATTTAAAAATCAATCGTTTGATCACTTTTATGCTGAAAATGGAATAGATCATCAATTTTCTTCACCATATGTACCTCAACAAAACGGTGTTGTAGAGAGAAAGAACAGAACCTTAGTTGAGATGGCTAGGACTATGCTCGATGAATATCAAACTCCTAGAAAATTTTGGGCTGATGCAATTGCAACTGCTTGTTATGTCTTAAATCGTGTTTCCTTGCGTGCTAAGCTAGGTATAACACCATATGAACTTCGGTTTGGACATAGGTCTAGTGTCACACACTTTCGGGTGTTTGGTTGCAAATGCTTTGTTAAGAAACATGGTAATCTTGATAAATTTGAACCTAGATCTGTTGTTGGCATGTTTCTTGGTTACCCATCTCATACTAGAGGCTACCGTGTGCTTTTACATGACACTAACAAAATTATGGAGACTTGTGAGGTCTCTTTTGATGAAGCTAGCCCAGGTACTAGCTCTAATATTGCAGGACCAGACCCATACCCGCAGGGGAGAGTATTTTCATCAAAGAATATGAAGAAGTGATGCTGCTGCCCGAAAATTCAGGAGCTAATGACATTGTTCTAGCTACTGATTTTGATTCACAACCAGCACCGACGACCACCATTGCTGATCTGGATCATCCTCAAGTCACAAGTTCTTCAATTTGTGATGAGCATGAAGAAGAAGGAGCTTCTGAATTGTCTACTCCCCTCCGGGTCCTCAAAAGTCATCCTCCACAACAAATGATTGGAAGCTTGCACGAATGAGTCACACGGTCCATGTTTTGTGATCCAAACTCTCATGCTCATTCTGCATTTGTTGCTTCTTTTGAACCCAAAGATATATCACACGCACTCACTAATGAATCATGGATTATTGCCATTCAAGAAGAGTTAGAAAATTTTGAAGGAAATAATGTTTGGAAACTTGTACCTCCACCTCATGGTCACACTCTAATCGGAACTAAATGGGTGTTTAAAAATAAACAAAGTGAGGATGGGGTTGTGGTTAGGAATAAGGCTAGGTTTGTTGCTCAAGGTTTTACACAGGTTGAAGGAATATGCAAATGTTTCAACTCAACTTTCACACAAGGTTCCACTCATCTTTTACCATGCAAATGTTTCGAACTTGCTTTACATCTATCGAAAGTTTGCTTAGTATTCTTTTACTAAGTTTTTGAAGTGTTATGGCTGTTTGCGGTGGTTAACATTTTGCTATGGTTTGCAACATGCTTATGTGAGGTGTTCATGTAAGGTGTTGTGGTTTTCGGAACTAACGTGAGTCAAGTCACGGACTTGTGCTCGAAAGTATTGGTGTTTATTCACGAGCAGGTGTTGCTTGAGTTCAAGATATGGCTGGTTACGGGATCCATTGAACTAGTCTTAGGGAGAATATGAGGTTCAACAACCATGTTCGAGAGGAATTGAGGTTGAGTTGATCGGGATGTCCCGCAGCATGTTTGGATCAAGAACAATGCATGTGAAGGTATCGTGGACGTCATTTTGGAAGGTGTTTGCACGTGTGCAAGGAGTGCATGGACGTGGAAACATGGTTCCATGGCGTGATGAAGAGATGTGGACGTAAAGAATCGGTAGGAAAGGTCCAACCGGCTGGATTATGGACTCAGGCTGCGGCTGAGTCGGTTATGGCTCAAATATGGAAAGATTTTAGTTGGTTATGATAGGATTTTGTGTGGAACATGAAGTTGAGTTGTTTTAGGAATGTGGGATACGTTCCTAAGGTGTTTGGAAGTGTTAAGATTGCTTCTATCTGCGTATAGAAGAGTCTTGAGCAGTTATGGAAAGTTTTGATTCAGAAACTGAGTAGGATTAGAGTACTAGTTTGAATTGGGTTGGCCTCCGGGCTGGTTATATAATCAAGGGAGGCCAGAGCTCGTGGTAAGACGACCTTGGGCTGTTCCTATTATGTTTTGATCAGTAAAATTCGTAATTTAGAGGAGCTTTTGTGCCTTGTTCGTCCGACTAGTTTTTGTCAAGTCTTTCTTGTCGAGTTTCTGGACAGCACGACAGTGCTTCAGTCTTTTGATCATAACTCGAGTTTTACAGATCCAATTGACGTCATTCTTTAAGGTTATTTTCACAACTTGATTATATATCATCTGTGAAAATTTTACGGTCATTGGATTTGTAGTTTCTGATCTACACGAGTTTGCAGTATTGCAGATCTGATTTTTACTCAAGTAGAATAGATTGACCCTCGATTGATCTTCCGATCATAACTTGAGTTTTTATTGACGGATTTCTGTGATTCTTGTTGTTATGTCTTCGTGACTTTATTCTTTATAATATATACCACTTTTTTCATGGTTGAACACATTTAGATCAGTTGCATACATGGTTTCTTTAACAGATCGATTTTCTTCCGAGGGGGTTTTTGTTGCTTCCGCTAAAAAGTTTAAATCTACCATTTACCCCCTCTGGTAGCTTTTCACATGCTCTTCGATCCTACAATAATTTCACAGACGACTTATCGTATGTAATGAACTGGCTGTGATAATATAGTTTCATAGGCGGCTAGTCTTAGGTAAAGAACCGTCTGCGATAATAGAGTTACACAGGCGGCTAGTCGTAGGTAAGAAACCGCCCGCGATAATAGAGTTCCACAGGCGGATAATCTTACATTACAATCCACCTGTGATAAAAATTCTTCATAGGCGGACAGTCGTAGGTAAAGAACCACCTGCGATAATGGAGTTATCACAGGCGAATACTGTTTACGTTACAAATCGCCGATGATAAAGATTCTTCACAGGCGGCTAGTCGTAGATATAGAACCGCCTGCGATAATGGAGTTATCACAGGCGGATACTCTTAAGTTACAAACAGCCTGTGATAACTTTTTTACGGGCGGTTTAAGTTTCCGCCTGTGAAAATTGCTGATTATCACAGGCTCTTCGTTTCAGGCGGTTTTGAAAACCGTGTGTAATAATACGTTTAGAGCTGCCTGAGATGAAGCTTATTGTAGTAGTGTTATTGAGCTCTCCTATGCTGAAAAGTGGACTTTATGTGATGTACACAATGCCATGAGTCTATAGGAATTGGTTTTACCATTTTTGGAGTTTCCTACATGGAGATATGGAATTTACAAGATTGGGGAAATCTCTGAAAAAGTTTGTTTTTTTCTATTTTTCAGAGACATAAAGGATTGAAACACCATTTGCCATTGCAAATGAGTTACAATGCCTCTGAAATGTTTACTAGAGTTCATCTATATTTGGAGGAAGGTTCTGCCCAAAATTGGTAATTTTCCAAATAACAGAACTCCTGGGATTAATTCCCTAAGAATTTTCTTAAAGGAACAAATAAGCCAAATCCAGGTACTTTCATAAATATTAGAATACATCAATGGATAGTGCTCACTGAGAGGAATCCAAACAAAATTTATTTGGGAGTTTTTGTACTTCTCTATACAAAGTTATGGCCATTTGATGTTTGATGGAAATCTGAACAGAAAAGGAAAAATTCAAACGGCCAACAGATGGCCCCATGCCACAGTCATCTTCCACCTCGCGCCAGAGGCTCGGGCGGCGGTGCACTCCAGCAAGGGTCGCCGGAACCGAGTTCCCAGCTGCCCCTCCCGGGCCAAAACTCGCTGCCTCACCATATTTCCAGCTGCTGAACACAGCTAGAGGGTCGCCGGCCGCCGGCGATGGCTGGAACACCATGCGCAACGGCGGCAGTGGCGTTTCGGGTTCCGGCGCCCTCGTGAATAACCACTTCTGCCTCAAACTGTCAGGTTTTTGGCTCTATAGCACCAGGGAATTACGGGGCGTCTAGAATTGGACGCCAACATGATCGGGGAGCTCGCCAACCACGTCATCATCGTGCGGCCAACGGGGTCCAAAGGTTTGCTCTTTGGAAAAACTCAGAATTCTCTATCTACAATCCATTTTTCGGCCTAGTTTCCATGGAGGACGATCGCTAGCTAGTTAGGAGCTCGCATGCGGAGTTTGAAGCACTAACAACAAGAATTGAGTGTGAATTTTCCGAATTCCTACCTCGAGTTCCTGTCGCACAGCCCGGTAGAAAAATCACAAATTACCGCACGACGATCCATGGCTAGGGATGAGCTTTGGGGAGGAGCAGCTCGTTTCACAGGTGCACCGATGGGTCGGCTTGCTTAAGCGTGATTCCTCTTTGTTCGGGCTGCCCACGAGAGCCGAAACTTGCTCACCGGTGTTCAACCCGGGTCCGGCTACAAACTTTGAATTCCCGCACGCAAATGAGCAGGGAACTGGGGAGTGGAATGGGTAGACGGCTAGATCACAGGTATGCGCTGCTTTTGTGTGCGGGAAGCTCAATCATCTGAGCTAGGGCGGCTGTGTGCGATCGGGAAAATAGAGAGCACTGCCACCGGTGTGTTTTCACGGGAGAGAAACTAAGAGAGCTAGGGAGAGGAAGCAAACTTCGGTTGTGCTCGTGCGTGAAGGATAGGAACCGAGCCAAAGACCGGGAGAGCAGGAGCTGGCACCAGAATTAATCGGGAGTGGGTTCTGCCGGCGTTCTGTCGAGCGCTCGAGCTAGGGAGGAAAACAGAGTCGATTTGCCGTGTGGTGTATTTGACAGATGGGGTCCACCCTCCTCATTTTCTTTCTCTCTCTGTGCTTTGAGATTCCCACACATGCTTTGTCAAAAAAATCACCAAGATTGGCGTGTAGGCCAAAAAGAATATGGGGAACTCAATTCTAAAATCATATTTTAAAATTGACCAAGTTTGGTTCAAATTTCAAATTCAAATTTGAATTTAAATGTGCTCTCAATTATTCCTGTGAATAAAGAGTAGATGAGCTCCAAAAATATCCAAATTAGGAGTATAAGCTCTTTGATACATGTGAAATTCATTGGTTGAATCACTTGTATGCATTTGTATCATTTGAGCATGAATTCTTTTTAAAAGAATTCAATTTATATTTAAATTGCCCCACTCTCTTCACAATGGATGTTCTCATGAGTTTAAATCATGTATTGAAATCCACTCCTCATGTTAACAAGTGTTAAGCATGAGTTAGAGAAAAAATTTAACTCTCTCACATGTCCATTGTGTGTTTATCATTTTATGTGACACATAATTAGTCTTTCTTCTCCTTAACTTTGCTTCATAAGTTGAAATGTAACTTTACAAAAGTTTGTGCTGTTACATTCCCCCCCCCCCCTAAAAGAATCTCGTCCCAAGATTACAAAAAGCAAGAGGAAGGAAGAAAGACTACTGGACATATTTTACCATAACAAGTCAGGAAAATTTGAATGGAGAAAATCCTCGCTTTCCCACGTTGCTTCATCAGCGGCGTGGTTGCTCCAAGCGACTTTGTAAAATCGCAATATCCGATTTCTTGTGGCCCGAGTCTTCTCGTCGATAATCTGGGTTGGATACTCAGAATACGTGAGATCCGGTTGGAGATCTTCGATGTCCTTCATGCAAACTTCAGCTGGGTACTTAAGATATTTCCGCAGCTGAGAGACGTGGAAAACATTGTGAATTCCAGAAAGTGACGTCGGTAACTCCATACGATAAGCTACTTGTCCGCATATTTCGATGATGGCAAACAGCCCGATGAATCACGGAGCAAGTTTTTCCTTCACTCCGAAATGATGAATCCCTTTCATCAGAGAGACATGAAGATAAACATGGTCTTCAATGTTGAAGCCGAAAGGTCAACAACTTTTATCTGCATAGCTTTTCTGCCGAGATTGAGCATCCTTTAGGTTGGCTTGAATCACTCGCTCTCGTTCTTCGGTTTCATTCACAAGATAAATTCCATAGACCACTCTCTCGCCGGACTCACACCAATTCGATCAAACGATCGACGATTACCCAAATAGAATCATACTTGTTGCTTGTCGTTGGTAATCCGATGATGAAGTCCATACTTATGTCTCCCCACTTCCATGATGGAATTTTTTGCGGTTGAATTAGTCCGGCTTTTCGTATATGGTCGAATTTAATCCGCCGACATGTATCACATTCGGATACGTATTTTGCAACTTCTCTTTTC
The DNA here is from genome assembly GCA_030760725.1 of Neostapfia colusana. Classification (NCBI taxonomy): domain Eukaryota; kingdom Viridiplantae; phylum Streptophyta; class Magnoliopsida; order Poales; family Poaceae; genus Neostapfia; species Neostapfia colusana. The sequence goes on from JASWHV010000011.1 coordinate 28,195,278, forward strand.
ATCCTTGTCCACCAAAATTTAGAGTTTAAATCCTGGTACATCTTATTACTCCCTAGATGAATGGAGTATTTGGATAAATGAGCTTCATCCAATATTCTCCTCCGCAATTTCATATCCCGGGGTACAACTATGCGGCGGTTAAACCAGAGTGTACTCTCTTCATTATTGCGGAACATTTTCAATTTACCGCTGTCCACTATTTTACTTAGGTGAAAATATCTTTGTCTCTCTTCAGGGACTCTACATCCTCATCTCGGATTGTAGGAATGAGAGCGAGATTGAACAGCAATCCATAGCGAACTAAGCGTAGGCTAGGTTCTTCTTCATTTGCAGCCGTGGCTAAATGGTGAATCTGGGCTTTTCGATTAAGTGTGTCAGCAACCGCATTCGCTTTGCCCGGATGGTAATGAATCTCATGTTCATAATCTTTGATTAATTCTATCCATCTTCACTGCCTCATGTTCAGTTCTTTTTGTATGAAGATGTACTTTAAGCTTTTTTGGTCAGTGCAGAGATGTACTAGATTGCCTAGTAGATAATGTCTCCACATTTTCAAAACAAGGACCACTGCAGCAAGTTCAAGGTCCTGTGTCGGGTAATTCTGCTCATGACCGTGTAGTTGTCGGGATCCATACGCGACCACACACCGTTCTTGCATCAGCACACAACCAAGGCAAAAGCCGGATGCATCACAATAAACATCAAACGGTTTTTGTTGTGTCCGTCTGGGCCAAAACTGGAGCTGTAGTGATATGCTTCACTAACATTTGAAAATCTTGCTCACATGATTGGCTCCAACCATACTTTATGCTTTTCTTCAATAGCTCTGTCATAGGTTTAGCAACTTTGGGGAAATTTAGAATGAATCTCCGGTAATAACCCGCTAAACCTAGGAAACTCTTCACTTCATGAACAGATGTTGGAGATTTCCAATTCAGCACTTGCTCAATTTTACTTGGATTCACAGCGATGCATTCCGCTGAAATAATATGTCCATGAAATGTCACGTGGCTGATCCAAAACTCACATTTGCTAAACTTTGCATATAGCTTGTGATCTCTCAATCGTTGGAGAATATTACGCAAATGTTCAGCGTGTTCTTTTTCTGATTTAGAATAGATCAATATATCGTCGATGAAAACCACGACGAATTTGTCTAACTCTGGCATGAACACAGAGTTCATGAGATACATAAAATTGGTCGGAGCATTTGTCAACCCAAAAGACACGACAAGATATTCATAAAGCCCATATCTTGTTAAGAACGCCGTCTTTGGGACATCTTCCGCCTAGATTTTTATCTGGTGATACGCGGACTGAAGATCCATCTTGGAGAGTACCTTAGCACCCATTAACTGATTGAACAGAATATCGATGCGTGGTAGTGGATACTTATTCTTGATAGTGATAGCACTCAAAGGACGATAATCTACGCATAGCCTCAATGTTTCGTCCTTCTTCTTTATAAATAGTGCGGAACAGCCCCAAGGTGATGATGTCATTAAGCTGCTCCTTCAATTCTGCTAGCTCCTTCGGTGCCATTTTGTACGGTCACTGAGAAATTGGTGTGGTTCCCGGTGCTAGTTCGATTTTGAACTCCATATCACGTTCGGGCGGCATGCCCGGTAAGTCATCGGGAAACACATCCGGATATTCACATACCACCTGAATATCCTCAAGCTTAGGGGCTTCAACTTATACACCGCTGCAACTTGTTGTGATGAATCCACGAGATTCAATGTGTTGCAACCGTATATTGGGGAATTTAGTTGAACAGTCAGAGAGCTGATGTCGAAAACAGCTCCATAATTTGTCAACCATGATATCCCCAAGATAACATCAATCCTATGACCCCTGAGTATGATAAGGCTAGCAGGATAATTTTTTCCACCCAAACACAATGGTGCCCGAGAGACCATTTCATCAGTTGATATCTTGCCTCCGGGTGAGCTGATCTGAAATGGAAGTTTGACCATGCTGAATGGAAGATGATTCTTCAGCACAAAGTTTTTGCTAATAAAGTTGTGGGTGGCACCGGAGTCGAATAAAATGAAAGTGGGTTGTTCATGTAAGGTGAACATGCCCACTAGAACTGGGTTGCCTTCTGCAATGTCTTCAATAGCAGCATAGTTAACCCTACAAGCTTTTGAAAGAACTTTCTTTGAATGTTCATGGTGCTGATCTGAGCATTTGTGAGACGGGACACGATTTTGGCTCTGCTAAGCTCCACGACGTCCTCGTGTTACAACAATCCTCTGCTCTCTCCTAACACGAGGTGGGGATAATACGTGCACAGCTTGTTGTGGTAGGGTTGCATGAATAACATCTACATGCTGCTGTTGATGGAGGCTCATACGTGATTAATTTCAGCTGTGGTTGTGATGGCTGCACCACAGATTGAATTTTCTGAGCGGCTGGCGAGTAATGCCGCACTCGATAGTTCGTAGGAACCTCACTATCACTACCTGAAGGTATACTCCTCTTCAGTTCGCTTTGCAATGGAGATGCATGTCTTCTTTAATAATAGTGGAATTTACCAACTCGTTGTAATTTTCGTTATTGAACAAACTCACTTGTTATTTAAGATCGACATTCAAGCCTCGGTAGAAGTAGTCACACTTCGTAGCTTCCGAGTCTACAATATGAGTGGCGTATTGTATCAAGTACGCAAATTCCTTGAAATACTCGTATGCGCTCCTTCCTTCTTGCTTTAACTCCAGGAAGTCTTAAAACTTGGTTCGAAGGACCCCGGAACAAATGTGACGTGCCCGGAAAACATTCCGGAATTCATCCCACGTCACTTGATGACCTTCAAGAAGAGTTGCAATATACTCCACCCACCAAGCTCCAGCGGCTCCATGAAGTTGTTGAGCGGCAAATAAAGCCTTTTGATATTCATCGCACTCGAACATCTCAAACTTAGGTTCAATACATCGGAGCCAATGAGCCGACTCCAACGGTTCGTTTGCTTCCGCGAAAACTGGTGGTTGTCTTGCTAGAAAATCCTAATAAGTTCCCCTCGTGGGATTATGCTGTTGTGTCTCCTGTCAGATGCTTTGTTGCACCAACATATCCAGAGACTCAGCCATCTTTCCCATGATTTTCGCCAATCCGGTTGATGATGTCGGCACTTGGTGTTGTGGCGAATTATTCCCGCCATGACTCGACTCACGAACATCACCACTGGAATGAGTGTGATCCATACTGCAAGAGTGAGCAATTTACGGTTAAAATTCAAAGTTACAACTCAACTTGAATTCAAAAACACTAACCGTAAAAGCATCACATAAATATTGCAGCACTACCCCGGATGACACAGATTCTGACAATTCTGATATCTACCAAACTTTAGCAATTTTGTCAAACCCATAATTACAGCAGCCAGAAAATGAAATATAACTCAAGAACATGTTATGGAACTTAGAGAAGTATAAAAAATTCCTATCCACAACAAGTCCCAAGCTAAATGGCAATGAGCAGTTGGCCTCAAGAACATCTTCAGAATGATCAGTTGGCCTTAATCCCAGAATTTGAATATGAGAATGGCACTTTCATGTCTCAAGTTAAATATTAAAGTTATATATAACTTCAATATATTTCCAACGAGTATTTATTTGCCTTCATATCTGTAAGGGCCTCAGTTTTTGACACTCATTTGCAGTGTTCATCACCACACCACACACCTCATTTGAGGAAGAATCATGAACACAAATGAAGAGCAAGTAACAACTATCAACATGCTCATTAGAGGACAAACTCACATATTGCAAAAGTGGTATTTCCCACATGTGATATAGATGGGCTGGACATATGAAAACTCCTACACTTTGCTAAGGATGTCCATGCCAAGTTTCACCCAAGTTCAAAACCTTTTTGAGGACATTTTGGGTATAGATAGGAAGAGGGCAGTTTGAAACCATATTCAAATTCAAACTGTTTTTACTCACTGAATTTAAAAGTGGAAGGCATATTCTCACTCAGCACATTTTTGTGAGCTCACACACCAATTTTCACTCCATTTGGGGTTGATCTTGACATGAGCTAAGGGGGAGAAATTCAAACTTTATTTGAATTTCAAACTGAACTTGTGCTGAAATTCATTCAAACCAAACCTCATTTGAACTTTGATCAATTCAAATGGCTCTTGGGTGAATAATTTGAATGGCCAAGGGTAGAATAGGGTTCACTGTTTACCACAGCTGTTAGGAGTAAATTTCAGAGGTTAAAAGAGGAGTGGGACCCACATGTCAGCCTCTGCCTCAAGGCAAACCGACTGAAACACAGTTCAGTCGGTTCCCGGCTGCTGTGCGCGCGCGCCACCGAAGGGGGCAGCCGGCGCCAGCTCCTGCTGCGCGCCCCAAGCCGGAGGCCAGCCACCGGGGCTATTTATTCTCTCCCCGGCGTGCTTCAGTCGCTATTCCCCGAGCTGCCGACGTGCACGACCTGCTTCTCCACTGCCATCGCCGGCGCTCGAGTTCCTGCTTGATCAAGCCGATCGCAGCTCCCTCCTTCCACTCCAGGGTCCCAGCAAGGTACTAGAGACCTTCCTCCATCCTCCCCATTGCTAGAAGTCGATTGAAACCGAGTGATATCGGCTGTGCCGAAAGATCAAACTCGGAACTGGAAACCGCCGCACCTCGGGCTCTCGTGGACAGCCCGACCTGGGCGTTGTCACGCCCAACCCAAGGCACCCTTGGACGCGCAGGTGACCGGTGCTGCTCACCCCCGAGCCACAGCTCGAGTGGTTGCTCACCGGCGGCGAATTTCCATCTTTCCCCTTTCTGTGTGCAGAACGACCTTCGGGTACGATTCTGTTTAATTCGTGCTCTAGAAAGGATTGGAGGGCCTCAGGCCACTCCCACACGAGCTAGACACGGTGACGCACAAGTTGCCTTCACAACTCTGGGCCGTAGAACCTCTGTGCCCGGCGTAATTCAAGGTCTACTAATGGCGGAACGAACGGGGGGTATCGGGCGCACGGTGAGGACCTATTTCGGGCCTTCCCCGAGCTGCCTCGATCTCATGTCGACCTTCTCTGAGGTCCACTGATGCTCCCCGACCGATTTCCCAAGTAGCTGAGGTACTAGGAGAGTCAGCCGACATGGCCGAAGTCGTTCCGATATGGCGGCTCGTCGCCGACCATGCTCCGGCCATTGTCATGAGCAGCTAACCCTAGAATCATGTTCCCCGAGTAAAAGTAGGCAGGGGCGGCCAGAATCAAGAAGTTTGGAGCTGTACAGCAGCCAGCGGCGAGCTCTACGGCGAGGTCCCCCGGCGGCGGGGCGCGGGTGTCGCGAGGTTGAACAAGGGGGTGGACCCCAGCTGTCAGCGGCCGATATTTTGAATCGGGATCCGGCTGCGGCCGGGATCGGGTGTGCTGGCGCGCAAAAGCCTTGTGGGCCGCGGTGTGCTGTCGCTTCGGCGTGCGACGCGTGTCCCCTGGGCCCACGCGCGAGTTTAAACTTTTCCCCGATTTTCAGATTTCCTTCAAACTTCAAATCCTTATAACTTTGGCTAGAAAGCTCCAAATTGAGTGAACCAAATTTTGCTGGATTCAGCTCTCTGGGTACTTTCCAGAAAATCAAGTTTCACTTCATGAAATTCCTTAATTCTCCAGAATTAATTCCTTAAAGTTTAAAGTGTTAGGAATTTTAACTGGAGAATCCTTTGGAGGAAAATCCTGAAATTTTGCTGAGATGTTCACCAAAATATCCTTGAACTACCATAAAAATTTCAGAACCATTTGAGCTTATTTAGTCCACCTAATGGTGTGATTAGTAAAACTGTTCCAGAGAAAATAGAAAATGTTCAGAAACATTTTCAGAATTTTCTCTGAAATTGTTTAGCTCATATCTTTAGTTATAAACTTCCAAATTAAGTGAGACCAACTCCATTAGAACCCTCTGAAAATCTAGTTTTCAGAAAGTCATAGTTTGTCTCATGAAAATTCCTAGAACACCCTAAGAGTTCCAATTAAGGTCAAGGACATAATTATTTGTGGAGGGCTCAAGTGAGCTTCACTGCAACTAAAACTTGACCAAGTCTTTGTTTAGGTTGTAACCAAGCCACAGTAAAAGTTTCACAGTCATTAGGTCTGTCTAGCAAAGGTTATAGACTTCACAACTTCAAACTTAATACAGGTGCATTAAATTAATACATGTATTGTTCTATCATGTAGTCGCTAAGGTCGAGGAGGAACCCGAAGTCCTAGACTTCGTTACTCCGGAGGAACAGCTAGCCTACGACCAAGAGCAGCAAGGCAAGCCCCGGTTTGCATTAACCTTTTTACAAATTTTTATTGTTTTGAGCACATACTTGTTTCCCTTTGTTCATTGCATTAGAGTCTTGATTGGAAACCCAACTGCACAGCCAAGAAAACCATGGGTTGGGTTTAGGATTGAAAACCTCGTTAGCCACTGCATTGCTAGGATAGAGTAGGATTCGGTACAAGTCGAGTAGTTGGAACTACTCGCGAGAATAGGCTAGAGGCACATTGCTCGGGTAGAGATAGCACATGATACACATGGCAAGAAAATGAGACCGAGCGGAGAGTAAGGGCAGCAGGACTTTGGGGCCTGTGTGCCGTAGCTCCGCTTGTGTCGATTGAGGACCGAGCCGTGTGCGGGCCTGTTGAACAAGCTAGAACAGTACCGAAGACCTACCGGCTATATGGGAACCGGGAAACTGATGTAACTCGGGTAGCTGGGTATTGAGGCATTGCCCGTCGTTCAGAGGGTAGGTTGAGAGCTCGAGGTGTAAATCGGCTGGCGGCACGGAGATGCGCGTGCAGAGACCTCTTGCTCGGGACGATGGGACCGGTTCAATATTTGGCTAACGGGTGAAAAGTAGTCGCGTACGGCGTCCGTGATGGTTGTTGTAGGCAACATCGAGTACGGGCGTACGTGACGGGTTGTTCGGGTAACCCTGCAGGTGTAAATCGATTATAATCGCCGTCCCTCGCGGTCAGTGAGTACCACTTGTTCACTGTACCGTGACGTAGAAAGAACAGGCTAGTTACATGTTAAAATGTTGCTGATTGAAAGATGGATTTGATTGTTAATGATATGCTGTAGTCTAGAGCTAACTAAAGTTCTTTTCAACTTTGGGCAAAGTACATGAGAGAAATGCGTTTCTTGTTTGATTGCGGCTCTCTCATGTGCCTTAGCGTAAGGTTCTCCACAACCTGCTGCTAAAACTTGAAAGTAAGGTTCTACTAATTAGGCGAGTCCTTGCAAATGATTTTTACCTCATACAACCCATTACCCTCATGTAGAAGTTTCATGTTTAGGTGAGACGGGTCAGACTTGCTGAGCCTTCGTGCTCACTGCTTGTGTTTGAAGCTTTTTACAGGGTTCTATGAGGAAGGGACTCCCGAAGAGGAGACGGAACCCCAGGAGGGGAATCCCGTCGAGTGGGAGTCGTGCACGCCGCAGAGTTAGTGTGTGTGTGTGCTAGCAAGTACATGTTCGAGGGCTGAACGTGCACTTGATGCTTAGTCTACGCCCGCGAGTGTGGACTAAACTTATTTTGATGTAAACATGTTCATAAACCTGTTTATGTAATAAAGCTTCCGCTTCCGCTTTGTGCCTTTGACGTGTGTTATACGGTGCTGTGCAACGCAGCACCCCTCAGCGTGATCCTGGCTCGACAGGACCAGTGGGGTCGTGTCAGCGTGGTATCAGAGCTCGCTTGAGGTTTAACACAGTACAAAGGTCTTCTTTTTCAAAAATCCAGTGAGGAACGAGTTAGTAGCCCGTATAAGGATGTTATTAGCATATAGAAAGTGGCATATTAACCTATTTGTTATGTCGGAAAATCGTGCATCTCGGGACGTTCATGTCTTGGGGGGTGCACGTAAGCGCTGTCCACCAGTGCGCACAAGCTGAAGGGTGGAGCCCCACGGGTGGCAGGTAACCCGACCCGCTTTGATATCCTCTACGACTCTTCATGTCGTTTGGGGTATTCGAGCAACGTCTGTCCCTGGCGTGCGTGGTGCAACATGGGAGACCCCGTCACGTGGTCTGAAACGTGAACACGTAACTCAAGGCGTGTTTGGCTTGAGAACATCCGGGCGAGTGATGACGGCCGGGTGTACCAACTGTATGGATTCCGGGCTCGGTGTGCAGCCGAGTCTGATGATTGTTTGAATTTCTGCAGGTAGCCTTACCACGAAACGGTAGACGTGTAGCATCCGTGTGCGAGTGACGAGTAGTGCCACTGAACTAACGAAGCCGGCTAAGTTCGGTATAGGTTTTTCTTTGTGAGGACGTAGTACCGACATAATATGGTGACGCATCGACGTCACACCCAACTGAATAAACAACTTCATTGTAAAAACTGGAAAGTTTTGATCCAAAGTAGTAAAACTTGATGTAACTCCTTCCCTTGTACAGGATATTCAAAGTTAACAAGTTTTCAACTTATAGGATGTTAAGGACAGAGCACTCTGTTTTCAGCTGAATCAAGGCTGGAGTTAATCAGATATTAGAGGTTGAGTTCTTTCGAGGTTGGGGTCGTATGATACATTTCTGGAAAGCTTTGGAGGAGCTTTACAACTTTTCTGTTGAGTTCCAGAGGTGTTTTATCCCCTAACCACTCGAAAAATGCAGTAGAGTTGAAACTGTCCAGAAAACAGGACAGAGCAAAGACTCTCTGTAAACTCTCTGTAAATTAAGCATAACTTCCTGCATAAAAATCCAAAAATAGAAAATGAGGTAGTTCTGGAAAGCTAATGAGATGGGTTACAACTTTGTAACAGAAAGTTTTGTCAGATTAGGAACAGGATTAACTGGGATTCTTGGATCAAATCAGTACCTAAGGCAGGGAGGTGCTGTCCAATTGTTTCCAGAAGTTCTGTTAACTTTGACATCTCATAACTTTTGAATCAGGACAGATCTTAGGCCAACCAAATACTTTATGGAAAGCTATTGAAGTTAACTTTAACTTTGATGTTGAGCTCCAGGACTGGTTTTGCTTTTAACCTGGCCTAAATCAGATTGATATGGAAACTGGTCAGGGCTGTCATGGTAACAGCAGATCAGCAGTCAAATTTGTTTAATAATTTGAACTATGTTTCCAAGTGTTATGGGTTCAATGACATATCTTATGTTATAACTCAATGGTTTACTGTTTAAATAAATATTTGACATTTCTCAAATATATTTTTACAGATGACAGCAGATAAACGGTTGGAGAACGGGTGGGTAGTTTCCCACTGTTCTGACCGTAGCGGCTACCCGGAAGCATTGTGGCAAATGCTCCAATATTTCGGGTACAACCAGAGGCCGCAATACTTCGCCAAGGAAGAAGGCGAAGAAGGGAACAAGACGTGGATGATCCATGTCGAGGTTCCTTTAGGGCCTACGCCACCCGGTTGGGTGCCATTCACCGTCACGGTGAGCGGAAGACAACCAGAAGGGATGTGGCAAGTGGCAGCCCGTGACACTATGTCACGTTTCTGCCAACTACACGTGCAGGCTATGGAGGGCACTCCATACGCACTCGTTCCGGTGGAGGGACGAGCTCAGCATGTGTGGGAAGAAAGGTACCTGGAGGCAACGGACCCGACTTGCCCAAGGTACAACCCCGCGGAGGCAAACTTCAGCCTCCAAATGAGGGCGGGAAACGCTGTGATGGACAGCCAAGCTGTTCATGCGGAGCATCTCGCCACCAAGCTCAAGGAGAGCACAAGCCGTGGAGATCATTTCGAGGGTGCTCACAGCGCACTCCGCAATGTGCTCCTTCCGACGATCAAGCGACTGAATGAACAACACAATCAGTTGCGTCGTCTGAAGAAGGCAAAGAAGAAGAGCCGTGTTGACATCGCGGCGTTGCAAGAGCTGGTGCAGACCCTAACCCAGCAGAATGCGGACCTTGCTCAAGAGCGGGACGACGCTATTGAGGAAGGACAAGGCTGGGAAGAGGACTACAACCAGGCTATGGACGAGGTGCATGCATTGCAGGACCTCGTGCCCCCGGTGTTAGGCATACCGGTGGTCTTGGGTCTTCCAGCAATGGGAGAACCCGGAATGGGAGAAGAGGTGGTAGATCCAGAGCCACCAGCAGAAGTACCGGAGGAGGACGACCCACAGGAGGTCGAGTTCTACTCCGAGTAGGGGGTTACGGTTGCCAAGTAGGGCAGCTAGGGTAGCGTAACCCAACTTTTGTAATCGGTGACATGTCGTGTAGACAGTAGCGTATGTATAGGCAGTGACGACATGAGCACGACTTCTCGGAGATCCGAGGATAATGTATCTTGTATAAAGTTTATGCTTTATCAATATATGTGAATGTTGTGCAAGTTAATCATGCGTCGCTTCAATACTTACTCCTGTTTATGGAATTTTGAGTAAGACATGTGCTAATTGCTGCTGTGTTGAATTTCAGAATGACGCGTACTCGTGCCAACCCTGATGTTGGAGGTACTAGCCAAGGGGGAGAGACCTCCCAACCGCCTCCCGAGGACTCCTCGGGACAGCAGCAGCAACAGCAACAGCAAACACCGCCACCGCCACTGCCAACGGTTACATTGGCCGACATTGTCGCGGCAATGGCGGGTTCACATCAGCAGCATACAGAGCTGCTGCAAACGTTAATTGCGAATACGTCTCGCCCAGAGAGACGTCAAGATCGCGAGGAGCGCCAACAGAGCTCCTACTCCGACTTCCTGGCGACTCATCCCCCTGTATTCTCAAGGGCGGATGAACCACTTGACGCGGACAACTGGCTCCGCGCCATAGAGATGAAGTTCGGGCTGCTCCAAATCAGCGAGCAGCGCAAGACTCAGTTCGCGGTCCAGCAGCTCCAAGGATCCGCGAGCGCGTGGTGGGCCAACTTCTGTGCTTCACAGCCCACCGACCGAGTGATGACCTGGGCGGAGTTCCGGACGGCCTTCAGGGCCTATCATATACCGCCCGGTTTGATGAAGAGAAAGACGCAGGAATTTCTACACCTGCAACAAGGAAGCCGAAACGCGCTGGAATATTCCAGGGCGTTCAACGATCTCGCGCTCTACGCGTCGTATCACGCAGATACGGACGAGAAGCGGCGGGACCACTTTTACCAGGGGCTTAACCCGCTCCTGAAGGACAAGCTGGCGATGTTCAATCGCGGCAGCCTCAACGACATAATTGATGCTGCGATTGTTCAAGAGGACTCCGGCAAGGAGTTGGCGGCGGCAGAGCGAAAGCGAAGTGCGCCGCAGAGCAGTGGAGAAGGAGGTGGTCCTTCTCAGAAGTTTCGGATGGTGAATCGCCCACCATCAGGCCCACGCTGGCAACCACCACAGCGGTCGATGCCGTTCCGCAGTCGGCCGTACTCTTCACCGGCATTCCGGCCGGCACTGCCAGCACCACCGCAACAACAACAGCAGCAGCGGGCGATGCCGCGTGCGTTTGCACCTTCGCAACGCATGCCGGGCTTTCGTCCACCAAGTACTCCACCAGCAGCGGCCACATGTTACAAGTGTGGTCGCCCAGGACACTTCGCGAGCAGTTGCCCGGAGAGGCAAGGCGGCGGAGTGGCACCACAGTTTCCGGGGAGGAATCAACCCCGGAACCCTACTAATGCGCGGCGGGCAAACCCTAGGCCCGGCACTGTCCACCAGCTTGCCATTGAGGACGTGCCGGAGGGCGAGCCAATCCTTGCGGGTATGTTCCAACTCCACCAGCATCCCGCTATAGTACTATTTGATTCAGGCGCCACGCATAATTTTATTAGCCAAGCTTTCATTGCTAAACACAGCTTGCCAATACTACCCACCGATAGTCCATATTTAATTTGTTCACCGGGTGGGAAGATTGCAGCAAGCGTAATGGTCTCCAAAGTACCATTATGCTTAGCGGGTAGAGTATACCCCACGTCTCTCATCATCTTAGAGGGACAGAAGGTCGATGTCATCCTAGGGATGTCGTGGTTAACCCGCCACGGCGCTGTTTTAGACACCGTCCTTCGAGTCGTGCACTTAAACTCAGAAGTGCACGGTTCTCACTCATTATTTCTGGACAGTCCAGAAATAAAACTTCCAAGTGTCTATCAAGCTACAACCATCAGATTGGAAGACATTCCAGTGGTCCGAGAGTTCCCGGATGTGTTCCCGGACGGTTTGCCGGGAATGCCACCCGATAGAGAGGTGGAGTTCAAGATTGAACTTGCACCGGGAACCATGCCAATATCCCGAAGGCCGTACAAGATGGCGCCCAAAGAGTTGGCTGAACTGAAGACTCAGCTCACGGACCTTCTGGAGAAGGGTTTTATTAGGCCGAGCTCCTCCCCATGGGGCTGTTCGGCGTTATTTGTCAAGAAAAAGGATGAAACGTTACGGCTTTGCGTGGACTACCGCCCCTTAAATGCCGTAACCATCAAAAACAAGTACCCGTTGCCACGGATCGACATGTTGTTTGATCAGTTGGTCGAAGCAAAGATCTTTTCCAAGATGGATTTAAGATCTGGGTACCATCAGATTAAGATAAGGGCAGAGGACATTCCGAAGACAGCTTTTTCGACAAGGTATGGACTTTATGAGTACCTGGTCATGTCCTTTGGCCTCACCAATGCTCCAGCTCACTTCATGTACTTAATGAACTCGGTGTTCATGCCGGAGCTGGACAAGTTTGTCGTGGTCTTCATCGACGACATCCTAGTATACTCCAAGTCGGAGGAAGATCACAAGAAACGTCTGCGTATAGTCTTGCAACGGCTGCGGGATCACAAGTTATACGCAAAGTTCAGCAAATGCGAGTTTTGGATATCGCAAGTGCCTTTCCTCGGGCATATCATCTCAGCAGAGGGTATCGCTGTGGACCCGAGCAAGATCACGCAAGTGCTGAATTGGAAATCCCCGAGAACTGTTCATGAGGTACGGAGTTTCCTCGGACTCGCGGGATATTATCGGAGGTTCATTCCGAACTTCTCGAAGATTGCCAAGCCAATGACAGAGCTGCTGAAGAAAGCTACCAAATATGTTTGGAGTCCAGCATGTGAAGCAGCATTCAAGGCTTTAGTCAAGCACCTGACATCAGCACCGGTTTTGGCGCAGCCAGACACAACAAAACCGTTCGATGTGTACTGCGATGCATCCGGCATTGGGCTCGGATGTGTGCTGATGCAAGACCGAAGAGTGGTCGCGTATGGATCACGGCAGCTTAGGAACCATGAGCAAAATTATCCAACTCACGACTTGGAGCTCGCTGCCGTGGTACCTGCACTGAAGATGTGGAGGCACTACCTACTCGGTAACCTCGTACATTTATATACCGACCACAAAAGCCTCAAGTACATATTCACTCAGAAGGAGCTGAACATGAGGCAACGAAGATGGTTAGAACTGATAAAGGATTACGAGATAGAGATCCATTATCATCCGGGCAAGGCAAACGTTGTGGCAGATGCGCTAAGCCGCAAGTCACACGTCAATAATCTGACCATCACACCGTTGGAAGAGAGCGAACCACCACTACATGTGATTCCACACGGAGCTCTCTACAACCTAGCTTTGATCCCCACCATCCGTGAAGAGATAGCGGCAGCCCAGAAGAATGACAAGGGCATGTCACATTTGCGGAGACGTGTAGACAGTGGGGAGTTGAAATGTTTCCGGAAGGACGGAGACGGCGTCCTATGGTTCAAGGACCGGATCGTCGTACCCCGAAACCCGGAGTTACGGAAGAAAATCTTTGATGAGGCTCACTTATCAAAGTTTTCTATTCACCCCGGCAGCAACAAAATGTATCAAGAACTCAAAAGAAGGTTTTGGTGGACACGGATGAAGCGAGAGACTGCAAAATACGTGTCCGAGTGTGATACATGTCGAAGGGTGAAGGCAGACCACATGCGGAAACCGGGACTGCTGCAACCACTAGGCATCCCTGCCTGGAAGTGGGAGGACGTGAGCATGGATTTCGTCGTCGGTTTACCCACCACCTTAAAGAAACATGATTCTGTGTGGGTAATCGTCGATCGGCTCACCAAAGTTGCCCATTTCATCCCGGTCAACACCAACTACAACGCCAAGAAGTACGCTGAACTGTACATCTCACGGATCCTATGCTTATACGGCGTACCCCGTACCATCATCTCGGACCAAGGCACTTTATTTGTGTCCCGTTTTTGGGAGCAGCTACACGCTGCCTTGGGGACGAAGCTGATCCGTAGTTCAGCCTACCACCCGCAGACAGATGGGCAAACTGAGCGGGTAAATCAAATCCTAGAAGACATGTTACGAGCTTGCGCTATCGATCACGGCAAGAATTGGGATGATCACTTGCCGTTAGCCGAGTTCTCGTACAACAATGGGTACCAAGCCAGCATCAGGATGGCGCCCTACGAGGCGCTATACGGCAGGAAATGCCGCACACCACTGAACTGGTGTGAGTCTGGCGAGAGGGTTACCTTCGGGATTGACCTTGTCAACAACGCGGAAGAAAAGGTTCGACTGATTCAAGCGAACCTAAGAGCCGCTCAATCCCGTCAGAAACAGTATGCGGACCGGAGAAGGCGCCCATTACAATTCGAAGTTGGAGATCACGTATACCTACGAGTGTCTCCAATGAGGGGCGTAAACAGATTTGGGGTGAGAGGAAAGTTGGCACCCCGATTCATCGGTCCATTCCAGATTACCGAAAGATGTGGATCGGTAGCATACCGGCTGCAATTACCAGAAGCACTTTCCGGTGTGCACGACGTCTTTCACATTTCCCAGCTGAGGAAGTGTCTCAAGCTATCAACTACCGTTCAGCTGGAAGACATTGAAGAACTGCAACCGGATCTCACCTATCGGGAGGAACCGGTGCAGATCATAGATGAAAAGGCCCGAACCACACGCAACCGTACGTTGTGGTTCTACAAGGTTCTGTGGAGTAATCACTCCATGGACGAAGCGACATGGGAGAGCGAAGAATTCCTTCGCACTAACTACCCTGACTTTTTCACGTCGCATATCCGGTAATTTTCCACCGTCCTCTCTCTCATTTTCACCTTATAATCTCGGGACGAGATTCTTTTAAGGGGGGAGGAATGTAAGGGCCTCAGTTTTTGACACTCATTTGCAGTGTTCATCACCACACCACACACGTCATTTGAGGAAGAATGATGAACACAAATGAAGAGCAAGTAACAACTATCAACATGCTCATTAGAGGACAAACTCACATATTGCAAAAGTGGTATTTCCCACATGTGATATAGATGGGCTGGACATATGAAAACTCCTACACTTTGCTAAGGATGTCCATGCCAAGTTTCACCCAAGTTCAAAACCTTTTTGAGGACATTTTGGGTATAGATAGGAAGAGGGCAGTTTGAAACCATATTCAAATTCAAACTGTTTTTACTCACTGAATTTAAAAGTGGAAGGCATATTCTCACTCAGCACATTTTTGTGAGCTCACACACCAATTTTCACTCCATTTGGGGTTGATCTTGACATGAGCTAAGGGGGAGAAATTCAAACTTTATTTGAATTTCAAACTGAACTTGTGCTGAAATTCATTCAAACCAAACCTCATTTGAACTTTGATCAATTCAAATGGCTCTTGGGTGAATAATTTGAATGGCCAAGGGTAGAATAGGGTTCACTGTTTACCACAGCTGTTAGGAGTAAATTTCAGAGGTTAAAAGAGGAGTGGGACCCACATGTCAGCCTCTGCCTCAAGGCAAACCGACTGAAACACAGTTCAGTCGGTTCCCGGCTGCTGTGCGCGCGCGCCACCGAAGGGGGCAGCCGGCGCCAGCTCCTGCTGCGCGCCCCAAGCCGGAGGCCAGCCACCGGGGCTATTTATTCTCTCCCCGGCGTGCTTCAGTCGCTATTCCCCGAGCTGCCGACGTGCACGACCTGCTTCTCCACTGCCATAGCCGGCGCTCGAGTTCCTGCTTGATCAAGCCAATCGCAGCTCCCTCCTTCCACTCCAGGGTCCCAGCAAGGTACTAGAGACCTTCCTCCATCCTCCCCATTGCTAGAAGTCGATTGAAACCGAGTGATATCGGCTGTGCCGAAAGATCAAACTCGGAACTGGAAACCGCCGCACCTCGGGCTCTCGTGGACAGCCCGACCTGGGCGTTGTCACGCCCAACCCAAGGCACCCTTGGACGCGCAGGTGACCGGTGCTGCTCACCCCCGAGCCACAGCTCGAGTGGTTGCTCACCGGCGGCGAATTTCCATCTTTCCCCTTTCTGTGTGCAGAACGACCTTCGGGTACGATTCTGTTTAATTCGTGCTCTAGAAAGGATTAGAGGGCCTCAGGCCACTCCCACACGAGCTAGACACGGTGACGCACAAGTTGCCTTCACAACTCTGGGCCGGAGAACCTCTGTGCCCGGCGTAATTCAAGGTCTACTAATGGCGGAACGAACGGGGGGTATCGGGCGCACGGTGAGGACCTATTTCGGGCCTTCCCCGAGCTGCCTCGATCTCATGTCGACCTTCTCTGAGGTCCACTGATGCTCCCCGACCGATTTCCCAAGTAGCTGAGGTACTAGGAGAGTCAGCCGACATGGCCGAAGTCGTTCCGATATGGCGGCTCGTCGCCGACCATGCTCCGGCCATTGTCATGAGCAGCTAACCCTAGAATCATGTTCCCCGAGTAAAATTAGGCAGGGGCGGCCAGAATCAAGAAGTTTGGAGCTGTACAGCAGCCAGCGGCGAGCTCTCCGGCGAGGTCCCCCGGCGGCGGGGCGCGGGTGTCGCGAGGTTGAAGAAGGGGGTGGACCCCAGCTGTCAGCGGCCGATATTTTGAATCGGGATCCGGCTGCGGCCGGGATCGGGTGTGCTGGCGCGCAAAAGCCTTGTGGGCCGCGGTGTGCTGTCGCTTCGGCGTGCGACGCGTGTCCCCTGGGCCCACGCGCGAGTTTAAACTTTTCCCCGATTTTCAGATTTCCTTCAAACTTCAAATCCTTATAACTTTGGCTAGAAAGCTCCAAATTGAGTGAACCAAATTTTGCTGGATTCAGCTCTCTGGGTACTTTCCAGAAAATCAAGTTTCACTTCATGAAATTCCTTAATTCTCCAGAATTAATTCCTTAAAGTTTAAACTGTTAGGAATTTTAACTGGAGAATCCTTTGGAGGAAAATCCTGAAATTTTACTGAGATGTTCACCAAAATATCCTTGAACTACCATAAAAATTTCAGAACCATTTGAGCTTATTTAGTCCACCTAATGGTGTGATTAGTAAAACTGTTCCAGAGAAAATAGAAAATGTTCAGAAACATTTTCAGAATTTTCTCTGAAATTGTTTAGCTCATATCTTTAGTTATAAACTTCCAAATTAAGTGAGACCAACTCCATTAGAACCCTCTGAAAATCTAGTTTTCAGAAAGTCATAGTTTGTCTCATGAAAATTCCTAGAACACCCTAAGAGTTCCAATTAAGGTCAAGGACATAATTATTTGTGGAGGGCTCAAGTGAGCTTCACTGCAACTAAAACTTGACCAAGTCTTTGTTTAGGTTGTAACCAAGCCACAGTAAAAGTTTCACAGTCATTAGGTCTGTCTAGCAAAGGTTATAGACTTCACAACTTCAAACTTAATACAGGTGCATTAAATTAATACATGTATTGTTCTATCATGTAGTCGCTAAGGTCGAGGAGGAACCCGAAGTCCTAGACTTCGTTACTCCGGAGGAACAGCTAGCCTACGACCAAGAGCAGCAAGGCAAGCCCCGGTTTGCATTAACCTTTTTACAAATTTTTATTGTTTTGAGCACATACTTGTTTCCCTTTGTTCATTGCATTAGAGTCTTGATTGGAAACCCAACTGCACAGCCAAGAAAACCATGGGTTGGGTTTAGGATTGAAAACCTCGTTAGCCACTGCATTGCTAGGATAGAGTAGGATTCGGTACAAGTCGAGTAGTTGGAACTACTCGCGAGAATAGGCTAGAGGCACATTGCTCGGGTAGAGATAGCACATGATACACATGGCAAGAAAATGAGACCGAGCGGAGAGTAAGGGCAGCAGGACTTTGGGGCCTGTGTGCCGTAGCTCCGCTTGTTTCGATTGAGGACCGAGCCGTGTGCGGGCCTGTTGAACAAGCTAGAACAGTACCGAAGACCTACCGGCTATATGGGAACCGGGAAACTGATGTAACTCGGGTAGCTGGGTATTGAGGCATTGCCCGTCGTTCAGAGGGTAGGTTGAGAGCTCGAGGTGTAAATCGGCTGGCGGCACGGAGATGCGCGTGCAGAGACCTCTTGCTCGGGACGATGGGACCGGTTCAATATTTGGCTAACGCGTGAAAAGTAGTCGCGTACGGCGTCCGTGATGGTTGTTGTAGGCAACATCGAGTACGGGCGTACGTGACGGGTTGTTCGGGTAACCCTGCAGGTGTAAATCGATTATAATCGCCGTCCCTCGCGGTCAGTGAGTACCACTTGTTCACTGTACCGTGACGTAGAAAGAACAGGCTAGTTACATGTTAAAATGTTGCTGATTGAAAGATGGATTTGATTGTTAATGATATGCTGTAGTCTAGAGCTAACTAAAGTTCTTTTCAACTTTGGGCAAAGTACATGAGAGAAATGCGTTTCTTGTTTGATTGCGGCTCTCTCATGTGCCTTAGCGTAAGGTTCTCCACAACCTGCTGCTAAAACTTGAAAGTAAGGTTCTACTAATTAGGCGAGTCCTTGCAAATGATTTTTACCTCATACAACCCATTACCCTCATGTAGAAGTTTCATGTTTAGGTGAGACGGGTCAGACTTGCTGAGCCTTCGTGCTCACTGCTTGTGTTTGAAGCTTTTTACAGGGTTCTATGAGGAAGGGACTCCCGAAGAGGAGACGGAACCCCAGGAGGGGAATCCCGTCGAGTGGGAGTCGTGCACGCCGCAGAGTTAGTGTGTGTGTGTGCTAGCAAGTACATGTTCGAGGGCTGAACGTGCACTTGATGCTTAGTCTACGCCCGCGAGTGTGGACTAAACTTATTTTGATGTAAACATGTTCATAAACCTGTTTATGTAATAAAGCTTCCGCTTCCGCTTTGTGCCTTTGACGTGTGTTATACGGTGCTGTGCAACGCAGCACCCCTCAGCGTGATCCTGGCTCGACAGGACCAGTGGGGTCGTGTCAATATCAGTTCTGGATCAAATATTATGATATTTCAAAGTTGGCAGAAATCTGGAACAATTTTGACAGCACCTCCTTTGAAAGTGGTTGTTTTGCCCGCAAGATTTCATAAAATTCTACCTCAAATCTGGAGAAACTTTGAACTACAAAGTCGTAACACATATCATGAACTTTCCAACGGTGTCTTACGTGACCCTTAGAACTTTTTGTACAGGAAATTATGGTCGAAATACAGAAAATTCCAGAGATATTTTTGCCCGCCCTGTTTTTGGACAGTTTACACTGAGCTTAGATTTTCACCCACTTGGAAGGTGATTCTGTTCTGGACATCTACAGAAAAGTTGTAGTAGACTTCAAAATCTTTCCAGAAATGTATCACACACATCCATTGGTTCACCCTAGCAAAAATTACGTCATGTTCAATTTCAGCAAAAATCTGCTGAAAACAGGGGAGGTTGTTTCTAAGTCTTTTAGAATGAATCTATACTCCCAATTGACCCTTAGTTCAATATAGGAGTTTAATAACCACTATTTGAATCCTAAATTCCAAATTTACTCTGTTCTTTTATAAATTCCTTTTTATGCAGTTAAGAACACATCTCGGTACTACGTTTCCTCACAAAATAAAAAATCGTAACCGGCTTTATACCGGCATATACGTCTCAAAATGTGGCACAAAAAATGGTCACTCACAAATGGTGCTCTACCCGAAATATTCTAACGTGGTCAAGGTACCTGCATAAAACCATTCAATAGTGAAGCACACAAGAGTTTGTCATCTTAGACAGGTCCATATCATAGTAAAAACCTATGCCCCGTATCATTACCATATGGGTCGTCCTTGAGTCAGGCCATGTCTCAAGGTACATGATCGGATTATTTACCACTTGACAGAGGGCTCCACACCTTTGCAATTAAGCACACCGGTGGACCAGCGTTTTCTTATGCCTCATAGGACATGAAGAGTCATAGAGAACATACTTTCGTGTTAGAAACCACACAATGGGGTCTCCTCCTCTTGCCACTGAGTTTGTGCACTGGAGGCTAGTGCATTTAATATGTATCTGAGACATGAAGAGTCTTAGGAAACATATTCACTTCCCATCCGTTTCTGAACGGGAGATCCCATACTACTTTCCTCGTATGGGGGAGCTAACCGAAATTGATCCTCTTTCAGTGGTGTTCCTTACCCTTCTTATCTCCACGTAGGTGCGTCATTACACAATTAAAATACTGAATATTAAAACAAGTCAGCTTGCCACCTTAAGTAACTAAGCTATTATAGTCCTTGTAAGGGCTTACTATCCGTTCCTCATTCATATACGTCCAAGTTTTCAAAAATAGACTCTTTTCATGCGTGCTATTCCCAATACGGCTCTGATACTACGCCTATGGGAAACCCCTCCGGGTCCACACTACAGGAATCGCATTGGGTGGTGCCGTGCGATGCGGCACCCAACAGCATACACGAAAAGATAGTAAGAACATATGAAATACTTTATTTCTCAAGATAGTCTTTTACAACATAATGTACAAAACTGTACGTACGCAGCGAAAAATAAAACTAGATACATACTCACTCTCGGCACTAACTACGCCGAAGAGAAGTTGTCCAGCCCGTGGACGCTTCCTACTAGCTTCACAAGAAGTGAGGCAGCGGCTAGGTTGCCGGTGAGTTATACGAACTGTGAGGTCCGATGTCTCACCGAAACAACTGTCTTCATAGCATGCATCATGCTACCTTCAAAAACAACGACAAAAGCAACCGTGAGCACTAAGGCTCAGCAAGACTTAACCAACAGTCCTAAATATGTAACTTTACATGCAGGAGTTGTAAGAAGATAGGAATTCGAGCTTGCGTAATAAAGCTTGGCTAATAATTTATCCTTATATTCAGGTTATTATAGCAGCCATTTTAATGGTTCTCATGCAACACCACACCAGAAGTCCACAATCATACAACAAACGCTTATCCCGATGTTGCTAGCCTAAGTTGGAATAGAAATTTAGTTTGCACTATCTCTAATGCATCCAAGGTTTCAATACAATTTAATTCAACAAAGATCCATACTCTTAAACCTTAATTCCTCTTACTTACTATGTCACAGTGCAGTGGGGAAATATGCTCAATCCTTAACCATGAGTGACGGTGATTCGAATCAATGACAACCTAGAATACACGACACATACACCAGCCTCGATAGACTCACTTGAGAGCTCATTCTTACGTTGTATGCAGCAACTTTTCACATGACACCCTGACATAGAAACACGTCTCGTCCTAAGCAGGACGGTCCTCTATGCGGACACGTCGGAGTTGCCCGCTAAAGGATTTACACCTCCCGCTTTCTCAATGCCATTCCCAGACGAAGGATGAGTTTCTATACCCTAGTCCATCGAGTTACATCGGTTTCATGGGTCTATAACCCATTATATATCCGGTACAGCTCAAATTTGTCCAGCAGGGCCACAAACGGTGTGGTCCTTAACCGACACAGACAGGGCTACTTCCCAACCTCCACATTGACCTTACCATAACCGGCCCAGGCCCAATGTGGTCCCAAGCATTGTCAAACCCATCGGGTCGAGACAACCTTGAGCGTCCCATCCTACAAGAACTCCCTGTCCACATCTCACTTTCTTTGAGGGTGCTCCTATCAATATCTTCCTCTCGCGAGTAGACTCCGCTACTCAACCTTACTCGAGAGTAGCTTCCAACTACTCGACTTCTACCGGGCTATGTACAACATTAGACAAGCCAACTACTACTAGGGAAAGCCTATGCTAAACCTTCTACTCAAGGAATTCATGGTAATGCAGTTGGAGTTTCAAGCATCCTAGGCACAATGCACAAATTCAAGTCTAACAACATTAGGTGAAAGTAAAGCAAAATTGAAAAAGGCAATTATATGCAAACCGGGGCTTGCCTTCGTCAATGGTTTTGTTAGTGAATCTAGGAAGTCAGTCTTCCTCCGGAGAATCCACCAAATCCATCACGAGATGGAGATCCTCGCCTCTAAGTTGAACTTCCTCGTCGAGCGTCGACGTCACGTGAGCTATTGAAATGCAATGCACATATATTCAAAAGTAATACATAAAATTCTTTAATTCTGTTGTACAAGTTAGCGAAGACTAAGAGGGGAAAAAACAGCAAAGTTTCTTTTGTTGGATCTACCACAATAGAGAAGAAAATTCTAGGTGAAAAGAAATAATATTAATCATCATGTGATTAAGACTTTGTATGAACACCTAGCCCAAAAGAAAGATAGCTCAAGTTCAAGGGGTCCAATGAATCTGAAAATTAACTACAGCTTAAAGGGATGGTATGTAGGCAGTGTGCAAAATTTGAGCTCAAGGAATAGCTCAATGGGGTCACAACAATTCCTTATGTTATTTTAACTATTCTGCCTTTACCTCCTAGTTCATGAGCTCTCCTATAGTGAAAAGTGGACTTTCTGTGAAGTACACATGTGAAGTACACAAGGCCTTTTCTTCATCTTCATCTTAAAGGCTAATCTTGCGGTTCACTTAGGAGTCGACCGCGAGCTCCTCGTCCTGTATTTTCTGCGTCCTCCCGGTATCGGGATAGGGCCTTCTCTGTCGTCCTTCATGGGATTTCTTTCCACTTCTTTCCCATGGGTCAGAGTACAGAACCTCATCAGTAGCCCCCGAGCCCCTGATCGATCTCACTGATCAGTCAGGGGGTGAACACCAATCGCCCTGGCTCCTGCGAGACTAAAAACAAGAAAAGGGTCATTAGTACTTGACTCATTTAGATGGCCGTGATGAATGGACCTCCAGCGGCCGGTCACGACTCTTGGTCATCCCCGTTGGGGCCCTCCGGCAAGCCCCCAGGTTCCCCTTTTGAGGGATCGGGTTGTCCTTTATGGCGAGTTCGCCTCGCCCCCCATCCGCTAGTTGTTCGTGACTCAGAAGGGTCGGGTTGATCGATAGCTTTCCACAATGGTCGAGCCCTTGAGACCAATGACCTACCTACCGGGTGGAGCCGAGTGAAACCCATTTGTCTTTTTTGCTTTGGACGGCCAGAACCGTTGGCCCTGCTTCATGCCGACGGGCTTTATGGTCGGGGCCCAGTGCCCGCGTTTCATTAAATCCCTTCTTGAGGCATGCGCGTGGTTCCTGAGCTCGTCGCTGGCTCGGGCGGCTCACTACCCACCGTTCAGGGGGTTACCTTGGCGCTCGCGATGCAGGGACTCGACTACAATCTTTGAGGCATCGGGTGGATTCGCCCTGCCCTCTCTATCGCCGACCACCTCGCGTCGCATGCCCTTCGCTCGGGGTCATCCCAGGCGGCTTATGAGCCATCTGCTGGCTAGCCTACAAACCTGGGACTTCTCGAGCACGTACTGCGGGCTTGGATACTTACCTTCCTCCAGCGATCATGTCGTTCTCTGTGTCCTCCGGGTCTGCCAGGATTGAGGAGGCGCCGCTGACTCAGCTCCCTGGCCAAGTTCGTGACCACGCGTCATGGAGCAAAACGGTTGCGGCCTAGTGGGGCCTCCATACCTCTTTTGCTGCTTCCGTCATGGAGAAACCGAGGAAGCGCCGCTCGACTCGTTTCCATAGCAACCTCCTCGGTTTTAATCCAGTGGGGAGTTGATTAATGTTATGCGATGGTTTCTTTGAGGCTGAGGCGGTCATGAGGGCCTGCCTGCCACCTGACGGTTTTCATCCCATGGATGCTGTCTCGCCCACTTTATATTCCCTTGCCGCCGCTGCTCTTTCCTCTCAGTGTCTCCGCCATAGGAAGAAAAGAACAGCTCCACTATCTCTTGCATGACACGCTCTCCCAATCTTCTCGGCAAAATATCTTCTTGGTCAAAATAGGAATTCCGGCAGGGCCACATTGCCGCTCTACAGGAGATGGAGCTGCTGTAGGAGCGCGATGCCCGTGGCATCCGCTACCCCGCGGAGGAGCAGTTTCCCATTCCGCAGGCTGAAGAGGTCGTGTTGTTGAGCGTGTATCACCTGTGCTGGGTTGGTCTACCTGCGCAGCACTTCTTCCGCAGCCTGCTGCACGAGTACGGGTTGGAGATTCATCACCTGATGCCGGACGGCGTGCTCCAAGTGTCGTTGTTCATCGTCCTGTGCGAAGCCTACTTGGGGATGGCTCCCCATTTCAGGTTGTGGTGGTACTTCTTCCATGTGCGCCCGTCGTCTGATCAGGTTCCGCTTCCGTCCGTGGGGGCGCCGTCATCGAGCTGCGCCGAGGGCGATCAGATTTCGTCAGCACGCACCTGCCTCCTGCCCCAATCTGGTGGGAGCGTCAGTGGTTCTACATGAAGAATGACGCTCCCGCCCTTCCGCCTTTCTCAGGTAGGTCTCCTCGAGAGCAAGACTCCTTGAAGTGGGGGACCCAGAGTAGGGAGATAGGGAAGCTCGACCCATCCTTCAACACGTTCAGGATTTGAAGAAAAGTGTCATCTTATTCTCGATTAGGCTTTCTGACCCGTGCTTTTGCGCAGGAGATTCGTCCCCGTGCTGGAGATTCTTCCGAATGCCACGACCCCAGCTGAGGACTCGGCAAGGAGGCCTGCCTTGCCGGTGACTGAGCCAGCGAGGGAAAGGCCTGCCCCGATCTTTGGTCCGGCGGTTGTTCCGGGTCCCTCTGTCCCTGGAGGTAAAGTGGTGGACACGGGTGGTGTTTCCTGACTACCGATGCTGGAGCGTCTGCTGACACGGGTGCGGGGGTCACCTGGGCTGGAGCTAGCAGTGCCTCGGGGCCGGATGAGTGGATGCAGGAAGAAAGAGATCTAGATTCTATTTGCTCCCGACTCGTCGGCATTCGGTCGAGTCTACCGGTGGAGTGCGGTCATCTGGACGCCGTGCTCGGGTAGTTGCGGGAAGTGCCTCTGAGCAGTCTGGTGAGCCTTTTTCTCCTCTCCTTATCATCATAGATTCTTGGTCTTTGACGAAGCGTCTCTCCCTTGTTTGTAACAGCTGGTTTGCCGAGCTGCTGAAGGCTCTCCGGAGTCTTCGTGACAGCGAGGATCATCATCGCCGCGCAGAGGCCGAGCTAGTTGAAGTGCGGGCGAAGCTCAATAGGACCCGACCAATTGAGGGGGCGGTGGCAGCGTCCGCGGAGCTCGCACGCCTTCGTGCGGTTGCTGAGACCGCGCGAGGGGACACAGCTCGGGCTGCAGAGGATTTGGCGGCCCACGGCCTGGAAAGCCGGGAATCCCTGGTCATTGTGGAGAAGACGAGGGGCCAAATCGTTGGTTGGTCCTTTCTTATTTTTCTTTTTTTGGCTCCATGCATCCGTGGCGGTCTGACATATTTGTGGTGTGTCTTGTGTAGAAACACGAGGGCGCATCACCGTCGCTGGAGAGTTGGCCGAGGCTCGGGGGGAGGATATCAAGAATCTTCGTGCTTGTTTCTCCGTTGAGGAGTGAACATTGGAGAAGGCTCGGCGACTGGTGGTGGCGACTTGCGACAGGATGCTAGGTCCAATGCTGGCGACTACTACTGCACACCTCACTTCCCTGGAGTCGTGGCTTCGGCAGGTTACCCAGCATTTTTTGGCGCTTCATCGGAGCTCACCAGCCTCCAGGTCGTTGGATGGTAAATATGTGACCTTGTGCTCGGGGACCGATCTGGAGTCGGGCTCTCAGGTCGGCTGGTCAAGGAGCTCGGTGAAGTGGATGGTCGGCGACGAGATGTAGGGGAAGCCGGGGTCTTCTGCAGGGTCTGAGTGGCGCTAGGGGCCATGCTGTCTCACTACCCGCCCTCGATCTTCAGCTTCTTTGCGGTTTTCGCAAGCCGGCTACGGATCCTGAAGGGGCTAGGGATGCAATTACTCCAGCTGCGCTTTCCTTCGCCAAGCTCGTCCCCGAAGAGGCAATCAAGGCTGAGGCGGACAGGAAGCAGAGGAGGAGTGGTCCCTCTTCGTAGTTAGGAACCCTTCTTGGGTTTATGCATTGTCTTTGTAATTTGTGGGGAACATGATTTATCCTTTTGCGGAATCAAAGAAAAGCTCCTGATAGCTTGGTTGTGAGTTGAGACGAGAATTGAAGGATATATATGTTTGTTAAACGTTGTGTTTGGATTTCTAGTGGATGGGTAGACCCGAGCACCGTGCGAGGGCCTGTTTGTTCCTCCCATCACGTGGTGCTTCTAAATATGCATATTTCTTTTTGTTGGGGATCGGTTGGTGACCCATTTGTTTTCTTATGGGGATGCTGGAGCCATCTGCGGGGCTCGGATGGCCCTGGGCGTGGTGCTATCGCACTACCCTGCGGTCGACCTCATGGCTGTTGGAGAAGGCTTCACCGCCAGCCCCTCTGATGCAGAGCTGAGGGAGCTCTTTAGGCAGGTCGAGTCGGTGGCCCAGGCATTCGTCCGTTGTGCTTCGTTCGGACCTTGGCTATGCTCTGGGTTGTCGTTGTCCCATGGCCGTAGGTCACACGACGTGGCTTTGGAAGAAAGGGGCCCGTGCGCTTTGTCCGTTATGCCTCGTTCGGACCATGGCTATGCTCTGGGTTATCGTTGTTGTGATGGACCAAAATCCGTACATTCCAGGATCACAGAGGGTGGTGCCGCACGATGCGACACCCGACAGCACACACGATAAGGAATACATAGTATTACAATAAAAACATGCTGAATATGTACACTCTTCAGTTACAACTCCCGTACAGAGTCTACTACAGCGGAAGCTATTTATACAACTCACGACCACCTAACTAGCAAAAGTTGGTTGTCCGACCCTACGGACAACCCACACTAGGTTCACCCAGCCTCAACGCGGCGTGTACGGCTCCCACTCTGCTATAGTCTCTGATGGAGGGTAGCCCTTGCCGGTGAACTCGTACTCCGAGTCTCTGGGGTACTCCTCACCTGCAAACACTTATAGCAGCAACCATGAGCACGATGGCTCAGCAAGTCTTAACCGACTCTCCTACACATGAAACTCTACATGCAGGTCATACTCGAATATAGGATGATAATTTGCAGCAAACGGACACGCCTACAAGTTCATGCTTAATTCATCTTTTAGCCACAAGTTAAGGGTTCATAAGCTGAAATTTAGTAAGTAATATTCGGTGGCACACGTGTAACAATACAATTTATTCATAGCAGCAGTATTGTATCACACATTCTATAATTATACCTACATCACGACACAGTGAACAAGCGGTACTCATAACTGTGAGGGACGGCGAATCGAGTCCTTATATGTGAGGGCCCCAGAGGACCTCGTCGAGTGGTGTGGTGCGATGCGGCACCCAACAGCTCACGGGTCAAGGAGAAAACATATTACATAAACCACCTTGCGGAAACATATGAAGAATACTTTACAAATACTTATCTCAAAATAAGCTACAGCGGAAGACTACAACTCTCACGACTCATTTCTAGCTTAGCATAAGCTAAGCTAGAGTCCAGCCCACGAACGTTTCTTACTAGCAACACGAAGAATAAACAGCAGCGGCGAGAATGCTCTTGAGTAACCACTCGGAGGTTTCCGAGTCTCATCGGCATCCCTTCTCATAAGCATAAAGTCAATACCTGCAAAACAACTCGGATAGCATCCGTGAGCATAACGCTCAGCAAGACTTAACCGACAACCCTAATTATGGAACTCTATATGAGGATATAACATACAGTGGGATAGCATAATGCATAAATGACTCGCCTAAAAGTGAATCCTTACTTTCAAGTATTATTTGCAGCAAATTAAAAGTAACCTTGGGCACGCCACATCAGGAGTCCACAACAAGAAACACTTTCCTCAGATGTAATTTGCTCACGGTGGAAACGAATCGAGTTTGCTCTAACTATTCATCAAAGATACATCACAAAGATAGTATAAACTTCAAGCCATAATGATTAGTTCCTTTCTCATGCAAGTTCTTACGACATCACGACTGTGAGAACAACTATGCTTGGTCCTTTTCCGCGAGCGACGGTCATTCGAATCAATAGCACCCGGACTACACGACATGTACGCCCGTACTCGACATTGCCTACAACAACCATGACTGACGTCGTACGTTGCAGCCTTCCCCCCGTTTCACCAACGTTGAATCGATCACATCACCCTGTACAGTAGCCACTCTCATGGTGCACCTACAGATATGAGATGTCATGAGAGTGTTGTGGGGACCACCCCGTGGTTCACCCACTCCAGGATCGCAGAGGGTGGTGCCGTGCGATGCGGCACCCAACAGCACACACGAAAAGAATTAAGAACAACATACAAACTTTTATTTGATATAAAACAGCGGAAGTCTTTTACCAAAACTTAATTAACAGCAGAAGTATTATACACAGGTAGCCTCTCATCCTAACTATGCAAAATTGCAGCCGTCCAGCCCGGGGATGCTGCACACTAGCAACATGGAACCGGATAATCACAGCGGCATGCAGGGCTCCAGCTCGGCCATGTACCCCGACGGGGGCACCGCCTCATCCTCGGACCCCTCCTCATAGCTCTCACCTGCATACAACTCACATATTGCAACCGTGAGCACGATTGCTCAGCAAGGCTTAACCTACTAGCCTAGGCATGGAACTCTACATGCAGGGATGTGTAAGATAGGAAAAATGACTTTGCAACAAAGCCACGCCTATAAGTTGATCCTTACTTTCAGTTTTTACAGCAACAGATTCCTGTGCCTTAGGCAGCCCTCACATCGGAAGTCCACGATCAAACATGAAACGCTTTCCTCCGATGTGATGATGCCCAAAGTGGAAGATAAACTTAATTAGCTCTACATCTACAGCAAACATGGTTTCAAACATTAATAATTCATCACAGCATATTATCATTCATCTGGCTTATTTTTCTTCCTACTACGTCACAGAACAGTGAACAAGCGGTACTCAAATAACCGCGAGGGACGGTGATTGCAATCAGGAGACACCCGGACAACACGTTGCATACACCCACTTTCAGAAGCGTGATGCCACACCCCTTCCTACTCTGTTGTATGCAACAATCTTTCAAAGGCAACCCAAATGCCGAACCGGTCCATCCGTAACGGGCAGGAGGTCCCCGCATGGAGCGTGACTGTGCCAACCGGCAGATTTACACCTTGCTACCCTCAACCCACTCCTATCTACGGTTGGGTAAGCCTCGTCACCCAGGTTAACCAATTACATCGGTTTCCTCCTTATGTCAGTATGCCATCCGGTACTGTTCGATACTTGTTCATCAGGCCCGCACACGACTCTGTACTCAATCGACACCAACAGGGCTACGCACGTGAGACCTCCGCTCATTTTCTCCACTCTTAATCTATTTTCTATTCTGACCAAACCGTGTGATAAAGCCTTACCTCGCGAGTAGATTCCAACTACTCGACTTCTACCGATATCCTAAGCATATTAGCACAGCATTCCCTACTTGTCGAGTCTGTAAACTACCCAACCCTCCATAGGATTTAATGTAAGGGCCTCAGTTTTTGACACACATTTGCAGTGTTCATCACAACACCACACACCTCATGTGAGGAAGGATGATGAACACAAATTAAGAGCAAGTAACAATTATCAACATGCTCATTAGAGAACAAACTCACATATTGCAAAAGTGGTACTTCCCACATGTGATATAGATGGGCTGGACAGATGAAAACTCCTACACTTTGCTAAGGATGTCCATGCCAAGTTTCACCCAAATTCAAAACCTTTTTGAGGTCAGTTTGGGTATAGTTAGGAAGAGGGCAGTCTGAAACCATATTCAAATTCAAACTGTTTCTATCCAATGAATTTGAAAGTGGGGGGCATATTCTTACTCAGCACATTTTTGTGAGCTCACACACCAATTTTCACTCCATTTGGAGTTGATCTTGACATGAGCTAAGTGGGAGAAATTAAAACTTTATTTGAATTTCAAACTGAACTTGTGCTGAAATTCATTCAAACCAAACCTCATTTGAACTTTGATCAATTCAAATGGCTCATGGGTGAATAATTTGAATTGCCAAGGGTAGTATGGGGTTCACTGTTTATTAGGAGTAAATTTCAGAGGTTAAAACCACGGGTGGGACCCACATGTCATAGAGGGAAGAAGGAGAAACTTGCAACCAAAGTCAGAGTCTCGGTGGGAAATTCCACCGAGCAGCTGTCGGCTGTGCCACCGAGCAGCTACCGGCGCCACCAGCTGCTTCCCCCTCCGCGCGCTGGCGCCCAGGGCGGCTTGCTCGCGCCCCCACGCGACCGGCACCGCCTCAGCCGAGCAGGAGTCGGCCGGCTTTATCTTCTCGTGGGCAAACCCGAGCAGCGGCATTGTTTCTCGCCGCAGCTCTCTGCTCAATCCGGAAAACCAGCAAAACAATCTCCTTCGTTCCTAATCTGCTAGACAGCCACCGGAGGTCGCGCACCACCCTCCCAACGCCTGGACCACCGGGTTTCGGCCCCTGTTCCCATGACCAACGACGACTGCCGCAGTTTAGCTGAGGGACGGCGATCAGTCTCACGCGGGCAGCACGCTGCAACCACTTCCACGGCCGAGCAAGGGTGGCAACAGGAGCGCACGGACTCCACACTGCTTCCACCGGAAGCTCAAGCCACGCCGTGAACTCTCGGCGGCGAATTCTCAGTTTTTGCTCCAGCAACCTTAAACTGAGCTTCCGGTACGGTTTCTTTAAATTCTCGCTCTATGATCTTTCGGAGGTCATCAAATCTTGCACATAGACGCGGGACTAGCCAGCGATCGAGTTCTTTTCTGCATCCGTAGCGTGAAACTGTCTAGGAGTGATGAATTTCAAGCTCGATCGAGGGCGGTGATGGCGGGCACGATCGGTCACATGGTGCCGACCCACTTACCGCCATCCCTGAACCCTTTTGACACCTTGTCGAGATTCCTAGAGGTACACTGATGCTGTAGGACCGTTTATTCGAGGTGTTGGAGGGTTAGAACCCACGGTCGACGGCGCCGAACCTAAACCGAGGCCGCGGCACGTCGCCGAGCTATTTCCGGTCACCCCCAGCCCGACCTGACACCACCGACGTGTTCCTCGACGTCGACAACCCCCTGGCGGCGAGTTTCAGCCCATGGGAGGTCCGGCAGCGGCGAGCCGGCGAGCTCCGGATCTGCTACGGCGAGGTCGGCGGCGCGGGCGCGAGAGAACGGCGGGAGGAAGACGAAGCCGGCTGACCCACGTGTCAGCGGCTGAAGAATTTAAATCGGGATCGGGTGTGGCCGGGGATCCGCTGTGCTGGCGCGCAAATACCCTGTGAGCTCCGGTGTGCCGGAAACCTCCGCGCTCGACACGTGTGGTATCTCTGGTGTGCCGGACACCTCCGCGCTCGACACGTGTCCCCGCGGGCCCCGAAAGTTTAAACTTTTTCCTGATTTTCAGAATTCTTCCAAACTTCAAATCCTCATAACTTCTGCTAGAAAGCTCCAAATCGAGTGAACCTAATTTGGTTGGATTCAGCTCTCTGAGCACTTTCCAGCAAATCAAGTTTCACTTCATGATATTCCTTATTTTTCCAGAATTAATTCCTCAAAATTTAAACTGTTAGGAATTTTAACTGGAGAATCCTTTGGAGGAAAATCCTGAAATTTTGCTGGGATGTTCACCAAAATATCCCTGAACTACCATAAAAATTTCAGATCCATTTGAGCGCATCTGATGCACCTAATGGTGTGATTAGTGAAACTGTTCCAGAGAAAATAGAAAATGTTCAGAAACATTTTCAGAATTTTCTCTGAAATTGTTTAGCTCATATCTTTAGTTAAGGACTTCCAAATTAAGTGAGACCAACTCCATTAGAACCCTCTGAAAATCTAGTTTTCATAAAGTCATAGTTCGTTTCATGAAAATTCCTAGAACACCCTAAGAGTTCCAATTAAGGTCAAGGACATAATCAATTGTGGAGGGCTCAAATGAGCTTTGCTGCAACTAAAACTTGACCGAGTCTCTGTTTAGGTTGTAACCAAGCCACAGTAAAAGTTTCACAGTCATTAGGTCTGTCTAGCAAGGGTTATAGACTTCACAACCTCAAAGTTAATACAAATGCATTTAAATTGATACATATATTGCTCTTATCATGTAGTCGCTAAGGTCGAGGAGGAACCCGAAGTCCTAGACTTCGTTACTCCGGAGGAACAGCTAGCCTACAACCAAGAGCAGCAAGGCAAGCTCTGGTTTGCATTAACCTTTTTACAAATGATTAGTGTTTTGAGCACATCTTTGAATACTATTATTCTTCAATTAGAGTCTTGCTTGGAAACCCAAATGCATAGCCAGGAAAACCATGGGTTGGGATTAGGATTGCAAACCTCGTTAGCTACTGCAATGCTAAGATAGTGTAGGATTCGGTACAAGTCGAGTAGTTGGAACTACTCGCGAGCATTGGCTAGAGGCACTCGACTCGGATAGTGTTAGCACATGAAACACATGGCAAGAAAATGAGACCAAGCGGAGAGTAAGGGCAGCAGGACTTTGGGGCCTGTGTGCTGTAGCTCCGGTTGTGTCGATTGAGGACCGAGCCGTGTGCGGGCCTGTTGAACAAGCTAGAACAGTACCGAAGACCTACCGGCTATATGGGAACCGGGAAACTGATGTAACTCGGGTAGCTGGTTGTTGAGGCATAGCTGGTCGTTCAGAGGGTAGGTTGGGAGCTCGAGGTGTAAATCGGCTGGCGGCACTGAGATGAGCGTGCATAGACCTCTTGCTCGGGACGATTGGACCGGTTCAACATTTGGCTAACGGGTGAAAGGTAGTCGCGTACGGCGTCCGTGATGGTTGTTGTAGGCAACATCGAGTACGGGCGTACGTGACGGGTTGTTCGGGTAACCCTGCAGATGTAAATCGATTATAATCGCCGTCCCTCGCGGTCAGTGAGTACCACTTGTTCACTGTCCCGTGACGTAGAAAGAACAGGCTAGACACATGTTAAAATGTTGCTGATTGAAAGCTGGACATTGATTGTTAATGATATGCTGTAGTTTAGAGCTAACTAAAGTTCTTTTCAACTTTGGGCAAAGTACATGAGAGGAATGCGTTTCTTGTTTGATTGCGGCTCTCTCATGTGCCTTAGCGTAAGGTTCTCCACAAACCTGCTGCTAAAACTTGAAAGTAAGGTTCTACTAATTAGGCAAGTCCTTGCAACTGATTTTACCTCATGTAACCCATTACCCTCATGTAGAAGTTCCATGTTTAGGTGAGACAGGTCAGACTTGCTGAGCCTTCGTGCTCACTGCTTGTGTTTGAAGCTTTTACAGGGTTCTATGAGGAAGGGACTCCCGAAGAGGAGACGGAACCCCAGGAGGGGAACCCCGTCGAGTGGGAGTCGTGCACGCCGCAGAGTTAGTGTGCGTGTGTGCTAGCAAGGACACGTTCAAGGGCTCAACGTGCACTTGATGCTTAGTCTACGCCCGCGAGTGTAGACTGAACTTATTTTGATGTAAACATGTTCATAACTTGTTTTTGTAATAAAAATTCCGCTTCGGCTTTGTACCTTTGACGTGTGTTATCCGGTGCTGTGCAACGCAGCACCCCTCAGCGTGATCCTGGCTCGACAGGACCTTGGGGTCGTGTCAGCGCTGGTATCAGAGCTCGCTTGAGGTTTAACACAGTACAAAGGTCTTCTTTTTCAAAAATCCAGTGAGGAACGAGTTAGTAGCCCGTATAAGGATGTTATTAGCATATAGAAAGTGGCATATTAACCTATTTGTTATGTCGGAAAATTGTGTATCTCAGGACGTGTATGTCTTGGGGGGTACACGTAAGCGCTGTCCACCAGTGCGCACAAGCTGAAGGGTGGAGCCCCACGGGTGGCAGGTAACCCGACTCGCTTTTATATCCTCTATGACTCTTCATGTCGTTTGGGGTATTCGAGCAGCGTCTATCCCTGGCGTGCGTGGTGCAACTTGGGAGACCCCGTCACATGGTCTGAAACGTGAACACGTAACTCAAGGCGTGTTTGGCTTGAGAACATCCGGGCGAGTGATGTCGGCCGGGTGTACGAACTGTATGGATTCCGGGATCGGTGTGCAGACGAGTGTGATGATTGTTTCAGTTTCTGCAGGTAGCCTGACCACGGAACGGTAGACGTGTAGCATCTGTGTGCGAGTGACGTTTAGTGCCACTGAAATAACAAAGCCGGCTAAGTCCGGTATAGGTTTTTCTTTGTGAGGACGTAGTACCGACATAATCTGGTGACGCATCGACGTCACACCCCATTAAAGGAACAACTTCATTTAAAACTTGAAGGTTTTGATCTAAAGTAGTAAAAATTGATGTAACTCCTTCCCTTGAACAGGATATTCAAAGTTAACAAGTTTTCAACTTATAGGATGTTAAGGACAGAGCACTCTGTTTTCAGCCAAATCAAGGCTGAAGTTAATCAGAGGTTAGAGGTTGAGTTCTTTCGAGGTTGGGGTCGTATGATATATTTCTGGAAAGCGTTGGAAGAGCTTTACAACTCTTCTGTTGAGGTCCAGAGGTGTTTCATCCCTTAACCAATCGAAAAATGCAGTAGAGTTAAAACTGTCCAGAAAACAGGGCAGAGCAAAGACTCTCTGTAAACTCTCTGTAAATTAAGCATAACTTCCTGCTTAAAAATCCAAAAAATAGAAAATGAGATAGTTCTGGAAAGTTTATGAGATGGGTTACAACTTTGTAACAGAAAGTTTTGTCAGATTAGGAACAGAATTAACTGGGATTTTTGGATCAAATCAGTACCTAAAGCAGGGAGGTGCTGTCCAATTTTCTCCAGAATTTTCTGTTAACTTTGACATCTTATAACTTTTGAACCAGGACAGATCTTAGGACAAGCAAATACTTTCTGGAAAGCTATTGAAGTTAGCTTTAACTTTGATGTTTGAGCTCCAGAACTGGTTTTGCCTTTAGCTTGACCTAAATCAGGTTGAAATGGAAACTGATCAGGGCTGTCATGTGAACAGCAGATCAGCAGTCAAATTTGTTTAAAATTTGAACTATGTTTCCAAGTTTTATGGGTTCAATGACATGTTTTATGTTATAACTCAGAGGTTTACTGTTTAAATAAATATTTGACATTTCTCAAATATATTTTTACAGATGACAGCAGATAAGCAATTGGAGAACGGGTGGGTGATGTCCCACTGTTCTCACCATAGCGGCTACCCGGAAGCATTGTGGCAAATGCTCCAATATTTTGGGTACGACCAGATGCCGCAATACTTCGCCAAGGAAGAAGGCGAAGAGGGGAACAAGACGTGCACGATCCATGCCGAAGTCCCTGCAGGACCTACGCCACCCGGTTGGGTGCCGTTCACCGTCACGGTGAGAGGAAGACAACCGGAAGGGATGTGGCAAGTGGCAGCCCGTGACACTATGTCACGTTTCTGCCAACTACACGTGCAGGCTATGGAGGGCACTCCATACGCACTCGTTCCGGTGGAGGGACGAGCTCAGCATGTGTGGGAAGAGAGGTACATGGAGGCAACGGACCCGAGTTGCCCAAGGTACAACCCCGCGGAGGCAAACCTTAGCCTCCAGATGAGGGCGGGAAACGCCGTGATGGACAGCCAAGATGTTCATATGGAGCATCTCGCCACGAAGCTCAAGGAGAGCACGAGCCGTGGAGACCATTTCGAGAGTGCTCACAGCGCACTCCGCAATGTGCTCCTTCCGACGATCAAGCGACTGAATGAACAACACAATCAGTTGCATCGTCTGAAGAAGGCGAAGAGAAAAAGCCGTGTCGACATCGCGGCGTTGCAAGAACTGGTACAAAATCTGACCCAGCAGAACGAGGAACTTACTCAAGAGCGGGACGACGCTATTGAGGAAGGGCAAGGCTGGGAAGAAGATTATAACCAAGCTATGGACGAGGTGCATGCTTTGCAGGACCTCGTACCTCCGGTATTGGGCATACCGGTGGTCTTGGGTCTTCAGACAATGGGAGAACCCAGGATGGGTGAAGAGGTGGTAGATCCAGAACCACCAGCAGAGGTACCGTAGAAGGACGACCCACAGGAGGTCGAGTTCTACTCTGAGTAGAGGGTTACAGTTGCCATGTAGGGCAGCCAGGGTAGTGTAGCCCAAATTTTGTAATCGGTGACATGTCGTGTAGACAGTAGCGTATGTATAGGTAGTGACGACATGAGCACGACTTCTCGGAGATCCGAGAAAAATGTATCTTGTATAAAGTTTATGCTTTATCAATATATGTGATCTGTTCACAGGGTTGGAAAATTTCAGCAAGCATGATGGTCCCAAAAGCGCCATTGTGCTTAGAGGGTAGAGTTTACCCTATGTCTCTCATAATTTTAGAGGGACAAAAGGTCGATGTCATCTTAGGAATGTCGTGGTTAACCCGCCACGGCGCTGTTTTAGACACCGTCCTCCGAGTCGTGCACTTGAACTCAGAAGTGCACGAGTCTCACTCTTTATTTCTGGACAGTCCAGAAATAAAACTCACAAGTATCTATCAAGTCACAACCATAAGATTGGAAGATATTCCAGTGGTCCGAGAGTTCCCTGATGTATTCCCGGACGATTTGCCGAGGATGCCGCCCGATAGAGAGGTGGAGTTCAAGATTGAACTTGCACCGGGAACCATGCCAATATCCCGAAGGCCGTACAAGATGGCGCCCAAGGAGTTGGCTGAACTGAAAACTCAGCTCACGGACCTCCTGGAGAAGGGTTTTATTAGGCCGAGCTCCTCGCCTTGGGGCTGTTCGGCATTATTTGTCAAGAAGAAGGATGAGACGTTACGGCTTTGCGTGGACTATCGTCCATTAAATGCCGTAACTATCAAGAACAAGTACCCATTGCCACGGATCGACATGTTGTTTGATCAGTTGGTCGAAGCAAAGATCTTTTCCAAGATGGATTTAAGATCCGGGTACCATCAGATTAAGATAAGGGCTGAGGACATTCCGAAGACGGCTTTCTCGACGAGGTACGGACTTTATGAGTACCTGGTCATGTCCTTCGGCCTCACCAATGCTCCAGCTCACTTCATGTACTTAATAAACTCGGTATTCATGCCGGAGCTGGACAAGTTTGTCATGGTCTTCATCAACGACATCCTGGTATATTCCAAGTCGGAGGAAGATCACAAGAAACATCTGCGTATAGTCTTGCAACGGCTGCGGGATCACAAGTTGTACGCAAAATTCAGCAAATGCGAGTTTGGATATCGCAAGTGCCTTTCCTCGGGCATATCATCTCAGCGGAGGGTATCGCTGTGGACCCGAGAAAGATCACTCAAGTGTTGAATTGGAAATCCCCGAGAACTGTTCACGAGGTACGGAGTTTCCTCGGACTCACGGGATATTATTGGAGGTTCATTCCGAACTTCTCAAAGATTGCCAAGCCAATGACAGAGCTTCTGAAGAAGGCTACCAAATATGTTTGGAGTCCAGCATGCGAAGCAGCATTCAAGGCTTTAGTCAAGCACCTGACATCAGCACCGGTTTTGGCGCAGCCAGACACAACAAAACCGTTCGATGTGTACTGCGATGCATCCGGCATTGGGCTCGGATGTGTGCTGATGCAAGACCGAAGGGTGGTCACGTATGGGTCACGGCAGCTTAGAAACCATGAGCAAAATTATCCAACTCACGATTTGGAGCTCGCTGCCATGGTACTTGCACTAAAAATGTGGAGGCACTACCTACTCGGTAACCTCGTACATTTATATACCGACCACAAAAGCCTCAAGTACATATTCACTCAGAAGGAGCTGAACATGAGGCAACGAAGATGGTTAGAACTGATAAATGATTACGATATAGAGATCTATTATCATCCGGGCAAGGCAAACGTAGTGGCAGATGCGCTGAGCCGCAAGTCACACGTCAATAATCTGACCATCACACCGTTGGAAGGGAGCGAACCACCACTATATGTTATTCCACACGGAGCTCTCTACAACCTAGCTTTGATCCCCACCATCCGTGAAGAGATAGCGGCAGCTCAGAAGAATGACAACGTCATGTCGCATTTGCGAAGACGTGTAGACAGTGGGGAGTTGAAATGTTTCCGGAAGGACGGAGACGGCGTCCTATGGTTCAAGGACCGGATTGTCGTACACCGAAACCCGGAATTAAGGAAGTAAATCTTTGATGAGGCTCACTTATCAAAGTTTTCTATTCACCCCGGCAGCAACAAGATGTATCAAGAACTCCGAAG
The DNA here is from genome assembly GCA_030760725.1 of Neostapfia colusana. Classification (NCBI taxonomy): domain Eukaryota; kingdom Viridiplantae; phylum Streptophyta; class Magnoliopsida; order Poales; family Poaceae; genus Neostapfia; species Neostapfia colusana. The sequence goes on from JASWHV010000011.1 coordinate 28,233,434, forward strand.
GAAGTTTTGGTGGACACGGATGAAGCGCGAAGTTGCAAAATACGTGTCAGAGTGTGATACATGTCGAAGGGTGAAGGCAGATCATATGCGGAAACCGGGACTGCTACAACCACTGGGCATTCCTGCCTGGAAGTGGGAGGATGTGGGCATGGACTTCATCGTCGGTTTTCCCACCACCTTGCAGAAACATGATTCTGTGTTGGTGATCGTCGATCGACTCACCAAAGTTGCCCGTTTCATCCCGGTCAACACAAATTACAACACCAAGAAGTACGCTGAACTGTACATCTCACGGATCCTATGCTTATACGGCGTACCCCGTACCATCATATCGGACCGGGGCACTTTATTTGTGTCCCGTTTTTGGGAGCAGCTGCACGCTGCCTTGGGGACGAAGCTGATCCGTAGTTCAGCCTACCACCCGCAGACGGATGGGCAAACGGAGCGGGTAAATCAAATCTTAGAAGACATGCTACGAGCTTGCGCTATCAACCACGGCAAGAATTGGGATGATCACTTGCCGTTAGCCGAGTTCTCGTACAATAATGGGTACCAAGACAGCATCAAGATGGCACCTTACGAGGCGCTATACGGGCGGAAATGCCGCACACCACTGAATTGGTGTGAATCTGGCGAAAGGGTTACCTTCGGGATTGACCTCGTCAACAACGCGGAAGAAAAGGTTCGACTGATTCAAGCGAACCTAAAAGCCGCTCAATCCCGTCAGAAACAATATGCGGACCTGAGAAGGCGCCCATTACAATTCGAAGTTGGAGATCACGTATATCTACGGGTGTCTCCAATGAAGGGCGTAAACAGATTTGGAGGGAGAGGAAAGTTGGCACCCCGATTCATCGGTCCATTTCAGATTACCGAAACATGTGGATCAGTGGCATACCGGCTGAAATTACCAGAAGCACTTTCCGGTGTGCACGACGTCTTTCACATTTCGCAGCTGAGGAAGTGTCTTAAGCTATCAACTACCGTTCAGCTGGAGGATATTGAAGAACTGCAACCGGATCTCACCTATCGGGAGGAACCGGTGCAGATTATTGATGAAAAGGCCCGAACCACACGCAACCGTACGTTGTGGTTCTACAAGGTTCTATGGAGTAATCACTCCATGGACGAAGCGACATGGGAAAGCGAAGAATTCCTTCGCACTAACTACCCCGAATTTTTCACGTCGCATATCCGGTAATTTTTCCACCGTCCTCTCTCTCATTTTCACCTTATAATCTCAGGACGAGATTCTTTTAAGGGGGGAGGAATGTAAGGGCCTCAGTTTTTGACACACATTTGCAGTGTTCATCACAACACCACACACCTCATGTGAGGAAGGATGATGAACACAAATGAAGAGCAAGTAACAATTATCAACATGCTCGTTAGAGAACAAACTCAGATATTGCAAAAGTGGTATTTCCCACATGTGATATAGATGGGCTGGACATATGAAAACTCCTACACTTTGCTAAGGATGTCCATGCCAAGTTTCACCCAAATTCAAAACCTTTTTGAGGTCATTTTGGGTATAATTAGGAAGAGGGCAGTTTGAAACCATATTCACATTCAAACTGTTTTTATCCCATGAATTTAAAAGTGGGAGGCACATTCTTACTCAGCACATTTTTGTGAGCCCACACACCAAGTTTCACTCCATTTGGAGTTGATCTTGACGTGAACTAAGTGGCGCAAATTCAAACTTCATTTGAATTCAAAACTGCACTTGTGCTGAAATTCACTCAATCCAAACCCAATGCGAATCCTATGCAATTCGAATGGCTCAAGGGTGAATAATCTGAATCACCAGGGGTATTATGGGGTTCACTGTTCACTACAGTGATTAGGAGTACATTTCAGAGGTTAAAACCCCGGGTGGGACCCACATGTCATAGAGGGAAGAAGGAGAAACTTGCAACCAAAGTCAGAGTCTCGGTGGGAAATTCCACCGAGCAGCTGTCGGCTGTGCCACCGAGCAGCTACCGGCGCCACCAGCTGCTTCCCTCTCCGTGCGCTGGCGCCCAGGGCGGCTTGCTCGCGCCCCCACGCGACCGGCACCACCTCAGCCGAGCAGGAGTCGGCCGGCTTTATCTTCTCGCGGGCAAACCCGAGCAGCGGCATTGTTTCTCGCCGCAGCTCTATGCTCAATCGGGAAAACCAGCAAAACAATCTCCTTCGTTCCTAAGCTGCTAGACAGCCACCGGAGGTCGCGCACCACCCTCCCAACGCCTGGACCACCGGGTTTCAGCCCCTGTTCCCATGACCAACGACGACCGCCGCAGTTTAGCTGAGGGACGGCGATCGGTGTCACGCGGGCAGCACGCTGCAACCACTTCCACGGCCGAGCAAGGGTGGAAACAGGAGCGCACGGACTCCACACTGCTTCCACCTGAAGCTCTAGCCACGCCGTGAACTCTCGCCGGCGAATTCTCAGTTTTTGCTCCGGCAACCTTAAACTGAGCTTCCGGTACGGTTTGTTTAAATTCTCGCTCTATGATCTTTCGGAGGTCATCAAATCTTGCACATAGACGCGGGACTAGCCAGCGATCGAGTTCTTTTCTGCATTCGTAGCGTGAAACTGTCTAGGAGTGACGAATTTCGAGCTCGATCGAGGGCGGTGATGGCGGGCACGATCGGTCACATGGTGCCGACCCACTTACCGCCATCCCTGAACCCTTTTGACACCTTGTCGAGCTTCCTAGAGGTACACTGATGCTGTAGGACCGTTTAATCGAGGTGTTGGCGGGTTAGAACCCACGGTCGATGGCGCCGAACCTCAACCGAGGCCGCGGCACGTCGCCGAGCTATTTCCTGTCACCCCCAGCCCGACCTGACACCACCGACGTGTTCCTCGACGTCGACAACCCCCTGGCGGCGAGTTTCAGCCCATGGGAGGTCCAGCAGCGGCGAGCCGGCGAGCTCCGGATCTTCTCCGGCGAGGTCGGCGGCGCGGGCGCGAGAGAACGGCGGGAGGAAGACGAAGCCGGCTGACCCATGTGTCAACGGCTGAAGAATTTAAATCGGGATCGGGTGTGGCCGGGGATCCGCTGTGCTGGCGCGCAAATACCCTGTGAGCTCCGGTGCGCTGGACACCTCCGCGCTCGACACGTGTGGTATCTCCGGTGTGCCGTACACCTCCGCGCTCGACACGTGTCCCCGCGGTCCCCGAAAGTTTAAACTTTTCCCCGATTTTCAGAATTCTTCCAAACTTCAAATCCTCATAACTTCGGCTAGAAAGATCCAAATCAAGTGAACCAAATTTGGTTGGATTCAGCTCTCAGAGCACTTTCCATCAAATCAAGTTTCACTTCATGAAATTCCTTATTTTTCAAGAATTAATTCCTCAAAGTTTAAACTGTTAGGAATTTTAACTGGAGAATCCTTTGGAGGAAAATCCTGAAATTTTGCTGGGATGTTCACCAAAATATCCCTGAACTACCATAAAAATTTCAGATCCATTTGAGCTCATCTGATCCACCTAATGGTGTGATTAGTGAAACTGTTCCAGAGAAAATAGAAAATGTTCAGAAACATATTCAGAATTTTCTCTGAAATTGTTTAGCTCATATCTTTAGTTAGGGACTTCCAAATTAAGTGAGACCAACTCCATTAGAACCCTCTGAAAATCTAGTTTTCAGAAAGTCATAGTTTGTTTCATGAAAATTCGTAGAACACCCTAAGAGTTCCAATTAAGGTCAAGGACATAATCAATTGTGGAGGGCTCAAATGAGCTTTGCTGCAACTAAAACTTGACCAAGTCTCTGTTTAGGTTGTAACCAAGCCACAGTAAAAGTTTCACAGTCATTAGGTCTTTCTAGGAAGGGTTATAGACTTCACAACCTCAAAGTTAATACAAATGCATTTAAATTGATACATATATTGCTCTTATCATGTAGTCGCTAAGGTCGAGGAGGAACCCGAAGTCCTAGACTTCGTTACTCCAGAGGAACAGCTAGCCTACGACCAAGAGCAGCAAGGCAAGCTCCGGTTTGCATTAACCTTTTTACAAATGATCAGTGTTTTGAGCACATCTTTGAATACTATTATTCTTGCATTAGAGTCTTGCTTGGAAACCCAAATGCATAGCCAAGAAAACCATGGGTTGGGATTAGGATTGCAAACCTCGTTAGCTACTGCAATGCTAAGATAGTGTAGGATTCGGTACAAGTCGAGTAGTTGGAACTACTCGCGAGCATAGGCTAGAGGCACTCGACTCGGGTAGTGTTAGCACATGAAACACATGGCAAGAAAATGAGACCAAGTGGACAGTAAGGGCAGCAGGACTTTGGGGCCTGTGTGCTGTAGCTCCGCTTGTGTCAATTGAGGACCGAGCCGTGTGCGGGCCTGTTGAACAAGCTAGAACAGTACCGAAGACCTACCGGCTATATGGGAACCGGGAAACTGATGTAACTCGGGTAGCTGGGTGTTGAGGCATAGCGGGTCGTTCAGAGGGTAGGTTGAGAGCTCGAGGTGTAAATCGGCTGGCGGCACTGAGATGCGCGTGCAGAGACCTCTTGCTCAGGACGATTGGACCGGTTCAACATTTGGCTAACGCGTGAAAGGTAGTCGCGTACGGCGTCCGTGATGGTTGTTGTAGGCAACATCGAGTACGGGCGTACGTGACGGGTTGTTCGGGTAACCCTGCAGGTGTAAATCGATTATAATCGCCGTCCCTCGCGGTCAGTGAGTACCACATGTTCACTGTACCGTAACGTAGAAAGAACAGGCTAGACACATGTTAAAATGTTGCTGATTGAAAGCTGGACATTGATTGTTAATGATATGCTGTAGTTTAGAGCTAACTAAAGTTCTTTTCAACTTTGGGCAAAGTACATGAGAGGAATGCGTTTCTTGTTTGATTGCGGCTCTCTCATGTGCCTTAGCGTAAGGTTCTCCACAAACCTTCTGCTAAAACTTGAAAGTAAGGTTCTACTAATTAGGCGAGTCCTTGCAACTGATTTTACCTCATGTAACCCATTACCCTCATGTAGAAGTTCCATGTTTTGGTGAGACGGGTCAGACTTGCTGAGCCTTCGTGCTCACTGCTTGTGTTTGAAGCTTTTGCATGGTTCTATGAGGAAGGGACTCCCGAAGAGGAGACGGAACCCCAGGAGGGGAACCCCGTCGAGTGGGAGTCATGCACGCCGCAGAGTTAGTGTGCGTGTGTGCTAGCAAGGATACGTTCAAGGGCTGAACGTGCACTTGATGCTTAGTCTACGCCCGCGAGTGTAGACTGAACTTATTTTGATGTAAACATGTTCATAACTTGTTTTTGTAATAAAAATTCTGCTTCCGCTTTGTACCTTTGACGTGTGTTATCCGGTGCTGTGCAATGCAGCACCCCTCAGCGTGATCCTGGCTCGACAGGACCTTGGGGTCGTGTCATTTAAAAGGTTATGCAAGTGGGGTTTCAATCACCCTAACTCTAATGCAAACATTCACCCTAGACATAAGTGATACAAATAAAGAATTTGCAAAAGTACTTAAATGCAAACCGGGGCTTGCTTGGTTGCGAGTCAATGGTGAAGTTAGCGTCGGGTGGCAGGACGTCCAAAGGCTCCGGCGTATACTCAACTTCGGTCACTAAATGAAATGTAGCAAAATATATGTATAAGTATTAAGGACTTATAAGAATTGAACTTGTATTCATAGCTACTGCTATTTATGTTCCTTAATTTGCTTTGAAATTTTTACAGTGAATACTAGACTCTCTAAGGATGATCTGAGCAAAATTTGGATAATTTTCATTGCACCTCGTGGTCTCCGAAATTCCCACAATCACAAGGCTTCTCTGAATTTTAAGCTCAAATCAGGAGCTTTGACATAGCTAACAGTGGAATATCTGATTAGGGTAAGTCTTCATGGTTCTAACAAAATTTGTTTCACCATTTTTGGAGCTACCAACAGAGAGATATGAATTTTGGAAGTTGGACAGGAATTCTGAAAAGTTTCTGTTCAAATTTTGAATTTCCAAATGAAGGCTAAACTTTGGCAGGTAATTTAGACTAGCAAATTAACTTCAATGAAGCCAAAAGTTTTACTAGATATCTTAACTATGAAAAGGATTTGCTGCCCAAATTTGGGAATGTTTAATAAAGAATTGCTCCTGTAATAAATCCCTAAAGGATTTTATAAAAACAATTCTACAGAAATTCCTGAGCATTTTCATAGCAAGCAATTTGTTCCTCTGTGAAGTACTCCTCATGAGGATTCCAATAAAATTGGTCTCACCATTTTTGGAGTTTTCTACACAAAGTTATGGATTTTTCAAACTTGAATAACTTTCTGTTTAAAATCTACACAGAGACTCAAGGGGGGGCACTGTCAAACATTTCTTCAACCTCTCGACAGGCCCCGCGCGCGCACGCCGGACCCGACAGTGGCACGCCGTGTTCTTGCCCGTTTCTCCATCATTCTTCCTATGGTTTCGTGCTATACCACCCTCGGATCACAGCCAAGCAGCCGGGCAAGGTTTCGGGTTATTAAAATGCCGGGAAACTCCTCGGCGACGGCGAGGCGGCTCAGTGGCGTGGCACCGGCGATGACCCACACGTCCCAAGCCTCAACCAATGATCTAAAGGGCCGTACACCATCCCTGGAGTACGTAGATCGTGATGCTACCCCTAGCCCGAGCTGGAAATCCCCGCAAATGGGAGCTCCACGGTGACCCGAGGTGTTTTTGGCCGCCGGCGAAGGATTTTCGTCGCCCTGGGTGAAGAAGAGATGATTCCATTCGTGCTTCGGCGTGGGAGGTCGCTAGGAGCTCTAATAGCTGTGTCTAAGACCGGAGACCCGATGATCCAACGTGTGGGGAGAATTTCCTGGAGTTGTCTCGATTGGTCCTCCACGTGCACCGTGGGAAATCTCCGAATTCCGGCTAGCCGGCGGTGGTAAAGTACAAAAGGACGTCGGTGTGAGAAACTACACTCCATGACGCACCTCTGGGTGGTTTTCCTCGCGCTGTGGAGGTCGGAGTCGGTCGGAAGACGTGGAACCGAGGCGGCGGTGTCGTGCTCTGTTTTCTTCGGAGCAGAACAGCTCAGCGCCGGTGTAGACGGTCAGCCACGGCCTAGGAGAGGGTGGAAAACGTCGAGGAGGCTCCGGCGGCGCTGGTGGGTGGCTCAGCTAGGCGCTGGTGTCGCTGAAAGATGATCAACAGCGGGAACCCGAGCCGATCAGTGGAGCTCGGTTGTTTTGCTCGTGCGCTCGAGCAGAGGGCTGGGAAGCACGTCGGTTGAAGACCGAGAGGGCAACGGAAATTGTGCTGCTGCCGTGGGGTGTGCGGATGATCATGTAGCCAGGAAAATCAGGAGGTGGCGCAGTGCTCCTCGGGCGCGGGTTGCAAGCGGGAGCTGTCGAGCTCTCGCTGTTCGACCGAAGTTGGCAGAGGCGGTAGCCCCTTTGTGAGGCTGACCCCTGGGTCCCACTTCCTCCTTTTTTAATCAATTTTTTCACTGATATTTCTCCCCCAGCTACTCAACATTTAAGGTTATACTTTCACACCAAGTCATGATTTAAATTTGCTGAATTCAAATAGTTTGAATCCTGGTGTGAAGTTTGAATTGTGTTTGGTCATTTGAATTTGAAATGGAATTTGAATCCTCCATTTTGTATCGTTCCAAAAACATAGCAAGCCAACTCCAAAGTTTCTAATTTTTGGCATGGCTTCTAATTCAAATGTGGAGATCACATTTGTGGAACCAAATTTGGAAATTGAGGAAATTGGAATTTGAAACTGAATTTGAAATTCAGATTAGAGGGCTTCTCCTTTTAATCCTAAACAAATATTAAAACTCCTTCAAATGAGCTGAAATTTGGAATGTTGAATATTTGGAATATGAATATCCAAGGTGTACATTTCGATCTCCATGTCTAGAAGTTATGGGCAGTTTGAATCGCCACTTTGAACTCACCCTGATATAATTCAAAGTTTTAATTCCCCTCATTTTTCCCAAGTGTACATGAGCTGAATTTTTCTTGCTACCACTTTTTAGGGATTTTACATCCCCCCTTAAAAAGAATCTCGTACCGAGATTCCAAAAGAAATGCAAAGTGGGGGAAACTTTACCGGGTATACGATGATAGCAAGTCCGGATAATTTGTTCGTAGATAGTCCTCGCTTTCCCATGTCACCTCATCAGCGGTATGGTTACTCCACAAGACCTTGTAGAAATATAAGGTCCGGTTTTTGACATGACCCCACGGCCTTGTCGAGCCAGGATCACGCTCAGGGGTGCTGCGTTGCACAGGACCGGATAACGCACATCAAAGATACAAAGTGGAAGCAAAGTTTTATTATATAAAGAGGTTTATCAACATTCGTACAACAAAATACGTTCAGTCTACACTCGCGGGCGTAGACTGACGCTCAGCCCGTGAACGTGTCCCCGCTAGCACGCACACACACTAACACGGCAGCGTGCACGACTCCCACTCGACGGGGTTCCCCTCCTGGGGTTCCGTCTCCTCCTCGGGAGTCCCATCCTCGTAAGACCCTACAAAAGCTTCAAACACAAGCAGTGAGCATGATGGCTCAGCAGGAATGACCCGTCTCTCCTAAACATGAAACTTCTACATGGAAGGTTATAGGTTACATGATGTAAAATAAGTTGCCAGGACTCGCCTAATTAGTGGAACCTTACTTTCAAGTTTTAGCAGCAGGTTGTGGACAACCTTACGCTCAGGCACATGAGAGAGCCGCAATCAAACAAGAAACGCATTTCTCTCATGTACTTTGCCCAAAGTTGAAAAGAATTTTAGTTAGCTCTAAACTACAACAAGCCATTAACAAGCAAGGTATGTCTTTCCATTCAGCAAACTTTTAACATGTGTCTAGCCTGTTCTTTCTACGTCACGGTACAGTGAACAAGTGGTACTCACTGACCACTAGGGACGGCGATTATAATCGATTTACACATGTAGGGTTACCCGAATAACCCGTCATGTACGCCCGTACTCGATGTTGCCCACAGCAACCATCATGGACGTCGTACGCAACCACCTTTCACCCGTCAGCCAAATGTTAAACCGGTCCAATCGTCCCGAGCAAGAGGTCTCTGCGCGCGCATTTATAGTGCCGCCAGCCGATTTACACCTCGAGCTCCCAACCTACCCTCTGAACGACCAGTTATGCCTCAACACCCAGCTACCCGAGTTACATCGGTTTCCCGGTTCCCATATAGCCGGTAGGTCTTCGGTACTGTTCTAGCTTGTTCAACAGGCCCGCACACGGCTCGGTCCTCAATCGACACAAGTGGAGCTATAGCACCCAGGCCACAAAGTCCTGCTACCCTTACTCTCTGCTCGGTCTCATTTTTCTTGCATTGTGTTTCATTTGCTATCGTTACCCGAGCGATGTGCCTCTAGCCTATCCTCGCCAGTAGTTCCAACTACTCAACTTGTACCAAATCCTACACTATCTTAGCATTGCAGTAGCTAAACGGGCTTTTCAATCCTAACCCCAACCCATGGTTTTCTTGGCTATGCAGTTGGGTTTCAATCAAGACTCTAATGCAAGAAGTAAATGGTATTCAAAATATGTTATCAAAACAATAAAAATTTGTAAAAAGGTTAATGCAAACCGAAGCTTACATTGCTGCTCTTGGGCGTAGTCTAGCTGCTCTTCCAAAGTGATGAAGTTTAAGACTTTGGGTTCCTCCTCAACCTTAGCGACTACATGAGAGAACATGTGTATGTATCAATTTAAATGCATCTGAATTGAATTTACTTGTGAAGACTATAAGTCCTACTAGACAGACCCCATGAATCTGAAATTTTTACTGTGGTTTGCATACAACCTAAAAAGAGACTTGGCCAACTTTTATTTGCAGCAAAGCTCATTTGGCCTCTCCACAAATGATTATGTATTTGAACTTAATTGGAGCTCTTAGGGTGTTCTAGGGATTTTCATGGAGCAAGCCATGACTTTCTGAAAACTATATTTTTAGAGGGTTCTAATGGAGTTGGTTTCACTTAATTTGGAGGTCCCTAGTTAAAGGTATGTGCTAAACAATTTCAGATGAATTCTGAAAAATGTTTCTGGACATTTTTCTATTTTCTCTGGAACAATTTTATTAATCACACCATTAGGTGGATCAAATAAGCTCAAATGGATCTGAAATTTTTTTGGTGGCTTAAGGATATTTTGGTGAACATCCCAGCAAAATTTCAGAATTTTCCTCCAAAGGGTTCTTCAGTTAAAATTCTAACCAGTTTGAATTTTGAAGAATTAATACTGGAGAAATAAGGATTTTCATGAAGTGACACTTTATTTGCTGGAAAGTACTCAGAGAGATGAATCCAACAAAATTTGGTTCACTCGATTTGGAATTTCCTAGCCAAAGTTATGTGGGTTTGATGTTTGAACTAAATCTGAAAATCGGGGAAATATTTAAATCTGCCGGTGGGTCCACGTATACACGTGTCGGGCACCGAAGCGACGGCACACTGGTCTAAAGGTTTAAGTTCCGCGCTGCCACAGTCGATCCGTGCCCACAGAAGATCAAACCGCCCGGTTTCCTTCGACTGACAGCGGGCCCGGCTTGGTCGTCTTCAACCTCGCGCCTTCCGCGCGGTAGCGCCGCCGAGGTCACTGGAGCACCGCCGAACTCAATCGTACGGTCAGCTCCTGAGCTCCAACTCACTGCTAGCCCCTAATTTGGTGCACTGAACACGTTGGGAGGGTTTCCCCTCATCGACGTTGGCTCTAACCGAGCTCGCGGCTTGGGAAGAGTCCGGTGACGTCGCTCCGGCGTACTAGCCTGCCAAACGCCTGGCGAAGCGGCTCTACAGCACCAGTGGTGGCTCGGGAAGCTCGACATGGCGATGGGAAGGCTCAGGGAGAGCTCCAAAATGGTTCTCACCGTGCGCCCGATGCTGCCCGAATAAGCCACCGTTGGCAAGCTTGGAATTACGCCATGTACAAGGGTTCTCACGCTATGTGTTGTGAAGCCAACTTATGCGCCCCAAAGTCTAGCTCCTATGCGCGAAGTTTGATCGAATTTAAACAAGAACCAAACGGGAATTTCCACGTTTCTTACCCGAAGGTAACTTTGTACCGGCTGGAAGCAAACTGCAAAATTCGCCGTCGACGCTCAACCTCCTGGCTCAGGCTTCGGAGAGGAGTTGCAGGAGGTGCTTGTGCGTCCGAAAACAGCTTGGCTTGATCGTGACAAGCCCGGGATGAGGCTGCCCACGAGAGCACCTCTTCTCGGCTTGGTGGCGACTTCCACGGATCGGTGTGATTCTCGGGGTAGAGAGCACAAGATCACTGGATGATGATTTGAGGGGGTAGTGGAGAGTGCTGTAGTGCCGTTTTGCTGCTCAGCTGAGGCTTGTGCGCGAGATTGGCGTGTGGCCGATGATCGGAGGAGCAGCGGCTGCTCTGATCAGTTTCTTGCGCGGGGGAGCCAAGAAGTGATCGGTTCTGCCTTTGATCGGGTCGGCTGCAGGGATTAGAGGGAGAGGCGACGTCGGTCGGCGCTGCCAGCCTGAACAGGAGCTTTCCCAGTGACCAGCTCAGTGGCGCTCTCGGAGGAAGCCCGAGAAACCGAGTGTTGAATTTTCAGTCGGTTGGATTTGCAGTAGAGGCTGACATGTTGGTCCCACCCCCCTTTTTACCTCTGAAATTAACTTCCTCTCACTGCTACAAACAGTAATCCCTCTAATACCCTTGGTCATTTGAATTATCTACCACATGCCCATTTGGAATTGGTAGAATTCAAATTGTGAAGTGTTTGACTAAATTTCAGCACATATGCAGTTTGAAATTCAAATAAAGTTTGAATTTGCTAAACTTAGCTCATGTCAAGATCAACTCCAAATGGAGTGAAAATTGGTGGGTGAGCTCACAAAAATGTGCTGAGTAATAATATGCCTCCCACTTTTGAATTCATGGGATGGAAAATAGTTTGAATTTAAATTTGAGTTCAAACCACCCTCTTTCTAGCTATACCCAAAAGGACTTCAAAAAGGTTTTGAATTTGGGTGACACTTGGCATGGACATCCCTAGCAAAGTGTAGGAGTTTTTCATATGTCCAGCCCCTATATGATGCATGTGGGAAATACCACTTTTGCATTTTGTGAGTTTATTCCCTAATGGTCATGTTGATGGTGTTTACTTGCTCTTCAAATGTATTCATCAAGTTTCTTCAAATGAAGTGTGGGTTTGGTGATGAACACTTTGAATATCTGCCAAAAACTTAGGCCCTTACATTCCTCCCCCCTTAAAAGAATCTCGTCCCGAGATTATAAGGTGAAAATGAGAGAGAGGACGGTGGAAAATTACCATATATGCGACGTAAAAAAGTCGGGGTAGTTTGCGCGAAGAAATCCTTCGCTCTCCCATGTCGCTTCATCCATGGAGTGATTACTCCATTGAACTTTGTAGAACCACAACGTACGGTTGCGTGTGGTTCGGGCCTTTTCATCCATAATCTGAACCGGTTCCTCCCGATACGTGAGATCCGGTTTCAGTTCTTCAATATCCTCCAGCTGAATGGTAGTTGATAGCTTGAGATACTTTCTCAGCTGGGAGATGTGAAAGACGTTGTGCACACTGGAGAGTGCTTCTGGTAAATTCAGCCGGTATGCTACTGATCCACATCTTTCTGTAATCCGAAATGGACCGATGAATCGGGGTGCCAACTTTCCTCTCACCCTGAACCTGTTCATGCCCTTCATTAGAGATACACGTAGATATACGTGATCCCCAACTTCGAATTGTAATGGGCGTCTTCTCCGGTCCGCATATTGTTTCTGTCGGGATTGCACGGCTTTTAGGTTTGCTTGAATTAGCCGAACCTTTTCCTCCGGGTTGTTGACAAGATCAATCCCGAAGGTAACCCTTTCGCCAGACTCACACCATGTCAGTGGTGTGCGGCATTTTCTCCCGTGTAGTGCCTCGTAAGGCGCCATCTTGATGCTGGCATTGTACCCATTGTTGTACAAGAACTCGGCCAACGGCAAGTGATCATCCCATTTCTTGCCGTGGTTGATAGCGCAAGCTTGTAACATATCTTCTAAAATTTGATTTACCCGCTCGGTTTGCCCATCCGTCTGCGGGTGGTATGCTGAACTACGGATCAGCTTTGTCCCCAATGCAGCGTGTAGCTGCTCCCAAAAACGGGACACAAATAAAGTGCCCCGGTCCGATATGTGTAAAATCCCCAAGAAGTGGTAGCAAGAATTTTCAGCTCATGTACACTTAGGAAAAATGAGGGGAATTAAAACTTTGAATTATAACGGTGTAAGTTCAAAGTGAGGATTTAGACTTCACAAAAACTTCAAAACATGGAGATCTAAATTCATAACATGGATCTTCATAGTCCAAATATTCACCCTTCAAAATTTCAGTTCATTTGGAGGAGTTTCAATATTTGTTTGGGATTAAAAGGAGAAGCCCTCTAATCTAAATTTGAAATTCAGTTTCAAATTTGAGTTTTCTCAATTTGCAAATTTGGTTCCACAAATGTGTTCCTCACATTTGCATTAACAGCCATGCCAAAAATCAGAAATCTTGGGCCTGGTTTGCCATATTTTTGGAGCAAGGCAAAGGGGAGGATTCAAATGCATTTCAAATTCAAATGATCAAACACAATTCAAATTCTACACCAGAATTCAAACCATTTGAATTCAGAATATTAAAACTATGATTTTGAGGTGAAGCAAAGCCTTTAAGTTTGAGTAGCTATGAAGAAATATCAGTGGAAAAAGTTGACTGAGAATTGAGGGGATGGGGTCCACATGTCAGCCACACAGTTTCCTTTCTCCTCTCTGTTGTCCCTTCGGTTGTTCACCGAGCTGCCACCGCGCTGTAATTTTTCCTCCACCGAGCAGCTTGCAATGACTTGCTTCCGAAGGCAGCATCATGCGTGGTTTATCCAGAGCTAAAGCAGCAGCACGGTTGAGTTTCTTCTCTTCTCCACAGCCTCTGCTCGAGCTCTAACCAAGAACAGCCGCTGCAACTCTGTGATCGTCGTTCAGCACCCTCCAGCCACCCCTAGCACCGGTTCAGCCACCCAGGAGCTGCGCCAGCGCCTCCTCAACGTGCTCCACCGCTCCTCAGCTCATCCCCGAGCTCCCCTCGCAGTGCCCAACCTGTTTTTCACCGGGAGGAAACAGAGCACGTCGCACCTCGCTGTTCCTCGCCTTCCAGCCGCTCCAACACCTCTCCTGCACGACCAAAACCTCCCTGAGGTGCGCCAAGGTGTGTAGATCATGCTACCACAGTCCCCTTGCCCTTCCCCATCGCCAGCTAGCAGTAATTTGAGTTTTGGTGCCGGTACATGTGAAGAACCGATCAGGACCAAAACTGGAAATTCGTCCAACGTGGTTGATCATCGGTTCTACAATTCAAGCCACAGAAACTAGTGACCCTAGCGCCCTCTCACGCCAAAGCATGGGTTAAACCAGCCATCCCACGCCCCGGGCGACGAGAAATTGCCGGCGGTGGCAAAAATGGGTCGGTCCTCTGGTGAACCCTATTTTCCGGCCGTTTGCTGCAAGGTTTAGCATGCTTTCCATGTTCCCCGATCATTGTTGATGCTTTAGGGCAAGGTAGCTCGCCGGAAGAAGCTTCAGACGCGCCAGAACGCGTTGATGCCGAGCTCCCGAGCCGCCCCACTGGTGCCGACCTGTTTTCGGCCATTTTCATGCGTGGAAACCTTGCCCGGCAGCTGCGCCATGTTCCAAGGAGCATGTAGGTCGAAACCGGAGCTAATTTGGTGGAGAAATGAGGGAGAACGATCCATGCCACGATCTGTGCTGGTGTGCACGCGCGTCTCTTGCGGGAGGTTGAAGAAAGACCTGACGAGTGGGCCCCCCTGTTAAGTCTATGTATAGGTTTCAAACAGAGAGCTATTAAAGTTTGAAAAATCCATAACTTTGGGTAGAAAACTCCAAAAAGGGTGAGACCAATTTTGTTGGAATCCTCATGAGGAGTACTTCACAGAGGAACAAATTGCTTGCTATGAAAATTCCCAGGAATTTCTGTAGAATTGTTTTTAGTAAATCTTTTAGGGATTTATTACAGGAGCAATTCTTTATGAAATATTCCGAAATTTGGCAGCTAATCCTTTTCATTGTTACTGATCTCGAGTAAAAATTTTGGATTTATTAGAGTTCATTTGCTAGGTTAAACTGCCTTCCCAAGTTCAGCCTTTATTTGAAAATTCCAATTTAAACAGAAGCTTTTTCAGAACTCCTGTCCAATTTAAAAATTCATATCTCTCTGTTGGTAGCTCCAAAAATGGTGAAACAAATTTTGTTCGAACCATGGAGAGTTACCCTAATATGTTCTTCTACTTTTATCTATGTCAAAGCTCCTGATTTGGGCTCAAAATTCAGAGAAGCCTTGTGCTTGTGGGAATTTTGGAGGCCACAATGTGCAATGACAATTCTCCAAATTTTTCTCAAATTTTTCTTAGAGAGTCTAGTATCCACTGTAAAAATCCCAAAGCTAATTAAGGATCTTAAATAGCAGTAGCTATGAATATAAGTTCAATTCTTATAGATCCTTAATGCTTATACATATATTTTGCTACATTTCATTTAGTGACCGAAGTTGAGGACGCACCTGAGCCTTTGGACGTCCTGCCACCAGAAGCTAACTTCTCCTCTGACTCACAACCAGGCAAGCCCCGATTTGCACTTAAGTAACTTTTATAAAGTTTTTAATTTGTATCACTTATGTCTAGGTTGAAATGTATGCATTAGAGTTAGGGTGATTGAAACCCCACTTGCATAGCCTTTTTAACTCCTATAAAGGGTTGGGTCTCACGTGCTTAGCCCTGTTGGTGTTGGTTGAGGACCGTCCGTGTGCGGCCCTTCTGGACAAGTATCGAATAGTACCGGATGCATACTGGCATATGGGAACCAGGAAACCGATGTAATTGGTTAACCTGGGTGCCGAGTCTTACCCAACCGTAAATAGGAGTGGGTTGAGGGTAGCAAGGTGTAAATCTGCCGGTGGGCACAGTCACGCTCCACGGAGGGACCTCCTGCCCGTTACGGATGGACCGGTTCGGCATTTGGGTTGCCTTTGAAAGGTTGTTGCATACAACAGAGTAGGAAGGGGTGTGGAATCACGCTTCTGAAAGTGGGTGTATGTGACGTGTTATCCGGGTGTGTCCTGATTGCAATCACCGTCCCTCACGGTTATTTGAGTACCCGCTTGTTCACTGCGCTGTGACGTAGTAAGAAGTGAAATAAGCCAACTGAATATGCTGTATTGAACTATTAATGTCTTGAAACCTTGTATGCTGTAGTTATAGAGCTAATTAAGTCTATATTCCACTTTGGGCATCACCACATCGGAGGAAAGTGTTTCTTGTTTGATTGTGGACTTCCGATGTGAGGGCTGCCTAAGGCTCATTAAACTGTTGCTATAAAACTGAAAGTAAGGATCAACATGTAGGCATGTCTTTATTGCAAAGTCCTTTTTCCTATCTTACACATCCTTGCATGTAGAGTTTCATGCCTAGGGTTGACGGTTAAGACTTGCTGAGCCTTCGTGCTCACGGTTGCAATATTTGAGATGTGTGCAGGTGAGAGTTATGAGGAAGGTTCCGTGGACGAGGCGATGCCCCCGTCGGGGTACACGGCCGAGCTGGAGCCCTGCACGCCGCCGTGATCTCCGGTTAATTGCTGCTAATGTGTAGCGTCCCCGGGCTGGACGGCTACACTTTTACATAGTTAGGATGAGAGGCTACTAATGTACATTACTTCCGCTGTATAGTTATATTTTGTAAAAGACTTCCGCTGCTTTATCTGAAATAAAAGTTTGTATGTTGTTCTTTAATCTTTTCGTCTGTGCTGTTCGGTGCCGCATTGCACGGCACCACCCTATGCGATCCTGTAGTGGGTGAACCATGGGGTGGTCCCCACAGACGTGGTATCAGAGCCGCATTGGGAATAGCATGCTCGAAAAGAGGCTATTTTGAAAACTTCGAAGTAGTCGAGTGAGGATTAGTCACTATGCCCACATAAGGTCTATGATAGTAGTAGTTACCAAGGTAGAAAAGCTAACTTATGTGTTATATATTATGTAACGACGCTCCGATATCAGGTAAGAGGTAAGGTACGCCACCGCAGGCGGATCAATTGCGGTAACTCGCCATACGAGCAATAGTATGGAATGGTATACCGTGGCTTGGCACGGTAGTGAATATGAGTCTCTGAACCTCTCAATGGTTCTGAGAGCATATGAAAACACTGATCTCCAGCATGCTTTAGGCAAAAGTGAGAATGCCCCATCATGTGGTAAGCAACACGATAGTATGCAACTCTTGAACATTCAATGTTCAAAGGCCATATGCAGCGCTCGCCATCGGCGTGCCTCAACGTTCATGAGGCAGTAGGTGGTATCAATTGGGTTGACAAAATTCCCAACCGTGACGACCCGTTCGCGCTCTACTCGGGTTCCCCGTCGTGTGGTGTGAAAACACGACCATGTACCTTGAGATGTGGCTTGACTCACGGACGGTCCGTATGGCAATGATGCGGACCATATGTTTTTACTATGATATGGAACTGCCTGAAATGTCAAAAACCCTTGTGTGCACAATTATTGTGTGTTCTTCTGCAGGTACACTAACCACGTTAGTGCATGACGTGTAGAAACCGTTTGGGAGTGACGTCTTTAGTTCCACCATTTGACACGTATAAGCCGGAATACCGGTTTAGGATTTTTCTTTGGTGAGGAAATGTAGTACCGACTGCATAAAAGTTTATTTTCAAAGAAAAGAGTCAAAATGAAGTTTAGGAATCCATTTAGGGGTTAGTAAACTCCTATATTGAACTAAGAGTCAATTGGGAGTATAGATTCAGTCTCAAAAACTTAGGAATAATCTCCCCTATTTTTGGCAGAAATTTTGCTGAACTTGAACAGGGTATAACTTAAGATTGGTTGAACCAATGGAGGTGTGGGATACCATTCTGGAAAGGTTTTGAAGTCCTCTACAACGTTTCTGTGGAGCTCCAGAACAAAATCTCCCTCCAATGGGATGAAAATCTCAGATGAGTAGGCACTGTCCAGAAACAGGGCAGACCAAAATGCTCTCTGAAAATTTTCTGTATTTCAACCACAACTTTCTGTAGAAAAATTTCTAAGGGTCAAGTAAGACACCGATGGAAAGTGCAGGAAATTTTTTACAACTTTGTTGTTGAACACTAGTCCAGATTTTGCTTCTATGGAGGTCAAAACTGTTGAATTATCTAGACTGGTCAGCTGGACCAGAAGCTGAACAGTGAACACCATGTTGAAGTGTTTCAACCAAAACACTTAGTTTCACAATTCGACGTTCAGTGGCTGTTGTGAAACAGCAAGTTAGAGTCGAAAAGTGTATGCATTCGACATATCACTTCGAGTGAGTACATGTTAGGGTCCAGTACAACAGCGAGGAATTACGCATGCTAACACACTTAACATCCCGTGGCGACCCCGATTGTCGAAATGAACTTTTAAACCCCTAAAGTTCAATACTTTGGAACACGATAATGGGACATGGTCCAGGGATGTATATGTTGCATAAAGTTTATACTTTATCTACATGTGTGACTGTTATGTGTACTGTTATTCCATTCTCGCATTACTATTGTATAGACTGGATGAAATAAACCAACATGTGCTGATCGTTTGAATGGTCTGAATGCAGAATGGTGCGGATACGTTCAACGCAAGAGGAGGGAGGTCCGAGTCAAGTTCGTGGTGATGAGTCTCCACCTCCGGAGCAAACCACGACGCAGCAGCAACCAGCTCCTCCACCGCCAGAACTTCCAAGGAATCTTGTGGAGGTTCTCGCCGCAGTGCTCGGCTCGCGCGACAAGCAAACCGAGCTGCTGCAGATGTTGGTGCAGCAGAATGCGTCCCATCAGGGAGGACGCCAAGACAATGGGCAACACCAGCCCCAACAAAGTTCATATTCAGAATTCATGGCGACCCATCCACCGGTCTTCACGGAGGCCGAAGAACCTTTGGAGGCAGACAACTTTATCCGCACTCTGGAGGCGAAGTTCGGGCTGCTATGATGCACCGAACACCAGAAGGCTCTGTATGCAGCGCAACAGCTTCAAGGAGAAGCCGGTACCTGGTGGGCGAACTACACCGCCTCCTTACCGGCTGGCCATGCCGTCACATGGACGGAGTTCCGGGTATCGTTCCGCGCCTATCACATACCTCCCGGTGTGATGGAAATGAAGCTCCAGGAGTTCCTGGCGTTACGGCAAGGCGAGAGGAGTGCTTGTGAGTACTCCAGGTTATCCAACCGGCTGGCGCAGTGTGCGCCAGGATTTGTGGGGATGGAAGACAACAAGCGCAATGCGTTCTTCCGGGACCTGAATTCCAAGATGAAGGTCTATCTCGCCCAGAGCAATCGCGGCACATTTAACGACCTAGTTAATGCCGCGATTCTATGAGAGAATGATCAGCGCGAGCGCGGTTCTGACAAGAGGAAACACAGTGCGCTGACGAGCAGCAGTGGTGGAACGCCACAAAAATACCGCGTGGTGTATCGCTCACCATCCGGTCAGAAATGGCAGCCACCGGCGCGACCGCCTCAGTTTCGCGTTTGGCAATATAATGCACCGGGCTTTCGACCGACATATCCACCACAGCAACAGCAAAGGGTGGTCCCACGTGCACCTCAGTTTCAACAGCGTGCACCGGGATTCCGTCCTCAAGTCGGCGGGACCCCGACACCTTACACATGCTACACGTGTGGCCGTGTCGGGCACATTTCGAGGGACTGCCCCGAGCCACGACAGGGCACGGGTTCAGCACCATATCAGGGTGCTAATCAGCCCCGCAACCAGCCCAAGAAACCAGCACCAAAACCCGGCAACGTCCACCACTTAGCTATCGAAGACGTGCCGAATGGCGAACCCGTCCTCGCAGGTACGTTTTCTTACTTAGATCATCCCGTAGTCATACTTTTTAACTCCGGTGCCACCGGTAATTTCATAAGTCAGTCTTATGTTATTAAATATCAACTGCCTATCATTCCCACAAATAATTCATATTTGATATGTTCTCCGGGTGGGAAAATAACAGCTGATAGAATGGTCTATAGAGCACCATTACAGTTGGGTGGGAATCTATATCCGACTTCTCTGGTCATGTTAGAGAGTCAAAAACTTGATGTCATTTTCGGAATGTCATGGCTACATCGCCATGGTGCTGTTCTTGACATCATTCCACGTGTGGTTCGTTTAAACTCTCCACTTCATGGACCACATGTTCTTACTCTTGACCGTTCGGTTCAAGAAGCTACAGCCACATATAACACGGAAGCCACAAAACTTGAGGATATTTGTGTGGTCCGTGAATACCCGGATGTTTTTCCGGATGATCTCCCGGGCATGCCACCCGAAAGGGATGTCGAGTTCAAGATCGAACATGTACCGGGAACGACGCCGATATCACAGAGACCATACAAGATGGCTCCGAATGAGCTAGCTGAACTGAAGGAGCAGTTCAATGACTTAATGAAGAAGGGTTTCATTCGACCGAGTTCCTCGCCATGGGGATGCTCGGCGCTGTTTGTGAAAAAGAAGGATGAAACCTTGAGGTTGTGTGTGAACTACCGACCTCTCAACGCCGTCACATCTAGAATAAATATCCACTGCCCCGCATCGATATATTATTCGATCAACTTGTGGGTGCAAGTGTATTTCCAAAGATGGATCTTCGCTCCGGATATCATCAAATCAAGATCCGGGCGGAAGATATTCCAAATACGGCCTTCTCGACGAGATATGGGTTGTATGAATACCTTGTCATGTCCTTTGGTCTCACCAACGCCCCGGCACACTTCATTTATCTCAGGAACTCCGTGTTCATGCCAGAATTGGACAAGTTTGTGGTGGTGTTCATAGACGACATCTTGGTTTACTCCATGTCTGAAGAAGAACATGCCAAACACTTGCATATCGTACTTCAACGATTGCGAGACCATAAGCTTTATGCCAAGTTCAGCAAGTGCGAGTTTTGGATCAGCCAAGTGTCATTCCTTGGTCACATCATTTCTGCAGAAGGCATTGCAGTTGATCCAAGCAAGATCGAACAAGTGCTGAAATGGAAGTCCCCCACATCAGTCCACGAAGTCAGATGCTTCCTCGGGTTAGCAGGATATTATCGGAGATTCATACCCAACTTCTCCAAGCTTGCTAAGCCGATGACTGAACTGTTGAAGAAGGGGGTCAAATATGTTTGGAGCTCAGCTTGTGAGGAAGCTTTCCAAGCATTAGTGAAGCATCTTACAACAGCCCCAGTGTTAGCCCAACCGGATACAACCAAGCCCTTCGATGTATACTGTGATGCGTCTGGCATCGGGCTTGGCTGTGTATTGATGCAAGGAGGAAGAGTGGTCGCCTATGGCTCACGTCAACTTCGTAAGCATGAGCAGCACTATCCGACTCATGATCTTGAGGTCGCTGCTGTGGTGTTGGCCTTGAAGATGTGGAGGCACTATTTGCTTGGGAACTTAGTGCACCTCTACACCGACCACAAGAGTTTGAAGTATATCTTCACTCAAAAGGAGTTGAATATGCGGCAATGGAGATGGTTAGAACTGATCAAAGACTATGAGATCGAGATTCACTACCATCTCGGGAAGGCAAACGTGGTTGCTGATTCCTTAAGCCGCAATCTCATGTCAACAATCTGTCCATCACCCCACCAGAAGAGGAGGAGCCAAGTCTGTACTTGGTTCCATATGGGGCGTTATATAATCTTGCTCTCATCCCAACCATAAGAGAGGAGATTATGGAAGCTCAGAAGAAGGACATGGGAATGTCGCACATTCAGAGAAGGATGGAGAATGGCGAAATGAAGTTCTTCCGAAGAGATGAACACGACACTCTATGGTTTAAAGACCATATAGTGGTACCCTGTGACATGAAGCTTCGGAAGAAAATCTTGGACAAAGCTCATTTGTCCAAGTAATCTATTCATCCGGGCAGCAACAAGATGTACCAAGATCTGAAAACCAGGTTTCGGTGGACACAGATGAAAATAGAAATCGCAAAGTACGTATCTGAATGTGATACGTGTCGGCGTGTGAAAGCCGACCATATGTGTAAAGCCGGACAGCTGCAACCATTGAATATCCCGGCGTGGAAGTGGGAGGATATCAGGATGGACTTCATTGTTGGTTTACCTCTCACATCTCACAAACATGACTCGATTTGGGTGATAGTCAATCGACTAACCAAGTCGGCTCATTTTATCCCCGTACATACAAAGTACGTGGCCAAACAATATGCGGAGCTGTATATTGAAAAGATCTTGTGCTTGCACGGTGTTCCCCGCTCCATTATTTCAGATCACGGTGTGCTGTTCGTCTCTCGGTTTTGGGAACAGCTGCACGCATCATTGGGGACCAAACTGATCCGAAGCTCCGCGTATCACCCGCAGACAGATGGTCAAACTGAACGGGTGAATCAAGTGCTTGAAGACATGCTACGCGCTTGTGCCATCCACCACGGCAAAAATTGGGACGATCATTTGCCGTTGGCGGAGTTTTCTTACAACAATGGCTATCAAGCTAGCATCAAGATGGCGTCGTATGAAGCTCTCTACGGCCGGAAATGTCGCACACCTCTCAACTGGTGCGAGTCCGGCGAGCGAGTTATCTACGGCATTGAACTTATGAATGAGGCTGAAGAACGAGTGCGAGTAATACAAGCCAATCTTAAGGCTGCTCAATCTCATCAGGAGAGCTATGCGGATAAAAGACGCACCCTCTCCATTTCGACATCGGGGACCATGTTTATGTCTGTGTGTCTCCAATGAACCGAGTTCACCGTTTCGGAGTGAAGGGTAAACTTGTGCCACGGTTCATTGGTACGTTCGCCGTCATTGAAAAATGCGGACCCGTGGCCTATCACTTGGATTTACTGGCGTCACTCGCAGGCGTTCACAACGTTTTCCACATCTCTCAGCTGAGGAAGTGTCTCAAACCCTCCGCTGAAATCCGCACAGAAGACATAGAAGTTCTCCAACCGGACCTCACGTACACAGAGTATCCAATCCGGATTATCGATGAAAAGATTAATGCCACAAGAAACCGGACCTTATGGTTCTACAAGATCTTGTGGAGTAACCATAATGCTGATGAGGCGACATGGGAAAGTGAGGACTATCTATGAACATATTATCTGGACATGCTATTATGATATACCGGGTAAAGTCTTCCCACTTTGCATTTCTTTTGGAATCGGGACGAGATTCTTTTAAGGGGGAGGGATGTAAAATCCCCAAAAAGTGGTAGCAAGAATTTTCAGCTCATGTACACATAGGAAAAATGAGGGGAATTAAAACTTTGAATTATAACGGTGTAAGTTCAAAGTGAGGATTTAGACTTCCCAAAAACTTTAAAACATGGAGATCTAAATTCATAACTTGGATCTTCATAGTCCAAATATTCACCCTTCCAAATTTCAGTTCATTTGGAGGAGTTTCAGTATTTGTTTGGGATTAAAAGGAGAAGCCCTCTAATCTGAATTTGAAATTCAGTTTCAAATTTGAGTTTCTCAATTTGCAAATTTGGTTCCACAAATGTGTTCCTCACATTTGCATTAACAGCCATGCCAAAAATCAGAAATCTTGGGCCTGGTTTGCCATATTTTTGGAGCAAGTCAAAGGGAAGGATTCAAATGCATTTCAAATTCAAATGATCAAACACAATTCAAATTCTACACCAGAATTCAAACCATTTGAATTCAGCATATTCAAACTATGACTTTGAGGTGAAGCAAATCTTTTATGTTTGAGTAGCTATGGAGAAATATCAGTGGAAAAAGTTGACTGAGAATTGAGGGGATGGGGTCCACATGTCAGCCACACAGTTTCCTTTCTCCTCTCTTTTTTCCCTTCGATTGTTCACCGAGCTGCCACCGCGCTGTAATTTTTCCTCCACCGAGCAGCTTCCAATGACTTGCTTCCGAAGGCAGCGTCGTGCGTGGTTTATCCAGAGCTAAAGCAGCAGCATGGTTGAGTTTCTTCTCTTCATCACAGCCTCTGCTCGAGCTCTCACCAAGAACAGCCGCTGCAACTCTGTGATCGTCGTTCAGCACCCTCCAGCCACCCCTAGCACCGGTTGAGCCACCAAGGAGCTGCACCAGTGCCTCCTCAACGTGCTCCACCGCTCCTCAGCTCATCCCCGAGCTCCCCTCGCAGTGCCCGACCAGTTTTTCACCGGGAGGAAACAGAGCACGTCGCACCTCGCTGTTCCTCGCCTTCCAGCTGTTCCAATGCCTCTCCCGCATGACCAACACCTCCCTGAGGTGCTCCAAGGTGTGTAGATCATGCTACCACAGTCCCCTTGCCCTTCCCCATCGCCAGCTAGCAGTAATTTGAGTTTTGGCGCCGGTACACGTGAAGAACCGATCAAGAACAAAACTGGAAATTCGTCCAACGTGGTTAATCATCGGTTCTACAATTCAAGCCACATAAACTAGTGACCCTAGCACTCTCTCACGCCAAAGCACGGGTTAAACCAGCCATCCCACGACCCGGGCGACGAGAAATCGCTGGCGGCGGCAAAAACGGGTCGGTCCTCCGGTGAACCCTATTTTCCGGCCGTTTGCTGCAAGGTTTAGCATGCTTTCCATGTTCCCCGATCATTGGTGATGCTTTAGGGCAAGGTAGCTCGCCGGGAGAAGCTTCGGACGTGCCAGAACGCGTTGATGCCGAGCTCCCGAGCCGCCCCACCGGTGCCGACCTGTTTTCGGCCATTTTCATGTGCGGAAACCTTGCCTGGCAGCTGCGCCATGTTCCAAGGAGCATGTAGGTCGAAACCGGAGCTAATTTGGTGGAGAAATGAGGGAGAACGAGTCATGCCACGATGTGTGCCGGTGTGCACGCACGTCTCTGGTGGGAGGTTGAAGAAAGACCTGACGAGTGGGCCCCCCTATTAAGTCTCTGTGTAGGTTTCAAACTGAGAGCTATTAAAGTTTGAAAAATCTATAACTTTGGGTAGAAAACTCCAAAAAGGGTGAGACTAATTTTGTTGGAATCCTCATGAGGAGTACTTCACAGAGGAGCAAATTGCTTGCTATGAAAATTCCCAAGAATTTCTGTAGAATTGTTTTCATTAAATCTTTTAGGGATTTATTACATGAGCAATTCTTTATGAAATATTACCAAATTTGGGCAGCAAATTCTTTTCATTGTTACTGATCTCCAGCAAAAATTTTGGCTTTATTATTGTTTATTTGCTATGTTAAACTGCCTTCCCAAGTTCAGCCTTTATTCGAAAATTCCAATTTAAACAGAAGCTTTTTCAGAACTCCTGTCCAATTTTAAAAATTCATATCTCTCTGTTGGTATCTCCAAAAATGGTGAAACAAATTTTGTTAGAACCATGGAGACTTACCCTAATCAGTTCTTCTACTTTTAGCTATGTCAAAGCTCCTGGTTTGGGCTCAAAATTCAGAGAAGCCTTGTGCTTGTGGGAATTTTGGAGGCCACAATGTGCAATGACAATTCTCCAAATTTTGCTCAAATCTTTCTTAGAGAGTCCAGTATCCACTGTAAAAATCCCAAAACCAATTAAGGATCTTAAATAGCAGTAGCTATGAATAGAAGTTCAATTCTTATAGATCCTTAATGCTTATACATATATTTTGCTACATTTCATTTAGTGACCGAAGTTAAGGACGCACCGGAGCCTTTGGACATTTTGCCACCAGAAGCTAACTTCTCCTATGACGCACAACCAGGCAAGCCCAGGTTTGCACTTAAGTAACTTTTATAAAGTTTTTCATTTGTATCACTTATGTCTAGGTTGAAATGTATGCATTAGAGTTAGGGTGATTGAAACACCACTTGCATAGCCTTTTTAACTCCTATAAAGGGTTGGGTAGTTTACAAACTCGACGAGTATAGAATGCCATGCTAATGTTTAGGATTCCGGTAGAAGTCGAGTGGTTGGAAGCTACTCGTGAGATAGTACTTATCACACGGAAGGAGAAGAGGTAGAAAATGGCTTGAGTTATGAAAATGAGACCCAGCAGGGGGGATAGGATGCAGTGAGCAGAGGTCTCACGTGCTTAGCCCTGTTGATGTTGGTTGAGGACCGTCCGTGTGCGGCCCTGCTGGACAAGTATCGAACGGTACCGGATGCATATTGGCATATGGGAACAAGGAAACCGATGTAATTGGTTAACCTGGGTGCCGAGGCTTACCCAACCGTAAATAGGAGTGGGTTGAGGGTAGCAAGGTGTAAATCTGCCAGTGGGCACAGTCACGCTCCACGCGGGGACCTCTTGCCCGTTACGGATGGACCGGTTCGGCATTTGGGTTGCCTTTGAAAGGTTGTTTCATACAACAGAGTAGGAAGGGGTGTGGAATCATGCTTCTGAAAGTGGGTGTATGTGATGTGTTATCCGGGTGTGTCCTGATTGCAATCACCGTCCCTCGCGATTATTTGAGTACCCGCTTGTTCACTGCGCTGTGACGTAGTAAGAAGTGAAATAAGCCAACTGAATATGCTGTATTGAACTCTTAATGTCTTGAAACCTTGTATGTTGTAGTTATAGAGCTAATTAAGTTTATATTCCACTTTGGGCATCACCACATCGGAGGAAAGCGTTTCTTGTTTGATTGTGGACTTCCGATGTGAGGGCTGCCTAAGGCTCATTAAACTGTTGCTATAAAACTGAAAGTAAGGATCAACATGTAGGCGTGTCTTTATTGCAAAGTCTTTTTTCCTATCTTACACATCCTTGAATGTAGAGTTTCATGCCTAGGGTTGACGGTTAAGACTTGCTGAGCCTTCGTGCTCACGGTTGCAATATTTGAGCTGTGTGCAGGTGAGAGTTATGAGGAAGGTTCCGAGGATGAGGCGATGCCCCCGTCGGGGTACACGGCCGAGCTGGAGCCCTGCACGCCGCCGTGATCTCCGGTTAATTGCTGCTAGTGTGTAGCGTCCCTGGGCTGGACGGCTGCACTTTTGATAGATAGGATGAGAGGCTACTAATGTACATTACTTCCGCTGTATAGTTATATTTTGTAAAAGACTTCCGCTGCTTTATGTCAAATAAAAGTTTGTATGTTGTTCTTTAATCTTTTCGTCTGTGCTGTTGGGTACCGCATCGCACGGCACCACCGTATGCGATCCTGGAGTGGGTGAACTACGGGGTGGTCCCCATAATATGATGGTACGGGGTACGCCGTACAAGCATAGGATCTGTGAGATGTACAGTTCAGCGTACTTCTTGGCGTTGTAGTTGGTGTTGACCGGGATGAAATGGGCAACTTTGGTGAGCCGGTCGATGACCACCCACATAGAATCAAGCTTCGAAAAAGTGGTGGGTAAGCCGACGATGAAGTCCATGCTCATATCTTCCCACTTCCAGGCAGGAACGCCCAGTGGTTGTAGCAGTCCCGGTTTCCGCATATGATCTGCCTTCACCCTTCGACATGTATCACACTCCGACATGTATTTTGCGATCTCCCGCTTCATCTGTGTCCACCAAAACTTGCTTCTGAGTTCTTGATACATTTTGTTGCTGCCGGGGTGAATAGAAAACGTTGATAAGTGAACCTCATCAAAAATTTCTTCTGTAATAACGGGTTACAGGGTACGATGATCCGTTCCATGAACCATAGGACGCCGTCTCCGTCTTTCCGGAAACATTTCCGATAAGGACATTACAACAGTGGATACTCACATTGATATACAAGGACCAATCACTAGAGCACGAGCACGGTTACTAAATCAGCAGGTGAACTCGTTCCTAACTTCCTACCCATGTGATTTTGAGAATGGATTGCTATTGAATGATTTTATTGTTATTAGGAACCATTGACATGATCAACAAGTAAAGGGAGGAGGATTTGGGGACGTGGAGAACCAGATGGGACGTCCACAAGTTGATGGAAACAGTCACCAACTCGGACTCGAGTTCAACTCGGAGTCCAGGAGCAGTCCATCTTAAAACGGACGCCCAGGATGCATACGGACTCCGTTTTTGACGTTCTACATATGCATGGAAATATTAGAAGATAAAATTTCCAATGGTTCTGGTCCCAAATTAAAATTCACCAGGAGTCATTGGAAGTTGTCGAAACAAGTCGAATTCAGAGTTCTGTCCGGTGCTGCACCACCGTATTGGGCTTTTAGGCCTTGTATCCCGTATGAGTCCATTAGGGACGCGTCCAACGGTCTTATGGCCGAATCCTAGACTTTAATTACTGTAGCTTCCAGCCAAATTCGTGGGTTTTGCTTAGATAAACAGCCACCGTTCTACGGTTTTGGTGAAACCCCAACTTCGTGATTTTCAGATCACGTCTTCTACGTTCTTGCTCTTTTAATATTTTTTCTGTACTTGTTGGTTATATCTTCCTGATTTTAATCGCCCTCTTGATGATCCTTTTGCTAAAGTCAAATTTACTATACACTCTTTTTCTGGTGCTTATGATGCTGAGGCATATCTTGATTGGGAGATGACAGTAGAGCAGAAATTTAATGCCCACCTTGTTCCTGAACAACATAGAGTTCGTCAAGCCACTAGTGAGTTTAAGAATTTTGCTATCATATGGTGGAATGAACTTGTTAAAACTAGAACTGACCCTCCAACATGGGATAGATTAAAGGAGCTATGCATGTTCATTTTGTTCCTCCTTCTTTTCAGCGGGACCTTTGACACGACCCCACGGTCTTGTCGAGCCAGGATCACGCTGAGGGGTGCTGGTTGCACAGCACCGAATAACACACATCAAAGGTACAAAGCGGAAGCAAAGTTTTATTACATAAATGGGTTTATGAACATTTTTACAACAAAATATGTTCAGTCTACACGCACGGGCGTAGACCACGCATCATGTTCATGTTCAGCCCGTGAACGTGTCCTTGCTAGCACACACGCACACTAACACAGTGGCGTGCACGACTCCCACTCAATGGGGTTCCCCTCCTGGGGTTCCGTCTCCTCCTCGGGAGTCCCTTCCTCATAGAACCCTGCAAAAGCTTCAAACACAAGCAGTGAGCACGAAGGCTCAGCAAGACTGACCCGTCTCTCATAAACATGGAACTTCTACATGAGGGGTGATAGGTACATGAGGTAAAACCAGTTGCAAGGACTCGCCTACTTAGTGGGACCTTACTTTCAAGTTTTAGCAGCAGGTTGTGGAGAACCTTACGCTAAGGCACGTGAGAGAGCCGCAATCAAACAAGAAACGCATTTCTATCATGTACTTTGCCCAAAGTTGAAAGGAACTTTAATTAGCTCTAAACTACAGCAATCATTAACAATCAAGTCCATCTTTCAATCAGCAACATTTTAACATGTAACTATCCTGTTCTTTCTACGTCACGGTACAGTGAACAAGTGGTACTCACTGACCGTGAGGGACAGCGATTATAATCGATTTACACCTGCACGGTTACCCGAACAACCCGTCACGTACGCCCGTACTCGATGTTGCCTAAAGCAACCATCACGGACGCTGTACGCAACCACCTTTCACCAGTCAGCCAAATATTGAACCGGTCCCATCGTCTCGAGCAAGAGGTCTCTGCACGCGCATCTCAGTGCCGCCAGCCGATTTACACCTCAAGCTCTCAACCTACCCTCTGAACGACGGGCAATGCCTCAATACCCAGCTACCCGAGTTACATCAGTTTCCCGGTTCCCGTATAGCCGGTAGGTCTTCGGTACTGTTCTAGCTTGTTCAACAGGCCCGCACACGGCTCGGTCCTCAATCGATACAAACGGAGGTATAGCACACAGGGCCCAAAGTCCTGCTGTCCTTACTCTCCGCTCGGTCTCATTTTTCTTGCCATGTGTATCATGTGCTACCTCTACCCGAGTCGAGTGCCCCTAGCCTATGCTCGCGAGTAGTTCCAACTACTCGACTTGTACCGAATCCTACACTATCTTAGCATTGCAGTAGCTAAAAGGGGTTTCCAACCCTAATCCCAACCCATGGTTTTCTTGGCTATGCAATTGGGTTTTCAAACAAGACTCTTATGCAAGAATCAATGGTACTCACGTAAGTTCTCAAAACAATAAAAATTTGTACAAAGGGTAATGCAAACCGGAGCTTGCCTTGCTGCTCTTGGTTGTAGGCTAGCTGCTCTTCCGGAGTAACAAAGTCTAAGACTTCAGGTTCCTCCTCGACCTTAGCGACTACATGAGATAACAAGTACATGTATTAATTTAAATGCATTTGAATTGAATTTAAACTTCTGAAGTTTATAAGTCTTACTAGACAGACCCAATGACTCTGAAATTTTTACTGTGGTTTGGTTACAACCTAAACAGAGACTTGGCCAAGTTTTATTTGCAGCAAAGCTCATTTGAGCTCTCCACAAATAATTATATACTTGACCTTACTTGGAGCTCTTATGGTGTTCTAGGGATTTTCATGGGGCAAGCTATGACTTTCTGAAAACTAGATTTTCAGAGGGTTCTAATGGAGTTGGTCTCACTTAATTTGAAGGTTCCTAGCAAGAGATATGAGCTAAACAATTTCAGAGAAATTCTGAAAATGTTTGTGAACATTTTCTATTTTCCCTGGAACAGTTTCATTAATCACACCATTAGGTGGATCAAATTAGCTCAAATGGATCTGAAATTTTTATGGTAGTTCAGGGATATTTTGGTGAACATCCCGGCAAAATTTCAGAGTTTTCCTCCAAAGGATTCTCCAGTTAAAATTCTAAACAGTTTAAATTTGGAGAATTAATTCAGAAGAAATAGGCATTTTCATGAAGTCAAACTTGATTTGCTGGAAAGTACTCAGAGAGCTGAATCCAAAAAATTTTGGTTCACTCGATTTGGAGTTTCCTATCCAAAGTTATGAGGATTTGAAGTTTGAATGAAATCTGAAAATCGGGAAAAGTTTAAATCTACCGGTGGGTCCACGGGGACACGTGTTGGGCGCTGGAGCGACGGCACACCAGGATCCACAGATTTTTTGCGTGCCATCACACCGGATCCGAGCCGCAGATCAATCCCAATTTAAAATTCGAGCCGCTGATACATGGGCCACCCGGCTTCGTCTACCTCCCGACTCCCGCGTTCGGCCGCTGCGACACCTCGCCGGAGAGCTCGCCGGCAGCCACTGTGGTACTCCAAACTTCATGATTCTGGCCGCCCCTGCCTATGTCCACTCGGGGAACATGATTTCAGGCTCAGTTCGTCATGAAAATGGCCAGCACATGGTCGGCGACAAGCGTGTCACACCCAGTTTTTCCGAAGAACCACCGAGTGAATGTCACATGTATGCCAGGATCATTTTCTCATACATGTGATGACAATTAGTGAAGCATTATTTATTACAAGCCAGGTGTCGAATATAAATAAGTTTTACATAGCAAATGTCTCGATGGACAATAATAAGTTCATCTGAAGTAAATAAACTAGCAGCGGAATATTATTCTTTAGTGCTCCGTCACAGGCGTTGCCCGGGGGTCTCCATGAACCTAGAAACCTTCTTCGGGTCCAAAGTCTTGGTCATTATACACCACCTCATTATCTTGACCTGAGCAGCAATATAAACCAACAAATATGCAAGGTTGAGTACCGATGGTACTCAGCAAGTGTGGGAAAGTTATGTCATGCATGGCTAGGAAACAAGGGGAGGTTGAACTCATGGTTAAAGCACTACGCAATCAATACCTATCACCTTAGCTTATTAAGCACCTATACTACTACACAGGTGAAATGGTCCCATCTCCCATCCCATCGTCATAATCAAATAACCATAACATCATTTCCAATGTTAAGCTCCCCGCTTAACACTCACAACTTCCAAAACCATCAATCCTCTAATCATGAATAAGTCCAAGCCGCTCTTGACCATGAGCACGGCTGTCATGACAGTTTTGACTCTGCAGAGTTTGTATCACTGTACCCACATGTAGTGATTTCATCCCCCGTTGCCGGGTGGACTAAAAGAACCTCCATTATGCCAGTGGCCACGAACCACATTCACACTTCCCAGGTGTGTAGCCAGGAGATCACTACGAAGCCTTTACAAAGGGATTCCCGACGAGCGTGGGCCCACTGAGGTTTCACCACTAACAGCATACAAGAGGCTCCAACCCCGCTGCAGTGGCCCCCTCTTGAGCCTTGCGGTTCATATGGTAGTCCAGCTGACACCTATTCCCCGCACCATCCAACACACCCATACTACGCCGGGGATACACCTAATTAATTGGCCAAGCTGCCCCATCTCAGCATGTGGTTGGCACTGTAAAGCCAGATTACATGCTCCATGAACCGGTCCTTAGGATCCAGGCAAGTACTAAACACAAACCCGAGTCTCGTGCACCCAGCACACAACCAAAACATCCAACTTGCCTTGATCCCTACCTCTACATAACTCACAATATCTCATTCAAGAGTATGGTAAAATAAAATGATTATCTCATATCCCAAATATCCCATTCTAAGCATGGCTAAGCATATGCATAATAATAAATGACATGATAAAATAAATCCCAACCCAAGCTACAAGGAAACAAGGTAATGCAATTCTAGGGAAACTTCCTAGCATGGGTTTCATATTTCATTTGACAATGCAAATAATTCTATCTACACATCCTAGCATAGGATCAAAGTGGTCAAGGACACTTGCCTCCTTCCTGCTGCTCTTGAAATGGGTAGTCCTGATCTTGGAAAGGAATAACTTGCTCTTGAGCAGGTTCTACATCATACCATCACACATAGCAAAAGAAAAACAACAATCCATAAGACATATTCACACTTCCACTTCATACAAACCACACATTCACATTTATGAAAGTTATTCACAATTATATGTGTTGTGGTTACTCTATGTGTGTTGATTTGTGGCTTGCATGCACTTTTGATCATATGTATATGATTCCTACTTCTGTGTTCACATTTATACTTACATACTATATATATGAGTCTCCAATTTAAATAAATTCCTTATATCCAATTACTACACCTTTTAGCTACCTAGTATGCATGAAAGGTATTTTCCTTCTCCATATGTGTCTTCATAATTTCTACCAACCCTAAACTGAATTCTTTGGATTTTAGAAACTCCATTTATCATTTATTAGTTGCTATATTTTCAGATTTATTTCCTATGCATAAGTGTGAACTTTATTATAAAATTAACAAGACACATCATCTAAACAGAATAGGTTCTGATGTAAAATATTTGCTAATATATTTTTGACCTTTTCCTCTGATGTAAACTATTTCACAATTATTTCCCTATTTTCTAGAACTATTCTTTACTTAAAAATGTGTCCCTAAATGTGAATAATAAATTAAACAGATTCACTTCAGCCCAAAATATGTTTTTATCTCACTCCAAAGTTTCCTAAATACTGAGAAAGTCTTTAATTTAATTTTGACAATATGTTTGTCCCACTTTTTAAGTTTTAAACACTAGCCACATATTCAATTTCCCAAATTAAATATTAAACAGGGCGAAAAAGGTAAACTCACCCCACTACAGGGTCTATACTATTATTTTAAGAATTCTCAGGGGTCGAGCTACTCATAACAGAGGAGTTTTTCCTAATTTTTATTAAGTCCAGGGGCTAAAACTGATTTTTAAATGAATTTACATGATTTTCTGAAGTTCCAGGGGCTAGATCAGAAGTTTCCGGGGCTAGCTCTTATTTCCCGAGAACCCCAGGGGGTAGCACGTAAGATTTCCAGTCTTTATAACGCGGGGCTGACGTGGACCGTCCAATTTTAAACCGATGGCTGAGATTATAACGTCGAACCGGTACGCGGGGATTTAAACCCTGCCGTGCGATTTAAAATAAATGGCGCACAAGCGGCCACGTCGCTCTGATCGAGCGCGGGCGGCGTTGCCGACGGCGCACGGCGGCGGGAAGCGGCGATCTCGCCGGAGATTTCGGATCTTCGAGAATTCTTCCTAGAACTGTGATTTTATGGCATAGATCGGTGGAGGGGAGGTCGGGGATCTCACCTCGGGGGTTTTCTCGAGCTCAGAGGTCCTGGAGGGCAGTCGGCGACGAGGTCCGAATTGAAACCACGGCGAGGCTCGTCGGCGCTGTGTTTAAACCGCAAGTCACCGAGTTTTCTGCACCTGCAGGGTTCCCCGGAGGCAGTGGATCAAGACCAGCGAGTTAGATCGGAATTTCCGAGCTTAGATCGGCCAGAATTCACCGGAGAAGGCTCGGTTTCTCACCGGAGTAAAATCGACGGATCGCGTGGGAAAAACAGAATGAGGCCGGGGTTTTTATAGACGGGGGAGGGCGGCGGGGTGGTTCAGATCGAGTTTGCGTCGCCCCCGAACGAAATTCGGCTGGGATACGCGAGAATTCCCGATCGGTTTTGATTCGGGTGAGAGAGAGTCTGGCGCGGGCGCGAGGTAGAAGAAGGGCTGGCGGGCCCCGCCTGTCAGTGGGAGGAAGGAGCGCGCGCGGCTGCGGGCTGGCGCGGTTGCTGGGTGGGCCGGCTTGTGGGTTGCGGCCCACTGGCCGGTTTTTTTCTGTTTTCTCTTTTTCTTTTTCTATTTCTTTTCTGATTTGAGTTTAATTTGATTCCAGTTTGAATTTGAATTTTTTCAAAACATGCAACACGTCCAAAAATTTTTAAATTCCCCTCTTAACATGATTTAGGGTCTTAACAAAATTTTGGGGTGTTACAGCTCTACCCCTCTTAAAAGAAATCTCGTCCTCGAGATTGGTGGTTCTAAGAAAACAATTCCGGAAATTGTGCCTTTAGCTCATCTTCCCGCTCCCAGGTGGCTTCCTCTTCTGAGTGATGCTTCCACTGCACCTTGCACATCCGGATTCTTTTATTTCTGGTGAGACGTTCCATTGTCTCCAAAATCTTGTATGGTTGCTCGGCATAAGACAAATCCTCAGCTACGTTCATTCATTCATGGGTAACACCTCTTCAGGCGTCCTCAGGCATTTCTTGAGTTGTGACACATGGAATACATCGTGCACATCCGATAGACGAGCCGGTAATTCTAGTTGATACGCCACTTCGCCTTTCCTCTCCAAAACTTGAAAGGGTCCGATGTATCGAGGTGACAACTTCCCTTTCACCTTGAACCGACGAAGTCCTCTGATAGGGGAGACCTTCAGATAGACATAGTCTCCCACGTTGAAAATGAGCTCTCTTCTTCGTACATCGACATAGCTCTTTTGGCGTGTCTGTGCTATCCTCAAATTGTTGCGAATTTCCCTCACCTTCGCCTCGGCTTCTTGTAGTACTTCTGGATCAAACACTTTACTTTCCCATGTTTGGTTCCAAAATAGGGGAGTTCTGCACTTCCTCCCGTATAAAGCTTCAAACGGTGACATCTTCATACTAGCTTGATAGCTGTTGTTATAGGAAAACTCCGCATACGGTAAGTTCTTGTCCCAACTCCTATTGTTTTTGAGTGCACATGCCCTCAGCATATCTTCAAGGATCTGATTGGTTCTCTCCGTCTGCCCGTCAGTTTGGGGATGATAGGCAGAACTAAATTTCAGATGGGTTCCCATGGTTTCGTGCAACTTCTGCCAGAACCTTGAGGTGAACTGTGTCCCTCGATCCGACACAATCTTCTTTGACACTCCATGGTAACACACGATCCTTGACATGTACAACTCTGCCACTTTGGATCCGCTGTAGCTTTCTTTCACGGGGATGAAATGAGCTACCTTGGTTAGCCTATCAATGATGACCCATATTGAATCATATCCTGATTGGGTCCTAGGCAATCCCACGATGAAATCCATGCTGATTTCATCCCATTTCCATTCAGGCACTTTGAGTGGTTGCAATAATCCCGTGGGTCGTTGATGTTCTTCTTTCACCAACTGACATGTGTCACATAGGGCAACATGTTCCGCGACATCTCGCTTCATGCCATTCCACCAATACCTGCTTTTGAGGTCCTGGTACATCTTCGTACTCCCAGGATGAATGGAATAGTCAGAATCATGAGCCTCCTTCAAAATCAATTCACGGATCTCCTTTACTTCTGGCACACAGATTCTTTTCCCGTGCCACACCGTTCCTTGTTCATCCTCTCTAAAACCCGGAGCTTTATTTTCCTTGATGAGTTGTCTGATCTCTTGTATCTTCTCATCATTCTTTTGAACCTCGCGTATGTCTCGCTCTAGTGTGGAGTCCACTTCCATGGCGATGGCTTCACCACTATTTACCAGGCATAGATTGAGCCTCATAACCTCGTCCTTCGATTCTGCAGGCATGTCCTTCAAGCTCAACTTATTGACCTGCACTTTCCGACTTAAAGCATCGGCCACGACGTTTGCTTTCCCAGGATGATAGTTGATGCCCACATCAAAGTCATTGATTAGCTCTAACCATCTCCTTTGTCTGAGGTTGAGGTCTGGCTGTGTGAAAATGTACTTCAAACTCTTATGATCCGTATATATCTCGGTCCTCTTCCCCATCAAATAGTGCCGCCAAATTTTCAACGCGTGTACCACTGCGGCTAGTTCTAGGTCATGTGTAGGATAGTTCTTCTCGTGCTTCCGGAGCTGCCGGGATGCATAAGCCACTACATGCCCTTCTTGCATGAGAACACATCCCAACCCGTTTCCAGAGGCATCGCAGTACACTATGAAATTCTTCTGCATATCTGGCATAACCAATACTGCGGCTGTTGTCAATCTCTTCTTTAACTCCTGAAAACTCGTCTCGCACTGCGGCGTCCATGTGAATGTGATTCCCTTCTTCAACAGTTTGGTAATGGGTTCGAGATCTTAGAGAATCCCTCAATAAACCGTCGATAGTATCCAGCCAATTCCAAAAAGCTTCGAACTTCCCCGACATTTTCAGGGGTCTTCCGCTTCTGTATATCCTCGATTTTGGCAGGATCCACGGAGATTCCTCCCTCCGAGATTATATGTCCTAAGAAGGGAACTCTCTTCAGCCAAAACTCACACTTGCTCAACTTGGCATATAGTTGGTGTTCTCTCAGCCTCTGCAACACCAACCTTAGATGTTTCTCATGTTCTTCTTCATCTTTGGAGAAGACGAGAATGTCATCTATGAAAACCACCACAAATTTGTCCAAATATTCCATGAATACCTTGTTCATGAGGTACATGAAGTATGCCGGGTCATTAGTTAGCCCGAAAGGCATGACGGTGTATTCATACAGTCCGTACCGAGATACGAAAGCTGTCTTGGGAATATCAGTTTGCCTTATCTTGAGTTGGTGGTATCCCGACCTGAGATCAATTTTCGATAACAAACAAGCGCCCCTCAACTGATCAAACAAGTCTTCGATGCGGGGTAATGGGTACTTGTTCTTGATGGTTACCTCGTTCAAGGCACGGTAATCCACGCATAACCTTTGGGTTCCGTCCTTCTTGGGCACAAATATCACCGGAGCTCCCCATGGTGAGGAACTAGGACGAATATACCCCTTCTCCGTCGATTCTCTCAAATGATCCTTGAGTTCTTCTAGATGCTTCGAGTCCATCCGATAAGGTCTCTTGTATATCGGGGCTGTTGCAGGTACTAGCTCAATTACGAATTCCACTTCACGATCGGGAGGCACACCTGACAACTCCTCCGGAAAAACATCTGGATATTCCCTGATGGTCCTGATCTCCTCCACTTTCACCTCAACTTGATTTAATTTAATGTCTCTCCTAGGCTCGTGTATTGTTATGAACTTTACTCTTGTGCCACTAGGGTGAGTTAGTTCCACCGTTCTGGTCGAACAATGGATGATTCCTTTATGTTTGGTCAACCAATCCATACCCAAAATAATATCTATCCCTTGTGAATCTATCACTATGAGGTTAGCAGTAAATACTACCCCATTAATGTCTAGGTTCACTTTGGGACACACTTGTCTTGTCCTTATTTCTCCACCTGGAGAGTTTACGGCTAGCATATGGTTCATTTGTGTTGTTGCTAGGTCATGCTTCTTAACAAACCCTTGAGCAATGAACGAGTGGGTAGCACCAGAATCAAACAGCAGGGTTGCAATGTGTAAATTGGCAGGAAACTTACCAACTACCATGTCGGGTGCCTCTTGTGCTTCCTCCATAGTGACGTGGTTCACCCGTCCTCTCATTACATTCTTCTGTAGGCTGCGTGGGCTTCTTCTTTGGGCACTTACGGGCATAGTGCCCCACTTCACCACAGCTAAAACATTGCACCCCCACCTTAGGTGCTTGGCCTTTATTGTCTTGGGGTTGGTTTGGAGGTCCTTGCACTGCTGGTCGAGGTGGATATGCGGGGCGAGGCTGCTGAACAAACTGACGTTGCGGGTGTGCTGGTGCCGCGGGAGGCCTGTAGTTCGGGTTGTACCCTCTTGGTGATGAGTAGGGTACCGCAGCACTGTTTGTCTGCCCTGCAGGTTGCTGCATCAGACGTGGGCGGTTGTTGCTCCCTGAGGCTTGATGTGACCACCCGGCCTTCCTCTTATTCTCATTTTCCAAGGCCTTCAGTTTCCTTTCCACCACAAACGCTCTGTCCACCATGTTTTGGAAGCTTTCATACTCATTTGAGGACATTGCACACTGCATCTCCGCGGTAAGTCCCTCCACGAAACAATCTTGTTTCTGCTCATCAGTCTCTATGTCTCGTGGAGCATAACGGGATAGTTGAGTAAATTTAGTGAGGTATTCTCTCACCGTCATGTTCCCTTGCTGCAGCCCCAAGAACTCCTTTCTATTGTTTTTGAGTTCACCCCTTGGGATGTAATGGTTGCGGAAGCTATGCTTGAACTCTTCCCAAGTGATGTTCTCAGGGTCATGATGGGCAGCCACATAGGCGGTCCACCAATCAGCAGCAGGTCCATGCAATTGATGAGAGGCAAACAGCACCCTCTCATACCCTTGGCACTGTATGATCCTCATCTTGCTTTCAATGGTCTTCAGCCAATCATCTGCCTCCAGAGGTTCAGCAGCACTTGCGAACTTTGGAGGTTGAGTTCCTAAAAACTCACTCAACCTTGGTTGGCGTGGTGCAGCTTGTGGAGGTGGAACTTGATGCAAGTTGGCCACCACTTGAGTCAAGTTCTGGATGAGCTGATTTTGATTCTCCAGCATTTGGTGGAGGCGATCAACTCCTTCACGGCGACCACCCCGGTCCTGGCCTCCAGAAAGATGAGGGCTGCATGCCTCATTGTTGTTGTTGGTGGGGTTGGCAGCATGTCCTTTTCCTCTTCCGGCCATCTGGTAGAATCAACCAATGTTAATTTGAAAGCATTTAGTATCATCTTACTACTTTCATTTGTTTCTACTTTGAAGTGTTGAGGCTTTGTTATACTTTTCTGAGGGTTCATTTCTCACACAAAAATAAAGGCAATATTATTTCATGCGGGTTCACACACCAAAGCAAAACAATCTAAAGACGAGGCTGCGGACAATTGCTCATGGCTTCCACAACTCACGTCACACACCAAGCATTAACACACCATTAACTTAACGTAACGACTCGACTATTTGACATCTTGCTAACTAAGGGAAGGACTCTACACTACTCGTTTTCTTGAGCTGGCTCCTCGGGATCTTCCTCATCATTTCGGCTGCCTTCTGACTCTGCTTTGGGTGGGGAGACTGCTGGTGGAGATGTGCGACGACGCCTGATCGCTCGGCGATCTGGGGAGTCAGGAGTCCATGTATCATTCACGGTGACACACAGTTCATTCCCATCTCCTCTTTCTCTCGCCCTCAAGCAGGCTCGCAGCAACGCCTCGGTTTCCTTCAGGGTGTCCCGAACATCCTGAAGCTCTTGCTGACACTCCTGCAGTCGAGTGCTGAGCATAGCAGCATCCTCCAAGCACAAGTCCATGTGCTCATGGGAAGTCCCTTGCTGCACTGGCGGGTACTTGTACTCCGTGGTACCACTCTCACGCTGGAGGACATACATGTACTCCGTCCTGTCAAGGTGGCGACGATAGATGTGACTCTGGCAGGTGATGGCCTCCCAGGTGACATCCTTCTCCGCATCGACCTGTGTTGCTCTACAAGCTGGAGAGCGGTGGATCTTAAGCAGCCGATTTTCGTGTATAATCCTCATCTCTGAACTCCATTCTTCCCTCTTCTCACGGATGGTCCCGGTGGAGTTATAGTGGATGATTAGCTTGCCCGTATTGTCGGCAGCTTCGACCATACGTCGAAGACGGCGCAACAAGCCTCCTACTGCCAATCCGTAGGAAAGGTACGTCACCGGACGGCTCTCTCTCTTTTGGCAAGGGCAACTACGGGAACTCTCCCTCCTGTGGACTTGCGAGCGGTGCGAATCATGCGAACCATCTAAAACAAAAAGCATTTAAACTTATGTTAGATAAACTTTTTTGAACAAAAATCCTATTTTGAATGAAAGTTAGGGTAAGATGAAGAAAGTGACTTTATTAAACAATACTTTTCAACACACACCTTGTAAAATAGTTTTTAGTAAAATAAGGTCCTTAAATACATTCCTACGGGCAACCTTGGCTCTGATACCACTTCTGTCACACCAGGTTTTTCCGAAGAACCACCGAGTGAATGTCACATGTATGCCAGGATCATTTTCTCATACATGTGATGACAATTAGTGAAGCATCATTTATTACAAGCCAGGTGTCGAATATAAATAAGTTTTACATAGCAAATGTCTCGATGGACAATAATAAGTTCATCTCAAGTAAATAAACTAGCAGCGGAATATTATTCTTTAGGGCTCAGTCACAGGCGTTGCCCGGGGGTCTCCATGAGCCTAGAAACCTTCTTCGGGTCCAAAGTCTTGGTCATTATACACCACCTCATTATCTTGACCTGAGCAGCAATATA
The DNA here is from genome assembly GCA_030760725.1 of Neostapfia colusana. Lineage (NCBI taxonomy): Eukaryota > Viridiplantae > Streptophyta > Magnoliopsida > Poales > Poaceae > Neostapfia > Neostapfia colusana. Next base: position 28,274,162 of record JASWHV010000011.1, read on the forward strand.
AACCAACAAATATGCAAGGTTGAGTACCGATGGTACTCAGCAAGTGTGGGAAAGTTATGTCATGCATGGCTAGAAAACAAGGGGAGGTTGAACTCGTGGTTAAAGCACTACGCAATCAATACCTATCACCTTAGCTTATTAAGCACCTATATTACTACACAGGTGAAATGGTCCCAATCTCCCATCCCATCATCATAATCAAATAACCATAACATCATTTCCAATGTCAAGCTCCCCGCTTAACACTCACAACTTCCAAAACCATCAATCCTCTAATCATGAATAAGTCCAAGCCACTCTTGACCGTGAGCACGGCTGTCATGACAGTTTTGACTCTGCAGAGTTTGTACCACTGTACCCACATGTAGTGATTTCATCCCCCGTTGCCGGGTGGACTAAAAGAACCTCCATTATGCCAGTGGCCACGAACCACATTCACACTTCCCAGGTGTGTAGCCAGGAGATCACTACGAAGCCTTTACAAAGGGATTCCCGACGAGCGTGGGCCCACTGAGGTTTCACCCGTAACAGCATACAAGAGGCTCCAACCCCGCTGCAGTGGCCCCCTCTTGAGCCTTGCGGTTCATATGGTAGTCCAGCTGACACCTATTCCCCGCACCATCCAACACACCCATACTACGCCGGGGATACACCTAATTAATTGGCCAAGCTGCCCCATCTCGGCATGTGGTTGGCACTGTAAAGCCAGGTTACATGCTCCATGAACCGGTCCTTAGGATCCAGGCAAGTACTAAACACAAACCCGAGTCTCGTGCACCCAGCACACAACCAAAACATCCAACTTGCCTTGATCCCTACCTCTACATAACTCACAATATCTCATTCAAGAGTATGGTAAAATAAAATGATGATTTCATATCCCAAATATCCCATTCTAAGCATGGCTAAGCATATGCATAATAATAAATGACATGATAAAATAAATCCCAACCCAAGCTACAAGGAAACAAGGTAATGCAATTCTAGGGAAACTTCCTAGCATGGGTTTCATATTTCATTTGACAATGCAAATAATTCTATCTACACATCCTAGCATAGGATCAAAGTGGTCAAGGACACTTGCCTCCTTCCTGCTGCTCTTGAAATGGGTAGTCCTGATCTTGGAAAGGAATAACTTGCTCTTGAGCAGGTTCTACATCATACCATCACACATAGCAAAAGAAAAACAACAATCCATAAGACATATTCACACTTCCACTTCATACAAACCACACATTCACATTTATGAAAGTTATTCACAATTATATGTGTTGTGGTTACTCTATGTGTGTTGATTTGTGGCTTGCATGCACTTTTGATCATATGTATATGATTCCTACTTCTGTGTTCACATTTATACTTACATACTATATATATGAGTCTCCAATTTAAATAAATTCTTTATATCCAATTACTACACCTTTTAGCTACCTAGTATGCATGAAAGGTATTTTCCTTCTCCATATGTGTCTTCATAATTTCTACCAACCCTAAACTGAATTCTTTGGATTTTAGAAACTCCATTTATCATTTATTAGTTGCTATATTTTCAGATTTATTTCCTATGCATAAGTGTGAACTTTATTATAAAATTAACAAGACACATCATCTAAACAGAATAGGTTCTGATGTAAAATATTTGCTAATATATTTTTGACCTTTTCCTCTGATGTAAACTATTTCACAATTATTTTCCCTATTTTCTAGAACTATTCTTTACTTAAAAATGTGTCCCTAAATGTGAATAATAAATTAAACAGATTCACTTCAGCCCAAAATATGTTTTTATCTCACTCCAAAGTTTCCTAAATACTGAGAAAGTCTTTAATTTAATTTTGACAATATGTTTGTCCCACTTTTTAAGTTTTAAACACTAGCCACATATTCAATTTCCCAAATTAAATATTAAACAGGGCTAAAAAGGTAAACTCACCCCACTACAGGGTCTATACTATTATTTTAAGAATTCTCAGGGGTCTAGCTACTCATAACAGAGGAGTTTTCCTAATTTTTATTAAGTCCAGTGACTAAAACTGATTTTTAAATGAATTTACATGATTTTCTGAAGTTCCAGGGGCTAGATCAGAAGTTTCCGGGGCTAGCTCTTATTTCCCGAGAACCCCAGGGGGTAGCATGTAAGATTTCCAGTCTTTATAACGCGGGGCTGACTTGGACCGTCCAATTTTAAACCGACGGCTGAGATTATAACGCCGAACCGGTACGCGGGGATTTAAACCCTGCCGTGCGATTTAAAATAAACGGCGCACAAGCGGCCACGTCGCTCTGATCGAGCGCGGGCGGTGCTGCCGACGGCGCACGGCGGCGGGAAGCGGCGATCTCGCCGGAGATTTTCGGATCTTCGAGAACTCTTCCTATAACTGTGATTTTATGGCATAGATCGGTGGAGGGGAGGTCGGGGATCTCACCTCGGGGGTTTTCTTGAGCTCGGAGGTCCTGGAGGGCGGTCGGCGACGAGGTCCGAAAAGAAACCACGGCGAGGCTCGTTGGCGCTGTGTTTAAACCGTAAGTCACCGAGTTTTCTGCACCTGCAGGGTTCCCCGGAGGCGGTGGATCAAGACCAGCGAGTTAGATCGGAATTTCTGAGCTTAGATCGGCCAGAATTCACCGGAGAAGGCTCGGTTTCTCACCGGAGTAAAATCGACGGATCGCGTGGGAAAAACAGAACGAGGCCGGGGTTTTTATAGACGGGGGAGGGCGGCGGGGTGGTTCAGATCGAGTTTGCGTCGCCCCCGAACGAAATTCGGCTGGGATACGCGAGAATTCCCGATCGGTTTCGATTCGGGTGAGAGAGAGTCCGGCGCGGGCGCGAGGTAGAAGAAGGGCTGGCGGGCCCCGCCTGTCAGTGGGAGGAAGGAGCGCGCGCGGCTGCGAGCTGGCGCGGTTGCTGGGTGGGCCGGCTGGTGGGTTGCGGCCCACTGGCCGGTTTTTTTCTGTTTTCTCTTTTTCTTTTTCTATTTCTTTTCTGATTTGAGTTTAATTTGAATTCCAGTTTGAATTTGAATTTTTGCAAAACATGCAACACGTCCAAAATTTTTTAAATTCCCCTCTTAACATGATTTAGGGTCTTAACAAAATTTTGTGTTGTTACAAAGCGGCAGCTTCGGGAGAACTTTGTTCGTGTCGACCGACCTCCCTAGCACCCCAACCGATCGAGCTAGGGGTCGTCGAGCACCAGTGGACCCTAGGAAAGGTCTACATGAGCTCCACGGAGCTCGGGAAGGGATGTGTTTGGCTGTCCCCGTGCGACCTAGGCCGGAAATCGGCAATTCTTCTAAAACTCGAAGAACAGCGGTTTCCCTCAACGATTCTTCGTTGTTCCTGCTCCTATGGGCTCGTACGGGCACCTAGAAGTGATCCCTCCACGAGAGGATGAGTGGTGCGGTGTGGACTATGAATTTCGCAGATCGGTTCGGGCTCCCCTTTTGCACACCGTCGTGAAATCATGAAATTCCGGCGTGAGCAGTCTATGTCATGCCGCCGGAGCTTGCGGAAATGAAGGAGAGGCCGAAGGCGAACCTTTTTGCTGTGCACAGCTTGGCGAATGGTAGGCTGTGGTGGCCGGACGGATCGTTCCCGCGGTGGCGGCTCGAGCTGAACCGGCAGAGAAAAGATCGTCGCGGTGGAGCTTGGGGAGGATTGCTCCGGGCCTGGAACTGGCGTGAGGCTGTCCAGGAAGACTTGGCGCACCTGGTGCTGGTCTCAGATCGCCGGGAGGATCACTAGATCGGCCGGGCGATGAGGGACCGAGAGCTCAACCGAGCGGTGAGGAGTTTCAGGTTTCAGGGTGGAAACGCGACGATGCAGCAGTGAAATGCACCGGTGACCGCTCGGCGCGTAGATAAAGGCCCCGAGAGTCGGTTCAGCGGCTGAGATCGGCAAGCAGCTGGTGGCCTCGCCGTTTCTTCGCCGTGGCGGCAGCTCGGTTCAGCGCAAGAACCCAGTGCAGAGTTCAGTCGGCTGAGTTCTCTTCAGTGGCTGACAAGTGGGTCCCACTCTCACTTTTAACCCCTGAAATTAACTCCATATCACTGTTGTAAACAGTAAGCCCTAAAATGCCCATGGTGATTTGAATTATTCCCCCCTGAGCCATTTGAATTGGTTAGAATTCAAATTTGGTTTGGTTTGACTAAATTTCAGCACATGTTCAGTTTGAAATTCAAGTAAAGTTTGAATTTGCTACACTTAGCTCATGTCATGATCAACTCCAAATGGAGTGAAAATTGGTGTGTGAGCTCGCAAAAATGTGCTGAGTAAGAATATGCCTCCCACTTTTGAATTCATGGGATAAAAACAGTTTGAATTTGAATTTGAGTTCAAACTACCCTCTTTCTAGTTATATCCAAAAGTACCTCAAAAGAGTTTTGAATTTGGGTGAAACTTGGCATGGACATTCCTAGCAAGGTGTAGGAGTTTTCATATGCCCAGCCTTTAGATGATGCATGTGGGAAATACCACTTTTGCATTTTGTGAGTTTATTCTCTAATGATCATGTTGATAATGGTTACTTGCTCTTCAAATGTGTTCATCAACTTTCTCCAAATGAGGTGTGTTGTGGGGTGATGAACATTTTAAACATGTGTCAGAAACTGAGGCCTTTACATTCCTACCCCCTTAAAAGAATCTCGTCCCGAGATTATAAGGTGAAAATGAGAGAGAGGACGGTGAAAAATTACCAGATATGCGACATGAAAAAGTAAGGGTAGTTAGCGTGAAGAAATCCATCGCTCTCCCATGTCTCTTCGTCCACGGAGTGATTACTCCACAGAATTTTTTAGAACCACAACGTACGGTTGCGTGTGGTTCGGGCCTTCTCATCAACAACCTGAACCGGTTCCTCCCGATAGGTGAGATCCGGTTGCAGTTCCTCAATATCCTCCAGCTGAATGGTAGTTGATAGCTTAAGACACTTCCTCAGCTGGGAAATGTGAAAGACGTCGCGCACACCGAAAAGTGCATCTGGTAATTTCAGCCGGTATGCTACCGATCCACATCTTTCGGTAATCTGAAATGGACCAATGAATCGGGGTGCCAACTTTCCTCTCACCCCAAATCTGTTTACGCCCTTCATTGGAGATACACGTAAGTATACGTGATCCCCGACTTTGAATTGTAGTGGGCGTCTTCTCCGGTCAGCATACTGTTTCTGTCAGGATTGGGCAGCTTTAAGGTTCGTTTGAATCAGCCGAACCTTCTCCTCCGCGTTGTTGACAAGGTCAATCCCTAAGGTAACCCTTTCGCCAGATTCACACCAATTCAGTGGTGTGCGGCATTTCCTGCCGTAAAGCACTTCATAAGGCGCCATCTTGATACTGGCTTGGTACCCATTATTGTACGAGAACTCGGCTAACGGCAAGTGATCATCCCAATTCTTGCCGTGGTTGATAGCGCAAGCTCATAGCATATCTTCTAGAATCTGATTTACCCGCTCGGTTTGCCCATCCGTCTGCGGGTGGTATGCTGAACTACGGATCAGCTTCATCCCCAATGCAGCGTGCAGCTGCTCCCAAAAACGGGACACAAATAAAGTGCCCCGGTCCGATATGATGGTACGGGGTACGCCGTACAAGCATAGGATCCGTGAGATGTACAGTTCAGCATACTTCTTGGCATTGTAGTTGGTGTTGACCGGGATGAAATGGGCAACTTTAGTGAGCCGGTCGACAATCACCCACACAGAATCATGTTTCTGAAAAGTGGTGGGTAAACCGACGATAAAGTCCATGCTCACATATTCCCATTTCCAGGCAGGAACGCCCATTGGTTGTAGCAGTCCCAGTTTCCGCATTTGATCTGCCTTCACCCTTCGACATGTATCACACTTGGACACGTACTTTGCGATCTCCCGCTTCATCCGTGTCCACCAAAACTTGCTTCTGAGTTCTTGATACATTTTGTTTCTGCTGGGGTGAATAGAAAATTTTGATAAGTGAGCCTCATCAAAAATTATCTTCCGTAACTCCGGGTTACGGGGTACGACGATCTGGTCCTTGAACCATAGGACGCTGTCTCCGTCTTTCCGGAAACATTTCAGCTCCCCACTGTCTATACGTCTCCGCAAATGTGACATGCCCTTGTCCTGTTTCTGAGCAGCCGCTATCTCTTCACGGATGGTGGGGATCAAAGCTAAGTTGTAGAGAGCTCCATGTGGAATCACATGCAGTGGTGGTTCGCTCTCTTCCAACGGTGTGATGGTCAGGTTGTTGACGTGTGACTTGCGGCTCAGCGCATCCGCCACTACGTTTGCCTTGCCGGGGTGATAATGGATCTCTATTTCGTAATCCTTTATCAATTCTAACCATCTTCGCTGCCTCATGTTCAGCTCCTTCTGATTGAATATCTACTTGAGGCTCTTGTGGTCGGTATATAAATGTACGAGCTTACCGAGTAGGTAGTGCCTCCACATTTTCAGTGCAAGTACCATGGTAGCGAGATCCAAGTCATGAGTTGGATAATTCTGCTCATGATTTCTAAGCTGCCGTGACCCATACGCGACCACTCTTCGGTCTTGCATCAGCACACATCCGAGCCCGATGCCGGATGCATCGCAGTACACATCGAATGGTTTTGTTGTGTCTGGCTGCGCCAAAACCGGTGCTGATGTCAGGTGCTTCACTAATGCCTTGAACGCTGCTTCACATGCTGGACTCCAAACATATTTGGTAGTCTTCTTTAGCAACTCCTCATTGGCTTGACAATCTTCAAGAAGTTCGGCATGAACCTCCGATAATATCCCGCGAGTCCGAGGAAACTCCGTACCATGTGAACAGTTCTCGGGGATTTCCAATTCAGCACTTGTGTGATTTTACTCGTGTCTACACTGATACCCTCCGCTGAGATGATATGCCCGAGAAAAGGCACTTGCGATATCCAGAATTTGCACTTGCTGAATTTTGCGTATAGCTTGTGATCACGCAGCCGTTGCAAGACTATACGCAGATGCTTCTTGTGATCTTCCTCCGACTTGGAATATACCAGTATGTCGTCGATGAAAACCACGACAAACTTGTCCAGCTCCGGCATGAATACCGAGTTCATTAGATACATGAAGTGAGCTGGAGCGTTGGTGAGGCCGAAGAACATGACCAGGTACTCATAAAGTCCATACCTCGTCGAGAAAGCCGTCTTCGGAATATCCACAGCCCGTATCTTAATCTGATGGTACCCTGATCTTAAGTCCATCTTGGAAAAGATCTTTGCTTCTATCAACTGATCAAACAACATGTCGATCCGTGGCAATGGGTACTTGTTCTTGATGGTTACGGCGTTTAATGGACGATAGTCCACGCAAAGCCGCAACGTCTCATCCTTCTTCTTCACGAATAATGCCGAACAGCCCCATGGCGAGGAGCTCGGCCTAATAAAACCCTTCTCCAGCAGGTCCGTCAGCTGGGTCTTCAGTTCAGCCAACTCCTTGGGCGCCATCTTGTATGGCCTTCGGGATATTGGCATGGTTCCCGGTGCAAGTTCAATCTTGAACTCCACCTCTCGATTGGGCGGCATCCCCGGTAAATCATCCCGGAACACTTCAGGGAACTCTCGGACCACTGGAATATCTTCCAATCTGCTAGCTGTGGATTGATAGACACTTGGAAGTTTTATTTCTGGACTGTCCAGAAATAAAGAGTGAGATCCGTGCACTTCTGAGTTCAAGTGCACGATTCGAAGGACGGTGTCTAAAACAGCGCTGTGGCGGGTTAACCACGACATCCCTAAGATGACATCGACCTTTTGCCCCTCTAAAATTATGAGAGACGTAGGGTACACTCTACCCGCTAAGCATAATGGTGCTTTGGAAACCATTACACTTGCTGAAATCTTCCCACCCGGTGAACAAATCACATATGGACTATCGGTGGGTAGTATTTGCAAGCTGTGTTTAGCAATGAAAGCTTGGCTAATAAAATTGTGCGTGGCGCCTGAATCAAAATACACTATGGCGGGATGCTGGTGGAGTTGAAACATACCCGCATGTTTTGGCTCACCCTCCGGCACGTCCTCTATGGCCAGTTGGTGGACAGTGCCGGGACTAGGGTTTGCCCGCCACGCATTAGTAGGGTTCCGGGGCTGATTCCTCCCCTGAAGTCGTGGTGCAACTCCGCCGCCTTGTCTCTCTGGATAACTGCTGGCGAAGTGTCCTGGACGACCACACTTGTAACATTTGGCCGCTGCCTGGCTGGTGCTTGGGGGACGAAAGCCCGTCATGCGCTGTTGAGGTGCATACGCACGCGGCATCGCCCGCTGATGCTGTTGTTGTGGCAGAGGTGGTGCTGGCAGTGCCGGCCTGAACGCCGGTGAAGAATATGGCCGACTGCGGAACAGCATCGACCTCTGTGGTGGCTGCCAGCGTGGACCCGATGGTGGGCGATTCACCATCCGAAATTTCTGAGAAGGACCACCTCCTTCTCCGCTGCTTTGCGGCGCGCTTCGCTTTCTCTCCGCCGCCGCTAACTCCTTGCTGGAGTCCTCCTGAACAATCGCAGCATCAATTATGTCGTTGAGGCTGCCGCAATTGAACATCGCCAGCTTGTCCTTCAGGAGCGGGTTAAGCCCCTGGTAGAAGTGATCCCGCCGCTTCTCGTCAGTATCGGCGTGATATGACACGTAGAGCGCGAGATTGTTGAATTCCCTGGAGTATTCCAGCGCGTTCCGGCTCCCTTGCTGCAGGTGTAGAAACTCCTGCGTCTTCCTCTTCATCAGACCTGGCGGTATGTGATAGGCCCTGAAGGCCGTCCGGAACTCCGCCCAGGTCATAACTCGGTCGGTGGGCTGTGAAGCACTGTAGTTCGCCCACCATGCGCTCGCAGATCCCTGGAGCTGTTGAACCGCGAACTGAGTCTTGCGCTGCTCACTCACTTGGAGCAGCCCGAACTTCATCTCCATCGTGCGGAGCCAGTTGTCCGCATCGATGGGTTCATCCGCCCTTGAAAATACCGGGGGATGAGTTGCCAGAAAATCGGAGTAGGAGCTTTGTTGACGCTCCTCACGATCTTGACGTCTCTCTGGTCGATAGTATTGGCAATGAGGGTCTGCAGAAACTCCGTATGCTGCTAATGAGAGCCCGCCATTGCTGCTACAATATCCGCCAAAGTAACCGTTGGCGGTGGCGGTGTTTGCTTTGCTGTTGCTGCTGCTGTCCCGAGGAGTCCTCGGGAGGCTGTTGGGAGGTTTCTCCCCCTTGACTAGAACCCACAACGTCCGGGTTGGCACGAGTACGAGTCATTCTGAAATTTAAAACAGCAGCGATCAGCACATGTCATCCCTAGAAATTCCATATAAAACAGTAGGTATTGAAGTGACGCATGAATAATTAGCACAACATTCACATATATTGATAAAGCATAAACTTTATACAAGACACATTATAATCGGTCTCCGAGAAGTCGTGCTCATGTCATCACTACCTATACATACGCTACTGCCTACACGACATGTCACCGGTTACAAAAGTTTGGGTTACACTATCCTGGTTGCCCTACTTGGCAATGGTAACCCCCTACTCGGAGTAGAACTCGACCTCCTGTGGGTCATCCTCCTCTGGTACCTCTGCTGGTGGCTCCGGCTCTACAACCTCAAGACCCAAGATCACCGGTATACCCAATACCGGAGGTAGAGGTCCTGCAACGCGTGAACCTCGTCCATGGCCTGGTTGTAGTCTACTTCCCAGCCTTGCCATTCCCCAATCGCGTCGTCTCGCTCTTGAGTAAGGTCCTCGTTCTGCTGGGTTAGAGTCTGCACCAGTTCTTGCAACGCCGTGATGTCGACACGGCTTTTCTTTTTCGCCTTCTTCAGACGATGCAACTGATTATGCTGTTCATTCAGTCACTTGATCGTCGGAAGGAGCACATTGTGGAGTGCGCTGTGAGCACTCCCGAAAAGGTCTCCACGGCTTGTTCTCTCCTTGAGCTTTGCGGCGAGATGCTCCTTGTGAACAGCTTGGCTGTCCATCACGGCCTTTCCCGCCCTCATCTGGAGGCTAAGGTTTGCCTCCGCGAGGTTGTACCTTGGGCAACCCGGATCGGTTGCCTCCCGGTACCTCCCTTCCCACACATGATGAGCCCGCCCCTCCACTGGAACGAGCACAGATGTAGTGTCCTCCACCGCTCTCACGTGTAGCTGGCAGAAACGTGACATGGTGTCACGAGCTGCCACTTGCCACATTCCCTCGGGTTGTCTACCTCTCACCGTGACGGTGAACGGCGCCCACCCGGGTGGCGTAGCTCCTGCAGAAACCTCAACATGGATTGTCCACGTCTGGTTCCCCTCCTCGCCTTCTTCCTTGGCGAAGTACTGCGGCATCTGGTTGTACCCGAAATATTGAAGCATCCGCCTCAATGCTTCCGGACAGCCGCTGTGGTGAGAACAGTGAGATTCCACCCACCCGTTCTCGAACTGTTTATCCGCTGTCATCTGTAAAAATATATTTGAGAAATGTCAAATATTTATTTGAACAGTAAACCATTGAGTTATAACACCAAACATGTTATTGAACCCATAAAACTTGGAAACATAGTTCAAACTTAAAGAAATTTGACTGCTGATCTGCTGTCCAACATGACAGCCCTGACCAGTTTCCCTTTCAACCTGATTTAGGCCATGCTAAAAGCAAAACCAATTCTAGAGCCCAACATCAAAGTTAAAGCTAACTTCAATATATTTCCAGAAAGTATTTGCTTGGCCTAAGATCTGTCTGGGTTCAAAAGTTACGAGATGTCAGAATTTCTGGAGAAAATTGGACAGCACCTCCCTGCTTTAGGTACTGATTTGATCCAAGAATTCCAGTTAATTCTGCTCCCAATCTGACAAAACTTTCTGTTAGAAAGTTGTAACCCATTTCCTAGTATTTCCAGAACTACCTCATTTTCTATTTTTGGATTTTTATGCTGGAAGTTATGCTCAATTTACAGAGAGTTACAGAGTGTTTGCTCTGCCATGTTTTCTGGACAGTTTCAACTCTACTGCATTTTTCGATGGGTTAAGGGATGAAACACCTCTGGACCTCAATAGAAAAGTTGTAAAGCTCTTCCAAATCTTTCCAGAAATGTATCATATGACCCCAACCTCGAAAGAACTCAACCCCTAACCTCTGATTAACTTCAGCCTTAATTCAGCTGAAAACAGGGGACTCTGTCCTTAATAGCCTATGAATTGAAAACTTGTTAACTTTGAATATCCTGTTTAAGGAAAGGAGTTACATCAAGTTTCAATGCTTTGGAACAAAAATCTCAAGTTTTAAAATTGTGTTGCTCATTTAATGGAGTGTGACGTTGATGCGTCACCAGATCATGTCGGTACTACGTCCTCACAAAGAAAAACTATACCGGACTTAGCCGGCTTCGTTAGTTCAGTGGCACTAAGCGTCACTCGCACATGGATGCTACACGTCTACCGTTTTGTGGTTAAACTACCTGCAAATAACTCAAGCAATCGTCAAACTCGGCTGCACACCATTCCGGTATCCATACAGTTCATACACCCGGCCGTCATAACTCGCCCGGATGTTCTGAAGCCAAACACGCCTTGAGCTACGTGTTTACGTTACTGACCACGTGATGGGGTCTCCCGAATTTCCCGAAGCACGCCAGGGACAGACGTTGCTCGAACACCTCAAACGACATGAAGAGCCGTAGAGGATATTAAAGCGAGTCGGGTTATCTGCCACCCCTGGGGCTCCACCCTTCAGCTTGTGCGCACTGGTGGACAGCACTTACGTGCACCCCCAAGACATAAAGCGTCCCGAGATGCACGATTTTCCGACATAAGCAAATAGGTTAGTATGCCACTTTCTATACACTAATAACATCCTTATATGGGCTACTAACTCGTTCCTCACTGGATCTTTGAAAAAGATTACCTTTGTAATGCGTTAAACCTCAAGCGAGCTCTGATACCAGTGCTGACACGACCCCACGGTCTTGTCGAGCCAGGACCACGCTGAGGGGTGCAGCGTTGCACAGCACCGAATAACACAAATCAAAGGTACAAAGCGGAAGCAAAATTTTATTACATAAGCGGGTTTATGAACATTTTTACAACAAAATATGTTCAGTCTACACTCACGGGCGTAGACCACGCATCAAGTTCACGTTCAGCCCGTGAACGTGTCCTTGCTAGCACACATGCACACTAACACGGCGGCGTGCACGACTCCCACTCGACGGGGTTCCCCTCCTGGGGTTCCGTCTCCTCCTCGGGAGTCCCTTCCTCATAGAACCCTGCAAAAGCTTCAAACACAGGCAGTGAGCACGAAGGCTCAGCAAGACTGACCCATCTCTCCTAAACATGGAACTTCTACATGAGGGGTGATAGGTACATGCGGTAAAACCAGTTGCAAGGACTCGCCTACTTAGTGGGACCTTACTTTCAAGTTTTAGCAGCAGGTTGTGGAGAACCTTACGCTAAGGCACATGAGAGAGCCGCAATCAAACAAGAAATGCATTTCTCTCATGTACTTTGCCCAAAGTTGAAAGGAACTTTAATTAGCTCTAAACTACATCAATCATTAACAATCAAGTCCAGCTTTCAATCAGCAACATTTTAACATGTAACTAGCCTGTTCTTTCTACGTCATGGTACAGTGAACAAGTGGTACTCACTGACCGTGAGGGACGGCGATTATAATAGATTTACACCTGCAGGGTTACCCGAACAACCCGTCACGTACGCCCGTACTCGATATTGCCTACAGCAACCATCACGGACGCCGTACGCAACCACCTTTCACCCGTCAGCCAAATATTGAACCGGTCCCATCATCCCGAGCAAGAGGTCTCTGCACGCGCATCTCAGTACCGCCAGCAGATTTACACCTCAAGTTCTCAACCTACCCTCTGAACGACGGGTAATGCCTCAATACCCAGCTACCCGAGTTACATCAGTTTCCCGGTTCCCATATAGCCGGTAGGTCTTTGGTACTGTTCTAGCTTGTTCAACAGGACCGCACACGGCTTGGTCCTCAACCGACACAAGCGGAGCTATAGCACACAGGCCCCAAAGTCCTGCTGCCCTTACTCTCCGCTCGGTCTTATTTTTCTTGCCATGTGTATCATGTGCTACCTATACCCGAGTCGAGTGCCCCTAGCCTATGCTCGCGAGTAGTTCCAACTACTCGACTTGTACCGAATCCTACACTATCTTAGCATTGTAGTAGCTAAACGGGGTTCTCAACCCTAATCCCAACTCATGGTTTTCTTGGCTATGCAATTGGGTTTTCAAAAAAGACTCTTATGCAAGAATCAATGGTACTCAAGTAAGTTCTCAAAACAATAAAAATTTGTACAAAGGTTAATGCAAACCGAAGCTTGCCTTTCTGCTCTTGGTCGTAGGCTAGCTGCTCTTCTGGAGTAATGAAGTCTAAGACTTCGGGTTCCTCCTCGACCTTAGCGACTACATGAGATAACAAGTATATGTATTAATATAAATGCATTTGAATTGAATTTAAACTTGTGAAGTTTATAAGTCTTACTAGACAGACCCAATGACTCTGAAATTTTTACTGTGGTTTGGTTACAACCTAAACAGAGACTTGGCCAAGTTTTATTTGCAGCAAAGCTCATTTGAGCTCTCCACAAATAATTATATACTTGACCTTACTTGGAGCTCTTATGGTGTTCTAGGGATTTTCATGGGGCAAGCTATGGCTTTCTGAAAACTAGATTTGCAGAGGGTTCTAATGGAGTTGGTCTCACTTGATTTGAAGGTTCCTAGCCAGAGATATGAGCTAAACAATTTAAGAGAAATTCTGAAAATGTTTCTGAACATTTTCTATTTTCTCTGGAACAGTTTCATTAATCACACCATTAGGTGGATCAAATGATGTCAAATGGATCTGAAATTTTTATGGTAGTTCAGGTATATTTTATTAAACATCCCAGCAAAATTTCAGAATTTTCCTCCAAAGGGTTCTCCAGTTAAAATTCTAAACAGTTTAAATTTGTCGAAATAATTCTGGAGAAATAGTGTTTTTCATGAAGTGAAACTTGATTTGCTGGAAAGTACTCAGAGAGCTGAATTCAACAAATTTTGGTTCAGTCGATTTGGAGTTTCCTAGCCAAAGTTATGAGGATTTGAACTTGGAATGAAATCTGAAAATCGGGAAAAGTTTAAATCTACCGGTGGGTCCACGGGGACACGTGTTGGGCGCTGGAGCGACGGCACACCGGTATCCACAGAGTTTTTGCGTGCCATCACACCGGATCCGAGCCGCAGACCGATCCCAATTTAAAATTCGAGCCGCTGACACGTGGGCCACCCGACTTCGTCTACCTCCCGACTACCGCGTTCGGCCGCCGCGAAGCCTCGCCGGAGAGCTCGCCGGCAGCCACTGTGGTACTCCAAACTTCATGATTCTGGCCGCCCCTGCCTATGTCCACTCGGGGAACATGATTCCGGGCTCAGTTCCTCATGAAAATGGCCGGCACATGGTCGGCGACGAGCGGCAGCTTCGGGAGAACTTCAGCCGTGTCGACCGACCTCCCTAGCACTCCAACCGATCGAGCTAAGGGTCGTCGAGCACCAGTAGACCCTAGGAAAGGTCGACATGAGCTCCACGGGGCTCGGGAAGGGCTGTGTTTGGCTGTCACCGTGCAACCTAGGCCGGAAATTGGGAATTCTTCTAAAACTCGAAGAACAGCGGTTTCCCTCAACGATTCTTCGTTGTTCCTGCTCCTATGGGATCGTACGGGCACCTAGAAGTTATCCCCTCCACGAGAGGATGAGTGGTGCGGTGTGGACTACGAATTTCGAGGATCGGTTCGGGCTCCCCTTTTGCACACCGTCGTGAAATCATGAAATTCTGGCGTGAGCAGTCTATGTCATGCCGCCGGAGCTTGCGGAAATGAAGGAGAGGCCGAAGGCGAACCTTTTTGCTGTTCACAGCTCGGCGAATGATAGGCTGTGGTGGCCGGACGGATCGTTTCCGTGGTGGCGGCTCGAGCTGAACGGCAGAGAAAAGATCGTCGCGGTGGAGCTCGGGGAGGACTGCTCCGGGCCTGGAACTGGCGCGAGGGTGTCCAGGAAGACTTGGCGAACCCGGTGCTGGTCTCAGATCGCCGGGAGGATCACTAGATCGGCCGGGTGATGAGGGACCGAGAGCTCAACCGAGCGGCAAGGAGTTTCAGCTTTCTGGGTGGAAACGCGACGAGGCAGCGGTGAAATGCACCGGTGACCGCTCGGGCGCGTAGAAAAAGGCCCCGAGAGTCGGTTCCGCGGCTGAGATCGGCAAGCAGCTGGTGGCCTTGCCATTTCTTTGCCGTGGCGGCAGCTCGGTTCAGCGCAAGAACCCGAGTGCAGAGTTCAGTCGGCTGAGTTCTCTTCAGTGGCTGACAAGTGGATCCCACTCTCACTTTTAACCCCTGAAATTAACTCCATATCACTGTTGTAAACAGTAGCCCTAAAATGCCCATGGTGATTTGAATTATTCCCCCCTGAGCCATTTGAATTGGTTAGAATTCAAATTGGGTTTGGTTTGACTAAATTTCAGCACATGTTCAGTTTGAAATTCAATTAAAGTTTTAATTTGCTACACTTAGCTCATGTCAAGATCAACTCCAAATGGAGTGAAAATTGGTGTGTGAGCTCACAAAAATGTGCTGAGTAAGAATATGCCTCCCACTTTTGAATTCATGGGATAAAAACAGTTTGAATTTGAATTTGAGTTCAAACTACCCTCTTTCTAGTTATATCCAAAAGTACCTCAAAAGGGTTTTGAATTTGGGTGAAACCTGGCATGGACATTCCTAGCAAGGTGTAGGAGTTTTCATATGCCCAGCCCCTAGATGATGCATGGGGGAAATACCACTTTTCCATTTTGTGAGTTTATTCTCTAATGAGCATGTTGATAATGGTTACTTGCTCTTCAAATGTTCATCAACTTTCTTCAAATGAGGTGTGTTGTGGGGTGATGAACATTTTAAACATGTGTCAAAAACTGAGGCCTTTACAACCTTCGCAAAAAGTTGCAGCGCTTAGACCAAGGTAACATGTCCGTAGAGAAGTATTGTCAAGAGTTACAAAAGGGTATGTTGCGCTGTGGAGTAGTAGAGGACATGGATGATAAAATAGCTCGTTTTTATGGGCGGTTGAGGCGTGAGATTCAGGACATTGTTGATTATAAAGAATATGATACTGTTAACAGATTATTTCAGCTGGTTATGTTGGCAGAAAAAGAATTGCCGGGCTGCCAACAGCAGCAGCACCAACACACGAGGAGCACCTTCACACCGCGTTCGACATCTACACCATCCAAAACAGCACCATCTTCGAGTTTTCCTACTGCCACTACACCATCCAATGGTAGCCAACGAACTTCATCTACTGCTCCATTTCCTCGTGTGCCAGAGGGCAGCAAGACGACACCATTCAAGCCTACGTTTTCCACTCCTTCCACGAGTCGAACTTCCAACATTAAGTGTCACCGCTGCCAGGGAGTTGGTCATGTGATGAAAGATTTCCCTAGCAAACGAGCATACATAGCACGAGATGATGGCAGGTATGATAGTACTTCAGATGTTGAAGATGAATATTCTCTTGCTACTAACGTTACAGGACCAAAAGATGACCACTATAGCACAGATGAAGAGGTATTTGGTACTGCAGCAACGGAAAATTATAGAAGCATAATTGTGCAGCGTGATTTGAGCTCCAAAGTTGAGGCGGATGACAAGCTACAGCGACACAATCTTTTTTACATGTTTATCATCGTCAAGGGCTTCCGTGTGCACACTATAATTGATGGAGGCAGTTGCAATAACTTGGTGAACACGGATGTGGTCAAGAAACTTGGGTTGACAACAAGAGCACACCCTCATCCATAAAACATTCAGTGGTTCAACAACAGCGGTAAGGTTAGGGTAACACAAACAGCGAGAGTACATTTTTTGATTGGTTCTTACCATGATTTTGCTGATTTTGATGTCATACATATGGATGCTTGTTCTCTTTTGTTGGGACGTCCTTGGGAATTTGATATGGATGCTATTCATCATGGTGGAACTAATAAATACACTCTGATGCATAAAGGAAAGAAAATCACTTTGCTTCCTATGACTCTTGCTGAAATTGTACATTTGGAGAAAAGTAAAACACGTGATGATAAGGCAACAAAATCACTAGACTCTGAAAAACAGCAAGTAATTAAGTTAAAATCACCGTTGCTGCTCACAACTAAATCTGACCTTGCTGATTTATTTAATACCAAGGGGATGTACGATGCTTTAATATGCAAAGAAGCTATGTATTCGCGTCATGAAGTGTCCATTGCATTGCCCCCTGCTGTTCCTAACCTTTTGCACAATTTTGCGGATGTGTTTCCCCCCGAGATACCCCCTGGATTACCACCTATGAGGGGCATTGAACATAAGATCGACCTGATTCCAGGGGCATGTTTGCCAAATCGTGCGGCGTACAGGGCGAATCTGGAAGAGACAAGGGAAATTCAGCGACAAGTTCAAGATCTTTTGATCCGAGGGTATATTCGTGAAAGCCTTAGTCCTTGTTCTGTTCTTGTTCTTTTGGTTCCTAAGAAAGATGGTAGCTGGAGCATGTGTGTTGATTGTAGAGCGATTAATAACATCACCATTCGATATCGTTATCCTATTCCTAGCTTAGATGACATGCTTGATGAATTGAGTGGTGCTATTATTTTCACAAAAATTGACTTGCGTAGTGGTTACCACCAAATTAGAATGGCACTAGGAGATGAATGGAAAACTGCATTTAAAACCAAGTTTGGACTTTATTAGTGGTTAGTCATGCCTTTTGGTTTAAATAATGCACCTAGCACTTTTATGCGATTAATGAACGAGGTTTTACATGCTTTTACTGGAAAATTTGTGGTGGTTTACTTCGATGATATCCTCATTTACAGCAAGTCATATGATGAACATCTTAATCATTTACGTGCTGTTTTCAGTGTCTTGGGACATGCACGTTTGTTTGGTAACCTCGAAAAGTGCGTCTTTTGCACCAATCGAGTTTTGTTTCTTGGATATGTCATTTCATCACAGGGAATTGAGATGGATGAGGCAAAAATTGTGGCAATCACTAGCTGGCCAACTCCATCGACCGTCACGCAGGTGCGTAGTTTTCTTGGTCTTGCAGGGTTTTTCTCGACGCTTTGTGCGGGATTTCAGCACTATTGCAGCACCTCTCCATGAACTGACGAAGAAGGGAGTGCAGTTTCGATGGGGCAAACAGCAGCAACAAGCTTTTGATGTTCTCAAATCAAAGCTTACACAAGCACCATTGCTACAATTTCCTGATTTTGACAAGACATTTGAGCTAGAATGTGATGCAAGCGGCATTGGTATTGGAAGTGTTCTCATACAAGGAGGTAAACCCGTTGCATTCTTTAGTGAAAAATTGCATGGTCCTTCTCTGTATTATTCCACTTATGATAAGAAATTGTATGCCTTAGTGCGAGTTCTACAAACTTGGCAACATTACCTGTGGTCTAAGGAGTTCGTTATACATTCCGATCATGAATCTTTGAAGTATCTTAAGTGTCAAACCAATCTGAATAAACAACATGCTAAATGGATTGAGTTCATAGAATCATTTCCATATATCGTTAAGCATAAGAAAGGGAAGGAGAATGTTATTGCAGATGCATTATCTAGATGTTACACTATGCTCTCCCAACTTGATCATAAAATATCTGATTTGGAAACAATAAAAAGATTATATCCTACTGATTTGGACTTCAAAGATGCCTTTGAAAATAGTGGAGAAGGAAGAACTTTGAATAAATATGTACTACGGGAAGGCCTCCTCTATCGTGCTAACAAGCTATGTGTTCCTGCTAGTTCCGTTCGCCTATTACTTTTGCAGGAAGCTCATGGAGGAGGTTTGATGGGACATTTTGGAGTGAAGAAAACTGAGGGCGTGCTGGCCACACACTTCTTTTGGCCAAAGATGAGACGTGATGTCGAGCGCTACGTGTCACGATGCACTACTTGCAATAAAGCTAAGTCTTTACTTAACCCACATGGTCTTTATATGCCTCTTCCTGTTCCTAGTGTACCCTGGCAGGATATTTCCATGGATTTCGTTTTGGGATTGCCTAGGACTAAGAGGGGGAGGGATAGTATTTTTTTGGTTGTTGATCGTTTCTCCAAAATGGCACATTTTATACCTTGTCATAAGAATGATAATGCCTCACACATTGCTGGTTTGTTTATGATGGAAATTATTCGTTTACATGGTGTACCAAATACCATTGTTTCTGATCGTGATGCAAAGTTTTTAAGTCATTTTTGGAGAACTTTGTGGTATAAATTGGGAACCAAGCTGCTGTTTTCTAACACATGTCACCCACAAACCGATGGAACTGAGGTAGTAAATCGTACTCTGTCCACTATGTTGCGGGCTGTTTTAAAAACAAATTTAAAGGGTTGGGAGGATTGTTTACCACATATAGAATTTTCTTACAACAGGTCAGTTCACTCTACTACAAAGGTAAGCCCATTCCAGGTAGTGTATGGTTTCAATCCCTGTACTCCTATTGATTTATTACCTTTGCCTCCTTCTGAAACTATAAATTTGGATGCTACACAACGATCTGAATTCATTCTTAAGATGCATGGAACTACAAAGAAAAATATTGAAAGGATGAATGAGAAGTATGGAATTTCTGGTAGTAAAGGTAGAAAAGAAGTAAAACTTGAACCAGGGGACTTGGTATGGCTACATTTGAGAAAAAAACGATTCCCTCACTTGAGAAAATCTAAACTTATGCCACGAGCTGCTGGTCCTTTTAAGATTGTTGAAACGATCAATTACAATGCATATAAGCTTGAGTTGCCTCCCGATTTTTGGGTTAGTCCCACATTTAACATTTCAGATTTATGACCATACTTGGGGCAAGAAGATGATCTTGAGTTGAGGACGACGCCGATTCAAGAGGGGGAGGATGATGAGGACATTACAACAGTGGATACTCACATTGATATACAAGGACCAATCACAAGAGCACGAGCACGGTTACTAAATCAGCAGGTGAACTCGTTCCTAACTTCCTACCCATGTGATTTTGAGAATGGATTGCTATTGAATGATTTAATTGTTATTAGGAACCATGGACATGATCAACAAGTAAAGGGAGGAGGATTTGGGGACGTGGAGAACCAGATGGGACGTCTACAAGTTGATGGAAACAGTCACCAACTCGGACTCGAGTTCAACTCAGAGTCCAGGAGCAGTCCATCTTAAAATGGACGCCCAGGATGCATACGGACTCCGTTTTCGACGTTCTACATATGCATGGAATTATGAGAAGATAAAATTTCCAATGGTTCTGATCTCGCATTAAAATTCGCCAGGAGTCATTGGGAGTTGTCGAAACAAGTCGAATTCAGAGTTCTGTCCGGTGCTGCACCACCGTATTGGGCTTTTGGGCCTTGTATCCCGTATGAGTCCATTAGGGACACGACCAAGGATCTTATGGCCGAACCCTAGCCTTTAAATACTGTAGCCGCCAGCCAAATTCATGGGTTTTTCTTAGATAAACAGCCGCCGTTCTACGGTTTTGGTGAAACCCCAACTTCGTGATTTTCAGATCACATCTTCTACGTTCTTGCTCGTGTTCTCGGTTGCACCTGTAGGGATTAGCCTTCTTGGTGAGGTCAAGCGTGTGCTGCACGGTTGATAACCAACGGAGCAGTAGTGTAGTGATTGCAGGGGTGTTCGAACTGCTCGAGTGCCGTGGATCATCAACGTCGAGTTCTCCACCTCAATCGACCTACCTTTCAGAAGATCGGGCCTAAACCACTCATCAATTTCAGCTCCCCACTGTCTATACGTCTCCGCAAATGAGACATGCCCTTGTCTTTTTTTATGGGCTGCCGCTATCTCTTCACGGATGGAGGGGATCAAAGCTAAGTTGTAGAGTGTTGGTCAGATTGTTGACGTGTGACTTGCGACTCAGCGCATCCGCCACCACGTTTGCCTTGCCGGGGTGATAATGGATCTCTATTTTCTAATCCTTTATCAAATCTAACCATCTTCGCTGCCTCATGTTCAGCTCTTTTTGAGTGAATATGTACTTGAGGCTCTTGTGGTCGGTATATAAATGTACGAGGTTACCGAGTACGTAGCGCCTCGACATTTTAAGTGCAAGTACCACGGCAGCGAGCTCCAAGTCGTGAGTTGGATAATTCTGCTCATCTTCGGTCTTGCATCAGCACACATCCGAGCCCAATGCCGGATGCATCGCAGTACATATCGAACGGTTTTGTTGTGTCTGGCTGCGCCAAAACCGGTGCTGATGTTAAGTGTTTCACTAATGCCTTGAACGCTGCTTCACATGCTGGACTCCAAACATATTTGGTAGCCTTCTTCAGCAGCTCTGTCATAGGCTTGGCAATCTTTGAGGAGTTCGGAATGAACCTCCGATAATATCCCGCGAGTCCAAGGAAACTCCGTACTCAGGACCAGTTCTCGGGGATTTCCAATTCAGCACTTGTGTGATCTTACTCGGGTCTACAGCGATACCCTCCGCTGAGATGATATGCCCAAGAAAAGGCACTTGCGGTATCCAGAACTCGCACTTGCTGAATTTCGCGTATAGCTTGTGATCCCGCAGCCGTTGCAAGACTATACGCAGATGCTTCTTGTGTTCTTCCTCCGACTTGGAATATACCAATATGTTGTCGATGAAGACCACGACAAACTTGTCCAGCTCCGGCATGAATACCGAGTTCATCAAATACATGAAGTGAGCTGGAGCGTTGGTGAGGCCGAAGGACATGACCAGGTACTCATAAAGTCCGTACCTCGTCGAGAACGCTGTCTTCGGAATATCCTCAGCCCGTATTTTAATCTGGTGATACCCGGATCTTAAGTCCATCTTGGAAAAGTTCTTTGCTTTGACCAACTGATCAAACCACATGTCAATCCGTGGCAACTGGTACATGTTCTTGATGGTTACGGCGTTTAGTGGAAGATAATCCACACAAAGCCGCAATGTCTCATCTTTCTTTTTCATGACTAATGCCGAACAGCCCCATGGCGAGGAGCTCGGCCTAATAAAACCCTTCTCCAGCAAGTCCGTTAGCTGAGTCTTCAGTTCAGCTAATTCCTTGGGTGCCATCTTGTACGGCCTTTGGGATATTGGCATGGTTCCCGGTGCAAGTTCAATCTTGAACTCCACATCTCTGTCGGGCGGCATCCCCGTTAAATCATCCGGGAATACGTCAGGGAACTCTTGGACCACTGGAATGTCTTCCAATCTGATGGTTGTTGAGTGATACACACTTGGAAGTTTTATTTCTGGACTGTCCAGAAATAAAGAATGAGATTCGTGCACTTCTGAGTTCAAGTGCACAATTCGGAGGATGGTGTCTAAAACAGCGCCGTGGCGGGTTAACCACGACATCCCTAAGATGACATCGACCTTTCGTCCCTCTAAAATTATGAGAGACGTAGGGTATACTCTACCATCTAAGCATAATGAAGCTTTTGGGACCATCAAGCTTGCTGAAATCTTCCCGCCCGGTGAATAAATCAAATATGGACTATCGGTGGGTAGTATTTGAAAGCTGTATTTAGCAATAAAATTGTGACGCCCTCAATTCTGTGGAAAAACCACGGAACCAAGAACTAATGCATGTGTGCCCAGGATGTTCATCACACATATACATATATTTCACAAACTGAATTCAGAATATATACGACCACGAATAACAGAGTTTATTACAACATCTCATGAGTCTTGGACTCATGCTTACAGCGGAAGTCTTATTTCTATGCAGCGGAAGTCTTATTTTAATGCAGAAGCAAAAACTAATGCGGAAACAAAACTAAGCGGAAGTAGCTCCATCTCTACTCCTTCCACAGGCAAGGTTGAGAACAGATCACACGCCATAATGCTCCACTTGGTCTTCATAATAGCCCTCTCTTGCTGTTGATGACGAAATAATAATGCAAGTTTGAGTACAATGATGTACTCAGCAAGTGCGGGAAAACACATGATATGCAGCTCATAAACAAGGTAGGTATAAAAGGCTTATTTGCAGAAAAGCAGATTTTGTAAAACCATGATAAAACAACAACTTAACTTTAGATGTAATCCCAACATGTATTAAATTACCAACATACCTTCATCACTTCCCGTGTTCCATCCGAACATTAACCAATCCTTTATTCATACTCACGAATACCTCCTCGTATTCGCTACCATCTCTCCTCGTAAATCAACCTCGTCTCACACCGGGACCAATCTCATGTCATGTCCCAACAGTCATGCAACCATCTCATCACCCAGACTCGACTAAACCATAACCAAATCCATAACCAAATCCAGAACCAAGAACCTTCCCTATAACCATCCCAACTAATCATGGAAGTTTAGCCAGGTGCTCATGACCGTAAGCTCGGCTATCATGATAGTTTTTAGACTCTGCAGAGTGGGCACCTCTTTACCCACAAGTTTGTGATTTCGTCACCCGTCGGTGACTGCAGAACCTCCATTATACCAGTACACATCCGTCGGTGTATGGTCAAGAGATCACAAAATAGCCTTTACAAAGGGGTTACTAAATGTATGGACTCACTAAGGTTTCACCGGAAGGCTAGAATCTCCAATTCTCCCACCCACGGGCCCCCTCTTGTGCCATGCAGTTCTCAGGGCAGTCCTCACTCGACTCCCATTCCCCGCGCCTTCCACAGTCCATAACACTCTAGCAACTTACCTAATTACTCAGCTAAGCCGCACCCATACTTGGCCTTGTGGTGGCACTGTCATCCTGGCATGTGCATGCATGAACCGGTCCTTAGATCTACGGCAAGTAAAACCACCATCTCATGCTACCTCATTCACAAACCCAGGCTTGCCTAGATCTCCCTCCGATCCATGTTCATTAACATTATCATTTCTCATTATCATTATGAGTGCAGTTATCTAGACACATCTATCTCGCTCCCCAATCCCATAGACTCAGCGAAGCATAAAGCAAAAACCATACCCGACTCATAAACTTCCCAGGCGACAAGGGTGGTTTAACCAATACTAGTAAACTCCTAAAAAGAGGTTTCCCATCATGTTTGACTCATCACACACCCTTTTTGCAAAACAAAATAGTTTTATCCAAACATAGGATCAATATGGTCAAGGGGCACTTGCCTTGTTCTTGCGGTTCCGGTTGTTCTTGGATCTCAAAACCTGGTTGCTGCAGTTCGTCGTAGACAGCTCCCTGAGCTTGTCCTGCTAGGTGGGATCACGTGCATACAGGATTCACAGCAATCAATATTTATGCACAAACCTTAAACTAGATGTAATGATGCATATGCATGCTATCTCATGATTAGTTTTATTAGATTGATCAGTATATGTTCTTGCATGGCCTTCTAGGGACATGGGTGTTCGGATCAAAGGTGGACGTGGCGATGATCTTGTCTTTAGATCAAACTGATCATCAAGTGATCTGCCCATGAGAAGGCTTCTGTTCGAAAGGAATTAAAGAACAGATGCAAAGAGATGAACACAATGATATTGAAGTCCTACCTCACGTTCTTCGAGGTCCTCCTCAGACCGCTCGGTTCTTCTTTGATGATCTCCCTTGTTGCGCTTCAGCGATGGTTTGCTCGGCGAGTTAGGGCTAGGGCTCTAAGTCGTCGGCTCAGGAGTCGAAAGAGAAGTTTGTGGTTTCGGCCAGAGGTTTTGGGTTCTATTTATAATCGGGAAGAGAAGAGTCCTAATCTGATTGTATCTCAAATAAGAGTCTTATTCAGATTTTTGTTGGATCCTAACATCTTATCTTTAGTAACATCGTGGAACTTAGATCGGTTTCTGTTGCGTACCGGTATCTTTTACGCGTAAAACCCGCTCTAGAACTTGTTACCTCCGTGATGATGAGCTCCGGAAGCTCCACGTGTCCTCCGGGGCCTGGTATCTCCTCGTCCGCAAAGACGAGCTCCGGTTGTGCCGCGTGTCACGAGCGAGACCTCCCCCTTCTTTGGAGGTGAGCTCCGCGCGTGCCATGTGTTGGCGCCGGTCTTCCCTCTCTTCCTTCCTCAGGAACATGCCCCGAGGTCGACACGTGTCCGGCAACGACAGACCTCCCGTAGATAAGCTCCGGTGGCGACACGTGTTCGATAGATCCGGACTTCTCTGAGTTGGGCTCCGAGATCGACACGTACCCCGTGCGACTGGTCCTCTGATTTCCGTGAGGACTAGCTCCGAGGATGACACGTGTCTTGCGGAAATGCCTTTGCTTCCTCTGTAGAGGCTAGCTCCGTGGGCAGCACGTGTCCCACAGGATCGGACCTCTCCCCTTTGTGGCGACGAGCCCCGAACCTGCCACGTAGCTCTTTTAGCGACGGACCTCTCTTCACTTCGCAGGGACGAGCTCCGATCACGCCACGTGGCCAGCGGCCGCGGTAAGTTGTCTTCGGCGCTCTCGGGGGGGGGGGGGCTTTATTGGCTATTCTTTTGATAATTCTCTCTGTTCCTATTTTTCATTAAAATGTTTCCTCTTCATAGAACATGAACATATGCTGACACCCGAGGAGAGGGTGTCACAAATCTACCCCCCTTAAATTGAATCTCGCCCTCGAGATTTGTTAGTAGGAAATAGATGGGGGAATTCCGCCTCTATATCCTCTTCACGCTCCCATGTGGCCTCAGCTTCGGTGTGATGGCTCCATTGTACCTTGCACCATCGAATCACCTTGTTTCGGGTGACCCTTTCCTTTATGTCCAAGATTCGGACAGGGTGTTCTGCGTAAGTCAGGTCCTCTTGAAGTTCAAGCTCTCCCATTGACACTTGTTCCTCTGGTATTCTCAAGCACTTCTTGAGCTGGTATACATGAAACACGTCATGTACGTCGGAGAGGTGGTTTGGGAGCTCTATTCGGTAGGCTACTTCTCCTCGCTTGTCCAAAATCTTAAATGGTCCGATGTAGCGAGGTGCTAGCTTGCCTTTGATGTTGAAGCGTTGTTGGCCTCGGATAGGTGATACTTTAAGGTATACGAAGTCTCCCACTTCAAAGGTCAACTTCCTACGCCTATTGTCCGCATAGCCTTTCTGTCGTGACTGGGCAGCCTTTAAGTTCTCCCGTATCGTTTGGACCTGCTTTTCGGCTTCTTGTAGTACTTCGGGTCCAAACACCTGGTTCTCTCCAGTCTCGTTCCAGAATAGTGGCGTTCTACACCGTCTACCGCATAAGGCTTTGAAAGGCGACATCTTTAAGCTAGCTTGATAGCTGTTGTTATAGGAAAACTCGGCATACGGTAAACTCCTATCCCAACTACGCCCACGTTTCAAGGCGCAAGCTCTCAACATGTCCTCCAAAATTTTGTTCGTCCTTTCGGTTTGTCCATCTGTTTGTGGGTGGTAGGCGGAGCTAAAATCCAGTCATGTACCCATGGTTTTCTGCAGCTTCCTCCAGAATCTAGAGGTAAACTGAGAACCTCGATCTGAGACTATCCTCTTCGGAACTCCGTGTCGGCACACGATCTGCTCCATGTACAACTCTGCCAATTGTGCAACGTTATAACTGGTCTTTACCGGAAGAAAATGGGCAGTTTTCATCGATCAGTCCACAATGACCCAAATGGAGTCGCATCCCAACTGAGTACGTGGTAATCCAACGACGAAGTCCATACTGATGTCCTCCCATTTCGATTCGGATACTCTCAAAGGTTGCAACAATCCAGCGGGTTTTTGATGTTCGGCCTTTACCCGTTGGCATGTGTCGCATAGGGCAACGTATTCGGCTATATCCCTCTTAATACCATCCCACCAATAAGAAGTTTTCAAGTCCTTGTACATTTTGGTGCTTCCTGGATGTATGGAATAGGGTGAATCATGTGCCTCCTTCAATATCATGTCGCGGAGGTGTCTTATGTTCGGCACACAAATCCTTTTTCCTAGCCAAAGCATACCCTTTTCATCCTCCTTGAAATCCTTCTCTATTCCTTGTCGGATTCTTTCCTTGATCTCCTTGATTTCTTCGCCCGTTGATTGGCCCTCTCTTATTTCTTGCTCCAATGGGGAGTGGATCTCCATTATCTCCACGTTATTCAAGAATCCGAGGTGTAACCGTTCGAACTCCTTCCGTAGTTCAGGTGGTAGCTCCCGAACCGTGAGTCGGTGACATGCTCCCTTTCGGCTCAATACGTCCGCTACTACATTGGCCCTCCCGGGGTGGTAGTTGATTCCCACATCATAATCCTTGACGAGTTCTAACCATCGACGTTGCCTCAAATTCAAGTCCGTTTGTGTAAATATGTACTTGAGGCTTTTATGATCCGAATAGATCTCACATCGATGTCCGAGGATATAATGTCTCCAAATCTTCAATGCATGCACCATGCTGCTAGCTCCAAGTCGTGCGTAGGATAGTTAAGCTCGTGCTTCTTTAATTGTCATGAGGCATAGGCTACCACTTGTCCTTCCTGCATGAGTACACATCCGAGCCCTTGTCTGGATGCGTCACAATATATGTCAAAGCTCTTGCTTACGTCTGGCAATACCAGAACTGGTGCTGTGGTTATCCTTTTCTTGAGTTCCTCAAAACTTTCTTGGCAGGCTTGGGTCCATTGAAAGACTTTTCCCTTCATTAGCAACTCCATCATAGGTTTTGCTATCTTAGAGAAGTCTTTAATGAAGCGCCGGTAGTATCCTGCCATCCCAAGGAAACTCCGAATATCCCTTACGCTCTTCGATTGGTCCCACTTCAGAACATCTCTCACTTTTCCAGGATCATCCGATACCCCTTCCTTGGAGATAATATGGCCTAGGAAAGATATTTCCTTTAGCCAAAATTGACACTTGTTGAGCTTGGCATACAATTGATGCTCACGCAACTTCTGCAGGGTCAATCTCAGATGTTCTTCATGCTCCTCCTCACTTTTTGAATACACCATAATGTCATCGATGAAAACCACGACGAACTTGTCCAAGTACTCCATGAAAACCTTGTTCATAAGGTACATGAAGTATGCGGGTGCATTTGTCAATCCAAAAGACATAACGGTATATTCATATGAACTATACCGTGTCCGAAAGGCTGTCTTAGGTATATCAGAGGGCTTAATCTTCAGCTGGAAGTATCCCGACCGAAGATCAATCTTGGAGAATACTCGGGCTCCTTTCATTTGATCGAACAGGTCCTCTATACGGGGCAGAGGGTATTTATTCTTGATTGTCACCTCGTTGAGAGACCTGTAGTCCACGTACATTCTTTGGGTTCCATCCTTCTTGTCCACGAAGAGTACCGGAGCTCCCCATGGTGATGAGCTTGGACGGATAAAACCCTTCTCCAACTGTTCTTGAATTTGCTTCTTGAGTTCAACTAGCTCGTTGACGGGCATCCTATATGGTCTCTTAGCTATAGGTGCAGTTCCGGGTACCAAATCTATGACAAACTCGATGTCCCGGTCAGGTGGCATTCCTGGAAGCTCTTTCGGGAACACGTCTGAAAATTCTTGAACCACTGGAATGCTGTCCAATGTTGTTCCTTCGATGTGGTTCAAATTTGCCCGTTCGGTTGGTTGCTGGGCTGACTCAAACTCGACACGAATACCGTTTTCGTTTTTCAACTGCACGCTCCTTTCGGCACATTGGATTACCCCATTGTGCTTGCTTAACCAATCCATTCCGAGTATGATGTCAATCCCGTGGGAGTCCAAGACAATAGGTTGGCAAGGAAGTCTACCCCCCCTTATTTTAAGGCTTACTTTAGGACATACTATCTTAGTCCTCATTTCTCCTCCGGGAGAATTCACTAACATAGCACATTCTAAGTGGGATACGGGTAGATGATGTTTGGCAACATATTTGGATGATATGAAGGAATGCAATGCTCCAGAATCAAATAAGATGGTGGCTGGGTTGGAGTTGGCAAGGAACATACCAATTGTGACGTCCTCAGCCTGTTGTGCTTCCTCAGCAGTGACATGGTTTACGTGGCCACGAGCATAGTTCTGCGGTCCACGTTTCCCTTGATTGTCCCCTCCGTTTGGTCGCTGGTTCTGCTTAGGCACGTTACCTTGCTGTCCAGGGCCTCTCCTAAGGCACTGGTTAGCGAAGTGGCCTACCTCCCCGCATGCAAAGCATGCCCTGTTGCCGACGGCAGCAGGTACGTTGGGGCGGGGGTTTTGAACAGGAGCACCATTGTTAGGTCGGGGCGCTGGAGGCATGGGCACACGAGGTGCCGGTGCAACGAATTGTTGTGTGGTGGCCGACCAGGGCGGTACGCAGGAGTGGCCGATCCATACTGCGGTGCAGGGGGCATGTACCTAGGTCGTACGTTGCTCCCATGGGGCTGGTATGGCATCTTCCTCTTGCACTCTCGCTCGATCTCTCAGATCTTGTTTTCAACCACAATAGCCCTGTCAACCAGCTTCTGGAAGCTTACGTAGTCATTGTTGAGGAGCTGAACCTGGATCTCATTGTTCAGCCCTCTCATGAACAGGTACTGCTTCCTCTGGTCTGAGTTGACATCTTCGAGGGCGTACCGGGACAGTTGTATGAACTTGTTGAGATACTCGTTCACACTCTTCTGTCCTTGGCGGAGACCTTCAAACTCCTGCCTCTTGAGCATCATTACACCAGCAGGGATGTAGTGAGAGCGGAAACTTTCCTTGAACTCAGTCCAAGTGATTGTCTCCGGGTAGGCATGGGCGTTGCTCAAGGCATCCCACCAGTCAGCAGCGGCTCCTGTAAGTTGGTGTGATGCGAAGAGAACCTTCTCTCGGTCGTTGCACTGAACAATGGCGAGCTTCTTCTCCATAGATTTCAACCAATCATCGGCCTCCATTGGATCGCTTGCTTGAGCAAAGGTGGATGGTCGAGTCCTCATGAACTCTCCCAACCTGTTATGAGCCGGCGGTGGTGGTGGCGGTGGTGCCGGAACGTGATTTTTGTTGGCCTGCAACTGACCCAAAGTTTGTATCATGGTTTGCATAAGCTGGTTTTGCATGGCCATCAACCTTTCCAGATGGTTTTCACCAGCTCCGGGGTTAACAGGAACTCCCTCGTGGTCATCCTTCTGGACGTTCCTTCGGCTGGCGTTTCCTCTCACCATCTGTGAGAGAGAACGAAATAGAATAGAAGGTTAGAAGGTTAGGTAGGTCCCTTCAACTATATGCATCAAGGTGAGTTAGACTATATATATTAGCCCATATGAGGATGTGATCAAGTGCCGAAGCATTTCACACCTCTTTCTTCTTACGTATGGATATGGACAACGTTTTTGAGACGTCCCACAACTCACATTATGCACATAATCACACACAATCATTGCAAGGGCTCATACAGCTCCTATTCAAGGATGGTTTCCTATACCAAGGGGGTTTCAAGGCCAATCTAAGCTATTCACCCTAGGATGCTTCCTTTGGTCAGCGTGGCTTAGCTACCTGTGACTTCTATTTAGGGGTGTAACTTGCTGTTAACCCGTGGCTCTAATATCAATCTAAGGTTTCTATCTAGGCATGTAACCTACTGTCAACCCATGGCTCTGATACCAATCTGTGACGCCCTCAATTCTATGGAAAAACCACGGAACCAAGAACTAATGCATATGTGTGCCCAGGATGTTCATCACACATATACATATATTTCACAAACTGAATTCAGAATATATACGACCACGAATAACAGAGTTTATTACAACATCTCATGAGTCTTGGACTCATGCTTACAGCGGAAGTCTTATTTCTATGCAGCGGAAGTCTTATTTTAATGCGGAAGCAAAAACTAATGCGGAAACAAAACTAAGCAGAAGTGGCTCCATCTCTACTCCTTCCACAGGCAAGGTTGAGAACAGATCACACGCCATAATGCTCCACTTGGTCTTCATAATAGCCCTCTCTTGCTGTTGATGACGAAATAATAATGCAAGTTTGAGTACAATGATGTACTCAGCAAGTGCGGGAAAACACATGATATGCAGCTCATAAACAAGGTAGGTATAAAAGAATTATTTGCAGAAAAGCAGATTTTGTAAAACCATGATAAAACAGCAACTTAACTTTAGATGTAATCCCAACATGTATTAAATTACCAACATACCTTCATCACTTCCCGTGTTCCATCCAAACATTAACCAATCCTTTATTCATACTCACGAATACCTCCTCGTATTCGCTACCATCTCTCCTCGTAAATCAACCTCGTCTCACACCGGGACCAATCTCATGTCATGTCCCAACAGTCATGCAACTATCTCATCGCCCAGACTCGACTAAACCATAACCAAATCCATAACCAAGAACCTTCCCTATAACCATCCCAACTAATCATGGCAGTTCAGCCAGGTGCTCGTGACCGTAAGCTCGTCTATCATGATAGTTTTTAGACTCTGTAGAGTGTGCACCTCTTTACCCACAAGTTTGTGATTTCGTCACCCGTCGGTGACTGCAGAACCTCCATTATACCAGTACACATCCGTCGGTGTATGGTCAAGAGATCACAAAATAGCCTTTACAAAGGGGTTACTAGATGTATGGACTCACTAAGGTTTCACTGGCAGGCTAGGATCTCCAATTCTCCCACCCACGGGCCCCCTCTTGTGCCATGCAGTTCCCAGGCAGTCCTCACTCGACTCCCATTCCCCGCGCCTTCCACAGTCCATAACACTCTAGCAACTTACCTAATTACTCAGCTAAGCCGCACCCATACTTGGCCTTGTTGTGGCATTGTTATCCTGGCATGTGAATGCATGAACCGGTCCTTAGATCTACGGCAAGTAAAACCACCATCTCATGCTACCTCATTCACAAACCCAGGCTTGCCTAGATCTCCCTCCGATCCATGTTCATTAACATTATCAGTTCTCATTATCATTATGAGTGCAGTTAGCTAGACACATCTATCTCGCTCCCCAATCCCATAGACTCAGCGAAGCATAAAGCAAAAACCATACCCGACTCATAAACTTCCCAGGCGACAAGGGTGGTTTAACCAATACTAGTAAACTCCTAAAAAGAGGTTTCCCATCATGTTTGACTCATCACACACCCTTTTTGCAAAACAAAATAGTTTTATCCAAACATAGGATCAATATGGTCAAGGGGCACTTGCCTTGTTCTTGCGGTTCCGGTTGTTCTTGGATCTCAAAACCTGGTTGCTGCAGTTCATCGTAGACAGCTCCCTGAGCTTGTCCTGCAAGGTGGGATCACGTGCATACAGGATTCACAGCAATCAATATTTATGCACAAACCTTAAACTAGATGTAATGATGCATATGCATGCTATCTCATGATTAGTTTTATTAGATTGATCTGTATGTGTTCTTGCATGGCCTTGTAGGAACAGGGGTGTTCGGATCAAAGGTGGACGTGGTGATGATCTTGTCTTTAGATCAAACTGATCATCAAGTGATCTGCCCACGAGAAGGCTTCTGTTCGAAAGGAATTGAAGAACAGATGCAAAGAGATGAACACAATGATATTGAAGTCCTACCTCACGTTCTTCGAGGTCCTCCTCAGACCGCTCGGTTCTTCTTCGATGATCTCCCTTGTTGTGCTTCAGCGATGGTTTGCTCTGCGAGTTAGGGCTAGGGCTCTAAGTCGTCGGCTCAGGAGTCGAAAGAGAAGTTTGTGGTTTCGGCCAGAAGTTCTGGGTTCTATTTATAATCGGGAAGATAAGAGTCCTAATCTGATTGTATCTCGAATAATAGTCTTATTCAGATCTTTGTTGGATCCTAACATCTTATCTTTAGTAACATCGTGGAACATAGATCGGTTTCTGTTGCGTACCGGTATCTTTTACGCGTAAAACCCGCTCCAGAACTTGTTACCTCCGTGATGATGAGCTCCGGAAGCTCCACGTGTCCTCTGGGGCCTGGTATCTCCTCATCCGAAGAGACGAGCTCCGGTTGTGCCGCGTGTCACGAGCGAGACCTCCCCCTTCTTTGGAGGTGAGCTTCGCGCACGCCACGTGTTGGCGCCGGTCTTCCCTCTCTTCCTTCCTCAGGAACATGCCCCAAGGTCGACACGTGTCCGGCAATGACAGACCTCCCGGAGATAAGCTCCGGTGGCGACACGTGTTCGATAGATACGGACTTCTCTGAGATGGGCTCCGAGATCGACACGTACCCCGCGCGACTGGTCCTCTGATTTCCGTGAGGACTAGCTCCGAGGATGACACGTGTCTTGCGGAAATGCCTTTGCTTCCTCTGCTGAGGCTAGCTCCGTGGGCAACACGTGTCCCACAGGATCGGACCTCTTCCCTTTGTGGCGACGAGCCCCGAACCTGCCACGTAGCTCTTTTAGCGACGGACCTCTCTTCACTTCGCAGGGACGAGCTCTGACCACGCCACGTGGCCAGCGGCCGCGGTAAGTTGTCTTCGGCGCTCTCGGGGGGTGGGGGGCTTTATTGGCTATTCTTTTGATAATTCTCTCTGTTCCTATTTTTCATTAAAATGTTTTCTCTTCATAGAACATGAACATATGCTGACACCCGAGGCGAGGGTGTCACAAAAATCTTGGCTAATGAAGCTATGCGGGGCGCCTTAATCAAATAATACTATGGAGGGATGCTTTTGGAGTTGGAACATAACCGCAAGGATTGGTTTACCCTCCGGCACGTCTTCTATGGCAAGTTGGTGGACGGTGCCGAGCCTAGGGCTTGCCCGCCGCGCATTAGTGGGGTTCCGGGGCTGATTCCTCCCCGGAAGTTGCGCTGCAACTCCGCCGCCTTGCCTCTCCGGACAACTTTTGGCGAAGTGTCCCGGACGACCACACTTGTAGCATGTGGCTGCTGCTTGTCCAGTGCTTGGGGGACGAAAGCCCGGCATGTGCTGCTGAGGTGCATACGCACGCAGCATCGCCCGCTGCTGCTGTTGTTGCTGCAGAGGTGGGACTGGCAGTGCCGGCCTGAATTCCGATGGAGAATAGATCCGACTGCGAAATGGCATCGACCTCTGTGGTGGCTGCCAGCATGGACCCGATGGTGGGCGATTCACCATCCGATATTTCTGAGAAGGACCACCTCCCTCTCCGATGCTTTGTGGCGTGCTTCGCTTCCTTTCCACCGCCGCTAACTCCTTGCCAGATTCCTCTTGAACAATCGCAGCATCAATAATGTCATTGAGGCTGCCGCGATTGAACATCGCCAGCTTGTCCTTCAGGAGCGGATTTGTAAGAGCCTCAGTTTTGACACACATTTGCAGTGTTCATCACCACACCACACACCTCATTTGAGGAACGATGATGAACACAAATGAAGAGCAAGTAACAATTATCAACATGCTCATTAGAGAACAAACTCACATATTGCAAAAGTGGTATTTCCCACATGTGATATAGATGGGTTGGGCATATGAAAACTTCTACACTTTGCTAAGGATGTCCATGCCAAGTTTCACCCAAATTCAAAACCTTTTTGAGGTCATTTTGGGTATAATTAGGAAGAGGGCAGTTTGAAACCATATTCGAATTCAAACTGTTTTTATCCCATGAATTTAAAAGTGGGAGGCATATTCTTATTCAGCACATTTTTGTGAGCCCACACACCAATTTTCACTCCATTTGGAGTTGATCTTGACATGAGCTAAGTGGGACAAATTCAAACTTCATTTGAATTCAAAACTGCACTTGTGCTGAAATTCACTCAAACCAAACCCAATTTGAACTTTGATCAATTCAAATGGTGCATGGGTGGATAATTTGAATTACCAGCGGTACTATGGGGATCACTGTTTACAACAGTGATTAAGAGTAAATTTCAGAGGTTTAAACTGGAAGTGGGTCCCACATGTCAGCCACTGCTCAGATCAAACCGACTGAGACTTTTCTCACTCGAGTCGCCGAGCCGCCGCTGCGATCACCAGCGAGGGCAGCCGCCGTGCCAGCAGCTGCTTGCCCACGCGCGGGCGTGAGGCGGTGCAGAGCCTTCTTAAGGCGCCTGCCCCCTCCTCGGCCGAGGCATCGCCGTTTTTCCCCGCAAGAACTCAGCGCCGGCCGAAGTTTTCCGCAGCTCGGAATCGATCGGAGAACGCCAATCACCGCTCCCTCCGTCCACTCCAGAGCCCCAGCAAGGTACTAGAGACCTTCCTCCGTCCACCCCTCTGCTAGAATTCGATTGAAACCGATTGATATCGGCTGTGCCGCAAGATCAATTCGGTGACTTAGAACCGCCGCACCTCGGGCTCCCGTGGACAGCCGACCAGGGCGTTGTCACGCCTGAGCCAAGGCACCCTTGGACGTGCGGGTGACCGGTGCTGCTCATCCCCGAGCCACAGCTCGAGTGGTTGCTCACCGGCGGCGAATTCCCACTTTTCCCCTTTCTGTGTGCAGAACGACCTTTGGGTATGATTCTGTTTAATTCGTGCTCTAGAAAGGATTAGAGGGCCTCAAGCCGCTCTCACACAAGCTAGACACAGTAACGCACAAGTTGCCTTCACAACTCCGGGCCGGAGAACCTCTGTACCCGGCGTAATTTGAGGTCTACCAATGGTGGAATGAACGGGCGGCATCGGGCGCACGGTGAGGACCTATTTCGGGCCTTCCCCAAGCTGTCTCGAGCTCATGTCGACCTTCTCTGAGGTCCACTGGTGCTCCCCAACCGGTTTCCCAAGTAGTTGAGGTGCTAGGGAAGTCAGCCGACATGGCCGAAGTGGTTCCGAGGTGGCGGCTCGTCGCCGATCATGCTCCGGCCATTGTCATGAGCAACTGACCCTAGAATCCTGTTCCCCGAGTAAAAGTAGGCAGGGGCGGCCAGAATCGAGAAGTTTGGATCTGTACGGAAGCCGGCGGCGAGCTCTCCGGCAAGGTCCCTCGGCGGCGGAGCGCGGGCGTCACGAGGTTGAAGAAGGGGGTGGACCCCAGCTGTCAGCAGGAGATATTTTGAATCGGGATCCGGCTGCGGCCGGGATCGGGTGTGCTGGCGCGCAAAATCATTGTGGGCCGCGGTGTGCTGTGGCCTCGGCGTGCGACGCGTGTCACCTGGGCCCACGCGCGAGTTTAAACTTTTCCCGCGATTTTCAGATTTCCTTCAAACTTCAAATCCTCATAACTTTGGCTAGAAAGCTCCAAATCGAGTGAACCAAATTTTGCTGGATTCATCTCTCTGAGTACTTTCCAGCAAATCAAGTTTCACTTCATGAAATTCCTTATTTCTCCAGAATTAATTCCTCAAAGTTTAAACTGTTAGGAATTTTAACTGGAGGATCCCTTGAAGGAAAATCCTGAAATTTTGCGGGGATGTTCACCAAAATATCCCTGAACTACCATAAAATTTCAGATCCATTTGAGCTCATCTGATCCACCTAATGGTGTGATTAGTGAAACTGTTCCAGAGAAAATAGAAAATGTTCAGAAACATTTTCAGAATTTTCTCTGAACTTGTTTAGCTCATATCTTTAGCTAGGAACCTTCAAATTAAGTGAGACCAACTCCATTAGAACCCTCTGAAAATCTAGTTTTCAGAAAGTCATAGTTTGTTCCATGAAAATCCCTAGAACACCCTATGAGTGCCACTTAAGTTCAAGTACATAATTAATTGTGGAGGGCTCAAATGAGCTTTGCTGCAACTAAAACTTGACCACGTCTCTGTTTAGGTTGTAACCAAGCCACAGTAAAAGTTTCACAGTCATTGGGCTTGTCTAGTAAGAGTTATAGACTTCATAAGATTAAAAGTAAATACAACTGCATTTAAATTAATACATGTATTGCTTCTATCATGTAGTCGCTAAGGTCGAGGAGGAACCCGAAGTCCTAGACTTCGTTACTCCGGAGGAACAGCTAGCCTACGACCAAGAGCAGCAAGGCAAGCTCCGGTTTGCATTAACCTTTTACAAGTTTTTATTGTTTTGAGCACATACTTGATTACTTTATCCTTTGCATTAGAGTCTTGTTTGGAAACCCAACTACATAGGCAAGAAAACCATGGGATGGATTTAGGATGGCAAACCCCGTTAGCTACTGCAATGCTAAGATAGAGTAGGATTCGGTACAAGTCGAGTAGTTGGAACTACTCGCGAGCATAGGCTAGAGGCACTCGACTCGGGTAGTGATAGCACATGAAACACATGGCAAGAAAATGAGACCAAGCGGAGGGTAAGGGCAGCAGGACTTTGGGGCCTGTGTGCTGTAGCTCCGCTTGTGTCGATTGAGGACCGAGTCGTGTGCGGGCCTGTTGAACAAGCTAGAACAGTACCGAAGACCTACCGGCTATATGGGAACCGGGAAACTGATGTAACTCGGGTAGCTGGGTATTGAGGCATTGCCCGTCGTTCAGAGGGTAGGTTGAGAGCTTGAGGTGTAAATCGGCTGGTGGCACGGAGATGCGCGTGCAGAGACCTCTTGCTCGGGATGATGGGACCGGTTCAATATTTGGCTGACGGGTGAAAGGTAGTTGCATACGGCGTCCGTGATGGTTGTTGTAGGCAACATCGAGTACGGGCGTACGTGACGGGTTGTTCGGGTAACCCTGCAGGTGTAAATCGATTATAATCGCCGTCCCTCGCGGTCAGTGAGTACCACTTGTTCACTGTACCATGACGTGGAAAGAATAGGCTAGTTACATGTTAAAATGTTGCTGATTGAAAGATGGACTTGATTGCTAATGACTTTCTGTAGTTTAGAGCTAACTAAAGTTCATTTCAACTTTGGGCAAAGTACATGAGAGAAATGCGTTTCTTGTTTGATTGCGGCTCTCTCATGTGCCTTACCGTAAGGTTCTCCACAACCTGCTGCTAAAACTTGAAAGTAAGGTTCTACTAATTAGGCGAGTCCTTGCAAATGATTTTTACCTCATGTAACCCATTACCCCTCATGTAGAAGTTCCATGTTTAGGTGAGACGGGTCAGACTTGCTGAGCCTTCGTGCTCACTGCTTGTGTTTGAAGCTTTTGCAGGGTTCTATGAGGAAGGGACTCCCGAAGAGGAGACGGAAACCCCGGAGGGGAACCCCGTCGAGTGGGAGTCGTGCACGCCGCAGAGTTAGTGTGCGTGTGTGCTAGCAAGGACACGTTCAAGGGCTGAACGTGCACTTGATGCTTAGTCTACGCCCGCGAGTGTAGACTGTGATGTAAACATGTTCATAACTTGTTTATGTAATAAAATTTCGCTTCCGTTTTGTACCTTTGATGGGTGTTATACGGTGCTGTGCAACGCAGCACCCCTCAGCGTGATCCTGGCTCGACAGGACCAATGGGGTCGTGTCAGGATTAAGCCCCTGGTAGAAATGATCCCGCCGCTTCTCGTCAGTATCGGCGTGATATGAAGCGTAGAGTGCAAGATCATTGAACGCCCTGGAGTATTCCAGCGCGTTGCGGCTCCCTTGCTGCCGGCGTAAGAACTCCTGCGTCTTCCTCTTCATGAGACCCGGCGGTATATGATAGGCCCTGAAGGCCGTCCGGAATTCCGCCCAGGTCATAACTCACTCGGTGGGCTTGAAGCACAGTAATTCGCCCACCACACGCTCGCGGATCCATGGAGCTGTTGGACCGTGAACTGAGTCTTGCGCTGCAAACTCACTTGGAGCAGCCCGAACTTCATCTCCATCGTGTGGAGCCAGTTGTCCGCATCGAGGGGTTCATCCACCCTAGAGAATACCGGGGGATGAGCAGCCAGAAAATCGGAGTAGGAGCTCTGTTGGCGCTCCTCACAATCTTGACGCCTCTCTGGTCGAGACGTATTTGCAATGAGGGTTTGCAGCAACTCCGTATGCTGCTGATGAGATCCCGCCATCGCTGCCACAATGTCCGCCAAAGTAACCGTTGGCGGTGGCGGTTGTTGCTGTTGCTGTCCCGAGGAGTCCTCGGGAGGTTGTTGGGAGGTTTGTCCCCCCTGACTGGAACCCCCAACGTCCGGGTTGGCACGAGTACGAGTCATTCTGAAATTCAAAACAGCAGCGATCAGCACATGTCATACTTAAAATCCCATACAAAACAGTAGGTATTGAAGTGACGCATGAATAATTTGCACAACATTCATATATATTGATAAAGCATAACTTTATACAAGATACATTATTCTCGGTCTCCGAGAAGTCGTGATCATGTCGTCACTACCTATACATATGCTACTGTTTTCACGACATGTCACTGATTACAAAATCTTTGGTTATATTACCCTTGCGGCCCTACTTGGCAACTGTAACCTCCTACTCGGAGTAGAACTCGACCTCCTGCGGGTCGTCCTCCTACGGTACGTCTGCTGGTGGCTCTGGGTCTACAACCTCCTCTTCCGGCTCGGGTTCTCCCATTGCTGGAAGACCCAAGACCACGGGTACAGCGCCTACCACGGATATGCCCATTACCGGAGGTATGAGGTCTTGCGACACGTGCACCTCATCCATGGCTTGGTTGTAGTCCTCTTCCCAGCCTTGCCCCTCCTCAATAGCGTCATCCAGCTCTTGAGTAAGGACCTCGTTCTGCTGGGTCAGAACCTGCACCTGTTGTTGTAAAGCCGCAATGTCGACACGGCTTTTCTTCTTTGCCTTCTTCAGACGACGCAACTGATTATGCTGTTCGTTCAATCGCTTAATCGTCAGAAGGAGCACATTGCTCAGTGCGCTGTGAGCACTCTTCAAATGGTCTCCACAGCTGTTGCTCTCCTTGAGCTTCATGGCGAGACACTCCGTATGAACAGCTTGGCTGTCCATCACGGCCTTTCCCGCCCTTATCTGGAGGCTGAGGTTCGCCTCCGCGGGGTTGTACCTTGGGCAACCCGGATCTGTTGCCTCCATGTACCTCCATTCCCACACGTGATTATCCCATCCCTCCACCGGAACAAGCGCGTATGGAGTTCCCTCCATAGCTCTCACGTGTAGTTGGCATAAACGCGACATAGCGTCGCGGGTTGCCACTTGCCACATTTCTTCCGGCTGTCTGCCTCTCACCGTAACGGTGAACGGCACCCAACTGGGTGGCGTAGGTCCTGCAGAAACTTTGACATGGATCGTCCACGTATTGTTCCCCTACTGGCCTCCTTCCTTGGCAAAGTACTGCGGCCTCTTTCTATACCCGAAATATTGAAGCATCTGCCTCAATGCTTCCGGATAGCCGATGTGGTGAGAGCAGTGGGACATCACCCACCCGTTCTCCAACGGTCTATCTGCTGTCATCTGTAAATATATATTTGAGAAATGTCAAATATTTATTTGAACACTAAACCATTGAGTTATAACATAGAACATGTCATTGAACTCATAAAACTTGGAAACATAGTTCAAACTTAAACAAATTTGACTGTTGATCTGCTGTCCAATATGACAGCCCTGACTCGTTTCAATTTCAACCTGATTTAGACCATGCTAAAGGCAAAACCAATTTTGGAGCTCAACATCAAAGTTAAATCTAACTTCAAAAGATTTCCAGAAAGTATTTGCTTGGATTAAGATCTGTCCTGGTTCAACAGTTATGAGATTTCAAAGTTGGCAGAATTTCTGGAGAAAGTTGGACAGCATCTCCCTGCTTGAGGTACTGAGTTGGTCCAAGAATTCCAGTTAATTCCACACCAAACCTGACAAAACATTCTGTTACAAAGTTTCCACCCATCTCATAAACTTTTCAGAACTACCTCATTTTCTATTTTTGGATTTTTATGCAGGAAGTTATGCTCAATTTACAGAGAGTTACAGAGAGTGTTTGCTCTGCGCTGTTTTCTGGACATTTTCAACTCTAGTGCACTTTTCGATTGGTTAGAGGATGAAACACCTCTGGACCTCAACAGAAAAGTTGTAAAGATCTTCCAAAGCTTTCCATAATTGTATCATATGACCCCATCCTCGACATAACGCAACCTCTAACCTCTGATTAACTTCAGCCTTAATTAAGCTGAAAACAGGGAACTCTGTCCTAAGTAAAAACTTGTTAACTTTGAATATCCTGTTCAAGGGAAAGAGTTGCATCAAAATTTTAGTGCTATGGATTAAAACTTTCAAGTTTTACAATGCAGTTGCTCATTTAGTGGGGTGTGACGTTCTCACAAAGAAAAACCTATACCGGACTTAGCCGGCTTTGTTAGTTCAGTGGCACTAAACGTCTCTCGCACACAGATGCTACACGTCTACCGTTTCGTGGTTAGACTACCTGCAGATAACTCACACAATCGTCACACTCGGCTGCACACCAAGCCCGGTATCCATACAGTTCGTACACCCGGCCGTCATCACTCGCCCGGATGTTCTCAAGCCAAACACGCCTTGAGCTACGTGTTCACGTTACTGACCACGTGACGGGGTCTCCCAAATTGCCCAAAGCATGCCAGGGACAGACGTTGCTCGAATGCACCCAAACAACATGAAGAGTCGAAGAGGATATTAAAGCAGGTCATCTTACCTGCCACCCGTGGGGCTCCAGCCTTGAGCTTGTGCGCACTGGTGGACAGCGCTTACGTGCACCCCCCAAGACATAAAGTGCCTCGAGATGCACGATTTTTCTGACATAAGCAAATAGGTTAGTGTTCCACTTTCTATAAACTAATAACATCCTTATATGGGCTACTAACTCGTTCCTCACCGAATTTTTGAAAAAGATGACCTTTGTAGTGCGTTAAACCTCAAGCGAACTCTGATACCACGCTGACACGACCCCACGGCCTTGTCGACCCAGGATCACGCTGAGGGATGCTGCATTGCACAGCACCGGATAACGCACATCAAAGATACAAAGCGGAAGCAAAGTTTTATTACATAAAGAGGTTAATGAACATTCGTACAACAAAATATGTTCAGTCTACACTCGCGAGCGTAGACTACGCATCGAGTTCACGCTCAGCCGGTGAATGTTTCCCCGCTAGCACGCACACACACTAACACGGCGGCGTGCACGTCTCCCACTCAACGGGGTTCCCCTCCTGGGTTTCCGTATCCTCCTGGGTAGTCCCTTCCTCGTAAGACCCTGCAAAAGCTTCAAACACAAGCAGTGAGCACGATGGCTCAGGAAGACTGACCCGTCTCTCCTAAACAAGAAACTTCTACATGGAGGGTTATAGGTTACATGAGGTAATATAAGTTGCCAGACCTTACTTTCAAGTTTTAGCAGCAGGTTGTGGAGAACCTTACGCTCAGGCACATGAGAGAGCCACAATCAAACAAGAAATGCATTTCTCTCATGTACTTTGCCCAAAGTTGAAAAGAACTTTAGTTAGCTATAAACTACAACAAGCCATTAACAAGCAAGGTAGTCTTTCAATTCAACAAACTTTTAACATGTGTCTAGCCTGTTCTTTCTACGTCACGGTACAGTGAACAAGTGGTACTCACTGACTGTGAGGGACGGTGATTGTAATCGATTTACACCTGCAGCGTTACCCGAATAACCCGTCACGTACGCCCGTACTCGATGTTGCCTACAGCAACCATCACGGACGTCGTACGCAACCACCTTTGACCCGTCAGCCAAATGTTGAACCGGTCCAATCGTCCTGAGCAAGAGGTCTCTGCGCGCGCATCCATAGTGCCGCCAGCCGATTTATACCTCGAGCTCTCAACCTACCCTCTGAACGACCAGCTATGCCTCAACACCCAGCTACCCGAGTTACATCGGTTTCCCGGTTCCCATATAGCCGGTAGGTCTTCGGTACTGTTCTAGCTTGTTCAACAGGCCCGCACATGGCTCGGTCCTCAATCAACACAGGGGGGAGCTATAGCACCCAGGCCCCAAAGTCCTGCTGCCCTTACTCTCTGCTCGGTCTCATTTTTCTTGCCATGTGTTTCATTTGCTATCGTTACCCGAGCGATGTGCCTCTAGCCTATCCTCGTGAGTAGTTCCAACTACTCGACTTGTACCTAATCCTACACTATCTTAGCATTGCTGTAGCTAAACGGGGTTTTCAATCCTAACCCCAACCCATGGTTTTCCATGCTATGCAGTTGGGTTTCAATAAAGACTCTAATGCAAGAAGTAAATGGTATTCAAAGTACGTTATAAAAACAATAAAAATTTGTAAAAAGGTTAATGCAAACCAGAGATTGCCTTGCTACTCTTGGTAGTAGGCTAGCTGCTCTTCCAGAGTGACGAAGTCTAAGACTTCGGGTTCATCCTCAACCTTAGCGACTAAATGAGAGAACATGTGTATGTATCAATTTAAATGCATTTGGATTGAATTTACACTTGTGAAGTCTATAAGTCCTACTAGACCGACCCAATGACTCTGAAATTTTTACTGTGGTTTGTATATGACCTAAACAGAGA
This sequence comes from Neostapfia colusana, assembly GCA_030760725.1. Classification (NCBI taxonomy): domain Eukaryota; kingdom Viridiplantae; phylum Streptophyta; class Magnoliopsida; order Poales; family Poaceae; genus Neostapfia; species Neostapfia colusana. The sequence goes on from JASWHV010000011.1 coordinate 28,317,268, forward strand.
CATGGCCAAGTTTTATTTGCAGCAAAGCTCATTTGGGCTCTCCACAAATGATTATGTACTTGACCTTAATTGGAGCTCTTAGGGTGTTCTAGGGATTTTCATGGAGCAATCCATGACTTTATGAAAACTAGATTTTTAGAGGGTTCTAATGGAGTTGGTTTCACTTAATTTGGAGGTCCCTAGTTAAAGATATGAGCTAAACAATTTCAGAAGAATTCTGAAAAATGTTTCTGGACATTTTTCTATTTTCTCTGGAACAGTTTTATTAATCACACCAATAGGTGGAACAAATGAGCTCGAATGGATCTGAAATTTTTATGGTAGCTCAAGGATATTTTGGTGAACATCCCAGAAAATTTCAGAATTTTCCCCCAAAGGGTTCTTCAGTTAAAATTCTAACCAGTTTGAAATTTGAAGAAATAATCCTGGAGAAATACAGATTTTCATGAAGTGACACTTGATTTGCTGGAAAGTAATCAGAGAGATGAGTCCAACAAAATTTGGTTCACTCGATTTGGAGTTTTCTAGCCAAAGTTATGTGGGTTTGAAGTTTGAACTAAATCTGAAAATCGAGGAAATGTTTAAATCTGCCGGTGGGTCCACGGATACACGTGTCGGGCGCCGAAGCGACGGCACACTGGGCTACAGGTTTAATTTCCACGCTGCCACAGTCGATCCGTGCCCACAGAATATCAAACCGACCGGTTTCCTTCCACTGACAGCGGGCCCGGCTCGGTCGTCTTCAACCTCGCGCCTCCCGCGCGTAGCACCGCCGAACTCGATCGTACGATCAGCTCCCGAGCTCCAAGTCACCGCTAGCCTCTAATTTGGTGCGCTGAACACATTGGGAGGGTTTCCCCTCATCGACGTTGGCTCTAACCGAGCTTGCGATGGCGCAGCGGCTCGGGAAGAGTCCGGTGACGTCGCTCAGGCGTACTAGCCTGCCAAACGCCTGGTGAAGCGGCTCTACAGCAACAGTGGTGACTCGGGAAGCTCGACATGGCGATGGGCAGGCTCGGAGAGAGCTCCAAAGTGGGTCTCACTGTGACGCCCTCAATTCTGTGGAAAACCACGAAACCGAGAACTGATGCATATGTGTGCCCAGGATGTTAATCACACATACACATATGTTCCACAACTGAATTCAGAATATATATAACCACGAATAACAGAGTTTATTACAATGTTTCATGAGTCTTGGACTCATGCTCACAGCGGAAGTCTTATTTCTATGCAGCGGAAGTCTTTTAACTAATGCGGAAGCAATTTAACTAATGCAGAAGCAATTCTATGCAGCAGTGGCTCCATCTCTACTCCATCCCCACATGCAAGGTTGAGCACAGATTACACGCCTAATGCTCCATTTGGTCTTCGTAGTAATCCTCTCCTGTTGCTGATGATGAAATAATAATGCAAGTTTGAGTACAATGATGTACTCAGCAAGTGCGGGAAAATATGATATGTAGCTCATAACAAGGTGGGTATAAAAAGGCTCATTGCAGAAAACAAAGTTGTTTATCAAAACCATGATAAAACAGCAACTCATCTTTAAGTGAATGTAATCCCAACATGTATTAAAATACCGACCATACCTCCATTATGTTCATTACCTTCCATGTCCCAACCAGACATTAATCAACCTCATTCTTGCTCACGAATACCTCCTCGTATTCGCTACCATCTCACAAATACCATCTCGTATTCGCTACCATTTCATAAACATCTTCGTCTCACACCGAGACCAACCTTGTTGCCATGACTCAACAGTCATGCAACCCATCTTATCACCCGGACTCAACAGTCCCGAAAACTAAACCAAAACCAAAAACCATATCCAGTCACCATCCGAACTAATCATGGAAGTTGGCCAGGCGCTCGTGACCGTAAGCTCGGCTATCATGATAGTTTTAGACTCTGCAGAGTTTGGACCTCTTTACCCACAAGTTTGTGATTTCGTCACCAGTCGGCGACTGCAGAACCTCCATTATACCAGTACACAACCGTCGGTTTATGGTCAAGAGATCACAAAATAGCCGTTACAAAGGGGTTACTAGATGTATGGACTCACTAAGGTTTCACCGGCAGGCTAGAATCTCCAATCCTCCCACCCACTGGCCCCCTCTTGTGCCATGCAGTTCCAAGGGCAGTCCTCACTCGACTCCCATTCCCAGCGCCTTCCACGGTCCATACAAATCTAGCAACTTACCTAATTACTCAGCTAAGCCGCACCCATACTTGGTCTTGTGGTGGCACTGTTATCCTAGCATGTGCTCGCATGAACCGGTCCTTTGATCTACGGCAAGTAAACCACCATCTCTTTCTACCTCATTCACAAACCCAGGCTTGCCTAGATCTCTCTCCGATCCATGTTCATTAACAACATCAGTTTCTCATTATCATTATGAGTGCAGTTAGCTAGACACATCTATCTCGCTTCCCAATCCCATGGACTCAGCGAAGCATAAAAGTAAAAACCATACCCGTCTCATAAACATCCCTAGCGACAAGGGTGGTTTAACAAAAACTAGTAAACTCCTATAAAAGGGTTTCCCATCATGTTTGACTCAGCACACACACACCTTTTCGAAAAAACAAAACAGTTTCCCAAAACATAGGATCAATATGGTCAAGGGGCAGTTGCCTTGTTCTTGCGGTTCCGGTTGCTCTTGGATCTCGAAACCTTGTTGTTGCAGCTCATCGTAGACAGCTCCCTGAGCTTGTCCTGCTATACAGGATCACGCACATACAAGATTCACAGCAATCAATATCATGCATAAACTTCAACTAGATGCGATGATGCATATGCATGTTAGTCCTCTAATCAGTTTTATTAGATCGGTTTGTACGTGTTCTTGCATGTCTTGCAGGGTTTTACGATGAACAGAGGTGTTCGGATCAAATGTGGACGTGGCGATGATCTTGTCTTTAGATCAACCCGATCAACAAGTGATCTGTCCACGAGAAAGCTTCTGTTCGAAAGGAATCGAAGAACAGATGAAAAGTAAACACGATGATGTCGTAAGGTGATATTGGAGACCTACCTTACGTTCTTCGTGGTCTCGGGGTCCTTCTCTTAGCAAGACAGATCGTTGGGGCTTTCTTCCGGCGATCTTTCTCGACTGAACTCCGGCAATGGGTTTACTCGGCGAGTTGGGGCTAGGGCTTTAAGTCGTCGGCTCAGGAGTTGGAAAAGAAGTTCGTGGTTTCGGCCAAGGGTTTCTGGGTTCTATTTATAATCGGGAGAAGAAGAGTCCTAATCTGATTGTATTTCGAATAAGAGTCCTAATCAGATTGTTGTTGAATCTTAACAACTTATCTTTAGTTTATTTGGTGCGGTAACATTGTGGAATTCAGGTCGGTTTCCTCTCCGTACCGATATTTTTACGCGTACAGTCAAAAAACCGCTCCAGAACTCGTTACCTCCGCGGTGATGAGCTCCGGAAGCTCCACGTGTCTACCGGGGCCTGATCTCCCCTTTTCCGCAGAGATAGCCCTGGTTGTGCCGCATGTCAAGCGAGCGAGACCTCCCTGTCCTTCGGAGGTGAGCTCCGTGTGCGCCACATATCCTAGCGGTCGGGACCTCCTCTCTATTCGGAGGTGGCTCCGCGCACGCCACGTGTCAGTGCCGGACCTTCCTTCTCTCCGGAGGTGGCTCCGGGTGTGCCACGTATCCATTCTGGACCTCCCTCTCTTCGGAGGTGAGCTCCGTGAATGCCACCGTCAAGTAGCGCCGGACTTCCTTTCTTCTCAGAAAGGAGCTCCTAGGTTAACACGTGTCCAATAGTGACGGACCTCCTGGAGATAAGCTCTGGTGGCGACACGTGTCCAATAGAACCGCACCTCTCGGAGGTGGGCTCCGAGATCGACACGTATCCCACGCGACTGGTCCTCTGATTTCCGTGGTGACTAGCTCCGAAGGCGACATGTGTCCTGAGGCTGGCCTTGCTTCTCCGCATAGGCTAGGTCCGGGGGCAACATGTGTCCCACAGGGTCAGACCTCTCCCCTTTTGTGGAGATGAGCCCCAAGCCTGCCACGTAGCAAGTTTAGTGGCGGACCTCTCCCCACTTCGCAGGGATGAGCTCCGAACACGCCACGTGGCCAGCGAGCTGCGGGAGTTATCTTCGGCGCTCTCTGTGAACTGGATTCGGCTCTTTTTTGGCTATCTTTTTTATATTTTCTCTGTTCCCACTTCTTTTAAAATGTTTTCTCTACGTGAAACATGAATACATGCAGAAACCAGAAATGAGGGTGTCACACTCACCGTGCGCCCGATGCTGCCCGAATAAGCCGCCGTTGGCAAGCTCGGAATTACGCCATGTACAAGGGTTCTCACGCTATGTGTTGTGAAGCCAACTTGTATGCCCCTAAGTATAGCTCCTATGTCCGAAGTTTGATGAGATTTAAACAAGAATCAAACGGGAATTTCCACGTTTCTTACCCGATGGTGACTTTGCACCGGCTGGAAGAAAACTGCAAAATTCGCTGTCGACGCTCATCCTCCTGGCTCAGGCTTCAGAGAGGAGTTGCAGGACGTGCTCGCGCGTCCGAAAACAGCTTGGCTTGATCGTGACAAGCCCGGGATGAGGCTGCCCACGAGAGCAGCTCTTCTTGGCTTGGTGGCGACTGCCGCGGATCGGTGTGATTCTGGGGGTAGAGAGCTCGAGATCACTGGATGATGGTTTGAGGGGGTAGTGGAGAGTGCTGTGGTGGCGTTATGCTGCTCAGCTGAGGCTTGTGCGCGAGATTGGCGTGTGGCCGACGATCGGAGGAGCAGCGGCTGCTCTGATCAGTTTCTTGCGGGGGGGAGCCGAGAAGTGATCGGTTCTGCCTTTGATCGGGTCGGTTGCGGGGATAAGAGGGAGAGGCGATGTCAGTCGGCGCTGCCAGCCCGAGCAGGAGCTGTCCCGGCGACCAGCTCGGTGGCACCCTCGGAGGAAGCCCGAGAAACCGAGTGTTGAATTTTCAGTCGGTTGGATTTGCAGTTGAGGCTGACATGTGGGTCCCACCCTCCTTTTAACCTCTGAAATTAACTTCCTCTCACTGCTACAAACAGTAATCCCTCTAATACCCTTGGTCATTTGAATTATCTACCACATGCCCATTTGGAATTGGTAGAATTCAAATTGTGAAGTGTTTGACTAAATTTCAGCACATATACAGTTTCAAATTCAAATAAAGTTTGAATTTGCTAAACTTAGCTCATGCCAAGATCAACTCCAAATGGAGTGAAAATTGGTGGGTGAGCTCACAAAAATGTGCTGAGTAATAATATGCCTCCCACTTTTGAATTCATGGATGGAAAATAGTTTGAATTTAAATTTGAGTTCAAACCACCCTCTTTCTAGCTATACCAAAAAGGACTTCAAAAAGGTTTTGAATTTGGGTGACACTTGGCATGGACATCACTAGCAAAGTGTAGGAGTTTTTCATATGTCCAGCCCCTATATGATGCATGTGGGAAATACCACTTTTTCATTTTGTGAGTTTATTCCCTAGTGGTCATGTTGATTGTGTTTACTTGCTTTTCAAATGTATTCATCCAGTTTCTTCAAATGAAGTGTGGGTGTGGTGATGAACACTTTGTATATGTTCCAAAAACTTAGGCCCTTACAGTTTCTTGTGGCGCGAGTCTTTTCATCGATAATCCGTATTGGATACTCCGTGTACATGAGGTCCGGTTGAAGAACTCCTATGTCTTCAGTGTGGATTTCAGCGGAGGGTTTGAGGCATTTCCTCAGATGAGAGATGTGGAAGACATTGTGAATTCCTGCGAGCGACGCCGGTCATTTCCATGCGATAGGCCACAGGTTTGTATTTTTCAATGACGGCGAACGGACCAATGAACCGCGACGCAAGTTTACCCTTCACTCCGAAACGATGAACTCCCTTCATTGGAGACACACGGACATAAACGTGGTCCCCGATGTTGAAGTGGATAGGGCGGCGTCTTTTATCTGCATAGCTTTTCTGACGAGATTGAGCAGCCTTGAGATTGGCTTGTATTACTCACAGTCGTTCTTCAGCCTCATTCACAAGTTCAATGCCGTAGATAACTCGCACGCCGGACTCGCACCAGTTGAGAGGTGTGCGGCATTTCTGGCCGTAGAGAGCTTCATACGGTTCCATATTGATGCTAGCATGATATCCATTGTTTTAAGAAAACACCGCCAATGGCAAATGATCGTCCAAATTTTTGCCGTGGTAGATGGCACAAGCGCCTAGCATGTCTTCCGGCACTTGGTTCACCCGTTCAGTTTGACCATCCATCTGCGGGTGATACGCGGAGCTTCGGATCAGTTTGGTCCCCAGTGATGTGTGCAGCTGTTCCCAAAAACGAGCGACGAACAGCGCACCGTGATCTGAAATAATAGAGCGGGGAACACCGTGCAAGCACAAGATTCTTGCAATATAAAGCTCCGCATATTTCTTGGCCACGTAGCCCGTATGTACGGGAATAAAATGAGCCGACTTGGTTAGTCGATCAACTATCACCCAAATCAAATCATGGTTGTGGGAGGTGAGAAGTAACCCGACTATGAAGTCCATGCTGATATCCTCCCACTTCCATGCCGGAACGTTCAAGGGTTGCAGCTGTCCGGCTTTACGCATTTGGTCGGTTTCACTCGCCGCCACGTATCACATTCGGATACGTACTTTGCGATTTCTCTTTTCATTCGTGTCCACCAAAACCTGGTTTTCATATCTTGGTATATCTTGTTGCTGCCCGGATGAATAGAATACTTGGACAAATACGCTTCGCCCAAGATTTTCTTCCAAAGCTTCATGTCACGGGGTACCACTATACGGTCTTTAAACCATAGAGTACCGTTATCATCTCTTCGGAAGCACTTCATTTCGCCATTATTCATTCTTCTCCGAATATGCGACATTCCCATGTCTTTCTTCTGAGCTTCCATAATCTCTTCTCGTATGGTAGGGACGAGAACAAGATTATACAATGCCCCATGTGGAACCAAGTACAGACTCGGCTCCTCCTCTTCAAGTGGGGTGACGGACAAGTTGTTGACATGAGATTTGCGGCTTAAGGCATCGGCAACCACGTTTGCCTTTCTGGGATGGTAGTGAATCTCGATCTCATAGTCTTTGATCAGTTCTAGCCATCTCCGTTGCCGCATATTCAACTCCTTTTGAGTGAATATATCCTTAAAACTCTTGTGGTCGGTGTAGAGGTGCACTAAGTTCCTGAGTAAATAGTGCCTCCACATCTTCAAGGCCAATACCACAGCAGCAAGCTCAAGATCATGAGTCGGATAGTGCTGCTCGTGGTTACGAAGTTGACGTGAGCCATAGGTGACCACTCTACCTCCTTGCATCAATACACAGCCAAGCCCGATGCCAGACGCATCACAATATACATCGAAGGGCTTGGTTGTATCCGGTTGAGCTAACACCGGGGCTGTTGTAAGATGCTTCACTAATGCTTGGAAAGCTTCTTCACAAGCTGAGCTCCAAACATATTTGATCCCCTTATTCAATAGTTCAGTCATCGGCTTAGCAAGCTTGGAGATCTCCGATAATATCCTGCTAACCCGAGGAAACTCCTGACCTCGTGGACTGATGTGGTGGACTCCCATTTCAGCACTTGTTCGATTTTTTGGATCAACTGCAATGCCTTCTGTAGAAATAATGTGACCAAGAAATGGCACTTGGCTGATCCAAAACTCGCACTTGCTGCACTTGGCGTAAAGCTTATGGTCTCGCAATCGTTGAAGCACGATATGCAAGTGTTTGCCGTGTTCTTCTTCAGATTTGGAGTAAACCAAGATGTTGTCTATGAACAGTACCACAAACTTGTCCAACTCCGGCATGAACACAGAGTTCATGAGATACATGAAGTGTGCTGGGGCGTTGGTGAGACCAAAGGACATGACGAGGTATTCATACAACCAATATCTAGTCGAGAAGGCCGTCTTCAGAATATCTTCCGCTCGGATCTTGATTTGGTGATATCCGGAGCGAAGATCCATCTTTGAAAACACCCTTGCACCCACAAGTTGATCGAAGAGAATATCGATGCGGGGCAGTGGATATTTATTCTGGATGGTGACGGCGTTGAGAGGTCGGTAGTCCACACACAACGTCAAGGTTTCATCCTTCTTCTTCACAAACAGCGCCGAGCATACCCATGGAAAGGAACTCGGTCGAATGAAACCCTTCTTCATTAAGTCATTGAGCTGCTCCTTCAGTTCAGCCAGCTCATTTGGAGCCATCTTGTACGGTCTCCGTGAGATTGGTGTCGTCCCAGGTACAAGTTCAATCTTGAACTCAACATCTCTTTTGGGTGGCATGCCCGGAAGATCATCCGGAAAGACATCCGGGTATTCACGGACCACGTGAATATCCTCAAGTTTTATGGCTTCCGTGTTATATGTGGCTGGAGCTTCTTGAACCGAACGGTCAAGAATAAGAACATGTGGTTCATAAAGTGGAGAGTTTAGACGAACCACATGTGGAATGATGTCAAGAACAGCACCATGGCGATGTAGCCATGACATTCCTAAAATGACATCAAGTTTCTGACTCTCTAACATGATTAGAGAAGTCGGATATAGATTCCCACCCAACTGTAGTGGTGCTCTATAAACCATTCTATCAGCTGTTATTTTCCCACCCGGAGAACATATCAAGTATGAATTATTTGTGGGAATGATAGGAAGTTGGTATTTAATAACATAAGACTTACTTATGAAATTGTGGGTTAAAAGTTTATTTCGACCATCGTGGGTCGCAACGGGATATTAAGTGTGTTAGCATGCGTAATCCCTAACTATTGTACTGGACCCAAACATGCACTAGCTCGAAGTGATACATCGAATGCATAAACTTTTTGACTCCACTCGCTGTTTTACAACAGCCTCTGGATATCAAAAAGTGAAACTAAATGTTTTGGTGGAAGAACTTCAACATGGTGTTCTGTCCAGTTTCTGGTCCAACAGACCAGTTGGAAGAATTCAACTGTTTTGGCCACCTTGGAGGCAGAATCTGGACTAGAATTCAAAAACAAAGTTGTAGTAGACCCAACAAGGAATCCAGATTGTATTTATTTGCCTCAATGGCCTTCTTAGTTTGTGAGTTATGACTCCTACAAGTTGACAGAATTTTCTTAGGAATTTTGACAGTACCTCCTTTGCAAGTGGCTGTTTTATTCACAAAGTTCCAACTAATTCTGTCCTCAATCTTGGGAAATACTGAACTACAAAGTTGTAGTACATTTCCTATACTTTCCAAAGGTGTCTTACTTGACCCTTAGAAATTTTTCTACAGAAAGTTGTGGTCGAAATACAGAAAATTCCAGAGAGCATTTTGGCCTGCCCTGTTTCTTGACAGTACCTACTCATCTGAGATTTTCATCCATTTGGAGGGAGATTTTGTTCTGGATCTCTACAGAAAATTTGTAGAGGACTTCAAAACCTGTCCAGAATGATATCCCACACTTCCATTGGTCAACCAATCTTAAGTTATGCCCTGTTTAAGTTCATAAAAGTTTCTGCCGAAAACAGGGGAGGTTGTTCCAAAGTTTTTGAGAATGAATCTATACTCCCAATTGACTCTTAGTTCAATATGGAAGTTCAATAACCCCTAGATGGAATCCTAAGCTTCATTCTGACTCTTTTCTTTAGAAATATACTTTTATGCAGTCTCGGTACTACGTTTCCTCACCAAAGAAAAATCCTAAGCCGGTATTCCGGCATATACGTGTCAAATGGTGGAACTAAGAACGTCACTCACAAACGGTTTCGAAACGTCATGCACTAACGTGGTTAATGTACCTGCATAAGAACACACAATAATGGTGCACACAATGTTTTTTGGCATTTCAGGCAGTTCCATATTATAGTAAAAACATAGGGTCCGTATCATTGCCATACGGATCGTCCTTAAGTCAAGCCACGTCTCAAGGTACATGGTCGTGTTTTCAGACCACATGACAGGGAACCCTAGTAGAGAAACGGGTCGTCACGGTTGGGAATTTTATCAACCCAACGGATACCACCTACTGCCTCATGACCATTGAGGCACGTCGATGGCGAGCGCTGTGTATGGCCCTTTGAACATTGAACGTTGTCCCACCCGGTTTCTCCGAAGAACAACCGAGTGAATATCACATGTATGCCAGGATCATTTTCTCATACATGTGATGACAAATAGTGAAGCATCATTTATTACAAGCCAGGTGTCGAATATAAATATGTCTTACAATGCATACGTCTCGATGGACGATAATAAGTTCATAACATGTAAATAAAATAGCAGCGGAATATTATTCTTGTGGGCTTTGTCACAGGCGTTGCCCGGGGAAATCCATGAACCTAGAATCCTTCTTCGGGTACGAAGTCTTGGTCATTAAACACCACCTCATCCCCTTGACTTGAGCAGCAATTTAAACCAACAAATATGCAAGGTTGAGTACCGTGGGTACTCAGCAAGTGGGGGAAAGTTATGTCATGCATGGCTAGAGCAAGGAGAGGTCGAACTCATGGTTAAAGCACTACGCAATTAATACCTATTACTTTAGCTTATTAAGCACCTACATTACTACATAGGTGAAATGGTCCCAAACTCCCAACCCATCATCAAAATCAAGTAACCATAATCATCATATCCAATGTCAAGCTCCCCGCTTAACATCCTCAACTTCCAAATCCATCATCCTATAATCATGAATAAGTCCAAGCCGCTCTTGACCGTGAGCACGGCTGTCATGACAGTTTTGACTCTGTAGAGTTTGCACCACTGTACCCACATGTAGTGATTTCATCCCCCGTTGCCGGGTGGACTAAAAGAACCTCCATTATGCCAATGGCCACGAACCACATTCACACTTCCCAGGTGTGTAGCCAGGAGATCACTACGAAGGCTTTACAAAGGGATTCCCGACGAGCGTAGGCCCACTGAGGTTTCACCCCTAACAGCATACAGGAGGCTCCAACCCCGCTGCAGTGGCCCCCTCTTGAGCCTTGCGGTTCATATGGTAGTCCAGCTGACACCTACTCCCCGCACCATCCAACACACCCATACTACGCCGGGGATACACCTAATTAATTGGCCAAGCTGCCCCATCTCAGCATGTGGTTGGCATGGTAAAGCCAGGTTACATGCTCCATGAACCGGTCCTTAGGATCCAGGCAAGTACTAAACACAAACCCGAGTCTCGTGCATCCAGCACCAACCAAAACATCCAACTTGCCTTGATCCCTACCTCTTCATAACTCATAATATCTCATTCAAGAATAAGGTAAATAATTTGATGATCTCATATTCCCATTATCCCATTCTAAGCATGGCTAAGCATAAGCATATAACTAAATGACATGATAAAATAAATCCCAACCCAAGCATACAAGGAAACAAGGTAATGCAATTCTAGGGAAACTTCCTAGCATGGGTTTCATATTTCAATTGACAATGCAAATAATTCTATCTATACATCCTAGCATAGGATCAAAGTGGTCAAGGACACTTGCCTTCTTCCTGCTGCTCTGGGAATGGAAAGTCTTGGTCTTGGAAGGGAAGAACTTGCTCTGGGGCAAGTTCTACTCATGCCAACACACATAGCAAAAGAAAACAACAATCCATAAGACATAGTTCACACTTTCACTTCGTACAAACCACACTTTCACACCTATGAAAGTCATTCACATTTCTAAGGGTTGTGGTTACTCTATGTGTGTTGATTTTTGGCCTACATACACTTTTAAACATATGTATATTATTTCTAACTTTTGTATTCAGATTTCTGTTTGCACACTATATATAAATTTCCAATTTAAACAAATTCTTTAATACCCTCTTTAGCTATCAAGTTTGCATGGAAGGTAATTTCCAACTCCAAGTGGGTTTTCAGATCTTCTACCAAATCCTAAACTGAAGTCTTTGGATTTGAAGACTTCATTTATCATTTTCTAGTTATGCATTCCTATTTTTCTATATTTTCCAAATTTATTTTCTATGCCTAAAAGTGAGTTTTAATATTAAATAGTAGGGCATATCATCTAAAGAGAATAGGTTCTGATATAAAATATTAAATAATATATTTTGGATCTTCTCCTCTGATGTGAACTAATTTAAATTCATTTTTCCAATTTTCAGAATTATTTCCTAGCCTAAAATATGTTTCTATAACTAATAAATATGAACAATCAACTAGACAGATTCATTTCAGCTAAAAAAATCTATTTTTAACTCATTCTAAAGTTTTCCAAGTGCTAGGAGTGTTTAAATTTAAATTTACAATGTGTTTGTCTCACCCTTTTAAATTTAAATCTGAATTACATATCCAAATTTCTAAATTTAATGTCATATAGGGTTAAAAAGGTAAACTCACCTCACTACAGGGTCTATTATATTATTTCATAAATTTCCAGGGGTCTGACTACACATAACAGAGGGGTTTTCCTAATTTTAATTAAGTCCAGGGGCTAAAACTGATTTTTAAATGAATTTACACGAATTTCTGAAGTCCCAGGGGCTAGATCAGAAGTTTCTGGGGCTAGCTCGTGTTTTCCGAGATCCCCAGGGGGTAGCGCATAAGAATCCCAGCTTTTATAACGCGGGGCTGATGTGGACCGTCCGATTTAAAATAGACGGCTCAGATTAGATCGCCGAACCGGTACGCGCGGGTTTTGATTCTACCGTGCGATTTAAAATAGACGGAGCATAAGCGGCCACGTCGCTCTGACCGTGCGCGGGCGGCGCTGCCCGGCGGCGCGCGGCGGCGGGAGGCGGCGATCCGCCGGAAAACTTCGGATCTTCGTCTATTCTTCCTAAAACTGGGATTTCATGGCATAGATCGGTAGAGGGGAGGTCGGGGATCTCACCTCGGGGTTTTTCTTGAGCTCGGAGGTCCTGGAAGGCGGTCGGCGATGAGGTCCGAGATGGAATCGCTGCGGTGCTCGTCGGAGCTGTGCCTAGAGCGCAAACCACCGAGTTTTCTGCACCTGCGTGACTCCCCGAAGGCGGAGGAACACGATCATCACGTTAGATCGGAAAATCTGAGCAGAGATCGAGAGAAAACGGTGATTGGAGCTTCGGTTCTCACCGAGAGGAAAAACAGCCGATCGTGGGGGGGAAACGGGACGATGTCGGCGTTTACATAGACGGGGGAGGGCGGCGTGTCGGTTGTGATCGAGTCGGAGTCGTCCGGGACCAGAATTCGGCTGGGAAAGCGCGGTTAGTTGCGATCGGCCGGCGCGGAGGAGTCCGGGTAGTTGGCGCGAGCGGGAGGTCAGGGATGACACGCGGTTCCCCTGTGTCAGTGAGAGAGAGAGGGGAGCGCGCGGCTGCGGGCTGGCGCGGGGGCGGGTGGGCCGGCTGGTGGGTTTCGGCCCACTGGCCGGGGTTTTGTTTTTTTTCTTTTTCTTTTTCGTTTTCTTTTCTGTTTTGAGTTGGATTTGAATTCCAATTTAAATTTGGATTTTTGCACCACATGCAATACGTCCAAAAATTTTTAAATTCCCCTCTTAACAGGTTTTGGGGTGTTACAGCTCTACCCCCCTTGAAAGAAATCTCATCCTCGAGATTGGTGGTTCTAGGAAAACAATTCCGGAAACTGTGCCTTAAGCTCGTCTTCTCGCTCCCAGGTGGCTTCCTCTTCCGAGTGATGCTTCCACTGCACCTTGCACATCCGGATTCTTTTATTTCTTGTGAGGCGTTCCATTGTCTCCAAAATCTTGAATGGTTGCTCGGCATAAGACAGATCCTCAGCTACGTCAACCTCATTCATGGGTAACACCTCTTGAGCTGTGACACATGGAATACGTCATGCACATCTGATAGGCGAGCCGGTAGTTCTAGTTGATATGCCACTTTGCCTTTCCTCTCCAGAACTTTAAAGGGTCCGATGTATCGGGGTGATAACTTCCCTTTCACCTTGAACCGACGAAGTCCTCGGATAGGGGACACCTTGAGATAGACATAGTCTCCCACATTGAAAATGAGCTCTCTTATCCGTACATCGGCATAGCTCTTTTGTCGTGTTTGTGCTATCCTCAAGTTGTTGCGGATTTCCCTCACTTTCGCCTCAGCTTCTTGTAGTACCTCGGGCCCAAACACTTTACTTTCCCCCGTTTGGTTCCAAAATAGGGGAGTTCTGCACTTCCTCCCATACAAAGCTTCAAACGGTGACATCTTCATACTAGCCTGATAGCTGTTGTTATAGGAGAACTCGCATACGGTAAGTTCTTATCCCAACTCCGATTGTTTTTGAGTGCACGCGCTCTCAGCATATCCTCAAGTATCTGATTGGTTCTTTCCGTCTGCCCGTCAGTTTGGGGATGAGAGGCAGAACTAAAATTCAGATGAGTTCCCATGGTTTCATGCAACTTCTGCCAGAACCTTGAGGTGAACTGTGTCCCTCGATCTGACACTATCTTCTTTGGCACTCCATGGAAACACACGATCCTTGACATGTATAATTCTGCCAATTTGGATCCACTGTAGCTTTCTTTCACGGGGATGAAATGACTACCTTGGTTAGCCTGTCGATGATGACCCATATCGAATCATATCCTGATTGGGTCCTAGGCAATCCCACTATGAAATACATACTGATATCTTCCCATTTCCATTCAGGAACTTTGAGTGGTTGCAATAATCCCGCGGGTGGTTGATGTTCCGCTTTCACCAACTGACATGTGTCACATAGGGCAACATGTTCCACAACATCTCGCTTCATTCCATACCACCAATATCTGCTCTTGAGGTCATGATACATCTTAGTACTTCCAGGATGAATGGAATAGTCGGAATCATGAGCCTCCTTCAAAATCAATTCACGGATCTCCTTCACTTGAGGCACACAGATTCTTTTCCCGTGCCACACCGTACCATGTTCATCCTCTCTGAAACCAGGGGCTTTATTTTCCTTGATGAGTTCTCTAATCTCTTGTATCTTCTCGTCATTCTTATGACCATTTCGGATGTCTCTCTCTAATGTGGAGTCCACTTCCATGGTGATGGCCTCACCACTATTCACCAGGCATAGATTGAGTTTTATAACATCTTCGTTCAATTCTGTAGGCATGTCCTTCAAGCTCAATGACACGACCCCAACGGTCTTGTCGAGCCAGGATCACGCTGAGGGGTGCTGCGTTGCACAGCACCGTATAGCACACGTCAAAGGTACAAAGCGGAAGCGAAATTTTATTACATAAACAAGTTATGAACATGTTTACATCAAAATAAGGTCAGTCTACACTCGCGGGCATAGACTAAGCATCAAGTGCATGTTCAGCCCTTGAACGTGCCCTTGCTAGCACACACGCACACTAACTCTGAGGCGTGCACGACTCCCACTCGACGGGGTTCCCCTCCTGGGGTTCCGTCTCCTCCTCGGGAGTTACTTCCTCATAGAACCCTGCAAAAGCTTCAAACACAAGCAGTGAGCACGAAGGCTCATCAAGTCTGACCCGTCTCACCTAAACATGGAACTTCTACATGAGGGTGATGGGTACATGAGATAAAATCAATTGCAAAGGACTCGCCTAATTAGTAGAACCTTACTTTCAGTTTTAGCAGCAGGTTGTGGAGAACCTTACGCTAAGGCACATGAGAGAGCCGCAATCAAACAAGAAACACATTTCTCTCATGTACTTTGCCCAAAGTTGAAATGAACTTTAATTAGCTCTAAACTACAGCAAGTCATTAGCAATCAAGTCGACCTTTCAATCAGCACCATTTTAACATGTAACTAGCCTGTTCTTTCTACGTCACGGTACAGTGAACAAGTGGTACTCACTGACCGCGAGGGACGGCGATTATAATCGATTTACACCTGCAGGGTTACCCGAACACCCCGTCACGTACGCCCGTACTCGATGTTGCCTACAACAACCATCACGGACGGCGTACGCGACTACCTTTCACCCGTTAGCCAAATATTGAACCGGTCCCATCGTCCCGAGCAAGAGGTCTCTGCACGCGCATCTCAGTGCCGCCAGCCGATTTACACCTCAAGCTCTCAACCTACCCACTGAACGACGGGCAATGCCTCAATAACCAGCTACCCGAGTTACATCAGTTTCCCGGTTCCCATATAGCCGGTACTTCTTCGGTACTGTTCTAGCTTGTTCAACAGGCCCGCACACGGCTCGGTCCTCAATCGACACAAGCGGAGCTACAGCACACAGGCCCCAAAGTCCTGCTGCCCTTACCCTCCGCTTGGTCTCATTTTCTTGCCATGTGTTTCATGTGCTATCACTACCCGAGTCGAGTGCCTCTAGCCTATGCTCGCGAGTAGTTCCAACTACTCGACTTGTACCGAATCCTACACTATCTTAGCATTGCAGTAGCTAACGGGGTTTGCAATCCTAAACCCAACCCATGGTGTTCTTGGCTAAGCAATTGGGTTTCCAAACAAGACTCTAATGCAAAGAATAAAGTAAACAAGTATGTGCTCAAAACAATAAGATTTGTAAAAAGGTTAATGCAAACCGGAGCTTGCCTTGCTTCCCTTGGTCGTAGGCTAGCTGCTCCTCCGGAGTAACGAAGTCTAGGACTTCGGGTTCCTCCTCGACCTCAGCGACTACATGATATAAGACATAAAGGTATTAATTTGAATGCATTTATATTAAGTTTGAACTTGTGAAGCTTATAACCTTTGCTAGACAGACCTAATGACTGTGAAACTTTTATTGTGGCTTGGTTACAACCTAAACAGAGAATTGGTCAAGTTTTAGTTGCAGCAAAGCTCATTTGAGCCCCCCACAATTAATTATGTACTTGACCTTAATTAAAGGCTTTTAAGGTGTTCTAATAATTTTCATGAAACAAACTATGACTTTCTGAAAACTAGATCTTTAGAGGGTTCTAATGGAGTTGGTCTCACTTAATTTGAAGGTTCCTAGCTAAAGATATGAGCAAACCAATTTCAGAGAAATTTTGAAAATGTTTCTGGACATTTTCTATTTTCTCTGGAACAGTTTCACTAATCACACCATTAGGTGGATCAAATGAGCTTAAATGGATCTGAAATTTTTAGGGTAGTTCAGGGATATTTTGGTGAACATCCCAGCAAAATTTCAGGATTTTCCTCCAAATGATTCTCCAGTTAAAATTCCAAACAGTTTAAATTTTGAGGAATTAATTCTGGAGAATTAAGGAATTTCATGAAATGAAACTTGATTTGCTGGAAAGTACTCAGAGAGCTGAATCCAGCAAAATTTGGTTCACTCGATTTGGAGCTTTCTAGCCAAAGTTATGAGGATTTGAAGTTTGAAGGAAATCTGAAAATCGGGAAAAAGTTTAAATCTCGCGGGGGCCGGCGGGGACATGTGTCGAGCGCGGAGGTGTCCGGCACACCGGAGCTCACAGGGTATTTGCGCGCCAGCACAGCCGATCCCCGGCCACACCCGATCCCGATTTAAATTCTTCAGCTGCTGACACGTGGGCCAGCCGGCTTCGTCTTCCTCCCGCCGTTCTCTCGCGCCCGCGCCGCCGACCTCGCCGGAGCAGACTCGGGGCTCGCCGGCTCGCCGCTGCCGGACCTCCCATGGTCTGAAACTCGCCACCAGGGGGTTGTCGACGTCGAGGAACGCGTCGGTGGTGTCAGGTCGGGCTGGGGGTGACCGGAAATAGCTCGGCGACGTGCCGCGGCCTCGATTGAGGTTCGGCACCGTCGACCGTGGTTTCTAAACTCGCCAACACCTCGAACAAACGGCCTTATTGCATCAGCGTACCTCTAGGAAGCTCGACAAGGTGTCAAAAGGGTTCAGGGATGGCGGCAAGTTGGTCGGCACCGTGTGACCGATCGTGCCCGCCATGACCGCCCTCGATCGAGCTCGAAATTTGTCACTCCTAGACAGTTTCACGCTACGGATGCAGAAAAGAACTTGATCGCCGGTTAGTCCAGCGTCTATGTGCAAGATTTGATGACCTCCGAAAGATCATAGAGCGAGAATTTAAAAAAACCGTACCGGAAGCTCAGTTTAAGGTTGCCGGAGCAAAAACTGAGAATTCGCCGGCGAGAGTTCACGGCGTGGCTTGAGCTTCAGGTGGAAGCAACGTGGAGTTCGTGTGCTCCTGTTGCCGCCCTTGCTCGGCCGTGGAAGTGGTTGCAGTGTGCTGCCCGCGTGAGACCGATCGCCGTCCTTCAGCTAAACTGCGGCGGTCGTCGTTGATCACGGGAACAGGGGCCGAAACCCAGTGGTTCAGGCGTTGGGAGGGTGGTGCGCGACCTCAGGTGGCTGTCTAGCAGCTCAGGAACGAAGGAGGAGATGGTTTTGCTGGTTTTCCCGATTGAGCAGAGAGATGCGGCGAGAAACAATGCCGCTGCTCAGGTTTGCCCGCGAGAAGATAAAGCCGGCTGACTCCTGCTTAGTGGAGGCGGTGCCAGTCGCGTGGAGGCGCAAGCAAGCCGCCCTGGGCGCCAGCGCGCGGAGAGGGAAGCAGCTGGTGGCGCCGGTAGCTGCTCGGTGGCACAGCCGACAGCTGCTCGGTGGAATTTCCCACCGAGACTCTGACTTTGGGTGCAAGTTTCTCCTTCTTTCCTCTATGACATGTGGGTCCCACCCGGGGTTTTAACCTCTGAAATTTACTCCCAATCACTGTTGTAAACAGTGAGCCCCATAATACCCCTGGTGATTCAAATTATTCACCCCTGAGCCATTTGAATTGAATAGAATTCAAATTGGGTTTGGTTTGAGTGAATTTCAGCACAAGTTCAGTTTTGAATTCAAATAAAGTTTGAATTTTCCCCACTTAGCTCATGTCAAGATCAACTCCAAATGGAGTGAAAATTGGTGTGTGAGCTCACAAAAATGTGCTGAGTAGGAATATGCCTCCCACTTTTAAATTCATGGGATAAAAACAGTTTGAATTTGAATATGGTTTCAACTGCCCTCTTTCTAACTATACCCAAAATGACCTCAAAAAGGTTTGGAATTTGGGTGAAACTTGGCCTGGACATCCTTAGCAAAGTGTAGGAGTTTTCATATGTCCAGCCCCCTTATATCTCATGTGGGAAATACCACTTTGGCAATGTGTGAGTTTGTTCTCTAATGAGCATGTTGATAATTGTTACTTGCTCTTCATTTGTGTTCATCATCCTGCCTCAAATGAGGTGTGTGGTGTGGTGATGAACACTGCAAATGTGTGTCAAAAACTGAGGCCCTTACATTCCTCCCCCCTTAAAAGAATCTCGTCCCGAGATTATAAGGTGAAAATGTGAGAGAGGACGGTGGAAAATTACCGGATATGCGACGTGAAAAATTCGGGGTAATTAGTGCGAAGGAATTCTTCGCTCTCCTATGTCGCTTCGTCCATGGAGTGATTACTCCATAGAACCTTGTAGAACCACAACGTACGGTTGCGTGTGGTTCGGGCCTTTTCATCAATAATCTGCACCGGTTCCTCCTGATAGGTGAGATCCGGTTGCAGTTCTTCAATATCCTCCAGCTGAACGGTAGTTGATAGCTTAAGACACCTCCTCAGCTGGGAAATGTGAAAGACGTCGTGCACACCGGAAAGTGCTTCTGGTAATTTCAGCCGGTATGCCACTGATCCACATCTTTCGGTAATCTGAAATGGACAGATGAATCGGGGTGCCAACTTTCCTCTCACTCCAAATCTGTTTACGCCCTTCATTGGAGACACCCGTAGATATACGTGATCTCCAACTTCGAATTGTAATGGTCGCCTTCTCCGGTCCGCATATTGTTTCTGATGGGATTGAGCGGCTTTTAGGTTCGCTTGAATCAATCGAACCTTTTGTTCCGCATTGTTGACAAGGTCAACCCCGAAGGTAACCCTTTCACCAGATTCACACCAATTCAGTGGTGTGCGGCATTTCCGCCCGTATAGCGCCTCGTAAGGTGCCATCTTGATGCTGGCTTGGTACCCATTATTGTACGAGAACTCGGCTAACGGCAAGTGATCATCCCAATTCTTCCCGTGGTTGATAGCGCAAGCTCGTAGCATGTCTTCTAAGATTTGATTTACCCGCTCCGTTTGTCCATCCGTCTGAGGGTGGTAGGCTGAACTACGGATCAGCTTCGTCCCCAAGGCAGCGTGCAGCTGCTCCCAAAAACGGGACACAAATAAAGTGCCCCGATCCGATATGATGGTACGGGGTACGCCGTACAAGCATAGGATCCGTGAGATGTACAGTTCAGTGTACTTCTTGGCGTTGTAGTTGGTGTTGACCGGGATGAAATGGGCAACTTTGGTGAGCCGATCGACGATCACCACAACAGAATCATGTTTCCGCAAGGTGGTGGGTAAACCGACGATGAAGTCCATGCTCACGTCCTCCCACTTCCAGGCAGGAATGCCCAGTGGTTGCAGCAGTCCTGGTTTCCGCATATGATCTGCCTTCACCCTTCGACATGTATCACACTCTGACACGTATTTTGTAACTTCGCGCTTCATCCGTGTCCACCAACACTTCCTTCGGAGTTCTTGATACATCTTGTTGCTGCCGGGGTGAATAGAAAACTTTGATAAGTGAGCCTCATCAAAGATTTTCTTCCGTAATTCCGGGTTTCGGGGTACGACAATCCGGTCCTTGAACCATAGGACGCTGTCTCCGTCCTTCCGGAAACATTTCAACTCCCCACTGTCTACACGTCTCCGCAAATGTGACACGCCCTTGTCATTCTTCTGGGCTGCCGCTATCTCTTCACGGATGGTGGGGATTAAAGCTAGGTTGTAGAGAGCTCCATGTGGAATCACATGTAGTGGTGGTTCGCTCTCTTCCAACGGTGTGATGGTCAGATTATTGACGTGTGACTTGCGGCTCAGCGCATCTGCCACTACGTTTGCCTTGCCCGGATGATAATGGATTTCTATCAAGTAATCCTTTATCAGTTCTAACCATCTTCGTTGCCTCATGTTCAGCTTCTTCTGAGTGAATATGTACTTGAAGCTTTTGTGGTCGGTATATAAATGTACGAGGTTACCGAGTAGTTAGTGCCTCCACATTTTTAGTGCAAGTACCACGGCAGCGAGCTCCAAATCGTGAGTTGGATAATTTTGCTCATGGTTTCTAAGCTGCCGTGACCCATACGCGACCACTCTTCGGTCTTGCATCAGCACACATCCGAGCCCAATGCCGGATGCATCGCAGTACACATCGAACGGTTTTATTGTGTCTGGCTGCGCCAAAACCGGTGCTGATGTCAGGTGCTTGACTAAAGCCTTGATTGCTGCTTCACATGCTGGACTCCAAACATATTTGGTAGCCTTCTTCAGCAGCTCTGTCATTGGCTTGGCAATCTTTGAGAAGTTCGGAATGAACCTCCGATAATATCCCTCGATTCCGAGGAAACTCCGTACCTCGTGAACAGTTCTCGGGGATTTCCAATTCAGCACTTGAGTGATCTTGCTTGGGTCCACAGCGATACCCTCCGCTGAGATGATATGCCCGAGGATAGGCACTTGCAATATCCAAAACTCGCATTTGCAGAATTTTGCGTATAACTTGTGATCCCGCAGCCGTTGCAAGACTATACGCAGATGTTTCTGGTGATCTTCCTCCGTCTTGGAATATACCAGGATGTCGTCGATGAAGACCACGACAAACTTGTCCAGCTCCGGCATGAATACCGAGTTCATTAAGTACATGAAGTCAGCTGGAGCATTGGTGAGGCCGAAGGACATGACCAGGTACTCATAAAGTCCGTACCTCGTCGATAAAGCCGTCTTTGGAATGTCCTCAGCCCGCATCTCAATCTAATGGTACCCGGATCTTAAGTCTATCTGGAAAAAGATCGTTGCCTTGACCAACTGATCAAACAATACGTCGATCTGTGGTAACGGGTACTAGTTCTTGATTGTCACAATGTAAGCAGACGAGCACTACACAAAGTTGTAGTGTTTTGTGCTTCTCCTTTATAAACAATACTGAATAACCCTAAGGTAACGACCCAGTCGTATAAAACCTTTGCTCATAGGGTTATTCAGCAGTGTCTTCCATGCTTCTCCTCCATTGGGTGCCATTTTGTACGGCCTTCGTGAACTCAGTGGCGTTCCTGGTGCAAGTTCAATCTTGGACTCTGTGTCCTGTTCGGGCGGTATGCCCGGTAAACAATTGAAAAAAAACTCCTGAAATTTATGTACCACCGGACTGCCCTCTATCTAACAGTTTCCGAGTGGTTTAATATTGCAAACTGTTGCCGACTGACACCCAGGACTAATGTATGAAGACCGTGCCGAGGGGAGTTTGAGCTTAACGGTTTAAAACTGATGTTGTAACCCGTTTTGTGGTAATTAAACCACGACATCCCCAAAATAATGTCGATCTTCAGACCCCAAGAATAAGGAGGGTCGTGGGTTATAGTATAACCCGCAAACAAAGAGGTGCTCGGAAAACAACATCACTTCTTGTAATGCTGCCCCGGCGAAGATATGAGGTATTACCTCTTTGTAAAAGTGGTTTGGAGCTGATGTTGAGCCACAAAATATGGACTAACAAAGCTAGGTGTGGCACCTAAGTCCAAGAGAATTAATACCGGTAGCCGATTCAGAGAACCATCTCTGCTAACATGGCTTCTCATTCTGGAACATCATCACTCACTGTGTAGTGAATGTTGCCCCTTGTCTGCCCTCTTTTCTGCAGATATAGTTACGGATCTGATCATTGAAAGTATAATGATCGGCAACCTTGAATTTCCTACATACAATACCTAGCATAAAGGCCCATCCGACCATAAGTAGAGCACGGATGTCTCTCCGGCTCTTCTCTAACTTGTGGTTGGAGCTAGATACACATAGCTGCAGCGATGGAGTACAAACAACCATCTGATGCTGCCGCTCTGGAGGTGGTGTAAGTTGTAGTACTTGACCAGCAATCAACCTCTACGGAGTTAATCGTACAGGGGCCTCCATTTCACTGAATGGCGTTCGAAACACCAACAGGTGCTTTTGGGGCACATAACTTGTACTAGCCTGCACGATATCACTCTTTTTCCTCCTTTGTACAGAACAGACCTTGATGCACTAAATCTAGACTTCGATCCAGTTAGAAGCATTTTCATTACTCAAGTACCAAAGTTAACGTTAACTCCAATATCATTCCAACGAGTACTCACATGTTTCTATATCACTTCTGGATCAGGAGTTATGATTTTTCAAAGTTGACGGAATTCCTGGATAAAATTTGCCAGCATCTCCTTTGTATGTGGCTGGTTTTATCACAGTTGTATATGCAGATACAATAGGAATCTGAACAAACTATGAATTACAATAATGTTGCTTATCTCATAACCTTTCTAACGGTGTGACATATGACCCTTGAGGATTTTTCTACAGAATGTTATAAGTGTTTTACAGAAACATCCAGGGAGATTTGCATCTGTCCTGTTTTCTGAACAATTTGCATTCAACTGGACATTCAACCAATTTGGCGTGTGATGTTGCTCTGGAGTTCTAAAAAGAAGTTGTAGAGCAATTAAAAACCTTTCCAGAACTGTATCATACACCTTTATTGGGTCAATCTTTTCAGAGTTATGCTCTATTTACAGAGAGTTTACAGAGAGTCTTTACTCTGTCCTGTCTTCTGGACAGTTTCAACTCTACTGCATTTTTCGAGTGGTTAAGGGATGAAACACCTCTGGACCTCAACAGAAAAGTTGTGAAGCTCTTCCAAAGCTTTCCAGAAATGTATCATATGACCCCAACCTCGAAAGAACTCAACCTCTAACCTCTGATCAACTTCAGCCTTGATTCAGCTGAAAACAGAGTGCTCTGTCCTTAACAACCTATAAGTTGAAAACTTGTTAACTTTGAATATCTTGTTCAAGGGAAGGAGTTACATCAAGTTTTACTACTTTGGATCAAAACCTTCAAGTTTTTAAATGAAGCTGTTCATTTAATGGGGTGTGACATCGATGCGTCACCAGATTATGTCGGTACTACGTCCTCACAAAGAAAAAACCTATACCGGAATTAGCCGGCTTCGTTATTTCAGTGGCACTAAACGTCACTCGCACACGGATGCTACACGTCTACCGTTTCGTGGTCAGACTACCTGCAGAAACTCAAACAATCATCAGACTCGGCTGCACAACGAGCCCGGAATCCATACAGTTAGTACACCCGGCCGTCATCACTCGCCCGGATGTTCTCAAGCCAAACACGCCTTGAGTTACGTGTTCACGTTTCAGACCACGTGACGGGGTCTCCAAAGTTGCGCCACGCACTCCAGGGACAGACGTTGCTCGAATACCCCAAACGACATGAAGAGTCATAGGGGATATAAAAGCGAGTCGGGTTACCTGCCACCCGTGGGGCTCCACCCTTCAGCTTGTGCGCACTGGTGGACAGCGCTTACGTGCACCCCCCAAGACATGAACGTCCCGAGATGCACGATTTTCCGACATAACAAATAGGTTAATATACCACTTTCTATATGCTAATAACATCCTTATACGGGCTACTAACTCGTTCCTCACTGGATTTTTGAAAAAGAAGACATTTGTACTGTGTTAAACCTCAAGCGAGCTCTGATACCAACGCTGACACGACCCCAACGGTCTTGTCGAGCCAGGATCACGCTGAGGGGTGCTGCGTTGCACAGCACCGTATAACACACATCAAAGATACAAAATGGAAGCGAAATTTTATTACATAAACAAGTTATGAACATGTTTACATCAAAATAAGTTCAGTCTACACTCGCGGGCGTAGACTAAGCATCAAGTGCATGTTCAGCCCTTGAACGTGCCCTTGCTAGCACACACGCACACTAACTCTGCGGCGTGCACGACTCCCACTCGATGGGGTTCTCCTCCTGGGGTTCCGTCTCCTCCTCGGGAGTTACTTCCTCATAGAACCCTGCAAAAGCTTCAAACACAAGCAGTGAGCACGAAGGCTCAGCAAGTCTGACCCGTATCACCTAAACATGGAACTTCTACACGAGGGTGATGGGTACATGAGATAAAATCATTTGCATAGGACTCGCCTAATTAGTAGAACCTTACTTTCAGTTTTAGCAGCAGGTTGTGGAGAACCTTACGGTAAGGCACATGAGAGAGCCGCAATCAAACAAGAAACGCATTTCTCTCATGTACTTTGCCCAAAGTTGAAATTAACTTTATTTAGCTCTAAACTACAGCAAGTCATTAGCAATCAAGTCCACCTTTCAATCAGCACCATTTTAACATGTAACTAGCCTGTTCTTTCTACGTCACGGTACAGTGAACAAGTGGTACTCACTGACCGCGAGGGACGGTGATTATAATCGATTTACACCTGCAGGGTTACCCGAACAACCCGTCACGTACGTCCGTACTCGATGTTGCCTACAACAACCATCACAGACGCCGTACGTGACTACCTTTCACCCGTTAGCCAAATATTGAACCGGTCCCATCGTCCCGAGCAAGAGGTCTCTGCACGCGCATCTCAGTGCCGCCAGCCGATTTACACCTCAAACTCTCAACCTACCCTCTGAACGACGGGCAATGCCTCAATAACCAGCTACCCGAGTTACATCAGTTCCCCGGTTCCCATATAGCCGGTAGGTCTAAGGTACTGTTCTAGCTTGTTCAACAGGCCCGCACACGGCTCGGTCCTCAATCGACACAAGCGGAGCTACAGCACATAGGCCCCAAAGTCCTGCTGCCCTTACCCTCCGCTTGGTCTCATTTTCTTGCCATGTGTTTCATGTGCTATCACTACCCGAGTCGAGTGCCTCTAGCCTATGCTCGCGAGTAGTTCCAACTACTCGACTTGTACTGAATCCTACACTATCTTAGCATTGCAGTAGCTAACGGGGTTTGCAATCCTAAACCCAACCCGTGGTGTTCTTGGCTATGCAATTGGGTTTCCAAACAAGACTCTAATGCAAAGAAAAATGTAAACAAGTATGTGCTCAAAACAATAAAATTTGTAAAAAGGTTAATGCAAACCGGAGCTTGCCTTGCTGCCCTCGGTCGTAGGCTAGCTGCTCCTCCGGAGTAACGAAGTCTAGAACTTCGGGTTCCTCCTCGACCTTAGCGACTACATGATATAAGACATACATGTATTAATTTGAATGCATTTATATTAAGTTTGAACTTGTGAAGCTCATAACCTTTGCTAGACAGACCTAATGACTGTGAAACTTTTATTGTGGCTTGGTTACAACCTAAACAGAGAATTGGTCAAGTTTTAGTTGCAGCAAAGCTCATTTGAGCCCTCCACAATTAATTATGTACTTGACCTTAATTAAACGCTTTTAAGGTGTTCTAAAGATTTTCATGAAACAAACTATGACTTTCTGAAAACTAGATTTTTAGAGGGTTATAATGGAGTTGGTCTCACTTAATTTGAAGGTTCCTAGCTAAAGATATGAGCAAACCAATTTCAGAGAAATTTTGAAAATGTTTCTGGACATTTTCTATTTTCTCTGGAACAGTTTCACTAATCACACCATTAGGTGGATCAAATGAGCTTAAATGGATCTGAAATTTTTAGGGTAGTTCAGGGATATTTTGGTGAACATCCCAGAAAAATTTCAGGATTTCCCTCCAAAGGATTCTCCAGTTAAAATTCCAAACAGTTTAAACTTTGAGGAATTAATTGTGGAGAATTAAGGAATTTCATGAAGTGAAACTTGATTTGCTGGAAATTACTCAGAGAGCTGAATCCAGAAAAATTTGGTTCACTCGATTTGGAGCTTTCTAGCCAAAGTTATGAGGATTTTAAGTTTGAAGGAAATCTGAAAATCGGGAAAAAGTTTAAATCTCGCGGGGGCCCGCGGGGACATGTGTCGAGCGCAGAGGTGTCCGGCACACCGGAGCTCACAGGGTATTTGCGCGCCAGCACAGCCGATCCCCGGCCACACCCGATCCCGATTTAATTTCTTCAGCCGCTGACACGTGGGCCAGCCGGCTTCGTCTTCCTCCCGCCGTTCTCTCGCGCCGGCGCCGCCGACCTCGCCGGAGCAGACTCGGGGCTCGCCGGCTCGCCGCTGCCGGACCTCCCATGGTCTGAAACTCGCCGCCAGAGGGTTGTCGACGTCGAGGAACGCGTCGGTGGTGTCAGGTCGGGTTGGGGGTGACCGGAAATAGCTCGGCGACGTGCCGCGGCCTCGATTGAGGTTCGGCACCGTCGACCGTGGTTTCTAAACCCACCAACACCTCGAATAAACGGCCTTATTGCATCAGCGTACCTCTAGGAAGCTCGACAAGGTGTCAAAAGGGTTCAGGGATGGCGGCAAGTTGGTCGGCACCGTGTGACCGATCGTGCCCGCCATGACCGCCCTCGATCGAGCTCGAAATTCGTCACTCCTAGACAGTTTCACACTACGGATGCAGAAAAGAACTTGATCGCCAGTTAGTCCAGCGTCTATGTGCAAGATTTGATGACCTCTGAAAGATAATAGAGCGAGAATTTAAAGAAACCGTACAGGAAGCTCAGTTTAAGGTTGCCGGAGCAAAAACTGAGAATTCGCCAGCGAGAGTTCACGGCGTGGCTTGAGCTTCAGGTGGAAGCAACGTGGAGTTCGTGCGCTCCTGTTGCCGCCCTTGCTCGGCCGTGGAAGTGGTTGCAGTGTGCTGCCCGCGTGAGACCGATCGCCGTCCTTCAGCTAAACTGCGGCGGTCGTCGTTGATCACGGGAACAGGGGCCGAAACCCGGTGGTTCAGGCGTTGGGAGGGTGGTGCGCGACCTCAGGTGGCTGTCTAGCAGCTCAGGAACGAAGGAGGAGATGGTTTTGCTGGTTTTCCCGATTGAGCAGAGAGATGCGGCGAGAAACAATGCCGCTGCTCGGGTTTGCCCGCGAGAAGATAAAGCCGGCCGACTCCTTCTTAGTGGAGGCGGTGCCGGTCGCGTGGAGGCGCGAGCAAGCCGCCCTGGGCGCCAGCCCGCGGAGAGGGAAGCAGCTGGTGGCGCCGGTAGCTGCTCGGTGGCACGACTGACAGCTGCTCGGTGGAATTTCCCACCGAGACTCTGACTTTGGGTGCAAGTTTCTCCTTCTTCCCTCTATGACATGTGGGTCCCACCCGGGGTTTTAACCTCTGAAATTTACTCCCAATCACTGTTGTAAACAGTGAGCCCCATAATACCCCTGGTGATTCAAATTATTCATCCCTGAGCCATTTGAATTGAATAGAATTCAAATTGGGTTTGGTTTGAGTGAATTTCAGCACAAGTTCAGTTTTGAATTCAAATAAAGTTTGAATTTTCCCCACTTAGCTCATGTCAAGACCAACTCCAAATGGAGTGAAAATTGGTGTGTGAGCTCACAAAAATGTGCTGAGTAGGAATATGCCTCCCACTTTTAAATTCATGGGATAAAAACAGTTTGAATTTGAATATGGTTTCAACTGCCCTCTTTCTAACTATACCCAAAATGACCTCAAAAAGGTTTGGAATTTGGGTGAAACTTGGCCTGGACATCCTTAGCAAAGTGTAGGAGTTTTCATATGTCCAACCCCCTTATATCTCATGTGGGAAATACCACTTTGGCAATGTGTGAGTTTGTTCTCTAATGAGCATTTTAATAATTGTTACTTGCTCTTCATTTGTGTTCATCATCCTGCCTCAAATGAGGTGTGTGGTGTGGTGATGAACACTGCAAATGTGTGTCAAAAACTGAGGCCCTTACACTCAACCTATTGACCTGCACTTTGCGTCTTAGAGCATCCGCCACGACGTTCACTTTCCCAGGATGATAGTTGATGCCCACATCAAAGTCGTTGATTAGCTCTAACCATCTCCTTTTTCTGAGGTTGAGATCTGGCTATGTGAAAATGTACTTCAAGCTCTTATGATCCGTATATATCTCTGTCCTCTTCCCCATCAAGTAGTGCCACCAAATTTTCAACGCGTGTACCACTGCGGCTAGTTCGAGGTCATGTGTAGGATAGTTCTTCTCGTGTTTCCGGAGCTGCCGGGACGCATAAGCCACAACATGCCCCTCTTGCATGAGAACACATCCCAACCCGTTTCCAGAGGCATCGCAGTATACCGAAAAGTTCTTCTGCATATCTGGCATAACTAGCACTTGGGCTGTTGTCAATCTTTTCTTTAGCTCTTGAAAACTCGTCTCGCACTGTGGCGTCCATGTGAATGTGATTCCTTTCTCCAACAGTTTGGTGAGGTGTCTCGAGATCTTGGAGAATCACTCAATAAACCGTTGATAATACCCAGCCAATCTTAAGAAGATTCGAACTTCCCCGACATTCTTAGGGGTCTTCCACTTCTGTACATCCTCGATCTTGGCGGGATCTATGGAGATTCCACCCTCCGAGATTATATGTCCTAAAAAGGGAACTCTCTTCAGCCAAAACTCACACTTGCTCAACTTGGCATATAGTTGGTGTTCTCTCAGCTTCTGCAACACCAACCTTAGATGTTTCTCATATTCTTCTTCATCTTTGGAGAAGACGAGAATGTCATCTATGAAAACCACCACAAATTTGTCTATATATTCCATGAATACCTTGTTCATGAGATACATGAAGTATGCCGGGGCATTAGTTAGCCCGAAAGGCATGACGGTGTATTCATACAGTCCGTACCGAGATACGAAAGCTGTCTTGAGAATATAGGTTTGCCTTATCTTAAGTTGGTGGTATCCCGACCTGAGATCAATTTTCGAGAACACACAAGCTCTCCTCAACTGATCAAACAAGTTTTTAATGCGGGGTAATGGGTACTTGTTCTTGATGGTTACTTCATTCAAGGCACGGTAGTCTACGCATAACCTTTGGGTTCCGTCCTTCTTGGGCACAAATATCACTGGAGCTCCCCATGGTGAGGAACTAGGACGAATGTACCCCTTCCCTGTCAATTCTCTTAAATGATCCTTGAGTTCTCCCAGCTGCTTGGAGTCCATCCGATAAGGTCTCTTGTATATCGGAGCTGTTCTAGGCACTAGCTCAATTACGAATTCCACTTCACGATCAGGAGGCATACCTGGCAACTCCTCCGGAAAAACGTCTGGATATTCTCTGATAATCCTGATCTCCTCCACTTTCACCTCAACTTGATTTAATTTAATGTCCCTCCTAGGCTCTTGTATTGTTATGAACTTTACTCTTGTGCCACTAGCGTGAGTTAGTTCCACCGTTCTGGTCGAACAATGGATGATTCCCTTATGTTTGGTCAACCAATCCATGCCCAAAATAATATCTATCCCTTATGAATCTATCACTATGAGGTTGGCAGTAAATATTACCCCATTAATGTCTAGATTCACCTTAGGACACACTTGACTTGTCCTTATTTCTCCACCTGGAGAGTTTACTGCTAGCATATGGTTCATTTGTGTTGTTGCTAGATCGTGCTTCTTAACAAACCCTTGGGCAATGAACGAGTGGGTAGCACCAGAATCGAACAACAGTGTTGCAATGTGTAAATTGGCAGGAAACTTACCAACTACCACGTCGGGTGCCTCTTGCGCTTCCTCCATGGTCACGTGGTTCACCCGTCCTCGCATCACATTCTGTTGTTGCGGCTGCACAGGCTTCTTCTTTGGGCACTTATGGGCGTAGTGCCCCACTTCACCACAGTTAAAGCATTGCACCCCAACCTTAGGTGCCTGGCCTTTGTTGTCTTGGGGTTAGTTTGGGGGTCCTTGTACTGCTGGTCGAGGTTGATATGTTGGGCGAGGCTGCTGTACAAACTGACGTTGTGGCTGTGTTGATGCTGACGGAGGCCTGAAGTTTGGGTTGTACCTTCTTGGTGCGGAGTAGGGTACCGCAGCACGGCTCGTCTGCCCTGCGGGTTGCTGCATCAGACGTCGGCGGGTGTTGCTACCCGAGGCTTGGTGTGACCATCCTGCCTTCCTCTTGTTTTCATTTTCCAAGGCCTTCAGCTTCCTTTCTACAACAAATGCTCTGTCCACCATCTTTTGGAAGCTTTCATACTCGTTGGAGGACATTGCACACTGCATTTCTTCTGTAAGTCCTTCCACAAAGCAGTCCTGTTTCTGCTCATCAGTCTCTATGTCCCGTGGTGCATAACGGGATAGTTGGGTGAATTTAGTGAGGTATTTCCTCACCGTCATGTTTCCTTGCTGCAGCCCCAAGAACTCCTTTCTCTTGTTTTTAAGTTCACCCCTTGGGATGTAATGGTTGCGGAAGCTACGCTTGAACTCTTCCCATGTGATGTTCTCAGGGTCATGATGGGCGGCCACGTAAGCGGTCCACCAATCAGCAGCAGGTCCATGCAGTTGGTGAGAGGCAAACAGCACCCTCTCATACCTTTGGCATCGTATGATCCTCATCTTGCTCTCAATGGTCTTTAACCAATCATCTGCCTCCAGAGGTTCAGCAGCACTTGCAAACTTTGGAGGTTGAGTCCCTAGAAACTCACTCAACCTTGGTTGGCGTGGTGCAGCTTGTGGAGGTGGAGCTTGGTGTAAGTTGGCCACCACTTGAGTTAGATTCTGGATGAGCTGATTCTGATTTTCAAGCATTTGGTGGATGGGATCCACTCCTTCACGGTGACCACCCCTGTCTTGTCCTCCAGAGAGATGAGGGTTACTGGCCTCATCGTTGTTGTTGGCGGAGTTGGCACCACGACCCTTTCCTCTTCCGGCCATCTATCATGATTAACCAGATGTTAATTTAAAGCATTACGTATTAACTTACCAGTTTTTGCTTGTTTAAACTTTAAGATTTTGAGAACTTATTTTAATTATATTTTCTGAGGATTTCATGTCTTACGCGAACATAAATGCACTCTTAACTCATATGGGCTCACACACCAAAGCAAAACAACCTGAAGACGAGGTTGTGGGCAAACGCCCATGACTTCCACAACTCACGTCACACACCAAGCATTAACACACCATTAACTAAGGTAACGACTCGACTACTCGACATCCTGCTAAACTAAGGAAAGGATTCTACACTACTCGTATCACTGAGCTGGCTCCTCGGGATCTTCCTCGTTATTGCGGCTGTCCTCTGACTCCGCTTTGGGTGGGGAAGCTGCTGATGGAGAAGTGCGGCGACGCCTGCTCGCCCGATGATCTGGGGAGTCAGGAGTCCATGTGTCATTCATGGTGACACACAGTTCATTCCCATCCCCTCTTTCTCTCGCCCTCAAGCTGGCTCGAAGCAACGCCTCAGTCTCCTTTAGGGTGTCACGTACATCCTGAAGCTCCTGTTGACACTCCTGCAGTCGAGTGCTGAGCATAGCAGCATCCTCCAAGCACAAGTCCATGTGCTCATGGGAAGTCACCTGCTGCACTGGCGGGTACTTGTACTCCGTTGTACCACTCTCACGCTGGAGGACATACATGTGCTCAGTCGTGTCCAGGTGGCGACGGTAGATGTGACTCTAGCAGGTGATGGCCTCCCAGGTGACATCCTTCTCCGCATCGACCTGTGTCGCTCGACAAGTTGGAGAGCGGTGGATCTTAAGCAGCTGATTTTCATGGATAATCCTCATTTATGAACTCCATTCTTCCCACTTCTCATGGATGGTCCGGGTGGAGCTGTAGTGTATGATTAGCTTGCCTGTATTGCCGGCGGCTTGGAGCATGCGTCAAAGACGGCGCAATAAGCCTCCTACTGCCAATCCGTAGGAGAGGTACGTCACCTGACGGTTCTCCTCTCTCAGGGCAAGGGCAACTACGGGAACTCTCCCTCCGGTGGACTTGCGAGCGGTGCGGATCATGCGAACCATCTAAAACATAAAGCATTTAAACTTAATTTAGATAAGATTTTTAAACAAAAATCCTATTTTGAATAAAAGTTGGGTAAGATGAATAAAGTGACCCCATTAAATAACACTTTTCAACTCACACCTTTGTAAAAATAGTTTTTAAGAAAATAGGGTCCTTAAATATGTCCATTTCTACCTAGGTCCACGTTCCTACGGGCAACCTTGGCTCTGATACCACTTCTGTCACACCCGGTTTCTCCGAAGAACAACCGAGTGAATATCACATGTATGCCAGGATCATTTTCTCATACATGTGATGACAAATAGTGAAGCATCATTTATTACAAGCCAGGTGTCGAATATAAATATGTCTTACAACGCATACGTCTCGATGGACGATAATAAGTTCATAACATGTAAATAAAATAGCAGCGGAATATTATTCTTGTGGGCTCCGTCACAGGCATTGCCCGGGGGACTCCATGAACCAAGAATCCTTCTTCGGGTACGATGTCTTGGTCATTAAACACCACCTCATCCCCTTGACCTGAGCAGCAATTTAAACCAACAAATATGCAAGGTTGAGTACCGTGGGTACTCAGCAAGTGGGGGAAAGTTATGTCATGCATGGCTAGAGCAAGGAGAGGTTGAACTCATGGTTAAAGCACTACGTAATTAATACCTATTACCTTAGCTTATTAAGCACCTACATTACTACACAGGTGAAATGGTCCCAAACTCCCAACCCATCATCAAAATCATGTAACCATAATCATCATATCCAATGTCAAGCTCCCCGCTTAACATCCTCAACTTCCAAATCCATCATCCTCTAATCATGAATAAGTCCAAGCCGCTCTTGACTGTGAGCACGGCTGTCATGACAGTTTTGACTCTACAGAGTTTGCACCACTGTACCCACATGTAGTGATTTCATCCCCCGTTGCCGGGTGGACTAAAAGAACCTCCATTATGCCAGTGGCCACGAACCACATTCACACTTCCCAGGTGTGTAGCCAGGAGATCACTACGAAGCCTTTACAAAGAGATTCTCGACGAGCGTGGGCCCACTGAGGTTTAACCCATAACAACATACAAGAGGCTCCAACCCCGCTGCAGTGGCCCCCTCTTGAGCCTTGCGGTTTATATGGTAGTCCAGCTGACACCTACTCCCCGCACCATCCAACACACCCATACTACGCCGGGGATACACCTAATTAATTGGCCAAGCTGCCCCATCTCAGCATGTGGTTGGCACGGTAAAGCCAGGTTACATGCTCCATGAACCGGTCCTTAGGATCCAGGCAAGTACTAAATACAAACCCGAGTCTCGTGCATCCAGCACCAACCAAAACATCCAACTTGCCTTGATCCCTACCTCTACATAACTCATAATATCTCATTCAAGAATAAGGTAAATAATTTGATGATCTCATATTTCCATTATCCCATTCTAAGCATGGCTAAGAATAAGCATATAAATAAATGACATGATAAAATAAATCCCAACCCAAGCATACAAGGAAACAAGGTAATGCAATTCTAGGGAAACTTCCTAGCATGGGTTTCATATTTCAATTGACAATGCAAATAATTCTATCTATACATCCTAGCATAGGATCAAAGTGGTCAAGGACACTTGCCTTCTTCCTGCTGCTCTGAGAATGGAAAGTCTTGGTCTTGGAAGGGAAGAACTTGCTCTGGGGCAGGTTCTACACATGCCAACACAACATAGCAAAAGAAAACAACAATCCATAAGACATAGTTCACACTTTCACTTCATACAAACCACACTTTCACACCTATGAAAGTCATTCACATTTCTAAGGGTTGTGGTTACTCTATGTGTGTTGATTTTTGGCCTACATGCACTTTTAAACATATGTATATTATTTCTAACTTTTGTATTCAGATTTTTGTTTGCACACTATATATGAATTTCTAATTTAAACAAATTCTTTAATACCCTCTTTAGCTATCAAGTTTGCATGGAAGGTAATTTCCTACTCCAAATGGGTTTTCAGATCTTCTACCAAATCCTAAACTGAAGTCTTTGGATTTGAAGACTTCATTTATCATTTTCTAGTTATGTATTCCTATTTTCCTATATTTTCCAGATTTATTTTCTATGCCTAAAAGTGAGTTTTAATATTAAATAGTAGGACTTATCATCTAAACAGAATAGGTTCTGATCTAAAATATTAAATAATATATTTTGGAACTTCTCCTCTGATGTGAACTAATTTAAATTTATTTTTCCAATTTTCAGAATTATTTCCTAGCCTAAAATATGTTTCTATAACTAACAAATATGAACAATGAACTAGACAGATTCATTTCAGCTAAAAAAATCTATTTTTAACTCATTCTAAAGTTTTCCAAGTGCTAGGAGTGTTTAAATTTAAATTTACAATGTGTTTGTCTCACCCTTTTAAATTTAAATCTGAATTACATATCCAAATTTCTAAATTTAATGTCATTTAGGGTTAAAAAGGTAAACTCACCTCACTACAGGGTCTATTATATTATTTCATAAATTTCCAGGGGTCTAACTACACATAACAGAGGGGTTTCCTAATTTTTATTAAGTCCAGGGGCTAAAACTGATTTTTAAATGAATTTACACGAATTTCTGAAGTACCAGGGGGCTAGATCAGAAGTTTCCGGGGCTAGCTCGTGTTTTCCGAGATCCCCAGGGGATAGCGCGTAAGAATCCCGGCTTTTATAACGCGGGGCTGATGTGGACCGTCCGACTTAAAATAGACGGCTCAGATTAGATCGCCGAACCGGTACGCGCGGGTTTTGATTCTACCGTGCGATTTAAAATAGACGGCGCATAAGCGGCCACGTCGCTCTGACCGTGCGCGGGCGGCGCTGCCCGGCGGCGCGCGGCGACGGGAGGCGGTGATCTCGCCGGGAAACTTCGGATCTTCGTCTATTCTTCCTAAAACTGGGATTTCATGGCATAGATCGGTAGAGGGGAGGTCGGGGATCTCACCTCGGGGTTTTTCTTGAGCTCGGAGGTCCTGGAAGGCGGTCGGCGACGAGGTCCGAGATGGAATCGCTGCGGTGCTCGTCGGAGCTGTGCCTAGAGCGCAAACCACCGAGTTTTCTGCACCTGCGTGACTCCCCGGAGGCGGTGGAACACGATCGTCTTGTTAGATCGGAAAATCTGAGCAGAGATCGAGAGAAAACGGTGATCGGAGCTTCGATTCTCACCGGGAGGAAAAACAGCCGATCGTGGGGGGAAAGCGGGACGATGCCGGTGTTTATATAGATGGGGGAGGGCGGCGTGTCGGTTGTGATCGAGTCGGAGTCGTCCGGGACCAGAATTC
This sequence comes from Neostapfia colusana, assembly GCA_030760725.1. Lineage (NCBI taxonomy): Eukaryota > Viridiplantae > Streptophyta > Magnoliopsida > Poales > Poaceae > Neostapfia > Neostapfia colusana. The sequence continues at coordinate 28,353,163 of JASWHV010000011.1, forward strand.
GGCTGGGAAAGCGCGGTTTTCCGGGTTAGTTGCGATCGGCCGCGCGCGGAGGAGTCCGGGTAGTTGGCGCGAGCGGGAGGTCAGGGATGACATGCGGGTCCCGTGTGTCAGTGAGAGAGAGAGGGGAGCGCGCGGCTGCAGGCTGGCGCGGGGGCGGGTGGGCCGGCTGGTGGGTTTCGGCCCACTAGCCGGGGTTTTGTTTTTTTCTTTTTCTTTTTTGTTTTCTTTTCTGTTTTGAGTTGAATTTGAATTCCAATTTAAATTTGAATTTTTGCACCACATGCAATACGTCTAAAAAATTTTCAATTCCCCTCTTAACAGGTTTTTGGGTGTTACAAACGTTCAAGAGTTGCATACTATCGTGTTGCTTATCACACGATGGGGTATTCTCACTTTTGCCTAAAGCACGCTGGAGATCAGCGATTTCACATGCTCTCAGAACCATGAAGAGGTTTAGAGACTCATATTCACTACCGTGCCAAGCCACGGTATATCCTTCCATACAATTGCTCGTATGGCGAGCTACCGCAATTGATCCGCCTGCGGTGGCGTACCTTACCTCTTACCTGACGTCGGAGCGTCGTTACAGAATGTATAACAAATATGTTAGCATTTCCACCTTAGTAACTACTACTATCATTGACCTTATGTGGGCATAACGACTAATCCTCACTCGACTACTACTAAGTTTTCAAAATAGGCTCTTTTCGAGCGTGCTATTCCCAATGCGGCTCTGATACCATGTCTGTGGGGACCACCCCGTGGTTCACCCACTCCAGGATCGCAGAGGGAGGTGCCGTGCGATGCGGCACCCAACAGCACACACGAAAAGAATTAAGAACAACATACAAACTTTTATTTGATATAAAACAGCAGAAGTCTTTGACAAAAACTTAATTAACAGCGGAAGTATTAATACATAGGTAGCCTCTCATCCTAACTATGCAAAAGTGCAGCCGTCCAGCCCGGGGACGCTGCACACTAGCAACATGGAACCGAAGAATCACGGTGGCGTGCAGGGCTCCGGCTCGGCTGTGGTGGACCGGAATCCGCTCATCCAGGATCGCAGAGGGTGGTGCCGCACGATGCGATACCCGACAACACACATCATAAGGATACATTGTATTACATAGAGAACCAACTGAAATGTACAAAGTAGTACACTACTCCAGTTACAAACTATTGTTTATATTACACAGCGGAAGCTAAATTTGTACAACTCACGCCCGTCTACCTAGCAAAAGTTGGTTGCCCTGCCCTAAGGCAACTCACACTAGCTTCACTCCTCAGCTCAGCGCGGCGTGTACGGCTCCCACTCAGCCGTGGTCCCTGACGGAGGGTAGCCCTCGCCGGTGGACTCGTAACCCGAGTCTGTGGGATGCTCCTCACCTGAAAAATACTTATAGCAGCAACCATGAGCACGAGGGCTCAAAAAGACTTAACCGACTCACCTAGGCATGAAACTCTACATGCAGTTTACACGAACATGGGATAGTAATTTCAGCAAATGGACACGCCTACAAGTTCATCCTTAGTTCATCTTTTAGCCAAAAGTTAACAGTTCGTGAATCTGAAATTTAGTAAGCAATATTTGGTGGCACACATGTAGCAACACAATTATACATATCAGCAGAATTGAATCATCACATTCCATAGTTAATCTACATTACGACGCAGTGAACAAGCGGTACTCATCACCGCGAGGGACGGCGAATCGACTCGATATACACCTGCAGGGATACCCGAATAGCACGTCACGTACGCCCACAGGCGGAGCTGCACACAGCACGCTCACCCCGTGTCGTACGGGATAACCTTTCACCCAACAGCCCAAACATCGAACCGGTCGCACCGAAACGAGCAGGAGGTTCCTTACTCGGAGCATCTCTCTATGCCCGTTAGCAGATTCCCACCTTGCTGCCCTCAACCTACACCTATAAATCGGTGTGCTATGCCTCGACGCCCGGAGGTCTAGGTTACATCGGTTTATCGGGGCCAATATATCCGATATGCCTTCGGTACATTCAATACTTGTTCAGCAGGGCCGCACACGGATCGGTCCTCAATCGACACGGACAGGGATGCGCACACAAGACTTCCTCTTGCTGCACCCTAGCCCCTGCTTAGTCTCATTTCCATTTCTAATGTGATCTCACATCACTCGAACCAATCCCATGTGTCCCAATCCTAACTCGCGAGTAGATTCCAACTACTCGACTTGTACCGTAGTTATATGAATCATTAAGCATAGCCTGTCTACTCGAGGACTTAGACACTACCCTCACTCTTATAGGGAACATCTGGTCATGCATTTGGGGTTCCATCCATCCTACACCTAATGCACATTCATACCTCATACTAAGTATATAACAAAGCAAAACTTTGTAAAATGGGGTAATGCAAACCGGGGCTTGCCTTGTTGCTGCTGGTCACTTGTTAAGGCTTCGTCCGGAAGAAGGAATTCGAGCACTTCCGGAGTTTCCTCGCCTTCAGCGACTACACGTAAACGATATACTATATGTCAATTTAAATGCAATGTTTGAATTTGAATATGTAAAGACTATAACTCTAACTAACCCTCCCCTTTGGTTCTGAAATTTTTATGGTGTTTGGGTAGGGTCCTAACCAGAGTATTGACCAAGTTTTATTTGAAACAAAGTTCATCTGAGCCTTGTACAAATAAAAGCCTATTTGGTCAATATTACCACCTCTACGAACTCCTAGGGTTTTTCTTGGCTTCAACCATTGCTTTCTGGAAACTAGAATTTGAGATGGTTCTAATGGAATTGGTTTCATGTCATTTTAAGAATTCTAGATGAAGTTATGCCCTAAACAAGATTTGAGAAAATATGAAAAATGTTTCTGTACATTTTTCTATTTTCTCAAGGCAGTTCACTTAATCACACCATTAGGGTGATCAAATAAACTTGGATGCGCCTGAAAATTCTACTGTGACTCAAGGATTTTCCAATCAACCTCCCAGCCAAATTTCAGAATTTTTCATAAAGTAATTCTCCAGATAAAATTCCTAACATTTTAAAATTTAGGGAATTAATTCTGGAAAACTATTTAGTGTCATGAGCTGAAATTTGCATTGCTGGAAAGTACTCAAAAATCTGATTTCAGAAAAATTTGGTTCACTAAGTTTGGAGCTTCCTAGCAGAAGTTATATGCATTTGAAGTTTGAACCAAACCCGAAAATTCAAATAATGTTTAAACTGGATGGTGGGGTCCCCGGGCTACGTGTCAGCACCTCAGCTAACCCATGCAGGGGTCCGCAGAGTCTTCCGTGCAGTCGCACGGGATCCCGGTGCCACAGCATATCCGCCGCTATTTTTACCCGAGGCGAACACGTGGGACCCGTGGGGCTTCGTCTACCGCGTGCTCCCGCGGCTCCCCGCCACCCCCTTCGCCAGAGAGCTCGCCGCCGGGCATTCTGCTGCCCGAACTTCGACGAAACTCACCATTTGTGCATATTTCTGCCTGGGGAACACGATGGTGCCCTCCCCGGAGCTCGGCGACAGCTGGAATAGTGCTTGCAATAGTGACAGCAGCCGGAAGCTCATCGGCGACGTCGAACTCGGTGTCCTCTGCACCTTTTTCGACGCAGTTTGCTCGGAGAGCTCCGCTGAGACTTGCTGATCACAGATACAAGCACTGATCCCCGTAAAAACGGCCGCAACTATGACCTCACCGTCGACCTAGGGATAAAACGGACGTGACCGGAAAATTTCGAAGAACAGCAACCCTAGTCCATGATTTTCGCTGGTTTTTGATCCTAGGTTGTCGTGGACAAGTGCAGAACGTCTGTGTAGCTCGGAATCCTCTATGGTGAACTACCCATTACGAATTTTTAAGTTTTGAACTATTCGTTTCTTTGAACCCCGATCGGATAACCGGACGAATTCTTCCCTGGCGAGGTATGAGAGGAGGAGCGGTCTGTACGAGCGTGTCAAGCACCATGGAGCGGACCTTTTTAATGTAGCTCATCGGGCACGAAACGGATCCTAGCTCTCGGACACCGGGGAGCAGAGGAGGTCGGCCGGCAATCGTTTTCTTCGCACGCGGGAGCAAATGCAGCGACGCTGGCTGGTGGAGGAAGCGAAGTCGGTCTGTGTAGCGTGCGTGGAAGACGGAAATGAGCGGGGGCCGATCCTTTTGCAGCGCTGGCGCGCGCATGGTCACGAGAGGGTGAGGTGGTAGCGTTCCCGGCAGCCGACCAAAGCAGTGGAGCCGGTTCTCTCCTCTTCAGTCCCTGACCAGTGGGCCCTCTTCTCCCTTCTAATTCTTTCTCTCCCTTCTGCTGCAAATATCCCAGCTAATCTCCATTGAATGAAAGACTTAAGCACCAAGTCACAGTTTGAATTTGGTTTCTGTCACACCCGGTTTCTCCGATGAACTATTGAGTGAATATCACATGTATGCCAGGATCATTTTCTCATACATGTGACGATAAATAGTGAAGCATCATCATATTACAAGCCAGGTGTCGAATATAAATAAGTCTTACATAGCATACGTCTCGATGGACGATAATAAGTTCATAATAGGTAAATAAAACAGCAGCGGAATATAAATCTTGTGGGCTCCGCCACAGGCGTTGCCCGGGGGACTCCGTGAACCTAGAATCCTTCCTCGGGACCAAAGTCTTGGTCATTAAACACCACATCATTCTCTTGACCTGAGCAGCAATATAAACCAACAGAAAAGCAAGTTTGAGTACTGTGGGTACTCAGCAAGTGTGGGAAAGTTATGTCATGCATAGCTAGAGCAAGGAGAGGTTGAACTCATGGTTAAAGCACTACGCAATTAATACCTATAACCTTAGCTTATTAAGCACCTACATCACTACACAGGTGAAATGGTCCCAATCCCTCAACCCATCATCAATATCAAGTACACATAGTCTCAACTCAAATGTTAAGCTTCCCGCTTAACATACTCAACTTCCCAATCCATCATCCTCTAATCATGAATAAGTCCAAGCCGCTCTTGACCGTGAGCACGGCTGTCATGACAGTTTTGACTCTGCAGAGTTTGCACCACTGTACCCACATGTAGTGATTTCATCCCCCGTTGCCGGGTGGACTAAAAGAACCTCCATTATGCCAGTGGCCGCGAACCACCTTCACACTTCCCAGGTGTGTAGCCAGGAGATCACTACGAAGCCTTTACATAGGGATTCCCGACGAGCGTGGGCCCACTGAGGTTTCACCCCTAACAGCATACAAGATGCTCCAACCCCGCTGCAGTGGCCCCCTCTTGAGCCTTGCGGTTCATATGGTAGTCCAGCTGACACCTATTCCCCGCACCATCCAAAACACCCATACTACGCCGGGGATACACCTAATTAATTGGCCAAGCTGCCCCATCTCAGCATGTGGTTGGCATGGTAAAGCCAGGTTACATGCTCCATGAACCTGTCCTTAGGATCCAGGCAAGTACTAAACACAAACCCGAGCCTCATGCACCCAGCACCAACCAAATCATCCAACTTGCCTCGATCCCTACCTCTACATAACTCATAATGTCTCATTCAAGAGTAAGGTAAACAAGTTGATGACCTCATATCCCACTTATCCCATTCTAAGCATGGCTAAGCATAAGTGATACGAATGAATGTCATAATAATTCTAGGGAAACTTCCTAGCATGGGTTTCATATTTCAATTGACAATGCAAATAATTCTATCTACACATCCTAGCATAGGATCAAAGTGGTCAAGGACACTTGCCTTCTTCCTGCTGCTCAAGGAATGGAAAGTCTTGGTCTTGGAAGGGGAGAACTTGCTCTGGGGCAGGTTCTACTTATGCCAATACACATAGTAAAAGAAAACAACAATCCATAAGCCATAGTCCACACTTTCACTTCATGCAAACCACACATACATACATATGGAAGTCATTCACATTTCTAAGTGTTGTGGTTACCCTAGATGTGTTGATTTTTGGCCTACATGCACTTTTAAACATATATATATTATTTCTAACTTCTGTATTCAGATTTCTATTTGCACACTATATATGAATTTCCAATTTGAACAAATTCTTTATATTTAATTAATACATTTCTTAGCCACAAAGTTTGCATGAAAGGTATTTCCCTAGTCCAAATAAGTTTTCAGATCTTCTACAAAATGTTAAATTGAAGTTTTTGGGTTTGGAGACCACATTTATCATTTTATAATTATGCATACCTATTTTCCTATATTTTCAGATTTATTTTCTATGCCTAAAAGTGAACTTTACTATTAAAATAGTAAGACATATCATCTAAACAGAATAGGTTCTGATCTAAAATGTTCAATAATATATTTTTGAACTTCCTCTCTGATGTGAAACAATTTAAATTTATTTTACTAGTTTTTAGAATAATTTCCTAGACTAAAATGTGTCTCTAGGGAAAATAAAAATGAGCAACACTTAGGCAGATTTCATTTCAGCCTAAAATCTATTTTTAACTCATTCTAAAGTTTTCCAAGTGCTAAAGAGTTTAAACTTGAATTTGCACATGTGTTTGCCTTACCTTTTAATTTTAAATCCTAGTCACATATCCAAATTTCTGAATTTAATATCCTATAGGGTCAAAAAGGTAAATTCACCCAGCTGCAGGGTTTAATTTACTATTTCCTAAATTTCCAGGGGTCTAACTACACATAACAGAGGGGTTTTCCTAATTTTTATTGAGTCCAGGGGCTAAAACTGATTTTTAAATGAATTTACACAAATTTCTGAGGGTCCAGGGGCTAGACCAGAAGTTTCCGGGGCTAGCTCGTGTTTTCCGAGATCCCCAGGGGGTAGCGCGTAAGAATCCTGGCCTTTATAATGAGGGGCCAATGTGGACCGTCCGATTTAAAACAGACGGCTCAGATTAGATCGCCGAAACGGTACGCGTCTGTTTTATTTCTACCGTGCGATTTAAAATAGACGGCCCTCAAGGGGCCACGTCGCCCTGGCCGGAGCCAGCCCGCGCGCGTGGCGGCGGGGGTGGCGATCTCGCCGGCGCAGCCTCGGTTTTTGCCGCTACACGCTGGAACTCACATCTTTTTGCATGGATCGGCTGCGGAGGGTTAGGGGATGCTCACCGAGGGGTTTTCCTGCACTCGAAGGCCCTGGAAGTTGGTCGGCGGCGATGGTCTTCGGTGCACGTCGAAGTGGCAGTCGGGGCGCAAGACACACTGTTTCCTTCACCTGCAGGGCTCCCCGGCGGCGGTGGAACGTGATCAGCACGTTAGATTAGGAAATTTGAGCAAGGATCGAAGGAAATCGGCTGTAGAAGCTTCGGTTCTCACCGGAGAGAAAAACGGCCGATCGGGGAGGAAAAAGGGGCGGATTTCGGCGTTTAAATAGACGAGGGAGGGCGGCGGTCTGTTGACCGGAAATCGGGGCTGGGAGCGTGGGTTCCGGTTGATCGGGCGCGGGAGAGAGTCCGGGGTCTTGGGCCGGTTGGCGGGTTTCGGCCCACTGGCCGGTTTCAGTTTTCTTTTTCCTTTTCTTTTTCTGTTTTGATTTGATTTTGAATTCCAGTTTGAATTTGAATTGCTTTATCACATGCATTACGTCCAAAATTTTTTAAATTCCCCTCTTTAGCATGTTTTGGGGTGTTACAGCTCTACCCCCCTTAAAAAAATCTCGTCCTCGAGATTGGTGGTTCTAGGAAAACGATTCCGGAAACTGTGCCTTAAGCTTGTCTTCTCGCTCCCATGTGGCTTCCTCTTCCGAGTGATGCTTCCACTGCACCTTCCACATCCGGATTCTTTTATTTCTTGTGAGGCGTTCCATTGTCTCCAAAACCTTGACCGGTTGCTCGGCATAAGACAGATCATCTCGTACGTCAACCTCATTCATGGTAACATCTCTTCAGGCGTCCTTAGACATTTCTTGAGCTGTGACACATGGAATACATCGTGCACATCCGATAAGCGAGCCGGTAGTTCTAGTTGATATGCCACTTCGCCTTTCCTCTACAGAATCTGAAAGGGTCCGATGTATCGAGGTGATAACTTCCCTTTCACCTTGAACCGACGAAGTCCTCGTATAGGGGACACCTTGAGATAGACATAGTCCCCCACGTTGAAAACGAGCTCTCTTCTCCGTACATCGGCATAGCTCTTTTGTCGGGTCTATGCTATCCTCAAGTTGTTGCGGATTTCCATCACTTTCGCCTCGGCTTCTTGTAGTACTTCGGGCCCAAACACTTTACTTTCCCCTGTTTGGTTCCAAAATAGTGGAGTCCTGCACTTCCTTCCATACAACGCCTCAAATGGTGACATCTTCATACTAGCCTGGTAGCTGTTGTTATAGGGAGAACTCCGCATACGGTAAGTTCTTATCCCAACTCCTATTGTTCTTGAGCGCACACGCTCTTAGCATATCCTCAAGGATCTGATTGGTTCTTTCCGTCTGCCCGTCAGTCTGGGGGTGATAGGCAGAACTAAAATTTAGATGAGTTCCCATGGTTTCATGTAACTTCTGCCAGAATCTTGAAGTGAATTGTGTCCCTCGATCTGACACTATCGTCTTTGGCACTCCATGAAAACACACGATCCTTGACATGTACAATTCCGCCAGTTTGGATCCGCTGTAGCTTTCTTTCACGGTGATGAAATGAGCTACCTTGGTTAGCCTGTCGACGATGACCCATATCAAATCATATCCCGATTGGGTCCTGGGTAGTACCACTATGAAGTCCATACCTATTTATTCCCACTTCCATTCCGACACTTTGAGTGGTTGCAATAGTCCTGCGGGTCGTTGATGTTCTGCTTTCACCAACTGACATGTGTCACATAGGGCAACATGTTCCGCGACGTCTCGCTTCATGCCATACCACCAATATCTGCTCTTGAGGTCCTAATACATCTTCGTACTCCCAGGATGAATGGAATAGTCGGAATCATGAGCCTCCTTCAAAATCAATTCACGGATCTCCTTCACTTCAGGCACACAGATTCTTTTCCCATGCCACACCGTACCTTATTCATCCTTTCTGAACCCAGGGGCTTTATTTTCTTTGATGAGTTCTCTAATCTCTTGTATCTTATCGTCATTCTTCTAACCGTTGCGTATGTCTTGCTGTAATGTGGAGTCCACTTCCATTGCGATGGCCTCACCACTATTCACCAGACATAGATTGAGTTTTGCAATATCTTCCTTCAATTCTGTAGGCATGTCCTTCGAACTCAACATGTGGACCTGCACTCTCCGTCTTAAAGCATCCGCTACGACGTTCGCTTTCCCAGGATGATAGTTGATGCCCACATCAAAGTTGTTGATTAGCTCTAACCATCTCCTTTGTCTGAGGTTGAGATCTGGCTGTGTGAAAATATACTTTAAGCTCTTATGATCCGTATATATCTCTGTCCTCTTCCCCATCAAGTAATGCCACCAAATCTTCAACGCGTGTACCACTGCAGCTAGCTTTAGGTCATTTGTAGGATAGTTCTTCTCGTGTTTTCGCAGCTGCCGGGATGCATATGCCATGACATGCCCCTCTTGCATGAGAACACATCCCAACCCTTGTCCAGATGCATCGCAATACATCGAAAAATTCTTCTGCATATCCAGCATAACTAGCACTGGGGCTGTTGTCAATCTTTTCTTCAATTCTTGAAAACTCGTCTCACACTGTGGTGTCCATGTGAATGTGGTTCCCTTCTCTAACAATTTGGTGAGGGGTCTCGAAATCTTGGAGAAACCCTCAATAAACCGTCGATAATACCCAGCCAATCCTAAGAAGCTTCGAACTTCCCCGACATTTTCAGGGGTCTTCCACTTCTGCACATCCTCGATCTTGGCGGGATCTACCGAGATTCCCTCCGAGATTATATGTCCTAAGAAGGGAACTCTCTTTAGCCAAAATTCACACTTCTCAGCTTGGCATATAGTTGGTGTTCTCTCAGTTTTTGCAACACCAATCTTAAATGTCCCTCATGTTCTTCTTCATCTTTGGAGAAGACAAGAATGTCATCAATGAAAACCACTACAAATTTGTCCAGATATTGTATGAATACCTTGTTCATGAGATACATGAAATATGTCGGGGCATTAGTTAGCCCGAACGGCATGGCGGTGTATTCATACAGCCCGTACCGAGATACGAAAGCTGTCTTTGGAATATCGGTTTGCCTTATCTTCAGTTGGTGGTATCCCGACCAGAGATCAATTTTTGAGAACACACAAGATCCCCTCAACTGATCAAATAAGTCTTCAATGCGAGGTAATGGGTACTTGTTCTTGATGGTTACTTCGTTCAACGCACGGTAGTCTATGCATAACCTTTGGGTTCCGTCCTTCTTGGGCACAAATATCACTGGAGCTCCCCATGGTGAGGAACTAGGATGAATATACCCCTTCTCTGTCAATTCTCTTATATGCTCCTTGAGCTCTTCCAGCTGTTTGGAGTCCATCCGATAAGGCCTCTTGTATATTGGAGTTGTTCCAAGCACTAGCGCAATCGCGAATTCTACTTCACGATCGGGGGGCATACCTGGCAACTCCTCCGGAAAAACGTCTGGATATTCCCTGATAATCCTGATCCCTTCCACTTCCACCTCAACTTGATTGAGTTTAAGGTCCCTCCTAGGTTCTTGTACGGTTATGAATTTCACTTTTGTGCCACTAGGGTGAGTTAGTTCTACCGTTCTTGTCGAACAATGGATGATTCCTTTATGTTTGGTCAACCAATCCATACCCAAAATAATATCTATCCCTTGTGAGTCTATCACTATGAGGTTTGCAGTAAATAGTACCCCATTAATGTCTAGATTCACCTTTGGACACACTTGTCTTGTCCTTATTTCTCCCCCTAGAGAGTTCACTGCTAACATATGGTTCATTTGTGTTGTTCCTAGACCGTGCTTCTTAACAAATCCTTGAGCAATGAACGAGTGGGTAGCACCACGACCCTTACCTCTTCCAGCCATCTATCATGATCAACCAAATGTTAACTTAAAGCATTACATATTAACTTCCCAAATTGCTTGCTTAAACTTAAACTTTTGAGGCCTTAATATTTAAACATTTTCTGATGATTTCACGTAGATTTTTGGGCGTCACGTCTCACGCGAAAATAAAATGCTTTATTGATTCATAAGGGTTCACACATCAAAGCAAAGCAACCTAAAGACGAGGTTGTGGACAAATGCCCATGGCTTCCACAACTCACGTCACACACGAAACATTAACACTCAAATAAATAAGGTATTGACTCGACTACTCGATGACTTCTTAAATAAGGGAAATGACTGTAAACAACTCGTATCACTGAGCTGGCTCGTCGGGGTCTTCCTCATTATTGCGGCTGCCCTCTGATTCCGCTTTAGGTGGGGAAGCTGCTGGTGGAGAAATGAGGCGACGCTTGCTCGCCCGGCGGTCTGGGGAGTCAGGAGTCCACGTGTCATTCACGGTGACACATAGTTCATTCCCATCTCCTCTTTCTCTCGCCCTCAACCTGGAGCAACGCCTCAGTCTCCTTCAGGGTGTCACGAACATCCTGAAGCTCCTGCTAGCACTCCTGCAGTTGAGTGCTGAGCATAGCAGAATTCTACAAGCACAGGTCCATGTGCTCATGGGAAGTCCCCTGCTGCACTGGCGGGTACTTGTACTCCGCGGTGCCACTCTCACGCTGGAGGACATACATGTACTCAGTCCTGTCCAGGTGGCGACGGTTGATGTAACTCTGGCAGGTGATGGCCTCCCAGATGACATCCTTCTCAGCATCGGCCTGAGTCGCCCGACAAGCTGGAGAGCGGTGGATCTTGAGGAGCTGATTTTAATGGATAATCCTCATCTCTGAGCTTCATTCTTCCTGTTTCTCACGGATGGTCCTGGTGGAGCTGTAGTGTATGATCAGCTTGCCCACATTGCCGGCGGCGTGGAGCATACGCCGAAGACGGCGCAACAAGCCTCCTACTGCCAACCCGTAGGAGTGGTACATCACCGGACGGTTCTCCTCTCTCAGGGCAAGGGCAACTACAGGAACTTTCCCTCCGGTGGACTTGCGGGCGGTGCGGATCATGCGAACCATCTAAAACATAAAGCATTTAAAATTAAGTTTGATAAGAATTTAAATAAAAATTTGTATTTGAATAAAAGTTGGGGCAAGATGAACAAATAAAGTGACCCTATTAAATAACACTTTCAACCCACACCTTTGTAAAATAGTTTTTAAGAGAATAGGGTCCTTAAATACGTCCATTTCTACCTAGGTCCACGTTCCTACGGGCAACCTTGTCTCTGATACCACTTCTATCACACCCAGTTTCTCCGAAGAACAACCGAGTGAATATCATATGTATGCCAGGATCATTTTCTCATACATGTGACGACAAATAGTGAAGCATCATCATATTACAAACCAGGTGTCAAATATAAATAAGTCTTACATAGCATACGTCTCGATGGACGATAATAAGTTCATAATAGGTAAATGAAACAGCAGCGGAATATAAATCTTGTGGGCTCCATCACAGGTGTTGCCCGGGGGACTCCGTGAACCTAGAATCCTTCCTCGGGACCAAAGTCTTGGTCATTAAACACCACATCATTCTCTTGACCTGAGCAGCAATATAAACCAACAGAAAAGCAATTAAGTTTGAGTACCGTGGGTGCTCAGCAAGTGTGGGAAAGTTATGTCATGCATGGCTAGAGCAAGGAGAGGTTGAACTCATGGTTAAAGCACTACGCAATTAATAACTATCACCTTAGCTTATTAAGCACCTACATTACTACACAGGTAAAATGGTCCAAATCCCTCAACCCATCACCAATATCAAGTACACATAGTCTCAACTCAAATGTTAAGCTTCCCGCTTAACATCCTCAACTTCCCAATCCATCATCCTCTAATCATGAATAAGTCCAAGCCGCTCTTGACCGTGAGCATGGCTGTCATGACAGTTTTGACTCTGCAGAGTTTGCACCACAGTACCCACATGTAGTGATTTCATCCCCCGTTGCCGGGTGGACTAAAAGAACCTCCATTATGCCAGTGGCCGCAAACCACATTGACACTTCCCAGGTGTGTAGCCAGGAGATCACTACGAAGCCTTTACAAAGGGATTCCCGACGAGCGTGGGCCCACTGAGGTTTCATCCCTAACAGCATACCAGAGGCTTCAACCGCGCTGCAGTGGCCCCCTCTTGAGCCTTGCGGTTCATATGTTAGTCCAGCTGACACCTATTCCCCACACCATTAAAAACACCCATACTACGCCGAGGATACACCTAATTAATTGGCCAAGCTGCCCCATCGCAGCATGTGGTTGGCATGGTAAAGCCAGGTTACATGCTCCATGAACCGGTCCTTAGGATCCAGGCAAGTACTAAACACAAACCCGAGTCTCGTGCGCCCAGCACCAACCAAATCATCCAACTTGCCTCGATCCCTACCTCTACATAACTCATAATATTCATTCAAGAGTAAGGTAAACAAGTTGATGACCTCATATCCCACTTATCCCATTCTAAGCATGGCTAAGCATAAGTGATATGAATGAATGACATAATAAAACAAATCCCAACCCAAGCTACAAGGAAACTAGATAATGCAATTCTAGGGAAACTTCCTAGCATGGGTTTCATATTTCAATTGACAATGCAAATAATTCTATCTACACATCCTAGCATAGGATCAAAGTGGTCAAGGACACTTGCCTTCTTCCTGCTGCTCTGGGAATGGAAAGTCTTGGTTTTGGAAGGGGAGAACTTGCTCTGGGGCAGGTTCTACTCATGCCAATACACATAGCAAAAGAAAACAACAATCCATAAGCCATAGTCCACAGTTTCACTTCATGCAAACCACACATACATACATATGGAAGTCATTCACATTTCTAAGTGTTGTGGTTACCCTAGATGTGTTGATTTTTGGCCTACATGCCTATATATATATTATTTCTAACTTCTGTATTCAGATTTCTATTTGCACACTATATATGAATTTCCAATTTGAACAAATTCTTTATATTTAATTAATACATTTCTTCGCCACAAAGTTTGCATGAAAGGTATTTCCCTACTCCAAATAAGTTTTCAGATCTTCTACAAAATCCTAAATTGAAGTTTTTGGGTTTGGAGACCTCACTTACCATTTTCTAATTATGCATACCTATTTTCCTATATTTTCAGATTTATTTTCTATGCCTAAAAGTGAACTTTACTATTAAAATAGTAAGACATATCATCTAAACAGAATAGGTTCTGATCTAAAATGTTCAATAATATATTTTTGAACTTCCTCTCTGATGTGAAACAATTTAAATTTATTTTACTAGTTTTTAGAATTATTTCCTAGACTAAAATGTGTCTCTAGAAAAAATAAAAATGAGCAACACATAGGCAGATTTCATTTCAGCCTAAAATCTATTTTTAACTCATTCTAAAGTTTTCCATGTGCTAGAGAGTTTAAACTTGAATTTGCACATGTGTTTGCCGACCTTTTAAATTTAAATCCTAGTAACATATCCAAATTTCTGAATTTAATATCCTATAGGGTCAAAAAGGTAAATTCACCCTACTGCAGGGTTTAATTTACTATCCTAAATTTCCAGGGGTCTAACTACACATAACAGAGGGGTTTTCCTATTTTTTATTGAGTCCAGGGGCTAAAACTGATTTTTAAATTAATTACACTTATTTCTGAGGGTCCAGGGGCTAGATCAGAAGTTTCCAGGGCTAGCTCGTATTTTCCGAGATCCCCAGGGGGTAGCGTGTAAGAATCCCGGCCTTTATAATGTGGGGCCGACGTGGACCGTCCGATTTAAAACAGACGGCTCAGATTAGATCGCCGAAACGGTACGCGTCGGTTTTATTTCTACCGTGTGATTTAAAATAGAAGGCCCTCAAGGGGCCACGTCGCCCTGGCCGGAGCCAGCCCGCGCGCGCGGCGGCTCGTGGCGGCGGGGGTGGTGATCTCGCCGGTGCAGCCTCGGTTTTTGCCGCTACACGCTGGAACTCGCATCTTTTTGCACGGATCGGCTGCCGAGGATTAGGGGATGCTCACTGAGGGGTTTTCCTGCACTCGGAGGCACTGGAAGTCGGTCGGCGGCGAGCCTCAACGGCGATGGTCTTCGGTGCATGTCGAAGTGGCAGTCGGGGCGCAAGACACGCTGTTTCCTTCACCTGCAGGGCTCCCCGCGGCGGTGGAACGTGATCAGCACGTTAGATTAGGAAATTTGAGCAAGGATTGAAGGAAATTGGCTGTAGAAGCTTCGGTTCTCACCGGAGAGAAAAACGGCCGATCGGGGAGGAAGAAGGGGCGGATTTCGGCGTTTAAATAGACAAGGGAGGGCGGCGGTCTGTTGAGATCACGTTGGGGCGTCCGGGACCGGAAATCGGGGCAGGGAGCGTGGGTTCCGGGGTTGGTTTTGATCGGGCGTGGGAGAGAGTTCGGGGTCGGTTGGGCGCGCGGGGGAAGAAGACGACGACGGGCCCCCACGTCAGAGAGAGGGAGAGAGGGGGGCGCGGGTGGGGCTGGCTGGCGCAGGGTCTTGGGCCGGCTGGCGGGTTTCGGCCCACTGGCCGGTTTCGGTTTTCTTTTTCTTTTTCCTTTTCTTTTTCTGTTTTCATTTGAATTTGAATTCCAGTTTGAATTTGAATTGCTTTATCACATGCATTACGTCCAAAATTTTTTTAAATTCCCCTCTTTAGCAGGTTTTGAGGTGTTACAGCTTCCTCCATTTGGAATTGATTTGGCTAAATATGTTGCATGTTTGAACTGGAATTCAAATTCAGTTTTTGAAAAATTCTAATTTAGCTCCTGACAAGATAAATTCCAATGGAGATGAAAATTGGTGGGATAACTCAGAAAAATATGCTGAGTTTGAATATGAAGTCAACTTTTGAATTCAAGTGATGAAAGTTGCTGCAATTTGAATTTGCATTCAAATTGGGCCCTTTTTGAATTGTCTCCAAAAGTGCCTCAAAAAGTTTTGGATTTGCATGAAATTCGGCCTGAGCCCTCCCAAGAATATATAAGGTCTAGGGGTGAGCTCAACCTTTCATGTTCATGTGTAGCAATCCCACTTTTTGGAACTTAGGGCTTTCCGCGCTAATCACCCTTTTGATGGTGGTTACTTGCTCTTCACAAATGTTCACAAGACATCCACAAGATGAGCTGTGGTGTTATGAGGTGATGACATGATCACTTTTGCATGTCACTTTCTTGGGCTTTTATATCCCTCCCCCCTTAAAAGAATCTCGTCCCGAGATTACAAAAGAAGAGACAGCGATGGAATAGGAACTCACCCGTGCTGAGACGCCATGAACTCCGGGTAGTTTGAGCGAAGAAATTCCTCACTCTCCCACATCGCTTCTTCGGCAGTGTGGTTACTCCAGATTATCTTGTAGAACTACAGCGTTCGGCTACGTGTGGTCCGAGCCTTTTCATCAATAATTGCCACCGGATATTCATCATACGTTAAATCAGGTTGCAACTCGCCGATGTCTTCGGTGGGAAAAGCAGCTCTATACTGCAGACATTTTCGTAGTTGTGAAACATGGAAAACGTCGTGAACACCAGCAAGAGATGCCGGTAGTTCTAGTCTATACGCCACTGGTCCACATTTCTCGGTGATGGCATAAGGTCCAATGAATCGGGGAGCGATCTTCCCCTTCACGCCGAACCGGTGCACGCCTTTCATCGGAGATACCCGGAGGTACACGTGTTCCCCGACGTCAAAGTGCAGCGGCCTACGCCTCTTATCAGCGTAGCTTTTCTGCCGGGATTGAGCGGCCTTCAAGTTGGCTTGAATCATCCGAACACGCTATTCAGCGTCGTTCACCATATCAACCCCGAACATGACCCTTTCACCGGACTCGCACCAGTTTAATGGGGTGCGGCATTTGCGACCATAGAGAGCCTCATATGGTTCCATCTTGATACTCGCCTGATAGCCATTATTGTACGAGAATTCTGCCAACGGTAGATGATCATCCCAGTTCCTACCGTGGTGGATGGCACACGCTCTCAACATGTCTTCTAGTACTTGGTTCGCCCTCTCTGTTTGGCCATCTGCCTGAGGGTGGTAGGCGGAGCTTCTAATCATCTTAGTACCCAAAGTTGCGTGTAACTTCTTCCAAAAACGAGACACAAATAATGCACCTTAATCTGAGACTATGGTCTTGGGTACCCCATATAAGCATAGAATTCTCGCAATGTACAGCTCCACATATTTGCCGGCATTGTAACGTGTATGCACAGGAATGAAGTGAGCCGACTTGGTTAATCGGTCAATGATTACCCAAATGGAATCATGCTTGGTGGAAGTCAGGGGTAATCCCACAATGAAATCCATGCTCACATCTTCCCATTTCCATGCCAGAATTTTCAGGGGTTGCAGCAGCCCTGATTTCCTCATATGGTCCGCTTTCACTCGTCTACACGTATCACACTCGGATACGTACTTAGCCACTTCCGGCTTCATCCGTGTCCACCAAAATTTCTTTTTCAAATCTTGGTACATTTTGTTGCTGCCCGGATGAATGGAGTATTTAGACAAGTGAGCTTCATCAAGAATCTTCTTTCTCAGCTCCATATTCCGGGGCACGACTATGCGGTCATTGAACCACAGCGTCCCCTAATCATCCTTCCAGAAACATTTGATTTCCCCGTTGTCTATCCGTCTCTGGAGATGTGCCATGCCCTTGTCAATCTTCTAAGCTGCAATGATGTCCTCCCTAATGGTAGGAATGAGGACAAGGTGGTAGAGCGATCCATAAGGAACCAAGTATAAACTCGGATCTTCCTCCTCCACCGGTGCCATGGTGAGGTTATGGACATGTGATTTCCGACTCAGCGCATCGGCATCCACATTCGCCTTGCCGGGGTGGTAATGAATTTCAATTTCATTGTCTTTGATTAGCTCTAACCACCTCCTTTGTCTCATATTCAGCTCCTTCTGGGTGAAAATGTACTTCGGGCTCTTGTGGTCGGTGTAGAGATGCACCAAATTTCCTAGGAGATAGTGTCTCCACATTTTTAATGCCAAAACCACAGCAGCAAACTCAAGATCATGAGTCGGATAGTGCTGCTCATGGTTTCAAAGTTGGCATGAGCCATATGCAACCACACGTCCTTCTTGTATCAACACGCAGCCGAGCCCGATGCCAGACGCATCACAATACACGTCGAATGGCTTAGTTGTATCCGGTCGAGCTAAGACCGGATCTGTGGTGAGATGCTTCACTAATGCTTGGAACGCTCCTTCACACGCCGTATTCCAAACATATTTTGTTCCTTTCTTCAGCAATTCTGTCATCGGCTTAGCAAGCTTGGAGAAGCTTGGAATGAACCTACGATAGTATCCCGCTAAGCCGAGGAAGCTTCTGACTTCATGGACTAAAGTGGGAGCTTTCCATTTCAGAACTTGCTCAATTTTGCTTGGGTCAAACGCAATGCCTTTCGCTGAGATGATATGTCCCAAAAATGGCACTTGGCTGATCCAAAACTCACATTTGCTGAACTTGGCATATAGCTTATGGTCCCTTAGGCGTTGAAGAATGATCCTCAAGTGTTCGACGTGTTCTGCTTCTGTCTTGGAGTAAACCAAGATATCATCAATGAACACCACCACGAACTTGTCCAGCTCCGGCATGAACACCGAGTTCATGAGATACATGAAATGTGCCGGAGCATTGGTGAGACCAAAAGACATGACGAGATATTCATATATGCCATATCTCGTCGAGAAAGCAGTCATCGGAATATCCTCCGCCCAGATTTTATTTTATGATATCCAGAGCGAAGGTCCATCTTGGAGAACACACTTGCACCCACAAGCTGATCAAACAGGATGTCAATGCGAGGCAGTGGCTATTTGTTTTTGATGGTGGCGGCGTTGAGCGGCCAGTAATCTACACATAGCCTCAAGGTTTCATCCTTCTTCTTTAGAAACAGCGCCGAGCATCCCCAAGGCGAGGAACTCGGCCTAATGAAACCTTTGTTCAACAGATCATTGAGCTGCTCTTTCAGTTCCGCCAGCTCATTTGGAGTCATTTTGTAGGGTCTCCGTGAGATAGGAGTAGTCCCGGGTGCAAGTTCAATCTTGAATTCGACATCCCACTCAGGTGGCATGCCCGGAAGATCATCCGGAAACACGTCGGGGTATTCCCGGACTACGGTGATGTCCTCTAACTTGAGAGCTTCAGCATTATTAATTGCTGAAACTTCCCGGACTGGATTGTCTAACACCATGGAATGCGGACGGTGGAATGGAGAATTCAGTTGAACCTTTCGTGTCCGAGTGTCCAGGACAGCGCCATGGTAGTGTAACCATGACATCCCTAAGATTGCATCAATCTTTTGTCCCGTAAGGATTATCAAGGTGGTGGGATATATCTTCCCACCTAAGCACAGTGGTGCTTTTGGAATCATCATATTTGCTGAAATCTTCCCTCCCGGCGAGCAGATCATATAGGAGCAGTCGTTTGGGAAGACTTGCATTTGATGCTTAGCCACATAGGATGCACTTATAAAACTGTGGGTTGCACCAGAATCGAATAAAATGATGATTGCTTGGTCGTTGAGAGTGAACGTACCCGCCAGCACGTTGTCTCCCTCTGGGGCGTCCTCATTGTCGAGGTTGCGAACGCTCCCAGTCCGCTGACCAACCTTCTTGACCGGAGGTCGGCCTCGAGCACCGCCCTGGAACTGGGCTTGCCCACTGCTCTGCTGCCCCTGGGTACAGTCCTTCGAGAAATGGCCCGCCTGGCCACACGTAAAGCATGTGTAGCGAGGCGGTCCTTCGCTGATTGGCAGACGGAAACCCGGGGCACGTTGTGGCGGTGGATATGCCCGGGGTACCGTTTGCTGCTGCTGTTGCGGTCGCGGTGGTGGCATCGGCGGTCGGAACGGGGGTGACTGGAAGAACGACCCCCGAACTGTTGAGGTCATGCAGGGGATGCCACTGCTGACCAGATGGTGTCCGATACACCATGCGGTACTTCTGTGGAGCTCCACTGTAACACCCCAAAATCCTGTACAGAGGGGAATTTAAAATTTTTTGGATGTGTTGCAAAAAAAATTCAAATTCAAACTGGAATTCAAATTAAACTCAGACAGAAAAGAAATAGAAAAAGAAAAAGGAAAACAGAAAAAAAACAGCCAGTGGGCCAAAACCCACCAGCCGGCCCACCGATCCCGGGCCAGCCCGCAGCACGCACACCCTCTTCTTCCCACTGACAGGCGGGGCCCGCCAGTCTTTCTTCTTCCTCGCGCTAGCGCCGCGCTCGGCCGGACTCTCTCTCACCCCGAATCAAAACCGACCCGGATTCCTGTGTATCCCAGCCGAATTTTGTTCGTGGGCGACGCAAACTCGATCACAACCGAACGCCGCCCTTCCCCCGTCTATAAAAACCCCGGCATCGTCCTGTTTTCCCCACGATCTGCCGATTTTCTCTCTGGTGAGAACCCGAGCCCCTCCAGCGAATTCTGGCCGATCTACGCTCGGAAATTCCGATCTAACTCGCTGGTCTTGATCCACCGCCTCCGGGGAACCTCGCAGGTGCAGAAAACGCGGTGGTTTGCGGTTCAAACACAGCGCCGACGAGCCTCGCCATGAATTCACCTCGGACCTCATCACCGACCGCCTTCCAGGACCTCCGAGCTCAAGAAAACCCTGAGGTGAGATCCCCGACCTCCCCTCCACCGATCTATGTCATAAAATCACAGTTCTAGGAAGAATTTACGAATATCCGAAACTCTCCGGCGAGATCGCCGACTCCCGCCGCCGTGTAACACCCCAAAAATCTTGTTAAGACCCTAAATCATGTTAAGAGGGAAATTTAAAATTTTTTGACGTGTTGCATGTTTTGCAAAAATTCAAATTCAAACTGGAATTCAAATTAAACTCAAAACAGAAAAGAAATAGAAAAAAGAAAAAGGAAAAACAGAAAAAAACCGGCCAGTGGGCCGAAACCCAACAGCCGGCCCATCCTGCCCCCCCGCGCCATCCCGCAGCCGCGCGCCCGCGCTCTCTCTCTCAGACAGGTGGGACCCACCTGTCATCCCTAACCCCCGATCGTCCGAAACTTGGACTGTTCACCCGCGCGTGCGCGATCGCAACCGACCGGATTTCCGGATGAATTCTGGTTCCGGAGGACTCCCACTCGATCTAAACAAACCCGCTGCCCTCCCCCGTCCATAAAAACCCCGGCCTCGTTCAGTTTTTCCCCCGCGATCCGCCGATTTTCCTCCGATGAGAACCAAGACTTCTCCGGCGAATTCTGGCCGATCTAAGCTCGGAAATTCCGATCTAACTCGCTGGTCTTGATCCACCGCCTCCGGGGAACCTTGCAGGTGCAGAAAACTCGGTGACTTGCGGTGTAAACACAGCGCCGACGAGCCTTGCCGTGAATTCACCTCGGACCTCGTCGCCGATCACCTTCCAGGACCTCCGAGCTCAAGAAAACCCCCGAGGTGAGATCCCCGACCTCTCCTCCACCGATCTATGCCATA
Source organism: Neostapfia colusana (assembly GCA_030760725.1). Classification (NCBI taxonomy): domain Eukaryota; kingdom Viridiplantae; phylum Streptophyta; class Magnoliopsida; order Poales; family Poaceae; genus Neostapfia; species Neostapfia colusana. The sequence goes on from JASWHV010000011.1 coordinate 28,374,618, forward strand.
AAATCACAGTTCTAGGAAGAATTCTCGAAGATCCGAAAGTCTCCGGCGAGATCGCCGCCTCCCGCCACCGTGCACCGCCGGCAGCGCCGCCCGCGCTCGATCAGAGCGACGTGGCCGCTTGTGCGCCGTTTATTTTAAATCGCACGGTAGAGTTTAAATCCCCGCGTACCGGTTCGATGTTATAATCTCAGCTGTCGGTTTAAAATCGGACGATCCACGTCATCCCCGCGTTATAAAGACTGGAAATCTTACGTGCTACCCCCTGGGGTTCTCGGGAAATAAGAGCTAGCCCCGGAAACTTCTGATCTAGCCCCTGGAACTCCAGAAAATCATGTAAATTCATTTAAAAATCAGTTTTAGCCCCTGGACTTAATAGAAATTAGGAAAAACACCTCTGATAAGTGTAACTAGACCCCTGGAAATTCTGAAAATAATATTATAGACCCTGTAGTGGGGTAAGTTTACCATTTTAGCCCTGTTTAATATTTAATTTGGGAAATTGAATATGTGGCTAGTGTTTAAAATTTAAAAAGTGGGACAAACATATTGTCAAATTAAATTAAAAACTTTCTCAGTACTTAGAAAACATTGGAGTGAGATAAAAATGGATTTTGAGCTGAAATGAATCTGTTTAATTTATTATTCACATTTATTAGTTATAGGGACACATTTTTAAGTAAATAATAGTTCTGAAAATAGGAAAATAATTGTAAAATAGTCTACATCAGAGGAAAAAGGTCAAAAATATAGTATTAAATATTTTAGATCAGAACCTAATCTGTTTAGATGATGTGTCTTACTATTTTCATAATAAATACACATTTATGCATAAGAAAATAAATCTGAAAATATAGCAACTAGTAAATGATAAATGGAGTTTCTAAAATCTAAAGAGTTCAGTTTAGGGTTGGTAGAAATTATGAAGACACATATGGAGAAGGAAAATACCTTTCATGATTATTTGGTAGTAAAAAGGTGTAGTAGTTAAATATAAGGAATTTATTTAAATTGGAAACTCATATATATATATATATATAGTATGAAAGTATAAATGTGAACACAAAAGTAGGAATCATATACACATGATTACATGTGCATGCAAGCCACAAATCAACACATATAGAATAACCACAACACACATAATGGTGAATGACTTTCATAAAAATGAATGTGTGGTTTGTATGAAGTGGAAGTGTGAACTATGTCTTATGGGTTGTTATTTTTCTTTTGCTATGTGTGATGGTATGATGTAGAACCTGCTCAAGAGCAAGTTATTCTTTTCCAAGATCAGGACTACCCATTTCAAGAGCAGCAGGAAGGAGGCAAGTGTCCTTGACCACTTTGATCCTATGCTAGGATGTGTAGATAGAATTATTTGCATTGTCAAATAAAATATGAAACCCATGCTAGGAAGTTTCCCTAGAATTGCATTATCTTGTTTCCTTGTAGCTTGGGTTGGGATTCATTTTATCATGTCATTTATTATTATGCATATGCTTAGCCATGCTTAGAATGGGATGTTTGGGATATGAGATCATCAGTTTATTTTACCATACTCTTGAATGAGATATTGTGAGTTATGTAGAGGTAGGGATCAAGGAAAGTTGGATGTTTTGGTTGTGTGCTGGGTGCACGAGACTCGGGTTTGTGTTTAGTAGTTGTCTGGATCCTAAGGACCGGTTCATGGAGCATGTAACCTGGCTTTACAGTGCCAACCACATGCTGAGATGGGGCAGCTTGGCCAATTAATTAGGTGTATCCCCGGCGTAGTATGGGTGTGTTGGATGGTGCGGGGAGTAGGTGTCAGCTGGACTACCATATGAACCGCAAGGCTCAAGAGGGGGCCACTGCAGCGGGGTTGGAGCCTCTTGTATGCTGTTAGGGGTGAAACCTCAGTGGGCCCATGCTCGTCGGGAATCCCTTTGTAAAGGCTTCGTAGTGATCTCCGGGCTACACACCTGGGAAGTGTGAATGTGGTTCGTAGCCACTGGCATAATGGAGGTTCTTTTAGTCCACCCGGCAACAGGGGATGAAATAACTACATGTGGGTACAGTGGTACAAACTCTGCAGAGTCAAAACTGTCATGACAGCCGTGCTCACGGTCAAGAGCGGCTTGGACTTATTCATGATTAGAGGATTGATGGTTTTTGGAAGTTGTGGATGTTAGGTGGGGAGCTTAACATTGGAAATGATGTTATGGTTATTAGATTATGATGATGGGAGATTGGGACCATTTCACCTGTGTAGTAATGTAGGTGCTTAATAAGCTAAGGTAATAGGTATTAATGGCATAGTGCTTTAACCATGAGTTCAACCTCCCCTTGTTCTAGCCATGCATGACATAACTTTCCCACACTTGCTGAGTACCATTGGTACTCAACCTTGCATATTTGTTGGTTTATATTGCTGCTCAGGTCAAGATAATGAGGTGGTGTGTAATGACCAAGACTTTAGACCCGAAGAAGGTTTCTAGGTTCATGGAGATCCCGGGCAACGCCTGTGACGGAGCCCTCAAGAATAATATTCCGCTGCTAGTTTATTTACTTGTGATGAACTTATTATTGTCCATCGAGACATTTGCTATGTAAGACTTATTTATATTCGACACCTGGCTTGTAGTAAACGATGCTTCACTATTTGTCATCACATGTATGAGAAAATGATCCTGGCATACATGTGATATTCACTTGGTTGTTCTTCGGAAAAACCGGGTGTGACAGAAGTGGTATCAGAGCCAAGGTTGCCCGTAGGAACGTGGAACTAGGTAGAAATGGACGTATTTAAGGGCCTTATTTTCTTGAAAACTATTTTTACAAGATGTGTGTTGAAAAGTGTTATTTAATGAGTCACTTTATTCATCTTACCCCAATTTTCATTCAAAATAGGATTTTTGTTTGAGAGTTTATCTAACCTAATTTTAAATTCTTTTGTTTTAGATGGTTCGCATGATTCGCACCACTCGCAAGTCCACAGGAGGGAGAGTTCCCGTAGTTGCCCTTGCCGAGAGAGAGGAGAGTCGTCCGGTGACGTACCTTTCCTACGGATTGGCAGTAGGAGGCTTATTGCGCCGTCTTCGGCGTATGCTCGAAGCCGCCGGTAATACAGGCAAGCTAATCATCCACTATAACTCCACCAGGACCATCCGTGAGAATAGGGAAGAATGGAGTTCAGAGATGAGGATAATACACGAAAATCAGCTGCTTAAGATTCACCACTCTCCAGCTTGTAGGGCGACACAGGTCGATGCGGAAAAAGATGTCACCTGGGAGGCCATCACCTGCCAGAGTCACATCTATCGTCGCCACTTGGACAAAACTGAGTACATGTATGTCCTCCAGCGTGAGAGTGGTACCACGGAGTACAAGTACCCGCCGGTGCAGCAAGGGACTTCCCATGAGCACATGGACTTGTGCTTGGAGGATGCTTCTATGATCAACACTCGACTGCAGGAGTGTCAACAAGAGCTTCAGGATGTCCGGGACACCCTGAAGGAAACAGAGGCGTTGCTGCGAGCCTGCTTAAGGGCGAGAGAAAGAGGAGATGGGAATGAACTGTGTGTCACTGTGAATGATACATGGACTCCTGACTCCCCGGATCGCCGAGCGATCAGGCGTCGTCGCACTTCTCCACCAGCAGCCTCCCCACCCAAAGCAGAGTCAGAAGGCAACCGAAATGATGAGGAAGATCCCGAGGAGCCAGCTCAAGAAAACGAGTAGTGTAGAGTCCTTCCCTTAGTTAGCAAGATGTCGAATAGTCAAGTCGTTACGTTAAGTTAAGGGTGTGTTAATGCTTGGTGTGTGACGTGAGTTGTGGAAGCCATGAGCAATTGTCCACAGCCTCGTCTTCAGATTGTTTTGCTTTGGTGTGTGAACCCACCTGAAATAATAGTGCATTTATTTGGTGTCAGATATGAACCCTCGTAAAAGTATAACAAAGCCTCAACACTTCAAAGTACAAACAAATGAAAGTAGTAAGATGATACTAAATGCTTTCAAATTAACATTGGTTGATTCTGCCAGATGGCCGGAAGAGGAAAAGGACGTGCTGCCAACCCCGCCAACAACAACGATGAGGCATGCAACCCTCATCTTTCTGGAGGCCAGGACCGGGGTGGTCGCCGTGAAGGAGTTGATCCCCTCCACCAAATGCTGGAGAATCAGAATCAGCTCATCCAGAACTTGACTCAAGTGGTGGCCAACTTGCATCAAGTTCCACCTCCACAAGCTGCACCACGCCAACCAAGGTTGAGTGAGTTTCTAGGAACTCAACCTCCAAAGTTTGCAAGTGCTGTTGAACCTCTGGAGGCCGATGATTGGCTAAAGACCATTGAAAGCAAGATGAGGATCATCCAGTGCCAAGGGTATGAGAGGGTGCTGTTTGCCTCTCATCAATTGCATGGACCTGCTGCTGATTGGTGGACCGCCTACGTGGCTGCCCATCATGACCCTGAGAACATCACCTGGGAAGAGTTCAAGCGTAGCTTCCGCAACCATTACATCCCAAGAGGTGAACTCAAAAACAAGAGGAAGGAGTTTTTGGGACTGCAGCAGGGAAACATGACGGTGAGGGAATACCTCACTAAATTTACTCAACTATCCCGTTATGCCCCACGGGGCATAGAGACTGATGAGCAGAAACAAGATTGTTTCGTGGAAGGACTTACCGCAGAAATGCAGTGTGCAATATCCTCAAATGAGTAAGAAAGCTTCCAAAAGATTGTGGACAGAGCGTTTGTGGTAGAAAGGAAGCTAAAGGCCTTGGAAAATGAGAATAAGAGGAAGGCCGGGTGGTCACATCAAGCCTCAGGGAGCAACACCCGCCCACGTCTGATGCAGCAACCAGCAGGGCAGACGAACCGTGCTGCGGTACCCTACTCAGCACCAAGAGGGTACAACCCGAACTACAGGCCTCCGGCAGCACCAGCACAGCCGCAACGTCAGTTTGTGCAGCAGCCTCGCATCGCATATCCACCTCGACCAGCAGTGCAAGGACCCCCAAACCAACCCCAAGACAACAAAGGCCAGGCACCTAAGGTTGGGGTGCAATGTTTTAGCTGTGGTGAAGTGGGGCACTACGCCCACAAATGCCCAAAGAAGAAGCCCGCGCAGCCACAACAGCAGAATGTAATGAGAGGACGGGTTTACCACATCACTATGGAGGAAGCACAAGATGCACCCGACGTGGTAGTTGGTAAGTTTCCTGCCAATTTACACCTTGCAACCCTGCTGTTTGATTCTGGTGCTACCCATTCGTTCATTGCTCAAGGGTTTGTTAAGAAGTATGACCTAGCAACAACACAAATGAACCATATGCTAGCCGTAAACTCTCCAGGTGGAGAAATAAGGACAAGACAAGTGTGTCCCAAAGTGAACCTAGACATTAATGGGGTAGTATTTACTGCTAACCTCATAGTGATAGATTCACAAGGGATAGATATTATTTTGGGTATGGATTGGTTGACCAAACATAAAGGAATCATTCATTGTTCGACCAGAACGGTGGAACTAACTCACCCTAGTGGCACAAGAGTAAAGTTCATAACAATACACGAGCCTAGGAGGGACATTAAATTAAATCAAGTTGAGGTGAAAGTTGAGGAAATCAGGACCATCAGGGAATATCCAGATGTTTCTCCGGAGGAGTTGCCAGGTATGCCTCCCGATCGTGAAGTGGAATTTGCAATTGAGCTAGTACCTGGAACGGCCCCGATTTACAAAAGACCTTATCGGATGGACTCCCTGCAGCTGGAAGAACTCAAGGATCATTTCAGAGAATTGTCGGAGAAGGGGTATATTTGTCCTAGTTCCTCACCATGGGGAGCTCCGGTGATATTTGTGCCCAAGAAGGACGGAACCCAAAGGTTATGCGTGGATTACCGTGCTTTGAATGAGGTAACCATCAAGAACAAGTACCCATTACCCCGCATTGAAGACTTGTTTGATCAGTTGAGAGGCGCTTGTGTGTTCTCGAAAATTGATCTCAGGTCGGGATACCACCAACTCAAGATAAGGCAATCTGATATTCCCAAGACAGCTTTCGTATCTCGGTACGGACTGTATGAATACACCGTCATGCCTTTCGGGCTAACTAATGCCCCGGCATACTTCATGTATCTCATCAACAAGGTATTCATGGAATATCTGGACAAATTTGTGGTGGTTTTCATAGATGACATTCTCGTCTTCTCCAAAGATGAAGAAGAACATGAGAAACATCTAAGGTTGGTATTGCAGAGGCTAAGAGAACACCAACTATATGCCAAGTTGAGCAAGTGTAAGTTTTGGCTGAAGAAAGTTCCCTTCTTAGGACATATAATCTCGGAGGGAGGAATCTTCGTAGATCCCGCCAAAATCGAGGATATCCAGAAGTGGAAGACTCCTGAAAATGTCGGGGAAGTTCAAAGATTCTTGGGATTGGCTGGATACTATCGACGGTTTATTGAAGGATTCTCCAAGATCTCGAGACCTCTCACTAAACTGTTGGAGAAGGGAATCACATTCACATGGACGCCGCAGTGCGAGAAGAGTTTTCAGGAGTTAAAGGAAAGATTGACAACAGCCCCAGTGCTGGTTATGCCAGATATGCAAAAGAGCTTTACGGTGTACTGCGATGCCTATGGAAACGGGTTGGGATGTGTTCTCATGCAAGAAGGGCACGTTGTGGCTTATGCATCTCGACAGCTTCGGAAGCACGAGAAAAACTATCCTACACATGACTTAGAACTGGCCGCAGTGATACACGCGTTGAAAATTTGGCGGCACTATTTGATGGGGAAGAGGACCGAGATATATACGGATCATAAGAGTTTGAAGTATATTTTCACACAGCCAGATCTCAACCTCAGACAAAGGAGATGGTTAGAGCTAATCAATGACTTTGATGTGGGCATCAACTATCATCCCGGGAAAGCAAACGTCGTGGCCGATGCTTTAAGTCGGAAAGTGCAAGTCAATAAGTTGAGCTTGAAGGACATGCCTGCAGAATTGAAGGACGAGGTTATAAGGCTCAATCTATGCCTTGTGAATAGTGGTGAAGCCATCGCCATGGAAGTGGACTCCACACTAGAGCAAGACATACGCGATGGTCAAAAGAAAGACGAGAAGATACAAGAAATCAGGCAGCTCATCAAGGAAAATAAAGCTCCTGGTTTTAGGGAGGATGAACAAGGAATGGTGTGGCACGGGAAAAGAATCTGTGTGCCAGAAGTAAAGGAGATCCGTGAATTGATTTTGAAGGAGGCTCACGATTCTGACTATTCCATTCATCCTGGGAGTACGAAAATGTACCAGGACCTCAAGAGCAGGTATTGGTGGTATGGCATGAAGCGAGATGTCGAGGAACATGTTGCCCTATGTGACACATGTCAGTTGGTGAAAGCAGAACATCAACGACCCGCGGGATTATTGCAACCACTCAAAGTGCCTGAATGGAAATGGGAAGAAATCAGCATGGATTTCATCGTGGGATTGCCTAGGACCCAATCAGGATATGATTCGATATGGGTCATCATTGACAGGCTAACCAAGGTAGCTCATTTCATCCCCGTGAAAGAAAGCTACAACGGATCCAAATTGGCAGAGTTGTACATGTCAAGGATCGTGTGTTACCATGGAGTGCCAAAGAAGATTGTGTCGGATCGAGGGACACAGTTCACCTCAAGATTCTGGCAGAAGTTACCCATCTGAACTTTAGTTCTGCCTATCATCCCCAAACTGATGGGCAGACGGAAAGAACCAATCAGATCCTTGAAGATATGCTAAGGGCATGTGCACTCAAAAACAATCAGAGTTGGGACAAGAACTTACCGTATGCGGAGTTTTCCTATAACAACAGCTATCAGGCTAGTATGAAGATGTCACCGTTTGAAGCCTTGTACGGGAGGAAGTGCAGAACTCCCCTATTTTGGAATCAAACAGGGGAAGTAAAGTGTTTGGTCCAGAAGTACTACAAGAAGCCGAGGCGAAGGTGAGGGAAATTCGCAACAATTTGAGGATAGCACAGACACGCCAGAAGAGCTATGCCGATGTACGAAGAAAAGAGCTCGTTTTCAACGTGGGAGACTATGTCTATCTCAAGGTGTCCCCTATCAGAGGACTTCGTCTGTTCAAGGTGAAAGGGAAGTTGTCACCTCGATACATCGGACCCTTTCAAGTTTTGGAGAGGAAAGGCGAAGTGGCGTATCAACTAGAATTACCGGCTCGTCTATCGGATGTGCACGATGTGTTCCATGTGTCACAACTCAAGAAATGCCCGAGGACGCCTGAAGAGGTGTTACCCATGAATGAAGTGAATGTAGCTGAGGATTTGTCTTATGCCGAGCAACCATACAAGATTTTGGAGACAATGGAACGCCTCACAAGAAATAAAAGAATCTGGATGTGCAAGGTGCAATGGAAGCATCACTCAGAAGAAGAAGCCACCTGGGAGCGGGAAGATGAGCTCAAGGCACAATTTCCGGAATTGTTTTCTTAGACCCACCAATCTTGAGGACGAGATTTCTTTTAAGGGGGGTAGAGATGTAACACCCCAAAAATCCTGTTAAGACCCTGAATCATGTTAAGATGGAAATTTAAAATTTTTTGGACGTGTTGCATGTTTTGCAAAAATTCAAATTCAAACTGGAATTCAAATTAAACTCAAAACAGAAAAGAAATAGAAAAAAGAAAAAGGAAAAACAGAAAAAAATCGGCCAGTGGGCCGAAACCCACCAGCCGGCCCACCCTGCCCCCCCCCCCCCCCGCGCCAGCCCGCAGCCGCGCGCCCGCGCTCTCTCTCTCAGACAGGTGGGACCTACCTGTCATCCCAAACCCCCGATCGTGTGAAACTCGGACTGTTCACCCGCGCATGCGCGATCGCAACCGACCGGATTTCCGGCCGAATTCTGGTTCCGGAGGACTCCCACTCGATCTAAACAAACCCGCCGCCCTCCCCCATCTATAAAAACCCCGGCCTCGTTTTGTTTTTCCCCCGCGATCCGCCGATTTTCCTCCGGTGAGAACCGAGACTTCTCCGGCGAATTCTGGCCGATCTAAGCTCGGAAATTTTGATCTAACTCGCTGGTCTTGATCCACCGCCTCCGGGGAACCTTGCAGGTGCAGAAAACTCGGTGACTTGTGGTGTAAACACAGCGCCGACGAGCCTCGCCGTGAATTCACCTCGGACCACGTCGCCGATCACCTTCCAGGACCTCCGAGCTCAAGAAAACCCCCGAGGTGAGATCCCCGACCTCTCCTCCACCGATCTATGCCATAAAATCACAGTTCTAGGAAGAATTCTCGAAGATCCGAAAGTCTCCGGCGAGATCGCCGCCTCCCGCTGCCGTGCGCCGCCGGCAGCGCCGCCCGCGCTCGATCAGAGCGACGTGGTCGCTTGTGCGCCGTTTATTTTAAATCGCACGGTAGAGTTTAAATCCCCGCGTACCGGTTCGACGTTATAATCTCAGCCGTCAGTTTAAAATCGGACGATCCACGTCAGCCCCGCGTTATAAAGACTGGAAATCTTACGTGCTACCCCCTGGGGTTCTCGGGAAATAAGAGCTAGCCCCAGAAACTTCTGATCTAGCCCCTGGAACTCCAGAAAATCATGTAAATTCATTTAAAAATCAGTTTTAGTCCCTAGACTTAATAGAAATTAGGAAAAACACCTCTGATAAGTGTAACTAGATCCCTGGAAATTCTGAAAATAATATTATAGACCCTGTAGTGGGGTAAGTTTACCTTTTTAGCCCTGTTTAATATTTAATTTGGGAAATTGAATATGTGGCTAGTGTTTAAAATTTAAAAAGTGGGACAAACATATTGTCAAATTAAATTAAAAACTTTCTCAGTACTTAGAAAACTTTGGAGTGAGATAAAAATGGATTTTGGGCTGAAATGAATCTGTTTATTTTATTATTCACATTTATTAGTTATAGGGACACATTTTTAAGTAAAGAATAGTTCTGAAAATAGGAAAATAATTGTAAAATAGTCTACATCAGAGGAAAAGGTCAAAATATAGTATTAAATATTTTAGATCAGAACCTAATCTGTTTAGATGATGTGTCTTACTACTTTCATAATAAAGTACACATTTATGCATAAGAAAATAAATCTGAAAATATAGCAACTAGTAAATGATAAATGGAGTTTCTAAAATCCAAAGAGTTCAGTTTAGGGTTGGTAGTAAAAAGGTGTAGTAGTTAAATATAAGGAATTTATTTAAATTGGAAACTCATATATATATAGTATGAAAGTATAAATGTGAACACAAAAGTAGGAATCATATACACATGATTACAAGTGCATGCAAACCACAAATCAACACATATAGAATAACCACAACACACATAATGGTGAATGACTTTCATAAAGATGAATGTGTGGTTTGTATGAAGTGGAAGTGTGAACTATGTCTTATGGGTTGTTATTTTTCTTTTGCTATGTGTGATGGTATGATGTAGAACCTGCTCAAGAGCAAGTTATTCTTTTCCAAGATCAGGACTACCCATTTCAAGAGCAGCAGGAAGGAGGCAAGTGTCCTTGACCACTTTGATCCTATGCTAGGATGTGTAGATAGAATTATTCGCATTGTCAAATAAAATATGAAACCCATGCTAGGAAGTTTCCCTAGAATTGCATTATCTTGTTTCCTTGTAGCTTGGGATGGGATTCATTTTATCATGTCATTTATTATTATGCATATGCTTAGCCATGCTTAGAATGGGATGTTTGGGATATGAGATCATCAGTTTATTTTACCATACTCTTGCATGAGATATTGTGAGTTATGTAGAGGTAGGGATCAAGGCAAGTTGGATGTTTTGGTTGTGTGTTGGGTGCACGAGACTCGGGTTTGTGTTTAGTACTTGCCCGGATCCTAAGGACCGGTTCATGGAGCATGTAATCTGGCTTTACAGTGCCAACCACATGCTGAGATGGGGCAGCTTGGCCAATTAATTAGGTGTATCCCCGGCGTAGTATGGGTGTGTTGGATGGTGCGGGGAATAGGTGTCAGCTGGACTACCATATGAACCACAAGGCTCAAGAGGGGGCCACTGCAGCAGGGTTGGAGCCTCTTGTATGCTGTTAGGGGTGAAACCTCAGTGGGCCCACGCTCGTCGGGAATCCCTTTGTAAAGGATTCGTAGTGATCTCCTGGCTACATACTTGGGAAGTGTGAATGTGGTTCGTAGCCACTGGCATAATGGAGGTTATTTTAGTCCACCCGGCAAAGGGGGATGAAATCACTACATGTGGGTACAGTGGTGCAAACTTTGCGGAGTCAAAACTGTCATGACAGCCGTGCTCACGGTCAAGAGCGGCTTGGACTTATTCATGATTAGAGGAGTGATGGTTTTGGAAGTTCAGAATGTTAAGCGGGGAGCTTAACATTGGAAATGATGTTATGGTTATTTGGTTATGATGATGGGATGGGAGATTGGGACCATTTCACCTGTGTAGTAATGTAGGTGCTTAATAAGCTAAGGTGATAGGTATTAATTGCATAGTGCTTTAACCATGAGTTCAACCTCCCCTTGTTCTAGCCATGCATGACATAACTTTCCCAAACTTGCTGAGTACCATCGGTACTCAACCTTGCATATTTGTTGGTTTATATTGCTGCTCAGGTCAAGATAATGAGGTGGTGTATAATGACCAAGACTTTGGACCCGAAGAAGGTTTCTAGGTTCATGGAGACCCCCGGGCAACGCCTGTGACGGAGCCCTCAGGAATAATATTCCGTTGCTAGTTTATTTACTTGTGATGAGCTTATTATTGTCCATCGAGACATTTGCTATGTAAGACTTATTTATATTCAACACCTGGCTTGTAATAAATGATGCTTCACTATTTGTCATTACATGTATGAGAAAATGATCCTAGCATTCATGTGACATTCATTTGGTTGTTCTTCAGAAAAATCGGGTGTGACAGAAGTGGTATCAGAGACAAGGTTGCCCGTAGTTACGTGGACCTAGGTAGAAATGGACGAATTTAAGGGCCCTATTTTCTTAAAAACTATTTTACAAGGTGTGTGTTGAAAAGTGTTATTTAATGGAGTCACTTTCTTCACCTTACCCCAACTTTCATTCAAAATAGGATTTTCATTTAAAAGTTTATCTAACCTATGTTTAAATGCTTTCTGTTTTAGATGGTTCGCATGATTCGCACCGCTCGCAAGTCCACAGGAGAGAGAGTTCCCGTAGTTTCCCTTGCCGAAAGAGAGGAGAGCCGTCCGGTGACGTACCTTTCCTACAGATTGGCAGTAGGAGGCTTGTTGTGCCGTCTTCGACGTATGCTCAAAGCCGCCGGCAATACGGGCAAGCTAATCATACACTATAGCTCCACCAGAACCATCCGGGAGAAGCGGGAAGAATGGAGTTCAGAAATAAGGATTATCCATGAAAATCAGCTACTCAAGATCCACCGCTCTCCAGCTTGTCGAGCGACACAGGTCGATGCGGAGAAGGATGTCACCTGGGAGGCCATCACCTGCCAGAGTCACATCTATCGTCGCCAGCTAGATAGGACTGAGTACATGTATGTCCTCCAGCGTGAGAGTGCTACCGCGGAATATAAGTACCCGCCAGTGCAGCAAGGGACTTCCCATGAGCACATGGACTTGTGCTTGGAGGATGCTGCTATGCTCAGCACTCAACTGCAGGAGTGTCAGCAAGAACTTCAGGATGTTCGGGACACCCTGAAGGAAATGGAGGCGTTGCTGCGAGCCTGCTTAAGGGCGAGAGAAAGAGGAGATGGGAATAAACTGTGTGTCACCGTGAATGATACATGGACTCCTGACTCCCCAGATCGTCGGGCGATCAGGCGTCGTCGCACTTCTCCACCAGCAGCCTCCCCACCCAAAGCAGAGTCAGAAGGCAGCCGCAATGATGAGGAAGACCCCGAGGAGCCAGCTCAGTGAATACGAGTAGTGTAGAGTCCTTCCCTTAGTTTCGCAGGATGTCGAGTAGTCGAGTCGTTATCTTAGTTAATGGTGTGTTAATGATTGGTGTGTGACGTGAGTTGTGGAAGCCATGAGCAATTGTCCACAGCCTCGTCTTCGGATTGTCTTGCTTTGGTGTGTGAAACCACATGAAATAATATTGCATTTATTTTTGCGTGAGATATAAACCCTCAGAAAAATGTAACAAAGCCTCAACACTTCAAAGTACAAACAAGTGAAAGTAGTAAGATAATACGTAATACTTTAAATTAACATTTGGTTGATCATGCTAGATGGCCGGAAGAGGAAAAGGTCGTGCTGCCAACTCCGCCAATTGTTAAGAAGCATGATCTAGCAACAACACAAATGAACCATATGCTAGCAGTAAACTCTCCAGGTGGAGAAATAAGGACAAGACAAGTGTGTCCCAAGGTGAATCTATACATTAATGGGGTAGTATTTACTGCCAACCTCATAGTGATAGATTCCCAAGGGATCGATATTATTTTGGGCATGGACTGGTTGACCAAACATAAGGGAATCATCCATTGTTCGACCAGAACGGTGGATCTAACGCACCCTAGTGGCACAAAAGTAAAGATTATAACAATAGAAGAGCCTAGGAGGGATATTAAATTAAATCAAGTTGAGGTGAAAGTGGAGGAGATCAGGACCATCAGGGAATATCCAGATGTTTTTCCGGAGGAGTTGCCAGGTATGCCTCCGGATCGTGAAGTGGAATTCGCAATTGAGCTAGTGCCTGGAACAACCCCGATATACAAGAGACCTTATCGGATGGACTCCAAGCAACTGGGAGAACTTAAGGATCACTTGAGAGAATTGACGGAGAAGGGGTATATTCGCCCTAGTTCCTCACCATGGGGAGCTCCAGTCATATTTGTGCCCAAGAAGGACGGAACCCAGAGGTTATGCGTGGACTACCGTGCCTTGAATGAGGTAACCATCAAGAACAAGTACCCATTACCCCGCATTGAAGACTTGTTTGATCAGTTGAGGGGAGCTTGTGTGTTCTCGAAAATTGATCTCAGGTCGGGATACCACCAACTTAAGATAAGGCAATCTGATATTCCCAAGACAGCTTTCGTATCTCGGTACGGACTGTATGAATACACTGTCATTCCTTTTGGGCTAACTAATGCCCCGGCATACTTCATGTATCTCATGAACAAGGTATTCATGGAATATCTAGACAAATTTGCGGTGGTTTTCATAGATGACATTCTCGTCTTCTCCAAAGATGAAGAAGAACATGAGAAACATCTAAGGTTGGTGTTGCAGAGGCTGAGAGAACACCAACTGTATGCCAAGTTGAGCAAGTGTGAGTTTTGGCTGAAGAGAGTTCCCTTCTTAGGACATATAATCTCGGAGGGAGGAATCTCCGTGGATCCCGCCAAAATTGAGGATATACAGAAGTGGAAGACCCCTGAAAATGTCGGGGAGGTTCGAAGCTTCTTGGGATTGGTTGGATACTATCGACGGTTTATTGAGGGATTCTCTAAGATCTCGAGACCCCTCACCAAACTGTTGGAGAAGGGACTCACATTCACATGGACGCCACAGTGCGAGACAAGTTTTCAGGAGCTAAAGAAAAGATTGACAACAACCCCAGTGCTAGTTATGCCGGATATGCAGAAGATCTTTACGGTGCACTGTGATGCCTCTGGAAACGGGTTGGGATGTGTTCTCATGCAAGAAGGGCATGTCGTGGCTTATGCATCCCGGCAGCTCCGAAAGCACGAGAAGAACTATCCTACTCATGACCTAGAACTAGCCACAGTGGTACACGCGTTGAAAATTTGGCGGCACTACTTGATGGGGAAGAGGACAGAGATATATACGGATCATAAGAGTTTAAAGTACATTTTCACATAGCCAGATCTCAATCTCAGACAAAGGAGATGGTTAGAGCTAATCAATGACTTTGATGTGGGCATCAACTATCATCCTAGGAAAGCAAACGTCGTGGCAGATGCTTTAAGTCGGAAAGTGTAGGTCAATAAGTTGATCTTGAAGGACATGCCTGCAGAATTGAAGGACGAGGTTATAAGGCTCAATCTATGCCTTGTGAATAATGGTGAAGCCATCGCCATGGAAGTGGACTCCACACTAGAGCAAGAAATACGCGAGGGTCAAAAGGATGACGAGAAGATACAAGAAATCAGGCAACTCATCAAGGAAAATAAAGCCCCTGGTTTTAGAGAGGATGAACAAGGAACGGTGTGGCACGGGAAAAGAATCTGTGTGCCAGAAGTAAAGAAGATCCGTGAATTGATTTTGAAGGAGGCTCACGATTCTGACTATTCCATTCATCCTGGGAGTACGAAGATGTACTAGGACCTCAAGAGCAGGTATTGGTGGTATGGCATGAAGCGAGATGTCGCGGAGCATGTTGCCCTATGTGACACATGCCAGTTGGTGAAAGCAGAACATCAACGACCCGCGGGATTATTGCAACCACTCAAAGTTCCTGAATGGAAATGGGAAGAGATCGGTATGGATTTCATAGTGGGATTGCCTAGGACCCAATCAGGATATGATTCAATATGGGTCATCATCGACAGGCTAACCAATGTAGCTCATTTCATCCCCGTGAAAGAAAGCTACAACGGATCCAAATTGGCGGAGTTGTACATGTCAAGGATCGTGTGTTACCATGGGGTGCCAAAGAAGATAGTGTCGGATCGAGGGACACAGTTCACCTCAAGGTTCTGGCAGAAGTTGCAAGAAACCATGGGAACCCATCTGAACTTTAGTTCTGCCTATCATCCCCAAACTGATGGGCAGACGAAAAGAACTAATCAGATTCTTGAGGATATGTTGAGGGCGTGTGCACTCAAAAACAATCGGAGTTGGGACAAGAACTTACCGTATGCGGAATTCTCCTATAACAACAGCTATCAAGCTAGTATAAAGATGTCACCGTTCGAAGCTTTGTACGGGAGGAAATGCAGAACTCCCCTATTTTGGAACCAAACAGGGGAAAGTAAAGTGTTTGGTCCCGAAGTACTACAAGAAGCCGAGGCGAAAGTGAGGGAAATTCGCAACAACTTGAGGATAGCACAGACATGCCAAAAGAGCTATGCCGATGTACGAAGAAGAGAGCTCGTTTTCAACGTGGGAGACTATGTCTATCTCAAGGTGTCCCCTATCCGAGGACTTCGTCGGTTCAAGGTGAAAGGGAAGTTGTCACCTCGATACATCGGACCCTTTCAAGTTCTGGAGAGGAAAGGCGAAGTGGCGTATCAACTAGAATTACCGGCTCGCCTATCGGATGTGCACGACGTATTCCATGTGTCACAACTCAAGAAATGCCTGAGGACGCCTGAAGAGGTGTTACCCATGAATGAAGTGGACGTAGCTGAGGATTTGTCTTATGCCGAGCAACCATCCAAAATTTTGGAGACAATGGAACGCCTCACCAGAAATAAAAGAATCCGGATGTGCAAGGTGCAGTGGAAGCATCACTCAGAAGAGGAAGCCACCTGGGAGCGAGAAGATGAGCTTAAGGCACAATTTCCGGAATTGTTTTCTTAGAACCACCAATCTCGAGGACGAGATTTCTTTTAAGGGGGGTAGAGCTGTAACACCCCAAAATCCTGTACAGAGGGGAATTTAAAAATTTTTGGACGTGTTGCATGTGTTGCAAAAAAATTCAAATTCAAACTGGAATTCAAATTAAACTCAAAACAGAAAAGAAATAGAAAAAGAAAAAGGAAAACAGAAAAAAAACCGGCCAGTGGGCCAAAACCCACCAGCCAGCCCACCGATGCCGCGCCAGCCCGCAGCGCGCGCGCCCTCTTCTTCCCACTGACAGGTGGGGCCCGCCAGTCTTTCTTCTTCCTCGCGCTAGCGCCGCGCTCGGCCGGACTCTCTCTCACC
The DNA here is from genome assembly GCA_030760725.1 of Neostapfia colusana. Classification (NCBI taxonomy): domain Eukaryota; kingdom Viridiplantae; phylum Streptophyta; class Magnoliopsida; order Poales; family Poaceae; genus Neostapfia; species Neostapfia colusana. The sequence continues at coordinate 28,391,442 of JASWHV010000011.1, forward strand.
CCGAATCAAAACCGACGCGGATTCCTGCGTATCCCAGCTGAATTTTGTTCGTGGGCGACGCAAACTCGATAACAACCGAACGCCGCCCTTGCCCCGTCTATAAAAACCCCGGCATCATCCTGTTTTCCCCACGATCTGCCGATTTTCTCTCCGGTGAGAACCCGAGCCCCTCCAACGAATTCTGGCCGATCTACGCTCGGAAATTCCGATCTAACTCGCTGGTCTTGATCCACCGCCTCCGGGGAACCTCGCAGGTGCAGAAAACGCGGTGGTTTGCGGTTCAAACACAGCGCCGACGAGCCTCACCGTGAATTCACCTCTGACCTCGTCGCCGACCGCCTTCCAGGACTTCCGAGCTCAAGAAAACCCCCGAGGTGAGATCCCCGACCTCCCCTCCACCGATCTATGCCATAAAATCACAGTTCTAGGAAGAATTTACGAAGATCAGAAACTCTCTGGCGAGATCGCCGCCTCCCACCGCCGTGCGCCGCCTGACAGCGCCGCCCGCGCTCGATCAGAGCAACGTGGCCGATTGTGCGCCGTTTATTTTAAATCGCATGGTAGAGTTTAAATCCCCGCGTACCGGTTCGACGTTATAATCTCAGCCGTGTGTTTTAAATCGGACGGTCCACGTCAGCCCCGCGTTATAAAGACTGGAATTCTTACGTGCTACCCCCTGGGGTTCTCGGGAAATAAGAGCTAGCCCCGGAAACTTCTGATCTAGCCCCTGGAACTTCAGAAAATCATGTAAATTCATTTAAAAATCAGTTTTAGCCCATAGACTTAATAAAAATTAGGAAAAAAACCCTCTGTTATGTGTAGCTAGACCCCTGAAAATTCTTAGAATAAATTAAGGGACCATGTAGTGGGAATTTGATATTAAAGTTAGGAATTTGAATAAGTGACTAGTATTTAAAATTTAAAAGGTGGGACAAACATAGTGTCAAATTCAAATTAAAAACTTTCCCAGTACTTAGAAAACCTTGGAGTGAGATAAAAATAGATTTTTGGCTGAAAAGAATCTATATAATTGAATATTCACATTTATTAGTTAGAGGGACACATTTTTAAGTAGAGAATAATTCTGAAAATTAGAAAAAAATAAATGTAAAATAGTTTACATCAGAGGAAAAGATCAAAAATATATTATTAACTATTTTGGATCAGAACCTATTCTGTTTAGATGATGTGTCTTACTATTTTCATAATAAAGTACACATTTAGGCATAGGAAGTAAATTTGAAAATATAGCAAGCTAGGTATAAATAATTAGAAAATGATAAATGAAGATTCCAAAATCCAAAGGATTCTGTTTAGGGTTGGTAGAAGTTCTGAAGACACATATGGAGTAGGAAAATACTTTTCATGCATACTTGGTAGCTAAAAGGTGTAGTAATTGAATATAAGGAATTTATTTAAATTGGAAACTCATATATATAGTATGCAAGTATAAATGTGAATACAAAAGTAGGAATCATATACACATGATTAAAAGTGCATGTAAGCCAAAGATCAACACACATAGAGTAACCACAACACATAGAATTTGTGAATGACTTTTATACATGTGAATGTGTGGTTTGTATGAAGTGGAAGTGTGAATTATGTCTTATGGATTGTTGTTTTTCTTTTGCTATGTGTGATGGTATGATGTAGAACCTGCTCCAGAGCAAGTTCTTCCTTTCCAAGATCAGGACTACCCATTCCAATAGCAGCAGGAAGGAGGCAAGTGTCCTTGACCACTTTGATTCTATGCTAGGATGTGTAGCTAGAATTATTTGCATTGTCAAATGAAAATATGAAACCCATGCTAGGATGTTTCCCTAGAATTGCATTACCTTGTTTCCTTGTAGCTTGGGTTGGGATTCATTTTATCATGTCATTTCTTATTATGCATATGCTTAGCCATGCTTAGAATGGGATATTTGGGATATGAGATCATCAGTTTATATTACCATACTCTTGAATGAGATATTGTGAGTTATGTAGAGGTAGGGATCAAGGCAAGTTGGATGTTTTGGCTGGTGCTGGTTGCACGAGACTTGGGTTTGTGTTTAGTACTTGCCTGGATCCTAAGGACCGGTTCATGGAGCATGTAACCTGGCTTTACCGTGCCAACCACATGCTGAGATGGGGCAGCTTGGCCAATTAATTAGGTGTATCCCCGGCGTAGTATGGGTGTGTTGGATGGTGCGCGGAATAGGTGTCAGCTGGACTACCATATGAACCGCAAGGCTCAAGAGGGGGGCCACTGCAGCGGGGTTGGAGCCTCTTTATGCTGTTAGGGGTGAAACCTCAGTGGGCCCACGCTCGTCGGGAATCCCTTTGTAAAGGCTTCGTAGTGATCTCCTGGCTACACACCTGGGAAGTGTGAATGTGGTTCGTAGCCACTGGCATAATGGAGGTTCTTTTAGTCCACCCGGCAACAGGGGATGAAATCACTACATGTGGGTACAGTGGTGCAAACCCTACAGAGTCAAAACTGTCATGACAGCCGTGGTCACGGTCAAGAGCGGCTTGGACTTATTCATGATTAGAGGAGTGATGGTTTTGGAAGTTGAGAATGTTAAGCGGGGAGCTTAACATTGGAAATGATGTTATGGTTATTTGGTTATGATGATGGGATGGGAGATTGGGACCATTTCACCTGTGTAGTAATGTAGGTGCTTAATAAGCTAAGGTGATAGGTATTAATTGCGTAGTGCTTTAACCATGAGTTAAACCTCCCCTTGTTCTAGCCATGCATGACATAACTTTCCCACACTTGCTGAGTACCATCGGTACTCAACCTTGCATATTTGTTAATTTATATTGCTGCTCAGGCCAAGATAATGAGGTGGTGTATAATGACCAAGACATTGGACCTGAAGAAGGTTTCTAGGTTCATGGAGACCCCCGGGCAACGCCTGTGACGGAGCCCTCAAGAATAATATTCCGCTGCTAGTTTATTTACTTGTGATGAGCTTATTATTGTCCATCGAGACATTTGCTATGTAAGACTTATTTATATTTGACACCTGGCTTGTAATAAATGATGCTTCACTATTTGTCATCACATGTATGAGAAAATGATCCTGGCATACATGTGACATTCATTTGGTTGTTCTTCGGAAAAACCGGGTGTGACATCCACCCCCACTGTTGGGTGGAGTGCTGCGCTTCCGCTGCTCAGCTGCCAACTCCCGCTGAGTATCTTATTGCATGATCGCGGCGTTGACGAGATCGTTGAAGGTGCCGTGATTGCATTGGACGAGATGCGTCTTCATCTCGGGATGTAACCCCCGATAGAAGTGCTCTCGCTTCTTCTCCTTGGTGGAGACGTAATTCGACGCATATTGCGCCAGATGGTTGAAGGCACGGGAGTAGTCATAGGCACTCCTCCCGCCCTGCTTCAGCTCCAAGAACTCTTGGAACTTCCGCTTCATTATCCCAGGAGGGATATGGTAGGCTCGGAACGCCTCCCGGAACTCTTCCCACTCCACGGTATGGCCAGCCGGACGCGAGGCGACATAATTCGCCCACCATGCACCAGTGGCACTGTGAAGCTGCTGCGCCACAAACAGAGTCTTCTACCGCTCCGTACATTGGAGCAGCCCGAACTTGGACTCAATTGTCCGTAGCCAGTTGTCGGCCTCCAGGGGTTCTGCTGCTTCTGTGAACACCGGAGGGTGCGTACTCATGAAATCCGAGTACGTCACAGCATGGGGCTCACGAGGCCCCCTCTCTTGACGCCCCCACCCCCCGCCTGGGACGTATTCTGCACAATCGTGCGGAGCAGGATGGTTTGCTCCTCAGGACCACCCACCAGTACCGTTATCACATCCGCTAGAGTAAGCGGAGGCGGCGGTGGTGGTTGTTGCTGCGGGGTGCTGTTGTAGGCAGGTGGCTGGGAGTCATCACCCCCCTTCTGGCTACAGCCACCAATCTCATGCGTGGTCCGAGTGGGAACCATCTGCAACCATACAACAATAAACATCAGTCCCACAACATATTCCAGGCAGTCCAATAAAATAGGTGTAAAACATAATGACAGTAAAACATGCGACGCATATCGTATACAGATAATGTAATAACTTTACACAATATACACCATTACCAGACCAAATACAAGCTATTTAAATCCAACTTGATGGACTCCCTCTTTGGAAGTTCATCTCAACTAGGTTTGGTCACTGCGAGACGTTGAAATCGCTTTGTCATCACGTATACTACCCTTTTATTAAATACGACACAAGCATGGTCTCTAGCAAAAGAAACTTGAGTAAGACATATACTCAAATCTTTCACTAGTTGAAGATAACCACTCAGGAGTATGTTCTACCTCATTGGAAGTACTTAAACCCCCTAGGGTACAACAATCCCTCAAATGAGATCAACTGTCATTTCTCTGTCAGAATGACCAGTTTCTACCTATTCCAGATTTTGATTTGGTGCTGGGCATTTTCATGACTCAAGCTGAATACCGAAGTTAAAGTTAACATCAGTGTCTTTCCAACGAGTATTTATTTTCCTTCATATCAGCTCCGGTTTAAAAGTTATTGTAATTCAAAGTCAACATAATTTCTGAAAGAATTTCAACAGCACCTCCTTTGGAAGTTGCTGTTTTCAACTCTGATTTCAGCTTAATTCCTTGCTGCAATTGCAGAAATTTTGCATTACAAAGATGTAACACATCTCCTACCCTTTCCAAAGATGTATGATATGAAAATTTTAGATTTTTCTACTGTAAGTTATGCTTGAAAAACAGAGCAGTCCAGAGAGTAGTTTAAATCTGTCCTGGTTCTGGACAGTTTACTTTCTTCTGAAATTTAAGCCATCTTAAGGTGTGATTCAGCTCCGGGGGTCTACAACAAAACTGTAGAGTACTTAAATACCTTTCCATAACTGTATCCCACACCTCCATTGGCTAAATAATCTGTGAGTTATGCTCTGTCGAAGTTCAGCCAACTTGCTGCCCAAAACAGAGCACTCTGTTTTTCAATCCCTTTGACTACACTGATCAACTATTAAATTTTTCTGCCTAACCAGGGTCCTAAATGTTGAAACTTAGTGATTTTAATTCCTTGTTATCATTATCTTTCTTGCACATGCCTATGATATGTCGGTATTACGTTCCTCACAAAAAGAAAAATCCCAACCGGATTATACCGGCATATACGTCTCAATTTTTGCACTAAACGGGCTCTCGCACACGTGTACTACACGGGATACATACGTGGTTAGTACCTGCAGAAGACCACACAATAATGATGCACTCAATGGTTGTTTCCATTTCAGGAAGGTCCATATTTGAAAGTAAATATAAACGCCCGTATCATTGCCATACGGCCGTCCTTGAGTTATGCCACGTCTCAAGGTACGTGATCTTGTTTTAACACCACACAACGGGGAACCCGAGTAGAGAGTGAACGGGTCGTCACGGTTGGGAATTTTATCAACCCAACAGATACCACCTACTGCCCTGCAGGGCACGACGGTGGCAAGCGCTGCGTTTGTCCTCATGGGCTATTTCCAGACGAACACACTATCGCGTTACTGACCACGCGATGGGGTCTCCACTTGCTTGCCTAATGCACGCTAGGGATCAGCGTTTCATATGAACTCAGGGACATGAAAAGTCTAAGAGTTTCATATTGTTGTCTCACAACAAGCTGTGAGACCTATCCCTGAACCACGTTCCTCTCTGGGGAGCTAACCGAAATTGAACCGCTTTCGGTGGCGTTCCTTACCATTTTTACCTGAGCGTAGGTGTATCGTTACATAATTAAAATTCAGAATTATAAAACATAGGTTAGTCTTGCCACTTTAAGTAACTATGCTAATACAGTCCTTACTTGGGCAAACTACCGAATCCTCACCGTAAACCTATGTTTTCCTGTAATACAGTCCTTAATTAATGTGCTATCGCCAATGCAGCTCTGATACCAGCCTGTGGCGGACCGGAATCCGCTCATCCAGGATCGCAGAGGGTGGTGCCGCACGATGCGACACCCGACAACACACATCATAAGGATACATTATTTTACATAGAGAACCAACTGAAATGTACAAAGTAGTACACTACTCCAGTTACAAACTAGTGTTTATATTACACAGCGGAAGCTAAATTTGTACAACTCACGCCCGTCAACCTAGCAAAAGTCGGTTGCCCTGACCAAGGGCAACCCACACTAGCTGCACTCCTCAGCTCAGCACGGCGTGTACGGCTCCCACTCAGCCGTGGTCCCCGATGGAGGGTAGCCCTCGCCGGTGGACTCGTAACCCGAGTCCGTGGGATGCTCCTCACCTGAAAAATACTTATAGCAGCAACCATGAGCACGAGGGCTCAACAAGACTTAACCGACTCACCTAGGCATGAAACTCTACATGCAGTTTACACAAACATGAGATAGTATTTTCAGCAAATGGACACACCTACAAGTTCATCCTTAGTTCATCTTTTAGCCACAAGTTAACAGTTCGTGAATCTGAAATTTAGTAAGCAATATTTGGTGGCACACATGTAGCAACACAATTATACATATCAGCAGAATTGAATCATAACATTCCATAGTTAATCTATGTTACGACGCAGTGAACAAGCAGTACTCATCACCACGAGGGACGTCGAATCGACTCGATATACACCTGCAGGGATACCTGAATAGCATGTCACGTACGCCCACACGCGGAGCTGCACACAGCACGCTCACCCCATGTCGTACGGGACAACCTTTCACCCAGCAGCCCAAACGTCGAACCGGTCGCACCGAAATGAGCAGGAGGTCCCCTACACGGAGCATCTCTATATGCCCGTTAGCACATTTCCACATTGCTGCCCTCAACCTACACCTATAAATCGGTGTGCTATGCCTCGACGCCCGGAGGTTTAGGTTACATCGGTTTATCGGGGCCCATATATCCGATATGCCTTCGGTACGTTCAATACTTGTTCAGCAGGGCCGCACACGGATCGGTCCTCAATCGACACGGACAGGGCTGCGCACACAAAACTTCCTCTTGCTGCATCCTAGCCCCTGCCTAGTCTCATTTTCATTTCTAAAGTGATCTCACATCACTCGAACCAATCCCGTGTGTCCCAATTCTAACTAGCGAGTAGATTCCAACTACTCGACTTGTATGGAAGTTCTATGAATCATTAAGAATAGCCTGTCTACTCGAAGACTTAGACACTACCCTCACTCTTATAGGGAACATCTGGTCATGCATTTGGGGTTCCATCCATCCTACACCTAATGCACATTCATACCTCATACTAAGTATATAACAAAGCAAAACTTTGTAAAATGGGGTAATGCAAACCGGGGTTTGCCTTGTTGCTGCTGGTCAGTTGTTAAGTCTTTGTCTGGAAGAAGGAAGTCAAGCACTTCCGGAGTTTCCTCGCCTTCAGCGACTACACGTAAACGATATACTATATGTCAATTTAAATGCAATGTTTGAATTTGAATATGTAAAGACTATAACTCTAACTAACCCTCCCCTTTGGTTCTGAAATTTTTATGGTGGCTAGGTAGGGTCCTAACCAGAGTCTTGAACAAGTTTAATTTGAAACAAAGTTCATCTGAGCCTTGTACAAATAAAAGCCTATTTGGTCAATATTAGCACCTCTAAGAACTCCCAGGGTTTTTCATAGCTTCAACCATTCCTTTATGGAAACTAGAATTTGAGATGGTTCTAATGGAATTGGTTTCATGTCATTTGAAGAATTCTAGATGAAGTTATGCCCTAAACAAGATTTGAGAAAATCTGAAAAATATTTCTGTACATTTTTCTATTTCTCAGGGCAGTTCAATTAATCACACCATTAGGGAGACCAAATGAACTTGTATGGGTCTGAAAATTTTACTGTGACACAAGGATTTTCCAATGAACCTCCCAGCCAAATTTCCGAATTTTTCATAAAGTAATTCTCCAGATAAAATTTGTAACCCTTTAAATTTTAGGGAATTAATTCTGGAAACCTATTTGGTTTCATGAGCTGAAATTTGTATTGCTGGAAAGTACTCAAAAATATGAGTTCAGCAAAATTTGGTTCACTGAATTTGGAGCTTCCTAGCAGAAGTTATATGCATTTGAAGATTGAACCAAATCTGAAAATTCAAATACAGTTTAAACTGGCTGGTGGGGTCCCCGAGCTACGTGTGAGCACCTCAGCTAACCCACACGGGGGTCAACAGAGTCTTCCGTGCAGTCGCACGGGATCCCGGTGCCACAGCAGATCCGGTGCTGTTTAACCCGAGGCTGACATGTGGGACCCGCGGGGCTTCGTCTACCTCGCGCTCCCGCGGCTCCCCGCCGCCCCCTTCGCCGGAGAGCTCGTCGCCGGCCGTTCTGCTGCCCAACCTTCAACGAAACTCGCCGCCTGTGCATACTTCTGCCCGGGGAACACGGCGGTGCCCTCCCTGGAGCTCGGCGACGGCCGGAATAGTGCTTGCAACGGTGACAGCGGCCGGAAGCTCATCGGCGACGTCGAACTCGGTGTCCTCTGCACCTTTTTCGACGCAGTTTGCTCGAAGAGCTCCACTGAGATTTGCTGATCACAGATACAAGCACTGATCCCCATGAAAACAGCCGCAACTATGACCTCACCGTCGACCTAGGGCTAAAACGGCCGTGACCGGAAAAATTTTGAAGAACAGCAACCCTAGTCCATGGATTTCGCTGGTTTTTGATCCTAGGTGGTTGTGGACAAGTGCAGAACGTATGTGTAGCTCAGAATCCTTTATGGTGACCTACCCATTACGAATTTCCGAGTTTTGAACTATTTAGTTCTTTGCACCCCGATCGGATAACCGGACGAATTCTTCCCCGGCAAGGCATGAGAGGTGGAGCGGTCGGTACGAGAGTGTCAAGCACCTTGGAGCGGACCTTTTTCGTGTAGCTCGTTGGGCACGAAACGGATCCTAGCTCTCGGACGCCGGGAGCAGAGGAGGTCGGCCGGCGATCGTTTTCTTCGCACGCGGGAGCAAACGCAGCGACGCTGGCTGGTGGAGGAAGCGAAGTCGGTCTGTTCAGCGTGCGTGGAAGACGGAAATGAGCGGGGGCCGATCCTTTTGCAGCGCTGGCGTGCGCGTGGTTGCGAGAGGGTGAGGCGGCAGCCGACCGAAGCAGTGGAGGCGGTTCTCTCCTTCTCAGTCTCTGACCAGTGGGCCCTCTTCTCCCCTCTAATTCTTTCTCCCCCTTCTGCTGCAAATATCCCAGCTACTCTATATTGAATGAGAGACTTAAGCACCAAGTCACAGTTTGAATTTTGTTTCCTCCATTTGGAATTTATTTGGCTAAATTTGTTGCATGTTTGAACTGAAATTCAAATTCAGTTTTTGAAAAATGCAAATTTAGCTCCCGACAAGATAAATTCCAATGGGGATGAAAATTGGTGGGATAACTCAGAAAAATATGCTGAGTTTTAATATGATGTCAACTTTAAAATTCAAGTGATGAAAGTTGCTGCAATATGAATTTGCATTCAAATTGGCCCCTTTTTGAATTGTCTCCAAAAGTGCCTCAAAAAGTGTTGGATTTGCATGAAATTTGGCCTGAGCCCTCCCAAGAATATATAAGGTCTAGGGGTGAGCTCAACCTTTCATGTTCATGTGTAGCAATCCCACTTTTTGGATGTTAGGGCTTTCCCTGCTAATCAACCTTTTGATGGTGGTTACTTGCTCTTCACAAATGTTCACAAGACATCCACAAGATGAGCTGTGGTGTTGTGAGGTGATGACATGATCACTTTTGCAAGTCACTTTCTTGGGCTTTTACATCGGCCGTGTACCCCGACGGGGGCTCCGCCTCGTCCTCGGACCCCTCCTCATAGCTCTCACCTGCATACAGCTCACATATTGCAACCGTGAGCACGATGGCTCAGCAAGGCTTAAACGACTAGCCTAGGCATGGAACTCTACATGCAGGGATGTGTAAGATAGGAAAAAGGAGTTTGCAATAAAGCTACACCTATAAGTTGATCCTTACTTTCAGTTTTTACAGCAACAGATTCCTGTGCCTTAGGAAGCCCTCACATCGGAAGTCCACAATTAAACAAGAAATGCTTTCCTCTGATGTGATGATGCCAAAGTGGAAGACAAACTTAATTAGCTCTACATCTACAGAAAACATGGCTTCAAACATTAATAATTCATCACAGCATATTATCATTCATCTGGCTTATTTTTCTTCTTCTTACTACGTCATAGAACAGTGAACAAACGGTACTCAAATAACCGCGAGGGACGGTGATTGCAATCAGGAGACACCCGGACAACACGTTGCATACACCCACTTTCAGAAGAGTGATTCCACACCCCATCCTACTCTGTTGTATGCAACAACCTTTCAAAGGCAACCCAAATGCCGAACCGGTCCATCCGTAACGGGCAGGAGGTCCCCGCGTGGAGCGTGACTGTGCCCACCGGCAGATTTACACCTTTCTACCCTCAACCCACTCCTATTTATGGTTGGGCAAGCCTCGGCACCCAGGTGAACCAATTATATCGGTTTCCTGCTTATGTCAGTATGCCATCCGGTACTGTTTGATACTTGTTCATCAGGCCCGCACACGACTCGGTCCTCAATCGACACCAACAGGGCTACGCACGTGAGACCTCCACTCACTGCTCCCTATCCCCCCTGCTGGGTCTCATTTTCTCCACTCTTAAGCCGTTTTCTATTCTGACCAAACCGTGTGATAAAGCCTTACCTCGCAAGTAGATTCCAAGTACTCGACTTCTACCGAGATCCTAAGCATATTAGCACGGCATTCTCTACTTGTCGAGTCTGTAAACTACCCAACCCTCCATAGGATTAAAAAGTTTATGCAAGTGGGGTTTCAATCACCCTAACTCTAATGAGAACATTCACCCTAGACATAAGTGATACAAATAATGAATTTGCAAAAGTACTTAAATGCAAACCGGGGCTTGCCTGGTTGCGAGTCAACGGCGAAGTTAGCGTCGGGTGGCAGGACATCCAAAGGCTCCAGCGTATCCTCAACTTCGGTCACTAAATGAAATGTAGCAAAATATATGTATAAGTATTAAGGACTTATAAGAATTGAACTTCTATTCATAACTACTGCTATTTATGTTCCATAATTGGCTTTGGAATTTTTACAGTGGATACTAGACTCTCTAAGGATGATCTGAGCAAAATTTGGAGAATTTTCATTGTACCTTGTGGTCTCCAAAATTCCCACAATCACAAGGCTTCTCTGAATTTTAAGCTCAAATCAGGAGCTTTGACAAAGCTAACAGTGGAAGATCTGATTAGGGTAAGTCTCCATGGTTCTAACAAAATTTGTTTCACCATTTTGGAGCTACCAACAGAGAGATATGAATTTTGGAAGTTGGACAGGAGTTCTGAAAAGTTTCTGTTCAAATTTTGAATTTCCAAATGAAGGCTGAACTTTGGCAGGTAATTTAGTCTAGCACATGAACTTCAATGAAGCCCAAATTTTTACTGGAGATCAGTAACTATGGAAAGGATTTGCTTCCCAAATTTGGGAATGTGATAAATAATTGCTCCTGTAATAAATACCTAAAGGATTTAATAAAACAATTCTACAGAAATTCCTGGGCATTTTCATAGCAAACAATTTGTTCCTCTGTGAAGTACTCCTTATGAGGATTCCAACAAAATTGGTCTCACCCTATTTGGAGTTTTCTAAACAAAGTTACGGATTTTTCAAACTTGAATAACTTTCTGTTTAAAATCTACACAGAGACTCAAGGGGGGCACACTGTCAAACGTTTCTTCAACCTCTCGACAGGCCCCGCGCACGCACGCTGGACCCGACAGTGGCGCGTCGTGTTCTTGCCCGTTTCTCCATCATTCTTCCTACGGTCTCGTGCTATACCACCCTCGGATCACAGCCAAGCAGTCGGGCAAGGTTTCGGGTTATGAAAACGCCGGGAAACTCCTCGGCGACGGCGAGGCGGCTCGGTGGCGCAGCGCCGGCGATGACCCGCACGTACCAAGCCTCAACCAATGATCGAAAGGGCCGTACACCATTCCTGGAGTACGTATATCGTGATTCTACCCCTAGCCCGAGCTGGAAATGCCCGCAAATGGGAGCTCCATGGTGACCCGAGGTGTTTTTGGCCGGCCGAGATGGATTTTCGTCGCCCGGGGTGAAGAAGAGATGATTCCCTTCGTGCTTCAGCGTGGGAGTTTCCTAGGAGCTCTAATAGCTTTGTATAAGACCGGAGACCCGATGATCCAATGTGGGGGGAGAATTTCCCAGAGTTGTCTCGATCGGTCCTCCACGTGCACCGTCGGAAATCTCAAAATTCCGGCTAGCCGGCGTTGGTAAAGTACAACAGGACGTCGGTGTGAGAAACTTGACTCCATGACGCACCTCTGGGTGGTTTTCCTCGCGCTGGGGATGTCGGAGTCGGTCGGAAGACGTGGAACCGAGGTGGCGGCGTCGTGCTCTGTTTTCTTCGGAGCAGAACAGCTCGGTGCCGTTGTAGACGGTCAGCCACAGCCTAGGAGAGGGTGGAAAATGTCGAGGAGGCTCCGGCGGCACTGGTGGGTGGCTCAGCTAGGCGCTGGTGTCGCCGGAAGATGATCAACAGCGGTAACCCGAGCCGATCAGTGGAGCTCGGTGGTTTTGCTCGTGTGCTCGAGCAGAGGGCTGGGAAGCACGTTGGTTGAAGACCGAGAGGGCAAAGGAAATTGTGCTGCTGCCGTGGGGTGTACGGATGATCATGTAGCCGGGAAAATCAGGAGGTGGCGTGGTGCTCCTCGGGCAAGGGTTGCAAGCTGTAGCTGTCGAGCTCTCGCTGTTCGACCGAAGTTGGCAGAGGCGGTAGCCCCTTTGTGAGGCTGACCCCTGGGTCCCACTTCCTCCTTTTTTAATCAAATTTTTCACTGATATTTCTCCCCCAGCTACACAACATTTAAGGCTATACTTTCACACCAAGTCATGTTTTAAATTTGCTGAATCCAAAAAGTTTGAATTCTGGTGTGAAGTTTGAATTGTGTTTGTTCATTTGAATTTGAAATGGAATTTGAATCCTCTATTTTGTATTGTTCCAAAAACATAGCAAACCAACTCCAAAGATTCTAATTTTTGGCATGGCTGCTAATTCAAATGTGGAGATCACATTTGTGGAACCACTTTTGCAAATTGAGGAAATTGGAATTTGAAACTGAATTTGAAATTCAGATTAGAGGGCTTCTCCTTTTAATCCCAAACAAATATTAAAACTCCTCCAAATGAGCTGAAATTTGGAAGGTTGAATATTCGGAATATGAAGATCCAAGTTGTGCATTTAGATCTCCATGTTTAGAAGTTTTAGGCAGTTTGAATCGCCACTTTGAACTCACCCCGATATAATTCAAAGTTTTAATTCCCCTCACTTTTCCTAAGTGTACATGAGCTGAATTTTTCTTGCTACCACTTTTTAGGGATTTTACAAGGGTTACCCACATACTGCACACCGGCCCTCTCGCCTGAGGCGACCCAAAAAGGCTCAACGCAAGCTTCCAGAGGTACATCGGTTTACTGGGTCCCATATAGCCAGCATGAGAGTCGGTACACAACTCAAACTTGCTCAACAGGGCCACATACAGCTCGGTCCTTGACCCACAGGGACAGGTCTAATGCACCCAGGCCCCTATGTCCTGCTTCTGCTACAACCTGCCCGGTCTCAACTTCAACTTGCTAACACATTTTCTGAACCAATCCCGTATGCCCCTGTTTTTTCTGATCCTGCGAGTAGCATCTCACCACTCGACTTCTACCGAAACCTACATAAGCATGGCAGATCTACACGATGAATAGACATCTACCCAATACTCCAGGGTTTTATTTGGTCATGCAAGAGGAGTATCAAATCATCTAAACCTAATGTACATTTCATATCTTAACCGAAAGAGTGAATACAATGTAAAAACATAAAAGCTGTTAAATGCAAACCGGAGCTTGCCTGTTTTGCAGGGTAGTAGTGTATATAAGCAGTTAGTGATCCTTGCTGATCAATCACTTGATCCTCCGAAGTTTGATCCACTTCAATGAATCACTTCTTCGAATCCCCTTCGTCGTGAATCCTAATGACATGTATATGCACAAGTTTTACAATGCAATTGAAAGAATTAAATATTTGAGTTCTTAAGAGCAGAGGCTGTGTTGAAATGCCAAGAATGGATTTGTTTGCCTCTGTTGTGCAAAGAAATAACAATGAACTAAATTTGTCTTAAGGTTTTAGTTTATAACTAACTATGTTTCCTAATAAACATAAAAAAAAGATTTTAATGAAACTGAAGATCAAGAACTCCAATGGCTTCAAAACTTTTACAGCCTGTTCTATACTACCTAGGGATTTAGCTTTCCAAATTGCAGCTAAAGTGGAATGAATATGTGTCTCCCATAATTCCCACAAGTCTTATGTAATTTTCCACATACATAAGCATGGTACACAAGAACAGGGAGATCTAAGGCTCTGCTCACATGAGAGTCATTTGGTCCAAAAATTCAGACCTTTAACTTGAGTAGTTTCTCCAGAATAACTCCTTAAGCATTTCTACTAAAAAAATTAATTCTGGAGTAATGTACATTTTCATGCCCATTTCAGTGAACTACAATTTCAAGTATGACTCAGAGAGCTTGCCTAAATTTTCTCATGATTTTTGGAGCTATGAATTGCCTAGAATAGATTTTTCAAGTTGGGCAACATTTTCTAAAAATGTTTCTGGACCCTTATGAACACAGCAGTTTGTATTTAGCAAATTCCTACTCAAATCATCTACAAATGATCTGAAAACTTGCTAGAAGGTAAAAATATGCTACAGAATATTCTGGAAAATATTGAGGAGTTTGGGATCAACCAAACTCCCTCAATAATTCTTTTTCACAAAACCTTCAAAGAATTTTCCAGAATTTAATATAGACTTTCATACAAATTGGGGTTCATATTTGGATAGATCTTTGAAAAATGAATCCAACCCAATTTGAATCACTCAATTTGGATATACCTACACAAAGATATGATTTTCCAAAGTTGTGGCAATCTCTGGAATTATTTTGCTACGGGAAATTGAATTGGGCCCACGTTTTAAACTCCAGCCACTGGGAATGGAGCCACGCCGGGTTACACAGTTATATCGCACGGCCACAGTGGGATCCCAGCCACAACAGATCTTCTTTTTAGATTTTTCAGTCGCTGACACGTGTGGCCGGCTCCTTCTCCTACCTCCCGACTGTTCCCACGCCCGCGCGCCGCTCGGCTCACCGGACCGACACCGGAGCTCGCCAGCTCAGTGTTTCTGGTCGCCGCCCGGGCTGAGGCTTGCCTCCAGTGGGTTTGGGAGGCCGGGGAACACATTGGTGGCGCTAGCTCGAGCTGGCAAGGCATGGAAACCAGTCGGCGACGTGTGGCGGCCACGGGAAGAGTTCGGCGCCGTCGGCCGGCCGACCTAGCCCGCCAAACAATCGACCAACCCGTGCTAAAGCATCCTGGAAGCTTAGGGAAGACCAACACGGCTTCAAAACTGCTCGGGAACGGCTGCAAATCGGTTGTCACCGTGCGCCCGATTGGTCCTGCCGTGAACGCGCTCGGTAAAGCTCAAAATCCGTCGCTCTGAGGTGGTTTCACGCTATGGCTGCTAAAGAGAAGATGCTCACCGGCTAGTCCAGCCCCTATGTGCAAGATTTGACGATCTAAGAAGGATTAACGAGTGAGAATTTTGAAGATTAGTACCAGACGCTCGGGTTGTGCACACCGGAGCCAAATTCCCAAATTAGCCGGCTATGCTCCACGGCTTGGCCTGAGCTTCGGGTGGAAGCAGCGTGGAGTCCGTACGCTTCTTTTGCCGCCCTTGCTCGGCCGTGAAAGCCACTGTGGTGGTCTGTCCACGTGCGTCCGGTTGGCGGCTGTTTTAGGTCACCGCGGAGGGAGGTCATTCTAGGGGTGGGAAAGCCGAAAGTCCGCTGTTTTGGCGTCGAGGAAGTGAAGAGCGACCCACTGGTGTGGTTTTGCCACTTGGACTTGTCGCTGAATTTCCTTAGTCTCGTCGGGGTTGGTGCTGTAGGCAGCACGGTTTGGCAAGCTCGCCCCTGGAACCAAATCAATCTTGTGCTCAATGCCTCGCACAGGTGGTAATCCAGGGGGTATCTTTGATGGAAAAACATCCATATATTCCTGCAAAAGGTTAGCAACAGCAGGTGGCAAGACAATGGATGTATCCTCAATGGGATATAAAGCATGTTTGCACACTAAAGCATAGCAAGTTCCATTAGAGACATATAAATCATTAAGATCAGATTTAGTTGCAAGCAAAATAGGATTTTTCATCTTAATAGGTTGCTGAATTTCAGAATTGAAAACACCCTTTTGCTTAGCATTATTCTTTTTCTCCTGCTCAAATTATACAATTTCAGTGAGACTCATAGGAAGCAACACAATTTTCTTGCCCTTATGCGTGAGAGTATACTTATTAGATCGACCATGGTGAATAGCATCAGTATCAAACTCCCAAGGACGTCCCAACAAAAGAGAACAAGCATCCATAAGTACCACATCAAAATCAACAAAATCATGATAAGAACCAATGGAAAAATGTATCCTTGCTGTTTGTGTTACCTTAACCTTACCATTGTTGTTAAACCATTGAATGTGATAAGGGTGGGGATGCTCCCGTGTGGTCAAGCCAAGCTTCTTGACCACCTCAACATTCACCGTGACGTTGGTGGTTGTCGTCCTCTCGAACCGTGGCACTCAAAGCTCGCTGCACAATCAAAGTCCTATAGTTGTTTGTCGCAGATGTACCAAGAACCTCCTCAGCACCATCATCCGAACCTGAAATGTTAGTTGCAATAATATTTTCATCTTCAATATCAGAAGCACTAACATACCCACCATCAGCAGTGGCAATTATCGCCCGTTTGCTGGGGCAATCTCGTTGCATATGTCTAAGTCCCTGGCAGCGGTGGCACTTGATGTCGGAGCTGCGACTTGTCGAAGTGTTGGGTGCAGCCGCCTTTGCTGCAACACCTGGAGACATCTGGGCTTGCTGTTATCTTGTCCCCGTGATGTAGAAGGTGCGATGCTGCTGTGTACAACACCCTTGGAGGGTGGTGTAGAAGCACGTACGCTCGAGGAGGGTGCTGCTTTAGATGGCACCGGAAATTGTCGTGACGTGATGGTGTTGTTCCGCCGCTGCTTTTGGTGACCCTGCACTTCTTTTTCTGCTAACATAGCATGTTGAAATAAACGTTGAATAGAATGATATTCCTTGTAGTCAACTATGTCTTGGATCTCACGCCGCAAGCCCCCAAAAAACCTAACAATTTGGTCTTCCTGATCCTCAAATACCCCACAACAAAGCATACCTTTCTGCAACTCTTGGTAGTACTCTTGGACAGTCATGTCACCCTGATCAAAGCATTGCAATTTCTTAAGAAGATCACGTCTATATGAAGGAGGAACAAACCTAGCGCACATCTCTTCTTTTAACGTAGCCCATGTCTGTGGTGCATTACGTGTATTGACAAGTTCATTCCACCAAATTATAGCAAAATATTTAGACTCACTAGTGGCTTGTCTAACTCTATGTCGCTCAGGAACAAGATGAGAGCTAAATATTTGTTCTACCGTCATCTCCCAATCCAAGTAAGTCTCAGCATCATAAGATCCATAAAATGTTGGAATAGAAAACTTAATCTTAGCATAAGGATCATTATCTTGTTCAGGAGCATGAGGACGAGGTCTACCTCCCATACCTTGACGATTTCGTCGAGGGCGACGGCGCTGCTGTGCATCAACCTCATCGTTATTGAAGTCATCCTCTGTGTCATAGTGAGCATGTGCATCACCATCAAGGATGATAGAGGGTGTAGCTTGTTGGGGAAGATGAGTCTCCATCTCGTCCAACCGTGTGGTCAGACCAGCAACACTTGTATGGAGCCTCTGAAAGGTGGCTGTTGTAGTGGTCTGGTAATTGTTGAATGCTTCGGTAATTGCCCACATCATGTCCCTTAGTTCCATATCACCAAGCAAGGACAAAGATGAATGATGATGAACAACAAGGATAATATCACCAAGTATCCAGCACTCACACAGAAATAGCACAACTAGAAAACCCCTTAGCGTCCTGTTTTTGTCTTGAAGCACTAGTAGCAATCAAAATCTTTTTTTTCTCTTTATTCTTTGATATTTTTTCTCAACCAGGGGCACAAGAATAGAAACAGCACCAAGTATTAGCTCAAACCGATGAAAGATGATATCGGCACAAATTCAGAAGCGATTGGAAAAACTGGTGCTGGAACTTCGGAGTTCGAAACGAGGGCCTTCTTAATTTTTTTAATTTTTTTTGAAAACGCCGTGACCGGCATAGCTGGTGTATCGTATGTGGAATTTTTAAGGAGGATACGAGCGAAAAGTTATGCCCATTTTAAGGAGGATACCCCGAATCAGGTTTTGGTGGTGGTGGAAACTGCAACAGAAACGAATCGGTTGATGGAATTTTTTTGTAGATTGGTTTTTTATAGATGGCAGTGGATGGAAGAAACAAAACTGAACCAAAACAAATCTAAACCAGCAACCAGACTCAACGTAGGACACGAACTCAGAACTACGGACTCCGAAACTAAATTGTGCAAAAGGTTGAGCGGGGTTTGTAGGTCAGGGAAACTAAAATTTTTTTGTGGCTTTTTGTGGACGATAGGACTGAAACAAAATAAATCTAAAGGGCACACAAGTATACCTCACGGTGAACATGGAGATACCAATTGATAGGAGGATGAGTCCCGATCTTCCGAGAGGTAGGGTAAACTTGATTGGGTGGAGATCTCGATGTTGATGATCCAAGGCTCCGAACGAACGAAACCCCGCAATCACTACACCACTGCTCCGATGGTTATCACCCATGTCACACGAATGAACTCGCCACGAAGGCTTATCCCTGCAAGCGCAATCAAGAACACAAGCAAGAACAGAGAAGTTGCAATCAAAACTGAATTGATCACGAATTTGGGGTCTCACAACCGATGATCGGCGACACTGTTCAATCACAGATTGTAACTAAGCAAAACCCATCCTAATGTGGTGACGGCTGCTGTATAAAAAGGAGTTTAGGGGCGTGCATGACCCCTGGACGTAACCCTAATGGGCTTCCACACGTTACACGGGCCAGCAGCCCATAAGGCGGTGGCGCAGCACCTGACAGATTCTGGACGCCCACTTGTTTCGCTGATTCCCATCGACTTAGAAGGAATTTTGAGGTGGGGCTGGTTCCATTTGAATCTTTATGAAATCACAGTTCCAACCATATATAGAACGTCCAAATCCGATGACGTATGTATCCGGGATGTCAGTTTTGGTGAAGGCAGCTCCTGCAACCCGAGGTGGAGTCGAAGTCGAGTTGTACTTGGGTTCCTCCTTGGTGTGCATGTCCTATCTACTCCTCCTTGACTCCTTGGAGTCCTCCCAGCCCTTGCTGGTCCTCTCCATTGTTCCTAATCAATAAAACATGCATGGACACAAGCGTAAGTTCTGAAAAACAATTGACAAGGTTAGAACGTACCTGGAGATCAAATTGTCGTGCACGTGCTCTAGTGATCGGTCCTTGCATTGCATGCAAAGGAGAGATGTCCTCATCAGGTGGTCTGATCGGTCCAAAGTGAACACTGCTTTGGACCACCGTAAGAGGGTTGGGATGGCGGGAGAGACCGTACTGATCTCTCGGGTTGTCAGCTTCTGCCTGCGGCGGCTCTCGTAGGCTTGACTCCCTCCGAAAATCATGAGGCAGCCCTCTGGCGTGGGGAAGCTCGGCTCGTCAGGCTCAGGACTCGTCTTTTGGCAGGCTCATTGCCTTTGTCTCCCGCCGCATCTGTCTCTGCGCTGATGAAGCGTTTCAGTAAGGCGCTGTTTTTGGGGGGCATGCCTTACTGGTAAGGCGTGGTTGGTACACGGCTTGTCAAAATGCTTCTCGATGTAGTCTGTCTGCCCCGTGGCCGGTCTCTTGCCTTCACAACGTTCGACGCCTGTAACAAGGTCCAAACCACTGTTGGCTGGGTATGGATACCTGCCATCGTTTGTTCACCTACACTATTCGACCTTGTGGGGTAGCTCTTTGCTCCCCACGTAAGGGTTCTTTGGCTTTCGCTTGTTGAAGATAGCCCCGACCGCCTCCTCGCTGGAGGCATGGTTCGTGGCAATGTCAAGGAGGTCCCTCATGCTTCTTGGCTTGACGCAGCCAAGCTTGTGTACGAGGGACTCGCAGATAGTCTCTGATAGGAAGGCCGCAATGACGTTGGCGTCGACAACGTCAGGAAGCTCGTTGCACTTCTCCAAGAAGAGTTGGATGTATTGCTGCAGGGTCTCATCTGGCCTCTTGCCTTTGCGGCATTCGATGGCCGCGACGAGTTCCGAACCACTGTTGACCGGGTATTGTCGCCTGCCGTCGCTTGCTCGTCTCCTCTTGTCGCCTTTGTGGGGTGCCTTTCTGCTCCCTACGTCGGGGTTCTTTGCTTTTCGTTTGTCAAATATGGCCCTGACTGCTTCCTCACCGGAGGCATTCGTGGCGATATTGAGGAGGTCCCTCATGCTTCTTGGCTTGACGCATCCAAGCTTGTGTACGAGGAACTCACAGGTCATCCCTTAGAGCATAGTCGAGATGACATCAACATTAACGACGTCGGGAAGCTCGTTGCACTTCATCTAAAAGTGCCGGATGTAGTGTCGCATGGTCTCGTCCGTCTTCTTTCAGGAACCCTTGAGGTCCCCGGAGTTGTCAGGACGCACGTAGGTTCCCTAAAAGTTACCGATGAATATTTCCCCAAGCTCGGCCCAGTTTTGGAGGCTATCGGGTGGAAGGTACTCGAGCCACGCGCGTGCTGACTCGGCCAGGTAGATGGGGAGGTACTGGATGATGAATTAATCATCCTCCACTCCGCCGGCTTGGCGGGGGAGGCGGTAATCCTTCAACCATACGCCAGGGTTGGTCTCCCCATTGTACTTCCCAATGTTGGTCGGGACCTGGAACCTTTGCGTAAAGGGAGCACCACATATCCTCTTTCCGAAGGCTTTGGGGCCCAGGTACCGGGGCTCAGGCTCCGTCCTCTTCCGTGGCCGTGGTTTCTGGCATAGCGAGATCGTTGGGGTCGAGAGTTGGAAAGTGAAGCCGAGGGGCCTTCCTGGGTTTGCCGCCTTGCTTTGAGAGTCCAGCGGAGCTCGCAAGCCCCCATATGCTCACGTACCAAGTTACGTGAGGGGGTTGATGTAACACCCCAAAATTTTGTTAAGACCCTAAATCATGTTAAGAGGGGAATTTAAAAATTTTTGGACGTGTTGCATGTTTTGCAAAAATTCAAATTCAAACTGGAATTCAAATTAAACTCAAATCAGAAAAGAAATAGAAAAAGAAAAAGAGAAAACAGAAAAAAACCAGCCAGTGGGCCGCAACCCACCAGCCGGCCCACCCAGCAACCGCGCCAGCCCGCAGCCGCGCGCGCTCCTTCCTCCCACTGACAGGCAGGGCCCGCCAGCCCTTCTTCTACCTTGCGCCCGCGCCGGACTCTCTCTCACCCGAATCGAAACCGATCGGGAATTCTCGCGTATCCCAGCCGAATTTCGTTCGGGGGAGACGCAAACCCGATCTAAACCACCCCGCCGCCCTCCCCCGTCTATAAAAACCCCGGCCTCGTTCTGTTTTTCCCACGCGATCCGTCGATTTTACTCCGGTGAGAAACCGAGCCTTCTCCGGCGAATTCTGGCCGATCTAAGCTCGGAAATTCCGATCTAACTCGCTGGTCTTGATCCACCGCCTCCGGGGAAACCTGCAGGTGCAGAAAACTCGGTGACTTGCATTTTAAACACAGCGCCGACGAGTCTCGCCGTGGTTTCAATTCGGACCTCGACGCAAACCGCCCTCCAGGACCTCCGAGCTCAAGAAAACCCCCGTGGTGAGATCCCCGACCTCCCCTCCACCGATCTATGCCATAAAATCACAGTTCTTGGAAGAATTCTCGAAGATCCGAAAATCTCCGGCGAGATCGCCGCTTCCCGCCGCCGTGCGCCGTCGGCAGCGCCGCCCGCGCTCGATCAGAGCGACGTGGCCGCTTGTGCGCCGTTTATTTTAAATCGCACGGCAGGGTTTAAATCCCCGTGTACCGGTTCGACGTTATAATCTCAGTTGTCGGTTTAAAATCGGACGGTCCACGTCAGCCCCGCGTTATAAAGACTGAAAATCTTACGTGCTACCCCCTGGGGTTCTCGGGAAATAAGAGCTAGCCCCGGAAACTTCTGATCTAGCCCCTGGAACTTCAGAAAATCATGTAAATTCATTTAAAAATCAGTTTTAGCCCCTGGACTTAATAATAATTAGGAAAACTCCTCTGTTATGTATAGCTAGACCCCTGAAAATTGTTAAAATAATATTATAGACCCTGTAGTGGGGTGAGTTTACCTTTTTAGCCCTGTTTAATATTTAATTTAGGAAATTGAATATGTGGCTACTGTTTAAAATTTAAAAAGTGGGACAAACATATTGTCAAAATTTAATTAAAAACTTTCTCAGTATTTAGAAAACTTTGGAGTGAGATAAAAATATATTTTGGGCTGAAATGAATCTGTTTAATTTATTATTCACATTCAGGGACACTTTTTTAAGTAAAGAATAGTTCTGGAAAATAGGGAAAATAATTTTTAAATAGTTTACATCAGAGGAAAAGGTCAAAAATATATTAGTAAATATTTCAGATCAGAACCTATTCTGTTTAGATGATGTGTCTTGTTATTTTCATAATAAAGTTCACATTTAGGCATAGGAAATAAATCTGGAAATATAGCAACTAGTAAATGATAAATGGAGTTCTAAAATCCAAAGAATTCAGTTTAGGGTTGGTAGAAATTCTGAAGACACATATGGAGAAGGAAAATACCTTCCATGCATACTTGGTAGCTAAAAGGTGTAGTAATTGAATATAAGGAATTTATTTAAATTGGAAACTCATATATATAGTATGTAAGTATAAATGTGAACACAAAAGTAGGAATCATATACACATGATTAAAAGTGCATGCAAGCCACAAATCAACACACATAGAGTAACCACAACACATATAATGGGGAATGACTTTCATAAATATGAATGTGTGGTTTGTATGAAGTGGAAGTGTGAACTATGTCTTATGGATTTTTGTTTTTCTTTTGCTATGTGTGATGGTATGATGTAGAACCTGCTCAAGAGCAAGTTATTCCTTTCCATGATCAGGACTACCCATTTCAAGAGCAGCAGGAAGGAGGCAAGTGTCCTTGACCACTTTGATCCTATACTAGGATGTGTAGATAGAATTATTTGCGTTGTCAAATGAAATATGAAACCCATGCTAGGAAGTTTCCCTAGAATTGCGTTACCTTGTTTCCTTGTAGCTTGGGTTGGGATTTATTTTATCATGTCATTTATTATTATGCATATGCTTAGCCATGCTTAGAATGGGATATTTGGGATATGAGATCATCATTTTATTTTACCATACTCTTAAATGAGATATTGTGAGTTATGTAGAGGTAGGGATCAAGGCAAGTTGGATGTTTTGGTTGTGTGCTGGGTGCACGAGACTCGGGTTTGTGTTTAGTACTTGCCTGGATCCTAAGGACTGGTTCATGGAGCATGTAACCTGGCTTTACAGTGCCAACCACATGCTGAGATGGGGCAGCTTGGCCAATTAATTAGGTGTATCCCCGGCGTAGTATGGGTGTGTTGGATGGTGCGGGGAATAGGTGTCAGCTGGACTACCATATGAACCGCAAGGCTCAAGAGGGGGCCACTGCAGCGGGGTTGGAGCCTCTTGTATGCTGTTAGGGGTGAAACCTCAGTGGGCCCACGCTCGTCGGGAATCCCTTTGTAAAGGCTTCGTAGTGATCTCCTGGCTACACACCTGGGAAGTGTGAATGTGGTTCGTAGCCACTGGCATAATGGAGGTTCTTTTAGTCCACCCGGCAACGGGGGATGAAATCACTACATGTGGGTACAGTGGTACAAACTCTGCAGAGTCAAAACTGTCATGACAGCCATGCTCACGGTCAAGAGCAGCTTGGACTTATTCATGATTAGAGGATTGATGGTTTTGGAAGTTGTGTATGTTAAGCGGGGAGCTTAACATTGGAAATGATGTTATGGTTATTGGATTATGATGATGGGATGGGAGATTGGGACCATTTCACCTGTGTAGTAATGTAGGTGCTTAATAAGCTAAGGTGATAGGTATTAATTGCGTAGTGCTTTAACCATGAGTTCAACCTTTCCTTGATCTAGCCAAGCATGATGTAATTTTCCCACACTTGCTGAGTACCATTGGTACTCAACCTTGCATATTTGTTGGTTTATATTGCTGCTCAGGTCAAGATAATGAGGTGGTGTATAATGACCAAGACTTTGGACCCGAAAAAGGTTTCTAGGTTCATGGAGACCTCCGGGCAACGCCTGTGACGGAGCCCACAAGAATAATTATTCCGCTGCTAGTTTATTTACTTGAGATGAACTTATTATTGTCCATCGAGACATTTGCTATGTAAAACCTATTTATATTCGACACCTGGCTTGTAATAAATGATGCTTCACTAATTGTCATCACATGTATGAGAAAATGATCCTGGCATACATGTGACATTCACTCGGTGGTTCTTCGGAAAAACCGGGTGTGACAGAAGTGGTATCAGAGCCAAGGTTGCAGGAGTGTCAGCAAGAGCTTCAGGATGTTCGGGACACCCTGAAGGAAACCGAGGCGTTGCTGCGAGCCTGCTTAAGGGCGAGAGAAAGAGGAGATGGGAATAAACTGTGTGTCACCGTGAATGATACATGGACTCCTGACTCCCCAGATCGCCGGGCGATCAGGCGTTGTCGCACTTCTCCACCAGCAGCCTCCCCACCTAAAGCAGAGTCAGAAGGCAGCCGCAATGATGAGGAAGACCCCGAGGGGCCAGCTCAGTGAATACGAGTAGTGTAGAGTTCTTCCATTAGTTTAGCAGGATGTCGAGTAGTCGAGTCATTATCTTAGTTAATGGTGTGTTAATGATTGGTGTGTGACGTGAGTTGTGGAAGCCATGAGCGATTGTCCACAGCCTCGTCTTCGGATTGTCTTGCTTTGGTGTGTGAACCCGCATGAAATAATATTGCCTTTATTTTTGTGTGAGAAATGAACCCTCAGAAAAGTATAACAAAGCCTCAACACTTCAAAGTACAAACAAATGAAAGTAGTAAGATGATACTAAATGCTTTCAAATTAACATTGGTTGATTCTGCCAGATGGCCGGAAGAGGAAAAGGACGTGCTGCCAACCCCGCCAACAACAACAATGAGGCATGCAACCCTCATCTTTCTGGAGGCCAGGACCGGGGTGGTCGCCGTGAAGGAGTTGATCCCCTCCACCAAATGCTGGAGAATCAAAATCAGCTCATCCAGAACTTGACTCAAGTGGTGGAAAACTTGCATCAAGTTCCACCTCCACAAGCTGCACCACGCCAACCAAGGTTGAGTGAGTTTTTAGGAACTCAACCTCCAAAGTTCACAAGTGCTGCTGAACCTCTGGAGGCAGATGATTGGCTGAAGACCATTGAAAGCAAGATTAGGATCATACAGTGCCAAGGGTATGAGAGGGTGCTAATTGCCTCTCATCAATTGCATGGACCTGCTGCTTATTGGTGGACCGCCTACGTGGCTGCCCATCATGACCCTGAGAACATCACTTGGGAAGAGTTCAAGCGTAGCTTCCGCAACCATTACATCCCAAGGGGTGAACTCAAAAACAAGAGAAAGGAGTTCTTGGGGCTGCAGCAAGGGAACATGACGGTGAGGGAATACCTCACTAAATTTACTCAACTATCCCGTTATGCTCCACGAGACATAGAGACTAATGAGCAGAAACAAGATTGTTTCGTGGAGGGACTTACCGCGGAGATGCAGTGTGCAATGTCCTCAAATGAGTATGAAAGCTTCCAAAAGATGGTGGACAGAGCGTTTGTGGTGGAAAGGAAACTGAAGGCCTTGGAAAATGAGAATAAGAGGAAGGCCGGGTGGTCACATCAAGCCTCAGGGAGCAACACCCGCCCACGTCTGATGCAGCAACCTGCAGGGCAGATGAACCGTGCTGCGGTATCCTACCCATCACCAAGAGGGTACAACCTGAACTACAGGCCTCCCGCGGCACCAGCACAGCCGCAACGTCAGTTTGTACAACAGCCTCACCCCGCATATCCACCTCGACCAGCAGTGCAAGGACCTCCAAACAAACCCCAAGACAATAAAGCCCAAGCACCTAAGGTGGGGGTGCAATGTTTTAGCTGTGGTCAAGTGGGGCACTATGCCCATAAGTGCCCAAAGAAGAAGCCCACGCAGCCTCAACAGCAGAATGTAATGAGAGGACGGGTGAACCACGTCACTATGGAGGAAGCACAAGAGGCACCCGACGTGGTAGTTGGTAAGTTTCCTGCCAATTTACACATTGCAACCCTGCTGTTTGATTCTGGTGCTACCCACTCGTTCATTGCTCAAGGGTTTGTTAAGAAGCATGACCTAGCAACAACACAAATGAACCATATGCTAGCCGTAAACTCTCCAGGTGGAGAAATAAGGACAAGACAAGTGTGTCCCAAAGTGAACCTAGACATTAATGGGGTAGTATTTACTACTAACCTCATAGTGATAGATTCACAAGGGATAGATATTATTTTGGGTATGGATTGGTTGACCAAACATAAAGGAATCATCCATTGTTCGACCAGAACAGTGGAACTAACTCACCCTAGTGGCACATGAGTAAAGTTCATAACAATACACGAGCCTAGGAGAGACATTAAATTAAATCAAGTTGAGGTGAAAGTGGAGGAGATCAGGACCATCAGGGAATATCCAGATGTTTTTCCGGAGGAGTTGCAAGGTATGCCTCCCGATCGTGAAGTGGAATTCGCAATTGAGCTAGTACCTGGAACAGACCGGATATACAAGAGACCTTATCGGATGGACTCCAAGCAGCTAGAAGAACTCAAGGATCATTTGAGAGAATTGACGGAGAAGTGGTATATTCGTCCTAGTTCCTCACAATGGGGAGCTCCGGTGATATTTGTGCCCAAGAAGGACGGAACCCAAAGGTTATGCGTGGATTACCGTGCCTTGAATGAGTTAACCATCAAGAACAAGTACCCATTACCCCGCATCGAAGACTTGTTTGATCAGTTGAGGGGCGCTTGTGTGTTCTCGAAAATTGATCTCAGGTCGGGATACCACCAACTCAAGATAAGGCAAACTGATACTACCAAGATGGCTTTCGTATCTCGGTACGGACTGTATGAATACACCGTCATGCCTTTCGGGCTAACTAATGCCCCGACATACTTCATGTACCTCATGAACAAGGTATTCATGGAATATTTGGACAAATTTGTGGTGGTTTTCATAGATGACATTCTCGTCTTCTCCAAAGATGAAGAAGAACATGAGAAACATCTAAGGTTGGTGTTGCAGAGGCTGAGAGAACACCAACTATATGCCAAGTTGAGCAAGTGTGAGTTTTGGCTGAAGAGAGTTCCCTTCTTAGGACATATAATCTCGGAGGGAGGAATCTCCGTGGATCCTGCCAAAATCGAGGATATACAGAAGTGGAAGACCCCTAAAAATGTCGGGGAAGTTCAAAGCTTTTTGGGATTGGCTGGATACTATCGACGATTTATTTAGTGATTCTCTAAGATCTCGAGACCCATTACCAAATTGTTGGAGAAGGGAATCACATTCACATGGACGCCACAGTGCGAAACGAGTTTTCAGGAGATAAAGAAAAGACTGACAACAGCCCCAGTGCTGGTTATGCCAGATATGCAGAACAACTTCACGGTGTACTGCGATGCCTCTGGAAACGTGTTGGGATGTGTTCTCATGCAAGGAGGGCATGTGCACTCAAAAACAATAGGAGTTGGGACAAGAACTTACCGTATGCGGAGTTTTCCTATAACAACAGCTATCAAGCTAGTATGAAGATGTCACCGTTTGAAGCTTTGTACGGGAGGAAGTGCAGAACTCCCCTATTTTGGAACCAAACAGGGGAAAGTAAAGTGTTTGGTCCAGAAGTACTACAAGAAGCCGAGGCGGAGGTGAGGGAAATTCGCAACAATTTGAGGATAGCACAGACACGCCAAAAGAGCTATGCCGATGTACGAAGAAGAGAGCTCGTTTTCAACGTGGGAGACTATGTCTATCTCAAGGTGTCCCCTATCAGAGGACTTCGTCGGTTCAAGGTGAAAGGGAAGTTGTCACCTCGATACATCGGACCCTTTCAAGTTTTGGAGAGGAAAGGCGAAGTGGCGTATCAACTAGAATTACCGGCTCGTCTATCGGATGTGCACGATGTATTCCATGTGTCACAACTCAAGAAATGCCTGAGGACGCCTGAAGAGGTGTTACCCATGAATGAAGTGAACGTAGCTGAGGATTTGTCTTATGCCGAGCAACCATACAAGATTTTGGAGACAATGGAACGCCTCACCAGAAATAAAAGAATCCGGATGTGCAAGGTGCAGTGGAAGCATCACTCAGAAGAGGAAGCCACCTGGGAGCGGGAAGATGAGCTAAAGGCACAATTTCTGGAATTGTTTTCTTAGAACCACCAATCTCGAGGATGAGATTTCTTTTAAGGTGGGTAGAGCTGTAACACCCCAAAATTTTGTTAAGACCCTCAATCATGTTAAGAGGGGAATTTAAAAATTTTTGGACGTGTTGCATGTTTTGCAAAAATTCAAATTCAAACTGGAATTCAAATTAAACTCAAATCAGAAAAGAAATAGAAAAAGAAAAAGAGAAAACAGAAAAAAACCGGCCAGTGGGCCGCAACCCACCAGGCGGCCCACCCAGCAACCGCGCCAGCCCGCAGCCGCACGGGCTCCTTCCTCCCACTGACAGGCGGGGCCCGCCAGCCCTTCTTCTACCTCGCGCCCGTGCCAGACTCTCTCTCACCCGAATCGAAACCGATCGGGAATTCTCGCGTATCCCAGCCGAATTTCGTTCGGGGCGACGCAAACCCGATCTAAACCACCCCGCCGCCCTCCCCCGTCTATAAAAATCCCGGCCTCGTTCTGTTTTTCCCACGCGATCCGTCAATTTTACTCCGGTGAGAAACCGAGCCTTCTCCGACGAATTCAGGCCGATCTAAGCTCGGAAATTCCGATCTAACTCGCTGGTCTTGATCCACCGCCTCCGGGGAACCCTGCAGGTGCAGAAAACTCGGTGACTTGCGGTTTAAACACAGCGCCAACGAGCCTCGCCGTGGTTTCAATTCGGACCTCGTCGCCGACCGCCCTCCAGGACCTCCGAGCTCAAGAAAACCCGCGAGGTGAGATCCCCGACCTCCCCTCCACCGATCTATGCCATAAAATCACAGTTCTAGGAAGAATTCTCGAAGATCCGAAAATCTCCGGCGAGATCGCCGCTTCCCGCCGCCGTGCGCCGTCGGCAGCGCCGCCCGCGCTCGATCAGAGCGACATGGCCGCTTGTGCGCCGTTTATTTTAAATCGCACGGCAGGGTTTAAATCCCCGCGTACCGGTTCGACGTTATAATCTCAGCCGTCGGTTTAAAATCGGACGGTCCACGTCAGCCCCGCGTTATAAAGACTGGAAATCTTACGTGCTACCCCCTGGGGTTCTCGGGAAATAAGAGCTAGCCCCGGAAACTTCTGATCTAGCCCCTGGAACTTCAGAAAATCATGTAAATTCATTTAAAAATCAGTTTTAGCCCCTGGACTTAATAAAAATTAGGAAAAACTCCTCTGTTATGTATAGCTAGACCCCTGAAAATTGTTAAAATAATATTATAGACCCTGTAGTGGGGTGAGTTTACCTTTTTAGCCCTGTTTAATATTTAATTTAGGAAATTGAATATGTGGCTAGTGTTTAAAATTTAAAAAGTGGGACAAACATATTGTCAAAATTTAATTAAAAACTTTCTCAGTATTTAGAAAACTTTGGAGTGAGATAAAAATATATTTTGGGCTGAAATGAATCTGTTTAATTTATTATTCACATTTAGGGACACATTTTTTAAGTAAAGAATAGTTCTGGAAAATAGGGAAAATAATTGTAAAATAGTTTACATCAGAGGAAAAGGTCAAAAATATATTAGTAAATATTTTAGATCAGAACCTGTTCTGTTTAGATGATGTGTCTTGTTATTTTCATAATAAAGTTCACATTTAGGCATAG
This sequence comes from Neostapfia colusana, assembly GCA_030760725.1. Taxonomy (NCBI): domain Eukaryota; kingdom Viridiplantae; phylum Streptophyta; class Magnoliopsida; order Poales; family Poaceae; genus Neostapfia; species Neostapfia colusana. Next base: position 28,421,623 of record JASWHV010000011.1, read on the forward strand.
GAAATAAATCTGAAAATATAGCAACTAGTAAATGATAAATGGAGTTCTAAAATCCAAAGAATTCAGTTTAGGGTTGGTAGAAATTCTGAAGACACATATGGAGAAGGAAAATACCTTTCATGCATACTTGGTAGCTAAAAGGTGTAGTAATTGAATATAAGGAATTTATTTAAATTAGAAACTCATATATATAGTATGTAAGTATAAATGTGAACACAAAATTAGGAATCATATACACATGATTAAAAGTGCATGCAAGCCACAAATCAACACACATAGAGTAACCACAACACATATAATGGGGAATGACTTTCATAAATATGAATGTGTGGTTTGTATGAAGTGGAAGTGTGAACTATGTCTTATGGATTGTTGTTTTCTTTTGCTATGTGTGATGGTATGATGTAGAACCTGCTCAAGAGCAAGTTATTCCTTTCCAAGATCAGGACTACCCATTTCAAGAGCAGCAGGAAAGAGGCAAGTGTCCTTGTCCACTTTGATCCTATACTAGGATGTGTAGATAGAATTATTTGCGTTGTCAAATGAAATATGAAACCCATGCTAGGAAGTTTCCCTAGAATTGCATTACCTTGTTTCCTTGTAGCATGGGTTGGGATTTATTTTATCATGTCATTTATTATTATGCATATGCTTAGCCATGCTTAGAATGGGATATTTGGGATATGAGATCATCATTTTATTTTACCATACTCTTAAATGAGATATTGTGAGTTATGTAGAGGTAGGGATCAAGGCAAGTTGGATGTTTTGGTTGTGTGCTGGGTGTACGAGACTTGGGTTTGTGTTTAGTACTTGCCTGGATCCTAAGGACCGGTTCATGGAGCATGTAACCTGGCTTTACAATGCCAACCACATGCTGAGATGGGGCAGCTTGGCCAATTTGGTGTATCCCCGGCGTAGTATGGGTGTGTTGGATGGTGCGGGGAATAGGTGTCAGCTGGACTACCATATGAACCGCAAGGCTCAAGAGGGGGCCACTGCAGCGGGGTTGGAGCCTCTTGTATGCTGTTAGGGGTGAAACCTCAGTGGGCCCACGCTCGTCGGGAATCCCTTTGTAAAGGCTTCGTAGTGATCTCCTGGCTACACACCTGGGAAGTGTGAATGTGGTTCGTAGCCACTGGCATAATGGAGGTTCTTTTAGTCCACCCGGCAACGGGGGATGAAATCACTACATGTGGGTACAGTGGTACAAACTCTGCAGAGTCAAAACTGTCATGACAGCCGTGCTCACGGTCAAGAGCGGCTTGGACTTATTCATGATTAGAGGATTGATGGTTTTGGAAGTTGTGTATGTTAAGCGGGGAGCTTAACATTGGAAATGATGTTATGGTTATTGGATTATGATGATGGGATGGGAGATTGGGACCATTTCACCTGTGTAGTAATGTAGGTGCTTAATAAGCTAAGGTGATAGGTATTAATTGCGTAGTGCTTTAACCATGAGTTCAACCATTCCTTGATCTAGCCATGCATGATGTAATTTTCCCACAGTTGCTGAGTACCATTGGTACTCAACCTTGCATATTTGTTGGTTTATATTGCTGCTCAGGTCAAGATAATGAGGTGGTGTATAATGACCAAGACTTTGGACCCGAAGAATGTTTCTAGGTTCATGGAGACCCCCGGGCAACGCCTGTGACGGAGCCCACAAGAATAATTATTCCGCTGCTAGTTTATTTACTTGAGATGAACTTATTATTGTCCATCGAGACATTTGCTATGTAAAACTTATTTATGTTCGACACCTGGCTTGTAATAAATGATGCTTCACTAATTGTCATCACATGTATGAGAAAATGATCCTGGCATACATGTGACATTCACTCGGTGGTTCTTCGGAAAAACCGGGTGTGACAGTTGATGAGAAGGCCCTTTTGGATTGGGTTTCTTGGCCTGACATGTGGGTTCCAGTGTGGTTCTTCCCACACCTGCCGAGCCTTCGACTTTGGAAGGGGGCTGACAAGCCCTGGGCTCGGGCGAGGGAACTTTCAGCCTGCTTGGTGGTGGCTGACGCCAAGAGAAACCGGAGGTCTTGGTGGGCCCTACGAGCTTCGAGATCGGCTGGCGATGGCATGCCGTGCAGTATAGCAGCGGCGGCTGCCATGTTCTGGCTGGCCCTTTGGAAGTGTGGGGCCCGGCTGTCGTTGATGATGTTGGCCTTGACCTGCTAGGGCAAAGGCACGCCGCATTTGAACCCGAGCTAGGGCCGGATCTCAGCCGATGGACCCTCGAGGTGGCTCATTGTGCCGCGAGCTGGTCGTCCAGCTTGTGGTGCCGTGCCTCCGATGGCTCAGGGCCGCCTCATGGACTAGCGTTGGTTGGTGTAGCAAACTGGGAGGGAATGGCCATTTCGGCGATGTGGCACTCGTGAGAGGGGTGGTCGTCACCTTCTGTGTCGTTGCCGGAGCTGTGGTCGTACTATAGGATGTTGTGAAGGGATGTCAGTGCGTGTTCGATCACCCTGTGTCGGTGGAGATTTGAAGCGTGCCGATGCTGCTGGTGAAGAAATCCAGACTTCCGAGTCGAAGGGTCTGGTGGGTGAGGGAAAATCAGGACTCTTCCTCATTGCCTGCGGTGGCGGTGAACTCGAAGTCACTGAAGGACATTCATGCACCGGGTTTGAGAGTCGATCGTGGAAAAGCCAACGAGATGGTGGGAAAAACAAAACGCGTGGCAGTCCCCCTACCTGGCGCACCAACAGTCACGTTCGGGTTTCCGACTAGTAATCGATTGTGCCGCCCGTTCTACCTCGAGATGGCCTAGCTAAGAACTCACAGAGAAATTATACTAGTTTGGGCGAAATACCCTACGTCCAGTCTGGGTGTCTCATGTTCTTGCTCAAGAAATGGGGGTGGTTCTTACAAGTGCGACAGCATGTCCTGTTGGGGTCGATAGGTCCCTCTATTTATACTATCTCCCTTTCTCGCTCTCGTCTCCCTCCGTATCATAGAGGAAAATAAGTCGTGGGTACAGGAGCGGCTTGTCCTGTCGTATGCCCGACAGGGCACTCGATGGAGCCGCCGTATTCGTAGCCTGCTGCTACGTCTGCTCCTGTCCCGTTGTCGGGTTAGACCATACCGAGGCACATGCACGCTACGCATTCCACTCCTCTTTGGTTCCGTCGGAGGTGGTGGGCATTCAATGTCGAAGCAATGGAGGGCACTCGAGCACCCTGCCACTTGGATGGGGCGATGCCTGCTTCGCATTTAAGGCCACGTGCTTCTTTCCTACCCGAGGTCTGGCCCGGGCCTTCCCTTCGAGGCCTTTTCTTCATCTGCACCTTAAAGGCTAGTCTTGCAGTCCACCAAGGGGTCGGCCGCGGGCTCCTCATCCTTTGTGCTCCGCCTCCTCCCGAGGTCGGGCTCGAGCCTTCTCCGTCATCCTTCGTGGGATGTCTTTCCGCTTATTTACTGTCACACCCGGTTTCTCCGAAGAACAACCGAGTGAATATCACATGTATGCCAGGATCATTTTCTCATACATGTGATGACAAATAGTGAAGCATCATTTATTACAAGCCAGGTGTCGAATATAAATAAGTCTTACATAGCATATGTCCCGATGGACGATAATAAGTTCATAACAAGTAAATAAAATAGCAGCGGAATATTATTCTTGTGGGCTCCGTCACAGGCGTTGCCCGGGGGCTTCATGAACCTAGAATCCTTCTTCGGGTCCGAAGTCTTGATCATTAAACACCACCTCATCCCCTTGACCTGAGCAGCAATTTAAACCAACACATATGCAAAGTTGAGTACCGTTGGTACTCAGCAAGTGTGGGAAAGTTATGTCATGCATGGCTAGAACAAGGAGAGGTTGAACTCATGGTTAACGCACTACGCAATTATTGCCTACCACCTTAGCTTATTAAGAACCTACATTACTACACAGGTGAAATGGTCCCAATCTCCCATCCCATCATCATAATCAGATAACCGTAATATCATTTCCAATGTTAAGCTCCCCGCTTAACATCCACAACCTCCAAGGTCATCATCCTCTAATCATAAATAAGTCCAAGCCGCTCTTGACCGTGAGCACGGCTGTCATGACAGTTTTGACTCTACAAAGTTTGCACCACTGTACCCACATGTAGTTATTTCATCCCCCGTTGCCAGGTGGACTAAAATAACCTCCATTATGCCAGTGGCCACGAACCACATTCACACTTCCCAGGTGTGTAGCCAGGAGATCACTACGAAGCCTTTACAAAGGAATTCCCGACGAGCGTGGGCCCACTAAGGTTTCACCCCTAACAGCATACAAGAGGCTCCAACCCCGCTGCAGTGGCCCCCTCTTGAGCCTTGCGGTTCATATGGTAGTCCAGCTGATACCTAATCCCCACACCATCCAACACACCCATACTACGCCGGGGATACACCTAATTAATTGGCCAAGCTGCCCCATCTCAGCATGTGGTTGGCACGGTAAAGCCAGGTTACATGCTCCATGAACCGGTCCTTAGGATCCAGGTAAGTACTAAACACAAACCCGAGTCTCATGCACCTAGCACCAACCAAATCATCCAATTGCCTCGATCCCTACCTCTACATAACTCATAATGTCTCATGCAAGAGAAGGTAAACAAGTTGATGATATCATATCCCACTTATCACATTCTAAGCATGGCTAAGCATAAGTAATATGAATGAATGACATAATAAAGCAAAATCCCATCCCAAGCTACAAGGAAAACAAGGTAATGCAATTCTAGTGAAACTTCCTAGCATGGGTTTCATATTTCAATTGACAATGCAAATAATTCTATCTACACATCCTAGTTTAGGAACAAAGTGGTCAAGGACACTTGCCTTCTTCTTGCTGCTCGGGGAATGGATAGTCCTGATCTTGGAAGGGAAGAACTTGCTCTGGGGCAGGTTCTACTCATGCCAACACACATAGCAAAAGGAAACAACAATCCATAAGACAGCGTTCACACTTTCACTTCTTACAAACCACACATTCACGCCTATGAAAGTCATTCACATTTCTAAGGGTTGTGGTTACTCTATGTGTGTTGATTTTTGGCCTACATGCACTTTTAAACATATGTATATTATTTCTAACTTTTGTATTCATATTTCTGTTTGCACACTATATATGAATTTCCAATTTAAACAAATTCTTTAATACACTATTTAGCTACCAAGTTTACCTGGAAGATAATTTCCTACTCCAAATGGATTTTCAGATCTTCTACCAATCCTAAACTGAAGTCTTTGGATTTGGAGACTTCATTTATAATTTTCTAGTCATGCACACCTATTTTCCTATATTTTCCAGTTTTATTTTCTATGACTAAAAGTAAACTTTAATATTTAAATAGTAGGGCATATCATCTAAACAGAATGGGTTCTGATCAAAAATATTAAATAATATATTTTGGAACTTCTCCTCTGATGTGAACTAATTTAAATTTATTTTACCAATTTTCAGAATTTTTTATTAACCTAAAAATGTGTTCCTAGAACTAATAAACATGAACACACCCAAATAGATTTCATTTCAGCCAAAAATTTATTTTTAATTCATTCTAAAGTTTTCCAAGTGTTAGAAGAGTTTAAACTCACCTTTTAAATTTTAAATCCTAATCACATATTCAAATTCCTAAATTTAATATCATATAGGGTTAAAAAGGTAAACTCACCCCACTACAGGGTCTATTTTATTCTTTTAAGAATTTCCAGGGGCCTAACTATGCATAACAGAAGGGTTTTCCTAATTTTTATTAAGTCCAGGGGCTAAAACTGATTTTTCATTGAATTTACATGAATTTCTGAAGTTCCAGGGGCTAGATCAGAAGTTTCAGGGGCTAGCTCGTATTTTCCGAGATCCCCAGGGGGTAGCACGTAAGAATCCCAGTCTTTATAATGCGGGGCTGACATGGACCGTCTGATTTAAAACAGATGGCTGAGATTATAACGTCGAACCGGTACGCGGGGATTTCAATTCTACCGTGCGATTTAAAATAGACGGCGCACAAGCGGCCACGTCGCTCTAAACGTGCGCGGGCGGCGCTGCCCGGCGGCGCGCGGCAGCGGGAGGCGGCGATCTCGCGGGAAAACTTCGGATCTTCGTATATTCTTCCTAAAACTGGGATTTTATGGGATAGATCGGTAGAGGAGAGGTCGGGGATCTCACCTCGGGGTTTTTCTTAAGCTCGGAGGCCCTGGAAGGCGGTCGGCGACAAGGTCCGAGATGAAATCGCTGCGGTGCTCGTCGGAGCTGTGCCTAGAGCGCAAACCACCAAGTTTTCTGCACCTGCGCGATTCCCCGGAGGCGGTGGAACACGATCGGCGCGTTAGATCCGAAAATCTGAGCAGGGATCGAGAGAAAAAGGCCGGAGAAGCTCTGGTTCCCACCGGGATGGAAAACAGGCGATCGGGTGGGGAAAAAGGGACGATGCAGGCGTTTTTATAGACGAGGGAGGGCAGCGTGTCTGTTTAGATCGAGTTTGATTCGTCCGGGACCGGGTGTCTGTTGCGATCGGGCGCGCGCGGAAGAGTCCGGCGGTTGGCGCGAGCGGGAGGTCGGGGATGACAGGCGGGCCCCGCGTGTCAGTGAGAGAGAGTGAGAGGGGCGCGCAGCTGCGGGCTGGCGCGGGGGCGGGTGGGCCGGCTGGTGGGTTTCGGCCCACTGGCCGGGGGTTTTGTTTTTTCTTTTTCTTTTCTATTTTGAGTTGAATTTAAATTCTAATTTGAATTTGAATTTCTGCACCACATGCAATACATCCAAAAAATTTTAAATTCCCCTCTAAACAGGTTTTGGGGTGTTACAGCTCTACCCCCCTTAAAAGAAATCTCGTCCTCGAGATTGGTGGTTCTAGGAAAACAATTCCGGAAACTGTGCCTTAAGCTCGTCTTCTCGCTCCCATGTGGCTTCCTCTTCCGAGTGATGCTTCCACTGCACCTTGCACATCCGGATTCTTTTATTTCTTGTGAGGCGTTCCATTGTCTCCAAAATCTTGGTTGCTCGGCATAATACAGATCCTCAGCTACGCCAACCTCATTCATGGGTAACATCTCTTCAGGCGTCCTTAGACATTTCTTGAGCTGTGACTCATGGAATACATCGTGCACATCCGATAGGCGAGCCGGCAGTTCTAGTTGATATGCCACTTCGCCTTTCCTCTCCAGAACTTGAAAGGGTCCGATGTATCGAGGTGATAACTTCCCTTTCACCTTGAACCGATGAAGTCCTCGGATAGGGGACACCTTGAGATAGACATAGCCCCCCACGTTGAAAACGAGCTCTCTTCTCCGTACATCGGCATAGCTCTTTTGTCGTGTCTGTGCTATCCTCAAGTTGTTGCGGATTTCCCTCACTTTCGCCTCGGCTTCTTGTAGTACCTCGGGTCCAAACACTTTACTTTCCCCTGTTTGGTTCCAAAATAGTGGAGTTCTGCACTTCCTCCTGTACAAAGCCTCAAATGGTGACATCTTCATACTAGCCTGATAGGTGTTGTTATAGGAGAACTCTGCATACGGTAAGTTCTTATCCCAACTCCGATTGTTTTTGAGTGCACACGCTCTCAGCATATCCTCAAGGATCTGATTGGTTCTTTCCGTCTGCCCGTCAGTTTGGGGATGATAGGAAGAACTAAAATTTAGATGAGTTCCCATGGTTTCATGCAACTTCTGCCAGAACCTTGAGGTGAACTGTATCCCTCGATCTGACACTATCTTCTTTGGCACTCCATGGAAACACACGATCCTTGACATGTATAATTTTGCCAATTTGGATCCGCTGTAGCTTTCTTTCACGGGGATGAAATGGGCTACCTTGGTTAGCCTGTCGATGATGACCCATATCGAATCATATCCTGATTGGGTCCTAGGAAATCCCACTATGAAATCCATACCAATTTCTTCCCATTTCCATTCAGGCACTTTGAGTGGTTGCAATAATCCCGCTTTCACCAACTGACATGTGTCACATAGGGCAACATGTTCCGCGACATCTCGCTTCATTCCATACCACCAATACCTTCTCTTGAAGTCATGGTACATCTTCGTACTCTCAGGATGAATGGAATAGTCGGAATCATGAGCCTCCTTCAAAATCAATTCACGGATCTCCTTCACTTCAGGCACACAGATTCTTTTCCCATGCCACACCGTACCTTGTCCATCCTCTCTGAAACCAGGGGCTTTATTTTCCTTGATGAGTTCTCTAATCTCTTGCATCTTCTCGTCATTCTTCTGACCATTTGGGATGTCTTTCTCTAATGTGGAGTCCACTTCCATGGCGATGGCTTCACCACTATTCACCAGGCATAGGTTGAGTCTTATAACCTCTTCCTTCAATTCTGTAGGCATGTTCTTCAAACTCAACCTATTGACCTGCACCTTCCGGCTTAGAGCATCCGCCACAACGGTCGCTTTCCCAGGATGATAGTTGATGCCCACATCAAAGTCGTTGATTAGATCTAACCATCTCCTTTGTCTGAGGTTGAGATCTGGCTGTGTGAAAATGTACTTTAAGCTCTTATGATCCGTATATATCTCTGTCCTCTTCCCCATCAAGTAGTGCCGCCAAATTTTCAACAAGTGTACCACTGCGGCTAGTTCGAAGTCATGTGTAGGATAGTTCTTCTCGTGTTTCTAGAGCTGCCGGGACGCATAAGCCATGACATGCCTCTCTTGCATGAGAATACATCCCAACCCGTTTCCAGAGGCATCGCAGTACACCAAAAAGTTCTTCTGCATATCTGGCATAACTAGCACTGGGGTTGTTGTCAATCTTTTCTTTAGCTCTTGAAAACTCGTCTCGCACTGCGGCGTCCATGTGAATGTGATTCCTTTCTTCAACAGTTTGGTGAGGGGTCTCCAAATCTTGGATAAACCCTCGATAAACCGTCGATAGTATCCAGCCAATCCTAAGAAGCTTCGAACTTCCCCGACATTCTCAGGGGTCTTCCACTTCTGTACATCCTCAATCTTGACGGGATCTACGGAGATTCCTCCCTCCGAGATTATATGTCCTAAAAAGGGAACTCTCTTCAGCCAAAACTCACACTTGCTCAACTTGGCATAAAGTTGGTGTTCTCTCAGCTTCTGCAACACCAACCTTAGATGTTTCTCATGTTCTTCTTCATCTTTGGAGAAGACGAGAATGTCATCTATGAAAACCACCACAAATTTATCCAGATATTCCATGAATACGTTGTTCATGAGGTACATGAAGTATGTCGGGGCATTAGTTAGCCCGAAAGGCATGACGGTGTATTCATACAGTCCGTACCGAGATATGAAAGCTGTCTTGGGAATATCAGTTTGCCTTATCTTAAGTTGGTGGTATCTCGACCTGAGATCAATTTTCGAGAACACACAAGCTCCCCTAAACTGATCAAACAAGTCTTCAATGCGGGGTAATGGGTACTTGTTCTTGATGGTTACTTCATTCAAGGCACGGTAGTCTACGCACAACCTTTGGGTTCCGTCCTTCTTGGGCACAAATATCACTGGAGCTCCCTATGGTGAGGAACTAGGACGAATGTACCCCTTCCCTGTCAATTCTCTTAAATGATCCTTGAGTTCTCCCAGCTGCTTGGCCGATAAGGTCTCTTGTATATCGGAGCTGTTCCAGGCACTAGCTCAATTGCGAATTCCACTTCACGATCGGGAGGCATACCTGGCAACTCCTCCGGAAAACATATGGATATTCCCTGATGATCCTGATCTCCTCCACTTCCACCTCAACTTGATTGAGTTTAATGTCCCTCCTAGGCTCTTGTATGGTTTTGAACTTTACTCTTGTGCCACTAGGGTGAGTTAGTTCCACCGTTCTTGTTGAACAATGGATGATTCCTTTATGTTTGGTCAACCAATCCATACCCAAAATAATATCTATCCCTTGGGAATCTATCACTATGAGGTTGGCAGTAAATACTACCCCATTAATGTCTAGATTCACCTTGGGACACACTTGTCGCGTCCTTATTTCTCCACCTGGAGAGTTCACTGCTAGCATATGGTTCATTTGTGTGGTTGCTAGATCATGCTTCTTAACAAACCCTTGAGCAATGAACGAGTGGGTAGCACCAGAATCAAACAACAGGGTTGCGATGTGTAAATTGGCAGGAAACATACCAACTACCACGTCGGGTGCCTCTTGCGCCTCCTCCATGGTCACGTGGTTCACCCGTCCTCGTATCACGTTCTGCTGTTGCGGCTGCACGGGCTTCTTCTTTGGGCACTTATGGGCGTAGTGCCCCACTTCACCACATTTAAAGCATTGCACCCCGACCTTAGGTGCCTAGCCTTTGTTGTCTTGGGGTTGGTTCGGGGGTCCTTGTACTGCTGGTCGAGGTTGATATGTGGGGCGAGGCTGCTGTACAAACTGACGTTGTGGCTGTGTTGGTGCTGACGGAGGCCTGAAATTCGGGTTGTACCCTCTCGGCGCGGAGTAGGGTACCGCAGCACGGCTCGTCTGCCCTGCGGGTTGCTGCATCAAACGTGGGCGGGTGTTGTTACCCAAGGCTTGGTGTGACCATCCTGCCTTCCTCTTGTTTTCATTTTCCAAGGCCTTCAGCTTCCTTTCTACAACAAATGCTCTGTCCACCATCTTTTGGAAGCTTTCATACTCGTTGGAGGACATTGCACACTGCATTTCCGCTGTAAGTCCTTCCACAAAGCAGTCCTGTTTCTGCTCATCAGTCTCTATGTCCCGTGGTGCATAGCGGGATAGTTGGGTGAATTTAGTGAGGTATTCCCTCACCGTCATGTTTCCTTGCTGCAGCCCCAAGAACTCTTTTCTCTTGTTTTTATGTTCACCTCTTGGGATATAATGGTTGCGGAAGCTACGCTTGAACTCTTCCCAAGTGATGTTCTTAGAGTCATGATGGGCGGCCACGTAAGCGGTCCACCAATCAGCAGCAGGTCCATGCTGTTGGTGAGAGGCAAACAGAACCCTCTCATACCCTTGGCATTGTATGATCCTCATCTTGCTCTCAATGGTCTTTAACCAATGATCTGCCTCTAGAGGTTCAGCAGCACTTGCAAACTTTGGAGGTTGAGTCCCTAGAAACTCACTCAACCTTGGTTGGCGTGGTGCAGCTTATGAAGGTGGAGCTTGGTGTAAGTTGGCCACCACTTGAGTTAGGTTCTGGATGAGCTGATTCTGATTTTCAAGCATTTGGTGGATGGGATCCACTCCTTCACGGCAACCACCCCTGTCTTGTCCTCCAGAGAGATGTGGGTTGCTGGCCTCATCGTTGTTGTTGGTGGGGTTGGCACCACGACCCTTTCCTCTTCCGGCCGTCTATCATGATTAACCAGATGTTATTTTAAAGCATTACGTATTAACTTACCAGTTTTTGCTTGTTTAAACTTTAAGATTTGGAGAACTTATTTCCTTTATATTTTCTGAAGATTTCGTGTCTTACGCGAACATAAATGCACTCTTAGTTCATATGGGCTCACACACCAAAGCAAAAAAAACTGAAGACGAGGTTGTGGACAAACGCCCATGGCTTCCACAACTCATGTCACACACCAAGCATTAACACACCATTAGCTAAGGTAACGACTCGACTACTCGACATCCTGCTAAACTAAGGAAAGGACTCTACACTACTCGTATCACTGAGCTGGCTCCTCAGGATCTTCCTCGTTATTGCGGCTGCCCTCTGACTCCGCTTTGGGTGGGGAAGCTTCTGGTGGAGAAGTGCGGCGACGCCTGCTCGCCGGCGATCTGGGGAGTCAGGAGTCCATGTGTCATTCATGGTGATACACAGTTCATTCCCATCCCCTCTTTCTCTCGCCCTCAAGCTGGCTCGAAGCAACGCCTCAGTCTCCTTCAGGGTGTCACGTACATCCTGAAGCTCCTGTTGACACTCCTGCAGTCGAGTGCTGAGCATAGCAGCATCCTCCAAGCACAAGTCCATGTGCTCATGGGAAGTCCCCTGCTGCACTGGCGGGTACTTGTACTCTGTTGTACCACTCTCACGCTAGAGGACATACATGTACTCAGTCCTGTGCAGGTGGTGACGGTAGATGTGACTCTGGCAGGTGATGGCCTCCCAGGTGACATCCTTCTCCGCATCGACCTGTGTCGCTCGACAAGCCGGAGAGCGGTGGACCTTAAGCAGCTGACCTTCATGGATAATCCTCATTTCTGAACTCTATTCTTCCCGCTTCTCACGGATGGTCCGGGTGGAGCTGTAGTGTATGATTAGCTTGCCCGTATTGCCGGCGGCTTGGAGCATGTGTCGAAGACGGCGCAATAAGCCTCCTACTGCCAATCCGTAGGAGAGGTACGTCACCGGACGGTTCTCCTCTCTCAGGGCAAGGGCAACTACGGGAACTCTCCCTCCGGTGGACTTGCGAGCGGTGTGGATCATGCGGACCATCTAAAACATAAAGCATTTAAACTTAAGTTAGATAAGATTTTAAACAAAAGCCCTATTTTGAATAAAAGTTGGGTAAGATGAATAAAGTGACCCCATTAAATAACACTTTTCAAACCACACTTTTGTAAAATAATTTTTAAGAAAACAGGGTCCTTAAATACGTCCATTTCTACCTAGGTCCACGTTCCTACGGGCAACCTTGGCTCTGATACCACTTCTGTCACACCCGGTTTCTCCGAAGAACAACCGAGTGAATATCACATGTATGCCAGGATCATTTTCTCATACATGTGATGACAAATAGTGAAGCATCATTTATTACAAGCCAGGTGTCGAATATAAATAAGTCTTACATAGCATATGTCCCGATGGACGATAATAAGTTCATAACAAGTAAATAAAATAGCAGCGGAATATTATTCTTGTGGGCTCCATCACAGGCGTTGCCCGGGGGCTTCATGAACCTAGAATCCTTCTTCGGGTCCGAAGTCTTGATCATTAAACACCACCTCATCCCCTTGACCTGAGCAGCAATTTAAACCAACAGATATGCAAGGTTGAGTACCGTTGGTACTCAGCAAGTGTGGGAAAGTTATGTCATGCATGGCTAGAACAAGGAGAGGTTGAACTCATGGTTAACGCACTACGCAATTATTGCCTACCACCTTAGCTTATTAAGCACCTACATTACTACACAGGTGAAATGGTCCCAATCTCCCATCCCATCATCATAATCAAATAACCGTAATATCATTTCCAATGTTAAGCTCCCCGCTTAACATCAACAACCTCCAAGGTCATCATCCTCTAATCATGAATAAGTCCAAGCCGCTCTTGACCGTGAGCACGGCTGTCATGACAGTTTTGACTCTGCAGAGTTTGCACCACTGTACCCACATGTAGTGATTTCATCCCCCGTTGCCGGGTGGACTTAAAGAACCTCCATTATGCCAGTGGCCACGAACCACATTCACACTTCCCAGGTGTGTAGCCAGGAGATCACTACGAAGCCTTTACAAAGTGATTCCCGACGAGCATGGGCCCACTGAGGTTTCACCCCTAACAGCATACAAGAGGCTCCAACCCCGCTGCAGTGGCCCCCTCTTGAGCCTTGCGGTTCATATGGTAGTCCAGCTGACACCTAATCCCCGCACCATCCAACACACCCATACTACGCCGGGGATACACCTAATTAATTGGCCAAGCTGCCCCATCTCAGCATGTGGTTGGCACGGTAAAGCCAGGTTACATGCTCCATGAACCGGTCCTTAGGATCCAGGTAAGTACTAAACACAAACCCGAGTCTCGTGCACCCAGCACCAACCAAATCATCCAACTTGCCTCGATGCCTACCTCTACATAACTCATAATGTCTCATGCAAGAGAAGGTAAACAAGTTGATGATATCATATCCCACTTATCCCATTCTAAGCATGGCTAAGCATAAGTAATATGAATGGATGACATAATAAAGCAAAATCCCATCCCAAGCTACAAGGAAAACAAGGTAATGCAATTCTAGGGAAACTTCCTAGCATGGGTTTCATATTTCAATTGACAATGCAAATAATTCTATCTACACATCCTAGTTTAGGAACAAAGTGGTCAAGGACACTTGCCTTCTTCCTGCTGCTCGGGGAATGGATAGTCCTGATCTTGGAAGGGAAGAACTTGCTCTGGGGCAGGTTCTACTCATGCCAACACACATAGCAAAAGGAAACAACAATCCATAAGACAGGGTTCACACTTTCACTTCATACAAACCACACATTCACACCTATGAAAGACATTCACATTTCTAAGGGTTGTGGTTACTCTATGTGTGTTGATTTTTGGCCTACATGCACTTTTAAACATATGTATATTATTTCTAACTTTTGTATTCAGATTTCTGTTTGCACACTATATATGAATTTCCAATTTAAACAAATTCTTTAATACACTATTTAGCTACCAAGTTTACCTGGAAGGTAATTTCCTACTCCAAATGGATTTTCAAATCTTCTACCAATCCTAAACTGAAGTCTTTGGATTTGGAGACTTCATTTATAATTTTCTAGTCATGCACACCTATTTTCCTATATTTTCCAGTTTATTTTCTATGACTAAAAGTAAATTTTAATATTTAAATAGTAGGGCATATCATCTAAACAGAATGGGTTCTGATCAAAAATATAAAATAATATATTTTGGAACTTCTCCTCTGATGTGAACTAATTTAAATTTATTTTACCAATTTTCAGAATTATTTATTAACCTAAAAATGTGTTCCTAGAACTAATAAACATGAACACACCCAAACAGATTTCATTTCAGCCAAAAATTTATTTTTAATTCATTCTAAAGTTTTCCAAGTGTTAGTAGAGTTTAAACTTGAATTTACAATGTGTTTGTCTCACCTTTTAAATTTTAAACCCTAATCACATATTCAAATTCATAAATTTAATATCATATAGGGTTAAAAAGGTAAACTCACCCCACTACAGGGTCTATTTTATTATTTTAAGAATTTCCAGGGGCCTAACTATGCATAACATAGGGGTTTTCCTAATTTTTATTAAGTCCAGGGGCTAAAACTGATTTTTAATTGAATTTACATGAATTTCTGAAGTTCCAGGGGCTAGATCAGAAGTTTCCAGGGCTAGCTCGTATTTTCCAAGATCCCTAGGGGGTAGCGCGTAAGAATCCCGGTCTTTATAATGCGGGGCTGACGTGGACATTCCGATTTAAAACAGACGGCTGAGATTATAACGTCAAACCGGTACGCGGAGATTTCAATTCTACCGTGCGATTTAAAATAGACGGCGCACAAGTGGCCACGTCGCTCTGACCGTGCGCGGGCGGCACTGCCCGGCGGCGCGCGGCGGCGGGAGGCGGCGATCTCGCCGGAAAACTTAAGATCTTCGTCTATTCTTCCTAAAACTGGGATTTCATGGCATAGATCGGTAGAGGAGAGGTCGGGGATCTCACCTCGGGGTTTTTCTTAAGCTCGGAGGTCCTGGAAGGCGGTCGGCGACGAGGTCCGAGATGAAATCGCTGCGGTGCTCGTCGGAGCTGTGCCTAGAGCGCAAACTACCGAGTTTTCTGCACCTGCGCGATTCCCCGGAGGCGGTGGAACACGATCGGCGTGTTAGATCAGAAAATCTGAGCAGGGATCGAGAGAAAACGGCCGGAGAAGCTCTAGTTCTCACCGGGATGAAAAACAGGCGATCGGGTGGGGAAAAAGGGACGATGCCGGCGTTTTTATAGACGAGGGAGGGCGGCGTGTCTGTTTAGATCGAGTTTGAGTTGTCCGGGACCGGGAGTCGGGCTGGGGGACGCGGATTTCTCGGTTAGATGCGATCGGGCGCGTGCGGAAGAGTCCGGCGGTTGGCGCGAGCGGGAGGTCGGGGATGACAGGCGGGCCCCGTGTGTCAGTGAGAGAGAGTGAGAGGGGCGCGCGGCTGCGGGCTGGCGCGGGGGCGGGTGGGCCGGCTGGTGGGTTTCGGCCCACTGGCCGAGGGTTTTGTTTTTTTCTTTTTCTTTTTCTTTTCTGTTTTGAGTTGAATTTAAATTCCAATTTGAATTTGAATTTCTGCACCACATGCAATACGTCCAAAATTTTTTAAATTCCCCTCTTAACAGGTTTTGGGGTGTTACATTTACTGAGGGTCGAAGTCCAGAACCCCGTCACCTTCTAACAGCCGTTATTGTTCTATTCATGACTTTTGTCTCCAATCGAGATAACTTTCTATGGTACTTAGATAATTTCCAGTGGAGTACTCTCTAGTTTAGTAGATCTTGAGATACAACTGTTTTACATCAGGAACTGGGTTTAAAATTTTAAAATGTATTATTTTGCTTCCGCACAATCATTCACCCCCCTCTGATTGCCTATCTCGATCTCTCACAAAGCCCAAATTTTCTATGGAATTTTAGAGATGATTAATACCTCAATTAAATAGACACATACTTAATTAAGAACTCATGAAACTTGGATAGCAGGTCATCCATGATCCATGTTAGATCCCGTAAAAATATAAGGGGCATTGGAGTTTATTTGCTACCAAGTTCAGATAATTACATAAACTATATTCATATAGTCAACAGTACTCATTTGCATTTTGTTTTCATAACATTTAGCCACCGAGCATGAGCAAACCCCCGGAGCCGATCGACATCATCACTATAGACACTAACTTTAGACCCCAGCAGCAACAAGGCATGCACTGTTTTTCATTTAACAATGTTTATAAAATTTTACCTTCTATCATTATGTGTGAGACTAGAAATGTGCATTAGTTCTAGCATGATTGATACTCCAATTACATGACCAGAGGATCCTATGGGGATTTGGATAGTATTAAGTTCTCGTGTAGCTTATGCCATGCCTAATGTTGTATAGCTTATGCCATGCCTAGTATTAAGTCCTTGTGTAGTTGGAATCTACTCACGAGATAGGAATTCGGGATCACACGGAAATGGTTCCCTAACATCATATACTTAAATGAAATTGAGACAGGGCAGAGGTATAAGGTGCAGCAAGACGAGGAGGTCTTGTGTGTGTAGCTCTGCTTATGTCGATCAAGGACCGTGCCGTGTGCGGCCCCGCTGAGCAAGTTTGAATGTACCGAAGGAATACTGGATATATGGGGCCCTAGTAAACCGATATAACTTGTACCTCTGGGCGTTGAGGCAAAACCCAGCATCTTAAAGTGTAGGTTGAGGGCAGCTAGGTGTAAATCAGCTAACAGGAAACATTGAGGATGGTTGCTCCGTGTAGGGACCTTCTGCTCGGAACGGTGGGACTAGTTCCACGTTTAGGCTGTGTTGTGAAAGGTTGTCCCGTACAACATGGGTGGAGCGTGCTGTGCAGCTCCGAGTGTGGTTGTACTTGACGTGCTATTCAGGTATCCCTGCAGATGGATATCGATTCAAGTCGATGTCCCTCGCAGTTATTGAGTACCGCTTGTTCACTGAGTTGTGGCGTATTAAATATTAGATGTTGGCAATGATAGTATGAATATGATTAGAATTAATGATTGCTTTGCAACTTGTGTGCCATAGAAATACTGCTCACTAAATCTATGATTCAAGAAACCCTAATCTACTCCTAAAATCTAAAAGTAAGGACGAACTCTTAGGCGAGTCCCTTCCTGCAAATGACTGTCCTAGTGTATTGTCTTATCCCGCATGTAGGGTGTCATATTAGTTGAAAAGGCTAAAACTTGTGAAGCCATCATGCTCAAGGTTGCTGCATCAAATCATTGCAGGTCTTCATGACTATGAGGTTGGGGAGGAGGACGGGTTCCTGGATGAGCCGTTACACCCTTCGGGGTATATGGCCGAGTCGGAACCCTGCACGCTGCTGTGAAGGTTTTGCTGCTAGCATCGCTCGTCCTAGGGATGGACGAGTTCATTATTTTGCTTAGCTTAGGCTCGAGAGTGTAAGCTAAGAACAAGACTTCCGCTGTAGATATTTCAATGTAATATATATTTTTGCACTTTACTATGTAAATTCAAGTTTATGTTATGTAATATGATGTCCTTTTGAGGTGTGTTGTTGTGTGTTGCATCGCAGGACACCACCCAATGCGATTTCTGGAATATCGGGACCCCGGTCCTCTCAATTCCTAATCTTGACTCTCACCAAAAACTTTCTCGTACCCAGGCCTAATCTTGATAATCTCTAGCCACCACCAGTCAATACATATAACTTATATATGTTTCTTTTTATTTTTCATGTGTTTATTGTTATTTTTATCTAATAAATTATATTTTACATTAAAATTCAGTTAACCGCTAAGCTGTACCAAATTAACCTTAATCCAATTGTGCGGTTACAACTTTTTTAGATCATCTGCGGTTATAAGTTTTTCATAACCAAAGTTTTCATTAACCGGGTTAACCGTTTGCCAACCCTAGGTAAGTCTGTGACTCAGGGTAAACCACCATCCATGTAGGCCGTGACAGTGGAACGGGCATAGATGCTTATTGCTTCTCTTTGAATATCCTTTACTATTTCTACAATCCTTGGAGCATGACAAAGCAAGGCTAATTAAGTTAAGTAGAAAAATGCAACAGAACTGACATATATCAAAAAGCTCTTCTAAAGCTTCCTAAAAAAGACATTTTATGTAAGGATTGTCTTGTAAAATTAGAAGTTTGTTCAACTTCAGTATCTTAAATTAGTCACAACAAAAATGTCTAACAGGTGTTTGTTACGTACTTTGCGACTTGAGAAGATATAGTTAGTATATAATATACACTATATAGTTAGCAGATATTTTTATCCTGTAATGCATTCATCCTGTTCACTTATCCTCCCCAAACAGTTGCCTTGCTCTTTATTCCAAATTTTATGCCCTAATATCTCGAACTATAAGCTATCCTTGAAGTCTAAACAGCAGGCCAGGAAGATCTAATTGATCTGGAAAGATGTTTTGAGTTTCGGGATTTCTTATCCACAAAATCAGAAATCCCAGTGTCATTTTCTGCCAGTTGGAAGCTAAATATAGCAATAAGAATCCACTAAATATGTTTCAATGAGTTCAACTGTCACAGAAGAACCTTGTTTTTCCCGCGGGCGCAAAAGTACAAATTGTTTGTACAACAGTTGTCTGATGTACACGATCGAATGGGAAGAAAATTGAGCTATCAAAAAGAATACACAGTAACTTCTAAGTGTACTTTCACAAACAGGCTAAAAAACCATCATGTTTCATCCAGAGACGCTGGAGCAGCATCCTCAGTTCTATGAATAAAAAACAGGAAACCAGAAGGACTAAACAGCTGACCTGAACCACTGCCGCTTGTTGACCTCTCAATCTCACCACGGTTTGCAACAACAGGGAGTGGCCTCTCTGGTATAATTAATAGACTTGGTGCTGAGTCTGCCTCAAGCATCTTAAGCGCTTGATCCATTGTTGACCTTGCGTGAAGCTGAGGATGTTTACACAAAGTGCCCACAAAACATACTTCTCCATTACTTCAGTAGGACTAGGGTCAACCATTCCTTCTTGGACGGATCATCCTGGTCTACGCCTGAACATGATGTTGCAACCGCTAATTAAAGAGTTTAAACGGTTGTTGACAGGAGTCAAAGCGTACGACTGTTACAGAAGCATAAATTTAACTTTCAAGCTGCGTACTTGTGTTCGGTCCATGATTTCCTGACATACGACATGTTTGCTGGCTGGAGCATCCACGAACGTTTGACATGTCTGATATGTGCTTCGAACATGGATTGTTTTTGTCTTACTCATGGTGACAAAATCTACTGCTTTGATTGTCATAGACGTTGGTTGCCCCAGTATCACGTATTTAGGCAACAGAAGAATGCTTTTAAAAAGAACAATATCGTGACAAAGAGACCGCCGAAGCGTTTAAGCGGGTCAGAAATTGCTGATATGTTGGATAAACTTGTGGTAGATAAAGATCGTCCGGGATTTTTAGGTTACGGAGAGGTACATAATTGGACTCACAGATGTGGACTATGGGACCTACCTTACATCAAGTCATTAATTTTAATGCACAATATTGATGTCATGCACCAGGAGCATGACATGGGTGAATGCATCATAAGCACATGCATGGATATATCTAGCAAAACAAAATATAATATAAAGGCTCGAAAGGATTTGGCAGGGCTTTGTAATCGTCCAACTCTTGAGCTCTCTGAAAGTGGTGGTAGGTCACGTGCTTCTTTCTGTCTTAAACCTAAAGACAAGAAAGAAGTTCTAAAATGTTTGAAAGGGTAGAAATTCCTAGATAGTTACACTGCTAGCTTGAGACGAGCAGTTAATGTCACGACGGGAAAACTAACCTAGGTTAAAGAGTCATAATTAGCACATAATCATAGAAAGACTACTTCCCGTTATGTTTCGGGGCTACCTTGATGATGCCGTTTTGAAAGCTTTAGCCTAGCTCAGCTATTTTTATAGGCACCTATGTGCTAAAGAAATCACGATAGAGATGATGGAGAAGTTGGAGAAGGAGATACCAGTTCTTTTATGTAAGATGAAAAAAATATTTCCACTAGGATTTTTCAATCCATTGGAACATCTTCTTATTCATCTGCCGTATGAAGCTAAAGTGGGCAACCCTGTTCAATATAGGTGGATGTATCACATTGAAAGAGCCCTCAGATATCTTAAACCAATGGTTGGCAATATGGCTATAGGTTAAGGATGCATCGCTGAAGCATTTACTCTTAAGGAGGTAGGTCAATGCTTCTACGATGTGGTACAATGTGGATGAAGATCCTCCTTGTAGTGACCTATCCATTTTTTCGACGAGGGGCGCCCTGTCGATAGTAGCCCGAGTTACAATTGTATCGTAGAAGAAAGGAAGGTTGCTTTGTTGTACATGTATGCTAATATAGATGGGATGATCAAATATTTCGAGTAAGTTTTGTTCTACATCTATGCTACGTAGCATTGTTTACTATTCCACAATGCTAATATTCTTATTTTTCGCACAGTGAGTTCCATAAGCAAAATTGCACACTTAGATATCAACCTACGAGCAGGTAGGTAGAAATAATGCGACAAGATGGAATTAATGGAGGGCCTAATTTTCTATCTTGGTTTTGAGCTCAAGGAACATTTTCTTGTCATTTCTCTATCTTGAATTATATAGTAGTATGTAAAAAATATTCTTATAAGTTCATATTTTTTACAGTGTGTAAAAGATGCTAGTGTCCATCAATTGAATACCAAAATATTGAAAGTTAGAATCTATGGTCGGTACGACGTCAATGGGTTCCGATTCCGTTCGACTCAATTTGAAGCTCATCGTCCTCTTGCAGCAACGACTAATATCAGAGCTGTGACGAGAGCAATCGGTATTAAAGTTCGGAAAACTAATTATTATGGGATCATTAAAAAATCCTCAAATTCAATTTTGCCAGTGATAAGGAACTTAATGTAGTTTTCTTTGATTGTGATTAGTTTGATAACCATCATGGAACCCATCAAAACAAATTTGGCATGGTTGAAGTGAAACACAAAGAAAGGCTATGAGGGTACAAACCTTTTGTCCTTATAGACCAAGTTGAGCAAGTTCATTATCTACCTTATCCATACAAGAAGATGAGTGCTTGGTGGGTCGTACACAAGGTCAATCCTCGTGAACAGTTATATACCTCAGGCGATGTTGCGTACCATGATACTCTGAGGTTGATTGCTGAGTTTGATGATGTTTACCAAGAAGAAGATTTGCCTGACTCATTTGTCATTGAGCCTGGTCAAGAACTCGATGACTTAGTTGGAGACGCCGATGATGTATAGACTCGTGAGAAGTGCAAATGGAAACCAGATACTAAAACAGTTCGATGGTCTAGTTTAAGGAGTAGAGTAAATAAGCGAGATTCTGCTGAATTTTAGAAATGAATACAAGTAATGTTTTCTTCATTTATTGTTTCATGTTGTATATTTTATAATAATTGTACTTATCAATAAGTCGTTGAAATGGTATGTCGTCGGACAAGGGAAGGGGATCAAGAGGACCATGAAGAGGTTTCTCAGCAGCACGAGCAGGATGGCTCGCACATTGGACATGGTGGACACCCTTTTTCAAGGTAGTAGCTCGGGAGAGAGCAAACGATCTCAGTTGTTGAGACATGTGCCCACAAAGCTGGTAGGCAGACCTGTTGCCTTTTAGCTGACCGAGGTAATTTGACTTACCAATTGTATTCTATTACATTTTTAAATAATATATTTATATATCTTAAAACTATTATAATATTGTTGGATGACTTAGAGTTAGAGGCCAAGGTCGAGGCCGTGGCGCCTCTAGGGCCACATTCAACTGACCACCCTTCCGGGTCTTCTGACCACCTTTCTGGGTTGGCGGACCACCCTTACGGGTCGTCCGAGGACACAAAGGCACGGAGAAGATGATGGACTTTGAGGATCCATTATGTGGCTCCGTCTCTGGTTTCTAGAGATGAAGCAACACTGTCGGTTATTCGCCTCTGGGCGATAGGTAAGAAGCCCTTATGTTGTAGCTTTAGAAAATTACGTAGTGCTAAAACTCTTTCATGCACAATTGTTCTTGAAGCGGGATGGAGGATACTACCTTCGAGGGTAGAGGATGTCAGAGATAGGTCAACGCTGTATTAGGAAACCTCATATGTTTGCACTACCCTGGTCAGGTCCGTAACAGCGGTGACGAGCGTATCCCTGCCAAGTCATGGGATGATTACGCTCGTGCAACTGACCTGATGTATGGGACTGCTCAGGGTGCAGTCTGGGATGACTTCTGGGTAAGTATGTTTAATACATTATTTGAATTTTAGTTCTTCAATAACTAGAATGTTTAATAACACTTTTATTTCTGTCTTCTTGAAGAGACGGTTCCATTTGGCGGATTCAGCGGATGTCAAGCACACGAGAGCCATCATCAACAACAACGCGAGGAAGCTTGTTACGCAAGCGATCTCTTATGCCCGGATTCAAGAAACTGACAACTACTTGAAGAGCCATCAAGCAATCTCTTATGTCCGCTAGACCCAGACGGCGGACGAAGACTACGTGGAGAAGCTCCTCGAAGGCCTTGCCTCCCTCGAGTCAACCACTCCATGGAAAATGGCAAAACTACAAAAAAGATTAAGAGTAAGATAATGTAGCTCGAATTGATAGAAATAAAAATAGCTAGCATCCCACCGTCCATGGGCTTTAACGCCACCGCTGGCATACACGGCGTTGACGTCGATTGGTGTGTTCTGCCAATCGTAGTCTTCGCCGTGAATCCTCACCACCTTCTCCGCATAATTCTCCTACAAATACAAGCAGTACATGAAAACTTGTCAATAGCAATGTTAGTTACAAATAACATAAAGCAACTCGAGGACTCACCAGTCGAGCTATCACCACTGAAGTGCACAGCTGGCCGGTCTGTGTAGGGTCACTTGCCCTATGACCTCTCCTCCACACCTGAACAATGCTCGGTCGTTCACCGAGCTCGTTTTCCTGTAAGTACGAGTTAGTAGCATAAATATACTATAAATATACGTATGGCCTCCAGTAGAGCCTCTGCACTGTTGGGCCCTCTTAGACTTGCGACAAAGTCCGAACTAGACCACAGCCGACCAAGGGCCCGGTAAGCCTTCGGGTGGTCCTCCGACCAAGAAATACCCAACTTCATGCAATTAGTAATCGATTGAAATAACATTGACATTACAAATGGCTCCTCCTAGTCGTCGCCTTCTCTGCGCCTCCGTGTCCTTGGACGACCCAAAAGGGTGGTCTGCCGACCCGGAAGTGTGGTCATCTGACCCAGAAGGGTGGTCAGTGTAATAGCCCTAACTTTTGTAAAGTTATATTTCAACTTATGAAGCAAAGTTAAGGAGAAGAAGGACTAAATATGTCTCATATAAAATGACAAACACACAATAGACATGAGAGGGAGTTAAAAAATTTCTCTAACTCATGCTAGCTTAACACTTGTTAACATGAGGAGAGGATTTCAATAAATGATTTAAACTCATGAGAACATCCAGTATGAAGAGAGTGGAGCAATTTAAACATAAATTGAATTCTTTTAAAAAAAATCATGTTCAAATGCTACAAATGCATACAAGTGATTACACCAATGTTTAACAGCCCTATCTTTTGTAAAGTTTGATTTCAACTTCTGAAACAAAGTTAAGGCGATAAAAGACTATAGTTGTGTCACATGAAATGATGAACACAAATATGGACATGTGAGGGAGTTAAAAAATTTCTCTAGCCCATGCTCAACACATGTTAACCTAGGGGGAAAGAATTTTACTTACAAAAACTCTAACTCATGTGCACCTTCTCTACGAGTGGAGTAGAGGGAATTTAAATGCAATTTGAATTCTTTTGCAAGAATTCATGTTCATATTGCCCAAATGGATAAATGAATTCACCGATGCATTCCACATGTATGAATGAGATCATGATCCAAAATTGGATATTTTTGAAGCCCGTATACCAATTAATCCGAGGAATATTTGAGGGAGAGTTCAAATTCAAATTTGAATTTGAAAACTGAACCAAACGTGCTCAATTTTGAAATCTTATTTCAGATTCAAATTCCTCGTATATTGTTTGGTCTACCGTCCAATTTTAATTGAATTTGGACGAAGGCGGTGCGGGGAAAATTAAAGCATGGAGGGGGAGATATTTGGGGGCTGTGGCCCACATGTCATACACACCCCAAAGCAAACCGCCTCTGTTTTAAGTTTTCTTCGGATGAGAGCGCAGCCCCTACCGACGTGCTCACGATGCCAGCTCCTGCTTCCACTCGTGAGCTCGGTCTGATCTTCCCCACAGCGATTTCAACAAAGCTTCTTCGCTTCCTCCTTGGTCTGCCTCACTCCCCTGCGTTTGCCACCCAAGAAGAACACAGCGACCACTCTGTTTCCTCCCGATCACACAGCCACCACCGAACTCCCTTTGACCGATCTCTCCATAGCAAATAGCAGCGCACCAGCGTGCTCTAGCCGGCTAGCAACTTCACCCCGCCGTCCCGAGCTTACTGCGCCTAGAAACAGCAAAGTTTCCACTGCTCCCGAGTTGAAACTGAGGAAACCGGACTTGGTCGCCGTGGGCAGCCCAAACCAGGAGTGATCACGCCCAAGCAAGCCACCCCATCGGTGCAACTACAAGTCTAGTTGCTCACCTCCGAAGCTCAGCCCTAGCCATTGATCACAGAGGGAGAATTTTAAGATTTTCTACCGGGCAACAGAAACTGACCTTGAGGTAAGGAATTGCGAAGTTCATCCTCAAATCGTGTTTGTTGTGTTTCAAACTTCACACACAGGATGTTAACTGCCTAGCACACCTCCTCCATCAATTTTAGACCAAGAAATTAAGTGTAGAGCGAGGAATCTGAGTTCTTTTTGAGGGTATACAGCTGGACCATATCGGGCGCACGGTGCCGATAGGTTTGGAGCGTTCCCGGCTTGTTTAGACCTCATGTCGGTCTTCTATACGATCCCCTGGTGCTTTAGAGCCCAAGAACCGACCATTTGGTGGAGAATTCACCGTGCACGACCTCGCCGGAGCCCTAGGGTTTGCTGTTGCCGGTGCGCCCTGTTTTCCGGCGAGTTTCAGCCGCCGGCGACCTCAACCAACAGGTTCATTGTGGGGGAAAATGGGGGGGGGAGCAGGGGGACTGGAGGTGGCCGGGAAGGTCCTTTCCGGTGACCCTCGCCGGAGAGAGCCGCCACTGCCCTGTTTGGCGCGAGGCTGAAGGTTAGGGATGACAGGTGGGACCCACCGGCAGGTTTTAAACATTTCCAGAATTTCCCATTTTAGTTCAAACTTTGGAGAGCCATAACTTTGGGTAGAAGTGTCCAAAAATTGTGAAACAAATTTTGCTGGATTCCTATCAGAGAGTACTATCCAGGAGTACATCCCAATATTTATGAAAATCCCTGGATTTGGCTCATTAATTCATTCAAGGAAAATATTGTAGGAATTTTTACAGGAGTTCTGTTTACTGGAAAATTCCCAAATTTGGACAGGGCATTCTTCCAGAGTTCCTTAAACTCCAGTAAAAATTCAGAGGCATTGGACCTTATTTTCTTGGTTAAAAGATGTGTTCATTCCTTATGTCTCTGAAAAATGGGAAAAATGAACAGAGACATTTTCAGCTTTTCCCCAATCTTTGTAAAATTCATAGCTCCATGTAGGAAACCCCAAACCAATTGTGGACTCAGGACATTTTTTACTTAACAAAAAGTCTACTTTGCAGCACAGGAAAGCTTAATATCTAGGGGGGTAAAGGCAGATTAGTGAAAACCACATAAGGATTTGTTGTGCTCACATGAAGCCATTTCATGAGCTCAATTTTTGCACACTGCCTAAATACCTTCCGTAGAAGCTGTGGTCAAATTTTCAGCTTCATTGGACCTCTGGAACTTGAGCTACCATCTTTTAGGTCTAAGTTTTCATATAAGGATGTAATCACATGGTGATTTATTTTCCTCCCTTGTCAACTAGCATTCTTCTTCTCTAAGGTTTAGATCCAACAACAGAAACCTTGCTGTTGTTTATCTCTCTTATGTGTGAGTTAACTTGTACAACATCTTTGAATCATTTTCTAAATTGCTTTTGAATACATGTGCATAAATCATCTAAATAGCACGTTAGTCGACGTTCAAAGAGGGCTCAACTCCGCAGCGAGGATCTCCATCTCGTGATGAGTTTAGCGGATTCTCCGGAGGAAGACTAACTTCTAGCTTCTAACAAAACCGTTGAGAAAGGCAAGCCCCGGTTTCATATTGTTACCGTTTTAAATTTTGTTTTACTTCACCTCATGTTTATTAGACTTGATATTGTGCATTATGTCTAGGATGATTGAAACCAACTTGCATGGCTATTACATCCCTGAGTAGAAGGTTTAGTGTAGGATTTGCCTCGTCGTAGATGCTAGGCTAATGTTGTAGCTAGCTCGGTAGAAGTCGAGTAGTAAAAAGCTACTTGTGAGAAAGTTCGAGTAATGGAGTTACTCGCGAGATGTTAATGATAAGAGCACCCTCATAAAAATGAGATGGGGACGGGGATGTTCCTGTAGGATGGAGCGCTCAAGGTTGGTCTCGACCTGCGGTGGGTGTGACAATGCTTGAGACCACATTTTGCCTTGACCGGGATGGTATGGCAAATGTGGAGGTTGGTTGTAGCCCAAAAACCTGTTAAGAAGGGAATTTAAAAATTTTTGGACGTATTGCATGTGGTGCAGAAATTCAAATTCAAATTAGAATTCAAATTCAACTCAAAATAGAAAAGAAAAAGAAAAAGAAAAAAAAAACAAAACCCCCGGCCAGTGGGCCGAAACCCACCAGCCGGCCCACCATACCCCCGTGCCAGCCCGCAGCCGCGCACCCCTTTTCCCTCTCACTGACACGCGGGGCCCGCCGTCATCTTCCTCCTCGCGTGCGCGCTCAGCCGATCCCGGGACTCCTCTCTCTCCCGAATCAAAACTACCCCCGGAAACCCGCGACCCCAGCTGAATTCTGGTCCCGGACGACTCAAACTCGATCACAACCGACACGCGGCCCTCCCCCGTCTATATAAACGCCGGCATCACCCCGTTTTCCCCACCCGATCAGCTGTTTTTCCTCCAAGGGAGAACCGAAGCTCCGATCACCGATTTCTCTCGATCTCTGCTCGGATTTTCCGATCTAACGCGCCGATCATGTTCCACCGCCTCCGGGGAATCACGCAGGTGCAGAAAACTCGGTGGTTTGCGCTCTAGGCACAGCTCCGACGAGCGCCGCAGCGGTTCCACCTCGGACCTCGACGCCGACCGCCTTCCAGGACCTCCGAGCTCAAGAAAAACCCCGAGGTGAGACCCCCGACCTCCCCTCTACCGATCTATGCCATGAAATCCCAGTTTTAGGAGGAATAGACGAAGATCCAAAGTTCTCCGGCGAGATCGCCGCCTCCCGCCGTCGCGCGCCGCCGGACAGCGCCGCCCGCGCACGATCAGAGCGACGTGGCCGCTTAGGCGCCATCTATTTTAAATCGCACGGTAGAATTAAAGCCCGCGCGTACCGGTTCGGCGATCTAATCTGAGCCGTCTGTTTTAAATCGGACGGTCCACCTCAGCCCTGCATTATAAAGGACGGGATTCTTACGTGCTACCCCCTGGGGATCTCATAAAATACGAGCTAGCCCCGGAAACTTCTGATCTAGCCCCTAGAACTTCAGAAATTCATGTAAATTCATTTAAAAATCAGTTTTAGCCCCTGGACTTAATAAAAATTCGGAAAACCCCTCTGTTATGAGTAGCTAGAACCCTGGAAATTTATGAAATAATATAATAAACCCTGTAGTGGGGTGAGTTTACCTTTTTAACCCTATATGATATTAAATTTAGAAATTTGAATATGTGATTAGGATTTAAAATTTAAAAGGTGAGACAAACACATTGTAAATTCAAATTTAAACTCTCCTAGCACTAGGAAAACTTTAGAATGAGTAAAAAGTAGATTTTAAGCTGAAATGAATCTGTTTAAATGATTGTTCACATTTATTAGTTATAGGGACACAATCTTAGGTTAGGAAATAATTCTGAAAATTGGTAAAATAAATTTAAATTAGTTCACATCAGAGGAGAAGTTCAAAAATATATTATTTAATATTTTAGATCAGAACCTATTCTGTTTAGATGATGTGTCTTACTATTTTCATAATAAAGTTCACATTTAGGCATAGAAAATAAATCTGAAAATATAGGAAAATAGGTATGCATAACTAGAAAATGATAAATGAAGTTTCCAAATCCAAAGATTTCAGTTTAGGATTTGGTAGAAGATCTGAAGCCCATTTGGAGTAGGAAAATACCTTCCAGGCAAACTTGGTAGTTAAGAAGTATATTAATTAAATTTAAAGAATTTATTCAAATTGAAAATTCATATATAGTGTGCAAACAGAAATCTGAAACACAAAAGTTAGAAATCATATACATATGTTTAAAAGTGCATGAAGGCTAAAAATCAACACAGCTAGAGTAAACACAACACCCAGAAATGTGGATGACTATCATATGTATGTATGTGTGGAGTGAAAGTGTGAACTATGTCTTATGGATTGTTGTTTTCTTTTGCTATGTGTGTTGGCATGAGTAGAACCTGCCCCAGAGCAAGTTCTTGCCTCCCAAGATCAGGACTATCCATTCCCAGGGCAGCAGGAAGAAGGCAAGTGTCCTTGACCATTTTGTTCCTATACTAGGATGTGTAGATAGAATTATTTGCATTGTCAATTGAAATATGAAACCCATGCTAGGAAGTTTCCCTAGAATTGCATTACCTTGTTTTCCTTGTAGCTTGGGTTGGGATTTGCTTTATTATGTCATTCATTCATATTACTTATGCTTAGCCATGCTTAGAATGGGATAAGTGGGATATGATATCATCAACTTGTTTACCTTACTCTTGAATTTGACATTATGAGTCATGTAGAGGTAGGGATCGAGGCAAGTTGGATGATTTGGTTGGTGCTGGGTGCACGAGACTCGGGTTTGTGTTTAGTACTTGCCTGGATCCTAAGGACGGGTTCATGGAGCATGTAACCTGGCTTTACCGTGCCAACCACATGGTGAGATCGGGCAGCTTGGCCAATTAATTAGGTGTATCCCCGGCGTAGAATGGGTGTGTTGGATGGTGCGGGGAGTAGGTGTCAGCTGGACTACCATATGAACCGCAAGGCTCAAGAGGGGGCCACTGCAGCGGGGTTGGAGCCTCTTGTATGCTATTAGGGGTGAAACCTCAGTGGGCCCACGCTCATCGAGAATCCCTTTGTAAAGTCTTCGTAGTGATCTCCTGGCTACACACCTGGGAAGTGTGAATGTGGTTCGTAGCCATTGGCATAATGGAGGTTCTTTTAGTCTACCCGGCAACGGGGGATGAAATCACTACATGTGGGTACAGTGGTGCAAACTCTGCAGAGTCAAAACTGTCATGACAGCCGTGCTCACGGTCAAGAGCGGCTTGGACTTATTCATGATTACAGGATGATGACTTTGGAAGTTGTGGATGTTAAGCGGGGAGCTTAACATTGGAAATGACATTATGGTTATTTGATTATAATGATGGGATGGGAGATTGGGTCCATATCACCTGTGTAGTAATGTAGGTGCTTAATAAGCTAAGATGGTAGGCAATAATTGCGTAGTGCTTTAACCATGAGTTCAACCTCTCCTTGTTCTAGCCATGCATGACATAACTTTCCCACACTTGCTGAGTACCAACGGTACTCAACCTTGCATATTTGTTGGTTTAAATTGCTGCTCAGGTCAAGGGGATAATGTGGTGTTCAATGACCAAGACTTTTGACCCGAAGAAGGATTCTAGGTTCATGGAGTCCCCGGGCAACGCCTGTGACGGAGCCCACAAGAATAATATTCCGCTGCTATTTTATTTACTTGTTATGAACTTATTATCGTCCATCGAGACATATGCTATGTAAGACTTATTTATATTCGACACCTGGCTTGTAATAAATGATGCTTTACTATTTGTCATCACATGTATGAGAAAATGATCCTGGCATACATGTGATATTCACTCGGTTGTTCTTCGGAGAAACCGGATGTGACAGTTAAGGACCGTATGTATGCGGCCCTGCTGGATAAGATTGAGCTGTACCAGATATATAGTGGGGTATGGGACCCATGAAACCGATGTAACTCGATGGACCATGATATAGAAACTCATCCTTCGCGTGGGAATAGCGTTGAGAAGGCGGTAGGTGTAAATCCTTTAGCGGGCAACTTCGATGTGTCCTCGTAGAGGACCATCCTGCTCGGCGCGAAACATTTTTCAATGTCGGAGTGTCGTGTGAAAGGTTGCTGCATACAACGTAAGAAAGAGCTCTTGAGAGAGTCTTTCAAGGCGGGTGTATGTGTCGTGTATTCTGGGTTGTTATTGATTCGAGACACCGTCGCTCGCGGAAGAGGATTGAGCATAATTGCCCACTGCACCGTGACGTAGTAAGAAGAGGAACTAAGTCTTTTAACTTGCTGTTTGTGGATTAATCACTGTATTGGAACCTTGACTGAAGTAGATATAGATCCAACTAAATTTCATTTCCACCTTAGGCTAGCAACATCGGGATAAGCGTTTCTTGTTTGATTGTGGACTTCCGGTGTTGTGAGTCGTGAGGACCACTAAAATGAAGGCTATAAGAATCTGAATATAAGGATCAACTTTAGTCAAGCTGCATTTTGCAAATTCCTGTTCCTACTGTCTTACTACCCCTGCATGTAGAGTTACATGTTTAGGATTGAACGTTAAGACTTGCTGAGCCTTAGTGCTCACGGTTGCTTCTGAGTTGTTTTTGCAGGTAGCAGGATGCCTGCTATGAAGAGGGTTGTTCGGTGAGACGACGAACATCACAGTTCGTTCAACTCATCAGAAACCTACCCGCTGCTTTTCTTTGGAGAAGCTAGTAGGAAGCATTCACGGGCTGAACGACTTCTCTTCGGCGTAGTTAGGGTCGAGAGCGAGTAGATTGTCCAGCTAGTTTTAATTTGCGCTGCGTGTGTACAATATGTTGTAAAAGAACTTATCTGGAGTAACAAAATGGTTTCATATGTTCTTATCACCTCTTCTCGTGCATGCTGTTGGGTGCCGCATCGCACGGCACCACCCACTGCGATTCCTGGGCCGGACTCCTCATGGCGTGGTATCAGAGCTGCATTGGGAATAGCACAGATGAAAAGAGAATATTTTCGAAAACTTAGAGGTATACGAGTGAGGAACGTATAGTATGCCCACATAAGGATTATAAATTAGCATAGTTACTTAAGGTGGCAAGCTAACAGTGTGACTCTTCAGTATTTCAATTCAGTAACGACGCACCTATGTGGAGGTAAGAATGGTAAGGAACGCCACCGAAAGCGGATCAATTTCGGTTAGCTCACCCATACGAGGAAAGTAGTGTGGAATGCCCCGTTCAGCAATGGACGGGAAGTGAATATGTTTCTAAGACTCTTCATGTCTTAGAGACATATGAAATGCACTAGCCTCCAGTGCGCAAACCCAGGGGCAAGAGGAGGAGACCCCATCATGTGGTTTGTAAGACGAAGTATGTTCTCTTGGACTCTACATATCCTATGAGGCACACGAAAGCGCTGTTCCACCGGTGTGCTTTATTACAAAGGTGTGGAGCCCCCGTCGGGTGGTGAATAACCCGATCATGTACCTTGAGACGTGGCTTGACTCAAGGATGGCCCGTATGGCAATGATACGGGTCGTATGTTTTTACTATGATATGGACCTGCCTGTAAAGACAAACCATTGAGTGCATCACTGTTGAGTGATTTTATGCAGGTATCTTAACCACGAGTAGTACATGCCGTGTAGAAAACGTTTGTGAGTGATCGTTTTAGTGCCACCACTTGAGACGTATATGCCGGTATAAAGCCGTTTAGGATTTTATTTTGGTGAGGCAACGTAGTACCGTGATATGTTTTGAACTGCATGAAAAGGAAGGTTTGAAAAGAAAAAGAGTAAATTTGGAGTCTAGGATTCTATTAGGGGTTAATGAACTACTATATTGAACTAAGAGTCAATTGGGAGTATAGATTTATTCACCAAGACTTAGGAATAACATCCCCTGTTTTTGGCTGAATATTTGCTGAACTTGAACAGGGCATAACTTTTGTGTGGTTGAACCAATGGGGGTGAGTGATACATTTCTGGAAATATGTTGAAGTATTATACAACTCTTCAGTAGAAATCCAGATCAGAATCACCTTCCAAATGGATGAAATTCTCATAGGAGTGTGAACTGCCCAAAAACAGGGCAGGCACAAATTGCTCTCTGGAAATTTCTGTATTTTGACCGTAACTTTCTATAGAAAAATTTCTAAGGGTCATGTAATACACCGTCGGAAAGCTTGTGATATATGCTATGACTTTGTAGTTCAAAGTTTCTCCAGATTTGGAGTTTAAAGTGATGAAATCTTGCGGACAAAACAACCACTTTCAAAGGAGGTGCTGTCAAAATTGTTCCAGATTTCTGTTAAATTTGAAATGTCACTACTTTTGATCCAGAACTGATATGAAGGCAAATAAATACTCGGTGGATATATATTGAAGTTAACTATAACTTTGATATTCAACTTGAGACCTGAAGTTTCCATTTTCATATTCAAATTTTGGGATTAAGACCTATTGGTCAATCGGAACGGGGTAGTGCTTATTGCCTATGTAACTTAGGACTTGTTGTGGACAGGGATGTCTTAGACTTCTCTAAGTTCCATAACATGTTCTTGAGTTATTATTCAGTTTTTCCTACTAATAGAATTAAGGGTTTGGAAAAATTTGCTCACGTTTGATAGATTTCAGAATTGTTGAAACCCTGGTTAGATTGTGTAGTGCTGCAATATCTATGTGATGCTTTTACGGTTATGTTTTCAATTCAAGTTGCGTTTAAACTTTGAATTTCAAACGTAAATTGCTCACTCTTGCAGCATGGATCATTCTCATTCCAGGAGTGAGGTTGGTGAGTCGAGTCAGGGCGATAGTAATTCGCCACAACAAGAAGTGCCGACATCATCAACCGGAT
This sequence comes from Neostapfia colusana, assembly GCA_030760725.1. NCBI lineage: Eukaryota > Viridiplantae > Streptophyta > Magnoliopsida > Poales > Poaceae > Neostapfia > Neostapfia colusana. Next base: position 28,455,025 of record JASWHV010000011.1, read on the forward strand.
TGGCGGAAATCTTGGCAAGGATGGCTGAGTCTCTAGATCTGTTGGTGCGACAAAGCATACGACAGGAGACACTACAGCAAAATCCCCCACCAAGCACTTATCTGGTTTTCTAGCAAGACAACCACCGTTTTTCTCGGAAGTGAAGGAACCGTTGGAGTCGGCTCATTGGCTCCAATTTATTGATGCCAAGTTTGATATGCTTGAGTGCGATGAATATCAGAAGACTCTATTTGCCGCTCAACAACTCCACAGAGCCGCTGGAGCTTGGTGGGCAGAGTATCTTGCAAGTCTTCCTGAAGGTCATCGGGTGATATGGGATGAATTCCGGAATGTTTTCCGGGCACATCACATTTGTTCGGGAATTCTTCGAACAAAGTATCAAGACTTTCTGGAGTTAAAGCCAGGGGAAAGGAGTGTGTATGAGTACTTCAAAGAGTTTGAAGACTTGATGCAATACGCCACTCATATGGTAGACTCGGAAGCGTTGAAGTGCAAATATTTCTTCTGAGGTTTGAATGTCGATCTTAAAGAACAAGTGACCTTGTTCAATAACGGTATTTACAATGAGTTGGTAAATGCCGCTATCATTAAAGAACACATGCATCTCCGATGTGAAGCGGAGAAAAGAAGTATACCGCCGGACAGTGATATCGAGGTTCCTACGAACTATCGAGCGCGGTATTACTCGGCAGTTAGGCAACAAACTCATCCTGTGGTGCAACTCTCACAACCACGGCTGAAGTTACTAACTTATGAGCCTCCACCTCAACAGCAGCAATCGGAAGTTGTTTGTGCAACCATACCACAACCAGCTGTGCACAGTTTATCTCCACCTCGTGTTAGTAGAGAGCTGAGGATTTCTGCAACACGAAACCGTCGTGGTGCTGAGCAGAGTCACACTCGTGTGTTGTCTCATCAATGCTCAGATCAGCATCATGAACATTCAAAGAAGAAGCTTTCAAAAGCTGGCAGGGTTAATCATACTGCTATTGAGGACATTGCAAAAGGCGAACCAGTTTTGGCGGGCATGTTCACTTTACATGAACAGCCCACTTTCGTGTTGTTTGATTTCAGAGCCACCCACAATTTTATTAGCAGAGACTATGTGCTGAAGAGTAATCTTCCATTTAGCATTGTTAGACATCCGTTTCATATCAGCTCACCCGGAGGCAAGATATCAACAGGTGAGATGGTCTCACGAGCACCTTTATGTTTGGGTGGAAACATCTATCCTGCAAGTCTTATCATACTCCAAGGCCAAAGGATTGATATTATCTTTGGGATGTCATGGTTGACACATTATGGAGCTATCTTTGACATCAGCTCTCAGACTGTCCAACTGAATTCTCCAATACATGGTTGCATCACATTGATTCTTGTGGATCCATCACAACGAGTTGCAGCAGTGCATCAGATTGAAGCTCCTAAACTTGAGGATATTCCAGTGGTTGTGAATATCCAGATGTGCTTCCCGAAGACTTGGCGGGCATGCCGCCCGAACGTGATGTTGAGTTCAAGATAGAACTAGCACCGGGAACAACACCTATTTCTCGGCGACCATATAAAATGGCACCGAAGGAGCTCTTAGAATTGAAGGCACAGCTTAATGACATCATGGACAAAGGTTTTATACGCCCAAGTTCATCACCTTGGGGTTGTTCCGCACTCTTTGTGAAGAAGAAGGACGAGACTTTGAGACTATGCGTAGATTATCGTCCACTGAATGCTGTCACTATCAAAAATAAGTATCCACTACCGCGCATTGATATCTTGTTTGATCAACTAGTGGGTGATAAGGTATTCTCCAAGATGGATCTTCGGTCCGGGTATCACCAGATAAAAATCCGGGCGGAAGATGTACCTAAGACGGCATTCTCAACAAGATATGGTCTTTATAAATATCTTGTCATGTCCATTGGGTTGACCAATGCTCCGGCTCATTTTATGTATCTCATGAACTCTGTGTTCATGCAGGAGTTAGACAAGTTTGTCATGGTTTTCATCGATGACATCTTGGTCTATTCAATGTCAGAAGAAGAACATGCTGAACATTTGTGTATTGTACTCCAACGCTTGAGGGATCACAAGCTATATGCAAAGTTCAATAAATGTGAGTTTTGGATCAGCAAAGTGCCGTTTCTTGGGCATATTCTTTCAGAGGAAGGCATCACTGTGGACCCATGTATAATCGAGCAATTGCTAAATTGGAAATCTCCAACATCTGTTCATGAAGTGAAGAGTTTCCTAGGTTTAGTGGGTTTTTACCGGAGATTCATTCCAAACTTCTCCAAAGTCGCTAAACCTATGATGGAGCTGTTGAAGAAAAGCACCAAATATGATTGGAGCGATTCATGTGAACAAGCTTTTCAAACTTTAGTGAAGCATCTCACTACAGCTCCTGTTTTGGCCCAGCTGGACACCACGAAACCTTTTGATGTCTATTGTGACGCATCCGGCATTGGTTTGGGTTGTGTGTTGATGCAAGAAGGACATGTGGTCGCGTATGGATCCAAACAACTTAGGGGTCATGAGCAGAATTACCTGACGCACGACCTTGAACTAGCTGCAGTGGTCATAGCGTTGAAAATGTGGAGACATTATCTACTAGGCAATCTAGTAAATCTCTACACTGACCATAAAAGATTGAAGCATATCTTCACACAGAAAGAACTGAATATGAGGCAGCGAAGATGGCTCGAATTGATCAATGATTACAAACTTGAAATTCATTACCATCCGGGTAAAGCGAATGTGGTTGCCGATGCACTTAGTCGGAAAGCCCACATTCACCATTTAGCCATGGCTGCACATGAAGAAGAAGAACCAATCCTGCGATTAGTTCCATACGGATCGCTGTTCAACCTCGCTCTTATTCCTACAATCCGAGATGAGATTGTAGAGGCTCAGAAGAGAGACAGGGGTATGTCTCATATCCGGAGGAGAGTGGACAGCGGCGAGTTGAAGATGTTCCGCGAAGATAAAGAGGGTACTCTATGGTTTAACAACCGTATAGTTGTACCCCGAAACATGAAATTACGGAGGAAGATATTGAATGAAGCGCATTTGTCCAAGTACTCCATTCATCTGGGAAGCAACAAGATGTACCAGGACTTGAAATCTAAGTTCTGGTGGACACGGATGAAGTGAGAGATTGCGAAATACGTATCCGAGTGTGATACGTGTTGGCGGGTTAAAGCCGACCATATGAGGAAAGCCGGACCACTTCAACCGCTGAAGGTTCCAGCATGGAAGTGGGAAGACATAAGTATGGACTTCATCATCAGTTTACCCATGACCAGCAACAAGCATGATTCTATTTGAGTAATCATCGATTGTTTGACCAAGACAGCTCATTTTATTCCAGTCCATACTAAATATGCGGCAAAAAAGTATGTGGAGCTGTTCATCTCAAGAATCGTGTGTTTACACGGGGTTCCCCGCACCATCGTGTCTGACCGAGGTGCGTTATTCATATCCAGATTTTGGGAGCAACTACATGCTTCACTGGGAACCAAGCTGATTCGGAGTTCAGCATATCATCCGCAAACCGATGGTCAAACGGAGAGGATAAATCAGATTCTGGAGGATATGCTACGGCCATGTGTCATCAATCATGGGAAGAATTGGGATGACCATCTACCGTTAGCAGAATTCTCATATAATAACGGTTATCAATCCAGCATCAAAATGGCCCCGTATGAAGCTCTTTATGGCCGGAAGTGCCGCACACCGCTGAATTGGTGTGAGTCCGGCGAGAGAGTGGTCTACGGGATCGATCTTGTGAATGAAGCCGAGGAACGAGTGCGAGTGATTCAAGCCAATTTAAAGGCTCCTCAATCTCGGCAGAAGAGCTATGCAGACAAACAACGTCGACCTCTTCACTTTGACATCGGGGACCACGTTTACCTTCGTGTCTCTCCGATGAAAGGTTTTCATCGTTTTGGAGTGAAGGGAAAACTAGCTCCATGATTCATCGGGCCGTTTGCTGTCATTGAGATATGCGGACCCGTGGCCTATCGTCTAGAGCTACCGGCGTCACTTTCGGGTATTCACAATGTTTTCCACGCCTCTCAGCTGCGGAAATGTCTTAAGTACCCAACCGCAGTTCATATGGAGAACATTGAGGATCTTCAACCGAATCTCACTTATTCTGAGTTTTCGATACAGATTATCAACGAGAAGACTCGCGCCACAAGAAATCGGACATTGCGATTTTACAAAGTTTTGTGGAGCAACCACACCGCTGATGAAGCCACGTGGGAAAGCGAGGATCTTCTCCGTTTAAATTTTCCCGACTTGTTTGTACCATATGTCCAGTAGTCATTCTCCCTTCTTCTTTCTTTTTGTAATCTCGGGACGAGATTCTTTTAGGGGAGGAGGAATGTAACAGACCTAACTTCTGTAATGTTTGATTTCAACTTATGAAACAAAGTTAAGGCGATAAAGACTATAGTTGTGTCACATGAAATGATGAACACAAATATGGACATGTGAGGGAGTTAAAAAAAATTCTCTAGCCCATTCTCAACACATGTTAACCTAGGGGGAAAGAATTTTACTTCCAAAAACTCTAACTCATGTGCACCTTCTCTATTTGTGGAGTAGAGGGAATTTAAACACAATTTGAATTCTTTTGAAATAATTCATGTTCAGATTGCCAAAATGCATACAAATGAATTTACCGATGCATTCCCCATGTATGAATGAGCTCATGATCCAAATTTGGATATTTTTGGAGCTCGTATACCAATTAATCCGAGGAATATTTGAGGGAGAGTTCAAATTCAAATTTGAATTTGAAAACTGAACCAAACGTGCTCAATCTTGAAATCTTATTTCAGATTCAAATTTCTCGTATATTGTTTGGTCTACCGTACAGTTTTGGTTGAATTTGGACGAAGGCGGTGCGGGAAAAATTAAAGCACGGAGGGGGGGAGATATTTGGGGGCTGTGGCCCACATGTCATACACACCCCAAAGCAAACTGCCTCTGTTTTGAGATTTCTTCGGATGAGAGCGCAGCCCCTACCGACATGCTCCTGAAGCCAGCTCCTGCTTCCACTCGTGAGCTCAGTCTGATCTTCCCCACAGCGAGTGCAACAAAGCTTCTAAGCTTCCTCCTTGGTCTGCCTTGCTCCCGTGCATTTGCCACACAAGAAGAACACAGCGACCACTCTGTTTCCTCCCGATCACACAGCCACCACCGAACTCCCTTAGCCCGAGCTCCCCACAGCAAATAGCAGCGCACCAGCGTGCTCTAGCCGGCTAGCAACTTCAGCCCACCGTCCCGAGCTCACTGGCGCCTAGAAACAGCAAAGTTTCCACTGCTCCCAAGTTGAAACTGAATAAACTGGACATGGTCGCCGTAGGCAGCCCAAACCAGGAGTGATCACGCCCAAGAAAGCCACCCCATCGGTGCACCTACAAGTGTAGTTGCTCACCTCTGAAGCTCAGCCCTAGCCATTGATCACAGAGGGAGAATTTCAAGATTTTCTCCCGGGCGGCAGAAACTGACCTTGAGGTAAGGTATTGCAAAATTCGTACTCAAATCGTGTTTGTTGTGTTTCAAACTTCACACACAGGATCTTAACTGCCTAGCACACCTCCTCCATCAATTTTAGACCAAGAAATTGAGTGTAGAGAGAGGAATCCGAGTTCTTTTCGAGGGTATACCGCTGGACCATATCGGGAGCACGGTGCCGATAGGTTTGAAGCGCTCCCCGGCTTGTTTAGACCTCATGTCGGTCTTCTATACGATCCCCTGGTGCTTTAGAGCCCAAGAACCAACCAATTGGTGGAGAATTCACCGTGCACAACCTCGCCGGAGCCCTAGGGTTTGCTGTTGCCAATGCGCCCTGTTTTTTTGGCGAGTTTCAGTGTGACACCCGGTTCTGAAAACAGAACCAAGTTAATGCATATGTGTGCCCAGGATGTTCATCACACATACACATGTAATCCACAAACTGAATTCAGAATATAACCACGAATAAATAGGGTTTATGTACTTTATTACATCAACTCATTGTCTCACTCATGAATCTCTAACTTATTCTTGCAGCGGAAGTCTCTAAACGACAGCGGAAATAACTAAATAGCAGCGGGTCCATCTTCAACTCCACAGGCATGTTGATGGTAGTTCGCACGCCTAGTACTCCACATGGTCCTTGAAGTACTCTTCTCCTGTTGCTGATGTTTATGTGATAATGCAAGGGTGAGTACATGTCATACTCAGCAAGTGCGGGAAAAGTATGACATGTAGCTTACAACTAGGTAGGAATAAAAAGGCTCATTGCAGCAAGCAAATTTTATTTCACAAACATGATAAAAAAGCAACTATTTCTAGGTGAATTTAATTCCAATATATATATCCAAGTAAAACAGCAACATTCCTCCATCATAATTCACTATTTATCAAGTTTTAACCAACCATTAATCTTTCTCAAGTTCATCTCATGCTCATAAATATTCATAACCATCTCATATTCATATAACCGAAACCAAACTCATTTACATGACTTGAAACAGTCCCAAAACCAATCCGAATGACCATACCATAAACATACCGAACATCCATCCCAAGTTTTCCCTCTAATCATGTGAGTTGGCCAGGTGCTTGTGACCGGAAGCACGACTATCATGACAGTTTTACACTCTGCAGAGGTGGCACCACTTTACCCACAAGTTTGTGATTTCGTCACCCATCGGCGACTGCAGAACCTCCACTATACCAGTACACAACCGTCGGTGTATAGCCAAGAGATCACAAAATAGCCTTTACAAAGGGGCTACTAACTCACTGAGGTTTCACCGGCAGGCTCGAATCACCATTCTCCCACCCACGGGCCCCCTCTTGTGCCATGCAGTTCCCAGGGCAGTCCCTCTCGACTCCCATTCCCCGCGCCATCCACAGTCCATAACAAGCTAGCAACACACCTAATTAGTCAGCTAAGCCGCACCCATATTTGGCCTTGTGGTGGCACTGTTTTCCTGGCATGTGCTGGCATGAACCGGTCCATAGATCTACGGCAAGTAAACCACCATCTCATTCAGCAACATCCACGAACCAATCCTGCCTAGATCTCCCCCGATTCCATGCTCATTATCATCATCATGTTCTCATCATCATTATTCATATGAGTGCAGTAGCTAACCATGTTTTAATTCAGCTTCCCGTATCCCGTAGATTAAGCGAAGCAAAAATGAAAAACGACCGTACCCGACTCATCAACTTTTCCGGCGACAAGGATTGTTAACAAAACTAGTAAACTCCTATAAAAGTGTGTCCCATCAAGTTGACTCAAGCATAAACATTTTTGCAAACAAAACAGTTTTAAAACATGGGATCAATATGGTCAAGGGGCACTTGCCTTGCTCCCGTGGCTCTTGTTGCTCAAGCGTCTCGAAGTCTTGGTGCTGTAGTTCTTCGTAGATGGCTTCCTGAGCTTGTCCTTCTACTCACGACAATGCACATACAAAATTTACAGCAATCAAACATCATGCACAACTTTACTCAAGATGCAATGGTGTAGATGAATGCAAATCCTATGGTCCTGTTTTATTAAACCAGTTTGTACGTGTTTTTGCATGTTTTAATGGGATTTCATGAGGTTTTATGATGAACAAGGGTGTAGGGATCAAGTGTGGACGTGGTGATGATCTTGACTCAAGATCTAGATCAATTCCACCGTCAAAAACCGATCAAAACGTGATCTGTCCACACAAAAAAGTTTCTGTTCAAAGGGAGCGAAGAAAACGGATGCGTAGAAACAGCGACGATGTCGTAAGATGGGTAACGAAGACCTACCTCACTTCCCTTTGGTGGCAGAGGCCTTCCTCCTAGCAATGGCAGCAGCGGGGAAATTTTCTATGGAAGATTAGGGCAGGACAGATCGTTTGCTCTTTTCTGGCGACAGCGAGGTGTGACGGGGCTCGTCGGCGGCTCACCAGCGACTGAACTCCGGTGAAGGGGGGGGTCCAACTTGGTGAATCAGAGGCTTGGGCCTCCATGTCGCCGACTTGGGAGGAGGAAAAAGGGAAAGGGGTTGCGGCCAAGGGGGGTTTGGGTTTTATTTATAAGGGGGGGGGGAGAGTCCAACTCTAATTGGAGCAAAATCCTAAAAAACTTTTCCCCAATTGATTTGGTGCGGCAGCAATGTGGGGGGAATTCCCCAAATGTGGGGAAAATTTGGGGAAATTGTGTCGGTACCCTCAGTACCGGGTACCCCCGCGCACAGGAGAAAAACCGCCTAAGGACCTCGCCTCCTCCGCAGGGGTGATCTCCGAATGCGCCACGTGTCTAGCGGGGCCGGGCCTCCCCTCTCCTCAGAGGCGAGCCCCGGGCCTGCCGCGCGGCCAGCAGAGCCGGGCCTCGCCCCTTCCGCAGGGGCGAGCTCCGAGGGTGCCACGTGTCCAGCGGGGCCGGGCCTCCGTTCTCCTCAGAGGCGAGCCCCGGGCCCGCCACGTGTCCAGCAGTGTCAGACCTCACTCCCTCCACAGGGATGAGCTCCGAGGGCGCCACGTGTCCAGCGGTGTCGGACCTCACTCCCTCCGCAGAGGTGAGCTCCGAGGGTGCCACGTGTCCAGCGGTGCCGGACCTCACCCCCTCCGCCGGGGTGAGCTCCGAGGGCGCCACGTGTCCAGCGGTGCCGGACCTCACCCCCTCCGCAGGGGTGAGCTCCGAAGGCGCCACGTCTCCAGCAGGGCCGGGGGAAGTGTCGACAGTACACTTTGACAAATTGGAATTGGCTCATTTCAGCTATCTTTTTCCCATTCTGCACCATTTTTACGGTTCTTTCTTCATTTCTATGGTTCCTTCCTCCATATGTACGGTTCTTTTCTCCATTTTTACTTCTTTTATAATGTTTCTCTATATGAAAAATGTATGCAATGCATGGAAATGAATTTGAGGGTGTTACAAACCTACCCCCCTTAAACTGAATCTTGCCCTCGAGATTCGATAGAGTAGATAATAGATGAGGGAATTCTGCCTTGAGGTCTTCCTCACGCTCCCATGTAGTTTCGGCTTCCGTGTGATGGCTCTACTGTACCTTGCACCAACGGATCACTTTGTTCCTCGTGACCCTTTCCTTCACGTCCAAAATTTGGACAGGGTGCTCCACATAGGTCGGATCCTCTTGAAGCTCGAGCTCATCCATCGGTACATGTTCTTCCGGTACTCTTAAGCACTTCTTGAGTTAGGATACGTGAAACATGTCTTGTACGTCAGAGAGGTGCGTTGGCAGCTCTAGTTGATAGGCTACTTCTCCTCGCTTGCCCAAAATCTTAAATGGCCCGATGTAGCGAGGTGCTAATTTGCCCTTGACGTTGAACCGTCGTTGGCCTTGGATAGGCGATACCTTAAGGTACACGAAGTCTCCTACTTCGAAGGTCAATCTTCTTCGCCTATTGTCCGCATAACCTTTTTGTCGTGACTAAGCAGCCTTCAAATTTTCTCGTATCGTTTGGACTTGCTTTTCGGCGTCTTGTAGCACTTCGGGTCCAAACACTTGGCTCTCTCCAGTCTCATTCTAGAACAGTGGCGTTCTACACCGTCTATCATACAATGCTTCGAAAGGTGACATCTTCAAGCTTGCTTGATAACTGTTGTTGTATAAGAATTCAGCATACGGCAAGCTCCTATCCCAACTATGCCCATGTTTTAAGGCGCAAGCTCTCAACATGTCTTCGAAAATTTGATTTGTCCTCTCAGTTTGCCCGTCAGTTTGCGGGTGGTAAGCGGAGCTGAAATTCAGCCGTGTACCCATGGCTTCATGCAGCTTCTTCCAGAACCTAGAGGTAAATTGAGAACCCCGATCTGAAACTATCCTCTTCGGAACTCCATGGCGACACATGATTTGGTCCATATACAGCTCGGCTAGTTCTGCGACGCGGTACGTGGTTCTGACAGGAAGGAAATGGGCTGTTTTCGTCAATCGGTTCACAATAACCCAAATGGAGTCATAACCCGACCGAGTACGTGGCAATCCGACAATGAAATCCATGCTGATGTATTCCCACTTTCACTCGGGTACTTTCAATGGCTGCAACAGTCCAGCGGGTCTTTGATGCTCGGCCTTCATCCGTTGGCACGTGTCGCATAAGGCAACATATTCAGCTATGTCCCTTTTCATACCATCCCACCAATAGCAAGTTTTCAGGTCTTTGTACATCTTTGTACAACCGGAATGTATGGAATAAGGTGAGTCATGTGCCTCCTTTAATATCATGTCGCGGATGTGCTTCACGTTAGGCACACAAATCCTTTTCCCTAACCAAAACATGCCCTTCTCGTCTTCCTTGAAGTCCTTTTCTATGCCTTGTCGGATTCTTTCCTTGATTTCCTTGATTTCCTCATCCTTTGCTTGTCCATCTCGTATCTCTTGTTCCAGCGAAGAGTTGAGTTCTATCACTTCCATCTCGTTCAAGAACCAGAGATGTAACCGTTCGAACTCCTTGCGCAGCTCGGGCGGTAGCTCCCGAACCGTGAGTCTGTGACATGCTCCCTTTCGGCTCAACGCATCAGCTACTACAATGGCCTTTCCGGGGTGATAATTGATTCCAACATCATAATCCTTGATGAGTTCTAACCATCGACGTTGCCTCAAATTCAGATCCGTTTGCGTGAATATATACTTGAGGCTTTTGTGATCCGTATAGATCTCACATCGGTGGCCAAGGATATAATGCCTCCAAATCTTCAAAGCATGTACCAAGGCTGCAAGTTCCAAGTCATGTGTGGGGTAATTCAGCTCGTGTTTCTTTAGTTGTCTCGACGCATAGGCTACCACTTGTCCTTCTTGATGAGCACACATCCAAGCCCTTGTTTTGATGCGTCACAATATATATCAAAACTCTTGCTCACGTCCGGCAATACCAAAACCGGCGCTGTGGTTAGTCTTTTCTTGAGCTCCTCAAAGCTTTCTTGGCACACTGGTGTCCATTGAAATGCTTTTCCCTTCATTAGCAATTCAGTCATAGGCTTCGCTCTTTTGGAGAAATCCTTGATGAACCCTCGGTAGTATCCAGCCATCCCAAGGAATCTTCGAATATCTCTCACATTCTGCGGTTGGTTCCACTTCAGAACATCTCCCACTTTTCCAGTATCAACCGATACTCCTCTCTCGGAGATGATGTGGCCTAGGAATGATATCTCCTTTAGCCAAAATTGACACTTGCTGAACTTGGCATACAATTGATGGTCTCGCAGTTTTTGCAATGTCAATCTCAAATGTTCTTCATGTTCTTCCTCGCTTTTTGAATACACCATGATATCGTCGATGAACACCACGATGACCTTGTCCATGTACTCCATGAAGACCTTATTCATGAGGTACATAAAGTATGCGGGTGCATTTGTTAACCTAAAAGACATAACGGAATATTTATACGAACCATACCGTGTTCGAAATGCAGTCTTGGGTATGTCGGAGGGTGTAATCTTCAGCTGGATGTATCCCGACCGAAGATCAATCTTAGAGAAAATTCGGGCACCTTTCATTTGGTCGAACAGGTCCTCTATATGGGGCAGCGGGTATTTATTCTTGATCATCACCTCATTGAGAGACCTGTAATCCACACACATCCTTTGGGTCCCATCCTTCTTGTCTACGAAGAGCACGGGGGCTCCCCACGGTGATGAGCTTGGGCGTATAAAACCCTTTTCTAGCTGCTTCTGAATTTGCTTCTTAAGTTCCACTAGTTCATTAGCGGGCATCCTATATGGCCTTTTCGCTATAGGTGCAGTTCCAGGTACTAAATCAATGGCAAATTCAATGTCCCGGTCAGGTGGCATACCTGGAAGTTCTTCCGGAAACACATCTGAAAATTCTTGAACCACCGGAATGCTTTCCAATGTTGTTTCTTTGACGTGGTTCAACGCTGCCTTCTCAGTTGCCGGTTGGTCTGACTCGAACTCAATACGAGTACCGTGCTCATTTGTCAACTGCACGCTCCTCTCAGCACATTGAATTACTCCGTTGTGCTTGCTTAACCAATCCATTCCAAGTATTATATCAATCCCTTGGGAGTCCAAGACAATAAGGTTGGCAAGAAAGTCTACCCCCTTATTTTGAGGTTTACTTTCGTACAAACTATATTAGTCATCATCTCTCCACCGGGAGAATTAACCAACATAGTGTGTTTCATGTGTGATATGGGCAGATTATACTTGGCAACATATTTGGATGATATGAATGAACGCGATGCTCCGGAATCAATTAAAACGGTGGCTGGGTTGGAGTTGGCAAGGAACATACCAATCACGATGTCCTCAGCTTGTTGCGCTTCCTCAGCGGAGACATGATTCATGTTGCCACGAGCGTAGTTCTGCTGCCCACGGTTACCTTGCGTAGCTCCTCCATTCGGCCGTGGGTTCTGTTTTGGTGTGTTGGTCGGCTGTCCAAGGCCTTTCTTCGGGCATTGACTTGCAAAGTGTCCCGCCTCTCCGCATGAAGAGCATGCTTTGTTGCCCAAAACAGCAGGAACGTTGGGGCGAAGCTGGTTTTGAGCATAGGTGCCCATGTTGGGATGGGGCGCAGGAGGCAAAGGCATACGAGGTGCTTGCATAGCAGGACGTTGCTGCGGTGGTTGATTAGGGTGAGGTGGGTTTGCAGGGCGGAAAGTAGAAGCGGACGAACCATACTGTGGTGCAGCTGGTGGCATGAAACAGGGACGCACATTGCTCCCTTGTGGCTGCAGGTATGGCATCTTCCTCTTGCCCTCTTGCTCGATCTCACGGATCTTGCTCTCAACCACTATAGCTTTGTCAACGAGCTTCTGGAAGTTTGCATAAGCATTGTTGAGCAGTTGTACTTGGATCTCATTGTTCAATCCTCTCATGAACAAGTATTGCTTCCTTTGATCCGAGTTGACGTCTTCGGGAGCATACCTTGACAGCTGCGTGAACTTGTTGAGGTACTCATTCACACTCTTATTTCCTTGGCAGAGACCTTCGAACTCTTGCCTTTTTAGCATCATGACTCCAGCAGGGACGTAATGAGAGCGGAAACTCTCCTTGAATTCAGCCCAAGTGATTGTCTCCTGGTTGTCATGAGCATTGCAGAGAGCGTCCCACCAGTCAGCGGCTGCTCCCATGAGTTGGTGCGATGCGAAGAGAACTTTCTCCTGATCATTGCACTGAACAATAGAAGCTTCTTTTTCATGGATTTCAACCAATCATCAGCCTCCATGGGATTATTAGCTTGTGCAAAAGTAGATGGTCGAGTCCTCATGAACTCTCCCAATCTGTTGTGAGCCAGCGGTGGTGGCGGTGGGGGTGCAGGAACGGGGTTAGGATTGTTGTTGTTGTTGGCTTGCAGCTGTCCCAAAGTTTGTATCATAGTTTGCATGATCTGGTTCTGCATAGCCATCAACCGTTCAAGGTTGTTTGCATCAGCCCCGGGGTTAGCATTTTCAGGAACTTCGATGTTGCCATCCTCTTGTGGTTCATGGTTGCCACGAACGTTCCTCCTTTGACAGCTGGCGTTTTCCCTCACCATCTGTGAGAGAGAGTTGAGTAGAATAGAGAATGGGAGTTTAGATTGACCCCCCAACTATATGCATCAAGGTGTATGAACTAAATATCTTCCTTTATTAATTTTAGCCTATATGAGGATGTGAACACATGCCAAAGCATCTCACATCTCTCCACTATGTTTGGATATGGACATTTGCCGAAGCGTCCCACAACTCACACCAGCACACAAACACAAGCAATCATCACAAATGTTCAACACACCACTCCTATTCAAGCTACTACGATTTAAACGTTCCTATTACAGCTTATTCAGTGGGAATCCTAAACTTAATCATGTGAACCGGTGCTGTTCTCGCCTTGTGACGGGGTGGTCCATACATGGGCGCACGCAATGGTGAGTCAGCAGTCCATGTAGGGTTAGATGACGCTGGTGCTCCGTTCGCTTCTGCATTGGCACGAGTCTCCTCCTGTTTCTCCAGCAAGTACAACTTCTTGCGGAGGTAACGGATCTCTTCTTGTGCGCTTGCGTAGCGGTTTCCTAACTCCACGAGCAACCTTTGTGACTTGTCAGCAGCTTGTGGGTTCGAAAAGGCTGTTACATGGGGTCCAATGATCTCCCTTGTGCCACTCTTCCTACATGGGTGCAGCTCAAAACTGGTACACTCAAGCTGCTCATGGAAGGCGTAGCACAGTCCGGTGAGTGCTTCCGATGCAGCGTCATCAATCGCTTCTGCCCTTGTAGCTCTCCTTGTGGGTGTGAAGTGCCGAGTGACAACCCTACCGTTATATAGGATGGTTACGTCAGCCTTCCACTCGTCATGTCCGAGACGAGGGGCTTTCTTGAGGAGATACTCCGGGTATAAGCTGCAACAATCCAGAAATTCTTTGAGCTCCCTGGATGTGTGTCCTCCTTCCATTCCATCGGACCGAAATTCTTGGACTGAATGGTTGGCCCATTCATCCCCTTCATTATTGGTCTCAGCAAGGGGTGGCTCCTCCTCGGGTTCATCTTCTCCCGTCATAGCTTCATGAGGCTCCACGGGGTGTAAGCCCACGTTAAACTCCTCCTGAGGTGCGTACCAATGCCATTCTTGTGGATCATCTTCCATGTCGTCTTCGAATGGTTCCACCTCTTCCGGGTCCTCTTCCTCATACATATAGCTATTGACTTCATCTTAATCATGAGGTTCCGTTTTCACCTCCTCCCAATATGGTCCATCGGACACCTCAATGGGGTTAAGTACACTCCCACGTGGTGGTGAACGAGTACTTATGCGTGTCGTGCTCCTGATCACCGGCATCTATAAATAGGACATGAGAAACTTTAGAGAAGGAATAAAATACTTCAAAACTTCAGAAGCTATGAAGCAAGAAAGCAAAAGTGTTGTTGTCCAAAAGAGAGAAAAGAGGGGCTGAAAATAGCACTTTGCGGTGGCTGAATTGACAAGAAAAGTGCAGCAGCAAGCAATTTTCAAAAGTAGCAGTTTAGAGGGGTGTTCCTATGTGTTTTAGAGTGTCCATTCTACCTAGGCTTGCGTCCTACAATCAACGTGGCTCTGATACAAATCTGTGACACCCGGTTCCGAAAACAGAACCAAGTTAATGCATATGTGCGCTCAGGATGTTCATCACACATACACATGTAATCCACAAACTGAATTCAGAATATAACCACGAATAAATAGAGTTTAAGTACTTTATTACATCGACTCATTGTCTCACTCATTAATCTCTAACTTATTCTTGCAGCGGAAGTCTCTAAACGACAGCGGAAATAACTAAATAGCAGCGGCTCCATCTTCAACTCCACAGGCATGTTGACGGTAGTTCGCACGCCTAGTCCTCAACATGGTCCTCGAAGTACTCTTCTCCTGTTGCTGATGTTTATGTGATAATGCAAGGGTGAGTACATGTCGTACTCAGCAAGTGCGGGAAAAGTATGACATGTAGCTTGTTATGGACCGTGGATAGCGCGGGGAATGGGAGTCGAGAGGGACTGCCCTGGGAACTGCATGGCACAAGAGGGGGCCCGTGGAAGGGAGAATGGTGATTCGAGCCTGCCGGTGAAACCTCAGTGAGTTCATACATCTAGTAGCCCCTTTGTAAAGGCTTTTTTTGTGATCTTTTGGCCATGCACCGACGGTTGTGTACTGATATAATGGAGGTTCTGCAGTCACCGACGAGTGACGAAATCACAAACTTGTGGGTAAAATGGTGCCACCTCTGCAGAGTGTAAAACTATCATGATAGCTGTGCTTCCGGTCACAAGCACCTGGCTAACTCACATGATTAGAGGGAAAACTTGGGATGGGTGTTTGGTATGGTTATGGTATGGTCGTTGGGATTGGTTTCGGGACTGTTTCAAGTCATGAAAATCAATTTGGTTTCAGTTATATGAATATGAGATGGTTATGAATATTTATGATCATGAGATGAACTTGACAAAGATTAATGGTTGGTTAAGACTTGATAAATGGTGAATTATGATGGAGGAATGTTGCTGTTTTACTTGGATATATATATTGGGATTAAATTCACCTAGAAATAGTTGTTGTTTTTATCATGTTTGTGAAATAAAATTTGCTTGTTGCAATGAGCCTTTTTATTCCTGCTTTGTTGTAAGCTACATGTCATACTTTTCCAGCACTTGCTGAGTATGACATGTACTCACCCTTGCATTATCACATAAACATAAGCAACAGAAGAAGAGTACTTTGAGGACCATATGGAGTACTAGGCGTGCGAACTACCGTCAACATGCCTGTGGAGTTGAAGATGGAGCTGCTATTTAGTTATTTCCGCTGTCGTTTAGAGACTTCTGATGCAAGAATAAGTTAGAGATTCATAAGTGAGACAATGAGTGGATGTAATAAAGTACTTAAACCTATTAATTCATGGTTATATTCTGAATTCAGTTTGTGGATTACATGTGTATGTGTGATGAACATCCTGAGAACACATATGCATTAACTTGGTTCTGTTTTCGGAACCGGGTGTCACATTCAGCCGCCGGCGACCTCACCAACAGGTTCAGCGTGGGGGAAATGGTGGGGGGGGGCAGCAGGGGGACTGGAGGTGGCCAGGAAGGTCCTTTCCGGCGACCCTACCGGAGGGAGCCGCCACTGCCCCGTTTGGCGCGAGGATGAAGGTTAGGGATGATAGGTGGGACCCACGGGCAGGTTTTAAACATTTCCAGAATTTCCTATTTTAGTTCAAAATTCGGAGAGCCGTAACTTTGGGTAGGATTGTCCAAAAATTGTGAAACAAATTTTGATGGATTCCTCTCAGAGAGTACTAGCCAGGGGTACATCCCAATATTTATGAAAAGCCCTGGATTTGGCTCATTAATTCATTTAAGGTAAAGCTTGTAGGAATTTTTACAGGAGTTCTGTTTATTGGAAAATTCCCAAATTTGGACAGGACATTTTTCCAGAGTTCCTTGAACTTCAGTAAAAATTTCAGAGGCATTGGACCTAATTTGCTTGCTCAAAAGATGTGTTCATTCCTTATGTCTCTGAAAAATGGGAAATATGAACAGAGACATTTTCAGCTTTTCTCCAATCTTGTAAAATCCATAGCTCCATGTAGCAAACTCCAAAAATGGTAAAACCAATTCCTATGGACTCAGGACATTTTGTACTTCACAAAAAGTTTACTTTGCAGCATAGGAAAGCTTAATATCTAGGGGGTAAATGCAGATTAGTGAAAACCACATAAGGATTTGTTGTGCTCACATGAAGCCATTTCATGAGCTCAATTTTTGCACAGTGCCTAAATACCTTCCATAGAAGCTGTGGTTAAATTTTCAGCTTCATTGTACCTATGGATCTTGAGCTACCATCTTTTAGGTCTAAGTGTTCATATGAGGATGTAATCACATGGTGATTTATTTTCCTCCCTTGTCACCTAGCATTCTTCTTATCCAAGGTTTAGAACAAACAACAGAAACCTTGCTGTTGTTTATCTCTCTTATGTGTGAGTTAACTTGTACAACAGCTTTGAATGATTTTCTAAATTGCTTTTGAATACATGTGCATAAATCATCTAAATAGCACGTGACGTCGACGTTCAAAGAGCGCTCAACTCTGCAGCGAGGATCTCCATCTCGTGTCGAGTTTGGCGGATTCTCCGGAGGAGGACTAACTTCTAGCTTCTAACAAAACCTTTGAGAAAGGCAAGCCCCGGTTTGCATATCGTTACCGTTTTAAATTTTGCTTTACTTCACCTCATGTTTGTTAGACTTGACATTGTGCATTATGTCTAGGATGATTGAAACCCACTTGCATGGCTATTAAATCCCTGAGTAGAATGTTTAGTGTAGGCTTTGCCTCGTCGTAGATGCTAGGCTAATGTTGTAGCTAGCTCGGTAGAAGTCGAGTAGTAAAAAGCTACTCGCTTGAAAGTTCGAGTAATGGAGTTACTCGCGAGATATTAATGATAAGAGTGAAAGTGCATCTAGGCATCCCTTGTGGGTTTTGGTTGATTTATGACAAACAAATGAGACCCTAACAAAATTGTTGAGATGAGCGCAGGTTTTTAAAGAAATTAGCAAGAAAGCGCAAAAAGAAAGGATAATGAGGATCTAAAATGATAAGAGCTCAGGAGCTGAAAAGATTAGATTACTTAGTATGGAGTGTGTTGGAGAAACACACCCCAAGAGCTCAAGTGAAAGAAATCACACTAACTGCACAAAAATAAGCATGTGCGGACTAGTCCGATATCATCCGGACTAGTCCGATTTCTCTCTGACTAGAAAACAGACAAGTCCTCCAAGTGCGTACTTGTCCTCAGTCCTCACTTTCTCCACACAGCGGACTAGTCCGATATGGACCGGACTAGTCCGATATGTCTCTGACTAGAGAACGGACAAGTCCGCCAAGTCCGGACTTGTCCATAATCTACAAAGTACACACCACAGCGGACTAGTACGATATGGACTGGACTAGTCCGATTTGTCTCCGAGTAGACAACGAACTAGTCCGCGCTCTTACGGACTAGTCCGGTATCTCACAACACTTAGGGTTTTCCATACGCCCCACACCGGACTAGTCCGGAGTCCACCACGGACTAGTCCGGACATCGCAAACCCTAACGGTAACCTTTGGAAACCCTAGTATAGATAGAGGTGTACGGCCATACTACAACTTTTCTCGCCCCCTGCGACGTCACACCTTCCAAGAGCCCAAAATTCACATCTCTCCACACATTCTAACCCTAAAAGAATCAAACCTTTGAGGATTAGCAATTGATCAAAGGAGAGACATGTTCTACACATCTTGAGCTCTTGGGTTTGATCTCTTGCACACTCTTGTTCATTTATTGTACATCTTTTGAGTGTGCTTGGTGGTGTTCATTCATTGTGATTAGTGGAAGAGAATCGGCCTCCATGGCGATTCGACGAGGGTAGGGTTGGTGAAGACCCAGTCCTTCATGGACTCCTCAACGGGGACATAGATTTTCTTCGTGGAATCGAACATCGGGATAAAATCTTGTCTCTTGTTCTTGTGTTTTATTGTTCATCATATTCTAGGGTTTACTTAATCTTGTGTAATTCACGTTGAAACATTGAAACTAAAATTGATGTCTGTCATTCATTGTTTCACTGTTGTAATACATCTAAGTTTCCAATTAATTTCCGTTGCATAGGGTACTAGAAGTGAAAGTATTGATCAGCTTTGATCTTTCTAGTCCACGCATACCGGACTAGTCCGCACAGTACCGGACTAGTCCAATTTCATTGTATTTGATAAATCTATTAAGTGTTTCAAGGATTAACAAAGAATCGAAAAGCCTATTCACCCCCTCTAGGCTAGGATCAATTGGTATCAGAGCCAAACTCTTCAAAAGAGACTCACCGCTTGAAGAGACGATGTCGGACATCAAGGATGTACACAAGAAGAACGACGATGAAAAGGGTGATGATGAAAGGACTAAAAAGCTAAAGAAGCTACTCGAGGCCATTCAAGACAGTGAGGATGATGATGAGGAGGTGCTCCAACTCAAGGCTCTTCTACGGAAGAAGGCACTCTCCCCTAAAGGGAAGAAGAAGATCGATGATGAAAAGAAGAAGAAAGGGGGTAGTCACATAGACTACTCCCGATATCCTTTTGACTATGAACGTTTGAATTCTAACAATAGTCATTAATTATCAATTCCTCTAGGGAAAGCACCTTACTTTGATGGCAATGACTATTCAATATGGAGACAAAACATGAAAATGTACCTTATATCTCTTAACCCAAGTTTGTGGCATATAGTGTGTACAGGGATAGATATCCCGGATGATGATGAAGAGCTGACTCCAAGCCAAGAACAAGCCGTTCATCGGAATGCTCAAGCTGTAGTTGTGATCACGTCATCACTGAGCCGAGACGAGTTCACCAAGGTGGATGGACTTGAAATTGCCAAGGAGATATGGGACACACTTCAAACCGGACATGAAGGTGACCGTCATGTACGCGAAGCCAAGTTAGAAATGATTGAAGGTGAATTGGGAAGATTCGCAATAGAAGAAGATGAATCACCAAAAGATATGTACAATCGACTGAAGAATCTTATCAACAAAGTCCGAGCTTATGGCAGCAAAAAGTGGAATGATCATGAGGTTGTGAAGTTGATTCTCAGAGCATCCATGTCTCGCAACGTGACTCTTTGCTCTATAATTAGAGAAAGCCCCGGGTATTGGAAAATGACCCCAGACGAACTTCTTGGCAAGATCATCAACATTGAAATGATGGAGAAGCAAGCCAAGCATGTCAAGGAAATTGCCAATCTCACCTCAGCAAAGAAGAAAGGAGTTGCTTTGAAGTCAACTTGTAAACCCGTATCAAAAGAAGCTCGAGAAGCTCATGGAGAAGACGACAGTGATGATGAAAGTAGTGATATCGATGAAGAAGACATGATCTTGTTCATGAAGAAGTTCAAGAAAATGATGAGAAGAAGAAAGGGTAGCAGCTCAAACGAAGGAAGACAAAGGGACAAACAAAGGCCCAAGATGAGACGGGCGTGCTACAACTGCGGAGAATATGATCACTTCATAGTAGACTGTCCATATGAAGAAAATAAGAGGAAGACTAAAGACAACAAGCCTCAACCAAAGAAAATGTTCAAGAAGAAGAAGCAATATGGCCAAGCGCATCTAGGGAAGGAGTGGGACTCCAATGATGAATCCTAATCCGAAGAGGAAGAGGAGATGGCCACCATAGCCATAAAGAAGACTACCAAGAAATCCACTCTCTTCCCAACCATGGCCGCATGGAAGGACACCGATAACACTTGTCTAATGGCAAAGGATGGTAAAAGAAAGGTAACAACTAAATCTTCCTTCTCGCATTCTTTTACTAGTGATAGTGATAATTCTAGTGAGGATGATAGCAGTGATGAAAATGAATATATGCTTAGAGGTTTAAACAAAAAGATAGCTGCTAAGATGAAATTTCTATTTGATAAGCTTGTTGATAAGGAGAAGTTAGTCAATCGTCGGGAAGATATGATCATCTCCCAAAAGGAGGGATATCTTTAGATTGAAAAGCTTCTTGAACTTGAAAAGGAGCAAACTAAATCACTAGAACTTGAGTTAGCTTCAAGCAAGGAAGCTTGCTTGAAGTTAAAAGACTCAAACGCCACCATCAAGGATGAACTTGCTAACTTAACCAAAGTTAACAAGATCCTTGAGGTACAAGTTGAGTCACTCAAGCAAAGTGGTTCTTCATCCACTTCAAGCTCACCTTCTCAACATATAAAATCTGAAACTAGTATTACTTGTGCTTGTGTCAAAAGTGACACTAACTTGAAGAAAAAGCCAAACTCGACAAAGGACAAGCAATCTTCTCAAAGTGGCATATTTGACAAGGAGAAGATCAAGTATGCACGCAGTGCATACTCAGTCACAAGACCTCCTAATGTCAAATATGGCATTGGATACTCTTATGGTGAAAATCAAAACGCTAGAAGCCACAAGAATAACAAGGTTGCATTGCCTTTGTCAAGGAAACTCTTCTCAAGTTAGAAAACTTAATAATGTTGATAAATTTAACACTGTGAACACATATGAATAACAACTTCTATTTAGAACTTTTGATGCTTCATATGTACTTATGAAAAGTAATCTTGGCAGAGTTTATGCTAAATATGTTGGGCCACGCTATGGGAACACCAAGTCTCATGTGTGGGTGCCCAAATCACTTGTGACTAACCTCAAAGGACTTAACCAAGCTTGGGTACCTAAGACCAAGGCATAATTTGTCTTTTGCAGACTTATTCATCTGGTGGAGCAAAATGGGTTCTAGATAGTGGATGCACCATACATGACCGGAGAAAGAAGAATGTTCGTGGAATATGAAGAAAAAGAAGATTCAAGCGAAGGCATTTACTTTGGTGATAATAGTCAAGGAAGAGTGCTTGGTACAGGTAAAATTGCAATTTCATCACAACATACTCTCTCTCATGTTTTACACGTTGACTCCTTGGATTGTAACCTTTTGTCCATATCTCAATTATGTGACAAGGGTTATAATTGTTTATTTACTAATGAGGATGTGATTGTCTCTAGAAGGAGTGATAACTCAATTGCATTCAAGAGTGTGTTAAAGGGAAAACTTTATCTAGTTGACTTCAACAAAGATAAAGCCAAACTTGCCACATGCTTGATTGCAAAGACCAACATGGGTTGGCTGTGGCATAGACAGCTAGCACATGTTGGTATGAGGAATCTTCAAAAACTCCTTAAAGGCGATCACATCAGAGGTTTAAAGGATGTTGTTTTTGAGAAAGACAGGCCGTGTAGAGCGTGCCAAGCAGAGAAGCAAGTAGGAGCACCCCATCCCGTGAAGGATTTCATGACTACAAGAAGACCGCTTGAGCTCCTCCACATGGATCTATTCGGTCCAATTGCTTACATAAGCATCGGCAGTAATAAATACGGTCTAGTCATTGTTGATGATTTTTCACGCTTCACGTGAGTTTTCTTTTTGCATGATAAGACAGAAACTCAAGGAACCCTCAAGAAGTTCATCAAGCATGCCCAAAATGAATTCTCATTGAAGATCAAGAACATACAAAGTGACAATGGGACAGAATTCAAGAACACCCAAGTTGAGGAGTATCTAGACGAAGAAGGGATAAAGCACGAATTTACAGCACCATATACTCCTCAACAAAACGGAGTAGCTGAAAGGAAGAACAGAACTCTCATTGAGATGACGAGGACAATGCTCAATGAATACAAGACTTTGGATAGGTTTTGGGCTGAAGCGATTAACACCACTTGTCATACCATAAACCGACTATATCTTCATCGGTTGCTCAAGAAAACTTCATATGAACTACTCACGGGTAACAAGATCAATATTTCATATTTTTGAGTTTTTGGTTCAAAATGTTATATTTTAAACAAGAAGCCAATGGCTTTTAAGTTTGCTTCGAAGACCGATGAAGGTTTCTTACTTGGCTATGATTCAAACTCCTACGCTTATCGTGTCTTCAACAAAACCTCCAGACTTGTTGAAGTAGCACGTGACGTAGTGTTCGATGAAACTAACGGCTCTCAAGGAGAGCAAGTTGATCAATGTGCGCTAGATCAAGAAGAATCTCCATGTCAAGCATTGAGAAGAATGGCATTGGGCGATGTTCGACCACAAGTGCCACCTTCAAATGCGAATGAAGAAAATGAAACACAGGTGGAGGAAAATGATCAAGGGGGAGCTTCCATACAAGATCAACCCCAAGAAAATCAAGAAGATCAAAACATCAATGAGGGAAACTATCCAAGGGGAGAAGAAGATGATAATGAATATTCAAGACCACAAGTGCCACATCCAAGAGTACACCAAAGCATCCAAAGAGATCACCCCGTCGACAACATAATCGGTGACATCCAAAAGGGAGTAATAACTCAATCTCGCATAGCTAATTTTTGTGAACACTATTCTTTTGTATCTTCTTTGGAACCATACAGGGTTGAGGATGCATTAAAAGATCTGGATTAGTTGATGGCGATGCAAGAAGAATTGAACAACTTCAAAAGGAACGAAGTGTGGGAGCTTGTTGAAAGACCCAAGTCCAACGTCGTCGGCACTAAATGGGTATTCCGCAACAAGCAAGACGAACATGGAGTGGTAACAAGGAAAAAGGCACGACTTGTGGCAAAAGGGTACTCACAAGTTGAAGGTTTGGATTTTGACGAGCAACCACCCGGTTTTGAAGTTCAAGAGTACCCCGACTATGTTTTCAAACTGCATAAGGCTCTCTATGGCCTCAAACAAGCTCCTAGAGCTTGGTATGAGTGCCTTACAGATTTTTTGATTGAAAATGACTTCAAGATTGGAAAAGCTGATTACACTTTGTTTACTAAACACTTTGATGATGATCTCTTCATTTGCCAAATCTATGTTGACGACATTATATTTGGTTCAACTAACAAATCCTTCTGTCAAGAATTTAGTAAGATTATGACAGATAGATTCGAGATGTCAATGATGGGAGAGTTGAGGTACTTTTTGGGATTCCAAGTGAAGCAACAAAAGGACGGGACGTTCATAAGCCAAACAAAGTACACTCAAGACATTCTCAAGAAGTTTGGAATGGAAAAAAGCAAAGCCCATAAAGACTCCCATGGTGACAAATGGACACTTGGATCTCAGTGAAGACGGACCAAATGTGGATCAAAAGGTATATCGTTCCATGATTGGCTCCATACTTTATTTATGTGCATCTAGGCCTTATATCATGTTGAGTGTATGTTTGTGTGCAAGGTTTCAAGCCAATCCTAAGGAATGTCATTTGACAGCCGTTAAAAGGATCTTGAGATATTTAGTTCATACACCCAACCTAGGCCTTTGGTATCCCAAAGGTTCAAAATTCAATCTCATTGGATACTCCGATGCAGATTATGCCGGATGCAAGGTAGATAGAAAAGGTACTTCCGGTACTTGCCAATTCTTAGGTAGATCCTTAGTTTCTTGGTACTCCAAGAAACAAAATTCAATTGCCTTATCCACGGCCGAAGCGGAGTATGTTGCAGCCGGTAGTTGTTGTGCACAACTCCTTTGGATGCAACAAACTCTAAGGGATTACGGTTACAAAATGAGTCGTATTCCACTCCTTTGTGACAATGAGAGTGCAATTAAAATTGCCCATAACCCTGTTGAGCACTCTAGAACCAAACACATAGATATCCGTGTGATGCCCTCAATTCTGTGGAAAACCACGGAACCGAGAACTGATGCATATGTGTGCCCAGGATGTTCGTCACACATATACACATCATTCACAAACTGAATTTCAGAATATATATGACCACGAATAACAGAGTTTATTACAATGTCCCATCAGTCTTGGACTCATGTTCACATCGGAAGTCTTAATCTAACAGCGGAAGTCTTTATTCTAATGTGGAAGCAATCTAACTAATGCGGAAGCAATTCTAAGCAGCAGTGGCTCCATCTCTACTCCATCCCCACAGGCAAGGTTGAGAACAGATTGCACGCCTAATGCTCCACTTGGTCTTCATAGTAATCTTCTCCTGTTGCTGATGATGAAATAATAATGCAAGTTTGAGTACAATGATGTACTCAGCAAGTGCGGGAAAATATGATATGTAGCTCATAACAAGGTAGGTATAAAAAACGCTCATTGCAGAAAGCAAAGTTATTTATCAAAAACCACGATAAAACAACAACTTATCTTTAGGTGAATGTAATCCCAACATGTATTAAAATACCAATCATACCTCCATTATGTTCATTACCTTCCTATCCCATCCAGACGTCAATCAGCCTCATTCTTGCTCACGAATACCTCCTCGTATTCGCTACCATCTCACGAATACCATCTCGTAGTCGCTACCATTTAATCTCATAAACAATTCCGCCTTACACCGTCCAACCTCGTTGCCATGACTCAACAGTCATGCAACCCATCTCATCACCCGGACTCAACAGTCCCCAAAACATAACCAAAACCAAACCATAACCAAAATCCAATAACTATCCCAACTAATCATGGAAGTTGGCCAGGCGCTCGTGACCGTAAGCTCGGCTATCATGATAGTTTTAGACTCTGCAGAGTTTGCACCTCTTTACCCACAAGTTTGTGATTTCGTCACCCATCGGCGACTGCATGTAACACCCCAAAACCTGTTAAAGAGGGGAATTTAAAATTTTTGGACGTATTGCATGTGGTGAAACAATTCAAATTCAAACTGGAATTTAAATTTGAATCAGAACAGAAAAGACAAAGGAAAAAGAAAAAAGAAAAACGGCCAGTAGGCCGAAACCCAACTCAGCTGGCCCAAAGCCCGTGACCGCTCCCCCCCTCCCCCTCTCTCTGATGCGAGGGGCCCGCGTGTCATCTCTCTCCCCGCGCGCGCGCCCAACCGCCACGCTACTTCCGCGCCGATCGCCGCTGCCACGCCCGATTTTCTTGCTCCGGAGCCGCGATCTCCAGCCCACGCATTGCTGCACATCTAAACCAACCCCCACCGCCCTCCCTCGCCCATTTAAACGCCGAAATCCGCCCCTTTTTCCTCCCCGATCGGCCCGCCTCAGTTCCCGGTGAGAACCGAAGCTCCCAGTGCCGTTTTCCTTCGATACTCATCCGGATTCCCTGATCTAACAGGCTTGTTGTGTTCCACCGCCGCCGGGGAGTCTTGCAGGTGAAGGAAACCCGGCGTTTTGCGCTCTAGACACAGCTCCGGTGAGCACCGCCGTGTTTTCCCCTCGGACCTCGTCGCCGACCGCCTTCCAGGGCCTCCGAGCTCAAGAAAAACCCCAAGGTGAGATCCCCTACCTCCCCTCTTCCGTTCTATGCCAAGAAATCCAAGTTTTAGGAAGTATAGACGAAAGCCCGAAACTCTCTGGCGAGATCGCCGCCTCCTGCCGCCGCGCGCCGCCGGGCAGCGCCGCCCGCACACGGCCAGGGCGACGTGGCCCCATGAGGCCCGTCCATTTCAAATCGTGCGGCCCCGAATAGATCTAACCCGTACCGTTTCGCGTTATAATCTCAGCCGTCTGTTTTAAATCCAATGGCCCACATCAGCCCCGCGTTATAAAGGCCGGGAATCTTACGCGCTACCCCCTAGGGATCTCGGAAAACATGAGCTAGCCCCAGAAACTTCTGATCTAGCCCCTGGACCTTCAGAAATTCATGTAAATTCATTTAAAAATCAGTTTTAGCTCCTGGACTTAATAAAAATTAGGAAAACCTCTCTGTTTTGTGTAATTAGGCCCCTGAAAATTGAGGGAATAGTAAAGTAGACCCTGCAGTAGGGTGGATTTGCCCTTTAGACCCTATAGGGTATTAAATTCAGAAATTTGAACATATGAGTAGAATTTAAATTCAAATGGTGATGTACACACATGTGCAAATACAAATGTAAATTTTCCTAGCACTTGGAAAACATTTAGAATGAGTTGAGAACTGATTTTAGACTGAAATGAAATCTGACTAAGTGCTGTTTACTTTTATTATTTCTGGAAATTCATTTTTAGGCTAGAAAATAATTCTGAAAATAGGTAAAATAAATTTAATTTGATCCCCATCAGAGAGGAAGTTCAAAGATATTTTATTGAACATTTTAGATCAGAACCTATTCTGTTTAGGTGATATGTCTTACTATTTTAATATTAAAGTTCACTTTTAGGCATAGAAAATAAATCTGAAAATATAGGAAAATAGGTATGCATAATTAGAAAATGTTAAATGAGGTCTCCAAATCCAAAAACTTCAAATTAAGATTTTGTAGAAGATCTGAAAAAACTATTTGGAGTAGGAAATTATCTTTCATGCAAATTTTGTGGCTAAGAAGTGTATTAATTAAATATAGAGAATTTGTTCAAATTGGAAATTCATATTAGTGTGCAATTAGAAATCTGAATACAAAAGTTAGAAATAATATATATGTTTAAAAGTGCATGTAGGCCTAAAATCAACACATCTAGGGTAACCATAACACTTAAAAATGTGAATGACTTTCATATGTATGTATGTGTGGTTTGCATGAGTGGATGTGTGGACTATGGCTTATGGAATGTTGTTTTCTTTTGCTATGTGTGTATTGGCATGAGTAGAACCAGCCCCAGAGCAGGTTCTCACCTTTCAAGATCAAGACTTTCCATTCCTAGAGTAGCAGGAAGAAGGCAAGTGTCCTTGACCACTTTGATCCTATACTAGGATGTGTAGTTAGAATTTAATTGCATTGTCAATTTGGAATATGATACCCAAACTAGGAAGTTTCCCTAGATTTTCATTATCTTATTTCCTTGTAGCCTGGGTTGGGATTTATTTTATTATGTCATTCATTCATATTACTTATGCTTAGCCATGCTTAGAATGGGATAAGTGGGATATGAGATCATCAACTTGTTTACCTTACTCTTGAATGAGACATTATGAGTCATGTAGAGGTAGGGATCGAGGCAAGTTGGATGATTTGGTTGGTGCTGGGTGCACGAGACTCGGGTTTGTGTTTAGTACTTGCCTGGATCCTAAGGACGGGTTCATGGAGCATGTAACCTGGCTTTACCGTGCCAACCACATGCTGAGATCGGGCAGCTTGGCCAATTAATTAGGTGTATCCCCGGCGTAGAATGGGTGTGTTGGATGGTGCGGGGAGTAGGTGTCAGCTGGACTACCATATGAACCGCAAGGCTCAAGAGGGGGCCACTGCAGCGGGGTTGGAGCCTCTTGTATGCTATTAGGGGTGAAACCTCAGTGGGCCCACGCTCGTTGGAAATCCCTTTGTAAAGGCCTCGTAGTGATCTCCTGGCTACACACCTGGGAAGTGTGAACGTGGTTCGCGGCCACTGGCATAATGGAGGTTCTTTTAGTCCACCCGGCAACGGGGGTTGAAATCACTACATGTGGGTACAGTGGTGCAAACTCTGCAGAGTCAAAACTGTCATGACAGCCATGCTCACGGTCAAGAGCGGCTTGGACTTATTCATGATTAGAGGATGATAAATTTGGAAGTTGAGGATGTTAAGCGGGGAGCTTAACATTGGAAATGTTGTTATGGTTACTTAATTTTGATGACGAGTTGGGAGATTGGGACCATTTCACCTATGTAGTAATGTAGGTGCTTTATAAGCTAAGGTGATAGGTAGGAATTGCGTAGTGCTTTAACCATGAGTTCAACCTCTCCTTGCTCTAGCCATGCATGACATAATTTTTCCACACTTTCTGAGTACCAACGGTACTCAAGCTTGCTTTTCTGTTGGTTTAAATTGCTGCTCAGGCCAAGGGAATGACGTGGTGTTCAATGACCAAGACTTCGGACTCGAAGAAGGATTCTAGGTTCACGGAGTCCCCCGGACAACACCTGTGACGGAGACCACAAGATTTATATTCCGTTGCTGTTTTATTTACATGTTATGAACATATTATCGTCCATCGAGACATTATGCTATGTAAGACTTATTTTATATTCGAACTCTTGGCTTGTAATAAATGATGCTTCACTATTTGTCATCACATGTATGAGAAAATGATCTTGGCATACATGTGATATTCACTCGGTTGCTCTTTGGAGAAACCGGGTGTGACACTGCAGAACCTCCATTATACCAGTACACAACCGTCGGTGTATGGCCAAGAGATCACAAAATATCCTTTACAAAGGGGCTACTAGATGTATGGACTCACTAAGGTTTCACCGGCAGGCTAGAATCTCCAATTCTCCCACCCACGGGCCCCCTCTTGTGCCATGCAGTTCCCAGGGCAGTCCTCACTCGACTCCCATTCCCCGCGCCTTCCACGGTCCATAACAATCTAGCAACTTACCTAATTAGTCAGCTAAGCCGCACCCATACTTGGCCTTGTGGTGGCACTGTCATCCTGGCATGTGCTCGCATGAACCGGTCCTTAGATCTACGGCAAGTAAACCACCATCTCATGCTACCTCATTCATAAATCCAGTCTTGCCTAGATCTCCCTCTGATCCATGTTCATTAACAACATCAGTTTCTCATTATCATTACGAGTGCAGTTAGCTAGACACATCTATCTCGCTTCCCAATCCCTTGGACTCAGCGAAGCTTAAAGCAAAAACCATACCCGACTCATAAACTTCCCTGGCGGTAAGGGTGGTTTAACCAAAACTAGAAAACTCCTATAAAAGGGTTTCCCATCATGTTTGACTCAGCACACACACCTTTTCGCAAAACAAAACAGTTTTTCCCAAAACATAGGATCAATATGGTCAAGGGGCACTTGCCTTGTTCTTGCGGTTCCTGTTGCTCTTGGATCTCGAAACCTTGTTGTTGCAGCTCGTTGTAGACAGCTCCCTGAGCTTGTCCTGCTATACAGGATCACGCACATACAAGGTCCACAGCAATTAATATCATGCATAAACTTTAACTAGATGCGATGATGCATATGCATGCTATCCTATAATCAGTTTTATTAGATCGGTTTGTATGTGTTCTTGCATGGCTTGCAAGGTTTTACGATGAACAGAGGTGTTCGGATCAAATGTGGACGTGGCGATGGTCTTGTCTTTAGATCAACCCGATCAACAAGTGATCTGCCCACGAGAAAGCTTCTGTTCGAAAGGAATCGAAGAACAGATGCAAAAAAAACACGACGATGTCGTAAGGTGGTATTGGAGACCTACCTTACGTTCTTCTTGGTCTCGGGGTTCCTTTTCTGATCAGACAGATCGTTGGGGCTCTCTTCCAGCGATCTTCCTCGACTGAACTCCGGCGATGGGCTTACTTGGCGAGTTGGGGCTAGGGGTCTAAGTCGTCAGCTCAGGAGAAGTTCGTGGTTTTTGGCCAAGGTTCTGGGTTCTATTTATAATCGGGAGAAGAAGAGACCTAATCTGATTATATTTCGAATAAGAGTCCTATTCAGATTATCGTTGAATCTTAACAACTTATCTTTAGTTAATTTGGTGCGGTAACATTGTGGAATTCAGGTCGGTTTCTTCTCCGTACCGATATTTCTACGCATACGGAATCCAAAAACTGCTCTAGAACTTGTTACCTCCGCGGTTATGAGCTCCGGAAGCTCCACGTGTCCACCGGGGCCTGGTCTCCCTTTTTCCTCAGAGACGAGCTTCGGTTGTGCCGTGTGTCAAGCGAGCGAGACCTCCCTCTCCTTCGGAGGTGAGCTTCGCGTGTGCCACGTATCCTGGCGGTCGGGACCTCCTCTCTATTCGGAGGTGGCTCCACGCACGCCACGTGTCAGTGCCGGACCTTCCCTCTCTTTGGAGGTGAGCTCCGTGAATGCCACGCGTCAAGTAGCGCCGGACTCCCTGTTTCCTCATAGACGAGCTCCGAGGTCGACACGTGTCAAACAGTGTCGGATCTCCCGGAGATAAGCACCGGTGGCGACATGTGTCCAATTAAACCGGACCTTCTCGGAGTTGAGCTCCGAGATCGACACATATCCCGTGCGACCGGTCCTCTGATTTCCGCGGTGACTAGCTCCGAAGGTGACATGTGTCCTGCGGCCGGCCTTGCTTCTTCGCAGAAGCTAGCTCCGGGGGCAACACGTGTCCCACAGGGTCGGACCTCTCCCCCTTTGTGGAGATGAGCCCCGAGCCTGTCACTAGCCAGTTTAGCAGCGGACCTCTCCCCACTTTTGCAGGGATGAGCTCCGAACACGCCACGTGGCCAGCGGGCCGCGGGAGTTGTCTTTGGCGCTCCCTGTGAACTAGATTCGGCTCTTTTTGGCTATCTTTTTGATATTTTCTCTGTTCCCACTTCTTTTAAAATGCTTTCTCTACATGAAACATGAATACATGCAGAAACCAGAGATGAGGGTGTCAAAAATCTACCCCCTTAAATTGAATCTCGCCCTCGAGATTCGTTGGTAGAGAATAGATGAGGAAATTCTTCCTTGATGTCTTCTTCACGCTCCCATGTGGCTTCAGCTTCGGTGTGATGGCTCCATTGTACTTTGCACCATCGGATCACTCTGTTC
Source organism: Neostapfia colusana (assembly GCA_030760725.1). NCBI lineage: Eukaryota > Viridiplantae > Streptophyta > Magnoliopsida > Poales > Poaceae > Neostapfia > Neostapfia colusana. Next base: position 28,486,420 of record JASWHV010000011.1, read on the forward strand.
CTGGTGACCCTTTCCTTTACGTCCAAAATTCGGACAGGGTGCTCCGCATAAGCCAGGTCCTCTTGAAGTTCAAGCTCTTCCATTGGTATTTGCTCCTGTGGTACTCTCAAGCACTTCTTGAGCTGGGATACATGAAACATGTCATGTACGTCAGAGAGATATGTTGGGATCTCTAGTTGATAGGCTACTTCTCCTCGCTTGTCCAAAACCTTAAATGGTCCGATGTAGCAAGGTGCTAGCTTGCCTTTGACGTTGAAACGTCATTGGCCACGGATAGGCGATACCTTAAGGTATACGAAGTCTCCTACTTCGAAGGTCAACTTCCTTCGCCTATTATACGCATAGCCTTTTTGTCGTGACTGAGCAGCCTTTAAGTTCTCCCGTATCATTTGGACTTGCTTTTCAGCTTCTTGTAGCACTTCAGGTCCAAACACCTGGTTCTCTCCGGTCTCGTTCCAGAACAGCGGCGTTCTACACCGTCTACCGTACAATGCTTCGAAAGGCGACATCTTCAAACTAGCTTGATAGCTGTTGTTATAGGAGAATTCGGCGTACGGTAAACTCCTATCCCAACTACGCCCACGTTTTAAGGCGCAAGCTCTCAACATGTCTTCCAAAATTTGGTTTGTCCTTTCAGTTTGTCCATCGGTTTGTGGGTGATAGGCGGAGCTAAAATCCAGTCGTGTACCCATAGCTTTCTGCAGCTTCCTCCAAAATCTAGAGGTAAACTGAGAACTTCGATCCGAGACTATCCTCCTCGGGACTCCATGACGGCACACGATCTGCTCCATTAACAACTCGGCTAGTTGTGCAACGTTGTACTTGGCCCTTACAGGGAGAAAATGGGCTGTTTTCGTCAATCGGTCCACGATAACCCAGATGGAGTCATAACCCGACTGAGTACGTGGCAATCCGACGATGAAATCCATACTGATGTCCTCCCACTTCCACTCGGGTACCTTCAAGGGTTGCAACAATCCAGCGGGTCTTTGATGTTCGGCCTTCACCCGTTGGCATGTGTCGCATAGGGCAACGTATTCGGGTATGTCCCTTTTCATACCATCCCACCAATAACAAGTCTTCAAGTCCTTGTACATTTTGGTACTCCTGGGATGTATGGAATAGGGTGAATCATGTGCCTCTTTTAATATCATGTTGCGGATGTGCTTCATGTTAGGCACACAAATCCTTTTTCCTAGCCAAAGCGTACCCTTCTCATCTTCTTTGAAATCCATCTCTATTCCTTGTCGGATCCTTTCCTTGATCTCCTTGATCTCCGTATCCATTGTATGGCGTTCTCTTATCTCTTGCTCCAATGAAGAGTGGATCTCCATCACTTCCATCTTGTTCAAGAATCCGAGGTGTAACCGTTCAAACTCCTTACGTAGTTCGGGTGGTAGCTCCCGAACCATGAGTTGGTGACATGCTCCCTTCCGGCTCAATGCATCAGCTACTACATTGGCCCTTCCAGGGTGGTAGTTGAATCCAACATCATAATCCTTGATGAGTTCCAACCATCGACGTTTCCTCAAATTCAGGTCCGTTTGTGTAAATATGTACTTGAGGCTTTTATGATCCGTATAGATCTCGCATCGATGACCAAGGATATAATGTCTCCAAATCTTCAATGCATACACTACTGCTGCAAGCTCCAGGTCATGTGTAGGATAATTAAGCTCGTGCTTCTTTAATTGTCGTGAGGCATAGGCTACCACTTGTCCTTCTTGCATGAGCACACATCCGAGCCCTTGTCTGGATGCGTCACAATATATGTCAAAGCTCTTGCTCACGTCCGGCAATACCAAAACCGGCGCTGTGGTTAGCCTTTTCTTGAGTTCCTCAAAACTTTCTTGGCATGCTGGTGTCCATTTAAATCTTTTCCCTTTGTTAGCAACTCCGTCATAGGCTTTGCTATCTTAGAGAAGTCCTTAATGAACCGTCGGTAGTATCCAGCCTCCCAAGAAAACTCCGAATATCCCTCACATTTTGCGGTTGGTTCCACTTCAGAACATCTCCCACTTTCCCGGGATCATCCGATACCCATTCCTCGGAGATAATGTGGCCTAGGAACGATATTTCCTTTAGCCAAAATTGACACTTGTTAAGCTTGACATACAATTGATGCTCACGCATTTTCTGCAAGGTCAATTTCAAATGTTCTTCATGCTCCTCCTCACTTTTTGAATACACCATAATATCGTCGATGAAAACCACGACGAACTTATCCAAGTACTCCATGAAAACCTTGTTCATAAGGTACATGAAGTATGCGGGTGCATTTGTTAACCAAAAAGACATGACGGTATATTCATATGAACCATACCGTGTTCGAAAGGCAGTCTTGGGTATATCGAAGGGCTTTATCTTCAGTTGGAAGTATCCCGACCGAAGATCAATTTTGGAGAACACTAGGGCTCCTTTCATTTGGTGGAATAGGTCCTCTATACGGGGCAGAGGGTATTTGTTCTTGATTGTCACCTCGTTGAGAGACCTATAGTCCACGCACATCCTTTGGGTTCCATCCTTCTTGTCTACGAAGAGCACAGCAGCTCCCCATGGTGACGAGCTTGGACGTATAAAACCCTTCTCCAGCTGCTCCTTATTTGCTTCTTGAGTTCTACTAGTTCATTGACAGGCATCCTATAGGGTCTCTTTGCTATGGGTGCAGTTCCGGGTACCAAATCAATGGCAAACTCAATGTCCCGATCAGGTGGCATACCTGGAAGCTCCTCTAGAAACACGTCCGAGAATTCTTGAACCACTGAAATGCTGTACAATGTTGCTCCTTTGGTGTGGTTCAAGATTGCCTTTTTGGTTGTTTGTTGGGCTGACTCAAACTCGACACGAATACCGTGCTCATTGATCAACTGCACGCTTCTTTCAGCACATTGGATTACCCCGTTGTGCTTGCTTAACCAATCCATCCCGAGTATTATGTCAAGCCCTTGGGAATCCAAGACAATGAGGTTGGCAAGGAAGTCTACCCCCCTTATTTTAAGGCTTACTTTCGGACATACTATATTAGTCCTCATCTCTCCACCGGGAGAATTAACTAACATAGCGCATTCTAAGTATGATATGGGTAGGTTATGCTTGGCAACAAACTTGGATGGTATGAAGGAATGTGATGCTCCAGAATCAAATAAGATGGTGGCTGGGTTGGAGTTGGCAAGGAACATACCAATTATGACGTCCTCAGCCTGTTGTGCTTCCTCAGCAGAGACATGGTTCACGTTGCCGCAAGCATAGTTCTGCTGTCCTCGGTTTCCTTGATTGTCCCCTCCGTTCAGTTGTGGGTTCTGCTTGGGCACGTTGCTTTGCTGTCCAGGGCCTCTCCTCGGGCATTGGCTCGCGAAGTGTCCTGTTTCCCCGCATGCAAAGCATGCTCTGTTGCCTACGGCAGCAGGTACGTTGGGCCGGGGGTTTTGAACAGGAGCGCCCATGTTGGGTCGGGGCACAGGAGGCAAGGGCACACGAGGTGCTTGTGCAACGAGTCGTTGCTGTGGTGGCTGACTAGGGCAGTATGCAGGAGCGGCCGATCCATACTGCGGTGCAACTGGGGGCATGTACCGAGGTCGTACGTTGCTCCCTTGAGGCTAGTATGGCATTTTCCTCTTGCACTCTCGCTCAATCTCTCGGATCTTGCTTTCAACTACTATAGCCTTGTCAACCAGCTTCTGGAAGCTCGTGTAGTCATTGTTGAGGAGCTGAACCTGGATCTCATTGTTCAGCCCTCTCATGAACAGGTATTGCTTCCGCTGGTCTGAGTTGACATCTTCGGGGGCATACCGGGACAGTTGTGTGAATTTGTTGAGATACTCATTCACGCTTCTCTGTCCTTGGCGGAGACCTTCAAACTCCTGTCTCTTGAGCATCATTACACCAGCAGGGATGTAATGAGAGCGAAAACTCTCCTTGAACTCAGTCCAAGTGATCGCTTCCGGGTTTACATGAGCGTTGCATAGGGCATCCCACCAGTCAGCGGCAGCTCCCATGAGTTGGTGCGACGCAAAAAGAACCTTTTCTCGGTCATTGCACTGCACTATGGCAAGCTTCTTCTCCATGGATTTCAAGCAGTCGTCGGCCTCCATGGGGTCGTTTGCTTGAGCAAAGGTGGGTGGTCGAGTCCTCATGAACTCTCCCAGCCTGTTATGAGCCGGCGGTGGTGGTGGCGGTGGTGCCAGAACAGGGTTGTTGTTGTTGGCCTGCAACTGACCCAAAGATTGGATCATGGTTTGCATAAGTTGATTTTGCATGGCCGTCAACTGTTCCAGGTTGTTGTCACCAGCTCCGGGGTTAATAAGAACTCCATCGTGGCCATCCTCTTAGTTGTCACGGACGTTCCTTCGGCCGGCGTTTCCTCTCACCATCTGTGAGAGAGAACAAAATAGAATAGAAGGTGAGAAGGTTAGGTAGATCCCCTCAACTATATGCATCAAGGTGGGATGGACTATATATATATATTAGCCCATATGAGGATGTGAACAAGTGCCGAAGCATCTCATACCTATTTCTACTTATGTGTGGATATGGACAATGTTTTGAGACGTCCCACGACTCACACTAAGCACACAATTCACAAACAATCATCACAAGGGCTCACACAACTCCTATTCAAGGATTGTTCAATGGGGGTCCTATATGACTTAGGGTGATGTCAAATCTGTGATCCAACTATGGCTTCTCCTAGGCTTGTATCCTATGTCAAGGTAGTTCTAATGCCAATCTATGCATCCTATGGTCAGCGTGGCTTAGCTACCAATCTGTGTCTAATACCAATCTGTGATCTATCTAAGCGTGTAACCTACTGTCAACCCGTGGCTCTAATACCAATCTGTAACGCCCTCAATTCTGTGGAAAACCACGAAACCGAGAACTGATGCATACGTGTACCCAGGATGTTCGTCACACATATACACATCATTCACAAACTGAATTTCAGAATATATATGACCACGAATAACAGAGTTTATTACAATGTCCCATGAGTCTTGGACTCATGTTCACAGCGGAAGTCTTAATCTAACAGCAGAAGTTTTTATTCTAATGTGGAAGCGACCTAACTAATGCGGAAGCAATTCTAAGCAGCAGTGGCTCCATCTCTACTCCATCCCCACAAGCAAGGTTGAGAACAGATTACACGCCTAATGCTCCACTTGGTCTTCATAGTAATCTTCTCCTGTTGCTGGTGATGAAATAATAATGCAAGTTTGAGTACAATGATGTACTCAGCAAGTGCGGGAAAATATGATATGTAGCTCATAACAAGGTAGGTAAAAAAAGGCTCATTGCAGAAAGCAAAGTTATTTATTAAAAACCATGATAAAACAGCAACTTATATTTAGGTGAATGTAATCCCAACATGTACTAAAATACCAAACATACCTCCATTATGTTCATTACCTTCCATGTCCCATCCAGACATCAATCAACCTCATTCTTGCTCACGAATATCTCCTCATATTCGCTACCATCTCATGAATACCATCTCGTATTCGCTACCATTTCATCTCATAAACAATTCCGCCTTACACCGCCAAACCTCGTTGCCATGACTCAACAGTCATGCAACCCATCTCATCACTCGGACTACACAGCCCCCAAAACATAACCAAAACCAAATCATAACCAAAATCCAATAACCATCCCAACTAATCATGGAAGTTGGCCAGGCGCTCGTGACTGTAAGCTCGGCTATCATGATAGTTTTAGACTCTGCAGAGTTTGCACCTCTTTACCCACAAGTTTGTGATTTTTGTCACCCGTTGGCGACTGCAGAACCTCCATTATACCAGTACACAACCGTTGGTGTATGGCCAAGAGATCACAAAATAGCCTTTACAAAGGGGCTACTAGATGTACGGACTCACTAAGGTTTCACCGGTAGGCTAGAATCTCCAATTCTCCCACCCACGGGCCCCCTCTTGTGCCATGCAGTTTCCAGGGCAGTCCTAACTCGACTCCCATTCCCCGCGCCTTCCACGGTCCATAACAATCTAGCAACTTACCTAATTAGTCAGCTAAGCCGCACCCATACTTGGCCTTGTGGTGGCACTGTCATCCTGGCATGTGCTCACATGAACCGGTCCCTAGATCTACGGCAAGTAAACCACCATCTCATGCTACCTCATTCACAAACCCAGTCTTGCCTAGATCTCCCTCCGATCCATGTTCATTAACAACATCAGTTTCTCATTATCATTACGAGTGCAGTTAGCTAGACACATCTATCTCGCTTTCCAATCCCATGGACTCAGCGAAGCTTAAAGCAAAAACCGTACCGACTCATAAACTTCCCTGGCAACAAGGGTGGTTTAACCAAAACTAGTAAACTCCTATAAAACGGTTTCCCATCATGTTTGTCTCAGCACACACACCTTTTCGAAAAACAAAACAGTTTTTCCCAAAACATAGGATCAATATGGTCAAGGGGCACTTGCCTTGTTCTTGCGGTTCTGGTTGCTCTTGAATCTCGAAACCTTGTTGTTGCAGCTCGTCGTAGACAGCTCCCTGAGCTTGTACTGCTATACAGGATCACGCACATACAAGATCCACATCAATTAATATCATGCATAAACTTTAACTAGATGCGATGATGCATATGCATGCTATCCTATAATCAGTTTTATTAGATCGGTTTGTATGTGTTCTTGCATGGCTTGCAGGGTTTTTTGATGAACAGAGGTGTTCGGATCAAATGTGGACGTGGCGATGATCTTGTCTTTAGATCGACCCGATCAACATGTGATCTGCCCACGAGAAACCTTCTGTTCGAAAGGAATCGAAGAACAAATGCAAAGAAAACATGACGATGTCGTAAGGTGGTATTGGAGACCTACCTTACGTTCTTCTTGGTCTCAGGGTCCTTTTATGATCAGACAGATTGTTGGGGCTCTCTTCCGGTGATCTTCCTCGACTGAACTCCGGCGATGGGCTTACTCGGCGAGTTGGGGCTAGGGCTCTAAGTCGTCGGCTCAGGAGAAGTTCGTGGTTTTTGGCCAAGGTTCTGGGTTCTATTTATAATCGGGAGATGAAGAGTCCTAATATGATTATATTTCGAATAAGAGTCCTATTCAGATTATCGTTGAATCTTAACAACTTATCTTTAGTTGATTTGGTGCAGTAACATTGTGGAATTCAGGTCGGTTTCTTCTCCGTACCGATATTTCTACACGTACAGAATCCAAAAACCGCTCCAGAACTCGTTACCTCCGCGGTGATGAGCTCCGGAAGCTCCATGTGTCTACCGGGGCCTGGTCTCCCCTTTTTCACAGAGACGAGCTCCGGTTGTGCCATGTGTCAAGCGAGCGAGACCTCCCTCTCCTTCGGAGGTGAGCTCCGCGTGCACCACGTATCCTGGCAGTCGGGACCTCCTCTCTATTCGGAGGTGGCTCCACGCACGCCACGTGTCAGTGCCGGACCTTCCCTCTCTTTGGAGGTGAGCTCCGTGAATACCACGCATCAAGTAGCGCCGGACTCCCTTTTTCCTCAGAGACGAGCTCCGAGGTCGACACGTGTCCAACAGTGTCGGACCTCCCGGAGATAAGCTCCGGTGGCAACATGTGTCCAATAGAATCAGACCTTCTCGGAGGTGAGCTCCGAGATCGACACGTATCCCGCGCGACTGGTTGATTTCCATGGTGACTAGCTCCGAAGGTGACATGTGTCATGCCGCCGGCCTTGCTTCTTCGCAGAAGCTAGCTCCGGGGGCAACACGTGTCCCACAGGGTTGGACCTCTCCCCCTTTGCGGAGATGAGCCCCGAGCCTGTCACGTAGCCAGTTTAGCGGCGGACCTCTCCCCACTTTCGCAGGGATGAGCTCCAAACATGCCACGTGGTCAGCGGACCGCGGGAGTTGTCTTTGGCGCTCCTTGTGAACTAGATTCGGCTGTTTTTGTCTATCTTTTTGATATTTTCTCTGTTCCCACTTCTTTTAAAATGCTTTCTCTACATGAAACATGAATACATGCAGAAACAAGAGATGAGTGTGTCACAATCCGGGATCATTTTTTGAGAGATCACTCAATGAAAGGAGACATAACCAGTTCCCATGTCAACACTGAAAAACAACTAGCCGATATCTTTACCAAGCCACTTGATGAAAAACGCTTTTGTGAGCTCCGAAATGAACTAAATATCCTTGATGCGCGGAACGTGGCTTGAAAACTTGCATACCAGTATGCCATCCTCAAAATCATGTTAATTGTGTTGAAAAATCATCTCTCTCTATTTTTCTCCTAAAAACTATGTTAGTTAGTTGATCTTGATGAATTATGGTCATAGCTTGATTGTTGTACGTTTACTGATCATATTTTCATCAAGAATATTTGTGTGTCTTTGTCCCCTATTCCTTATTAGGAACCATTGAATACATATATATAAGTGTTTTGTACTTTTCTGTACAAGGGACCACAGACCAGTCCGTGGTCACCCGGACTAGTCCGCACATTGCAGACTAGTCCGCACTTGGTCCGCTAGTCCGGACTAGTCTGGTTCAACCATGGAGTAGTCCGATATTTTGACTCCATAACTCTAGGGCCGGCTCAGACCTAATCTCCTTCAACCTCACAACTCCTCCCACGTTCTTTCTCCTCGTCCTCCTCAGCCTGATGATGAAGACGAAGAAAGGACCAACAGCGAGGAGTGAGCCGGCAACGACAAGTAGATCCCTCCTCTCCTTCTTTTTGGTGCCTTGATGCCAAAGGGGGAGAGATTGAGGGGGAGTCTTAGGTCGTAGGTTCTTCTTTTTGTGTCCTAGTTTAAGAAGTGGGCTTTTGTAAGACTTATGTTATCATTATGCTTTTGGACATGTGCTGTGAAATGATGACTATGTTATGCTTATGATTAATGGGGTATGTTTAAAACTGCTATGTAGGCTTGAGACTCTTGATGATATTATGATTATGCTTATTATGATATTCATATCAAAATTATTGCTCACACACATAGTTTTGCACCCCACCATAAAGAGTGCACATATGTCTTATGTCTACATTGCCTATTTTGCTCAAAGCTCATATGTGCACACTTTATGAAAATCTGAATTTTTTATCATATTTGTGTGATCTCAATTGGTTATCATCAATCACCAAAAAGGGGGAGATTTAAAGTGCATCTAGGCATCCCTTGTGGGTTTTGGTTTATTTATGACAAACAAATGAGACCCTAACAAAATTGTTGAGATGAGCGCAGGTTCTTAAAGAAATTAGGAAGAAAGCGCAAAAAGAAAGGAGAATGAGGATCCAAATTGATAAGAGCTCAGGAGTTGAAAGGATTAGATTACTTAGTATGGAGTGTGTTGGAGAAACACACCCCAAGAGCTCAAGTGAAAGAAATTACAGTAATTGCACAAAAATCAGCATGTGCGGACTAGTCCGATATCAACCGGACTAGTCCGATTTCTCTCTGACTAGAAAACGGACAAGTCCTCCAATTGCGGACTTGTCCTCAGTCCTCACTTTCTCCACACAGAGGACTAGTCCGATATGTTCCGGATTAGTCTGATATGTCTCTGACTAGAGAACGGACAAGTCCGCCAAGTCCGGACTTGTCCATAATCTACAAAGTTCTCACCACAGCGGACTAGTCCGGTATGGAGCGGACTAGTCTGATTTGTCTCTAAGTAGACAATGGACTAGTCCGCACTCTTACGGACTAGTCTGGTATCTCACAACACTTAGGGTTTTCCACACGCCACACACCGAACTAGTCCGGAGTCCACCACGGACTAGTCCGGACATTGCAAACCCTAACGGTAACCTTTGGAAACCCTAGTATAAATAGAGGTGTACGGCCATACTTCAACCTCTCTCGACCCCCTGCGCCGTCACACCTTCCAAGAGCCCAAAATTCACATCTATCCACACAGTCTAACCCTAAAAGGATCAAATCTTTGAGGATTAGCAATTGATCAAAGTAGAGACTTGTTCTACACATCTTGAGCTCTTGGGTTTGATCTCTCGCACACTCTTGTTCATTTATTGTACATCTTTTGAGTGTGCTTGGTGGTATTCATTCATTGTAATTCTTGGGGAGCCCTCAACTTGTGAGAAGGCCCCTTGAACGATTTATTTGCCCTTTGGTATTAGTGGAAGAGAATCAACCTCCGTGGCGGTTCGACGAGGGTAGGGTTGGTGAAGACCCGGTCCTTCGTGGACTCCTCAACGGGGACGTAGATTTCCTTCGTGGAATCGAACCTCGGGATAAAATCTTGTCTCTTGTTCTTGTGTTTTATTGTTCATCATATTCTAGTGTTTACTTAATCTTGTGTAATTCACATTGAAACATTGAAACTAAAGTTGATCTCTGTCATTCATTGTTTCACTGTTGTAATACATCTAAGTTCCCAATTAATTTCCGCTGCATAGGATACTAGAAGTCAAAATATTGATCAACCTTGATCTTTCTAGTCCACGCATACTGGACTAGTCCGCACAGTACTGGACTAGTCTGATTTCCCTGTATTTGTTAAATCTATTAAGTGTTTCAGGGATTAACAAAGAATTGAAAAGCCTATTCACCCCCCTCTAGGCTACATTCAAAGAGCACCCTCATGAAAATGAGATGGGGATGGGGATGTTCCTGTAGGATGGAGCGCTCAAGGTTGGTCTCGACCTGCGATGGGTGTGACAATCCTTGAGACCACATTTGGCCTGGACAGGGATGGTAAGGAAAATGTGGAGGTTGGTTGTAGCCCTGTCCGTGTCGGTTAAGGACCGTATGTATGCGGCTCTGCTGGACAAGATTGAGCTGTACCGGATATATAGTGGGGTATGGGACCCATGAAACCGATGTACCTCGATGGACCGTGATATAGAAACTCATCCTTCGCATGGGAATGGCGTTGAGAAGGCGGGGGGTGTAAATCCTTTAGCGGGCAACTTCGATGTGTCCGCATAGAGGACCATCCTGCTCTGCGCAAAACGTTTTTCTATGTTGGGGTGTCGTTTGAAAGGTTGCTGCATACAACGTAAGAAAGAGCTCTTGAGAGAGTCTTTCGAGGCAGGTGTATGAGTCGTGTATTCCGGGTTGTTATTGATTCGAATCACCGTTGCTCGCGGAAGAGGATTGAGCATACTTGCCCACTGCGCCGTGACGTAGTAAGAAAAGGAACTAAGTCTCTTAACTTTCTGTTTGTGGATTAATCACTGTATTGGAACCTTGACTGAAGTAGATATAGAGCCAACTAAATTTTATGTCCACCTTAGGCTAGCAACATCGGGATAAGCATTTCTTGTTTGATTGTGGACTTCCGGTGTTGTGAGGCATGAGGACCACTAAAATGAAGGATATAAGAATCTGAATATAAGGATCAAGTTTAGTCAAGCTGCATTTTGCAAATTCCTGTTCCTACTATCTTACTACCCCTGCATGTAGAGTTACATGTTTAGGATTGATGGTTAAGACTTGCTGAGCCTTAGTGCTCACGGTTGCTTCTGAGTTGTTTTTGCAGGTAGCAGGATGCCTGCTATGAAGAGGGTTGTTCGGTGAGACGACGAACCTCACGGTTCGTTCAACTCATTGGAAACCTAGCCGCTGCTTTTCTTTGGTGAAGCTAGTAGGAAGCATTCACGGGCTGAACGACTTCTCTTCGGCGTAGTTAGGGTCGAGAGTGAGTAGATTATCCAGCTAGTTTTAATTTCCGCTGTGCGTGTACAATATGTTGTAAAAGAACTTATCTGGAGTAACAAAATGGTTTCATATGTTCTTACCGCCTCTTTTTGTGCATGCTGTTGGGTGCCGCATCGCACGGCACCACCCACTGCAATTCCCGGGCCGGGCTCCTCACACAATGATTTTCACATGTATCAAAGTTTTCTACTCAAAATTTGGATATTTTTGGAGCTCATCTACTCTTTATTCAAAGGAATAATTGAGAGCACATTTAAATTCAAATTTGAATTTAAAATCTGAACCAAACATGGTGAATTTAAAAATCTGATTTTGGAATTGAGTTCCCAATATTCTTTTTGGCCTACACTCCAATTTTGGGTATTTTTGCACAAAGAATGTGTGGGAATCTCAAAGTACAGAGAGAAAGAAAATGAGGGGGGTGGACCCCATCTGTCAGCTACACTACACGGCAAACCGACTCTGTTTTCCTCTGTCGCTCGAGCGCTCGACAGCACGCCGGCAGAACTCACTCCCAATGAATTCACGCATGAGCACAACCGAGGTTTGCTTCCTCCCCCTCGCTCTCTCGGTTTCTCTCCGTGAAAACACACCGGCGGCCGCCCGCTGTTTTCCCGATCGCACTCCCCACACACAAAAGCAGCACATACCTGTGCTCTAGCCGTCTACCCATTCCACTCCCCGGTTCCCTGCACATTTGCACACGGAATTCAAAGTTTCTAGCCGCGCCCGATTTGAACACCGGTGAGCAAGTTTCGCCTCCCTTGGGCGGCCTGAACCAAGAGGAATCATGCTTGAGCAAGCCATCCCATAGGTGCACCGGCGACTCGAGCTGCTCCTCCCCAAAGCTCATCCCTAGCCGTCGATTGGCGTGCGGGAATTTGCCGCCGGGCAGTGTGACACGACCTCGAGGTAAGAATTCAGAAAATTTGCACTCAATTTTTGTTATTAGTGCTTCAAACTCCGCACGTGAGCTCCTAACTAGCTAGCGATCATCCACTATCGAAACTAGGCTAAAAATGGAGTGTAGATAGAGAATTCCGAGTTTTCCCCGAGAGCAAACCTTTGGACGCCGTCGGCCGCACGATGACGACGTGGTTGGCGAGCTCCCCAGTCATGTTGGCGTCCAATTCTAAACTCCCCGTGATTCCCTGGTGCTTTAGAGCCAAAAACCCGACAGTTTGAGGTAGAAATGGAGTTTCCCGACAGCGCCGGAACCCTAAATGCCACTGCCGCCGTTGCGCATGGTGTTCCGGCCATCGCCGGCGGCCGGCGACTCTCTAGCTGTGTTCAGCAGCCAGAAATAGGGTGAGGCAGCGAGTTTTGGCCCGGGAGGCGGCCGGGAACTCGATTCCGGCGTCCCTTGCCGGAGTGCGCCACCGCCCGAGCCTCTGCCGATGACTGTGGCGTGGGGCCCACATCAGCCGTTTGACTTTTTCCTTTTCTGTTCAGATTTCCATCAAACTTCAAATTGCCATAACTTTGTGTAGAGAAATCCAAAAATTCCGAAATAAATTTCCTTGGATTACTCTCAGTGAGTTCTATCCAGTGATGTCTCCTAATATTTATGAAGGCCCTGGATTTGGCTTATTAATTCCTTTAAAATATTCTTAGGGAATTAATTCCTGGAGTTTTGTTATTTGGAAAATTCCCAATTTTGGGCAGAACCTTCCTCAAAATATACTTCAACTCCAGTAAAAATTTCAGAGGCATTGGACCTCATTTTCTATGTCAAATGGTGTTTCAATCCTTTATGTCTCTAAAAAATAGGAAAAAGAACAGAAACTTTTTCAGAGATTTTCCCAATCTTGTAAATTCCATATCTCCATGTAGGAAACTCTAAAAACGGTAAAACCGATTCCTATATACTCAGGACACTGCTTACTTCACAGAAAGGCCACTTTTCAGCATTGGAGATGTAGCATTCTAAAATTTGTAAAGTTGAATTTGCAAGCAAGTGAACGTTTTGCATATTCAAAAGAATTGGAAATTAAAACCAGAATTGAATTGGGAAGAGAAACAGAAAAGGAAAAAGGAAAAGAGAAGAGAACACAACTCCTGGGCTGAAACCCACCGAGCAGCCCATTCAGCCCCTGCGCCCCTCCCTCTCTTCCTCCCATTGACGCGTCGATCCCACCCATCAGCGCCATCGTCCTCCCCCAACCGCCTGCAATTTTCCCACGCCGAGAACCGCGCGCCCCACTCCCGGATTGCTCGCACACGTCCCAACCCTGAATCCCCCGCGCCGTCCTGCACGATCGCAACCAACCCCCGCACCCCCGGCCATGATAAAAATAGAAGTCCCCGCCGCCCTCCCCTCGCTCAAGCAGTTTCTCTCTCGGTGAGTACCGCCGCCGCTGAGATTGGAATTCCCCTCGAGCGTCACCGTTTCCCTCTGTCAAACCGATCTCGTAGCCTCGCAGCACCGCGCACAAGCCGTAGACGCCGACCCCGGGGAGAAACACCGCCGGAAACAACCATCCCGACGCTCGCTGGTAAGAAGCCGCCGCCGCTCGCCGGTGAAACCTTCAAATTACACGGTTTCGATCCACCCTAATCATCGGTATGCCATCTCTAGACCCCAGGGAAGCGTCATGACCCGAAAGCTCGAAGGGATCACTGCCCCAACTGCCACTTCGACGAGCACAGCAAGTTGCCGCTGCCTGTCCTCGTCGCCGACCGGGTTCCGAGTCCTTCAGGTCTAAGAAATTAGCCTAGGTGAGCTCCCCTACCTCCCCTCTGCTGAATTATGCCTAGAAATCCGAGTCTTAGCGTGTGTAGGTGAAGATCCGAGACCTCACCGGCGAGATCGTCGCCTCCGCCGCCGGGCGCCTCCGTGCGCTATGTTTTCCCCGGCCGGAGCGACGTGGCGCAATGTGGCGTGTCCATTTTAAATCGCACGGCAGAAATTAAATGGGCGCCTACCCCTTCGGCGATCTAATCTGGGCCCTCTGTTTTAAATCTGACAGCCCACGTTTAAATCGCCCATTCCCGCTGGGAATTTAGCGCACTACCCCCTGAGGCTTTCAGAAAACACGAGCTAGCCCTTGAAATTTTGGTTCTACCCCCTGGACTTTCTGGAAAATATGCAAACACGTTTAAAATGCTGTTTTAGCCCCTGGACTTAATAGAAATTAGGAGACTCTTTCTGTATTTGAGGTTTAGGCCCCTGAGTATTATAGAAAATAGAATTTTGGGCCCTGTAGGACATTTGAATAGGATTTAAATTCATTATAAGTGCAAATAATTAGTTAAAGTCATTATGAGTTGATCTAGTACTTTGAAAACAATTAGAGTAATCTGAAAACTGGTTTTAGGTGGTAAATCAATTCTGAAGATGCCAAGTTAGTTTATGTTTATTGCTGAAAATCTATTTTAGGCATAAAATAAATCTGAAATGTGTGTAAGTTCAAATTAAATTGCCCTAGCACTTTGAAAACTTGTAGAACAGTTTGAAATTTAGATTTAGATGGAGAATGAATTCTGAAAAGGCAATTTAGTTTCTGTTTTAATTCCAAAATTCACTTTTAGGAATAGGAATAATTCTGAAAATATGAGAAAATATGTATACACTTAGGAAATGTCATATAAGGATTATTGAACATAAAGTTTCAATTGGAAAGTTGATTAGGGGATCTGAAAATCCTGTTTAGGGTGGAATATACATGTTTATGCAAAGGATGTAACTAACAAAGTGAAGCAATTTGTATGTATGTATGTATGTATGTATGTATGTATGTATGTATGTATGTATGTATGTATGTATGTATGTATGTATGTATGTATGTATGTATGTATGTATGTATGTATGTATGTATGTATGTATGTATGTATGTATGTATGTATGTATGTATGTATGTATGTATGTATGTATGTATGTATGTATGTATGTATGTATGTATGTATGTATGTATGTATGTATGTATGTATGTATGTATGTATGTATGTATGTATGTATGTATGTATGTATGTATGTATGTATGTATGTATGTATGTATGTATGTATGTATGTATGTATGTATGTATGTATGTATGTATGTATGTATGTATGTATGTATGTATGTATGTATGTATGTATGTATGTATGTATGTATGTATGTATGTATGTATGTATGTATGTATGTATGTATGTATGTATGTATGTATGTATGTATGTATGTATGTATGTATGTATGTATGTATGTATGTATGTATGTATGTATGTATGTATGTATGTATGTATGTATGTATGTATGTATGTATGTATGTATGTATGTATGACTTGCATGAGTGTATGTGTGGATGAATGCTTATGTAATGTTATTTTCTTTTGCTATGGGTATGTTGGCATGAGTAGAACCAGCCCCAGAGCCGGTTCTCACTTTCCAAGAACAAGACATTCTATTCCCGGAGCAGCAGGAAGAAGGCAAGTGTCCTTGACCACTTTGCACCTAAGCTAGGATGTGTAGCTAGAATTATTTGAATTGTCAATTGAACTATGAAACCCATGCTAGGAAGTTTCCTAGATTTTCATTATCTTGTTCCTTGTAGCCTGGGTTGAGAGTTATCCATACTTAGAGTGGGATAAATGGGATATGAGGTCATCACCTTGAATTATTTACCCTTGAATGGAATATTATGAATTATTATAGAGATAGGAATCTAGGCAAGCTGGATGCTTTGGTTGGTGCTGCGTGCACGACACTCGGGTTTGTGTTTTGTGCTTGCCTGGGTTCGAAGGACCGGTTCATGGAGCATGTAACCTGGCTTTACCGTGCCAACCACATGCTGAGATGGGGCAGCTTGGCCAATTAATTAGGTGTATTTCCGATGTAGTGTAGGTGTTCGGATGGTGCGGGGAATAGGTGTCAGCTGGACTACCATAGGAACCGCAAGGCTCAAGAGGGGGCCACTGCAGCGGGGGTTGGAGCCTCCTGGATGCTGTTAGGGGTGAAACCTCGGTGGGCTCATACTCATCGGGAATCCCTTTGTAAAGGCCTCGTAGTGATCTCCTGGCTACACACCTGGGAAGTGTGAAATGTGATTGGCTACCACAGGCAAAATGGAGGTTCATAGTCCACCCGGCAACGGGGGATGAAATCACTACATGTGGGTACAGTGGTGCAAACTCTGCACAGTCAAAATTGTCATGACAGCCGTGCTCATGGTCAAGAGCGGCTTGGAGTTATTCATGATTAGATGATGATGATGAATGGAGAAGTTGAGGATGTTAAGAGGGGAGCTTAAAAATGGGATTAGGTGTATGAGATTGGGACCATTTCACTTATGTAGTAATGTAGGTGCTTAATAAGCTAAGGAGATAGGTATTAATTGTGTAGTGCTTTAACCATGTGTCCAGCCTTTCCTTGTTCTAACTTGCATGACATTAATTCCCACACTTGCTGAGTACCAATGGTACTCAAGCTTGCTTTTTTTGGTTTTACTTGCTGCTCAGGCCAAAGAAATGAAGTGGTGTACAACATTGAAGACTTTGGTCCTGAAGAAGGGTTCTAGGTTCACGGAGTCCCCCGAACAACGCCTGTGACGGAGCCCACAAGACCACATTTCTGCTTCTTTGTTTATTTTCATGTTATGAACATTTTATCGTCCTTTGAGATGCTATGTAAGACTCATTTGTATTCGAACACCTGGCTTGTAATATTATGATGTTTCACTATTTGTCGTCACATGTATGAGAAAATGATCCTGGCATACATGTGTGAATCACTTGGTTGTTCTTCGGAAAAACCGGGTGTGACAGGAGATCTCAAGAACTAGGAGGTAAAGGCAGAATAGTTAAAATCACATAAGGAATTGTTGTGACACCATCGAGCTATTCCTTGAGCTCAAATTTTGCACACAACCTACATACCATCCCTTGAAGCTGTGGTTAAATTTTCAGCTTCATTGGACCCCTTAAACTTTAGCTATCATTCTGTGAGACCTATGTGTGCTGAATACATTGGCTATGACGATAAAAGTTTTTAATTCTGCCAAAACACTCTTTTTGTCAAGGTCCGACTCTAGGTCCGAGCTCCGACAAGATCCGACGTAAGGTCCGACTTGCTATGGCTAGGTCCAACAAGTGTTTGGTTAGCTCCAGCGGTAGGTCTGACTAGCTTTGGTAATTTCCGGTGCTAGGTTCTGCTAGCTTTGGTAAGCCTCGGCTCAAGGTCCGGTTAGGTTTGGTAAGGTCCGGAGCTAAATCGCAATAGTTTTGTTTTTACCATGCAAATGTTCCGAACTTGCTTTACATCTATGGAAAGTTTGTTTAGTATTCTTTTACTATGTTTTTGAAGAGTTACGGCTGTTTACGGTGGCTAACATTTTTCTATGCTTTGCAACATGCTTATGTGAGGTGTTCACGTAAGGTGTTGTGGTTTTCAGAACTAACGTGAGTCAAGTCACGGACTTGTGCTCGAAAGTATTGGTTTATTTATTCATTTGCAGGTGTTGCTTGTGTTCAAGATATGGATGGTGACGGGATCCATTGTACTAGTCTTAGGGAGAAGATGAGGTTCAACAACCAAGTTCGGGAGGAATTGTGGTTTTGTTGAACGGGAGGTCGCGCAGCATGTTTGGATCAAGAACAATGCATATGAAGGTATCGTGGACATTGTTGGAAGGTGTTTGCAGGTGTGCAAGGAGTGCATTGACGTGGCACCATGGTTCCAAGGCGTGATGAAGAGATGTGGACGTAAAGAATTGGTCGGAAAGGTCCAACCGGCTGGATTATGGACTCAGGCTGCGGCTGAGTCGGTTATGGCTCATTTACGGAAAGTTTCGAGTTGGTTATAATAGGATTTCATGTTAGGCATGAAGTAGAGTTGTTTTAGCAATGTTTGGGATGTTCCTAAGGTGTTTGTAAGTCTTAAGATTGATTCTATCTGCGTATATAAGAGTCTTGAACAGTATTGGAAAGTTACAGTTTGAATCCAAGTTGAAGTAGGAGTCCTAGTTTGAATTGGATTGGCCTTAGGGCTAGTTATATAGGCAAGGGAGGCCAAGGCTCGTGGTGTGCACGACTTTGGGCTGTTCCTATTATGTCTTGATCAATAAAATTCGTAATTTAGAGGAGTTTTTGTGCCTTGTTCGTCCGACTTGTTTTTGTCAAGTCTTTCTCGTCGAGTTTCTAGACAGCACGACAGTGCTTCGGTATTTTGATCATAACTCGAGTTTTACAAATCCAATTGACGTGATTCCTTTTGGGTTCTCTTCACAACTTGATTATATATCATCTTTGATAATTTCACGGTCATTGGATTTGTAGTTTCGGATATACATAAGTTTCTTTTCAGTTTTGCAGATCTGGTTTTTACTCGAGTAGAACAGATTGACCCTCGTTTGATCTTTTGATCATAACTTGAGTTATTTTTTACAGATTTCCGTGATTTCTTGTTGTCGTGTCTTCGTGACTTGATTCCCTATAATATATACCACTTTTGTCATGGTTGAACACGTTTAAATCAGTCGCATACACGGTTTCTTTAACAGATCGATTTACTGCCGAGGTTTTTTTGTTGTTTCGGCTAAAAAGTTTAAATCTACCATTCAACCCCCTCTGGTAGATTTTCATGTGCTCTTCAATACTACAATTGGTATAAGAGCCATGCTGCTCTAATCTTTGTGATTTGCACATGTTTTTACTAATCATCATGGAGAAATACTCCGCAAAACCTTGTGTGTTCAGAGGCATTGATTTTCAGGTTGGAGGGCACGTATGGAGGCTTTCATCTAGGTGCAAGGCTTCGCAACATGGAAAAATGTGTACAAGCCTTATGACGTGCCGCCAAACGATCAAGTCACGGCTACGAACATGAGAGATATCGACAACAACGACAAAGCACGGAAATTGATCATACAAGGATTAACTCAAAGTGACTTCGACCGTGTTGCACACCTCCGATCTGCATACGATGTGTGGAAAGCACTTTGTGACTACCACGAAGGATCCAACACGATCAGGGAGATAAGACAAGATATGTTCAAGAAATATACATGAACTTCGAGATGCAACCCGGTGAGTCAATCGATGACCTCTTTGCTCGCTTCAATAAAATTCTCAGCAACTTGCATAGTGTCAACGTTAATTTTTCAGATGCTTAAAATGCTAGGCAATTACTAAGTGCATTAGACATGTCAATTTGGGAGATGAAAGTTACATCTATTCGTGAATCTACTGTTATGAGTACACTTACATTAGATGTGCTATATTCTAAGTTAAAAACTCATGAAATTGGCATAATATCACGTAAGAACCCCAACAAGTCTCTTGCATTTCGCAACGTGACATGCCTAGCTCTAGTCAATCTTCATCTTGTGGTACACTTTCTTTGTTGTCCTCTCTAACCGTTGAACAGATTGAAGAGTTTCCAGAGGAAGTGCCGGACCTCAATGATGCTTCTAATGTGGTAAAACAGGACATTTTCGTACGGATTGCTCGTGCCACTGTTATAGTTAAGAAAAAGGACAAAAAGCTTAGGGACAATGCTATTAAAATTGGGTCACTAGAATCTGAAATTAATTGTTTGAAATCTTTGATTCCTAGTGATGATTCTTGTTCCTCATGTGATTTAATATATGAACAATTATCCTCTCTAAGAAGTGCACATACCTCCACACTTGATAAACTTGAGTTAGAGATTGAAAAGAACAGAGAGCTTGCTGCACTTAATGATAAAAAATTGAAAGATGCTTGTTGTTCTACAATTGATTTGCATTGTTCTACTTGTGATGATCTTAATAAGAAACTACAAGATGCTATGAATGAAATTTCTGTATTGAACAATGTTTTACGTTCTCATGATGTTAAGTATTGTTCCAATTGCAAACTAAAAGAAAAAACTTCATTTCAAAACTGACTAGACTTGTCTAATAAACTTGATGACATGAATAGGACACTAGAGTATTTTTATAATGGGAATAAGAATCTGAACTTGCTGTTGAATTCTTCTAAATCTTGCAATGATAAAACTGGTTTAGGTTTTGATTCCCATGCTCATGCTAAAGCACATCCACCTAAAATTGTAAAGTCATTAGGAAGTGGTTTAATTAAAACAGTTCCTAAAAAAAAGAAGTGGTTTTTAAATCTGCAAGGGTGTTGTCTCATTCGGTTTCAAATAAACATGTTGTCTGCTCATCTAGACATGAACATAAAGTTAAATTTTTATTGTACCTACTGTGGTAGAGATGGTCATGTCATAGATTTTTGTTATAGACTACCTAAGCAACAGAAAAAGGAAAGAATGATTGCTAGATCACATAACAATTGTGCAAAACCTGTTGCGTGTGTTGAACCGAATGTTAGGAATATGCAACCTGCTGTAATGAGTCAAAAACATGCAAAGTTTGCTTCCGGACCTACTGTTTTTAGTGCTACTCATGTAACACCTCGTAGGTCAGTAGTTGGGTACAAAAATCCTCAAATTTTGGCTCATAAACCTGTTGTTTTATCTCAGCCTTTGATGTTACTTGCACTGGACGTCGTGTGACTCAGTACTGGATTCTTAAATGCCTTTTGACTAACCCCAGTATTGAGTCATCGATATATTGTACTTCTATGTAGGTTACACGCTTGAGAAATGAGAACATTTGGATTGTGGATTCAGGAAGCTCACGCCACATGACCGGTAACAAAGAATGGTTCTCCTCCCTCTCTTTTGTGTCACATGTAGAAAATGTTACTTTTGCCGATAATTCTTCAACTCCTATAATTGCTAAGGGTTCGGTTAGAGTAAATAATCACTACACTTTAAAAGATGTGGCGCTTGTTAAAAATTTGAAATACAACCTGCTTTATATTTCACAATTGCTAGATGAAAATCTGGAAATTATTTTCACTAAAAATGTTGCAAGGTTGTAAATTCAAATAGTGAGCTCATTTTTAATATGTCTCGGTTTGGAAGAGTTTTTAAATCTGATTTTGATATGTCATCCTCTAAGCATAGATGTCTAGTTGCTAATGATTTAAAAGACTTATATTTTTGGCATCATAGACTTGGTCACGTAGGCTTTGATCATCTCACACATGTTAGTGTTCTTGATCGCATACTTGTGCTGCCTAAGCTTAAAGGGGACAAAGAAATTCTGTGCTCTTCTTGTAGACATGCTAAGATGGTTACAGGTTCACATGCTCCTCTCACAATGACCATGACAACTAAACCGGGTCAACTTTTGCACCTTGACACCGTAGGACCTTCACATGTTCAATCCTTCGGAGCTAAATGGTATGTTCTTGTGATTGTTGATGATTATTCTAGATACTCTTGGGTTTATTTTATGACATCTAAGAATGAAACTTTTAGTCACTTTAGAACCTTATTTCTTAGATTATCAATTGATCACCCATGATCTTTAAAAGCAATTAGAAGTGATAACGGAAATGAATTTAAAAATCAATCGTTTGATCACTTTTGTGCTGAAAATGGAATAGATCATCAATTTTCTCACCATATGTACCTCAACAAAAAGGTGTTGCAGAGAGAAAGAACAGAAACTTAGTTGACACGGCTAGGACTATGCTTGATGAATACCAAACTCCTAGAAAATTTTGGGCTGATGTAATTGCAACTGCTTGTTATGTCTCAAATCATGTTTTCTTGTGTGCTAAGCTAGGTAAAACACCATATGAACTTTGGTTTGGACATAGGCCTAGTGTCCCACACTTTCGGCTCTTTGGTTGCAAATGCTTTGTTAAGAAACATGGTAATCTTGATAAATGTGAACCTAGATCTGTTGATGGCATGTTTCTTGGTTACCCATCTCATACTAGAGGCTACCGTGTGCTTTTACATGACACTAACAAAATTATGGAGAATTGTGAGGTTTCTTTTGATGAAGCTAGCGCAGGTACTAGCTCTAATATTGCAGGACCAGACCCATATCCACAAGGGGAGAGTATTTTCATCAAAGAAGATGAAGAAGTGATGCTGCTGCCCGAAAATTCAGGAGCTGATGACATTGTTCTAGCTCCTTATTTTGATTCACAACCAGCACCGACGACCACCATTGTTGGTCCAGATCGTCCTCAAGTCACAAGTTCTTCAATTTTTGATGAACATAAAGAAGAAGGAGCTTGTGAATTGTCTACTCCCCTCCGGGTCCTCAAAAAGTCAACCTCCACAATAAGTGATTGGAAGCTTGTACGAACGAGTCACACGGTCCAGGTTTTGTGATCCAAACTCTCACGCTCATTCTGTATTTGTTGCTTCTTTTGAACCCAAAGATATATCACACGCACTCACTAATAAATCTTGGATTATTGCATGCAAGAAGAGTTAGAAAATTTTGAAAGAAATAATGTTCGGGAACTTGTACCTCCACCTCAAGGTCACACTCTAATCGGAACTAAATGGGTGTTTAAAAATAAACAAAGTGAGGATGGGGTTGTGGTTAGGAATAAGGATAGGTTGGTTGCTCAAGGTTTCACACAAGTTGAAGGACTAGATTTTGATGAAACTTTTGCTCTTGTTGCTAGATTAGAAGCCATAAAAATTTTGTTAGCATTTGCTGCATCTAAAGGTTTGAAGTTATATCAAATGGATGTTAAAAGTGTTTTTTCTTAATGGCTACATAGATGAGGAGGTTTATGTCAGGCAACCACCGGGTTTTGAAAATCCAAATTTTCCTCATCATGTTTACAAACTATACAAAGCCTTGTATGGTCTTAAACAAGCCCCTAAAGCATGGTATGATAGGTTAAAAACATTCTTACTTGAAAAGGGGTTTACCATGGGCAAGGTTGATAAAACTCTTTTTGTCCTTAAGCATGGCAATGACTCATTATTCATTCAAGTGTATGTGGATGATATTATCTTTGGTTGTGCTTCTCATGATCTTGTGTCCAAGTTTTCAGCTATGATGAGTTCAGAATTTGAGATGAGTATGATGGGAGAACTCACATACTTTTTGGGGCTGCAAATCAAGCAAACCAAGGAGGGTACTTTTGTGCATCAAACAAAGTATACAAGAGACCTTCTTAAGCGCTTCAACATGGACAAAAGCAGGTCTCTTCGGACACCAGTGGGTACAGCAACGACACTTGAACTTGATGAAGATGGTGAACCCGTGGATCAAAAAGAATATAGAAGTATGATTGGATCACTTTTGTACCTCACGGCATCAGGACTGGACATACAATTCAGCAAATGTCTTTGTGCACGATTTCAAACATCCCCACGTGCTTCACATCGTCAAGCAATCAAAACAATTCTCAGGTACTTACATGGAACTCAAGAATTTGGTATTTTTCTTCCTTCTTGCTCAACCGTTACTTTGAAAGCTTTTTTGGATGCTGATTTTGGAGGTTGTAGAATTGATAGGAAAAGTACTTTGAGTGCTTGTCATTTTCTTGGTAATTCACTTGTTGATTGGTCTTCTAGAAAACAAAATTCAGTTGCACAATCCACAGCCAAATCTGAATATGTAGCTACTGCTAACGCTTGCTCACAAATTCTTTGGATTATTCAAACACTTAAGGACTGTGAGGTTGATCTAGATAGTGTTCCACTATTTTGTGATAACACTAGTGCCATTTGCATTGCTAAAAACCCCGTGCAACATTCGAGAACAAAGCACATTGACATTAGGTATCACTTTCTCCGTGATAATGTTGAAAAAGGAAACATTGTGCTCCACAATATAGATACCGAACAACAATTGGTTAACATTTTTACAAAACCTTTGGATTTCACTCGTGTTTTTTTCATTCGTAGTGAAATAGAGGTTATGCATCCTCATCTCTTAAATTGAGGGGGAGTTTTGAAACTTGAAGTCTATGTGTGAATCTGAATTTAAATAATATGAGCATAGTATTTCATACATATATGACTTTGTGATTCCTTTTATATGCTAAAATTTCTTACTACATTACTCATGTTATACATTTTGTAGTTTTTGCCATGACTAGTAATTGGAATAATTATTTACACTAAATCTGGTCATGATCGAACTTTCTTGCTGTTTTAAACTTGTTGCATGCTCACAAGTGCTTTTAATAATGAAAAAATAATCAATCAACTATTCACATGTTGAGCTTTTATGTTCAAATGGAAAATTGAGAAAAAAGATCAAGAGAATATGCATGCATCGCACTTCTTCTTTTGAGATGGCTTATCATTGCACTTAGATATGAACTTGGAAGAAGTTGTGTATGACTAAAACCATGTCCTTAAGCTTCTGATTATCAAATGACATAGGCTTGGCTTGGTTTGTTAGAATAAGGCCGATGCAGCCTATAATCTCTTGCAAATGTGGTAGGATCTGAATTTGTGCTTTGAAAAATAATTAAAATGCAGCAACAAGTGTCATGCTTTCAGGTCTTGACATAGTTAAGTTTGTGAGATCATGACTTGCTTAAATTGAAAATTACACTTGACCTCTAGCATGGCTTACACTACTTTATGTATCTCATTAATGTGATAGTGTAAGTTACTTGATAGTATGGCTTGGATGAGCTTTGTTTTATATGTATATGTTATAAATATGCTCATAACAAATAAAATTTCTCTTTTGGACCTTGCTGAATAGATTGTCAAAGGGGGAGAAATTGATCATACATTGCACGATTCACAAGTGTTTTGGCAGGATTCTTCTTGGGGGGAGAAGTTTTGTTTTTCTTCTCATTTTATTTCTGATTTACAAAGGGGGAGAAATACGTATAGGGGGAGAATTTTTTGTTTCGAAATTTCTTTCTCATTTGATTGTTATCAAAACTTTTCATGTGAATAAGCTAATGTTCGCATTTTAAGTGGTGTTGCCAATGCATTCATCAAGGGGGAGATTGTGAGACCTATGTGTGCTGAATACATTGGCTATGACGATAAAAGTTTTGAATTTTGTCAAAACACTCTTTTTTGTCAAGGTCCGACTCTAGGTCCGAGCTCTGACAAGATCTGACATAAGGTCCGACTTGCTATGGCTAGGTCCAACATGTGTTTGGTTAGCTCCGGCGGTAGGTCTGGCTACCTTTGGTAAGTTCCGGTGCTAGGTTCTGCTAGCTTTGGCAAGCTCCGGCTCAAGGTCCGGTTAGCTTTGGCAAGGTCCGGAGCTAAATCATAATAGTTCTGTTTTTACCATGCAAATATTCAAACTTGCTTTATATCTATGGAAAGTTTGTTTAGTATTCTTTTACTAAGTTTTTGAAGTGTTATGGCTGTTTACGGTGGTTAACATTTTGCTATGGTTTGCAACATGCTTATGTGAGGTGTTCACGTAAGGTGTTGCGGTTTTCGGAACTAACGTGAGTCAAGTAGCGGACTTGTGCTCAAAAGTATTGGTTGTTTATTCATGTGCAGATGTTACTTGAGTTCAAGATATGGCTGGTGATGGGATCCATTGAACTAGTCTTAGAGAGAAGATGAGGTTCAACAACCAAGTTCAGGAGGAATTGTGGTTGAGTTGATCGGGAGGTCGCGCAACATGTTTGGATCAAGAACAATCATGTGAAGGTATCGTGGACGTTGTTGGAAGGTGTTTGCACGTATGCAAGGAGTGCATCGACGTGGCAACATGGTTCCAAGGCGTGATGAAGAGATGTGGACATAAAGAATTGGTCGGAAAGGTCCAACCGGCTGGATTATGGACTCAGGCAGCGGCTGAGTCGGTTATGGCTCATTTATGGAAAGTTTTGAGTTGGTTATAATAGGATTTCATGTTAGGCATGAAGTAGAGTTGTTTTAGGAATGTTTGGGACGTTCCTAAGGTATTTGGAAGTCTTAAGATTGCTTTTATCTGCGTATAGAAGAGTTTTGAGCAGTATTGGATAGTTACAGTTTGAATCCAAGTAGGAGTAGGAGTCCTAGTTTGAATTGGGTTGGACATAGGGCTGGTTATATAAGCAAAGGAGGTCAAGGCTCGTGGTGTGCACGACTTTGGTCTGTTCCTCTTATGTTTTGATCAATAAAATTCGTAATTTAGAGGAGCTTTTGTGCCTTGTTCGTCCGACTTGTTTTTGTCAAGTCTTTCTCGTCGAGTTTCTGGACAGCACGACAATGCTTCGGTATTTTGATCATAACTCGAGTTTTACAGATCCAATTGACGTGATTCTTTTTGGGTTGCCTTCACAACTTGATTATCTATCATATGTGAAAATTTCACGGTCATTGGATTTGTGGTTTCTGATCTACACGAGTTTGTTTTCAGTGTTGCAGATCTGGTTTTTACTCGAGTAGAACAGATTGACCCTCGTTTGATCTTTCAATCATAACTTGAGTTTTCTTACGGATTTCCGTAATTCTTGTTATAGTGTCTTCGTGACTTGATTCTCTATAATATATACCACTTTTGTCATGGTTGAACACGTTTAAATCAGTCGCATACACGGTTTCTTTAACAGATCGATTTACTACCGAGTGGTTTTTTTGTTGCTTCCGCTAAAAAGTTTAAATGTACCATTCACCCCCCTCTGGTAGCTTTTCACGTGCTATTTGATCGTACACATTCTTTAGGGATAGGTGTTCATATAAAGTCTTAATCACATGGTGATTAATATTACTTTCTTTTCACCTAGCATTTTCTTCTCTATTGTGGTAGATCCAACAACAGAAACTTTGCTGTTATTTTCCCCTATTAGTCGTAGCTAACTTGTACAACAGAATTCAAGCATTTTTTGAATTACTTTTGAATATATGTGCATTGCATTTCAATAGCTTACGTGACGTTGACGCTCGATGAGTGTAACACCCCAAAAATCTTGTTAAGACCCTAAATCATGTTAAGAGGGGAATTTAAAAAATTTTGGATGTGTTGCATGTTTTGCAACAATTTAAATTCAAACTGGAATTCAATTTAAATTCAAAACAGAAAAGAAATATAAAAAGAAAAAAAAAGAAAACAGAAAAAAACCGGCCAGTGGGCCGAAACCCACCAGCCGGCCCACCCAGCACCCGCGCCAGCACGCAGCCGCGCGCGCTCCTTCCTCCCACTGACAGGCGGGGCCCGCCAGCCCTTCTTCTACCTCGCGCCGCGCCGGGACTCTCTCACCCCGAATCCAAACCGACCCGGATTTCTGCGAATCCCAGCTGAATTTCGATCGGGGGCGACGCAAACTCGATCTAAACCACCCCGCCGCCCTTCCCCGTCTATAAAAACCCCGGCCTCGTTCTGTTTTTCCCACGCGATCCGTCGATTTTAATCCGGTGAGAAACCGAGCCTTCTCCGGTGAATTCTGGCCGATCTAAGCTCGGAAATTCCGATCTAACTCGCTGGTCTTGATCCACCGCCTCCGGGGAACCCTGCAGGTGCAGAAAACTCGGTGACTTGCGGTTTAAACACAGCGCCGACGAGCCTCGCCATGGTTTCAATTCGGACCTCGTCGCCGACTGCCTTCCAGGACCTCCGAGCTCAAGAAAACCCCCGAGGTGAGATCCCCGACCTCTCCTCCACCGATCTATGCCATAAAATCACAGTTCTAGGAAGAATTCCCGAAGATCCGAAACTCTCCGGCGAGATCGCCGCCGTGCGCCGCCAGCAGCGCCGCCCGCGCTCGATCAGAGCGACGTGGCCGCTTGTGCGCCGTTTATTTTAAATCGCACGGTAGACTTTAAAACCCCGCGTACCGGTTCGGCGTTATAATCTCAGCCGTTTGTTTTAAATCGGACGGTCCACGTCAGCCCCGCGTTATAAAGACTGGAAATCTTACGTGCTACCCCCTGGGGTTCTCGGGAAATAAGAGCTAGCCCCGGAAACTTCTGATCTAGCCCCTGGAACTTCAGAAAATCATGTAAATTCATTTAAAAATCAGTTTTAGCCCCTGGACTTAATAAAAATTAGGAAAAACTCCTCTGTTATGTATAGCTAGACCCATGAAAATTGTTAAAATAATATTATAGACCCTGTAGTGGGGTGAGTTTACCTTTTTAGCCCTGTTTAATATTTAATTTAGGAAATTGAATATGTGGCTAGTGTTTAAAATTTAAAAAGTGGGACAAACATATTGTCAAAATTTAATTAAAAACTTTCTCAGTATTTAGAAAACTTTGGAGATTGGGATGGGAGATTGGGACCATTTCACCTGTGTAGTAATGTTGGTGCTTAATAAGCTCAGGTGATAGGTATTAATTATGTAGTGCTTTAACCATGAGTTCAACCTCTCCTTGTTCTAGCCATGCATGATATAATTTTCCCACACTTGCTGAGTACCGTTTGTACTCAACCTTGCATATTTTGTTGGTTTATATTGCTGCTCAGGTCAAGATAATGAGGTGGTGTATAATAACCAAGACTTCGGACCCGAAGAAGGTTTCTAGGTTCATGGAGACCCCCGGGCAACGCCTGTGACGGAGCCCACAAGAATAAATTTTCCGCTGCTAGTTTATTTACTTGTGATGAACTTATTATTGTCCATCTAGACATTTGCTATGTAAGACTTATTTATATTCGACACCTGGCTTGTGATAAATGATGCTTCACTATTTGTCATCACATGTATGAGAAAATGATCCTGGCATACATGAGATATTCACTTGGTTGTTCTTCGGAAAAACCGGGTGTGACAGAAGTGGTATCAGAGCCAAGGTTGCGTGTAGGAACGTGGACCTAGGTAGAAATGGACGTATTTAAGGGCCTTATTTTCTTAAAAACTATTTTTATAACGTATGTGTTGAAAAGTGTTAACTTTCTTCATCTTACCCCAACTTTTATTCAAAATTTGGATTTTTGTTTAAAATTTTTATCTAACTTAAGTTTGAATGCTTTATGTTTTAGATGGTTCGCATGATCCGCACCGCTTGCAAGTCCACCGGAGGGAGAGTTCCCGTAGTTGCCCTTGCCGAAAGAGAGGAGAGCCGTCCGGTGACGTACCTTTCCTACGGATTGGCAGTAGGAGGCTTGTTGCGCCGTCTTCGACGTATGCTCGAAGCCACCGGCAATACGGGCAAGCTAATCATCCACTATAACTCCACCAGGACCATCCGTGAGAAGCGGGAAGAATGGAGTTCAGAGATGACGATTATCCACGAAAATCAGCTGCTCAAGATCCACCGCTCTCCAGCCTGTAGAGCGACACAGGTCGATGCGGAGAAGGATGTCACCTGGGAGGCCATCACCTGCCAGAGTCACATCTATCATCGCCACCTGGACAGGACTGAGTACATGTATGTCCTCCAGCGTGAGAGTGGTACCACGGAGTACAAGTACCCGCCAGTGCAGCAAGGGACTTCCCATGAGCACATGGACTTGTGCTTGGAGGATGCTGCTATGCTCAGCACTCGACTGCAGGAGTGTCAGCAAGACCTTCAGGATGTTCGGGACACCCTGAAGGAAACGGAGGCATTGCTGCGAGCCTGCTTGAGGGCGAGAGAAAGAGGAGATAGGAATGAACTGTGTGTCACCGTGAATGATACATGGACTCCTGACTCCCCAGATCACCGAGCGATCAGGCGTCGTCGCACTTCTCCACCAGCAGCCTCCCCACCCAAAGCAGAGTCAGAAGGCAGCCGAAATGATGAGGAAGATCCCGAGGAGCCAGCTCAAGAAAACGAGTAGTGTAGAGTCCTTCCCTTAGTTAGCAAGATGTCGAATAGTCGAGTCGTTACGTTAAGATAATGGTGTGTTAATGCTTGGTGTGTGACGTGAGTTGTGGAAGCCTTGAGCAATTGTCCACAGCCTCGTCTTCAGATTGTTTTGCTTTGGCGTGTGAACCCACATGAAATAATATTGCATTTATTTTTGTGTGAGAAATGAACCCTCAGAAAAGTATAACAAAGCCTCAACACTTCAAAGTACAAACAAATGAAAGCAGTAAGATGATACTAAATGCTTTCAAATTAACATTGGTTGGTTCTGCCAGATGGCCGGAAGAGGAAAAGGACGTGCTGCCAACCCCGACAACAACAACGATGAGGCATGCAACCCTCATCTTTCTGGAGGCCAGGACCGGGGTGGTCGCCGTGAAGGAGTTGATCCCCTCCACCAAATGCTGGAGAATCAGAATCAGCTCATCCAGAACTTGACTCAAGTGGTGGCTAACTTGCATCAAGTTCCACCTCCACAAGCTGCACCACGCCAACCAAGGTTGAGTGAGTTTCTAGGAACTCAACCTCCAAAGTTTGCAAGTGCTGCTGAACCTCTGGAGGCAGATGATTGGCTTAAGACCATTGAGAGCAAGATGAGGATCTTACAGTGCCAAGGGTATGAGAGGGTGCTGTTTGCCTCCCATCAATTGCATGGACCTGCTGCTGATTGGTGGACCGCCTACGTGGCTGCCCATCATGACCCTGAGAACATCACTTGGGAAGAGTTCAAGCGTACCTTCCGCAACCATTACATCCCAAGAGGTGAACTCAAAAACAAGAGGAAGGAGTTTTTGGGACTGCAGCAGGGAAACATGACGGTGAGGGAATACCTCACTAAATTTACTCAACTATCCCGTTATGCCCCACGGGACATAGAGACTGATGAGCAGAAACAAGATTGTTTCGTGGAGGGACTTACTGCAGAAATGCAGTGTGCGATGTCCTCGAATGAGTATGAAAGCTTCCAAAAGATGGTGGACAGACCATTTGTGGTGGAAAGGAAGCTGAAGGCCTTGGAAAATGAGAACAAGAGGAAGGCCGGGTGGTCACACCAAGCCTCAGGGAGCAACACCCACCCACGTCTGATGCAGCAACCTGCAGGGCAGACGAACCGTGCTGCGGTACCCTACTCAGCACCAAGAGGGTACAACCCGAACTACAGGCCTCCCGCAGCACCAGCGCAGCCACAACGTCAGTTTGTACAGCAGCCTCGCCCCGCATATCCACCTCGACCAGCAGTGCAAGGACCTCCAAACCAACCCCAAGACAATAAAGGCCAAGCCCCTAAGGTTGGAGTGCAATGTTCTAGCTGTGGTGAAGTGGGGCACTATGCCCATAAGTGCCCAAAGAAGAAGCCCATGCAGCCACAACAGCAGAATGTAATGAGAGGACGGGTGAACCACGTCACTATGGAGGAAGCACAAGAGGCACCCGATGTGGTAGTTGGTAAGTTTCCTGCCAATTTACACATTGCAACCCTGCTGTTTGATTCTGGTGCTACCCACTCGTTCATTGCTCAAGGGTTTGTTAAGAAGCATGACCTAGCAACAACACAAATGAACCATATGCTAGCCGTAAACTCTCCAGGTGGAGAAATAAGGACAAGACAAGTGTGTCCCAAAGTGAAACTAGACATTAATGGGGTAGTATTTACTGCTAACCTCATAGTGATAGATTCACAAGGGATAGATATTATTTTGGGTATGGATTGGTTGACCAAACATAAAGGAATCATCCATTGTTCGACCAAAACGGTGGAACTAACTCACCCTAGTGGCACAAGAGTAAAGTTCATAACAATACACGAGCCTAGGAGGGACATTAAATTAAATCAAGTTGAGGTGAAAGTGGAGGAGATCAGGACCATCAGGGAATATCCAGATGTTTTTCTGGAGGAGTTGTCAGGTATGCCTCCCGATCGTGAAGTGGAATTCGCAATTGAGCTAGTGCCTAGAACAGCCCCGATATACAAGAGACCTTATCAAATGGACTCCAAGCAGCTGGGAGAACTCAAGGATCATTTGAGAGAATTGACGGAGAAGGGGTATATTCGCCCTAGTTCCTCACCATGGGGAGCTCCGGTGATATTTGTGCCCAAAAAGGACGGAACCCAAAGGTTATGCGTGGATTACCGTGCTTTGAATGAGGTAACCATCAAGAATAAGTACCCATTACCCCGCATTGAATACTTGTTTGATCAGTTGAAGGGAGCTTGTGTGTTCTCGAAAATTGATCTCCGGTCGGGATACCACCAACTTAAGATAAGGCAATCTGATATTCCCAAGACAACTTTCGTATCTCGGTACGGACTGTATGAATACACTGTCATGCCTTTTGGGCTAACTAATGCCCCGGCGTACTTCATGTATCTCATGAACAAGGTATTCATGGAATATCTGGACAAATTTGTGGTGTTTTTCATAGATGACATTCTTGTCTTCTCCAAAGATGAAGAAGAACATGAGAAACATCTAAGGTTGGTGTTACAGAGGCTGAGAGAACACCAACTGTATGCCAAGTTGAGCAAGTGTGAGTTTTGGCTGAAGAGAGTTCCCTTCTTAGGACATATAATCTCGGAGGGAGGAATCTCCGTGGATCCTGCCAAAATTGAGGATATACAGAAGTGGAAGACCCCTGAAAATGTCGGGGAAGTTCGAAGCTTCTTGGGATTGGCTGGATACTATCGACGGTTTATTGAGGGATTCTCTAAAATCTCGAGACCCCTCACCAAACTGTTGGAGAAGAGAATCACATTCACATGGATGCCACAGTGCGAGACGAGTTTTCAGGAGCTAAAGAAAAGATTGACAACAACCCCAGTGTTGGTTATGCCAGATATGCAGAAGAATTTCACAGTGTACTGCGATGCCTCTGGAAACGGGTTGGGATGTGTTCTCATGCAAGAAGGGCATGTCATGGCATATGCATCCCGGCAGCTTCGGAAGCACGAGAAAAACTATCCTACACATGACCTAGAACTTGCCGCAGTGGTACACGCGTTGAAAATTTGGTGACACTATTTGATGGGGAAGAGGACAGAGATATATACGAATCATAAGAGTTTGAAGTACATTTTTACACAGCCAGATCTCAACCTCAGACAAAGAAGATGGTTAGAGCTAATCAATGACTTTGATGTGGGCATCAACTATCATCCTGGGAAGGCAAACGTCGTGGCGGATGCTTTAAGTCGGAAAGTGCAGGTCAATAAGTTGAGCTTGAAGAACAAGCCCGCAGAATTGAAGGACGAGGTTATAAGGCTCAATCTATGCCTGGTAAATAGTGGTGAAGCCATCGCCATGGAAGTGGATTCCACACTCGAGCGAGACATACGCGAGGTTCAATAGAATGACGAGAAGATACGAGAGATCAGACAACTCATCAAGGAAAATAAAGCTCCTGGTTTTAGAGAGGATGAACAAGGAACGGTGTGGCACGGGAAAAGAATCTGTGTGCCAGAAGTAAAGGAGATCCGTGAATTGATTTTGAAGGAGGCTCATGATTCTGACCATTCCACTCATCCTGGGAGTACGAAGATGTACCAGGACCTCAAGAGCATGTATTGGTGGTATGGCATGAAGCGAGATGTCGCGGAACATGTTGCCCTATGTGACACATGTCAGTTGGTGAAAGCAGAACACCAACGACCCGCGGGATTATTGCAACCACTCAAAGTGCCTGAATGGAAATGGGAAGAAATCAGTATGGATTTCATAGTGGGATTGCCTAGGACCCAATCTGGATATGATTCAATATGGGTCATCATAGACAGGCTAACCAAGGTAGCTCACTTCATTCCCGTAAAGGAAAGCTACAGTGGATCCAAATTGGCGGAATTGTACATGTCAAGGATCGTGTGTTACCATAGAGTGCCAAAGAAGATTGTGTCAGATCGAGGGACACAGTTCACCTCCAGGTTCTGGCAGAAGTTGCACGAAACCATGGGAACTCATCTGAATTTCAGCTCTGTCTATCATCCCCAAACTGACGGGCAGACGGAAAGAACCAATCAGATTCTTGAAGATATGCTGAGGGCATGTGCACTCAAAAACAATCGGAGTTGGGATAAGAACTTACCGTATGCGGAGTTTTCCTATAACAACAGCTACCAAGCTAGTATGAAGATGTCACCGTTTGAAGCCTTGTACGGGAGGAAGTGTAGAACTCCCCTATTTTGGAACCAAACAGGGGAAAGTAAAGTGTTTGGTCCCGAGGTACTACAAGAAGCCGAGGCGAAGGTGAGGGAAATTCGCAACAACTTGAGGATAGCACAGACACGCCAAAAGAGCTATGTCGATGTTCGAAGAAGAGAGCTCGTTTTCAACGTGGAAGACTATGTCTATCTCAAGGTGTCCCCTATCAGAGGACTTCGTCGGTTCAAGGTGAAAGGGAAGTTGTCACCTTCATACATCGGACCCTTTCAAGTTCTGGAAAGGAAAGGTGAAGTGGCGTATCAACTAGAGTTACCGGCTCGTCTATCGGATGTGCACGATGTATTCCATGTGTCATAACTCAAGAAATGCCTGAGGACGCCTGAGGAGGTGTTACCCATGAATGAAGTGGACGTAGCTGAGGATTTGTCTTATGCCGAGCAACCATACAAGATTTTGGAGACAATGGAACGCCTCACCAGAAATAAAAGAATCCGGATGTGCAAGGTGCAGTGGAAGCATCACTCAGAAGAGGAAGCCACCTGGGAGCGGGAAGATGAGCTCAAGGCACAATTTCTGGAATTGTTTTCTTAGAACCACCAATCTCGAGGACGAGATTTCTTTTAAGGGGGGTAGAGCTATAACACCCCAAAAATCTTGTTAAGACCCTAAATCATGTTAAGAGGGAAATTTAAAATTTTTTGGACGTGTTGCATGTTTTGCAACAATTTAAATTCAAACTAGAATTCAATTTAAATTCAAACAGAAAAGAAATAGAAAAAAAAAGAAAACAGAAAAAAACCGGCCAAAGGGCCGAAACCCACCAGCCGGCCCACCCAGCACCCGCGCCAGCCCGCAGCCGCGCGCGCTCCTTCCTCCCACTGACAGGCGGGGCCTGCCAGCCCTTCTTCTACCTCGCGCCGCGCCGGGACTCTCTCACCCCGAATCCAAACTGACCCGGATTTCTCCGAATCCCAGCCGAATTTCGATCGGGGGCGACGCAAACTCGATCTAAACCACCCCGCCGCCCTTCCCCGTCTATAAAAACCCCGGCCTTGTTCTGTTTTTCCCACGCGATCCGTCGATTTTACTCCGGTGAGAAACCGAGCCTTCTCCAGCGAATTCTGGCCGATCTAAGCTCGGAAATTCCGATCTAACTCGCTGGTCTTGATCCACCGCCTCCGGGGAACCCTGCAGGTGCAGAAAACTCGGTGACTTGCGGTTTAAACACAGCGCCGACGAGCCTCGCCGTGGTTTCAATTCGGACCTCGTCGCCGACCGCCTTCCAGGACCTCCGAGCTCAAGAAAACCCCCGAGGTGAGATCCCCGACCTCTCCTCCACCGATCTATGCCATAAAATCACAGTTCTAGGAAGAATTCCTGAAAATCCGAAACTCTCCGACGAGATCGCCGCCGTGCACCGCCAGCAGCGCCGCCCGCGCTCGATCAGAGCGACATGGCCGCTTGTGCGCCGTTTATTTTAAATCGCACGGTAGACTTTAAAACCCCGCGTACCGGTTCGGCGTTATAATCTCAGCCGTTTGTTTTAAATCGGACGGTCCACGTCAGCCCCGCGTTATAAAGACTGGAAATCTTACGTGCTACCCCCTGGGGTTCTCGGGAAATAAGAGCTAGCCCCGGAAACTTCTGATCTAGCCCCTGGAACTTCAGAAAATCATGTAAATTCATTTAAAAATCAGTTTTAGCCCCTGGACTTAATAAAAATTAGGAAAAACTCCTCTGTTATGTATAGCTAGACCCCTGAAAATTGTTAAAATAATATTATAGACCCTGTAGTGGGGTGAGTTTACCTTTTTAGCCCTGTTTAATATTTAATTTAGGAAATTGAATATGTGGCTAGTGTTTAAAATTTAAAAAGTGGGACAAACATATTGTCAAAATTAAATTAAAAACTTTCTCAGTATTTAGAAAACTTTGGAGTGAGATAAAAATATATTTTGGGCTGAAATGAATCTGTTTAATTTATTATTCACATTTAGGGACACATTTTTAAGTAAAGAATAGTTCTGGAAAATAGGGAAAATAATTGTAAAATAGTTTACATCAGAGGAAAAGGTCAAAAATATATTAGTAAATATTTTAGATCAGAACCTATTCTGTTTAGATGATGTGTCTTGTTATTTTCATAATAAAGTTCACATTTAGGCATAGGAAATAAATCTGAAAATATAGCAACTAGTAAATGATAAATGGAGTTCTAAAATCCAAAGAATTCAGTTTAGGGTTGGTAGAAATTCTGAAGACACATATGGAGAAGGAAAATACCTTTCATGCATACTTGGTAGCTAAAAGGTGTAGTAATTGAATATAAGGAATTTATTTAAATTGGAAACTCATATATATAGTATGTAAGTATAAATGTGAACACAAAAGTAGGAGTCATATACACATGATTAAAAGGGCATGCAAGCCACAAATCAACACATATAGAGTAACCACAACACATATAATGGTGAATGACTTTCATAAATATGAATGTGTGGTTTGAATGAAGTGGAAGTGTGAACTATGTCTTATGGATTGTTGTTTTTCTTTTGCTATGTGTGATGGTATGATGTAGAACCTGCTCAAGAGCAAGTTATTCCTTTCCAAGATCAGGACTACCCATTTCAAGAGCAGCAGGAAGGAGGCAAGTGTCCTTGACCACTTTGATCCTATGCTAGGATGTGTAGATAGAATTATTTGCATTTGTCAAATGAAATATGAAACCTATGCTAGGAAGTTTCCCTAGAATTGCATTATCTTGTTTCCTTGTAGCTTGGGTTGGGATTTATTTTATCATGTCATTTATTTACATGCTTATGCTTAGCCATGCTTAGAATGGTTGTTTGGGATATGAGATCATCAATTTATTTTACCATACTCTTGAATTAGATATTGTGAGTTATGTAGAGGTAGGGATCAAGGCAAGTTGGATGTTTTGGTTGTGTGCTGGGTGCACGAGACTCGGGTTTGTGTTTAGTACTTGCCTGGATCCTAAGGACCGGTTCATGGAGCATGTAACCTGGCTTTACAGTGCCAACCACGTGCTGAGATGGGGCAGCTTGGCTAATTAATTAGGTGTATCCGCGGCGTAGTATGGTTGTGTTGGATGGTGCGGGGAGTAGGTGTCAGCTGGACTACCATATGAACCGCAAGGCTCAAGAGGGGCCACTGCAGCGGGGTTGGAGCCTCTTGTATGCTGTTAGGGGTGAAACCTCAGTGGGCCCATGCTCGTTGGGAATCCCATTATAAAGGCTTCGTAGTGATCTCCTGGCTACACACCTGGGAAGTGTGAATGTGGTTCGTAGCCACTGGCATAATGGAGGTTCTTTTAGTCCATCCGGCAACGGGGGATGAAATCACTACATGTGGATACAGTGGTACAAACTCTGCAGAGTCAAAACTATCATGACAGCCGTGTTCACGGTCAAGAGCGGCTTGGACTTATTCATGATTAGAGGAGTGATGGTTTTGGAAGTTGAGAATGTTAAGCGGGGAGCTTAACATTGGAAATGATGTTATGGTTATTTGATTATGATTATGGGATGGGAGATTGGGACCATTTCACCTGTGTAGTAATGTAGGTGCTTAATAAGCTAAGGTGATAGGTATTAATTGCGTAGTGCTTTAACCATGAGTTCAACCTCTCCTTGTTCTAGCCATGCATGATATAATTTTCCCACACTTGCTGAGTACCATTGGTACTCAACCTTGCATATTTTGTTGGTTTATATTGCTGCTCAGGTCAAGATAACGAGGTGGTGTATAATAACCAAGACTTTGGACCCGAAGAAGGTTTCTAGGTTCATGGAGACCCCCGGGCAACGCCTGTGACGGAGCCCACAAGAATAAATTTTCCGCTGCTAGTTTATTTACTTGTGATGAACTTATTATTGTCCATCTAGACATTTGCTATGTAAGACTTATTTATATTCGACACCTGGCTTGTAATAAATGATGCTTCACTATTTGTCATCACATGTATGAGAAAATGATCCTGGCATACATGAGATATTCACTTGGTTGTTCTTCGGAAAAACCGGGTGTGACAATGAGGAAGTTCAACTTAGAGGCGAGGATCTCCATCTCGTGTGACGGATTTGGCAGATTCTCCGTAGTATGACTGACTTCCTAGATTCACTAACAAAACCGTTGAGTAAGGCAAGCCCCATTTTGCATGTAATTACCTTTTTAAATTTTGCTTTACTTTCACCTAATGTTGTTAGACTTTATATTGTGCATTATGTCTAGGATGCTTGAAACTCCAACTGCATTATCATGAATTCCTTGAGTAGAAGGTTTAGCATAGGCTTTCCCTCGTCATAGTTGGCTAGGCTAATGCTGTAGATAGCCCGGTAAAAGTCAAGTAGATGGAAGCTACTCGCGAGAAAGG
Source organism: Neostapfia colusana (assembly GCA_030760725.1). Lineage (NCBI taxonomy): Eukaryota > Viridiplantae > Streptophyta > Magnoliopsida > Poales > Poaceae > Neostapfia > Neostapfia colusana. The sequence continues at coordinate 28,525,089 of JASWHV010000011.1, forward strand.
TCGAGTAGCGGAGTCTACTCGCGAGAGGAAGTTATTGATAAGAGCACTCTCAAAGAAAGTGAGATGTGGACGGCGAGTTCCTGTAGGATGGGACGCTCAAGATTGTCTCATCCCGATGGGTGTGACAATGCTTGGGACCACATTGGTCCTGGGCTGGTTATGGTAAGGACAATGTGGAGGTTGGGAAGTAGCCCCGTCTTTGTCGGTTAAGCACCGAGCCGTATGCGGCCCTGCTGGACAAGTTTGAGTTCTACCGGATATATAATGGGGTATGGGACCCATGAAACCGATGTAACTCGATGGACCGTGGTATAGAAACTCATCCTTCCTATGGGAATGGCATTGAGAAGGCAGGAGGTGTCAATCCTTTAGCGGGCAACCATCCTGCTCGGGACGAAGCATGTTTCTATGTCTGGGTGTCATGTGAAAGGTTGCTGCAGACAACGTAAGAATGAGCTCTCGAGTGAGTCTTTTGAGGCGGGTGTATGTGTCATGTATTCCGGGTTATCATTGATTCGAATCACCGTCGCTCGCAGTTAAGGATTGAGCATACTTGCCCACTGCACTGTGACATAGTAAGTAAGAGGAATTAAGGCTTAAGAATATGGATATTTGTTGAATTAAATTGCATTGAAACAGTGGATGTATTAGAGATAGTGCAAACTAAATTTCTATTCCACCATAGGCTAGCAACATCGGGATAAGTGTTTCTTGTTTGATTGTGGACTTCCGGTGTTGTGATGCATGAGGACCATTAAAATGGATGCTATAATAACCTGAATATAAGGATCAATGATTAGCCAAGCTTTATTATGCAAGCTCAAATTCCTGTCTTCTTACAACTCCTACATGTAGAATTACATGTTTAGGACTGTCGGTTAAGTCTTGCTGAGCCTTATTGCTCACAGTTGCTTTCGTAGTTGTTTTTGCAGGTAGCATGATGCGTACTATGAAGACAGTTGTTCAGTGAGACATCGGACCTCACGGTTCGTATAACTAATCGGAAACCTAGCCGCTGCCTTACTTTTTGTGAAGCTAGTAGGAAGCGTCCACAGGCTGGACGACTTCTATTTGGCATAGTTAGGGACGAGAGTATGTATCTAGTTTTATTTTCCTCTGCGTATGTACAGTTTTGTACATTATGTTGTAAAAGACTTTATATTCAGAAATAAAGTATTTCATATGTTCTTACTGTCTTTTCATTTATGTTGTTGGGTGCCGTATCGCACGGCACCACCCAATGTGATTTCTGGAGTGTGGAACCAGGGGGTTCGCCACAGGCGTGATATCAGAGCCGCATTAGGAATAGCACACATGAAAAGAGTCTATAATAGGACTATAATAGCATAGTTACTTAAGGTGGCAATCTGACCTGTGTTAATATTCAGTATTTCAAATATGTAACGACGCACCTACGTGGAGGTAAGAAGGGTAAGGAATGCCACCGAAAGCGGATCAATTTTGGTTAGCTCCCCATACGAGGAAAGTAGTGTGGGATGTCCCGTTCAGAAATGGACGAGAAGTGAATATGTTTTCTAAGACTCTTCATGTCTTAGAGACATATAAAATGAACTAGCCTCCAGTGCGTAAACTCAGGGGCAAGGGTAGGAGACCCCATCGTGTGGTTTGTAACATGAAGTATGTTCTCTATGACTCTTCATGTCATATGATGCATATGAAAGCGCTGGTCCAACAGTGTGGTTAATTGCAAAGAAGTGGAGCCCTCTGTCGGGTGGTTAATAACCCAATCATGTACATTAAGACGTGGCCTGAGTCAAGGACGACACGTATGGCAATGATACAGGGCGTAGAATTTTACTATGATATGGACCTGCCTGAGATGACAAACTCTTGTGTACTTCACTATTGAGTGGTTTTATGCAGGTACCTAGACCACATTAGAACATTGCGGGTAGAGCACCGTTTGTTAGTGACCGTTTTTAGTGCCACCCTTTGAGACGTATATGCCGGTATAAAGCCGGTTAGGATTTTTGAATTTCTGAGGAAACGTAGTACCGAGATGTGTTCTTAACTGCATAAAAACGAATTTCTCAAAGAAAAGAGTAAATTTGGAGTTTAGGATTCAAATAGTGGTGATTAAACTCCTATATTGAACTAAGAGTCAATTGGGAGTATAGATTCATTCTAAAAGACTTAGAAACAATCTCCCCTGTTTTCAGCAGAATTTTTGCTGAAATTGAACAGGACATAATTTTTGCTAGGATGAATCAATAGATGTGTGTGATACATTTCTGGAAATATTTTCGAGTCTACTACAACTTTTGTGCAGAAGTCCAGAACAGAATCACCTTCCAAAAGGGTGAAAATCTCAGATGAGTGAAAACTGTCCAAAAACAGGGCAGGCAAAAATACTCTCTGGAATTTTCTGTATTTTGACCATAACTTCGTGTAGAAAAATTTATAAGGGTCATGTAAGATACCGTTGGAAAGTGTATGATATGTGTTACGTCTTTGTAGTTCAAAGTTTCTCCAGATTTGGGGGTAGAATTAAATGAAGTATTGCGGACAAAACAACCACTTTCAAAGGAGGTGCTGTCAAAATTGTTCCAGATTTCTATCAACTTTGAAATATCATAACTTTTGATACAAAACTTATATGAAAGAAAATAAATACTCGTTGGAAAGATATTAAAGTTATCTATAACTTTGGTATTCAAATTGAGACATGAAATTGCTATTCTCATATTCAAATTCTGGGATTAAGGTCAACTGGTCATTCTGAAAAAGTATTGCTCATTGCCATTTAGCTTGGGACTTGTTGTGGACAGGAATGTTTTATACTTCTCTAAGTTCCATAAAATGTTCTTGAGTTATCTTTCATTTTTCTGGCTGTTGGAATTAAGGGTTTGACAAACTTTCTAAAGTTTGGTAGATATCAGAATTGTCTAAATCTGTGTTATCCGGGGTAGTGCTGCAATATTTATGTGATGTTTTTACGGTTAATGTTTTTGAATTCAAGTTGAGTTGTAACTTTGAATTTTAACCGTAAATTGCTCACTCTTGCAGTATAGATCGCACTCATTCCAGGGGTGATGTTGGTGAGTCGAGTCATGGCGGGAATAATTTGCCACAACACCATGTGCCGACATCATCAAACGGATTGGCGGAAATCTTGGGAAAGATACTGGATGTCTGGATATGTTGGTGCAACAAAGCATACGACAGGAGACACAATAGCATAATCCCACGAAGGGCACTTATTTGGATTTTCTAGCAAGACAACCACTGGTTTTCGCTGAAACAAAAGAACCGTTAGAGTCGGCTCATTGGCTCCGATGGATTATAGCTAAGTTCGAGATGTTCGAGTGCGATGAATATCAAAAGGCTTTATTTGCTGCTCAACAACTTCATGGAGCCACTGGAGCTTGGTGGACAGAGTATATCGCTACACTTCCTGAAGGTCATCGTGTGTCGTGGGATGAATTCCGGAATGTTTTCCCGGCACGTCACATTTGTTCCGGGGTCCTTTGAACAAAGTTTCAAGACTTCCTGGAGTTAAAGCAAGAAGGAAGGAATGCATACGAGTATTTTGAGGCGGCACGCTCCGCTTCGGGGTCGCACGCTCGCCCGGGGATCGCATTGGGTGGTGCCGTGCGATGCGGCACCTAACAGCACACGTGTAAAGGACATCATATTACATAAATCATTTGTGGAAGCTTACAAAGAGTTAATTTTACAAATACTTCACCTCAAATAATACAGCGGAAGACTAATACAACTCTCACGACTCATATCTAACTTAGCATCAAGGAAACCATCCAGCCCGCATACATTTCTTACTAGCAACATGAATAACAACCAGCAGCGGCAAGGTTGCTCATTAGTATCCAATCAGAGAATTCCGAGTCTCATCGGACAATCGTACTCATAAGCGTAATGTCAATGTCTGCAAAACAACTAGTATAGTATCCGTGAGCATAAAGATCAGCAAGACTTAACCGTCAAACCTAATCATGAAACTCTACATGAAGGTAAAGACATAACATGGGATAGAAAATGGCATAATGAACTCGCCTAAATGTGGATCCTTATTTTCAGGTATTATTAGCAGCAGATCAAGAAAAACCTTGTGCACCTCACATCGGGAGTACACAATCAAATAAGAAACGCTTTCTCTCGATGTAAATTGCTCAAGGTGGAAATGAATCGAGTTTGCACTATACTATTCATACAAGATATCCATACATTGCTAGTATCAACTTCAAACAATAACAATTATTTCTTATCTCATGCATGTTCTTACTACGTCACGACTGTAAGAACAAGTATGCTCAAATATCCGTGAGCGACGGTGATTCAAACCAAAAGACGCCCGGACTATAGGACACGTACGCCCGTACTCGATGTTGCCTACAGCAACCATCCCGGACATCGTATGTGGCAGCCTTTCCCATGTTGCATCTACGTCGAAATGATCCGACCGTCCCGTACAGTAGCCTCACCTCATGGTGCACCTACCAACATGAGACCCACATACTGCACACCGGCCGTCCGCCTGAGGCGACCGGAAAAGTCCCAACGCAAGCTTCCCGAAGTACATCGGTTTACTGGGTCCCATATAGTCAGCATGCGTCCGGTACACAACTCAAACTTGTCCAATAGGGCCGCACACGGATCGGTCCTTGACTGACACGTACAGGTCTAACACACTCAGGCCCCTATGTCCTGTTCCTCCTATAACCTGCCCGCTCTCAACTTAACTTGCTAACAAATTCTTGAACCAATCCCATGTGCCCCTTTTCTCCTATTCGTGCGAGTAGCGTCCAACCACTCGACTTCTACCGAATCCTACTTAAGCATGGAAGTTCCTACATGATGAAAAGACATCTACCCAAATAATCCATGGGGTTTTCTGGTCATGCAAGAGGAGTATCAATTCATCTCGACCTAATGCACAAATAAATCCTAACCACTACAGTGTATACAAAGTAAAAACTTAACAGTTGTTAAATGCAAACCAGAGCTTGCTTTTTTTTCAGGGGAGTAATATATATAATCAGTTAGTGATCTTCTATCCCTTGATCCTCCTGAGCTTGATCACTGATCCACACTTCAAGGGATGAACTCCGTCGAACTCCTTCGTTGTGAGTACTATCGACATGTATATGCACAAATTTTACAATGCAATTCAGGGAATTAAAGACTTGAATTTGTTTAGAACAGAGGACTGTGTGGGAGTGCTAAGAATGACTTTTTTGCCTCTGTTGTGCAAAGAAAATCAAGTTTTAACTCAATATGTCTTAGGAGTTTAGTTATAAACATAGTTAAGTTTCCTAATGGACATGAGATGAAGCTGAATGATTTGGAAGTAACTGAAGATTCTGATCTCCAATTACATCAAAATTTTTACAGGAACTCCTATGCTATACAGGGACTTAGCTTGCCAAATTGCAGCTAAAGTGAATGGAAGTTGTCTCCCAAATAATTCCCACAATATTTCCTATGCTTTTCTCACACACATAAGCATGGAGAACAAGGACAGGGATATCTAAGGCTCAACTTGAGCTGAAACATTTCATGTGAGTTCCTGGTCACGAGAAAGTATTTTGATCCAAAATTCAGGACTTTTCATTGAGTAGTTCCTCCAGAATAATTCTCTAAGCAGCTATGCTAAAAGGAAATAATTCTGAAGTAATTCACATTTTCATGCCAAAGCAAGTGAACTAGAATTTCAAGTATGAATCATAGAGCATTCCTGAATTTTCCTAGGATTTTTGGAGCTAACAATTGCCTATAATGGATTTTACAAAGAGGGAACTTTTTCTGAAAAAGTTTCTGGACAATTGTGAGCAGAGCAGCTTGTACTCTGATAATTTATACTCAATTCCACTCCAAATGAGCTGAAACTTTTCTAGAGTTTCAATAATATCCTAAAGAATATTCTGGCAAAATTTGAGAAATTTTGGATGATCCAAACTCCCTAAATAATTCTTTTACTGAAAATATTAAAAAAATTGTACAGAATTTATTATTGACTTTCATACTAATTGGGGTACAAATTTGGATAGATATTTTCAAACTGAATCTAACCCAATCTGGATTTACCTACACAAATTTATGAATTTCTAAAGTTGGAGATGAAACATGAATTTTCTTTTGAACTGTAAAAGCAACCAGTGGCTGACAGTTGGGCCCACAGGGATTTAAATGGACCAGTCACAGACCAGCCACACTTGGGCCAAATGTAACACCCCAAAACCTGCTAAAGAGGGGAATTTAAAATTTTTGGACGTAATGCATGTGTTGAAGCAATTCAAATTCAAACTGGAATTCAAATTTAAATCAAAACAGAAAAAGAAAAGGAAAAAGAAAAAGAAAAACGGCCAGTGGGCCGAAACCCATCTCAGCCGGCACAAAATCCGCGCCCGCTTCCTTTCCCCCTCCCTCTCTCTCTCTCTGATGCGCGGGGCCCGCTTGTCATCTTCTCCCCCCCTCCCCCGCGCGCCCCAACTACCCCGATCTTCCCGCGCCGATCGTGGCTGCTCCAACCGGTTTCCATGCCCGAACTTTGGCAGGACGCTACTGCATATACAATCCAACCCTCCGCCGCCCTCCCTCGCCCATTTAAACGCTGAAATCCGCCCCTTTTTCCTCCCCGATCAACTCGTTTCAGTTCCCGGTGAGGCCGAGACCCCCTCCGTCATTTTCTCTCAACCCTCGCCCGTTTTCTCTGATCTAACGCATGTATGGTGTTCCACCGCCGCCGGGGAGCTCGCAGGTGACGGAAGTTCCGGGAGTTTACGCCCCAGCCACTGCTTCGACGAGCACCGAAAGCCATCGCCGTTGAAGCTCGCCGCCGATCCCACCTAGCCACGTAGGGATCAAGAAAACCACTGAGGTGAGGCCCCCTACCTCCCCTCTGCCGTTTGCTACCAAAAAGGGCGGGTGTTAGCGTCTGTAGATGAATATCCGCGACCTCGCCGGCGAGATCGCATCGCTGCCGCCGTGCGCCGCCGCGCGCGCGGGCGAACTCCGGCCAGGAGCGACGTGGCCTATTGTGGGCCGTCTATTTAAAATCGTGTGGCGCATAATAGGAACCCGGCGTACCCCTTCGCAATCTAATTGTGACCCTCCATTTAAAATAGGACGGTCCACGTCAGCCCCGCATTATAAAGGCTGGGAATCTTGCGCGCTACCCCCTGGACTTGTTAGAAAAGAATAGCTAGCCCCTGAAACCTTCTGATCTAGCCCCTGGACTTTCAGAAATTCATGTAAATTCATTTAAAAATCAGTTTTAGCCCCTGGACTTAATAAAAATTAGGAAAACCTCTCTGTTTTGTGTAAGTAGGCCCCTGAAAATTTAGGAAATAGTAAATTAGACCCTGCAGTAGGGAGGATTTGCACTTCAGACCCTATAGGATATTAAATTCTGAAATTTGAACATGTGATTAGGAGTTAAATTCAAATGGTGATGCAAACACATGTGCAAACACAAATTTAAATTTTCCTAGCACTTGGAAAACCTATAGAATGAGTTAAAAGCTGATTTTAGGCTGAAATGAGATTTGACTAAGTGCTGCCTACTTTTATTATTTCTGGAAATACATTTATAGGCTAGGAAATAAATTCTGAAAATGGGTAAAACAAATTTAATTTGATCCCCACCAGAGGGGAAGTTCAAAAATATTTTATTGAACATTTTAGATCAGAACCTATTCTGTTTAGGTGATATGTCTCACTATTTTAATATTAAAGTTCACTTTTAGGCATAGAAAATAAATCTGAAAATATAGGAAAATAGGTATGCATAATTAGAAATTTAAATGAGGTCTCCAAATCCAAAAACTTCAAATTAAGATTTTGTAGAAGATCTGAAAACCTATTTGGAGTAGGAAATTATCTTTCATTGCAAATTTTGTGGCTAAGAAGTATAGTATCAGATGTAGAAAAGTTGTTCGAATTGGAAATTCATATATAGTGTGCAAATAGAAATCTGAATACAAAAGTTAGAAATAATATATATATATGTTTAAAAGTGCATGTAGGCCTAAAATCAACACATCTAGGGTAACCACAGCACTTAGAAATGTGAATGACTTTCATATGTATGTATGTGTGGTTTGCATGAGTGAAAGTGTGGACTATGGCTAATGGATTGTTGTTTTCTTTTGCTACGTGTATTGGCATGAGTAGAACCAGCCCCAGAGCAGGTTCTCACCTTTCAAGAAAAAGACTTTCCATTCCCAGATCAGCAGGAAGAAGGCAAGTGTCCTTGACCACTTTGATCCTATACTAGGATGTGTAGTTAGAATTTAATTGCATTATCGATTTGGAATATGATACCCAAACTAGGAAGTTTCCCTAGATTTTCATTATCTTACTTCCTTGTAGGCTGGGTTGGGATTTATTTTATTATGTCATTCATTTATATACTTATGCTTAGCCATGCTTAGAATGGGATAAGTGGGATATGAGATCATCAACTTATTTACCTTACTCTTGAATGAGATATTATGAGTTATGTAGAGGTAGGGATCGATGCAAGTTGGATGATTTGGTTGGTACTGTGTGCACGAGACTCGGGTTTGTGTTTAGTGCTTGCCTAGATCCTAAGGTCCGGTTCATGGAGCACGCAACCCGGCTTTACCGTGCCAACCACATGCTGAGATGGGGCAGCTTGGCCAATTAATTAGGTGTATCTCCGGCGTAGTATGGGTGTTTGGATGGTGCGGGGAATCGGTGTCAGCTGGACTACCATATGAACCGCAAGGCTCAAGAGGGGGCCACTGCAGCAGGGTTGGAGCCTCTTGTATGCTGTTAGGGGTGAAACCTCAGTGGGCCCACGCTCGTCGGAAATCCTATTGTAAAGGCCTCGTAGTGATCTCATGGCTACACACCTGGGAAGTGTGAACGTGGTTCGCGGCCACTGGCATAATGGAGATTCTTTTAGTCCACCCGGCAATGGGGGATGAAATCACAACATGTGGGTACAGTGGTGCAAACTCTGCAGAGTCAAAACTTTCATGACAGTCGTGCTCACGGTCAAGAGCGGCTTGGACTTATTCATGATTAGAGGATGATAAATTTGGATGTTGAGGATTTTAAGCGGGGAGCTTAACATTGGAAATGTTGTTATGGTTACTTAATTTTTATGATGGGTTGGGAGATTGGGACCATTTCACCTATGTAGTAATGTAGGTGCTTTATAAGCTAAGGTGTTAGGTATTAATTGTGTAGTGCTTTAACCATGAGTTCATCCTCTCCTTGCTCTAGCCATGCATGACATTACTTTCCCACACTTGCTGAGTTCCAACGGTACTCAATGCTTGCTTTTCTGTTGGTTTAAATTGTTGCTCAGGTCAAGGGGATGATGTGGGATTCAATGACCAAGACTTCAGACCCGAAGAAGGATTCTAGGTTCACGGAGTGCCCCGGGCAACACCTGTGACGGAGCCCACAAGATTTATATTCCGCTGCTGTTTTATTTACATGTTATGAACATATTATTGTCCATCGAGACGTATGCTATGTAAGATTTATTTATATTCGAACACTTGGCTTGTAATATAATGATGCTTCACTATTTGTCGTCACATGTATGAGAAAATGATCCTTGCACACATGTGATACTCACTCGGTTGCTCTTTGGAGAAACCGGGTGTGACAGAAGTGATATCAGAGCCAGGTTTGCCCGTAGGAACGTGGACCTAGGTAGAAATGGACGTGTTTAAGGACCATATTTTCTTAAAAACTATTTTACAAAGGTGTGGGTTGAAAGTGTTATTTAATGGGGTCACTTTATTCATCTTGTGCCAACTTTTATTCAAAATACAATCTTTATTTAATTCTTATCTAACTTAATTTTAAATGATTTATGTTTTAGATGGTTCGCATGATCCGCACCGCCCGCAAGTCCACCGGAGAGAGAGTTCCTATAGCTGCCCTTGCCTTGAGAGTGGAGAATCGTCCGGTGATGTACCACTCATACGGGTTGGCAGTAGGAGGCTTGTTGCGCCGTCTTCGGCGTATGCTCCACGCCGCCGGCAATGCTGGCAAGCTGATCATACACTACAGCTACACTAGGACCCTCCGTGAGAAGCGTGAAGAATGGAGCTCAGAGATGAGGACTATCCATGAAAACCAGCTGCTCAAGATCCACCGCTCTCCAGCTTGTTGGGCGACTCAGGACGATGCTGAGAAGGATGTCACCTGGGAGGCCATCACCTGCCAGAGTTACATCAACCGTCGCCACCTGGACAGGACTGAGTACATGTATGTCCTCCAGCGTGAGAGTGGCACTGCAGAGTACAAGTACCCGCCAGTGCAGCAGGGGACTTCCCACGAGCACATGGACCTGTGCCTGGAGGATGCAGCTATGCTCAGCACTCGACTGCAGGAGTGCCAGCAGGAGCTTCAGGATGTTCGTGACACCCTGAAGGAGACTGAGGCATTGCTTCGCGCCAGCTTGAGGGCGACAGAAAGAGGAGATGGGAATAAACTGTGTGTCACCGTAAATGACACATGGACTCATGACTACCCAGACCGCCGGGCGAGCAAGCATCGCCGCACTTCTACACCAGCAGCTTCCCCACCTAAAGCAGAATAAAAGGGCAGCCGCAATGATGACGAAGACCCCGACGAGCCAGCTCAATGATACGAGTGGTTTAGAGTCATTTCCCTTATTTCAGCAGGTTATCGGGTAGTCGAATCAATACCCTATTTATTTGTGTGTTAATGTTTGGTGTGTGACGTGAGTTGTGGAAGCCATGGGCATTTGTCCACAACCTCGTCTTTAGGTTGTTTTGCTTTGGTGTGTGAACCGCTATGAATCAATAGTGCATTTATTTTCACGTGAGACGTGACACCCAAGGATCTATGAGAGATCTTCAGAAAATGTCTAAATATTAAGGCCTCAAAAGTTTAAGTTTAAACAAACAATTTAGGAAGTTAACACGTAATGCTTTAAGTTAACATTTGGTTGCTCATGATAGATGGCTGGAAGAGAAAAAGGTCGTGGTGCCCAACCCCAACAACAACAATGATGAGGCCGCCAATCCTCACCTTCCTGGAGTACAAGACAGGGGTGATCGTCGTGAAGGAGCTGATCCTATCCACCAAATGCTCGAAAATCAGAATCAGCTCATCCAAAGTCTAACTCAAGTGGTGGCCAACTTGCACCAAGCTCCACCCCCACAAGCTGCACCACGTCAACCAAGGTTGAGTGAGTTTCTGGGAACTCAACCCCCAAAGTTTGCAAGTGCTGCTGAACCTCTGGAGGCAAATGATTGGTTAAAGACCATAGAGAGCAAGATGAGGATCATACAATGCCAACGGTATGAGAGGGTGCTGTTTGCCTCTCACCAATTGCATGGACCTGCTGTTGATTGGTGGACCGCTTACGTGGAAGCCCATCACAACCCCGAGAACATCACTTGGGAAGAGTTCAAGCGCAGTTTCCGCAACCACTACATACCCAGGGGTGAACTCAAGAACAAGAGAAAGGAGTTCTTGGGACTGCAGCAAGGCAACATGACTGTGAGGGAATACCTCACCAAGTTCACCCAACTATCCCGTTATGCACCACGGGACATCGAAACCGATGAGCAGAAACAGGACTGTTTTATGGAGGGACTTACCATGGAGATGCAATGTGCAATGTCCTCCAACGAGTATGAAAGCTTCCAAAAAATGGTAGACAGAGCGTTTGTCTTGGAGAGGAAGTTGAAGGTCTTGGAGAATGAGAACAAGAGGAAGATGGGATGGTCACACCAAGCATCAAGCAGCAACACACGTCCACGTCTGATGCAGCAACCGGCAGGGCAGACGAGCCGTGCTATGGTACCCTACCCGACACCAAGAGGGTACAACCCAAACTTCAGACCTCCATAAGCACCAGTACAGCCGCAGCGTCAGTTTGTGCAGCAGCCACGCCCCACTTATCAACCTCGACCAGCAGGACAAGGGCCACAGAACCAACCCCAAGATAACAAAGGCCAGGCACCTAAAGTTGGGGTACAATGTTTCAATTGTGGTGAAGTGGGGCATTATGCTCATAAGTGCCCAAAGAAGAAGCCCATGCAGCCACAGCAGCAGAATGTGATGCGAGGACGGGTGAACCACGTGACCATGGAGGAAGCGTAAGAGGCACCTGACGTGGTGATTGGTAAGTTTCTAGCAAATCTACACATTGCAACCCTATTGTTCGATTCTGGTGCTACCCACTCATTCATTGCTCAAGGGTTTATTAAGAAGCATGACCTAGCAACAACACAAATGAACCATATGTTAGCAGTGAACTCTCCAGGGGGAGAAATAAGAACAAGACAAGTGTGTCCCAAGGTGAACCTAGACATTAATGGGGTAGTATTTACTGCAAACCTCATAGTGATAGACTCCAAGGGAAGATATTATTTTGGGTATGGATTGGTTGACCAAACATAAAGGTATCGTCCACTGTTCGACCAGAACGGTGGAACTAATTCACCCTAGCGGCACAAAAGTGAAGTTCATAGCCGTGCAAGAACCTAAGAGGGACATTAAACTCAATCAAGTCGAGGTGGAAATGGAAGAGATAAGGATTATCAGGGAATATTCAGATGTTTTTCCGGAGGAGTTGCCAGGTATGCCTCCGGATCGTGAAGTGGAATTCGCGATTGAACTAGTACCTGGAACCGCCCCAATATACAAGAGGCCTTATCGGATGGACTCCAAACAGTTGGAAGAACTCAAAGAACATATAGGAGAATTGAAAGAGAAGGGGTATATTCGTCCTAGTTCCTCACCATGGGGAGCTCCAGTGATATTTGTGCCCAAGAAGGACGGAACCCAAAGGTTATGCGTAGACTACCATGCATTGAACGAAGTAACCATCAAGAACAAGTACCCATTATCCCGCATTGAAGACTTATTTGATCAGTTGAGGGGAGCTTGTGTGTTCTCAAAAATTGATCTCAGGTCGGGATACCACCAACTGAAGATAAGACAAACTGACATTCCAAAGACAACTTTCGTATCTCGGTACGGGTTGTATGAATACACCGTCATGCCGCTCGGGCTAACTAATGCCCCGGCATATTTCATGTACCTCATGAACAAGGTATTCATGGAATATCTAGATAAATTTGTGGTGGTTTTGATTGATGACATTCTCGCCTTTTCCAAAGATGAAGAAGAACATGAGAGAAATTTAGGACTGGTGTTGCAAAAGATGAGAGAACACCAACTATATGCCAAGCTGAGCAAGTGTGAATTTTGGCTGAAGAGAGTTCCCTTCTTAGGACATATAATCTCGGAGGGAGGAATCTCTGTAGATCCCGCCAAGATCGAGGATGTGCAGAAATGGAAGACCCCTGAAAATGTCGGGGAAATTCGAAGCTTCTTAGGATTGGTTGGGTATTATCGACGGTTAATTGAGGGTTTCTCCAAGATCTCGAGACCCCTCACCAAATTGTTAGAGAAGGGAATCACATTCACATGGACACCGGAGTGTGAGACGAGTTTCCAAGAACTGAAGAAAAGATTGACAACAGCCCCGGTGCTAGTTATGCCAGATATGCAGAAGAATTTTTGGTGTACTGCGATGCATCTAGACACGGGTTGGGATACGTTCTCATGCAAGAGGGGCATGTCATTGCCTATGCGTCCCGGCAGCTCCGAAAACACGAGAAGAACTATCCTACGCCTGACCTAGAACTAGCCGCAGTGGTCCACGCATTGAAGATTTGGCGGCATTACTTGATGGGAAAGAGGACAGAGATATATACGGATCATAAGAGCTTAAAGTACATTTTCACACAGCCAGATCTCAACCTCAGAGTCTGGAGATGGTTAGAGCTAAGCAATGACTTTGATGTGGGCATCAACTATTATCCTGGGAAAGCGAACATCGTGGCTGATGCTTTAAGCCGGAAGGTGCAGGTCAACATGTTGAGTTTAAAGGACATGCCTACAGAATTGAAGGAAGCGATTGCAAAACTCAATCTATGTCTAGTGAATAGTGGTGAGGCCATCGCCATGGAAGTGGACTCCACATTGGAACAAGACATACGCAATGGTCAGAAGAATGACGAGAAGATACAAGAAATTAGAGAACTCATCAAAGAAAATAAAGCCCCTGGGTTCAGAGAGGATGAACATGGTACGGTGTGGCATGGGAAAAGAATCTGTGTGCCTGAGGTGAAGGAGATCCGTGAATTGATTTTGAAGGAGGCTCATGATTCTGACTATTCCTTTCATCCTGGGAGTACGAAGATGTATCATGACCTCAAGAGCAGATATTGGTGGTATGGCATGAAGCGAGATGTCGCGGAACATGTTGCCCTATGTGACACATGTCAGTTGGTGAAAGCAGAACATCAAAGACCCACGGGACTGTTGCAACCACTCAAAGTGCCTGAATGGAAATGGGAAGAAATAGGTATGGACTTCATAGTGGGACTGCCTAGGACCCAATCGGGATATGATTCGATATGGGTCATCATCGACAGACTGACTAAAGTAGCTCATTTCATCCCCGTGAAAGAAAGCTACAACGGATCCAAGTTGGCAGAATTGTACATGTCAAGAATCGTGTATTTTCATGGAGTGCCAAAGAAGATAGTGTCAGACCGAGGGACACAGTTCACCTCAAGGTTCTGGCAGAAGTTACATGAAACCATGGGAACTCATCTGAATTTTAGTTCTGCCTATCACCTCCAGACTGACGGGCAGACGGAAAGAACCAATCAAATCCTTGAGGATATGCTGAGAGCGTGTGCACTCAAGAACAATAGGAGTTGGGATATGAACTTACCGTATGCGGAGTTCTCCTACAACAACAGCTATCAGGCTAGTATGAAGATGTCACCATTTGAGGTGTTGTATGGGAGGAAGTGCAGGACTCCACTATTTTGGAACCAAACAGGGGAAAGTAAAGTGTTTGGGCCCAAGGTACTACAAGAAGCCGAGGCGAAAGTGAGGGAAATTCGCAACAACTTGAGGATAGCCTAGACCCAACAAAAGAGTTATGCCAATGTACGGAGAAGAGAGCTTATTTTCAATGTGGGGTACTATGTTTATCTCAAGGTGTCCCCTATCCGAGGACTTCGTCGGTTCAAGGTGAAAGGGAAATTATCACCGCAATACATCGGACCCTTCCAGATTCTGGAGAGAAAAGGCGAAGTGGCATATCAACTAGAACTATCGTCTCGCCTATCAGATGTGCACGATGTATTCCATGTGTCACAACTCAAGAAATGTTTAAGAACACCCGAAGAGATGTTACCCATGAGTGAGGTGGACGTACGAGAGGATCTTTCTTATGCCGAGCAACCGGTCAAGATTTTGGAGACAATGGAACGCCTCACAAGAAATAAAAGAATCCGAATGTGCAAGGTGCAGTGGAAGCATCACTCGGAAGCAGAAGCCACATGGGAGCGAGAAGACGAGCTTAAGGCACAGTTTCCGGATTTGTTTTTCTAGAATCACCAATCTCGAGGACGAGATTTCTTTTAAGGGGGGTAGAGTTGTAACACCCCAAAACCTGCTAAAGAGGGGAATTTAAAATTTTTGGACGTAATGCATGTGGTGAAGCAATTCAAATTCAAACTGGAATCAAATTTAAATCAAAACAGAAAAAGAAAAGGAAAAAGAAAAAGAAAAACGACCAGTGGGACGAAACCCATCTCAGCCGGCCCAAAATCCGCTCCCGCTTCCTTCCCCCTCCCTCTCTCTCTCTCTGACATGTGGGGCCCGCTTGTCATCTTCTCCCCCCCTCCCCCGTTCGCCCCAACTACCCCGATCTTCCCGCGCCGACCCGCGGCTGCTCCAACCGGTTTCCACGCCCCAACTTCGGCAGGACGCTACTGCATATCCAAACCAACCCTCCGCCGCCCTCCCTCGCCCATTTAAACGCTGAAATCCACCCCTTTTTCCTCCCTGATCAACTCGTTTCAGTTCCCGGTGAGACCGAGACCCCCTCCGCCGTTTGCTCTCAACCCTCGCCCGTTTTCTCTGATCTAACGCGTGTATGGTGTTCCACCGCTGCCGGGGAGCTCGCAGGTGACGGAAGTTCCGGGAGTTTGCACCCTAGCCACTGCTTCGACGGAAGCTCGCCGCAAATCCCATCTAGCCATGTAGGGATCAAGAAAACCACTGAGGTGAAGCCCCCTACCTCCCCTCTGCCGTTTGCTACCAAAAAGGGCGGGTGTTAGCGTCTGTAGATGAAGATCTGCGACCTCGCCGGCGAGATCGCATCGCTGCCGCCGTGCGCCGCCGTGCGTGCAGGCGAACTCCGGCCAGGAGCGATGTGGCCTCTTGTGGGCCGTCTATTTAAAATCGTGTGGCGCATAATAGGAACCCGGCATGCCCCTTCTCAATCTAATCGTGACCCTCCATTTAAAATCGGACGGTCCACGTCAGCCCCGCATTATAAAGGCTGGGAATCTTGCGCGCTACCCCCTGGACTTGTTAGAAAAGAATAGCTAGCCCCTGAAACCTTCTGATCTAGCCTCTGGACTTTCAGAAATTCATGTAAATTCATTTAAAATCAGTTTTAGCCCCTAGACTTAATAAAAATTAGGAAAACCTTTCTGTTTTGTGTAAGTAGGCCCCTGAAAATTTAGGAAATAGCAAATTAGACCCTACAGTAGGGAGGATTTGCACTTCAGACCCTATAGGATATTAAATTCAGAAATTTGAACATGTGATTAGGAGTTAAATTCAAATGGTGATGCAAACACATGTGCAAACACAAATTTAAATTTTCCTAGCACATGGAAAACCTTTAGAATGAGTTAAAAGCTGATTTTAGGCTGAAATGCGATTTAACTAAGTGCTGCCTACTTTTATTATTTCTGGAAATACATTTTTAGGCTAGGAAATAAATTCTGAAAATGGGTAAAACAAATTTAATTTGATCCCCACCAGAGGGAAAGATCAAAAATATTTTATTGAACATTTCAGATCAGAACCTATTCTGTTTAGGTGATATGTCTCACTATTTTAATATTAAAGTTCACTTTTAGGCATAGAAAATAAATCTGAAAATATAGGAAAATAGGTATGCATAATTAGAAAATGTTAAATGAGGTCTCCAAATCCAAAAACTTCAAATTAAGATTTTGTAGAAGATCTGAAAACCTATTTGGAGTAGGAAATTATCTTTCATTGCAAATTTTGTGGCTAAGAAGTGTAGTATCCAATGTAGAAAAGTTGTTCGAATTGGAAATTCATATATAGTGTGCAAATAGAAATCTGAATACAAAATGTTAGAAATAATATATATTTGTTTAAAAGTGCATGTAGGCCTAAAATCAACACATCTAGGGTAACCACAACACTTAGAAATCTGAATGACTTTCATATGTATGTATGTATGTGTGGTTTGCATGAGTGAAAGTGTGGACTATGGCTTATGGATTGTTGTTTTCTTTTATTATGTGTATTGGCATGAGTAGAACCAGCCCCAGAGCAGGTTCTCACCTTTCAAGACCAAGACTTTCCATTCCCAGAGCTGCAGGAAGAAGGCAAGTGTCCTTGACCACTTTGATCCTATACTAGGATGTGTAGTTAGAATTTAATTGCATTGTCAATTTGGAATATGATACCAAAACTACGAAGTTTCCCTAGATTTTCATTATCTTACTTCCTTGTAGACTGGGTTGGGATTTATTTTATTATGTCATTCATTTGTATACTTATGCTTAGCCATGCTTAGAATGGGATAAGTGGGATATGAGATCATCAACTTATTTACCATACTCTTGAATGAGATATTATGAGTTATGTAGAGGTAGGGATCGAGGCAAGTTGGATGATTTGGTTGGTGCTGTGTGCACGAGACTCGGGTTTGTGTTTAGTGCTTGTTTGGATCCTAAGGACCGGTTCATGGAGCATGTAACCTGGCTTTACCGTGCCAACCACATGCCGAGAAGGGGCAGCTTGGCCAATTAATTAGGTGTATCTCCAGCGTAGTATGGGTGTTTGGACGATGCGGGGAATAGGTGTCAGCTGGACTACCATATGAACGGCAAGGCTCAAGAGGGGGCCACTGCAGCGGGGTTGGAGCCTCTTGTATGCTGTTAGGGGTGAAACCTCAGTGAGCCCACGCTCGTCGGAAATCCCTTTGTAAAGGCCTCGTAGTGATCTCCTGGCTACACACCTGGGAAGTGTGAACGTGGTTCACGGCCACTGGCATAATGGAGGTTCTTTTAGTCCACCCGGCAACGGGGGATGAAGTCACTACATGTGGGTACAGTGGTGCAAACTCTGCAGAGTCAAAACTGTCATGACAGCCGTGCTCACGGTCAAGAGCGGCTTGGACTTATTCATGATTAGAGGATGATAAATTTGGATGTTGAGGATGTTAAGCGGGGAGCTTAACATTGGAAATGTTGTTATGGTTACTTAATTTTTATGACGGGTTGGGAGATTGGGACCATTTCACCTATGTAGTAATGTAGGTGCTTTAGAAGCTAAGGTGTTAGGTATTAATTGTGTAGTGCTTTAACCATGAGTTCAACCTCTCCTTGCTCTAGCCATGCATGACATTACTTTATCACACTTGTTGAGTACCAATGGTACTCAAGCTTGCTTTTCTGTTGGTTTAAATTGCTGCTCAGGTCAAGGGGATGATGTGGGATTCAATGACCAAGACTTCGGACCCGAAGAAGGATTCTAGGTTCACGGAGTCCCCCGGGCAACACCTATGACGGAGCTCACAAGATTTATATTCCGCTGCTGTTTTATTTACATGTTATGAACATATTATTGTCCATCGAGACGTATGCTATGTAAGATTTATTTATATTCGAACACTTGGCTTGTAATATAATGATGCTTCACTATTTGTCGTCACATGTATGAGAAAATGATCCTGGCATACATGTGATACTCACTCGGTTGCTCTTTGGAGAAACCGGGTGTGACACCAAATCCCTTTCCCGTGTGGACACACTAAATCTGGGCTTCACAGAGGATCCGGTTTAATTTCTACAGTTGCTGCCATGTCGGGCCGGTACCCTTCTTCAGCCTCTGGCTTTCTCTTTCCCGCACGAGCGCTAACTCGCCGGCAGCAGCTCCTCCCCCTCGGCCCCTCACCCCCCAGTCATCTACCGGCCAAAATTTAGCAGTCTGGGGTTTTTTGAGGACGGGGAATCCGTTTTTGGGGTCGGTGTGTGCGCTGGAGGTTTGAAAATGGTCGGGCGATGGGCGGCGGCTTCGGTCTATGTTCGGCGACGTCGGCCGTCCCCCCTACATTCCTAGTCTCACGGTTTCTTGGATCTAGAGCATCAGTGACTCATGGCAAAGGTCGACGTGTATGCCAACAGGCTCAGAAACGCTGTTAAATACCATGTCACCATGCACCCTAGGTTAAAAACCGGCAGCAAGAGCTAAAACTCGAAGAACACTGTTGTGGATCGATGATTCTTACTTGTGTTTTTATCCCAGTGACTCGCAAGGAGGTCTATAGCCTACCCCATGATCAGAATGAGCAAAGAAGCAATAGTGATCACAAATTTTGGGAAACTCTAGACCCACGGGCTATGATCATGTCAACGGTAACTTAGAAATTCCCGTAGCTCCCGTGAAGGAATGGTCTACGGTTTGCGGTAGCGTGAAGAGGAGAGGGTGGCGCACCTTTTTGCTATTCAAAGATCGGTGTGAGAGGCGCTGTGTCGGGAACGTCGAGGAGGCACGGTGACGGCTTGAACCGAAATTCTGAGGAGAATTCTTGCCATGCACAGTGCACCGAGGACGATGGACCGGCTTGGGCAGATCGAGGGGGTGGAGTGAAGCCTTGTGCACGCTTCTATGATCACTGGTGGCCACGAAATCGGAAAGCAGCGCCGGGCGATGATCCAGTCAGAAGCTCAGTCGAGCGGCAAGAAAATGGCAGCGCGTGTTTGCTTCTCTCGGGGAAACGCTGGGGAGACCGAAGTGGAGTATTTGGTTTGCTCTACTGATACTTTACGTGTGAAGAATCGCGAGCACAGGAGCTGCACGTCGATGCCTCGGTGTCCAGCGCCGTGGCTCACGGTGACTTGCTGTGGAGCAGTGAACCGACTGAGGAAAACTTGTGTGCAGCTGACACGTAGGCCCCACTGGGTTTGTTTTGCTCTCCGCACTAATGGCTGGCCCTCACTCCCTCAATAAGATATTCTCCATGTCAATATACTGAGTTCAAAAGTTCTGAAGTTTAAAAAATTCTGGAGTTTGAATTACCAAAATTCAGTTTGAATTTCACTTTCGAATTTGAATTCAGATCAAATTTGGAAATGCTCCTAATTTGACTCCTTTTTAGCCCACCCTAAAATCAGAAGGTTGCTAACATGAATTTCCTCAATTTCAAAGGTTTGAGGTTGCATGTCTATTCAAAAGTTTGGTCGCAATTGAGGTGAGCATTTTGATGTTCAAAATCTGATTTTTAACCTCCTCCATGTAAAGGAGTAATTCACACATGGTGTTTAAATCCTCATTGGTTCAACACATTCAAATGAACATTTGCACTATTTTGTTGAACACCTATGTACACCATACCGTGTAGAAAAGTTTTAGTAAGTCCCATTTTCATGAACTCAAAACACATGGCATTCAAGCTTCGGTTTATTTCATAACATTTTTGAGACTTTTACATATTTCATGGAATTTGAATACTTGATGCAATAGGCCACTCATGTTGTAGACTGAGAAGCTATGAAGTGTGACTATTTCTTCCGAGGCTTGAATGTCGATCTTAAAGAACAAGTGAGTTTGTTCAATAACGGCAATTTTAACGAGTTGGTAAATGCCACTATTATTAAAGAATACATGCATCTCCGTTGCAAAGCGGAGCTGAATAGGAGTATACCGCCAGGCAGTGATAGTGAGGTTCCTCCGAACTATCGAGTGCGGTATGACACGCCAGTCGCTCAGGAAATTCAATCTGTGGTGCAGCCATCACAACCACAGCTGAAATTAGTCACGTATGAGCCTCCACCTCAACAGCAGCATGTAGATGTTATTCGTGCAACCCTACCACAACCAGCTGTGCACGCATTATCTCCACCTCGTGTTAGGAGAGAGCAGAGGATTGCTGTAACACGAGACCATCGTGGAGCTGAGCAGAGCCAAAATCGTGTGCTGTCTCACAAATGCTCAGATCAGCGTCATGAACATTCAAAGAAAGATCTTTCAAAAGCTGGCAGGGTTAACTATGCTGCTATTGAAGACATTGTAGAAGGCGAACCAGTTTTAGCAGGCATGTTCACTTTCATTTATTCGACTCTGGTGCCACCCACAACTTTATTAGCAAAGACTTTGTGCTGAAGAATCATCTTCCATTCAGCACGGTCAAACATCCATTCCAGATCAGCTCACCCGGAGGCAAGATATCAACAGATGAAATGGTCTCTCGAGAACCTTTGTGTTTGGGTGGAAACATTTATCCTACGAGCCTTATCATACTCATGGTTCAAAGGATTGATGTTGTCTTGGGGATGTCATGGTTGACACATTATGGAGCTGTCTTCGACATCAACTCTCGGACTGTTCAACTAAATTCCCCAATATACGGTTGCAACATATTGAATCTTGTGGATCCATCACAACAAGTTGCAGCAGTGTATCATGTTGAAGCTCCTAAGATTGATGATTTTCCAGTGATATGTGAATATCCGGATGTGTTTCGCAACGACTTACCGGGCATGCCGCCCGAACATGATGTGGAGTTCAAAATTGAACTAGCACTGGGAACTGCACTAATTTCTCGGCGGCCATACAAAATGGCACCGAAGGAGCTAGAAGAATTGAAGGAGCAGCTTAATGACCTATTGACCTCATGGACAAAGACTTTTTACGCCCAAGTTCATCACCTTGGGGCTGTTCCACACTATTTGTAAAGAAGAAGGACGAAACATTGAGGCTATGCGTAGATTATCGTGTTTTGAATGCTGTCACTATCAAGAATAAGTATCCACTACCACGCATCAATATTCTGTTCCATCAATTAGTGGGTGCTAAGTTATTATCCAAGATGGATCTACGGTCCGGATATCACCAGATAAAAATTTGGGCGGAAGATGTCTCAAAGACGGCGTTCTCAACGAGATATGGGCTTTATGAATATCTTGTCATGTCTTTTGTGTTGACCGATGCTCCGGCCCATTTTATGTATCTCATGAACTCTGTGTTCATGCCGGAGTTAGAAAAATTCTTCGTGGTTTTCATCGATGATATATTGGTCTATTCTAAATCAGAACAAGAACACGCTAAACATTTACGTATTGTACTCCAACGATTGAGACATCACAAGTTATATGCAAAGTTTAGCAAATGTGAGTTTTGGATCAGCCATGTGCCGTTCCTTGGACATATTATTTGTAAGGGCCTCAGTTTTTGAAACATATTTGAAGTGTTCATCACCATACACACACACCTCATTTGAGGAAAGTTGATGAACACAAATGAAGAGCAAGTAACCACCATCGACATGCTCATTAGAGAACAAACTCACATATTGCAAAAGTGGTATTTCCCACATGTTATGTAGAGGGGCTGGGCATATGAAAACTCCTACACATTGCTGAGGATGTCCATGCCAAGTTTCACCCAAACTCAAAACCTTTTTGAGGTCATTTTGGGTATAGCTAGAAAGAGGGCAGTTTGAAACCATATTCAAATTCAAACTGTTTTTATCCCAGGAATTCAAAAGTGGTAGGCAGATTCTTAGTCAGCACATTTTTGTGAACTCACCCACCAATTTTCACTCCATTTGGAGTTAATCTTGACATGAGCTAAGTGGGGCAAATTCAAACTTTATTTGAATTTCAAACTGAACATGTGCTGAAATTCGTTCAAACCAAACCCAATTTGAGTTCTAATCAATTCAAATGGCTCATGGGTGAATAATTTGAATCACCATGGGTATTTTGGGGCTCACTGTTTACAACAGTGATTAGGAGTGAATTTCAGAGGTTAAAACCCCGGGTGGGCCCCACATGTCAGCCACAGAGAGGATTCAACCGACTGAGACTTTTCTCACTCGGGTCGCCGAGCCGCCGCTGCGATCGCCACCGAGGGGAGCCGCCGTGCCAGCAGCTGCTTGGTCACGCGCGGGCATGAGGCGGTTCAGAGCCTTCTTAAGACGTCCCCCCCCCCTCCTCGGCCGAAGCTATCGCCGTTTCTTCCCCGCAAGAACACAGCGCCGGCAAAGTCCTTCCACCGCTTGGAACCGATCGGGAGCGCCGATCACAACCTTCCCATCCCCTCCAGAGCTACTGCAAGGTACTAGGAACCTTCCTCCTTCTTCCCCGTGGCTAGAATTCAGCTGAAACCGATCGATCTCGGCTATACCGAGAGCTTAATTCACTGACCTAACGCCGCCGCACTTCGGGCTCCCGTGGACAGCCCAACCGGGGCGTTGTCACGCCCGAGCCAAGGCACCCTTGGACGCGCTGGTGACCGGTGCTGCTCACCCCCGAGCCACAGCCCGAGTGTTTGCTCACCAGCGGCGAATTTCCAGTTTTCCCCTTTCTGGGTACAGAACGACCTTCGGGTGCGGTTCTGTCAAATTCTTACTCTAGGAAGGATTAGAGGACCACAATCCGCTCTCACATAAACTAGACACAGTAGTGCACAAGTTGCCCTCACAAATTTTGGTCTAAGAACCTCTGCAACCGGCGTATTCCGAAGTTTACCGACGGCGGAATATGCGGGAGGCATCGGGCGCACGGTGAGAACCTACTTCAGGCCTCCCCCGAGCTGCCTCAAGATCATGTCGATCTTCCCTGAGGTGCACTGATGCTTCCCGGCCGGTTACTCGAATAGTTGAGGTGCTAGGGAAGTCAGCCGACACGGCCGAAGTCTTTCCGAGGCGGCGGCTCGTCGCTGACCATGCACCGGCCATTGTCATGCCGAGCTGACCCCAGAATCCTGTTCCCCGAGTGAAAGTAGGCAGGGTCGGCCAAGATCATGAAGTTTGAAGCTCCACAGAAGCTTCCGGCGAGCTCTCCGGCGAGGTTCCCCGGTGGCAGAGCGCGGGCGGCGAGAGGTTGACGAAATGGTGGACCCCAGCTGTCAGCGGGAGATATTTTAAATCGGGATCGGGCTGCGGCCGGGATCGGGTGTGCGGGCGCGCCAAAAACCCTGTGGGCCACAGTGTGCTGTCGCCTCCGCGCCTAACACGTGTCCCCGCGGGCCCCGGCAGATTTAAACTTTTCCCCGAATTTTTAGATTTCATTCAAACTTCAAATCCTCATAACTTTGGCAAGAAAGCTCCAAATCGAGTGAACCAAATTTTGTTGGATTCAGCTCTCTGAGTACTTTCCAGAAAAACCAGTTTCACTTCATGAAAACCTTTAACTCTCCAGAATTAATTCCTCAAAGTTTAAACTGTTTGAAATTTTAACTGGAGAATCTTTGGAGAAAAATTCTAAAATTTTACTGGGATGTTCACCAAAATATCCTTGAACTACCATAAAAATTTCATATCCAATTGAGCTCATTTGATCCACCTAATGGTGTGATTAGTGAAACTGTTCCAGAGAAAATAGAAAAATGTTCAGAAACATTTTCAGGATTTTCTCTGAAATTGTTTAGCTCATATCTTTAGTTAGGAACCATCAAATTAAGTGAGACCAATTCCATTAGGACCCTCTGAAAATCTAGTTTCCAGAAAGTCATGGTTTGTTCCATGAAAATCCTAGAACACCCTAAGAGTTCCCATTTAAGGTCAAGTACATAATTAATTGTGGAGGGCTCAAATGAGCTTTGCTGCAACTAAAACTTGACCAAGTCTCTGTTTAGGTTGTAACCAAGCCACAGTAAAAGTTTCACAGTCATAGAGTCTGTTTAGTGGGACTTATAAGCTTCACAAGTTCAAACTTAATACAAATGCATTTAAATTGATACATGTACTTCTTCTATCATGTAGTCGCTAAGGTCGAGGAGGAACCCGAAGTCCTAGACTTCGTTACTCCGGAGGAACAGCTAGCCTGCGACCAAGAGCAGCAAGGCAAGCTCCGGTTTGCATTAACCGTTTTACAAATTTTTACTGTTTTGAGCACTTCCTTGAGTATTATGATTCCTTGCATTAGAGTCTTGTTTGGAAACCCAATTGCATAGCCAAGAAAACCATGGGTTGGGTTTAGGATTGAAAACCTCGTTAGCCACTGTATTGCTAAGATAGAGTAGGATTCGGTACAAGTCGAGTAGTTGGAACTACTCGCGAGCATAGGCTAGAGGCACTCGACTCGGGTAGAGATAGCCCATGATACACATGGCAAGAAAAATGAGACCAAGCGGAGAGTAAGGGCAGCAGGACTTTGGGGCCTGTATGCTATAGCTCCGCTTGTGTCGATTGAGGACCGAGCCGTGTGCGGGCCTGTTGAACAAGCTAGAACAGTACCGAAGACCTACCGGCTATATGGGAATCGGGAAACTGATGTAACTCGGGTAGCTGGGTATTGAGGCATTGCCCGTCGTTCAGAGGGTAGGTTGAGAGCTTGAGGTGTAAATCGGCTGGCGGCACTGAGATGCGCGTGCAGAGACCACTTGCTCGGGACGATGGGACCGGTTCAATATTTGGCTGACGGGCGAAAGGTGGTTGCGTACGGCGTCCGTGATGGTTGTTGTAGGCAACATCGAGTACGGGCGTACGTGACGGGTTATTCGGGTAACCCTGCAGGTGTAAATCGATTATAATCGCCGTCCCTCGCGGTCAGTGAGTACCACTTGTTCACTGTACCGTGACGTAGAAAGAACAGGCTAGTTGCATGTTAAAATGTTACTGATTGGAAGATGGACTTGATTGCTAATGATTTGCTGTAGTTTAGAGCTAACTAAAGTTCTTTTCAACTTTGGGCAAAGTACATGAGAGAAATGCGTTTCTTGTTTGATTGCGGCTCTCTCATGTGCCTTAGCGTAAGGTTCTCCACAACCTGTTGCTAAAACGTGAAAGTAAGGTTCTACTAATTAGGTGAGTCCTTGCAAATGATTTTTACCTCATGTAACCCATCACCCTCATGTAGAAGTTCCATGTTTAGGTGAGACGGGTCAGACTTGCTAAGCCTTCGTGCTCACTGCTTGTGTTTGAAGCTTTTGCAGGGTTCTATTAGGAAGGGACTCCCGAAGAGGAGACAGAACCCCAGGAGGGGAATCCTGTCGAGTGGGAGTCGTGCACGCCGCAGAGTTAGTGTGCATGTGTGCTAGCAAGGACACGTTCAAGGGCTGAACGTGAACTTGATGCGTAGTCTATGCCCATGAGTGTAGACTGAACTTATTTTGATGTAAACATTTTCATAAACCACTTTATGTAATATAAACTTTGCTTTCGCCTTGTACCTTTGACATGTGTTATCCGGTGCTGTGCAACGCAGCACCCCTCAGCGTGATCCTGGCTCGACAAGACCGTGGGGTCGTGTCAGTGTTGGTATCAGAGCTCGCTTGAGGTTTAACACACTAAAAAGGTCATATTTTTCAAAAATCCAGTGAGGAACGAGATAGTAGCCCGTATAAGGATGTTATTAAAATATAGAAAGTGGCATATTAACTTATTTGATTATGTCGGAAAAATCGTGCATCTCGGGACGTTCATGTCTTGGGGGGTGCACGTAAGCGTTGTCCACCAGTGCGCACAAGCTGAAGAGTGGAGCCCCACGGGTGCCAGGTAACCCGACCCGCTTTGATATCCTCTATGACTCGTCATGTCGTTTGGGGTATTCGAGCAACGTCTATCCCTGGCGTGCGTGGTGCAATCTGGGAGACCCCGTCACGTGGTCTGAAACGTGAACACGTAACTCAAGGCGTGTTTGGCTTGAGAACATCCGGGCGAGTGATGACAGCCGGGTGTACGAACTGTATAGATTCCGGGCTCGTAGTGCAGCCGAGTCTGGCGATTGTTTGAGTTTCTGCAGGTAGTCTGACCACGAAACGGTAGACGTGTAGCATCCGTGTGCGAGTGACGTTTAGTGCCACTGAAATAACAAAGCCGGCTAAGTCCGGTATAGGTTTTTCTTTGTGAGGATGTAGTACCGACATAATCTGGTGACGCATCGACGTCACACCCCACTAAATGAACAACATCATTGTAAGACTTGAAGGTTTTGATACAAAGCACTAAAAATTGCTGTAACCTCTTCCCTTAATTAGGACATTCCAAGTTAACAAGTTTTCAACTTATAGGTTACTAAGGACAGAGCACTCTGTTTTCAGCTGAATTAAGGCTGAGGTTAATCAGAGGTTAGAGGTTGAGTTCTTTCGAGGGTAGGGTCATATGATACATTTCTGGAAAGCTTTGGAAGATTTTTACAACTTTTCTGTTGAGGTCCAGAGGTGTTTCATCCCTTAACCAATCGAAAAATGCAGTAGAGTTGAAACTGTCCAGAAAACAGGGCAGAGCAAACACTCTCTGTAAACTCTCTGTAAATTGAGCATAACATCCTGCATAAAAATCCAAAAATAGAAACTGAGGTAGTTCTGGAAAGCTTATGAGATGGGTTACAACTTTGTAACATAAAGTTTTTGTCAGATTGGGAACATAATTAACTGGAATTCTTGGATCGAATCAGTACCTAAAGCAGGGAGGTGCTGTCCAAATTTCTCCAGAAATTCTGATAACTTTAACATCTCATAAATATTGAACCAGGATAGATCCTAGGCCAAGCAAATACTTTTTGGAAAGCTATTGAAGTTAGCTTTAAACTTTGATGTTGAGCTCCACAATTATTTTTGCTTTAACATGGCCTAAATCTGGTTGAGATGGAAACTGATCAGGGCTGTCATGTGAACAGCAGATCAGCAGTCAAATTTGTTTAAAACTTGGACTATGTTTCCAAGTTTTATGAGTTCAATGACATGTCTTATGTCATAACTCAATGGTTTAATGTTTAAATAAATAGTTGACATTTCTCAAATATAATTTTTACAGATGAAAGCAGACCAACAGTTGGAGAACGGGTGGGTGGCGTCCCACTGTTCTCACCGCAGCGGCTATCCGAAGGCATTGAGGCAAATGCTTCAATATTTCGGATACCACCAGATGCCGCAGTACTTCCCAAGAAAGAAGGCGAAGAGGGGAAAAATATGTGGACAATCCATGTCGAAGTCCCTGCAGGACCTACGCCACCCGGTTGGGTGCCCTTCACCGTTACGGTGAGAGGTAGGCAACCGGAAGGGATGTGGCAAGTGGCAGCCCGTGACACTATGTCACGTTTCTGCCAACTACACGTGCAGGCTATGGAGGGCACTCCATACGCGCTCGTTCCGGTGGAGGGACGGGCTCAGCATGTGTGGGAAGAGAGGTACCTGGAGGCAACGGACCCGAGTTGCTCAAGGTACAGCCCCGCGGAGGCAAATCTCAGCGTCCAGATGAGGGCGGGAAACGCCGTGATGGACAGCCAAGCTGTTCATACGGAGCATCTCGCCACAAAGCTCAAGGAGAGCACGAGCCGTGGAGACCATTTCGAGAGAACTCACAGCGCACTCCGCAATATGCTCCTTCCGACGATCAAGCGACTGAATGAACAGCACAATCAGTTGCATCGTCTGAAGAAGGCAAAGAAGAAGAGCCGTGTTGACATCGCGGCGTTGCAAGAACTGGTACAAAATCTGACCCAGCAGAACGAGGACCTTACTCAAGAGCGGGACGACGCTATTGAGGAAGGGCAAGGCTGGGAAGAGGACTACAACCAGGCTATGGATGAGGTGCATGCATTGCAGGACCTCGTACCTCCGGTGTTGGGCATACCGGTGGTCTTGGGCCTTCCAGCAATGGGAGAACCCGAGATGGGAGAAGAGGTGGTAGATCCAGAGCCACCAGCAGAGGTACCGGAGGAGGACGACCCGCAGGAGGTCGAGTTCTACTCCAAGTAGGGGGTTACAGTTACCAAGTAGGGCATCTAGGGTAGAGTAACCCAACTTTTGTAATCGGTGACATGTCGTGTAGACAATAGCGTATGTATAGGTAGTGACGACATGAGCACGACTTCTCGGAGACCCGAGAATAATGTATCTTGTATAAAGTTTATGCTTTATCAATATATGTGAATGTTGTGCAAATTAATCATGTGTCACTTCAATACCTACTGTTACATATGGAATTTTAAGTAAGACATGTGCTAATCGCTGCTGTTTTGAATTTCAGAATGACGCGTACTCGTGCCAACCCTGATGTTGGGGGTACTAGCCAAAGGGGAGAGACCTCCCAACAGCCTCCCGAGGACTCCTCGAGACAGCAGCAGCAACAGCAACAGCAAGCACCGCAACCACCACTGCCAACGGTAAAATTGGCCGACATCGTCGCGGCAATGGCGGGTTCACATCAGCAGCACACGGAGTTGCTGCAAACTCTCATTGCAAATACGTCTCGCCCAGAGAGACGTCAAGAACGTGAGGAGCGTCAACAAAGTTCCTACTCCGACTTCCTGGCTACTCATCCCCCGGTATTCTCAAGGGCGGATGAACCTCTTGACGCGGACAACTGGCTCCGCGCAATAGAAATGAAGTTCGGGCTGCTCCAGATAAGTGAGCAGCGCAAGACTCAGTTCGCGGTCCAGCAGCTCCAAGGATCCGCGAGCGCGTGGTGGGCCAACTTCTGTGCTTCACAGCCCACCGACCGAGTCATGACCTGGACGGAGTTCCGGATGGCCTTCAGGGCCTATCACATACCGCCAGGATTGATGAAGAGGAAGACGCAGGAGTTCCTGCACCTGCAGCAAGGGAGTCGGAACGCGCTGGAATACTCCAGGGCGTTCAACGATCTCGCGCTCTACACGTCGTATCACGCAGATACCGACGAGAAACGGCGGGACCACTTTTACCAGGGACTTAACACGCTCCTGAAAGACAAATTGGCGATGTTCAATCGCGGCAGCCTCAACGATAACATTGATGCTGCGATTGTCCAGGAGGACTCCGGCAAGGAGTTAGCGGCGGCGGAGAGAAAGCGAAGCGCGCCGCAGAGCAGCGGAGAAGGAGGCGGTTCTTCTCAAAAGTTTCGGATGGTGAATCGGCCACCATCAGGTTCACGCTGGCAGCCACCCCATAGGTCGATGCCTTTCCGCAGTCGGCCGTACTCTTCACCGGCATTCAGGCCGGCACTGCCAGCACCACCTCCGCAACAACAGCAGCAGCGGACGATGCCGCGTGCGTATGCACCTCAGCAGCACAAGCCAGGCTTTCGTCCTCCGAGCACTACACCAGCAGCGGCCACATGCTACAAGTGTGGTCGTCCAGGATACTTCGCGAGCAGTTGTCCGGAGAGGCAAGGCGGCGGAGTGGCACCACAATTTCCGGGGAGGAATCAACCCCGGAACCCTACTAATGCGCGGCGGGCAAACCCTAGGCCCGGCACTGTCCACCAGCTTGCCATAGAGGACGTGCCGGAGGGTGAGCCAATCCTTGCGGGTATGTTCCAACGCCACCAGCATCCCGCTATAGTACTATTTGATTCAGGTGCCACGCATAATTTTATTAGCCAAGCTTTCATTGCTAAACACAGCTTGCAAATACTACCCACCGATAGTCCATATTTAATTTGTTCACCGGGTGGGAAGATTTCAGCAAGCGTAATGGTTTCCAAAGCACCATTATGCTTAGCGGGTAGAGTGTACCCCACGTCCCTCATTATCTTAGAGGGACAGAAGGTCGATGTCATCCTAGGGATGTCGTGGTTAACCCGCCACAGCACTGTTTTAGACACTGTCCTTTGAGTCGTGCACTTAAACTCAGAAGTGCACGGGTCTCACTCTTTATTTCTGGACAGTCCAGAAATAAAACTTCCAAGTGTCTATCAAGCCACAACCATCAGATTGGAAGATATTCCAGTGGTCCGAGAGTTACCTGACGTATTCCCGGACGATTTACCGGGAATGCCGCCCGATAGAGAGGTGGAGTTCAAGATTGAACTTGCACCGGGAACCATGCCAATATCCAGAATGTCGTACAAGATGGCGCCCAAGGAGTTGGCTGAACTGAAGACTCAGCTCACGGACCTTCTGGAGAAGGGTTTTATTAGGCCGAGCTCCTCGCCATGGGGCTGTTCGGCATTATTTGTGAAGAAGAAGGATGAGACGTTACGGCTTTGCGTGGACTATCGTCCATTAAATGCCGTAACCATCAAGAACAAGTACCTGTTGCCACGGATTGACATGTTGTTTGATCAGTTGGTCGAAGCAAGGATCTTTTCCAAGATGGACTTAAGATCCGGGTACCATCGGATTAAGATAAGGACGGAGGACATTCCGAAGACAGTACCTGTGGGGGACCACCCCGTGGTTCACCCACTCCAGGAATCGCATAGGGTGGTGCCGTGCGATGCGGCACCCAACAGCACACACGAAAAGAATAAAGGATAACATACAAACTTTTATTTGATATAAAACGGTGGAAGTCTTTTTACAAAACCTATTCATACAGCAGAAGTAATATACATATAAGGCCTCTCATCCTAACTATGCAAAAGTGCAGCCGTCCAGCCCGGGGACGCTACACACTAGCAGCATGGAACCGGAGAATCACGGCGGCGTGCAGGGCTCCAGCTCGGCCGTGTACCCCGACGGGGGCATCGCCTCGTCCTCGGAACCTTCCTCATAACTCTTAATTGCACACAGCTCAAAATATTGCAACCGTGAGCACGATGGCTCAGCAAGTCTTAACCGTCAACCCTAGACATGGAACTCTACGTGCAAGGATGTGTACGATAGGAAAGGACTTTGCAATAAAGACACGCCTATAAGTTGATCCTTACTTTCAGTTTTATAGCAGCAGTTTACTGAGCCTTAGGCAGCCCTCACATCGGAAGTCCACAATCAAACAAGAAACGCTTTCCTCCGATGTGATGATGCCCAAAGTGAAATATAAACTTAATTAGCTCTATAACTACAGCAATCAAGGTATTCAAGACATTATAGATCAATACAGCATTTTCAGTTGGCTTATTTCACTTCTTACTACGTCACAGCGCAGTGAACAAGCGGGTACTGAAATAACCGCGAGGGACGGTGATTGCAATCAAGACACACCCGGATAACACGTTGCATACACCCACTTTCAGAAGCGTGATTCCACACCCCTTCCTACTCTGTTGTATGCAACAACCTTTCAAAGGCAACCCAAATGCCGAACCGGTCCATCCGTAACGGGTAGGAGGTCCCCGCGTGGAGCGTGACTGTGCCCACCGGCATATTTACACCTTGCTACCCTCAACCCACTCCTATTTACGGTTGGGTAAGCCTCGGCACCCAGGTCAACCAATTACATCGGTTTCCTGGTTCCCATATGCCAGTATGCATCCGGTACTGTTCGATACTTGTCCAGCAGGGCCGCACACGGACGGTCCTCAACCGACGCCAACAGGGCTACACACGTGAGACCTCTGCTCACTGCTTCCTATCCCCCCTGCTGGGTCTCATTTTCATAACTTAAGCAATTTTCTACCTCTTTTCATTCCGTGTAATAAGTACTATCTCGCGAGTAGCTTCCAACCACTCGACTTCTACCGAGATCCTAAACATTAGCATGGCAGTCTCTACTCGTCGAGTTTGTAAACTACCCAACCCTTTATAGGATTTAAAGAGGCTATGCAAGTGGGGTTTCAATCACCCTAACTCTAATGCATACATTTCAACCTAGACATAAGTGATACAAATGGAAAACTTTATAAAAGGTACTTAAGTGCAAACCGGGGCTTGCCTGGTTGCGAGTTAAAAGGAAAGTCAGCTTCCGGTGGCAGGACGTCCAAGGGCTCCGGCGTATCCTCAACTTCGGTCACTATCATGAAATGTAATAAAATACATGTATAAGTATTAAGGATTTATAAAATTTGGTCTTCTATTCATAGCTATTTCTATTTATAATCCTTAATTGGCTTTGGGATTTTTACATTGGATACTAGACTCTCTAAGGATGACTTGAGTCAAATTTGGAGACATGTCATTGCACAATGTAGTCATTAAAATTCCTACAAGTACAATGCTTCTCTGAATTTTGAGCCTAATTCAGGAGCTTTGACATAGCTAATGGTGGCAGATCTGATTAGGGTAAGTCTCCATGGTTCTAACAAAATTTGTTTCACCATTTTTGGAGCTACCATCAGAGAGAGATGAATTTTTGAAGTTGGATAGGAGTTCTGAAAAAACATCTGTTTAAATTTGAATTTCCAAATAAAGGCTGAACTTGGGAAGGCAGTTTAGCCTAGCAAATGATCTCCAATGAAGCCCAAATTTTTACTGGAGATCAGTAACTATGAGAACGATTTTCTGACCAAATTTGGGAATATTTCATAAAGAATTGCTCCGGTAATAAATCCCTAAAATATTTACTAAAAACAATTCTATAGAAATTCCTGGGCATTTTCATATCCTAAAATTGGTTTCTCTGTGAAGTACTCCTCATGAGGATTCCAACAAAATTGGTCTCACTCTTTTTGAAGTTTTCTACACAAAGTTATGGGCTTGCAAAGATCAGCTAATTTCTGGAATTATTTCTCTAATAGAAACTTCAAATAATTGGGCTGAGCCCACTGTTTTAATTCGGACCAGTCAGATTTTAGCAACACTGGGGGCTACGGGGTTATTCCCGCGCAGCCGCACTGGATCCAGCACCACAAACCGATCCTCGCGCGAACCCGGAGGCTGACCGGTGGGACCCGGCCCTCCTTCGTCTTCCTCGCGCTGCCCGCGCCTCCCGCGGCGGCGCACGCTGGCGAGGCTCGCCGGGACAGGGTTCCCGTGGTTTAAACTTCATCAAACTCGCCGCTCCCCCATTTTTATCCGCGCTGAACACTGTGGGAGGGTCGCCGGCGGCCGTGGCTCACCGGAAACCATCGCGCACCGGTGACAGCAAAGTTTTGAACTCCAGCGAGGTCGGGAACCCTTATTCCTCTATCATTCGATCGATTCTTGGGCTCTAGAGCATCAGTGAGTGATGTAGGAGTCCGTAAGGGTCCTGGCCACCGGTGAAACTGCCGGCAACCGAGGGCTCCACGGCGACCCGAGGTGCTTTTGCACCGGCGACTAAGAAAACAGCTAGGGCTCCCTCGTTTCTTGATGTTTTTGCTTGGTTCTTCGTCGAGGAGAGGCGCTAGGAAGTAGAGAAGCTTTGTGCAAGCTTACTCGAGGTCTAAAGGATCGTGCACCACGAATTTTTGGCTAGACCGTGCACTACGCGTCGGTGTACCGTTTGGGGAAACGGTGAAATTCTCGCCATCGGTCCTAGCAAACGCTAAACGACCTCCGGCTACACGACCAGGACATGTCCACGCACCTTTCTTGTATAGGAAGTCGGGGGAGAGGGTGGCCGGTTGCTGCTGTCGACGGAGAGCCGAAACGGCGAGGTCCGGGCACCTTGAAGCTTTGGCGCCAATCCGCGTTTCTCGAGCAGTTCGGACCGGCAAACCTCGAAGGAGCTTTGGCAAGGGCTAGAGCACGTCCAGGCGATGCTCTTTGCTGTGGAGCGCTCAAGCAATCGAGCTTGGAGGGCTGTGGTCGATCGGAGAGAGCTGAGCGGCGGTGTTCAGCGGAAATGAGACTGTCGCGGCACTGCACGAGCTGAGGAGGAGGAGAAGTAGTGCTGGGGTACATGGGCGGCCGCTCTTATCGCCCACGCGCGCGCGCCGACGTCGGCCAGCAAGAACCAGCTCGGTGGCTCGGTGAGGACGTCGGGTGGAGCGCTTTTCCGAGAGCTGTCGCGCCGCGATCAACCGGGAACAGAGAGAGAGAGGGAAAAACAGTCGGTTGTTTGCTTTAGGTGGCTGACAATTGGGCCCCACTTCCCCCTTTCTTTAGTAAAACTTTTCTGATATTTTTCCCTCCAGCAACTCAACATTAAAAGCTTTACTTCATCCCAAAGTTATGTTTGAATTTGCAGAATTCAAATGGTTTGAATTCTGGTGTAGAATTTGAATGGGTTTGATCATTTGAATTTGAAAAGGAGTTTGAATTCTCCACTTTGTATTGCCTCAAAAATATAACAAACCAGCTCCAAAATTTCCAATTTTTGGCATGGCTTCTCATTCAAAGGTGGAGAACACATTTGTGAAACCCAATTTTCAAATTGAGGGAATTGGTATTTGAAACTGAATTTGAAATTCAGATTAGAGGGCTTCTCCTTTTAATCCCAAACAAATATGAAAGCTCCTCCAAATGAGCTGAAATTCGGAAGGTTAAATATTTGGACTATGAAGATCCAAGCTGTGCATTCAGATCTCCATGTTTGGAAGTTTTTGGAAAGTCTAAACCCTCACTTTGGACTTACACCATTATAATTCAAAGTTTTAATTCCCCTCATTTTTCATAAGTGTATATGAGCTGAATTTTTCTTGCTACCACTTTTGGGGATTTTACAGTACCTACTCGGTAACCTCGTACATCTATATACCGACCACAAAAGACTCAAGTACATATTCACTCAGAAGGAGCTGAACATGAGGCAACGAAGATGGTTGGAACTGATAAAGGATTACGAAATAGAGATCCATTATCATCCGGGCAAGGCAAACGTAGTGGCAGATGCGCTGAGCCGCAAGTCACACGTCAACAATCTGACCATCACACCGTTGGAAGAGAGTGAACCACCACTACATGTGATTCCACACGGAGCCCTCTACAACCTAGCTTTGATCCCCACCATCCGTGAAGAGATAGCAGCAGCTCAGAAACATAACAAGGGCATGTCGCATTTGCGGAGACGTGTAGATAGTGGGGAGTTGAAATGTTTCCGGAAGGACGGAGACGGCGTCCTATGGTTCAAGGACCGGATCGTCGTACCCTGTAACCCGGAGTTATGGAAGAAAATTTTTGATGAGGCTCACTTATCAAAATTTTCTATTCACCCCGGCAGCAACAAAATGTATCAAGAACTCAGAAGCAAGTTTTGGTGGACACGGATGAAGCGGGAGATCGCGAAGTACGTGTCCGGGTGTGATACATGTCGAAGGGTGAAGGCAGATCATATGCGGAAACCGAGACTGCTACAACCACTGGGCGTTCCTGCCTGGAAATGGGAGGATGTGAGCATGGACTTCATCGTCGGTTTACCCACCACTTTTCAGAAGCATGATTCTGTGTGGGTGATCGTCGAACGGCTCACCAAAGTTGCCCATTTCATCCCGGTCAACACCAACTACAACGCCAAGAAGTACGCTGAACTGTACATCTCACGGATCCTATGGTTGTACGGCGTACCCCGTACCATCATATCGGATAGGGGCACTTTATTTGTGTCCCGTTTTTGGGAGCAGCTACACGCTGCCTTGGGGACGAAGCTGATCCGTAGTTCAGCGTACCACCCGCAAACGGATGGGCAAACCGAGCGGGTAAACCAAATCTTAGAAGAATTCTACGAGCTTGCGCTATCAACCACGGCAAGAATTGGGATGATCACTTGCCGTTAGCTGAGTTCTCGTACAACAATGGGTACCAAGCCAGCATAAAGATGGCGCCGTACGAGGCGCTATACGGAAGAAAATGCCGCACACCATTGAACTGGTGTGAGTCTGGCGAAAGGGTTACCTTCGGGATTGACCTTGTCAACAACGCGGAAGAAAAGGTTCGGCTGATTCAAGCGAACCTAAAAGCCACCCAAACCCGTCAGAAACAGTATGCGGACCGGAGAAGATGCCCATTACAATTCGAAGTGGGGGATCACGTATACCTACGTGTGTCTCCAATGAAGGGCGTAAACAGATTTGGGGTGAGAG
This sequence comes from Neostapfia colusana, assembly GCA_030760725.1. Lineage (NCBI taxonomy): Eukaryota > Viridiplantae > Streptophyta > Magnoliopsida > Poales > Poaceae > Neostapfia > Neostapfia colusana. The sequence goes on from JASWHV010000011.1 coordinate 28,561,702, forward strand.
GAAAGTTGGCACCCCGATTCATCGGTCCATTCCAGATTACCGAAAGATGTAGATCAGTAGCATACCGGCTGAAATTACCAGAAGCACTTTCCGGTGTGCACGACGTCTTTCACATTTCCCAGCTGAGGAAGTGTCTTAAGCTATCAACTACTGTTCAGCTGGAGGACATTGAAGAACTGCAACCGGATCTCACCTATCGAGAGGAACCGGTTCAGATCATTGACGAAAAGGCCCGAACCACACGCAACCGTACGTTGTGGTTCTACAAGGTTCTATGGAGTAATCACTCCGTGGACGAAGCGACATGGGAGAGCGAAGGATTTCTTTGCGCCAACTACCCTAACTTTCTCACGTCGCATATCCGGTAATTTTCCACCGTCCTCTCTCTCATTTTCACCTTATAATCTCGGGATGAGATTCTTTTAAGGGAGGAGGAATGTAAGGGCCTCAGTTTTTGACACATATTTGAAGTGTTCATCACCATACACACACACCTCATTTGAGGAAAGTTGATGAACACAAATGAAGAGCAAGTAACCACCATCAACATGCTCATTAGAGAACAAACTCACATATTGCAAAAGTGGTATTTCCCACATGTGATATAGAGGGGCTGGGCATATGAAAACTCCTACACATTGCTGAGGATGTCCATGCCAAGTTTCACCCAAACTCAAAACCTTTTTGAGGTCATTTTGGGTATAGCTAGAAAGAGGGCAGTTTGAAACCATATTCAAATTCAAACTGTTTTTATCCCAGGAATTCAAAAGTGGGAGGCAGATTCTTAGTCAGCACATTTTTGTGAACTCACCCATCAATTTTTACTCCATTTGGAGTTAATATTGATATGAGCTAAGTGGGGCAAATTCAAACTTTATTTGAATTTCAAACTCAACATGTGCTGAAATTCATTCAAACCAAACCCAATTTGAATTCTAATCAATTCATATGGCTCATGGGTGAATAATTTGAATCACCATGGGTATTTTGGGGCTCACTGTTTACAACAGTGATTAGGAGTGAATTTCAGAGGTTAAAACCCTGGGTGGGCCCCACATGTCAGCCACAGAGAGGATTCAACCGACTGAGACTTTTCTCACTCGAGTCGCCGAGCCGCCGCTGCGATCGCCACCGAGGGGAGCCGCCGCGCCAGAAGCTGCTTGGTCACGAGCGGGCATGAGGCGGTTCAGAACCTTCTTAAGGCGTTCCCCCCCCTCCTCGGCCGAAGCTATCGCCGTTTCTTCCCCGGCAAGAACACAACGCCGGCAAAGTCCTTCCGCCACTTGGAACCGATCGGGAGCGCCGATCACAACCTTCACGTCCCCTCCAGAGCTACGGCAAGGTACTAGGAACCTTCCTCCTTCTTCCCCGTGGCTAGAATTCAGCTGAAACCGATCGATCTCGGCTATACCGAGAGCTTAATTCACTGACCTAACGCCGCCGCACTTCGGGCTCCCGTGGACAGCCCAACCAGGGCATTGTCACGCCCGAGCCAAGGCACCCTTGGACGCGCTGGTGACCGATGCTGCTCACCCCCGAGCCACAGCCCGAGTGTTTGCTCACCGGCGGCGAATTTCCAGTTTTCCCCTTTCTGGGTACAGAACGACCTTCGGGTGCGGTTCTGTCAAATTCTTACCCTAGGAAGGATTAGAGGACCACAATCCGCTCTCACATAAACTAGACACGGTAGCGCACAAGTTGCCCTCACAACTTTTGATCTAAGAACCTCTGCAACCGGCGTATTCCGAAGTTTACCGACGGCGGAATATGCGGGAGGCATCGGGCGCACGGTGAGGACCTACTTCGGGCCTCCCCCGAGCTGCCTCAAGCTCATGTCGACCTTCCCTGAGGTCCACTGATGCTTCCTGACCGGTTACTCGAGTAGTTGAGGTGCTAGGGAAGTCAGCCGACACGGCCGAAGTCTTTCCGAGGCGGCGGCTCGTCGCCGACCATGCACCGGCCATTGTCATGACGAGCTGACCCCAGAATCCTGTTCCCCGAGTGAAAGTAGGCAGGGGCGGCCAAGATCGTGAAGTTTGAAGCTCCACAGAAGCTGCCGGCGAGCTCTCCGGCGAGGTTCCCCGGCAGCAGAGCGCGGGGCGGCGAGAGGTTGACGAAAGGGTGGACCCCAGCTGTCAGCGGGAGATATTTTAAATCGGGATTGGGCTGCGGCTGGGATCGGGTGTGCGGGCGCGCCAAAAACCCTTTGGGCCTCAGTGTGCTGTCGCCTCTGCGCCTAACACGTGTCCCCGCGGGCCCCGGCAGATTTAAACTTTTCCCCGAATTTTTAGATTTCATTCAAACTTCAAATCCTCATAACTTTGGCTAGAAAGCTCCAAATCGAGTGAACCAAATTTTGTTGGATTCAGCTCTCCGAGTACTTTCCAGCAAAACCAGTTTCACTTCATGAAAACCTTTAATTCTCCAGAATTAATTCCTCAAAGTTTAAACTGTTTGGAATTTTAACTGGAGAATCCTTTGGAGAAAAATTCTTAAATTTTACTGGGATGTTCACCAAAATATCCTTGAACTACCATAAAAATGTCAGATCCAATTGAGCTCATTTGATCCACCTAATGGTGTGATTAGTGAAACTATTCCAGAGAAAATAGAAAAATGTTCAGAAACATTTTCAGGATTTTCTCTGAAATTGTTTAGCTCATATCTTTAGTTAGGAACCCTCAAATTAAGTGAGACCAATTCCATTAGAACCCTCTGAAAATCTAGTTTCCAGAAAGTCATGGTTTGTTCCATGAAAATCCTAGAACACCCTAAGAGTTCCCATTTAAGGTCAAGTACATAATTAATTGTGGAGGGCTCAAATGAGCTTTGCTGCAACTAAAACTTGACCAAGTCTCTATTTAGGTTGTAACCAAGCTACAGTAAAAGTTTCACAGTCATAGAGTCTGTTTAGTGGGACTTATAAGCTTCATAAGTTCAAACTTAATACAAATGCATTTAAATTGATACATGTACTTCTTCTATCATGTAGTCGCTAAGGTCGAGGAGGAACCCAAAGTCCTAGACTTCGTTACTCCGGAGGAACAGCTAGCCTACGTCCAAGAGCAGCAAGGCAAGCTCCGGTTTGCATTAACCGTTTTACAAATTTTTACTGTTTTGAGCCCTTCCTTGAGTATTATGATTCCTTGCATTAGAGTCTTGTTTGGAAACCCAATTGCATAGCCAAGAAAACCATGGGTTGGGTTTAGGATTGAAAACCCCGTTAGCCACTGCATTGCTAAGATAGAGTAGGATTCGGTACAAGTCGAGTAGTTGGAACTACTCGCGAGCATAGGCTAGAGGCACTCGACTCGGGTAGAGATAGCACATGATACACATGGCAAGAAAAATGAGACCAAGCGGAGAGTAAGGGCAGCAGGACTTTGGGGCCTGTGTGTTATAGCTCCGCTTGTGTCGATTGAGGACCAGGCCGTGTGCGGGCCTGTTGAAGAAGCTAGAACAGTACCGAAGACCTACCGGCTATATGGGAACCGGGAAACTGATGTAACTCAGGTAGCTGGGTATTGAGGCATTGCCCGTCGTTCAGAGGGTAGGTTGAGAGCTTGAGGTTTAAATCGGCTGGCGGCACTGAGATGCGCGTGCAGAGACCTCTTGCTCGGGACGATAGGACCGGTTCAATATTTGGCTGACGGGCGAAAGGTGGTTGCGTACGGCGTCCGTGATGGTTGTTGTAGGCAACATCGAGTACGAGCGTACGTGACGGGTTATTCGGGTAACCCTACAGGTGTAAATCGATTATAATCGCCGTCCCTCGCGGTCAGTGAGTACCACTTGTTCACTGTACCGTGACGTAGAAAGAACAGGCTAGTTGTATGTTAAAATGTTGCTGATTGAAAGATGGACTTGATTGCTAATGATTTTCTGTAGTTTAGAGCTAACTAAAGTTCTTTTCAACTTTGGGCAAAGTACATTAGAGAAATGCATTTCTTGTTTGATTGCGGCTCTCTCATGTGCCTTAGCGTAAGGTTCTCCACAACCTGTTGCTAAAACGTGAAAGTAAGGTTCTACTATTTAGGCGAGTCCTTGCAAATGATTTTTACCTCATGTAACCCATCACCCTCATGTAGAAGTTCCATGTTTAGGTGAGACGGATCAGACTTGCTGAGCCTTCGTGCTCACTGCTTATGTTTGAAGCTTTTGCAAGGTTCTACGAGGAAGGGACTCCCGAAGAGGAGACGGAACCCCAGGAGGGGAATCCCGTCGAGTGGGAGTCGTGCACGCCGCAGAGTTAGTGTGCGTGTGTGCTAGCAAGGACACGTTCAAGGGCTGAACGTGAACTTGATGCGTAGTCTACGCCCATGAGTGTAGACTGAACTTATTTTGATGTGAACATGTTCATAAACCACTTTATGTAATATAAACTTCGCTTCCGTTTTGTACCTTTGACGTGTGTTATCCGGTGCTGTGCAACGCAGCACCCCTTAGCATGATCCTGGCTCGACAAGACCGTGGGGTCGTGTCATTATTTCAGCAGAAGACATCGCTGCGGATCCAAATAAAATTGATTAAGTGCTGAATTGGAAATCTCCAACATCTTTTCATGAAGTGAGGAGTTTCCTAGGTTTAGCAGGTTATTACCAGAGATTCATTCCAAATTTCTCCAAAGTTGCTAAACCTATGACGGAGCTGTTGAAGAAAATCACCAAGTATGATTAGAGCCAATCATGTGAGCAAGCTTTTCAAATGTTAGTGAAGCATCTCACTACAGCTCCAGTTTTGGCCCAGCCGGACACAACAAAAATCGTTTGATGTTTATTGTGATGCATCCGGCATTGGTCTTGGTTGTGTGCTTATGCAAGAAGGGCGCGTGGTCGCGTATGGATCCCGACAACTACGGGGTCATGAGTAGAATTACCCGACGCGCGACCTTGAACTTGCTGCAGTGGTCCTTGCTTTGAAAATGTGGATACATTATATGCTAGGCAATCTAGTACATCTCTACACTGACCACAAAAGCTTAAAGTACATCTTCAGACAAAAAGAACTGAACATGAGGCAGCGAAGATGGTTAGAATTAATCAAAATTATGAACTTGAGATTCATTACCATCTGGGCAAAGCAAATGTGGTTGCCGATGCACTAAGTCGGAAAGCCCACATTCACCATTTAGCCATGGCTGCAAATGAAGAAGAACCAAGCCTACGCTTAGTTCCCTACGGATCGTTGTTCAATCTCACTCTCCTTCCTACAATCCGACATGAGATTGTAGAGGCTCAGAAGATATACAGAGGTATGTCTCACCTACGGAGGAGAGTGGACAGCGGTGAATTGAAAATGTTCCACAAGGATGAAGAGGGTACACTCTGGTTTAACAACCGCATAGTTGTACCCCGGGGTATGAAATTGCAGAGGAGAATATTGGATGAAGCTCTTTATTATCCAAATACTCTATTCATCCTGGAAGTAATAAGATGTGCCAGGATTTAAAGTATAAATTTTGATGGACAAGGATGAAAAGAGAAGTTGCAAAATGTGTATCCGAATGTGATACGTGTCAGCGGGTTAAAGCCGACCATATGCGAAAAGCCGGACCACTTGAACCGCTAAAAATTCCAGCATGGAAGTGGGAAGACATAAGTATGGACTTCATCGTCGGATTACCAATGACAAGCAACAAGTATGATTCTATTTGGGTAATCATCGATCGCTTGACCAAGACAGCCCATTTTATTCTAGTCCATACCAAATATGTGGCAAAGAAATACGCAGAGTTGTTCATCTCGAGAATCATGTGTTTACACGGGGTTCCCCGCACCATCATCTCTGACCGTGGTGCATTATTCGTATCTAGATCTTGGGAGCAACTGCATGCTTCACTGGGAACCAAGCTAATTCGTAGTTCAGCATATCATCCGCAAACTGATGGTCAAACCGAAAGAGTAAATCAGATTCTGTAGGATATGCTAAGGGAATGTGTCATCAATCGTGGGAAGATTTGGTATAATCACCTACCGCTAGCAGAATTCTCATATAATAACGGTTATAAATGCAGCATCAAGATGGCGCCGTATGAAGCTCTTTATGGTCAGAACGAGTGAGTGGTCTACGGAATTGCTCTTGTGACTGAAGCCGAAGAACGAGTGCGAATGATTCAAGCCAACTCAAAGGCTGCTCAATCTCGGCAGAAAAGCTATGCCGATAAAAGACGTCAACTTTTCCACTTCGACATAGGAGACCACATTTATCTTCGTGTTTGTCTGATGAAAGGGATTCATCGTTAAGGAGTGAAGGGAAAACTTGCTCCGCGGTTCATCGGGCAGTTTGCCATCATCGAAATATGGGGATCCGTAGCTTATCCTCTGGAGTTACCGACAACACTTTCTGGGATTCACAATGTTTTCCACGTCTCTCAGCTGCGGAAATGTCTTAAGTACCCAGCTGAAGTTCGCATGGAGGACATCGAAGATCTCCAACCGGATCTCACTTATTTTGAGTATCCGACCCAAATTATCGACGAGAAGACTCGCGCCACAAGAAATCAGATATTGCGATTTTACAAAGTCTTGTCGAGCAACCACACCGCTGATGAAGCAACATGAGAAAGTGAGGATTTTCCCCGTTCAAATTTTCCCGACTTGTTATTGCCATATGTCCAATAGTCTTTCTCCCTTCCTATTGCTTTTTGTAACCTCGGGACGAGATTCTTTTAAGGGGCGAGGAATATAACAGTCCTAACTTTTGTAAAGTTATATTTCCAATTATGAAGCAAAGTTAAGGAGAAGAAAGACTAAGTATGTGTCATATAAAATGATAAACACACAATGGACATGTGAGGGAGTTAAAAAATTTCTTTAACTCATGCTAGCTTAACACTTGTTAACATGAGGAGTGGATTTCAATACATGATTTAAACTCATGAGAACATCCACTATGAAGAGAGTGGGGCAATTTAAATATAAATTAAGTTCTTTTAAAAAGAATTCATGTTCAAATGATACAAATGCATACAAGTGATTTAACCAATGAATTTCACATGTATCAAAGAGCTTCTACTTCAAATTTGGGTATTTTTGCAGCTCATCTACTTTTTATTCAAAGGAATAATTGAGAGCACATTTAAATTGAAATTTAAATTTGAAATCTGAACCAAACATGGTCAATTTTAAAATCTGATTGCATAATTGAGTTCCCCATATTATTTTTCGCCTACACTAAACTTTTGGTGATTTTTGGACAAAGCATGTGTGGGAATCTCAAAGCACAGAGAAAGAAAGAAAATGAGGGGGTGGACCCCATCTGTCAACTACACCACACGGCAAACCGACTCTGTTTTCCTCTCGAGCGCTTGACAGCATGCCGGCAGAACCCACTCCCGATGAATTCCGACGCCAGCTCCTACTGGCCAGGTCTTTTGCTCGATTCCTATCATTCACGCACGAGCACAACCGAAGTTTGCTTCCTCTCCCTCGCTCTCTCGGTTTCTCTCCCGCGAAAACACATCGGCGGCCGTGCTCTCTGTTTTCCCGATTGCATACAGCCACCCTAGCTCGGATGATCGAGCTCCCCGCACACAAAAGCAGCGCATACATGTGCTCTAGCCGTCTACCCATTCCACTCCCGGTTACGTGCTCATTTGCGCGCGGGAATTCAAAGTTTGTAGCCATGCCCGAGTTGAACACCGGTGAGAAGTTTCGGCTCCCTTGGGCAGCCTGAACCAATAGGAATCACGCTTGAGTAAGCCAACCCATCGGTGCACCGGCAACTCGAGCTGCTTCTCCCCAAAGCTCATCCCTATCCGTGGATCATCGTGCGGGAATTTGCCATTTTTCTCCCCCGCGGTGCGACACGACCTCGTGGTAGGGATTCAGAAAATTCGCACTCAATTCTTGTTGTTAGTGCTTCAAACTCCGCACACGAGCTCATAACTAGCTAGCAATCGTCATCCATCGAAACTAGGCCGAAAATCGAGTGTAGATAGAGAATTCTGAATTTTCCCCGAGAACAAACCTTCGGACCCCGTTGGTCGCACGATGATGATGTGGCTAGTGAGCTCCCCGGTCATGTTGGCATCCAATTCTAGACTCCCCGTGATTCCCTGGTGCTTCCCGATGGCGCCGGAACCCTAAATGCCACTGTCACCGTTGCGCATGGTGTTCTGGCCATCGCCGGCGCCGGCAGCCCTCTAGCTGTGTTCAGCAGCCGGAAATAGGGTGAGGCGGCGAGTTTTGGCCCGGGAGGCGGCCGGGAACTCGGTTCCTTCGACCCTCACAGGAGTGCGCCGCCTCCCGAGCCTCTGGTGCGAGGTGGAAGATGACTGTGGCGTGGGGCCCACTGTCAGCCGTTTAAATTTTTCCTTTTCTGTTCAGATTTCCATCAAACTTCAAATGGCCATAACTTTGTGTAGAGATGTCAAAAAATTCACAAATAAATTTTTTGGATTCCTCTCAGTGAGTAATATCCAGTGATGTATCCTAATATTTATGAAAGTTCCTGGATTTGGCTTATTAATTCCTTTAATAAAATTTTTAGGGAATTAATTCCAGGAGTTCTGTTATTTTGAAAATCCCAATTTGGGGAAGAGCCTTCCTCCGAATATAATTGAACTCCAGTAAAAATTTCAGAGGCATTGGACCCCATTTGCTATGCCAAAAGGTGTTTCAATCCTTTGTCTCTGAAAAATAGGAAAAAGAACAGAAACTTTTTCAGAGATTTCCCTTATCTTGTCAATTCCATATCTCCATGTAGGAAACTCCAAAAATTGTAAAACCAATTCCTATAGACTCAGGACATTGTGTACTTCACAGAAAGTCCACTTTTCAGCATAAGATAGCTCAAGAACTAGGAGGTAAAGGCAGAATAGTTAAAATAACATAAGGAATTGTTGTGACCCCATTGAGCTATTCCTTGATCTCAAATTTTGCACGCTGCCTACATGCCATCCCTTTGAAGCTGTGGTTAAATTTTCAGCTTCATTGGACCCCTTGAACTTGAGCTATCATTCTTTAGGGCTAGGTGTTCATATAAAGTCTTAATCACATGGTACTTAATATTACTTTATTTTCACCTAGCATTTGCTTCTCTATTGTAGTAGATCCAACAACAGAAACTTTGCTGTTGTTTTCCCCTCTCAATCGTAGCTAACTTGTACAACATAATTCAAGCATTTTCTGAATTACTTTTGAATATATGTGCATTGCATTTAAATAGCTTACGTGACGTCGACGCTCGACGAGGAAGTTCAACTTAGAGGCTAGGATCTCCATCTCGTGACAGATTTGGCGGATTCTCCGGAGGAAGACTGACTTTCGAGATTCACTAACAAAACCATTGAGCAAGGCAAGCCCCAGTATTTCTATGTTAGGGTGTCATGTGAAAGATTGCTGCATACAACGTAATAAAGAACTCTCGAGTAAGTCTTTCAAGGCGGGTGTATGTGTCGTGTATTCCGGGTTGTCATTGATTTGAATCACCGTTGCTCGCGGTTAAGGATTGAGCATACTTACCCATTGCGTTGTGACATAGTAAGTAAGAGGAATTAAGGCTTAAGAATATGGATCTTTGTTGAATTCAATTGTATTGAAACCTTGGATGTATTAGAGATAGTGCAAACTAAATTTCCGTTCCAACTTAGGCTAGCAACATCGGGATAAGTGTTTCTTTTTTTATTGTGGACTTCCGGTGTTGTGATGCATGAGGACCATTAAAATGGCTGCTATAATAACCTGAATATAAGGATCAATGATTAGCCAAGCTTTATTATGCAAGATCGATTTCCTATCTTCTTACAACTCCTGCATGTAGAGTTACATGTTAAGGAATGTCGATTAAGTCTTGCTAAGCCTTAGTGCTCATGGTTGCTTTCGTAGTTATTTTTGTAGGTAGCATAATGCATGCTATGAAGACAGTTGTTCAATGAGACATCGGACCTCACGGTTCGTATAACTCACCAATAACCTAGCCACTGCCTTACTTCTTGTGAAGCTAGTAGTAAGCGTCCACGGGCTAGACGACTTCTCTTCGGCGTAGTTAGGGCCGGGAGTATGTATCTAGTTTTATTTTCTGCTATGTATGTACAGTTTTATAGATTAAGTTGTAAAAGACTTTATCTTGAGAAATAAAGTATTTCATATATTCTTATTGTCTTTTTCATGTATGCTGTTGGGTGTCTCATCACACGACACCACCCAATGCGATTCTTGTAGTGTGGACCCGGAGGGGTTCCCCACAGTCGGCTGACCACGCCTCTGCCTCGACCTCAGCCTCTGACTCTAACTCTGAGTCATCCTGCAATATTATAATATTTTAAAAATATAAATATATTAATTAATAATATAGTAGAATACGATTGGTAAGTCAAATTACCTCGGTCCGCTAAAAGGCGACAGGTCCGCCTGCCAGCTCTTAGGGCACGTGTCTCAACAACTATGACCGTCTGCTCTCTCCAGAGCTACTACCCTGAAAAAGGGTGTCCACCACGTCCCGTGTGCGAGCCATCATGCTCGCATTGATGAGAAACCTCTTCACGGTCCTCTTGATCCTCTTACCCTTGTTCGACGATATCATATTTCAACGATGTATTGATAAGTACAATTATTATAAGAAATACAACATGAAACAATAAATGAAGAAAATATTACTTGTATTCATTTATAAAATTCATCAGAATCGCGCTCATTTACTCTACTCCTTAAACCAGATCATCGAACTGTTTTAGTGACTGGTTTTCTTTTGTGCTTCGCACGAGTCTGTACATCATTGGCGTCTCCAACTAAGTCATCGAGCTCTTGACCAAGCTCAATGACAAAATGAGGCTGGCAGATGTTCTTCTTGGTCAACTTCATCAAACTTACCAACGCACGTCGGGGTATCATGGTACCCAACAGCGTCGGGGGTATGTAACTGTTCACGAGGATTGACCTTGTGTACGACCCACCAAGCACTCATCTTCTCGCATGGATAAGTTAGATAATACGCTTGCTCAACTTGGTCTACAAGGACAAAAGAGTCTACCCTCGTAGCCTTTTATTTTGTTTCACTTCAACCATACCAAATTGGTTTTCACGGGTTCCATGATGGTTATCAAACCAGTCACAATCAAAGAAAACTACTTTAAGTTCATTATTACCGGCAAAGTTGAATTCGAGGATTTTGTTAATGATCTCTTAGTAATTAGTTTCCCGTCCTTCAACATCGATTGCTCTCGTCACAACTCCTGTATTAGTCGTTGCCGCAAGAGGACGAAGAGCTTCATATAGAGTCAAACGAAATCGGAATCCATTGACGTCGTACCAACCGTAGATTCTAACTTTCAGTATTCCGTAAGGTAGTTGTCGCAAGTCTTGATGGACGTCAGCATCTTTTACACATTGTCTAGAATATAAACTTATAAGAATAGTTTTTACATACTACTTTATTATTTAAGATAGAGAAATAATAAGAAAATGTTACTTGATCTTGGAACCAAGATAGAAAACTAGACCCTCCATTAATTTCATCTCGTCGGATCGTTACCACCTGCTTGCTCGTAGGTTGATGTCTAAGTGTCCAATTTTGCTTATGAAACTCACTATCTGAAAAACAAGAATATTAGCATTGAGGTATAGAAAAGAGTGCTACGTAGCATAGATGTAGAACAAATACTTACTTAAAATATTTGTCCATCCCATCTATATTAGCATACATGTACAACAAAGCAGCCTTCCTTTCTTCTACGGTACAATTGTAGCTTGTGCTACTACCAACAGGGTGCCCCTAGTCACAAAAATTGATAGGTCACTAAAGGAAAGTCTTCATACACATTGTACCGCATCGTTGAAGCTTTGACATTGTTTTTCTCTATAAAGTAAACACTTGAAAAGTATCCTACCTCCTTAAGAGTAAATGCTTTAGCGATACACCCTTCAACCTAACCTTATTGCCAACCATTGGTTTAAGATATCTTAGGGCTCTTTTAATGTGATACATCCACCTATATTGCACGGGGCCGCCCATTTAGCTTCATACGGTATATGGATATGTAGATGTTGCATGGGATTGAAAAACCCTGGGGGAAATATTTTTTCCATCTTACATAAAAGAACTGGTATCTTCTTCTCCAACTTCTCCATCATCTCTATCGTTATTTCTTTAGCACAGAGATGACTATAAAAATAGCTAAGCTCGGCTAACACTTTCCGAACTGCATTATCAAGATAACCCCAAAACATAACGGGTAGGATTCTTTCGATGATTATGTGATAATCATGACTCTTTAACCTAGTTGGTTTTACCATCCTGACAATAACGGCTCGTCCCAAGCTAGCAGCGTAACCATCGGGGAATTTCAACCCTTTCAACTAACTTAGAACTTCTTTATTCTGTTTAGATTTAAGACAGAAAGAAGCGTGTGACTTACCACCACTTTCAGAGTGCTCAAGCGTTGGATAATTACAATATTGTACCTCTCCGTGACCTATAAAAAATCCCGAGCGATCTTTATCTACGACAAGTTTCTCCAATATATTAGCAATTTCTGACCCACTGAAAAGCTTCGGCGGTCACTTCGCCACCATAGTGTTCTTTTTGAAAGCATTCTTCTGTTGTCTAAACACGTGATTCTAGAGCAACTAACGTCTATGACAACCAAAGTAGCAGATCTTGTCACCTAGAGTAAGACGAAAACAATCCATGTCGGAAGAACATATCGTACATGTCAAACATCCATGGATGCTCCAGCCAGCAAACATGCCTTATGCCGGGAAATCATGGACCTACCACCAGTACGCAGCTTGAAGGTTAAATTTTTGTTTCTTGTAACAGTTGTATGCTTCGACTCCTATCCACAACCGTTTCAACTCTTTGATTAGCGGTTGCAACATCACCATCAGGCGTGGACCAGGATGATCCGGTCCAGTTAGAATGAGACAACGGAGCATGAACTATGTAGGATCGAAGAGCACGTGAAAAGCTACCAGAGGGGGTGGATGGTAGATTAAAACTTTTTGTGCGGAAACTACAAAAAACTCTTAGTAGAAAATCGATCTGATAAAGAAACTATGTGTGCGACTGTTTTTGACATGTTCAAACGTGACTAAACTAGTGGATATTTTAGAGAATCAGGTCACGAAGCCACTGCAACAAGAATCACGTGCAAACACTAAGTAGAACTTGAGTTATGATCAAAAGACTAAACGAAGCTCCTCTAAACTACGAATTTTATTGATCAAAACTTAAGATAAGCAGCCACAAGTCGTGCTCTCCATGAGCCTTGGTCTCCCTTGCTTATATAACCAGCCCTAAGGCTAACAATTCAAACTAGGACTCCTACTCCTACATGGATTCAAACTCTAACTTTCCAAAACTGCTCAAGACTCTCCTATACGCAGATAGAATCGATCTTAAGACTTCCAAACACCTTAGAAACATCCCAAACATTCCTAAAACACCTCTACTTTGTGCCTAACACGAAATCCTATTATAACCAACTCGAAACTTTCCATAAACGATCCGTAACCGCCTCAGCCGCAGCCCAAGCGCAAAATCCAACCGGTTGAACCTTTTCAACCATATCTTCACTTCCATATCTCTTCACCACGCCTTGGAACAATTTATCCACGTCCATGCACCCCTTGCATACGTGCAAATACTTTCCAAAATGTTCACAACACCTTCATATGCATTGTTCTTGACCCAAACATGTTGCATGACCTCCCGATCAGCTCAACAACAATTCCTCACAAACTTGGTTATTGAACCTCATGTTGTCCCTAAGACTAGTTCAAAGATCTCTATCACCAGCCGTGTCTTGACCTCAAGCAACACCTGCACATGAACAAACATCCACATTTTTTCAAGCATAAATCCGTGACTTGACTCACATTAATCCGAAAACCACAACACCTTACATGAGCATCTCACATAAGCATGTTGCAAACCATAGAAATGTATTAACCCTCATAATCAGCCATAAAACATCAGAAACTTAGTAAGAGAATACTAAGAAAACATTCCATAAGCCAAGAAGCAAGTTCAGAACATTGCAAGTTAAAAATAGAGTGTCTGAAAATTAAACACTATGAAAACAGCTGCTCTGCAGTGTCAGTTACTCCTGAAAAGCAATGAGAAAGTTCGGACAATCCGAAGCGGGTATTTCGGCAATATTCAAAACTTTGAAGGTAAATCCTCACTTTTAGTCTAATTGCCAATGTATTTAACACACATAGATCTCACAAACTCATATTTCATATAAAGAGCGGGTGGTAGGTTGTCGGAATAGCAAAAATGGGCCAACATGAGTAAGGTGTTGCATTTGTATTGAAAGGTGAGAAGACATCTGTCGCTAACCCGATGCGAACATTTCTCGCATCACTAGCAAAGTATTTATACTTAATTGCCATAAGTCATGTCATGAAAGAAATAAGGGTCCTTTTGTGTGCTCATATAGCGGCTCTTCTGAGGCTCTGAGAAGATTGAAGAATGCTTCAACCTATGTTGTAGCAGAATCTTCATTAATGTCTGGTTGTATATATTAAAACATATCGTCCATCCTATCAACCCCCATGTTATAAACATCCTCTTCCTCTTCTTCTATGGGTTTAGGTGTTGATTCGCCGTGAATGACCCACACCTTATAATGTGGCACGAAACTGTATCGGCATAAGTCTATTGAAAGTGTTTTCTTGTCCAAACATCTCATATTCTGGCATCTGCTATATGGACACCACACCTTATTTATCTTGGCTAACGAAAAAGCACGGTCCACAAAAGTCATAGTCCTGGTCACTCACTCATCTGAGTGACTTCCATTCTTATTCCAACCAGTATACATCCAAATACAGTCTTCACCAATATTTGAGACTACAAATCAAATGCAGAAACATCAGCTATTACGCGTCTAGATCTCTATTATGGAGGATGTGTCATAAACCCATGCATGAGTGACCGAGAGAGCTTGCTTACAACAAGACGCGGGCTCCGGATCCTGATGAAATTTCAGCAGCGTAACCCTGCAGTTCTCCAACAGCACGCCGAAAATGGTGCAGCAGAGAACATTAGGGTTATACAACCAAAACTTCAATCAGATCTGTATCTATCGCGTCTCTCCATAAGCAAGCTCTCTTAGTTACTATGAAGTTGTCCAAAAAAGGGACGATTCCAAACCTACACATGTCACATGTGTAGCGCAAGTGACACGTGCCGGTGCAAAACGGATGACACATAGGTTACGTTACTCATTTTTTATTCATTCAATACCATCGTAAAAAAGCATATTTATGCCGGTTTTCATGTGTTCCAATGAGAGACAGAGTTAAGAAATAGAGAAAAAGAGGGAAAGGTTAGGGGATGGCCAGTGTATGTCTCATGTATACCGCCGTCTTCCAACAGGAGATTCGCGTCCACACCGGCACCGTTCGCCTCCAAGCCTAGCTCGACGGATGTCCTACTAATAATTATCGTACTACATGATCTCACGACGGTATATATAGCTAACAGTCATAATAATTAACAATCAATTTTCTAATAAATCAGTTACTCAATCAATTAAACGACTAACTAATCATCTAAATTAAGCTACTAAATAAACAACTAAATTATAAAAGAAGTAATTAACAACTACTCATAATTATAAAATAGATTACTAAATCAAGTTACTAATAATTAACAAAAATAATGAAGTAATGAAAAAACTAAACTAAATAACTAAATAAATAAACAAAAAACTCAACTAATTAACAATAAAGTAACTACACAATAAACTACTTATTTTACTTAATTTACTGACTTACTATTTTAGTTGCTAACTAAATAATCAACTAAATATACAAAAAATATAAATAATTAACAATAAAAGTACCTACATAATAAAGTACTTAATTTGCTATGTATTTAATATCTTAAACATAACTACTTAATCAACTACACAAATTTTTAATCTAAGACAAGCACTAATTAACAAAAACTTACTTGGCAGTGGACGGCGGTGGCGTGGTGGCCGGCTGCGGCGGAGGCGGCTGGATCGGGGGCGACCGGCTCTAGGGCGGGCAGCGGCGGCGGTGCCGCGGGCAGGCGGAGGGGGCGTCGCGGCCTCAGGGGCAGCCTGCTCGGGGGCGGTCGGCTTGGGGGCGGGGTCAACTCGGCGGTGGCGGCCTGCGAGCGGGCGACGGGGGCGGCGCGAGCGTCCGGCGGCGGCGGCGGGGTGAGGAGGCGCGGGCGTGGGTAGGTGGGCCGTGAGGCAGCCTCATGTGAAGAGGTATAAGGGGCTTATTTACGATGGCCCGTGGCCAGGCCGTCGTAAATAGCTTATTTACGACGGCCGAGCAAGGGCCGTTGTAAATAAGCTTTTTTTACGACGAGCAAACTTGGTCATAAATAAGCTTATTTAAGACAGCCAACCCTAGAACCATCGTAAATAACTCTAGCCATCATAAATGGCCGCTTTTCTTGTAGTGTATGTTTGCTTTAGTGGTCTCATGCAGTTTTAACATCTGTTCAGCACATTACTTAGCATCAAAATTTAGTTTTCAGAAGATGGTAAAGGCAGTAAATAAATAGGAGCATGAGGCAACAATCCATAAACAACCTGAAATAGGCACATCTTTGTAGTAGAATGCAGTGATTATAAGCGAATTCAATATGAGGCAAGTATTCTTCGCGCATCTTAATGATCTTATTTAAAACAGTTGTTAACATAGTGGACAATGTTCTATTCACAACTTCATTATGACCATCTGTTTGAGGGTGACAAGTAGTAGGAAATAAAAGCTTAGTCCCTAATTTACCGCTCCTCCTACAGTCCCGTCGCCGCTCCCCGACCTGGACGCCGCCCTGACCCTCGGATGCCGCCCCACCCCCCCCCCCCCCCCGGCCACAGCCCCGACCCCCGGCCGCCGCCCCGAACGCCTGCGGCCTGCGGTCCTTCCCCGACCCCCGACTCCCTCGCCCCCAGTAGGCTGAAGCTGAACTGATTAATTGATAATTGGTGTGCTGTTGTGATGTATAGGCTTAGTCTCAATCAATTTTGACCTCTATTTTGGGATGGATCAATCGGTTGAGAGCCAACACAATTATGTGCAGCAGCATCAAACTGAGGGTCCATCAAATGAATATGATCCATCTAAGGATCCAAAGAGGAAGGCAAACTCCAAAGATTCGGGGTGGAAATATGGGTTTTGGCCGGGTTTAACAAACAAATATTTGGTGCAATGTTGTCTTTGTGGGAAGCAAGTGCACTCCGGCATAAAGAGGTTAAAGCAACATCTAGCCGCTGGTTTTGGGGATGTTGAGAAGTGTCCAAAAACCACCACGACAATAATAAGAGATGCAAGAATATATCAAGAAGAGTGCAAGGTCCATGAAAATTATTTTAGATGATGATGAGGAGGATGTGGAAGAAAGGGATGACGTTGAGGTTCGAAAGGGTACTCGAGATGCATCATCTCGATCTTCCTCTTGTCACTCTTCAGTTCCTAGCTCCGGGACAGTGGATAAGAGAAAGCAAGCTGCTCTTTGCTTCAAATCTGTGGCTAAAGATAAAGAGGTGAAGTCGTTTTCATCCATGATAAAGAAGACACCAGAAGAGGTGGTAGAAGAAAGACACTCAAAACAACCATCTCAAACTTCTATAGAGCGATGCATGAGGAAAAAAGAAGAAAGCGATGCATGAGGAAAAAAGAAGAATGGGAGACCACACATGAGCATGTCTCAGATTTTTTCTATGAGTGTGGCATACTCTTTAACGCGGTAAATGCTATGAGCTTTGAAATTATGTTGGAGTTTGTGGGACAATTTGGTCATGGATACAAGCCTCCTATACACCAATTAAAGGTGCCACTACTTGCTAAGGCAAAAGCTAATATTGAGACTCGTGTCATGAAGCTTCAAGTTGAATGGAAAAAATACGATTGCACGATAATGTGTGATGGATGGACTGACATGAGGAGACAATTGATTAATTTTCTTGTTATCTGTCCAGAAGGTACATGCTTCATGGAATCTATAGATGTCTCTTCTCAAATTACCAATGCAAAAATGCTAGCAGCTTTGTTAGAGCAGAAGATTGTGGAGGTGGGTGTGAATAATGTGGTTCAAATAGTAACCGATAATGGTTCAAACTTCAAGGCAGCATGTAAAATCATTACGGAGAAATATCCTACTATCTTCTAGACCCCTTGTGTTGCACATTGCTTGAATTTGATGCTGCAAGACATTGGTAACAACATAGCACCATTCAAGAAGGCTATCAATCAAGCCAAACTTGTCACAAGCTTCATATATAGACACGGGAGGATTCTAGATGCTGCGAGGCAAAATACAGGAGGAAGAGATTTGGTGAGACTCACAGCCACTAGGTTTGCCACTTATTTCCTCACTTTGCACTGTTTGTACAAGTTGAAGGATGCTTTGAGACAGCTATTTGTGAGCGAAGATTGGAGTAGATGCAAATTGTCTTCGACGAAGGCAGGAAAAAGGTTTGTGATTGTTTGCTTCCGTTATAATTCTGGAATACAGTGGAGGATTGTATAAGAGCATCACAACATTTGCTAGTTGCATTGAGGATTGCTGATGGGGATGAGATCCCAGCCATGCCAGAGATTGTTGCAGCTATAGATCTTGCTAGAAACAAGATAAGTACCACTCTTGCAGGCAAACCTGCTTTGCCTAAGAGAATAATGGACATTGTTGAGAAGAGATGGGTCCATCAAATGGAGAAAAAATTATATGGGGCTGCATTGTTTCTTAATCCAAACAAGTTCTTTGACATAATAGATAATGATGTTGAGCATGCTTCTAGACTCCGAATTCATAGAGTTTAATATGGTATATGCCCTCTAAGGCTCTAACATGGATATGATTACAGTGGATTGATTGGATGCTTTTAGTGGCCTTAATAGGGAGCTCCAAAATCTTGCAAGGCGTATCTTAGGCCTTTGTTGCTCCGCATCCGGTTGCGAATGTAATTGGAGTGTTTTTAAATTTGTAAGCAACTAAACTATAGTGTCTTTTATACTACACACATGAAATTTACTCATTTGTTTTATTATTTGTAATGCTTAGTTCCATACGGAGAGGCGAAACCGATTGGAGCACCAAAGATTGAGTGATTTGGTGTACATCCAATACAACATGAAAATCATGGATATTATGGATAGATTTAGGAAGAGGCGTGAGGAAGGGAAAGGTTACAACCCTTTGATCTTAGAGGATTTTCAATGGGATAATGAATGGGTCGAAATGAATAATGATGAAGTTCATGTCGGAGAAGATCTTCTATGGTCTCATGTTGATGAAGCCATTGGTGCATCACATTCACTTGAAGGACGTCATTTGCCAAAAGCAACCGCAACATATAAACGTCGGCGTTTTGTAGCTTCTACCTCAAGGTCCTCTATTAATGAGGAAGAAGACCAAAGTTTGAGAGAGAGGAAGATATTGATCAAGATAATATGTTTGTGTCCGATGATTTAGAGATTGAGGATGATTTTAGTCAACCACCACCACTTCCTTCTAATGGTAGTTCCTAAGATGAAGAAAATGAAGATGCCCCAAATGATATTGAGCTTGATATTGACTAGATGATGTCTCATTAGATGTTTCAAAAACTATCTTTGGTTATTTTTTATCTATGTTGAACTTGTCATGATTGAACTTGTTGGATTTATGTAGATATGTTGAACTTTTGGCTTGTTGCCTTGTTGAACTTGTCACTAGAATGGGACTCCATTTATCTAGAATTTATGGAAGTCTAGAACTTAAAATGTGTCTGCAGTTCTACACTTAGCCAATTACCTGTTTGTGTTATCGCCATGGGCGACTGGACACCTGGTGGACGATTAGGCGACTGGGCGCCTAGTGGACGCCTAGGCGCCTAGGCGTCCAGGCGCCATTTCACAACACTAATCGCCGCATCTAAAGCCTCCATGTACTCTCTTAAGTTCTACATTTGTTACACCGACATGACCATTGAGATCTCCCTTTATGAGGAGTTTCTCAATTATTGGTACACTACTAACCATATCCTCTAAATCCTGCCAAAATTATCTCTTAGCACTCATGTGAAGCCCAGCTTGTGAGGCATAAGCACTAATTACGTTCAAGACAATGTCTCCAATAACTATCTTGATTAAAATGATCATATCCCTTTGTCTTCGAACATTCACTACTCCATCTTTAAGACTCTTATCTATTAGAACACATAAGTCATTTCTAGTCTCAGCCGATCCAGAATATCAAAACTTAAAACCATCCGAATTTGAAGTCTCAACAGCAGGACAGGAAGATCTAATTGATCTGGGATATTTTGAGTTTTCAGATTTCTTATCCACAAAATCAGAAATCCCAGTGTCACTTTCCGCCAGTTGAAAGTTAAATATAGCAATGAGAATTCATATTTCAATGAATTCAACTGTCACACAAGAACCTTGATTTTCCTGCGGGCGCAAAAGTACAAATTGCTTGTACAACAGTTCCCTGATGTACATGATCCAATGGGAAGAAAATGGAGCTATCGTAAAAAGTACACAGTAACTTCTAAATGTACTTTCACAAACAGGTTAAAAAAACCATCATGTTTCATTCAGAGACGCTGGAGCAGCATCCTCAGTTCTATGAATAAAAGACCGGAAACCAGAGGGACTAAACAGCTGACCTGAACCACTGCAGCTTGTTGACCTCTCAATCTCACCACGGTTTGCAACAACAGGGAGTGGCCTCTCTGGAATAATTAATGGACTTGGTGCTGAGTTCGCCTCAAGCATCTTAAGCGCTTGATCCATTGTTGGCCTTGCGTGAAGCTGAGGATGTGTGCACAAAGTGCCCACAAAAACATACTTCTCCATTACTTCAGTAGGACCAGGGTCAACCATTCCTTCTTGGATCACATCTATCGTCTTTCCCCTCCGTACCAAGGACCAAGCCCAATCAGTAAGCACAAAGCTCTGGCCCTCACTAAGGGAGATGAATGCTCTCATACCGCTCAGAAGCTCAAGAAGCACGACTCCAAAGCTATACACATCACTCTTCTCAGTCAGTTGGCCATAGAGTGCATACTCCGGGGCAACATAACCCAGCGTTCCAACAACTCGTGTGCTGACATGTGTCATCCCCTCAGGTGCAAACTTTGCTAGTCCAAAATCTGCCACCATGGCCTCAAAATCATCATCAAGCAAGATGTTGCTCGCTTTGATATCCCTATGGATAATGGCAGGCTGCGCGCCATTGTGTAGGTAGGCAAGCCCCCTCGCCATCCCGATGGCTATCCTCTGTCTCACCGGCCACGTCAGCGTGCACTCCCCGGCGCCGAACAGATGGTCGTGGAGGCTGCCATTGTGCATCAGGTCGCAGACAGTCATCCGCTGGTGGCCCTCCCTTTGTGTGGTGGCGATGCAGTACCCACGGAGCGCGACCAGGTTGACATGGCGCACGCTGGCCACCACCTCCACCTCATGCGCAAAGGCGGCGTCCCCAGCAGCGGAACAGTTCTTGAATCTCTTGACCGCAACCTCGGTAGTGTCGCGAAGGACCCCCTTGTAGACGTTCCCGAAGCCGCCATGGCCGATTATGCTTTCCCTGGCAAATCCCCCTGTAGCGGCCTTGATCTCGTCGTAGGTGAACTTGACGAGCGTGGTGCTGGCGCTGATGGACTCCATGGCCTGCGAACGCTTGCTCCTTCCATCTGCCGCGGCGGCCGCCAGTGCCATGGCAGCAGCGCGGGGCCGTCTTCGCGGCAAGAGGAGGCAGGCGCCCACGGCAACGGCGAGGAGCAGAAACGCCCCGAGGCATCCGAACGCGACGCCGTATACCCAGGGGGCGGCGCCGGAGCGAGCCGCGGCAGGAGAGTTGGCCCTGAGGAGGAAGAGGCAGAAGGCCGTGGCCGGGTCTGCTGGGCCG
This sequence comes from Neostapfia colusana, assembly GCA_030760725.1. Taxonomy (NCBI): domain Eukaryota; kingdom Viridiplantae; phylum Streptophyta; class Magnoliopsida; order Poales; family Poaceae; genus Neostapfia; species Neostapfia colusana. Next base: position 28,583,527 of record JASWHV010000011.1, read on the forward strand.
TGCGGGCTGGCCTTGGCGCCGGCATAGATGAAGGGGTACTGCACGCACCCGGTGACGTTGTTCACGGAGTTAGGGGATCCAGGCTGGAGGTAGGCGGCGGCGGCGGCATTACTGAGGGCGGTGGTGCAGGCTGTGCAGTCGGGGACGGCGGAGAGGTCGCGGTCGCACCTGGTGTCCATGTCGGCGCGCGCTGAGGGTGGGACGAGCGCGTCGAAGTCCGAGAGCGTGGTGACGTTGCCGCAGCCGGGGGTGGCGAGGAGGGCGTCGAGCCCGTCCGAGATCCCGCTGCGGAAGGCTGCAGGGAACGGGAAGGGGAGCGCGGCGCGGAGCGGGGCAAGGCAGGAGGAGGCGTTGGACGGGAGGACGAAGGAGTCCGTGGCGGCGAGGTGAAGGGAGATGAGGAAGGAGACGGACTGCGTGGCGAGCGCGCAGCGGGAGGCGTCGTCGGTCGGGAGCGGCGGCGCGAGGAAGGGGCGCAGCGCGGTGAAGTTGAGCGCACATTTCGGCGGCGGGGCAGCGGGCGCGAGCTGAGAGAGCAGCGGAACGGGGAGCAGGAGGAGCACCAGCGCAGGGAGGAGAGGTGGGCGGGACATGGGAGGCGAGGAGTTGGTGGGGCGGGGTAGGTGGACTGCGAGGGAGGAGGGGAACTGCACTGCAGCGACCGGCTAGCGGCTGGCAGGGATGGAGGACAAGAGAGGAGCATGTGGGGGCCATGGTGTGCTGGATAAGCTGCGCAGCCACGCTACTGGTCTCGGGATTCTTTTGTTTTTTTAAGCAACGGTAAGCCCGAGTATGGTAATATATTATGAAAACAAATAGAATACAAACAGGTGTTTAGTTAATTCATACAAAAAATTTAGACCTCAAGATCTCTATCATATAGTTAATGTATTTTCATTTAAGCCCTTCTATTTGGCAATGGTGTCTATACTTTATTTTTTGCAATATAAGTGGAAGGGCATAAGTAAAAAAATACGACTGTAGGTATTGTGTGGTGTAGGAGAGTTTTTTTATATGATTGCACAAAAACTTATTTACATTCTTGTCATCTCCAAATATTACAACAATAATAATAACAAAGCCTTTGTCACAAGCACGTTGAGGTACTAGATTTCGTATTCGTAGGAGTGGTTGGTTTTGATGCTGACTCGCTAAGCCTATCACAATCCTCCTCTTTTATTCGTGCTTGGGACCCGCTATAACTTGAAAGGCATAGGCGGAGTTTCTATATATTGTTATGAAAAAATCTATTTTACTGCCCTCATGGTACCTACATTGTTCACTTAACCCTAAATAAAATTTTTGTTCAATTTAGTCTCTCGAGCTATTTTACCCTCAAACATTACATATATATAGAGAAAAAAAGTAAAATCTCACAAGCTGGTGAATCGAACCAATCAAAATAGTTCAGGGATCAGTTAGTCTACAATTTTGCTTAGGGTTAAGTGGAAAATGAAGATATTTGAGGGTAGTAAAATGGATTTTCTCCTATTATTATTAATGTTCATTTTATTGCTAAAAATATAAGAGGCGCGATAGGGAGCACTCCAAGAAATTCGGCCATTTACGATGGCCACGGTTATTAATGACGGTTCTAGGTCTGGCCATCGTAAATAATATTATTTACGATGGCCAGTTATAGTCATCGTAAATAAACGCTTATTTACGATAGCCTAACCTAGGTCGTCGTCAATACCAGCTGGCCCTGGCCTAGCCGTCGTCAATAATCTTATTTACGATGGCCCAGCACCTGACCGTTGTAAATAAGTTGTATATACCCACGGGCCCAGGGTCGGTGCAGTCATTCATCCGCGCCGGCCCCGAGCCCGCGCGCCACCGGCCCCCGCCTCCCTCGGCCGCAGCCTGACCACAAGCAGCCGCCCTGGCCTTCGCCGCCCCCCAACCCCCTGCGCCCGGCCCCCGAACCCCACCCCCGTGCGCCGCCCTACAGTCGTGCACCGCCTCCCGGCCGCGCGCCGCCCCTGCAGGTGCCCCGGTGCGCCCCCGACCCGACAGCCCGCCCCCGCCGGACTTCGCACCCTCGTTGAGTAATCTTTTAATAATTATGTTTAGTTTACTAATTACTTGTTAATTTAGTTTATTAGTTACTTTAGTTAGTTGAAAATTATATTTAGTTTATTAATAATTATGTTATAGGTTAGTATTTACTTGTTAATTTAAGTAGTTCATTGTTTATTTTTTTTGTTTATTTTGTTGTTTACTTAGTTGGTTTAGTATTTTGTTGTAGTGTTGTAATTGTTTGTGTTTCTGGTAGTGTTGTAAGAATAATATGTGAGCGATTCCTCTTCGGCTTGCGTGCAGGATAAGCAAATCAAGGCTACCATGTAAAATATTGGTTGAAGTTGTTCAATCTATTTACGGTTGCTTAAGAGCTCTGGATATAAATAAAGAATTTGATTGCATGATAGGAATCCCTTGTTGCTGGCTTTTGTGTGTTTTGGAATAAAAATCATCGTTCGTGCCAAGGTTTTGTATCGTTATCTGAAATCTTTATTTTTGGTCATTCAAACGCTGTTTATCTTAGTACGTATTTTGTTTCTCACGTGCATTTAATTTCAACCAACTTTTGATCATGTTGTTGTATCCTAACTTGAGTTTTACTCAACCTATTGATGTGATTCTTATTGTGTTGGCTTTTTAACTCGTTGTCTACTATCTATTGAATTTTTATCATGTTTTATGTCAAAGAACCAACTTGCACAAAAGTTCTCTAGGCGGTTCTGTTTATGGTTAAGGGGTTGACGGCCACCCCTATTCTTTCCCATGAACGTAGACCACGCGCGTTGATGGTCACCCCTATTCTTCCCCCCCTCTCTTTCATTCTTTCCTCTGTCTCTCTTAAATGACTCAAAAATGAATGGGTAACGTAAACATTTAGAATATGCATCACCCATTTCGAACTGGCCCGTGTCACATGCGTTACGCATGTAAGCCGGGTTCAGAATTGTCTTTTTTGGAAAGCCCGGGAGTGACCAAGGGGGCGTGCCTACGAAGAGACACGGATCTGAATCCGGACGAGATTTCGATAGCGTAACTCTGATGTTCTCCGTTGCACCATTATCGGGCGCGCAGTTGGATAGTAGTGGGGTTATGCTGCCAAAATTTTGTCTGGATTCGGACCTAGCGTCTTGTCAAAAGCACGTTCCTCTCAGTCACTCTTGGGTGGTTTTAGAACAAATCCGTCTCAATAGAAGTAGGGTCGTAACATAAAGTAGAGTATAAATTAGTGATATTTTCCTTGTCTTTAATTTGTAGCCTCTAACATGAGTGAAGACCGTAGTTGGATATATACTGGTTGGAACAAGAAAGGTGGTCACTCTGATTAATGGTTCGCAAAGACGGATGCTTTTATAGATTGAGCTTTTTCGTTGTCGATGATCGAAAGATGCGATGCCCATGTAAGAAATGCCGAAACACAAAATGGTTTGATAAAACGAATGTTTAAATATACTTGTGTCAAAACGGTTACATGTCATATTATGAGAAGTGGAGCTTTCACTTTGAGACAACTTCTCAAGCCGTACAAGAAGTGCAAGAAAATGATGATAACACGGGGGTTGATCGGATGGATGAGATGCTAGAAGATATTGAACCAGAGTCTACGGAGGATCCTCCAACAACGGAGGTAGAAGCGCTCTTCAAGCTTCTCAAAGCTTCAGAAGAGTCGCTTCATAAACACACAGAAGTGACTCTCCTTACGTTTATCACCAGATTTATGGCAATTAAGTCTAAGTACTTCTTTTCCAACAACTATTACAATGACCAAATCAAATTGATCAGCGATATCCTTTCACGACCCCACAAAGTGCCTAAAGATATGTATCAATCAAAGAAATTGCTCTTTGGTCTTGGTATGAAATATGAGAAGATTAATGTGTGTCCAGACAACTGTATGCTTTTTTGGAAAGAGCATGCGAAAGAGAGCAACTGCTTAAAATATGGTAAATTGAGGTTTGTCGAAGTTGTTAACGACGATGGTGATAATATGATGACAGAAGTCGTACATAAAGCAACTTCGTTACATACCTCTGACACCCCGATTGAAGTGGTTGTTTATTTCAAAAAGAAAAACCAAACACATGAGATGGCACAAAAAAGGTATACGTCAGAACAATGGAGTCAATGACGTACCCGTCCGATGCTGAGGCATAGAAATCGCTGGACTGCCTCGATCCAGACTTTGCCAGTGATGCGAGAAATGTTCACATCGGGTTGGCAAAAAATGGCTTCTCGCCGTTTAGTACAAACGCCATGCCATACTCATGTTGGCATGTTTTTGTTGTTCCATACAACCTACCACCATCTCTTCGTATGATGTATGAATTCATGTTTCTTTGCCTCATCGTACCTGGACCGAATCATCTTGGCCCACATCTAAACGTGATGTTGGAACCGTTGATTGAAGAATTGAAAATGTTGTGGATAGGGGTCAAAGTGTATGACTGTTATAAGAAGCAAAAATTCAACCTACAGGCTGCTTACTTGTGGTCCGTCCATGATTTTCCAGCACACGGTATGTTTTCTGGAAGGAGCACTAAAGGTCATTTGACGTGTCCTATATGTGCTTCGGACAAGGATTGCTTTCAACTTACTCATGGAGGCAAGATATGCTACTTTGATTGTCATGGACGTTGGTTGCCTCAAAATCACGTGTTTAGACAACAAAAGAGTATTTTTAGAAAGGACACAATTGTCAGAAAAGGACCACCGAAACATTAAAACGGGTCAGAAATTTCTGATATGTTGGACAAACTGGTGGCAGATGAAAGTCGTCCTGGATATTTTGTAGGTTACGGAGAGGAACACAATTGGACTCATATATGTGGAATATGGGAGCTACCGTATGTGAATTCTTTGATTTTAATGCACAACATTGATGTCATGCATCAGGAGTGTAACATGGGTGAATGTATAATAAGCACATGCATGGATATGACAGGCAAAATGAAAGACAATATAAAGGCTCAAAAGGATCTGGCATAGCTTTGTAACCGTCCAACTCTTGAGCTCTCCGAAAGTGGTGGTAAGGCACGCGGTAAGTCATAATTATCGCATAATCATGGAAAGACTCCTACCTGTTATGTTTTGCTGCTATTTTGATGATGCGGTGTGGAAGGTGTTCATCGAGCTTAGTTATTTCTATAGACAGCTCTATGCTAAAGAAATCACGGTAGAGATGATGAATAAGTTGGGGAAGGAGATACCGGTACTATTATGTAAGATGGAAAAATTTCCCCCAGGTTTCTTCAATCCAATGCAACATCTCATTATCCATCTTCCATTTAAGGCAAAAGTGGGCGGTCCTGTGCAATAAAATGGATGTATCACATTGAAAGAGCACATAGATATATGAAGCCAATGGTTTGCAACCGAGCAAGGGGTGGAAGGGTGCATCGCCGAAGCATTTACCCTTAAGGAAGTGGGATACTTTTCAAGTGTTTACTTTGCAGAGGAACACAATGTAAATATTTCAGCGATGTGATACAATATGGATGAACATCCATCTTGCAGCGATCTCTCTATCTTTGCAATGAGGGGCACTACTGTTGGTGGTAGCCGGAGCTACAATTGTACCGTAGATGAAAGAACAGGTTCTTTCCTCTACATTTATGCTAATATAGATGGGATGGACAAATATTTTGAGTAAGTTTTTGTCCTAACAATTATGCTTATCGGCATATTACGCAACATCTATATTCATGAAAGTTTTTTTTGTTCAGTACGTTCCGCAAGCAAAATTGGACACATAGGCATCAACCTACGAGCAAACAAGTAGAAACGATGCGACGGGACGAAATAAATGGGCGACCTAATTTCCTTTCCTGGTTTCGAGAATATGTAACATTTTCTCGTTAACTTACGAGTATTTATAAAGTATTCTTATAACTTATAAGTATTATAATATATTTTTATAACTTCATATTTTGGAAAGTGCGTGAAAAAGCCCGACGTCCATGAAGACTTGCGAAACTATTCTATAGATTGGTTAAAGTTAGAAGCTATGGCCGATATGACATCAACGGGTTTTGATTTCGAACAACTCAATTTGAAACTCTTCGTCCTCTCGTAACAACATGTAACAGTGGAGTTGTGACGAGGGCAATTGACTCTCAAGGATGTGAAACCAATTACTATGGGATCATTCACAAATTCTTGAATTTACTTTTGGCGGGAATAAAAAACTTCAAGACGTCTTCTTTGATTTTGATTGGTTTGACAACAATCATGGAACACGACAAAACAAATTTAGCATGGTGGAAGTGTCACACTCGGTTTCTCCGAAGAACAACCGAGTGAATATCACATGTATGCCATGATCATTTTCTCATACATGTGATGACAAATAGTGAAGCATCATTTATTACAAGCCAGGTGTCGAATATAAATATGTCTTACAAAGCATACGTCTCGATGGACGATAATAAGTTCATAACATGTAAATAGAATAGCAGCGGAATATTATTCTGGTGGGCTCCGTCACAGGCGTTGCCCGGTGGACTCCGTGAACCTAGAATCCTTCCTCAGATCTGAAGTCTTGGTCATTGAACACCACATCATCCCCTTGACCTGAGCAGCAATTTAAACCAACAAATATGCAAGTTTGAGTACCGTTGGTACTCAACAAGTGTGGGAAAGTTATGTCATGCATGGTGAAAGCATCTAGGCCCCCGTGAGATATGGTTTCGGTGATTAATGACAACTGTTCGTAATTACTAATGAGTTTGTGGATGCAAGGTTTCACGTACATCACATCAAACATTAAATGAACTATCTATTCACACCATCTACTGCTCATTGGATACAAATGGAGACCCCTCAACGATCCATTTTAAGGGGTTATTCGATACTCATGAAAACTAAATGAAGAAATCATACAACGACTCTACTTTATCAAAATTGGCAACACAAGGAGCTCACACTTCATCGTAATATCATTTCAAACAAGTGTCAAAGAGGTCATTCAAGAAGATTCTAAAAGATCAACTCAAAACAACTCGAAGCAAACAAGTTGCATTCACCGGATTATCCGATGTCTTGCAAAATGACTACATCGGTCGAATTTGAGTTGGCAGAAGAAGAAGACCTCAGAGCCCAGTACACACCGGATCATCCGATGTGAAGGAAGTGGCACATCGGTTGATTTCAACAGAAGGATAATTTATGAGTAATTCTGAAGATCAACTCACCGGATCATCCGATGATAAAGTAAGTGAACATCGGTCAATTTCAACCGAAACATTATTTCTGAACCAATTCTGAAGATCAACTCACCGGATCATCCGATGATGAGTTAAAGTAACATCGGTCGATTAAAAGATCCAACAGTTATATCCAACGGTCACATCTGACACATGACATCAGCTAATTTGGAATTCGACCGATGATCATATAAAGGGGTGCATCGGAGGATCCAATGTTAACTGACAAAAGTCTGCCCACTTTTCCAACGGCTATCTCGTGTGGGCTGGCTATAAATACCCCTCTAACCGGCCATTTCGACAAGTCTTGATAACCAGAGCCTCACTACACATTCTCAAGCATTCAAGACCAAGAGCTACCACTTCCACACTTCAAAACCTCTTGTACTCCAACTATAGGTTATATCTAGCTAGAGAGAAGCTTGTGTGCGTCCATTCTTGGTGATTAGAATCTCTAGGCTAGTGAGAGAGAGTGTCTTGGTGACTTCTCTCACCTTGTAAACGTTGGAGGAAGAAGAGATCACTCCGGAGCTTACCAAGGTGTTTGTGGAAGCCCGGAGGATCACCGTTGTACAAGGTTTGAGCTCCACCTTGCCGGAGAAGGCGAACGGAGAAAGATAGTGGATTCCCTCGTCTTGGTGACTTGGGAGTGGCTATACCCTTTGGTGGGTGCCACAACGTGGACGTAGGAAGATTTTTTGTGATCTTACCGAACCACGGGAAAAATCGCCGTGTCTTCGAGTCTCCGCGGGAGTTTGCATTTCTCTCCTCACCCCTTACTATTACGCTTTTACTATTCCACACTTAACTCTCTTGCTTGCGTAGTTAGTTTGCATAGGGAATTGGGCTTCAACCATTAAAGTTTTAAATTGCTCTAAAATTTGAAAAAGCCCAATTCACCCCCCCCCCTCTTGGGCGTTTCGATCCTTACAATTGGTATCAGAGCCTGGTTGCTCATTGGATCATTCTAACTTCACCGCTAGAGAGCGAAAATGGCCAAGAATGGGGGTTCGGTTCCTACCTTCGAGGGCAAGAATTTTGCTTATTGGAAAGCACGCATGCGCGCTTACCTTGAGGCAATTGCTCCCGAAGTGTGGGAAGCGACCCATGCGGGGTTTGGAAATCTTGACTATGTTGGTGACCAACTAAAATGGGATGCTAAGGCTAGAAATGCCATATATGAATGCATTAGTCAAGATGTCTTTGCTAGGATTGCTAGCAAGGAAAAAGCATGTGAAATTTGGGTATGTTTAATTGAAATACATGAGGGCTCATCTCGTGTTAAAGAACTCAAATATCACATGCTTAAATCAAAATATGATGAATTTAAGATGTTTCCTCATGAGAACGTTAACCAAATGTTTTCTCGTCTAAATGTGCTCATTGAGGAAATTAACGCACTTGACATTGCTTCTCTTGGCAAGGGACTTATCAATCGCAAGATCCTCATGCTTCTACCCAAGCCCAAGTACAACATTATCAATTCAATGCTCCAAAAGGAGTCACTAGACAACATGGAAGTTTCGGAGCTCATTGGAGAAATTCATGCTCATGAGATGAGCGTACTTGGAATGATGGAGGAGTCATCATCAAAAACCATTGCTCTCAAGGCTTCAACCAAGAAGACAACTTCCAAGAAGAAGAAAGTGGTTGAGCCTAGCTCAAGTGAAGAAGAGCAAGAAACAAGCGAAGATGATGATGATGAACTTGCTTTGATGATGAGGAAATTCTCACGCCTCAACTCCAAGATTGCAAAGAAGGGATACTCTTTTGATCCTAAAAAGAAAGCCTTCTTGCCAAGAAAAGATGAAAACAAAACGTGCTACAATTGTGGTGATCTAGGTCACATATCATATGATTGTCCAAGACCGGACAAAAGGAAGGAAAATGGGAAGCATTACAAGCTAGAAGAAAGTGATGATGAAGAGGAGGTTAAGCCCAAACGTTCTTTTGGAAAGAAGAAATTTGACAAAGGCAAGAAAACCAAGCTCTTTCCAAAGAAGAGAAGAGGGCCTCAAAAGGTCTTCATGTGTGAAGCCAATGAGTGGATCACGGATGAAGAATCAAGTGACGAAGATAGTGAAGATGAAGAAAACTTGGCGGGCCTCGCCGTCGTCAACAAGGATGACTCACCTCTTCGTCCACCTCCCATGTGCCTAATGGCGAAAGGTAACTCAAAGGTATGTGAAGATTCTAGCGATGATGATGATGAGCTTTCACCCGATGAATTAGCATCTATGATTAATGAATATCATGCCATTATAAAAAGGGAAAAGGCTAAGGTTAAGGCTCTTGAGCTAGCTCGAGCTAAGCTTGAAAGTGCCAACCTCGATTTGCATGATAAGTATGTAACCATACTTAAAGAGCATGACACGCTCAAATCAAATGTTAAGCAAATCGAGGAGGAGAATGCTCAAATCAAGCTTAAGTATCATGAGCTTGACTTAGCTAACTTAGCACTCTTGGCAAAGCACAATGAGTTGGTTCAAAAACATGAAGTGCTTAACCTTGCTTATGAAGCGATTGAACTTAAAGTGAAAAACACAAAGAAAGAAACCCTTGATGGCAAAATATCACCTAATTCACATGCCACTAATATTTTGGATGAGTCTTTGCCTTTGAAAGCAAGCCCTAGGGAGAAGGAGCTAATGGACGAAATTGAAAGTCTTCGCACTAGTGTGGCAAGACTTTCTAAGGGGGAGGACAAGCACAAGGAAATCCTCTACCAACAAGCTAAAGGCTTCCACAAGAGGGGACTTGGATCCTTCCCGGTGCCCAACAAAGGAAGGTGCCCTCACCGGAGCTTAGGACAAGCTTCATCAAGGAAGTTGGTTCCTATTGCCAACATTGTGAGGTCACCGGACATCACACGAGGGAGTGTCCTCTTCCCAACCGTCCTTCTCCCAAATTGCCTCCCAACTATAAATCTACGTTCAATGATTATCACTATCTATTGAGCAAAGTAGGTGGAAAAGTGAAGGCAAGGTTCATCGGCAAAGACATCAAGGGCATGAAGGGGAAGCTTCCCAAGCAACTTTGGGTTCCAAAAACACTTGTATCACACATACAAGGACCTAAGTTGGCTTGGGTTCCTAAACTCAAAAACTAACTTCATGTGTGTAGGTGAACTACAAAGCCGGAGGAAAGCATTGGGTACTCGATAGTGGGTGCACTCAACATATGACCGGTAATGATGGTATGTTCACCTCCATGGAAAACCCCGGCAATCATGAACAAGTCACCTTTGGTGATAACTCAAAGGGGAAGGTGATTGGTTTGGGTAAAATTGCTATTTCTCACGATTTGTCTATCTCTAATGTGCTTTACGTTAAGTCTCTTAGTTTTAATTTACTTTCTATTGCACAATTATGTGATCTTGGACTAACATGCACATTTGACAAGAATGGTGTTGTGGTGACTAGTGATTCAAGCAAAGAACTAATATTCAAAGGGTTTCGGCATGGACATCTCTACTTGGTGGACTTCACCAACAAGGATGCTAGCTTGACCACTTGTCTTTTCACCAAGACAAGTTTGGGATGGCTATGGCATCGGCGCATTGCTCACATTGGGATGAGCAAGCTCAAGAAGTCATTCAAGCTTGGGATGGTAACTGGCGTGAAGGATGTCACATTCGAAAAGAACAAGCTTTGTAGCGCATGTCAAGCCGGGAAGCAAGTTGCCTCACACCATCCGATGAAGACAATGGTGTCAACCTCCAAGCCACTTGAACTACTTCACATGGACCTCTTCGGACCGTCCACATACCAAAGCCTTGGCGGTAACCTTTATTGTCTTGTCATTGTTGATGACTACTCTCGGTATGCTTGGACACTGTTTCTAGGTGACAAGGGTGAAACTCCGGAAATCTTCAAGACCTTCGCTAAACGAGCGCAAAGGGAATTTCAACTTCCTATCATCAAGGTCCGGAGTGACAACGGCACCGAGTTCAAGAACTACAACATTGGGGAGTGGTGTGATCGAGAAGGCGTGAAGCACGAGTTTTCGGCCACATACACCCCTCAACAAAATGGTGTCGTTGAAAGGAAGAACAAGACTCTCATCACCCTTGCAAGAGCAATGCTTGATGACTATGGCACGTCGGAAAAGTTTTGGGCCGAAGCAATCAACACGGCGTGCCATGCCGCAAATAGGGTCTACCTTCATCGACTACTTCAAAAGACCCCATATGAGCTCCTCATTGGGAGAAAGCCCAACATCTCCTACTTCCGAGTCTTCGGGTGCAAGTGCTACATCTACCGCAAGAAAAGGCTCGGTAAGTTTGAAAGAAGGTGTGATGTTGGCATCTTTCTAGGTTATGCATCAAACTCAAAAGCATATCGAGTATTCAACCAAACCTCCGGGTTAGTTGAAGAAAGTTGTGATGTTGAGTTTGATGAGACTAATGGCTCCCAAGAGGAGAGTTTTGGTCATGATGATATAGATGATGAGCCTCTACGAGAAGCTATGAAGAACATGACCATAGGAGACATCAAGCCCGAAGTTGGGGAGAGCCATGATCAAGGGGGAGCCTCAAGTTCCAACATCAACACCTCCATGGCGCCTCAAATTGATGAAGAAGAAGAAGAGAAAAATGATCCATTGCCAATGCAAGATTCACATGCCACACAACACCAAGAAGAAGAAGTCCAAGGTCAAGTCCAACCACAAGACGAGCAAGATGCCTCACCACCACCAAGTGCCTCACAACCTCTTATGAGGCATGGGCGCATCTCCAAGGCACATCCGATGGATCAAATCATCGGAAGTCCGTCACGAGGAGTAAGTACTCGTTCTCGCCATGTTGCTTCATTTTGTGAGCACTACTCTTTTGTTTCGTGTGTAGAACCCACAAATATTGAGGAAGCACTCCAAGATCCCAATTGGGTGATGGCTATGCAAGAAGAACTCAATAACTTCACCCGAAATGAAGTTTGGGTATTGGAGGAGCGACCCAAGAACAAGAACGTCATCGGAACAAAGTGGGTGTACATCAACAAGCAAGACGAGAATGACGTGGTGGTCCGCAACAAGGCAAGGCTTGTGGCCAAGGGTTTTTCACAAGTAGAAGGACTAGATTTTGGAGAGACCTTTGCCCCGGTCGCACGGTTAGAAGCTATTCGCATACTCCTTGCTTTTGCTTCACATCACAATATTATGCTTTATCAAATGGATGTGAAAAGTGCCTTTCTCAATGGTTATATTAACGAGCTTGTTTTCGTTGAGCAACCTCCCGGGTTTGAAGATCCGAGGAATCCTAACCATGTGTATAGGTTACACAAGGCGCTCTACGGGCTCAAGCAAGCACCTAGGGCATGGTATGAACGTCTTAGGGATTTCCTAGTCATGCAAGGATTCAAGATCGGGAGGGTGGACACCACACTTTTCACCAAGGACATCAACGGGGATTTATTTATTTGTCAAATTTACGTTGATGACATTATTTTGGCTCAACTAACAAATCTCTTAGTCTTGAGTTTGGCACCATGATGTCTAGGGAGTTCGAGATGTCAATGATTGGAGAACTCAATTTCTTCCTAGGATTTCAAATCAAGCAACTTCAAGAGGGGACTTTCATCTACCAAGAAAAGTACACCAAAGACCTCTTGAAGAAGTTTGAAATGGAAGATTGCAGCTCAAGAAGTACTCCAATGGCAACAAATTGTCATCTCGACGTGGACATGGACGGTAAACCTATTGATCAATCTCATTACCGTTCCATGATTGGTTCATTATTATATCTTACCGCATCTAGGCCCGATATCATGTTTAGTGTGTGCTTGTGTGCTCGCTTTCAAGCGGCACCTAAAGAATCGCATCGTAAGGCGGTCTTTAGGATACTTAGGTATCTCAAGCATACCCCAAGTGTAGGTTTGTGGTACCCCAAGAACGCTAGTTTTTATCTCTTGGGTTACTCGGATTCGGACTTTGCCGGATGCCGTGTGGATCGCAAGAGTACCTCCGGTGGGTGCCACTTACTTGGGCGTTCCCTAGTATCTTGGTCGAGCAAAAAGCAAAACTCCGTGGCTTTGTCCACCGTGGAGGCAGAATATATAGCGGCCGGTGCATGTTGTGCCCAAATTCTATATATGAAGCAAACCCTTTTGGACTTTGGAATTAAGTTTGATTGCGTGCCTCTCCTTTGTGACAATGAAAGTGCGGTTAAGATAGCTAGAAACCCTGTTCAACACTCCCGCACTAAGCACATAGATATTCGCCATCACTTCTTACGGGACCATGAGGCTAAAGGAGACATCTCTTTGCAAGGTGTTAGATCTGAAGAACAATTGGCGGATATCTTCACTAAACCACTTGATGAGAAAACTTTTTCTAGACTAAGAAGTGAATTAAATGTGCTAGATGCATCTAACGTCATGTAAGTTGCCATGTTCATGTAAGGTTGCATGTCAAATAGGTCTTGTCTAACTCCCAAAGGATAGGGGCAAGCTAGAAATAGCTTTTCTTGAGGAAGCCTTTGGCAGGTTTAAACTTGGCAAGATAGATTTACAGTACGCCTTGCATGATTCCTGCCATATAGACTTGCACTCATTCAATATCTCGCATCATTTTGGTTGGCATTGCATACGGTAGATTGTCACAAAGGGGAACCCACATCATGAGAAGGAGACCTGTTCAAAATGTAATATCTCAACTCATATAATGTGGATAGAGCAAAATTCTAAAGGTACGTGCTTTAAGGAGATAGAAGTTTTCTATACTCTAGCTCACAAAGCATGGGCCTTACATTTTCATGGTTTCACTCCTAACCTTGTGTGTTCTCTTTGCTTAAGGGCTTAGCCAATATGTGGCACTATATTTAAAGCCTTATATTAGAGGTTAGGAGTTGCCCAAAAAGTCCGAGGACCCATCCTTATCTTTGTGTGTTTAAGTCCAAGGACACATATGGGCAGTCTTAGGTTTTCTGCAGTCATCGGATTATCCGATGCTAGGGCCAGCAGATCATCGGATCAATTGGTGCTTCAGTTCAAGTCAGATGTCACAAATCAACCGATGAGTTCATTTCAGAAGACATCGGAGCATCCGGTGTTCAGTTTTCCTGGTGCCCTGCAGAAATCGACCGATGACCGCCACCTCAACGTCGGTCCATCCGGTGTTCAAAGAGAGTTTTTGGAACAACTCTCTGTTGAACTCGACCGATGCATCCTCCGATGATCATCGGTCCATCCGGTGTGTTATGCGCGGCTAGGGTTTGCCCGAACAGTTTAAAAAGGGGGGGTCGGCCGCCGCCCGTTTTCTTTCTTTCCCCGACCTCCGCCGCCCGACGCCCTCGCCACCGTCCTCACGCCCCCCAGCCGCCGCCGCCGCCTCCAGGCGCCGCCGCTGTCTCCAAGCGCCGCCGCCGCCGCCTCCAGGCGCCGCCGTCACCGCCCCTCGGCCGCCGCCTCCCGAGCGCAGCCGCCGCCGCCTCCCAGACGCCACCGCCCTTCGGTCGCCGCCCCCCCAGGCGCCACCGCCGCCTCCTCCCAAGGACCGCCGCCGCCACCTTTCGGCCGCCTAGGCGCCGCTCGTGCCCGCGCCTCTCCCACGCGCGCCGCCATTGTTCCACCGCACCGCCGCGCCTCCCTCGCCGTCTCCCCTCCACCACTCGCCACCGGCTCGCATCACTCTCTTCGCTAAGATGGGTCGTGATCGCAAAGGAAAGGGCAAGGCTATTGAGGAGCCCGCCGCGAAAAAGCGCAAGATGTCCAAGGACGCGCGTCGTGCGGAGTTGGCCGCTCGCGCCGCCGAGGAGCGTGAGCGCGGCCATCGCGGTTCCTTACGGATCCGCGAGTCCCGGCAGAGGCAGGAGCAGCCTCCGATCCAGCCGGTGCCTCCCGAGGGCTCCGATGAGGAGGAGACCGAGGTGCCGCCTCTCATCCGCCGGCGCACCCCGAGGACTCGTGGGGGTGGACAGACTCCTACGGCGAGTTGGCGCCCCTCTGCGGCTGACCGCGCCGAGGACAGAGAGGCCGAAAGGGCCATCCACCTGATGGACACTGCAGTCCGAGTTGCCGAAGAGGTCAGACTCACTGACTACAGGAAGATGAAGGCAAGGCAACTAAAGAAGCTCAGATGGTCAGCATTGATTGAGGAGTGGTTTCCACGGCCCAGGGACGCTCGAGTGGACTCCCGCTTCTGGACCCTGACACAGGCGTCCTTGTACGAGACTTACAGGCGTCGGGGTCACAAGCTATTCCAGCATAACAGCATTGACTGGGATCAGCTTGCAGTGGCAGCAGGACACGGGATCAGGCCCCTTTTTGAGAGATACAGAGGACTGGCGGACTTGCTCTCACACCCGAGGAGTGCTTACGTCGAGGAGTGGGTTAGGGTGTTCTACGCGACACTCTACGTCTCTGAGGGTCGTCGCTCGATTCACTTCATGTTCATGGGGCGAATCCACGACGTATCTCGAGACCTGATGGGCAGACTGCTTGGTGTGGAGCTCTCCACTACGTGCCTGCACCAGATAGTCTACGGAGATGCAGATCCGCCACTGACTGGAGGAGTGGCACCGCCCCTCGAGGAGATCAGAGGTCTGTTCACACAGCCTTTCACACCTGACCAGTCGAGAGTGCCAGCGCTTCTCACCCCAGCAGCTCGGACAGTTCACCACGTCCTCAGGCGTACCCTGCTACCGAGGTCCGGCTACTTGGAGGGATTCACGAGCCTTCAGCAGACCATCCTGTTCTATGTGATGAACGGGATGGAGTTCGACATAGTAGACATTCTGATCTGCGAGATGGAGGACGTGATCACCGACGGAGTTGGGATGCTACGACAGCTGGTCTTCGGTCACTGGATCTGTCACCTTCTTCACCAGCTGGTTCCAGAGGACACTCCAGGAGTCTCTCAGCTGACGGAGATGCACGTGACCCGGTTCAGCCACTACCGAGTCCCCACTCCGGGAGACCGCCGCCTTGGACGACCCGTCGAGCGTGAGGTTCGAGCCAGACTATCAGAGGAGGACTGGGCAGAGCTGACTCAGGAGGACGCCGAGCTGGCACAGGCAGAGGCTCAGGGAGGAGACCTACAACACGTATGGTCGGATAGCGACACTAGTGACAGTGTCGAGGAGTACTTCCCTCCTGCTCCTCCCTCACCGAGGCAGCACGACGCAGAGGCAGGAGGCTCAGCTGCTCCACCACCTACACCTCCTCCAGTGTCAGAGGCTCAGGTGACTCAGCCGTCAGAGCTCACCACCTTACTTCAGCGGATGGCTCAGCAGCAGGAGCTGCAAGCAGCTCGACAGGAGCAGCTTCAGAGGCAGCAGCAGGAGATGCAGCTGGAGATCGCCCGTCAGAGGCGAGAGGATACCGACAGGTTCACCAACCTTGTCGATCAGATGACGCGACGCACTCTGGACCAGCAGCAACAGACTCAGCAGATGCTGTTGGGCATCCTGGGGTTGGTCACCAACCTCTACCAGCAGACTGGAGTGGCTCTTCCACCTCAGCACTTGGGACTCAGTCAGGCTCCAGGTGCACCCCCACTGGCACCAGCTCCAGTACTGCCACCGACGTCGCTCCAGTCCTCACCTCTTCCGGCAGTACCTCCACCGGCGCCAGCAGTCTCAGCGGATCCCCCAGCAGCTCCAGCTCCAGCTCCAGCCCCCACAGCAGCTCCAGCTCCTCCCGCTCCAGCTCCAGCACCAGCGACCTCCACCTCCAGCAGCTCCGGCGACAGCACCGTCGACGCCGACCGCTTCACCATCGCCAGGAGCGCGCCTGAGTCGTAGTCACTCGACTTTCCTTTTTGGTGCCTTGATGCCAAAGGGGGAGAAGAGTTAGAGTCAGGGGGAGGTTAGAGGGGAGGTTAGCTTAGTTCTAGGGGGAGTACTTGGTTCTAGGGGGAGTGTCTATCTCTTTTTGCTACTTTATTGGAGATTATTATTATTTGCTATTATTGTACTCCGGATACTACTCTGTGCTCTTACGCTTTATTAATTATTATTTGAGCCTTCGAGTCACTTGTGTTGCAATTTGTACTTGTTATGTTTCCTTTTTGAGCATTGCGTTTTAATTTCATACTCTACTCGTTGTGTTGTCATCAATCACCAAAAAGGGGGAGATTGAAAGCATCTAGGCCCCCGTGAGATATGGTTTCGTTGATTAATGACAACTGTTCGTAATTACTAATGAGTTTGTGGATGCAAGGTTTCACGTACATCACATCAAACATTAAATGAACTATCTATTCACACCATCTACTGCTCATTGGATACAAATGGAGACCCCTCAACGATCCATTTTAAGGGGTTATTCGATACTCATGAAAACTAAATGAAGAAATCATACAACGACTCTACTTTATCAAAATTGGCAACACAAGGAGCTCACACTTCATCGTAATATCATTTCAAACAAGTGTCAAAGAGGTCATTCAAGAAGATTCTAAAAGATCAACTCAAAACAACTCGAAGCAAACAAGTTGCATTCACCGGATCATCCGATGTCTTGCAAAATGACTACATCGGTCGAATTTGAGTTGGCAGAAGAAGAAGACCTCAGAGCCCAGTACACACCGGATCATCCGATGTGAAGGAAGTGGCACATCGGTTGATTTCAACAGAAGGATAATTTATGAGTAATTCTGAAGATCAACTCACCGGATCATCCGATGATAAAGTAAGTGAACATCGGTCAATTTCAACCGAAACATTATTTCTGAACCAATTCTGAAGATCAACTCACCGGATCATCCGATGATGAGTTAAAGTAACATCGGTCGATTAAAAGATCCAACGGTTATATCCAACGGTCACATCTGACACATGACATCAGCTAATTTGGAATTCGACCGATGATCATATAAAGGGGTGCATCGGAGGATCCGATGTTAACTGACAAAAGTCTGCCCACTTTTCCAACGGCTATCTCGTGTGGGCTGGCTATAAATACCCCTCCAACCGGCCATTTCGACAAGTCTTGATAACCAAAGCCTCACTACACATTCTCAAGCATTCAAGACCAAGAGCTACCACTTCCACACTTCAAAACCTCTTGTACTTCAACTATAGGTTATATCTAGCTAGAGAGAAGCTTGTGTGCGTCCATTCTTGGTGATTGGAATCTCTAGGCTAGTGAGAGAGAGTGTCTTGGTGACTTCTCTCACCTTGTAAACGTTGGAGGAAGAAGAGATCACTCCGGAGCTTACCAAGGTGTTTGTGGAAGCCCGGAGGATCACCGTTGTACAAGGTTTGAGCTCCACCTTGCCGGAGAAGGCAAACGGAGAAAGATAGTGGATTCCCTCGTCTTGGTGACTTGGGAGTGGCTATACCCTTTGGTGGGTGCCACAACGTGGACGTAGGAAGATTTTTTGTGATCTTACCGAACCACGGGAAAAATCGCCGTGTCTTCGAGTCTCCGCGGGAGTTTGCATTTCTCTCCTCACCCCTTACTATTACGCTTTTACTATTCCACACTTAACTCTCTTGCTTGCGTAGTTAGTTTGCATAGGGAATTGGGCTTCAACCATTAAAGTTTTAAATTGCTCTAAAATTTGAAAAAGCCCAATTCACTCCCCCTCTTGGGCGTTTCGATCCTTACACATGGCTAGAGCAAGGAGAGGTTGAACTCATGGTTAAAGCACTACGCAATTAATACCTACATCACCTTAGCTTATTAAGCACCTATCACCATAACATCATTTCCAAAGTTAAGCTCCCCGCTTAACATCCACAACTTCCAAAGTCATCATCCTCTAATCATGAATAAGTCCAAGCCGCTCTTGACCGTGAGCACGGCTGTCATGACAATTTTGACTCTGCAGAGTTTGCACCACTGTACCCACATGTAGTGATTTCATCCCCCGTTGCCGGGTGGACTAAAAGAACCTCCATTATGCCAGTGGCCGCAAACCACATTCACACTTCCCAGGTGTGTACCCAGGAGATCACTACGAAGCCTTTACAAAGGGATTCCCGACGAGCGTGGGACCACTGAGGTTTCACCCCTAACAGCATACAAGATGCTCTAACCCCGCTGCAGTGGCCCCCTCTTGAGCCTTGCGGTTCATACGGTAGTCCAGCTGACACCTATTCCCCGCACCATCCAACACACCCATACTACGCCGGGAATACACCTAATTAATTGGCCAAGCTGCCCCATCTCAGCATGTGGTTGGCACGGTAAAGGCAGGTTACATGCTCCATGAACCGGTCCTTAGGATCCAGGCAAGTACTAAACACAAACCCGAGTCTCGTGCACCCAGCACCAACCAAATCATCCAACTTACCTCGATCCCTACCTCTACATAACTCATAAGATCTCATTCAAGAGTAAGGTAAATAAATTGATGATCTCATATCCTAATTATCCCATTCTAAGCATGGCTAAGCATAAGCATATAAATAAATGATATGATAAAATAAATCCCAACCCAAGCTACAAGGAAACAAGGTAATGCAATTCTAAGGAAACTTCCTAGCATGGGTTTCATATTTCAATTGACAAATGCAAATAATTCTATCTACACATCCTAGTATAGGATCAAAGTGGTCAAGGACACTTGCCTTCTTCCTGCTGCTCTGCGAATGGAAAGTCTTGGTCTTGGAAGGGGAGGAAATTGCTCTGGGGCAGGTTCTACTCATGCCAATACACATAGCAAAAGAAAACAACAATACATAAGACATAGTTAACACTTTCACTTCATACAACCCACACATACATACATATGATAGTCATTCACCTTTCTAAGTGGTGTGGTTACTCTAGATGTGTTGATTGTTAGCCTACATGCACTTTTAAACATATTTATATGGTTTCTAACTTTTGTATTCAGATTTCTGTTTGCACACTATATATGAATTTCCAATTTGAACAAATTCTTTATACACTTCTTAGCTACCAAGTTTGCAAGGAAGGTAATTTCCTACTCCAAATAGGTTTTCAGATCCTCTACAAAATCCTAAAACGAAGTTTTTGGATTTAGATACTTCATTTATCATTTTCTAATTATGTATACCATTTTCCTATATTTTTCAGATTTATTTTTCTATGCCTAAAAGTGAGTTTTAATATTAAATAGTAGGGCATATCATCTAAATAGAACAGGTTCTGATCTAAAATATTAAATAATATATTTTTGAACTCCTCCTCTGATGTGAACTAATTTAAATTTATTTTACCAATTTTCAGAATTATTTCCTAACCTAAAAATGTGTCCCTATAATTAATAAATATGAACAATCAATTAAACAGATTCATTTCATCCTAAAAAATCTATTTTTAACTCATTCTAAAGTTTTCCAAGTGCTAGGAGAGTTTAAATTTAAATTTTCAATGTGTTTGCCTCACCTTTTAAATTTAAATCCTAATCACATATTCAAATTTCTGAATTTAATATCATATAGGGTCAAAAAGGTAAATCCACCCTACTATAGGGTCTAATTTATTATTTCCTAAATTTTCAGGGGTCTAACTACACATAACAGAGGGGTTTTCCTAATTTTTATTAAGTCCAGGGGCTAAAACTGATTTTAAATGAATTTACACGAATTTTTGAAGTTCTAGGGGCTAGATCAGAAGTTTACAGGGCTAGCTCATGTTTTCCGAGATCCCTAGGGGGTAGCTGTAACACCCTCAAAACCTGTTAAGAGGGGAATTTAAAAATTTTTGGACGTATTGCATGTGGTGCAAAAAAATTCAAATTCAAACTGGAATTCAAATTAAACTCAAAACAGAAATGAAAAAGAAAAAGAAAAAGAAAAAAATAAACCTCCCCGGCCAGTGGGCCGAAACCCACCAGCCGGCCCACTCACCCCGCGCCAGCCCGCAGCCGCGCGCCCCCCCTCTTTCCCACTGACACGCGGGGCCCGCCATCCTTCTTCCTCCTCGCGCCCGCGCTCGGCCGGCCGGGACTGTTCTCACCTCCGAATCAAAACCACCCCGGATACTCGCGTATCCCAGCCGAATTTCGGTTCTGGACGACGCAAACTCGACCACAACCGAACGCCGCCCCTCCCCGGCTATATAAACACCGACATCTTCCCGATTTTCACCCACGATCAGCCGCTTTTTCTTTCCGGTGAGCACCCGAGTTTCTCCGGACAATTTTGCTCGATCTTCGCTCAAGATTTCTGATCTAACGCGCTGATCTTGATCCACCACCTCCGGGGAACCACGCAGGTGCAGAAAACTCGTTGGTTTGCGCTTCAAACACAGCGCCGACGAGCCTCGCCGTGAATTCACCTCGGACCTCGTCGCCGACCGCTTTCCAGGACCTCCGAGCTCAAGAAAACCCCCCGAGGTGAGATCCCCGACCTCCCATCTACCGATCTATGCCATAAAATCCCACTTTTAGGAAGAATTTACAAAGATCCGAAGCTCTCCGGCGAGATCGCCGCATCCCGCGGCCGCGCGCCACCGGGCAGCGCCGCCCGCGCTCGATCAGAGCGACGTGGCCGCTTGTGCGCTGTCTATTTTAAATCGCACGGTAGAATTTAAATCCCCGCGTACCGGTTCGACGTTATAATCTCAGACGTCTGTTTTAAATCGGACGGTCCACGTCAGCCCCGCGTTACAAAGGTCGGGATTCTTACGCGCTACCCCCTGGGGATCTCGGAAAATACGAGCTAGCCCTGGAAACTTCCGATCTAGCCCCTGGAACTTCAGAAATTCATGTAAATTCAATTAAAAAAAAATCAGTTTTAGCCCCTGGACTTAATAAAAATTAGGAAAACACCTCTGTTAGGTGTAGTTAGACCCCTGAAAATTTATGAAATAATATAATAGACCCTGTAGTGGGGTGAGTTTACTATTTAACCTTATATAATATTAAATTTAGGAATTTGAATATGTAATTAAGATTTAAATTTAAAAGGGTGAGGCACACACATTGTAAATTCAAGTTTAAACTCCACTAACAATTGGAAAATTTTAGAATGAGCTAAAAATAAATTTTAGGCTGAGATGAAATCTGTTTGGGTGTGTTCATGTTTATTTGATCTAGAAACACATTTTAGGCTAGGAAATAATTCTGAAAATTTGTAAAATAAATGTAAAATAGTTCACATCAGAGGAGAAGTTCAAAAATATATTATTTACTATTTTAGATCAGAATCTATTCTGTTTAGATGATGTGTCTTACTATTTTCATACTAAAGTTCACAATTAGGTATATAAAATAAATCTTAGAATATAGGAAAATAGGTATGCATAACTAGAAAATGATAAATGAAATCTCCAAAAGCCAAAGATTTCAGTTTAGGATTTGGTAGAAGATCTGAAAACCCATTTGGAGTAGGAAAATACCTTCCATGCCTACTTTGTAGCTAAGATGTGTATTAATTGAATATAAGAAATTTGTTTAAATTAGAAATTCATATATAGTGTACAAATATAAATCTGAATACAAAAGTTAGAAATCATATGCACATGTTTAAAAGTGCATGTAAGCCCAAAAATCAACACACATAGAGTAACCACAACACATAGAAATGTGAATGACTTTCATAAATGAATGTGTGGTTTGTATGAAGTGAAAGTGTGAACTATATCTTATGGATTGTTGTTTTCTTTTGCTATGTGTGATGGTATGAGTAGAACCTGCTCCAGAGCAAGTTCTTCCTTTCCAAGATCAGGACTATCCATTCCTAGAGCAGCAGGAAGAAGGCAAGTGTCCTTGACCACTTTGATCCTATGCTAGGATATGTAGATAGAATTATTTGCATTGTCAATTGAAATATGAAACCCATGCTAGGAAGTTTTCCTAGAATTGCATTATCTTGTTTCCTTGTAGCTTGGGTTGGGATTTATTTTACTATGCCATTCATTCATATTACTTATGCTTAGCCATGCTTAGAATGGGATAAGTGGGATATGAGATCATCAACTTATTTACCTTACTCTTGATTGAGATATTATGAGCTATGTAGAGGTAGGGATCGAGGCAAGTTGGATGATTTGGTTGGTGCTGGGTGCACGAGACTCGGGTTTGTGTTTAGTACTTGCCTGGATCCTAAGGACCGGTTCATGGAGCATGTAACCTGGCTTTACCGTGCCAACCACATGTTGAGATGGGGCAGCTTGGCCAATTAATTAGGTGTATCCCCGGCGTAGTATGGGTGTGTTGGATGGTGCGGGGAGTAGGTGTCAGCTGGACTACCATATGAACCGCAAGGCTCAAGAGGGGGCCACTGCAGCGGGGTTGGAGCCTCTTGTATGCTGTTAGGGGTGAAACCTCAGTGCCCACGCTCGTCGGGAGTCCCTTTGTAAAGGCTTCGTAGTGATCTCCTGGCTACACACCTGGGAAGTGTGAATGTGGTTCGTAGCCACTGGCATAATGGAGGTTCTTTTAGTCCACCCGGCAACGGGGGATGAAATCACTACATGTGGGTACAGTGGTGCAAACTCTGCAGAGTTAAAACTGTCATGACAGCCGTGCTCACGGTCAAGAGCGGCTTGGACTTATTCATGATTAGAGGATGATGACTTTGGAAGTTGTGGATGTTAAGCGGGGAGCTTAACATTGGAAATGATGTTATGGTTATTTGATTATGATGATGGGATGGGAGATTGGGACCATTTCACCTGTGTAGAAATGTAGGTGCTTAATAAGCTAAGGTGGTAGGTATTAATTGCGTAGTGCTTTAACCATGAGTTCAACCTCTCCTTGCTCTAGCCATGCATGACATAACTTTCCCACACTTGCTGAGTACCAATGGTACTCAACCTTGCATATTTGTTGGTTTAAATTGCTGCTCAGGTCAAGGGGATGATGTGGTGTTTAATGATCAAGACTTCGGACTCGAAGAAGGATTCTAGGTTCATGGAGTCCCCCAGGCAACGCCAGTGACGGAGCCCACAAGAATAATATTCCGCTGCTATTTTATTTACATGTTATGAACTTATTATCGTCCATCGAGACGTATGCGTTGTAAGACATATTTATATTTGATACCTGGCTTGTAATAAATGATGCTTCACTATTTGTCATCACATGTATGAGAAAATGATCCTGGCATACATGTGATATTCACTTGGTTGTTCTTCGGAGAAACCGGGTGTGACAGAAGTGGTATCAGAGCCAAGGTTGCCCGTAGGAACGTGGACCTAGGTAGAAATGGACGTATTTAAGGACCCTATTTTCTTAAAAACTATTTTACAAGGTGTGGGTTAAAAAGTGTTATTTAATGGAGTCACTTTCTCCATCTTACCTCAACTTTTATTCAAAATAGGATTTTTGTTTAAGATTTTATCTAACTTAAGTTTAAATGCTTTATGTTTTAGATGGTTCGCATGATCCGCACCGCCCGCAAGTCCACCGGAGGGAGAGTTCCCGTAGTTGACCTTGCCCAAAGAGAGGAGAGCCGTCCGGTGACGTACCTTTCCTACGGATTGGCAGTAGGAGGCTTGTTACGCCGTCTTCGACGCATGCTCCAAGCCGCCGGCAATACGGGCAAGCTAATCATACACTATAGCTCTACCCGGACCATCCGTGAGAAGAGGGAAGAATGGAGTTCAGAGATGAGGATTATCCACGAAAATCAGCTGCTTAAGATCCACCGCTCTCCGGCTTGTCGAGCGACACAGGTCGATGCGGAGAAGGATGTCACCTGGGAGGCAATCACCTGTCAGAGTCACATCTATCGTCGCCACCTGGACAGGACTGAGTACATGTATGTCCTCCAGCGTGAGAGTGGTACAACGGATTACAAGTACCCTCCAGTGCAGCAAGGGACTTCCCATGAGCACATGGACTTGTGCTTGGAGGATGCCGCTATGCTCAGCACTCGACTGCAGGAGTGTCAGCAGGAGCTTCAGGATGTTTGTGACACCCTGAAGGAAACCGAGGCGTTGCTTCGAGCCTGCTTGAGGGCGAGAGAAAGAGGAGATGGGAATGAACTGTGTGTCACCGTGAATGACACATGGACTCCTGACTCCCCAGATCGCCGGGCGATCAGGCATCGTCGCACTTCTCCACCAGCAGCTTCCCCACCCAAAGCGGAGTCAGAAGGCAGCCACAATAATGAGGAAGATCCCGAGGAGCCAGCTCAGGGATACGAGTAGTGTAGAGTCTTTCCCTTAGTTTAGCAGGATTTCGAGTAGTCGAGTCGTTACCTTAGTTAATGGTGTGTTAATGCTTGGTGTGTGACGTGAGTTGTGGAAGCCATGGGCGTTTGTCCACAACCTCGTCTTCAGGTTGTTTTGCTTTGTAGTGTGAACCCATAAGAATTGAAAGTGCATTTATGTTCACGTAAGACATGAAATCCTCAGAAAATATGAATGAAATAAGTTCTCAAAATCTTAAAGTTTAAACAAGCAAAAACTGGTAAGTTAATACGTAATGCTTTAAAAGTGACATTTGGTTGATCATGATAGATGGCCGGAAGAGGAAAGGGTCGTGCTGCCAACCCTGCCAACAACAACGATGAGGCAGGCAACCCTCATCTTTCTGGAAGCCAAGACAGGGGTGGTCGCCGTGAAGGAGTTGATCCCATCCACCAAATGCTTGAGAATCAAAATCAGCTCATCCAGAACCTAACTCAAGTGGTGGCCAACTTGCATCAAGCTCCACCTCCACAAGCTGCACCACGCCAACCAAGGTTGAGTGAGTTTCTAGGAACTCAACCTCCAAAGTTTGCAAGTGCTGCTGAACCTATGGAGGCAGATGATTGGCTAAAGACCATTGAGAGCAAGACGAGGATCATACAATGTCAAGGGTATGAGAGGGTGCTGTTTGCTTCTCACCAATTGCATGGACCTGCTGCTGATTGGTGGACCGCTTACATGGCCGCCCATCATGACCCCGAGAACATCACTTGGGAAGAGTTCAAGCGTAGCTTCCGCAACCATTACATACCAAGGGGTGAACTCAAAAACAAGAGGAAGGAGTTCTTGGGATTGCAGCAGGGAAACATGACCGTGAGGGAATACCTCACTAAATTCACTCAACTCTCCCGTTATGCCCCACGGGACATAGAGACGGATGAGCAGAAACGGGATTGTTTCGTGGAATGACTTACCGCAGAAATGCAGTGTGCAATGTCCTCCAACGAGTATGAAAGCTTCCAAAAGATGGTGGACAGAGCATTTGTGGTAGAAAGGAAGCTGAAGGCCTTGGAAAATGAAAACAAGAGGAAGGCCGGGTGGTCACACCAAGCCTCGGGCAGCAACACCCGCCCCCGTATGATGCAGCAACCCGCAGGGCAGACGAGCCGTGCTGCGGTACCCTACTCAACACCGAGAGGGTACAACCCAAACTTCAGGCCTCCGGCAGCACCAACACCGCCACAACGTCAGTTTGTACAGCAGCCTCGCCCTACATATCAACCTCGACCAGCAGTACAAGGACCCCCAAACCAACCCCAAGACAACAAAGGCCAGGCACCTAAGGTTGGGGTGCAATGCTTTAACTGTGGTGAAGTGGGGCACTACGCCCATAAGTGCCCAAAGAAGAAGCCCGTGCAGCTGCAACAACAGAATGTGATGCGAGGACGGGTGAACCATGTGACCATGGAGGGAGCGCAAGAGGCACCTGACGTGGTAGTTGGTAAGTTTCCTGCCAATTTACACATTGCAACCCTGTTGTTTGATTCTGGTGCTACCCACTCGT
Organism: Neostapfia colusana; assembly: GCA_030760725.1. Classification (NCBI taxonomy): domain Eukaryota; kingdom Viridiplantae; phylum Streptophyta; class Magnoliopsida; order Poales; family Poaceae; genus Neostapfia; species Neostapfia colusana. The sequence continues at coordinate 28,610,304 of JASWHV010000011.1, forward strand.
TCATTGCTCAAGGGTTTGTTAAGAAGCATGATCTAGCAACAACACAAATGAACCATATGCTAGCAGTAAACTCTCCAGGTGAAGAAATAAGGACAAGACAAGTGTGTCCCAAGGTGAACCTAGACATTAATGGGGTAGTATTTACTGCTAAACTCATAGTGATAGATTCACAAGGGATAGATATTATTTTGGGCATGGATTTGTTGACCAAACATAAGGGAATCATCCATTGTTCGACCAGAACGGTGGAACTAACTCACCCTAGTGGCACAAGAGTAAAGTTCATAACAATACAAGAGCCTAGGAAGGACATTAAATTAAATCAAGTTGAGGTGAAAGTGGAGGAGATCAGGATCATCAGGGAATATCCAGATGTTTTTCCGGAGGAGTTGCCAGGAATGCCTCCTGATCGTGAAGTGGAATTCGCAATTGAGCTAGTGCCTGGAACAACCCGGATATACAAGAGACCTTATCGGATGGACTCCAAGCAGCTGGGAGAACTCAAGGATAATTTGAGAGAATTGTCGGAGAAGGGATATATTCGTCCTAGTTCCTCACCATGGGGAGCTCCAGTGATATTTGTGCCCAAGAAGGACGGAACCCAAAGGTTATGCATAGACTACCGTGCATTGAGTGAAGTAACCATCAAGAACAAGTACCCATTATCCCGCATTGAAGACTTGTTTGATCAGTTGAGGGGAGCTTGTGTGTTCTCGAAAATTGATCTCAGGTCGGGATACCACCAACTTAAGATAAGGCAAACTGATATTCCCAAGACAGCTTTCGTATCTCGGTACGGACTGTATGAATACACCGTCATGCCTTTCGAGCTAATTAATGCCCCGGCATACTTCATGTATCTCATGAACAAGGTATTCATGGAATATCTGGACAAATTTGTGGTGGTTTTCATTGATGACATTCTCGTCTTCTCCAAAGATGAAGAAGAACATGAGAAACATCTAAGATTGGTGTTGCAGAAGCTGAGAGAACACCAACTATATGCCAAGTTGAGCAAGTGTGAGTTTTGGCTGAAGAGAGTTCCCTTCTTAGGACATATAATCTCGGAGGGAGGAATCTCCGTAGATCCCGCCAAGATCAAAGATATACAAAAGTGGAAGACCCCTGAGAATGTCGGGGACGTTCGAAGCTTCTTGGGATTGGCTGGATACTATCGACGGTTTATTGAGGGATTCTCCAAGATCTCGAGAACCCTTACCAAACTGTTGGAGAAGGGAATCACATTCGCATGGACGCCGCAGTGCGAGACGAGTTTTCAGGAGTTAAAGAAAAGATTGACAACAGCCCCAGTGCTAGTTATGCCAGATATGCAGAAGAACTTTTTGGTGTACTGCGATGCTTCTGGAGACGGGTTGGGATGTGTTCTCATGCAAGAAGGGCATGTCGTGGCTTATGCGTCCCGGCAGCTCCGGAAACACGAGAAGAACTATCCCACACATGACCTAGAACTAGCCGCAGTGGTACACGTGTTGAAAATTTGGCGGCACTACTTGATGGGGAAGAGGACAGAGATATATACAGATCATAAGAGTTTAAAGTACATTTTCACACAGCCAGATCTCAACCTCAGACAAAGGAGATGGTTAGAGCTAATCAATGACTTTGATGTGGGCATCAACTATCATCCTGGGAAAGCAAACGTCGTGGCAGATGCTTTAAGCCGGAAAGTGCAGGTCAATAGGTTGAGCTTGAAGGACATGCCTGCAAAATTGAAGGACGATGTTATAAGACTCAATCTATGCCTGGTGAATAGTGGTGAAGCCATCGCCATGGAAGTGGACTCCACAATAGAGCAAGACATACGCGATAGTCAAAAGAATGACAAGAAGATACAAGAAATCAGACAACTCATCAAGGAAAATAAAGCCCCTGGCTTCAGAGAGGATGAACAAGGTACGGTGTGGCACGGCAAAAGGATCTGTGTGCCTGAAGTAAAGGAGATCTGTGAATTGATTTTGAAGGAGGCCCACGATTCCGACTATTCCATTCATCCTGGGAGTACGAAGATGTACCAGGACCTCAAGAGCAGGTATTGGTGGTATGGCATGAAGCGAGATGTCGCGGAACATGTTGCCCTATGTGACACATGTCAGTTGGTGAAAGTAGAACATCAACGACCCGCGGGATTATTGCAACCACTCAAAGTGCCTGAATGGAAATGGGAAGAAATCGGTATGGATTTCATAGTGGTACTGCCTAGGACCCAATCAGGATATGATTCGATATGGGTCATCATCGATAGGCTAACCAAGGTAGCTCATTTCATCCCCGTTAAAGAAAGCTACAGTGGATCCAAATTGGCGGAGTTGTACATGTCAAGGATCGTGTGTTACCATGGAGTGCCTAAGAAGATAGTGTTGGATCGAGGGACACAGTTCACCTCAAGGTTAAGGCAAAAGTTGCATGAAACCATGGGAACCCATCTGAATTTTAGCTCTTCCTATCATCCCCAAACTGACCGGTAGACGGAAAGAACCAATCAGATTCTTGAGGATATGCTGAGAGCGTGTGCACTCAAAAACAATCGGAGTTGGGACAAGAACTTACCGTATGCGGAGTTCTCCTATAACAACAGCTATCAGGCTAGTATGAAGATGTCGCCGTTTGAAGCTTTGTATGGAAGGAAGTGCAGAACTCCCTTATTTTGGAACCAAAGGAGGGAAAGCAAAGTGTTTGGACCTGAAGTACTACAAGAAGCCGAGGCGAAAGTGAGGGAAATTCGCAACAACGTAAGGATAGCACAGACATGACAAAAGAGCTATGCCGATGTACGAAGAAAAGAGCTCGTTTTTAATGTGGGGGACTATGTCTATCTCAAGGTGTCCCCTATCCGAGGACTTCGTCGGTTCAAGGTGAAAGGGAAGTTGTCACCTCGATACATCAGACCCTTTCAAGTTCTGGAGAGGAAAGGCGAAGTGGCGTATCAACTAGAATTACCGGCTCGCCTATCGGATGTGCACGATGTATTCCATGTGTCACAGCTCAAGAAATGTCTGAGAACACCTGAAGAGATGTTACCCATGAATGAGGTTGACGTAGCTGAGAATCTGTCTTATGCCGAGCAACCATCCAAGATTTTGGAGACAATAGAACGCCTCACAAGAAATAAAAGAATCCGGATGTGCAAGGTGCAGTGGAAGCATCACTCGGAAGAGGAAGCCACCTGGGAGCGAGAAGACGAGCTTAAGGCACAATTTCCAGAATTGTTTTCTTAGAACCACCAATCTCGAGGACAAGATTTCTTTTAAGGGGGGTAGAGCTGTAACACCCCCAAAACCTGTTAAGAGGGGAATTTAAAAATTTTTGGACGTATTGCATGTGGTGCAAAAAAAATTCAAATTCAAACTGGAATTCATATTAAACTCAAAACAGAAATGAAAAAGAAAAAGAAAAAGAAAAAGAAAAAATAAACCTCCTCGGCCAGTGGGCCAAAACCCACCAGCCGGCCCATTCACCCCGCGCCAGCCCGCAGCCGCGCGCCCCCCTCTTTCCCACTGACACGCGGGGCCCACCATCCTTCTTCCTCCTCGCGCCCGCACTCGGCCGACCGGGACTCTTCTCACCTCCGAATCAAAACCGCCCCGGATACTCGCGTATCCCAGCCGAATTTCGGTTCTGGACGACGCAAACTCGACCACAACCGAACAACGCCCCTCCCCGGCTATATAAACACCGGCATCTTCCCGATTTTCACCCACGATCAGCCGCTTTTTTTCCGGTGAGCACCCGAGTTTCTCCGGCCAATTTCGCTCGATCTTCGCTCGGGATTTCTGATCTAACGCGCTGATCTTGATCCACCGCCTCGGGGGAACCACGCAGGTGGAGAAAACTCGTTGGTTTGCGCTTCAAACACAGCGCCGACGAGCCTCGTTGTGAATTCACCTCGGACCTCGTCGCCGAACGCTTTCCAGGACCTCCGAGCTCAAGAAAACCCCCGAGGTGAGATCCCCGACCTCCCCTCTACCAATCTATGCCATAAAATCCCAGTTTTAGGAAGAATTTACGAAGATCCGAAGCTCTCCGGCGAGATCGCCGCCACCCGCCGCCGTGCGCCGCCGGGCAGCGCTGCCCGCGCTCGATCAGAGCGACGTGGCCGCTTGTGCGCCGTCTATTTTAAATTGCACGGTAGAATTTAAATCTCCGCGTACCGGTTTGACGTTATAATCTTAGCAGTCTGTTTTAAATCGGACGGTCCACGTCAGCCCCGCGTTATAAAGGCCGGGATTCTTACGCACTACCCCCTGGGGATCTCGGAAAATACGAGCTAGCCCTGGAAACTTCTGATCTAGCCCCTGGAACTTCAGAAATTCATGTAAATTCAATTAAAATCAGTTTTAGCCCCTGGACTTAATAAAAATTAGGAAAACGCCTCTGTTAGGTGTAGTTAGACCCCTGGAAATTTATGAAATAATATAATAGACCCTGTAGTGGGGTGAGTTTACTTTTTAACCTTATATAATATTAAATTTAGGAATTTGAATATGTAATTAAGATTTAAATTTAAAAGGGTGAGGCACACACATTGTAAATTCAAGTTTAAACTCCACTAACAATTGGAAAATTTTAGAATGAGCTAAAAATAAATTTTAGGCTGAGATGAAATCTGTTTGGGTGTGTTCATGTTTATTTGATCTAGAAACACATTTTAGGCAAGGAAATAATTCTGAAAATTTGTAAAATAAATGTAAAATAGTTCACATCAGAGGAGAAGTTCAAAAATATATTATTTACTATTTTATATCAGAATCTATTCTGTTTAGATGATGTGTCTTACTATTTTCATACTCACAATTAGGTATAGAAAATAAATCTTGAAATACAGGAAAATAGGTATGCATAACTAGAAATTGATAAATGAAATCTCCAAAACCCAAAGATTTCAGTTTAGGATTTGGTAGAAGATCTGAAAACCCATTTGGAGTAGGAAAATACCTTCCATGCCTACTTGGTAGCTAAGATGTGTATTAATTGAATATAAGAAATTTGTTTAGATTGGAAATTCATATATAGTGTACAAATATAAATCTGAATACAAAAGTTAGAAATCATATGCACATGTTTAAAAGTGCATGTAAGCCCAAAAATCAACACACATAGAGTAACCACAACACATAGAAATGTGAATGACTTTCATAAATGAATGTGTGGTTTGTATGAAGTGAAAGTGTGAACTATGTCTTCTGGATTGTTGTTTTCTTTTGCTATGTGTGATGGTATGAGTAGAACCTGCTCCAGAGCAAGTTCTTCCTTTCCAAGATCAGGACTATCCATTCCTAGAGCAGCAGGAAGAAGGCAAGTGTCCTTGACCACTTTGATCCTATGCTAGGATATGGACATAGAATTATTTGCATTGTCAATTGAAATATGAAACCCATGCTAGGAAGTTTCCCTAGAATTGCATTATCTTGTTTCCTTGTAGCTTGGGTTGGGATTTATTTTACTATGTCATTCATTCATATTACTTATGCTTAGCCATGCTTAGAATGCGATAAGTGGGATATGAGATCATCAACTTATTTACCTTACTCATGATTGAGATATTATGAGCTATGTAGAGGAAGGGATCGAGGCAAGTTGGATGATTTGGTTGGTGCTGGGTGCACGAGACTCGGGTTTGTGTTTAGTACTTGCTTGGATCCTAAGGACCGGTTCATGGACCATGTAACCTGGCTTTACCGTGCCAACCACATGCTGAGATGGGGCAGCTTGGCCAATTAATTAGGTGTATCCCCGGCGTAGTATGGGTGTGTTGGATGGTGCGGGGAGTAGGTGTCAGCTGGACTACCATATGAACCGCAAGGCTCAAGAGGGGGCCACTGCAGCGGGGTTGGAGCCTCTTGTATGCTGTTAGGGGTGAAACCTCAGTGGCCCACGCTCGTCGGGAATCCCTTTGTAAAGGCTTCGTAGTGATCTCCTGGCTACACACCTGGGAAGTGTGAATGTGGTTTGTAGCCACTAGCATAATAGAGGTTCTTTTAGTCCACCCGGCAACGGGGGATGAAATCACTACATGTGGGTACAGTGGTGCAAACTCTGCAGAGTCAAAACTGTCATGACAGCCGTGCTCACGGTCAAGAGCGGCTTGGACTTATTCATGATTAGAGGATGATGACTTTGGAAGTTGTGAATGTTAAGTGGGGAGCTTAACATTGGAAATGATGTTATGGTTATTTGATTATGATGATGGGATGGGAGATTGGGACCATTTCACCTGTGTAGAAATGTAGGTGCTTAATAAGCTAAGGTGGTAGGTGTTAATTGCGTAGTGCTTTAACCATGAGTTCAACCTCTCCTTGCTCTAGCCATGCATGACATAACTTTCCCACACTTGCTGAGTACCAATGGTACTCAACCTTGCATATTTGTTGGTTTAAATTGCTGCTCAGATCAAGGGTATGATGTGGTGTTTAATGATCAAGACTTCGGACCCAAAGAAGGATTCTAGGTTCATGGAGTCCCCCGGGCAACGCCTGTGACGGAGCCCACAAGAATAATATTCCGTTGCTATTTTATTTACATGTTATGAACTTATTATCGTCCATCGAGACGTATGCGTTGTAAGACATATTTATATTTGACACCTGGCTTGTAATAAATGATGCTTCACTATTCGTCATCACATGTATGAGAAAATGATCCTGGCATACATGTGATATTCACTTGGTTGTTCTTCGGAGAAACCGGGTGTGACAGTAGCGCGTAAGAATGCCGGCCTTTATAACGTGGGGCTGATGTGGACCGTCCGATTAAAAATAGACGGCTGAGATTATAACGCGAAGCGGTACGGGTTAGATCTAATAGGAACCACACGATTTAAAATGGACGGGCCTCAGGGGGCCACGTCGCCCTGGCCGTGCGCGGGCGGCGCTGCCCGGCGGCGCGCGGCGGCAGGAGGCGATGATCTCGCCGGAGATCTTCGGTTTTACGTCTATACCTCCTAAAACTTGGATTTCATGGCATAGAACGGTATAGGGGATGTCGGGGATCTCACCTCGGGGTTTTTCTTGAGCTCGGAGGTCCTGGAAGACGGTCGGCGGCGAGGTCCGAGATGAAACAGTGGTGGTGCTCGCCGGAGCTGCGTCTAGGGTGCAAAACACCGAGTTTTCTGCACCTGCGTGACTCCCCGGAGGCGGTGGAACATGATCAGCGCGTTAGATCAGAAAACCCGAGCAAGGATCGAGAGAAAACGGTGATCGAAGCTTCGGTTCTCACCGGAGAGAAAAGTGCAGTGGGCTGGGGAATTCGGCGAGTTTCTGTGCAGGAATTTCATGAGGGGAGGCGGCGGAGGATCGACTTGGTTAAATAGCAGCGTCCGGGGCCAAAGATCGGGCTGTTGGCGTGGTTTTTCGGAGGTTGTTTGGATTCGGGGCAGAGGAGAGTCCCGGGGTCGGCCGAACGCGCGGGAGGTGGGGGATGACATGCGGGCCCCGCGTGTCAGTGAGAGGAAGAGAGGGGCGCGGGTTCGGGGCTGGCGCGAGGAGAGTGGGCCGGCTGGTGGGTTTCGGCCCACTGGCCGGTGGGGTTTTTCTTTTTCTTTTTCTTTTTCCATTTCTTTTCTGTTTTTATTTGAATTTAAATTCCAATTTGAATTTGAATTTCTCCACCACATGCAATACGTCCAAAATTTTTTAAATTCCCCTCTTAACAGATTTTTGGGGTGTTACAGCTCTACCCCCCTTAAAAGAAATCTCGTCCTCGAGATTGGTGGTTCTAAGAAAACAATTCCGGAAACTGTGCCTTAAGCTCGTCTTCTCGCTCCCATGTGGCTTCCTCTTCCGAGTGATGCTTCTACTGCACCTTGCACATCCGGATTCTTTTATTTCTTGTGAGACATTCCATTATCTCCAAAACCTTGACTGGTTGCTCGGCATAAGACAGATCCTCTCCTACGTCAACCTCATTCATGGGTAACATCTCTTCAGGCGTCCTCAGACATTTCTTGAACTGTGACACATGGAATACATCGTGCACATCCGATAGGCGAGCAGGTAGTTCTAGTTGATATGCCACTTCGCCTTTCCTCTCTAGAACCTGAAAGGGTCCGATGTATCGAGGTGATAACTTCCCTTTCACCTTGAACCGATGAAGTCCTCGGATAGATGACACCTTGAGATAAACATAGTCTCCCACATTGAAAATAAGCTCTCTTCTCCGCACATCGGCATAACTCTTTTGTCGGGTCTGTGCTATCCTCAGGTTGTTGTGAATTTCCCTCACTTTCACCTCGGCTTCTTGTAGTACCTCGGGTCCAAACACTTTACTTTCCCCCGTTTGGTTCCAAAATAGGGGAGTTCTGCACTTCTTCCCATACAAAGCCTCAAATGGTGACACCTTCATACTAGCCTGATAGCTATTGTTATAGGAGAACTCCGCATACGGTAAGTTTTTATCCCAACTCCTGTTATTCTTGAGCGCACACGCTCTCAACATATCCTCAAGGATCTGATTAGTTCTTTCCGTCTGTCCGTCAGTCTGGGGATGATAGGCAGAACTAAAATTCAGATGAGTTCCCATGGTTTCATGCAACTTCTGCCAGAACCTTGAGGTGAACTGTGTCCCTCGATCTGACACTATCTTCTTTGGCACTCCATGGAAACACACGATCCTTGACATGTATAATTCTGCCAATTTGGATCCGCTGTAGCTTTCTTTCACGGGGATGAAATGAGCTACCTTGGTTAGCCTGTCGATGATGACCCATATCGAATCATATCCTGATTGGGTCCTAGGTAGTCCCACTATGAAATCCATACCGATTTCTTCCCACTTCCATTCAGGCACTTTGAGTGGTTGCAATAATCCCGCGGGTCGTTGATGTTCTGATTTCACAAACTGACATGTGTCACATAGGGCAACATGTTCCGCGACATCTCGCTTCATGCCATACCACCAATACCTGCTCTTGAGGTCATGGTACATCTTCGTACTCCCAGGATGAATGGAATAGTCGGAATCATGAGCCTCCTTCAAAATCAATTCACGGATCTCCTTCGCATCAGGCACACAGATTCTTTTCCCGTGCCACACCGTACCTTGTTCATCCTCTCTGAACCCAGGGGCTTTATTATCCTTGATGAGTTCTCTAATCTCTTGTATCTTCTCGTCATCCTTCTGACCATTGCGTATGTCTTTCTCTAATGTGGAGTCCACTTCCATGGCGATGGCCTCACCACTATTCATCAGACATAGATTGAGTTTTATAACATCTTACTTCAATTCTGCAGGCATGTCCTTCAAGCTCAACCTATTGACCTGCACCTTTAGCAATGAACGAGTGGGTGGCACCAGAATCAAACAACAGGGTTGCAACGTGTAAATTGGCAGGAAACTTACCAATTACCACGTTAGGTGCCTCTTGCGCTTCCTCCATGGTCACGTGGTTCACCCGTCCTCGCATCACATTCTGCTGTTGTGGCTGCATGGGCTTCTTCTTTGGGCACTTATGGGCGTAGTGCCCCACTTCACCACAGTTGAAGCATTGCATCCCAACCTTAGGTGCTTGGCCTTTGTTGTCTTGGGGTTGGTTCTGTGGTCCTTGCGCTGCTGGTGAAGGTTGATATGTGGGGCGAGGCTGCTGTGCAAACTGACGCTGCGGCTGTGCTGGTGCTGATGGAGGCCTGAAATTTGGGTTGTACCCTCTCGGTGCTGAGTAGGGCACCACAACACGGCTCGTCTTCCCTGCGGTTTGCTGCATCAGACGTGGGCGTGTGTTGCTACCTGAGGCTTGGTGTGACCATCCCACCTTCCTCTTGTTTTCATTTTCCAAGGCCTTCAGCTTCCTTTCCACAACAAATGCTCTGTCCACCATCTTTTGGAAGCTTTCATACTCGTTGGAGGACATTGCACATTGCATCTCCGCAGTAAGTCCTTCCACAAAGCAGTCCTGTTTCTGCTCATCAGTCTCGATGTCCCGTGGTGCATAACAGGATAGTTGGGTGAACTTAGTGAGGTATTCCCTCACAGTCATGTTTCCTTTCTGCAGCCCCAAGAACTCCTTTCTCTTGTTTTTGAGTTCACCCCTTGGTATGTAATGGTTGCGGAAACTGCGCTTGAACTCTTCCCAAGTAATGTTCTCGGGGTCATGATGGGCTGCCACGTAAGCGGTCCACCAATCAGCAGCAGGTCCATGCAATTGGTGAGAGGCAAACAGCACCCTCTCATACCCTTAGCATTGTATGATCCTCATCTTGCTCTCAATGGTTTTTAGCCAGTCATCTGCCTCCAGAGGTTCAGCAGCACTTGCAAACTTTGGAGGTTGAGTCCCTAGAAACTCACTCAACCTTGGTTGGCGTGGTGCAGCTTGTGGAGGTGGAACTTGGTGCAAGTTGGCCACCACTTGAGTTAAACTCTGGATGAGCTGATTCTGATTTTCAAGCATTTGGTGGATGGGATCAGCTCCTTCACGGCGACCACCCCTGTCTTGTCCTTCAGAAAGATGAGGGTTGCTGGCCTCATCGTTGTTGTTGGCGGGGTTGGCACCACGACCCTTTCCTCTTCCGGCCATCTATCATGATCAACCAAATGTTAATTTTAAAGCATTACATATTAACTTCCCAATTTGCTTGTTTAAACTTAAACTTTTGAGGCCTTATTATATTAACACTTTCTGAGGGTTTCACGTCTCACGCGAAAATAAATGCACTCTTAATTCATAGGGGTTCACACATCAAAGCAAATCAACCCAAAGACAAGGTTGTGGACAAATGCCCATGGCTTCCATAACTCACGTCACACACCAAACATTAACACACAATTAACTAAGGTATTGACTCGACTACTCGATAACTTGCTGAGCTAAGGGAAAAGACTCTACACGACTCGTATCACTGAGCTGGCTCCTCGGGATCTTCCTCATTATTGCGGCTGCCCTCTGATTCCGCTTTGGGTGGGGGAGCTGCTGGTGGAGAAGTGTGGCGACGCTTGCTCGTCCGGCGGTCTGGGGAGTCAGGAGTCCATGTGTCATTCACGGTGACACACAGTTCATTCCCATCTCCTCTTTCTCTCGCCCTCAAGCTGGCGCGAAGCAATGCCTCAGTCGCCTTCAGGGTGTCACGAACATCCTGAAGCTCCTGCTGACACTCCTGCAGTCGAGTGCTGAGCATAGCAGCATCCTCCAAGCACAGGTCCATGTGCTCATGGGAAGTCCCTTGCTGCACTGGCGGGTACTTGTACTCCGCGGCACCACTCTCACGCTGGAGGACATACATGTACTCGGTCCTGTCCAGGTGGCGACGGTAGATGTAACTCTGGCAGGTGATGGCCTCCCAAGTGACATCCTTCTCGGCATCGACCTGTGTCGCTCGACAAGCTGGAGAGTGGTGGATCTTGAGCAGCTGATTTTCATGGATAATCCTCATTTCTGAACTCCATTCTTCCCGCTTCTCACGGAGGGTCCGGGTGGAGCTGTAGTGTATGATTAGCTTGCCCGTATTGCCGGCAGCGTGGAGCATACGCCGTAGACGGCGCAACAAGCCTCCTACTGCCAATCCATAGGAGTGGTACGTCACCGGACGGTTCTCCTCTCTCAAGGCAAGGGAAACTACTGGAACTCTCCCTCCGGTGGACTTGCGGGCGGTGCGGATCATGCGAACCATCTAAAACATAAAGCATTTAAAATTAAGTTAGATAAGATTTTAAACAAAAATAGTATTTTGAATAAAAGTTGGGGTAAGATGAATAAAGTGACCCTAGTAAATAACGCCTTCAACCCATATCTTTGTAAAATAGCTTTTAAGAAAATAGGGTCCTTAAATACGTCCATTTCTACCAAGGTCCACGTTCCTACGGGAAACCTTGGCTCTGATACCACTTCTGTCACACCCAGTTTCTCCGAAGAACAACTGAGTGAATATCACATGTATGCCAAGATTATTTTCTCATACATGTGATGACAAATAGTGAAGCATCATTTATTACAAGCTAGGTGTTAAATATAAATATGTCTTACAAAGCATACGTCTCGATGGACGATAATAAGTTCATAACATGTAAATAGAATAGCAGCGGAATATTATTCTGGTGGGCTCCGTCACAGGCGTTGCCCGGTGGACTTCGTGAACCTAGAATCCTTCCTCAGGTCCGAAGTCTTGGTCATTGAACACCACATCATCCCCTTGACCTGAGCAGCAATTTAAACCAACAAATATGCAAGTTTGAGTACCGTTGGTACTCAGCAAGTGTGGGAAAGTTATTTCATGCATGGCTAGAGCAAGGAGAGGTTGAACTCATGGTTAAAGCACTACGCAATTAATACCTATCACCTTAGCTTATTAAGCACCTACATTACTACACAGGTGAAATGGATCCCAATCTCCCAACCCATCATCAATATCAAGTAACCATAACATCATTTCCAAAGTTAAGCTCCCCGCTTAACATCCATAACTTCCAAAGTCATCATCCTCTAATCATGAATAAGTCCAAGCCGCTCTTGACCGTGAGCACGGCTCTCATGACAGTTTTGACTCTGCAGAGTTTGCACCACTGTACCTACATGCAGTGATTTCATCCCCTGTTGCCGGGTGGACTAAAAGAACCTCCATTATACAGTGGCCGCGAACCAAATTCACACTTCCCAGGTGTGTAGCCAAGAGATCACTACGAAGCCTTTACAAAGGGATTCCCAACGAGTGTGGGCCCACTGAGGTTTCACCCCTAACAACATACAAGAGGCTCCAACCCCGCTGCAGTGGCCCCCTCTTGAGCCTTGCGGTTCATACGGTAGTCCAGCTGACACCTATTCCCTGCACCATCCAACACACCCATACTACGCTGGGGATACACCTAATTAATTGGCCAAGCTACACCATCTCAGCATGTGGTTGGCACGGTAAAGCCAGGTTACATGCTCCATGAACCGGTCCTTAGGATCCAGGCAAGTACTAAACACAAACCCAAGTCTCGTGCACCCAGCACCAACCAAATCATCCAACTTGCCTCGATCCATACCTGTACATAACTCATAAGATCTCATTCAAGAGTAAGGTAAATAAATCGATGATCTCATATCCCAATTATCCCATTCTAAGCATGGCTAAGCATAAGAATATAAATAAATGATATGATAAAATAAATCCCAACCCAAGCTACAAGGAAACAAGGTAATGCAATTCTAAGGAAACTTCCTAGCATGGGTTTCATATTTCAATTGACAAATGCAAATAATTCTATCTACACATCCTAGTATAGGATCAAAGTGGTCAAGGACACTTGCCTTCTTCCTGCTGCTCTGGGAATGGAAAGTCTTGGTCTTGGAAGGGGAGAACTTGCTCTGGGGCAGGTTCTACTCATGCCAATACACATAGCAAAAGAAAACAACAATACATAAGACATAGTTCACACTTTCACTTCATACAACCCAGATATACATACATATGATAGTCATTCACCTTTCTAAGCGTTGTAGTTACTCTAGATGTGTTGATTGTTAGCCTACATGCACTTTTAAACATATTTATATGGTTTCTAACTTTTGTATTCAGATTTCTGTTTGCACACTATATATGAGTTTCCAATTTGAACAAATTCTTTATACACTTCTTAGCTACCAAGTTTGCATGGAAGGTAATTTCCTACTCCAAATGGGTTTTCAGATCTTCTACAAAATCCTAAAATGAAGTTTTTGGATTTAGAGACTTCATTTATCATTTTCTAATTATGCATACCCATTTTCCTATATTTTTCAGATTTATTTTCTATGCCTAAAAGTGAGTTTTAATATTAAATAGTAGGGCATATCATCTAAACAGAACAGGTTCTGATCTAAAATATTAAATAATATATTTTTGAACTCCTCCTCTGATGTGAACTAATTTAAATTTATTTTACCAATTTTCAGAATTATTTCCTAACCTAAAAATGTGTCCCTATAATTAATAAATGTGAACAATCAATTAGACAGATTCATTTTTTGCCTAAAAATCTATTTTGAACTCATTCTAAAGTTTTCCAAGTGCTAGGAGAGTTTAAATTTGAATTTACAATGTGTTTGCCTCACCTTTTAAATTTAAATCCTAATCACATATTCAAATTTCTGAATTTAATATCATATAGGGTCAAAAAGGTAAATCCACCCTACTACATGGTCTAATTTATTATTTCCTAAATTTCCAGGGGTCTAACTACACATAACAGAGGGGTTTTCCTAATTTTTATTAAGTCCAGGAGCTAAAACTGATTTTTAAATGAACTTACACGAATTTCTGAAGTTCCAGGGGCTAGATCAGAAGTTTTCGGGGCTAGCTCGTGTTTTCCGAGATCCCCAAGGGGTAGCGCGTAAGAATCCCGACCTTTATAACGCGGGGCTGATGTGAACAGTCCGATTAAAAATAGACGGCTGAGATTATAACACGAAGCGGTACGGGTTAGATCTAATAGAAACCACACGATTTAAAATGGACGGGCCTCAGGGGGCCACGTCACCCTGGCCGTGCACGGGCGGCGCTGCCAGGCGGCGCGCGGCGGCGGGAGGCGGCGATCTCGCCGGAGATCTTCGGATTTACGTCTATACCTCCTAAAACTTGGATTTCATGGCATAGAACGGTAGAGGGGAGGTCGGGGATCTCACCTCGGGGTTTTTCTTGAGCTTGGAGGTCCTGGAAGACGGTCGGCGGCGAGGTCCGAGATGAAATAGCGGCAGTACTCGCCGGAGCTGCGTCTAGGGTGCAAAACACCGAGTTTTCTGCACTTGCGTGACTCCCCGGAGGCGGTGGAACATGATCGGCGCGTTAGATCAGAAAACCCGAGCAAGGATCGAGAGAAAACGGTGATCGAAGCTTCGGTTCTCACCGGAGAGAAAAGTGGAGTGCGCTGGGGAATTTGGCGAGTTTCTGTGCGGGAATTTCATGAGGGAAGGCGGCGGAGGATCGACTTGGTTAAATAGCAGCGTCTGGGGCCAAAGATCGGGCTGTTGGCGCGGTTTTTCGGAGGTTGTTTGGATTCGGGGGAGAGGAGAGTCCCGGGGTCGGCCGAGCACGCGGGAGGTGGGGGATGACATGCGGGCCCCGCGTGTCAGTGAGAGGAAGAGAGGGGCGCGGGTTCGGGGCTGGCGCGGGGAGAGTGGGCCGACTGGTGGGTTTCGGCCCACTGGCCGGTGGGGTTTTTCTATTTATTTTTCTTTTTCCATTTCTTTTCTGTTTTGGTTTGAATTTAAATTCCAATTTGAATTTGAATTTCTGCACCACATGCAATACGTCCAAAAAATTTTAAATTCCCCTCTTAACAGATTTTTGGGGTGTTACAGGAAGTCAAACACAATGAATGACTACGAGGCTATGATACATTTGCTCTTGCACACCAAGTGGAGCAAGTGTATTATTTACCTTATCCATGTCAAAAGCTTAATGCTTGGTGGGTTGTACATAAGGTGAATCCTCGTGAGGGGTTATATACTCCAAGAGATGATGGTTACCATGATATCAATGATGTTGACGTGATTTACCAAGAACAAGAGTTGCCAGACTCGTTTTTGTCGAGCCTGATGTTGAACTCGATGACTTAGTTGGAGACGCTGATGATGTAGAGACTTCTGATATGCGCAAACAAAAATGGAAACAAATTACGAAACAAGATCGATGGTCTGGTTTAAGGAGTAGGGTTCATGATGTTGATGAATTCTAAAATTGACTACAAGTAATGTTTTGTTCACTAAATTATAATAACTTTGTATATTTCCTTAGCATATTGATCAATTACTCCTTACAACAGGATGCCATCAGAGAAGGGGAAAGGGAAGGGGACTAGGGGCTTCCTCAAGCAAGCACGAGACACCCTTTTTAGGGGAAGTTCGTCAGGTGGGAGCAGACACTTTCAGCTGATGAGACACGTTCCAGACCTAGCGTGTAGACCTCTGGCCTTACAGCGCAAGGAGGTAAATTTCTATTGCGAGTTACGTTATCTTATATATCACTTACCAATTAACTGTTCTTATCAATCCTTCAATTTTGCAGTCCGACTCAGAAACATTAGAGTCAAAGGATAGGTCTCCGCCACAGCCTTCGAGGTTGCCTATGGATGGCGCGGAGGCGCCTACCATGGAGCCTTCGTGCTCCAGTGGTGACCAGCCTTCCTGGTCACCATACGTGGTCCCAGAGCAGAGGAGGCGGACGAGGAGGATGCACTTTGTGGCTCCTACCCCAGTTCCTACAGAGCGGGTTACTATTTGCCCAGTCGGAGACACGTAAGCAAACTATCACGTAGTATTCAACTTTTGGGTTCTTTTGTTTGTGGGTACATTAATGAGTTCACTAAATTCCTGTAGCTCTTGGTACGACCGCTTGTTCACGGGTCAGGGGCACCACAAACAGGTGTCCGGTTGCATCAGATATACTGGTGTGATCAACGGGGTCCCTGCGACGTCGTGGGATGACTACGCTTGTGTCTCTCATGAGGCACACAACAACCTTTAGGGGGCTATGTGGGCAGATTTTATGGTAAGTCTGCTTAATAAAAGTATTCTTCAACTCGGTTAAATTGTTAATACATATCTCTTCGATATTTGTTTTCTTATAGCTGAGGTACCATTTAGAGGACACGAGCCAGGGCATGTTGGACCATGCTAGAGCCGTGTTCAACAGTAATGGGTGGAAGCTTGTAAAGCAAGCAATGTCCTACGCTCGTATTCAAGCCGTGAACGAGTACCTCAAGTGGCATCAGGAGCATGAGTCGGGGCCATTTAGGAGGGCCTCGGACGCGTACTTGACGGAGGAGCAGTACGCGGAGCTAAGTTGTTTGTGTTCAATTATTTCAGTACTTAGTTATGTAAATGGTATTTCAATGACATAATAAATATGTTAGGTCGGTATTTCCTGGCTAGAGGGTCGACCCGAAGCATACCGAGCTCTCTGCCAGATGTCGGCTACCGATGCTTTCATCGCTAAGTACAGGAGGGCTCGTAGAGGCAGAGGTTCCGACGGGAAGCACTCCTATGGCCCCGCATTTGGCTAAATGCATGGTAAGAGTAATAACCCTTCATTGTATGACTTCATAATATAATTAGCATACTAACACATATCTACAGGAGCGCGAGACCGGTCAGGTACCGACCGCCACTCAAGTCTGGAAGCAGGGTCATAAGGAACCATCCTAGCCTAGGCAGTGCAATCAAGACATGGTCGATCGACTGGTAAGTTATCAAAACTCATCAATTCAATTGTTACTAATACTGTTGTTGTTACTAATACGCAGTTTTACTACTTCTAGGAAAAGTATGGGCAGGAGGCCATGAGGATACACGGGGAAGGGTACGATTGAGAAAATGTGCCAATCGACCCTCAAGTTGTGTACGCTAGCGTAGGCAGGAAGGCACATGGACAGTTAGTTGGTCATTTTGTTTGTTTCTTTACAATCTTGCTTCTTTTGATTTTTATTCTTTTTGTAGGTTTGCCATATTCAATAGAGTTGTTGACTAGAGGGTAGCGTGACCTTCGATCGTCACTCTATCGACCGAGAGTTCCTCCATCGGCTAGACAAGTCGTCATCTCTCCCAGTGAGAGATAGAGCTCCAGAGGGGGAGAGACGAGATTCGGAAGGAGAGAGAGGGAGATAGCCCGGGCCGCACAGGAGCAACATGCCACCTATATGGCAAACTACATGGCTCAGATGTAGGCGGCGATGGAGGTAAGTAATTCAATGTAATTTAATTTAAATTCATATCATTCCATTACTATTTATGTTCAAATATTTTGTAATTATAGGCCTTAGCTCGACAGACTGGGCACCAGATCCCGTTTCCTACGTGGCAGCCGTCAGAGTTGGCCTTTCCACAGGTGCCCCTAGCACATGGACATTCAGATATCCAGGTAATGTGTTTTTTATTTGCTATTTTCTAATCTAAGAAAAACTTAGTGTGGTAGAGAGAAGAGAGTGAGAGTGAGGGGGGAGAGGGAGGGAGTGAGAGGGAGTGGTAGAGAGAGGAGGGAGAGGGCGAGGGAGAAAGTGAGAGTGCGGGGAGGGAGAGGGAGAGGGAGAGAGAATGAGAGTGGGGGGAGAGGGAGGGAGAGAGAGACGGAGTGGTAGAGAGAGGGGAGTGTATGAGAGAGAGAGTGGTAGAGAGAGGGCGTGAGACGGGGAGGGATAAAGTGAGAGTGAGTTGGAAGCTCAAACCCCCTCTAACTATTTATTTGCATTGCAGGGATCAGCGGCGGAGGCTCAAACTGCACTGCCACCGCTACTGGCACCAGGAGGAGGGCGCGGAGACGGATTCTTCGGCTCCAGAGCGAGTGGAGGGGGTAGTGTTTAGCCCCTCCTTGTTTTATATTTTGGATGAATATCTGCTGATGTGTGTATATGTATGTGTGTGTAACTTTTCTGTGAGCTAGCCATCGTGCCAGGAGTAGCTGTTTTCTATTTTTAAAAAATTTAAAAACCTTATTTACAAGGGCTTGTGGATCAGGCCGTCGTAAGTAAACGTACTTTACTTACGACGGCCTATGGTCCAATCCGTCGTAAGTTAGGTGCCCATCCCGCCACGTGGCACGAGCCTGGGCGATGACCCTTATATACGACGGCTGGGAACGGTCGTCGTAAATAACTTATTTACAACAGTGACCATCATAATTAACATTATTTATGACCAATTAATTCAAATGGCCAGAAACCACCGTAAACAACAAAAAACATTGTAAATAAGTAATTTACGATGGTTTTTTGTTATTTATGATGGTTTCTGGCTGTTGTAAATTGATCGGTTTCCTGTAGTAGATTAGATAAGGCTAAAGATAATGAAGTAGTTCACAAACATAAACCTAGTTTAGATTTTGGTTTTTCTCTAACAGAACCTAGTTGAATAAAATAGAGCCTGATTTACAAAAAAATAGCCGCATAGGATTTGTTTGAGGCATCTAGGAAATAAAGGAAACCCTACCTTGGTGTTCTCCCTTTTGTCGTCGTGGCTGCCTCTTCTTACAGTTGGGGCGATGGAAGCTTTCCTCCTCCTCCAGCCCCATCTCGCTATTCGGTTCACTCAAACTCCCAAGCACATCTTCTACCGCACTCTCCCCTGCGATCTCCTACAAGAAGATAGTGCCATATCAATTTGGTATCAGGGTAGCACAACACCCTGCCACCATGGCCGACACTGATGAAGATCCTAAGGCTCATCAACTCATAGAAGTTGGATAGTATATTAGTGCAGTCGACAACTATGAATGCGCAACTGGATTCTTTTGAAGTCTACATTGCTACGGCAGAAGCCAAAAGTAATCAACATGTGGGTGGACAAAGATTTCAGCGCCATCCAAATAAGGATTGTTTTGCAGAACAGTATTGGGAGATGATCGGCAATCTACTTATAGATCTCCAAAGATATATTTTCCTAGTTTTTGCCGCAGGCGGCCCTTCTCGAAGTTACGCGCTCGCCCGGGAATCGCATTGGGTGGTGCCGTGCGATGCGGCACCCAACAACACACATATAAAGACATCGTAGTACATAAATCATAGCAGAAGCTTACAAAATCGGAATTTACAAATATTTTACCTCAAAATACACTACAGCGGAAGACTACAACACTCACGACTCGTATCTAACTCAGCAACAGAGAAACCGTCCAGCCCACAGACGTTTCTCTATAGCAACATGAATACAATTAGCAGTGGCAAGGTTGCTCATGTGTATCCACTCGAAGGGTTCCGAGTCCCATTGGAAACCATACTCATAAGCGTAGGGTCAATACCTGCAAAACAACTAGTATAGTATCCGTGAGCATAAAGCTCAGCAAGACTTAACCGTCAAACCTAATCATGAAACTCTAAATGAGGGTAAGGACATAATATAGGATAGTGAAGTGCATAATAAATTCGCCTAAAGGTGGATCCTTATTTTCAGGTCTTATTAGCAGCAAATTTGAGTAACCTTGGGCACATCACATCGAGAGTCCACAATCAAATAAGAAACACTTTTCCCCGATGAAAATTGCTCACGGTGGAAATGAATCGAGTTAGCACTAATCTATTCATATAAGATAACATTACATTGCTAGTATCAACTTCAAAACAATAGTGATTAGTTCTTACCTCATGCAAGTTATTACTATGTCACGACTGTGATAACAAGTATGTTCAAATAATCGCGAGTGACGATGATTCGAATCAAAAGACGCCTGGACTACACGACGTGTACGCCCGTACTCGATGTTTCCTAAAACAACCATCCCGGATGTCGTACGTGGCAACCTTTCCTAAGTTTTGACTACGTCAAATCGATTCGATCGTCCCGTACAGTAGCCTCACCTCATGGTGCACCTACCAACATGAGATGTCATGAGCGAGTTACCCACATACAACACCGGCCGTCCGCCTGAGGCGACCAAAAAAGTCCCAACGCAAGCTTCCCGAGGTACATCGGTTTACTGGGTCCCATATAGCAAGCATGCGTCCGGTACATAACTCAAACTTGTCCAACATGACCGCACACGGATCGATCCTTGACCGACATGGACAGGTCTAACGCACCCAGGCCCCTATGTCCTGTTGCTCCTACAACCTGCCCGGTCTCAACTTCAACATGCTAGGAACTTTCTGAACCAATCCCATGTGCTCCCAATTTTCCTATTCATGCGAGTAGAGTCCAACCACTCGACTTCTACCGAGTCCTACTTAAGAATGACAGCTTCTACATGATGAAAAGACATCTACCCAAATACACCATAGGGTTTTCTGGTCATGCAAGAGGAGTATCAATTCATCTAAATCTAATGCAAAATTCATTCCTAACCAACATAGTGTATACAAAGTAAAAACTTAAAAGCTCTTAAATGCAAACCAGAGCTTACCTGTTTTGCAGGGGAGTAATAAATATAATTAGTTAGTGATCTTCTATCCCTTGATCCACCTGAGCTTGATCAACTGATCCATACTTCAAGGGATGAACTCCATCGAACTCCTTCGTCATGAGTACTATCGACATGTATATGCACAAGTTTCATAATGCAAATTAGATAATTAAAGACTTAATCTTGATAAGAACAAAGGACTATGTGGGAGTGCTAAGAAAGAATGTGTTGCCTCTGTTGTGCAGAGAAAAATGAAGAAAAAATCAACCTACACATAAGGAACTCAGTTCTAGGATTCTATGTTTCATAATGGATATATGAGGTGGCTGAAATGATTTGGATGAAACTGAACAACCTGATCTCCAATAACTTCGAAATTTTTACAGGAAGTCATATACTAAACAGGGACTTAGCTTGCCAAATTGCAGCTATAGTGGGTGAAATTGTATCTCCAATAATTCCCACAATAATCCCTATGCTTTCTCATGTACATAAGAATGGAGAACAAGGACATGAAGATCTAAAGCTAAAATTGAGCTGAAACTTTGCATGTGAGTTCCTGGTCACAAGAAAGTATTTTGATCCAAAATTAAGGACTTTTCATTGAGTAGTTCATCCAGAATAATTCTCTAAGCAGTTATGCTAAAAGGAATTAGTTCTGAAGTAATTTGCATTTTCATGCCAAATCAAGTGAACTACAATTTAAATTAGAGCTCATAGAGCATGCCTGAATTGTCCTAGGATTTTTGGAGCTAAGGATTGCCTAAATGGATTTTACAAAGCGGAAACTTTTCTGAAAAAGTTTCTGAACAAATTAGAGTACAGCAGATTGCACTCAGTAAATTCCTACTCAAATCAACTCTAAATGACCTGAAACTTTGCCAGAAGTTCAATAATATCCTATAGAATGTTCTGGCAAATTTTGGGGATTTTTGGATAAACCAAACTTCCTCAATAATTCTTTTTCAGAAACAATTCAAATAATTTTCCAAAATTTATTATTGACTTTCGTACTAATTAGGTTACAAATTTGGATAGATCTTTGCAAACTGAGTCTAACCAAATTTGAATCAACCAATTTGGAGTTTCCTACACAAGGTTATCAATTTCCAAAGTTGGAGCTAAATCTGGCATTTATTTTCTACTGGAATTCCTAGCTGGACCCATGTTTTAAACTGCAACCAATGGAATGTGAGAACACACAGGGCCACGGGGTTCTCATTGTGTAGCCACAGCCGGTCCACAGCCACAGCAAATCCAAATTTTAAATTAGAGTCGCTGACAGCTGGGCCCGGCACAGTTTCTTCAACCTCCCGCCCCCCTCTCGCTCGCACGGCTGCCCCCCTCGCTGGACCGAGGCGGCGCCTCGCTGGAGTGGGGTTCCCGGACACCTCCCAGCCGGAGGCTCGCCGCCTAGGGGTTTTGGGGGTCACTGAACCCGTTTGTGGGGTCGCCGCCAGCTGCCGGTGGTGGAACTAGGTTGACGACGTGCGGCAGCTCCGGTTACCCTTCGGTTACGTTGACCGGCCGTTCTATGTCACACCCGGTTTCTTTGAAGAACAACCGAGTGAATACCACATGTATGCCAGGATCATTCTCTCATACATGTGATGACAAATAGTGAAGCATCATTTATTACAAGCCAGGTGTTGAATATAAATAAGTCTTACATAGCATACGTCTCGATGGACGATAATAAGTTCATGACATGTAAATAAAACAGCAGCGGAATATAAATCTTGTGGGCTCCATCACAGGCATTGCCCGGGGGACTCCGTGAACCTAGAATCCTTCCTTGGGACCAAAGTCTTGGTCATTAAACACCACATCATTCTCTTGACCTGAGCAGCAATATAAACCAACAGAAAAGCAAGTTTGAGTATCGTGGGTACTCAACAAGTGTGGGAAACTTATGTCATGCATGGCTAGAGCAAGGAGAGGTTGAACTCATGGTTAAAGCACTACGCAATTATTACCTATCACCTTAGCTTAGTAAGCACCTACATTACTACACAGGTGAAATGGATCCCAATCCCTCAACCCATCATCATTATCAAGTAAACATAGTCTCATCTCCAATGTTAAGCTTCCCGCTTAACATTCACAACTTCCCAATTCATCATCCTCTAATCATGAATAAGTCCAAGCCGCTCTTGACCGTGAGCACGGCTGTCATGACAGTTTTGACTCTGTAGAGTTTGCACCACTGTACCCACATGTAGTGATTTCATCCCCCGTTGCCGGGTGGACTAAAAGAACCTCCATTATGCCAGTGGCCGCGAACCATAGTCACACTTCCCAGGTGTGTAGCCAGGAGATCACTACGAAGCCTTTACAAAGGGATTCCCGACGAGCGTGGGCCCACTGAGGTTTCACCCCTAACAGCATACAAGAGGCTCCAACCCCGCTGCAGTGGCCCCCTCTTGAGCCTTGTGGTTCATATGGTAGTCCAGCTGACACCTATTTCCCGCACCATCCAAAACACCCATACTACGCCGGGGATACACCTAATTATTTGGCCAAGCTGCCCCATCTCAGCATGTGGTTGGCACGGTAAAGCCAAGTTACATGCTCCATGAACCGGTCCTTAGGATCCAGGAAGTACTAAACACAAACCCGAGTCTCGTGCACCCAACACCAACCAAATCATCCAACTTGCCTCGATCCCTACCTCTACATAACTCATAATATCTCATTCAAGAGTAAGGTAAATAAATTGATGATCTCATATCCCAATTATCCCATTCTAAGCATGGCTAAGCATAAACATATAAATAAATGACATGATAGAATAAGTCCCAACTCAAGCTACAAGGAAACAAGGTAATGCAATTCTAGGGAAACTTCCTAGCATAGGTTTCATATTTCAATTGACAATGCAAATAATTCTATCTACACATCCTAGTATAGGAACAAAGTGGTCAAGGACACTTGCCTTCTTCCTGCTGCTCTGAGAATGGAAAGTCTTGGTCTTGGAAGGGGAGAACTTGCTCTGGGGCAGGTTCTACTCATGCCAATACACATAGCAAAAGAAAACAACAATCCATAAGACATAGTTCACACTTTCACTTCATACAAACCACACATACATACCTATGAAAGTCATTCACATTTCTAAGTGTTGTGGTTACTCTACATGTGTTGATTTTTGGCCTACATGCACTTTTAAACATATGTATATGATTTCTAACTTTTCTATTCAGATTTCTTTTTGCACACTATATATGAATTTCCAATTTGAACAAATTCTTTATATTTAATTAATACACTTCTTAGCTACCAAGTTTGCATGAAAGGTAATTTCCTACTCCAAATAGGTTTTCAGATCTTCTACCAAATCCTAAACTGAAGTTTTTGGATCTGAAGACTTCATTTATCATTTTCTAATTATGCATACCTATTTTCCTATATTTTTCAGATTTATTTTCTATGCCTAAAAGTGAGTTTTAATATTAAATAGTAGGACATATCATCTAAACAGAATAGGTTCTGATCTAAAATATTAAATAATATATTTTTGAACTTCTCCTCTGATGTGAACTAATTTAAATTTATTTTATCAGTTTTCAGAATTATTTCCTAGCCTAAAAATGTGTTTCTAGAACTAATAAATATGAACAACACTTAGGCAGATTTCATTTCAGCCTAAAATCTATTTTTAACTCATTCTAAAGTTTTCCAAGTGCTAGGAGAGTTTAAATTTGAACTTGCACATGTGTTTGCCTTACCTTTTAAATTTAAATCCTAGTCACATATTCAAATTTCTGAATTTAATATCATATAGGGTCAAAAAGGTAAATCCACCCTACTGCAGGGTCTAATTTTCTATTTCATAAATTTCCAGGGGTCTAACTACACATAACAGATGGGTTTTCCTAATTTTTATTAAGTCCAGGGGCTAAAACTGATTTTTAAATGAATTTACACGAATTTCTGAAGTTTCAGGGGCTAGATCAGAAGTTTCTGGGGCTAGCTCGTGTTTTCTGAGATCCCCAGGGGGTAGCGCGTAAGAATCCTGGCCTTTATAACGTGGGGCTGAGGTGGACCGTCCGATTTAAAACAGACGGCTCAGATTAGATCGCCGAACCGGTACGCGTCAGTTTTATTTCTACCGTGCGATTTAAAATAGACGGCCCCCAAGGGGCCACGTTGCCGTGGCCGGAGCTAGCCCGCGCGCGCGGCGGCGGGGGGTGGCGATCTCGCCGGCGCAGCCTCGGTTTTTGCCGCTACACGCTAGAACTCGCATCTTTTTGCACGGATCGGCTGCGGAGGGTTAGGGGATGCTCACCGAGGGGTTTTCCTGCACTCGGAGGCCCTGGAAGTCGGTCGGCGGCGAGCTTCAACGGCGATGATCTTCGGTGCACGTCGGGGTGGCAGTTGGGGCGCAAGAAACGTCGTTTACTTCACCTGCAGGGCTCCCCGGCGGCGGTGGAACGTGATCAGCACGTTAGATCAGGAAATTTGACCAAGGATCGACGGAAATCGGCTGTAGAAACTTCGGTTCTCACCGGAGAGAAAAACGGCCGATCGGGGGGGGGGGAACAGGGCGATTGTCGGCGTTTAAATAGGCGAGGGAGGGCAGCGGTCTGTTGAGATCATGTTGGGGGCGTCCGGGACCGGAAATCGGGGCTGGGAGCGTGGGTTCCGGGGGTTGTTTTGATCGGGCGCGAGAGAAGAGTCCGGGGTCGGGTGGGCGCGCGGGAGGAGAGGGATGACCCGCGGGCCCCGCGTGTCAGTGAGAGGAAGAGAGGGGCGCGAATTTGGGCTGGCTCGGGGGGGGGGGGGTCTTGGGCCGGCTGGCGGGTTTCGGCCCACTGGCCGGTTGGGGTTTTGATTTAAATTTGAATTCCCATTTGAATTTGAATTTCTGCACCACATGCAATACGTCCAAAAAAATTTTAAATTCCCCTCTTTAGCAGGTTTTGGGGTGTTACATTTAGCACTCCAAAAGCTGGAGTAAAAGGCCCTACAGCACCAGTTAACCTTGAGGAAGATCGACACGGACACAAACTTGCTCGGGGATGGCGCTAAGTGGGTTGTCACCGTGCAACCGAGAGGTGCCACGGTGTTTGAGCTTGGGAAAACATGAAATAGTCCGCACACCGTCGGTTTCAAGCTATGTTTGCAAAGGGGAATCAACTGCTAGCTAGTCTATCTCTCGTGTGCAAGATTTGGTGACCTAAGAACGAAGATTGAGGTTAAATTTGATGATTTCATACCGGACGGTCGGTTTGCGCATGCCGGAGGAAAAACTTCGAATTGGAGCTCGACGGTTCATGGCTTGACTTGAGGCTTGGGGAAGAGCAGCGTGGAGGCCATGCGCTCCTGTGGGCATCCTTGCTCGGGTTTAAAAGCCTCCGTGTGGTGCTGTCCACGGGAGCCCGAGTTGCGGTGAAGCTCGGCCGCTGTGAAGAACTGCTGGCTAGGGTTGGGAAGGCCGCAAGCTTGATCAGTTCTTGCGTCAAGGAGGTGGGGAGTGATCAATCGGTTCCATTTTGCAGCCCGGGGAGGCACCGTGCGCAAGTGTTTTGCCGGTTTCTGATCGATCACCGGAGCGGCAGTGGCAGCTCTGTTCTTTTCTTTGCGAGGGAGACAAAGCTCGGTCGTGTCGGTTTTGTGAGCACGAGATTGCTTCACGAGGTGATAAGAATCCCCGAGCACGTCTCCAGCGCAATAGAAGAAGCTAGAGGTGGCTGCCCTCGGTGTCGTTCTGTACGAGCTCGGGTGGTTCGAGTGGAACAGAGAAACATAGACTTCGGTTGCAAGTCAAATTGTCTCAATGAGAAGTGGGTCCCCACTTTTCTTCCTCTTCTTATCTCCCAAATTATTCCCAAAAGATCTTCATCCATGTAAATCCCCTCGACCTGATATTTCTGAAGTTTAAAAGTGGCTTGAGTTTGAATTACCCGAATTAAGTTTGAACTTCACTTTCAAATTTGAATTCAGCTCGAATTCACCATGAATTTCCTCAAATTAAAAGTTTTGAGGTTGCATATGTATTCAAAAGTTTGGAAGCAATTTGAGGTGAACTCTTGAGTTTGAAAATCTTCTTTTAAACCTCCTCCATGCAAAGGAGTAATTCACACATGGTGTTTAAATCCACATTGGTTCAAACCTTCAAATGAACGGTTGAGCCTGTTTTGTTGGACACCCATGTACACTATCACTTGTAGAAACGTTTTTGTAAGTCCCATTTTCATGAATTTGTGTAGGATCGAAGTACACATGTAAAGCTACCAGAGGGGGGTGAATGGTAGATAAAAACTTTTCAGCGGAAGCAACGAAACACCCCTCAGCAGAAAAACGATCTGTTAAAGAAACCGTGTGTGCGACTAATCTAAACGTGTTCAACTGTGAAAAAACTAGTATAGATTGTAGAGAATCAAGTCACGAAGACGTCACAACAAGAATCATGAAAATCCGTTGAGAAAAACTCAAGTTACGATCGAAAGATCAAACAAAGGTCAATCTGTCCTACGCGAGAAAAACAGTTCTAGAATACTGCAAAGAAACTCGTGTAGATCAGAAACCACAAATTCAATTACCGTGAAATATTCACAGATGATAGATAATCAAGTTTTGAAGACAACCCTAAAAGAGTCACATCAATTGGATCTTTAAAACTCGAGTTATGATAAAACCACCGAAGCAAGGTAGTGCTGAACAGAAACTCGACGAGAAAAACTTGTCTGAAACAAGTCGGACGGACAAGGCACAAAAGTTCCTTTAGAATACGAATTTTATTTATCAAAACACAAGAGGAACAGCACCAAAGTCGTACGCCACGAGCTCTGGCCTCCCTTGCTTATATAACCAGCCCAAAGGCCAACTCAACTCAAACTAGAACTCCTACTTCTACTTGGATTCAAATTGTAACTTTACAATACTGCTCAAGACTCTTCTATACGCAGATAGAAGCAATCTTAAGACTTCCAAACACCTTAGGAATGTCCCAAACATTCCTAAAATAGCTCAACTTCATGTCCCACATGAAATCCTATCAAAACCAACTAAAAACTTTCCATATTTGAGTCAAACACGACTCAGCTGCAGCCTGAGTCCATAACCTAGTCGGTTGGACCTTTCCGACCAATTCTTTACGTCCACATCTCTTCATCACGCCTTGGAACCATGCAGCCACGTCCATGCACTCCTTGCACACGTGCAAACATCTTCCAACGATGTCCAAGATACCTTCATATGCATTGTTCTTGATTCAAACATACTGCGCAATCTCCCGATCAACTCAACCACAATTCCTCCTAAACTTGGTTGTTGAACCTCATCTTCTCCCTAAGACTAGTTCAATGGATCCCGTCACCAGCCATGTCTTGAACACAAGCAACACCTGCACATGAATAAACAACCAATACTTCTGAGCACAAGTCCTCGACTTGACTCTCGTTAGTTCCGAAACTACAACATCTTACGTGAGCACCTCACATAAGCATGTTGTAAACCATAGCAAAATGATATCAGCCATAACCACCAAAAACACACCCAAAACTTAGTAAAATAATACTAATCAAACTTTCCATAAGAGTAAAGCAAGTTCGAAACATTGCAAGTTAAAAGCAGAACCATTGCAATCAAGCTCCGAACCTTACTAAAGCTAACCGGACCTTGAACCGGAGCTTACCAAAGCTAGTCGGACCCAGCGTCGGAGCTTACTAAAGGTTAGTCGGACCTAGCACGGAACTTACCAAAGCTAGTCGGACCTAGCACCGGAGCTAGCAAAAACAAGTCGGACCTAGCCAAAATAAGTCAGACTTAGACAAAGCAAGTTGCACCTTACGTCGGACCTTGCCGGAGCTACCCAAAACAAGTCGGACCTATCGTCGGACCTTGCAGGAGCTCGGACCTAGAGTCAGATCTTTTTAAAAAGGTGTTTTGGTAGTATTCAAAACTTTTATCGTCAAAGCCAATGTATTCAGCACACATAGGTCTCACAATCTCCCCCTTGATGAATGCATTGGCAACACCACTTAAAATATGAACATTGGCTTACTCGCATGAAAAGTTTTGAAAACAATTCCCCCCCTTTGTAAATCAGAAATAAAATGAGAAGAAAAACAAAAATACCAAAAATTCTTCCCCTGAGAAGAATCGTGCCAAAACACGTGTGAATGTGTGCAATGTGTGATCAATTTCTCCCCCTTTGACAATGTATTCAGCAAGGTACAAAAGAGAAATTTTAATTTGTTATGAGCACATTATAACATATACATATAAAACAATGCTCATCCAAATCATACTATCAAGTAACTTACACTATCACATCAATGAGATACATAAAGTAGTGTAAGCCATGCTAGAGATCAAGTGTAATTTTAAATTTAAGCAAGTCATGATCTCACAAACTTAACTACTTCAAGACCTGAAAGCATGACACTTGTTGCTGCATTTTATTTATTTAAAGCACACATTTTGATCTTATGACATTTGCAAGAGATTATATGTAGCATCAGCCTTATTCTAACCAACCAAGCCAAGCCTATGTCATTTGACAGTCAGAAGCTTAAGGACATGGTTTTAGTCATACACAACTCCTTTCAAGTTCATATCTAAGTGCAATGATAAGTCATCTCAGAAGAAGAAGTGCGATGCATGCATATTCTCTTGATCTTTTCTCATTTTTTATTTGAACATAAAAACTCAACATGTGAGTTGATTACTTGATTAATTCTTTATGATTAAAAGCACTTGTGAGCATGCAACAAGTTCAAAACAGCAAGAAAGTTTGACCATGACCAGATTTAGTGTAAGTAATTATTCCAATTACTAGACATGGTAAAAACTACAAAATGTATAACACAAGTAATGTAGTAAGAACTTTCAGCATGAAAAAGGAATCACAAAGTCATATATGCATGAAATACTATGCTCATATTATTTTAATTTCAGATTCACACATAGACTTCCCAAGTTTCAAAATTCTCCCTCAATTTAAGCCATGAGGATGCATATCCCCTATTTCACTACGAATGTAACAAAAACGAGTGAAATCCAAAGGTTTTGTAAAAATGTCAGCCAATTGTTGTTCGGTATCTACATGGTGAAGCACAATGTTCCCTTTTTCGACATTATCACGGAGAAAGTGATACCTAATGTCAATGTGCTTAGTTCTCGAATGTTGCACAGGGTTTTTAGCAATGCAAATGGCACTAGTGTTATCACAAAACAGTGGAACACTATCTAGATCAACCCCATAGTACTTAAGTGTTTGAACAATCCAAATAATTTGTGAGCAAGCACTGGCAGAAGCTACATATTCAGATTCGGCTGTGGATTGTGCAACTGAACTTTGTTTTCTAGAGGACCAGGCAACAAGTGAATTACCAAGAAAATGACAAGCACCAGAAGTACTTTTCCTATCAATCCTACAACCCCCAAAATCAGCATCGGAAAAAGCTTTCAAAGTAACGGTTTGAGGAAGAAGGAAGAAAAATACCAAATTCTTGGGTTCCATGTAAGTACCTGAGAATCCTTTTGACGGCTTGACGATGTGAAGCATGTGGGGAGGCTTGAAACTGTGCACAAAGACATACGCTGAATTGTATGTCCGGTCTTGATGCCGTGAGATACAAAAGTGATCCGATCATGATTCTATATTCTTTTTGATCAACGGGATTACAATCTTCATCAAGTTCAAGTGTTGTTGCTGTTCCCATTGGTGTCCGAAGAGGCTTGCTTTTGTCCATGTTGAAGCGCCTTAGGAGATCTTTTGTATACTCTGTTTGATGCACAAAGGTACCCTCCTTGGTTTGCATGATTTGCAGCCCCAAAAAGTACGTGAGTTCTCCCATCATACTCATCTCAAATTCTGAACTCATCATAGCTGAAAACTTGGACACAAGATCATGAGAAGCACAACCAAAGATAATATCATCCACATACACTTGAACGAATAATGAGTCATTGCCATGCTTAAGTACAAAAAGAGTTTTATCAACCTTGCCCATGGTAAACCCCTTTTTAAGTAAGAATATTTTTAACCTATCATACCATGCTCTAGGAGCTTGTTTGAGACCGTACAAGGCTTTGGATAGTTTGTAAACATGATTAGGAAAATTTGAATTTTCAAAACCAGGTGGTTGTTTGACATAAACCTCCTCATCTGTGTAGCCATTAATAAAAGAACTTTTAACATCCATTTGATATAGCTTAAAACCTTTAGATTTAGCAAAAGCTAACAAAATTCCTATGGCTTCTAATCTAGCAACAGGAGCAAAAGTTTCATCAAAATCTAGACCTTCAACTTGTATGAAACCTTGAGCAACCAACCTAGCCTTATTTCTAACCACAACCCCATCCTCACTTTGTTTATTTTAAACACCCATTTAGTTCCAATTAAAGTGTGACCTTGAGGTGGAGGTACAAGTTTCCAAACATTATTTCTTTCAAAATTTTCTAACTCTTCTTGCATGGCAATAATCCAAGATTCATTAGTGAGCGCGTGTGATATATCTTTGGGTTCAAAAGAAGCAACAAAAGCAGAATGAGCATGAGAATTGGGGTCGAAAAACCTGGATCTTGTAACTCGTTCATGCAAGCTTCCAATAATTTGTTGTGGAGGATGACTTTTGAGAATCCGGAGGGGAGTGTACACTTCACAAGCTTCTTCTTCTTCATGTTCATCACAAATAGGTGAGCTTGTGACGTGAGGATGATCTGGACCAGCAATGGTGGTCGTCGGTGCTGGCTGTGAATCAAGATCAGAAGCTGGAACAATGTAATTAGCTGCTGAATTTTCGGGCAGCAGCACCACTTCTTCCTCTTCTTCAACGAAAATACTCTCCCCCTGCGGATATGGATCCGGACCTGCAATATTTGAACTAGTACCTGGGCTAGCTTCATCAAAAGAAACCTCAC
Organism: Neostapfia colusana; assembly: GCA_030760725.1. NCBI lineage: Eukaryota > Viridiplantae > Streptophyta > Magnoliopsida > Poales > Poaceae > Neostapfia > Neostapfia colusana. Next base: position 28,641,965 of record JASWHV010000011.1, read on the forward strand.
AAGTCTCCACAATTTTATTAGTATCAAGTAAAAGCACACGGTAGCCTCTAGTATGAGATGGATAACCAAGAAACATGCCATCAACAGATCTAGCTTCAAATTTATCAAGATTACCATGTTTCTTAATAAAGCATTTGCAACCAAAGATCCTAAAGTGTGTGACACAAGGCCTATGTACAAACCTGAGCTCATATGGTGTTTTACCTAGCTTAGCACGCAAGAAAACACAATTTGAGACATAACAAGCGGTTGCAATTGCATCAGCCCACAATTTTCTAGGAGTTTGATTTTCATCAAGCATAGTCCTAGCCATCTCAACTAAGGTTCTGTTCTTTCTCTCTACAACACCGTTTTATTGAGGTACATATGGTGAAGAAAATTGATGACCTATTGCATTTTCAGCACAAAAGTGATCAAACGATCGATATTTAAATTCGGTTCCATTATCACTTCTAATTGCTCTTAAATATCCTGGGTGATCAATTGATAATCTAGGAAATAAAGTTCTAAAGTGACTAAAAGCTTCATTCTTAGATGCCATAAAGTAAACCCAAGAGTATCTAGAATAGTAATCAACAATCACAAGAACATATCATTTACCTCCGAAGGATTGAACACATGAAGGTCCTATGGTGTCAAGGTGTAAAAGTTGACCCGGTTCAGTTGTCATGGTCATTGTGAGAGGAGCATGTGAACCTGCAACCATCTTAGCATGTCTACAAGAAGAGCACACAGTTTCTTTGTCACCTTTAAACTTAGGCAGCCCACGTATGCGATCAAGAGCACTAACACGCGTGAGATGATCAAATCCTACGTGACCAAGTCTACGATGCCAAAAATATAAATCTTAGGAATCATTTGCAACTAGACATCTATGCTTAGAGGAAGACATATCAAAATCAGCTTTAAAGACTCTTCCAAACCGAGACATGTTAAAGATAAGCTCACTATTTGAACCTACAACTTTGCAGCAGTTTTTATTGAAAATAATTTCCAGATTTTCATCTAGCAATTATGAAACAGAAAACAAGTTGTATTTAAAATTTTTGAGAAGTGCCACATCCTTCAAAGTGTAGTGATCATTTACTCTAACCGAACCCTTAGCAATTATAGGAGTTGAAGAATTATCGGCAAAAGTAACATTCTCTACACGTGACACAAAAGAGAGAGAGGAGAACCATTCTTTGTTACCGGTCATGTGGCGTGAGCAACCTGAATCCACAATCCAAATGTTCTCCTTCCTCAAGCGTGTAACCTACATAGAAGCACAATACGTCGATGACTCAATACTGGGGTTAGTTAAAAGGCATTTAGGAATCCAGTACTGAGTCACACGACATCCAGCAGGAATAACATGCGAAAGCTGAGATAAAACAGCAGGTTTATGAGTCAAAGTTTGAGATTTTTTGTTCTTAACTACTGACCTATGAGGTGTTACGTGTGTAGCACAAAAATCAGTAGCTCCGGAGGCAAAAACAGAAGGTCCGGAGGAAAAAACTGAAGCTCCGGAGGCAAAAACTGAAGCTTCGGAGGTAAACTTTGAATATTTCTGACTCATAACAGCAGGTTGCATGTTCCTGACATTCGGTTTAGTATGTGCAACAATTTTTGCATGAGAGTTATAAGATCTAGCTTGCATTCTTTCATTTTTATGTTGTTTAGCTAGTCTATAACAAAAATCTATGACATGACCATCTCTACCACAATAGGTACAATGAAATTTAACTTTGTGTTCATGTCTAGATGAGCATGCAGTATGCTTATTTGAACCCGAATGTGACAACACTCCTGCAGATTTAAAAACCACTTCTTTTTGTTTATGAACTGTTTGAATCAAACCACTTCCTAATGATTTTACAATTTTAGGTGGATGTTCCTTAGCATGAGCATGTGAATCAAACCTAAACCAGTTTTATCATTGCAAGACTTGGATGAATTCAGCAGCAAGTTTAGGTTCTTATTCTCATTACAAAACCGATCTAATGTACTATGCATGTTATCAAGTTTATTTGATAGATCAAGGCAATTTTCACATGAAGTTTTTTCTTTTAATTTGCAATTGGAACAATATTTAACTTCATGAGAACGTAAAGCATTGTTCCATATAGAAATTTCTTTCATAGCATCTTGTAGTTTCATATCAAGATCATCGCAAGTAAAATAATGCAAATCAATTGTAGAACAACAAGCATCTTTCAAGTTTTTATCATTAAGTGCAGCAAGCTTTTTGTTCTTTTCGATTTCAAGTTCAAGTTTATCAAGTGTGGAGGTGTGTGCACTTCTTAGAGAGGATAATTGTTCATATATTATGTCACATGAGGAACAAGAATCATCACTAGGAATCAAGGATTTTAAACGATTAATTTCAGATTCTAGTAACTCAATCTTAACAGCATTGTCCCTAAGCTTTTTGTCCTTTTTCTTAACAATAACAGTGGAACGAGAAATAGCATCACACATTTCTTCGCAAGTAGGACATACCTCTTCATTGTCACTGTTGTGTTCTGCATCCTCCATACTTGATTTTGATTTGCCCGCCACGAAGCACAAGTTTGCCAGATCATCTTCATCTTCATCACTTCCAATGTCTACATCACTCGAGCCAAGTTTTTCAAGTGTGGTGATGAAACTGTTTATCAGTTTGCGTCCTGTAAAACCCTTCTTTTTCTTGTTGGTGTTGCCAAAAGAGGACTTGACTTTATTCTGCTTTTCATCACGGTTAGAAGGACCTAAAAGGTTAGGGCAATCTGTACGAAAGTGTCCTGTCTTACCACATTCAAAGCATCGTTGAGGTCCGCAGCTTCCTCTCCTTCTAGTTTTCACATTTTGCAATGCTTTTGAGAAACTAGTAGAAAGAAGTACTAGCTCCTCCTCTAGAAACTCCTCAATCTGTTCCAGGGTTAGTGAAGACAGCAAAGCAAGTGTATTGCTAGATGATTGGCTGCAGCTAGGCATATCACGTTGTGAGACAAATTTTGGACGTATTGCATGTGGTGCAGAAATTCGAATTCAAAATGGAATTCAAATTCAAATCAAAACAGAAAAGAAAAGGAAAAAGAAAAAGAAAAAGAAAAAGAAAAACCCCACCGGCCAGTGGGCCGAAACCCACCAGCCGGCCCAATCTCCCCGTGCCAGCCCCGAACCCGCGCCCCTCTCTTCCTCTCACTGACAAGTGGGCCCGCGTGTCATGCCTCACCTCCCGCGCGCACGACCGACCCCGGGACTCTTCTCTCACCCGAACCCAAACCACCTCCGAAAAACCGCGCCAACAGCCCGATCTTCGGCCCCGGACGCTGCTATTTAACCAAGTCGATCCTCCGCCGCCTCCCCTCGTGAAATTCCCGCAAAGAAACTCGCCGAATTCCCCAGCGCGCTCCACTTTTCTCTCCGGTGAGAACCGAAGCTTCGATCACCGTTTTCTTTCGATCCTTGCTTGGGTTTTCTGATCTAACGCGCCGATCATGTTCCACCGCCTCCAAGGAGTCACACAGGTGAAGAAAACCCGGTGTTTTGCACCCTAGACACAGCTCCGGCGAGCACCGCCGCTATTTCATCTCGGACCTCGCCGCCGACCGCCTTCCAGGGCCTCCGAGCTCAAGAAAAACGCCGAGGTGAGATCCCCGACCTCCCCTCTACCGTTCTATGCCATGAAATCCAAGTTTTAGGAGGTATACACGAAAATCCGAAGATCTCCGGCGAGATCGCCGCCTCTCGCCGCCGCGCGCCGCCGGGCAGCGCCGCCCGCGCATGGCCATGGCGACGTGGCCCATGAGGCCCGTCCATTTTAAATCGTGCGGTTCCTATTAGATCTAACCCGTACCGCTTCGCGTTATAATCTCAGCCGTCTATTTTAAATTGGATGGTCCACATCGACCCCGCATTATAAAGGCTGGGATTCTTACACGCTACCCCCTGGGGATCTCGGAAAACATGAGCTAGCCCCGGAAACTTCTGATCTAGCCCCTGGACTTTCAGAAATTCGTGTAAATTCATTTAGAAATCAGTTTTAGCCCCTGGACTTAATAAAAATTAGGAAAACCCCTCTGTTATGTGTAGTTAGACCCCTGGAAATTTAGGAAATAATAAATTAAACCCTACAGTAGGGTGGATTTCCCTTTTTGACCCTATATGATATTAAATTCAGAAATTTGAATATGTGACTAGGATTTAAATTTAAAAGGTAAGGCAAACACATGTGTAAATTCAAATGTAAACTCTCCTAGCACTTGGAAAACTTTAGAATGAGTTAAAAATAGATTTTAGGCTGAAATGAAATCTGCCTAAGTGTTGTTCATATTTATTAGTTCTAGAAACACATTTTTAGGCTAGGAAATAATTCTGAAAACTGATAAAATAAATTTAAATTAGTTCACATCAGAGGATAAGTTCAAAAATATATTATTTAATATTTTAGATCAGAACCTATTCTGTTTATATGATATGTCCTACTATTTAATATTAAAACTCACTTTTAGGCATAGAAAATAAATCTGAAAAATATAGGAAAATGGGTATGCATAATTAGAAAATGATAAATGAAATCTCTAAATCCAAAAACTTCATTTTAGGATTTGGTAGAAGATCTGAAAACCTATTTGGAGTAGGAAATTACCTTTCATGCAAACTTGGAAGCTAAAAAGTGTATTAATGGAATATAAAGAATTTGTTCAAATTGGAAATTCATATATAGTGTGCAAACAGAAATCTGAATACAAAAGTTGGAAATTCATATGTAGTTGGGAAAGAGAGGGAGGTGGGTTTGAGCGCGTGGGAACAAAATTTTGGACGTTACAATTCTACCCCCCTTAAGAAAAATCTCGTCCTCGAGATTGGGTTTACAAAGGGAACAAATTAGGGAATTGTGACCTTAATTCTTCTTCCCTTTCCCATGTAGCTTCTGCCTCCGAATGATGTTTCCATTGAACTTTATACATCCAAATCCTTTTTTTCTTGTGACCTTTTCCATTGTGTCAAGAATTTTGACGGGGTACTCGGTATATGAAAGATCTTCTTGTACATCCAATTCTTCCATTGGTAGTTGCTCCTCGGGTGTTCTTAAACACTTCTTGAGCTGTGACACATGGAACACATCGTGTACATCCGATATCCGAGAGGGTAACTCTAACTGATAAGCTACCTCTCCTTTACGTTCCAGTATCTTAAATGGTCCGATATACCGAGGTGTTAGCTTTCCTCTTACTTTAAATCTCTTAAGTCCACGCATGGGTGACACTTTGAGATATACAAAGTCTCCCACTTCGAAGACTAGTTCTCTTCGCCTTGTGTCTGCATAACTCTTTTGCCTCGTTTGAGCTACCTTTAGGTTATTACGGATTTCTCTCACTTTCTTTTCTGCGTCTCTTAATAACTCTAGCCCAAACACTTTATTCTCACCTATTTGATCCCAGAATAAAGGAGTTTTGCATTTCCTTCCATATAACGCCTCAAATGGAGACATCTTCATACTTGCTTGGTAACTATTATTGTAGGAGAATTCTGCATATGGTAAATTCTTATCCCAACTCCTACTATTTTTGAGTGCACAAGCTCTCATCATATCTTCAAGAATTTGGTTGGTCCTTTCGGTCTGCCCATCAGTTTGTGGATGATATGCAGAACTGAAATTTAATCGAGTTCCCATGGATTCATGTAATTTCTGCCAAAATCTCGAAGTGAATTGTGTACCTCTATCTGACACTATCTTTTCGGGTACACCATGTAGGCAGACTATTCTCGACATATACAGTTCTGCTAATTTGGAACTGTTATAATTTTCCTTCACTGGAATGACATGATCAACTTTGGTCAATCTATCCACTATCACCCATATTGAATCATACCCTATTTGTGTCCTGGGCAAACCCACTATAAAGTCCATCCCAATTTCTTCCCACTTCCATTCAGGTATCTTTAGTGGTTGTAATAATCCTGCAGGCCTTTGATGTTCTGCTTTGACTAATTGACATGTTTTGCACAATGCCACAAGCTCTGCAACATCTCTTTTCATCCCGTACCACCAATATCTAGTCTTAAGATCATGATACATCTTTGTACTTCCAAGATGGATAGAGTAAACAGAATCATGAGCCTCTTTTAAAATTAACTTCTTTATTTACTTGATGTCTGGCACACATATTCTTTTACCATGCCATACTATACCATGCTCATCTTCTCTAAACCCTGGGGCTTTGTTTTCTTTGATCAACTTCTTGATTTCTTTGATCTTTTCATCATTCTTTTGACCATTTCGAGTATCTTGTTCTAGAGTTGAGTCAACTTCCATTGCAATGGCTTTTGTGTGATTCACCAAGCATAAGTTGAGTCTTGCGAACTCTTCACAAAGTTGAGGTTGTAGATCTCTCATCGTTAACACGTTAACATGTGTCTTTCTGCTCAAGGCATCCGCAACCACATTAGCTTTTCCAGGGTGGTAATTGATTCCCACATCAAAATCATTAATGAACTCCAACCATCTTCTCTGCCGAAGGTTGAGATCTGGTTGAGTGAAAATATACTTCAAACTCTTATGATCTATATAGATTTCAGTTCTCTTACCCATCAAGTAATGTCTCCATAATTTCAATGCATGTACAACTGCTGCTAACTCTAGATCATGGGTAGGGTAGTTTTTCTCATGCTTCCGAAGTTGTCGGGAAGCATAGGCGATAACATGCCCTTCTTGCATAAGCACACATCCTAACCCTTGTCCTGAAGCATCACAATAAACAGAGAATGATTTCTCTATATCGGGCATAACCAAGACTGGTGCAGTTGATAATTTCTTCTTTAGTTCTTGGAAGCTTGATTCGCATTCTTGAGACCATACAAAAGCAGCTCCTTTTTCCAACATCTTTGTGAGGGGTTTGGCTATTTTTGAAAATCCTTCAATGAACCTTCGGTATTAGCTAGCCAATCCTAAGAAGCTTCAGATTTCTCCCACATTCTCTGGGGTTTTCCATTTTTGAACACCAGATATCTTTTCTGGGTCCACGGATATTCCTCCTTCAGAGATAATATGTCCCAGAAAAGCAACTTTCTTAAGCCAAAATTCACACTTACTGAATTTGGCATAAAGTTAGTTTTCTCTTAGCTTTTGTAACACTATTCTCAGGTGCTCTTCATGTTCTTCTTCATTCTTTGAGTAGATAAGGATATCATCAATGAACACTACCACAAACTTGTCCAAATATTTCATGAATACCTTATTCATAAGATACATGAAATATGCCGGAGCATTTGTTAGTCCAAAAGGCATAACTGTATATTCATACAGTCCATACCTAGAAACAAATGTTGTCTTTGGAATATCCGATTCTCTTATCCTTAGTTGATGGTATCCGGAACGGAGGTCAATCTTGAAGAATACACATGCACCTCTTAATTGATCAAACAAGTCCTCAATACGAGGTAAAGGGTACTTGTTTTTTATTGTCACTTCATTGAGGGCACGTTAATCGAAACACAACCTCTTAGTCCCATCCTTCTTTGGTACAAATATCACCGGAGCTCCACATGGTGAGGAACTAGGACGGATATACCCTTTCTCCGATAACTCTCGGATATGATCCTTGAATTCTGCTAGCTGTTGGGTATCCATCCTATATGACCTTTTATATATGGGAGCAGTACCAGGTACTAATTCTATAATGAATTCTACTTCTCGATCCGGTGGCATACCTGGTAATTCTTCGGGAAACACATCTGGAAATTTATTGACCACCTTTATATCTTTAATAACTACTTCGGTCTTGTTGAGTTGAACATTTCCAGATGGTATTTGAATAGATGTGATCTCAACCTTTGTTCCATCCGTATGTGTTAGTTCCACCGTTCTCGTTGAACAATGTATAACTCCTTTATACTTTGTCAACCAGTCCATTCCCAAGATGATATCTATCCCTTGTGATTCTATCACAATGAGATTTGCAAGGAATTCTACTCCATTAACTCCTAGCTTTACCTTGGGAATTATTTGTTTTGTCTTTATTTCTCCTCCAGGAGAATTCACTACTAACACTCGATTTATAGATGTAATTGGTAATTTGTGCTTGGATATGAACTCCTTGGCTATGAATGAGTGTGTTGCACCAGAGTCAAACAAAATTGTAGCAAGATAAGTATTGGCAGAGAACATACCAATAACTACATCTGATACCTCTTGTGCTTCCTCCATGGTCACATGATTCACCTTGCCACGCACAAGATTCTGTTGTTGAGGTGACTTCTTGTTTGGGCACCGGTTGGCATAGTGTCCCGTTTCTCCACAGTTGTAGCATTGCCCTGTGACCTTGTTTAATGATGCTTTATTGCCTTGTTGTGCATTTGGGGGGTTTGATCCTGCAGGACGAGGTTGAAAGGCAGGACGTTGTTGCTGCACTTGTTGTCGCTGTTGTTGTGGTTGAAAAGTTGGATTCCTAGCAGCAGGGTTGTAGTTCCTCTGAAACTGATTAGGAGCTATAGGTCGGTTCATTGCTCCCGTCGGCGGTGATGAGAAACGAGGCCGACTGTTGCTGCTAGAAGACTGTCCTTGCCAATTCATTTTCCTCTTTCGCTCTCCAACTAACTTCTGTCTCTTTCTTTCCACTATGAAAGCCTTGTTGATAAGCTTCTGAAAACTTTCATAGTCACTAGAGGACATGGCATACTGTATTTCTGAGTTCAAACCTTCAATGAAACAATCTTGTTTCTTCTCATCAGTGTCAATGTCTCCTGGAGCATAGTGAGACAACTGAGTGAACTTAGTAAGATACTCCCGTACGGACATGCTCCCTTGTTTCAGATTGAGAAACTCCTTCCGCTTATTCTTTATTTCTCCAGCTGGAACATAGTGGTTGCGGAAGGCGAGTTTGAACTCATTCCATGAAATACTTTCTGGTTCTTCGTGAGCTTCCTTGTATGCCGTCCACCAGTCTGCTGCAGATCCATATAGTTGATGAGAGGCAAAGAGTACCCTCTCACGTCCTTGGCATTGTATGATCTGCAACTTGTTCTCAATATTCTTGAGCCAATCATCAGCTTCTAATGGCTCTATAGCATTGTCAAACCTTGGTGGTTGGGTGCTCAGGAACTCACTTAACCTTGGTTGACGTGGTGCATTTTGAATTTGTGGTTAGGGTTGTTGCATATTGGCCACCACTTGTGTCAAGTTTTGTATGAGTTGATTCTGCATGTTCATCATTTGTTGTATCACTTCTCCATCAGCTCTTCGTGCAACTCTTGGCTGCCATTCAGGTAAAGGAAACCCTACGGCCTCATTGTTGTTGTTCCCTTCATTGCGTCTCCTTCTTCCTGCCATCTATTGTGGAAGTCTATGTTTAGTTTCATCTTATACATACCTTTCTAGTTTGCATCATATGGTGTATATATCCTTATTAGTTCCATATAACAGTTATAAAAATCTTTAGTTTGTTCATTTAACAATCATGTTTGAAACAAACCTAGCATTTACATTTATTAGTAGTCATGTACATACACTAACGAGGTTGTGAACATAAGCCTATGGCTTTCACAACTCACGTTTACACACTAACAATACATTACATTATCAAACCTAAACAATTACTTAAACAACCATTACATACTAAGCATTACAATATAACACACATATGTACTACACGAGTTATTACATGAGTAGGGACACCTATCCTAGTTATCCCCTGGATTCTGTGCATTCTCCTGTGGGTCCTCGCCATCACCCTCAGGAGAGCTAGCCTCTGACTCAACTGTGGAGGCCTCAGGTGGTGGTGGAGCATGAGGGCGTTTGGCTGCCCTACGGTCTGGAGAGTCCGGAGTCCAAGTGTCTCCATCTGATACATAAAGATCACTGATTTCTCCATCCCTCATCCTTATCAGTCCATGCATTATGGCCTCCGTCTTCTTTAGAAGATCACGTACATCCTGAAGCTCCTGCTGGCAGTTCTGTAGCCTGGTGCTGACGTCAACTCCTACCTCGAGGTTCACGTCCATCTGCACTATGTTGCAACCTTCATGGATGTCACACCTGGTTTTTCCGAAGAACAACCAAGTGAATATCACATGTATGCCAGGATCATTTTCTCATACATGTGATGACAAATAATGAAGCATCATTTATTACAAGCCAGGTGTCGAATATAAGTAAGTCTTACATAGTAAATGTCTCGATGGACAATAATAAGTTCATCACAAGTAAATAAACTAGCAGCGGAATATTATTCTTTAGGGCTCCATCACAGGCGTTGCCCGGGGGTCTTCATGAACCTAAAAACCTTCCTCGGGTCCAAAGTCTTGGTCATTATACACCACCTCATTATCTTGACCTGAGCATCAATATAAACCAACAAATATGCAAGGTTGAGTACCAATGGTACTCAGCAAGTGTGGGAAAATTATATCATGCATGGCTAGAACAAGGAGAGGTTGAACTCAGGGTAAAAGCACTACGCAATTAATACCTATCACCTTATATTATGAAGCACCTACATTACTACACAGGTGAAATGGTCCCAAACTCCCATCCCATCATCATAATCCAATAACCATAACATCATTTCCAATGTTAAGCTCCCCGCTTAACTTCCAAAACCATCAATCCTCTAATCATGAATAAGTCCAGGCCGCTCTTAACCGTGAGCACGGCTGTCAAGACAGTTTTAACTCTGCAGAGTTTGTACCACTGTACCCACAAGTAGTGATTTCATCCCCCGTTGCCGGTTGGACTAAAAGAACCTCCATTATGCCAGTGACTACGATCCACATTCACACTTCCCAGGTGTGCGGCCAAGAGATCACTACGAAGCCTTTACAAAGGGATTCCCGACGAGCGTGGGCCCACTGAGGTTTCACCCCTAACAGCATACAAGAGGCTCCAACCCCGCTGCAGTGGCCCCCTCTTGAGCCTTGCGGTTCATATGGTAGTCCAGCTGACACCTACTCCCCGCACCATCCAACACACCCATACTACGCCGGGGATACACCTAATTAATTGGCCAAGCTGCCCCATCTCAGCATGTGGTTGGCACTGTAAAGCCGGGTTACATGCTCCATGAACCGGTCCTTAGGATCCAGGCAAGTACTAAACACAAACCCGAGTCTCGTGCACCCAGCACACAACCAAAACATCCAACTTGCCTTGATCCCTACCTCTACATAACTCACAATGTCTCATTCAAGAGTATGGTAATATAAACTGATGATCTCACATCCCAAATATCCCATTCTAAGCATGGCTAAGCATATGCATGGAAATAAATGACATGGTAAAATAAATCCCAACCCAAGCTACAAGGAAACAAGGTAATGCAATTCTAGGGAAACTTTCCTAGCATGGGTTTCATATTTCATTTGACAATGCAAATAATTCTATCTACACATCCTAGCATAGGATCAAAATGGTCAAGGACACTTGCCTCCTTCTTGCTGCTCTTGAAATGGGTATTCCTGGTCTTGGAAATGAATAACTTGTTCTTGAACAGGTTCTACTTCATACCATCACACATAGCAAAAGAAAAACAACAATCCATAAGACATAATTCACACTTACACTTCATACAAACCACACACTCACATTTATAAAAGTTCTTTACCATTATATGTGTTGTGGTTACTTTATGTGTGTTGAGTTGTGGCTTGCATGCACTTTTAACCATGCATATATATGATTCCTACTTTTGGTGTCCACATTTATACTTGCATACAATGTGCCTTCACAATTTCTATCAACCCTAAACTGAATTCTTTGTATTTTAGAAACTCCAGTTATCATTTACTAGTTGCTATATTTTCAGATTTATATTCCTATGCATAATTGTGTATTTTATTATTAAATTAGTAATACACATCACCTAAACAGATTAGGTTCTGGTCCTAAATAATTTAAAATCATATTTTGACCATGGCTTATGATGTATACTATTTCATAATTATTTTCCCTATTTTTCTATAACTATTCTTTACTTAAAAATGTGTCCCTATACTAATAAATGTGAATAATAGATAAAACAGATTCATTTCAGCCCAAAAATATATTTTTATCTCACTCCAAAGTTTTCTAAGTACTGAGAAAGTTTTTAATAATTTTGACAATTATGTTTGTCCCCTTTTTAAATTTTTAAACACTAGTTACATATTCAATTTTCTAAATTAAATACTAAACAGGGCTAAAAAGTAAACTCACCCCATTACAGGGTCTATAATATTATTTTCATAATTTCCAGGGGTCTAGCTACACTTATCAGAGGTGTTTTTCTTAATTTCTATTAAGTCCAGGGGCTAAAACTGATTTTTAAATGAATTTACATGATTTTCTGAAGTTCCAGGGGCTAGATCTGAAGTTTCCGGGGCTAGCTCTCAATTCTAGAGAACCCCAGGGGGTAGCACGTAAGAATTCCTGTCTCTATAACGCGGGGCTGACGTGGACCGTCCCATTTTAAACCGACGGCTGAGATTATAACATCGAACCGGTACGCGGGGTTTTAAAGTCTACCGTGCGATTTAAAATAAACGACGCACAAGCGGCCACGTCGCTCTGATCGACCGTGGGCGGCGCTGCCGGCGGCGCACGGCGGCGGGAAGCGGCGATCTCGCCGGAAAGTTTCGGTTCTGCGAGAATTCTACCTAGAACTGTGATCTTATGGCATAGATCGGTAGAGGGGAGGTCAGGGATCTCACCTCGTGGGTTTTCTCGAGCTCGGGGGTCCTGGAAAGTGATCGGCGGCGAGGTCCGAGGCAAAACCACGGCGAAGCTCGTCGGCGCTGTGTTTGCACCGTAACTCTCCGAGTTTTCTGCACCTGCAAAGTTCCCCGGAGGCGGTGGATCAAGACCAGCGAGTTAGATCAGAGTTTCCGAGCTTAGATCGGCCAGAATTCACCGGCGAAGTCTCGGTGCTCACCGGAGTGAAAATCGGCGATCGCGTGGGAAAAACTGATCGGATCGGGGGTTTTTATAGCCGGGGGAGGGCGGTGGGTCTGTTGTGATCGAGTTGGAGTCCTCCGGGACCAGAATTCGGGCGACGGGACGGGTTTCCCGATCGGTTGCGATCGCGTGCGCGGGAGAGAGTCCGGGGTCGCGGGGGCTCGGGGTTAGGGATGACAGGTGGGTCCCACCTGTCGGTGAGAGGCAGCGCGGCGCGCGCGGGGGCGGGCTGGCGCGGGGGAGACTGGGCCGGCTGGCGGGTTTCGGCCCACTGGCCAGTTTTTTCCCGTTTTCCTTTTTCTTTTTCCATTTCTTTTCTGTTTTGGGTATAATTTGAATTCCAGTTTGAATTTGAATTTTTGCAAAACATGCAACACGTCCAAAAAAATTTTAAATTTCCCTCTGAACATGGTTTTGGGTTTTGAATCAAAATTTGGGGTGTTACAATCGATTGGTTCGTAGTCAAACACTGCACATCCACTTTGTCGCCGAGGGGTGTACATGTATTGAGTCCCCTCAAGGCGGCCATGGTTGATGTAGCTCTGGCACGTGATTGCCTCCCAAGTGGCATCCTTCTCAGCCTCTGCCATGGTGGACCTCCATGCTGGTGATTTGTGGATCTTGAGTAGCTTGTTCTCATGGTAGATCCTCACCAGGGACCTCCATTCCTCGCGTTTTGCGCGAGAAACTCGAGTGGTGTCGTACTGCACCTCTAGCTTGCTGGTGTAACCAGCACAGCGAAGGAGGTGTCTAAGGTGATCCACCATGCCCTTAGTGGACTCCCCATGAGTCTGGTATGTGGCGGGGTTGTCCACATCCTCCATAGTGCGTGCAGCCAACTGGTGTCGAGGAACTCGTCCTCCGGTGGACTTACGGGCCGTGAGATGTGTGTGTGCCATCTGCTTCATGAAAATTTTAAAATGCGTTAGAAAAATAAACAATAATATATTTTTGAGTATAGATGAGGTTAGACAACATATATATAATTTAAATAATCTTTGGTAAAATAGTTTTTACTAAAATAATGATGTTCATCCCTTCCATTTCTATCTAGGTTTGCGTCCTACGGGCAACCTTCGCTCTAATACCACTTTGTCACACCCGGTTTTCCATAAGGAACACCCGAGCGTATTCTCACATGTATGCCAGGATCAGTTGACTCATACATGTGCCGACAAGAGTGAAATGTCAATATATTACAAGCCAAGTTTATCATACAACGTAATATTACATCATAAGACATAAAATATTAAATAAGAGTACTAGTACACGAATAACATGACAGCGGAAGACTCTAGCATGGATGCTCCAGTTCCACAGGCGTTGCCCGGGGGTTTCGCCAACCTAGAACAACTCTTCGGGATCGAAGTCCTCCTCATCGAAGTCTATATCTTCATTTGCACCTGAGCAGGATATGATATCCAACAAAAGCAAGTTTGAGTACCAAAGATACTCAGCAAATGTAGGAAAGAATGTTATGAAGGCTAATAGCAAGGAAAGGCTAACATGGTTAAGCACTATGCATTAATCCTAAGCCTTAGCTTTGATTAGCAACCTATCTTACTAGGTGATAATCCCACCAACTTCATAATTAAGTCATTAATGTTAGGTTACACCACCCAACAACCTCATTCAACTCACATCCATGTTTCTCTAATCATGGACAAGTCCAAGCTGCTCTTGACCGTGAGCACGGCTGTCATGACAGTTTGGTCTCTGCAGAGATTGTACCACTTTACCCACAAGTAGTGATTTCATCCCCTGTTGCCAGGTGGACTAAGAAACCTCGCTGATATCCGTGGTTGCAAGCCACATTACACACTTCCTTTGGTGTGCGATCAGGAGATCCCTACATGGCCTTTACAAAGGGCCTACCGGCAAGTACAAGCCCACTGAGGTTTCACCGCTGCAGTTTCTAGGAGTAAACCCTCCCCTGCAGAAGCCCCCTCTTTAGCCTTGCAGTTCCCAGGGCAGTCAAAAATGGACTCCCATTCCCCGCACCATCCAAACACTGATACTATACCGGAAAACTCCTAATTAATTGGCCAAGCTGCCCCATCTCAGTCTTGTGGTGGCACTGTAAAGCCGGGTTAACTGTTCCATCAACCGGTCCGTAGAATCTAAGATAGGCAGTAACTCATTCCCGAGTCTCGTGCACGAAGCACCGGCCAAAACAACCAGCCTGTCTAGATTCTAACATCATGACACACACTTGTGTCTTTCATATAATCCACAAGACTAGTAACATCTATGTTTCATTCATTTTCTACATTCTAAGCATGGCTAAGCACATAAAATCATAACTAACAAATCCTATCTAAATCCTTCCATGGTTTTGCAAGGAATGATAAAGGAATGAAACTATTGAAACATCCTACCCTGGGTTTCATATTGAAGACATCATGCAAATAATCTAACTATTCATCCTAGATTAGGAACAAAGTGGTCAAGGAACACTTGCCTTTGAATGGAGGTTGATTCACTTCGAAATCTTGCCCTTGAAGATTAGGAAGTAGTTCTTGGATTGGTTCTATCCACGTATATGCACACAAAACAATGACAGACATGCCATAAGAAACTTAACAATGCATTTCAATCATATGGATGTTTGATCATACACATATACTACTTATTTTCTCCATATACTTTTGATTTCATATCATTTCATGTGGTTTGAAATGAAAATAAGTTTCAAATGGACATCTATATCTTTTATTTTATCTTTGTTATAGCAAAATACTCATTTTATAATTTTGTAGTGATATTTAATAATTTCTAGAATTTTTTATATGTATATATGTTAATTTTATAATTAATTCAGTCCTGAAAATTACTTTGAATTGTCATTATAATTTCAGAATCTATATTACTATTTTCTACATTTCAGAACCTATTCATGCATTTTGAACAATTTCTATAATTTTTCTT
The DNA here is from genome assembly GCA_030760725.1 of Neostapfia colusana. NCBI lineage: Eukaryota > Viridiplantae > Streptophyta > Magnoliopsida > Poales > Poaceae > Neostapfia > Neostapfia colusana. The sequence goes on from JASWHV010000011.1 coordinate 28,657,785, forward strand.
CATTATATAATATTTCTATCTATATTTCAGCATTTATTTAATACTTAAAAATACATTTTCAGCCATTTATATAATTATTCTAGGCTACAGAAATTTTAAATGTACAAAAATATAGAAACAGAATAAATCTTATAATTTCTAAATTTTTTTCTGAAACCTATATTGTTTTTATTTCAATTTTCAGAATTAATTTGTCACTATATAAATAATTTCAGCCTCTAAAAATTATTTTTATAATTTTTAGAGTTGATATACTGATCAAAATGTTTAAATGGAATTTTTGATAATTTTCTATAAATTTCCAGAAGTTATTTAGGCTAATTTCATCAATAACAGAATTAAAATTAAACTTTTAAACTGATTTGGGCCAAAATGTAACACTCATAATTTTTCTAGGGTTTAAATTGCATTTACAGAGCTATTTTATTAATTTACAAATCACACAGGGGCTATTTGACTATTTTAAACTGAATTTCCTAATTTCTATTAAGCCTAGGGTTACTTCTGCAAAGAACAGGGGCTATTTCCTACTTATTCAAATCTCCAGGGACTAAACCATGAGAATCTCAACGGTTATAACTATATTGAATGTGGGCCGTTGGATCTGAGATCGACGACCCAGACTTAATTTAACCGAACCGGTACACTCGTTTTAATCTGAGCCGTTGGCTCAAATCCGACGTACCAGATGCGGCCACGTCGGCCTAAGCCCGTCTCCCTCGCGTCCGGCGGCCGCGCGATCGCCGGCGAGCGGCGGCGGTGGCCGGAATCTTTCTGTTTCTTCGATTTCTCTTCCAATTCTTGATCTCTTTGCACCAGAAGGAAGAGGGGAGGATGGAGAACTCATCTAGGGGGTTTTTGAGGACCAGAACTGGCCGGAAAGGGCTGTCGACGGCGATCAGTGAAGAACTCCGGCGATCTTCATCGGAATTGCTCTTCAGGCGCTGACCTTCGATAATTTTTGTCGGGAATCTTTCCTCTTGGCCTTGTGACGATGTAGGAGGCCTCAGAAGCGAAGATTAGAGCGTGTTTTTGAAGAATTGGAGAAGGGGGTGGTTTTTCCGATCGGGAGGATTGAGGGCTGTTTCTGTGGAGAATTTCGGCCGGGGTCGAGCTGGTTTTATAGAGGGGGAGGAGGCGGCGGCGTGGGGCGCGACGGTTGCCGCAAGGGCGTGATGTTTTGCTCGTGGCTGAAACATTTTGGTCACATGCGATAATAGAGAGAGAGAGATCGGCAGTTGCTTTGGAGGAGAAGAAACCGACAGCTGGCCTCGGGTGGCAGTGGGGAAAGAGAGGGAGGAGGGTTTGAGCGCGTGTGAACAAAATTTCAGACGTTACACGAATGCTATAATTGCACCGAGAAATACACAACAGATTACAAATGCAGTAGCAAAAGTATTTTCTTACTGGAAATAGAAGAAGGTGATGACATAGAATCTGTGGTCGAGGCTTTGGGTATTTCTTTCTATGCTCTTACTGGTATTGGGGTACCAAACACTAATCAATTGGTTGTACACTTAGGAAGCTGCACTGTGAGAGCACTAGTTGACCCTGGATCCACACATACATTTATCAGTGAGTCATTAGCACGTGAATTAAAGTTAACAGTGACCACAAGGCAGGGATTATCTGTAACTGTTGCTAATGGAGATAAGATGAATAACTAAAGATCTATTCCTCAGATAGGAATAGAAATTCAAGGAGAAGTGCTTTTGCTAGACTGTTTTTACTGCCCTTACAAGGTTTTGACATTATTTTAGGGGTCAAGTGGCTGAAAACTCGGGCAACAATGTTATGAAATTTTGAAGAACTCACAATGTCGTTTTGAAAGGCTGGAAGGAAAATCAAATGGAAGGGTTCTGCTCATGCTGCTGTACAGTCCATAACAGGAAGGGGTTTATTGCATATTCTGCTTCAGGAATTTGGTGATTTATTTTCCACACCACAAGGGTTAACCCCCCCCCCCCCCCCCCCGGGCGGCAGGATCATCGAATTTATCTTCTCAAAGAAACATCTCTAATTGTGTTAGACCATACTAATACCCTCAATTGTTGGAACATGGAGTTCAAAAATAATGTGAAGAAATCTTGCAGCAAGGAATCATCAGACCAAGCACCTTAGTGTTCCCCTGGCCAGTTTTGTTAGTTAAGAACATGATGGAACATGGAGATTTTGTTTGAACTATCAAGCTTTAAAGGAACAAACTGTGAAAGACCGGTTTCCTATACCAGTAGTTGAAGAACTGTTTGATGAGCTTAAGCACGCAAATGTCTTCACCAAACTGGATCCTTGCAGTGGTTATCATCAGGTTCTCATGCACGAACTAGATATTGAGAAGACGACATTTCACAGTCACCATGAACACTTTAAGGGTCTAGTGATGCCGTTTGGACTGGATAACACTCCATTAATATTTCAAGAATTGATGAAGGAAATTCTCAAGTAATTTCTTTGGAGATTAGCACTTGTATTCTTTATGATGTATTAATTTTTAGCTCATCATGGTCAGAACACTTACAACATGTGAATGAATAAGTTCATAGATTTTAGTTGATAATAATTAGTACTAAAGAAGTCAAGTGTTTCTTTAGAAAGAAGTCAGTCACATATCTAGGACATGTGATCTCACATGGGGCAGTGGCAATGGATCCACCAAAAGTAGTTGTCGTGGAAGCTTGGCCGCAACCTTTATTGCAGGATATCAAGGCATTTCAGGGTTTTCTTGGGCTGGTGGGATACTATCGCAAATTTATTGCAGGATATTGTACAATCGCTCAGCCATTGTGTCGGCATTCGGATTTCCGACTAGTAACTAATGTACCGCGTGTTCGTCCTCGGGATGGCCTAGCTAAGAACACAATGAAATTATATTGGTTTGGGCAAAGTGCTCTACGTCCAGTCTAGGGTGTCTCGCAATTATTTCTCAAGAATGGGAGTGGATGTCTTACAAGTGCGAGAGCTCATCCCTAGAAAATCGATCGGTTCCTCCCTTCATACTTGCTCTCGCCGTCTCTCTCGTTACAAGTGGGGAGGAGGTCATGGGTACAGGGACGGCTTGTCCCATTGTACATAGGCTAGGGTACTTGATAAAGTTGTTGTATAGGGAATCCTCCACCTGGCCTGCTCCCGTCTTGTCGCCAGGGTAAGCCATACCGGAGCGCACACGCGCCTTGCGTAGGCGTATCACTCCTCTTCTGTCCTATCGGAGGGGATGAGCATTCAATGCTCTTGCCAGGGATGGCACTCGAGTGCCTTCTCACTTGGCCTTGATGGCGCATGCTCTGTATTGAAGGCTATCCGCTTTGCGCTTACCCGAGGTCAAGCTTGGGCCTCCTCTTCGGGGTCTTCCCTTCGTTTGAACGCCAAGGGGGAGGATCGCTGCTCCCCAGGAGTCGGGGTTGGGCCCCTATTTCATCCGCTCCGTCTTCTTCCAAACTCGGGCTCGGGTCTCCTCCTTCGTCCGGGCACTGAGGGGGAAGCTACCCGCTCTCCCTTGGAGGGGGTTAGGGTCAATAACCCCATTGGTAACCCCCAAGCCTCTAGTCGACCCCATCGATCAATTAGGGGGTGATCACCGGTTGGCTTTGATACTGCACAGCTAAAAACAAAAAAAAAGTTAGCGCTCGATTTATATTTCACAGCCACGTCGAATGGGCCTCGGCATGTCACGACCTTCGGTCGTTCCCACTAGGGCACTGCGGCAAGCCCCCGGGCCCCCTTTCGGTGGGTCGGGTTGTCGTTATGGCGAGCTCGCCTCGGCCCCCATCCTCGAACCGTTCGTGATTTGGAAGGGTCAGACCAATCGGGGGATTTCCTGAATGGTCGAGCCCCCGGGCCCGATGAGCTATCTATTGGGTAGAGCCAAGTGAAACCCATTCGTCCTGTTTGTTAGGGCGGTTGAAACCATTGGCCTTGCTTTGCGCCGAGGGATTTTTGATCGGGGCTCGGTGCCCGCGTTTCATCGAATCCCTGATGAAGGTGTGCGCATGGTTCCCGAGCTCATCGTTGGCTCGGGCAGCTCACTACCGACCATTCGGGGGGGGGGGGGTTACCTCGGCGCTCGCGGGGCTGGGACTCGACTGCAGACTTAGAGGCATCAGGTGGATTCACCCTTCCCTTGGTTGTCTCTACCGCGGATCGCCTCGCATCGTCTGCCCCTCACTCGTGGGTTCCCCGGGCGGCCTCGAAGCCTTTCATAGGCCGACCTTTAGACCCGGAGCTTATAGAGCCCGTAACATGGGCTGAAGACTTACCTTCCCTTAGTCGTGTCATCGCCTGTGTTTAGCAGAGCTGAGGAGACACGGCTCAACTCAGCTCCCGCACCGCGGAGGTGATCTTTGAGTCATAAGGTTGAGTGATCACCACCCGGTGGGGTCTCTATGCCGCTGGGGCGGTTTTAATGCGGGGAATCAAGGAGTCGCCACTCGACTTGGTTCCCTAGCCGCAGAGGCGGTTTTAATCCGTGGGCAATTAGGTGGCATTACAGCTATGGTTTCTTCAAGGTGGCATGAACGGTTGTCTGCCCGTTGATGGTTGTCAGATTTGGCGTCGCTTCGGCAACTTTATATTCCCTTCCTCCAAACATCCCTTACAGGTTCGCCTCTCTTGCTTCCGTACTTCCCCACTCCTCGTGACACTCCTTTCTTCCTTCTCCGTTTTGGCCTTTCGCCTTCATTTTTGCCGTCGTCCTTCTTTCCTGGCGCCATCACCAGAGAGAGAGTGGGGGAAGACCGCAACTCCTTGAGTGGCTCGTCTTTCGTCCTTTTGACGAGATGTCTTCGTGGTCAAAATCAAAGCTCCACCGGAGCCGCATCACCGTCCTCTAGGAGACGGGGATGCTGTCAAAGTGTGACGCCCACTCCATCCGCGTTCCCGTGGAGTAGCTTTTTCTGCTCCGCGGGCCGATGAGGTGGTGTCGCTGAGCGCCTTTTACCTGTGTGGGTTTGGATTGCCGGCACAAAACTTCTTTCGGGGCCTGCTATATGAATACAGATTGGAGCTTCATCATCTGACGCCGGACAGCGTGCTTCAAGTTGAGTTCTTCATTGTCCTGTGTGAAGCTTATTTGGGAATGGTTCCCCATTTCGAGTTGTGGAAGTACTTCTTCCGCATACGGCTGTCGTCCGACCGTGTCCCGCTTCTGTCCGTGGGAGGCGCCGTCATCGACTTGCACCGGGGGCCAACGGAATTATCAGCATGCGTTAGCCCCCTCTTCCAATCAGGTGGGAGCATCACTGGTTCTTCATCAGGAATGACGCTCCCACTCTTCCGTCTTTCTCGGGCAGGTCTTCCCGGGAGCAAGATTCCTGGAAGTGGGGGACTCCAAGGATGGAGATGGCCTCAAGAACAGCAGCCTCTCAGGTGCTCATCTTCTCCAGGCCTTCCTCCAGCGGAGGGTGCTGACTATTCATGACCAGCCACACACCCTAAACTTCTACAGGGGGCCGAGTGATCCGACCCGGGGGTCAAGCGAAGACCTTTCTCGGGAAGAATTGTCTTGATGCTTCCGGATCATCTTGGGACCGGATGCTGGTGAGCCTTGTTCCAGCGGGCAAACCCTTCTCAAAGCAGCTTCCCCAAACCTCCGTGGGCTGTGGGGCATTGTCAACCTCCCCAAGGTCCTTGAAGATCGAGAGAGGCGGGCGTTGCTGGCCGCTCGGGAGGCCACCAAGAAGCTCAAGAAAGTCGAGGTTAAAGCTCGTCGAATCCGGCATGAGAAGTGGAGGCATGCGGCTCGTGCGGCCAGTGAGACTACCTCGGAGTCATCATCAAAAGATGATAGCGACTCGGAGGGGAGCGGTGGCGATCTGGCTTGAGTTCCGACCTCCATTGCTCCGGTGACGAGGAAACGGGCTATCGGGCTAGTTCATGACCGGGAATCGGAGGGAAGGGCAAGCGTCGATCCCACCAAGCGCTCCTCTGGGGCATGGCATCAGCCTTTCAGGGGCTCGGGCACCTGACCCTCGGGTCGTTCAGAGGTCCTTAACCTCCGGCGTGGGGTCGTGGCTGACGGGCTGTCGAGCCCGGACTGACAGGTCACCTGGAGCTCGCTTCCACATCCTTGGGTGCTCGAAGCTTAGAGGTAGGGGTGTTCTGGCTCCCGCCACCATCGAGGTGGTGGCTCTGGCTCCTTTTCAGCTGCTGGTTGTCGCTTCCCGTTCCTCAGATGATCCGGCTTCACCATGTGAGTCGTGCACCATCCTTCATCAGTGGGGGAGGTAACTTTTACTTATTTCTTGCTGTGTTGGTTTCCTTTTAATTAGGTTCTTGACTCATGCCCTCACGAAGGAGGATGGACCCTGCGCTTGGTGCTCCTTCGAGTGCCGCAGCTCCGACCGAGGGCTTGTGTAGGATCGAAGAGCACGTGAAAAGCTATCAGAGGGGGGTGAATGGTAGATTACAACTTTTTATGCGGAAGCTACAAAAAACCCCTCGGCAGAAAATTGATCTGATAAATAAACCATGTGTGCGACTGTTTTTGACATGTTCAAACGTGACTAAACTAGTGGATATTTTAGAGAATCGAGTCACGAAGCCACTGCAACAAGAATCACGTGAAAACACTAAGTAGAACTTGAGTTATGATCAAAAGACTAGACGAAAGACAATCTGTTCTGCCCGATTTTATAAATAGATCTGAAATTCTGCAAATAAACTCGTGTAGATCAAAAACCACAAATCCGATGACAGTGAGATTTTCACATGTGATATATAATAAAGTTGTGAAGACAACCCAAAAAGAGTCATGCCAATTGGATTAGTAAAACACGAGTTATGATTGAAATACCAAAGCATTGTCGGTCTGTCTAGAAACTCGGAGAGGAAAAACTTTTCTGAAACAAGTCGGACGAACAAGGCACCAAAGCTCCTCTAAACTACGAATTTTATTGATCAAAACTCAAGAGAAGCAGCCACAAGTCATGCTCCCACTAGCCTTGGCCTCCCTTGCTTATATAACCAGCCTTAAGACCAACCCAATCCAAACTAGGACTCCTACTTGGATTCAAACTCTATCTTTTCAAAACTGCTCAAGACTCTTATATACGCAGATAGAAGCAATCTTAAGACTTTCAAACACCTTAGTAACGTCCTAAACATTTGTAAAACAACTCTACTTCATGCCTAACAAAAAATCCTGTTATAACCAACTCAAAACTTTCCATAAACGAACCATAACCGCCTCAGCCGCAGTCTCAGCGCAAAATCCAGCCGGTTGAACCTTTTCAACCATATCTTCACTTTCATATCTCTTCACCACGCCTTGGAACAATGTAGCCACGTCCGTGCACCCCTTTCATACGTGCAAACGCTTTCCAAAACGTTCACAACACCTTCATATGCAATGTTCTTGACCCAAACATGCTGCGTGACCTCCAGATCAGCTCAACCACAATTCCTCCTGAACTTGGTTATTGAACTAGCGTGGGACTAACGTCCAGGTGTTATTTTGTTGAAGTGCAGAAAATTCATCTTGCATTGCTGCAAGCCACGCTGGGTAATGAAGTGCAGCACGAACTGAAGTTGGGGCGGGCGGAGGCACGACAGTGGCAAGTGCGGCTGTAACACCCCAAAACCAGTTAAAGAGGGGAATTTAAAATTTTTGGACGTAATGCATGTGGTGAAACAATTCAAACGCAAATTGGAATTCAAATTTGAATCAAAACAGAAAAGAAAAAGGAAAAGGAAAAAAGAAAAACGGCCAGTGGGCCGAAACCCACGTCAGCCGGCCCAACAGCCCGCGGCTGTTTCCCCCCTCCCTGTCTCTCTGACGCTCAGGGCCCGCATGTCATCTTCTCCCCCGCCCCCCCCCCCCGCGCCCCCAACTGCCCCGATCTTCCCGCGCCGATCGCTGCCGCTTCACCCAATTTCCACGTCCGATCTTCGGCAAAGCGCTGCTGCACATCTAAACCGACCCCCGCCGCCCCTCCTCGTGCATTTAAACGCAAGAAAACTCGCAGGTTTCGCCTTACCCGCTCCATCTTTCTCTCTGGTGAGAACCGAGGCATCCTCGGCCGTTTTCTTTCGATCCTCGTCCGGTTTCTCTGATCTAACGGGCTTGTCATGTTCCACCGCTGCCAGGAAGCCCTGCAGGTGAAGGAAGCGACGAGTCTTGCGCCCTAGCATCGGCTTCGACGAGCACCGAGGAGCAGCTCCGACCACCGTCGTCGCAGAGCCGATTTCCGACCTCTCCAAGCCCGAGAAACCCCTAGGTGAGCTTCCCCTACCCCTCCACAGTCGATCCGTGTGAAAAGCTGCAAGTTTTAGCGTGTAGCGGCAAGGAACCGAAGCTGCGCCGGCGAGATCACCGCCCCCGCCGCCGCGCGCGCAGGCTGGCTCCGGCCATGGCGACGTGGCCCCCTGAGGCCCGTCCGTTTTAAATCTTGCGGCCCCGAATAGATCTAACCCGTACCGCTTCGCGATCTAATCTCAGCCCTCTGTTTTAAATCCAACGGCCCACATCAGCCCCGCGTTATAAAGGCCGGGAATCTTACGCGCTACCCCCTGGGGATCTCAGAAAACACGAGCTAGCCCCAGAAACTTCTGATCTAGCCCCTGGACCCTCAGAAATTCATGTAAATTCATTTAAAAATCAGTTTTAGCCCCTGGACTTAATAAGAATTAGGAAGACCTCCCTATTTTGCACACTTAGACCCCTGAAAATTTAGAAAATGAGAAATGGGTCCCCACTGCAGTGTGAAATTGCACATCAGTCCCTGGGAAGTATTAATTTCAGGAAATTGAATATGTGAATAGGATTTAAATTTAAACATAGGTGTAAGTTCAGTTGAATTATTCTAACCCTGTGAAAATTGGCAGAACAATCTGAGGTCTGAGTTTAGAGGGGAAATAAACTTTAAAACTAAATGAGATTTGCTGTTTTGTAATTTATCTCTGAAATATACCCTTTAAGCATAAAACAAGTTTAAAATGTGGGAAAATGAATCTAAGTAACCAAAAAGGGGTAGGAAAAATTTATGAAGGTTCTGTTTGGATAAGTGGAACAGTAGAAATTTTTGTATGAATTTAGGTTGCTGTTTTATTGGTAGAAATTCATTTTTAGACAAGAAAATAATTCTGAAAAATGGGTAAAAATAAATTTAAATTGATCCTCACCAGAGAGGAAGTCAAAAGATATTTTATTGGACATTTTAGATCAGAACACATTCTGTTTAGGAGATATCTTGTGCTATCTTAGTATTAAAGTTCACTTGTAGGTATGGAAAATAAATATGAAAATATTAGAAAATAGGTATACCTAGTTAGAAAATGTCAAGTGAGGTCCCCAAATCCAAAACTTCAAGTTAAGGTTTTGTAGAAGATCTGAAAACCTATTTGGAGCAGGAAGTTATCTCTTATACAAATTTTGTGTCTAAGAACTGTATTATCCCATATAGAAAATTTGTTCAAATTGGAAATTCATGTATAATGTGCACTTAGAAATCTGAATATTAAAGATAGAAATAATATATATGTTTAAAAGTGCATGTATTCTTAGAATCAACATATCTAGGGTAAACACAACACTTCAATAGGTGTATGACTTTCATGTGTATGCATGTGTGGTTTGTATGAGTGGAAATGTGGACTATGGCTTATGGAATGTTGTTTTCTTTTGCTATATGTATTGGCATGAGTAGAACCAGCCCCAGAGCAGGTTCTCACCTTTCAAGATCAAGACTTTCCATTCCCAGTGCAGCAGGAAGAAGGCAAGTGTCCTTGACCACTTTGATCCTATACTAGGATGTGTAGTTAGAATTTAATTAATTGCATTGTCAATTTGGAATATGGAACCAAAGCTAGGAAGTTTCCCCAGATTTTCATTATCTTACTTCCTTGTAGCCTGGGTTGGGATTTATTTTATTATGTCATTCATTCATATTACTTATGCTTAGCCATGCTTAGAATGGGATAAGTGGGATATGAGATTATCAACTTGTTTACCTTACTCTTGAATGAGATATTATGAGTTATGTAGAGGTAGGGATCGAGGCAAGTTGGATGATTTGGTTGGTGCTGTGTGCACGAGACTCGGGTTTGTGTTTAGTGCTTGCCTGGATCCTAAGGACCGGTTCATGGAGCATGTAACCTGGCTTTACCGTGCCAACCACATGCTGAGATGGGGCAGCTTGGCCAATTAATTAGGTGTATCTCCGGCGTAGTATGGGTGTTTGGATGGTGCGGGGAATAGGTGTCAGCTGGACTACCATATGAACGTAGGCTCAAGAGGGGGCCACTGCAGCGGTGTTGGAGCCTCTTGTATGCTGTTAGGGGTGAAACCTCAGTGGGCCCACGCTAGTCGGGAATCCCTTTGTAAAGGCCTTGTAGTGATCTCCTGGCTACACACCTCGGAAGTGTGAACGTGGTTCGCGACCACTGGCATAATGGAGGTTCTTTTAGTCCACCCGGCAACGGGGGATGAAATCACTACATGTGGGTACAGTGGTACAAACTCTGCAGAGTCAAAACTGTCATGACAGCCGTGCTCACGGTCAAGAGCGGCTTGGACTTATTCATGATTAGAGGATGAAGAATTGGGAAGTTGAGGATGTTAAGCGGGAAGCTTAACATTGGAGATGATATTATGGTTACTTGATATTGATGATGGGTTGAGGGATTGGGACCATTTCACCTGTGTAGTAATGTAGGTGCTTAATAAGCTAAGGTGATAGGTATTAATTGCGTAGTGCTTTAACCATGAGTTCAACCTCTCCTTGCTCTAGCCATGCATGACATAACTTTCCCACACTTGCTGAGTACCAACGGTACTCAAGCTTGCTTTTTTGTTGGATTAAATTGCTGCTCAGGTCAAGGGGATGACGTGGTGTTCAATGACCAAGACTTCGGACCCGAAGAAGGATTCTAGGTTCATGGAGTCCCCCGGGCAACACCTGTGACGGAGCCCATGATATTTATATTCTGCTGCTGTTTTATTTACATGTTATGAAGATATTATCGTCCATCGAGACATTATGCTATGTAAGACTTATTTATATCCGAACACTTGGCTTGTAATATAATGATGCTTCACTATTTGTCATCACATGTATGAGAGATTGATCCTGGCATACATGTGATATTCACTCGGTTGCTCTTTGGACAAACTGGGTGTGACAGCGGCATAGCGGGGATTGGTAACCCGAATGCCTGCTTGAAGACGTGTGATCATATGATGCCGAGGTGGCTCAGCAGCGCTGATTTGTTGGTGGATAATTGGCGAGGGAATCACAGGTGTGAGTTGTGCTGAGACTTGTGTTCCAGGGAGCTCGTCATGTGGTTCTTGTGTAGATGCGACGAGTGGAGCCGATGCATGCGCTGGTTGTTGAGGATTGGAACCGATAGAGCGCCGTAGTGGGCCAGGTGCGCATGTTTGTTGGTTGGCTGTGGAGCAGGCATGCAAGGCTGCGTACATGCATGATGGTGTACTGATGGACATGGGACTTGCACAAATATAGGATCGGATGATGGTGGTTGCGGACCCGCTGAGTTAGCCGGAGAGATCGATGACACGAAACGGGATCAGAATGGGAAGACCATTTCATCGAAGGTTACGTGCCTGGAAGTGAGGACACGTTTGTATGAAGGATCAAAACACCGGTATTCTTTGCTCCCAGATGGATATCTGATGAAGATGCAAGGAAGTGAGCGCGCAGTGAGTTGGTGTGGTGTGGTTGCCGAAGTGTTAGGATAGCACAGGAAGCCAAACATGCGTAGATGATCAAAACTCGATGCGCGGAGGAGGAGAATCTCATGGGGGGTTATGTGACTACGGGCACAACAAGGCCGTCTGTTAAGAAGGTAGGTTGCCGTAGATAGTGCATCTGGCCAGAAGCTGGATGGTGCCGAGGAATGTAGGAGCATGGTTCGCATGCTATCATTCAACGTGCGTATTACCCGCTCGGCCCGTCCATTTTGTTGCGATGTGTAGGGGCAGGTGAGGTGAATGACAATGCCGTGTGCATTGAAAATGAACGGGTGGCGTGGTTATCAAATTCTTTGCCGTTATCCGTACGGATGCAGGCTATGTTTTGACGAAATTGTGTAAGCACAAATGCGTGGAAAGATATAATTGTCGGCAAAACATCAGATTTATGGCGCAAAGGGAAGGTCCATGTAAAGTGGGTGAAATCATCCAAAATAACTAGATAGAATTTGAACCCGGAATTACTAGAAATTGGGGATGTCCATACATCACAATGTAGTAGTTGGAAGGGAAAAAACGAAACATTGTTTGATGCATCAAATGGACGATGGACATGTTTTCCGGTCTGGCACGACTCGCAAATATGTTTGTCGGCCTTTGTGCAATGGAAGTCGAAGGTGCTGCAACTGCACGTGGCCAGGATGGCCTAGACGTGCATGCCACAACTTGGTGTCGAGGGTGGCCAGGAAGCTTTGATGGGTCATCGGCTTGGATGTGGATTGGCGCAGATGGTACAGATCGCCCATGGAGTCATATCGGAATAGAGTGATCCCCGTTCATAATCCTTTATGGAAAAACCGAGAGGGTCAAAAACAACAGATACAGAATTGTCACGTGTGAGTGCACGGATGGAAATAAGATTTTTGACAAGGTTAGGAGAGATGAGGACATTCTTAAGATGGAGAGGAGATGCATTAGTGTCAATGGTGGTGTGTCCGATATGGCGGACAGGCAAGAGCACACCATTGCCAACAATGATGTTGGATGAATGCGAGGTGGGGAAGGAGGATGACAACATACCACAGTTGTTGGACATTTGTGAGCTCGCACCGGTGTCAAGGACCCAGTCATTTCCGTCGTACTGGCTGGGTGGTGGGAGGGCCTGAAGAGCGGCCACCAGACCGGGCGGCGTCGTCCCCTGTTGAATGCCGTGGACGCTCATGTCGATGTAGGTCGGCACTGTGGTTGCATGCAACGCTTGTTGGTTGTAGTGTTTGGGGCATGGGCCGAGGATGCTTGGGTTGGACGGCCGCCAGAGAGACATCGGCCACGCTTGAACAACTCCGGTCCACTTGTTGCACTGGGCACCCCATGGAGCACGCACGCCGGTAGGGCCGGCGATGGCACTGTTGTTGGCTCCGGCGCCTTGGTTGTTCTGTGGACGTCTAGATTTTGTTTGCGATGCCGACCACACCCACCCCCACCTCACCCCCATTTTTATTGGGGTTGGACGTGTGCGTGTCAGACTGCTGGGAGGACGCCGGCGTTGTAGCAGTCGTAGATGTCGACGACGACTTGGCCGTGGCCAGTAAAGCGGAACTGGCCTCCATCTTGTACGTGTGGGCTTGGCGAGCCTCATCCTGCAGAAGATAGTCACGGATGAACAAGAACGATGGCAGCGGCTTGGAGGCTGTCAAGACTGATATCGTGTGACTGAACTTGGAGCTCAGTCCGCGAAAAGCATTGATAACCATGGCTGAGTCCGAGACGGGGTGGCCAACAATGCGAAGGAGATCCGCCAACTCCTTCAGGCGGCCGAAATAGGCGGTAATGCTGAGGTCACCTTGGAAGAGCCCATGAAACTCTTAAAGAGCATACACTGCATGCTGATCTGCGTTGTCGAGGAAGAGCCCGCGGATGGCGTTACAGAGCTGGTAGGCACTCGGGCGCGGTTGATGGATCATCGTCATGAGTTGTGGAGTGATCAAGTTATAAATCCAGGACACGATGCACTGATCAACTTGCAACCAATCAGCATCGTGCCACATGCTTTGGGCGTCGATCGTGCCGTCGACATGATCCAAGATGCCGAACTTGCGGAAGGTAGTGTCGAAGAAAGCGCTCCATATGGAAAAGTTAGACTCACCGTAGTCCAAAACGACAGGGACATGAGTACGGATGTTCACTTGCTGGACGACGGAAATGGCGATCCTGATGGAGGCTGGGTCGATGAAGGGGTTGGTAGCAGAAGAGGAACCAGCGGCAGAGTGCGCGGGGCTCGTAGACATGGCCGGCGGTGGTGCGGGAGGTGGAAGAATCGAAGTTAGCTGATACCATGTAGGAAATGAGTGAGCACCTGATTGATTAACAGATGTAGTACATATAGCAGGAGAATGGCGCCGTGCGCAGCCACCGATCCGAAGGACACGGCCTGGCATTAAACATGCATGTGGCTACGCCCATGCACACAATATAAACGCCCACGCACGACGCATGCATGAAAAGTAATGGCCCTGCTAAAAATGCAAAGTAACAGCCCTGCTAAAGAGGCATTACAGCACGACGCATGCATGCAAAGAAACTTCCCTGCTAAATGCAAAGTAACAGCCCTGCTAAATGCAAAGTAACGGCCCTGCAAAACAGGCGTTACAGGCGTGTTTCAACAGAAGCTCATCTTCTCCCTAAGACTAGTTCAAGGATCTTCATCACCTGCTATGTTTTGAGCTCAAGCAACATCTGCACATGAACAAACATGCACTTCTTTTTCGAGCACAAGTCCGCGACTTGACTCACGTTAGTCCGAAAACCGCAACACCTTACATGAGCACCTAATACAAGTATGTTGCAAACCATAGCAATGTGTTAACCACCATAATCAGCCATAACACATCAAAAACTTAGTAAGACAATACTAAGCAAACATTCTATAAGCCATGAAGCAAGTTCAAAACATTGCAAGTTAAAAACAGAGTGGCTGAAAATTAAACACTATGAAAACAGTTGCTCTGCAGTGACAGTTACTCCTGAAATGCAATGAGAAAGTTCGGACAATCCGAAGCGGGTATTTCGGCAATTTTCAAAACTTCGAATGTAAATCCTTACTTTTATTCTAATTGCCAATGTATTCAGCACACATAGATCTCACAATCTCCCCCTTGATGAATGGATTGGCAACACCACTTAGAATCCGAACATTGGCTCATTCACATGAAAATGTTTTGAAAGCAAACTTCTCCCCCTTTTTGAAATCAAAAATCAAATGAGAATGAAATTTCAAAAAAAATTCTACCCCTGAGAAGAACGTGTAAAAACTCGTGAATGTGCAATATGTGACATATTTCTCCCCCTTTGACAATGTATTCAGCAAGGTTCAAAAGAGAAATTCCAATTTATTATGAGCATAGTATGACATATACATATAAAAAAAGCTCATCCAAGTCATACTTTCAAGTAACCTACACTATCACATCAATGAGATACATAAAGTAGTGTAAGCCATGCTAGAGATCAAATGTAATTTTTCGATTTAAGCATGTCACGATCTCACAAACCTAACTATTTCAAAATCTGAAAGCATGACACATGTTGCTGCATTTTTCATTATCTTTTAAAGCACAAGTTCAGATCATATGACATTTGCAAGAGATTATATGCCGCATCAGCCTTATTCTAACCAACCAAGCCAACCTATGTCATTTGAAATCAGAAGCTTAAGGACATGGTTTTATTCATACAAAACTTCTTTCAAGTTCATATCTAAGTGCAATGTAAGCCATCTCAAAAGAACAAGTGCGATGCATGCATATTCTCTTGATCTTATCTCATTTTTCCATTTCATCATAAAAGCTCAACATGTGGATAATTGATTGATTAATTTTCCATTGCTAAAAGCACTTGTGAGCATGCCACAAGTTCAAAATAGAAAGAAAGTTTGATCATGACCATATTTAGTGTAAGTAATTATTATAATTACTAGTCATGGCAAAAACTACAAAATGTATAACACGAGTAATGTAGTAAGAACTTTCAGCATGTAAAAGGAATCACAAAGTCATATATGTATGAAATTCTTTTCTCATATTATTTTAAAATTAGATTCACACATAGACTTCCCAATTTTCAAAACTCCCAAAAATTTAAGCCATGAGGATGCATAACCCCTGTTTCACTACGAATGAAACAAAAATGAATGAAATCCAATGGTTTTGTAAAAATGTCAGCCAATTGTTGTTCGGTATCTACATGGTGAAGCACAATGTTTCCTTTTTCAACATTATCACGGAGAAAGTGACCTAATTTCAATGTGCTTTGTTCTAGAATGTTGCACGTGTTTTTTAGCAATGCAAATGGCACTATTGTTATAACAAAACAGTTGAATACTATGTAGATCAACCCCATAGTCCTTAAGTGTTTGAACAATCCAAAGAATTTGTAAGCAAGCGCTAGCAGCAGCTACATATTCAGATTCGTCCGTGGATTGTGCAACTGAATTTTGTTTTCTAGAAGACCAAGCAACAAGTGAATTACCAAGAAAATGACAAGCACCCAAAGTACTTTTCCTATCAATCCTACAAACCCCCAAAATCAGCATCCGAAAAAGCTTTAAAAGTAACGGTTGAGGAAGAAGGAAGAAAAATGCCAAATTCTTGAGTTGCATAAGTACCTGAGAATCCTTTTGATGGCTTGACGATGTGAATCATGTGGGGAAGCTTGAAATCATGCACAAAGACATATGCTGAATTGTATGTCCGGTCTTGATGCCGTGAGATACAAAAATGACCCGATCATGCTTCTATATTCTTTTGATTCACATATTCACCATCTTCGTCAAGTTCAAGTGTTGTTGTTGTTCCGATTGGTGTCCAAAGAGGCTTGCTTTTGTCCATGTTGAAGCGCTTAAGGAGGTCTTCCGTATACTTCGTTTGATGCACAAAAGTTCCTTACTTGATTTGCAGCCCCAAAAGGTATGTGAGTTCTCACATCATACTCATTTCAAATTCCAAACACATCATAGCTGACAACATGGACACAAGATCATGAGAAGCACAACCAAAAATAATATCATCGACATACACTTGAACGAATAGTGAGTCATTGCCATGCTTAAGAACAAAAAGAGTTTAATCAACCTTGCCCATGGTAAACCCCTTTTCAAGTAAAAATGTTTTTAACTTATCATACCATGCTCTAGGGGCTTGTTTAATACCATACAAAGCTTTGGACAGTTTGTAAACATGATTAGGAGAATTTGGATTTTCAAAACCTAATGGTTGCTTAACATAAACCTCATCATCTATGTAGCCATTAAGAAAAACACTTTTAACATCCATTTGATATAACTTGAAACCTTTAGATGCAGCAAAT
The DNA here is from genome assembly GCA_030760725.1 of Neostapfia colusana. Classification (NCBI taxonomy): domain Eukaryota; kingdom Viridiplantae; phylum Streptophyta; class Magnoliopsida; order Poales; family Poaceae; genus Neostapfia; species Neostapfia colusana. The sequence continues at coordinate 28,674,790 of JASWHV010000011.1, forward strand.
GCTAAAAAAATTCTTATGGCTTCTAATCTGGCAACGGGAACAAAAGTTTCATCAAAATATAAACCTTCAACTTGTGTGAAACCTTGAGCAACCAACCTAGCTTTATTCCTAATCACAACCCCATCCTCACTTTGTTTATTTCTAAAGACCGATTTAGTTCCAATTAAAGTGTGAACTTGAGGTGGAGGTACAAGTTTCCAAACATTATTTCTTTCAAAATTTTCTAACTCTTATTGCATGGTAATAATCTAAGATTAGTTAGTGAGTGCGTGTGATATATCTTTGGGTTCAAACAAAGCAACAAAAGCAGAATGAGCACGGGAGTTTGGATCACAAAACCTAGACTGTGTGGCCCGTTCGTGCAAGCTTCCAATAATTTGTTGTGGAGGATGACTTTTGAGAACGCGGAGGGGAGTAGACACTTAAAAAGATCTTTCTTCTTCATGTTCATCACAAATTGAAGAAGTTGTGGCTTGAGGAAGATCTGGACCAGCAATAGTGGTCGTTGGTGCTGATTGTGGAGCGAGATCAAGAGCTAGAACATCATTGTTTATTTCTGAAATTTTAGGCAGCAGCTCCACTCCTTCATCTTCAATGAAAATACTCTCCCCCTGCGGATATGCATCTTTACCTGCAGTAGTAGAGCTAGTATCTAGGCTAGCTTCATCAAAAGAAACTTCACAAGTCTCCACAATTTTGTTAGTGTCAAGTAAAAGCACACAAATGCCTCTAGTATGAGATGAATAACTAAGAAACATGTCATCAACAGATCTAGCTTCAAATTTATCAAGATTACCATGTTTCTTAACAAAGCATTTGCAACCAAAGACCCTAACATATGTGACACTAGGCCTATGTCCAAACCGAAGCTCATATGGTGTTTCTGCTAGCTTAACTCTCAAGAAAACACGGTTCGAAACATAACAAGCTGTTGCAATTGCATCCGCCCAAAATTTTCTAGGAGTTTGGTGTTCATCAAGCATAGTCCTGGCCATCTCAACTAGGGTTCTGTTCTTTCTCTCTATAACACTGTTTTGTTGAGGTACATATGGTGCAGAAAATGGATGATATATTCCCTTTTCAGCACAAAGTGATCAAAAGATTGATTTTTAAATTCTCACTTCTAATTGCTTTTAGAGATCCTGGGTGATCAATTGATAATCTAAGAAACAAAGTTCTAAAGTTGACTAAAAACTTCATTCTTAGATGCCATAAAGTAAATCTAAGAGTATCTAGAATAATCATCAACAATCACAAGCACATACCATTTACCTCCAAAAGATTGAACACGTGAAGGACCTATGGTGTTAAGATGTGAAAGCTTTCCCGGTTCAGTTGTCATGGTCATTGTGACAGGAGGATGTAAATCTGCAACCATCTTAGCATGTCTACAAGAAGAGCACACAATATCGTTGTCCCCTTTAAGCTTAGGTATCCCACGTATCGATCAAGACCACTAACATGTGTGAGGTGATCAAAGCCTACGTGACCAAGTCTACGATGCCAAAAATATAAGTCTTTTGAATCATTAGCAACTAGACACCTATGCTTAGAAGTTGACATATCAAAATCAGCTTTAAAAACTCTTCCAATCCAAGACATGTTAAACAAAAGCTCACCTTTTGAATCTACAACCTTGCAGCAATTTTTAGTGAAGTTAACTTCTAGACTTTCAAATTTTTAACAAGTGCCACATCCTTCGAAGTGTAGTGTTTATTTACTCTAACCGAACCCTTAGCAATTATAGGAGTTGAAGAGTTATCGGCAAAAGTAACATTTTCTACACGTGACATAAAAGAGAGGGAGGAGAACCATTCTTTGTTACTGGTCATGTGGCGTGAACAACCTGAACTCACAATCCAAATGTTCTCCTTCCTCAAGCGTGTAACCTACATAGCAGCACAATACGTCGATGACTCAATACTATGGTTATTCAAAAGGTATTTAGGAATCCAGTACTGAGTCACACGACGTCCAGCAGGAATAGCACGCGAAAGCTGAGAAAATACAGCAGGTTTATGAGCCAAATTTTGAGAATTCTTGTTCCCAACTACTGATTTATGAAGTGTGTTATGTGTAGCACGAAAAACAGTAGGTTTAGGAGCAATCTTTGCATTTTTGTGACTCATTACAGCAGGTTGCATATTCCTAACATTCTATTCAGCATGTACAACAAGTTTTACTCGGTTGTTATGTGATCTATCAATCAATCTTTCCTTTATATGTTGTTTAGCTAGTCTATAACAAAAATCTATGACATGACCATCTCCGCCACAGTATGTACAATGAAAAGTAACCTTATGTTCATGTCTAGATGAGCAAGCAACATGTTTATTAGAAACCGAATGAGACAACACTCCTGCAGATTTGAAAACCACTTCTCTTTGTTTAGAAACTATTTGAATCAAACAATTTCCTAATGACTTTGCAATTTTTGGTCGATGTGCTTTAGCATGAGTATGAGAATCAAAACCTAAACAAGTTTTTTCATTGCAAGACTTAGATGAATTCAGTAGCAAGTTTAGGTTCTTATCTGCACTACAAAACCATTCTAGTGCCCTATGCATGTCATCAAGTTTCTTGGACAAGTCTAGACAGTTTTAACATGAAGTTTCTTCATTTAGTTTTGTGACACCCGGTTCCAAAAATAGAACCAAGTGAATGCATATGTGTGCCCAGGATGTTTATCACACATACACATGTACTCCACAAACTGAATTCAGAATATAACCATGAATAAATAGTGTTTAAGTACTTTATTACAATGACTCAATGTCTCACTCTTGAATATCTAACTTATTCTTACAGCGGAAGACTCTAAACGATAGCGGAAAATAACTAAAACAGCAGGCTCCAACTTCAACTTCACAGGCATGTTGATGATAGTGCGCACGCCTAGTACTCCACATGTTCCTCGAAGTACTCTTCTCCTGTAGCTGATGTATATGTGGGAATGCAAAGGTGAGTACATGTTGTACTCAGCAAGTGCGGGAAAAGTATGACGTGTAGCTTACAACAAGGTAGACAATAAAAAGGCTCATTGCAGCAAGCAAATTTTATTTCATAAACATGGTAAAAACAACATCTATTTCTAGGTGAGTTAAATCCCAATATAACCAAGTAAAACAGCAATATTACTTCACCATAATTCACCATTTATCAAGACTCAACCAGCCATTAATCTTTCTCAAGTTCGTCTCATGCTCATAAATATTCATAATCATCTCATATTCATATAACCGAAACCACACTCATTGTTATGACTTAAAACAGTACCAAAACCAATCCCAATGACCATACCATAACCATACCGAATAACCATCCCAAGTTTTGCCTCTAATCATGGAAGTTGGCCAGGTGCTTGTGACCGGAAGCACGGCTATCATTATAGTTTTACGCTCTGCAGAGGTGGCACCACTTTACCCACAAGTTCGTGATTTTGTCACCCGTCAGTGACTAGAAAGAACCTCCATTATAACAGTACACAACCGTCGGTGTATGGCCAAGAGATCACAAAATAGCCTTTACAAAGGGGCTACTAGGATGTACGGACCCACTGAGGTTTCACCGGCAGGCTCGAATCTCCATTCTCCCACCCACGGGCCACCTCTTGTGCCATGCAGTTCCCAGGGCAGTCCCTCTTGACTCCCATTCCCCGCGCCATCCAACGGTCCATAACAAGATAGCAGCACACCTAATTAGTCAGCTAAGCCACATCCATATTTGGCCTTGTGGTGGCATTGTTTTCCTAGCATGTGCTCGCATGAACCGGTCCTTAGATCTACGACAAGTAAACCACCACCTCATTCAGCAACATCAATGGACCGTTGTATATAAACTATACAGGCCGTCGTATATAAGCTTTTCTATTTTTTTTAAAAAACAGAAAATGGCTAACCTGGCACGATGGCCAGCTACACATCCAAATCAATAGACAACAACAAAACAGTTTGACATACAAAATCACAACAAGGTGCAATAGTACACATCCACAATCACGAAGTCTGACATCCACACAATCAAAAACAAAATCACAAGTCTATTGATTACTAGCCCCTCCACTACCTCCGGGAGCGAAGCAATCATCCTGTCGCGACGAACCTGGCGCCCTTAGCTGCGGCGATGGAGTCTTAGCCTCCGTCCCTGATCCCTACGAAACATAGTGACATATGTACAAGTTTACAACGGTGTTCTCGTATTCAATTGTTTAGTTGAACTTAATGTAACTTCCTTTTTGTACCTGTACTCCAGGAAACTGCTCCTGTGGTGGCGACGGCTGCAGAACGAACGGAGGTGGCTGCCACAACGGTATCTGGATTTGCTGCCCTTGCTGTCAAGCTAGCGCCTGACATTTCAAACATTACAATCATCATCATCATCATCATCATCATCATCATCATCATCATCATCATCATCATCATCATCATCATCATCATCATCATCATCATCATCATCATCATCATCATCATCATCATCATCATCATCATCATCATCATCATCATCATCATCATCATCATCATCATCATCATCATCATCATCATCATCATCATCATCATCATCATCATCATCATCATCATCATCATCATCATCATCATCATCATCATCATCATCATCATCATCATCATCATCATCATCATCATCATCATCATCATCATCATCATCATCATCATCATCATCATCATCATCATCATCATCATCATCATCATCATCATCATCATCATCATCTTCCACTACATGAACGGCTCGAGGAGCAGACTCACCGTGGAAACTCCAGACCTCATAATATGGCATGTAACCGTTCCTGCACAAGTGTAATGACAATGTCATTTTGTCTAGAAACTTAGTATTCCGACTTTCGCACATGGACAACAAACTTTATCCGTCATAGACAACGAGAACACTCGATCAATAAAGGCGTCTGTCCCGGCATACCACTCATCTGAGTGACCAGTTTCCTTGTTCCAACCGGTATACATCCATCTACGGTCTTCACTCATGTTTAACTCTGCAGTTTTAAGTCAAAGAATTTATAGTTAGTTTATTATTTATTTATGTCACGGACCTATATCTATTTGAAAGGATAGGTCCTAAACCCACCCAAGAGTGACCGAGACGAACGTGCTTATGACAAGACACGAGGTCTAGATTCAGATGAAATTTTGGCAGCATAACCCGGCTGTTCTCCAACTGCACGTCCGAAAATGGAGCAGCGGAGAACATTAGGGTTACTCTGTCGAAACTACGTCCAAATCTAGACCCCGCGTCTAATCATAAGCACGCCCTCTCGGTCACTCCTAGGCTGTCCAAAAAGGGACAATTCCGAACCTACACGCCTCACATGCGTAACACATGTGAGACGGGCCGGTTCGAAACGGGTGACGTGTATTGTAAAGGTTTACGTCAATCTTTCATTTTTGAGTCATTTCAAGAGAGAGAGGAAAGAACAATAGAGAGAAGGAAAGAACCATAGTTGTTAAGGCGTCGCTTAAGCGATGCTTAAGCGGTAAGGCACCTGGGGATCGTAAGGCGTCCCATCGCCTTAGATCCCGGCGTAAGGCGGGTGAATACGGCGGCGGCGCTCGCACACAGGGGAGGCGGCGGCAGCGCCCGCGCACAGGAGGTGATACATCTTCCGGAAAGGAAGGGGCGGGGGTGGCGCCGTCGACGGAGGAAACCAATGTGGGGGGGGAGAGGGGGAGCACACTGACCTGCACCCGTGGGAGGTTGAGCATCGGCAGATCCGTGGCAGCCGGTCAATGGAGGCCGACGGGTGCCGGCAGATCGACAGTCCCGCGGCGGAGGAGGCCGAATGCCGAAGGACCGCGAGTGTCGGAGGCCGAGCGTTGGCTAAGCCGCGGGGGGGGGGGGGGGGAGGGGGGGGAGGGGGGGGGGGTTAGGGCGAGGCGGCCTAGGTTGTTCACACCGTTCTTGTGTAGACGTATACGTTACCACTAAATGGGTCTTATCGGGCCCTAAGCCCATTTATGTACATATAGTACTTTTAAACACCCAAACAATCGAAACAATCATCAATTAAACTATTAACTCATATGCATTAGTCATCTAAGCAATTAACAACTCATCTAAACAAGCTTAATTACCATAGTTAACAAGCTTATCAATTCTAAGCAATTAAAAAAATTACACCTAGCTGGCAATTCAAATAAACCTGGGCAATAATTAAACCTAAGCATATCAATTCATCTAAATCTAAACAATTAGCCACTAAACAATCAAAAACAAACAAGCACAGTCTAAACAATTGGTAATTAAAAAGCCAAGCTTGGGAGGGAGGCGGGCTGTGACGCCCTCAATTCTGTGGGAAAACCACGGAACCGAGAACTAATGCATATGTGTGCCCAGGATGTTCATCACACATACACATACGTTTCACAAACTGAATTCAGATTATGTATTACCACGAATAACAGAGTTTATTACAATACCTCATAAGTCTTGGACTCAAGCTCACAGCGGAAGTCTTATTTCTATGCAGAGGAAGTCTTTACTCTAGTGCGGAAGCAATTCAACTAATGTGGAAGCAAAACTAAGCAGAAGTGGCTCCATCTCTACTCCCTCCACAGGCAAGGTTGATAAGAAATCACACGCCATAATGCTCCACTTGGTCTTCGTAGTAGGCATCTCCTGCTGCTGCTGATGAAGTAATAATGCAAGTTTGAGTACAATGATGTACTCAGCAAGTGCGGGAAAAAACGCATGATATGCAGCTTATAACAAGGCAGGTAAAAAAAGATTATTTGCAGAAAAGAAGATTTATAAAACCATGATAAAACAGCAACTTAACTTTAGATGAATGTAATCTCAGCATGTATTAAATTACCAACATACCTCCATTACTTTCCATGTTCCACCCGAACATTAACCAACCTCATTCTTACTCACGATTACCTCCTCGTATTCGCTACCATCTCACAAGTACCTCCCCGTATTCACTACCATATCAAAACAACTTCGTCTCACACCGAGACAAATCTCATGTCATGACCCAACAGTCATGCAACCATCTTATCACCCGGACTCAACAGTCCCAACCAAACCATAACCAAACCAATAGCCAAAACCAAGAACCTTCCCAATAACCATCCCATTAACCATCCCAACTAATCATGGAAGTTTAGCCAGTTGCTCATGACCGTAAGCTCGGCTATCATGATAGTTTTAGACTCTGCAGAGTTTGCACCTCTTTACCCACAAGTTTGTGATTTCATCACCCGTCGGCGACTGCAGAACCTCCGTTATACCAGTACACATCCGTCGGTGTATGGTCAAGAGATCACAAAATAGCCTTTACAAAGGGGTTACTAGATGTATGGACTCACTAAGGTTTCACCGGCAGGCTAGAATCTCCAATTCTTCCACCCACGGGCCCCCTCTTGTGCCATGTAGTTCCCAGGGCAGTCCTCACTCGACTCCCATTCCCCGCGCCTTCCACAGTCCATAACACTCTAGCAACTTACCAAATTACTCAGCTAAGCCGCACCCATACTTGGCCTTGTGGTGGCACTGTTATCCTGGCATGTGCATGCATGAACCGGTCCTTAGATCTATTGCAAGTAAACCACCGTCTCATGCTACCTCATTCACAAACCTAGTCTTGCCTAGACCCCCCCCCCCCCCGCCCGATCCATGTCCATTAATAACATCAGTTTCTTATGATCATTACGAGTGCAGTTAGCTAGACACATCTATCTCGCTTCCCAATCCCATAGACTTAGCGAAGCATAAAGCAAAAACAATACCCGACTCATAACTTCCCAGGCGACAAGGGTGGTTTATCCAAAACTAGTAAACTCCTATAAAAGGGTTTCCCCATCATGTTTGACTCAGCACACACACCTTTTCGCAAAACAAAATAATTTTACCCAAAACATAGGATCAATATGGTCAAGGAGCACTTGCCTTGTTCTTGCGGTTCCGGTTGTTCATGGATCTCAAAACCTGGTTGCTGCAGTTCGTCGTAGACAGCTCCCTGAGCTTGTCCTGCTAGGTAGGATCACGTGCATACAAGATTCACAGCAATCAATATCATGCACAAACCCTAAACTAGATGCGATGATGCACATGCATGCTATCCTATGATTTTCATTAGATTGGTGTGTTCTTGCATGACTTGCATGGACAGAGGTATTCAGATCAAAGGTGGACGTCTTGTCTTTAGATCAACCTGATCATCAAGTGATCTGTCCACGAGAAGGCTTCTGTTCGAAAGGAAATCAAAGAACAGATGCAAAGAAACACAACAATATCGTAAGGTGGTATTGAGGCCTACCTTACATTCCTCTCGGTCTTCGAGGTCCTCCTCAGACCGCTGGCTTTCCTCCGCGATCTTCCTTGCCGCGCTCCGGCGATGGCTTTCTCGGCGGTTTGGGGCTAGGGTTCTAAGTCGTCGGCTCAGAAGTTGGAAGAGAAGTTTGTGGTTTCGGCCAGAGGTTCTGGGTTCTATTTATAATCTGGAAGAGAAGAGTCCTAATCTGATTGTATCCCGAATAAGAGCCTTATTAAGGTCTTTGTTGGATCCTAACATCTTATCTTTAGCAACATCGTGGAATTTAGATCGGTTTCTGTTGCGTACCGGTATCTTTACGCGTAAAAACCGCTCCGGAACTCGTTACCTCCGTGATGATGTGCTCTGGAAGCTCCACGTGTCCTCCGGGGCCTGGTATCTCCTTTCCCGCAGAGACGAGCTCCGGTTGTGCCGCGTGTCAAACGAGCGAGACCTCCCTCTTCTTCGGAGGTGAGCTCCACGCACGCCACGTGTTGGAGCCGGTCTTTCCTCTCTTCTTCCTTTAGGGACATGCCCCGAGGTCGACACGTGTCCAGCAGCGACAGACCTCCTGGAGATAAGCTCCGGTGGCGACACGTGTCCAATAGAACAGGTCCTCTCGGAGGTGGGCTCTGAGATCGACACGTATCCTGTGCGACTGGTCCTCTGATTTCCGCGACAACTAGCTCCGAGGATGACACGTGTCCTGCGGAAATGCCTTTGCTTCTTCCGCAGAGGCTAGCTTCGTGGGCAACACGTGTCTCACAGGATCGGACCTCTCCCCTTTTGCGGAGATGAGTCCCGAACCTGCCACGTAGCCAGCTTGGCGGCGGCCTCTCCCCACTTCGCAGGGATGAGCTCCGAATGCGCCATGTGGCCAGCGGCCGCGGTGAGTTGTCTTTGGCGCTTTCTGAGAGCTGGATTTGTCTCTTATTGGCTATTCCTTTGATATTTTCTTTGTCCCTATTTTTCTTAAAGTGTTTCCTCTTCATAAAACATGAACATATGCTGACACCCAAGATGAGGGTGTCACAAATCTACCCCCCTTAAATTGAATCTCGCCCTTGAGATTCGTTAGTAGAAAATAGATGGGGAAATTCTGCCTTGATATTCTCTTCACGTTCCCATGTGGCTTCAGCTTCGGTGTGATGGCTCCATTGTACCTTGCACCATCGAATTACTTTGTTTCGGGTGACCCTTTCCTTTACGTCCAAGATTCGGACAGGGTGTTCCGCATAAGTCAGGTCCTTTTGAAGTCCAAGCTCTCCCATTAATACTTGTTCCTCTGGTACTCTCAAGCACTTCTTGAGCTGGGATACATGAAACACGTCATGTACGTCGGAGAGGTGGTTTGGGAGCTCTAGTTGGTAGGCTACTTCTCCTCGCTTATCCAGAATCTTAAATGGTCCGATGTAGCGAGGTGCTAGCTTGCCCTTGACGTTGAAACGTCGTTGGCCTCGGATAGGCGGCACCTTAAGATATACGAAGCCTCCTACTTCGAAGGTCAACGTCCTTCGCCTATTGTCCGCATAGCCTTTCTGTCGTGACTGAGCAACTTTTAAGTTCTCCCATACTGTTTGGACTTGCTTTTCGGCTTCTTGTAGCACTTCGGGTCCAAACACCTGGTTTTCTCCGGTCTCGTTCCAAAACAGTGGCGTCCTACACCGTCTACCATATAAGGCTTTGAAAGGCGACATCTTCAAACTAGCTTGATAGCTGTTGTTATAGGAGAATTCGGCATACGGTAAACTCCTATCCCAACTACGCCCACGTTTCAAGGCGCAAGCTCTCAACATGTCCTCCAAAATTTGGTTTGTCCTTTCGGTTTGTCCATCTGTTTGTGGGTGATAGGCGGAGCTAAAATCCAGTCGTGTTCCCATGGCTTTCTGCAGCTTCCTCCAGAATCTAGAGGTAAACCGAGAACCTCGATCTAAGACTATCCTCCTCGGAACTCCGTGACGGCACACGATCTGTGTAAGGGCCTCAGTTTTTGACGCACATTTGAAGTGTTCAGCACCTCACCACACACCTTATTTGAGGAAAGTGGATGAACACAAATGAAGAGCATGTAACCACCATCAACATGCTCATTAGAGAACAAACTCACACATTGCAAAAGTGGTATTTTCCCACATGTGATATAGGTGGGTTGGACATATGAAAACTCCTACACATTGCTAAGAATGTCCATGCCAAGTTTCACCCAAATTCAAAACCTTTTTGAGGTCATTTTGGGTATAGCTAGAAAGAGTGCAGTTTGAAACCATATTCAAATTCAAACTGTTTTTATCCCATGAATTTAAAAGTGGGAGGCATACTCTTACTCAGCACATTTTTGTGAGCTCACACACCAATTTTCACTCCATTTGAAGTTGATCTTGACATGAGCTAAGTGGGGGAAATTCAAACTTTATTTGAATTTCAAACTGAACTTGTGCTGAAATTCATTCAAACCAAACCTCATTTGAACTTTGACCAATTCAAATGGCTCATGGGTGTATAATTTGAATTACCAGGGGTACTATGGGGCTCACTGTTTACAACAGTGATTAGGAGTAAATTTCAAGGGTTAAAACTGGAAGTGGGACCCACATGTCAGCCACCACTTCAACTCAAACCGACTGAAATTTTCTCACTCGGTTAACCGAGCCGCCGCTGCGATCGCCACCGAGGGGAGCCGCCGCGCCAGCAGCTGCTTGCCCACGCGCGGACGTGAGGCGGTGCAGAGCCTTCTTAAGGCGCCCTTCCCCCTCCTCGGCCGAAGCCTCACCCGTTTCTTCCCCCGCAAGAACTCAGCGCCGGCCGAAATTTTCCGCAGCTCGGAATCGATCGGAGAGCGCCGATCACAGCTTCCTCCGTCCCCTCCAGAGCCACGGCAAGGTACTAGAGACCTTCCTCCGTCTTCCCCGCTGCTAGAATTCAGTTGAAACCGATTGATATCGGCTGTGCCGAAAGATCAATTCGGTGACTTAGAACCGCCGCACCTCGAGCTCCCGTGGACAGCCCAGCCAGGGCGTTGTCACGCCCGAACCAAGGCACCCTTGGACGCGCTGGTGACCGGTGCTGCTCACCCCCGAGCCACAGCCCGAGTGATTGCTCACCGGCGGCGAATTTCCAATTTTCCCCTTTCTGTGCGCAGCACGACCTTCGGGTGCGATTCTGTCGAATTCGTGCTCTAGAAAGGATTAGAGGCCCTCAATCCGCTCTCACACAAACTAGACACGGTAACGCATAAGTTGCCTTCACAACCCTTGGCCGGAGAACCGCTGTACCCGGCGTAATTCGAGGTTTACCAATGGCGGAATAAACGGGAGGCATCGGGCGCACGGTGAGGACCTACTTCGGGCCTTCCCCGAGCTGCCTCAAGCTCATGTCGACCTTCCCTGAGGTCCACTGATGCTTCCCGACTGGTTCCTCGAGTAGTTGAGGTGCTAGGGAAGTCAGCCGACATGGCCGAAGTCTTTCCGAGGTGGCGGCTCGTCGCCGACCATGCACCGGCCATTGTCAAGAGTAGCTGACCCCAGAATCCTGTTCCCCGAGAGAAAGTAGGCAGGGGCAGCCAAAATCATGAAGTTTGGAGCTGTACAGAAGCCGGCGGCGAGCTCTCCGGCGAGGTTCCCCGGCGGCAGAGCGCAGGCGTCGGGAGGTTGAAGAAAGGGGTGGACCCCAGCTGTCAGCGGCCGATATTTTGAATCGCGATCGGGCTGCGGCCGGGATCAGATGTGCTGGCGCGCAAAATCCTTGTGGGCCGCGGTGTGCAGTCGCCTCGGCGTGCGACGCGTGTCCCCGGGGCCCACGCGCGAGTTTAAACTTTCCCCGATTTTCAGAATTCTTCCAAACTTCAAATCCTCATAACTTGGGCTAGAAAGCTCCAAATCGAGTGAACCAAATTTTGCTGGATTCAGCTCTCGGAGTACTTTCCAGAAAATCAAGTTTCACTTCATGAAATTCCTTATTTCTCCAGAATTAATTCCTCAAAATTTAAACTGTTTGGAATTTTAACTAGAGAACCTTTGGAGGAAAATCCTGAAATTTTGCTGGGATGTTTACCAAAATATCCCTGAACTACCATAAAAATTTCAGACCCATTGGAGCTCATTTAATCCACCTAATGGTGTGATTAGTGAAACTGTTCCAGAGAAAATAGAAAATGTTCAGAAACATTTTCTGAATTTTCTCTGAAATTGTTTAGGTCATATATTTAGCTAGGAACCTTCAAATTAAGTGAGACCAACTTCATTAGAACCCTCTGAAAATCTAGTTTTCAGAAAGTCATAGTTTGTTTCATAAAAATCCTTAGAACACCCTAAAAGACTTCAATTAAGGTCAAGTACATGATTAATTGTGGAGGGCTCAAATGAGCTTTACTGCAACTAAAACTTGACCAAGTCTCTGTTTAGGTTGTAACCAAGCCACAGTAAAAATTTCAGTCATTGGGCGTCTCTAGTAAGAGTTGTAGACTTCACAAGTTTAAAAGTTAATACAAATGCATTTAAATTGATACATGTATTCCTTTTATCATGTAGTCGCTAAGGTCGAGGAGGAACCCAAAGTCCTAGACTTCATTACTCCGGAGGAACAGCTAGCCTACGACCAAGAGCAGCAAGGCAAGCTCCGGTTTGCATTAACCTTTTTACAAATTTTTATTGTTTTGAGCACATAATTGTTTACTTTATTCTTTGCATTAGGGTCTTGTTTGGAAGCCCCACTGCATAGCCGAGAGAACCATGGGTTGGGTTTAGGATTGCAAAACCTTGTTAGCACTGCATTGCTAAGATAGAGTAGGATTCGGTACAAGTCGAGTAGTTGGAACTACTCGCGAGCATAGGCTAGAGGCACTCGACTCGGGTAGTGATAGCACATGAAACACATGGCAAGAAAATGAGACCAAGCGGAGGGTAAGGGCAGCAGGACTTTGGGGCCTGTGTGATGTAGCTCCACTTGCGTCGATTGAGGACCGAGCCGTGTGCGGGCCTGTTGAACAAGCTAGAACAGTACCGAAGACCTACCGGCTATATGGGAACCGGGAAACTGATGTAACTCCGGTAGCTGGGTATTGAGGAATTGCCCGTCGTTCAGAGGGTAGGTTGAGAGCTTGAGGTGCAAATCGGCTGGCGGCACTGAGATGTGCGTGCAGAGACCTCTTGCTCGGGACGATGGGACCGGTTCAATATTTGGCTGACGGGTGAAAGGTAGTTGCGTACGGCGTCCGTGATGGTTGTGGTAGGCAACATCGAGTACGGGCGTACGTGACGGGTTGTTCCGGTAACCCTGCAGGTGTAAATCGATTATAATTGCCGTCCCTCGCGGTCAGTGAGTACCACTTGTTCACTATACCATGACGTAGAAAGAACAGGCTAGTTACATGTTAAAATGTTGCTGATTGAAAAATGGACTTGATTGCTAATGACTTGCTGTAGTTTAGAGCTAACTAAAGTTCATTTCAACTTTGGGCAAAGTACATGAGAGAAATGCGTTTCTTGTTTGATTGCGGCTCTCTCATGTGCCTTTAGCGTAAGGTTCTCAACAACCTGCTGCTAAAACTTGAAAGTAAGGTTCTACTAATTAGGCGAGTCCTTGCAAATGATTTTTACCTTATGTAACCCATCACCCCTCATGTAGAAGTTCCATGTTTAGGTGAGACGGGTCAGACTTGCTGAGCCTTCGTGCTCACTGCTTGTGTTTGAAGCTTTTGCAGGGTTCTATGAGGAAGGGACTCCCGAAGAGGAGACGGAACCGCAGGAGGGGAACCCCGTCGAGTGGGAGTCGTGCACGCCGCTGAGTTAGTGTGCGTGTGTGCTAGCAAGGACACGTTCGAGGGCTGAACATGGACTTGATGCGTAGTCTATGCCCGCGAGTGTAGACTAATCTTATTTTGATGTAAACATGTTCATAAACCTGTTTATGTAATAAAATTTCGCTTCCGCTTTGTACCTTTGACGTGTGTTATCCGGTGCTGTGCGACGCAGTACCCCTCAGCGTGACCCTGGCTTGACAAGACCGTGGGGTCGTGTCAATCTGCTCCATATACAATTCTGCCAATTGCGCAACGTTGTAACTGGTCTTCACAGGGAGAAAATGGGCGGTTTTCGTCAACCGGTCCATGATGACCCAGATGGAGTCGTATACCGACTGAGTACGTGGCAATCCAACGATAAAATCCATACTGATGTCCTCCCACTTCCATTCGGGTATTTTCAAAGGTTGCAACAATCCAGCGGGTTTTTGATGTTCGGCCTTCACCCGTTGGCATGTGTCGCATAGGGCAACGTATTCGGCTATATCCCTCTTCATACCATCCCACCAATAACAAGTTTTCAAGTCCTTGTACATTTTGGTGCTTCCGGGATGTATGGAATAGGGGGAATCATGTGCCTCCTTCAATATCATGTCGCGGAGATGTCTTATGTTCGGCACACAAATCCTTTTTCCTAGCCAAAGCGTACCCTTCTCATCCTCCCTGAAATTCTTCTCTATTCCTTGTCGGATTCTTTCGTTGATCTCCTTGATCTCCTCATCCGTTGCTTGGCCCTCTCTTATTTCTTGCTCCAATGAGGAGTGGATCTTTATTATTTCCATGTTATTCAAGAATCCGAGGTGTAACCGTTCGAACTCCTTACGTAGTTCGGGTGGTAGCTCCCGAACCGTGCGTTGGTGACATGCTCCCTTTCTGCTCAATGCATCAGCTACCACATTGGCCTTCCTGGGTGGTAGTTAATTCCAACATCGTAATCCTTGATGAGTTCTAGACATCGACGTTGCCTCAAATTCAAGTCCGTTTGTGTGAATATGTACTTGAGGCTTTTATGATCCGTATAGATCTCACATCGATGACCAAGGATATAATGTCTCCAAATCTTCAATGCATGCACTACTGCGGCTAACTCCAAGTCATGCGTAGGATAATTAAGCTCGTGCTTCTTTAATTGCTGTGAGGCATAGGCTACCACTTGTCCTTCCTGCATGAGCACACATCCGAGCCCCTGTCTGGATGCGTCACAATATATGTCAAAGCTCTTGCTTACGTCTGGCAATACCAGAACTGGTGCTGTGGTTAGCCTTTTCTTGAGTTCCTCAAAACTTTCTTGGCAGGATGATGTCCATTGGAAGACTTTCCCCTTCATTAGAAACTCCGTCATAGGCTTTGCTATTTTAGAGAAGTCTTTAATGAAGCGTGGATAGTATCCTGCCATCCCAAGGAAACTCCGAATATCCCTCACGCTCTTTGGTTGGTCCCACTTCAGAACATCTCTCACCTTTCCAGGATCAACCGATACCCCTTCCTCGGAGATAATGTGACCTAGGAAAGATATTCCCTTTAGCCAAAATTGACACTTGTTGAGCTTGGCATACAATTGATGCTCACGCAACTTCTGCAAGGTCAATCTCAGATGTTCTTCATGCTCCTCCTCACTTTTTGAATACACCATAATGTCATCGATGAAAACCACGACGAACTTGTCCAAGTACTCCATGAAAACCTTGTTCATAAGGTACATGAAGTATGCGGGTGCATTTGTCAACCCAAAAGACATAACAGTATATTCATACGAACCATACCGTGTTCGAAAGGTTGTCTTAGGTATATCGGAGGGCTTAATCTTCAGCCGGAAGTATCCCGACCGAAGATCAATCTTGGAGAACACTCGGGCTCCTTTCATTTGATCGAACAGGTCCTCTATACGGGGCAGAGGGTATTTATTCTTGATGGTTACCTCGTTGAGAGACCTATAGTCCACACACATCCTTTGGGTTCCATCCTTCTTGTCTACGAAGAGCACCGGAGCTCCCCATGGTGACGAGCTTGGACGGATAAAACCCTTCTCCAACTGTTCTTGAATTTGCTTCTTGAGTTCAACTAGCTCGTTGACGGGCATCCTATAAGGTCTCTTGGCTATGGGTGCAGTTCCGGGTACCAACTCTATGGCAAACTCAATGTCCCGGTCAGGTGGCATACCTGGAAGCTCTCTCGGGAACACGTCCGAAAACTCTCGAACCACCGAAATACTGTCCAATGTTGTTCCTTCAACGTGGTTCAGATTTGCCCCTTCAGTGGTTTGCTGGGCTGACTCAAACTCGACACGAATACCGTGCTCATTTGTCAACTGCACGCTCCTTTCAGCACATTGGATTACTCCGTCGTGCTTGCTTAGCCAATCCATTCCGAGTATGATGTCAATCCCTTGGGAGTCCAAGACAATAAGGTTGGCAAGGAAGTCTACCCCCTTATTTTAAGGCTTACTTTAGGACATACTATATTAGTCCTCATTTCTCCTCCGGGAGAATTAACTAACATAGCACATTCTAAGTGGGATA
This sequence comes from Neostapfia colusana, assembly GCA_030760725.1. Taxonomy (NCBI): domain Eukaryota; kingdom Viridiplantae; phylum Streptophyta; class Magnoliopsida; order Poales; family Poaceae; genus Neostapfia; species Neostapfia colusana. The sequence goes on from JASWHV010000011.1 coordinate 28,691,390, forward strand.
CAGGTAGATGATGTTTGGCAACATATTTGGATGATATGAAGGAATGCGATGCACCGGAATCAAATAAAATGGTGTATGGGTTGGAGTTGGCAAGGAACATACCAATTACGACGTCCTCAGCCTGTTGTGCTTCCTCGGTAGTGACATGGTTCACGTGGCCGCGAGCATAGTTCTGTTGTCCACAGTTCCCTTGATTGTCTCCTCCGTTCGGTCGCGGGTTCTGCTTGGGCACGTTACCTTGCTGTCCAGGGCCTCTCCTCGGGCACTGGTTCGCGAAGTGTCCTACTTCCCCGCATGCAAAGCATGCCCTGTTGCCTACGGCAGCAGGTGCATTGGGGCGGGGGTTTTGAACAGGGGCGCCATTGTTAGGTCGGGGCGCAGGAGGCATGGGCACGCGAGGTGCCGGTGCAACGAATTGTTGCTGTGGTGGCTGATTAGGGCGGTACGCAGGAGTGGTCGATCCATACTGCGGTGCAGGGGGCATGTACCAAGGTCGTACATTGCTCCCTTGGGGCTGGTATGGCATCTTCCTCTTGCACTCTCGCTCGATCTCTTGGATCTTGTTTTCAACCACTATGGCCTTGTCAACTAGCTTCTGGAAGCTTACGTAGTCATTGTTGAGGAGCTGAACCTGGATCTCATTGTTCAACCCTCTCATGAACAGGTATTGCTTCCTCTGGTCTGAGTTGACATCTTCGGGGGTGTACCGGGACAAGGTTATGAACTTGTTGAGATACTCGTTCTCACTCTTCTGTCCTTGGCGGAGACCTTCAAACTACTGCCTCTTGAGCATCATTACACCAACAGGGATGTAATGGGAGCGGAAACTTTTCTTGAACTCAGTCCAAGTGATTGTCTCTAGATCGGCATGAGCGTTGCTCAGGGCATCCCACCAATCAGCAGCGGCTCCCATAAGTTGGTGCGACGTGAAGAGAACCTTCTCTCGGTCATTGCACTGGACAATGGTAAGCTTTTTCTCTATGGATTTTAACCAATCATCGGCCTCCATGGGATCACTAGCTTGAGCAAAGGTGGGTGGTCGAGTCCTCATGAACTCTCCCAACGTGTTATGAGCCGGCGGTGCCGGAACGGGGTTTTGGTTGGCCTGCAACTGACCCAAAGTTTGGATCATGGTTTGCATAAGCTGGTTTTGCATAGCAAGCAGCCGTTCCAGGTGGTTTTCACCAGCTCCGGGGTTAGCAGGAACTTCCTCGTCGTCATCCTCCTGGACGTTCCCTCGGCTGGCGTTTATTCTCACCTTGAGAGAGAACGAAATAGAATAGAAGGTTAGAAGGTTAGGTAAGTCCCTTCAACTACATGCATCAAGGTAAGTTGGACTATATATATTAGCCCTTATGAGGATGTGATCAAGTGCCGAAGCATTTCACACCTCTTTCTTCTTACGTATGGATATGGGCAACGTTTTTGAGACGTCCCACAACTCACACTAAGCACATAATCACACACAATCATTGCAAGGGCTCATACAACTCCTATTCAAGGATGGTTTCCTATGCCAAGGCGGTTTTAAAGCCAATCTAAGCTATTCACCGTAGTACGCTTCCTTTGGTCAGCGTGGCTTAGCTACCTGTGACTCCTAATTAGGGGTGTAACTCGCTGTTAACCCGTGGCTCAATTATTAATCTAAGGTTTCTATCTAGGCGTGTAACCTACTGTCAACCCGTGGCTCTGATACCAATCTGTGACGCCCTCAATTCTGTGGGAAAACCATGGAACCAAGAACTAATGCATATGTGTGCCCAGGATGTTCATCATACATACACATACGTTTCACAAACTGAATTCAGATTATGTATTACCACGAATAACAGAGTTTATTACAATACCTCATGAGTCTTGGACTCATGCTCACAGCGGAAGTCTTATTTCTATGCAGCGGAAGTCTTTATTCTAGTGCGGAAGCAATTCAACTAATGTGGACGCAAAACTAAGCAGAAGTGGCTCCATCTCTACTCCCTCCACAGGCAAGGTTGAAAACAGATCACACGCCATAATGCTCCACTTGGTCTTCGTAGTAGGCATCTCCTGCTGCAATAATGCAAGTTTGAGTACAATGATGTACTCAGCAAGTGCGAGAAAAAAACACATGATATGCAGCTTATAACAAGGCAGGTAAAAAAGAGCTTATTTGCAGAAAAGCAGATTTATAAAACCATGATAAAACAGCAACTTAACTTTAGATGAATGTAATCTCAGCATGTATTAAATTACCAACATACCTCCATTACTTTCCATGTTCCACCCGAATATTAACCAACCTCATTCTTACTCACGAATACCTCCTCGTATTCGCTACCATCTCACAAGTACCTCCCCGTATTCTCTACCATCTCAAAACAACTTCGTCTCACACCGAGACCAATCTCATGTCATGACCCAACAGTCATGCAACCATCTTATCACCCGGACTCAACAGTCCCAACCAAACCATAACCAAACCAATAGCCAAAACCAAGAACCTTCCCAATAACCATCCCATTAACCATCCCAACTAATCATGGCAGTTTAGCCAGGTGCTTGTGACCGTAAGCTCGGCTATCATGATAGTTTTAGACTCTGCAGAGTTTGCACCTCTTTACCCACAAGTTTGTGATTTCGTCACCCGTCGGCGACTGCAGAACCTCCGTTATACCAGTACACATCCGTCGGTGTATGGTCAAGAGATCACAAAATAGCCTTTACAAAGGGGTTACTAGATGTATGGACTCACTAAGGTTTCACCGGCAGGCTAGAATCTCCAATTCTCCCACCCACGGGCCCCCTCTTGTGCCATGCAGTTCCCAGAGCAGTCCTCACTCGACTCCCATTCCCTGCGCCTTCCACAGTCCATAACACTCTAGCAACTTACCTAATTACTCAGCTAAGCCGCACCCATACTTGGCCTTGTGGTGGCACTGTTATCCTGGCATATGCATGCATGAACCGGTCCTTAGATCTATGGCAAGTAAACCACAGTCTCATGCTACCTCATTCACAAACCCGTTCTTGCCTAGATCTCCCCCCCCAATCCATGTCCATTAATAACATCAGTTTCTTATGATCATTACGAGTGCAGTTAGCTAGACACATCTATCTCGCTTCCCAATCCCATAGACTCAGCAAAGCATAAAGCAAAAACCATACCCGACTCATAACTTCCCAGGCGACAAGGGTGGTTTATCCAAAACTAGTAAACTCCTATAAAAGGGTTTCCCCGTCATGTTTGACTCAGCACACACTCCTTTTCGCAAAACAAAATAGTTTTACCCAAAACATAGGATCAATATGGTCAAAGAGCACTTGCCTTGTTCTTGCGGTTTCGGTTGTTCTTGGATCTCAAAACCTGGTTGCTGCAGTTCGTCGTAGACAGCTCCCTGAGCTTGTCCTGCTAGGTAGGATCACGTGCATACAAGATTCACAGCAATCAATATCATGCACAAACCCTAAACTAGATGCGATGATGCACATGCATGCTATCCTATGATTTTCGTTAGATTGGTGTGTTGTTGCATTACTTGCATGGACAGAGGTATTCGGATCAAAGGTGGACGTGGCAACAATCTTGTCTTTAGATCAACCTGATCATCAAGTGATCTGTCCACGAGAAGGCTTCTGTTCGAAAGGAAATCAAAGAACAGATGCAAAGAAACACAACAATATCGTAAGGTGGTATTGGGGCCTACCTTACGTTCCTCTCGGTCTTCGAGGTCCTCCTCAGACCGCTGGCTTTCCTCCGGCGATCTTCCTAGCCGCGCTCCGGCGATGGCTTTCTCGGCGGGTTGGGGCTAGGGTTCTAAGTCGTCGGCTCAGGAGTTGGAAGAGAAGTTTGTGGTTTCGGCCAGAGGTTCTGGGTTCTATTTATAATCGGGAAGAGAAGAGTCCTAATCTGATTGTATCAGAATAAGAGTCTTATTCAGGTCTTTGTTGGATCCTAACGTCTTATCTTTAGCAACATCGTGGAATTTAGATCGGTTTCTGTTGCGTTCCGGTATCTTTACGCGTAAAAACCGCTCCAGAACTTGTTACCTCCACGATGATGTGCTCCGGAAGCTCCACGTGTCCTCCGGGGCCTGGTATCTCCTTTCTCGCAGAGACGAGCTCCGGTTGTGCCGCGTGTCAAACGAGCGAGACCTCCCTCTTCTTCGTAGGTGAGCTCCGCGCACGCCACGTGTTGGCGCCGTTCTTTCCTCTCTTCTTCCTTTAGGGACATGCCCCAAGGTCGACACGTGTCCAGCAGCGACAGACCTCCTGGAGATAAGCTCCGGTGGCGACACGTGTCCAATAGAACAGGTCCTCTCGGAGGTGGGCTCTGAGATCGACACGTATCCTGTGCGACTGGTCCTCTGATTTCCGTGACAACTAGCTCCGAGGATGACACGTGTCCTGCGGAAATGCCTTTGCTTCTTCCGCAGAGGCTAGCTTCGTGGGCAACACGTGTCTCACAGGATCGGACCTCTCCCCTTTTGCGGAGATGAGTCCCGAACCTGCCACGTAGCCAGCTTGGCGGCGGCCTCTCCCCACTTTGCAGGGATGAGCTCCGAATGCGCCATGTGGCCAGCGGCCGCGGTGAGTTGTCTTTGGCGCTTTCTGAGAGCTGGATTTGTCTCTTATTGGCTATTCCTTTGATATTTTCTTTGTCCCTATTTTTCTTAAAGTGTTTCCTCTTCATAAAACATGAACATATGCTGACACCCAAGATGAGGGTGTCACACGGGCGACTTACCTCACGGTGGAGTCGGCGCGGCGAGCGGCACACGGTGAGGCAGGCGGCACATGGCGTGGATGCGGACCGGCACGGTGCGGCGGCGCGCAGCACGATGGGTGCAGATCCGGGCGGTGCGGCGACATGGCAGCGCGGTGGGGCTAGGCAGCACGTGGGGCGGCGCTGTGGCGAGGCTGCGGCAGCCGGGGCGGGGTGGCGGCCGGGGCGGGCACGTCTGGGGCGGCGGCGGCTGGCGGCGGGGGCTTCGGGCGGGGCGGCGGCGGCGTTTTGGGTGGCGGGGGCTCGGGTCGGCGCGGGCGTGAATGCCAGCGCCGACCCGGGCCCGCGGGTATATAAGCCTTATTTATGACGGTCCGTGGTGTGGCCGTCGTAAATAAGCTTATTTACGACGGCCTCTTTTAGATACGATAGCCAGCCACACTGGTTGTCGTAAATAAGGTATATGTACGACAGCCTAGGGTTGGCTTTCGTATATAAGATCTATTTACGACAGCAAATTAATAAACGACAGCTGTACCGTCGTATATAAGTTTATATACAACATCCTGTTCGGACCGTCGCATATAAGTTTATATACGACGGCTGGCCGTCGTATGTTAATCCGGCTGTCGTATGTTGACCTCTTTCCTGTAGTGAATATGGTCAAGGGACACTTGCCTTGCTCCCGTGGTTCGTGTTGCTCAAGCCTCTCGAAGTCTTGGTGCTGTAGTTCCTCGTATACGGCCCCTTGAGCTTGTCCTTCTACTCATGACCACATACATACAAAATTTACAGCAATCAATCATCATGCACAAACTTTACTCAAGATGCGATGGGGTAGATGAAAACAAATCCTATAGTGCAGTTTATAAAACCAGTTTGTATGTGTTCTTGCATGTTTTGATGGGCTTTCATGGGGTTTTATGATGAACAAGGGTGTAGGGATCAAGTGTGGACGTGGTGATGATCTTGACACAAAATCTAGATCAATTCCACTGTCAAAAATCGATCAAAACATGATCTGTCCACACGCAAAAGTTTCTGCTCGAAGGGGGAAAAAAAAACGGATGCGTAGAAACAGCAGCGACATCTTAAGATGGGTAATGAATACCTACCTCACTTCCTCTTTGTGGCAGGGCCTTCCTCCTAGCAACGGCAGCAGCGAGGGATTTTTCTGTGGGTGAATATGGTAAGACAGATCGACGGGCTTCTTCTCCGGCGACGGCGAGGCGTGACGGGGCTCGTCGGCGGGGCTCGATGACGGGGCTCGGCGGAGGGGCTCGACGTCGAGGCTCGTCGGCGGACTCGCCGGTGACCAAACTCCGGCAAGGGGGGGGGGGGCTCAACTCGGCGAGTTGAGGGGGGGGGCTGCGGCCAATGGTGTAGGGGGGGCTGGGGGGTTGTATTTATAAGGGAAAAAAAGAAGAGTCCTAATCCAATTTGGACTCAACCAAAGAGTCCTAGTCCAATTGAGACTCAACCAAAGAGTCCTAGGGGATTTCCCCCCTCTAGGGCTGCGGCCAATTTGGGGGCAAATCCCCCCAAATGTGATGGAAATTCCCCATTTGGGTAATTTGGGGAAGATTTGGAATTTTGGGAAAATTTGAAATGGCTCAATTCAGCTATCTTATTTCCATTTATCTCCATTTCTATGTCCCTTTCTCCATTTCTATATCCCTGTAAGGGCCTCAGTTTTTGACACACATTTGCAGTGTTCATCACCACACCACACACCTCATTTGAGGAAGGATGATGAACACGAATGAAAAGCAAGTAACAATTATCAACATGCTCATTAGAAAACAAACTCACACATGGCAAAAGTGGTATTTTCCACATGTGATATAGATGGGCTGGACATATGAAAACTCCTACACTTTACTAAGGATGTCCATGCCAAGTTTCACCCAAATTCAAAACCTTTTTGAGGTCAGTTTGGGTATAGTTAGGAAGAGGGCAGTTTGAAACCATATTCAAATTCAAACTGTTTTTATCCCATGAATTTTAAAGTGGAAGGCATATTCTTACTCAGCACATTTTTGTGAGCTCACACACCAATTTTCACTCCATTTGGAGTTGATCTTGACATGAGCTAAGGGGGAGAAATTCAAACTTTATTTGAATTTCAAACTGAACTTGTGCTGAAATTCATTCAGACCAAACCTCATTTGAACTTTGATCAATTCAAATGGCTCAGGGGTGAATAATTTGAATTGCCAAGGGTAGTATGGGGTTCACTGTTTACAACAGTGATTAGGAGTAAATTTCAGAGGTTAAAACTGGAGGTGGGACCCACATGTCAGCCACTGCTCAGATCAAACCGACTGAGACTTTTTCACTCGGGTCGCCGAGCCGCAGCGGTGATCGCCACCGAGGGCAGCCGCCGCGCCAGCAGCTGCTTGCCCACGCGCGGGCGTGAGGCGGTGCAGAGCCTTCTTAAGGCGCCTGCCCCCCTCCTCGGCCGAGGCACCGCCGTTCTTCCCCGCAAGAACTCAGCGCCGGCCGAAAACTTCCGCAGCTCGGAATTGATCGGAGAACACCGATCGCAGCTCCCTCCGTCCACTCCAGAGCCCCAGCAAGGTACTAGAGACCTTCCTCCGTCCTCCCCGTTGCTAGAATTCGGTTGAAACCGATTGATATCGGCTGTGCCGAAAGATCAAATTCGGGACTTGGAACCGCCGCACCCCGGGCTCTCGTGGACAGCCCAACCAGGGCGTTGTCACGCCCGAGCCAAGGCACCCTTGGATGCGCTGGTGACCGGCGCTGCTCATCCCCGAGCCACAGCTCGAGTGGTTGCTCACCGGCGGCGAATTTCCACTTTTCCCCTTTCTGTGTGCAGAACGACCTTCGGGTACGATTCTGTTTAATTCGTGCTCTAGAAAGGATTTGAGGGCCTCAAACCGCTCTCACACAAGCTAGACACGGTAACGCACAAGTTGCCTTCACAACTCTGGGCCGGAGAACCCCTGTACCCGGCGTAATTTGAGGTCTACCAATGGCGGAATGAACGGGCGGCATCGGGCGCACGGTGAGGACCTATTTCGGGCCTTCCCCGAGATGCCTCGAGCTCATGTTGACCTACTCTGAGGTCCACTGATGCTCCCCGACCGATTTCCAAAGTAGCTGAGGTGCTAGAGAAGTCAGCCGACATGGCCGAAGTCATTCTGAGGTGGCGGCTCGTCGCCGACCATGCTCCGGCCATTATCATGAGCAGCTGACCCTAGAATCCTGTTCCCCGAGTAAAAGTAGGCAGGGGCGGCCAGAATCGAGAAGTTTGGAGCTGTACAAAAGCCGGCAGCGAGCTCTCCGGCGAGGCCCCTCGGCGGCGGAGCGCGGGCGTCGCGAGGTTGAAGAAGGGGGTGGACCCCAGCTGTCAGCGGCCGATATTTTGAATCGGGATCCGACTGCGGCCGGGATCGGGTGTGCTGGCGTGCAAAATCCTTGTGGGCCGCAGTGTGCCATCGCCTAGGCGTGCGACGCGTGTCCCCTGGGCCCACGCGCGAGTTTAAACTTTTCCCCGATTTTCAGATTTTCATCAAACTTCAAATCCTCATAACTTTGGCTAGAAAGCTCCAAATTGAGTGAACCAAATTTTGCTGGATTCAGCTCTTCGAGTACTTTCCAGCAAATCAGGTTTCACTTCATGAAAACCCTTAATTCTCCAGAATTAATTCCTCAGAGTTTATACTGCTAGGAATTTTAACTGGAGAATCCTTTGGAGGAAAATCCTGAAATTTTGCTTGGATGTTCATCAAAATACCCCTGAACTACCATAAAAATTTCAGGTCCATTTGAGCTCATCTGATCCACCTAATGGTGTGATTAGTGAAACTGTTCCAGAGAAAATAGAAAATGTTCAGAAACATTTTCAGAATTTTCTCCGAATTTGTTTAGCTCATAACTTTAGCTAGGAACATTCAAATTAAGTGAGACCAACTCCATTAGAACCCTCTGAAAATCTAGTTTTCAGAAAGTCATAGTTGGTTTCATGAAAATTCCTAGAACACCCTAAGAGTTCCAATTAAGGTCAAGGACATAATTAATTGTGGAGGGCTCAAATGAGCTTTGCTGCAAATAAAACTTGACCAATTCCTTGTTTAGGTTGTAACCAAGCCACAATAAAAGTTTCACATTCGTTAGGTGTGTCTAGCAAAAGTTATAGACTTCACAACTTCAAACCTAATACAAATGCATTAAATTAATACATGTATTGTTTCTATCATGTAGTCGCTAAGGTCGAGGAGGAACCCGAAGTCCTAGACTTCGTTACTCCGGAGGAACAGCTAGCCTACGACCAAGAGCAGCAAGGCAAGCTCCGGTTTGCATTAACCTTTTTACAAATTTTTATTGTTTTGAGCACGTACTTGTTTCCTTTGTTCTGTGCATTAGAGTCTTGTTTGGAAATCCAACTGCATAGCCAAGAAAACCACGGGTTGGGTTTAGGATTGCAAACCCCGTTAGCTACTGCAATGCTAAGGTAGAGTAGGATTCGGTACAAGTCGAGTAGTTGGAACTCCTCGCGAGAATTGGCTAGAGGCACATTGCTCGGGTAGAGATAGCACATGATACACATGGCAAGCAAATGAGATCGAGCGGAGAGTAAGGGCAGCAGGACTTTAGGGCCTGCGTGCTGTAGCTCCGCTTGTGTCGATTGAGGACCGAGCCGTGTGCGGTCCTGTTGAACAAGCTAGAACAGTACCGAAGACCTACCGGCTATATGGGAACCGGGAAACTGATGTAACTCGGGTAGCTGGTTATTGAGGCATTGCCCGTCGTTCAGAGGGTAGGTTGAGGGCTTGAGGTGTAAATCGGCTGGCGCGGAGATGCGCGTGCAGAGACCTCTTGCTCGGGACGATGGGACCGGTTCAATATTTGGCTAACGGGTGAAAGGTAGTCGCGTACGGCGTCCGTGATGGTTGTTGTAGGCAACATCGAGTACGGGCGTACGTGACGGGTTGTTCGGGTAACCCTGCAGGTGTAAATCGATTATAATTGCCGTCCCTCGCGGTCAGTGAGTACCACTTGTTCACTGTACCGTGACGTAGAAAGAACAGGCTAGTTACATGTTAAAATGTTGCTGATTGAAAGATGGACTTGATTGCTAATAACTTGCTGTAGTTTAGAGCTAACTAAAGTTCATTTCAACTTTGGGCAAAGTACATGAGAGAAATGCGTTTCTTGTTTGATTGCGGCTGTCTCATGTACCTTAGCGTAAGGTTCTCCACAACCTGCTGCTAAAACTTGAAAGTAAGGTTCTACTAATTAGGCGAGTCCTTGCAAATGATTTTTACCTCATGTAACCCATTACCCTCATGTAGAAGTTCCCTGTTTAGGTGAGACGGGTCAGACTTGCTGAGCCTTCGTGCTCACTGCTTGTGTTTGAAGCTTTTGCAGGGTTCTATGAGGAAGGGACTCCCGAAGAGGAGACGGAACCCCAGGAGGGGAACCCCGTTGAGTGGGAGTCGTGCACGCCGCAGAGTTAGTGTGCGTGTGTGCTAGCAAGGGCACGTTCAAGGGCTGAACGTGCACTTGATGCTTAGTCTACGCCCGCGAGTGTAGACTGAACTTATTTCGATGTAAACATGTTCATAACTTGTTTATGTAATAAAATTTTGCTTCCGCTTTGTACCTTTGACGTGTGTTATACGGTGCTGTGCAACGCAGCACCCCTCAGCGTGATCCTGGCTCGACAAGACCAATGGGGTCGTGTCAGCGTGGTATCAGAGCTCGCTTGAGGTTTAACACAGTACAAAGGTATTCTTTTTCAAAAATCCAGTGAGGAACGAGTTAGTAGCCCGTATAAGGATGTTATTAGCATATAGAAAGTGGCATATTAACCTATTTGTTATGTCGGAAAATCGTGCATCTCGGGACGTTCATGTCTTGGGGGGTGCACGTAAGCGCTGTCCACCAGTGCGCACAAGCTGAAGGGTGGAGCCCCACGGGTGGCAGGTTACCCGACCCGCTTTGATATCCTCTACGACTCTTCATGTCGTTTGGGGTATTCGAGCAACGTCTGTCCCTGGCGTGCGTGGTGCAACTTGGGAGACCCCTTCACGTGGTCTAAAACGTGAACACGTAACTCAAGGTGTGGTTGGATTGAGAACATCCGGGCGAGTGATGACGGCCGGGTGTACTAACTGTATGGATTCCGGGCTCGGTTTGCAGCCGAGTCTGATGATTGTTTGAGTTTATGCAGGTAGCCTGACCATGAAACGGTAGACGTGTAGCATCCACGTGCGGTGACGTTTAGTGCCACTGAAATAACGAAGCCGGCTAAGTCCGGTATAGGTTTTTCTTTGTGAGGACGTAGTACCGACATGATCTGGTGACGCATCGATGTCACACCCAACCAAATGAACAAATTCAATTAAAACTTGAAAGTTTTGATCCAAAGTAGTAAAACTTGATGTAACTCCTTCCCTTGAACAGGATATTCAAAGTTAACTAGTTTTCAACTTATAGGTTGTTAAGTTCAGAGCACTCTGTTTTTAGCTGAATCAAAGCTGAAGTTAATCAGAGGTTAGAGGTTGAGTTCTTTCGAGGTTGGGGTCGTATGATACATTTCTGGAAATCTTTGGAAGAACTTTACAACGTTTCTGTTGAGGTCCAGAGGTGTTTCATCCCTTAACCACTCGAAAAATGCAGTAGAGTTGAAACTGTCCAGAAAACAGGACAGAGCAAAGACTCTCTGTAGACTCTCTGTAAAATAAGCATAACTTCCTGCATAAAAATCCAAAAATAGAAAATGAGGTAGTTCTGGAAATCTTATGAGATGGGTTACAACTTTGTAACAGAAAGTTTTGTCAGATTAGGAACAGAAGTATCTGGGATTCTTGGATCAAATCAGTACCTAAGGCAGGGAGGTGCTGTCCAATTGTTTCCAGAAATTCTGTTAACTTTGACATCTCATAACCTTTGAACCAGGACAGATCTTAGGCCAAGCAAATACTGGCTGGAAAGCTATTGAAGTTAGCTTTAACTTTGATGTCGAGCTCCAGAATTAGTTTTGCTTTAACATGGCCTAAATCAGGTTGAAATGGAAACTGGTCAGGGCTGTCATGGGAACAGCAGATCAGCAGTCAAATTTGTTTAAAGTTTGAACTATGTTTCCAAGTTTTATGGGTTCAATGACATGTCTTATGTTATAACTCAATGGTTTACTGTTTAAATAAATATTTGACATTTCTCAAATATATTTTTACAGATGGCAGCAGATAAACAGTTGGAGAACGGGTGGGTAGTTTCCCACTGTTCTGACCGTAGCGGCTACCCGGAAGCATTGTGGCAAATGCTCCAATATTTCGGGTACAATCAGATGCCGCAGTACTTCGCCAAAGAAGATGGCGAAGGGGGGAACAAGACATGGACGATCCATGTCGAGGTTCCTGCAGGACCTACGCCACCCGGTTGGGTGCCATTCACCGTCACGGTGAGAGGAAGACAACCGGAAGGGATGTGGCAAGTGGCAGCCCGTGACACTATGTCACGTTTCTGCCAACTACACGTGCAGGCTATGGAGGGAACTCCATACGCACTCGTTCCGGTGGAGGGACGAGCTCAGCATGTGTGGGAAGAGAGGTACCTGAAGGCAACAGACCCGAGTTGCCCAAGGTACAACCCCGCGGAAGCAAATCTCAGCCTCCAGATGAGGGCCGGAAACGCCGTGATGGACAGCCAAGCTGTTCATACGGAGCATCTCGCCACAAAGCTCAAGGTGAGAAAAAGCCGTGGAGAGCATTTCGAGAGTGCTCACAGCGCACTCCGCAATGTGCTCCTTCCGACGATCAAGCGACTGAATGAACAACACAATCAGTTGCGTCGTCTGAAGAAGGCAAAGAAGAAGAGCCGTGTTGACATCGCGGCGTTGCAAGAGCTGGTGCAGACCCTAAACCAGCAGAATGAGGACCTTGCTCAAGAGCGGGACGACGCTATCGAGGAAGGACAAGGCTGGGAAGAGGACTACAACCAGGCTATGGACGAGGTGCATGCATTGCAGGACCTCGTACCTCCGGTGTTAGGCGTACCGGTGGTCTTGGGTCTTCCAGCAATGGGAGAACCCGGAATGGGAGAGGAGGTGGTAGATCCAGAGCCACCAGCAGAGGTACCGGAGGAGGACGACCCATAGGAGGTCGAGTTCTACTCCGAGTAGGGGGTTACGGTTGCCAAGTAGGGCAGCCAGGGTAGCGTAACCCAACTTTTGTAATCAGTGACATGTCGTGTAGACAGTAGCGTATGTATAGGTAGTGACGACATGAGCACGACTTCTCGGAGACCCGAGAATAATGTATCTTGTATAAAGTTTATGCTTTATCAATATATGTGAATGTTGTTCAAATTAATCATGTGTCACTTCCATACCTACCGTTGCTTATGGAATTTTAAGTAAGACGTGCTAATTGCTGCTGTTTTGAATTTCAGAATGACGCGTACTCGTGCCAACCCTGACGTTGGGGGTACCAGTCAAGGGGGAGAGACCTCCCAACCACCTCCCGAGGACTCCTCGGGACAACAACAGCAACAGCAGCAACAGCAACAGCAAACACCGCCACCGCCACTGCCGACGGTTACATTGGCCGACATTGTCGCGGCAATGGCGGGTTCACATCAGCAGCACACGGAGCTGCTGCAAACTTTAATTGCGAATACGTCTCGCCCAGAGAGACGTCAGGACCGTGAGGAGCGTCAACAGAGCTCCTACTCCGACTTCCTGGCAACTCATCCCCCGGTATTCTCATGGGCGGATGAACCACTTGACGCGGACAACTGGCTCCGCGCCATAGAAATGAAGTTCGGGCTGCTCCAAATCAGCGAGCAGCGCAAGACTCAGTTCGCGGTCCAGCAGCTCCAAGGATCCGCGAGCGCGTGGTGGGCCAACTTCTGTGCTTCACAGCCCACCGACTGAGTGATGACCTGGGCGGAGTTCCGGACGGCCTTCAGGGCCTATCATATACCGCCCGGTCTGATGAAGAGGAAGACACAGGAGTTCCTACACCTGCAACAAGGGAGCCGGAACGCGCTGGAATACTCCAGGGCGTTTAACGATCTCGCGCTATATGCGTCGTATCACGCGTATACAGACGAGAAGCGGCGAGACCATTTTTACCAGGGGCTTAACCCGCTCCTGAAGGACAAGTTGGCGATGTTCAATCGCGGCAGCCTCAACGACATCATTGATGCTGCGATTTTTCAGGAGGACTCCGGCAAGGAGTTGGCGGCGGCAGAGCGAAAGCGAAGCGCGCCGCAGAGCAGCGGAGAAGGAGGCGGTCCTTCTCAGAAGTTTCGGATGGTGAATCGCCCACCATCAGGTCCACGCTGGCAGCCACCACAGCGGTCAATGCCGTTCCGCAGTCGGCCGTATTCTTCACCGGCATTCCGGCCGGCACTGCCAGTACCACCGCAACAACAACAGCAGCAGCGGGCGATGCCGCGTGCATTTGCACCTCCGCAACACATGCCGGGCTTTCGTCCACCGAGCACTCCACCAGCAGCGGCCACATGTTACAAGTGTGGTCGTCCAGGACACTTCGCGAGCAGTTGCCCGGAGAGGCAAGGCGGCGGGGTGGCACCACAGTTTCCGGGGAGGAGTCAACCCCGGAACCCTACTAATGCGCGGCGGGCAAACCCTAGGCCCGGCACCGTCCACCAGCTTGCCATTGAGGACGTGCCGGAGGGCGAGCCAATCCTTGCGGGTATGTTCCAACTCCACCAGCATCCCGGTATAGTACTATTTGATTCAGGCGCCACGCATAGCTTCATTAGCCAAGCTTTCATTGATAAGTATAGCTTGCAAATACTATCCACCGATAGTCCTTATGTGATCTGTTCACCGGGTGGGAAGATTTCAGCAAGCACGATGGTCCCAAAAGCACCATTGTGCTTAGAGGGTAGAGTTTACCCTACGTCTCTCATAATTTTAGAGGGACAAAAGGTCGATGTCATCTTAGGGATGTCGTGGTTAACCCGCCATGGCGCTGTTTTAGACACCGTCCTCCGAGTTGTGCACTTGAACTCCGAAGTGCACGAGTCTCACTCATTATTTCTGGACAGTCCAGAAATAAAACTTCCAAGTGTCTATCAGTCCACAACTATCAGATTGGAAGACATTCCAGTGGTCCGAGAGTTCCCTGATGTATTCCAGGATGATTTACCGGGAATGCCACCCGATAGAGAGGTGGAGTTCAAGATTGAACTTGTACCGGGAACCATGCCAATATCCCGAAGGCCGTACAAGATGGCGCCCAAGGAGTTGGCTGAACTGAAGACTCAGCTCACGGACCTTCTGGAGAAGGGTTTTATTAGGCCGAGCTCCTCGCCATGGGGCTGTTCGGCATTATTTGTCAAGAAGAAGGATGAAACGTTGCGGCTTTGCGTGGACTACCGTCCATTAAATGCCGTAACCATCAAGAACAAGTACCCGTTGCCACGGATCGACATGTTGTTTGATCAGTTGGTCGAAGCAAAGATCTTTTCCAAGATGGATTTAAGATCCGGGTACCATCAGATTAAAATAAGGGCGGAGGACATTCCAAAGACAGCTTTCTCGACGAGGTACGGACTTTATGAGTACCTGGTCATGTCCTTCGGTCTCACCAATGCTCCAGCTCACTTCATGTACTTGATGAACTCGGTATTCATGCCGGAGCTGGACAAGTTTGTCGTGGTCTTCATCGACGACATCCTGGTATATCCCAAGTCAGAGGAAGATCACAAGAAACATCTCCGTATAGTCTTGCAATGGCTGCGGGATCACAAGTTATACGCAAAATTCAGCAAATGCGAGTTTTGGATATCGCAAGTGCCTTTTCTCGGGCATATCATCTCGGTGGAGGGTATCGCTGTGGACCCGAGCAAGATCACTCAAGTGCTGAACTGGAAATCCCCGAGAACTGTTCATGAGGTACGGAGTTCCCTCGGACTCGTGGGATATTATTGGAGGTTCATTCCGAACTTCTCGAAGATTGCCAAGCCAATGACAGAGCTGCTGAAGAAGGCTACCAAATATGTTTGGAGTCCAACATGTGAAGCAGCATTCAAGGCTTTAGTCAAGCACCTGACATAAGCACCGGTTTTGGCGCAGCCAGACACAACAAAACCGTTCGATGTGTACTGCGATGCATCCGGCATTGGGCTCGGATGTGTGCTGATGCAAGACCAAAGAGTGGTCGCGTATGGATCACGGCAGCTTAGAAACTATGAGCAAAATTATCCAACTCACGACTTGGAGCTCGCTGCCGTGGTACTCGCACTCAAAATGTGGAGGCACTACCTACTCGGTAACCTCGTACATTTATATACCGACCACAAAAGCCTCAAGTACATATTCACTCAGAAGGAGCTGAACATGAGGCAACGAAGATGGTTAGAACTGATAAAAGATTACGAGATAGAGATCCATTATCATCCGGGCAAGGCAAACGTAGTGGCAGATGCGCTGAGCCGCAAGTCACATGTCAATACTCTGACCATCACACCGTTGGAAGAGAGGGAACCACCACTACATGTGATTCCACACGGAGCTCTCTACAACCTAGATTTGATCCCCACCATCCGTGAAGAGATAGCGGCAGCCCAGAAGAATGACAAGGGCATGTCACATTTGCGGAGACGTGTAGATAGTGGGGAGCTGAAATGTTTCCGGAAAGACGGAGACGGCGTCCTATGGTTCAAGGACCGGATCGTCGTACCCCGTAACCCGGAACTACGGAAGAAGATCTTTGATGAGGCTCACTTATCAAAGCTCTCTATTCACCCCGGCAGCAACAAGATGTATCAAGAACTCAGAAGCAAGTTTTGGTGGACACGGATGAAGTGAGAGACTGCAAAATACGTGTCCGAGTGTGATACATGTCGAAGGGTGAAGGCAGACCACATGCGGAAACCGGGACTGCTACAACCACTGGGCGTTCCTGCCTGGAAGTGGTAGGACGTGAGCATGGATTTCATCGTCAGTTTACCCACCACCTTGCAGAAACATGATTCTGTGTGGGTGATCGTCGATCGGCTCATCAAAGTTGCCCATTTCATCCCGGTCAACACCAACTAAAACACCAAGAAGTACGCTGAACTGTACATCTCACGGATCCTATGCTTATACGGCGTACCCCGTACTATCATATCGGATCGGGGCACTTTATTTGTGTCCCGTTTTTGGGAGCAGCTACACGCTGCCTTGGGGACGAAGCTGATCCGTAGTTCAGCCTACCACCCGCAGACGGATGGACAAACGGAGCGGGTAAATCAAATCTTAGAAGACATGCTACGAGCTTGCGCTATCAACCACGGCAAAAATTGGGATGATCACTTGCCGTTAGCCGAGTTCTCGTACAACAATGGGTACCAAGACAGCATCGAGATGGCGCCCTACGAGGCGCTATACGGTAGGAAATGCCGCACACCTTTGAACTGGTGTGAGTCTGGTGAAAGGGTTAACTTCGGGATTGACCTTGTCAACAACGCGGAAGAAAAGGTTCGACTGATTCAAGCGAACCTAAAAGCCGCTCAATCCCGACAGAAACAGTATGCGGACCGGAGAAGGCGCCCATTACAATTCGAAGTTGGAGAGCACGTATATCTACGGGTATCCCCAATGAAGGGCGTAAACAGATTTGGGGTGAGAGGAAAGTTGGCACCCCGATTCATCGGTCCATTCCAGATTACCGAAAGATGTGGATCAGTGGCATACCGGTTGAAATTACCAGAAGCACTTTCCGGTGTGCACGACGTCTTTCATTTTTCCCAGCTGAGGAAGTGTCTCAAACTATCAACTACCGTTCAGCTGGAAGACATTGAAGAACTGCAACCGGATCTCACCTATCGGGAGGAACCGGTGCAGATTATTCATGAAAAGGCCCGAACAACACACAACCGTACGTTGTGGTTCTACAAGGTTCTATGGAGTAATCACTCCATGGACGAAGCGACATGGGAGAGCGAAGAATTCATTCGCACTAACTACCCCAAATTTTTCACGTCACATATCCGGTAATTTTCCACCGTCCTCTCTCTAATTTTCACCTTATAATCTCGGGACGAGATTCTTTTAAGTGAGGAGGAATGTAAGGGTCTCAATTTTTGACACACATTTGCAGTGTTCATCACCACACCACACACCTCATTTGAGGAAGGATGATGAACACGAATGAAGAGCAAGTAACAATTATCAACATGCTCATTAGAGAACAAACTCACACATGGCAAAAGTGGTATTTTCCACATGTGATATAGATGGGCTGGACATATGAAAACTCCTACACTTTACTAAGGATGTCCATGCCAAGTTTCACCCAAATTCAAAACCTTTTTGAGGTCAGTTTGTATATAGTTAGGAAGAGGGCAGTTTGAAACCATATTCAAATTCAAACTGTTTTTATCCCATGAATTTTAAAGTGGAAGGCATATTCTTACTCAGTACATTTTTGTGAGCTCACACACTAATTTTCACTCCATTTGGAGTTGATCTTGACATGAGCTAAGGGGGAGAAATTCAAACTTTATTTGAATTTCAAACTGAACTTGTGCTGAAATTCATTCAGACCAAACCTCATTTGAACTTTGATCAATTCAAATGGCTCAGGGGTGAATAATTTGAATTGCCAAGGGTAGTATGGGGTTCACTGTTTACAACAGTGATTAGGAGTAAATTTCAGAGGTTAAAACTGAAGGTGGGACCCACATGTCAGCCACTGCTCAGATCAAACCGACTGAGACTTTTTCACTCGGGTCGCCGAGCCGCAGCGGTGATCGCAACCGAGGGCAGCCGCCGCGCCAGCAGCTGCTTGCCCACGCGCGGGCGTGAGGCGGTGCAGAGCCTTCTTAAGGCGCCTGCCCCCCTCCTCGGCCGAGGCACCGCCGTTCTTCCCCGCAAGAACTCAGCGCCGGCCGAAAACTTCCGCAGCTCGGACTTGATCGGAGAACGCCGATCGCAGCTCCCTCCGTCCACTCCAGAGCCCCAGCAAGGTACTAGAGACCTTCCTCCGTCCTCCCCGTTGCTAGAATTCGGTTGAAACCGATTGATATTGGCTGTGGCGAATGATCAAATTCGGGACTTGGAACCGCCGCACCCCAGGCTCTCGTGGACAGCCCAACCAGGGCGTTGTCACGCCCGAGCCAAGGCACCCTTGGACGCGCTGGTGACCGGTGCTGCTCATCCCCGAGCCACAGCTCGAGTGGTTGCTCACCGGCGGCGAATTTCCACTTTTCCCCTTTCTGTGTGCAGAACGAACTTCGGGTACGATTCTGTTTAATTCGTGCTCTAGAAAGGATTTGAGGGCCTCAAACCGCTCTCACACAAGCTAGACACGGTAACGCACAAGTTGCCTTCACAACTCTAGGCCGGAGAACCCCTGTACCCGGCGTAATTTGAGGTCTACCAATGGCGGAATGAACGGGCGGCATCGGGCGCACGGTGAGGACCTATTTCGGGCCTTCCCCGAGATGCCTCGAGCTCATGTCGACCTTCTCTGAGGTCCACTGATGCTCCCCGACCGATTTCCAAAGTAGCTGAGGTGCTAGAGAAGTCAGCCGACATGGCCGAAGTCATTCCGAGGTGGCGGCTCGTCGCCGACCATGCTCCGTCCATTATCATGAGCAGCTGACCCTAGAATCCTGTTCCCCGAGTAAAAGTAGGCAGGGGCGGCCAGAATCGAGAAGTTTGGAGCTGTACAAAAGCCGGCGGCGAGCTCTCCGGCGAGGCCCCTCGGCGGCGGAGCGCGCGCGTCACGAGGTTGAAGAAGGGGGTGGACCCCAGCTGTCAGCGGCCGATATTTTGAATCGGGATCAGACTGCGGCCAGGATCGGGTGTGCTGGAGCGCAAAATCCTTCTGGGCCGCGGTGTGCCATCGCCTAGGCGTGCGACGCGTGTCCCCTGGGCCCACGCGCGAGTTTAAACTTTTCCCCGATTTTCAGATTTTCATCAAACTTCAAATCCTCATAACTTTGGCTAGAAAGCTCCAAATTGAGTGAACCAAATTTTGCTGGATTCAGCTCTTCGAGTACCTTCCAGCAAATCAGGTTTCACTTCATGAAAACCCTTAATTCTCCAGAATTAATTCCTCAAACTTTAAACTGCTAGGAATTTTAACTGGAGAATCCTTTGGAGGAAAATCCTGAAATTTTGCTGGGATGTTCATAAAAATACCCCTGAACTACCATAAAAGTTCAGGTCCATTTGAGCTCATCTGATCCACCTAATGGTGTGATTAGTGAAACTGTTCCAGAGAAAATAGAAAATGTTCAGAAACATTTTCAGAATTTTCTCCGAATTTGTTTAGCTCATAACTTTAGCTAGGAACCTTCAAATTAAGTGAGACCAACTCCATTAGAACCCTCTGAAAATCTAGTTTTCAGAAAGTCATAGTTGGCTTCATGAAAATTCCTAGAACACCCTAAGAGTTCCAATTAAGGTCAAGGACATAATTAATTGTGGAGGGCTCAAATGAGCTTTGCTCCAAATAAAACTTGACCAATTCCTTGTTTAGGTTGTAACCAAGCCACAATAAAAGTTTCACAGTCATTAGGTCTGTCTAGCAAAAGTTATAGACTTCACAACTTCAAACCTAATACAAATGCATTAAATTAATACATGTATTGTTTCTATCATGTAGTCGCTAAGGTCGAGGAGGAACCCGAAGTCCTAGACTTTGTTACTCCGGAGGAACAGCTAGCCTACGACCAAGAGCAGCAAGGCAAGCTCCGGTTTGCATTAACCTTTTTACAAATTTATATTGTTTTGAGCACATACTTGTTTCCTTTGTTCTGTGCATTAGAGTCTTGTTTGGAAATCCAACTGCATAGCCAAGAAAACCACTGGTTGGGTTTAGGATTGCAAACCTCGTTAGCTACTGCAATGCTAAGGTAGAGTAGGATTCGGTACAAGTCGAGTAGTTGGAACTACTCGGAGAATTGGCTAGAGGCACATTGCTCGGGTAGAGATAGCACATGATACACATGGCAAGCAAATGAGACCGAGCGGAGAGTAAGGGCAGCAGGAATTTGGGGCCTGCGTGCTGTAGCTCCGCTTGTGTCGATTGAGGACCGAGCCGTGTGCGGGCCTGTTGAACAAGCTAGAACAGTACCGAAGACCTACCGGCTATATGGGAACCGGGAAACTGATGTAACTCGGGTAGCTGGTTATTGAGGCATTGCCCGTCGTTCAGAGGGTAGGTTGAGAGCTTGAGGTGTAAATCGGCTGGCGGCACGGAGATGCGCGTGCAGAGACCTCTTGCTCGGGACGATGGGACCGGTTCAATATTTGGCTAACGGGTGAAAGGTAGTCGCGTACGGCGTCCGTGATGGTTGTTGTAGGCAACATCGAGTACGGGCGTACGTGACGGGTTGTTCGGGTAACCCTGCAGGTGTAAATCGATTATAATCGCCGTCCCTCGCGGTCAGTGAGTACCACTTGTTCACTGTACCGTGACGTAGAAAGAACAGGCTAGTTACATGTTAAAATGTTGCTGATTGAAAGATGGACTTGATTGCTAATGACTTGCTGTAGTTTAGAGCTAACTAAAGTTCATTTCAACTTTGGGCAAAGTACATGAGAGAAATGCGTTTCTTGCTTGATTGCGGCTCTCTCATGTACCTTAGCGTAAGGTTTCCACAACCTGCTGCTAAAACTTGAAAGTAAGGTTCTACTAATTAGGCGAGTCCTTGCAAATGATTTTTACCTCATGTAACCCATTACCCTCATGTAGAAGTTCCCTGTTTAGGTGAGACGGGTCAGACATGCTGAGCCTTCGTGCTCACTGCTTGTGTTTGAAGCTTTTGCAGGGTTCTATGAGGAAGGGACTCCCGAAGAGGAGACGGAACCCCAGGAGGGGAACCCCGTCGAGTGGGAGTCGTGCACGCCGCAGAGTTAGTGTGCGTGTGTGCTAGCAAGGGCACGTTCAAGGGCTGAACGTGCACTTGATGCTTAGTCTACGCCCGCGAGTGTAGACTGAACTTATTTTGATGTAAACATGTTCATAACTTGTTTATGTAATAAAATTTCGCTTCCGCTTTGTGCCTTTGACGTGTGTTATACGGTGTTGTGCAACGCAGCACCCCTCAACGTGATCCTGGCTCGACAAGACCAATGGGGTCGTGTCAATCCCCTTCTCCATTTCTATATTCTTTTCTCCATTTCTATGATTCTTTCTCCATTTCTATGGTTCTTTCTCCATTTCTACGGTTCTTTCTCCATTTCTATGTGTCTTTATCCATTTTTACTTCTTTTTAAATGCTTCTCTACATGAAAAACGTATGCAACGCATGGTAGAAATTTTGAGGGTGTTACAAACCTACCTCCCTTAAAATGAATCTCACCCTCGAGATTCGATAGAGCGGAGAAAAGATGAGGGAATTCCGCCTTGATATTTTCCTCACGTTCCCATGTAGTTTCGGCTTCCGTGTGATGGCTCCATTGTACCTTGAACCAACGGATTACTTTGTTCCTTGTGACCCTTTCCTTCACGTCCAAGATTTTGACGGGGTGTTCCGCGTAGGTCAGGTCCTCTTGAAGCTCTAGCTCATCCATCGGTACTTGTTCTTCCGGTACTCTTAAGCACTTCTTGAGTTGGGATACGTGAAACACGTCGTGCACGTCGGAGAGGTGCGTTGGCAGCTCTAGTTGATAGGCTACCTCTCCTTGCTTGCCCAAAATATTGAATGGCCCGATGTAGCAAGGTGCTAATTTGCCTTTGACGTTGAACCGTCGTTGGCCTCGGATAGGCGACACTTTAAGGTACACAAAGTCTCCAACTTCGAAGGTCAATCTTCTTCGCCTATTGTCCGCATAACCCTTTTGTCGTGACTGAGCGGCCTTCAAGTTTTCACGTATCGTTTGGACTTGCTTTTCAGCGTCTTGCAGCACTTCGGGTCCGAATACTTAGCTTTCTCCAGTATCATTCCAGAACAGCGGTGCTCTACACCGTCTACCATACAATTCTTCAAATGGTGACATCTTCAAGCTGGCTTGGTAGCTGTTTTTGTACGAGAATTCAGCATATGACAAGCTCTTATCCCAACTACACCCATGCTTCAAGGCGCAAGCTCTCAACTTGTCTTCAAAATTCTGATTTGTCCTCTCGGTTTGCCAGTCGGTTTGCGGGTGATATGCAGAGCTGAAATTCAACCGTGTACCCATGACTTCATGCAGCTTCTTCCATAACCTAGAGGTAAATTGAGAACCTCGATCTGAAACTATCCTCTTCGGAACTCCATGACGACACACGATTTGCTCCATATACAGCTCGGCAAGTTGCGCGACGGTGTACATGGTTCTCACAGGAATAAAGTGGGCTGTTTTCGTCAATCGGTCCATGATAACCCAAATAGCGTCGTAGGTAGACTGAGTACGCGGCAATCCGACTATGAAATTCATGCTTATGTATTCCCACTTCCACCCGGGTACTTTTAATGGATGCAACAATCCAGCAGGTCTTTGATATTCGGCCTTCACTCGTTGGCACGTGTCGCATAGGGCAACACATTCAGTAATATCCCTTTTCATGCCATCCCACCAATAGCATGTTTTCAGGTCCTTGTACATCTTTGTACAGCCAGGGTGTATGAAATAAGGTGAGTCATGTGCCTCCTTTAGTATCGTGTTGCGGATGTGCTTCACGTTAGACACACAAATCTTTTTCCCTAACCAAAGCGTGCCTTTCTTGTCTTCCTTGAAATCCTTCTCTATGCCTTGTCGGATTCTTTCCTTGATTTCTTTTATTTCTTCATCTGTTGCTTGGCCATCTCGTATTTCTAGTTCCAGCGTTGAGTTCAAATCTCACCTCCATCTCATTCAAGAACCCGAGATGTAACCGTTCAAACTCCTTACGAAGCTCAGGTGGCAGCTCCCGAACCGTGAGTTGGTGACATGCTCCCTTTTGGCTCAACGCATCAGCTACTACATTAGCCTTTCCGGGGTGATAGTTGATTCCAACATCATAATCCTTGATGAGTTCCAACCATCGACGTTGCCTCAAATTCAGATCCATTTGCGTGAATATATACTTGAGGCTTTTGTGATCCATATAAATCTCACATCGGTGACCAAGGATGTAATGCCTTCAAATCTTCAAGTCATGTACCATGGCTGCAAGTTCCAGGTCGTGTGTGGGGTAATTCAGCTCATATTTCTTTAATTGCCTCGATGCATAGGAAACCACTTGTCCTCCTTGCATAAGCACATACCTAAGCCCTTGTCTTGATGCGTCACAATATATATCGAAACTCTTGCTCACGTCCGGCAATACCAAATAAGGCGCTGTTCAAATCTGTCTTGACATGCTGGTGTCCACTAGAATGCTTTCCCCTTCATTAGCAATTCCGTCATAGGCTTCGCTATTTTGGAGAAATCCTTGATGAACTGGCGGTAGTATCCAGCCATCCCAAGGAAACTCCGAATATCAGTCACATTCTGTGGTTGGTTCCACTTTAAAACATCTCCCACTTTTCCGGGATGAACCGATACTCCTCCTTCGGATATAATGTGGCCTAGGAACGGTGTCTCCTTTAGCCAAAATTGACACTTGCTCAACTTGGCATACAATTGATGCTCTCACAGTTTCTGCAACGTCAACCTCAAGTGTTCTTCATGCTCTTCCTCGCTCTTTGAATACACCACGATATCGTCGATGAAAACCACGCCGAACTTGTCCAAGTACTCCATGAAGACCTTATTCATGAGGTACATAAGGTATGCGGGTGCATTCGTCAACCAAAATGACATAACGGTATATTCATACGAACCATACCGTGTTTGAAATGCAGTTTTGGGTATGTTGGAGGGCTTAATCTTCAGCTTGAAGTATCCCGACCGAAGATCCATCTTGGAGAAAATTTGGGCACCTTTCATTTGACCGAATAAGTTCTCTATGCGGGGCAGCGGGTATTTATTCTTGATCGTGTAACACCCTCAAATTTATTTCCATGCATTGCATACACTTTTCATGTAGAGAAGCATTGTAAAAGAACTAGAAATGGAGAAAGAAATATAGAAATGGAAAAAAACCTTAGAAATGGAGAAAGAACTATAGAAATGGAAAATGAACCATAGAAATGGAGAAAGAACCATAGAAATGGAGGAAGGAACCATAGAAATGGAGGAAAAACCACAGAAATGGAGAAGTGAATATAGAAATGGAGAATGGTGCATAGAAATCGAGAAGGGAAATGTAGAAATGGAGAATGGGACATAGAAATGGAGAGGGGAATGTAGAAATGGAGAATGGGACATAGAAATGGAGAGGGGAATGTAGAAATGGAACAAGTGACATAGAAATGGTGAGGAATGGGAA
Source organism: Neostapfia colusana (assembly GCA_030760725.1). Lineage (NCBI taxonomy): Eukaryota > Viridiplantae > Streptophyta > Magnoliopsida > Poales > Poaceae > Neostapfia > Neostapfia colusana. Next base: position 28,716,371 of record JASWHV010000011.1, read on the forward strand.
AAAGATAGCTGAAATGAGCCATTCCCAAATTTCCGCAATTTTACTCCAAAATTTCAAATTTCCCAATTCCCAAAAAGGGAATTTTCCCCACATTTGGGGGATAAAATCCCCAAGGCTGCCGCACCTAACTGAAAAGATAAGTTTGTTGAGATCCAAAATTGAGTAGGACTCTTATTTGAGCTCCAATTGGAGTAGGACTCCTCCCTCCCCCACCCTTATAAATACAACCCAACTCCCCCTTTTTGGCCGCAGCCTCCCTCTCCCCTCCCCCCTCCAAGTCGGTGACTTGGAGCCCCTTCCCCACCCCCAACTCTCCGAGTTGGCCACCCCTTCCCCTTGCCAGAGTTTGGTCACCGGCGACCCCTGCCGTCGAGCCCCGGTCGACGGAGAAGAAGCCCGACGATCTGTCCTACCAAAATTTTCCATAGAAAAATTCCCCGCTCCTGCCATTGCTAGGAGGAAGGCCCTTCCACCAAAAGAAAGTGAGGTAGGTCTTCGTTTCCCATCTTACAACGTTGCCGCAGTTTCTACGCATCCGTTTTCTTCGCCCCTTTCGAACAGAAACTTTTTTCGTGTGGACAGATCGCGTTTTGATCGATTTTTGATGGTGGAATTGATCTAGATCTTGAGTCAAGATCATCACCACATCCACACTTGATCCCTATACCGTTGTTCATCATAAAACCCCATGAAAGTCCATTAAAACATGCAAGAACACCTACAAACTGGTTTAATCAAACAGCACCATAGGATTTGCATCCATCTACTCCATTGCATCTTGAGTAAAGTTTGTGCATGATGATTGATTGCTGTAAATTTTGTATGTGCGTGATCGTGAGTAGAAGAACAAACTCAAGAGGCCATCTACGAGGAACTACAGCACCAAGACTTCGAGATGCTTGAACCACAAGGACCACGGGAGCAAGGCAAGTGCCCCTTGAGCATATTGATCCCATGTTTTGAAACTGTTTTGTTTGCGAAAACTCGTATGCTTGAGTAAACTTGATGGGACACCCTTTCATAGGAGTTTACTAGTTTTGTTAACCATCCTTGTCACCGAGAAAGTTGATGAGTCGGGTATGGTCATTTTTCCTTTTTGCTTCGCTTAATCTATGGGATACGTGAAGCTGAACTAAAACATGGTTAGCTACTGCACTCATATGAATAATGATGATGAGAACTTTATGATGTTGATGAGCATGGAATCAGGGAGATCTAGGCAAGATTGGTTCGTGGATGTTGTTGAATGAGATGGTGGTTTACTTGCCGTAGATCTAAGGCATGCCAGCACATGCCAGGAAAACAGTGCCACCACAAGGCCAAATATGGGTGCGGCTTAGCTGACTAATTAGGTGTGTTGTTAGCTTGTTATGGACCATTGGATGGCGCGGGGAATGGGAGTCGAGAGGGACTGTCCTGGGAACTGCATGGCACAAGAGGGGGCTTGTGGGTGTGAGAATGGTGATTCGAGCCTGCCGGTGAAACCTCAGTGGGTCCATAAATCTAGTAGCCTCTTTGTAAAGGTTATTTTGTGATCTCTTGGCCATACACCGATGGTTATGTACTGGTATAATGAAGGTTTTGCAGTCACCAACGGAGACGAATTCACGAACTTGTGGATAAAGTGGTGCCACCTCTGTAGAGTGTAAAACTATCATGATAGCCGTGCTTCCGGTAACAAGCACCTGGCCAACTTCCATGACTAGAGGCAAAACTTGTGATGATTATTCGGTATGGTTGTGGTAGGGTCATTGGGTTTGGTTTTGGGACTGTTTTTGAGTCATGATAATGAGTTTAGTTTCGGTTATATGAATATGAGATGGTTATGAATGTTTATGAGTATGAGATGAACTTGAGAAAGATTAATGGCTGAATGAGACTTGATAAGTGGTGAATTATGATGAGAAAATGTTGCTGAATTACTTGGTCATGTTGGGATAAATTTCACTTAGAAATAGTTGCTGTTTTTATCATGTTTGTGAAATAAGATTTGCTTGCTGCAATGAGCCTTTTTATTCCATACCTTGTTGTAAGCTACATGTCATATTTTTTCCCACACTTGCTGAGTACGACATGTACTCACCCTTGCGTTACCATATAAACATCAGCTACAGGAGATAAGTACTTCGAGGACCATGTGGAGTACTAGGCGTGCGGACTACCATCAACATGCCTGTGGAGATGAAGATTGGAGCCTGCTGTTTAGTTATTTCCGCTGTCGTTAGAGTCTTCCGCTGCAAGAATAAGTTAGATATTTATGAGTGAGACATTAAGTCATTGTAATAAAGTACTTAAACACTATTTATTCATGGTTATATTCTGAATTCAGTTTGTGGATTACATGTGTATGTGTGATGAACATCCTGGGCACACCTATGCATTCACTTGGTTCTGTTTCCGGAACCGGGTGTCACAGATTGTCACTTTGTTAAGAGACCTATAGTCCAAACACATCCTTTGGGTCCCATCTTTCTTGTCTATGAAGAGCACGGGGGCTCCCCATGGTGACGAGCTTCGGCATATAAAACCCTTTTCTAGCTGCTCCTGAATTTGCTTCTTGAGCTCTACTAATTCATTAGCAGGCATCCTATATGGCCTCTTTGCTATAAGTGCAGTTCCGGGTACTAAATAAATGGCAAATTCAATGTCCAGGTCAGGTGGCATACCTGGAAGTTCTTCTGGGAACACATCTTAATATTCTTGAACCACCGGAATGCTTTCCAATGTCGCTTCTTTGATGTGGTTCAGCACTGCCTTCTCGGTTGCCGGTTGGGCTGCCTCGAACTCAATACGAGTACCGTGGTCACTTGTCAACTGCACGATCCTCTGAGCGCATTGAATCACTCCGTTGTGCTTGCTTAACCAGTCCGTTCCAAGTATTATGTCAATCCCATGGGAATCCAAGACAATAAGGTTGGCAAGAATGTCTACCCCCCTTATTTTAAGGTTTACTCTCAAAATAGAATTCAGAATTGAAAGTAGCGATTGCCCAACTATATGCATCAAGGTGTATGAACTAAGCAACTTCTTTAATTTCAGCCTATATGAGGATGTGAACACGTGCCGAAGCATCTCACATCTCTCCACTATGTGTAGATGTGGACATTCACTGAAGCATCCCACAACTCACATCAGCACACAAACCAAGCAATCATTACAAAAATTTCAGCACACCACTCTTATTGAAGCTACTACGATCTAAACCTTCCTAATACAGCTTTGTTCAATGGAAATCGTTAGAACCGGTGCTGTTCTCGCCGTGTGACGGGGGTGGTCCATATATGGGTGCTCGCCATGGTGAGTCTGCAGTCCATGTAGGGATCGATGACGCTGGTGCTCCATTTGCTCCTGCGTTGGCACGAGTCTCCTCCTGTTTCTCCAGCAAATACAGCTTCTTGTGGAGGTAACGGATTTCTTCTTGTGCGCTTGCATAGTGGTTTCCTAACTCCATGAGCAACCTCTAAGACTTGTCAGCAGCTTGTGGGTTGGAAAGATCTTCTCCATGTGATCGAATGATCTCCCTTGTACCACTCTTCTGATACTAGTGCAGCTCAAAAGTAGTGTTCTCAAGTTGCTCATGGAAGGTGTAGCACAGTCCGGTGAGTGCATCCCATGCAGCATCATCGATAGCTTCTGCCCTTGTGGCTCTCCATGTGGATGCGAAGTGCCGAGTGACAACCCTACCGTTAGATAGGATGGTTACTTCAGCCTTCTACTCTTCATGTCCGAAACGAGGGACTTTCTTGAGGAGATATTCCGGGTATAGGCTGCAGCAATCCAGAAATTCTTTGAGCTCCTTGGATATGTGTCCTCCTTCCATTCCGTCAGACCGGAACTCTTGAACTGAACGGTTGACCCCTTCATCACCTTCATTATTGGCCTCAGCAAGGGGTGACTCCTCCTCGGATTCTGTCACACCCGGTTTCTCCGAAGAACAACCGAATGAATATCACATGTATGCCAGGATCATTTTCTCATACATGTTATGACAAATAGTGAAGCATCATCATATTACAAGCCAGGTGTTCGAATATAAAAAAGTATTACATAGCATAAGTCTCGATGGATGATAATAAGTTCATAATATGTAGATAAAACAGCAGCGGAATATAAAATCTTGTGGGCTCCGTCACAGGCGTTGCCCGGAGGACTCCGTGAACCTAGAATCCTTCCTCAGGACCAAAGTCTTGGTCATTAAACACCACATCATTCTCTTGACCTGAGCAGCAATATAAACCAACAGAAAAGCAAGTTTGAGTACCGTGGGTACTCAGCAAGTGTGGGAAAGTTATGTCATGCATGGCTAGAGCAAGGAGAGGTTGAACTCATGGTTAAAGCACTACACAATTAATACCTATCACCTTAGCTTATTAAGCACCTACATTACTACACAGGTGAGATGGTCCCAATCCCTCAACCCATCATCAATATCAAGTAAACATAGTCTCATCTCCGATGTTAAGCTTCCCGCTTAACATCCTCAACTTCCCAATCCACCATCCTCTAATCATGAATAAGTCCAAGCCGCTCTTTACTGTGAGCACGGCTGTCATGACAGTTTTGACTCTGCAGAGTTTGCACCACTGTACCCACATGTTGTGATTTCATCCCCCGTTGCCGGGTGGACTAAAAGAACCTCCATTATGCCAGTGGCCGCGAACCACGTTCACACTTCCCAGGTGTGTAGTCAGGAGATCACTACGAGGCCTTTACAAAGGGATTCCCAACGAGCGTGGGCCCACTGAGGTTTCACCCCTAACAGCATACAAGAGGCTCCAACCCCGCTGCAGTGGCCACCTCTTGAGCCTTGCGGTTCATATGGTAGTCCAGCTGACACCTATTCCCCGCACCATCCAAAACACCCATACTACGCCGGGGATACACCAAATTAATTGGCCAAGCTGCCCCATCTCAGCATGTGGTTGGCACGGTAAAGCCAGGTTACATGCTCCATGAACCGGTCCTTAGGATCAAGGCAAGTACTACACACAAACCCGAGTCTCGTGCACCCAGCACCAACCAACTCATCCAACTTGCCTCGATCCCTACCTCTACATAACTCATAATGTCTCATTCAAGAGTAAGGTAAACAAGTTGATGATCTCATATCCCACTTATCCCATTCTAAGCATGGCTAAGCATACGTAATATGAATGAATGACATAATAAAACAAGTCCCATCCCAAGCTACAAGAAACAAGATAATGCAATTCTAGGGAAACTTCCTAGCTTGGGTATCATATTTCAAATTGACAATGCAATTAAATTCTAACTACACATCCTAGTATAGGATCAAAGTGGTCAAGGACACTTGCCTTCTTCCTGCTGCTCTGGGAATGCAAAGTCTTGGTCTTGGAAGGGGAGAACTTGCTCTGTGGCAGGTTCTACTCATGCCAATACACATAGCAAAAGAAAACAACAATCCACAAGCCATAGTTCACACTTTCATTCATGCAAACCATACATACATACATACATATGAAAGCCATTCACATTTCTAAGTGTTGTGGTTACCCTACATGTGTTGATTGTTGGCCTACATGCACTTTCTAAACATATGTATATTATTTCTAACTTTTGTATTCAGATTTCTATTTGCACACTATATATAAATTTCCAATTTTAACAAATTCTTAATATTTAATTAATACACTTCTTAGCTACCAAGTTTGCATGAAAGATAATTTCCTACTCCAAATGGGTTTTCAGATCTTCTACAAAATCCTAAATTGAAGTTTTTGGATTTGGAGACCTCATTTATCATTTTCTAATTATGCATACTTATTTTCCATTATTTTTAGATTTATTTTCTATGCCTAAAAGTGAACTTTACTATGAAAATAGTAAGACATATTATCTAAACAGAATAGGTTCTGATCTAAAATGTTCAATAATATATTTTTGAACTTCCTCTCTGATGTGGAACAAATTAAATTTATTTTACTAGTTTTTAGAATTATTTCCTAGCCTACAATGTGTCTCTAGAGAAAATAAAAAATGAGCAACACTTAGGCAGATTTCATTTCAGCCTAAAATCTATTTTTTTAACTCATTCGAAAGTTTTCCAAGTACTAGGAGAGTTTAAATTTGAATTTGTGCATGTGTTTGCCATACCTTTTAAATTTCAATCCTAGTCACATATTCAAATTTCTGGAATTAATATCCTATAGGGTTAAAAAGGCGAATCCACCCTACTGCAGGTCTAATTTACTATTTTCTAAATTTCCAGGGGTCTAACTACACATAACAGAGGGTTTTCCTAATTTTTATTAAGTCCAGGGGCTAAAAATGATTTTTAAATGAATTTACACGAATTTTTGAAGGCCCAGGGGCTAGACCAGATGTTTCCGGGGCTAGCTCGTGTTTTCCGAGATCCCCAGGGGGTAGCGCGTAAGAATCCCGGCCTTTATAATGCGGGGCTGACGTGGACCGTCCGATTTAAAACAGACGGCTCAGATGAGATCGCCAAACCGGTACGCGTCGGTTTTATTTCTACCGTGCGATTTAAAATAGACGGCCCCCGAGGGGCCATGTTGCCCTGGCCGGAGCCAGCCCTCGCGCGCGGCGGCGGGGGGTGGCGATTGTCACACCCGGTTTCTCCGAAGAACAACCGAGTGAATATCACATGTATGCCAGGATTATTTTCTCATACATGTGATAACAAATAGTGAAGCATCATTTATTACAAGCCAGGTGTTGAATATAAATAAGTCTTACATAGCATATGTCTCGATGGACGATAATAAGTTCATAACATTTAAATAAAATAGCAGTGGAATATTATTCTTGTGGGCTCCGTCACAGGCGTTGCCCGGGGGACTCCATGAACCTAGAATCCTTCCTCGGGTCCGAAGTCTTGATCATTAAACACCACATCACTTTCTTGACCTGAGCAGCAATATAAACCAACAAATATGCAAGGTTGAGTACCGAAGGTACTCAGCAAGTGTGGGAAAGTTATGTCATGCATGGCTAGAACAAGGAGAGGTTGAACACATGGTTAAAGCACTACGCAATTAATACCTATCACCCTAGATTATTAAGCACATACATTACTACACAGGTGAAAATGGTCCCAATCTCCCAACCCATCATCATAATCAAATGACCATGACCTCAAATTCTAATGTTAAGCTCCCCGCTTAACATCCTCAACTTCCAAAGCCATAAATCCTCTAATCATGAATAAGTCCAAGCCGCTCTTGACCGTGAGCACGGCTGTCATGACAGTTTTGACTCTGCAGAGTTTGCACCACTGTACCCACATGTAGTGATTTCATCCCCCGTTGCCGGGTGGACTAAAAGAACCTCCATTATGCCAGTGGCTACGAACCACATTTACACTTCCCAGGTGTGTAGCCAGGAGATCACTACGAAGCCTTTACAAAGGGATTCCCGACGAGCGTGGGCCCGCTGAGGTTTCACCCCTAACAGCATACAAGAGGCTCCAACCCCACTGCAGTGGCCCCCTCTTGAGCCTTGCGGTTCATATGGTAGTCCAGTTGACACCTATTCCCCGCACCATCCAGCACACCCATACTACGCCGGGGATACACCTAATTAATTGGCCAAGCTGCCCCATCTCAACATGTGGTTGGCACGGTAAAGCCAGGTTACATGCTCCATGAACCTGTCCTTAGGATCCAGGCAAGTACTAAACACAAACCCGAGTCTCGTGCACCAGCACCAACCAAATCATCCAACTTGCCTCGATCCCTACCTCTACATAACTCATAATATCTCATTCAAGAGTAAGGTAAACAATTTGATGATATCATATCCCACTTATCCCATTCTAAGCATGGCTAAGCATAAGTAATATGAGTGAATGACATATTAAAGCAAATCCCAACCCAAGCTACAAGGAAACAAGGTAATGCAATTCTAGGGTAACTTCCTAGCATGGGTTTCATATTTCAATTGACAATGCAATAAATTCTATCTACACATCCTAGCATAGGAACAAAGTGGTCAAGGACACTTGCCTTCTTCCTGCTGCTCTAGGAATGGAAAGTCTTGGTCTTGGAAGGGGGGAACTTGCTCTGGAGCAGGCTCTACTCATGCCCATACACATAGCAAAAGAAAACAACAATCCATCAGACATGGTTCACACTTTCACTTCATACAAACCACACATACCTACCTATGAAGGTCATTCTCATTACTAAGTGTTGTGGTCATCCTAGATGTGTTAATTTTTTGGCCTAAATGCACTTTTAAGCATATGTATATGATTTCTAACTTTTGTATTAAGATTTCTGTTTGCACACTATATATAAATTTCCAATTTAAACAAATTCTTTAATACACTCTTTAGCTACCAAGTTTGCATGGAAAGTAATTCTCTATTCCAAATGGGTTTTCAGACCTTCTACCAAATCCCAAACTGATGTCTTTGGATTTGGAGACTTCATTTATTATTTTCTAGTTATGCATACCTATTTTCCTTTATTTTCCAGGTTTATTTTCTATGCCTAAAATTGAGTTTTAAATCTTAAATAGTAGGACTTATCATCTAAACAGAATAGGTTCTGATCTAAAATATTAAATAATACACTTTTGAACTCCTCCTCTGATGTGAACTAATTTAAATTTATTTTATCAGTTTTCAGAATTATTTCCTAGCCTAAAAATGTGTTTCTAGATCTAATAAATATGAACTACACTTAAGCAGATTTTATTTCAGCCTAAAATTTATTTTTAGTTCATTCTAAAGTTTTCCAAGTGCCAAGAAAGTTTAAACTTGAATTTGCAATGTGTTTGCCTCACCTTTTAAATTTAAATCCAAATCCCATATTCAATTTTCTGAATTTAATATCATATATGGTCAAAAAGGTAAATTCACCCTACTATAGGGTCTAATTTATTATTTAATAAATTTCCAGGGGTCTAACTAAACATAACAGGGGGGTTTTCCTAATTTTTATTAAGTCCAGGGGCTAAAACTGATTTTTAAATCAATTTACACGAATTTCTGAAGTTCCAGGGGCTAGATCAGAAGTTTCCGGGGCTAGCTCGTGTTTTCCAAGATCCCCAGGGGGTAACGCGTAAGAATCCCGACCTTTATAACGCGGGGCTGATGTGGACCGTCCGATTTAAAACAGACGGCTCAGATTAGATCGCCGAACCGGTACGCGCGGGTTTTAATTCTACCGTGCGATTTAAAATAGACGGCGCACAAGCGGCCACGTCACCCTGACCGTGCGCGGGCGGCGCTACCCGGCGGCGCGCGGCGGCGGGAGGCGGCGATCTCGCCGGAAAACTTCGGATCTTCGTCTATACCTCCTAAAACTAGGATTTCACGGCATAGATCGGTAGAGGGGAGGTCGGGGATCTCACCTCGGGGGTTTTCTTGAGCTCGGAGGTCCTGGAAAGCGATCGGCGACGAGGTTCGAGGCGAATTCACGGTGAGGCTCGTCGGCTCTGTGGTTGAGGCGCAAACCACCGAGTTTTCTGTACCTGCGTGGTTCCCGGAGGCGGTGGATCAAGATCAGCGCGTTAGATCAGAAATCCCGAGCGAAGATCAAGCGAAATTGGCGGAAGAAACTCGGGTTCTTACCTGAAAGAAAAGCGGCTGATCGTGGGTGAAAATCGGGAAGATGCCGGTGTTTATATAGCCGGGGAGGGGCGGCGTTCGGTTGTGATCGAGTTTGCGTCGTCCAGAACCGAAATTCGGCTGGGATACGCGAGTATCCGGGGTGGTTTTGATTCGGAGGTGAGAAGAGTCCCGGCCGGCTGAGCGCGGGCGCGAGGAGGAAGAAGGATGGCGGGCCCCACACGTCAGCAAGAAAGAGGGGGGGCGCGCGGCTGCGGGCTGGCGCGGGGGTGAGTGGGCCGGCTGGTGGGTTTCGGCCCACTGGCCAGGGAGGTTTATTTTTTGTTTTTCATTTCTGTTTTGAGTTTAATTTGAATTCCAGTTTGAATTTGAATTTTTGCACCACATGCAATACGTCCAATTTTTTTTTAAAATTCCCATCTTAACAGGTTTTGGGGTGTTACAGCTCTACCCCCCTTAAAAGAAATCTCGTCCTCGAGATTGGTGGTTCTAAGAAAACAATTCCGGAAATTGTGCCTTAAGCTCGTCTTCTCGCTCCCAGGTGGCTTCTTCTTCTGAGTGATGCATCCACAGCACCTTGCACATCCGGATTCTTTTATTTCTTGTGAGGCGTTCCATTGTCTCCAAAATCTTGGATGGTTGCTCGGCATAAGACAGATCCTCAGCTACGTCAACCTCATTCATGGGTAACATCTCTTCAGGTGTTCTCAGACATTTCTTGAGCTGTGACACATGGAATACATCGTGCACATCCGATAGGCGAGCCGGTAATTCTAGTTGATACGCCACTTCGCCTTTCCTCTCCAGAACTTGAAAGGGTCCGATGTATCGAGGTGACAACTTCCCTTTCACCTTGAACCGACGAAGTCCTCGGATTGGGGACACCTTGAGATAGACATAGTCCCCCACGTTGAAAACGAGCTCTCTTCTTCGTACATCGGCATAGCTCTTTTGTCGTGTCTGTGCTATCCTCAAGTTGTTGCGAATTTCCCTCACTTTCGCCTCGGCTTCTTGTAGTGCTTCGGGTCCAAACACTTTGCTTTCCCCCGTTTGGTTCCAAAATAGTGGAGTTCTACACTTCCTTCCATACAAAGCTTCAAACGGCGACATCTTCATACTAGCCTGATAGCTGTTGTTATAGGAGAACTCCGCATATGGTAAGTTCTTGTCCCAACTCCGATTGTTTTTAAGTGCACACGCTCTCAGCATATCCTCAAGAATCTGATTGGTTCTTTCCGTCTGCCCGTCGGTTTGGGGATGATAGGCAGAGCTAAAATTCAGATGGGTTCCCATGGTTTCATGCAACTTTTGCCAGAACCTTGAGGTGAATTGTGTCCCTCGATCCGACACTATCTTCTTGGGCACTCCATGGTAACACACGATCCTTGACATGTACAACTCCGCCAATATGGATCCGCTGTAGCTTTCTTTCACGGGGATGAAATGAGCTACCTTGGTTAGCCTGTCGATGATGACCCATATCGAATCATATCCTGATTGGGTCCTAGGCAGTCCCACTATGAAATCCATACCGATTTCTTCCCATTTCCATTCAGGCACTTTGAGTGGTTGCAATAATCCCGTGGGTCGTTGATGTTCTGCTTTCACCAACTGACATGTGTCACATAGGGCAACATGTTCCGCGACATCCCGCTTCATGCCATACCACCAATACCTGCTCTTCAGGTCCTGGTACATCTTCGTACTCCCAGGATGAATGGAATAGTCGGAATCATGAGCCTCCTTCAAAATCAATTCACGGATCTCCTTTACTTTAGGCTCACAGATCCTTTTCCCGTGCCACACCGTACCTTGTTCATCCTCTCTGAAGCCAGGGGCTTTATTTTCCTTGATGAGTTGTCTGATTTCTTGTATCTTCTCGTCATTCTTTTGACCATCGCGTATTTCCTGCTCTAGAGTGGAGTCCACTTCCATGGCGATGGCTTCACCACTATTCACAAGGCATAGATTGAGTTTTATAACATTGTTCTTCAATTCTGCAGGCATGTCCTTCAAGCTCAACCTATTGACCTGCACTTTCCGGCTTAAAGCATCTGCCACGACGTTTGCTTTCGCAGGATGATAGTTGATGCCCACATCAAAGTCATTGATTAGCTCTAACCATCTCCTTTGTCTGAGGTTGAGATCTGGCTGTGTGAAAATGTACTTTAAACTCTTATGATCCGTATATATCTCCGTCCTCTTCCTCATCAAGTAGTGCCGCCAAATTTTCAACGAGCGTACCACTGCGGCTAGTTCTAGGTCATGTGTAGGATAGTTCTTCTCGTGTTTCCGGAGCTGCCGGGACGCGTAGGCCACGACATGCCCCTCTTGCATGAGAACACATCCCAACCCGTGTCCAGATGCATCGCAGTACACTGAAAAATTCTTCTGCATATCTGGCATAACTAGCACTGGGGTTGTTGTCAATCTCTTTTTCATCTCTTGAAAACTCGTCTCGCACTGTGGTGTCCATGTGAATGTGATTCCCTTCTCCAACAATTTGGTGAGGGGTCTCGAGATCTTGGAGAAACCCTCGATAAACCGTTGATAATACCCAGCCAATCCTAAGAAGCTTCGAACTTCCCCGACATTTTCAGGGGTCTTCCACTTCTGCACATCCTCGATCTCGGCGGGATCTATGGAGATTCCTCCCTCTGAGATTATATGTCCTAAGAAGGGAACTCTCTTTAACCAAAACTCGCACTTGCTCAACTTGGCATATAGTTGGTGTTCTCTCAGCTTTTGCAACACCAACCTTAGATGTTTCTCATGTTCTTCTTCATCTTTGGAGAAGACAAGAATGTCGTCAATGAAAACCACCACAAATTTGTCTAGATATTCCATGAATACCTTGTTCATGAGATACATGAAGTATGCCGTGGCATTAGTTAGCCCGAAAGGCATGACGGTGTATTCATACAGCCCGTACCAAGATACGAAAGCTGTCTTTGGAATGTCGGTTTGCCTTATCTTAAGTTGGTGGTATCCCGACCTGAGATCAATTTTTGAGAGCACACAAGCTCCCCTCAACTGATCAAATAAGTCTTCAATGCGGGGTAATGGGTCCTTGTTCTTGATGGTTACTTCACTCAAAGCACGGTAGTCTACGCATAACCTTTGGGTTCCGTCCTTCTTGGGCACAAATATCACTGGAGCTCCCCATGGTAAGGAACTAGGACGAATATACCCCTTCTCCGTCAATTCTCTTATATGTTCCTTGAGCTCTTCCATCTGTTTGGAGTCCATCTGATACGGTCTCTTGTATATCGGGGCTGTTCCAGGCACTAGTTCAATCACGAATTCTACTTCAGGATCAGGGGGCATACCTGGCAACTCCTCCGGAAAGACGTCTAGATATTCTCTGATAATCCTGATCTCTTCCACTTCCACCTCAACTTGATTGAGTTTAAGGTCCCTCCTAGGTTCAGGTACGGCTATGAACTTCACTTTTGTGCCGCTAGGGTGAGTTAGTTCCACTGTTCTTGTCGAACAATGGATGATTCCTTTATGTTTGGTCAACCAATCCATACCCAAATAATATCTATCCCTTGTGAGTCTATCACTATGAGGTCTGCAGTAAATACTACCCCATTAATGTCTAGATTCACCTTGGGACACACTTGTCTTGTCCTTATTTCTCCCCCTGGAGAGTTCACTGCTAGCATATGGTTCATTTGTGTTGTTGCTAGATAATGCTTCTTAACAAACCCTTGAGCAATGAACGAGTGGGTAGCACCAGAATCGAACAACAGGGTTGCAATGTGTAAATTGGCAGGAAACTTACCAATTACCACGTCAGGTGCCTCTTGCGCTTCCTCCATGGTCACGTGGTTCACCCGTCCTCGCATCATATTCTGCTGTTGTGGCTACATGGGCTTCTTCTTTGGGCACTTATGGGCGTAGTGCCCCACTTCACCATAGTTGAAGCATTGCACCCCAATTTTAGGTGTCTGGCCTTTGTTGTCTTGGGGTTGGTTCGGTGGTCCTTGTCCCGCTGGTCGAGGTTGATATGTGGGGCGAGGCTGCTGTACAAACTGACGCTGCGGCTGTGCTGGTGCTGACGGAGGCCTGAAATTCGGGTTGTACCCTCTGGGTGCTGAGTAGGGTACCACAGCATGGCTCGTCTGCCCTGCGGGTTGCTGCATCAGACGTGGGCGTGTGTTGCTACCTGATGCTTGGTGTGACCATCCCGCCTTCCTCTTGTTGTCATTCTCCAAGGCCTTCAGCTTCCTCTCCACGACAAATGCTCTGTCTACCATCTTTTGGAAGCTTTCATACTCGTTGGAGAACATTGCACATTGCATTTCCATCGTAAGTCCTTCCACAAAACAGTCCTGTTTTTGCTCATCAGTTTCGATGTCCCGTGGTGCATAACGGGATAGTTGGGTGAACTTGGTGAGGTATTCCCTCACAGTCATGTTTCCTTGCTGCAGTCCCAAGAACTCCTTTCTCTTGTTTTTGAGTTCACCCCTTGGTATGTAATGGTTGTGGAAGCTGCACTTGAACTCTTCCCAAGTGATATTCTCGGGGTCATGATGGGCTGCCACGCAAGCGGTCCACCAATCAGCAGCAGGTCCATGCAATTGGTGAGAGGCAAACAGCACCCTCTCATACCCTTGGCATTGTATGATCCTCATCTTGCTCTCTATGGTCTTCAACCAGTCATCTGCTTTTAGAGGTTCAGCAGCACTTGCAAACTTTGGAGGTTGAGTCCCTAGAAAGTCACTCAATCTTGGTTGGTGTTGTGCAGCTTGTGGGGGTGGAGCTTGGTGCAAGTTGGCCACCACTTGAGTTAGGCTCTGTATGATCTGATTTTGATTTTCAAGCATTTGGTGGATAGGATCAGCTCCTTCACGGTGACCACCCCTGTCTTGTCCTCCAGAAAGATGAGGGTTGCCGGCCTCATTGTTGTTGTTGGTGGGGTTGGCACCACGACCCTTTCCTCTTCCAGCCATCTATCATGATCAACCAAATGTTAATCTTAAAGTTACGTATTAACTTCCCAAATTGCTTGTTTAAACTTAAACTTTTGAGGTCTCAATATATTAAACATTTTCTGAGGGTTTCACGTAGATTTTTGGGAGTCACATCTCACGCGAAAATAAATGCACCCTTAATTCATAGGGGTTCACACATCAAAGCAAAGCAACCTAGAGACGAGGTTGTGGACAAATGCCATGGCTTCCACAACTCACGTTGCACACCAAACATTAACACACAAATAACTAAGGTATTGACTCGACTACTCGATAACCTGCTGAGATAAGGGAAAGGACTCTAAACGACTCGTATCACTGAGCTGGCTCTTCGGGGTCTTCCTCATTATTGCGGCTGCCTTCTGATTCCGCTTTGGGTGGGGAAGCTGCTGGTGGAGAAGTGTGGCGATGCCTGCTCGCCCGGTGGTCTGGGAAGTCAGGAGTCCACGTGTCATTCACGGTGACACACAATTCATTTCCATCTCCTTTTTTTCTCGCCCTCAAGCTGGCCCGAAGCAACGCCTCAGTCTCCTTCAGGGTGTCACGAACATCCTGAAGCTCCTGCAGTCGAGTGCTGAGCATAGCAGCATCCTCCAAGCACAGGTCCATGTGCTCATGGGAAGTCCACTGCTGCACTGGCGGGTACTTGTACTCCGCGGTGCCACTCTCACGCTGGAGGACATACATGTACTCAGTCCTGTCCAGGTGGCGACGGTTGATGTAACTCTGGCAGGTGATGGCCTCCCAGGTGACATCCTTCTCAGCATCGGCCTGAGTCGCCCGACAAGCTGGAGAATGATGGATCTTTAGCAGCCGATTTTCATGGATAATCCTCATCTCTGAGCTCCATTCTTCCCGCTTCTCACGGATGGTCCTGGTGGAGCTTTAGTGTATGATCAGCTTGCTCACATTGCCGGCGGCGTGGAGCATACGCCGAAGACGGCGCAACAAGCCTCCTACAGCCAACCCGTAGTAGTGGTACGTCACCGGACGATTCTCCTCTCTCAGGGCAAGGGCAACTACAGGAACTCTCCCTCTGGTGGACTTGCGGGTGGTGCGGATCATGCGAACCATCCAAAACATAAAGTATTTAAAATTAAGTTAGATAAGAGTTAAATAAAAATTGTATTTTGAATCAAAGTTGGGGCAAGATGAATAAAGTGACCCCATTAAATAACACTTTCAACCCACACCTTTGTAAAATAGTTTTTAAGAAAATAGAGTCCTTAAATACGTCCATTTCTACCTAGGTCCACGTTCCTACGGGCAACCTTGGCTTTGATACCACTTCTGTCACACCCGGTTTCTCCGAAGAACAACCGAATGAATATCACATGTATGTCAGGATCATTTTCTCATACATGTGATGACAAATAGTGAAGCATCATCATATTACAAGCCAGGTGTTCGAATATATATAAGTCTTATATAGCATAAGTCTTGATGGACGATAATAAGTTCATAATATGTAAATAAAACAGCAGCGGAATATAAAATCTTGTGGGCTCCGTCACAGGCGTTGCCCGGGGGACTCCGTGAACCTAGAATCCTTCGTCGGGACCAAAGTCTTGGTCATTAAACACCACATCATTCTCTTGACCTGAGCAGCAATATAAACCAACAGAAAAGCAAGTTTGAGTACCGTGGGTACTCAGCAAGTGTGGGAAAGTTATGTCATGCATGGCTAGAGCAACAGAGGTTGAACTCATGGTTAAAGCACAACGCAATTAATACCTATCACCTTAGCATATTAAGCACCTACATTACTACACAGGTGAGATGGTCCCAATCCCTCAACCCATCATCAATATCAAGTAAACATAGTCTCATCTCTGATGTTAAGCTTCCCGCTTAACATCCTCAACTTCCCAATCCACCATCCTCTAATCATGAATAAGTCCAAGCCGCTCTTTACTGTGAGCACGGCTGTCATGACAGTTTTGACTCTGCAGAGTTTGCACCACTGTACCCACATGTAGTGATTTCATCCCCTGTTGCCGGGTGGACTAAAAGAACCTCCATTATGCCAGTGGCCGCGAACCACGTTCACACTTCCCAGGTGTGTAGACAGGAGATCACTACGAAGCCTTTACAAAGGGATTCCCAACAACCATGGGCCCACTGAGGTTTCATCCCTAACAGCATACAAGAGGCTCCAAACCCGCTGCAGTGGCCCCCTCTTGAGCCTTGCGGTTCATATGGTATTCCAGCTGACACCTATTCCCCGCACCATCCAAAGCACCCATACTACGCCGGGGATACACCTAATTAATTGGCCAAGCTGCCCCATCTCAGCATGTGGTTGGCACGGTAAAGCCAGGTTACATGCTCCATGAACCGGTCCTTAGGATCCAGGCAAGTACTCCACACAAACCCGAGTCTCGTGCACCCAGCACCTACCAACTCATCCAACTTGCCTCGATCCCTACCTCTACATAACTCATAATGTCTCATTCAAGAGTAAGGTAAACAAGTTGATGATCTCATATCCCACTTATCCAATTCTAAGCATGGCTAAGCATAAGTAATATGAATGAATGACATAATAAAACAAGTCCCATCCCAAGCTACAAGGAAACAAGATAATGCAATTCTAGGGAAACTTCCTAGCTTGGGTATCATATTTCAAATTAACAATGCAATTAAATTCTAACTACACATCGTAGTATAGGATCAAAGTGGTCAAGGACACTTGCCTTCTTCCTGCTGCTCTAGGAATGGAAAGTCTTGGTCTTGGAAGGGGAGAACTTTCTCTGGAGCAGGTTCTACTCATGCCAATACACATAGCAAAAGAAAACAACAATCCATAAGTCATAGTTCACACTTTCACTCATGCAAACCATACATACATACATACATATGAAAGTCATTCACATTTCTAAGTGTTGTGGTTACCCTACATGTGTTGATTGTTGGCCTACATGCACTTTTTAAACATATGTATATTATTTCTAACTTTTGTATTGAGATTTCTATTTGCACACTATATATGAATTTCCAATTTGAACAAATTCTTTATATTTAATTAATACACTTCTTAGGTACCAAGTTTGCATGAAAGATAATTTCCTACTCCAAATGGGTTTTCAGATCTTCTACAAAATCCTAAATTGAAGTTTTTGGATTTGGAGACCTCATTTATCATTTTCTAATAATGCATACTTATTTCCCATTATTTTTAGATTTATTTTCTATGCCTAAAAGTGAACTTTACTATGAAAATAGTAAGACATATCATCTAAACAGAATAGGTTCTGATCTAAAATGTTCAATAATATATTTTTGAACTTCCTCTCTGATGTGGAACAAATTAATTTTATTTTACTAGTTTTTAGAATTATTTCCTGGCCTACAATGTGTCTCTAGAGAAAATAAAAAAAATGAGCAACACTTAGGAAGATTTCATTTCAGGCTAAAATCTATTTTTTAACTCATTCTAAAGTTTTCCAAGTGCTAGGAGAGTGTAAATTTGAATTTGCACATGTGTTTGCCTTACCTTTTACATTTAAATCCTAGTCACATATATTCAAATTTCTGGAATTAATATCCTATAGGGTTAAAAAGGCAAATCCACCCTACTGCAGGTCTAATTTACTATTTTCTAAATCTCCAGGGGTCTAACTACACATAACAGAGGGGTTTTCCTAATTTTTATTAAGTCCAGGGGCTAAAAATGATTTTCAAATGAATTTACACGAATTTATGAAGGCCCAGGGGCTAGATCAGAAGTTTCCGGGGCTAGCTCTTGTTTTTCGAGATCCCCAGGGGGTAGCGCGTAAGAATCCCGGCTTTTATAATGCGGGGCTGACATGGACCGTCTGATTTAAAACAAACGGCTCAAATTAGATCGCCGAACCGGTACGCGTCAGTTTTATTTCTACCGTGCGATTTAAAGTAGACGCGTCGGTTTGGATGTGCCGCAGCGCATGGCTGGAGATCGAGGCATCCGGAGCCAGAAAATCTGTGGGGGTGCTGTGATCGGCGTGGAATTCGCGCGGCAGTTGGGCGCGGCGCGAGGAGAGGGATGGCACGCAGGCGCCACGTGTCAGTGAGAGGAAGAGATGGGGCGCGCGGGTTTGGGCTGGCGTGTGCGGTCTTGGGCCGGCAGGCGGGTTTCGGCCCACTAGCCGGTTTCGGTTTTCTTTTTCTTTTTCTTTTTCTTTTTCCTTTTTGATTTGAATTTGAATTCCAGTTTGAATTTGAATTGCTTTATCACATGCATTACGTCCAAAAAATTTTAATTTCCCCTCTTTAGCAGGTTTTGGGGTGTTACAGATTCATCTCCTCCCGACATAGCTTCATGAGCCTCCACGGGGTGTAATCCCGCGTGAAAGTCCTCCTGAGGTGCGTACCAATGCCGTTCTTGTAGATCATCTTCCAAGTCGTCTTCGAATGGTTCCACCTCTTCTGGGTCCTCTTCCTCATGCATAGAGCTATTGACTTCGTCTTCATCATGAGGTTCCATCTTCACTTCCTCCCAATATGGTCCATCAGACACCTCAATGGGGTTAAGTGCACTCCCAAGTGGTTATGGACGACTCCTTATACATGCTGTGCTCCTAATCACCAGAATCTATAAATAAGACATGAGAATCTTTAGAGAAGAAGAAAATAACTCCAAAACCTTAGAAGCTATGAAGCAAGAAAGCAAAAGTGTTGCTATCCAAAAGAAGAGAAAGAGGGGCTGAAAATAGCACTTTGCGGTGGCCGATGACAGAATTATTGAAGAAGGGAACAAAATATGTTTGGAACACGGCATGTGAAGAAGCGTTCCAAGCATTAGTGAAGCATCTCATAACAGCCCTGGTCTTAGCTCAACCTGATACAACTAAGCCCTTCGACGTGTATTGTGATGCGTCTGGCATCGGGCTCGGCTGCGTGTTGATGCAAGAAGGACGCGTGGTCGCATATGGCTCACGCCAACTTCGAAACCATGAGCAGCACTATCTGACTCATGATCTTGAGCTTGCTTCTGTGGTTTTGGCGTTGAAAATGTGGAGGCACTATCTCCTGGGGAATTTGGTGCATGTCTACATCGACCACAAGAGCTTGAAGTATATTTTCACCTAGAAGGAGCTGAATATGAGGCAAAGGAGGTGGTTAGAACTAATCAAAGATTATAAGATTGAGATTCATTACCACCCCAGCAAGACGAATGTGGTTGGCGACGCGCTGAGTCGGAAATCACATGTCCATAACCTCACCATTACACCATTACACCGGCGCTGAGGTACGGGAGGAAACCGACGCGAATTCCACAATGTTACCAAATCAACTAAATATAAGTTGTTAAGATTTAAAAACAGTTTGAATGGGACTCTTATTCAAAGTCCAATAAGACTAGGACTATTCTTCTCCCGATTATACAAAGAACCCAGAACCTTTGGCCGAAACCACAAACTTCTTTTCCAACTCCTGAGCTGACGACTTAGAGCCCAAGCCCCAACTCGCCGAATAAAACCTTCGGCGGAGTTCAGTCGAGGGAGATCGCCGGAAGATAGCCCCAACGATCTGTCTTGCTAGGAGAAGGACCCCGAGACTAAGAAGAACATAAGGTAGGTCTCCAATACCACCTTACAACATCGTCGTGTTTTCTTTACATCTATCATTTGAATTCCTTTCGAACATAAGCTTTTTCGTGGACAGATCTCGTGTTGATCGGTTCGATCTAGAGTCAAGGTCATCACCACGTCCACATTTGATCCGAATACCTTTGTTCATCGTAAAACCCATGCAAACCATGCAAGAACACGTAGAAACTGATCATAGTATAGCATGCATATGCATCATCGCATCTAGTTAAACTTTGTGCATGATATTGATTGTTGTAAATCTTGTATGTGCCTGATCGTGTATAGAAGGACAAGCTTAGGGAGCTACCTACGACGGACTACAACAACAAGATTTTGAGCAACCGGAACAGCCAGAACAAGGCAAGTGCCCCTTGACCATATTGATCCAATGTTTTGGGAAACTATTTTGTTTTGCGAAAAGGTGTGTATGCTGAGTCAAACATGATGGGAAACCCTTTTATAAGAGTTTACTAGTTTTTGTTAAACCACCCTTGTCGCCAGGGAAGTTTATGAGTCGCGTATGGTTTTTGCTTTTATGCTTCGCTGTGTCCACGGGATTACGGGAAGCGAGATAGATGTGTCTAGCTAACTGCACTCTTAAGAATGATGAGAAACTGATATTGTTAATGAACATGGATCGAAGGGAGATCTAGTCAAGCCTGGGTTTGTGAATGTGGTAGAATGAGATGGTGGTTTACTTGCTGTAGATCTAAGGACCGGTTCATGCGAGCACATGCCAGGATAACAGTGCCACTACAAGGCCAAGTATGGGTGCGGCTTAGCTGACTAATTAGGTAAGTTGCTAGATTGTTATGGACCGTGGAAGGCGCGAGGAATGGGAGTCGAGTGAGGACTGCCCTGGGAACTACATGGCACAAGAGGGGGCCAATGGGTGGGAGAATTGGAGATTCTAGCCTGCCGGTGAAACCTTAGTGAGTCCATACATCTAGTAGCCTCTTTGTAAAGGCTATTTTATGATCTCTTGGCCATACACCGACGGTTGTGAACTGGTATAATGGAGGTTCTGCGATCGCTGACAGGTGACGAAATCACAAACTTGTGGGTAAAGAGGTGCAAACTGTGCAGAATCTAAAACTATCATGATAGCCGAGCTTACGGTCACGAGCGCCTGGCCAACTTCCATGATTAGTTGGATGGTTATTTTGGGATGGTTTGGAAGATTTTGGTTATGGTTTGATTTTGGTTTGGTTCTCTGGAATATTGAGTCCGGGTAATAAGATTTGGTTGCATGACTGTTGAGTCATGGCAACGAGATGGGTCTCGGTGTGAGACGGAATTGTTTATGAGATGAAATGGTAGCGAATACGAGAGGGTATTCGTGAGATGGTAGCGAATACGAGAAGGTATTCGTGAGCGAGAATGAGGTTGATTAATGTCTAGTTGGGACATGGAAAGTGATGAACATAATGGAGGTATGATGGGTATTTTAATACATGTTGGGATTACGTTCACTTAAAGTTAAGTTGTTGTTTTATCATGGTTGTGATAAATAACTTTGTTTTCTGCAATGAGCTTTGTTTCCTGCCTTGTTGTGAGCTACATATCATATTTTCCCGCACTTGCTGAGTACATCATTGTACTCAAAGTTGCATTATTATTTCATCATCAGCAACAGGAGAAGATTACTATGAAGACCAATTGGAGCATTAGGCGTGTAATCTGTCCTCAACCTTGCCTGTGGGGAATGGAGTAGAGATGAAGCCGCTGCTACTGCTTAGATTGCTTCCGCACTAGTTAGAAGACTTCCGCTGCATAGAAATAAGACTTCCGCTGTTAGATTAAGACTTCCGCTGTGAGCATGAGTCCAAGACTCATGAGACGTCGTAATAAACTCTGTTATTCATGGTCATATATATTCTGAATTCAGTTTGTGGAACATATGTGTATGTGTGATGAACATCCTGGGCACACATATGCATCAGTTCTCGATTCTGCGGTTTTCCACAGAATTGAGGGCGTCACATATTGGTATCAGAGCAACGGGTTGACGGTAGGTTACACGCTTAGATAGAAGTCACAAATTGGTATGAGACACAGATTGGTGTCAACCTGCCATGGGTTGATCGTAGATCACACAATCGAGATAGATCACAGATTGGTAAGCTAAGCCACGCTGACCATAGGATGCAAGCCTAGGATGCATTGGCATTGGAACTACCTTGACATAGGATACAAGCTTAAAATAAGCCATAGTTGGATCACAGATTTGCATCACCCTAACCATATATGACCCCCATTGAATAAAGCCTTGAATAGGAGTTGTGTGAGCCTTGTGATGATTGTTGTGATTGTATGTTGAGTGTGAGTTGCGGGACGTCTCAAGCGTTGTCCGTACCCACACATAAGTAGAAAGGAGGTGTGAGATGCCTCGGCACTTGTTCACATCCTCATATGGGCTAATATATAGACCAATCCACCTTGGTTAGGGGGATCCATCTAATCTTCTAACCTCTATTCTATTTCATTCTCTCTCTCAATATGGTGAGAGGAAACACCGGCCGGCAAGGAAGGAACGTCCGTGGCAACCAACAGGATGGCCACAATGAAGTTCCTGTTAAACCCGGAGCTGGTGAGAACAACCTGGAACGGTTGATGGCCATGCAGAATCAACTTATGCAAACCATGATCCAAACTTTGGGTCAGTTGCATGCCAACAACAAAAACCCCGTTCCGGCACCACCGCCACCACCACCACCGCCGGCTCATAACAGACTGGGAGAGTTCATGAGGACTCGACCACCCACCTTTGCTCAAGCTAACGACCCCATGGAGGCCGACGACTGGTTGAAATCCATGGAGAAGAAGCTTGCCATAGTGCAGTGCAATGACTGAGAGAAGTTTCTTTTTGCGTCGCACCAACTCATTGGAGCTGCCGCTGACTGGTGGGGTGCCCTATGCAAAGCTCATGTCGACCCGGAGATGACCACTTGGACTGAGTTCAAGGAGAGTTTTCGCTCTCATTACATCCCTGCTGGTGTAATGATGCTCAAGAGACAGGAGTTCGAAGGTCTCCGCCAAGGACAGAGAAGCGTGAATGAGTATCTCAACAAGCTCACACAACTGTCCCGGTATGCCCCCGAAGATGTCAACTCAGACCAGGGGAAGCAATACCAGTTCATGAGAGGGTTGAACAATGAGATCCTGGTTCAGCTCCTCAACAATGACTACGCGAGCTTCCAGAAGCTGGTTGACAACGCTATAGTGGTTGAAAGCATGATCCGAGAGATAGAGCGAGAGTGCAAGAGGAAGATGCCATACCAGCCCCAAGGGAGCAACTTACGACCTCGGTACATGCCCCCAGCTGCACCACAGTGTGGATCGACCGCTCCTGCATACCGCCCTAGTCAGCCACCACAGCAACGACCCGTTGCACAAGCACCTTGTGTGCCCTTGCCTCCTGTGCCCCGACCCAACATGGGCACTCCTGTTCAAAACCCCTGCCCCAACGTACCTGCTGCCG
The DNA here is from genome assembly GCA_030760725.1 of Neostapfia colusana. Classification (NCBI taxonomy): domain Eukaryota; kingdom Viridiplantae; phylum Streptophyta; class Magnoliopsida; order Poales; family Poaceae; genus Neostapfia; species Neostapfia colusana. Next base: position 28,739,960 of record JASWHV010000011.1, read on the forward strand.
TTGGCAACAGGGCATGCTTTGCATGCGGGGAAACAGGACACTTCGCGAGCTAGTGCCCGAGGAGAGGTCCTGGACAGAAAGGCAACGTGCCCAAGCAGAACCCGCGACCGAACGGAGGAGACAATCAAGGAAACCGTGGACAGAAGTACTATGGTCGCGGTAACGTGAACCATGTCTCTACTGAGGAAGCACAGCAGGCTGAGGACGTTGTAATTGGTATGTTCCTTGCCAATTCCAATCCAGCCACCATTTTATTTGATTCTGGAGCATCACATTCCTTCATATCATCCAAGTATGTTGCCAAGCATAATCTACCCATATCACACTTAAAATGTGCTATGTTAGTTAATTCTCCCGGTGGAGAGATGAGATTGTATGTCCGAAAGTAAGCCTTAAAATAAGGGGGTAGACTTCCTTGCCAACCTCATTGTCTTGGATTCCCAAGGGCTTGACATAATACTCAGGATGGATTGGTTAAGAAAGCACAACGGAGTAATCCAATATGCTGAGAGGAGCGTGCAGTTGACAAACGAGCACAATATTCGTATCGAGTTTGAGTCAGCCCAACAAACCACCAAGAAGGCAATTTTGAACCACGTCGAAGGAGCAACATTGGACAACATTCCAGTGGTTCAAGAATTCTCAGACGTGTTTCCGGAAGAGCTTCCAGGTATGCCACCTGACCGGGACATTGAGTTTGCCATCGATTTGGTACCCGGAACTGAACCCATAGCAAAGAGACCCTATAGGATGCCCACCAATGAACTAGTGGAACTCAAGAAGCAAATTCAGGAGCAGTTGGAGAAGGGTTTTATACGTCCAAGCTCGTCACCATGGGGAGCCCCCGTGCTCTTCATAGACAAGAAGGATGGAACCCAAAGGATGTGCGTGGACTATAGGTCCCTCAACAAGGTGACAATCAAGAACAAATACCCTCTGCCCCATATAGAGGACCTATTCGACCAAATGAAAGGAGCCCGAGTGTTCTCCAAGATTGATCTTCGGTCAGGATACTTCCAGCTGAAGATTAAGCCCTCCGATATACCCAAGACTTCCTTTCGAACACGGTATGGTTCGTATGAATATACCGTCATGTCTTTTGGGTTAACAAATGCACCCGCATACTTCATGTACCTTATGAACAAGGTTTTCATGGAGTACTTGGATAAGTTCGTCGTGGTTTTCATCGACGACATTATGGTGTATTCAAAAAGTGAGGAGGAGCATGAAGAACATTTGAGATTGACCTTGCAGAAAATGCGCGAGCATCAATTGTATGCCAAGCTTAACAAGTGTCAATTTTGGCTAAAGGAGATATCGTTCCTAGGCCACATTATCTCCAAGGAAGGAGTATCGGTTGATCCCAGAAAAGTGGGGGATGTTCTGAAGTGGAACCAACCGTAAAACGTGAGGGATATTCGGAGTTTTCTTGGGATGGCTGGATACTATGGAAGGTTCATCAAGGACTTCTCTAAGATAGCAAAGCCTATGACGGAGTTGCTAACGAAGGGAAAAGCCTTCCAATGGATACCAGCATGCCAAGAAAGTTTTGAGGAGCTCAAGAAAAGGCTAACCACAGCGCCGGTTTTGGTATTGCCGGACGTGAGCAAGAGCTTCAACATATATTGTGACGCATCCACACAAAGGCTCGGATGTGTGCTCATGCAAGAAGGACAAGTGGTAGCCTATGCCTCACGACAATTAAAAAAGCATGAGCTTAATTATCCTACACATGACTTGGAGCTAGCAGCAGTAGTGCATGCATTGAAGATTTGGAGACATTATATCCTTGGTCATCGATGTGAGATCTACACGGATCATAAAAGCCTCAAGTACATATTCACGCAAACAGACTTGAATTTCAGGCAACGTCGATGGTTGGAACTCATCAAGGATTACGATGTTGGAATCAACTACCACCCTGGAAGGGCCAATATAGTAGCTGATGCATTGAGCCAGAAGGGAGCATGTCACCAACTCACGGTTCAGGAGCTACGACCCGAACTACGTAAGGAGTTCGAACGGTTACACCTCGGATTCTTGAACAAGATGGAAGTGATGGAGCTCCACTCTTCATTGGAGCAAGAGATAAGAGATGGCCAAGCAACAGATGAGGAGATCAAGGAAATCAAGGAAAGGATTCAACAAGGAATAGAGAAGGATTTCAAGGAAGATGAGAAGTGTACGCTTTGGCTATAAAAAAGGATTTGTGTGCCCAACGTGAAGCACATCCACGACATGATATTAAAAGAGGCACATGATTCACCATATTCCATACATCCCGGAAGTACCAAAATGTACAAGGACTTGAAGACTTGTTATTGGTGGGATGGTATGAAAAGGGACATAGCCGAATACGTTGCCCTATGCGACACATGCCAACAGGTGAAGGCCGAACATCAAAGACCTGCTGGATTGTTGCAACCCTTGAAGGTACCCGAGTGAAAGTGGGAGGACATCAGTATGGATTTCATTGTCGGATTGCCACGTACTCAGTCGGGTTATGACTCCATCTGGGTTATCATGGACCGATTGACGAAAACAGCCCATTTTTTCCCTGTAAGGGCCAAGTACAACGTTGCACAATTAGCCGAGTTGTACATGGAGCAGATCGTGTGCCGTCATGGAGTCCCGAGGAGGATAGTCTCAGATCGAGGTTCTCAATTTACCTCTATATTTTGGAGAAAGCTGCAGAAAGCTATGGGTACACGACTGGATTTTAGCTCCGCCTATCACCCACAAACAGATGGACAAACCGAAAGGGCAAACCAAATTTTGGAGGACATGTTGAGAGCTTGCGCCTTGAAACATGGGTGTAGTTGGGATAGGAGTTTACCGCACGCTGAATTCTCCTATAACAACAGCTATCAAGCTAGCTTGAAGATGTCGCCTTTCGAAGCATTGTACGGTAGACGGTGTAGAACACCGCTGTTTTGGAACAAGACCGGAGAGAACCAGGTGTTTGGACCCGAAGTGCTAGAAGAAGCTGAAAAGCAAGTCCAAACGATACGGGAGAACTTAAAAGCTGCTCAGTCACGACAGAAAGGCTACGCGGACAATAGGCGAAGGAAGTTGACTTTCGAAGTAGGAGACTTCGTATACCTTAAGGTATCACCTATCCGTGGCCAACAACGTTTCAACGTCAAAGGCAAGCTAGCGCCTCGCTACATCGGACCATTTCAGATTTTGGACAAGCGAGGAGAAGTAGCCTATCAACTAGAGCTCCCAACATACCTCTCCGACGTACATGACGTGTTTCATGTATCCCAGCTCAAGATGTGTTTGAGAGTACCAGAGGAGCAAGTACCAATGGAAGAGCTTGAACTTCAAGAGGACCTGACCTATGCGGAGCACTCCATCCGAATTTTGGACGTAAAGGAAAGGATCACGAGGAACAAAGTAATCCGATGGTGCAAGGTACAATGGAGCCATCACGCTGAAGCTGAAGCCACATGGGAGTGTGAAGAAGACATCAAGGCAGAATTCCCTCATCTATTTTCTACTAACAAATCTCGAGGGCGAGATTCAATTTAAGGGGGGTAGATTTGTGACACCCTCATTTTTTATTTCTGCATGTATTCATGTTTTATGTAGAACAACATTTTTAAAATAAGCTGAAATAGAGAAAATATCAAAAAAAAAAGATAGCCAAAAAGAGCCAAATCCAGTTCACAGAGAGCGCCGAAGACAACTCCCGCGGCCGCTGACACGTGGCATGTTCAGAGCTCATCCCTGCGAAGTGGGGAGAGGTCCGCCGCTAAACTAGCTACGTGGCAGGCTCAGGGATCATCCCCACAAAGGGGGAGAGGTCCGACCCCGTGGGACACGTGTTGCCCCCAGAGCTAGCCTCTGCGGAGGTGCGAGGCCAGCCCGCAGGACACGTGTCACCTTCGGAGCTAGTCACCGTGGAAATCAGAGGACCAGTCGCGCGGGATATGTGTCGATCTCGGAGCTCACCTCCGAGAGGTCCGGTTCTATTGGACACGTGTTGCCACCGGAGCTTATCTCCGGGAGGTCCGTCACTGTTGGACACATGTCAACCTCGGAGCTCGTCTCTGAGAAGAAAGGATGTCTGGCGCTATTTGGACACGTGGCACACCTGGAGCCTCCTCCGAAGAGAGGGGAGGTCCGGCACTGACACGTGGCATGCGTGGAGCCACCTCCGAATAAAGAGGAGGTCCCGACCGCCAGGATACGTGGCGCACGCGGAGCCCACATCTGAGAAAGAGGGAGGTCTCGCTCGCTTGACACGTGGCACAACCCGAGCTCGTCTTTGCGAAAAGGGGAGACCAGGCCCCCGATGGACAAGTGGAGCTTCCGGAGCTCATCACCGCGGAGGTAACGAGTTCTGGAGTGGTTTTTTCTTCTGTACGTGTGGGAATACCGGTACAGGAGGAAACCGACAGGACTTCCACAATTCTACCAAATCAACTAAAGATAAGTTGTTAAGATTTAAAAACAGTTTGAATGGCACTCTTATTCGAAGTCCAATTAGACTAGGACTCTTCTCCTCCCGATTATATATAGAACCCAGAACCTTTGGCCAAAACCACGAACTTCTTTTCCAACTCCTGAGCCGACGACTTAGAGCCGAAGCCCCAACTCGCCGAATAAAACCTTCGCCGGAGTTCAGTCTTGGGAGATCACCGAAATTGAGCCCCAACGATCTGTCTTGCTAGGAGAAGGACCCCAAGACTAATAAGAACATAAGGTAGGTCTCCAATACCACCTTCGATATCGTCGCGTTTTCTTTGCATCTATTCTTTGAATTCCTTTCGAACAGAAGCTTTTTCGTGGACAGATCTCGTGTTGATCGGTTCGATCTAGAGTCAAGATCATCACCGCGTCCACATTTGATCCGAATACCTCTGTTCATCATAAAACCCAGGCAAACTATGTAAGAACACGTAGAAACTGATCATAGGATAGCATGCATATGCATCATCGCATATAGTTAAAGTTTGTGCATGATATTGATTGCTGTAAATCTTGTATTGCGTGATTGTGTATAGAAGGACAAGCTCAGGGAGCTACCGACGACGGACTACAACAACAAGATTTTGAGCAACCAGAACAGCTAGAACAAGGCAAGTGCCCCTTGACCATATTGATCCTATGTTTTCGGAAACTATTTTGTTTTGCGAAAAGGTGTGTGTGCTGAGCCAAACATGATGGGAAACCCTTTTATAGGAGTTTACTAGTTTTGGTTAAACCACCCTTGTCGCTAGGGAAGTTTATGAGTCAGGTATGGTTTTTGCTTTTATGATTCGCTGAGTCTATGGGATTACGGGAAGCGAGATAGATGTGTCTAGCTAAGTGCTCTCGTAAGAATGATGAGAAACTGATGTTGTTAATGAACATGGATCGGAGGGAGATCTAGGCAAGCCTGGGTTTGTGAATGAGGTAGAAAGAGATGGTGGTTTACTTGCCATAGATCTAAGGACCGGTTCATGCGAGCACATGCCAGGATAATGTGTGGGGCCCGACCCTGATCGCAGGGCCGTGCCGCCTTGCCCGAGGAATCGCATTGGGTGGTGCCGTGTTATGCGGCACCCAACAGCACACACATAAGGAACACAGTATTACATAAATCAAAAGCGGAAGGTTACAATTATTCTTTGTAAATAATTTACACAAATTAGCTACAGCGGAAGTCTATAACCAGCTCACGTTGAATAACTATGAAGCATCGAGAAGAGGTCCAGCCTGCGGACTCTTCTCGCTAGCAACACGAAGACAAGGCAGCGGCTAGGTTCTCCAAGTGTGACATGACTTGGAAGTTTCCGAGTCTCACCGGACAACCCTCTTTATAGCGTCGAGGTTTACCTGCAAAACCACTTATATAGCAAGAGTGAGCACAAAGGCTCAGCAAGACTTAACCGTCTCTCCTAAGACATGAAACTCTAGATGAAAGTAACCTAAGACCTAAACCTGTCATTTGCGAAAAGACTCGCCTACGAGTTCATCCTTAACTTTCAAATTTTAGCCATATTAATAATGACCTTGTGATCAGCAACATTGGAACTCCCCAATCAAACAAGAAACGCTTCATTCCAATGTTACTTGCCCCAAGGTAGAAAATAACTTTGGTTAGCTCTATCTCTACTTCAAACATGGTTTTCATGCAACTTAACATCATCATAGCAGCAATTATACTTTTGCAAACTGTTTCCAGACAAGTTGATTAACTACGTCACAACATGGGAGCAAGCGGTACTCAATAACCGCGAGAGACGGTGATTCGAATCAAACACTACCCGGATAACTCGACACATACGCCCGCCTATGAAGACCCAATTCTGGCGTCCTTCATTACGTCGTATGTGGCAACCTTTCTAAGAACACTAGACTGTAGAACCGGTCGCGCCGTCTCGGGCTCATAGGTCTAACGAGACGATGTGGTATGCCTCTACAGTCCAGTGAACCTGGTACATCGGTTTCCTGGTTCCCATATATCAGTAAGCATCCGGTACACAACTCAATACTTGCTCTTGGACGCGGCATACGCATCGGTCCTTAACCGACACAGGCAGAGCTACTCGACCAAGACCTCGTCTTGTCGCAGCCTAACCCCTCTGCCCGGTCTCATCTTTAGAAATGTAAACTTTAGTTTGCTTCCTTCCCCAACCACACTTATGATATTCTGAACTATAGCTCGCGAGTAGTTTCCAACTACTCGTCTTCTACCGGATGCCCTAGTCTATTTAGCATGGCCTTATTCTACATCGATGACACAATTCTACCCTCGACCTTAGGGTTCATTTTTGGTTATGCAAGTGGGGTATAAAACATCCTTGACCTAATGCACATACAAAATGAGACCCATAGTAGTGAACAAAGTAAAAACTTTAGAAAACAACTTAAATGCAAACCGGGGCTTGCCTTGGTTTTGCAGGTGAATAAAGTCAGATGAAATGGGGTTAGTTGCTGATGCCTTGAAGTTCAACTTCTACCTTTCTTGTTCCTTGATCCAAGTTCACCTTCTCCTTCACTCTTCCACGTTTAAACACTACACGTTATGAACATGCATACATGTTTAATTATAAAACTTTTTGCTAACAAATGCTAAAGCCAAGTTTGAAACTGGAACTTTGTTTAAGAATTTAAAATGACACTGGGGTGGTGGTTTGGATGTGTGTCTAAGCATTATCCTCAAGTGAGATGTGAGGTTCATCACTTGGGTGGGGAGATCAACTAATGGTTGAATAGAACACTAATGATCCAGCGCTCCAATGGAGCTGGGAATTTTCTTGGGAGTTCCTTGTCACAAGAAAGTCCTCTGGACCAAAATTCAAAACATTTCACTAAGTGGATCACCCAGAACAATTCCCTAAGCATTTAAGCATAAAGGAATTAATTCTGATTAAACTTGCACTTTCATGCAAATCTAAGTGAACCGTAATTTCCTACATAGCTCAGAGAGTATGCCTAAATTTTCCTAGGATTTTTGGAGCTAAGGAATGGCTAGAACTGAATTTCCAAGTTTTGGGAATTCTCTGAAAATGTTTCTGTATTTATTTGAATACAGAAACTTGAAATTGGATTTATCCTAACTAAATCAACTCCAAATGAGCTGAAACTTTTACAGGAGTTTCCTAATATCCTGAAGAATATCCTGGCAAAATTTGGGGAATTTTGGAAGAACCAAACTCCCTCTAAAATTCTTTTGCTGAAAAGTTTTAAGAATTTTCCAGAATTTTCTATTGGTTTTCATGCAAATTGGGTTGCATATTTGGATAGAGCATTTCATCCTGAATCCAACCCAATTTGAATCACTAAATTTGGAGCTCTCTAGCAAAAGTTATGCAGATCCAAAGTTTGAACCAAATCTGGAATTCAAATTAATTCAGGAAAAGTTCAAACTCTGCCTGTGGGCCACAGGGCCACGTGTCGACCGCTGAAACACGAGCCACACAGGGCCACAGACCTTTTTCCCACGCCACCACACCGGATCCGGGGCCGCAGCGGATCGAAGATTTAAAATATCGCCGCTGACAGGTGGGACCGGCTGGTCGTCTTCAACCTCGGCCCGTCCCCTTTTTCCCGCGCTGCCCCCTCGCCGGAGACTCGTCGGAGCTCGCCGGAGTCGGCTTCCCGACCGTCTCCCGGCCTGCTACTCGCCGCCTGGGGGTTTTCAGCCACGAGGAATTCAACGGTGCGGTGCATTCGGGCTGCCGGCGACCGGAAACCGGTCGGCGACGTGCGCACACCTCGGTGAGGCTTCGGCACCGTGGCCCGAGCACACTAGCCCGCCAAAAGCTCGGGGAATTTGCTCTACAGCACCAGTGAAGTTCAGGCAAACTCGGTATGGTCTCAAACTGGCTAGGAAATGGCGGCAAACCGGTTGTCACCGTGCGCCCGGGCGTTCCCGCCATGACCGCCGACCGAAAAGCTCAAAATTAGCTGTAACCACGGTGTTTCTAGATAGGGTTGTGGAGGAAAAAGGTTCCCTATCCTCTCTAGCTCTGGTGTGCGCAAAATGAACAACTTTAACCGAGAATTAAGCGTTAATTTCAACAGTTCTTACCCGCGGGTAGGTTTTCCTCGTCCGAGGGAAAAACTTGAAATTCCCAAGCTACGTTGCACGGCTTTGGCTGAAACTCGGGGGAGAGCAGCGTGACGTCCCGGCGCGTCTCAAAGGGTGCTTGCTCGGCCGGGAAAAGCCTCGGTATGAGCTGTCCACGGTGACCCGAGTTGCCCTTTCGCCAGTGAGCGTTAGTACCTCATGTTGATTGTTGAATTGGGCGCCCCACGAGCCAGGAACGACGGGGCCGAGCTGTAGAGGATCTTGTGCACTCGATTGCGCTCCCTTTTTGTGTGGACAGCTCGAGCAGAAGAGGGCGCGAGCTGGTGGACAACCGAGGGAAACGGAGAGGTCGCCGGCGGTTGCTTTTCGGGCGCGGAAACAAAAGGAGGCCACGGTACGAGTGAGAGGCTTCGTGTTTGCTTCGGTGGGAGGGATAAGCGCCTGATGAACCGCCTCTGGCGCCCGCGCGTGGGGCGGGGGGCAGCTCGAGCAGGAGGTGGCGGTGGCTGCTGCCTCGGTGGCGCCGGGAGCTCGGTCTAACCCGAGAGCAAAGACTTATGTGCTAAGTTTTCCCTCCTCTTCTATGACAATTGGGCCCCACCAAGTTTCTTGCTCAAATATCTCCAAATTTTTGGCACACTGCACACTTCACTCATATGGATCTCAAATTCACAAGCCAATTGATATTTTTAAAAGTTGTGCCTCAGTTTCAAATTTGGATGAAATTCACAAATCCCTTTGATATTCATATCAAAGCACCTCCAAATTTGCTCCAAATTTGCCCCCTCTACAATTTGAACCTGGGGAGTTTGAATATACCCTCTGATCTATGAGTTGGTCATTGCAAATACAACTTTTTAAACATCAGTTTGCATTTTCCTTTTTGGAGATGGCCCTCCTCTTTTTGGAAGTGACCCTCTTAGTTCAAACTGAATTTAGAGTTTTATTGCACATGCCAACACATTCATGAGGAACACAAAAGTTTTTGTAAGTCCCATTTCTTGTATTCAAACTCAACTTTATTCATAGCTCAAGTTTTCTATTTACAAGTTTTGGGACTTTTACATAATGGTGCCACCACAAGGCCAAGTATGGGTGCGGCTTAGCTGACTAATTAGGTAAGTTACTAGATTGTTATGGACCGTGGAAGGCGCGGGGAATGGGAGTCGAGTGAGGACTGCCTTGGAAACTGCATGGCACAAGAGGGGGCCCGTGGATGGGAGAATTGGAGATTCTAGCCTGCCGGTGAAACCTTAGTGAGTCCATACATCTAGTAGCCCCTTTGTAAAGGCTATTTTTTGATCTCTTGGCCATACACCGACGGTTGTGTACTGGTATAATGGAGGTTCTGCAGTCACCGACGGGTGACGAAATCACAAACTTATGGGTAAAGAGGTGCAAACTCTGCAGAGTCTAAAACTATCATGATAGCCGAGCTTACGGTCACGAGCGCCTGGCCAGCTTCCATGATTAGTTGGATGGTTATTTTGGGATGGTTTGGAAGCTTTTGGTTATGGTTTGATTTTGGTTTGGTTTTCGGGACTGTTGAGTCCGGGTGATAAGATTTGGTTGCATGACTGTTGAGTCATGGCAACGAGATGGGTCTCGGTGTGAGACGGAATTGTTTATGAGATGAAATGGTAGCGAATACGAGAGGGTATTCGTGAGATGGTAGCGAATACGAGAAGGTATTCGTGAGCGAGAATGAGGTTGATTAATGTCTGGTTGGGACATGGAAAGTGATGAACATAATGGAGGTATGATTGGTATTTTAATACATGTTGGGATTACGTTCATTTAAAGTTAAGTTTCTGTTTTATCATGGTTTATAAATAACTTCGCTTTCTGCAATGAGCTTTTTTTCCTGCCTTGTTGTGAACTACATATCAAATTTTCCCACACTTGCTGAGTACATCATTGTACTCAAACTTGCATTATTATTTCATCATCAGCAACAGGAGAAGATTACTATGAAGACCAATTGGAGCATTAGGCATGTAATCTGTCCTCAACCTTGCCTGTGGGGAATGGAGTAGAGATGGAGCCGCTGTTACAGCTTAGATTGCTTCCGCACTAGTTAGAAGACTTCCGCTGCATAGAAATAAGACTTGCGTTGTTAGATTAAGACTTCCGCTGTGAGCATGAGTCCAATACCCATGAGACATTGTAATAAACTCTGTTATTCGTGGTTATATATATTCTGAATCCAATTTGTGGAACATATGTGTATGTGTGATGAACATCCTGGGCACACATATGCATCAGTTCTCGGTTCATTGGTTTTCCACAGAATTGAGGGCGTCACACATGGCGTCTCAGCACGGGTGAGTTTCTATTACGTCGCTGCCTCTTCTTTTGTAATCTCGGGACGAGATTCTTTTAAGGGGGGAGGTATGTAAAAGCCCGAGAAAGGGACTTGCAAAAGTGTTCATTTCATCACCTCACAACATCACAACTCTTGTGATGGATATCTCATAAACACTTGTGAAGAGCAAGTAACCACCATCAAAAAGGTGATTAGAGGGGAAATGTAACACCCCAAATTTTTAGTCAAAACTCAAATTTTGATTTAGAACCATAAACCATGTTCAGAGGGGAATTTAGAAATTTTTGGACGTGTTGCATGTTTTGCAAAAATTCAAATTCAAACTGGAATTCAAATTAGACTCAAAACAGAAAAGAAATGGAAAAAGAAAAAGGAAAACCGGAAAAAAACTGGCCAGTGGGCCGAAACCCCAGCCGGCCCAGCAAACCCCCGCGCAGCCCGCCCCCGCGCGCGCCGCGCTGCCCCTCGCTGACGGGTGGGACCCGCCTGTCATCCCTAACCCCGCGACCCCGGACTTCTCCCCCGCGCGCGCGATCGCAACCGATCGGGAAACCGCGTCTCACAGCCGAATTCTGGACCCTGAGGACTCTAACTCGATCACAACAGAACCACCGCCCTCCCCCGGCTATAAAAACAACCGATCCGATCAGTTTTTCTCACGCGATCGCCGATTTTCACTCCGGTGAGCACCGAGACTTCGCCGGTGAATTCTGGCCGATCTAAGCTCGGAAACTCTGATCTAACTCGTTGGTCTTGATCCACCGCCTCCGGGGAACTTTGTAGGTGCAGAAAACCCGAAGACTTACGGTGCAAATCCAGCTCCGACGAGCTTCGCCGTGGTTTTGCCTCGGACCTCGCTGCCGAGCACTTTCCAGGACCCCCGAGCTCGAGAAAACCCCCGAGGTGAGATCCCTGACCTCCCCTCTCCCGATCTAGGCCATAAGATCTCAGTTCTAGGCAGAATTCTCGAGGATCCGAAAGTTTCCGGCGAGATCGCCGCTTCCCGCCGCCGTGCGCCGCCGGCAGCGCCGCCCGCGCTCGATCAGAGCGACGTGGCCGCTTGTGCGCCGTTTATTTTAAATCGCACGGTAGACTTTAAAACCCTGCGTACCGGTTCGATGTTATAATCTCAGCCGTCGGTTTAAAATCAGACGGTCCACGTCAGCCCCGCGTTATAAAGACTGGAATTCTTACGTGCTACCCCCTGGGGTTCTCTGGAATTGAGAGCTAGCCCCGGAAACTTCAGATCTAGCCCCTGGAACTCCAGAAAATCATGTAAATTCATTTAAAAATCAGTTTTAGCCCTAGACTTAATAGAAATTAAGAAAAACACCTCTGAAAAGTGTAGCTAGACCCCTGGAGATTATGAAAATAATATTATATACCCTGTAATGGGGTGAATTCATTATTTTAGCCCTGTTTAGTATTTAATTTAGAAAATTGAATATGTAACTAGTGTTTAAATATTAAAAAGGGGGACAAACCTAATTGTCAAAATTATTAAAAACTTTCTCAGTACTTAGAAAACTTTGGAGTGAGATAAAAATATATTTTTGGGGCTGAAATAAATCTGTTTCATATATTATTCACATTTAATAGTATAGGGACACATTCTTAAGTAAAGAATAGTTAAAGAAAAATAGGAAAAATAATTATGAAATAGTATACATCAGAAGCCAAGGTCCAAAATATGATCTTAAATTATTTAGGACCAGAACCTAATCTGTTTAGGGAGTGTGTATTACTAATTTAATAATAAAATGCACAATTATGCATAAGAATATAAATCTGAAAATATAGAAACTAGTAAATGATAAATGGAGTTTCTAAAGTACAAAGAATTCAGTTTAGGGTTGATAGAAATTATGAAGGCACATATGGAGAAGAAAAATACTCTTCATACATACTTGGTAGTTTAATATATAAGGAATTTATTTAAAACTGAAACACACATATATACATATATATATATATATATATATAGTATGTGAGTATAAATATGAACACCAAAGTAGGAATCATACACATGTAAATAAAAGTGTGTGCAAGCCCCAAATCAACACACATAGAGTATCCACAACACATAAAATGGTAAAGAAAATTTCATAAATGTGAATGTGTGGTTTGTATGAAGTAGAAGTGTGAACTATGTCTTATGATTGTTGTTTTCCTTTTGCTATGTGTGATGGTATGAAGTAGAACCTGTTCAAGAGCAAGCTATCAGTTTCCAAGATCAGGACTACCCATTTCAAGAGCAGCAAGAAGGAGGCAAGTGTCCTTGACCACTTTGATCCTATGCTAGGATGTGTAGATAGAATTATTTGCATTGTCAAATGAAATATGAAACCCATGCTAGGAAAGTTTCCCTAGAATTGCATTACCTTGTTTCCTTGTAGCTTGGGTTGGGATTTATTTTGTCATGTCATTTATTTACATGCATATTCTTAGCCATGCTTAGAATGGGATATTTGGGATATGAGATCATCAGTTTATATTACCATACTCTTGAATGAGATATTGTGAGTTATGTAGAGGTAGGGATCAAGGCAAGTTGGATGTTTTGGTTGTGTGCTGGGTGCACGAGACTCGGGTTTGTGTTTAGTACTTGCCTGGATCCTAAGGACCGGTTCATGGAGCATGTAACCCGGCTTTACAGTGCCAACCACATGCTGAGATGGGGCAGCTTGGCCAATTAATTAGGTGTATCCCCGGCGTAGTACGGGTGTGTTGGATGGTGCGGGGAGTAGGGTGTCAGCTGGACTACCATATGAACCGCAAGGCTCAAGAGGGGGCCACTGCAGCGGGGTTGGAGCCTCTTGTATGCTGTTAGGGGTGAAACCTCAGTGGGCCCACGCTCGTCGGGAATCCCTTTGTAAAGGCTTCGTAGTGATCTCTTGGCCACACACCTGGGAAGTGTGAATGTGGATCGTAGCCACTGGCATAATGGAGGTTCTTTTAGTCCACCCGGCAACGGGGGATGAAATCACTACTTGTGGGTACAGTGGTACAAACTCTGCAGAGTCAAAACTGTCTTGACAGCCGTGCTCACGGTTAAGAGCGGCCTGGACTTATTCATGATTAGAGGAGTGAAGGTTTTTGGGAGTTGTGGATGTTAAGCGGGGAGCTTAACATTGGAAATGATGTTATGGTTATTTGGTTATGATGATGGGATGGGAGATTGGGACCATTTCACCTGTGTAGTAATGTAGGTGCTTAATAAGCTAAGGTGATAGGTATTAATTGCGTAGTGCTTTAACCATGAGTTCAACCTCTCCTTGTTCTAGCCATGCATGATATAATTTTCCCACACTTGCTGAGTACCATTGGTACTCAACCTTGCATATTTGTTGGTTTATATTGCTGCTCAGGTCAAGATAATGAGGTGGTGTATAATGACCAAGACTTTGGACCCGATGAAGGTTTTTAGGTTCATGAAGACCCCGGGCAACGCCTGTGATGGAGCCCTAAAGAATAATATTCCGCTGCTAGTTTATTTACTTGTGATGAACTTATTATTGTCCATCGAGACATTTACTATGTAAAGACTTACTTATATTCGACACCTGGCTTGTAATAAATGATGCTTCACTATTTGTCATCACATGTATGAGAAAATGATCCTGGCATACATGTGATATTCACTTGGTTGTTTCTTCGGAAAAACCGGGTGTGACAGAGGTGGTATCAGAGCCAAGGTTGCCCGTAGGAACGTGGACCTAGGTAGAAATGGACGTATTTAAGGGCCCTATTTTCTTAAAAACTATTTTCCAAGGTGTGGGTGAAAAAGTGTTAGCAAAAGAGTCATTTCCTTCATCTTACCCCAACTTTCATTCAAAAATAGGATTTTTGTTTGAAATCTTATCTAACCTAATTTTAAATTCTTTTGTTTTAGATGGTTCGCATGATTCGCACCGCTCGTAAATCCACGGGAGGGAGAGTTCCCGTAGTTGCCCTTGCTGAAAGAGAGGAGGGTCGTCCAGTGACGTACCTTTCCTACGGATTGGCGGTGGGAGATTTGTTGCGCCGTCTTCGACGTATGCTCGAAGCCGCCGGCAATACGGGCAAGCTCATCATCCACTATAACTCCACCAGGACCATCCGTGAGAAGAGGGAAGAATGGAGTTCGGAGATGAGGATTATACATGAAAATCAGCTGCTTAAGATCCACCACTCTCCAGCTTGTCGAGCAACACAAGTTGACGCGGAGAGAGATGTCACTTGGGAGGCCATCACCTGCCAGAGCCACATCTATCGTCGCCACTTGGACAAAACTGAGTACATGTATGTTCTCCAACGTGAGAGTGGTACCACGGAGTACAAGTACCCACCGGTGCAGCAAGGGACTTCCCATGAGCACATGGACTTGTGCTTGGAGGATGCTGCTATGCTCAGCACTCGACTGCAGGAGTGTCAACAAGAGCTTCAGGATGTCCGAGATACCCTGAAGGAGACAGAGGCATTGCTGCGAGCTTGCTTAAAGGCGAGAGAAAGAGGAGATGGGAATGAACTGTGTGTCACCATAAGTGATCCATGGACCCCTGACTCCCCGGATCGCCGAGCGATCAGGCGTCGTCGCACTTCTCCACCAGCAGCCTCCCCCCCAAAGCAGAGTCAGAAGGTAGCCGAAATGAGGAGGAAGATCCCGAGGAGCCAGCTCAAGAGGATGAGTAGTGTAGAGTCTTTCCCCTAGCTAGCAAGAGGTCGAGTAGTCGAGTCGTTACGTAGTTAATGGTGTGATAATGCTTGGTGTGTGACGTGAGTTGTGGAAGCCATGAGCAAGTGTCCACAGCCTCGTCTTCAGATTGTTTTGCTTTGGTGTGTGAACCCACAGGAAATAATAGTGCATTTATTGGGTGTGAGATATAAAACCCTCGTAAGATTTTAACAAAACTTCAACACTTCAGAGTACAAACAAGTGAAAGTAGTAAGATGATACTAAATGCTTTCAAATTAACATTTGTTGATTCTACCAGATGGCCGGAAGAGGAAAAGGACGTGCTGCCAACCCCGCCAACAACAATGATGAGGCATGCAACTCTCATCTTTCTGGAGGCCAGAACCGGGGTGGTCGCCGTGAAGAAGTTGATCCTCTCCACCAAATGCTGGAGAATCAAAATCAGCTCATCCAGAACTTGACTCAAGTAGTGGCCAACTTGCATCAAGTTCCACCTCCACAAGCTGCACCACGCCAACCAAGGTTGAGTGAGTTTCTAGGAACTCAACCTCCAAAGTTTGCAAGTGCTGCTGAACCCCTGGAGGCAGATGATTGGCTGAAGACCATTGAAAGTAAGATGAGGATCATACAATGCCAAGGGTATGAGAGGGTGCTGTTTGCCTCTCATCAATTGCAAGGACCTGCTGCTGATTGGTGGACCGCCTACGTGGCCGCCCATCATGACCCGGAGAGCATCACTTGGGAAGAGTTCAAGCGTAGCTTCCGCAACCATTACATCCCAAGAGGTGAACTCAAAAACAAGAGGAAAGAGTTTTTGGGACTGCAGCAGGGAAACATGACGGTGAGGGAATACCTCACTAAATTCACTCAACTATCCCGTTATGCTCCACGAGACATAGAGACAGATGAGCAGAAACAAGATTGTTTCGTGGAAGGACTTACCGCAGAAATGCAGTGTGCAATGTCCTCCAATGAGTATGAAAGTTTTCAAAAGATGGTGGACAGAGCGTTTGTGGTGGAAAGAAAGCTAAGGCCCTGGAAAATGAGAATAAGAGGAAGGCTGCGTGGTCACATCAAGCCTCAGGGAGCAACACCCGCCCACGTATGATGCAGCAACCTACGGGGCAGACGAGCCGTGCTGCGGTACCCTATTCAGCACCAAGAGGGTACAACCCAAACTACAGGCCTCCCGCAGCACCAGCACAGCCGCAACGTCAGTTTGTGCAGCAGCCTCGCCCCGCATATCCACCTCGACCAGCAGTGCAAGGACCCCCAAACCAACCCCAAGACAACAAGGGCCAAGCATCTAAGATTGGGGTGCAATGTTTCAGCTGTGGTGAAGTGGGGCACTACGCCCATAAGTGTCCAAAGAAGAAGCCCACGCAGCCACAGCAGCAGAACGTAATGAGAGGACGGGTGAACCACGTCACTATGGAGGAAGCACAAGAGGCACCCGACGTGGTAGTTGGTAAGTTTCCTGCCAATTTACACCTTGCAACTCTGCTGTTTGATTCTGGTGCTACCCATTCGTTCATTGCTCAAGGGTTTGTTAAGAAGCATGACCTAGCAACCACACAAATGAACCATATGCTAGCGGTAAACTCTCCAGGTGGAGAAATAAGGACAAGACAAGTGTGTCCCAAAGTGAACCTAGACATTAATGGGGTAGTATTTACCGCTAACCTCATAGTGATCGATTCACAAGGGATAGATATTATTTTGGGTATGGATTGGTTGACCAAACATAAAGGAATCATCCATTGTTCGACCAGAAAGGTGGAACTAACTCACCCTAGTGGCGCAAGAGTAAAGTTCATAACGATACACGAGCCTAGGAGAGACATTAAATTAAATCAAGTGGAGGTGAAAGTTGAGGAAATCAGGACTATCAAGGAATATCCAGATGTTTTTCCGGAGGAGTTGCCAGGAATGCCTCCCGACCGTGACGTGGAATTCGCAATCGAGCTAGTACCGGGAACAGCCCCGATATACAAGAGACCTTATCGAATGGACTCCAAGCAGCTAGAAGAGCTCAAGGATCATTTGAGGGAATTGATGGAAAAAGGGTATGTTCGCCCTAGTTCCTCACCATGGGGAGCTCCGGTAATATTTGTGCCTAAGAAAGATGGAACTCAAAGGTTATGCGTGGATTACCGTGCCTTGAATGAGGTGACCATCAAGAACAAGTATCCATTACCCCGCATTGAAGACTTGTTTGATCAGTTGAGGGGAGCTTGCGTGTTCTCGAAAATTGATCTCAGGTCGGGATACCACCAACTCAAGATAAGGCAATCTGATATTCCCAAGACAGCTTTCGTATCTCGGTACGGACTGTATGAATACACTGTCATGCCTTTCGGGCTAACCAATGCCCCGGCATATTTCATGTACCTCATGAACAAGGTATTCATGGAATATCTGGACAAATTTGTGGTGGTTTTCATAGATGATATTCTCGTCTTCTCCAAAGATGAAGAAGAACATGAGAAACATCTAAGGTTGGTGTTACAGAGGCTGAGAGAACACCAACTATATGCTAAGTTGAGCAAGTGTGAGTTTTGGCTGAAGAGAGTTCCCTTTTTAGGACATATAATCTCGGAGGGAGGAATCTCCGTAGATCCCGCCAAAATCGAAGATATCCAGAAGTGGAAAACCCCTGAAAATGTCGGGGAAGTTCGAAGCTTTTTGGGATTGGCTGGATACTATCGACGGTTTATTGAGGGATTCTCCAAGATCTCGAGACCTCTCACCAAACTGTTGGAAAAGGGAATCACATTCACCTGGACGCCACAGTGCGATACGAGCTTTCAGGAGCTAAAGAAGAGATTGACAACAGCCCCAGTGTTGGTTATGCCAGATATGCAGAAGAATTTCACAGTGTACTGCGATGCCTCTGGAAACGGGTTGGGATGTGTTCTCATGCAAGAAGGACATGTCGTGGCATATGCATCCCGGCAGCTTCGGAAGCACGAGAAGAACTATCCTACACATGACCTAGAACTAGCTGCAGTGGTACACGCGTTGAAAATTTGGCGGCACTATTTGATGGGGAAGAGGACAGAGATATATACGGATCATAAGAGTTTGAAGTACATATTCACACAGCCTGATCTCAACCTCAGACAAAGGAGATGGTTAGAGCTAATCAATGACTTTGATGTGGGCATCAACTATCATCCCGGGAAAGCAAACGTCGTGGCCGATGCTTTGAGTCGGAAAGTGCAGGTCAATAAGTTGAGCTTGAAGGACATGCCTGCAGAATTGAAGGACGAGGTTATAAGGCTCAATCTATGTCTAGTAAATAGTGGTGAAGCCATCGCCATGGAAGTGGACTCCACACTCGAGCAAGACATACGCGAGGGCCAAAAGAATGATGAGAAGATACAAGAGATCAGACAGCTTATCAAGGAAAATAAAGCTCCTGGTTTTAGAGAGGATGAACAGGGAACGGTGTGGCACGGGAAAAGGATCTGTGTGCCAGAAGTAAAGGAGATCCGTGAATTAATTTTGAAGGAAGCTCACGATTCTGACTATTCCATTCATCCTGGGAGTACGAAGATGTACCAGGACCTCAAAGGCAGGTATTGGTGGTATGGCATGAAGCGAGATGTCGCGGAACATGTTGCCCTATGTGACACATGTCAGTTGGTGAAAGCGGAACATCAACGACCCGCGGGATTATTGCAACCACTCAAAGTGCCTGAATGGAAGTGGGAAGAAATCAGCATGGATTTTGTCGTGGGATTGCCTAGGACCCAATCCGGGTATGATTCAATATGGGTCATTATTGATCGGCTAACCAAGGTAGCTCATTTCATTCCAGTGAAAGAAAGCTACAGCGGATCCAAATTGGCAGAATTGTACATGTCAAGGATTGTGTGTTACCATGGAGTGCCAAAGAAGATAGTGTCGGACCGAGGGACACAGTTCACCTCGAGGTTTTGGCAGAAGTTGCATGAAACCATGGGAACCCATCTGAATTTCAGCTCTGCCTATCATCCCCAAACGGACGGGCAGACGGAGAGAACCAATCAGATCCTTGAAGATATGTTAAGGGCATGTGCACTCAAAAACAATAGGAGTTGGGACAAGAACCTACCGTATGCGGAGTTTTCCTATAACAACAGTTATCAAGCTAGTATGAAGATGTCACCGTTTGAAGCTTTGTATGGAAGGAAGTGCAGAACTCCCCTATTTTGGAACCAAACAGGAGAAAGTAAGGTGTTTGGTCCAGAAGTGCTACAAGAAGCCGAGGCAAAGGTGAGAGAGATTCGCAACAACTTGAGGATAGCACAGACACGCCAAAAGAGTTATGCTGATGTACGAAGAAGAGAGCTCGTTTTCAACGTGGGAGATTATGTTTATCTCAAGGTGTCCCCTATCAGAGGACTTCGTCGGTTCAAGGTGAAAGGGAAGTTGTCACCTCGATACATCGGACCCTTTCAAGTTTTGGAAAAAAAAGGCGAAGTGGCGTACCAACTAGAGTTGCCGGTTCATCTGTCGGACGTGCACGATGTGTTCCATGTGTCGCAACTCAAGAAATGTCTGAGGACGCCTGAGGAGGTGTTACCCATGAATGAAGTGGATGTAGCTGAGGATTTGTCTTATGCCGAGCAACCATACAAGATTTTGGAGACGATGGAACGCCTCACCAGAAATAAGAGAATCAGGATGTGCAAGGTGCAGTGGAAGCATCACTTAGAAGAGGAAGCCACCTGGGAACGGGAAGATGAGCTCAAGGCACAATTTCCGGAATTGTTTTCTTAGAAACACCAATCTCGAGGACGAGATTTCTTTTAAGGGGGGTAGAGCTGTAACACCCCAAATTTTTAGTCAAAACTCAAATTTTGATTTAGAACCATAAACCATGTTCAGAGGGGAATTTAGAAATTTTTGGACGTGTTGCATGTTTTGCAAAAATTCAAATTCAAACTGGAATTCAAATTAGACTCAAAACAGAAAAGAAATGGAAAAAGAAAAAGGAAAACCGGAAAAAAACTGGCCAGTGGGCCGAAACCCCAGCCGGCCCAGCAAACCCCCGCGCAGCCCGCCCCCGCGCGCGCCGCGCTGCCCCTCGCTGACGGGTGGGACCCGCCTGTCATCCCTAACCCCGCGACCCCGGACTTCTCCCCCGCGCGCGCGATCGCAACCGATCGGGAAACCGAGTCTCACAGCCGAATTCTGGACCCTGAGGACTCTAACTCGATCACAACAGAACCACCGCCCTCCCCCGGCTATAAAAACAACCGATCCGATCAGTTTTTCTCACGCGATCGCCGATTTTCACTCCGGTGAGCACCGAGACTTCGCCAGTGAATTCTGGCCGATCTAAGCTCGGAAACTCTGATCTAACTCGTTGGTCTTGATCCACCGCCTCCGGGGAACTTTGTAGGTGCAGAAAACCCGAAGACTTACGGTGCAAATCCAGCTCCGACGAGCTTCGCCGTGGTTTTGCCTCGGACCTCGCTGCCGAGCACTTTCCAGGACCCCCGAGCTCGAGAAAACCCCCGAGGTGAGATCCCTGACCTCCCCTCTACCGATCTAGGCCATAAGATCTCAGTTCTAGGCAGAATTCTCGAGGATCCGAAAGTTTCCGGCGAGATCGCCGCTTCCCGCCGCCGTGCGCCGCCGGCAGCGCCGCCCGCGCTCGATCAGAGCGACGTGGCCGCTTGTGCGCCGTTTATTTTAAATCGCACGGTAGACTTTAAAACCCTGCGTACCGGTTCGATGTTATAATCTCAGCCGTCGGTTTAAAATCAGACGGTCCACGTCAGCCCCGCGTTATAAAGACTGGAATTCTTACGTGCTACCCCCTGGGGTTCTCTGGAATTGAGAGCTAGCCCCGGAAACTTCAGATCTAGCCCCTGGAACTCCAGAAAATCATGTAAATTCATTTAAAAATCAGTTTTAGCCCTAGACTTAATAGAAATTAAGAAAAACACCTCTGAAAAGTGTAGCTAGACCCCTGGAGATTATGAAAATAATATTATATACCCTGTAATGGGGTGAATTCATTATTTTAGCCCTGTTTAGTATTTAATTTAGAAAATTGAATATGTAACTAGTGTTTAAATATTAAAAAGGGGGACAAACCTAATTGTCAAAATTATTAGAAACTTTCTCAGTACTTAGAAAACTTTGGAGTGAGATAAAAATATATTTTTGGGGCTGAAATAAATCTGTTTCATATATTATTCACATTTAATAGTATAGGGACACATTCTTAAGTAAAGAATAGTTAAAGAAAAATAGGAAAAATAATTATGAAATAGTATACATCAGAAGCCAAGGTCCAAAATATGATCTTAAATTATTTAGGACCAGAACCTAATCTGTTTAGGGAGTGTGTATTACTAATTTAATAATAAAATGCACAATTATGCATAAGAATATAAATCTGAAAATATAGAAACTAGTAAATGATAAATGGAGTTTCTAAAGTACAAAGAATTCAGTTTAGGGTTGATAGAAATTATGAAGGCACATATGGAGAAGAAAAATACTCTTCATACATACTTGGTAGTTTAATATATAAGGAATTTATTTAAAACTGAAACACACATATATATATATATATATATATATATATATATATATAGTATGTGAGTATAAATATGAACACCAAAGTAGGAATCATACACATGTAAATAAAAGTGTGTGCAAGCCCCAAATCAACACACATAGAGTATCCACAACACATAAAATGGTAAAGAAAATTTCATAAATGTGAATGTGTGGTTTGTATGAAGTAGAAGTGTGAACTATGTCTTATGATTGTTGTTTTCCTTTTGCTATGTGTGATGGTATGAAGTAGAACCTGTTCAAGAGCAAGCTATCAGTTTCCAAGATCAGGACTACCCATTTCAAGAGCAGCAAGAAGGAGGCAAGTGTCCTTGACCACTTTGATCCTATGCTAGGATGTGTAGATAGAATTATTTGCATTGTCAAATGAAATATGAAACCCATGCTAGGAAAGTTTCCCTAGAATTGCATTACCTTGTTTCCTTGTAGCTTGGGTTGGGATTTATTTTGTCATGTCATTTATTTACATGCATATGCTTAGCCATGCTTAGAATGGGATATTTGGGATATGAGATCATCAGTTTATATTACCATACTCTTGAATGAGATATTGTGAGTTATGTAGAGGTAGGGATCAAGGCAAGTTGGATGTTTTGGTTGTGTGCTGGGTGCACGAGACTCGGGTTTGTGTT
The DNA here is from genome assembly GCA_030760725.1 of Neostapfia colusana. NCBI lineage: Eukaryota > Viridiplantae > Streptophyta > Magnoliopsida > Poales > Poaceae > Neostapfia > Neostapfia colusana. The sequence goes on from JASWHV010000011.1 coordinate 28,762,702, forward strand.
TAGTACTTGCCTGGATCCTAAGGACCGGTTCATGGAGCATGTAACCCTGCTTTACAGTGCCAACCACATGCTGAGATGGGGCAGCTTGGCCAATTAATTAGGTGTATCCCCGGCGTAGTATGGGTGTGTTGGATGGTGCGGGGAGTAGGGTGTCAGCTGGACTACCATATGAACCGCAAGGCTCAAGAGGGGGCCACTGCAGCGGGGTTGGAGCCTCTTGTATGCTGTTAGGGGTGAAACCTCAGTGGGCCCACGCTCGTCGGGAATCCCTTTGTAAAGGCTTCGTAGTGATCTCTTGGCCACACACCTGGGAAGTGTGAATGTGGATCGTAGCCACTGGCATAATGGAGGTTCTTTTAGTCCACCCGGCAACGGGGGATGAAATCACTACTTGTGGGTACAGTGGTACAAACTCTGCAGAGTCAAAACTGTCTTGACAGCCGTGCTCACGGTTAAGAGCGGCCTGGACTTATTCATGATTAGAGGAGTGAAGGTTTTTGGGAGTTGTGGATGTTAAGCGGGGAGCTTAACATTGGAAATGATGTTATGGTTATTTGGTTATGATGATGGGATGGGAGATTGGGACCATTTCACCTGTGTAGTAATGTAGGTGCTTAATAAGCTAAGGTGATAGGTATTAATTGCGTAGTGCTTTAACCATGAGTTCAACCTCTCCTTGTTCTAGCCATGCATGATATAATTTTCCCACACTTGCTGAGTACCATTGGTACTCAACCTTGCATATTTGTTGGTTTATATTGCTGCTCAGGTCAAGATAATGAGGTGGTGTATAATGACCAAGACTTTGGACCCGATGAAGGTTTTTAGGTTCATGAAGACCCCGGGCAACGCCTGTGATGGAGCCCTAAAGAATAATATTCCGCTGCTAGTTTATTTACTTGTGATGAACTTATTATTGTCCATCGAGACATTTACTATGTAAAGACTTACTTATATTCGACACCTGGCTTGTAATAAATGATGCTTCACTATTTGTCATCACATGTATGAGAAAATGATCCTGGCATACATGTGATATTCACTTGGTTGTTTCTTCGGAAAAACCGGGTGTGACAGAGGTGGTATCAGAGCCAAGGTTGCCCGTAGGAACGTGGACCTAGGTAGAAATGGACGTATTTAAGGGCCCTATTTTCTTAAAAACTATTTTCCAAGGTGTGGGTGAAAAAGTGTTAGCAAAAGAGTCATTTCCTTCATCTTACCCCAACTTTCATTCAAAAATAGGATTTTTGTTTGAAATCTTATCTAACCTAATTTTAAATTCTTTTGTTTTAGATGGTTCGCATGATTCGCACCGCTCGTAAATCCACGGGAGGGAGAGTTCCCGTAGTTGCCCTTGCTGAAAGAGAGGAGGGTCGTCCAGTGACGTACCTTTCCTACGGATTGGCGGTGGGAGATTTGTTGCGCCGTCTTCGACGTATGCTCGAAGCCGCCGGCAATACGGGCAAGCTCATCATCCACTATAACTCCACCAGGACCATCCGTGAGAAGAGGGAAGAATGGAGTTCGGAGATGAGGATTATACATGAAAATCAGCTGCTTAAGATCCACCACTCTCCAGCTTGTCGAGCAACACAAGTTGACACGGAGAGAGATGTCACTTGGGAGGCCATCACCTGCCAGAGCCACATCTATCGTCGCCACTTGGACAAAACTGAGTACATGTATGTTCTCCAACGTGAGAGTGGTACCACGGAGTACAAGTACCCACCGGTGCAGCAAGGGACTTCCCATGAGCACATGGACTTGTGCTTGGAGGATGCTGCTATGCTCAGCACTCGACTGCAGGAGTGTCAACAAGAGCTTCAGGATGTCCGAGATACCCTGAAGGAGACAGAGGCATTGCTGCGAGCTTGCTTAAAGGCGAGAGAAAGAGGAGATGGGAATGAACTGTGTGTCACCATAAGTGATCCATGGACCCCTGACTCCCCGGATCGCCGAGCGATCAGGCGTCGTCGCACTTCTCCACCAGCAGCCTCCCCCCCCAAAGCAGAGTCAGAAGGTAGCCGAAATGAGGAGGAAGATCCCGAGGAGCCAGCTCAAGAGGATGAGTAGTGTAGAGTCTTTCCCCTAGCTAGCAAGAGGTCGAGTAGTCGAGTCGTTACGTAGTTAATGGTGTGATAATGCTTGGTGTGTGACGTGAGTTGTGGAAGCCATGAGCAAGTGTCCACAGCCTCGTCTTCAGATTGTTTTGCTTTGGTGTGTGAACCCACAGGAAATAATAGTGCATTTATTGGGTGTGAGATATAAAACCCTCGTAAGATTTTAACAAAACTTCAACACTTCAGAGTACAAACAAGTGAAAGTAGTAAGATGATACTAAATGCTTTCAAATTAACATTTGTTGATTCTACCAGATGGCCGGAAGAGGAAAAGGACGTGCTGCCAACCCCGCCAACAACAATGATGAGGCATGCAACTCTCATCTTTCTGGAGGCCAGAACCGGGGTGGTCGCCGTGAAGAAGTTGATCCTCTCCACCAAATGCTGGAGAATCAAAATCAGCTCATCCAGAACTTGACTCAAGTAGTGGCCAACTTGCATCAAGTTCCACCTCCACAAGCTGCACCACGCCAACCAAGGTTGAGTGAGTTTCTAGGAACTCAACCTCCAAAGTTTGCAAGTGCTGCTGAACCCCTGGAGGCAGATGATTGGCTGAAGACCATTGAAAGTAAGATGAGGATCATACAATGCCAAGGGTATGAGAGGGTGCTGTTTGCCTCTCATCAATTGCAAGGACCTGCTGCTGATTGGTGGACCGCCTACGTGGCCGCCCATCATGACCCGGAGAGCATCACTTGGGAAGAGTTCAAGCGTAGCTTCCGCAACCATTACATCCCAAGAGGTGAACTCAAAAACAAGAGGAAAGAGTTTTTGGGACTGCAGCAGGGAAACATGACGGTGAGGGAATACCTCACTAAATTCACTCAACTATCCCGTTATGCTCCACGAGACATAGAGACAGATGAGCAGAAACAAGATTGTTTCGTGGAAGGACTTACCGCAGAAATGCAGTGTGCAATGTCCTCCAATGAGTATGAAAGCTTTCAAAAGATGGTGGACAGAGCGTTTGTGGTGGAAAGAAAGCTAAAGGCCCTGGAAAATGAGAATAAGAGGAAGGCTGGGTGGTCACATCAAGCCTCAGGGAGCAACACCCGCCCACGTATGATGCAGCAACCTACGGGGCAGACGAGCCGTGCTGCGGTACCCTATTCAGCACCAAGAGGGTACAACCCAAACTACAGGCCTCCCGCAGCACCAGCACAGCCGCAACGTCAGTTTGTGCAGCAGCCTCGCCCCGCATATCCACCTCGACCAGCAGTGCAAGGACCCCCAAACCAACCCCAAGACAACAAGGGCCAAGCATCTAAGATTGGGGTGCAATGTTTCAGCTGTGGTGAAGTGGGGCACTACGCCCATAAGTGTCCAAAGAAGAAGCCCACGCAGCCACAGCAGCAGAACGTAATGAGAGGACGGGTGAACCACGTCACTATGGAGGAAGCACAAGAGGCACCCGACGTGGTAGTTGGTAAGTTTCCTGCCAATTTACACCTTGCAACTCTGCTGTTTGATTCTGGTGCTACCCATTCGTTCATTGCTCAAGGGTTTGTTAAGAAGCATGACCTAGCAACCACACAAATGAACCATATGCTAGCGGTAAACTCTCCAGGTGGAGAAATAAGGACAAGACAAGTGTGTCCCAAAGTGAACCTAGACATTAATGGGGTAGTATTTACCGCTAACCTCATAGTGATCGATTCACAAGGGATAGATATTATTTTGGGTATGGATTGGTTGACCAAACATAAAGGAATCATCCATTGTTCGACCAGAACGGTGGAACTAACTCACCCTAGTGGCGCAAGAGTAAAGTTCATAACGATACACGAGCCTAGGAGAGACATTAAATTAAATCAAGTGGAGGTGAAAGTTGAGGAAATCAGGACTATCAAGGAATATCCAGATGTTTTTCCGGAGGAGTTGCCAGGAATGCCTCCCGACCGTGACGTGGAATTCGCAATCGAGCTAGTACCGGGAACAGCCCCGATATACAAGAGACCTTATCGAATGGACTCCAAGCAGCTAGAAGAGCTCAAGGATCATTTGAGGGAATTGATGGAAAAAGGGTATGTTCGCCCTAGTTCCTCACCATGGGGAGCTCCGGTAATATTTGTGCCTAAGAAAGATGGAACTCAAAGGTTATGCGTGGATTACCGTGCCTTGAATGAGGTGACCATCAAGAACAAGTATCCATTACCCCGCATTGAAGACTTGTTTGATCAGTTGAGGGGAGCTTGCGTGTTCTCGAAAATTGATCTCAGGTCGGGATACCACCAACTCAAGATAAGGCAATCTGATATTCCCAAGACAGCTTTCGTATCTCGGTACGGACTGTATGAATACACTGTCATGCCTTTCGGGCTAACCAATGCCCCGGCATATTTCATGTACCTCATGAACAAGGTATTCATGGAATATCTGGACAAATTTGTGGTGGTTTTCATAGATGATATTCTCGTCTTCTCCAAAGATGAAGAAGAACATGAGAAACATCTAAGGTTGGTGTTACAGAGGCTGAGAGAACACCAACTATATGCTAAGTTGAGCAAGTGTGAGTTTTGGCTGAAGAGAGTTCCCTTTTTAGGACATATAATCTCGGAGGGAGGAATCTCCGTAGATCCCGCCAAAATCGAAGATATCCAGAAGTGGAAAACCCCTGAAAATGTCGGGGAAGTTCGAAGCTTTTTGGGATTGGCTGGATACTATCGACGGTTTATTGAGGGATTCTCCAAGATCTCGAGACCTCTCACCAAACTGTTGGAAAAGGGAATCACATTCACCTGGACGCCACAGTGCGATACGAGCTTTCAGGAGCTAAAGAAGAGATTGACAACAGCCCCAGTGTTGGTTATGCCAGATATGCAGAAGAATTTCACAGTGTACTGCGATGCCTCTGGAAACGGGTTGGGATATGTTCTCATGCAAGAAGGACATGTCGTGGCATATGCATCCCGGCAGCTTCGGAAGCACGAGAAGAACTATCCTACACATGACCTAGAACTAGCTGCAGTGGTACACGCGTTGAAAATTTGGCGGCACTATTTGATGGGGAAGAGGACAAAGATATATACGGATCATAAGAGTTTGAAGTACATATTCACACAGCCTGATCTCAACCTCAGACAAAGGAGATGGTTAGAGCTAATCAATGACTTTGATGTGGGCATCAACTATCATCCCGGGAAAGCAAACGTCGTGGCCGATGCTTTGAGTCGGAAAGTGCAGGTCAATAAGTTGAGCTTGAAGGACATGCCTGCAGAATTGAAGGACGAGGTTATAAGGCTCAATCTATGTCTAGTAAATAGTGGTGAAGCCATCGCCATGGAAGTGGACTCCACACTCGAGCAAGACATACGCGAGGGCCAAAAGAATGATGAGAAGATACAAGAGATCAGACAGCTTATCAAGGAAAATAAAGCTCCTGGTTTTAGAGAGGATGAACAGGGAACGGTGTGGCACGGGAAAAGGATCTGTGTGCCAGAAGTAAAGGAGATCCGTGAATTAATTTTGATGGAAGCTCACGATTCTGACTATTCCATTCATCCTGGGAGTACGAAGATGTACCAGGACCTCAAAGGCAGGTATTGGTGGTATGGCATGAAGCGAGATGTCGCGGAACATGTTGCCCTATGTGACACATGTCAGTTGGTGAAAGCGGAACATCAACGACCCGCGGTATTATTGCAACCACTCAAAGTGCCTGAATGGAAGTGGGAAGAAATCAGCATGGATTTTGTCGTGGGATTGCCTAGGACCCAATCCGGGTATGATTCAATATGGGTCATTATTGATCGGCTAACCAAGGTAGCTCATTTCATTCCAGTGAAAGAAAGCTACAGCGGATCCAAATTGGCAGAATTGTACATGTCAAGGATTGTGTGTTACCATGGAGTGCCAAAGAAGATAGTGTCGGACCGAGGGACACAGTTCACCTCGAGGTTTTGGCAGAAGTTGCATGAAACCATGGGAACCCATCTGAATTTCAGCTCTGCCTATCATCCCCAAACGGACGGGCAGACGGAGAGAACCAATCAGATCCTTGAAGATATGTTAAGGGCATGTGCACTCAAAAACAATAGGAGTTGGGACAAGAACCTACCGTATGCGGAGTTTTCCTATAACAACAGTTATCAAGCTAGTATGAAGATGTCACCGTTTGAAGCTTTGTATGGAAGGAAGTGCAGAACTCCCCTATTTTGGAACCAAACAGGAGAAAGTAAGGTGTTTGGTCCAGAAGTGCTACAAGAAGCCGAGGCAAAGGTGAGAGAGATTCGCAACAACTTGAGGATAGCACAGACACGCCAAAAGAGTTATGCTGATGTACGAAGAAGAGAGCTCGTTTTCAACGTGGGAGACTATGTTTATCTCAAGGTGTCCCCTATCAGAGGACTTCGTCGGTTCAAGGTGAAAGGGAAGTTGTCACCTCGATACATCGGACCCTTTCAAGTTTTGGAAAAAAAAAGGCGAAGTGGCGTACCAACTAGAGTTGCCGGTTCATCTGTCGGACGTGCACGATGTGTTCCATGTGTCGCAACTCAAGAAATGTCTGAGGACGCCTGAGGAGGTGTTACCCATGAATGAAGTGGATGTAGCTGAGGATTTGTCTTATGCCGAGCAACCATACAAGATTTTGGAGACGATGGAACGCCTCACCAGAAATAAGAGAATCAGGATGTGCAAGGTGCAGTGGAAGCATCACTTAGAAGAGGAAGCCACCTGGGAACGGGAAGATGAGCTCAAGGCACAATTTCCGGAATTGTTTTCTTAGAAACACCAATCTCGAGGACGAGATTTCTTTTAAGGGGGGTAGAGCTGTAACACCCCAAATTTTTAGTCAAAACTCAAATTTTGATTTAGAACCATAAACCATGTTCAGAGGGGAATTTAGAAATTTTTGGACGTGTTGCATGTTTTGCAAAAATTCAAATTCAAACTGGAATTCAAATTAGACTCAAAACAGAAAAGAAATGGAAAAAGAAAAAGGAAAACCGGAAAAAAACTGGCCAGTGGGCCGAAACCCCAGCCGGCCCAGCAAACCCCCGCGCAGCCCGCCCCCGCGCGCGCCGCGCTGCCCCTCGCTGACGGGTGGGACCCGCCTGTCATCCCTAACCCCGCGACCCCGGACTTCTCCCCCGCGCGCGCGATCGCAACCGATCGGGAAACCGCGTCTCACAGCCGAATTCTGGACCCTGAGGACTCTAACTCGATCACAACAGAACCACCGCCCTCCCCCGGCTATAAAAACAACCGATCCGATCAGTTTTTCTCACGCGATCGCCGATTTTCACTCCGGTGAGCACCGAGACTTCGCCGGTGAATTCTGGCCGATCTAAGCTCGGAAACTCTGATCTAACTCGTTGGTCTTGATCCACCGCCTCCGGGGAACTTTGTAGGTGCAGAAAACCCGAAGACTTACGGTGCAAATCCAGCTCCGACGAGCTTCGCCGTGGTTTTGCCTCGGACCTCGCTGCCGAGCACTTTCCAGGACCCCCGAGCTCGAGAAAACCCCCGAGGTGAGATCCCTGACCTCCCCTCTACCGATCTAGGCCATAAGATCTCAGTTCTAGGCAGAATTCTCGAGGATCCGAAAGTTTCCGGCGAGATCGCCGCTTCCCGCCGCCGTGCGCCGCCGGCAGCGCCGCCCGCGCTCGATCAGAGCGACGTGGCCGCTTGTGCGCCGTTTATTTTAAATCGCACGGTAGACTTTAAAACCCTGCGTACCGGTTCGATGTTATAATCTCAGCCGTCGGTTTAAAATCAGACGGTCCACGTCAGCCCCGCGTTATAAAGACTGGAATTCTTACGTGCTACCCCCTGGGGTTCTCTGGAATTGAGAGCTAGCCCCGGAAACTTCAGATCTAGCCCCTGGAACTCCAGAAAATCATGTAAATTCATTTAAAAATCAGTTTTAGCCCTAGACTTAATAGAAATTAAGAAAAACACCTCTGAAAAGTGTAGCTAGACCCCTGGAGATTATGAAAATAATATTATATACCCTGTAATGGGGTGAATTCATTATTTTAGCCCTGTTTAGTATTTAATTTAGAAAATTGAATATGTAACTAGTGTTTAAATATTAAAAAGGGGGACAAACCTAATTGTCAAAATTATTAAAAACTTTCTCAGTACTTAGAAAACTTTGGAGTGAGATAAAAATATATTTTTGGGGCTGAAATAAATCTGTTTCATATATTATTCACATTTAATAGTATAGGGACACATTCTTAAGTAAAGAATAGTTAAAGAAAAATAGGAAAAATAATTATGAAATAGTATACATCAGAAGCCAAGGTCCAAAATATGATCTTAAATTATTTAGGACCAGAACCTAATCTGTTTAGGGAGTGTGTATTACTAATTTAATAATAAAATGCACAATTATGCATAAGAATATAAATCTGAAAATATAGAAACTAGTAAATGATAAATGGAGTTTCTAAAGTACAAAGAATTCAGTTTAGGGTTGATAGAAATTATGAAGGCACATATGGAGAAGAAAAATACTCTTCATACATACTTGGTAGTTTAATATATAAGGAATTTATTTAAAACTGAAACACACATATATACATATATATATATATATATATAGTATGTGAGTATAAATATGAACACCAAAGTAGGAATCATACACATGTAAATAAAAGTGTGTGCAAGCCCCAAATCAACACACATAGAGTATCCACAACACATAAAATGGTAAAGAAAATTTCATAAATGTGAATGTGTGGTTTGTATGAAGTAGAAGTGTGAACTATGTCTTATGATTGTTGTTTTCCTTTTGCTATGTGTGATGGTATGAAGTAGAACCTGTTCAAGAGCAAGCTATCAGTTTCCAAGATCAGGACTACCCATTTCAAGAGCAGCAAGAAGGAGGCAAGTGTCCTTGACCACTTTGATCCTATGCTAGGATGTGTAGATAGAATTATTTGCATTGTCAAATGAAATATGAAACCCATGCTAGGAAAGTTTCCCTAGAATTGCATTACCTTGTTTCCTTGTAGCTTGGGTTGGGATTTATTTTGTCATGTCATTTATTTACATGCATATGCTTAGCCATGCTTAGAATGGGATATTTGGGATATGAGATCATCAGTTTATATTACCATACTCTTGAATGAGATATTGTGAGTTATGTAGAGGTAGGGATCAAGGCAAGTTGGATGTTTTGGTTGTGTGCTGGGTGCACGAGACTCGGGTTTGTGTTTAGTACTTGCCTGGATCCTAAGGACCGGTTCATGGAGCATGTAACCCTGCTTTACAGTGCCAACCACATGCTGAGATGGGGCAGCTTGGCCAATTAATTAGGTGTATCCCCGGCGTAGTATGGGTGTGTTGGATGGTGCGGGGAGTAGGGTGTCAGCTGGACTACCATATGAACCGCAAGGCTCAAGAGGGGGCCACTGCAGCGGGGTTGGAGCCTCTTGTATGCTGTTAGGGGTGAAACCTCAGTGGGCCCACGCTCGTCGGGAATCCCTTTGTAAAGGCTTCGTAGTGATCTCTTGGCCACACACCTGGGAAGTGTGAATGTGGATCGTAGCCACTGGCATAATGGAGGTTCTTTTAGTCCACCCGGCAACGGGGGATGAAATCACTACTTGTGGGTACAGTGGTACAAACTCTGCAGAGTCAAAACTGTCTTGACAGCCGTGCTCACGGTTAAGAGCGGCCTGGACTTATTCATGATTAGAGGAGTGAAGGTTTTTGGGAGTTGTGGATGTTAAGCGGGGAGCTTAACATTGGAAATGATGTTATGGTTATTTGGTTATGATGATGGGATGGGAGATTGGGACCATTTCACCTGTGTAGTAATGTAGGTGCTTAATAAGCTAAGGTGATAGGTATTAATTGCGTAGTGCTTTAACCATGAGTTCAACCTCTCCTTGTTCTAGCCATGCATGATATAATTTTCCCACACTTGCTGAGTACCATTGGTACTCAACCTTGCATATTTGTTGGTTTATATTGCTGCTCAGGTCAAGATAATGAGGTGGTGTATAATGACCAAGACTTTGGACCCGATGAAGGTTTTTAGGTTCATGAAGACCCCGGGCAACGCCTGTGATGGAGCCCTAAAGAATAATATTCCGCTGCTAGTTTATTTACTTGTGATGAACTTATTATTGTCCATCGAGACATTTACTATGTAAAGACTTACTTATATTCGACACCTGGCTTGTAATAAATGATGCTTCACTATTTGTCATCACATGTATGAGAAAATGATCCTGGCATACATGTGATATTCACTTGGTTGTTTCTTCGGAAAAACCGGGTGTGACAGGAAATCCCTAACATACAAAAAAGTAGGATTTCTACACATAAGCATGAAAGGTTGAGCTCACCCCTAGACCTTATATATTCTTGGGAAGGCTCAGGCCAAATTTCATGCAAATCCAATACTTTTTGAGGCACTTTTGGAGACAATTCAAAAAGGGGCCAATTTGAATGCAAATTCAAATTTCAGCTACTTTCAATTGAATTCAAGAGTTGCCTTCATATTCAAACTCAGCACATTTTTCTGAGTTAGTCCACCAATTTTCATCTCCATTGGAGCTCATCTTGTTGGGAGCCAAATTTGCACTAATTCAAAACTGAATTTGAATTTCAAATTCAAATGGCCAGTAAATTTAGCCAAACCAGTTTCAAACTTAGGAAATCAAATTCAAACAATGACTTGGAGGCTAAGTCTCTCATTCAATTGAGAGTAGCTGGGATATTTACAGTGGAAATTGGAAAAAGCAGTAGGGGGGAGAGATGGGGCCCACAGGTCAGACGGAGAGCTAATTCACAACCGAGCGTTCTCTGTTTTCTTACTGAAGTGATCGCACGCAGCGCGCCACCAAGGCGATTCCCGAATGCCACCTCCTGAGAAGCTCAAGGCGCGGTAGGCGTCGGCGTTATCGGCAAAACGTGATATTTCCCACCACAGAAACCGACTCGCCATGCTGCTCTGGCCGTTCTCGAGCTCCTCGACGAAGAAACACCGCCGCACGCTCGACAACTTTTGGTTCTCCGGTGTCCGCTCGTCTCCAAGGTTAGCACAGTTCTCTGAGCTTACCCAGAGCTTCGCCGAAGCCTCCTCGACGTGATCGACGCAACAACCCGGCGCCACACCCACGGTAAACCGACCATGAGCTCCCTGTTTACCTTCAGCGCCGTGTAGAGCCGCCGCTACCAAAAGCTCATCATCCGGCCACTAGGTTTGATCCCACGCCGAGTTGAGCATGCCAAAAGGTTTGCCTAGGAGTACACTTTCTGTTCGACAAACCAGGCCGCATGCCATAGAGTGCGCTTGCCGGAATTTCAGTTCTTGCCGAGAGCATGTGATATAGCCCGTGTTCGGTTAATTGGAAAATTCAGGCTAACCGGTCAAGCAATCGACAACCAGCTATAAACGTCCGTGCGAATCCATACGGTCAAGAATCACGGGAAACCAGCAAGAAACCACCGAGTTCCGTGGGTTTTTCGTTCGTCGCCGGGTTTAGACCTAGGTCGCACGGTGAAGTCCAGTTTGCCATAACTTTGAGCAAGATCAGAGACTGGGTCGTTGCTCCATAGGTCGTGGCGTTGCTGTAGGAGCCAACAGAGGGGACTGTGAGGCATGACAGTGCCATACCGACATCGCCGAACTCATCCCGTGGACTGTCGCCATCGCGCAACCGATTCCCGGTGATCACCGGCTGGCGACAGGGTCAGCAACGGGTTCCCCGAGCAATTCCTGGCGGGGGCGGCCAATTTGGTCGAGTTACGGTCACGGGAACAGCCTTCCGGCGAGTACTCCGGCGAAGGGGGCGGCGGGGAGCCGCGGGAGCGTGAGGTAGACGAAGCTCCGCGGGCCCCACGTGTCAGCCTGTGCTAAAACTGCAACGGATCGGCTGTGGAACTGGGATTTCGTGTGACTACGCGGGAGACTCTGCGGACCCCGGTGTGGTTTGGCTGCGGTGCTGACACGTAGCCCAGGGACCCCACCAGCCGGTTTAAACTTTATTTGAATTTTCAGATTTGGTTCAAACTTCAAATGCATATAACTTCTGCTAGGAAGCTCCAAATTCAGTGAACCAAATTTTGCGTAACTCGGATTTTTTAGTACCTTCCAGCAACACAAATTTCAGCTCATGAAACTTAATAGCTTTCCAGAATTAATTCCATAAAGTTTAAACTGTTGGGAATTTTATCTGGAGAATTACTTTATGAAAAATTCTGAAATTTGGCTGAGAGGTTCATTGGAAAATCCTTGAGTCACAGTAAAATTTTCAGACCCATCAAGATTTATTTAAACCCCAAAGGTTTGATTAAGTGAACTTCCCTGAGAAAATAGAAAAATGTACAGAAACATTTTTCAGATTTCCTCAAATCTTGTTTAGGGCATAACTTCATCTAGAATACTTCAAATGACATGAAACCAATTCCATTAGAACCATCTCAAATTCTAGTTTCCAGAAAGTAATGGTTTAAGCCATGAAAATCCCTGGAATTCCTTAGAGGCTCTAATATTGACCAAATAGTCTTTTATTTGTACAAAGCACAAATGAACTTTGTTTCAAATGAAACTTAGTCAAGACTCTGGTTAGGACCCTACCAAGCCACCATAAAAATTTCAGAGACAAAAGCGAGGGCTAGCTAGAGTTATGGTAATTACTTATTAAGTTCTAAACATTGCATTTAAATTGGCATATAGTATATCGTTTGCGTGTAGTCGCTGAAGGCGAGGAAACTCCGGAAGTGCTCGACTTCCTTTTTCCAGACGAAGCCCTAACCACTGATCAGCAGCAACAAGGCAAGCCCCGGTTTGCATTAAACCATTTTTCAAAGTTATGCTTTATGAATACTTAGTATGTGGTATGAATCTGCATTAGGTGTAGGATGGATGAAACCCAAGTGCATAACCAGATGTTTCCACAAGAGTTAGGGTAGTGTCTAAGACCTCGAGTAGACAGGCTATGCTTAATGATTCATAGGACTTTGGTACAAGTCGAGTAGCTGGAATCTACTCGCGAGTTTAGGCTTTGGGACACACGGGATTGGTTCGAGTGATGTGAGATCACTTTAGTAATTAAAATGAGACTAGGCAGGGGCTAGGGCGCAGCAAGAGGAAGTCTTGTGTGCGCAGCCCTGTCCGTGTCGATTGAGGACCGATCTGTGTGCAGCCCACGCTGATCAAGTTTGAACGTACCGAAGGCATATCGGATATATGGGCCCCGGTAAACTGATGTATCCTAAACCTCCGGGCTTCGAGGCATAACGCACCGATTTATAGGTGTAGGTTGAGGGCAGCAAGGTGGAAATCTGCTAACGGGCATAGAGAGATGCTCCATGTAGGGAACCTCCTGCCCGTTTCGGTGCGACCGGTTCGAGGTTTGGGCTGTTGGATGAAAGGTTGTCCCGTACGACATCGAGTGAGCGTGCTGTGCAGCTCCACGGGTGGGCGTACGTGACGTGCTCTTCGGGTATCCCTGCAGGTGTATATCGAGTCGATTCACCGTCCCTCACGGGGAAGAGTACCACTTGGTCACTGAGTCATGACGTAGGTTAATATATGAATGAAATGTGATGATTCAATATTGCTTTTATGATAAAATTGTATTGCTACTTGTGTGCCACCAAATATTTCTTACTAAATTTCAGATTCATTAACTGGTAACTTGTGGCTAAAAGATGAACCAAGGATGAACTTGTAGGCATGTCCGTTTGCTGAAATTTTACCGTCCCATGTTCGTTGTACCCTACATGTAGAGTTTCATGCCTAGGTGAGTCGGTTAAGTCTTGTTGAGCCATCGTGCTCATGGTTGCTGCTTAAGTGTTTTTCAGGTGAAGAGTATCCCATGGACTCGGGTTACGAGTCCACTGGCGAGGGCTACCCTCCGTCGGGGACCACAGCTGAGTGGGAGCCGTACACGCCGCGCTGAGCTGGAGGAGTGCAGCTAGTGTGGGTTTCCCTAGGGCTGGGCAACCGACTTTTGCTAGATAGATGGGCGTGAGTTGTAATATAAACACTAGTTGTAACTGAAGCATTGTACTACTTTGTACATTTCAGTTGGTTTTCTATGTAATACAACATTGTTCTTATGATGTGTGCTGTCGGGTGTCGCATCGTGCGGCACCACGCTCTGCGATCCTGGATGAGCGGATTCCGGTCCGCCACAATTCTCAAGTTCACCTCATGCTCATAAATATTCATAACAATCTCATATTCATATAACCGAAACCAAACTCATTGTTATGACTCAAAACAGTCTCAAAACCAATCCCAATGGCCATACCATAACCATACCGAATAACCATGTAAAAGCCCAATAATGGACTTGCAAAAGTGTTCAGTTCATTTCATCACCTCACAACACCACAGCTAATTTGGTGGATAGCTCATGAACACTTGTGAAGAGCAAGTAAACACCATCAAGAGGGTGATTAGGGGGAAAGCCATAACTTCAAAAAAATAGAAGTCATACACATAAACATGAGAGGTCGAGTTTACCCCTAGACCTTAAATATTCTTGGGAAAGCTCAGGCCAAATTTCATGCAAATCCAAGCCTTTTTGAGGCACTTTTGGAGACATTTGAAAAAGGGTCTAATTTGAATGCAAATTCAAATTGCAGCCACTTTCATAAATTGGATTCAAAAGTTTACTGCATATTCAAAGTCAGCACATTTTACTGAGTTAGTACTCCAATTTTCATCGTCATTGGAGTTCATGTTGTCAGGAGCTAATTTGAGCAAATTCAAACCGAATTTGAATTTCAGCCTCACATATGCTCAAATTCTTTCAAACCCAATATCAATTTAGATCATTCAAATTCAGAGACCCAAAAATGTTGTTTGATCAAATTACCAGGGACAAGGGGGTCACATTATTTAAGAGCAGTAGGAATTTAAGTTTCGAGGACAATTTGGAGCTGTGGGACCCCTCTGCCAGCCACACAAAACTCTAAACCGACTGAACCACGGGTGTTCTCTGCGATCACGCACTCAGTGGGAGCGCGCGCCAAGACTTCACGTCAAAGTTGAATGAGCAGCGCCGGCTAGCTCCTGGTTCGACGGGGAAACATGGTACACCAGGTGTTGCGTCCTCCATGCCTCCGGGTTGGCTATATAAGGGGTCGAGTCGGCTGGCGATCATCCTTTTCACGTGCACCCGAGACCTACCACGCACCAGCTCGAACATCGCCGCCGGGGAACAGCCAAACCCGAGGTTCTCTGCCCTTGACGTCCATAGAAAAGCTGAGCACTAGCTTGTCCTCGAGCTCACCGCGCGAACCATTTCAAGGTTCGACCTTCGTGGGCAGAGAATTTCCCAGTTTAGGATTGGGAGCTCATTTTGGGAACCGATTAGGTTTAGGAGAAATTCAGGAGGATCGTCGTGTGGGAGGGGGCAAACATAGCTTAGAAATGGCACCTAGAGGTTCTTGAGCCCCTCCTCAATCAAAAACCGCAAAGAAACCACCGCCGGAACCCTAGGTTCACTGAGGAACAGCTCGGCGGAAGAGGGGGTCACCGGTGAGGTCCGGTTTGCCGGCTGTTTAGGTCCCAAACAAGATCATGCCGAGCCTCCCGAGGCTTCCCTGGACGTGGTGACGCGATTAGCGCGCGAGGGGAATGGTCGGAAGGACGGGAACGCGTTGCCGAAGTTGCACAGGGGCATAGCGCTCGTCGCCGGCGAGCTACAGCGGTTAGCCGGTGGTGGCATGGTGTCCAGCCTGTTCAGCATCCAAAGTTACGTAGGGGCGGCGAGTTTCACCGTCGCCGGCGAGCTAGGTCGCCGGGAATGCCGACCTTGCCGGAGCTCCGGCGGCTCGGAGCGGCAGCGTCGCGAGGTTGATGAAGGGCGTGGGTCCCACGTGTCAGCTGCTGAGCTAAAGTGCGCACGGTTAGTTTAATTTAAACGGGCCGGCCCCGCTGTCAGTCACGGGTTAAGCGCGGGAGGCGATTTTCTTTAGAAAAATAATTCAGGGATCAGCCCAAACTTTAGAAATTCATAATTTAGGTTAGAAGTGTCCAAATTCAGTGAACTAAATTTTGTTGGATTCATCTTTTTTAATACTAACCAGCAAGACAAGTTTCAGCTTATGAAACTTATTCTTTTTCTAGAATTAATTCCCTAAAGTTTAAACTGTTGGGAATGTTATCTGCGGAATTCCTTTATGGAAAATTCTGAAATTTGGCTGGGATGTTCATTTGAAAATACTTGAGTCACAGTAAAAATTTCAGATCCATCCAAGTTCATTTGGTGCTCTTTATGGTGTGATTAAGTGAACTTCCCTGAGAAAATGGAAAAATGTACAGAAACAATTTTCAGATTTTCTCAAATCTTGTTTAGGGCATAACTTCAGCTAGGATTCTTCAAATGACATGAAACCAATTCCATTAGAACCATCTCAAACTCTAGTTTCCAGAAACTAATGGTTGGAGCCATGAAAATCCCTGGAAATACTTAGAGGCTCTACTAATGACCAAATAGGCTTTTATTTGTACAGAGCTCAAGTGAAACTTTGTTTCAAATGAAACTTGGTCAATCCTCTGGTTAGGACCCTACCAAGCCATCATAGAAATTTAGGAGCCAAAGGGGAGGGCTAGCTAGAGTTATGGTATTTACATATTCAGTTCCAAACATTGCATTTAAATTGACATATAGTATATTGCTTACGTGTAGTCACTGAAAGCGAGGAAACCCCGGAAGTGCTGGAATTCCTCCTTCCGGACAAAGCCCTAACCACTGACCTGCAGCAACAAGACAAGCCCCGGTTTGCATTAACAAATTTTACAAAGTTTTGCTTTATGTATACTTAGCATGAGGTATGTATGTGCATTAGGTGTAGGGTGGATGAAACCCCAAATGCATAACCAGATTTTTCCTACAAGAGTGAGGGTAGTGTCTAAGTCCTCGAGTAGTCAGGCTATGCTTAATTTTTATAGAACTTCGGTACAAGTCGAGTAGTTGGAAGATACTCGCAAGGATAGGTGTTGGGACACACGGGATTGGTTCGAGTGATGTGAGATCACTTTAGTAAGAAAATGAGACTAGGCAGGGGCTAGGGCGCAACAAGAGGAAGTCTTTGAACATACCGAAGGCATATCGGATATATGGGCCCCGGTAAACCGATGTAACCTAAACCTCTGGGCGTCGAGGCATAACACACCGATTTATAGGTGTAGGTTGAGGGCAGCAAGGTGGAAATCTGCTAACGGGCATAGAGAGATGCTCCGTGTAGGGAACCCCCTGCTCGTTTCGGTGCGACCAGTTCGACGTTTGGGCTGTTGGTGAAAGGTTGTCCTGTACGACACGGGGTGAGCATGCTGTGTGCAGCTCCGCGTATGGGCGTACCTGACGTGCTTTTCGGGTATCTCTGCAGGTGTATATCGAGTCGATTCACTGTCCCTCACGGTGATGAGTACCGCTTGTTCACTGAGTCGTGACGTAGGTTAATATATGAAATGTATGATTCATTATTGCTGTGATGATTAACTTGTATTGTTACATGTGTGCCACCAAATATTGCTCACTAAATTTCAGATTTCGTGAACTGTTAACCTGTGGCTAAAAGATGAATTAAGGATGAACTTGTAGGCGTGTCTTTTGCTGCAACGTGCCATCCTGTATTTGTTATGACCAGCATATAGAGTTTCATGTGTAGGTGAGTCAGTTAAGTCTTGTTGAGCCATCGTGCTCATGGTTGCTGCTATAAGTGTTTTTCAGGTGAGGATTACCCCACGGACTTGGGGTACGAGTCCACCAGCGAGGGCTACCCTCCGTCGGGGACCACGGCTGAGTGGGAGCCGTACACGCTGCGCTAAGCTGAGAAATGCAGCTAGTGTGGGTTGTCCATAGGGCTGGGCAACCGACTTTTGCTAGATAGATGGGCGTGAGTTGTATAAACTTAGCTTCCGCTGTTGTAACCTAAATACTTAGTTTGTAACTGAAGTCTTGTACTACTTTGTACATATTCAGTTTGTTTTCTATGTAATACAATGTCGTTCTTATGATGTGTGCTGTCGGGTGTTGCATCGTGCGGCACCACCCTCTGAGATCCTGGGCGTGCGGATTCCGGTCTGCCATAGGCTGGTATCAGAGCTGCATTGGGGATAGCACACTAATTAAGGACGGTATTACGCGAAAATTTAGGTTTACGGTGAGGATTCGCTAGAATGCCCAAGTAAGGACTATATTAGCATAGTTACTTAAAGTGGCATGACTAAAATATGTGTTATAATTCTGAATTTTGATTATGTAACCACACACCTATGCTCAGGTAAAAATGGTAAGGAATGCCACCGAAAGCGGTTCAATTTCGGTTAGCTCCCCTGACAAGGAATGTGGTTCAGGGATAGGTCTCACAGTTTGGTGTGAGACGTTAATATGAAAATCTTGGACTCTTCATGTTCCTGAGTTCATATGAAACGCTGATCCCTAGCGTGCATTAGGAAAGAAAGTGGAGACCCCATCATGTGGCCAGTAACGCGATAGTGTGTTCTTCTGGGGATAGCCTAGTGGGACATACTCAGCGCTTGCCATCGGCGTGCCCTGCAGGGCAGTAGGTGGTATCTGTTGGGGTGATGAAATTCCCAACCGTGACGACCTGTTCACACTCTACTCGGGTTCCCCGTCGTGTGGTGTGAAAACACGATCACGTACCTTGAGACGTGGCTTAACTCAAGGACGGCCGTATGACAATGATACAGGCGTATGTATTTACTTTCAAATATGGACCTGCCTGAAATGAAAATAAACCTTGAGTGCATCATTATTATGTGTTCTTCTGCAGGTACTAACCACGTATGTATCCCGTGTGGTATACGTGTGCGAGAGACCATTTAGTGCCACAATTGAGACGTATATGCCGATATAATCCGGTTAGGATTTTCTTTTTGTGAGGAACGTAGTACCGACATATAATAGGCATTTGCATGAAAGATAATAGTAACAAGGAACTAAAATAACCAAGTCTCAATACTTAGGACCCTGGTTGGGTAGAAAAATTCAATAGTTGATCAGTTTAGTTCGAAAGGATTGAAAAAACAGAGTGCTCTGTTTTGGGCAGCAAGTTTGCTGAAATTTAGCAGAGCATAAATCACAGTTTTCTTGGCCAATGGAGGTGTGGGATATAGTTCTGAAAAGGATTTTAAGTGCCCTATAACTTTGTTGTAGACTTCCAGAGCTGAATCACACCTTGAACTGGCTGAAATTTCAGATGATTGTAAACTGTCCAGAACCAGGACAGATTTAAAATACTCTCTGGACTGTTCTGTTTTTCAAGCATAACTTCCAGTAGAAAAATCTAAAATTTTCACATGACACCTTTTTGAAAGGGTAGGAGATGTGTTACATCTTTGTAATTCAAAGTTCCTGCAATTGCAGCACGGAATTCGGTGGAAATTGGAGTTGAAAAAGCAGCAACTTCCAAAGGAGGTGCTGTTGAAATTCTTCCAGAAATTCTGTTGACTTTGAATTATCATAACTTTTTAACCAGAGCTGATCTGAGGGCAAATAAACACTAGTTGGAAATCTACTAAATTTAACTTTAACTTTTGTATTCAGCTTGAGTCATGAAAATGCCCAGCACCAGATCAAAATCTGGAGTATGTAGAAACTGGTCATTCGGGCAGAGGGATGACAGTTGAACTCATTTGAGAGGTTGTTGTACGCTAGGGGGTTTAAGTACTTCCAAATAAGGTAGAACACACTCATGAGTGGTTATCTTCAACTAGTGAAAGATTTGAGTAGTTTTCATACTTAAGTTCCTTTTGCTAGAGGCCATGTTTGTGTCGTATTGAAGATAAAATGGTAGTATACGTGATGACAAAGCGATATTAACATCTCATAGTGACCAAATCTAGTTGAGATGAACTTCCAAAGAGGAAGTCCATCAAGTTGGATTTAACTAGTTTGTATTTGGTCTGGTTATGGTGTAGCTTGTGCAAAGTTATTACATTATCTATTTACGAGATGTATCGTATTTTTATTGTCATTATGTCTTTACGCCTATTTTTTTGGACTGCGTGAAATAGGTTGCGGGATTGATCTTTATTGTCGTATGGCTGCAGATGGTTCGTACACGGACCACGCATGAGGTCAGTGGCTCTAGCCAGCAGGGGGGTGATGACTCCCAGCCACCTGCCTACGACAGTACCCCGCAGCATCAACCACCACCGCCGCCTCCGCTTATACTAGAGGATGTGATTGCGGCACACTGGTGGGTAATTGTGATGAGCAGACCGACCTGCTCCGCACAATTATGCAAAACACGTCCCACACGGGGGGGGGGGGGGGGATAGGCTTCAAGAAAGGGGGCCTCATGAGCCCCACATTGTGACATACTCGGACTTCTGGCTGCGGACGATCGAGTCTAAGTTCGGGCTGCTCCAATGCACGGAGCGGCAAAAGACTCTCTTCGTGGTGCAGCAGCTTCACGGTGCCACTGGTGCGTGGTGGGCGAACTATGTCGCCTCACGGCCGGCTGGCCACGCCGTGGAGTGGGAAGAATTCCGGGAGGCGTTCTGCGCCTACCATATCCCTCCCGGGATAATGAAGCGGAAGTTCGAAGAGTTCTTGGAGCTGAAGAAGGGCGGGAGGAGTGCCCACGATTACTCTCGTGCCTTCAACCATCTGGCGCAGTATGCGTCGGATTATGTCTCCACTGAGGAGAAGAAGCGAGAGAATTTCTATCGGGGGTTAAATCCCGAGATGAAGAAGCATCTCGTACAATGCAATCGCGGCACGTTCAACGATCTTGTTAACGCCGCGATCATGCAATAAGATGCTCAACGGGAATTGGCGGCTGAGCAGCGAAAGCGCAGTGCTCGACCAAGCAGCGGGGGTGAAGCTCCTCAGAAATACCGCATGATGTATCAGACTCCATCCGGTCAGCAGTGGCATCCACCGGCGCGATTTCAGCAGTTTAGGGGTCGTTCTTACCAGCCACCTCCGTTCCGACCGCTGATGCCACCACGGCGACCGCAACAGCAGCAGCAGATGGTATCCCAGGCGTTTCCACAACCACAACGCGCCCCGGGTTTCCATCCGCCGATCAGTGGAGGACCGCCTCGCTACAACTGCTACACGTGTGGTCAGGTGGGCCATTTCTCGAAGGACTGTCCCCAGGGGCAGCAGAGCAGCGGGCAAGCCCAATATCAGGGCGGTGCTCGAGGCCGACCTCCGGTCAAGAAGGTGGGTCAGCGAACCGGGGGTGTTCGCAACCTCGACAATAAGGACGCCCCGGAGGGAGAAAACATGCTGGCGGGTATGTTCACTCTCAACGATCAAGCAATCATCATTTTATTTGATTCGGGTGCAACCTACAGTTTCATATGTGCATCCTATGTGGCTAAGCATCAACTGCAAGTCTTCCCAACCGACTGCTCATATATGATCTGCTCACCGGGAGGGAAGATTTCAGCAAATATGATGATTCCAAAAGCACCTCTGTGCTTAGGTGGGAAGATATATCCCACCACCTTGATAATCCTTACGGGATAGAAGATTCATGGAATCTTAGGGATGTCATGGTTACACTACCATGGTGCTGTCCTGGACACTCTGTCACGGACGGTTCATTTGAATTCTCCATTCCACCGTCCGCATTTCATGGTGTTAGATAACCCTGTCCCTGAAGTTTCAGCAACTTATAATACTGAATCTCTCAAGTTAGAGGACATCCCCGTAGTCCGGGAATACCC
The DNA here is from genome assembly GCA_030760725.1 of Neostapfia colusana. Classification (NCBI taxonomy): domain Eukaryota; kingdom Viridiplantae; phylum Streptophyta; class Magnoliopsida; order Poales; family Poaceae; genus Neostapfia; species Neostapfia colusana. The sequence continues at coordinate 28,784,452 of JASWHV010000011.1, forward strand.
CGATGTGTTTCCGGATGATCTTCCAGGCATGCCACCTGAGCGGGATGTAGAGTTCAAGATTGAGCTTGCACCCGGGACTACCCCCATCTCACGGAGACCATACAAAATGGCTCCAAGCAAGCTGGCTGAATTGAAAGAACAGCTCAATGATCTGTTGAGCAAAGGTTTCATTAGACCGAGTTCCTTGCCTTGGGGATGCTCGGCGTTGTTCGTAAAGAAGAAGGATGAAACCTTGAGGTTGTGTGTGGATTACCGGCCACTCAACACCGTCACCATCAAGAACAAATACCCACTGCCCCGTATTAACATTCTGTTTGATCAGCTTGTGGGTGCAAGTGTGTTCTCCAAGATGGATCTTCGCTCCGGGTATCATCAAATAAAAATCCGGGCAGAGGATATCCCGAAGACGGCCTTCTCGACGAGATATGGCTTATACGAATATCTCGTCATGTCTTTTGGTCTCACTAATGCTCCGGCACATTTGATGTACCTTATGAATTCGGTGTTCATGCCGGAGCTGGACAAGTTCGTTGTGGTGTTCATTGATGATATCTTGGTTTACTCCAAGACAGAAGCAGAACACGCCGAACACTTGAGAATCGTTCTTCAACGATTGCGGGACCATAAGCTCTATGCCAAGTTCAGCAAATGTAAGTTTTGGATCAGCCAAGTGCCATTTTTGGGACATATCATCTCAGCGGAAGGCATTGCGTTTGACCGAAGCAAAATTGAACAAGTGCTGAAATGGAAATCTCCCACTTCTGTCCATGAAGTCAGAAGCGTCCTCGGTTTAGCAGGATATTATCGGAGATTCATTCCAAGCTTCTCCAAGCTTGCTAAGCCGATGACAGAATTATTGAAGAAAGGAACAAAATATGTTTGGCACGCAGCATGTGAAGGATCGTTCCAAGCATTGGTGAATAATCTCACAACAGCCCCGGTCTTAGCTCAACCGGATACGACCAAGCCCTTTGACGTGTATTATGATGCGTCCAGTATCGGGCTCGGCTGCGTGTTGATGCAGGAAGGACGTGTGGTCGCGTATGGATCATGCCAGCTTCGAAACCATGAGCAGCACTATCCGACGCATGATCTTGAGCTCGCGGCTGTGGTTTTGGCGCTGAAAATGTGGACGCACTATCTCCTGGGGAATTTTGTGCATCTCTACACCGACCACAAGAGCTTGAAGTATATCTTCACCCATAAGGAGCTGAATATGAGGCAAAGGAGGTGGTTAGAACTAATCAAAGTTATGAGATTGAGATTCATTACCACCCCGGCAAGGCGAATGTGGTTGCCGAAGCGCTGAGTCGGAAATCGCATATCCATAACCTCACCATTACACCGGTGGAGGAGGAAGAGCCGAGTTTATACTTGGTTCCTTATGGATCACTCTACAGCCTTGCTCTCATCCCTACCATTAGGGAGGATGTCATTGCAGCTCAAAAACTTGACAAGGGCATGGCTGTGAGACCTATGTGTGCTGAATACATTGGCTTTGACGATAAGAATTTTGAATACTACCAAAACACCTTTTTAACAAGGTCCGACTCTTGGTCCGAGCTCCTGCAAGGTCCGACGATAGGTCCGACTTGTTTTGGGTAGCTCCGGCAAGGTCCGACGTAAGGTCTGACTTGCTTTGTCTAGGTCTGACTTATTTTGGCTAGGTCCGACTTATTTTTTCTAGCTCCGGTGCTAGGTCCGACTAGCTTTGGTAAGTTCCGTGCTAGGTCCGACTAAGCTTTAGTATGCTCCGGCGCTGGGTCCGACTAGGTTTGGTAAGCTCCGGTTCAAGATCCGGTTAGCTTTGGTAAGGTTCGGAGCTTGATTGCAATGGTTCTGCTTTTAACTTGCAATGTTTCGAACTTGCTTTACTCTTATGGAAAATTTGCTTAGTATTATTTTACTATGTTTTTGGTGTGTTTTGGTGGTTATGGCTGATATCATTTTGCTATGGTTTACAACATGCTTATGTGAGGTGCTCATGTAAGATGTTGTAGTTTCGGAACTAACAAGAGTCAAGTCGAGGACTTATGCTCAAAAGTATTGGTTGTTTATTCATGTGCAGGTGTTGCTGGAATTGAAGACATGGCTGGTGACGGGATCCATTGAAATAGTCTTAGGGTGAAGATGAGGTTCAACAACCAAGTTCGGGAGGAATTGTGGTTGAGTTGATCGGGAGGTCGCGCAGCATGTTTGGATCAAGAACAATGCATATGAAGGTATCGTGGACGTTGTTGGAAGGTGTTTGAACGTGTGCAAGGAGTGCATGGACAAGGCAACATGGTTCCATGGCGTGGTGAAGAGATATGGAAGTGGAGATATGGTTGAAAAGGTTCAACCGGCTGGATATTGCGCTCAGGCTGCGGCTGAGGCGGTTATGGTTTGTTTATGGAAAGTTTCGAGTTGGTTATAACAGGATTTCGTGTAAGGCATGAATTAGAGTTGTTTTAGGAATGTTTGGGACGTTCCTAAGGTGTTTGGAAGTCTTAAGATTGCTTCTATCTGCGTATAGAAGAGTCTTGAGCAGTATTGGAAAGTTACAGTTTGAATCCAAGTAGTAGTAGGAGTCCTAGTTTGAATTGGATTGGCCATAGAGCTGGTTATATAAGCAAGGGAGGCCAAGGCTCACGGAGAGCATGACTTTGGGGATGTTCCTCTTGTGTTTTGATAAATAAAATTCGTATTCTAAAGGAACTTTTGTGCCTTGTTCGTCCGACTTGTTTCAGACAAGTTTTTCTCGTCGAGTTTCTGTTCAGCACTATCTTGCTTCTGTGGTTTTATCATAACTCGAGTTTTACAGATCCAATTGATGTGATTCTTTTTGGATTGTATTCACAACTTGATTATCTATCATATGTAAAAATTTCACGGTCATTTAATTTGTGGTTTCTGATCTACTCGAGTTTCTTTGCAGTATTCAAGAACTGTTTTTCTCGCGTAGGACAGATTGACCTTTGTTCGATCTTTCTATCATAACTTGAGTTTCTCTCAACAGATTTTCATGATTCTTGTTGTGACGTCTTCGTGACTCGATTCTCTACAATCTATACTAGTTTTGTCACAGTTGAACACGTTTAGATTAGTCGTACACATGGTTTCTTTAACAGATCGGTTTTCTGCTGAGGGGTGTTTTGTTGCTTCCGCTGAAACGTTTTTATCTACCATTGACCCCCCTCTGGTAGCTTTACACGTGTACTTCGATCCTACAATTAGTATCAGAGCCAGGTTGCTCTAATCTTTGTGATTTGCACGTGTTTTGACTAATCATCATGGAGAAATACTCCGCCAAACCTTGTGTGTTTAGTGGTATTGATTTTCAGGTTTGGAAGACACGCATGGAAGCTTTCATCTAGGCGCAAGTCTTTGCAATATGGGAAAAGGTGTACAAGCCTTACGATGTGCTTTCAAACGATCAAGTCACAGCTACAAACATGAGAGATGTTGACAACAACAACAAGGCTCGAAACTTGATCATACAAGGACTAATTCAGAGCGACTTCGACCGTGTTGCACACCTCCGATCGGCGTATGATGTGTGGAGAGCATTTTGTGACTACCACGAAGGATCCAACACGATCAAGGAGGTAAGACAGGATATGTTCAAGAAAGAATACATGCGCTTTGAGATGCAACCCGGTGAGTCCATTGATGACCTCTTTACTCGCTTTAATAAAATTCTCAGCAACTTGCGTAGCGTCAATGTTAACATTTCAGATGCTGGAAATGCTAGGTAATTACTAAGTGCATTAGACATGTCAATTTGGGAGATGAAAGTAACATCCATACGTGAATCCACTGTCATGAGTACTCTTACATTAGATGTGTTTTATTCTAAGCTAAAAACTCATGAAATTGACATTATATCACGTAAGAACCCAAATAAGACTATTGCATTTGTCTCACAGCGTGATATGCCTAGCTCCGGCCAATCATCTAGCAATACACTTGCTTTGCTGTCTTCACTAACCCTGGAACAGATTGAGGAGTTTCCAGAGGAGAAGCTAGTACTTCTTTCTACTAGGTTCTCAAAAGCAATGCAAAATGTGAGAACTAGAAGGAGAGGAAGCTCTGGACCTCAACGATGCTTTGAATGTGGTAAGACAGGACACTTTCGTACAGATTGCCCTAACCTTTCAGATCCTTCTAACCGTGATGAAAAGCAGAATAAAGTCAAGTCCTCTTTTGGCAACACCAACAAGAAAAAGAAGGGTTTTACAGGACGCAAACTGATAAACAGTTTCATCGCCGCACTTCAAGAACTTGGCTCGAGTGATGTAGAAATTGGAAGTGATGAAGATGAAGATGATCTGGCAAACTTGTGCTTCATGGCGGGCAAATCAAAATCAAGTATGGAGGACGCAGAACACAACAGTGACAACGAAGAGGTATGTCCTACTTGCGAAGAAATGTGTGATGCTATTTCTCGTGCAACTATTATTGTTAAGAAAAAGGACAAAAATCTTAGGGACAATGCTGTTAAAATTGAGTCACTAGAATCTGAAATTAATCGTTTAAAATCCTTGATTCCTAGTGATGATTCTTGTTCCTCATGTGATTTAATATATGAACAATTGTGCTCTCTAAGAAGTGCACACACCTCCACACTTGATAAACTTGAACTTGAAATCGAAAAGAACAAAAAGCTTGCTGCACTTAATGATAAAAACTTGAAAGATGCTTGTTGTTCTACAATTGATTTGCATTGTTCTACTTGCGATGATCTTGATAAGAAACTACAAGATGCTATGAAAGAAATTTCTATATTGAACAATGCTTTACGTTCTCATGAAGTTAAATATTGTTCCAATTGCAAATTAAAAGGAAAAACTTCATGTGAAAATTGCCTTGATCTTTTAAATAAACTTGATAACATGCATAGGACATTAGATCGTTTTTGTAATGGGAATAAGAACCTAAACTTGCTGTTGAATTCTTCCAAGTCTTGCAATGATAAAACTGGTTTAGGTTTTGATTCACATGCTCATGCTAAGGAACATCCACCTAAAATTGTAAAATCATTAGGAAGTGGTTTGATTCAAACAGTTCCTAAACAAAAAGAAGTGGTTTTTAAATCTGTAGGAGTGTTGTCACATTCGGGTTCAAATAAGCATACTGCATGCTCATCTAGACATGAACATAATGTTAAATTTCATTGTACCTATTGTGGTAGAGATGGTCATGTCATAGATTTTTGTTATAGACTAGCTAAACAACATAAAAAGGAAAGAATGCAAGCTAGATCTTATAACTCTCATGCAAAATTTTTCTGCACATACTAAACCGAATGTCAGGAACATGCAACCTGCTGTTATGAGTCAGAAATATTCAAAGTTTACCTCCGAAGCTTCAGTTTTTGCCTCCGGACCTTCTGTTTTTGCCTACGGAGCTACTGATTTTCGTACTACACAAGTAACACCTCATAGGTCAGTAGTTAAGAACAAAAAATCTCAAACTTTGACTCATAAACCTGCTGTTTTATCTCAGCTTTCGCATGTTATTCCTGCTGGACGTCGTGTGACTCAGTACTGGATTGCTAAATGCCTTTTAACTAACCCTAGTATTGAGTCATCGACGTATTGTGCTTCTATGTAGGTCGCACGCTTGAGGAAGGAGAACATTTGGATTGTGGATTCAGGTTGCTCACACCATATGACCGGTAACAAAGAATTGTTCTCCTCTCTCTCATTTGTGTCACTGTAGAGAATGTTACTTTGGCCGATAATTCTTCAACTCCTATAATTGCTAAGGGTTCGGTTAGAGTAAATGATCAATACACTTTGAAGGATTTGGCACTTGTCAAAAATTTGAAATACAACTTGCTTTCTATTTCACAATTGCTAGATAAAAATCTGGAAATTATTTTCAATAAAAACTGCTGCAAAGTTGTAAGTTCAAATAGTTAGCTTATTTTCAACATGTCTCGGTTTGGAGGAGTTTATAAAGCTGATCTTGATATGTCTTCCTCTAAGCATAGATGTATAGTTGCAAATGATTCCAAATATTTATATTTTTGGCATTGTAGACTTGGTCATGTAGGCTTTGATCATCTCACGCGTGTTAGTGCTCTTGATCGCATACGTGGGCTGCCTAAGCTTAAAGGGGACAAAGAAATTATGTGCTCTTCTTGTAGACATGCTAAGATGGTTGCAGGTTCACACGCTCCTCTCACAATGACCATGACAACTGAACCGGGTCAACTTTTACACCTTGACACCTTAGGACCTTCACGTGTTCAATCCTTCGGAGGTAAACGATATGTTCTTGTGATAGTTGATGACTATTCTAGATACTCTTGGGTTTACTTTATGGCATCTAAGAATGAAGCTTTCAGCCACTTTAGAACTTTGTGTCTTAGATTATCAATTGATCACCCAGGATCTTTAAGAGCAATTAGAAGTGATAATGGAACCGAATTTAAAAATCAATCGTTTGATCACTTTTGTGCTGAAAATGCAATAGATCATCAATTTTCTTCACCATATGTACCTCAACAAAACGGTGTTGTAGAGATAAAGAACAGAACCTTAGTTGAGATGGCTAGGACTATGCTTGATGAATATCAAACTCCTAGGAAATTTTGGGCTGATGCAATTGCAACCACTTGTTATGTCACAAATCATGTTTTCTTGCGTGCTAAGCTAGGTAAAACACCATATGAGCTCAGGTTTGGACATAGGCCTAGTGTCACACACTTTAGGGTCTTTGGTTGCAAATGCTTTGTTAAGAAACATGGTAATCTTGATAATTTTGAAGCTAGATCTGTTGATGGCATGTTTCTTGGTTATCCATCTCATACTAGAGGCTACCATGTGCTTTTACTTGATACTAACAAAATTGTGGAGACTTGTGAGGTTTCTTCTGATGAAGCTAGCCCAGGTACTAGTTCAAATATTGCAGGTCCGGATCCATATCCGCAGGGGGAGAGTATTTTCGTTGAAGAAGAGGAAGAAGTGGTGCTGCTGCCCGAAAATTCAGCAGCTAATGACATTGTTCCAGCTCCTGATCTTGATTCACAGCCAGCATCGGCGACCACCATTGCTGGTCCAGATCCGCCTCACGTCACAAGCTCATCTATTTGTGATGAACATGAAGAAGAAGAAGCTTGTGAAGTGTTCACTCCCCTCCGGATTCTCAAATGTCATCCTCCACAACAAATTATTGGAAGCTTGCATGAACAAGTTACAAGATCCAGGTTTTTCGACCCCAATTCTCATGCTCATTCTGCTTTTGTTGCTTCTTTTGAACCCAAAGATATATCACACACACTCACTAATGAATCTTGGATTATTGCCATGCAAGAAGAGTTAGAAAATTTTGAAAGAAATAATGTTTGGAAACTTGTACCTCCACCTCAAGGTCACACTTTAATTGGAACTAAATGGGTGTTTAAAAATAAACAAAGTGAGGATGGGGTTGTGGTTAGGAATATGGCTAGGTTGGTTGCTCAAGGTTTCGCACAAGTTGAAGGTCTAGATTTTGATGAAACTTTTGTATCTGTTGCTAGATTAGAAGCCATAAGAATTTTGTAAGCTTTTGCTGCATCTAAAGGTTTTAAGCTATATCAAATGGATGTTAAAAGTGCTTTTCTTAATGGCTACATAGATGAGGAGGTTTATGTCAAACAACCACCTGGTTTTGAAAATCCAAATTTTCCTAATCATGTTTACAAACTGTCCAAAGCCTTGTACGGTCTCGAACAAGCCCCTAGAGCATGGTATGATAGGTTAAAAACATTCTTACTTGAAAAGGGGTTTACCATGGGCAAGGTTGATAAAACTTTTTTTGTGCTTAAGCATGGCAATGACTCATTATTCGTTCAAGTGTATGTGGATGATATTATCTTTGTTTGTGCTTCTCATGATCTTGTGTCCAAGTTTTCAGCTATGATGAGTTCAGAATTTGAGATGAGTATGATGGCAGAACTCACGTACTTTTTGGGGCTGCAAATCAAGCAAACCAAGGAGGGTACCTTTGTGCATCAAACAGAGTATACAAAAGATCTCCTAAGGCGCTTCAACATGGACAAAAGCAAGCCTCTTCGGACACAAATTGGAACAGCAACAACACTTGAACTTGATGAAGATTGTGATCCCGTTGATCAAAAATAATATAGAAGCATGATCGGATCACTTTTGTATCTCACACGGCATCAAGACCGGACATACAATTCAGCGTATGTCTTTGTACACGGTTTCAAGCCTCCCCACGTGCTTCACATCGTCAAGCCGTCAAAAGGATTCTCAGGTACTTACATGGAACTCAAGAATTTGGCATTTTTATTCCTTCTTCCTCAACCGTTACTTTGAAAGATTTTTCCGATGCTGATTTTGGGGGTTGTAGGATTGATAGGAAAAGTACTTCTGGTGCTTGTCATTTTCTTGGTAATTCACTTGTTGCCTGGTCCTCTAGAAAACAAAGTTCAGTTGCACAATACACAGCCGAATCTGAATATGTAGCTGCTGCTAGTGCTTGCTAACAAATTCTTTGGATTGTTCAAACACTTAAGGACTATGGGGTTGATCTAGATAGTGTTCCACTATTTTGTGATAACACTAGTGCCATTTGCATTGCTAAAAACCCCGTGCAACATTCGAGAACTAAGCACATTGACATTAGGTATCACTTTCTCCGTGATAATGTCGAAAAAGGGAACATTGTGCTTCACCATGTAGATACCGAACAACAATTGGCTGACATTTTTACAAACCTTTGGATTTCACTCGTTTTTGTTACATTCGTAGTGAAATAGGGGTTATGCATCCTCATGGCTTAAATTGAGGGAGAATTTTGAAACTTGGGAAGTCTATGTGTGAATCTGAAATTAAAATAATACGAGCATAGTATTTCATGCATATATGACTTTGTGATTCCTTTTTCATGCTGAAAGTTCTTACTACATTACTCGTGTTATACATTTTGTAGTTTTTACCATGTCTAGTAATTGGACTAATTACTTACACTAAATCTGGTCATGGTCGAACTTTCTTGCTGTTTTGAACTTGTTGCATGCTCACAAGTGCTTTTAATCATAAAGAATTAATCAAGTAATCAACTCACATGTTGAGTTTTGATGTTCAAATAAAAAAATGAGAAAAGATCAAGAGAATATGCATGCATCACACTTCTTCTTTTGAGATGGCTTATCATTGCACTTAGATTTGAACTTGAAAGGAGTTGTGTATGACTAAAACCATGTCCTTAAGCTTCTGACTATCAAATGACATAGGCTTGGCTTGGTTGGTTAGGATAAGCCTGATGCTGCATATTATCTCTTGCAAATATCATAAGATCAAAATTTGTGCTTTAAATGATAAATAAAATGCAGCAACAAGTGTCATGTTTTGAGGTCTTGAAATAGTTAAGTTGGTGAGATCATGAATTGCTTAAATTGAAAATTACACTTGATCTCTAGCATGACTTACACTACTTTATGTATCTCATTGATGTGATAGTGTAAGTTACTTGATAGTATGATTTGGATGAGCTTTGTTTTATATGTATATGTTATAATGTGCTCACAACAAATTAAAATTTCTCTTTTGTACCTTGCTGAATACATTGTCAAAGGGGGAGAAATTGATCACACATTGCACACATTCACAAGTGTTTTGGCACGATTCTTCTCAGGGGGAGAATTTTTGGTATTTTTGTTTTTCTTCACATTTTATTTCTGATATACAAAGGGGGAGAAATTGTTTTCAAAACTTTTCATGTAAATAAGCCAATGTTCGGATTTTAAGTGGTGTTGCCTATGTGTGCTGAATACATTGGCTTTGACGATAAAAGATTTCAATACTACCAAAACACCTTTTTAACAAGGTCCGACTCTAGGTCCGAGCTCCTGCAAGGTCCGACGATAGGTCCAACTTGTTTTGGGTAGCTCCGGCAAGGTCCGACGTAAGATCCGACTTGCTTTGTCTAGGTCTGACTTATTTTGGCTAGGTCCAACTTATTTTTTCTAGCTCGGGTGCTAGGTCTGACAAGCTTTGGTAAGTTCCGTGCTAGGTCCGACTAAGCTTTAGTATGCTCCGTCGCTGGGTTCGACTAGCTTTGGTAAGCTCCGGTTAGCTTTGGTAAGGTTCAGAGATTGATTGCAATGGTTCCGCTTTTAACTTGCAATGTTTCGAACTTGCTTTACTCTTATGGAAAGGTTGCTTAGTATTATTTTACTAAGTTTTTGGTGTGTTTTGGTGGTTATGGCTGATATCATTTTGCTATGGTTTACAACATGCTTATGTGAGGTGCTCACGTAAGATGTTGTAGTTTCGGAACTAAAGAGAGTCAAGTCGAGGACTTGTGCTCGGAAGTATTGGTTGGTTATTCATGTGCAGGTGTTTCTTGAGTTCAATACATGGCTGGTGACGGGATCCATTGAACTAGTCTTAGGGAGAAGATGAGGTTCAACAACCAAGTTCGGGAGGAATTGCGGTTGAGTTGATCGGGAGGTCGCGCAGCATGTTTGGATCAAGAACAATGCATATGAAGGTATCATGGACGTTGTTGGAAGGTGTTTGCACGTGTGCAAGGAGTGCATGGACGTGGCAACATGGTTCCAAGGCGTGGTGAAGAGATATGGAAGTGGAGATATGGTTGAAAAGGTTCAACCGGCTGGATTTTGCGCTCAGGCTGCGGCTGAGGCGGTTATGGTTTGTTTATGGAAAGTTTCGAGTTGGTTATAACAGGATTTCGTGTTAGGCATGAAGTAGAGTTGTTTTAGTAATGTTTGGGACGTTCCTAAGTTTTGAAGTCTTAAGATTGATTCTATCTGCGTATAGAAGAGTCTTGAGCAATATTGGAAAGTTATTTGAATCCAAGTAGGAGGAGGAGTCCTAGTTTGAATTGGATTGGCCATAGAGCTGGTAATATAAGCAAGGGAGGCCAAGACTCGTGGAGAGCACGACTTTGGGGCTGTTCCTCTTGTGTTTTGATAAATAGAATTCGTATTCTAAAGGAGCTTTTGTGCCTTGTTCGTCCGACTTGTTTCAGACAAGTTTTTCTCGTCGAGTTTTTTTTCAGCACTACCTTGCTTCGGTGGTTTTATCATAACTCGAGTTTTACAGATCCAATTGATGTGATTCTTTTTGGGTTGTCTTCAAAAATTGATTATCCATCATCCGTGAAAATCTTACGGTCATTTAATTTTTGGTTTCTGATCTACACGACTTTCTTTGCAGTATTCCAGAACTGTTTTTCTCGCGTAGGACATATTGACCTTTGTTCGATCTTTCGATCGTAACTTGAGTTTCTCTCAACGGATTTTCATGATTCTTGTTGTGACGTCTTCGTGACTTGATTCTCTACAATATATACTAGTTTTGTCACAGTTGAACACGTTTAGATTAGTCGTACACATGGTTTATTTAACAGATCAGTTTTCTGCTGAGGGGTGTTTTGTTGCTTCCGCTGAAGAGTTTTTATGTACCATTCACCCCCCTCTGGTAGCTTTACACGTGTACTTCGATCCTACAATGGCACATCTCCGGAGACGGATAGACAACGGGGAAATCAAATGTTTCCGGAAAGATGATGAGGGGACGCTGTGGTTCAACGACCGCATAGTCGTGCCCTGGAATATGGAGCTGAGGAAGAAGATCCTTGATGAAGCTCACTCGTCTAAATTCTCAATTCATCCGGTCAGCAACAAAATGTACCAAGATTTAAAAACAAAATTTTGATGGACACGGATGAAGCAGGAAGTGGCTAAATACGTATCCGAGTGTGATACATGTAGACGAGTGAAAGCGGACCACATGAGAAAATCAGGGCTGTTGCAACCCCTGAAAATTCCAGCATGGAAGTAGGAAGATGTGAACATGGATTTCATTGTGGTATTACCCCTGACTTGCAACAAGCATGATTCCATTTGGGAAATTCATTGACCGGCTAACCAAGTCGTCTCACTTCATTCGCGTGCATACACGTGCCATGCCAATAAATATGTGGAGTTGTACATTACATGGATTCTATGCTTACATGGGGTACCCAAGACCATAACTCAGATTGAGGCGCACTATTTGTATCTCGTTTTTGGGAGCAGTTGCACGCTGCATTGGGTACTAAGCTGATTAGAAGCTCCGCCTATCACCCTCAAACAGATGGGCAAACTGAGAGGGTGAACCAAGTACTAGAAGACATGTTGAGAGCGTGTGCCATCCACCACGGTAGAAACTGGGATGCTCATCTACCGTTGACGGAATTCTCGTATAACAATGGCTATCAAGCGAGTATCAAGATGGCTCCATATGAGGCTCTCTACGGTCGCAACCGGATTTGATGTATGATGAATATGTGGTGGCAATTATTGATGAGAAGGCTCGGACCACGCGTAACCGAACGCTGTGGTTCTACAAGGTACTGTGGAGCGACCATACCGCTGAAGAAGCGACGTGGGAGAGCGAGGAGTTTCTTCGCTCAAACTACCTGGACTTCATGGCGTCTCATCACGGGTAATCTTCTCTTACATCGTCGTCTTTTCTTTTGTAATCTCGGGACGAGATTCTTTTAAGGGGGAGGGATGTAAAAGCCCAAGAATGGACTTCCAAAAGTGTTCATTTCATCACCTCACAACACCACAGTTCATTTGGTGGATAGCTCATGAACACTTGTGAAGAGCAAGTAAACACCATCAAGAGGGTGATTAGGGGGGGAAGCAATAACTTCAAAGAAATAGTAGTCATACACATAAACATGAGAGGTTGAGCTTACCCCTAGACTTTAAATATTCTTGGGAAGGCTCAGGCCAAGTTTCATGCAAATCCAAGCCTTTTTGAGGCACTTTTGGAGACATTTGAAAAAGGGGCTAATTTGAATGCAAATTCAAATTGCAGCCACTTTCATCACTTGGATTCAAAAGTTTACTGCATATTCAAACTCAGCACATTTTACTGAGTTAGTCCTCCAATTTTCATCCTCATTGGAGTTCATCTTGTCAGGAGCTAATTTGAGCAAATTCAAACCGAATTTGAATTTCATCCTCACATATGCTCAAATTCTTTCAAACCCAATATCAATTTGGATCATTCGAATTCAGAGACCCAAAAATGTTGTTTGATCAAATTACCAGGGACAAGGGGGTCACATTATTTAAGAGCAGTAGGAATTTAAGTTTTGAGGACAATTTGGAGCTGTGGGGCCCCTCTGTCAGCCACACAAAACTCTAAACCGACTGAACCCCGGGTGTTCTCTGTGATCATGCACTCAGTGGGAGCACGCGCCAAGACTTTGCGTCAAAGTCGAATGAGCAGCGCCGGCCAGCTCCTGGTTCGACGGGGAAACGTGGTACACCAGGTGTTGCGCCCTCCATGCCTCCGGGTTGGCTATATAAGGGGTCGAGTCGGCCTGCGAGCATCGTTTTCGCGCGCACCCGAGACCTACCATGCACCAGCTCGAACATCGCCGCCGTGGAATGGCCGAACCCGAGGTTCTCTTCCCTCGACGTCCATAGCAAAGCTGAGCGCTAGCTTGTTCTCGAGCTCACCGCGCAAACCGTTTCAAGGTTCGACCTTCATGCGCAGAGAATTTTCCAGTTTAGGATTGGGAGCTCACTTCGGGACCCAATTAGGTTTAGGAGAAATTCGGGAGGATCGTCGTGTGGGAGGGCAAACAGAGCTTAGAAATGGCATCTAGAGGTTCTTGCGCCCCTCCTCGATCGAAAACTGTAAAGAAACCACCGCGAGAACCCTAGGTTCACCGAGGAACAGCTCGGCGGAAGAGGGGGTCGCCGGTGAGGTATGGTTTGCCGGCTTTTTAGGTCCCAACCAAGATCATGCCGAGCCTCCCGAGGCTTCCCTGGACGTGGTGACACGATTAGCGTACGAAGGGGATGGTCGAAAGGACGGGAACGCGTTGCCGAAGTTGCACAGGCGCATAGCGCTCTTCGCCGGCGAGCTACGGCGGTTACCGGTGGCGGCATGGCGTCCAGCATGTTCAGCATCCAATGTTGCGTAGGGTCGGCGAGTTTCACCGTCGCCGGCGAGCTAGGTCGCTGGGAACGCCAACCTCGTCGGAGCTCCGGCGGCTCAGGGCAGCGGCGTCGCGAGGTTGACGAAGGGCACGGGTTCCATGTGTCAGCCGCTGAGCTAAGGGCGTGCGTGGTTAGTTTAATTTCAATGGGCGGGCCCCGCTGTCTGTCACGGGTTAAGCGCGGGAGGTGATTTTCTTTAGAAAAATAATTCAGGGATCAGCCCAAACTTTAGAAATTCACAAATTTGGTTAGAAGTGTCCAAATTCAGTGAACCAAATTTTGTTGGATTCATCTTTTTGATTACTAACCAGAAAAAACAAGTTTCAGCTTATGAAACTTACTCTTTTTCCAGAATTAATTCCCTATAATTTAAACTGTTGGGAATGTTATGTGGGGAATTCCTTGATGGAAAATTCTGAAATTTGGCTGGGATATTCATTTGAAAATCCTTGAGTCACAGTAAAAATTTCAGATCCATCCAAGTTCATTTGGTCCCCTTATGGTGTGATTAAGTGAACTACCCTGAGAAAATGAAAAAATGTACAGAAACAATTTTCAGATTTTCTCAAATCTTGTTTAGGGCATAACTTCATCTAGAATTCTTAAAATGACATGAAACAAATTCCATTAGAACCATCTCAAACTCTAGTTTCCAGAAACTAATGGTTGGAGCCACGAAAATCCATGGAAATCCTTAGAGCCTCTACTAATGACCAAATAGGCTTTTATTGGTACAGAGCTCAAGTGAACTTTGTTTCAAATGAAACTTGGTCAAGCCTCTGGTTAGGACCCTACCAAGCCACCATAAAAATTTCAGAGCCAAAGGGGAGGGCTAGCTAGAGTTATGGTATTTACATATTCAGTTCCAAACATTGCATTTAAATTGGCATATATTATATTGCTTACGTGTAGTCAATGAAAGCGAGGAAACCCCGGAAGTGCTGGACTTCCTCCTTCCGGACGAAGCCCTAACCACTGACCCGCAGCAACAAGGCAATCCCCGGTTTGTATTAACAAATTTTACAAAGTTTTGCTTTATGTATACTTAGCATGAGGTATGTATGTGCATTAGATATAGGGTAGATGAAACCCCAAGTGCATAACCAGATTTTTCCTACAAGAGTGAGGGTAGTGTCTAAGTCCTCGAGTAGTCAGGCTATGCTTAATTTTTATAGAACTTCGGTACAAGTCGAGTAGTTGGAAGCTACTCGCGAGGATAGGTGTTGGGACACACGGGATTGGTTCGAGTGATGTGAGATCACTTTAGTAAGAAAATGGAACTAGGCAGGGGCTAGGGCGCAACAAGAGGAAGTCTTGTGGGCGCAGCCCTGTCTGTGTCGGTTGAGGACCGATCCGTGTGCGGCCCTGCTGAACCAGTATTGAACATACCGAAGGCATATCGGATATATGGGCCCCGATAAACCGATGTAACCTAAACCTACGGGCGTCGAGGCATAGCACACAGATTTATAGGTGTAGGTTGAGGGCAGCAAGGTGGAAATCTGCTAACGGGCATAGAGAGATGCTCCGTGTAGGGAACCTCCTGGTCGTTTCGGTGTGACCAGTTCGACGTTTGGGCTGTTGGGTGAAAGGTTGTCCCGTACGACATGGGGTGAGCATGCTGTGTGCAGATCCGCGTGTGGGAGTACGTGACATGCTTTTCGGGTATCCTTGCAGGTGTATATCGAGTCGATTCACCGTCCCTCGTGGTGATGAGTACCGCTTGTTCGCTGAGTCGTGACATAGGTTAATATATGAAATGTATGATTCATTATTGCTGTGATGATTAACTTATATTATTACATGTGTGCCACCAAATATTGCTCACTAAATTTCAGATTTCATGAACTGTTAACCTGTGGCTAAAAGATGAATTAAGGATGAACTTGTAGGCTTGTCTTTTGCTGCAACGTGCCATCCTGTATTTGTTATGACCAGCATATAGAGTTTCATGTGTAGGTGAGTCGGTTAAGTCTTGTTGAGCCATCGTGCTCATGGTTGCTGCTATAAGTGTTTTTCAGGTGAGGATTACCCCACGGACTCGGGGTACGAGTCCACCGGCGAGGGCTACCCTCCGTCTGCGACCACGGCTGAGTGGGAGCCATACAAACCGCGCTGAGCTGAGGAGTGCAGCTAGTGTGGGTTGTCCATAGGGCTGGGCAACCGACTTTTGCTAGATAGATGGGCGTGAGTTGTATAAACTTAGCTTCCGCTGTTGTAACCTAAATACTTAGTTTGTAACTGAAGTCTTGTACTACTTTGTACATATTCAGTTTGTTTTCTATGTAATACAATATCGTTCTTATGATGTGTGCTGTCGGGTGTCGCATCGTGCGGCACCACCCTCTGAGATCCTGGGCGTGTCTAATCGGTCGCCAGGGTTTTTGGAAACCTTATATAAATACAGGTGCATGACCACACATGAAGGTGACTCGACTCCAAGCGTCGCCGAACGCCCCAAGAGCACGAAATCACCTCTCTTCACTCATTCTAAGCCCAGAAAGATTAAGTCTTTGAGGATTAGAGATTGGATCAAGGAGAGAGTAGTTCTTCTCGACATTGAGCTCTTGGTTTGTCTTCTCTCACACAATAGCTGATCGTTGTTCTTTGTTTGTTTGTGTGGGAGGAATAATTACTTTCTATAATCTTGTGGGAGCTCTCAGATTGTGAGAATGCCCCACGTACAATTGTTTACCCATGTGTATGGATAGTGGAATTGAATCGGCCTTTGTGGTGATTCAACGAGGGAAGGGTTGGTGAAGACCCGGTCCTTGGTGGACTTCTCAACGGGGTCGTAATTCCTGGGTGGAATCGAACCTCGGGATAAAACCTTGTATTGTGTCTTCTTGATCGTCCTTCAATTGCTAATTTAGGGTATTAGTCATCATTTGGTTTACATCGACACCTAGCGTTAAAATTGAGAGTTATTGTATCTTACTTCACTATACTTAAATAAGCATTTATTTTCCGCTGCACAAATACCTGAAGTAGGAACAAGTCTCACATTGATCTATTAATTACGATCATACCAGACTAGCACCATACCGGACTAGTCTGTCCCACCTTGAATTAATCAGTCTGCTAAGTGTTTCAGGAAATCGCCTAAAAATTCAAAGAGCCTATTCACCCCCTCTAGGCTACATTCAATTGGTATAAGAGTCAAACTCTTCAGAAGAGAATCACCACTCGAAGAGACGATGTCAGAAATCAAGGATGAATCCAAGGGCTTCCATTGTGAAAATGGTGATGACGAAGGGAACCAAAAGTTGGAGAAGCTCTTCAATGCCATCTAGGACTGCGAGGATGATGATGATGAGATGCTGCAACTAAAGGCGCTTATGTGGAAGAAGGCACTCTCCCCCAACGGGAAGAAAATCAGAGACAAGAAGCAAAAAGGGGGGTAGTAACAAAGACTACTCCCGATATCCTTTTAATTATGAGCGTTTAAATTCGAATAATCATTATTTGTCAATTCTATTAGGCAAACCACCACACTTTGATGGAACTGATTATACGATGTGGAAACAAAACATGAAAATGCACCTTATATCTCTTAACCCAGTCTTTGGCATATATTGTGTACAGGTTTAGATATAACTGATGATGATGAAGAGCTAACCCTAGATCAAGAACAAGCTATTCATCGGAACGCTCAAGCCGCAGCAGTAATCACCTCATCGTTGAGCCGAGACGAGTTCACCAAGGTGGATGGACTCGAAATTGCTAAAGAAATATGGGGCACTCTCAAAACCGCACATGAAGGTGATCGTCATGTGCATGAAGCCAAGATTGAAATGATAGAAGATGAATTGGGAAGGTTTTCCATTGAAGAAGGAGAATCAACTCAAGAGATGTACAACAGACTGAAGTCTCTCATCAATAAGGTCCGAGCCTATGGTAGCAGAAAGTGGACGGATCATGAGGTGATCAAGTTAATTCTTAGGGCATTCATGACTCCGAACTTGACACTCTGCTCCATGATCAGAGAAACTCCCGGGTTTCACAAAATGACCCTAGACGAGATTCTTGGCATGATCATCAACTTTGAAATGATGGAGAAGGAAGCCAAGCATGTCAAGGAACTTGCCGATCTTACCTCGGCAAAGAAGAAAAAATAGTTGCACTAAAAGCAACATGTAAGCCAGCATCAAAAGAATCCCCAGAAGCTCTTGAGGATGATGATGGTGATGATGACAGCACTGATATCTATGAAGAAGACATGATCCTGTTCATCAAAAACTTCAAGATAATGATGAGAAGAAAAAAGGGTGGCAGCTCAAATGAAAGAAGATACAAGGACAAACAAAGATCCAAGACGAGGCCGCATGCTACAATTGTGGAGAATATGATCATTTCATGGTTGATTGCCCACATGAAGACAACAAGAGGAAGAGTAAAGACAACAAGCCTCAACAAAATAAAATATTCAAAAAAAGAAGCAATATGGCAAAGCTCATCTAGGGAAGGAATGAGACTCCAATGATGAGTCCTCATCTGAAGAAGAAGAAGAAGAAGAAGAGGAAATGGCCACCATAGCTATCAAGAATCCTACCATGATGTCTACCCTATTCCCAACCATGGGAGCATGGAAGGACACCAACCACACATGCCTAATGGCCAAGGAAGGAAAAAGAAAGGTTAAAACCAAAACCCCCTCCTTGCATTCTTTTACTAGTGATATTGATAATTCTAGTGATGATGAAGATATGCTTAGAGATTTAGATAAAAACACTATAGCTAGAATGAAAATTCTAATGGATGAGATAGTTGATAAGGATGAGCTTGTCAATCGACAAGAAGATATGACCATTCTCCAAAAGGAGAAATATCTTAAGATTGAAGGGCTTCTTGAGATTGAAAAGGAGCGAAGAAAACCACTTGAGCTTGAGTTAGCTTCAAGCAAGGAGACTTGTTTGAAGCTAAGAGACTCAAACACTGCACTCAAGGATGAGCTTGCTAACTTAACCAAGGTTAACAAGATTCTTGAGGCACAAGCTGGGTCACTAAAGCAAAGTGGTTCTTCATACTATTTAAGCTCACCTTCTCAAAATATTGAATCCAAAAAAACTCTTGTAACTTGTACATGTACTAAAAATGACACCCACATAAAAGAAGAGTCAAACTTGACAAAAAACAAGCATCCCTCTCAAAGTGGCATGTTTGACAAGGAGGAGATCAAGTATGCACGTAGTGCGTACTTGGTCACAAGACCTCCTAATGCCAAACATGGCATTGGTATTCTTATGGTGAAAGGCAAAACATTAGAAGCCTCAAGGATAACAAGAAGAGTATTGTCTTTGTCAAGGAAAAGTCCTCCCAAGTAGGAAAACGTAACAATGGTGATAAAATTAATATTGAAAACTCATATAAACAACAAATCCTATTTAGAACCTTTGATGCTTCATATGTGCTTATGAAAAACAGTCTTGAAAAAGTTCATGCCAAATATGTTGGGCCACGCCATGAGAACACCAAGTCTCACGTGTGGGTGCCCAAATCACTTGTCACTAACCTCAAAGGACCCAAGCAAGCTTGGGTACCTAAAGCCAAAGCATAGCTTCTTTATTGCAGGCATATGCATCCGGTGGAGCGAAATGGGTGCTAGATAGTGGATGCACCAATCATATGACCGGAGAAAGAAAAATGTTTGTGGAGTACGAACAAAATGAAGACTCAAGCGAAAGGCATCTGTTTTGGTGACAATAGTCAAGGAAAGGTACTAGGTACCGGTAAAATAGCCATTTCATCACAACACACACTTTCTCATGTTTTACATGATGATTCCTTAGATTATAACCTCCTGTCCATATCTCAACTATGTGACAAAGGTGATAATTGCTTGTTCACTAATGAAGGTGTGACCATCTCTAGAAGGAGTGATGAATCTATTGCTTTCAAGGGGTGTTTTAAAGGGAAAACTTTATCTAGTTGATTTTAACAAAGATAAAGCCGAACTTGACACATACTTGATTGCAAAGACCAACATCGGCTGGCTGTGGCATAGACGGCTAGCGCATGTTGGTATGAGGAATCTACAAAAACTTCTAAAAGGCGATCACATCCAAGGTTTGAAGAATGTTGTTTTTGAGGAAACAAGCTTTGTAGCACTTGTCAAGTCGGGATACAAGTAGGAGCACTCCATCTAGCGAAGAATGTCATGACTACAACAAGACCACTCGAGCTCCTCCACATGGCCCTATTCGGTCCAATTGCTTACATAAGCATCGGTGGTAATAAATACGGTTTAGTTATTGTCGATGATTTTTCATGCTTCACCTGGGTTTTCTTTTTGCATGATAAGTCAGAAACTCATGGAACATTCAAGAAGTTTCTCAGGCGAGCTCAAAATGAATTCTCATTGACAATCAAGAACATAAGAAGTGACAATGGAACAGAATTCAAGAACACACAATTCAATGAGTATCTAGATGAAGAAGGAATAAAGAATGAACTTTCGGCACCCTACTCCCCACAACAAAACGGGGTAGCTGAAAGGAAGAACCGGATGCTCATTGAGATGGCCAGGACAATGCTTGACGAATACAAGACCTCTGACCGCTTTTGGGCTGAAGCTATCAACACTGCTTGTCAAGCAACAAACTGACTGTACCTTCATCGCCTACTCAAGAAAACCTCATATGAACTACTCACTGCAAATATTTCGTACTTTCAAGTATTTGGTTCAAAATGTTATATTCTAAACAAGAAGCCTAGTACCTCGAAGTTTGCTTCGAAGTCTGATGAGGGTTTCTTGCTTGGCTATGATTCGAACTCCTACGCTTATTGTGTCTTCAACAAGGTCTTCGGACTTGTTGAGGTTGTACGTGACGTAGTGTTTGATGAAACTAATGGCTGCCAAACGGAGCAAGTTGATAAGTGTGTGCTAGATCAAGAAGAAGCCCCATGTAAAGCATTGAGGAGAATGGCACTTGGTGATATTCGACGTCAAGAACAATCACAAGAATCAGGTGCTCAAGATGAACCTCCACAGGAGAGCTATGATCAAGGGGGGGCCCATGCACAAAATCAAGATCATGAAGACCAACAAGATGATGAAAGCATTAATGACGGCAACGATCCAGTGGGAGCCGAAGAAGATGATGATTATGAGAACACAACACCACAGGTGCCACATCCAAGAGTACACCAAAGCATACAAAGAGATCACCCCGTAGACAACATAATTGGCGATATACAAAAGGGAGTGACAACTCGATCTCGTTTAGCTAATTTTTGTGAATACTATTCCTTTGTATCCTCTTTAGAACCATACAAGGTCGAAGATGTGCTAAAAGATCCGGACTGGGTGATGGCAATGCAAGAAGAATTGAACAACTTCGAGAGGAATGAAGTATGGGAAATTGTTGAATAAACAAAGTCCAATATCGTCGGCACTAAATGGGTCTTCCGCAACAAGCAATATGAACACGGAGTAGTAACAAGAAACAAGGCACGACTTGTGGCTAATGGTTACTCACAAGTCAAAGGTTTGGATTTTGACGAGACTTTTGCTCCTGTAGCTAGGCTTGAATCAATTCGTATATTACTTGCATATGCTACTCAAGCTGTATTAAATGGATGTCAAAAGCGCCTTACTGAACGTACCTATCAAGGAGGAGGTGTACATGGAGCAACCCCCTGGTTTTGAAGATCGAGAGTACCCCGAACATGTGTTCAAACTGTGTAAGGCTCTCTATGGCCTCAAACAAGCTCCTAGAGCTTGGTATGAGTGCCTTAGATATTTTCTAATTTAACATGGCTTTAAAATTGGTAAAGCTGATTACACCCTGTTTACCAAGCACTTCAATGATGATCTGTTTATTTGCCAAATCTATGTTGATGATACCATAATTGGTTCAACTAAAAAATCTTTTGTCAAGAATTTAGTAAAATCATGACAGATAGATTCGAGATGTCCATGATGGGAGAATTGAGATACTTTTTAGAATTCCAAGTGAAACAACTAAAGGAAGGAACATTCGTAAGCCAAACAAAGTACACTCAAGACATTCTCAAGAAATTTGGCATGGACAAAGCGAAGCCCATAAATACTCCAATGGCAACAAATGGACATTTAGACCTTAATAAAGATGGACCTAATGTGGATCAAAAGGTATATCGTTCCATGATTGGATCTCTACATTATCTTTGTGCATCTAGGCCTGATATCATATTAAGTGTCTGTATGTGTGCAAGATTTCAAGCCAATCCTAAGGAATGTCATTTGACAGCCGTAAATAGAATCTTGCGATATTTAGTCCATACACCCAACATAGGCCTTTGGTACCCTAAAGGTTCAAAATTCAATCTCATTGGATACTCCGATGCAGATTATGCAGGATGCAAAGTAGATAGAAAAAGTACATCCGGGACTTGTCAATTCTTGGGTATGTCCCTAGTTTCCTGGCCCTCCAAAAAGCAAAACTCCACTGCCTTGTCCACAGCCGAAGTGGAGTATGTTGCAGCCGGGAGTTATTGTGCACAACTCCTTTGGATGCGACAAACTCTAAGGGACTACGGTTACAATATGAACCGCATTCCGCTCCTTTGTGACAATGAGAGTGCGATTAAGATTGCACATAACCCTATTGACCACTCAAGGACCAAACACATTGATATTAGACACAACTTTTTGAGAGACCAC
Organism: Neostapfia colusana; assembly: GCA_030760725.1. Lineage (NCBI taxonomy): Eukaryota > Viridiplantae > Streptophyta > Magnoliopsida > Poales > Poaceae > Neostapfia > Neostapfia colusana. Next base: position 28,807,062 of record JASWHV010000011.1, read on the forward strand.
TTAATCAAAGGAGACATAGCAATTTCCCATGTCAAAACCAAGAAGCAACTAGCCGATATCTTCACCAAGCCACTTGATGAAAAACGCTTTTGTGAGGTTACGAATGAACTAAATATACTTGACTCTCAGAACATGGCTTGAAACACTGAATACCTGCTTGAATTCTCAAATTCTTACTTACTTTGCGGAAAACTATCCTTTATCTCGATTTTCTCTTGAAAACTATTTAAATTAATGAATCTTTATGAATTATGGCCATTGTCTGATTGTTGATTGCTTACTTGGCATGTTCATCAAGATTATTTGTGAAAATTATGTCCTTAGATCACTATTAGATCAAATTCCCAATATTTCCCAAATTTCTACTCTAATATGTCCAGTTGACCCGGACTAGTCCGTTCCCTCATACTAGTCCGGACAGATCTGGCATACCGGACTTGTCCGGTCCTCCCACCGGACTAGTCCGTATGTCTGAAGATTAAGAGTCCATAGACACGCCAACTCAGCCCTCTTCACCTCACAAACACTCCTTTGCCTCTCATTCCTCAAACCCTAGCCCCCAAAGGTCATTTTTAATTTTAGCCAATGAAGTCGAAGTCCTCTCCACGGAAAAGCTTCTCCTCGACGCATGGTCTCCTCTCCTCCGAACTAATCCAGATCAGACCTCACACTTCGACTCAAATTCTCATTTTTCGGTAAAATTCGTCTCTACTCAGGTTCTCATATTTTCAATACTTTAGCTCAATCTTTTCTGATCCCTAGGGCATACACTATCTTTCTAGATGAATTCCTAGTGTATCCCTACATACTTTGCACAAATTTGCGGTAGATCTGTTGAATATACAAAGTTAGGGTTCTTCAGCAGGTCCGGACTTGTCCGGTCTCTGGTGCCAACAAGTCGGGTATTCCGGACAAGTCCGCACTCTGAAAACGGACAAGTCCGGTTACCTGTCAATTGAACATCTAACTTCTTATCTTCACATAATCTACAATCCATCGTGTCAAACAATTCTTGAATTTTCTGTCAAGCATGATGTCATCCCACTCCGAGGCCATGAAGAAGCATGACGATGTTGCCCAACCGTCTTCTCCCGACGACTCTCTTCCTGAAAGGAGGAGAGTGGTTTGTAAGACGACACAGAGCAAAGACATTGTTGGAAGCTCTGTGGCCCTCAGGAGAAGTGTCGGGAAGGGCAAAGGACTTGCTAGTGGTCCTATTGGTCCCTTGAAGAAGAAAGCCCCATTCACCGCAACAGGCAGCCATTAAGTAATGACTTTGCTGGAAAGGGGAGCGAACTGATGGACAACCTCAGGAAAATTCAAGTCTATGAGCAGCCAAAGCAATGTGCAGACCCCAGATTCTAGAGCAACTTCAATGCTGACTACTATGAACATGTATACATGAAGATGAAGAATCCTGTGGTTGAGAGTCAGTGGCTCAACATTGACTACTTCAATTCCAAGAAATGCCAAGCCTATCATGAGGTACTAGAGGTATTAGAGTTATATGGGTTGAAGGACCTCCTTCTTTTCAGTATGACTGGAACCATGAGGTTCTACTCTCTACTTTGCCCGTGATGATGGGGATGAGATGATCTGGATGACACATGGATCCAGATACAGTGTCACCTATGAGGAATTTGCAAAGATTCTTCATCTTGAACATACCCTGGACAATGAGCTTGTCATTCACAACCTGAAGCCCTTGGAAAATAATGAGCTAGAATTCTTGTATGATACAAGATGCCATATGTACTCCCCACTACCAAGTACTTGAAGCCGTTCTTTGCCGTGCTCAATAGGATCTTGAGAAAGACCATAGCTCCACAGGATGGTGATGCAGGGACAATCCAAGGGACTTTGAGGACATTGATGAAAGTGATAATCAAGAAGAGGACTTTCAATGTCTTTGATTACATCTACAATGACATAGTGAATATCTCCATCACCCCAAACAGGTCCTGTGGCTATGCACCTTATGCCATGAATATGATTGAGAAGGTGACAGGACTGGAGTTTGTCAAAGATGTATCTCACACTGGTCTCAAGCCCCAGAAGCCTACAGTACACACTGTGCCCTCTGCTCAAGAAGGCTCAAGGGCGTCGGAGCCTACACCTACTCCTATCCCTCCACCTGCTAGAGAGTCCTCCAGTGGTATGCTCAAAATGCTCTCTTATATTTTTGGCTGTTGTCGCAAAATTGAAGTTAGGCAACACAAGGAGAATTTGGCCAGAAAAAGACATCGAAGATACATGAAGGCCAACATCAAAGCCATATGTGAGAATCTGGAGATTGAGCTAGTTGGATCACCACAGATCTTTGAGGACTCTGAGGAAGACTTCACTGAAATGGCTCCACTCACCAAACAAGAATTTAGGTCTTTTGGACTTGCAAGTGTCTCCACTCCTCCTCCTCAGCATGATCATGAATACGATGATGAGGATGACGATGAAGATAGGCCCGAGAGTGAGGGAAACAGCGGCGATGAGTGATTTCACTCAATTTTTCCCTTTTTGGTGCCTTGATGCCAAAGGGGGAGAGATTGAGATTTATGTTAAGTTATCCTATTGTAAACCTTAAGGATGTGATATGGACATGGACATGTATTTTTATGTTTCATGTAATTTTTTTGGAAGTCTCATGGATGTGTGATGCCTATTCGATATCTATGTGATGACTACCTTTACTTTTAATATGACCTTATCTTTTTGTGGCATGTCACACTCTGGTTCACACACTTTTAGGAATCCCACCATAAAGGCTGCATATATGTGAGAAGTTCTTGTTACTCATTTGTCATTCTCATATATGCACACTTTATGAAAATCAAATTTTATCATTAATTATGCAGTCTCAGTTGGTTGTCATCAATCACCAAAAAGGGGGAGATTGAAAGTGCATCTAGGCATTCCCTTGTGGGTTTTGGACGATTGATGACAAATGAATTGAGATCCTAATGAACTTGTTGAGATGAATGCAGATTTACTCGTGTAAGGTAGAAGTGGTGCACTCAAAAAGGTGAAAATCAAGTGATGAAGAAAAAAGGAACATAACATATTCATGAGCCAAGAGCAGTGTAGACATACCTGTATAGGATGTGCGTGAGAGACACATCTCGAGAGCTCAAAACCTTTATGTAGGGCTAAGAGATTAAAACATATCCCAATCACTCACAACACGGTGCACCGGACTAGTCAGCTCAGAAACCGGACTAGTCCGTTTAACTTTTTGTTGCCTCACAATACGTGCACCAGACTAGTCCGCTTGGAAACCGGACTAGTCCAATCAACTCTTTGGAACCAACATTCACCTTTCACCGGACTAGTCGGCTCAGAAACCGGACTAGTCCGATCAACTCTCTGGAACCAACATTCACCTTTCACCGGACTAGTCCGCTCAGAAACTGGACTAGTCCGATCAACTCTCTAGAACCAACATTCACCTTGCACCAGTCTAGTCCACTCCGAAACCGGACTAATCCGTTCAATTCTCTAGAAGCAACATTCACCTTGCACCGGACTAGTCCGCTCCGAAACCGGACTAATCCGTTCAATTCTCTGGAACCGGCATTCATCTTACACCGGACTAGTCCGCTCTTGGACCGGACTAGTCTATTCAACTTTCTGTAAACACATCAAATTAGGGTTTCCACTGTGCCGCATGCAACACGAAAATTGTACACGGCACATAGGATTAGTCCGGTGAACATAGCGGACTAGTCCGGCCACCAGGGTTTCTGGAAACCTTATGTAAATAGAGGTGCATGGCACACATGAAGATGACTCGACTCCCAGCACCGCCGAACGCCCCAAGAGCACAAAAAGCACCTCTCTCCACTCATTCTAAGCCCAAAAAGATTAAGTCTTTGAGGATAAGAGATTGGATCAAGGAGAGAGTAGTTCTTCTCGACATTGAGCTATTGGTTTGTCTTCCCTCAAACAATAGCTGATCGTTGTTCTTTGTTTGTGTGTGTGGGAGGAAGAATTACTTTCTATAATCTTGTGGGAGCTTTCAGATTGTGAGAACGACCCACGTAAAATTGTTTACCCCTGTGTGTTGATAGTGGGATGGAATCGGCCTTTGTGGTGATTCAACGAGGGAAGGGTTGGTGAAGACCCGGTCCTTGGTGGACTCCTCAACAGAGACGTAGATTCCTGGGTGGAATCGAACCTCGAGATAAAACCTTGTCTTGTGTCTTCTTAATCGTCCTTCAATTGCTAATTAAGGGTATTAGTCATCATTTAGTTTATATCAACACCTAGCGTTAAAATTGAGAGTTATTGTATCTTACTTCACTATACATAAATAAGCATTTATTTTCCGCTGCACAAATACCTGAAGTAGGAACAAGCCTCACTTTGATCTATTAATTACGATCATACCGGACTAGTCTAGCCCACCTGGAATAAATCAGTCTGCTAAGTGTTTCAGGGAACCGCCTAAAAATTCAAAGAGCCTATTCCCCCCCCCCCTCTAGGCTAAATTCAGTGGAGCTCGACGGTGGGGCTCGATGGCGGGGCTCGTCGGCGTGGCTCATCGGCGACCAAACCCCGGCAAGGGGGGGCTCAACTCGGCGAGTTGAGGGGGGGGATGCGGCAAAAGGTATAGGGGGAGCCGGGGGTTGTATTTATACGGGGGAAAAAAGAAGAGTCCTAGTCCAATTGGGACTCAACCAAAGAGTCCTAGGGCCCCCCCCTCTAGGGCTGCGGCCAATTTGGGGGCAAATCCCCCCAAATGTGGGGGCAATTCCCCTTTTAGGGAATTTGGGGGAGATTTGGAATTTTGGGAAAATTTGGAATGGCTCAATTCAGCTATCTTATTTTTATTTCTCACCATTTCTATGTCCCTTTCTCCATTTCTATATTCCCTTATCCATTTTTATATTCCTTTCTCCATTTTTATGGTTCTTTCTCCATTTCTATGGTTCTTTCTCCATTTCTATGGTTCATTCTCCATTTCTATGGTTTTTTATCCATTTCTACTTCTTTTTAATTGCTTCTCTACATGACAAATGTATGCAATGCATGGTAGTGAAATTGAGGGTGTTACAAGTTTGCAATTAGAACAAGAATTAACTTCATGAATACGTAAAGCATTGTTCAAAGCAAAAATTTCATCCGTAGCATCATGTAGTTTCTTATTAAGATCATCACAGCTAGAACAATGCAAATCAATTTTACAAAAACTAGCATCTTTCATGTTTTTATCATTAAGTGCAGCAATCTTTTTGTTCTTTCCAATTTCAAGTTCAAGTCTATCAAGTGTGGAGGTGTGCACACTTTTAAAGAGGACAATTATTCATAAATCAGATCACAAGATGAGCAAGAATCACCACTAGGAATCAAAGTTTTTGAACATTTAATTTTAGATTCTAATGATTCAATTTTAACATCACTTTGCTTAAGTTTTTTTGTCCTGTTTCTTAAGTACGGTAGTGGCACGATAAAGAGCATCAAACAATTCATCGTAAGAGGGATTTACCTCCTCATTGTCGCTGATTTGTTTGTATTCCTCCGAGCTTAAACTTGATTTGCTCGCCATAAAACATGCATTTGCCATGGCGTCTTCATCTTCATCACTTCCAATATCAACGTCGCTTGCGCACTACTATTGATTTGCGGAGAAAATTTTGTCCATCACTTGACATTGAGTGAAACCCTTCTTTTTCTTGTTGTAGTTGGCAGAGGAGTGCTTCATCCTTGTTAGTTTTTCATCATGGAAAGTAGTACCTGAATGGTTAGGGCAATCTGTACGAAAATGTCCTGTCTCACCACATTCGAAGCATCTTTGAGAGCTGCCACTTCCTCGCCTTCTTGTTCTTACATTTTACAATGCTTCTGAGAACCGAGTAGAGAGAAGTGCTAGCTCCTCCTCCGGAAACTCTTTAATCTATTCAAGGATTAGAGAGGACAACAAAGAAAGTGTTCCACAAGATGAAGAATTGCTAGAACTAGGCATGTCACGTTGTGAAACAAAAGCAAGAGACATATTAGGATTCTTACGTGAGAATATGTCAATTCCATGAGTTTTCAATTTAGAATATAGCACATCTAAAGTAAGTGTACTCATGAAAGTAGATTCACGAATAGATGTAACTTTCATATACCAAAATGACATGTCTAATGCACTTAACAATTGCCTAGCATTTTTCATCATCGGAAAAATTAACATTGACACTACGCAAGTTGCTGAGAATTTTATAAAAGTGAACAAATAAATCATCGATGGACTCATCTAGTTGCATCACAAAGCGCATATACTCTTTCTTGAACATATATTGTCTTACCTCCTTGATCCTGTTGGATCCTTCGTGGTGGTCGCAAAGTGCTTTCCACACATCGTATGTAGATCCGAGGTGTGCAACACGATCGAAGTCGCTTTGAGTCAATCCTTGGATGATCAAGTTGCGAGCCTTGTCATTTTTGTCGACATACCTCATATTCGCAGCCGTAATGTAACTGTTTGATGGCACGTCGAAGGACTTGTAGACCTTTTCCCATATGGAGAATCCTTGCGCTTGTATGTAAGCCTCCATACGAGCCTTCCAAACCTAAAATCAATGCCATCAAACACACGAGGTTTTGCGGAGTATTTCTACATGTTGATTAGTGAAAACATGTACAAATCAATGAGATTAGAGAACCGTTGCTCTGATACAATTGTAGGATCGAAGAGCACGTGAAAAGCTACCAGAGGGGGGTGAATGGTAGATTAAAACTTTTTATGCGGAAGCTATAAAAACCCCTCGGCAGAAAATTGATCTGATAAAGAAACCATGTGTGAGACTTTTTCTACGTGTTGAAACGTGACTAAACTATTGAATATTATGTAGAATCGAGTCACGAAGCCACTGCAACAAGAATCACGTGAAAACACTGTGTAGAACTTGAGTTATGATCAAAAGACTAGACGAAGGTCAATCTTTTCTACCCGGTTTTAAAAACAGATCTGCATGCTGCAAAGAAACTCGTGTATATCGAAAACCACAAATACAATGGTCGTGAAATTGTGACATATTATATATAATAAAGTTTTGAAGACAACCCAAAAAGAATCACGTCAATTGGATCAGTAAAACGTGAGTTATGATCAGAATACCGAAGCAACGTCGGTCTGTCCAGAAACTTGCCGTGGAAAAACTTGTCTGAAACAAGTTGGACGAATAAGGCACCAAAGCTCTTCTAAACTACGAATTTTATTGATCTAAACTCAAGAAAAGCAGCCACAAGTCATGCTCCCATGAGCCTTGGCCTCACTTGCTTATATAACCAGACCTAAGGCCAATCCAATCTAAACTAGGACTCCTACTTCTGCTTGGATTCAAACTCGAACTTTCTAAAACTGCTCAAGACTTTTCTATACGCAGATAGAAGCAATATTAATACTTCCAAACACCTTAGGGACGTCCCGAACATTTCTAAAACAACTCTAATTCGTGCCTAACACGAAATCCTATTATAACCAACTCAAAACTTTCCATAAACGAACCATAACCGCCTCAGCCGCAGCCTGAGCGCAAAATCCAGTCGGTTGAACCTTTTCAACCATATCTTCACTTCCATATCTCTTCACCACACCTTGGAACAATGTAGCCACATCCACGCACCCCTTGGATATGTACAAACACTTTTAAAAATGTTCACAACACCTTCATTTGCATTGTTCTTCACCCAAACATGCTGCGTAACCTCCCGATCAGCTCAACCACAATTTCTCCCGAACTTGGTTGTTGAACCTTATCTTCTCCCTAAGAACAGTTCAAGGATCTCCATCACCAGCCATGTCTTGACATCAAGCAACACCCGCACATGAGCACAAGTCCGCGACTTGACTCACGTTAGTCCGAAAACCACAACACTTTACATGAGCACCTCACATAAGCATGTTGCAGACCATAGCAATGTATTAACCACCATAATCAGCCATAACACATCAAAAACTTAGTAAGAGGATACGAAGCAAACATTCCATAAGCCAAGAAGCAAGTTCAAAACATTGCAAGTCAAAAACAGAGTGGCTGAAAATTAAACACTATATAAACAGCTGCTATGCAGTGACAGTTGCTCCTGAAATGCAATGAGAAATTTAGGACAATCCAAAGTGGGTATTTCAGCAATATTCAAAACTTTGAATGTAAATCCTCACTTTTATTCTAATTGCCAATGTATTCAGCACACATAGATCTCACAGCTTGGAGAGGAGAAATGTCTTGCCGGTGACCGAGACGACAGAATGAGGGCCTGTCCGGGCTTTTGGTCTGGTGGTCATTCCGGGTTCCTATGTCAGCGAGGGCATGGTGACGGTGATGGGCGTTGGCTGCGAGGATCTCGGACCTGCCATGAAGAGCCTGACCTCGTATGCCTTATACTGACTTCTGACGCTGGAGCAACCATTGACACCGGGCGAGGGGGGTATCGGAGCCGAGTCCAGTGGTTCCTTGGGGTCGGATGATCGGAGGCAGGAGGAATAAGACCTAGGCTTCTTTTGCTCCTAGATTTCTGGTGTTCGGTCGCGTCTCTAGGCAGAGTGCAGGGACCTGGACGCTGTGCTCGAGCGGTTGTGAGGGGTGCCTCCGAATTGGCTGGTAAGACCTCTCTTTCCTTCTCTCCTTTGTCACACCCGATTTCTCCAAAGAGCAACCGAGTAAATATCACATGTATGACAGGATCATTTTCTCATACATGTGATGACAAATAGTGAAGCATCATTTATTACAAGCCAAGTGTTCGAATATAAATAAGTCTTACATAGCATACGTCTCTATGGACGATAATATGTTCATAACATGTAAATAAAGCAGCAGCGGAATATAAATCTTGTGGGCTCCGTCGCAGGCGTTGCCCGGGGGACTCCGTGAACCTAAAATCCTTCTTCGGGACCAAAGTCTTGGTTATCAAACACCACATCATCCCCTTGACCTGAGCAGAAATTTAAACCAACAGAAAAGCAAGTTTGAGTACCGTTGGTACTCAGCAAGTGTGGGAAAATAATTTCATGCATGGCTAGAGCAAGGAGAGGTTGAACTCATGGTTAAAGCACTACGCAATTAATACCTATCACCTTAGCTTATTAAGCACCTACATTACTACACAGGTGAGATGGTCCCAATCCCTCAACCCATCATCAATATCAAGTAAACATAGTCTCATCTCCGATGTTAAGCTTCCCGCTTAACATCCTCAACTTCCCAATCCACCATCCTCTAATCATGAATAAGTCCAAGCCACTCTTTACCGTGAGCATGGCTGTCATGACAGTTTTGACTCTGCAGAGTTTGCACCACTGTACCCACATATAGTGATTTCATCCCCCGTTGCCGGGTGGACTAAAAGAACCTCCATTATGCCAGTGGCCGCGAACCACGTTCACACTTCCCAGGTGTGTAGCCAGGAGATCACTACGAGGCCTTTAAAAGGGATTCCCGATGAGCATGGGCCCACTGAGGTTTCACCCCTAACAGCATACAAGAGGCTCCAACCCCGCTGCAGTGGCCCCCTCTTGAGCCTTGCGGTTCATATGGTAGTCCAGCTGACACCTATTCCCCGCACCATCAAAAACACCCATACTACGCCGGGGATACACCTAATTAATTGGCCAAGCTGCCCCATCTCAGCACGTGGTTGGCACGGTAAAGCCAGGTTACATTCTCCATGAACCGGTCCTTAGGATCCAGGCAAGTACTAAACACAAACCCGAGTCTCGTGCACCCAACACCAACCAAATCATCCAACTTGCCTCGATCCTTACTTCTACATAACTCATAATATCTCATACAAGAGTAAGGTAAATAAGTTGATGATCTCATATCCCACTTATCCCATTCTAAGCATGGCTAAGCATAAGCATATAAATAAATGACATAATAAAATAAATCCCAACCCAGGCTACAAGAAAGTAAGATAATTACAATCTAGGGAAACTTCCTAGCTTGGGTATCATATTCCAATTTGACAATGCAAATTAATTCTAACTACACATCCTAGTATAGGATCAAAGTGGTCAAGGACACTTGCCTTCTTCCTGCTGCTCTGGGAATGGAAAGTCTTGGTCTTGGAAGGGGAGAACTTGCTCTGGGGCAGATTCTACTCATGCCAATACACATAGCAAAAGAAAACAACAATCCATAAGCCATAGTCCACACTTTAACTCATGCAAACCACACATACATACATATTAAAGTCATTTATATTGTTTAAGTGTTGTGGTTACCCTAGATGTGTTGATTTTAGGCCTACATACACTTTTAAACATATATATATATATATATATATATATATATATATTATTTCTAACTTTTGTATTCAGATTTCTAGTTGCACACTATATATTAATTTCCCATTTGAACAAATTCTCTATATTTAATTAATACACTCCTTAGCCACATAATTTGCATGAAAGAAAGTTTCCTACTCCAAATGGGTTTTTAGATCTTCTACAAAATCTTAATTGGAAGTTTTTGAAAATAAAGACCTCATTTAATATTTTCTAATTATGCATCCTTATTTTCCTATATTTTCAGATTTATTTTCTATGCCTAAAATGAATTTTAATATTAAAATAGTAAGACGTATCATCTAAACCGAATAGGTTCTAATCTAAAATGTTCAATAAAATATTTTTGAACTTCCTCTCTGATGTGAACCAATTTAAATTTCTTTTACCAGTTTTCAGAATTATTTCCTAGCCTAAAAATGTGTTTCTAGAAATAATAAAAATGAGCAACACTTAGGCAGATCTCATTTCAGCCTAAAATCAATTTTTAAATCATTCTAAAGGTTTTCCAAGTGCTAGGAGAGTTTAAATTTGTATTTGCACATGTGCTTGCATCACCATTTAAATTTAAATCCTAATCACATGTTCAAATTTCTGAATTTAATATCCTATAGGGTCTGAATTGCAAACCCACACTACTGCAGGGTCTAATTTGCTATTTCCTAAATTTTCAGTGGCCTAATTACACAAAACAGAAAGGTTTTCCTAATTTTTATTAAGTCCAGGGGCTAAAACTGATTTTTAAATGAATTTACATGAATTTCTGAAGGTCCAGGGGCTAGTTCAGAAGTTTCTGGGGCTAGCTCGTGTTTTCCGAGATCCCCAGGGGGTAGCGCGTAAGATTCCCGGCCTTTATAACGAGGGGCTGACGTGGGCCTTGTGATTTTAAACAGACGGCTGGGATTATAACGCGAAGCGGTACGGGTTAGATCTAATAGGGACCGCACGATTTAAAATGGATGGGCCTCAGGGGGCCACGTCGCCCTCGCCATGGTAGGTGCCATTGAAATTGGGGACCTCAAAGGTGAGGGTCTTGATGCGGAAGTTAGATTTGTCACTGAACGTGACGGGGTGGTGGATCTGTAACAGCCCTAACTTTTGTAAAGTTTGATGTCAACGTATGAAATAAAGTTAAGGCAAAGAAAGACTATAATTGTGTCACATGAAATGATGAACACAAATATGGACATGTGAGGGAGTTAAAAATTTTCTCTAGCCCATGATCAGCACATGTTAACCTAGGGGAAAGAATTACACTCCCAAAAACTCTAACTCATGTGCACCTTCTCTATGATGAGAGTGGAGGAAATTTAAACACCATTTTGAATATTTTGAAAGGATTGCTATTCAGATTGTCCAAAGGCCTATATGTGAGATCATAGATGCATTTATCATGTATTCAAGAGCCTAAGTTTCAAATTTGGAGAATTTTAGGTTTCATATACTATTTATTCCGAGGATTAAATGAGGGCACGCTCAAATTCAAACTTGAATTTGAATTTTGAATCAAACAAACTCAATTTCAAAATCTGATTTCAGATTTGAATTCCTCATAATTCTTTTGACCTATCCTCCATGTTTGGTCAAATTTGGAGATCGTTTGCTATTTTATCCGGAACTGGAGAATAAGAGGGGGGACATGGGGTCCACATGTCAGTAGACCTCAAACTGGAGGCGTCTCTGTTTTCACTCGGCAGCACACGCGGGACACCTGCTGCTCGCTGGCGCCACTGCTTTCTCACCACGCACCTCCTCCTTGATCAATTTGTGCTGGCAAGCTGCTTCCTTCACCCTTATCACTGAAGACTCGGCCTCTGCTCGTCCCTCCCCGCACACAGTGAAGAACAGAAGCTCCCCTCCGTTTCTCTGATCGCCCAACTGAACAAGCACTCTTTGCTCGAGCTCCCCACATAGAAAAGCTTTGACCATGAGTTGTCTAGCCGGCTAGCACCTTTCGTCTGACGTCCCGAGCTCACCGGCGCCTAGAAACGGCAAAGTTTCCACTGCTCTCGAACTAATACGGAAGAAGCCGGAACTGGACGCCGTGGACAGCCCAAACCAGGAGTGATCACGCCCAAGAAAGTGACCCCATCGGTGCACCTACAAGTCTAGTTGCTCAGCTCCGAAGCTCAGCCCTAGCCATTGATCACAGAGGGAGAATTTCAAGTTTTTCTCCCGGGCGGCAGAAACGGACCTTGAGGTAAGGAATTGTAAAATTCGTCCTCAAATCATGTTTGTTGGGTTTCAAACTTCACACACAGGATGTTAACTGCCTATCAAACCTCCTCCATCGATTTTGGACCAAGAAATTGAGTGTAGAGTGAGGAATCCGAGTTCTTTTGAGGGTATACTGCTGGACCCTGTCAAGCGCACGGTGCTGATAGGTTTAGAGCGCTCCCCAGCTTGTTTAGACCTCATGTCGGTCTTCTACATGATCCCCTGGTGCTTTAGAGCCGAAGAACTGACCATTCGGTGGAGAATTCACCGTGCAATACCTCGTCGGAGCCCTAGGGTTTGCTGTGGCCGGTGCGCCCTGTTTTCCGGTGAGTTTCAGCCGCCGGCGACCTCACCAACGTGTACAGCGTGGGGGAAAATGGGGGGGGGGGGGCGGCCAGCAGTTGGTCTGGAGGTGGCTGGTAAGTGCTTTTCCGGTGACCTCGCCGGAGGGGGCCGCCACTGCCCTGTTTGGCGCGAGTCTGGAGGTTAGGGATGACAGGTGGGACCCACTGTCAGCATTTAAACATTTTTCAGATTTTCCCACTTTAGTTCAAACTTTGGAGAGCCATAACTTTGTGTAGGAGTGTTCAAAAATTGTGAAACCAATTGTGTTGGATTCCCCTCACAGAGTACTATCCATGGGTGCAGCCCAATGTTTATGAAAATCCTAGGATTTGGCTCATTAATTCATTTAAAAGAAATGTTGTATGAATTTTTACAGGAGTTCTGTCTGTTGGAAAATTCCCAAATTTGGAAAGGACATTCGACCGAAATTCCTTGAACTCCAGTAAAAATTTCAGAGGCATTGGACCTCATTTGCGTGGTCAAATGATGTGTTCATTCCTTATGTCTCTGAAAAATGGGAAAATGAACAGAGACATTTTCAGCTTTTCCCCAATCCTTGTAAAATCCATATCTCCATGTAAGAAACTCAAAAAATGGTAAAATTAATTCCTATGGACTCAGGACATTTTGGACCTCAGAAAAAGTCTACTTTGCAGCAAAGGAAAGCTTAATATCTAGGGGGTAAAGGCAGATTAGTGAAAACCACATAAGGATTTGTTGTGCTCACATGAAGCCATTTCATGAGCTCAATTTTTTGCACACTGCCTAAGTACCTTCCATAGAGGCTGTGGTTAAATTCTCAGCTTCATTGGACCTTTGGAACTTGAGCTACCATCTTTTAGGTTTAAGTGTTCATATAATGGACTTCATCACATGGTGATTACTAGTATCTCTTTTCACCCTAGCTTTCATCATCTCTAAGGTTGTAGATCCAACAACAGAAACCCTGCTGTTGTTTGTCCTTTTTAGGTGTGAGTTAACTGGTACAACAGCTTTGAATCATTTTCTAAATTGCTTTTGAATACATGTGCATATATCATCTTAATAGCACGTGACGTCGACGTTCGACGAGGACTCGACTCCGCAGCGAGGATCTCCATCTCGTGATGAGTTTGACGGATTCTACAGAGGAAGACTAACTCCTAGCTTCTAACAAAACTGTTGAGCAAGGCAAGCCCCGGTTTGCATATCGTTACCATTTTAAATTTTGCTTTACTTCACCTCATGGTTATTAGACTTGATATTGTGCATTATGTATAGGATGATTGAAACCCACTTGCATGGCTATTACATCCCCGAGTAGAAAGTTTAGTGTAGGCTTTGCCTCGTCGTAGATGCTAGGCTAATGTTGTAGCCAGCTCGGTAGAAGTCGAGTAGTAAAAAGCTACTTGCGAGAAAGTTCGAGTAATGGAGTTACTCGCGAGAGGTTGATGATAAGAGCACCCTCATGAAAATGAGATGGGGACGGGGATGTTCCTGTAGGATGGAGCGCTCAAGGTTGGTCTCGACCAGCGATGGGGGTGAAAATGCTTGAGACCACATTTGGCCTAGATCGGGATGGTAAGGCAAATGTGGAGGTTGGTTGTAGCCCCGTCCGTGTCGGTTAAGGACCATATGTATGCGGCCCTGCTGGACAAGATTGAGCTGTACCGGATATATAGTGCGGTATGGGACCCATGAAACCGATGTAACTCGATGGACCGTGATATAGAAACTCATCCTTCGCGTGGGAATGGCGTTGAGAAGGCGGGAGGTGTAAATCCTTTAGTGGGCAACTTCGACGTGTCCGCGTAGAGGACCATCCTGCTCAGCACGAAGCATTTTTCTATGTCGGGGTGTCATGTGAAAGGTTGCTGCATACAACGTAAGAAAGAGCTCTTGAGAGAGTCTTTCGAGGCGGGTGTATGTGTCGTGTATTCCGGGTTGTTATTCATTCGAATCACCGTCGCTCGCGGAAGAGAATTGAGCATACTTGCCAACTGCACCTTGACGTAGTAAGAAGAGGAACTAAGTCTCTTAACTTGCTGTTTGTGGATTAATCACTGTATTGGAACCTTGACTGAAGTAGATATAGAGCCAACTAAATTTCATTTCCACCTTAGGCTAGCAACATCGGGATAAACATTTCTTGTTTGATTGTGGACTTCCGATGTTGTTGTAAAAGTTCCAAAAATGTGTATGAATAAAAACTATGGTTTGAGTTCATATGTGTGGCAATGACAGGAAAAATGGGACTTGCTAAAATTTTTCTTCATGCAAGGTAATACATGGATGAATATCCAACATGAGGTTCACCTTTTTATTTAAAAGTGTTGGACTAATAAGGAGTTAAATACCTCTTTGCATGTAAGTTTAAAGATCAGATTTTAAATTCAAAGTTCACGCATGTAGTGACCAAAAACTTTGAATAAACATGCAGCCCTATAGTTGGGATTATAGGGAAAAGTTTGCTCATAAACTTTTCAATTGTAGGGTAAGCTCAAAAGGGAGTTTTAGAGGAGAATTTGCAAACTTCAACCAAATTCAAATTTGGAAAAGCAAATTCAAACTGAATTGGAAGGATTCAAATTCTAACCCACACTTTAAACTCAGAATTGTGGGAATTAAGAGGATCAGCTTTAACAGATGTTTGGGAGGTACATGTGGAGTGGGACCCACATGTCATAGAGCTAAAGGAAGGAACCTTGCACCCTAAGTCTCAGCCCAGTGGGGAAATTCATCGAGCAGCACGTGGGCCACGAGCAGCTCCCACCGTGGAGCCACGGGGACGCTCGGCAGCGCCACCAGCTGCTGCATTTCCCCACATACGGCGCCCAGAGGCGGTTCTGCGGCCTGATCAACCCCCCCTGGACGAAGCAAAGGCCGTCCCTTCTTCTCTCCTCGCGAGCGCACGGCCAGCGACCGTCTTCCCCTCCGCCTCTCGGTCCGATCGGAAGAACGGCGAAACCACCACGCTCTCTCCTCCCCTGAGCTGCTAAACATCACCGCGAGCTCGACCTCCACCTCCCTGACCCACGAGCAAGTGAGCTGCGGCCTCCGGTGCCCGAGAACGACCGCCGCCGTGGCGACCTAAGCCGAGAAAGTGATCGGGAGCTCGTGGACAGCCCTCCACAGCGGGTTCCACGGCCGAACGATCACACCTACGGACGCGCACGGGTGCGGTGCTGCTCTCAGCCCAAGCTCAGGCCATACCGTGAAGCATCGCCGGTGAATTTTGAAGTTTTGCTCCGGCGACCCCATTCCGAGCTTCCGGTATGACTCTTTCGAATTCTTGCCCTCTGATCCTCCTTAAGTCATCAAATTTGGCACATAGACGCTGGATTAGCCGGCGGTCATTTCTCCTTTAGGATCCAGCGCATGAAAACACCTCAGCACGACGGAATTCGAGCTCGACTAGAGGTGTTCATGGCGGACCCATTCGGTCGCACAGCGACAACCTATTTACAGCCGCTCCCGAGTCATTTTGAGGTCGTGTCGATCCTCCTAGAGGTACGCTGGTGCTGTAGGGCTCGTCGGAACAAGTTTTTGAGGGCTGGAGACCCCGGGCGATGCTGCCGGACTTCCACAGAGGCAGTTACACGTCACCGGCCATGTTCCGGTCGTCGGCGGCCCTAGCAAACCCCACAGCCCTGTTCCTCGAGGCCCTAAACCCCCTGGCGGCGAGTTGTGGCTCCGGCGGTGGCCGGGAAGGCCGGTCCGGTGAGCTTCCGGTTACTCCGGCGAGGGGGGAGCGCGCGGGCGCGAGAGAGGGAGCCGGAGGTAGAAGACGAAGCGTGGGCCCCGCCTGTCAGCAGCTCAATTTTTAAACCCGGGATCGGGTGTGGCCGGGATCCCGTGTGCTGGCGCGAAAAACCCCGTGGCCCTGGTGTGGCCCAGTTCTGATTGGTTGGAATTCAAATAAGTGGGCCCAGTAGGATTTTCAATAGGAGAATAATTCCAGACTTGGCTCAATCTTTAGAAATTCATATCTCCCTGTGGAAAACTCCAATTTGAGTGATTCCAATTGGGTTGGATTCATCTTTCTAGGTTATATCCAAATATGAACTCAGATTTGTATGAAAGTCAGTATTATATTCTGGAAAATTCTTTGAAAGTTTTCTGAAAAAGAATTATTGAGGGAGTTTGGGTTATCCAAAAATACTCAAATTTTGCCAGAATATTCTTTAGCATAGTATTGACCTACTAGAAAATTTTCGGCTCAGTTGAAGATCATTGGAGTCGGAATCTGCTAAATGCAATCTGCTGTGCTCATAAGAGTCCAGAAACATTTTTAGAAAATGTTTCCCACTTCAAAAATCTGTTCTGGGCTATCCATAGCTCCAAAAATCATAGGAAAATTTAGGCAGGCTCTCTGAGACATACTTGGAATTGTAGTTCATCTAATTGGGCATGAAAATGCACATTACTATAGAATTAATTCTATTGAGTACAAATGCTTAAAGAATTGTTCTGGAAGAACTACCCAAGTAAAAGGGCTGAATTTTGGACCAGATGACTCTAATGTGATCAAGAACTCACATGTAAATTATCAGCCCAAGATGAGTCCTGGAACTTCCTGTTCTTATTCTCCATACTTATGTACAAGGGAAAAATACATAAGAGATATTGTGAGAATTATGGAGGACACAATATGACTCCACATTAGCTGCAATTTGGCAAGCTAAACCCTTAGGTAGTATAGAACCTGCTGTAAAAGTTTTGAGGCCATTGGAGTTCTTGTTCTTCAGTTGCACTCAAATCCTTTCAGCTTATCTATTATGATCATTATGGAACATGATTAGTGTATAGCTAAAACCTTTAGGACAAATTAGTTTATTTCTGTTCTTTGCACAACAGAGGCAAACCAAGCCATGCTTGGCTTTTCCACACAACCTCTGTCCTAATAAATTAATTCCATAACTTCTTTCCATTTCATTCTATAAAATATGTGCATATGCATCTCAATAGGAACCACAACGAAGGGGACTCAAAGGAGTGATTCATCGAAGTGGATCAAGCTCCGGAGAGTCAAGAGTGGATCTGCAAGGACACTAACTGGTTATATACGACTACCCTGCAAAACAGGCAAGCTCCGGTTTGCATTTAACAACTGTAGGTTTTTATTTTGTACTCACTTTCGGTCAGGATATGAATTATGCATTAGGTCTAGTGTTTGATACTCCACTTGCATAGCCAAATGACCCATGGAGTATTGGGTAGGTGTCTATCACTGTGTAGAACTGCCATGCTTAAGTACGGTTCGATAGAAGTCGAGTGGTGAGATGCTACTCGCAGATTTAGGAACAACAGGGGCATACGGGATTGGTTCGTAATTGAATTAGCAAGTTAAAGTTGAGACCGGAAGGTTGTAGGAGCAGCAGGACATAGGGGCCTGGGTGCTGTAGACCTGTCCGTGTCGGTCAAGGACCGATCCATATGCGGCCCTGTTGAACAAGTTTGAGTTGTGTACCGGACTCATGCTGGCTATATGGGACCCAGTAAACCGATGTACCTCGGGAAGCTGTCGTTGGGACTTTTCAGGTCGCCTCAGGCGGACGGCCGGTGTGCAGTATGTGGGGAATATTCTCATGACATCTCACGTCGGAAGGTGCACCATGAGAGTAGCTACTGTACGGGGCGACTTGATCGATTCAGCGGGGGTGAAACGGGGGAAAGGCTGCCACGTACGACGTCAGTGATGGTTGTTGTAGGCAACGTCGAGTACGGGCGTACGTGTCATTTAGTCCGGGTGTTATTGATTCGAATCACCGTCGCTCGCGGAATGGACCGAGCATACTTGTTCTCACAGTCGTGACGTAGTAAGAACTTGCATGAGAAAGGAACTAATCATCTTGATGTGAAGTATTATTCTACCTTGTATTGGAGCTTGATGAATAGGCTAGTGCAAACTCGATTCATTTATGCCATGAGCAAGTTAAGTCGGGGGAAAGCGTTTCTTGTTTGATTGTGGACTCCCGATGTGGCGTGCCCAGGATTACTTAAAATGCTGCAATTAATACCTGAAAGTAAGGATGCACTTTTAGGCGAGTTAATTATGCTTATGCCATCCTATGTTAGGTCCACAACCTCACTTAGAGTTTCATGTTTAGGGTGACGGTTAAGCCTTGCTGAGCGTTATGCTCACGGATGCTATCCGAGTTGTTTTGCAGGTAATTGACTCGATGCTTATGAGAAGGGGTGCCGATGAGACTCGGGAACCTCCGAGTGCTTACTCAAAGAGCATCCTCGCCGCTGCAGATTGTCTTCGTGTTGCTAGTAAGGAACGTCCGCGGGCTGGACCGTTTCTTTGTTGCTAGTTTAGATATAAGTCGTGAGAGTGATAGTCTTCCGCTGTAGTTACTCTGATATAACTATTTGTAAAACATTCTTGTACGGTTCCGCTAAACTATTTATGTAATATGATGTGTTACTGCAACCCGTGTGCTGTTGGGTGCCGCATAACACGGCACCACCCGACAAGGTCCCGTGGGGCCGTCTCAGCGTGGTATCTGAGCTGTTACAGTTGTGAGGCATGAGGACCACTAAAATGAAGGCTATAAGAATCTGAATATAAGGATCAAGTTTAGTCAAGATGCATTTTGCAAATTCCTGTTCCTACTGTCTTACTACCCCTGCATTTAGAGTTACATGTTTAGGAGTGACGGTTAAGTCTTGCTGAGCCTTAGTGCTCACCGTTGCTTCTGAGTTATTTTTGACGGTAGCAGGATGCCTGCTATGAAGAGGGTTGTTCAGTGAGACGATGAACCTCACGGTTTGTTCAACTCATCGGAAACCTAGCCGGTGCCTTTCTTTGGTGAAGCTAGTAGGAAGCGTTCACGAAGCGTTCACGGGCTGAACGACTTCTCTTCAGCGTAGTTAGGGTCGAGAGTGAGTAGTTTGTCCAGCTAGTTTATTTCTGCTGTGTGTGTACTTATGTTATAAAATATCTTATGTTGAGTAACAAAAATGGTTTCGTTATGTTTTTACGCCTCTTTTCGTGCTTGCTGTTGGGTGCCGCATCGCACGGCACCACCCACTGCGATTCCCGGGCCTCACAGCGTGGTATCATAGCCGTATTGGAAATAGCACGCATGAAAAGAATCTATTTTCAAAAACTTAGGAGTATACGAGTGAGGAACGTATGGTATGCCCACATAAGGAGTACTATTAGCATAGTTACTTAAGGTGGCAAGCTAACAGTGTGTTATCATTCAGTATTTCAATTCTGTAATGACGCACCTAAGTGGAGGTAAGAATGGTAAGAAACGCCACCGAAAGCGGATCAATTTCGGTTAGCTCTCCCATACGAGGAAAGTAGTGTGGGATGTCCCGTTCAGCAATGGACGGGAAGTGAATATGTTTTCTAAAACCCAGGGGCAAGAGGAGGAGAACCCATCGTGTGGTTTGTAACACGATGTGTGTTCTTTAGGACTCTTCATGTCCTATGAGGCATACGGAAGCACTGTTCCACCGTGTGCTTTATTGCAAAGGTGTGGAGCCCCTGTCGGGTGGTGAATAACCCAATCATGTATCTTGAGATGTGGCTTGACTCAAGGATGGTCCGTATGGCAATGATACGGGGCGTATGTTTTTACTATGATATGGACCTGCCTGAAATGATAAACCCATTGTGTGCATCATTATTGATTGGTTTTATGCAGGTACCTTAACCATGTTAGGACATGTCGTGTAGAAAATGTTTGTGAGTGATCGTTTTAGTGCCACCACTTGAGACGTATACCCCGGTATAAAGCCGGTTAGGAGTTTAATTTGGTGAGGAAACGTAGTACCGTGATGTATTTCGAACCGCATGAAAAAGAAGGTTTGAAAAGAAAAAGAGTAAATTTGGAGTCTAGGATTCTATTAGGGGGTAATGAACTCCTATATTGAACTAAGAGTCAATTGGGAGTATAGATTTATTCACAAAGACTTAGGAGAAACCTCCCCTGTTTTCGGGCGAATTTTGCTGAAGTTGAACAGGACATAACTTTTGTTTGGTTGAACCAATGGAGGTGTGTGATACATATGTGGAATGGTTTTGAAGTCTTCTACACCTTTTCTGTAGAAGTCCGGACCAGAACCACCATCCAAAGGGATGAAATTCTCAGATGAGTGTGAACTGCCCAAAAACAGGGCAGACACAAAATGCTCTCTGGAAATTTTTGTATTTCGACCATAACTTTCTACAGAAAATTTTCTAAGGGTCAAGTAAGACACCGTTGGAATGTTTAGGAATTGTTCTACGACTTTGTAGTTCAAAGTTTCTCCATATTTGGAGTTTAATTGTATGAAATCTTGCGGACAAAACAGCCACTTTCAAAGGAGGTGCTGTCAAAATTGTTCCAGATTTCTGTTAAATTTGAAATATCACAACATTTGATCCAGAACGGATATGAAGGCAAATCAATACTCCTTGGAAAGATATTGAAGTTACCTATAACTTTGATATTCAACTTGAGACATGAAATTGCCATTTTCATATTCAAATTCTGGGATTAAGACCTATTGGTCATTCTGAACAGAGTAGTGCTTATTGCCTATGTAACTTAGGAATTTTTATGGACAGGGATGTTTTAGACTTCTCTAAGCTCCATAACATATTCTTGAGTTATTTTTAAGTTTTCCTACTATTGGAGTTAAGGGTTTGGACAAACTTGCTCACGTTTGATAGATTTCGAAATTGTCAAAACCCTGGTTAGATTGTATAGTGCTGCAATGTCTATGTGATGCTTTTACAGTTATGTTTTTGAATTCAAGTTGAGTTTAAACTTTGAATTTTAACCGTAAATTGCTCACTCTTACAGCATGGATCGTGCTCATACCAGGAGTGAGGTTGGTGAGTCGAGTCACGGTGAAAGTAATTCGCCACAACAAGAAGTGCCGACATCATCAACCGGATTGGCGAGAATCTTGGCAAAGATGGCTGAGTCTCTGGATCTGTTGGTGAAACAAAGCATACGACAGGTGACACTACAACAAAATCCCCCGCCAAGCACTTATCTGGATTTCTTAGCAAGACAACCACCGGTTTTCTCGGAAGCGAAAGAACCGTTGGAGTCGGCTCATTGGCTCCAATGTATTGAAGCCAAGTTCGATATGCTTGAATGCGATGAGTACCAGAAGACTTTATTTGCCGCTCAACAACTCTACGGAGCCGCTGGAGCTTGGTGGGAAGAGTACATTGCTACTCTTCCTGAAGGTCATCGCATGACGTGGGATGAATTCCGGGATGTTTTCCAGGCACGTCACATTTGTTCGGGAATTCTTCGAACAAAGTATCAAGATTTTTTGGAATTAAAGCAAGGAGAAAGGAGTGCGTACGAGTACTTCAAGGAGTTTGAAGACTTGATGCAATACGCCACTCATATGGTAGACTCGGAAGCGTTGAAGTGTGAGTATTTCTTCCGAGGTTTGAATGTGGAACTTCAGGAACAAGTGACCTTGTTCAATAAAGGTATTTACAATGAGTTGGTAAATGCCGCTTTCATTAAGGAAGACATGCATGTTCATTATGAAGCGGAGCTGAAAAGAAGTATACCGCCAGATAGCGATATCGAGGTTCGTCCGAACTATTGAGTGGGGTATTACTCGCCAGTTAGGCAACAAATTCAGCCTGTGGTGCAACTCTCACAACCACGGCTGGAGTTACTCACTTATGAGCCTCCACCTCAACAGCAGCAGTCAGAAATTATTCGTGCAACCCTACCGCCACCAGCTACGCATGAATTATCTCTACCTCGTGTTAGTAGAGAGCTGAGGATTTCTGCAGCACGAGACCGTCGTGGAGCTGAGCAGAGCCACACTTGTGTGTCATCTCATCAATGCTCAGATCAGCACCGTGAACCTTCAAAGAAGAATCTTTCAAAAGCTGGCAGGGTTAATTACACTGCTATTGAGGACATTGCAAAAGGCGAACCAGTTTTAGCGGGCATGTTCACTTTACATGAACAGCCCACTTTCATTTTGTTTTACTCCGGGGCCACCCACAACTTTATTAGCAGAGACTATGTGCTGAAGAATAATCTTCCATTTAGCACAGTTAAGCATCCGTTTTATATCAGCTCACCCGGAGGCAAGATATCAACAGATGAGATGGTCTCATGGGCACCTTTATGTTTGGGTGGAAACATCTATCCTGCGAGCTTTATCATACTCAAAGGCCAAAGGATTGATATTATCTTGGGGATGTCATGGTTGACACATTATGGAGCTATCTTTGATATCAGCTCTCGGACTGTCCAACTGAATTCCCCAATACACGGTTGCAACACATTAAATCTTGTGGATCCATCACAACGAGTTGCAGCGGTGCATCAGATTGAAGCTTCTAAACTTGAGGATATTCCAGTGGTATGTGAATATCCAGATGTGTTTCCCGAAGACTTGGCGGGCATACCGTCCGAACGTGATGTTGAGTTAAAGATTGAACTAGCACCGGGAACAACACCTATTTCTCGGCGACCATACAAAATGGCACCAAAGGAGCTAGCAGAATCGAAGGAGAAGCTTAATGACCTCATGGAAAAAGTTTTTATACGCCCAAGTTCATCACCTTGGGGCTGTTCCGCACTCTTCGTGAAGAAGAAGGACGAAACTTTGAGACTATGCGTAGATTATCGTCTACTGAATGCTGTCACTTCAAGAATAAGTATCCACTACCATGCATCGATATTTTGTTCGACCAACTAGTGGGTGCTAAGGTATTCTCCAAGATGGATCTTCGGTCCGGGTATCATCAGATAAAAATCTGGGCAGAAGATGTACCTAAGATGGCGTTCTCGACAAGATATGGTCTTTATGAATATCTTATCATGTCCTTTGGATTGACCAATGCTCCGGCTCACTTTATGTATCTCATGAACTCGGTGTTCATGCCGGAGTTAGACAAGTTCGTCGTGGTTTTCATCGATGACATCTTGGTCTATTCAAAGTCAAAAGAAGAACATGCTGAACATATGTGTATTGTACTCCAACGCTTGAGAGATCACAAGCTATATGCAAAGTTCAGTAAATGTGAGTTTTGGATCAGCAAAGTGCCGTTTCTTGGTCATATTATTTCAGTGGAAGGCATCGCTGTGGACCCAAGTAAAATCAAGCAAGTGCTGAATTGGAAATCTCCAACATCTGTTCATGAAGTGAGGAGTTTCCTAGGTTTAGCGGGTTATTACCGGAGATTCATTCCAAACTTCTCCAAAGTCGCTAAACCTATGACGGAGCTGTTGAAGAAAAGCACCAAGTATGATTGGAGTAATTCATGTGAACAAGCTTTTCAAACTTTAGTGAAGCATCTCACTACAGCTCCAGTTTTGGCCCAGCCGGACACAAAGAAGCCGTTTGATGTTTATTGTGATGCATCCGGTATTGGTTTGGGTTGTGTGTTGATGCAAGAAGGACGTGTGGTCGCGTATGGATCCTGACAACTCAGGGGTCATGAGCAGAATTACCCGACGCATGACCTGGAACTAGCTGCAGTGGTCTTAGCGTTGAAAATGTGGAGACATTATCTACTAGGCAATCTAGTACATCTCTACACTGACCACAAAAGCTTGAAGTACATCTTCACACAGAAAGAACTGAATATGAGGCAGCGAAGATGGCTCGAATTGATCAAGGATTACGAACTTGAAATTCATTACCATCCGGGCAAAGCGAATGTGGTTGCCGACACACTTAGTCGGAAAGCCCATGTTCACCATTTAGCCATTGCTGCACACGAAGAAGGAGAACCAAGCCTGCGCTTAGTTCTCTATGGATCGCTGTTCAACCTCGCTCTTATTCCTATGATCCGAGATGAGATTGTAGAGGCTCAGAAGAGAGACAGGGGTATGTCTCACATCTGGAGGAGAGTGGACAGCGGTGAGTTGAAGATGTTCCGCAAAGATGAAGAGGGTACTCTATGGTTTAACAACCGCATAGTGGTACCCCAAAACATGAAATTGCATAGGAAGATACTGGATGAAGCGCATTTATCCAAGTACTCCATTCATCCGGGAAGCAATAAGATGTAACAGGACTTGAAATCTAAGTTCTGGTGGACACGGATGAAAAGAGAGATTGCAAAGTACGTATCCGAGTGTGATACGTGTCAGCGGGTTAAAGACGACCATATGAGGAAAGCCGGACAACTTCAACCGCTGAAGGTTCCAGCATGGAAGTGGGAAGACATAAGTATCGACTTCATCGTCGGTTTACCATGACCAGCAACAAGCATGATTCTATTTGGGTAATCGTCGATCGTTTGACCAAGACAGCACATTTTATTCCAGTCCATACCAAATATGTGGCAAAGAAGTATGCGGAGCTGTTCATCTCAAGAATCGTGTGTTTACACGGGGTTCCCCGCACCATCCTGTCTGATCGAGGTGCGTTATTCGTATCCAGATTTTGGGAGCAACTGCATGCTTCCTTGGGAACCAAGTTAATCAGGAGTTCAGCGTATCATCCGCAAACTGATGGTCAAACGAAGAGGATAAATCATATTCTGGAGGATATGCTATGGGCATGTGTCATCAATCATGGGAAGAATTGGGATGACCATCTACCGTTAGCAAAATTCTCATATAATAACGGTTATCAATCTAGCATCAAGATGACCCCATATGAAGCTCTTTATGGCCGGAAGTGCCGCACACCACTGAATTAGTGTGAGTCTGGCGAGAGAGTGATCTACGGGATTGATCTTGTGAATGAAACCAAGGAACGAGTGCGAGTGATTCAAGGCAACTTAAAGGCTGCTCAATCTCAGTAGAAACGCTATGCAGACAAAAAACGTCGACCTCTTCACTTCGACATTGGGGACCACGTTTATCTTCGTGTCTCTCCGATGAAAGGGGTTCGTCGGTTCGGAGTGAAGGGAAAGCTTGCCCCGCGATTCATCGGGCCGTTTGCTGTCACTGAGATATGTGGACCCGTGGCCTATCGTCTGGAGTTACCGACGTCACTTTCGGGTATTCACAATGTTTTCCACGTCTCTCAGCTGCGGAAATGTCTTAAGTACCCAACCGCAGTTCATATGGAGAACATTGAGGATCTTCAACCGGATCTCACTTATTCTGAGTATCCGATACAGATTATCGACGAGAAGACTCGTGCCACAAGAAATCGGACATTGCGATTTTGCATAGTCTTGTGGGGCAACCACACCGCTGATGAAGCCACGTGGGAAAGCGAGGATTTTCTCCATTTAAATTTTCCCGACTTGTTTGTACCATATGTCCAGTAGTCATTCTCCCTTCTTCTTTCTTTTTTATAATCTCGGGACGAGATTCTTTTAAGGGGGGAGGAATGTAACAGCCCTAACTTTTGTAAAGTTTGATGTCAACGTATGAAATAAAGTTAAGGCAAAGAAAGACTATAATTGTGTCACATGAAATGATGAACACAAATATGGACATGTGAGGGAGTTAAAAAATTTCTCTAGCCCATGATCAGCACATGTTAACCTAGGGGAAAGAATTACACTCCCAAAAACTCTAACTCATGTGCACCTTCTCTATGAGGAGAGTGGAGGAAATTTAAACACCATTTTGAATATTTTGAAAGGATTCATATTCAGATTGTCCAAAGGCCTATATGTGATATCATAAATGCATTTATCATGTACTATTTAAATTTGGAGAATTTTAGGTTTCATATACTATTTATTCCGAGGATTAAATGAGGGCACGTTCAAATTCAAACTTGAATTTAAATTTTGAACCAAACAAACTCAATTTCAAAATCTGATTTCAGATTTGAGTTCCTCATAATTCTTTTGACCTATCCTCCATGTTTGGTCAAATTTGGAGCTCGTTTGCTATTTTATCCGGAACCGGAGGATAAGAGGGGGGACATGGGGCCCACATGTCAGTAGACCTCAAACTGGAGGCATCTCTGTTTTCACTCGGGCAGCACACGCGGGACACCTGCTGCTCGCCGGCGCCACCGCTTTCTCACCACGCCACCTCCTCCTTGACCAATTTGTGCTGGCGAGCTGCTTCCTTCGCCCTTATCACTGAAGACTCGGCCTCTGCTCGTCTCTCCCCACACACAGTGAAGAACAGAAGCTCCCCTCTGTTTCTCTGATCGCCCAACTGAACAAGCACTCTTTGCTCGAGCTCCCCACATAGAAAAGCTTCGCCCATGAGTTGTCTAGCCGGCTAGCACCTTTTCTCCGCCGTCCCGAGCTCACCTGCGCCTAGAAACAGCAAAGTTTCCACTGCTCCCGAACTTATACTGAAGAAGCCGGAACTGGACGCCGTGGACAGCCCAAACCAGGAGTGATCACGCCCAAGAAAGCCACCCCATCGGTGCAGCTACAAGCCTAGTTGCTCACCTCCGAAGCTCAGCCCTAGCCATTGATCACAGAGGGAGAATTTCAAGTTTTTCTCCCGGGTGGCAGAAATGGACCTTGAGGTAAGGAATTGTAAAATTCGTCCTCAAATCGTGTTTGTTGGGTTTCAAAGTTCGCACACAGGATTTTTACTGCCTATGACACCTCCTCCATCGATTTTGGACCAAGAAATTGAGTGTAGAGTGAGAATCCGAGTTCTTTTGAGGGTATACCGCTGGACCGTATCGGGCGCACGGTGCCGATAGGTTTAGAGCGCTCCCCAGCTTGTTTAGACCTCATGTCGGTTTTCTACATGATCCCCTGGTGCTTTAGAGCCGAAGAACCGACCATTTGGTGGAGAATTCGCCATGCAAGACCTCGCCGGAGCCCTAGGGTTTGCTATGGCTGGTGCGCCCTGTTTTCCAGCGAGTTTCAGCTGCCGGCGACCTCACCAACGTGTTTAGCGTGGGGGGAAATGGGGGGGGCGGCCAGCAGGGGGTCTGGAGGTGGCTGGGAAGTGATTTTCCGGCGATCTCGCCGGAGGGGGCCACCACTGCCCTTTTTGGCGCGAGTCTGGAGGTTAGGGATGACAGGTGGGACCCACTGTCGGCATTTAAACATTTTCCAGATTTTCCCACTTTAGTTCAAACTTTGGAGAGCCATAACTTTGTGTAGGAGTGTCTAAAAATTGTGAAACAAATTTTGTTGGATTCCTCTCAAAGATTACTATCCAGGGGTGCAGCCCAATGTCCATGAAAATCGCTGTATTTGTCTCATTAATTCATTTAAAATAAATTTTGTATGAATTGTTACAGGGGTTCTGTTTATTGGAAAATTCCCATATTTGGACAGGACATTCTTCAAAAATTCCTTGAACTCCAGTAAAAATTTCAGAGGCATTGGACCTAATTTTCTTGGTCAAATGATGTGTTCATTTCTTATGTCTCTGAAAAATGGGAAAATGAACAGAGACATTTTCAGCTTTTCCCCAATCCTTGTAAAATCCATATCTCCATGTAGGAAACTCCAAAAATGGTAAAACAAATTCCTATGGACTCAGGACATTTTGGACTTCACAAAAAGTTTATTTTGCAGCATAGGAAAGCTTAATATCTAGGGGGTAAAGGCAGATTAGTGAAAACAACATAAGGATTTGTTGTGCTCACATGAAGCCATTTCATGAGCTCAATTTTTGCACACTGCCTAAACACCTTCCATAGAGGCTGTGGTTAAATTTTCAGATTCATTGGACCTTTGGAACTTGAGCTACCATCTTTTAGGTTTAAGTGTTCATATAATGGACTTAATCACATGGTGATTACTAGTATCTCATTTCACCCTAGCTTTCATCATCTCTAAGGTTGTAAATCCAACAACAGAAACCCTTCTGTTGTTTGTCCTTTTTAGGTGTGAGTTAACTGGTACAGCAGCTTTGAATCATTTTCTAAATTTCTTTTGAATACATGTCCATAAATCATCTTAATAGCACGTGACGTCGATGTACGACGAGGACTCGACTCCGCAGCAAGGATCTCCATCTCGTGACGAGTTTGACGGATTCTCCAGAGGAGACTAACTCCTAGCTTCTAACAAAACCATTGAGCAAGGCAAGCCCCGGTTTGCATATTGTTACCATTTTAAATTTTGCTTTACTTCACCTCATGGTTATTAGACTTGATATTGTGCATTATGTATAGGATGATTGAAACCCACTTGCATGGCTATTACATCCCTGAGTAGAAAGTTTATTGTAGGCTTTGCCTCATCGTAGATGCTAGGCTAATGTTGTAGTTAGCTCGGTAGAAGTCGAGTAGTAAAAAG
Source organism: Neostapfia colusana (assembly GCA_030760725.1). Classification (NCBI taxonomy): domain Eukaryota; kingdom Viridiplantae; phylum Streptophyta; class Magnoliopsida; order Poales; family Poaceae; genus Neostapfia; species Neostapfia colusana. The sequence goes on from JASWHV010000011.1 coordinate 28,836,008, forward strand.
CTACTCGCGAGAAAGTTTGAGTAATGGAGTTACTCGCGAGAGGTTGATGATAAGAGCACCCTCATGAAAATGAGATGGGGACGGGGATGTTCCTGTAGGATGGAGCGCTCAAGGTTGGTCTCGACCTGCGATGGGGGTGACAATGCTTGAGACCACATTTGGCCTGGACCGGGATGTTAAGGCAAATGTGGAGGTTGGTTGTAGCCCCGTTCGTGTCAGTTAAGGATCTTATGTATGCGGCCCTGCTGGACAAGATTGAGCTGTACCGGATATATGGTGGGGTATGGGACCCATGAAACCGATGTAACTCGATGGACCGTGATATGGAAACTCATCCTTCGCGTGGGAATGGCGTTGAGAAGGCTGGACGTGTAAATCCTTTAGCGGGCAACTTCGACGTGTCCACGTAGAGGACCATCCTGCTCGGCACGAAGCGTTTTTCTATGTCAGGGTGTCATGTGAAAGGTTGCTGCATACAACGTAAGAAAGAGCTCTTCAGAGAGTCTTTCGAGGCGGGTGTATGTGTCGTGTATTCCGGGTTGTTATTGATTCGAATCACCGTCGCTCGCGGAAGAGGATTGAGCATACTTGCCCACTGCACCGTGACGTAGTAAGAAGAGGAACTAAGTCTCTTAACTTGCTGTTTGTGGATTAATCACTGTATTGGAACCTTGACTGAACTAGATATAGAGCCAACTAAATTTCATTTCCACCTTAGGCTAGCAACATCAGGATAAACGTTTCTTGTTTGATTGTGGACTTCCGATGTTGTGAGGCGTGAGGACCACTAAAATGAAGGCTATAAGAATCTGATTATAAGGATCAAGTTTAGTCAAGCTGCATTTTGCAAATTCCTGTTCCTACTGTCTTACTACCCCTGCATTCAGAGTTACATGTTTAGGAGTGATGGTTAAGTCTTGCTGAGCCTTAGTGCTCACGGTTGCTTCTGAGTTATTTTTGCAGGTATTAGGATGCCTGCTATGAAGAGGGTTGTTCGGTGAGACGACGAACCTCACAGTTTGTTCAACTCATCGGAAACCTAGCCGCTGCCTTTCTTTGGTGAAGCTAGTAGGAAGCGTTCATGGGCTGAATGACTTCTCTTCGGCGTAGTTAGGGTCGAGAGTGAGTAGTTTGTCCAGCTAGTTTTAATTTCCGCTGCGTGTGTACTTATGTTGTAAAAGATCTTGTGTTGAGTAACAAAAATGATTTCGTTATGTTTTTACGCCTCTTTTCTTGCTTGCTGTTGGGTGCCGCATCGCACGGCACCACCCTCTGCGATTCCCGGGCCTCACAGGATCTTTCCCAGTGGCACTGCCTGCTGGCCGAGGATGACTACGTGGAAGGGGGCTTGTGTCAGGCGGAGGCTCGAACGTGAGATCCCTAAGAGTCGAGGGTCCCAACATAAAGGATGTTGAGACCACTTCCCTCATCCATCAATACCCAGGTCAGGCGTTTTGGGCCTATGACCGGGTCCACTACCAGGGGGAAGCGCCCGGGCTGTGGTATGAGGTCGGGGTGGTGCAATCGGTCGAAGGTAACCGCTGCCTCGAACCACCAACTGAAGGTTTGGATGGCAGGAGTGACAAGACTGACCTCTCAGGCTGCCAGCTTCTGCCTGCGGCGGCTTTCGTAGGATTGACTTCCTCCAAAGATCATGAGGCAGCCCTCCGGCGTAGGGAAGCTCAGCTCATCGAGCTCGGGACTCGACTCGGCGGGCTTCTTGCCTTTATCACCCGTTGCCTATGGCTCCACGCTGACGAAAGGTTTCAGATGGGCACAGTTTTTGATGGCGTGCCTTACTGGATAAACATGGTTGGTGCCATGCCCCGTAGCCGGTCTTTTGCCTTCATGGAGTTCGACGGCCGCGATGAGGTCCGAACCACTATCGGCCTGGTACTGTTGCTTGCCAGTGCCTGTCCACCTCTTCTTGTCAACTTTGCGGGGTTCCTCTTTGCTCCTCACATCAGGGTTCTTTGGCTTTCATTTTTCAAAGATGGCCCCGACCGCTTCCTTTCCATAAGCGTGATTTATGGTGATGTCGAGGAGGCCCCTCGTGCATCTTGGCTTGACGCAGCCAAGCTTGTGCACGAGGGATTCACAGGTCACTCCGGAAAGGAAAGTTGTGACAACGTCGGCGTCGACGACGTTGGGGAGCTCATTGCACTTCTTCGAGAAGCGCCGGTTGTATTGCCGTAGGGTTTTGTTTGGCTTCTGCTGGCAACCCTTGAGGTCCCAGGAGTTGCCGGGATGCGCATAGGTCCCCTAGAAGTTGCCGACGAAAGTTTCACAAAGCTCGGCCCAGTTTTGGATGCTGTTGGGCGGTAGATACTCAAGCCACGCCCAGAATAACTTGGCTAGGTAGATGGGGAGGTATTGGATGATGAAGTCATCATCCTCCACCCCGCCAGCTGCAGGAAAACCCCTTTCTCACACACTCCAGGTTCGCGTTGGGTGGTGCCGTGTTAGGTGACACTGAACAGCACACACAGAATGAATCCAAGACATACACAAATGTGTATTAATCAACAGATCTGTTTTTACAAATAATGATGTACAATCTAATGTACAATAGCGGAATACACAATCAAAGTTGAAGCTGAAATATAACTGTGATCACTCTCATGAACCTAGCTAAGCAGCAAAGGAATTATCGTGCCCGAGGATAAATCTTTCTAGCAGCATGAAGTGGAATCGGCAGCGAGCAGGGTTTCTTGTGACCATGCAGCTATAATGGGGCTGTCATACTTAACCATTCATGATATAAGATGAATTTATCTACAAAACAACAATTCTGCAAGAGTGAGCACGAACATTCAACAAGATTTAACCATCAATCCGTGCAACTCTACATGAAAGTAACTTAAGACAAAGAAATTTATAGTTGCATAAGGACTCGCCTACAAGTTCATCCTTGATTTTCAGATTTTAGCCATCATATTAATAACCTTGTGCCGAGCAACATTGGAAATCCACAATCAAACAAGAAACACTTTATTCCCATGTTCATTGCCCAAGGTGGAAAGGTAACTTTAATTTGCTCTATCTCTACTTCATACATGGTTATCATGCAACTCAATTTAACATAGCAGTATATAACTTGCAAACTGTTGTCACTAAAATTTGATTACTACGTCACAACACAGTGAACAAGTGGTACTCATAACCGTGAGGGACGGTTATTCAAATCAAACACTGCCCGGCTTACTCGACACATACGTCCGTCTATGAAGATCCAAGACTGCCGTCCTTCATTACGTCGTATATGGCAACCTTTCGCAGGACACCCGACTGTAGAACCGGTCACACAGTCTTGGGCTCATAGGTCTAACGAGTCGGTGTGGTATGCCTCTACAACCCGGTTAACCTGGAACATCGGTTTACTGGCTCCCATATACCAGTAAGCGTCTGGTACACATCTTAATACTTGCTCAGCGGGGCCGGTCCACACATGAGAACAGTCCTGAACCAACATGAGCAGAGCTACTAGACCAAGATACCATCTTGTCGCTGCCTACACCCTCTGCCCAGTTTCATGTTTAGAAACATAAACTTTAGTTCGCTTAATTTAACCATACCTTTGTGAACCCGAACTATAGCTCGTGAGTAGATTCCGACTACTCAACTTCTAGCCGATATCATAACCTAATTAGCATGGCAATATTCTGCAGCGGAGAAAATATTCTACCCTTGACTCCAGGGATCATTTGGACATGCATTTGAAGTGTCATTCATCCCTAACTTAATGCACAAACAAGCTCTAATCCATAGTGGTGAATAAAATAAAAACTTTGTAAAACAACTTAAATGCAAAATGATTTCACGTTCAGCCCGTGAGTGTATACTTAACATAAATGCATGTGGGAAATAGAACCTTTGCATTTTGTGAGTTCATCTCCTAACAAATCTATTATGGTGGTTACTTGCTCTTCAAATGTGTTCAAGTTTACCACAATTGTGCTGAGGTGTGGAAGTGATGAACACTTTAGCAAATGAAAAACTTGGGCCCTTACACTCCTCCTCCTCCTCCTCCTCCTCCTCCTCCTCCTCCTCCTCCTCCTCCTCCTCCTCCTCCTTCTTCTTCTTCTGGCGAGGACCCGAAGGTCCCAACAATCCAGTGTCACGCTGAGGGCTGCTGCGATGGACAGCACCGGATAACACAAAGACAAAGGCGATAAGCGGAAGCGAAATTTTATTACATAAACTTATTTATAAACATAGTTACATCAAAATATCGTTAAGCCTACACTCACGGGCGTAGACTAAGCAAAAAGATTTCACGTTCAGCCCGTGAACATATTCCCACTAGCACACACACCACACTAACACGGCGGCGTGTCCGACTCCCACACGACGGAGTTTCCCTCTTGGGGGTCTGTGTAACACCCTCAAATTCATTTCCAAGCATTGCACACATTTTTCATGTAGAGAAACATTATAAAAGATGTAGAAATGAAGAAATAACTATAGAAATGGAGAAAGAACTATAGAAATGGAGAAAGAACCATGGAAATGGAGAAAGGAACCATAGAAATGGAGAAAGAACTATAGAAATGGAGAAGGAACAATAGAAATGGAGGAAGGAACCATAGAAATGGAGAAGGGCATATAGAAATGGAGAATGGGGTATAGAAATGGAGAAAGGCAATGTAGAAGTGGAGAGTGGAACATAGAAATGGAGAGGGGAATGTAGAAATGGAGTAAGTGACATAGAAATGGTGGGGAATGGGAAAAAGATAGCTGAAATGAGCCAATTCCAATTTCCCCAAATTTTTCCCCAAATCTCCAAATTCCCCAATTCCCAAAAAAAAGGGAATTTCCCCACACTTGGGGAATTTCCCCCACATTGCTACCGCACCAAATTAATTGGGGAAAAGTTTGTTAAAATTTTGCTCCAATTGGATTAGGATTCTCCCCTCCCCCCTTATAAATAGAACCCAACCTCCCCCCCCCCCCCCGGATGCAGCCCCCTCCCCCTCCCCCCCCCCCCCAAAGTCAGCGACTTGGAGGCCCTAGCCCCCAACTCGCTGAGTTGGACCCCCCTCCCCTCGCCGGAGTTCAGCCGCCGGTGAGCCCCGCGGGTGAGCTCCGCAGGTGAGCCCCACCGATGAGACCCACCATCGAGCCCCGCCGTTGAACCCCGCCGATGAGCCACGCCGTCGAACCCCGCCGGCGAGCCCCGTCGTCGAGCCCCGCCGGCGAGCCCCGTCACACCTCGCCGTCGCCGGAAAAGAGCCGACTATCTGTCCTGCCCTAATCTTCCATAGAAAAATTCCCCGCTGCTGCCATTGCTAGGAGGAAGGTCCTGACACCAAAAGGAAGTGAGGTAGGTCCTCGTTACCCATCTTACGACGTCACCGCTGTTTCTACGCATCCGTTTTCTTCGCCCCCTTCGAACAGAAGCTTTTATGTGTGGACAGATCATGTTTTGATCGGTTTTTGATGTTGGAATTGATCTATATCTTGAGTCAAGATCATCACCACGTCCACACTTCATACCAGCACCCTTGTTCATCATAAAACCCCATGAAAGCCCGTTAAAATATGCAAAACACGTACAAACAGGATTAATAAAACAGCACCATAGGCTTTGCATTCATCTACCCCATTGCATCTTGATTAAAGTTTGTGCATGATGATTGATTGCTGTAATTTTTTTATGTGTATGGTCGTGAGTAGAAGGACAAGCTCAAGAGGCCATCTACGAGGAACTACAACACCAAGACTTCGAGACGCTCGAACAACAAGAACCATGGGAGCAAGGCAAGTGCCCCTTGAGGCTATTTCGTGGGCCCGTGGGTGGGAGAATGGTGATTCGAGCCTGTCGGTGAAACCTCAGTGAGTCCATACATCTAGTAGCCCCTTTGTAAAGGCTATTTCGTGATCTCTTGGCCATACACCGACGGTTGTGTACTGGTATAATGGAGGTTCTGCAGTCGCCGACGGGTGACGAAATCACAAACTTGTGGGTAAAGTGGTGCCACCTCTGCAGTGTAAAACTATCATGATAGCCGTGCTTCCGGTCACAAGCACCTGGCCAACTTCCATGATTAGAAGGGAAAACTTGGGATGGTTATTCGGTATGGTCATTGGGATTGGTTTTGAGACTGTTTTGAGTCATGAAAATGAGTTTGGCTTCGGTTATATGAATATGAGATGGTTATGAATATTTATGAGCATGAGATGAACTTGAGAAAGATTAATGGCTGGTTGAGACATGATAAATGGTGAATTATGGTGAAGGAATATTGCTGTTTTATTTGGTTATATTGGGATTTAACTCACTAGAAATAGTTGCTGTTTTACCATGTTTGTGAAATAAAATTTACTTCCTGCAATGGGCCTTTTTATTCCATACCTTATTGTAAGCTACATGTCATACTTTTCCCGCACTTGCTGAGTACGACATGTACTCACCCTTGCATTATCACATAAACATCAGCAACAGGAGAAGAGTACTTCGAGGACCATGTGGAGTACTAGGCGTGCGAACTACTGTCAACATGCCTGTGGAGTTGAAGATGGAGCCTGCTGCTATTTAGTTATTTCCGCTGTCGTTTAGAGACTTCCATTGCAAGAATAACTTAGAGATTTATGAGGAGACAATGAGTCGATGTAGTAAAGTACTTAAACACTATTTATTCGTTTGTGGATTACATGTGTATGTGTGATGAACATCCTAGGCACACATATGCATTAACTTGGTTCTGTTTTCGGAACCGGGTGTCACAGATTGGTATCAGAGTCACGTTGACCGTAGGACGCAAGACTAGGTAGAATGGACACTCTAAAACACATAGGCACACCCCTCTAAACTTTTATTTTCGAAAATTGCTTGCTGCTGCACTTTTCTTGTCAATCCAGCCACCGCAAAGTGCTATTTTCAGCCCCTCTTTTCTCTTCTTTTGGACAGCAACACCTTTGCTTTCTTGCTCCATAGTTTCTGAAGTTTTGGGAGTTATTTCTTCCTTCTCTAAAGTTTCTCATATCTTATTTATAGATGCCGGTGACCAGGAGCACAACACGCATAAGAGCTCGTCCACCAACATGTGGGAGCGCTTTAACCCCATTGAGGTGTCCGATGGACCATATTGGGAGGAAGTGAAGACGGAACCTCGTGATGAAGATGAAGTCAATTGATATATGCATGAGGAAGAGGATCCGAAAGAGGTGGAACCATTCGAAGATGATATGGAGGATGATCAACAAGAACAGCATTGGTACGCACCTCAGGAGGAGTTTCACGCGGGCTTACACCCTGTGGATCCTCATGAAGCTATGTCGGGAAGAGATGAACCCGAGGAGGAGCCACCCCTTGCTGAGACCAATAATGAAGGTGATGAATGGTCCAACCATTCAGTCAAAGAATTTCGGTCTGATGGAATGGAAGGAGGACACACATCCAGGGAGCTCAAAGAATTTCTGGATTGCTGCAGCTTATACCCGGAGTATCTCCTCAAGAAAGTCACTCGCCGCGGACATGAAGAGTGGAAGGCTGATGTAACCATCCTATCTAATGGTAGGGTTGTCACTCGGCACTTCACACCCACATGGAGAGCTACAAGGGCAGAAGCTATCGATGATGCTGCATGGGAAGCACTCACCGGACTGTGCTACGCATTCCATGAGCAGCTTGAGGGCACCACTTTTGAGCTGCACCCGTGTCAGAAGAGTGGTACAAGGGAGATCATTGGACCCCATGTAACAGCTCTTTCAAACCCACAAGCTGCTGACAAGTCTCAGAGGTTGCTCGTGGAGTTAGGAAACCGCTACGCAAGCGCACAAGAAGAGATCCGTTACCTCCGCAAGAAGCTGTACTTGCTGGAAAAACAGGAGGAGACTCGTGCCAACGCGGGAGCGAATGGAGCACCAGCGCCATCTAACCCTACATGGACTGCCGACTCACCATGGCGTGCGCCCATGTATGGACCACCTCCGTCACACGGCGAGAACAGCACCGGTTCACATGATTAAGTTAGGATTTCCATTGAATAAGCTGTAATAGGAACGTTAAATCGTAGTATCTTGAATAGGAATGTGTGTTGAAGTTTTGTGATGATTGCTCGTGTGTGTGTGCTGGTGTGAGTTGTGGGACGATTCGGCGAATGTCCACATCCACACATAGTGGGGAGATGTGAGATGCTTCGGCATGTGTTCACATCCTCATATAGGCTGAAATTAATAAAAGAAGATATTTAGTTCATACACCTTGATCATTTTGTTGGGGGATCAATCTAAACTTCTACTTTCTATTCTACTCTACTCTCTCTCACAGATGGTGAGGGAAAACGCCAGCCGTCATAGGAGGAATGCTCGTGGCAACAATGAACCACAAGAGGATGGCAACATTTAAGTTCCTGAAAATGCTAACCCCGGGGATGATGCAAACAACCTTGAACGGTTGATGGCTATGCAGAACCAACTCATGCAAACTATGATACAAACGTTGGGACAGCTGCAAGCCAATAACAACAACAATCCTAACCCCGTTCCTGCACCCCCACCGCCACCACCGCCGGCTCACAACAGATTGCGAGAGTTCATGAGGACTCGACCGCCTACTTTTGCACAAGCTAATGATCCCATGGAGGCTGATGATTGGTTGAAATCCATGGAAAAGAAGCTTGCTATTGTTCAGTGCAATGATCGGGAGAAAGTTCTCTTCGCATCGCACCAACTTATGGGAGCAGCCGCTGACTAGTGGAATGCTCTTTGCAAGCTCATGTCAACCAGGAGACTATCACTTGGGCTGAATTCAAGGAGAGTTTCCGCTCTCATTACATCCCTAGTGGAGTCATGATGCTTAAAAGCCAAGAGTTTGAAGGTCTCCGCTAAGGAAGGAAGAGCGTGAATGAGTACCTCAACAAGTTCACACAGCTGTCAAGGTATGCTCCAGAAGATGTCAACTCGGATCAAAGGAAGCAATACTTGTTCATGAGAGGATTGAACAATGAGATCCAAATTCAGCTGCTCAACAACGATTATGCAAACTTCCAGAAGCTTGTTGACAAAGCTATAGTGGTTGAGAGCAAGATCCGCGATATCGAGCTAGAGGGCAAGAGGAAGATGCTATACCAGCCACAAGGGAGCAACATACGTCCCCGTTTCATGCCACCAGCTGCACTACAGTATGGCTCGTCCGCTTCTACTTTCCGCCCTGCAAATCCACCTCGCCCTAATCAACCACCGCAGCAACGTCCTGTTATGCAAGCACCTCTTATGCCTTTGCCTTCTGCGCCCCATCCCAACATGGGCGCCTATGCTCAAAACCAGCCTCGCCCCAACATTCCTGCTGTTTTGGGCAACAAAGCATGATTTTCATGCGGAGAGGCGGGACACTTTGCAAGTCGGTGCCCGAAGAAAGGCCTTGGACAGCCGACCAACGCACCAAAACAGAACCCACGGCTGAACGGAGGAGCTAATCAAGGTAACCGTGGACAGAAGAACTACGCTCGTGACAACGTGAATCATGTCTCCGCTGAGGAAGCACAACAAGCTGAGGACGTCGTGATTGGTATGTTCCTTGCCAACTCCAACCCAGACACTGTTTTATTTGATTCCGGAGCATCGCATTCATTCATATCATCCAAGTATGTTGCTAAGTATAATCTCCTATATCACACATGAAACATACTACGTTGGTTAATTCTCCCGGTGGAGAGATGAGGACTAATATAGTATGTCCAAAAGTAAACCTTAAAATAAGGGGGGTAGACTTTCTTGCCAACCTTATCGTCTTGGATTCCAAAGGGATTGATATAATACTTGGAATGGATTGGTTAAGAAAGCACAACGGAGTGATTCAATGTGTTGAGAGGAGCATGCAATTGACAAATGAGCACGGTACTCGTATTGAGTTCGAGTCAGCCCAACTGGCAACCGAGAAGGCAGCGTTGAACCACGTCGAAGAAGCAACATTGGAAAGCATTCCGGTGGTTCAAGAATTTTTAGATGTGTTCCCGGAAGAACTTCCAGGTATGCCACCTGACCGGGACATTGAATTTACCATTAATTTAGTACCTGGAAATGCACCTATAGCGAAAAGGCCACATAGGATGCCTGCTAATGAACTAGTAGAACTTAAGAAGCAAATTCAGGAGCAGCTAGAAAAGGGTTTTATACGCCCAAGCTCGTGACCATGGGGAGTCCCCGTGCTCTTCGTGGACAAGAAGGATGGGACCCAAAGAATGTGTGTGGATTATAGGTCTCTCAATGAGGTGACGATCAAGAATAAATACCCGTTGCCTCGTATGGAGGACCTGTTCGACCAAATGAAAGGTGATCGAATTTTCTCCAAGATTAATCTTCGGTCGGGATACTTCCAGCTGAAGATTAAGCCCTCCGACATACCCAACACCGCATTTCGAACACGGTATGGATCGTATGAATATACCATTATGTCTTTTGGGTTAACGAATGCACCCGCATACTTTGTGTACCTCATGAATAAGGTCTTCATGGAGTACTTGGACAAGTTCATCGTGGTTTTCATCAACGATATCATGATGTATTCGAGAAGCGAGGAAGAACATGAAAAACATTTGAGATGACATTGCAGAAACTGCGAGAGCATCAATTGTATGCTAAGTTCAGCAGGTGTCAATTTTGGCTAAAGGAGATATCGTTCCTAGGCCACATCATCTCCGAGGGAGGAGGATCCCGGAAAAGTGGGAGGCGTTTTAAAGTGGAACCAACCGCAGAATGTGAGAGATATTCGGAGTTTACTTGGGATGGCTGGATACTACCGCCGGTTCATCAAGGATTTCTCCAAAATAGCGAAGCCTATGACTGAATTGCTAATGAAGGGAAAAGCATTTCAGTGGACACCAGTGTGCCAAGAAAGCTTTGAGGAGCTCAAGAAAAGACTAACCACAACGCGGGTTTTGGTGTTGCCGGATGTGAGCAAGAGCTTCGACATATATTGTGACGCATCAAGACAAGGGCTTGGATGTGTGCTCATGCAAGAAGGACAAGTGGTAGCCTATGCGTCGAGGCAACTAAAGAAACACGAGCTGAATCACCCCACACATGACTTGGAACTTGCAGCCGTGGTACATGCCTTGAAGATTTGGAGCATTATATCCTTGGCCACCGATGTGAGATCTATACGGATCACAAAAGCCTCAAGTATATATTCACACAAACGGATCTGAATTTGAGGCAATGTCGATGGTTGGAATTCATCAAGGATTATGATGTTGGAATCAATTATCACCCCGGAAAGGCCAATGTAGTAGCTGATGCGTTGAGCCGAAAGGGAGCATGTCACCAACTCACGTTTCGGGGGCTGCCGCCTGAGCTGAGCAAGGAGTTCGAACGGTTACATATCGGGTTCTTGAACGAGATGGAAGTGATAGAACTCAACTCTTCGCTGCAACAAGAGATACGAGATGGCCAAGCAACGGATGAGGAAATCAAAGAAATCAAGGAAAGAATCCTACAAGGCATAGAAAAGGATTTTAAGGAAGACGAGAAAGGCACGCTTTGGTTAGGGAAAAGGATTTGTGTGCCTAACGTGAAGCACATCCGTGACACGATATTGAAGGAGGCACATGACTCACCTTATTCCATACACCCTGGCTGTACAAAGATGTACAAGGACCTGAAAACTTGCTATAGGTGGGATGGTGTGAAAACGTGGCAACGGGTGATGGTCGAACATCAAAGACCCGCTGGATTGTTGCAGCCATTAAAAGTACCCGAGTGGAAGTGAGGAGACATCAGCATGGATTTATTCGTTGGATTGCCACATACTCAATCGGGTTATGACTCTGTCTGTGTTATCATGGACCGATTGACAAAAAACAGCCCATTTCCTTCCTGTTAAAACCAAGTACAGCGTTGCACAACTAGCCGAGCTGTATATGGAGCAAATCGTGTGTCGCCATGGAGTTCCGAAGAGGATAGTTTTATATCGGGGTTCTCAATTTACCTCTAGGTTTTGGAAGAAGCTGCATGAAGCCATGGGTACACGACTAAATTTCAGCTCCGCTTATCACCCGCAAACCGACAGGCAAACTGAGAGGACAAATCAAATTTTGGAAGACATGTTGAGAGCTTGCGCCTTGAAACATGGGCGTACTTGGGATAGGAGCTTTCCATATGCTGAATTCTCATACAACAACAGCTACCAAGCCAGCTTGAAGATGTCACCTTTCGAAGCATTGTATGGTACATGGTGTAGAACGCCACTGTTCTGGAATGAGACCGGAGAGAGTCAAGTGTTTGGACCCGAAGAGCTACAAGACGCCGAGAAGCAAGTCCAAACAATACAAGAAAACTTGAAGGCGGCTCAGTCACGACAAAAATGTTATGCGGACAATAGGCGAAGAAAATTGACCTTTGAAGTGGGAGACTTCGTATATCTAAAGGTATCGCCTATACGAGGCCAACGACGGTTCAACGTCAAGGGCAATTAGCACCTCGCTACATCGGGCCATTGAAGATTTTGGGCAAGCGAGGAGAAGTAGCCTATCAACTAGAGCTGCCAACGCACCTCTCCGACGTACACGACGTGTTTCACGCATCTCAACTCAAGAAGTGCTTAAGAGGACCAGAAGAACAAGTACCGATGGATGAGCTCGAGCTTCAAGAGGATCAGACCTACGCGGAGCACCCCGTTAAAATTTTGGACGTGAAGGAAAGAGTCACGAGGAACAAAGTGATCCGTTGGTGCAAGGTACAGTGGAGCCATCACACGGAAGCTGGAACTACATGGGAGCGTGAGGAAGATCTCAAGGCAGAATTCCCTTATCTATTCTACACTCTATCAAATCTCGAGGGAGAGATTCAGTTTAAGGGGGGTTGGTTTGTAACACCCTCAAATTCATTTCCAAGCATTACACACATTTTTCATGTAGAGAAACATTATAAAAGAAGTAGAAATGGAGAAATAACTATAGAAATGGAGAAATAACTATAGAAATGGAGGAAGAACCATGGAAATGGAGAAAGGAACCATAGAAATGGAGGAAGGAACCATAGAAATGGAAAAGGGCATATAGAAATAGAGAATGGGGCATAGAAATGGAGAAAGGCAATGTAGAAATGGAGAGTGGGACATAGAAATTGAGAGGGGAATGTAGAAATGGAGTAAGTGACATAGAAATGGTGGGGAATGGGAAAAATATAGCTGAAATGAGCCAATTGCAATTTCCCCAAAATTTTTCCCAAATCTCCAAATTACCCAATTCCCCCAAAAAAGGGAATTTTCCCAACATTTGGGGAATTTCCCCCACATTGATGCCGCACCAAATTAATTGGGGAAAAGTTTGTTAGGATTTTGCTCCAATTGGATTAGGATTCTCCCCCTCCCCCTCTTATAAATAGAACCTAAACCCCCCTGGCCACAGCCCCCTCCCCCTCCCCCCCAAGTCGGTGACTTGGAGGCCCTAGCCCCCAACTCGCCGAGTTGGTCCCCCCTCCCCTCGCCGGAGTTCAGCCACCGGTGAGCCCCGCCGGTAAGACCCACCGACAAGCCCCGCCGTCGAGCCCCACCGTTGAGCCACGCCGACGATCCCCACCGTCAAGCCCCCCTGTTGAGCCCCACCGTCGAGCCCCGCCGGCGAGCCCTGTCGTCGAGCCCCGCCAACGATCCCCACCGTCAAGCCCCCCTGTTGAGCCCCACCGTCGAGCCCCGCCGGCGAGCCCTGTCGTCGAGCCGCGCCGACGAGCCCCGTCACGCCTCGCCATCGCCGGAAAAGAGCCGACAATCTGTCCTGCCCTAATCTTCCATAGAAAAATTCCCCGCTGCTGCCATTGCTAGGAGGAAGGCCCTGCCACCAAAAGGATGTAAGGTAGGTCCTCATTACCCATATTACGACATCGCTGCTGTTTCTACGCATCCGTTTTCTTCGCCCCCTTTGAACAGAAACTTTTACGTGTGGACAGATCATGTTTTGATCGGTTCTTGACGGTGGAGTTGATCTAGATCTTGAGTCAAGATCATCACCACGTCCACACTTCATCCCAGCACCCTTGTTCATCATAAAACCCCATGAAAGCCCGTTAAAACATGCAAAAACACGTACAAACTGGATTAATAAAACAGCACCATAGGCTTTGCATTCATCTACCCCATTGCATCTTAAGTAAAGTTTGTGCATGATGATTGATTGCTGTAAATTTTGTATGTGCATGGTCGTGAGTAAAAAGACAAGCGCAAGAGGCCATCTACGAGGAACTACAGCACCAAGACTTCGAGACGCTCAAACAACAAGAACCACGGGAGCAAGGCAAGTGCCCCTGAATCATATTGATCCCATGTTTTTGAAACTGTTTTGTTTGCGAAAATTCATACGCTTGAGTCAACTTGATGGGACACCCTTTCATATGAGTTTACTAGTTTTGTTAATCATCCTTGTCGCCAGGAAAGTTGATGAGTCGGGTATGGTCGTTTTTCCTTTTTGCTTCGCTTAATCTACGGGATACGGGAAGCTGAATTAAACATGTCTAGCTACTGAACTCATATGAATAATGATGATGAGAACTTGATGATGTTAATGAGCATGGAATGGGGGAGATCTAGGCAAGCTTGGTTCATGGATGTTGCTGAATGAGATGGTGGTTTACTTGCCGTAGATCTAAGGACCGGTTCATGCAAGAATATGCCAGGAAAACAGTGCCACCACAAGGCCAAGTATGGTTGCGGCTTATCTGATTAATTAGGTTTGTTGCTAGCTTGTTATGGACCGTGGATGGCGCGGGGAATGGGAGTTGAGAGAGGACTGCCCTGGGAACTGCATGGCACAAGAGGGGGCCCGTGGGTGGGAGAATGGTGATTCGAGCCTGCCGGTGAAACCTCAGTGAGTCCATACATCTAGTATCCCCTTTGTCAAGGCTATTTCGTGATCTCTTGGCCATACACCGACGGTTGTGTACTGGTATAATGGAGGTTCTGCAGTCGCTGACGGGTGACGAAATCACAAACTTGTGGGTAAAGTGGTGCCACCTCTGCAGTGTGTAAAACTATCATGATAGCCGTGCTTCCGGTCACAAGCACCTGGCCAACTTCCATGATTAGAAGGGAAAACTTGGGATGGTTATTCGGTATGGTTATGGTATGGTCATTGGGATTGGTTTTGGGACTGTTTTGGCTCATGAAAATGAGTTTGGCTCGGTTATATGAATATGAGATGGTTATGAATATTTATGAGCATGAGATGAACTTGAGAAAGATTAATGGCTGGTTGAGACATGATAAATGGTGAATTATGGTGAAGGAATATTGCTGTTTTACTTGGTTATATTGTGATTTAACTCACTAGAAATAGTTGCTTTTTTACCATGTTTGTGAAATAAAATTTGCTTGCTGCAATGAGTCTTTTTATTCCATACCTTGTTGTAAGCTACGTGTCATACTTTTCCCGCACTTGCTGAGTACGACATGTAATCACCCTTGCATTATCACATAAACATCAGCAACAGGAGAAGAATACTTCGAGGACCATGTGGAGTACTAGGCGTGCAAACTACCGTCAACATGCCTGTGGAGTTGAAGATGGAGCCTGCTGCTATTTAGTTATTTCCGCCGTCGTTTAGAGACTTCCGTTGCAAGAATAAGTTAGAGATTTATGAGTGAGACAATGAGTCGATGTAATTAAGTACTTAAACACTATTTATTTGTGGTTATATTCTGAATTCAGTTTGTGGATTACATGTGTATGTGTGATGAATATCCTGGGCACACATATGCATTAACTTGGTTCTGTTTTCGGAACCGGGTGTCACAGTCCGTCTCCTCCTCGGGAGCCTCCTCATCATAGAACCATGCAAATGCTTCAAACACAAGCAGTGAGCATGATGGCTCAGCCAGACTGACCCATCTCACCTAAACAGGTAACTCTACATGATGGATTTGCATTGTAGGATAGGTAAATACTTTGCATAAGGCTCGCCAAATTAGTAGATCCTTACTTTCAAGTTTTATCCTCAAGTTAGACGAAAACCTTGTGCTAAGACACATAAGAAGTCCACAATCAAACAAGAAACACATTTCTCTCATGTGCTTTGCCTAAGGTTGAAAGGAACTTTAATTTGCTCTAAACTAAAGCATTTCATTAACATCCAACATAAAGCTTTCAACCAGCAACATTTTATCATGACACTAGACTGTTCTTTCTACGTCACGGTACAGTGAACAAGTGGTACTCACTGACCGTGAGGGACGGCGATTATAATCGATTTACACCTGCAGGGTTACCCGAATAACCCGTCATGTACGCCCGTACTCAATGTTTCCTACAGCAACCATCACGGACGTCATACGCAACCACCTTTCATCTGTTAGCCAAGTGTTGAACTAGTCCTATCATCCCGAGCAGGAGGTCTCTACGCGGAGCATCCTGGGTGCCCGCTAGCCGATTTACACCTCGCTGCTCTCAACTTACCCTCTGGACGACAAGCAATGCCTCAACATATCGCTACCCGAAGTAAGCCGAAGCTTGCCTTGTTGCTGGTCGCTGACTAAATGTTCTTCCGGAGTAATAAAGTCCAGAACCTCCGGGCCTTCTTCGAGTTTAGCGACTGCATGAAATAAAAATACGACGCGTGTCAAATTTACATGCACTTGTGTTAATTTGATAATGTGAAGACTATAAGTATAGCTAGAAAGCCCTTCTGACTCTGACATTTTTACTGTAGTTTGGTGACAACCTAAACAGGGACTTGGCCAAATTTTATTTGAGTCAAAGCACATTTGAGCCCTGCACAAATAAATGTGTATTTGGCCATATTTAGAGATCTTATGGCTTTCTAGGGATTTTTATGGAGCAAGCCACGACTTTTTGGAAACTAGAGTTTTATAGGATTCTAATGGAATTGGTTTCATCTAATTTGGAGAATACTAGCAAAAGATATGAGCTAAATAAGTTCAGGGAAATTCTGAGAAATGTTTCTGGACATTTTTCTTTTTTTTGGACCAGTTTCGTTAATCACACCATTAGGTGGACTAAATGAGCTCGGATGGATCTGAAATATTTATGTGACTCAGGAATATTACAAGGAGCATTCTGGCCAAATTTCAGAATTTTTCACCAAAGGAATCTCCAGTTAAAATTCCCAACAGTTTAAAGTTTGGAGAATTGGTTCTGGAGAAATAAAGGGTTTCATGGAGTGAAACTTGTTTTGCTGGAAAGTACTCAGAGAGCTGAATACAAGAAATTTCGTTCACTCAATTTGGACAAATCCTAGCCAAAGTTATGGATTTCCAAAGTTGGAGCCGAATTCTGATTTATTTTCCAATAGAAAATCAATTCCCGCGCTGACTCAGCTGCTGACAGCGTGACCCACCGGTTTGTTTAAATTAAAATGCGGCGCGCGCTCCAGACAGAGGCTGACAGCAGGGGCCTGCCTTCATCGTCTACCTCGCGCCACCCGACGGCCACGCGGCGGCGCACTCTGGCGAAGCTTGCCGCCGGCCAATCCCCAGCACCAAGCTTTACGAAACTTGACGTTAGGGACTGGCTCGATGCGAGGAACACTCTGGTGGGGTCTGCGGTGGTTAACAGTGACCGGAATGTAGCTCCTGGCAGTGCACCGAGGCGGAGCAACTTCGGCGGCGTAGCCTGAGCTCAGGAAAGCCCCAAACGCTCGAGCAAAAGATCGTACAGCATCAGTGCACCCTAGGAAAGGTCGTCGTAGATTCAAATGAGCTCAGGAAAGGCTCTAAGTAGTATCTCACCGTGTGACCTAGGTCAAAAATCGGGGAAAATAGCAAAACTCGGAGATCAGCGGCTATACTCGACGGTTCTCCGATGTTTCTGATCCTATGAACTCTCACGGACCTCTAGAAGTGGTTTTCTAAGTTTGGTAATGAGTGGTGCGCCGTGTAGCACAAATTTTGGAAAGTTGGCCAGCAGTTCATATTGCATACGAACGGCGAAAATGGAAATTCCGGCGACCACAGCCCATGGCATGTGGCCGGGCTTTGCGGTGAAGAAAGAGGAGACCTTGGCGGACCTTTTTGATGTTCACAGCTCAGGGAAAGAAGGACTGTGGTGTCTGGACGATGTTTTATTGTGGTGGCGGCTCGGGTTATACCGAGAAATAAGAAGAGGTGTGGTGCTGGCCGGAGGAAGCTGATCACGAGCTGCAGAGGGCGGAAGCACATCGAGTGAAAGTCGGCGCTTCTGTTTCTGTCCTTAGCTCGCGGTGACACCTACGGATTTGGCCTGTCGCCGGTGAGGAGGTGAGCTCGGGTGTGCAGCAGGTTGCTTCGGTCACGAGTGCGAGAACAGAGAAGCAACTCAGTCGGTGCAGTTCGAGGATTGCTTTGTGTCAAGCGCAACAACAGCCCGAAGCAGGAGGTGGCCAGCGGATTTCCCCTCGGTGGCGCGCTCACAACCGGCCCGAAGAACAGAGCGTCCGAGTTCAGTCGGTTCAGCTCGTGTAGGTCACTGACAGTGGGTCCAGATCCAATTTTTGTCCCAACAAATTGAATTTCCTACTGCTCTGAATATTAGGGACCTTAATACCATTGGCAATTTGATCAAATCACCAAATGCCCATTTGAATTTGACTGAATCAAAGTATGAAATGGTTGGGATAAATTTGCAGCACATGTGAAGTTGAAATTCAAATTTGGTTTGAATTTGCTCAAAATAGCACATGTCTGTAACACCCTCAAAATTTCTACCATGCATTGCATACATTTTTCATATAGAGAAGCATTTAAAAAAGAAGAAATAAAGAGAGGAATATAGAAGCTAATAAAATAATAAAAGGAAATAGAAATAGAAAATAATGAAAATTAATAGAAAAGGAAAAGAGATAAAAAGAAAAAGAAAAAAGTAAATAAAATAGATAAATTGGGCCACCCCAATTTTTATTAAATTCCCCAATTTTCCCCCAAATTCCCCTCTCCCCTAATTTTTCCATTTTTTCTCAATTTTCCTGATTTTTCCCAAATTCCTCAAAACTCCCCTATTTTGGCCACACCACTTAGGGGGGGGGGGGGGGAACCCTAATGGGCTCCACCCCTTGGCCGCAGCCCACTAAGGGAGGGAAACCCTAGATGCCCCCCCCATTGTTGGATTTTTTGGGCTTTTATTTATCAATTAATTTCAACCATTGGTGGAAAATAAATAATAAAATCCCAGCCCCTAGCTCCCACCTCGTTTAAAATTAATTCTCAGCCATTGGATAATTGGGTTGCTAAAATCCTAGCCACCCTAGTGAGGTAGGTCTTCGCTACCCCTCTTACCTTGTCGCCGCTGTTTCTACGCACCCATTTTCTTCACCCTCTGCGAGCAGAAAATTCTGCGTGTGGACATACCATGTTTTGGTCAATTTTTGACAGTGGAATTGTTCTACACATTGTGTCAAGATCATAACCACGTACACACTTGATCCTAGCAGACCTGTTCATCATAAAACCCCATGGAAGCCTACTAAAACATGCAAGAACATGTACAAACTGATTTTTATAAACTGCACCATAGAAATTGAATTTATCCACCTCATTGCATCTTGAGTAAAGTTTGTGCATGATAATTGATTGCTGTAAATTTTGTATGTGCGTGGTCGTGAGTAGAAGGACACGTTCAAGAGGCCGTCTACAAGGAGCTACAGCACCAAGACTTCGAGACGCTTGAGCAACACGAGCCACTGGAGCAAGGCAAGTGCCCCTTGACCATATTGATCCCATGTTTTGAAACTGTTTTGCTTGAGAAAACTCGTATTCTTGTGTCAACTTAATGGGACACCCTTTTATATGATTTTACTAGTTTTGTTAACCATCCTTGTCGCCGGGAAAGTTGATGAGTCTGGTATGGTCGTTTTTCATTTTTGCTCCGCTTAATTTATAGGACACCGGAAGCTGAAATGAAACTTGTTAGCTACTGCACTCATATGAATAAAGATGATGATAACTTGATGATGTTAATGAGAATGAAATCGGGAAGATCTAGGCGAGCTTGGTTCGTGGATGTTGCCGAATGAGATGGTGGCTTGCTTGCCATAGATCTAAAGACCGATTCATGCGAGCACATGCCAGAAAAACAGTGCCACCACATGGCCAAATATGGGTGCAGCTTAGCTGGCTAATTAGGTGTGTTGCTAGCTTTTTATGGACCGTTGGATGGCACGGGGAATGGGAGTCGAGGAGGACTGCCCTGGGAACTGCATGGCACAAGAGGGTGTCCGTGCCTGGGAGAATGGAGATTTGAGCCTGCCAGTGAAACCTCAGTGGGTATGTACATCCTAGTAGCCCCTTTGTAAAGGCTATTTTGTGATCTCTTGGCCATACACTGACGGTTGTGTAGTGGTATAATGGAGGTTCTTTTTAGTAGTCGACGGGTGATGAAATCATGAACTTGTGGGTAAGGTGGTGCCACCTCTGCAGAGTGTAAAACTATCATGATAGCCGTGCTTCCGGTTACAAGCACCTGGCCAACTTCCATGATTAGAGGCAAAACTTGGGATGGTTATTTGGGTATGGTCATTGGGATTGGTTTTGGGACTGTTTTGAGCCATGGCAATGAATTTGGTTTGGCTATATGAAAATGAGATGGTTATGAATAAATATGAGTATGATATGAACTTGAGAAAGATTAATGGCTGGTTGAGACATGATATATGGTGAATTATGATGAAAGAATGTTGATTATTAAATTGGTTATGATGGGATTTAAGTCACCTAGAAATAGTTGTTGTTTTTACTATGTTTGTGAAATAAAATTTACTTGCTGCAATGAACCTCTTTATTCCCTACCTTGTTATAAGCTACATGTCATACTTTTCCCGCACTTGCTGAGTATGAGATGTACTCACCCTTGCATTCCTACATATACATCAGATATAGGAGAAGAGTATTTCGAGGAACATGTGAAGTACTAGGTGTGCGCACTACCGTCAACAAGCCTGTGGATTTGAAGTTGGAGCCTGCTGTTTTAGTTATTTTCCGCTGTTGTTTAGAGTCTTTCGCTGCAAAAATAAGTTATATATTCATGAGTGAGACAATGAGTCAATGTAATAAATTACTTAAACATTCTTCATACGTGGTTATATTCTGAATTCAGTTTGTGATAAAGTTGTGTATGTGTGATGAACATCCTGGGCACACATATGCATTCACTTGGTTCATTTTCGGAACCGGGTGTCACAAATTGGTACTAGAGCCACGTTAACCGTAGACTTAATCCTAGGTAGAATGGACACTCTAAAACACAGGAACACCCCTCTAAACTGTTATTTTATAAAGTTGCTTGCTGGTGCACTTTAATTGTCAATTGAGCCACCGCAAAGTGCTATTTTCAGCCCCTCTTTTTGTCTTCTTTTGGACAGAAACACTTTCATTTTATTGCTTCATTACTTTTGATGTTTTGGAGTTATTTTATTCTTCTCTAAAGTTTATCATGTCTTATTTATAGATGCCGGTGACTAGGAGCACAACACGCATAAGGACTCGTCCACCACCACTTGGGAGTGCACTTAACCCCATTGAGGTGTCCGATGGACCGTATTGGGATGAGCTGAAGATGCAACCTAATGAGGAAGATGAAGTCAGCATCTCAATGCATGAGGAAGAGGATCCGGAAGAGGTGGAACCAATCAAAGACGACATGGAAGACAACCCACAAGAACAGCATTGGTACGCACCTCAGGAGGAATTTCACGCGGGCTTACACCCAACGGAGCCTCATGAAGCTATGTCAGAAGGAGATGAATCTGAAGAGGACCCACCCCATGCTGAGGCCGAGAATGAAAGTGATGAATGGGACAACCATTCAGTTCGAGAATTCTGGTCCGACGGGTTGGAGGGAGGACACATATCCAAGGAGCTTAAATAGTTCCTGGATTGCTGCAGCCTATAGCCAGAATATCTCCTCAAGAAAGTCCCTCGTCTAGGACATGAAGAGTGGAAGGCTGAGGTAATTATCCTATCTAACGGTACAGTTGTCACCCGGCACTTCACACCCACTTGGAGAGCTACAAGGGCAGAAGCTATTGATGATGCTGCATGGGATGCACTCACCGGACTGTGCTACTCATTTCGTGAGCAGCTTGAGAACACTACCTTTGAGCTGCACCCGTATCAGAA
This sequence comes from Neostapfia colusana, assembly GCA_030760725.1. Lineage (NCBI taxonomy): Eukaryota > Viridiplantae > Streptophyta > Magnoliopsida > Poales > Poaceae > Neostapfia > Neostapfia colusana. The sequence goes on from JASWHV010000011.1 coordinate 28,858,044, forward strand.
GACTGGTACAAGGGAGATCATTGGACCCCATGAAGGAGCTCTTTCCAACCCACAAGCTGCTGATAAGTCTCATAAGTTGCTCGTGGAGTTAGGAAACCACTATGCAAGCGCACAAGAAGAGATCTGTTACCTCCACAAGAAGATATACTTGCTGGAAAAACAAGAGGAGACTCGTGCCAACGCAGGAACAAATGGAGCACCAGCGTCATCTATCACTACATGGACTGCCGACTAACCATGGCGTGCACCCATGTATGGACCACCCCTGTAAAACAGCAAAATAACACCGGTTCTCATGATTAAGTTTATGTTTTTTATTGAATAAGCTGTAACAGGAACGTTTAGATTGCAGCAAGTCAAATAAGAGTGGTATGCAGAAATTTTTATGATGATTGCTTGTGTTTGTGTGCTTGGTGTGAGTTGTGGGACGCTTCGGCAAATGTCCACATCCACACATAGTGGAGAGACGTGAGATGCTTTGGGACCTGTTCACATCCTCATATAGGCTAAAATTAATAAAAGAAGTTGCTTAGTTCATACACATTGATGCATATAGTTGGGGGATCAATCTAAATTTCTATTTCCTACTCTACTCTGTCACAGATGGTGAGGAAAAATTCCAACTGCCAATGAAGGAATGCTCGTGGTAACAACGAACCACAGAAGGATGGCAATGTGACAGTTCCTAAAAATGCCAAACCCGGGGCTGATGCAAGCAACCTTGAACAGTTGACGGCTATGCAGAACCAGATCATGCAAACTATGATATAAACGTTGGGACAGCTGCAGGCCAACAACAACGACAACCTAACCCCATTCCTGCACCCCCACCACCGCCACCGCCACCACCGCCGGCTCACATCAGATTGGGAGAGTTCATGAGGACTAGGCCGCCCACTTTTGCACAAGCCAATGATCCTATGGAGGCTGATGATTGGCTGAAGTCTATGGAAAAGAAGCTTGCCATTGTTCAGTGCAATGATCGGGAGAAAGTTCTTTTCGCATCACACCAACTTATGGGAGCAGGCGCTGATTTGTGGGACGCTCTTTGCAATGCTCATGTCAACCAGGAGACTATCACTTGGGCTGAATTCAAGGAGAGTTTCCGTTCTCACTATGTCCCTGAAGGAGTCATGATGCTTAAAAGGCAAGAGTTTGAAGGTCTCCATCAAGGAAGGAATAGCGTGAATGAGTACCTCAACAAGTTCACGCAGCTATCAAGGTATGCTCCAGAAGATGTCAACTCAGATCACAGAAAGCACTACTTGTTCATGAGGGGATTGAACAATGAAATTCAAGTTCAGCCGCTCAACAATGATTATGCAAACTTTCAAAAGCTCGTTGATAAAGCAATAGTGGTGGAGAGCAAGACCTGCGAGATTGAACAAGAGAGCAAGAGAAAGATGCCATATCAAGGACAGCCACAAGGAAGCAATGTACGCCCCCGCTTCATGCCACTAGCTGCACCACACTATGGCTCGTCCGCTTCTACTTTCCGCTCTGCAAATGCACCTCGCTCTAATCAGCCACCGCAGCAACGTCCAGTTATGCAAGCACCTCGTTTTCCTATGCCTCCTGCACCCCGTCCAACCATGGGAGCCTATGCTGAAAACCAACCTCGCCCCAACATTCCTTTTGTTATGGGCAACAAGGCATGTTTTTCATGCGGAGAGGCGAGACACTTTGCAAGTCAGTGCCCGAAAAAAGGCCTTGGACAGCCGAGCAACACACCGAAGCAGAACTCACGGCCAAATGGAGGAGCTATTCAAGGTAACCGTGGACAACAGAACTATGCTCGTGGCAATGTGAATCACGTCTCCGCTGAGGAAGCACAACAAGCTGAGGACGTCGTGATTGGTATGTTTCTCGCCAACTCCAACCCAGCCACTGTTTTATTTGTTTCAAGAGCATCACATTCATTCATCTTATCCAAGTATGTTGCCAAGTATAACCTGCCCATATCACACATGAAACCAACTATGTTGGTTAATTCTCCCGGTGGAGAGATGAGGACTAATATAGTAGGTCCGAAAGTAGTCTTAAAATAAGGGGGTAGACTTTCTTACCAACCTTATTGTCTTGGATTCCCAAGGGATTGACATAATACTTGGAATGGACAGGTTAAACAAGTACAAATTCAATGCGCTCAGAGGATCATGCAGTTGACGAGTGAGCACGGTACTCGTATTGAGTTTGAGGCAGCTCAACCTGCAACCGATAAGGCAGTGCTGAACCACATCGAAGAAGCGACATTAGAAAGCATTCCGGTTGTTCGAGAATATTCAGATGTGTTCCCAGAGGAACTACCAGGTATGCCACCTGACCGGGATGTTGATTTTGCCATTGATTTAGTACCCGGAACTGCACCTATAGCGAAGGGGCCATATAGGATGCCTGCTAATGAATTAGTGGAGCTCAAGAAGCAAATTCAGGAGCAGCTAGATAAGGTTTTTATACGCCCAAGCTCGTCAACTTGGGGAGCCCCCGTTCTCTTCGTGGATAAGAAGGATGGAACCCAAAGGATGTGTGTTGATTATAGGTCTCTCAACAAGGTGACGATCAAGAATAAATACCCACTGTCTCGCATAGAGGACTTATTCGATTAAATGAATGGTGCCCAAATTTTCTCCAAGATTGATCTTCGGTCGGGATACTTCCAGCTGAAAATTAAGCCCTCCGACATAATCAAAACTGCATTTTGAACACGGTATGCTTCGTATGAATATACGTTATGTCATTTGGGTTGACGAATGCACCCGCATACTTTATGTACCTCATGAATAAGGTCTTCATTGAGTACTTGGACAAATTCATCGTGGTTTTCATCGACGATATCATGGTGTATTAAAAAAGCGAGGAAGAACATTTGAGATTGACATTGCAGAAACTGTTAGAGCATCAATTGTATGCTAAGTTCAGCAAGTGTCAATTTTGGCTAAAGGAAATATCGTCCCTAGGCCACATCATACCCGAAGGAGGAGCATCGGTTGATCCTGAAAAGTGAGAGATGTTTTGAAGTGGAACCAACCGCAGAATGTGAGGGATATTCGGAGTTTCCTTGGGATGGCTGGATACTACCGCCGGCTCATCAAGGATTTCTCCAAAATAGAGAATCCTATGACTGAATAGCTGATGAAAGAGAAAACATTTCAGTGGACACAAGCGTGTCAAGATAGCTTTGAAGAGCTAAAGAAGAGATCAACAACAGCGCCGGTTTTGATATTGCCGGATGTGAGCAAGAGTTTTGATATATATTGTGACGCATCAAGACAAGTGCTTGGATGTGTGCTTATGCAAGGAGTACAAGTGGTAGCCTATGCATCAAGACAATTGAAGAAACATGAGCTGAATTACCCCACACATGACCTGGAACTTGCAGCCGCGGTACATGCCTTGATGATTTGGAGGCATTATATCCTCGGTCACCGATGTGAGATCTATACATATCACAAAAGCCTCAAGTATATATTCACGCAAATGGATCTGAATTTGAGGCAACGTCAATGGTTGGAACTTATCAAGCATTATGATGTTGGAATTAACTATCACCCTGGAAAGGCCAACGTAGTTGCTGAAACATTGAGCCGTAAAGGAGCATGTCACCAACTAACAATTCGGGTGATGCCACTCGAGCTGCATAAGGATTTCGAACGGTTACATCGCGGGTTCTTGAATGAGGTGGAGGTGGTAGAACTGAACTCAAGCTGGAACAAGAGATACGAGAAGGCCAAGCAATGGATTAGGAGATAAAGGAAATCAAGGAAAGAACCCGACAAGGGATAAAAAAGGATTTCAAGGAAGACGAGAATGGCACGCTTTGGTTAGGGAAAAGGATTTGTGTGCCTAACATGAAGCACATCCGCGACAAGATACTAAAGGAGGCACATGACTCGCCTTATTCCATACATCCCGGCTGTACGAAGATGTATAAGGACCTCAAAACTTACTATTGTTGGGATGGTATGAAAAGGAATATCGCTGAATATGTTGCCTTATGCGACACGTGCCAACGAGTGAAGGACGTTCACCAAAGACCCGCGGGATTATTACAGCCATTGAAAGTACCTGAGTGGAAGTGGGAAGACATCAGCATGGATTTCATAGTCGGATTGCCACGTACTCAGTCGGGCTACGACTCCATTTGGGTTATCGTGGACCAATTGACGAAAACAGCCCACTTCATTCCTGTTAGAACCAAATACAACGTGGCACAACTAGCCGAGCTGTATATGGAGCAAATCGTGTGTCGCCATGGAGTTCCGAAGAGGATAGTTTCAGATCGAGGTTCTCAATTTACCTCTGGGTTCTGGAAGAAGCTGCATGAAGCTATGGGTACACGGTTGAATTTCAGCTCCGCATATGACCCGCAAACCGACGGGCAAACTGAGAGCACAAATCAGATTTTGGAAGACATGTTGAGAGCTTGCCATATGCTGAATTCTCGTACACCAACAGTTACCAAGCCATCTTCAAGATGTCACCTTTCAAAGCATTGTATGGTACATGGTGTAGAACACCGCTGTTCTAGAATGAGACCGGAGAAAGCCAAGTATTTGGATCCAAAGTGCTGCAAGACATCGAAAAGCAAGTCCAAACAATACGTGAAAACTTGAAGGCCGCTCAGTCACGACAAAAAGGCTATGCAGACAATATGTGAAGAAGGTTGACCTTCGAAGTTTGAGACTTCATGTATCTTAAGGTGTCGCCTATCCGAGGCCAACGATGGTTCAACGTCAAAGTCAAGTTAGCACCTCGCTACATCGGGCCATTCAAGATTTTGGGCAAGCGAGGAGAGGTAGCTTATCAACTAGAGCTGCCAACGCACCTCTCCTACGTGCACGACGTATTTCACGTATCCCAACTCAAGATGTGCCTAAGAGTATCGGAAGAACAAGTACCGATGGATGAGCTAGACCTTCAAGAGGATCTCGCTGAACACCCCATCAAAACCTTGGACGTAAAGGAAAGGGTCACGAGGAACAAAGTAATCCGTTGGTGCAAGGTACAATGGAGCCATCACACAGAAGCCGAAACTACATGGGAACGTGAGGAAAATCTCAAGGCGGAATTCCCTCATCTCTTCTCCACTCTATAGAATCTCGAGGGCGAGATTCATTTCAAGGGGGGTAGGTTTGTAACACCCTCAAAATTTCTACCATGCATTGCATACATTTTTCATATAGAGAAGCATTTAAAAAGAAGAAGAAAAAACAGAGGAATATAGAAGCTAATACAATAATAAAAGGAAACAGAAATGAAAAATAATGAAAATAAATAGAAAAAAGGAAAGAAATAAAAAGAAAAAGAAAAAGAAAAAATAAATAATATAGCCAAATTGGGCCACCCCAATTTTTCCCCAAATTCCCCAATTTTCCCCCAAATTCCCATCTTCCCTAATTTTTTCAAATTTCCCAATTTTCCTGATTTTTCCCAAAATCCCCTAGGGGATTTTCCCCACATCTGGGGAAAGTTCCCCCTATTTTAGCCGCACCGCTTAGTGGGGGAACCCTTATGGGCCCCACCCCTTGGCCGCAGCCCACTAAGTGGGGAAACCCTAGCTGCCGCCCCCCCCCCTTGTTGGATTTTTATAGGCTTTTATTTATCAATTATCTCAGCCATTGATGGAAAATAAATAATAAAATCTCATCTCCTAGCTCCCACCTCTTTTAAAATTAAATCTCAGCCATTGGATAATTGAGTTGCTAAAATCGTAGCCACCCTAGCTCTTTTCCCCCTTATAAATATAACCCTTCCCCCCCTAGCCGCACCCCCACCCCTCTTTTGGCCGCCCCCTCTCCCTTGCTGTCAAGTCGCTGCCCCCTCTCCCTTACTGCCAAGTCGCCCCCCTTCTGGAGTTTGGCCGCCGTCGAGCTCCGTCACGCCTCGCCGTCACCGGAGAAGAAGTCCCCAATGTTTTGCCCTAGCCACGGCCTCATAATTCTCCACAGAAAATCTTTCGCTGCTGCCATTGCAAGGGAGGAGGTTCTGCTGCAAGGAAGAGAAGAGGAAGAAGTGAGGTAGGTCTTCATTACCCCTCTTACCACGTCGCCGCTGTTTCTACGCACCCATTTTCTTCACCCTCCGAGAGCAGAAAATTTCTGCGTGTGGACAGACCATGTTTTGGTCAATTTTTGACGGTGGAATTGATCTACACATTGTGTCAAGATCATAACCATGTCCACACTTGATCCCAGCAGCCTTGTTCATCATAAAACCCCATGGAAGCCTACTAAAACATGCAAGAACACGTACAAACTGATTTTTATAAACTGCACCATAGGAATTGCATTCATCCACCTCATTGCATCTTGAGTAAAGTTTGTGCATGATAATTGATTCCTGTAAATTTTGTATGTGCGTGGTTGTGAGTAGAAGGACACGCTCAAGAGGCCATCTACAAGGAGCTACAGCACCAAGACTTTGAGATGCTTGAGCAACACGAGCCACGGGAGCAAGGCAAGTGCCCCTTGACTATATTGATCCCATGTTTTGAAACTGTTTTGCTTGCAAAAACTCGTATGCTTGTGTCAACTTGATGGGACACCCTTTTATAGGAGTTTACTAGTTTTGTTAACCATTCTTGTCGCCGGTGAAGTTGATGAGTCAGGTATGGTTGTTTTTCCTTTTTGCTCCGCTTAATTTACGGGACACAGGAAGCTGAAAAGAAACTTGTTAGCTACTGCACTCATATGAATAAAGATGATGATAACTTGATGATGTTAATGAGCATAGAAATCAGGTAGATCTAGGCAAGCTTGGTTCATAGATGTTTCTGAATGAGATGGTTCTTGCTTGCCGTAGATCTATGGACCGGTTCATGCGAGGACATGCCAGGAAAACAGTGCCACCATAAGACCAAATATGGGTGCAGCTTAGCTGACTAATTAGGTGTGTTCCTAGATTGTTATGGACCGCTGGATGGCGCGGGGAATGGGAGTCGAGGAGGACTGCCCTGGAAACTGCATGGCACAAGAGGAGGCCCGTGGGTGGGAGAATGGAGATTCGAGCCTGCCGGTGAAACCTCAGTGGGTCCGTACATCCTAGTAGCCCCTTTGTAAAGGATATTTTGTGATCTCTTGGCCATACACCGACGGTTGTGTAGTGGTATAATGGAGTTTCTCTTTAGTCGCCGACGGGTAACAAAATCACGAACTTGTGGGTAAAGTGGTGCCACCCCTATAGAGTGTAAAACTATCATGATAGCCGTGCTTCCGGTTAAAAGCACCTGGCCAACTTCTATGATTAGATGCAAAACATGGGATGGTTATTCTTGTATGGTCATTGGGATTGGTTTTGGGACTGTTTTGAGTCATGGGAATGAATTTGGTTTGGCTATATGAAAATGAGGTGGTTATGAATAAATATGAGTATGATATGAACTTGAGAAAGATTAATGGCTGGTTGAGACATGATATGGTGAATTATGATGAAGGAGTGTTGATGATTAATTGTAAAATCCCCAAAAGTGGTAGCAAGAATTTCAGCACATTTACACTTAGGAAAATGAGGAGAATTAAAACTTTGAATTATAACGGTGTGAGTTCAATGTGAGGATTCAAATTTCTCAAAAATTTCCAAACATGGAGATCTGAATTCATAATTGGATCTTCATATGTCAAATATTCAATCCTACAAATTTCATCTCATTTGGAGGGGTTCTAGTATTTGTTTGGGAATAAAAGGGGAATCCCTTGAATCTGAATCTAAATTTCAGTTTCAAATCCCAAATTCCTCAATTTACAAATTTGGTTCCACAAATGTGTTCTCCACATTTGAATTAGCAGCCATACCAAAATTAAGAATTATTTGAGCTGGTTTGCTATGTTTTGTGAACAATGCAAAGGGAGAACTCAAATTCCAATTCAAATTCAAATAACCAAACTCAATTCAAATTCCACACTAGAATTCAAGTCATTTGAATTCAAAGATTCAAAACCATGACTTTGAGGTGAAGCAAAGTTTTTAATTCTGAGTAGCTGTGGAAAAGAATAAGTGGAAAAAATGGATTAAGAAATGAGGGGGTGGGACCCAGCAGTCAGCCGCACACTCTTCACAACCGACTCATTTCTTTGCCCCGGTCGCTTAGCGCACGCCACTGAGCTGCGCTTGCTCCACCGAGCTGCTTACCTCGACGTGCTCCCGAAGGAAACTCGTGCGTGGGTGCTCAAAGCAGCAGCACAATTCCCCTTCTTTTCTCTGCCTTCAACTGACGCGTCTCTCAGCCCCTTGCTCGAACACGACCAAGAAACACCGAGTACGCCGTTTCCTCTCGGTTTCACCTTGCCGATCACCTTCCGGCAACGCGAGCACCTAGCTGAGCTGCCCAAAAGCTCTTCCGGCGCCTCCTCGACGATTCTCACCGATCCTCAGCTCATCCCCAACCTTCCTTCGCCATGCCGAGCCGTTCTTCGCCAGAAGAAAACTGAGCTCCGCCGTCTTCTCGGTTTCACGTCGCCAGGCCGCTCCAGTGCCTCTCCGGCGCCCTAATATTTGCCCTAAGGTGCGTCACAAGGTGTAGATGCTTCTCCCGATCTCGTTTTGCTCTTTACTATCGCCTACTAGCCGGAATTCGGGCTTTACCGCCGGCACATGTGAAGAACCGCCACTAGCAAAATCGTGAAATTCTTCCAAACCACTTGATCAACGTTCGTGCAATTCAAACCACAGAAACCTTGAGTCCTAGCGCCCTCCCACGCTGAAGCTTGAAGGAAACCAACCTTCCTCCACCCCGGGCGACGGAAAATCGCTGCCGCCGGTGAAAATGGGGCAGTTTACCGGCGACAGCTATGTTGCCGCCGTTGTTAGCTCAGGTTAGGGGTGGAGTCACGTTCTACTTGCTCTGGTGATGCTGTAGGGAAACTTTGCTAGTCAAGATAAGCTCGGGAAGGTGGTGTTCCTCACCGGCGCCGCAACTCCGAGCTGCCCCACCGATGCCGATTGGGTTCCGGTCACTTTCATGCGATGAAAGGTTGCCCGGCGGTTACGCCGTGCTCCGAGGAACGTTTAGGGCGAAATTTCTTTGAAAATGGTTGAGAATCGAAGGAGAACGAAGCGCGCCATCTTTGGTTCTGGCGTGTGCACGCGGGGTCTGTCGGGAGGTTGAAGAAGACTGACCCGTGGGCCCCACATTTGAGTTCTCTGTGTAAACTTCAAACAGAAAGTTATTCAAATTTGAAAAATCCATAACTTTGTGTAGATAACTCCAAAAAGGGTGAGACCAATTTTTTTGGAATCCTCATAAGGATTACTTCACAGAGGAACAAATTTCTTGCTGTGAAAATGCCCAGGAATTTCTGTAGAATTGTTTTTATTAAATTCTTTAGAGATTTATTACAGGATCAATTCTTTATGAAACATTCCCAAATTTGGGCAGATAATCGTTTACATAGTTACAGATATCCAGTAAAAATTTGAGCTTCATTTGAGTTAATTTCTAGGCTAAATTATCTTCCAAATTTCAGTCTTTATTTAGAAATTCAAATTCTTAACAGAAACTTTTCAGCACTCCTGTCCAAACTTTCCTAGAACCATGGAGACCTACCCTAATTAGATCTTCCACTGTTAGCCATGTCAACACTTCAGATTTGGGATCAAAATTCAGAAAAGCCTTGGACTTGTGGCAATTTTGGAGACCACAAAGTTCAATGAAATTTCTCCAAATTTTGCTCAGATCATCCATGGAGAGTCTAGTATCCACTGGAAAAATCCCAAGTCAATTGAAGGATCCTAAACAGCAGTAGCTAGGTAATAGGAGTTCATCTCTTATATAACACTAGCACTTATGCATATATTTTGCTACATTTCATATAGTGACCGAAGTTGAGGACACACCGGAGCCGTTGGATGTCCTCCCACCAGAAGCTAACTTCTCTTTTGACTCGCAACCAGGCAAGCCCCGGTTTGCATTTAATTACCTTTTACAAAGTTTCCATTTGTATCACTTATGTCTAGGTTGAAATGTTTGCATTAGAGTTGAGGAGTTTGAAACCCCACTTGCATAACTTTAAATCCTATGAAGGGTTGGGTAGTTTACAAACTCGACGCGTAGAGAATGCCATGCTAATGTTCTTAGGATCCCGGTAGAAGTGGAGTGGTTGGAAGCTACTCGCAAGATGGGAGTTTTATCGCACAGGGTGAAAATAGGTAGAGAATGGCTTAAGAATGTGAAACTGAGACCCAGCAGGGGGATAGGATGCAGTGAGAGGAGGTCTCACATGCGTAGCCCTGTTGGTGTCGATTGAGGACCGAGCCGTGTGCGGCCCTGCTGGACAAGTTTGAACAGTACCAAATGCATACTGGCATATGGGAACCAGGGAAACTGATGTAATTGGTTAACCTGGGTGCCGAGACTTACCCAACCGTTTTATTGGATTGGGTTGAGGGTATTAAGGTGTAAATCTGCCGGTGGGCACAGACACGCTCCACGTGGGGGCCTCCTACCCGTTACGGATGGACCGGTTCGGCATTTGGGTTTCCTTTGAAAGGTGGTTGCATACAACAGAGTAGGAAGGTGTGTGGCACCACACTTCTGAAAGTGGGTGTATGTGATGTGTTGTCTAGGTTTCTCCTGATTGCAATCACCGTCCCTCGCGGTTATTTGAGTACCGCTTGTTCACTGTGCTGTGACGTACTAAGAAGTGAAAGAAGCCAAATGAATATGCTGCATTGAACTCTTAATTTCTTGAAACCCTGTATGCTGTAGTTGTAGAGCTAATTAAATTTATCTTCCACTTTGGGCATCACCACATTGAAGGAAAGCATTTCTTGTTTGATTGTGGACTTCCGATGTGAGGGCTGCCTAAGGCTCATTAAACTGCTGCTATTAAACTGAAAGTAAGGATTAACATGTAGGCGTGTCTTTATGGCAAAGTCTTTTCCTATATTACACATCCCAGAATGTAGAGTTCCATGACCAGGGTTGTCAGTTAAGTCTTGCTGAGCCATCATTCTCACGGTTGCAATATTTGAGCTGTATACAGGTGAGAGTTATGAGGAATGTTTCGAGGACGAGGCGATGCCTCTGTCGGGGTACACAGCCGAGCTGGATCCCTGCACGCCGCCGTGATCTCCGGTTCTATGTTTCTAGTATGTAGCGTCCCCGAGATGGACAGCAGCACTTCTGCTTAGTTAGGATGAGATACTAGCTGTGTATAATACTTCTGCTCTATAAATAAGTTTGTAAAAGACTTCCGCTGTGTTTTTATATCAAATAAAAGTTTGTATGTTGTTCATATTCTTTTCTTATGTGCTGTAGGGTGCCGCATCGCATGGCACCACCCTCTGTGATCCCGGAGTGGGTGAACCACGGGGTGGTCCCAACATTAATTTGGTTATGATGGGATTTAACTCACCTAGAAATAGTTGCTGTTTTTACCATGTTTGTGAAATAAAATTTGCTTGCTGCAATGAATCTCTTTATTCCCTACTTTGTTGTAAGATATATGTCATACTTTTCCCGCACTTGCTGAGTACTACATGTACTCACCCTTGCATTCCCACATATACATCAGCTACAGGATATGAGTACTTCGAGGAACATGTGGAGTACTAGGAGGGCGCACTACCGTCAACATGCCTGTGGAGTTGAAGTTGGAGCCTGCTGTTTTAGTTATTTTCCGCTGTCATTTAGAGTATTCCGCTGCAAGAATAAGTTAGATATTCATGAGTGAGACAATGAGTCAATGCAATAAAGTACTTAAACACTCTTCGTAAGTGGTTATATTCTGAATTCAGTTTGTGGTAAAGTTGTGTATTTGTGATGAATATCCTGGGCACACATATGCTTAGCCCCTATATGATGCATGTGGGAAATATCACCTTTGCATTTTGTGAGTTCATCTCCTAATAAATCAACTATGGTGGGTACTTGCTCTTCAAATGTGTTCATAAGTTTACCACAATTGAGCTGAGGTGTGGGAGTGATGAACACTTTAGCACGATGATCCACGGCTCGGGCTGCGGTTTGGGGAGAAGACACGTGAGCCTCCGGCGCGCCCCTGGGTGGTTTTGCTCGAGCTTGAACGCCTCAGTACAGGCTGTCCATGGGAGCCGAGTGCTTCGGTGTGTTTCGGCCGCCATGGGGAAGAGGCAAAGGAACGATGTAATTGTGCAACTGACAACCGAATGGGCACGCTATATAAGGTGGTAAAGCAGGTCTCCAGCGCGGCGCAAGCAGCTGGCAGCGCAGCTGCCCCTCGATGGCGCATTGCTGAGTGCTGAGCGGGTGCTCTAGCTCTGGTCATGTTTGGTTGACAGGTGGGTCCCACTTCTCTCCCCCTTATATTCATAATTCCAATTAAAATAGCATTTGTGCTCCAAAATTGATAAAAATTGGCCGGCTAGAAGATAAGAGTATGAGGAATCCATTTGTGCTTTCAAACTTAGAAATTGATCAAGTTCAGTTTGGAATTCAAATTTGATTCGAATTTCCCCTTTATGTTGAGGCACAAATTATTAATCCAAAATGCTCCAAATTTGGAGAGAATTAAAAGCAAGGCTAATTAGATTTCTGGAACTACTTGGCACATTCATATTGAAATCTTGTGGGTGAGATCAAACTTGATTAAATTTAGAATTGAAATCATCCTTTCAAATATGAACAAAACTCCTTTTATTCTTTAATTTGGTCCATGGTCCTGCATTTAATACTTTCTTTTGTACAACAAATCTGCCCTATTTGTAGGACAATAAATAAAATCATGTACACCCAAGTTGCATACATAATTCTAAGCAATTCATTTTTGCTGAACAATCATGTGCATAACCATGCCTAAAAAGTTTTTGTAAGTCCCATATTCTTGAATTTGAAACATAACTTTATTCATAATTCAAGCTTTTGCATTTACACATTTTGGGACTTTTACATTCCTCCCCCTTAAAAAAACCTCGTCCCGAGATTCACAATTAAGAACAATGTGGGGAGGACAAGTATTGGACATAAGCTTCCAATAGCTCTGGATGATTGGACTGTAAATACTCATGGCTTTCCCACGTAGCTTCGTCGGACGTGTGATTTTCCCAAAGCACTTTGAAAATTGCAATGTCCGGTTTCTTGTGTCGTGAGTCTTCTCATCAATTATCATGGTCAGATTCTCAACATAAGTGATGTATGGCTTCAAATCTGCTATGCCTTCCATGAGAATTTTTGTTGGAGCTTTGAAACACTTCCACAACTGAGATATGTGGAAAACGTTATGAACTCCGGCTAAGGCTACCGGTAACTCCAAGTGGTATGCCACAGATCCACATCTTTCGATGATGGCAAATGGATCAATAAAATGCTTTGTTAATTTTCCTTTCACTCCAAATCGGTGAATTCATTTCATTCAAGATACACGAAGATATACGTAGTCTCCAACATAAAAGTTCAGAGGACGACGTCTCTTATCTGCATAGCTCTTTTCTCTAGACTGAGCGGCTTTAATATTTCCTTGAGTAAGCCTTACTCGCTCTTAAGCTTTATTTATGAGATCAATCCACTAAATAACTCTTTCGCCAGATTCACACCAGTTCAATGGTGTGTGGCACTTCTGGCCATAGAGAGCCTAATAAGGTGCCATCTTGATACTTTCTTTATAACCATTGTTATAAGCGAATTCCGCCAATGGCAGATGATCATCCCATCCTTTAGCATGGTGTATGGCACATGCTAGAAGCATATTTTCGAGAACTTGGTTCACCCTCTCCGTTTGCCCATCGGTTTGAGGATGATATGCGGAGCTTCTAATCAATTTGGTTCCTAGTTAGGCAAGTAGCTGCTCCCAAAAATGAGCAATGAACAACGTGCCTCGATCAGAGATGATCGTAAGGGGAACTCCATGTAAACACAATATTCTTGCAATATACAGCTCCGCATACTTCTTGGCATGGAATCCCGTATGTACTGGGATGAAATGTGCTGATTTGATTAATCGATCAACAATCACCCAATCGAATCATGCTTATGAGCCATGAGAGGTAATCCGACAATGAAATCCATACTATTTTTCTCCCACTTCCATGCCAGAATTCTTAGCGGTTGCAATGTTCCCGCTTTCTTCATGTGGTCGGCTTTAACTTGCTGACACGTATCACATTCTGATACGTATTTGGCAATCTCACGCTTCACCCGAGTCCACCAAAATTTAGCCTTTAATTCATGGTACATCTTGTTACTGCCCTGATGAACATAAATTTTGTATAAGTGAGCCTCATCCAATATTTTCTTCTGCAGTCTCATATCACGGGGTACCACTATCCGATATTTGAACCATAAGGTTCCCTCAGCATCTATGCGGAAGCATTTCATTTCCCCGTTCTTCATCCTTCTCTTAATATGAGACATGCCCTTGTCTTGTTTCTGAGATTTCATAACCTCCTCCTTTATTGTGGGTATGAGAGCAAGATTATGCTGAGCTCCATATGAAACCAAGTAAAGACTTAGTTCTTCCTCTTCTATCGGTATAATGGTCAGATTGGGAATATGAGACTTCCGGCTGAGTGCATCAGCATGTGACGGACCGGAATCTGTACGCCCAGGATCTCAGAGGGTGGTGCCGCTCGATGCGACACCCAAAAGCACATATCATAAGGAAACCATTGTATTACATTGAATACAAACTGAATATGTACAAAAGGTAGTACAAACCTTCAGTTTTACAACTAATTACAGAGTTCTACAGCGGAAGATAACAACTCAAGCCCATCTAACTAGCAAAAGTCGGTTGCCGGCCCTACGGACAACCCACACTAGCTCCACTCATCCGCTCAGCGCAGCGTGTATGGCTCCCAAACAGCCATGGTCCCCGACGGAGGGTAGCCCTCACCGGTGGACTCGTACCCCGAGTCCATGGGGTACTCCTCACCTACAAACACTCAATAGCAGCCACCGTGAGCATGATGGCTCAGCAAGTCTCAACCGACGCTCCTACACATGAAATTCTACATGCAGGACATAACCAATATAGGATGGCACATTGCAGCAAAGGACACGCCTACAAGTTCATCCTTACTTCATCTTTTAGCCACAAGTTAACAGTTCATGAATCTGAAATTTAGTGAGCAATATTTGGTGGCACACATGTAGAAATACAATTTATACATATCAGCAGAATTGAATCACAATATTCCATAATTTATCTACGTCACGATGCAGTGAACAAGCGGTACTCATAACCGTGAGGGACGGCAAATTGACTCGATATACAGCTGCAGGGATACCCGAATAGCATGTCACGTATGCCCACCCGTGGAGCTGCACAGCACGCTCACTCGATGTCGTGCGGGACAACCTTTCACCCAACAGCCTAAACTTCGAACCAGTCACACCCAAATGGACAGGAGGTTCCCTACACGAAGCATCTCTCTATGCCCGTTAGCGGACTTCCACCTTGCTGCCCTCAACCTACACCTACAAATCGGTGCGTTATGCATCGACGCCCGGAGGTATAGGTTACATCGGTTTATCGGGGCCTATATATCCGATATGCCTTCGGTACATTCAAACTTGTTCAGCGGGACCGCACACGGATCGGTCCTCAATTGACACGGACAGGTCTGCGCACACAAGAATTCCTCTTGCTGCGTCCTAGCCCCTGTCTAGTCTCATTTTTCTTGCTAAAGTAGTCTAACTACTCGACTTGTACCGAAGCCTATACTCGCGAGTAGATTCCAACTACTCGACTTGTACCGAAGTCTATACACATTAAGCAGAGCATAAACCACTCGAGGACTTAGACACTACTCTCACTCTTGTTGGAATGATCTGGTTATGCATTTGGGGTTTCATCCATCCTACACCTAATGCACACACATACTTCACAAGGGTATATAAAGCAAAACTTTAAAACTTGTTCAATGCAAACCGGGGCTTGCCTTTTTGCTGCTGGTCAGGGGTTAGGGTCTCATCCGGAAGTAGGAAGTACAACACTTCCGGGATCTCCTCGCCTTCAGCGACTAAACGTGAGCAATGTACGATATGCCAATTTAAAAGCAATATGTTGAATTTTGTATGTAAAGGCCATAACTCTAGCTAGACATCCCCTTTGGATCTGAATTTTTATGGTGGCTTGGTAAAGACCTAACCAGAGACTTGACCAAATTTCAATTGAAACAAAGCTTATTTGAGCTCTGCACAAATAAAAGTCTAAATGGTCATTGCTAGAGATTCTATGGGTTTCCAGGAATTTTCATGGATCAAACCATTACTTTCTGGAAACTAGAGTTTGAGATGGTTCTAATGGAGTTAGTTTCATGTCATTTGAAGAATCCTAGAGGAAGTTATGCCCTAATCAAGATTTGAGAAAATCTGGAAAATGTTTTTGTACATTTTTCTATTTTCTCAGGGCAGTTCACTTAATCACAGAATTAGGGGAACTAAATGAACTTAGATGGATCTGAAAGTTTTCCTCTAACTCAAGGATTTTCAAATGAACCTCCTAGCAAAATTTCAGAATTTTCCATAAAAGAATTCTCCAGATAAAATTCCCAACAGTTTAAAATTTAGGGAATTAATTCTGGAAAATTATTAAGTTTGATGAACTGAAACCTATTTTGCTGTATAGTATTTAAAAATCTGAATCCAACAAAATTCACTTTACTCAATTTGGAGCTCACTAGCAAAAGTTATAGGCATTTGAAGTTGAACTAAATTCTGAAATTGGTTGAAATGTTTAAATTCTGACAGCTGGGTCCCGGGGTGATGTGGCGCCACCCGAGAGCCGGACACACGGGGCCACAGGGATTTTTCTTGCGTAGCCACACTTGATCTGGAGACACAGACGATCTAGCGCGGTTTTAACAGAGACCAACACATGGGGCCCGCGAGTCTTCGTCTTCCTCGCGTTCCCGTGGCCAGCCGCCGCCCCCTCGCCGGAGCA
Organism: Neostapfia colusana; assembly: GCA_030760725.1. Lineage (NCBI taxonomy): Eukaryota > Viridiplantae > Streptophyta > Magnoliopsida > Poales > Poaceae > Neostapfia > Neostapfia colusana. The sequence continues at coordinate 28,874,900 of JASWHV010000011.1, forward strand.
CTCGCGGGAAGAGGGTTCCCCTGCCCGGAACTCAATCAAACTCGCCGCCTCCACATAAAACTGCTCGAGGAACCCGTTGCTAACTTCGTCGCCGGCTGGCGATCATCGGAAATGGTCATGCGACGGCGACAGTCAACGTGGCAAGTTCGGCAAGGTCGGGATGGCACTGTAGTGCCTCAAAACCTCATCTGTTGGCTCCTATAGCACCGCCATGACCTAAAGAGCAACGAACCAGACCCTGATCTTGCTAAAGGTGGCAGCAAATAGGACTTCACCATGCGACCTAGGTCTAAATCCGATGAAGAACGAAAAGCTAGAGGAACTCAGTGGTTTCTCGACGGTTTCCAGCGGTTCTTGATCGTATGGATTTGCACAGGTGTTTCCGGATGGTTGTCTAAGTTTAGGGACGTTTGCTCGACCAGTTAGCACGAATTTTTGATTTAGATGGCCGCGGTCTATATCACATGCTATCGGCAAGAACTAAGATTCCGGCGAGCACACTTGGTGGCATGCGGCCGGGGTTTGCGGGAAAGGAAGTGTACTCCTAGGCTAACCTTTTGGCGTGCTAAACTCCGAAGAAGAAGGACGCTCATGGCCAGGCGACGCAATTTAGTAGCGGTTGCGACGCACGGCGTCGACTAAGCAAATCGAGCTCGCTGCCCCGTTCTATGGCAGCTACTTCTGATTTCTTGTTTCGGGGATGTCAAGGGACGGTGGGCGCAGCCTCCGAGCAGATCGGTCTATCGTGAAAACCACCGGAGTGGGTGATCACCGAGGGAGGCAGAGGTGTGGCGGTGCGGCTGGTTTTTCTGTCGAGCGACCGAAACAGAGCACGGGTCTTGTGGTTGTGCAGAGCTGAGGTGCCTTCGTGAGCAAGGGGGCGCCAAAGATGGTCGCCAGCACGACGGTAAACCGAGGAGGTGGCGATCGTGCTGTCTCTGTGGCGCCCGCTGCAGAGACCCGAAGAACAGAGTGCGCGCGTGTGCGTTGCTTCACTCAGTGGTTTGACTGACATGTGGGTCCACTTCTCCCCTCTAATCCTTTTCCATTTCTTGCTGCAAATATCCCAGTTACTCATTCTTCAATGATAGGCTTAGCCACCAAGTATTGAGTTGAATTTAATTTCCTCAAATTGAAGTTGGTTTGGTTAAATTGGCTTCACATTTGAATTTGAAATTCAAATTCAGTTTTGAATTAATGCAAATTTAGCTCCCGACAAGATGAACTCCAATGAGGATGAAAATTGGTGCACTAACACAGAAAATTGTGCTAAGTTTTAATATGAAACCAACTTTTGAATCCATGTGATCAAAGTAGCTGAAATTTGAATTTGCATTCAAATTAGCCCTTTTTACAAATGTCTCCAAAAGTGGCTCAAAATGGTTTGAATTTGTAAGAAACTTGGCCTGAGCCTTCCCAAGGATATTTAGGGTCTAGGGGTGAGCTCAGCCTCTCATGTTTATGTGTACGAACTCCTACTTTTTGGAGTTATGGGTTTTTCCTCTAATCACCCTCTTGATGGTGTTTACTTGCTCTTCACAAATGTTCATGAGCCATCCACCAAATGAGCTGTGGTGTGGTGATGTGATGAACATTTTTGCAAGTCAATTCTTGGGCTTTTACATAGCAACCAAATTTTCCTTGCCCAGATGATAATGAATTCTAATCTCATAGTCTTTGATCAGTTCTAACCATCTCTATTGTCACATATTCAACTCTTTTTGAGTGAATATATACTTCAAGCTTTTGTGGTCGGTGTAGAGATGTACTAGATTTCCTAGTAGGTAATGTCACCACATATTCAAAGCTAGTACCACGGCAGCAAGCTCAAGATCATGAGTTGGATAATGTTGCTCATGATTTTGTAATTTCCATGATCCATATGCAACCAAATGACCTCCTTGCATAAGTACGCAACCAAGTCCGATGCCGGACGCATCGCAATAAACATCAAAGGGCTTGGTTGTATCCGATTGAGCTAAAACCAGGGCTGTTGTGAGGTGTTTCACCAACATTTGAAAAGATTCCTCACATGGCTTGCTCCAATCATATTTGATGCCCTTTTTCAATAACTCCGTCATTGGTTTAGCAATCTTGGAGAAACTTGGACCGAACCTCTGATAATATCCCGCCAAACCTAAGAAGCTATGAACTTCATGGACTGATGTTGGAGGCTTCCATTTCAGCACTTGTTCAATCTTGCTTGGATCAACAGCGATTCCTTCCGTTTAAATAATATGTCCAAGAAATGGTACTTGGTTGATTCAAAATTCACACTTACTAAACTTTCCATATAGCCTTTGATCTCTCAATCGTTGGAGCACAATATTCAAATGTTTAGCGTGCTCCTTCTCTGGTTGAGAATAGACCAAGATATCATCAATAAATACAATGACGAACCGATCCAACTCTAGCAGGAACACTGAGTTCATAAGATACATAAAGTTGACCGGAGCATTGGTCAATCCAAATGACATGACAAGATACTCATAGGGTCCATATCTTGTCAAGAAAGCTGTCGGAATATCCTCCGCTCGAATCTTGATTTGATGATATCCTGACCTTAAGTCCATATTGGAGAAAACCTACCACCCACTAATTGATCAAATAGAATATCGATTCTCGGTAGTGGATACTTGTTCTTTTTTGTCACGGCGTGTAGCTTACGATAATTGACGCACAGCCTAATTGTCTCAACTTTCTTCTTTACAAATAAAGCAGAGCAACCCCATGGTGATGAACTTGGACGAATAAATCCCTTGTCCATTAGTTCTTTTAGTTGCTCCTTCAATTCAGCTAATTCATTCGGAGCCATTTGTATGGTCTCCAAAATATCGGAGTGGTTCCCGGTATTAATTCTATTTTGAACTCCATGCGCTCAGGTGGTATACCTGGCAGATATTCGGGAAAACCGTCCAAGTAACTACCGATTTCATTAGCCGATATGTCTCCTCTAGGTGAATGAATAAGGTAGGAACCCTTTGTGGTATTTGTGGAAATCTGATATCGGATCACACATGAGATGCTAATGAAATTATGTGTTGCACCAGAGTCAAATAAAACAACTACAGACTATGCAATTTAGAGCATGGCATTGTCTACTCGAGGAGTCTAAACTGGCCTCAAAAGCCCCCTGGGATTTAAAGGCTATGCAATTGGAGTTTTCAATCAAAGACCTAATGCACACAAGTCCTAGACAATCTATATTCAATGCAAAAGTAAAACTTTGTAAGAACGGTGTTAATGCAAACTGGAGCTTGCCTTGCTGTGAGTCATCGACTAAGTTAATCTCCGGAGGAATGCTGTCGAGGATCTCCAGGGCTTCGTCGATTTCGGCGACTACACGTAAATGAATCAAGAATGCATATCAATTTAAATGCAAATGACTTGATTGGAGATGTAAAGACTATAACTTAAGCTAGTCAGCAGTATTGAATTTGAAATTTTTTACAGTGACTTGGATGAGACCGAAAAAGGGGATGGACTAAAGTTCTTTTGAATCCAAGTTAATTTGCTTTCTGTAGAATTAAATGTATGACAAGCCCTTATTAGAGCCCCTCACTAATTCTATGGATCTTCATGAAGCAAATTTAGACTTTCTAGAAACTAGAGTTTATACTGAGTCTAATGAAATTGGTTTGATGTTTTTCTAAGCATCCTAGAGAAAATTATGGCTTTGGGAAGATTGGGGAAATTCTGAAAATGTTTCTGTACATTTTCCATTTTCCCAAGAGCAGTTCATTTAATCCCGCAATTAAGTGAACTTAATGAACTCGGATTGATATGAAATTTTGCATGCGTGTCAAGGATATTAAAAGGAAGTTCCTGACCAAATTTGAGAATTTTCTACTAAGTCGATCTCCAGTTATTAATTATAACATTTTAAACTTTAGGGATTTAATTCTGGAAAATATGGACTTTCGAGGAATGAAATTGGTACTGCTGGACAGTACTCAGAGAGATGAATCCAACAAAATTTTTTTGACTAGATTTGGACAATTATTTCAGAAGTTATGGATTTCTAAATATTGGACTCAAATCTGATTTATTTTCCAAAAGGAAATCCATTTCCCGCGCTACAGTTCCACTGACACCCGGGCCAGTCGGTTTAATTTAAATTAAACCATCACGCGCGCATGCGCTGGCTGAGGCTGACAGCTGGGACCCGCCCCTTCGTCTACCTAACACCCCCTAAAGTTTCCCGCGGTGGCGCACTCTGGTGAGCCTCGCCGCCCGCCATTCCACGGCACCGAGCTCCGTGAAACTCACCGCTAGGGCCTAGTTTTTCACGAGGAATATGCTTGTGGGGTCGGTGGTGGCCGGGGATGACCGGAAAGTAGCTCATGACGGTGAAATGCGGCGGAGGAACTCTGGTCACCTTGCTAGAGCTTGGAAAAGCCTCAAATGGTCGACGGTTGCCTCCTACAGAACCAGGGCAAATCGGAGATCACGAAAATTGATCAAAACGGGCATGAAAATGATCGCAATCTAGACCTCACTGATGACCCACGGTGTTTTGGCCGGCGATCACAAAAATTGGAGCAAACCGAGGCTATGGTCGATGGTTTTGGTCACAGTTTGATCGAGGATGATCGCAGCGAGCTTGAGAAGCTACCTCTAGACCTGGTTTAACCCTAACAGAGTGTAGCCGACGAATTTCAAGTTTTCCTCGCTTCGGTTCAAAGAACCCGCCGTTGATAAACTCCAAATTTTGGCCGGCGTGGTCTATGGCACGTAGGGTTCTAAAGTTGGAGGACAGATAGGAGAGTCGAACACGAACCTCTGAGACCGTTTGAATGATCGGAAATGGGACGGAATCGGTCAGTCAATGAGTTGGTGTGGCGGCGGAAAAACAAGACACCGGGAACAAGAAAGCCAGTGGTGCGCTGCAACGGAGCGGAGGAACGTCAGTTGTGGGTGTTGAGGAGGTAGAGGAGGACCTCACGATCCTTTCTATGGCTGCACCTCGGCATGAAATGATCGGGAGCGCGTTGGCGACGGTGGTGGTGGACGGCACACATGAGCGGCGAACTTCGGTGGCATTTCTGTGCGCGAGATGAGCGAAGGATGAGCAAACTGATTCTTGGGCGATCGGTGCTCGGAGATAAGAGGGGCGGCACTAATGAGAGGCCTAGATGCCCAAAAGAGGTGGTGGCAGCGGTGATCCTTGCATGGCGCCCGCGCGTGAAGCACCGAGGGCTCGAGCTGCTCGGCTGTCAGTCGGTTTCAACTCAAGTGTGGCTGACTGGTGGGCCCCAGCTCCAAATCTCTATCCTCAAAAATTGAATTTTCACTGCTCCAATTATTTGTGACCCCAATGCCCTTTTTATTTACTTAAACCACAAAATGGACATTTGGAAATTTGAATGAATCAAATTGGAGACTGGTTTTGCTGAAGTTGAATCAAACTTGAATCTGAAATTCAAATTCAGTTTTGAATGGGGCAAATTAGCTACTGTCAAGATTAACCCCAAATGATATGAAACTTGGTGGAGTAGCTTAGAAAATGTGCTGATTTTGAATCTGAACAAATCTTTTGAATCCATATGATAGAAGTAGTTTGAATTTGATCTGAGTTCAAACTGTCCTTTTTAATAATTGTATCCAAAAGTACTCCAAACATGCCTGGATTTGCATGAAACTTGGCATGAGAATTCCTAAGGAGGTTTGGACCTTAATAGGGAGCTCAGCCTCTAAAGATGACATGATGGAATTACCACTTTTGGATTGTGTTGCTTGTTCCTCTATGTACTCTATTGATGGTTGTTACTTGCTCTTCAATTATGTTTATTAGATTTCTATAATTTGAGCTGTAGGTTGTGAGTTGGTGAAAATTTAGCAAGACAAAATTTGGTCCTTTACATTCCCCCCCCCCCCGTAAAAGAATCTCGTCCCGAGATTACAATGTGAAAATAGAGAGAGGATGGTGGAGATTCACCGGAGATACGACGCTAGAAATTCCGGGTAGTTGGTGCGAAGAAAATCTTCGCTCTCCCACGTCGCTTCTTCTTCAGAATAATTAATCCACATTATTTTGTAGAACCACAGCATCCGGTTGCGTGTGGTCCGAGCTTTCTAGTTGATGATTTAAACCAGTTCCTCCTGATACCTGAGATCCGGTTTCAGTTCATCGATGTCTCCCAGCTGGATTGTGGTTGAAAATCTGAGGCACTTTCTCAGCTGCCGGCGAGTGACGCTGGCAGTTACAGCCGGTATGCTACGGGTCCACGCTTCTCCAAAATTTCGAACGGACTGATGAGTCGGGGTTCCAACTTTCCTCTGAACCAAAATCTATTCACAACCCTCATCGAAGACAAACCTAGATAAACGTGATCCCTGATCTCAAACTGCAGAGGGCGTCTTCTATGATCTGCGTAGTGCTTTTGTCGGGATTGGGCGGCTTTCAATTTCAATTGAATAATCCGAACTTGCTCCTCCGCGTTATTGACAAGATCAATTCCAAAGGTGACCCTCTCGCTAGACTCACAACAATTTAGCGGTGTGCGGCATTTCCTCCCGTACAGCGCCTCATAGGGCACCATCTTGATGCTGGCCTGGTACCCATTATTGTACGAGAACTCAGCTAACAATAAGTGTACATCCCCATTCTTACCATGATTAATAGTGCAAGCTAGTAGCATATCTTCCAGGATTTGATTTACCCACTTGGTTTGCCCATCTGTCTGCGGGTGGTAAGCTGAACTCCAGATCAGTTTTGTACCCAACGCTGCATGTTATTGCTCCCAAAAATGAGACAAAAACAGGGTGGCTCTGTAAAGGTCCCAAAATTTTGAATACAAATGATCTGAAGTTTGAACACCATTTGGTTTCAAGTTTAAAAAATTGCGACTTGTTTAAATTTTCCAACATATGATGATACACATGAGTGTCCCACCACTCTAGCCAAGGGTCATTTGAGTATTTGGGGGACAATGTTTTAATTTAAAACCCATGTGTAAGCTCTCATGTGCAAGGGGGAGTAAAATTCAGAGTTTGAACTCAATTTGTTCAACTCAAATTTCAAATGAGGTAGCACAATAGAAGTCCCATTTGCAGCAGACAAATCAAAAATCAGATTTCATATTTGGATTCCTCAGGTCCAAATTAGTGGGGATGCAAAGTTTCATGAAATTTGGAGGTACTTTGCTAGCTATTTAAAAGAGGAGTTTAAATTGCATAGGAATTCAAATTCAAATTTGAATTTGGATGAAACTTAATAATCAATTATTCAAATGCAGTTCAGATTTGAGCTTCCAACAATTTAATTTGGTTGTTTGCCAAAAATTGAGATCTTTTAGAGGATAAGAGGGAGCTGACTTCTGGGACCCACGGGTCTGCCACAGTGAACAAAATATCAGAAGTTGGGTCTCTGTTTTTCCACTCGCAGGGCACCGACGCAGACCGAGGGAGCACCGGGCGATACCAAGACACGACGTGAGCCACCTCCCAGCTGCTTCCCTCGGGCTGGCGATCTGCTCGTGCGTTTCATTGGCTCCAAGCCGTGCTCAGCTTTGCCACAACCCCAAAGCAGTGCTCCGTTTCCTTTCTCCCTCGGGCACAAGGACAGAGACACCGCCACCACCCTTGGTCAATCGGGAGCCAACATTTCATCGCATGCAAGGCCTCGGTGAATATCAAAACGGCACCACATATCATTCCTCGGCCTCCTCAAACTTCAACTGAGTGGTGATCAGCCTCCCAATACCTAGAAAACTGTTTCCGCGCGGCGGCCGAAACGAACCACGACGAGGAGGCTCACGTGGACAGCCCGACTGAGAGCTTCTCATGCCCGAGCAAGAGCATCCTTGGACGCGCGCAGACCACGTGCTGCTCACCTCTGAAGATCAAGCTGAACCGTGGCTCGTCGCCGATGAAATCCAGAATTTTCTCCCGGCCGGTGTAAACCAACCCGCGGGTAAGAGTTCATCAAATTCTCGATCAAGGTTCGGATAGAGTTCACCATATTAGGCACACACGAGCTAGACATGCTAAGAAACATTTTTCCTTCGGAATCCTAGGGAGGTGGTCGGTAGAGCGTGATCCGGCGAGGGAGGAAGAAGATGACCCGCCCGGCCCCACACGTCAGCCACTCGTTTTAACTGAGGCAGATTTTCTGTGGCTTTGGATCCATTTGTGGCTGCGCGGGTTAAATCAGTAGCCCGGTGTGGCATTGGCTGAGGAAGCGCCATGTAACCCCGGGGCCGCGGTCAGACATTTGAAAATTTCCCCGAATTAGTTTAAATTGCAGATTTCATTCAAATTTAGATGAACATAACTTTTGCTAGGAAACTCCGAATTTGGTGATTCAAATTGGGTTAGGTTCAGGTTGAAAACCTCTATTCAAATATGCAACACAATGAATGAAAGTCAATAATTAATTCTTTAAAATTCTTTAAAAATTTTTAGAAAAATAATTTTAGAGGGAGTTTGGTTCATCCAAAAATCACCAAATTTTGCCAGAATATTCCTTAGGATATTATTGAACTCCTGTAAAATGTTCAGGCCATTTAGAGTTTATTTGATTAGGAGAATTTAGATTGCAAAATACTGAATTCAAATGTATACAGAAACTTTTTCAGAAAAGCCCCAAACTTGAAAATTCAGTTCTGGCAACCCTTAGCTCCCAAAATCCTAGGAAAATTCAAGCATGCTCTATGAATTATAACTGAAATTGTAGTTCACTATGTTTGGCATGAACATGTGAGTTACTTCAGAATTAATTCCTTTTTTCTTAACTGCTTAAGGAATATTTATGAGTAAACCACTCAGTGAAAAATGCTAAATTTTGGTCCAGAATCTTTACATGAAAATTTTCAGCTCAAGTTGAGCCTTAGATCTTCCTGTCCTTGTTCTCCAATCTTATGTATGTGAGAAAACATAGTGATTAGTGTGGTAATTATGGGAGACACAATTTCCTTCCACTTTAGCTGCAATTTGGCAAGCTATGTCCCTGTGGAGTGTAGGACTTCCTGTAAAATTTTCAGAATCATTGGTGTTCAGGTTCTTCAGTTTTCTTCACATTAGTTCAGCTCATCTTATATGTTCATTAGGAAACTTAGTTAGTTTATAACTAAACTCCTAGGGCAAATTTAGTTAAACCTTGATGATTCTTTGCACCACAGAGGCAACAAAGCCATTCTTGGCATTTCCACACAGCCTCTGTTCTTAAGAATTTCGAGTCTTTAATTCTTTATATTTCATTATAAAAACTTATGCATATACACGTCGATAGCTCACGACGACGGACTTCGATGGAGTAATCCGTTGAAGTGTGTATCAGTTGATCAAATTCTTGAGAATCAAGGGATAGAGATCACTAACTGCTATTATATATTACTCCCTTGCAAAACAGGCAAGCTCCGGTTTGCATTAACCCATTTACAAAGTATGATGTTTTGATCACTTCCTTTATCTATTTCCTACAGTTGTGCATTAGAGTCTTGATTGGAAACCCACTTGCATAGCCAAGAGAACCAGGGGTTTTGGGCTTAGGTTTTAAACCTCGAGTAGCCACTGCAATGCTAAATTGGTGTAGGATTCGGTAAAGTCGAATAGTTGGAACTACTTGCGAGAATAGGCTAGAGGCACACTACTCGGTTAGAGATAGACAATGAATCACATGGCAAGAAAATGAGACTGAGCGGAGAGTAAGGGCAGCAGGACTTTGGGGCCTGGATGCCATAGCTCTGTTTGTGTCGATTGAGAACTAAGCCGTGTGCGTGTCTGTTGAACAAGCTAGAACAGTACCGAAGACCTACCGGATATATGGGAACCGGGAACGATGTAATTCGGGTAGCGATCTGTTGAGACATTGCTTGTCCTCCAGAAGGTAGGTTGAGAGCAGGGAGGTGTAAATCGGCTAGCGGGCACTACGGATGCTCCGTGTAGAGACCTCCAGCTTGGGACGATAGGACCGGTTCAACAATGGGCTAACGGATGAAAGGTGGTTGCGTACGACGTCCATGATGGTTGCTGTAGGAATCATCGAGTACGGGAGTACATGACGGGTTATTCGGGTAACCCTGCAGGTGTAAATTGATTATAATCGCCGTCCCTCGCGATCAGTGAGTACCACTTGTTAACTCTACCGTGACGTAGAAAGAACTGGCTAGTTGTCATGATAAAATGTTGTTGATTGAAAGCTTTACCTTGTTAGTTAATGATATGCTTTAGTTTAGAGCCAATTAAAGTTCTTTTCAAACTTAGGCAAAGCACATTAGAGAAATGCGTTTCTTATTTGATTGCGGCTTTCTTATGTGTCTTAGCATGAGGTTTTCCAACAATTTGCTGCAAATACATGAAAGTAAGAGTTAACTAAATAGGCATGTCTTTTGCAACATACTTTCCTATTATACATTGAAAACACAGCATGTAGAGTTTCATGTGTAGGTAAGATGGGTCAGTCTTGCTGAGTCTATGTGCTCACGCTTGCTATATTAGTGGTTTTGCAGGTTAACATCGATGCTTATGAGGAGGTTGTGCAGTGAGACTCGGAGACTTCCGAGTCGTTTTACACATGGAGAACCCGGCCGTTGCCGTATGACTTCGTGTTGCTAGGGAGAAGAGTCCGCGGGCTGGACAACTTCTCGAGTGCTTAGTAGATATTAAACATGAGGTAAACTAGTCTTCCTCTGTAGTTATTTGATGTAAATTATTTACAAAAAATACTTGTAAGCTTCCGCATTTGATTTATATGATACGTGTTCCATATATGTGTGCTGTTGGGTGACGCATCGCATGGCACCACCTAATGCGATTCCAGGGCGAGCGGCACGACCCCGTGATCAGGTTGGGCCCTTAGAACCTTGATCTGAGATGATGGTGTGGGGTACTCCGTGTAAACACAGGATCCGTGAGATGTATAGTTCAGCATACTTTTGGCGTTGTAGTTAATGTTAAAACGGAATAAAATGGGCAGATTTTGTGAGCCGGTCGACAATTACCCAAACCAAATCATGTTTTTGGAATGTCATGGGCAAACCGAGGATGAAATCAATGCTCACGTCCTCCCATTTCACGGCCGGTATGCTCAATGGTTGTAGCGGTCCAGGTTTCTTCACGTGATCTGCCTTTACCCTATGGCATGTGTCACACTCGGACACGTATCTAGCAATCTCTCGCTTCATCCGTGTCCACCAAAATTTGCCTTTCATCTCTTGGTATATTTTTGTGACGGACCAAAATTCGTACATTCCAGGATCACAGAGGGTGATGCCGCACGATGCGACACCCGACAGCACACATGATAAGGAAAATATAGTATTACATTGAAACTTGCTGAATTTGTACCAAAGTAGTACAAAACCTTCAATTTACATCTATTTAGAGAGTCTACTGCAGCGGAAAGTATTCGTACAACCCACGCCAACACCTAACTAGAAAAAGTTGGTTGTCCGGCCCTACGGACAACCCAAACAAGCTGCACTCAGCATTACCGTGGCGTGTACGGCATCCCACACTGCCGTAGTCCCTGACAGAGGGTAGCCCTCGCCGGTGGACTCATACTCCGAGTCTGTCGGGTACTCCTCACCTGCAAACACTCATAGCAGCAACCGTGAGCACGATGGCTCAGCAAGTCTAAAGGGACACTCCACATGAAATGCTACATGCAAGTCATACTCGAATATAGGATGAAAGTTTGCAGCAAAAAGACACACCTACTAGTTGTAAAAGTCCCAAAACTTGTAAATGGAAAACTTGAGCTGTGAATAAAGTTGAGTTTAAACTCAAGAAATGGGACTTGTTTAAACTTTTCCACATATGATAATACACATGAGAGTTATTCTTAAACAATCTTATGGTCACTTATAGGCTTGTACCATAGGTGGATTAAAACCACATATGTGGAGTCTCTTGTGCAATGGAAAGTTTAAAAATCGGACTGTAAACTATGTTTCAACTTGAATTTAAATGAGGGAAACATAATAGGAATTTCAAACTGTTGTTTTCAAAAGCTCAATTGCAGCAGCCAAATATAAAATCAGTCCATATTTGAATTCCTTAGGTCCAAACAAGTGTGTATGCAAAGTTTCATGAATTTTTGAAATGTTTTGCTACCCCCTTTCCAAAAGGACTCTAAATTGCAATGAATTCAAATACACATTTGAATTTGGATGAAAATTGGTCCAATTCAACAAATGCACTTCAGTTTGAACTTCCCACAATTAAACTTCAACATTTGCCCAATTTGAGAGATTGTGGAGAGGATAAGGGGGGCAGTGGAGCCCACTGGTCAGTACACTCAAATATCTGCAAATTTGAGTCGGTTCTCTGTTCCTCTGTTCAGACACGAGCTCGGATCAAATTTCTCACAGGGCGCCACCGAGGCTACCGCCGAAGCCACCGCCTCGCTCACTCCTCACGCTGGCGACCAGCTTATCGGCCTCGTTGCCCCTCGGCGCGATCTTTTCTCCTCCGAACCGAGCTACTCGTGTTTCGTATCTCCTCCTCGCACCCTATAAGCGCTGAGCTCACCGCCGCCTTGGTTGCAACCGGTAACGCATGCATCCCCAGCGCACAGCACCCCTCTGAACCGCAAAACGGAAAAGTCTGGTCGCCCTTCACCTCCTCAGCGCGACAGACCGCAGCCCCCGGCGTTCCCCACCCTAGAACAAGGGTTGTTGCGGCAAGCCGAGAGTCACCGACGACCAAGCTCACGTGGACAGCTCACCACAGTGGGTTTCACGCTCAAGCAAAGACGCTCAGGGGTGCGCTGGACCACCGTGTTGCTTCTCCCCGAAGCTCAGCTCAAGCGGTGATCCCTAGCGGCCGAATTCGAAGTTTTTCTTCCGGAGCACGACCACGGACCCTCCGGTAAGAATCTCTAAAATTCGCGCTTAATTCATACATAGAGTTCACCAAATCATGCACAAATGACCTAGACTCGATGGCGATCCGATCCCCTTCACAACCCTAGCTTGAAACCCCATGTTAGCAGCTAATTTCAAGTTTTTCCCTCGGCGGCCATGGAGGGAACGATCGGGCAACCGGTGAAACCCTAGTAACCGCCGTTCCCAAGCTACTTTGTGGCCATGTTGAGCTTCCATAGGTGTCACTGATGCTATGGAGCCGATCACTTGGGGTTTTCGTGGGCTGAAGGGATGGGTCATTGGCGCTGAAGCTTTACCGAGACCCTTGCACGCCGCCGACCTGGTTCCGGGCTTCTAGAGCTTGTGCCGACACCGTAGATCTGTTGCCCATCCCCAAAAACCCCCAGGCGGCGAGCACCGGGCCCAGAGGCGGCCGGGAGGCCAAAATTCAGCGATATCCAGTGAGCCTGGCGGCGCGCGGGCACGGGCAGCCGAAGGTTGAAGAAGATCGGGCAGCTCCCGCGTGTCAGCGACAGAAATTTAAATTTGCTGATCAGCTGCGGCTCCGGGATCCATTGTGGCTGCGCAGGAAGGATTCTGTGGCCCGTGTGGCTTGGTTTCAGCGGTTGACACGTGTAACCGGGACCCACGGTCAGAGTTTAAACATTTCCCGGTTTAATTTGAATTCTAAATTCAGTTCAAACTTTAGAACCTCATAACTTTTGCTAGGAAGCTCCAAATTTAGTGATTCAAATTGGGTTGAATTCAGATTGAAAAAATATATCCAAATATGCAACCCAATTTGTATGAAAATCATTATTTAGTTCTGGAGAATACTTTAAAACTTTTCAACAAAAGAATTTTAGAGGGAGTTTGGTTCTTCCAAAAATCCCCAACTTTCGCCATAGTATTCTTTGGGATATTAGGGGACTGCTGTAAAAGTTTCAGCTCATTTGGAATTGGTTTTCTTAGGATAATTCGGATTTCAAGTTGCTGTGTTCAAATGAATACAGAAACAATTTCAGAGAATCTCCAAAACTTGGAAATTCAGTTCTGGGCAGTTCCTAGTTCCAAAAAAATCCTAGGAAAATTCATGCATGCTCCCCGAGCTATGTATGGAATTCTGGTTCACTAGAATTTGCATGAAAGTGCAATTTTTTCCGAATTAATTCCTTTTTGCCTAAATGCGGGAATTGTTCTGAGTGATCTACTCAGTGAAAAATTCTAAATTTTGGTCCTGATGACTTTCTTGTGACAAGGAACTCACAAGAAAATTTCCAGCTCCACTGGAGCCCTGGATCAGTGATGTTCTGTTCAAATTCATTAGGTGATCACCACCCAAGTGATGAACCCCACTTATCACTTGATCATAGTACTTCAACCCAAACCCAAACCACTAGCACCAGTGTCATTTTAAATTCTTAAACAGAGTTCCAGTTTTAAACTTGTCTTTAGCACTTGTTAGCAAAGTTTTACAATTAAACATATATGCATATTCATAACGTGTAGTGATTAAACGTGGAAAAGTGGAGAAGGACTGAAGCTTGGACCAAGGAACAAGAAGGGCAGTGATTAAGCTTCAAGTCATCAGCAACTAACTTCATAATTATCTGACTTTAGTCACCTGCAACACCAAGGCAAGCTCCGGTTTGCATTTAATCTATTTATAAAGCTTTTACTTTGTTCACTACTATGGTTCGAGTTTGTATGTGCATTAGGTCAAGGATGTTTTATACTCCACTTGCATAACCAAAATGAACCCTGGGGTCAAGGGTAGAAGGGTGTCATCGCTGTAGAATAAGGCCGTGCTAAATAGGCTATGACATCCGGTTGAAGACGAGTAGTTGGAATCTACTCACGAGCTATAGTTCAGGATTACATAAGTGTGGTTGGAAAAGTGGCAAACTAGACTTTACATTCTTAAAGATGAGACCGGGCAAGAAAGTAGGCAGCGACAAGATGAGGTCTTGGTCGGGTAGCTCTGCCTGTGTCGGTTAAGGACAAAAGCGTGTGCAGTCCCGCTGATCAAGTATTGAGTTGTGTACGAGATGCTTACTGCTATATGGGAACCAGGAAACCGATGTACCAGGTTCACTGGATTGTAGAGGCATACCACATCGTCTCGTTAGACCTATGAGCCCGAGACGGTGCGACCGGTTATACAGTCGAGTGTCCTGCGAAAGGTTGCCACAAATGACGTAATGAAGGACGCCAGATTTGGGTCTTCAGAAGCAGGTGTATGTGTCGAGTTATTCGGGTAGTGTTTGATTCGAATCACCGTCCCTCGCGGTTATGAGTACCGCTTGCTCACTGTGTTGTGACGTAGTAATCAAGTTGTGTGAGAACAGTTTGCAAAAGTTTTAATTGCTGCTATGATAATTGGAATTGCATGAAAAACCTTGTTTGAAGTAGAGATAGAGCAAACTAAAGTTAATGTCCACCTTGGGACAAGTAACATTGGAATGAAGCGTTTCTTGTTTGATTGTGGAGTTTCAATGTTGCTGGGCGCAAGGCACTACTGTGATGGCTAAAAATCTGAAAGTTAAGGATGAACTTGTAGGCGAGTCTTTTTGCAAATTACATGTTTAGGTCTTAAGTTACTTTCATGTAGAGTTGCATGCTTTAGGAGAGACGGTTAAGTCTTGCTGAGACGTTGTGCTCACTATTGCTATATGAGTGGTTTTGCAGGTTAAGACGATGCTCATAAAGAAGGTTGTCCAGTGAGACTCGGAAACGTCCGAGTCGCGTAACACATGGAGGACCTAGCCGCTGCCATGTCTTCGTGTTGCTAGAGAGAGGAGTCCGCGGGCTGGACCTCTTCTCGAGTGCTTCTTAGATATTCGATGTGAGCTGTTTATAGACTTCCGCTGTAGCTAATTTATGTAAATTATTTACAAAGAACATTTGTAAGCTTCCGCTTTGATTTATGTAATACAGTTTTCATTATATGTGTGCTGTTGGGTGCCGCATAACATGGCAGCACCCAATGCGATTCCCGGGCGAGCGGCGTGGCCGCGTGATTGGGACCGGGCCCCCTCAGCGTGGTATCAGAGCCGCATTGGTAATAGCGCTCGGAATAAGGATCGTATTACGACAAAAACTTAGGATACGGTGAGGAAACGGTATTAGGGCCCACATAAGGACTATAGTAGTATAGTTACTTAAAGTGGCATGAATAACATACTTGTTATAATTCTGAACTTTGATTATGTAACGACGCACCTACGCTCAGGTAAGCATGGTAAGGAACGCCACCAAAAGCGGTTCAATTTCGGTTAGCTCCCCTGACGAGGAAAGTGGTTCGGGGATAGGTCTCACAGCTTGGTGTGAGACGTTAATATGAAACTCTTGGACTCTTCATGTTCCTGAGTTCATATGAAACGCTGATCCCTAGGGTGCATTAGGCAAGCAAGTGGAGACCCCATCATGTGGTCAGTAACGTGATAGTGTGTTCGTCTGAAAATAGCCCAGGAGGACATACGCAGCGCTTGCCATCGGCGTGCCCTGCAGGGCAGTAGGTGGTATCTGTTTGGTTGATTAAATTCCCAACCGTGATGACCCATTTGCGCTCTACTCGGGTTCCCCGTCGTGTGGTGTTAAAACACGATCACGTACCTTGAGACGTGGCTTAACTCAAGGACGGCCCGTATGGAAATGATACGGGGCGTATGTTTTTAATATGATATGGAACTGCCTGAAATGAAAACAACCTTTGAGTGTACCACTATTTAGTGTTCTTATGAAGGTACTAACCACGTACGTATACCGTGTAGTACACGTGTGTGAGAGACCGACTTAGTGCCACTGATAAAACGGATACGCCGGTATAATCCGGTTTATGATTTTGTTTGGTGAGGCTACGTAGTACCGACATGTTTCTTACGGTGCATCGACACCGTACTACACTTAATAACCTCTTCCCTATGAAGAAATGATTCATGAATTAACTTTCAACTAAAAATGGAATTTTGAAACAAATATTAGTTATTGAACTCTTATTTTGAGCTAATATTCAAACGAGAGGATGACTAGGCGTCAATGTTTTCAAAAACAGAGTGCTCTGTTCTCTGGCAGGAATTTTTGCTGGACTTTGACACAGCATAACTCTGCGTTTATTTAACCAATTAAGGTGTATGATACAGTTCTGGAAATATTTTCAAGTGCTATACAATTTCTTTGTAGACCTCCAGAGCAAAATCACACTTTATGTTGGTGAAAAGTCCAGTTGAAGGAAAACTGTTCAGAACCAGGACAGTAGCAGAAACCTCTCTGGACCTTTCTGTTTTTAAGCCATAACTTCTTGTGGAAAAATTCTTAAGGAGCCTATGATACACCGTTGGAAAGGTTATGAAATGTGAAACATTGTTGTAGTTCAAAGTTTGTTCAGATTCTTATTGTATTTGCATATACAACTGTGATAAAGGTAGGCACATACAAAGGAGATGCTGGCAAATCTTATCCAGGAATTCTGTCGACTTTGAGCAATCATAACTTTTGATCCAAAGATGATATAGAGGCATATAAGTACTCGTTGGAAAGATACTGAAGTTTACTAAAATTTGGTATTGAATGAAAGTCAAGAATCTGTAGATAAATTGAGTAAATTTTGGAGTTTGTGTGAACTGGTCAGGGTAGTCCAGCTTATTAGTTTAGCGTACATAAGATTTGTTTAAAACATGAATGTGGTTATGCTTTCCTAATGTTCATGACATGTCCATGTTTTACTTATCTTTACTTACTACTGAGATAGAATTTTGATTGACTCAAAATTTTGTTTCATGCAGTATGGTACGCGCACATTCTCAAATGGAGCTTGGAGGTTCGAGTCGAGGTGGGAATGACTCGACTTCATCACAAGAGCCATCGCCAACCAGATTGGCGGAAATTATGGCAAAGATGAATGAAACTCTCCAAACTCTAGTTCGGCAAGGAATAAATAGAGAAGCTCAACATCACATGCCAACCCGGAGCACTTATCTGGATTTCTTGGCGACACAACCGCCGGTATTCTCCGAAGCGGCTGACCATTGTGAAGCAAATCACTGGTTACGTGTCATTGAGTCCAAGTTTGGGTTGATCCAATGTGATGAATTCCAGAAGACTCTATTTTCTGCTCAGCAGCTTCACGGTTTTGCTGGAGCATGGTGGGCAGAATACCTTGCTATCCAACCAGCACGGCATCGTGTCACATGGGCGGAGTTCCAGGAGGCATTTCGTGCTCATTTGGTTCGTGCGAGCATAATGCAAACAAGTATGGATGAATTCTGGAATCTAAAACAAGGAGAAATGAGTGTTATTGAGTATGCGAAGGAATTCAATCGATTAGCTCAATTTGTCCCTGACTATGTGAAATCACCATCCTTGAAGGGTTATCATTTTTACCGAGGGCTGACTGCTAGGCTGCGATGTGAGTTGGCTCAAGTTAGCCAAGAGAATTTTGATGAGTTTATTAGCTGTGCTATCACTTAGGAATATTATCCCAATCTCTACCTTAAAGAAAAGAGGGAGAGGGGCTCATCACAGGATGAATGCAATTATCAGCCTCAGAAGTATCGGTTGGTAATCCGTTCACCTTCCGGTCGTGAGGTTCCACAAGAGGTGCAGTCATTCTGGGAGTACGACGACTCTTCTACTCCCCAGAGGTTTTATTCACCTCCACCGCAGCAGCAACTTATTTCTCATGCACCTCAGTATCAACAAGGTGCACCAGAACGTTATTTCCCTCAAGATGCTGGAAATGATCACGGTGATTTCTCAGCTGAACCGCGTGGTGTCCCACTTCATATTGACAATGAACTCATCGTCAATGAAGCAACTCAACCGAGCAGCAACAGAATGTCTGTGGGTCCAGTTCCAAAGCGTGATCTTGGATAGCAAAGAAAAGCTATGTCCAAAGTGGGAACTGTTAATTATGTGTCAGTCAATGATCTGCCCTAAGGAGGTCCAGTTCTTGTGGGCAGGTTCACATTAAATGACAAGCCGGTTGTCATTATATTCGACTCTGGTGCAACACATAATTTCATTAGAAAGGCGACAGTGATCCGGGATCAAATCTCCACAACTACCACAAAAGGTACTTACCTTATTCATTCGCCAGGTGGAGACATATTGACTAATGAAGTCGTTTCTAGAGCACCACTTTGTTTGGGTGGAAAATTTTATCCTACCACCCTCATTATTCTCGAAGATCAAGGAATCAATGCCATATTGGGAATATCATGGTTGACCTTCCATAAGGCTGTTCTGGACATCGAGAACAGGAGTGTTCATTTGGACTCTCCCCTTCATGGGCGTCATACATTGCATCTCGGCAAAGCTGTGTCCAAAGACCCAGAAGTATGTAATGTAAAAGCCCAAGAAAAGGGACTTGCAAAAGTGATCATTTTCATCACCTCACAACACCACAGCTCATCTTGTGGATATCTTGTGAACACTTGTGAAGAGCAAGTAACCACCATCAAAAGGGTGATTAGAGGGGAAATCCCTAACTTCCAAAAAGAAGGATTTCTATGCATAAGCATGAAAGGTTTAGCTCACCCATAGACCCTAAATAGTCTTGGGAAGGCTCATGCCAAATTTCATGCAAATCCAATACTTTTCGAGGCTCTTTTGGAGACATTCGTAAAATGGGCCAATTTGAATGCAAATTCAAATTGCAGCAACTTTCATCACTTGAATTCAAAAGTTGGCTTCATATTCAAACTCAGCACATTTTTTGGAGTTTGTCCACCATTTTTCATCCTCATTGGAGTTCATCTTATCGGGAGCTAAATTTGCATTAATTCAAACCTGAATTTGAATTTCAGTTCAAATGTGTAGCAAATTTAGCCAAACCAGTTTCAAATTGGGGGAAATCAAATTCAAACCATGACTTTGGGGCTAAGTCTTTCATTCAATTGTGAGTAGCTGGGATCTTTTCAGTGAAAACAGAAATGAAAATCAAAAAATAAATTAGAGGGGAGGATCCCACTTGTCAGTAACCTTCACACTGAAGTTTTCTCGGCTTGATCTTTCGCTCGACCGAAGCTGCGCGTGCCAGCTCTCTACCACCGGAGCCCAACCGCCTTGCCGTCGCCACCTCCTGCTCGAGGGAAAAACTGAGTGCAGCACTTGATCAGCACGCTGTGCCACGTGAATCTTCACTCGCTTCTCCACCGTCTCCCTCGCGCACCGAAAGCACGAATTCGCACCAGCGCCGACGTCCTCTGCTCCCCGGCGTCCGAGTGCTAGAAGCCGTTTTGTGCCCCACGAGCTACACGAAAAAGGTCTGCTCCAAGGTGCTTGACACGCTCGTGCCGAGCACTCCTCCTCTCGTGCTTCGCCGGGGTAGAATTTGTCCGGTTAGTCATTCGGTGTTCAAAAGACCGAATGGTTCAAAAGTCAGAAATTGTGGCGGACCGGGATCCGCCCATCCAGGATCGCAGAGGGTGGTGCCACACGATGCGACACCCGACAGCACACGTCATAGGAACACAATACATTACATGGGAAAAACAACTGAACTGTACATGGTAGTACACTACTCAGTTACAAACTATTGTTTATAATACACAGCGGAAGTCTAAACTATACAACTCACGCCCGCCTATCTAGCAAAAGTCGGTTGCCCAGCCCTAGGGCAACCCACACTAGCTGCACGTCTCATCTCAGCGCGGCGTGTACAGCTCCCACTCAGCCGTAGTCCCCGACGGAGGGTAACCCTCGCCGGTGGACTCGTACTCCGAGTCCGTGGGTGGCTCCTCACCTGAAAAATACTTAAGCAGCAACCGTGAGCACGATGGCTCAACAAGGCTTAACCGACTCCCCTAAGCATGAAACTCTACATGAGAGGTACAATGACATATGATAGCAATGTTGCAGCAAATGGACACGCCTACAAGTTCATCCTTAGTTCATCTTTTAGCAGCAAGTTAACGGTTCATGAATCTGAAATTTAGTAAGCAATATTTGGTGGCACACATGTAGCAATACAATTATATCATAACAGCAATATTGAATCATAGCATTCCATAAATTATCTACGTTACGACGCAGTGAACAAGCGGTACTCGTCACCGCGAGGGACGGTGAATCGACTCGATATACACCTGCAGGGAAACCCAAATAGAACGTCACGTACGCCCACCTGTGGAGCTGCACAGCACGCTCAATCGATGTCGTACCGAACAACCTTTCACCCAACAGCCAAAACGTTGAACCGGTCGCACCGAAACGGACAGGAGGTTCCCCACACGGAGCATCTCTCTATGCCCGTTGGCAGATTTCCACCTTGCTGCCCTCAACCTACACCTATATATCGGTGTGCTATGCCTCGACACCCGGAGGTTTAGGCTACATCGGTTTATCGGGGCCTATCTATCCGATATGCCTTCAGTATATTAAATACTTGTTCAGCAGGGCCGCACACGGATCGGTCCTCAATCGACACAGGCAGGGCTACGCACACAAGACTTCCTCTTGCTGCGTCCTAGCCCCTGCCTAGTCTCATTTTCTTTACTAAAGTGATCTCACATCACTCAACCGAACCCGTGTGTCCCAAGCCTATCTCGCGAGTAGATTCCAACTACTCAACTTGTACCGAAGTCCTATGAATCATTAAGCATAGCTTGTCTACTCGAGATCTTAGACACTACCCTCAGTCTTATGGACAATTTCTGGTCATCCAAGTGGGGTTCCATCCATCCTACACCTAATGCACATTTATACTTCATACTAGCCACGTGAACAAAGTAAAACTTTATAAAAGAGATTAATGCAAACCGGGGCTTGCCTTGTTGCTGCTGGTCAGGGGTTAGTTCGTCTTCCAGAAGGAGGAAGTCAAGTACTTCCGGAGCCTCCTCGCCTTCGGTGACTACACGTTAATAACATACTACATGTTAATGAATATGCACATGAGTTTATGAGAATGCTTCTGCTAATAGTTCTAATAACCAGTTTCTAACAACTGGAACTCTGTTCAAGAATTTAAAATGGAACTGGGGGTTAGTGGTTTGGGTTTGGACCTATGCACATGCTTAAGTGCTAAGTGGTTTTCCCCCTCTTCCATATTAATCCCTTAAGTGGTTCCACGGAATAGAGGTGATCCAGGGCTCCAATGGAGCTTAGAATTATTGTATGAGTTCCTTGTCACAAGACAACTCTCTGGATCAAAATTTAGCACTTGTCATTGAGTGGTTTGTTCAGAATAGTTCTTTTAGCAAATAAGCAAAGCAGAATTAATTCTGAGGTGACACCCCTGTTCATGACCAACTTAGTGAACTACAATTTCAATTATATCTCATAGAGTTTGCATGAATTTTCCTAGCATTTTTGGAGCTAAGATTTGCCAAGAACTGAATTTCCAAATTTTGGAAATTCCCTGAAATTGTTTCTGTATTCAAATGAACACAGCACCTTCCAATTTGAATTGCTCTGACCAATTCAACTCCAAATGGTCTGAAGTTTTTACAGGGGTTCACTAACATCCTAAAGAACATTCTGGCAAAATTTGGGGATTTTTAGGATGAACCAAACTCCCTCTAAATTTTTTTGCTGAAAAGCTTTAAAGAATTTTCCAGAATTAATTAATTTGTTTCATACAAATTGGGTTGTATATTTGGACAGAGCTAGGCAAGATGAATCCAACCCAATTTGAATCACTAAATTTGGAGCTTCTAGCAAAAGTTATGGGGTTCTAAAGTTTGAACTAAATCTGGAAATTCAAATTAATTCGGGAAACATTCAAACTCTGACTGTGGGTCCCTCCTACACGTGTCGGCTGCTGGAATCACGCCACACAGGGCCACAGGACCCTTCCCGCGCCACCACACTGGATCCCAGGCCGCAGCGGATCGACGATTTAAAATATCGCCATTGACATGCGGGGCCCCCAGTCGTCTTCCTCCTCCCGACGCCCGCGCGATCCCGCGCCGAGCTCGCCGGAGTTCTCGCCGGAGAGGGGTTCCAGCCCTCGGAACTTGCTGATTCTCGCCACCTGTGCCTATCTCGGCCTGGGGAACACGGTGTTGCCCTCACCGGAGCGTGACAACGGCCGGAACAGTGCTCCCGCCGGTAACAGCGGCCGGGAGCTCACCGGTGATGTCGAACTCGGCATCCCCTGCACCTTTTTCGACGCGGTTTGCTCGGGGAGCTCCGCTGACACCCACTGATCACGGACATGGGCACCGATCCCCGTAAAAATGGCTGCAACTATGACCTCACCGGTAACGTAGACCGGATATCGGCTGTGCTCAGAAAACTTTGAAGAACCGTAACCCTAGCCCATGGTTCTTGCTGGTTTTTGATCCTGGGTGGTCGTGGTAGGGTGCAGATCGTGTGTTTAGCACGGTATGCCCGGTGCTAAGCCAACCACCGCGAATTTTGGGATTTGGTGGTGGCTCGGTCTTAGGACCACCGAGACTTCCCCAGCGAAATCCTCCCCCGACAGCCCACGAAATGAAGAACGGTTGGGACCAGAAGGATCAGCACCTCAAGGTGGTTCTTTCTTGTGTTGCTCGTCGGGCACGAGAGCGCCTGGGTTGCTCGGACGCCGGCGACCAGAGAGCGGCGATGAAAAAGTTTGCGCGCGGAGGCGATTGTGGATGGGGGAACGCTGGCGTGTTGACTCCGCCGAGTGAGCGTCCCGCTGGCGTGTTGACTCCGCTCTTTCACCGTGCGGTGGCCGCGTTGGGACGGGGTCGACCCCGTGCGCTGTCGCCCGTAGGGGTGTTCGACCGCGTGCCTGAGTCGGTTTGATCCCTGGGTGGCTGATCAGTGGGCCCTCTTCTCCCCTCTAATTCTTTCTCCCCCTTCTGCTGTAAATATCCCCAGCTACTAAACATTGAATGAGAGACTTAGCCCCCAAGTCTTCATTTGAATTTGAGTTCTCAAATTTAAACTTTGTTTGGCTAAATTTGCTTCATGTTTGAACTGAAATTCAAATTCAGTTTTGAATTCTTGCAAATTTGGCTCCCAAAAAGATGAACTCCAATGGGGATGAAAATTGGTGGGCTAACTAATAAAAATGTGCTGAGTTTGAATATGAAGCTAACTTTTGAATTTGATTGATGAAAGTTGCTGCAATTTGAATTTACATTCAAATTGGCCTCTTTTTCAAATACCTCCAAAAGTGCCTCAAAAAGTGTTGGATTTACATGAAACTTGGACTGAACCTTCCCAAGACTTTTTAAGTTCTAGGGGTGAGCTCAACCTCTCATGTTTATGTGTAGAAATCCTACTTTGTGAAAGTGAAGGCTTTCCTTTCTAATCACTCTTTTGATAGAGGTTACTTGCTCTTCACAATATTTCCTAAGATATTCACAACAAAAACTTTGGTGTTGTGAGGTGAAGAAAAGTTTTTGCAGGTCCCTTTTCTTGGGCTTTTACATCCCTCCCCCCTTAAAAGAATCTCGTCCCGAGATTACAAAAGAAGAGACAGCGATGTAACAGGGACTTACCCGTGTTGAGACGCCATGAACTCCGGGTAATTTGAGCGAAGGAATTCCTCGCTCTCCCACATCACTTCTTCGGCGGTGTGGTTGCTCCAGAGTATTTTGTAGAACCACAATGTTCTGCTACGCGTGGTTCGGGCTTTCTCATCAAGAATAGCCACTGGATACTCATCATATGTTAAATCCGGTTTCAGCTCGCCGATGTCTTCGGTAGGGACAGCAACTGTATGCTTTAAACATTTCCGCAGTTGCGAAACATGGAAAACGTCATGGACACCAGCAAGAGATGCCGGTAACTCCAGTCTATACACTGCTGGTCCACACTTCTCGGTGATAGCGTAGGGTCCAATAAAATGGGGAGCGAGCTTCCCATTGACGCTGAACCGGTGCACGCCCTTCATCGGAGACACGCGGAGGTACACGTGTTCACCGACGTCAAAGTACGGTCTATGCCTCTTATCAGCGTAGCTCTTCTGCCGGGATTGAGCAGCCTTCAAATTAGCTTGGATCGTCCAAATGCGCTCTTCAGCGTCGTTCACCACATTAACCCCGAATGTGACCCTCTCACCGGACTCGCACCAGTTTAATGGGGTGCGGCATTTGCGACCGTAGAGAGCTTCGTAGGGTGCCATCTTGATACTCACCTGATAGCCGTTGTTGTACGAGAATTCCACCAACGGTAGGTGATCATCCCAGTTCCTACCATGGTGGATGGCACATGCTCTCAACATGTCTTCCAGAACTTGATTCACCCTCTCGGTCTGGCCGTCTGTCTGAGGGTGATAGGCGGAGCTCCTAATCAGCTTGGTACCCAATGCAGCGTGTAGCTGTTCCCAAAAGCGAGATGCAAACAAGGCACCTCGGTCTGAGACGATGGTCTTGGGTACCCCATATAAGCATAGAATCTTCGCTATGTACAGCTCCGCTTACTTGCCGGCATTGTAACGTGTGTTCACCGGGATGAAGTGAGCCGTCTTGGTTAACCGATCAATGATTACCCAAATGGAGTCATGTTTGTTGGAAGTTAGGGGCAATCCCACAATGAAATCCATGCTCACATCTTCCCATTTCCATGCCGGGATCTTCATGGGTTGCAACAGCTCTGATTTCTTCATGTGATCAGCTTTCACTCGTCTACACGTATCGCACTCGGATACGTACTTCGCTACCTCCCACTTCATCCGTGTCCACCAAAATTTCTTTTCAAATCTTGGTACATCTTGTTGCTGCCCGGATGAATGGAGTATTTAGACAAGTGAGCTTCATCGAGGATCTTTTTGCTCAATTCCCTATCCCGGCATACGACTATGCGGTCATTGAACCATAGCGTCCCCTCATCATCCTTCCGGAAACATTTGATCTCCCCGTTGTCTATCCATATCCGGAGATGTGCCATGCCTTTATCATCTTTCTGAGCTGCCATGATGTCCTCCCTAATAGTAGGGATGAGGGCAAGGTTGTAAAGCGATCCATAAGGAACCAAGTATAAACTCGGCTCTTCCTCCTCCACCGATGTAATGGTGAGGTGATGGACATGTGACTTCCGACTCAGCGCGTCGGCAACCACATTCGCCTTGCCGGGGTGGTAATGAATCTCGATCTCATAATCTTTGATCAATTCTAACCACCTCCTTTGCCTCATGTTCAGCTCCTTCTGGGTGAAAATGAATTTCAAGCTCTTGTGGTCGGTGTAGAGTGCACCAGATTCCCCAGGAGATAGTGCCTCCACATTTTTAGCGCCAACACCACGGCAGCAAGCTCAAGATCATGAGTCGGATAATGGTGCTCATAGTTCCGAAGTTGGCGTGAGCTATATGCGACCACACGTCCTTCCTGCATCAACACGCAGCCGAGCCCTATACCGGATGCGTCACAATACACGTCGAAGGGCTTTGTCGTATCCGGCTGAGCTAAGACCGGGGCTGTGGTGAGATGCTTCACCAATGCTTGGAACGCTCCTTCACACGCCGTGTTCCAAACATATTTTGTTCCCTTCTTCAACAATTCTGTCATCGGCTTAGCGAGCTTGGAGAAGCTTGGAATGAATCTCCGATAGTATCCCGCTAACCCGAGGAAGCTTCTGACTTCATGGACTGAAGTGGGAGCTTTCCATTTCAGCACTTGCTCTATCTTGCTTGGGTCAACCGCAATGCCTTCTGCGGAGATGATATGTCCCAAGAATGGCACTTGGCTGATCCAAAACTCGCATTTGCTGAACTTGGCGTAGAGCTTGTGGTCTCGCAATTGTTGAAGAACGATCCGCAAGTGTTCGGCATGTTCGGCTTCTGTCTTGGAGTAAACCAAGATATCGTCGATGAAAACTACCACGAACTTGTCCAGCTCCAGCATGAACACTGAGTTCATGAGATACATGAAATGGGCTGGAGCATTTATGAGACCAAGGGACATGACGAGATATTCATATAATCCGTATCTCGTCGAGAAGGCCGTCTTCGGGATATCCTCCGCCCGGATCTTGATCTGGTGATATCCAGAACGAAGGTCCATCTTTGAGAACACACTTGCCCCCATAAGTTGATCAAACAAAATGTCAATACGGGGCAGTGGGTACTTATTCTTGATGGTGACGGCGTTGAGCGGCCGGTAATCCACACACAGCCTCAGGGTTTCATCCTTCTTCTTTACAAACAGCGCCGAGCATCCCCAAGGCGAGGAACTCGGCCTAATGAAACCCTTGCTCAACAAATCATTGAGCTGTTCTTTCAGTTCAGCCAGCTCATTTGGAGCCATTTTGTATGGTCTCCGTGATATGGGCGTAGTCCCGGGTGCAAGTTCAATCTTAAACTCGACATCCCGCTCAGGTGGCATGCCCGGAAGATCATCCGGGAACACGTCAAGATAGTCCCGGACTACGGGGATGTCTTCTAACTTGAGAGCTTCAGCATTATTAATTGCTGCAACTTCCCGGACTGGAGTGTCTAACACCATGGAATGCGGACGGTGGAATGGAGAGTTTAAATGAACCGTCGTGTCCGAGTCTCTAGGACAGCGTCATGGTATTGTAGCCATGACATCCCTAAGATTGCATCATTCTTTTGTCCCATTACGATTATTAAGGTGGTGGGATATAGTTTCCCACCTAAGCACAGAGGTGCTTTTGGAATCATCATATTAGCTGAAATCTCCCCCCCCCCCTGGTGAGCAGATCATATAAGTGCAGTCGGTTGGGAAGACTTGCATTTGATGCTTAGCCACATAGGATGCACTTATAAAGCTGTGGGTTGCACCAGAATCAAACAGTATGATGATGGCTTGATTGTTGAGAGTAAACGTACCCACCATCACGTTGTCTCCCTCTGGGGCGTCCTCATTGTCGAGGTTGTGGATGCCCCCAGTCCGCTGACCAACCTTTTTCACCGGAGGTCGGCCTCGAGCACCACCCTGGAACTGGGCTTTCCCGCTGCTCTGCTGCCCCTGGGGACAGTCCTTTGCGAAGTGCCCCGCCTGGCCACACGTGAAGCAAGTGAAACGGGGCGGCCCCCACTGATTGGTGGACGGAAACCCGGGGCGCGTTGTGGCGGTGGAAACGCCCGGGGTACCGTCTGCTGCTGCTGTTGCTGCTGCTGTCTTGGTGGTGGCATCGGCGGACGGAACGGAGGTGACTGAAAAGGACATCCCCCAAACAGTTGAGGTCGCGCCGGTGGATGCCACTGCTGTCCGGATGGTGTCCGATACACCATGCGGTACTTCTGGGGAGCGCCACCCCCACTGCTAGGTGGGGCGCTGCGCTTCCGCTGCTCAGCTGCCAACTCCTGCTGAGCATCCTCTTGCATGATCGTGGCATTGACTAGGTCGTTGAAGGTGCCGCGATTCCATTGCACGAAATGCCTCTTCATTTCGGGGTGTAACCCCCGATAGAAGTGCTCCCGCTTTTTCTCCTCGGTGGAGATGTAGTCTGACGCATATTGCGTCAGATGGTTGAAGGCACGGGAGTAGTCGTGGGCACTCCTCCCGCCCTGCTTCAGTTCCAAAAATTCTTGGAACTTCCTCTTCATGATCCCGGGAGGAATGTGATAGGCGCGGAACGGCTCCCGGAACTCTTCCCATTCCACGGCATGGCCAGCCGGACGTGAGGCCACATAGTTCGCCCACCACGCACCAGCGGCACCGTGGAGTTGCTGTGCTGGGAACAAAGTCTTTTGCCTTTCCGTGCATTGGAGCAGCCCGAACTTGGACTCGATGGTCCTCAGCCAGTTGTCAGCCTCCAGTGGTTCTTCCGCTTCGGTGAACACTGGAGGGTGCGTACTCATGAAATCTGAGTACGACACTTCATTGGGCTCACGAGGCCCTCTGTCTTGACGCCCCCCCGCCTGGGACGTATTCTGCACGATCATGCGGAGCAGGTCGGTCTGCTCCTCATGGCCCCCCACCAGTGCCGCTATCACATCCGCTAGGGTAAGCGGAGGCGGCGGTGGTGGATGCTGCTGCGGGGTGCTGTCGTAGGCTGGTGGCTGGGAGTCATCGCCTCCCTGTTGGCTAGACCCACGAACCTCGTGCGTGGTCCTAGTGCGAACCATCTGCAACCATACGACAATAAACATCAGTCCCGCAACATATTGCATGCAGTCCAATAACAATAGGCATAAAAACATAATGACAATAAAACATGCGATACATCTCCTATGTAGATAATGTAATAACTTTGCACAAGCTACACCATTACCAGACTAAACACAAGCTAGTTTAATCCAACTTGATGAACCTCCTCTTTGGAAGCTCACCATAACTAGGTTAGACATTACTATCTCGTTGTCATCATGTATACCACCCTTAGGGTACAACACCCTCTCCAATGAGTTCAACTGTCACTCCTCTGTCAGAATGACCAGTTTCTACCTATTTCAAGTTTTGATCTGGTTCTGGGCATTTTCATGACTCAAGCTGAACACCAAAGTTAAAGTTAACTTCAGTATATTTCCAACGAGTACTCATTTTCCCTCAGATCAGCTCTGGTTACAAAGTTATGGTCATTCAAAATCAACAGAATTTCTGGAAGAATTTTAACAGCACCTCCCTGAGAAGTTGCTGTTTTCAACTCTGGTTTCCACTGAAATCTGTGATGAAATTTCAGAAACATTGAATTGCAAAGATGTAACACATCTTCTACCCTTTCTAAAGATGTATCATATGAACATTTTTGATTTTTCTACTAGGAGTTATGTTTGAAAAACAGAACATTCCAGAGAGTGTTTAACTCTGTCATGAATCTGGACAGTCTACATCCCTCTGGGTTTTAAGCCATCTTAAGATGGTTTTCAGCTCTGAAAATCTACAAAAAACTTTTAGAGTACTTAAATACCTTTCCAGAACTATATACCACACTTACCTGGGCTAAAAGACCTGTGAGTTATGCCCTGTTGAAGATCAGCAAACATGCTGCCCAAAACAGAGCACTCTGTTTTTCAGTCTTTTTGGAACTACACTTCTGACTACCCAATTTGTCTACCCAACCAGGGTCCTAAATGTTGAACCTAATGATTTTAATTCCTTGTTATCATTATTTTCATGCATATGCTTACAATATCTCGGTACTACGTTCCTCACAAAAGAAAATCCTAACCGGATTATACCGGCATATACGTCTCAAATGTGGCACTAAACAGTCTCTCGCACACGTTTACTACACGGATACATACGTGGTTAGTACCTGCAGAAGACCAAACAATAGTGATGCACTAAAAGGTTTTGTTTCCATTTCAGGCAGTACCATAATTGAAAGTAAATACAAATGCCCGTATCATTGCCATACGGCCGTCCATGAGTTAGGTCACGTCTCAAGGTACGTGATCGTGTTTCAACACCACACGACGGGGAACCCGAGTATGTCATGAACGGGTCATCACGGTTGGGAATGTTATCAACCCAACAGATACCACCTACTGCCCTGCAAGGCACGCCGATGGCAAGCGCTGCGTATGTCCTCTTGGGCTATTTCCAGACGAACACACTTTCACGTTACTGACCACGCGATGGGGTCTCCACTTACTTGCCTAATGCACGCTAGGGATCAGCGTTTTATATGAACTCAAGAACATGAAGAGTCCAAGAGTTTCATATTGACGTCTCACACCAAGTTGTGAGACCTATCCCTGAACCACGTTCCTCGTCAGGGGAGCTAACCGAAATTGAACCGCTTTCGGTGGCGTTCCTTACCAAACTTACCAGAGTGTAGGCGCGTCGTTACATAAGTAAAATTCGGAATTATAACACATAGGTTAGTCTTTGCCACTTTAAGTAACTATGCTAATATAGTCCTTACTTGGGCAACTACCGAATCCTCACCGTAAACATAAGTTTTCCCATAATACAGTCCTTAAGTATTGTGCTATCCCCAATGCAGCTCTGATACCAGGCTGTGGCGGACCGGGATCCACCCATCCAGGATCGCAGAGGGTGGTGCGGCACGATGCGACACCCGACAGCACACGTCATAAGAACATAATATGTTACATGGGAAAAACAACTGAACTGTACAAGGTAGTACACTACTCAGTT
The DNA here is from genome assembly GCA_030760725.1 of Neostapfia colusana. NCBI lineage: Eukaryota > Viridiplantae > Streptophyta > Magnoliopsida > Poales > Poaceae > Neostapfia > Neostapfia colusana. The sequence continues at coordinate 28,905,654 of JASWHV010000011.1, forward strand.
ACAAACTATTGTTTATAATACACAGCGGAAGTCTAAACTATACAACTCACGCCCGCCTATCTAGCAAAAGTCGGTTGCCCAGTCCTAGGGCAACCCACACTAGCTGCACGTCTCAGCTCAGCGCGGCGTGTACGGCTCCCACTCAGCCGTAGTCCCCGACGGAGGGTAACCCTCGCCGGTGGACTCATACTCCGATTCCGTGGGTGGCTCCTCACCTAAAAAACACTTAAGCAGCAACCGTGAGCACGATGGCTCAACAAGGCTTAACCGACTCCCCTAAGCATGAAACTCTACATGAGAGGTACAATGACATATGATAGCAATGTTGCAGCAAATGGACACGCCTACAAGTTCATCCTTAGTTCATCTTTTAGCAGCAAGTTAACGGTTCATGAATCTGAAATTTAGTAAGCAATATTTGGTGGCACACATGTAGCAATACAATTATATCATAACAGCAATATTGAATCATAGCATTCCATAAATTATCTACGTTACGACGCAGTGAACAAGCTGTACTCGTCACCGCGAGGGACGGCAAATTGACTCGATATACACCTGCAGGGAAACCCAAAGAGCACGTCACGTACGCCCACCCGTGGAGCTGCACAGCACGCTTACTCGATGTCGTACAGAACAACCTTTCACCCAACAGCCCAAACGTCGAACCGGTTGCACCGAAACGGACAGGAGGTTCCCCACATGGAGCATCTCTCTATGCCCGTTGGCAGATTTCCACCTTGCTGCCCTCAACCTACACCTATAAATCGCTGTGCTATGCCTCGACGCCCGGAGGTTTAGGCTACATCAGTTTGTCGGGACCCATATATCCGATATGCCTTCGGTACGTTCAATACTTGTTCAGCAGGGCCGCACACGGATCGGTCCTCAATCGACATGGGCAGGGCTACGCACACAAGACTTCCTCTTGCTGCGTCCTAGCCCCTGCCTTGTCTCATTTTCCTTACTAAAGTGATCTCACATCACTCAACCGAACCCGTGTGTCCCAAGCCTATCTCGCGAGTAGATTCCAACTACTTGACTTGTACCGAAGTCCTATGAATCATTAAGCATAGCTTGTCTACTCGAGATCTTAGACACTACCCTCAGTCTTATGGACAATTTCTGGTCATGCAAGTGGGGTTCCATCCATCCTACACCTAATGCACATTTATACTTCATACTAGCCATGTGAACAAAGTAAAACTTTATAAAAGAGATTACTGCAAACCGGGGCTTGCCTTGTTGCTGCTGGTCCAGGGTTAGTTCCTCTTCCAGAAGGAGGAAGTCAAGTACTTCCGGAGCCTCCTCGCCTTCGGTGACTACAAGTTAATAACATACTACATGTTAATGAATATGCACATGAGTTTATGGGAATGCTTCTGCTAATAGTTCTAATAACCAGTTTCTAACAACTGGAACTCTGTTCAAGAACTTAAAATGGAACTGGGGGTTAGTGGTTTGGGTTTGGACCTATGCACATGCTTAAGTGCTAAGTGGTTTTCCCCCTCTTCCATATCAATCCCTTAAGTGGTTCCACAGAATAGGGGTGATCCAGAGCTCCAATGGAGCTGAGAATTTTTTGTGTGAGTTCCTTGTCACAAGACAACTCTCTGGATCAAAATTTAGCACTTGTCATTGAGTGGTTTGTTCAGAATAGTTCTTTTAGCAAATAAGCAAAGCAGATATAATTCTGAGGTAACACCCCTGTTCATGACCAACTTAGTGAACTACAATTTCAATTATAGCTCATAGAGTTTGCATGAATTTTCCTAGCATTTTTGGAGCTAAGATTTGCCCAGAACTGAATTTCCATGTTTTGGAAATTCCCTGAAATTGTTTCTGTATTCAAATGAACACAGCACCTTCCAATTTGAATTGCTCTGACCAATTCAACTCCAAATGGTCTGAAGTTTGTACAGGGGTTCACTAACATCCTAAAGAACATTCTGGCAAAATTTGGGGGTTTTTGGTATGAACCAAACTCCCTCTAAAATTCTTTTGCTGAAAAGATTTAAAGAATTTTCCAGAATTAATTAATTGGTTTCATACAAATTGGGTTGTATATTTGGACAGAGCTAGGCAAGATGAATCCAACCCAATTTGAATCACTAAATTTGAAGCTTCCTAGCAAAAGTTATGGGGTTCTAAAGTTTGAACTAAATCTGGAAATTCAAATTAATTCGGGAAACATTCAAACTCTGACTGTGGGTCCCTCCTACACGTGTCGGCTGCTGGAATCACGCCACACGGGGCCACAGGACCCTTCCCGTGCCACCACACTGGATCCCGGGCCGCAGCGGATCGATGATTTAAAATATCGCCACTGACATGCGGGGACCCCAGTCGTCTTCCTCCTCCCGACGCCCGCGTGATCCCGCCGCCGAGCTCGCCGGAGAGGGGTTCCGGCCCTCGGAACTTGCTGATTCTCGCCGCCTGTGCCTATCTCGGCCTGGGGAACACGGTGTTGCCCTCACCAGAGCGTGAAAACAGCCGGAACAGTGCTCCCGCCGGTAACAGCGGCCGGGAGCTCACCGGCGATGTCGAACTCGGCATCCCCTGCACCTTTTTTGATGCGGTTTGCTCGGGGAGATCCGCTGACACCCGCTGATCACGGACATGGGCAATCCCCGTAAAAACTGCTGCAACTACGACCTCACCGGTAACCTAGACCGGATATCGGCTGTGCTCAGAAAACTTCGAAGAACCGTAACCCTAGCCCATGGTTCTTGCTGGTTTTTGATCCTGGGTGGTCGTGGTAGGGTGCAGATCGTGTGTTTAGCTCGGTATGCCCGGTGCTAAGCCAACCTCCGCGAATTTAGGGATTTGGTGGTGGCTCGGTCTTAGGACCACCGAGACGGTTCTTTCTTGTGTTGCTCGTCGGGCACGAGAGCGCCTGGGTTGCTCGGACGCCGGCGACCAGAGAGCGGCGATGAAAAAGTTTGCGCGCTGAAGCGATTGTGGATGGGGGAACACTGGGGCAGCCGGGCACCGTGAAAACAGCCGAGTGAGCATCACGCTGGCGTGTTGACTCCGCTCTTTCACCGTGCGGTGGCTGCATTGGGACGGGGTCGACCCCGTGCGCTGTCGCCCGTAGGGGTGTTCGACCGCGTGCCTGAGTTGGTTTGATCCTTGGGTGGCTGACCAGTGGGCCCTCTTCTCCCCTCTAATTCTTTCTCCCCCTTCTGCTGTAAATATCCCCAGCTACTAAACATTGAATGAGAGACATAGCCCCCAAGTCTTGGTTTGAATTTGAGTTCTCAAATTTAAACTTTGTTTGGCTAAATTTGCTTCATGTTTGAACTGAAATTCAAATTCAGTTTTGAATTCTTGAAAATTTAGCTCCCGACAAGATGAACTCCAATGGGGATAAAAATTGGTGGGCTAACTCAGAAAAATGTGCTGAGTTTGAATATGAAGCTAACTTTTGAATTTGAGTGATGAAAGTTGCTGCAATTTGAATTTACATTCAAATTGGCCTCTTTTTCAAATACCTTCAAAAGTGCCTCAAAAAGTGTTGGATTTACATGAAACTTGGACTGAACCTTCCCAAGACTTTTTAAGTTCTAGGGGTGAGCTCAACCTCTCATGCTCATGTGTAGAAATCCTACTTTGTGAAAGTGAAGGCTTTCCCCTCTAATCACTATTTTGATGGAGGTTACTTGCTCTTCACAATATTTCCTAAGATATTCACAACAAAAACTGTGGTGTTGTGAGGTGAAGAAAAGTTTTTGCAGGTCCCTTTTCTTGGGCTTTTACAGAAATTCAAAATGGGTAGTTCACCACAGAGGATTCCGAGCTACATATACGTTCTGCACTTGTCCACGGCCACCTAGGATCAAAAACTAGCGAAAACCATGGACTAGGGTTCCTGTTCTTTGAAATTTTCCCGGTCACAGCCATTTTAGCCCTAGGTCGACGGTGAGGTCATAGTTGCGGCCGTTTTCACAGGGATCAGTGCTCATATCTGTGATCAGCATGTCTCAGCGGAGCTCTCCGAGCAAACCGCGTCGAAAAAGGTGCAGAGGACACCGAGTTCAACGTCGCCGATGAGCTCTCGGCCGCTGTCACCGTCGCGAGCACTATTCCGTCCGTCGCCGAGCTCCGGGGAGTGCACCACCGTGTTTCCCAGGCATAAATATGCACAGATGTCGAGTTCCGTTGAAGGTCGGGCAGCAGAACGCCCGGCGGCGATCTCTCCGGCGAAGGGGGCAGCGGGAAGCCGCGGGAGCGCGAGGTAGACAAAGCCCCGCAGGCCCCACGTGTCAGCCTCTGTTTAAACAGCACTGGATCTGCTGTGGTACCGGGATCTCGCGCGACTACACGGAAGACTCTGCGGACCCCCGTGTGGTTTGGCTGCGGTGCTGACACGTAGCCCGGGGACCCCACCAGCTGGTTTAAACTTTATTTGGATTTTCAGATTTGGTTCAAACTTCAAATGCACACAACTTCTGCTAGGAAGCTCCAAATTCAGTGAACCAAATTTTGCTGAACTCCGCTTTTTAGGTACTGTGCAGCAATAGAAATTCCAGCTCATGAATCTTAATAGTTTTCTAGAATTAATTCCCTAAAATTTTAACTGTTAGGAATTTTATCTGGAGAATTACATTATGAAAAATTCTGAAATTTGGCTGCGTGGTTCATTGGAAAATCCTTGAGTCACAGTAAAATTTTCAGACTCATCCAAATTCATTTAGTCCCCCTAATGGTGTGATTAAATGAACTGCCCTGAGAAAATAGAAAAATGTCCAGAAACATTTTTCAGATTTCCTCAAATCTTGTTTAGGGCATAACTTCATCTAAAATTCTTCAAATGACATGAAACCAATTCCATTATAACCATCTCAAATTCTAGTTTCCAGTAAGTAATGGTTGAAGACATGAAAACCCCTGGAATTCCTTAGAGGTTCTAATATTGACCAAATAGGCTTTTATTTGTACAAGGCTGAAATGAACTTTGTTTCAAATGAAACTTGGTCAAGACTCTGGTTAGGACCATACCAAGCCACCATAAAAATTTCAGAGCCAAAGGGGAGGGCTAGCTAGAATTATGGTCTTCACATATCCAAGTTTAAACATTGCATTGAAATTGACATATAGTATATCGTTTACGTGTAGTCGCTGAAGGCGAGGAAACTCCATAAGTGCTCAACTTTATTTTTCCGGACGAAGCCCTAACCACTGACCAGCAGCAACAAGTCAAGCCCCGGTTTGCATTAAAATATTTTACAAAGTTTTGCTTTATGAATACTTAGTATGAAGTATGGGTGTGCATTAGGTGTAGGATGGATGAAACCCCAATTGCATAACCAGAACTTTCCTACAAGAGTGAGGGTAGTGTCTAAGACCTCGAGTAGACAGGCTATTCTTAATGATGCATAAAACTTCGGTACAAGTCGAGTAGTTGGAATCTACTCACGAGTTAGGTTGGGACACACGGGATTGGTTCGAGTTATGTGAGATCACTTTAGTAATGAAAACGAGACTAGGCAGGGGCTAGGGCGCAGCAAAAGGAAGTCTTGTGTGCGCTGTAAAATCCCCAAAAAGTGGTAGTAAGAATTTTCAGCTCATGTACAATTAGGAAAAATGAAGGGAATTAAAACTTTGAATTATAACGGTGAAGGTTCAAAGTGAGGATTCAAACTTCTCAAAACTTCCAAACATGGAGATCTAAATTCATAACTTGGGACTTCATATTCTAAATATTCAACCTTCCAAATTTCAGCTCATTTGAGGGGTTTTAGTATTTGTTTGGGATTAAAAGAGGAAGCCCTCTAATCTGAATTTCAAATTCAGTTTCAAATTTCAATCTCCTCAATTTGCAAATTTTGTTCCACAAATGTGTTCACCACATTTGAATTAGCAGCCATTCCAAAAATTGGCAACTTCGGAGTTGGTTTGCTTTGTTTTTGGGACAATACAAAATGGACAATTCAAATTCCATTTCAAATTCAAATGACCAAACACCATTCAAACTTCACACCAGCATTCAAATTATTTTGAATTAAACTTTTCAAACCATTACTTTGGGAGGAAGCAAAGGAGTTAATTTGGGGACAAATGAGAAAATATCAAAGGAGCATTAGGTGGGAGGGGGCCCACTGGTCAGTCACCACAGAGGCAAAAATCCCTGTTTTCACTCGGCTGTCCACGCGCGGGCGCCAGCTCCCGACTAATTCCGCCGGCCGACGTTTCCACTGAGCTGCTTTCTCGCTGCTCCTGATGTCGGTTCGTGCACGTGGGTGCTCAAAGCTGCCGCTGAGTGCATCATCCGCTCTTATCCCTGTTACACCGCAGCTTCTCCACGCTCTTCTCGAACACTCGCTGAGACAAACCCATCCGGCGGAAGAACCTTTCGGCTCATCGACGCCCGGCGAGATCGGCGTGCCTCTCACGCGACTGAGCCATGGGAACATTGCGCCAGGTCCCTCTCCTGCTCTCCGAAGCCTCAAGTAGACGCCAGCACCGGTGGTTGGCTCCTACGAGCTGGACTTTCCTTCGGAGTCCCGGTGTTGATCACCTCTGCGCCGCACCATCGCCCGATGATTTAGAGCCTCTTCCGATCAAACAAAAGGGTCCTGAGGTGCGTGACGAACCCTTCTTCCTTCCCTCCAACCAGTTCCTAACTTCTTAGCTTCAGCACCGAGTATTTGGAAGTTTGGCGCTGGCGGTTTTTTAGAAACCCGAGAACTCTTCGGGGAAATTCGTCGTGCTCTGGGTAGCTCCACGCTAGATGAGCTTAGAGTATCTCCAGCACACGCTTGCGCATCTCTCCGAAGACCTAGCTACTCAAATGATCAAGTAGAGATACCGGACACCGAGTTTTATGTCGCTACCGTCGTTTTACGGGCTCGGGTCGCCGGTGAGGTCCCCTCTCCGGTGGTTTTCATGGAGAGCGTGCTATGGGTCGATGTTGTCCATGTGACACTGGTGCTTTTAGAGCAAACCCTAGCCCGAAAGACCCGCTGTTGAGGGAGAACGAGGTCGCCGAAGTGAGGTCCGACACGGTCGCCGTTGCGAGCACAGTTCTGGCCGTTGTCATCCGTTCCTGACCCCACCATCGTGTTGCATGGTGTAGAACTCACAGGCGGTGAGTTCAAGAAAGTTCAGACCACGGGAACCCCGTCCCGGCGAGCCTCGATGGCATGCGGCACCGTGGGAAGCGCGGGCAGCGCGAGGAAGAAGAACGGGGACCGGGTCCCACCGGTCAGCCTCTGTATACGAGCGGGGATCGGTCTGTGGCACCGGATCCGGTGTGGCTGCATGAGAAATAACCCCGTGGCCTCGGTGTTGCTGATATCTGAGTGGATAGCGCCACGGGTGGGGCCCACAGCCAGGATTTAAACATTTCTCCAATTTCCAGATTTAGTGCAAACTTCAAAGGACCATAACTCTCAGTAAAAATGTCCAAAATTTGTGAAACAAACTTTGCTGGATTCCTCTCAGTCAGTACTTTGCAGACATGCAAAGAAATTGATATGAGGATCTCTGGAAATTTCTCCAAAATTCATCAAATTAAATTTTTGGGAATTAATTTCAGAAGATCCCTGTTATGGAATTTCTTCAAATTTTGCTAGGAGGTTCCTTATGATATTACTGATATCCAGTAAAAATGTGAGCTTCATTAGAGTTCATTTGGTAGGCTAAATTGCCTTCCAAAGTTCAGCCTTTATTTGGAAATTGAAATTTAAACAGAAGCTTTTTCAGAACATCTGTCCAACTTTAAAAATTCATATCTCTCTGTTGGTAGCTCCAAAAATGGTGAAACAAAATTTTTTAGAACCATGGAGGCTTACCCTAATGAGATCTTCCACTATTAGCTATGTCAAGACACCTGAATTGGGCTAAAAATTCAGAGAAACCTTGTGCTTGTGGGAATTTCGGAGACCACAATGTGCAATGACATTTCTCCAAATTTTGCTCAGATCATTCTTAGAGAGTCTAGTATCCACTGTAAAAATCCCAAAGCCAATTAAGGATCCTAAATAGCAGTAACTATGAATAGAAGTTTACTTCTTACAAATCCTTAATACTTATACATATATTTTGTTACATTTCATAATAGTGACCGAAGTTGAGGATGCACCGGAGCCCTTGGACGTCCTCCCACCAGAAGCTAACTTCTCCTCTGACTCGCAACCAGGCAAGCCCCGGTTTGCACTTAAGTACCTTTTATAAAGTTTTTCATTTGTATCACTTATGTCTAGGTTGAAATGTATGCATTAGAGTTAGGGTGATTGAAACCCCACTTGCATAGCCTTTTTAACTCCTATAAAGGGTTGGGTAGTTTACAAACTCGACGAGTAGAGAATGCCATGCTAATGTTTAGGATTCCGGTAGAAGTCGAGTGGATGGAAGCTACTCGCGAGATAGTACTTATTACACGGAAGGAGAAGAGGTAGAAAATGGCTTGAGTTGTGAATATGAGACCCAGAAGGGGGGATAGGATGCAGTGAGCAGAGGTCTCACGTGCGTAGCCCTGTTGGCGTCGGTTGAGGACCATCCGTGTGCGGCCCTGCTGGACAAGTATCGAACAGTACCGGATGCATACTAGCATATGGGAACCAGGAAACCGATGTAATTGGTTAACATGGGTGCCGAGGCGTACCCAACCGTAAATAGGAGTGGGTTGAGGGTAGCAAGGTGTAAATCTGCCGGCGGGCACAATCACGCTCCATGCGGGGACCTCCTGCCCGTTACGGATGGACCGGTTCGGCATTTGGGTTGCCTTTGAAATGTTGTTGCATACAACAGAGTAGGAAGGGGTGTGGAATCACGCTTCTAAAAGTGGGTGTATGCAACGTGTTATCCGGGTGTGTCCTGATTGCAATCACCGTCCCTCGCGATTATTTGAGTACCCACTTGTTCACTACGCTGTGACGTAGTAAGAAGTGAAATAAGCCAACTGAATATGCTGCATTGAATTATAAATGTCTTGAAATCTTGTATGCTGTAGTTATAGAGCTAAGTAAGTTTATATTCCACTTTGGGCATCACCACATCGGAGGAAAGCATTTCTTGTTTGATTGTGGACTTCCGATGTGAGGGCTGCCTAAGGCTCGATAAACTGTTGCTATAAAACTGAAAGTAAGGATCAACATGTATGTGTGTCTTTATTGCAAAGTCCTTTTTCCTATCTTACACATCCTTTCATGTAGAGTTCCATGCCTAGGGTTGTCGGTTAAGCCTTGCTGAGCCATCGTGCTCAGGGTTGCAATATTTTGAGCTTTGTGCAGGTGAGAGTTACGAGGAAGGTTCCGAGGATGAGGCGATGCCCCCGTCGGGGTACACGGCCGAGCTGGAGCCCTGCACGCCGCCGTGATCTCCGGTTACTTTCTGCTAGTGTGTAGCGTCCCCGGGCTCGACGGCTGCACTTTTGCATAGTTAGGATGAGAGGCCATCTATGTATAATACTTCCGCTGTTAATTAACTTTTGTAAAAGACCCGCTGTTTTATATCAAATAAAATTTTGTATGTTGTTCTTAAATTCGTTTCGTGTGTGCTGTTGGGTGCCGCATCGCACGGCATCACCCTATGCGATCCTGGAGTGGATGAACCACGGGGTGGTCCCCACAGACATGGTATCAGAGACGCATTGGGAATAGCACGCTCGAAAAGAGCCTAATTTGAAAACTTAGAATCAGTCGAGTGAGGATTAGTCACTATGCCCACATAAGGTCTATGATAGTAGTAGATATTATGGTGGAAATGCTAAGCTACTTGTTATTAATTTTGTAACGACGCTCCGACGCCAGGTAAGAGGTAAGGTACGCCACCGCAGGCGGATCAATTGCGGTAACTCCCCATACGAGTAATGGTATGGAAGGATATACCGTGGCTTGGCACGGTAGTGTATATGAGTCTCTGAACCTTTCTAAGGTTCTGAGAGCATATGAAAACGCTGATCTCCAGCGCGCTTTAGGCAAAAGTGAGAATACCCCATCGTGTGGTAAGCAACACGATAGTATGCAACTCTTGAACGTTCAATGTTCAAGGGGCCATACGCAGCGCTCGCCATCGGCGTGCCTCAACGGTCATGATGCAGTAGGTGGTATCTGTTGGGTTGATAAAATTCCCAACCGTAATGACCCGTTTGCGCTCTACTCAGGTTCCCTGTCGTGTGGTGTGAAAACACGACCATGTACTTTGAGACGTGGCTTGACTCAAGGACGATCCATATGGAAATGATACGGACCGTATGTTTTTACTATGATATGGAACTGCCTGAGATGTTAAAAACCTTTGTGTGCACCATTATTGTGTGTTATTCTGCAGGTACATTAACCACGTTAGGGCATGATGTTTAGAAACTGTTTGTGAGTGACGTTCTTAGTTCCACCATTTGACACGTATATGCCGGAATACCGGTTCAGGACTTTTCTTTGGTGAGGAAACGTAGTACCGAGATTGCATAAAAAGATATTTTTCAAATAAAAGAGTTAAAATGAAGTTTAGGATTCCATTTAGTGGTTATTGAACTTCCATATTGAACTAAGAGTCAATTGGGAGTATAGATTCAACCTCAAAAACATAGGAACAACCTCCCCTGTTACGGCAGAGACTTTGCTGAACTTAAACAGGGTATAACATAGGATTGGTTAAACCAATGGGGGTGTGGGATACCATTCAGGAAAGGTTTTGAAGTCCTCTACAACTTTTCGGTAGAGCTCCAGAACAAAATCTCCCTCCAAATGGATGAAAATCTCAGATGAGTAAACACGGTCCAGAAACAGGGCAGACCAAAAATGCTCTGTGGAATTTTGTGTATTTCAACCACAACTTTTTGTAGAAAAAATTCTATGCCTCAAGTAATACATCGTTGGAAAGTATAGGAGATGTGCTACAACTTTGTAGTTCAGTACTTTCCTAGTTGGAGGGCAGAAATAGTTGGAATTTTGTGAATAAAACAGCAACTTACAAAGGAGGTGCTGTCAAAATTCCTAAGTAAATTCTTTCAAATTGTAGGAGTCATAACTCACAAACTAGGAAGGCCATAGAGGCAAATAAATACAATCTGGATTCCTTGCTGAGTCTACTACAACTTTGTTGTTGAACTCTAGTCCAGATTTTGCTTCTAAGGTGGTCAAAACTGTTGAATTATCCAGACTGCTCAGCTGGACCAGAAGCTGGACAGTGAACACCATGTTGAAGTGTTTCAACCAAAACATTTAGTTTCACCTTTTGACATCCAGTGGCTGTTGTAAAACAGCGAGCGGAGTCGAAAAGTTTATGCATTTGACATATCACTTTGAGCTAGTGCATGTTTGGGTCCAGTACAATAGCGAGGAATTACGCATGCTAACACACTTAACATCCCGTGGTGACCTACGATGGTCGAAATGAACTTTTAACCTATAAAGTTCAATACCTTGGAACTCGATTATGTGACATGGTCCAGGGATGTATATGTTTTATAATGTTTATACTTTATCCATATGTGTGATTGTTATGCGTATCATTTATTCCATTCTCGCACTACTATTGTATAAATTGGATGCAATAAACCAACATGTGCTGATCTTTTGAATGATATGAATGCAGAATGGTGCTTACACGATCGACGCAAGAGGAGGGAGGTCCGAGTCAGGTTCGTGGTGATGAGTCTCCACCTCCGGAGCAAACCACGACGCTGCAGCAACCACCTCCTCCACCACCAGAACTTCCAAGAAATCTTGCGGAGGTTCTCGCTGCAGTGCTCGGCTCGCGCGATGAGCAAACCGAGTTGCTGCGGATGCTAGTACAGCAGAATGCGTCCCATCAGGGAGGACGCCAAGACAATGGGCAATGGCAGACCAAACAAAGATCTTATTCAGAATTCCTGGCGACCCATCCACCGGTCTTCACGGAGGCCGAAGAGCCTTTAGAGGCGGACAGCTTTATCCGCACTCTGGAGGCGAAGTTCGGGCTGCTACGATGCACCGAACACCAGAAGGCGTTGTATGCAGCGCAACAGCTTCAAGGAGAAGCCGGTACATGGTGGGCGAACTACATCGCCTCATTACCAGCTGGCCATGCCGTCACATGGGCGGAGTTCCGGGAGGCGCTCGGCGCCTACCATATACCGCCGGGTGTTATGGAAAGGAAGGTCCAGGAGTTCTTGGTGTTGAAACAAGGCGAGAGGAGTGCTCATGAGTACTCCAGGTAATTCAACCGGCTGGTGCAGTATGCGCCAGGATTTGTGAGAACGGAGGAAGACAAGTGCAATGCATTCTTCCGGGGCCTGAATTCAAAGATGAAGGTCCATCTCGCCTAAAGCAATCGTGGCACATTCAACGACCTTGTTAATGCCGCGATTCTACAAGAGAATGCTCAGCGCGAGTGTGGTTCTGATAAGAGGAAACGCAGCACGCTGATGAGCAGCAGTGGTGGGACGCCACAAAAATACCGTGTGGTGTATTGCTCACCATCCGGTCAGAGATGGCAGCCACCGGCGCGACCGCCTCAGTTCCACGGTCGGCAATACAATGTGCCGGGCTTCTGACCGACGTATCCACCATAGCAAGAGCAGCAGCAAAGGATGGTCCCTCGTGCGCCTCAGTTCCAACAGCGTGCACCGGGATTCCGTCCTCAAGTCGGAGGGACCCCGACACCTTACACGTGCTTCACGTGTGGCCGTGTCGGGCATATTTCGAGGGACTGCCCCGAGCCGCGACAGGGCAGGGGTGCAGCACCGTATCAGGGTGCCAGTCAGCCCCGTAATCAGCCCAAGAAACCAGCACCAAAACCCGGCAACATCCACCACTTAGCCATTGAAGACGTGCCGGAAGGCGAACCCGTCCTCGCGGGTATGTTTTCTTACTTAGATCATCCCATAGTCATACTTTTTGACTCCGGTGCCACCCATAATTTCATAAGTCAGTCTTATGCTATTAAACATCTACTGCCTGTCATTCCCACAAATAGTTCATACTTGATATGCTCTCCAGGTGGGAAAATAACAGCTGATAGAATGTTCTATAAAGCACCATTACAGTTGGGTGGAAAGATATATGCGACTTCTCTAATCATGTTAGAGAGTCAGAAACTTGATTTCATTTAAGGAATGTCATGGCTACATCGCCATGGTGCTGTTCTGGACATCATTCCACGTGTGGTTCGTCTAAACTCTCCACTTCATGAACCACATGTTCTTATTCTTGACCATTCGGTTCAAGAAGCTCCAGCCACGTATAATACGGAAGTCACAAAACTTGAGGATATTCGTGTGGTCCGTGAATACCCGGATGTCTTTCCGGATGATCTTCCGGGCATGCCACCCGAAAGAGATGTCGAGTTCATGATTGAACTTGTACCTGGGACGACGCCGATATCATGGAGACCGTACAAGATGGCTCCAAATGAGCTGGCTGAACTAAATGAGAAGCTCAATGATTTAATGAAGAAGGGTTTTATTCGACCGAGTTCCTCGCCATGGCGATGCTCGGCGCTGTTTGTGAAAAAGAAGGATGAAACCTTGAGGTTGTGTGTGGACTACCGACCTCTCAACGCCGTCACCATCAAGAATAAATATCTACTGCCCCGCATCGACATCTTATTCGATCAACTTGTGGGGGCGAGTGTATTTTCAAAGATGGATCTTCGCTCTGGATATCACCAAATCAAGATCCAAGCGGAGGATATTCCGAAGACGGCCATCTCGACGAGATATGGGTTGTATGAATACCTTGTCATGTCTTTGGTCTCACCAACGCCCCGGCACATTTCATGTATCTCATGAACTTAGTGTTCATGCCGGAGTTGGACAAGTTCATGGTGGTGTTCATAGATGACATCTTGGTTTACTCCAAGTCTGAAGAGGAACACGCCAAACACTTGCATATCGTGCTTCAACGATTGCGAGACCATAAGCTTTACGCCAAGTTCAGAAAGTGCGAGTTTTGGATCAGCCAAGTGCCATTTCTAGGTCATATTATTTCTGCGGAAGGCATTGCAGTTGATCCAAGTAAAATCGAACAAGTGCTGAAATGGAAATCCCCCACATCAGTCCACGAAGTCAGTAGTTTCCTCGGGTTAGCAGGATATTACCAGAGATTCATACCGAACTTCTCCAAGCTTGCTAAGCCGATGACTGAACTATTGATGAAGGGGATCAAATATGTTTGGAGCTCAGCTTGTGATGAAGATTTCCAAACATTAGTGAAGCATCTTACAACAGCCCCGGTGTTAGCTCAACCGGATACAACCAAGCCCTTCGACGTATATTGTGATGCGTCCGGTATCGGGCTTGGCTGTGTATTGATGCAAGGAGGAAGAGTGGTCACCTATGGATCACGTCAACTTCGTAACCACGAGCAGCACTATCCGACTTATGATCTTGAGCTCGCTGCTGTGGTGTTGGCACTGAAAATGTGGAGGCGCTATTTGCTTGGAAACTTAGTGCACCTCTACACCGACCACAAGAGTTTGAAGTATATATTCACTCAAAAAGAGTTGAATATGCGGCAACGGAGATGGCTAGAACTGATCAAAGACTATGAGATCGAGATTCACTACCATCCCGGTAAAGCAAACGTAGTTGCCGATGCCTTAAGCCGCAAATCCCATGTCAACAGTCTGTCCATCACCCCACTTGAAGAGGAGGAGCCGAGTCTGTACTTGGTTCCGCATGGGGCATTGTATAATCTTGCTCTCGTCCCTACAATATGAGAGGAGATTATGGAAGCTCAGAAAAAAGACGTGGGAATGTCGCACATTCGGAGGAGGATGAAGAATGGCGAAATGAAATGCTTCCAGAGAGATGAACACGACACTCTATGGTTTAAAGACCGTATAGTGGTACCCGTGACATGAAGCTTCGGAAGAAAATCTTGGATGAACCTCATTTATCCAAGTATTCTATTCATCCGGGCAGCAATAAGATGTACCAGGATATGAAAACCAGGTTTTGGTGGACACGGATGAAAAGAGAAATCGCAAAGTACGTATCCAAATGTGATACGTGTCGGCGTGTGAAAGCCGACCATATGCGTAAAGCCGGACAGCTGAAACCATTGAACATTCCGGCGTGGAAGTGGGAGGATATCAGCATGGACTTCATTGTTGGTTTACCTCTCACGTCTCACAAGCATGACCCGATTTGGGTAATAGTCGATCGACTAACCAAGTCGGCTCATTTCATCCCCGTACATACAAAGTACGTGGCCAAGCAATATACAGAGCTGTATATTGCAAGGATTTTGTGCTTGCACGGTGTTCCCCGCTCCATTATTTCAGATCGCGGTGTGCTATTCAACTCTCACTTTTGGGAACATCTGCATGTGCCGTTGGGGACCAAACTGATCCGAAGCTCCACGTATCACCCGCAGACGGATGGTCAAACTGAACGGGTGAATCAAGTGCTTGAAGACATCCTACGCGCTTGTGACATCCACCACGGCAAGAATTGGGACGATCATTTGCTGTTGGCGGAGTTTTCTTACAACAATGGCTATCAAGCTAGCATCAAGATAGCGCCGTATGAAGCTCTCTACGGCTGGAAATGCCGCACACCTCTCAACTGGTTATCTAAGGTATTGAACTTGTGAATGAGGCTGAGGAACGAGTGTGAGTAATACAAGCCAATCTCAAGGCTGCTCAATCTCGTCAGAAAAGTTATGCGGATAAAAGACGTCACCCTCTCCACTTCGACATCGGGGACCATGTTTATGTCCGTGTGTCTCCGATGAAGGGAGTTCATCGTTTCGGAGTGAAGCGTAAACTTGCGCCACGGTTCATTGGTCTGTTCGCCATCATTGAAAGATGGGGACCCGTGGCCTATCGCCTAGATTTACCGGCGTCGCTCGCAGGGATTCACAATGTCTTCCACATCTCCCAGCTAAGAAAGTGCCTCAAACCCTCCGCTAAAATCCGCACTGAAGACATAGAAGTTCTTTAACCGGACCTCACGTACACGGAGTATCCAATCCCGATTATCGATGAAAAGGCTTGCGCCACAAGAAACCGGACCTTATGATTCTACAAGGTCTTGTGGAGTAACCACACCGCTGATGAGGTGACATGGGAAAGCGAGGACTATCTATGAACATATTATCCGAACTTGCTATCATTGTATACCCGGTAAAGTTTTCCCCACTTTGCATTTATTTTGGCATCTCGGGATGAGATTCTTTTTAAGGAGGAGGGATGTAAAATCCCCAAAAAGTGGTAGCAGGAATTTTCAGCTCATGTACACTTAGGAAAAATGAGGGGAATTAAAACATTGAATTATAAAGGTGAAGGTTCAGAGTGAGGATTCAAACTTCTCAAAACTTCCAAACATGGAGATCTAAATTCATAACATGGAACTTCATATTCCAAATATTCAACCTTCCAAATTTCAGCTCATTTGGAGGGATTTTAGTATTTGTTTGGTATTAAAAGAGGAAGCCCTCTAATCTGAATTTCAAATTCAGTTTCAAATTTCAATCTCCTCAATTTGCAAATTTGGTTCCACAAATGTGTTCTCCACATTTGAATTATCAACCATGCCAAAAATTGGCAACTTCGGAGTTGGTTTGCTATGTTTCTGGGACAATACAAAATGGAGAATTCAAATTCCATTTCAAATTCAATTGACCAAACACCATTCAAAATTCACACCAGCATTCAAATTATTTTGAATTCAACTTTTCAAACCATTACTTTGGGAGGAAGCAATGGAGTTAATTTGGGGACAAATGAGAAAATATCAATGGAGCATTAGGTGGGAGGGGGCCCACTGGTCAGTCACCACAGAGGCAAAAATCCCTGTTTTCACTCGGCTGTCCACGTGCGGGCGCCAGCTCCCGACTAATTCCTCCGGCCGACGTTTCCACCGAGCTGCTTCCTCGCTGCTCCCGACGTCGGTTCGTGCGCGTGGTTGCTCAAAGCGCCCATCGAGTGCATCATCCGCTCTTATCCCTGTTACACCGCAGCTTCTCCACGCTCTGCTCGAACACTCGCGGACACAAACCCCTCCGGCGGAAGAACCTTTTGGCTCATCGACGCCCGGCGAGCTCGGCGTGCCTCTCGTGCGACTGAGCCGCGGGCACGTTGCACCAGGTCCCTCTCCTGCTCTCCGAAGCCTCAAGTAGACGCCAGCACTGGTGGTTGGCTCCTACGAGCTGGACTTTCCTTCGGAGTCCCGGTGTTGATCACCTCTGCGCCACACCGTCGCCCGACAGATTTACAGCCTCTTCCGATCAAACAAAAGGGTCCTGAGGTGCGTGAGGAAACCTTCTTCCCTCCCTCCAACAAGTTCCTACCTTCTTAGCTTCAGCACCAAGTATTTGGAAGTTTGGCGCTGGCGGTTCTTTAAAAACCCGAGAACTCTTCGGGGAAATTCATCGTGCTCTGGGTAGCTCCACGCTAGATGAGCTTAGAGTATCTCCAGCACACGCTTGCGCATCTCTCTGAAGTCCTAGCGTCTCAAATGATCAAGTAGAGATACGTACACCGAGTTTTTTGTCGCCGCCATCGTTTTGCGGGCTCAGGTCGCCGGTGAGGTCCCCTCTCCAGTGGTTTTCATGGAGAGCGTGCTATGGGTCGATGTTGTCCATGTGACACTGGTGCTTTTAGAGCAAACCCTAGCCCGAAATACCCACTGTCGAGGGAGAACGAGGTTGCCGAAGTGAGGTCCGACATGGTTGCCGGTGCGAGCACCGTTCCGACCGTTGTCATCAGTTCCCGATCCCATCATCATGTTCAGCATGGTGTAGAACTCACAGGCGGCGAGTTTAAGAAAGATCGGACCACGCGAATGTCACACCCGGTTTTTCCAAAGAACAACCAAGTGAATATCACATGTATGCCAGGATCATTTTCTCATACATGTGATGACAAATAGTGAAGCATCATTTATTACAAGCCAGGTGTCGAATATAAATAAGTCTTACATAGCAAATGTCTCGATGGACAATAATAAGTTCATCACAAGTAAATAAACTAGCAGCGGAATATTATTCTTGAGGGCTCCGTCACAGGCGTTGCCCGGGGTCTCCATGAACCTAGAAACCTTCTTCGGGTCCAAAGTCTTGGTCATTATACACCACCTCATTATCTTGACCTGAGCAGCAATATAAACCAACAAATATGCAAGGTTGAGTACCAATGGTACTCAGCAAGTGTGGGAAAATTATATCACGCATGGCTAGAACAAGGAGAGGTTGAACTCATGGTTAAAGCACTACGCAATTAATACCTATCACCTTAACTTATTAAGCACCTACATTACTACACAGGTGAAATGGTCCCAAGCTCCCATACCATCATCATAATCAAATAACCATAACAT
Organism: Neostapfia colusana; assembly: GCA_030760725.1. Classification (NCBI taxonomy): domain Eukaryota; kingdom Viridiplantae; phylum Streptophyta; class Magnoliopsida; order Poales; family Poaceae; genus Neostapfia; species Neostapfia colusana. The sequence continues at coordinate 28,923,904 of JASWHV010000011.1, forward strand.
CATTTCCAATGTTAAGCTCCCCGCTTAACATCCACAACTTCCAAAACCATCACTCCTCTAATCATGAATAAGTCCAAGCCGCTCTTGACAGTAAGCAGGGCTGTCATGACAGTTTTGACTCTGCAGAGTTTATACCACTGTACCCACATGTAGTGATTTCATCCCCCGTTGCCAGGTGGACTAAAAGAACCTCCATTATGCCAGTGGCTACGAACCACATTCACACTTCCCAGGTGTGTAGCCCGGAGATCACTACGAAGCCTTTACAAAGGGATTCCCGACGAGCATGGGCCCACTGAGGTTTCACCCCTAACAGCATACAAGAGGCTCCAACCCCGCTGCAGTGGCCCCCTCTTGAGCCTTGCGGTTCATATGGTAGTCCAGCTGACACCTACTCCCCGCACCATCCAACACACCCATACTACGCCGGGGATACACCTAATTAATTGGCCAAGCTGCCCCATCTCAGCATGTGGTTGGCACTGTAAAGCCAGGTTACATGCTCCATGAACCGGTCCTTAGGATCCAGGCAAGTACTAAACACAAACCCGAGTCTCGTGCACCCAGCACACAACCAAAACATCCAACTTGCCTTGATCCCTACCTCTACATAACTCACAATATCTCATTCAAGAGTATGGTAAAATAAACTGATGATCTCATATCCCAAACATCCCATTCTAAGCATGGCTAAGCATATGCATAATAATGAATGACATGATAAAATGAATCCCAACCCAAGCTACAAGGAAACAAGATAATGCAATTCTAGGGAAACTTCCTAGCATGGGTTTCATATTTCATTTGACAATGCAAATAATTCTATCTACACATCCTAGCATAGGATCAAAGTGGTCAAGGACACTTGCCTCCTTCCTGCTGCTCTTGGAATGGTTAGTCCTGATCTTGGAAAGGGATAACTTGGTCTTGAGCAGGTTCTACATCATACCATCACACATAGCACAAGAAAAACAACAATCCATAAGACATAGTTCACACTTCCACTTCATACAAACCACACATTCATAGTTATGAAAGTCATTCACCATTATATGTGTTGTGGTTACTCTATGTGTGTTGATTTGTGGCTTGCATGCACTTTTAATCATGTGTATATGATTCCTACTTTTGTGTTCACATTTATACTTACCTACTATATATATATATGAGTTTCCAATTTAAATAAATTCCTTATATTCAACTACTACACCTTTTTTTCTACCAAGTATGTAGTAAAGGTATTTTTCTTCTCCATATGCGCCTTCAGAATTTCTACCAACCCTAAACTGAATTCTTTGGATTTTAGGCACTCCATTTATCATTTACTAGTTGCTATATTTTCAGATTTATTTTCCTATGCATAAATGTGTACTTTATTTTGAAAATAGTAATACACATCATCTAAACAGAATAGGTTCGGGTCCTAAATAATTTAATAACATATTTTGACCTTTGCCTTAGATGTAAACTATTTCACAATTATTTTCCCTATTTTCTAGAAGTATTCTTTACTTAAAAATGTGTCCCTAAATGTGAATAATAAATTAAACAGATTCAATTCAGCCCAAAATATGTTTTTATCTCACTCCAAAGTTTCCTAAATACTGAGAAAGTCTTTAATTTAATTTTGACAATATGTTTGTCCCACTTTTTAATTTTTAAACACTAGCCACATATTCAATTTCCTAAATTAAATACTAAAAAGGGCAAAAAGGTAAGCCCACCCCACTACAGGGTCTATAATATTATTTTCAGAATTTCCAGGGGTATAGCTACACTTATCAGAGGGGTTTTTCCTAATTTGTATTAAGTCCAGGGGTTAAAACTGATTTTTAAATGAATTTACATGATTTTCTAAAGTTCCAGGGGCTAGATCAGAAGTTTCCGGGGCTAGCTCTTATTTCCTGAGAACCCCGGGGGGTAGCACGTAAGATTTCCAGTCTTTATAACGCGGGGCTGACGTGGACCGTCCGATTTTAAACCGACGGCTGAGATTATAACGTCGAACCGGTACGCGGGGATTTAAAGTCTACCGTGCGATTTAAAATAAACGGCGCACAAGTGGCCACGTCGCTCTGATCGAGCGCGGGCGGCGCTGCCGGCGGCGCACGGCGGCGGAAAGCGGCGATCTCGCCGGAGACTTTCGGATCTTCGAGAATTCTTCCTAGAACTGTGATTTTATGGCATAGATCGGTGGAGGAGAGGTCGGGGATCTCACCTCGGGGGTTTTCTTGAGCTCGGAGGTCCTGGAAAGTGATCGGCGACGAGGTCAGAGGTGAAACCACGGCGAGGCTCATCGGCGCTGTGTTTACACCGCAAGTCACCGAGTTTTCTGCACCTGTAAGGTCCCCGGAGGCGGTGGATCAAGACCAGCGAGTTAGATCGGAATTTCCGAGCTTAGATCGGCCAGAATTCACCGGAGAAGTCTCGGTTCTCACCGGAGGAAAATCGGCGGATCGCGGGGGAAAAACAGAACGAGGCCGGGGTTTTTATAGACGGGGGAGAGCGGCGGGGTGGTTTAGATCATGTCCGCATCGCCTACGAACAGAACTCAGCGGGGATACGCAGAAATCCCGATCGGTTTTGATTCGGGTGAGAGGGAGTCCGGCGCGGGCGCGAGGTAGACGACGATCTGGTGGGTCCCACCTGTCAGCGGAAGGAAGCGGCGCGCGCGGCTGCGGGCTGGCGCGGGCGCTGGCTGGGCCGGCTGGTGTGTTTCGGCCCACTGGCCGGTTTTTTCTGTTTTCTCTTTTTCTTTTTCTATTTCTTTTCTGATTTGAGTTTAATTTGAATTCCAGTTTGAATTTGAATTTTTGCAAAACATGCAACACGTCCAAAATTTTTTAAATTCCCCGCTAATCATGATTTAGGGTTTTGAATCAAAATTTTGGGGTGTTACAGCTCTACCCCCCAAGAAATCTCGTCCCCGAGATTGGTGTTTCTAAGAAAACAATTCCGGAAATTGTGCCTTGAGCTCATCTTCCCGCTCCCAGGTGGCTTCCTCTTCTGAGTGATGCTTCCACTGCACCTTGCACATCCGGATTCTTTTATTTCTGGTGAGGCGTTCCATTGTCTCCAAAATCTTGTATGGTTGCTCCGCATAAGACAATTCTTCAGCTACATCCACTTCATTCATGGGTAACACCTCTTCAGGCGTTCTCAGGCATTTCTTGAGTTGTGACACATGGAACACATCGTGCACATCCGATAGACGAGCCGGTAATTCTAGTTGATATGCCACTTCGCCTTTCCTCTCCAAAACTTGAAAGGGTCCGATGTATCGAGGTGACAACTTCCCTTTCACCTTGAACCAACGAAGTCCTCTGATAGGGGACACCTTGAGATAAACATAGTCTCCCACGTTGAAAACGAGCTCTCTTCTTCGTACATCAGCATAACTCTTTTGGCGTGTCTATGCTATCCTCAAATTGTTGCGAATTTCCCTTACCTTCGCCTCGGCTTCTTGTAGTACTTCTGGACCAAACACTTTACTTTCCCCCGTTTGGTTCCAAAATAGGGGAGTTCTACACTTCCTCCCGTACAAGGCATCAAACGGTGACATCTTCATACTAGCTTGATAGCTGTTGTTATAGGAAAACTCCGCATACGGTAAGTTCTTGTCCCAACTCCGATTGTTTTTGAGTGCACATGCCCTTAGCATATCTTCAAGGATCTGATTGGTTCTTTCCGTCTGCCCATCAGTTTGGGGATGATAGGCAGAACTAAAGTTCAGATGTGTTCCCATGGTTTCTTGCAACTTCTGCCAGAATCTTGAGGTGAACTATGTCCCTCGATCCGACACAATCTTCTTTGGCACTCCATGGTAACACACGATCCTTGACATGTACAACTCCGCCAATTTGGATCCGCTGTAGCTTTCTTTCACGGGGATGAAATGAGCTACCTTGGTTAGCCTGTCAATGATGACCCATATCGAATCATATCCTGATTGGGTCCTAGGCAATCCCACGATGAAATCCATGCTGATTTCCTCCCATTTCCATTCAGGCACTTTGAGTGGTTGCAATAATCCCGCGGGTCGTTGATGTTCTGCTTTCACCAACTGACATGTGTCACATAGAGCAACATGTTCCGCGACATCTCGCTTCATGCCATACCACCAATACCTGCTTTTGAGGTCCTGGTACATCTTCGTACTCCCAGGATGAATGGAATAGTCAGAATCGTGAGCTTCCCTCAAAATCAATTCACGGATCTTCTTTACTTCAGGCACACAGATTTTTTTCCCGTGCCACACCGTTCCTTGTTCATCCTCTGTCAAACCCAGAGCTTTATTTTCCTTGATGAGTTGTCTGATCTCTTGTAACTTCTCATCATTCTTTTGACCCTCGCGTATGTCTCGCTCTAGTGTGGAGTCCACTTCCATGGCGATGGCTTCACCACTATTTACTAGGCATAGATTGAGCCTCATAACCTCGTCCTTCAATTCTGCAGGCATGTCCTTCAAGCCCAACTTATTGACCTGCACTTTCCGACTCAAAGCATCGGCCACGACGTTTGCTTTCCCAGGATGATAGTTAATGCCCACATCAAAGTCATTGATTAGCTCTAACCATCTCCTTTGTCTGAGGTTGAGGTCTGGCTGTGTGAAAATGTACTTTAAACTCTTATGATCCGTATATATCTCCGTCCTCTTCCCCATCAATTAGTGTCGCCAAATTTTCAACGCGTGTACCACTGCGGCTAGTTCTAGGTCATGTGTAGGATAGTTCTTCTCGTGCTTCCGGAGCTGTCGGGATGCATAAGCCACGACGTGCCCTTCTTGCATGAGAACACATCCCAACCCGTTTCCAGAGGCATCGCAGTACACCGTAAAGCTCTTTTGCATATCTGGCATAACCAGCACTGGGGCTGTTGTCAATCTTTCCTTTAACTCCTGAAAACTCTTCTCGCACTGCGACGTCCATGTGAATGTGATTCCCTTCTCCAACGGTTTAGTGAGAGGTCTCGAGATCTTGGAGAATCCTTCAATAAACCGTCGATAGTATCCAGCCAATCCCAAGAAGCTTCGAACTTCCCCGACATTTTCAGGAGTCTTCCACTTCTGGATATCCTCGATTTTGGCGGGATCTACGGAGATTCCTCCCTCCGAGATTATATGTCCTAAGAAGGGAACTTTCTTCAGCCAAAACTCACACTTGCTCAACTTGGCATATAGTTGGTGTTCTCTTAGCCTCTGCAACACCAACCTTAGATGTTTCTCATGTTCTTCTTCATCTTTGGAGAAGACGAGAATGTCATCTATGAAAACCACCACAAATTTGTCCAGATATTCCATGAATACCTTGTTCATGAGATACATGAAGTATGCTGGGGCATTAGTTAGCCCGAAAGGCATGACGGTGTATTCATACAGTCCGTACCGAGATACGAAAGCTGTCTTGGGAATATCAGATTGCCTTATCTTGAGTTGGTGGTATCCCGACCTGAGATCAATTTTCGAGAACACACAAGCGCCTCTCAACTGATCAAACAAGTCTTCAATGCGGGGTATTGGGTACTTGTTCTTGATGGTTACCTCATTCAAAGCACGGTAATCCACGCATAACCTTTGGGTTCCGTCCTTCTTGGGCACAAATATCACCGGAGCTCCCCATGGTGAGGAACTAGGACGAATATACCCCTTCTCCGACAATCCTCTCAAATGATCCTTGAGTTCTTCCAGCTGCTTGGAGTCCATCCGATAAGGTCTTTTGTAAATCGGGGCTGTTCCAGGTACTAGCTCAATTGCAAATTCCACTTCACGATTGGGAGGCATACCTGGCAACTCCTCCGGAAAAACATCTGGATATTCCCAGATGGTCCTGATTTCCTCAACTTTCACCTCAACTTGATTTAATTTAATGTCCCTCCTAGGCTCGTGTATTGTTATGAACTTTACTCTTGTGCCACTAGGGTGAGTTAGTTCCACCGTTCTAGTCGAACAATGAATGATTCCTTTATGTTTGGTCAACCAATCCATACCCAAAATAATATCTATCCCTTGTGAATCTATCACTATGAGGTTAGCAGTAAATACTACCCCATTAATGTCTAGGTTCACTTTGGGACACACTTGTCTTGTCCTTATTTCTCCACCTGGAGAGTTTACAGCTAGCATATGGTTCATTTGTGTTGTTGCTAGGTCATACTTCTTAACAAACCCTTGAGCAATGAACGAATGGGTAGCACCAGAATCAAACAGCAGGGTTGCAAGGTGTAAATTGGCAGGAAACTTACCAACTACCACGTCGGGTGCATCTCGTGCTTCCTCCATAGTGACGTGGTTCACCCGTCCTCTCATTACATTCTGCTGTTGTGGCTGCGCGGGCTTCTTCTTTGGGCATTTTTGGGCGTAGTGCCCCACTTCACCACAGCTAAAACATTGCACCCCAACCTTAGGTGCCTGGCCTTTGTTGTCTTGAGGTTGGTTTGGGGGTCCTTGCACTGCTGGTCGAGGTGGATATGCGGGGCGAGGCTGCTGCACAAACTGACGTTGTGGCTGTGCTGGTGCTGCCGGCGGCCTGTAGTTCGGGTTGTACCCTCTTGGTGCTGAGTAGGGTACCGCAGCACGGTTTGTCTGCCCTGCAGGTTGCTGCATCAGACGTGGGCGGGTGTTGCTCCCTGAGGCTTGATGTGACCACCCGGCCTTCCTCTTATTCTCATTTTCCAAGGCCTTTAGCTTCCTTTCTACCACAAACGCTCTGTCCACCATCTTTTGGAAGCTTTCATACTCATTTGAGGATATTGCACACTGCCTTTCTGCGGTAAGTCCTTCCACGAAACAATCTTGTTTCTGCTCATCAGTCTCTATGTCCCATGGGGCATAACGGGATAGTTGAGAAAATTTAGTGAGGTATTCCCTCACCGTCATGTTTCCCTGCTGCAGTCCCAAAAACTCCTTCCTCTTGTTTTTGAGTTCACCTCTTGGGATGTAATGGTTGCAGAAGCTACGCTTGAACTCTTCCCAAGTGATGTTCTCAGGGTCATGATGGGCAGCCACGTAGGCGGTCCACCAATCAGCAGCAGGTCCATGCAATTGATGAGAGGCAAACAGCACCCTCTCATACCCTTGGCACTGGATGATCCTCATCTCTGAACTCCATTCTTCCCTCTTCTCACGGATGGTCCTGGTGGAGTTATAGTGGATGATTAGCTTGCCTGTATTGCCGGCGGCTTCGAGCATACGTCGAAGACGGCGCAATAAGCCTCCTACTGCCAATCTGTAGGAAAGGTACGTCACCGGACGGCTCTCCTCTCTCTCGGCAAGGGCAACTACGGGAACTCTCCCTCCTGTGGACTTGCGAGCGGTGCGAATCATGCGAACCATCTAAAACAAAAAGAATTTAAAATTAGGTTAGATAAACTCTCAAACAAAATCCTATTTTGAATGAAAATTGGGGTAAGATGAAGAAAGTGACTCATTAAATAACACTTTTCAACACACACCTTGTAAAAATAGTTTTTAAGAAAATAAGGCCCTTAAATACGTCCATTTCTACCTAGGTCCATGTTCCTACGGGCAATCTTGCCTCTGATACCACCTCTGTCACACCCGGTTTTTTCGAAGAACAACCAAGTGAATATCACATGTATGCCAGGATCATTTTCTCATACATGTGATGACAAATAGTGAAGCATCATTTATTACAAGCCAGGTGTCAAATATAAATAAGTCTTACATAGCAAATGTCTCGATGGATAATAATAAGTTCATCACAAGTAAATAAACTAGCAGCGGAATATTATTCTTGAGGGCTCCGTCACAGGCGTTGCCCGGGGTCTCCATGAACCTAGAAACCTTCTTCGGGTCCAAAGTCTTGGTCATTATACACCACCTCATTATCTTGACCTGAGAAGCAATATAAACCAACAAATATGCAAGGTTGAGTACCAATGGTACTCAGCAAGTGTGGGAAAATTATATCATGCATGGCTAGAACAAGGAGAGGTTGAACTCATGTTTAAAGCACTACGCAATTAATACCTATCACCTTAGCTTATTAAGCACCTACATTACTACACAGGTGAAATGGTCCCAAGCTCCCATACCATCATCATAATCAAATAACCATAACATCATTTCCAATGTTAAGCTCCCCGCTTAACATCCACAACTTCCAAAACCATCGCTCCTCTAATCATGAATAAGTCCAAGCCGCTCTTGACCGTGAGCACGGCTGTCATGAAAGTTTTGACTCTGCAGAGTTTGTACCACTGTACCCACATGTAGTGATTTCATCCCCCGTTGCCGGGTGGACTAAAAGAACCTCCATTATGCCAGTGGCTACGAACCACATTCACACTTCCCAGGTGTGTAGCCCGGAGATCACTACGAAGCCTTTACAAAGGGATTCCCGACGAGCATGGGCCCACTGAGGTTTCACCCCTAACAGCATACAAGAGGCTCCAACCCCGCTGCAGTGGCCCCCTCTTGAGCCTTGCGGTTCATATGGTAGTCCAGCTGACACCTACTCCCCGCACCATCCAACACACCCATACTACGCCGGGGATACACCTAATTAATTGGCCAAGCTGCCCCATCTCAGCATGTGGTTGGCACTGTAAAGCCAGGTTACATGCTCCATGAACCGGTCCTTAGGATCCAGGCAAGTACTAAACACAAACCCGAGTCTCGTGCACCCAGCACACAACCAAAACATCCAACTTGCCTTGATCCCTACCTCTACATAACTCACAATATCTCATTCAAGAGTATGGTAAAATAAACTGATGATCTCATATCCCAAACATCCCATTCTAAGCATGGCTAAGCATATGCATAATAATGAATGACATGATAAAATGAATCCCAACCCAAGCTACAAGGAAACAAGATAATGCAATTCTAGGGAAACTTCCTAGCATGGGTTTCATATTTCATTTGACAATGCAAATAATTCTATCTACACATCCTAGCATAGGATCAAAGTGGTCAAGGACACTTGCCTCCTTCCTGCTGCTCTTGGAATGGTTAGTCCTAATCTTAGAAAGGGATAACTTGCTCTTGAGCAGGTTCTACATCATACCATCACACATAGCACAAGAAAAACAACAATCCATAAGACATAGTTCACACTTCCACTTCATACAAACCACACATTCATAGTTATGAAAGTCATTCACCATTATATGTGTTGTGGTTACTCTATGTGTGTTGATTTGTGGCTTGCATGCACTTTTAATCATGTGTATATGATTCCTACCTTTGTGTTCACATTTATACTTACCTACTATATATATATGAGTTTCCAATTTAAATAAATTCCTTATATTCAACTACTACACCTTTTTTTCTACCAAGTATGTAGTAAAGGTATTTTTCTTCTCCATATGTGCCTTCAGAATTTCTACCAACCCTAAACTGAATTCTTTGGATTTTAGGCACTCCATTTATCATTTACTAGTAGCTATATTTTCAGATTTATTTTCCTATGCATAAATGTGTACTTTATTATGAAAATAGTAATACACATCATCTAAACAGAATAGGTTCGGGTCCTAAATAATTTAATAACATATTTTGACCTTTGCCTCAGATGTAAACTATTTCACAATTATTTTCCCTATTTTCTAGAACTATTCTTTACTTAAAAATGTGTCCCTAAATGTGAATAATAAATTAAACAGATTCAATTCAGCCCAAAATATGTTTTTACTCACTCCAAAGTTTCCTAAATACTGAGAAAGTCATTAATTTAATTTTGACAATATGTTGGTCCCACTTTTTAATTTTTAAACACTAGCCACATATTCAATTTCCTAAATTAAATACTAAACAGGGCTAAAAATGTAAACCCACCCCACTACAGGGTCTATAATATTATTTTCAGAATTTCCAGGGGTATAGCTACACTTATCAGAGGGGTTTTTCCTAATTTTTATTAAGTACAGGGGTTAAAACTGATTTTTAAATGAATTTACATGATTTTCTGAAGTTCCAGGGGCTAGATCAGAAGTTTCCGGGGCTAGCTCTTATTTCCCGAGAACCCCAGGGGGTAGCACGTAAGATTTCCAGTCTTTATAATGCGGGGCTGACGTGGACCGTCCGATTTTAAACCGACGGCTGAGATTATAACGTCGAACCGGTACGCGGGGATTTAAAGTCTACTGTGCGATTTAAAATAAACGGCTCACAAGCGGCCACGTCGCTTTGTTCGAGCGCGGGCGGCGCTGCCGGCGGCGCACGGCGGCGGAAAGCGGCGATCTCGCCGAAGACTTTCGGATCTTCGAGAATTCTTCCTAGAACTGTGATTTTATGGCATAGATCGGTGGAGGAGAAGTCGGGGATCTCACCTTGGGGGTTTTCTTGAGCTCGGAGTTCCTGGAAAGTGATCGGCGATGAGGTCCGAGGTGAAACCACGGCGAGGCTCGTCGGCGCTGTGTTTACACCGCAAGTCACCGAGTTTTCTGCACCTGTAAGGTTCCCCGGAGGCGGTGGATCAAGACCAGCGAGTTAGATTGGAATTTCCGAGCTTAGATCGGCCAGAATTCACCGGAGAAGTCTCGGTTCTCACCGGAGGAAAATCGGCGGATCGCGGGGGAAAAACAGAACGAGGCCGGGGTTTTTATAGACGGGGGAGGGCGGCGGGGTGGTTTAGATCATGTCCGCGTCGCCTACGAACAGAATTCAGCGGGGATACGCAGAAATCCCGATCGGTTTTGATTCGGGTGAGAGGGAGTCCGGCGCGGGCGCGAGGTAGACGACGATATGGTGGGTCCCACCTGTCAGCGGAAGGAAGCGGCGCGCGCGGCTGCGGGCTGGCGCGGGCGCTGGCTGGGCCGGCTGGTGGGTTTCGGCCCACTGGCCGGTTTTTTCTGTTTTCTCTTTTTCTTTTTCTATTTCTTTTCTGATTTGAGTTTAATTTGAATTCCAGTTTGAATTTGAATTTTTGCAAAACAAGCAACGCGTCCAAAAATTTTTAAATTCCCCGCTAATCATGATTTAGGGTTTTGAATCAAAATTTTGGGGTGTTACAGCGAACCCCGTCCCGGCGAGCCTCGACGGCTTGCGCCGCCACGGGAAGCGTGGGCAGCGCGAGGAAGAAGAAGGGGGACTGGGTCCCGCCTGTCAGCCTCTGTATACGCGCGGGGATCGGTCTGTGGCACCGGATCCGGTGCGGCTGCGTGGGAAATAACCCCGTGGCCTTGGTGTTGCTGACATCTTAGTGGATAGCACCAGGGTGGGGCCCACAGCCAGGATTTAAACACAAACATTTTCAGAACTTCTGTCCAACTTCAAAAATTCATCTCTCTCTGTTGGTAGCTCCAAAAATGGTGAAACAAATTTTTTAGAACCATGGAGGCTTACCCTAATCAGATCTTCCACTATTAGCTATGTCAAAACTCCTGATTTGGGCTCAAAATTCAGAGAAGCCTTGTGCTTGTGGGAATTTTGGAGACCACAATGTGCAATGACATTTCTCCAAATTTTGCTCAGATCATTTTTTAGAGAGTCTAGTATCCACTGTAAAAATCCCAAAGCCAATTAAGGATCCTAAATAGCAGTAGCTATGAATAGAAGTTTACTTCTTACAAATCCTTAATACTTATACATATATTTTGTTACATTTCATAATAGTGACCAAAGTTGAGGACGCACCGGAGCCCTTGGACGTCCTCCCACTGGAAGCTAACTTCTCCTCTGACTCGCAACCAGGCAAGCCCCGGTTTGCACTTAAGTACCTTTTATAAAGTTTTTCATTTGTATCACTTATGTCTAGGTTGAAATGTATGCATTAGAGTTAGGGTGATTGAAACCCCACTTGCATAGCCTTTTTAACTCCTATAAAGGGTTGGGTAGTTTACAAACTCGACTAGTAGAGAATGTAATGCTAATGTTTAGGATTCCGGTAGAAGTCGAGTGGCTGGAAGCTACTCGCGAGATAGTACTTATCACACGGAATGAGCAGAGGTAGAAAATGGCTTGAGTTGTGAAAATGAGACCCAGCAGGGGGGATAGGATGCAGTGAGCAGAGGTCTCACGTGCGTAGCCCTGTTGGCGTCGGTTGAGGACCGTCCGTGTGCAGCACTGCTGGACAAGTATCGAACAGTACCGGATGCATACTGGCATATGGGAACCAGGAAACCGATGTAATTGGTTAACCTGGGTGCCGAGGCTTACCCAACCGTAAATAGGAGCGGGTTGAGGATAGCATGGTGTAAATCTGCCGGTGGGCACAGTCACGCTCCACGCGGGGACCTCCTGCCTGTTACGGATGGATCGGTTCGGCATTTGGGAGGGGGACCGTCACGCTTCTGAAAGTGGGTGTATGCAACGTGTTATCCGGGTATGTCCTGATTGCAATCACCGTCCCTCACGGTTATTTGAGAACCAACTTGTTCACTGCACTGTGACGTAGTAAGAAGTGAAATAAGCCAACTGAATATGATGCATTGAATTATAAATGTCTCAAAACCTTGTATGTTGTAGTTATAGAGCTAATTAAGTTTATATTCCACTTTGGGCATCACCACATCGGAGGAAAGCGTTTCTTGTTTGATTGTGGACTTCCGATGTGAGGGCTGCCTAAGGCTCAATAAACTGTTGCTACAAAACTGAAAGTAAGGATCAACATGTAGGCGTGTCTTTATTGCAAAGTCCTTTTTCCTATCTTACACATCCTTTCGTGTAGAGTTCCATGCCTACGGTTGTCGGTTAAGCCTTGCTGAGCCATCGTGCTCACGGTTGCAATATTTTGAGCTGTGTGCAGGTGAGAGTTATGAGGAAGGTTCCGAGGATGAGGTGATGCCTCCGTCGGGGTACACGGCCGAGCTGGAGCCCTGCATGCCGCCGTGATCTCCGGTGACATGCTTCTAGTGTGTAGCGTCCCCGGGCTGGTGGGCTGCACTTTTGCATAGTTAGGATGAGAGGCCATCTATGTATAATACTTCCTCTGTTAATTAAGTTTTGTAAAAGACTTCCTCTGTTTTATATCAATTAAAAGTTTGTATGTTGTTCTTAAATTTTTTTCGTGTGTGCTGTTGGGTGCCGCATCGCAAGGCACCACCCTATGCGATCCTGGAGTGGGTGAACCACGGGGTGGTCCCCACATGCGCAGCCCTATCCGTGTCCATTGAGGACCAATCCTTGTGCGGCCCTGCTGAACAAGTATTGAACGTACCGAAGGCATATCGGATATATGGGCCCCGATAAACCGATGTAACCTATACCTCCGGGCGTCGAGGCATAACGCACCGTTTTATAGATGTAGGCTGACGACAGCAAGGTGGAAATCTGCTAACGGGCATAGAGGGATGCTCCATGTAGGGAACCTCCTGCTCGTTTCGGTGCGACCAGTTCGACGTTTGGGCTGTTGGTTGAAAGGTTGTCCCGTACGACATCCAGTGAGCGTTCCGTGCAGCTCCACGGGTGGGCGTATGTGACGTGCTCGTTGGGTATCCCTGCAGGTGTATATCGAGTTGATTCGCAGTCCTTCACGGTGACGAGTACCGCTTGTTCACTGCGTTGTAACGTAGATAAACTATGGAATGTTATGACTCAATACTGCTGATATGTATAATTGTATTGCTACATGCGTGCCAACAAATATTGCTTACTAAATTTCCTATTCGTGAACTGTTAACTTGTGGCTAAAAGATGAAATAAGGATGAACTTGTAGGCGTGTCCATTTGCTGCTAATTACCACCCCATGTTTGTTGTACACTACATGTAGAGTTTCATGCCTAGGTGAGTAGGTTAAGTCTTGTTGAGCCATCGTGCTCACGGTTGCTGCCATAAGTGTTTTTCAGGTGAGGAGTATCCCATGCACTCGGGTTACGAGTCCACCGGCAAGGGCTAGCCTCCGTCGGGGACCACGACTGAGTGGGAGCCGTACACGCCGCGCTGAGCTGGAGGAGTGTAGCTAGTGTGGGTTGCCCTAGGGCTGTGCAACCGACTTCTGCTAGGTAGATGGGCGTGAGTTGTACAATCTTATCTTCCGCTGTTGTAATATAAACACTAGTTTGTGACTGAAGTATTGTACTACTTCGTACATTTCAGTTGGTTTTCTATGTAATACAATATCGTTCTTATGATGTGGGCTGTCGGGTGTCGCATCGTGTGGCACCACCCTCTGCGATCCTAGATGAGCGGATCCGGGTCCGCCACAGGCTGGTATTAGAGCCGCATTGGGAATAGCACATTAATTAAGGACCGTATTACAGGAAAACTTAGGTTTACGGTGAGGATTCGCTAGTTTGCCCAAGTAAGGACTATATTAGCATAGTTACTTAAAATGGCAAGACTAACATATTTGTTATAATTCAGAATTTTAATTATGTAACGACGCACCTACGCTCAGGTAGGAATGGTAAGGCACGCCACCGAAAGCGGTTCAATTTCGGTTAGCTCCCCTGATGAGGAATGTGGTTCAGGGATAGGTCTCACAGCTTGGTGTGAGACGTCAATATGAAACTCTTGGACTCTTTATGTTCCTGAGTTCATATGAAACGCTGATCCCGAGCATGCATTAGGCAAGTAAGTGGAGATCCCATCGTGTGGTCAGTAACGCGATAGTGTGTTCGTCTGGACATAGCTCAGGAGGACATACGCAGCGCTTTCCATCGGCATGCCCTGCAGGGCAGTAGGTGGTATCTGTTGGGGTGATAAAATTACCAACCGTGACGACCCATTCGCGTTCTACTCGGGTTCCCCGTCGTGTGGTGTTAAAACACGATTACGTACCTTGAGACGTGGCTTAACTCATGGATGGCCGTATGGCAACGATACGAGTGTTTGTATTTTCTTTCAAATATGGTCCTGCCTGAAACGAGAATAACCTTTGAGTGCATCATTATTGGGTGTTCTTCTGCAGGTACTAACCACGTATGTATCCCGTGTAGTATACGTGTGCGAGAGCCCGTTTAGTGCCACAATTGAGACGTATATGCCGGTATAATCCGGTTAGGATTTTCTTTTTGTGAGGAACGTAGTACCAACATATCGTAGGCATGTGCATGAAATATAATGATAATAAGGAACTAAAATCACCAAGTTGCAACATTTAGGTCCCTGGTTGGGTAGAAAAATGCTATAGTTGATCAGCATAGCTCCAAGGGACTGAAAGACAGAGTGCTCTGTTTTGGGCAGCAAGTTTGCTTAACCTTGACAGGGCATAACTCACAGTCATTTAGCCAATGGAGGTGTAGGATATAGTTCTGGAAAGGTGTTTAAGTGCTCTACAACCTTCTTGTAGACTCCCAGAGCTGAATCACACCTTAAACTGGCTGAAATTACAGATGATTGTAAACTGTCCAGAACCAGGACAGATTTAAAATACTCTCTGGACTGTTCTGTTTTTCAAGTATAACTTATTGTAGAAAAATCTAAAATTGTCATATTATAAATTTTTGGAAAGGGTAGTAGATGTGTTACTTCTTTGTAATTCAAAGTTTCTGCAATTGCAGCACGGAAATGAGCTGAAATTAGAGTTGAAAACAGCAACTTCCAAAGGAGGTGCTGTTGAAATTCTTCTACAAATTCTGTTGACTTTGAATTATCATAACTTTTTAACCAGAGCTGATCTGAGGGCAAATAAATACTCTTGGAAAGATACTGAAGTTAACATTAACTTTGGTATTCAGCTTGATTCATGAAAATGCCTAGCACCATATACAAATCTGGAATATGTAGAAACTGGTCATTCTGGCAGAGGGATGACAGTTGAACTCATTTGAGAGATTGTTGTACCCTAGGGGGTTTAAGTACATCCAATGGGGTAGAACATACTCATGAGTGGTTATCTTCAACTAGTGAAAGATTTTAGTATATGTCTTACTCAAGTTTCTTTTGCTAGAGACCATGTTTGTGTCGTATTGAAGATAAAAGGGTAGTATACGTGATGACAAAGCGATGTAACGTCTCGTAGTTACCAAACCTAGTTGTGATGAACTTCCAAAGAGGAAGTCCGTCAAGTTGGATTTAACTAGCTTGTATTTGGTCTAGTAATGGTGTATCTTGTGCAAAATTATTACATTATCTGTATACGAGATTTATCGCATGTTTTACTGTCATTATGTTTTATGGCTATTGGACTGCATGAAGTATGTTGCGGGACTGATGTTTATTGTTGTATGGTTGCAGATGGTTCACACTTGGACAACGCATGAGATTGGAGGCTCTAGCCAGCAGGGGGGTGATGACTCCCAGCTGCCTGCCTACGATAGCACCCCGCAGCAACGACCACTGCCTCCGCTTACGCTAGCGGATGTGATCGCGGCCCTGGTGGGTAATCGTGAGGAGCAGACCGACCTGCTCCACACGATCGTGCAGAATACGTCCCAGGCGGGGGGGGGGGGGGCAACAAGAGAGCAGGCCTCGTGAGCCCCGTGATGTGACATACTCGGACTTCATGAGTACGCACCCTCCGGTGTTCACTGAAGCAGCAGAACCCCTGGAGGCTGACAACTGGCTGCGGACAATTGAGTCCAAGTTTGGGCTGCTCCAATGTACGGAGCGGCAGAAGACTCTGTTCGCAACGCAACAGCTTCACGGTGCTGCTGGTGCGTGGTGGGCGAACTATGTCGCCTCACTGCCGGCTGACCATGCCGTGGATTGGGAAGAATTCCGGGAGGCGTTCCACGCCTACCATATCCCTCCCGGGATAATGAAGCGCAAGTTCCAAGAGTTCTTGGAGCTGAAGCAGGGCGGGAGGAGTGCCCACGACTACTCACGTGCCTTCAACCATCTGGCGCAATATTTGTCAGATTACGTCTCCACCGAGGAGAAGAAGCGAGAGCACTTCTATCGGGGGTTACACCCCAAGATGAAGACGCATCTCGTCCAATGCAATCGCGGCACCTTCAACGATCTCGTTAATGCCGCGATCATGCAGGAAGATGCTCAGAGAGAGTTGGCGGCTGAGCAGCGGAAGCGCAGCACTCCATCCAGCAGTGTGGGTGGAGCTCCCCAAAAACACCGCATGGTGTATCGGACACCATCCGGTCAGCAGTGGCATCCACCGGTGAGACCTCAACAGTTCGGGGGTCGTTCATTCCAGTCAGCCCCGTTCTGACTGCCGATGCCACCACCACGACCACAACAACAGAAGCAGCAGCAGCAGATGGTACCCCAGGCGTTTCCACCGCCACAACGAGCCCTGGGTTTCCGTCCGCCGATCAGCGGAGGACCGCCTCGCTACACTTGCTTTACGTGTGGCCAGGCGGGCCATTTCTCGAAGGGCTGTCCCCAGGGGCAGCAGAGCAGCGGGCAAGCCCAGTTCCAGGGTGGTGCTCGAGGCTGACCTCCGGTCAAGAAGGTTGGTCAATGAACTGGGGGCGTTCGCAACCTCGACAATGTGGACGCCTCAGAGGGAGACAACGTGCTGGCGGGTACGTTCACTCTCAACGATCAAGCAATCATCAAATTATTTGATTCGGGTGCAACCCACAACTTCATAAGTGCATCATATGTGGTTAAGCATCAACTGGAAGCCTTTCCCACCGAGTGCTCTTATATGGTCTGCTCACCGGGAGGAAAGATTTCAGCAACTATGATGATTCCGAAAGCACCACTGTTCTTAGGTGGGAAGATATATCCCACCACTATGATTATTCTTGAGGGGAAGAAGATTGATGCAATCTTAGGGATGTCATGGCTAAGCTACCATGGGGCTGTCCTAGAAACGTTATCACGGACGGTTCACCTTAACTCCCCACTACACCGTCCGCAGTCTCTCATATTAGGCAATCCGGTCTGGGAAGTTTCAGCAATTAATAATACTGAAGCTCTCAAGTTAGGGGATATCCCCGTAGTCCGGCAGTACCCCGACGTGTTTCCGGATGATCTTCCGGGCATGCCACCTGAGCGGGATGTTGAGTTCAAGATTGAGCTTGCACCCGGGACTACGCCCATATCACGGAGACCATACAAAATGGTTCCAAATGATCTGGATGAACTGAAAGAACAGCTCAATGATCTGTTGAGCAAAGGTTTCATTAGACCGAGTTCCTCGCCTTGGGGATGCTCGGCGCTGTTCGTAAAGAAGAAGGATGAAACCTTGAGGCTGTGTGTGGATTACCGGCCGCTCAACGCCGTCACCATCAAGAACAAATACCCACTGCACCGCATTGACATCTTGTTTGATCAGCTTGTGGGTGCAAGTGTGTTCTCCAAGATGGACCTTCGCTCTGGATATCATCAAATAAAAATCCAAGCGGAGGATATCCCGAAGACGGCCTTCTCGACGAGATATGGTTTATATGAAGATCTCGTCATGTCTTTTGGTCTCACTAATGCTCCGGCACATTTCATGTACCTCATGAACTCGGTGTTCATGCCGGAGCTGGACAAGTTCGTTTTGGTGTTCATTGATGATATCTTGGTTTACTCCAAGACAGAAGCAGAACACGCCAAACACTTGAGGATTGTTCTTCAATGGCTGCGGGACCCTAAGCTATATGCCAAGTTCAGCAAATGTGAGTTCTTGATCAGCCAAGTGCCATTTTTGGGAAATATCATCTCAGCGGAAGGCATCGTGGTTGATCCAAGCAAAATTGAGCAAGTGCTGAAATGGAAAGCCCCTAATTCTGACCATGAAGTCAGAAGCTTCCTCGGTTTAGTGGGATATTACCGGAGATTCATTCCAAGTTTCTCCAAGCATGCTAAGCCGATGACAGAATTATTGAAGAAAGGAACAAAATATGTTTGGAACATGGCATGTGAAGGAGCGTTCCAAGCATTAGTGAGGCATCTCACAACAGCCCCGGTCTTAGCTCAACCGGATACAACAAAGCCCTTCGACGTGTATTGTGACGCGTCCGGTATTGGGCTTGGCTGTGTGTTAATGCAGGGAGGGCGTGTGGTCGCATATGGTTCACGCCAACTTTGGAACCATGAGCAGCACTATCCAACTCATGATCTTGAGCTTGCTGCTGTGGTTTTGGCGCTGAATATGTGGAGGCACTATCTCCTGGGGAACTCGGTGCGTCTCTACACCGACCACAGAAGCTTGAAGTATATTTTCACCCAGAAGGAGCTGAATATGAGGAAAAGGAGGTGGTTAGAACTAATCAAAGATTATGAGATTGAGATTCATTACCACCCCAGCAAGGAGAATGTGGTTGACGCGCTAAGTCGGAAATTACATGTCCATAACCTCACCATTACACCGGTGGAGGAGGAAGAGCCGAGCTTGTACTTGGTTCCTGATGGATCGCTCTACAACCTTGCCCTAATCCCTATCATTAGGGAGGAGATCATTGCAGCTCAGAAAGTTGACAAGGGCATGGCACATCTCCGGAGACGGATGGACAACGAGGAAATCAAATGTTTCCGGAAAGATGATGAGGGGACGCTGTGGTTCAATGACCGCATAGTCGTACCCCGGAACATGGAGCTGAGAAAGAAGATCCTTGATGAAGCTCACTTGTCCAAATTCTCCATTCATCCAGGCAGCAACAAAATGTACCAAGATTTGAAAAAGAGATATTAGTGGACACGGATGAAGCGGAAAGTGGCGAAGTACGTATCCGAGTGTGATACGTGTAGACGAGTGAAAGCTGATCATATGAGGAAATCAGGGCTGCTGCAACCCCTGAAAATCCCGGCATAGAAATGGGAAGATGTGAGCATGGATTTCATTGTGGGATTACCCCTGACTTCCAACAAGCATGATTCCATTTGGGTGATTGTTGACCGGTTAGCCAAGTCAGCTCACTTCATTCCCGTGCATACACATTTCCATGCCAACAGATATGCAGAGTTGTATATTGCAAGAATCCTATGCTTGCATGGAGTACCCAAGACCATAGTCTCAGACCGAGAGGCACTATTTGTATCTCTTTTCTGGGAGCGGTTGCACGCTGCTTTGGGTACTAAGCTGATTAGAAGCTCCACCTATCACCCTCAGACAGATGGACAGACTGAGAGGGTGAACCAAGTATTAGAAGACGTGTTGAGAGCGTGTGCCATCCACCACGGTAGAAACTGGGATGGTCATCTACCGTTGGCGGAATAAATGTACAACAATGGCTATCAAGCGAGTTTCAAGATGGCACCTTATGAGGCTCTTACGGTCGCAAATGCCGCACCCCATTAAACTGGTGCGAGTCCAGTGAAAGGGTCACGTTCGGGGTTGATGTGGTGAACGACGCCGAAGAGCGTGTTCAGATGATTCAAGCAAACTTGAAGGTCGCTCAATCCCGGCAGAAAATCTAAGCTGATAAGAGGCGTAGACTGCTGCACTTTGATGTCAGGGAGCACGTGTACCTCCATGTATCTCCGATGAAAGGCGTGCACCGGTTCGGTGTGAAGGGCAAACTCGATCCCCGATTCATTGGACCTTATGCCATCACCGAGAAGTGTGGACCAGTGGCATATAGACTGGATCTACCGGCATCTCTTGCTGGTGTTCAAGACGTTTTCCATGTTTCACAACTGCGAAAATGTCTGAAGTATATGGCTGCTGTTCCCACCAAAGACATTGGCGAGCTGCAACCGGATTTGACGTATGCTGAATATCCGGTGGCAATTATTGATGAGAAGGTTCGGACCACATGTAGCCGAATACTGTGGTTCTACAAGATACTGTGGAGTAATCACACCGCCGAAGAAGCGACGTGGGAGAGCTAGGAATTCCTTCACTCAAACTACCCAGATTTCATGGCATCTCATCACGGGTAATCTCTTCTTACATCGCCGTCTCTTCTTTTGTAATCTCGGGATGAGATTCTTTTAAGGGGGATGGATGTAAAAGCCCAAGAAAAGGGACTTGCAAAAGTAATCATTTTCATCACCTCACAACACCACAGCTCATCTTGTGGATATCTTGTGAACACTTGTGAAGAGCAAGTAACAACCATCAAAAGGGTGATTAGAGGGGAAAGCCCTAACTTCCAAAAAGTAAGATTTATATGCATAAGCATGAAAGGTTTAGCTCACCCATACACCCTACATAGTCTTGGGAAGGCTCAGGCCAAATTTCATGCAAATCCAATACTTTTTGAGGCACTTTTGGAGACATTTGTAAAATGGGCCAATTTGAATGCAAATTCAAATTGCAGCAACTTTCATCACTTGAATTCAAAAGTCGGCTTCATATTCAAACTCAGCACATTTTTCTGAGTTAGTCCACCAATTTTCATCCTCATTGGAGTTCATCTTGTCGGGAGATAAATTTGCATTAATTCAAAACTGAATTTGAATTTCAGATCAAATGTGTAGCAAATTAGGCCAAACCAGTTCCAAATTGGGGGAAATCAAATTCAAACCATGACTTTAAGGCCAAGTATTTCATTCAATGTGAGTAGCTGGGATCTTTTCAGTGAAAACAGAAATGAAAATCAGAAAATGAATTAGAGGGGAGGGTCCCACTTGTCAGTAGCCTTCACACTGACGTTTTCTCGGCTTGATCTTCCGCTCGACCGAAGCTGCGCGCGCCAGCTCTCTACCACCGGCGCCCGACCGCCTTGCCGTCGCCACCTCCTGCTCGAGGGAAAAACTCAGTGCAGCACGTGATCAGCATGCTGTGCCACGTGAATCTTCACTCCCTTCTCCACCATCTCCCTCGCGCACCGAAAGCACGAATTCGCACCAGCGCCGACCTCCTCTGCTCCCCGGCGTCGGAGCGCTAGCGGCCGTTTCGTGCCCGACGAGCTACATGAAAAAGGTCCGCTCCAAGGTGCTTGACACGCTCGTGCCGACCACTCCTCCTCTCATGCTTCGCCGGGGTAGAATTTGTCCGGTTAGTTATTCGGTGTTCAAAGGACCGAATGGTTCAAAACTCGGAAATTCATAATGGGTAGTTCACCACAGAAGATTCCGAGCTACACATACGTTCTGCACTTGTCCACGGCCACCTAGGATCAAAAACCAGCGAAAACCATGGACTAGTGTTGCTGTTCTTCGAAATTTTCCCAGTCACGGCCGTTTTAGCCCTAGTTCAATGGTGAGGTCATAGTTACGGCCATTTTCATGGGGATCAATGCTCATATCTGTGATCAGCAAGTCTCAGCGGAGCTCTCCGAGCAAACTGCTTCAAAAAAGGTGCAGAGGACACCGAGTTCGACGTCGCTGATGAGCTCCCAGCCGCTGTCACCGTCGCGAGCACTATTCCGGCCGTCGCCGAGCTCCGGGGAGTCCACCACCGTGTTTCCTAGGCAGAATTATGCACAGGCAGCGAGTTTCACCAAAGGTCGGGCAGCAGAACGCCCGGCGGCGATCTCTCCGGCGAAGGGGGTGGCGGGGAGCCGCGGGAGCGCGAGGTAGACGAAGCCCCGTGGGCACACGTGTCAGCCTCTGTTTAAACAGCGCTGGATCTGCTGTGGCACCGGGATCTCATGCGACTACGCGGGAGACTCTGCGCACCCTCGTGTGGTATGGCTGCAGTGCTGACACGTAGCCCGGGGACCCCACCAGCCGGTTTAAACTTTATTTGAATTTTCAGATTTGGTTCAAACTTCAAATGCACAAAACTTCTGCTAGAAAGCTCCAAATTCAGTGAACCAAATTTTGCTGAACTCAGCTTTTTGAGTACTGTCCAGAAACAAAAATTCCAGCTCATGAAACTTAATAGTTCTCCAGAATTGATTCCCTAAAATTTAAACTGTTAGGACTTTTATCTGGAGAATTACTTTATGAAAAATTCTGAAATTTCTCTGGGAAGCTCATTGGAAATCCTTGAGTCTCAGTAAAATTTTCAGACTCATCCAAGTTCATTTAGTCCCCCTAATGGTGTGATTAAGTGAACTGCCCTGAGAAAATAGAAAAATGTCCAGAAACATTTTTCAGATTTCCTCAAATCTTGTTTAGGGCATAACTTCATCTAGAATTCTTCAAATGACATGAAACCAATTCCATTAGAACCATCTCAAATTCTAGTTTCCAGAAAGTAATGATTGAAGCCATGAAAACCCCTGGAATTCCTTAGAGGTTCTAATATTGACCAAATAGGCTTTTATTTGTACAAGGCTCAAATGAACTTTGTATGAAATGAAACTTGGTCAATGCTCTGGTTAGGACCCTACCAAGCCACCATAAAAATTTCAGAGCCAAAGGGGAGGGCTAGCCAGAATTATGGTATTTACATATTCAAGTTCAAACATTGCATTGAAAATGACATATAGTATATCGTTTACGTGTAGTCGCTGAAGGCGAGGAAACTCCGGAAGTGCTCGACTTCCTTCTTCTGGACGAAGCCCTAACCACTGACCAGCAGCAACAAGTCAAGCCCCGGTTTGTATTAAAATATTTTACAAAGTTTTGCTTTATGAATACTTAGTATGAAGTATGGGTGTGCATTAGGTGTAGGATGGATGAAACCCCAATTGCATAACCAGAACTTTCCTACAAGAGTGAGGGTAGTGTCTAAGACCTCGAATAGACAGGCAATGCTTAATGATGCATAAAACTTCGGTACAAGTCGAGTAGTTGGAATCTACTCATGAGTTAGGTTGGGACACATGGGATTGGTTCGAGTGATGTGAGATCACTTTTGTAATGAAAATAAGACTAGGCAGGGGCTAGGGCGCAGCAAGAGGAAGTCTTGTGTGCGCAGCCCTGTCCGTGTCGATTGAGGACCGATCCGTGTGCGGCCCTGCTGAACAAGTATTGAACATACTGAAGGCATATCTGATATATGGGCCTCAATAAACCGATGTAACCTATACCTATGGGCGTCGAGGCATAACGCATCGATTTATCGGTGTAGGCTGAGGGCAGCAAGGTGGAAATCTGCTAACGGGCATAGAGAGATGCTCCATGTAGGGAACCTCCTGCTTGTTTCGGTGAGACCAGTTCGACGTTTGGGCTGTTGGGTGAAAGGTTGTCCCGTACAACATCAAGTGAGCGTGCTGTGCAGCTCCGCGGGTGGGCGTACGTGACGTGCTCTTTGGGTATCCCCGCAGGTGTATATCGAGTCGATTCGCCATCCTTCGCGGTGACGAGTACCGCTTGTTCACTGCATCCTAATGTAGACTATGGAATGTTATAATTCAATACTGCTGATATGTATAATTGTATTTCTACATGCGTGCCACCAAATATTGCTTACTAAATTTCCTATTCGTGAACTGTTAACTTGTGGCTAATAGATGAAATAAGGATGAACTTGTAGGCGTGTCCATTTGCTGCTAATTACCACCCCATGTTCGTTGTACACTACATGTAGAGTTTCATTCCTAGGTGAGTCGGCTAAGTCTTGTTGAGCCATCGTGCTCACGGTTGCTGCTATAAGTGTTTTTCAGGTGTGGAGTATCCCACAGACTCGGGTTACGAGTCCACCGGCGAGAGCTACCCTCCGTCGGGGACCAAGACTGAGTGGGAGCCGTACACGCCGTGCTGAGCTGTTGGACTGTAGCTACTGTGGGTTGCCCTAGGGCTGGCAACCGACTTTTGCTAGGTAGATGGGTGTGAGTTGTACAAACTTATCTTCCGCTGTTGTAATATACTCCCTCCATTCTGAAATAAATGATGTTTAGGACAGCTAATTTAGTTCAAATTGAACTAATTTCTTTGTCCTAAGCCTCAATTATTTGAGAACGGAGGGAGTAAACACTAGTTTGTAACTGAAGTATTGTACTACTTTGTACATTTCAGTTGGTTTTCTATGTAATACAATATCGTTCTTATGATGTGTGTTGTCGGGTGTCGCATCGTGTGGCACCACCCTTTGCGATCCTAGGTGAGCGGATCCCGGTCCGCCACATGTAATGCCGAGGCTTTCAAGTTAGAATACATTCCGGTAGTCCGTGAATATCCGGACGTGTTTCCCGAAGATCTTCCAGGCTTACCACCTGAGCGTGAGGTGGAATTCAAATACAGTTGATACCGGGAACCACGCCGATCTATCGGAGACCATACAAAATGGATCCGAATGAATTAGCTGAACTGAAGGAGCAACTCAAAGATCTGATGGATAAGGGGTTCATTCGTCCAAATTCATCACCATGGGGTTGCTCGGCTTTATTTGTGAACAAGAAGGATGAGACGCTAAGACTATGCGTCGATTATCGTCCGTTAAATGCTGTGACGATAAAGAACAAGTATCCACTACCAAGAATTGATATTCTTTTCGATCAGCTAGTGGGTGCTAAAGTCTTCTCCAAGATGGACTTAAGGTCGGGATATCATCAAATCAAGATTCAAGCGGAAGATGTCCCGAAAACAGCATTCTCGACAAGATATGGACTCTATGAGTATCTTGTCATGTCTTTTGGGTTGACCAATGCTCCGGCTCACTTTATGTATCTTATGAACTCGGTGTTCATGCCGGAGTTGGATCAGTTCGTCGTGGTATTCATCGACGACATCTTGGTCTATTCCAAATCAGAAGAGGAACACGCTAAACATTTGCATATTGTGCTTCAACGCTTGAGAGATCACAAGGTCTATGCAAAGTTTAGTAAATGTGAATTCTGGATCAACCAAGTGTCGTTACTTGGACATATTATTTCAGCGGAAGGCATTGCGGTTGATACAAGCAAGATTGAGCAAGTGCTGAAGTGGAAGTCTCCAACATCAGTCCATGAAGTTTGTAGCTTCTTAAGTTTGGCGGGATATTATCGGAGGTTCACCCCGGGCTTCTCAAAAATATCCAAACCTATGACAGAGCTACTGAAAAAGAGCATCAAATATGATTGGAGTGAGCCATGTGAGGAAGTTTTTTAAGCTATGGTGAAACACCTCACAACAGCTCCGGTTTTAGCTCAACCGGATAGAACCAAACCCTTTGATGTTTATTGTGAGGTGTCTGACATCGGACTTGGTTGTGTGCTCATGCAAGGAGGACGCGTGGTCGCATATGGATCACGGCAATTATGTAATCATGAACAACATTATCCAACTCATGATCTCGAGCTTTCTACCGTGGTACTAGCTTTGAAGATGTGCAGACATTACCTATTGGGGAATCTGGTTCATCTCTACAGCGACCACAAAAGTTTGAAGTACATATTCACTCAAAAAGAGTTGAATATGCGACAACGGCGATGGTTGGAGCTGATCAAAGACTATGATATTGAAATTCATTATCATCCGGGCAAGGCAAATGTGGTTGCCGATGCACTCACCCGGAAGTCTCATGTTCATAACCTGACCATTACGCCGATTGAAGAGGAAGAACCGAGTCTCTACTTGGTTCCATATGGAGCTCTACATAATCTCGCTCTCATACCCACAATAAGAGAGGATGTAATGAAAGCTCAAAAGAAAGACAAGGGCATGGCTCATATCAAAAGGAGGTTGAAGAACGGGGAGATGAAATGTTTTCGGTTATATGATGAAGATACCTTATGGTTCAAGGACCGGATAGTCGTACCCCGTGATATGAGACTGCGGAAGAAAATTTTGGATGAGTCTCACTTATCCAAATTTTCTATTCATCCGGGCAGCAATAAAATGTACCAAGACCTCCGGAAGAAGTTTTGGTGGACACGTATGAAACGTGAAGTTGCAAAATACGTTTCAGAATGTGATACGTGTCGAAGAGTTAAGGCCAACCATGTGAAGAAGTCGGGCCTGCTGCAACCACTACAAATGCATGCATGGAAGTGGGAAGACTTGAGTATGGATTTCATCGTCGGGTTGCCGATGACCTCCCACCACCATGATTCGATTTGGGTAATCGTGGACCGGTTAACCAAATCAGCATGCTTCATCCCCCGTGCATACCAGATACACCGCCAAGCAGTATGCGGAGTTATACATAGCACGGATCTTGTGCCTACATGGAGTTCCCCGAACGATCATCTCCGATCGAGGCGCGTTGTTCGTTGATCGTTTCTGGGAGCAGCTACACACATCCTTGTGAACCAAATTGATTCGAAGCTCCCCGTATCACCCTCAAACCGATGGGCAAACTGAGAGGGTGAATAAAATCCTTGAAGATATGCTAAGGGCGTGTGCCATCCACCACGGTAAGAGCTGGGATGATCACTTACCGTTGGCAGAGTTCTCGTATAACAATGGTTATCAATCGAGCATAAAAATGGAACCTTATGAAGCTCTCTACGGCCGGAAGTGCCGCACACCCATGAACTGGTGTGAATCCGGCGAGAGAGTTATTTACAGGATTGATCTCGTAAATGAAGCAGAAGAGCGCGTAAGGCTTATTCAACAAATCTTAAAGCCGTTCAGTCCAGACAAAAGAGCTATGCAGATAAGAGATGTCGTCCTCTGGAATTTCAAGTTGGGTACCACGTATATCTCCGCATGTCTCCTATGAAGGGCATTCACCGATTCGGAGTGAAAGGAAAATTAGCTCCGTGTTTTATCGGATCCTTCGTCATAATCGAAAGATGTGGACCCGTGGCATACCGTGTGGAGTTACCGGCAGCCTTAGCCGGAGTTCATAACATCAGCCTCGTTGCCCCTCGGCGCGATCTGTTCTCCGCTGAACCAAGCTACTCGTGTTTCGTCTCTCCTCCTCGCACCCGTTAAGCGCTGAGCTCGGCGCCGCCTGGGTTCTAACCGGTAACGCGTACATCCCCAGCGCACAGCACCCCGCTGAACCGAAAAACGGCAAAGCCTGGTCGCCCTTCACCTCCTCAGCGCGACAGACCGCAGCCCCCGGCGTTCCCCACCCTAGAACAAGGGTTGTTGCAGCAAGCCAAGAGTCACCGCCGAGCAAGATCACGTGGAAAGCTCACCACAGTGGGTTTCACGCTCGAGAAAAGATGCTCAGGGGTGCGCTGGACCACCATGGTGCTTCTCCCCGAAGCTCAGCTCAAGCGGTGATCCCTAGCGGCCGAATTTGAAGTTTTTCTTCCGGAGCACGACCACGGAACCTCCAGTAAGGATCTCTAAAATTCTCGCTTAATTCGCACTTAGAGTTCACCAAATCATGCACAAATGACCTAGACTCGATGGCGATCCGATCCCCTTCACAACCCTAGCTTGAAACCCCGTGTTAGCAGCTAATTTCAAGTTTTTCCCTCGGCGGCCATGGCGGGAATGATCGGGCGCCCAGTGAAACCCTAGTAACCGCCGTTCCTGAGCTACTTTGTGGCCATGCGAGCTTCCATAGGCATCACTGATGCTATAGAGCCGATCACACTGGGTTTTCGTGAGCTAAATGGATGGGTCATCGGCGCCGAAGCTTCACCGAGGCCCTTGCACACCGCCGACCAGGTTCCGGGCTTCTAGAGCTTGTGCCGACACTGTATATCGGTTGCCCGTCCCCAAAACCCCCAGATGGCGAGCACCGGGCCGAGAGGCGGCCGGGAGGCCGAAATCCAGAGATCTCCGGCGAGCCCGGCGGCGTGCGGGCGCGGCGGCCGAAGGTTGAAGAAGACCGGACGGGTCCCGCGTGTCAGCGACAGAAATTTAAATTTGCTGATTGGCTGCGGCTCCGGTATCCATTGTGGCAGTGCGGGAAGGATTCTGTGGCCCGTGTGGCTTGGTTTCAGCGGTTGACACGTGTACCCGGGACCCACGGTCAGAGTTTAAACATTTCCCGGTTTAATTTGAATTCCAAATTCAGTTCAAACTTCAGAACCTCATAACTTTTGCTAGGAAGCTTCAAATTTAATGATTCAAATTGGGTTGGATTCAGATTGAAAAACTCTATCCAAATATGCAACCCAATTTGTATGAAAAACTTTATTTAATTCTGGAGAATTCTTTAAAGCTTTTCAGCAAAAGAATTTAAAGGGAGTTTGGTTCTTCCAAGAATCCCCAAATTTTGCCAGGATATTCTTTAGGATATTAGGGGACTCCTGTAAAAGTTTAAGCTCATTTGGAGTTGTTTTTATTATGATAATTCGGATTTCAAGTTGCTGTGTTCAAATGAATACAGAAACAATTTCAGACAATTTCCAAAACATGGAAATTCAGTTCTGGGCAGTTTTTAGTTCCAAAAAAAATCCTAGGAAAATTCATGCATGCTCCCTGAGCTATGTTTGGAATTGTGGTTCACTTGAATTTGCATAAAAGTGCAAATTTATTCAGAATTAATTCCTTTTTGCCTAAATTCTTACGGATTTGTTCTGAATGATCTACTCAGTGAAAAATTCTAAATTTTGGTCCAGATGACATTCTTGTGACAAGGAACTCGCAAGAAAATTTCCAGATCCATTGGAGCCCTGGATCAGTGATGTTCTGTTCAACTTCATTAGGTGATCACCACCCAAGTGATGAACCCCACTTATCACTTGATCATAGTACTTCAACCCAAACCCAAACCACTAGCACCAGTGTCATTTTAAATTCTTAAACAGAGTTCCAGTTTTAAACTTGTGTTTAGCACTTGTTAGCAAAAGTTTTACAATTAAACATATATGCATATTCATATAGTGTAGTGATTAAACGTGGAAAAGAGGAGAAGGAGTAAACCTTGGATCAAGGGACAAGAAGGGCAGTGATTAAGCTCAAGTCATCAGCATCTAACTTCATAATTATCTGACTTTAGTCACCTGCAAAACCAAGGCAAGCTCCGGTTTGCATTTAACCTATTTTATAAAGCTTTTACTTTGTTCACTACTATGGTTCGAGTTTGTATGTGCATTAGGTCAAGGATGTTTTATACTCCACTTGCATAACCAAAATGAACCCTTGGGTCAAGGGTAGAAGTGTGTCATCGCTGTATAATAAGGCCATGCTAAATAGGCTAGGACATCTGGTAGAAGACGAGTAATTGGAATCTACTCGCGAGCTATAGTTTAGGATTACATAAGTGTGGTTGGAAAAGAGGCAAACTAAAGTTTACATTCCTAAATATGAGACTGGGCAAGAAAGTAGGCAGTGACAAGACAAGGTCTTGGTCGGGTAGCTCTGCCTGTGTCGGTTAAGGACCAAAGCGTGTAAAGCCCCGCTGAGCAAGTATTGAGTTGTGTACCGGATGCTTACTGCCATATGGGAACCAGGAAACCGATGTACCAGGTTCACTGGATTGTAGAGGCATACCACATCATCTCGTTAGACCTATGAGCCCGAGACGGCGCGACCGGTTCTACAGTCGAGTGTCCTGCGAAAGGTTGCCACATACGACGTAATGAAGGACGCCAGATTTGGGTCTTCAGTGGCGGGCGTATGTGTCAAGTTATCCGGGCAGTGTTTGATTCGAATCACCGTCCCTCGTGGTTATGAGTACCGTTTGCTCACTGTGTTGTGACGTAGTAATCAAGTTGTGTGAGAACAGTTTGCAAAAGTTTTAATTGCTGCTATGATAATTGGAATTGCATGAAAAACCTTGTTTGAAGTAGAAATAGAGCAAACTAAAGTTAATTTCCACCTTGGGACAAGTAACATTGGAATGAAGCGTTTCTTGTTTGATTGTGGAGTTCCGATGTTGCTGGGCGCAAGGCACTACTGTGATGGCTAAAAATCTGAAAGTTATGTATGAACATGTAGGCGAGTCTTTTTGCAAATTACATGTTTAGGTCTTAAGTTACTTTCATGTAGAGTTGCATGCTTTAGGAGAGACTGTTAAGTCTTGCTTAGCCGTTGTGCTCACTCTTGCTATATGAGTGGTTTTGCAGGTTAAGACGATGCTCATAAAGAAGGTTGTCCAGTGAGACTCGGAAACGTCCTAGTTGGGTAACACATGGAGGACCTAGCCGCTGCCATGTCTTCGTGTTGCTAGCGAGAGGAGTCCGCGGGCTGGACCTCTTCTCGAGTGCTTCTTAGATATCCGACGTGAGCTGTTTATAGACTTCCGCTGTAGCTAATTTATGTAAATTATTTACAAAGAACATTTGTAAGATTCCGCTTTGATTTAAGTAATACAGTTTTCCTTATATGTGTGCTGTTGTGTGCCGCATAACATGGCACCACCCAATGCGATTCCCGGGTGAGCGTCACGGCCCCGTGATCGGGACCGGGCCCCCTCACTAGTTCATCCTTAATTCATATTTTAGCCACAAGCTAACGGTTCACAAATCTGAAATTTAGTTAGCAATATTTGGTAGCACACATGTAACAAAACAAGTTAATCATATCAGCAGTATTGTATCACAACATTCCATGTTTTACCTACGTCACGACACAGTGAACAAGCAGTACCCATAACCGTGAGGGATGGCAAATCGACTCGTTATACACCTGTAGGGATACCCGAATAGCACATCACATATGCCCATCCGCGGAGCTGCACAGCACGCTCACTCGATATCGTACGGAACAACCTTTCACCAAACAGCCCAAACATCGAACCGGTCGCACCGAAATGGACAGGAGGTTCCCTACACGTAGAATTTGTCTATGCCCGTTATTGGATTTCCACCTTGCTGCCTTCAACCTACACCTATAAATCAGTGCGTTATGACTCGACACCTGGAGGTATAGGTTACATCAGTTTATCGGGCCCCATATATCCGATATGCCTTTGGTACATTCAAACTTGTTCAGCAGGTCGGCACACGGATCGGTCCTCAATCGAAACAGGCAGGTATATGCACACAAGACTTCCTCTTGCTGCGTCCTAGCCCCTGCCTAGTCTCATTTTCTTACTAAAGTGATCTCACATCTCGAACCAATCTCGTATGTGGAGAATCCTATACTCGCAAGTAGATTCCAACTACTCGACTTGTACCGAAGTCTATAAACATTAAGCAAAGCATGATCTACTCGAGGACTTAGACACTACCATAACTCTCTTTGGAATAATCTGGTTATGCAATTAGAGTTTCATCCATCCTAAACTTAATGCAAATACATACCTCAAACTAAGTGAGTATAAAACAAAATTTGAAAAAAAAAACTTGTTAAATGCAAACCAGGGCTTGCCTTGTTGCTTGGTCAGGGGTTAGTGCCTCCTCCAGAGGTATGAAGTCCAGTATCTCCGGGGTTTCCTCGCGTTCATCGACTAAACGTAATCAAATTAGCGATATGTGTCAAATTAAATGCAAACATTTTGAATTTAGCATATAAAGACCATAACTCTAGCTAGACATCCCTTTTGGCTCTGAAATTTTTACTGTGGCTTGGTAAGAACCTAACCACAGAGTTGGCCAAATTTCATTTGAAACAAAGCTTATTTGTTCCCTGCACAAATAATGGTCTAAATGGCAATTACTAGAGCTTCTATGATATTCCAGGGATTTTCATAGATCCAACCATTACTTTCTGGAAAGAAGAATGTGAGATGGTTCTAATGGAGTTGATTTCATGTAATTTGAAGAATCCTGGAGAAAGTTATGCCCTTATCAAGATTTGAGAAAATTCTGAAAAATGTTTCTGTACATTATTCTATTTTCTGAGGGCAGTTCACTTAATCACACCACTAGTGGGACTAAATGAACTTGGATGGATCTGAAATTTTCCATGTGACTCAAGGATTTTCAAATGAACCTCCTAACCAAATTTCAGAATTTTCCATAAAGGAAATCTCAAGATAAAATTCACAACAGTTTAAACTGTGGTGTTTTAATTCCCATAATTGAACTTGTTTTGCTAGAAATTACTTGTCGAGGTTAATCCAACAAAATTTGGTTCACTCCATTTGGACCATCCTATCAAAAGTTATGAGCTTCTAAAAATTGAGGCGAAACTGGAATTCAAATAATCTGGGAAATATTCAAATTCTGACAGCTGGGTCCCGGGGTGATGTGGCGCCACCCCAGAGCAGGACACACGGGGCCACAGAGATTTTCTCGCGCAACCACAATTTGATCCGGTGCCGCAGAGAATCCTATTTCCTCGAAACAGAGGCTGACGCATGGGCCAGCCCCATCGTCTTCTTCCTCTCGCCTCCCGCGCCGGCCCGTCGCCGACCTCGCTGGAGACCTCGCTGGGAGGGGGTTCTGGTGCACAAAACTCCACAAAACTCGCTGCCTCTACGTACTTTTGTGCGGGGAATACGCTGCCAACCTTCTCTCGGACCGAGGATGGCAGGAACCCTTGGTGCGACGAGCGGCGGCTTCGGTGGCACTTTGGCAACATCGCTAGGGCTCGGTGATGCACCAAAAGCATAGCCGTTTGCTCGTACAGCACCACAGCACCGAGAGGAGCACGGAAATACAAGCTGATCATGCTGAAACTTGCCGGAAATATGACCTCACCATTGAGCTAGGTCAAATGGCGGCGGGATTCGGAAAACTTAAAGAACAGTGTGTTTGCTCGACGGTTTTTGATGGTTTTTGCTCCCCTGAACTCGCACAGAGGTCTAGGAGGTATAGCCTACAGTTTTTTGCCAATTGATTTACTGTGTGGCATGAATTTTTTATTATAGCCACCACAGTTCATATTGCATGCCGGTGGAAAAACGGTAAAATTCCGGTGAGACACACGATGGCATGCTGCCGGGGTTGCGAGGCTGATAGAAGAGTTCTAGGCGAACCGTTTGGCGTGCAAAACTCAGCGGAAGAATGATCCTAGCGGCCGGATGACGAGTTCTTGTGGCGGCGGTTTTACACGGCGCCTGAGGGAAAGGTTGAGCTCGGGGCCGGGGTTCCCATGGCTGTGGCGTTGGTTTATTGCTTCGGCTACGTCGAGGGGGTTTCGGCGAAGCTCTGAGTGAGCTCAGCTCAGCGTGCAATCCACGGAGACGTCCAGGCGCTGGACACTCGAAGGTTGTCGAGCGTGCGGGCGTGTTTTCGTCAAGGAGCACGGGAAAAACTGGAGGAGCAGCAGCGGAGAGTCGGTTTGTAAGGCGAAAAGATCGTCGTTTGAGCCGATAACGGTGAAGAAAACAAGATCTGGGCTTCTCGGGAGGTGGCAGCGGCGCTCGCCTTGGTGGCGCGCTGTGCTCGGCCGGCTCGGTGAGAAACAGAGGATTTCTTCGGTGTGAGTTTAGTCATCTCACTGACATGTGGGCCCATTTATCCCCTCTACTCTTTTCTTTTGTGTTTGCTGCAAATGTCTCAGCTACTCACAATTAAATTGTACACTTAGTCACAAAGTCATGAGATGAATTTGAATTCTTCAAATTCGAGTTGCTTTTGCTAAATTTTATTCACAATTGAATTTGAATTTCAAATTCAGTTTTGAAATAATTCAAATGTAGCTCCTGACAATATCAACTCCAATGGGGATGAAAATTGGTGGACTAACTCAGAAAAATGTGGTGAGTTTGAATATGAAGTCTTCTTTTGAATCCAAGTGATGAAAGTAGCTCAAATTTTTATTTGCATTCAAATTAGCCCTTTTTCCAATAAGATCCAAAAAGCCTCAAAAAGGGTTGGATTGGAATGGAACTTGGCATGAGCATTCCTAAGAATGTCTAGGGCCTAATCGTGAGCTCAGCCCCTCATGTTTACATGTGGTTTTGGGATTTGTGAATTTTTCCTCTAATCATCTATTGATGGTGGTTACTTGCTCTTCACTTGTGTTCATGAGCAATCTGCAAAATGAGCTGGTTTGTGGTGATGTGATGAACACTTTAGCAAGTAAAATATTGGGGTTTTACATCCTCCCCGTTAAAAGAATCTCGTGCCGAGATTACAAAAGAAGAAACGAAGATGTAAGAGGAATTACCCATGATGAGACGCCATGAAATCCGGGTAGATTGAGCAAAGGAAATCTTCACTCTCCAATGTCGTTTCATCAGCGATGTTGTTGCTCACAAGATCTTGTAGAACCACAGCGTTCGGTTACGCGTGGTCCGAGCCTTCTCATCAATAATTCCCACCGGATATTCAGCGTATTTTAAATACGGTTGCAACTCGCCAATGTCTTCAGTGAGAACAGCGGCTGTATACTTCAGACATTTCCATAGTTCTGAGACATGGAAAACGTCATGGACACCAGCGAGAGATGCCGGTAGTCTCAGTCTATACGCCACTGGTCCGCACTTCTCGGTGACAGCATAGGGTCTAATAAATCGGGGAGCGAGTTTCCCCTTCACGGAGAAGCGGTGCACGCCTTTCATCGGAGATATACAGAGGTATATGTGTTCTCTGACGTCGAAGTGCAGCGGCCTACGCATCTTATCAGTCTAACTTTTCTGTCGGGATTGAGCGGCTTTCAAGATTGCTTGAATCACCCAAACTCGCTCTTCAGCGTTGTTCACTAGATCAATCCCGAACATTACCTGTTCACAGGATTCGCACCAATTCAATGGGGTGCGGAATTTTTTACTGTAGAGAGCCTCATAGGGTGCCATCTTGATACTCGCTTGATAGCCGTTGTTATATGAGAATTCCGCCAACGGTAGATGATCATCCCAATTGTTACCGTGGTGGATGGCACACGCTCTCAGCATGTCTTCTAACACTTGATTCACCCTCTCAGTTTGTCCATTAGTCTGAGGGTGATATGCGTAGCTTCTAATCAGTTTGGTACAAAAAGAAGAGTGCAACTGCTCCCAGAAACGAGCCACGAGCAGTGTACCTCGATCTGAGATTATGGTCTTGGGTACTCTGTGCAAGCATAAGATTTTTGCAATGTACAACTCCCCATACTTGCTAGCATGGTAATTTGTATGCACGAGAATAAAGTGAGCCGACTTAGTTAACCGATCAACGATTACCCAAATGAAATCATGTTTGTAAAAAGTCATGGGTAATCCCACAATAAAATCCATGCTCACATCTTCCCATTTCCATGTTGGAATTTTCAGGGGTTGCAGCAGCCCTGATTTCCTCATGTGATCCGCCTTCACTCGTCTACACGTATCACACTCGGATACGTATTTTGTAATTTCCCGCTTCATCCGTGTCCACCAAAATTTACTTTTCAAATCTTGGTACATTTTGTTGCTGCTTGGATGAATAGAAAACTTAGACAAGTGAGCTTCATCCAGGACCTTCTTTCTCAGCTCCATATTCCGGGGTACGACTATGCGGTCGTTAAACCATAACGTCCCCTCATCATCCTTCCGGAAACATTTGATATTACCGCTGTCTATCCGTTTCCTGAGATGTTCCATGCCTTTGTCAATTTTCTGAGCTGCAATGATATACTCCCTAATAGTAGGGATGAGAGCAAGGTTGTAAAGTGATCCATATGGAACCAAGTACAAACTTGGTTCTTCCTCTTCCATCGGGGTAATGGTAAGGTTATGGACATGTGACTTCCGACTCAGCGTGTCGGCAACCACATTTGCCTTGCCAGGGTGGTAATGAATCTTGATCTCATAGTCTTTGATTAATTCTAACCATCTCCTTCGTCTCATGTTCAGCTCCTTCTGGGTAAAGAGGTATTTTAGGCTCTTGTGGTTGGTGTAGAGATGCACCAAGTTTCTAAGAAGACAGTGTCTCCACATTTTTAGCCCCAATACTACAGCAGCGAGCTCAAGATCATGAGTCAGATAGTGCTGCTCATGGTTTCGAAGTTGACGCGAGCCATATGCGACCGCCCGTCCTTCTTGCATCAATATGCAGCCAAGCCCGATACGGGACGCATCACAATATACGTCGAAAGGCTTGGTCATATCCGGTTGGGCTAATACCGGGGCTGTTGTGAGATGCTTCACCAATGCTTGGAACGCTCCTTCACATGCTGAGTTCCAAACATATTTCGTCCCCATCTTCAATAATTCAGTCATCGGCTTAGCAAGCTTGGAGAAGCTCAGAATGAACCTCCGGTAATATCCCGCTAAACCGAGGAAGCTTTTGACTTCATGGATAGAAGTGGGGGCTTTCCATTTCAGCACCTGTTCAATTTTGCTTGGATCAACTGCAATGCCTTCCGCTGAGATGATATGTCCCAAAAAATGGCACTTGGCTGATCCAAAACTCACATTTGCTGAACTTGGCATAGAGCTTATGGTCCCGTAATCGTTGAAGGACGATACGCAAGTGTTTCGCGTGTTCTTCTTCCGCCTTGGAGTAAACCAAGATATCATCGATGAAGACCACCACAAACTTGTCCAACTCCAGCATGAACACTGAGTGCATGAGGTACATGAAATGTGTCGGGGCGTTGGTGATACCAAAAGACATGACGAGATGTTCACATAGTCCATATCTCGTCTAGAATGCCGTCTTGGGGATATCCTCCGCCTGGATTTTTATTTGATGATACCCGGAGCGAAGGTCCATCTTTGAAAGCACACTTGCACCCACAAGTTGATCAAACAGGATATCAATGCGGGCAGTGGATATTCGTTCTTGATGGTGACAGCATTGAGCGGTCGGTAATCCACACACAACCTCAAGGTTTCATCTTTCTTCTTCACAAACAGTGCCGAGCATCCCCATGGCGAGGAACTCGGTCGAATGAATCCTTTACTCAACAAGTCATTGAGCTGTTCCTTGAACTCAGCCAGCTCATTCGGAGCCATCTTATACGGCCTACGCGATATTGGTGTAGTCCCGGGTGCACGTTCAATCTTGAACTCAACATCCCGTTCAGGAGGCATACCCGAAAGATCATCCGGGAACACATCGGGGTATTATCGGACTACGGGGATGTCCCCTAACTTGGAAGCTTCAGTATGATAGGCCACTGAAACTTCTGGAACAGGGTTGTCTAATACAAGTGAATGTGGACGGTGGAGTGGAGAGTTGAGGTGAACCATACGTGATAAAGTTTCCAGGACAGCGCCATGGTAACTTAGCCATGACATTCCTAAGATTGCATAAATCTTCTGCCCTCAAGAATAATCATAGTAGTGGGACATTCTCCCACCCAAGCACAGTGGTGCTTTTGGAATCATCACATTTGCTGAAATCTTCCCTCCCGGTGAGCAAATCATATATGAGCACTCGGTTGGAAAGTCTTGCAGTTGATGCTTAACCACATATGATGCACTTATGAAGTTGTGGGTTGCACCAGAATCAAATAAAACGATGATTGCACGATAGCTGAGAGTGAACATACCCGCCAGCACGTCCTCTCCTTCCGGGGCGTCTTCATTGTCGAGGTAACAAATGCCCCCGGGTCGCTGACCTCCCTTCTTAACAGGTGGCCGGCCTCGAGCACCGCCCTGATATTGGGCTTGCCCACTGCTTGGCTGCCGCTGTGGGCAGTCCATTGAGAAATGACCTGCCTGGCCACACGTATAGCATGTGTAGCGAGGCGGTCCCCCGCTGACCGGTGGACGGAATCCTGGGGAGCGTTGTGGATGTGGAAACGCCGGGGATACCTTCTGCTGCTGTTGCGGTCGCGGTTGTGGTATCGGCAGTCGGAACGGGGATGGCTGTTAAGGACGACCCCCAAATTGTTGAGGTCGTGCCGGTGGATGCCACTGCTGACTGGATGGTGTCCGATACATCATTCGGTATTTTTGAGGAGCTCCACCCCCGCTACTCGGTGGAGCGCTGCGCTTCCGCTGCTAAGCCGCAAATTCCCGCTGAGCATCCTCTTGAAGAATCAAGGCATTGACGAGGTCGTTGATGGTGCCGTGATTGCATTGCGTGAGGTGAGTCTTCATTTTGGGATTTAAACCCCAATAGAACTGTTCACACTTCCTCTCCTCGGAGGAGATGTAGTCCGACACATACTGCGCCAGATGGTTGAAAACGCGGGAGTAGTCATGGGCAGTCCTCCCGCCTTGCTTCAGCTCCGAGAGTTTTTTGAACATCCTCTTCATCATACCAGGATGTATGCGGTAGGTGCGGAACACCTCCGTGAAGCAGATGCACCGCGAAGAGAGTCTTCTGCCGCTCCGTGCATTGAGGCAGCCTGAACTTAGACTCGATCGTCTGCAGCCAGTTGTCGGCCTCCAGTGGTTCCGCCGCTTCGGTGAACACCGGAGGATGCGTACTGATGAAATCCGAGTACGTAGTGATGTGGGGCTCACGAGGCCCCCTTTCTTGACGCGTCCCCGCCTGGGATGTATTCTGCACAATCGTGCGGAACAGGTCGATCTGCTCCTCACAAGAGCTAACCAGCGCCGAGATCACATCCGCTTGCGTAAGTGGAGGCGTCGGCGGTGGTTGTTGCTGTGGTGTGTTGTCTTAGGCAGGCGGCTGGGAGTCATCACCCCCTTGCTGACTTGAGCCCCCGACCTCGTGCGTGGACCTGGTACGAACCATCTGCATCCATGGCGACAATCAAATCAGTCTCACAGCATACTCCATGTAGTCCATAAAAATAGTAGTAAAACATAATGACGGTAAAAATGCGACACATCTCGTACATGGATAATGTAATAACTTTGCACAAGGTACACCATTACCAGACCAAATACAATCTAGTGAAATCAAAATTGATGGACTTCCTCTTTGGAAGTTCATATCAACTAGATTTGGTCACTATGAGACGTTAATATCGCTTTGTCATCACGTATACTACCCTTTTATCTTCAATAAGACACAAACATGGTCTCTAGTAAAAAGAACTTGAGTGTTTAACATACTCAAATTCCTTACTAGTAGAATATAACAACCCATGAGTATGTCCTGTACCATTGGGTGTAATAAAATCCCAATAGGTACAACAATCCCACAAATGAGTTCAACTGTTCATTCCTCTGCCCAGAATGACCAGTTTCTACTTACCCCAGATTTTGACCTGGTACTTGGCATTTTCATAACTCAAATTGAATACCAAAGTTAAAAGTAAACTTCAGTATCTTTCCAATGAGTATTTATTTGCCCCCATATCAGCTCTGGTTAAAAAGTTATGATAATTCAAGGTCAACAGAATTTATGGAAGAATTTCAACAGCACCTCCTTGGAAATTTGCTGTTTTCAACTCAAGATTCCACTGAATTTCGTACTGCAACTGTGAAAATTTTGAATCACAAAGACGTAACACATCTCCCAACCTTTCCAAAAATGTATCCTATGATTATTTTAGATTTCTCTACAGGAAGTTATTATTGACAAACAGAATAGTCCACAGAGAGCTTGGAGTCTGTCCTGGTTATGGACAGTTTACAATCATCTGGAATTTCGACCAGTTTGATTTGTGATTATGTTCTGGAAGTCTACAAAAAAGTCGTAGAGCACTTAAACCTCTTTCCAGAACTATATCCCACACCTAAATTGGCTAAGTAACCTGTGAGTTATGCTCTGTTAAAGTTCAGCAAACTTGCTGCCGAAAACAGAGCACTCTGTTTTTCAAGTTCCTTAAACTGCACTACTAAATTATTGGATTTTCTCTTCAAAACCAGAACCCTAAGGATTAAAACTTGGTTATCTTAGTTCCTTTTCAACATTGTTTTTACTGCAATCATGATTATTACATGCCGGTACTACGATCCTCACAAAATGGAAAATCCTAACCGGATTATACCGGCATATACGACTCAACCATGGCACTAAAACGGTCTCTTGCAAACATGTACTACACGGGATACGTACGTGGTTAGCACCTGCAAAAGAATACTCAATAATGATTCACTAAAAGGTTTTTGTCATTTCAGGAAGGTCCATATTTGAATGTAAATACATACGCCCGTATCATTACCATATGGCCGTCCTTGAGTGAAGCCACGTCTCATGGTACATGGCCGGGTTATTCACCACCCAACGGAGGGCTCCACACCTTTGCAATTAAGCTCACCGATGGAATAGCATTCTCGTATGCCCCATAGAACATAAAAGTTCTAGAGTAAATACTTCGTGTTACAAACCACATGATGGGGTCTCCTCCTCTTGCCTCTGGGTTTGCGCACTGGAGGCTAGTGCCATTCATATGTCTCTAAAACATGGAGGGTTTTAGAGAGCATATTCACTTTCCATCCGTTGCTGAATGGAACATCTCATGCCACATTCCTCACATGAGTGTGCTAACCGAAATTGAACCACTTTCGGTGGCGTTCTGTACCACGCTTAACTAAGCGTAGGTGCGTCATTACATAATCAAAAT
This sequence comes from Neostapfia colusana, assembly GCA_030760725.1. Lineage (NCBI taxonomy): Eukaryota > Viridiplantae > Streptophyta > Magnoliopsida > Poales > Poaceae > Neostapfia > Neostapfia colusana. The sequence continues at coordinate 28,964,478 of JASWHV010000011.1, forward strand.
TCAGAATTGTAACAAGTAGGTTAGTCATGCCACTTTAAGTAACTATACTAATATAGTCCTTATTTGGGCATACTAGCGATTACTCACCGTAATCCAATGTTTTTCCGTAATGCTGTCCTTAATTTAGTGTGCTATCCCCTAACCAGCTCTGATGCCAGCCTGTGACAGACCGAAATCCGTACTTTCCAGAATCACAGAGGGTGATGCCGCACGATATGACACCCGACAGCAGACACAATAAGGAAAAAATAGTATTACATTGAAACTTGCTAATTTTGTACCAAAGTATTACAAACCTTCAGTTTACATCTATTTATAAAGTCTACAGCAGCGTAAAGTATTTGTACAACTCACGCCAACACCTAACTAGCAAAAGTTGGTGTCCGGCCCTACGAACAACCCACATTAGCTGCACTCAGCATCACCGCGGTGTGTACGGCTCCCACACAGCTGTAGTCCCCGACGAAGGGTAGCCCTCGCCAGTGGGCTCGTACTCCGAGTCCGTGGGGTACTCCTCACCTACAAACACTCATAGCAGAAACCGTGAGCACGATGGCTCAGCAAGTCCTAACCGACTCTCCAACACATGAAATGCTACATGCATGTCCTACTCGAGTATATGATGAAAGTTTGCAGCAAAAGGACATGCCAATAAGTTAATCCTTAATTTATCTTTTAGCCACAAGTTAACGGTTCACAAATCTGAAATTTAGTGAGCAATATTTGGTGGCGCACATGTAACAAAACAAGTTAATAATATCAGCAGTATTGTATCAAAACATTCCATGTTTTTACCTACGTCATGACATAGTAAACAAGCGGTACTCATAACCGCGAGGGATGGTGAATCGACTCGTTATACACCTGCAGGGATACCCATATAGCATGTCAAGTACGCCCATCCACGGAGCTGCACAGCACGCTCACTCGATGTTGTACGGAACAACCTTTCACCAAACAGCCCAAACATGGAACTGGTCGCACCGAAACGGACAGAAAATTCCCTCCACAGAGCATCTACCTATGCCCGTTAGTGGATTTCCACCTTGCTGCCCTCAACCTACACCTATAAATCAGAGGTTTAGATTACATCCGTTTATCGGACCCCATATATCCGATATGCCTTCGGTACATTCAAACTTGTTCAGCCGGGCCGCACATGGATTGGTCCTCAATCGATATGGGCAGGGCTACGAACACAAGATTTCTTCTTGCTGCGTCCTTTAAAAGTCCCAAAACTTGTAAATGGAAAATTTGAGCCGTGAATAAAGTTGAGTTTAAATTTGAGACATGGGACTTGTTTAAACTTTTCCACATATGATAATACACATGAGAGTTCTTCTTAAACAAGCTTATGGTCACTTATAGGCTTGGACCCTAGGTGGATTAAAACCACATATTTGAAGTCTCATGTGCAATGGAAAGTTTAAAAATTGGACTGTAAACTAAATGTTCAACTCGAAGTTCGAATGAGGGAACTACAATAGGAATTTCAAACTTTTGTGTTCAAAAGCTCAATTGCAGCAGCCAAATTTAAGATCAGATTCCATATTTGAGTTCCTTAGGTCCAAAAAAGTGGGTATGAAAAGTTTCATGAATTTTTTAAATTTTTTGCTACTCATTTTTTTCAGAAGGACTCTAAACTACAATGAATTCAAATACACACTTGAATTTGGATGAAAATTGGTCCAATCCTACAAATGCACTTCAGTTTTGAACTTTCCACAATTAAACTTCAACATTTGCCAAATTGGAGAGATTTTAGAGAGGATAAGGGGACAGTGGGGCTCACTTGTAAGTACAGTCAAATATCTGCAAAAATTTGAGTCGGTTCTCTGTTTCTCGGTTCACACACGAACTCGGATCAAACACAGCACAGGCCAACACCGAGACAACCCGGCGACACCTCCCGAGCAGCTGCTGGAGTTTCCCTTGGCCTTATCAGCTTCCACCTGGGGTGTGCACCTCACGACACCGAGAACACGCTCGAGCTACGCCTTCTCCACGCCACAGCGTGTTCCCAGTAGTTCTTGCCGCCTCCGGGCACACACAACCGGTTCTCCGTCGCCAACCATCTTCGCGAGCTTTGACACCCGGACAACCATGGAAGCGGCGTCGCCCACGCTCCCTGAAGCCTGTCAAAGCAAGTTTGGTGTGTGCAGTGGGCTACAATCACCTCTGCAAGCCTTTTCTTCTCCGGCGGACCGACCTCGGTGACTTCACGTCAAACCGAGTCTCTCTGGCGTTTCACGCACAACAAAGCCACGGATAAGGTTGGTTAGCACCTACCCTTGCTGTCCATAAAGTCTAGGATCATTTCATATTACAACCTAGGCGGAATTTAGGTTTTCCTCACAGCGGTTTCTTCGGGTCGCCGGCTCCAAACCGTGAAATTCTCCTGCGAGGTGTCGGGGCTCCCAGTTGTGTTATGGGGTCATGTCCTTAGCCTCCTACAGACCTTATCGACCAAACAGAGCACGATTCCAACAACCCTAGCTGAAGAACGTCGAGTTCTTCTCCGCTGCCGTGAAAAACGTCTCGGGCGCACGGTGACAGCTTAGTTAGCGGCCTCCCCAAGCAAGTTTGTGTACACGTCGATGAGCTACACCTTCCACTGATTCTGTAGCACCAATCCTCCGTGTATTTGGCAAGCCAGAACGTCGGCGCTACATCGCCGAAGCTCGGTTAAGCCGCCGCACCGTCGCGATCTTGGTTAGGGCCAACGTCGGTGTGGGGAAAGCCTCCCCACGTGTTCAGCGCACGAAACTAGGGTCTGGCGGCAAGTTTAAGCATGGGAGATGGACGGACGACCGGGTTTTGATGTACTCCGGCGAGCTCCGGCGGCGGGGTCGCGCGGGAGTCCGGAGGTTGAAGACGATGGCGCCGGGCCCGCTGTCTGTGGGAAGGAAACGGGGGGATCGTCTGTGGACTCGGATCATCTGTGACAGCGTGGAAAATGAACCTGTGGCCCCGTGTGGCTTGACTCCAGCGAGTGACACGTGTGCCCTGGACCCACACACAGGATTTAAACATTTCCCGGTTTATTTGAATCCCCAAATTCAATTCAAACATTAGAACCTCATAACTTTTGCTAGGAAGCTCCAAATTTAGTGATTCAAATTGGGTTGGATTCAGATTAAAAAAAATATATCCAAATATGCAACCCAATTTATATGAAAATCATTATAAAATTATGGAAAGTTCATTAAATCTTTTCAGAAAAAAAAAACTTTAGAAGGAGTTTGGTTTATCCAAAAATCCTCAAATTTTGCAAGATTATTCTTTAGGATGTTAGTGAACTCCTGTAAAAGTTTCAGCTCATTTTGAGTTGATTTAGCTAGGATAATTCTGATTTCAAGTTTCTCTGTTCAAATGAATACTGAAACATTTTCAAAGAATTTCCAAAACCTGGAAATTCAGTTCTGGGAAATTATTAGCTCCAAAAATCCTAGGAAAATTCATGCATGCTCCCTGAGCTATGTTTGAAATTGCGGTTCACTTAAATTTGCATGAAAGTGCAAATTTATTCAGATTTAATTCTTTTTTGCGTAAATTGCTTAGGGAATTGTTCTGAGTGATCTACCCATTGAAGAATTCTAATTTAGGTCCAGATTACTTTCTTGTGACAAGGAACTCACAAGAAAAGTTTCAGCTCTATTGGAGCTCCGGATCACCACTGTTCTGTTCAACCTACTTAGGTGAGTAAAACACAAGGGATGAAATGCACTTATCGCTTGATCATGTTGCTCAACCCAAACCCAAACGACTAGCACCAGTGTCATTTTAAATTCTTAAACAGAATTCCAGTTTTAAATCTGTCTTTAGAACTTTTTATCAAAATCTTTACAATTAAACACATATGCATATTCATAACGTGTAGTGATTAAACGTGGAAAAGTGGAGGAAAAGTGAAGCTTGGATCAAGGAGCAAGAAGGGCAGTGATTAAGCTTCAAGTCATCAGCAACTAAATTCATAATTATCTGACTTTAGTCACCTGCAAAACCAAGGCAAGCTCCGGTTTGCATTTAAGCTGTTTTATAAAGTTTTTACTTTGTTCACAATTATGGATTAAAGTTGTATGTGCATTAGGTCAAGTATGTTTTATACTCCACTTGCATAACCAAAATGGACCCTGGAGTTATGGGTAGAATAGAGTTTCCCTGCTGTAGAATATTGCTGTGCTAAATAGATTAGGACATCCGGTAGAAGTCGAGTAGTTGGAATCTACTCGCTAGCTATAGTCGGTATTACATGGGTGTGGTTAGAAAAGGCAAACTAAAGTTTATGTTTCTAAAGATGAGACCGGGCAGGAGGGTTAGGCAGTGACAAGACGAGGTCTTGGTCGAGTAGCTCTGCCTGTGTCGGTTAAGGACCGATGCGTGTGTGGCACCCATGAGCAAATATTGAGTTGTGTACCGGTAGCTTACTACTATATGGGACCCAGGAAACCGATGTACCAGGTTAACTAGATTGTAGAGGCATACCACATCATCTCGTTATACCTATGAGCCCGAGACGGCGCGACCGGTTCTACAGTCGAGTGTCCTGCGAAAGGTTGCCACATATGACGTAATGAAGGACGCCAGGTCTTCAGAGGCGGGCTATGTGTTGAGTTATCCGGGCAGTGTTTGATTCAAATCACCGTCACTCGCGGTTATGAGTACCGCTTGCTCACTGTGTTGTGACGTAGTAATCAGATTGTGTGAGAACAGTTTGCACAGTTTTAATTGCTGCTATGATAATTGGAATTGCATGAAAACCACGTCTGAAGTAGAGGCAGAGCGAATTAAAGTTAATTTCTACCTTGGGACAAGTAACATTGGAATGAAGTGTTTCTTGTTTGATTGTGGAGTTCCAATGTTGCTGGGCGCAAAGGCACTACTATGATGGCTAAAATCTGAAAGTCGAGGATGAACATGTAGGCGAGTCCTTTTGAAAAACACATGTTTAGGTCTTAAGTTACTTTCAAGTAGAGTTGCAGGCTTTAGGAGAGACGGTTAAGTCTTGCTGAGCCTTCGTGCTCACTCTTGCTATATGAGTGGTTTTGCGGGTTAACTTCGACGCTTATAAAGAAGGTTGTCCGGTGAGACTCGGAGACTCCCGAGTCATGTTACACATGGAGAACCTAGCCGCTGCAATGTCTTCATGTTGCTAGCGAGAGGAGTCCGCAGGCTGGACCTCTTCTCGAGTGCTCCTTAGTTATTCGACGTGAGCTGTTTATAGACTTCCGCTGTAGCTAATTTATGTAAATTATTTACAAAGAACATTTGTAAGCTTCAGCTATTGATTTATGTAATACAGTTTTCCTTATACGTGTGCTGTTGGGTGCCGCATAACACGGCACCACCCAATGCGATTCCTGGGCGAGCGGCACGGCCCCGTGACACGGGTCATGTCCCACTTAGCATGGTATCAGAGCCGCATTGGTAATAGCTGTAAGAGCCTAAGTTTTTGCACATATCCAATGTGTTCATCGCACCACACATACATCATTTGAGGAAATGATATGAACACATTTGAGGAGCAAGTAAACACCATCAACATGGGCATTAGAGCATAAACTCACAAAATGCAAAACTGGCATTTCCCACATGCATCATATAGGGGCTGAGCATATGAAAAACTCCAACACTTTGCTAGGAATGCTCATGCCAATTTTCACCCAAATCCAAAACCCTATTGAGGTATTTTTGGGTATGACTAGAAAGAGGCTAGTTTGAACTCAAATTCAAACTACTTTGATCCCATGAATTCAAAAGTGGGAGGCAAATTCTTACTCAGCACATTTTTGTGAGCTCACACACCAATTTTCACTTCATCTGGGGTTGATCTTGACATGAGCTAATTTTAGCAAATTCAAACTCAATTTGAATTTCAAACTGCATATGTGCTGAAAATAAATTCAAACACTCCACAATTTGAATTCTATCCAATTCAAATGGCCAGTTGGTAGATAATTCAAATGACCAGTTAGTGGGATTACTTTTTGTAGCAGTGGGAGGAAGTTAATTTCAGAGGTTAAAAGGGGGGTGGGACCCACATGTCAGCCTCACTAACAAAATCAACCGACTGAGAGACAGAACACTCGGTTCTCGGGTTGCAGCCGAGCGCGCCACCGAGCGGCTGACCGGCGCCAGCTCCTGCTGCGTTTCCCCGCGCTGGAGACCAGCTGCCCATCTTCTCATCCCTCCCCGACGTGCTCCGTTTACTAACAACCCGAGTCCACAGCGCGATCATTCTCCCTCACACCAAGCTCCACCAAAAGCAAGCCGCTCTCTCGGTTCCTCTCGTGAGTAGTCCGATCGCTCGCGAACAAAACCTTCCCAGTAGAAAAACAGCGTCGTGAGTTCATGAGCAACATCCTCGACGTCGGGTTGTCCAGTGATCAGACACCCTCAAGCTAAGCCGAGCGTTTTCCCGGCGAACTGACCGTTGCCGCCATTTGGGGCTCTCGCGGACAGCTCGGTGCAGCCGTCATCGCATCCACTTCTGTGTACAAGAAAGGTGTGTCGCTGCGTGTATAAGATGTAGCCGAAAGCCGTATGGCATATGATCAACATCGGTGGAGAATTTCCAAATTTACCGAAAGATAGCTCATATGAGCCGAGCTAACCTTCGATTGAAATTCGGACTCCACGCACTCTTCATAGTCAAGCCGGTTACCCAGTAGGTTCTATACAGGCTAGCACTGACGCTCGAGGAATAAGCATGGAAAACCATGGAGGATCGGCCGTGATATGGCTGTTTTCCTCCCCCGCCGTTGCAAAGTATCTCGGCTCACCGTTGAGGGTATGGTTGCCGGCGGTTCTAGCTTCCACAAGGCCTTGTTTCATGTTCCTCATGCTCCACTGATGCTCTCTGAGAAATTCCCGATCAATTTGGTGCACTGAGGTGCGACACCGACCTCGCCGAAACCCTAGCGAGTGCTGTCGCCGGTGCGCGCAGGTTTCCGGCCATCGCCGGTGGCTGGCGAGCTCACAGCTGAGTTCAGGAGGTCAGAAAAGGGGGAGGCGGCGAGTTTTGGACCGAGAGGTGGCCGGGAACTCGATTCCGGTGAGTCTCACCGGAGATCGCCGCCGCCTGGTGTTTGGCGCGAGGAGGAAGACGAACCACTGTGGGTGGGACCCACCTGCAGAAGTTTAAACTTTTCTTCGATTTTCAGTTTTAGTTCAAACTTCAAACCCACATAACTTTGGCTAGAAAACTAAAAATCGAGTGAACCAAATTTTGTTGGATTCAGCTCTGTGAGTACTTTCCAACAAATCAAGTTTCACTTTATGAAATGAGACAGCCAGGACCTCGTCGGGTGGTGCCGTGTTATGCGGCACCCAACAGCACACGGGTTGATGAACACACATCATATTACATAAATAGTTTGCGGAAGCGTGCAAGATTGTTTTACAAATAAGTATATCAGATTAAACTACAGCAGAAGACTATCGCTCTCACGACTCATATCTAAACTAGCAACAAAGAAACGGTCCAGCCCGCGGACGTTTCTTACTAGCAACACGAAGACAATCTGCAGTGGCGAGGATGCTCTTTGAGTAAGCACTCGGAGGTTCCCGAGTCTCATCGGCACTCCTTCTCATAAGCATCGAGTCAATTACCTGCAAAACAACTCGGATAGCATCCGTGAGCATAACGCTCAGCAAGACTTAACCGTCACCCTAAACATGAAACTCTAAGTGAGGTTATGAACCTAACATAGGATGGCATAACCATAATTAAACTCGCCTAAAAGTGAATACATACTTTCAGGTATTAATTGCAGCTTTTTAAGCAACCCTGGGCACGCCACATCGGGAGTCCACAATCAAACAAGAAACGCTTTCCCCCGATGTAAATTGCTCATGGCATAAAATAATCGAGTTTGCACTAGCCTATTCATCGAGATCCAATACACGCTAGTATAATACTTCACATCAAAATGATTAGTTCCTTTCTCATGCAAGTTCTTACTACGTCACGACTGTGAGAACAAGTATGCTTGGTCCATTCCGCGAGCGACGGTGATTCGAATCAATAACACCCGGACTACACGACACGTACACCCGTACTTGACGTTGCCTACAACAACCATCACTGACGTCGTACGTGGCAGCCTTTCCCCCGTTTCACCCCCGCTGAATCGATCAAGTCACCCCGTAAAGTAGCTACTCTCATGTTGCACCTTCTGACGTGAGATGTCATGAGAATATTCCCCACATACTGCACACCGGCCGTCCGCCTGAGGCGACCCGAAAAGTCCCAAAGACAGCTTCCCGAGGTACATCGGTTTACTGGGTCCCATATAGCCAGCATGAGTCCGGTACACAACTCAAACTTGTTCAACAGGGCCGCATGCGGATCGGTCCTTGACCGACACGGACAGGTCTACAGCACCCAGGCCCCTATGTCTTGTTGCTCCTACAACCTTCCGGTCTCAACTTTAACTTGCTAATTCAATTACGAACCAATCCCGTATGCCCTTGTTGTTCCTAAATCTGCGAATAGCATCTCACCACTCGACTTCTACCGAACCGTAATTAAGCATGGCAGTTCTACACGGTGAAAGACACCTACCCAATACTCCATGGGTCATTTGGCTATGCAAGAGGAGTATCAAACACTAGACCTAATGCATAATTCATATCCTGACCGAAAGTGAATACAAAACAAAAACTTAACAGCTGTTAAATGCAAACTGGAGCTTGCATGTTTTGCAGGGTAGTCGTATATAACAGTTAGTATCCTTGCAGATCCACCCTGGACACTCCGGAGCTTGATCCACTTCGATGAATCACTCCTTTGAGTCCCCTTCGTTGTGGTTCCTATTGAAATGCATATGCATATATTTTATAGACTGTAATGGAAAGAAGTTATGGAATTAATTTCTTAGGAACAGAGGTTGTGTGGAAAAGCCAAGAATGGCTTGGTTTGCCTATATTGTGTAAAGAACAGAAATAAACTAATTTGACCTTAAAGCCTTAGCTATACACTAACCATTTTCCCTAATGATCATAATACACAAGCTGAAAAGATTTGAGTGCAACTGAAGAACAAGAACTCCAATGGCCTCAAAACTTTTACAGCAGGTTCTATACTACCTAAGGATTTAGCTTGTCAAATTGCAGCTAATGTGGAGTCATATTGTATCCTCCCCAATTCTCACAATATCTCTTATGTATTCCCACATATACACAAGTATGGAGAATAAGAACAGGGAGTTCCAGGACTCATCTTGGGCTGATAATTTACATGTGAGTTCTTGATCACATGAGAGTCATCTGTTCCAAAATTCAGCTCTTTTACTTGGGTAGTTCTCCCAGAACAATTCTTTAAGCATTTGTACTCAACAGAATTAATTCTGTAGTAATGTGCATTTTCATGCCCAACTAAGTGAACTACAATTCCAAGTATCTCCAAGAGAGCTTGCCTAAATTTTCCTATGATTTTTGGAGCTATGGATTGCTCAGAACAGATTTTTGAAGTGGGAAACATTTTCTGAAAATGTTTCTGGACTCTTTTGAACACAGTAGTTTGCATTTAGCAAATTCCTACTAAAATTATCTTCAAATGAGCTGAAAATTTTCTAGTAGGTCAACAATATGCTAAAGAATATTCTGGCAAAATTTGGGGATTTTTGGATAACCCAAACTCCCTCAATAATTCTTTTTCAGAAAAACTTCAAAGAATTTTACAGAATATAATATTGACTTTCATACAAAGATGAGTTCATATTTGGATAGAACTCAGAGAGATGAATCCAACCCAATTGGAATCACTCAAATTGGAGTTTTCTACAGGGAGATATGAATTTCCAAAGATTGACCTAAGTCTGGAATTATTTTCCTACAGCAAATTCGGCTGGACCCACAGTTTTGAATTCCAGCCAATAGAAACGAAGCCACACCGGGCCACAGCATCTCTGCGCGCCAACACATGGGATCCCGGCCACACCCGATCCTGGGTTTAAAATTTGAGCTGCTGACAGCCGGGGCCCACGCGTCTTCTTCTTCCTCCGGCTTCCTCGCTCGCGCCCGCGCTGCCCCTCGCCGGCCCGACGCCGGAGCTCACCGGACCGGCCTTCCCGGCCACCGCCGGAGCTACAACTCGCCGCCAGGGGGTTTAGGGCCTCGAGGAACATGGCTGTGGGGTTTGCTAGGGCCGCCGACAACAGGAACATGGCCGGCGACGTGTAACTGCCTCTGTGGTAGTTCGGCAGCGTCGCCCGAGGTCTCCAGCCCTCAAAAACTTGTGCCGACGAGCCCTACAGCACCAGCGTACCTCTAGGAAGATCGACACGACCTCAAACTAGCTCAGAAATGACTGGAACTAGGTCGTCGTCGTGCGACCGAATGGGTCCGCCGTGAACCACCCAAGAAAAGCTCAAAATTCGTCGATCTGAGGCGTTTTCATGCGCTGGATGCAAAAGGGAAAATGATCGCTAGCTAATCCATCTGCTACATGCAAGATTTGAGGACCTAGGAAGGATTAGAGAGCGGGAATTTGTTGAATTCATACCGGACGCTCGGAATGAGGTCGCTGGAGCAAAACCTCGAAATTCGCCGTCAACCGCTCACGGCACGGCCTGAACTTCGGCTGAGAGCAGCACCGCACCCGTGCGCGTCCGTAGCTGTGATCGCTCGGCCGTGAAACTCCCTGTGGAGGGCTGTCCACGAGCGCCCGATCACTTTCTCGAACTGGGTCGCCGCGGTGGCGTTTGTTCTCGGGCAACGGAGGTCGCAGCTCACTTGCTTTTGTGTCGGGGAGGTGGAGGCTGACCTCAGGGAGAGGTTTAGCAGCTCGTGGGAGGAGGAGGCGTGGTGGTTCCTTCGGTTTCCCGATCGACCGGGAGGGCGGAGGGGAAGAGGGTCGCTGGCCGTGCGCTCGCGAGGAGGAGAAGAAGGGATGGCCTTTGCTTCGTCCAGGGAAGGTGATCAGGCCGCAGAACCGCCTCTGGGCGCCGTGCGTGGGGAAAGGGAGCAGCTGGTGGCGCTGCCGAGCGTCCCAGTGGCTCCACGGTGGGAGCTGCTCGTGGCTCACGTGTTGTTCGGTGAATTTCCCCACTGGGCCGAGACTTAGGGTACAAGGCTCCTCCTTTAGCTCTATGACATGTGGGTCCCACTCCACATTTCCTCCCCAAATATCTTCTCAAGCTGATCCTCTTAATTCCCACAATTCTGAGTTTTAAAATGTGGGTTAGAATTTGAATCCTTCCAATTCAGTTTGAATTTGCTTGCGAAATTTGAATTTGGTTGAAGTTTGCAAATTCTTCTCTTTAACTCCTTTTTGAGCCCACCCTACAAGTAGAAAGTTGGTGAGCAAACTCCTCCCTATGATTCCAACTATGTGGCTGCATTTTTAATCAAAGTCCTTGGTCACTACATGTGTGAACTTTGAATTTCAAATCTGATTTTTAAACTTACATGCAAAGAGGTATTTAACTCCTTATTCGTTCAACACTTTTTAAATAAAAATGTGAGCCTCATTTTGGATGGTCATCCATATATTACTTTGCATGAAGAAAAGTTTTAGCAAGTCCCATTTTTCATGTCTTTGCCACACATATGAACTCAAACCTTTGTTTTTATTCATACACATTTTTGGGACTTTTACATGAAAATCCTTATTTATCAAGAATTAATTCTTCAAAGTTTCAAAATTTCAGAATTTTAACTGGACAACCCTTTGGAGGAAAATTCAGAAATTTTGCTAGGATGTTCACCAAAATATTCCTGAGCTACCATAAAAATTTCAGATCCATTTGAGCTCATTGATCTACCTAATGGTGTGATTAATAAAACTGTTCCAGAGAAAATAGAAAATGTCCAGAAACATTTTCAGAATTTCTCTGAAATTGTTTAGTTCATATCATTAGCTAGGAACCTTCAAATTAAGTGAGACCAACTCTATTAGAACCCTCTAAAAATCTAGTTTTCATAAAGGTATGGATTGCTCCATGAAAATCATTGGTTCTCCACAACCTGCTGCTAAAACTTTAAAGTAAGGTTCTAATAATTAGGCGAGTCCTTTGCAACTTATTTTACCCCAAGTACCCTAAAACCATTCATGTAGAAGTTTCATGTATAGGAGAGATGGGTCAGACTTGCTGAGCCATCGTGATCACTACTTGTGTTTGAAGCTTTTGCAGGGGTTTATGAGGAAGGGACTCCCGAGGAAGAGACAGAAACCCCAAGAGGGAAACCCCGTCGAGTGGGAGTCCTGCACGCCACCATGTAAGTGTGCGTGTGTGCTAGCGGGGACATGTTCACGGGCTGAACATGAACTCGATGCGTAGTCTATGCCCGTGAGTGTAGACTGAACTTATTTTGTTGTAAAAATGTTCATAAACTGTTTTATGTAATAAAACTTTGCTTCCGCTTTGTATCTTTGATGTGTGTTATCCGGTGCTGTGAAATGCAGTACCCCTCAGCGTGATCCTGGCTCGACAAGGCCGTGGGACCATGTCAGCGTGGTATCAGAGATTGCTTGAGGTTTAACGCACTATAAAGGTCATTTTTTTGAAAATTCGGTGAGGAACGAGTTAGTAGCCCATATAAGGATGTTATTAGTTTATAGAAAGTGGCATACTAACCTATTTGTTTATGTCAGAAAATCATGCATCTCGGGACACTTTATGTCTTGGGGGGTGCACGTAAGCGCTGTCCACCAGTGCGCTCAAGCTGAAGGGTGGAGCCCCACGGGTGGCAGGTAACCCGACCCCTTTAGTATCCTCTACGACTCTTCATGTCGTTTGGGGTATTCGAGCAACGCCTTTCCCTGGCGTGCTTTGGGAAAATTTGGGAGACCCCGTCACGTGGTCAGTAACGTGAACACGTAGCTCAAGGCGTGTTTGGCTTGAGAACATCCGGGCGAGTGATGACGGCCAGGTGTATGAACTGTATGGATACCGGGCTTGGTGTGCAGCCGAGTCTGACGATTGTATGAGTTATTTGCAGGTAGTCTAACCATGAAATGGTAGACGTGTAACATCCGTTTGTGAGAGATGTTTAGTGCCACTGAACTAACGAAGCCGGCTAAGTCCGGTATAGGTTTTTCTTTGTGAGGACGTAGTACCGACATGATCTGGTGACGCATCGACGTCACACCCCATTAAATGAGCAACTCCATTGTAAAAATTTGAAAGTTTTAATCTAGAGAACTAAAACTTTGATGTAACTTCTTCACTTAACAGGATATTCAAAGTTAACAAGTTTCCAACTTATAGGATACTAAGGACAGAGTCCTCTGTTTTCAGCTGAAATAAGGCTGAAGTTAATCAGAGGTTAGAGGTTGAGTTCTTTCAAGGTTGCGGTCATACGATATACTTCTGGAAAGATTTGGAAGATATTTTACAACTTTTTTGTTGATGTACAGAGGTGTTTCATCCCTTAACCAATCGAAAAATGCAGTAGAGTTGAAACTGTCCAGAAAACAGGGCAGACCAAACACTCTCTGTAACTCTCTGTAAATTGAGCATAACTTCCTGCATAAAAATCCAAAAATAGAAAATGAGGTAGTTATAAAAAGTTCATGAGATAGGTTACAACTTTGTAACAGAAAGTTTTGTCAATTTTGGTGTAGAATTAACGGGAATTCTTGGATCAAATCAGTCCCTCAAGCAAGGAGGTGATGTCCAATTTTCTCCAGAAATTCTGTCAACTTTGACATCTCATAACTTTTGAACCAGGACAGATCATAGGCCAAGAAAATACTTTATGGGAAGCTATTGAAGTTAGCTTTAACTTTGATGTTTACCTCCAGAATTGGTTTTGCAGTTAGTATGACCTTAATCAGGTTTAATTGCAAACTGGTCAGGGCTGTCATCTTGGACAGCAGATCAGTAGTCAAATTTGTTTAAGTTTGAACTATGTTTCCAAGCTTTATGAGTTCAATGACATGTTTTATGTTATAACTCAATGGTTTACTGTTCCAATAAATATTTGACATTTCTCAAAAATATTTCTACAGATTACAGCGGATAGACAATTGGAGAACGGGTGGGGGGTATCCCACTGTTCTCACCGCAGCGGTTATCCACAAACGTTGAGGCAAATGCTTCAATATTTCGGGTACAGTGAGATGCCGCAGTACTTTGCCAAGGAAGAAGGCGAGGAGGGAAACAAGATGTGGATGATCCATGTCGAAGTTCCTGAAGGACCCACGCCACCCGGTTGGGCACCGTTCACTGTCACGGTGAGAGGTGGACAGCCGGAGGAAATGTGCCAAGTGGCAGCTCGCAACACCATGTCGCGTTTCTGCCAACTACACGTGAGAGCTATGGAGGGCGCTCCATACGCGCTCGTTCCGGTGGAGGGATGAGCTAATCATGTGTGGGGAGAAAGGTACATGGAGGCAACAGATCCGGGTTGCCCAAGGTACAACCCCGCGGAGGCGAACCTCAGCCTCGAGTTGAGAGCAGGAAAGGCCGTGATGGACAGCCAAGTTGTTCATACGGACTGTCTTGCTGCAAAGCTCAAGGAGAGCACCAGCCGTGGAGACCATTTTGAGAGTGCTCACAGCGCACTCCGCAATGTGCTCCTTCCGATGATAAAGCGACTGAACGAACAACATAATCAGTTGCATTGTCTAAAGAAGGCGAGAAAGAAAAGTCTTGTCGACATCACAGCTTTACAATAACAAGTACAAACTCTGACCCAGCAGAATGAGGTCCTCACTCAAGAGCGTGATGACGCTATTGAGGAGGGGCAAGGCTGGGAAGATGACTACAACCAGGCCATGGACGAGGTGCATGCGTTGCAGGACCTCATACCTCCGGTAATGGGCATACCAGTGGTAGGTGCCGTACCCATGGTTTTGGGTCTTCTGGCAATGGGGGAACCCAAACCGGAAGAGGAGGTTATGGACCCGGAGCCACCAGCAGAGGTAGCGGAGGAGGACGACCCGCAGGAGGTCGAGTTCTACTCCGAGTAGTAGGTTACCGTTGCCATGTAGGGCAGCGAGGGTGATGTAACAAAAACTTTTGTAATTTGTGACATGTCGTGTAGACAGTAGTATATGTATAGGTAGTGACGACATGAGCACGACTTCTCGGAGACCCGAGTATAATGTATCCTGTATAAAGTTTATGCTTTATCAATATATGTGAATGTTGTGCAAATTATTCATGTGTCACTTCAATACCTACTGTTTCATATGGAATTTTAAGTATGACATGTGCTGATCGCTGCTGTTTTGAATTTCAGAATGACTCAAACTCGTGCCAACCCAGACATTAGGGGTTCCAGTCAGGGGGGAGAGACCACCCAACAGCCACCCGATGATTCTTCGAGACAGCAACATCAGCAACAGCAACACCAACAACCGCCACGGCCACCACCAACGGTTACATTGGCCGACATCGTTGCGGCGATGGCAGGTTCTCATCAGCAGCACACGGAGTTGCTGCAGACCCTTATTGCAAATACGTCTCGACCAGAGAGGCGTAAAGATCGTGAGGAGCACCAACAAAGCTCCTACTCCGATTTCCTGGCTACTCATCCCCCAGTATTCTCAAGGGCGGATGAACCCCTCGATGCGGACAACTGGCTCCGCACGATGGAGATGAAGTTCGGGCTGCTCCAAGTGAGTGAGCAGCGCAAGACTCAGTTTGCGGTCCAACAACTTCAAGGATCTGCAAGCGCTTGGTGGGCGAACTACTGTGCTTCACAACCCACCGAGCGAGTTATGACCTGGGCAGAGTTCAGGATGGCCTTCAGGGCCTATCATATACCGCCGGGTATTATGAAGATGAAGATGCAGGAGTTCCTACGCCTGCAGCAAGGAAGCAGGAACGCGCTGGAATACTCCAGGGCATTCAATGATCTTGCACTCTATGCTTCTTATCACGCCGATACCGACAAGAAGCAGCGGGATCATTTCCACCAGGGGCTTAACCTGCTCCTGAAGGACAAGCTGGCGATGTTCAATCGCGGCAGCCTCAATGATATTATTGATGCTGCGATTGTTCAGGAGGACTCCGGCAAGGAGTTAGCAGCGGTTGAGAGGAAGCGAAGCACGCCGCAAAGCAGCAGAGAAGGAGGTGGTCCTTCTTAAAAATACCGGATGGTGAATCACCCACCATCGGGTCCATGCTGGCAGCCACCACAGAGGCCAATGCCATTCTGCAGTCGGCCATATTCTCCACCGGCATTCAGACCGGCACTACCAGTACCACCTCCGCAGCAACAACAGCAGCAGCGGGCGATGCCGCCTGTGTATGCACCTCAGCAGCGCATGCCGGGCTTTCGTCCCCCGAGTACCAGCCAGGCAGCGGCCACATGCTACAAATATGGTCGCTCAGGACACTTCGCCAACAACTGTCCTCAGAGGCAAGGCGGCGGAGTGGCTCCGCATTTTCCGGGGAGGAATCAGCCCCGGAACCCCACTAATGCGCGGCGGGTAAATCCTAGGACCGGCACCGTCCACCAACTTGCCATAGAGGATGTGCCGGAGGGAGAGCCAATCCTTGCGGGTATGTTCCAACTCCACCAGCATCCCGCTATAGTGTTATTTGATTCAGGCGCTACGAGCTTCATCAGCCAAGCTTTTATTGCTAAATACAGCTTGCAAATACTACCCACCGATAGTCCATACTTGATTTGTTCACCGGGTGGGAAAATTTCAGCAAGCATGATGGTTCCAAAAGTGCCATTATGCTCAGAGGGTAGAGCATACCCTACGTCTCTCATAGTTCTAGAGGGACAAAAGGTCGATGTCATCCTAGGGATGTCATGGTTAACCCGCAACGGCGCGGTTTTAGACACCGTGCTCCGAGTCATGCATTTGAACTCAGAAGTGCACAAGCCTCACTCTTTATTTCTGGACAGTCCAGAAATAAAGCTTCCAAGTGTATATCAATCCACAACCATCAGATTGGAAGATATTCCGGTAGTCCGTGAGTTCCCTGACGTATTCCCGGATGATTTACCGGGGATGCCGCCCGACCGAGAGGTGGAGTTCAAGATTGAACTTGCACCGCGAAGGCCGTACAAGATGGCGCCCAAGGAATTGGCTGAACTAAAGACGCAGTTAACGGACCTGCTGGAGAAGGGTTTTATTAGGCCGAGCTCCTCGCCATGGGGCTGTTCGGCATTATTCGTGAAGAAAAAAGATGAGAAGTTGCGGCTTTGCGTGAACTATCGTCCACTAAACACCGTAACCATCAAGAACAAGTACCCGTTGCCACAGATCGATATGTTGTTTGATCAGTTGGTCAAAGCAAAAATCTTTTCCAAGATGGACTTAAGATCCGGGTACCACCAGATTATGATACGGACTGAGGATATTCCGAAGACGGCTTTCTCGACGAGGTACGGGCTTTATGAGTACCTGGTCATGTCCTTCGGCCTCACCAATGCTCCAGCTCATTTCATGTACTTGATGAACTCGGTATTCATGCCGGAGCTGGACAAGTTTGTCGTGGTCCTCATCGATGACATATTGGTATATTCCAAGTCGGAGGAAGAACACAAGATGCATTTGCGTATAGTCTTGCAACAGCTGCGGGATCACAAGCTATACTAGAAGTTCAGCAAGTGCGAATTCTGGATATCGCAAGTTCCCTTTGTCGGGCATATTATCTCAGCGGAGGGCATCGCTGTAGAGCCGAGTAAGATCACACAAGTGCTGAATTGGAAGTCCCTGAGAACTGTTCACAAGGTACGGAGTTTCCTCGGACTCACGGGATACTATCGGAGGTTCATTCCGAACATCTTGAAGATTGCCAAGCCTATGACAGAGCTGCTGAAGAAGGCTACCAAATATGTTTGGAGTCCAGCATGTAAAGCAGCGTTCAGGGCATTAGTGTAGCACCTAACATCAGCACTGGTTTTAGTGCAGCCCGACACAACAAAACCGTTCGATATGTACTGCGATGCATCTGGCATTGGGCTCGGATGTGTGCTGATGCAAGACCGAAGGGTGGTCGTGTATGGATCACGGCAGCTCAGAAACCATGAGCAGAATTATCCAACTGATGACTTGGAGCTCGCTGCCGTGGTACTCACACTTGAAATGTGGAGGCACTACCTACTCGGTAACGTCGTGCACTTATATACCAACCACAAAAGCCTCAAGTACATATCCACTCAGAAAGAGCTGAACATGAGGCAGCAAAGATGGTTAGAGTTGATAAAGGATTATGAATAGAGATCCATTATCACCCCGGCAAGGCAAACATAGTTGCGCATTCGCTGAGTCGCAAGTCACACATCAATAGTCTGACCATCACACCGTTGGAAGAGAGCGAGCCCTCACTACATGTGATTCCACACGGAGCTCCCTACAACTTAGCTTTAATCCCCACCATCCGTGAAGAAATAGCGGCAGCTCAGAAAAATGACAAGGGCATGTCACATTTGCGGAGACGTATAGACAGTGGGGAGCTGAAATGTTTCCAGAAAGACGGAGACGGCGTCCTATGGTTCAAGGACCGGATCGTCGTACCCCGTAACCCGGAGTTACAGAAGAAAATCTTTGATGAGGCTCACTTGTCAAAGTTTTCTATTCACCCCGGCAGCAACAAAATGTATCAAGAACTCAGAAGCAAGTTTTGGTGGACAAGGATGAAGCGATAGATCGCAAAGTACGTGTCCGAGTGTGATACATGTCGAAGTGTGAAGGCAGACCACATGAGAAAACCAGGACTGCTACAACCACTGGGCGTTCCTGCCTGGAAGTGAGAAGATGTGAGCATGGACATCATCGTCGGTTTACCCACCACTTTTCAAAAACATGATTCTCTGTGGGCGATCGTCAACCGGCTCATCAAAGTTGCCCATTTCATCCCGGTCAACATGTAACACCCTCAAATTCGTATTTATGCATTCATACAGATTTCATATAGAGAAAACATCTTAAACGAAGTGGAAACAGAGAAATAATCAGAAAGATACCCAAAAAGAGCCAAATCCAATCCACCGAGAGCGCCGAAGACACTTCCCGTGGCCCGCTGGCCATGTGGCGTCTTCGGAGCTCATCCCTGCGAAAGGGGTGAGGTCCGCTGCTAACTGGCTACGTGGAAGCCTTGGAGCTTGCCTCTGTGAAAGGGGCGAGGTCTGACCCCGTGGGACACATGTTGCCCCCAGAGCTAGCCTCTACGGAGAAGCGAGGCCAGCCCCGCAGGACACGTGTCGTCCCCGGAGCTAGTCTCTGCGAAGAAGCGGGAGGTCAAACCCACGGGACACGTGTCGCTCTCAGAGCTCGTCTCCGAGAGGTCCGTCCCTGTTGAACACGTGTCACCCTTGGAGCTCACCTCCGAGAGGTCCGACACTTCTGGACACATGTCACCCTCGGAGCTCGCCAATGGGAGGTCTGGTCCTACTGGACACGTGTCGTCCTCGGAGCTCACTTCCGAGGAGAAGACACTGTTGGACACGTGTCAACCTCGGAGCTCATCTCCGAGACGAAGGGAGGTCCGACACTGTTGGACACGTGTCGACCTCGGAGCTCATCTCTGAGTAGAAAGGAGACACAACGCTGCTGGACACGTGGCACTCTCGGAGCTCACCTCCGAAGAGAGGGGAGGTTTGGCACCAACACGTGGCACATTCAGAGCTACCTCCGAAGAGAGGGGAGGTCCGGCACTGACACGTGGCATACGCGGAGCTCGTCTCTGGAGAGAGGGGAGGTCCCGACCCACCAGACACGTGGCGCACGTGGAGCTCACCTCTGAGGGAGAGGGAGGTCCCACCCGCCAGACGCGTGGCGCACGCGGAGCTCGTCTCCGAGGAAGAGGGAGGTCCCGCCCACCTGATACGCGGCACAACCAGAGCTCACCCCTGAGGAAAAGGGAAGCCCAGGCCCCCGCTGGACACGTGGAGCCTCCGAAGCTTATCCCTGCAGAAGGACATGATTTTGAAGCGATTTTTCTCTATGTGCGAGTACCCAATACTAGGGAAACCGACACGGTTTCTTGCACGATTGATACCGCACCAAATCGACTAGAGATAAGTTGTTAACATCCAAAAACAAATCAAATAGGATTCCTATTTGAAATCCAATCGGAGTAGGACTCTTCTTTTCCGGTTATAAATAGAACCCAAAACACCCCTTCGTTGTAACATCTTCTCAAGCTGACAACTTAGAGCCCTAGCCCCTAGCTCGCCGAGTTAACCCCTTCGCCGGAGTTCAACCATCGGTGAGACTGCCGACGAACCCCGACACGCTCGCCGTCGTCAGAGGAGTACCGACAATCTGTCTTTCTGCCATTGCTAGGAGGAAGGCCATGAAGGAAGTAAGGTAGGTCTCCATTACCACCTTACGACGTCATCACTGTTTCTTTGCATCTGTTCTCTTCGATCCCTTTGAACAGAACCTCTTTCATGTGGACAGATCACGTGTTGATCAGTTTGATCTAGAGTCAAGATCATCACCTGTCCACATTTGATCCGTACACCTTTGTTCATCATAAAACCCCATGCAAAACCCCTTATAACATGCAAGAACACGTACAAACTGATCTAATAAAAACAGCACCATAGGAATAGCATGCATATGCACCATTGCATCTTGAATAAGGATTGTGCATGATGTTTGATTGCTACAAATTTTTTATGTGCGTGATCGTAAGTAGAAGGGCTATCTACGATGGACTACAACACCCAGACTTCGAGATCCCAGAGCAACAGAAGCCACAGGAACAAGGCAAGTGCCCCTTGACTATATTGATCCCATGTTTTGAAACTGTTTTGTTTGCGAAAACTGTTATGCTTGAGTCAACTTGATGGGAAACCCTTTTCATAGGAGTTTACTAGTTTTGTTAACCACCCTTGTCGCCAGGGAAAGTTCATGAGTTGGGTATGGTCGATTTTTGCTTTTTGCTTCGCTAATCTACGGGATATGGGAAGCGATAGAATGTGTCTAGCTAACTGCCCTCGTATGAATAATGTTAATGAGAAACTGATGTTGATAATGAACATGAATCGGGAGAGATATAGGCAAGCTTGGTTCGTGAATGTGGTAGAATGAGATGGTGGTTACTTGCCGTAGATCTATGGACCGGTTCATGCCAGCCATGCCAGGAAAAACAGTGCCACCACAAGGACAAATATGGGTGTGGCTTAGCTGACTAATTAGGTAAGTTGCTAGATTGTTATGGACCGTGGAAGGCACGGGAAATGGGAGTCGAGAGAGGACTGCCCTGGGAACTGCATGGCACAAGAGGGGGCTCGTAGGTGGGAGAATGGTTATTCGAGCCTGCTGTTAAACCTTAGTGAGTCCATACATCTAGTAGCCCCTTTGTAAAGGCTATTGTGTGATCTCTTGGCCATACACCGACGGTTGTGTACTGGTATAATGGAGGTTCTGCAGTCGCCTACGGGTGACGAAATAACAAACTTGTGGGTAAAGTTGTGCCACCTCTGCACAGTGTAAAACTATAATGATAGCCATGCTTCCGGTCACAAGTGCCTAGCCAACTCACATGATTAGATGGGATGGTTTGGGAGGTTATTGGGATGGTTATTGGTTTGGTTATGGTTTGGTCATTGAGGTTTGGTTTTGGGACTGTTGAGTCCTGGTAATGAGATTGGTTTCGTGACTGTTGAGTCATGGCAATGAGCATTGGTCTCGGTTATGAGATGGAATTGAATTTGATATGAGATGGTCATGAATATGAGATGGTATTCATGAGCATCAGATGAAAGATGAGAAAGAATAATGTATGGATGAGACATGGAAAGTTGTGAAACATGATGGAGGTATGTTGATGTTTTAATTGGATATATGTTGGGATTAAATTCACTCAAAGCTAGTTGCTGTTTTTATCATGTTTGTGAAATAAACTTTGCTTTTCTGCAATGAGCCTTTTTATACCTACCTTGTTGTAAGCTACATGTCATACTTCCCGCACTTGCTGAGTAAGACATGTACTCACCCTTGCATTATCATACATCATCAGCAACAGGAGAGGAGTACTTTGAAGACCATGTGGAGTACTAGGCGTGTGATCTACCGTCAACTTGCCTGTGGAGTAGGAGATGGAGCCGCTGCTGATGTTTAGTTTGCTTCCGCAATAGTTTAGAAGACTCCCGCTGCTAGAATAAGACTTCCGCTGCTAGAATGAGATAGAGACTCATGAGACATTGTAATAAAACCCTATTATTCGTGGTTATATTCTGAATTCAGTTTGTGGATTACATGTATATGTGTGATGAACATCCTGGGCACACATATGCATCAGCTCGGTTCCGAGGTTTTCGGAACCAGGGCGACACACAACACAAACTACAACGCCAAGAACTATGCTGAATTGTACATCTCACGGATCCTATGCTTGTACGGCATACCCCGCACCATCATATTGGATCGGGGCACTTTATTTGTGTCCCGTTTTTGGGAGCAGCTACACGCTGCGTTGCGGACGACGCTGATCCGTAGTTCAGCGTACCACCCTCAGACGGATGGACAAACCGAGCGGGTAAATCAGATTTTAGAAGATATGCTACGAGCTTGCGCTATCAACCACGGTAAAAATTGGGATGATCACTTACCGTTGGCCAAATTCTCGTACAACAATGGGTACCAAGCTAGCATCAAGATGGCGCCTTACGAGGCCCTATAGGGGAGAAAATGACGCACACCGCTGAATTAGTGTGAGTCTGGCGAAAGGGTCACCTTTGGGATTGATCTTGTCAATAACACGGAGGAAAAGGTTTGACTAATTCAAGCGAACCTAAAAGCCACCCAATCCCAATAGAAACAGTATGCGGACCGGAGAAGATGCCCATTACAATTTGAAGACGGGGATCATGTATATCTACGTGTGTGTCCAATGAAGGGTGTGAACAGATTCGGGGTGAGAGGAAAGTTGGCACCCCGATTCATTGGTCCATTTCAGATTACAGAAAGATGTGTATCAGTAGCATACCATATGAAATTACCAGAAGCACTTTTCTGGTGTGCACGACGTTTTTCACATTTCCCAGCTGAGGAAGTGTCTTAAGCTATCAACTACCATTCAGCTGGAGGATATAGAAGAACTGAAACCGGATATCACGTATCGGGAGAAGCCGGTGCAGATTATTGATGAAAAGGCCTGAACCACACGCAACCGTACGTTGTGGTTCTACAAGGTTCTATGGAGTAGTCACTCCGTAGATGAAGTGACATGGGAGAGCCGATTCCTTTGTGCTAACTAACCCGACTTTTTCATGTCGCATATACGGTAATTTTCCACCTTCCTCTCTCTCATTTTTTGCCTTATAATCTCTGGACGAGATTCTTTTAAGGGGGGAGGAATGTAAGGGCCTAAGTTTTTGCACATATCCAAAGTGCTCATCACACGACACACACCTAATTTGAGGAAATGATATGAACACATTTGAAGAGCAAGTAAACACCATCAACATAGGCATTAGAGAATAAACTCACAAAATGCAAAAGTGGCATTTCCCACATGCATCATATAGGGGCTGAGCATATGAAAAACACCAACACTTTGCTAGGAATGCTCATGCCAAATTTCACCCAAATCCAAAACCCTTTTTGAGGTATTTTTGGGTATGACTAGATAAGGCTAGTTTGAACTTAAATTCAAATTCAAACTACCTTGATCCCATGAATTCAAAAGTGGGAGGCATATTCTTATTCAGCACATTTTTGTGAGCTCACACACCAATTTTCACTTCATTTGGAGTTGATCTTGACATGAGCTAATTTTAGCAAATTCAAACTCAATTTGAATTTCAAACTGCATATGTGCTGAAAATACATTCAAACACTCCACAATTTGAATTCTATCCAATTCAAATGGCCAGTTGGTAGATAATTCAAATGACCAAGGGTATTAGTGGGATTACTGTTTGTAACAGTGGGAGGAAGTTAATTTCAGACGTTAAAAGGGGGGTGGGACCCACATGTCAGCCTCACTAACAAAATCAACCGACTGAGAGACAGAACACTTGGTTCTCGGGTTGCAGCCTAGCGCGCCACCGAGCGGCTGACCGGCGCCAGCTCCTTCTGCGTTTCCCCGCGCTGAAGACCAGCTGCCTGGCTTCTTATCCCTCCCCGATGTGCTCCGTTTGCTCACAACCCGAGTCCACAGCGAGATCATTCTCCCTCATACCGAGCTCACCCGAAAGCAAGCCGCGCTCTCGGTTCCGCTTGTGAGAAGGCCCATCGCTCACGAACAAAACCTTCCCAGTAGCAAAACGGCGTCATGAGTTTGTGAGCAACATCCTCGACGTTGGGTTGTCCAGTGATCAGACGCCCTCGAGCTAAGCCGAGCGTTTTCCCAGCGAACGGAGCATTGCCGCCATTCGGGGCTCTCGCAGACAGCTCGGCACAGCCGTCATCGCATCTACTTCTCTACACAAGAAAGGTGTGTCGCTGCGTGTAGAAGGTGTAGAAGAAAGCCGTTTGGCATATGATCAACCATCGGTGGAGAATTTACAAATTTACCGAAAGATAGCTCATATGAGCCGAGCTAACCTTCGATTGAAATTTGGACTCCACGCACTCCTGTTAGTCAAGCCGGTTAGACAGTAGGTTCTACACAGGCTAGCGCTCACGCTAGAGGAAGAAGCACGGAAAACCATGGAGGATCGGCTGTGATATGGCCGTTTTTCTCGACGCCGTTCCAAAGTACCTCGGCTCACCGTTGAGGGTATGGTTGCCGGCGGTTCTAGCCTCCACAAGGCCTTGTTTCATGTTCCCCGTGCTCCACTGATGCTTTCCGAGCAATTCCCAATCGATTTGGTGCACTGAGGTGCGAGACCGACCTCGCCAAAACCCTAGCGGGTGCTGTCGCCGGTGCGCGCAGGTTTCCGGCCATTGCCGGTGGCCGGCGAGCTCACAGCTGAGTTCAGGAGGTCAAAGAAGGGGGAGGCGGTGAGTTTCAGACCAAGAGGTGGCCGGGAACTCGATTCCAGCGAGTCTCACCGGAGACCGTCGCCGCCGGGTGTTTGGCGCGAGGAGGAAGACGAAGCACTGTGTGTGGGACCCACCTGCAGAAGTTTAAACTTTTCTTCGATTTTCAGTTTTAGTTCAAACTTCAAACCCACATAACTTTGGCTAGAAAACTCCAAATTGAGTGAACCAAATTTTGTTGGATTCAGCTCTCTGAGTACTTTTTTCCAACAAATCAAGTTTCACTTTGTGAAAATCCTTATTTCTCCAGAATTAATTCTTCAAAGTTTAAACTGTTTCGAATTTTAACTGGAGAACCCTTTAGAGGAAAATTCTGAAATTTTGCTAGAATGTTCAACAAAATATCCCTGGGCTACCATAAAAATTTCAGATCCATTTGAGCTCATTTGATCCACCTAATGGTGTGATTAATAAAACTGTTCCAGAGAAAATAGAAAATGTCCAGAAACATTTTCAGAATTTCTCTGGAATTGTTTAGCTCATATCTTTAGCTAGGAACATTCAAGTTAAGTTAGACCAACTCTATTAAAACCCTCTTAAAATCTAGTTTTCAGAAAGGCATGGCTTGCTCCATGAAAATCCTTAGAACACCCTAGGAGCTCCAAATAAAGCCAAGTACATAATTTTTGTGGAGAGCTCAAATGAGCATTGCTGCAAATGAAACTTGGCCAAGTACCTGTTTAGGTTGTATCCAAACCACAGTAAAAACTTCAAAGTCATTGGGTCTGTCTAGCAAGACTTATAACTCTCACAAGTTTAACTTCAATACAAATGCATTTAAATTGATACATATTTGTATTTATCATATGTAATCGCTAAGGTTGAGGAGGAACCCGAAGTCTTAGACTTCGTCACTGCAGAGGAGCAGCTAGCCTATGACCAAGAGCAGCAAGGCAAGCTCCGGTTTGCATTAACCATTTTTACAAATTTTTATTATTTTGAGAACTTATTTTGAGCACCCACTTAATTCATGCATTAGAGTCTTGTTTGAAACCCAAATGCATAGCCAAGAAAACCCTGGGTTGGGATTAGGTTTGTAAACCTCGTTTAGCTACTGCAATGCTAAGACAGTGTAGGATTTAGTACAAGTCGAGTAGTTGGAACTACTCGATCGCGAGAATAGGATAGAGGCACATTGCTCGGATAAAGATAGCAAATGAAACACTTGGCAAAAAGAGTGATACCGAGCGGAGAGTAAGGGCAGCAGGACTTTGGGGCCTGGGTGCCATAGCCCTGCTTGTGTCGATTGAGGGCCGAGCCGTGTGCGGGCCTGTTGAACAAGATAGAACAGTACCGAAGACCTACCGGCTATATGGGAACCAGGAAACCGATGTAACTCGGGTAGCTGGGTGTTGAGGCATAGCTGGTCGTTCAGAGGGTAGGTTGAGAGCTCGGGGTGTAAATCGGCTTGCGGCACTGTGGATGCGCGTGCAGAGACCTCTTGCTCAGGACAATTGGACCGGTTAAACATTTGGCTAACTGGTGAAAGGTGGTTACGTACGACGTCCGTGATGGTTTCTGTAGGCAACATCGAGTACGGGCGTAGGTGATGGGTCATTCGGGTAACCTGCAGGTGTAAATCGATTATAATTGCCGTCCCTCATGGTCAGTGAGTACCACTTGTTCACTGTACCATGACGTACAAAGAACAGACTAGATACATGTTTAAAGTTTGCTGATTTGAAAGGTATACTTTGCTTGTTAATGTCTTGTTGTAGTTTAGAGCTAATTAAAGTTCTTTTCAACTTTGGGCAAAGTACATGAGAGAAATGCATTTCTTGTTTGATTGCGGCTCTCTAATGTGCCTTAGCGTAAGGTTCTCCACAACCTGCTGCAAAAACTTGAAAGTAAGGTTCTAATAATTAGGAGAGTCCTTTGCAACTTATTTTACCCCATGTACCCTAAAACCATTCATGTAGAAGTTTCATGTATAGGAGAGACGGGTCAGACTTGCTGAGCCATCATGCTCACTGCTTGTGTTTGAAGCTTTTGCAGGGGTTTATGAGTAAGGGACTCCCTAGGAAGAGACGGAACCCCAAGAGGGAAACCCCGTTGAGTGGGAGTCGTGCACGCCGCCGTGTTAGTGTGCGTGTGTGCTAGCGGGGACACGTTCACGGGCTGAACTTGAACTCGATGCGTAGTCTACGCCCGTGAGTGTAGACTGAACTTATTTTGTTGTAAAAATGTTCATAAACTGTTTTATGTAATAAAACATTGCTTCTGCTTTGTATGTTTGATGTGCGTTATCCGGTGCTGTGCAACGCAGCACCCCTCAGCGTGATCCGGTGCCGCGTCAATAGCGCATGGAATAAGGATCGTATTACGACAAAAACTTAGGATACGGCGAGGAAACGGTATTAGGGCCACATAAGGACTATAGTAGTATAGTTACTTAAAGTGGCATGACTAACATACTTGTTATAATTCCAAATTTTGATTATGTAATGACGAACCTACATTCAGGTAAGCATGGTAAGGAATGCCACCGAAAGCGGTTCAATTTCGGTTAGCTCCCCTGACGAGGAAAGTGGTTCAGGGATAGGTCTCATAGCTTGGTGTGAGACGTTAATATGAAACTCTTGGACTCTTCATGTTCCTGAGTTCATATGAAATGCTGGTCCCTGGCATGCATTAGGCAAAAAAGTGGAAACCTCATCATGTGGTCAGTAACATGATAGTGTGTTCTTCTGGAAATAACCTAGAAGGACATACGCAGCGCCTGCCATCGACATGGCCTGCAGGGCAGTTGGTGGTATCTGTTGGGTTGATAAAATTTCCAACCGTGACGACCCATTCACGCTCTACTCGGGTTCCCCGTCCTGTGGTGTTAAAACATGATCACGTACCTTGAGACGTGGCTTAACTCAAGGACGGCCGTATGGAAATGATACGGGCATATGTATGTACTTTCAAATATGGACCTGCCTGAAATGAAAACAACCCTTGAGTGCATCACTATTGAGTGTTCTTCTGCAGGTACTAACCATGTACGTATCCCATGCAGTACACGTGTGCGTGAGACCGTCTTAGTGCCACTGATAAAACGGATATGCCGGTATAATCCGGTTAGGATTTTCTTTGGTGAGGCTACGTAGTACCGATATGTTCTTACGGTGCATCGACACCGTACTACACTTAATAATCTCTTCCCTATGAAGAAAGGATCAATGAACTAACTTTAAACTAAAAATGGAGGTTTGAAACAAATATTAGTTACTGAAATATTATTTTGATCTAAGATTCAAATGAGAGAATAACTAGGCTTCAAAGATTTCAAAAACAGAGTGCTCTGTTCTCTGGCAGGAATTTTTGCTGGATTTTGACAGAGCATAACTCTGAGTAGCTATAACCAATTAAGGTGTATGATACAGTTCTGGAAAGATTTTCACGTGCTCAACAATTCCTTTGTAGAACTCCTGAGACAAATCACACGTTAAGTTGTTGAAAAGTCCAGTTGAAGATAAACTGTCCAGAACCAGGACAGCAGCAAAACCTCTCTAGACCTTTCTGTTTTTAAGCCATAACTTCTTGTAGAAAAATCCTTAAGGAGCCTATGATACACCGTTGGAAAGGTTATGAAATGTTTTGTAGTTCAAAGTTTGCTCAGATTCTTATTGTATTTGCATATACAACTGTGATAAAGTAGCCACATACAAAGAAGATGCTGGCAAATTTTATCCAGGAATTCCGTCAACTTTGGAAAATCATAACTTTTGATATAGAAAAGATCTAGGGGCATATGAATAAGAATTGGAAAGATACTGAAGGTTACCAAAACTTTGGTGTTGAACTAAAGTCAAGAATCTGTAGTTAACTTGAATAAATTTTGGAGTTTGTGTGCACTGATCAGGGTAGTCCAGCTGATTAGTTGAGCATACTTAAAATTTGTTTAAACATGAATGTGGTTATGCTTTCATAAAGTTCATGACATGTTCATGTTTTACTTTTCTTTATTTACTGCTGGGATATAATTTTGATTGACTCAAAATTTATTTCGTGCAGTATGGTACGCGCACATTCTCAAATGGAGATTGGAGGTTTGAGTCGAGGTGGGAATGACTCGACTTCATCACAAGAGCCATCGCCAACCGGATTGGCGAAAATTATTGCAAAGATGAATGAAACTCTCCAAGCTCTAGTTCAGCAAGGAATAAATAGAGAAGCTCCACATCACATGCCAACCCCGAGCACTTATCTGGATTTCTTGGCGACACAACCGCCGGTATTCTCCGAAGCGGCTGACCACACTGGTTACGCGTCATTGAGCCCAAGTTTGGGTTGATTCAATGTGATGACTTCTCGAAGACTTTATTTGCCGCTCAGCAGCTTCACGGCTTTGCTGGAGCATGGTGGGCAGAATACCTTGCTAGCCAACCAGAAGGGCATCATGTCACTTGGACGGAGTTCCAGGATGCATTTCGTGCTCGTTTCGTTCCTGTGGGCATAACACGAACAAGTCTGGATGAATTCTGGAATTTAAAACAAGAAGAAAGAAGTTCTATTGAGTATGCAAAGGAATTCAATCGCTTATCTCAATATGTACCAGATTATGTGAAATCACCCGCCATGAAGGGTTATCATTTTTATCGAGGGCTAACTGCTAGGCTGCGATGTGAGTTGGCTCAAGTTAGCCAAATGAATTTTGATGAGTTTTTTAGCTGTTCTATTACTCAGGAATATTATTCCAATCTCTACCTTAAAGAAAAAAGGGAGAGGGACTCATCACAGGATGAATGCAATCATCTGCCTCAGAAGTATCGGTGGGTAATCCGTTCCCCTTCCTGTCTAGAGGTTCCACAAAAGGTGCAGTCGTTCTTTGAGTATGACGACTCTTATACTCCACAGAGGTTTCATTTACCTCCCCCGCAGCAACAAACTATTTCTTGTGCACCCCAGTACCAACAAGGTGCACCAGAAGGTTACTTCCCTCAAGATATTGGATATGATCAGGGTGATTTCTCAGCTGAACCGAGTAGTATCCCACTTCAAATTGACAATGAACACATCATCAATAAAGAAACTGAACCGAGCATCAACATGATGTCTGCGGGTCCAGTTCCAAAGAGTGATCTTGGACAGCAATGAAAAGCCATGTCCAAAGTGGGAACTGTTAATTATGTGTCAGTCGATGATCTGCCTAAAGGAGGTCCAGTTCTTGCGGGCAGGTTCACCTTAAATGACAAGCCAGTTGTCATTCTATTCGACTCTGGTGCCAATCATAACTTCATTAGTAAGGCAACGGTGATCTGGGATCAGATCTCCACAATTATCACAAAAGGTTCTTACCTTATTCATTCGCCAAATGGAGACATATCGACTAATGAAGTTGTTTCTCGAGCACCACTTTGTTTGGGTGGGAAAATTTATCCTACCACCCTCATTATTCTCGAAGATCAAAGAATTGATGCCATATTGGGAATATCATGGTTAACTTTCCATAGGGCTGTTCTGGATATTGAGAACAGGAGTGTTCATTTGGACTCTCCACTTCACGGGCGTCATAAATTGCATCTCGGCAAAGCTGTTTCCAAAGTCCCAGAAGTATGTAATGCCGAAGCTTGCAAGTTAGAAGACATTCCGGTAGTCCGTGAATATCCGGACGTGTTTCCCGAAGATCCTCCAGGCTTACCACCTGAGCGTGAGGTGGAATTCAAAATAGAGTTGATACCGGAAACCACGCCGATCTCTCGGAGAGCATACAAAATGGCTCCGAATGAATTAGCTGAGCTGAAGGAGCAACTCAAAGATCTGATGGAAAAGTGGTTCATTCGTCCAAGTTCATCACCATGGGGTTGCTCGGCTTTATTTGTGAAGAAGAAGGATGAGACGCTAAGGCTATGCATCGATTATTGTCCGTTAAATGCTGTGACAATAAAGAACAAGTATCCACTACCAAGAATTGATATTCTCTTCGATGAGCTAGTGGGTGCTAAAGTCTTCTCCAAGATAGACTTAAGGTCGGGACATCATGAAATCAAGATTCGAGCGGAGGATATCCCGAAAACAGCATTCTCGACAAGATATGGGCTCTATGAGTATGTTGTCATGTCATTTGGGTTGACCAATGCTCCGGCACACTTTATATCTTATGAACTCGGTGTTCATGCCAGAACTGGATCAGTTCATCGTGGTATTCATCGAAGACATCTTGGTCTATTTCAAATCAGAACAGGAACACGCTAAACATTTGCATATTGTGCTCCAACGCTTGAAAGATCACAAGCTCTATGCAAAGTTTAGTAAATGTGAATTCTGGATCAACCAAGTGCCATTTCATGGACATATTATTTCAGCGGAAGGCATCGCTGTTGCTCCAAGCAAGATTGAACAAGTGCTGAAGTGAAAGTCTCCAACATCAGTCCATGAAGTTCATAGCTTCCTAGGTTTGGTGGGATATTATCGGAGGTTCATCTCGGGCTCCTCAAAAATCTCTAAACCTATGACAGAGCTACTGAAAAAGGGCATCAAATATGATTGGAGTAAGCCATGTGAGGAAGCTTTTTAAGTGTTGGTGAAACACCTCACAACAGCCCCGGTTCGAGCTCAACCGGATACAACCAAGCCCTTTGATGTTTATTGTGATGCGTCTGGCATCGGACTTGGTTGTGTACTCATGCAAGAAGGACGCGTGGTCGCATATGGATCACGGCAATTACGGAATCATGAACAACATTATCCAACTCATGATCTCAAGCTTGCTGCCATGGTGCTAGCTTTGAAGATGTGGAGACATTACCTATTGGGAAATTTGGTTCATCTCTACACCGACCACAAAAGCTTGAAGTACATATTCACTCAAAAAGAGTTGAATATGCGACAACGGCGATGGTTGCAGCTGATAAAAGACTATGTGATTGAAATTCATTATCATCCGGGCAAGGCAAATGTGGTTGCCAATGCACTCAGCCGGAAATTTCATATTCATAACCTGACCATTATGCCGATAGAAGAGGAAGAATCGAGTCTCTACTTGGTTCCATATGGAGCTCTACATAATCTGGCTCTCATACCCACATTAAAATAGGAGGTTATGAGAGCTCAAAAGCGAGACAAGGGCGTGTCTCATATTAAAAGCAGGTTGAAGAACGGGGAGATGAAATGTTTCCGTTTAGATGATGAAGATACCTTATGGTTCAAGGACCGGATAGTCATACCCCGTGATATGAGGCTGCAGAAGAAAATTTTGGATGAAGCTCATCTGTCCAAATTTTCCATCCATCCGGGCAGCAATAAAATGTACCAAGACCTCCAGAAGAAATTTTGGTGGACACGTATGAAACGTGAAGTTGCAAAGTACGTTTCAGAATGTGTTATGTGTCGCAGAGTTAAGGCCGACCATGTGAATAAGTAAGGCCTGCTGCAACCACTGCAAATACCGGCATGGAAGTGGAAAGACTTGAGTATGGATTTCATCGTCAGGTTGCCAATGACCTCCCACCACCATGATTCGATTTGGGTAATCGTTGACCGGTTAACAAAATCAGCACGCTTCATCCCGGTGCATACCAGGTACACCTCCAAGCAGTATGCGGAGTTATACATATCACGAATCTTGTGCTTACATGGAGTTCCCCGTACCATTGTGTCCGACAGAGGACCGCTGTTTGTAGCCCGTTTCTAGGAGCAGCTACACGCATCCTTAGGAACCAAATTGATTCGAACCTCCGCGTATCACCCTCAAACTGATGGGCAAACTGAGAGGGTGAATCAAATACTTGAAGATATGCTAAGAGCATGTGTCATCCACCATGGTAAGAGCTGGGATGATCACTTACCGTTGGCGGAGTTCTCGTATAACAACGGTTATCAAACGAGCATAAAAATGGTACCTTATGAAGTTCTCTACGGCCGGAAGTGCCGCACACCCTTGAACTGGTGTCAATCCGGCGAGAGAGTTATTTACGGGATTGATCTTGTAAATGAAGCAGAAGAGCGGGTAAGGCTTATTCAAGCAAATCTTAAAGCCGCTCACTCCAGACAAAAGAGCTATGCGGATAAGAGACGTCGTCCTCTGGAATTTAAAGTTGGAGACCAAGTATATCTCAGCGTATCTCCTATGAAGGGCCTTCACTGATTTGGAGTGAAAGGAAAATTAGCTCCACATTTTATCGGTCCCTTCGTCATCATTGAAAGATGTGGACCCGTGGCATACCGTGTGGAGTTACTGGCAGCTTTAGCCGGAGTTCATAACGTCTTCCACATATCTCAGTTGCGGAAGTGTTTGAAAGTTCCAACGGAGATTCTCACGAAATGCATAGCAGATTTGAAGCTGCACCTTACTTATGTTGAGCATCCAACCCGGATAATTGATGAAAAGACTCACGAGGCCAGAAGCCGGACTCTGCGATTTTTCAAGGTGCTATGAGAAAATTACATGTCCGACGAAGGTACATGGGAAAGCGAGGAGTATTTACAACGCAATCATTCGGAGTTATTAGAGGCTTAATTTTGATAGTCGTCCTCCCCACGTTGTTCTTAATTACGAATCTCGAGACGAGATTCTTTTTAAGGGAGAGGAATGTAAAAGTCCCCATAACGTGTAAATGGAAAACTTGAGCTGTGAATAAAGTTGAGTTTAAATTCAAGACATGGGACATGTTTAAACTTCTCCACATATGATAATACACATGAGAGTTCTTCTTAAACAAGCTTATGGTCACTTATAGGCTCAGACCCTAGGTGGATTAAAACCATATATTTGAAGTCTCATGTGCAATGAAAAGTTTTAAAATCGGATTGTAAACTAAATGTTCAACTCGAAGTTCAAATGAGGGAACTACAATAGGAATTTCAAACTGTTGTGTTCCAAAGCTCAATTGCAGCAGCCAAATTTAAGATCAGATTCCATATTTGAATTCCTTAGGTCCAAATAAGTGGGTATGCAAAGTTTCATGAATTTTTGAAGTGTTTTGCTACTCATGTTTTTCAAAAGGACTCTAAACTACAGTGAATTCAAATACACATTTGAATTTGGATGAAAATTGGCCCAATCCTACAAATGCACTTCAGTTTTGAACTTTCCACAATTAAACTTCAACATTTGCCAAATTGGAGAGATTTTAGAGAGGATAAGGGGACAGTGGGGCCCACTTGTCAGTACACTCAAATATCTGCAAAAATTTGAGTCGGTTCTCTGTTTCTCGGTTCACACACGAACTCGGATCTAACATAACGCAGGCCGACACTGAGACAACCCGGCGACACCTCTCGAGCAGCTTCTGGAGTTTCCCTCGCCCTTGTCAGCTTCTACCGGGGGTGTGCACCTCACAACACCGAGAACACGTTCGAGCTACGCCTCCTCCACACCACAGTGCCGATCCCGAGAGTTTTTGCTGCCGCCGCGCACACACAACCGGTTCTCCGTCGCAAACCTTCATCGCGAGCTTTGACACACAGACAACCGTGGAAGCGGCGTCGCCCACGCTCCCTGAAGCCTGTCAAAGCAAGTTTCGAGTGTGCAGCGGGCTACAATCACCTCGGCAAGCCTTTTCTTCTCTGGTGGACCGACCTTGGTGACTTCATGTCAAACCGAGCCTCTCCGGCATTTCACGCACAACAAAGCCACGGATAAGGTTGGTTAGCACCTCCCCTTGCTGTCAGTCAAGTCTGGGATCATTTCATAGCACAACCTAGCCAGAATTTAGGTTTTCCTCGCGGAGGTTTCTTTGGGTCGCCGGCTCCAAAACGTGAAATTCTCCTCCGAGGCATAGGGGATCCCAATTGTGTTCTGGGGTCATGATCCTTAGCCTCCTACGGACCTCCTCGACCAAACAGAGCACGATTCCATCAACCCTAGCCGAAGAACATCGAGTTCTTCTCCGCCACCGTGAAAAACGTCTCGGGCGCACGGTGACGGCTTAGCTAGCGCCCTCCCCAAGCAAGTTTGTGTACACGTCGATGAGCTACACCTTCCACTGATGCTGTAGCACCAATCCTCTGTGTATTTAGCAAACTAGAACATCGGCGCTACATCGGGGAAGCTCGGTTAAGCCGCCGCACCGTCGCGAGCTCGGTTAGGGCCGACGTCGGTGTGGGGAAACCCTTCCCACGTGTTCAGCATACGAAATTAGGGGCTGTAGGCAAGTTTAAGCACGGGAGATGGACGGACGACCGGGTTCCGATGTACTCCGGCGAGCTCCGGCGGCGGGGTCGCGCGGGAGTCCGGAGGTTGAAGACGATGACGCCAGGCCCGCTGTCAGTGGGAAGGAAACCTGGTGGGATCGTCTGTGGACTCAGATCATATGCGACGGCACGGGAAATGAACCTGTGGCCCCGTGTGCCTTGACTCCAGCGGGTGACACGTGTGCCCTGGACCCACACGCAGGATTTAAATATTTCCTGGTTTATTTGAATCCCCAAATTCAATTCAAACTTTAGAACCTCATAATTTTTGCTAAGAAGCTCCAAATTTAGTGATTCAAATTGGGTTGGATTCAGATTGACAAACTCTATCAAAATATGCAACCCAATTTTCTAAGAAAATCAATATTAAATTCTGGAAAATTCTTTAAAGCTTTTCAGAAAAAGAATTTTAGAGGGAGTTGGTTCATACAAAAATCCTCAAATTTTACCAGAATATTCTTTAGGATGTTAGTGAACTCCTGTAGAAGTTTCAGCTCATTTGGAGTTTATTTAGTTAGGATAGTTCTGATTTCAATTTCTGTGTTGAAATGAATACAGAAGCATTTTCAAAGAATTTCCAAAACTTGGAAATTCAGTTCTGGAAAATTCTTAGCTCCGCAAATCCTAGGAAACTTCATTCATGCTCCCTGAGCTATGTTTGAAATTGTGGTTCACTTGAATTTGCATGAAAGTGCAAATTTATTCATAATTAATTCCTTTTCTCCTAAATGCTTAGGGAATTGTTCTGTGTGATCTACTCATTGAAAAATTCTAAGTTTTGGTCCATATTACTTTCTTGTGACAAGGAACTCACAAGAAAATTTTCAGCTCCATTGGAGCTCTGGATCACCACTGTTCTGTTTAACATACTTAGGTGAGTAAAACACAAGGGATGAAATGCACTTATCACTTGATCATGTTGCTTAACCCAAACCCAAACCACTAGCACCTGTGTCATTTTAAATTCTTAAACAGAGTTCCAGTTTTAAACTTGTCTTTAGAACTTTTTAGCAAAAGCTTTACAATTAAAGGCATATGCATATTCATAACGTGTAGTGATTAAACGTGGAAAAGTGGAGGAGAAGTGAAGCTTGGATGAAGAAGCAAGAAGGGCAGTGATTAAGCTTCAAGTCATCAGCAACTAAATTCATAATTATCTGACTTTAGTCACCTGCAAAACCAAGGCAAGCTCTGGTTTGCATTTAAGATGTTTTATAAAGTCTTTACTTTGTTCACACTTATGGGTTAAAGTTGTATGTGCATTAGGTCAAGTATGTTTTATACTCCACTTGCATAACCAAAATGGACCCTGGAGTTAAGGGTAGAATAGAGTTTCCCTGCTGTAGAATATTTCTGTGCTAAATAGATTAGGACATCTGGTAGAAGTCGAGTAGTTGGAATCTACTCGCGAGCTATAGTTGGGATTACATAGGTATGGTTAGAAAAAGAAAACTAAAGTTTATGTTTATAAAGAGGAGACCGAGCAGGAGGGTTAGGCAGCGACAAGACGAGGTCTTGTTCGTGTAGCTCTGCCTGTGTCGGTTAAGGACCGATGCATGTGCGGCACCCATGAGAAAGTGTTGAGTTGTGTACCGGATGCTTACTGCTCTATGGGACCCAGGAAACCGATGTACCAGGTTAACTGGATTGTAGAGGCATACCACATCGTCTCGTTAGACCTATGAGCCCAAGACGGCGTGACCGGTTCTACAGTCGAGTGTCCTGCGAAAGGTTGCCACATATGACGTAATGAAGGACGCCAGATTTGGATCTTCAGAGGCGAGCGTATGTGTCCAGTTATCCGGGCAGTGTTTGATTCGAATCACCGTCCCTCACGGTTATGAGTACTTCTTGCTCACTATGTTGTGACGTAGTAATCAAGTTCTGTGAGAACAGTTTGCAAAGTTTTAATTGCTGCTATGTTAATTGGAATTGCATGAAAACCATGTCTGAAGTAGAGGTAGAGCGAATTAAAGTTAATTTCCACCTTGGGACAAGTAACATTGGAATGAAGCATTTCTTGTTTGATTGTGTAGTTCCAATGTTGCTGGGCGCAAGGGCACTACTGTGATGGCTAAAATCTGAAAGTCAAGGATGAACTTGTAGGCGAGTCCTTTTGCAAATTACATGTTTAGGTCTTAAGTTACTTTCATGTAGAGTTGCATGCTTTAGGAGAGACGGTTAAGTCTTGCTGAGCCTTCATGCTCACTCTTGCTATATGAGTGGTTTTGCAGGTTAACTTCGACACTTATAAAGAAGGTTGTCCGGTGAGACTCGGAGACTCCTGAGTCATGTTACACATGGAGAACCTAGCCGATGCAATGTCTTCGTGTTGCTAGCGAGAGGAGTCCGCGGGCTGGACCTCTTCTCGAGTGCTCCTTAGTTATTTGACGTGAGCTGTTTATAGACTTCCACTGTAGCTAATTTATGTAAATTATTTACAAAGAACATTTGTAAGCTTCCGCTTTTGATTTATGTAATACAGTTTTCCTTATATGTGTGCTATTGGGTGCCACATAACACGGCACCACCCAATGCGATTCCTGGGCGAGCGGCATGGCCCCGTGACACGGGTTGGGTCCCTCTCACGTCCTAGCCCCTGCCTAGTCTCATTTCTTACTAAAGTGATCTCACATCTCGAACCATTCTCGTATTTGGTGAATCCTATACTCGCGAGTAGATTCCAACTACTCTACTTGTACCGAAGTCTATAAACATTAAGCAAAGCATGATCTACTCGAGGACTTACACACTACCCTGAATCTCTTTGGAATAATCTGGTTATGCAATTGGAGTTTCATCCATCCTAAACTTAATGCACATACATACCTCAAACTAAGTGAGTATAAAGAGAAATTTGAATAAACTTGTTAAATGCAAACCGGGGCTTGCCTTGTTGCTGCTGGTCAGGGGTTAGTGTCTCCTACGGAGGTATGAAGTCCACTATCTCCGGAGTTTCCTCGCGTTCAGCGACTACACGTAATCAAATCAACGATATGTGTCAAATTAAATGCAAATGTGTTGAATTTAGCATATAAAGACCATAACTCTAGCTAGACATCCCTTTGGGCTCTAAAATTTTTACTGTGGCTTGGTAAGAACCTAACAGAGACTTGGCCAAATTTCATTTGAAAGAAAGCTCATTTGAGCCCTACACAAATAAAGGTCTAAATGGCCATTACTAGAGCTTCCAAGGATTACCAGGGATTTTCATGATCAAACCATTACTTTCTGGAAACTAGAGTTTGAGATGGTTCTAATGGAGTTAGTGTCATGTGATTTGAAGAATCCTAAAGAATGTTATGCCCTAATCAACATTTGAGAAAATTCTGAAAAGTGTTTCTGTACATTTTTCTATTTTCTCAGGGCAGTTTACTTAGTCACACCATTAGGGGGAATAAATTAACTTGTATGGATCTTAAATTTTCACGTGACTCGAGGATTTTCAAATGAACCTCCTGACCAAATTTCAGAATTTTCCATAAAGGAAAACTACAGATAAAATTCCCAACAGTTTAAAGTTTGGAGATTTAATTCTAGTAAAAGAATGGATTTCATGTAATGAAACTTGTTTTGCTGGAAAGTACTCGGGGAGATGAATCCAACAAAATTTGGTTCACCCCATTTGGACAATCCTAGCAAAAGTTATGAGCTTCTAAAGATTGAGGAAAAACTAGAATTCAAATAATCCGAGAAATGTTCAAATTCTGACAGCTGGGTCCTGGGGTGACGTGGCGCCACCCGAGAGCAGGCACAAAGGGCCACAGAGATTTTCTCCCGCAGCCACAATTTGATCCGGTGCCGCAGAGAATCCTATTTCCTCGAAACAGAGGCTGACGTGTGGGCCAGCCCCATCATCATCTTCCTCTCGCCTCCCACGCCGGCTTGCCGCCGACCTCGCCTGAGACCTCGCCGGGAGGGGTTCCGGTGCACAAAACTGCACCAAACTCGCCGCCTCTACGTACTTTCGTGCGGTGAATATGCTGCCGGCCTTCACTCAGATCGAGGATGGCCGGGACCCTAGGTGCGACGAGCAGCGGCTTGGGTGGCACTTCGGCGACGTCGCTAGGACTCAGTGATGCACCAAAAGCTTAGCCGTTTCCTCGTACAGCACCACGGCACCGAGAGGAACACGGAACTACAGGCTGATCGTGCTGAATCTTGCCGGAAATATGACATCGCCGTTGAGCTAGGTCAAATGGCGGCGGAATTTGGAAAACTCAAAGAACAGTGTGTTTGCTCGATGGTTTTCGATAGTTTTTGCTCCCCTGAACTTGCACAGAGGTCTAGGAGGTATAGCCTATGGTTTTGCCAATTAATTTACTGTGTGGCATGAATTTTTGATTATAGCAACCTCGGTTCATATCGCATGCCGGTGGAAAAATGGTAAAATTCCACCGAGACACACGATGGCATGCTGCCGGTGTTGTGAGGCTGATAGAAGAGTTCTAGGTGAACCTTTTGGCGTGCAAAACTCGGCGGAAGAATGATCATAGCGGCCAGACGACGAGTTCTTGTGGCGGCGGTTTTACACGGCGCCGGAGGGAAAGGTTGAGCTCGTGGTCGGGGTCCCCGTTGGTGTGGCGTTCGTTTATTGCTTCGGCCAGTTCGAGGGGGTTTCGGCGAAGCTCTGAGTGAGCTCAGCTCAGCATGCAATCCACGGAGACGTCTGGGCGCCGGAGACCCGAAGGTTTTTGAGCGTGCAGCCGTGTTTTCGTCGAGGAGCACGGGAAACTGGAGGAGCAGCAGCGGAGATTTGGTTTGTGTGGCGAAAAGATCGTCGTTTGAGCCGATAACGGCGAAGAAAACGTGACCTGGGCTGCTCGGGAGGTGGCAGCGGCGTTCGCCTCGGTGGCACGCTGTGCTCGGCCAGCTCGGTGAGAAACAGAGGATTTCGGTGTGAGTTTAGTCATCTCACTGACATGTGAACCCATTAAATTGTAGACTTAGCCACAAAGTCATGAGATGAATTTGAATTCATCAAATTGGAGTTGGTTTGGCTAAATTTGATTCACAATTGAATTTGAAATTCAGTTTTAAATTAATTTAAATGTAGCTCCCAACATGATAAACTACAATGGGGATGAAAATTGGTGGACTAACTCAAAAATGTGCTGAGTTTGAATATGAAGTCATCTTTTGAATCCAAGTGATGGAAGTAGCTGAAATTTGAATTTGCATTCAAATTTGTCCTTTTTTCTAATTTGATCCAAAAATGCCTCAAAAAGGGTTGGATTGGCATGAAACTTGGCATGAGCATTCCTAAGAATGCCTAGGGCCTAATTTTGAGCTCAGCCCCTCATGTTTACATGTGGTAGACCCTATTTTTGGGATTTGTGAATTTTTCCTCTAATCATCTACTGATGGTGGTTACTTGCTCTTCACATGTGTTTGTGAGCTATCCACAAAATGAGCTGGTTTGTGGTGATGTGATGAACACTTTAGCAAGTAAAATCTTAGGTTTTTACAATTTTGTTGCTGCCGGGGTGAATAGAAAACTTTGACAAGTGAGCCTCATCAAAAATTTCTTTCGTAGTTCCGGGTTACGGAGTACGACGATTCTGTCCTTGAACCACAGAACCCCATCTCCATCTTTATGAAAACATTTCAGCTCTCCCATGTCGACTCATCTGCGTAAATGGGACATACCCTTGTCCTGTTTCTGGGCTGCCGCAATTTCTTCACAGATGGTGGGAATGAGAGCCAAATTGTAGAGAGCTCCATACAGAACCAAATACAGGTTTGGTTCATCCTCTTCCCACGGTGTGATGGTCAGATTATTAACCTATGACTTGCGACTCAGTGCATCGGCCACCATGTTGGCTTTCCAGGGATGATAATGGATCTCAATTTCGTAA
Organism: Neostapfia colusana; assembly: GCA_030760725.1. Lineage (NCBI taxonomy): Eukaryota > Viridiplantae > Streptophyta > Magnoliopsida > Poales > Poaceae > Neostapfia > Neostapfia colusana. Next base: position 29,005,314 of record JASWHV010000011.1, read on the forward strand.
TCCTTTATCAGTTCTAATCATCTCCGCTGCCTCATTTTCAACTCCTTCTGAGTGAATATATATTTTAGGCTTTCCAAGCAAATAATGCCTCCACATCTTGAGGGCGAGTACCACAGCAGCGAGGTTTAAGTCATGAGTTGGATAATTTTGCTCATGATTCCGGAGCTGACGTGATCCACATGCGACCACCCTTCTGTCTTGCATCAGCACACATCCGAGTCCGATACCGGATGCATCGCAATAAACATCGAATGATTTTGTGGTATTCAGCTGCGCTAAAACTGGTACTGATGTGAGGTGCTTCATCAAAGCTTTAAAAGACGCTTTACATGCAAGACTCCAGATATATTTGGAAGTCTTTTTCAGCAGCTTGGTCATTGGCTTTGCAATTTGTGAGAAGTTCGGGATGAACCTCCGATAATACGCCGCAAGTCTGAGGAAACTCCAAACCTCGTAAACAGACCTCGGGGATTTCCAATTCAGCACTTGTACAATCTTACTCGGATCTACAGTGAATCCCTCCAATTAGATTATATGCCAGAGATAGGGTACTTGAGAAATCCAGAATTCACATTTGCTGCATTTCGTGTATAGTTTGTGATCTCACAGCCGTTGCTAGACTATATGAAAGTGATTTGCATGCTCTTCTTCCAACTTGGAGTAGACTAGAATGTCGTCGATGAAGACCATGACAAATTTGTCCATCTCCGGCATGAACACCGAGTTCATCAAATACATGAAGTTGGCTGGAGCGTTGGTGTGGCCGAAAGAGATGGCAAGTACTTATATAGTCCGTACCTCATCGAAAAAGTCATCTTCAGTATATCCTCTGTTAGGATTTTGATTTGATGGTAACCTGACCTCAAATTTATCTTGGAAAAGATTGTTGCCCGTACCAGCTGATCAAACAACATGTCCATACGGGGCAGTGGGTACTTGTTCTAGATCGTGATGGAATTTAGTGGACGATAGTCCACACAAAGCCGCAACGTCTCATCTTTACTCTTAACAAACAATGCCAAACATCCCCATGGCTAGGAGCTTGGCCTAATGAAGCCTTTTTCAGCAGGTCCGTCAACTGCTCTTTCAATTCAGCCAATTCCTTCGGTGCCATCTTGTACGGCCTTCGGATATCGGCATGGTTCCGGGGCAAGTTCTATCTTAAACTCCACCTCCAGGTCGGGCGGCATACCCTGTAGATCATTCGGGAATACATCGAGAAACTCTTGGACCACTAGAATGTCTTCCAGGCTGCTGGTTGTATCGTGATAAACTGCTGGAAGTTTTATTTCTGGACTGTCCAGAAATAGAGAATGAGATTCGTGGACCGACGAGCTTAAGTTCACGATACGAGAGACGACATCCAAAACAGCGCCATGGCGAGTTAACCATGACATTCCTAAGATGATGTCAACCTTTTTTCCCTCTAAGACAATGAGAGGTGTGGGGTATAATTTCCCCCTAAACATAATGGTGCTTTAGGAACAATTACACTTGCTGAAATTTTTCCACCGGGTGAACAAATCAAGAAAGGATTTTTGGTGGGTATTATTTGTACATCACGTTTGACAACATATGTATGGCTAATGAAATTGTGAGTGGCACCCAAATCGAATAAGATTATGACGGGGTGGTGGTGTGTGTTGCCGGGCTTGGGGTTTGCACGTCGTGCATTGTTGTTTCGGGGCTGGTTCCTCCCCTGGAATGGTGGTGCTGCTTTGTTGCCTTGCTGCTTCTTGGAACAATCTTTTGAGAAATGCCCCTGGCGACCGCACGTGAAGCATGCGTATGGTGGCTGTCCGCTACCACCTTGTGGATGAAAGCCAGGCATTTGTTGCTGTGGAATGAACGCAGGCGGCATCACCCTTTGCTGCTGGTGGTGCTGGTCTGAATGCCGGCTGCGGATATGGCCGATTGCAGAACTGCATCGGTTGGCATGGTGGTTGCCATCGCTGTCCAGACTGTTGGTGATATGCCCAAGAGGCAATCATAACAATTCGAATAAAGGCCTGATGGATATTTGATCCATATGAAATTAGGGTACTCATGGGCCTGTGACCTAAAAGCCCATTAGCGCGCCTATAAATATAAGAGGTAGGGTTAGGGATAGAGGACTCCACCAGATAGCAGTCCCAGCCGCCGCCCCTCACAGGTCAGCCGCCGAAACCCCTGCCGCGCGCACGGTGCTAGCACACCGACGCACGGCGTTCCTCCCTGTGCGTGTGGACTCTGTGGAGGCGCTGCTGTTACTGCTGTGCTGATCGGCTACGACGCGCATCTACGATCCGCTGCGCTGCGCATCTAGTGGTAATGATCCATGACCTTCTTACTCGCATGTTTCCTGGGTGATACGGTCGAATTGCTAAAGTAGCGCATCCCTATTTCCCTACAGTGGTATCAGAGGCGACTTGCGTAGTTTTTGGTCTGGATCTTAGATGCGATCTACTGCAGACAAATTCATATGATGAATTTTTATAGTTCGGCTTTTGGGGTTTGGAATTGGTTAGAGTAGATTGCCATCATATGACTAAAGGATTAGTTCGTCCTCCTTCTCTGCTGTGTGCGCAACCTGTCCCTACCGGCTGGAATCACCATCAAGACTAATAGTGTACATAGCTAACAGATTGAGCCAACGGATCACGGTCATGTGTCGCGATCTTCTCGTGGATAACCAGTCACAATGAAAATTGAGGCATTCTGAATGGCTCAGATTCGGGTTGATCTGATCAATTCGATGAGATTTTCATAGTGATATCATTAAGTTGTTTCGCGATAGACATCGTTCTACGCTTAACTTGTTTTTGCAGGGAATGATGTGAACGGTATGGCCTAAATATGATGTGATTATCTGTGTGTAAAATTCGTGCAGCCTGCGTGTTGCAAATTTAACACAACCGGGTTGAGGTTGTCACATATTTGTATAACGACCTGCGTGTCGCCCTGTGAGCCTGATCTCTCATGTAATTTATTTGATAGCTATTAGATATATTAGCGTCTTTTATATTCATTGAGAAACCTCAAGCATGATGGCGATGGTGATCACCATAAGAAGGGAGACATGGCGGTTTAGATCATGATGGAACCATGGTGATGGAGACCACTATGATCATAAAGGCCATACTATTCACATATATGATATGATCGTATGACTGTGATGTTTTACTATTCTTTTCATGCTTTTCATATGGTGGATGTTTTGTCATGATAGAATAGCTTCCCTCGAAAAAGTTGAGTATTTGATGCCATTTACCCATAGCTGCACCTATGTTGTTTTGATCGTTGTATGGTAGGTTTGCCAAAGCAAAATACCGTCATCTATCATAATAAATAGGGTGAATGTTGGACATTCACATGCATACTATTGGTTTACTCAACAAAGCTATCAAAACGGTTTTGGGCTTTATGGCATAGTGTTGGGAGCCGGGGCATTGGATGTCACCCAACAAACAAGAATCATATAGAGATATTATTAACAATGGTTGTTTACCTATGTCACTAATTTTCTAGCAGTGAAGCCAAAGCTCACTAGGAATTAGTGAATATGGATCTTGGACCACTATATGTTGTTAGAGGGAGGACGATGCTCATATAGTGGTGGTGTCTTTTAATAAACTGTTAATAAAAGATTGGTACATAACATAGTGATAAAACCTTGCATATTTATTTTCTATTGTAGATCATGTCTGCTAGTAACAATTCCGGTTTCAATTTGCGATCTGTGCTCGAGAAAGAAAAGCTCAATGGAGCTAACTTTATTGATTGGTATCGCAACCTGAGAATTGTTCTCAGGCAAGAGAAAATTGAGTATGTTCTTGAGCAACCATACCCCAATGACCTCCCCGATGATGCAAATGCCGCAACTCGCAGGACTTATGAGAAGCACCGCGATGATGCGCTTAATGCAAGCTGCCTCATGCTTGCCACAATGTCTCATGATCTACAGAAACAATATGAGAATGCAGATGCTTATCTATGATTCAGGGACTACGTGGAATGTTTGAGAACCAAGCAAGGGCTGAGAGGTACAACATCTCAAAGTCCTTGTTCTCATGCAAGTTGGCAGAAGGTAGCCCGGTCAGTCCCCATGTAATCAAGATGATTGGTTACATTGAGACTTTGGACAAACTCGGTTCTGAACTCAAGGATGACCTGGCTATTGACGTTATTCTCCAGTCACTCCCACCGAGCTATGAGCCATTTATATTGAATTATCAAATGAATGGCATGGAGAAAACGTTGGCTGAATTGCATGGGATGCTTAAAACAGCCTTGGAAAGCATTAAGAAAAACACCACTCATGTGATGATGGTTCAAAAGGAGAATAAAAAGAGGAAGCGTGTGATGCATCCGAAAGGCAAGGGAAAGGTTCCCAATGAGTCTTCAAGCTCAAAGCCAAAGGGCAAATCAGGCCCTTCTCCTAATGATGAATGCTTCCACTGTCATGCTAAGGGGCATTGGTCTAGGAACTGCAAGAAGTACTTGGAGGATAAGAAGAAGAAAGGGAGTGAGACTTCCACTTCAGGTATAAATGTTATAGAAATCAATATTGCTACATCTTCTAGTGAATCATGGGTATTTGATACCGGATCAATGATTCACACTTGCAAATCGTTGCAGGGTCTAAGTGAGACTAGAAGATTTGCAAAAGGCGAGTTGGATGTTCGGGTCGGCAATGGAGCAAAGGTTGCTGTCATAGCTGTCGGAACTTATCACTTGTCACTACCCTCAGGATTAGTTTTGGAATTAAATAATTGTTATTGCATTCCTTCTTTGAGCAAGAACATTATATCTTCTTCATGTTTGGAAGAAGTTAATGGTTATGAGATTATAATAAAGAACAAATGTTGTTCTATTTATTATAATAATATTTTATATGCTCAATGTCCATTAGTGAATGGATTATATGTTCTTGATCTTGAGGATAAAATAGTCTATAACATTAATACAAAAAGGGCTCGACAAAATGATCTAAATCCCACTTTTATTTGGCATTGTCGCTTAGGTCATATAAATGAGAAACGCATTGAGAAACTCCATAAAGATGGTTTGTTAAGTTCATTTGATTTTGAATCACTTGACACATGCGAGTCTTGTTTGCTTGGGAAGATGACCAAAGCACCCTTCACTGGTCAAAGTGAGAGGGCAAGTGACTTGTTGGGACTAATACATACTGATGTATGTGGACCAATGAGTTCGGTAGCTAGAGGTGGTTTTCAGTATTTCATTACTTTTACCGATGACTTTAGTAGATATGGATATGTCTATCTAATGAGGCACAAGTCTGAATCTTTTGAAAAGTTCAAAGAATTTCAGAATGAAGTACAAAATCAGTTGGGTAAGACAATTAAACTTCTACGATCTGATCGTGGGGGTGAATATTTGAGCCATGAATTTTATGATCATTTAAAACAATGTGGAATTGTTCCACAGTTGACTCCATCTGGAACGCCCCAATGGGATGGGGTGTCTGAGCGGAGGAACCGAACCTTGTTAGACATGGTTAGGTCGATGATGAGCCAGACTGATCTTCCACTATCCTTTTGGGTTATGCTCTTAAAACTGCTGCGTTTACACTAAATAGAGTCCCAACTAAGTATGTTGAGAAGACACCATATGAGATGTGGACTGGGAAACGTCCCGGATTGTCTTTTCTCAAAGTTTGGGGATGTGATGCTTATGTCAAACGTTTGACGTCAGACAAACTTACTCCCAAATCAGACAAATGCTTCTTTGTGGGATATCCTAGGGAAACCAAAGGATATTATTTTTATAATAAAATGGAGGGTAAAGTGTTTACTGGTCGCAATGGTGTCTTCTTGGAGAAAGAGTTTCTCTCAAAATGAGTTAGTGGGAGCAAGGTGCATCTTGAAGAAATTCAAGAAATATCTGAAAATGTTTCGGCACCCTCTAATCCCATACAGGATGTACAAGATGTTGTACAACCACTTCATGAAACACCAACCCCACGAAGGTCTACAAGAGTACGTCGTGCAACTCAAAAGTTGACACTCCTAACCACAGAACCATAGGACATGGTATTGTTGGACAATAATGAGCCTGTGACCTACAATGAAGCAACAATGGGACCCGACTCTGAGAAATGGCTTGGAGCCATGGAATCCGAAATAGAATCCATGCATGAGAATCAAGTTTGGAACTTGGTTGATCCAATCGATGGTGTGAGACCGATCGATTGCAAATGGATTTTCAAGAAAAAGACTGATATGGATGGAAAAGTTCACATCTATAAAGCACGATTGGTGGCGAAAGGTTTCAAACAAATTCAAGGTGTTGATTATGATGAAACATTTTCACCCGTCGCTATGCTAAAGTCTGTTCGGATTCTCCTAGCAATTGCTGCATATTTTGATTATGAAATATGGCAGATGGATGTCAAAACAACCTTTCTTAATGGGAGTCTGACTGAGGATGTGTACATGACACAACCTGAGGGTTTTGTCGATCCTAAAAATGCTAGAAAAATATGCAAACTTCAAAAGTCCATCTATGGATTGAAGCAAGCATCTCGGAGTTGGAATCTACGTTTTGATGAAGTGGTCAAAGGGTTTGGTTTCATCAAGAACGTAGAAGAACCTTGTATTTACAAGAAGGTTAGTGGGAGCGCACTTATATTTCTGGTCCTATATGTAGATGACATATTGTTGATCGGAAATGACATTCCAGTACTAGATGTTGTTAAATCCTCATTAAGGAAAAGTTTCTCAATGAAGGATTTAGGAGAGGCAGCATACATTTTGGGCATAAAGATCTATAGAGATAGATCTAAAAGGTTAATTGGATTAAGCCAAGACACATATATTGACAAGATATTGAATCGGTTCAATATGCAAGATTCTAAGAAAGGTTTCTTGCCAATGTCACATGGCATCACTCTAAGCAAAAGTCAGTGTCCTTCGACGCCTGATGAGCAAAAGAGGATGAGAGCGATTCCTTATGCTTCGGCTATTGGATTTATCATGTATGCCATGTTGTGTACACGCCCAGATGTATCCTATGCTCCAAGTGTTACGAGCAGGTATCAATCAGATTATGGTGAGGCTCATTGGACAGTTTTCAAAAACATTCTTAAGTACTTGAGAAGAACTAAGAAAGTATTCCTAGTGTTTGGAGGTGAAGAAGAGCTCGTTGTAAGAGGTTACACCGATGCTAGCTTCCAAACAGACAAGGATGACTCTAGATCGCAATCCGGTTTTGTGTTCTGCCTCAATGGAGGGGCAGTGAGCTGGAAAAGTTCCAAGCAAGACACAGTAGCAGATTCAACGACGGAGGCGGAGTATATTGCAGCTTCTGAAGCTGCAAAGGAAGCTGTTTGGATCAGAAAATTTGTTTCTGAGTTGGGTGTTGTTCCTAGTGCGTCCGGACCTGTGGATCTCTATTGCGATAATAATGGAGCCATTGCACAGGCAAAGGAGCCTAGATCATACAAAAGATCCAAACATATACTACGACGCTATCATCTGATTCGAGAGATTATCGACCGAGGTGATGTGAATATATGCAAGGTGCATACGGATTTGAATATGGCAGATCCGTTGACAAAGCCCCTTCCACAATCAAAGCATGAGACGCACACGAGATCTATGGGTACTAGATACTTACATCAGTGATCCTAGTGTGTAGTGGGAGACATGTGTCATAGCTATGTTTATGTACTATTTGAGTAACTATTATTCACATTGATCATCAAGTATATGACTTGTTTGTGAGACTCTTTGTTAATTATAATGTTACTCAAAAAGATCCCTAGTCTACATCGTTATATGAGATAATGATAGTACGCAGACTAGCACATGTATTAATTGATGATCACGTTTCACGGATCATAGATATGGATATATCAAATTAATAATGTGAACACATGTTAGTGAACATGGTGTTGGATAGACCCATTCAGAGACACTGTTGGGATTGTTATTTACATATGTGCCATCAGTTGGTCTTGAGTGATACACCTGCTAGATTCTTTGACCTGAGATCGCTATTGTTTCTCACTATGTGTAGTTGTGCACTTTGAAACTATCAAACGCTACTCCGTAACTGGGTGGTCATAAAAATAGTCTTCAGGTGCATGATGAAGCATGGAATGAGATGTGTGCGGATCAAGATGGGATTTGCCCCTCCTAAATAACAGGAGAGATATCTCTGGGCCCCTCGAGATAGTTGGATTGAAAGTGCATGGCCATGCCAAAATGATTAAAGAGTTAATCATTATGACTAAAAGTTAGTCATAGATTGAATCCACTATTTGATCGAGTGAATGGTCGAGCTATCACAAGGATGGCACGTATCTCGCCTTGAGCTTGACTGGCATCGTGTGGCAAAGGAATTAGCATGTGAATGTATCTAGGTTCAGCCGATATGATCTTTATGTACATTCGGGAGTCAGTATGTCCTGCTAGGTACCTCTACTGACTTGTGTTTAAAAACGGTTTTCATTCATAACCGACGGTACATGAACCTAACGGGTCACACACTTAAGCGGATGGAATATTGAAAAACTTGGCTATATGATTGTCTCTAGTGCAAGTGGGAGATTGTTGGTGATATGCCCAAGAGGCAATCTGTAAAAGCCCAAGAAAAGAGACTTGCAAAAACTTTTCTTCACCTCACAACACCACAGTTTTATTGTGGACACCATAGGAAATGTTGTGAAGAGCAAGTAACCTCCATCAAAAGAATGATTAGAGGGGAAAGCCTTCACTTTCACAATGTAGGGTTTCTACACATGAACATGAGAGGTTGAGCTCACCCCTAGAATTTAAAAAGTCTTGGGAAGGTTCAGTCCAAAGCTCATGCAAATTCAACACTTTTTGAGGCACTTTTGGGTTATTTCAAAAAGAGGCCAATTTGAATGTAAATTCAAATTGCAGCAACTTTCATCACCCAAATCCAAAAGTTAGCTCCATATCTATACTCAGCACATTTTTCTGAGTAAACCCACCAATTTTCATCCCCATTGGAGCTCATCTTGTCAAGAGCTAAATTTGCAAGAATTCAAAACTGAATTTGAATTTCTGTTTAAATATGAAGCAAATTTAACCAAACAAAGTTTGAATTTGAGAATTCAAATTCAAACAAAGACTTGGGAGCTAAGTCTCACATTAAATTGTGAGTAGCTGGTGGGATAATTAACAAAAACAGAAAAGAAATATTAGGGGAAAAGGAGAAAGGGGGAGGCCCACAGGTCAGTGGCACACAGGAGGGGCAGTCGGTTGCTGCAGCCGACCCCGACTTCGCGCGCAAGCCAGGGAACGGCGGCGAGCCACCGAGGCAGCGATCGGCCACCTCACGGTGCCAAACCGCGGCTTAAAGGCCAGCGCACAGCCCACGCTGCCTTCCTCCTGCTTTCCAAACGAGAACCCCCCCCCCCCTACCGAGCTCTTTCCTCGTTTCCGCGCGAGCACAGAAATGCCGCCCTCTCTGATCGCCGGTGTCCGGCCAGCACAGGCGCGCTCGTGCCCGACGAGCCACTCAAGAAAGGACCGCCTTAAGGTGCTGATTCTTCTAGTCCCTACCGTTCTTCATTTCATGGGCTGTCGAGGGAGTATTTCGCCGGGAAAGCTTCGGGTGTCTTGAGACCGAGCTCCCAAAAAATCCCAAAATTCGTGGGGGTTAGCTCATCACCGGGCAAACCGAGTCATGCACACGCTCTATACACGGCCACGACCACCTAGGATCGAAAACCAGTAAAAACCGTGGGCTATGTTGACGGTTCTTTGAAGTTTTCTGAAGTACAGACGATATCCGGCCTAGGTCGCCGGTGAGGTCGTAGTTACCGCCATTTTCACGGGGATCGGTGTCCATGTCCGTGACCAGAAGGTGTCAGCGGAGCTCCCCGAGCAAACCGCATCGAAAAAGGTGCGTGGGATGCTGAGTTGGACGTCGCCGGTGAGCTCCTGGCCGCTGTTGCCGTCGGGAGCACTGTTCCGGTGGTTGTCAAGTTCTGGGGAGGGCACCACCGTGTTCCTCAGGCCGAGATAGGCACTGGCGGCGAGATTCAGCAAGCTCCGAGGACCGGAACCCGTCTCCGGCGAGAGCTCCGGCGAGCTTGGCGGCGGGGTCGCGCGGGTGGCCGGAGGAGGATGAAGGGGTAGGCCCCACGCATCAGCGGCTGGAAATAAAAGGGTGGGATTCTCTATGGTCCGGGATCCAGTGCGGCCGCACGGGAAGGAGTCTGTGGCCCCGTGTGGCTCGGATCCAGCGGTCGACACGTGTACGTGGACCCACCCGCAGGATTTAAACATTTCTGGAATTTCCAGTTTTAGTGCAAACTTTAGAACCCCATAACTTTTGCTAGGAAGCTCCAAATTTAGTGATTCAAATTGGGTTGGATTCATCTTGCCTAGCTCTGTCCAGATATACAACCCAATTTGTATGAAACCCATTAATTAATTCTGGAAAATTCTTTAAAACTTTTCAGAAAATGAATTTTAGGGGGAGTTTGGTTCATCCAAAAATCCCCAAATTTTGCCAGAATGTTATGTAGGACATTAGTAAACCCCTGTAAAAGTTTCAGACCATTTGGAGTTGATTTGGTCAGAGCAATTCAAATTGGAAGGTGCTGTGTTCATTTGAATACAGAAACATTTTCAGAGAATTTCCAAAACTTGGAAATTCAATTCTGGGCAAACCTTGACTCCAAAAATGCTAGGAAAATTCATGCAAACTCTATGAGCTATAATTGAAATTGTAGTTCATTAAGTTGAGCATGAACAGGGGTATTACCTCAGAATAAATTCTTCCTTGCTGATTTGCCAAGAGAATTATTCTGAGCAAACCACTCCATGAAAAGTGCTAATGTTTGGTCCAGAGAGTTTTCTTGTGACAAGGAATTCACACAAAAATTCTCAGCTCCATTGGAGCTCTAGATCACCCCTGTCCTGTTTAACCACTTAAGGGAATTAATATGGAAAAGGGGGAAAACCACTTAGCATTTAACCATGTGATTAAGTTCAAGCCAAACCACCAACACCAGTTCATCTTTAAATTCTTAAACAAATTTCCAGGTGTTAGAGGCTGGTTATTAGAACTAATAGTAGAAGTCTTACTCTAAAACTCACATTTGCATCTAAATTAACATGTAGTATTTCATTAACGTGTAGCCGTTGAAGAAGAGACTCCGGAAGTGCTGGACTTCCTCCTTCCGGACGAAGAACTAACTCCTGACCAGCAGCAACAAGGCAAGCCCCGGTTTGCATTAACCTTTTTATAAGTCTTCTTTTGTTTACATGAGTCATGTGAAGTATGATTGTGCATTAGGTGTAGGATGAATGAAACCCCACTTGCATAACCAAAGGTTCCTAAAAGAGTGAGGGTAGTGTCAAGGACCTCGAGTAGACAGGCTATGCTTAATGAGTCATAGAACTTCGGTACAAGTCGAGTAGTTGGAATCTACTCGCGAGATAGGCATTGGGACACACGGGTTCGGTTGAGTGACGCGATATCACTTTAGTAATGAAAATGAGACTAGGCAGTGGCTAGGGCGCAGCAAGAGGGAGTCTTGTGTGCGCATCCCTGCCCGTGTCGATTGAGGACCGATCCGTGTGCGGCCCTGCTGAACAAGTATTGAACGTACCGAAGGCATATCGGATATATGGGCCCCGATAAACCGATGTAGCCTAAACCTCCGGGCGTCGAGGCATAGCACACCGATTTATAGGTGTAGGTTGAGGGCAGCAAGGTGGAAATCTGCCAACGGGCATAGAGAGATGCTCCGTGTGGGGAACCTCCTGCTCGTTTCGGTGCGACCGGTTTGACGTTTGGGCTGTTGGGTGAAAGGTTGTCCCGTACGACATCGAGTGAGTGTGCTGTGCAGCTCCACGGGTGGGCGTACGTGACGTGCTCTTTGGGTTTTCCCTGCAGGTGTATATCGAGTCGATTCACCGTCCCTCGCGGTGACGAGTACCGCTTGTTCACTGCGTCGTAACATAGATTAATGGATGAAACATGTTGATTCAATATTGCTGGTTGATTTAATTGTATTGCTACATGTGTGCCACCAAATACTGCTTACTAAAGTTCAGATTTCATGAACTGTTAACTTGTTGCTAAAAGATGAACTAAGGATGAACTTGTAGGCGTGTCCTTTTGCTGAATTGTTACTATCCTATGTCCATTGTACCCCTCATGTAGAGTTTCATGCTTACGTAAGTCGGTTAAGCCTTGCTGAGCCTTTGTGCTCACGCTTGCTGCTTAAGTGTTTTTCAGGTGAGGAGCCACCCACGGACTCGGAGTACGAGTCCACCGGCGAGGGTTACCCTCCGTCGGGGACCACGGCTGAGTGGGAGCCGTACACGCCGCGCTGAGCTGAGGAGTGCAGCTAGTGTGGGTTGTCCTAGGGCTGGACAACCACTTTTGCTAGATAGGCGGGCGTGAGTTGTATAGTGTAGACTTCCGCTGTGTAATATAACAATAGTTGTAACTGAAGTTTGTACTTGTTTGTACAGTTTCAGATGTTTTTCCCATCTAATATATATTATGTTCTTATGACGTGTGCTGTCGGGTGTCGCATCGCGCGGCACCACCCTCTGCGATCCTGGATGAGCGGATTCCGGTCCGCCACAGCCTGGTATCAGAGCTGCAGTGGGGATAGCACAGTACTTAAGGACTGCATTGTGGGAAAACCTAGGTTACGGTGAGGAATCGGTAGTTGCCCAAGTAAGGACTATATTAGCATAGTTACTTAAAGTGGCAAAGACTAACTTATGTGTTATAATTCTGAATTTCAATTATGTAATGACGCACCTACGCTCTGGTAAGTATGGTAAGGAACGCCACCGAAAGCGGTTCAATTTCAGTTAGCTCTCCCTGACGAGGAACGTGGTTCAGGGATTGATCTCACAGCCTGGTGTGAGATGTCAATATGAATATCTTGGACTCTTCATGTCCCTGAGTTCATATGAAACGCTGATCCCTAGCGTGCATTAGGCAAGTAAGCGGAGACCCCATCGCGTGGTCAGTAACGCGAGAGTGTGTTCGTCTGGAAATAGCCCAGGAGGACATACGCAGCGCTTGCCATCGGCGTGCCCTGCAGGGCAGTAGGTGGTATCTGTTGGGTTGATAACATTCCCAACCGTGACGACCCGTTCATGACATACTCGGGTTCCCCGTCGTGTGGTGTTGAAACACGATCACGTGCCTTGAGACGTGACTTAGCTCAAGGACGGCCGTATGACAATGATACGGGCGTTTGTATTTACTTCAAATATGGAACTGCCTGAAATGAACAACCTTTGAGTGCACCATCATTGTGTGGTCTTCTGCAGGTGCTAACCACGTATGTATCCGTGTAGAAAACGTGTGCGAGAGACCGTTTAGTGCCACATTTGAGACGTATATGCCGGTATGATCCGGGTAGGATTTTCTTTTGTGAGGAACGTAGTACCGAGATATGGTAGGCATATGCATGAGAATAATGATAACAAAGAATTAAAATCTATAGGTTCAACATTTAGGACCCTGGTTGGGTATAAGAATGGGATAGTGGAGCAGTATAGCCAAAAGTATGAAAAGCAGAGTGCTCTGTTTTGGGCAGCACGTTTGCTGATCTTCAACAGGGCATAACTCACAGGTCTTTTAGCTCAGGGAGGTGTGCTAGATAGTTCTGGAAAGGTATTCAAGTCCTCTACAACTTTGTTGTAGACTTCCAGAGCTGAAACTCGCCTTAAGATGGCTTAATCCCAGAGACATGTAACTATCCAGAATTAGGACAGTGTTAAAACATTCTCTGGACTGTTCTGTTTTTCAAGGATAACTCACAGTAGAAAATCTAAAATTGTCATATAATACATCCTTAGAAAGAGTAGAAGATGTGTGGCACCTTTGCAATTCAAAGTTCCTGAAATTGCAGCACAGAATTTAGTGGAAATCAGGGTTGAAAACAGCCACTTCCAAGGGAGGTGCTGTTGAAATTCTTCCAGAAATTCTGCTAACTTTGAATTAGCATCACTTTTTAACCAAAGCTGATCTGGGGGCAAATGAGTACTAGTTGGAAAGATACTGAAGTTAACTTTAACTTTGGTATTCAACTTGAGTCATGAGGATGCCAGAACTAGATCAAAACTTGGAATAGGTAGGAACTGGTCATTCTGACGGAAGAATGACAGTTGAACTCATTGGAGGGGGTGTTGTACCCTAAGGGTGGTACGCGTGATGACAACGCGATAGTAATGTCTCGTAGAGACCAAACCCAGTTATGGTGAGCTTCCAAAGAGGGGGTTCATCATGTTGGATTAAACTAACTTGTGTTTGGTCTGGTAATGGTGTAGCTTGTGCAAAGTTATTACATTATCTATTTACGAGATATTTCGCATGTTTTGTTGTCATAATATTGTTACGCCCATTTCTATGGGACTGCATGCAAAATGTTGCGGGACTGATGTGTAATGTCGTGTGGTTGCAGATGGTTCGTACTAGGACCACGCACGAGGTTGGTGGCTCTAGCCAACAGGGAGGCGATGACTCCCAGCCACCGGCCTACGACAGCACCCCGCAGCAGCAGCCACCACCGCCGCCTCCGCTTACTCTAGCGGATGTGATAGCGGCATTGGTGGGAGGTCGTGAGGAGCAGACCGACCTGCTCCGCACGATCGTGCAGAATACGTCCCAGGCGGGAGGACGTCAAGAGCGAGGGCCTCGTGAGCCCCGCGAAGTGTCGTACTCGGATTTCATGAGTACGCACCCTCCGGTGTTCACCGAAGCTGAAGAACCACTGGAGGCGGACAACTGGCTGCGGACTATCGAGTCCAAGTTCGGGCTGCTCCAGTGTACGGAGCGGCAGAAGACACTGTTCACAGCACAGCAGCTCCACGGTGCCGCTGGTGTGTGGTGGGCGAATTATGTCACCTCACGTCCGGCTGGCCATGCCGTGGAATGGCAAGAGTTCCGGGAGGCGTTCCGCGCCTATCACATTCCTCCCGGAATAATGAAGAGAAAGTTCCAAGAATTTTTGGAACTGAAGCAGGGCGGGAGGAGTGCCCACGACTACTCCCGTGCCTTCAACCATCTGGCGCAGTATGCGTCAGACTACATCTCCACGGAGGAGAAGAAGAGGGAGCACTTCTATCGGGGGTTACACCCCGAAATGAAGACCCACCTCGTACAATGGAACCGCGGCACATTCAACGACCTAGTCAATGCCGCCATCATGCAAGAGGACGCTCAGCGGGAGTTAGCAGCTGAGCAGAGGAAGCGCAGCGCTCCACCTAGCAGCGGTGGGAGTGGCGCTCCCCAGAAGTACCGTATGGTGTATCGGACACCATCCGGGCAGCAGTGGCAACCACCGGCGCGACCGCAACGGTTCGGGGGACGTCCCTTTCAGGCACCTCCGTTCCGTCCGCCGATGCCACCACCAAGACAGCAACAGCAGACGGTACCCAGGGCGTTACCACCGCCACAACGCGCCCCAGGTTTCCGTCCACCGATTAGCGGGGGACCGCCCCGTTTCACCTGCTTCACGTGTGGCCAGGCGGGCCACTTTGCGAAGGACTGTCCCCAGGGGCAGCAGAGCAGCGGGCAAGCCCAGTTTCAGGGCGGTGCTCGAGGCCGACCTCCGGCGAAGAAGGTTGGTCAGCGGACTGGAGGCATCCGCAACCTCGACAATGAGGACGCCCCAGAGGGAGACAACGTGCTGGCGGGTACGTTTACTCTCAACCATCAAGCCATCGTCATATTATTTGATTCGGGTGCAACCCATAGCTTTATAAGTGCATCCTATGTGGCTAAACATCAATTGCAAGCCTTCCCAACCGACTGCACTTATATGATCTGCTCACCGGGAGGGAAGATTTCAGCTAATATGATGATTCCAAAGGCACCTCTGTGCTTAGGTGGGAAACTATATCCCACCACCTTGATAATCCTTATGGGACAAAAGATTGATGCAATCTTAGGGATGTCATGGCTACAATACCATGGCGCTGTCCTAGAGGCTCGGACACGGACGGTTCACTTAAATTCTCCATTCCACCGTCCGCATTCCATGGTGTTAGACACGCCAGTCCGGGACGTTTTAGCAATTAATAATGCTGAAGCTCTCAAGTTAGAAGACATCCCCGTAGTCCGGGAGTATCCTGATGTGTTCCCGGATGATCTTCCGGGCATGCCACCTGAGCGGGATGTCGAGTTCAAGATTGAACTTGCACCCGGGACTACGCCCATCTCACGGAGACCATACAAGATGGCTCCGAATGAGCTGGCTGAACTGAAAGAACAGCTCAATGATCTGTTGAGCAAGGGTTTCATTAGGCCGAGTTCGTCTCCTTGGGGATGCTCGGCGCTATTCGTGAAGAAGAAGGATGAGACCTTGAGGCTGTGTGTGGATTACCAACCGCTCAACGCCGTCACCATCAAGAATAAGTACCCACTGCCCCGCATCGACATATTGTTTGACCAACTTGTGGGTGCCAGTGTGTTCTCCAAGATGGACCTTCGCTCTGGATATCACCAGATAAAAATCCGGGCGGAGGATATTCCGAAGACGGCATTCTCGACGAGATATGGACTATATGAATATCTCGTCATGTCATTTGGTCTCACAAATGCTCCAGCCCATTTCATGTATCTCATGAACTCAGTGTTCATGCCGGAGCTGGACAAGTTCGTGGTAGTGTTCATCGACGACATCTTGGTTTACTCCAAGACCGAAGCCGAACATGCCGAACACTTGCGGATCGTTCTTCAACGATTGCGAGACAACAAGCTCTACGCCAAGTTCAGCAAATGCGAATTTTGGATCAGCCAAGTGCCATTCTTGGGACATATCATCTCAGCTGAAGGCATTGCGGTTGACCCAAGCAAAATAGAGCAAGTGCTGAAATGGAAAGCTCCCACTTCAGTCCATGAAGTCAGAAGTTTCCTCGGGTTAGCGGGATACTACCGGAGATTCATTCCAAGCTTCTCCAAGCTCGCTAAGCCGATGACAGAGTTGCTGAAGAAAGGGACGAAATATGTTTGGAACACGGCGTGTGAAGAAGCGTTCCGAACATTGGTGAAGCATCTCACAACAGCCCCGGTGTTAGCTCAGCCGGATACAACAAAGCCCTTCGATGTGTATTGTGGCGCGTCCGGTATTGGGCTCGGCTGCGTGTTGATGCAGGAAGGACGTGTGGTCGCTTATGGCTCACGCCAACTTCGGAACCATGAGCAGCACTACCCGACTCACGATCTTGAACTTGCTGCCGTGGTGTTGGCGCTAAAAATGTGGAGGCACTATCTCCTGGGGAACTTGGTGCATCTCTACACCGACCACAAGAGCTTGAAATACATTTTCACCCAGAAGGAGCTGAACATGAGGCAGAGGAGGTGGTTAGAACTGATCAAAGATTATGAGATTGAGATCCATTACCACCCCGGCAAGGCGAATGTGGTTGCCGACGCGCTGAGTCGGAAATCACATGTCCATCACCTCACCATTACACTGGTGGAGGAGGAAGAGCCAAGTTTATACTTGGTTCCTTATGGATCGCTGTACAACCTTGCCCTCGTCCCTACTATTAGGGAGGACATCATTGCAGCTCAGAAAAATGATAAAGGCATGGCACATCTCCGGAGACGAATTGACAATGGGGAGATCAAATGTTTCCGGAGAGATGGTGAGGGGACGTTGTGGTTTAATGACCGCATAGTCGTACCCCGAGATATGGAGTTGAGGAAAAAGATCCTCGATGAAGCTCACTTGTCCAAATACTCCATTCATCCGGGCAGCAACAAAATGTACCAAGATTTGAAAAAGAAATTTTGGTGGACACGGATGAAGCGGGAGGTAGCTAAGTACGTATCCGAGTGCGATACGTGTAGACGAGTGAAAGCTGATCACATGAAGAAATCAGGGCTGTTGCAACCCCTGAAGATCCCGGCATGGAAATGGGAAGATGTGAGCATGGATTTCATTGTGGGATTACCCCTAACAGCCAATAAGCATGATTCCATATGGGTAATCGTTGATCGGTTAACCAAGACGGCTCACTTCATTCCGGTGAATACACGTTACAATGCCGGCAAATATGCGGAGCTATACATAGCGAAGATTCTATGCCTATACGGGGTACCCAAGACCATTGGCTCAGATCGAGGTGCATTATTTGTATCTCGCTTTTGGGAGCAGCTACACGCTGCATTGGGTACTAAGTTGATCAGGAGCTCCGCCTATCACCCTCAGACAGATGGCCAGACAGAGAGGGTGAATCAAGTTCTGGAAGACATGTTGAGAGCATGTGCCATCCACCATGGTAGGAACTGGGATGATCACCTACCATTGGCGGAATTCTCGTACAACAACGGTTATCAGGCGAGTATCAAAATGGCACCTTACGAAGCTCTCTATGGTCGTAAATGCCGCACCCCATTAAATTGGTGCGAGTCCGGTGAAAGGGTCACATTCGGGGTTGATGTGGTGAACGACGCCGAGGAGCGCGTTCGGACAATTCAAGCCAATTTGAAGGCCACTCAATCCCGACAAAAGAGCTACGCTGATAAGAGGCGTAGGCCGTTGCACTTTGACGTTGGGGAACACGTGTACCTCCGCGTGTCTCCAATGAAGGGCGTGCACCGATTCGGTGTGAAGGGGAAGCTCGCTCCCCGTTTTATTGGACCCTATGCTATCACCGAAAAGTGTGGACCAGCAGCGTATAGATTGGAGCTACCGGCATCTCTGGCTGGTGTCCATGATGTTTTCCATGTTTCGCAGCTGCGAAAATGTTTGAAGCATACAGCTGCTGTTCCTACCGAAGACATCGACGAGTTGAAACCGGATTTAACATATGATGAGTATCCGGTGGCCATTCTTGATGAGAAAGCCTGAACCACGCGTAGCAGAACGTTGTGGTTCTACAAAATACTCTGGAGTAACCACACCGCCGAAGAAGCAACGTGGGAGAGCGAGGAGTTCCTTCGCTCAAATTACCCGGAGTTCATGGCTTCTCAACACGGGTAAGTCCCTATTACATCGCTATCTCTTCTTTTGTAATCTCGGGACGAGATTCTTTTAAGGGGGGAGGGATGTAAAAGCCCAAGAAAAGAGACTTGCAAAAACTTTTCTTCACCTCACAACACCACAGTTTTATTGTGGACACCATAGGAAATGTTGTGAAGAGCAAGTAACCTCCATCAAAAGAATGATTAGAGGGGAAAGCCTTCACTTTCACAATGTAGGGTTTCTACACATGAACATGAGAGGTTGAGCTCACCCCTAGAATTTAAAAAGTCTTGGGAAGGTTCAGTCCAAAGCTCATGCAAATTCAACACTTTTTGAGGCACTTTTGGGTTATTTCAAAAAGAGGCCAATTTGAATGTAAATTCAAATTGCAGCAACATTCATCACCCAAATCCAAAAGTTAGCTCCATATCTATACTCAGCACATTTTTCTGAGTAAACCCACCAATTTTCATCCCCATTGGAGCTCATCTTGTCAAGAGCTAAATTTGCAAGAATTCAAAACTGAATTTGAATTTCAGTTTAAATATGAAGCAAATTTAACCAAACAAAGTTTGAATTTGAGAATTCTAATTCAAACAAAGACTTGGGAGCTAAGTCTCACATTAAATTGTGAGTAGCTGGTGGGATAATTAACAAAAACAGAAAAGAAATATTAGGGGAAAAGGAGAAAGAGGGAGGCCCACAGGTCAGTGGCACACAGGAGGGGCAGTCGGTTGCTGCAGCCGACCCCGACTTCGCGCGCAAGCCAGGGAACGGCGGCGAGCCACCGAGGCAGCGATCGGCCACCTCACGGTGCCAAACCGCGGCTTAAAGGCCAGCGCACAGCCCACGCTGCCTTCCTCCTGCTTTCCAAACGAGAACCCCCCCCTACCGAGCTCTTTCCTCGTTTCCGCGCGAGCACAGAAATGCCGCCCTCTCTGATCGCCGGCGTCCGGCCAGCACAGGCGCGCTCGTGCCCGACGAGCCACTCAAGAAAGGACCGCCTTAAGGTGCTGATTCTTCTAGTCCCTACCGTTCTTCATTTCATGGGCTGTCGAGGGAGTATTTCGCCGGGAAAGCTTCGGGTGTCTTGAGACCGAGCTCCCACAAAATCCCAAAATTCGTGGGGGTTAGCTCATCACCGGGCAAACCGAGTCATGCACACGCTCTATACACGGCCACGACCACCTAGGATCGAAAACCAGTAAAAACCGTGGGCTAGGTTGACGGTTCTTTGAAGTTTTCTGAAGTACAGCCGATATCCGGCCTAGGTCGCCGGTGAGGTCGTAGTTACCGCCATTTTCACGGGGATCGGTGTCCATGTCCGTGACCAGCAGGTGTCAGCGGAGCTCCCCGAGCAAACCGCATCGAAAAAGGTGCGTGGGATGCTGAGTTGGACGTCGCCGGTGAGCTCCCGGCCGCTGTTGCCGTCGGGAGCACTGTTCCGGTGGTTGTCAAGTTCTGGGGAGGGCACCACCGTGTTCCTCAGGCCGAGATAGGCACTGGCGGCGAGATTCAGCAAGCTCCGAGGACCGGAACCCGTCTCCGGCGAGAGCTCCGGCGAGCTTGGCGGCGGGGTCGCGCGGGTGGCCGGAGGAGGACGAAGGGGTAGGCCCCACACGTCAGTGGCTGGAAATAAAAGGGTGGGATTCTCTGTGGTCCGGGATCCAGTGCGGCCACGCGGGAAGGAGTCTGTGGCCCCGTGTGGCTCGGATCCAGCGGTCGACACGTATACGTGGACCCACCCGCAGGATTTAAACATTTCTGGAATTTCCAGTTTTAGTGCAAACTTTAGAACCCCATAACTTTTGCTAGGAAGCTCCAAATTTAGTGATTCAAATTGGGTTGGATTCATCTTGCCTAGCTCTGTCCAGATATACAACCCAATTTGTATGAAACCCATTAATTAATTCTGGAAAATTCTTTAAAGCTTTTCAGAAAATGAATTTTAGGGGGAGTTTGGTTCATCCAAAAATCCCCAAATTTTGCCAGAATGTTCTGTAGGACATTATTAAACCCCTGTAAAAGTTTCAGACCATTTGGAGTTGATTTGGTCAGAGCAATTCAAATTGGAAGGTGCTGTGTTCATTTGAATACAGAAACATTTTCAGAGAATTTCCAAAACTTGGAAATTCAATTCTGGGCAAACCTTGACTCCTAGAATGCTAGGAAAATTCATGCAAACTCTATGAGCTATAATTGAAATTGTAGTTCATTAAGTTGAGCATGAACAGGGGTATTACCTCAGAATAAATTCTTCCTTGCTGATTTGCCAAGAGAATTATTCTGAGCAAACCACTCCATGAAAAGTGCTAATGTTTGGTCCAGAGAGTTTTCTTGTGACAAGGAATCCACACAAAAATTCTCAGCTCCATTGGAGCTCTAGATCACCCCTGTCCTGTTTAACCACTTAAGGGAATTAATATGGAAAAGGGGGAAAACCACTTAGCATTTAACCATGTGATTAAGTTCAAGCCAAACCACCAACACCAGTTCATCTTTAAATTCTTAAACAAAGTTCCAGGTGTTAGAGGCTGGTTATTAGAACTAATAGTAGAAGTCTTACTCTAAAACTCACATTTGCATCTAAATTAACATGTAGTATTTCATTAACGTGTAGCCGTTGAAGAAGAGACTCCGGAAGTGCTAGACTTCCTCCTTCCGGACGAAGAACTAACTCCTGACCAGCAGCAACAAGGCAAGCCCCGGTTTGCATTAACCTTTTTATAAGTCTTCTTTTGTTTACATGAGTCATGTGAAGTATGATTGTGCATTAGGTGTAGGATGAATGAAACCCCACTTGCATAACCAAAGGTTCCTAAAAGAGTGAGGGTAGTGTCAAGGACCTCGAGTAGACAGGCTATGCTTAATGAGTCATAGAACTTCGGTACAAGTCGAGTAGTTGGAATCTACTCGCGAGATAGGCATTGGGACACACGGGTTCGGTTGAGTGACGCGAGATCACTTTAGTAATGAAAATGAGACTAGGCAGTGGCTAGGGCGCAGCAAGAGGGAGTCTTGTGTGCGCATCCCTGCCCGTGTCGATTGAGGACCGATCCGTGTGCGGCCCTGCTGAACAAGTATTGAATGTACCGAAGGCATATCGGATATATGGGCCCCGATAAACAGATGTAGCCTAAACCTCCGGGCGTCGAGGCATAGCACACCGATTTATAGGTGTAGGTTGAGGGCAGCAAGGTGGAAATCTGCCAACGGGCATAGAGAGATGCTCCGTGTGGGGAACCTCCTGCTCGTTTCGGTGCGACCGGTTCGACGTTTGGGCTGTTGGGTGAAAGGTTGTCCCGTACGACATCGAGTGAGCGTGCTGTGCAGCTCCACGGGTGGTCGTACGTGACGTGCTCTTTGGGTTTTCCCTGCAGGTGTATATCGAGTCGATTCGCCGTCCCTCGCGGTGACGAGTACCGCTTGTTCACTGCGTCGTAACGTAGATTAATGGATGAAACATGTTGATTCAATATTGCTGGTTGATTTAATTGTATTGCTACATGTGTGCCACCAAATACTGCTTACTAAAGTTCAGATTTCATGAACTGTTAACTTGTTGCTAAAAGATGAACTAAGGATGAACTTGTAGGCGTGTCCTTTTGCTGAATTGTTACTATCCTATGTCCATTGTACCCCTCATGTAGAGTTTCATGCTTAGGTAAGTCGGTTAAGCCTTGCTGAGCCTTTGTGCTCACGGTTGCTGCTTAAGTGTTTTTCAGGTGAGGAGCCACCCACGGACTCGGAGTACGAGTCCACCGGCGAGGGTTACCCTCCGTCGGGGACCACAGCTGAGTGGGAGCCGTACACGCTGTGCTGAGCTGAGGAGTGCAGCTAGTGTGGGTTGTCCTAGGGCTGGACAACCACTTTTGCTAGATAGGCGGGCGTGAGTTGTATAGTGTAGACTTCCGCTGTGTAATATAACAATAGTTGTAACTGAAGTTTGTACTTGTTTGTACAGTTTCAGATGTTTTTCCCATGTAATATATATATGTTCTTATGAAGTGTGCTGTCGGGTGTCGCATCGCGCGGCACCACCCTCTGCGATCCTGGATGAGCGGATTCCGGTCCGCCACACAACCATAACAATTCGGATAAAGGCCTGATGGATATTTGATCCATATGAAATTAGGGTACTAATGGGCCTGTGACCTAAAAGCCCATTAGCGCGCCTATAAATATAAGGGGTAGGGTTAGGGACAGAGGACTCCACCAGATAGCAGTCCCAGCCGCCGCCCCTCACAGGTCAGCCGCCGAAACCCCTGCCGCGCGCACGGTGCTAGCACACCGACGCACGGCGTTCCTCCCTGCACGTGTGGACTCCGTGGAGGCGCTGCTGTTACTGCTGCGCTGATCGGCTACGACGCGCATCTACGATCCGCTGCGCTGCGCGTCTAGTGGTAACGATCCATGACCTTCTTACTCGCATGTTTCCTAGGTAATACGGTCGAATTGCGAGAGTAGTGCATCCCTATTTCCCTACACAGACGGTGTGCGATACATCATCCGTATTTGGGAGGACCACCTCCTTTCTGCTTCCCTTTGGCATACTTCACTTCTTCTCCGACGTGGCTAACTCCCTTCTGTAGTCCTCCTGAACAATCGGAGCATCAATCATATCAGTGAGGCTGCCACGATTGAACATGATAAGTTTATCTTTCAGTTGTGGGTTAAGCCCCTCAAAGAAAAACTCTCGCCTCCTCGTTCGTGTCGGCATGATGTGACGCGTACAAGGTGAGATCATTGAACACACGAGAATACTCAAGTGCGTTCCTTCCCCCTTGTTTCGAATGCAGAAACTCCTGCGTCTTCCTCTTCATGAAACCGGGCTGAATGTGATAGGCACTAAAGGCCGTCCAGAATTCCGTCTTGGTTAACACAGGCTCGGTAGGTTGGGAGGCAGTGAAATTTGCCCCAAGCGCTTGCGGACCCCATAAGTTGCTAGGCCACAAATTGAGTCTTCTGCTGCTCACTAACTCGGAGCATCCTAAACTTCATCTCCATCCTAAACTTCAATGGGTTCTTCAGCCCGCGAGAATACTGGGGGATGCGTAGCCAGAAAGTACGAGAATGAACTATGCTGACTTTTGCCCCTGTCTTGAGGTCCCTCTGGGCGAGACGCATTCTCGATCAATGTCCTCAGCAGCTCTGTGTGCTGCTGGTGCGAGCCCACTATGGTAGAACGATATCTGCCAGTGTAATCGTTGGCGGTGGTGGTGGTTGCTGTTGTCCCGAGGATGTCTCAGGCGGCTGGGAGGCATCTTCCCCCTGACTAGACCCACCAACTTCCAGATTTGCGCGGGTGTGAGCCATTCTGCAATCCATAGAGTGTAAAGTCAGCACATGTCGTACTTGAAAAATTCTCTAAAAACAGTACATATTGTAGTGATGATTGAGAAATTTGCACAACATTCACATATATTGATGAAGTAAAAACTTTATACAAGATATATTATCCTCGGGGTTCAAAATTACAACAACATCTTTTGATCACCTGAGGAGTTGTGCTCATGTCGTCACTACGTACTCACACGCTACTGTCTTTCTAACACGACATTCCACTGTTACAAAAGTTAACACATACGGTTACCCTCGCTGCCCTATACGGAAAAAGAAACTCTCTAGTCAGAGTAGAAGTCGACCTCCTGTGGGTCTTCCTCCTCCGCTGGCTCTTCCTGTTATGCGGGTGGCTCCGGATGCATTACCTCTTCCACGGGTTCAGGCTCCGGTACTACCAGAATACCAAGAACTACAGGTACGGCAAAATGGCATGGCCATTACCGGAGGTACTAGATCCTGCAGAGCATTGACTTCATCCATAGCCTGATTAAAATCCATATCCCAGTTTTGTCCCACCTCAATTGCTTCGTCACGCTTTTGGGAGAGGACTTGGTTCTGCTGGGTCAAGGCTTGGATTTGCTGTTGCATTGTTGTTAGGTAAGCATGATTTTTCTTTACAGCCTTCCTCGAGCGAGCAACGAATTCTCCCGCTGATTTAGCGTTTGCATTGTCAGCGCGAGTACGTCACGAAGTGCGTCGTAGGAAAACTCGTAATGCTCGTTACAGCCTGTGCAATCCATGAGCTCAAAAGCAAGATGAGCCACATTGACAGCTTAGCTGTCCATCACGCTCCGTCCTGCCATAGCATAGAGGCCAAGATTTGCCTCTGCCAGGTTGTACCTTAGGCACCACGTATCGCTGGACTCAAAGTACTACCTCCACCATACGTGATTAGCTTGTCCCTCCACTGGAACAAACGCATATGGAGTGCCCTCCATATCTCGCACATGAAACTGGCAAAAGCGCTGTGAAAGGCCACTTTAAAACATGTGGTTCAGTATACAATGTTGGGGGAAATTCAAACATTTCAAAGACATTCGCAACTAGCCATACACTCATATACCTAGTGCAAACTCAAAACTGAATTTTCCCAAAGTTTGTCAATTTGCTTATTGGGTGTTACTAATGTGTTCCCCACATTTGAAATAGAACCTCTACCCAATTTCACAATTTGGACTTTGGTTGCTATGGATTTGAATCCATGGAAGACGAGGGATTCAAATTCCAAATTCAAATTTAAATTGCAAATGTAATTCAAACTTCATCATCCGAGACCAAATTCTTTTGAATTCTAATTTAGCTCATTACATTGTGGCTAAGTCTAGAATTCAATTGCGAGTCGATGGTGCAAATATCAGCTGAGAAATGAAAAAGAATTAGAGGGGAGAGGAGCCCACTGGTCAGTGACAGAGATCACACTGAACCAACTCATTTCACCTCACGGTGCTCTCGGGTGAGCGCAGCGGCGCCTCGTGAAGCCAGCTCGCTGGGTGAAATCCACCACACAGTGAATTTTTTCGCTTCAATATCCAGCACACCGAGCTGCTTCCTCCGTTCTCATCACTCCCGAGTTGAAACCAGCTCGCACACACGCTGCTCTTCGTTTTCTGCTCGTGAGATCTTGTCGTCTCTCTCGGTCTACCGGCGACCGGCTGATCCAGGCCGTTTCACACGCCACACCCGAAGAAGAAAAGGTGCGCCCTTGCATGATGAAGCTGTAGGAGAAATCCGTTTTCCATTTCATGCGATATCGAGCAAGTATTGCTCGTTTCTTTCCATGGTGTGCGCTAGGGTTAGAGCTCGATCGTCGGCAAAATTTGTCGTGCACAGGCAACCGCCGCTCGAGCTGCAAACCAGACACGTTCTAGGTCATCTAGCACACCTCCTCGATCAAGTAGCATCGAGTTTCATCCACTAGAACCCTAGGTACGGAGGTTTTTTGCGCCGGTGGACGAAAACAGGGTACCTCGCTGGTGAGGTCCTAGTTACGACGGTTTTCACGAGGATCAGGGTTCATATTCTTACTCAGCAAGTACCCATGGTGCTCTCAGGTGAAACCCCTTCAAAAAAGGTGCAGAGATCACCGAGTTTGACGTCGTCGATGAGCTACCGGCCGCTGTCACGGCGCAAGCACTGTTCCAGCCACCGCCGAGCTCCGGTGAGTGCACCAGCGTATTCCTCGTGCATAGTTGTGCACAGGAGGCGAGTTCCGTCGAAGATCGTGCGGTAGAACGGCCGGCGGCGAGCTCTCCGGCGAAGTGCTGCCGCGGCACCGGGTGGGCCCCGCGTGCCAGCGAGACGAAACCGGGCCGGGATCTGCTGTGGGATTTGCTGTCAGGCTGACACGTAGCCCTGGGCCCCACAACCAGGTTTAAACCTTCTAAATTTCATTTGAATTTCCAGATTTTAGCCAAACTTTGAGGAACCATAACTTTCAATAGGATTGTCCAAAATTTGTGGAACATATTTTCTTGGATTTCTCTCAACCAGTACTTTGCAGTTATGCAAAGAAATTTGTATGAAAATACCTTGAATTGTCTCCAAAATTCTTAAAAATTAAATCTTTAGGAATTAATTACAGGATATCCCTGTTATGGAATTTGCCTAATTTTGGCCAGTAGGTCCTCCATAAATCTACTGGTCTTCAGTAAAACTTTGGGTAGCATTGGACTTCATTTACTAAGTCTAATGGTGTCCAATGGATTCTAATCAAAGAAAATTAGAAAAACAACAGAATTCAAATTCAAATGTTATCCAAACTTTGAAATTCAATATCTCTCTGTAGGAAGCTTCAAATTTAGTCAAACCAACTGTCATAAATTCAGAGAATTCTGAAGTTTCTTAAAAGTCCAAGTTCATTAGAATTCAATTCACACATAAGCTATTTAACGCTTTATAACTATTTTTATACAATCATACATAATCATGTGCATTATTTACATGAAGAATAATTGCTGAGCTTGAGGAGACACCGGAGGCCATGGAAGTAATTCCTCCGGATACTGACCCCACTGACCTATTACAACAAGGCAAGCCCCGGTTTGCAGTTAACAATTTTTATCGAGTTTTTGCTTTATATCCACCTATAGTGATGTATGTATGTGCATTAGGTCGAGAGTGGTTGAAACTCTAATTGCATAACCAGATTATCCTAAAGAGAGTGAGGGTAGTGTCTAAGTCCATAGTAGAATATGCCGTTCTTAATGTCTTATAGGATTCGTACAAGTCAAGTAGTTGGAATCTACTCTCGAGTATAGGATTCGCCACATACGGGATTTTTTCGAGATGTGAGGTACACCTAGTAAGAAAAATGAGACTAGGCAGGAGTGTAGGACGCAGCAAGAGGAAGTCTTGTGTGTGTAGCCCTGCCAGTGCCAATTGAGGATCGATCCATGTGCAGCCCCGCTGGATAAGTTTGAATATACCGAAGACATATCATATATATGGGGTCCGATAAACTGATGTAACCTATACCTCCGGGCGTTGAGGCATAACACACCGATTTATTGGTGTAGGTTGAGGGTTGAAAGGTGGAAATCTGCTAACGAGCATAGAGTGATGCTCCGTGTAGGGAACCTCCTGCTCGTTTGGGTGCGACCGGTTCGACGTTTGGGCTATCGGGTGAAAGGTTGTCCCGTACGACATCGGTTGAGTGTGCCGTTGAAGCTCTGAGGATGGGCATACAAGACGTGCTATTCGGGTATCCCCGCAGGTGTATATCGAGTCGATTCGCCATCCCTCATTGTCATGAGTACCGCTTGTTCAATGTGTCGTGACGTAGTAAATATGAGATGTGAATGTGATGATATAAATGATGTTACGATATTATTGTGTTTGAAACATGTGTGCCACCAAATATTGCTCACTAAAGTTCAGATTTACGAACCTTTAAATTATGGCTAAAGGTGAATTAAGGATGAACTCTTAGGCGTGTCCATTGCTGCAAATCGACAGCCAACCGTTGGTATGACTTGCATGTAGAGTTTCATGTGTAGGTGAGTCGGCTATGTCTTGCTGAGCCATCGTGCTCGCAGTGCTACTACGAGTGTTTGCAGGTGAGGAGTACCCGACTGAGATGGAGTATGGTTTCACCGGGGAAGTTTGCCCTCTTTCGAGAACAACGGCTGAGTGGGAGCCGTGCACGCCACCATGAAGATAGAGTGTGGCTAGTGTGGGTTGTCCATAGGGTGGGACAACCGACTTTTGCCTGCTAGGGTTAGGCGTGAGTTGTATAATTAATTTCCGCTGTAGTTAACTCTGTAATTTAGAGGTAAACTGAATGTTTGTACCACTTTTGTACAAATTCAGTAAGTTTGAATGTATTACTTAGTTTTCTTATCATGTGTGCTGTCGGGTGTCGCATTGTACGGCACCTCCCTTTGTGATCCTGGATTGTATTAATTTCGGTCTGTCACGGGCTGGCATCAGAGCTGCTTAGGGGATAGCACACTAAATAAGGACAGTATTACGGGAAAACTTAGGATTACGGTGAGGAGTCGATAGTATGCCCAAATAAGGATTACATTAGTATAGTTTCTTAAAGTGGCATTAATAACTTACTTGTTATAATTCTGTATTTGGATTACGTAACGACGCACCTACGCTCAGGTGAGAGGTAAGGTACGCCACCGATAGCGGTCAATTTCGGTTAGCTCCCTCATGTGAGGAACGTAGCATGAGAGGTTCCGTTAGGCGACGAATGGAAAGTGAATATGTTTTCTACGACTTCATATCTTAGAGACATATGAATGGCACTAGCCTCTAGTGCGCAAACCTAGGGGCAAGAGGAGGAGACCGCATCATGTGGTTTGTAACACGAAGTATGTGTTCTAGGACTTTTCTATGTTCTATGGGGCATACGAAAACGCTGGTCCACCGGTTTTCTTAATTGAAAATGTGTGGATCCCTCCATCGGGTGGTGAATAACCCGGCCACGTACCTTGAGACGTGGCTTCACTCAAGGACGACCGTATGGCAATGATACGGGCGTATGTATTTAATTTCAACTATGGACCTGCCTGAAATGACAAACCATTGTGTGTGTCATTATTGAGTGTTCTTCCGCATGGCTAACCACGTTGCGTATCTCGTGTAGCACACGTTCGCGAGAGACTGTTTCAGTGCCACGGTTTTAGTCGTATATGCCGGTATAATCCGGTTAGGATTTTCCATTTTGTGATGAACGTAGTCCGACATATAAAAAATCATGATTGCATTAGAAATACTTTGGAAAGTAGCTAATATAACTATTTTCAGTTCCTAGTACTCTGGTTTTGGAGGAAAATTCAAAATTGTAGTAGTTCATCCCAAGGGACTTGAAAAACAGAGTGCTCTGTTTCTGGCAGAAACTTTGCTGGACTTTGACAGAGAATAACTCACAAGTTATTTAGCCAATGGAGGTGTGAGATATAGTTCTGGAAAGGGGTTTAAGTTCTCTACAACTTTGTTGTAGACTTACATAATAGAATCACACAGAAAACTGGTTGAAATTCCCGATGAGTCCAAACTGTTAAGAAACAGGACAGACATAGAAACTCTCAGGACTGTTCTGTTTTTCAATCATAACTTTTTGTAGAAAAATCTATAATAGTCATGAGTTACATTTTTGGAAATTTTACGAGATGTGTTACATCTCTGTAATTCAAAGTTTTTACAGCTGGAGTACAGAATTCATTAGAATTTTGAATTAAACACCGCAACTTTCAAAGGAGATGCTGTTGAAATTCTTCCAGGATTTCTGTCAACTTTGAGTTATCATAACTTTTTATTCAGAGCTAATCTGGGGGCAAATAAATACTCTTTGGAAAAAATACTGAAGTTAACTTTAACTTTGGTATTCAACTTGAGTTATGAAAATGCCAAGTACTAGATCAAAGTAGGGGCCAAGTAGAAACTGGTCATTTCTGGGCAGAGAAATGAGCAGTTGAACTCATTTGAGAAATTGTTGTACCTATGGGGGTTTTATTACACCCAATGGTGTATGACATGCTCAGGAGTTATTATCTTCAGGTAGTGCAAGATTTGAGTATTTTACATACTCAAGTTCTTTTACTAGTGACCACGTTTGTCTCATATTGAAGATAGAAGGGTAGTATACGTGATGACAAAGTGATATTAATGTCTCGTAGTGACCAAATATAGTTGAGATGAACTTCCAAATAGGAAGTCCATCAATTTGGACTTCACTATTGTGTACTTTTTCTAGCAATGGTATAGCTTGTACAAAGTTATTACATTATCCATATACGAGATGTATCGCATTTTTATCGTCATTATGATTCACTCCTGTTTTATGGACTGCAAGGACTTATGCTGTGTGGCTGATGTGCGTGTCGTCATGGTTGCAGGATGGTTTGTACCCGAGCCCCGCATGAGGTCGAGGTTTTGAGTCAACAAGGGGGTGATGACTCCTAGCCACCTGTCTACGACAACACCCTGCAGCAGCAACCACCGCCCCCGCCTCCGCTTACGTTGGTGGATGTGAACTCGGCGCTGGTTGGCTCTCGTGAGGAGCAGAACGACCTGCTCCGCAAGATAGTCCAGAATAGGTCCCAGGAGGGGACACATCAAGAGATGGGGCCTCATCAGCCTCACATGAGTATGCACTTAGATTTCATAAGTACGCACCCTCCAGTGTTCACCGAAGCGGCGGAACCCCTGGAAGCCGAAACCTGGCTGCGGACCATAGAGTCCCAATTCGGGTTGCTCCAATGCATGGAGCAGCAAAAGAGTCTCTTCACGGCGCAGAAACTGCATGGTGCCACTGGTGCGTGGTGGGCAAATCATCTTGCCTCACTACCTGCTGGCCACGCCGTTGAGTGGAAGGATGTCCAGGAGGCGTTCCGCGCCTATCACATACCTCCCGGTATGATGAAGAGGAAATTACAAGAGTTCCTGGAATTAAAACAAGGTGGGAGGAGTACCCATGAATACTCCGGTGCCTTCAACTGTCTGGCGCAATATGCGCCAGACTACATCTCCATGGAGGAGAGGAAGCACGAGCACTTCTATTGGGGTCTGAATCCCGAGATGAAGACTCATCTCGTGCAGTGCACTCACGGCACCTATAACGACCTCGTCAATGCCATGATTGTTCAGAAGGATGCTCAGTGAGAGCTCGTTTCTGATCGGAGGAAACGAAGCGCTCCGCACAGCAGTGGGAGTGGAGCTCCCCAGAAATACCAAATGGTGTATCGGACACCATCCAGCCAACAGTGGCACCCACCGGCATGGACACAACAGTTTGGGGGTCGTTTATATCAACCATCCCCATTCCGACTGCCGATGCCACCACCGCGACCGCCACAGGAGCAGCAGATGGTACCTCGTGCGTTTCCACAACAACAACGCACAACGGGATTCCATCCACCGGTCAACGGAGGACCGCCTAGCTACACGTGCTTCACGTGTGGTCAAGTCGGTCATTTCTCAAAGGACTGCCCACAGAGACAGCAGGGCAGCGGGCAACCCCAATTTCAGGCAGTACTCGGGGCCGACCATCGGACAAGAAGGGAGGTCAGCGATCCAGGAACATTCATTACCTCGACACTGAGAATATACCAGAAGGGGAGACCGTACTGGCGGGTACATTCACTCTCAACGATCACACAATCATAGTTTTATTTTATTCTGGTGCAACCCACAGTTTCATAAGCGCATCATATGTGGTCAAGCATCAACTGCAAGTCTTCCCTCTACTATGATTATTCTTGAGGGACAGAAGATTGATGCAATCTTAGGAATGTCATGGCTAAGCTACCATGGCGCTGTTGTCGCAGCCCATCCGGGGTCCGCGCTCCAGAAATCACACTGGGTGGTGCCGCGTGATGCGGCACCCAACAACATGCACAAAAAGACTGTAAGAACATAAGAAACCATTTATTTCTCAAGATAAGCTCTTTTACATCATAATGTACACACGCAGCAGAAAATAAAAGCTGGATATCTACTCACTCTCGACCCTAACTACGCCGAAGAGAAGTCGTTCACCCCGTCAACGCTTCCTACTAGCTTCACTAAAGTAATGCATCGACTAGGTTTCCGGTGAGTTAAACGTACCGTGAGGTTCGACGTCTCACCAAACAACCATCTTCATAGCAGGCATGTTTGTCGGAGCTGGACATGTTTGTCGTGGTCTTCATCGACGACCTACTGGTTTATTCCAAGTCGGAGGAAGAACACGAGAAGCACCTGCGTATAGTCTTGCAACGGCTGCGGGATCACAAGCTATACGTGAAAGTCAGCAAGTGCTATATTCTAGATATCACGAGTACTTTGTCTCGGGCATATCATCTCAGCGAAGGGCATCGCCGTAGACCCGAGTGATAGCGCACAAGTGCTGCATTGGAAGTCCACGAGAACTGCTCACGAGGTACGGAGTTTCCTCGGACTCGCGGGATATTATCGGAGGTTCATTTTGAACTTCTCGAAGATTGCCAAGCCTAGTAAATAGCTGCTGAAGAAGGCTACCAAATGAGTTTGGAGTCCAGCATGTAAAGCAGCGTTCAAGGCATTAGTGAAACACCTAACATCAGCACCGGTTTTGGTGCAGCCAAACACAACAAGACCGTTCGTGTGTATTGCGATGCATCCGGCTTTGGGCTAGGATGTGTGCTGATGCAAGACCAAAGGGTGGTCGTGTATGGGTCACGGCGACTCAGGAATCATGAGCAACACTATCCGACAAATGACTTAGGATTCACTGCCGCGGTACTTGCACTCGAAATGTGGAGGCACTACCTACTCGGTAACCTCGTGCATTCATATATCGACCACAAGAGCCTCAAAGTACATATTCACTCAGAAGGAGTGTAACGTGAGGCAGCAAAAATGGTTGGAGTTGATAAAGTATTACGAAATAGAGATCCATTATCACCCCGACAATCATTACGTGGGTGAATGTAGGAGTCAAAAGTCACACGTTGACGGTCCAACCATCACCCCGTTGGAAGAGAGCGAGCCACCATTACGTATGTTTCACCCTAAAGCTCTCTACAATTTAGCTTTTATCCCCACCATCCGTGAAAAAGGGTGGCAGCCCAGAAACATGATAAGGGCATGTCACATTTGTGAAGAGGTATAGACAGTGGGAAACTGAAATATTTCCGGAAAGACGGAGACGGCGTCCTGTGATTTAAGGACAGAATCGTCGTACCCCGTAACCCGGAGTCGAGGAAGAAAAGATTCTGACGAGGCTCACTTGTCAAAGTTTCTATTCACCCCAATTCGTCGGTCCATTCCAGGTTTTCGGAAAGATGTGGGTCAGTTGCGCACCGGCTGGAATTACCAGCGATATTCACCAGTGTGTACGACATCTTCCACATTTCTCAGCTGAGGAAGTGCCTCAAGTGTTCAACCACCATTCAGCGGGGAAATCCCGGGGAACCGAAGCCAGATCTCACACCTCAGGACGGACTGGTTTAGATCTTTGACATAATGGACCGAACCACACGTGACCATACGTTGTGGCTCTATAAAGTTTTAGGGGGGGGTTACTCCAAGGTTGAAGCGACATGGGAGAGCGAAGGATTGCTTCGCGTCAATTATCCCAAGTCTTGATGTCGCACATCCTATAAATTTCCACCATCCTCCCTCTCATTCTTACCTTGTAATCTCGGGACGAGATTCTTTTAAGGGGGGAGGATTGTAAAGGTCCCAAAAATATGCATACAAAGAAACTCTTGTTTGCACAAAGTTGGTTTCACATGTATGAAAAATGGGACTTGTTAAAACAATTTTTCTACATGTGATAATACACATGAGAGCCTTCTTCACACAAGTTCAAATATTTATTTGAAGACTTGGAACCAAAGAGGGATCTAAAACTAAGGTGGAAAGTTCCCATATGGGCGAGGAAGCTAAAGTTAGATTTTGAGAACAAATTGTTCCACTCAAAAATTCAAATGAGTAACATAATGGTTTTCAAACTGTTGTATTAAAAACCTCATTTGCAGCAGCCAAATCAAATATCAGAGTTCATATCTGAATTCCTTAGGTCCAAATTAGGGGGTAGGCAAAGTCTCATGAATTTTGGAAGATATTTGCTATTCATTTTCCAAATGGACTTAAATTGTAATGAATTCAAATATACATTTGAATTTGGATGAAACTTGTCCAAATGTCCACAAACATTTCAGATTTGAATTCTCACCATTTGATTTCCAGTATTTGCCAAAGTGTGGAGATATTTGTGAGAAAAATGAGAGGGGATAAGAAGGGGCAGTGGGACCCACATGTCATAGAGGCAGCCGAAAATTTGCAGTTGAAATTCAGAGCAAAGTCTCTGTTTTTCCTTCTCACCGAGCAGGGCTGCAGCCGTGTGACACCGAGGGGCACCGGGAGCCACCTCCTGCTCATCCCTCTCGCGCTGGCGAGCTGTTTTTCTCCCCCTCCTTATCACCCCGGCCGTTCCCCGCTGCTGCTGAGCCATGTTCCTCCCAGCAGAACCGAGCAACGACACACTCTCGCTGCCACACATCGACTGGCTGCTCTAGCGCCTCTCCGGCATGCTCAAGGGGCCACAGAGATGCGCCATGAGATATTGATCCTCATCTCGTCGTCCCACTGCTCTCCCCCGACGATGGCTCGCCGGAATTCGGTTTTTGGCACCGGCGCACGTATAGAACAGACCTTGGTTAATTCTTGAAATTCGCCCAAACCGAATGATCATACCTCCTACAATTCAAACCACAGCAACTAGATGCCCTAGCACTCTCCCACACCGAGAACGAAAGAAAACCGATCATCACAGGCCCCGGGCGACGAGAATTCGTCGCCGGCGGCAAAAACAGGTCGGGTCTCCGGTGACCGCCCTATTCCCGCCAATTGCTGCACGAACTGAGGTGCGTTCCATGCTCCACGAGCTCTGGTGATTCTTTAGAGCAAGGTATCTCGCGGGGAGAAGCTTTGGACGCACCAGAACGCATTGATGCCGAGCTCCCGAGCCGCCCCACCGGTGCCGACCTGTTTCCGGCGGTTTTCAGGTGTGGAAACCTTGTCGGCAGCTGCACCATGTTCCAAGGAGCATGTAGGGCGAAACCGGAGCTCATTTGGTGGAGAAAGGAGAGAGAACGAGCCGCGCCACGCTTTCTGCCGGTGTGCACCCGCGGGCTCTGGCAGGAGGTTGAAGAAGCACCTGACCCGTGGGCCCCATGCTTGACTGTTCTGTTTAAAATCAAACAGAGAGTTGTTCAAACTTGGAAAATGCATAACTCGGTGTAGAAAGCTCCTAAAATAGTGAGATAAATTTTATTGGATTCCTCTAAGAGAGTACTATCCAGGGGTACAGCCCAATAATTATAAAAATCCCTGGTTTTGGCTCATTAATCCATATAAAGAAATTTTGTAGGAATTTTTCCAGGAGCTCTGTGTATTGGAAAATTCCCAAATTTGGGCAGGAGATTCCCCCAAAAATAACTGAACTCCAGTAAAATTTTAAGAAGCATTGGACCTCATTTGCTTGGCCAAATGTGTTGTTAATTCCTTATGTCTCTGAAAATTGGAAAATAGAACAGAATTCAAATTCAGATTTCCCCCAAACTTTAGACCCTCATAAATTTTGCTAGGAAGCTCAAAATTTAATGATTCAAATTGGGTTGGATTCATATTGAATAGATCTATCCAAATATGCAAACCAATTATGAAACGCATTAATTCATTCTGGAAAATTCTTTAAAGCTTTTAAGCAAAAGAATTTTAGAGGGAGTTTGGTTAATCCAAAAATCTTCAAATTTCACAGAATAGTCTTTAGGGTGTTAGTGAACACTGTAAAAGTTTCAGCTAATTTGGAGTTGATTTGATCAGAGAAATTCAGAGTTAAAGTGCTGTATCCAATTGAATTCAGAAACATTTTCAGGGAATTTCCAGAACTTGGAAATTCATAGCTGGGAGATTCTTAGCTCCACAAATCTTAGGCAAATTCATGCAAGTCCTATGAAGTATAATTGAAATTTTAGTTCACTAAGTTTGCCATAGACATGCAAGTTTATTCAGAATTAATTCCTTTTTGCCTAAAGGCTTAGGAAATTATTCTGAGTGATCTATTCATTGGATAATTCCAAATATTGGTCCAGAGTGTTTTCTTGTGACAAGGAACTCACATAAAAAGTCTCAGCTCCATTGGAGCTTTGGAGCACCCCTGTTCTGCTTAACCACTTAAGGTGATCAATATAGAAGAGGGGGGAAAACCACTTAGAACTTAATCATGTGCTTAGATCCAAACCCAAACCACTAGCACCTGTGTCATTTTAAATTCTTAAACAGAGTTCCAGTTGTTGAAAACTTGTTATTAGAACTTGCAGCAAAGTCTTTACAATTAAACAATTGTGCATATGCATTACGTGTAGCATCTACGTGAAGGACTTCAAGTCATTGGAGTGGAGATCGAAGGAAGGAGGCAAGAGATCAAGCCAAGTGATCTTCACTAACTGAATTATATATATTAGCCCCTACAAAACAAAGGCAAGCCCCGGTTTGCATCAAAACTTACAAGTTTTTATTTGTATTCACTTTATACGTGTAGCATTTTATTTATTTCATTAAGTCTAGATGGTATGACACCCCAAATGCATGACCCAGAAAACCATGGAGTTTAAATGTAGAATAGGT
This sequence comes from Neostapfia colusana, assembly GCA_030760725.1. Lineage (NCBI taxonomy): Eukaryota > Viridiplantae > Streptophyta > Magnoliopsida > Poales > Poaceae > Neostapfia > Neostapfia colusana. Next base: position 29,042,197 of record JASWHV010000011.1, read on the forward strand.
TATAAATTGATTATAACTGATGATCTCAAGTTAACAAAGTGGATTAAAAGAAGCAAAACTTGAGTAGGCAGTTTCCTACTCGTGAAACGGGGTTAAGGGGGATCATTCGGAAGAGTTGGGAATTGATCCTCATAGTCGGGAATGGAGACTGGGCAGTGGATGGAAGGTCAAGGACGTGGTCCTGTGAGCCTAGTCTATGTCTGAGTCGATTAAGGACCGTTCTCGTGTGCGGCCCCGCTGGACAAGTTTGAGATGTGTACCGGATGCATACTGGCTACATGGGACCCAGGAAACCGATGTAACATGTTAACCTAGGTGTCGAGGCATACCTCACCGTCTGATGCCGATGCTGAAAGGATAGATAAGTCGGCTATACGAGGTTTTGTCGTAGAGAGACTTAATCCCAGTCGGTGGGACCGGTTCGACATTTGGGTGTCATGTGAAAGGTTGCCACGTACGACGTCAGTGATGGTTGCTGTGTGCAATGTCGTGTACGGGCGTACGTATCGTGTCAGCCGGGTGTTTTTTATTGCAATCACCGTCGCTCGCGGTAGTGAGCATACTTGTACACTGAGTCGTGACGTAGTAAGAAACTGGGAAACGTTTAATATGCTTCGTGAGTAATCCTCATAATGGCGATGAGGAACGATGAATACTTCACTAAATATAAATTCCACCTTGGGCTAGTAGCGTCGAGGCAAAGCGTTTCTTGTTTGATTGTGGAGTCTCGACGGTAATGGCGTAAGGTCTGTATGAGTCTAGAATAGCTCACTAAAGTTACTTTCACCTCGGGCAAGTGACAACGAGATAAAGCGTTTCTTGTTTGATTGTGGAGTCTCTATGTAAATTGCGCGGGAGCCATAAAAGTTGCTAAACTGAAAGGAAGGACTCTCCTTTAGCTCAATTTTATACTTTGTGCAAACTGCTATATTCAGCCCTCTATTTTCATCATGTAGAGTTTCATGACTACGGTGACGGGTCAGTCTTGCTGAGCTTCGTGCTCACAGATACTGCACAAGTTGTTTTGCAGGTAATAACTGTACGCTGATATGTACGGGTGTCCGATGAGACTCGGAGCTCTCCGAGTGGTGAACTCATGGCAACCCTTGCCGCTGCTATTGTGATAGTGTGGCTAGCGAGAAGGGTCCGCGGGCTGGACACCTTCTCTGTTCCTTAGCGTAGGTATGAGATGTGAGTTGTAATAGTCTTCCGCTGTAGAATATTTGAGAAGTATTTGTAAAATTTACACTTTGTAAGCTTTCACTTGATTTAAGTAATATGATGCTTTATTATGTGTGCTGTTGGGTGCCGCATCGCACGGCACCACCCAATGCGATTCCCCGGCGAGGTGCCCCGTCCCCGTGATCGGGAATGGGCCCTCACAGCGCAGTGGGCAAGTTTGCTCAAACCTCTTCCGCGAGTGACGGTGATTCAAATGCGACCACCCTTCTGTCTTGCATCAGCACACATCCGAGTCCAATACCGGATGCATCGCAATAAACATCAAATGATTTTGTGGTATTCAGCTGCGCTAAAACTGGTACTGATGTGAAGTGCTTCATCAAAGCTCTAAAAGACGCTTTACATGCTGGACTACAGATATATTTGGAAGCCTTTTTCAACAGCTTGGTCATTGGCCTTGCAATTTGTGAGAAGTTCGGGATGAACCTCCGATAACACCCCGCAAGTCTGAGGAAACTCCAAACCTCATGAACAGACCTCGGGGATTTCCAATTCAGCACTTGTACAATCTTACTTGGAAGTACAGTGACTCCCTCCAATTAGATTATATGCCAGGCATAGGGTACTTGAGAAATCCAGAATTCACATTTGCTGAATTTCGTGTATAGTTTGTGATCTCACAGACGTTGCAAGACTATATGAAAGTGATTTGCATGCTCTTCTTCCAACTTGGAGTAGACTAGAATGTCGTCGATGAATACCATGACAAATTTGTCCATCTCCGGCATGAACACCGAGTTCATCAAATACATGAAGTTGGCTGGAGCGTTGGTGAGGCCGAAAGAGATGACAAGTACTTATATAGTCCGTACCTCATCGAAAAATCCGTCTTCAGTATATCCTCTGTTCGGATTTTGATTTGATGGTAACCTGACCTCAAATTCATCTTGGAAAAGATTGTTTCCCGTACCAGCTGATCAAACAACATGTCCAAACGGGGCAGTGGGTACTTGTTCTTGATCGTGACGGAGTTTAGTGGACGATAGTCCATACAAAGCCGCAATGTCTCATCTTTATTCTTAACAAACAATGCCAAACATCCCCATGGCTAGGAGCTTGGCCTAATGAAGCCTTTTTTCAGCAGGTCCGTCAACTGCTCTTTCAATTCAGCCAATTCCTTCGGTGCCATCTTGTACGGCCTTTGGTATATCGGCATGGTTCCCGGGGCAAGTTCTATCTTGAACTCCACCTCCAGTTCGGGCGGCATACCCGGTAGATCATTCGGGAATACATCGAGGAACTCTTGGACCACTAGAATGTCTTCCAGGCTGCTGGTTGTATCGTGATAAACTGCTGGAAGTTTTATTTCTGGACTGTCCAGAAATAGAGAATGAGATTCGTGCACCGACGAGCTTAAGTGCATGATACGAGAGACGACGTCCAAAACAGCACCATGGCGAGTTAACCATGACATTCCTAAGATGATGTCAACCTCTTTTCCCTCTAAGACAATGAGAGATGCAGGGTATAATTTCCCACCTAAACATAATGGTGCTTTAGGAACAATTACACTTGCTCAAATTTTTCCACCGGGTGAACAAATCAAGAAAGGATTTTCGGTGGGTATTATTTGTACATCACGTTTGCAAACATATGTATGGGTAATGAAATTGTTAGTGGCACCCAAATCGAATAAGATTATGATGGGGTGGTGGTTTGTGGTGCCGGGCTTGGGGTTTGCACGTCGTGCATTGTTGTTTCGGGGCTGGTTCCTCCCCTGGAATGGTGGTGCTGCTCTGTTGCCTTGCTGCTTCTTGGAACAATCTTTTGAGAAATGCCCCTGGCGACCGCACGCGAAGCATGCGTATGGTGGCTGTCCGCTACCGCCTTGTGGATGAAAGCCAGGCATTTGTTGCTGTAGAATGAACGCAGGTGGCATCACCCTTTGCTGCTGGTGGAGCTGGTCTGAATGCCGGCTGCGGATACGGCCGATTGCAGAACTGCATCGGTTGGCATGGTGTCTGCCATCGCTGTCCAGACAGTGTGCGATACATCATCCGTATTGGGGAGGACCACCTCCCTTTCTGCTTCCCTTTGGCATGCTTCGCATCTTCTCCGACGTGGCTAACTCTCTTCCGTAGTCCTCCTTAACAATCGCAGCATCAATCATATCATTGAGGCTGCCACGATTGAACATGATAAGTTTATCATTCAGTTGTGGGTTAAACCCCTGAAATAAAAAATCTCGCCTCTTCTGGTTCGTGTCGGCATGATGTGACGCGTACAAGGCGAGATCATTGAACACACGAGAATACTCAAGTGCGTTCCTTCCCCCTTGTTTCGAATGCAGAAACTCCTGCGTCTTCCTCTTCATGAAACCGGGCTGAATGTGATAGGCACGAAAGGCCGTCCAGAATTCCGTCCTGGTTAACACAGGCTCGGTAGGTTGAGAGGCAGTGAAATTTGCCCCAAGCGCTTGCGAACCCCATAAGTTGCTAGGCCACAAATTGAGTCTTCTGCTGCTCACTAAATCGGAGCATCCTAAACTTCATCTCCATCGTGTGGAGCCAATTGTCCGCATCAATGGGTTCTTCAGCCCGCGAGAATACCGGGGGATGCGTAGCCAGAAAGTCCGAGTATGAACTATGCTGACTTTCGCCCCTGTCTTTACGTCCCTCTGGGCGAGACGTATTCTCGATCAATGTCCTCAGCAGCTCTGTGTGCTGCTGGTGCGATCCCACTATGGTAGCAACGATATCCGCCAGTGTAATCGTTGGCGGTGGTGGTGGTTGCTGTTGTCCCGAGGATGTCTCAGGCTGCTGGGAGGCACCTTCCCCCTGACTAGACCCACCAACTTCCAGGTTTGCGCGGGTGTGAGCCATTCTGCAATCCATAGAGTGTAAAGTCAGCACATATTGTACGTGAAAAGTTCTCTAAAAATAGTACGTACTGTAGTGATGATTGAGAAATTTGCACAACATTCACATATATTGATAAAGTAAAAACTTTATACAAGATATATTATCCTCGGGGTTCAAAACTACAACAACATCTTTTGATTACCTGAGGAGTTGTGCTCATGTCGTCACTACATACTCACACGCTACTGTCTTTCTATCACGACATGCCACTGTTACAAAAGTTAACACATACGGTTACCCTTGCTGCCCTATCCGGCAACAGAAATGCTCTAGTCAGAGTAGAAGTCGACCTCCTGTGGGTCTTCCTCCTCCGCTGGCTTGTCCTGTTATGCGGGTGGCTCCGGATACATTACCTCTTCCACGGGTTCAGGCTCCGGTACTACCAGGATACCAAGAACCACAGGTACGGCAAAATGGCATGGCCATTACCGGAGGTACTAGATCCTGCAGAGCATTGACTTCATCCATAGGCTGATTAAAATCCATATCCCAGTTTTGTGTAAAATCCCCAAAAGTGGTAGCAAGAAAAATTCAGCTCATATACACTTATGAAAAATGAGGGGAATTAAAACTTTGAATTATAATGGTGTAAGTCCAAAGTGAGGGTTTAGACTTCCCAAAAACTTCCAAACATGGAGATCTGAATGCACAGCTTGGATCTTCATAGTCCAAATATTTACCCTTCCAAATTTCAGCTCATTTGGAGGAGCTTTCATATTTGTTTGGGATTAAAAGGAGAAGCCCTCTAATCTGAATTTCAAATTCAGTTTCAAATACCAATTCCCTCAATTTGAAAATTGGGTTTCACAAATGTGTTCTCCACCTTTGAATGAGCAGCCATGCCAAAAATTGGAAATTTTGGAGCTGGTTTGCTATATTTTTGAGGCAATACAAAGTGGAGAATTCAAACTCCTTTTCAAATTCAAATGATCAAACCCCATTCAAATTCTACACCAGAATTCAAACCATTTGAATTCTGCAAATTCAAACATAACTTTGGGATGAAGTAAAGCTTTTAATGTTGAGTTGCTGGAGGGAAAAATATCAGAAAAGTTTTACTAAACAAAGGGGGAAGTGGGGCCCAATTGTCAGCCACCTAAAGCAAACAACCGACTGTTTTTCCCTCTCTCTCTCTGTTCCCGGTTGATCGCGGCGCGGCAGCTCTCGGAAAAGCGCTCCACCCGACATCCTCACCGAGCCACCGAGCTGGTTCTTGCTGGCCGACGTCGGCGCGCGCGTGTGGGCGATAAGAGCGGCCGCCCGAGTACCCCAGCGCTGCTTCTCCTCCTCCTCAGCTCGTGCAGCGCCGCGACAGTCTCATTTCCGCTGAACACCGCCGCTCAGCTCTCTCCGATCAACCACAGCCCTCCAAGCTCGATTGCTCGAGCGCTCCACAGCAAAGAGCATCACCTGGACGTGCTCTAGCCCTTTCCAAAGCCCCTTCGAGGTTTGCTGGTCCGAACTGCTTGAGAAACGTGGATTGGCGCCAAAGCTTCAAGGTGCCCGGACCTCGCCGTTTCGGCTCTCCGTCGACAGCAGCAACCGGCCACCCTCTCCCCCTACTTCCTATACAAGAAAGGTGTGTGGACATGTCCTGGTCGTGTAGCCGGAGGCCGTTTAGCGTTTGCTAGGACCGATGGCGAGAATTTCACTGTTTCCCCAAACGGTACACCGACGGGTAGTGCGCGGTCTAGCCAAAAATTCGTGGTGCCCGATCCTTTAGACCTCGAGTAAGCTTGCAAAAAGCTTCTCTACTTCCTAGCGCCTCTCCTCAACGAAGAACCAAGCAAAAACATCAAAAAACGAGGGAGCCCTAGCTGTTTTCTTAGTCGCCGGTGCAAAAGCACCTCGGGTCGCCGTGGAGCCCTCGGTTGCCGGCAGTTTCACCGGTGGCCAGGACCTTTACGGACTCCTACATCACTCACTGATGCTCTAGAGCCCAAGAATCGATCGAATGATAGAGGAATAAGGGTCCCCACCTCGCCGGAATTCAAAACTTTGCTGTCACCGGTGCGCGATGGTTTCCGGTGAGCCACAGCCGCCGGCGACCCTCCCACAGTGTTCAGCGTGGATAAAAATGGGGGAGCGGCGAGTTTGACGAAGTTTAAACCACGGGAACCCCGTCCCGGCGAGCCTCGCCGGCGTGCGCCGCCGCGGGAGGCGCGGGCAGCGCGAGGAAGACGAAGGAGGGCCGGGTCCCACCGGTCAGCCTCCGGGTTCGCGCGAGGATCGGATTGTGGTGCCGGATCCAGTGCGGCTGCGCGGGAATAACCCCGTAGCCCCCGGTGTTGCTAAAATCTGACTGGTCCGAATTGAAACAGTGGGCCCAGCCGAATTATTTGAAGTTTCTATTAGAGAAATAATTCCAGAAATTAGCTGATCTTTGCAAGCCCATAACTTTGTGTAGAAAACTTCAAAAAGAGTGAGACCAATTTTGTTGGAATCCTCATGAGGAGTACTTCACAGAGAAACCAATTTTAGGCTATGAAAATGCACAGGAATTTCTGTAGAATTGTTTTTAGTAAATTTTTAGGGATTTATTACCGGAGCAATTCTTTATGAAATATTCCCAAATGTGGTCAGAAAATCCTTCCCATAGTTACTGATCTCCAGTAAAAATTTGGGCTTCATTGGAGATCATTTGCTAGGCTAAACTGCCTTCCCAAGTTCAGCCTTTATTTGGAAATTCAAATTTAAACAGAAGCTTTTTCAGAACTCCTATCCAACTTCAAAAATTCATCTCTCTCTGATGGTAGCTCCAAAAATGGTGAAACAAATTTTGTTAGAACCATGGAGACTTACCCTAATCAGATCTTCCACCATTAGCTATGTCAAAGCTCCTGAATTGGGCTCAAAATTCAGAGAAGCATTGTACTTGTAGGAATTTTAAAGGCTACATTGTGCAATGACATGTCTCCAAATTTGACTCAAGTCATCCTTAGAGAGTCTAGTATCCACTGTAAAAATCCCAAAGCCAATTAAGGATTATAAATAGCAATAGCAATGAATAGAAGTCCAATTCTTATAAATCCTTAATACTTATACATGTATTTTATTACATTTCATGATAGTGACCGAAGTTGAGGATACGCCGGAGCCCTTGGACGTCCTGCCACCGGAATCTGACTTTCCATTTAACTCGCAACCAGGCAAGCCCCGGTTTGCACTTAAGTACCTTTTATAAAGTTTTCCATTTGTATCACTTATGTCTAGGTTGAAATGTATGCATTAGAGTTAGGGTGATTGAAACCCCACTTGCATAGCCTATTTAAATCCTATAAAGGGTTGGGTAGTTTACAAACTCGACGAGTAGAGACTGCCATGCTAATGTTTAGGATCTCGGTAGAAGTCGAGTGGTTGGAAGCTACTCGCGAGATAGTACTTATTACACGGAATGAAAAGAGGTAGAAAATGGCTTAAGTTATGAAAATGAAACCCAGCAGGGGGGGGGATAGGAAGCAGTGAGCAGAGGTCTCACGTGCGTAGCCCTGTTGGCGTAGGTTGAGGACTGTCCGTGTGCGGCCCTGCTGGACAAGTATCGAACAGTACCGGATGCATACTGGCATATGGGAACCAGGAAACCGATGTAATTGGTTAACCTGGTGCCGAGGCTTACCCAACCGTAAATAGGAGTGGGTTGAGGGTAGCAAGGTGTAAATCTGCTAGTGGGCACAGTCACGCTCCATGCGGGGACCTCCTACCCGTTACGGATGGACCGGTTCGGCATTTGGGTTGCCTTTGAAAGGTTGTTGCATACAACAGAGTAGGAAGGGGTGCGGAATCACGCTTCTGAAAGTGGGTGTATGCAACGTGTTATCCGGGTGTGTCTTAATTGCAATCACCGTCCCTCGCGGTTATTTGAGTACCCGCTTGTTCACTGCGCTGTGACGTAGTAAGAAGTGAAATAAGCCAACTGAAAATGCTGTATTGATCTATAATGTCTTGAATACCTTAATTGCTGTAGTTATAGAGCTAATTAAGTTTATATTTCACTTTGGGCATCATCACATCGGAGGAAAGCGTTTCTTGTTTGATTGTGGACTTCCGATGTGAGGGCTGAGTAAGGCTCAGTAAACTGCTGCTATAAAACTGAAAGTAAGGATCAACTTATAGGCGTGTCTTTATTGCAAAGTCCTTTCCTATCGTACACATCCTTGCACGTAGAGTTCCATGCCTAGAGTTGACGGTTAAGACTTGCTGAGCCATCGTGCTCACGGTTGCAATATTTTGAGCTGTGTGCAGGTAAGAGTTATGAGGAAGGTTCCGAGGACGACGCGATGCCCCCGTTGGGGTACACGGCCGAGCTGGAGCCCTGCACGCCGCCGTGATTCTCCGGTTCCATGCTGCTAGTGTGTAGCGTCCCCGGGCTGGACGGCTGCACTTTTGCATAGTTAGGATGAGAGGCCTTATATGTATATTACTTTCGCTGTATGAATAGGTTTTGTAAAAAGACTTCCGCTGTTTTATATCAAATAAAAGTTTGTATGTTATCCTTTATTCTTTTCGTGTGTGCTGTTGGGTGCCGCATCGCACGGCACCACCCTATGCGATTCCTGGAGTGGGTGAACCACGGGGTGGTCCCCCACAGCCGTGGTATCAGAGCCGACCCTCGCAGTTTCAAGGGTGCGTACGGGTAAGTGAGAAGGATACGGTACCGAACGGGTCAGGGACGTGGGTACGTACGCATGACGCGTGGGTCCTCTGTGTGGGACACGGTATGGTACGTATGCTGCTAACCGGATGTATGGTATGCGTATGCCAGCACTGAATGTATGGACGTGGCTAAGAGGGGACGTTCCTGTCTTGGCGTTGACCGACGAGGATGTCGGTCTTCTAAGGGGGTGGATTGTGTTATATCCTGACCCCCGGCTTAATAGGATTGATGGAGTACTCATACCACCAAGGTATACCTTCTTTTCTGGAAGCCCACCTGCAAAGGACTCCGGGGTTAAGCGTGCTTGACACAGAGGAATTTGGGGATGGGTGACCGACCGGGAAGTTTTCCCGGGTGCGCGTGAGTGAGGACAAAGTGCGCAGAAAAGACGAGTGGAGGTATGTGGGGACAGTCTATGATCCTAGAGAGCCATCACAAATGGTATCAGAGCCGCATTGGGAATAACACGCTCGAAAAGAGCCTATTTTGAAAACTTAGAAGTAATCGAGTGAGGATTAGTCTTTAAGCCCACATAAGGTCTATGATAGTATTAGATATTATGGTGGAAAAGCTAACGTATTTGTTATACATTCTGTGACGACGCTCTGACGTCAGGTAAGAGGTAAGGTACGCCACCACAGGCGGATCAATTGCGGTAACTCCCCATACGAGTAATAGTATGGTATGGTATATCGTGGCTTGGCACGGTAGTGAATATGAGTCTCTGAACCTCTCAATGGTTCTGAGAGCATATGAAAACGCTGATATCCAGCGTGCTTTAGGCAAAAGTAAGAATACCCCATCGTGTGGTAAGCAACACGATAGTATGCAACTCTTGAACGTTCAATGTTCAAAGGGTCATACGCAGCGCTCACCATCGGCGTGCATCAACGGTCATGAGGCAGTAGGTGGTATCCGTTGGGTTGATAAAATTCCCAACCGTGACGACCCGTTCGCGCTCTACTCGGGTTCCCCGTCGTGTGATGTGAAAACACGACCATGTACCTTGAGACGTGACTTGACTCGGGGACGATCCGTATGGCAATGATACGGACCGTATGTTTTTACTATGATATGGAACTGCCTGAAATGCTAAAACCTTTGTGTGCACCATTATTGTGTGTTTTCTGCAGGTACATTAATCACGTTAGTACATGACGTGTAGAAACCGTTTGTGAGTGACGACTTTAGTTCCACCATTTGACACGTATATGCCGGAATACCGGTTTAGGATTTTTCTTTGGTGAGGAAACGTAGTACCGAATGCATAAAAGTTTATTTTCAAAGAGAAGAGTCAAAATGAAGTTTAGGATTTCATTTAGGGGTTAGTAAACTCCTATATTGAACTAAGTGTCAATTGGGAGTATAGGTTCAATTCCAAAAGCTTAGGAACAATCTCCCCTGTTTTTGGCAGAAAATTTTCTGAATTTGAACAGGGCATAACTTAATATTGGTCGAACCAATGGAGGTGTGGGATACCATTCTGGAAAGGTTTTGAAGTCCTCTACAACTTTTCTGTAGAGCTCCAGAACAAAATATCCCTCCAAAGGGATGAAAATCTCAGATGAGTAGGTACTGTCCAGAAACAGGGCAGACCAAAAGCTCTCTGGAATTTTCTGTATTTCGACCAAAACACTTAGTTTCACCGTTCGACGTCCAGTGGCTGTTGTAAAACCATGAGTTGGAGTCGAAGGGTTGATGCATTGACATATCACTTCGAGTTAGTACATGTTTGGGTCCAGTACAATAGCGAGGAATTACGCATGCTAACACACTTAACATCCCGTGGTGACCCCGATGGTCGAAATGAACTTTTAACCCATAAAATTCAATACTTTGGAACTCGATCGTATGACACGGTCCAGGGATGTATATGGTGCATAAAGTTTATACTTTATCCATATGTGTGATTGTTATGCGCATTGTTTATCCCATTCTTGCATTACTATTGTATAGACTGGATGAGCTAAACCCACATGTGCTGATAATTTGAGTGGTATGAATGCAGAATGGTGCGGACATGTTCAACGCAAGAGGAGGGAGGTCCGAGTCAAGTTCGTGGTGATGAGTCTCCACCTCTGGAGCAGACCACGACGCAGCAGCAACCACCTCCTCCACCACCACCAGAACTTCCAAGGAATCTTGCGGAGGTTCTCGCCGCAGTGCTCGGCTCGCGCGACGAGCAAACCGAGTTACTGCGGGTGTTGGTGCAGCAGAATGCGTCCCATCATGGAGGACGCCAAGACAATGGGCAACGCCAGCCCCAACAAAGCTCGTATTCAGAATTCATGGCGACCCATCCACCGGTCTTCACGGAGGCCGAAGAACCTTTGGAGGCGGACAGCTTTATCCGCACTCTGGAGGCAAAGTTCAGGCTGCTATGATGCACCGAACATCAGAAGGCGCTGTACGCCGCGCAACAGCTTCAAGGAGAAGCCGGTACCTGGTGGGCGAACTACACCGCCTCCTTACCGGCTGGCCATGCCGTCACATGGACGGAGTTCCGGGAGGCGTTCCGCGCCTATCACATACCTCCCGGGGTTATGGAAATGAAGCTCTAGGAGTTCCTGGCGCTACGACAAGGCAAGAGGAGTGCTCATGAGTACTCCAGGTTATTCAACCGGCTGGCGCAGTATGCGCCAGGATTTGTGGGCACGGAAGACAACAAGCGCAATGCATTCTTCCGGGGCCTGAACTCCAAGATGAAGGTCCATCTCGCCCAGAGCAATCGCGGCACATTCAACGACCTAGTTAATGCCGCGATTCTACAGGAGAATGCTCAGCGCGAGCGCGGTTCTGACAAGAGGAAACCCAGCGTGCTGACGAGCAGCAGTGGTGGAACGCCACAGAAATACCGCGTGGTGTACCGTTCACCATCCGGTCAGAGATGGCAGCCTCCGGCGCGACCGCCTCAGTTTCGCGGTCGGCAATATAATGCGCCGGGCTTTCGACCGACGTATCCACCACAGCAACAGCAGCAGCAAAGGATGGTCCCGAGTGCGCCCCAGTTTCAACAGCGTGCACCGGGATTCCGTCCTCTAGTTGGCGGGACCCCGACACCTTACACGTGCTATACGTGTGGCCGTGTCGGGCACATTTCAAGAGACTGCCCCGAGCCGCGACAGGGCAGGGGTGCAGCACCATATCAGGGTGCTAATCAGCCCCGCAACCAGCCCAAGAAACCAGCACCAAAACCCGGCAACGTCCACCACTTAGCCATTGAAGACGTGCCGGAAGGCGAACCCGTCCTCGCAGGTACGTTCTCTTACCTGGATTATCCGGTAGTCATACTTTTTGACTCCGGTGCCACCCATAATTTCATAAGTCAGTCTTATGTTATTAAATATCAACTGCCTATCATTCCCACAAATAATGCATATTTGATATGTTCTCCGGGTGGGAAAATAACAGCAGATAGAATGGTCTATAGAGCACCATTACAGTTGGGTGGGAATCTATATTCGACTTCTCTAATCATGTTAGGGAGTCAAAAACTTGATGTCATTTTAGGAATGTCATGGCTACATCGCCATGGTGCTGTTCTTGACATCATTCCACGTGTGGTTCGTTTAAACTCTCCACTTCATGAACCACATGTTCTTATTCTTGACCATTTGGTTCAAGAAACCCCAGCCACATATAACACGGAAGCCACGAGACTTGAGGATATTCGTGTGGTCCGTGAATACCCGGATGTCTTTCCGGATGATCTTCCGGGCATGCCACCCGAAAGAGATGTCGAGTTCAAGATTGAACTCGTACCTGGGATGACACCAATCTCACGGAGACCATATAAGATGGCTCCGAATGAGCTGGCTGAACTAAAGGAGCAGCTCAACGATTTGATGAAGAAGGGTTTCATTCGACCGAGTTCCTCGCCATGGGGATGCTCGGCGCTATTTGTGAAGAAGAAGGATGAAACCTTGAGGTTGTTAGTGGACTACCGACCTCTCAACGCCGTCACCATCAAGAATAAATATGCACTGCCCCGCATCGATATTCTCTTCAATCAACTTGTGGGTGCGAGTGTATTTTCCAAAATGGATCTTCGCTCCGGATATCATCAAATCAAGATCCGAGCGGAGGATATCCCAAAGACAGCCTTCTCGACGAGATATGGGTTGTATGAATACCTCGTCATGTCCTTTAGTCTCACCAATGCCCCGGCACACTTCATGTATCTTATGAACTCAGTGTTCATGCCGGAGTTGGACAAGTTTGTGGTGGTGTTCATAGACGACATCTTGGTCTACTCCAAGTCTGAAGAAGAACACGTCAAACACTTGCATATCGTACTTCAACGATTAAGAGACCATAAGCTTTATGCTAAGTTCAGCAAGTGCAAGTTTTGGATCAGCCAAGTGCCATTCCTTGGTCATATCATTTCTGCAGAAGGCATTGCAGTTGATCCAAGCAAGATCGAACAAGTGCTGAAATGGAAGTCCCCCACAACAGTCCACGAAGTCAGGAGTTTCCTCGGGTTAGCAGGATATTATCGGAGATTCATACCAAATTTCTCCAAGCTTGCTAAGCCGATGACTGAACTGTTGAAAAAGGGGATCAAATATGTTTGGAGCTCAGCTTGTGAAGAAGCTTTCCAAGCATTAGTGAAGCATCTTACAACAGCCCCGGTGTTAGCTCAACCGGATACAACCAAGCCCTTTGACGTATATTGTGATGCGTCTGGCATCGGGCTTGGCTGTGTATTGATGCAAGGAGGAAGAGTGGTCGCCTATGGCTCACGTCAACTTCGTAACCACGAGCAGCACTATCCGACTCATGATCTTGAGCTCGCTGCTGTGGTATTGGCCTTGAAGATGTGGAGGCACTATTTGCTTGGGAACTTAGTGCACCTCTACACCGACCACAAAAGTCTGAAATATATATTCACTCAAAAGGAGTTGAATATGCGGCAACGGAGATGGCTAGAACTGATCAAAGACTATGAGATTGAGATTCATTACCATCCCGGTAAGGCAAACGTGGTTGCCGATGCCTTAAGCCGCAAATCCCATGTCAACAATCTGTCCATCACCCCACTTGATGAGGAGGAGCCGAGTCTGTACTTGGTTCCATATGGGGCGTTATATAATCTTGCTCTCATACCAACCATAAGATAGGAGATTATGGAAGCTCAGAGGAAGGACATGGGAATGTCGCACATTCAGAGAAGGATGAAGAATGTCGAAATGAAATGCTTCCGAAGAGATGAACACGACACACTATGGTTTAAAGACCGTATAGTGGTACCCTGTGACATGAAGCTTCGGAAGAAAATCTTGGACGAGGCTCATTTGTCCAAGTATTCTATTAATCCGGGCAGCAACAAGATATACCAGGACCTGAAAACCAGATTTTGGTGGACACGGATGAAAAGAGAAATCACGAAATACGTATCCGAATGTGATACGTGTCGGCGTGTGAAGGCCGACCATATGCGTAAAGCCGGACAGCTGCAACCATTGAACATTCCGGCATGGAAGTGGGAGGATATCAGCAAGGATTTCATAGTCGGGTTACCTCTCACGTCTCACAAGCATGACTCGATTTGGGTGATAGTCGATCGGCTAACCAAGTCGGCTCATTTTATCCCCGTACATACAAAGTACGTGGCCAAGCAATATGCGGAGCTGTACATTGCAAAGATCTTGTGTTTGCACGCTGTTCCCCGCTCCATCATTTCAGATCACGGTGCGCTGTTCGTCTCTCGGTTCTGGGAACAGCTGCACGCATCCTTGGGGATCAAACTGATCCGAAGCTCCGCGTATCACCCACAGACAGATGGTCAAATTGAACGGGTGAATCAAGTGCTTGAAGACATGCTACGCGCTTGTGCCATCCACCACGGCAAGAATTGGGACGATCATTTGCCGTTGGCGGAGTTTTCTTACAATAATGGCTATCAAGCTAGCATCAAGATGGCGCCGTATGAAGCTCTCTACGGCCGGAGATGTCGCACACCTCTCAACTGGTGCGAGTCCGGCGAGCGAGTTATCTACGGCATTGAACTTGTGAATGAAGCTGAAGAACGAGTGCGAGTAATACAAGCCAATCTTAAGGCTGCTCAATCTCGTCAGAAGAGCTATGCGGATAAGAGACGCCGCCCTCTCCACTTTGATATCGGGGACCATGTTTATGTCCGTGTGTCTCTGATGAAGGGAATTCACCGTTTCGGAGTGAAGGGTAAACTTGCGCCGCGATTCATTGGCCCGTTCGCCGTCATTGAAAGATGCGGACCCGTGGCCTATTGCCTAGAGTTACCAGCGTCGCTCGCAGGCATTCACAACATCTTCCACATTTCTCAGCTGAGGAAGTGCCTCAAACCCTCCGCTGAAATCCGCACGGAAGACATAGAAGTTCTTCAACCGGACCTCACATACACGGAATATCCCATCGGGATCATCGATGAAAGGACTCGTGCCACAAGAAACCGGACCTTATGGTTCTACAAGGTCTTGTGGAGTAACCATACCACTGATGAGGCGACATGGGAAAGTAAGGATTATCTACGAACGTATTATCCGGACTTGCTATCATCCTATACCCGGTAAAGTTTTTCCCCACTTTACTTTTCCTTTGGAATCTCGGGACAAGATTCTTTTTAAGGGGGGAGGGATGTAAAATCCCCAAAAGTGGTAGCAAGAAAAATTCAGCTCATATACACTTATGAAAAATGAGGGGAATTAAAACTTTGAATTATAATGGTGTAAGTCCAAAGTGAGGGTTTAGACTTCCCAAAAACTTCCAAACATGGAGATCTGAATGCACAGCTTGGATCTTCATAGTCCAAATATTTAACCTTCCAAATTTCAGCTCATTTGGAGGAGCTTTCATATTTGTTTGGGATTAAAAGGAGAAGCCCTCTAATCTGAATTTCAAATTCAGTTTCAAATACCAATTCCCTCAATTTGAAAATTGGGTTTCACAAATGTGTTCTCCACCTTTGAATGAGCAGCCATGCCAAAAATTGGAAATTTTGGAGCTGGTTTGCTATATTTTTGAGGCAATACAAAGTGGAGAATTCAAACTCCTTTTCAAATTCAAATGATCAAACCCCATTCAAATTCTACACCAGAATTCAAACCATTTGAATTCTGCAAATTCAAACATAACTTTGGGATGAAGTAAAGCTTTTAATGTTGAGTTGCTGGAGGGAAAAATATCAGAAAAGTTTTACTAAACAAAGGGGGAAGTGGGGCCCAATTGTCAGCCACCTAAAGCAAACAACCGACTGTTTTTCCCTCTCTCTCTCTGTTCCCGGTTGATCGCGGCGCGACAGCTCTCGGAAAAGCGCTCCACCCGACGTCCTCACCGAGCCACCGAGCTGGTTATCGCTGGCCGACGTCGGCGCGCACGCATGGGCAATAAGAGCGGCTGCCCATGTACCCCAGCGCTACTTCTCCTCCTCCTCAGCTCGTGCAGCGCCGCGACAGTCTCATTTCCGCTGAACACCGCCGCTCAGCTCTCTCCGATCGACCACAGCCCTCCAAGCTCGATTGCTCGAGCGCTCCACAGCAAAGAGCATCGCCTGGACGTGCTCTAGCCCTTGCCAAAGCCCCTTCGAGGTTTGCCGGTCCGAACTGCTCGAGAAACGCGGATTGGCGCCAAAGCTTCAAGGTGCCCGGACCTCGCTGTTTCGGCTCTCCGTCGACAGCAGCAACCGGCCACCCTCTCCCCCGACTTCCTATACAAGAAAGGTGCGTGGACATGTCCTAGTCGTGTAGCCGGAGGCCGTTTAGCGTTTGCTAGGACCGATGGCGAGAATTTTACCGTTTCCCCAAACGGTACATCGACGGGTAGTGCGCGGTCTAGCCAAAAATTCGTGGTGCACGATCCTTTAGACCACGAGTAAGCTTGCACAAAGCTTCTCTACTTCCTAGCGCCTCCCCTCGACGAAGAACCAAGCAAAAACATTAAGAAACGAGGGAGCCCTAGCTGTTTTCTTAGTCGCCGGTGCAAAAGCACCTCGGGTCGCCGTGGAGCCCTCGGTTGCCGGCAGTTTCACCGGCGGCCAGGACCCTTATGGACTCCTACATCACTCACTGATGCTCTAGAGCCCAAGAATCGATCGAATGATAGAGGAAAAAGGGTTCCCAACCTCGCCGGAGTTCAAAACTTTGCTGTCACCGGTGCGCGATGGTTTCCGGTGAGCCACGGCCGCCGGCGACCCTCCCACAGTGTTCAGCGCGGATAAAAATGGGGGAGCGGCGAGTTTGACGAAGTTTAAACCACGGGAACCCCGTCCCGGTGAGCCTCGCCGGTGTGCGCTGCCGCGGGAGACGCGGGCAGCGCGAGGAAGACGAAGGAGGGCCGGGTCCCACCGGTCAGCCTCCGGGTTCGCGCGAGGATCGGATTGTGGTGCCGGATCCAGTGCGGCCGCGGGAATAACCCCGAAGCCCCCGGTGTTGCTAAAATATGACTGGTCCGAATTAAAACAGTGGGCCCAGCCCAATTATTTGAAGTTTCTATTAGAGAAATAATTCCAGAAATTAGCTGATCTTTGCAAGCCCATAACTTTTTGTAGAAAACTTCAAAAAGAGAGAGACCAATTTTGTTGGAATCCTCATGAGGAGTACTTCACAGAGAAACCAATTTTAGGCTATGAAAATGCCCAGGAATTTCTGTAGAATTGTTTGTACTAAATCTTTTAGGGATTTATTACCGGAGTAATTCTTAATGAAATATTCCCAAATTTGGTCAGAAAATCCTTCTCATAGTTACTGATCTCCAGTAAAAATTTGGGCTTCATTGGAGATCATTTGCTAGGCTAAACTGCCTTCCCAAGTTCAGCCTTTATTTGGAAATTCAAATTTAAACAGAAGCTTTTTCAGAACTCCTATCCAACTTCAAAAATTCATCTCTCTCTGATGGTAGCTCCAAAAATGGTGAAACAAATTTTGTTAGAACCATGGAGACTTACCCTAATCAGATCTTCCACCATTAGCTATGTCAAAGCTCCTGAATTGGGCTCAAAATTCAGAGAAGCATTGTACTTGTAGGAATTTTAAAGACTACATTGTGCAATGACATGTCTCCAAATTTGACTCAAGTCATCCTTAGAGAGTCTAGTATCCACTGTAAAAATCCCAAAGCCAATTAAGGATTATAAATAGCAATAGCTATGAATAGAAGTCCAATTCTTATAAATCCTTAATACTTATACATGTATTTTATTACATTTCATGATAGTGACTGAAGTTGAGGATACACCGGAGCCCTTGGACGTCCTGCCACCGGAAGCTGACTTTCTGTTTAACTCGCAACCAGGCAAGCCCCAGTTTGCACTTAAGTACCTTTTATAAAGTTTTCCATTTGTATCACTTATGTCTAGGTTGAAATGTATGCATTAGAGTTAGGGTGATTGAAACCCCACTTGCATAGCCTCTTTAAATCCTATAAAGGGTTGGGTAGTTTACAAACTCGATGAGTAGAGACTGCCATGCTAATGCTTAGGATCTCGGTAGAAGTCGAGTGGTTGGAAGCTACTCGCGAGATAGTACTTATTACACGGAATGAAAAGAGGTAGAAAATGGCTTAAGTTATGAAAATGAGACCAAGCAGGGGGGGATATGAAGCAGTGAGCAGAGGTCTCACGTGCTAGCCCTGTTGGCGTCGGTTGAGGACCGTCCGTGTGCGGCCCTGCTGGACAAGTATCGAACAGTACCGGATGCATACTGGCATATGGGAACCAGGAAACCGATGTAATTGGTTAACCTGGGTGCCGAGGCTTACCCAACCGTAAATAGGAGTGGGTTGAGGGTAGCAAGGTGTAAATCTGCCGGTGGGCACAGTCACGCTCCACGCGGGGACCTCCTACCCGTTACGGATGGACCAGTTCGGCATTTGGGTTTCCTTTGAAAGGTTGTTGCATACAACGGATTAGGAAGGGGTGTGGAATCACGCTTCTGAAAGTGGGTGTATGCAACGTGTTATCCGGTTGTGTCTTGATTGCAATCACCGTCCCTCGCGGTTATTTGAGTACCCGCTTGTTCACTGCGCTGTGACGTAGTAAGAAGTGAAATAAGCCAACTGAAAATGCTGTATTGATCTGTAATGTCTTGAATACCTTGATTGCTGTAGTTATAGAGCTAATTAAGTTTATATTTCACTTTGGGCATCATCACATCGGAGGAAAGCGTTTCTTGTTTGATTGTGGACTTCGGATGTGAGGGCTGCCTAAGGCTCAGTAAACTGCTGCTATAAAACTGAAAGTAAGGATCAACTTATAGGCGTGTCTTTATTGCAAAGTCCTTTCCTATCATACACATCCTTGCACGTAGAGTTCCATGCCTAGGGTTGACGGTTAAGACTTGCTGAGCCATCGTGCTCACGGTTGCAATATTTTGAGCTGTGTGCAGGTAAGAGTTATGAGGAAGGTTCCGAGGACGACGCGATGCCCCCGTCGGGGTACACGGCCGATCTGGAGCCCTGCACGCCGCCGTGATTCTCTGGTTCCATGCTGCTAGTGTGTAGCGTCCCCGGGCTGGACGGCTGCACTTTTGCATAGTTAGGATGAGAGGCCTTATATGTATATTACTTCCACTGTATGAATAGGTTTTGTAAAAAGACTTCCGCTGTTTTATACCAAATAAAAGTTTGTATGTTATCCTTTAATCTTTTCGGGTGCCGCATCGCACGGCACCACCCTATGCGATTCCTGGAGTGGGTGAACCACGGGGTGGTCCCCCACATTGTCCCACCTCAATTGCTTCGTCACGCTTTTGGGAGAGGACATGGTTCTGCTGGGTCAAGGCTTGGATTTGCTGTTGCATTGTCCTTAGGTAAGCACGATTTTTCTTTACAGCCTTCCTCGAGTGAGCAACGAATTCTCCCGCTGATTTAGCCTTTGCATTGTCAGCGCGAGTACGTCACGAAGTGCATCGTAGGAACACTCGTAATGCTCGTTACAGCCTGTGCAATCCATGAGCTCCAAAGCAAGATGAGCCACATTGACAGCTTAGCTGTCCATCACGCTCCGTCCTGCCATAGCATAAAGGCCAAGATTTGCCTCTGCCGGGTTGTACCTTGGTCACCACGTATCGCTGGCCTCAATGTACTACCTCCACCATACGTGATTAGCTTGTCCCTCCACTGGAACAAACGCATATGGAGTGCCCTCCATATCTCGCACATGAAGCTGGGAAAAGCGCTGTGAAAGGCCACTTTAAAACATGTGGTTCAGTATACAATGTTGGGGGAAATTCAAACTTTTCAAAGACATTTGCAACTAGCCATACACTCATATCACTAGTGCAAACTCAAAACTGAATTTTCCGAAAGTTTGTCAATTTGCTTATTGGATGTTACTAATATGTTCCCTACATTTGAAACAGAACTTCTACCCAATTTCACAATTTGGACTTTGGTTGCTATGGATTTGAATCCATGGAAGACGAGGGATTCAAATTCCAAATTCAAATTTAAATTCCAAATGTAATTCAAACTTCATCATCCGAGACCGAATTCTTTTGAATTCTAATTTTGCTCATGACTTTGTGGCTAAGTCTAGAATTCAATTGTGAGTCGATGGTGCAAATATCAGCTGAGAAATGAAAAAGAATTAGAGGGGAGAGGAGCCCACTGGTCAGTGACCGAGATCACACTGAACCGACTCATTTCACCTCACGGAGCTCTCGGGTGAGCGCAGCGGCGCCACGTGAAGCCAGCTTGCCGGTTGAAATCCACCACACAGTGAATTTTTTCGCCTCAATATCCAGCACACCGAGCTGCTTCCTCCGTTCTCATCGCTCCCGAGTTGAAACCAGCTCGCACACACGCTGCTCTTCGTTTTCTGCTCGCGAGATCTTGTCGCCTCTCTTGATCTACCGGCGACCGGCTGATCCAGGTCGTTTCACACGCCACACCCGAAGAAGAAAAGGTGTGCCCTTGCATGCTGAAGCTGTAGGAGAAATCCGTTTGCCATTTCATGCGATATCGAACGAGTATTGCTCGTTTCTTTCCATGGTGTGCGCTAGGGTTAGAGCTCGATCATCGGCAAAATTCGTCGTGCACAGGCAACCGCCGCTCGAGCTGCAAACCAGACACGTTCTAGGTCATCTAGCGCACCTCATCGATCAAGTAGCATCGAGTTTCATCCACTAGAACCCTAGGTACAGAGGTTTTTCGCGCCGGTGGACGAAAACAGGGTACCTCGCTGGTGAGGTCCTAGTTACGACAGTTTTCACGAGGATCAGGGTTCATATTCTTACTCAGCAAGTACCCATGGTGCTCTCAGGTGAAACCCCTTCAAAAAAGGTGCAGAGATCACCGAGTTTGATGTCGTCGATGAGCTACCGGCCACTGTCACGCCGCAAGCACTGTTCTAGCCACCGCCGAGCTCCGGTGAGTGCACCAGCGTATTCCTCGTGCATAGTTGTGCACAGGCGGCGAGTTTCATCGAAGATCGTGCAGTAGAACGGCCGGCGGCGAGCTCTACGGCGAAGTGCTGCCTCGGCATCGGGTGGGCCCCGCATGTCAGCAAGACGAAACCGGGCCCGGAATCTGCTGTGGGATTTGCTGTCAGGCTGACACGTAGCCCTGGGCCCCCACAACCAGGTTTAAACCTTCTAAATTTCATTTGAATTTCCAGATTTTAGCCAAACATTGAGGAACCATAACTTTCAATAGGATTGTCCAAAATTTGTGGAACAAATTTTCTTGGATTTTTCTCAACCAGTACTTTGCAGTTATGCAATGAAATTTGTATGAAAATCCCTTGAATTGTCTCCAAAATTATTAAAAAATAAATCTTTGGGAATTAATTACAGGATATCCCTGTTATGGAATTTGCCTAATTTTGGCCAGAAGGTCCTCCATAAATCTACTGATCTTCAGTAAAACTTTGGGCAGCATTGGACTTCATTTACTAAGTCTAATGGTGTCCAATAGATTCTGATCAAAGAAAATTAGAAAAACACCAGAATTCAAATTCAAATCTTGTCCAAACATTGAAATTCAATATCTCTCTGTAGGAAGCTTCAAATTTAGTCAAACCAACTGTCATAAATTCAGAGAATTCCGAAGTTTCTGAAAAGTCCAAGTTCATTAGAATTCAATTCACACATAAGCTATTTAACGCTTTATAACTATTTTTATACAATCATACTTAATCATGTGCATTATTTACATGTCAATTAATTGCTGAGCTTGAGGAGACACCGGAGGCCATGGAAGTAATTCCTCTGGATACTGACCCCACTGACCTATTGCAACAAGGCTAGCCCCGGTTTGCAGTTAACAATTTTTATCGAGTTTTTGCTTTATATCCACCTATAGTGATGTATGTATGTGCATTAGGTCGAGAGTGGTTGAAACTCTAATTGCATAACCAGATTATCCTAAAGAGAGTGAGGGTAGTGTCTAAGTCCATAGTAGAATATGTTGTTCTTAATGTCTTATAGGATTCGTACAAGTCAAGTAGTTGGAATCTACTCTCGAGTATAGGATTCGCCACATACGGGATTTTTTCGAGATGTGAGGTACACCTAGTAAGAAAAATGAGACTAGGCAGGAGCGAAGGATGCAGCAAGAGGAAGTCTTGTTTGTGTAGCCCTGCCAGTGCCGATTGAGGATCGATCCATGTGCGGCCCCGCTGGATAAGTTTGAATATACCGAAGGCATATCAGATATATGGGGACCGATAAACTGATGTAACCTGTACCTCCGGGCGTCGAGGCATAACACACCGATTTATTGGTGTAGGTTGAGGGTAGAAAGGTGGAAATCTGCTAACGAGCATAGAGTGATGCTCCGTGTAGGGAACCTCCTGCTCATTTGGGTGCGACCGGTACGACGTTTGGGCTATCGGGTGAAAGGTTGTCCCGTACGACATCGGTTGAGTGTGCCGTTTAAGCTCTGAGGATGGGCATACAAGACGTGCTATTCGGGTATCCCCGCAGGTGTATATCGAGTCGATTCGCCATCCCTCATGGTCATGAGTACCGCTTGTTCAATGTGTCGTGACGTAGTAAATATGAGATGTGAATGTGATGATATAAATGATGCTACGATATAATTGTGTTTGAAACATGTGTGCCACCAAATATTGCTCACTAAAGTTCAGATTTGCGAACCTTTAAATTATGGCTAAAGGTGAATTAAGGATGAACTCTTAGGCGTGTCCATTGCTGCAAATCGACATCCTACCGTTGGTATGACTTACATGTAGAGTTTCATGTGTAGGTGAGTCGGCTAAGTCTTGCTGAGCCATCGTGCTCACAGTGCTACTACGAGTGTTTGCAGGTGAGGAGTACCCCACTGAGATGGAGTATGGGTTCACCGGGGAGGTTTGCCCTCCTTCGAGAACGACGGCTGAGTGGGAGGCATGCACGCCACCATGAAGATAGAGTGTGGCTAGTGTGGGTGGTCCATAGGGTGGGACAACCGACTTTCGCCTGCTAGGGTTAGGCGTGAGTTGTATAATTAATTTCCGCTGTAGTTAACTCTGTAAATTAGAGGTAAACTGAATGTTTGTACCACTTTTGTACAAATTCAGTAAGTTTGAATGTATTACTTAGTTTTGTTATCATGTGTGCTGTCGGGTGTCGCATCGTACGGCACCTCCCTTTGTGATCCTGGATTGTATTAATTTCAGTCTGTCACAGGCTGGCATCAGAGCTGCTTAGGGGATACCACACTAAATAAGGACAGTATTACGGAAAAACTTAGGATTACGGT
Organism: Neostapfia colusana; assembly: GCA_030760725.1. Classification (NCBI taxonomy): domain Eukaryota; kingdom Viridiplantae; phylum Streptophyta; class Magnoliopsida; order Poales; family Poaceae; genus Neostapfia; species Neostapfia colusana. Next base: position 29,065,630 of record JASWHV010000011.1, read on the forward strand.
GAGGAGTCAATAGTATGCCCAAATAAGGATTACATTAGTATAGTTTCTTGAAGTGGCATTAATAACTTACTTATTATAATTCTGTATTTGGATTACGTAAAGACGCACCTACGCTCAGGTAAGAGGTAAGGTACGCCACCGAAAGCGGTCAATTTCAGTTAGCTCCCTCATGTGAGGAACGTAGAATGAGGGGTTCCGTTAGGCGACGAATGGAAAGTGAATATGTTTTCTAAGACTTCATATCTTAGATACATATGAACGACACTAGCCTCTAGTGCGCAAACCTTGGGGCAAGAGGAGGAGACCGCATCGTGTGGTTTGTAACACGAAGTATGTGTTCTAGGACTTTTCTATGTTCTATGGGGCATACGAAAACGCTGGTCCACCGGTTTTCTTAATTGCAAATGTGTGGATCCCTCCGTCGGGTGGTGAATAACCCGACCACGTACCTTGAGACGTGGCTTCACTCAAGGACGACTGTATGGCAATGATACGGGCGTATGTATTTAATTTCACTATGGACCTGCCTGAAATGACAAACCATTGTGTGTGTCATTATTGAGTGTTCTTCCGCATGGCTAACCACGTTGCGTATCTCGTATGGCACACGTTCGCGATAGACTGTTTCAGTGCCACAGTTTGAGTCATATATGCCGGTATAATCCGGTTAGGATTTTCCATTTTGTGATGAACGTAGTCCGACATATAAAAATCATGATTGCATAAGAAATACTTTGGAAAGTAGCTAATATAACTAATTTCAGTTCCTAGTACTCTGGTTTTGTAGGAAAATTAAAAATTGGAGTAGTTCAATCCAAGGGACTTGAAAAACAGAGTGCTCTGTTTCTGGCAGAAACTTTGCTGGATTTGACAGAGAATAACTCACAAGTTATTTAGCAAATGGAGGTATGAGATATAGTTCTGGAAAGGGGTTTAAGTTCTCCACAACTTTGTTGTAGACTTACATAATAGAATCACACAGAAAACTGGTTGAAATTCCAGATGAGTCCAAACTGTTCAGAAACAGGACAGACATAGAAACTCTCGGGACTGTTCTGTTTTTCAATCGTAACTTTTTGTAGAAAAATCTAAAATAGTCATGAGTTACATTTTTGGAAATTTTACGAGATGTGTTACATCTCTGTAATTCAATGTTTTTACAGCTGGAGTACAGAATTCATTAGAATTTTGAATTAAACACAGCAACTTTCAAAGGAGATGCTGTTGAAATTCTTCCAGGAATTCTGTCAACTTTGAGTTATCATAACTTTTTATTCAGAGCTGACCTGGGGGCAAATAAATACTGTTTGGAAAAAATACTGAAGTTAACTTTAATTTTGGTATTCAACTTGAGTTATGAAAATGCCAAGTACTAGATCAAAGTAGGGGCCAAGTAGAAACTGGTCATTTCTGGGCAGAGAAATGAGCAGTTCAACTCATTTGAGAAATTATTGTACCTATGGGGGTTTTATTACACCCAATGGTGTATGACATGCTCAGGAGTTATTATCTTCAGGTAGTGCAAGATTTGAGTATTTTACATACTCAAGTTATTTTACTAGTGACCACGTTTGTCTCATATTGAAGATAGAAGGGTAGTATACGTGATGACAAAGCGATATTAATGTCTTGTAGTGACCAAATATAGTTGAGATGAAGTTCCAAATAGGAAGTCCATCAATTTGGACTTCACTATTGTGTACTTGTTCTAGCAATGGTATAGCTTGTACAAAGTTATTACATTATCCATATACGAGATGTATCGCATTTTTATCGTCATTATGATTCACTCCTGTTTTATGGACTGCATGGAGTTATGGTGTGTGGCTGATGTGCGTGTCGTCATGGTTGCAGGATGGTTCGTACCTGAGCCCCGCATGAGGTTGAGGTTTCGAGTCAACAAGGGGGTGATGACTCCTAGCCACCTGTCTACGACAACACCCCGCAGCAGCAACCACCGCCTACGCCTCCGCTTACGTTGGCGGATGTGAAATCGGCGCTGGTTGGCTCTCGTGAGGAGCAGAACGACCTGCTCCGCAAGATAGTCCAGAATACGTCCCAGGCGGGGATGCGTCAAGAGATGGGGCCTCGTCAGCCTCACATGAGTACGCACTTAGATTTCATAAGTATGCACCCTCCAGTGTTTACCGAACCGGCGGAACCCCTGGAAGCCGACAACTGGCCGCGGACCATAGAGTCCCAATTCGGGTTGCTCCAATGCATGGAGCAGCAAAAGACTCTCTTCACGGCGCAGAAACTGCACGGTGCCACCGGTGCATGGTGGGCAAATCATCTTGCCTCACTACCTGCTGGCCGCGCCATTGAGTGGAAGGATGTCCGGGAGGCGTTCCGCGCCTATTACATACCTCCCGGTATGATGAAGAGGAAATTACAAGAGTTCCTGGAATTGAAACAAGGTGGGAGGAGTGCCCATGAATACTCCCGTGCCTTCAACTGTCTGGCGCAATATGCATCAGACTACATCTCCATGGAGGGGAGGAAGCACGCACACTTCTATTGGGGTCTGAATCCCGAGATGAAGACTCATCTCGTGCAGTGCACTCACGGCACCTATAACGACCTCGTCAATGCCATGATTGTTCAGAAGGATGCTCAGTGAGACCTCGTTTCTGATCAGAGGAAACGAAGCGCTCCGCACAGCAGTGGGAGTGGAGCTCCACAGAAATACCAAATGGTGTATCGGACACCATCCAGCCAACAGTGGCACCCACCGGCATGGACACAACAGTTTGGGTGTCGTTTATATCAACCATCCCCATTCCGACTGCCGATGCCACCATCATAACCGCCACAGGAGCAGCAAATGGTACCCCGTGCGTTTCCACAACAACAACGCACAACGGGATTCCGTCCACCGGTCAAGGAGGACCGCCTAGCTACACGTGCATCACGTGTGGCCAAGTCGGTCATTTCTCAAAGGACTGCCCACAGAGACAGAAGGACAGCGGGCAAGCCCAATTTCAGGCAGTACTCAGGGCCGACCACCGGCCAAGAAGGGAGGTCAGCGATCCAGGAACATTCATTACCTCGACACTGAGAATATACCAGAAGGGGAGACCGTACTGGCGGGTGCGTTCACTCTCAACGATCACACAATCATAGTTTTATTTTATTCTGGTGCAACCCACAGTTTCATAAGCGCATCATATGTGGTCAAGCATCAACTGCAAGTCTTCCCACTACTATGATTATTCTTGAGGGACAGAAGATTGATGCAATCTTAGGAATGTCATAGCTAAGCTACCATGGCGCTGTTGTCGCAGCCCATCCGGGGTCCGCGCTCCAGAAATCGCACTGGGTGGTGCCGCTTGATGCCGCACCCAACAACATAAGAAACCATTTATTTCTCAAGATAAGCTCTTTTACAACATAATGTACACACGCAGCAGAAAATAAAAGCTGGATATCTACTCACTCTCGACCCTAACTATGCCGAAGAGAAGTCGTTCACCCCGTGAACGCTTCCTACTAGCTTCACCAAAGTAAGGCAGCGACTAGGTTTCCGGTGAGTGAAATGTACCGTGAGATTCGACGTCTCACCAAACAACCATCTTCATAGCAGTCATCCAGCTACCTGCAGAAATAGCTACGAAGCAACCGTGAGCACTAAGGCTCAGCAAGTCTTAACCGTCAATACTAAGCATGAAACTCTACATGCAGGAATTGTAAGAAGATAGGGACATGAGTTTGCAAAATGAAGCTTGACTAAACTTGATCCTTATATTCAGATTCTTTATAGCATTCATTTTAGTGGTCCTCATGCCTCACAACACCGGAAGTCCACAATCAAACAAGGAACACTTATCCCAATGTTGCTAGCCTAAGGTGGAATAGAAATTTAGTTGGAACCATATCTACTTAAGTCTAGGTTGCCATACAATGGTTAAGCCATGAACACCATGTTAAGAAACTTAGTTCCTCTTCTTACTACGTCACGGCGCAGTGGGCAAGTTTGCTCAATCCTCTTCAGCGAGTGACGGTGATTCAAATCAATAACAACCCGGAATACACGACACATACACCCGCCTTGAAAGAATCACTCTTTCATACATTGTATGCAGCAACCTCTCACAAGACACCCCGACATAGAATAACTTTTCGTGCCGAGCAGGATGGTCCTCTACGCAGACACGTCGAAGTTGCCCGATAAAGGATTTACACCTCCCTCCTTCTCAACGCCATTCCCACACGAAGGATGAGTTTCTATATCACGGTCCATCGAGTTACATCAGTTTCATTAGTCCCATACCCCACAATATATCCGGTACATCTCAATCTTGTCCAGCAGGGCCGCATACGGCGCGGTCCTTAACCGACATGGACGGGGCTAATGTGGTACCAAGCATTGTCACACCCATCGCAGGTCGAGACAACCTTGAGTGCTTCATCCTACAGGAACTCCCCATAACCATATCACTTTTCATAAGGTGCTCTTATCCACAACTTCTCGCGAGTAGACTCCACTACTCGACCTTTCTCGTGAGTAGCTTTTTACTACTCGACTTCTACCGGCTATCTACACCAATGGCATAGCCATCTATGATGAGGCAAATCCTACACTAATCCTTATACTCGGGGATTTAATAGCCATGCAAGTGGGTTTCAAGCATCCTGGACATAATGCATAATATCAAGTCTAATAAACATGAGGTGAAGGTAAAGCAAAATTTCAAAATGGTAATTATATGCAAACCGGGGCTTGCCTTGCTCAACGGTTTTGTTAGAGGCTATGAGATAGTATTCCTCCAGAGAATCCACCAAACTCGTCACGAGATGGAGATCCTCGCTGCTGAGTTGAATCCTCGTCGAACGTCGACGTACGTGCTAATGAGGTGATTATGCACATAGTTTGAAAAGCAACTTAGAAAATGCTTTAAAGTGGTTGTACAAATTAATTACATATAAGAGGGGAAAACAACAGCAAGGTTTCTGTTGTTGGATCTACAACCTTAGAGAAGAACTTGCTAAGTGAAAGGAAGGTAATATTAATCACCATGTGATTAACTCCTTATATGAACACTTAGACCTAAAGAATGGTAGCTCAAGTTCCAGATGCCCAATGAAGCTGAAACTTTAACCATGGCTTCAAGAGAAGGTATGTAGGCAGTGTGCACAATTTGAGCTCATGAAATGGATCCATGTGATCACAATAATTCCTTATGTGGTTTTAGATAATATGCCTTTACCTCCTAGATTTTAAGCTTTCCTATGCTTAAAAGTAGACTTTTTGTTATGTACAAAATGTTCTGAGTCCATAGGAATTGGTTTTACTATTTTTGGAGTTTCGTACATGGAGATAAGGATTTTACAATGATTGGGGAAAAGCTGAAAATTGTTTCTGTCCTTTTTCCTAATTTTCAGAGACATAAAAGATTGATACTTCATTAGGCCAAGCAAATGAGGTCCAATGACCCTGAAATTTTTACTGGAGTTCAGGTATAACTGGAGGAATTTCCTGCCCAAAATTGGGAATTTTCCAGTAAATAAAACTCATGGAATTAACTCTACAATATTTACCTTAAATGAATTAAGAGCTAAATCCAGGGATTTTCATGAATATTGGGATGCACACTTGAATAGTACTCACTGAGGGAATCCAAACGCAATTTATTTGAATATTTTTGGACACTCCTACACAAAGTTGTGGCTGTTTAAAGTTTGAACCGAAATATGAAATTCCTGGAAAAGTTTAAATCTCTGCCCGTGGGTCCCGCCTGGCCACCTCCGGGGTCCGGACTCGCCGCCCCACCTAATCCAGCCTGCTGAACTCATTGAGGGGTCGCCTGTGGCCGGCGATTACAGGAAACATGCACACACCAGCCAAATCGCCTGTTAGGATTCCAGTGAGGTCGCTCGAGCTCATTCAAACCTCAAACACTCGGGTTTTGGGCTCTAAAGCACCAGGAGATCACGAAGAAGCTGGAAATGACATCCAACAGGTACGGGAAGCTCTCCATCCACGTCGGCACCATGCGGCCGACGGGGTTTGATGGTTAGCCCTCGGAAAGAACTCAGAATTCTCCCTCTACACCTACATTCTCGGCCTAGAATCGATGGAGGAGGTTCGCTGGCTAGGGAGGAACCTCTGTGCGAAGTTTTAATGGCTAAAAACGAGAACTGATTGTGAATTTCACACTTTCCTACCTCGGGGTCGACTTGCGCCACCCGGGAGAAAAATCCCGAATTCTTGTACTGTGATCCACCGTCAGGGATAAGCTTCGGGGATGAGCAGCTCAGGTCGTCGGTGCACCGAGGGGTTCGCTTGCTTGAGCATAATTTTGCGCGGTGTCGGCTGTCCACGGAGAGCCGAAGTCGTTCTCTTCGGTTTTTACTCGGGCGCCGCTACAAATTGAATTCCTGCACGCAAGTGAGCAGGGCAACCGGGGAGTTTGAGCTGGTAGACGCTAGAGCACACGAGTGTGTTGCTTTGTGCTGAGGGAAGCTCGATCATCCGAGCTAGGGTGGCTGTGGTGATCACGAGGAAACAGAGAAACCGACGGCGGCCATTCTTCGCGTGAGAAAAACCACCGAGGGAGCACGAGCTGGTTAGGGTAGCCAAATTCGTTTGTGCCTCGGGGTGGAGGATAAGAGTGAAGCAATTGGCCAGCTAGCAGGATCTGGCACCGGCAAAAATCGGGAGCGGGTTCGGCCGGCCGCTGTCGAGCTCTCATGCGAAGTGAGAAAGAAACAGAGTCGGTTCTCTGTGTGGGGTGACTGACATGTGGGCCACAGCACCCCAAACCTTTCTCCCCTACGTGCTTTAAGATTCCCGCACCGCCTTTGCCCAAATTCCACCGAAATTTGATGGTAGACCAAACAAAATATGAGGAATTCGAATCTGAAATCAGATTTTAAAATTGAGCACGTTTTGTTCAGAATTCAAATTTGAATTTGAACTCTCCCTCGAGTATTCCTCGGAATAAATAGTATACGAGCTCCAAAAATATCCAAATTTGGACTGGCAGCTCTTTGATACAAGAGGAATGCATTAGTGACTTCACTTGGATGCATTTAGAAAATATGAACAGGAATCGTTTTCAAAAGAATTCAAATTGTGTTTAAGTTCAGAAAATGCGAGTTTTGGATCAGCCAAGTGCCATTTTTGGGACATATTATCTCAGCGGAAGGAATTGCGGTTGATCCAAGCAAGATTGAGCAGGTGCTCAAATGGAAATCCCCCACTTCTGTCCACGAAGTCAGAAGTTTCCTCGGTTTAGTGGGATATTATCGGAGGTTCATCCCGAGCTTCTCCAAGCTTGCTAAACCGATGACTGAATTATTGAAAAAGGGGACAAAATATGTTTGGAGCTCAGCATGTGAAGGAGCGTTCCAAGCATTGGTAAAGCATCTCACAACAGCCCCGGTCTTACCTCAACCGGATACTACAAAGACCTTCGACATATATTGTGATGCGTCCGGTATCAGGCTTGGCTGCGTGTTTATGCAAGAAGGATAGGTGGTCGCCTATGGCTCACGTCAACTTTGCAACCACGAGCAGAACTACTCATGATATTGAGCTTTCTGCCGTGGTATTGGCATTAAAAATGTGGAGGCACTATCTTCTTGGAAACTTAGTGCATCTTTACACCGACCACAAGAGCTTGAAGTATATCTTCATCCAAAAGGACCTGAATATGAATCAAAGGAGGTGGTTAGAATTAATTAAAGACTATGAGATTGAGATTCATTACCACCCTGGCAAGGCAAATGTGGTTGCCGACGCGGTGAGTTAGAAATCACACGTCCATAACCTCACTATTACACCGATAGAAGAGGAAGAGCCGAGTTTATACTTGGCTCCATATGGATCACTATACAACCTTGCTCTCATCCCTACTATTAGGGAGGATATCATTGCAGCTCAGAAGCTAGACAAAGGCATGGCACATCCCCGGAAGCGAGTAGACAGTGGTGATATCAAATGTTTCAGAAGGATGAAGCAGGGACGCTATGGTTCAATGACCGTATAGTTGTACCCCGGGATATGGAGCTAAGAAAGAAGATCTTGGATAAAGCTCACTCATCTAAGTTTTCCATTCATCCAGGCAGCAGAAAGATATACCAATATTTGAAGAGTAAATTTTGGTGGACACGAATGACGCGGGGAATTGCAAAGTATGTATCCAAATGTGATACATGTAGACGAGTGAAGGCTGACCATGTGAGAAGATCAGGACTGCTCCAACCCCTGAAATCCCAGCATGAAAATGGGAAGATGTGAGCATGGATTTCATTGTTCAATTGCCTATGACTTTTCATAAGCATGATTCCATTTTGGTAATCGTTGACCGGTTAACCAAGTCAGCTCACTTCATTCCCGTGCAAACCTTAAGAAATATCGCCTGTAGGTTACTGATGGGATGCTAGCTGCCGGTATAGAGGAAAAATGTGGTGCGGAGCATGAACAAAAATAAAGTGCTAACACATATCCCTGGCCGCCGCGACTATGGGAAGTAGGCTGTTCCCTAGTCACTCGCGACTCTAGGTTGGATGGAGAAATGAAACAGTTTACTATTTTTGCTAGTGAAGCTGTCAGAGATAGGTCAAGTAGTCGTAGAAACTCCTTGCTCTGTCGCCTTCATAGTAAATAAAATAAGTAGCTTTCCGCCTGGGCGGTAGTTTCGGAAGCCAGTAGCGGAACGATTGATTCCCCTCCAGTCCAGGAATTACTTTCATTAATTAGCCGGCCATCTGGTAAGTGTAGCAAGTCCAAATCACTCATCTCATACGTTTCGCTCCACCTCCTCCGCTGGCCTCATAAGCCTCGTGGCCAGTAGGCAATGATCTGACTTGGGTGACGGAATATGTTTTCCAATAGTTCCAACGTTTGAGTAATTGAACTTGCTTCTTCACTCCACCCCCACTTCCTTTTCTTGACTCGCAGCAGAGTGGTCTCAGTTGGAGATGGGATTGCACGTGTTTACGGATTGAACGAGATTCAAGCTGGAGAAATGGTGGAATTTGCCAGCGGTGTGAAAGGAATAGCCCTGCGCTTTCAGAGGATCTAAATCAGTCTTCATCCTTTCGCTTTTCAAATCCCCTCGCAATAAATATGAAAATTCGTTTTGCAGAAATTAAGAGATTTTTATCTCCTCGGAAGAAAATCAGTTCGATCAACAACACCGGTCTCTGCAGCACCAGGATCGACCAAAAAGAAGGAGGCCGAAGGTTGAAAGAGACCTCTAATTTTTAGGGAAACAAATCTTCAACTTATATCGGATATAATGAAATGAATCGCATGCCAACAAGTATGTGGAGTTATATATCGCAAGAATCTTGTGCTTACACGGAGTACCCAAGACAATAATCTCAGATCGAGGTGCACTGTTCATGGCTCGTTTCTGGGAACAGTTGCACGTTTCTTTGGGTACCAAACTGATTAGAAGCTCCACATATCACCTCGAGACAGATCACTACAGGAAAACGACAAATTTTCGTGGGACATATACGCACAAAAATAATTATTTTCGTGGGTTTTATGCTGATTTTTTGTGAGCCCAAGGCACACGAAAATCAGTAGTCAAAATTAAATTTAATTTTGTCGGGGGCCCACGAAAATAAGACTATTGTCGTTGGCCAAAAAAGAGCCACGAAAATAACTATTTTCGTGAGCCAATCCCTGGCCCACGAAAATATTACAAGGTTATTTTCATGGGCCAATATGTGGCCCACGAAAGTAGGGCCATGTTATTTTCGTGGGCAAAAATCTGGCCCGCAAAAATAGGGCCAGGTTCTTTTCATGGGCCAAGATGTGGCCCACGAAAATAGTAAGGTCCTATATTCGTGTGTTGTTACAATGCCCACGAAAATAATATGGCACTATTTTTGTGGGCCACATCTTGGCCCACGAAAATACATGAGATTACAGGCCAAAATACATGCTTATTGTTTAGTTCTGAGCACATAAAAAGAATAATAAATTACTCAAACACACAATACAGATCACCCTTCATAACAAATACAACAAACTCAATTTAACATTATTACATCCATTACATAGTCCAGATGGTATTTAGCATGGTCCGTACACAATATAACATGAACGAACCCATAGATGTCACATGGTCCATACAACATTTTTTATCAAATCAAGTCTTATCACATAGCCACATTGAGCTTTCCCAACAACACAACAAATTGCTCCGACATCCTAATCTTTTGCTCGCCGTTTTCCTGTATCAAGCCAAAGTTAAGTACATGACTAATAAGATTCAAATGAAAAGCAAAATGATATTTGTTCTTTCTATGGCTTACTATACACGAGCCCCATTTGAAAGCAAGATACATAATATATGATGCAAATGAAAACACGAAACTCTGGAGGATTCTTCTTAGTAGTTATGATCAACTTACCTAATTGCTACCACCAGGAGCAAATAACTGATCGATAAAGTCGTCCCCTCCACCCCGTCCTCTTCAAGTAGATGCTTGCAAATTTGTAACAAGAGGACTCTGGAAGTTTTGTGCCCTTGAGGATGATCCCTAATGATAAACAATGATACATGTTATAAGTATACTAACAGTTTATAGAAATGAAAGATAACATAACGATGATATATACATGTGTTCCAATGGGAAGAGGCTGTGGAGGCACCGGTTGCCGTAAAGGCATAGGAAGCTGTGGGAGCTGCGGTAGCGGTAGCATGGCGGCAGGCAGTCCAAGTTAAGAAAAGTATCCCTAAAATCATTATGAAATGTTTAGCATAATTTTACTATAAATATACATGCATCTCTTGTTTAACATAAATATTTCAACTCTTATATTAATGTACCTGCGTCGCTTGTTGCCAAGTTGCCAGGTCCGAGAAGTAGTCATTTTGTGCTTTATGCACTCGTCATGTCATTTCATGCGGTCTTCTTGCAGCCTCATGTGGTCTCTCAATGCTGCCTGCTCCTCCTCCATTTGTTTCAACCTGGACTCATTTCCTGTATGAGTACGCCGAGAAGAACACTGGCCACTCTGTGTTGACCGTGATTTCGAGAGAACCACATTGGTGTTTATAACACCATTGAACATTGAATACCTGCGATAGTGATATGTCAAAATTATAAGGTGACACGTGGAAAAATTAAAGTATGTGAATACATGAATATAAGAGTATTAAGTTCACCTTCCATGACGCTTTCCTCCACCGGATTCATACAAAGATACTATGTCCACGTCTTTCCTTCTCATATTGTAATCATCTCCATAACGTCGAACCATCTCTTCAGCATATTTCTCCTACACAAAAACTAATTATAAAGCTACTATACAATAGTTGTATTGTTTAAAAACTACTTTTACTTGTGTTATATACCAAGTTATGAATGGCCATTGGAGTGCACAATTTACTGTCATCTATGCCCCTATGCCCTCTTATATAGGAATCAATGAAAGAGAGCTCCTCACCACTTTCAGCAGACTATATAGATATATAACAAATATTGTTACGCAAAATCTAATATAATAAGAACAAATTGTAAATGTACTATACTCACCATCCGTTTTGAGAGACGAATATGACCATATCCACCATATCGATGGAGAACTTCACCACCAGACTCACGGTTGGTTCTCTTGGGGTTAGATTTCTCTCGATACTCACTCGATGCCCAATAACTACATAATGCATAATAAGCATCAGCACACTTAACCATCTAAGGAATCATTACCTGACAATCTTGATCGCCCTGTAGGTAAATTTTTGAAGCTCCCATTTTCTTATTCATCATCTGTCCAAGCTTCTCCTTGCAGTACAAGAACACAACTGTGATCCAAGCATTGGACATCATGTGATTCACAACTTTACGTGCAACTTTATGAAATACTTTGTGTGGTCTAGACCCGAGAGCAGCGTCATGATCATTAGGCAAACGATATCGTTCGTATAAAAAAATAGAGTTTGTATTAGAAAAAATATAATAGACATAATTATAGTGCATTGTAGTGAAGACATACCCAAAAATCATGCCAAACAGCCCCTGCCAAATTTTCGCGCACAGCATGTGGAACAATCCTATAGTGCTCCAAATTTATTTCAGGTTTCTCTTCACCTATAATATTCACAAGACCTGGATAATGATGACAACATATAGCACCCAACACTGCATTAGGCAGCTTACGGTGTTGTCGACCATCCCAATCTTGGTCATCCCACTGCCTGCAAGTCAATTTAACAACATATAATATTTGTCAAAAAAAACTGTATCTCCAATTCAATACTGAGTTTTATATTTACTTACCAGTAACAGACACGAGTGATCCGTAATCTCTGTTGTGGAGGCACAACCAGCAGGAGAGTGTTTGAAGACCGATACCTGAATGATTGTGGGAACTCTCCCTATCTTTGTCACCCCCTCGGCTTCCTCATCAATATAGGCTCTTACCCCTGACTATTGTTCTTGCCCTGCAAAATTTCCTCCCCCTTGATCTTCTCAACACTCCTCCTGACCCTCCTCCTAGATCTCTTCCTCCACCTGAAATTAGAGAAATTAGCTTTCACATGATGATATAATGGTAAATATAATAAAATTACAAAGAAATAAACCTGTGCGTGAGCTTCTTCCATGCATCTTTTGAATGCTTATTGTCTACTATTATTTGAGGCAGTATCGTGAAAAAGCGAGTCATGGCTACGAGAAGAGCTAGCAGACCTGCTCTCACTCTTGCTTGAGGAGCCAAAGAGCCCTTTAGCGATATTCTTCAAACCACGTAGCATCCTGTTGAAAAGAAAAATTGATTATAAATAAATAAATAATGATATAACAAAAAGTAATACAAACAAATACAAATGCAATATAAATTAATTACATAATTATAATTTATCATGATTCGATGTTCGTTCGGTAACATGTCGACCAACTTTCTTCTCCTGTCCCACCTTACTTTTTTTAGTGTTAGGTCTCTTTCTTTTAACCACTACTACCTCTTCTCCTTCATTGTCTTCAACATCACCAACTAATGTATCAAGACCTAAACCATCATCTATATTAAAGATGGTGGAATATCATCCTCTTGGTACACTTCATCCTGTTCTTCTTGATAACTAGCATCACCTGGGGCAAATAACCGTTCTCGTGGACTAACTTTACACACGACCCACCAAGCACTCAACTTTGGACAAGGATACGGTAGGTAGTAAACCAACTTAACTTGATGAGCAAGAACATAATTATCACATCCATGAAGTCTATTTTCATGTTTTACATCTACTATACCAAATTCATCCTGTCATGTTCCCCTGTTTTTATCAAACCAGTCGCAATGGAAGAAAGTAACTCTAAGATCTTTGGAACCACCAAATTTAAACTCCACAATGTTTGGAATAATCCCATAATATTTAGTTTCATGCCCTTGTGCATCACATGCTCTAATTACAGCTCCACTATTTGTCATGGCTGCAAGGGGATGTTTTGCTTCAAATCTGGTGAATGAAATCGGAACCCATTTACATTGTAACAACCGAAACTCCTTGCTGTTATGGTGTAAGGGCCCAATTTTTTCACTTGCTAAAAGTGTTCATTACCCCACACACATCACCTCATTTGTGGTAAATTCATGAACACATTTGAAGAGCAAGTAACCACCATCAATAGATAATTAGAATATTAACTCACAAAATGCAATAGTGGTATTTCCCACGTGCATCGTATAGGGCCTGAGCACATGATGAACTCCTAACCTTTGTTAGGAGTGCTCATGGCAAATTTCACACAAATCCAAAACCCTTTGAGGTACTTTTGGATACAATCATTAAAAGGGTGGTTTGAATGTAAATTCAAATTCAAAATCTTTTCAGCACATGAATTCAAAAGAGGGATTCATATTCACACTCAGAACATTTTTAGGATCTTACACACCAATTTTCACTCCATTTGGAGTTGATCTTGACATGAGGTAATTTGAGAAAATTCAAACCAAATTTGAATTTCAACTTCACATGTGCTGAAAATGCATCCAAACCATTTAACAATTTGAATTATTCAAATTCAATTGGGCATTGGGTGATTTGAGCAACTCACATATGTAATAGAGTCCCCAAGATTAAGAGCAGTAGGAATTCAAGTTTTTGGGACAAATTTGGAGAGGTGGGGTCCACTATCAGCCACCCATGTGTTCTAACTGACTGAATCAACTCTGCTCGGTTCTCCGGGCTGAAACCTAGCACGCCACGGCGAGAATGCCCTGCCATCAGCTGCTTCTCGTCCCTGGCCACTGAGCAGCTTGGCACCTCTTCATCCTCACCCCCGAATGCTCTCGGGACCAGTTTACCGAGTCTTCAGCCCTGTACACGCGCTCGCTCGAAGAAAACAGACCGAGCTCCCACTCCTCTGCTCTCTCGGTGAACACCCTACTCCAGTGGATTTCACGCTCGGCTGAGCAGCTCAGTAGCATCGCCTACCTTCACTCGACATGGTACAGCACTCAGCAGCTCGTGATCGGCTTCCTCCGGCCAGCACCGGTCCTCTTCTCCTTTCTCGGTTCAACCCGAGCCGCCGCCACGAGAACGCAGAGTTCGGCCACCACCGTCCCTCTCTCCGTGAGCTGTGAACATCAAAAAGGTCCTCCAAGGTTTCCTACTCCTTCATCGCAAACCCGGCCGCATGCCATGGGCTGCTCTCACCGGAATTTCCTGTTTTTGCGCCGGTGTGCAATATGAACCGCCAGCCAACTATTCAAAATTCGTTGTACATATCGCACCACTCATCACCAAACTTAGCAAACCACTTTTAGTGGTCCGTGTGCGTTCATAGGATCAGAAACCTTGGAGAATCATCGAGTATAGCTGCTGTTATCTGAGTTTTGGTATTTTTCCTCGTTTTTGACCTCGGGCGCATGGTAACAACCCACCTAGGGCTATTCCCGAGCAAGATTGAGGCCATGTCGATCTTCCTCAAGGTGCCCTGGTGCTTTAGAGGCGCTCAAACGAGAGTTTGGCAAGTTAAAACGGCCAGCCAATGGCGCCAAACCTCTCCCGAGGCCGCCGCACGTCGCAGGCATGGTTCCGGCCATCGGCAGCTTGCCCCGACCTCACAAACGGGTTCAGCATCCGGAATTATGGGGGAGCGGCGAGTTTAACCTCAGGAGGCGACTGGGAACCTCGGTTCTGGTGACCTCACCGGCGTGCGCCTCCACTCAGTTCGGTTGGCGTGAGGAAGGAGATGACCAGTGGGTGGGACCCACTGGAAGGGTTTTAAACATTTCTCTAATTTTCAGTTCTTAGTTCAATCTTTAAACAGACATAACTTTAGCTAGAAATGTCCAAATTGAGTGAACCAAAATTTGTTGGATTCAGCTCTTTATGTACATTCCAGCAAAACAAGTTTAACTCCATGAAAACTATTAATTCTCCAGAACTAATTGTCCAAATTTTAAACTGTTGGGCATTTTAACTGGACATTCCTTTGGTAGAAAATTCTGAAATTCTGCCAGGATGTTCTTTGTAATATCCCAGAGTCACCATACAAATTTCAGATCCATACGATCTAATTTTAGTCCACCTAATGGTGTGATTAAGTAAACTGGTTCAGAGGAAAAGAAAAATGTCCAGAAACATTTTTCAGAATTTCTCTGAACTTCTTTACCTCATATCTTTTGCTATGATTCTCCAAATTACATGAAACCAATTCCATTAGAACCTTTTTAAACTCTAGTTTCCAAAAAGTCATGGCTTGCTCCATTAAAATCCCTATAAAACCATAAGAGCTCTAAATATGGCCGGAGACACATTTATTTGTGCAGGGTTCAAATGAGCTTTGCTTCAAATGAAATTTGGCCAAGCCCCTTTTAAGTTGTCACTAAATTACAGTAAAAATTTCAAGGTCAACAGGGCTGTTTAGCTATACTTATAGTCTTGACATTGTCAAACTAACTCAAATGCATTTAAATTGACACACGTCATATTTTCCTTTTCGTGTAGTCACTAAGGTCAAAGAAGACCAGAAGGTTTTGCACTTCATTACTCCGGAAGAACAATTAGTCAACGACCAGCAGCAAGGCA
Organism: Neostapfia colusana; assembly: GCA_030760725.1. Taxonomy (NCBI): domain Eukaryota; kingdom Viridiplantae; phylum Streptophyta; class Magnoliopsida; order Poales; family Poaceae; genus Neostapfia; species Neostapfia colusana. Next base: position 29,081,634 of record JASWHV010000011.1, read on the forward strand.
AGCTCCTGTTTGTATTAACGCTTTTATAAATTCTTATGTTTTGATCACTTACTTTATGCCTTTCCTACAAATGTGCATTAGAGTCTTGATTGGAAACCCAAATGCATAGCCCAGAGAACCAGGGGTTTTGGGCTTAGGATTTAAACCTCGAGTAGCCACTGCAATGCTAAAATGGTACAGGTTTCAGTACAAGACGAGTAGTTGGAACTACTCGCGAGAATAGGCTAGAGTCACACCACTCGGTTAGAAAGATAGACAATGAATCACATAGCAAGAAAATGAGACCGAGCATAGAGTAAGGGCAGCAGCACTTTGGGGCTTGGGTACCATAGCTCTGCTTGTGTCGATTGAGGACCGAGCCTGTGTGCGGGTCTGTTGAACAAGCTAGAACAGTACCGAAGACCTACCGGCTATATGGGAACCGGGAAACTGATGTAATTCGGGTAGCGATCTGTTGAGGCATTGCCTGTCGTCCAGAAGGTAGGTTGATAGCAGCAAGGTGTAAATTGGCTAGCGGGCACCGAGGATGCTCCGCGTAGAGAGCCTGAGGCATACCGGAATCCACTCATCCAGGATCATAGAGGGTGGTGCGCACGATGCGACACCCGACAGCACACATCATAATGAAATATTGTATTACATAGAAAACCAACTGAAATTTACAAAGTAGTACAATACTTCAGTTACAAACTAGTGTTTATATTACAACAGCGGAAGCTAAGTTTGTACAACTCACGACCATCTACCTAGCAAAAGTCGGTTGCCCAGCCCTAGGTAACCCACACTAGCTGCACTCCTCCAGCTCAGCGCGGCGTGTACGGTTCCCACTCAACCGTGGTCCCCGACCGAGGGTAGCCCTCGCCGGTGGACTCGTAACCCGAGTCCGCGGGATACTCCTCACCTGAAAAACACTTATAGCAGCAACCGTGAGCACGAGGGCTCAACAAGACTTAACCAACTCACCTAGGCATGAAACTCTACATGCAGTTTACACGAACATGGGATGGTAATTTCAGCAAATGGACACGCCTACAAGTTCATCCTTAGTTCATATTTTAGCCACAAGTTAACAGTTCATGAATCTGAAATTTAGTAAGCAATATTTGGTGGCACACGTGTAGCAATACAATTATACATATCAGCAGTATTGAATTAATACATTCCATAGTTTATATACGTTACAATGCAGTCAACAAGCGGTACGCGTCACCGTGAGGGACGGCAAATCGACTCGATATACACCTGTAGGGATACCCAAAGAGCACGTCACGTACGCCCACCCGTGGAGCTGCACAGCATGCTCACTCGATGTCGTACGGGACAACCTTTCACCCAACAGCCCAAACGTCGAACCGGTCGCACCGAAACGAGCAGGAGGTTCCCTACACGGAGCATCTCTCTATGCCCGTTAGCAGATTTCCACCTTGCTGCCCTCAGCCTACACCTATAAATCGGTGTGTTATGCCTCGACGCCCGGAGGATTAGGATACATCGGTTTACCGGGGCCCATATATCCGATATGCCTTAGGTACGTTCAATACTTGTTCAGCAGGGCCGCACACGGATCGGTCCTCAATCGACACAGACAGGGCTGCGCACACAAGACATCCTCTTGCTGCGCCCTAGCCCCTGCCTAGTCTCATTTTCTTACTAAAATGATCTCACATCACTCGAACCAATCCCGTTTGTCCCAAAGCCTAACTCGCGAGTAGATTCCAACTACTCGACTTGTACCGAAGTTCTATGAATCATTAAGCATAGCCTGTCTGCTCGAGGACTTAGACACTACCCTCACTCTTATAGGAAAAATCTGTTTATGCACTTGGGTTTCATCCACCCTACACCTAATGCACATTCATATACCACATATATACTAAGTATATAACAAAGCAAAACTTTGTAAAATGGTTTAATGTAAACCGAGGCTTGCCTTGTTGCTGCTGGTTAGTGGTTAGGGCTTCGTCCAGAAGAAGGAAGTCGAGCACTTCCGGAGTTTCCTCACCTTCAGCGACTACATGTAAATGATATACTATATGTCAATTTAAATGCAATGTCTAGAACTGAATAAGTAATGACTATAACTCTAGCTAGCCCTCTTATTTGGTCCTGAAATTTTTATGGTGGCTTGTTAGCGTCCTAACCAGAGTCTTGACCAAGATTCATTTGAAACAAAGTTCATTTGAGCTTTGTACAAATAAAAGCCTAGTTGATCAATATTAGAGCCTCTAAGGAATTCCAGCGGTTTTCATGGCTTCAACCATTACTTTCTGGAAACTAGAATTTGAGATGGTTCTAATGGAATTGGTTTCATGTCATATGAAGAATTCAAGATGAAGTTATGCCCTAAACAAGATTTGAGAAAATCTAAAAATGTTTCTGTACATTTTCTATTTTCTCAGGGCAGTTCAATTAATCACACCATTAGAGGGACTAAATGAACATGGATGAGTCTGAAAATTTTACTGTGACTCAAGGATTTTCCAATGATCCTCCCAGCCAAATTTCAGAATTTTTCCTAAAGTAATTCTCCAGATAAAATTCCTAACAGATTAAATTTAGGGAATTAATTCTGGAAAATTATCAAGTTTCATAAGCTGAAATTTGGGTTGCTGGAAAGTACTCAAAAATCTGAGTTCAGTAAAATTTAGTTCACTAAATTTGGAGCTTCCTAGAAAAAGTTATATGCAATTGAAGTTTGAACTAAACTGGAAAATCACAGAAAAGTTTAAACTCTGCATGCGGGCCCCACAATACAGTACCTTCTTCCTCCTCGCGACAACGGCCCGCTGCAGCGGTGCTATCCGACGAGCTCCTCGGAATCTGACTTTCCGACCTCCTACCGCCCGGAAACTTGCCGCCTCCCCCTTTGGACAACGGGCAACTCGTCCCCATGGTTGGCCGGGGACCCCGATCACCGGAAACCCATCGGCGACGGGCGGCAGTGGCGGTTGGAGTCCGGCAACGTCGCACTCGTGCTAGGAGGGCTCAAATACTTCGTTCATTCTTCCTAGAGCACCGTGGTGGCATCCTCAGCACCGGTATGAGCTCAAATTAGCTCAACCGAGGTTGCAACTACGAGCTCATCAGCGACCTAGGGTGAAAATCGGCGCCGACGCAAAAATCTCAAAGAACATCGCCAAGACTCGATGAAACTCAATTGTTCTTGCTCCTAGAGAAGCGTGGGTGAGTCGAGACCTTGTCTATAGGTCGGTCAAGTGGATGGTGGCTTGATTGCTACGGATTTCTGAAGTTCGTGTGGCTCGGTTCTAAGCACACAGATGCACTAATCAGCCAAATTCTCTGCCGATCGTGCGAGAGAGAGATTGAGGTCGGCACGGTTGTGATCAGCACCTCAGGGCGGTCCTTTTTCGTGTAGCTCGTCAGGCATGAAAGTGCCTGTGCCGCCCGGGCGCCGATGATCATAGAGGTCGACCGGAGGTTGCTTGCTTCAGTGAGTGAAGGAGATGGGAGCGAGGGGACGAGTTCACATGGCCTGAGCGCATAGTGATCACAGCAACCGGTACTTCCAGGTGCAACACAGGCGTGCGGTGTCTCCCTTGCTCGGGCGCGGGTGCAGGAGGTTTCGCGCGGTTGAGCGCCGGCTACCGAGTGACTCGCACCGCTTGACTTCGGGTCTAAGTCTTCTGACCAGTGGGCCCCCTTTCCCTCTTATTTTTCTTTCCATTTTTGTTTGGGCTAGCAAATGAACTCCAAATTTGGTCAAACATGGAGAACAAGCCAATAGGAATATGAGGAACACAATGGTGCTCTCAAATTTGAATTTCAGTGAAGTCAGAATTTGAAACTGAAGTTCAAATTCAAATTTGAATTGTCTCCCATTTAAATTCCAACAAATAGGAAATCTTTCCCAAATGAGCTGAAAATTTGCGGGGCTACCCGTGGATGTGTGAATAACCATGTGGTATGTTTAGGTCTTCGTGTTTGGACATTGTGACATGTTACTATAGTACTTGGAGCTCACACCTCCCCATTCAAAAGTTTAAACTCTCTCCCATTTCCTTGGTGTAAATTCCAGCTCCATTTACTAAACTTTTTGGGATTTCACATCCCTCCCCCCTTAAAAGAATCTCATCCCGAGATTACAAAAGAAGAGACAGCGATGTATTAGGAACTCACCCTTGATGAGACGCCATGAACTCCGGGTAGTTTGAGCGAAGGAATTCCTTGCTCTCCCACATTGCTTCTTCAGCGGTGTGGTTGCTCCACCGTATCTTATAGAACCACAACGTTCGGCTACGTGTGGTCCTAGCCTTCTCATCAATAATTTCCACCGGATATTCAGCATACGTCAAATCCAGTTGCAGCTCGCTGATGTCCTCGGTGGGAACAGCAGCCCTATATTTCAGACATTTTCGTAGTTGTGAAACATGGAAAACGTCATGAACACCAGCGAGAGATGCCGGTAGCTCCAGTCTATACGCCACTGGTCCACACTTCTCGGTGATAGCATAGGGTCAAATAAATCTGGGGGCGAGCTTCCCTTTCACGTCGAATCGGTGCACGCCCTTCATTGGAGATGCACGGAGATACACGTGTTCCCCGATGTCAAAGTGCAGCGGCCTACGCCTCTTATCAGCATAGCTTTTCTGCCAGGATTGAGCGGCCTTCATGTTGGCTTGAATCATCCGAACGCGCTCTTCGGCGTCATTCACCACATCAACCCCGAACGTAACCCTTTCACCGGACAGGCACCAGTTTAATGGGGTGCGGCATTTGCAACCATAGAGAGGCTCATATGGTGCCATCTTGATACTCGCCTGATAGCCTTTATTGTACGAGAATTCCTCCAATGGTAGATGATCATCCCAGTTTCTACCATGGTGGATGGAACACGCTCTCAACATATCTTCTAGTACTTGGTTCACCCTCTCTGTTTGACCATCTGTCTGAGTGTGATAAGCGGAGCTTCTAATCAGCTTAGTACCCAATGCAGCGTGCAACTGCTCCCAAAAACGAGGCACGAATAATGCACCTCGATCTGAGACTATGGTCTTGGGTACCCCATATAAGCATAGAATTCTCGCTATGTACAGCTCTGCATATTTGCCGGCATTGTAACATGTATGCACAGGAATGAAGTGAGCTGACTTGGTTAATCGGTCCACGATTACCCAAATGGAATCATGCTTGTTGGAAGTCAGGGGTAATCCCAAAATGAAATCCATGCTCACATATTCCCATTTCCATGCCCGGATTTTCAGGGGTTGCAGCAGCCCTGATTTCCTCATATGATCCGCTTTCACTCGTCTACACGTATCACAATCGGTTACGTATTTAGCCACTTCCTGCTTCATCCGTGTCCACCAAAAGTTCTTTTTCAAATCTTGGTACATTTTGTTGCTGCCTGAATGAATGGTGTATTTAGACAAGTGAGCTTCATCAAGAATCTTCTTCCTCAGCTCCATATCCCGGGGTACGACTATGCGGTCATTGAACCATAGCGTCCCCTCATCATCTTTCCGGAAACATTTGATTTCACCATTGCCTATCCGTCTCCGGAGATGTGCCATACCCTTGTCAACTTTATGAGCTGTAATGATGTCCTCCCTAATGGTAGGGATGAGAGCTAGGTTGTAAAGTGATCCATAAGGAACCAAGTACAAACTCAGTTCTTCCTCCTCCACTGGTGTAATGGTGAAGTTATGGACATGGGATTTCTGACTCAGCGCGTCGGCAATCCCATTTGCCTTGCCGGGGTGGAAATGAATCTCAATCTCATAATCTTTGATTAGTTCTAACCACCTCTTTTGCCTCATATTCAGCTCCTTCTGGGTGAAAATATACTTCAGGCCCTTGTGGTCGGTGTAGAGATGCACCAAATTCCAAAGGAGATAGTGCCTCCACATTTTCAGCGCCAAAACCACAGCAGCAAGCTCAAGATCATGAGTTGGATAGTGCTGCTAATGGTTCCGAAGTTGGCGTGAGCCATATGCGACCACACATCCTTCCTGCATCAACACGCAGCCGAGCCCGATGCCAGAAGCATCACAATACACGTCGAAGGGCTTAGTTGTATCTGGTTGTGCTAAGACCGGGGCTGTTGTGAGATGCTTCACTAATGCTTGGAACGCTCCTTCACATGCCGTGTTCCAAACATATTTTGTTCACTTCTTCAATAATTCTGTCATCGGCTTAGCAAGTTTGGAGAAACTTGGAATGAATCTCCGGTAATATCCCGCTAAGCCGAGGAAGCTTCTGACTTCATGGTCGGAAGTAGGGGCTTTTCATTTCAGCACTTGCTCAATTTTGATTGGGTCAACCGCAATGCCTTCCGCTGATATGATATGTCCCAAAAATGGTACTTGGCTGATCCAAAACTCACATTTGCTGAACTTGGCATATAGCTTATGGTCCCGCAGTCATTGAAGAACGATCCTCATGTGTTCGGCGTGTTCTGCTTCTGTCTTGGAGTAAACAAGATATCATCAATGAACACCACAACGAACTTATCCAGCTCCGGCATGAACACTGAGTTAATGAGATACATGAAATGTGCCGGAGCATTGGTGAGACCAAAAGACATGAAGAGATAATCATATAAGCCATATCTCATCGAGAAGGCCATCTCCGGGATATCCTCCACCCGGATTTTTATTTGATTATATCCAGAGCGAAGGTCCATCTTGGAGAACACACTTGCACCCACAAGCTGATCAAACAAGATGTCAATGCGGGGCAGTGGGTATTTGTTCTTGATGATGACGGCGTTGAGCGGCCGGTAATCCACACACAGCCTCAAGGTTTCATCCTTCATCTTTACGAACAGCGCTGAGCATCCCCAAGGCGAGGAACTCGGCCTAATGAAACCTTTGCTCAACAGATCATTGAGCTGTTCTTTCAATTAAGCCAGCTTGTTCAGAGCCATTTTGTATGGTCTCCGTGAGAAAGGAGTAGTCCCGGGTGCAAGCTCAATCTTGAACTCGACATCCCGCTCAGGTGGCATGCCCGGAAGATCATCCGGAAACACGTAGGGGTACTCCCGGACTACGGGGATATCCTCTAACTTGAGAGCTTCAGTATTATTAATTGCTGAAACCTCCTGGACAGGATTGTCTAACACCATGGAATGCGGACGGTGGAATGGAGAATTCAAATGAACCGTCCATGTCCGAGTGTCCAGGACAGCGCCATGGTAGCGTAACCATGACATCCCTAAGCTTGCATCAATCTTTTGTCCCGTAAGGATTATCAAGGTGGTGGGATATATCTTCCCACCTAAGCACAGAGGTGCTTTGTGAATCATCATATTTGTTTAAATCTTCCCTCCCGGTGAGCAGATTACATAGGAGCAGTCGGTTGGGAAGACTTGCATTTGATGCTTAGCTGCATAGGATGCACTTATGAAACTTTGGGTTGCACAAGAATCGAATAAAATGATGATTGCTTAATCATTGAGAGTAAACGTACCCGCCAGCACGTTGTCTCCCTCTGGGGCATTCTCATTGTCGAGGTTGTGAACGCCCCCAGTTTGCTGACCAACCTTCTTCACCGGAGGTCGGCATCGAGCACCGCCCTGAAACTGGGCTTGCCCACTGCTCTGCTGCCCCTGGGGACAGTCCTTCGTGAAATGGCCCGCCTGGCCACACGTAAAGCAAGTGTAGCGAGGCGGTCCTCCACTGATCGGCAGACGGAAACCCGGAGCGCGTTGTGGCGGTGGGAACGCCTGGGGTACCATCTGCTGCTGCTGCTGTTGTTGCGGTTGCGGTGGTGGCATCAGCGGTCGGAACGGGGGTGACTGGATGGAACGACTCCGAACTGCTGAGGTCGCTCCGGTAGATGCCACTGCTGACCGGATGGTGTCTGATACACAATGCGGTATTTCTGAGGAGCTCCACCCCCACTGCTAGGTGGAGTGCTGCGCTTCCGCTGCTCAGCCGCCAACTCCCGCTGAGCATATTCTTGCATGATTGCGGCGTTGACTAGATCATTGAACGTGCTGCGATTGCATTGAATGAGATGCTTCTTCATCTCAGGATGTAATCCCCGATAGAAGTTCTCTCGTTTCTTCTCCTCGGTAGAGATATAATCTGACGCATACTGCACCAGATGGTTGAAGGCACGGGAGTAGTCGTGGGCACTCCTCCCGCCCTGCTTCAGCTCCAAGAACTCTTGGAACTTCCGCTTCATTATCCCGGAAGGGATATAGTAGGCGCGGAATGCCTCCCGGAATTCTTCCTACTCCACGGCATGGCCAGCCGGCCGTGAGGCGACATAATCCACCCACCACACACCAGCAGCACCGTGAACAGAGTCTTCTGCCGCTCCATACATTGGAGCAGCCCGAACTTGGTCTCAATTGTCCGCAGCCAGTTGTCGGCCTCCAGGGGTTCTGCTGCTTCAGTAAACACCGGAGGGTGCGTAGTCATGAAGTCCGAGTATGTCACATCACGGGGCTCACGAGGCCCCCTCTCTTGACACCCCCCCCCCCCGCCTGGGACGTATTCTGCACGATCGTGCCGAGCAGGTCAGTCTGCTCCTCACGATTACCCACCAGTGCCGCAATCACATCCGCTAGCGTAAAGCGGAAGCAGCGGTGGTGGTTGTTCCTACAGGGTGCTGTTGTAGGCAGGTGGCTGGGAGTCATCACCCTCCTGCTGGCTAGAGCCACCAATCTCATGTGTGGTCCGAGTACGAACCATCTGCAAACATACGACAATAAACATCAGTCCCGCAACATACGTCATGCAGTCCAATAAAATAGGCATAAAACATAATGACAGTAAAACATGTGATACATCTCGTATACAGATAATGTAATAAGTTTGCACAAGCAACACCATTACCAGACCAAATACAAGCTAGTTAAATACAACTTGATGGACTTCCTCTTTGGATGTTCATCACAACTAGGTTTGGTCACTACGAGACGTTAAAATCGCTTTGTCATCACGTATACTACCCTTTTATCTTCGATACGACACAAACATGGTCTCTAGCAAAAGAAACTTGAGTAGAACATATACTCAAATCTTTCCCTAGTTAAAGATAACCACTCATGAGTATGTTATACCCTCTTAGAAGTACTTAAACCCCCTAGGGTACAACAATCTCTCAAATGAGTTCAACTGTCATAACTCTGCCAGAATGACCATCTTCTACATATTCCAGATTTTGATCTGGTTCTAGGCATTTTCATGACTCGAGCTGAATACCAAAATTAAAGTTAACTTCAGTATCTTTCCAACGACTATTTATTTGCCCTCAGATTAGCTATGGTTTAACATTTATGGGAATTCAAAGTCAACAGAATTTCTGGAAGAATTTCAACAACACCTCCTTTGGAAGTTGCTGTTTTCAGCTCACATTTTCACTGAATTCCGAGCTGAAAATACAGAAACTTTGAATTACAAAGATGTAACATACCTCCTACCCTTTCCAAAGATGTGTCATATCATAATTTTTTATTTTTCTACAGGAAGGTATGCTTGAAAAACAGAACAGTCCAGAGAGTGTTTTGAATCTGTCCTGGTTCTGGACGGTTTACAATCCTCTGGAATTTCGGCCAGTTAAAGTTGTGATTCAGCTCTGGAAGTCTACAACAAAATTGTAGAGCACTTAAACACCTTTCCAGAACTATATCCCACATCTCCATTGGCTAAATAATCTGTGAGTTATGCTCTGTTAAAATTCAGAAAATTTGCTGCCCAAAACAGAGCACTCTGTTCTTCAATCCCTTTGAACTACACTGATCAACTATGAAATTTTTCTACCCAACTAGGGTCCTAAATGTTGAAACTTGGTGATTTTAATTCCTTGTTATCATGCGCATGCCTATGATATGTCGGTACTACGTTCCTCACAAAAAGAAAATCCTAACCGGATTATACCGGCATATAAGTCTCAATTGTGGCACTAAACGGTCTCTCCCACACGTATACTATACGAGATACATACGTGGTTAGTACCTGCAGAAGAACACCCAATAATGATGCACTCAAAGGTTATGTTCATTTCAGGCAGGTCCATATTTGAAGGTAAATAGAAACGCCCGTATCATTGCCATACGGCCGTCCTTGAGTTAAGCCACGTCTCAAGGTACGTGATCGTGTTTTAACACCACACGACGGGGAACCCGAGTAGAGCGCGAACGGGTCGTCACGGTTGGGAATTTTATCACCCCAACAGATACCACCTACTGCCCTGCAGGGCACGTCGATGGCAAGCGCTGCGTATGTCCTCCTGGGCTATTTCTAGACGAACACACTATCGCGTTACTGACCACACGATGGGGTCTCCTCTGACTTTCCTAATGCATACTAGGGATCAGCGTTTTATATGAACTCAGGAACATGAAGAGTCCAAGAGTTTCATATTAACGTCTCACACCAAGCTGTGAGACCTATCCCTGAATCATGTTCCTCGTCAGGGGAGCTAACCGAAATTGAACCGCTTTCGGTGGCATTCCTTACCATTTTTTTACCTAAGCGTAGGTGCATCGTTACATAATTGAAAATCAGAATTATAACACATATGTTCGTCTTGCCACTTTAAGTAACTATGCTAATATAGTCCTTACATGGGCAAACTAGCGAATCCTCACCGTAAACCTAAGTTTTCCCGTAATACACTCCTTAATTAGTGTGCTATCCCCAATGCGGCTCTGATACCATCCTGTGGCGGACGGGAATCCGCTCATCCAGGATCACAGAGGGTGGTGCCACACGATGCGACACCCGATAGCACACATCATAAGGAAACATTGTATTACATAGAAAACCAACTGAAATGTACAATGTAGTACAATACTTCAGTTACAAACTAGTGTTTATATTACAACAGCGGAAACTAAGTTTGTACAACTCATGCCCATCTACCTAGCAAAAGTCGGTTGCCCAGCCCTAGGCAACCCACACTAGGTGCACTCCTCCAGCTCAGCGCGGCGCGTACGGTTCACACTCAACCGTGGTCCCCGATGGAGGGTAGCCCTCGCCGGTGGACTCGTAACCCGAGTCCGTGGGATACTCCTCACCTGAAAATCACTTATAGAAGCAACCGTGAGCACGAGGGCTCAACAAGACTTAACCGACTCACCTAGGCATGAAACTCTACATGCAGTTTACACGAACATGGGATGGTAATTTCAGCATACAAGTTCATCCTTAGTACATCTTTTAGCAACAAGTTAACAGTTCATGAATCTGAAATTTAGTAAGCAATATTTGGTGGCACACATATAGCAATACAATTATACATATCAGCAGTATTGAATCATAACATTCCATAGTTTATCTACGTTACGTTGCAGTGAACAAGCGGTACTCATCACCACAAGGGACGGCGAATCGACTCGATATACACCTACAGGGATACCCGAAGAGCACGTCACGTACGCCCACCCGTGGACCTGCACAGCATGCTCACTCGATGTCGTACGGGACAACCTTTCACCCAACAGCCCAAACGTCGAACCAGTCGCACCGAAACGAGCTGAAGGTTCCCTACACGGAGCATCTTTCTATGCCTGTTAGCAGATTTCCACCTTGCTGCCCTCAGCCTACACCTATGAATCGGTGTGTTATGCCTCGACGCCCGGAGGTTTAGGATACATCGGTTTACCGGGCCCATATATCCGATATGCCATCTGTACGTTCAGTACTTGTTCAGCAGGGCCATGAACGGATCGACACAGACAGGGCTGCGCACACAAGACCTCCTCTTGCTGCGCCCTAGCCGCTGCCTAGTCTCATTTTCTTACTAAAATGATCTCACATCACTCGAACCAATCCCGTGTGTCCCAAAGCCTAACTCGCGAGTACATTCCAACTACTCAACTGGTACCGAAGTTCTATGAATCATTAAGCAAGCCTGAATACTAGAGGACTTAGACACCACCCTCACTCTTATAGGAAAAATCTGTTTATGCACTTGGGTTTCATCCACCCTACACCTAATGCACATTCATATACCTCATACTAAGTATATAACAAAGCAAAACTTTGTAAAATGGTTTAGTGTAAACCAGGGCTTGCCTTGTTGCTGCTGGTCAGTGGTTAGGGCTTTGTCCAGAAGAAGGAAGTCGAGTACTTCTGGAGTTTCCTCGCCTTCAGCGACTACACGTCAGCGATATACTATATGTCAATTTAAATGCAATGTCTAGAACTGAATAAGTAATGACTATAACTCTAGCTAGCCCTCCCCTTTGGTTCTGAATTTTTTATGGTGGCTTCGTAGGGTCCTAACCAGAGTCTTGACCAAGATTCATTTGAAACAAAGTTCATTTGAGCTTTGTACAAATAAAATCCTATTTGCTCAATATTAGAGCCTCTAAGGAATTCCAGGGGTTTTCATGTCTTCAACCATTACTTTCTGGAAACTAGAATTTGAGATGGTTCGAATGGAATTGGTTTCATGGAATTTGAAGAATTCTAGATGAAGTTATGCCCTAAAGAAGATTTGAGAAAATCTGAATAATGTTTCTGTACATTTTTCTATTTTCTCAGGGCTGTTCACTTAATCACACCATTAGGGGGACTAAATGAACTTGGATGAGTCTGAAAATTTTACTGTGACTCAAGTATTTTCCAATAAACTCCCAGCCAAATTTCAGAATTTTTCCTAAAGTAATTCTCCAGATAAAATTCCTAACAGTTTAAACTTTAGGGAATTAATTCTGGAAAATTATCAAGTTTCATAAGATGAAATTTTTGTTGCTGGAAAGTACTCAAAAATCTGAGTTCAGTAAAATTTAGTTCACTAAATTTGGAGCTTCCTAGAAAAAGTTATATGCAATTGAAGTTTGAACTAAACTGGAAAATCCCAGAAAAGTTTAAATTCTGCATGCGGGCCCCACAATACAGTGCCTTCTTCCTCCTCGTGCCAACGGCCCGCTGCGGCGGTGTTCTCCGGAGAGCTCCTCGGAACCCGACTTTCCGACCTCCTCCTGCCCGGAAATTTGCCGCCTCCCCCTTTTGGACCATGGGCAACTCGTCCCCGTGGTCGGCCGGGGACCCCGGTCACCAAACCCATCGGCGACGGGCGGCAGTGGCGGTTGGAGTCTGGCAACGTCGCACTCATGCTAGGAGGGCTCAAATACTTTGGTCTTTCTTCCTAGAGCACCGTGGTGGCATCCTATGCACCGGTATGAGCTCAAATTAGCTCAACCGAGGCTGCAACTACGAGCTCATCGGCGACCTAGGGTGAAAATCGGCGCCGACGCAAAAATCTTGAAGAACATCGCCAAGCCTCGGTGAAAATCGATGGTTCTTGCTCCTAGAGAAGTGTGGTTGAGTCTAGACCATGTCTATAGCTCGGTCAAGTGGATGGTGTCTTGATTGCTACGAATTTCTGAAGTTCGTGTGGCTCGGTTCTAATCACACCGACGCACTAATCTGCCAATTCTCTGCTGATCGTGCGAGAGAGAGAGAGAGAGAGAGTGAGGTCGGCATGGTTGTGATCAGCACCTCAGGGCAGACCTTTTTCATGTAGCTCGTCAGGCACGAAAGTGCCTGTGCCGCCCGGGTGCTGGTGATCAGAGAGGTCGACCGGAGGTTACTTGCTTCGGTGAGTGAAGGAGATGGGAGCGAGGGGACGAGTTCACGTGGCCTGAGCGCGTAGAGATCACAGCAACCGGTACTTCCAGGCGCAGCACAGGTGTGCGGTGTCTCCCTTGCTCGGGAGCAGGAGCAGGAGGTGGCGCGCGGTTGAGCGCCGGTTGCCGAGTGACTCGCACCACTTGACTTCGGGTCTAAGTCTTCTGACCAGTGGGCCCCCTTTCCCTCTTCTTTTTCTTTCCATTTTTGTTTGGGCTAGCAAATGAACTCCAAATTTGATGAAACTTGGAGAACAAGCCAATAGGAATATGAGGAACACAATGGTGCTCTCAAATTTGAATTTCAGTGAAGCCAGAATTTGAAACTGAAGTTCAAATTCAAATTCGAATTGTCTCCCGTTTAAATTTCAACAAATAGGAAATCTTTCCCAAATGAGCTGAATATTTGTGGGGCTACCCGTGGATGTGTGAAGAACCATGTGGTACGTTTAGGTCTTCATGTTTGGACATTGTGACACATTACTATAGCACTTCGAGTTCACACCTCCCCATTCAAAAGTTTAAACTCTCTCCCATTTCCTTGGTGTAAATTCCAGCTCCATTTACTAAACTTTTTGGGATTTCACAGAGACCTCCTTCTCGGGACAATAGTACCGGTTCAACACTTGGCTAACAGATGAAAGGTAGTTGCGTACGACGTCCGTGATGGTTGATGTAGGCAACATCGAGTATGGGCGTACGCGACAGGTTATTAGGGTAACCCTACAGGTGTAAATCGATTATAATCACCGTCCCTCGCTATCAGTGAGTACCACTTGTTCACTGTACTGTGACGTAGAAAGAACAGGCTAGTTTTCATGATAAAATGTTGCTGGTTGAAAGTATTACATTGTTTGTTAATGAAATGCTTTAGTTTAGAGCAAATCAGTTTTCTTTTCAACCTTAGGCAAGTTCCATATGGGGAATGCGTCTTGTTTGATTGCAGACTCCTTATGTGGCTTAACACAAGTTTTTCCAATAATCTGAGGCTAAAACATGAATGTAAGGATCAACTACTTAGGCGAGTCCTTATGCAATGAACTTCCTATAGTGCACTTCAAATCCCGCATGTAGAGTTACATGTTAGGTGAGACGGGTCAGTCTTGCTGAGCCATCGTGCTCACTGCTTGTAGTTTAAGTGTTTGCAGGGCTCTATGAGGAGGAGGCTCCCGAGGATGAGACGGACTCCTAGGAGGACACCACCGTCGAATGGAGCCGTGCACGCCGCCATGTTAGTGTGTGCATGTGTGCTAGTTGGAACACGTTCATGGCTGAACGTCAACCTTTTGCTTTGTCTACGCCCGTCAGTGTAGACTATAACGATATTTTGGTGTAACTATGTTGATAAACAAGTTCATGTAACAGAAATTTAGCTTCCGCTTATTGCCTTTTATGTTGTGTTATTCGGTGCTGTCTATCGCAGCACCACTCAACGAGATCCTGGATTGTCGGGACCTTCGGGTCCTCACATATGGTTCCTTCAGAAAGTTATCGTAGGTCCTCATGAATGCTAGCATCGACCAGGCACTACGAATTAAATATAATATTAGTTCTACTAATCAGATTTACTTGGCAATGATAAAACTAACATGTAATAAGAGAATGTTACATGCTTCCAAAACAAATTGGCGAAGTTAGGACCCCCATGAAGACCATCACGACACATTTTATCTAATTGTTTGCTTATTGGTTGACGTGTATACATCCAAAATTGTTTGTCGAACTCTCTACATAATGCAAAATATTAGTACATTAGAAGATCTCTCATGTAAAAAATGAGAACAACATGAGGTGTTACTTCGCAGTAACTAGAAAAAAAACACTTACACAAAATATTGAGCCATGTCTTCGATGTTTGTGTACATGTATAACATACATGAATTCCATTCTTCTTCTGAATTGACATGCCTACTCCTGCCACCAACCGTTTTCCCCTTCCACGAAAAAATACTTAGATTTCACACAGTTCATCTACGTGGTACCGTGTTGTGGGTGCATACATATTATGTTCCTCTGCAAAGAATATACTTGAAAAGTATGCTACCTCTTTAAGAGCAAATGCTTCTGCAATAAACCCTTCTACTCTTGCTTTGTTCAAAATCATAGCTCTAAGTTTCTTTAGTGTCCATTCAATGTGGTACATCCATCGATATTGCCCGGGACCACAAACTTTAGCATTGTAAGGAAATGCACAAGTAGATGTTGCATTACATTCGTAAATCCTGGCGGGAATACCTTTTCCATTTTTCATATGAGTGAAGATATTTCTTTCTCCGATTTTTCCATCATTTGAACTGTAATTTCTTTAGAACATAATTGTCTATAAAAAACTATGTTCCGTAAGTACTCTCCACCCATTCTGATGCACATATCCACAAAACATAACGGGAATAAGTCTTTCCATCATTATATGATAATCATGGCTTTTAATATTATTTAGTACCCAATTTTAAAGATTTGTTGTGCGCCTCAACCCAGCACAATAACCGTCAGCAAATTTCAGTTGTTTTAACCACTTTAGAACTTTTTTCCTTTCACTAACTTTAAGGCAAAATGGGGCACTTGGCAATCTCTATTTTCCACTACCAACATGTCTAACTTCTAGAGTCAGACGATTACAAATCTCTGCTAAATCTTTTTGAGCCTTCAAATTATCTTTTATCTTTTTGAAATTGAAACATGTGATAATGATGCTTTCTGCTACATTGTGTTCCTGGTGCATCACATCAATGTTGTGTAGCAGTGACAATGTCTTAGCATAAGAAAGATCCCCTAAGACACATATATGAGTCCAATTAAGCTCGTGACCAAAGCCAACAAACAAATCATCTGTCGGGACAAGTTGACTGAGCCATGCAACAATCTCAGCACTAGCCAAATGTTTCAGTGGACCCTTTGTTACAATAGTATCCTTTCAACATGTATTAACTTGTCTTCAAAATGGATGATTTGTTGGTAGAAATCGTCGGTAGCAATAAAAAACACACTTTACCCCCATGAGCAAGTCAAGAACAATCAGAGTCTGACCCACAGATTGGACAACAAAGTTTGTCGTGTGTGCTCCATCCTGAAAAAAAAACCGTATGCAAGAAAATCATGAATTGACCACAAGTATGCTGCTCGCAAGTTGAATTTCTGTTTTTTCATAGCTATCATACGCTTCAACTCCGGTCCACAATTCATTTAACTCATCAATCCATGGTTGAAGAAAAACCCCTAAACGTTTTTCTAGATGTTTATGACCGGGAATGATTAGAGACAAGAACATGTATTCATATTTCATACACATAGCTGGTGGAAGGTTGTATGGTATAGCAAAAACCGGCCAACATGAGTACGAGGCAGAAGATGTGTTGAATGATGTGAAACCATCGGTGGCCAACCAATACGAACATTTCTAGCATCTTTTGCAAAATACTCATCAAAAGAGTCCAACGCCTTCCAAGCCTGAACATCAGATGGGTGTGTCATTACTCCCTTTGTTTCGCGCACACCTTCCTTATGCCACCGCATGTGTCTTGCAGTTGATTTAGATAGAAACAACCGTTTTAGCCTAGCTGCAAGAGGCATGTAACGAAGTTGTTTCACTACCACTTTTGTCTTCACTAATTCACCGTCCTCATTTGTGCCTCAATGTATCAAGATTCGTTGTGTCAGATTTGCATTCTCCTTCTAGAAAAGCATACAATTGTTAGGACAACAATCAATCTTTACGTACTTCATACCAAGGCCTGCCAACAATTTCTTTGACTGGTACATGTCTCTCGGCAACTTATGATTCATTGGAATAATGTCTAATATCAAATCCATGAGATCATTGTAGCACTTGTTCGGCAAATTGTACTTTAATTTTATAGACATGAGACGAGTAACGGTCGAAAGGACAGACACTTTAGTGTGCTTATGCAACTGTTCATGTGATGCTGAGAGGATTCTATAGAACTCTTAAACTTCGGGTCTAGGAATTTCTTCAGATGTACATGCACAACAATCATGATCTAGTGCTTCAACCATGTCTTCCATTCTGTCCTCGTTATCACTATCTATGTCATTAACATCAACATTACTATGGTATAACTCACCATGCTCATACCATGTTTCATAACCTGGCATAAAACCAAATCGACAGAAGTTTCAATTCATGTCAAACTTCTCCTTGTATAAAATGTTGTGACACTTGTTGCACGGACATTTCACAAAATGGTTGGTCGATAAAGGGAAAGCCACCGGTAAATGCCTTAGTATTGATGGCCCATTCATCCGAAGCGCAGCATTCTTCCCCCAACCATCACACATCCATCGTCTATCATCACCCAAGTTCTAGACTATATAATACAAGAACATATAACTAAGAAATCTGCATGTTCCAACTAAGAATATCGCAAGAACAAAGTATTTAATGATGAAATGAGAAATTTCCATAGACTATAATAAACTTTCTCTCAAACGCACATTAACCATGCGATGCTTTCCATTCTTCTAAGAGCTCTACGTATTACTTGCGAGCTACTAGTCACTTTTCTTGTATAGATGGATATAGTACAAGGGCGATCATAATAGGCATGAAAAAAAAGCACAACACATGAACTAAAGTGTGCACGTTAATTTTTCAAGACAGCCACTCTGAAAACTATACATACACATAAACAAAAGCATGCACGTTAATTCCCTCTACTTGCTCGCTGCATCTTGAAACATCTAATCTGGGTTCAATTCGTGTATGATATGAAAAGTGCACTACAAACATTAGTAATTAATTAGAGATTACCTTCATACGTAGGTGCATTCGGTCAGTTGATCCGAGGAGCGCGTAGGGCGAGCTGAGGTCGGCACTACCCAATGTGCTGCCGTGGAGGGGGCAGATCAATGGCGTCCGGGGCGAGGGGGCCGGGGAGGGGGGTCGTCCGGGATGGCAATGATGGCATGGCGGCTGGGGAAGCTCGAGAAAAGGCAGCTCGGCAGCAGAGAGCTGCTGCGCCGGGAGGGGCGGCGCCGGACCGGTCTGTGCCGGGTGACGGGAAAGGCGGCACCGGTCACCGGGCTGCGTTGGGAATAGACGGTGCTGTATCTCAGCAGCGGAATGGTGGTTGAACAAGTCCAAGGCGGCAGCGGTGCGTCCCAACCCGGGAGAGGCGTTGGTGGCTTGGCGCGGGCCGAGGCAATGGTGGTGGCTCGGCGTAGGCCGGCTGCAGTGCAGGCACAGGCGGACGATGGCGGCAGCAGGTCGGCACGGGCGGCGAGAGACAATGAAAACTGAAGCTCGACGTGTGGGGTATAAGGGAGTATTTTCGTGAGCCATGCGTGGGCCAACGAAAATACTCCTAGTTTCGTGTGCCTGTCGGAAGCTGACGAAACCCACACATATTTTCGTGTGCCACCCTCAGACCCATGAAATTAGATGCCATCTATTTTCGTGAGCCCCTAGCTGGCTCACGAAAATAGCCCTGTCCGACAGACCAACCCTAGCTATTTTTGTGCGCTTTGACTATAACCCATGAAATTACAATACATTTTCGTCTGCCACGCTCTAACCCATGAAATTAGACTCTATTTTTGTGTGCCACGTTCTAACCATGAAATTAACAGCAATGTATTTTCGTGAGCCCCTACATAGCCCACAAAAATAGCCCTAGTTTCCTGTCCAAAACCGAACAACCCTATTATATTTTCGTGAGCTCTTACTCTAACCCACGAAATTCCAACTTATTTTCGTGTGCTTTGTACTAACCCACGAAATTCTAACCTATTTTTTGTGAGCTATGTTGTTGGCCCACAAAATTCCAACCTATTTTCATGTGCTTTGGTTCTAAACCACGAAATTATAAGCTATTTTTGTGTGCTAGGTTCCGGCTCATGAAATTACCTTTATTTTTGTGAGGGCCCACAAAAATATTTGTAGCCGACGAAAATAATAGGTTTTCTGGTAGTGGATGGACAAACTGAG
Source organism: Neostapfia colusana (assembly GCA_030760725.1). NCBI lineage: Eukaryota > Viridiplantae > Streptophyta > Magnoliopsida > Poales > Poaceae > Neostapfia > Neostapfia colusana. Next base: position 29,101,127 of record JASWHV010000011.1, read on the forward strand.
AGGTTGAATCAAGTGTTAGAAGACATGCTGAGAGCATGTGCCATCCACCACGATAACTATTGGGATGATCATTTACCGTTAGTGAAATTCTCGTATAACAACGGCTATCAAGCGAGTATCAAGATGGCAGCCTATGAGGCTCTGTATGGCCGCCAATGTTGCACCCCATTGAATTGGTGCCAATCCGGTGAAAGGGTCACGTTCGGGATTTATCTCATTAACGACGCTGACACCGAGTTCGGGTAATTCAAGCAAACTTGAAAGCCGCCCAATCCCGTCAGAAATGTTAAGCTGATAATAAGCGTCGACCGCTGCATTTCGATGTCAGAGAACAAGTTTATCTCCGTGTGTGTCCGATGAAGGGCGTGAAGGGGAAACTTGCTCCCTGATTTATCGTACCCCATGCAGTCACCGAGAAATGTGCACCAGTGGAGTATCTGTAAAAGTCCCAAAATGTAGATGAATAAGCATTGGCTTGAAGTCTATGTGTTGCAAATTCATGAAAAATGGGACTTGCTAAAATTTTTCTTCACGGAAAGTGGTACATGGATGTTCATCCAAAAAGAGGCTCACATGTTCATTTTAATATGTTGAACCAATATAGACCAAAACATTTATTTGCATGAAGTTTAAAAATCAGATTTTCAAATTCAAAGTTCACCGCAAATCGTGGCAAAAACTTTGAAAACTCATGCAGCCCTATACATTGGAATTTGAGGAAATAGTTGGATGACAAACTATTCATTTTGGGTGGGCTAAAAAGGAATTTAAGAGAAACAAATCCAAATTTAAACTGAATTCAGAGAATTCGAATTCTAGCCCACTTTTAAACTTCAAAACTTTGGAATCTGAGAGATTAACATGAGAAGATATTTGGGGAGGAAATTTGGGTGGAGCCCACATGTCATTGAGCTAAATGTGTGACTTGCACCCAAAGCAACATTATGTTTTTCTGTTTTCCACTCGAACAGCCCGAGATGCACCCGGGCGACACCGAGCTGCTGCCGCAGCGCCACCTCCAGTGGGTTTCCCTCGCGCTGGCAACGTGTGTGTGTGTGTGAGCCCTATGTGTGCTGAATACATTGGCTATGAAGATAAAAGTTTTGCATTCTACCAAAACACTCTTTTTGTCAAGGTCCGAGCTCCGACAAGATCCAACGTAAGGTCTGACTTGCTATGGCTAGGTCCGACATGTGTTTGGTTAGCCCCGGCGGTTGGTCCGACTAGCATTGGTAAGTTCCGGTGCTAGGTTCTACTAGCTTTGTTAAGCTCCAGCTCAAAGTCCGGTTAGCTTTGGCAAGGTCCAGAGCTAAATCGCAATGGTGATGTTTTTTCCATGCAAATGTTTCAAACCTGCTTTACATCTATAGAAAGTTTGCTTAGTATTATTTTACTAAGTTTTTGAAGTGTTATGGCTGCTTACTTTGGTTAACATTTTGCTATGGTTTGCAACATGCTTATGTGAGGTATTCACGTAAGGTGTTGTAGTTTTTGGAACTAACGTGAGTCAAGTCGTGGACTTGTACTCGACAGTATTGGTTGTTTATTCATGTGCAGGTGTTGCTTGAGTTCAAGATATGGCTGGTGACGGGATCCATTGAACCAGTCTTAGGGAGAAGAAGAGGTTCAACAAGCAAGTTCGGGAGGAATTGTGTTTGAGTTGATCGAGAGGTCGCGAAGCATGTTTGGATCAAAAACAATGCATATGTAGGTATCGTGAATGTCGTTGGAAGGTGTTTGCACGTGTGCAAAGAGTGCATGGATGTGGCAACATGGTTCCAAGGCGTGATGAAGAGATGTGGACGTAAAGAATTAATAGGAAAGGTCCAACCGGATGGATTATGGACTTAGGCTGCGGCTGAGTCGGTTATAGCTCAAATACGGAAAGACTTGAGTTGGTTATGATAGGATTTCATGTTGGACACGAAGTTGAGTTGTTTTAGTAATTTGAGATATGTTCCTAAGGTGTATGGAAGTCTTAAGATTGCTTCTATCTGCGTATAGAAGAGTCTTGAGCAGTTATGGAATGTTTCGATTCAGAAACTGAGTAGGATTAGAGTCCTAGTTTGAATGGGGTTGGCCTCCGGGCTGGTTATATAAGCAAGGGAGGCCAGAGCTCATAGCAAGACGACCTTGGTCTGTTCCTCTTATGTTTTGATCAATAAAATTCGTAATTTAGAGGAGCTTTTGTACCTTGTTCGTCCGACTTATTTTTGTTAAGTATTTCTCGTCGATTGATGTGATTCTTTTTGGGTTATCTTAACAACTTGATTATCTATCATCTTTGAAAATTTCACCGTAATTGGATTTGTAGTTTCTGATCTACACGAGTTTCTTTGCAGTGTTGCAGATCTGGTTTTTACTCGAGTAGAACAGATTGACCCTCGTTTGATATTTCGATCATAACTTGAGTTTTTCTTGACCGATTTCCATGATTCTTCTTGTCGTGTCTTCGTGACTTGATTCTCTATAATATATACCATTTTTGTCACGGTTGAACTGTAACACCCCAAAAACCTGTTAAGAAGGGAATTTAAAAATTTTTGAACGTATTGCATGTGGTGCAGAAATTAAAATTCAAATTGGAATTCAAATTCAAATCAAAACAGAAAAGAAAAAGAAAAAGAAAAATAAAAATAAAACCCAACCGGCCAGTGGGCTGAAACCCACCAGCCGGCCCACCATTTCCCCCCCCCCCCTGCCAGCCCACAGCCGCGCGCCTCTCCCTCTCACTGACACGCGGGGCCCACCATCATCTTCTTCCTCGCGCGCGATCGGCCGACCCCGGGACACCTCCCTCTCCCGAATCAAAACTACCCCCTGAAAACCGCGTCCCCCAGCCGAATTCTGGTCCCGGATGACTCAAACTCGATCACAACCAGCACACCGCCCTCCCCCGTCTATATAAACGCCGGCGTCGCCCCGTTTTCCCCACCCGATCAGCTGTTTTTCCTCCCGGTGAGAACCGAAGCTCCGATCACCGTTTTCTCTCGATCTTTGCTCGGGTTTTCTGATCTAACACGCCGGTCCTGTTCCACCGCCTCCGGGGAATCACGCAGGTGCAGAAAACTCGGTAGATTCTGCCCCAGACTCAGCGCCGACGAGCATCGCCGCGATTCGATCTCGGACCTCGTCGCCGACCGCCTTCCAGGGCCTCCGAGCTCAAGAAAAACCCCGAGGTGAGATACCCGACCTCCCCTCTACCAATCTATGCCATGAAATCCCAGTTTTAGGAGGTATAGACGAAGATCCGAAGTTCTCCGGCGAGATCGCCGCCTCCCGCCACCGCGCGCCGCCGGGCAGCGCGGGCTGGCTCCGGCCAGGGCGACGTGGCCGCTTGTGCGCCGTCTATTTTAAATCGCATGGTAGAATTAAAACCCACGCGTACCGGTTCAACGATCTAATATGAGCCGTCTGTTTTAAATCGAACGGTCCACATCAGCCCCGCATTATAAAGGCTAGGATACTTACGCGCTACCCCCTGGGGATCTCGGAAAATACGAGCTAGCCCCGGAAACTTCTGATCTAGCCCCTGGAACTTTAGAAATTCATGTAAATTCAATTATAAATCAGTTTTAGCCCCTGGACTTAATAAAAAATAGCAAAACCCCTCTGTTATGCATAGTTAGGCCCCTGGAAATTCGTAAAATAATAAATTAGACCCTGTAGTAGGGTGAACTTACCTTTTTGACCCTATATGGTATTAAGTTTAGAAATTTGAATGTGTGACTAGGATTTAAATTTAAAAGGAAATACAAACACATGTGCCAATTCAAGTTTAAACTCTACTAACACTTGGAAAACTTTGGAATGAACTAAAAATAAATTTTAGGCTGAAATCAAATCTGTTTGGGTGTTGTTCATATTTATTAGTTCTAGGAACACATTTTTAGGTTAATAAATAGTTCTGAAAATTGGTAAAATAAATTTAAATTAGTTCACATCAGAGGAGAAGTTCAAAAACATATTATTTAATATATTAGATCAGAACCTATTCTGTTTAGATGTTATGCCCTACTATTTAATATTTAAAACTTACTTTTAGGCATAGAAAATAAATCTGGAAAATAAAGGAAAGATAGGTATGCATAATTAGAAAATGATAAATGAAGTCTCCAAATCAAAAGATTTCAGTTTGGGATTTGGTGGAAAGTTTAAAAACCCATTTGGAGTAGGAAAATACCTTCCATGCAAACTTGGTAGTTAAGAAGTATATAAATTAAATATAAAGAATTTATTCAAATTGAAAATTCATATATAGTGTGCAAACAGAAATCTGAATACAGAAGTTAGAAATCATATACATATGATTAAAAGTGCATGTAGGTTAATAATCAACACATTAAGAGTAACCACAACACATAGAAATGTGAATGACTATCATATGTATGTATGTGTGGGTTGTATGAAGTGAAAGTGTGAACTATGTCTTATGGATTGTTGTTTTCTTTTGCTATGTGTGTTGGCATGAGTAGAACCTGCCCCAGAGCAAGTTCTCCCCTTCCAAGATCAGGACTATCCATTCCCAGAGCAGCAGGAAGAAGGCAAGTGTCCTTGACCACTTTAATCCTATGCTAGGATGTGTAGATAGAATTATTTGCATTGACAATTGAAATATGACACCCATGATAGGAAGTTTCCCTAGAATTGCATTATCTTGTTTCCTTGTAGCTTGGGTTGGGATTTATTTTATTATGTCATTCATTCATATTACTTATGCTTAGCCATGCTTAGAGTGGGATAAGTGGGACATGAGATCATCAACTTGTTTACCTTACTCTTGAATGATACATTATGAGTTATGTAGAGGTAGGGATCGAGGCAAGTTGGATGATTTGGTTGGTGCTGGGTGCACGAGACTCGGGTTTGTGTTTAGTACTTGCCTGGATCCTAAGGACCGGTTCATGGAGCATGTAACCTGGCTTTACCGTGCCAATCACATGCTGAGATGGGGCAGCTTGGCCAATTAATTAGGTGTATCCCCGGCGTAGTATGGGTGTGTTGGATGGTGCGGGGAGTAGGTGTGAGCTGGACTACCATATGAACCGCAAGGCTCAAGAGGGGGCCACTGCAGCGGGGTTGGAGCCTCTTGTATGCTGTTAGGGGTGAAACCTCAGTGGGCCCACGCTCGTCGGGAATCCCTTTGTAAAGGCTTCGTAGTGATCTCCTGGCTACGCACCTGGGAAGTGTGAATGTGGTTCGTAGCCACTGGCCTAATGGAGGTTCTTTTAGTCCACCCGGCAACGGGGGATGAAATAACTACATGTGGGTACAATGGTGCAAACTCTGCAGAGTCAAAACTGTCATGAGCCGTTCTCACGGTCAAGAGCGGCTTGGACTTATTCATGATTAGAAGATGATGACCCTGGAGGTCGGGGATGTTAAGCGGGGAGCTTAACATTGGAATTGAGGTTATGGTTATTTGATTATGATGATGGGTTGGGAGATTGGGACCATTTCACCTATGTAGTAAGGTAGTTGCTTAATAGCTAAGGTGATAGGTATTAATTGCGTAGTGCTTTAACCCTGAGTTTAACCTCTCCTTGTTCTAGCCAAGCATAACATAACCTTCGCACACTTGCTGAGTACCAACGGTACTCAAACTTGCATATTTGTAGGTTTATATTGCTGCTCAGGTCAAGAGAATGATGTGGTGTTCAATGACCAAGACTTCGGACCCGAAGAAGGATTCTAGGTTCATGGAGTCCCCCGGGCAACTCCTGTGACGGAGCCCACAAGAATAATATTCCGCTGCTATTTTATTTACATGTTATGAACTTATTATCGTCCATCGAGACGTATGCGTTGTAAGACATAATTATATTTGACACCTGGCTGGTAATAAATGAGGCTTCACTATTTGTCATCACATGTATGAGAAAATGATCCTGGCATACATGTGATATTCACTCGGTTGTTCTTCGGAGAAACCGGGTGTGACAGAAGTGGTATCAGAGCCAAGATTGGCCGTAGGAACGTGGACCTAGGTAGAATTGGACGTAGTTAAGGACCCTATTTTCTTAAAAACTATTTTACAAAGGTGTGGGTTGAAAAGTGTTATTTAATGGGCCACTTTATTCATCTTACCCCAACTTTTATTCAAAATAGGATTTTTGTTTAAATTCTTATCTAACTTAATTTTAAATGCTTTATGTTTTAGATGGTTCGCATGATCCGCACCGCCCGCAAGTCCACTGGAGGGAGAGTTCCCGTAGTTGCCCTTGCCCTGAGAGAGGAGAACCGTCCGGTGACGTATCTCTCCTATGGATTGGCAGTAGGAGGCTTGTTGCGCCGTCTTCGACGCATGCTCCAAGCCACCGGCAATACGGGCAAGCTAATCATACACTACAGCTCCACCCGAAACATCCGTGAGGAGCGGGAAGAATGGAGTTCAGAAATGAGGATTATCCATGAAAATCAGCTGCTCAAGATCCATCGCTCTCCAGCTTGTCGAGCGACACAGGTCGATGCGGAGAAGGATGTCACCTGGGAGGCAATCACCTACCAGAGTCACATCTATCGTCGCCACCTGGACAGGACTGAGTACATGTATGTCCTCCAGCGTGAGAGTGGTACAACGGAGTACAAGTACCCGCCAGTGCAGCAGGGGACTTCCCATGAGCACATGGATTTGTGCTTGGAGGATGCTGCTATGCTCAGCACTCCACTGCAGGAGTGTCAGCAGGAACTTCACGATGTACGTGACACCCTAAAGGAGACTGAGGCGTTGCTTCGAGCCAGCTTGAGGGCGAGAGAAAGAGTAGATGGGAATGAACTGTGTGTCACCGTGAATGACGCATGGACTCCTGACTCCCCAGATCGCCGGGCGAGCAGGCGTTGCCGCACTTCTCCACCAGCAGCTTCCCCACCCAAAGCGGAGTCAGAGGGAAGCCGCAATAATGAGGAAGATCCCAAGGAGCCAGCTCAGTGATACGAGTAGTGTAGAGTCCTTTCCCTTAGTTTAGCAGGATGTCGAGTAGTCGAGTCGTTACCTTAGTTAATGGTGTGTTAATGCTTGGTGTGTGACGTGAGTTGTGGAAGCCATGGGCGTTTGTCCACAACCTCGTCTTCAGGTTGTTTTGCTTTGGTGTGTGAACCCATATGAATTAAGAGTGCATTTATGTTTGCGTAAGACATGAAATCCTCAGAAAATATAAATGAAATAAGGTCTCAAAATCTTAAAGTTTAAGCAAGCAAAATTGGTAAGTTAATACGTAATGCTTTAAATTGACATTTGGTCGATCATGATAGATGGCCGGAAAGGAAGGGGTCGTGGTGCCAACCCCGCCAACAACAACGATGAAGCCGGCAACCCTCACCTTTCCGGAGGGCAAGACAGGGGTGGTCGTCGGGAAGGAGTTGATCCCATCCACCAAATGCTTGAAAATCAGAATCAGCTCATCCAGAGCCTGACTCAAGTGGTGGCCAACTTGCACCAAGCTCCACCTCCACAAGCTGCACCACGCCAACCAAGGTTGAGCGAGTTTCTAGGGACTCAACCTCCAAAGTTTGCAAGTGCTGCTGAACCTCGGGAGGCAGATGATTGGCTAAAGACCATTGAGAGCAAGATGAGGATCATACATTGCCAAGGATATGAGAGGGTGCTGTTTGCCTCTCACCAATTGCATGGACCTGCTACTGATTGGTGGACCGCTTACGTGGCCGCCCATCATGACCCTGAGAACATCACTTGGGAAGAGTTCAAGCGTAGCTTCCTCAACCATTACATACCAAGGGGTGAACTTAAAAACAAGAGAAAGGAGTTCTTGAGGCTGCAGCAAGGAAACATGACGGTGAGGGAATACCTCACTAAATTCACCCAACTATCTCTTTATGCACCACGGGACATAGAGACTGATGAGCAGAAACATGACTGCTTTGTGGAAGGACTTACAATGGAAATGCAGTGTGCAATGTCCTCCAACGAGTACGAAAGATTACAAAAGATGGTGGACAGAGCATTTGTGGTGGAGAGGAAGCTGAAGGCCTTGGAAAATGAAAACAAGAGGAAGGCGGGATGGTCACACCAAGCCTCGGGTAGCAACACACGCCCACGACTGATGCAGCCACCCGCAGGGCAGACGAGCCATGCTGTGGTACCCTACTCAGCACCGAGAGGGTACAACCCGAATTTCAGGCCTCCGTCAGCACTAGCAAAGCCACAACGTTAGTTTGTACAGCAGCCTCGCCCCACATATCAACCTCGACCAGCAATACAAGGACCCCCGAACCAACCCCAAGACAACAAAGGCCAGGCACCTAAGGTCGGAGTGCAATGCTTTAACTGTGGATAAGTGGGGCACTACGCCCATAAGTGCCCAAAGAAGAAGACCGTGCAGCCGCCACAGTAGAATGTGATGCGAGGACGGGTGAACCATGTGACCATGGAGGAAGCGCAAGAGGCACCCGACGTGGTAGTTGGTAAGTTTCCTGCCAATTTACACATTGCAACCCTGTTGTTCGATTCTGGTGCTACCCACTCGTTCATTGCGCAAGAGTTTGTTAAGAAGCATGATCTAGCAACAACACAAATGAAACATATGCTAGCAGTAAACTCTGCAGGTGGAGAAATAAGGACAAGACAAGTGTTTCCCAAGGTGAATCTAGACATTTCTCATAGTGATAGATTCACAAGGGATAGATATTATTTTGGGCATGGATTGGTTGACCAAACATAAGGGAATCATCCATTGTTCGACCAGAACGGTGGAACTAACTCACCCTAGTGGCACAAGAGTAAAGTTCATAACAATACAAGAGCCTAGGAGGGACATTAAATTAAATCAAGTTGAGGTGAAAGGGGAGGAGATCAGGACTATCAGGGAATGCTTCTTGAGAAGGCGCGAGCCTTGAATGCACGGCTTATCAGCACACTTCCTCCTTGACTTTGTCAACTCACGGCCCACGATGGATCGTGGGACACAAGGCAGCTCCGGAGCCCTCCTAAGCAGGGAGGAGGTTCAGAGCCTACCGACACGTGGCAGCTCTGGACCTCACCTCAGCGGGGAATCTTGGTCCAGGGCCAAGGGCACGTGTCGGCTCCGTAGCCCTGTCAGCAGGGAGGAGGTTCAGAGCCTACTGACGTGTGGCAGCTCCGGACCTCACCTCAGCTGGGAGGCTCAGACCGGAGCCAAGGGCACGTGTCGGCTACGGAGCCCTCCTCAGCAGGGAGGAGGTTCAGAGCCCACCGACACGTGGCAGCTCCAGACCTCACCTTAGCGGGGAGGCTCGGACCAGAGCCAATGGCACGTGTAGGCTCCAGAGCCCTCCTCGGCGGGGAGGAGATTCAGAGCCCACCAACACGTGGCAGCCTTGGACCTCACCTTAGCGGGAGGCTCAGACCGGAGCCATGGACACGTGTAGGCTCCGGAGCCCAAGCGCACGTGGCAGCCTCTTGGCTGACCTCAGGGACAAGGACAAGTGGCTACGCTAGCGCCCGCCTCAGCAGGGAGGCGGGGTCTGGGCTGTCTTTTTCCCTCCATGCGGGGGTACCCGGTCTGCAGGGTACCGACAAGTCTAAACTTGACTCAAAAGCCCCCTGGGATTTATAGGCTATGCAATTGGAGTTTTCAATCAAAGACCTAATGCACAAGTGTCCTAGACAATCTATATTCAATGCGAAAGTAAAACTTTGTAAGAATGGTGTTAATGCAAACTAGAGCATGCCTTGCTGTGTGTCGTCGACTAAGTCTGGAGGAATGATGCCGAGGATCTTCGGGGCTTCGTTGATTTCGGCGACTACACGTAAATGAATCAAGGATGCATATCAATTTAAATGCGAATGACTTAATTGGAGATGTAAAGACTATAACTTAAGCTGGACAGCAGTATTGAGTTTGAAATTTTTAATGTGACTTGGTTAAGACCTAAACAGGGGTTGGGCCAAAGTTCATTCGAATCCAAGTTAATTTGCTTTGTGTAGAATTAAATGTATGACAAGCCCTTTTAGAGCCCTTACTAATTCTATGGATTTTCATGAAGTAAATTTAGAGTTTCTAGAAACTAGAGTTTATACTGAGTCTAATGCAAGTGGTTTCATGTTTTTCTAAGCACCCTAGAGAAAATTATGGATTTGGGAAGATTGGGGAAATTCTGAAAATGTTTCTGTACATTTTCCATTTTCCAAAGAGCAGTTCACTTAATCACACAATTAAGTAGATTTAATGAACTCGGATTAATATGAAATTTTGCATGTGAGTCAAGGATGGTAAAGAAAGCTCCTGATCAAATTTGAGAATTTTCTACCAAGTGGATCTCCAGTTATTAATTATAACAGTTTAAATTTTAGGTATTTCATTCTGGAAAAATATGGACATTCAAGGAATGAAACTGGTACTGATGGACAGTACTCAGAGATACGAATCCAAAAAAATTTGTTTGACTAAATTTGGACAATTATTTCAGAAGTTATGGATTTCTAAAGATTGGACTCAAATCTGATTTATTTTCCTAAAGGAAATCCATTTCCCGTGCTACAGTTCCAATGACACCCGGGCCCCGCTGGTTTAATTTAAATCAAACCATCACACGCGCGTTCTGAGGCAGACATCTGGGACCCGCCCCCTTCATCTACCTCCCACCGCCCGGGTTTCCCGCGGCGGCGCACTCTGGCGAGCCTCGCTGCTCGCCGTTCCACGACACCAAGCTCTGTGAAACTCGCAAATAGGGCCTAGTTTTTCACGAGGAAAATGCTGGTGGGGTTGGTGGTGGCCGGGGATGACCGGAAAGTAGCTTGCGATGGTGAACCGCGGTAGAGGAACTCCGGTCACCTTGCTAGAGCTTGGGAAAGCCTCAAATGATCGACTGTTGCCTCCTACAGCACCAGGGCAACATGGAGATCACAAAAATGGTTCAATACATCGGTAAAAATGATAGTAACCTAGACCTCACCGGTGACCCGAGGTGTTTTGGCCAGCGATCATGAAAACTTAAGCAAACTGAGGCTATGGTCGATAGTTTTCATCACGGTTTACTAGAGGATGATGGCAGTGAGCTAGATGTAACAGCCCTAATTTTTGTAAAGTTACATTTCACTTTATGAAGCAAAGTTGAGTAGAAGGGAGACTAGTTGTGTCACATAAAATGTTAAACGCAATGGACATGTGAGGGAGTTAAAAAAATTTCCTTTAACTCATGCTTAACACATGTTAACATGAGGTGTGGAATTCATTACATGATCTAAACTCACCTGAACCACCAATAGGGAGAGAGTGGGAAATTTAAACATAATTTGAGTTCTTTTAAAAGTATTAATGTTCAGATTATACAAATTGTAGGATCGAAGAGCACGTGAAAAGCTACTAGAGGGGGGTGAATCGTAGATTTAAACTTTTTAGCGGAAGCAACAAAAAACCCCTCGGTAGAAAATTGATCTGTTAAAGAAACCATGTATGCGACTGATCTAAATGTGTTCAATCATGACAAAAGTGGTATATATTATAGAGAATCAAGTCACGAAGACACGACAACAAGAATCACGGAAATCCGTCAAGAAAAACTCAAGTTATGCTCGAAAGATCAAACGCGGGTCAATCTGTTCTACTCGATTAAAAACCAGATCTGCAACATCGCAAAGAAACTCGTGTAGATCAGAAACTAAAAATCCAATGACCGTGAAATTTTCACAGATGATATATAATCAAGTTGTGAAGACAACCTAAAAAGAATCACGTCAATTGGATCTGTAAAACTCGAGTTATTATCAAAAAACTGAAGCACTGTCGTGCTGTCCAGAAACTCGACGAGAGAGACTTGACAAAAATAAGTCGGACGAACAAGGAACAAAAGCTCCTCTAAATTATGAATTTTATTGATCAAAACATAAGAGGAACATGCCAAGGTCGTCTTCTACCACGATCTCTGGCCTCCCTGGCTTATATAACCAGCCCGGAGGACAACCCAATTCAAACTATGACTCTAATCCTACTCAGTTTCTGAATCGAAACTTTCCATAACTGCTCAAGACTCTTCTATACGCGGATAGAAGCAATCTTAAGACTTCCAAACACCTTAGAAACATATCCCACATTCCTAAAACAACTCAACTTCGTGTCCCACATGAAATCCTATCATAACCAACTCAAATCTTTCCATATTTGAGCCATAACCGACTCAGCCGCAGCCTGAGTCCATAATCCAGCCGGTTGGACCTTTCCTACCAATTCTTTGCATCCACATCTCTTCATCACGCCTTGGAATCATGTTGACACATCCATGCACTCCTTGAACACGTGCAAACACTTTCAAACGACGTGCACGATACCTTCATATGCATTGTTCGTGATCCAAACATGCTGCGCGACTTCCCGATCAACTCAACCAGAATTCCTCCTGAACTTGGTTGTTGAATCTCATCTTCTCCCTAAGACTAGTTCAATGGATCCCGTCACCAGCCATATCTTGAACTCAAGCAACACCTCCACATGAATAAACAACCAATACTTTCGAGCACAAGTCCGTGACTTGACTCACGTTAGTTCCGAAAACCACAACAGCTTACGTGAACACCTCACATAAGCATGTTGCAAACCAAAGCAAAATGTAAACCACCGTAAACAGCCATAACACTTCAAAAACATAGTAATAGAATACTAAGCAAACTTTCTAAATATGTAAAGAAAGTTCAAAACATTTGCATGGTAAAAACAGAACCATTGCAATTTAGCTCCGGACCTTGCCAAACCTAACCGGACCTTGAGCCGGAGCTTACCAAACTAGCAGAACCTAGCACTGGAACTTACCAAAGCTAGTCGGACCTACTGCCAGAGTTAACCAAACACATGTCGGACCTAGCCATTGCAAGTCGGACCTTACGTCGGATCTTGTCGGAGCTAACCAAAAGAGTGTTTTGGCAGAATTCAAAACTTGTATCGCCATAGCCAATGTATTCAGCACACATAGGTCTCACACAAATGCATACATGTGAATCCACCAAAGAGTTTCACATGTATCAAAGAGCTTCTGTGACAAATTTGGAAATGTTTGAAGCTTATATACCATTTATTCAAAGGAATAACTGAGAAGGCATTTAAATTCAAATTTGAATTTGAATCTAAAACTAAACATGCTCAATTTAAAAATCTGATTTCAGATTCGAGTTCCTCATATTCTTTTTGGCCTATTCTCCCATTTTGGTGAAATTTGGAACAAGATCTTGTGGGAATCTCAAAGCACAGAGATGAGGGGGAGTCAGTCACTGTGGACCCTACAGGTCAGCCTCTCTGTTCAGAACCGACTCCTTCAGTTCTTCAGAGCGCGCCACCGAGCGAAGGTCAGCAGCTGGCGAGCTGCCTGCCTGGCATTCTCCTGATCGGTTCCCTGCTCTTATCCTCACACGTGAAGCAACCACGAAGTTCTCCTCTCCCAGCTCGTGCTCTCCTCTCTGTTCCTTCTCCCGCGTGCGAAGAACACAGCGGCGCCTGCTCTCTGTTTTTCTGCTCGCACACTGCTGGGCGATCATCCATTGATCAAGCTCAAAACAGCAAAAGGAAGTGCCACAGTGTTCTCTAGCGTGCTACCATTTCAACTCCGAGAGTTTGTCCTCCTGTCGCCCGCAAATTAAGGATCACCGCTGAGAACCGAAGGGAACCCGGCGGAGCAAGGTTCGTCTCACTGTGGACAGCCCGTTACAGCGGTCCTCTCCTCCACTTCCCTACACAAGAAAGGGCGTTCATATGCTTTGCTCGTGTAGCTGAAAGCCATTTAGCAAATGATCAACCGGGTAGCTCAATTTTTCCATTTAACCGAACCCTAGTTCAACTTACCTGAGCTCAGCTTAACTCAAAATTTGGTCTACACGTGCAATCATAGGTCGAGCTTGTTACTCTGTAGCTTCCTCACGCCCTAATGGTCATCCTCAAAGAAGAAAAGAGGGAAACCGTCAAGAATCGGCTGACTGCTAGCCGTTTTTCACGCCGCCATTGAAAACGGCCTCGGGTCATCGTGGAGCCCTAGTTTGCCAGCCGTTTCATTGGGATTACATCCATTTATAGCTTTTCCACGATCACCTGGTTCTTTAGAACCGAAAATCTGACAGTTTGAGGTAGAAACGAAGTTTCCCGACACGCCGGAACCCTAAATGCCGCTGTCACCGCCGCACATGGGTTTCCGGCCATTTCCGGTGGTCGCCGATCTCCTAGGCGTGCTCAGCTTCGAGGAATAAGGTTAGGAAGCAAGTTTTGGCTGGGGAGGCGGTCGGGAAGTCCCTTCTGGAGACCCTCGCCGGCGTGCGCTGCAGTCCGAGTGCCCTGGCATGAGGAGGAATACGAAGCCACGGGTGGGACCCACTGTCAGTGTTTTGAGCTTTTCTTCTCTTTTTCAGCTTCTGTTCGAACTTTGAATGGCCACAACTTTGTGTACAATTGTCCAAAAATTCACAAATAAATTGCGTTGGATTCCTCTCAGTGAGTACTATCCAGTGATGTATCATAATATTCATGAATATCCCTATATTTGGCTCATTCATTCCTTTAAAAAAATTTAGTGAATCAATTACAGGAGTTCTGTTATTTGGAAAATTCCCAATTTTTGGAAGAACCTTCCTCTAGATATACTTGAACTACAGTAACATTTCAGAGGCATTGGACCTCATTTTCTAGACCAAATGATGATTCAATCTTGTATGTCTCTGAAAAATAAGAAAAAGGACAGAACATTTTTTCAGCCTTTTACCTAAACTTATAAATTCCATGTCTCCATGTAGGGAACTCCAAAAATTATGAAAATAATTCCTATAGACTCAGGACATTGTGTACTTCACAAAAAGTCCAATTCTCAGCATGCCAACACTCTAGAATTTCTCTGTTAAGTCAGAGAAGCCCATTCACTTAGAGATTTCTTAAGACCACATTTGTTAGCATTTTCCTCTGAAATTTTGCAGGAAGTATCTCTGAAGGATCATTGGACTACTGTAAAAATTTCAGAGGCATTATAGTTCATCTTCTACTGGTTTCGGCCATATCATTCCAAATGCTTGCATATGACTCTCAAATGGCATATGTGTTTCTTAACCCAACAAGTAGTGAGTTCACCCATTTAAATCTTCCTCTGTAATGATGTAGATCCAACAAGAGAATCCTTTCTGTTGTTTTTTCCTCTTAGTCATAGTTAATTTTTACAACAATTTTAAAGCATTTTTCTAAATTGCTTTTGAATATATGTGCATAGCATCTCAATAGCTCACGTGATATCGACGCTCGGCACGGAGTTTAACTCATAGGCGAGAACCTCCATCTCGTGACGGATTTGACGGATTCTCTGGAGGAAGTTAACCTCATAGTCACTAAAACAATAATTGAGCAAGGCAAGCCCCGGTTTGCATATAATTGCCTCTTTAAATTTTGCTTTACTTTTACCTAATGTTGTTAGATTTGAAATTGTACATTATGTCTAGAATGCTTGAAACTCCAACTGCACTACCATGAATTCCCTGAGTAGAAGGTTTAGCATAGGTTTTCCCTCGTCGTAGTTGGCTAGGCTAATGTTGTATATAGCTGGTAGAAGTCGAATAGTTGGATGCTACTCGCGAGAAAGGTCGAGTAGCGCAGTCTACTCGTGAGAGGAAGTTATTGATAAGAGCACCCTCAAAGAAAGTGAGATGTGGACAGGGAATTCCTGTAGGATGGAACGCTCAAGGATGTCTCAACCCGATGGATGTGACAACGCTTGGGACCACATTGGGCCAAGGACAGTTATGGTTAGGCCAATGTGGAGGTTGGGTATTAGCCCCGTCTGTGTCGGTTAAGGGCCGCACCGTATGCGGCCCTGCTGTACAAGTTTGAGTTGTACCGGATATATAGTGGGGTATGGGATCCATGAAACCGATGTAACTTGATGGACCGTGACATAGAAACTCATCCTTCACCTGGGAATGGCGTTGAGAAGGCGGGAGATGTAAATCCTTTAGCGGGCAACTCCGACGTGTCCACGTAGAGGACCATCCTGCTCGGGACGAAGCATTTTTCTATGTCGGGGTGTTGCGTAAAAGGTTGCAGTATACAACATAAGAAAGAGTTCTCGAGTGAGTCTTTTGAGGCGGGTGTTTGTGTCATGTATTCCGGGTTTTCATTGATTTCAATCACCGTCGCTCGCAGTTAAGGATTGAGATTACTTAACCCACTGCACTATGATGTAGTAAGAAGAGGAGTTAAGTCTCTTAAGATGCTGTTCATGGCTTAATAATTGTATTGAAACCTTGACTGCAGTAGAGATAGTGCAAACTAAATTTCTATTCAACCTTAGGCTAGCAACATCGGGATAAGCATTTCTTGTTTGATTGTGGACTTCTGGTGTTGTGATGCATGAGGACCATTAAAACTTGCTGCTATACTAATCTGAATATAAGGATCAACAATTAGTCAAGCTTCATTTTGCAAATTCATATTCCTATCTTCTTACAACTCATGCATGTAGAGTTACATGTTTAGTATTGTCGGTTAAGACCTGCTGAGCCTTAGTGCTCACGGTTGCCTTCGTAGTTGTTTTTGCAGGTAGCATGATGCATGCTATGAAGACAGTTGATTGGTGAGACATCGTACCTCACGGTTCGGATAGCTCACTGGCAATCTAGCCGGTGCCTTACTTCTTGTGAAGCTATTAGGAAGTGTCCACGGGCTGGACGACTTCTCTTCTACATAGTTAGGGCCGAGAGTGAGTATGTATTTAGTTTTATTTTCCGCTGCGTATGTGCAGTTTTGTACATTATGTTATAAAAGATATTATGTTCAGAAATAAAGCATTTCATATGTTCATAGTGTCTTTTCGTGTATGCTGTTGGGTGCCGCATCGCACGGCACCACCTAATGCGATTCATGGAGTGTGGACCCGGAAGGGGTTCCACACAAGCGTGGTATCAGAGCCGCATCGGGAATATCACACATGAAAAGAGTCTATTTCTGAAAACTTAGACACATATGAGTGAGGAACGGATAGAAAGCCCGTACAAGGACTATAATAGCATAGTTACTTAAGGTGGCAAGCTGACTTGTGTTCCCTTTCTATATTTCAATTCTGTAACAACGCACCTACGTGGAGGTAAGCATGGTAAGGAACGCCACCAAAAGCGGATCAATTTCGGTTAGCTCCCCACACGAGAAAAGTAGTGTGCGATGTCCTGTTCAGAAATGGGTGGAAAGTGAATATGTTTTCTATGACTCTTCATGTCTTAGAGACATATGAAATGCACTAGCCTCCAGTGCGTAAGCCCAAGAGCAAGAGGAGCAGATCCCATCGTGTGGTTTGTAACACGAAGTATGTTCTCTAGGACTCTTCATGTCCTATGAGGCATATGAAAGCGCTGTTCCACTGGTGTGCTTAATTGCAAAGGTGTGGAGCCCTCTGTCGGGTGGTGAATAACCCGATCATGTACCTTGAGGCGTGACCTGACTCAAGGGTGACCCGTATGGCAATGATACGAGGCATATGTTTTTACTATGATATGGACCTGCCTGGAATGATAAACCTTTGTGTGCTTCACTATTGAGTGGTTTTATGCAGATACCTTGACCATGTTAGCGCATTATGTTTAGAAAACGTTTGTGAGTGACCGTTCTAGTGGCACCCTTTGAGACGTATAAGCCTGTATAACGCCGGTTTGGATTTTTGAATTGGTGAGGAAACGTAGTAATGAGATGTGTTCTTAATTGCATAAAAAGGAATTTCTCAAAGAAAGGAGTAAATTTGGAGTTTAGGATTCAAATAGTGGTGATTAAACTCCTATATTGAACTAAGAGTCAATTAGGAGTATAGGTTCATTCTGAAAGACTTAGGATCAACCTCCCCTGTTTTTGCAGAATTTTTGCGGAAATTGAACAGGACATAGCTTTTGCTAGGTTGAACCAATGAATGTGTGTGATACATTTTTGGAAAGATTTTGAATCCTTCAACAACTTTTCAGTAGAAGTCCAGAACAGAATCACCATCCAAATGGACGAAAATCTCAGATGAGTGTAAACTGTCCAGAAACAGGACAGGCAAAAAATACTCTCTGGAATTTATTGTATTTCGACCATAACTTCTTGTAGAAAAATTTCTATGGGACATGGAAGACATCGTTAGAGATTTTATGATATGTTTTACGACTTTGTAGTTCAATGTTTCTCCTGATTTGAGGCAGAATTATATGAATTCTTGCTGACAAAAAATAGCCACTTTTAAAGGAGGTGCTGTCAAAATTATTCCAGATTTTTGTCGACTTTGAAATATCATAACTTGTGATACAGAACTGATATGAAGGCAAATAAATACTCGTTGGAAATATATTGAAGTTATATATAACTTTGATATTTAACTTGAGACATGAAATTGCCATTCTCATATTGAAATTCTGGGATTAAGGCCAACTGGTCATTCTGAACAGAGTATTGCTCATTGCCATTTAGCTTGGGACTTGTTGTGGACAGGAATGTTTTATACTTCTCTAGGTTCCATATCATGTTTATGAGTTATCTTTCATTTTTCCGACTGTTAGAATTAGGGTTTGGCAAACTTGCTAAAGTTCGGTAAATATCAGAATTTGCAAAACCATTATTAGCTTGTGTAGTGCTGCCATAATTATGTGATGATTTTACGGTTAATGTTTTCAATTCAAGTTTAGTTGTAATTTTGAATTTTAACCGTAAATTGCTCTTGCAGTATGGATCGTACTCATTCCAGGGGTGAGGTTGGTTAGTCGAGTCACGGCAGAAATAATTCACCACAGCAACAAGTGCTGACATCATCAACCGGATTGGCGGAAATTTTGGGAAAGATGGCTGAGTCTCTCGATTTGTTGGTGCAACAAAGCATAAGACCAGAGACATTACAGCATAATCCCACATCAAGCACTTATTTGGCTTTCCTGGCGAGACAACCATTGGTTTTCTCGGAAGCGAAAGAACCGTTGGAGCCAGCTCCTTGGCTCCGATGTATTGAAGCTAAGTTCGATATGCTTGAGTGCGATGAGTATCAAAAGGCTTTTTTTGCCGCTCAACAACTTCACGGAGCCGCTGGATTATGGTGGACAGAATATATCGCAACTCTTCCTGAAGATTATCGTGTGACGTGGGATGAATTTCAGAATATTTTCCATGCACGTCACATTGTTCGGGAATTCTTCGAACAAAGTTTCAAGACTTTCAGGAATTAAAGCAGGGAGGACGGAGTGCGTACGAGTATTTCAAGGAGTTTTAATACTTGATGCAGTATGCCGCTCATATTGTAGACTCGGAAGCGATGAAGTGCGACAATTTCTTCCGAGGTTTGAATGTTGAACTTAAGGAGCAAGTGGCTTTGTTCAATAACGGTATTTACAACGAGTTGATAAATGCCGCTATTATTTAAAAAGATATGCATCTCCGTTGCAAAGCGGAGCTGAAGAGGGGTATACCGCCGGACAGTGGTCGTGACAGTCCTCCGAACTATCGAGTGCGGTATTACACGCCAGTTTATCAGGAAATTCAGTCTGTCGTGCAACCATCACAACCATAGCTGAAATTAATCACTTATGAGCCTCCACCTCAACAGCAGCAAATAGATGTTATTTTTGCAACCCTACCACAATCAGCTGTGCGCGGAATATCTCCACCTCGTGTTATTAGAAAGAAGAGGATTTCTTTAGCATGAAACTGTCGTGGAGCTGAGCAGAGCCACAATCGTGTGTCGTCTCATATATTCTCAGATCAGCACCTTGAACATTCAAAGAAAGTTCTTTCAAAAGCTGGCAGGGTTAACTACACTGCTATTGAGGACATTGCAGAAGGCGAACCAGTTTTGGCGGAAATGTTCACCTTATGTGAACAACCCACTTTCATTTTATTTTCTTCTGGGGCCACCCAGAACTTTATTAGCAAAGACTTTCTGCTGAAGAATCATCTTCCATTCAGCACAGTCAAACATTCATTTCATATCAGCTCACCCGGAGGCAAGATATCAACTGATGTGATGGTCTCTCGGGCACCTTTGTGTTTGGGTGGAAACATTTATCCTGCGAGCTTTGTCATACTCAAGGGTCAAAGGATTGATGTTATTTTGGGGATGTCATGGTTGACACGTTATGGGAGCTATTTTTGACATCAGCTCTTGGACTGTTCAACTGAATTCCCCAATACACGGTTGCAACACATTGCATCTTGTCGATCCATCACAACAAGTTGCAGCAATGTACCATTTTGAGGCTCCTAAACTTGAGGATATTCCAGTGGTATGTGAATATATAGACGTGTTTCCCAACGACCTACCAGGCATGCCGCCCGAGCGTGTTGTGGAGTTCAAAATCAAACTGCACCGGGAACCACACCAATTTCTCCCGTGACCATACAAAACGGCACCAAAGGAATTAGCAGAATTGAAGGAGCAGATAAAGGACCTCATGGACAAGGGTTTTATAGGCCCAAGTTCATCACCTTGGGGCTGTTCCGCTCTCTTTGTAAAGAAGAAGGACAAAACATTGAGGCTATGTGTAGATTATCGTCCATTGAATGTTGTCACCATAAAGAATAAGTACCCACTACCGTGCATCGATATTTTTTTCGATCAATTAGTGGGTGCTAAGGTATTCTCAAAGATGGATCTTCAGTCCGAGTATCACCAGATAAAAATCCGGGCGGAAGATGTACCAAAGACGGTGTTCTTGACAAGATATGGGCTTTATGAATATCTTGTCATTTCCTTTGGATTGACCAATGTTCCGGCTCATTTTATGTATCTCATGAACTTTGTGTTTATGCTGGAGTTAGACAAATTCGTTGTGGTTTTCATAGACGGTATATTGGTATATTCTAAGTCAGAAGAAGAACACGCTGAACATTTGTGTATTGTACTCCAATGCTTGAGAGATCACAAGCTATATGCAAAGTTCAGTAAATGTGAATTTTAGATCAGCAAACTGCCGTTTCTTGGACATATTACTTTAGCGGAAAGCATCACTGTGGATCCAAGTAAAATCGAGCAAGTGCTGAATTGGAAATCTTCAACATCTGTTCATGAAGTGAGGAGTTTCCTAGGTTTAGTGGGTTATTACAGGAGATTCATTCCAAATTTCTCCAAAGTAGCTATACTTATGGCGGGGCTGTTGAAGAAAAGCACCAAGAAAGATTGGAGCCAATCATGTGAGCAAGCTTTTCAAACGTCAGTGAAGCATATCACCACAGCTCCGGTTTTGGCGCAGCCAGACACAACAAAGCCGTTTGATGTTTATTGTGATGCATATGGCATCGGTCTTGGTTGTGTGCTGATGCAAGAAGGACGTGTGGTCGTGTATGGATCCCAACAACTATGGGGTCATGAGCAGAATTACCCGATGCACGACCTTGAACTTGATGCAGTGGTCCTTGCTTTGAAAATGTGGAGACATTATTTACTAGACAATCTATTACATCTCTACACTGACCACAAAAGCTTTAAGTACATCTTCACACAAGAAGAACTGAACATGAGGCAGCGAAGATGGTTAGAATTAATCAAGGATTATGAACTTGAGATTCATTACCATCCAGGTAAAGTGAATGTTGTTGCCGACACACATAGTCGGAAAGCCAATGTTCACCATTTAGCCATGGGCTGCAAATGAAGAAGGAGAACCAAGACTGCGCTTAGTTCCCTACGGATCGCTGTTCAATCTCACTCTCATTCCTACAATCCAAGATGAGATTGTAGAGGCTCGGAAGAGAGACAGGGGTATGTCTCAAATACGGAGGAGAGTGGACAACGGTGAATTGAAAATATTCCGCAAGGATGAAGAAGGTACTCTATGGTTTAACAACCGAATAGTTGTACCCCGGGATATGAAATTGTGGAGGAAAATATTGGATGAAGATCATTTACCCAAGTAATCCATTCATCTGGGAAGCAATAAGATGTACCAAGATTTAAAGTCTAAATTTTGGTGGACACGGATGAAAAGAGGGGTTGCAAAATACGTATCCGACCACATGAGAAAAGCCAGACCACTTCAACCGCTGAAAATTCCCGCATGGAAGTGGGAAGACATAAGTATGGACTTCATCGTCGGATTACCCATGACCAGCAACAAGCATGATTCTATTTAGGTAATCGTCGATCGTTTGACCAAGACAGATCATTTTATTACGGTCCATACGAGATATGTTGTGAAGAAGTATGTGGAGCAGTTGATCTCAAGAATCTTGTGTTTACACGGGGTTCCCCGCACCATCGTTTCTTACCGGGGTGCGTTATTCGTATCCAGATTTTGGGAGCAACTGCATGCTTCATTGGGAACCATGTTAATTCGGAGTTTAGCGTATCATCCGCAAATGATGGTCAAACAGAAAGAGTAAATCAGATTCTAGAGGACATGCTAAGGGCATGTGTCATCAACCATGGGAAGAATTGGGATGATCACCTACCGTTAGCAGAATTGTCATATAATAATGGTTGTCAATCCAGCATGAAGATAGCCCTGTATGAAGCTCTTTATGGCCGGAAGTGCCGCATACCTCTGAATTGGTGTGAGTCCGGCGAGAGAGTAATCGACGGAATTGATCTTGTGAATGAAGCCAAGGAACGAGTGCGAGTAATTCAAGCCAACTTAAGGGCTGCTCAATCTCGACAGAAAAGTTATGTAGATAAAAGACGTCGACCTTTCCACTTCAACATCGGAGACCACGTTTATCTTCGTGTCTCTACGATGAAAGGGATTCATCATTTCGGGGTGAAGGGAAAGTTTGCTCCGCGATTTATCAGGTCGTTCGCTGTCATCGAATTATGTGGACCCGTGACTTATCGCCTAGAATTACCGACATCACTTTCTGAGATTCACAATGTTTTCCATGTCTCTCAGCTGCAGAAATGTCTGAAGTACCCAGCTGAAGTTTGCATGGAGGACATCGAAGATCTTCAGCCGCATCTCACTTATTCTGAGTATCCGACCCAGATTGTCGATGAGAAGACTTGCGCCACAAGAAATCGGAC
Source organism: Neostapfia colusana (assembly GCA_030760725.1). NCBI lineage: Eukaryota > Viridiplantae > Streptophyta > Magnoliopsida > Poales > Poaceae > Neostapfia > Neostapfia colusana. The sequence goes on from JASWHV010000011.1 coordinate 29,124,032, forward strand.
TCTGCGATTTTACAAAGTCTTGTGGAGCAACCACACCACAAATGAAGCAACATGGGAAAGCGAGGATTTCTTCCGTTCAAATTTTCCCGACTTATGAGCATCATATGTCATGTAGTCTTTCTCCCTTCCTCTTTCTTTTTGTATTCTCGGGACGGGATTCTTTTAAGGGTGGGGGGATGTAACAGCCCTAATTTTTGTAAAGTAACATTTCACTTTATGAAGCAACGTTGAGGAAAAGGAAGACTAATTGTGTCACATAAAATGTTAAACACAATGGACATGTGAGGGAGTTGAAATTTTTTCTTTAACTCATGCTTAACACATGTTAACATGAGGTGTGGAATTCAGTACATGATTTAAGTTCATGTGAACCACCACTAGGAAAAGAGCGGGGAAATTTAAACATAACTTGAGTTCTTTTAAAAGTATTCATGTTCAGATTGTACAAATGCATACAAGTGAATCCACCAATGAATTTCACATGTACTAAGGAGCTTCTGTGCCAAATTTGGAAAATTTTGGAGCTCATATACCATTTATTCAAAGGAATAATTCAGAAGGCATTTATATTCAAATTTGAATCTGAACCAAACGTGCTCAATTTAAAAATTTTATTTCAGATTCGATTTCCTCACATCCTTTTTGGCCTATTCTCCAATTTTAGTGAATTTTAGACCAATACCTTGTGTGAATCTCAAAACACAGAGAGGAGGGGGAGTGAGTCACTGTGGACCCACAGGTCAGCCTCTCTGTTTAGAAGCGACTCCTTCGGTTCTTCAGAGCACGGCATCGAGCGAGGGATAGTGGCCGGCGAGCTTCCTGCCTGGGGCGTTCCCTCGATCGGTTCACTGCTCTTATCCCTCACACGTGAAGCAACAACGAAGTTCTCCTCTCCCAGCTCGTGCTCTCCCTCACTGTTCCTTCTCCCGCGCGCGAAGAACACACTAGCGACGGCTCTCTGTTTTCCAGCTTGCACACAGCCGGCCGATAGTATGTGGGTGAAGATGGCAACTTGCATTAGGAAGGTAGCTAGTGAGGTGTTCGGTGTGACAAAAGGAAAGAAACTTGTAGATGAAGATACTTGGTGATGGAATGAGGATGTACAAAAGACCATTAAAGAGAAGAAGGAGTGTTACAAGAGTTGGCATAATGATAGAAGCGCAAGCAACATGCTTAAGTACAAAGAGGCCAAGAAAAATGCAAGGCGGGCTGTGAGTAAGGCAAGAGGACAAGCCTGTGATGAGTTATATGAGAGACTAGAGACAAAAGAAGGTGAAAAGGACATATACAAGATAGCAAAAAATCAGCGAGAGAAAGATGAGGGATTTCAATCAAGTTAAATGCATCAAAGATGAGACTAACCGCATTCTAGTTAAGGATGAAGAGATTAAGAATAGATGGCGGGATTACATTAATGGGTTATTCAATGATGGGAATGGGAGCACTATGGTTGAGTTGGATCACTCCTTTGATTACTCCAACAGGCGGTTCGTGCAGAGGATACAAGAGTTTGAGGTTAAGGAGGCCATAAAAAGGATGAAAGGAGGAAAGGCCCTCAGCCTTGATGATGTCCCTATTGAGGTGTGGAGATGCCTTGGGGACGTGGCAATAGTATGGCTCACAAAGCTATTCATCCACATTTTTCAGTCAAACAAGATGCTTGAAGAATGGAGGAAAAGTATATTAGTACCTATATTAAAAAATAGAGGAGATATTCAAATTTGTACTAATTATCGAAGGATTAAGCTTATGAGTCATACTATGAAGCTTTGGAAGAGAGTGATTGGACATCGCCTGAGGAAAGTGACCAATGTCACAAAAAACCAGTTTGGTTTTATGCCTGGGAGGTCTACAATGGAGGCGATTTTCTTGCTTCGTCAGCTTACGGAGAGATATAGGGACCAGAAGAAGGACTTTCATATGGTGTTCATTGACTTGGAGAAGGCGTACGACAAGATACCAAGGTAAATCATGTGGTGGGCACTAGAGAAACATAAAGTTCCAACAAAGTACATTACGTTTATCAAGGATATGTACAATAATGTTAGGACAAGTGTGTGTAAATGATAGTGAGACTGATGCATTTCCTATCATGGTAGGACTACATCAAGGATCAGCTTTGAGCCCATACATCTTTTCCTTGGTGACGGATGAGGTGTTGAAGGATTTAAAAGTGGATATCCCTTGGTGCATTCTCTTTGCCAATGATGTAGTGCTGTTAGATGAATCTAGGGATGGTGTTGATAAGAAATTAGAGTTATGGAGACAAACCTTAGAGTCCAAGGGTTTAGACTTAGTAGGACCAAGACCGAGTATATGAGGTGTGACTTTAGTGGTGTTGGTCGTGAAGAGGGAAATGTTAGTCTATAAGGACAAATAGTACCTAGAAGGGACTCTTTCCGATACTTAGGATCAATGTTACAAAGCAATGGCGATATTGATGGGGATGTTCGCCACAGGATCAAGGTAGGGTGGATGAAATGGCGACAAGCCTCTGGAATCCTATGTGATAGGATTGTCCAACAAAAGCTAAAAGGGTAGTTCTATAGGACGGTGATCAGACCCGCGATGCTTTATGGGGCGGAATGTTGACCAACTAAATGGTAACATGTCCAACAAATGAGTGTCACAGAGATGCACATGCTACGGTGGATGTGCAGGCACACAAGAAGAGACCGAATAAGGGATGAGGCGATTCGTGATAGGGTAGGGGTGGCGCCGATTGAAGAGAAGTTAGTCCAACATCGACTAATGTGGTTTGGACATATCCAGCGGAGACCTCTAGAAGCACCTGTTAACAGTGGGATTTAATAGGTAGAGAAAGTATTAGAAGGGGTAGAGGACGACCAAGGTTGACCTTGGAGGAGGCAATAAAACGAGATTTGAGAGATTGGAATGTATCCAGAGACTTAGCTCATGATAGGACCGCATGGAAAGTAGCAATTCATGTGCTAGAATCTTAGTCTTTTTTTTTCTTTTTTTCCTTGTTGTTCTTATATTGCTTACTCTCTTGTACTTCATTGATATATATATATATATATATATATATATATATATATATATATAATTATTGGGTTTCATGTCTAGCCGACCCCAACATGCTTGGGATAAAGGCTTGGTTGTTGCTGTTGTTGTACACAGACGGCTGATCATCCGTTGATCGAGCTCCAAATAGCAAATGGAGGCACTTTAGTATGCTCTAGCATGCTATAATTTCAACTCCAAGAGTTCGTGCTCCTATCGCCCACCAATTGAGGATCACCGCCGAGAACCGAGGTGAACCTGGCCATTGAAAACGGCCTTGGGTCACCATGGAGCCCTAGTTTGCCGGCTGTTTCATCAATATTGGCATCCATTTCTAGCATCTCCACGATCCCCTGGTGCTTTAGAGCAAAACATCCTACAGTTTGAGATAGAAACTGTAACACCCCAAAATTTTGATTCAAAACCCTAAATCATGTTAAGAGGGGAATTTAAAAATTTTTGGACGTGTTGCATGTTTTGCAAAAGTTCAAATTCAAACTGGAATTCAAATTAAACTCAAATCAGAAAAGAAATAGAAAAAGAAAAAGAGAAAACAGAAAAAAACCGGCCAGTGGGCCGAAACCCACCAGCCGGCCCAGCCAGCGCCCGTGCCAGCCGGCAGCCGCGCGCGCTGCTTCCTCACGCTGACAGGCGGGACCCACCCGATCTTTGTCTACCTCGCGACAGCGCCGGACTCCCTCGCACCCGAATCAAAACCGATCGGGATTTCGGCGTATCCCCGCTGAATTCTGTTCGTAGGCGACGCGGACATGATCTAAACCACCCCGCCGCCCTCCCCCGTCTATAAAAACCCTGGCCTCGTTCTGTTTTTCCCCCATGATCGCCGATTTTTACTCCGGTGAGAACCGAGACTTCTCCGGCGAATTCTGGCCGATCTAAGCTCGGAATTTCCGATCTAACTCGCCGGTCTTGATCCACCGCCTCCGGGGAACCTTGCAGGTGCAGAAAACTCGGTGACTTGCGGTGTAAACACAGCGCCGACGAGCTTCGCCGTGGTTTTGCCTCGGACCTCGTCGCCGATCACTTTCCAGGACCTCCGAGCTCAAGAAAACCCCCGAGGTGAGATCCCCGACCTCCCCTCTACTGATCTATGCCATAAAATCACAGTTCTAGGAAGAATTCCCGAAGATCCGAAAGTCTCCGGCGAGATCGCCGCCTCCCGCCGCCGTGCGCCGCCGGCAGCGCCGCCCGCGCTCGATCAGAGCGACGTGGCCGCTTGTGCGCCGTTTATTTTAAATCGCACGGTAGGGTTTAAATCCCCGCGTACCGGTTCGATGTTATAATCTCGGCCGTCGGTTTAAAATTGGACGGTCCACGTCAGCCCCGCGTTATAAAGACTGGAAATCTTACGTGCTACCCCCTGGGGTTCTCGGGAAATAAGAGCTAGCCCCGGAAACTTCTGATCTAGCCCCTGGAACTTTAGAAAATCATGTAAATTCATTTAAAAATCAGTTTTAGCCCCTGGACTTAATAAAAATTAGGAAACACACCTCTGATAAGTGTAGCTAGACCCCTAGAAATTCTGAAAATAATATTATAGACCCTGTAGTGGGGTAAGTTTAACTTTTTAGCCCTGTTTAGTATTTAATTTAGGAAATTGAATATGTTGCTAGTGTTTAAAAATTAAAAAGTGGGACAAACATATTGTCAAAATTTAATTAAAGACTTTCTCAGTATTTAGAAAACTTTGGAGTGAGATAAAAAAATATTTTGGGCTAAATTGAATCTGTTTAGTTTATTATTCACATTTAGGGACACATTTTTAGGTAATGAATAGTTTTACAAAATAGGGAAAATAATTGTGAAATAGTTTACATGAGAGGCAAAGGTCAAAATATGTTATGAAATTATTTAGGATCAGAACCTATTCTGTTTAGATGATGTATATTACTAATTTCATAATAAAGAACACATTTATGTAGAGGAAAATAAATCTGAAAATATAGCAACTAGTAAATGATAAATGGAGTTACTAAAATCCAAAGAGTTAAGTTTAGGGTGGTAGAAATTATGAAGACACATATGGAAAAGGAAAATACCTTTCATGCTTATTTGGTAGTAAAAAGGTGTAGTAGCTGAATATAAGGAATTTATTTAAATTGGAAACTCATATATATAGTATGTAAGTATAAATGTGAACACAAAAGTAGGAATTATATACACATGATTAAAAGTGCATGCAAGTCACAAATCAACACACATAGAGTGACCACAACACACATAATGGTGAATGATTTTCATAAATATGAATGTGTGGTTTGTATGAAGTGGAAGTGTGAACTATGTCTTATGGATTGTTGTTTTTCTTTTGCTATGTGTGATGGTATGATGTAGAACCTGCTCAAGAGCAAGTTGTTCCTTTTAAAGATCAGGACTACCCATTTCAAGAGCAGCAAGAAGGAGGCAAGTGTCCTGGACCACTTTGATCCTATGCTAGGATGTGTAGCTAGAAATATTTGCATTGTCAATTTAAATATGAAACCCATGATAGGAAGTTTCCCTAGAATTGCATTACCTTGTTTCCTTGTAGCTTGGGTTGGGATTTATTTTATCATGTCATTTATTATTATGCATATGCTTAGCCATGCTTAGAATGGGATATTTGGGATATGAGATCATCAATTTATTTTACCATACTCTTGAATGAGATATTGTGAGTTATGTATTGGTAGGGATCAAGGCAAGTTGGATGTTTTGGTTGTGTGCTGGGTGCACGAGACTCGGGTTTGCGTTTAGTACTTGCCTGGATCCTAAGGACTGGTTCATGGAGCATGTAACCTGGCTTTACAGTGCCAACCACATGCTGAGATGGGGCAGCTTGGCCAATTAATTAGGTGTATCCCCGGCGTAGTATGGGTGTGTTGGATGGTGCGGGGAGTAGGTGTCAGCTGGACTACCATATGAACTGCAAGGCTCAAGAGGGGGCCACTGCAGCGGGGTTGGAGCCTCTTGTATGCTGTTAGGGGTGAAACCTCAGTGGGCCCACGCTCGTCGGGAATCCCTTTGTAAAGGCTTCGTAGTGATCTCCTGGCTACACACCTGGGAAGTGCGAATGTGGTTCGTAGCCAATGGCATAATGGAGGTTCTTTTAGTCCACCCGGCAACGGGGGATGAAATCACTACATGTGGGTACAGTGGTACAAACTCTGCAGAGTCAAAACTGTCATGACAGCCGTGCTCACGGTCAAGAGCGGCTTGGACTTATTCATGATTAGAGGAGTGATGGATTTGGAAGTTGTGGATGTTAAGCGGGGAGCTTAACATTGGAAATGATGTTATGGTTATTTGATTATGATGATGGTATGGGAGATTGGGACCATTTCACTTGTGTAGTAATGTAGGTGCTTAATAAGCTAAGGTGATAGGTATTAATTGCGTAGTGCTTTGACCATGAGTTCAACCTCTCCTTGTTCTAGCCATGCATGATGTAATTTTCCCACACTTGCTGAGTACCATTGGTACTCAACCTTGCATATTTGTTGGTTTATATTGCTGCTCAGGTCAAGATAATGAGGTGGTGTATAATGACCAAGACTTTGGACCCGAAGAAGGTTTCTAGGTTCATGGAGACCCCGGGCAACGCCTGTGAAGGAGCCCTCAAGAATAATTTTTCCGCTGCTAGTTTGTTTATTTGTGATGAACTTATTATTGTCCATCGAGACATCTGCGATGTAAGACTTATTTATATTTGACACCTGGCTTGTAATAAATGATGCTTCACTATTTGTCATCACATGTATGAGAAAATGATCCTGGCATACATGTGATATTCACTTGGTTGTTCTTCGGAAAAACCGGGTGTGACAGAAGTGGTATCAGAGCCAAGGTTGCCCGTAGGAACGTGGACCTAGGTAGAAATGGACGTATTTAAGGGCCCTATTGTCAAGGGTATGAGAGGGTGCTGTTTGCTTCTCATCAATTGCATGGACCTGCTGCTGATTGGTGGACCGCCTACGTGGCCACCCATCATGACCCTGAAAACATCACTTGGGAAGAGTTCAAGCGTAGCTTCCGCAACCATTACATCCCAAGAGGTGAACTCAAAACAATAGGAAGGAGTTTTTGGGACTGCAGCAGGGAAACATGACGGTGTGGGAATACCTCACTAAATTTACTCAACTATCCCGTTATGCCCCACGAGACATAGAGACTGATGAGCAGAAACAAGATTGTTTCATGGAAGGACTTACAGCAGAAATGCAGTGTGCAATGTCCTCAAATGAGTATGAAAGCTTCCAAAAGATGGTGGACAGAGCGTTTGTGGTAGAAAGGAAGCTAAAGTCCTTGGAAAATGAGAATAAGAGGAAGGCCGGGTGGTCACATCAAGCCTCAGGGAGCAACACCCGCCCACGTCTGATGCAGCAACCTGCCGGGCAAACGAACCGTGCTGCGGTACCCTACTCAGCACCAAGGGGGTACAACCCAAACTACAGGCCTCCGGCAGCACCAGCACAGCCACAACGTCAGTTTGTACAGCAGCCTCGCCCCGCATATCCACCTCGACCTGCAGTGCAAGGACCCCCGAACCAACCCCAAGACAACAAAGGCCAGGCACCTAAGGTTGGGGTACAATGTTTTAGCTGTGGTGAAGTGGGGCATTACACCCATAAATGCCCAAAGAAGAAGTCTGCGCAACCACAACAGCAGAATGTAATGAGAGGACGGGTGAACCACGTCACTATGGAGGAAGCACAAGAGGCACCCGACGTGGTAGTTGGTAAGTTTCCTGCCAATTTACACCTTGCAACCCTGCTGTTTGATTCTGGTGCTACCCACTCGTTCATTGCTCAAGGGTTTGTTAAGAAGCACGACCTAGCAACCACACAAATGAACCATATGCTAGCTGTAAACTCTCCAGGTGGAGAAATAAGGACAAGACAAGTATGTCCCAAGGTGAATCTAGACATTAATGGGGTAGTGTTTACTGCTAACCTCATAGTGATAGATTCCCAAGGGATCGATATTATTTTGGGCATGTATTGGTTGACCAAACATAAAGGAATCATCCATTGTTCGACCAGAACGGTGGAACTAACTCACCCTAAGTGGCACAAGAGTAAAGTTCATAACAATACACGAGCCTAGGAGGGACATTAAATTAAATCAAGTTGAGGTGAAAGTTGAGGAAATCAGGACCATCAGGGAATATCCAGATGTTTTTCCGGAGGAGTTGCCAGGTATGCCTCCTGATCGTGAAGTGGAATTCGTAATTGAGCTAGTACCTGGAACAGCCCCAATTTACAAAAGACCTTATCGGATGGACTCCAAGCAGCTAGAAGAACTCAAGGATCATTTGAGAGAATTGACGGAGAAGGGGTATATTCGTCCTAGTTCCTCACCATGGGGAGCTCCGGTGATATTTGTGCCCAAGAAGGACGGAACCCAAAGGTTATGCATGGATTACCGTGCTTTGAATGAGGTAACTATCAAGAACAAGTACCCATTACCCCGCATTGAAGACTTGTTTGATCAGTTGAGGGGAGCTTGTGTGTTCTCGAAAATTGATCTCAGGTCGGGATACCAGCAACTCAAGATAAGGCAATCTGATATTCCCAAGACAGCTTTCGTATCTCGGTACGAACTGTATGAATACACCGTCATGCCTTTCGGGCTAACTAACGCCCCGTCATACTTCATGTATCTCATGAACAAGGTATTCATGGAATATCTGGACAAATTTGTGGTGGTTTTCATAGATGACATTCTCGTCTTCTCCAAAGATGAAGAGGAACATGAGAAACATCTAAGGTTGGTGTTGCAGAGGCTAAGAGAACACCAACTATATGCCAAGTTGAGTAAGTGTGAGTTTTGGCTGAAGAGAGTTCCCTTCTTAGGACATATAATCTCGGAGGGAGGAATCTCCATAGATCCCGCCAAAATCGAGGATATACAGAAGTGGAAGACACCTGAAAATGTCGGGGAAGTTCGAAGCTTCTTGGGATTGGTTGGATACTATCGACGGTTTATTGAGGGATTCTCTAAGATCTCAAGACCCCTCACCAAACTGTTGGAGAAAGGAATCACATTCACATGGACGCCCCAGTGCAAGACGAGTTTTCAAGAGTTAAAGAAAAGATTGACGACAACCCCAGTGCTAGTTATGCCAGATATGCAGAAGAACTTTACAGTGTACTGCGATGCCTCTGAAACGGGTTGGGATGTGTTCTCATGCAAGAAGGGCATGTCGTGGCTTATGCATCCCGGCAGCTTCGGAAGCACGAGAAGAACTATCCTACACATGACCTAGAACTAGCCGCAGTGGTACACGCGTTGAAAATTTGGTGGCACTATTTGATGGGGAAGAGGACCGAGATATATACGGATCATACGAGTTTGAAGTACATATTCACACAGCCAGATCTCAACCTCAGACAAAGGAGATGGTTAGAGCTAATCAATGACTTTGATGTAGGTATCAATTATCATCCTGGGAAAGCAAACGTCGTGGCCAATGCTTTGAGTCAGAAAGTGCAGGTCAATAAGTTGAGCTTGAAGGACATGCCTGCAGAATTGAAGGATGAGGTTATAAGGCTCAATCTATGCCTTGTGAATAGTGGTGAAGCCATCGCCATGGAAGTGGACTCCACACTAGAGCAAGACATCCACGAAGGTCAAAAGAATGACGAGAAGATACAAGAGATCAGACAACTCATCAAGGAAAATAAAGCTCCTGGTTTTAGAGAGGATGAACAAGGAACGGTGTGGCACGGGAAAAGAATCTGTGTGCCAGAAGTAAAGGAGATCCGTGAATTGATTTTGAAGGAGGCTCATGATTCCGACTGTTCCATTCATCCTGGGAGTACGAAGATGTACCAGGACCTCAAGAGCAGGTATTGGTGGTATGGCATGAAGCGAGATGTCACGGAACATGTTGCCCTATGTGAGACATGTCAGTTGGTGAAAGCAGAACATTAACGACCCGCGGGATTATTGCAACCACTCAAAGTGCCTGAATGGAAATGGGAAGAAATCAGCATGGATTTCATCGTGGGATTGCCTAGGACCCAATCAGGATATGATTCGATATGGGTCATCATTGATAGGCTAACCAAGGTAGCTCACTTCATCCCCGTGAAGGAAAGCTACAGCGGATCCAAATTGGCAGAGTTGTACATGTCAAGGATCGTGTGTTACCATGGAGTGCCAAAGAAGATTGTGTCGGATCGAGGGACACAGTTTACCTCAAGGTTCTGGCAGAAGTTGCATGAAACCATGGGAACCCATCTAAACTTTAGTTCTGCCTATCATCCCCAAACCGACGGGCAGACGGAAAGAACCAATCAAATCCTTGAAGATATGCTAAGGGCAGGTGCACTCAAAAACAATCGGAGTTGGGACAAAAACTTACCGTATGTGGAGTTTTCCTATAACAACAGCTATCAAGCTAGTATGAAGATGTCACCGTTTGAAGCCTTGTACGGGAGAAAGTGCAGAACTCCCCTATTTTGGAACCAAACAGGGGAAAGTAAAGTGTTTGGTCCCGAAATGCTACAAGAAGCCGAGGCGAAGGTGAGGGAAATTCGCAATAACTTGAGGATAGCACAGACACGACAAAAGAGCTATGCCGATGTGCGAAGAAGAGAGCTCGTTTTCAACGTGGGGGACTATGTCTATCTCAAGGTGTCCCCTATCAGAGGACTTCGTCGGTTCAAGGTGAAAGGGAAGTTGTCACCTCGATGCATCGGACCCTTTCAAGTTTTGGAAAGGAAAGGCGAAGTGGCATATCAACTGGAGTTACCGGCTCATCTATCGGATGTGCACGATGTATTCCATGTGTCACAACTCAAGAAATGCCTGAGGATGCCTGAAGAGGTGTTACCAATGAATGAAGTGAACGTAGCTAAGGATTTGTCTTATGCCGAGCAACCATACAAGATTTTGGAGACAATGGAACGCCTCACCAGAAATAAAAGAATCCGGATGTGCAAGGTGCAGTGGAAGCATCGCTCAGAAGAGGAAGCCACCTGGGAGCGGGAAGATGAGCTCAAGGCACAATTTCCGGAATTGTTTTTAGAAACACCAATCTCGAGGACGAGATTTCTTTTAAGGGGGGTAGAGCTGTAACACCACAAAATTTTGATTCAAAACCCTAAATCATGTTAAGAGGGGAATTTAAAATTTTTTGGACGTGTTGCATGTTTTTGCAAAAGTTCAAATTCAAACTGGAATTCAAATTAAACTCAAATCAGAAAAGAAATAGAAAAAGAAAAAGAGAAAACAGAAAAAAACCGGCCAGTGGGCCAAAACCCACCATCCGGCCCAGCCAGCGCCCGCGCCAGCCCGCAGCTGCGCGCGCTGCTTCCTCACGCTGACAGGCGGGACCCACCCGATCTTCGTCTACCTCGCGACAGCGCCGGACTCCCTCGCACCCGAATCAAAACCGATCGGGATTTCGGCGTATCCCCGCTGAATTCTGTTCGTAGGCGACGCGTACATGATCTAAACCACCCCGCCGCCCTCCCCCGTCTATAAAAACCCCGGCCTCGTTCTGTTTTTCCCCCACGATCGCCGATTTTTACTCCGGTGAGAACCGAGACTTCTCCGCGAGTTCTGGCCGATCTAAGCTCGGAATTTCCGATCTAACTCGCTGGTCTTGATCCACCGCCTCCGGGGAACCTTGCAGGTGCAGAAAACTCGGTGACTTGCGGTGTAAACACAGCGCCGACGAGCTTCGCCGTGGTTTTGCCTCGGACCTCGTCGCCGATCACTTTCCAGGACCTCCGAGCTCAAGAAAACCCCCGAGGTGAGATCCCCGACCTCCCCTCTACCGATCTATGCCATAAAATCACAGTTCTAGGAAGAATTCCCGAAGATCCGAAAGTCTCCGGCGAGATCGCCGCCTCCCGCCGCCGTGCGCCGCCGGCAGCGCCGCCCGCGCTCGATCAGAGCGACGTGGCCGCTTGTGCGCCGTTTATTTTAAATCGCACGGTAGGGTTTAAATCCCCGCGTACCGGTTCGATGTTATAATCTTGGCCGTCGGTTTAAAATCGGACGGTCCACGTCAGCCCCGCATTATAAAGACTGGAAATCTTACATGCTACCCCCTGGGGTTCTCGGGAAATAAGAGCTAGCCCCAAAAACTTCTGATCTAGCCCCTGGAACTTCAGAAAATCATGTAAATTCATTTAAAAATCAGTTTTAGGCCCTGGACTTAATAAAAATTAGGAAAAACACCTCTGATAAGTGTAGCTAGACCCCTAGAAATTCTGAAAATAATATTATAGACCCTGTAGTGGGGTAAGTTTAACTTTTTAGCCCTGTTTAGTATTTAATTTAGGAAATTGAATATGTTGCTAGTGTTTAAAAAATAAAAAGTGGGACAAACATATTATCAAAATTTAATTAAAGACTTTCTCAGTATTTAGAAAACTTTGGAGTGAGATAAAAACATATTTTGGGCTAAATTGAATCTGTTTAGTTTATTATTCACATTTAGGGACACATTTTTAGGTAATGAATAGTTTTAGAAAATAGGGAAAATAATTGTGAAATAGTTTACATCAGAGGCAAAGGTCAAAATATGTTATTAAATTATTTAGGATCAGAACCTATTCTGTTTAGATGATGTATATTACTAATTTCATAATAAAGAACACATTTATGTAGAGGAAAATAAATCTGAAAATATAGCAACTAGTAAATGATAAATGGAGTTACTAAAATCCAAAGAGTTAAGTTTAGGGTTGGTAGAAATTATGAAGACACATATGGAGAAGGAAAATACCTTTCATGCTTATTTGGTAGTAAAAAGGTGTAGTAGTTGAATATAAGGAATTTATTTAAATTGGAAACTCATATATATAGTATGTAAGTATAAATGTGAACACAAAAGTAGGAATCATATACACATGATTAAAAGTGCATGCAAGCCACAAATCAACACACATAGAGTAACCACAGCACACATAATGGTGAATGATTTTCATAAATATGAATGTGTGGTTTGTATGAAGTGGAAGTGTGAACTATGTCTTATGGATTGTTGTTTTTCTTTTGCTATGTGTGATGGTATGATGTAGAACCTGCTCAAGAGCAAGTTGTTCCTTTTCAAGATCAGGACTACCCATTTCAAGAGCAGCAAGAAGGAGGCAAGTGTCCTTGACCACTTTGATCCTATGCTACGATGTGTAGCTAGAAATATTTGCATTGTCAATTTAAATATGAAACCCATGATAGGAAGTTTCCCTAGAATTGCATTACCTTGTTTCCTTATAGCTTGGGTTGGGATTTATTTTATCATGTCATTTATTATTATGCATATGCTTAGCCATGCTTAGAATGGGATATTTGGGATATGAGATCACCAGTTTATTTTACCATACTCTTGAATGAGATATTGTGAGTTATGTAGAGATAGTGATCAAGGCAAGTTGGATGTTTTGGTTGTGTGCTGGGTGCACGAGACTCGGGTTTGCGTTTAGTACTTGCCTGGATCCTAAGGACCGGTTCATGGAGCATGTAACCTGGCTTTACAGTGCCAACCACATGCTGAGATGGGGCAGCTTGGCCAATTAATTAGGTGTATCCCCGGCGTAGTATGGGTGTGTTGGATGGTGCGGGGAGTAGGTGTCAGCTGGACTACCATATGAACCGCAAGGCTCAAGAGGAGGCCACTGCAGCGGGGTTGGAGCCTCTTGTATGCTGTTAGGGGTGAAACCTCAGTGGGCCCACGCTCGTCGGGAATCCCTTTGTAAAGGCTTCGTAGTGATCTCCTGGCTACACACCTGGGAAGTGTGAATGTGGTTCGTAGCCACTGGCATAATGGAGGTTCTTTTAGTCCACCCGGCAATGGGGGATGAAATCACTACATGTGGGTACAGTGGTACAAACTCTGCAGAGTCAAAACTGTCATGACAGCCGTGCTCACGTTCAAGAGCGGCTTGGACTTATTCATCATTAGAGGAGTGATGGATTTGGAAGTTGTGGATGTTAAGCGGGGAGCTTAACATTGGAAATGATGTTATGGTTATTTGATTATGATGATGGTATGGGAGATTGGGACCATTTCACTTGTGTAGTAATGTAGGTGCTTAATAAGCTAAGGTGATAGGTATTAATTGCGTAGTGCTTTGACCATGAGTTCAACCTCTCCTTGTTCTAGCCATGCATGATGTAATTTTCCCACACTTGCTGAGTACCATTGGTACTCAACCTTGCACATTTGTTGGTTTATATTGCTGCTCAGGTCAAGATAATGAGGTGGTGTATAATGACCAAGACTTTGGACCCGAAGAAGGTTTCTAGGTTCATGGAGACCCCGGGCAACGCCTGTGATGGAGCCCTCAAGAATAATTTTTCCGCTGCTAGTTTGTTTATTTGTGATGAACTTATTATTGTCCATCGAGACATCTGCGATGTAAGACTTATTTATATTCGACACCTGGCTTGTAATAAATGATGCTTCACTATTTGTCATCACATGTATGAGAAAATGATCCTGGCATACATGTGATATTCACTTGGTTGTTTTGGTTGTTCTTCGGAAAAACCGGGTGTGACACGAAGTTTCCTGACGTCGCCAGAACCCTTATTGCAGCTGTCACCGCCGCACATGGGTTTGCAGCCATTTGCGGCGGTCGCCGACCTCCTAGGCGTGCTCAGTGTCGGGGAATATAGTTATGCAGCGAGTTTTGGCTCGGGAGGTGGCCGGGAAATCCCTTCCGGCGACCCTCGCCGGCATGCACCACCTCCCGAGTGCCCTGGCGCAAGGAGGAAGACGAAGCCGTGGGTGGGACCCACTGTCAGTGTTTTAAACTTTTCTTCTCTTTTCCAGTTTTTGTTCAAACTTTGAATGGCCACAACTTTGTGTAAAACTGTTCAAAAATTCCCAAATAAATTGTGTTGGATTCCTCTCAGTGAGTACTATCCAGTGATGTATCATAATATTCATGAAAATCCTTGTATTTGGCTCATTAATTCCTTTAAGGAAATTTTTGGGAATTAATTACAGGAGTTCTGTTATTTGGAAAATTCCCACTATTGGGCAGAACTATCCCCTAAATATACTTTAACTGTTAGTAAAAATTTCAGAGGCATTGGATCTCATTTGTTAGGCAAAATGATGACTCAATCTTGTATGTCTCTGAAAAATAGGAAAAAGAACAGAACATTTTTTCAGCCTTTTACCAAAAGTTATAAATTCCATATCTCCATGTAGGGAACTCCAAAAATTATGAAACCAATTCCTATAAACTCAGGACATTGTGTACTTCACAAAAAGTCCAATTCTAAGAATGCCAACACTATAGAATTTCTCTGTTAAGTCAGAGAAGCCCATTCACTTAGAGATTTCTTAAGACCACATTTCTTGGCCTTTTCCTCTGAAATTTGGCAGGCTGCATCTCTTAAGGATCCTTGGACTACTGTAGAGGAATTAGAGTTTATCTTCTACTGTTTTTGTCCATATCATTCCAAATGCTTGCATATGTCTCTCAAATGACATATGTGTTGCTGAACCCTACAAGTAGTGAGTTCACCCATTTGAATCTTCCTCTGTAATGATGAATATCCAACAACAGAAACCTTCCTGTTTTTTCTCTCTTAGTCTTAGTTAAGTTGTACAACAGTTTTAAAGCATTTTCTAAATTGCTTTTGAATATATGTGCATTACATCTCAATAGATCACGTGACGTCGACGCTCGACGTGGAGTTCAACTCAGAGCGAGAAACTCCATCTCGTGAAGGATTTGGCAGATTCTCCGGAGGATGATTAACCTCATAGTCACTAACAAAACCGTTGAGCAAGGCAAGCCCCGGTTTGCATATAATTGCCTCTTTAAATTTTTCTTTACTTTCACCTAATGTTATGTGGGGACCACTCCGTGGTTCACCCACTCCAAGATCGCATAGGGTGCTGCCGTGTGATGCGGCACCCAACAGCACACACGAAAAGATTAGAGAACAACCTACAAACTTTTATTTGATATAAAGCAGCGGAAGTCTTTTACAAAATATAACTATACAGCGGAAGTAATGTACATTAGTAGCCTCTCATCCTAACTATGCAAAAGTGCAGCCGTCCATTCCGGAGACGCTACACGCTAGCAGCATGGAACCGGAGAAATCACGGCGGCGTGCAGGGCTCCATCTCGGCCGTGTACCCTGACAGGGGCATCGCCTCATCCTCGGAACCCTCCTCATAGCTCTCACCTGCATACAGCTCAAATATTGCAAACCGTGAGCACGAGGGCTCAGCAAGACTTAACCGTCTAGCCTAGGCATGGAACTCTACATGCAGGGATGTGTATGATAGGAAAAAGGAATTTGCGACAACGACACGCCTATGAGTTGATCCTTACTTTCAGTTTTTATAGCAGCAGATTCATGTGCCTTAGGCAGCCCTCACATCGGAAGTCCACAATCAAACAAGAAACGCTTTCCTCCGATGTGGTGATGCCCAAAGCGGAAAGAAAACTTAATTAGCTCTACATCTACAGCAGACATGGTTTCCAAAACATTATTCTATCATCACAGCATATTATCATTCAACTGGCTTACTTCACTTCTTACTACGTCACGAAACAGTTACTCAAATAACCGCGAGGGATGGTGATTGCAATCAGGAGACACCCGGACAACACATTGCATACACCCACTTTCAGAAGCGTGATTCCACACCCCTTCCTACTCTGTTGTATGCAACCACCTTTCAAAGGCAACCCAAACAACGAACCGGTCCATACGTAACGGGCAGGAGGTCCCCGTGTGGAGCGTGACTGTGCCCACCGGCAGATTTACACCTTGCTACCCTCAACCCACTCCTATTTACGGTTGGGTAAGCCTCGGCACCCAGATTAACCATTCACATCGGTTTCCTGCTTATGTCAGTATGCCATCCGGTACTGTTCGATACTTGTTCAGCAGGCCCGCACACGACTCGGTCCTCAATCGACACCAACAGGGCTACGCACGTGAGACCTCCGCTCACTGCTTCCTATCCCCCCTTCTGGGTCTCATTTTCACCACTCTTAAGCCATTTTCTATTCTGACCAAACGTGTGATAAACCTTACCTCGCGAGTAGATTCCAACTACTCGACTTCTACCGAGATCCTAAGCATATTAGCGGGGCCTTGTCTACTCGTCGGCTCTGTAAGCTACCCAACCCTTCATAGGATTTAAAAGGTTATGCAAGTGGGGTTTCAATCACCTTAACTCTAGTGCAAACATTCACCCTAGACATAAGTGATACAAATAAAGAATTTTATAAAAGGTACTTAAGTGAAAACCGGGGCTTGCCTGGTTGCGAGTTAGATGGAAAGTCAACTTCAGGTGGCAGGACGTCGAAAGGCTCCGGCGTATCCTCAACTTCGGTCACTATTATGAAATGTAACAAAATATATGTATAAGTATTTAAGACTTATAAGAAGTAAACTTCTATTGATATCTACTGCTATTTAGGATCCTTAATTGGCTTTGGGATTTTTACAGTGGATACTAGACCCTCTAAGGATGATCTGAGCAAATTTTGGAGAAATGTCATTGCACATTGTGGTCTCCAAAATTCCCACAAGCACAAGGTTTCTCTTAATTTTGAGCCCAAATCAGAAGCTTTGACATAGCTAAAAGTAGAAGAACTGATTAGGGTAAGTCTACATGGTTCTAATAAAATTTGTTTCACCATTTTTGGAGCTACCAACAGAGAGATATGAATTTTTAAATTCGGACAGGAGTTCTGAAAAAGCTTCTGTTTAAATTGGAATTTTCAAATAAAGGCTGAACTTGGGAATGCAGTTTCACCCAGAAAATGAACTCCAATGAGTCTCAAATTTTTACTGGAGATCAGTTACTATGAAAAGGATTTTCTGACCAAATTTGGGAAAGTTTCATAAAGAATTCCTCCTGTAATAAATCATTAAAAGATTTAATAAAAACAATTCTACAGACATTCCTGGGCATTTTCATAGCAAGCAATTTGTTCCTCTGTGAAGTACTCCTAATGAGGATTCCAACAAAATTGGTCTCACCCTTTTTGGAGTTTCCCACACAAACTTGAATAAGTTTCTGTTGGGAATGCACACAGAGACTTAACAGGGGGGCCCACTCGTCAGGTCTTTCTTCAACCTCCCGCCAGAGACGTGAGTGCACACCAGTACAGATCGTGGCGTGGCTCGTTCTCCCTCATTTCTCCACCAAATTAGCTCCGGTATCGACCTACATGCTCCTTGGAACATGGCGCAGCTGCCGGGCAAGGTTTCCACGCATGAAAACGGCCGAAAACAGGTCGGCACCGGTGCGGCGGCTCGGGAGCTCGGCATCAACGCGTTCTGGCGTGTCCGAAGCTTCTCCCGGCGAGCTACCTTGCCCTAAAGCATCACCAGTGATTGGGGAACATGGAACACATGCTAAACCTTGCAGCAAACGGACGGAAAATAGGGTTCCCCGGAGGAACGACCCGTTTTTGCCGCCGCCGGCGATTTCTCGTCGCCCGGGGTGTGGGATGGCTGGTTTAACCCATGCTTTGGCGTGAGAGGGCGCTAGGGTCCCTAGTTTCTGTGGCTTGATGTGTAGAACCGATGATCAACCACGTTGGATGAATTTCTAGTTTTGGTTTGGGTCGGTACTTCACGTGTACCGGCGCCAAAACCTAAATTCCGGCGAGCCAGCGATGGGGAAGGGCAAGGGGACTGCGGTAGCATGATATACACACCTTGGCACACCTTAGGGAGGTGCTGGACGTGCGGGAGAGGCGTTGGAGTGGCTGGAACGCGAGGAGCAGTGAGGGCGACGTCGACCCTGTTTTTGCCGGTGAAGAACAGCTCGGGCACCGCGAGGGGAGGCTGGGGACGAGCTGAGGAGTGGTGGATGACGTCCAGTGGAGGTCGGCGCAGCTCCTAGGTGGTTCAGCTGGGCGCCACAGTGGCCGGAGGGTGGCCAGCGCTGAGGCAACAGAGCGGCGCCGTTTCTGTGCGAGCGTGTGAGCAACGAGGCGAGGAAGAACTCCTCGGTTGATTGTGTGAGCAGGGAAAATGCACTTGAGTTGTGCAGCCTTGACGTGAGCAGGAAATGGACTGCCTTTGGAAGCAAGTTACAAGCACCTCGGTGGAGCTCACCCTCTCCCTCGGTGTCACTCCCACGCAAAAGCAAACTGAGGTTTGTCTCTGTTCACTGACATACAGGGCCCACAGGCAGTCTTCCCACACCACAGTGGCTCAAAAATTAAAATTCATATGTTGCGGAAAATTTCCAAAATTTGAATTTGAATCTAGCAGATTAACCCTCTCTTGTGCTCAAATTTTAAATCCCGTGCTCTCGGTTCAGTTCCTGTGCAAGGAAGAATTAGCGCTTGGGGTTGAGGTTTTGTTAGCAAAAGATCACGTCGGGAGCTAATCAATCCCATGAGCTGGTTGTCAGTGCGATGAAAATAGCGAGGAGGTGGCCTCCGCTTGCAGCTCGGTCGGTGAGTGAGAGGATCACGCCGTGAGGTGTTAAAGCCATGAGCAGGTCGCCAGCTCGATACAAGAAGCTGGAGGTGGCTGCCCTCGGTGGCGCTCTGAGGCTCGGGTGGTGTTCGACACCGAACAGAGAAAGACTTAGGAGCAAGTTAAAGCAGCCCAATGACATGTGGGGTCTACCCCCTTACTTCTCTTCTTATACTCCAAATGTCTCCAAAAGATCTTCATTCGAGTGAATCCCCTCAATCTGATATTTTGGGAGTTTAAACGTGGGCGGAAATTTGAATAAACCAAATCCAGTGTGAAGTTCACTTTCAAATTTGAATTCAGCCCACATTTGGAAATGATCATGTTTAACTCCTTTTTAGCCCACTCTGAAATTAGAATGTGGCCACCCTGAATTTCCTCGAATTCAAAGATATGAGGATTCATGTGTGCTCCAAATTTTTGGCAGCAACTTGAGAGGAACAATTGAGTTTCAAATCTGAATTTAATCCCCCTCTTACATGTGAGAACTTTACACATGGTGTTTAATTCAACCTTGGCTAAACACCTTCAAATGAATGTGAGAGCTCGTTTCGTTGGACACCCATGTGCATCATCACGTGTACAATTTTTTTTATAAGTCCCATTTTCATGCATTCCAACACAAATAGGAATCAACATTCACTTTATTGACTTTGCATTTTTTTGGGACTTTTACATGTTATTAGACTTGATATTGTGCATTATGTCTAGGATGCTTGAAACTCCAACTGCATTACCATGAATTCCCTGAGTAGAAGGTTTCGAACAGGTTTTCCTTTGCCGTAGTTGGCTAGGCTAATGTTGTAGATAGCCAGTAGAAGTCGAGTAGGTAGAAGCTACTCGTGAGAAAGGTTGAGTAGCGGAGTTTTCTCGCGAGAAAAAGTTATTGATAAGAGCACCCTAAAAGAAAGAGAGATGTGGACGGGGAATTTCTGTAGGACGGAACACTCAAGGTTGTCTCGACCCGATGTGTGTCACAATTCTTGGGACCAGATTGGGCCTGGGCCGGTTATGGTAAGGCCAATGTGGAGGTTGGGTATTAGCCCCGTCTGTGTCATTTAAGGACTGCACCGTATGCGGCCCTGCTGGACAAGTTTGATCTTTACCAGATATATAGTGGGGTATGGGACCCATGAAACCGATGTAACTCATCCTTCATCTGGAAATAGTGTTGGGAAGGTGGGAGGTGTAAATCCTTTAGCGGGCAACTCCGACATGTCCGCGTAGAGGACCATCCTACTGGGGACGAAGCATTTTTCTATGTCGGGGTGTCGTGTGAAAGGTTGCTGCATACAACATTATAAAGAGCTCTCGAGTGAGTCTTTCCAGGTGGGTGTAAGTGTCATGTATTCCGGCTTGTCATTAATTCGAATCACCGTCGCTCGAGGTTAAGGATTGAGCATACTTGCCCACTGCGCTGTGACGTAGTAATAAGATGAATTAAGTCTATTAAGATGCTTTTCATGGCTTAATCATTGTATTGAAACCTTGACTGCAGTAGAGATAGTTCAAACTAAATTTCTATTCCACCTTAGGCTAGCAACATCGGGATAAGCGTTTCTTGATTGATTATGGACTTCCGGTGTTGTGATGCATGAGGACCATTAAAACTTGCTGCTATACTAATCTTAATATAATGATCAGCGATTAGTCAAGCTTCATTTTGCAAATTCATATTCCTATCTTCTTACAACTCATGCATGTAGAGTTACATGTTTAGGATTGTTGGTTAAGACTTGTTGAGCCTTAGTGCTCACAGTTGCCTTCGTAGTTTTTTTTGCTGGTAGCGTGTGAGGCATGCTATGAAGAAGTTGATTGATGAGACATCGGACCTCATGATTCAGATAACTCACCGGCAACCTAGCCTTTGCCTTACTTCTTGTGAAGCTAGTAGGAAGCCTCCACGGGATGGACGACTTCTCTTCGGCACAGTTAGGGCCGAGAGTGAGTATGTATTTAGTTTTATTTTCCGCTGCGTATGCACAGTTTTGTACATTATGTTGTAAAAGATCTTTTTTTGAGAAATAAAGCATTTCATATGTTCATAGTGTCTTTTCGTGTATGCTGTTCGGTTCAGCATCACACGGCACCACCCAATGTGATTCCTGGAGTGTGGATCCTGAAGGGGTTCCCCATACTTGAGAAGCTACCCCTAGACCCGGTTGAACCCTAACCGAGTGTAGCCGACGAATTTCAAATTTTCCTCGCTTCGGTTCAAGGAACCTGTCGAGGACGGGGCGCCCCGACACTCAAGGAATGGCTTGGATGGTGCAGTGTTAGGCGACACCGACTAGCACCCACAAAAATGAATACAAGACATACACAAGTGTGTATTAATCAACAAATATGTTTTACAAATAATAATGTACACTCTAATGTACAGCAGCGGAATATACAATTAAAGTTGCAGTGAAAATACAACTATGATCACTCTCACGAACCTAGCTAAGCAGCAAAGGAATTATCCTGCCCGAGGATAACACTATGTAGCAGCAGGAAATGGATTCGGCGGCAAGCGGGGTTTCTTTTGGCCATGCAGCCAAGAATGGCGCTGTCATGCTTAACCCTTCATGATATACGATGTATTACCTTCAAAACAACAACTCTGCAAGAGTTGACTTAACCGTCTCTTCTAAGGCATGCAACTCTACATGAAGGTAACTTAAGACATAGACATTTGAAGTTGCATAAAGACTCGCCTACAAGTTCATCCTTGATTTTTAGATTTTAGCCATCATAGTAATGACCTTGCACCGAGCAACATTGGAAATCCACAGTCAAACAAGAAACTCTTCATTCCAATGTTACTTGTCCCAAGATGGAAAATAATTTTAATCTGCTCTATCTCTACTTCATACATGGTTATCATGCAAATCAATTTATCATCACAGCATATAAACTTGCAAATTATTGTCACTCAACTTTGATTACTATGTCACAACACAGTGAGCAAGTGGTACTCATATCCACGAGGGACAGTGATTCGAATCAAACACTACCCGTCTTACTCCACACATACGCCCGCCTCTGAAGACCCAAATCTGGCGTCCTTCATTACGTCGTATGTGGCAACCTTTCGCAGAACACCCGACTATAGAACCAGTCGCATGGGCCCACAGGTCTAACAAGACAATGTGGTATGGCTCTACAATCCAGTTAACCTAGTACATCGGTTTCCTGGGTCCCATATACCAGTAAGCATCCGGTGCACAACTCAATACTTGCTCAGCGGGGCCGCACACGAGAACGGTCCTTAACCGAAACAAGCAGAGCTACTCAACCAAGACCTCGTCTTGTCGCTGCCTACAGTCCCTACCCAGTCTCATCTTTGGAAACATAAACTTTAGTTTGCTTATTAACCATACCCATGTGAACCTGAACTATAACTCGCGAGTAGATTCCAACTACTCGACTTCTACCGGATGTCATAACCTATTTAGTATGGCAATTGTATATAGAGGGGACACTTCTTATACCCTTGACTCCAGGGTTTATTTTGGTCATGCATTTGGAGTATAAATCATTCCTGACCTAATGCACAAAAACAAACTCTAAACCATAATAGTGAACAAAGTAAAAACTTTATAAAACAACTTAAATGCAAAATGGAGCTTGCCATTGTTTTGTAGGGGACTAAAGTCAAATATAATATGAAGTTAGTTGCTGATGAAATGAAGCTTAAACACATGCTCTTCTTGCTCCTTTGTCGATGTGTTTTCTACGACACTTTCCTGGGTCCACTCTGGAGCAGCCCAAGAAGGTTCTTCTTTAGGAGGGGCTTAGTGGTTTTGAGCGTCGTAGCCTGATGGTGAGATGAACATGAAGATTTACGTGGTTTGGGCCGCCTGAGCGTAATACCCTACGTCCACATAGTGTTGGTTGTTCTTTTTTGCCTTAGTTTGAGGGTGGCTCGAGCTTGCGAGCTTACAATGGTGTTTGGAGACTGGGACTGTGTTTGAGCTAGAATGGAGTTCAAATAGAGTTCAAATGGAGTTGTTCTTGCCCATTGGCTGCTTGGAACGTTTATAGTTCAAGGCCAAGCAACCTTACATGTGGGTCCGGAGCTTGGCTGGTGGCCCTGTTATGGGCAGCTGACTCTACTTCGGGTAATCTGCTCCCTGCTAGTAGTAGCGCACTTGATCGCTCCGTGCAGCATGTTGCCCTGTCACGTCAGCTTCCTTTAATGTTGTCTAATGAAGGCGGTAGGAATGCGTCTTGTCCCGCGGCACTGCACTGTAGCTCCGTCAGGGTGCCGCGCGACTGGTCTCTGCTGCCAGGCACGCCTGTACCAGGATACGCTGGATTGCTTGCCTGGGGAACATGTGAACTTTAAATGCGCGATAGTACAGCACACCTTTCTCTTTACTCCTTGACTATCTGCCCGCTGCTTGTCGGCGCGCGTCCAGGAGACTGTCCCCCGGGACACGCGTCGTCACCGGAGCTGTCTTGCGGAGTAGCGTGGGGTCCGGAGTCGTTGGACACGTGGCAACGCTGGAGCTCTCCCTGGCAGGAGGGGAGGTCCGGAGCTGTCAATCATGTGGCCGCACCGGAGCTCTCCTTGGCGGGAAGGGACGCCTAGAGTTGTTGCCTACGTGGCAGCACCGGAGCCCTCCCATGCTGGAGGTCGGTCCCTGAGCCGTAGGACACGTGGCACCTCCGGAGCTCTCTCCGGCGAAAGACGTGGCTCAGAGGTTCCGGACACGTGGCAGTGCTGGAGTCCTTTCTGGCGGGAGGTCGGGTCCTGCACCATTGGACACGTGGTGGCTCCAGAGCCATCCTCTGCTGGTCGTGAGACTTAGAGCCTGCAAACACGTGGCAGCCTCGGAGCCCTCCTTAGCAGGTGGTCAGACCTGAGCCCTATGGCACGCGCCTTCTCATGAGTGCTCCCTAGCTGGCGGTTGGGCCAAGCTTGCAGGCTGGGTCCCCGTCCTCTGCATCCGTGCTGATGTATGCCTTCTTTTGCCCTTACACCTGGGGGTACCTGGTCTCGAGGGTACCGGCAGTGGCCTCTGGGCCCATCTGGACAGAGACGAAGGCTCTTGCGGGTGGGACCTTCATCAAAATCCCGCGTGGTGGTCTTCTGATCTTGCTTCAGTCAAATGAGATGAAGAGACTCTACTGCTGTCGTGGACAGGTGTCCCTTTGTTGTTGGAGGGTCGTGGGGGCGCAAGGTCCTGTAGGAAGGACTACATTAGTTTTCGCGAGGTCGCATGGTCCTTGATGTCGCAAGGACCGTAGGCTCTCTCATTTGCCAAACAGGTTGATGCTTCCTTGTTGCTTTATGTAGATATCTGCACACTTTCTTCTTGCGCGTTGCAGGGGTCCGGCCGTCTTGCTTGCCTTGACTAGTTGTGATGGCCCCCTGGTAGGTGTGCCTAAATGTTTGGGGACGCCTGCCAAAAAGGCGCAAGACACCAGCTCCGGACCCTTTGGGAGACGCCAGCGTCAGGGGTGGGAGAGTGGCCCCTTGGGAAAGCTAATGTTCCAGAACCAACCCCACGGACCGGAGCCCTGTGGCCTGCACATACATTGGAAGAAAGGGGTAACCTTGCCGTGTAGTTGTATTTTCCCTGTTTGCTGGCCCCATTATGGCTTATGGTCCTCTACTAAGCTACGGGACCTGGGCAATTCAATGTAGTAGGGTCCAGACCATGGTTACCATCCTTCCTAGGGTGGTGTGTCATCCGGGCCCCCAGCACTTGGCTGCTGCGCTGAAGCGGTAGAGTGTGCATGCTTAGGGTACAGGATCAGGCTAAGCAGGCTACACACCCTAGACCTCCGACTCATATGGCACTCCGAAGGGGGAGCGTCCTTCTGGTGCCACAGGACCCGAGCAGGAAGGTAACCAAGGGGGTCCGGAGACAACACAGGTGCCTCGGGCATTTCCGCCTTGTAGCAGGACGGTATAATTTTTGCCAAGAGAGAGATAGAGAAACACAACTATGTACACGTCGAGAGGCTTGCAAAAATATACGCAAGCTTGAAAGGGAAGCTGAAAAAATATAGACGTGCCTAAGGTAGGGAAAGAGTTTTCTTTATCATGGTGCTACATAGGAGGAGGCTGTACGGGAGTTCAACGACCCACTCCAGGGTAGCAGGGGTAGCCCGAACCCCCCCCCCCCGGAGTTTAGTTGATCCGAGCACTGGTCCTACGCACTACGACTCTTTTACGGAAAAAGACTGCCGTACCCTAATCTACGGGTAAAACTTAAGGAGGTGATCAATGTTCAGAGGATTTGGAACGGGATGAGGCTTCCAGGCCTCTCTGCTGCTGGCGGTGCGAGGGGCGGGAAGAGCCTCCGAGAGACTGGACGTTTACCATCATGAGCTACATGAACAACTTCAAAAACCAGAAGACCCCTTCCCGGCGAGCCAAATGTCGAAGTGTTTTCTGCGACACTTCCCCCAGTCCACTCTGGAGCAGCCCGCGCAGGTTCTTCTTTAGGAGGGGCTTAGTGGTTTTGAGCGTCATAGCACGATGGCGAGATGAACACGAAAATTTACGTGGTTCGGGCCGCCTGAACGTAATGTACGTCCATGGAGTGTTGGTTGTTCTTTGTTGCCTGAGTTTTAGGGTGGCTCGAGCTTGCGAGCTTACAATGGTGTTTGCAGACTGGGACATTGTTTGAGGTAGAATGAAATTCGAATTGAATTTTCCTTTCCCATGGGCTGCTTGGACTTTTTATAGTTCAAGGCCAAGCAACCTTACATGTGAGTCCAGAGCCTGGCTGGTGGCCCCGTTATGGGCAGCTGACTCTACTTCGAGTAGTCTGCTCCCTGCTAGTAGTAGCGCACTTGATCCTGCCGTGGAGCACGTCGCCCTGTCACGTCGGCTTCCTTAAATGTTGTCTGATGAAGGCGGTAGGAATGCATATTTTCACGCGGCACTGCACTGCAGCTCCGTCAGGGCGCCGTGCGACTGGTCTGTGAGGGCACGCCCATTCCCAGATCATGTGTCCGTGCATGCTCACCCGGGAATCTCATTGGGTGGTGCCGTGCGATGCGGCACCCAACAGCACACGGGTAAAGGACAAACATATTACATAAATCATTTGCGGAAGTGTACAAAGAGTTAATTTACATATACTTATCTCAAAATAAACTGCAGCGGAAGACTACAACTCTCATGACTCATTTCTAGCTTAGCATCAAAGAAACTGTCCAGCCCGTGGACGTTTCTTACTAGCAATACAAATAACAACAGCAGCGGCGAGGTTGCTCCCGAGTATCTACTCGAAGGGTTCTGAGTCTCATCAGACAACCATACTCATAGAATTAGAGTCAATACCTGCAAAACAACTAGTATAGTATCCGTGAGCATAAAGCTCAGCAAGACTTAACCATCAAACCTAGTCATGACACTCTACATGAAGGTAAAGACATAGCATGGGATAGCAATAGGCATAATGAACTCGCCTAAATGTGAATTCTTACTTTCAGGTCTTATTTGAAGCAAATTAAGGGTATCCTTGGGCATGCCACATCAGAAGTCCACAATCAAACAAGAAACGCTTTCCCTCGATGTAAATTGCTCACGGTGTAAATGAATCTAGTTTGCTCTAACTATTCAGAAAAGGTAACAGAACAAAGCTAGTATGAACTTCAATCCACAATGGTTAGTTCTTATCTCAATTGCAAGTTCTTACTACGTCATGACTGTGAGAACAAGTGTGCTCACTACCGCGAGCGACGGTGATTCGAATAATAAACACCCGGACTACACGACACGTACATCCGTACTCGACGTTGCCTACAGAAACCATCACTGACGTCGTACGTGGCAGTCTTTCCCCCGTTTCACCTACGTGAAATCAATCTGATCGTCCCGTACAGTAGCCACCCTCATGGTGCGCCTACCAACATGAGATGTCATGAGAGTGTTACCCACATACTGCACACCGGCCTCTCGCCTGAGGCGATCAGAAAAGTCCAACGTAAGCTTCCCGAGGTACATCAGTTTACTGGGTCCCATATAGCCAGCATGTGTCCGGTACACAACTCAAACTTGCTCAACAGGGCTGCATAGGGATCGGTCCTTGACCGAAACGAAGAGGTCTAACGCACCAAAGCCCCTATGTCCTGTTGCTCCTACAACCTGCCGGTCTCAACATCAACTTGTTCACAAATTTTTGAACAAATCCCGTATGCCCCTTTTTCTCCTGTTCATTCGAGTAGCATCTCACCACTCGACTTCTACCGAACCCTACTTTAGCATGACAATTCTACACGATGAAAAGACATCTATCCAATACTCCATAGGTTTCTCTGGTCATGCAAGAGGAGTATCAAAACATCTAGATCTAATGCACAATTCATATCATAACCAAAGGAGTGAATAAAAAGTAAAACTTAACAGCTTGTAGGATCGAAGAGCACGTGAAAAACTACCAGAGGGGGTGAATGGTAGATTTAAACTTTTTAGCGGAAGCAACAAAAACCACCTCGACAGAAAATCGATCTGTTAAAGAAACCGTGTATGCGACTGATTTAAACGTGTTCAACCACAAGAAAAGTTGTATATATTATAGAGAATCAAGTCAGGAAGACACGACAACAAGAATCAATTTCTCCCCCTTTGACAATGTATTAAGCAATTGTCCAAAAGAGAAATGTTTATTGTTATGAGCATATTTATAACATATATATATAAAAAAAGCTCATCCAAGCCATACTATCAAGTAACTTACACTATCACATCAACGAGATACATAAAGTAGTGTAAGCCATGCTAGAGATCAAGTGTAATTTTCAATTTAAACAAGTCATGATCTCACAATCTTAGCTATGTCAAGACCTGAAAGCATGACACTTGTTGCTGCATTTTAATTATTCTTCGAAGCACAAATTCAGATCATATGACATTTGCAAGAGATTATATGCCACCTCAGCCTTATTCTAACCGAACAAGCCATGTCTATGTCATTTGACAATCAGAAGCTTAAGGACATGGTTTTAGTCATACACAATTTCTTCCAAGTTCATATCTAAGTGCAATTATAAGACATCTTAAAAGAAGAAGTGCGATGCATGTATATTCTCTTGATATTGTTTTCAATTTTTCATTTGAACACAAAAGCTCAACATGTGAATAGTTTATTGACTATTTTTTCATTATTAAAAGTACTTGTGAGCATACAACAAGTTTAAAACAGCAAGAAAGTTTGATCATGACCCGATTTAGTGTAAATAATTATTCTAATTACTAGTCATGGCAAAAACTACAAAATGTATAACATGAGTAATGTAGTAAGAACATCCAGCATATAAAAGGAATCACAAAGTCATATATGTATGAAATACTATGCTCATATTATTTTATATTTAGATTCACACACAGACTCCCCAAGTTTCAAAACTCCCCCTCAATTTAATCCATGAGGATGCATAACCCCTATTTCACTACGAATGAAACAAAAACGAGTGAAATCCAAAGATTTTATAAAAATGTCAGCCAATTGTTGTTCGGTATCTACATGGTGAAGCACAATGTTTCCATTTTAGACATTATCACAGAAAAAGTGATACCTAATGTCAATGTGCTTTGTTCTCGAATGTTGCACGGTGTTTTTAGCAATGCAAATGGCACTAGTGTTATCACAAAATAGTGGAACACTATCTAGATCAACCCCATAGTCCTTAAGTGTTTGAATAATCTAAAGAATTTCTGAGCAAGCGCTAGCAGCAGCTACATATTCAGATTCGGCTGTGGATTGTGTAACTGAATTTTGTTTTCTAGAGGACCAAGCAACAAGTGAATTACTAAGAAAATAACAAGCATCCGAAGTACTTTTCCTATCAATTCTGCAACCCCAAAATCAGCATCCGAAAAAGCTTTCAAAGTAACGGTTGAGGAAGAAGGAAGAAAAATCCCAAATTCTTGAGTTCTATGTAAGTACCTGAGAATTGTTTTGACAACTTGACGATGTGAAGCACGTGGGGAAGCTTGAAATCGTGCACAAAGACATATGCTGAATTGTATGTATGGTCTTGATGCCGTGAGGTACAAAAGTGATCCAATCATACTTCTATATTCTTTTTGATCCACGGGTACACCATCTTCATCAAGTTCAAGTGTCATTGCTATACCCATTGGTGTCCGAAGAGACTTGCTTTTGTCCATGTTGAAGCGCTTAAGAAGGTCTCTTGTATACTTTGTTTGATGCACAAAAGTACCTCCTTGGTTTGCTTGATTTACAGCCCCAAAAAGTATGTGAGTTATCCCATCATACTCATCTCAAATTCTGAACTCATCATAGCTGAAAACTTGGACACAAGATCATGAGATGTACAACCAAAGATAATATCATCCACATACACTTGAACAAGTAATGAGTCATTGCCATGCTTAAGGACAAAAAGAGTTTTATCAACCTTGCCCATGGTAAAACCCTTTTCAAGTAAGAATGTTTTTAACCTATCATACCATGCTCTAGGGGCTTGCTTAAGACCATACAAGGCTTTGGACAGTCTGTAAACATGATTAGGAAAATTTGGATTTTCAAAACCCGGTGGTTTCTTAACATAAACCTCCATATCTATGTAGCCATTAAGAAAAGCACTTTCAACATCCATTTGATATAACTTGAAACTTTTAGATGCAGCAAATGCTAAGAAAATTCTTATGGCTTCTAATCTAGCAACAGGAGCAAAAGTTTCATCAAAATCTAGTCCTTAAACTTGTGTGAAACCTTGAGCAACAAACCTAGCCTTACTCCTAACCACAACCCAATCGTCAGTTTTTTTATTTTTAAACACCCATTTAGTTCCGATTAGAGTGTGACCTTGAGGTGGAGGTACAAGTTTCCAAACATTATTTCTTTCAAAATTTTCTAACTCTTCATGCATGGCAATAATCCAAGATTCATTAGTGAGTGCGTGTGATATATCTTTGGGTTCAAAAGAAGCAACAAATGCAGAATGAGCGTGAGAATTTGGATCAAAAAACCTAGACCGTGTGACTCGTTCGTGCAAGCTTCCAATCATTTGTTGTGGAGGATGACTTTTGAGGACCCGGAGGAGAGTAGACAATTCACAAGCTCCTTCTTCATGTTCATCACAAATTGAAGAACTTGTGACTTGAGGACGATCTGGACCAGCAATGGTGGTCGTCGGTGCTGGTTGTGAATCAAAATTAGGAGCTGGAACATTGTCATTAGCCCCTGAATTTTCGAACAGCAGCATCACTTCTGCATATTCTTTGATGAAAATACTCTCCCCCTGGTCCTGCAATATTAGAGCTAGTACCTGGGCTAGCTTCATCAAAAGAAACCATGCAAGTCTCCACAATTTTGTTAGTGTCATGTAAAAGCACACGGTAGCCTCTAGTATGAGATGGGTAACCAAGAAACATGTCATCAACGGATCTATGTTCAAATTTATCAAAATTACCATGTTTCTTAACAAAGCATTTGCAACCAAAGACCCAAAAGTGTGTGACACTAGGCCTATGTCCAAACCAAAGTTCATATGGTGTTTTACCAAGCTTAGCACGCAAGAAAACACGACATAACAAACAGTTGCAATTGCATCAGCCCAAAATTTTCTAGGAGTTTGATATTCATCAAGCATAGTCCTAGCCATCTCAACTAAGGTTCTGTTCTTTCTCTCTACAACACCATTTTGTTGAGGTACATCTAGTGAAGAAAATTGATGATCTATTCCATTTTCAGCACAAAAGTGATCAAACGACTGATTTTTAAATTCGGTTCCGTTATCACTTCTAATTGCTTTTAAAGATCCTGGGTGATCAATTAATAATCTAAGAAATAATGTTCTAAAGTGACTAAAAGTTTCATTCTTAGATGCCATAAAATAAATCCAAGAGTATCTAGAATAGTCATCAACAATCACAAGAACATACCACTTAGCTCCGAAGGATTGAACACGTGAAGGTCCTACGGTGTCAAGGTGCAAAAGTTGACCCGGTTCAGTTTTCATGGTCATTTTGAGAGAAGCATGTGAACCTGCAACCATCTTAGCACGTCTACAAGAAGAGCACACAATTTATTTGTCCCCTTTAAGCTTAGGCAGCCCACGTATGCGATCAAGAGCACTAACACGTGTGAGATGATCAAAGCCTACGTGACCAAGTCTACGATGCCAAAAATATAAGTCTTTTGAATCATTAGCAACTAGACATCTATGCTTAGAGGATGACATATCAAAATCAGCTTTAAGAACTCTTCCAAACCGAGACATGTTAAAAATGAGCTCACTATTTGAATCTACAACCTTGCAACAATTTTTAGTGAAAATAATTTCTAGATTTTCTGCGAGGGCCCCACGGCCACGTCGAGCCAAGATCACGCTGAGGGGTGCTGCATTGTACAGCACCGGATAACGCACATCAAAGATACAAAGCAGGAGCAAAGTTTTAGTACAGAAACCAGTTTATGAACATTTTTACAACAAAATATGTTCAGTCTACACTCACGGGCGTAGACTACGCATCGAGTTCACAATCAGCTCGTGAACGTGTCCCCGCTAGCACGCACACACACTAACACGGCGGCGTGCACGACTCCCACTCAATGGGGTTCCCCTCCTGGGGTTCCGTCTCCTCCTCGGGAGTCCCTTCCTCATAAACCCCTACAAGCAGTGAGCACGCTGGCTCAGCAAGACTGACCCATCTCTCCTATACATGAAACTTCTACATGAATGGTTTTAGGGTGCATGAGGTAAAATAAGTTGCAAAGGAATTGCCTAATTAATGGAACCTTACTTTCAAGTTTTAGCAGCAGGTTGTGGAGAACCTTACGCTAAGGCACATG
Organism: Neostapfia colusana; assembly: GCA_030760725.1. Taxonomy (NCBI): domain Eukaryota; kingdom Viridiplantae; phylum Streptophyta; class Magnoliopsida; order Poales; family Poaceae; genus Neostapfia; species Neostapfia colusana. The sequence continues at coordinate 29,156,266 of JASWHV010000011.1, forward strand.
AGAGAGCCGCAATCAAACAAGAAACACATATCTCTCATGTACTTTGCCCAAAGTTGAAAAGAACTTTAATTAGCTCTAAACTACAACAAGACATTAACAAGCAAAGTATAACTTTCAAATCAGCAAACTTTTAGCATGTGTCTAGCCTGTTATTTCTACGTCATGGTACAGTGAACAAGTGGTACTCACTGGCCGGGTGGGACGGCGATTATAATCGATTTACACCTGCAAGGTTACCCGAATAACCCGTCACGTACGCCCGTACTCGATGTTGCCTAGAGCAACCATCACGGACGTCGTACGCAACCACCATTCAACCGTTAGCCAAATATTGAACCGGTCCTACTGTCCCGAGCAAGAGGTCTCTGCGCACGCATCTGCAGTGCCGCCAGCGGATTTACACCTCAAGCTCTCAACCTACCCTCTGAATGACAGGCAATGCATTCTAGCTTTACCCGAGCCTGTAGGTCTTCGGTACTATTCTAGCTTGTTCAACAGGCCCGCACACGGCTCGGTCCTCAATCGACACAAGCAGAGCTATAGCACCCAGGCCCCAAAGTCCTGCTGTCCTTACTCTCCGCTCGGTCTCATTTTTCTCGCCATGTGTTTCCTTTGCTACCTTTATCCAAGCGATGTGCCTCTAGCCTATTCTCGCGAGAAGTTCCAACTACTCGACTTGTACCGAATCCTACACTATCTTAGCATTGCAGTAGCTAACGAGGTTTTTAAACCTAATCCCAACCCAGGGTTTTCTTCGCTATGCATTTGGGTTTCAATCAAGACTCTAATGCAAGAATTAAGTGGGTGCTCAAAGTAAGTTCTCAAAACAGTAAAAATTTGTAAAAAGGGTTAATGCAAACCGGAGCTTGCCTTGCTGCTCTTGGTCGTAGGCTAGCTGTTCTTCCGGAGTGACAAAGTCTAAGACTTCGGGTTCCTCCTCAACCTTAGCGACTACATATGATAAATATAAAGATGCATTTGAATTGACGTTAAACTTGTGAGGACTATAAGTCTTACTAGACATACCCAATGACTCTGAAATTCTTACTGTGGTTTGGTTAACAACCTAAACAGAGACTTGGCCAATTTTTATTTGCAGCAAAGCTCATTTGAGCTCTCCACAAATAATTATGTACTTGACCTCAATTGGAGCTCTCAGGGTGTTCTAGGGATTTTCATGGAGCAAGCAATGACTTTCTGAAAACTACATTTTCAGAGGGTTCTAATAGAGTTGGTGTCACTTAATTTGAAGGTTCCTAGCTAAAGATATGAGCTAAACAACTTCAGAGAAATTCTGAAAATGTTTCTGGACATTTTCCATTTTGTCTGGAACAGTTTTATTAATTACATCATTAGGTGGATCAAATGAGCCCAGATGGATCTGCAACTTTTATGGTAGCTCAGGGATATTTTGTTGAACATCCCAGCAAAATTTCAGAATTTTCCTTCAAATGGTTCTCCAGTTAAAGTTCTAAACAGTTTAAATTGTAAAGAATTAATTCTAAAGAACTATGGATTTTCATGAAGAGAAACTTGATTTTATGAAAAGTACTCAGAGATCTGAATCCAACAAAATTGGGTTCACTCGATTTGGAGTTTCCTAGCCAAAGTTATGTGGGTTTGAAGTTTGAACTAAAACTGAAAATCGAGGAAATTTTTAAAACACTGCACGTGGGTCCCATGCACAGTGTCATCGTCTACCTCCTGCCAGCGCCCGAGCGCGCGATGCCCAGCAACGGTGGTGCGGTTCATTCTCGGTCGTTACTGACTAATTTTCAACACGGTTTCTTCCTACGTGATCCTTGGAGCACGGCGCACACGCCGGGCAACCTCTCGGACCTCGACATCGCCGGAAACCTAGTCGGCGACGGCGGAGGCGGAAGATGAGCTCGGGTCCAACAGTGCTAGCTTGTCTCAGCGGTGAACATGATAAGCCAATGGGTCGCAAAGCATTACTTGGGCACGGGGAAGCTAACCCTGCCCTCCTCTTGGCCAGAGATCGCCGGGAAAGTAGACTTCACCGGCGACCCGAGCTGTTTTCACCGGCGGTGGCGAAACTCCGGTGCTCTGCTCACTGGGTTAATCATCACCGCTAGGATTTGGCTGAGGTGACCGTGAGGTGCTACTCTAGCTTCAGCTCGACCAGTATTCTCAGCGATCAAGCGATCTAGATGAATTTTGAGATTTGGTTCTTGGTGTTCTATCCGGCGATCATCGGGAAAATTGAAATTCCGGCTAACCGGTGCTAAGAGGGACCTAGGGAGTTCGGGGAGAGCTACTATACTTTGAGGCTAACCTCAGGGACATGTTTGTCGCGCTGGAGAAGCTTAGAGCTGCTCGGACGACGGCGTCGAGTCGGAGGAGCTCTCGGGTTGACAGAGCGATGGAAGATCGGCTCGAACATGCTCAACCGAAGCTGATCACGAGCAGCTGAGGGCTGTAACACGTCGAGCAAGGACCGGCGGTGCCGTTTGTGGCCTTAGCCCGTGGTCGAAGGAACTGTTTTGGCCGTTCGACGGCGAGGTGGTGTGATGGAGCTGAGCGGCAATCGGCTCGGGTTTCAAAGCGCTGAAACGTTGAGGCGGCATGAAAACGGGCTGCTGCCTGAGGCAGCCCACAGCTAAAAAGCTGGGGACGTCGGTTCGTGGCTCTGATCGGCGACCAGGAGGTGGCAGCGGTCGACAGCGCCGTGGCGCTCGCGTGGTCGCGCGCAACAACCGAGCTGCTGTAATTTGAGTCGGTTAAACACTAGTGAGGCTGACATGTGGGACCCACTCCGGTTTTAACCTCTGAAATTGAATTTTCCCCACTGCGCTTAACAGTAGAGACCCAAATAACCCTGGTCATTTGAATTATCTACCCTCTGGCCATTTGAATTGGATAGAATTCAAATTGGGAAGTGTTTGAATATATTTTCAGCACATATGCAGTTTGAAATTCAAAATGGAGTTTGAATTTGCTAAACTTAGCTCATGTCAAGATTAACTCCAAATGGAGTGAAAATTGGTGTGTGAGATCACAAAAATGTGCTGAGTAAGAATATGCCTCCCACTTTTGAATTCATGGGATGGAAATAGTTTGAATTTGAATTTGAGTTCAAACTACCCTCTTTCTAGTTATACCCAAAAAGACCTCAAAAGGTTTTGGATTTGGGTGAAATTTGGCATTGATATTCCTATCAAGGTGTAGGAGTTTTTCATATGCCCAGCCCCTATATGATGCATGTGGGAAATGCCACTTTTGCATTTTGTGAGTTTATTCTCTAATGAGCATGTTGATGGTGTTTACTTGCTCTTCAAATGTATTCATAAAGTTTCTTCAAATGAAGTGTGTGTGTGGTGATGGACACTTTGAATATGTGCCAAAACTTAGGTCCTTACATTCCTCCCCCCTTAAAAGAATCTTGTCCCGAGATTATAAGGTGAAAATGAGAGAGAGGACGGTGGAAAATTACCGTATATGCGACGTGAAAAAGTCGGGGTAGTTAGCGCGAAGAAAACCTTCGCTCTCCCAAGTCGCTTCATCTACAGAGTGATTAGTCCATAGAACTTTGTAGAACCACAACATACGGTTGAGTGTGGTTCGGGCCTTTTCATCAATTATTTGAACCGGTTCCTCCCGATACGTGAGATCCGGTTTCAGTTCCTCTATATCCTCCAGCTGAATGGTAGTTTAAAGATTAAGACACTTCCTCAGCTGGGGAATGAGAAAGACGTCATGCACGCCGGAAAGTGCTTCTGGTAATTTCAGCCTGTAGGATTGAAGAGCACGTGAAAAGCTACCAGAGGGGGTGAATGGTAGATTAAAACTTTTCGCAGCGGAAACAACAAAAACCCCTTAGCAAAAAATCAATCGGTTAAAGAAACCGTGTGTGCAAGTGTTTTCAAATGTGTTCAACCGTGACAAATCAAGTAGAGAGGTAGAGAATCAAGTCACGGATCTAATGCAACAAGAATCACTTGAAAACACGAAGTAAAACTTGAGATACGATCAAAACATTAAACGAAGATCAATCTGTTCTACCCGATATAAAACAGATCTGCAACGCTGCAAAGAAACTCGTGTATCTCAAAATATACAGATCCGAAGCTCATGAAAATTTCACAGATGATAGATAATTGAGTTTTTAAGACAACCCAAAAAGAATCACATCAATCGGATCTGTAAAACTCGAGTTATGAATAAAACACCAGAGCAACGTCGGTCTGTCCAGAAACTCGGCGAGAAAGACTTGACAAAAAACAAGTCGGACGAACAAGGCACAAAAGCTCCTCGAAAATATGAACTTTATTCAATAGAAACACAAGAGGAACAGCCCAAAGTTCTCTACCCACGAGAGCTCTGGCCTCCCTTGCTTTTATAGCCAGCCCTCAGGCTAAACAATCCAATTTAGGACTCCTACTCCTAATTGGACTCGTATCCTAACTTACCATAACTGCTCAGGACTCTCCTATTCGCAGATAGAACAATCGTGAGACTTTCAAAAACCTTAGGAACGTCCTAAACATTCCTAAAACAACTCAACTTCGTGCCTAGCACGAAATCCTATCATAACCAACTCAAATCTTCCATATTTGAGCCATGTCCGACTCAGCCTCAGCCTGAGTACGCAATCCAGCCGGTTGGACCTTTTCGACCAATTCTTTACGTCCACTTCTCTTCATCACGCCTTGGAACAATGTTGCCACGTACATGCACTCCTTGCACACGTGCAGACACCTTCCAACGACGTACATGCAACCTTCATATGCACTGCCCTTGATCCAAACATGCTGCGCGACCTCCCGATCAACTCAACCACAGCTCCTCCCGAACTTGGTTGTTGGAACCTCATCTCCTCCCTGAGACTAGTCCAAGGATCCCGTCACAAGCCATGTCTTGAACTCAAGCAACACTTGCACATGAATAAACAACCAATTCTTCCGATCACAAGTCCTCGACTTGACTCACGTTAGTTCGAAAACCACAACACCTTACATAAGCATGTCACATAAGCATGTTGCAAACCATATCAAATGATAACAGTCATAACCACCAAAACACACCAAAAACTTAGCAAATTAATACTAAGCAAACTTTCTCATAAAGCAAGTTTGAAACATTGCTAGTTAAAAGCGAAAACAAGACGCTGCAGTTCTACGAGTTGAACTTCACGGGAGCTCCCTAAAAACAAGCTCCGGACCTCACAGAAGCTCTCCGGACCTTGCAGGAGCTCTCCGGGCCTTGCATCGGACCTTGCCAATACTTGGCAGACCTAACAAAGAACTTTTCGGACCTTGCCACAGAAGAATGTTTTGGCAATATTCAAAACTTTGAATGTTAATGCTATCTTTAATCCTAATTGCCAATGTATTCAGCACACATAGGTCTCACAATCTCCCCCTTGATGAATGCATTGGCAACACCAATTAAAATCCGAACATTGGCTTATGAAAAGTTTTGAAAAGCTTTGAAAACTCATTTCTCCCCCTTTATTAATTTCTCCCCATTTTTTAAAATCAGAGAAGGAAAAATGTGTATAACATATGCAAAGTGTAAAAAAATCTCTCCTTATACATATTTCTCCCCCTTTGACAATGTATTCAGCAAGGTTCAAAGGAGAAATTTTTAAATGTTATGAGCATATTATAACATATACATACAAAACAAAGCTCATCCAAGTCATACTATCAGGTTACTTACACTATCACATCAATGAGATAAATAAAGTAGTGTAAGCCATGCTAGAGATCAAATGTATTTTTCAGTTTAAGCAAGTCATGATCTCCCTTACTCAACTATTTTAAAACCTGAAAACAAGACACTTGTTGCTGCATTTTTATTATTCATAATCATTTAAGGCACAAAGTTGATCATATGATATTTGCAAGAGATTATATACCGCATCAGCCTTATTCTAACCAACCAAGCCAAGCCTATTCATTTGACAATCAGAAGCTTAAGGACATGGTTTTAGTCATACACAATTCCTTCCAAGTTCATATCTTAGTGCAATGATAAGCAATCTCAAAAGAATAAGTGTGATGCATGCATATTCTCTTGATCTTTTCTCAATTTTTTATTTGAAAACTCAACATGTGAGCTGATCACTTGATTAATTTTTTATGATTAAAAGCACTTGTGAGCACGCAACAAGTTCAAAACAGCAAGAAAGTTTGATCATGACCAGATTTAGTGTAAGTAATTATTCCAATTACTAGTCATGGCAAAAACTACAAAACGTATAACATGAGTAATGTAGTAAGAACTTTCAGCCTGTAAAAGGAATCACAAAGTCATATATGTATGAAATACTATGCTCATATTATTTTAGTTTCAGATTCACGCATAGACTTTCAAAGTTTCAAAAACTCCCCCTTAATTTAAGCCATGAGGATGCATAACCCCTATTTCACTACGAATGAAACAAAAACGAGTGAAATCCAAAGGTTTTGTAAAAATATCAGCCAATTGTTGTTCGGTATCGACATTGTGAAGCACAAAGTTTCCTTTTTCAACATTATCACAAAGAAAGTGATACCTAATGTCAATGTGCTTAGTTCTAGAGTGTTTCACGGGGTTTTTAGCAATACAAATTGCACTAGTGTTATCACAAAACAGTGGAACACTATTTAAATCAACCCCATAGTCCTTAAGTGTTTGAACAATCCAAAGAATTTGTGAGCAAGCGCTAGCCGCAGCTACATATTCAGATTCGGCCGTGGATTGTGCAACTGAACTTTGTTTTCTAGAGGACCAAGCAACAAGTGAATTACCAAGAAAATGACAAGCACCAGAAGTACTTTTCCTATCAATCCTACAACCCCCAAAATCAGCATCCGAAAAAGCTTTCAAAGAAACGGTTGAGGAAGAAGGAAGAAAAATGCCAAATTCTTGAGTTCAATGTAGGTACCTGAGAATCCTTTTGATGGCTTGGCGATGTGAAGCACGTGGAGAAGCTTGAAAACTTGCACAAAGACATACGCTGAATTGTATGTCCGGTCTTGACGCCGTGAGATACAAAAGTGATCCAATCATACTTCTGTATTCTTTTTTATCGACCGGGTCACCATCTTCGTCAAGTTCAAGTGTTGTTGCTGTTCCCGTTGGTGTCCGAAGAGGCTTGCATTTGTCCATGTTGAAGCGCTTAAGAAGGTCCTTTGTATACTTAGTTTGATACACAAAAGTTCCTTCTTTTGTTTGCTTGATTTGCAGCCCCAAAAAGTATGTGAGTTCTCCCATCATACTCATCTCAAATTCTGAACTCATCATAGCTGAAAACTTGGAAACGAGATCATGAGAAGCACAACCAAAGATAATATCATCCACATACACTTGAACAAATAATGAGTCATTGCCATGTTTAAGTACAAAAAGAGTTTTATCAACCTTGCCCATGGTAAACCCCTTTTGAAGTAAGAATGTTTTTAACCTATCATACCATGCTCTAGGGGCTTGTTTTAGACCGTACAAGGCTTTGGACAGTTTGTAAACATGATTAGGAAAATTTGGATTTTCAAAACCCAGTGGCTGCTTAACATAAACCTCCTTCTCTATGTAGCCATTAAGAAAAGCACTTTTAACATCCATTTGATATAACTTGAAACCTTTAGATGCAGCAAATGCTAATAAAATTCTTATAGCTTCTAATCTAGCAACAGGAGCAAATGTTTCATCAAAATCTAGACCTTCAATTTGAGTGAAACCTTGAGCAACCAACCTAGCTTTATTCCTAACCACAACCCCATCCTCACTTTGCTTATTTTTAAATACCCATTTAGTTCCAATTAATGTGTGACCTTGAGGTGGAGGTACAAGTTTCCAAACATTATTTCTTTCAAAATTTTCTAACTCTTCTTGCATGGCATTAATCCAAGATTCATTAGTGAGTGCGTGTGATATATCCTTGGGTTCAAAAGAAGCAACAAAAGCAGAATGAGCATGAGAGTTTGGATCGCAAAACCTGGACTGAGTGACTCGTTCATGCAAGCTTCCAATAATTTGTTGTGGAGGATGACTTTTGAGTACTCGGAGGGGAGTAGACACTTCACAAGCACCTTCTTCTTCATGTTCGGACCTTTGATTAGGAGAGCTTGTTGACTGAGGAAGGTCTGAACCAGCAGTAGTGACTGTTGGTGCTGGTTGTGGTGCAAAATCAGCAGCTTTATCGTTATTTACTTCCGAGTTTTCGGCAGCAGCACCACATCTTCATCTTCTTCAATAAAAATACTCCCCCCCTGCGGATATGGATCCGGACCTGCAATATCGGAGCTAGTACTTGGGCTAGCTTCATCAAAAGAAACCTCGCAAGTCTCCACAATTTTGTTAGTGTCAAGTAAAAGCACAAGGTAGCCTCTAGTATGAGATGGATAACCAAGAAACATGCCATCAACAGATCTAGCTTCAAATTTATCAAGATTACCATGTTTCTTAACAAAGCATTTGCAACCAAAAACCCTAAAGTGTGTAACACTAGGCCTATGTCCAAACCGGAGCTCATATGGGGTTTTTCCAAGCTTAGCACGCAAGAAAACACGATTTGAGATATAACAAGCGGTTGCAATTGCATCAGCAAAAAAATTCCTAGGAGTTTGATATTCATCAAGCATAGTCCTAGCCATCTCAACTAAGTCCTGTTCTTTCTTTCTACGACACCATTTTGTTGTGGTACATAGGGTGAAGAGTATTGATGATCTATTCCATTTTCAGCACAAAAGTGATCAAAGGATTGGTTTTTAAATTCAGTTCCGTTATCACTTCTAATTGCTTTTAATGATCCTGGGTGATCAATAGATAATCTAAGAAATAAAGTTCTAAAATGACTAAAAGCTTCATTCTTAGATGCCATAAAATAAACCCAAGAATATCTGGAATAATCATCAACAATCACAAGCACATACCATTTACCTCCGAAGGATTGAACACGTGCCGGACCTACTGTGTCAAGATGTAAAAGTTGTCCCGGTTCAGCTGTCATGGTCATTGTGAGAGGAGCATGTGAACCTGCAACAAACTTAGCATGTCTACAAGAAGAGCACACAATATCATTGTCCCTTTTAAGCTTCGGCAGCCCACGTATGCGATCGAGAGCACTAACACGAGTGGGATGATCAAAGCCTATGTGACCAAGTCTACGATGCCAAAAATATAAATCCTTTGTATCATTAGCAACTAGGCACCGATGCTTAGAAGTTGACAAAATCAAAATCAGCTTTAAAAACTCTTCCAAACCTAGACATGTTAAACAAAAGCTCACCTTTTGAATCTACAACCTTGCAGCAATTTTTAGCAAAGCTAACCTCTAGATTTTCATCTAGCAATTGTGAAACCGAAAGCAAGTTGTATTTCAAATTTTTAACAAGTGCCACATCTTTCAAAGTGTAGAGATTGTTTACACTAACCGAACCTTTAGCAATTATGGGAGTAGAAGAGTTATCGGCGAAAGTAACATTTTCTACACGTGACACAAAAGAGAGAGAGGAGAACCATTCTTTGTTACCGGTCATGTGGCGTGAGCAACCTGAATCCACAATCCAAATGTTCTCCTTCCTCAAACATGAAACCTACACAGCAGCACAATACGTCGATGACTCAATACTGGGGTTAGTTAAAAGACTTTTAGGAATCCAGTATTGAGTCACACGACATCCAGCAGGAATAACACGCGAAAGCTGAGAAGGTACAGCAGGTTTATGAGCCAAACATCGAAAAATTTTGTTCCCAACTACTGACTTAGAAGATGTGTTATATGTAGCACAAAAAACAGTAGGTTCGGGAGCAAGTTTTTGACTCATTACAGCAGGTTGCAAGCTCCGAACATTCGGTCTAGCAGATTTTGCTTGGTTGTTATGTGATCTAGCAAGTATTCTTTGTTTCTTATCGTGTTTAGCTAATCTATAACAAAAATCCATGACATGACCATCTCTACCACAGTAGGTACAATGAAAAATAACCTTATTATCATGTCTAGATGAGCAAGCAACACATTTATTAGAACCCGAATGGGACAGTACTCCTGCAGATTTGAAAATCACCTCTTTTCGTCTAGGAGCTGTTTGAATCAAACCGCTTCCTAATGACTTTACAACTTTAGGTGGGTGTGCCTTAGCATGAGCATGAGAATTAAAACCTAAACCAGTTTTATCATTACAAGACTTGGAAGAATTCAGCAGCAAGTTTAGGTTCTTATTTGCATTAGAAAACCGATCTAGTGTCCTATGCATGTCATCAAGTTTATTGGACAGATCAAAGCAGTTTTCACATGATGTTTTTCCTTTTAGTTTGCAATTTGAACAATATTTAACTTCATGCACACGTAAAGCATTGTTCAAAATAGAAATCTCATTCATAGCATCATTTAGTTTCTTATTCAGATCATCACATGAAGAACAATGCAAATCAATTGTAGAACAACAAGCATCTTTCAAATTTTTATCATTAAAAGCAGCAAGCTCTTTGTTCTTTTCAATTTCAAGTTCAAGTTTATCAAGTGTAGATGCCTGTGCACTTCTTAAAGAGGATAATTGTTCACAAATTAAATCACATGAGGAACAAGAATCATCACTAGGAATCAAAGTTTTTAAAAGATTAATTTCAGATTCTAGTGATTCAATTTTAACAGCATTGTTCCTAAGTTTTTTATCCTTTTTCTTTAATATAACAGTGGCACGAGAAATAGCATCACACATTTCTTCGCAAGTGGGACATACCTCTTCATCGTCACTGTTGTGTTCTGCCTCCTCGGAGCTTGAACTTGACTTGCTTGCCATGCAGCATATATTTGCCATAGCTTCTTCATCTTCATCACTACCGGTGTCCACATCACTTGAGCCGAAATCTTGAAGTGCAGAGATCATACTATGCACTATGTTGCGCATTGATAAATCTTTCTTCTTGTTATTCTTTGCAAACGATTTCTTCGGCCTTGTTTGCTTTTCTTCACGTGAAGTCTGACCTGAAAGGTTAGGGCACTCCGTACGAAAATGTCCTGTCTTACCACATTCAAAACATCGTTGATGTCCGGAGCTTCCTCTCCTTCTAGTTCTCACATTTTGCAATGCTTTTGAGAACCGAGTAGAGATGAGTGCAAGCTCCTCCTCTGGAAACTCTTCAATCTGTTCAAGGGTTAGAGAGGACAGCAAAGAGAGTGCACCACTAGATGATGATTGACTAGAACTAGACATGTCACGTTGCGAAACAAATGCAATAGACTTGTTGGGGTTTTTACGTGAGATGATGTCAATTTCATGAGTTTTCAATTTAGAATAAAGCACGTCTAAAGTAAGAGAACTCATGACAGTAGATTCACGAATAGATGTAACTTTCATCTCCCAAATTGACATATCTAATGCTCCTAACAATTATCTAGCATTTTCAGCATCTGAAAAGTTAACATTGACACTGCGCAAGTTGCTGAGAATTTTATTAAAGCGAGCAAAAAGGTCGTCAATTGACTCACCGGGTTGCATCTCAAAACGCATGTATTCTTTGTTGAACATATCTTTCCTTACCTCCTTGATCGTATTGGATCCTTCATGGTAGTCACAAAGAGCTTTCCAAACATCATATGCAGATCGGAGGTGTGCAACACGGTCGAATTCGCTTTGAGTCAATCCTTGGATGATCAAGTTGCGAGCCTTGTTGTTGTTGTCAACATCTCTCATGTTCGCAGCCGTAACTTGATCGTTGGGTGGTACATCGAAGTTCGGGTAGACCTTTTCCCATATGGCGAAGCCTTGCGCCTGTATGTAGGCCTCCATCCGCGCCTTCCAAACCTGAAAATCGATGCCATTGAACACACAAGGTTTTGCGGAGTACTTCTCCATGATGGTTAGTCTAAACACGTGCAAATCACAAAGATTAGAGCACCTTGGCTCTGATACCAATTGTAGGATCGAAGAGCACGTGAAAAGCTACCAGAGGGGGGTGAATGGTAGATTAAAACTTTTCGCAGCGGAAACAACAAAAACCCCTCAGCAAAAAATCAATCGGTTAAAGAAACCGTGTGTGCAAGTGTTTTCAAACGTGTTCAACCGTGAAAAATCAAGTAGAGAGATAGAGAATCAAGTCACGGATCTAATGCAACAAGAATCACTTGAAAACACGAAGTAAAACTTGAGATACGATCAAAACATTAAACGAAGATCAATCTGTTCTACCCGATATAAAACAGATCTGCAACGCTGCAAAGAAACGCGTGTATCTCAAAAACTACAGATCCGAAGCTCGTGAAAATTTCACAGATGATAGATAATTGAGTTGTGAAGACAAATAAAAAAGAATGACGTCAATCGGATCTGTAAAACTCGAGTTATGAACGAAACACCAAAGCAACGTCGGTCTGTCCAGAAACTCGGCGAGAAAGACTTGACGAAAAACAAGTCGGACGAACAAGTCACAAAAGTTCCTCGAAACTATGAACTTTATTCAATAGAAACACAAGAGGAACAGCCCAAAGTTCTCTACCCACGAGAGCTCTGGCCTCCCTTGCTTTTATAGCCAGCCCTCAGGCTAAACAATCCAATCTAGGACTCCTACTCCTAATTGGACTCGTATCCTAACTTACCATAACTGCTCAGTACTCTCCTATTCGCAGATAAAAGCAATCGTGAGACTTCCAAACACTTTAGGAACGTCCTAAACATTCATAAAACAACTCAACTTCGTGCCTAGCACGAAATCCTATCATAACCAACTCAAATCTTCCATATTTGAGCCATATCCGACTCAGCCTCAGCCTGAGTACGCAATCCAGCCGGTTGGACCTTTCCGACCGATTCTTTACGTCCACTTCTCTTCATCACGCCTTGGAACAATGTTGCCACATCCATGCACTCCTTGCACACGTGCAAACACCTTCAAATGACGTACACGCAACCTTCATATGCACTGCCCTTGATCCAAACATGCTGCGCGACCTCCCGATCAACTCAACCACAGCTCCTCCCGAACTTGGTTATTGGAACCTCATCTCCTCCCTGAGACTAGTCCAAGGATCCCGTCACCAGCCATGTCTTGAACTCAAGCAACACCTGCACATGAATAAACAACCAATTCTTCCGAGCACAAGTCCTCGACTTGACTCACGTTAGTTCGAAAACCACAACACCTTACATGAGCACGTCACATAAGCATGTTGCAAACCATATCAAATGATAACAGCCATAACCACCAAAACACACCAAAAACATAGCAAATTAATACTAAGCAAACCTTCCCATAAAGCAAGTTTGAAACATTGCGAGTTAAAAGCAAAAACAAGACGCTGCAGTTCTACGAGTTGAACTTCACGGGAGCTCCGTAAAAACAAGCTCCGGACCTCACAGAAACTCTCCGGACCTTGCAGGAGCTCTCCGGAACTTGCGTCGGACCTTGCCAACACTTGGCGGACCTAACAAAGAACTTGTCGGACCTTGCCACAGAAGAATTTTTTGGCAATATTCAAAACTTTGAATGTTAATGCTAACTTTTATCCTAATTGCCAATGTATTCAGCACACATAGGTCTCACACAGCCGGTATGCTACTAATCCACATCTTTCTGTAATCTGAAATGGACCGATGAATCAAGATGCCAACTTTCCCCTCACCCTGAATCTGTTCACGCCCTTCATTGGAGACACACGTAGATATATGTGATCCCCGACTTCAAACTCTAATGGGCGTCTTCTCCGGTCCGCATACTGTTTTCGTCGGGATTGGGCGGCTTTTAAGTTTGCTTGAATCAGCCGAACTTTTTCCTCCGCGTTGTTGACAAGATCAATCCCAAAGGTGACCCTTTCGCTACACTCACACCAATTCAGTGGTGTGCGGCATTTCCTCCCGTATAGCGCCTCGTAAGGCGCCATTTTGATGCTGGCTTGGTACCCATTGTTGTACGAGAACTCGGCCAACGGTAAGTGATCATCCCATTTCTTACCTTGGTTGATTGCGCAAGCTCGTAGCATGTCTTCTAAAATCTGATTTACCCGCTCGGTTTGTCCATCCGTCTGAGGGTGGTATGCTGAACTACGGATCAGCTTTGTCCCCAACGCAGCGTGTAGCTGCTCCAAAAAACGGAACACAAATAAAGTGCCCGATCCGATATGATGGTGCGGGGTACGCCGTACAAGCATAGGATCCGTGAGATGTACAATTCAGCATACTTCTTGGCGTTGTAGTTGGTGTTGACCGGGATGAAATGGGCAACTTTGGTGAGCCGGTGGACGATAACCCACACAGAATCATGTTTCTGAAAAGTGGTGGGTAAACCGACAATGAAGTCCATGCTCACATTTTCCCACTTCCAGGCAGGAACACTCCGTGGTTGTAGCAGTCCCGGTTTCCTCATGTGGTCTGCCTTCACCCTTCGACATAAGAGTTTACTAGTTTTGTTAACCACCCTTGTAGCCGGGAAAGTTGATGAGTCGGGTATAGTTGTTTTTAATTTTTGCTTCGCTGAGTCCACGGGATATGGGAAGCGAGATATAATGTGTCTAGCTACTGCACTCATATGAACAATGATAATAAGAACTTGATGTTGATAATAAACATGAATCGGGAGAGATCTAGGCAAGCTTGGTTCGCGGATGTGGTAGGATGAGATGGTGGTTTACTTGCCATAGATCTAAGAACCGGTTCATGCCAGCACATGCTAGGAAAACAGTGCCACCACAAGGCCAAATATGGATGCGGCTTAGCTGACTAATTAGGTAAGTTGCTAGATTGTTATGGACCGTGGAAGGCGCAGGGAATGGGAGTCGAGAGAGGACTGCCCTGGGAACTGCATGGCACAAGAGGGGGCCCGTAGGTTGGAGAATGGTGATTCGAGCCTGCTGGTGAAACCTGAGTGATTCCATACATATAGTAGCCCCTTTGTAAAGGCTATTTTGTGATCTCTTGAACATACACCGACGGTCGTGTACTGGTATAATGGAGGTTCTGCAGTCGTCGACGGGTGACGAAATCACAAACATGTGGTAAAGTTGTGCCACCTATTAAGAGTGTAAAACTATCATGACAGATGTGCTTACGGTCACAAGTGCCTGGCCAACTCACATGATTAGATGTGATGGTTATTGGTATGGTTATGGTTTGGTCTTTGGCATCGGTTTTGGGACTGTTGAGGTTTGTCAATGAGTTTGGTTTGGTGATACGAATATGAGATAGTTTTGGAGATATGAATATGAGATGGTTATGGATATTATGAATATGAGATGGTTATGGATATCATGACCACGAGAAAAAGTTGAGAAAGATTTATGGTGAGGTGAGACATGGAAAGTGGTGAAATATGAAGGAGGTATGTTGATGTTTTAATTGGATTTATGTGGGATTAAATTCACTTAAAGATAGTTGCTGTTTTATCATGGTTGTGAAACAAAATTTGCTTTCCGCAATGAGCCTTTTATTTTCTACCTTGTTGAAAGCTACTGTCATACTTTTCCCGCACTTGCTCAGTACGACATGTACTCACCCTTGCATTATCATACAAACATCAGCAACAGGAGAGGAGTGCTTCGAAGACCATGTGGAGTATTAGGCGTGCGATCTACCGTCAACTTGCCTGTGGGGATGGAGTTGAAGATGGAGCCGCTGCCGTGCTTAGTTTGCTTCCGCTATCGTTTATAGACTTCCGCTGCTAGAATAAGTTAAGAGACTTACGCTGCAAGAATGAGTTAGAGAATGATGTAATAAAGTACTTAAACCCTATTATTCGTGGTCATATTCTGAATTCAGTTTGTGGATTACATGTGTATGTGTGATGAACATCCTGGGCACACATATGCTTTAGCTGGGTTCCGTGTTTTACGGGACCGAGCGTTACAGATTGGTATCAGAGCCACGTTGACCGTAGGACACAAGCATAGGAAGAAGTGACAGATTTGCATTAGAGCCACGTTGACCGTAGGACGCAATCCTAGGTAGAATGCACAGATTGGCATCAAAACCACATTGACCGTAGGATGCCAGCATAGGCAGAATGGACACCCTAATACACATAGGAACATTTAAATCATAGTACCTTGAATAGGAGTGATGTGTTAAACTTCTGTGATGATTGCTTGTGTTTGTGTTCCTAGTGTGAAGATGTGGGACGTTTCAGCGTTGTCCATATCCACGCATAGTAGAGATATGTGAGATGCTTCGGCACTTGTTCACATCCTCGTATAGGCTAATATATTTAGTCCATCCACCTTGATGCATATAGTTGGGGGGTTCAATCTAAACTTCTAATTTCTATTCTACCCACCTCTCTCTCACAGGTGGTGAGAGAATACGCCGGCCCTCCAAGGAGGAACGTCTGTGGCAACCATGAACCACAAGATGATGACCACGTTGAAGTTCCTGAGAATGTTAACCCCGGGGTTGCTGCAAACAACCTTGGACGGTTGATGGCTATGCAGAACCAACTTATGCAAACCGTGATACGAACTTTGGGTCAGCTGCAAGCCAACAACAACAACAACCCTAACCCCGTTCCAGCACCAAAACCACCACCACCGCCACTACCGACGGCTCACAACAGACTAGGAGAGTTCATGAGGACTCGACTACCTACTTTTGCACAAGCTAATGATCCCATGGAGGCCAATGATTGGTTAAAATCCATGGAGAAGAAGTTTGCCATCGTTCAGTGCAATGATGAAGAGAAAGTTCTCTTTGCATCACACCAACTTATGGGAGCAGCCGCTGACTGGTGGGACGCTCTCTGCAATGCTCATGTCAACCAGGAGACTATTACTTGGACTGAGTTCAAGGAGAGTTTCCGCTCTCATTACGTTCCTGCCAGAGTCATGATGTTAAAAAGGCAAGAGTTTGAAGGTCTCCACCAAGGCCGGAAGAGCGTGAATGAGTACCTCAACAAGTTCACGCAGCTGTCAAAGTATGCCCCCGAGGATGTCAACTCGGATCAAACGAAGTAATACTTGTTCATGAGAGGGTTGAACAATGAGATCAAGTTCAACAGCTCAACAATGACTATGCAAACTTCCAGAAGCTAGTTGACAAAGCTATAGTGGTTGAGAGCAAGATCCGAGAGATCGAGCAAGAGGGCAAGAGAAAGATGCCATACCAGCCACAAGGGAGCAATGTACGTTCCTGTTTTATGCCCCCAGCTGCACTGCGGTATGGCTCATCCACTTCTACTTTTTTCCCTAATCAACCACCACAGCAATGTCCTGTTATGCAAGCACCTCGTGTGCCTTTTCCTCCTGCGCCCCGACCCAACATGGGTGCTTATGCTCCAAACCACCCTCGCCCCAACTTCCCTGCTGTCTTGGGCAACAAGACATGCTTTGCATGCGGAGAGATGGGACACTTTGCAAGTCAGTGCCCGAGGAAAGGCTCTAGACAGCCAAGCAACACGCCCAAGCAGAACCCACGGCCGAATGGAGGAGCTACGCAAGGCAACCGTGGGCAGAAGAACTATGCTCGTGGAAACGTGAATCATGTCTCCGCTGAGGAGGCGCAACAGGCTGAGGACGTCGTGATTGGTATGTTCCCTGCGAACTCCAACCCAGCCGTTGTTTTATTTGATTCCAAAGCATCGCATTCATATCATCCAAGTATGTTGGCAAGTATAATCTACCCAAATCACACATGAAATATACTATCTTAGTTAATTCTCCTAGTGGAGAGATGAGGACTAATATAGTATGTCCGAAAGTAAACCTTAAAATAAGGGGGGTAGACTTCCTTCCCAACCATATTGACTTGGATTCCCAAGGGCTTGACATAATACTTGGAATGAATTGGTTAAGCAAGCACAACGGAGTAATACAATGTGCTAAGAGGAGTGTGCAGTTGACAAACGAGCACGGTACTCGTATTGAGCTCGAGTCAGCCCAACCGGCAACCGAGAAGGCAACGTTGAACCACGTCGAAGAAGCAACATTGGAAAGCATTCCGGTGGTTCAATAATTTTCGGACATGTTCCCGGAAGAACTTCCCGGTATGCCACCTGACCGGGACATTGAGTTTGCCATTGATTTGGTACTCAGAACTGCACCTATAGCGAAAAGGCCATATAGGATGCCCGTTAATGAACTAGTGGAACTAAAGAAGCAAATTCAGGAGCGGCTAGAAATGGGTTTTATATGGCCAAGCTCGTCACCATGGGGAGCCCCCGTGCTCTTCGTAGACAAGAAGGATGGGACCCAAAGGATGTGCGTGGATTATAGGTCTCTCAATGAGGTGATGATCAAGAATAAATACCCGCTGCCACGTATAGAGGACCTGTTCGACCAAATGAAAGGTGCCCGAGTTTTCTCGAAGATTGATCTTCTGACACGACCCCACGGACTTGTCGAGCCAGGATCACGCTGAGGGGTGCTGCGTTGCACAGCACCGATTAACACACATCGAAGGTACAAAGCGGAAGCAAAACTTTATTACATAAACAGGTTTGTGAACATATTCACAACAAAATATGTTCAGTCTACACTCACGGGCGTAGATACGTATCGAGTTCATGTTCAGCCCGTGAACGTGTCCCCTCTAGCACGCACAGACACTAACACGGCGTCGTGCACGACTCCAACTTGACGGGGTTCCCCTCCTGGGGTTTCGTCTCCTCCTCGGGAGTCCCTTCCTCATAAAACCCTGCAAAAAGCTTCAAACACAAGCAGTGAGCACGAAGGTTCAGTAAGACTGACCCGTCTCTCCTAAACATGAAACTTCTACATGGAGGGTGATAGGTTACATGAGGCAAAATAAGTTGCAAGGACTCGCCTAATTAGTGGGATCTTACTTTCAAGGTTTTAACAGCACGTTGTGGAGAAACTTAAGCTAAGGCACATGAGAGAGCCGCAATCAAACAAGAAACGCATTTCTCTCATGTACTTTGCCCAAAAGTTAGCTCTAAACTACAACAAATCATTAAAAATCAAAGTCCATCTTTCAATCAGCAACATTTTAACATGTAACTAGCCTGTTCTTTCTACGTCACGGTACAGTGAACAAGTGGTACTCACTGACCGCGAGGGACGGCGATTATAATCGATTTACACCTGCAGGGTTACCCGAATAACCCATCACTTACGCCCGTACTCGATGTTGCCTACAGCAACCATCACGGACGTCGTACGCAACCACCTTTCGCCCGTCAGCCAAATATTGAACTGGTCCCATCGTCCCGAGCAAGAGGTCTCTGCACGCGCATCTCAGTGCCGCCAGCCGATTTACACCTCAAGCTCTCAACCTACCCTCTGAACGACGGGCAATGCCTCAATACCCAGCTACCCGAGTTACATCGGTTTCCCGGTTCCCATATAGATGGTAGGTCTTCGGTACTGTTCTAGCTTGTTCAACAGGCCCGCACACGGCTCGGTCCTCAATCAACACAAGCGGAGCTATAGCACACAGGCCCCAAAGTCCTGCTGCCCTTACTCTCCGCTCAGTCTCATTTTTCTTGCCATGTGTTTCATTTGCTACCTCTAACCGAGCAATGTGCCTCTAGCCTATTCTCGCGAGTAGTACCAACTACTCGACTTGTACCGAATCCTACACTATCCTAGCATTGCAGTAGCTAATCGGGGTTTTCAATCTTAATCCCAACCCATGGTTTTCTTTGCTATACAATTGGGTTTCAATCAAGACTCTGATGCAAGAAGTCATTGGTACTCAAAGAAAGTTCTCAAAACAGTAAAAATTTGTAAAAAGGTTAATGCAAACCGGAGCTTGCCTTACTGCTCTTGGTCATAGGCTAGCTGCTCTTCCGGAGTAACAAAGTCTAAGACTTCGGGTTCCTCCTCGACCTTAGCGACTACATGAGATAACAAGTATATGTATTAATTTAAATGCAATTGAATTGAAATTAAACTGTGAACGTTGTAAGTCCCATTAGAGACTTGGCCAAATTTTTACTGTGGCTTGGTTACAACCTTAACAGAGACTTGGCCAAATTTTAGTTGCAGCAAAGCCCATTTGAGCTCTCCACAAATAATTATGTACTTGAACTTAATTGGAGCTCTTAGGGTGTTCTAGGGATTTTCATGGAGCAAGCCATTACTTTCTGAAAACTGGATTTTCAGAGGGTTCTAATAGAGTTGGTCTCACTTAATTTGAAGGTTCCTAGCCTAAGATATGAGCTAAACAATTTCAGAGAAATTCTGAAAATGTTTCTGGACATTTTCTATTTTCTCTGGAACAGTTTCATTATTCACACCATTAGGTGGATCAAACGAGCTTCAATGGATCTGAAATTTTTATGGTAGTTCAGGGATATTTTGGTGAACATTCCAGCAAATTTCAGAATTTTCCTCCAAAGGGTTCTCTAGTTAAAATTCCAAACAGTTTAAAATTTTGGTGAATTAATTCTGGAGAAATAGGGATTTTCATGAAGTGAAACTTGATTTTCTGGAAAGTACTCAGAGAGCTGAATCCAACCAAATTTGGTTCACTCGATTTGGAGTTTCGTAGCCAAAGTTATGAGGGTTTGAAGTTTGAATGAAATCTGTAAATCGGAAAAGTTTAAATCTCTGCGCGTGGGACCCGGGGCTACGTGTTGGCTCCTCATCGGACGACACACGTGGCTACAGGGTATTTTGCGCGCAGCCGCACCCGATTCGTGCCACAACAGATCCTGGTTTTAAAATATCTTCCGCTGACAGCTGGGGTCCACCCCATTCGTCTTCCTCCCGACTCCTGCGTTCGGCCGCCGCGATTCCTCGCCGGAGAGCTCGCCGGCAGCCTCTGTGGTGCTCCAAACTTCATGATTCTGGCTGACCCTGCCTATGTCCACTCGGGGAACATGATTCTGAGCTCAGTTCGTCATGAAAACGGCAAGCACATGGTCGGCGACGAGCGGCGGCTTCGGAAAGACTTCGGCCGTGTCGGCCGACCTTCCTAGCTCTCTAACCGACCGAGCAAACGTCCGGAAAGCATCAGTGGTCCCTCAGGAACCTCGGCATGGGTTCGAAGCAGCTCGGGGGAGGTCCGAAGTAAGCTCCCACCGTGCGCCCGATGCTTCCCGCAGGGTTCGCCGTCGGCAAGCTTCGAAATACGCCGGGTACAGGGGTCCTCAGGCTAAGGGTTGTGAAGGCAACTTGTGTGCTACCAAGTCTTGTCTGTGTAGGAACGGATTGGTACCCTCTAACCTTTCCTAGAGCGTGAATTTGACAGAACCGCATCCGAAGGTCGGTCTGTACCAAGAAATGGGAAAACTGGAAATTCACCGCCGACGATCAAGCCCTCGGGCTGTGGCTCGGGGGTGAGCAGCACCGGTCACCAACGCGTCCAGGGACGCCTTAGCTTGGGCGTGACAACCTCCCGGTTTGGCTGTCCACGGGAGCCCGAAGTGTGGCGGGTTTAGGTCACTGAACGGAACTCTCGGTATAGCCGAGATCACCCGAGTTCAGCCGATTTCTAGTGATGGGGAAGAAGAGGGAAGGTTCCTAGTACCTTGTCATAGTTTTGGAGGGCTCGGGGAGGCTGTGATCGTGGTTCTCCGATCGGTCCCGAGTGGCGGAGGGAAGAATTCTGGTGCTGTGTTCTTGCGAGGGGACAAACGGCGAGGGCTTCGGCCGAGGCGTGGAGCGCCTTAAGAAGGGCTCGGAACCGATATGCGCCCGCGTATGTCCAAGCTGCTGGTGGTGCGGCGGCCTCCCCTCGGTGGCGATCTCTGCTGAAGCCCGAAGACCCGAGTGAGAAAGTCTTCAGTTGGTTGAACCTCTTGAGTGGCTGACAGGTGGGTCCCACTCCCAATTTAACCTCTGAACTTAACTCCCTATTACTGTTGTAAACAGTAAGCCCTAAAATGCCCATGGTGATTTGAGTTATTGACCCCTGAGCCATTTGAATTGGTTAGAATTCAAATTGGGTTTGGTCTGACTAAATTTCAGCACATGTTCAATTTGAAATTCAAATAAAGTTTGAATTTGCTACATTTAGCTCATGTCATGATCAACTCCAAATGGAGTGAAAGTTGGTGTGTGAGCTCACAAAAATGTGCTGAGTAAGAATATGCCTCCCACTTTTGAATTCATGGGATAAAAACAGTTTGAATTTGAATTTGAGTTCAAACCACCCTCTTTCTAGCTATACCCAAAAGGACCTCAAAAAGGTTTTGAATTTGGGTCAAACTTGGCATGGACATTCCTAGCAAGGTGTAGGAGTTTTCCAAATGTCCAGCCCCTATATGATGTATGTGGGAAATACCACTTTTGCATTTTGTGAGTTTGTTCTCTAATGATCATGTTGATAATGGTTACTTGCTCTTCAAATGTGTTCATCAACTTTCTTCAAATGAGGTGTGTGTGTGTGGTGATGAACACTTTGAATGTGTCAAAAACTGAGGCCTTTACATTCCTCTCCCCTTAAAAGAATCTCGTCCCGAGATTATAAGGTGAAAAATGAGAGGGAGAATGGTGGAAAGATTACCGTATATGCGACGTGAAAAAGTCGGGGTAGTTAGCGCGAAGAAATCCTTCGCTCTCCCATGTCACTTCGTCCATGGAGTGATTACTCCACAGAACTTTGTAGAACCACAATGTACGGTTGCGGGTGGTTCAGGCCTTTTCATCTACAATCAGAACCGGTTCCTCTCGATACGCGAGATCCAGTTTCAGTTCTTCAATGTCCTCCAGATGAACGGTAGTAGATAGCTTGAGACACTTCCTCAGCTGGGAAATGTGAAAGACGTCGTGCACACCGGAAAGTTCTTCTGGTAATTAAAATCGGTATGCTACTGATCCTCATCTTTCGGTAATCTGAAATGGACCGATGAATCGGGGTGCCAACTTTCCTCTCACCCCGAATCTGTTAACACCCTTCATTCGAGACACACGCAGGTAGACGTGATCCCCGACCTCAAATTGTAACGGGCGTATTCTCCGGTCCGCATACTGTTTCTGTCGGGATTGAGCGGCTTTTAGGTTCGCTTGAATCAGCCGAACCTTTTCCTCCGCGTTGTTGACAAGATCAATCCCGAAGGTGACCCTTTCGCTAGACTCACACCAATTCAATGGTGTGCGGCATTTTCTCCCGTATAGCACCTCGTAAGGCGCCATCTTGATGCTGGCTTGGTACCCATTGTTGTACGAGAACTCGGCTAACGGCAAGTGATCATCCCAATTCTTGCCGTGGTTGATAGCGCAAGCTCGTAGCATGTCCTCCACAATTTGGTTTACCCGCTCGGTTTGCCCGCCCGTCTGCGGGTGGTATTCTGAACTACGGATTAGCTTCGTCCCCAACGCCGCGTGTAGCTGCTCCCAAAATGGGACACAAATAAAGTGCCCCGATCCAATATGATGGAACGAGGTAAGCCGTACAAGCATAGGACCCGCGAGATGTACAGTTCAGCGTACTTCTTGGCGTTGTAGTTGGTGTTGACCGGGATGAAATGGGCAACTTTGGTAAGCCGGTCGACGATTACCCACACAGAATCACGTTTCTGAAAAGTGGTGGGTAAACCGACGATGAAGTCCATGCTCACATCTTCCGACTTCCAGGCAGGAATGCCCAGTGGTTGTAGCAGTCCCGGTTTCTGCATATGATCTGCCTTCACACTTCGACTTGTATCACACTCGAACACATACTTGGCGATCTCCCGCTTCATCCGTGTCCACCAAAACTTGCTTCTGAGTTCTTGATACATTTTGTTGCTGCCGGGGTGAATAAAAAACTTTGATAAGTGAGCCTCATCAAAGATTTTCTTCCATAATTCCGGGTTACGGGGTACGACGATCCGGTCCTTGAACCATAGGACGCCGCCTTCGTCCTTCCGGAAACATTTCAGCTCCCCACTGTCTATACATCTCCACAAATGTGACATACCCTTGTCATGTTTCTGAGCTGCCGCTATCTCTTCACGGATGGTGGGGATCAAAGCTAAGTTGTAGAGAGCTCCATGTGGAATCACATGCAGTGGTGGTTCGCTCTCTTCCAACGGTGTGATGGTCAGATTGTTGACGTGTGACTTGCGGCTCAGCGCATCCGCCACTACGTTTGCCTTGCCGGGGTGATAATGGATCTCTATTTCATAATCCTTTATCAATTCTAACCATCTTAGCTGCCTCATGTTCAGCTCCTTCTGAGTGAATATGTACTTAGTCTCTTGTGTTCGCTATATAAATGTACGAGGTTACCTAGTGGGTAGTGCCTCCACGTTTTAAGTGCAAGTACCAACGCAGCGAGCACCAAGTCGTGAGTTGGATAATTCTGCTCATGGTTTCTAAGCTGCCGTGACCCATACGCGACCACTCTTCGGTCTTGCATCAGCACACATCCGAGCCCGATGCCGGATGCATCGCAGTACACATCGAACAGTTTTGTTGTGTCTGGCTGCACCAAAACCGGTGCTGATGTTAAGTGCTTGACTAAAGCCTTGAATCCTTCTTCACATGCGGGACTCCAAACATATTTGGTAGACATCTTCAGCAGCTCCGTCATAGGCTTGGCAATCTTCGAGAAGTTTGGAATGAACCTCCGATAATACCCCGCGAGTCCGAGGAAACTCCGTACCTCATGAACAGTTCTCGGGGATTTCCAATTCAGCACTTTGTGATCTTGCTCGGGTCTACAGCGATGCCCTCCGCTGAGATGATAGGCCCGAGAAAAGGCACTTGCGATATCCAGAATTCGCACTTGCTGAATTTCGCGTATAGCTTGTGATCCCGCAGCCGTTGCAAGACTACACGCAGATGCTTCTTGTGATCTTCCTCCGACTTGGAATATACCAGTATGTCGTCGATGAAGACCACGACAAAATTGTCCAGCTCCGGCATGAATACCGAGTTCATTAGATACATGATGTGAGATGGAGCGTTGGTGAGGCCGAAGGACATGACCAGGTACTCATAATGTCCGTACCTCGTCGAGAAAGCTGTCTTTGGAATATCCTCAGCACGTATCTTAATCTGATGGTACCCGAATCTTAAGTCCATCATGGAAAAGATCTTTGCTTCGACCAACTGATCAAACAACATGTCGATCCGTGGCAACGGGTACTTGTTTTTGATGGTCACAGCGTTTAGTGGACGATAGTCCATGCAAAGCCGCAACGTCTCATCCTTCTTCTTTACAAATAATGCCGAACATCCCCATGGCGAGGAGCTCGGCCTAATAAAACCCTTCCCCAGGAGGTCCGTCAGCTGAGTTTTCAGTTCAGCCAACTCCTTGGGCGCCATCTTGTACGGCCTTCAGGATATTGGCATGGTTCCCGGTGCAAGTTCAATCTTGAACTCCACCTCTCTGTCGGGCGGCATCCCTGGTAAATCATCCAGGAACACATCGGGGAACTCTCGGACCACTGGAATATCTTCCAATCTGATAGCTGTGGATTGATAGACACTTTGAAGTTTTATTTCTGGACTGTCCAGAAATAAAGAGTGAGATCCGTGCACTTCTGAGTTCAAGTGCACGATTCTAAGGACGGTGTCTTAAACAGCCCCGTGGCGGGTTAACCATGACATCCCTAAGATGACATCGACCTTTTGCCCCTCTAAAATTATGAGAGACGTAGGGTACACTCTACCCGCTAAGCATAATGGTTCTTTGGAAACCATTACGCTTGCTGAAATCTTCCCACCCGGTGAACAAAACAAATATGGACTATCGGTGGGTAGTATTGGCAAGCTGTGTTTAGCAATGAAAGCTTGGCTAATAAAATTGTGCGTGGCGCCTGAATCAAACAACACTATGTCGGGATGCTGGTGGAGTTGGAACATACCCGTAGGATTGGCTCACCCTCCGGCACGTCCTCTATGGCAAGTTGGTGGACGTTGCCGGGCCTAGGGTTTGCCCGGCGCGCATTAGTAGGGTTCCGGAGCTGATTCCTCCCCGGAAGTTGTAGTGCAACTCTGCCGCCTTGTCTCTCCGGACAACTGCTGGCGAAGTGTCCTGGACGACCACATTCGTAGCATTTGGCCGCTGCTTGTCCAGTGCTTGGAGGATGAAAGCCCGGCATGCGCTGCTGAGGTGCATACGCACGGGGCATCGCCCGCTGCTGTTGTTGCTGTGGAGGTGGTGCTGGCAGTGCCGGCCTGAACGCCGGTGGGGAATAGGGCCGACTGCGGAATGGCATCGACCTCTGTGTTGTCTGCCAGTGTGGACCTGATGGTGGGCGATTCACCATTCGAAATTTCTGAGAAGGACCGCCTCCTTCTCCGCTGCTTTGCGGTGTGCTTCGCTTTCTTTCTGCTCCCGTTAACTGCTTGCCGGAGTCCTCCTGAACAATCGCAGCATCAATTATGTCGTTGAGGCTGCCGTGATTGAACATCACCAATTTGTCCTTCAGGAGCGGATTAAGTCCCTGGTAGAAGTGGTCCCGCCGCTTCTCATCAGTATCAGCGTGATACGACGCGTAGAGCGCGAGATCGTTGAACGCCCTGGAGTATTCCAGCGCGTTCCGGCTCCCTTGCTGCAGGTGTAGAAACTCCTGCGTCTTCCTCTTCATGAGACCCGGCGGTATATGACAGGCCCTGAAGGCCGTCCGGAACTCCGCCCAGGTCATAACTCGGTCGGTGGGCTGTGAAGCACAGTAGTTCGCCCACCATGCGCTCGTGGACCCTTGGAGCTGTTCGACCGCGAACTGAGTCTTGCGCTGATCACTCACTTGGAGCAGCCCGAACTTCACTTCCATCGTGTGGAGCCAGTTGTCCGCATCAAGGGGTTCATCCGCCCTTGAGAATACCGGGGGATGAGTCGCTAGGAAGTCGGAGTAGGAGCTCTGTTGACACTCCTCACGATCTTGACGTCTCTCTGGTCGAGACGTATTTACAATAAGGGTCTGCAGCAACTCCGTGTGCTGCTGATGAGAACCCGCCATTGCCGCAACGATGTCGGCCAATGTAACCGTTGGCGGTGGCGGTGTTTGTTATTGCTGTTGCTGTCCCGAGGAGTCCTCGGGAGGTTGTTGGGAGGTTTCTCCCCCCTGACTGGAACCCCCAACGTCCGGGTTGGCACGAGTACGAGTCATTCTGAAATTAAAAACAGCAGCGATCAGCACATGTCATACTTAAAATTCCATATGAAACAGTAGGTATTGGAAGTGATGCATGAATAATTTGCACAGCGTTCACATCTATTGATAAAGCATAAACTTTATACAAGATACATTATTCTCGGGTCTCCGAGAAGTCGTGTTCATGTCGTCACTACCTATACATACGCTACTGCCTACACGACATGTCACTGGTTACAAAAGTTTGGGTTACACTTCTCTGATTGCCCGACTTGGCAACGGTAACATCCTACTCGGAGTAGAACTCGACCTCCTGTGGGCCGTCCTCCTCCAGTACCTCTGCTGGTGGCTCCGGATCTACAACCTCCTCTCCCATCTCCGGTTCTCCCATTGCTGGAAGACCCAAGACCACCGGTATGCCCAATACCGGAGTTACGAGATCCTGCAATGCGTGGACCTCGTCCATCGCCTGGTTGTAGTCTTCTTCCCAGCCTTGCCCTTCCTCAATAGCATCATCTCGCTCTAGAGTAAGGTCCTCGTTCTGCTGGGTAGAGTCTGCACAAGTTCTTGCAACACAACAATGTCGACACGGCTCTTCTTCTTCGCCTTCTTCAGACAATGCAACTGATTATGCTGTTCGTTCAGTCGCTTGATCGTCGGAAGGAGCACATTGCGGAGTGCGCTGTGA
Organism: Neostapfia colusana; assembly: GCA_030760725.1. Classification (NCBI taxonomy): domain Eukaryota; kingdom Viridiplantae; phylum Streptophyta; class Magnoliopsida; order Poales; family Poaceae; genus Neostapfia; species Neostapfia colusana. Next base: position 29,183,813 of record JASWHV010000011.1, read on the forward strand.
GCACTCTCGAAATGGTCTCCACGGCTTGTGCTCTCTTTGAGTTTTGCGGTGAGATGCTCCGTATGAACAGCTTGGCTATCCATCACGGCATTTCCCGCCCTCATCTGGAGGCCGAGGTTCGCCTCTGCAGGGTTGTACCTTGGGCAACCAGGATCTGTTGCCTCCATGTACCTCCCTTCCCACACATGATGAGCCCGTCCCTCCACCGGAACGAGCGCGTATGGAGTGCCCTCCATAGCTCTCACGTGTAGTTGGCAGAAACGCGACATGGCGTCGCGGGCTGCCACTTGCCACATTACCTCTGGTTGTCTACCTCTCACTGTGACGGTGAACGGCGCCCAACCGGGTGGCGTAGGTCCTGCCGGAACCTCGACATGGAATGTCCACGTCTTGTTCCCCTCCTCGCCTTCTTCCTTGGCAAAGTACTGCAGCATCTGGTTGTATCCGAAATATTGAAGCATCTTCCTCAATGATTCCAGATAGCCGCTGTAACACCCCAAAACCTGTTAAGAGGGGAATTTAAAAATTTTTGGACATACTGCATGTGGTGCAGAAATTCAAATTCAAATTGGAATTCAAATTCAACTCAAAACGGAAAAGAAAAAGAAAAAAGAAAAAGAAAAAAACAAAACCCCCAGCCAGTGGGCCGAAACCCACCAGCCGGCCCACCCGCCCCCGCGCCAGCCCGCAGCCGCGCACTCCCCTCTCTCTCTCACTGACACGCGGGACCCACGTGTCATCCCATACCTCCCGCTGGCGCCAACAGCCGGACTCCTCCGCGCGCGCCTGATCGAAACCGACTCCAGAAATCCGCGTCCCTAGCCCGACTCCCGGTCCCGGAAAGACTCCAGCTCGATCCAAACAAACACGCAGCCCTCCCTCGTCTATAAAAACGCCGGCATCGCCCTGTTTCCCCCCCCACGATCGGCTGTTTTTCCTCCCTGCGAGAACCGAAGCTCCGATCACCGTTTTCTCTCGATCTCTACTCGGATTTTCCGATCTAACGCGCCGATCGTGTTCCACCGCCTCTGGGGAATCACGCAGGTGCAGAAGACTCGGTGGTTTGCGCTCTAGGCACAGCTCCGACGAGCACCGCAGCGATTCCATCTCGGACCTCGTCGCCGACCGCCTTCCAGGACCTCCGAGCTCAACAAAAAACCCCGAGGTGAGATCCCCGACCTCCCCTTTACCAATCTATGCCATGAAATCCCAGTTTTAGGAAGAATAGACAAAGATCCGAAGTTTTTCGGCGAGATCACCGCCTCCCGCCGCCGGGCAGCCCCGCCCGCGCACGGTCAGAGCGACGTGGCCACTTATGCGCCGTCTATTTTAAATCGCACGGTAGAATTAAAACCCGCGCGTACCGGTTCGATGATCTAATCTGAGCCGTCCACTTTAAATCGGACGGTCCACATCAGCCCCGCATTATAAAGGCCAGGATTCTTACGCGCTACCGCCTGGGGATCTCGGAAAACACGAGCTAGCCCCGGAAACTTCTGATCTAGCCCCTGGAACTTCAGAAATTCATGTAAATTCATTTAAAAATCAGTTTTAGCCCCCTGACTTAATAAAAATTACAAAAACCCCTCTGTTATGTGTAGTTAGACCCCTGGAAATTTATGAAATAATATAATAGACCCTGTAGTAGGGTGAGTTTACCTTTTTAACCCTATATGATATTAAATTTAGGAATTTGAATATGTGATTAGGATTTAAAATTTAAAAGGTGAGGCAAACACATTGTAAATTCAAATTTAAACTCTCCTAGCACTTGGAAAACTTTAGAATGAGTTAAAAATAGATCTTAAGCTGAAATGAATCTGTCTAGTTGACTGTTCATATTTATTAGTTATAGAAACATATTTTAGGCTAGGAAATAATTCTGAAAATTGGTAAAAAAAATTTAAGTTAGTTCACATCAGAGGAGAAGTTCCAAAATATATTATTTAATATTTTAGATCAGAACCTATTCTGTTTAGATTATATGCCCTACTATTTAATATTAAAACTCACTTCTAGGCATAGAAAATAAATCTGGAAACTATAGGAAAATAGGAATGCATAACCAGAAAATGATAAATGAAGTCTTCAAATCCAAAGACTTCAGTTTAGGATTTGGTAGAAGATCTGAAAACCCATTTGGGAGTAGGAAATTACCTTCCATGCAAACCTTGTAGCTAAAGAGTGTATTAAAGAATTTGTTTAAATCGGAAATTCATATACAGTGTGCAAACAGAAATCTGAATACAAAAGTTAGAAATATTATACATATGTTTAAAAGTGCATGTAGTCTAAAAATCAACACATCTAGAGTAACCACAACACTTAGAAATGTGAATGCTTATCATATGCATGTATGTGTGGAGTGAAAGTGTGAACTATGTCTTATGGATTGTTGTTTTCTTTTGCTATGTGTGTTGGCATGAGTAGAACCTGCCCCAGAGCCAGTTCTTCCCTTCCAAGATCAAGACTTTCCATTCCCAGAGCAGCAGAAAGAAGGCAAGTATCCTTGACTACTTTGATCCTATACTAGGATGTGTAGATAGAATTATTTGCATTGTCAATTGAAATATGGAACCCATGCTAGGAAGTTTCCCTAGAATTGCATTACCTTGTTTCCTTGTAGCTTGGGTTGGGATTTATTTTATCATGTCAATCATTCATATTACTTATGCTTAGCCATGCTTAGAATGGGATAAGTGGGATATGAGATCATCAATTTATTTACCTTACTCTTGAATGAGATATTATGAGTTATGTAGAGGTAGGGATTGAGGCAAGTTTGAAGATTTGGTTGGTGCTGGGTGCACGAGACTCGGGTTTGTGTTTAGTACTTGCCTGGATCCTAAGGACCGGTTCATGGAACATGTAACCTGGCTTTACCGTGCCAACCACATGCTGAGATGGGGCAGGTTGGCCAATTAATTAGGTGTATCCCCGGCGTAGTATGGGTGTGCTGGATGGTGCGGGGAATAGGTGTCAGCTGGACTACCATATGAACCGCAAGGCTCAAGAGGGGGCCACTGCAGCGGGGTTGGAGCCTCTTGTATGCTGTTAGGGGTGAAACCTCAGTGGGCCCACGCTCGTCAGGAATCCCTTTGTAAAGGCTTCGTAGTGATCTCCTGGCTACACACCTAGGAAGTGTGAATGTGGTTCGTAGCCACTGGCATAATGGAGGTTATTTTAGTCCACCCGGCAACGGGGGATGAAATCACTACATGTGGGTACAGTGGTGCAAACTCTGCAGAGTCAAAACTGTCATGACAGCCGTGCTCACGGTCAAGAGCGGCTTGGACTTATTCATGATTAGAGGATGATGACTTTGGAAGTTGTGGATGTTAAGCGGGGAGCTTAACATTGGAAATGATGTTATGGTTATTTGATTATGATGAAGGGTTGGGAGATTGGGACCATTTCACCTATGTAGTAATGTAGGTGCTTAATAAGCTAAGGTGATATGTATTAATTGCGTACTGCTTTAACCATGAGTTCAACCTCTCATTGCTCTAGCCATGCATGACATAATATTTCCCACACTTGCTGAGTACCAACGGTACTCAACCTTGCATATTTATTGGTTTAAATTGCTGCTCAGGTCAAGGGGATGAGGTGGTGTTTAATGATCAAGACTTCGGACCCGAAGAAGGATTCTAGGTTCATGGAGTCCCCCGGGCAACGCCTGTGACAGAGCCCACAAGAATAATATTCCGCTGCTATATTATGTTATGAACTTATTATCGTCCATCGAGACATGTGCTATGTAAGACTTATTTATATTCGACACCTGGCTTGTAATAAATGATGCTTCACCATTTGTCATCACATGTATGAGAAAATGATCCTGGCATACATGTGATATTCACGCGGTTGTTCTTCGGAGAAACCGGATGTGACAGAAGTGGTATCAGAGCCAAGGTTGCCCGTAGGAACGTGGACCTAGGTAGAAATGGACGTAGTTAAGGACCCTATTTTCTTAAAAACTATTTTACAAAGGTGTGGGTTGATAAGTGTTATTTAATGGGCCACTTTATTCATCTTACCCCAACTTTTATTCAAAATAAGACTTTTGTTTAAAAATCTTATTGAACTTAATTTTAAATGCTTTATGTTTTAGATGGTTCGCATGATTCGCACCGCTCGCAAGTCCACCGGAGGGAGAGTTTCCGTAGTTGCCCTTGCCCTGAGGGAGGAGAACCGTCCGGTGACGTACCTCTCCTACGGATTGACAGTAGGAGGCTTGTTGCGCCGTCTTCGACGCATGCTCCAAGCCGCCGGCAATACGGGCAAGCTAATCATACACTACAGCTCCACCCGGACCATCCGTGAGAAGCGGGAAGAATGGAGTTCAGAAATGAGGATTATCCATGAAAATCAGCTGCTTAAGATCCACCGCTCTCCAGCTTGTCGAGCAACACAGGTCGATGCGGAGAAGGATGTCACCTGGGAGGCCATCACCTGCCAGAGTCACATCTACCGTCGCCACCTGGACAGGACTGACTACATGTATGTCCTCCAGCGTGAGAGTGGTACAACGGAGTACAAGTACCCGCCAGTGCAGCAGGGGACTTCCCATGAGCACATGGACTTGTGCTTGGAGGATGCTGCTATGCTCAGCACTCGACTGCAAGAGTGTCAACAGGAGCTTCAGGATGTACGTGATACCCTGAAGGAGACTGAGGCGTTGCTTCGAGCCAGCTTGAGGGCGAGAGAAAGAGGAGATGGGAATGAACTATGTGTCACCGTGAATGACACATGGACTCCTGACTCCTCAGATCGCCAGGCGAGTAGGCGTCGCCACACTTCTCCACAAGCAGCCTCCCCACCCAAAGCGGAGTCAGAGGGCAGCCGCAATAATGAGGAAGATCCCGAGGAGCCAGCTCAGTGATACGAGTCGTGTAGAGTCCTTCCCCATAGTTCAGCAGGTTATCGAGTAGGTGAGTCAATACCTTAGTTAATGGTGTGTTAATGTGTGGTGTGTGACGTGAGTTGTGGAAGCCATGGGAAATTGTCCACAACCTCGTCTTCAGGTTGCTTTGCTTTGATGTGTGAACCCCTATGAAATTAAAAGTGCATTTATTTTTGTGTGAGACATGAACCCTCAGAAAATATAAATACAACAAGGTCTCAAAATTTTAAAGTTTAAACAAGTAAAATTTATAAGTTAATACGTAATGCTTTAAATTGACATTTGGTTGATCATGATAGATGACCGGAAGAGGAAAGGGTCGTGGTGCCAACCCCGCCAACAACAACGATGAGGCCGGCAACCCTCATCTTTCTGGAGGACAAGACAGGGGTTGTCGCCGTGAAGGAGTTGATCCCATCCACCAAATGCTTGAAAATCAGAATCATCTCATCCAGAGCCTAACTCAAGTGGTGGCCAACTTACACCAAGCTCCACCCCCACAAGCTGCACCACGCCAACCAAGGTTGAGTCAGTTTCTAGGGACTCAACCTCCAAAGTTTGCAAGTGCTGCTGAACCTCTGGAGGCAGATGACTGGCTAAAGACCATTGAGAGCAAGATGAGGATCATACAATGCCAAGGGTATGAGAGGGTTCTGTTTGCCTCTCACCAATTGCATGGACCTGCTGCTGATTGGTGGACCGCTTACGTGGCCGCCCATCATGACCCTGAGAATATCACTTGGGAAGAGTTCAAGCGTAGCTTCCACAACCATTACATACCAAGGGGTGAACTCAAAAATAAGAGAAAGGAGTTCATGGGGCTGCAGCAAGGAAACATGACTGAGGGAATATCTCACTAAATTCACCCAACTATCCTGTTATGCCCCACGAGACATAGATACTGATGAGCAAAACAGGACTGCTTTGTGGAAGGACTTACAGCGGAAATGCAGTGTGCAATGTCCTCCAACGTGTATGAAAGCTTCCAGAAGATGGTGGACGGAGCATTTGTTGTGGAATGGAAGCTGAAGGCCTTGGAAAATGAAAACAAGAGGAAGGCGGGATGGTCACACCAAGCCTCGGGTAGCAACACCCGCCCACGTCTGATGCAGCAACCCGCAGGGCAGACGAGCCGTGCTGCGGTACCCTACTCCGCGCCAAGAGGGTACAACCCGAATTTCAGGCCTCCGTCAGCTCCAACACAGCCACAACGTCAGTTCGTACAGCAGCCTCGCCCCGCATATTGTCACACCCAATTTTTCCAAAGAAACAACCAAGTGAATATCACATGTATGCCAGGATCATTTTCTCATACATGTGATGACAAATAGTGAAGCATCATTTATTACAAGCCAGGTGTTAAATATAAATAAGTCTTACATCGCAAAAGTCTCGATGGACAATAATAAGTTCATCACAAGTAAATAAACTAGCAGCGGAATATTATTCTTGAAGGCTCCATCACAGGCGTTGCCCGGGGGTCTCCATGAACCTAGAAACCTTCTTCGGGTCCAAAGTCTTGGTCATTATACACCACCTCATTATCTTGACCTGAGCAGCAATATAAACCAACAAAATATGCAAGGTTGAGTACCGATGGTACTCAGCAAGTGTGGGAAAATTATATCATGCATGGCTAGAACAAGGAGATGTTGAACTCATGGTTAAAGCACTACGCAATTAATACCTATCACCTTAGCTTATTAAGCACCTACATTACTACACAAGTGAAATGGTCCAAATCTCCCATCCCATCATCATAATCCAATAACCATAACATCATTTCCAATGTTAAGCTCCCCGCTTAACATCCACAACTTCCAAAACCATCACTCCTCTAATCATGAATAAGTCCAAGCCGCTCTTGACCGTGAGCACGGCTGTCATGACAGTTTTGACTCTGCAGAGTTTGTACCACTGTACCCACATGTAGTGATTTCATCCCCCGTTGCCGGGTGGACTAAAAGAACCTCCATTATGACAGTGGCTACGAACCACATTCACACTTCCCAGGTGTGTAGCCAGGAGATCACTACGAAGCATTTACAAATGGATTCCCGACGAGCGTGGGCCCACTGAGGTTTGACCCCTAACAGCATGCAAGAGGCTCCAACCCCGCTGTAGTGGCCCCCTCTTGAGCCTTGTGGTTCATATGGTAGTCCAGCTGACACCTACTGCCCGCACCATCCAACACACCCATACTACGCCGGGGATACACCTAATTAATTGGCCAAGCTGCCCCATCTCAGCATGTGGTTGGCACTGTAAAGCCAGGTTACATGCTCCATGAACCGGTCCTTAGGATCCAGGCAAGTACTAAACACAAACCCGAGTCTCGTGCACCCAGCACACAACCAAAACATCCAACTTGCCTTGATCCCTACCTCTACATAACTCACAATATCTCATTCAAGAGTATGGTAAAATAAACTGATGATCTCATATCCCAAATATCCCATTCTAAGCATGGCTAAGCATATGCATAATAATAAATGACATGATAAAATAAATCCCAACCCAAGCTACAAGGAAACAAGGTGATGCAATTCTAGGGAAACTTCCTAGCATGGGTTTCATATTTAACTTGACAATGCAAATAATTCTATCTACACATCCTAGCATAGGATCAAAGTGGTCAAGGACACTTGCCTCCTTCTTGCTGCTCTTGAAATGGGTAGTCCTGGTCTTGGAAAGGAACAACTTGCTCTTGAGCAGGTTCTACATCATACCATCACACATAGCAAAAGAAAAACAACAATCATAAGACATAGTTCACACTTCTACTTCATACAAACCACACATTCACATTTATGAAAGTCCTTCACCATTATATGTGTTGTGGTTACTTTATGTGTGTTGAGTTGTGGCTTGCATGCACTTTTAATCATGTGTACATTATTCCTACTTTTGTGTTCACATTTACACTTACCTACTATTTATATATGAGTTTCCAATTTAAATAAATTCCTTATATTCAACTACTACACCTTTTCACTACCAAGTATGTATGAAAACTATTTTTCTTCTCCATATGTGCCTTTAGAATTGTTACCAACCTTAAACTGAATTCTTTGGTTTTTAGAAACTCCATTTATCATTTACTAGTTGCTATATTTTCAGATTTATTTTCCTCTACATAAATGTGTTCTTTATTATGAAATTAGTAATATAAATCATCTAAACCGAATAGGTTCTGGTCCTAAATAATTTTAATAACATATTTTGACCTTTGCCTCTGATGTAAACTATTTCACAATTATTTTCCCTATTTTCTAAAACTATTCATTACTTAAAAATGTGTCCCTAAATGTGAATAATAAATTAAACAGATTCAATTCAGCCCAAAATAAGTTTTTATCTCACTCCAAAGTTTTCTACATACTGAGAAAGTTTTTAATTTAATTATGACAATATGTTTGTCCCACTTTTTAATTTTTAAACACTAGCCACATATTCAATTTCCTAATTTAAATACTAAACAGGGCTAATAATGTAAACTCACCCCATTACAGGGTCTATAATATTATTTTCAGAATTTCCAGGGGTCTAGCTACACTTATCAGGGGTGTTTTTCCTAATTTTTATTAAGTCCAGGGGCTAAAACTGATTTTTAAATGAATTTACATGATTTTCTGGAGTTCTAGGGGCTAGATCAGAAGTTTCCGGGGCTAGCTCTTATTTCCCGAGAACCCTAGGGGGTAGCACGTAAGATTTCCAGTCTTTATAACGCGGGGCTGACGTGGACCGTCCGATTTTAAACCGACGGCTGAGATTATAACATCGAACCGGTACGCGGGGATTTAAACCCTACCGTGCGATTTAAAATAAACGGCGCACAAGCGGCCACGTCGCTCTGATCGAGCGCGGGCGGCGCTGCCGGCGGCGCACGGCGGCGGGAAGCGGCGATCTCGCCGGAAACTTTCGGATCTTCGGGAATTCTTCCTAGAACTGTGATTTTATGGCATATATCGGTAGAGGGGAGGTCGGGGATCTCACCTCGGGGGTTTTCTTGAGCTCGGAGGTCCTGGAAGGTGATCGGCGACGAGGTCCGAGGCAAAACCACGGTGAAGCTCGTCGGCGCTGCGTTTACACCGCAAATCCCCGAGTTTTCTGCACCTGCAAGGTTCCCCGGAGGCGGTGGATCAAGACCAGCGAGTTAGATCGGCCAGAATTCGCCGGAGAAGTCTCGGTTCTCACCGGAGTAAAAATCGGCGATCGTGGGGGAAAAACAGAACGAGGCCAGGGTCTTTATAGACGGGGGAGGGCGGTGGGGTGGTTTAGATCATGTCCGCGTCGCCTACGAACAGAATTCAGCGGGGATACGCCGAAATCCCGATCGGTTTTGATTTAGGTGCGAGGGAGTCCGGCGCTGTCGCGAGGTAGACGAAGATCGGGTGGGTCCCGCCTATCAGCGTGAGGAAGCAGCGCGCTCGGCTGCGGGCTGGCGCGGGCGCTGGCTGGGCCGGCTGGTGGGTTTCGGCCCACTGGCCGGTTTTTTTTTCTGTTTTCTCTTTTTCTTTTTCTATTTCTTTTCTGATTTGAGTTAAATTTGAATTCCAGTTTGAATTTGAATTTTTGCAAAACATGCAACACGTCCAAAAATTTTTAAATTCCCCTCTTAACATGATTTAGGGTTTTGAATCAAATTTTTGGGGTGTTACAGCTCTACTCCCCTTAAAAGAAATCTCGTCCTCGAGATTGGTGTTTCTAAGAAAACAATTCCGGAAATTGTGCCTCGAGCTCATCTTCCCGCTCCCAGGTGGCTTCCTCTTCTGAGTGATGCTTCCACTGCACCTTGCACATCCGGATTCTTTTATTTCTGGTAAGGCGTTCCATTGTCTCCAAGATCTTGTATGGTTGCTCGGCATAAGACAAATCTTCAGCTACATCCACTTCATTCATGGGTAACACGTCTTCAGGCGTTCTCAGGCATTTCTTGAGTTGTGACATATGGAATACATCGTGCACATCCGATAGACGAGCTGGTAAATCTAGTTGATACGCCACTTCGCCTTTCCTTTCTAGAACTTGAAAGGGTCCGATGTATCGAGGTGACAACTTCCCTTTCACCTTGAACCGACGAAGTCCTCGGATAGGGGACACCTTGAGATAAACATAGTCTCCCACGTTGAAAACAAGCTCTCTTCTTCGTACATCAGCATAACTCTTTTGCCGTGTCTGTGCTATCCTCAAATTGTTGCAAATTTCCCTTACCTTCGCCTCGGCTTCTTGTAGTACTTCTGGACCAAACACATTACTTTCCCCCGTTTGATTCCAAAATAGGGGAGTTCTGCACTTCCTCCCGTACAAAGCTTCAAACGGTGACATCTTCATACTAGCTTGATAGCTGATGTTATAAGAAAACTCCGCATACGGTAAGTTCTTGTCCCAACTCCTATTGTTTTTGAGTGCACGTGCCCTTAGCATATCTTCAAGGATCTGATTGGTTCTTTCCGTCTGCCCGTCAGTTTGGGGATGATAGGCAGAACTAAAGTTCAGATGGGTTCCCATGGTTTCGTGCAACTTCTGCCAGAACCTTGAGGTGAACTGTGTCCCTCGATCCGACACAATCTTCTTTGGCACTCCATGGTAACACACGATCCTTGACATGTACAACTCTGCCAATTTGGATCCGCTGTAGCTTTCTTTCACGGGGATGAAATGAGCTACCTTGGTTAGCCTATCAATGATGACCCATATCGAATCATACCCTGATTAGGTCCTAGGCAATCCCACGATGAAATCCATGCTGATTTCTTCCCATTTCCATTCAGGCACTTTGAGTGGTTGCAATAATCCCGCGGGTCGTTGATGTTTTGCTTTCACCAACTGACATGTGTCACATAGGGCAACATGTTCCGCGACATCTCGCTTCATGCCATACCACCAATACCTACCCTTGAGGTCCTGGTACATCTTCGTACTCCCAGGATGAATGGAATAGTCTGAATCGTGAGCCTCCTTCAAAATCAATTCACGGATCTCCTTTACTTCAGGCACACAGATCCTTTTCCCGTGCCACACCATACCTTGTTCATCCTCTCTGAAACCTGGAGCTTTATTTTCCTTGATGAGTTGCCTGATTTCCTGTATCTTCTCATCATTCTTTTGACCTTCGCATATGTCTCGCTCTAGTGTGGAGTCCACTTCCATGGCGATGGCCTCACCACTATTTACTAGACATAGATTGAGCCTTATAACCTCATCCTTCAATTCTGCAGGCATTTCCTTCAAGCTCAACTTATTGACCTGCACTTTCCGACTTAATGCATCGGCCACGACGTTTGCTTTCCCAGGATGATAGTTGATACCTACATCAAAGTCATTGATTAGCTCTAACCATCTCCTTTGTCTGAGGTTGAGATCTGGCTGTGTGAATATGTACTTCAAACTCTTATGATCCGTATATACCTCGGTCCTCTTCCCCATCAAATACTGCCGCCAAATTTTCAATGCGTGTACCACTGCGGCTAGTTCTAGGTCATGTGTAGGATAGTTCTTCTCGTGCTTCCGAAGCTGCCGGGATGTATATGCCACGACATGCCCTTCTTGCATGAGAACACATCCCAACCCGTTTCCAGAGGCATTGCAGTACACCGTAAGGTTCTTTTGCATATCTGGCATAACGAGCACTGGGGCTGTTGTCAATCTTTTCTTTAGCTCCTGAAAGCTCGTCTCGCACTGTGGCGTCCAGGTGAATGTGATTCCCTTCTCCAACAGTTTGGTGAGAGGTCTCGAGATCTTAGAGAATCCCTCAATAAACCGTCGATAGTATCCAGCCAATCCCAAGAAGCTTCGAACTTCCCCGACATTTTCAGGGGTCTTCCACTTCTGTATATCCTCGATTTTGGCAGGATCCACGGAGATTCCTCCCTCCGAGATTATATGTCCTAAGAAGGGAACTCTCTTCAGCCAAAACTCACACTTGCTCAACTTGGCATATAGTTGGTGTTCTCTCAGCCTTTGCAACACCAACCTTAGATGTTCCTCATGTTCTTCTTCATCTTTGGAGAAGACGAGAATGTCATCTATGAAAACCACCACAAATTTGTCCAGATATTCCATGAATACCTTGTTCATGAGATACATGAAGTATGTCGGGGCATTAGTTAGCGCGAAAGGCTTTACGGTGTATTCATACAGTCCGTACCGAGATACGAAAGCTGTCTTTGGAATATCAGATTGCCTTATCTTGAGTTGGTGGTATCCCGACCTGAGGTCAATTTTCGAGAACACACAAGCTCCCCTCAACTGATCAAACAAGTCTTCAATACGGGGTAATGGGTACTTGTTCTTGATGGTTACCTCATTCAAAGCACGGTAATCCACGCATAACCTTTGGGTTCCGTCTTTCTTGGGCACAAATATCACCGGAGCTCCCCATGGTGAGGAACTAGGGCGAATATACCCCTTCTCCGACAATTCTCTCAAATGATCCTTGAGTTCTTCTAGCTGCTTGGAGTCCATCCGAAAAGGTCTCTTGTATATCGGGGCTGTTCCAGGCACTAGCTCAATTGCGAATTCCACTTCACGATCGGGAGGCATACCTGGCAATTCCTCCGGAAAAACGTCTGGATATTCCCTGATAATTCGGATCTCCTCCACTTTCACCTCAACTTGATTTAATTGAACATCCCTCCTAGGCTCTTGTATTGTTATAAACTTTACTTTTGTGCCACTAGGGTGCGTTAGTTCCACCGTTCTGGTCGAACAATGGATGATTCCGTTATGTTTTGTCAACCAATCCATACCCAAGATAATATCTATCCCTTGGGAATCTATCAATATGAGGTTAGCAGTAAATACCACCCCATTAATGTCTAGGTTCACTTTGGGACACACTTGTCTTGTCCTTATTTCTCCACCTGGAGAGTTTACTGCTAGCATATGGTTCATTTGTGTTGTTGCTAGGTCATGCTTCTTAACAAACCCGTGAGCAATGAACGAATGGGTAGCACCAGAATCAAACAGCAGGGTTGCAAGGTGTAAATTGGCAGGAAACTTACCAACTACCACGTCGGGTGCATCTTGTGCTTCCTCCATAGTGACGTGGTTCACCCGTCCTCGCATCACATTCTGCTGTGGTGGCTGTGCGGGCTTCTTCTTTGGGCTTTTATGGGCGTAGTGCCCCACTTCACCGCAGCTAAAACATTGCACCCCAACCTTAGGTGCCTGGCCTTTGTTGTCTTGGGGTTGGTTTGGGGGTCCTTTCACTGCTGGTCGAGGTGGATATGCGGGGCGAGGCTGCTGCACAAACTGACATTACGGCTGTGCTGGTGCTGCGGGAGGCCTGTAGTTTGGGTTGTACCCTCTTGGTGCTGAATAGGGTACCGCAGCACGGCTCGTCTGCCCCGTAGGTTGCTGCATCATACGTGGACGGGTGTTGCTCCCTGAGGCTTGATGTGACCACCCGGCCTTCCTCTTATTCTCATTTTCCAAGGCCTTTAGCTTCCTTTCTACCACAAATGCTCTGTCCACCATCTTTTGGAAGCTTTCATACTCATTTGAGGACATTGCACACTGCATCTCCGCGGTAAGTCCTTCCACGAAACAATCTTGTTTCTGCTCATCAGTCTCTATGTCTCGTGGGGCATAACGGGATAGTTGAGTAAATTTAGTGAGGTATTCCCTCACCGTCATGTTTCCCTGCTGCAGTCCCAAAAACTCCTTCCTCTTGTTTTTGAGTTCACCTCTTGGGATGTAATGGTTGCGGAAGCTACGCTTGAACTCTTCCCAAGTGATGTTCTCAGGGTCATGATGGGCAGCCACGTAGGCGGTCCACCAATCAGCAGCAGGTCCATGCAATTGATGAGAAGCAAACAGCACCCTCTCATACCCTTGGCACTGTATGATCCTCATCTTACTTTCAATGGTCTTTAGCCAATCATCTGCCTCCAGAGGTTCAGCAGCACTTGCAAACTTTGGAGGTTGAGTTCCTAGAAACTCACTCAACCTTGGTTGGCGTGGTGCAGCTTGTGGAGGTGGAACTTGATGCAAGTTGGCCACCACTTGAGTCAAGTTCTGGATGAGCTGATTCTGATTCTCCAGCATTTGGTGGAGGGGATCAACTCCTTCACGGCGACCACCCCGATCCTGGCCTCCAGAAAGATGAGGGTTGCATGGCTCATCGTTGTTGTTGGCGGGGTTGGCAGCACGTCCTTTTCCTCTTCCGGCCATCTGGCAGAATCAACCAATGTTAATTTGAAAGCATTTAGTATCATCTTACTACTTTCATTTGTTTGTACTTTGAAGTGTTGAGGCTTTGTTATACTTTTACGAGGGTTCATATCTCACACCAAATAAATGCACTATTATTTCATGTGGGTTCACACACCAAAGCAAAACAATCTGAAGACGAGGCTGTGGACAATTGCTCATGGCTTCCAAACACACCATTAACTTAACGTAACGACTCGACTATTCGACATCTTGCTAACTAAGTGAAGGACTCTACACTACTCGTTTTCTTGAGCTGGCTCCTCGGGATGTTCCTCATCATTTCAGCTGCCTTCTGACTCTGCTTTGGGTGGGGAGGCTGCTGGTGGAGAAGTGCGACGACGCCTGATCGCTCGACGATCGGGGGAGTCAGGAGTCCATGTATCATTCACGGTGACACATAGTTCATTCCCATCTCCTCTTTCTCTCGCCCTCAAGCAGGCTCGCAGCAACGCTTCCATTTCCTTCAGGGTGTCCTGGACATCCTGAAGCTCTTGTTGACACTCCTGCAGTCGAGTGCTGAGCATAGAAGCATCCTCCAAGCACAAGTCCATGTGCTCATGGGAAGTCCCTTGCTGCACCGGCGGGTACTTGTACTCCGTGGTACCACTCTCACGCTGGAGGACATACATGTACTCAGTTTTGTCCAAGTGGCGACGATAGATGTGACTCTGGCAGGTGATGGCCTCCCAGGTGACATCTTTTTCCGCATCGACCTGTGTCGCTCTACAAGCTGGAGAGTGGTGAATCTTAAGCAGCTGATTTTCGTGTATTATCCTCATCTCTGAACTCCATTCTTCCCTCTTCTCACGGATGGTCCTGGTGGAGTTATAGTGGATGATTAGCTTGCCTGTATTGTAGGCAGCTTCGAGCATACGCTGAAGACGGCGCAATAAGCCTCCTACTGCCAATCCGTAGGAAAGGTACGTCACCGGACGGCTCTCCTCTCTCTCGGCAAGGGCAACTACGGGAACTCTCTATCCTATAGACTTGCGAGCGGTGCGAATCATGCGAACCATCTAAAACAAAAAGAATTTAAAATTAGGTTAGATAAACTCTCAAACAAAAATCCTATTTTGAATGAAAATTGGGGTAAGATGAAGAAAGTGACTCCCTTAAATAACACTTTTCAACACACACCTTGTAAAATAGTTTTTAAGAAAATAGGGCCCTTAAATACGTCCATTTCTACCTAGGTCCACGTTCCTATGGGCAACCTTGGCTCTGATACCACTTCTGTCACACCCGATTTTTCCAAAGAAACAACCAAGTGAATATCACATGTATGCCAGGATCATTTTCTCATACATGTGATGACAAATAGTGAAGCATCATTTATTACAAGCCAGGTGTTGAATATAAATAAGTCTTACATCGCAAAAGTCTCGATGGACAATAATAAGTTCATCACAAGTAAATAAACTAGCATCGGAATATTATTCTTGAAGGTTCCATCACAGGCGTTGCCCGGGGGTCTCCATGAACCTAGAAACCTTCTTCGGGTCCAAAGTCTTGGTCATTATACACCACCTCATTATCTTGACCTGAGCAGCAATATAAACCAACAAAATATGCAAGGTTGAGTACCGATGGTACTCAGCAAGTGTGGGAAAATTATATCATGCATGGCTAGAACAAGGAGAGGTTGAACTCATGGTTAAAGCACTACGCAATTAATACCTATCACCTTAGCTTATTAAGCACCTACATTACTACACAGGTGAAATGGTCCAAATCTCCCATCCCATCATCATAATCCAATAACCATAACATCATTTCCAATGTTAAGCTCCCCGCTTAACATCCACAACTTCCAAAACCATCACTCCTCTAATCATGAATAAGTCCAAGCCGCTCTTGACCGTGAGCACAGCTGTCATGACAGTTTTGACTCTGCAGAGTTTGTACCACTGTACCCACATGTAGTGATTTCATCCCCCGTTGCCGGGTGGACTAAAAGAACCTCCATTATGCCAGTGGCTACGAACCACATTCACACTTCCCAGGTGTGTAGCCAGGAGATCACTACGAAGCCTTTACAAAGGGATTCCCGACGAGCGTGGGCCCACTGAGGTTTCACCCCTAACAGCATGCAAGAGGCTCCAACCCCGCTGCAGTGGCCCCCTCTTGAGCCTTGCGGTTCATATGGTAGTCCAGCTGACACCTACTCCCCGCACCATCCAACACACCCATACTACCCCGGGGATACACCTAATTAATTGGCCAAGCTGCCCCATCTCAGCATGTGGTTAGCACTGTAAAGCCAGGTTACATGCTCCATGAACCGGTCCTTAGGATCCAGGCAAGTACTAAACACAAACCCGAGTCTCGTGCACCCAGCACACAACCAAAACATCCAACTTGCCTTGATCCATACCTCTACATAACTCACAATATCTCATTCAAGAGTATGGTAAAATAAACTGATGATCTCATATCCCAAGTATCCCATTCTAAGCATGGCTAAACATATGCATAATAATAAATGACATGATAAAATAAATCCCAACCCAAGCTACAAGGAAACAAGGTGATGCAATTCTAGGGAAACTTCCTAGCATGGGTTTCATATTTAACTTGACAATGCAAATAATTCTATCTACACATCCTAGCATAGGATCAAAGTGGTCAAGGACACTTGCCTCCTTCTTGCTGCTCTTGAAATGGGTAGTCCTGGTCTTGGAAAGGAACAACTTGCTCTTGAGCAGGTTCTACATCATACCATCACACATAGCAAAAGAAAAACAACAATCATAAGACATAGTTCACACTTCTACTTCATACAAACCACACATTCACATTTATGAAAGTCCTTCACCATTATATGTGTTGTGGTTACTTTATGTGTGTTGAGTTGTGGCTTGCATGCACTTTTAATCATGTGTATATGATTCCTACTTTTGTGTTCACATTTATACTTACCTACTATTTATATATGAGTTTCCAATTTAAATAAATTCCTTATATTCAACTACTACACCTTTTCACTACCAAGTATGTATGAAAAGTATTTTTCTTCTCCATATGTGCCTTTAGAATTGTTACCAACCTTAAACTGAATTCTTTGGTTTTTAGAAACTCCATTTATCATTTACTAGTTGCTATATTTTCAGATTTTATTTTCCTCTACATAAATGTGTTCTTTATTATGAAATTAGTAATATACATCATCTAAACAGAATAGGTTCTGGTCCTAAATAATTTTAATAACATATTTTGACCTTTGCCTCTGATGTAAACTATTTCACAATTATTTTCCCTATTTTCTAAAACTATTCATTACTTAAAAATGTGTCCCTAAATGTGAATAGTAAATTAAACAGATTCAATTCAGCCCAAAATATGTTTTTATCTCACTCCAAAGTTTTCTAAATACTGAGAAAGTTTTTAATTTAATTATGACAATATGTTTGTCCCACTTTTTAATTTTTAAACACTAGCCACATATTCAATTTCCTAATTTAAATACTAAACAGGGCTAATAAGGTAAACTCACCCCATTACAGGGTCTATAATATTATTTTCAGAATTTCCAGGGGTCTAGCTACACTTATCAGAGGTGTTTTTCCTAATTTTTATTAAGTCCAGGGGCTAAAACTGATTTTTAAATGAATTTACATGATTTTCTGGAGTTCCAGGGGCTAGATCAGAAGTTTCCGGGGCTAGCTCTTATTTCCCGAGAACCCCAGGGGGTAGCATGTAAGATTTCCAGTCTTTATAACGCGGGGCTGACGTGGACCGTCCGATTTTAAACCGACAGCTGAGATTATAACATCGAACCGGTACGCGGGGATTTAAACCCTACCGTGCGATTTAAAATAAATGGCGCACAAGCGGCCACGTCGCTCTGATCGAGCGCGGGCGGCGCTGCCGGTGGCGCACGGCCGCGGGAAGCGGCGATCTCGCCAGAAACTTTCGGATCTTCGGGAATTCTTCCTAGAACTGTGATTTTATGGCATATATCGGTAGGGGGGGTCGGGGATCTCACCTCGGGGGTTTTCTTGAGCTCGGAGGTCCTGGAAGGCGATCGGCGACGAGGTCCGAGGCAAAACCACGGCGAAGCTCGTCGGCGCTGCGTTTACACCGCAAATCACCGAGTTTTATGCACCTGCAAGGTTCCCCGGAGGTGGTGGATCAAGACCAGCGAGTTAGATCGGAATTTCCGAGCTTAGATCGGCCAGAATTCGCCGGAGAAGTATCGGTTCTCACGGGAGTAAAAATCGGCGATCGTGGGGGAAAAACAGAACGAGGCCGGGGTTTTTATAGACGGGGGAGGTCGGTGGGGTGGTTTAGATCATGTCCGCGTCGCCTACGAACAGAATTCAGCGGGGATACGCCGAAATCCCGATCGGTTTTGATTCGGGTGCGAGGGAGTCCGGCGCTGTCGCGAGGTAGACAAAGATCGGGTGGGTCCCGCCTGTCAGCGTGAGGAAGCAGCGCGCTCGGCTGCGGGCTGGCGCGGGCGCTGGCTGGGCCGGCTGGTGGGTTTCGGCCCACTGGCCGGTTTTTTTTTCTGTTTTCTCTTTTTCTTTTTCTATTTCTTTTCTGATTTGAGTTAAATTTGAATTCCAGTTTGAATTTGAATTTTTGCAAAACATGCAACACGTACAAAAAATTTTAAATTCCCCTCTTAACATGATTTAGGGTTTTGAATCAAAATTTTGGGGTGTTACACATATCCACCTCGACCAGCAGTACAAGGACCCCCAAACCATCCCCAAGACAACAAAGGCCAGGCACCTAAGGTTGGGGTGCAATGCTTCAACTGTGGTGAAGTGGGGCACTACGCCCATAAGTGCCCAAAGAAGAAGCCCGTGCAGCCGCAACAGCAGAATGTGATGCGAGGACGGGTGAACCACGCGACCATGGAGGAAGCGCAAGAGGCACCTGACGTAGTAGTTGGTAAGTTTCCTGCCAATTTACACATTGCAACCCTGCTGTTCGATTCTGGTGCTACCCACTCGTTCATTGCCCAAGGGTTTGTTAAGACGCATGATCTAGCAACAACACAAATGAACCATATGCTAGCCGTAAACTCTCCTGGTGGAGAAATAAGGACAAGACAAGTGTGTCCCAAGGTGAATCTAGATATTAATGGGGTAGTATTTACTGCCAACCTCATAGTGATAGATTCACGAGGGATAGATATTATTTTGGGTATGGATTAGTTGACCAAACATAAAGGAATCATCCATTGTTCGACAAGAACGGTGGAACTAACTCACCCTAGTGGCACAAGAGTAAAGTTCATAACTATACAAGAGCCTAGGAGGGACATTAAACTCAATCAAGTTGAGGTGAAAGTGGAGGAGATCAGGATTATCAGTGAATATCCCGACGTTTTTCCGGAGGAGTTGCCAGGTATGCCTCCCGATCGTGAAGTGGAATTCGCGATTGAGCTAGTGCCTGGAACAGCTCCGATATACAAGAGACCTTATCGGATGGACTCCAAGCAGCTGGTAGAACTCAAGGATCATTTAAGAGAATTGAGAGGGAAGGGGTACATTCGTCCTAGTTCCTCACCATGGGGAGCCCCAGTGATATTTGTGCCCAAGAAGGATGGGACCCAAAGGCTATTCGTGGACTACCGTGCGTTGAATGAGGTAACCATCAAGAACAAGTACCCATTACCCCGCATTGAAGACTTGTTTGATCAGTTGAGGGGAGCTTGTGTGTTCTCAAAAATTGATCTCAGGTCGGGATACCACCAACTTAAGATAAGGCAAACTGATATTCCCAAGACAGCTTTCGTATCTCGGTACGGACTGTATGAATACACAATCATGCCTTTCGGCCTAACTAATGCCCCGGCATACTTCATGTATCTCATTAACAAGGTATTCATGGAATATCTGGACAAATTTGTGGTGGTTTTCATAGATGACATTCTCGTCTTCTCCAAAGATGAATAAGAACATGAGAAACATCTAAGGTTGGTGTTGCAAAAGCTGAGAGAACACCAACTATATGGCAAGTTGAGCAAGTGTGAGTTTTGGCTCAAGAGAGTTCCCTTCTTAGGACATATAATCTCGGAGGCAGGAATCTCCGTAGATCCCGCCAAGATCGAGGATGTACAGAAGTGGAAGACCCCTGAGAATGTCGGGGAAGTTCGAAGCTTCTTATGATTGGCTGGGTATTATCGACGGTTTATTGAGGGTTTCTCCAAGATCTAGAGACCCCTCACCAAACTGTTGGAGAAAGGAATCACATTCATGTAAAAGTCCCAAAAATATGTATGAATAAAAACTAATGTTTGAGTTCATATGTGTGGCAAAGACATGAAAAATGGGACTTGCTAAAACTTTTCTTCATGCAAAGTAATACATGGATGACCATCCAAAATGAGGCTCACATTTTTATTTAAAAGTGTTGAACCAATAAGGAGTTAAATACCTCTTTGCATGTAAGTTTAAAAATCAGATTTGAAATTCAAAGTTCACACATGTAGTGACCAAAAACTTTGAATAAACATGCAGCCCTATAGTTGGGATTATAGGGAAAAGTTTGCTCACAAACTTTTCAATTGTAGGGTGGGCTCAAAAAGGAGTTAAAGAGGAGAATTTGCAAACTTCAACCAAATTCAAATTTGGCAAGCGAATTCAAACTGAATTGGAAGGATTCAAATTCTAACCCACATTTTAAAACTCAGAATTGTGGGAATTAAGAGGATCAGCTTGAGAAGATATTTGTGGGAGGAAATGTGGAGTGGGACCCACATGTCATAGAGCTAAAAGAGGAGCCTTGAACCTTAAGTCTCAGCCCCAGTGGGGAAATTCGTCGAGCAGCATGTGGGCCACGAGCAGCTCCCACCGTGGAGCCACTGGGAAGCTCGGCAGCGCCACCAGCTGCTGCCTTTCCTCATGCACGGCGCTCAGAGGCGGTTCGCGGCCTGATCACCCCCCCTGGACGAAGCAAGAGCCATCCATCTTCTCCTCCTCGCGAGCGCACGTACAGCAGACGTTCTCCCCCCTCCGCCATCTCGGTCGATCGGGAAACCGAAGGAATCATCGTGCCTCCTCCTCCCCTGAGCTGCTAAACACGCCAACGAGCTCAACCTCCACCTCCCTGACCCACGAGCAAGTGAGCTGCGGCCTCCAGTGCCCGAGAACAAACGCCGCCACGGCGACCTAGCTCAAAGCCGTGATAGGGCGCTCGTGGACAGCCCTCCACAGGGGGTTTCACGGCCAAACGATCACACCTACGGACGCGCACGGACACCTACGGATGCACACGGGTGCAGTGCTGCTCTCAGACGAAGCTCAGGCCGTGCCGTGAGCTGTCGACGGCGAATTTCGAGGTTTTGCTCCGGCGACCTCATTTCGAGCTTCCGGTATGGATTCAGCAAATTCCCGCTCTCTAATCCTCCTTAAGTCATCAAATTTGGCACATAGACGCTGGATTAGCCGGCGGTCATTTCTCCTTTAGGATCCAGCGCATGAAAACGCCTTAGCACGACGGAATTCGAGCTCGACTAGAGGTGTTCATGGCGGACCCATTCGGTCGCACGACGACAACCTAATTACAGCCACTCCCGAGCCATTTTGAGGTCGTGCCGATCTTCCTAGAGGTGCGCTGGTGCTGTAGGGCGCGTCGGCGCATGTTTTGGCGGGCTGGAAACCTTAGGCAACGCTACCGGACCTTCACAGTAGCTGTCGCACGTTGCCGGCCATGTTCAGGTCGCCGGCGGCCCAAGCAGACCCCACAGTCGTGTTCCTCGGTGTCACAAACTCCTTGGCGGGGAGTTTCAGCTCCGGCTGTGGCCGGAAATGGCGAGCCGGCGAGCTCCGGCCTCGGGCCGGCGAGGGGCAGCGCGGGCGCGAGCGAGGAAGCCGGAGTAAGAAGAAGACGTGTGGGCCCCGTCTGTCGGAAGCTCAAATTTTAAACCCGGGATCGGGTGTGGCCGGGATCCCGTGTGTTGGCGCGCTGAGGTGCTGTGGCCCGGTGTGGCTTCGTTTCTATTGGCTGGAATTCAAAACTGTGGGTCCAGCCGAATTTGCTGTAGGGAAATAATTCCAGACTTAGCTCAATCTTTGGAAATTCATATCTCCCTGTAGAAAACTCAAATTTCAGTGATTCCAATTGGGTTGGATTCATCTCTCTGAGTTCTATCCAAATATGAACTAAGCTTTGTATGAAAGTCAATATTATATTCTGGAAAATGCTTTGAAAATTTTCTGAAAAAGAATTATTGAGGGAGTTTGGACTATCCAAAAATCCCCAAATTTTGCCAGAACATTCTTTAGCATATTGTTGACCTACTAGCAAATTTTCAGATCATTTAAAGATCATTTGAGTAGGAATTTGCTAAATGCAAACTACTGTGTTCAAAAGAGTCCAGAAACATTTTCAGAAAATGTTTCCCACTTCAAAAATCTGTTCTGAGCAATCCGTAGCTCCAAAAATCATAGGAAAATTTAGGAAAGCTCTCTGGGACATACTTGGAATTGTAGTTCACTTAGTTGGGCATGAAAATGCACATTACTACAGAATTAACTGTGTTGAGTACAAATGCTTAAATAATTGTTCTGGGAGAACTACCCAAGTAAAAGGGCTGAATTTTGTACCAGATGACTCTCATGTGATCAAGAACTCACATGTAAATTATCAGCCCAAGATGAGTCCTGGAACACCCTGTTCTTATTCTCCATACTTGTGTATATGGGGGAATACATAAGAGATATTGTGAGATTTGGGGAGGACACAATATGACTCCACATTAGCTGCAATTTGGCAAGCTAAATCCTTAGGTAGTATAGAACCAGCTGTAAAAATTTTGAGGCCATTGGAGTTTTTTTTCTTCAGTTGCACTCAAATCTTTTCAGCTTGTCTATTATAATCATTAGGGAAAATGATTAGTGTATAGCTAAGGCCTTATGGTCAATTTAGTTTATTTCTGTTCTTTGCACAACAGAGGCAAACCAAGCCATGCTTGGCTTTTCCACACAACCTCTGTTCTTAAGAAAGTAATTATATAACTTCTTTCCATTACATTCCATGAAACATATGCATATACATTTCAATAGGAACCACAACGAAGGGGACTCAAATGAGTGATTCATCAAAGTGGATCAAGCTCCGGAGAGTCAAGGGTGGATCTGCAAGGACACTAACTGTTATATACGACTACCCTGCAAAACAGGCAAGCTCCAGTTTGCATTTAACAGCTATTAAGTTTTTATTTTGTACACACTTTCGGTCAAGATATGAACTGTGCATTAGGTCTAGTGATTGATACTCCTCTTGCATAACCAAATGACCCATGGAGTATTGGGTAGGTGTCTTTCACCGTGTAGAACTGCCATGCTTAAGTACGGTTCGGTAGAAGTCGAGTGGTGAGATGCTACTCGCAGATTTAGGAACAACAGGGGCATACGGGATTCGTTCGTAATTGAATTAGCAAGTTAAAGTTGAGACCGGAAGGTTGTAGGAGCAGCAGGACATAGGGGCCTGGGTGCTGTAGACCTGTCCGTGTCGGTCAAGGACCGATCCATATGAGGCCCTGTTGAACAAGTTTGAGTTGTGTACCGGACTCATGCTGGATATATGGGACCCAGTAAACCGATGTACCTCGGGAAGCTGTCGTTGGGACTTTTCGGGTCGCCTCAGTCGGACGGCCGGTGTGCAGTATGCGGGGAATATTCTCATGACATCTCACGTCGGAAGGTGCACCTTGAGAGTAGCTACTGTATGGGGCGACTTGATTGATTCAGCGGGGGTGAAACAGGGGAATGGCTGCCACGTACGACGTCAGTGATGGTTGTTGTAGGCAATGCCGAGTACGGGCGTACGTGTCGTGTAGTTCGGGTGTTATTGATTCGAATCACCGTCGCTCGCGGAATGGACCGAGCATACTTGTTCTCACAATCGTGACGTAGTAAGAACTTGCATGAGAAAGGAACTAATCAATTTGATGTGAAGTATTATCCCACCTTGGTATTGGATCTTGATGAATAGGCTAGTGCAAACTCGATTCTTTTATGCCATGAGCAATTTACATCGGGGGAAAGTGTTTCTTGTTTGATTGTGGACTCGATGTGGCGTGCCCAGGGTTACTTAAAATACTGCAATTAATACTGAAAGTAAGGATTCACTTTTAGGTGAGTTTAATTATGCTTATACCATCCTATGTTAGGTTCATAACCTCACTTAGAGTTTCATGTTTAGGGTGACGGTTAAGTCTTGCTGAGCGTTATGCTCACGGATGCTATCTGAGTTGTTTTGAAGGTAATTGACTCGATGCTTAAGAGAAGGGGTGCCGATGAGACTCGGGAACCTCGAGTGCTTACTCAAAGAGCATCCTCGCCGCTGCAGATTGTCTTCGTGTTGCTAGTAAGAAACGTCCGCGGGCTGGACCGTTTCTTTGTTGCTAGTTTAGATATGAGTCGTGAGAGTGATAGTCTTCCGCTGTAGTTTACTCAGATATAACTATTTGTAAAACATTCTTGTACGCTTCCGCTAAACTATTTATGTAATATGATGTGTTTCTGCAACCCGTGTCCTGTTGGGTGCCGCATAACACGGCACCACCCGACGAGGTCCCGTGTGGCTGTCACAATTCACATGGACGCCGCAGTGCGTGATGAGTTTTCAAGAGCTAAAGAAAAGATTGACAACAGCCCCAGTGCTAGTTATGCCAGATATGCAGAAGAACTTTTCGGTGTACTGCGATGCCTCTGGAAACGGGTTGGGATGTGTTCTCATGCAAGAGGGGCATGTCGTGGCTTATGCGTCCCGGCAGCTCCGGAAACACGAGAAGAACTATCCTACACATGACCTAGAACTAGCCGCAGTGGTACACGCGTTGAAGATTCGGCGGCACTACTTGATGGGGAAGAGGACAGAGAAATATACGTATCATAAGAGCTTAAAGTACATTTTCACACAGCCAGATCTCAACCTCAGACAAAGCAGATGGTTAGAGCTGATCAACGACTTTGATGTAGGCATCAACTATCATCCTGGGAAAGCGAACGTCGTGGCAGATGCTTTAAGCCGGAAGGTGCAGGTCAATAGGTTGAGCTTGAAGGACATGCCTACAGAATTGAAGAAAGAGGTTATAAGACTCAACCTATGTCTAGTGAATAGTGGTGAAGCCATCGCCATGGAAGTGGACTCCACATTAGAGCAAGACATACGCGATGGTCAAAAGGATGATGAGAAGATACAAGAAATCCGACAACTCATCAAGGATAATAGAGCCCCTGGTTTCAGAGAGGATGAACAAGGTATGGTGTGGGACGGGAAAAGAATCTGTGTGCCTGAAGTGAAGGAGATCCGTGAATTGATTTTGAAGGAGGCTCATGATTCCGACTATTCCATTCATCCTGGAAGTACTAAGATGTATCATGACCTCAAGAGCAGATATTGGTGGTATGGAAAGAAGCGAGATGTCGCGGAACATGTTGCCCTATGTGACACATGTCAGTTGGTGAAAGCAGAACATCAATGACCCGCGGGATTATTGCAACCACTCAAAGTACCTGAATGGAAGTGGGAAGAAATCCGTATGGATTTCATAGTGGGACTACCCAGGACCCAATCAGGATATGATTCGATATGGGTCATCATCGACAGGCTAACCAAGGTAGCTCATTTCATTCCCGTAAAAGAAAGCTACATCGGATCCAAATTGGCGGAGTTGTACATGTCAAGTATCGTGTGTTACCATTGAGTGCCAAAGAAGATAGTGTCAGATCGAGGGACACAGTTCACCTCAAGGTTCTGGCAGAAGTTACATGAAACCATGGGAACTCATCTGAACTTTAGTTCTGCCTATCGTCCCCAAACCGACGGGCAGACGGAAAGAACCAATCAGATCCTTGAGGATATGCTGAGAGCATGTGCACTCAAAAACAATCGGAGTTGGGATAGGAACTTACCGTATGCGGAGTTCTCCTATAACAACAGCTATCAGGCTAGTATGAAGATGTCACCATTTGAGGCTTTGTATGGGAGGAAGTGCAGAACTCCACTATTTGGAACCAAACAGGGGAAAGTAAAGTGTTTGGGCCCGAGGTACTACAAGAAGCCGAGGCGAAAGTGAGGGAAATCCGCAATAACTTGAGAATAGCACAAACACGACAAAAGAGCTATGCCGATGTACAAAGAAGAGAGCTCGTTTCCAACGTGGGAGACAATGCCTATCTCAAGGTGTCCCCTATTCGAGGACTTCGTCGGTTCAAGGTGAAAGGGAAGTTATCACCCCGATACATCGACCCTTTCAAGTTCTGGAGAGGAAAGGCGAAGTGGCATATCAACTAGAACTACCGGCTCGCCTATCAGATGTGCATGACGTATTCCATGTGTCACAGCTCAAGAAATGTCTGAGGACGCCTGAAGAGATGTTACCCATGAACGAGGTTGACGTAGTCGAGGATCTATCGTATGCCGAGCAACCGTTCAAGATTTTGGAGACAATGGAACGCCTCACAAAGAATAAAAGAATTCGGATGTGCAAGGTGCAGTGGAAGCATCACTCGGAAGAGGAAGCCACCTGGGAGCGAGAAGACGAGCTTAAGACACAGTTTCCGGAATTGTTTTCCTAGAACCACCATATCGAGGACGAGATTTCTTTTAAGGGGGGTAGAGCTGTAACACCCAAAAACCTGTTAAGAGGGGAATTTAAAAATTTTTGGACGTACTGCATGTGGTGCAGAAATTCAAATTCAAATTGGAATTCAAATTCAACTCAAAACAGAAAAGAAAATGTAAAAAGAAAAAGAAAAAAAAACCCCTGGCCAGTGGGCCGAAATCCACCAGCCGGCCCACCCGCTCCCACGCTAGCCTGCAGCTGCGCGCTCCCCTCTCTCTCTCTCACTGACACGCGGGACCCGCGTGTCACCCCTCACCTCCCGCCCGCGTCCCCAGCCCGACTCCCGGTCCCGGACGACTCCGGCTCGATCCAAACAGACACGCCGCCCTCCCTCGTCTATAAAAACGCCGGCATCGCCCCGTTCTTTCGCCACGATCGGCTGTTTTTCCTCCTGGTGAGAACAGAAGCTCCGATCACCGTTTTCTCTCGATCTCTGCTCGGATTTTCCGATCTAACGCGCCGATCGTGTTCCACCGCCTCCAAGGAATCACGCAGGTGTAGAAGACTCGGTGGTTTGCGCTCTAGGCATAGCTCCGACGAGCACCGCAGCGATTCCATCTCGGACCTCGTCGCCGACCGCCTTCCAGGACCTTCGAGCTCAAGAAAAACCCCGAGGTGAGATCCCCGACCTCCCCTCTACCGATCTATGCCATGAAATCCCTGTTTTAGGAAGAATAGACGAAGATCCGAAGATTTCCGGTGAGATCGCCGCCTCCCGCCGCCGCGCGGCGCCGGGAAGCGCCGCCGGCGCACGATCAGAGCGACGTGGCCGCTTATGCGCCGTCTATTTTAAATCGCACGGTAGAATTAAAACCCTCGCGTACCGGTTCGATGATCTAATCTGAGCCGTCCACTTTAAATCGGACGGTCCACATCAGCCCCGCATTATAAAGGCCGGGATTCTTACGCGCTACCCCCTGGTGATCTCAGAAAACACGAGCTAGCCCCGGAAACTTCTGATATAGCCCCTGGAACTTCAGAAATTCATGTAAATTCATTTAAAAATCAGTTTTAGCCCCTGGACTTAATAAAAATTAGGAAAACCCCTCTGTTATGTGTAGTTAGACCCCTGGAAATTTATAAAATAATATAATAGAACCTGTAGTGGGGTGAGTTTACCTTTTAACCCTATATGATATTAAATTTAGGAATTTGAATATGTGATTAGGATTTCAAATTTAAAAGGTGAGGCAAACACATTGTAAATTCAAATTTAAACTCTCCTAGAACTTGGAAAACTTTAGAATGAGTTAAAAATAGATCTTAAGCTGAAATGAATCTGTCTAGTTGACTGTTCATATTTATTAGTTATAGAAACATATTTTAGGCTAGGAAATAATTCTGAAAATTGGTAAAATAAATTTAATTTAGTTCACATCAGAGGAGAAGTTCCAAAATATATTATTTAATATTTTAGATCAGAATCTATTCTGTTTAGATGATATGCCCTACTATTTAATATTAAAACTCACTTTTAGGCATAGAAAATAAATCTGGAAACTATAGGAAAATAGGAATGCATAACCAGAAAATGATAAATGAAGTCTTCAAATCCAAAGACTTCAGTTTAGGATTTGGTAGAAGATCTGAAATCCCATTTGGGAGTAGGAAATTACCTTCCATGCAACTTGGTAGCTAAAGAGTGTATTAAAGAATTTGTTTAAATTGGAAATTCATATATAGTGTGCAAACAGAAATCTGAATACAAAAGTTAGAAATCTTATACATATGTTTAAAAGTGCATGTAGGCTAAAAATCAACACATCTAGAGTAACCACAACACTTTGAAATGTGAATGCTTATCATATGCATGTATGTGTGGAGCGAAAGTGTGAACTATGTCTTATGGATTGTTGTTTTCTTTTGCTATGTGTGTTGGCATGAGTAGAACCTGCCCCAGAGCAAGTTCTTCCCTTCCAAGATCAAGACTTTCCATTCCCAGAGCAGCAGGAAGAAGGCAAGTGTCCTTGACCACTTTGATCCTATACTAGGGTGTGTAGATAGAATTATTTGCATTGTCAATTGAAATATGGAACCCATGCTAGGAAGTTTACCTAGAATTTCATTACCTTGTTTCCTTGTAGATTGGGTTGGGATTTATTTTATCATGTCAATCATTCATATTACTTAGGCTTAGCCATGCTTAGAATGGGATAAGTGGGATATGAGATCATCAATTTATTTACCTTACTCTTGAATGAGATATTATGAGTTATGTAGAGGTAGGGATTGAGACAAGTTGGAAGATTTGGTTGGTGCTGGGTGCACGAGACTCGGGTTTGTGTTTAGTACTTGCCTGGATCCTAAGGACCGGTTCATGGAACATGTAACCTGGCTTTACGGTGCCAACCACATGCTGAGATGGGGCAGCTTGGCCAATTAATTAGGTGTGTCCCCGACGTAGTATGGGTGTGTTGGATGGTGCGGGGAATAGGTGTCAGCTGGACTACCATATGAACCGCAAAGGCTCAAGGGGGGCCACTGCAGCGGGGTTGGAGCCTCTTGTATGCTGTTAGGGGTGAAACCTCAGTGGGCCCATGCTCGTCGGGAATCCATTTGTAAAGGCTTCGTAGTGATCTCCTGGCTACACACCTGGGAAGTGTGAATGTGGTTCATAGCCACTGGCATAATGGAGGTTATTTTAGTCCACCCGGCAATGGGGGATGAAATCACTACATGTGGGTACAGTGGTGCAAACTCTGCAGAGTCAAAACTGTCATGACAGCCATGCTCACGGTCAAGAGCAGCTTGGACTTATTCATGATTAGAGGATGATGACTTTGGAAGTTGTGGATGTTAAGCGGGGAGCTTAACATTGGAAATGATGTTATGGTTATTTGATTATGATGAAGGGTTGGGAGATTGGGACCATTTCACCTATGTAGTAATGTAGGTGCTTAATAAGCTAAGGTGATATATATTAATTGCGTAGTGCTTTAACCATGAGTTCAACCTCTCCTTGCTCTAGCCATGCATGACATAATCTTTCCTACACTTGCTGAGTACCAACGGAACTCAACCTTGCATATTTGTTGGTTTAAATTGGTGCTCAGGTCAAGGGGATGAGGTGGTGTTTAATGATCAAGACTTCAGACCCGAAGAAGGATTCTAGGTTCATGGAGTCCCCCGGGCAACGCCTGTGACGGAGCCCACAAGAATAATATTCCGCTGCTATTTTATGTTATGAACTTATTATCGTCCATCGAGACATGTGCTACGTAAGACTTATTTATATTCGACACGTGGCTTGTAATAAATGATGCTTCACTATTTGTCATCACATGTATGAGAAAATGATCCTGGCATACATGTGATATTCACTCGGTTGTTCTTCGGAGAAACCGGATGTGACAGCCGCTGTGGTGAGAACAGTGAGATTCCACCCACCCGTTCTCAAACTTTTTATCCGCTGCCATCTGTAAAAACATATTTGAGAAATGTCAACTATTTATTTGAACAGTAAACCATTGAGTTATAACATAGAAAATGTCATTGAACTCATAGGATTTGGAATCCTAGTTCAAATTTAAACAAATTTGACTGCTGATCTGCTGTCCAACATGACAGCTCTGACCAGTTTCCATTTCAACCTGATTTAGACCATGCTAAATGCAAAAACCAATTCTGGAGATCCACATCAAAGTTAAATATAACTTCAATATCTTTCCAGAAAGTATTTGCTTGGCCTAATATCTGTCCTGATTCAAAAGTTATGAGATATCAAAGTTAATAGAATTCCTGGAAAAAATTGGACAGCACCTCCCTGCCTTAGGTACTGATTTGATCCAAGCATTCCAGTTAATTCTGCTCCCAATCTGACAAAACTTCCTGTTAGAAAGTTGTAACCCATCTCATGAACTTTTCAGAACTACCTCATTTTCTATTTTTGGATTGTTATGCAGGAAGTTATGGTCAATTTACAGAGAGTTACAGAGGGTGTTTGCTCTGCCCTGTTTTCTGGACACTTTCAACTCTACTGCATTTTTCGATTGGTTATGGGATGAAACACCTCTGGACCTCAACAGAAAAGTTGTAAAGCTCTTCCAAATCCTTCCATAAACGTATCATATGACCCCAACCTCGAAAGTACTCAACCTCTAACCTCTGATTAACTTCAGCCTTAATTCAGCTGAAAACAGGGTACTCTGTCCTTACTATCCTACAAGTTGAAAACTAGTTTACTTTGAATATTCTGATTAAGGGAAGGAGTTACATCAAGTTTTATTGCTTTGGATAAAACTTTCAAGTTTTATAATGAAGTTGTTCATTTAGTGGAGTGTGACGTCGATGCGTCACCAGAGCATGTCGGTACCACGTCCTCACAAAGAAAAACCTATACCGGACTTAGCTGGCTTCGTTAGTTCAGTGGCGCTAAACGTATCTCGCACACGGAGACTACACGTCTACTGTTTCGTGGTTAGACTACCTGCAGATAACTTACACAATCGTCAGACTCAGCTGCACAACGAGCCCAGCATCCATACAGTTCGTATACCCGACCGTCATCACTCGCCCGGATGTTCTCAAGCCAAACACGCCTTGAGCTATGTGTTCATGTTACAGACCACGTGACGGGGTCTCCCAAATTACGCCAGGGACAGACGTTGCTCGAATACCCCAAACGACATGAAGAGTCATAGAGGATATTAAAGCGGGTCGGGTTACCTGCCACCTGTGGGGCTCCACCCTTCAGCTTGTGCGCACTGGTGGACAGCGCTTACGTGCACCCCCCAAGACATAAAGCGTCCCGAGATGCACGATTCTCTGACATAAGAAAATAGGTTAGTATGCCACTTTCTATACACTAATAACATCTTTATATGGGCTATTAACTTGTTCCTCACTGGATTTTTGAAAAAGATGACCTTTGTAGTGTGTTAAACCTCAAGCAAGCTCTGATACCAATGCTGACACGACCCCACGGTCTTGTCGAGCCAGGATCACGCTGAGGGGTGCTGCGTTGCACAGAACCGATTAGCACACATCAAAGGTACAAAGCGGAAGCAAAGTTTTATTACATAAACAGGTTTATGAACATTTTTACAGCAAAATATGTTCAGTCTACACTCACGAGCGTAGACTACGCATCAAGTTCACGTTCAGCCCGTGAACGTGTCCCCGCTAGCTCGCACACACACTAACACGGCGGCATGCATGACTCCGACTTGACGGGGTTCCCCTCCTGGGGTTCCGTCTCCTCCTCGGGAGTCCCTTCCTCGTAGAACCCTGCAAAAGCTTCAAACACAAGCAGTGAGAACGAAGGCTCAGCAAGACTGACACGTTTCTCCTAAACATGAAACTTCTACATGGAGGGTGATAGGTTACATGAGGCAAAATAAGTTGCAAGGACTCGCCTAATTAGTGGGATCTTACTTTCAAGTTTTAGCAGCACGCTATGGAGAACCTTACGCTAAGGCACATGAGAGAGCCTCAATCAAACAAGAAATGCATTTCTCTCATGTACTTTGCCCAAAGTTGAAAAGAACTTTAGTTAGCTCTAAGCTACAACAAATCATTAACAATCAAAATCCATCTTTCAATCAGCAACATTTTAACATGTAACTAGCCTGTTCTTTCTACGTCACAGTACAGTGAACAAGTGGTACTCACTGACCACGAGGGATGACGATTATAATCGATTTACACCTGCAGGGTTACCCGAATAACCCGTCACGTACGCCCGTACTCGATGTTGCCTACAGCAACCATCACGGACGTCGTACGCAACCACCTTTCGCCCGTCAGCCAAATATCAACCGGTCCCATCATCCCGAGCAAGAGATCTCTACACGCGCATCTCAGTGCCGCCAGCTGATTTACACCTCAAGCTCTCAACCGACCCTCTGAACGATGGGCAATGCCTCAAAACCCAGCTACCCGAGTTACATCGGTTTTCCGGTTCCCATTTAGCCGGTAGGTCTTCGGTACTGTTCTAGCTTGTTCAACAGGCCCGCACATGGCTCGGTCCTCAATCGACACAAGCGGAGCTATAGCACACAGGCCCCAAAGTCCTGCTGCCCTTACTCTCCGCTCGGTCTCATTTTTCTTGCCATGTGTATCATTTGCTACCTCTACCAGAGCAATGTGCCTCTAGCCTAATCTCGCGAGTAGTTCCAACTACTCGACTTGTACCGAATCCTACACTATCCTAGCATTGCAGTAGCTAATTGGGGTTTTCAATCTTAATCCCTACACATGGTTTCCTTGGCTATGCAATTGGGTTTCAATAAAGACTCTGATGCAAGAAGTAATTGGTACTCAAAGAAAGTTCTCAAAACAGTAAAAATTTGTAAAAAGGTTAATGCAAACCGGAGCTTGCATTGCTGCTCTTGGTCGTAGGCTAGCTGCTCTTCCGGAGTAACGAAGTCTAAGACTTCGGGTTCCTCCTCGACCTTAGCGACTACATGAGATAACAAGTACATGCATTAATTTAAATGCATTTGAATTGAAATTAAACTTGTGAATATTGTATGTCCCATTAGTCAGACTCAATGACTCTGAAATTTTTACTGTGGCTTGGTTACAACTTAAACAGAGACTTGGCCAAGTTTTAGTTGCAGCAAAGCTCATTTGAGCTCTCCACAAATAATTATGTACTTGACATTAATTGGAGCTCTTAGGATGTTCTAGGGATTTTCATGGAGCAAGCCATGACTTTATGAAAACTATATTTTTCAGAGGGTTCTAATAGAGTTGGTATCACATAATTTGAAGGTTCCTAGCCTAAGATATGAGCTAAACAATTTCAGAGAAATTCTGAAAATGTATCTGGACATTTTCTATTTTCTCTGGAACAGTTTCATTAATCAAACCATTAGGTGTATCAAACGAGCTCAAATGGATCTGAAATTCGTATGGTAGTTCAGGGATATTTTGGTGAACACTCCAGCAAAATTTCAGAATTTTCCTCCAAAGGGTTCTCCAGTTAAAATTCCAAACAGTTTAAATTTTGAAGAATTAATTCTGGAGCAATAGGGATTTTCATGAAGTGAAACTTGATTTGCTGGAAAGTAGTCAGAGATCTGAATCCAACAAATTTTGGTTCACTTGATTTGGAGTTTCCTAGCCAAAGTTATGAGGGTTTGAAGTTTGAATGAAATCTGTAAATCGGGAAAAGTTTAAATCTCTGCGCGTGGGACCCGGGGCTACGTGTCGGCTCCTCATCGGACGACACACGCGGCTACAGGGTCTTTCACGCACAGCCGCACCCGATCCGTGCCACAGCAGATCCTGGTTTTAAAATATCTGCCGCTGACAGCCAGGGTCCACCTCCTTGGTCTTCCTCCCGACTCCCGCGTTCGGCCGTCGCGATGCCTCGCCGGAGAGCTCGCCGGCAGCCTCTGTGGTGCTCCAAACTTCATAATTCTGCCCGTCCCAGCCTAAGCCCACTCGGGGAACATGATTCTGAGCTCAGTTCGTCATGAAAACGGCCGGCACATGGTCGGCGGCTTCGGAAAGACTTCGGCCGTGTCGGCCGACCTTCCTAGCACTCTAACCGACCGAGCAAACGTCCGGAAAGCATCAGTGGTCCCTCAGGAACCTCGGCATGGGTTCGAAGCAGCTTGGGGGAGGTCTGAAGTAAGCTCCCACCGTGTCCCGATGCTTCCTGCAGGGTTCGCCGTCGGCAAGCTTCGAAATACGCAGGGTACAGGGGTCCTCAGGCTAAGGGTTGTGAAGGCAACTTGTGCACTACCAAGTCTAGTCTGTGTAGGAACGGATTGGTACCCTCTAAGCTTTCCTAGAGCGTGAATTTGACAGAACCGCACCCGAAGGTCGGTCTGTACCGAGAAAGGGGAAAACTGGAAATTCACCGCCGGCGATCAAGCCCTCGGGCTGTGGCTCGGGGGTAAGCAGCACCGGTCACCAACGCGTCCAGGGACGCCTTAGCTTGGGCGTGACAACCTCCCGGTTGGGCTGTCCACGGGAGCACGAAGTGCGGCGGGTTTAGGTCACTGAACGAAACTCTCAGTATAGCCGAGATCACCCGAGTTTAGCCGATTTCTAGAGACGGGGAAGAAGAGGGAAGCTTCCTAGTACCTTGTCATAGTTCTGGAGGGCTCGGGGAGGCTGTGATCGTGGTTCTCCGATCGGTCCTGAGTGGCGGAGGGAAGAATTCCGGTGCTGTGTTCTTGCGAGGGGACAAACGGCGAGGGCTTCGGCCGAGGCGTGGAGCGCCTTAAGAAGGGCTCGGAACCGACCTGCGCCAGCATGTGGCCAAGCTGCTGGTGGCGCGGCGTCCTCCCCTCAGTGGTGATCGCTGCTGAAGCCCGAAGACCCGAGTGAGAAAGTCTTCAGTCGGTTGAACCTCTTCAGTGGCTGACAGGTGGGTCCCACTCACATTTTAACCTCTGAACATAACTCCATATTACTGTTGTAAACAGTAAGCCCTAAAATGCCCATGGTGATTTGAGTTATTCACCCCTGAGCCATTTGAATTGGTTAGAATTCAAATTGGGTTTTGTCTGACTAAATTTCAGCACATGTTCAGTTTGAAATTCAAATAAAGTTTGAATTTGCTACACTTAGCTCATGTCAAGATCAACTCCAAATGGAGTGAAAGTTGGTGTGTGAGCTCACAAAAATGTGCTGAGTAAGAATATGCCTCCCACTTTTGAATTCATAGGATAAAAACAGTTTGAATTTGAATTTGAGTTCAAACCACCCTCTTTCTAGCTATACCCAAAAGGACCTCAAAAAGGTTTTGAATTTGGTTGAAACTTGGCATGGATATTCCTAGCAAGGTGTAGGAGTTTCCCAAATGTCCAGCCCCTATATGATGTATGTGGGAAATACCACTTTTGCATTTTGTGAGTTTGTTCTCTAATGATCATGTTTATAATGGTTACTTGCTCTTCAAATGTGTTCATCAACTTTCTTCAAATGAGGTGTGTGTGTGTGGTGATGAACACTTTGAATGTGTCAAAAACTGAGGCCTTTACATCTTCGGTCGGGATACTTCCAGCTGAAGATTAAGCCCTCCAACATACCCAAGACCGCCTTTCGTACCGTTATGTCTTTTAGGTTAACGAATGCACCCGCGTATTTCATGTACCTCATGAATAAAGTCTTCATGGAGTACTTGGACAAGTTCGTCGTGGTTTTCATTGACGATATCATGATGTATTCGAAAAGCGAGGAAGAACACGAAGAACACTTGAGATTGACATTGCAGAAACTGCGAGAGCATCAATTGTATGCCAAGCTCAGCAAGTCTCAATTTTGGCTATAGGAGATATCGTTCCTAGGCCACATCATCTCCGAGGAAGGAGTATTGGTTGATCCCGGAAAAGTGGGAGATGTTCTGAAGTGGAACCAACCGCAAAACGTGAGAGATATTCGGAGTTTTCTTGGGATGGCTGGAAACTACTGACGTTTCATCAATGACTTCTCCAAAATAGCGAAGCCTAGGACGGAGTTACTAATGAAGGGAAAAGCATTTCAGTGTACAGCAGCGTGCCAAGAAAGCTTTGAGGAGCTCAAGAAAAGGCTAACCACAGCGCCGGTTTTTGTATTGCCGGACGTGAGCAAGAGTTTTGACATATATTGTGACGCATCAGGACAACTGCTTTGATGTGTGCTCATGAAAGAAGGACAAGTGGTAGCCTATGCGTCGAGACAACTAAAGAAACACGAGCTGAATTACCCCATACATGACTTGGAACTTGCAGCCGTGGTACATGCCTTGAAGATTTGGAGACATTATATCCTTGGCCACCGACGTGAGATCTATACGGATCACAAAAGCCTCAAGTACATATTCACGCAAACAGATTTGAATTTGAGGCAACGTTGATGGTTGGAACTCATCAAGAATTATGGTGTTGGAATCAACTATGACCCCGGAAAGGCCAATGTAGTAACTGATGCATTGAGCCGAAAGGGAGCATGTCACCAACTAACGGTTCGGGAGCTACCGCCGGAGCTGCGCAAGAAGTTTGAACGGTTACATCTCGGGTTTTTGAACGAGATGGAAGTGATGGAACTCCACTCTTCGCTAGAACAAGAGATAAGAGATGGACAAGTAACGGATGAGGAAATTAAGGAGATCAAGGAAAGGAACCGACAGGGCATCGGAAAGGACTTTGAGGAAGACGAGAAGGGTACACTTTGGCTAGGGAAAAGGATTTGTGTGCCTAACGTGAAGCACATCCGCGACAAGATATTAAAAGAGGCACATGACTCACCTTATTCCATACATCCCTGTTGTACAAAGATGTACAAGGACCTGAAAACTTGCTATTGGTGGGATGGTATGAAAAGGTACATAGCTGAGTATGTTGCCTTATGCGACACGTGCCAACCGGTGAAGGCTGAACATCAAAGACTCGTTGGACTGTTGCCACCATTGAAAGTACAAGAGTGGAAGTGGGAAGACATCAGCATGGATTTCATCATCGGATTACCACGTACTCGGTCGGGTTACGACTCCATATGGGTTATCGTGGACCGATTGATGAAAACAGACCATTTTCTTCCTGTTAGGACCACATACCGTGTCGTAGAACTAGCCGAGCTGTACATGGAGCAAATTGTGTTCCGTCATGGAGTTCCGAAGAGGATAGTTTCATATCGGGGTACCCAATTTACCTCTAGGTTTTGGAAGATGCTGCATAAGGCTATGGGTACACGACTGGATTTTAGCTCCGCTTATCACCCGCAAACCGATGGGCCAACGGAGAGGACAAATCAAATTTTCGAGGACATGTTGAGAGCCTGCGCCTTGAAACATGGGCGTAGTTGGGATAGGAGCTTGCTGTATGCTGAGTTCTCATACAATAACAGCTATCAAGCCAGCTTGAAGATGTCAGCTTTCGAAGCATTGTATGGTAGACGGTGTAGACCGCCGCTGTTCTGGAATTAGACCAGAGAGAACCAAGTGTTTGGACCCGAAGTGCTGAAAGAAGCTGAGAAGCAAGTCCAAACGATACGGGATAACTTGATGGCTGCTCAGTCACGATAAAAAGGTTATGCAGACAATAGGCGAAGAAAGTTGACTTTTGAAGTAGGAGACTTCGTGTACCTTAAGGTATCGCCTATCTGAGGCCAACAGCGATTCAATGTCAAAGGCAAGTTAGCACCTTGTTACATCGGGCCATTTAAGATTTTGGGCAAGCGAGGAGAGGTAGCCTATCAACTATAGCTCCCAACGCACCTCTCCAACGTGCATGACGTGTTTCATGTATCCCAGCTCAAGAAGTGCTTGAGAGTAGCAGAAGAACAAGTACCAATGGATGAGCTCGAGCTTCAAGATGATCCTGACTTATGTGGAGCACCCTGTCCAAATTTTGGACATGAAGGAAAGGGTCACGCGGAACAAAGTGATCCGTTGGTACAAGGTACAATGGAGCTAACATACGGAAGCTGAAGCTACATGGGAACGTGAGGAAGACATGAAGGCAGAATTCCCTCATCTATTCTCCACTCTATCGAATCTCGAGGGCGAGATTCAGTTTAAGGGGGTAGGTTTGTGACACCCTCAATTTCATATCCATGCATGCATACATAATTCATATAGAGAAATATTTTAATAGAATTAGAACGGGAGGAAGAATCATCAAAATGGTGGGGTATGGGAGTAAGATAGCTGAAAAGAGCCTATTCCAGTTCGCCGAGGAGCGCCGTCGACATTTTCCGTGGCCTGCTAGCCACGTGGCGCTTTCGGAGCTCATCCCTGCGGAGGGGGTGAGGTCCCGCACCATTTTCCACGTGGCAGGCTAGGAGCTCGCCTCTGCGGAATGGGGCCAGGTCTGGCCCGCTGGACACGTGTTGCCTCCGGGGCTTGTCACTGCGGAAAAGTGAAGACCAACCCCGCGGGACACGTGTCGCCTTCGGAGCTAGTCTCTGCAGAGAAGCAAGGCTCAACCCCACGGGACACGTGTCGCTCTTGGAGCTCACCCCACGGAGGGAGTGAGGTCCGATCACGATGGACACGTGTCAGTCTCGGAGCTCACCTCCGAGAAGTAGGGAGGTCCAACACTATGGGACACGTGTCGTCCACGGAGCTCACCTCCAAGGAGAAGGGAGGTCTGACACTATGGGACACGTGTCGTCCTCGGAGCTCACCTCCGAGGAGAAGGGAGGTCCGATGCTGATTGGACACGTGTTGACCTTGGAGCTCGTCTCTGAGGAGAAAGGAAGCCCGGCGCTGCTGGACATGTGCCACTCTCGGAGCTCACCTCTGAGAAGAGAGGTGGTCCGGAACTGACACGTGGCACTCTCGGAGCTCGCCTCTGAGGAGAGGGGAGGTCTGAAACTGACACATGGCGCCCCCAGAGCTTGCCTCTGTAGAGATGGGAGGACCGACCCGCCAGACACGTGGCGCATGCGGAGCTCGCCTCTGAGGGAGAGGGAGGTTCTGCCCGCCAGACATGTGGCACACCCGGAGCTTGTCTCCTCGGAAAAGGGAGGCTAGGACCCCGCTGGACACGTGGAGCCTCCAGAGCTTATCCCTGCGGAAGGATAATATTTTTAAGCAGTTTTCCCCTGTATGCAAGTACCCGGTACTGAGGAAACCGACACGATTTCTTCCACGTTGATACCGCACCCAAATCAATTGGAGATAAGTTGTTAAGATCCAAAACAAGTTGAATAGGACTCTTATTTGAAATCCAATCGGAATAGGACTCTTCTTTCACCCATTATAAATAGAACCCAAAACCTCTGGCCGCAACCACGCATCTATTTCCCCCCCTAGAGTCAGCGACTTGGAGGTCCTAGCTCCCAACTTGCCGAGTTAAACCCCTTCGCCGGAATTCAGCCACCGGTGAGACCACCGACGAGCCCCGTCACTCCCGCCGTGGCTGCTGCCATTGCTAGGAGGAAGGCCGAGGTAGGTCTATGTTACCACCTTACGACATCATCGTGGTTTCTACGCATCTGTTCCTTCGGACAGAAGCTTTTTCGTGTGGACAGATAATGTGTTGATCAGTTTTTGATGGTGGAATTGATCTAGGTCTTGAGTCAAGATCATCACCACGTCTACACTTGATCCCTACACCCTTGTTCATCATAAAACCTCATGCAAAGCCATTAAAACATGCAAGAACACGTACAAACTAAATTAATGAAATAGCACCATAGGATTAGCATGCACCATTGCATATTAAAGTAAAGTTGTGCATGATGATTGATTGCTGTGAATCTTGTATGTTTGTGATCGTGAGTAGAAGGACAAACTCAGGGAGCTATCTAGGAAGGACTACATCACCAAGACTTTGAGACACGTGAGCAACAGAAGCCACAGGAACAAGGCAAGTGCCCCTTGACCATATTGATCCAATGTTTTTGGAACTATTTTGTTTGCGAAAACGTGTGCGCGCTTGAGTCAACTTGATGGGACACCCTTTGATAGGAGTTTACTAGTTTTGTTAACCACCCTTGTAGCCTGGAAAGTTGATGAGTCGGGTATGGTCGTTTTTGCTTTTTGCTTCACTGAGTCCACGGGATATGGGAAGCGAGATAGAATGTGTCTAGCTACTGCACTCATATGAACAATGATTATAAGAACTTGATGTTCATAATGAACATGAATCAGGGGAGATCTAGGCAAGCTTGTTTCGTGGATGTGGTAGGATGAGATGGTGGTTTACTTGCCATAGATCTAAGGACCGGTTCATGCCAGCACATGCAAGGAAAACAGTGCCACCACAAGGCCAAATATGGCTGCGACTTAGCTAACTAATCAGGTAATTTGCTAGGTTGTTATGGACCGTGGAAGGCACGGGGAATGGGAGTCAAGAGAGGACTGCCCTGGGAACTGCATGGCACAAGAGGGGTCCCGTAGGTGGGAGAATGGTGATTCGAGCCTGCTGGTGAAACCTTAGTGAGTCCATACATCTAGTAGCCCCTTTGTAAAGGCTATTTTGTGATCTCTTGAGCATACACCGATGGTTGTGTACTGGTATAATGGATGTTCTGCGGTCGCCGACGAGCGACGAAATCACAAACTTGTGGGTAAAGTGGTTCCACCTCTTAAGAGTGTAAAACTATCATGATAGCCGTGCTTACGGTGACAAGCGCCTGGCCAACTCACATGATTAGATTGGATGGTTATTGGTATGGTTATGGTTTGGTCTTTGGCATTGGTTTCGGGACTGTTGAGTTTTGTCAATGAGTTTGGTTTGGTGATACGAATATGAGATGGTTTTGGTATGAATATGAGATGGTTATGGATATTATGAATATGAGATGGTTATGGATATCATGAGCATGAGAAAAAGTTGAGAAAAATTTATGGTGAGATGAGACATGGAAAGTGGTGAAATATGAAGGAGGTATGTTGATGTTTTAATTGGATTTATGTGGGATTAAATTCACTTAAAGATAGTTGCTGTTTTTATCATGGTTGTGAAACAAAATTTGCTTTCTGCAATGAGCCTTTTATTTCTGACCTTGTTGAAAGCTACATGTCATACTTTTCCCGCACTTGCTGAATACATGTACTCACCCTTGCATTATCATACAAACATCAGCAACAGGAGAGGAGTACTTCGAAGACCATGTGGAGTATTAGGTGTGCGATCTACCGTCAACTTGCCTGTGGGGATGGAGTTGAAGATGGAGCCGCTGCCGTGCTTAGTTTGCTTCCGCTATCATTTAGAGACCTCCGCTGCTAGAATAAGTTAGAGACGTACGCTGCAAGAAAAAGTTAGATAATGATGTAATAAAGTACTTAAACCCTATTATTCATGGCCATATTCTGAATTCAGTTTGTGGATTACATGTGTATGTGTGATGAACATCCTGGGCACATATATGCATTAGCTGGGTTCCGTGTTTTAAGGGACCGGGCATCACACTGACCACGTGAAGGGGTCTCCCAAATTGCCCAAAACATGCCAGGGAATGGCGTTGCTCAAATACCCCAAACGACATGAAGAGTCGTAGAGGATATTAAAGCGGGTCGGGTTACCTGCCATCTGTGGGGCTCTACCATTCAGCTTGTGCACACTGGTGGACAGTGCTTAGGTGCACCCTAAAGACATAAAGCGTCCTGAGATGCCCAATTTTCTGACATAAGCAATTAGGTTAGTATGCCACTTTCTATACACTAATAACATCCTTATATGGGCTAGTAACTCGTTCCTCACCGATTTTTTTAAAAAGATGACCTTTTCAGTGCGTTAAACCTCAAGCGAGCTCTGATACCACGCTGCGAGGGCCCCACGGCCTCGTCAAGCCAGGATCACGCTGAGGGGTGCTGCGTTGCACAGCACCGGATAACGCACATCAAAGATACAAAGAGGAAGCAAAGTTTTATTACATGAACCAGTTTATGAACATTTTTTAAAAAAAAAATATGTTCAGTTTACACTCACGGGCCTAGACTACGCATCGAGTTCACGTTCAGCCCGTGAACGTGTCCCCGCTAGCACGCACACACACTAACACGGCGGCATGCATGACTCCTACTCGACGGGGTTCCCCTCCTGGGGTTTCGTCTCCTCCTTTGGAGTCCCTTCCTCATAAACCCGTGCAAAAGCTTCAAACACAAGCAATGAGCATGATGGCTCACCTAATTAATGGAACATTACTTTCAAGTTTTAGCAGCAGGTTGTGGAGAACCTTACGTGAAGGCACATGAGAGAGCCGCAATAAAACAAGAAACACATTTCTCTCATGTGCTTTGCCCAAAGTTGAAAAGAACTTTAATTAGCTCTAAACTACATCAAGACATTAACAAGCAAAGTATAACTTTCAAATCAGCAAACTTTTAACATGTGTCTAGCCTGTTCTTTCTACGTCACGGTACAGTGAACAAGTGGTACTCACTGACCGTGAGGGACGGCGATTATAATCGATTTACACCTGTAGGGTTACCCGAATAACCCGTCACATATGCCCGTACTCGATGTTGCCTACAGCAACCATCACGGACGTCGTACGCAACCACCTTTCACCCGTTAGCCAAATATTGAACTGGTCCTATCGTCCCGAGCAAGAGGTCTCTGCGCGCGCATCCGCAGTGTCGCCAGCCGATTTACACCTCAAGCTCTCAACCTACCCATCTGAACGACAGGCATTGCCTCAATACCCAGCTACCCGAGTTACATCGGTTTCCCGGTTCCCATATAGCCGGTAGGTCTTCGGTACTGTTCTAGCTTGTTCAACAGGCCCACACACGGCTCGTTCCTAAATCAACACGGCTCGGTCTTCGGTACTGTGTGCTATAGCTCCGCTTGTATCGATTGAGGACCGAGCCGTGTGTGGGCCTGTTGAACAATCTAGAACAGTACCGAAGACCTACAGGCTATATGGGAGCCGGGAAACCAATGTAACTCGGGTAGCTGGGTATTGTGGCATTGCCTGTCGTTCAGAGGCTAGGTTGAGAGCTTGAGATGTAAATTGGCTGGCGGCACTGAGATGCGCGTGCAGAGACCTCTTGCTCAGGACGATAGGACCGGTTCAATATTTGGCTGATGGGTGAAAGGTGGTTGCGTACGACGTCCGTGATGGTTGCTGTAGGCAACATCGAGTACGGGCGTACGTGACGGGTTATTCGGGTAACCCTGCAGGTGTAAATCGATTATAATCGCCGTCCCTCACGGTCAGTGAGTAGCACTTGTTCACTGTACGATGACGTAGAAAGAACAGGCTAGATACATGTTAAAATGTTGCTGATTGAAAGATGGACGTTGATTGTTAATGATTTGCTGTAGCCTAGAGTAACTAATGTTCTTTTCAACTTTGGGCAAGTACATGAGAGAAATGCGTTTCTTGTTTGATTGCAGCTCTCCCATGTGCCTTAGCGTAAAGTCTCCACAACCTGTTGCTAAAACTTGAAAGTAAGGTTCCACTAATTAGGCGAGTCCTTGCAACTTACTTTACCTCATGTATCCTATAACCTTCCATGTAGAAGTTTCATGCTTAGGAGAGACGGGTCAGTCCTGCTGAGCCATCATGCTCACTGCTTGTGTTTGAAGCTTTTGCAGGGTTTTATGAGGAAGGGACTCCCGAGGAGGAGACGGAACCCCAGGAGGGAAACCCTGTCGAGTGGGAGTCGTGCACTCCGCCGTGTTAGTGTGTGTGCGTGCTAGCGGGGACACGTTCACGGGCTGAACGTGAACTCGATGCGTAGTCTACGCCCGTGAGTGTAGCCTGAACATATTTTGTTGTACAAATGTTCATAAATCTTTTTATGTAATGAAACTTTGCTTCCGCTTTGTACCTTTGAGGTGTGTTATCCGCTGCTGTGCAACGCAGCACCTCTCAGCGTGATCCTGGCTCGACAAGACCGTGGAGTCATGTCAGCATGGTATCAGAGCTTGCTTGAGGCTTAACGCACTACAAAGGTCATCTCTTTCAAAAATTCGGTGAGGAACGAGTTAGTAGCTCATATAAGGATGTTAGTAGTGTATAGAAAGTGGCATACTAACCTATTTGTTTATGTCGGAAAAATCGTGCATCTCGAGACGTGTATGTCTTGGGGGGTGCACGTAAGCACTGTCCACCAGTGCACACAAGCTGGAAGGTGGAGCCCCACGGGTGGCAGGTAACCCGACCCGCTTTAATATCCTCTCGACTCTTCATGTCTTTTGGGGTATTCGAGAAACGTCTGTCCCTGGCGTGCTTCGGGCAATTTGGGAGACCCCGTCACGTGGTCAGTAACGTGGACACGTAGCTCAAGGCGTGCTTGGCTTGAGAACATCCGGGCGAGTGATGACGGCTGGGTGTACGACTGTATGGATACCGGGCTCGGTGTGCAGCCGAGTCTGACGATTGTGTGAGTTATCTGCAGGTAGTCTAACCACGAAACGGTAGACGTGTAGTATCCGTGTGCGAGTGATTCTTAGTGCCACTGAAATAACGAAGCCGGATAAGTCCGGTATAGGTTTTTTTTGTGAGGACGTAGTACCGACATGATCTGATGATGCACCGTTGTCACACCGCATTAAATGAGAAACTGCATTGTAAAACTTGAGAGTTTTAACCCAGGGCACTAAAACTTGATGT
This sequence comes from Neostapfia colusana, assembly GCA_030760725.1. Taxonomy (NCBI): domain Eukaryota; kingdom Viridiplantae; phylum Streptophyta; class Magnoliopsida; order Poales; family Poaceae; genus Neostapfia; species Neostapfia colusana. Next base: position 29,228,479 of record JASWHV010000011.1, read on the forward strand.
AACTCCTTCCCTTAATCAGGATATTCAAAGTTAATAAGTTTTTAACTTATAGGATACTAAGGACAGAGTCTCCTGTTTTCAGCTGAAATTAAGGCTGAAGTTAATCAGAGGCTACAGGTTGAGTTATTTCAAGGTTTGGGTCATATGATGCATTTCTGGAAAGCATTGGAAGAGATTTACAACTTTTATGTTGAGGTCCAGAGGTGTTTCATCCTCTAACCAATCGAAAAATGCAGTAGAGTTGAAACTGTACAGAAAACAGGGCAGAGCAAACACTCTCTGTAACTCTGGGTAAATTGAGCATAAATTCCTGCATAAAAATCCACAAATAGAAAATGAGGTAGATCTGAAAAGTTCATGAGATGGGTTACAACGTTGTAACAGAAAGTTTTGTCAGATTGGGAGTAGAATTAACTGGGATTCTTGGATCAAATCAGTACCTAAACCAGGGAGGTGCTGTCCAATTTTCTCCAGAAATTCTGTTAACTTTGATATTTCATAACTTTTGAACCAGGACTGATCTTAGGCCAAAAAAACACTTTCTGGAAAGCTATTGAGGTTAGATTTAATTTTGATGTTGAGCTCCAGAATTGGTTTTGCATTTAGCATGGCCTAAATAAGGTTGAAATTGAAACTGGTCAGGGCTGTCATGTTGGACAGCAGATCAGCAGTCAAATTTGTTTAAATTTGAACTATGTTTCCAAGTTTCATGAGTTCAATGACATGTCTTATGTTATAACAAAATGGTTTACTGTTCAAATAAATATTTGACATTTCTCAAATATGTTTTACAATATGACAGCGGATAGACAGTTGGAGAACGGGTGGTGGTGTCCCACTGTTCTCACCGCAGCGGCTATCCGGAAACGTTGAGGCAGATGCTTCAATATTTCGGGTATGACAAGATGCCGCAGTACGTCGCCAAAGAAGAAGGCGAGGAGGGGAACAATACGTGGGAAATACATGTCAAGGTTCCTGCAGGGCCCACGCCACCCGGTTGGGCGCCGTTCACCGTTACGGTGAGAGGTAGACAACCGGAAGGGATTTGGCAAGTGGCAGCCCGCGACACCATGTCGTGTTCCTGCCAACTACACGTGAGAGCTATGGAGGGCACTCCATATGCACTCGTTCCGGTGGAGGTACGGGCTAATCATGTGTGGGAAGGGAGGTACAGGGAGGCAACCGATCCGGGTTGCCCAAGGTACAACCCCGCAGAGGCGAACCTCAGCCTCCAGATGAGGGCGGGGAAGGCCGTGATGGACAGCCAAGCTGTTCATACGGAGTGTATCGCCGCAAAGCTCAAGGAGAGCACAAGCCGTGGAGATCATTTCAAGAGTGCTCACAGCGCGCTCCGCAATGTGCTCCTTCGGACGATTAAGTGACTGAACAAACAGCATAATCAGTTGCATCGTCTGAACAAGGCGAAGAAGAAAGGCCATGTCGACATCGTGGCTTTGCAACAGCAGGTGTAGGCTCTGACCCAGCAGAACGAGGTCCTTACTCAAGAGCGGGACGACGCTATTGAGGAGGGGCAAGGCTGGGAAGAGGACTACGACTAAGCCATGGACGAGGTGCACGCGTTGCAGAACCTCGTACCTCCGGTAATGGGCATACCGGTGGTAGGTGTCGTACCCGTGGTCTTGGCTCTTCCGGCAATGTTAGAACCCGAGATGGGAGAGGAGGTTGTAGATCCAGAGCCACCAGAAGAGGTACCGGAGGAGGACGTCCCACAGGAGGTCGAGTTCTACTCCGAGTAGGAGGTTACCATTGTTAAGTAGGGCAACCAGAGTGGTGTAGCCCAAACTTTTGTAACCAGTGACATGTCTTGTAGGCAGTAGCGTATGTATAGGTAGTGACGACAAAAGAACGACTTCTCGGAGACCCGAGAATAATGTATCTTGTATAAAGTTTATGCTTTATCAATATATGTGAATGTTGTGCAAACTATTCATGCGTCACTTCAAATACCTACTGTTTCATATGGATTTTTTATGTATGACATGTGCTGATCGCTGCTGTTTCGAATTTCAGAATGACTCATACTCGTGCCAACCCAGACGTTGGGGATTCTAGTCAAGGGGGAGAAACCTCCCAACAGCCTCCCGAGGACTCCTCGGGACAGCAACAGCTACAGCAGCAACAGCAACAACAAACACCGCCACCTCCACCGCCAACGGTTACATTGGCCGACATCGTTGCGGCAATGGCGGGTTCTCATCAGCAGCACACGGAGTTGCTGCAGACCCTTATTGCAAATACACCTCGACCAGAGAGGCGTCATGATCGTGAGGAGCGACAACAGAGATCCTACTCCGACTTTCTAGCAACTCATCCCCCAGTATTCTCAAGGGCGGATGAACCCCTCGATGTGGACAACTGGCTCCGCACGATGGAGATGAAGTTCGGGCTGCTCCAAGTGAGTGAGCAGCGCAAGACTCAGTTTGCGGTCCAACAACTCCAGGGATCCGCGAGCGCGTGGTGGGTGAACTACTGTGGTTCACAGCCCACCGACCGAGTTATGACCTGGGTGGAGTTCCGGACGGCCTTCAGGGCCTATCACATACCGCCGGGTCTCATGAAGAGGAAGACGCAGGAGTTCTTACGCCTGCAACAAGGGAGCCAGAACGCGCTGGAATACTCCAGGGTGTTCAATGATCTTGCGCTCTACGCGTCGTATCACGCCGATACCGACGAGAAGCAGCGGGATCACTTCTACCAGGGGCTTAACCCGCTCCTGCAAGACAAGTTGGCGATGTTCAATCGTGGCAGCCTCAACTACATAATTGATGCTGCGATTGTTCAGGAGGATTCCGGCAAGGAGTTAGCGGCGGTGGAAAGGAAGCGAAGCGCGCCGCAGAGCAGCGGAGAAGGAGGTGGCCCTTCTCAAAAATAACGGATGGTGAATCGCCAACCATCGGGTCCATGCTGGCAGCCACCACAGAGGTCGATGCCATTCCGCAGTCGGTCCTATTCTCCACCGGTGTTCAGGCCGGCATTGCCAGCACCACCTCCGCAACAACAACAGCAGCAGCAGGCAATGCCGCATGCGTATGCACCTCAGCAGCGCATGCCGGGCTTTCGTCCCCCGAGCACCGGCCAAGCAGCAGCCACGTGCTACAAATGTGGTCGTCCAGGACCCTTCGCCAGCAATTGTCCGGAGAGGCAAAGCGGCGGAGTTGCACCGCAGTTTCCGGGGAGGAACCAGCCCCGGAACCCTACTAATGCGCGGTGGGCAAACCCTAGGCCCAGCACTGTCCACCAACTCACCATAGAGGACGTGCCAGAGGGAGAGCCGATCTTTGCGGGTATGTTCCAACTCCACCAGCATCCCGCCATATTATTTGACTCAAGTGCCACGCGTTTTTTATTAGCCAAGCGTTCAATGCTAGATATAGCTTGCAAATATTACCCACTGATAGTCCATACTTGATTTGTTCACCGGGTGGGAAGATTTCAGCAAGCCTAATGGTCCCAAAAGCACCATTATGCTTACAGGGTAGAGTATACCCTACGTCTCTCATAGTCTTAGAGGGACAAAAGGTCGATGTCATCTTAGGGATGTCGTGGTTAACTCACCACGGTGCTGTTTTAGACACCGTCCTTCGAATCGTGCACTTGAACTCAGAAGTGCACAAATCTCATTCCTTATTTCTGGACAGTCCAGAAATAAAACTTCCAAGTGTCTATCAATCCACAACCATTAGATTGGAAGACATTCCAGTGGTCCGAGAGTTTCCTGACGTGTTCCGGGACGATTTACCGGGGATGCCACCTGACAGAGAGGTGGAGTTCAAGATTGAACTTGCACCGGGAACCATGCCAATATCCCGAAGGACATACAAGATAGTGCCCAAGGAGTTGGCTGAATTGAAGATCCAGCTAACGGACCTGCTGGAAAAGGGTTTTATTAGTCCGAGCTCCTTGCCATGGGGCTGTTCGGCATTATTTGTAAAGAAGAAGGATGAGACGTTGCGGCTTTGCGTGGACTATCGTCCACTAAATGCCGTAACCATCAAGAACAAGTACCCGTTGCCACGGATCGACATGTTGTTTGATCAGTTGGTCGAAGAAAAGATCTTTTCCAAGATGGACTTAAGATCCGGGTACCGTCAGATTAAGATACGGGCTGAGGATATTCCGAAGACGGCTTTCTCGACGAGGTACGGACTTTATGAGTACCTGGTCATGTCCTTCGGCCTCACCAGCGCTCCAGCTCACTTCATGTATTTTATGAACTCGGTGTTCATGCCGGAGCTGGACAAGTTTGTCGTGGTCTTCATCGACGACATACTAGTATACTCCAAGTCGGAGGAAGATCACAAAAAGCATCTGCGTATAGTCTTGCAACGTCTGCGGGATCACAAGCTATGCGTGAAATTCAGCAAGTGCAAGTTCTGGATATCGCAAGTGCCTTTTCTCGGGCATATTATCTCGGCGGAGGGCATCGCTGTAGACCCGAGCAAGATCACACAAGTGCTGAATTGGAAATCCCCGAGAACTGTTCACGAGGTACGGAGTTTTCTCGGACTCGCGGGATATTATCGGAGGTTCATTCCGAACTTCTCAGATTGCCAAGCCTATGACAGAGCTGCTGAAGAAGGCTACCAAATATGTTTGGAGTCCAGCATGTGAAGAAGCATTCAAGGCTTTAGTCAAGAACCTAACATCAGCACCGGTTTTGGCGCAGCCAGACACAACAAAACCGTTCGACGTGTACTGCGATGCATCCGGCATTGGGCTCGGATGTGTGCTGATGCAAGACCGAAGAGTGGTCGCGTATGGATAACGGCAGCTCAGAAACCATGAGCAGAATTATCCAAGTCACGACTTGGAGCTCGCTGCCGTGGTACTCGCACTTAAAATATGGAGGCACTACCTACTCGGTAACCTCGTACATTTATATACTGACCACAAAAGCCTCAAGTACATATTCACTCAGAAGGAGCTAAACCTGAGGCAGCGAAGATGGTTAGAGTTGATAAAGGATTATGAAATAGAGATCCATTATCACCCCGGCAAGGCAAACGTAGTGACGGATGCGCTGAGTCGCAAGTCACACGTCAACAATCTGACCATCACACCATTGGAAGAGAGCGAACCACCACTGCATGTGGTCCCACATGGAGCTCTCTACAACTTAGCTTTGATCCCCACCATCCATGAAGAGATAGCGGCAGCCCAGAAAAATGACAAGGGCATGTCACATTTATGGAGACGCATAGACAGTGGGGAGTTGAAATGTTTCCGGAAATACGGAGACGGTGTCCTGTGGTTCAAGGACCGGATCGTCGTACCCCGTAACCTGGAATTACGGAAGAAAATCTTTGATGAGGCTCACTTGTCAAAGTTTTCTATTCACCCCGGCAGCAACAAAATGTATCAAGGACTCAGGAGTAAGTTTTGGTGGACACGAATGAAGCGGGAGACCGCAAAGTACGTGTCTGAGTGGGATACATGTCGAAGGGTGAAGGCAGATCATATGCGGAAACCGGGACTGCTACAACCACTGGGCGTTCCTGCCTGGAAGTGGGAGGATGTGAGCATGGACTTCATCCTCGGTTTACCCACCACCTTTCAGAAACATGATTCTATGTGGGTGATCGTCGACTGGCTCACCAAAGTTGCCCATTTCATCCCGGTCAACAACAACTACAAAGCCAAGAAGTATGCTGAACTGTATATCTCACGGATCCTATGCTTGTACGGCGTACCCCGTACCATCATATCGGATCGGGGCACTTTATTTGTGTCCGTCTTTGGGAGCAGCTACATGCTGCGTTGGGGACGAAGATGATCCGTAGTTCAGCATACCACCCGCAGACGGATGGGCAAAACGAGCAGGTAAATCAGATTCTAGAAGATATGCTACGAGCTTGCGCTTTCAACCACGGCAAGAATTGGGATGATCACTTGCCGTTAGCCGAGTTTTCATACAACAATGGGTACCAAGCCAGCATCAAGATGGCGCCTTACGAGGCGCTATACGGGAGAAAATGCCGCACACCATTGAATTGGTGTGAGTCTGGTGAAAGGGTGACCTTCGGGATTGATCTGGTCAATAACGCGGAAGAAAAGGTTTGGCTAATTCAAGCAAACCTAAAAGCCGCACAATCCCGACAGAAACAATATGCGGACCGGAGAAGGCACCCATTACAATTCGAAGTCGGGGATCACGTATACCTACGTGTGTCTCCAATGAAGGGCGTGAACAGATTCGGGGTGAGAGTAAAGTTGGCACCCTGATTCATCGGTCCATTTCATATTACAGAAAGATGTGGATCAGTAGCATACCGGCTGAAATTACCAGAAGCACTTTCCGGTGTGCACGACGTCTTTCACATCTACCAGCTGAGGAAGTGTCTCAAGCTATCAACTACCGTTCAGCTGGAGGATATTGAAGAACTGAAACCGGATCTCACGTACCGGGAGGAACAAGTTCAGGTTATTGATGAAAAGGGCCGAACCACATGCAACCGTACGTTGTGGTTCTACAAAGTTCTATGGAGTAATCACTCCGTGGACGAAGCGACATGGGAGAGCGAAGACTTTCTTCGCGTTAACTACCCCGACTTTTTCACGTCGCATATCCGGTAATTTTCCACCGTCCTCTCTCTCATTTTCACCTTATAATCTCGGGACGAGATTCTTTTAAGGGGGGGAGGAATGTAAGGGCCTCAGTTTTTGACACATATTCAAAGTGTTCATCACCACACACACACCTCATTTGAAGAAACTTGATGAACACATTTGAAGAGCAAGTAAACTCCATCAACATGTTCATTAGAGGATAAACTCACAAAATGCAAAAGTGGCATTTCCCACATGCATCATATAGGGGCTGGGGATATGTAAAACTCCTACACCTTGTTAGGAATGTCCATGCCAAGTTTCACCCAAATCCAAAACCTTTTTGAAGTCCTTTTCGGTATAGCTAGAAACAGGGTGGTTTGAACTCAAATTCAAATTCAAACTGTTTTCATCTCATGAATTCAAATGTGGGAGGCATATTCTTACTCAGCACATTTTTGTGAGCTCACACACCAATTTTTACTCCATTTGGAGTTGATCTTGACATGAGCTAAGTTTAGCAAATTCAAACCTTATTTGAATTTCAAACTGCTTATGTGCTGAAATTTAGTCAAACACAAGCCAATTTGAATTCTATCACATTCAATTGGCTCAGGGGTAGATAATTCAAATCACCATGGGTATAAGGGGGATTACTGCTTATAACAGTGAGAAGTTGTTAATTTCAGAGGTTAAAAAGGAGGTGGGACCCACATGTCAGCCACTGAAGCAAATTCAACCGACTGAAACTTTAGCACTCGGGTTATCGGGCTTCCTCCGAGGGCGCCACCGAGGGAAGCCGGGCGCCACCAGCTGCTTGCTCCCACGCGCGAGCGCCGGTGTAGGTTCTGACCCCCCTTTTAAGGCGCTCCACGCTCTCTGCCGAAGCAACCCTCGTCTGCTTTCTTCTCACGTGAACACTGAGCCGAAGCTCTCTTCCCTCCGCTACCTCGGCTCGATCGGGAATCCGGCCGAATCGGACGCACCATCCCTCCCCAAGCTGCTAAACCGCACCCTGAACTCCGCACACACCTCCCTGAGACGGAAACAAGCGAGTTCTGGCCTTCCTTGCCTGAGAACGACCGCCACAGCGGCGACCAAGCTTCAGCCGACGATCGGGTGATCGTGGACAGCCCTCCACAGGGGTTCTCACGATCAAGCGATCCAGGCTACGGGAGCGCGCTGTGTTGGTGCTGCTCTCAACCAAGTCTCAAGCCACGCTGTGAAGCATCGGCGGTGAATTTCATGTTTTTCACTCTGGCGAGTTCTACCGAGCGGCCGGTACGGTTTCTTCAAATTCTTTCTCTCTGATCCTCCGTAGGTCGTCAAACTCTGCACATAGGCGCTGGACTAGCCAAGGCGATCATCTTTGCTTTAGGATCCATCGCATGAAAACACCTCGGAGGAACATATTCCGAGCTAGTTGCCAATCAGGCGCACGATGCCGAGCTAGTTGCCGTAGTTTCCGAGCTAATCCATGGCCTTGCCGAGCTTTGTAATCACCCACTGGTGCTGTAGAGCTAGTCGATCAAGGTTTTGGCAGGTTAGGGACCCCGGCCAACGCTGCCGAACTTTAACCGAGGCCGCCACACTTCGCCGGCCATCTTACGATCATCGGCAGCCCCAGAACACCTCACCATCGTGTTCCTCGATGTCGCATACGCCCTGGCGGCGAGTTATAGCCCATACGGTGGCCGGAACCGGTGAACCGGCTGTTAGCGGCGGAAAGATTTAAAACTGGGATCTGCTGTGGACTGGATCGGGTGTGGCTGCATGCAAAGGACTCAGTAGCCGTGTGTGTCAACCGATGAGGAGCTGACACGTAGCCCCGGGTCCCACGCGCAGTGATTTGAACTTTTCCCGATTTTCAGATTTCATTCAAACTTCAAATCCTCATAACTTTGGCTAGGAAACTCCAAATCGAGTGAACCAAATTTTTGTTGGATTCAGCTCTCTGATTAATTTCTAGCAAATCAAGTTTCACTTCATGAAAATCCTTATTTCTCCAGAATTAATTCTTCAAAATTTAAAATATTTAGAATTTTAACTGGAGAACCCTTTAGAGGAAAATTCTGAAATTTTGCTGGGATGTTCACCAAAATATGCCTGAGCTACCATAAAAATTTCAGATCCATTTGAGCTAATTTGATCCACCTAATGATGTGATCAATAAAACTGTTCCAGAGAAAATAGAAAATGTCCAGAAACATTTTCAGAATTTCTCTGAAACTGTTTAGCTCATATCTTTAGTTAGGAACCTTCAAATTAAGTGAAACCAACTCCATTAGAACCGTCTGAAAATCTAATTTTCAGAAAGTCATGGGTTGCTCCATGAAAATCCTTAGAACACCATAAGAGCTCCAATTAAGGTCAAGTACATAATTATTTGTGGAGAGCTCAAATGAGCTTTGCTGCAACTAAAACTTGGCCAAGTCTCTGTTTAGGTTGTATCCAAACCACAGTAAAAGTTTCAGAGTCATCGGCTCTGTCTAGTGAGACTTATAAACTTCACAAGTTTAAATTCAATTCAAATGCATTTAAATTAATACATATACTTATTATCTCATGTAGTCGCTAAGGTTGAGAAGGAACCCGATGTCTTAGACTTCGTTACTCCGGAAGAGCAGCTACCTATGACGAAGAGCAGCAAGGCAAGCTCCGATTTGCATTAACCTCTTTACAATTGTTTTTTTGAAAACTTCCTTTGAGTACCACTTAATTCTTGCATTAGAGTCTTGTTTGAATCCCAAATGCATAGCCAAGAAAACCATGGGATGGAATTAAGATTGAAAACCTCGTTAGCCACTGCAATGCTAAATATAGAGTAGGATTCGGTACAAGTCGAGTTGTTGGAACTACTCGCGAGAATAGGCTAGGGGCACATCGCTCGGGTAGAGATAGCAAATGAAACACATGGCGAGAAAAATGAGACCGAGCGGAAAGTAAGGGCAGCAGGACTTTGGGGCATGTGTGCTATAGCTCCGCTTGCGTCGATTGAGGACCGAGCCGTGTGCTGGCCTGTTGAACAAGCTAGAACAGTACCGAAGACCTACCGGCTATATGGGAACCGGGAAACCGATGTAACTCTGGTAGCTGGGTATTGAGGCATTGCCCGTCGTTCAGAGGGTAGGTTGAGAGCTTGAGGTGTAAATCGGCTGATGGCACTGAGATGCGCGTGCAGAGACCTCTTGCTCGGGACGATGGGACCGGTTCAATATTTGGCTGACGGGTGAAAGGTGGTTGCGTACAGCGTCCGTGATGGTTGCTGTAGGCAACATCGAGTACGGGCGTACGTGACGGGTTGTTCGGGTAACCTTGCAAGTGTAAGTCGATTATAATCGCCGTGCCTCGCGGTCAGTGAGTACCACTTGTTCATTGTACCGTGACGTAGAAAGAACAGGCTAGTTACATGTTAAAATGTTGCTGATTGATAGATGGACTTTGATTGTTAATGTTTTGCTGTAGTTTAGAGCTAATTAAAGTTCCTTTCAACTTTTGGCAAAGTACATGAGAGAAAGGCGTTTCTTGTTTGATTGCGGCTCTCTCATGTGCCTTAGCGTAAGGTTCTCCACAACCTGCTGCTAAAACTTGAAAGTAAGGTTCCGATAATTAGGCAAGTCCTTTGCAAATTGTTTTATCTCATGTACCTATCACCCCTCATGTAGAAGTTCCATGTTTAGGAGAGACGGGTCAGTCTTGCTAAGCCTTCGTGCTCACTGCTCGTGTTTGAAGCTTTTGCAGGGTTCTATGAGGAAGGGACTCCCGAGGAGGAGACGGAACCCCAGGAGGGAAACCCCGTCGAGTGGGAGTCATGCACGCCGCCTTGTTAGTGTGCGTGCGTGCATGCTAGCAAGGACACGTTCACGGGCTGAACGTGAACTTGATGCATAGTCTACGCCCGTGAGGGTAGACTGGACATATTTTGATGTAAAACTATTCATAAACCACTTTATGTAATAAAACTTTGCTTCCGCTTTGTGCCTTTGATGTGTGTTATCTGGTGCTGTGCAATGCAGCACCCCTCAGCGTGATCCTGGCTCGACAAGACCGTGGGGTCGTTTCAGCGTTGGTATCAGAGCTCGCTTGTGGTTTAACGCACTACAAAGGTCGTCTTTTTCAAAAATCCAGTGAGGAACGAGTTAGTAGCCCATATAAGGATGTAATTAGTGTATAGAAAGTGGCATACTAACCTATTTGCTTATGTCGGGAAATCGAGCATCTCGGGACACTTTATGTCTTGGGGGGTGCACGTAAGCGCTGTCCACCATTGCGCACAAGCTGAACGGTGGAGCCCCACCGGTGGTAGGTAACCCGACCCGCATTAATATCCTCTACGACTCTTCATGTGGTCAGTAACGTGAACACGTAGCTCAAGGCATGTTTGGCTTGAGAACATCCGGGCGAGTGATGATGGCCGGGTGTACGAACTGTATGGATACCGGGCTCGGTGTGCAGCCGAGTCTGACGATTGTGTTAGTTATCTGAAGGTAGTCTAACCACGAAATGGTAGACGTGTAGCATCCGTGTGCGAGAGATGCTTAGTGCCACTGAACTAACGAAGCCGGCTAAGTCCGGTATAGGTTTTTCTTTGTGAGGACGTAGTACCGACATGCTCTGGTGACGCATCGACGTCACACTCCACTAAATGAATAACTTCATTGTAAAATTTGAAAGTTTTAATTCAGAATATTAAAACTTGATGTAACTCCTCCCCTTAATCAAGATATTCAAAGTTAATAAGTTTTCAACTTATAGGCTGCTAAGGACAGAGTCCCCTGTTTCTGCTGAATTAAGGCTGAAGTTAATCAGAGGTTAGAGGTTGAGTTCTTTCGAGGTTGGGCTCATATGATACATTTCTGGAAAGCTTTGGAAGAGCTTTACAACGTTTCTGTTGAGGTCCAGAGGTGTTTCACCCCTTAACCAATCGAAAAATGCAGTAGAGTTGAAACTGTTCAGAAAACAGGGCAGAACAAAAACTATCTGTAACTCTCTGTAAAATGAGCATAACTTCCTGCATAAAAATCCAAAAATAGAAAATTAGGTAGTTCTACAAAGTTCATGAGATGAGTTACAACTTTGTAACAGAAAGTTTTGTCAGATTGGGAGCAGAATTAACTAGAATTCTTGGATCAAATCAGTCCCTAAAGCAGGGAGGTGCTGTCCAATGTTCTCCAGAAATTCTGTTAACTTTGACATCTCATAACTTTTGAACCAGGAGAGATCTTGTAAGGGCCTCAGTTTTTGACACATGTTGAAGTGTCATCACCACACACGCACCTCATTTGAAGCAAGTGGATAAACACATTTGAAGAGCAAGTAACCACCATCAACATGTTCATTAGAGAACAAACTCACATGTTGCAAAACTGGTATTTCCCACATGTGATATATAGGGGCTGGCCATATGAAAACTCCTACACAGTGCTAGGAATGTCCATGCCAAGTTTCACCCAAATTCAAAACCTTTTTGAGGTCATTTTGGGTATAGCTAGAAAGAGGGCAGTTTGAACTCAAATTCAAATTCAAACTATTTTAATCCCATGAATTCAAATGTGGGAGGCATATTCTTACTCAGCACATTTTTGTGAGCTCACACACCAATTTTCACTCCATTTGGAGTTGATCTTGACATGAGCTAAGTGGGGCAAATTCAAACTTTATTTGAATTTCAAACTGAACATGTGCTGAAATTTATCCAAACCAAACCCAATTTGAATTTTAACCAATTCAAATGGCTAAAGGGTAGATAATTCAAATCACCAAAGGCTTTGTGGGAACTACTGTTTACCACAGTGAATTGGAGTTAAGTTCAGAGGTTAAAATTGAAAGTGGGACCCACATGTCAGCCACGCCAGCTCCTGCTGCGTGCCACGAGCCGGAGACCAGTCGCCGGGCTTCTTATCCCCTTCCCGGCGTGCTCCCGTCGCTTATCTCCCGAGTTCCCGACGCGCTCGGCCTGTTTTTCCACCGGAGCTCCACTGCAGACCGCCGCCTCCCGATCTTGCGCTTGCTCAGCCCGATCACTCGCGAGCACAGCCTCCTCCGTAGCAAAACGGCACTGGGAGATCGTGAGCAGCCTCCTAGACCCCGTGTTGGCCAGTGAGCAGGCGTCCTCGAGCTATACCGGACCTCTTCTCCAGCGGACCGAGCATCGCCGCTGATCGGGCTCTCGTGGACAGCACAACACAGCCGTTGTCACGTCCACTCCTCTACACAAGAAAGGTGTGTCATTTTATGCAGATGGAGTAGCCGAAAGCCGTTTGGCAATTGATCAACCCTCGGCCGAGAATTTCCAAATTTACTCTCGGCCAGTTCATAGGAACCGAGCTCACCTTCGAGTGAAATTCGTGCTCTACACGCGAGGGTTGGGCAAGCCCGTTACCTAGTAGCTTCTACGCATGTTAGCACCCACGCTCGAACTGGAATCAGAGAAAACCATCAAGAATCGGCCATGATATGGCCGTTTTCCCCGCCGCCGTAGCTGAGCACCTCGGCTCACCGTCGAGAGCATAGTTGTCGGCATTTCTAGCTTCCACCCAACCCTGGTTCATGTTCCCCGTGCTCCACTGATGCTCTCCACCAGATTCCCGATCGATTTGGTGCACGGGAGAGCGAAACCGACCTCACCGGAACCCTAGCAGGTGCTGTCACCGGTGCGCACGAGTTTCCAGTCATCGCCGGCGGCCGGCGAGCCCACTATCGAGTCCAGGGGGTCAAAAAAGGGGCAGGCGGCGAGTTTCGGGCGGGGGGGGGGGGGGGTGGCCAGGAACTCAATTCTGGCGAAGGTCGCCGGAGACCGCCGCCGCCGAGCAGTTGGCGCGAGGAGGGAGACGACACACCGTATGTGGGACCCACTGGCAGAAATTTAAACTTTGCCCCGAATTTCAGTTTTAGTTCAGACTTCAAATCCTCATAACTTTGGCTAGGAAGCTCCAAATCGAGTGAACCAAATTTTGTTGGATTCAGCTCTCTGAGGACTTTCCAGCAAATCAAGTTTCACTTCATGAAAATCCTCATTTCTACAGAAATAATTCCTCAAATTTTAAACTGTTGTGGAATTTTAACTGGAGGATCCCTTGGAGGAAAATTCTGAAATTTCGCTGGGATGTTCACCAAAATATCCCTGAACTACCATAAAAATTTCAGATTCATTTGAGCTCATTAGATCCACCTAATGATGTGATTAGTGAAACTGTTCCAGAGAAAATAGAAAATGTTCAGAAACATTTTCAGAATTTCCTCTGAAATTGTTTAGCTCATATCTTTAGCTAGGAACCTTCAAATTAAATGAAACCAACTCCATTAGAACCCTCTAAAAATCCAGTTTTCAGAAAGTCATAGCTTGTTTCATGAAAATCCTTAGAACACCCTAAAAGCCTTCAACTAAGGTCAAGTACATAACTATTGTGGGGGGGGGGGGGGGGGGCAAATGAGCTTTGCTGCAACTAAAACTTGACCAAGTCTCTGTTTAGTTTGTAACCAAGCCACAGTAAAAGTTTCACAGTCTTTGGGTCTGTCTAGTGAGACTTAGAAGGTTCACAAAGTTAAAACTTAATTCAAATGCATTTAATTAATACATGTACTTCTTATATCATGTAGTCGCTAAGGTCGAGGAGGAACCCGAAGTCCTAGACTTTGTTACTCCGGAGGAGCAGCTAGCCTACGACCAAGAGCAGCAAGGCAATCTCCTGTTTGCATCAACCTCCTTACAATTTTTTATTGTTTTGAGCACTTTCTTTGAGTATCACTTATTTCCTTGCATTAGAGTCTTGTTGGAAACCCAATTGCAAAGCCAAGAAAACCATGGGTTGGGTTTAGGATTGCAAAACCCGTTAGCTACTGCAAAGCTAAGTTAGGGTAAGATTCGGTACAAGTTGAGTAGTTGGAACTACTCACGATCATAGGCTAGAGGCACTCGACTCGGATAGATATAGCACATCATACACATGGCAAGAAAAATGAGACCGAGCGGAGAGTAAGGGCAGCAGGACTTTGGGGCATGTGTGCTATAGCTCCGCTTGTGTCGATTGAGGACCGAGCCGTGTGTGGGCCTGTTGAACAAGCTAGAACAGTAACGAAGACCTACCGGCTATATGGGAACCGGGAAGCTGATGTAACTCGGGTAGCTGGGTAATGAGGCATTGCCCGTCGTTCAGAGGGTAGGTTGAGAGCTTGAGGTGTAAATCGGCTGGCGGCACTGAGATGTGCGTGCAGAGACCTCTTGCTCGGGACGATGGGACTGGTTCAATATTTGGCTGACGGGCGAAAGGTGGTTGCGTACGGCGTCCGTGATGGTTGCTGTAGGAAACATCGAGTATGGGCATACGTGACGGGTTGTTCGGGTAACCCTGCAGGTGTAAATCGATTATAATCACCGTCCCTCGCGGTCAGTGAGTACCACTTGTTCACTGTACCGTGACGTAGAAAGAACAGGCTAGTTACATGTTAAAATGTTGCTGATTGAAAGATGGACATTGATTGTTAATGATTTGTTGTAGTTTAGAGCCAACTAAAATTCTTTTCAACTTTGGGGAAAGTACATGAGAGAAATGCGTTTATTGCTTGATTGCGGCTCTCTCATGTGCCTTAGCGTAAGGTTCTCCACAACCTGCTGCTACAACTTGAAAGTAAGGTCCCACTAATTAGGCGAGTCCTTGCAAAGGATTTTTACCTCATATACCTATCACCCCTCATGTAGAAGTTCCATGTTTAGGAGAGACGGGTCAGTCTTGATGAGCCCTCGTGCTCACTGCTTGTGTTTGAAGCTTTTGCTGGGTTCTATGAGGAAGGGACTCCCAAGGAGGAGACGGAACCCCAGGAGGGGAACCCCGTCGAGTGGGAGTCGTGCACGCCGCCGTGTTAGTGTGCGTGCGTGCTAGCAAGGACACGTTCACGGACTGAACGTGAACTTGATGTAGTCTACGCCCGTGAGTGTAGACTGGACTTATTTTGATGTAAAAATGTTCATAAACCATGTTATGTAATAAATTTTTTCTTCCGCTTTGTACCTTTGATGTGTGTTATTCGGTGCTGTGCAACGCAGCACCCCTCAGCGTGATCCTGGCTCGACAATACCGTGGGGTCGTGTCAGATCTTAGGCCAAGCAAATACTTTCTGAAAAGCTATTGAAGTTAGATTTAACTTTGATGTTGAGCTCCAGAATTGGTTTTGCCTTTAGCATGGCCTAAATCAGGTTGAAGTGGAAACTGGTGAGGGCTGTCATGTTGGACAGCAGATCAGCAGTCAAATTTGTTTAAATTTGAACTATGTTTCCAAGTTTTATGGGTTCAATGACATGTTTTATGTTATAACTCAATGGTTTACTGTGCAAATAAATATTTGACATTTCTCAAATATATTTTACAGATGACAGCGGATAAACAGTTCGAGAACGGGTGGGTGGAATCTCACTGTTCTCACCACTGCAGCTATCCGGAAGCATTGAGGCAGATGCTTCAATATTTCGGGTACAACCAGATGCCGCAGTACTTTGCCAAGGAAGAAGGCGAGGAGGGGAACAAGATGTGGACAATCCATGTCGAGGTTCCTGCTGGACCTACGCCACCCTGGTGGGCGCCGTTCACCGTCACGGTGAGAGGTAGACAACCCGAGGGAATGTGGCAAGTGGCAGCCCGTGACACCATGTCGCGTTTCTGCCAACTACACATGAGAGCGATGGAGGGCACTCCATACGCGCTCATTCCGGTGGAGGGACGGGGTCATCATGTGTGGGAGGGGAGGTAACGGGAGGCAACAGATCCGGGTTGCCCAAGGTACAGACCGCGGAGGCGAACCTCAGCCTTCAAATGAGGGCGGGAAAGGCCGTGAGTGACAGCCAAGCTGTTCATACGGAGCATCTCGCCGCAAAGCTCAAGGAGAGCACAAGCCGTGGAGACCATTTCGAGAGTGCTGACAGCGCACTCCGCAATGTGCTCCTTCCGACGATCAAGCGAATGAACGAACAGCATAATCAGCTGCATCGTCTGAAGAAGGCAAAAAAGAAGAGCCGTGTCGACATCGTGGCGTTGCAAGAGCTGGTGCAGACTCTAACCCAGCAGATTGAGGACCTTACTCAAGAGCGGGACGACACTATTGAGGAAGGGCAAGGCTGGGAAGAAGGCTACAACCAGGCCATGGACGAGGTGCATGCATTGCAGGACCTCGTACCTCCGGTATTGGGCATACCGGTGGTCTTGGGTCATCCGGCAATGGGAGAACCTGAGATGGGAGAAGGATGCGGTCCTTCTCAGAAATTCCGGATGGTGAATTGCCCACCATCAGGTCCACGCTGGCAGCCACCACAGAGGTCGATGCCATTCCGCAGTGGGCCGTATCCTTCACCGGCATTCAGGCCGGCACTGCCAGCACCACCTCCGCAACAACAACAGCAGCAGCGGGCGATGCCGCATGCGTATGCACCTCAGCAGCGCATGCCGAGCTTTCGTCCCCCGAGCACCGGACAAGCAGTGGCCACATGCTACAAATCTGGTCGTCCTGGACACTTCGCCAGCAGTTGTCCGGAGAGACAAGGCGGCGGAGTTGCACCGCAACTTCCGGGGAGGAATCAGCCCCGGAACCCCACTAATGCGTGGCGGGCAAACCCTAGGCCCGGCACTGTCCACCAACTTGCCATAGAGGACGTGCCGGAGGGTGAGCCAATCCTTGCGGGTATGTTCCAACTCCACCAGCATCCCGCTATAGTGTTGTTTGATTCAGGCGCCGCGGACAATTTTATTAGCCAAGATTTCATTGCTAAACATAGCTTGCAAATACTACCCACCGATAGTCCATATTTGATTTGTTCACCGGGTGGAAAGATTTCAGCAAGCGTAACGGTTTCCAAAGTACCATTATGCTTAGTGGGTAGAGTATACCCTACGTCTCTCATAATATTAGAGGGACAAAAGTGTCACACCCGGTTTCTCAGAAAAACAACCGAGTGAATATCACATGTATGCCAGGATCATTTTCTCATACATGTGATGACAAATAGTGAATCATCATTTATTACAAGCCAGGTGTCGAATATAAATAAGTCTTACATAGCACATGTCTCGATGGACGATAATAAGTTCATAACATAAAATAGCAGCGGAATATTATTCTTGTGGGCTCCGTCACAGGCGTTGCCCGGGGGACTCCATGAACCTAGAATCCTTCTTAGGGTCCAAAGTCTTGATCATTAAACACCACCTCATCCCCTTGACCTGAGCAGCAATTTAAACCAACAAAAATGCAAGGTTGAGTACCGTTGGTACTCAGCAAGTGTGGAAAAGATTATGTCATGCATGGCTAGAGCAAGGAGAGGTTGAACTCATGGTTAAAGCACTATGCAATTAATACATATCACCTTAGCTTATTAAGCACCTATATTACTACATAGGTGAAATGGTCCCAATCTCCCAACCCTTCATCATAATCAAATAACCATAACATCATTTCTAATGTTAAGCTCCCCGCTTAACATCCACAACTTCCAAAGTCATCATCCTCTAATCATGAATAAGTCCAAGCCGCTCTTGACCCTGAGCACGGCTGTCATGAAAGTTTTGACTCTGCAGAGTTTGCACAACTGTACCCACATGTAGTGATTTCATCCCCCGTTGCCGGGTGGACTAAAAGAACCTCCATTATGCCAGTGGCCGCGAACCACATTCACACTTCCCAGGTGTGTAGCCAGGAGATCACTACGAAGCCTTTACAAAGGGATTCCCGACGAGCGTGGGCCCACTGAGGTTTCACCCCTAACAGCATACAAGAGGCTCCAACCCCGCTGCAGTGGCCCCCTCTTGAGCCTTGCGGTTCATATGGTATTCCAGCTGACACCTATTCCCCGCACCATCCAACACACCCATACTACGCCGGGGATACACCTAATTAATTGGCCAAGCTGCCCCATCTCAGCATGTGGTTGGCACGGTAAAGCCAGGATACCTGTTCCATGAACCGGTCCTTAGGATCCAGGCAAGTACTAAACACAAACCCGAGTCTCGTGCACCCAGCACCAACCAAATCATCCAACTTTCCTCAATACCTACCTCTACATAACTCATAATATCTCATTCAAGAGTAAGGTAAATAAATTGATGATCTCATATCCCACTTATCCCATTCTAAGCATGGGTAAGCATAAGTAATATGAATGATTGACATGATAAAATAAATCCCAACCCAAGCTACAAGGAAACAAGGTAATGCAATTCTAGGGAAACTTCCTAGCAAGGGTTCCATATTTCAATTGACAATGCAAATAATTCTATCTACCCATCCTAGTATAGGATCAAAGTGGTCAAGGACACTTGCCTTTTTCCTGCTGCTCTGGGAATGGAAAGTCTTGATCTTGGAAGGGAAGAACTTGCTCTGGGGCAGGTTCTACTCATGCCAACACACATAGCAAAAGAAAACAACAATCCATAAGACATAGTTTACACTTTCACTCCACACATACATGCATATGATAATCATTCACATTTCTAAGTGTTGTGGTTACTCTAGATGTGTTGATTTTTAGCCTACATGCACTTTTAAACATATGTATAAGATTTCTAACTTTTGTATTCAGAGATCTGTTTGCACACTATATATGAATTTCCAATTTAAACAAATTCTTTAATACACTCTTTAGCTACCAAGTTTGCATGGAAGGTAATTTCCTACTCCCAAATGGGTTTTCAGATCTTCTACCAAATCCTAAACTGATGCCTTTGGATTTGAAGACTTCATTTATCATTTTCTAGTTATGCATTCCTATTTTCCTATAGTTTCCAGATTTATTTTCTATGCCTAAAAGTGAGTTTTAATATTAAATAATAGGGCATATCATCTAAACAGAATAGGTTCTGATCTAAAATATTAAACAATATATTTTGGAACTTCTCCTCTGATGTGAACTAACTTAAATTTATTTTACCAATTTTCAGAATTATTTCCTAGCCTAAAATATGTTTCTATAACTAATAAATATGAACAGTCAACTAGACAGATTCATTTCAGCTTAAGATCTATTTTTAACTCATTCTAAAGTTTTCCAAGTGCTAGGAGAGTTTAAATTTGAATTTACAATGTGTTTGCCTCACCTTTTAAATTTTAAATCTTAATCACATATTCAAATTCCTAAATTTAATATCATATAGGGTTAAAAAGATAAACTCACCCCACTACAGGGTCTATTATATTATTTCATAAATTTCCAGGGGTCTAACTACACATAACAGAGGGGTTTTCCTAATTTTTATTAAGTCCAGGGGCTAAAACTAATTTTTAAATGAATTTACATGAATTTCTGAAGTTCCAGGGGCTAGATCAGAAGTTTCCGGGGCTAGCTCATGTTTTTTAAGATCCCCAAGGGGTAGCGCGTAAGAATCCCGGCCTTTAAAATGCGGGGTGATATGGACCGTCCGATTTAAAGTGGACGGCTCAGATTAGATCATCGAACCGGTACACGCGGGTTTTAATTCTACCGTGCGATTTAAAATAGACGGCACATAAGTGGCCACGTCGCTCTGACCGTGCGCGGGCGGCGCTGCCCGGCGGCGCGCGGTGGCGGGAGGTGGCGATCTCGCCAGAAAACTTCGGATCTTCGTCTATTCTTCCTAAAACTGGGATTTCATGGCATAGATCGGTAGAGGGGAGGTCGGGGATCTCACCTCGGGGTTTTTCTTGAGCTCGGAGGTCCTAGAAGGCGGTCGGCGACGAGGTCTGAGATGGAATCGCTGCGGTGCTCGTCGGAGCTGTGCCTAGAGCGCAAACCACCGAGTCTTCTGCACCTGCGTGAATCCCCGGAGGCGGTGGAACACGATCGGCGCGTTAGATCGGAAAATCCGAGCAGAGATCGAGAGAAAACGGTGATCGGAGCTTCGGTTCTCACCGGGAGGAAAAACAGCCGATCGTGGGGGAAAAACGGGGCGATGCCGGCGTTTTTATAGACGAGGGAGGGCGGTGTGTCTGTTTGGATCGAGCCGGAGTCGTCCGGGACCGGGAGTCTGGCTGGGGACGCGGATTTCCGGAGTCAGTTGCGATCGGGCACGCGCGGAGGAGTCCGGCTGTTGGCGCGTGCGGGAGGTGAGGGACGACACGCGGGTCCCGCGTGTCAGTGACAGAGAGAGGGGAGCGCGCGGCTGCGGGCTGGCGCGGGGGCGGGTGGGTCGGCTGGTGGGTTTCGGCCCACTGGCCGGGGGTTTTGTTTTTTTCTTTTTCTTTTTCGTTTTCTTTTCTATTTTGAGTTGAATTTGAAGTCCAATTTGAATTTGAATTTCTGCACCACATGCAGTACGTCCAAAATTTTTGAAATTAATGTTACAGCTCTACCCCCCTTAAAAGAAATCTCGTCCTCGAGATTGGTGGTTCTAGGAAAACAATTCTGGAAACTGTGTCTTAAGCTCGTCTTCTCGCTCCCAGGTGGCTTCCTCTTACGAGTGATGCTTCCACTGCCCCTTGCACATCCGAATTCTTTTATTCCTTGTGAGGCGTTCCATTGTCTCCAAAATCTTGAACGGTTGCTCGGCATACGATAGATCCTCGGCTACATCAACCTCGTTCATGGGTAACATCTCTTCAGGCGTCCTCAGACATTTCTTGAGCTGTGACACATGGAATACGTCATGCACATCTGATAGGCGAGCCGGTAGTTCTAGTTGATATGCCACTTCGCCTTTCCTCTCCAGAACTTGAAAGGGTCCGATATATCGGGGTGATAACTTCCCTTTCACCTTAAACCGACAAAGTCTTCGAATAGGGGACACCTCGAGATAGACATAGTCTCCCACGTTGAAAACGAGCTCTCTTCTCTGTACATCGGCATAGTTCTTTTGTCGTGTCTGTGCTATTCTCATGTTGTTGTGGATTTCCCTCACTTTCGCCTCGACTTCTTGTAGTACCTCGGGCCCAAACACTTTACTTTCCCCTGTTTGGTTCCAAAATAGTGGAGTTCTGCACTTCCTCCCATACAAAGCCTCAAATGGTGACATCTTCATACTAGCCTGATAGCTGTTGTTATAGGAGAACTCCGCATACGGTAAGTTCTTATCCCAACTCCGATTGTTTTTGAGTGCACATGCTCTCAGCATATCCTCAAGGATCTGATTGGTTCTTTCCGTCTGCCCATCGGTTTGGGGATGATAGGCAGAACTAAAGTTCAGATGAGTTCCCATGGTTTCATGTAACTTCTGCCAGAACCTTGAGGTGAACTGTGTCCCTCGATCTGACACTATCTTCTTTGGCACTCCATAGTAACACACGATCCTTGACATGTACAACTTCGCCAATTTGGATCCGCTGTAGCTTTCTTTTACGGGAATGAAATGAGCTACCTTGGTTAGCCTGTCGATGATGACCCATATCGAATCATATCCTGATTGGGTCCTGGGTAGTCCCACTATGAAATCCATACCGATTTCTTCCCATTTCCATTCAGGTACTTTGAGTGGTTGCAATAATCCCGCGGGTCTTTGATGTTCTGCTTTCACCAACTGACATGTTTCACATAGGACAACATGTATCGCGACATCTCGCTTCATTCCATACCACCAGCATCTGCTCTTGAGATCATGATACATCTTAGTACTTCCAGGATGAATGGAATAGTCAGAATAATGAGCCTCCTTCAAAATCAATTCACGGATCTCCTTCACTTCAGGCACACAGATTCTTTTCCCGTGCCACACCGTACCTTGTTCATCCTCTCTGAAACCAGGGGCTCTATTATCCTTGATGAGTTGTCGGATTTCTTGTATCTTCTCATCATCCTTTTGACCATCGCGTATGTCTTGCTCTAATGTGGAGTCCACTTCCATGGCGATGGCTTCACCAATATTCACCAGGCATAGGTTGAGTCTTATAACCTCTTCCTTTAATTCTGTAGGCATGTCCTTCAAGCTCAACCTATTGACCTGCACCTTCCGGCTTAAAGCATCTGTCACGACGTTTGCTTTCCCAAGATGATAGTTGATGCCTACATCAAAGTCGTTGATCAGCTCTAACCATCTCCTTTGTCTGAGGTTGAGATCTGGCTGTGTGAAAATGTACTTTAAGCTCTTATGATCCGTTTATATCTCTTTCCTCTTCCCCATCAAGTAGTGCCGCCAAATCTTCAACACGTGTACCACTGCGGCTAGTTCTAGGTCATGTGTAGGATAGTTCTTCTCGTGTTTCCGGAGCTGCCAGGATGCATAAGCCACGGCATGCCCCTCTTGCATGAGAACACATCCCAACCCGTTTCTAGAGGCATAGCAGTACACCGAAAAGTTCTTCTGCATATCTGGCATAACTAGCACTGGGGCTATTGTCAATCTTTTCTTTAGCTCTTGAAAACTCGTCTCGCACTGTGGTGTCCATGTGAATGTGATTCCTTTCTCCAACAGTTTGGTGAGGGGTCTCGAGATCTTGGAGAAACCCTCAATAAACCGTCGATAATACCTAGCCAATCCTAAGAAGCTTCAAACTTCCCCGACATTCTCAGGAGTATTCCAGTTCTGTACATCCTCGATCTTGGCGTGATCTACGGAGATTCCTCCCTCCAAGATTATATGTCCTAAGAAGGGAACTCTCTTCAGCCAGAACTCACACTTTCTCAACTTGGCATATAGTTGGTGTTCTCTAAGCTTTTGCAACACCAATCTTAGATGTTTCTCATGTTCTTCTTCATCTTTGGAGAAGACGAGAATGTCATCTATGAAAACCACCACAAATTTGTCTAGATATTCCATGAATACCTTGTTCATGAGATACATGAAGTATGCCGGGGCATTAGTTAGCCCGAAAGGCATGACTGTGTATTCATACAGTCCGTACCGAGATACGAAAGCTGTCTTGGGAATATCAGTTTGCCTTATCTTAAGTTGATGGTATCCCGACCTGAGATCAATTTTCGAGAACACACAAGCTCCCCTCAACTGATCAAACAAGTCTTCAATGCGGGGTAATGGGTACTTGTTCTTGATGGTTACCTCATTCAACGCACGGTAGTCCACGCATAGCCTTTGGGTCCCATCCTTCTTGGGCACAAATATCACTGGAGCTCCCCATGGTGAGGAACTAGGACGAATGTACCCCTTCCCTGTCAATTCTCTTAAATGATCCTTGAATTCTCCCAGCTGCTTGGAGTCCATCCGATAAGGTCTCTTGTATATCGGAGCTTTTCCAGGCACTAGCTCAATCGCGAATTCCACTTCACGATCGGGAGGCATACCTGGCAACTCCTCCGGAAAAGCGTCTGGATATTCACTGATAATCCTGATCTCCTCCACTTTCACCTCAACTTGATTGAGTTTAATGTCCCTACTAGGCTCTTGTATAGTTATGAACTTTACTCTTGTGCCACTACGGTGAGTTAGTTCCACCGTTCTGGTCGAACAATGGATGATTCCCTTATGTTTGGTCAACCAATCCATGCCCATGGCTTCCACAACTCACGTCACACACCAAGCATTAACACACCATTAACTAAGGTAACGACTCGACTACTCGACATCTGCTAAACAAAGGGAAAGGACTCTACATGACTCGTATCACTGAGCTAGCTCCTCAGAATCTTCCTCATTATTGCGGCTGCCCTCTGACTCCGCTTTGGGTGGGGAGGCTGCTGGTGGAGAAGTGTGGCGACGCCTACTCGCCCGGCGATATGGGGAGTCAGGAGTCCATGTGTCATTCACGGTGACACACAGTTCATTCCCATCTCCTCTTTCTCTGACCCTCAAGCTGGCTTGAAGCAACGCCTCAGTCTCCTTCAGGGTGTCACGTACATCCTGAAGCTCCTGTTGACACTCCTGCAGTCGAGTGTTGAGCATAGCAGCATCCTCCAAGCACAAGTCCATGTGCTCATGGGAAGTCCCCTGCTGCACTGGCGGGTACTTGTACTCCGTTGTACCACTCTCACGCTGGAGGACATACATGTACTCAGTCCTGTCCAGGTGGCGACGGTAGATGTGACTCTGGCAGGTGATGGCCTCCCAGGTGACATCCTTCTCCGCATCGACCTGTGTCGCTCGACAAGCTGGAGAGCTGTGGATCTTAAGCAGCTGATTTTCATGGATAATCCTCATTTCTGAACTCCATTCTTTCCGCTTCTCACGGATGGTCTGGGTGGAGCTGTAGTGTATGATTAGCTTGACCGTATTGCCGGCGGCTTGGAGCATGCGTCGAAGACGGCGCAACAAGCCCCCTACTGCCAATCCGTAGGAGAGGTACGTCACCGGACGGTTCTCCTCTCTCAGGGCAAGGGCAACTACAGGAACTCTCCCTCCGGTGGACTTGCGAGCGGTGCGGATCATGCGAACCATCTGAAACATAAAGCATTTAAAATTAAGTTAGATAAGATTTTTAAACAAAAGTCCTATTTTGAATAAAAGTTGGGGTAAGATGAATAAAGTGGCCCATTAAATAACACTTTTCAACCCACACCTTTGTAAAATAGTTTTTAAGAAAATAGGGTCCTTAACTACGTCCATTTCTACCTAGGTCCATGTTCCTACGGTCAACCTTGGCTCTGATACCACTTCTGTCACAACCTGTTTCTCCGAAGAACAACCGAGTGAATATCATATGTATGCCAAAATCATTTTCTCATACATGTGATGACAAATAGTGAAGCATCATTTATTACAAGCCAGGTGTCGAATATAAATAAGTCTTAAATATCACATGTCTCGATGGACGATAATAAGTTCATAACATAAAATAACAGCGGAATATTATTCTTGTGGGCTCCATCACAGGCGTTGCCCGTGGGACTCCATGAACCTAGAATCCTTCTTCGTATCCAAAGTCTTGATCATTAAACACCAATTTAAACCAAAAAATATGCAAGGTCGAGTACCGTTGGTACTCAGCAAGTGTGGGAAAGATTATGTCATGCATGGCTAGAGCAAGGAGAGGTTGAACTCATGGTTAAAGCACTACGCAATTAATACATATCACCTTAGCTTATTAAGCACCTACATTACTATATAGGTGAAATGGTCCCAATCTCCCAACCCTTCATCATAATCAAATAACCATAACATCATTTCCAATGTTAAGCTCCCCGCTTAACATCCACAACTTCCAAAGTCATCATCCTCTAATCATGAATAAGTCCAATCCGGTCTTGACCGTGAGCACGGCTGTCATGACAGTTTTGACTCTGCAGAGTTTGTACCCTTGTACCCACATGTAGTGATTTCATCCCCCGTTGCCGGGTGGACTAAAAGAACCTCCATTATGCCAGTGGCCGCGAACCACATTCACACTTCCCAGGTTTGTAGCCAGGAGATCACTACGAAGCATTTACAAAAGGATTCCCGACGAGCATGGGCCCACTGAGGTTTCACCCCTAACAGCATACAAGAGGCTCCAACCCCGCTGCAGTGGCCCCCTCTTGAGCCTTGCGGTTCATATGGTAGTCCAGCTGACACCTATTCCCCGCACCATCCAACACACCCATACTACGTCGGGGATACACCTAATTAATTGGCCAAGCTGCTCCATCTCAGCATGTGGTTGGCAAGGTAAAGCCAGGATACATGTTCCATGAACCGGTCCTTAGGATCTAGGCAAGTACCAAACACAAACATGAGTCTCGTGCACCCAGCACCAACCAAATAATCCAACTTTCCTCAATACCTACCTCTACATAACTCATAATATCTCATTCAAGAGTAAGGTAAATAAACTGATGATCTCATATCCCACTTATCCCATTCTAAGCATGGCTAAGCATAAGTAATATGAATGATTGACATGATAAAATAAATCCCATCCCAAGCCACAAGGAAACAAGGTAATGCAATTCTAGGGGAACTTCCTAGCATGGGTTCCATATTTCAATTGACAATGCAAATAATTCTATCTACACATCCTTGTATAGGATCAAAGTGGTCAAGGACACTTGCCTTCTTCCTGCTGCTCTGGGAATGGAAAGTCTTGATCTTGGAAGGGAAGAACTTGCTCTGGGGCAGGTTCTACTCATGCCAACACACATAGCAAAAGAAAACAACAATCCATAAGACATAGTTCACACTTTCACTCCACACATATATGCATATGATAATCATTCACATTTCTAAGAGTTGTGGTTACTCTAGATGTGTTGATTTTTAGCCTACATGCACTTTTAAACATATGTATAAGATTTCATTGTATTCAGATTTCTGTTTGCACACTATATATGAATTTCCAATTTAAACAAATTCCTTAATACACTCTTTAGCTACCAAGTTTGCATGGAAGGTAATTTCCTACTCCCAAATGGGTTTTCAGATCTTCTACCAAATCCTAAACTGATGCCTTTGGATTTGAAGACTTCATTTATCATTTTCTAGTTATGCATTCCTATTTTCCTATAGTTTCCAGATTTATTTTCTATGCCTAAAAGTGAGTTTTAATATTAAATAATAGGGCATATCATATAAACAGAATAGGTTCTGATCTAAAATATTAAATAATATATTTTGGAACTTCTCCTCTGATGTGAACTAACTTAAATTTATTTTACCAATTTTCAGAATTATTTCCTAGCCTAAAATATGTTTCTATAACTAATAAATATGAACAGTCAACTAGACAGATTCATTTCAGCTTAAGATCTATTTTTAACTCATTCTAAAGTTTTCCAAGTGCTAGGAGAGTTTAAATTTGAATTTACAATGTGTTTGCCTCACCTTTTAAATTTTAAATCCTAATCACATATTCAAATTCCTAAATTTAATATCATATAGGGTTAAAAAGGTAAACTCACCCCACTACAGGGTCTATTATATTATTTCATAAATTTCCAGGGGTCTAACTACACATAACAGAGGGGTTTTCGTAATTTTTATTAAGTCCAGGGGCTAAAACTGATTTTTAAATGAATTTACATGAATTTCTGAAGTTCCAGGGGCTAGATCAGAAGTTTCCAGGGCTAGCTCGTGTTCTCCGAGATCCCCAGGGGGTAGCGCGTAAGAATCCCGGCCTTTATAATGCGGGGCTGATGTGGACGGCTCAGATTAGATCATCGAACCGGTACGCGCAGGTTTTAATTCTACCGTGCGATTTAAAATAGACGGCGCATAAGCGGCCACGTCGCTCTGACCGTGCGCGGGCGGCGCTGCCTGGCGGCACGCGGCGGCGGGAGGCGGCGATCTCGCCGGAAAACTTCGGATCTTCGTCTATTCTTTCTAAAACTGGGATTTCATGGCATATATCAGTAGAGGGGAGGTCGGGGATCTCACCTCGGGGTTTTTCTTGAGCTCGGAGGTCCTGGAAGGCGGTCGGCGATGAGGTCCGAGATGGAATTGCTGCGGTGTTCGTCGGAGCTGTGCCTAGAGCGCAAACCACCGAGTCTTCTTCACCTGCATGATTCTCCGGAGGCGGTGGAACACGATTGGCTCGTTAGATCGGAAAATCCGAGCGGAGATCTAGAGAATACGGTGATCGGAGCTTCGGTTCTCACCGGGAGGAAAAACAGCCGGTCGTGGGGGAAAACGGGGCGATGCCGGCGTTTTTATAGACGAGGGAGGGCGGCGTTTCTGTTTGGATCGAGCCGGAGTCGTCCGGGACCGGGAGTCGGGCTGTCGATGCGGATTTCCGGAGTCGGTTGCGATCGGGCGCGCGCGGAGGAGTCCGGATGTTGGCGCGAGCGGGAGGTGAGGGATGACACGTGGGTCCTGCGTGTCAGTGAGAGAGAGGGGAGCGCACGGCTGCGGGCTGGCGCGGGGGCGGGTGGGTCGGCTGGTGGGTTTCAGCCCACTGGCCGGGGGGTTTGTTTTTTTCTTTTTTTTTCGTTTTCTTTTCTGTTTTGAGTTGAATTCAAATTCCAATTTGAATTTGAATTTCTGCACCACATGCAGTAGGTCCAAAAAATTTTAAATTCCCCTCTTAACAGGTTTTGGGGTGTTACAAAAAGGTCGATGTCATCTTAGGGATGTCGTGGTTAACCCGCCACGGCGCTGTTTTAGACACCATCCTCTGAATCGTGCACTTGAACTCAAAAGTGCACGGATCTCATTCTTTATTTCTGGACAGTCCAGAAATAAAACTTCCAAGTGTCTATCAATCCACAACTATCAGATTGGAAGATATTCCAGTGGTCCGAGAGTTCCCTGACGTATTCCCGGATGATTTACCGGGGATGCCGCCCAATAGAGAGGTGGAGTTCAAGATTGAACTTGCACCGGGAACCATGCCAATATCCCGAAGGCCGTACAAGATGGCGCCCAAGTAGTTGGCTGAACTGAAGACCCAGCTAAGGGACCTGCTGGAGAAGGGTTTTATTAGGCCGAGCTCCTCGCCATTGGGCTGTTCGGCATTATTTGTAAAGAAGAAGGATGAGACGTTGCGGCTTTGCGTGGACTATCGTCCATTAAATGCCGTAACCATCAAGAACAAGTACCCGTTGCCACGGATCGACATGTTGTTTGATCAGTTGGTCGAAGCAAAGATCTTTTCCAAGATGGATTTAAGATCCGGGTACCATCAGATTAAGATACGGGCTGAGGATATTCCGAAGACGGCTTTCTCGACGAGGTATGGACTTTATGAGTACCTGGTCATGTCCTTCGGCCTCACCAACGCTCCAGCTCACTTCATGTATCTAATGAACTCGGTATTCATGCCGGAGCTGGACAAGTTTGTCGTGGTCTTCATCGACGACATACTGGTATATTCCAAGTCGGAGGAAGATCACAAGAAGCATTTGCATATAGTCTTGCAACGGCTGCGGGATCACAAGCTATACGCGAAATTTAGCAAATGCGAATTCTGGATATCGCAAGTGCCTTTTCTCGGGCATATCATCTCAGCGGAGGGTATCGCTGTAGACCCGAGCAAGATCACTCAAGTGCGGAATTGGAAATCCCCGAGAACTGTTCACGAGGTACGGAGTTTCCTCGGACTCGCGGGATATTATCGGAGGTTCATCCCGAACTTCTCGAAGATTGCCAAGCCTATGAAGGAGCTGCTAAAGAAGGCTACCAGATATGTTTCGAGTCCAGCATGTGAAGCAGCATTCAAGGAATTAGTGAAGCACCTGACATCAGCACCGGTTTTGGCGCAGCCAAACACAACAAAACCGTTCGACGTGTACTGCGATGCATCCGGCATTGGGCTCGGATGTGTGCTGATGCAAGACCGAAGAGTGGTCGTGTATGGGTCATAACAGCTTAGAAACCATGAGCATAATTATCCAACTCACGACTTGGAGCTTGCTGCCCTGGTACTTGCACTAAAAATGTGGAGGCACTACCTACTCGGTAACCTCGTACATTTATATACCGACCACAAAAGTCTCAAGTACATATTCACTCAGAAGGAGCTGAACATGAGGCAGCAAAGATGGTTGGAACTGATAAAGAATTACGAAATAGGGATCCATTGTCACCGCGGCAAAGCAAACGTAGTGGCAGATGCGCTGAGTCGCAAGTCACACGTCAACAATCTGACCATCACACCGTTGGAAGAGAGCGAACCACCACTGCATGTGATTCCACATGGAGCTCTCTACAACTTAGCTTTGATCCCCACTATCCGTGAAGAGATAGCGGCAGCCCAGAAGAATGACAAGGGCATGTCACATTTGCGGAGAAGTGTAGACAGTGGGGAACTGAAATGTTTCTGGAAGGACGGAGACGGTGTCCTATGGTTCAAGGACCGGATCGTCGTACCCCGTAACACGGAGTTATGGAAGAAATCTTTTGATGAGGCTCACTTATCAAAGTTTTCTATTCACCCTGGCAGCAAAAAAATATATCAAGAACTCAGAAGCAAGTTTTGGTGGACAAGGATGAACCAGGAGATCGCAAAGTACGTATCAGAGTGTGATACATGTTGAAGGGTGAAGGCAGATCATATGCAGAAACCGGGACTGCTACAACCACTGGGCGTTCCTTCCTGGAAGTGGGAAGATGTGAGCATGGACTTCATCGTCGGTTTACCCACCACTTTTCAGAAACATGATTCTTTGTGGATAATCATCGACCGGCTCACCAAAGTTGCCCATTTCATCCCGGTCAACACCAACTACAATGCCAAGAAGTACGCTGAACTGTACATCTCATGGATCCTATGCTTGTACGGCGTACCACGTACCATCATATCTGACCGGGGCACTTTATTTGTGTCCCATTTTTGGGAGCAGCTACACGCTGCATTGGGGACGAAGCTGATCCGTAGTTCAGCATACCACCTGCAGACGGATGGGCAAACCGAGCGTGTAAATCAAATTCTAGAGGACATGCTATGAGCTTGCGCTATCAACTACGGCAAGAATTGGGATGATCACTTGCCGTTAGCTGAGTTCTCGTACAACAATGGGTACCAAGCCAGCATCAAGATGGCGCCTTAGGAGACGCTATACGGGAGGAAATGCCACACACCACTAAATTGGTGTGAGTCTGGCGAAAGGGTTACCTTCGGGATTGACCTTGTCAGTAACGCGGAGGAAAAGGTCCGGCTGATTCAAGCGAACCTAAAAGCCGCCCAATCCCGACAGAAACAGTATGCGAACCGGAGAAGGCGCCCGTTGCAGTTCGAAGTCAGGGATCACGTATACCTACGTGCGTCTCCAATGAAGGGCGTAAACAGATTTGGGGTGAGAGGAAAGTTGGCACCCCAATTCATCGGTCCATTCCAGATTACCGAAAGATGTGGATAAGTAGCATACCGGCTGAAATTACCAGAAGCACTTTCCGGTGTGCACGACGTCTTTCATGTTTCCCAGCTGAGGAAGTGTCTTAAGATATCAACTACCATTCAGCTGGAGGACATAGAAGAACTCAAACCGGATCTCACCTATCGGGAGGAACCGGTTCAGGTTATTGATGAGAAGACCCGAACCACACGCAACCGTACGTTGTGGTTCTACAAAATTCTGTGGAGTAATCACTCCGTGGACGAAGCGACATGGGAGATCGAAGGATATCTTCGCGCTAACTACCCTGACTTTTTCACGTCGCATATCCGGTAATTTTTCACCGTCCTCTCTCTCATTCTCACCTTATAATCTCGGGACAAGATTCTTTTAAGGGGGGAGGAATGTAAAGGCCTCAGTTTTTGACACATTCAAAGTGTTCATCATCACACACACACCTCTTTTGAAGATAGTTGATGAACACATTTGAAGAGCAAGTAACCATTATCAACATGCTCACTAGAGAATAAACTCACAAATGCAAAAGTGGTATTTCCCACATGCATCATCTAGGGGCTGGGCATATGAAAACTCCTACACCTTGCTAGGAATGTCCATGCCAAGTTTCACCAAAATTCAAAACCTTTTTGAGGTCCTTTTGGGTATAGCTAGGAAAAGGGTAGTTTGAACCCAAATTCAAATTCAAACTGTTTTTATCCCATGGGTTCAAAAGTGGGAGGCATATTCTTACTCAGCACATTTTTGTGAGCTCACACACCAATTTTCACTCAAATTGTTGTTGATCTTGACATGAGCTAAGGGTAGCAAATTCAAACTTTATTTGAATTTCAAACTGAACATGTGCTGAAATTTAGTCAAACCAAACCCAATTTGAATTCTGACCAATTCAAATGGCTCAGGGGTAGATAATTAAAATCACCATGGGCTTTGTGGGGACTACTGTTTACAACAGTGAATTGGAGTTAAGTTCAGGGGTTAAAATTGAAAGTGGGACCCACATGTCAGCCACTGAAGTGAATCAACCGACTGAAACTCCCTCGCTCGGGTGTTCGGGCTTCAGCTGCGATCACCACCGAGTGGGGCCGCCGCGCCAGCAGCTGCTTGGCCACGCGCGGGCACAAGTCGGTTCAGGGCCTTCTTAAGGCGCCCCCCTCCTCGGCCGAAGCCCCCTCGCCATTTTCTCCTCGCAAGAACACAGAGCCGGGAATTTTCCTCCGCCGCTCGGAACCGATCGGAGAGCCCCGATCACAGCCACCCCGCTTCCTCCAGAGCTACGGCAAGGTACTAGGAACCTTCCTCCTTCTTCCCCGTCGCTAGAACTCGGCTGAAACCTGTTGACCTCGGTTATACCGAGAGCTCCATTCAGTAACCTAAAGCCTCCGCACTTCGGGCTTCCGTGGACAGCCCAACCGGGAGGTTGTCACGCCCAAACTAAGGCGTCCCTGGACACGTTGGTGACCGGTGCTGCTCACCCCCGAGCCACAGCCCGAGTGCTTGATCGCCGGCGGTGAATTTCCAGTTTTCCCCTTTCTCGGTACGGACCGACCTTCGGGTGCAGTTCTGACAAATTCACTCTCTAGGAATGGTTAGAGAGTCTCAATCCGCTCCTACACCGACTAGACCTGGTAGCGCACAAGTTGCCTTCACAACCTTTAGCCGGAGAACACCTGTACACGGCATATTTCGAAGATTGCCAACGGCGGATCATCCGGGAAGCATCGGGTGCATGGTGAGGGCCTACGTCGGGCCTCCCCCGAGCTGCTTCAAGCTCATGTCGACCTTCCCGAAGGTCCACTGATGCTCCCCGACCAGTTGCTCGAGTGATTGATGTGCTAGGTAGGTCGGCCGACACGACCGAAGTTCTCCCGAGGCCGCCGCTCGTCGCCGACCAGGTGTCGGCCATTTTCATGACGAACTGAGCCCGGGATCATGTTCCCCGAGTGGAAGTAGGCAGGGGCGGCCAGAATCAGGAAGTTTGGAGCACCACAGAGGCTGCAGGCGAGCTCTCCTGCGAGGTGTAGCGGCGGTAGAGCGCGGGCAGCGAGAGGTAGACGAAGGGGTGGGTCCCGGCTGTCAGCGGCTCGGATTTTAATTCAGGATCGGTCTGCGGCTCGGATCTGGTGTGCTGGCACAAAAAACCTCCGTGGACCCCGGTGTGTCGTTGCTCAAGCGCCTGACACGTGTACCGTGGACCCACCGGCAGATTTGAACTTTTCCCCGATTTTCAGATTTCATTCAAACTTCAAATCCTCATAACTTGGGTTAGGAAACTCCAAATCGAGAGAACCAAATTTTGTTGGATTCAGCTCTCTGAGTACTTTCCAGCAAATCAAGTTTCACTTCATGGAAATTCTTATTTCTCATAATTAATTCCTCAAAGTTTAAACTGTTTGGAATTTTAACTGGAGAATCCTTTGGAGGAAAATTCTGAAATTTTGCTGGGATGTTTACCAAAATATCCCTGAAATACCATAAAAATTTCAGATCCATTTGAGCTCATTTGATCCACCTAATGGTGTCATTAACAAAACTGTTCCAAAGAAAATAGAAAATGTTCAGAAACATTTTCAGAGTTTCCTCTGAAATTGTTTAGCTCATATCTTTAGCTAGTAACCTTCAAATTAAGTGAGACCAACTCCATTAGAACCCTCTGAAAATCTAGTTTTCAGAAAGTCATGGCTTGCTCCATGAAAATTTCTAGAAAACCCTAAGAGCTCCAATTAAGTTCAAGTACATAATTAATTGTGGAGGGCTCAAATGAGCTTTACTGCAACTAAAACTTGACAAGTCTGTGTTTAGGTAGTAACCAAGCCACAGTAAAAATTTCAGGGTCAGGGGGTCTATCTAGTGAGACTTATAAGGTTCACAAGTTTAATTCAAATCAAATGCATTTAAATTAACACATATACATGTATCTCATGTAGTCGCTAAGGTCGAGGAGGAACCTGAAGTCCTAGACTTTGTTACTCCGGAAGAGCAGCTAGCCTACGGCCAAGAGCAGCAAGGCAAGCTCCGGATTGCATTAACCTTCCTACAATTTTTTACTGTTTTGAGATTTTCTTTGAGTACCATTTATTTCTTGCATTAGAGTCTTGTTTGAAACCCAAATGCATAGCCAAGAAAACCATGGATTGGGTTTAGGATTGCAAACCCCGTTAGCTACTGCAAAGCTAAGATAGGGTAGGATTCGGTATAAGTCGAGTAGTTGGAACTACTCGCGAGCATAGGCTAGAGGCACTCGACTCGGGTAGAGGTAGCACATGAAACACATGGCAAGCAAAGTGAGGCCGAGCGGAGAGTAAGGGCAGCAGGACTTTGGGGCCTGTGTGCTATAGCTCTGCTTGTGTCGATTGAGGACCGAGCCGTGTGCGGGCCTGTTGAACAAGCTAGAACAGTACCGAAGACCTACCGGCTATATGGGAACCGGGAAACTGATGTAACTCGGGTAGCTGGGTATTGAGGCATTGCCCGTCGTTCAGAGGGTTGGTTGAGAGCTTGAGGTGTAAATCGGCTGGCGGCACTGAGATACGCATGCAGAGACCTCTTGCTCGGGACGATGGGACTGGTTCAATATTTGGCTGACGGGAGAAAGGTGGTTGCATACGGCGTCCGTGACGATTGCTGTAGGCAACATCGAGTACGGGCGTACGTGACGGGTTGTTCGGGTAACCCTGCTGGTGTAAATCGATTATAATCGCCGTCCCTCGCGGTCAGTGAGTACCACTTGTTCACTGTACCGTGACATAGAAAGAACAGGCTAGTTACATGTTAAAATGTTGCTGATTGAAAGATGGACTTTGATTGTTAATGTTTTGCTGTAGTTTAGAGCTAATTAAAGTTCTTTTCAACTTTGGGCAAAGTACATGAGAGAAAGGCGTTTCTTGTTTGATTGTGGCTCTCTCATGTGCCTTAGCGTAAGGTTCTCCAGAACCTGCTGCTAAAACTTGAAAGTAAAATTCCGATAATTAGGCAAGTCCTTTGCAAATTGTTTTATCTCATGTACCTATCACCCCTCACGTAGAAGTTCCATGTTTAGGAGAGACGGGTCAGTCTTGCTGAGCCTTCGTGCTCACTGCTTGTGTTTGAAGCTTTTGCAGGGTTCTATGAGGAAGGGAATCCCGAGGAGGAGACGGAACCCCCAGGAGGGGAACCCCGTCGAGTGGGAGTCGTGCACGCCGTCGTGTTAGTGTGCGTGCGTGCTAGCAAGGACACGTTCATGGGCTGAACGTGAACTTGATGCGTAGTCTGCGCTCGTAAGTGTAGACTGGACATATTTTGATGTAAAACTGTTCATAAACCACTTTGTGTAATAAAAATTTTCTTCCGCTTTATGCCTTTGATGTGTGTTATCCGGTGCTGTGCAACGCAGCAACCCTCAGCGTGATCCTGGCTCGACAAGACCGTGGGGTCGTGTCATAAAATTTGCTTGCTGCAATGAGCCTTTTTATTCCCTACCTTGTTGTAAGCTACATGTCATACTTTTCCCGAACTTGCTGAGTACGACATGTACTCACCGTTGCATTATCACATAAACATCAGCAACAGGAGAGGAGTACTTCGAGGACCATGTGGAGTACTAGGCGTGCGAACTACCGTCAACATGCCTGTGGAGTTGAAGATGGAGCTACTGCCGTTTAGTTAATTCCGCTGTCGTCTAGAGACTTCCGCTGCATGAATAAGTTAGAGATTCATCAGTGAGACAATGAGTCAATGTAATAAAGTACTTAAAACCTATTTTATTCATGGTTATATTCTAAATTCAGTTTGTGGATTACATGTGTATGTGTGATGAACATCCTGGACACACATATGCATTAACTTGTTTCTGTTTTCGGAACCGGGTGTCACAGATTGGTATCAGAGCCACGTTGACCGTAGGATGCAAGCCTAGGTAAAATGGACACTCAGAAACACATAGGAACACCGCTCTAAACTGTTTTTTTTAAATTGCTTGCTGCTGCACTTTTCTTGTCAATTCAGCCACCGCAAAGTGCTATTTTCAGCCCCTCTTTTATCTTCTTTTGGACAGCAACACCTTTGCTTCTTGCTTCATATCTTCTGAAGTTTTGAAGTATTTTCTTCCTTCTCTAAAGTTTCTCATGTCTTATTTATAGTTGCCAGTGATCCGGAGCACGAGTACTCGTTCACCACCACGTGGGAGTGCACTTAACCCCATTGAGGTGTCCGATGGACCACCCCCGTCACATGGCGGGAACAGCACCAGTTCACATGATTAAGTTTAGGATTCCCATTGAATAAGCCGTAATAGGAACGTTTAAATCGTAGTAGCTTGAATAGGAGTGGTGTGTTGAATTTTTGTGATGATTGCTTGTGTTTGTGTGCTGGTGTGAGTTGTGGTACGCCTCGGCGGAAGTCCACATCCCCACATAGTAGGGAGATGTGAGATGCTTCGGCATGTGTTCGCATCCTCATATAGGATGAAATTAATAAAATAAGATATTTAGTTCATACACCTTGATGCATATAGTTGGGAGATCAATCTAAACTTCTCTTTTCTATTCTACTCAACTCTCTCACATATGGTGAGGGAAAATGCCAGCCGTCAAAGGAGGAACGTTCGTGGCAACCATGAACCCCAAGAGGATGGCAACGTTGAAGTTCCTGAAAATGCTAACCCCGGGGCTGAGGCAAACAACCTTGAACGGTTAATGGCTATGTAGAACCAGCTCATGCAAACTATGATACAAACTTTAGGACAGCTGCAAGCCAACAACAAGAACCATCCTAACCCCGTTCCTGCACCACCACCTCCACCACCGCCACCACCGGCGGCTCACTACAGATTGGGAGAGTTCATGAGGACTCGACCGCCTACTTTGGCACAAGCTAGAGATCCCATGGAGGCTGATGATTGGTTGAAGTCCATGGAAAAGAATCTTGCTATAGTTCAGTGCAATGATCAGGAGAAAGTTCTCTTCGCATCGCACCAACTTATGGGAGCAGCTGCTGACTGGTGGGACACTCTTTGCAATGCTCATGTCAACCAGGAGACTATCACTTGGGCGGAATTCAAGGAGAGTTTCCGCTCTCATTACGTCCCTGCTGGAGTCATGATGCTAAAAAGGCAAGAGTTCGAAGGTCTCCGCCAAGGATAGAAGAGCGTGAATGAGTACATCAAGAAGTTCACGCAGCTGTCAAGGTATGCTCCCGAAGACATCAACTCGGATCAAAAGAAGCAATACTTGTTCATTAGAGGATTGAACAATGAGATCCAACTTCAGCTTCTCAACAACGATTATGCAAACTTCCAGAAACTTGTTGACAAAGCTATAGTAGTTGAGAGCAAGATCCGTGAGATCGAGCAAGAGGGAAAGAGGAAGATTCCATACCAGCCACAAGGGAGCAATGTACGTCCCCGTTTCATGCCCCCAGCTGCACCACAGTATGGCTCGTCCGCTTCTACTTTCCGCTCTGCAAACCAACCTCGCCCTACTCAACCACCGCAGCAACGTCCTGTTATCAAAGCACCCCGTATGCCTTTGCCTCCAGCCCAACATGAGCGCCGATGCTCAAAACCACCCTCGCCCCAACGTTCCTGCTGTTATGGGCAACAAAGCATGTTTTTCATGCGGAGAGGCGGGACACTATGCAAGTCAATGCCAGAGGAAAGGCCTTGGACAGCCGAGCAACGCACCAAAACAGAACCCACGGCCGAATGGAGGAGCTATGAAAGGTAACCGTGGGCAGCAGAACTACACTCATGGCAACGTGAATCATGTCTCCGCTGAGGAAGCGCAACAGGCTGAGGACGTCGTGATTGGTATGTTCCTTGCCAACTCCAACCCAGCCACTGTTTTATTTGATTCTGGAGCATCGCATTCATTCATATCATCCAAGAATGTTGCCATGTATAATTTGCCCATATCACACATGAAACACACTATGTTGGTTAATTCTTCCGGTGGAGAGATGAGGACTAATATACTATGTCCGAAAGTAAACCTTAAAATAAGGGGGGTAGACTTTCTTGCCAAACTTATTGTCTTGGATTCCCAAGGGATTGATATAATACTTGGAATGCATTGGTTAAGAAAGCACAACGGAGTAATTCAATGTGCTGAGAGGAGCGTGCAGTTGATGAATGAGCATGGTACTCGTATTGAGTTCGAGTCAGCCCAACCGGCAACCGAGAAGGCAGCATTGAACCACGTCGAAGAAGCAACATTGGAAAGCATTCCGGTGGTTCAAGAATTTTCAGATGTGTTCCCGGAAGAACTTCCAGGTATGCCACCTGACTGGGACATTGAATTTGCCATTGATTTAGTATCCGGAACTGCACCCATAGCGAAAAGGCCATATAGGATGCCCGCTAATGAACTAGTGGAACTTAAGAAGCAAATTCAGGAGCAGCTAGAAAAGGGTTTTATACGCCCAAGCTCGTCACTGTGGGGAGCCTCTGTGCTCTTCGTAGACAAGAAGGATGGGACCCAAAGGATATGTGTGGATTATAGGTCTCTCAATGAGGTGACGATCAAGAATAGATACCCGCTGGCCCGTATAGAGGACCTGCTCGACCAAATGAAAGGTGCCCGAATTTTCTCCAAAATTGATGTTCGGTCGGGATACTTCCAGCTGAAGATTAAGCCCTCCGACATACCAAAAACTGCATTTTGAACATGGTATGGTTCGTATGAATATACCGTTATGTCTTTTGGGTTAACAAATACACCCGCATACTTTATGTACCTCATGAATAAGGTCTTCATGGAGTACTTGGACAAGTTCATCGTGGTTTTCATCGACGATATCATGGTGTATTCAAAATGCGAGGAAGAACATGAAGAACATTTGAGACTGACAGTGCAGAAACTGCGAGAGCATCAATTGTATGCCAAGTTCAGCAAGTGTCAATTTTGGCTAAAGGAGATATTGTTCCTAGGCCACATCATCACAGAGGAAGGAGTATCGGTTGATCCCGGAAAAGTGGGAGATGTTCTGAAGTGGAACCAACCACAGAATGCGAGAGATATTCAGAGTTTCCTTGGGATGGCTGGATACTACCGCCGGTTCATCAAGGATTTCTCCAAAATAGCGAAGCCTATGACTGAATTTCTAATGAAGGGAAAAGCATATCAGTGGATGCCAGTGTGCCAAGAAAGCTTTGAGGAGCTCAAGAAAAGTCTATCCACGGCGCCGGTTTTGGTATTGCCGGACATGAGCAAGAGCTTCGACATATATTGTGACGCATCAAGACAAGGGCTTGGATATGTTCTTATGCAAGAAGGACAAGTGGTAGCCTATGCGTCAAGACAACTAAAGAAACACGAGCTGAATTACCCCACACATGACTTGGAACTTGCAGCCGTGGTACTGCCTTGAAGATTTGGAGGCGTTATATCCTTGGCCACCGATGTGGGATCTATACGGATCACAAAAGCCTCAAGTATATATTCACGCAAACGGATCTGAACTTGAGGCAACGTCGATGGTTGGAACTCATCAAGGATTATGATGTTGGAATCAATTATCACCCTGGAAAGGCCAATGTAGTAGCTGATGCGTTGAGCCGAAAGGGAGCATGTCACCATCTCACGGTTCGGGAGCTACCACCCAAGCTGCGCAAGGAGTTCGAACGGTTACATCTTGGGTTCTTGAACGGGATGGAAGTGATACAACTCAACTCGTCGCTGGAACAAGAGATACAAGATGGCCAAGCAACGGATGAGGAAATCAAGGAAAGAATCCGACAAGGCATAGAGAAGGATTTCAAGGAAGACGAGAATGGCACACTTTGGTTAGGGAAAAGGATTTGTGTGCCTAACATGAAGCATATCCGCGACACGATATTAAAGGAGGCACATGACTCACCTTATTCCATACATCCCAGCTGTACAAAGATGTACAATGACCTGGAAACTTGCTATTGGTGGGATGGTATGAAAAGGGACATAGCTGAATATGTTGCATTATGCGACACGTGCCAACGGGTGAAGGCCGAACATCAAAGACCCACTGGACCGTTGCAGCCACTGAAAGTACCCGAGTGGAAGTGGGAAGACATCAGCATGGATTTCATCGTCAGATTGCCATGTACTCGGTCTGGTTCCGACTCCATTTGGGTTATTGTGGACCGATTGACGAAAACAGCCCATTTCCTTCCTGTTAGAACCACGTACCGCGTCGCAGAGCTAGCCGAGTTGTATATGGAGAAAATCGTGTGTCGCCATGGAGTTCCGAACAGGATAGTTTCAGATCGTGGTTCTCAATTTACCTCAAGGTTCTGGAAGAAGCTGCATGAAGCCATGGGTACACAGCTAAATTTCAGCTCTGCTTACTACCCGCAAACTGACGGGCAAACTGAGAGGACAAATCAAATATTGGAAGACATGTTGAGAGCCTGCGCCTTGAAACATGGGCATAGTTGGGATAGGAGCTTGCCGTATGCTGAATTCTCATACAACAACAGCTACCAAGCCAGCTTGAAGATGTCACCTTTCGAACCATTGTATGGTAGATGGTGTAGAACGCCGCTGTTCTGTAATGAGACCGGAGAGAGCCAAGTGTTTGGACCCGAAGTGCTGCAAGACGCCGAAAAGCAAGTCCAAACGATACGAGAAAACTTGAAGGCTGCTCAGTCACGACAAAAAGGTTATGCAGACAATAGGCGAAGAAGATTGACATTCGAAGTAGGAGACTTCGTGTACCTTAAGGCATCGCCTATCCGAGGCCAACTACGGTTCAACGTCAAAGGCAAATTAGCACCTCGCTACATCAGGCCATTTAAGATTTTGGGCAAGCGAGGACAAGTAGCCTATCAACTCGAGCTTCCAACGCACCTCTCTGACGTACACAATGTGTTTCATGTATCCCAACTCAAGAAGTGCTTAAGAGTACCGGAAGAACAAGTACCGATGGATGAGCTCGAGCTTCAAGAGGATCTGACCTACGTAGAGCACCCCGTCCAAATTTTGGATGCGAAGGAAAGGGTCACGAGGAACAAAGTGATCCGTTGGTGCAAGGTACAGTGGAGCCATCACACGGAAGCCGAAACTACATGGGAGCGTGAGGAAGACCTCAAGGCAGAATTCCCTCATCTATTCTCTACTCTATCTAATCTCGAGGGAGAGATTCAGTTTAAGGGGGGTAGGTTTGTAACACCCTCAAATTCACTCCCATGCATTGCATACATTTTTCTTATAGAGAAACATTACAAAAGGAGTAGAAATGGAGAAATAATCATAAAAATTTTGGGGAATGGGAAAAAGATAGCTGAGATGAGCCAATTCCAATTTGCCGAAGGGCAATGTCGGCCCTTTCCACGGCCCGATGGACGCGTGGCGCCCGTGGAGCTCACCCCTGCGGAGGGGGTGAGGTTCGGCACCGCAGGACACGTGGCGCCCGTGGAGATCACCCCTGCGGAGGGGGGTGAGGTCCAGCACCGCGGGACACGTGGCGCCCTCGGAGCTCGTCTCTGAGGAGAGGCGAGGCCCGGCCCCGCGGGACACGTGTCGGCCTCGGAGCTTGCCTCTGAGTAGAGGCGAGGCCCGGCCCCGCAAGACACGTGTCTCCCTCAGAGCTCGCCTCTGAGGAGCGGCGAGGCCTGGCCCGGCGGGACACGTGTCATCCTTGGAGCTCGCCTCCGAGAGGTCCGGCCCCGCGGGACACGTGTCACCCTCGGAGCTCGCTTCCGAGAGGTCCGGCCCCGCTGGACACATGTCACCCTCGGAGCTCGCCTCCGAGAGGTCCGGCCCGCTGGACAAGTATCACCCTCGGAGCTCGCCTCTGAGGAGAAGGGAGTTCCAGCCCCACTGGACGGGTGGCAGGCCCGGAGCTCGCATCTGAGGAGGGGGCGAGGCTCGGCTCTGCTTGCCGCGTGGCAGGCCCGGAGCTCGGCTCTGAGGAGAGGGGAGGCCCGGCCCCCGCTGACACGTGGCGCCTCCGGAGCTCACCCCTGCGGAGGAGGCGAAGTCCTTAAGCGGTTTTTTCTCCTGTGCGCGGAGGTACCTGGTACTGAGGGTACCGACACAGTTTCCCCCACGTTGCTGCCGCACCAAATCAATTGGAGATAAGTCATTAAGATCCAAAACAAATTGAATAGGACTCTTATTTGAGCTCCAATTGCAGTAGGACTCCTATTTTTCCCCTTATAAATAGAACCCAAAACACCCCCTTGGCCGTAACCCCTTTCTCTTTCCCCCCCCCCCCAAGTGGGCGACTTGGAGGCCCTAGCCCCAACTCGCCGAGTTGGAACCCCTCCCTTAGCCGGAGTTCTGTTGCCGGTGAGCCCGCCGATGAGCCGTCACGCCTCGCCCTCGCAGAAAAAGAGCCGAAGATCATAGGAGAAGTAAGGTTGGTCATCGTTACCCATCTTAAGACGTAGTCGCTGTTTCTATTCATCCATTTTCTTCGAGCAAAAATTTTTACGTGTGGACAGATCATGTTTTGATCGGTTTTTGACGGTGGAATTGATCTAGATCTTGAGTCAAGATCATCACCACGTCCACACTTGATCCCTACACCCTTGTTAATCATAAAACCCCATGAAGGCCCATTAAAACATGCAAAAAGACGTACAAACTGGTTTAATAAAACAGCACCATAAGATTTGCATTCATGTACACCATTGCATCTTGAGTAAAGTTTGTGCAGGATGTCTGATTGCTGTAAATTTTGTATGTGCATGGTCGTGAGTAGAAGGACTAGCTCAGGAAGCCATCGACGAAGAACTACAGCACCAAGACTTCGAGACGCTTGAGCAACAAGAGCCACGGAGCAAGGCAAGTGCCCCTTGACCATATTGATCCCATGTTTTGAAACTGTTTTGTTTGCGAAAACGTGTACGCTTGAGTCAACTTGATGGGACACCCTTTTATAGGAGTTT
The DNA here is from genome assembly GCA_030760725.1 of Neostapfia colusana. NCBI lineage: Eukaryota > Viridiplantae > Streptophyta > Magnoliopsida > Poales > Poaceae > Neostapfia > Neostapfia colusana. The sequence goes on from JASWHV010000011.1 coordinate 29,271,489, forward strand.
ACTAGTTTTGTCAACCATCCTTTTCTCCGGGAAAGTTGATGAGTCGGGTATGGTCATTTTTTCTTTTTGCTTCGCTTAATCCACAAGATACGGGAAGCTGAATTAAAACATGGTTAGCTACTGCACTCATATGAATAATGATAATGAGAACTTGATGATATTAATGAACATGGAATCGGGGGAGATCTAGGCAAGCTTGGTTCGTGGATATTGCTGAATGAGATGGTGGTTTACTTGCCGTAGATCTAAGGACCGGTTCATGCCAGCACATGCCAGGAAAACAGTGGCACCACAAGGCCAAAAATGGGTGCAGCTTAGCTGACTAATTAGGTGTGTTGCTAGCTTGTTATGGGCCGTGGATGGCGCGGGGAATGGGAGTCGAGAGAGGACTGCCCTGGGAACTGCATGGCACAAGAGGGGGCTCGTGGGTGGGAGAATGGTGATTCGAGCCTGCCGTTGAAACCTCAGTGAGTCCATACATCTAGTAGCCCCTTTGTAAAGGCTATTTTGTGATCTCTTGGCCATACACCGACGATTGTGTACTGGTATAATGGAGGTTCTGCAGTCGCCGACGGGTGACGAAATCACAAACTTGTGGGTAAAGTGGTGCCACCTCTGCAGAGTGTAAAACTATTATGATAGTCGTGCTTACGGTCACAAGCACCTGGCCAACTCACATGATTAGAGGGAAAGCTTGGGATGGATGTTTGGTATGGTTATGGTATGGTCATTGGGATTGGTTTCGGGACTGTTTGAGTCTTGACAATGAGTTTGGTTTCGGTTATATGATTATGAGATGGTTATGAATATTATGAGCATGAGATGAAGTTGAGAAAGATAAATGGCTGGTTGATACATGATAAGTGGTGAATTATGATGGAGGTATGTTGCTGTTATAACATGGTTATGATGGGATTAAACTCACTTAGAAATAGTTGCTGTTTTTACCATGTTTGTGAAATAAAATTTGCTTGCTGCAATGACCCTTTTTATTCCCTACCTTGTTGTAAGCTACATGTCATACTTTTCCCGCACTTGCTGAGTACGACATGTACTCACCCTTGCATTATCACATAAACATCAGCCACAGGAGAGGAGTACTTCGAGGACCATGTGGAGTACTAGGCATGTGAACTACCGTCAACATGCCTGTGGAGTTGAAGATGGAGCTGCTGCCATTTAGTTATTTCTGCTGTCGTTTAGAGACTTCCGCTGCAAGAATAAGTTAGAGATTCATGAGTGAGACAATGAGTCGATGTAATAAAGTACTTAAGCCCTATTTTATTCGTGGTTATCTTATGAATTCAGTTTGTGGATTACATGTGTATGCGTGATGAACATCCTGGGCACACATATGCATTAACATGGTTCTGTTTTCGGAACCGGGTGTCACATGTAGGGTGGATGAAAACCCAAGTGCATAACCAGATTTTTCCTACAAGAGTGAGGGTAGTGTCTAAATCCTCGAGTAGTCAGGCTATGCTTAATTTTAATAGAACTTCGGTACAAGTTGAGTATTTGGAATCTACTCGCGAGTATAAGTGTCGGAACACACGGGATAGGTTCGAGTGACGTGAGATCACTTTATTAAGAAAAAGAGACTAGGCAGGGGCTAGGGTGCAACAATAGGAAGACTTGTGGGTGCAGCCCTGTCCGTGTCATTTGAGGACCGATCCGTGTGCGGCCACGCTGAACAAGTATTGAACGTACCGAAGGCATATCGGATATATGGGCCCTGATAAGCCGATGTAACCTAAAACTCCGGGCGCCGAGGCATAGCACACCGATTTATAGTTGTAGGTTAAGGGCAGCAAGGTGGAAATCTGCAAACAGGCATAGAGAGATGCTCCATGTAGGGAACCTCCTGCTCGTTTCGGTGCGAGCGGTTCAACGTTTGGGCTGTTGGGTGAAAGGTTGTCCCATACGATACGGGGTCAGCGTGCCGTGTGCAGCTCCGCGTGTGGGTGTACGTGGCGTGCTCTTCGGGTATCCCTGCAGGTGTATATCGAGTCGATTCTCCGTCCCTCGCGGTGATGAGTACCGCTTGTTCACTGAGTCGTGACGTAGGTTAATATATGAAATGTATGATTCATTATTGCTGTGATGATTAAATTCTATTGTTACATGTGTGCCACCAAATATTGCTCACTATATTTCAGATTTCATGAAATGTTAACTTGTGGCTAAAAGATGAATTAAGGATGAACTTGTAGGCGTGTCTTTTGCTGCAACGTGCCATCGTATAATTGTTATGACCAGCATATAGAGTTTCATGTGTAGGTGAGTCGGTTAAGTCTTGTTGAGCCATCGTGCTCATGGTTGCTGCTATAAGTGTTTTTCAGGTGAGGAGTATCCCACGGACTAGGGGTATGAGTCCACCGGCGAGGGCTACCCTCCGTCGGGGACCACAGCTGAGTGGGAGCCGTACACGCCACGCTGAGCTGAGGAGTGCAGCTAGTGTGGGTTGCCCATAAGGCTGGGCAACCAACTTTTGCTAGATACATGAGCGTGAGTTGTATAAACTTAGCTTCCGATGTTGTAACTTCCATAATTAGTTTGTAACTGAAGTCTTATACCACTTTGTACATATTCAGTTTGTTTTCTTTGTAATACAATGTTGTCATTATGATGTGTGCTGTCGGGTGTCGCATCGTGCGGCACCACCATCTGAGATCCGGGGAGAGCGGATTCCAGTCCACCACAGGCTGGTATCAGAGCCGCGTTGGGGATAGTACAATAATTAAGGACTGTATTACGGGAAAATTTAGGTTTACGGTGAAGATTAGCTAGTATGCCCAAGTAAGTACTATAATAGCATAGTTACTTAAAGTGGCAAGACTAACATATGTGTTATACTTCTGAATTTTGATTATGTAACGACGCACCTATGCTCAGGTAAAAATGGTAAGGAACGCCACCGAATGCGGTTCAATTTTGGTTAGCTCCCCTGATGAGGCATGAGGTTCAGGGATAGGTCTCACAGCTTGGTGTGAGACTTTAATATGAAACTCTTGGACTCTTTATGTTCCTGAGTTCATATGAAAGGCTGATCCCTAGCGTGCATTAGGCAAGCAAGTAGAGACCCCATCGTTTGGTTAGTAACACGATAGTTTGTTCATCTGGAAATAGCCCAGGAGGACATACACAGCGCTTGCCAACGGCGTGCCCAGCAGGGTAGTAGGTGGTATCTGTTGGCGTGACAAAATTCCCAACTGTGACGACCCGTTCATGCTTTACTCGGGTTCCCCGTCGTGTGGTGTGAAAACACGATCACGTACCTTGAGACGTGGCTTAACTCAAGGACGGCCGTATGACAATGATAGGGGCGTATGTATTTACTTTTAAATATGGACCTGCCTGAAATGAAAACAACCCTTGAGTGCATCATTATTGTGTGTTCTTCTACAGGTACTAACCACGAATGTATCCGGTGTAGTATACGTGTGCAAAAGACCGTTTAGTGCCACAATTGAGACGTATATGCCGGTATAATCTGGTTAGGATTTATTTTTTGTGAGGAACGTATTACTGACATATAATAGGCATTTGCATGAAAGATAATAGTAACAAGGAACTAAAATAACCAAGTTTCAATATGTAGGACCCTGGTTGGGTAGAAAAGTTCAATAGTTGATCAGTTTAGTTTAAAAGGATTGAAAAACAGAGTGATCTGTTTTGGAAAGCAAGTTTGCTGAACTTTAGCAGACCATAAATCACAGTTTTCTTGGCCAATGGAGGTGTGGGATATAATTCTGAAAAGAAGTTTAAGTGCTCTACAACTTTGTTGTAGACTTCCAGAGCTGAATCACACCTTGAACTGGCTGAAATTCCAGATGATTGTAAACTGTCCAGAACCAGGACAGATTCAAAACACTCTCTGGACTGTTCTGTTTTTCAAGCATAACTTCCTGTAGAAAAATCTAAAATTATCATATGACACCTTTTTGGAAAGGGTAGGAGATGTGTTACATTTTTGTAATTCAATGTTTCTGCAATTTCAGCAAACAATTCAGTGGAAATTAGAGTTGAAAACAGCGACTTCCAAAGGAGGTGCTGTTGAAATTCTGCCAGAAATTCTGTTGAATTTGAATTATCATAACTTCTGAACCAGAGCTGATCTGGGGGAAAATAAATACTAGTTTGAAATTAACTTTAACTTTGGTATGAAACTTGAGTTATGAAAATACCATGTACCAGGTCAAAATCTGGAATATGTAGAAACTGGTCATTCTGGCAGAGGGATGACAGTTGAACTCATTCGAGAGATTGTTGTACCGTAGGGGGACTTTAAGTACTTCCAATGTGGTAGAACATACTCATGAGTGGTTATCTTCAACTAGTGAAAGATTTGAACATTTGTCCTACTCAAGTTTCTTTTGCTAGAGACCATGTTTGTGTCATATTGAAGATAAAAGGGTAGTATACGTGATGACAAAGCGATATTAACGTCTCGTAGTGACCAAACCTAGTCTAGATGAACTTCCAAAGAGGAAGTCCATCAAGTTGAATTTAACTAGCTTGTATTTGGTCTGATAATGGTGTAGCTTGTGCAAAGTTATTACATTATCTATATACGAGATGTATCGCATGTTTTTACTGTCATTATATTTTACGCCTATTTTATTCGACTACATGAAGTATGTTGTGGGACTGATGTTTATTGTCGTATGGTTGCAGATGGTTCGCACTCGGGCCACGCATGAGGTTGGTGGTTCTTGCCAGCAGGGGGGTGATGACTCCCAGCCACCTGCCTACGACAGTACCCCGCAGCAACAACCACCACCGCTGCCACCTCTTACACTAGCGTATGTGATCGCGGCCCTGGTGGGTAATTGTTAGGAGCAGACCAATCTGCTCCGCACGATCGTGCAAAATACATCCCAGGAGGGAGCGAGCATCAAGAGAGGGGGCCTCGTGAGCCCCACATTGTGACGTACTCGGACTTCATGAGTACGCACCCTCCGGGGTTCACTGAAGCAGCAGAACCCCTGGAGGCCGACAACTGGCTACGGACGATCGAGTCTAAGTTCGGGCTGCTCTAATGCACGGAGCAGCAGAAAACTCTATTCGCGGTGCAAAAGCTTCATGGCGCCGCTGGTGCGTGGTGGGTGAACTATGTCTCATCACTGTCGGCTGGCCACGCCGTGGAGTGGGAAAATTCCAGGAGGCGTTCCGCGCATACCATATCCCTCCCGGGATAATGAAGCGGAAGTTCCAAGAGTTCTTGGAGCTGAAGCAGGGCGGGAGGAGTGCCCACGACTACTCTCATGCCTTCAACCATCTGGCACAGTATGCGTCGGATTATGTCTCCACGGAGGAGAAGAAGCGAGAGCATTTCTATCGAGAATTAAATCCCGAGATGAAGATGCATCTCGTCCAATGCAATCGCGGCACGTTGAACGATCTCGTCAACGCTGCAATTATGCAAGAAGATGCTCAGCGGGAATTGGCAGCTGAGCAGCGAAAGCGCGGCGCTCCATCCAGCAGTGTGGGCGGAGCTTCTCAAAAATACCGCATGGTGTATCGATCACCATCCGGTCAGCAGTTATATCCACCGGCGCGACCTCAGCAGTTCGGGAGTCGTTCTTTCCATACACCTCTGTTACGACCGTCGATTCCAGCACCGCAATGGCAACAGCAGCAGCAGATGGTACCCCGGTCGTTTCCACCGCCACAACGCGCCCCGGGTTTCCGTCTGCCGATCAGTGTAGGACCGCCTCGCTACAACTGCTACCTGTGTGGCCAGGCGGGCCATTTCTCGAAGGACTGTCCCCAGGGGCAGCAGAGCAGCAGGCAAGCCCAGTATCAGGGCGGTGCTCGAGGCTGACCTCCGGTCAAGAAGGTTGGTCAGCGAACCGGGGGCATTTGAAACCTCGACAATGAGGATGCCCCGGAGGGAGAAAACGTGCTGGCGGGTACGTTCACTCTCAACGACCAAGAAATCATCATTTTATTCAATTTGGGTGCAACCAACAGTTTCATAAGTGCATCCTATGTGGCTAAGCATCAACTGCAAGTCTTCCCAACCGACTGCTCATATATGATCTGCTCACCGGGAGGGAAGATTTCAGCAAATATGATGATTGCAAAAGCACCTCTGTGCTTAGGTGGGAAGATATATCCCACCACCCTGATAATCCTTATGGGACAGAAGATTGATGCAATCTTAGGGATGTCATGGTTACACTACCATGGCGCTGTCCTGACACTCTGTCATGGACGGTTCATTTGAATTCTCCATTCCACCGTCCGCATTTCATGGTGTTAGACAACCCTGTCCCGGAAGTTTCAGAAACTTATAATACTGAAACTCTCAAGTTAGAGGACATCCCCGTAGTCCGGGAATACCCTGATGTGTTTCCGGATGATCTTCCGGGCATGCCGCCTGAGCGGGATGTAGAGTTCGAGATTGAGCTTGCACCCGGGACTACTCCTATCTCACGGAGACCATACAAAATGGCTCCGAACGAGCTGGCTAAAATGAAAGAACAGCTCAATGATCTGTTGAGAAAGGGTTTCATTAGACCGAGTTCCTCGCCTTGGGGATGCTCGGCGCTGTTCGTAAAGAAGAAGGATGAAACCTTGAGGTTGTGTGTGGATTACTGGCCGCTCAATGCCGTCACCATCAAGAACAAATACCCACTGCCCCATATTGACATCCTGTTTGATCAGCTTGTGGGTGCAAGTGTGGTCTCAAAGATGGACCTTCGCTCCGGATATCATCAAATAAAAATCCGGGTGGGGGATATCCCAAAGATGGCCTTCTCGACGAGATATGGCTTATACGAATATCTCGTCATGTCTTTTGGTCTCACCAATGCTCCGGCACATTTCATGTATCTCATGAACTCGGTGTTCATGCCGGAGCTGGACAAGTTCGTTGTGGTGTTCATTGATGATATCTTGGTTTACTCCAAGACAGAAGCCGAACACGCCGAACACTTGAGGATCATTCTTCAATGACTGCGGGACCATAAGCTCTATGCCAAGTTCAGCAAATGTGAGTTTTGGATCAGCCAAGTGCCATTTTTGGGACATATCATCTCAGCAGAAGGCATTGCGGTTGATCCAAGCAAAATTGAACAAGTGTTGAAATGGAAAGCCCCCACTTCTGTCCATGAAGTCAGAAGCTTCCTCGGTTTAGCGGGATATTACCGGAGATTCATTCCGAGCTTCTCCAAGCTTGCTAAGCCGATGACTGAACTATTAGAGAAGGGGACGAAATATGTTTGGAACTCAGCGTGTGAAGGAGCGTTCCAAGCATTGGTAAAGCATCTCACAGCAGCCCCGGTTTTAGCTCAACCGGAGACAAATAAGCCCTTCGACATGTATTGTGATGCGTCCGGTATCGGGCTCGGCTGCATGTTGATGCAGGAAGGACATGTGGTCACGTATGGCTCACGCCAGCTTCGAAACCATGAGCAGCACTACCTGACTCATGATCTTGAGCTCGGTGCTGTGGTTTTGGCGCTGAAAATATGGAGGCACTATCTCCTGGGGAATTTGGTGCATCTCTACACTGACCACAAGAGCTTGAAGTATATTTTCACTCAGAAGGAGCTGAATTTGAGGCAAAGGAGGTGGTTAGAACTAATCAAAGATTATGAGATTGAGATTCATTACCACCCCGGCAAGGCGAACGTGGTTGCCGACGCGCTTAGTTGGAAATCGCATATCCACAACCTCACCATTACACCGGCGGAGGAGGAAGAGCCGAGTTTATACTTGGTTCCTTATGGATCACTCTACAACTTTGCCCTCATCCCTACAATTAGGGAGGATATCATTGCAGCTCAGAAAGTAGACAAGGGTATGGCACATCTCCGGAGACGAATAGACAACGGGGAAATCAAATGTTTCTGGAAAGATGATGAGGGGACGCTGTGGTTCAATGACCGCATAGTTGTACCCCGAAATATGGAGCTGAGGAAGAAGATCCTTGATGAAGCTCACTTGTCTAAATTCTCCATTCATCTGGGCAGCAACAAAATGTACCAATATTTAAAAGTAAAATTTTGGTGGACACGGATGAAGCGGGAAGTGGCAAAATATGTATCCGAGTGTGATACGTGTAGACGAGTGAAAGCGGATCACGTGAGGAGATCAGGGCTGCTGCAACCCCTGAAAATTCCAGCATGGAAGTGGGAGGATGTGAGCATGGATTTCATTGTGGGATTACCCATGACTTCCAACAAGCATGATTCCATTTGGGTAATCGTTGACCGATTAACCAAGTCGGCTCACTTTATTCCCATGCATACACATTGCCATGCCAGTAAATATGTGGAGTTGTACATTGCAAGTATTCTATGCTTACATGGGGTACCCAAGACTATAATCTCAGATTGAGGCACACTATTTGTATCTCGTTTCTGGGAGCAGTTGCACGCTGCATTTGGTACTAAGCTGATTAGAAGCTCCGCCTATCACCCTCAGACAGATGGGCAAACTGAGAGGGTGAATCAAGTTTTAGAAGACATGTTGAGGGCGTGTGCCATCCACCACGGTAGAAACTGAGATGATCATCTACCGTTGGTGGAATTCTCGTACAACAATGGTTATCTGTAAAAGCCCAAGAAAGTGACTTGCAAAAGTGTTCATTCCATCACCTCACAACACCACAGCTCATCTTGTGGATAGCTCATGAACACTTGTGAAGAGCAAGTAAACACCATCAAGAGGGTGATTAGAGGGGAAAGCCCTAATTTCAAAAAGTAGGAGTCATACACCTACACATGAAAGGTTGAGCTCACCCCTGTACCTTATATATTCTGGGAAGGCTCAGGCCAAATTTCATGCAAATCCAATACTTTTTGAGGCACTTTTGGAGACATTCCAAAAAGGGGCCAATTTGAATGCAAATTCAAATTACAGCCACTTTCATCACTTGAATTCAAAAGTTGACTTCATATTCAAACTCAGCACATTTTTCTGAGTTCGTCCACCAATTTTCATCCTCATTGGAGTTCATCTTGTCGGGAGCTAAATTTGCATTGATTCAAACTGAATTTGAATTTCAAATTCAAATGGGCAGCAAATTTAGCCCAAACAAATTTCAGCTGAGGAAATCAAATTCAAACCATAACTTTATGGCTATGTCTTTCATTCAATTGTGAGTATCTGGGATCTTTTCAGTAAAAACAGAAATGAAAATCAGAAAAAGAATTAGAGGGGAGGGCCCCACTTGTCAGTAGCCTTCACGCAGAAGCTTTCTCAGCTTGATTTTTCACTCGACCGAAGCTGCGCGCGCCAGCTCTCAACCACCGGCGCCCAACCGCCTCGCCGTCGCCACCTCCTGCTCGAGGGAAACACCGAGTGCAGCACGTGATCAGCATGCTGGGCCACGTGAATCTTCACTCCCTCCTCCACAGTCTCCCTCGCGCACTGAAGCATGAACTCGCACCAGCACCGACCCCCTCTGCTCCCCGGCGTCCGTGGGCTAGAATCCGTTTCATGCCCGACGAGCTACACGAAAAAGGTCTGCTCCAAGATGATTGACACGCTCGTGCCGACCGCTCCTCCTCTCGTGCTTCGCGGGGGTAGAATTTGTCCGGTTATTCATTCGGGGTTCAAAGAACCGAGTAGTTCAAAACTATGAAATTCGTAATGGTTAGTTCACCGCAGATGATTCCGAGCTACACATATGTTCTGCACCTGTCCACGGCCACCTAGGATCAAACCGGCGAAAACCATGGACTAGGGTTGCTGTTCTTCAAAATATTCCCGATCACCGCCGTTTTAGCCCTAGGTCGACGGTGAGGTCTCAGTTGTGGCCGTTTTCACGAGGATCAGTGCTCATATCCGTAATCAGCAAGTCTCAGCGGAGCTCTCCGAGCAAACAGCGTCGAAAAACGTGTAGAGAACACAGAGTTCGACATCGCCGATGATCTTCCAGCCGCTGTCACCGTCACAAGCACTGTTCCGACCATCGCCGAGCTCCGTTGAGTGCACCGATGGGTTCCTCAGGTGGAAATATGCACAAGCGGCGAGTTTTGTCGATGGTCGGGCAGCAGGACGCCCGGCGGTGGGCTCTCCGGCGAAGGTGGAGGCGGGGAGCTGCCGGAGCGCGAGGTAGACGAAGCTCCACGGGCCCCACGTGTCTGAAAGTGCATATAGGCATCCCTTGTGGGTTTTGGTTGATTTATGACAATCAAATGAGACCCTAACGAAATCGTTGAGATGAGCGCAGGTTTTTAAAGAAATTAGGAAGAATGCGCAAAAAGAAAGGAGAATGATGATCTAAAATGATAAGAGCTCAGGAGCTGAAAAGGTTAGATTACTTAGTACGGAATGTGTTGGAGAAACACACCCCAAGAGCTCAAGTGAAAGAAATCATACTAACTGCACAAAAATCAGAATGTGCGGACTAGTCCGATATGTTCCGGACTAGCCCGATTTCTCTCTAACTAGAAAAAGACAAGTCCTCCAAGTGCGGACTTGTCATCAGTCCTCACTTTCTCCACACAGCGGACTAATCCGATACAGACCGGACTAGTCCGATATGTCTCTGACTAGAGAACGGACAAGTCCGCCAAGTCCAGACTTGTCCATAATCTACAAAGTTCTCACCACAGCGGACTAGTACGATATGGACCGGACTAGTCCGATTTGTCTCTGAGTAGAAAACGCACTAGTCCGCACTCTTACAGACTAGCCCGGTATCTCACAACACTTAGGGTTTTCCACACGACGCACACCGGACTAGTCCGGAGTACACCACGGACTAATCCGGAGTCCACCACGGACTAGTCCGGACATCGCAAACCCTAACGGTAACCTTTGGAAACCCTAGCATAAATAGAGGTGTACGGCCATACTACAATCACTCTCGACCCCATGCACCGTCACACCTTCCAAGAGCCCAAAATTCACATCTCTGCACACATTCTAACCCTAAAAGGATCAAATCTTTGAGGATTAGCAATTGATCAAAGGAGAGACTTGTTCTACACATCTTGAGCTCTTGGGTTTGATCTCTCGCACACTCTTGTTCATTTATTGTACATCTGTTGAGTGTGCTTGGTGGTATTCATTCATTGTAATTCTGGGGGAGCCCTCAACTTGTGAGAAGGCCCCTTGAATGATTTATTTGCCCTTTGTGATTAGTGGAAGAGAATCGTCCTCCGTGGCGATTCGACGAGGGTAGGGTTGGTGAAGACCCGGTCCTTCGTGGACTCCTCAACGGGGACATAGATTTCCTTCGTGGAATCGAACCTCGGGATAAAATCTTGTACCTTGTTCTTGTTTTTTATTGTTCATCATATTCTAGGGTTTACTTAATCTTGTGTAACTCACGTTGAAACACTGAAACTAAAGTTGATCTCTGTCATTCATTGTTTCACTGTTGTAATACATCTAAGTTCCCAATTGATTTCCGCTGCATAGGGTACCAGAAGTAAAAATATTGATCAACTTGATCTTTCTAGTCGACGCATACCGGACAAGTCCGCACAGTACCGATTAGTCCGATTTCTCTGTATTTGATAAATCTATTAAGTGTTTCACGGATTAACAAAGAATCGAAAAGCCTATTCACCCCCCTCTAGGCTACATCAATTGTCAGCCTCTGTTAAAACAGCGCTGGATCGTTTGTGGCGCCGGGATTTCGTGTGGCTACGCGGGAGACTCTGCGGACCCCCGTGTGGTTTGGCTGCGGTGCTGACACGTAGCCCGGGGACCCCACCAGCCGGTTTAAACTTCATTTGAATTTTCAGATTTGGTTCAAACTTCAAATGCAAATTACTTCTGCTAGGAAGCTCCAAATTGAGTGAACCAAATTTTTTTGGATTCATCTCTTCGAGTAATATCCAGCAAAATAAGTTTCAGCTTATGAAACTTAATAAATTTCCAGAATTAATTACCAAATGTTTAAACTGTTGGGAATTTTATCTGAAAAATTACTTTGTGGAAAAATCTGAAATTCTACTGGGAGGTTCATTTGAAAATCCTGGAGTCACAGGAAAAATTTCAGAACCGTCCATGTTCATTTAGTCCCCCTAATAGTGTGATTAAGTTAACTGCCCTGAGAAAATAGAAAAATGTACAGAAACATTTTTCAGATTTTCTCAAATCTTGATTAGGGCATAACTTCATCTAGAATTCTTCAAACGACATGAAACTAATTCCATTAGAACCATCTCAAACTCTAGTTTCCAGAAAGTAATGGATGGACCCATGAAAATCCCTGGAATTCCCTAGAGGCCCTACTAATGACCAAAGAGGCTTTTATTTGTACAAGGCTCAAATGAACTTTGTTTCAAATGAAACTTGGTCAACACTCTGGTTAGGACCCTACCAAGCAACCATAAAAATTTCAGAACCAAAGTGGAGGGCTAGCTAGAGTTATGGTAATTGCTTTTTCAGTTCTAAACATTGTATTTAAATTGACATATAGTATATTAGTTACGTGTAGTCGCAGAAGACGAAGAAACTCCGGAGGTGCTCGATTTCCTTCTTCCGGATGAAGCCCTAACCACTGACCAGCAGCAACAAGGCAAGCCCCGGTTTGCATTAACTAATTTTACAAAGTTTTGCTTTATGCATAAGTAGTATGTGGTATGTATGTGCATTAGGTGTAGGATGGATGAAACCCAAGTGCATAGCCAGATTATTTCCACAAGAGTGAGGGTAGTGTATAAGTCCTCGAGTAGTATACGCTGTGCTTAATGTTCATAGAACTTCGGTACAAGTCGACTAGATGGAATCTACTCGCGAGTTTAGGAGTCGGGACACACAGGATTGGTTCGAGTGATGTGAGATCACTTTAGAAAGAAAATGAGACTAGGCAGGGGCTAGAGCGCAGCAAGAGGAAGCCTTGTGTGCGCAGCCCTGTTCGTGTCGATTGAGGACCGATCTGTGTGCGGCCCTGCCGAACAAGTATTGAACGTACCGAAGGCATATCGGATATATGGGCCCCGATAAACCAATGTAACCTAAACCTCAGGGTGTCGAGGCATAACGCACCGATTTATAGGTGTAGGTTGAGGGCAGCAAGGTGGAAATCTGCTAACGGGCATAGAGAGATGCTCCGTGTAGGGAACCTCCTGTCCGTTTTGGTGCGACTGGTTTGACGGTTGGGCTGTTGGGTGAAAGGTTGTCCCGTACGACATCGACTGAGCGTTCTGTGCAGCTCCACGGGTGGGTGTACGTGACGTGCTCTTTGGGTTTCCTTGCAGGTGTATATCGAGTCGATTCGCCGCCCCTCGTGGTGATGAATATCGCTTGTTCACTGCGTCATAACGTAGATAAATTATGGAATGTTATGATTCAATTCTGCTGATATGTATAATTGTATTGCTACATGTGTGCCACCAAATATTGCTTACTAAATTTCATATTCATGAACTTTTAACTTGTGGCTAAAAGATGAACTAAGGATGAACCATTAGGCGTGTCCATTTGCTGAAATTTACCAACCCCTCTTCGTTGTAAACTGCATGTAGAGTTTCATGCCTTGGTGAGTCGGTTAAGTCTTGTTGAGCCATCGTGCTCACGGTTGCTGCTATAAGTGTCTTTAGGTGATGGCCACCCCACGGACTTGGGTTACGAGTCCACCGGCGAGGGCTACCCTCCGTATGGGACCACGGCTGAGTGGGAGCCGTACACGCCGCACTGAGCTGAGATGTGCAGCTAGTGTGGGTTGCCCATAGGGCTGGGCAACCGACTTTTGCTGGGTAGATGGTATGAGTTGTACAAACTTAGTTTCCGCTGTTGTAATCTAAACACTAGTTTGTAACTGAAGTCTTGTACTACTTTGTACATTTCAGTTGGTTTTCTATGTAATACAATGTTTTTCTTATGATGTGTGCTGTCGGGTGTCGCATCGTGTGGCACCACCCTCTGCGATCCTGGATAAGCGGATTCCGCTCCGCCGCAGGCTGGTATCAGAGCTGCATTGGGGATAGCACACTAATTAAGGACTGTATTACGGGAAAACTTGGATTTACGGTGAGGATTCGGTAGTTGCCCAGGTAAGGACTATATTAGCATAGTTACTTAAAGTGGCAAGACTAACATATGCATTATAATTTTAAATTTTGATTATGTAATGATGCAACGTTCAGGTAAAAATGGTAAGGAACGCCAATTTCGGTTAGCTCCCCTGACGAGAAACGTGGTTCAGGGATAGGTCTCACAGCTTGGTGTGGGACGTTAATATGAAACTCTTGGACTCTTCATGTTACTGAGTTCATATGAAACGCTGATCCCTAGCATGGATTAGGCTAGCAAGTAGAGACCCCATCGTGTTGTCAGTAACGCGATAGTGTGTTCGTCTGGAAATAGCCCAGGAGGACATACACAGCGCTTGCCATCGGCGTGCCTTGCAGGGCAGTAGGTGGTAGCTGTTGGGGTGATAAAATTCTCAACCGTGACGGCCCGTTCGCGCTCTACTCGGGTTCCCCGTCGTGTGGTGTTAAAACACGATCACATACCTTGATACGTGGCTTAGCTCAAGGACGGCCGTATGGCAATGATACGGGCGTTTGTATGTACATTCAAATATGGACCTGCCTGAAATGAAAATAACCCGTGAGTGCATCATTATTGGGTGTTCTTCTGCAGGTACTAACCACGTATGTATGCCGTGTAGTGTACGTGTGCGAGAGACCGTTTAGCCACAATTGAGATGTATATGCTGGTATAATCCGGTTAGGATTTTCCTTTTGTGAGGAACATAGTACCGACAAATCATAGGCATGTGCATGAAAGATAATGATAATAAGGAACTAAAATCACCAAGTTTCAACATTTAGGACCCTGGTTGGGTAGAAAAACTCGATAGTTTATCAGTGTAGTTCAAAGGGAGTGAAAAACAGAGTGCTCTGTTTTGGGCATCAAGTTTGCTGAACTATGACAGAGCATACCTCACAGATTATTTAGCCGATGTATGACACGACCCCACAGTCTTGTCGAGCCAGGATCACGCTGAGGGGAGCTGCGTTGCACAGCACCGGATAACACACATCAAAGGTACAAAGTGGAAGCAAAGTTTTATTACATAAAAAGGTTTATGAACATTTGTACAACAAAATATGTTCAGTCTACACTCACGGGCGTAGACTACGCATCGAGTTCACGTTCAGCCCGTGAACGTGTCCCCACTAGCACGCACACACAATAACACAGCGGCGTGCATGACTCCCACTCGACGGGGTTTCCCTCCTGGGGTTCCGTCTCCTCCTCGGGTGTCCCTTCCTCATAAAACCCTGCAAAAGCTTCAAACACAAGCAGTGAGCACGATGGCTCAGCAAGACTGACCCGTCTCTCCTAAACATGAAACTTCTACATGGAAGGTTATAGGTTACATGAGGTAAAATAAGTTGCAAGGACTCACGTAATTAGTGGAACCTTACTTTCAAGTTTTAGCAACAGGTTGTGGAGACTTTACGCTAAGGCACATGAGAGAGCCACAATCAAACAAGAAATTTCTCACATGTACTTTGCCCAAAGTTGAAAAGAACTTTAGTTAGCTCTAGGCTACAGCAAATCATTAACAATCAAAGTCCATCTTTCAATCAGCAACATTTTAACATGTATCTAGCCTGTTCTTTCTACGTCATGGTACAGTGAACAAGTGGTACTCACTGATCACGAGGGACGGCGATTATAATCGATTTACACCTGCAGGGTTACTGGAATAACCCGTCACGTACGCCCGTACTCAATGCTGCCTACAGCAACCATCACGGACGTCGTACGCAACCACCTTTCACCCGTCAGCCAAATATTGAACCGGTCCTATCGTCCCGAGCAAGAGTTCTCTGCACGCGCATCTCAGTGCCGCCAGCCGATTTACACCTCGAGCTCTCAACCTACCCTCTGAACGACAGGCAATGCCTCAATACCCAGCTACCCGAGTTACATCGGTTTCCCGGTTCCCATATAGCCGGTAGGTCTTTGGTACTGTTCTAGCTTGTTCAACAGGCCCGCACATGGCTCGGTCCACAACCGACACAAGCGGAGCTATAGAACCCAGGCCCCAATGTCCTGCTTCCCTTACTCTCCGCTCGGTCTCATTTTTCATGCCATGTGTTTCATTTGCTATCTTTACCCGAGCGATGTGCCTCTAGCCTATTCTCGCAAGTAGTTCCAACTACTTGACTTGTACCGAATCCTACTCTATCTTAGCATTGCAGTGGCTAACGAGGTTTTCAATCCTAATCCCAACCCATGGTTTTCTTGGCTATGCATTTGGCTTTCAAACAAGACTCTAATGCAAGAGATAAGTGGTACTGAAAGAAAGTGCTCAAAACAATAAAATTTTGTAAAGAGGTTAATGCAAACCGGAGCTTGCCTTGATGCTCTTGGTCGTAGGTTAGCTGCTCTTCCGGAATGACGAAGTCTAAGACTTCAGGATCCTCTTCAACCTTAGCGACTACATGAGATAACATGTACATGTATTAATTTAAATGCATTCGAATTGAATTTACACTTCTGAAGATTATAAATCTCACTAGACACACCCAATGACTCTGAAATTTTTACTGTGGTTTGGATACAACCTAAACAGAGACTTGGCCAATTTTTATTTGCAGCAAAGCTCATTTGAGCTCTCCACAAATAATTAAGTACTTCACCTTAATTAGAGCTCTTAGGGTATTCTAGGGATTTTCATGGAGCAAGCCATGACTTTCTACAAACTAGATTTTCAGAGGGTTCTAATGGAGTTGGACTCACTTAACTTGAAAGTTTCTATCTAAAGATATGAGCTAAACGATTTCAGAGAATTTCTGAAAAATGTTTCTGGACATTTTTCTATTTTCTCTGGAACAGTTTTATTAATCACACCATTAGGGGATCAAATAAGCTCAAATGGATCTGAAATTGTTATGGCAGCTCAGGGATATTTTGTTGAACATGCCAGCAAAATTTCAGAATTTTCCTCCAAAGGGTTCTCCAGTTAAAATTCTAACCAGTTTGAACTTTGAAGAATTAATTCTGGAGAAATAGGGATTTTCATGATATGAAACTTGATTTTTTGGAAAGTACTCAGAGATCTGAATCCAACAAAATTTGGTTCACTCGATTTGGAGTTTCCTAGCCAAAGTTATGTGGGTTTGAAGTTTGAACTGGATCTGAAAATCGAGAAAATGTTTAAATCTGCCGGTGGGTCCACGGATAAACGTGTCGGGCGCCGAAGCGACGGCACACCGGGCCACAAGTTTTTTTTCCGCGCTGCCACAGTCGATCCGTGCCAACAGGAGATCACACTGCCCAGTTTCCTCCCACTGACCGCGGACCTGGCTCGGTCGTCTTCAACCTCGCACCTCCCGCGTGGTAGCGCCGCCGAGGTCGCCGGAGCACCGCCGAACTCGATCATCCGGTCAGATCACGAGCTCCAACTCGCCGCTAGCCCCTAACTTGGTGCGTTGAATATGTTGGGAGGGTTTCCCCTCATTGATGTTGGCTCTAACCGAGCTCGCGACGGCGCAGCGGCTCGGGAAGAGTCCGGTGACGTCGCTCTGGCGTACTAGCCTGCTAAACGCCTGGTGAAGCGGCTCTACAGCACCAGTGGTGGCTCAGGAAGCTCGACATGGTGATGGGCAGGCTCGGGGAGATCTCCAAAGTGGGTCTCACCGTGCGACCGATGCTGCCCGAATAAGCCGCCGTTGGCAAGCTCGGAATTACGCCATGTACAGGGGTTCTCACTCTATGTGTTGTAAAATCAACTTGTGGGCCCCTAACTCTAGCTCCTATGTGCGAAGTTTGATGGGATTTAAACGAGAATCAAACGGGAATTTTAAAGTATCTTACCCGAAGGTGACTTTGCACCGGCTGGGAGCAAACTGCAATATTCGCCACCGACGCTCAACCTCTTGGCTCGGGATTCGGAGATGAGTTGCAGGAGGCGTGTGCGCGTCCGAAAACAGCTTGTCTTGATCGTGACAAGCCTGGGATGAGGCTGCCCACGAGAGAACCTCTTCTCGGCTTGGTGGCGACTGCCGCGGATTGGTGTGATTCTCGGGGTAGAGAGCATGAGATCACTGGATGATGGTTTGAGGGTGTAGTGGAGAGTGCTGTTGTGCCGTTTTGCTGCTCAGTTGATGCTTGTGCGTGAGATTGGCGGGTCGTCAAGGATCGGAGGAGTAGAGGCGGCTCTGGTCAGTTTCTTGCGCGAGGGAGCGAGGAACTGATCGGTTCTGCCTCCGGCCGGCTCGGCTGGTGGGATAAGAAGGCTGGGAGGCGGTTCAGCAGGTCGGGGCGGCAAGCAGCTGCTGTCCCGATCGATCTCTCGCCGTGGCGGCTGCTGGCTTGCGCGCGAGTGACCGATCCCGGTGACTTCAGTAGGTTGAATTGCTTCAGTGGCTGACATGTGGGTCCCACCCAGGGTTTTAACCTCTGAAATTAACTTTTCTCCACTGCTCTAAACAGTAGGGACCAAATTAACCTCAGGCCTTTGAATTATCTCCCCCCTGAGCCATTTGAATTGGATGGAATTCAAATTGTGTTTTGTTTGGACATATTTTCAGCAAATATGCAGTTTGAATTTCAAATGGAGTTTGAATTTGTTAAACCTAGCTCATGCCAAGATCAACTCCAAATGGAGTGAAAATTGGTGTTTGAGATCACAAAAATGTGCTGAGTAATAATATGCCTCCCACTTTTAAATTCATGGGATGAGAATAGTTTGAATTTGAATTTGAGTGCAAACCACCCTCTTTCTAACTTTCCTCAAATGACCTCAAAAAGGTTTTGGATTTGGGTGAAATTTGGCATGGACATTCCTAGCAAGGTGTAGGACTTTTCATATGTCCATCCCCTATAAGATGCATGTGGGAAATACCAATTTTGCATTTGTGTGAGTTCCTTCTATAATGATCATGTTGATGGTGGTTACTTGCTCTTCAAATGTGTTCCTCATGTTTCTTCAAATGAAGTGTGTGTGTTGTGATGAACACTTTGAATATGTGCCAAAAACTTAGGCCCTTAAATTCCTCCCCCCTTAAAATAATCTCGTCCCGAGATTATAAGGTGAAAACGAGAGAGAGGACGGTGGAAAATTACCATATATGCGACGTGAAAAAGTCGGGGTAGTTCGTGCGAAGAAATCTTTTGCTCTCCCATGTCGCTTCGTCTAAGGAGTGATTACTCCATAGAACTTTGTAGAACCACAACGTAAGGTTGCGTGTGGCTCGGGCCTTTTCCTCAATAACCTGAACTGGTTCCTCCCGATACGTGAGATCCGGTTTCAGTTCTTCTATGTCCTCCAGCTGAATGGTAGTTGATAGCTTAAGACACTTCCTCAGCTGGAAAATGTGAAAGACATCGTGCACACCGGAAAGTGCTTCTGGTAATTTCAGCCGGTATGCTACTGATCCACATCTTTCGGTAATCTGGAATGCACCGACGAATCGGGGTGCCAACTTTCCTCTCACCCCAAATCTGTTTACGCCCTTCATTGGAGACACACGTAGATATATGTGATCCCCGACTTCGAATTGTAGTGGGCGCCTTCTCCAGTCTGCATATTGTTTCTGTCGGGATTGGGCGGCTTTTAGGTTCGCTTGCATCAGCCGAACCTTTTCTTCCGCGTTATTGACAAGATCAATCCCGAAAGTAACCCTTTTGCCAGACTCACACCAATTCAGTGGTGTGCGGCATTTTCTCCCGTATAGCGCCTTGTAAGGCGCCATCTTGATGCTGGCTTTGTACCCATTGTTGTACGAGAACTCGGCCAACGGCAAGTGATCATCCCAATTCTTCTCGTGGTTGATAGCGCAAGCTCGTAACATATCTTCTAGAATTTGGTTTACCCGCTCAGTTTGTCCATCCGTTTGTGGGTGGTATGCTGAACTACGGATCAGCTTCATCCCCAATGCAACGTGTAGCTGCTCCCAAAAACGGGACACAAATAAAGTGCCCCTATCCGATATGATGGTACGGGGTACGCCGTATAAGCATAGAATCCGTGAGATGTACAGTTCAGCATACTTCATGGCGTTGTAGTTGGTGTTGACCGGGATGAAATGGGCAACTTTGGTGAGCCGGTCGACGATCACCCACACAGAATCGTGTTTCTGAAAGGTGGTGGGTAAACCGACGATGAAGTCCATGCTCACATCTTCCCACTTCCAGGCAGGAACGCCCTGTGGTTATAGCAGTGCCTGTTTCCGCATATGATCTGCCTTCACCCTTCGACATGTATCACACTCGGACACGTACTTTGCGATCTCCCGCTTCATCCGTGTCCACCAAAACTTGCTTCTGAGTGCTTGATACATTTTGTTGCTGCCGGGGTGAATAGAAAACTTTTACAAGTGAGCCTCATCAAAGATTTTCTTCCATAACTCCGGGTTACGGGGTACGACAATCCGGTCCTTGAACCATAGGACGCCGTCTCCGTCCTTCCGGAAACATTTCAATTCCCCACTGTCTGTACGTCTCCGCAAATGTGATATGCCCTTGTCATTTTTCTGGGCTGCCGCTATCTCTTCACGGATGGTGGGGATCAAAGCTAAGTTGTAGAGAGCTCCATGTGGAATCACATGCAGTGGGGTTTCACTCTCTCCCAACGGTGTGATGGTCAGATTGTTGACATGTGACTTGCGGCTCAGCGCATCTGCCACTACGTTTGCCTTGCCGGGTTGATAATGGATCTCTATTTCGTAATCCTTTATCAACTCTAACCATCCTTGCTGCCTCATGTTCAGCTCCTTCTGAGTGAATATGTACTTGAGGCTTTTGTGGTCGGTATATAAATGTACGAGGTTACCGAGTAGGTAGTGCCTCCACATTTTAAGTGCAAGTACCACGGCAGCGAGTGGATAATTCTGCTCATGGTTTCTGAGCTGCCGTGATCCATATGCGACCACCCTTCGGTCTTGCATCAGCACACATCCGAGCCCAATGCCGGATGCATCGCAGTACACATCAAACGGTTTTGTTTTGTCTGGCTGCGCCAAAACCGGTGCTGATGTTAGGTGCTTGACTAAAGCCTTGAATGCTGCTTCACATGCTGGACTCCAACATATTTGGTAGCCTTCTTCAGCAGCTCCGTCATCGGCTTGGCAATCTTCGAGAAGTTTGGAATGAACCTCAG
The DNA here is from genome assembly GCA_030760725.1 of Neostapfia colusana. NCBI lineage: Eukaryota > Viridiplantae > Streptophyta > Magnoliopsida > Poales > Poaceae > Neostapfia > Neostapfia colusana. Next base: position 29,292,529 of record JASWHV010000011.1, read on the forward strand.
ATAATATCCCGCGAGTCCAAGGAAACTCCATACCTCATGAACAGTTCTCGGGGACATCCAATTCAGCACTTGTGTGATCTTACTCGGGTCTACAGCGATACCCTCCACTGAGATGATATGCCCGAGAAAAGGCACTTGTGATATCCAAAACTCGCACTTGCTGAATTTCGCATATAGCTTGTGATCCCACAGCCGTTGCAAGACTATACGCAGATGCTTCTTGTGCTCTTCCTGCGACTTGGAATATACCAATATGTCATCGATGAAGACCACGACAAACTTGTCCAGCTACGGCATGAATACCGAGTTCATCAAATACACGAAGTGAGCTGGAGCGTTGGTGAGGCCGAAGGACATGACCAGGTACTCATAAAGCCCGTACCTCGTCGAGAAAGCCGTCTTCAGAATATCCTCAGCCCATATTTTAATCTGATGGTACCCGGATCTTAAGTCCATCTTGGAGAAGATCTTTGCTTCGACCAACTGATCAAACAACATGTTGATCCGTGGCAACGGGTACTTGTTCTTGATGGTTACGACATTTAGTGGACGATAGTCCACACAAAGCCGCAACGTCTCGTCTTTCTTTTTCACAAATAATGCCGAACAGCCCCATGGCGAGGAGCTCGTCCTAATAAAACCCTTCTCCAGCAGGTCCGTTAGCTGAGTCTTCAGTTCAGCCAACTCCTTGGGCGCCATCTTGTACGGCTTTCAGGATATTGGCATGGTTCCCGGTGCAAGTTCAATCTTGAACTCCACCTCTCTGTCGGGCAGCATCCCCGGTAAATCATCCTGGAACACGTCAGGGAACTCTCGGACCATTGGAATGTCTTCCAATCTGATGGTTGTGGATTGATACACACTTGGAAGTTTTATTTCTGGGCTGTCCAGAAATAACGATTGTGACTCGTGCATATCTGAGTGTAGATGCACGACTCAGAGGACGGTGTCTAAAACAGCGCCGTGGCAGGTTAACCATGACATCCCTAAGATGACATCGATCTTCTGTCCCTCTAGAACTATGAGAGACATAGGGTACACTCTACCCGCTAAGCATAATGGTACTTTAGAAACCATCATGCTTTCTGAAATCTTCCCACCCGGTGAACAAATCAAATATGGGCTATCGGTGGATAGTATTTGCAAGCTGTGTTTATCAATGAAAGCTTGGCTAATAAAATTATGCATGGAGCTTGAATCAAATAATATTATGGCGGGATGCTGGTGGAGTTGGAACATACCCGCAAGGATTGGTTCACCCTCCGGCACGTCCTCTATGGCAAATTGGTGGACGGTGCCAGGCCTGGGGTTTGCCTGCCGCGCATTAGTAGGGTTCAGGGGCTGATTCCTCCGCGTAAGTTGCGGTGCAACTCCGCCGCCTTGCCTCTCCTGACAACTCCTGGCGAGGTGTCCTGGACGACCACATTTGTAGCATGTGGCTGCTGCTTGGCCGGCGCTCAGGGGACGAAAGCCTGGCATGCTCTGCTGAGGTGCATACGCACGCGGCATCGTCCGCTGCTGCGGTTGTTGCTGCAGAGGTGGGACTGGCAGTGCCGGCCTGAATGCCGGTGGAGAATATGGCCGACTGCGGAATGGCATCGGCCTCTGTGGTGGCTGCCAGCATGGACCCGATGGTGGGCGATTCACCATCCGATATTTCTGAGAAGGACCACCTCCTTCTCCGCTGCTTTGTGACGCGCTTCGTTTCCTTTCCGCCGCCGCTAACTCCTTGCCGGAGTCTTCCTGAACAATCACATCATCAATTATGTCATTGAGGCTGCCGCGATTGAACATCGCCAGCTTGTCTTTCAAGAGCGGGTTAAGCCCCTTGTAGAAGTGATCCCGCCGCTTCTCGTCGGTATCGGTGTGATACGACGCGTAGAGCGCAAGATCATTGAACGCCCTGGAATATTCCAGCGCGTTTCGGCTCCCTTGCTGCAGGCGTAGGAACTCCTGCGTCTTCCTCTTCATGATACCCGACGGTATGTGATAGGCCCTGAAGGCCGTCCTGAATTCCGTCCAGGTCATAACTCGGTCGGTGGGCTGCGAAGTGCAGTAATTCGCCCACCACGCGCTCGCGGATCCTTGAAGCTGTAGGACCGCGAACTGAGTTTTGCGCTGCTCACTCACTTGGAGCAGCCCAAACTTCATCTCCATCGTGCGGAGCCAGTTGTCCGCATCGAGGGGTTCATCCGCCCTTGGAATACCGGGGGATGAGTAGCTAGAAAGTCGGAGTAGGAGCTCTGTTGATGCTCCTCACGATCTTGATGCCTCTCTGGTCGAGACGTATTTGCAATGAGAGTTTGCAGCAACTCCGTGTGCTGCTGATGAGAACCCGCCATTGCTGCCACAATATCCGCCAATGTAACCGTTGGCGGTGGTGGTTGTTGCTGTGGCTTTTGCTGCTGTTGCTGTCCAGAGGAGTCCTCGGGAGGTTGTTGGGAGGTCTCTCCCCCCTGACTGGAACCCCCAACGTCCGGGTAGGAACGAGTACGAGTCATTCTGAAATTCAAAACAGCAGCGATCAGCACATGTCATACTTAAAATTCCATATGAAATAGTAGGTATTGAAGTGACGTATGAATCATTTGCACAACATTCACATATATTGATAAAGCATGACTTTATACAATATACACTATTCTCGGTCTCCGAGAAGTCGTGCTCATGTCGTCAGTACCTATACATATGCTACTGTTTACACGACATGTCACCGATTACAAATGTTCGGGTTACATTACCCTAGCTGCCCTACTTGGCAACAGTAACCCCCTACTCGGAGTATAACTTGACCTCCTGCGGATCGTCTTCCTCCGGTATCTCTGCTGGTGGATCTGGGTCTACAACCTCCTCTTCCGGCTCGGGTTCTCCCATTGCCGGGAGACCTAAGACCACGGGTACTGTGCCTACCACCGGTATGACCATTACCGGAGGTACGAGGTCCTGCAACGCGTGCACCTCGTCCATGGCCTGCTTGTAGTCCTGTTCTCAGCCTTGCCCCTCCTCAATAGAGTCGTACTGCTCTTGAGTAAGGACCTCGTTCTGCTGGGTCAGAACCTGCACCTGTTGCTGCAAAGCCGTGATGCCGACACGGCTTTTCCTCTTCGCCTTCTTCAGTCGCTTAATTGTCGGAAGGAGCACATTGCAGAGTGCGCTGTGAGCACTCTCGAAATAGTCTCCATGGCTTGTGCTCTCCTTGGGCTTTGCAGCAAGACAATCTGTATGAACAGTTTGGCTGTTCATCACGGCTTTTCCTGTCCTCAATTGGAGACTGAGGTTTGCCTCCGCGGGACTGTACCTTGGGCAACCCGGATCTGTTGCCTCCACGTATCTCCCTTCCCACACGTGATTAGCCTGTCCCTCCACCGGAATGAGCGTGTATGGAGTGCCCTCTATAGCTCTCACATGTAGCTGGCAGAAACACGACATGGTGTCGCGGGCTGCCACTTGCCACATTCCCTCCGGTTGTCTACCTCTCACCGTAACGGTGAACGGATCGAGAACACCTATCTGGGATTACTTATCCGCGCGCCCAACCGGGTGGGTAGGCCCTGCAGGAACTTCGACATGGATTGTCCAGATCTTGTTCCCCTCCTCGCCTTCTTCTTTGGCGAAGTACTGCAGCATCTTGCTGTACCCGAAATATTGAAGCATTTGCCTCAATGCTTCCGGATAGCCGCCGCGGTGAGAACAGTGAGATTCCACCCACCCGTTCTCCAACTGTCTATCTGCTGTCATCTGTAGAAACATATTTGAGACATGTCAAATATTTATTTAAACAGTAAACCATTGAGTTATAACATAAAACATGTTATTGAACTCATACGACTTGGAAACATAGTTCAAACTTAAACAAATTTGACTGCTGATCTGCTGCCCAATATGACAGCCCTGACAAGTTTCCATTTCAACTTGATTTAGACCATGCTAAAGGCAAAACTAATTATGGAGCTCAACATCAAAGTTAAAGCTAACTTCAATAGCTTTCCAGAAAGTATTTGCTTGGCCTAAGATCTGTCTTGGTTCAAAAGTTATGATCTCAAAGTTGATAGAATTTCTGGAGAAAATTGGACAGCACCTCCCTGCTTTAGGTACTGATTTGATACAAGAATTCCAGATAATTCTCCTCCCAATCTGACAAAACATTCTGTTACAAAGTTGTTACCCATCTCATGAAATTTTTCATAACTGCCTCATTTTCTATTTTTGGATTTTTATGCAGGAAGTTATGCTTAATTTACAGAGAGTTACAGAGAGTGTTTGCTCTGCCCTGTTTTCTGGACAGTTTCAACTCTACTGCATTTTTCGATTGGTTAGAAGATGAAACACATCTGGATCTCAATAGAAAAGTTGTAAATCTCTTCCAAGGATTTCCAAAAATCTATCATATGACCCCAACCTCTAAAGAACTCAACCTCTAACCTCTGATTAATTTCAGCCTTAATTCAGCTGAAAACAGGGAACTCTGTCCTTAGTATCCTATATGTTGAAAACTTGTTAACTTGGAATATCCTGATTAATGGAAGGAGTTACATCAAGTTTTTAATACTCTGAATTAAAACTTTCAAGTTTTACAATGCAGTTGCTCATTTAGTACGGTGTGACGTAAAACATGTCATTGAACTCATACGACTTGGAAACATAGTTCAAACTTAAACAAATTTGACTGCTGATCTGCTGCCCAATATGACAGCCCTGACAAGTTTCCATTTCAACTTGATTTAGACCATGCTAAAGGCAAAACCAATTCTGGAGCTCAACATCAAAGTTAAAGCTAACTTCAATAGCTTTCCAGAAAGTATTTGCTTGGCCTAAGATCTGTCTTGGTTCAAAAGTAATGATCTCAAAGTTGATAGAATTTCTGGAGAAAATTGGACAGCACCTCCCTGCTTTAGGTACTGATTTGATACAAGAATTCCAGATAATTCTGCTCCCAATCTGACAAAACATTCTGTTACAAAGTTGTTACCCATCTCATGAAATTTTTCATAACTGCCTCATTTTCTATTTTTGGATTTTTATGCAGGAAGTTATGCTTAATTTACAGAGAGTTACAGAGAGTGTTTGCTCTGCCCTGTTTTCTGGACAGTTTCAACTCTACTGCATTTTTCGATTGGTTAGAAGATGAAACACATCTGGATCTCAATAGAAAAGTTGTAAATCTCTTCCAAGGCTTTCCAGAAATCTATCATATGACCCCAACCTCGAAAGAACTCAACCTCTAACCTCTGATTAAGTTCAGCCTTAATTCAGCTGAAAACAGGGAACTCTGTCCTTAGTATCCTATATGTTGAAAACTTGTTAACTTGGAATATCCTGATTAATGGAAGGAGTTACATCAAGTTTTTAATACTCTGGATTAAAACTTTCATGTTTTACAATGCAGTTGCTCATTTAGTAGGGTGTGACGTCGATGCGTCACCAGATCATGTCGGTACTACGTCCTCACAAAGAAAAACCTATACTGGACTTAGCCGGCTTCGTTAGCTCAGTGGCACTAAGTGTCTCTCGCACACGGATGCTACACGTCTACCGTTTCGTGGTTAGACTACCTGCAGATAACTCAAACAACCGTCAGACTCGGCTGCACACCGAGCCTGGTATCCATACAGTTCGTACACCCGGCCGTCATCACTCGCCCGGATGTTCTCAAGCCAAACACGCCTTGAGCTACGTGTTTACGTTATTGACCATGTGATGGGGTCTCCCGAATTGCACCACGCATGCCCGGGACAGACGTTACTCGAATACCACAAACGACATGAAGATTCGTAGAGGATATTAAAGCGGGTCGGGTTACCTACCACCCGTGGTGCTCCACCCTTCAGCTTGTGCGCACTGGTGGACAGCGCTTACGTGCACCCCCCAAGACATAAAGCGTCCCGATATGCACGATTTTCCGACATAAGCAAATAGGTCAGTATGCCACTCTCTATACACTAATAACATTCTTATATGGGCTACTAACTCGTTCCTCACTGGATTTTTGAAAAAAATGACCTTTGCAGTGCGTTAAACCTCAAGCGAGCTCTGATACCACGCTGACACGACCCCATGGTCTTGTCGAGCCAGGATCACGCTGAGGGGAGCTGCGTTGAATAGCACCAGATAACACACATCAAAGGTACAAAGGGGAAGCAAAGTTTTATTACATAAAAAGGTTTATGAACATTTGTACAACAAAATATGTTCAGTCTACACTCACGGGCGTAGACTACGCATCGAGTTCACGTTCAGCCCGTGAACGTGTCCCCGCTAGCACGCATACACACTAACACGGCGGCGTGCATGACTCCCACTCGATGGGGTTTCCCTCCTGGGGTTCCGTCTCCTCCTCGGGAGTCCCTTCCTCATAAAACCCTGCAAAAGCTTCAAACACATGCAGTGAGCATGATGGCTCAGCAAGACTGACCAGTCTCTCCTAAACATGAAACTTCTACATGGAAGGTTACAGGTTACATGAGGTAAAATAAGTTGCAAGGACTCACCTAATTAGTGGAACCTTACTTTCAAGTTTTAGCAACAGGTTGTGGAGACTTTACGCTAAGGCACATGAGAGAGCTGCAATCAAACAGGAAAAGCATTTCTCTCATGTACTTTGCCCAAAGTTGAAAAGAACTTTAGTTAGCTCGAGGCTACAGCAAATCATTGACAATCAAAGTCCATCTTTCAATCAGCAACATTTTAACATGTATCTATCCTGTTCTTTCTACGTCACAGTACAGTGAACAAGTGGTACTCACTGACCGCGAGGGACGGCGATTGTAATCCATTTACACCTGCAGGGTTACCCGAATAACCCGTCACGTACGCCCATACTCGATGTTGCCTAGAGCATCCATCACGGACGTCGTACACAACCACCTTTCACCCATCAGCCAAATATTGAACCGGTCCTATCGTCCCGAGCAAGAGGTCTCTGCACGCGCATCTCAGTGCACCCAGCCGATTTACACCTCGAGATATCAACCTACCCTCTGAACGACAGGCAATGCCTCAATACCCAGCTACCAGAGTTACATCAGTTTCCCGGTTCCCATATAGCCGGTAGGTCTTCGGTACTGTTCTAGCTTGTTCAACAGGCCCGCACACGGCTCGGTCCTCAGCCAACACAAGTGGAGCTATAGCACCCAGGCCCCGAAGTCCTGCTGCCCTTACTCTCCGCTCGGTCTCATTTTTCATGCTATGTGTTTCATTTGCTATCTTTACCTGAGCGATGTGCCTCTAGCCTATTCTCGCGAGTAGTTCCAACTACTCGACTTGTACCGAATCCTACTCCATTGCAGTGGCTAACAAGGTTTTCAATCCTAATCCCAACCCATTGTTTTCTTGGCTATGCATTTGGGTTTCAAACAAGACTCTAATGCAAGAGATAAGTGGTACTCAAAGAAAGTACTTAAAACAATAAAATTTTGTAAAGAGGTTAATGCAAACCAGAGCTTTCCTTGATGCTCTTGGTCGTAGGCTAGCTGCTCTTCCGGAGTGACGAAGTCTAAGACTTCAGGCTCCTCCTCAACCTTAGCGACTACATGAGATAACATGTACATGTATTAATTTAAATGCATTCGAATTGAATTTACACTTGTGAAGATTATAAATCTCACTACACAGACCGAAACACTCTGAAATTTTTACTGTGGTTTTACAACCAAAACAGAGACTTGGCCAAGTTTTATTTGCAGCAAAGCTCATTTGAGCTCTCCACAAATAATTATGTACTTGACCTTAATTAGAGCTCTTAGGATGTTCTAGGTTTTCATGGAGCAAGCCATGACTTTCTAAAAACTAGATTTTCAGAGGGTTCTAATGGAGTTGGCCTCACTTAATTTGAAAGTTCCTATCTAAAGATATGAGCTAAACAATTTCAGAGAATTTCTGAAAAATATTTCTGGACATTTTTCCATTTTCTCTGGAACAGTTTTATTAATCACACCATTAGGTGGATCAAATAAGCTCAAATGGATCTGAAATTTTTATGGCAGCTCACGGATATTTTGGTGAACGTCCCAGCAAAATTACAGAATTTTCCTCCAAAGGGTTCTCCAGTTAAAATTCTAACCAGTTTGAATTTTGAAGAATTAATTCTGGAGAAATAGGGGTTTTCATGAAATGAAACTTGATATGCTGGAAAGTACTCAGAGAGCTGAATCCAACAAAATTTGGTTCACTCGATTTGGAGTTTCCTAGACAAAGTTATGTGGGTTTGAAGTTTGAACTAAATCTGAAAATCGGGGAAATGTTTAAATCTGCCGGTGGGTCCACGGATACACGTGTCTGGCGCCGAAGCGACGGCACACCGGGCCACAGGTTTTATTCCCGTGCTGCCACAGTCGATCCATGCCCACAAGAGATCACACCGCCCAGTTTCCTCCCACTGACCACGGGCCCGGCTCGGTCGTCTTCAACCTCGCGCCTCCCGCGCGGTAGCGCCGCCGAGGTCGCCGGAGCACCGCCGAACTCGATCGTCCGGTCAGCTCCTGAGCTCCAACTCGCCGCTATCCCCTAACTTGGTGCGCCGAACATGTTGGGAGGGTTTCCCCTCATCGACGTTGGCTCTAACCGAGCTCACAACGGCGCAGCGGCTCGGGAAGAGTCCGGTGACGTCGCTCCGGTGTACTAGCCTGCTAAATGCCTGGTGAAGCGGCTCTACAGCACAAGTGGTGGCTCGGGAAGCTCGACATGGCGATGGGCAGGCTCGGGGAGAGCTCCAAAGTGGCTCTCACCATGCGCCCGATGCTGCCCGAATAAGCTGCCATTGGCAAGCTCGGAATTACGCCATGTACAAGGGTTCTCACACAATGTGTTGTAAAACTAACTTGCACGCCCCTAAGTCTATCTCCTATGTGCGAAGTTTGATGGGATTTAAACGAGAATCAAACGGGAATTTCAACGTTTCTTACCCGAAGGTGACTTTGCACCGGCTGGGAGCAGACTGCAAAATTCGCCGCCGACGCTCAACCTCTTGGCTCAGGTTTCGGAGATGAGTTGCAGGAGGCGTGTGCGTGTCCGAAAACAGCTTGGCTTGATCATGACAAGCCTGGGATGAGGCTGCCAACGAGAACACCTCTTCTCGGCTTGGTGGCGACTGCCGCGGATCGGTGTGATTCTCGGGGTAGAGAGCACGAGATCACTGGATGATGGTTTGAGGGGGTAGTGGAGAGTGCTGTGTTGCTGTTTTGCTGCTCAGTTGAGGCTTGTGCGCGAGATTGGCGGGTGGTCGAGGATCAGAGGAGTAGAGGCGGCTCTGGTCAGTTTCTTGCGCGAGGGAGCGAGCAACTGATCGGTTCTGCCTCCGGCCGGCTCGGCTGCGGTGATAAGAAGGCCGCGAGGCGGTTCAGCGGGTCGGGGCGGCAAGCAGCTGCTGTCCCGATCGATCTCTCGCCGTGGCGGCTGCTGGCTTGCGCGCGAGTGACCGAGCCCGGTGACTTCAGTCGGTTGAATTGCTTCAGTGGCTGACATGTGGGTCCCACCTGGGGTTTTAACCTCTGAAATTAACTTTTCTCCACTGCTGTAAACAGTAGGGACCAAATTAACCTCAGGCCTTTGAATTATCTACCCCTGAGCCATTTGGATTGGATGGAATTCAAATTGTGTTTTGTTTGGACATATTTTCAGCAAATATGCAGTTTGAATTTCAAATGGAGTTTGAATTTGTTAAACCTAGCTCATGCCAAGATCAACTCCAAATGGAGTGAAAATTGGTGTGTGAGCTCACAAAAATGTGCTGAGTAATAATATGCCTCCCACTTTTGAATCCATGGGATGAGAATAGTTTGAATTTGAATTTGAGTTCAAACCACCCTCTTTCTAACTATACCCAAAAGACCTCAAAAAGGTTTTGGATTTGGGTGAAATTTGGCATGGACATTACTAGCAAGGTGTAGGACTTTTTCATATGTCCAGCCCCTATATGATGCATGTGGGAAATACCACTTTTGCATTTTTCTGAGTTCCTTCTCTAATGATCATGTTTATGGTGGTTACTTGCTCTTCAAATGTGTTCCTCTAGTTTCTTCAAATGAAGTTTGTGTGTGGTAATGAACACTTTGAATATGTGCCAAGAACTTAGGCCCTTACAATGTAGGTGTGGTATATAGTTCTGGAAAGGTGTTTAAGTGCTCTACAACGTTGTTGTAGACTTCCAGAGCTGAATCACACCTTGAACTGGCTGAAATTCCAGATGATTGTAAACTGTCCAGAACCAGGATGGATTCACAACCTTCTCTCGACTATTCTGTTTTTCAAGCCTAACTTCCTGTAGGAAAATCTAAAACTATCATATGATACATTTTGGAAAGGGTAGGAGATGTGTTACATCTTTGTAATTCAAAGTTTCTGTAATTTCAGCAAGGAATTCAGTGGAAATTAGAGTTGAAAACAGCAACTTCCAAAGGAGGTGCTGTTGAAATTCTTCCAGAAATTCTGTTGACTTTGAATTATCATAACTTTCTAACTAGAGCTGATCTGAGGGCAAATAAATACTCGTTGGAAAGATACTGAAGTTAAATTTAACTTTGGTATTGAGCTTGAGTCATGAAAATTCCCAGCACCAGATCAAAATCTGGAAGATGTAGAAACTGGTCATGCTGGCAGAGGAATGACAGTTGAACTCAGTTGAGAGATTGTTGTACCCTAGGGGGTTCAAGTACTTCCAATAGGGTAGAACATACTCATGAGTGGTTATCTTCAACTAGTGGAAGATTTGAGTATATGTCTTACTCACGTTTCTTTTGCTAGAGACCATGTTTGTGTCGTATTGAAGATAAAAGGGTAGTATACGTGATGGCAAAGCGATATTAACATCTCGTAGTGACCAAACCTAGTTGAGATGAACTTCCAAAGAGGAAGTCCGTCAAGTTGGATTTAAGTAGCTTGTATTTGGTCTGATAATTATGTACCTTGTGCAAAGTTATTACATTATCTATGTACGAGATGTATCGCATGTTTTTACTGTCATTATGTTTTACGCCTATTTTATTGGACTGCATGAAGTATGTTGTGGGACTGATTTTTATTTTCGTATGGTTGCAGATAGTTCGCACTCTGGCCACGCATGAGATCGGTGGTTCTAGCCAGCAGGGGGGTGATGACTCCCAGCCACCTGCCTACGACAGTACCCCACAGCAACAACCACCACCGCCACCTCCTCTTACACTAGCGGATGTGATCGCGGCCCTGGTGGGTAATTGTTAGGAGCAGACCGATCTGCTCGGAACGATCGTGCAAAATACGTCCCAGGAGGGGGGCGTCAAGAGAGGGGGCCTCATGAGCCCTACATTGTGACGTACTCGGACTTCATGAGTATGCACCCTTCGGTGTTCACTGAAGCAGCAGAACCCCTGGAGGCCGACAACTGGCTGCGAACAATTGAGTCCAAGTTCGGACTGCTGCAATGTACGGAGCGGCAGAAGACGCTGTTCGCGGCGCAGCAGCTTCCCGGTTCTGCTGGTGCGTGGTGGCGAACTATGTCGCCTCACTGCCGGCTGGCCACACCATGGTGTGGGAAGAATTCCGGGAGGCGTTCAGCGCCTACCATATCCCTCCCGGGATAATGAAGCGGAAGTTCCAAGAGTTCTTGGAGCTGAAGCAGGGCGGGAGGAGTGCCCATAACTACTCCCGTGCTTTCAACCATCTGCCGCAGTATGCGTCAGATTATGTCTCCACCGAGGAGAAGAAGCGAGAGCACTTCTATCGGGGATTACATCCCGAAATGAAGACGCATCTTGTCCAATGCAATCGCGGCACATTCAACGATCTCGTCAATGCCCCGATCATGCAAGAAGACGCTCAGCGTGAATTGGTGGCTGAGCAGTGAAAGCGCAGCACTCCATCCAGCAGTGGGGGTGGAGCTCCCCAGAAATACCGCATGGTGTATCGGACACCATCCGATCAGCAGTGGCATCCACCGACGCGACCTCAGCAGTTCGGGGGTCGTTCTTTCCAGTCACCTCCGTTCCGACCGCCGATGCCACCACCACGACCGCAACAGCAGCAGCAGATGGTACCCCGGGCGTTTCCACCGCCACAACACGCCCCGGGTTTCCTTCTGCTGATAAGCGGAGGACCGCCTCGCTACACTTGCTTTACGTGTGGCCAGGGGGGCCATTTCTCGAAGGAATGTCCCCAGGGGCAGCAGAGCAGCGGGCAAGCCCAGTTCCAGGGCGGTGCTCGAGGCCAACCTCCGGTCAAGAAGGTTGGTCAGCGAACTGGAGGCGTTCGCAACCTCGACAGTGAGGACGCCCCAGATGGAGAAAACATGCTGGCGGGTACGTTCACTCTCAACAATCAAGCAATCATCATATTATTTGATTCTGGTGCAACCCACAACTTCATAAGTGCATCATATGTGGTTAAGCATCAACTGGAAGCCTTTCCAACCGAGTGCTCTTATATGATTTGCTTACCGGCACTACAGGAAAAACGATCATTGATGACGGCCAAATTTATTGTCGACGGGGCCGTCGTCTTTAATGTTATTGACGACGGCTTTATCTAGCCGTCGTCAATAACACAGTTATTGACGACGGGTGAACTAGTACTGTCGTCAATAAATTATTGAAGACGCTGCCCGTCGTCTTTAACTTAATTCGGGCCCACCCGAGGAGTTATTGACAATGGTGACCTAGCACCGTCGTCAATAACACAGTTATTGACGACGGCTGAACGAGTACCGTCGTCAATAAATGATTGACGACGGTGCCCGTCATCTTTAACTTAATTCGGGCCCACCCGAGGAGTTATTGACGACGTTGACCTAGCACTGTCATCAATAACGGGACATATAACCCGTAAGCGAGCTGGGAGGCGGCCAGTGCCTCCTCCCGACTCGCGCCGGAGGTCTCGTCGCTGCCGCCCGAGGTAAGTCTCCCTCCCCCTCAACTCCTCCTCCTGTTCGTGGTGGTGTTCCGGCTGCTCACATGTGAAGATGTAAAGAACCATATGTCGGAAAAAAAGTAAACATACAGTATACAGAAAACATAATATAGCTTAGTATAATAATGTTGTGTGGTGGTGGTGGGCACTGTGGGTACTTTAGGAGATTGTAAGAGTTCTCAATGGGGGGACAGGACTTATACCCTCATCTCCACAGAGCTATGGTGGCCGGCAGCGCTTTAGCACCGAGAGAAAGGAAGATAGGACTGAATTCTGCTTGCCTTATTCATTGCAGTATATATAGCGCTGGCTCCTAACAAAATTTCCTAGCAACTTAACAAAATAATCATTATCCTAACAAAGCAAATAAGAGACTAATAAATCCAATATCCTGACCTTCTCCTTGCGCCGTCTGTAGTGATAGCCCCACATAATGGTTAACCCTCTAGTAACAGCTCGCAAACTAATAAATCCAAGTCATAAAAACTCATAATGTACATTTTGCAGATATATCGAGCACCACAAGGTACTTCAAACATTCCTTGATATTTCATGATATCAGTGAACTCTAAAACATCTAGTAGAGAACTAAGGTATAAAGACCATTGTTATTTTGATATGAAAAAAGTATAGCAACACCAAGGACTTGATGAAGCAAGTAAAAAGAAGTTACCAAAAATGAACTTTCTTGCAGTGACATAGTCATGGTAGAGTGAACTTACCAGCTTACAAGTCAATTTTAAAACTTGGATAAATGGTACCACGTCATGCATGACTGCCGTTGCCTTTTAGCTTGAGTTCAAGCTCTAGCTCTCTGTGTCTTACCTCCAGTTTTAAACATTTATTCTCAAGCTTCATTTGCTCATTCTCCAATCTCATATTTTCCAGTTCTCTGTCCTTCTTCTTGCTGAACTGTTCCCACTTGAGGCGTTGCTTGGCAAGTTCCAGTGTCTCAGCTTCAATCTGCATACGCTGTTTCTCAATCTCTGCATATTGTATAGCCAAATCTTTTTGAATCAAAGACAAGTTAGTTCCATCAAGAAAACTTTTGCTGATATCCACTGTGATGCTATGGGGATCAGACCTCCTGCTACAGTCGTGTGAGCTGGAAGAATTCCCAAAACCCATATCCTCCTGATCCACCTGCTCGCCGTACTCGTGGTGCCGGTGATGGGAGGAGGGGTCGATGTCGAGGCCCAGATGGTGGTGGAGGCGGTGGTGTGGCGGTGGAAATAAGACGGAGGAAGATGGCAAAGGATCCAAGCCGGGATGATGGTGGTGGTGGTGAGTAGGATGTAGAGGAGGAGGGTGGTGGTGGGAGGAGGAGGAGGAGGAGGAGGAGGAGGAGGAGGAGGAGAGGTGGAAGGGTAACGGCGGCGGCGGCGGGGGCGGAGCGGAGGCTGGGTGGCTGTCGAAGAGGAGAGGGTGGTGGTGGCTGCCCAGGCTCATGTCCAAATCCCATGAGCTGCTGCTGCTCGAGTTGTGAGTGATGTTGTCCATCTCGAGCGCGCGGCACCTTCTCTTCCCTGCTTGGATCAATTGAAGCTAGCTATATGCAGCAAGTAGAGAGATGACGGATGATGATGACGACGACGACGAGCTCCTCGATCCGATCCGATCCTCCTCCCTAACAATCCTAGCGAGCTAAGTGATGAGGTCCATCTGAGACGAGAAGGAGTGGAGGGAGAGGGGGAAGCCCATGATAATAAGCAGTTATAAGTTTTCGGTGTATGTGATTCTTGGTCTCTTCTCTGTTATCGCTATCACGGCAGTTATATGTTTCTGTAAGCTGTACACTGTATACATACTGGTAGTCCCCATCAGGATTCTCAAGGAGGACGCAACTTTGCTTGGTTCACTACCAGAAAAACGATCATTGACGACGGCCAAATTTATTGTCGATGGGGCCGTCGTCTTTAATGTGCCACCGCCGGAGTTAGGGTTTCACCTGCCACTGCCACCAGCCCGTTCCGGTCGCCGTGAGCCATTTCTGACCCCAAATTTGAGTCCGGTGACCCCCAAATCCCCTAGGTAGGTTGGCTCAGCCAAAGGGAGGTCGCCGCTGGCCCTGGGCAAGCCACGCCGGCGAGCTCCCTTTAGAGGCGAACGCCCTGGCTGGAGGTTGAAGAAGCCTGCCAGTGGACCCCACCTCTATTTGATTTTCAGCCTGGAATTTTTCACCCGAAAATAGCTAAACTTCAAACATTCATAACTTAATGTAGGGGACTCCAAAAATTGTGAAATCAATTTCGTTGAGTCCACCAAAATATCCTCTACGCAGCTGTGTCCTACATATTTATTGTCCACCCCTGAACTAAGTTGAACTTAGCATTGGCCAGCTTATGTCGTGTATGCAGTTCTAGCGTGTGATTGACCCTTTTCTCTGTTATTTTTCTCCCTTGACGTGCCTTGTATGTATTTAGTAGATAATTAGTTTAATTGTTAATTATTTGGTTTAAATTAGTAATTGTTTCTGATTTTAGTTATTTAGTTTAGTTAATTGATTGATTAGTTGTTTAAGCACATTGTTTTTGCTTTACCCCTGGCCCCGCTGCCACCAGCCCCCGCTGTCGCCGACAGCGTACCGACGCCTAGACGTCCGGTCGGTGGCAGGGGATGCCAGGGCGGCTCGCCTCACCAGGCCGAGCGTCACCGATGCCGGCGCAGCCTCCGCCCGCCGCCGTCGCTGTAAGGCGCTGCTGGCCCCTCGCGCTGCCACCGCCGATGCCTCACGCTGGCGATTCCTCGCGCCGCCACGCCCCGCCCTGCTGCCGTGCACCACCGTCCCGCGCCCCGCCCCACTGTGCACCGCCATCCCGCGCCCCGCCCCGCCGCAGCCGCTGCCATCCCGCCCGAAGCCCCGCCCAGCCGCCCCTGCTCGCGCCGAGCCCCGGCCGCGCCTCGGCCGCCCCGAGCCCCGCCCTGCTGTGCCGGCCGGCCCCGCCCCAAGCCCCGCCCTGCCGCGCCGCCCGACCTTAGTTGATTAATTGTTTAATTAGTATTGTTATTTATTATTGTTTAAATAATACTTTGATTGATTGCGTGATTAGTTACTATATGTAAATAAATGGGTTTCGTCCCGGTCCGGCCTGACACGACCCATTTAGGGTCTGTCACGGCGCATTTATTGGTAATTTATTAGTCTAGACAGGCACGGAGGATGGCAAGGTCCAGCGCGTAGACAGCGGACCCCGACGGTGCGGTTTCATCTTTGACCCACTTACGACGGGGCATAACGTACGACGGCTAACCCTAAAGGTGTCGTAAGATAATGGCAGGCCCTAGCGGGGCATAACTTAGGACGGTTGACCCACTTCTTTGTCTCTCGTTCTTTCCTTCTCTCTCGTTCTTTCCTCTCTCTCTTTTAAATGACTCAAAAATGAAAGATTGACGTAAACCTATACAACATGTGTCACCCGTTTCGAACGGGCCCGTCTCACATGTGTTACGCATGTGAGGCGTGTACGTTCGGAATTGTCCCTTTTTGGACAGCCTGGGAGTGACCGAGTGGGTGTGGCTTGTGATGAGACACAGGTTTAGATCTAAACGAGATTTCGACGGCATAACCCTGTTGTTCTCTGCTGCACCATTTTCGGGCGTGCCGAGAACAGCGGGGTTATGCTGCCAAAATTTCGTTCGGATCCAGACCACGCGTCTCGTCATGAGCACGCTCCGCTCGGTCACTCTTGGGTGGGTTTAGGACCTATACTTTCCAATAGATGTAGGGTCGTGACATAAATAAATTATAAAGTAACTATAATTTTCTTGACATTAAACTGCAGATTCAAACATGGGTGAGGATCGTAGTTGGATGTATACCGACCGGTTGGAAGAACAGTTCTGGTGGTCACTCGGATGAGTGGTTCGCCAAGACAGATGCTTTTGTAGATCGAGCTTTTTCATTGTCAATGATCGATAAGGTGTGGTGCCCATGTACGAAATATCAAGGTGCAAAGTGTTGGGACAAAGTGAATTTGGCGTTTCACTTATGTCGATACGGTTTCATGCAAGATTATGAGGTGTGGACCTTTCACGGTGAGACATCTTCTCAACCCTTACAAGTTTCAAATGAGGATGACAACACGGGGGTCGATAGGATGGACGAGATGCTTGATGCCATAAATCCTGAATTGATGGAGGATCCTCCTACAACGGAGGTTGAAGCGTTTTTCACTCTTCTCAAAGCTTCAGAAGAGCCGTTGCATGAACACACCGAAGTGACGCTCCTTACTTTCATGACTAGATTTATGGCCATTAAGTCTAAGTATTTCTTCTCCAATAACTGCTACAACGATCTCATCAAATTGATCAGCGATATCCTTCCACAACCACATAAAGTGCCTAAAGATATGTATCAGTCTAAGAAGTTGATTTCTGGTCTGGGTATGAAATATGAGAAGATTGATATGTGTCTAGACAATTGCATGCTTTTTTGGAGAGATCATGCCAACGAGAACAAGTGCTTAAAATTAGGTAAAGCGAGATTTGTCGAAGTTGTTAATGACGACGGTTCAAAAGTAATGACTCAAGTCGCACAGAAGCAACTTCGCTACTTGCCTGTCACACCTAGGTTCAAGCGTTTGTTTCTATCTAAAAAAACAGATAGACACATGAGGTGGCATAAAGAAGGTGTACGTGAGAACAACGGCATGATGGTGCACCCGTCGGACGGTGAGGCATGGAAGGCTATTGACCGCTTTGATCCAGATTTCGCCAATGATGCGAGAAATATTCGCTTTGGGTTGGCGACAGATGGCTTCTCACCGTTTAGTACAAACGCCACACCATACTCTTGTTGGCCCGTGTTCGCTATTCCGTATAACTTAACACCATCTCTTTGTATGAAGTATGAGTTCATGTTCCTATGCCTTATTGTACCTGGACCGGATCATCCTAATTCATGACTGAACGTGATGATGCAGCCATTGATTGAAGAGTTGAAAATGTTATGGACAGGAGTCGAAGCGTATGACTGTTATAGAAAACAGAAATTTAACCTTCGAGCTGCTTACTTGTGGTCTGTTCATGATTTTCCAGCTTACGCCATTTTTTCTGGCTGGAGCACTCATGGTCGATTGACATGTCCAATATGTGCTTCCGACACGGATTGTTTCCGTCTAAATCATCGTGGCAAGATATGCTACTTTGATTGTCATAGACGTTGGTTACCGCCAAATCACATGTTTAGGCAACAGAGAAATGGCTTCAGGAAGGGTACCATTGTAAAAAAGGGACCACCACAACGTCTCAACGGGTCGGAAATTGTTAAACAGCTCAACAATCTAGTGCCAGATGAAGGTCGTCCTGGATATTTTGTTGGTTACAAAGAGGATCACAATTGGACTCAAATATGTGCACTATGGGAGTTACCGTATATGAAGTCTTTAATTCTAATGCATAACATTGATGTCATGCACCAGGAACGTAACATGGGCGAATGCATCATAAGCACGTGCTTGGATATGACGGGCAAAACAAAAGACAATATAAAAGCTCGGAAGGATTTGGCAGAGGTTTGTAACCGACCAAGTCTTGAGCTCTCCGAAGCTGGTGGAAAACCACGAGCTTCTTTCTACCTTCGACCAAAAGAAAAGAAAGAAGTATTCAAGTGGTTGAAACAGTTGAAGTTCCCAGACAGTTATGCTGCTAGCCTGAGAAGAGCTGTTAATGTTAAGACTGGAAATCTCACTTGTTTGAAGAGTCATGATTATCACATAATCATGGAAAGACTTCTGCCGGTTATGTTTCGAGGCTATCTTGACGATGAGGTGTGGAAGGTGTTAGCCGAGCTTAGCTATTTTTATAGACAACTTTGTGCTAAAGAAATCAAAAGGGAGATGATGGAGAAGTTGGAAAAAGAGATACCCGTGCTTTATGTAAGATGGAAAAAGTATTTCCTCTAGGGTTCTTCAATCCAATGCAACATCTTCTAATCCATCTTCCATATGAAGCTAAAGTAGGCGGCCCTGTTCAATATAGGTGGATGTACCACATTGAAAGAGCACTCAGATGTCTGAAACCGATGGTTCATAATAGGGCAAGGGTTGAAGGATGCATCGCCGAAGCATTTACACTTCATGAGATAGGATACTTTTCAAGTGTCTAGTTTGCATAAGAACACAATGTTAATGCATCGGTGTTGTGGTACAATATGGCTGAAGCAACCTCTTGTAGCGAACTCTCACTTTTTCAAACGAGAGGCACCACTGTTGGTAGTGGCACGAGCTATGATGCTTCAACAGATGAAAAGACAGCTGCTTTGTTATACATGTACGCTTACATAGATGGGATGTACATTTTTTTCAGTAAGTGGTTGTTCAACATCTATACTAATTTGCGTGGTGTGTTATACATCTATGCTAATAATTCTGTTTTGTCCTTATTTAGTGAATTCGATCGACAAAATTGGAAGTCTAAGCAGCAACCTACTAGCAAGCAAGTACAAACAATGCGACATTATGGAGTAAATGGAGGACCTAACTTCCAAACCTGGTTTCGAAATCATGTAACGTTTTCTTTGTCTTGTTCCTCTTAGTAATTATGTTCATAGCATAAAATAGTCTTCTTACTTCATATGTTGGACAGTGCAAGACACAAGCCGGTGTTCATGAAGATTTGCGACAACTGTCCAACGGATCCATTAAAGTTAAACTCTTTGGTCGATATGATGTCAATGGGTTCCGATTTCGTTCAACTCAATTTGAAGCTCAACGTTCTCTAAGGGCAACATCAAACACCGGAGCTGTGACGAGGGCCGCCGATGCCGAAGGACGTGAAACTAATTTCTATGGGATCATAAACAAAATCCTAGAATTCAGTTTTGCCGGGAGTAAAGACCTTAAAGTAGTTTTCTTTGACTGCGATTGGTTTGATAATAACAATGGAACTCGACAAAACCAATTTGGCATGGTAGAAGTCAAACACAAAGACCGACTACGAGGCTACGACACCTTTGTCCTTGCACACCAAGTCGAATAAGTGTACTATCTACAATATCCATGCAAAAAGCTTAGTGCATGGTGGGTTGTACAAAAGGTGAATCCTCGTGAGCGGTTATATACACCGGACAATACTGGTTACCTTGATGAGGCTGATGTTGTTTACCAAGAAGAAGAGTTGCCGGATTCTTTTGTCGTTGAGCCTGGTCTATGATTCGATGAATTAGTTGGAGATGCACAAGATGTACAGACTCATAATGTGAAAAAATGAAAACGGTGAACAACCACGACAAAAGATCGATGGTCCGGTTTACGAAGTAGAGTACATGATCGTGATACTAATGAATTTTGAAATTGAGTACAAGTAATGTTTCCTTCATCTCTTTTTTGTCTTCTATATTTTTCTTTAAATTCATTATCAAATTTCCTTTCATCAGGATGTCGTCGAGCAGTAGACGACGGGGACGCGGGGCTTTCTGTCCTCGAGAGCAGAATCCGTTTTCCAGGGCTGTCAGTCTAGCAATGGTAGACTGTCTCAGCTGTTGGGCCTTGACAGAGGCCAGGGATCACGAGAGCGGTCACGACAAGTAAAGAGTATTAAAATACATAATTATATAAATAACTTCTTAAATCTATATTACCAATCTTCAAATTTTTAGGACAACTCTACGTCTGAGGAGACAGAGGCTAGGGGTCCTATTCAAACACCAGAGGTTTCGGAGCCTGTTCGAGATCCTGCTTCGGATCCTCTTCAGGTTCTGGCACCGCAGGCTTCAGACCCTGCTTCAGAGCCTTCCACAGAGTCTGATGTGGAGCCGGCTCCATAGCGGAGTTACAGGAGGAGCCACTGCGGTTCCTGCACGGCCAGAAGATCGTTTCGTTATTCGTCCGGTTGGCGATAGGTAAGTAAATCTATAAAAAATCCATTTAGATATTTTAACACTTATATATGTACTAATTGAGAATGGTGTATTAGGTCTTGGGCCGATGACTCATTCATGGGTCAAGGACGCCACCGCGAGGTCAACGCTGTCCTGGGCCAGCTCATCCGTTGGCACTACCCTGGTCTAGTGAACGGACGGGCTCCTACTTCTTGGGACGGTTACGCTACGGCCCAGGACATTACCTACGGCAACCACCAGAAGCATGTGTGGCATGAATTTATGGTAAGTAAATCGTCTATTTGTTAAACGCGAACCTATTATATGTTAAATACATTAACTTGTATATTTCTTCTTGTAGAAATATTACCGTTTGGAGGACGAGGCCCAGCTGGATCACGCTCGCCTGGTCTTCAAAAACAACGCTAGGAAGCTCCTGATGCACTCGATACCAACGGCTCGCATTCAAGCTACAAAGGCGTACTATAAGTTGCATCCGGGGCAGTTTAGGGATGTGGCGGACAAGTACTTGACGGAGGCACAGTACACAGAGTTAAAATCTTTATTTTACATTGCTTCATTATCCAATTTTCATCAATATTTTCATCCAATAACAAATGTGTGCAGGTCAGCGTACCGTGGCTTGAGTCCTGTCCGGACGCCTACAGTTCCCTGTGTGCTCGTTGGGCAAGCCAGGGCTTCCAAGGTGTGTCGATGACCCGCCGACAGAGTCGAGGGACGGACGGGAAACACGTCTTGGCGGGGACGGCTACGTACGCCTTGCTGAATAGATGGTAAGTGATACTCGAATTATATTCTAGTTAATTTCTATCGCTATCATTGTGCTAACATGTATTAATAGGAGCGCGAGATCAGTCAGGAGCCGACCGCTATCCAGGTGTGGAGGAGGGGTCACATGGGAAGTGACCCCTCGCAGCCTGATCAGCTGTCTTCTCAGGACGGAGACGTTGGTGAGTACTTTAGTTAACTTAACTGTATTCTCTTTAAAACTTTTGATGACTTTAATCTTCTGTATTTGTAGGAAAAGTATGGGGAGGAGGTGCGGAGGCTTCGAGGTGACGATTACGATTGACAGAACTCGCAAATCGTACCTGAAGCCGCCTATGCAAGCGGTGGCGGTAAACCTCACGGCTGGTGAGTTCTGTTGTTTTTCATTTACTTTCATGAACTTCGAGACACGAAACTTTAATAATCTTACTTCGTTGTGTAGGTTGGCTATATTCGATGGAGTAGTCGACTCGAGGGAGGCGCGGTCTTCCTCGAGGGTCTCTTCATCGCAGGGTGGATCCAGCAGGCATGGAAGCCGAGATCTGGAGCTCCAGAGTGTCCAGGAGGAGCTCCAGAGGACGCAGGAAGAGCTGAGGCTCGCAAACGAGAGGCAGGCAGCCAAGCTCAGAGCTAGGGACGAGAGACAGGCAGCCGAGCTCCGGGCTAGGGACGAGTATCGACACTCGTACATGCTACAGCCGCAAGCTGCCATGCAGGTAAGTTCAGATCGTTGTACTCAACATTTTTAATATATGAATGACACGTATAATAATTTACTTCATATTTGCAGGCTATGGCCACAGGACAGCCTGTTGTCTTTCCTCAGTGGGCGCCGCCACCGATAGAGCTATCACAGGGGCCGACGTCAGGAGCACAGGTACAAAATTTCTCATAATAGCTGCAACTAGTTAAACTTGCTCAAATTTAGTTGAATTTGATCAAACTTACTCAAACATAGGGAAAACTAGTTAAACATCCTCAAACTGAGTTAAATATGGTACAACTTACTCAACCATAGTCAAATATGAGCAAGCTTACTCAAACATAGCCAGAACTAGTTGAACTAGCTCAAACACAAACACTACTAGTCCATACTTCTCAAACTTAGTAAAATATGAGCAAACTTACTCAAACATAGCCAAATCTAGCTAACTTGCTCAATTCTGACTTGTAATGAGTTTATTGAATCATATACACATTTGTGAACTTCTAATTTGTCTATCTATACATGTACATCACAGGGATCGGTGACGCGGGCTCAGGAAACTCCATCCCCTCAGCAATCGGCGTTTGGACGAGCGCGCGATGACTTCCTGGACTCCGGTGGCAGTGGTCGGGGTAGCGTAGGGTAGTGTGGCGTGCGTATAGTGTTTTTTTGCCTGCCTGCGATGTATTTTTGATTGCCTGTGATCTGGCCATCGAGCCAGGGCTGACCTCGAAGCCAGGGCAGGATTTTTGGTTTTTTAAAAAAAATTGCAAAGCTTATTGACGACGGTTTCTGGTGCCTGGCCATCGTCAATAAGCCATTAGTATTGACGATGGCCAGGTACCAGAAACCGTCGTCAATAAGCCATTGTTATTGACGACGGCCAAAAACTTGGCCGTCGTCAATAAGCCATCGTTATTGACGACGGTAAAAACCCTGGCCGTCGTCAATAAGCTAGCTTATTGACGAGATCAATAAGCTAGCTTATTGACGAGAGCCTGACCCTGGCCGTCGTACATATGCTGCTGTAGCTTATTGACGACAGCCGGATTTAGCTCTCGTCAATAAGCTTATTGGTGACAGTAACCGTCGTCAATAAGCTTAATGACGACTAATAATTGACGACAGCAATAAACCGTCATCAATAACGTCTTATCATCATCAATAAGTTATTGACGACGGTACTTTGCTTATTGATGACGGTTTTTGGCCGTCGTCTATTGTCCGGATTCCTGTAGTGCGGGAGGAAAGATTTCAGCAACTATGATGATTCTGAAAGCACCACTGTGCTTAGGTGGGAAAATATATCCCACCACTATGATTGTTCTTGAGGGGCAGAAGATTGATGCAATCTTTAGGGATGTCATGGCTAAGTTACCATGGCGCTGTCCTAGAAACCTTATCACGGACGGTTCACCTCAACTCCCCACTACACCGTCTGCAGTCCCTCATATTAGACAATCCAGTCCGGGAAGTTTCAGCAATTAATAATACTGAAGCTCACTTGTCTAAATACTCCATTCATCTGGGCAGCAAAAAAATGTACCAAGATTTGAAAAAGAAATTTTGGTATAGACGGATAAAGCGGGAAGTGGCTAAGCACGTATCCGAGTATGATACGTGTAGACGAGTGAAAGCGGATCATATGAGGAAATTAGGACTGCTGCAACCCCTGAAAATCCCGGCATGGAAATGGGAAGATGTGTGCATGGATTTCATTGTGGGATTACCCCTGACTTCCAACAAGCATGATTCCATTTGGGTAATCGTTGACCGATTAACCAAGTCGGCTCACTTTGTTCCTGTGCATACACGTTACAATGCTGGCAAATATGTGGAGCTGTACATTGCAAGGATTCTATGCTTACATGGGGTACCCAAGACCATAGTTTCAGATCGAGGTGCACTATTTGTATCTCGTTTCTGGGAGCAGTTGCACGCTGCATTGGGTACTAAACTGCTTAGAAGCTCCGCCTATCACCCTCGGACAGATGGACAAACTGAGAGGTTGAACAAAGTACTAGAAGACATGTTGAGAGCGTGTGCCATCCACCACTGTAGAAACTGGGATGATCATCTACCGTTGGCGGAATTCTCGTACAACAATGGCTATCAAGCGAGTATCAAGATGGAACCATATGAGGCTCTCTACGGTCGTAAATGCCGCACCCCATTAAACTGGTGTGAGTCCGGTAAAAGGGTCACATTCGGGGTTGATGTGGTGAACGACGCCGAAGAGTGCGTTCGGATGATTCAAGAGGCGTAGGCCGCTCAATCCCGGCAGAAAAGCTACGCTGATAAGAGGCGTAGGCCGCTGCTCTTTGACGTCGGGGAACACGTGTATCTCCGTGTATCTCCGATGAAAGGCATGCACCGGTTCGGCGTTATGGGGAAACTCACTCCCCGATTCATTGGACCCTATGCTATCACCGAGAAGTGAGGACCAGCGGCGTATAGACTGGAGCTACCGGCATCTCTCTCTGGTGTTCATGACGTTTTCCATGTTTCACAACTACGAAAATGTCTGAAATATATGGCTGCTTTTCCCACCAAAGACATCGGCGAGCTGCAACCGGATTTGACGTATGCTGAATATCCGGTGGCAATTATTGATGAGAAGGCTCGGACCACACGTAGCGGAACGTTGTTGTTCTACAATATACTGTGGAGCAATCACACCGCTGAAGAAGCGACGCGGGAGAGCGAGGAATTCCTTCGCTCAAACTACCTGGATTTCATGGCGTCTCATCACGGGTAATCTCCTCTTACATCGTCGTCTCTTCTTTGGTAATCTCGTGACGAGATTCTTTTATGGGGGGAGGGATGTAAAAGCCCAAGAAACTGACTTGCAAAAGTGTTCATTCCATCACCTCACAACACCACAGCTCATTTTGTGGATAGCTCATGAACACTTGTGAAGAGCACGTAAACACCATCAAGAGGGTGATTAGAGGGGAAAGCCCTAATTTCGAAAAGTAGCAGTCATACACCTACACATGAAAGGTTGAGCTCACTCCTAGACCCTATATATTCTGGGGAAGGCTCAGGCCAAATTTCATGCAAATCCAATACTTTTTATAGGCACTTTTGGAGACATTTCATAAAGGGGCCAATTTGAATGCAAATTCAAATTGCAGCCACTTTCATCACTTGAATTAAAAAGTTGACTTCATATTCAAACTCAGAACATTTTTCTGAATTAGTCTACCAATTTTCATCCTCATTGGAGTTCATCTTGTCGGGAGCTAAATTTGCATTGATTGAAACTGAATTTGAATTTCAAATTCAAATGGGCAGCAAATTTAGCCCAAACAAAATTCAGCTGAGGAAATCAAATTCAAACCATAACTTTATGGATAAGTCTTTCATTCAATTGTGAGTAGCTGGGATCTTTTCAGTGAAAACAGAAATGAAAATAAGAAAAAGAATTACAGGGGAGGGCCCCACTTGTCAGCAGCCTTCACGCAGAAGCTTTCTCAGCTTGATTTTTCGCTCGACCGAAGCTGCGCCCGCCAGCTCTCTACCACCGGCACCCGACCGCCTTGCCGTTTCCACCTGCTCGAGGGAAACACCGAGTGCAGCACGTCATCAGAACGCTGGGCCACGTGAATCTTCACTCCCTTCTCGACCGTCTCCCTCGCGCACCAAAGCACGAACTCGCACCAGTGCGGGCCCCCTCTGCTCCCCGGCGTCCGAGAGCTAGAAGCCGTTTCGTGCCCGACGAGCTACACGAAAAAGGGCTGCTCCAAGGTGCTTGACACGCTCATGCCGACCGCTCCTCCTCTCGTGCTTCGCCGGGGTAGAATTTGTCCGGTTATTCGTTCGGGGTTCAAAGAACCGAGTAGTTCCAAACTCTGAAATTCGTAATGGTTAGTTCACCACAGAGGATTCCGAGCTACACATACGTTCTGCACCTGTCCACGGCCACCTAGGATAAAAAACCGGCGAAAACCATGGACTAGGGTTGCTGTTCTTCGAAATTTTACTGATCACCACCATTTTAGCCCTAGGTCGACGGTGCGGTCTTAGTTGCGGCCATTTTCACGAGGATCAGTGCTCATATCTGTGATCAGCAAGTCTCAGCGGAACTCTCCAAGCAAACAGCATCGACAAAAGTGTAGAGAACCCTGAGTTCGACGTCGCAGATGAGCTTCCGACCGCTGTCACCATCACAAGCACTGTTCCGACCATCGGCGAGCTCTGTTGAGTGCACCGATGGGTTCCTCAGGAAGAAATATGCACAGGCGGCGAGTTTCGTCGAAGGTCGGGCAGCAGAACGCCCGGCGGCGAGCTCTCTGGCGAAGGTGGCGGCGGGGAGTCGCGGGAGCGCGAAGTAGACGAAGCTCCACAGGCCCCACGTGTCGGCCTCTGTTAAAACAGCGCTGGATCGTTTGTGGTGCCAGGATTTCTTGTGGCTACACGGGAGACTCTGCGGAACCCCGTGTGGTTTGGCTGCGGTGCTGACACATAGCCCGGGGACCCCACCAGCCGGTTTACACTTTATTTGAATTTTCAGATTTGGTTCAAACTTCAAATGCATATAACTTCTGCTAGGATGTTGGGAATTTTATCTGGAGAATTACTTTGTGAAACATTCTGAAATTTGGCTGGGAGGTTCATATGAAAATCATTGAGTCACAGGAAAAATTTCAGAACCATCCAAGTTCATTTAGTCCCCCTAATGGTGTGATTAAGTGAACTGCCCTGAGAAAATAGAAAAATGTACAGAAACATTTTTCAGATTTCCTCAAATCTTGATTAGGGCATAACTTCATCTAGAATTCTTCAAATGACATGAAACCAATTTCATTAGAACCATCTAAAACTCTAGTTTCCATAAAGTAATGGTTGGAGCCATTTAAATCCCTGGAAATCCCTAGAGGCCCTACTAATGACCAAATAGGCTTTTATTTGTACAAGGCTCAAATGAACTTTGTTTCAAATGAAACATGGTCAAGACTCTGGTTAGGACCCTACCAAGCCACCATAAAAATTTCATAACCAAAGGGGAGGGCTAGCTAGAGTTATAGTAATTGCTTTTTCAGTTCTAAACATTGTATTTAAATTGACATATAGTATATCGGTTATGTGTAGCCGCTGAAGACGAAGAAACTCCGGAGGTGCTCGATTTCCTTCTTCCAGAAGAAGCCCTAACCACTGACCAGCAGCAACAAGGCAAGCCCTTGTTTGCATTAACTAATTTTACAAAGTTTTTCTTTATGTATAAGTAGTATGTGGTATGTATGTGCATTAGGTGTAGGATGGATGAAACCCAAGTGCATAGCAGTATTATCACCACAAGAGTGAGGGTAGTATATAAGTCCTCGAGTAATATACGCTGTGCTTAATGTTCATAGAACTTCGGTACAAGTCAAGTAGTTGGAATCTACTCGCGAGTTTAGGAGTCGGGACACACGGGATTGGTTCGAGTGATGTGAGATCACTTTAAAAAGAAAATGAGACTATGCAGGGGCTAGGGCGCAGAAAGAGGAAGTCTTGTGTGCGCAGCCCTGTCCGTGTCGATTGAGGACCGATCCGTGTGTGGCCCTGCTGAACAAGTATTGAACGTACCGAAGGCATATCGGATATATGGGCCCCGATAAACCGATGTAACCTAAACCTCCGGGCGTCGAGGCATAACACACCAATTTATAGGTGTAGGTTGAGGGCAGCAAGGTGGAAATCTGCTAACGGGCATAGAGAGATGCTCTGTGTAGGGAACCTCCTGTCCGTATCGGTGCGACCGGTTCAACGGTTGGGCTGTTGGGTGAAAGGTTGTTCCGTACGACATCGAGTGAGCATTCTGTGCAGCTCTGCGGGTGGGTGTACGTGACGTGCTCTTTGGGTATCCCTGCAGGTGTATATTAAGTCGATTCGCCGTCCCTCGCGTTGATGAGTACTGCTTGTTCTCTGCATCGTAACGTAGATAAATTATGGAATGTTATGATTCAATTCTGCTGATATGTATAATTGTATTGCTACATGTGTGCCACCAAATATTGCTTACTAAATTTCATATTCATGAACTGTTAAATTATGGCTAAAAGATGAACTAAGGATGAACTTGTAGTCGTGTCCATTTGCTAAAATTTACCAACCCCTATTCATTGTAATCTGCATGTAGAGTTTCATGCTTAGGTGAGTCGGTTAAGTCTTGTTGAGCCATCGTTCTCACGGTTGCTGCTATAAGCGTTGTTCAGGTGATGGCCACCCCACGGACTCGGGTTACGAGTCCACCAGCGAGGGCTACCCTCTGTCGGGGACCACGGCTGAGTGGGAGCCGTACATGCCGCGCTGAGCTGAGATGTGCAGCTAGTGTGGGTTGCCCATAGGGCTGGGCAACCGACTTTTGCTAGGTAGATGGTGTGAGTTGTATAAACTTAGTTTCTGCTGTTGTAATATAAACACTAGTTTTTAACTGAAGTCTTGTACTACTTTGTACATTTTAGTTGGTTTTCTATGTAATACAATGTTGTTATTATGATGTGTGCTGTCAGGTGTCGCATCGTGCGGCACCACCCTCTGCCATCCTGGATGAGCGGATTCCGTCTGCCACACTATCAAGCGAGTATCAAGATGGCACCATACGAGGCTCTCTACGGTCGCAAATGCCGCACCCCATTGAACTGGTGCGAGTCCGGTGAAAGGGTCACGTTCGGGGTTGATGTGGTGAACGACGCCGAAGAGCACGTTCGGATTATTCAAGCCAACTTGAAGGCCGCTCAATCCCGGCAGAAAAGTTACGCTGATAAGAGGCGTAGCCCGATACATTTCGATATCGGGGAACATGTGTACCTCCGTGTATCTCCGATGAAGGGCGTACACCGATTCGGCGTGAAGGGGAAACTCGCTCCCTGATTTTTTGGACCCTATGCTATCACCGAGAAGTGTGGACCAGTGGCTTATAGATTGGAGCTACCGGCATCTCTCGCTGGTGTTCACGATGTTTTCCATGTTTCACAACTACGGAAATGTCTGAAGTATACGGCTACTGCTCCCAACGAAGATACTGGCGAGCTGAAACTGGATTTGACGTATGCTTAATATCCGATAGCAATTATTGATGAGAAGGCTCGGACCACACATATCTGAACGCTGTGGTTTTACAAGATACTGTGGAGTAACCAAACCGCTGAAGAAGCGACCTGGGAGAGCGAGGAATTCCTTCGCTCAAACTACCCGGATTTCAAGGAGTCTCATCACGGGTGAGTTCCTATTACATCGGTGTCTTTTCCTTTATAATCTCTGGATGAGATTCTTTTAAGGGGGGTGGGATGTAAAAGCCCAAGAATGGACTTGCTAAAGTGTTCATCTCATCACCTCACAACATCACAAATTATTTGGTGGATAGCTCATGAACACTTGTGAAGAGCAAGTAAACACCATCATGAGGGTGATTAGAGGGGAAAGCCATAACTTCCAAAAGTAGAAGTCATACACATCATCATGAGAGGTTGAGATCACCCCTAGACCTTACTTATTCTTGGGAAGGCTCAGGCCAAGTTTCATGCAAATCCAAGTCTTTTTGAGGCATTTTTGGAGACATTTGAAAAAGGGGCCAATTTAAATGCAAATTAAAATTGCAGCCACCTTCATCACTGAAATTCAAAAGTTGACTCCATATTCAAACTCAGTACATTTTTCTGAGTTAGTCCACCAATTTTCATCCTCATTGGAATTCACCTTGTCGGGAGCTAAATTTGCAATATTCAAAACTGAATTTGAATTTCAAATTCTAAATTAAAGCAAGTTTAGCCAAACCAGTTTCAAATTGAGGAACTCAAATTCAACTCATAACTTTGTGGCTAAGTTTGCGATTTAAGTGTGAGTAGCTGGGATATTTACAGGGAAAAATTGGAAGAGATTTAGAGGAGAGAGCTGGGCCCACTAGTCAGTTAATCAGCCTCCAGTGATCCGACTCAACCCGAAGGAAACAACCGCGGCGACCGTCGAGCGCTCGGGGGCCGGCCAGCTCGCTCGGTTAGCGCCACCTCACGGTGAAAAACCCGGCTCAAAGTCCAGCACACGAGCTACTCTAGCCGTTCTCTTCACTCCCGAGTGAAACCAGCCCCCACCGCGCCGCAAGGTTGTTTCCGCTCGCGAGTTTCTCACCGCTGCTCTCTGCTCCCTGCCGACCAGCCGATCCCGGCTGCTTCACGCGCCGCCACCAGAGAAGAAAAGGTGCGCCTGCTTGTGAGGAGGCTGTAGGAGGAAACCGTTCACCATTTCATGCGGGGTAGAGCGAGAATTCTGAGTTTTCCTCCATGGTGTACCTTAGGGTTAGAAATCGGTCGTCGGCGAAATTCGTTGCACAGAGGCAACCGCTGGTCGAGCTGTAGCTCACACACGCTCTAGACACCCGTGTGCTTCTCCTCAAGCAAGAAACCGCAAGAACAACCACCCAAACCCTAGTTTCACTGATAAACAGTCCAGCGGAAGAGAGGGTCACCGGTGAGGTCCGGGTTGCCGGCCGTTTAGGTCCCAACCGAGGTCATGCCGAGCTTCCCGAGGTTTCCCTGGGCGTGGTGACGCGATTAGCGCACGAAGGGGGTGGTCAGAAGGACGGGAACGCGTTACCAATGTTGCACATAGACATATCGCTCGTCGCCGGCGAGCTACGGCTGTTAGCCGGTGGCAGCATGGTATGAAGCGAGTTCAGCGTCCAAAGTTACGTGGGGCGGCAAGTCTCACCGTCGCCAGCGAGCTAGGTCGCCGGGAACGCCGACCTCGCCGGAGCTCCGGCGGCTTGGGGCGGCGGCGTCGTGAGGTTGACGAATGGCGCGGTTAGTTTAATTTAAACAGGCGGGCCCCGCTGTGTGACGCCCTCAATTCCGTGGAAAACCACGGAACCGAGAACTAATGCATATGTGTGCCCAGAATGTTCATCACACATACACATATGTTCCACAAACTGAATTCAGATTATATATTACCACGAATAACATAGTTTATTACAATGTCTCATGAGTCTTGGACTCATGCTCACAGCAGAAGTCTTATTTCTATGCAGCAGAAGTCTTTATTCTAATGCGGAAGCAATTCTAGGAACCAATGGCTCCATCTCTACTCCATCCCCACAGGCAAGGTTGAGAACAGATTCACACGCCTAATGCTCCACTTGGTCTGCATAATAATCTTCTCCTCTTGCTAATGATGAAATAGTGCAAGTTTGAGTACAATGCTGTACTCAGCAAGTGCGGGAAAATATGATATGAAGCTCATAAAAAGGTAGGTATAAAAAGGCTCATTGCTGAAAAGCAAAGTTATTTATCAAAAACATGATAAAACAGCGACTCATCTTTAAGTGAATGTAATCCCGACATGTATTAAAATACCAATCGTACCTCCATTATGTTCAATACCTTCCATGTCACAACCAATCATCAATCAACCTCATTCTTGCTCACAAATACCTCCTCGTATTCGCTACCATCTCACGAATACCATCTCGTATTCTCTACCATTTCATCTCATAAAACAACTTCGTCTCCCACCTAGACTAACCTTGTTGCCATGACTCAACAGTCATGCAAACCATCTTATCACCCGGACTCAACAGTCCCAAAAACCAAACAATCCAAAACCATAACCAATAACCATCACAACTAATCATGGTAGTTGGCCAGGCGCTCGTGACCATAAGCTTGGCTATCATGATAGTTTTAGACTCTACAGAGATTGCACCTCTTTACCCACAAGTTTGTGATTTTGTCACCCGTTGGCGACTGCAGAGCCTCCATTATACCAGTACACAACCGTCGGTGTATGGCCAAGAGATCACAAAATAGCCTTTACAAAGGGGCTACTAGATGTATGGACTCACTAAGGTTTCACCGACAGGCTAGAATCTCCAATTCTCCCACCCACGGGCCCCTTCTCGTGCAATGCAGTTCCCAGGGCAGTCCTCACTCGACTCCCATTCCCCGCGCCTTTCACGGTCCATAACCATCTAGCAACTTACCTAATTAGTCAGCTAAGCCACACCCATACTTGGCCTTGTGGTGGCACTGTTATCCTGGCTTGTGCTCTCATGAACCGGTCCTTAGATCTACGGCAAGTAAAACCACCATCTCATGGTACCTCATTAACAAACCCAGTCTTGCCTAGATCTCCCTCCGATCCATGTTCATTAACAACATCAGTTTCTCATTATCAATACGAGTGCAGTTAACTAGACACATCTATCTCGCTTCCCAATCCCATAGACTCAGCGAAGCATAAAAGCAAAAAAACCCATACCCGACTCATAAACATCCCTGGCGACAAGGGTGGTTTAACCAAAGCTAGTAAACTCCTATAAAAGGGTTTCCCATAATGTTTGACTCAGCACACACACTTTTTTGCAAAACAAAACAGTTTTCCCAAAACATAGGATCAATATGGTCAATGGGCACTTGCCTTGTTCTTGCGATTCCGGTTGCTCTTGGATCTCGAAACCTTGTTGTTGCAGCTCGTCGTAGACAGCTCCCTGAGCTTGTCCTGCTATACAGGATTACGCACATACAATATCCACAGCAATCAATATCATGCACAAACTTTAAAGTAGATGTGATGATGCATATGCATGGTATCCTATAATCAGTTTTATTAGATCGGTTTGTACGTGTTCTTGCATGGCTTGCATGGTTTTACGATGAACAGAGGTGTTCGGATCAAATGTGGACGTGGCGATGATCTTGTCTTTAGATCAACCCAATCAACGAGTGATCTGTCCACGAGAAAGCTTCTGTTCGAAAGGAATCGAAGAACAGACGCAAAAAAAACACGACGATGTCGTAAGGTGGTATTGGAGACCTACCTTACGTTCTTCTCGGTCTCGTGGTCCTTCCCTGATAAGACAGATCGTTGGGGCTCTCTTCCGGCGATCTTCCTCGCTGAACTCCGGCGATGGCTTACTCGGCGAGTTGGGGCTAGGGCTCTAAGTCGTCGGCTCAGGAGTTGGAAAAGAAGTTCATGGTTTCGGCCAAGGGTTCTGGGTTCTATTTATAATCGGAAGAAGAAGAGTCCTAATCTGATTGGACTTCGAATAAGAGTTCTATTCAGATTATCATTGAATCTTGACAACTTATCTTTAGTTGATTTGGTGCGGTAACATTGTGGAATTCAGGTCGGTTTCTCCTCCGTACTGGTATTTCTACGCGTACAGAATCCAAAAACCGCTCCAGAACTCGTTACCTCCGCGGTGATGAGCTCTGGAAGCTCCACGTGTCCATCGAGGGACTGGTCTCCCCTTTATGCAAAGACGAGCTCCGGTCGTGCCGCGTGTCAAGCGAGCGAGACCTCCCTTCTCTTCGGAGGTGAGCTCCGCGTGCGCCACGTATCCTGGCGGTCAGGACCTCCTCTCTATTCGGAGGTGGCTCCGTGCACGCCACGTGTCAGTGCCGGACCTTTCCTCTCTCCGGAGGTGGCTCCGGGTGTGCCACGTATCCATTCCGGACCTCCCTCTCTTCGGAGGTCAGCTACGTGAATGCCACACGTCAAGTAGGACGGACTTCCCTTTTTCCTCAAAGACGAGCTCCGAAGGTAGACACATGTCCAACAGTGACGAACTTCCCGGAGATAAGCTCCGGTGGCGACACGTGTCCTATAGAACCGGACTTTTCGGGGGTGATCTCCGAGATCGACACGTATCCCGCGCGACGGATTCTCTGATTTCCGTGGTGTCTAGCTCCGAAGGTGACATGTGTCCTGCGGAACTGCCTTTGCTTCTTCTGCAGAGGCTAGCTCCGGGGGCAGCACGTGTCCCACAGGGTCGGACCTCTCCCCCTTTGTGAAGATGAGCCCCGAGCCTGCCATGTAGCTAGTTTAGCAGCGGACCTCTCCCCACTTCGTAGGTATGAGCTCCGAACACGCCACATGGCCAGCGGGCCGCGGAAGTTGTCTTCGCGCTCTCTGGGAACTGGATTCGGCTCTTATTGGCTATCTTTTTGATATTTTTCTCTGTTCCTACTTCTTTTAAAATGTTTTCTCTTCATGAATATATGCAGAAACTAAAAATGAGGGTGTCACAAATCTACCCCTCTTAAATTGAATCTCGCCATCGAGATTCGTGGGTAGAGAATACACGAGGAAATTCTGCCTTGATGTCTTCTTCACGCTCCCATGTGGCTTCAGCTTCGGTGTGATGGCTCCATTGTACCTTGTACCATCGGATCACTTTGTTCCTGGTGAACCTTTCCTTTACGCCCAAAATTTGGATAGGGTGCTCCGTATAAGTCAGGTCCTCTTTAAGTTCAAGCTCTTCCATTGGTATTTGCTCCTCTGGTACTCTCAAGCACTTCTTGAGCTGGGATACATGAAACACGTCATGTACGTCGGAGAGATATGTTGGAAGCTCTAGTTGATAGGCTACTTCTCCTCGCTTGTGCAAAATCTTAAATGGTCCGATGTAGCGAGGTGCTAGCTTGCCTTTGACGTTGAAACGTTGTTGGCCACGGATAGGCGATACCTTAAGTTATACGAAGTCTCCTACTTCGAAGGTCAACTTCCTTCGCCTATTGTCCGCATAGCCTTCCTGTCCTGACTGAGCAGCCTTTAAGTTCTCCCGTATCGTTTGGACTTGTTTTTAGCTTCTTGTAGCACTTCGGGTCCAAACACCTGGTTCTATCCGGTCTCGTTCCAGAACAGCGGTGTTCTACACCGTCTACCGTACAATGCTTTGAAAGGTGACATATTCAAGCTAGCTTGATAGCTGTTGTTGTACGAGAATTCGGCGTAATAAACTCCTATCCCAACTACGCCCACGTTTCAAGGCGGAAGCTCTCAACATATCCTCCAAAATTTGGTGTGTCCTTTCAGTTTGCCCATCGGTTTGTGGGTGATAGGCGGAGCTAAAATCCAGTCGTGTACCCATAGCTTTCTGCAGCTTCCTCCAGAATCTAGAGGTAAACTGAGAACCTCGATCTGAGACTATCCTCCTCGGGACTCCATGATGGCACACGATCTGCTCCATGTACAACTCGGCTAATTGTGCAACGTTGTACTTGGCCCTTATAGGGAGAAAATGGGCTGTTTTCGTCAATCAGTCTACGATAACCCAGATGGAGTCGTAACCTGACTAAGTACGTGGCAATCCGATGATGAAATCCATACTGATGTCCTCCCACTTCCACTCTGGTACCTTCAAAGGTTGCAACAATCCAGCGGGTCTTTGATGTTCGGCCTTCACCCGTTGGCATGTGTTGCATAGGGCAACGTATTCGGCTATATCCCTTTTCATACCATCCCACCAATAACAAGCCTTCAAGTCCTTGTACATTTTGGTACTTCCGGGATGTATGGAATAGGGTGAATCATGTGCCTCCTTCAATATCATGTCATGGAGGTGCTCCACGTTAGGCACACAAATCCTTTTTCCTAGCCAAAGCGTACTCTTCTCATCTTCTTTGAAATCCTTCTCTATTCCTTGTTGTATCCTATCCTTGATCTCCTTGATCTCCTCATCCATTGCTTGGCCATCCCTTATCTCTTGCTCCAATGAAGAGTGGATCTCCATCACTTCCATCTTGTTCAAGAATCCGAGGTGTAACCGTTCGAACTCTTTACGTAGTTCGGGTGGTAGCTCCCGAACCGTGAGTTGGTGACATGCTCCGTTCCGGCTCAATGCATCAGCTACTACATTGGCCTTCCCGGGATGGTAGTTGATTCCAACATCGTAATCCTTGATGAGTTCCAACCATCGACGTTGCCTCAAATTCAAGTCCATTTGGGTAAATATGTACTTGTGGCTTTTATGATCCGTATAGATCTCACATCGATGACAAAGGATTTAATGTCTCCAAATCTTCAACGCATGCACTACTGCTGCTAGCTCCAAGTCATGTGTAGGATAATTAAGCTCGTGCTTCTTTAATTGTCGTGATACATAGGCTACCACTTGTCCTTCTTGCATGAGCACACATCCGAGCCCCTGTCCGGAGGCGTCACAATATATGTCAAAGCTCTTGCTTACGTCCGGCAATACCAAAACCGGCGCTGTGGTTAGCCTTTTCTTGAGCTCCTCAAAACATTCTTGGCATGCTGGTGTCCATCGAAAGGCTTTCCCCTTCATTAGCAACTCCGTCATAGGCTTTGCTATCTTAGAGAAGTCCTTAAGGAAGTGTCCGTAGTATCCAGCCATCCTAAGAAAACTCCGAAAATCCCTCACGTTTTGTGGTTGGTCCCACTTCAGAACATCCCTCACTTTTCCGGGATCAACCGATACCCCTTCTTCGGATATAATGTGGCCTAGGAACGATATTTCCTTTAGCCAAAATTGACACTTGTTAAGCTTGGCATACAATTGATGCTCACGCATTTTCCGCAAGGTCAATTTCAAATGACCTTCATGCTCCTCCTCACTTTTTGAATACACCATAATGTCGTCGATGAAAACCACGATGAACTTATCCAAGTACTCCATGAAAACCTTGTTCATGAGGTACATGAAGTATGCCGGTGCATTTGTTAACCCAAAAGACATGACGGTATATCCATACGAACCATACTGTGTTCGAAAGGCAGTCTTGGGTATATCGGAGGGCTTTATCTTCAGTTGGAAGTATCCCGACCGAAGATCAATCTTGGAGAACACTCGGGCTCCTTTCATTTGGTTGAATAGGTCCTCTATACGGGGCAGAGGGTATCTGTTCTTGATTGTCACCTCGTTGAGAGACCTATAGTCCATGCACATCCTTTGGGTTCCATCCTCCTTGTCTACGAAGAGCACAGGAGCTCCCCATGGTGACGAGCTTGGACGTATAAAACCCTTCTCCAACTGCTCTTGGATTTGCTTCTTGAGTTATACTAGTTCATTGACAGGCATCCTACGGGGTCTCTTTGCTATGGTGCAGTTCTGGGTACCAAATCAATGGCAAACTCAATGTCCCGATCAGGGGGCATACCTGGAAGCTCATCTGGAAACACGTCCGAGAATTCTTGAACCACTGGAATGCTTTCTAATGTTGCTCCTTCAACGTGGTTCAAGATTGCTTTTTCGGTTGTTGTTGGGCTGACTCAAACTCGACACGAATACCATGTTCATTTGTCAACTGCATGCTTCTTTCAGCACATTGAATTACCCCGTTGTGCTTGCTTAACCAATCCATCCCGAGTATTATGTCAATCCCTTGGCAATCCAGGACAATAAGGTTGGCAAGGAAGTCTACCCCCTTATTTTAAGGCTTACATTCGTGTAAAAGTCCCAAAAATGTGTATGAATAAAAACTAAAGTTTGAATTCATATGTGTGGCAAAGACATTAAAAATGGGACTTGCTAAAACTTTTCTTCATGCAAGGTAATACATGGATGAACATCCAACATGAGGTTCACCTTTTTATTTAAAAGTGTTGAACCAATAAGGAGTTAAATACCTCTTTGCATGTAAGTTTAAAAATCAGACTTGAAATTCAAAGTTCACACATGTAGTGACCAAGGACTTTGATTAAAACTGCAGCCACATAGTTGGAATTATAGGGAGGAGTTTGATCACCAACTTTCTATTTGTAGGGTGGGCTCAAAAAGGAGTTAAAGAGAAGAATTTGCAAACTTCAACCAAATTCAAATTTGGCAAGCAAATTCAAACTGAATTGGAAGGATTCAAATTCTAACCCACATTTTAAAACTCAGAATTGTGGGAATTAAGAGGATCAGCTTGAACAGATATTTGGGAGGTACATGTGGAGTGGGACCCACATGTCATAGAGCTAAAGGAAGAAGCCTTGCACCCTAAGTCTCAGCACAGTGGGGAAATTCCACGAACAACACGTGAGCCCCGAGCAGCTCCCACCGTGGAGCCACTGGGACGCTCGGCAGCGCCACCAGCTGCTTCTTTTCCCCACGCGCGGCCACCGAAGGCGGTTTCTTCGAAGTTATCGTGCCTCAGCCGAGCGAAGACCCAGTTTTTCTCCTCCCCTCGCGAGCGCACGAACAGCGGCTGTTTCTCCCCCCCCCCCCCCCCCCCCCCCGCTCTCTCGGTCCGATCGATGAAACGGCGAAGCAATCTTGTCTTCCCTCCCCTAAGCTGCTAAACATCGCCGTGAGCTCGGCCTCCACCTCCCTAACCCGCAAGCAAGCGAGCTGCGGCCCTCAGTGCCCGAGAACAACCGGCGCCACGGCGACCGAGTTCAAGAAGGTGATCGGGCGCTCGTGGACAGCCCTCCACAGGGGGTTTCACGGCCGAGCAATCACAGCTACGGACGTGCACGGGTGCGGTGCTGCTCTCAGCCGAAGCTCAGGCCGTGTCGTGAGCTGTCGACGGCGAATTTCGAGGTTTTGCTCCAGCGACCTCATTCCAAGCTCCCGGTATGGATTCAGAAAATTTCCGCTCTCTAATCCTCTCTAGGTCGTCAAACTTTGCACGTAGAAGCTAGACTAGCCGGCGATCGTTTTCCCTTTTGCATCCAGCACATGAAAACGTCTCAGACTGACCAATTTTGAGCTTTTCTTGGGTTGTTCACGGCGGACCCGTTCGGTCACACGATGACAACCTACTTCCAGCCATTTCCGAGCTAGTTTGAGGTCGTGTCGATCTTCCTAGAGGTACGCTGGTGCTGTAGGGCTCGTCGGCACAGATTTTGGCGGGCTGGATACCTCAGGCAACGCCGCCGAACCCCCACAGTAGCTATCGCACGTCGCCGGCCATGTTCCGGTCGTTGGCGGTCCTAGAAAACCCCACAGACGTGTTCCTCGGTGTCACAAACTCCCTGGCGGCGAGTTTCAGCTGAGGCGGTGGCCGCAAACGGCGAGCCGGCGAGCTCCGGCATCGGGCCGGAGGGGCAGCGCGGGCGCGCGGAGGGAGCCGGAGGTAGAAGACGAAGCGTGGGACCCGCCTGTCAGCAGCTCAAATTTTAAACCCGGGATCGGGTGTGGCCGGGATCCCGTGTGTTGGCGCGCAGAGACGCTGTGGCCCGGTGTGGCTTCGTTGCTATTGGCTGGAATTCAAAACTGTGGGTCCAGCCGAATTTGCTGTAGGAAAATAATTCCAGACTTAGCTCAATCTTTGGAAATTCATATCTCCCTGTAGAAAACTGTAATTTGAGTGATTCCACTTGGATTGGATTCCTCTTTCAGAGCTCTATCCAAATATGAACTTACCATTGGATGAAAGCCAATAGTTTATTTTGGGTAATTCTTGGAATGTTTTCTGAAAAAGAATTATTGAGGAAATTTGATTTATCTAAAAATCCCCAAATTTTTGCCAGAATAGTCTTTAGCATATTGTTGACCTTCTAGCAAATTTTCAGCTCATTTGGAGATCATTTGAGGAGGAATTTGCTAAATGAAAACTACTGTGCTTAAAGGAGTCCAGAAACATTTTCAGAAAATGTTTCTCACCTCAATAATCTATTCTGAGCAATTCATAGCTCCAAAAATCATAGGAAAATTTAGGCAAGCTCTCTGGGACATACTTGAAATTGTAGTTCACGTAATTGAGCATGAAAATGCACATTACCTCAGAATTAATTCTTTTGAGTAGGAATGCTTAAAGAATTGTTCTGGGAGAACTACTCAAGTAAAAGGGCTGAATTTTGGACCAGATTACTCTTATGTGATCAAGAACTCACATGTAAATCATCAGCCCAATATGGCTCCTTAAACTCTCTGTTCTTATTCTCCCTACTTATGTATAGGGAAAAATAGATAAGAGATATTGTGAGAATTATGGAGGACAAAATATGAATCCACTTTAGCTGCAATTTGGCAAGCTAAATCCTTAGATAGTATAGAACCTGCTGTAAAAGTTTTGAGGCAATTGGAGTTTTTGTTCTTCAGTTGCACTCAAATCTTTTCAGCTTATCTATTATGTTCACTAGGGAACATGATTAGTGTATAGCTAAAACCTTTAGGACAAATTAGTTTATTTCTGTTCTTTGCACAACAGAGGCAAACCAAGCCATGCTTGGCTTTTCCACACAACCTCTGTTCCTAAGAGATTAATTCTATAACTTCTTTCCATTACATTCTATAAAACATGTGCAAATGCATTTCAATAGGAACCACAACGAAGGGGATTCAAAGGAGCGATTCGTCGAAGTGGATCAAGCTCCGGAGAATCAAGGGTGGATCTGCAAGGACACTAACTGTTATATATGACTACCCTGCAAAACAGGCAAGCTCCGGTTTGCCTTTAACAGCTGTTAAGTTTTTGTTTTGTATTCACTATCGGTCAGGATATGAATTATGCATTAGGTCTAGTGTTTGATACTCCTCTTGCATAGCCAAATGACCCATGGTGTAGAACTGCCATGCTTAAGTACGGTTTGGTAGAACTCGAGTGGTGAGATGCTACTCGCAGTTTCAGGAACAACAGGGGCATACGGGATTGGTTCATAATTGAATTAGCATGTTAAAGTTGAGACTGGAAGGTTGTAGGGGCAGCAGGACATAGGGGCCTGGGTGCCGTAGACCTGTCCGTGTCGGTCAAGGACCGATCCGTATGCGGCCCTGTTGAACAAGTTTGAGTTGTGTACCGGACTAATGCTGGCTATATGGGACCCAGTAAACCGATGTACCTCGGGAAGCTTTTGTTGGGACTTTTCGGGTCGCCTCAGGCGGACGGCCGGTGTGCAGTATGTGGGCAATATTCTCATGACATCTCACGTCGGAAGGTGCACCATGAGAGTAGCTACTGTATCGGGCGACTTGATCGATTCAGCGGGGGTGAAACGGGGGAAAGGCTGCCACGTACGACGTCAGTGATGGTTGTTGTAGGCAACGTCGAGTACGGGCGTACGTGTCCTGTAGTCCGGGTGCTATTGATTCGAATCACCGTCGCTCGCGGAATGGACCGAGCATACTTGTTCTCACAGTCGTGACGTAGTAAGAACTTGCATGAAAAAGGAACTAATCATCTTGATGTGAAGTATTATCCTACCTTGTATTGGATCTTGATGAATAGGCTAGTGCAAACTCGATTCTTTTATGCCATGAGCAATTTACATCGGGCATAAGCGTTTCTTGTTTGATTGTGGACTCCCGATGTGGCATGCCCAGGGTTACTTAAAATACTGCAATAATACCTGAAAGTAAGGATTCACTTTTAGGCGAGTTTAATTATGCTTATGCCACCCTATGTTAGGTTCATAATCTCACGTAGAGTTTCATGTTTAGGGTGACGGTAAAGTCTTGCTGAGCTTTATGCTCACGGATGTTATCCGAGTTATTTTGCAGGTAATTGACTCGATGCTTATGAGAAGGGATGCCGATGAGACTCGGGAACATCCGAGTGCTTACTCAAAGAGCATCCTCGCCGCTGCAGATTGTCTTCGTGTTGCTAGTAAGAAACGTCCGCGGGATGGACCGTTTCTTTGTTGCTAGTTTAGATATGAGACGTGAGAGTGATAGTCTTCCGCTGTAGTTTACTCTGATATAACTATTTGTAAAGTGTTCTTGTACGTTTCCGCTAAACTATTTATGTAATATGATGTGTTTCTGCAACCCGTGTGCTGTTGGGTGCCGCATAACACGGCACCACCCGACGAGGTTCTGGCTGTCTCAGCTGGTATCAGAGCTGCGTTGGGAACATAGCACGGATTGAGCATCATATTATGTCAAAAACTTAGGATACGGTGAGATAACGGTACTAGGCCCACATAAGGACTACTATTAGCATATTATGAAGGTGGCAAGCTAACTTAATTGTTATGTCAGAAAATCATGCATCTCGGGACGTCTATGTCTTGGGGGTGCACGTATGCGCTGTCCACCAGTGCGCACAAGCTGAAGGTTGGAGCCTCACGGGTGGCAGGTAACCCGACTCGCTTTAGTATCCTCTACGACTCTTCATGTCGTTTGGGGTATTCGAGCAGCGTCTGTCCCAGGTGTGCGTTATGCAATTTGGGAGACCCCGTCACGTGGTCAGTAACGTGAACACGTAGCTCAAGGCGTGTTTGGCTTGAGAACACCTGGGCGAGTGATGATGGCCGGGTGTACGAACTGTATGGATACCGGGTTCGGTGTGCAGCCGGACCTGATGATTGAGTGTGGCTTATGTAGGTACTAACCACAAAAACCATAGTGCGTGTAAAACACGTTTGCGAGTGACCGTTTTAGTGCCACCTAATGATACGTATATGCCGGTGTAATCAGGTTAGGTTTTTCTTTGGTGAGGCAACGTAGTACCGTTATATGTCTTACAGTGCATCGTCACCGTACTACACTGGATAGTATTCTTACCTATGAAGAAATCATTCATGACTAACTTCCAGGTTAAAAATGGATGTGATAACGCACATATTAGTTACTGAGCTCTTCATTTGAACTAAGTTTCAAAGAAGAGACTTGTTAGGCTTCTTTTGATCTCAAAGACGGAGTGCTCTGTTCAGACAGAAATTTTTCTGGGCTTTAACAGACCGTAACTCTGATTAGCTTGACCCAATGGAGGTGTTTGATACAGTTCTTGAATGGTTATTAAGTGCTCTACAACTTTTCTGTAGAACTCCAGAGCCAATTCAGACACCAACTTGGCTGAACGTCCAGATGAATGCAAACTGTTCAGAACACGGAGCAGCTGCAAACTTCTCTGGATGTTGCTGTAAATTAGCCGAAACAGTCTGTAGAAAACTTTCTAAGGGTCATATGATACACCGTTGGAAATGTTAGGAAATTTGCAACAATTTTGTAGTTCATAGTTTGTTCAGAATTGTATCTCATTTGTATGTAAAACTGTAATGAAAACAGCTACATACAAAGGAGGTGCTGGCAAAATTTACCCAGAAATTCTGTCAACTTTGAACAGTCATAGCTATTGATCCAGAGATGATCTAGGGGCATATGAGTACTCATTGAAAATATACTAAAGTTAACTTTAACTTTGGTATTCAACTAGAGTTATGAAAATTCTGCTAACTGGATCCAAATCTCGGTTAAGTACAGAAAGGTCGGTTCTGTACAGCAAATGGGGATTTTTTCTGTTGGCTTTAGAAGGATGTGTAAACATGAAGTATTGTTATGCTTTGATAAAGTTTTAGCATGTTCATGTTTTACATACTTTCACATACTGCTAGATCAAGTTTTGACTCCCCTCAAAATTATGCTTTTGCAGTTTGGTGCGACTCATTCTCCGAGTAGGACTGAAGGCTCTCATCGAGACGGTGATGACTCGACTCCACCACGGGCACCGCCATCAACGGTATGGGCGGATGTCATGGCTCAGATGGTCGAGTCAAGTCAAGAGAACACCAGACTACTCCAAGCCTTGGTACAACAAGGTTTACTCCAACGTGCACAACAGAACGTTCCACCTCGGAACGCCTATTTGGACTTCTTGGCGACACAACCGCCAATTTTCACGGAAGCCAATGAATCAGTGGAAGCTGATCAGTGGCTTCGAGTTATGGAGTCCAAGTTTGGGGTGTTTGAGTGCGAAGAATATCAGAAGGCATCATTTGCAGCTCAACAGCTCCATGGAGCCGCCGGAAATTGGTGGTTCGCTTATCTTGCAACCGTTCCGGAAGGCCATCAAGTGGAATGGACGGAATTTCGTGAAGCATTCCGGGCTCGTCACATTCCTATGGGTTTTATTAAGGCCCAACAGCAAGAATTCAGAAACCTGAAGCAGGGGGACATGAGTGTCCTCGATTATGTCAGACGATTCAACCTTCTGGCACAATATGCTCCTGCTTATGCGACGAGCGAAGCCGCAATGTGTGACTACTTTTTCTATGGCTTGAGTGCCATACTAAAAGAGAAGTTAGATTTGTTCAATCAAGGCAGTTACACCGAGTTGATCAGTGCTGCTCTGCTGCAAGAACAAGCGACACTTGAGTGTCAAGCAGAGAAGAGGTACCGGGAGAATGTGCAAGAAGACACACCAGTCGTTCCTCATAAATACCGTGTGGTGTATCACACACCATCCGATGGCAGATGGCAATCGCCAGTGAGATAAACTCCGTACAGATTTCCTGCTCAAGAATCATGTCTTGAAGCAACACCTTTGCCGCGGCAACGAATGACACCTGTGGCATCATTGCTGCAGCCAAGTACATCAACTTCTCAACCACAGGTCAACGAAGAACCAGGGAAACCTCCGTGTTCTTATTGCCACCATTCAGGGCATTTTAGGCAAGAATGCCGGGAGAAGTTGGTGAACACCAGACAGCCATCATCATCAGGTGGTATGCCGCCACCTGCTCCAGTGAACATAACAGCATTGCAATCCGGGAGTGTGCAACATCTTGCTATTGAGGATGTCCCGGAGGAAGCACCGGTGTTAGCGGGCATGTTTACTCTCAAAGATGTGCCCGTGCTC
Source organism: Neostapfia colusana (assembly GCA_030760725.1). Taxonomy (NCBI): domain Eukaryota; kingdom Viridiplantae; phylum Streptophyta; class Magnoliopsida; order Poales; family Poaceae; genus Neostapfia; species Neostapfia colusana. The sequence goes on from JASWHV010000011.1 coordinate 29,336,945, forward strand.
ATACTTTTTGATTCCGGTGCAACCCACAATTTCATCACCAAATCATGCGTGGATCAGCACCAATTGTCCACCAATACTCCCACAAGGAGTTTTCTCATACGATCACCGGGAGGAAATATCTCTGCCAATCACATCGTGTCCCGAGCAGCTTTGTGTTTGGACGGAAAAACATACCCAACATCTCTGATTATGTTGGATAGGCAGAAGATATACATTATATTGGCGATGTCTTGGTTAAATCGTCACGGTGCCGTTCTCAATATCGGTAACCGGACTGTCCAGATTGACTCGCCGATTCACGGACAGCACAAGCTGTTTTTAGACAGCGAAGACCCATATATGGTAGAGGCCTACCACACGGAAGCACTTAAACTTGAAGATGTTCCGGTGGTACGTGATTATCCTGACGTATTTCCCGATGACTTACCGGCCATGCCGCCCGAACGGGACGTCGAGTTCAAGATTGAACTGGCACCAGGAACGACGCCTATCTCACGAAGGCCTTACAAGATGGAACCTAACGAGCTAGCGGAGATGAAAGAGCAACTGAATGAACTCATGAGCAAGCGTTTCATACGACCAAGTTCTTCACCTTGGGGTTGCTCAGCGCTGTTCGTTAATAAGAAGGACGAAACACTACGGCTATGTGTTGATTACCGTCCTCTAAATGCTGTCAAGATCAAGAACAATTATCCTTTGCCCCGCATCAACATCCTGTTTGATCAACTTGTGGGGGCAAAAGTATTTTTGAAGATGGATCTTCGGTTGGGGTATCATCAAATCAAGATCCGACCGGAAGACGTACCGAAGACAGCCTTCTCGACGAGATACGGACTCTACGAGTACCTCGTCATGTCATTTGGGTTAACCAACGCTCCGGCACACTTCATGTACTTGATGAATTCTGTATTCATGCCGGAGTTAGACAAGTTCGTCGTGGTATTCATCGACAACATATTGGTTTACTCCAAATCTGAAGAAGAGCATGCTGAACATCTGCGTATTGTGCTACAACGGTTGCGGGAGCACCAATTATATGCCAAGTTCCGCAAGTGCGAATTTTGGATTGATCAAGTGCCTTTCCTAGGCCATATTATTTCAGCAGAAGGTATCGCCGTGGACCCCAGCAAGATTGAACAGGTGCTGAAGTGGGAATCTCCCAAATCAGTCCACGAGGTCTGAAGTTTCCTAGGTTTAGCGGGGTATTATCGGAGGTTTATTCCGAGCTTCTCAAAGATTGCTAAACCAATGATGGAGCAGCTGAAGAAGGGCACTAAATACATGTGGAATGCAGCATGTGAAGCCGCATTCAAAACATTGGTGAAACATCTCAGAACGGCTCCAGTTCTTGCTCATCCGGACATGACGAAGCCATTCGATGTATACTGTGATGCATCCGGCATCGGTCTTGGCTGCGTTCTGATGCAAGAAGGGCGTGTAGTCGCCTATGGGTCTCGTCAACTGTGAAACCACAAGCAGCATTATCCAACTCACGATCTTGAGCTTGCTGCAGTGGTGTTGGCGTTAAAGATGTGGAGGCATTACCTACTTGGTAATCTCGTTCACCTCTACACCGACCATAAAAGCCTGAAGTATATCTTCACGCAGAAGGAGCTGAATATGAGACAACGGAGATGGTTGGAGCTCATAAAAGATTATGAAATTGAGATCCACTATCATCCGGGAAAAGCAAACGCGGTTGCCGACGCGCTTAGTCGGAAAGCCCACGTTCACAACTTGGCGGCTGCTGAGTTAGAAGACGAAGAACCAAGCCTCCGTGTCACTCCGTATGGCATGCTTTATAATCTCGCGCTCATTCCATCGATCCGTGAAGAGATTGTTGAGGCTCAAAGAAGAGACAGAGGTATGTCTCACATACGGAGAAGACTAGACAACGGAGAGGTCAAATGTTTCCGGAAGGATGAGAACGGTACGATATGGTTTAATGACCGTATAGTGGTACCGCGCAATATGAAACTCCGGAAGAAGATCTTGGATGAAGCCCACCTGTCAAAGTTTTCCATTCATCCCGGAAGTAACAAGATGTACCAAGATTTAAAACAGAAATTTTGGTGGACGAGGATGAAGAGGGAGATTGCTAAATACGTATCCGAATGCGATACGTGTAGACGGGTCAAGGCTGATCATATGCGGAAAGCTGGACCGCTACAACCTTTGAAGATACCGGCATGGAAATGGGAGGATGTGAGTATGGACTTCATCATCGGATTACCGCTCACATCCAGGAAGCATGACTCGATATGGGTGATCGTCGACCGGTTGACGAAGTCAGCTCATTTCATACCGGTGAACACTCATTATCGAGCAAGGCAATATGCGGAGTTGTTTATCTCTAGAATTATATGCTCACATGGTGTCCCGAAGACCATCATTTCAGATCGAGGTGCGCTGTTCGTTGCTCGGTTTTGGGAGCAGCTGCATGCCTCGTTGGGCACCAAGCTGATTAGAAGCTCCGCTTATCACCCTCAAACCGATGGACAAACTGAGAGGGTGAATCAAGTGCTTGAGGATATGTTGAGAGCGTGTGCCATCCACCACAGTAGGAATTGGGAAGATCACCTACCGCTGGCGGAGTTTTCATATAACAATGGTTATCAAGCGAGTATTAAAATGGCACCGTATGAAGCTCTCTACGGCCGGAAGTGTCGCACACCACTGAATTGGTGTGAGTCCGGCGAAAAAGTTCTGTTTGGGATTGATCTTGTCAACGAAGCCGAAGACCGAGTTCGGTTGATACAAGAGAACTTAAAGGCTGCACAATCCAGACAGAAGAGCTACGCTGATCAATGGCGTAGGCCTTTGCATTTTGACGTCGGAGAGCATGTATACCTTCGGGTATCTCCGATGAAGGGAATTCACTGGTTCGATGTAAAGGGGAAACTCGCTCCCCGTTTTATTGGTCCTTTTTCTATCACGGAGAAGTGCGGAACCGTAGCCTACCGGCTGGAATTACCGGCAAGTTTAGCGGGTGTTCATGATGTATTTCATGTATCACAGCTGCGGAAGTGCCTCAAATTCACCGCTGCTTTCGCACTGAGGACATCGACGAATTGAAACCGGACCTGACCTACACCGAGCGACCGGTTCAGATTTTGGATGAAAAGGCCCGGGTAACCCGGAACCGGACGATCAAATTTTATAAGGTGCTGTGGAGTAATCACACCGCAGAATAGGAGACGTGGGAAAGTGAAGATTATCTCCGCACCAACTACCCGGAACTTTTATCTTTGTACAGTTTGTAATTACCTCTCCCGTCTTGTTCCTCTTTTGCAATCTCGGGACGAGATTCTTTTAAGGGGGGAGGAATGTAAATGTCCCAAAAATGTGTATGAATAAAAACTAAAGTTTGAATTCATATATGTGGCAAAGACATGAAAAATGGGACTTGCTTAAACTTTTCTTCATGCAAGGTAATACATGGATGAACATCCAACATGAGGTTCGCCTTTTTATTTAAAAGTGTTGAACCAATAAGGAGTTAAATACCTCTTTGCATGTAAGTTTAAAAATCAGATTTGAAATTCAAAGTTCACACATGTAGTGACCAAGGACTTTGATTAAAACTGCAGCCACATAGTTGGAATTATAGGGAGGAGTTTGATCCCCAACTTTCTATTTGTAGGGTGGGCTCAAAAAGGAGTTAAAGAGAAGAATTTGCAAACTTCAACCAAATTCAAATTTGGCAAGCAAATTCAAACTGAATTGGAAGGATTCAAATTCTAACCCACATTTTAAAACTCAGAATTGTGGGAATTAAGAGGATCAGCTTGAACAGATATTTGGGAGGTACATGTGGAGTGGGACCCACATGTCATAGAGCTAAAGGAAGAAGCCTTGCACCCTAAGTCTCAGCCCAGTGGGGAAATTCACCGAACAACACGTGACCCCCGAGCAGCTCCCACCGTGGAGCCACTGGGACGCTCGGCAGCGCCACCAGCTGCTTCTTTCCCCCACGTGCGGCCACCGAAGGCGGTTCCTTCAAAGTTATCGTGCCTTAGCAGAGCGAAGACCCAGTTGTTCTCCTCCCCTCGTGAGCGCACGAACAGCGGCTGTTTCTCCCCGCCGCTCTCTCGGTCCGATCAAAGAAACGGCGAAGCAATCGTGTCTTCCCTCCCCTAAGCTGCTAAACATCGCCGTGAGCTCGGCCTCCACCTCTCTAACCCGCAAGCAAGCGAGCTGCGGCCCTCAGTGCTCGAGAACAACCGCCGCCGCGGCGACCGAGTTCAAGAAGGTGATCGGGTGCTCGTGGACAGCCCTCCACAGGGGGTTTCACGGCTGAGCAATCACAGCTACGGACGCGCACGGGTGCGGTGCTGCTCTCAGCCAAAGCTCAGGCCGTGCCGTGAGCTGTCGACGGTGAATTTCGATGTTTTGCTCCGGCGACCTCATTCCGAGCTCCCGGTATGGATTCAGCAAATTCCCGCTCTCTAATCCTCCCTAGGTCGTCAAACTTTGCACGTAGACGCTAGACTAGCCGGCGATTGTTTTCCCTTTTGCATCCAGCACATGAAAACGTCTCAGACCGACAAATTTCGAGCTTTTCTTGGGTTGTTCACGGCGGACCCGTTCGGTCGCACGATGACAACCTAGTTCCAGCCATTTCCAAGCTAGTTTGAGGTTGTGTCGATCTTCCTAGAGGTACGCTGGTGCTGTAGGGCTCGTCGGCACAGATTTTGGCGGGCTGGATACCTCAGGCAACGCCGCCGAACCCCCACAGTAGCTGTCGCACGTCGCCGGCCATGTTCCGGTCGTTGGCAGTCCTAGCAAACCCCACAGCCGTGTTCCTCGGTGTCACAAACTCCCTGGTGGCGAGTTTCAGCTGAGGCGGTGGCCGGAAACGGCGAGCCGGCGAGCTCCGGCATCGGGCCGGAGGGGCAGCGCGGGCGCGCGGAGGGAGCCGGAGGTAGAAGACGAAGCGTGGGACCCGCCTGTCAGCAGCTCAAATTTTAAACCCGGGATCAGGTGTGGCCGGGATCCTGTGTGTTGGCGCACAGAGACGCTGTGGCCCGTTGTGGCTTCGTTGCTATTTGCTGGAATTCAAAACTGTGGGTCCAGCCGAATTTGCTGTAGGAAAATAATTCCAGACTTAGCTCAATCTTTGGAAATTCATATCTCCCTGTAGAAAACTCCAATTTGAGTGATTCCACTTGGATTGGATTCATCTTTCAGAGCTCTATCCAAATATGAACTTACCATTGGATGAAAGCCAATAGTTTATTTTGGGTAATTCTTGGAATGTTTTCTGAAAAAGAATTATTGAGGAAATTTGATTTATCCAAAAATCCCTAAATTTTTGCCAGAATAGTCTTTAGCATATTGTTGATCTTGTAGCAAATTTTGAGCTCATTTGGAGATCATTTGAGGAGGAATTTGCTAAATGAAACTACTGTGCTTAAAGGAGTCCAGAAACATTTTCAGAAAATGTTTCTCACCTCAAAAATCTATTCTGAGCAATTCATAGCTCCAAAAATCATAGGAAAATTTATGTAAGCTCTCTGGGACATACTTGAAATTGTAGTTCACGTAATTGAGCATGAAAATGCACATTACCTCAGAATTAATTCTTTTGAGTAGGAATGCTTAAAGAATTGTTCTGGGAGAACTACTCAAGTAAAAGGGCTGAATTTTGTACCAGATTACTCTTATGTGATCAAGAACTCACATGTAAATCATCAGCCCAAGATGAGTCCTTAAACTCTCTGTTCTTATTCTCCCTACTTATGTATATGGAAAAATACATAAGAGATATTGTGAGAATTATGGAGGACACAATATGACTCCACTTTAGCTGCAATTTGGCAAGCTAAATCCTTAGATAGTATAGAACCTGCTGTAAAAGTTTTGAGGCCATTGGAGTTCTTGTTCTTCAGTTGAACTCAAATCTTTTCAGCTTATCTATTATGTTCATTAGGGAACATGATTAGTGTATAGCTAAAACCTTTAGGACAAATTAGTTTATTTCTGTTCTTTGCACAACAGAGGCAAACCAAGCCATGCTTGGCTTTTCCACACAACCTCTGTTCCTAAGAGATTAATTCTATAACTTCTTTCCATTACATTCTATAAAACATGTGCATATGCATTTCAATAGGAACCACAACGAAGGGGATTCAAAGGAGCGATTCATCGAAGTGGATCAAGCTCCGGAGAATCAAGGGTGGATCTGCAAGGACACTAACTGTTATATACGACTACCCTGCAAAACAGGCAAGCTCCGGTTTGCATTTAACAGCTGTTAAGTTTTTGTTTTGTATTCACTATCGGTCAGGATATGAATTATGCATTAGGTCTAGTGTTTGATACTCCTCTTGCATAGCCAAATGACTCATGGAGTATTGGGTAGGTGTCTTTCACCGTGTAGAACTGCCATGCTTAAGTACGGTTCGGTAGAAGTCGAGTGGTGAGATGCTACTCGCAGTTTCAGGAACAACAGGGGCATACGGGATTGGTTCATAATTGAATTAGCATGTTAAAGTTGAGACTGGAAGGTTGTAGGGGCAGCAGGACATAGGGGCCTGGGTGCCGTAGACCTGTCCGTGTCGGTCAAGGACCGATCCGTATGCGGCCCTGTTGAACAAGCTTGAGTTGTGTACCGGACTCATGCTGGCTATATGGGACCCAGTAAACCGATGTACCTCGGGAAGCTTTCGTTGGGACTTTTCGGGTCGCCTCAGGTGGACGGCCGGTGTGCAGTATGTGGGGAATATTCTCATGACATCTCACGTCGGAAGGTGCACCATGAGAGTAGCTACTGTATGGGGCGACTTGATCGATTCAGCGGGGTGAAACGGGGGAAAGGCTGCCACGTACGACGTCAGTGATGGTTGTTGTAGGCAACGTCGAGTACGGGCTTACGTGTCGTGTAGTCCGGGTGTTATTGATTCGAATCACCGTCGCTCGCGGAATGGACCGAGCATACTTGTTCTCACAGTCGTGACGTAGTAAGAACTTGCATGAAAAAGGAACTAATCATCTTGATGTGAAGTATTATCCTACCGTGTATTGGATCTTGATGAATAGGCTAGTGCAAACTCGATTCTTTTATGCCATGAGCAATTTACATCGGGCATAAGCGTTTCTTGTTTGATTGTGGACTCCCGACGTGGCGTGCCCAGGGTTACTTAAAATACTGCAATAATACCTGAAAGTAAGGATTCACTTTTAGGTGAGTTTAATTATGCTTATGCCACCCTATGTTAGGTTTATAACCTCACTTAGAGTTTCATGTTTAGGGTGACGGTTAAGTCTTACTGAGCGTTATGCTCACGGATGTTATCCGAGTTGTTTTGCAGGTAATTGACTCGATGCTTATGAGAAGGGATGTCGATGACACTCGGGAACCTCCGAGTGCTTACTCAAAGAGCATCCTCGCCGCTGCAGATTGTCTTCGTGTTGCTAGTAAGAAACGTCCGCGGGATGGACCGTTTCTTTGTTGCTAGTTTAGATATGAGACGTGAGAGTGATAGTCTTCCGCTGTAGATTACTCTGATATAACTATTTGTAAAGCGTTCTTGTATGTTTCCGCTAACTATTTATGTAATATGATGTGTTTCTGCAACCCGTGTGCTGTTGGGTGCCGCATAACACGGCACCACCCGACGAGGTTCTGGCTGTCTCAGCTGGTATCGGAGCTGCGTTGGGAACATAGCACGGATTGAGCATCATATTATGTCAAAAACTTAGGATACGGTGAGATAACGGTACTAGGCCCACATAAGGACTACTATTAGCATATTATGAAGGTGGCAAGCTAACTTAATTGTTATGTCAGAAAATCGTGCATCTCGGGACGTCTATGTCTTGGGGGGTGCACGTATGCGCTGTCCACCAGTGCGCACAAGCTGAGGGGTGGAGCCTCACGGGTGGCAGGTAACCCGACTCGCTTTAGTATCCTCTACGACTCTTCATGTCGTTTGGGGTATTCGAGCAGCTTCTGTCCCAGGCGTGCGTGGTGCAATTTGGGGGACTCCGTCACGTGGTCAGTAACGTGAACATGTAGCTCAAGGCGTGTTTGGCTTGAGAACACCTGGGCGAGTGATGATGGCCGGGTGTACGAACTGTATGGATACCGGGTTCGGTGTGCAGCCGGACCTGATGATTGAGTGTGGCTTATGTAGGTACTAACCACGAAAAGCTTAGTGCGTGCAAAACACGTTTGCGAGTGACCGTTTTAGTGCCACCTAATGATACGTATATGCCGGTGTAATCCGGTTAGGTTTTTCTTTGGTGAGGCAACGTAGTACCGTTATATGTCTTACGGTGCATCGTCACCGTACTACACTGGATAGTATTCTTACCTATGAAGAAATCATTCATGACTAACTTACAGGTTAAAAATGGATGTGATAACGCACATATTAGTTACTGAGCTTTTCATTTGAACTAAGTTTCAAAGAAGAGACTTGTTAGGCTTCTTTTGATCTCAAAGACGGAGTGCTCTGTTCAGACAGAAATTTTTCTGGGCTTTAACAGAGCGTAACTCTGATTAGCTTGACCCAATGGAGGTATTTGATACAGTTCTGGAATGGTTATTAAGTGCTATACAACTTTTCTGTGGAACTCCAGAGCCAATTCCGAAACCAACTTGGCTGAACGTCCAGATGAATGCAAACTGTTCAGAACACGGAGCAGCTGCAAACTTCTCTGGATGTTGCTGTAAATTAGCCGTCACAGTCTGTAGAAAAATTTCTAAGGGTCATATGATACACCGTTGGAAATGTTAGGAAATCTGCAACAATTTTGTAGTTCATAGTTTGTTCAGAATTGTATTCATTTGTATGTAAAACTGTGATGAAAACAGCCACATACAAACGAGGTGCTGGCAAAATTTACCCAGAAAATATGTCAACTTTGAACAGTCATAGCTATTGATCCAGAGATGATCTAGGGGCATATGAGTACTCGTTGAAAAGATACTAAAGATAACTTTACCTTTGGTATTCAACTAGAGTTATGAAAATTCTGCTAACTGGATCCAAATCTCGGTTAAGTACAGAAAGGTCGGTTCTGTACAGCAAATGGGGATTTTTTCTGTTGGCTTCAGAAGGATGTGTAAACATGAAGTATTGTTATGCTTTCATAAAGTTTTAGCATGTTAATGTTTTACATACTTTCACATACTGCTAGATCAAGTTTTGACTCCCCACAAAATTATGCTTTTGCAGTATGGTGCGTACTCATTCTCCGAGTAGGACTGAAGGTTCTCATCGAGACGGTGATGACTCGACTCCACCACGGGCACCGCCATCAACGGTATGGGCGGATGTCATGGCTCAGATGGTCGAGTCAAGTCAAGAGAACACCAGACTACTCCAAGCCTTGGTACAACAAGGTTTACTCCAATGTGCACAACAGAACGTTCCACCTCGGAACGCCTATTTGGACTTCTTGGCGACACAACCGCCAATTTTCACGGAAGCCAATGAACCAGTTGAAGCTGATCAGTGGCTTCGAGTTATGGAGTCCATGTTTGGGGTGTTTGAGTGCGAAGAATATCAGAAGGCATCATTTGCAGCTCAACAGCTCCATGGAGCCGCCGGAAATTGGTGGTTCGCTTATCTTGCCACTGTTCCGGAAGGCCATCAAGTGGAATGGACGGAATTTCGTGAAGCATTCCGGGCTCGTCACATTCCTATGGGTTTTATTAAGGCCCAACAGCAAAAATTCAGAAACCTGAAGCAGGGGGACATGAGTGTCCTCGATTATGTCAGACGATTCAACCTTCTGGCACAATATGCTCCTGCTTATGCGACGAGCGAAGCCGCAATGTGTGACTACTTTTCTATGGCTTGAGTGCCATACTAAAAGAGAAGTTAGCTTTGTTCAATCAAGGCAGTTACACCGAGTTGATCAGTGCTGCTCTGCTGCAAGAACAAGCGACACTTGAGTGTCAAGCAGAGAAGAGGGACCGGGAGAATGTGCAAGAAGACACACCAGTCGTTCCTCGTAAATACCGTGTGGTGTATCACGCACCATCCTATGGCAGATGGCAATCGCCAGTGAGATCAACTCCGTACAGATTTCCTGCTCAAGAATCATGTCTTGAAGCAACACCTTTGCCGCGGCAACGAATGACACCTGTGGCATCATTGCTGCAGCCAAGTACATCAACTTCTCAACCACAAGTCAACGAAGAACCGGGGAAACCTCCGTGTTCTTATTGCCACCGTTCAGGGCATTTTAGGCAAGAATGCCGGGAGAAGTTGGTGAACACCAGACAGCCATCATCATCAGGTGGTATGCCTCCACCTGCTCCAGTGAACATAACAGCATTGTAATCCGGGAGTGTGCAACATCTTGCTATTGAGGATGTCCCGGAGGGAGCACCGGTGTTAGCGGGCATGTTTATTCTCAAAGACGTGCCCGTGCTCATACTTTTTGATTTCGGTTCAACCCACAATTTCATCAGCAAATCATGCGTGGATCAGCACCAATTGTCCACCAATACTCCCACAACGAGTTTTCTCATACGATCACCGGGAGGAAATATCTTTGCCAATCAGATCGTGTCCCGAGCAGCTTTGTGTTTGGGCGGAAAAACATACCCAACATCGCTGATTATGTTGGATAGGCTGAAGATAGACATTATATTGGGGATGTCTTGGTTAAATCGTCACGGTGCCGTTCTCAATATCGGTAACCGGACTGTCCAGATTGACTCGCCGATTCACGGACAGCACACGCTGTTTTTAGACAGCGAAGACCCAGATATGGTAGAGGCCTACCACACGGAAGCACTTAAACTTGAAGATATTCCGGTGGTACGTGATTATCCCGACGTATTTCCCGAGGACTTACCGGGCATGCCGTCCGAACGGGACGTCGAGTTCAAGATTGAACTGGCACCGGGAACGACGCCTATCTCACGAAGGCCTTACAAGATGGCACCTAACGAGCTAGCGGAGTTGAAAGAGCAACTGAATGAACTCATGAGCAAGGGTTTCATACGACCAAGTTCATCACCTTGGGGTTGCTCAGCGCTGTTCGTTAATAAGAAGGACGAAACACTACGGCTATGTGTTGATTACCGTCCTCTAAATGCTGTCACGATCAAGAACAAGTATCCTTTGCCCCGCATCGACATCCTGTTTGATCAACTTGTGGGGGGAAAAGTATTTTCGAAGATGGATCTTCGGTCGGGGTATCATCAAATCAAGATCTGACCAGAAGACGTACCCAAGACAGCCTTCTCGATGAGATACGGACTCTACGAGTACCTCGTCATGTCATTTGGGTTAACCAACGCTCCGGCACACTTCATGTACTTGATGAATTCTGTATTCATGCCGGAGTTAGACAAGTTCGTCGTGGTATTCATCGATAACATATTGGTTTACTCCAAATCTGAAGAAGAGCACCCTGAACATCTGCGTATCGTGCTACAACGGTTGCGGGAGCACCAATTATATGCCAAGTTCCGCAAGTGCGAATTTTGGATTGATCAAGTGCCTTTCCTAGGCCATATTATTTCAGCAGAAGGTATCACCGTGGACCCCAGCAAGATTGAACAGGTGCTGAAGTGGGAATCTCCCAAATCAGTCCACGAGGTCCAAAGTTTCCTTGGTTTAGCGGGGTATTATCGGATGTTTATTCCGAGCTTCTCAAAGATTGCTAAACCAATGACGGAGCTGCTGAAGAAGGGCACTAAATACATGTGGGATGCAGCATGTGAAGCCGCATTCAAAACTTTGGTGAAACATCTCACAACGGCTCCAATTCATGCTCCACCGGACACGACGAAGCCATTCGATGTTACTGTGATGCATCCGGCATCGGTCTTGGCTGCGTTCTGATGCAAGAAGGGCGTGTAGTCGCCTATGGGTCTCGTCAACTGTGAAACCACGAGCAGCATTATCCAACTCACGATCTTGAGCTTGCTACAGTGGTGTTGGCGTTAAAGATGTGGAGGCATTACCTACATGGTAATCTCGTTCACCTCTACACCGACCATAAAAGGCTGAAGTATGTCTTCACGCAGAAGGAGCTGAATATGAGACAATGGAGATGGTTGGAGCTCATAAAAGATTATGAAATTTAGATCCACTATCATCCGGGAAAAGCAAACGCGGTTGCCGACGCGCTTAGTTGGAAAGCCCACGTTCACAACTTGGCGGCTGCTGAGTTAGAAGACGAAGAACCAAGCCTCCGTGTCATTCCGTATGGCACGCTTTATAATCTCGCGCTCATTCCAACGATCCGTGAAGAGATTGTTGAGGCTCAAAGAAGAGACAGAGGTATGTCTCACATACGGAGAAGACTAGACAACAGAGAGGTCAAATGTTTCCGGAAGGATGAGAACGGTACGATATGGTTTAATGACCGTATATTGGTACCGTGCGATATGAAACTCCGGAAGAAGATCTTGGATGAAGCCCACCTGTCAATGTTTCCCATTCATCCCGGAAGTAACAAGATGTACCAAGATTTAAAACAGAAATTTTGGTGGACGAGGATGAAGAGGGAGATTGCTAAATACGTATCTGAATGCGATACGTGTAGACGGGTCAAGGCTGATCATATGCGGAAAGCCGGACCGCTACAACCTTTGAAGATACCGGCATGGAAATGGGAGGATGTGAGTATGGACTTCATCATCGGATTACCGCTCACATCCAGGAAGCATGACTCGATATGGGTGATCGTCGACCTGTTGACGAAGTCAGCTCATTTCATACCAGTGAACACTCATCATCGAGCAAGGCAATATGTGGAGTTGTTTATCTCTAGAATTATATGCTCACATGGTGTCCCGAAGACCATCATTTCAGATCGAGGTGCGCTGTTCGTTGCTCGGTTTTGGGAGCAGCTGCATGCCTCGTTGGGCACCAAGCTGATTAGAAGCTCCGCTTATCACCCTCAAACCGATGGACAAACTGAGAAGTGAATCAAGTGCTTGAGGATATGTTGAGAGCGTGTGCCATCCACCACGGTAGGAATTGGGAAGATCACCTACCGCTGGCGGAGTTTTTATATAACAGCGGTTATCAAGCGAGTATTAAAATGGCACCGTATGAAGCTCTCTACGGCCGGAAGTGTCGCACACCACTGAATTGGTGTGAGTCCGGCGAAAGAGTTCTGTTTGGGATTGATCTTGTCAACGAAGCCGAAGACCGAGTTCGGTTGATACAAGAGAACTTAAAGGCTGCACAATCCAGACAGAAGAGCTACGCTGATCAACGGCGTAGGCCTTTGCATTTTGACGTCGTAGATCATGTGTACCTTCGGGCATCTCTGATGAAGGGAATTCACCGGATCGGTGTAAAGGGGAAACTCGCTCCCCGTTTTATTGGTCCTTTTTCTATCACGGAGAAGTGCGGACCCGTAGCCTACCGGCTGGATTTACCGGCAAGTTTAGCCGGTGTTCATGATGTATTTCATGTATCACAGCTGCGGAAGTGCCTCAAATTCACCGCTGCTTTCGCACTGAGGACATCGACGAATTGAAACCGGACCTGACCTACACCGAGCGACCGGTCCAGATTTTGGATGAAAAGGCCCGGGTAACCCGGAACCGTACGATCAAATTTTACAAGGTGCTGTGGAGTTAGCACACCGCGGAAGAGGCGACGTGGGAAAGTGAAGATTATCTCCGTAACAACTACCCAGAACTTTTATCTTTGTACAGTTTGTAATTACCTCTCCCGTCTTGTTCCTCTTTTGCAATCTCGTGACGAGATTCTTTTAAGGGGGGAGGAATGTAAAAGTCCCAAAAATGTGTATGAATAAAAACTAAAGTTTGAATTCATATGTGTGGCAAAGATATGAACCAATAAGGAGTTAAATACCTCTTTGCATGTAAGTTTAAAAATCAGATTTGAAATTCAAAGTTCACACATGTAGTGACCAAGGACTTTGATTAAAACTTCAGCCACATAGTTGGAATTATAGGGAGGAGTTTGATCCCCAACTTTCTATTTGTAGGGTGGGCTCAAAAAGGAGTTAAAGAGAAGAATTTGCAAACTTCAACCAAATTCAAATTTGGCAAGCAAATTCAAACTGAATTGGACGGATTCAAATTCTAACCCACATTTTAAAACTCAGAATTGTGGGAATTAAGAGGATCAGCTTGAACAGATATTTGGGAGGTATCTGTGGAGTGGGACCCACATGTCATAGAGCTAAAGGAAGAAGCCTTGCACCGTAAGTCTCAGCCCAGTGGGGAAATTCACCAAACAACACGTGACCCCCGAGCATCTCCCACCGTGGAGCCACTGGGACGCTCGGCAGCGCCACCAGCTGCTTCTTTCCCCCACGCGCGGCCACCGAAGGCGGTTCCTTCGACGTTATCGTGCCTCAGACCCAGTTGTTCTCCTCCCCTCGCGAGCGCACGAATAGCGGCTGTTTCTCCCCGCCGCTCTCTCGGTTTTCTTGGAAGGTTTTCTGAAAAAGAATTATTGAGGGAATTTGATTTATCTAAAAATCCACAATTTTTGCCAGAATAGTCTTTAGCATATTGTTGACCTTCTAGCAAATTATCAGCTCATTTGAAGATCATTTGAGGAGGAATTTGCTAAATGAAAACTACTGTGCTTAAAGGAGTCCAGAAACATTTTCAGAAATTGTTTCTCACCTCAAAAATCTATTCTGAGCAATTCATAGCTCCAAAAATCATAGGACAATTTAGGCAAGCTCTCTGGGACATACTTGAAATTGTAGTTCATGTAATTGAGCGTGAAAATGCACATTACCTCAGAATTAATTCTTTTGAGTAGGAATGCTTAAAGAATTGTTCTGGGAGAACTACTCAAGTAAAAGGGCTGAATTTTGGACCAGATTACTCTTATGTGATCAAGAACTCACATGTAAATCATCAGCCAAAGATGAGTCCTTAAACTCTCTGTTCTTATTCTCCCTACTTATGTATAGGGAAAAATACATAAGAGATATTGTGAGAATTATGGAGGACACAAGATGACTCCACTTTAGCTGCAATTTGGCAAGCTAAATCCTTAGATAGTATAGAACCTTCTGTAAAAGTTTTGAGGCCATTGGAGTTCTTGTTCTTCAGTTGCACTCAAATCTTTTCAGCTCATCTATTATGTTCATTAGGGAACATGGTTAGTGTATAGCTAAAACCTTTAGGACAAATTAGTTTATTTCTGTTCTTTGCACAACAGAGGCAAACCAAGCCATGCTTGGCTTTTCCACAAAACCTCTGTTCCTAAGAGATTAATTCTATAACTTCTTTCCATTACATTCTATAAAACATGTGTATATGCATTTCAATAGGAACCACAACGAAGGGGATTCAAAGGAGCGATTCATCTAACTGTTATATACGACTACCCTGCAAAACAGGCAAGCTCCGATTTGCATTTAACAGCTGTTAAGTTTTTGTTTTGTATTCACTATCGGTCAGGATATGAATTATGCATTAGGCCTAGTGTTTGATACTCCTCTTGCATAGCCAAATGACCCATGGAGTATTGGGTAGGTGTCTTTCACCGTGTAGAACTGCCATGCTTAAGTACGGTTTGGTAGAAGTCGAGTGGTGAGATGCTACTCGCAGTTTCAGGAACAACAGGGGCATACGGGATTGGTTCATAATTGAATTAGCAAGTTAAAGTTGAGACCGGTAGGTTGTAGGGGCAGCAGGACATAGGGGCCTGGGTGCCGTAGACCTCTCCGTGTCGGTCAAGGACCGATCCGTATGCGGCCCTGTTGAACAAGTTTGGGTTGTGTACCAGACTCATGCTGGCTATATGGGACCCAGTAAACCGATGTACCTCGGGAAGCTGTCGTTGGGACTTTTCGGGTTACCTCAGGCGGACGGCCGGTGTGCAGTATGTGGGGAATATTCTCATGACATCTCACGTCGGAAGGTGCACCATGAGAGTAGCTACTGTACGGGGCGACTTGATCGATTCAACGGGGGTGAAACAGGGGAAAGGCTGCCACGTACGATGTCAGTGATGGTTGTTGTAGGCAACGTCGAGTACGGGCGTACGTGTCGTGTAGTACGGGTGTTATTGATTCGAATCACCGTCGCTCGCGGAATGGACCGAGCATACTTGTTCTCACAGTCGTGACGTAGTAAGAAATTGCATGAAAAAGGAGCTAATCATCTTGATGTGAAGTATTATCCTACCTTGTATTGGATCTTGATGAATAGGCTAGTGCAAACTCGATTCTTTTATGCCATGAGCAATTTACATCGGGGGAAAGCGTTTCTTGTTTGATTGTGGACTCCCGATGTAGCGTGCCCAGGGTTACTTAAAATACTGCAATAATACCTGAAAGTAAGGATTCACTTTTAGGCGAGTTTAATTATGCTTATGCCACCCTATGTTAGGTTCATAACCTCACTTAGAGTTTCATGTTTAGGGTGACGGTTAAGTCTTGCTGAGCGTTATGCTCACGGATGTTATCCGAGTTGTTTTGCAGGTAATTGACTCGATGCTTATGAGAAGGGATGCCGATGACACTCGGGAACCTCCGAGTGCTTACTCAAAGAGCATCCTCGCCGCTGCAGATTGTCTTCGTGTTGCTAGTAAGAAACGTCCGCGGGCTGGACCGTTTCTTTGTTGCTAGTTTAGATATGAGACGTGAGAGTGATAGTATTCCGCTGTAGTTTACTCTGATATAACTATTTGTAAAATGTTCTTGTACGTTTCCGCTAAACTATTTATGTAATATGATGTGTTTCTGCAACCCGTGTGCTGTTGGGTGCCGCATAACACGGCACCACCCGACGAGGTCCTGGCTGTCTCATTTCGGACATACTATATTAGTCCTCATTTCTCCTCCGGGAGAATTAACTAACATAGCACATTTTAAGTGGGACATGGGTAGATTATGCTTGGCAACATACTTGGATGATATGAAGGAATGTGATGCTCCAGAATCAAATAAGACGGTGGCTAGGTTGGAGTTGGCAAGGAACATACCGATTATGATGTCCTCAGCCTGTTGTGCTTCCTCAGCAGAGACATGGTTCACGTTGCCACGAGCATAGTTTTGCTGTCCCTGGTTTCCTTGATTGTCCCCTCCATTCGGTCACGGGTTCTGTTTGGGCACATTGCCTTGCTGTCCAGGGCCTCTCCTCGTGCACTGGTTTGCGAAGTGTCCTGTTTCCCCGCATGCAAAGCATGCCCTGTTGCCTACGGCCGCAGGTACGTTGGGGCGGGGGTTTGGAACAGGAGCGCCCATGTTAGGTCAGGGCACAGGAGGCAGGGGCACACGAGGTGCTGTTGTAACGGGTCGTTGCTGTGGTGGCTGACTAGGGCGGTATGCAGGAGTGGTCGATCCATACTGCGGTGCGGCCGGGGGCATCTACCAAGGTCGTACGTTGCTCCCATGGGGCTGGTATGACATCTTCCTCTTGCACTTTTGCTCGATCTCTCGGATCTTGTTTTCAGCCACAATAGCCTTGTTAACCAGCTTCTGAAAGCTTGTGTAGTCATTGTTGAAGAGCTGAACCTGGATCTCTGATATGAGGATGAGTCCCGATCTTCTGAGAGGTGGGGTAAACTTGATTGGGTGGAGATCTCGACGTTGATGATCCAAGGCTCCGAACGAACGAAACCCCGCAATCACTACACCACTGCTCCGTTGGTTATCACCCGTGTCACATGAATGACCTCACCACGAAGGCTTATCCCTGCAAGCGCAATCAAGAACACAAGCAAGAACAGAGAAGTTGCAATCAAAACTGATTTGATCACGAATTTGGGGTCTCACAACCGATGATCGGCGACACTGTTCAATGACAGATTGTAACTAGGCAAAACCCGACCCTAATCTGTTGATGGCTGCTGTATAAAAAGGAGTTTTGGGGCGTGCAAGACCCCTGGACGCAACCCTAATGGGCTTCCACACGATACACGGGCCAGCAGCCCAAAAGGCGGTGGCGCAGCACCGGACAGATTCTGGACGCCCAATTGTTTCACTGATTCCCGTCAACTTAGAATGTATTTTGAGGTGGGGCTGGTTCCATTGGAAGCTTTATGAAATCACGGTTCCAACCATATATAGAACGTCCAAAAACGACTCCGTATGTGTCCGGGACGTCAATTTTGGTGAAGGCAGCTCCTGGAACCCGAGGTGGAGTCGAAGTCGAGTTGTACTTGGGCTCCTCCTTGGTGTGCACGTCCTATCTCCTCCTCCTTGACTCCTTGGACTCCTCCCAGCCCTTGCTGGTCCTCTCCATTGTTCCTAATCAATAAAACATGCATGGAAACAAGCGTAAGTTCTGAAAAACAATTGACAAGGTTAGAACGTACCTGGAGATCCAATTGTCGTGCACATGCTCTAGTGATCGGTCCTTGCATTGTATGCAAAGAAGAGATGTCCTCATCATCCTCCCCCTCTTGAATTGGAGTCGTCCTCGACTCAAGCTCATCTTCCTCACCCAAGTATGGCTTCAAATCTGAAATGTTAAATGTGGGACTAACCCCAAACTCGGGAGGCAACTCAAGTTTATATGCATTGTCATTTATCTTCTCAAGAACCTTAAAAGGTCCAGCAGCACGTGGAATGAGTTTGGACTTTCTCAAATCCGGGAACCTATCTTTTCTCAAATGAACCCACACCAAATCACCGAGTTCCAATTTTACCTCCTTCCTACCTTTACTAGCAGCAATGCGATACTTTTCATTCATTTTTTCAATTTGTAACTTAGTAGTTTCATGCAACTTAAGAATAAATTCAGAATGTTGTGTAGCATCTAAGTTCACAATTTCAGTAGTAGAAAACAGCAACTTTGTTCCCAATTTATACCATAAAGTTCTCCAAAAGTGACTCAAAAACTTAGCATCCCTATCAGAAACAATAGTATTGGGAACACCATGCAAACGCACAACCTCATTAAAGAACAAATCAGCAACATGTAAAGCATTATCGGTCTTGTGGCAGGGTATAAAATGAGCCATTTTAGAGAAACGATCAACAACCACAAAGACACTATCCATCCCCCTCTTTGTTCTAGGCAATTCTAAAACAAAGTCAATAGAAATATCCTCCCAAGATGCACTAGGAACCGGAAGAGGCATATAAAGACCATGTGGGTTAAGTCGAGACTTAGCTTTGTTGCATGTCGTGCAACGTAAAACATAGCGCTCCACATCATGCCTCATTCGTGGCCAAAAGAAGTGAGCAGCCAGCACATCCTCTGTATTTTTAACACCAAAATGTCCCATCAAACCACCTCCATGCGCTTCCTGCAACAACAAAAGACAAACGGAGCTAGCTGGAACACACAGCTTGTTAGCACGGTAGAGAAGGCCTTCACGCAGCAGGAATTTTTGCCACATTCTTCCCTCTCTACAACTTTCAAAGGCATCTTTGAAGTTCAAATCAGTAGCATATAACCTCTTTATGGTTTCCAAACCAAAGATTTTATAAGAAAGTTGGGATAGTATGGTATAACGTCTAGATAAAGCATCGGCAATCACATTGTCTTTCCCTTTCTTATATTTAATGATGTAAGGAAATGATTCTATGAACTCAATCCATTTAGCATGGCGTTTGTTCAGATTAGCTTGTCCTTTAAGATACTTCAAAGACTCATGATCTGAATGTATGACAAATTCTTTAGACCATAGATAATGTTGCCAAGTTTGCAAGACACACACTACAACATAAAGTTCTTTGTCATATGTAGAATAATTCAGCGAAGGCCCATGCAATTTTTCAATAAAGTGACAACAGGATTACCTCCTTGAATTAGCACTCCTCCAATGCCAAAGCCGCTCGCGTCACATTCAAGCTCGAAGGTCTTCTCAAAATCAGGAAGTTGCAGCAATGGTGCTTGTGTGAGCTTCGACTTGAGAACATCAAAAGCTTGTTCTTGTGTTGGTCCCCATCGAAACGGCACTCCATGCTTTGTCAACTCGTGGAGAGGTGCCGCAATGGTGCTGAAATCCCACACGAAACGCCGGTAGAAACCTGCGAGACCAAAAAAACTCCGAACCTGTGCGACCGTAGTCGGAAGTGGCCAGCTCGTGATGGCAACAATATTTGCCTCGTCCACCTCAATGCCCTGCGAAGTAACAACATACCCAATAAAAGACAGACAATCGGTGCAAAAGGTGCACTTCTCAAGTTTACCATATAAACGTGCATCGCGCAAGACATTAAAAACAGCACGCAAATGTTAAAGATGCTCATCATATGACTTGCTGTAAATAAGGATATCATCAAAGTAAACCACCACAAATTTACCAATGAAAGCACGTAAAACCTCGTTCATCAACCTCATGAAAGTGCTGGGCGCATTAGTTAAACCAAATAGCATGACTAACCATTCATATAGTCCGAATTTAGTTTTAAAATCAGTTTTCCATTCATCACCTAAAGCCATACGAATCTGATGATACCCACTACGCAAATCAATCTTGGAGAAAATAACAGAACCACTCAACTCATCAAGCATGTCATCCAATCTAGGAATAGGATAGCCATAACGAATGGTAATGTTATTGATTGCTCTACAATCAACACACATGCGCCAAGTGCCATCTTTTTTTGGAACCAAAAGAACAGGAACAGAACAAGGACTAAGGCTCTCACGAATGTACCCGCGGTCCAGAAGATCTTGGACTTGTCGCTGAATTTCCTTAGTCTCGCCGGGGTTGGTCCTGTAGGCAGCACGGTTTGGCAAGCTCGCCCCTGGAACCAAATCAATATTGTGCTCAATGCCTCGCACAGGTGGTAATCAAGGGGGTATCTCTGATGGAAAAACATCCATATATTCCTGCAAAAGGTTAGCAACAGCAGGTGGCAAGACAATGGATGTATCCTCAATGGAATATAAAGCATGTTTGCACACTAAAGCATAGCAAGTTCCATTAGAGGCATATAAATCATCAAGATCAGATTTAGTTGCAAGCAAAATAGGATTTTTAAACTTAATAGGTTGCTGAATTTCAGAATTGAAAACACCCTTTTGCTTAGCATTATTCTTTTTCTCCTGCTCAAATTGTACAATTTCAGTGGGACTCATAGGAAGCAACACAATTTTCTTGCCCTTATGCATGAGAGTATACTTATTAGATCGACCATGGTGAATAGCATCAGTATCAAACTCCCAAGGACGTCCCAACAAAAGAGAACAAGCATCCATAGGTACCACATCAAAATCAGCATAATCATGATAAGAACCAATGGAAAAATGTATCCTTGCTGTTTGTGTTACCTTAACCTTACCATTGTTGTTAAACCATTGAATGTGATAAGGGTGGGGATGCTCCCGTGTGGTCAAGCCAAGCTTCTTGACCACCTCAACATTCACCAAATTGTTTCAGCTACCACCATCAATGATGGTATGTACACGGCAGTCCTTGACGACGAGAAACATGTTGAAAAGGTTGTGACGTTGGCGGTTGTCGTCCTCTCAAACCGTGTCACTCAAAGCTCGCTGCACAATCAAAGTCCTATAGTTGTTTGTCGCAGATGTACCAAGAACCTCCTCAGCACCATCATCCGAACCTGAAATGTTAGTTGCAATAATATTTTCATCTTCAATATCAGAAGAACTAACATACCCACCATCAGAAGTGGCAATGATCGCCCGTTTGCTGGGGCAATCTCGTTGCATATGGCCAAGTCCCTGGCAGCGGTGGCACTTGATGTCGGAGCTGGAACTTGTCGAAGTGTTGGGTGCAGCCGCCTTTGCTGCAACACCTGGAGGCATCTGGGACTTGCTGTTATCTTGTCCCCGTGATGTAGAAGGTGCGATGCTGCTGCGTACAACACCCGTGGAGGGTGGTGTAGAAGCACGTACGCTCGAGGAGGGCGCTGCTTTGGATGGCACCGGAAATTGTCGTGGCGTGAAGGTGTTGTTCCGCCGCTGCTGTTGGCGACCCTGCACTTCTTTTTCTGCTAACATAGCAAGTTGAAATAAACGTTAAATAGAATGATATTCTTTGTAGTCAACTATGTCCTGGATCTCACGCCGCAAGCCCCCATAAAACCTAACAATTTGGTCTTCCTAATCCTCAGCTACCCCACAACGAAGCATACCTTTCTGCAACTCTTGGTAGTACTCTTGGACAGTCATGTCACCCTGATCAAAGCGTTGTAATTTCTTAAGAAGATCACGTCTATATGAAGGAGGAACAAACCTAGCGCACATCTCTTCTTTTAACGCAGCCCATGTCTGTGGTGCATTACGTGTATTGACAAGTTCATTCCACCAAATTATAGCAAAATCTTTAAACTCACTAGTGGCTTGTCTAACTCTATGTCGCTCAGGAACAAGATGAGAGCTAAATTTTTGTTCTACCGTCATCTCCCAATCCAAGTAAGTCTCAGCATCATAAGATCCATAAAATGTTGGAATAGAAAACTTAACCTTAGCATAAGGATCATTATCTTGTTCAAGAGCATGAGGACGAGGTCTACCTCCCATACCTTGACGATTTCGTCGAGGGCGACGGCGCTGCTGTGCATCAACCTCATCGTTATTGAAGTCATCCTCTGTGTCGTAGTGAGCATGTGCATCACCATCAAGGATGATAGAGGGTGTAGCTTGTTGGGGAAGACGAGTCTCCATCTCGTCCAACCGTGTGGCAGACCAGCAACACTTGTATGGAGCCTCTGAAAGGTGGCTGTTGTAGTGGTCTGGTAATTGTTGAAAGCTTCGGTCATTGCCCGCATCATGTCCTTTAGTTCCATATGGGACACGCACTCATCATCATCCGGAGGTGTAGAACCAGAGGTCTTATCCATAGGCTTCTTTCCTGTCATTGTTAGTACAAAAAGAAACAAAGACAAAAAGATCGTGAAGAACCCTATTACTACGCTCTGCGAAGTGGGTGGAAATCGATCAGTAAGATGTGTCTTACCCCGCTCTTACAAGTTTCTTACCAGCACTGCAGGTGGCCAACGGTGACCGGTGTTAAGCAAGCAGAGAGTGGGGGTGATTGCAAAAGTTACCTGTTCTGCTCGAGAGAAGGTGGAGCTTGGAAGTCTCAAATGCAGTATATGTTTGTGGCACACAAGTTAGTAACAGATCGCAATGCTGAATAAGTGTCCAAAGAATTTCACCTAGTTGCTGGCCTAAGAATGTATTAGAACAGTTGTGGCGACAAGCAAGGACAAGGATGAATGATGATGAACAACAAGGATAATATCAGCAAGTATCCAGCACTCACACAGAAATAGCACAACTAGAAAACCCCTTAGCCTCCTGTTTTTGTCTTGAAGCACTATTAGAAATCAAAATCTTTTTTTTTTCTCTTTATTTTTTTGATATTTTTTCTCAACTAGGGGCGCAAGAATAGAAACAGCACCAAGTATTAGCTCAAACCGATGAAAGATGAGATCGGCACAAATTCAGGAGCGATTGGAAAAACTGGTGCTGGAACTTCGGAGTTCAAAACGAGGGCCTTCTTTATTTTTTTAAATTTTTTTTGAAAACACCGTATGTGAAATTTTTCGAGACCTTTCCGGGAAAAAAATGCGCCTCAATCGGAGTTACGAGCGAAAAGTTATGCCCGTTTTAAGGAGGATACCAAACTGCAACAGAAACGAATCGGTGGATGGAATTTTTTTGTAGATTGTTTTTTTGTAGATGACAGCGGATGGAAGAAACAAAACTGAACCAAAACAAATCTAAACCAGCAACCAGACTCAACCTAGGACACAAACTCAGAACTACGGACTCCGAAACTAAATTGTGCAAAAGGTTTAGCGGGGGTTGTAGGTCAGGGAAACTAAAATTTTTTTGTGGCTTTTTGTGGACGATAGGACTGAAACAAAATAAATCTAAACGGCACACAAGTATACCTCACGGTGAACCTGGAAATATGATACCAATTGATATGAGGATGAGTCCCGATCTTCCGAGAGGTGGGGTAAACTTGATTGGGTGGAGATCTCGACGTTGATGATCCAAGGCTCCGAACGAACGAAACCCCGCAATCACTACACCACTGCTCCGTTGGTTATCACCCGTGTCACACGAATGACCACGCCATGAAGGCTTATCCCTGCAAGCGCAATCAAGAACACAAGCAAGAACAGAGAAGTTGCAATCAAAATTGAATTGATCACGAATTTGGGGTCTCACAACCGATGATCGGTGACACTGTTCAATGACAGATTGTAACTAGGCAAAACCCGACCCTAATGTGGTAATGGCTGCTGCATAAAAAGGAGTTTAGGGGCGTGCAAGACCCCTGGACGCAACCCTAATGGGCTTCCACACGATACACGGGCCAGCAGCCCAAAAGGCGGTGGCGCAGCACCGGACAGATTCTGGACGCCCACTTGTTTCGCTGATTCCCGTCTACTTAGAAGGAATTTTGAGGTGGGGCTGCTTCCATTGGAACCTTTATGAAATCAAGGTTCCAACCATATATAGAACATCCAAATCCGACTCCGTATGTGTCCGGGACATCAATTTTGGTAAAGGAAGCTCCTGGAACCCGAGGTGGAGTCGAAGTCGAGTTGTACTTGGGCTCCTCCTTGGTGTGCACGTCCTATCTCCTCCTCCTTGACTCCTTGGACTCCTCCCAGCCCTTGCTGGTCCTCTCCATTGTTCCTAATCAATAAAACATGCATGGAAACAAGCGTAAGTTCTGAAAAACAATTGACAAGGTTAGAACGTACCTGGAGATCCAATTGCCGTGCACGTGCTCTAGTGATCGGTCCATGCATTGCATGCAAAGGAGAGATGTCCTCATCAATCTCGTTGTTCAACCCTCTCATGAACAGGTATTGCTTTCTCTGGTCTGAGTTGACATCTTCGAGGGCATACCGGGACAGTTGTGTGAACTTGTTGGGATACTCATTCACGCTTCTCTGTCCTTGGCTGAGACCTTCAAACTCCTGTCTCTTGAGCATCATTACACCAGCAGGGATGTAATGAGAGCGGAAACTCTCCTTGAACTCAGTCAAAGTGACCGTCTCCAGGTCAACATGAATGTTGCATAGGGCATCCCACCAGTCAGCGGCAGCTCCCATAAGTTGGTGCGACGCAAAAAGAACCTTCTCTCGGTCATTGCACTGCACTATGGTAAGCTTCTTCTCCATGGATTTCAACCAGTCATCGGCCTCCATGGGGTCGTTAACTTGAGCAAAGGTGGGTGGTCGAGTCCTCATGAATTCACCCAGTCTATTATGAGCCGGCGGTGGTGGTGGCGGTGGTGCCGGAATGGGGTTGTTGTTGTTGGCCTGCAACTGACCCAAAGTTTGGATCATGGTTTGCATAAGTTGGTTCTGCATGGCCATCAACCATTCCAGGTGGTTCTCACCAGCTCCGGGGTTAACAGGAACTTCATCGTGGCCATCCTCTTGATTGTCACGGACGTTCCTTCGGCCAGCGTTTCCTCTCACCATCTGTGAGAGAGATCGAAATAGAATTGAAGGTTAGAAGGTTAGGTAGATCCCCTCAACTATATGCATCAAGGTGGGTTGGACTATATATATTAGCCCATATGGGGATGTGAACAAGTGCCGAAGCATCTCACACCTCTTTCTACTTATGTGTGGGAATGGACAACGTTTTGAGACGTCCCACAACTCACACTAAGCACACAATTCACAAACAATCATCACAAGGGCTCACACAACTCCTATTCAAGGCTTATTCAATTTGGGTCCTATATGACTTAGGGTGATGTCAAATCTGTGATACAACTATGGATTCTCATAGGCTTGTATCCTATGTCAAGGTAGTTACAATGCCAATCTATGCATCCTATGGTCAGCGTGGCTTAGCTACCAATCTGTGATCTATCTAAGTGTGTAACCTATCATCAACCCGTGGTTCTGGTACCAATCTATGATTGTATCTAGGTGTGTAATCTACCCTCATATGTGGCTTTTGATACCAATCTGTGTTTCCAATTTAGGGGTGTAACCCACTGTCAACCGTGGCTTTGATACCAATCTGTGACGCCCTCAATTCTGTGGAAAACCACGGAACCGAGAACTAATGCATATGTGTGCCCAGGATGTTCATCACACATACACATATGTTCCACAAACTGAATTCAGATTATATATTATCACGAATAACAGTTTATTACAATGTCTCATGAGTCTTGGACTCATGCTCACAGCGGAAGTCTTATTTCTATGCAGCGGAAGTCTTTATTCTAATGCGGAAGCAATTTAACTAATGCTGAAGCAATTCTAGGCAGCAATGGCTCCATCTCTACTCCATCCCCACAGGCAAGGTTGAGAACAGATTCACATGCCTAATGCTCCACTTTGTCTGCATAATAATCTTCTCCTGTTGCTAATGATGAAATAGTGCAAGTTTGAGTACAATGCTGTACTCAGCAAGTGCGGGAAAATATGATATGAAGCTCATAACAAGGTAGGTATAAAAAGGCTCATTGCAGAAAAGCAAAGTTATTTATCAAAAACATGATAAAACAGCGACTCATCTTTAAGTGAATGTAATCCCAACATGTATTAAAATACCAAGCATACCTCCATTATGTTCATTACCTTCCATGTCACAACCAATCATCAGTCAACCTCATTCTTGCTCATGAATACCTCCTCGTATTCGCTACCATCTCACAAATACCATCTCGTATTCGCTACCATTTCATCTCATAAAACAACTTCGTCTCCCACCGAGACTAACCTTGTTGCCATGACTCAACAGTCATGAAAACCATCTTATCACCAGGACTCAACAGTCCCAAAAACCAAACCATTCAAAACCATAACCAATAACCATCCCAACTAATCATGGAAGTTGGCCAGGCGCTCATGACCGTAAGCTCGGCTATCATTATAGTTTTAGACTCTAGAGAGTTTGCACCTCTTTACCCACAAGTTTGTGATTTTGTCACCCTTCGGCGACTGCAGAACCTCCATTATACCAGTACACAACCGTCAGTGTATGTCCAAGAAATCACAAAATAGCCTTTACAAAGGGGCTACTAGATGTATGGACACACTAAGGTTTCACCGGCAGGCTAGAATCTCCAATTCTCCCACCCACGGGCCCCCTCTTGTGCCATGCAGTTCCCAGGGCAGTCCTCACTCGACTCCCAATCCCCGCGCCTTCCACGGTCCATAACCATCTAGCAACTTACCTAATTAGTCAGCTAAGCCGCACCCATACTTGGCCTTGTGGTGGCACTGTTATCCTGGCATGTGCTCGCATGAACCAGTCCTTAGATCTACGGCAAGTAAAACCACCATCTCATGCTACCTCATTCACAAACCCAGTCTTGCCTAGATCTCCCTCCGATCCATGTTCATTAACAACATCAGTTTCTCATTATCATTACGAGTGCAGTTAACTAGACACATCTACCTCGCTTCCCAATCCCATAGACTCAGCGAAGCATAAAAGTTAAAAAAACCATACCCGACTCATAAACATCCCTGGCGACAAGGGTGGTTTAACCAAAGCTAGTAAACTCCTATAAAAGAGTTTCCCATCATGTTTGACTCATCACACACACTTTTTCGCAAAACAAAACAGTTTTCCCAAAACATAGGATCAATATGGTCAAGGGGCACTTGCCTTGTTCTTGCAGTTCCGGTTGCTCTTGGATCTCGAAACCTTGTTGTTGCAGCTCGTCGTAGACAGCTCCCTGAGCTTGTCCTGCTATACAGGATTACGCACATACAAGATCCACAGCAATCAATATCATGCACAAACTTTAAACTAGATGCGATGATGCATATGCATGCTATCCTATAATCAGTTTTATAAGATCGGTTTGTACGTGTTCTTGCATGGCTTGCATGGTTTTACGATGAACAGAGGTGTTCGGATCAAATGTGGACGTGGCGATGACCTTGTCTTTAGATCAACCCGATCAACGAGTGATCTGTCCACGAGAAAGCTTCTGTTCGAAAGGAATCGAAGAACAGACGCAAAGAAAACATGACGATGTCGTAAGGTGGTATTGGAGACCTACCTTACGTTCTTCTCGGTCTCGGGGTCCTTCTCTGATCAGACAGATCGTTGGGGCTCTCTTTCGGCGATCTTCCTCGCTGAACTCCGGCGATGGCTTACTCGGCGAGTTGGGGCTAGGGCTCTAAGTCGTCGGCTCAGGAGTTGGAAAAGAAGTCCGTGGTTTCGGACAAGGGTTCTAGGTTCTATTTATAATCGGGAGAAGAAGAGTCCTAATCTGATAGGACTTCGAATAAGAGTTCTATTCAGATTATCATTGAATCTTGACAACTTATCTTTAGTTGATTTGGTGCGGTAACATTGTGGAATTCAGGTCGGTTTCTCCTCCGTACCGGTATTTCTACGTGTACAGAATCCAAAAACCGCTCTAGAACTCGTTACCTCCGCGGTGATGAGCTCCGGAAGCTCCACGTGTCCATCGGGGGCCTTTTCTCCCCTTTCTGCAAAGACGAGCTCCGGTTGTGCCGCGTGTCAAGCGAGTGAGACCTCCCTTCTCTTTGGAGGTGAGCTCCGCGTGCGCCACGTATCCTGGCGGTCGGGACCTCCTCTCTATTCGGAGGTGGCTCTGTGCACGCCACATGTCAGTGTCGGACCTTTCCTCTATCCGGAGGTGGCTCCTGGTGTGCCACGTATCCATTCCGGACCTCCCTCTCTCCGGAGGTGAGCTACGTGAATGCCACGCGCCAAGTAGCGCCGGACATCCTTTTTTCCTTAGAGACGAGCTCCGAAGGTAGACACGTGTCCAACAGTGACGGACCTCCCGGAGATAAGCTCCGGTGGCGACACGTGTCCAATAGAACCAAACTTCTGGCGGGTGATCTCCGAGATCGACACGTATCCCGTGCGACGGGTTCTCTGATTTCCGCAGTGTCTAGCTCCGAAGGTGACATGTGTCCTGCGGAACTGCCTTTGCTTCTTCCGCAAAGGCTAGCTCCGGAGGCAACACGTATCCCACAGGGTCGGACCTCTCCCCCTTTGCGGAGATGAGCCCTGAGCCTGCCACGTAGCCAGTTTAGCGGCGGACCTCTTTCCCCTTCGCAGGGATGAGCTCCGAACACGCCACGTGGCCAGCGGGCCGCGGAAGTTGTCTTCGGCGCTCTCTGGGAACTGGATTCGGCTCTTATTGGCTATCTTTTTGATATTTTTCTCTGTTCCTACTTCTTTTAAAATGTTTTCTCTGCATGAATATATGCAGAAACCAAAAATGAGGGTGTCACACGCTGTCAGCCACTGTTTAAGCGTGGGAGGTGATTTTCTTTCGGAAAATAATTCAGGGATCATCCCAAACTTTAGAAATTCATAACTTTTGGTAGAAGTGTCCAAATTCAGTGAACCAATTTTTTTTGGATTCATCTCTTTGAGTAATATCCAGCAAATCAAGTTTCAGCTCATGAAACTTACTCTTTTCCCAGAATTAAATCCCGAAAGTTTAAACTGTTGGGAATTTTATCTGGAAAATTCTTCAATAAAAAATTCTGAAATTTGGCTGGGATGTTCACCTGAAAATACTTGAGTCACAGTAAAAATTTCAGATCCATCCAAGTTCATTTGGTCCCCCTTAGGGTGTGATTAATGAACTGCCCTGAGAAAATGGAAAAATGTACAGAAACAATTTTCAGATTTTTCTCAAATCTTGTTTAGGGCATTACTTCATCTAGGATTTTTCAAATGACATGAAACCAGTTCCATTAGAACCATCGTGAATTCTAGTTTCCAGAAAGTAATGGTTGGAGCCATGAAAATCCCTGGAAATCCTTAGGGGCCCTACTAATGACCAAATAGGCTTTTATTTGTACAGAGCTCAAATGAAACTTGGTCAAGACTCTGGTTAGGACCCTGCCAAGCCACCATAAAAATTTCAGAGCCAAAGGGGAGTGCTAGCTAGTGTTATGGTCTTTACATATTCAATTTAACACATTGCATTTAAACTGACATATAGTATATTGCTTATGTGTAGTCGCTGAAGGCGAGGAAGCTCCGGAGGTGCTTGACTTTCTCCTTCCGGACGAAGCCCTAACCTCTGACCAGCAGCAACAAGGCAAGCCCTGGTTTGCATTAACTAATTTTACAAAGTTTTGCTTTATGTATACTTAGCATGTGGTGTGTATGCGCATTAGGTGTAGGGTGGATGAAAACCCAAGTGCAGAACCAGATTTTTCCTACAAGAGTGAGGGTAGTGTCTAAGTCCTCGAGTAGTCAGGCTATGCTTAATTTTCATAGAACTTCGGTACAAGTAGGGTAGTTGGAATCTACTCGCGAGTATAGGTGTCGGGACACACGGGATTGGTTCGAGTGACGTGAGATCACTTTAGTAAGAAAAAGAGACTAGGCAGGAGCTAGGGCGCAAAAAGAGGAAGTCTTGTGGGCGCAGCCCTGTCCGTGTCTATTGAGGACCGATCCGTGTGCGGCCCCGCTGAACAATTATTGAACTTACCGAAGGCATATCAGATATATGGGCCCCGATAAACCGATGTAACCTAAACCTCCAGGCTTCGAGGTATAGCACACCGATTTATAGTTGTAGGTTGAGGGCAGCAAGGTGGAAATCTGCTAACAGGCATAGAGAGATGCTCCGTGTAGGGAACCTCCTGCTCTTTTCGGTGCGACCGGTTCGACGATTGGGCTGTTGGGTGAAAGGTTGTCCCGTACGACACGGGGTGAGCGTGCTGTGTGCAGCTCCACGTGTGGGCGTACGTGACGTACTCTTCGGGTATCCCTGCAGGTGTATATCGAGTCGATTCACTGTTCCTCATGGTGATGAGTACTGTTTGTTCACTGAGTCATGACGTAGGTTAATATATGAAATGTATGATTCATTATTGCTGTGATGATTAACTTGTATTGTTACATGTGTGCCACCAAATATTGCTCACTAAATTTCAGATTTCATGAACTGTTAACTTGTGGCTAAAAGATGAATTAAGGATGAACTTGTAGGCGTGTCTTTTACTGCAACGGGCCATCCTATAATTGTTATGACCAGCATATAGAGTTTCATGTGTAGGTGAGTCGGTTAAGTCTTGTTGAGCCATCTTGCTCATGGTTGCTGCTTTAAGTGTTTTTCAGGTGAGAAGTGTCCCATGGACCCGGGGTACGAGTCCACCGGCGAGGGCTACCCTCCGTTGGGGACCATGGCTGAGTGGGAGCCGTACACGCCACGCTGAGCTGAGGAGTGTAGCTAGTGTGGGTTACCCATAAGGCTGGGCAACAACTTTTTGCTAGATAGATGAGCGTGAGTTGTATAAACTTAGCTTCTGCTGTTGTAACTTCCATAGTCAGTTTGTAACTGAAGTTTTGTTTTGTACATATTCAGTTTCTTTTCTATGTAAAACAATGTTGTCCTTATGATGTGTGCTGTCGGATGTCGCATCGTGCGGCACCACCCTCTGAGATATGGCAGAGCGGATTCCGGTCTGCCGCAGGTATGATTACTCCACAGCACCTTGTAAAACTTTATCGTCTGGTTCCGGGTGATCCGGGTCTTCTCGTCCATAATCTGAACCAGTTGCTCGGTGTAGGTAAGATCCGGTTTCAATTCATCAATTTCTATGGTGCGGACTGCAGCGGTGAATTTGAGGCATTTCCGCAGCTGTGACACATGAAACACGTCATGAACACCCGCAAGACTTTCCGGTAGTTCAAGCTGGTAGGCTACGGGTCCGCACTTCTCCGTGATAGCAAATGGACATATAAAGCGGGGAGTTTGTTTGCCCTTTACACCAAACTGGTGAATTCCCTTCATTGGAGATACACGAAGATAAAACGCTCTCCGACGTCAAATTGCAACGGCCTATGCCTTTGATCAGCGTAGCTTTTCTGTCGGGATTGTGCAGCCTTCAAATTCTCTTGTAGCAACCGAACTCGGTCTTCGGCTTCATTCACAAGATCAACCCCGAACAGTACTCTTTCGCCGGACTCACACCAATTCAGGGTGTGCAACAATTCCGGTCGTAGAGAGCCTCATATGGTGCCTTTTTATACTCGCTTGATACCCGTTGTTGTATGAAAACTCCGCCAATGGTAAGTGATCAACCCAATTCTTATTGTGGTGGATGCCACACACTCTCAACATGTCTTCAAGCACTTGGTTCACCCTCTCAGTTTGTCCATCGGTTTGAGGGTGATATGCGGAGCTTCTAATCAGCTTGGTGCCCAACGAGGCGTGCAGCTGCTCCCAAAACCGAGCAACAAACAACGCACCCCGATCGGAAATTATAGTCTTCGGGACACCATGTGAGCATATAATTCTTGAGATATATAACTCCGCATATTGCTTGGCTCGATAATGAGTGTTCACAGGTATGAAATGAGCTGATTTCGTCAACCGGTTGACGATCACTTATATCGAGTCATGCTTCCAGGATGTGAGCGGTAATCCAACGATGAAATCAATACTCACATCCTCCCATTTCCATGCCGGTATCTTCAGTGGTTTTAGCGGTCCGGCTTTTTGCATATGATCAGCCGTGACCCGTCTATACGTATCACACTCAGATACGTACTTGGCAATTTCCTGCTTCATCCGCGTCCACCAAAATTTCTGTTTTGAATCTTGGTACATCTTGTTGCTGCTGGGATGAATGGAAAACTTTGACAGGTGGGCTTCATCCAATATCTTCTTCCGGAGTTTCATATTACGCGGTACAACTATATGGTCATTAAACCATAGCGTACAGTTCTCATCCTTCCGGAAACACTTCATCACTCCGTTGTCTAGTCTTCTCCGTATGTGAGACATACCTATGTCTCTCGTTTGAGCCTCAACAATCTCCTCACGAATTGTTGGAATAAGAGCAAGATTAAAAAGTGCTCCATACAAAATGACATGGAGACTCAGTTCTTCATCTTCCAACTCAGCAACCGCCAAGTCGTGAACGTGGGCTTTCCGACTAAGCACGTCGGAAACCACATTCGCTTTTCCCGGATGGTAGTGGATCTCGATTTCATAATCGTTTATGAGCTCCAACAATCTTTGTTGTCTAATATTCAGCTCCTTCTGCGTGAAGATATACTTCAAGCTTTTGTAGTCGGTGTAGAGGTGGACAAGATTGCCAAGTAAATAATGCCTCCACATTTTTAACGCCAACACCACAGCAGCAAGCTCGAAATTGTGAGTTTGATAATGCTGCTCGTGGTTTCGCAGTTGACGAGACCCATATGCGATCTCACGCCCTACTTGCATAAGAACACAGCCGAAACTGATGCCAGATGTGAAGGCCTCAGTTTTTGACACATTCAAAGTGTTCATCACCACACCCACACACCTCATTTGAAGATAGTTGATAAACACATTTGAAGAGCAAGTAACCATTATCAACATGCTCATTAGAGAATAAACTCACAAAATGCAAAAGTAGTATTTCCCACATGCATCATCTAGGGGCTGGATATATGAAAACTCCTACACCTTGCTAAGGATGGCCATGCCAAGTTTCACCCAAATTCAAAACCTTTTTTGAGGTCATTTTGGCTATAGCTAGAAAGAGGGTAGTTTGAACTCAAATTCAAATTCAAACTGTTTTTATCCCATTAATTCAAAAGTGGGAGACATATTCTTACTCAGCACAGTTTTGTGAGCTCACACACCAATTTTCACTCCATTTGGAGTTGAGCTTGACATGAGCTAAGTGGAGCAAATTCAAACTTTATTTGAATTTCAAACTGAACATGTGCTGAAATCTATTCAAACCAAACCCAATTTGAATTCTAACCAATTCAAATGGCTAAAGGGTAGATAATTCAAATCACCATGGGCTTTGTGGGAACTACTGTTTACAACAGTAAATTGGAGTTAAGTTCAGGGGTTAAAATTGAGAGTGGGACCCACATGTCATAGAGATAAGAGGTGTGACTTGCACACAAAGTCACAGCCTCGGTGGGAAATTCCACCGAGCAGCTGCCGGGTGTGCCACCGAGAAGAAGCCGGCGCCACCAGCTGCTTCCTACCTCGCGCGCTGGCGCCCAGGGCGGCCTTCTCGTGCCCCCACATGACCCTCACCGCCTCAGTCGATCGAAGACCGGATGCCTTCTTATCCTCGCGGGCGACATCGAGCAGCGCCATTCTTTTTCCCCCGAGCTCTCGGTCAATCGGGAAAACAGAGAAAACAATCGCACCCTCGCCTCCCCGAGCTGCTAGGCAGCGCCCTGAGCTCGAGCACCACTCTCCCGACGCCTAGACCACCTAGTTTCAGCCTCTGTTCCCATGATCAACGACGACTGCCGTGACTTAGTTCAAAAATGGCGATCGGTCTCACGTGGGCAGCGCACCACAGCCACTTTCACGGCCGAGCAAGGGCGGCAAAAGGAGCGCATGGACTCCATGCTGCTTCCACCTGAAGCTCAAGCCACGTCGTGAGCTCTCGCCGGCGAATTCCGAGATTTTGCTCCGGCGGCCTCAACCCGAGCTTCCGGTACAATTCCTTAAAATTCTCCTTCTCTACTCCTCCTTAAGTCATCAAACTTTGCACGTGTATGTTGGATTAGCCGGCGATCAATTCTTCTTTAGCATCCATCGCATGAAAACGCCTCGGAGAGGCGGAATTCAAGCTCTACTAGGGGTGTTCGCCGCGGACCCATTCGGTCGCACGGTGAAACCGTATTTGCGGCCACTCCCGAGCTACTCTAAGGTTGTGCCGAGCTTCCTAGAGCTGCGCTGGTGGTGTAGATCCAATTGGTGCAAGTGTTGGCGGGCTGGAGACCTCGGGCGACAGCGTCGAACCACAGCAGTAGCCGCCGCACGTCGCCGAGCTGGTTCCGGCCACCGGCAGCCCAAGCAGAGCCCACCATCGTGTTCCTCGGTGCCTTAAACCCTCTGGCGGCGAGTCTCTAGCTGGGCGGGCACGAGAAAGAGGGCGGGAGGAAGAAGAAGACGCGGGGCCCGTCTGTCAGCGGCTCATATTTTAAATCGGGATTGGGCTGTGGCTCGGATCCGGTGTGCTGGCGCGCAAAAGACTCCGTAGATCCCGGTGTGCCGATGCCTCAGCACACAACACGTGTCCCCGTGGCCCACCAGCAGATTTAAACTTTTCCCGATTTTCAGTTTTAGTTCAAACTTCAAATCCTCATAACTTTGGCTAAGAAACTCCAAATCGAGTGAACCAAAGTTTGTTGGATTCAGCTCTCTGAGTAAATTCCAGTAAATCAAGTTTAACTTCATGAGAATCCTTATTTCTCCAGAATTTATTCCTCAAAGTTTAAACTGTTTGGAATTTTAATTGGAGAATCCCTTGGAGGAAAATTCTGAAATTTTGCTGGGATGTTCAACAACATATCCCTGAACTACCATAAAAATTTCAGATCCATTTGAGCTAATTTGGTCCACCTAATGGTGTGATTAATAAAACTGTTCCGGTGAAAATTGAAAATGTTCAGAAACAATTTCAGGATTTTCTCTGAAATTGTTTAGCTCATATCTTTAGCTAGGAACCTTCAAATTAAGTGAGACCAACTCCATTAGAACCCTCTGAAAATCTAGTTTTCAGAAAGTCATGGCTTGCTCCATGAAAATCCCTAGAACACCATAAGATCTCCAACTTAGGTCAAGTACACAATTATTTGTGGAGAGCTCAAATGAGCTTTGCTGCAACTAAAACTTGGCCAAGTCTCTGTTTCGGTTGTATCCAAACCACAGTAAAAATTTCAGAGTCATTGAGTCTGTCTAGTGGGACTTATAGCTTTCACAAGTTTAAAATTCAATTCAAATGCATTTAAATTAATACATATACTTGTATATCTCGTGTAGTCGCTAATGTCGAGGAGGAACCCGAAGTCCTAGACTTCGTTACTCCAGAAGAGCAGCTAGCCTATGACCAAGAGCAGCAAGGCAAGCTCCGGTTTGCATTAACCTTTTTACAAATTTTTATTGTTTTGAGCACTTACTTGAGTATGATGATTCCTGGCATTAGAGTCTTGTTTGGAAACCCAATTGCATAGCCAAGAAAAACCATGGGTTGGGATTATGATTGAAAAACCCGTTAGCCACTGCAATGCTAAGATAGTGTAGGATTCGGTACAAGTCGAGTAGTTGGAACTACTCGCGAGCATAGGCTAGGGGCACTCGACTCGGGTAGAGATAGCACATGAAACACATGGCAAGAAAAATGAGACCGAGCGGAGAGTAAGGGCAGCAGGACTTTGGGGCCTGTGTGCTATAGATCCGCTTGTGTCGATTGAGGACCAAGCCGTGTGCGGGCCTGTTGAACAAGCTAAAACAGTACCGAAGACCTACCGGCTATATGGGAACCGGGAAACCGATGTAACTCGGGTAGCTGGATGTTGAGGCATAGCTGGTCGTTCAGATAGTAGGTTGAGAGCTCGAGGTGTAAATCGGCTGGCGGCACTGAGATGCGCGTGCAGAGACCTCTTGCTCGGGACAATTGGACCGGTTCAACATTTGGCTAACGGGTGAAAGGTGGTTGCGTACGGCGTCCGTGATGGTTGCTGTAGGCAACATCGAGTACGGGCGTACGTGATGGGTTGTTCGGGTAACCTTGCAGGTTTAAATCGATTATAATCGCCGTCCCTCGCGGTCAGTGAGTACCACTTGTTCACTGTACCGTGACGTAGAAAGAACAGGCTAGTTACATGTTAAAATGTTGCTGATTGAAAGATGGACTTTGATTATTAATGATTTGTTGTAGTTTAGAGCTAACTAAAGTTCTTTTCAACTTTGGGCAAAGTACATGAGAGAAATGCGTTTCTTGTTTGACTGCGGCTCTCTCATGTGCCTTAGCATAAGGTTCTCCACAACCTGCTGCTAAAACTTGAAAGTAAGGTTCCACTAATTAGGCGAGTCCTTTGCAACTGGTTTTTATCTCATGTACCCATCACCCCTCATGTAGAAGTTCCATGCTTAGGAGAGACAGGTCAGTCTTGCTGAGCCTTCATGCTCACTGCTTGTGTTTGGAGCTTTTGCAGGGTTCTATGAGGAAGGGGCTCCCGAAGAGGAGGCGGAACCCCAGGAGGGGAATCCCGTCGAGTGGGTGTCGTGCACGCCGCCGTGTTAGTATGTGTGCGTGCTAGCAAGGACACGTTTACGGGCTGAACGTGAACTTGATGCGTAGTCTACGCCCGTGAGTGTAGACTGGACCTATTTTGATGTAAAAATGTTCATAAACCACTTTATGTAATAAAAGTTTTGCTTCCGCTTTGTACCTTTGATGTGTGTTATTCGGTGCTGTGCAACGCAGCACCCCTCAGCGTGATCCTGGCTCGACAATACCATGGGGTCGTGTCACCATATGTATCACAATATACATCAAATGGCATCATCGTGTCCGGCTGAGCAAGAACTGGAGCTGTTGTGAGATGGTTCATTAGTGTTTTGAATGCGGCTTCACATGCTGCATTCCACACGTATTTAGTGCCCTTCTTCAGCAGTTCCGTCATTGGTTTAGCAATTTTTGAAGCTCGGAATGAACCTCCGATAATACCCTGGTAAACCTAGGAAACTTCGGACCTCGTGGACAGATTTGGGAGATTCCCATTTCAGCACTTGTTCAATTTTGCTAGGGTCCATGGCAATGCCCTCTGCTGAAATAATATGGCCTAGAAAAGGCACTTGATCAATCCAGAACTTACATTTGCTGAACTTGGCATATAATTTGTGCTCCCTCAACCGTTGTAGCACGATACACGAATGTTCAGCGTGCTCTTCTTCGGATTTGGAGTAAACCAAAATGTCATCGATGAATACCACGACGAACATGTCTAACTCCGGCATGAACACCAAATTCATCAAATACATAAAGTGTTCCGGAGCATTGGTTAACCCAAATGACATAATGAGGTACTCATAGAGTCTATATCTCATCGAGAAAGCTGTCTTCGGTATGTCCTCTGGTTGAATCTTGATTTGATGATATCCCGACCAAGGATCCATCTTCGAGAATACCTTTGCACCAAATAGTTGATCAGGATACTTGTTCTTTATAGTGACAGCATTTAACGGATGATAATCAACACATAATCTTAGTGTTTTGTCCTTCTTCTTAACGAACAGCGCAGAGCAACCCCAAGGTGATGAGCTTGGTCATATGAAACCCTTGCTATGAGTTCATTCAGTTGCTCCTTCAACTCGGCTAGCTCGTTAGCTGCCATCTTGTAAGGCCTTTGTGAGATATGTGTTATTCCCGGTGCCAGTTTAATCACGAACTCGATGTCCCGTTCGGACGGCATGCCCGGTAAATCATCAGGGTAATCACGTACCACCGGAATATCATCACATTTAATCGCTTCCGTGTGGTAGGCCTCTGCCATTTCTTGATCTTCGCTTACTAAAAACAGTGTGTGCTGTCTGTGAATCGGTGAGTCAATCTGCACAGTCCGGTTACAGATATTGAGAATGGCACGGTGATGGTTTAACCAAGACATCCCCAGTATTACATCTATCTTCTGCCCATCCAACATAATCGGCGATGTTGGGTATATTTTTCCTCCCAAATATAAAGCTGCTCAGGACACAACCTTATTGTCAGAGATACTTCATCCTGGTGAACGTATAAGATAACTCATCGTGGGAGTATTGGTGGATAATTGGTGCTGATCCACGCATGATTTGATGATAAAATTGTGGGTAGCACAGGAATCAAAAAGTATGAGCACGGGTATGTCTTTGATAGTCAACATGCCCGCTAACACCGGCGCTCCCTCCGGGACATCCTCAATAGCAAGATGTTGCACACTCACTGATTGCAATGCTGTTATGTCTAGTTGAGCACGTGGCGGCATATCACCTGATGATGATGGGCGTCCGCTGTTCAACAACTTCTCCTGACATTCTTGAGTAAAATACCCAAAACGGTGGCAATGAGAAGAAGGATATTTCCCCTGTTCCTCGCTGACTTGTGGTTGAGAAGTTGATGTACTTGGCTGCAGCAATGAGGCACCAGAGATCATTCGTTGCTGCGGCTGTGGTGATGCTTCAAGACATGATTCTTGAACAGGTAAACTTGGATATGTTGATCTTACTGGTGGCTGCCATATTTCATCGGATTGTGTGCGATACACCAAATGGTATTTACGAGGAACAACGGTTGTGTCTTCTTGCATATCACTCCGGTCCCTCTTCTCTGCTTGATACTCCAGTGTCGTCTGTTCTTGCAGCATGGCAGCACTGACCAACTCGGTGCAATTGCCTTGATTGAACAAAGCCAACCTATCCTTTAATATGGACTCAGGCCATGGAAAAAGTAATCACACCTTGCAGCTTCGTTCGACACATAGTCAGGAGCATATTGTGCCAAATGGTTAAACCATTTGACATCATCGAGGACATTCATGTCCCCCTGCTTCAACTTCCTGAATTCCTGCCGATGGGTCTTGATAAAACCCATAGGAATGTGACGAGCATGGAATGTTTCACGAAATTCCGTCCATTCCACTTGATGGCCTTCCGGAATAGTAGTGAGATATTCGAACCACCAATTTCCGGCGGCTCCATGGAGTTGTTGAGCTGCAAATAATGTCTTCCTATAGTTATCGCACTAGAACACTCCTAACCTGGACTCCATAACCCGAAGCCACTGATCAGCTTCCACTGGTTCAGTAGCTTCCGTGGAAATTGGCGGTTGAGTCGCCAAGAAGTTAAAATAGGCGTTCTGGGGTGGAACGACCTGTTGTGCTCGATGAAGCATGCCTTGCTGTACCAAGTCTTGGAGCAATCAGGTGTTATTTTTATTCGACTCGACCATCTGAGCCATGACATCCGCCCATACCGTTGATGGCGGTGGCCGCGGTGGAGTCGAATCATCCCCGTCTCGGCGAGGATCTTCAGCCCTACTCGAAGAACGAGTACGCACCATACTGCAAAAAGATAATTTTGAGGGGAGTCAAAACTTGATCTCAGCAGTATGTGAAAGTATGTAGAACATGAACATGCTAAAACTTTATGAAAGCATAAAAAAAATTCATGTTTACACATCTTCCTAAAGCAACATAATCAGTCCCCTATTCTGTACAGAACAGACCTTTCTGCACGTAACTCAGATTTTGATCCGGTTACCAACATTTTCATAACTCAAGTTGCATACCAAAGTTAAATATAAATTCAATATATTTCCAATGAGTATTTATATGAATCTGGTTCATCTCTGGATCAAAAGTTATGATTGCTCGAAATCACAGAATTTTTGGAAAAAAAATTGCCAGCATTTCCTCTGAATGTGGCTGTTTTTATCACAGTTGTACATAAAAATACAAAACAATTCTGAACAGAACCTGAACTACAAAATCGTTTCAAATTTCACAACCTTCCAACGGTGTATC
This sequence comes from Neostapfia colusana, assembly GCA_030760725.1. NCBI lineage: Eukaryota > Viridiplantae > Streptophyta > Magnoliopsida > Poales > Poaceae > Neostapfia > Neostapfia colusana. The sequence goes on from JASWHV010000011.1 coordinate 29,377,062, forward strand.
ATATGACCCTTAGGATTTTTTTACAGAAAGTTATGGCTAATTTACAGAAACATCCAGAGAGGTTTGCATCAGCCCTGTTTCTGGACAGTTTGCATTAAACTGGACATTCAACCAACTTGGCGTGTGATTTTGCTCTGAAGTCTACATAGAAGTTGTAGAGCACTTAAAAATATTTCCAGAAAAGTATCATACACCTCCATTTGGTAAATCTACTCATAGTTATGCTTTGTCAAATCCAGCAAAAATTTCTGCCAGAACAGATCACTCTGTTTTTAGATCAAATGAAGCCTAGCAATTCTCTCCTTTGAAGCTTAGTTCAAATGAAGAGCTCAGTACTAATATGTATTTTTCCAACTTCCATTTTTAGTTGAAAGTTAGTCATGAATCATTTCTTCATAAGAAAGAAGTTATCAAGTTTAGTACAGTGTCGATGCACCGTAAGACATATGACGGTACTACGTTGCTTCACAAAAGAAAATCCTAACCGGATTACACCGGCATATACATATCCGTAGGTGGCACTAAGACGGTCACTCGCAAACATGTTCTACTCGGACTACGGTTTTCGTGGTTAGTACCTGCATAAATCGCACACAATCATCAGGTTCGGCTGCACAACGAACACGGACCCAATACAGTTTCGTACACCTGCTGTCATCACTCGCACAGGTGTTCTCAAGCCAAACACGCCTTGAGCTACGTGTTCACGTCACTAACCACGTGACAAGGTCTCCCATACTTGCCCGTAGCACGCCAGGGAAGGGCGTTGCTCAAATACCCCAAACGACGTGAAGAGTGGTAAAGGATACCCAAGCTGGCCGGGTTACCTGCCACCCGTGGGGCTCCACCATTCTGCTTGTGCGCACTGGTGGACAGCACTTACATGCACCCCCAAGACATGGAAAGTCCTGAGATGCATGATTTTCCGACATAAAAAATAAGTTAGGTTGCCACCTTCATAATATGCTAATATAGTAGTCCTTATGTGGGTCTAGTACCGTTTTCTCACGATATCCTAAGTTTTTATCGTAATATGATCCTCAATCCGTGCGCTATTCCCAACACGGCTCTGATACCACGCTGTGAGGGCATGCCCGTTCCCAGATCACGGGTCCGTGCATGCTCGCCCAGGAATCACATTGGGTGGTGCCGTGCGATACGGCACCCAACAGCACACCTGTAAAGGACAAACATATTACATAAATCATTTGCGGAAGAGTACAAAGAGTTAATTTACAAATACTTATCTAAACTACAGCGGAGGACTACAACTCTCATGAATCATTTCTAGCTTAGCATCAAAGAAACTGTCCAACCCACGGATGTTTCTTACTAGCAACAAATAACAACAGCAGCGGCGAGGTTGCTCCTGAGTATCCACTCGGAGGGTTCCGAGTCCCATCAGACAACCATACTCATATCATTAGAGTCAATACCTGCAAAACAACTAGTATAGTATCCGTGAGCATAAATCTCTGCAAGATTTAACTGTCAAACCTAGTCATGAAACTCTACATGAAGGTAAAGACATAGCATGGGATAGCAATAGGCATAATGAACTCGCCTAAATGTGAATCCTTACTTTCAGGTATTATTAGCAGCAAATTAAGAGTAAACTTCGGCATGCCACATCAGGAGTCCACAATCAAACAAGAAATGCTTTCCCCCAATGTAAATTGCTCACTGTGTAAACGAATCGAGTTTGCTCTAGCTATTCATAAAAGATAACAGCACAAAGCTAGTATGAACTTCAATCTACAATGATTAGTTCTTATCTCAATTGCATTTTCTTACTATGTCACGACTGTGAGAACAAGTATGCTCACAACCGCGAGCGACGGTGATTCGAATAAAAAACAATCGAACTACACGACACGTTCACCCGTACTCAAAGTTGCCTACAACAACCATCACTGACGTCGTACGTGGCAGCCTTTCCCCCGTTTCACCTACGTCAAATCGATCCGATCGTCCCATACAGTACCCACCCTCATGGTGCACCTACCAACATGAGATATGATGAGAGCGTTACCCACATACTGCGAACCGGCCTACCGCCTGTGGCGACCGGAAAAGTCCCAACGTAAGCTTCCCGAGGTACATTGGTTTATTGGGTCCCATATAGCCAGCATCTCACCAATCGACTTCTACCGAACCCTACTTAAGCATGGCAATTCTACCCGATGAAAAGACATCTACCCAGTACTCCATAGGTTTCTCTGGTCATGCAAGAGGAGTATCAAAACATCTAGACCTAATGAACAATTCATATCCTAACCAAAAGAGTGAATACAAAGTAAAACTTAACAGCTGTTAAATGCAAACCGGAGCTTGCCTGTTTTGCAGGGGAGTAGTATATAATAGCAGTTAGTGATCTTCTATCCCTTGATCCCTCTGAATTTGCTCAACTGATCCACACGTCAAGGGATGACTCCGTCGAAGTCCTTCGTCGTGAGCACTATCAACATGAATATGCATAAGTTGTTATAATGCAATTTAGAGAATTTAAAGACTTGAATTTCTTAAGAACAGAGGCTGTGTGGAAATGCCAAGAATGATTTTGTTGCCTCTGTTGTGCAAGGAAATTAAGAAAACTAAATCTGCCTTAGAGGTTTAGTTATACACTAAGTTTCCTAATGAACATATAAGATGATATGCAATGATTTGGACATAACTAAAGATCCTGATCTCCAATGACTTCGAAATTTTTACAGGAAGTCATACACTACACAGTGACTTAGATTGCAAAATTGTAGCTAATGTGGATAGAAATTGTGTCTCCCATAATTCCCTATGTTTTTCTCACATACATAAGCATGGAGAACAAGGACAGGGAGATCTAAGGATCAACTTGAGTAGTTCCTCCAGAATTATTCTTTAAGCATTTGTACTAAAAAGAACTAATTCTGGAGTAATGTGCATTTTCATGCCAATCAAGTGAACTACAATTTCATGTATAGAGCATGCCTGAATTTTCTCATGATTTTTGGAGCTATGAATTGCCTAGAATGGATTTTCCAAGTTAGAACCTTTTCTGAAAAAGTTTCTGGACAACTTTGAACACAGCAGTTTGTATTTAGCAAATTCCTACTCAAATCATCTTCAAATGAGCTGAAAATTTGCTAGAAGGTCAATAATATCCTATAGAATATTCTGGAAAATGTGATGGTTTTTGGATGAACCAAACTCCCTCAATAATTCTTTTTCAGAAAACCTTCAAAGAATTTTCCAGAATTTATTATTGACTTTTATACAAATTGGGGTTCATATTTGGATAGATCTTTGCAAACTGAATCCAACCCAATATGAATCACTCAATTTGGAGATTCCTGCACAAAGATATTATTTTACAAAGTTGTGGCTAATTCTGGAATTGTTTTGCTATTGGAAATCGACTTAGGCCCACATTTTTAAACTACAGCCACGTAGATTCAAGCCACACCAGGTTACGCGGTTTCCATGCGCGCAGCCACAGTTGATCCCAAGCCACAGCTGATCAAAATTTTAAAATCCGGATGCTGACAGCTGGGCTAGGCGCTTTCTTCCTCTTCCCGCTCACTCTCTCTCTCGCGCGCGCCGCTAGCTCGCCGGACTGAGATCGGTGCTCACCGGCCCCACGTTTCCGGCCGCCTCTCGGCCGGAGGATCACTGCCGGGGGTTTTGGAGGTTGGGGAACTCATTGGTGAGGGTTACTTGAGCTGCTAAGGATCGGAAACCAGTCGGCGGCGTGCGGCGGCTTCGGTAGGCCTTCGACGCCGTGGGCCATCCAACCTAGCCTGCCAAAGCCTCGGTCAAAAGGCTCTACAGCACCAGTGGGTGCTCGTGAAGCTCGGCCTGGCCTCCAAATTGCTCAGGAATGGCTGCTAATGAGGTTTCGTCGTGCGCCCGTGGTCTGCCACCATGGAGACGCCCCGGAAACCTCGAAATACTTGGCCTACGTGCAGTTTCAAGCTAGGTTTGCGAAGAGCAAATTATGGCTGGCTAGCCTAGCCCTTATTTGGAAGAGTTGGTGATCTAAGAATGCGAATTGAGAAGAAATTTGAAGATTTCGTACCGGACGGTCCGTGGTGGTGCACCGGAAGAAGAACGGCAAATTTGGGCGCTAGGGTTCACGGCTTGATCCATGTTTCGGGGGAGGGCAGCACTGAGGTCGGACTCTCTTGTGGCATTGCTTTCTGGGTCATGAAAGTTCCCCAGTTAGGCTGTCCACGTGCGCCTGATCGCCGGTGGTGTTAGGTCGCCTCAGAGAAACGGCGTTCTCGGGTGAGGGAAGCTGAAGCTTGCCAGTTTTCGCGCTGAGGAGGGGAAGGACGAGCATGCCGTGCCGTTTTGCAGCTCGGGGAGGTGTGGCATGATCAGTTTCACGGTTTCCCTGTAGAAACCGAGGCTGCGGCGGTGCACACTGTTCCTTTCATGTGCGAGGAGGAAATGAAACGGGAGTAACTCGGTTTGGTGAGGAAGAAGATCACGCCGAGCTGTAAGGCAGCACACAAGCTGGTCTCCAGCGCGGGTAATTCAGCGAGGAGGTGGCGCGGCGGTAGCTCGGTGGCGCTCGGATGAAGCTCCTCGTTGGAGTGGAAAACAGAGACCTGAGAGTTCATTTGCAAGTCAATATTGCTCAATGACATGTGGGGTCCACCCATTCTCCTCCCCAAAATATCTTCTCATGTTAATCTCTCAAATTCAAAAGTTCTGAAATTGAAAACTGGGCTAGCATTTTAATTCTCTGAATTAAATTTGAATTTGGCTTGCAAATTTGAATTCAGTTTGAATTTGAAAAGGGTCCTATTAAATTCCTTTTTAGCCCACCCTAAAGTTAGAAGGTTGGCATCCAAAATTTCCTCAAAGTCAAAAATAGGAGGCCACATGTGTATTCAAAAGTTTGACAACAATTTGAAGCGACCTTTGAATTTGAAAATCTGATTTTTAATCTCCTTCATGCAAAGGAGTATCTCATCCATGGTATTTAAGGACACCTTGGTGCCACACATTCAAATGAACATGGGAGCCCTTTTTGATGAACATCCATGTACAACTTTGCATGTAGACAAGTTTTTGTAAGTCCCATTTTCATGAATTGGAAACACATAGACATTCAAGCTTCGGTTTAGTTCATATACATTTCTGGGACTTTACATGGTCTCTGCTGCCAGGAATGCCTGTACCAGGATATGCTAGATTGCTTGCCTGGGGAACATGCGAAATTTAAATGTGCGATAGGACAGCACACCTTCCTCTTTATTCCTTTTATCTGCCCGCTGCTTGTCGGCGCGGCGTCCAGGTGACTGGCCCCGGGACACGCGTCGTCACCAGAGGTTTCTTGTGGAGTAGCGAGGGGTCCGGAGTCATTTGGCACGTGGCAATGCCGGAGCTCTCCCTGGTAGGAGGGGAGGTCCGGAGCTGTCATGCACGTGGCCGCACCGGAGCCCTCCTTGGCAGGAAGGGACGCCTGGAGTTGTTGCCTACGTGGCAGCACCAGAGCCCTCCCATGCTGGAGGTCGGGCCCAGAGCCGTAGGACACGTGGCACCTCCGGAGATCTCTTTGGTGAAAGACGTGGCTCGGAGGTTCCGGACACGTGGCAGTGCCGGAGTCCTCCCTGGAGGGAGGTCTGGTCCGGCTCCATTGGACACGTGGCGACTTTGGAGCCATCCTCGGCCGGTAGTGAGACTCATGGCCTTTAGACACGTGGCAGCCTCAGAGCCCTCCTTAGCAGGTGGTCGGACCCGAGGCCTAGGGCACGTGCCTTCTCATGAGTGCTCCCTAGATGGCGGTTGGGCCCAACCTGCAGGCTGGGTCCCTGTCTTCTGCATACGTGCTGACGTATGTCTTCTTTTACTCTTACACGCAGGGGTACCCGGTCTTGAGGGTACTGACATTCTTGATCACAACTCTATTTGCTTACTAATGCTCCACGTAAATTCCTACATGTTTTGTAATGTATATGCACTTAATTATATGACTTTGCTATCAAAGTTTAATTACAAGATGGAGAACAGAATTTTGGTTAGGAACTAGAATTGAGAGGATCCTAGTGGTTAAAGCTAGATTTAGCAAACGGGGATCAAGTGCTAAGGGTTCTTCTTAATTGTTGCATTTTCACCTAACAAAGGTATATAGAAATATACTGCTCCGGAGCTCAAATTTATCTGAGAATTTTCCTTTGAGTTCCCTGTCACAAAAAAACATTCTGGACCAAAATTCATAATTTTTTAATGGGTAGTTCATCAAGAACAATTCCCTAAGCATTTAGGCAAAAAAGAACTAATTCTGAATAAATTTGCACTTTCATGAAAATTAAAGTGAACCACAATTTCAAACATAGCTCATGGATAATGCATGAATTTTCCTAGGAATTTGGAGCTAGGAATTGCCCATAGTGGATTTTTCAAAGTGTAAATTATCTCTGAAAAAGTTTTCTGGATTTTTTTAACACAGCAACTTGTATTCTGAATTTTCATATTCAAATAAAGTACAAATGAGCTGAAAATTTATAAGAAGTTCAATAACATCCTAATGAATAATATGGTAAAATTTGGGGATTTTTGAATGAACCAAACTCCCTCAAAAATTCTTTTACTGAAAAGATTCAAAGAATTTTCCAGAATCCATTATTGACTTTCGTAAAAAATGGATTGCAAATTTGGATATATCATTTCAAGCTGAATCTAAACCAATTTGAATCACCCAATTTAGAGTTTCCTAGCAAAAGTTATGAGGTTCTAAAGTTTGAACTAAATCTGTGAATTCAAATAATCCAGGAAAAAGTTTAAAACCTTATAGCTGGGTCTGGGGTGACGCGTGGCTCTACCAGAGAGCAGAACACACGGAGCCGCAGGGATGATTTTGTGCAGTCACAATTCGATCCAAGGCCACAGAAAATCCCGTTTTCCCAAAACAGAGGCTGACACATGGGCCAGCCCCATCTTCTTCCTCCTCTCGCCTCCCGCGCCGGGCCGCCGGAGACCTCGTCGGGAGGGGGTTCCGGTGCCCCAAACTTGCTAATTCTCGCCGCCTTTACGTATTTTCGTGCGGGGAACACACTGCCGGCCTTCACTTGGACCGAGGATGGCTGGAAACCTACTCGCGACTGCGACCGTGGCTGCGGCATGTCTTGCGACGTAGCTAGGGCTCTGTGATGCACCAAAAGATTTGCCATTTGGTCGTACAGCACCACTGCACCGAGGAGAACATGGAACTACGTGTTTATCACGCTGAAACTCACCGTAAGTACGACCTCACCGTCGGGCTAGGTCAAGTTCTGGCAAAATTTGAAAAACTTGATGAACAGTGGCTCTGCTCGACGGTTCTCGGTGGTTTTGATCCTCTGAGATTGCACGGACGTCTAGAAGTAGTTTTCTAAGTTATGTGATGAGTGGTGCAACATGTGGCAGGAATTTTCGATTAGAACCACCTCGGTGCATCTTGCATGACGTTGGAAAAATGGTGAAATTCCGGCGAGACACGCCATAGCATAGTGCCGGGGTTGGGAGGAGAGTAGAAGGGTTCTAGGCGGACCTTTAGGCGTTTAAAGCTTGAAGAAAAAGATGGACTGTGGCTGCCGGGTGACGAGTTCTTTGGTGCGGCGGCTTCACACGGCGCCGAGGAAAAAACGAGCTTGGCTCTGGGGTTTCCGTGGAGTTAGCACCCCGTTCTCGCTTTGGGCACGTCAATGGAGGTACAGCGACGCTGTTGGGGAGCTCAGCTCAGCGTGCAACTCACAGCTACGGCCGGGCGTAGGTGGACCGATGGTTTCCTTCGTGCGGGCGCGTTTTCATCGAGAAACACGTGAGGATGGACGAACAGCTGTGGGGAGGTGGTTTGTGAGCTGAAAAGATCTCGGTTTTGCTGATAAGAGCAAAGAATCAAGCCCGGGGTTTGCTTGGGAGGTGGCAGCGGCGCTTCCTCGGTGGCGTGCGCTGCTGTTCAGTGGCTTCGAGTGAAAACAGAGGAAAACTTTGCTAGCAAGTTTAAACATCTCAATGACAAGTGGGCCCCACTTCTTTTCTCTACCAAAATATCTCCAAATTTGGCCTGTTGCAAAATTCAGTCATGAGGAGTTCAAATTTGACACCCATTTGGAAAATTGACAAGGTTTACTTCAGTTTCAAATTTGAAGTCAAATTCCAATGAAATTTAAAGTCTCTTTGACATACATATCAAAGTACGTCCAAATTTTCTCAAACTTTGCCATCCCACTAAATTGATCCTGAAGAATTCAAATACATCTTCAAACTTTGAATTTGGATGCTGCAATTAGGATGTTTGGAACCAAGGTTTGCATCGTCCTTTTCAAATGGCCACCTTTGCATTTAGATGAACATTTGAATTCAAAAGTGGACTTTAAATTATGTTCTTGCACAAGACAACATTCACATGGGGGTTTAAGTCAACCTTGACTGAAAACATCTCAATGGAGTATTCGAGCTTGGTTTGTTGGACACCTATGTGCATTCTCAGGTTTAGAAAATTTTTGTAAATCCCATTCTCATGAATTTGAAACCCAACTCTATTCATAACTCAAGTTTTTCATTTACAAGTTTTTTGGGACTTTTACAGAACCCGCCGGGGATAAACTCCAAATTCTGGCCGGTGTGGTCAACGGCACGGTTCTAAAGTTGGAGTACAGCTAGGAGGGTCGAAGACAAACCTCTGAGACTGTTTGAACAATCGGAAACTGGACGGAATTGGCCAGTCGATGAATTGGCATGGTGGCGGAAAAACGAGACACCGGGAAGAAGAAACCCGGTGGTGGGCTGCAACGGAGCGGGGGAACGTCGGTTGTGGGCATCGAGGAGGTCGAGGGGGACCTCAAGGTCCTTCCTACGGCTGCAGCTCAGCGTGAAACGATCGGGAGCATGTTGGTGACGGTGGAGGTGGGCGGCACGCACAAGCGGCGAACTTCGGTGGCATTTCTGTGCATGAGGTGAGCCAAAGACGAGCGAACTGATCCTTGTGCGATCGGGTGTCGGGAATAAGAGATGCACAGCGCTGATCAGTGGCTCAGATGCCAAAAAGAGGTGGTGGCAGCGGCGATCCTTGCGTGGCGCCTGCGCGTGAAGCACCGAAGGATTGAACAGCTCGACTGTGAGTCGGTTTCAACTCAAGTGTGGCTGATAGTGGGCCCCAGCTCTAAATCTTTGTCCTCAAAAATTGAATTTTCACTGCTCCAATTATTTGTCATCCCAATGCTCTTTTTATTTGCCTAAACCACAAAAAGGACATTTGGTAATTTGAAAGAATCAAATTGGAAACTGGTTTTGCTCAATTTGAAATAAACTTGAATATGAAATTCAAATTCAGTTTTGAATGGGGCAAATTAGCTACTGTCAATATTAACCCCAAATGAGATGAAACTCAGTGGAGTTGCTTAGAAAATGTGCTGAGTTTGGATCTGAAGAAATCTTTCGAATCCATATGATGGAAGTAGTTTGAATTTTAATCTGAATTCAAACTGTCCCTTGTAATAATTGTATCAAAAAGTACTCCAAGCATGCTTGGATTTGCATGAAACTTGGAATGACCGTTCCTAAGGACGTCTGGAACTTAATAGGGAGCTCAGCCTCTAAAGATGACATGTTGGAATTACCACTTTTGGATTGTGTTGCTTCTTCCTTTATGTATTCTATTGATGGTTGTTACTTGCTCTTCAGTTATGTTTATTAGATTTCTATAATTTGATCTGTGGGTTGTGAGTTGGTGAAAATTTAGCAAGCCCAAATTTGGTCCTTTACAGACTCATTCCTTCTCTTCCAAACTGAGTAGGACTCATTCCTTCTCTTCCAAACCGAGTAGGACTCACTCCTTCTGTTCCAAACCGAGTAGGACTCTTCCCTCCTCTCCCAAACCGAATAGGACTCAACCCTCATCTTCCAAACCGAGTACAACTCATCTTTTCTCTTCCACCCCGAGTAAAATTGCCCCAAAACCCTGGCTGGCGCCCCCTTTTTGGAGAAAACCCCCCTGGTCGGCCAACCTTTAAGGAATTTTTCCCTCCAATCCGAGTAGGAGATTTCCCTCCCCCTCGGCTGCGCATTGGGGTTAAATCCCAGCCCTTGATCATTTTTTTTTGCTGAGATCCTAGCCCCTTTGCTGCACCCTCCCCCTATATATAATAAACAAACCCTGGCTTCCACCCTTCCCCAAAAACAAAGCCCTGTCGGCCCCCTTGCTGCCCTGCTGCGCCCCAGCCAAGAAGAAGAGCTTTGGCTGCAGCCCTAAGCCCCTGGTGCCCTGATCCTTGGCTGCCGCCCTCCCTGCCCTGGCCGCAGGACTTATCTTGCCACCAAGGTGTGAGGACCCGATGGTCCCATCATTCCAGGATCTCGCTGAGGGGTGTTGCGATAGACACCACCGGATAACACACATAATAAGACATAAAATTGGAAGCTAAGTTTTGTTACATAACTTGTTTATGAACATATTTACAGCAAAATATCGTTATAGCATACACTCATGAGCGTAGGCAATGCAAAAGAGTTCACGTTCATCCCATGAATGTGTCAATGTTGGATTGATCTCGGGTTTACCTGAGATAAAAGAAAGGAGAAAAAGCAAAAAGTAAAAAAGGAAAAAGGAAAAGAAAAATGAAAAAGCAATGGGATCCGGTAATACAGGGGCTCCCGAACGTGAGCCGCCACGATCGGAGGTGGGATAACCAACTGGGCTCGGTCCCCCTGCTGCCTTGCTCTATAAAAATGTGATCAGAGGGGAAAACGAGATTAACTTAAGTGAAAACACCAACCTAATCTCAAAAGGTCTGAACACCGATCAAAAGGAGAGCAAGAACGGCGAGAAGGATGGATCCCCTCCACGCCGTCACCGGACAGTGCCTGTTGTAACACCCCAAAACCTGCTAAAAGGGGAATTTAAAAAATTTTGGACGTACTGCATGTGGTGCATAAATTCAAATTCAAACTGGAATTCAAATTCAAATCAAAGCAGAAAAGAAAAGGAAAAAGAAAAAAAAAAGAAAAACCCCAACCGGCCAGTGGGCCGAAACCCGCCAGCCGGCCCACTACCTCCCCGCGCCAGCCCAAACCCGCGACCCTCTCTTCCTCTCACTGACACGTGGGGCCCGCGTGTCATCCGTCACCTCCCGCGCGCCCGCCCGACCCCGGACTCTTCCCTCGCGCCCGATCCAAACAAACCCCGGAACCCACGCGCCCAGCCCCGATTTCCGGTCCCGGACGCCCCCAACATGATCTCAACAGACTGCCGCCCTCCCTCGCCTATTTAAACGCTGACAATCGCCCTGTTCCCCCCCCCCCAATCGGCCGTTTTTCTCTCCGGTGAGAACCGAAGTTTCTACAGCCAATTTCCGTCGATCCTTGCTCAAATTTCCTGATCTAACGTGCTGATCACGTTCCACCGCCGCCGGGGAGCCCTGCAGGTGAAGGAAACGACGTGTCTTGCGCCCCAACTGCCACCCCGACGTGCACCGAAGATCATCGCCATTGAAGCTCGCCGCCGACCGACTTCCAGGGCCTCCGAGTGCAGGAAAACCCCTCGGTGAGCATCCCCTCCCTCCGCGGTCGATCTACGTAAAAAGATGCGAGTTCTAACGTGTAGCGGCAAAAGCCGAGGCTGCGCCGGCGAGATCGCCAATCCCGCCGCCGCGCGCGGCCGCGCACGCGGGCTGGCTCCGGCCAGGGCGACGTGGCCCCTTGGGGGCCATCTATTTTAAATCGCACGGTAGAAATAAAACCCACACGTACCGGTTCGGCGATCTAATCTGAGCCGTCTGTTTTAAATCAGACGGTCCACGTCAGCCCCGCATTATAAAGGCCGTGATTCTTACACGCTACCTCCTGGGGATCTCGGAAAACACGAGCTAGCCCCGGAAACTTCTGATCTAGCCCCTGGAACTTCAGAAATTCGTGTAAATTCATTTAAAAATCAGTTTTAGCTCCTGGACTTAATAAAAATTAGGAAACCCCTCTGTTATGTGTAGTTTGACCCCTGGAAAATTATGAAATAGTAAATTAGACCCTGCAGTAGGGTGGATTTACCTTTTTGACCCTATATGATATTAAATTCAGAAAATTGAATATGTGATTAGTATTTAAATTTAAAAGGTGAGGCAAACACATGTGCAAACTCAAATTTAAAATCTCCTAGCACTTGGAAAACTTTAGAATGATTTAAAAATAGATTTTAGGCTGAAATGAAATCTGCCTAAGTGTTGTTCATATTTATTAGTTCTAGAAACACATTTTTAGGCTAGGAAATAATTCTAAAAACTGATAAAATAAATTTAAATTAGTTCACATCAGAGGACAAGTTCAAAAATATATTATTTAATATTTTAGATCAGATCCTATTCTGTTTAGATGATGTGTCCTACTATTTAATGTTAAAACTCACTTTTAGGCATAGAAAATAATTCTGAAAAATATAGGAAAATAGGTATGCATAATTAGAAAATGATAAATGAAGTCTCCAGATCCAAAAACTTCAATTTAGGATTTTGTAGAAGATCTGAAAACTTATTTGGAGTAGGGAAATACTTTTCATGCAAACTTTGTGGCTAAGAAGTGTATTAATTAAATATAAAGAATTTGTTCAAATTAGAAATTCATATATAGTTTGCAAATAAAAATCTGAATACAAAAGTTAGAAATCATATACATATGTTTAAAAGTGCATGTAGGCCAAAAATCAACACATCTAGGGTAACCACAACACTTAGAAATGTGAATGACTCCCATATGTATGTATGTGTGGTTTGCATGAGTGAAAGTGTGAACTATGTCTTATGGATTGTTGTTTTCTTTTGCTATGTGTATTGGCATTAGTAGAACCTGCCCCAGAGCAAGTTCTCCCCTTCCATGACCAAGACTTTCCATTCCCAGAGCAGCAGGAAGAAGGCAAGTGTCCTTGACCACTTTGATCCTATAATAGGATGTGTAGATAGAATTATTTGCATTGTCAATTGAAATATGAAACCCATGCTAGGAAGTTTCCCTAGAATTGCATTACCTTGTTTCCTTGTAGCTTGGGTTGGGGTCTATTTTATCATGTCATTTATTTATATGCTTAGCCATGCTTAGAATGGGATAATTGGGATATGAGATCATCATTTATTTACCTTACTCTTGAATGAGAAATTATGAGTTATGTAGAGGTAGGGATCGAGGCAAGTTGGATGATTTGGTTGGTGCTTGGTGCACGAGACTCGGGTTTGTGTTTAGTACTTGCCTGGATCCAAAGGACCGGTTGATGAAGCATGTAACCTGGCTTTACCGTGCCAACCACATGCTGAGATGGGGCAGCTTGGCCAATTAATTAGGTGTATCCCCGGCATAGTATGGGTGTGTTGGATGGTGCGGGGAATAGGTGTCAGCTGGACTACCATATGAACCGCAAGGCTCAAGAGGGGGCCACTGCAACGGGGTTGGAGCCTCTTGTTTCCTGTTAGGGGTGAAACCTCAGTGGCCGCTGCAAGAGGCTCCAACCCCGCTGCAGTGGCCGCCTCTTGAGCCTTGCGGTTCATATGGTAGTCCAGCTGACACCTACTCACCGCACCATCCAACACACCCATACTACGCCGGGGATACACCTAATTAATTGACCAAGCTGCCCCATCTCAGCATGTGGTTGGCACTGTAAAGCCCGGTTACATGCTCCATGAACCGGTCCTTAGGATCCAGGCAAGTACTAAACACAAACCCGAGTCTCGTGCACCCAGCACACAACCAAAACATCCAAATTGTCTTGATCCCTACCTCTACATAACTCATAATATCTCATTCAAGAGTATGGTAAAATAAACTGATGATCTCATATCCCAAATATCCCATTCTAAGCATGGCTAAGCATATGCATAATAATAAATGACATGATAAAATAAATCCCAACCTAAGCTACAAGGAAACAAGGTAATGCAATTCTAGGGAAACTTCCTAGCATGGGTTTCATATTTCATTTGACAATGCAAATAATTCTATCTACACATCCTAGCATAGGATCAAAGTGGTCAAGGACACTTGCCTCCTTCCTGCTGCTCTTGGAATGGGTAGTCCTGATCTTGGAAAGGAATAACTTGCTCTTGAGCAGGTTCTACATCATACCATCACACATAGCAAAAGAAAAACAACAATCCATAAGATATAGTTCACACTTCCACTTCATACAAACCACACATTCATATTTATGAAAGTCATTCACAATTATATGTGTTGTGGTTACTCTATGTGTGTTGGTTTGTGGCTTGCATGCACTTTTAGTCATGTGTATATGATTCTTACTTTTGTGTTCACATTTATACTTACATACTATATATATGAGTTTCCAATTTAAATAAATTCCTTATATTCAATTACTACACCTTTTGGCTACCAAGTATGCATGAAATGTATTTTCCTTCTCCATATGTGCCTTCAGAATTTCTACCAACCCTAAACTGAATTATTTGGATTTTAGAAACTCCATTTGTCATTTACTAGTTGCTATATTTTCAGATTTATTTTCCTATGCATAATTGTGTACTTTATTATAAAATTAGTAGTACACATCATCTAAACAGAATAGGTTCTGGTCCTAAATAATTTAATAACATATTTTGACCTTTGCCTCTGATGTAAACTATTTCACAATTATTTTCCCTATTTTCTAAAACTATTCATTACTTTAAAATGTGTCCCTAAATGTGAATAATAAATTAAACAGATTCAATTCAGCCCAAAATATGTTTTTATCTCACTCCAAAGTTTTCTAGATACTGAGAAAGTTTTTAATTTAATTATGACAATATGTTTGTCCCACTTTTAATTTTTAAACACTAGCCACATATTCAATTTCCTAATTTAAATACGAAACAAGGCTAAAAGGTAAACTCACCCCATTACAAGGTCTATAATATTATTTTCAGAATTTCCAGGGGTCTAGCTACACTTATCAGAGGTGTTTTTCCTAATTTTTATTAAGTCCAGGGGCTAAAACTGATTTTTAAATGAATTTACATGATTTTCTGAAGTTCCAGGGGCTAGATCAGAAGTTTCCGGGGCCAGCTCTTATTTCCCGAGAACCCCAGGGGGTAGCACGTAAGATTTCCAGTCTTTATAACGCGGGGCTGACGTGGACCGTCCGATTTTAAACCGACGGCTGAGATTATAACGTCGAACCAGTACGCGGGGGTTTAAACCCTACCGTGCGATTTAAAATAAACGGCGCACAAGCGGCCACGTCGCTCTGATCGAACGCGGGTGGCGCTGCCGGCGGTGCACGGCGGCGGGAAGCGGCGATCTCGCCGGAGACTTTCAGATCTTCGAGAATTCTTTCTAAAACTGTGATTTTATGGCATAGGTCGGTAGAGGAGAGGTCGGGGATCTCACCTCGGGGGTTTTCTTGAGCTCGGGGGTCCTGGAAGGTGATCGGCGACGAGGTCCGAGGCGAAACCACGGCGAAGCTCGTCGGCGCTGTGTTTACACCGCAAGTCACCGAGTTTTCTGCACCTGCAAGGTTCCCCGGAGGCGGTGGATCAAGACCAGCAAGTTAGATCGGAATTTCCGAGCTTAGATCGGCCAGAATTGGCCGGAGAAGCCTCGGTTCTCACCGGAGTAAAAAATAGCCGATCGCGTGGGAAAAACAGAACGAGGCCGGGGTTTTTATAGACGGGGGAGGGCGACGGGGTGGTTTAGATCATGTCCGCATTGCCTACGAACAGAATTCAGCGGGGATACGACGAAATCCCGATCGGTTTTGATTCGGGTGCGAGGGAGTTCGGCGCTGGCGCGAGGTAGACGACGATCGGGTGGGCCCCGCCTGTTAGTGTGAGGAAGCAGCGCGCTCGGCTGCGGGCTGGCGCGGGTGCTAGGTGGGCCGGCTGGTGGGTTTCGGCCCACTGGCCGGTTTTTTTCTGTTTTCTCTTTTTCTTTTTCTGTTTCTTTTCTGATTTGAGTTTAATTTGAATTCCAGTTTGAATTTGAATTTTTGCAAAACATGCAACACGTACAAAAATTTTTAAATTCCCCTCTTAACATGATTTAGGGTTTTGAATCAAAATTTTGGGGTGTTACAGCTCTACCCCCCTTAAAAGAATTCTCGTCCTCGAGATTGGTGTTTCTAAGAAAACAATTCCGGAAATTGTGCCTTGAGCTCATCTTCCCGCTCCCAGGTGGCTTCCTCTTCTGAGTGATGCTTCCACTGCACCTTGCACATCCGGATTCTTTTATTTCTGGTGAGGCGTTCCATTGTCTCCAAAATCTTGTATGGTTGCTCGGCATAAGACAAATCCTTAGCTACGTTCACTTCATTCATGGGTATCACCTCTCTAGGCGTCCTCAGGCATTTCTTGAGTTGTGACACATGGAATACATCGTGCACATCCGATAGACGAGTCGGTAACTCTAGTTGATACGCCACTTCGCCTTTCCTTTCCAGAACTTGAAAGGGTCCGATGTATCGAGGTGACAACTTCCCTTTCACCTTGAACCGACGAAGTCCTCTGATAGGGGACACTTTGAGATAGACATAATCTCCCACGTTGAAAACGAGCTCTCTTCTTCGTATATCGGCATAGCTCTTTTGGCGTGTCTGTGCTATCCTCAAGTTATTGCGAATTTCCCTCACCTTTGCCTCGGCTTCTTGTAGTATTTCCGGACCAAACACTTTACTTTCCCCCGTTTGGTTCCAAAATAGGGGAGTTCTGCACTTCCTCCCATACAAAGCTTCAAACGGTGACATCTTCATACTAGCTTGATAGCTGTTGTTATAGGAAAACTCTGCATACGGTAAATTCTTGTCCCAACTCCTATTATTTTTGAGTGCACATGCCCTTAACATATCTTCAAGAATCTGATTGGTTCTTTCCGTCTGCCCGTCAGTTTGGGGATGATAGGCAGAGCTGAAGTTCAGATGGGTTCCCATGGTTTCATGCAACTTCTGCCAAAACCTCTAGGTGAACTGTGTCCCTCGGTCCGACACAATCTTCTTTGGCACTCCATGGTAACACACGATCCTTGACATGTACAACCCTGCCAATTTGGATCCGCTGTAGCTTTCCTTCACAGGGATGAAGCGAGCTACTTTGGTTAGCCTATCAATGATGACCCATATTGAATCATACCCTGATTGGGTCCTAGGCAATCCCACGACAAAATTCATGCTGATTTCTTCCCATTTCCATTCAGGCACTTTGAGTGGTTGCAATAATCCCGCGGGTCGTTGATGTTCTGCTTTCACCAACTGACATGTGTCACATAGGGCAACATGTTCCGTGACATCTCGCTTCATGCCATACCACCAAACCTGCTCTTGAGGTCCTGGTACATCTTCGTACTCCCAGGATGAATGGAATAGTCGGAATCGTGAGCCTCCTTCAAAATTAATTCACGGATCTCCTTTACTTCAGGCACACAGATCCTTTTCCCGTGCCACACCGTACCTTGTTCATCCTCTCTAAAACCAGGAGTTTATTTTCCTTGATGAGTTGCCTGATTTCTTGTATCTTCTCGTCGTTCTTTTGACCATCGCGTATGTCTTGCTCTAGTGTGGAGTCCACTTCCATGGCGATGGCTTCACCACTATTCACAAGGCATAGATTGAGCCTTATAACCTCGTCCTTCAATTCTGCAGGCATGTCCTTCACGCTCAACTTATTGACCTGCACTTTCTGACTCAAAGCATCGGCCACGACGTTTGCTTTCCCGGGATGATAGTTGATGCCCACATCAAAGTCATTAATTAGCTCTAACCATCTCCTTTGCCTGAGGTTGAGATCTGGCTGTGTGAAAATGTACTTCAAACTCTTATGATCCGTATATATCTCTGTCCTCTTCCCCATCAAATAGTACCGCCAAATTTTTGTAACACCCCAAAATTTTGATTCAAAACCCTAAATCATGTTAAGAGGGGAATTTAAAATTTTTTGGACGTGTTGCATGTTTTGCAAAAGTTCAACTTCAAACTGGAATTCAAATTAAACTCAAATCAGAAAAGAAATAGAAAAAGAGAAAGAGAAAACAGAAAAAAACCGGCCAGTAGGCCGAAACCCACCAGCCGGCCCAGCCAGCGCCCGCGCCAGCCCGCAGCCGCGCATGCTGCTTCCTCACGCTGACAGGCGGGACCCACCCGATCTTCGTCTACCTCGCGACAGCGCCGGACTCCCTCGCACCCGAATCAAAACCGATCGAGATTTCGGCGTATCCCCGCTGAATTCTGTTCGTAGGCGACGCGGACATGATCTAAACCACCCCGCCGCCCTCCCCCGTCTATAAAAACCGCGGCCTCATTCTGTTTTTCCCCCACGATCGCCGATTTTTACTCCGGTGAGAACCGAGACTTCTCCGGCGAATTCTGGCCGATCTAAGCTCGGAATTTCCGATCTAACTCGCTGGTCTTGATCCACCGCCTCCGGGGAACCTTGCAGGTGCAGAAAACTCGGTGACTTGCGGTGTAAACACAGCGCCGACGAGCTTCACCGTGGTTTTGCCTCGGACCTCGTCGCCGATCACTTTCCAGGACCTCCGAGCTCAAGAAAACCCCCGAGGTGAGATCCCCGACCTCCCCTCTACCGATCTATGCCATAAAATCACAGTTCTAGGAAGAATTCCCGAAGATCCGAAAGTCTCCGGCGAGATTGCCGCCTCCCACCGCCGTGCGCCGCCGGCAGCGCCGCCCGCGCTCGATCAGAGCGATGTGGCCGCTTGTGCGCCGTTTATTTTAAATCGCACGGTAGGGTTTAAATCCCCGCGTACCGGTTCGATGTTATAATCTCGGCCGTCGGTTTAAAATCGGACGGTCCACGTCAGCCCCGCGTTATAAAGACTGGAAATCTTACGTGCTACCCCGTGGGGTTCTCGGGAAATAAGAGCTAGCCCCGGAAACTTCTGATCTAGCCCCTGGAACTTCAGAAAATCATGTAAATTCATTTAAAAATCAGTTTTAGCCCCTGGACTTAATAAAAATTAGGAAAAACACCTCTGATAAATGTAGCTAGACCCCTAGAAATTCTGAAAATAATATTATAGACCCTGTAGTGAGGTAAGTTTAACTTTTTAGCCCTGTTTAGTATTTAATTTAAGAAATTGAATATGTTGCTAGTGTTTAAAAATTAAAAAGTGGGACAAACATATTGTCAAAATTTAATTAAAGACTTTCTCAGTATTTAGAAAACTTTGGAGTGAGATAAAAACATATTTTGGGCTAAATTGAATCTGTTTAGTTTATTTTTCACATTTAGGGACACATTTTTAGGTAATGAATAGTTTTAGAAAATAGGGAAAATAATTGTGAAATAGTTTACATCAGAGGCAAAGGTCAAAATATGTTATTAAATTATTTAGGATCAGAACCTATTCTATTTAGATGATGTATATTACTAATTTCATAATAAAGAACACATTTATGTAGAGGAAAATAAATCTGAAAATATAGCAACTAGTAAATGATAAATGGAGTTACTAAAATCCAAAGAGTTAAGTTTAGGGTTGGTAGAAATTATGAAGACACATATGGAGAAGGAAAATACCTTTCATGCTTATTTGGTAGTAAAAAGGTGTAGTAGTTGAATATAAGGAATTTATTTAAATTGGAAACTCATATATATAGTATGTAAGTATAAATGTGAACACAAAAGTAGGAATCATATACACATGATTAAAAGTGCATGCAAGCCACAAATCAACACACATAGAGTAACCACAACACACATAATGGTGAATGATTTTCATAAATATGAATGTGTGATTTATATGAAGTGGAAGTGTGAACTATGTCTTATGGATTGTTGTTTTTCTTTTGCTATGTGTGATGGTATGATGTAGAACCTGCTCAAGAGCAAGTTGTTCCTTTTCAAGATCAGGACTACCCATTTCAAGAGCAGCAGGAAGGAGGCAAGTGTCCTTGACCACTTTGATCCTATGCTAGGATGTGTAGCTAGAAATATTTGCATTGTCAATTTAAATATGAAACCCATGATAGGATGTTTCCCTAGAATTGCATTACCTTGTTTCCTTGTAGCTTGGGTTGGGATTTATTTTATCATGTCATTTATTATTATGCATATGCTTAGCCATGCTTAGAATGGGATATTTGGGATATGAGATCATCAGTTTATTTTACCATACTCTTGAATGAGATATTGTGAGTTATGTAGAGGTAGGGATCAAGGCAAGTTGGATGTTTTGGTTGTGTGCTGGGTGCACGAGACTCGGGTTTGCGTTTAGTACTTGCCTGGATCCTAAGGACCGGTTCATGGAGCATGTAACCTGGCTTTACATTGCCAACCACATGCTGAGATGGGGCAGCTTGGCCAATTAATTAGGTGTATCCCCGGCGTAGTATGGGTGTGTTGGATGGTGCGGGGAGTAGGTGTCAGCTGGACTACCATATGAACCGCAAGGCTCAAGAGGGGGCCATTGCAGCGGGGTTGGAGCCTCTTGTATGCTGTTAGGGGTGAAACCTCAGTGGGCCCATGCTCGTCGGGAATCCCTTTGTAAAGGCTTCGTAGTGATCTCCTCGCTACACACCTGGGAAGTGTGAATGTGGTTCGTAGCCACTGGCATAATGGAGGTTCTTTTAGTCCATCCGGCAACGGGGGATGAAATCACTACATGTGGGTACAGTGGTACAAACTCTGCAGAGTCAAAACTGTCATGACAGCCGTGCTCACGGTCAAGAGCGGCTTGGACTTATTCATGATTAGAGGAGTGATGGATTTGGAAGTTGTGGATGTTAAGCGGGGAGCTTAACATTGGAAATGATGTTATGGTTATTTGATTATGATGATGGTATGGGAGATTGGGACCATTTCACTTGTGTAGTAATGTAGGTGCCTAATAAGCTAAAGTGATAGGTATTAATTGCGTAGTGCTTTGACCATGAGTTCAACCTCTCCTTGTTCTAGCCATGCATGATATAATTTTCCCACACTTGCCGAGTACCATTGGTACTCAACCTTGCATATTTGTTGGTTTATATTGCTGCTCAGGTCAAGATAATGAGGTGGTGTATAATGACCAAGACATTGGACCCGAAGAAGGTTTCTAGGTTCATGGAGACCCCGGGCAACGCCTGTGATGGAGCCCTCAAGAATAATTTTTCTGCTGCTAGTTTATTTACTTGTGATGAACTTATTATTGTCCATTGAGACATTTGCGATGTAAGACATATTTATATTCGACACCTGGCTTGTAATAAATGATGCTTCACTATTTGTCATCACATGTATGAGAAAATGATCCTGGCATACATGTGATATTCACTCGGTTGTTCTTCGGAAAAACTGGGTGTGACAGAAGTGGTATCAGAGCAAAGGTTGCCCGTAGGAACGTGGACCTAGGTAGAAATGGACGTATTTAAGGGCCCTATTTGCTTAAAAACTATTTTACAAAGGTGTGGATTGAAAAGTGTTATTTAAATGAGTCACTTTCTTCATCTTACCCCAATTTTCATTCAAAATAGGATTTTGTTTAAAAAGTTTATCTAACCTAAGTTTAAATGCTTTTTGTTTTTAGATGGTTCGCATGATTCGCACCGCTCGCAAGTCCACAGGAGGGAGAGTTCCCGTAGTTGCCCTTGCCGAGAGGGAGGAGAGCCGTCCTGTGACGTACCTTTCCTACGGATTGGCAGTAGGAGGCTTATTGCGCCGTCTTCGGCGTATGCTCGAAGCCGCCGGCAATACGGGCAAGCTAATCATCCACTATAACTCCACCAGGACCATCCGTGAGCAGAGGGAAGAATGGAGTTCAGAGATGAGGATAATACACGAAAATCAGCTGCTTAAGATTCACCACTCTCCAGCTTGTAGAGCAACACAGGTCGACGCGGAGAAAGATGTCACCTGGGAGGCCATCACCTGCCAGAGCCACATCTATCGTCGCCACTTGGACAAAACTGAGTACATGTATATCCTCCAACGTGAGAGTGGTACCACGGAGTACAAGTACCCACCAGTGCAGCAAGGGACTTCCCATGAGCACTTGGACTTGTGCTTGGAGGATGCTGCTATGCTCAGCACTCGACTGCAGGAGTGTCAACAAGAGCTTCAGGATGTCCGGGACACCCTGAAGGAAACGGAGGTGTTGCTGCGAGCCTGCTTAAAGGCGAGAGAAAGAGGAGATGGGAAGGAACTGTGCGTCACCGTGAATGATACATGGACTCCTGACTCCCCGGATCGCCGAGCGATCAGGCGTCGTCGCACTTCTCCACCAGCAGCCTCCCCACCCAAAGCAGAATCAGAAGGCAGCCGAAATGATGAGGAAGATCCCGAGGAGCCAGCTCAAGAGAACGAGTAGTGTAGAGTCCTTCCCTTAGTTAGCAAGATGTCGAATAGTCGAGTCGTTACGTTAACTTAATGGTGTGTTAATGCTTGGTGTGTGACGTGAGTTGTGGAAACCATGAGCAATTGTCCACAGCCTCGTCTTTAGACTGTTTTGCTTTGGTGTATGAACCCACATGAAATAATATTGCATTTATTTTTGTGTGAGAAATGAACCCTCAAAAAAGTATAACAAAGCCTCAACACTTCAAAGTACAAACAAGTGAAAGTAGTAAGATGATACTAAATGCTTTCAAATTAACATTGGTTGATTCTGCCAGATGGCCGGAAGAGGAAAAGGACGTGCTGCCAACCCCGCCAACAACAATGATGAGGCGTGCAACCCTCATCTTTCTGGAGGCCAGGACAGGGGTGGTCGCCGTGAAGAAGTTGATCCTCTCCACCAAATGCTGGAGAATCAAAATCAGCTCATCCAGAACTTGACTCAAGTGGTGGCCAACTTGCATCAAGTACCACCTCCACAAGCTGCACCACGCCAACCAAGGTTGAGTGAGTTTCTAGGAACTCAAACTCCAAAGTTTGCAAGTGCTGCTGAACCTCTGGAGGCAGATGATTGGCTGAAGACCATTGAAAGCAAGATGAGGATCATACAGTGCCAAGGGTATGAGAGGGTGCTGTTTGCCTCTCATCAATTGCATGGACCTGCTGCTGATTGGTGGACCGCCTACGTGGCTGCCTATCATGACCCTGAGAACATCACTTGGGAAGAGTTCAAGCGTAGTTTCCGTAACCATTACATCCCAAGAGGTGAACTCAAAAACAAGAGGAAGGAGTTTTTGGGACTGCAGCAGGGGAACATGACGGTGAGGGAATACCTCACTAAATTTACTCAACTATCCTGTTATGCCCCACGGGACATAGAGACTGATGAGCAGAAACAAGATTGTTTCGTGGAGGGACTTACCGCGGAGATGCAGTGTGCAATGTCCTCAAATGAGTATTAAAGCTTCCTAAGATGGTGGACAGAGCGTTTGTGGTGGAAAGGAAACTAAATGCCTTGGAAAATGAGAATAAGAGGAAGGCCGGGTGGTCACATCAAGCTACAGGGAGCAACACCCGCCCACGTCTGATGCAGCAACCTACAGGGCAGATGAACCGTGCTGCGGTACCCTACTCAGCACCAAGGGGGTACAACCCAAACTACAGGCCTCCGGCAGCACCAGCACAGCCACAACGTCAGTTTGTACAGCAGCCTCACCCCGCATATCCACCTCGACCTGCAGTGCAAGGAACCCCGAACCAACCCCAAGACAACAAAGGCCAGGCACCTAAGGTTGGGGTACAATGTTTTAGCTGTGGTGAAGTGGGGCATTACGCCCATAAATGTCCAAAGAAGAAGTCTGCGCAACCACAACAGCAGAATGTAATGAGAGGACAGGTGAACCACGTCACTATGGAGGAAGCACAAGAGGCACCCGACGTGGTAGTTGGTAAGTTTCCTGCCAATTTACACCTTGCAACCCTGCTGTTTGATTCTGGTGCTACCCACTCGTTCATTGCTCAAGGGTTTGTTAAGAAGCACGACCTAGCAACCACACAAATGAACCATATGCTAGCTGTAAACTCTCCAGGTGGAGAAATAAGGACAAGACAAGTATGTCCCAAGGTGAATCTAGACATTAATGGGGTAGTGTTTACTGCTAACCTCATAGTGATAGATTCCCAAGGGATCGATATTATTTTGGGCATGGATGGTTGACCAAACATAAAGGAATCATCCATTGTTCGACCAGAACGGTGGAACTAACTCACCCTAGTGGCACAAGAGTAAAGTTCATAACAATACACGAGCCTAGGAGGGACATTAAATTAAATCAAGTTGAGGTGAAAGTTGAGGAAATCAGGACCATCAGGGAATATCCAGATGTTTTTTCCGGAGGAGTTGCCAGGTATGCCTCCCGATCGTGAAGTGGAATTCGCAATTGAGCTAGTACCTGGAACAGCCCCGATTTACAAAAGACCTTATCGGATGGACTCCAAGCAGCTAGAAGAACTCAAGTATCATTTGAGAGAATTGACGGAGAAGGGGGTATATTCGTCCTAGTTCCTCACCATGGGGAGCTCCGGTGATATTTGTGCCCAAGAAGGACGGAACCCAAAGGTTATGCGTGGATTACCGTGCTTTGAATGAGGTAACCATCGAGAACAAGTACCCATTACCCCGCATTGAAGACTTGTTTGATCAGTTGAGGGGAGCTTGTGTGTTCTCGAAAATTGATCTCAGGTCGGGATACCACCAACTCAAGATAAGGCAATCTGATATTCCCAAGACAGCTTTCGTATCTCGGTACGGACTGTATGAATACACCATCATGCCTTTCGGGCTAACTAATGCCCCGGCATACTTCATGTATCTCATGAACAAGGTATTCATGGAATATCTGGACAAATTTGTGGTGGTTTTCATAGATGACATTCTCGTCTTCTCCAAAGATGAAGAGGAACATGAGAAACATCTAAGGTTGGTGTTGCAGAGGCTAAGAGAACACCAACTATATGCCAAGTTGAGTAAGTGTGAGTTTTGGCTGAAGAGAGTTCCCTTCTTAGGACATATAATCTCGGAGGGAGAAATCTCCGTAGATCCCGCCAAAATCGAGGATATACAGAAGTGGAAGACACCTGAAAATGTCGGGGAAGTTTGAAGCTTCTTGGGATTGGCTGGAGACTATCGACGGTTTATTGAGGGATTCTCTAAGATCTCAAGACCCCTCACCAAACTGTTGGAGAAAGGAATCACATTCACATGGACGCCCCAGTGCGAGACGAGTTTTCAAGAGTTAAAGAAAAGATTGACGACAGCCCCAGTGCTAGTTATGTCAGATATGCAGAAGAACTTTACGGTGTACTACGATGCCTCTGGAAACGGGTTGGGATGTGTTCTCATGCAAGAAGGGCATGTCGTGGCTTATGCCTCCCGACAGCTTCGGAAGCACGAGAAGAACTATCCTACACATGACCTAGAACTAGCCGCAGTGGTACACGCGTTGAAAATTTGGCGGCACTATTTGATGGGGAAGAGGACCGAGATATATACGGATCATAAGAGTTTGAAGTACATATTCACACAGCCAGATCTCAACCTCAGACAAAGGAGATGGTTAGAACTAATCAATGACTTTGATGTAGGTATCAATTATCATCCTGGGAAAGCAAACGTCGTGGCCGATGCTTTGAGTCGGAAAGTGCAGGTCAATAAGTCGAGCTTGAAGGACATGTCTGCAGAATTGAAGGATGAGGTTATAAGGCTCAATCTATGCCTTGTGAATAGTGGTGAAGCCATCGCCATGGAAGTGGACTCCACACTAGAGCAAGACATCCGCGAAGGTCAAAAGAATGACGAGAAGATACAAGAGATCAGACAACTCATCAAGGAAAATAAAGCTCCTGGTTTTAGAGAGGATGAACAAGGAACGGTGTGGCACGGGAAAAGAATCTGTGTGCCAGAAGTAAAGGAGATCCGTGAATTGATTTTGAAGGAGGCTCATGATTCCGACTATTCCATTCATCCTGGTAGTACGAAGATGTACCAGGACCTCAAGAGCAGGTATTGGTGGTATGGCATGAAGCGAGATGTCGCGGAACATGTTGCCCAATGTGACACATGTCAGTTGGTGAAAGCAGAACATCAACGACCCGCGGGATTATTGCAACCACTCAAAGTGCTTGAATGGAAAAGGGAAGAAATCAGCATGGATTTCATCGTGGGATTGCCTAGAACCCAATCAGGATATGATTCGATATGGGTCATCATTGATAGGCTAACCAAGGTAGCTCACTTCATCCCCGTGAAGGAAAGCTACAGCGGATCCAAATTGGCAGAGTTGTACATGTCAAGGATCGTGTGTTACCACGGAGTGCCAAAGAAGATTGTGTCAGATCGAGGGACACAGTTCACCTCAAGGTTCTGGCAGAAGTTGCACGAAACCATGGGAACCCATCTAAACTTTAGTTCTGCCTATCATCCCCAAACCGACGGGCAGACGGAAAGAACCAATCAGATCCTTGAAGATATGCTAAGGGCAGGTGCACTCAAAAACAATCGGAGTTGGGACAAAAACTTACCGTATGCGGAGTTTTCCTATAACAACAGCTATCAAGCTATTATGAAGATGTCACCGTTTGAAGCCTTGTACGGGAGAAAGTGCAGAACTCCCCTATTTTGGAACCAAACAGGGGAAAGTAAAGTGTTTGGTCCCGAAGTACTACAAGAAGCCGAGGCGAAGGTGAGGGAAATTCGCAATAACTTGAGGATAGCACAGACACGCCAAAAGAGCTATGCCGATGTGCGAAGAAGAGAGCTCGTTTTCAACGTGGGGGACTATGTCTATCTCAAGGTGTCCCCTATCAGAGGACTTCGTCGGTTCAAGGTGAAAGGGAAGTTGTCACCTCGATACATCGGGCCCTTTCAAGTTTTGGAAAGGAAAGGCGAAGTGGCGTATCAACTGGAGTTACCGGCTCATCTATCAGATGTGCACGATGTATTCCATGTGTCACAACTCAAGAAATGCCTGAGGACGCCTGAAGAGGTGTTACCCATGAATGAAGTGAACGTAGCTGAGGATTTGTCTTATGCCGAGCAACCATACAAGATTTTGGAGACAATGGAACGCCTCACTAGAAAGAAAAGAATCCGGATGTGCAAGGTGCAGTGGAAGCATCACTCAGAAGAGGAAGCCACCTGGGAGCGGGAAGATGAGCTCAAGGCACAATTTCCGGAATTGTTTTCTTAGAAACACCAATCTCGAGGACGAGATTTCTTTTAAGAGGGGTAGAGCTGTAACACCCCAAAATTTTGATTCAAAACCCTAAATCATGTTAAGAGGGGAATTTAAAAATTTTTGGACATGTTGCATGTTTTGCAAAAGTTCAAATTCAAACTGGAATTCAAATTAAACTCAAATCAGAAAAGAAATAGAAAAAGAAAAATAGAAAACAGAAAAAAGCCGGCCAGTCGGCCGAAACCCACCAGCCAGCCCAGCCAGCGCCCACGCCAGCCCGCAGCCGCGCGCGCTGCTTCCTCACGCTGACAGGCGGGACCCACCCGATCTTCGTCTACCTCGCGACAGCGCCGGACTCCCTCGCACCCGAATCAAAACCGATCGGGATTTCGGCGTATCCCCGCTGAATTCTGTTCGTAGGCGACGCGGACATGATCTAAACCACCCCGCCGCCCTCTCCCGTCTATAAAAACCCCAACCTCGTTCTGTTTTTCCCCCACGATCGCCGATTTTTACTCCGGTGAGAACCGAGATTCTCCGGCGAATTCTGGCCGATCTAAGCTCGGAATTTCTGATCTAACTCGCTGGTCTTGATCCACCGCCTCCGGGGAACCTTGCAGGTGTAGAAAACTCGGTGACTTGCAGTGTAAACACAATGCCGACGAGCTTCGCCGTGGTTTTGCCTCGGACCTCGTCGCCGATCACTTTCCAGGACCTCCGAGCTCAAGAAAACCCCCGAGGTGAGATCCCCGCCCTCCCCTCTACCGATCTATGCCATAAAATCACAGTTCTAGGAAGAATTCCCGAAGATCCGAAAGTCTCCGGCGAGATCGCCGCCTCCCGCCGCCGTGCGCCGCCGGCAGCGCCGCCCGCGCTCGATCAGAGCGACGTGGCCGCTTGTGAGCCGTTTATTTTAAATCGCACGGTAGGGTTTAAATCCCCGCGTACCGGTTCGATTTTATAATCTCGGCCGTCGGTTTAAAATCGGACGGTCCACGTCAGCCCCGCGTTATAAAGACTGGAAATCTTACGTGCTACCCCCTGGGGTTCTCGGGAAATAAGAGCTAGCCCCGGAAACATCTGATCTAGCCCCTGGAACTTCAGAAAATCATGTAAATTCATTTAAAAATCAGTTTTAGCCCCTAGACTTAATAAAAAATAGGAAAAACACCTCTGATAAGTGTAGCTAGACCCCTAGAAATTCTGAAAATAATATTATAGACCCTGTAGTGGGGTAAGTTTAACTTTTTAGCCCTGTTTAGTATTTAATTTTGGAGATTGAATATGTTGCTAGTGTTTAAAAATTAAAAAGTGGGACAAACATATTGTCAAAATTTAATTAAAGACTTTCTCAGTATTTAGAAAACTTTGGAGTGAGATAAAAACATATTTTGGGCTAAATTGAATCTGTTTAGTTTATTATTCACATTTAGGGACACATTTTTAGGTAATGAATAGTTTTAGAAAATAGGGAAAATAATTGTGAAATAGTTTACATCAGAGGCAAAGGTCAAAATATGTTATTAAATTATTTAGGATCAGAACCTATTCTGTTTAGATGATGTATATTACTAATTTCATAATAAAGAACACATTTATGTAGAGGAAAATAAATCTGAAAATATAGCAACTAGTAAATGATAAATGGAGTTACTAAAATCCAAAGAGTTAAGTTTAGGGTTGGTAGAAATTATGAAGACACATATGGAGAAGGAAAATACCTTTCATGCTTATTTGGTAGTAAAAAGGTGTAGTAGTTGAATATAAGGAATTTATTTAAATTGGAAACTCATATATATAGTATGTAAGTATAAATGTGAACACAAAAGTAGGAATCATATACACATGATTAAAAGTGCATGCAAGCCACAAATCAACACACATAGAGTAACCACAACACACATAATGGTGAATGATTTTCATAAATATGAATGTGTGGTTTGTATGATGTGGAAGTGTGAACTATGTCTTATGGATTGTTGTTTTTCTTTTGCTTTGTGTGATGGTATGATGTAGAACCTGCTCAAGAGCAAGTTGTTCCTTTTCAAGATCAGGACTACCCATTTCAAGAGCAGCAGGAAGGAGGCAAGTGTCCTTGACCACTTTGATCCTATGCTAGGATGTGTTGCTAGAAATATTTGCATTGTCAATTTAAATATGAAACCCATGATAGGAAGTTTCCCTAGAATTGCATTACCTTGTTTCCTTGTAGCTTGGGTTGGGATTTATTTTATCATGTCATTTATTATTATGCATATGCTTAGCCATGCTTAGAATGGGATATTTGGGATATGAGATCATCAGTTTATTTTACCATACTCTTGAATGAGATATTGTGAGTTATGTAGAGGTAGGGATCAAGGCAAGTTGGATGTTTTGGTTGTGTGCTGGGTGCACGAGACTCGGGTTTGCATTTAGTACTTGCCTGGATCCTAAGGACCGGTTCATGGAGCATGTAACCTGGCTTTACAGTGCCAACCACATGCTGAGATGGGGCAGCTTGGCCAATTAAATAGGTATATCCCCGACGTAGTATGGGTGTGTTGGATGGTGCGGGGAGTAGTTGTCAGCTGGACTACCATATGAACCGCAAGGCTCAAGAGGGGGCCACTGCAGCGGGGACCTCAGTGGGCCCATGCTCGTCAGGAATCCCTTTGTAAAGGCTTCGTAGTGATCTCCTGGCTACACACCTGGGAAGTGTGAATGTGGTTCGCAGCCACTGGCATAATGGAGGTTCTTTTAGTCCACCCGGCAACGGGGGATGAAATCACTTCATGTGGGTACAGTGGTACAAACTCTGCAGAGTCAAAACTGTCATGACAGCCGTGCTCACGGTC
This sequence comes from Neostapfia colusana, assembly GCA_030760725.1. Classification (NCBI taxonomy): domain Eukaryota; kingdom Viridiplantae; phylum Streptophyta; class Magnoliopsida; order Poales; family Poaceae; genus Neostapfia; species Neostapfia colusana. The sequence continues at coordinate 29,406,897 of JASWHV010000011.1, forward strand.
AAGAGCGGCTTGGACTTATTCATGATTTGAGGAGTGATGGATTTGGAAGTTGTGGATGTTAAGCGGGGAGCTTAACATTGGAAATGATGTTATGGTTATTTGATTATGATGATGGTATGGGAGATTGGGACCATTTCACTTGTGTAGTAATGTAGGTGCTTAATAAGCTAAGGTGATGGGTATTAATTGCGTAGTGCTTTGAGTTCGACCTCTCCTTGTTCTAGCCATGCATGATATAATTTTCCCACACTTGCTGAGTACCATTGGTACTCAACCTTGCATATTTGTTGGTTTATATCGCTGCTCAGGTCAAGATAATGAGGTGGTGTATAATGACCAAGACTTTGGACCTGAAGAAGGTTTCTAGGTTCATGGAGACCCCGGGCAACGCCTGTGATGGAGCCCTCAAGAATAATTTTTCCGCTGCTAGTTTATTTACTTGTGATGAACTTATTATTGTCCATTGAGACATTTGCGATGTAAGACTTATTTATATTCGACACCTGGCTTGTAATAAATGATGCTTCACTATTTGTCATCACATGTATGAGAAAATGATCCTAGCATACATGTGATATTCACTCGGTTGTTCTTCGGAAAAACCGGGTGTGACAATTTTCAACGCGTGTACCACTGCGGCTAGTTCTAGGTCATGTGTAGGATAGTTCTTCTCGTGCTTCCGGAGCTGTCGGGATGCATAAGCCACGACGTGCCCTTCTTGCATGAGAACACATCCCAACCCGTTTCCAGAGGCATCGCAGTACACTATGAAATTCTTCTGTATATCTGGCATAACGAGCACTGGGGTTGTTGTCAATCTTTTCTTTAACTCCTGAAAGCTCGTCTCGCACTGTGGCGTCCAGGTGAATGTGATTCCCTTCTCCGACAGTTTGGTGAGAGGTCTCGAGATCTTTGAGAATCTCTCAATAAATCGTCGATAGTATCCAGCCAATCCTAAGAAGCTTCGAACTTCCCCTACATTTTCAGGGGTCTTCCATTCCTGTATATCATCGATTTTGGTAGGATCCACGGAGATTCCTCCCTCCGAGATTATATATCCTAAGAAGGGAACTCTCTTCAGCCAAAACTCACACTTGCTCAACTTGGCATATAGTTGGTGTTCTCTTAGCCTTTGCAACACCAACCTTAGATGTTTCTCATGTTCTTCTTCATCTTTGGAGAAGACGAGAATGTCATCTATGAAGACCACCACAAATTTGTCCAGATATTCGATGAATATCTTGTTCATGAGGTACATGAAGTATGCCGGGGCATTAGTTAGCCCGAAAGGCATGACGGTGTATTCATACATTCCGTACCGAGATACGAAAGCTATCTTGGGAATATCAGATTGCCTTATCTTGAGTTGGTGGTATCCCGACCTGAGATCAATTTTCGAGAACACACAAGCTCCCCTCAACTGATCAAACAAGTCTTCAATGCGGGGTAATGGGTACTTGTTCTTGATGGTTACCTCATTCAAAGCACGGTAATCCACGCATAACCTTTGGGTTCCGTCCTTCTTGGGCACAAATATCACTGGAGCTCCCCATGGTGAGGAACTAGGACGAATATACCCCTTGTCCGACAATTCTCTCAAATGATCCTTGAGTTCTTCCAGCTGCTTGGAGTCCATCCGATAAGGTCTCTTGTATATCGGGGCTGTTCCAGGCACTAGCTCAATTGCGAATTCCACTTCACGATCCGGAGGCATACCTGGCAATTCTTCCAGAAAGACATCTGGATATTCCCGGATGGTCCTGATTTCCTCAACTTTCACCTCAACTTGATTTAATTTAATGTCCCTCCTAGGCTCGTGTATTGTTATGAACTTTACTCTTGTGCCACTAGGGTGAGTTAGTTCCACCGTTCTGGTCGAACAATGAATGATTCCCTTATGTTTGGTCAACCAATCCATGCCCAAAATAATATCGATCCCTTGGGAATCTATCACTATGAGGTTAGCAGTAGACATTACCCCATTAATGTCTAGATTCACCTTGGGACACACTTGTCTTGTCTTTATTTCTCCACCTGGAGAGTTTACGGCTAGCATATGGTTCATTTCTCACACAAAAACAAATGCAATATTATTTCATGTGGGTTCACACACCAAAGCAAAACAATCTAAAGACGAGGTTGTGGACAATTGCTCATGGCTTCCACAACTCACGTCACACACCAAGCATTATCACACCATTAACTTAACTTAACGACTCGCCTATTCGACATCTTGCTAACTAAGGGAGGGACTCTACACTACTCGTTTTCTTGAGCTGGCTCCTCGGGATCTTCCTCATCATTTCGGCTTCCTTCTGACTCTGCTTTGGGTGGGGAGGCTGCTGGTGGAGAAGTGCGACGACGCCTGATCGCTCGGTGATCTGGGGAGTCAAGAGTCCATGTATCATTCACGGTGACACACAGTTCATTCCCATCTCCTCTTTCTCTCGCCCTCAAACAGGCTCGCAGTAACGCCTCCGTTTCCTTCAGGGTGTCCCGGACATCCTGAAGCTCTTGTTGACACTCCTACAGTCGAGTGCTGAGCATAGAAGCATCTTCCAAGCACAAGTCCATGTGCTCATGGGAAGTCCCTTGCTGCACCAGCGGGTACTTGTACTCCGTGGTGCCACTCTCACGCTGGAGGACATACATGTACTCAGTTTTGTCCAAGTGGCGACGATAGATGTGACTCTGGCAGGTGATGGCCTCCCAGGTGACATCTTTCTCCGCATCGACCTATGTCGCTCTACAAGCTGGAGAGTGGTGAATCTTAAGCAGCTGATTTTCATGTATTATCCTCATCTCTGAACTCCATTCTTCCCTCTTCTCACGGATGGTCCTGGTGGAGTTATAGTGGATGATTAGCTTGCCCGTATTGCCAGCGGCTTCGAGCATACGCCGAAGACGGCGCAATAAGCCTCCTACTGCCAATCCGTAGGAAAGGTACGTCACCGGACGGCTCTCCTCTCTCTCGGCAAGGGCACCTACGGGAACTCTCCCTCCTGTGGACTTGCGAGCGGTGCGAATCATGCGAACCATCTAAAACAAAAAGAATTTAAAATTAGGTTAGATAAACTCTCAAACAAAAATCCTATTTTGAATGAAAATTAGGGTAAGATGAAGAAAGTGACTCATTAAAATAACACTTTTCAATACACACCTTTGTAAAATATTTTTTAAGAAAATAGGGCCCTTAAATACGTCCATTTCTACCTAGGTCCACGTTCCTACGGGCAACCTTGGCTCTGATACCACTTCTGTCACACCCGGTTTTTCCGAAGAACAACCAAGTGAATATCACATGTATGCCAGGATCATTTTCTCATACATGTGATGACAAATAGTGAAGCATCATTTATTACAAGCCACGTGTCGAATATAAGTAAGTCTTACATAGTAAATGTCTCGATGGACAATAATAAGTTCATCACAAGTAAATAAACTAGCAGCGGAATATTATTCTTGAGGGCTCCATCACAAGCGTTGCCCGGGGGTCTCCATGAACCTAGAAACCTTCTTTGGGTCCAAAGTCTTGGTCATTATACACCACCTCATTATCTTGACCTGAGCAGCAATATAAACCAACAAAATATGCAAGGTTGAGTACCAATGGTACTCAGCAAGTGTGGGAAAATTATATCATGCATGGCTAGAACAAGGAGATGTTGAACTCATGGTTAAAGCACAACGCAATTAATACCTATCACCTTAGCTTATTAAGCACCTACATTACTACACAGGTGAAATGGTCCCAAGCTCCCATACCATCATCATAATCAAATAACCATAACATCATTTCCAATGTTAAGCTCCCCGCTTAACATCCACAACTTCCAAAACCATCACTCCTCTAATCATGAATAAGTCCAAGCCGCTCTTGACCGTGAGCACGGCTGTCATGACAGTTTTGACTCTGCAGAGTTTGTACCACTGTACCCACATGTAGTGATTTCATCCCCCGTTGCCGGGTGGACTAAAAGAACCTCCATTATGCCAGTGGCTACGAACCACATTCACACTTCCCAGGTCTGTAGCCAGGAGATCACTATGAAGCCTTTAGAAAGGGATTCCCGACGAGCGTGGGCCCACTGAGGTTTCACCCCTAACAGCATACAAGAGGCTCCAACCCCGCTGCAGTGGCCCCCTCTTGAGCCTTGCGGTTCATATGGTAGTCCAGCTGACACCTACTCCCCGCACCATCCAACACACCCATACTACGCCGGGGATACACCTAATTAATTGGCCAAGCTGCCCCATCTCAGCATGTGGTTGGCACTGTAAAGCCAGGTTACATGCTCCATGAACCGGTCCTTAGGATCCAGGCAAGTACTAAACACAAACCCGAGTCTCGTGCACCCAGCACACAACCAAAACATCCAACTTGCCTTGATCCCTACCTCTACATAACTCATAATATCTCATTCAAGAGTATGGTAAAATAAACCGATGATCTCATATCCCAAATATCCCATTCTAAGCATGGCTAAGCATATCCATAATAATAAATGACATGATAAAATAAATCCCAACCCAAGCTACAAGGAAACAAGGTAATGCAATTCTAGGGAAACTTCCTAGCATGGGTTTCATATTTCATTTGACAATGCAAATAATTCTATCTACACATCCTAGCATAGGATCAAAGTGGTCAAGGACACTTGCCTCCTTCCTGCTGCTCTTGGAATGGGTAGTCCTGATCTTGGAAAGGAATAACTTGCTCTTGAGCAGGTTCTACATCATACCATCACACATAGCAAAAGAAAAACAACAATCCATAAGACATAGTTCACACTTCCACTTCATACAAACCACACATTCATATTTATGAAAGTCATTCACAATTATATGTGTTGTGGTTACTCTATGTGTGTTGGTTTGTGGCTTGCATGCACTTTTAGTCATGTGTATATGATTCTTACTTTTGTGTTCACATTTATACTTACATACTATATATATGAGTTTCCAATTTAAATAAATTCCTTATATTCAATTACTACACCTTTTGGCTACCAAGTATGCATGAAATATATTTTCCTTCTCCATATGTGCCTTCAGAATTTCTACCAACCCTAAACTGAATTCTTTGGATTTTAGAAACTCCATTTGTCATTTACTAGTTGCTATATTTTCAGATTTATTTTCCTATGCATAATTGTGTACTTTATTATGAAATTAGTAGTACACATCATCTAAACAGAATAGGTTCTGGTCCTAAATAATTTAATAACATATTTTGACCTTTGCCTCTGATGTAAACTATTTCACAATTATTTTCCCTATTTTCTAAAACTATTCATTACTTAAAAATGTGTCCCTAAATGTGAATAATAAATTAAACAGATTCAATTCAGCCCAAAATATGTTTTTATCTCACTCCAAAGTTTTCTAGATACTGAGAAAGTTTTTAATTTAATTATGACAATATGATTGTCCCACTTTTAATTTTTAAACACTAGCCACATATTCAATTTCCTAATTTAAATACTAAACAAGGCTAAAAAGGTAAACTCACCCCATTACAGGGTCTATAATATTATTTTCAGAATTTCCAGGGGTCTAGCTACACTTATCAGAGGTGTTTTTCCTAATTTTTATTAAGTCCAGGGGCTAAAACTGATTTTTAAATGAATTTACATGATTTTCTGAAGTTCCAGGGGCTAGATCAAAAGTTTCCGGGGCTAGCTCTTATTTCCCGAGAACCCTAGGGGGTAGCACGTAAGATTTTCAGTCTTTATAACGCGGGGCTGACATGGACCGTCCGATTTTAAACCGACGCCTGAGATTATAACGTCGAACCGGTACGCGGGGGTTTAAACCCTATCGTGCGATTTAAAATAAACGGCGCACAAGCGGCCACGTCGCTCTGATCGAACGCGGGCGGCGCTGCCGGCGGCGCACGGCGGTGGGAAGCGGCGATCTCGCCGGAGACTTTCGGATCTTCGAGAATTCTTTCTAAAACTGTGATTTTATGGCATAGATCGGTAGAGGAGAGGTCGGGGATCTCACCTCGGGGGTTTTCTTGAGCTCGGAGGTCCTGGAAGGTGATCGGCGACGAGGTCCGAGGCGAAACCACGGCGAAGCTCGTCGGCGCTGTGTTTACACCGCAAGTCACCGAGTTTTCTCCACCTGAAAGGTTCCCCGGAGGCGGTGGAGCAAGACCAGCGAGTTAGATCTAAATTTCTGAGCTTAGATCGGCCAGAATTCGCCGGAGAAGCCTCGGTTCTCACCGGAGTAAAAAAACAGCCGATCGCGTGGGAAAAACAGAACGAGGCCGGGGTTTTTATAGACGGGGGAGGGCGGCGGGGTGGTTTAGATCATGCCCGCGTCGCCTACGAACAGAATTCAGCGGGGATACGACGAAATCCCGATCGGTTTTGATTCGGGTGCGAGGGAGTTCGGCGCTGGCGCGAGGTAGACGACAATCGGGTGGGCCCAGCTTGTCAGTGTGAGGAAGCAGCGCGCTCGGCTGCGGGCTGGCGCGGGTGCTGGGTGGGCCGGCTGGTGGGTTTCGGCCCACTGGCCGATTTTTTTCTGTTTTCTCTTTTTCTTTTTCTATTTCTTTTCTGATTTGAGTTTAATTTGAATTCCAGTTTGAATTTAATTTTTGCAAAACATGCAACACGTCCAAAAATTTTTAAATTCCCCTCTTAACATGATTTAGGGTTTTGAATCAAAATTTTGGGGTGTTACACCAAGACTTTGATCCCGAGGAAGGATTCTAGGTTCACGGAGTCCACCGGGCAATGCCTGTGATGGAGCCCACAAGATTTATTTTCCGCTGCTGTTTTATTTACATATTATGAACTTATTATCGTCCATCGAGACTTATGCTATGTAAGACTTATTTATATTTGAACACGTGGCTTGTAATATGATGATGCTTCATTATTTGTCATCACATGTATGAGAAAATGATACTGGAATACATGTGATATTCACTCGGTTGTTCTTCGAAGAAACCGGGTGTGACACCTGTGGAGGCCCGAAGATATCCGATATGCAAGAAAGGAGGAGGAAAACATGGCTGCAGAGGGATCATCATCCTGTAAGTTTAACTAATCTTTACTTTAATCATGGTTATCAAGTGCATAATAGTGATTAGGCTTTCTGTTTAATGTTTATCCCTAAAGATTTAGTCCTAACAATGGATTCAGAGCCCCCCCTAATCACTTTTATGCTGTTGATTATGTCAGATTAGTCAACACATTAGATTTAAATCGGAAAATCTCCAAATCCTTCGAAAGATTAAGTCTAGCCGAATGTTTTCCTCTAAAATTGGTTCCCAAAATACGGATTAATGTAAAATTAATGATGGTTGGGAACTTATCTGGCTCCATGCGTTGCTGCTTGCTGGATTGGTTGCCGGCTGCTAGCAGCCCGCGTGCGCTGCAACCAGCGCAGCTTCTCCAGCCATGCCCCGCTGGGCCCTCCTCATGCAGCACATGTGCGCATGCATGCAAGGATGCATGTTAGCTGCAGCAGCGCCTCTGCAGGCCGAAGAGCTGCGCGCCAGCCGAGCGCAGCATGCCGCGAGCCCGCGAGTCACGGGCCAGCAGCACCGCCGCATGCCGTGAACTGTGCGCCAGCCGCGCACTGCCCGCCGCGAGCCCGCGCCTGTGGGGCCTGTCGCCTGCGCGCACTAACCGCGCGTAGCAGGCCGCCTGTTTTGTTCCTTCGTGAAAGCATCATATTTCTATTTCTGATTACGGTTCAGATTATGTGGGCTGGTGGGCTGCATATGGAAGAAAGTGGATAAATTAACGGGCCGAACCTGGCCACGGGCTTCGGCCCAAGTTTTACAACCAGATGTTGATTTTACTATTTTTTATTAGTTTCCTGTTGGGTTGGGCTGAAACATGAAGGGCTGACCATGGGCTGGTCACTGTTTAGATGGTTTTCGTATTTTTATTTAATTTAGTGTTAGTTATGTTTTTTAATAATATTTATGCACTGATTTAAATAGAAAAATGTTTCTGCTCAGAATGTTAACATATTAATGAGTCTAAATTAAATTTGAACCAACGGGATAATTTAATTTAGATGATTTAGTATGTTAATTTTGTTTTATCATTTTAAGCATCAATAATTATGAATTTTTCCTAATGTTTGTATTTGATGTTTAATTTGAGAATGATGACTCTAAAATTAATTCTGACCAACGTTAATTTAATTTTTGAGTCATGTTTATATTCAATTATGTTTGGAAATTTTATGTCATTTTCTGCCCAACGGTGATGTGACATAAAATTGTATTATTGCATGTTAGTTTATTTACCAACATAAATTATTTTCATGCAATTTTCCGATGTTTATATTTTATTATGCATTATTGACAACCACTTAGATGTTGTTTCAATATGAAAATATCGAACAACTTATGGGCAGTAACTTGCCTCGTTGGAAAACCTGTGTTGAGGTATCCTTGAGGTTTAATCAGCTGGATTATGCCTTGAGGGACTTATGAGGCTAAGCTGGAGAAGTGGGAGAATTCTAACCGTGTAGCCCTCCTCGTAATGAATGCCTCAATAGTTTCAGATATTGTGGGGGCCCTTACAAAGAAAGACACCGCTAAAGAATTTCTTGTGGTGGTGGAGGAGCAATTTAAAGGCCTCGAAAAGATTTATGCTCATGAGCTTTTTCCAAAGCTTCTTGAGAAATACACAATGGATGGGAATGTGAGGAGACACATATAGTGAAGATGAATGCATCATCGAAGCTTAAGGCTTTGGATTGTGAATTAAGTGAGAACCTTCTCAAAATTATGATTTTGGAATCTCTCTCTACTAAGTTTGATCAATTTAAGATTAACTACAACTCACTGAAGGAAAAATGGACACTTACTGAGACGACTCCAAGAGTTGTACAGGAGGAAGAAAGAATAATGAAGCAGTCACAGGATCAAGCTTTCAATGTTAATTATTCTAAGAGGAAGAAAGAATGGAATGGTTCTAGTCCTTCAAAGCCTCGAAGATGCCATTTAAGAATCAATCTCCTTAGAAAGCTAAAGGTGCCAATACTTCCACTGCGCCCAGTTCATTCGCTACGTATTTCAGAAAGGATTACCCTAAATTTCTGAAATGGCTGATGAAGAGAGGTAATGGTGAAATTATGTTCCTTGATGAATCACTTTATGTTAATTTTTCTACAAATACCTGGTAGATTGACTCAGGTGCAACTGTGCATGTTGCAAATTCCATGAAGAGATTCCATACGACCCAAAAGTTGGGGCAAAGGGAAAGAAGTCTTAAAGTCACAAATGGAAAAGAAGCGGAAGTTAAAGTCGTGGGATCTCTCACACTGAAGCTACACTCAGGACATCTGCTGCAATTAAATAATGTTCTTTATGTTCCCTTGTTCAGTAGGAATCTTATTTCGGTGTCATGTTTAGATGATGGAAAATTTGAATTTTTACATGTTTGATTTCTTTAAAAAATTAACAAAATTTATACATGTATAAATAAGACAATATGTTCATACAAACTAACTTTCAGTGAAAGATCCATTTTTAGCAGATATGAAAATCTGAATAATATGTGCATATAAATTAATGCTATGTTTACCAAAAAATAATAATGTCACCTATCTAAGTTTTAAACTTTTTGTTCTATCTGGTATATATTAATTTTTGAAGAATATAGAAAAAACATCAAGTTTAGACTTAATTTGCAGAATGTGTACATATTTGAGTATTTACATTGGAATCTAAATAAAAAATAAAGCAAAGGAAGAAGAAACTTAAGCGCGGACTTATGAATAGGCAATTATCGCAAACGGTTTTTAACATAGAACCGCCTGTGAAAAAAGTTTACTAAGTTTAGAATTAATTAATATTCTTGATCAAAATAAGGGGGCTTGTATTCAAGTTCTTGTAATATGGTTTAGTTTTACTGGTGCCCATTAAATTTTACTTGGAAAAATCATTGAAATTAGTCAGAACATGAAAAATAAATAAATAGGTTATTTGTCATTTTTGTATCTTGCATAATACACTGATTTTGTGAGTGCATTTTTCTATGCGACTTTTTAGTCAGCATACCAATCTATATGATTTTTTTAGATTTTTAAAAAATTGTTTGTATCAGTATGTGTTCAAAATTTGAAGAATGCCTCATAGGTATATGAGCATTTAACTAGAATGATGGATAATTTGTATTTTGACATATTGGATTACTTTAAAAAAATTAACAAAATTCATACATGTATACATAAACAATATGTTAATACGAACAAACTTTCAGGTTGGTTTGTATGAAAATATGAATAATATGTTCCTATAAATTAATGCTATATTTACCAAAACATAACAATTTTCCCTATAGAATTATCTCAGGCAGTTTTTAATATAGATCCGTCTGTGAAAAAAGTGCACTAAGTTTAGAATTAATTAATATTCATGATCAAAATAAAGGGGCTTGTAAAAGCCCAAATTTCGAGTTCTTGTAATATGATTTAGTATTATAGCTGCCCATTAAATTTCACTTGGAAAAACCATTAAAATTGGTCAAACATGAAAAATAAATAAATAGTATATTTATCATTTTTGTATCTTGCATAATACACTGATTTTATGGGTTTATTTTTCTATGCAATTTTTTAGTCATCATACCAACCTCTCTGATATTTTTTTAGATTTTAACAAAATTGTTTGTATCAATATGTGTTAAAAAATTAAAGAATGCCTCATTTGTATATGTGCATTTCATTAGAATGATGGATAATTTGTATTTCGATATGTTGGATTGCTTTAAAAAATTAACAAAATTCAAACATGTATAAATAAGATAATATGTTCATACAAACAAGTATTCAGATTGGTTTGTATGAAATTGAATAATATGTGCATATAGATTAATACTATATTTACCAAAACATAACAATGTTTCCTATATAAGTTTTAAACTTTTTGTTCCATCTGGTATGTATTAATTTGAAGAATATAGAAAAAAGAATCATTGAGTTTGGACTTAATTTGCAGAATCTAAACATATTTGAGTATTTACATTGGAATCTAAATAAAAAATAAAGCAAAAGAAGAAGAAACTGAAGAGCAGACATATGAAGAGACAATTATAGCAGACAGTTTTTAATGGACCACCTTAAAACCCACCTGTGACAATGGACGACTATATAAAGCACCGTTCGAGCACCGCAAAAACCTAACTCAGGAGATTTAACATTGGTGTCGTCAGGTTGCCAAAAAATACATTTGCCCCTCGCCGATGCTACCGCCATCTTGGCCATTGCCTGTCACACCCGGTTTTTCCGAAGAACAACCATATGAATATCACATGTATGCTAGGATCATTTTCTCATACATGTGATGACAAATAGTGAAGCATCATTTATTACAAGCCAGGTGTCGAATATAAATAAGTCTTACATAGCAAATGTCTCGATGGACAATAATAAGTTCATCACAAGTAAATAAACTAGCAGCGGAATATTATTCTTGAGGGCTCTGTCACAGGAGTTGCCCGAGGGTCTCCATGAACCTAGAAACCTTCTTCGGGTCCAAAGTCTTGGTCATTATACACCACCTCATTATCTTGACCTGAGCAGCAATATAAACCAACAAAATATGCAAGGTTGAGTACCAATGGTACTCAGCAAGTGTGGGAAAATTATATCATGCATAGCTAGAACAAGGAGACGTTGAACTCATGGTTAAAGCACTACGCAACTAATACCTATCACCTTAGCTTATTAAGCACCAACATTACTACACAGGTGAAATGGTCCCAATCTCCCATCCCATCATCATAATCCAATAACCATAACATCATTTCCAATGTTAAGCTCCCCGCTTAACATCCACAACTTCCAAAACCATCAATCCTCTAATCATGAATAAGTCCAAGCCGCTCTTGACTGTGAGCATGGCTGTCATGACAGTTTTGACTCTGCAGAGTTTGTATCACTGTACCCACATGTAGTGATTTCATCCCCCGTTGCCGGGTGGACTGAAAGAACCTCCATTATGCCAGTGGCTACGAACCACATTCACACTTCCCAGGTGTGTAGCCAGGAGATCACTACGAAGCCTTTACAAAGGGATTCCCGACGAGCATGGGCCCACTGAGGTTTCACCCCTAACAACATACAAGAGGCTCCAACCCCGCTGCAGTGGCCCCCTCTTGAGCCTTGCGGTTTATATGGTAGTCCAGCTGACACGTATTCCCCGCACCATCCAACACACCCATACTACACCGGGGATACACCTAATTAATTGGCTAAGCTGCCCCGTCTCAGCATGTTGTTGGCACTGCAAAGCCAGGTTACATGCACCATGAACCGGTCCTTAGGATCCAGGCAAGTACTAAACACAAACCCGAGTCTCGTGCACCCAGCACACAACCAAAACATCCAACTTGCCTTGATCCCTACCTCTACATAACTCGCAATATCTCATTCAAGAGTATGGTAAAATAAACTGATGATCGCATATCCCAAATATTCCATTCTAAGCATAGATAAGCATATGCATCATAATAAATGACATGATAAAATAAATCCCAACCCAAGCTACAAGGAAACAAGGTAATCAATTCTAGGGAAACTTCCTAGCATGGGTTTCATATTTCAATTGACAATGCAAATAATGCTAGCTACACATCCTAGCATAGGATCAAAGTGGTCAAGGACACTTGCCTCCTTCCTGCTCCTCTTGAAATGGGTAGTCCTGATCTTGGAAAGGAATAACTTGCTCTTGAGCAGGTTCTACATCATACCATCACACATAGCAAAAGAAAAACAACAATCCATAAGACATAGTTCACACTTCCACTTCATACAAACCACACATTCACATTTATGAAACTCATTCACAATTATATGTGTTGTGGTTATTCTATGTGTGTTGATTTGTGGCTTGCATGCACTTTTAATCATGTGTATATGATTCCTACTTTTGTGTTCACATTTATACTTACATACTATATATATGAGTTTCCAATTTAAATAAATTCCTTATATTCAGTTACTACACCTTTTAGCTACCAAGTATGCATGAAAGGTATTTTCCTTCTCCATATGTGTCTTCAGAATTTCCACCAACCCTAAACTGAATTCTTTGGATTTTAGAACTCCATTTATCATTTACTAGTTGCTATATTTTTAGATTTATTTCCTATGCCTAAATGTGAACTTTATTATGAAAATAATAAGACACATCATCTAAACAGAATAGGTTCTGATCTAAAATATTTACTAATATATTTTGACCTTTTTCCTCTGATGTAAACTATTTTACAATTATTTTCCCTATTTTCCAGAACTATTCTTTACTTAAAAATGTGTCCCTAAATGTGAATAATAAATTAAACAGATTCATTTCAGCCCAAAATATATTTTTATCTCACTCCAATGTTTGTCCCACTTTTTAAATTTTAAACACTAGCCACATATTCAATTTCCTAAATTAAACATAAACAGGGCTAAAAAGGTAAACTCATCCCACTACAGGGTCTATAATATTACTTTAAAAATTTTCAGGGTTCTAGCTATACATAACAGAGGAGTTTTTCCTAATTTTTATTAAGTCCAGGGACTAAAACTGATTTTTAAATGAATTTACATGATTTTCTGAAGTTCCAGGGGCTAGATCAGAAGTTTCCAGGGCTAGCTCTTATTTCGCGAGAACCCCAGGGGGTAGCACGTAAGATTTCCAGTCTTTATAACGTGGGGCTGACGTGGACCGTCCGATTTTAAACCGACGGCTGAGATTATAACGTCGAACCGGTACGCGGGGATTTAAACTCTACCGTGCGATTTAAAATAAACGGCGCACAAGCGGCCACGTCGCTCTAACCGAGCGCAGGCGGCGCTGCCCGGCGGCGCACGGCGGCGGGAGGCGGCGATCTCGCCGGAGAGTTTCGGATCTTCGGGAATTCTTCCTAGAACTGTGATTTTATGGCATAGATCGGTGGAGGGGACGTCGGGGATCTCACCTCGGGGGTTTTCTTGAGCTCGGAGGTCCTCGAAGGCGGTCGGCGACGAGGTCCGAAGTGAAACCACGGCGAAGCTCATCGGCGCTGTGTTTGAACCGCAGGTCACCGAGTTTTCTGCACCTGCAGGGTTCCCCGGAGACGGTGGATCAAGACTAGCGAGTTAGATCGGAATTTCCGAGCGTAGATCGGCCAGAATTCGCCGGAGCAGGCTCGGGTTCTCACCGGAGTAAAAACGGCGGATCGCGTGGGAAAAACAGAACGAGGCCGGGGTTTTTATAGACGGGGGAGGGTGGTGGGTTTGTTTAGATCGAGTGGGAGTCCTCCGGAACCAGAATTCGGCCGGAAATCCGGTCGGTTGCGATCGCGCGCGCGCGGGTGAACAGTCCGACTTTCGGACGATCGGGGGTTAGGGATGACAGGTGGGTCCCACCTGTCTGATAGAGAGAGAGAGAGCGCGGGCGCGCGGCTGAGGGCTGGCGCGGGGGCAGGGTGGGCCGGCTGGTGGGTTTCGGCCCACTGGCCGGTTTTTTTCTGTTTTCCTTTTTCTTTTTCTATTTCTTTTCTGTTTTGAGTTTAATTTGAATTCCAGTTTGAATTTAAATTGTTGCAAAACATGCAACACGTCCAAAAAATTTCAAATTCCCCTCTTAACATGATTTTGGGTCTTAACAAGATTGTGGGGTGTTACAGCTCTACCCCCCTTAAAAGAAATCTCGTCCTTGAGATTGGTGGTTCTAAGAAAACAATTCCGGAAATTGTGCCTTGAGCTCATCTTCCCGCTCCCAGGTGGCTTCCTCTTCTGAGTGATGCTTCCACTGCACCTTGCACATCCGGATTCTTTTATTTCTGGTGAGGCGTTCCATTGTCTCCAAAATCTTGTATGGTTGCTCGGCATAAGACAAATCCTCAGCTACGTCCACTTCATTCATGGGTAACACCTCTTCAGGAGTTCTCAGGCATTTCTTGAGTTGTGACACATGGAACATATCGTGCACATCCGATAGACGAGCCGGTAACTCTAGTTGATACGCCACTTCGCCTTTCCTTTCCAGAACTTGAAAGGGTCCGATGTATCGAGGTGACAACTTCCCTTTTACCTTGAACCGACGAAGTCCTCTGATAGGGGACACCTTGAGATAGACATAGTCTCCCACGTTGAAAACGAGCTCTCTTCTTCGTACATCGGCATAGCTCTTTTGGCGTGTCTGTGCTATCCTCAAATTGTTGCGAATTTCCCTCACCTTCGCCTCGGCTTCTTGTAGTACTTCTGGACCAAACACTTTACTTTCCCCCGTTTGGTTCCAAAATAGGGGAGTTCTGCACTTCCTCCCGTACAAGGCTTCAAACGGTGACATCTTCATACTAGCTTGATAGCTGTTATTATAGGAAAACTCCGCATACGGTAAGTTCTTGTCCCAACTCCGATTGTTTTTGAGTGCACATGCCCTCAGCATATCTTCAAGGATCTGATTGGTTCTCTCCGTCTGCTTGTCAGTTTGGGGATGATAGGCAGAACTAAAGTTCAGATGGGTTCCCATGGTTTCGTGCAACTTCTGCCAGAACCTTGAGGTGAACTGTGTCCCTCGATCCGACACAATCTTCTTTTACACTCCATGGTAACACACGATCCTTGACATGTACAATTCTGCCAATTTGGATCCACTGTAGCTTTCTTTCACGGGGATGAAATGAGCTACCATGGTTAGCCTGTCGATGATGACCCATATTGAATCATATCCTGATTGGGTCCTAGGCAATCCCACTATGAAATCCATACCTATTTCTTTCCATTTCCATTCAGGCACTTTGAGTGGTTGCAATAATCCTGCGGGTCGTTGACGTTCTGCTTTCACCAACTGACATGTGTCACATAGAGCAACATGTTCCACGACATCTCGCTTCATGCCATACCACCAATACCTGCTCTTGAGGTCCTGGTACATCTTCGTACTCCCAGGATGAATGGAATAGTCAGAATCGTGAGTCTCCTTCAAAATCAATTCACGAATCTCCTTTACTTCAGGCACATAGATTC
The DNA here is from genome assembly GCA_030760725.1 of Neostapfia colusana. Lineage (NCBI taxonomy): Eukaryota > Viridiplantae > Streptophyta > Magnoliopsida > Poales > Poaceae > Neostapfia > Neostapfia colusana. The sequence continues at coordinate 29,422,878 of JASWHV010000011.1, forward strand.
TTTTCCCGTGCCACACCGTTCTTTGTTCATCCTCTCTGAAACCAGGAGCTTTATTTTCCTTGATGAGTTTCCTGATCTCTTGTATCTTCTCGTCATTCTTTTGACCCTGCCAGATTTCTTGCTCGAGTGTGAAGTCCACTTCCATGGTGATGGCTTCCCCACTATTTACCAGGCATAGATTGAGCCTTATAACCTCGTCCTTCAATTCTGCAGGCATGTCCTTCAAGTCCAACTTATTGACCTGCACTTTCCGACTTAAAGCATCGGCCACGACGTTTGCCTTCCCAGGATGATAGTTGATGCCCACATAAAAGTCATTGATTAGCTCTAACCATCTTCTTTGTCTGAGGTTGAGATCTGGCTGTGTAAAAATGTACTTCAAACTCTTATGATCCGTATATATCTCTGTCCTCTTCCCCATAAAATAGAGTCGCCAAATTGTCAACGCGTGTACCACTGCGGCTAGTTCTAAGTCATGTGTAGGATAGTTTTTCTCGTGCTTCCGAAGCTGCCGAGATGCATATGCCACGACATGCCCTTCTTGCATGAGAACATATCCCAACCCGTTTCAGAGGCATCGCAGTACACTGTGAAATTCTTCTGCATATCTGGCATAACCAACACTGGGGCTGTTGTCAATCCCTTCTTTAACTCCTGAAAACTCGTCTCGCACTGCGGCGTCCATGTGAATGCGATTCCCTTCTCCAACAGTTTGGTGAGGGGTCTCGAGATCTTGGAGAATCCCTCAATAAACCGTCGATAGTATCCAGCCAATCCCAAGAAGCTTTGAACTTCCCCGACATTCTCAGGGGTCTTCCACTTCTGTATATCCTCGATTTTGGCAGGATCCACGGAGATTCCTCCCTCCGAGATTATATGTCCTAAGAAGGGAACTCTCTTCAGCCAAAACTCACACTTCTCAACTTGGCATATAGTTGGTGTTCTTTCAGCCTTTGCAACACCAACCTTAGATGTCTCTCATGTTCTTCTTCATCTTTGGAGAAGACGAGAATGTCATCTATGAAAACCACCACAAATTTGTCCAGATATTCCATGAATACCTTGTTCATGAGGTACATGAAGTATGCCGGGGCATTAGTTAGCCCGGAATGCATAACAGTGTATTCATACAGTCCGTACCGAGATACGAAAGCTGTCTTCGGAATATCAGATTGCCTTATCTTAAGTTGGTGGTATCCCGACCTGAGATCAATTTTCGAGAACACACAAGCTCCCCTCAACTGATCGAACAAGTCTTCAATGCGGGGTAATGGGCACTTATTCTTGATGCTTACCTCATTCAAAGCACGGTAATCCACGCATAACCTTTGGGTTCCGTCCTTCTTGGGCACAAATATCACCGGAGCTCCCGATGGTGAGAAACTAGGACGAATATACCCCTTCTCCATCAATTCTCTTAAATGATCCTTGAGTTCTTCTAGCTGCTTGGAGTCCATCCGATAAGGTCTCTTGTATATCGGGGTTGTTCCAGGTACTAGCTCAATTGCGAATTCCACTTCACGATCGGGAGGCATACCTGGCAACTCCTCCGGAAAAACATCTGGATATTCCCTGATGGTCCTGATTTCCTCAACTTTCACCTCAACTTGATTTAATCTAATGTCCCTTCTAGGCTCGTGTATTGTTATGAACTTTACTCTTGTGCCACTAGGGTGAGTTAGTTCCACCGTTCTGGTCGAACAATGGATGATTCCTTTATGTTTTGTCAACCAATCAATACCCAAGATAATATCTATCCCTTGTGAATCTATCACTATGAGGTTAGCAGTAAATACCACCCCATTAATGTCTAGGTTCACTTTGGGACACACTTGTCTTGTCCTTATTTCTCCTCCTAGAGAATTTACTGCTAGCATATGGTTCATTTGTGTTGTTGCTAGGTCATGCTTCTTAACAAATCCCTGAGCAATGAACGAGTGGGTAGCACCAGAATCAAACAGCAGGGTTGCAAGGTGTAAATTGGCAGGAAACTTACCAACTACCACATCGGGTGCCTCTTGCGCTTCCTCCATAGTGACGTGGTTCACCCGTCCTCGCATCACAGTCTGCTGTTGTGGCTGTGCGGGCTTCTTCTTTGGGCATTTATGGGCGTAGTGCCCCACTTCACCGCAGCTAAAACATTGCACCCCAACCTTAGGTGCCTGGCCTTTGCTGTCTTAGGGTTGATTTGGAGGTCCCTGTACTGCTGGTCGAGGTGGATATGCGGGGCGAGGCTGCTGTACAAACTGACGTTGTGGCTGCGCTGGTGTTGCGGGAGGCCTGTAGTTTGGGTTGTACCCTCTTGGTGCCGAGTAGGGTACCGCAGCACGGTTCATCTGCCCTGCAGGTTGCTGCATCAGACGTGGGCGAGTGTTGCTCCCTGAGCCTTGATGTGACCACCCGGCCTTCCTCTTGTTCTCATTTTCCAAGGCCTTCAGCTTTCTTTCCACCACAAATGCTCTGTCCACCATCTTTTGGAAGCTTTCATACTCATTTGAGGACATCGCACACTGCATTTCGGCGGTAAGCCCTTCCACGAAACAATCCTGTTTCTGCTCATCAGTCTCTATGTCCCGTGGGGCATAACAGGATAGTTGAGTAAATTTAGTGAGGTATTCCCTCACCGTCATGTTTCCCTGCTGCAGTCCCAAAAACTCCTTCCTCTTGTTTTTGAGTTCACCTCTTGGGATGTAATGGTTGCGGAAGCTACGCTTGAACTCTTCCCAAGTGATGTTCTCAGGGTCATGATGGGCAGCCACGTAGGCGGTCCACCAATCAGCAGCAGGTCCATGCAATTGATGAGAGGCAAACAACACCCTCTCATACCCTTGGCACTGTATGATCCTCATCTTGCTCTCAATGTTCTTAAGCCAATCATCAGCCTCCAGAGGTTCAGCAGCACTTGCAAACTTTGGAGGTTGAGTTCCTAGAAACTCACTCAACCTTGGTTGGCGTGGTGCAGCTTGTGGAGGTGGAACTTGATGCAAGTTGGCCACCACTTGAGTCAAGTTCTGGATGAGCTGATTTTGATTCTCAAGCATTTGGTGGAGAGGATCAACTTCTTCACGGCGACCACCCCTGTCCTGGCCTCCAGAAAGATGAGGGTTGCAGGCCTCATCGTTGTTGTTGGCGGGGTTGGCAGCACGTCCTTTTCCTCTTCCGGCCATCTGGCATGATCAACCAAATGTTAATTTAAAGTATTACGTATTATCTTACTACTTTCACTTGTTTGTACTTTAAAGTGTTGAAGCTTTGTTATACTTTCCTAGTGTCTCATATCTCTCACAAAAATAAATGCAATATTATTTCATGTGGGTTCACACACCAAAGCAAGACAATCTGAAGACGAGGCTGTGGACAATTGCTCATGGCTTTCACAACTCACGTCACACACCAAGCATTAACACACCATTAACTAACGTAACGACTCGACTACTCGACATCCTTCTAATTTAAGCGAAAGGCTCTACGCTACTCGTTTTCTTGAGCTGGCTCCTCGGGATCTTCGTCATCATTTCGGCTGCCTTCTGACTCTGCTTTGGGTGGGGAGGCTGCTGGTGGAGAAGTGCGACGACGCCTGATCGCTCGGCGATCTGGGGAGTCAGGAGTCCATGTATCATTCACGGTGACACACAGTTCATTCCCATCTCCTCTTTCTCTCGCCCTCAAGCAGGCTCGCAGCAATGCCTCCATTTCCTTCAGGGTGTCCCGGAAATCCTGAAGTTCTTGCTGACACTCCTGCAGTCGAGTGCTGAGCATAGCAGCATCCTCCAAGCACAAGTCCATGTGCTCATGGGAAGTCCCTTGCTGCACTGGTGGGTACTTGTACTCCGTGGTACCACTCTCACGCTGGAGGACATACATGTACTCAGTCCTGTTCAGGTGTCGACGATAGATGTGACTCTGGCAGGTGATGGCCTCCCAGGTGACATCCTTCTCCGCATCGACCTGTGTCGCTCTGCAAGCTGGAGAGCGGTGGATCTTAAGCAGCTGATTTTCGTGTAGAATCCTCATCTCTGAACTCCATTCTTCCCTTTTCTCACGGATGGTCCTGGTGGAGTTATTGTGGATGATTAGCTTGCCCGTATTGCCGGCGGCTTCGAGCATACGTCGAAGACGGCGCAACAAGCCTCCTACTGCCAATCCGTAGGAAAGGTACGTCACCGGACGGCTCTCCTCTCTTTCGGCAACGGCAACTACGGGAACTCTCCCTCCTGTGGACTTGCGAGCGGTGCGAATCATGCGAACCATCTAAAACAAAAAGCATTTAAACTTAGGTTAGATAAACTTTTTAAACAAAAATCCTATTTTGAATGAAAATTGGGGTAAGATGAAGAAAGTGACTCATTAAATAACACTTTTCAACACACACCTTGTAAAATAGTTTTTAAGAAAATAGGGCCCTTAAATACGTCCATTTCTACCTAGGTCCACGTTCCTACGGGCAGCCTTGGCTCTGATACCACTTCTTGTCACACCCGGTTTTTCCGAAGAACAACCAAGTGAATATCACATGTATGCCAGGATCATTTTCTCATACATGTGATGACAAATAGTGAAGCATCATTTATTACAAGCCAGGTGTCGAATATAAATAAGTCTTACATAGCAAATGTCTCGATGGACAATAATAAGTTCATCACAAGTAAATAAACTAGCAGCGGAATATTATTCTTGAGGGCTCCGTCACAGGAGTTGCCCGGGGGTCTCCATGAACCTAGAAACCTTCTTCGGGTCCAAAGTCTTGGTCATTATACACCACCTCACTATCTTGACCTGAGCAGCAATGTAAACCAACAAAATATGCAAGGTTGAGTACCAATGGTACTCAGCAAGTGTGGGAAAATTATATCATGCATAGCTAGAACAAGGAGAGGTTGAACTCATGGTTAAAGCACTACGCAACTAATACCTATCACCTTAGCTTATTAAGCACCAACATTACTACACAGGTGAAATGGTCCCAATCTCCCATCCCATCATCATAATCCAATAACCATAACATCATTTCCAATGTTAAGCTCCCCGCTTAACATCCACAACTTCCAAAACCATCAATCCTCTAATCATTAATAAGTCCAAGCCGCTCTTGACCGTGAGCACGGCTGTCATGACAGTTTTGACTCTGTAGAGTTTGTACCACTGTACCCACATGTAGTGATTTCATCCCCCGTTGCCGGGTGGACTAAAAGAACCTCCATTATGCCAGTGGCTACGAACCACATTCACACTTCCCAGGTGTGTAGCCAGGAGATCACTACGAAGCCTTTACAAAGGGATTCCCGATGAGCATGGGCCCACTGAGGTTTCACCCCTAACAGCATACAAGAGGGTCCAACCCCGCTGCAGTGGCCCCCTCTTGAGCCTTGCGGTTTATATGGTAGTCCAGCTGACACCTATTCCCCGCACCATCCAACCCACCCATACTACGCCGGGGATACACCTAATTAATTGGCCAAGCTGCCCCATCTCAGCATGTGGTTGGCACTGTAAAGCCAGGTTACATGCTCCATGAACCGGTCCTTAGGATCCAGGCAAGTACTAAACACAAACCCGAGTCTCATGCACCCAGCACACAACCAAAACATCCAACTTGCCTTGATCCCTACCTCTAGATAACTCGCAATATCTCATTCAATAGTATGGTAAAATAAACTGATGATCTCATATCCCAAATATTCCATTCTAAGCATGGCTAAGCATATGCATAATAATAAATGACATGATAAAATAAATCCTAACCCAAGCTACAAGGAAACAAGGTAATCAATTCTAGGGAAACTTCCTAGCATGGGTTTCATATTTCAATTGACAATGCAAATAATGCTAGCTACACATCCTAGCATAGGATCAAAGTGGTCAAGGACACTTGCCTCCTTCCTGCTGCTTTTGAAATGGGTAGTCCTGATCTTGGAAAGGAATAACTTGCTCTTGAGCAGGTTCTACATCATACCATCACACATAGCAAAAGAAAAACAACAATCCATAAGACATAGTTCACACTTCCACTTCATACAAACCACACATTCACATTTATGAAAGTCATTCACAATTATGTGTTGTGGTTATTCTATGTGTGTTGATTTGTGGCTTGCATGCACTTTTAATCATGTGTATATGATTCCTACTTTTGTGTTCACATTTATACTTACATACTATATATATGAGTTTTCAATTTAAATAAATTCCTTATATTCAATTACTACACCTTTTAGCTACCGATTATGCATGAAAGGTATTTTCCTTCTCCATATGTGTCTTCAGAATTTCCACCAACCCTAAACTGAATTCTTTGGATTTTAGAACTCCATTTATCATTTACTAGTTACTATATTTTCAGATTTATTTCCTATGCCTAAATGTGAAATTTATTATGAAAATAATAAGACACATCATCTAAACAGAATAGGTTCTGATCTAAAATATTTACTAATATATTTTTGACCTTTTTCCTCTGATGTAAACTATTTTACAATTATTTTCCCTATTTTCCAGAACTATTCTTTACTTAAAAATGTGTCCCTAAATGTGAATAATAAATTAAACAGATTCATTTCAGCCCAAAATATATTTTTATCTGACTCCAAAGTTTTCTAAATACTGAGAAAGTTTTTAATTTAATTTTGACAATATGTTTGTCCCACTTTTTAAATTTTAAACACTAGCCACATACTCAATTTCCTAAATTAAACATGAAACAGGGCTAAAAAGGTAAACTCACCCCACTACAGGGTCTATAATATTATTTAAAAAAATTTCAGGGGTCTAGCTATACATAACAGAGGAGTTTTTCCTAATTTTTATTAAGTCCAGGGACTAAAACTGATTTTTAAATGAATTTACATGATTTTCTGAAGTTCCAGGGGCTAGATCAGAAGTTTCCAGGGCTAGCTCTTATTTCCCGAGAACCCCAGGGGGTAGCACGTAAGATTTCCAGTCTTTATAACGCGGGGCTGACGTGGACCGTCCGATTTTAAACCGACGGCTGAGATTATAACGTCGAACCAATACGCGGGGATTTAAACTCTACCGTGCGATTTAAAATAAACGGCGCACAAGCGGCCACGTCGCTCTAACCGAGCGCAGGCGGCGCTGCCCGGCGGCGCACGGCGGCGGGAGGCGGCGATCTCGCTGGAGAGTTTCGGATCTTCGGGAATTCTTCCTAGAACTGTGATTTTATGACATAGATCGGTGGAGGGGAGGTCGGGGATCTCACCTCGGGGGTTTTCTTGAGCTCGGAGGTCCTGGAAGGCGGTCGGCGACGAGGTCCGAAGTGAAACCACGGCGAAGCTCGTCGGCGCTGTGTTTGAACCGCAAGTCACCGAGTTTTCTGCACCTGCAGGGTTCCCCGGAGGCGGTGGATCAAGACTAGCGAGTTAGATCAGAATTTCCGAGCGTAGATCGGCCAGAATTCGCCGGAGAAGGCTCGGGTTCTCACCAGAGTAAAAACGGCGGATCGCGTGGGAAAAACAGAACGAGGCCGGGGTTTTTATAGACGGGGGAGGGCGGTGGGTTTGTTTAGATCGAGTGGGAGTCCTTCGGAACCAGAATTCGGCCGGAAATCCGGTCGGTTGCGATCGCGCGCGCGCGGGTGAACAGTCCGAGTTTCGGACCATCGGGGGTTAGGGATGACAGTTGGGTCCCACCTGTCTGAGAGAGAGAGAGAGAGCGCGGGCGCGCGTCTGTGGGCTGGCGTGGGGGCAGGGTGGGCCGGCTGGTGGGTTTCGGCCCACTGGCCGGTTTTTTTCTGTTTTCCTTTTTCTTTTCCTATTTCTTTTCTGTTTTGAGTTTAATTTGAATTCCAGTTTGAATTTAAATTGTTGCAAAACATGCAACACGTCCAAAATTTTTTAAATTCCCCTCTTAACATGATTTTGGGTCTTAACAAGATTTTGGGGTGTTACATCGCCGCCACCGCCGTCCTCTCCCTCGCTGCCGAGCCCATGTCGCCGTCCTCGCCCTCGCCCTCCAAGCACGCGCACGTTGTCGTCCTCGCCTCCAAGTGCCATCACTGTACGCTAGATTTATGAACCTTGTGTTCAACTTTCAGCCTTCACTTGCATTCATGAAATAGTTACTATCATATTTTTATTTTTATAGTTTCACATAGAAGATGGACCGCCGAGCGTGGATGTACAACATGCCAAGACCTGATCCTATGTACTTTCAAAATGTTGCAAACTTTATTGAAGCGTCCAAGAGACATTTGAAGATGCAAAAGATAGATGACATATTATGTCCATGTATCAACTGTGAAAATAAGATTGCTTGGATAGATACTATAGTAACCCAATCTCATTTGGTGAAAAGGGGTTTCAAAAAAACTACAAATATGGACAGAGCATGGTGAGTTAGATACACATGAGGTGGATAAAGATGATGAGAGAGGTTCTGATGACGATAATGCTCATATCGATTATGGTAGTGACAATCAGGATGATGCTGCTGCTGCTGCTGCTGCTGCTGATGATGATGATGATGAAAATGGTGAAGATGATGATGATGATGATGATGATGATGATGATGATGATGATGATGACGATGACGATGATGATGATGATGATGATGATGATGATGATGATGATGATGATGATGATGATGATGATGATGATGATGATTAGTTTGATTGTGAGGAGATGTTGCATCACATCGAACCACATCTATTCATTTCTATGGGAGAAAGTAAAGGTTTAGATTAATGGAGACATTGTAGAATGCGGTGACGGAGGTCTTATATGATGAATCAAAGGGTTGCGATATAGAGTTTACTAAATTGTGTGCAGTCCTAGAACTACTAAAGTTGAAATCGACACACAGATGGTCCGATTGTAGTTTCTTTGATCTTTTGAATCTTTTGGTATAAATTCTTCCAAATCCCGTTAAACTGACCAGAAGCACTTATAAAGCGAAGAAACTTCTTTGCTCGATGTCACTAGGTGTGACAAAAATACACGCTTGTGTGAACCATTGTATTTTGTATTGAAAAGGGCATGGCTCGTAACTAGATGCCCCATCCGTGGTGTCAGTAGATATAAGAAGGACTACAATCACCAGTACGTTACCAACATGAATAAGGCCCTAAAGAATAAGAAGAATATTACTGGCCCTGAAGGTGATGATGACGGTACTTCTGACGATACAGGCGGGAAGAATAAGAGAAAAATTCATGCCTTGGTGATGTGGTACCTTCCAGTAATTGACCGCTTGAAGCGTTTGTTCTCAAACCCTAGGGAGGCTAAACTTATGCATTGGCAATCCGAGCAGCACGGGAAGAATGAAAAACATATTCGACACCCTGGTGATGCAACCCAACAGAAAATTTTTGATATTCAGTACCCAAAGTTCGCAAAGGAAATCAGAAATGTAATGTTTGCCTTGGTTACAGACGGAATGAATCCGTTTGGTGAAAAAAGGAGCATACACAGCACATGGCCCGTGGTCTTAACGATGTACAACCTACCGACGTGGTTGTGTCACAAAAGGAAATATATTTTGTTATCTATTCTTATACAAGGTCCGAAACAACCCGGTATCAAAATTGATGTGTTCTTGGAACCTCTAATAGAAGATATGGCGAAACTATGGAATGAAGGGGTACATACATGGGATGAGTACAAGCGGGAGTATTTCACGCTAAGAGCAATGATATTCGTTACCGCGCATGATTATTCCGGGCTGTTTACATTATTGGGACAAATGAAAGGGAAGAGAGGTTGTGTAAGGTGTGTGGATAGAACTGGATTTTTGTACCTCACTTCATCCATAAAGACGGTGTACATGAGACACCGGCGGTTCTTTACATATACACACAAGTGCAGGAAGATGAAACAACAATTTGATAACACAATCGAAAAAGATACTGCACCAAAACCTTACAGTGGAAAACTCGTGTTCGAAATGGTCAAGAACATTTAGGTTGCTTTTGTTAAGGGAAAAAATGTAAAGGAACAAAGAGAAAGAGACTACATCTTTAAGTGATATAACTAACACTACTTTCAAGAAACAATCGATTTTTTTCAAGTATCTTCCATACTGGAAGATCCTAGAAATTTGCCATAGTATTTATTTGATGCACGTTACATAGAATGTATTTGACAGCATCATTGAAACCTTGCTGGACATGCCGAGGTAAACAAATGGTGGATTAAATTCATGTATGGACATAGTAAATCTTGATGTGAGACGAGAGCTTCACCCGGTAGAAAAGGCCAACGAGAAGCATCACCTTCCCCCACCCAGCTACAACTTGACACTACAGGAGAAAAAGGCAATTTTTGAATGCTTGCGTGGCATCAGAGTGCCCACGAGTTTCTCATCCAATATCCGCAAACTAGTCTCGATGAAAGACTTGTCTTTATTCGGCTATAATTCTCACGACTGTCACATGATGATGACAGTGTTCATTGCCATTGCAATAAGGGTCATCAAACCTAAGCATGTAAAAGTTGTCATTACACGTTTGTGTTACTTCTCCAATGCGGTATCGCAAAAGGTGATAGCCTGGGAAGACTTAGACTATTTGAAAACATACATCGTCGAGACTATGTGCAAGCTTGAGATGTGTTTCCCACCATTCTTTCTCGATATGCAAGTACACCTAATCATACATCTTGTTGATCAGATCAAAGAATTGGGGCCACTATATTTACATCATATATTTCTGTTGGAGAGACATTTAGGAGTATAAAAGGACTATGTGTGGAGCCGTGCTCACCTGGAGAGTTTGATTATGGAAGGATGCACTATTGAAGAAGTGATTGTGGGTTGCGCTGATTACATCATAGATGGAAAGCCGATAGGTGTGCCTATATGTGACACCCGGTTCCGAAAACAGAACTAAGTTAATGCATATGTGTGCCTAGGATGTTCATCACACATACACATGTAATCCACAAACTGAATTCAGAATATAACCACGAATAAATAGGGTTTAAGTACTTTATTACATTGACTCATTGTCTTATTCATGAATCTCTAACTTATTCTTGCAGCGGAAGTCTCTAAACGACAGCGGAAATAACTAAATGGCAGCAAGCTCCATCTTCAACTCCACAGGCATGTTGACGGTAGTTCGCACGCCTGATCCTCGAAGTACTCTTCTCCTGTTGCTGATGTTTATGTGATAATGCAAGGGTGAGTACATGTCGTACTCAGGAAGTGCGGGAAAAGTATGACATGTAGCTTACAACAAGGCAGGAATAAAAAGGCTCATTGCAGCAAGCAAATTTCATTTCACAAACATGATAAAAACAGCAACAAAGTCTAGGTGAAATTTATCCCATCATATTCAAGTAATGCAGCAACATTCTCTCATCATAATTCACCTTTTATCAAGTCTCATCCAGCCATAAGTCTTTCTCAAGTTCGTCTCATAAATATTCATAATCATCTCATATTCTTATAACCGAAACCAAACTCATTTTCATGACTCAAAACAGTCCCAAAACTAATGACCATACCATAACCTTACCGAATAACCATCCCAAGTTTTCCCCCAAATCATGTGAGTTGGCCAGGTGCTTGTGATCGGATGCACGACTATCATGATAGTTTTACACTCTGCAGAGGTGGCACCACTTTACCCACAAGTTTACACTTTGCAGAGGTGGCACCACTTTACCCCCTTCCGCAGGGGTGAGCTCCGAAGCCGCCACGTGTCTGGCAGGGCCAAGGGAAGTGTCGACAGCACACTTCAACAAATTGGAATTGGCTCATTTCGGCTATCCTTTTTCCCATTCCCTACCATTTTTATGATTCTTTCTCCGTTTTACGGTTCTTTTCTCCATTTCTACTTCTTTTAAAATGTTTCTATATATGAAAAATGTATGCATGCATGGAAATGAATTTGACGGTGTTACACTATACTAGTACATGAGGGTAGACTTTATGGGAGAGGCGAGGTGGTTAAGAAAACTTTTATGGTTCAGGATTACTAATTAGAACACTGTGCACATTTTGGTGTACTACAACAGCTCGCAATAGCTGAGTCGTAAATTGAGGAACATGAAATTGAGCGTCGCAGAAAAAACCAAGGTCAAACAGTGGACTGGATCATGAAAGAGCACAGAAGATGTTTCACTAAATGGTTAATGGACAAAAATATACCATACAGAGATTCTGATGAAGAGGCAACAATGAAGAAGTTAGCTTCTGGCCCATCTGCTTTGGTGACATCATGGCAAGCATATGACATCAATGGTTACACATTTTACACTAAGGAAAAAGATGGTAACGTAAAAGCCCAAGAAGTCACTTGCTAAAAGGTTCATCACCTCACCACACCACAACTAACTTAGTGGTTAGCTCATGAACATTTGAGAAGAGCAAGTAAACACAATCAAGAGGGTGATTAGAGGGGAAACCCATGACTACAAAAAGTAGGAGTTCATACACATAATCATAGTCTGGATTCACCCCTAGAACTTAAATTCTCTTGGGAAGTCTCAGGCCAAGTTTCATGCAAATCCAAACTCTTTTGAGCGACTTTTGGAGACATTTGTAAAAAGGGCTATTTGAATGCAAATTCAAATTTCAACTATTTTCCATCACTTGAATTCAAAAGTTAACTCCATATTCAAACTCAGCACATTTTTCTGAGTTAGTCCACCAATTTTCATCCCCATGGGAGTTCATCTTATCAGGAGCTAAATTTGCATCAATTCAAAATTAAATTTGAATTTCCAATTCAAATGTGAAGCAAATTTAGCCAAACCCATTTCAAATTGAGGAGATCAAATTCAACTCATGACTTTATGGCTATGCCTACCATTTAAGTGTGAGTAGCTGGGATATTTGCAGCCAAAAAGTGGAAAAGAATTAGATTGGAGAGCTGGGACCCACTGGTTAGTGAGTGGAATTCACAGAACCGATTCAACGCGAGGGAAAATCACTCGTGCGACCACCGAGATATGGGTGCAGGCTGCTCACCGACGGAGAGGCCACCGCACGGTGAAAATCTTGAGTCACAGTGCCAGAACGACACCCCACTCGGTCGTTTTCGCTGTATCCCAGCTGAACTGACGCTCAGACACCCTGCAGTAGCCCCCGCAACAAAGTTTCTCACCGCCGCTCTCTGCTCCCCGGTGACCGGCCGATCCCGGCTGCTTCACCTGCTGCCACCAGAGAAGAAAAGGTGCGCCTGCTTGTGAGGAAGCTGTAGGAGGAAACTGGTTGCCGTTCCATGTGGTGTAGACCGAGAATTCCGAGTTCCCCTCCATTGTGTACCTTAGGGTTAGCAATCGGTCATCGGCAAAATTCGTTGCACAGAGGCAACCTCCGGTCGAGCTACAGCTCACACACGCTCTAGACATCCGTGCGCTTCTCCTCGAGCAAGAACCCCGCAAGAACAGTCCGGCAGAAGAGGGGGTCACCGGTGAGGTCCAGTTTGCCGGCTGTTTAGGTCCCAACTGAGGTCATGCTGAGTTTTCCGAGGCTTCCCTGGACGTGGTGACGCGATTAGCGCGCGAAGGGGGTGGTCAGAAGGACGGGAACGCGTTGCCGATGGTGCACAGGGACATAGCGCTCGTCGCTGGTGAGCTATGGCGATTAGCCAGGGGCAGCATGGTGTCCAGCGTGTTCAGCATCCAAAGTTACATGGGGGCAGCAAGTTTCACCGTCGCCGGTGAGCTAGGTCGCTGGGAACGCCGACCTCGCCGGAGCTCCGGCAGCTCGGGGCGGCGACGTCGCTAGGTAGACAAAGGGCATGGGTCCCATGTTTCAGCCGCTTAGCTAAGCGCACGCGGTTAGTTTAATTTAAACGGCGGGCCCCGCTGTCAGCCACTGTTTAAGCGCTGGAGGTGATTTTCTTTTGGAAAATAATTCAGGGATCAGCCCAAACTTTAGAAATTCATAACTTTTGATAGAAGTATCCAAATTCCATGAACCAAATTTTGTTGGATTCATCTCTTCGAGTACTATCCAGCAAAACAAGTTTCACCTCATGAAATTTAATATTTTTCAAGAATTCATTCCCTATAATTTAAAGTGTTGGGAATTTTATCTGTAGAATTCCTTGGTGGAAAAGTCCGAAATTTGACTCGGATGTTCATTTGAAAATACTAGACTCACAGTAAATGTTTCAGATCCATCCAAGTTCATTTAGTCCCCCTAATGGTGTGATAAAGTGAATTGCCCTGGGAAAATGGAAAAATGTACAGAAACATTTTTCAGATTTTCTCAAATCTTGTTTAGGGCATAACTCCTTCTAGGATTCTTCAAAAGTCATAAAACCAATTCCATTAGAACCATATCGAACTCTAGTTTCCAGAAAGTAATGGTTTGAGCCATGAAAATCCCTGAAAATCCATAAAAGCTCTAGTAATGACCAAATAGACTCTTATTTGTACAGAGCTCAAATGAACTCTGTTTCAGATAAAACTTGGTCAAGTCTCTGGTTGGGACCCTACCAAGCCACCGTAAAAATTTCAGAGATAAAAGGGAAGGCCAGCTAGAGTTATGGTTTTTATATATTCAATTTAACACATTGCATTTAAATTGACATATAGTATATTGCTTACATGTAGTCGCTGAAGGCAAGGAAACTCCGGAAGTGCTGCACTTTCTCCTTCTGGACGAAGCCCTAACCACTGAACTGCAGCAACAAGGTAAGCTCTGGTTTGCATTAACAAGTTTTATAAAGTTTTTCTTTATGTATACTTAGCATGAGTTATGTTTGTGCATTAGGTGTAGGATGGATGAAACCCAGGTGCATAACCAGATTTTTGCTACAAGAGTGAGGGTAGTGTCTAAGTCCTCGAGTAGTCAGGCTGTGCTTAATGTTCATAGAACTTCGGTACAAGTCGAGTAGTTGGAATCTACTCGCGAGTATAGGCTATTGGACACACGAGATTTGTTCGAGTGATGTGAGATCACTTTACTAAGAAAGTGCGACTAGGCAGGGGCTAGGGCGCAGAAAGAGGAATTCTTGTGGGCGCAGCCCTGTCTGTGTCGATTGAGGACCGATTCATGTGCGGCCCTGCTGAACAAGTATTGAACGTACCGAAGGCATATCGGATATATGGGCCCCGATAAACCGATGTAACCTATACCTCTTGGCGTCGAGGCATAACGCACTGATTTATAGGTGTAGGTTGAGGGCAGCAAGGTGGAAATCCGCTAACGGGCATAGAGAGATGCTCCGTGTAGGGAACCTCCTGTCCGTTTGGGTGCGACCCGGTTCGATGTTTGGTCTGTTTGGTGAAATGTTGTCCCGTACGACATCGAGTGAGAGTACTGTGCAGCTCCATGGGTGGGCGTACGTGACGTGCTATTCGGGTATCCCTGCAGGTGTATATCGAGTCGATTCTCCGTCTCTCACGGTGATGAGTACCGCTTGTTCACTGTGTCATGGCGTAGATAAATTATGGAATATTGTGGTTAAATTCTGCTGATATGTATAAACTGTATTTGTAGATGACTTCAAATCCTTTCCAAATGGTATCCCACACTTCCATTAGCTTAACCAATCCTAAGTTATGCCCTGTTTAAGTTCAGCAAAGTTTCTGCCGAAACAGGGGAGATTGTTCCTAAGTCTTTAGAAATGAATCTTCACTCCCAATTGACTCTTAGTTCAATATAGGAGTTTACTAACCCCAAAATGGAATTCTAAACCTCATTTTAACTCTTTTATTTGAAAAAAATATCTTTTTATGCAGTCTCGGTACTACGTTTCCTTACCAAAGAAAAATCCTAAGCCGGTATTCCGGCATATACGTGTCAAATGGTGGAACTAAAGACGTCACTCACAAACGGTTTCTACACGTCATGCACTAACGTGGTTAATGTACCTGCAGAAGAACACACAATAATGGTGCACACAAAGGTTTTTTTAACATTTCAGGCAGTTCCATATCATAATAAAAACATACGGTCCATATCATTGCCATACGGATCGTCCTGGAGTCAAGCCACGTCCCAAGGTACATGGTCGTGTTTTCACACCACACGACATGGAACCCGAGTAGAGCGCGAATGGGTCATCACGGTTGGGAATTTTATCAACCCAACGGATACCACCTACTGCCTCATGACTGTTGAGGCACGCCGATGGCGAGCGCTTCGTATGGCCCTTTGAATATTGAACGTTCGAGAGTTGCATACTATCGTGTTGCTTACCACACGATGGGGTATTCTCACTTTTGCTTAAAGCACGCTGTAGATCAGCGTTTTCATATGCTCTCAGAACCATGGAGAGGTGCAGAGACTCATATTCACTACCGTGCCAAGCCACGGTAAAACATTCCACACTATTACTCGTATGGCGAGTTACCGCAATTGATCCGCCTGCGGTGGCTTACCTTACCTCTTACTGACGTCGGAGCGTCGTTACAGAATGTATAAAAAGTATGTTAGCATTTCCACCTTAATATCTACTACTATCATAGACCTTATGTGGGCATAGTGACTAATCCTCACTCGACTACTTCTAAATTTTCAAAATAGGCTCTTTTTGAGCGTGCTATTCCCAATGCGGCTCTGATACCACAACTGTGGGGACCACCCCGTGGTTTGCCCACTCCGGGATCACAGAGGGTGGTGCCGTGCGATGCGGCACCCAACAGCACACAAGAAAATATTAAGAACAACATAACAACTTTTATTTGATATAAAACAGCGGAAGTCTTCTACAAAACATAATTATACAGCGGAAGTATTCTTTATTAGCACTCTCTCATCCTAACTAAGCAAAAGTGTAGCGGTCCAGCCCGGGGACGCTACACACTAGCAACATCAAACCGGAGATCACGGCGGCGTGCAGGGCTCCAGCTCGGCCGTGTACCCCGACGGGGGCACCGCCTCGTCCTCAGAACCTTCCTCATAACTCTCACCTGCACACAGATCAAATATTGCAACCGTGAGCACGATGGCTCATCAAGGCTTAACCGACAACCCTAGGCATGGAACTCTACATGCAGGGATGTATAATATAGGACAAGGACTTTGCAATAAAGACACGCCAACATGTGGATCCTCCTTTAAGTTTTATAGCAACAGTTTAATAAGCCTTAGGCAGCCCTCACATCAGAAGTCCACAATCAAACAAGAAATGCTTCCCTCCGATGTGGTGATGCCCAAAGTGGAATATAAACTTAATTAGCTCTACAACCACAGCATACAAGGTTTCAAGACATTAATAATTCAATGCAGCATTTTCAGTTTGCTTATTTCACTTCTTACTACGTCACAGCGCCGTGAACAAGCGGTACTCAAATAACCGCGAGGGACGGTAATTGCAATCAGGACACACCCGGATAACACGTCACATACATCCACTTTCAGAAATGTGGTGCTTCACACCTTCCTACTCTGTTGTATGCAACAACCTTTCAAAGGCAACCCAAATGCCGAACCGGTCCATCCGTAACGGGCAGGAGGTACCCACGTGGAGCGTGTCTGTGCCCACCGGCAGATTTTACACCTTGCTTCCCTGAACCTACTTCTATAAAATGGTTGGGTAAGACTCGGGACCCAGGTTAACCAATTACATCGGTTTCCTGGTTCCCATATGCCAGTATGCATCCGGCATTGGTCGATACTTGTCCTGCAGGGCCACACACGGCTCGGTCCTCAATCGACACCAACAGGGCTACACACGTGAGACCTCCGCTCACTGCATCCTATCCCCCCTGCTCGGTCTCAGTTTCACAACTTAAGCCACTCTCTACCTCTTCTCATCTCGTGTGATAAAGTCTTATCTCGTGAGTAGATTCCAACCACTCGACTTCTACCGAGATCATAAGAACATTAGCATGGCATTCTCTACTTGTCGAGTTTGTAAACTACCCAACCCTTCATAGGATTTAAAATTTATGCAAGTGGGGTTTCAATCACCCTAAGTCTAATGCAAGCAATTCACCCTAAACATAAGTGAAACAAATGAACAATTTGCAAAAGTTGTTAAATGCAAACCGGGGCTTTCCTTGTTGCGAGTCAAATGGGAAGTTATCTTCAGGTGGGAGGACGTCCAAGGGCTCCGGTGCGTCCTCAACTTCAGTCACTAAATGAAATGTAACAAAATATATGCATAAGTGCAAGTGTTATATAAGAAGCATACTTCTATTTTTAGCTACTGTTATTTAGGTTCCTTAATTGGCTTTGGGATTTTTCCAGTGGATACTAGACTCTCTAAGGATGATCTGAGCCAAATTTGGAGAAATTTCATTGCACCTTGTGGTCTCCAAAATTCCCACAAGTACAAGGCTTCCCTGAATTTTAAGCCCAAATCTGGAGTTTTAACATATCTAACAGTGGAAGATCTAATTAGGGTAAGTCTCCATGGTTCTAACAAAAAACTTTTCACCATTTCTGGAGCTACCAATAAAGAGATATGAATTTTGGAAGTTGATAAGAAATGCTGAAAATGCTTCTGTTTATTTTCCCATTTTTCAGAGACATAAAGGATTGACACCACATTTGGCCAAGAAAATGAGGTCCAATGACTGAAATTTTTACTGGAGTTCAATGATTTTCGTACAAATGTCCTGCCCAAATTTGGGAATTTTCCAACAAACAGAACCCCTGTAAAATTTCCTACAAAATTTTCTTTAATTGAATTAATGAGCCAAATACAGAGATTTTCATAACCATTGGTCTGTACACATGGATAGTATTCTCTGAGAGGAATCCGACAAAATTTATTTCACAATTTTTGGAGGTTCCTACACAAAGTTATGACTCTCCAAAGTTCGAACCGAATTAGGAAAATCTGGAAAAGTTTAAACTCGGCTGTGGGCCCCACATGTCAGCACCCTCTTCTACCTCGCGCCAAACAGAGAAACCCGCGGCGTTCTCCGGCGAGGGTGGTGGAAAAGACCTTCCCGGCCGTCTCCCGGCCCCATACTGGCCGCCCCCTGTTTTCAGGAATGCTGAACACACCGGTGGGGTCGCCGGCGGCTGGATCTCACCGGAAACCACCGCGCACCGGCAACAGTGAGAACTAGGGCTCCGGCGAGGTCGGGAAGCTTCATTCCTCCACCAAACGATCGGCTCTCGGGCTCTAGAGCACCAGTGGAAGATGTAGAAGCTAGAGCAGGCTGCCCAACTCGATGAAACGGCCGGCAAACTAGGGTTCAACGGTGAGCCGAGGCGGTTTAACATGGCGGTGCAAAATTCGACTAGAACAAGGCCAACTCTTGATGGTTTTTCTCGGTTCTTTGTCGAGGATGGGCGCTAGGGAGTGCAGAAGTTACATGCATGTTAGCTCGAGGTGTGGTTGATTGTATAACCAGAATTTGGGTTTGAACCAAGCTTCACTCTTCTACACTAGGGTTCGGGAAAGAATAAAATTCAAGCTACCCGATGGATCATTTGCTACATAGCTGGCAGCTACACCATCCAGGGCTACCCACACACCTTTCTTGTATAGGAAGTCGGAGGAGAGGTGGCTGGATGAGGCTGTCGACGGTGAGCCGAAATGGTGTGGTCCGGTGCACCTCAAAGCTTTGGCGCCAATCCATGTTTTGTGAGCAGCTCCGATTGGTAAACTCTGGAGGAATAATGGAGCGGGGAACACCGTGCAAGCACAAGATCCTTGCGATATACAACTCCGCATATTGCTACGCCACGTATTTTGTATGTACGGGGAAAAAATGAGCCGACTTGGTTAGTCGATCGACTATTACCCAAATCGAGTCATGCTTGTGACACGTGAGAGGTAAACGAACTATGAATTCCATGCTGATATCCTCCCACTTCCACGCCGGAATGTTCAATGGTTGCAGCTGCCCGTCTTTATGCATATGATTGGATTTCACACGCCGACAAATGTCACATTCGGATAGTACTTTGCGATCTCTCTTTTCATCCGCGTCCACCAAAATCTGGTTTTCAGATCCTGGTACATCTTGTAGGTGCCCGGGTGAATAGAATACTTGGGAAAATGAGCTTCGTCCAAGATTTTCTTCCAAAGCTTCATGTCACGGGGTACCACTATACGGTCTTTAAACCATAGAGTGTCGTGTTCATCACTTTGGAAGCATTTCATTTCGCCATTCTTATTCCTTCTCCGAATGTGCAACATTCCCACGTCTTTCTTCTGAGCTTCAATAATCTCCTCTCGTATGGTAGGGACGAGAGCAAGATTATATATTGCCCCATATGGAACCAAGTATAGACTCGGCTCCTCCTCTTCAAGTGGGGTGATGGACAGATTGTTGACATGAGATTTGCAGATTAAGGCGTCGGCAACCACGTTTGCCTTTCCGGGATTGTAGTGAATCTCGATCTCATAGTCTTTGATCAGCTCTAACCATCTCCGTAGCCGCATATTCAACTCTTTTTGAGTGAATATATACTTCAGACTCTTGTGATCGGTGTAGAGGTGCACTAAGTTCCCTAGTAAATAGTGTAGGATCGAAGAACACGTGAAAAGCTACCAGACGGGGGGTGAATGGTAGATTAAAACTTTTCGCAGCGGAAACAACAAAAACCCCTCAGCAAAAAGTCAATCGGTTAAAGAAACCGTGTGTGCATGTGTTTTCAAACGTGTTCAACTGTGACAAATCAAGTAGAGAGGTAGAGAATCAAGTCACGGATCTAATGCAACAAGAATCACTTGAAAACACGAAGTAAAACTTGAGATACGATCAAAACATTAAACGAAGATCAATCTGTTCTACCCGATATAAAACAGATCTGCAACGCTGCAAAGAAACTCGTGTATATCAAAAACTACAGATCCGAAGCTCGTAACAATTTCACAGATGATATATAATTGAGTTGTGAAGACAACCCAAAAAGAATCACGTCAATCGGATCTGTAAAACTCGAGTTATGAACGAAACTCCAAAGCAATGTCGGTCTGTCCAGAAACTCGGCGAGAAGGACTTGACGAAAAACAAGTCGGACGAACAAGGCACAAAAGCTCCTCGAAACTATGAACTTTATTCAATAAAAACATAAGAGGAACAGCCCAAAGTTCTCTACCCACGAGAGCTCTGGCCTCCCTTGCTTTTATAGCCAGCCCCCAGGCTAAACAATCCAATCTAGGACTTCTACTCCTAATTGGACTCGTATCCTAACTTACCATAACTGCTCAGAACTCTCCTATTCGCAGATAGAAGCAATCGTGAGACTTCCAAACACCTTAGGAATGTCCCAAACATTACTAAAACAACTCAACTTCGTGCCTAGCACGAAATCCTATCATAACCAACTCAAATCTTCCATATTTGAGCCATATCCGACTCAGCCTCAGCCTGAGTACGCAATCCAGCCGGTTGGACCTTTCCGACCAATTCTTTACGTCCACTTCTCTTCATCACGCCTTAGAACAATGTTGTCACGTCTATGCACTCCTTGCACACGTGCAAACACCTTCCAACGACGTACACGCAACCTTCATATGCACTGCCCTTGATCCAAACATGCTGCACGACCTCCCGATCAACTCAACCACAGCTCCTCCCGAACTTGGTTGTTGGAACCTCATCTTCTCCCTGAGACTAGTCCAAGGATCCCGTCACCAGCCATGTCTTGAACTCAAGCAACACCTGCACATGAATAAACAACCAATTCTTCCAAGCACAAGTCCTCGACTTGACTCACGTTAGCTCGAAAACCACAACACCTTACATGAGCACGTCACATAAGCATGTTGCAAACCATATCAAATGATAACAGCCATAACCACCAAAACACACCAAAAACTTAGCAAATTAATACTAAGCAAACCTTCCCATAAAGCAAGTTTGAAACATTGCGAGTTAAAAGAAAAAACAAGACGTTGCAGTTCTACGAGTTGAACTTCACGGGAGCTCCCTAAAAACAAGCTCCAGACCTCACAGAAGCCCTCCGGACCTTGCAGGAGCTCTCCGGACCTTGCGTCGGACCTTGCCAACACTTGGCGGACCTAACAAAGAACTTGTGGACCTTGCCACAGAAGAATGTCTTGGCAATATTCAAAACTTCGAATGTTACTGCTAACTTTTATCCTAATTGCCAATGTATTCAGCACACATAGGTCTCACAATCCCCCCCCCTTGATGAATGCATTGGCAACACCAATTAAAATCCGAACATTGGCTTATGAAAAGTTTTGAAATGCTTTGAAAACTCATTTCTCCCCCTTTATTAATTTCTCCCCATTTTTTAAAATCAGAGAAGGAAGAAAGTGTATAACATATGCAAAGTGTAAAAAAATCTCTCCTTATACATATTTCTCCCCCTTTGACAATGTACTCAGCAAGGTTCAAAAGAGAAATTTTTAAATGTTATGAGCATATTATAACATATACATACAAAACAAAGCTCATCCAAGTCAAACTATCAGGTTACTTACACTATCACATCAATGAGATACATAAAGTAGTGTAAGCCATGCTAGAAATCAAATGTATTTTTCAGTTTAAGCAAGTGATGATCTCCCTTACTCAACTATTTCAAAACCTGAAAACATGACACTTGTTGCTGCATTTTTATTATTCATAATCATTTAAGGCACAAAGTTGATCATATGATATTCCACATCAGCCTTATTCTAACCAACCAAGCCAAGCCTATGTCATTTGACAATCAGAAGCTTAAGGACATGGTTTTAGTCATACACAATTCCTTCCAAGTTCATATCTTAGTGCAATGATAAGCAATCTCAAAAGAAGAAGTGCGATGCATGCATATTCTGTTGATCTTTTCTCAATTTTTTATTTGAAAACTCAACATGTGAGCTGATGACTTGATTAATTTTTTATGATTAAAAGCACTTGTGAGCACACAACAAGTTCAAAACAGCAAGAAAGTTCGATCATGACCAGATTTAGTGTAAGTAATTATTCCAATTACTAGTCATGGCAAAAACTACAAAATGTATAACATGAGTAATGTAGTAAGAACTTTCAGCCTGTAAAAGGAATCAGAAAGTCATATATGTATGGAATACTATGCTCATATTATTTTAGTTTCAGATTCACACATAGACTTTCAAAGTTTCAAAAACTCCCCCTCAATTTAAGCCATGAGGATGCATAACCCCTATTTCACCACGAATGAAACAAAAACGAGTGAAATCCAAAGGTTTTGTAAAAATATCAGCCAATTGTTGTTCGGTATCGACATGGTGAAGCACAATGTTTCCTTTTTCAACATTATGACGAAGAAAGTGATACCTAATGTCAATGTGCTTAGTTCTAGAGTGTTTCATGGGGTTTTTAGCAATACAAATTGCACTAGTGTTATCACAAAACAGTGGAACACTATCTAAATCAACCCCATAGTCCTTAAGTGTTTGAACAATCCAAAGAATTTGTGAGCAAGCGCTAGCCGCAGCTACATATTCAGATTCGGCCGTGGATTGTGCAACTGAACTTTGTTTTCTAGAGGACCAAGCAACAAGTGAATTACCAAGAAAATGACAAGCACCTGAAGTACTTTTCCTATCAATCCTACAACCCCCAAAATCAGCATCCGAAAAAGCTTTCAAAGAAACGGTTGAGGAAGAAGGAAGAAAAATGCCAAATTCTTGAGTTCCATGTAGGTACCTGAGAATCCTTTTGATGGCTTGGCGATGTGAAGCACGTGGAGAAGCTTGAAAACGTGCACAAAGACATACGCTGAATTGTATGTCCGGTCTTGACGCCGTGAGATACAAAAGTGATCCAATCATACTTCTGTATTCTTTTCTATCGACCGGGTCACCATCTTCGTCAAGTTCAAGTGTTGTTGCTGTTCCCATTGGTGTCCGAAGAGGCTTGCATTTGTCCATGTTGAAGCACTTAAGAAGGTCCTTTGTATACTTTGTTTGATGCACAAAAGTTCCTTCTTTTGTTTGCTTGATTTGCAGCCCCAAAAAGTATGTGAGTTCTCCCATCATTCTCATCTCAAATTCTGAACTCATCATAGCTGAAAACTTGGACACGAGATCATGAGAAGCACAACCAAAGATAATATCATCCACATACATTTGAACGAATAATGAGTCATTGCCATGCTTAAGTACAAAAAGAGTTTTATCAACCTTGCCCATGGTAAACACCTTTTCAAGTAAGAATGTTTTTAACCTATCATACCATGCTCTAGGGGCTTGTTTTAGACCGTACAAGGCTTTGGACAGTTTGTAAACATGATTAGGAAAATTTGGATTTTCAAAACCCGGTGGCTGCTTAACATAAACCTCCTCCTCTATGTAGCCATTAAGAAAAGCACTTTTAACATCCATTTGATATAACTTGAAACCTTTAGATGCAGCAAACGCTAATAAAATTCTTATAGCTTCTAATCTAGCAACAGGAGCAAATGTTTCATCAAAATCTAGACCTTCAATTTGAGTGAGACCTTGAGCAACCAACCTAGCTTTATTCCTAACCACAACCCCATCCTCACTTTGCTTATTTTTAAATACCCATTTAGTTCCAATTAATGTGTGACCTTGAGGTGGAGGTACAAGTTTCCAAACATTATTTCTTTCAATTTTCTAACTCTTCTTGCATGGCATTAATCCAAGATTCATTAGTGAGTGCGTGTGATATATCCTTGGGTTCAAAAGAAGCAACAAAAGCAGAATGAGCATGAGAGTTTGGATCGCAAAACCTGGACCGAGTGACTCGTTCATGCAAGCTTCCAATGATTTGTTGTGGAGGATGACTTTTGAGTACTCGGAGGGGAGTAGACACTTCACAAGCACCATCTTCTTCATGTGCGGACCTTTGATTAGGAGAGATTGTTGATTGAGGAAGGTCCGAACCAGCAGTAGTGACTGTTGGTGCTGGTTGTGGTGCAAAATCAGCAGCTTGATCGTTATTTACTTCCGAGTTTTCGGGCAGCAGCACCACTTCTTCATCTTCTTCAATAAAAATACTCCCCCCTGCGGATATAGATCTGGACCTGCAATATCGAAGCTAGTACTTGGGCTAGCTTCATCAAAAGAAACCTCGCAAGTCTCCACAATTTTGTTAGTGCCAAGTAAAAGCACACGGTAGCCTATAGTATGAGATGGATAACCAAGAAACATGCCATCAACAGATCTAGCTTCAAATTTATCAAGATTACCATGTTTCTTAACAAAGCATGTGCAACCAAAAACCCTAAAGTGTGTAACACTAGGCCTATGTCCAAACCGGAGCTCATATGGGGTTTTTCTAAGCTTAGCACGCAAGAAAACACGATTTGAGACATAACAAGCGGTTGCAATTGCATCAGCCCAAAATTTCCTAGGAGTTTGATATTCATCAAGCATAGTCCTAACCATCTCAACTAAGGTCCTGTTCTTTCTTTCTACGACACCATTTTGTTGCGGTACATAGGGTGAAGAGTATTGATGTTCTATTCCATTTTCAGCACAAAAGTGATCAAAGGATTGGTTTTTAAATTCAGTTCCGTTATCACTTCTAATTGCTTTTAATGATCCTGGGGGATCAATAGATAATCTAAGAAATAAAGTTCTAAAATGACTAAAAGCTTCATTCTTAGATGCCATAAAATAAACCCAAGAATATCTGGAATAATCATCAACAATCACAAGCACATACCATTTACCTCCGAAGGATTGAACACGTGCCGGACCTACTGTGTCAAGATGTAAAAGTTGTCCCAGTTCAGCTGTCATGGTCATTGTGAGAGGAGCATGTGAACCTGCAACAAACTTAGCATGTCTACAAGAAGAGCACACAATATCATTGTCCCTTTTAAGCTTCAGCAGCCCACGTATGCGATCGAGAGCACTAACACGAGTGAGATGATCAAAGCCTATGTGACCAAGTCTACGATGCCAAAAATATAGATCCTTTGTATCATTAGCAACTAGACACCGATGCTTAGAAGTTGACAAATCAAAATCAGCTTTAAAAACTCTTCCAAACCTAGACATGTTAAACAAAAGCTCACCTTTTGAATCTACAACCTTGCAGCAATTTTTAGCAAAGCTAACCTCTAGATTTTCATCTAGCAATTGTGAAACCGAAAGCAAGTTGTATTTCAAATTTTTAACAAGTGCCACATCTTTCAAAGTGTAGAGATTGTTTACTCTAACCGAACCTTTAGCAATTATGGGAGTAGAAGAGTTATCGGCGAAAGTAACATTTTCTACATGTGACACAAGAGAGAGAGAGGAGAACCATTCTTTGTTACCGGTCATGTGGCGTGAGCAACCTGAATCCACAATCCAAATGTTCTCCTTCCTCAAACGTGAAACCTACACAGCAGCACAATACGTCGATGACTCAATACCGGGGTTAGTTAAAAGACTTTTAGGAATCCAGTACTGAGTCACACGACGTCCAGCAGGTATAACACGCGAAAGCTGAGAAGGTACAGCAGGTTTATGAGCCAAACATCGAAAATTTTTGTTCCCAACTACTGACTTAGAAGATGTGTTATATATAGCACAAAAAACAGTAGGTCCGGGAGCAAGTTTTTGACTCATTACAGCAGGTTGCAAGCTCCGAACATTCGGTCTAGCAGATTTTGCTTGGTTGTTATGTGATCTAGCAAGTATTCTTTGTTTCTTATCGTGTTTAGCTAGTCTATAACAAAAATCCATGACATGACCATCTCTACCACAGTAGGTACAATGAAAAATAACCTTATTATCATGTCTAGATGAGCAAGCAACACATTTATTAGAACCCGAATGGGACAGTACTCCTGCAGATTTGTAAATCACCTCTTTTTGTCTAGGAGCTGTTTGAATCAAACCGTTTCCTAATGATTTTACAACTTTGGGTGGGTGTGCCTTAGCATGAGCATGAGAATTAAAACCTAAACCAGTTTTATCATTACAAGACTTGGAAGAATTCAGCAGCAAGTTTAGGTTATTATTTGTATTAGAAAATCGATCTAGTGTCCTATGCATGTCATCAAGTTTATTGGACAGATCAAAGCAGTTTTCACATGAAGTTTTTCCTTTTAGTTTGCAATAATCTCATTCATAGCATCATTTAGTTTCTTATTCAGATCATCACATGAAGAACAATGCAAATCAATTGTAGAACAACAAGCATCTTTCAAATTTTTATCATTAAGTGCAGCAAGATCTTTGTTCTTTTCAATTTCAAGTTCAAGTTTATCAAGTGTAGATGTTTGTGCACTTCTTAAAGAGGATAATTGTTCATAAATTAAATCACATGAGGAACAATCACTAGGAATCAAAGTTTTTAAACAATTAATTTCAGATTCTAGTGATTCAATTTTAACAGCATTGTTCCTAAGTTTTTTATCCATTTTCTTTAATATAACAGTGGCACGAGAAATAACATCACACATTTCTTCGCAAGTGGGACATACCTCTTCATCGTCGCTGTTGTGTTCTGCCTCCTCGGAGCTTGAACTTGACTTGCTCGCCATGCAGCACATATTTGCCATAGCTTCTTCATCTTCATCACTACCGGTGTCCACATCACTTGAGCCGAAATCTTGAAGTGCAGAGATCATACTATGCACTATGTTGCGCACTGATAAATCTTTCTTCTTCTTATTCTTTGCAAACGATTTCTTCGGCCTTGTTTTCTTTTCTTCACGTGAAGTCGGACCTGAAAGGTTAGCGCACTCCGTACGAAAATGTCCTGTCTTACCACATTCAAAACATCGTTGAGGTCCGGAGCTTCCTCTCCTTCTAGTTCTCACATTTTGCAATGCTTTTGAGAACCGAGTAGAGATGAGTGCAAGCTCCTCCTCTAGAAACTCTTCAGTCTGTTCAAGGGTTAGAGAGGACAGCAAAGAGAGTGCACCACTAGATGATGATTGACTAGAACTAGACATGTCACGTTGCGAAACAAATGCAATAGACTTGTTGGTGTTTTTACGTGAGATGATGTCAATTCCATGAGTTTTCAATTTAGAATAAAGCACGTCTAAAGTAAGAGAACTCATGACAGTAGATTCACGAATAGATGTAACTTTCATCTCCCAAATTGACATATCTAATGCTCCTAACAATTGTCTAGCATTTTCAGCATCTGAAAAGTTAACATTGACACTACGCAAGTTGCTGAGAATTTTATTAAAGCGAGCAAAAAGGTCGTCAATTGACTCACCGGGTTGCATCTCAAAACACATGTATTCTTTCTTGAACATATCTCGCCTTACATCCTTGATCGTATTGGATCCTTCATGGTAGTCACAAAGAGCTTTCCAAACATCATATGCAGATCGGAGGTGTGCAACACGGTCGAAGTCGCTTTGAGTCAATCCTTGGATGATCAAGTTGCGAGCCTTGTTGTTGTTGTCAACATCTCTCATGTTCACAGCCGTAACTTGATCGTTGGGTGGTACATCGAAGTTCCGGTAGACCTTTTCCCATATGGCGAAGCCTTGCGCCTGTATGTAGGCCTCCATCCGTGCCTTCCAATCCTGAAAATCGATGCCATTGAACACACAAGGTTTTGCGGAGTACTTCTCCATGATGGTTAGTCAAAACACGTGCAAATCACAAAGATTAGAGCACCTTGGCTCTGATACCAATTGTAGGATCGAAGAACACGTGAAAAGCTACCAGAGGGGGGGTGAATGGTAGATTAAAACTTTTCGCAGCGGAAACAACAAAAACCCCTCAGCAAAAAATCAATCGGTTAAAGAAACTGTGTGTGCAAGTGTTTTCAAATGTGTTTAAACAATGACAAATCAAGTAGATTGGTACAGAATCAAGTCACGGATCTAATGCAACAAGAATCACTTGAAAACACGAAGTAAAACTTGATATACGATCAAAACATTAAACGAAGATCAATCTGTTCTACCCGATATAAAACAGATCTACAACGCTGCAAAGAAACTCGTGTATGTCAAAAACTACAGATCCGAAGCTCGTGAAAATTTCACAGATGATAGATAATTGAGTTGTGAAGACAACCCAAAAAGAATCACGTCAATCGGATCGGTAAAACTCGAGTTATGAACGAAACTCCGAAGCAACGTTGGTCTGTCCAGAAACTCGACGAGAAAGACTTGACGAAAAACAAGTCGGACGAACAAGGCACAAAAGCTCCTCAAAACTATGAACTTTATTCAATAGAAACACAAGAGGAACAGACCAAAGTTCTCTACCCACGAGAGCTCTGGCCTCCCTTGCTTTTATAGCCAGCCCTCAGGTTAAACAATCCAATCTAGGACTTCTACTGCTAATTGGACTCGTATCCTAACTTACCATAACTGCTCAGGACTCTCCTATTTGCAGATAGAAGCAATCGTGAGACTTCCAAACACCTTAGGAACGTACTAAACATTCCTAAAACAACTCAACTTCGTGCCTAGCACGAAATCCTATCATAACCAACTCAAATCTTCCATATTTGAGCCATATCCGACTCAGCCTCAACCTGAGTACGCAATCCAGCCGGTTGGACCTTTCCGACCAATTCTTTACGTCCACTTCTCTTCATCACGCCTTGGAACAATGTTGCCACGTCCATGCACTCCTTGCACACGTGCAAACGCCTTCCAACGACGTACACGCAACCTTCATATGCACTGCCCTTGATCCAAACATGCTGCGCGACCTCCCGATCAACTCAACCACAGCTCCTCCCGAACTTGGTTGTTGGAACCTCATCTCCTCCGTGAGAGTAGTCCAAGGATCCCATCACCAGCCATGTCTTGAACTAGAGCAACACCTGCACATGAATAAACAACCAATTCTTCCGAGCACGAGTCCTCGACTTGACTCACGTTAGTTCGAAAACCACAACACCTTACATGAGCACGTCACATAAGCATGTTGCAAACCATATCAAATGATAACAGCCATAACCACCAAAACACACCAAAAACTTAGCAAATTAATACTAAGCAAACCTTCCCATAAAGCAAGTTTGAAACATTGTGAGTTAAAAGCAAAAACAAGACGCTGCAGTTCTACGAGTTGAACTTCACGGGAGCTCCCTAAAAACAAGCTCCGGACCTCACAGAAGCTCTCCGGACCTTGCAGGAGCTCTCCAGACCTTGCGTCGGACCTTGCCAACATTTGGCGGACCTAACAAAGAACTTGTCAGACCTTGCCACAGAAGAATGCTTTGGCAATATTCAAAACTTTGAATGTTAATGCTAACTTTTATCCTAATTGCCAATGTATTCAGCACACATAGGTCTCACAAATAGTGCCTCCACATTTTCAAGGCCAACACCACAGCAGCGAGCTCAAGATCATGAGTCGGATAGTGCTGCTCGTGGTTACGAAGTTGACATGAGCCATAGGCGACCACTCTTCCTCCTTGCATCAATACACAGCCAAGCCCGATGCCGGACGCATCACAATATACGTCAAAGGGCTTGGTTGTATCCGGTTGAGCTAACACCGGTGCTGTTGTAAGATGCTTCACTAATGCTCGGAAAGCTTCTTCACAAGATGAGCTCAAAACATATTTGATCCCCTTCTTCAACAGTTCAGTCATCGGCTCAGCAAGCTTGGTGGTGATGTAGCCATGACATTCCTAAAATGACATCAAGTTTTTGACTCTCTAACATAATTATAGAAGTCGGATATAGATTTCCACCCAACTGTAATGGTGCTCTATAGACCATTCTATCAGCTGTTATTTTCCCACCCGGAGAGCATATCAAGTATGAACTATTTGTGGGAATGATAGGCAGTTGATATTTAATAACATAAGACTGACTTATAAAATTATGGGTGGCACCGGAGTCAAAAAGTATGACTATGGGATGATCTAAATAAGAAAACATACCCGCGAGGACGGGTTTGCCTTCCAGCACGTCTTTGATGGCTATGTGGTGGACGTTGCCATGTTTTGGTGCTGGTTTCTCGGGCTGATTGCGGGGCTGATTAGCACCCTGATACGGCGCTGTACCCCTGCCCTGTCGCGGCTCGGGGCAGTCCCTCGAAATATGCCTGACACGGCCACACGTGAAGCACATGTAAGGTGTCGGGGTCCCTCCGACTTGAGGACGGAATCCCGGTGCACGCTGTTGAAACTGAGGCGCAGCGGGACCATCCTTTGCTACTGCTGTTGCTGTGGTGGATACGTCGGTCGGAAGCCTGGCGCATTATATTGTCGACCGCGGAACTGAGCTGGTCGCGCCGGTGGCTGCCATCTCTCACCGGATGGTGAGCGATACACCACACGGTATTTTTGTGCAGTCCCAGCACTGCTGCTCGTCAGCGTGCTTCATTTCCTCTTATCAGAACCGCGCTCGCGCTGAGCATTATCTTGTAAAATTGCAGCATTAACAAGGTCGTTGAATGTGCCACGATTGCTTTGGGTGATATGGACCTTCATCTTGGAATTCAGGCCCCGGAAGAATGCGTTCCGCTTATCTTCCTCTGTTCTCACAAATCCTGGCGCATACTGCGCCAGCCGGTTGAATGACCTGGAGTACTCATGAGCACTCGTCTCGCCTTGTCTCAGCGCCAGGAACTCCTGGAGCTTCCTTTCCATAACCCCGGGAGGTATATGGTAGGCGCGGAACGCCTCCCGGAACGCCTCCCGGAACTCCATCCATGTGACGGCATGGCCAGCCAGTAATGAGGCGATTTAGTTCGCCCACCATGTACCGGCTTCCCCTTGAAGCTGTTGCGCTGCATACAGCGCCTTTTGGTGTTTGGTGCACTGTAGCAGCCTGAACTTCGCCTCCAGAGTGCGGATAAAGCTGTCTGCCTCCAAAGGCTCTTCGGCCTTTGTGAAGACCGGTGGATGGGTCGCCAGGAATTCTGAATAAGAACTTTGTTGGGGCTGGCGTTGCACATTGTCTTGCCGTCCTCCTGGACGGGATGCATTCTGCTGAACTAGCATCTGCAGCAACTCGGTTTGCTCATCGCACGAGCCGAGCACTGCAGCGAGAACCTCCGCAAGATTTCTTGGATGTTCTGGCGGGGGATGAGGTGGTTGCTGTTGCGTCGTGGTTTGCTCCGGAGGTGGAGACTCATCACCACGAACCTGGCTCGGACCTCCCTCTTCTTGCGTGGTCCGCGTACGCACCATTCTGCATTCATACCATTCAAACGATCAGCACATGTTGGTTTATTTCTTCCAGTCTATACAGTAGTTGCGAGAATGGAATAATAGTGCGCATAACAATCAGACATATGGATAAAGTATAAACTTTATACAACATATACATCCCTTGACCGCATCACACGATCGAGTTCCAAAGTATTGAACTTTATGGATTAAAAGTTCATTTCGACCATCGTGGGTCACCACGGGATGTTAAGTGTGTTAGCATGCGTAAATCCTCGCTATTGTACTGGACCCAAACATGCACTAGCTCGAAGTGATATGTCAAATGCATAAACTTTTCGACTCCACCTGCTGTTTCACAACAGCCGCTGGAGATCAAAAGGCGAAACTAAATGTTTTGGTTGAAAAACTTCAACATGTTGTTCTGTCCAGTTTCTGGTCCAGCAGACCAGTTGGAAGAATTTAACTGTTTTGGCCACCTTGGAGGCAAAATCTGGACTAGAGTTCAACAACAAAGTTGTAGTAGAATCAACAAGGAATCCATATTGTATTTATTTTCCTCTCTGGCCTTCGTAATTTATGAGTTATGACCTCTACAGGTTGACAGAATTTTCTTAGGAATTTTGACAGCACCTACTTTGCAAGTGGCTGTTTTGTTCACAAAATTCCATCCTATCCTGTCCTTAATTTAGGACAACACTGAACTACAAAGTTGTAGCACATGTCCTATACTTTCGAACGATGTCTTACTTGACTCTTAGAAATTTTTCTACAGAAAGTTGTGGTCGAAATACAGAAATATCCAGAGAGCATTTTGGTCTGCCCTGTTTCTTGACAGCACCTACTCATCTGAGATTTTCATCCATTTGGAGGGAGATTATATTCTGGAGATCTACAAAAAAGTTGTAGAGGACTTCAAAACATTTCCAGAGTTGTATCCCACACCTCCATTGGTTCAACCAATCCTATGTTATGCCCTGTTTAAGTGCAGCAAAGTTTCTGCCGAAATCAGGGGAGGTTGTTCCTAAGTTTTTGAGTGAATCTATACTTCAATTGACTCTTAGTTCAATATGGAAGTTAAATAACCCCTAAATGGAATCCTAAACTTCATTTTAACTCTTTTATTTGAAAAATATCCTTTTATGCAGTCTCAGTACTACGTTTTCTCACCAAAGAGAAATCCTAAACCAGTATTCCGTCATATACGTGTCAAAGGGTGGAACTAAAGACGTCACTCACAAACGGTTTCTACACGCCATGCACTAACATGGTTAATGTACCTGCAGAAGAATACACAATAATGGTGCACACAAAGGTTTTTTGACATTTCAGGCAGTTCCATATCATAATAAAAACATATGGTCCGTATCATTGCCATACGGATCGTCCTTGAGTCAAGCCACGTCTCAAGGTACATGGTCGTGTTTTCACACCACACGACGGGGAACCCGAGTAGAGCGCGAACGGGTCGTCACGGTTGGGAATTTTATCAACCCAACGGATACCACCTACTTTCTCATGACCGTTGAGGCATGCCGATGGCGAACGCTGCTTATGACCCTTTGAACATTGAACGTTCAAGAGTTGCGTACTATCGTGTTGCTTACCACACGATGGGGTATTCTAACTTTCCACTAAAGCACGCTGGAGAACAGCGTTTTCATATGCTCTCAGGACCATGGAAAGGTTCAGAGACTCATATTAACTACCGTGCCAAGCCACGGTATGCATTCCATACTATTACTCGTATGGGGAGTTACCACAATTGATCCGCCTGCGGTGGTGTACCTTACCTCTTACCTGACGTCGGAGCGTCGTTACAGATGTATAACAAATATGTTAGCATTTCCACCTTAGTAACTACTACTATCATAGATCTTATGTGGGCATAACGATTAATCCTCACTCTACTACTTCTAAGTTTTCAAAATAGGCTCTTTTCGAGCGTGCTATTCCCAATGCGGCTCTGATACCACGTCTGTGGGGACCTCCCCGTGGTTCACCCACTACAGGATCACAGAGGGTGGTGCCGTGCGATGCGGCACCCAACAGCACACACGTAAGGATTAAAGAACAACATACAAACTTTTGTTTGATATAAAACAGCGGAAGTCTTTTTACAAAACTTAATTATAGAGCGGAAGTTATATACATAGCTACTCTCAAGTCCTAACTAAGCAAAAGTGCAGCCGTCCAGCACGGGGATGCTACACACTTGCAGCATGGAACCGGAGAATCACGGCGGCATGCAGGGCTCCAACTTGGCCGTGTACCCTGACGGGGGCATCGCCTCGTCCTCGGAACCTTCCTCATAACTCTCACCTGCACACAGCTCAAATATTGCAACTGTGAGCACGAAGGCTCAGCAAGTCTTAACCGTCAACCCTAGGCATGGAACTCTACATGCAAGGATGTGTAAGATAGGAAAAGGACTTTGCAATAAAGACACACCTACATGTTGATCGTTATTCTTAGTTTTATAGCAACAGTTTAATGAGCCTTAGGCAGCCCTTACATCGGATGTCCACAATCAAACAAGCAACGCTTTCCTCCGATATGGTGATGCCCAAAGTGTAATATAAACTTAACTGGCTCTATAACTACAGCATACAAGGTTTCAAGACATTAATAGTTCAATACAGCATATTCAGTTGGCTTATTTCACTTCTTACTACGTCACAGCGCAGTGTACAAGCGGGTACTCAAATAACCGTGAGGGATGGTGATTGCAATCAAGACACACCCGGATAACACGTTGCATACACCCACTTTCCGAAGCGTGATTCCACACCCCTTCCTACTCTGTTGTATGCAACAAACTTTTAAAGGAAACCCAAATGCCGAACCGGTCCATCCGTAATGGGCAGGAGGTCCCCGCGTGGAGCGTGACTGTGCCCACCAGCAGATTTACACCTTGCTACCCTCAACCCACTCCTATAAAACGGTTGGGTAAGCCTCGGCACCCAGGTTAACCAATTACATCGGTTTCCTGGTTCCCATATGCCAGTATGCATCCGGCACTATTCGATACTTGTCCAGCAGGGCCGCACACAGTCAGTCCTCAACCGACGCCAACAGAGCTACGCACGTGAGACCTCTGCTCACTGCATCCTATCCCTCCTGCTGGGTCTCATTTTCACAACTCAAGCCATTTTCTACCTCTTCTCATTCTGTGTGATAAGTACTATCTCGCGGGTGTTCCAACCACTCGACTTCTACCGAGATCCTAAACATTAGAATGGCATTCTCTACTCGTCGAGTTTGTAAACTACCCAACCCTTTATAGGAGATAAAAAGGCTGTGCAAGTGGGGTTTCAATCACCCTAACTCTAATGCATACAATTCAACCTTGACATAGGTGATACAAATGAAAAAGCTTTATAAAAGGTACTTAAGTGCAAACCGGGGCTTGCTTGGTTGCGAGTTAAATGGGAAGTCAGCTTCTGGTGGGAGGACGTCCAAGGGCTCCGGTGTGTCCTCAACTTCGGTCACTATTATGAAATGTAACAAAATATATGTATACGTATTAAGGACTTATAAGAAGTAAACTTCTATTCATAGCTACTGCTATTTAGGATCCTTAATTGGCTTTGGGATGTTTACAGTGGATACTAGACTCTCTAAGAATGATCTGAGCAAAATTTGGAGAAATGTCATTGCACATTGTGGTCTCCAAAATTCCCACAAGCACAAGGCTTCTCTGAATTTTGAGCCCAAATCAGGAGTTTTGACATAGCTAATAGTGGAACATCTGATTATTGTAAGTCTCCATGGTTCTAACAAAATTTGTTTCACCATTTTTGGAGCTACCAACAGAGAGATATGAATTTTTTAAGTTGGGTAGAAGTTCTGAAAAAGTTTCTGTTTAAAATTGAATTTCCAAATATAGGCTGAACTTTGGAAGGCAATTTAGCCTAGCAAATGAACTCCAATGAAGCCCAAATTTTTACTGGAGATCTGTTACTATGGAATGGATTAGCTGCCTAAATTTGAGAATGTTTCATAAAGAATTGCTCCTGTAATAAATCTCTAAAGATATATTAAAAACAATTCTACAGAAATTCCTGGGCATTTTCATAGCAAGCAATTTGTTTCTCTGTGAATTACTCCTCATGAGAATTCCAACAAAATTGGTCTCACCCCTTTTGGAGTTTTCCACACAAAGTTATGGGTCTCCAAAGTTTGAACTGAATTAGGAAAATCTGGATATGCTTAAATCCTGGCTGTGGGCCCCATCCGTGGCGCTATCCACTGAGATGACAGCAACACCGAGGCCACGGGGTTATTTCCCGTGCAGCCGCACTGGATCCGGTGCCACAGACCGATCCCCGCGCGTACACAGAGGCTGACCCGTGGGACCCGGTCCTCCTTCTTCTTCCTCGCGCTGCCCGCGCCTCCCGCGGTGGAGCAAACCGGCGAGGCTCGCCGGAACGGGGTTTCCGTGGTACGAACTTCCCTAAACTCGCCGCCTGTGAGTTGTACACCGTGCTGAACATGATGGTGGGGTCAGGAGCGGATGACAACAGCCGAAACGGTGCTCGCACCGGCGACCATGTCGAACCTCACTTCGGCGAGCTCATTCTCACTCGACAGTAGGTCTTTCGGGCTAGGGTTTGCTCTAAAAGCATCAGTGTCACACAGACAACGTTGACCCATAGCCCGCCCTCCATTAAAAACACCGGAGAGGGGATTTCATCGGCGTCCCAAGCCCGCAAAACGATGGCGGCGACAAAAACTCGGTGCCCAGTATCTCTACTTAATCATTTGAGCTGCTAGGACTTCGGAGAGATGTACAAGCGTTTGCTGGGGATACTCTAAGCTCATCTAGCGTGGAGCTACCCGGAGCATGACGATTTCCCCAAAGAGTCCTCGGGTTTCTAAAGAACCACCGGCGCCAAACTTCAAAATACTCGGTGCCGGAGCTAAGAAGGCAGAAACTGGTTGGGGGGAAAGAAGGAGGGTTCCTCACGCACCTCAGGGACCCTTTGTCTGATCGGAAGAGGCCATAAATCCATCGGGCGACGGTGCGGCACAGAGATGATCAACACTGGGGCTCCGAAGGAAATTCCAGCTCGAAGGAGCCAACCACCGGTGCTGGCGTCTACTTG
Source organism: Neostapfia colusana (assembly GCA_030760725.1). Taxonomy (NCBI): domain Eukaryota; kingdom Viridiplantae; phylum Streptophyta; class Magnoliopsida; order Poales; family Poaceae; genus Neostapfia; species Neostapfia colusana. The sequence goes on from JASWHV010000011.1 coordinate 29,459,824, forward strand.
AGGCTTCGGAGACCACGAGAGGGACCTGGCGCAACATTCCCAAGGCCCAGTCGCGCGAGAGGCACGCCGAGCTCACCGGGTGTCGATGAGCCGAAAGGTTCTTCCACTGGGGGGGTTGTGTCTGCGAGCGTGCGAGCAGAGCGGGGAGAAGCTGCGGTGTAACGTGGAGAAGAGGGAACCGGCACTCGGCTGCCGCTTTGAACAGCAACGCGCGTGGAACCGACGTCGGACGCAGCGCGTGAAGCAGCTCGGTGGAACGTTGTCCGGCGGGTTTAATCGGTAGCTGGCACGCTGTGATCACCTGGGGAAAACAGAGAGTGGGAAAAAGTGGATTTGTGAGGCTGACTGTTGGGTCCCACCTCCCCCTCTTTTAATCAAACTTTTCTCTGATATTTTTCACCCAGCTACTCAGACTTAAATACCTTACTTCACCCCAAAGTTAAGGTTTGAATTTGCTGAATTCAAATGGTTTGAATTCTGGTGTGCAGTTTGAATTGTCTTTGGTCATATGAATTTGAAATGGAATTTAAATTCTCCATTTTGTGTTGTTCCAAAAACATAGCAAACCAACTCCAAAGTTTCTGATTTTTGGCATGGCTGCTAATACAAATGTGGAGAACACATTTGTGGAACCAAATTTGCAAATTGAGGAAATTGGAATTTGAAACTGAAATTCAAATTCAGATTAGAGGGCTTCTCCTTTTATTCCCAAACAAATATTGAAACTCCTCCAAATGAGCTGAAATTTGGAAGGTTGAATATTTGGGATATGAAGATCCAAGTTATGCATTTAGATCTCCATGTTTGGATGTTTTAAGAAGTTTGGATCCTCACTTTGAACTTACACCGTTATAATTCAAAGTTTTAATTCCCCTCATTTTTCCTAAGTGTACATGAGCTGAAAATTCTTGCTACCACTTTTTGGGGATTTTACACCTTGAGATGTGGCTTAACTCAAGGACGGTCGTATGGCAATGATAGGGGCGTATGTATTTACTTTTAAATATGGACCTGCCTGAAATGACAACAACCTTTGAGTGCATCACTATTGAGTGTTCTTCTGCAGGTACTAACCACGTATGTATCCCGTGTAGTATACGTGTGCGAGAGACTGTTTAGTGCCACGATTGAGACGTATATTGCGGTGTAATCCGGTTAGGATTCTGTTTTGTGAGGAACGTAGTACCGACCTGTAATAGGCATTGGCATTAAAGATAATGGTAACAAGGAACTAAAATAACCAAGTTTCAATATTTAGGACCCTGGTTAGGTAGGAAAAATTCAACAGTTAAGTATCTTAGCTCAAAGGGATTGAGAAACATTGTGCTCGGTTTTGGACAGCAAGTTTGCTGAACTTTAACAGAGCATAAATCACAGATTATTTAGCCAATGGAGGTGTGGGATATAGTTCTGGAAAGGTGTTTAAGTACTCTACAACTTTGTTGTAGACTTCCAGAACAGAATCACAGAGTAAACTGGTGTAAATCCCAGAGGAATGTAAACTGTTCAGAACCCGGACAGATTCAAAAACTCTCTGGACTGTTCTGTTTTTCATGCATAACTTCCTGTAGAAAAATCTAAAATTATCATATGATACATTTTTGGAAAGGGTAGGAGATATGTACATCTTTGTAATTCAGAGTTTATGCAATTGCAGCACGGAATTCAGTGGAATTCGGAGTTGAAAACAGCAACTTCCAAAGGAGGTGCTGTTGAAATTCTTCCAGAAATTCTGTTGACTTTGAATTATCATAACTTTTTAACCAGAGCTGATCTGAGGGCAAATATACACTCGTTGGAAAGATACTGAAGTTAACTTTAGATTTTGTATTCAGCTTGAGTCATGAAAATGTAACACCCCAAAACCTGCTAAAGAGGGGAATTTAAAATTTTTTGGACGTAATGCATGTGATAAAGCAATTCAAATTCAAACTGGAATTCAAATTTAAATCAAAACAGAAAAAGAAAAGAAAAAAGAAAAAGAAAACTGAAACCGGCCAGTGGGCCGAAACCCGCCGGCCAGCCCAACCCGCGCCCCCCCTCTCTACCTCTCTCCCTCTCTCTGACGTGCGGGGCCCGCCATCGTCTTCTTCCCCCGCGCGCCCAACCGACCGCGGACTCTCTCCCGCACCCGATCAAAACCAACCACGGAACCCACGCTCCCAGCCCCGATTTCCGGTCCCGGACGCCCCAACGTGATCTCAACAGACCGCCTCCCTCCCTCATCTATTTAAACGCCAAAATCCGCCCTTTTTCCTCCCTGATTGGCCGTTTTTCTCTCCGGTGAGAACCGAAGCTTCTACAGCCGATTTCCTTCGATCCTTGCTCAAATTTCCTGATCTAACGTGCGGATCACGTTCCACCGCCGCCGGGGAGCCCTGCAGGTGAAGGAAACTGCATGTCTTGTGCCCGGACTGCCACTTTGACGTGCACCGAAGACCATCGCCGTTGAAGCCTGCCGCCGACCGACTTCCAGGGCCTCCGAGTGCAGGAAAACCCCTCGGTGAGCATCCCCTAACCCTCCGCAGCCGATCCGTGCAAAATGATGCGAGTTCCAGCGTGTAGCGGCAAAAACCGAGGCTGCGCCCGCGAGATCGCCACCCCCGCCGCCGCGCACGCGGGCTGGCTCCGGCCAGGGCGACGTGGCCCCTTGAGGGTCGTCTATTTTAAATCGCACGCTAGAAATAATACCGACGCATACCATTTCGGCGATATAATCTGAGCCGTTTGTTTTAAATCGGAGGTCCACGTCGGCCCCGCATTATAAAGGCCGGGATTCCTACGCGCTACCCCCTGGGGATCTCGGAAAACACGAGGTAGCCCCGGAAACTTCTGATCTAGCCCCTGGACTCAATAAAAATTAGGAAAACCCCTCTATTATGTGTAGTTAGACCCCTGGAAATTTAGAAAATAGTAAATTAAACCCTGCAGTAGGGTGGATTTACCTTTTTGACCCTATAGGATATTAAATTCAGAAATTTGGATATGTGACTAGGATTTAAATTTAAAAGGTAAGGCAAACACATGTGCAAATTCAAGTATAAACTCTCTAGCACTTGGAAAACTTTAGAATGAGTTAAAAATAGATTTTAGGCTGAAATGAAATCTGCCTAAGTGTTGCTCATTTTTATTTTCTCTAGAGACACATTTTAGTCTAGGAAATAAATCTAAAAACTAGTAAAATAAATTTAAATTGTTTCTCATCAGAGAGGAAGTTCAAAAATATATTATTGAACATTTTAGATCAGAACCTATTCTGTTTAGATGATATGTCTTACTATTTTAATAGTAAAGTTCACTTTTAGGCATAGAAAATAAATCTAAAAATATAGGAAAATAGGTATGCATAATTAGAAAATGATAAATGAGGTCTCCAAACCCAAAAACTTCAATTTAGGATTTTGTAGGAGATCTGAAAACTTATTTGGAGTAGGGAAATACCTTTCATGCAAACTTTGTGGCTAAGAAATGTATTAATTAAATATAAAGAATTTGTTCAAATTGGAAATTCATATATAGTGTGCAAACAGAAATCTGAATACAGAAGTTAGAAATAATATATATATATGTTTAAAAGTGCATGTAGGCTAAAAATCAACACATCTAGGGTAACCACAACACTTAGAAATGTGAATGACTTCCATATGTATGTATGTGTGGTTTGCATGAAGTGAAAGTGTGGACTATGGCTTATGGATTGTTGTTTTCTTTTGCTATGTGTATTGGCATGAGTAGAACCTGCCCCAGAGCATGTTCTCCCCTTCCAAGACCAAGACTTTCCATTCCTAGAGCAGCAGGAAGAAGGCAAGTGTCCTTGACCACTTTGATCCTATGCTAGGATGTGTAGATATAATTATTTGCATTGTCAATTGAAATATGAAACCCATGCTAGGATGTTTCCCTAGAATTGCATTATCTTGTTTCCTTGTAGCTTGGGTTGGAATTTGTTTTATTATGTCATTCATTCATATCACTTATGGTTAGCCATGCTTAGAATGGGATAAGTGGGATATGAGGTCATCAACTTGTTTACCTTACTCTTGAATGAGACATTATGAGTTATGTAGGGGTAGGGATCGAGGCAAGTTGGATGATTTGGTTGATGCTGGGTGCATGATACTCGGGTTTGTGTTTAGTACTTGCCTGGATCCTAAGGACCGGTTCATGGAGCATGTAACCTGGCTTTACCGTGCCAACCACATGATGAGATGGGGCAGCTTGGCTAATTAATTAGGTGTATCCCCGGCTTAGTATGGGTGTTTTGGATGGTGCGGGGAATAGGTGTCAGCTGGACTACCATATGAACCGCAAGGCTCAAGAGGGGGCCACTGCAGCGGGGTTGGAGCCTCTTGTATGTTGTTAGGGGTGAAACCTCAGTGGGCCCATGCTCGTCGGTCATCCCTTTGTAAAGGCTTCGTAGTGATCTTCTGGCTACACATCTGGGAAGTGTGAATGTGGTTCGCGGCCACTGGCATAATGGAGGTTCTTTTACTCCATCCGGCAACGGGGATTGAAATCACTACATGTGGGTACAGTGGTGCAAACTCTACAGAGTCAAAACTGTCATGACAGCCGTGCTCACGGTCAAGAGCGGCTTGGACTTATTCATGATTAGAGGATGATGGATTGGGAAGTTGAGGATGTTAAGCGGGAAGCTTAACATTTGAGTTGAGACTATGTGTACTTGATATTGATGATGGGTTGAGGGATTAGGACCATTTCACCTGTGTAGTAATGTAGGTGCTTAATAAGCTAAGGTGATAGGTATTAATTGCGTAGTGCTTTAACCATGAGTTCAACCTCTCCTTGCTCTAGCCATGCATGACATAACTTTCCCACACTTGCTGAGTACCCACGGTACTCAAACTTGCTTTTCTGTTTGTTTATATTGCTGCTCAGGTCATGTCACACCCGGTTTTTCTGAAGAACAACCAAGTGAATATCACATGTATGCCAGGATCATTTTCTCATACATGTGATGAAAAATAGTGAAGCATCATTTATTACAAGCCAGGTGTCAAATATAAATAAGTCTTACATAGCAAATGTCTCGATGGACAATAATAAGGTCATCACAAGCAAATAAACTAGCAGCGGAATATTATTCATGAGGGCTCCGTCACAGGCGTTGCCCGGGGTCTTCATGAACCTAGAAACCTTCTTCGGGTCCAAAGTCTTGGTCATTATACACCACCTCATTATCTTGACCTGAGCAGCAATATAAACCAACAAATATGCAAGGTTGAGTACCAATGGTACTCAGCAAGTGTGGGAAAATTATATCATGCATGGCTAGAACAAGGAGAGGTTGAACTCATGGTTAAGGCACTACGCAATTAATACCTATCACCATAGCTTATTAAGCACCTACATTACTACACGGGTGAAATGGTCCCAATCTCCCATCCCATCATCATAATCCAATAACCATAACATCATTTCCAATGTTAAGCTCCCCGCTTAACACCCACAACCTCCAAAACCATCAATCCTCTAATCATGAATAAGTCCAAGCCGCTCTTGACCGTGAGCACGGCTGTCATGATAGTTTTGACTCTGCAGAGTTTGCTCCACTGTACCCACATGTAGTGATTTCATCCCCCGTTGCCAGGTGGACTAAAAGAACCTCCATTATGCTAGTGGCTACGAACCACATTCACACTTCCCAGGTGTGTAGCCAGGAGATCACTACGAAGCCTTTACAAAGGGATTCCCGACGAGCGTGGGCCCACTGAGGTTTCACCCCTAACAGCATACAAGAGGCTCCAACCCCGCTGCAGTAGCCCCCTCTTGAGCCTTGCGGTTCATATGGTAGTCCAGCTGACACCTATTCCCCGCACCATCCAACACACCCATACTATGCCGGGGATACACCTAATTAATTGGCCAAGCTGCCCCATCTCAGCATGTGGTTGGCACGGTAAAGCCAGGTTACATGCTCCATGAACCGGTCCTTAGGATCCAGGCAACTACTAAACACAAACCCGAGTCTCGTGCACCCAGCACCAACCAAATCATCCAACTTGCCTTGATCCCTACCTCTACATTACTCATAACATCTCATTCAAGAGTATGGTAAAATAAACTGATGATCTCATATCCCAAATATCCCATTCTAAGCATGGCTAAGCATAAGCATGTAAATAAATGACATAATAAAATAAATCCCAACCCAAGCTACAAGGAAACAAGATAATGCAATTCTAGGGAAACTTCCTAGCATGGGTTTCATATTTCAATTGACAATGCAAATGATTCTATCTACACATCCAAGCATAGGATCAAAGTGGTCAAGGACACTTGCCTCCTTCCTGCTGCTCTTGAAATGGGTAGTCCTGATCTTGGAAAGGAATAACTTGCTCTTGAGCAGGTTCTACATCATACCATCACACATAGCAAAAGAAAAACAACAATCCATAAGATATAGTTCACACTTCCACTTCATACAAACCACACATTCACATTTCTGAAAGTCATTCACAATTATATGTGTTTTGGTTACTCTATGTGTGTTGATTTGTGGCTTGCATGCACTTTTGATCATATGCATATGATTCCTACTTCTGTGTTGACATTTATACTTACATACTATATATATGAGTCTCCAATTTGAATAAATTCCTTATATTCAATTACTACACCTTTTAGCTACCTAGTATGCATGAAAGGTATTATCCTTCTCCATATGTGTCTTCATAACTTCTACCAACCCTAAACTGAATTCTTTGGATTTTAGAAACTCCATTTATCATTTATTAGTTGCTATATTTTCAGATTTATTTCCTATGCCTAAGTGTGAACTTTATTATAAAAATAACAAGAGACATCATCTAAACAGAATAGGTTCTGATCTAAAATATTTGCTAATATATTTTTGACCTTTTCCTCTGATGTAAACTATTTCACAATTATTTTCCCTATTTTCTAGAACTATTCTTTACTTAAAAATGTGTCCCTAAATGTGAATAATAAATTAAAAAGATTCATTTCAGACCAAAATATATTTTTATCTCACTCCAAAGTTTTCTAAATACTGAGAAAGTTTTTACTTTAATTTTTACAATATGTTTGTCCCACTTTTTAATTTTTAAACACTAGCCACATATTCAATTTCCTAAATTAAATACTAAACAGGGCTAAAAAGGTAAACTCACCCCACTACAAGGTCTATAATATTATTTTAACAATTTTCAGGGGTCTAGCTATACATAACAGAGGAGTTTCACCTAATTTTTATTAAGTCCAGGGGCTAAAACTGATTTTTAAATGAATTTACATGATTTTCTGAAGTTCCAGGGGCTAGATCAGAAGTTTCCGGGGCTAGTTCTTATTTTCCGAGAACTCAAGGGGGTAGCACGTAAGATTTCCAGTCTTTATAACGCGCGGCTGACGTGGATCGTCCGATTTAAAACAAACGGCTGAGATTATAACACCGAACCGGTACGCGGGGTTTTAAAGTCTACCGTGCGATTTAAAATAAACGGCGCACAAGCGGCCACGTCGCTCTGATCGAGCGCGGGCGGCGCTGCCCGGCGGCGCACGGCGACGGGAGGAGGCGATCTCGCCGGAGATTTTTGGATCTTCGAGAATTCTTCCTAGAACTGTGATTTTATGGCATAGATCGGTGGAGGAGAGGTCGGGGATCTCACCTCGGGGGTTTTCTTGAGCTCGGAGGTCCTGGAAGGTGATCGGCGACGAGGTCCGAGGTGAATTCACGGCGAGGCTCGTCGGCGCTGTGTTTACACCGCAAGTCACCGAGTTTTCTGCACCTGCAAGGTTCCCCGGAGGCGGTGGATCAAGACCAGCGAGTTAGATCGGAATTTCCGAGCGTAGATCGGCCAGAATTCGCCGGAGAAGGCTCGGGTTCTCACCGGAGGAAAAACAGCAGATCGCGTGGGAAAAACAGAACGAGGGCTTGGTTTTTGTAGACTGGGGAGGGCGGCGGGGTGGTTTAGATCAAGTTCGCGTCGCCCCCGAGCGGAATTCGGCTGGGATTCGCAGAAATCCGGATGGGTTTGGATTCGAGGTGAGAGAGTCCGGCGCGGGCTCGAGGTAGACGAAGAACTGGCGGGCCCCGCCTGTCAGTGGGAGGAAAGGGGCGCGCGCGGCTGCGGGCTGGCGCGGGTTCTGGTTGGGCTGGCTGGTGGGTTGCGGCCCACTGGCCGGTTTTTTTCTGTTTTCTTTTTTTTTCTTTTTCTATTTCTTTTCTGATTTGAGTTTAATTTGAATTCCAATTTGAATTTGAATTTTTGCAAAACATGCAACACGTCCAAAAATTTTTAAATTCCCCTCTTAACATGATTTAGGGTCTTAACAAGAATTTTTGGGGTGTTACAGCTCTACCCCCCTTAAAAGAAATCTCGTCCTCGAGATTGGTGGTTCTAAGAAAACAATTCCGGAAATTGTGCCTTTAGCTCATCTTCCCGCTCCCAGGTGGCTTCCTCTTCTGAGTGATGCTTCCACTGCACCTTGCACATCGGGATTCTTTTATTTCTGGTGAGGCGTTCCATTGTCTCCAAAATCTTGTATGGTTGCTCGACATAAGACAAATCCTCTGCTACGTTCACTTCATTCATGGGTAACACCTCTTCAGGCGTCCTCAGGCATTTCTTGAGTTGTGACACATGGAATACATCGTGCACATCCGATAGATGAGCCGGTAATTCTAGTTGATACGCCACTTTGCCTTTCCTCTCCAAAACTTGAAAGGGTCCGATGTATCGAGGTGACAACTTCCCTTTCACCTTGAACCGACGAAGTCCTCTGATAGAGGACACCTTGAGATAGACATAGTCTCCCACGTTGAAAACGAGCTCTCTTCTTCGTACATCGGCATAGCTCTTTTGGCGTGTCTGTGCTATCCTCAAGTTATTGCGAATTTCCCTCACCTTCGCCTCGGCTTCTTGTAGTACTTCTGGACCAAACACTTTACTTTCCCCTGTTTGGTTCCAAAATAGGGGAGTTCTGCACTTCCTCCCGTACAAAGCTTCAAACGGCGACATCTTCATACTAGCTTGATAGCTGTTGTTATAGGAAAACTCCGCATACGGTAAGTTCTTGTCCCAACTCCTATTGTTTTTGAGTGCACATGCCCTCAGCATATCTTCAAGGATCTGATTGGTTCTCTCCGTCTGCCCGTCAGTTTGGGGATGATAGGCAGAACTAAAGTTCAGATGGGTTCCCATGGTTTCGTGCAACTTCTGCCAGAACCTTGAGGTGAACTGTGTCCCTCGATCCGACACAATCTTCTTTGGCACTCCATGGTAACACACGATCCTTGACATGTACAACTCTGCCAATTTGGATCCGCTGTAGCTTTCTTTCACGGGGATGAAATGAGCTACCTTGCTTAGCCTATCAATGATGACCCATATCGAATCATATCCTGATTGGGTCCTAGGCAACCCCACGATGAAATCCATGCTGATTTCTTCCCATTTCCATTCAGGCACTTTGAGTGGTTGCAATAATCCCGCGGGTCGTTGATGTTCTGCTTTCACCAACTGACATGTGTCACATAGGGCAACATGTTCCGCGACATCTCGCTTCATGCCATACCACCAATACCTGCTCTTGAGGTCCTGGTACATTTTCGTACTCCCAGGATGAATGGAATAGTCAGAATCATGAGCCTCCTTCAGAATCAATTCACGGATCTCCTTTACTTCTGGCACATAGATTCTTTTCCCGTGCCACACCGTTCCTTGTTCATCCTCTCTAAAACCAGGAGCTTTATTTTCCTTGATGAGTTGTCTGATCTCTTGTATCTTCTCGTCTTTCTTTTGACCCTCGCGGATGTCTCGCTCGAGTGTGGAGTTCACTTCCATGACGATGGCTTCACCACTATTTACCAGGCATTGATTGAGCCTCACTCGTCCTTCAATTCTGCAGGCATGTCCTTCAAGCTCAACTTATTGACCTGCACTTTCCGGCTTAAAGCATCGGCCACGACGTTTGCTTTCCCAGGATGATAGTTGATGCCCACATCAAAGTCATTGATTAGCTCTAACCATCTCCTTTGTCTGAGGTTGAGGTCTGGCTGTGTGAAAATGTACTTCAAACTCTTATGATCCGTATATATCTCGGTCCTCTTCCACATCAAATAGTGCCACCAAATTTTCAACGCGTGTACCACTGTGGCTAGTTCTAGGTCATGTGTAGGATAGTTCTTCTCGTGCTTCCGGAGCTGCCGGGATTTATAAGCCACGACATGCCCTTCTTGCATGAGAACACATCCCAACCCGTTTCCAGAGGCATCGCAGTACACCGTAATGTTCTTATGCATATCTGGCATAACTAGCACTGGGGCTGTTGTCAATCTCTTCTCTAGCTCCTGAAAACTCGTCTCGCACTGTGGCGTCCAGGTGAATGTGATTCCCTTCTCCAACAGTTTGGTGAGGGGTCTCGAGATCTTGGAGAATCCCTCAATAAACCGTCGATAGTATCCAGCCAATCCCAAAAAGCTTCGAACTTCCCCGACATTCTCAGGGGTCTTCCACTTCTGTATATCCTCGATTTTGGCAGGATCCACGGAGATTCCTCCCTCCGAGATTATATGTCCTAAGAAGGGAACTCTCTTCAGGCAAAACTCACACTTGCTCAACTTGGCATATAGTTGGTGTTCTCTCAGCCTCTGCAACACCAACCTGAGATGTTTCTCATGTTCTTCTTCATCATTGGAGAAGACGAGAATGTCATCAATGAAAACCACCACAAATTTGTCCAAATATTCCATGAATACCTTGTTCATGAGATACATGAAGTATGCCGGGGCATTAGTTAGCCCGAAAGGCATGACGGTGTATTCATACAGTCCGTACCGAGATACGAAAGCTGTCTTGGGAATATCAGTTTGCCTTATCTTGAGTTGGTGGTATCCCGACCTGTGATCAATTTTCGAGAACACACAAGCGCCCCTCAACTGATCAAACAAGTCTTCAATGCGAGGTAATGGGTACTTGTTCTTGATGGTTACCTCATTCAAGGCACGGTAATCCATGCATAAACTTTGGGTTCCGTCCTTCTTGGGCACAAATATCACCGGAGCTCCCCATGGTGAGGAACTAGGACGAATATACCCCTTCTCCGTCAATTCTCTCAAATGATCCTTGAGTTCTTCTAGCTGCTTGGAGTCCATCCGATAAGGTCTCTTGTATATCGGGGCTGTTCCAGGCACTAGCTCAATTTCGAATTCCACTTCACGATCGGGAGGCATACCTGGCAACTCCTCCGGAAAAACGTCTGGATATTCCCTGATAATTCGGATCTCCTCCACTTTCACCTCAACTTGATTTAATTAAACATCCCTCCTAGGCTCTTGTGTTGTTATAAACTTTACTTTTGTGCCACTAGGGTGCGTTAGTTCCACCGTTCTGGTTGAACAATGGATGATTCCCTTATGTCTGGTCAACCAGTCCATACCCAAAATAATATCGATCCCTTGGGAATCTATCACTATGAGGTTAGCAGTAAACACTACACCATTAATGTCTAGATTCACCTTGGGACACACTTGTCTTGTCCTTATTTCTCCACCTGGAGAGTTTACTGCTAGCATATAGTTCATTTGTGTTGTTGCTAGATCATGCTTCTTAACAAACCCTATAGCAATGAACGAGTGGGTAGCACCAGAATCAAACAGCAGGGTTGCAATGTGTAAATTGGCAGGAAACTTACCAACTACCACGTCGGGTGCCTCTTGTGCTTCCTCCATAGTGACGTGGTTCACCTGTCCTCTCATTACATTCTGCTGTTGAGGCTGCGTGGGATTCTTCTTTGGGCACTTATGGGCGTAGTGCCCCACTTCACCACAGCTAAAACATTGCACCCCAATCTTAGGGGCTTGGCCCTTATTGTCTTGGGGTTGGTTTGGAGGTCCTTGCACTGCTGGTCGAGGTGGATATGCGGGGCGAGGTTGCTGTGCAAACTGACGTTGTGACTGTGCTGGTGCTGCCGGAGGCCTGTAGTTCGGGTTGTACCCTCTTGGTGCTGAGTAGGGTACCGCAACACGGTTCGTCTGCCCTGTAGGTTGCTGCATCAGACGTGGGCGGGTGTTGCTCCCTGAGGCTTGATGTGACCACCCGACCTTCCTCTTGTTCTCATTTTCCAAGGCCTTCAGCTTTCTTTCCACCACAAATGCTCTGTCCACCATCTTTTGGAAGCTTTCATACTCATTTGAGGACATCGCACAGTGCATTTCGGCGGTAAGCCCTTCCACGAAACAATCTTGTTTCTGCTCATCAGTCTCTATGTCTCGTGGGGCATAACGGGATAGTTGAGTCAATTTAGTGACGTATTCCCTCACCGTCATGTTTCCCTGCTGCAGTCCCAAAAACTCCTTCCTCTTATTTTTGAGTTCACCTCTTGGGATGTAATGGTTGCGGAAGCTACGCTTGAACTCTTCCCAAGTGATGTTCTCAGGGTCATGATGGGCAGCCACGTAGGCGGTCCACCAATCAGCAGCAGGTCCATGCAATTGATGAGAGGCAAACAGCACCCTCTCATACCCTTGGCACTGTATGATCCTCATCTTGCTTTCAATGGTCTTTAACCAATCATCTGCCTCCAGAGGTTCAGCAGCACTTGCAAACTTTGGAGGTTGAGTTCCTAGAAACTCACTCAACCTTGGTTGGCGTGGTGCAGCTTGTGGAGGTGGAACTTGATGCAAGTTGGCCACCACTTGAGTCAAGTTTTGGATGAGCTGATTTTGATTCTCCAGCATTTGGTGGAGGGGATCAACTCCTTCACGGCGACCACCCCGGTCCTAGCCTCCAGAAAGATGAGGGTTGCATGCCTCATCGTTGTTGTTGGTGGGGATGGCAGCACGTCCTTTTCCTCTTCCGGCCATCTGGCAAAATCAACCAATGTTAATTTGAAAGCATTTAGTATCATCTTACTACTTTCATTTGTTTGTACTTTGAAGTGTTGAGGCTTTGTTATACTTTTCTGAGGGTTCATTTCTCACACAAAATAAATGCAATATTATTTCATGTGCGTTCACACACCAAAGCAAAACAATCTAAAGACGAGGCTGTGGACAATTGCTCATGGCTTCCACAACTCACGTCACACACTAAGCATTAACACACCATTAACTTAACGTAACGACTCAACTATTCGACATCTTGCTAACTAAGGGAAGGACTCTACACTACTCGTTTTCTTGAGCTGGCTCCTCGGGATCTTCCTCATCATTTTGGCTGCCTTCTGATTCTGCTTTGGGTGGGGAGGCTGCTGGTGGAGAAGTGCGACGACGCCTGATCGCTCGGCGATCTGGGGAGTCAGGAGTCCATGTATCATTCACGGTGACACACAGTTCATTCCCATCTCCTCTTTCTCTCGCCCTCAAGCAGGCTCGCAGCAATGCCTCCGTTTCCTTCAGGGTGTCCCGAACATCCTGAAGCTCTTGTTGACACTCCTGCAGTCGAGTGCTGAGCATAGCAGCATCCTCCAAGCACAAGTCCATGTGCTCATGGGAAGTCCCTTGCTGCACTGGCGGGTACTTGTACTCCGTGGTACCACTCTCACGCTGGAGCACATACATGTACTCAGTCCTGTCCAGGTGGCGACGATAGATGTGACTCTGGTAGGTGATGGCCTCCCAGGTGACATCCTTCTCCGCATCAACCTGTGTTGCTCTACAAGCTGGAGAGCGGTGAATCTTAAGCAGCTGATTTTCGTGTATAATCCTCATCTCTGAACTCCATTCTTCCCTTTTTTCACAGATGGTCCTGGTGGAGTTATAGTGGATGATTAACTTGCCCGTATTGCCGGCGGCTTCGAGCATACATGTGATGACAAATAGTGAAGCATCATTTATTACAAGCCAGGTGTCGAATATAAATAAGTCTTACATAGTAAATGTCTCGATGGACAATAATAAGGTCATCACAAGCAAATAAACTAGCAGCGGAATATTATTCTTGAGGGCTCCGTCACAGGCGTTGCCCGGGGTCTCCATGAACCTAGAAACCTTCATCGGGTCCAAAGTCTTGGTCATTATACACCACCTCATTATCTTGACCTGAGCAGCAATATAAACCAACAAATATACAAGGTTGAGTACCAATGGTACTCAGCAAGTGTGGGAAAATTATATCATGCATGGCTAGAACAAGGAGAGGTTGAACTCATGGTTAAAGGACTACGCAATTAATACCTATCACCTTAGCTTATTAAGCACCTACATTACTACACGGGTGAAATGGTCCCAACCTCCCATCCCATCATCATAATCCAATAACCATAACATCATTTCCAATGTTAAGCTCCCCGCTTAACACCCACAACTTCCAAAACCATCAATCCTCTAATCATGAATAAGTCCAAGCCGCTCTTGACCGTGAGCACGGCTGTCATGACAGTTTTGACTCTGCAGAGTTTGTTCCACTGTACCCACATGTAGTGATTTCATCCCCCGTTGCCAGGTGGACTAAAAGAACCTCCATTATGCCAGTGGCTACGAACCACATTCACACTTCCCTGGTGTGTAGCCAGGAGATCACTACGAAACCTTTACAAAGGGATTCCCGACGAGCGTGGGCCCACTGAGGTTTCACCCCTAACAGCATACAAGAGGCTCCAACCCCGCTGCAGTGGCCCCCTCTTGAGCCTTGCGGTTCATATGGTAGTCCAGCTGACACCTATTCCCCGCACCATCCAACACACCCATACTACGCCGGGGATACACCTAATTAATTGGCCAAGCTGCCCCATCTCAGCATGTGGTTGGCACGGTAAAGCCAGGTTACAAGCTCCATGAACCGGTCCTTAGGATCCAGGCAAGTACTAAACACAAACCCGAGTCTCGTGCACCCAGCACCAACCAAATCATCCAAGTTTCCTTGATCCCTACCTCAACATAACTCATAACATCTCATTCAAGAGTATGGTAAAATAAACTGATGATCTCATATCCCAAATATCCCATTCTAAGCATGGCTAAGCATAAGCATGTAAATAAATGACATAATAAAATAAATCCTAACCCGAGCTACAAGGAAACAAGATAATGCAATTCTAGGGAAACTTCCTAGCATGAGTTTCATATTTCAATTGACAATGCAAATGATTCTATCTACACATCCAAGCATAGGATCAAAGTGGTCAAGGACACTTGCCTCCTTCCTGCTGCTCTTGAAATGGGTAGTCCTGATCTTGGAAAGGAATAACTTGCTCTTGAGCAGGTTCTACATCATACCATCACACATAGCAAAAGAAAAACAACAATCCATAAGACATAGTTCACACTTCCACTTCATACAAACCACACATTCACATTTATGAAAGTCATTCACAATTATATGTGTTGTGGTTACTCTATGTGTGTTGATTTGTGGCTTGCATGCACTTTTGATCATATGTATATGATTCCTACTTCTGTGTTGACATTTATACTTACATACTATATATATGAGTCTCCAATTTAAATAAATTCCTTATATTCAATTACTACACCTTTTAGCTACCTAGTATGCATGAAAGGTATTTCCCTTCTCCATATGTGTCTTCATAACTTCTACCAACCCTAAACTGAATTCTTTGGATTTTAGAAACTCCATTTATCATTTATTAGTTGCTATATTTTCATTTATTTCCTATGCCTAAGTGTGAACTTTATTATAAAAATAACAAGACACATCATCTAAACAGAATAGGTTCTGATCTAAAATATTTGCTAATATATTTTTGACCTTTTCCTCTTATGTAAACTATTTCACAATTATTTTCCCTATTTTCTAGAACTATTCTTTACTTAAAAATGTGTCCCTAAATCTGAATAATAAATTAAACAGATTCATTTCAGCCCAAAATATATTTTTATCTCACTCCAAAGTTTTCTAAATACTGAGAAAGTTTTTAATTTAATTTTTACAATATGTTTATCCGACTTTTTAATTTTTAAACACTAGCCACATATTCAATTTCCTAAATTAAATACTAAATAGGGCTAAAAAGGTAAACTCACCCCACTAAAGGGTCTATAATATTATTTTAACAATTTTCAGGGGTCTAGCTATACATAACAGAGGAGTTTCTCCTAATTTTTATTAAGTCCAGGGGCTAAAACTGATTTTTAAATGAATTTACATGATTTTCTGAAGTTCCAGGGGCTAGATCAGAAGTTTCCGGGGCTAGCTCTTATTTTCCGAGAACCCCGGGGGTAGCACGTAAGATTTCCAGTCTTTATAACGCGGGGCTGACGTGGATCGTCCGATTTAAAACAAACGGCTGAGATTATAACGCCGAACCGGTACGCGGGGTTTTAAAGTCTACCGTGCGATTTAAAATAAACGGCGCACAAACGGCCACGTCGCTCTGATCGAGCGAGGGCGGCGCTGCCCGGCGGCGCACAGCGGCGGGACGCGGCGATCTCGCCGGAGATTTTCGGATCTTCGAGAATTCTTCCTAGAACTGTGATTTTATGGCATAGATCGGTGGAGGAGAGGTCGGGGATCTCACCTCGGGGGTTTTCTTGAGCTCGGAGGTCCTGGAAGGTGATCGGCGACGAGGTCCGAGGTGAATTCACGGCGAGGCTCGTCGGCGCTGTGTTTACACCGCAAGTCACCGAGTTTTCTGCACCTGCAAGGTTCCCCGGAGGTGGTGGATCAAGACCAGCGAGTTAGATCGGAATTTCCGAGCGTAGATCGGCCAGAATTCGCCGGAGAAGGCTCGGGTTATCACCGGAGGAAAAACAGCAGATCGCGTGGGAAAAACAGAACGAGGCCGGGGTTTTTATAGACGGGGGAGGGCGGCGGGGTGGTTTAGATCGAGTTCGCGTCGCCCCCGAGCGGAATTCGGCTGGGATTCGCAGAAATCCGGATCGGTTTGGATTCGGAGTGAGAGAGTCCGGCGCGGGCTCGAGGTAGACGAAGAACTGGCGGGCCCCGCCTGTCAGTGGGAGGAAAGGGGCGCGCGCGGCTACGGGCTGGCGCGGGTTCTGGTTGGGCTGGCTGGTGGGTTGCGGCCCACTGGCGGGTTTTTTCTGTTTTCTTTTTCTATTTATTTTCTAATTTGAGTTTAATTTGAATTCCAGTTTGAATTTGAATTTTTGCAAAACATGCAACATGTCCAAAAAATTTTAAATTCCCCTCTTAACATGATTTAGGGTCTTAACAAGAATTTTTGGGGTGTTACAGGTTAAGAGAATGATATGGTGTTTAATAACCAAAACTTTGGTCCCGAGGAAGGATTCTAGGTTCACGGAGTCCCCCGGGCAACGCCTGTGACGGAGCCCACAAGATTTATATTCCGCTGCTGTTTTATTTACCTATTATGAACTTATTATCATCCATCGAGACGTATGCTATGTAAGACTTATTTATATTCGACACCAAGCTTGTAATATGATGATGCTTCACTATTTGTCATCACATGTATGAGAAAATGATCCTGGCAGACATGTGATATTCACTCGGTTGTTCTTCAGAGAAACCGGGTGTGACAGAAGTGGTATCAGAGCCAAGGTTGCACGTAGGAACATGGACCTAGGTAGAAATGGACGTATTTAAGGACCCTATTCTCTTAAAAACTATTTTACAAAGGTGTGGGTTGAAAGTGTTATTTAATAGGGTCACTTTATTTGTTCATCTTGCCCCAACTTTTTTTCAAAATACAATTTTTATTTAAATTCTTATCTAACTTAATTTTAAATGCTTTTTTAGATGGTTCCCATGATCCGCACCGTCTGCAAGTCCACCGGAGGGAGAGTTCCTATAGTTGCCCTTGCCCTGACAGAGGAGAACCGTCCGGTGACGTACCACTACTACGGGTTGACAGTAGGAGGCTTGTTGCGCCGTCTTCGGCGTATGCTCCACGCCGCCGGCAATGTGGGCAATTTGATCATACACTACAGCTCCACCAGAACCATCCGTGAGAAGCGGGAAGAATGGAGTTCAGAGATTAGGATTATCCATGAAAATCAGCTGCTCAAGATCCACCGCTCTCCAGCTTGTCGGGCGACACAGGTCGATGCTGAGAAGGATATCACTTGGGAGGCCATCACCTACCAGAGTTACATCAACCGTCGCCACCTAGACAGGACTGAGTACATGTATGTCCTCCAGCGTGAGAGTGGCACCGCGGAGTACAAGTACCCGCCAATGCAGCAGGGGACTTCCCATGAGCACATGGACTTGTGCTTGGAGGATGCTGCTATGCTCAGCACTCGACTGCAGGAGTGCCAGCAGAAGCTTTAGGATGTTCGTGACACCCTGAAGGAGACTGTGGCATTGCTTCGCGCCAGCCTGAGGGCGAGAGAAAGAGGAGATGGGAATAAACTGTGTGTCACCGTGAATTACACATGGACTCCTAACTCTCCAGACCGCCGTGCGAGCAAGCGTCGCCGCACTTCTCCACCAGTAGCTTCCCCACCCAAAGTGGAATCAGAGGGCAGCCGCAATAATGAGGAAGACCACGAAGAGCCAGCTCAGTGATACGAGTCGTTTAGAGTCCTTTCCCTTATTTCAGCAGGTTATCGAGTAGTCGAGTCAATATCTTAGTTATTTGTGTGTTAATGTTGGTGTGTGACCTGAGTTGTGGAAGCCATGGGCATTTGTCCACAACCTCGTCTTTAGGTTGCTTTGCTTTGATGTGTGAGCCCCTATGAATTAAGAGTGCATTTATTTTCGCGTGAGATGTGACTCCCAAAAATCTACGTGAAACCCTCAGAAAATGTTTAATACATTAAGGCCTCAAAAGTTTAAGTTTAAACAAGAAATTTGGGAAGTTAATACGTAATACTTTAAGTTAATATTTGGTTGATCATGATAGATGTATTACTGGAAGAGGAAAGGGTCGTGGTGCCAACCCCACCAACAATAACGATGAGGCCGGCAACCCTCATCTTTCTGGAGGACAAGACAGGGGTGGTCGCCATGAAGGAGCTGATCCTATCCACCAAATGCTTGAAAATCAGAATCAGCTCATCCAGATTCTAACTCAAGTGGTCGCCAACTTGCACCAAGCTCCACCCCCACAAGCTGCACCACGCCAACCAAAGTTGAGTGAGTTTCTGGGGACTCAACCTCCAAAGTTTGCAAGTGCTGCTGAACCTCTGGAGGCAGATGACTGGCTAAAAACCATTGATAGCAAGATGAGGATCATACAATGCCAAGAGTATGAGAGGGTGCTGTTTGCCTCTCACCAATTGAATGGACCCACTGCTGATTGGTGGACCGCTTACGTGGCAGCCCATCATGACCCCGAGAACATCACTTGGGAAGAGCTCAAGCGCAGTTTCCGCAACCATTACATACCAAGGGGTGAACTCAAAAACAAGAGAAAGGAGTTCTTGGGACTGCAGCAGGGAAACATGACTGTGAGGGAATACCTCACTAAGTTCACCCAACTATCCCGTTATGCACCACGGGACATCGAAACTGATGAGCAAAAATAGAACTGTTTTGTGGAAGGACTTACTATGGAAATCCAATGTGCAATGTCCTCCAACGAGTATGAAAGCTTCCAAAAGATGGTAGACAGAGCATTTGTCGTCGAGAGGAAGCTAAAGGCCTTGGAGAATGAAAACAAGAGGAAGGCAGGATGGTCACACTAAGCCTCAGGTAGCAACACACACCCACGTCTGATGCAGCAACCCACAGGGCAGACGAGCCGTGCTGTGGTACCCTACTCAGCACCCCGAGGGTACAACCTAAATTTCAGGCCTCCGTCAGCACCAGCACCACCGCAGCGTCAGTTTGTACAGCAGCCTCGCCCCACATATCAACTTCGACCAGCAGGACAAGGACCACCGAACCAACCCCAAGACAACAAAGGCCAGACACCTAAGGTTGGGGTGCAATGCTTCAACTGTGGTGAAGTGGGGCACTACGCCCATAAGTGCCCAAAGAAGAAGCCCATGCAGCCACAACAGCAGAATGTGATGCGAGGACGGGTGTACCACGTGACCATGGAGGAAGCACAAGAGGCACCTGACGTGGTAATTGGTAAGTTTCCTGCCAACTTACACATTGCAACCCTGTTGTTCGATTCTAGTGCCACCCACTCGTTCATTGCTCAAGGGTTTGTTAAGAAGCATGATCTAGCAACAACACAAATGAACCATATGCTAGCAGTTAACTCTCCAGGGGAGAAATAAGGACAAGACAAGTCTGTCCCAAGGTGAATCTAAACATTAATGGGGTAGTATTTACTGCAAACCTCATAGTGATAGACTCAAAAGGGATAGATATTATTTTTGGGTATGGATTGGTTGACCAAACATAAGGGAATCATCCATTGTTCGACAAGAACAATGGATCTAACTCACCCTAGTGGCACAAGAGTGAAGTTCATAACTGTACAAAACCCTAGGAGGGACCTTAAACACAATCAAGTTGAGGTGGAAGTGGAAGAGATCAGGATTATCAGGGAATATCCAGACGTTTTTCCGGAGGAGTTGCCAGGTATGCCTCCCGACGTGAAGTGGAATTTGCGATTGAGCTAGTGCCTGGAACAGCTCCAATATACAAGAGGCCTTATCGGATGGACTCCAAACAGCTAGAAGAACTCAAGGAGAATATAAGAGAATTGATGGAGAAGGGGTATATTCATCCTAGTTCCTCACCATGGGGAGCTCCAGTGATATTTGTTCCCAAGAAGGACGGGACCCAAAGGTTATGCGTAGACTACCGTGCGTTGAACGAAGTAACCATCAAGAACAAGTACCCATTACCCCGCATTGAAGATTTATTTGATCAGTTGAGGGGAGCTTGTGTGTTCTCAAAAATTGATCTCTGGTCAGGATACCACCATCTTAAGATAAGGCAAACCGACATTCCAAAGACAACATTCGTATCTCGGTACAGGCTGTATGAATACACCGTCATGCTGTTCGTGCTAACCAATGCCCCGGCATATTTCATGTATCTCATGAACAAGGTATTCGTGGAATATCTGGACAAATTTGTGGTGGTTTTCATTGATGACATTCTCGTCTTCTTCAATGATGAAGAAGAACATGAGGAACATTTAAGATTGGTGTTGCAAAAGCTGAGGGAACACCAACTATATGCCAAGTTGAGCAAGTGTGAGTTTTGGCTGAAGAGAGTTACCTTCTTAGGACATATAATCTCGGAGGGAGGAATCTCCGTAGATCCCGCCAAGATCGAGGATGTACAGAATTGGAAGACCCCTGAGAATGTCGGGGAAGTTTGAAGCTTCTTAGGATTGGCTGGGTAATATCGATGGTTTATTGAGGGTTTCTCCAAGATCTCGAGACCCCTCACCAAATTGTTAGAGAAGGGAATCACATTCACATTTACACCGCAGTGCGAGACGAGTTTTCAAGAATTGAAGAAAAGATTGACAACAACCCCAGTGCTAGTTATGCCGGATATGCAGAAGAATTTTTCGGTGTACTGCAATGCATCTGGACACGGGTTGGGATGTGTTCTCATGCAAGAGGGGCATGTCGTGGCATATGCGTCCCGGCAGCTCCAAAAACACGAGAAGAACTATCCTACACATGACCTAGAGCTAGCTGCAGTGGTACACGCGTTGAAGATTTGGCGTCATTACTCGATGGGGAAGAGGACAGAGATATATACGGATCATAAGAGCTTAAAGTATATTTTCACACAGCCAGATCTCAACCTCAGACAAAGGAGATGGTTAGCGCTAATCAACGACTTTGATGTGGGCATCAACTATCATCCTGGGAAAGCGAACGTCGTAGCGGATGCTTTAAGCCGGAAAGTGCAGGTCCACATGTTGAGTTTGAAGGATATGCCTACAGAATTGAAGGAAGAGATTGCAAAACTCAATCTATGTCTGGTGAATAGTAGTGAGGCCATCGCAATGGAAGTGGATTCCACATTATGGAAAGACATACGCAACGGTCAGAAGAATGACGAGAAGATACAAGAGATTAGAGAACTCATCAAAGAAAATAAAGCCCCTGGGTTCAGAGAGGATGAACAAGGTACGATGTGGCATGGGGAAAGAATCCGTGTGCCTGAAGTGAAGGACATCCGTGAATTGATTTTGAAGGAGGCTCATGATTCCGACTATTCCATTCATCCTGGGAGTACGAAGATGTATCAGGACCTCAAGAGCAGATATTGGTGGTATGGCATGAAGCGAGACGTCGCGGAACATGTTGCCCTATGTGACACATGTCAGTTGGTGAAAGCAGAACATCAACGACCCGCGGGACTATTGCAACCACTCAAAGTGCCGGAATGGAAGTGGGAAGAAATAGGTATAGACTTCATAGTGGGACTAGCCAGGAACCAATCGGGATATGATTCGATATGGGTCATCGTCGACAGGCTAACCAAGGTAGCTCATTTCATCCCCGTGAAAGAAAGCTATAGCGGATCCAAACTGGCGGAATTGTACATGTCAAGGATCGTGTGTTTTCATGGAGTGCCAAAGAAGATAATGTCAGATCGAGTGACACAGTTCACCTCAAGGTTCTGGCAGAAGTTACATGAAACCATGGGAACTCATCTAAATTTTAGTTCCGCCTATCACCCCCAGACCGACGGGCAGACGGAAAGTACCAATCAGATCCTTGAGGATATGCTAAGAGCGTGTGCGCTCAAGAACAATATGAGTTGGGATAAGAACTTACCATATGCGGAGTTCTCCTATAACAACAGCTATCAGGATAGTATGAAGATGTCACCATTTGAGGCGTTGTATGGAAGGAAGTGCAGGACTCCACTATTTTGGAACCAAACAGAGGAAAGTAAAGTGTTCGGGCCCGGAGTACTACAAGAAGCCGAGGCGAAAGTGAGGGAAATCCGCAACAACTTGAGGATAGCACAGACCCGACAAAAGAGCTATGCCGATGTACGGAGAAGAGAGCTCGTTTTCAACGTGGGGGACTATGTCTATCTCAAGGTGTCCCCTATCCGAGGACTTCGTCGGTTAATGGTGAAAGGGAAGTTATCACCTCGATACATTGGACCCTTTCAGATTCTGGAGAGGAAAGGCGAAGTGGCATATCAACTAGAACTACCGGCTCGCTTATCGGATGTGCACGATGTATTCCATGTGTCACAGCTCAAGAAATGTCTAAGGACGCCTGAAGAGATGTTACCCATGAATGAGGTTGATGTACGAGAGGATCTGTCTTGTGCCGAGCAACCGGTCAAGGTTTTGGAGACAATGGAACGCCTCACAAGAAATAAAAGAATCCGGATGTGCAAGGTGCAGTGGAAGCATCACTCGGAAGAGGAAGCCACATGGGAGCGAGAAGACGAGCTTAAGGCACAGTTTCCGGAATTGTTTTCCTAGAACCACCAATCTCGAGTACGAGATTTCTTTTAAGAGGGGTAGAGCTGTAACACCCCAAAACCTGCTAAACAGGGGAATTTAAAAATTTTTTGGACGTAATGCATGTGATAAAGCAATTCAAATTCAAACTAGAATTCAAATTCAAATCAAAACAGAAAAAGAAAAGGAAAAGAAAAAGAAAAAGAAAACCGAAACCAGCCAGTGGGCCGAAACCTGCCAGCCAGCCCAACCCGCGCCCCCCTCTCTCCCTCTCTCCCTCTCTCTGACATGCAGGGCCCGCCATCGTCTTCTTCCCCCGCGCGCCCAATCGACCCCGGACTCTCTCCCGCGCCCGATCAAAACCAACCCCGGAACCCACGCTCCCAGCCCCGATTTCCGGTCCAGGACGCCCCAACGTGATCTCAACAGACCGTCGCCCTCCCTCATCTATTTAAACGCTGAAATCCGCCCTTTTTCCTCCCCGATCGGCCGTTTTTCTCTCCGGTGAGAACCGAAGCTTCTACACCCGATTTCCTTCGATCCTTGCTCAAATTTCCTGATCTAACGTGCTGATCACGTTCCACCGCCGCCGGGGAGCCCTGCAGGTGAAGGAAACAGCGTGTCTTGCGCCCCGACTGCCACTTCGACGTGTACCGAAGACCATCGCCGTTGAAGCTCGCCGCCGACCGACTTCCAGGGCCTCCGAGTGCAGGAAAACCCCTCGGTGAGCATCCCCTAACCCTCCGCAGCCGATCCGTGCAAAAAGATGCGAGTTCCAGCATGTAGCGGCAAAAACCGAGGTTGCGCCGGCGAGATCGCCACCCCCGCCGCCGTGCGCCGCTGCGCGCGTGGGCTGGCTCCGGCCACGGCGACGTGGCCCATTGAGGGCCGTCTATTTTAAATCGCACGGTAGAAATAAAACCGACGCGTACCGTTTCGGCGATCTAATCTGAGCCGTCTGTTTTAAATCGGACGGTCCATGTAAGCCCCGCATTATAAAGGCCGGGATTCTTACGCGCTACCCCCTGGGGATCTCGGAAAACACGAGTTAGCCCCAGAAACTTCTGATCTAGCCCCTGGACTCAATAAAAATTAGGAAAACCCCTCTGTTATGTGTAGTTAGACCCCTGGAAATTTAGGAAATAGTAAATTAAACCCTGCAGTAGGGTGGATTTACCTTTTTGACCCTATAGGATATTAAATTCAGAAATTTGGATATGTGACTAGGATTTAAATTTAGAAGGTAAGGCAAACACATGCGCAAATTCAAATTTAAACTCTCTAGCACTTGGAAAACTTTAGAATGAGTTAAAAATAGATTTTAGGCTGAAATGAAATCTGCCTAAGTGTTGCTCATTTTTATTTTCTCTAGAGACACATTTTAGTCTAGGAAATAATTCTAAAAACTAGTAAAATAAATTTAAATTGTTTCACATCAGAGAGGAAGTTCAAAAATATATTATTGAACATTTTAGATCAGAACCTATTCTGTTTAGATGATATGTCTTACTATTTTAATAGTAAAGTTCACTTTTAGGCATAGAAAATAAATCTGAAAATATAGGAAAATAGGTATGCATAATTAGAAAATGATAAATGAGGTCTCCAAACCCAAACACTTCAATTTAGGATTTTGTAGAAGATCTGAAAACTTATTTGGAGTAGGGAAATACCTTTCATGCAAACTTTGTGGCTAAGAAATGTATTAATTAAATATAAAGAATTTTTCAAATTGGAAATTCATATATAGTGTGCAAATAGAAATCTGAATACAGAAGTTAGAAATAATATATATATGTTTAAAAGTGCATGTAGGCCAAAAATCAACACATCTAGGGTAACCACAACACTTAGAAATGTGAATGACTTCCATATGTATGTATGTGTGGTTTGCATGAAGTGAAAGTGTGGACTATGGCTTATGGATTGTTGTTTTCTTTTGCAATGTGTATTGGCATGAGTAGAACCTGCCCCAGAGCAAGTTCTCCCCTTCCAAGACCAAGACTTTCCAATCCCAGAGCAGCAGGAAGAAGGCAAGTGTCCTTGACCACTTTGATCCTATGCTAGGATGTGTAGATAGAATTATTTGCATTGTCAATTGAAATATGAAACCCATGCTAGGAAGTTTCCCTAGAATTGCATTATCTTGTTTCCTTGTAGCTTGGGTTCGGATTTGTTTTATTATGTCATTCATTCATATCACTTATGCTTAGCCATGCTTAGAATGGGATAAGTGGGATATGAGGTCATCAACTTGTTTAATTTACTCTTGAATGAGACATTATGAGTTATGTAGAGGTAGGGATCGAGGCAAGTTGGATGATTTGGTTGGTGCTGGGTGCACGATACTCGGGTTTGTGTTTAGTACTTGCCTGGATCCTAAGGACCGGTTCATGGAGCATGTAACCTGGCTTTACCGTGCCAACCACACGCTGAGATGGGGCAGCTTGGCCAATTAATTAGGTGTATCCCTGGCGTAGTATGGGTGTTTTGGATGGTGCGGGGAATAGGTGTCAGCTGGACTACCATATGAACCGCAAGGCTCAAGAGGGGGCCACTGCAGCGGGGTTGGAGCCTCTTGTATGCTGTTAGGGGTGAAACCTCAGTGGTCCCATGCTCGTTGGGAATCCCTTTGTAAAGGCTTCGTAGTGATCTCCTGGCTACACATCTGGGAAATGTGAATGTGGTTCGTGGCCACTGGCATAATGGAGGTTCTTTTAGTCCACCCGGCAACGGGGGATGAAATCACTACATGTGGGTACAGTGGTGCAAACTCTGTAGAGTCAAAACTGTCATGACAGCCGTGCTCACGGTCAAGAGCGGCTTGGACTTATTCATGATTAGAGTATTATGGATTGGGAAGTTGAGGATGTTAAGCGGGAAGCTTAACATTTGAGTTGAGACTATGTGTACTTGATATTGATGATGGGTTGAGGGATTGGGACCATTTCACCTGTGTAGTAATGTAGGTGCTTAATAAGCTAAGGTGATAGGTATTAATTGCGTAGTGCTTTAACCATGAGTTCAACCTCTACTTGCTCTAGCCATGCATGACATAACTTTCCCACACTTGCTGAGTACCCACGGTACTCAAACTTGCTTTTCTGTTGGTTTATATTGCTGCTCAGGTCAAGAGAATGATGTGGTGTTTAATGACCAAGACTTTGGTCCCGAGGAAGGATTCTAGGTTCACGGAGTCCCCCGGGCAACGCCTGTGATGGATCCCACAAGATTTATATTCCGCTGCTGTTTTATTTACCTAATATGAATTTATTATCGTTCATCGAGACGTAGCATATGTAAGACTTATTTATATTCGACACATGGCTTGTAATATGATGATGCTTCACTATTTGACGTCACATGTATGAGAAAATGATCCTGGCATACATGTGATATTCACTCGGTTGTTCTTCGGAGAAACCGGGTGTGACAGAAAATGCCCAGCACCAGATCAAAATCTGGGATATGTGGAAACTGGTCATTCGGGGCATAGGGATGGACAGTTGAACTCATTTGAGAGATTGTGTACCCTAAGGGGGTTTAATTACTTCCAATGGGGTAAAAAATACTCATGAGTTGTTATCCTCGACTAGTGAAAGATTTGAGTTTATTTCCTACTCAGTTTTCTTTTGCTAGAGACCATGTTTGTGTCGTATTTAAGATAAAAGGGTAGTATACGTGATGACAAAGCGATATTAACGTCTCGTAGTGACCAAATCTAGTTGAGATGAACTTCTAAAGAGGAAGTCCATCAAGTTGGATTTAACTAGTTTGTATTTGGTCTGGTAATGGTGTAGCTTGTGCAAAAGTTATTACATTATCTATTACGAGATGTACCGCATGTTTATTGTCATTATGTTTTTACGCCTCATTTGTTGGACGGCATGAAGTATGCTGTGGGACTGATTATTTATTGTCGCATGGTTGTAGATGGTTCGCACTCGGGCCACACATATGGTCGGTGGCTCTAGTCAGCAGGGGGGTGATGACTCCCAGCCACCTGCCTACGACAGTACCCCGCAGCAACAACCACCACCGCAGCCTCCGCTTACACTAGCGGATGTGATCGCGTCACTGGTGGGTAATCGTGAGGAGCAGAACGATATGCTCCACACGATCGTGCAGAATACTTCTCAGGCGGGGGGGGGGGGGGCAAGAGAGGGGGCCTCGGGAGCCCCACACTGTGACGTACTCGGATTTCATGAGTACGCATCCTCCGGTGTTTACCGAAGCGGCATAACCCTGGAGGCTGACTAAGTGGCTGCGGACGATTGAGTCCAAGTTCGGGCTGCTCCAATGCACGGAGCGGCAGAAAACTCTCTTCATGGCACAGCAGCTTCACGGTGCCGCCGGTGCGTGGTGGGCGAACTATGTCGCCTCGCTACCCGCTGGCCACACCGTGGAATGGGCAGAATTCCGGGAGGCGTTCCGCGCTTGCCATATCCCTCCCAGGATAATGAAGCGGAAGTTCCAAGAGTTTTTGGAGCTGAAGCAGGGCGGGAGGAGTGCCCACGGCTACTCCCATGCCTTCAACCATCTGGCGCAGTATGTGTCGGATCATGCCTCCACCGAGGAGAAGAAGTGAGAGCAGTTCTATCGGGGGTTAAATCCCGAGATGAAGACACATCTCGTACAATGCAATCGTGGCACATTCAACAATCTCGTCAGTGCCGCGATCATGCAAGAGGATGCTCAGCGAGAATTGGCAGCTGAGCAGTGAAAGCGAATCTCCACCAAGCAGCGGGGGTGGAGCTCCTGAAAAATACCGCATGGTGTATCGGACACCATCCGGTCAGCAGTGGCATCCACCGGCGCGACCTCATCAGTTCGGGGGTCGTTCTTTTCAGCCACCCCCGTTCCGACCGCCGATGCCACCACGGCAACAGCAGCAGCAGCAGCAGATGGTACCCCGGTCGTTTCCACCGCCACAACGCGCCCCGGGTTTCCATCTGCCGATCAGCGGAGGACCGCCTCGCTACACCTGCTACACGTGTGGCCAGGCGGGCCATTTCTCGAAGGACTGTCCCCAGGGGCAGCAGAGAAGCGGGCAAGCCCAATATCAGGGTGGTGCTCGAGGCCGACCTCCGGTCAAGAAGGTTGGTCAGTGAACCGGGGGCATTCGCAACCTTGACAATGAGGACGCCCTGGAGGGAGAAAACATGCTGGCGGGTACGTTCACTCTCAACGATCAAGCAATCATCATATTATTTGATTCTGGTGCCACCCACAACTTCATAAGTGCATCATATGTGGTTAAGCATCAACTGGAAGTCTTTCCAACCGAGTGCTCTTATATGATCTGCTCACCAGGAGGGAAGATTTCAGCAACTATGATGATTCCGAAGGCACCACTGTGCTTAGGTGGGAAGATATATCCCACAACTATGATTATTCTTGAGGGGCAGGAGATTGATGCAATCTTAAGGATGTCATGGCTAAGTTACCATGGCGCTGTCCTAGACACATTATCCCGAACAGTTCACCTCAACTTCACACTCCACCGTCCGCAGTCCCTCATACTAGACGATCCACTCCCGGAAGTTTCAGCCGCCTATACTACTGAAGCTTCCAAGTTAGAGGACATCCCTGTAGTCCGAGAGTATCCCGACGTATTCCCTGATGATCTCCCGGGCATGCCACCTGAACGGGAGGTGGAGTTCAAGATTGAACTTGCATCCGGGACAACTCCCATATCACGGAGACCATACAAAATTGCTCCGAACAAGCTGGCTGAGTTGAAAGAACAGCTCAATGATTTGTTGAGCAAAGGTTTCATTAGACCGAGTTCCTCACCTTGGGGATGCTCATCGCTATTCGTCAAGAAGAAGGATGAAACCTTAAGGTTGTGTGTGGATTACCGGCCGCTCAACGTCGTCACCATCAAGAACAAATACCCACTGCCCCGCATTGATATACTATTTGATCAGCTTGTGGCTGCAAGTGTGTTCTCCAAGATGGACCTTCGCTCCGGGTATCATCAAACAAAAATCCGGGCGGAGGATATTCCGAAGACGGCCTTCTCGATGAGATATGGCTTATATGAGTATGTCGTCATGTATTTTGGTCTCACTAATGCTCCGGCACATTTCATGTATCTCATGAACTCGGTGTTCATGCCGAAGCTGGACAATTTCGTTGTGGTGTTCATTGATGATATCTTGGTTTACTCCAAGTCAGAAGCAGAACACGCCGAACACCTGAGAATCGTTCTTCAACGATTGCAGGACCATAAGCTCTATGCCAAGTTCAGCAAATGTGAGTTTTGGATCAGCCAAGTGCCATTTTTGGGACATATCATCTCAGCGGAAGGCATTGTGGTTGACCCAAGCAAAATTGAACAAGTGCTGAAATGGAAAGCTCCCACTTTTGTCCATGAAGTCAGAAGCTTCCTCGGTTTAGCAGGATATTACCAAAGATTCATTCCAATCTTGCTAAGCTGATGACGGAATTATTGAAGAAGGGAACAACATTTGTGTGGAACGCAGCATGTGAAGGAGCATTCCAAGCATTGGTGAAGCATCTCACAACAGCCCCGGCCTAAGCTCAACCGGATACGACCAAGCCCTTCGACGTGTATTGTGATGCGTCCGGCATTGGGCTCGGCTGTGTGTTGATGCAAGAAGGACGTGTGGTCGCATATGGATCACGCCAACTTTGAAACCATGAGAAGCCCTATCCGACTCATGATATTGAGCTTGCTGCTGTGGTTTTGGCGCTGAAAATGTGGAGGCACTATCTCCTGGGGAATTTGGTGCATCTCTACACCGACCATAAGAGCTTGAAGTATATCTTCGCCCAGAAGGAGCTGAATATGAGGCAAAGGAGGTGTTTAGAACTAATCAAAGATTATTAGATTGAGATTCATTACCACCCTAGGCGAATGTGGTTGCCGACGCGCTGAGTCAGAAATCACATGTCCATAACCTCACCATTACACCAGTGGAAGAGGAAGAGCCAAGTTTATACTTGGTTCATTATGGATCACTCTACAACCTTGCTCTCATCCCTACCATTAGGGAGGATATCATTGCAGCTCAGAAAGTTGACAAGGGCATGGCAAATCTCCGGACACGGAAAGACAGCGGGGATATCAAATGTTTCCGGAAAGATGATGAGGGGACGTTGTGGTTCAATGACCACATAGTCGTACCCCAGAATATGAAGCTGAGGAAGAAGATCCTTGATGAAGCTCACTTGTCTAAATTCTCCATTCATCTGGGCAGCAACAAAGTGTACCAAGATTTGAAAAGAAAATTTTGGTGGACACGGATGAACCGGGAAGTGGCTAAATATGTATCCGAGTGTGATACGTGTAGACGAGTGAAAGCGAATCACATGAGAAATTCAAGGCTGTTACAACCCCTGAAAATTCCAGCATGGAAGTGGGAAGATGTGAGCATGGATTCCCCTGACTTCCAACAAGCATGATTTCATTTGGGTAATCGTTGACCGATTAACCAAGTCGGCTCATTTCATTCCCGTGCATACACGTTACAATGCCAGCAAGTATGTGGAGTTGTACATTGCAAGAATCCTATGCTTGCATGGGGTACCCAAGACCATAATCTCAGATCGAGGTGCACTGTTTGTAGCTCGTTTCTGGGAGCAGTTGCACGCTGCATTGGGTACTAAACTGATTAGAAGCTCCGCTTATCACCCTCAGACAGATGGGCAAACTGAGAGGGTGAACCAAGTATTAGAAGACATGTTGAGAGCATGTGCCATCCACCACGGTAAAAACTGGGATGATCATCTACCGTTGGCAGAATTCTCGTACAACAACGGCTATCAAGCGATTATCAAGATGGCACCATATGAGGCTCTCTACGGTCACAAATGCCGCACCCCGTTGAACTGGTGCAAGTCCGGTGAAAGGGTCACGTTCGGGTTTGATGTGGTGAACGACACCGAAGAGCGTGTTCAGATGATTCAAGCCAACTTGAAGGCCGCCCAATCCCGGCAGAAAAGTTACGCTGATAAGAGGCTTAGGCCGCTACACTTCGATGTCGGGGAACACATGTACCTCCGTGTATCTCCGATGAAAGGCGTGCATCGATTCGGCGTAAAGGGGAAACTCGCTCCCCGGTTTATTGGACCCTATACTATCACCGAGAAGTGTGGACCAGTGGCGTATAGACTGGAGCTACCGGTTGCTGTTCATGACATTTTGCCATGTTTCACAACTACGGAAATGTCTGAAGTATACGGCTGCTGTTCCCACCGAAGACATTGGCGAGCTGCAACAGGATTTGACGTATGCTGAATATCTGGTGGCGATTATTGATGAGAAGGCTCGGACCCACGCGTAACCAAATGCTTGGTTCTACAAAATACTGTAGAGCAACCACACCGCTGAAGAAGCGACGTGGGAGAGCGAGGAGTTCCTTCGCTCAAACTACACGGATTTCATGGCGTCTCATCACGGGTAATTCCTCGTACATCTTCGTCTCTTCTTTTATAATCTCGGGACGAGATTCTTTTAAGAGGGGAGGTATGTAAAAGCCCAAAAAGTCACTTGCTAAAAGGTTCATCACCTCACCACACCACAGCTAACTTAGTGGTTAGCTCATAAACATTTGAGAAGAGCAAGTAAACACAATCAAGAGGGTGATTAGAGGGGAAACCCATGACTCCAAAAAGTAGGAGTTCATACACATAAACATGAGAGGCTGAGTTCACCCCTATAACTTAAATACTCTTGGGAATGCTCAAGCCATGTTTCATGCAAATCCAAACTCTTTTGAGCCACTTTTGGAGACATTTGTAAAAAGGGCTATTTGAATGCAAATTCAAATTTCAACTAGTTTCCGTCACTTGAATTCAAAAGTTGACTCCATATTTAAACTCAGCACATTTTTCTGAGTTAGTCCACCAATTTTCGTCCCCATGGGAGTTCTTCTTGTCGGGAACTAAATTTGCATCAATTCAAAACTAAATTTGAATTTCAAATTCAAATGTGAAGCAAATTTAGACAAACCCATTTAAAATTGAGGAGATCAAATTCAACTCATGACTTTGTGGCTAAGTCTACCATTTAAGTGTGAGTAGCTGGGATATTTGCAGCCAAAAAGTGGAAAAGTAATAGAGGGGAGAGCTGAGACCCACTGGCCAGTGAGTGGAATTCACAGAACCAACTACAACCGAGGAAAAATCACTCATGCGACCGCCAAGCGCCGCGTGCAGTCTGCTCACCAACGGAGAGGCCACCGCACGGTGAAAATCGTGAGTCACAGCGCAAGAAAGAAACCTCACTAGGTCGTTTTCGCTGTGTCCCGGCTGAACCGATGCTCACACACCCTGCAGTAGCTCCCACAACCAAGTTTCTCACCGCCACTCTCTGCTCCCCGGTGAGCAGTCGATCCCGGCTGCTTCACGCGCCGCCACCAGAGAAGAAAAGATTCGCCATCTTGTGAGGAAGCTGTAGGAGGAAATTGTTTGCCGTTCCATGCGGTGTAGAGCGAGAAATCCGAGTTTCCCTCCACGGTGTACCTTAGGGTTAGCAATCGGTCGTTGGCAAAATTCATTGCACAGATGCAACCGCCGGTCGAGCTACAGCTCACACACGCTCTAGACATCCATGCGCTTCTCCTCGAGCAAGAACCCGCAAGAACAACCACCCGAACCCTAGTTTCACTGATAAACAGTCCGGCAGAAGAGGGGGGGTCGCCGGTGAGGTCCAGTTTGCCGGATGTTTAGGTTCCAACCAAGGTCATGACGAGTTTTCCGAGGCTTCCCTGGACGTGGTGACGCGATTAGCGCGCGAAGGGGGTGGTCAGACGGACGGGAACGCGTTGCCGATGTTGTACAGGGCCATAGCGCTCGTTGCCAGCGAGCTACGGCAGTTAGCCGGGGGCAGCATGGTGTCCACGTGTTCAGCGTCGAAAGTTACGTGGGGGCGGCAAGTTTCACCGTCGCCGGCGAGCTTGGTCACCGGGAACGCCGACCTCGCCGGAGCTCTGGCGGCTCGGGGCGGCGACGTCGCGAGGTAGGCGAAGGACGCGGGTCCCACGTGTCAGCCGCTAAGATAAGCGCGCGCGGTTAGTTTAATTTAAATGGGCGGGCCCCGCTGTCAGCCACTGTTTAAGCACGGGAGGTGATTTTCATTAGGAAAATAATTCAGGGATCAACCCAAACTTTAGAAATTCATAACTTTGGATAGAAATGTCCAAATTCCGTGAACCAAAATTTGGTGGATTCATCTCTTCGAGTACTATCCAGAAAACAAGTTTCAGCTCAGGAAACTTATTATTTTTCCAAAATTAATTCCCTAAATTTGAAAATGTTGGGAATTTTATCTGGAGAATTCCTTGGTGGAAAATTCTGAAATTTGGCTGGAATGTTAAATTGAAAATCATTGAGTCACATTAAAAATTTCAGATCCATCCAAGTTCATTAGTCCCCCTAATGGTGAGATTAATTGAACTGCCAAGGGAAAATGGATAAATATACAGAAACATTTTTCAGATTTTCTCAAATCTTGTTTAGGGCATAACTCCTTCTATTATTCTTCAAATGTCATGAAACCAATTCCATTAGAACCATATCAAACTCTAGTTTCCAGAAAGTAATGGTTTGAGCCATGAAAATCCCTGGAAATCCACAAAAGCTCTAGTAATGACCAAATAGACTTTTATTTGTACAGAGCTCAAATGAACTTTGTTTCAGATAAAACTTGGTCAAGTCTCTTGTTAGGATACTACCAAGACCCCATAAAAATTTCAGAGCCAAAGGGGAAGGCTATCTAGAGTTATGGTCTTTACATATTCAATTTAACACATTGCATTTAAATTGACATATAGTATATTGCTTGCGTGTAGTCGCTGAAGGCGAGGAAACCCCAGAAGTGCTGGACTTTCTCCTTCCATACTAAGCCCTAACCACTGAAACACAGCAACAAGGCAAGCCCCAGTTTGCATTAACAAGTTTTATAAAGTTTTGCTTTATCTATACTTAAGATGAGTTATGTTTGTGCATTAGGTGTAGGATGGATGAAACCCAAGTGCATAACCAGATTTTTCCTACAAGAGTGAGGGTAGTATCTAAGTCCTCGAGTAGTCAGGCTGTGCTTAATGTTCATAGAACTTCGGTGCAAGTCGAGTAGTTGGAATCTACTCGCGAGTATAGGCTATGGGACACACGGGATTGGTTCGAGTGATGTGAGATCACTTTAGTATGAAAATGAGACTAGGCAGGGGCTAGGCGCAGCAAGAGGAAGTCTTGTAGGCGAAGCCCTGTCCGTGTCAATTGAGGAACGATCCGTGTGCGGCTCTGCTGAACAAGTATTGAATGTACCAAAGGTATATCGGATATATGGGCCCCGATAAACCGATGTAACCTATACCTACGGGCGTCGAGGCATAACGCACCGATTTATAGGTGTATGTTGAGGGCAGCAAGGTGGAAATCCGCTAACAGGAATAGAGATATGCTCTGTGTAGGGAACCTCCTGTCCGTTTGGGTGCGACCGGTTCGACGTTTGGGCTGTTTGGTGAAAGGTTGTCTCGTACGACATCGAGTGGGCGTTCTGTGCAGCGCCACGGGTGGGCGTATGTGACGTGCTTTTCGGGTATCCCTGCAGGTGTATATCGAGTCGATTCGCCGTCCCTCGTGGTGATGAGTACAGCTTGTTTACTGCATCGTGACATAGATAAATTATGGAATATTGCTGTTCAATTCTGCTGATATGTATAAATTGTATTGCTACATGTGTGCCACTAAATATCGTGTACTAAATTTCAGATTCATGAACTGTTAACTTGTGGTTAAAAGATGAACTAAGGATGAACTTGTAGGCGTGTCCTTTGCTGCAATGTGCCATCCTATATTTGTTATGACCTTCATATAGAGTTTCATGTATAGATGAGTCGGTTAAGACTTGCTGAGCCATCGTGCTCATGGTTGCTGCTAGGAGTGTTTTTCAGGTGAGGACTACCCCACGGACTCGGGGTATGAATCCACCGGCGAGGGCTACCCTCCGTCGGGGACCACGGCTGAGTGGGAGCTGTACACGCCTCGCTGAGCTGAGGAGTGAAGCTAGTGTTGGTTGTCCATAGGGCTGGACAACCGACTTTTGCTTGTTAGGTGGGCGTGAGTTGTATAAATTTAGCTTCCGCATGTATAAACTCTGTCCTTAATTGTAAAACTGAAGGTTTGTACTACTTTATACATATTCAGTTGTTTTCTATGTAATACAATGTTTTCCTTATGATGTGTGCTGTCGGGTGTCGCATCGAGCGGCACCACCCTCTGAGATCCTGGGCGTGCGGATTTCGGTCCGTCATAGGTAAGTGTTGCACAATATAGTGGTGTTCGTATAGAGGCTTATGATCCACAAGGGCAGAATACCACATACTTCAGGTTCATAGAGGAAATATGGGAACTTGATTATGGCAAAAGAATGCAAAAGCCTGTGTTTAAGTGCCAATGGGTCAAACATCCTGATGGTGTGAAAGTGGACAACTACGGGCTGACATTGGTAGACTTGAACAAAGTGTGTTATAAAGATGACCCGTGGGTTCTCGCCGATCGTGTTGCACATGTTTTTTATGTACAAGATCCAGGAACTGAGAAGATATAAGTGGTTGTTTCTGGAAAGGAAAATATTGTTGGGGTTGAGAATGTGGGAGATGATGAAGAGGAATATAATCAACATGAAGATGTGTACCTTTTCACCGATCCAGACAACATCAAGCGCGTAGAAAGAAGCATTAACAAGGATTTGAAACCCTATATGCGAGAAGATGTCAATGCTGGAAAAATGCATGACATACATTTTATATATTTGTAATATTGTAATGAAGCTTTAATATTTTAATTTGACAACTTTTTCTCTTTTAATATTTGAATTTTGACATGTTGGAATGCTTTAAAAAATTAACAAAATTTCATACAGTGAAATATTGGATTTCAGTTGGCCCTAGACTTCAACAGTGAAATACACAGCGCTTGAAGCCATGGCCGGCTGAGTGCTGCTTCATTTCTATGTTTACGTGTGAGCTCTGTTTTTCCTTTGTTCGTGTGCGTATATAATTTTCCTCTATTTTTCCTTCAAGTAAAGACCACCTGTGAAAACATTTTAAACAACGTGCACAAGGACCCCTGGCCGGCATGACAATCCCTGGCACGAGATCTCCATTTCTGACACCTGTCATCACCGAGCTACCGGTTGGAGGGGCTCTAGAGGCTCAAGCCAGGGGTGTGTCACTTCCTCCATCAAGCTCCACGTACATCAACCAGCCAGAAACAGATGCTGGTGGGAGCAGTGGCTCGGAGCCGATCCATGAAACTGACTGATGGATATTAAAGCTTTCGGAGAGAAGGCAAGTTGTGCAGGAGATGCTACATTTGTGCAACTTGACATTTTGGGGCCCTATAATGCATGCTACCATGTGAGACATATTTTGTTGCTAGAACTTTTGTGAAATGGTGCATGCTACAATTTTTGCAGGCGGTTCTATACCTACGACTAGCTGCCTATGAAGAGTCTTTATCACATGTGGTTTGTAACGTAAAGAGTATCCGCCTGTGATAACTCAATTATCACAGGCGCTTCTTTACCTACGACTGTACGTCTGTGAAGATTGTTTATCACAGGCGGTTTATAACATAAGATTATCTGCCCGTGTAACTCTAAACATGCATGTACTGCATGCGTTCCCCTCGCACGGTAACCGAAAAGGTAAGGCGCGCAAGCCCGGTCACTTCAGCCGACTGTATTAATGGCCAATATTGCAGGTGGCTCCTACTCCATGGTCCACCTATATCATGTGGTCGTTGCCATTCGCGCACAGAATTCGAAGCGATCCGAGACCTCCCTTTCTCCGCACCATTATAACT
The DNA here is from genome assembly GCA_030760725.1 of Neostapfia colusana. Classification (NCBI taxonomy): domain Eukaryota; kingdom Viridiplantae; phylum Streptophyta; class Magnoliopsida; order Poales; family Poaceae; genus Neostapfia; species Neostapfia colusana. The sequence continues at coordinate 29,496,886 of JASWHV010000011.1, forward strand.
TGCACCTTCCCCTTCTCTACACCACCATCATAGTCTTCCTCTTCCCTTTAGTCTTCGTCTTCCTCGCTGCACCGTAGCCTTAGTCTCAATGGCACCACCGATGAAGCGCTCCCCACCATGCTCTCCACTCACAGCGCCTCCGTCCCTGGCTCCAACCGCACCTCCATCGCCTTCCTGGGTGGAATAGAGAGTGCACCTGCTTAGGAAAGCCGCTTTCCTAGAGCAGAGTTTGGTTGCCCTCAGGGCACATGCGGACGACGACCTATCACCGTTGTGCCGGCAGATGGGGAAGGATGTATTTAACAGTACATCTGATGCCAAGGAGATTCTGTGTAAGGGCCTGAGTTTTTGCACATAATCAAAGTGTTCATTACACCACACACACCTCATTTGAGAACAACTCATGAACACTTTTGAAGAGCAAGTAACCACAATCAATATGGTCATTAGAGGATGAACTCACAAAATGCAAACGTGGTATTTCCCACATGCATCACATATGGGCTGAGCATATGAAAAATTCCTACACCTTGATAGGAATGATTATGCCAAGGTTCACCCAAATCCAAAACATTTTTGAGGTATATTTGGGTATAATAAGAAAAAGGCTAGTTTGAACTCAAATTCAAATTCAAACTCCTTTCATCCCATGAATTCAAAAGTGGGATGATATTCACACTCAGCACATGTTTGTCAGCTCACACACCCATTTTCACTCCATTTGGAGTTGATCTTGACATGAGCCAAGTTTAGCAAATTCAAATGCAATTTGAATTTCAAACTGCATATGTGCTGAAAATATATTCAAACACATCACAATTTGGATTCTATCAAGTTTAAACAGGCATTTGGTAGATAATTCAAATTTCAAAGGGTATTATTGGGACTACTGTTTAGAGAAGTGGGAGAAAGTTAATGTCAGAGGTTAAAATAGAAGTGGGTCCCACCTGTCAGCCTCACTAGCAATTTAACCGACTGAAGAACTGAGCTCGGTTTCTTGCGCTCGACCGAGCAGCCCCCACGGCGGGAAACGGCGAGAACAGCAGCTGGTTGCCGCCTCTGGCCACTGAGCTGCCTCGCTGCCTTCTTATCCTCGCGCCCGAGCCGTCCCAGCGTCATCTCACCGCTATCCCGATGCTCTCCCACACAGAAACCTCGATACACCTCTCCGCTCTTCCAAGCTCTCGGCTCCACCGTCACCCGGCCAAACCTGTGGTTATCACAGCGATCTGAGACCGCAACCGAGTGCGCCAAGCCTTACTTGAGGTTCTCACACCGGTTCCAGACCCTGATCGACCCTCCTCGAGCTCCACCATGACATTCTTTCTTCCTCGGTTCAACCCAAGCCGCCGTGACGGGAACAACTCGTCCGGCCACCACAGCCCACCTTTCTCCGAGCTGTGAATAGCAAAGAGGTCCGCCCTCGATCCCTCTTTCATTACCGCAAGCTCCGGCGGCGTGACATAAGCTACCGACGCTGGAATTTCACGATTTTGCGCCGGTGTACAAAAGAGACAGCCGGACAGATTCGCAAAATTCATGATACACACCGAACCACTCATCACCTAACGTAGAAAACCACTTCTAGACGTCGGTGCGAGTCCATAGGATCCGAAACTTCGAAGAACCATTGGGTGTAGCCACTGTTCTTCGAGTTTTATTAGAATTCCCGGTTTCCAACCTAGGTCGCACGGTGACAGCCCAGTACAGCCATTCCCGAGCTCCATGGAGTTCATGTCGTTCTTCCCTAGGGTGCACTGATGCTCTGCGGCCTTTTGCTCGATCATTTGGGGTGCTAGGAAGCCTGGCCGACACGGCCGAAGTTCTTCCGAAGCCACCACTCGTCGCCGGCCATGTTCCGGTGGTTGTCATGTCGAGCTAAGTCCAGCACCGTGTTCCCCGTGGGGGATTAGGCAGAGGAGGCAAAAATCATGGATTTTGGCACACGGCAAAGCTCCTCCAGCGAGCACTCCGGCGAGGGAGGCGGCGGCCGAGCGCCGAGGTCGGGAGGTAGACGAAGCTCCCGCTCACATGTGTCAGCGGCTGGTAATTTAAACCAGGGATCAGCTGTGGCATTGAATTTGCTGTGGCTGCGCGCGAAGCACTCCATAGCCACGTGTGTCGGCCGCTGAGGAGTTGACACGTAGCCCGGTCCCACGCGCAGCGATTTAAACTTTTCCCCGATTTTCAGATTTAGTTCAATCTTCAAACCAACAAAACTTTGGCTAGGAAACTCCAAATCGAGTGAACAAAATTTTGTTGGATTCAGCTCTCTGAGTAATTTCCAACAAATCAAGTTTCACTTTATGAAAATCCTTATATCTCCAGAATTAATTCTTCAAAATTTAAAATGTTTAGAAATTTAACTGGAGCACCCTTTGGAGGAAATTTCTGGAATTTGGCCAGGATTTTCACCATAATATCCTTGAGCTACCATAAAAATTTCAGATCCATTTGAGCTAATTTGATCCACCTAATGGTGTGATTAATAAAACTGTTCCAGAGAAAATGGAAAATGGCCAGAAACATTTTTCAGAAATTCTCTGAACTTATTTAGCTCATATTTCTGGCTAGGAACTTTCAAATTAAGTGAAACCAACTCCGTTAGAACCCCCTGAAAATCTATTTTTCATAAAGTCATGGCTTGCTCCTTGAAAATCCCTAGAACACCCTATGGGCTCCAATTAAGTCCAACTACAAAATTATTTGTGGAGGGCTCAAATGAGCTGTGCTGCAAATGAAACTTCGTCAAGTCTCTGCTTAGGTTGTATCCAAACCACAGAAAAAGTTTCAGAGTTATTGGGCCTGTCTAGCAGTACTTATGGTCTTATCAAATTCAATATCAAATTCGAATGCATTCAAATTGATACATATATGTATTATCTCATGTAGTCGCTAAGGTTGAGGAGGAGCCCGAGGTCTTAGACTTCATCACACCAGAGGAGCAGATAGCCTACGACCAACCACAGCAAGGCAAGCTCCGGTTTGCATTAGCCTTTTTATAAATTTACTGTTTTGAGAACTTACTTTGAGCACCCACTTAAATTTTGCATTAGAGTCTTGTTTGAAAACCCAAGTGCATAGCCAAGAAAACCCTGGGATGGGCATAGGTTTGTAAACCTCGATTAGCTACTGCAATGCTAAGATAGTATAGGATTTGGTACAAGTTGAGTAGTTGGAAATGTTCGCAAGAATAGGCTAGAGGCACACTACTCGGGTAAAGATAGCAAATGGAACACATGGCAAGAAAAATGAGACCGAGCGGAGAGTAAGGGCAGCAGGACATTGGGGACTTGGTGCCATAGCTCCGCTTGTGTCGATTGAGGACCGAGCCGTGTGCGGGCCTGTTGAACAAGCTAGAACAGTACCTAAGACCTACCGGATATATGGGAACCGGGAAACCGATGTAATTCGGGTAGCTGGGTGTTGAGGCATTGCTTGTCATCCAGAGGGTAGGTTGAGAGCTTGAGGTGTAAATCAGCTGGCGGCACTGCAGATGCACACGGAGAGACCTCTTGCTCGGGACGATAGGACCGGTTCAACATTTGGCTGACGGATGAATGGTGGTCGCGTACGACGTCCGTGATTGTTGCTATAGGCAACATCGAGTACGGGCGTACATGACGGGTTATTCGTGTAACCCTGCAGGTGTAAATAAATTATAATCGTGGTCCCTCGTGGTCAGTGAGTACCACTTGTTCACTGTACCATGAAGTAGAAAGAACAGGCTAGAGTCATGTAAAAGTTGCTGATTGAAAGCTATAACTTGATTGTTAATCACTTGCTGTAGTTTAGAGCGAATTAATGTTCTTTTCAACATGAGAGAAATGCATTTCTTATTTAATTGCGGCTCTCTCATGTGCCTTAGCATGAGGTTCTCCACAACTGCTGCTAAAAATTGAAAGTAAGGTTCAAATAATTAGGCGAGTCCTTTGCAACTTATTTACCACATGTACCCTGAATCCCTCATGTGGAAGTTTCATGTATAGGAGAGACGGGTCAGACTTGCTGAGCCTTCATGCTCACTGCTTGTGTTTGAAGCTTTTTCAGGGTGTTATGAGGAAGAGACTCCAGAGGAGGAGACGGAACACCAAGAGGGAAACCCCGTCGAGTAGGAGTCGTGCACGCCGCCGTGTTAGTGTGTGTGTGTGTGCTAGTGGGGACACGTTCACGGGCTGAACGTGAACTCGATGCGTAGTCTACGTCCGTGAATGTAGACGGAGTATATTTTGTTGTAAAAATGTTCATAAACTCGTTTATGTAATAAAACTTTGCTTCCGCTTTGTACCATTTTATGTGTGTTATCCGGTGCTGTGCAACGCAGCACCCCTCAGCGTTATCCTGGCTCGACGAGGCCGTGAGGCCCTCACAGCGTGGTATCAGAGCTCGCTTGAGGTTTAATGCACTAAAAAGGTCATCTTTTTCAAAAACTCAGTGAGGAACGAGTTAGTAGCCCATATAAAGATGTTATTAATGTATAGAAAGTGGCAATACTAACCTATTTGCATATGTCGGAAAATCATGAATCTCGGGACGTCATATGTCTTGGGGGGTGCATGTAAGCGCTGTCCACAATTGCGCACAAGCTGAAGGGTGGAGCCTCACGGGTGGCAGGTAACCCGGCCCACTTTAATATCCTCTACGACTCTTCATGTCATTTGGGATATTCGAGCAACGCCCTTCCCCGGCGTCATACGGGCAAGTTTGGGAGACCTCGTCACGTGGTCAGTAACGTGAACACATAGCTCAAGGCGTGTTTGGCTTGAGAACAACCATGCGAGTGATGACGGAAGGTTGGTGTAAGGGCCTAGGTGTTTGGCACATCTTCAAAGTGTTTACCATACCACACAAACCTCATTTGAGGGAACTTGATGAATACATTTGAAGAGCAAGTAAACACCATCAACATGCTCATTAGACAATAAACTAACAAAATGCAAAAGTGACATTTCCCACATGCATCATATAGGGGCGGGGCATATGAAAAACTCCTACGCCTTGCTAGGAATGTCCATGCCAAATTTCACCCAAATCTAAAAACTTTTGAGGTCTTTTTGGGTATAACTAGAAAGAGGGTAGTTTGAACTCAAATTCAAATTCAAACTACTTCCATCCCATGAATTCAAAAGTGGGAGGCATATTCTTTCTCAGCACGTTATTGTAAGCTCACACACCAATTTTCCATCCATTTGGAGTTGATCTTGACATGAGCTAAGTTTAGCAAATTCAAACTTAATTTGAATTTCAAACTGCATATGTGCTGAAAATTAATTCAAACATATAACAATTTGAATTCTATCAAGTTCAAATGGGCTTGTGGTTGATAATTAAAAAATGAGAGGGTATTTGGGTCTCTACTGTTTAGAGCAGTGGGGAAAATTTAATTTCAGAGGTTAAACCTCGGGTGGGACCCACATGTCAGCCTCAGCAGCAAATTCAACCGACTGAAGCCCGAGCTTCGTTTCTTGCGCCTGGTCCAGCAGCCGCCACGGCGAGAAAACAGCGAGACCAGCAGCTGGTTGCCACCCCTGGCTGCTGAACCGCCTCACCCCTCCCCCTTATCCCCTGCAGCTGAGCCAAACCGAGCACTACCGAACGTTTCTTCGCTCTCGCGCAAGAAAGCATCGCTCGCCGCCGCTCACTCGGGATTGATCAGAGAATCAGTGATCACAGCCTCTCCACTCCCTCCAAGCTGCAAAATGGTACTAGAGATTCTCCTTTTCCTTCTCCGTCGCAGAAATTTCGCCGGATTCGGATGATCTTGCTCATACCAAAAGTTTTTCCGGGTGACCTAAGTCCGCCGCACCTCGGGCTCCCATGGACATCCCAAACGGGAGAGTGTCACGCCCAAGCTAAGGCGCCCTCGGACGTGTTAGAGTCTGGAGCTACTCACCCCCGAACCACAGCCCGAGTGTTTGATCACCAGCGACGAATTTCAGTTTTCCCTTTCACTCGGCGCAGACCGACCTTCGGGTGCGGATCCGCCAAATCCTCGCTCCATAGTTGTTTAGAGAGTCTCAAGCTGTTCCTATACGAGCTAGACTTGGAAGCGACCAACTTTCCTTCGCAGCCATGGTAAAAAAACCTTGGTAGACCGGTCAGTTCTAGCTTTTCTACCGGCGCTAATGGCGGAAGCCGTCGGGCGCATGGTGAGAGCTTACCTAGAGCCTATTCCGATCTGCCTCGAGCCCATGCCGAGCTTTCCTAGGGTCCACTTATGCTTTCCGGCCTTTTGCTCGATCGTTTGGGGTTCTAGGAAGTCCGGCCGACACGGCCGAAGTTCTTCCAAAGTCGCCGCTAGTCGCCGGCCGTGTTCCGGTGAGTGTCACGACGAGCTGAGCCCAGCATCGTGTTCCCTGTGTGGAATTAGGTAGAGGCGGCCAAGATCACGGATTTTGGCACACGGCAGAGGCCACCGGCGAGGGTTCACAGCGGTCGAGCGCGGGAGGCCGGAGGTAAACGAAGCCCCCCGCCCCGCGTGTCAGCGGCGATATTTTAAAACCGGGATTTGCTTTGGTACCGGATCGGGTGCAGCTGCGCGTGAAAGATTCCGTAGCCTCGTGTGTCGACCGCTGAGAAGTTGACACGTAGCCCCGGTCCCACGCGTAGCAATTTAAACATTTCCCAGATTTTCATATTTAGTTCAAAACTTCAAACCCGCATAACTTTGGCTAGAAAACTCCAAACCAAGTGAACCAAATTTTGTTGGATTCACCTCTCAGAGCACTTTCCAGCAAATAAAGTTGAACTTCATGAATATCCTTAGTTTTTCAGAATTAATTCTTTAAATTTAAACTGTTTAGAATTTTAACTAGAGAACTCTTTGTAGGAAAATTCTGATATTTTGCTGGGATGTTCACCAAAATATCCCAGAGCTACCATAAAAATTTCAGATCCATTGGAGCTCATTTGATCCACCTAATGGTGTGATTAATAAAACTGTTCCAGAGAAAATAGAAAATGTCCAGAAACATTTTCAGAATTTCTCTGAAATTGTTTAGCTCATATCTTTAGGTAGGAACCTTCAAACTAAGTGAGACCAACTCTATTAGAACCCTCTGAAAATATAGTTTTCAGAAAGTCATGGCTTGCTCCATGAAAATATTTAGAACACCCTAGGAGATCCAATTAAGGTCAAGAACATAATTATTTGTGGAGAGCTCAGATGAGCTTTGCTACAAATATAACTTGGCCAAATCTCTGTTTAGGTTATCTAAACCACAGTAAAAATTTCAGAGTTATTGGGTCTGTCTAGTAAGACTTATAGTCCTCACAAGTTTAACTTCAATTCAAATGCATCTATATCGACACATGTTTATATTTATCATATGTAGTAGCTAAGGTTGAGGAGGAACCCGAAGTCTTAGACTTCGTCACTCCAGAAGAACAGCTAGCCTACGACCAAGAGCAGCAAGGCAAGCTCCGGTTTGCATTAACCTGTTATACAAATTTTTACTGTTTTGAGATCTTACTTTGAGCACCCACTTAATTCTTGCATTAGAGTCTTGTTTGAAATCCAAATGCATAGCCAAGAAAACCGTGGATTGGGATTAGGATTGAAAACCTCGTTAGCTACTGCAATGCTAAGGTAGTGTAGGATTCGGTACAAGTCGAGTAGTTGGAACTGCTCGCGAGAATAGGCTAGAGGCACATCGCTCGGGTAAAGATAGCAAATGAAACACATGGCAATAAAAATGAGACCGAGAGGAGAGTAAGTGCAGCAGGACTTTGGGGTCTGGGTGCCATAACTCCGCCTTTGTCGATTGAGGACCGAGCCGTGTGCGGGCCTGTTGAACAAGCTAGAACAGTACCGAAGACCTACCGGCTATATGGGAACCGGGAAACCGATGTAACTCGGTTAGCTGGGTACTGTGGCATTGCCTGTCGTTCAGAGGGTAGGTTGAGAGCTTGAGGTGTAAATCGGCTGGCGGCACTGCGGATGCACGCGCAAAGACCTCTTGCTCGGGACGATAGGACCGGTTCAATATTTGGCTGACGGGTGAAATGTGGTGCGTACGACGTCCGTGATGGTTGCTGTAGGCAACATCGAGTACGGGCATACATGAGGGGTTATTCGGGTAACCCTGCAGGTGTAAATCGATTATAATCGCCGTCCCTCTGCTGAGTGGGAGCCGTACACGCCGCGCTGAGCTGAGGAGTGAAGCTAGTGTGGGTTGTCCATAGGGCTGGACAACTGACTTTTGCTATTTAGGTGGGCATGAGTTGTATGAATTTAGCTTCCTCATGTATAAACTCTGTCCTTAGTTGTAAAATTAAAGGTCTGTACTACTTTGTTCATATTCACTTGTTTTCTATGTAATACAATGTTTTCCTTATGTTGTGTGCTGTCGGGTTTCGCATGGAGCGGCACCACCCTCTGAGATCCTGGGCGTGCGGATTTTGGTCCGTCACAGGCTGGCATCAGAGCTTCTTAGGGGATAGCACACTAATTAAGGACTGTATTACGGGAAAACTTAGGATTACGGTGAGGAATCGCTAGTATGCCCAAATAAGGACTATAATAGTATAGTTACTTAAAGTGGCGTGACTAACATATGTGTTATAATTCTGAATTTTGATTATGTAATAACGCCCATACACTCAGGTAAAAATGGTAAGGAACGCCACAGAAAGCGGTTCAATTTTGGTTAGCTCCCTTGATTAGGAAAGTGGTTCAGGGATAGGTCTCACAGCTTGGTGTGAGACGTCAATATGAAACTCTTGGACTCTTCATGTTCCTGAGTTCATATGAAACGCTGGTCCCTAGCGTGCATCAGGCAAGCAAGTGGAGACCCCATCGTGTGGTCAATAACACGATAGTGTGTTCTTCCGGAAATAGCCTAGCAGGACATATGCAGCTCTTGCCATTGCACATGCCCTGCGGGGCAGTAGGCGGTGTCTGTTGGGGTGATAAAATTCCCAACCGTGACGACCCGTTTGTGCTCTACTCGGGTTCACCGTCGTGTGGTGTAAAAACACGATCACATACCTTGTGTGGGGACCACACAGTGGTTCACCCACTCCAGGATCGCAGAAGGTGGTGCCATGCGATGCGGCACCCAACAGCACACACGAAAGGATTAAAGAACAACATACAAACTTTTATTTGATATAAAACAGAGGAAATCTTTTTACAAAACTTAATTATACAGCGGAATTTATATACATAGCTACTCTAAAATCCTAACTAAGCAAAAGTGCAGCCGTCCAGCCCGGGGACGCTACACACTAGCAGCATGGAACCGGAGAATCACTGCGGCGTGCAGGGCTCCAGCTTGGCCGTGTACCCCGACGGGGGCATCGCCTCGTCCTCGGAACCTTCCTCATAACTCTCACCTGCACACAGCTCAAATATTGCAACTGTGAGCACGAAGGCTCAGCAAGTCTTAACCGTCAACCCTAGGCATGGAACTCTACATGCAAGGATGTGTAAGATAGGAAAAACACTTTGCAATAAAGACACGCCTACATGTTGATCCTTATTTTTAGTTTTATAGCAACAGTTTAATGAGCCTTAGGGAGCCCTCACATCGGAAGTCCACAATCAAACAAGAAACGCTTTCCTCCGATGTGGTGATGCCCAAAGTGGAATATAAACTTAATTAGCTCTATAACTACATCATACAAGGTTTGAAGACATTAATAGTTCAATACAACATATTCAGTTGGCTTATTTCACTTCTTACTACGTCACAGCGCAGTGAACAAGCGGGTACTCAAATAACCACGAGGGACGGTGATTGCAATCAACACACACCCGGATAACACGTTGCATACAGCCACTTTCCGAAGCGTGATTCCACACCCCTTCCTGCTATGTTGTATGCAACAACCATTCAAAGGCAACCCAAATGCCGAACCGGTTCATCCATAACGGGCAGGAGGTCCCCGCTTGGAGCCTGACTGTGCCCACCGGCAGATTTACACCTTGCTACCCCTCAACCCACTCCTATAAAACGGTTGGGTAAGCCTCGGCACCCAGGTTAACCAATTACATTGGTTTCCTGGTTCCCATATGCCAGTATGCATCCGGTACTGTTTGATACTTTTCCAGCAAAGCCGCACACGGTCGGTCCTCAACTGATGCCAACAAGGCTACGCACGTGAGACGTCTGCTCACTGCATCCTACCCCCCCTGCTGAGTCTCATTTTCACAACTCAAGCCATTTTCTACCTCTTCTCATTCTGTGTGATAAGTACTATCTCGCGAGTAGCTTCCAACCACTCGACTTCTACCGAGATCCTAAACATTAGCATGGCATTCTGTACCCGTCGAGTTTGTAAACTACCCAACCCTTTATAGGAGTTAAAAAGGCTATGCAAGTGGGGTTTCAATCACCCTAACTCTAATGCATACATTTCAACCTAGACATAAGTGATACAAATGAAAAGCTTTATAAAAGGTAATTAAGTGCAAACCGGGGCTTTCCTGGTTGCCAGTTAAATGGGAAGTCAGCTTCTGGTGGGAGGACATTCAAGGGCTCCGGTGCGTCCTCAACTTCGTTCACTATTATGAATTGTAACAAAATATATGTATAAGTATTAAGGACTTATAAGAAGTAAATTTCTATTCATAGCTACTGCTATTTAGGATCCTTAATTGGCTTTGGGATTTTTACAGTGGATACTAGACTCTCTATGAATGATCTGAGCAAAATTTGGAGAAATGTCATTGCACATTATGGTCTCCAAAATTCCCACAAACACAAGGCTTCTCTGAATTTTGAGCCCAAATCAGGAGTTTTGACATAGCTAATAGTGGAAGATCTGATTAGGGTAAGTCTCCGTGGTTCTAACAAAATTTGTTTCACCATTTTTGGAACTACCAACAGAGAGATATGAATTTTTGAAGTTGGATAGAAGTTCTGAAAAAGTTTCTGTTTAAATTTGAATTTCCAAATAAAGGCTGAAATTTGGAAGGCAATTTAGCCTAGCAAATGAACTCCAATGAAGCCCAAATTTTTACTGTAGATCTGTTACTATGAAAAGTATTAGCTGCCCAAATTTGAGAATGTTTCATAAAGAATTGCTCCTGTAATAAATCTATAAATGATTTACTAAAAACAATTCTACATAAATTCCTGGGCATTTTCATAGCAAGCAATTTGTTTCTCTGTGATGTACTCCTCATGAGGATTCCAACAAAATTGGTCTCCCCTTTTTGGAGTTTTCTACACAAAGTTATGGGTCTCCAAAGTTTGAACTTAATTAGGAAAATCTGGAAATGTTTCAATCATGGCTGTGGGCCCCATCCGTGGCGCTATCCACTCAGATGACAGCAACACCGAGTCCACGGGGTTATTTCCCACACAGCCGCACCAGATCCGGTGCCACAGATCGATCCCCGTGCTTACACAGAGGATGACCAGTGGGACCCTGTCCTCCTCCTTCTTCCTCACGCTGCCCGCGCCTCCCACGGCGGCGCATGCCGGTGAGGCTCGCCGGGACGGGGTTCCCGTGGTCCGAACTTCCCCAAACTCGCCACCTATGAGTTCTACACCGTTCTGAACACGATGGTGGGGTCAGGAGTGGATGACAACGGCCGGAACGGTGCTCGCACCGGCGACCATATCGAACCTCACTTCGGCGACCTCGTTCTCACTCGACAGTGGGTATTTCAGGCTAGGGTTTGCTCTAAAAGCACCAGTGTCACACGGAAAACGTCAACCCATAGCCCGCCCTCCACGAAAAACACCGGAGAGGGGACCTCACCAGCGACCCGAGCCCGCAAAACGACGGCGGCAACAAAAACTTGGTGCCCGGTATCTCTACATGATCATTTGAGCTGCTAGGACTTCGGAGAGATGCGCAAGCGTGTTCTGGAGATACTCTAAGCTCATCTAGCATGGAGCTACCCGGAGCACGACGAATTTCCCCGAAGAGTCCTCGGGTTTCTAAAGAACCGCAGGCGCCAAACATCAAAATACTCGGTACCGGAGCTAAGAATGCAGGAACTGGTTGTAGGGAAAGAAGATAGGTTCCTCACGCACCTCAGGGACCTTTTGTCTGATCGGAAGAGGCCGTAAATCTGTCGGGCGATGGAGCGGCGCAGAGATGATCAACACCGGGGCTCCGAAGGAAATTCCAGCTCGTAGGAGCCAACCATCGGTGCTGGCGTCTACTTGAGGCTTCGAAGAGCAGGAGAGGGACCTGGCGCAATGCTCCCGTGGCTCAGTCGCGCGAGAGGCACGCCGAGCTCGCCGGACGTTGATGAACCGAAAGGTTCTTCTGCCGGGGAGGGGGGGGGTTGTGTCCGCGAGCGTGCCAGCAGAGCGGGGAGAAGCTGCGGTGTAACGTGAAGAAGAGGGAACCAGCACTCGGCTGCCGCTTTGAATGCCCACGCGCGTGGAACCGGCGTCCGACGCAGTGTGTGAAGCAGCTGGGTGTAACATCGGCCGGCAGGTTTAATCCGGAGCTGGCGCGCTGTGATCACCCGGGGAAAACAGAGAGAGGGAAAAAGTGGATTTGTGAGGCTGACTGTTGGGTCCCACCTCCCCCTCTTTTAATCAAACTTTTCTCTGATATTTTTCACCCAGCTACTCAGACCTAAATACCTTACTTCACTCCAAAGTTAAGGTTTGAATTTGCTGAATTCAAATGGTTTGAATTCTGGTGTGAAGTTTGAATTGTGTTTGGTCATTTGAATTTGAAATGAAATTTAAATTCTCCATTTTGTGTTGTTCCAAAAACATAGCAAACCAACTCCAAAGTTTCTCATTTTTGGCATGGCTGCTAATTCAAATGTGAAGAACACATTTGTGGAACCAAATTTGCAAATTGAGGAAATTGGAATTTGAAACTGAAATTCAAATTCAGATTAGAGGGCTTCTCCTTTTAATCCCAAACAAATATTTAAACTCCTCCAAATGAGCTGAAATTTGGAAGGTTGAATATTTGGGATATGAAGATCCAAGTTATGCATTTAGATCTCCATGTTTGGAAGTTTTGGGAAATTTGGATCCTCACTTTGAACTTACACCGTTATAATTCAAAGTTTTAATTCCCCTCATTTCTCCTAAGTGTACATGAGCTGAAAATTCTTGCTACCACTTTTTGGGGATTTTACATCCCTCCACCCCTTAAAAAGAATCTTGTCCTGAGATTCCAAAAGAAATGCAAAGTGGGGAAACTTTACCGGGTATATGATGATAGCATGTCAGGATAATTAATTCGTAGATATTCCTCTCTTTCCCATCTTGCCTCATCTGCGGTATGGTTGCTCCACAAGACCTCGTAGAACCATAACTTCCAGTTTCTTGTGGCGCGAGTCTATTCGTCGAAAATCCGGATTGGATACTCCGTGTACGTGAGGTCCGGTTGAAGAACTTCTATGTCTTCAGTGTGGATTTCAACGGAGGGTTTGAGGCATTTCCTCAGCTGAGAGATGTGGAAGACATTGTGAATTCCAGCAAGTGACGCTGGTAAATCCAAGCAATAGGCCATGGGTCCGCATTTTTCAATGACGGCGAACGGACCAATGAATCGCGGCGCAAGTTTACCCTTCACTCCGAAACGATGAACTCCCTTCATCGGAGACACACGGACATAAACATGGTCCCCGATGTCGAAGTGGATAGGGCGGTGTCTTTTATCCGCATAGCTATCTGACGAGATTGAGCAGCCTTGAGATTGGCTTGTATTACTCGCACTCGTTCTTCAGCCTCATTCACAAGTTCAATACCGTAGATAACTCACTCGCTGGACTCGCATCAGTTGAGAGGTGTGCGGCATTTCTGGCCATAGAGAGCTTCATACGGTGCCATTTTGATGCTAGCTTGATAGCCATTGTTGTAAGAAAACTCCGCCAACGGCAAATGATCGTCCCAATTTTTGCCATGGTGGATGGCACAAGCGCGTAGCATGTCTTCAAGCACTTGATTCACATGTTCAGTTTGACCATCCGTCTGCGGGTGATACGTGGAACTGCAGATCAGTTTGGTCCCCAACGATGCGTGCAGCTGTTCCCAAAACCGAGCGATGAACAGCGCACCGCGATCTGAAATAATGGAGCAGGGAACACCATGCAAGCACAATATCCTTGCAATATACAGCTCTGCATATTGCTTGGCCACGTACTTTGTATGTACGGGGATAAAATGAGCCGACTTGGTTAGTCGATCGACTATCACACAAATTGAATCATGGTTGTGGGAGGTGAGAGGTAACCCGACTATGAAGTCCATGCTGATATCCTCCCACTTCCACGCTGGAATGTTAAATGGCTGCAGCTGTCTGGCTTTATGCATATGGTCGGCTTTCACCCGCCGATACGTATCACATTCGGATACGTACTTTGCGATTTCTCTTTTCATCCGTGTCCACCGAAACCTGGTTTTCAGATCCTGGTACATCTTATTGCTGCCCGGATGAATAGAATACTTGACAAATGAGCCTCGTCCAAGATTTTCTTCCGAAGCTTCATGGCATGGGGTACCATTATACAGTCTTTGAACCATAGAGTACCATTATCATCTCTTCGGAACCATTTCATTCCGCCATTCTTCATCCTTCTCCGAATGTGCGACATTCCCACGTCTTTATTCTGCACTTCCATAATCTCCTCTCGTATTGTAGGGACGAGAGCAAGATTATACAATGCCCCATATGGAACCAAGTACAGACTCGGGTCCTCCTCTTGAAGTGGGGTGATGGACAGACTGTTAAAATGGGATTTGCGGCTTAAAGCATTGGCAACCACGTTTGCTTTTCCGGGATGGTAGTGAATCTCGATCTAATAGTATTTGATCATTTCTAGCCATCTCCGTTGCTGCATATTCAACTCCTCTTGAGTGAATATATACTTCAGACTCTTGTGGTCGGTGTAGAGGTACACTAAGTTCCCGAGTAAATAGTGCCTCCACATTTTCAAGGCCAACACCACAGCAGCGAGCTCAAGATCATGAGTCGGATAGTGCTGCTCATGGTTACGGAGTTGACGTGAGCCATAGGAGACCACTCTTCCTCCTTGCATCAATACACAGCCAAGCCCGATACCGGACGCATCACAATATATGTCGAAGGACTTGGTTGTATCTGGTTGAGCTAACACCAGGGCTGTTGCAAGATGCTTCACTAAGGCTTGGAAAGCTTCTTCACAAGCTGAGATCCAAACATATTTGATCCCCTTATTCAACAGTTCAGTCATAGGCTTAGCAAGCTTGGAGAAATTCGGTATGAATCTCCGATAATATCCTTCTAACCTGAGGAAACTCCGGACTTCGTGGACTGATGTGGGGGACTTCCATTTCAGCACTTGTTCAATCTTTCTTGGATCAACTGCAATGCCTTCTTCCTAAACAATATGACCAAGAAATGGCACTTGGTTGATCCAAAAATCGCACTTGCTGAACTTGGCATAAAGCTTATGGTCTCGCAATCATTGGAGCACGATATGCAGGTGTTCGGCGTGTTATTCTTCAGACTTCGAGTAAATCAAGATGTCATCTATGAACACCACCACGAACTTGTCCAACTCCGGCATGAAAACCGAGTTCATGAGGTACATGAAATGTGCCGGGGCGTTGGTGAGACCAAAATGCATGACGAGGAATTCATACAACCCATATCTCGTCGAGAAGGCCGTCTTTGGAATATCCTCCACTCGGATCTTGATTTGATGATATCCGGAGCGAAGATCCATCTTTGAAAATACACTTTCACCCACAAGTTGATCGAAGAGAATATCGATGCGGGGCAGTGGATAATATTCTTGATGGTGACGGCGTTGAGAGGTCGGTAGTTCACACACGACCTCAAGGTTTCATCCTTTTTCCTCACAAACAGCGCCGAGCATCCCCATGGCGAGGAACTCGGTCAAATGAAACCCTTCTTCATTAAATCGTTGAGCTGTTCCTTCAGTTCAGCCAGATCATTCGGAGCCATCTTGTACGGTCTCCGTGATATTGGCGTCGTCCCAGGTACAAGTTTGATCTTGAACTCGACATCTCTTTTCGGTGGCATGCCCGGAAGATTATCCGGAAAGACATCCGGGTATTCACGGACCACACGAATATCCTCAAGTTCTGTGGCTTCCGTGTTATATGTGGCTGGAGTTTCTTGAACCGAATGGTCAAGAATAAGAACATGTGGTTCATGAAGTGGAGAGTTTAGATGAACCACACGTGGAATGATGTCAAGAACAGCACCATGGTGATGTAACCATGACATTCCTAAAATGACATCAAGTTTTTGAGTCTCTAACATAATTAGAGAAGTCGGATATAGATTTCCACCCAACTGTAATGGTGCTCTATAGACCATTCTATCAGCTGTTATTTTCCCACCCGGAGAGCATATCAAGTATGAACTATTTATGGGAATGATAGGAAGTTGATATTTAATAACATAAGACTTACTTATAAAATTATGGGTGCCACCAGAGTCAAAAAGTATGACTACGGGATGATCTAAATAAGAAAATGTACCCGCGAGGACGGGTTCGCCTTCCAGCACGTCTTTGATGGCTATGTGGTGGACTTTGCCGGGTTTTGGTGCTGGTTTCTTGGGCAGATTGCAGGGCTGATTAGCACCCTGATACAGTGCTGCACCCCTGCCCTGTCACGGCTCGGGGCAGTCCCTCGAAATATGCCCGACAGCCACACGTGAAGCACGTGTATGGTGTCGGGGTCCCTCTGTCTTGAGGACGGAATCCCGGTGCACGCTGTTGAAACTGAGGAGCATGCTGGACCATGCTTTGCTGCTGCTGTTGCTGTGGTGGATACTCGGTCGGAAGCCTGGCACATTATATTATCGACCGTGGAACTGAGGCGGTCGCGCCGGTGGATGCCAGCTCTGACTGGATAGTGAGCGACACACCACACGGTATTCTTGTGGCGTCCCACCACTGCTGCTCATCAGTGCGCTGCGTTTCCTCTTATCAGAACTGTGCTCGCGCTGAGCATTCTCATGTAAAATCGCGGCATTAACAAGGTCGTTGAATGTGCCGTGATTGCTTTGGGTGAGATGGACCTTCATCTTGGAATTCGGGCCCCAGAAGAATGTGTTCCGCTTATCTTCCTCCATTGTCACAAATCCTGGCGCATACTGCGCCAGCCGGTTGAATGACCTGGAGTACTCATGAGCACTCCTCTCGCCTTGTCTCAGCGCCAGGAACTCCTGGAGCTTCCTTTCCATAACCCCGGGAGGTATATGGTAGGCGTGGAACGCTTCCCGGAACTCCGTCCATGTGACGGCATGGCCAGCCGGTAATGAGGTGATGTAGTTCACCCACCATGTACTGGCTTCCCCTTGAAGCTGTTGCGCTGCATACAGCGCCTTTTGGTGTTTGGTGAACTGTAGCAGCCCGAACATCGCCTCCAGAGTGCAGATAAAGCTGTCCGCCTCCAAAGGCTCTTCGGCCTCTGTGAAGACCGGTGGATGGGTCGCCAGGAATTCTGAATAAGAACTTTCTTGGGGCTGGCGTTGCCCATTTCTTGGCGTCCTCCTGGACGGGACGCATTCTGCTGAACTAGCATCCGCAGCAACTCGGTTTGCTCGTTGCACGAGCCGAGCACTGCGGCGAGAACCTCCGCAAGATTTCTTGGAAGTTCTGGCGGGGGAGGAGGAGGTTGCTGTTGCGTCGTGGTTTGGTCCGGAGGTGGAGACTCATCACCACGATCCTGGCTCAGACCTCCCTCCTCTTGCGTGGACCGCGTACGCACCATTCTGCATTCATACCATTCAAATGATCAGCACATGTTGGTTTATTTCATCCAGCCTATAAAATAGTTGCGAGAATGGAATAATAATGCGCATAACAATCACACATATGGATAAAGTATAAACTTTATACAACATATACATCCCTTGACCGTGTCACACGATCGAGTTCCAAAGTATTGAACTTTATGGATTAAAATTTCATTTCAACCATCGTGGGTCGCCACGGGATGTTAAGTGTGTTAGCATGCGTAAATCCTCGCTATTGTACTGGACCCAAACATGCACTAGCTCGAAGTGATATGTCAAATGCATAAACTTTTCGACTCCACTTGCTGTTTCACAACAGCCGCTGGAGATCAAAAGGTGAAACTAAATGTTTTGGTTGAAAAACTTCAACATGTTGTTCTGTCCAGTTTCTGGACCAGCAGACCAGTCGGAAGAATTCAACTGCTTTGGCCATCTTAGAGGCAAAATCTGGACTACTGTTCAACAACAAAGTTGTAGTAGACTCAACAAGCAATCTATATTGAATTTATTTGCCTCTATGGCCTTCGTAATTTATGAGTTATGGTCTCTACAAGTTGACAGAATTTTCTTAGGAATTTTGACAGCACCTCCTTTGCATGTGGCTGTTTTGTTCACAAAATTCCATCCTATTCTGTCCTTAATTTAGGTCAACACTGAACTACAAAGTTGTAACACATGTCCTATAATTTCCAACTATGTCTTACTTGACTCTTAGAAATTTTTCTACAGAAAGTTGTGGTCGAAATACAGAAAATTCCAGAGAGCATTTTGGTCTGCCCTGTTTCTTGACAGCACCTACTCATCTGAGATTTTCATCAATTTGGAGGGATATTATATGCTGGAGCTCTACAGAAAAGTTGTAGAGGACATCAAAACCTTTCCAGAATGATATCCCATACCTCCATTGGTTCAACCAATCCTATGTTATGCTCTGTTTAAGTTCAGCAAAGTTTCTGCCGAAAACAGGGGAGGTTGTTCCTAATTTTTTGAGATTGAATCTATACTTCCAATTGACTCTTAGTTCAATATGGAAGTTCAATAACCCCTAAATGGAATCCTAAACTTCATTGTAACTCTTTTATTTGAAAAGTATCCTTATGCAGTCTCGGTACTACATTTTCTCAGAAAATAAAAATCCTAAACTGGTATTCCCTCATATACGTGTCAAAGGGAGGAACTAAAGACGTCACTCACAAACGGTTTCTACACGCCATGCACTAATGTGGTTAATGTACCTGCAGAAGAACACACAATAATGGTGCACACAAAGGTTTTTTGACATTTCAGGCAGTTCCATATCATAATAAAAACATATGGTCCGTATCATCGCCATACGGATCGTCCTTGAGTCAAGCCACGTCTCAATGTACATGGTCGTGTTTTCACACCACACGACGGGAAACCCGAGTAGAGCGCGAACGGGTCATCACGGTTGGGAATTTTATTAACCCAACGGATACCACCTACTTCCTCATGACTGTTGAGGCACGCCGATGGCGAGCGCTGCGTATGGCCCTTTGAATATTGAGCATTCAAGAGTTGCATACTATCATGTTGCTTACCACACGATGCGGTATTCTCACTTTCGCCAAAGCACGCCGGAGAACAGCGTTTTCATATGCTCTCGGGACCATGGAAAGGTTCAGAGACTCATATTATCTACCGTGCCAAGCCACGGTATGCATTCCATACTAGTACTCGTATGGCGAGTTACCGCAATCGATCCGCCTGCGATGGCGTACCTTACCTCTTACCTGACGTCGGAGCATCGTTACAGAATGTATAACAAATATGTTATCATTTCCACCTTAGTAACTACTACTATCATAGACCTAATGTGGGCATAACGACTAATCCTCACTTGACTACTTCTAAGTTTTCAAAATAGGCTCTTTTTGAACGTGCTATTCCCAATGCGGCTCTGATACCACGTCTGTTGGGACCAACCCGTGGTTCATCCACTCCAGGATCGCAGAGGGTGGTGCCGTGCGATGCGGCACCCAACAGCACACACGAAAGGATTAAAGAACAACATACAAACTTTTATTTGATATAAAATAGTGGAAGTCCTTTTACGAAACTTAATTATACCGCGGAAGTTATATACATAGCTACTCTCAAATCCTAACTAAGCAAAAGTGCAGCCGTCCAGCCCGGGGATGCTACACACTAGCAGCATGGAACCGGAGAATCACGGCGATGTGCAGGGCTCCAGCTCGGCCGTGTACCCCGACGGGGGCATCGCCTCGTCCTCAGAACCTTCCCCATAACTCTCACCTGCACACAGCTCAAATATTGCAACTGTGAGCACGAAGTCTCAGCAAGTCTTAACTTTCAACCCTAGGCATGGAGCTCTACATGCAAGGATGTGTAAGATAGGAAAAGGACTTTGCAATAAAGACGTGCCTACATGTTGATCCTTATTTTTAGTTTTATAGCAACAGTTTAATAAGCCTTAGGCAGCCCTCACATCGGAAGTCCACAATCAAACAAGAAACGCTTTCTTCCGATGTGGTGATGCCCAAAGTGTAATATAAACTTAATTAGCTCTATAACTACAGCATACAAGGTTTCAAGACATTAATAGTTCAATATAGCATATTCAGTTGGCTTATTTCACTTCTTACTACGTCACAGCATAGTGGACAAGCGGGTACTCAAATAACCGCGAGGGACGGTGATTGCAATCAAGACACACCCGGATAACACGTTGCATACACCCACTTTCCGAAGCGTGATTCCACACCCCTTCCTACTCTATTCTATGCAACAACCTTTCAAAGGAAACCCAAATGCCGAACCGGTCCATCTGTAACGGGCAGGAGGTACCCGCGTGGAGCGTGACTGTGCCCACCAGCAGATTTACACCTTGCTACCCTCAACCCACTCCTATAAAACGGTTGGGTAAGCCTCGGCACCCAGGTTAACCTATTACATCGGTTTCCTGGTTCCCATATGCCAGTATGCATCCGGTACTGTTCGATACTTGTCCAGCAGGGCCGCACACGGTCGGTCCTCAACCGATGCCAACAGGGCTACGCATGTGAGACCTCTGCTCACTGCATCCTATCCCCCCTGCTAGGTCTCATTTTCACAACTCAAGCCATTTTCTACCTCTTCTGATTCCGTGTGATAAGTACGATCCTGCGAGTAGCTTCAAACCACTCGACTTCTACCGAGATTCTAAGCATTAGCATGGCATTCTGTACTCGTCGAGTTTGTAAACTACCCAACCCTTTATAGGAGTTAAAAAGGCTATGCAAGTGGGCTTTCAATCACCCTAACTCTAATGCATACATTTCAACCTAGACATAAGTGATACAAATGAAAAGCTTTATAAAAGGTACTTAAGTGCAAACCGGGACTTGCCTGGTTGCGAGTTCAATGGGAAGTCAGCTTCTGGTGGGAGGACGTCCAAGGGATCCGGTGCATCCTCAACTTTGGTCACTATTATGAAATATAACAAAATATATGTATAAGTATTAAGGACTTATAAGAAGTAAACTTCTATTCATAGATACTGCTATTTAGGATCCTTAATTGGCCTTGGGAGTTCTACAGTGGACACTAGAGTATCTAAGAATGATCTGAGCAAAATTTGGAGAAATGTCACTGCACATTCTGGTCTCCAGTATTCCCACAGGCACAAGGCTTCTCTGAATTTTGAGCCCAAATCAGATGTTTTGACATAGCTAATAGTGGAAGATCTGATTAGGGTAACTCTCCATGGTTCTAAGAAAATTTGTTTCACCATTTTTGGAGCTACCAACAGAGAGATATGAATTTTTGAAGTTGGATAGAAGTTCTGAAAAAGTTTCTGTTTAAATTTGAATTTTCAAATAAATGCTGAACTTTGGAAGGCAAATTAGCCTAGCAAATGAACTCCAATGAAGCCCAATTTTTTACTGGAAATCAGTTACTATGAAAAGGATTAGCTGCCCAAATTTGAGAATGTTTCATAAAGAATTGCTCCTGTAATAAATCTCTAAAGGATTTAATAAAAACAATTGTACAGAAATTCCTGGGAATTTTCATAGCAAGCAATTTGTTTCTTTGTAAAGTACTCCTCATGAGGATTCCAACAAAATTGGTCTCACCCTTTTTGGAGTTTTCTACACAAAGTTATGGGTCTCCAAAGTTTGAACTGAATTAGGAAAATCTAGAAATGTTTAAATCCTGGCTGTGGGCCCCATCCATGGCACTATCCACTCAGATGACAGCAACACCGAGGCCACGGGGTTATTTCCCGCGCAGCCTCACCGGATCCGGTGTCACAGACCGATCCCCGCGCATACACAGAGGCTGACCGGTGGGACCCGGTCCTCCTTTTTCTTCCTCGCGCTGCCCGCGCCTCCCGCGGCGGCGCACGCCGGCGAGGCTCGCCGGGACAGGGTTCCCGTGGTCCGAACTTCCCCACACTTGCTGCCTGTGAGTTCTACACCGTGCTGAACATGATGGTGGGGTCGGGAGCGGATGATAACGGCCGGAACGGTGCTCGCACCGGCGACCATGTCGAACCTCACTTCGGCGACCTCGTTCTCACTCGACAGTGGGTCTTTCGGGCTAGGGTTTGCTCTAAAAGCACCAGTGTCACATGGAAAACATCGACCCATAGCCTGCCCTCCATGAAAAACACCGGAGAGGGGACTTCATCTGCGACCCAAGCCCGCAAAACGATGGAGGCAACAAAAACTGGGTGCCCGGTATCTCTACTTGATCATTTGAGCTGCTAGGATTCATAGAGATGCGCAAGCATGTTCTGGAGATACTCTAAGTTCATCTAGCGTGGAGCTACCCGGAGCACGACGAATTTCCCCGAAGAGTCCTCAGGTTTTTAAAGAACCGCCGGCGCCAAATTTTAAAATACTCGGTGCCGGAGCTAAGAAGGCAGGAACTGGTTGGAGGGAAAGAAGAAGGGTTCCTCATGCACCTCAGGAACATTTTGTCTGATCGGAAGAGGCCGTAAATCCGTCGGGCGACGGTGCGGCGCAGAGATGATCAACACCGGGGCTCCGAAGGAAATTCCAGCTCGTAGGAGCCAACCACCGGTGCTGGCGTCTACTTGAGGCTTCGGAGAGCAGGAAAGGCACCTGACGCAACGTTCCCGTGGCTCAGTCGCGCGAGAGGCACGCCGAGCTCACCGGGCGTCGATGAGCCAAAAGGTTCTTCCGTCAGGGGGGGGGGGTTGTGTCCGCGAGCGTGCGAGCAGAGCAGGGAGAAGCTGCGGTGTAACGTGGAGAAGAGGGAACCGACACTCGGCTGCCGCTTTGAACGCCCACGCGTGTGGAACCGACGTTGGACACAGCGCGTGAAGCAGCTCGGTGTAACATTGGCCGGCGGGTTTAATCGGGAGCTGGCGTGATGTGATCACCCATGGAAAACTGTGAGAGGGAAAAAGTGGATTTGTGAGGCTGACTGTTCGGTCCCATCTCCCCCTCTTTTAATCAAACTTTTCTATGATATTTTTCACCCAGCTACTCAGACTTAAATACCTTAATTCACTCCAAAGTTAAGGTTTGAATTTGCTGAATTCAAATGGTTTGAATTATGATGTGAAGTTTGAATTGTGTTTGGTCATTTGAATTTGAAATGGAATTTAAATTCTCCATTTTGTGTTGTTCCAAAAACATAGCAAACCAACTCCAGAGTTTCTGATTTTTTGGCATGGCTGCTAATTCAAATGTGAAGAACACATTTGTGAAACCAAATTTGCAAATTGAGCAAATTGGAATTTGAAACTGAATATTGAATATTTGGAAGATTAGAGGGCTTCTCCTTTTAATCCCAAACAAATATTGAAACTCCTCCAAATGAGCTGAAATTTGGAAGGTTGAATATTTGGGATATGAAGATCAAAGTTATGCATTTAGATCTCCATGTTTGGAAGTTTTGGGAAGTTTGGATCCTCACTTTGAACTTACACTGTTATAATTCGAAGTTTTAGTTCCCCTTATTTTTCCTAAGTGTACATGAGCTGAAATTTCTTGCTTCCACTTTTTGGGGATTTTACACCATGAGACGTTGCTTAACTCAAAGACGGCCGTATGGCAATGATACGGGCGTATGTATTTAATTTTAAATATGGACCTGCCTGAAATGACAACAACCTTTGAGTGCATCACTATTGAGTGTTCTTCTGCAGCTACTAACCATGTATGTATCCCGTGTAGTATACGTGTGCGAGAGACTGTTTAGTGCCATAATTGAGACGTATATTGCGGTCTAATCCGGTTAGGATTTTGTTTTTTTGAGGAACGTAGTACCGAAATGTAATAGGCATTTGCATTAAAGATAATGGTAACAAGGAACTAAAATAACCAAGTTTCAATATTTAGGACCCTGGTTGGGTAGGAAAAATTCAACAGTTAAGTGTCTTAGCTCAAAGGGATTGAGAAACATTGTGTTCGTTTTTGGACAGCAAGTTTGCTGAACTTTAACAGAGCATAAATCACATATTATTTAGCCAATGTAGGTGTGGGATATAGTTCTGGAAAGTTGTTTAAGTACTCTACAACTTTGTTGTAGACTTCCAGAGCAGAATCACAGAGTAAACTGGTGTAAATCCCAGAGGAATGCAAACTGTCCAGAACCCGGACAGATTCAAAAACTCTCTGGACTGTTCTGTTTTTCAAGCATAACTTCCTGTAGAAAAAATCTAAAATTATCATATTATACATTTTTGGAAAGGGTAGGAGATATGTACATCTTTGTAATTCAGAGTTTCTGCAATTGCATCACGGAATTCAGTTGAATTCGGAGTTGAAAACAGCAACTTCCAAAGGAGGTGCTGTTGAAATTCTTCCAGGAATTCTGTTGACTTTGAATTATCATAACTTTTTAACCAGAGCTGATCTGAGGGCAAATAAACACTCGTTGGAAATATACTGAATTTAACTTTATATTTTGTATTCAGCTTGAGTAATGAAAATGCCCAGCACCAGATCAAAATCTGGGATATGTGGAAACTGGTCATTCGGGGTAGAGGGATGGACAGTTGAACTCATTTGAGAGATTGTGTACCCTAAGGGGGTTTAATTACTTCCAATGGGGTAAAACATACTCATGAGTTGTTATCCTCGACTAGTGAAAGATTTGAGTATATTTCCTACTCAGTTTTCTTTTGCTAGAGACCATGTTTGTGTCATATTTAAGATAAAAGGGTAGTATACGTGATGACAAAGCTATATTAACGTCTCGTAGTGACCAAATCTAGTTGAGATGAACTTCCAACGAAGAAGTCCATCAAATTGGATTTGACTAGTTTATATTTGTTCTGGTAATGGTGTAGCTTGTGCAAAAGTTATTAAATTATCTATTACGAGATGTATCATATGTTTATTGTCATTATGTTTTTACGCCTATTTTGTTGGACGGCATGAAGTATGCTGTGGGACTGATTATTTATTGTCGCATGGTTGCAGATTGTTCGCACTCGGGCCACGCATATGGTCGGTGGCTCTAGTCAGCAGGGCAGTGATGACTCCCAGCCACCTGCCTACGACAGTACCCCGCAGCAACAACCACCACCGCAGCCTCCGCTTACACTAGCAGATGTGATCGCGGCACTGGTGGGTAATCGTGAGGAGCAGACCGATCTGCTCCACACGATCGTGCAGAATACGTCCCAGGCGGGGGGGGGGGGGGGGATCAAGAGAGGGGGCCTCGGGAGCCCCACACTGTGACGTACCCGGATTTCATGAGTTTGCATCCTCCGGTGTTCACCGAAGCGGCAGAACCCCTGGAGGCCGATTACTGGCTGCGGACGATTGAGTCCAAGTTCGGGATGCTCCAATGTGCGGAGTGGCAGAAGACTCTCTTCGTGGCGTAGCAGCTTCACAGTGCCGCCGGTGCGTGGTGGGAGAACTATGTCGCCTCGCTACCCGCTAGCCACACCGTGGAATGGGAAGAATTCCGGGAGGCGTTCCGCACCTGCCATATCCCTCCCGGGTTAATGAAGCGGAAGTTCCAAGAGTTTTTGGAGCTGAAGCAAGGGGGGAGGAGTGCCCACGGCTACTCCCGTGCCTTCAACAATCTGGCGCAGTATGCGACAGATCATGTCTTCACCGAGGAGAAGAAGCGAGAGCAGTTTTATTGGGGTTAAGTCCCGAGATGAAGACACATCTCGTACAATGCAATCGCGGCACGTTCAACAATCTCGTCAACGCCACGATCATGCAAGAGGATGCTCAGCTAGAATTGTCAGCTGAGCACCCAAAGCGAAGCGCTCCACCAAGCAGCGGGGGTGGAACTCCTGAAAAATACCGCATGGTGTATCGGACACCATCCGGTCAACAGTGGCATCCACCGGCACGACCTCATCACTTCGGGGATCGTTCTTTTCAGCTACCCCCATTCCGACCGCCGATGCCACCACAGCGACAGCAGCAGCAGCAGCAGATGGTACCCCGGTAGTTTCCACTGCCACAACACGCCCCGGGTTTCCGTCCGCCGATCAGCGGATGACCGCCTCGCTACACCTGCTACACGTCTAGCCAGGCGGGCCATTTCTCGAAGGACTGCCCACAGGGACAGCAGAGCAGTGGGCAAGCCCAATATCAGGGCAGTGCTCGAGGCCGACCTCCGGTCAAGAAGGTTGGTCAGCGAACCGGGGGTGTTCGCAACCTCGACAATGAGGACGCTCCAGAGGGAGAAAACATGCTGGCGGGTACGTTCACTCTCAAAGATCAAGCAATCATCATATTAATTGATTCTTGTGCCACCCACAACTTCATAAGTGCATCATATGTTGTTAAGCATCAACTGGAAGTCTTTCCAACCGAGTGCTCTTATATGATCTGCTCACCGGGAGGGAAGATTTCAGCAACTATGATCATTATGAAAGCACCACCGTGCTTAGGTGGGAAGATATATCCCACTAATATGATTATTCTTGAGGGGCAGGAGATTGATGCAATCTTACGGATGTCATGGATAAGTTACCATGGAGCTGTCCTAGACACATTATCCCGGACGGTTCACCTCAACTTTCCACTCCACCGTCCGCTCCCGGAAGTTTCAGCCGCCTATACTACTGAAGCTTCCAAGTTAGAGGACATCCCTGTAGTCTGAGAGTATCCCGACGTGTTCCCTGATGATCCCCCAGGCATGCCACCTGAATAGGAGGCGGAGTTCAAGATTGAACTTGCATCCGGGACTACTCCCATATCACGGAGACCATACAAAATGACTCCGAACGAGCTGGTTGAGATTAAAGAACAGCTCAATGATTTGTTGAGCACAGGTTTCATTAGACCGAGTTCCTCACTTTGGGGATGCTCGGCTCTATTCATCAAGAAGAAGGATTAAACCTTGAGGCTGTGTGTGGATTACCAGCCGCTCAACGCCGTCACCATCAAGAACAAATACCCACTGCCCCGCATTGACATACTATTTGATCAGCTTGTAGGTGCACATGTGTTCTCCAAGATGGACCTTCGCTCCGGGTATCATCAAATAAAAATCCGGCCTTCTCGAAGAGATATGGCTTATATGAGTATCTCGTCATGTCTTTTGGTCTCACTAATGCTCCGGCACATTTCATGTATCTCATGAACTCGGTGTTCATGCCGGAGCTGGACTAGTTCGTTGTGGTGTTCATTGATGATATCTTTGTTTACTCCAAGTCAGAAGCAGAAAACGGCGAACACCTGAGAATCTTTCTTCAACGATTGCGGGACCATAAGCTCTATGTCAAGTTCAGCAAATGTGAGTTTTGGATCAGCCAAGATTCATTTTTGGGACATATCATCTCAGTGGAAGGCATTGCGGTTGACCCAAGCAAAATTGAACAAGTGCTGAAATGGAAAGCTCCCACTTTTGTCCATGAAGACAGAAGCTTCCTCGGTTTAGCAGGATATTACCGGAGATTCATTCCAATCTTGCTAAGCCGATGACGGAATTATTGAAGAAGGGAACAAAATATGTGTGGAACGCAGCATGTGAAGGAGTGTTCCAAGCATTGGTGAAGCATCTCACAACAACCTCGGTCTATCAATCTGTAAGTGGTGCAAGTCTACCCACTAGCCCACTTAACCCGCCCCACTACAAATACGCTACCGATACTAGCGATGGCCCGCATGTTTTCTCGCGGCGTGGGGTGGACTTGTCGCTCGACCCACTGGGCATTGCGATAGCGCCGCAAAGACCCACATAGTCCGCAAACATCCGCTTGTGACTGCTCCTGATGTTAGGGATCTTACTGCAAACCACATTGCTCGTGAGTCGCCAAGTGCCGGAATAGCCTGTTCAAGAAGACATATGAGCTCCCTGTCGCTCCATCCTCTGCAATGATGAGGTTGCGCTCGTCCTTTTCTGCAATGTTGAGGTTGCGCTCCATCCTCTCCCTCTTCCCCCACGTTACGTGCTGCGCAGCTGCCCCCACGTCTCCTCGCTGCTGGTTTCCCCCTTGCGCAGCCCTAGGCGCAGCCAAGAGGCCTCCTCCCTCTCCGTTCTTCAGCACACAAAGAAGAAAGGTGATTGATCTCGTCACTTGATGTGTGAAGGATTCAAGGTGTGCAGTGTTGGAAATCCGGTGTAATTAGTCACAAATTTTTCTCTAATTATCTCCTCCTTTTGTTGATTTATTCTCAATAGAGGGGGGCTGTATATATAGCCCCAAATTACAGAGTCCTAATCTAATACTACCTACACTCCTCTTATTTGACTTGGATTTTATCTTTAACTCTAGTTTAATCTAGAAAACAGGATTATTTCTAACATGCAGGAGCTAGAATACTTCATCTCTGGTGTGACGGCGGCAGGCCACGGATCGTTGGATCATCTGGTGTGTCACCATCCTCCTGCTCCAGTTGATGGTGATGAGGTAGAGGCAGACGTGCTCCTCCTGCTGCGCCCTCATGACGGCCTCACACTCAGTATCCTCCCTGATCACCCCCTGCAACATCAGCAGCTCGCCGTGCCTGCTTACCGTGATGTGCGCCATGTGGCGGCCATGCTACAGTTCATTGTACGTGCGCAACACCATGCGGCTCACAGTATCCAGGTCCCGCCCCATGATGTACGCGCGCTGCTGCATTCACCGTCACGCCCGAATCCACGTAGTGTCGCTCACTCTCCTTCTCCACAGCCCACCGCACGGGGCTGGTGCCCATGGCCACGCTGATGCCCACCACGGCGTGCACGGTGAAGACGACCAGCGGGTCTAGGTTGCGGGAGCTTGTGACGGCTGCAAACGATTGAACAAACTACTGCTAGGCCCACCAGCCTTAAGTGGACAATTGCTATTGATTAAGCAGGACCCGCAGAGCCTGCTGAATAACTATAGTGGGCAATGCGGTGGTGTGTGGACTGCCCACAACCCGCCCCACTTGCAGGTTGACCGGTCTAAGCTCAACCGGATGCGACCAAGCCCTTCGACGCGTATTGTGATGCGTCCGGCAACGGGCTTGGCTGTTTGTTGATGCAAGAAGGACGTGTGGTCACATATGGCTCACACCAACTTTGAAACCATGAGCAGCCCTATCCGACTCATGATCTTGAGCTCGCTGCTGTGGTTTTGGCGCTGAAAATGTGGAGGCACTATCTCCTGGGGAATTTAGTGCATCTCTACACCGACCACAAGAGCTTGAAGTATATCTTCACCCAGAAGGAGCTGAATATGAGGCAAAGGAGGTGTTTAGAACTAATCAAAGATTATGAGATTGAGATTCATTACCACCCTGGCAAGGCGAATGTGGTTGCCGACGCGCTGAGTCGGAAATCACATGTCCATAACCTCACCATTACACCGGTGGAAGAGGAAGAGCCGAGTTTATACTTGGCTCCTTATGGATCACTCTACAAACTTGCTCTCATCCCTACCATTAGGAAGGATATCATTGCAGCTCAGAAAGTTGACAAGGGCATGGCACATCTCCGGACATGGATAGACAGCGGGGATATCAAATGTTTCCGGAAAGATGATGAGGGGACACTGTGGTTCAATGACCGCATAGTCGTACCCCAGAATATGAAGCTGAGGAAGAAGATCCTTGATGAAGCTCACTTGTCTAAATTCTCCATTCATCCGGGCAGCAACAAAATGTACCAAGATTTGAAAAGAAAATTTTGGTGGACACGGATGAAGCGGGAAGTGGCTAAATACGTATCCGAGTGTGATACGTGTAGATGAGTGAAAGCGGATCACATGAGAAATTCAGGGCTGTTACAACCCCTGAAAATTCCCGCATGGAAGTGGGAAGATGTGAGCATGGATTTCATTGTGGGATTACCCCAGACTTCCAACAAGCATGATTCCATTTTGGTAATCGTTGACCGATTAACCAAGTCGGCTCATTTCATTCCTGTGCATACACGTTACAATGCCAGCAAGTATGTGGAGTTGTACATTGCAAGAATCCTATGCTTCCATGGGGTACCCAAGACCACAATCTCAGATCGAGGTGCACTGTTTGTAGCTCGTTTCCGGGAGCAGTTGCACGCTGCATCGGGTACTAAACTGATTAGAAGCTCCGCTTATCACCCTCAGACAGATGGGCAAACTGAGAGGGTGAACCAAGTATTAGATGACATGTTGAGAGCATGAGCCATCCACCACAGTAAAAACTGGGATGATCATCTACAGTTGGAGGAATTCTCATACAACAACGGCTATCAAGCGATTATCAAGATGGCACCATATGAGGCTCTCAACGGTCACAAATGCCGCACCCCGTTGAACTGGTGCGAGTCCGGTGAAAGGGTCACGTTCGGGTTTGATGTGGTGAACGACGCCGAAGAGTGCGTTCGGATGATTCAAGCCAACTTGAAGGCCGCCCAATCCCGACAGAAAAGTTACGCTGATAAGAGGCGTAGGCCGCTACACTTCGATGTCGGGGAACATGTGTACCTCCGTGTATCTCCGATGAAAGGCGTGCATCAATTCGGCGTAAAGGGGAAACTCGCTCCCAGATTTATCGGACCCTATACTACCACCGAGAAGTGTGGACCAGTGGCGTATAGACTGGAGCTAACGGGATCTCTCGTTGGTGTTCATGACGTTTTCCATGTTTCACAACTACGGAAATGTCTGAAGTATACGGCTGCTGTTCCCACCGAAGACATTGTCGAGCTGCAACCGGATTTGACGTATGCTGAATATCCGGTGGCAATTATTGATGAGAAGGCTCGGACCACGCGTAACCGAACGCTTGGTTCTACAAATTACTATAGAGCAACCACACCGCTGAAGAACCGATGTGGGATAGCGAGGAGTTCCTTCGCTCAAACTACCCGGATTTCATGGCGTCTCATCACGGGTAATTCCTCGTACATCTTCGTCTCTTATTTTATAATCTCGGGATGAGATTCTTTTAAGGGGGGAGGTATGTAAAAGCCAAAGAAGTCACTTGCTAAAAGGTTCATCACCTCACCACACCACAGCTAACTTAGTGGTTAGATCATAAACATTTGAGAAGAGCAAGTAAACACAATCAAGAGGGTGATTAGAGGGGAAACCCGTGACTCCAAAAAGTAGGAGTTCAGACACATAAACATGAGAGGCTGAGTTCACCCCTAGAACTTAAATACTCTTGGGAAGGCTCAGGCCATGTTTCATGCAAATCCAAACTCTTTTGAGCCACTTTTGGAGACATTTGTAAAAAGGGCTATTTGAATGCAAATTCAAATTTCAACTAGTTTCCGTTACTTGAATTCAAAAGTTGACTCCATATTCAAACTCAGCACATTTTTCTTAGTTAGTCCACCAATTTTCGTCCCCATGGGAGTTCTTCTTGTCGGGAACTAAATTTGCATCAATTCAAAACTGAATTTGAATTTAAAATTAAAATGTGAAGCAAATTTAGACAAACCCAGTTCAAATTGAGGAGATCAAAATCAACTCATGACTTTGTGGCTAAGTATACCATTTAAGTGTGAGTAGCTGGGGTATTTGCAGCCAAAAAGTGGAAAAGAATTAGATGGGAGAGCGGGACCCACTGGTCAGTGAGTGGAATTCACAGAACCGACTACACCCGAGGAAAAATCACTCGTGCGACCGCCAAGCGCCGCGTGCAGTCTGCTCACGAATGGAGAGGCCACCGCACGTGAAAATCGTGAGTCACAGTGCAAGCACGAAACCCCACTCGGTCGTTTTTGCTGTGTCCCGGCTGAACCGACGCTCACACACCCTGCAGTAGCTTCCGCAACGAAGTTTCTCACCGCCGCTCTCTGCTCCCCGGCAAGCGGTCGATCCCGGCTGCTTCACGCGCCGCCACCAGAGAAGAAAAGGTTCGCCTGCTTGTGAGGAAGCTGTAGGAGGAAATTGTTTGCCATTCCATGTGGTGTAGAGCGAGAATTCTGAGTTTCCCTCCACGGTGTACCTTAGGATTAGCAATTGGTCGTCGGAAAAATTCATTGCACAGAGGCAACTGCCGGTCGAGCTACAGCTCACACACGCTCTAGACATCCATGCGCTTCTCCTCGAGCAAGAACCCGCAAGAACAACCGCCCGAACCCTAGTTTCACTGATAAACAGTCCGGTGGAAGAGGGGGTCGCTGGTGAGGTCCAGTTTGCCGGCTGTTTAGGTCCCAACCGAGGTCATGCCAAGTTTTCCAAGGCTTCCCTGGACGTGGTGACGCGATTAGCGCGCGAAGGGGGTGGTCAGAAGGACGGGAACGCATTGCCGATGTTGCACAGTGACGGCGAGCTACGGCAGTTAGCCAGGGGCAGCATGGTGTCCAGCGTATTCAGCTTCCAAAGTTACGTGGGGGCGGCAAGTTTCACCGTTGCCGGCGAGCTTGGTCGCTCGGAACGCCGACCTCGCCAGAGCTCCGGCGGCTCGGGGCGGCGACGTCGCGAGGTAGACGAAGGATGCGGGTCCCAGGTGTCAGCCACTGAGATAAGCGCGTGTGTGGTTAGTTTAATTTAAATGGGCGGGCCCCGCTGTCAGCCACTGTTTAAGCACGGGAGGTGATTTTCTTTAGGAAAATAATTCAGGGATCAGCCCAAACATTAGAAATTCATAACTTTGGATAGAAGTGTCCAAATTCTGTGAACCAAATTTTGGTGGATTCATGTCTTCGAGTAATATCCAGAAAAACAAGTTTCAGCTCATGAAACTTATTATTTTCCAAAATTAATTCCCTAAATTTTAAAATGTTGGGAATTTTATCTGGAGAATTCCTTGGTAGAAAATTCTGAAATTTGGCTGGGACGTTCATTTGAAAATCCTTGAGTCACAGTAAAAATTTCAGATCCATCCAAGTTCATTTAGTCCCCCTAATGGTGTGATTAAGTGGGCTGCCAAGGGAAAGTGGAAAAATGTACAGAAACATTTTTCAGATTTTCTCAAATCTTGTTTAGGGCATAACTCCTTCTATGATTCTTAAAATGTCATGAAACCAATTCCATTAGAACCATCTCAAACTCTAGTTTCCAGAAAGTAATGGTTTGACCCATGAAAATCCCTGGAAATCCATAAAAGCTCTAGTAATGACCAAATAGACTTTTATTTGTACAGAGCTCAAATGAACTTTGTTTCAGATAAACTTGGTCAAGTCTCTTGTTAGGACCCTACCAAGACTCTATAAAAATTTCAGAGGCAAAGGGGAAGGCTAGCTAGAGTTATGGTCTTTACATATTCAATTTAACACATTGCATTTAAATTGACATATAGTATATTGCTTACGTGTAGTCGCTGAAGGCGAGGAAACCCCGGAAGTGCTAGACTTTCTCCTTCCAGACTAAGCCCTAACCACTGAAACGCAGCAACAAGGCAAGCCCCGGTTTGCATTAACAAGTTTTATAAAGTTTTGCTTTATCTATACTTAGGATGAGTTATGTTTGTGCATTAGGTGTAGGATGGATGAAACCCAAGTGCATAACCAGATTTTTCCTACAAGAGTGAGGGTAGTATCTAAGTCCTCGAGTAGTCAGGCTGTGCTTAAGGTTCATAGAACTTCGGTACAAGTCGAGTAGTTGGAATCTACTCGCGAGTATAGGCTATGGGACACATGGGATTGGTTCGAGTGATGTGAGACCACTTTAATATGAAAATGAGACTAGGCAGGGGCTAGGGCGCAGCAAGAGGAAGGCTTGCGGGCGAAGCCTTGTCCGTGTCGATTGAGGACCGATCCGTGTGCGGGCCTGCTGAACAAGTATTGAATGTACCGAAGGCATATCGGATATATGGGCCCCGATAAACCAATGTAACCTATACCTCCGTGCGTCGAGGCATAACGCACCGATTTATGGGTGTAGGTTGAGGGCAGCAAGGTGGAAATCCGCTAACGGGAATAGAGATATGCTCCGTGTAGGGAACATCCTGTCCATTTGGGTGCGACCGGTTTGACGTTTGGGCTGTTTGGTGAAATGTTGTCTCGTACGACATTGAGTGAGTGTGCTGTGCAGCGCCACGGGTGGGCGTACGTGATGTGCTATTCAGGTATCCCTGCAGGTGTATATCGAGTCGATTCGCCGTCCCTCACGGTGATGAGTACCGCTTGATCACTGTGTTGTGACATAGATAAATTATGGAATATTGTGGTTTCAATTCTGCTGATATGTATAAATTTTATTGCTACATGTGTGCCACTAAATATTGCGTACTAAATTTCAGATTCATGAACTGTTAACTTGTGGTTAAAAGATGAATTAAGGATGAACTTGTAGGCGTGTCCTTTGCTGCAATGTGGCATCCTATATTTGTTATGACCTGCATATAGAGTTTCATGTATAGATGAGTCGGTTAAGACTTGCTGAGACATCGTGCTCATGGTTGCTGCTAGGAGTGATTTTCAGGTGAGGACTACCCCACAGAATCGGGGTACTAGTCCACCGGCGAGGGCTACCCTCCGTCGGGGACCACAGCTGAGTGGAAGCTGTACACGCCGCACTGAGCTGAGGAGTGAAGCTAGTGTTGTTTGTCCATATGGCTGGACAACCGACTTTTGCTAGTTAGGTGGTCGTGAGTTGTATAAATTTAGCTTCCGCATGTATAAACTCTGTCCTTAATTGTAAAACTGAAGGTTTGTACTACTTTGTACATATTCAGTTGTTTTCTATGTAATACAATGTTTTCCTTATGCTGTGTGCTGTCGGGTGTCGCATCGAGCAGCACCACCCTCTGACATCCTGGGCGTGCGGATTTCGGTCCGTCATAGGTAAGAGTGTTGCACAATATAGTGGTGTTCGTATAGAGGCTTATGATCCACAGGGGCAGAAGACCACATACTTCAGGTTCATAGAGGAAATATGGGAACTTGATTATGGCAAAAGAATGCAAAAGCCGTGTTTAAGTGCCAATGGGTCAAACATCTTGATGGTGTGAAAGTGGACAACTACGGGCTGACATTGGTAGACTTGAACAAAGTGTGTTATAAAGATGACCCGTGGGTTCTCGCCGATCGAGTTGCACATGTTTTTATGTACAAGATCCAGGAACCGAGAAGATGCAAGTGGTTGTTTCTGGACAGGAAAATATTATTGGGGTTGAGAATGTGGGAGATGGTGAAGAGGAATATAATCAATATGAAGATGTGTACCTTTTCACCGATCCAGACAACATCAAGCGTGTAGAAAGAAGCATTAACAAGGATTTCAATCCCTATATGCGAGAAGATGTCAATGCTGGAAAAAAATGCATGACATACATTTTATATATTTGTAATATTGTAATGAAGCATTAATATTCTAATTTGACAACTTTTTCTCTTTTAATATTTGAATTTTGACATGTTGGAATTCTTTAAAAAAGTAACAAAATTTCATACCGTGAAATATTGGATTTGAGTTGGCCCTAGACTTCAACAGTGAAATACACTGCGCTTGAAGCCATGGCCGGCTGAGTGCTGCTTCATCTCTATGTTTACGTGTGAGATCTGTTTTTCCTTTGTTCGTGTGCATATATAATTTTTCTCTGTTTTTCCTTCAAGTAAAGACCGCCTGTGAAAACATTTTGAACAACGTGCACAAGGACCCCTGGCCGGCATGACAATCCCTGGCACGAGATCACCACTTCCGAGACCTGTCATCACCGAGCTGCCGGTTGGAGGGGCTCTAGAGGCTCAAGCCAGGGGTGTGTCACTTCCTCCATCAAGCTCCACGTACATCAACCAGCCAGAAACAGATGCTGGTGGGAGCAGTGGCTCAGAGCCGATGCATGAAACTGACTGATGGATATTAGACCTTTCGGAGAGAAGGCAAGTTGTGCAGGAGATGCTACATTTGCGCAACTTGACATTTTGGGGCCCTGTAATGCATGCTACCATGTGAGACATATTTTGTTGCTAGAACTTTTGTGAAATGGTGCATGCTACAATTTTCGCAGGCGGTTCTATAGCTACGACTAACCGCCTGTGAAGAGTCTTTATCACATGTGGTTTGTAACGTAAAGAGTAACCGCCTGTGATAACTCAATTATCACAGGCGCTTCTTTACTTACGACTGTCCGTCTGTTAATATTGTGTATCACAGGCGGTTTATAACATAAGATTATCTGCCCGTGTAACTCTAAGGACACATGTACTTCATGTGTTCCCCTCGCACGGTAACCGAAAAGGTAAGGCGCGCACACCCGGTCACTTCAGGCGCCTGTATTAATGGCCAATATTGTAGGCGGCTCCTACTCCACAGTCCGCCTATATCATGAGGTCATTGCCATTCACGCGCAGAATTCGAAGCGATCCGAGACCTCCCTTTCTCCGCACCATTATAACTTGCACCTTCCCCTTCTCTGCACCACCATCACAGTCTTCCTCTTCCCTCTAGTCTTCGTCTTCCTCGCCACACCGTAGCCTTAGTCTCAATGGCACCACTGACGAAGCGCTCCCCACCATGCTCTCCACTCACAGCACCTCTGTCCCCGGCTCCA
Organism: Neostapfia colusana; assembly: GCA_030760725.1. Classification (NCBI taxonomy): domain Eukaryota; kingdom Viridiplantae; phylum Streptophyta; class Magnoliopsida; order Poales; family Poaceae; genus Neostapfia; species Neostapfia colusana. The sequence continues at coordinate 29,533,383 of JASWHV010000011.1, forward strand.
ACCGCACCTCCACCGCCTTCCTGGGTGGAATAGAGAGTGCACCTGCTTAGGAAAGCCGCTTTCCTAGAGCAGAGTTTGGTTGCCCTCAGGGCACATGCGGACGATGACCTATCACCGTTGCGCCGGCAGATGGCGAAGGATGTATTTAACAGTACATCTGATGCCAAGGAGCTTCTGTGTAAGGGCCTGAGTTTTTGCACACAATCAAAGTGTTCATTACACCACACACACCTCATTTGAGAACAACTCATGAACACTTTTTATGAGCAAGTAACCACAATCAATATGGTCATTAGAGGATGAACTCACAAAATGAAAAAGTGGTATTTCCCACATGCATCACATAGGGGCTGAGCATATGAAAAACTCCTACACCATGCTAGGAATGATTATGCCAAATTTCACCCAAATCCAAAACCTTTTTGAGGTATATTTGGGTATAATAAGAAAAAGGCTAGTTTGAACTCAAATTCAAATTCAAACTCCTTTCATCCCATTAATTGAAAAGTGAGATGATATTCACACTCAGCACATGTTTGTGAGCTCACAGATCCATTTTCACTCAATTTGGAGTTGATCTTGACATGAGCCAAGTTTAGCAAATTCAAATGCAATTTGAATTTCAAACTGCATATGTGCTGAAAATATATTCAAACACTTCACCATTTGGATTCTATCAAGTTTAAACAGGCATTTGGTAGATAATTCAAACTTCAAAGGGTATTATTTGGACTACTATTTAGAGAAGTGGGAGAAAGTTAATTTCAGAGGTTAAAATGGAAGTGGGTCCCACCTGTCAGCCTCACTAGCAATTTAACCGACTGAAGAACTGAGCTCGGTTTCTTGCGCTCGACCGAACAGCCGCCACAGCGAGAAACGGCAAGGACAGCAGCTGGTTGCCGCCTCTGGCCACTGAACCACCTCGCTGCCTTCTTATCCTCGCACCCGAGCCGTCCCAGCATCATATCACCGCTATCCCGACGCTCTCCCACACAGAAACCTCGATACACCTCACCGCTCTTCCAAGCTCTCAGCTCTACCGTCACCCAGCAAAACCCGTGGTTGTCACAGCGATCTGAGACCGCAACCGAGTGCGCCAAGCCTTACTTGAGGTTCTCGCACCGGTTCCAGACCCTGACCCACCATCCTCAAGCTCCACCATGACATTCTTTCTTCCTCGGTTCAACCCGAGCCGCCGTCACGGGAACAACTCATCCGGCCACCACAGCCCACCTTTATCCGAGCTGTGAATAGAAAAAGAGGTCCGCCCTCGATCCCTCTTTCATTACCGCAAGCTTCGGCGGCGTGACATAAGCTACCGACGCTGGAATTTCACGATTTTGCGCCAGTGTACAAAACAGACAGCCGGACCGATTCGCAAAATTCATGATACACACCAAACCACTCATCGCCTAATGTAGAGAACCAGTTCTAGACGTCCGTGCGAGTCCATAGGATCCGAAACTTTGAAGAACCATTGGGTGTAGCCACTGTTCTTCGAGTTTTATTAGAATTCCCGATTTCCGACCTAGGTTGCACGGTGACAGCCCAGTACGGCCATTCCTGAGCTCCTTGGAGTTCATGTCGATCTTACCAAGGGTGTACTGATGCTCTGCGTCCTTTTGCTCGATCATTTGGGGTGCTAGGAAGCCTGGCCGACACGGCCGAAGTTCTTCGGAAGCCACCACTCGTCGCCGGCCATGTTCTGGTGGTTGTCATGTGTAGCTAAGTCCAGCACCATGTTCCCCGTGGGGGATTAGGAAGAGGCAGCGAAAATCGTGGAGTTTGGCACACGGCAAAGCCCCTCCGGCGAGCACTCCAGCAAGAGGGGCGGCGGCTGAGCGCCGAGGTCTGGAGGTAGACGAAGCTTCCGCTCCCACGTGTCAGCGGCCGGTAATTTAAACCGGGGATCAGCTGTGCCATTGGATTTGCTGTGGCTGCGTGGGAAGCATTCCGTAGCCACGTGGTCGGCCGCTGAGGAGTTGACACGTAGCCCGGTCCCACGCGCAGTGATTTAAACTTTTCCCGGATTTTCAGATTTAGTTCAAACTTCAAAACCACATAACTTTGGCTAGGAAACTCCAAATCGAGTGAACAAAATTTTGTTGGATTCAGCTCTCTGAGTAATTTCCATCAAATCAAGTGTCACTTTATGAAAATCCTTATTTCTCCAGAATTAATTCTTCAAAATTTAAAATTTTTAGAATTTTAACTGGAGCACTCTTTGGAGGAAAATTCTTGAATTTTTCCACGATGTTCACCATAATATCATAAAAATTTCAGATCCATTTGAGCTAATTTGATCCACCAAATGGTGTGATTAATAAAACTGTTCCAGAGAAAATGGAAAATGGCCAGAAACATTTTTCAGAAATTCTCTGAACTTGTTTAGCTCATATCTCTAGCTAGGAACTTTCAAATTAAGTGAAACCAACTCCATTGGAACCCTCTGAAAATCTAGTTTTTGTGAAGTCATGGCTTGCTCCATAAAAATCCCCAGAACACCCTAAGGGCTCCAATTAAGGCCAAGTACACAATTATTTGTGGAGGGCTAAAATGAGCTGTGCTGCAAATGAAACTTGGTCAAGTCTCTGATTAGGTTGTATACAAACCATAGAAAAAGTTTCAGAGTCATTGGGCCTGTCTAGCAGTACTTATGGTCTTATCAAATTCAATATCAAATTCGAATGCATTAAAATTGATACATATATGTATGATCTCATGTAGTCGCTAAGGTTGAGGAGGAGCCCGAGGTCTTAAACTTCATCACACCAGAGGAGCAGATAGCCTACGACCAACCACAGCAAGGCAAGCTCCGGTTTGCATTAGCCTTTTTATAAATTTTACTGTTTTAAGAACTTTCTTTGAGCACCCACTTAAATTTTGCATTAGAGTCTTGTTTGAAAACCCAAATGCATAGCCAAGAAAACCCTGGGTTGGGCTTAGCTTTATAAACCTCGATTAGCTACTGCAATGCGAAGATAGTGTAGGATTTGGTACAAGTCGAGTAGTTGGAACTGCTCGCAAGAATAGGCTAGAGGCACACTACTCGGGTAAAGATAGCAAATGGAACACATGGCAAGAAAAATGAGACCGAGTGGAGAGTAAGGGCAGCAGGACGTTGGGGCCTTGGTGCCATAGCTCCGCTTGTGTCGATTGAGGACCAAACCGTGTGCGGGCCTGTTGAACAAGCTAGAACAGTACCGGAGACCTACCGGATATATGGGAACCGGCAAACCGATGTAATTCGGGTAGCTGGGTGTTGAGGCATTGCTTTTCGTCCAGATGGTAGGTTGAGAGCTTGAGGTGTAAATCGGCTGGCGGCACTGTGGATGCACGCGCAAAGACCTCTTGCTCGGGACGATAGGATCGGTTCAACATTTGGCTGACGGATGAAAGGTGGTCGCGTACGACGTCCGTGATGGTTGCTGTAGGCAACATCGAGTATGGGCGTACGTGACGGGTTATTCGGCTAACCCTGCAGGTGTAAATCAAGTATAATCGTCGTCCCTCGCGGTCAGTGAGTACCACTTGTTCACTGTACCGTGAATTAGAAAGAACAGGCTAGAGTCATGTAAAAGTTGCTGATCGAAAGCTATAACTTGATTGTTAATGACTTGCTGTAGTTTAGAGCGAATTAATGTTCTTATCAACATGAGAGAAATGTGTTTCTTGTTTAATTGCGGCTCTGTCATGTGCCTTCGCCTGAGGTTCTTCACAACTGCTGCTAAAACTTGAAAGTAAGGTTCAAATAATTAGGCGAGTCCTTTGCAACTTATTTACCTCATGTATCCTGAATGCCTCATGTAGAAGTTTCATGTATAGGAGAGACGGGTCAGACTTGCTGAGCGTTCATGCTCACTTCTTGTGTTTGAAGCTTTTGCAGGGTGTTATGAGGAAGAGACTCCATAGGAGGAGACGGAACCCCAAGAGGGAAACCCCGTCGAGTAGGAGTCGTGCACGCCGCCGTGTTAGTGTGTGTGTGTGTGCTAGCGGGGACACGTTCAAGGGGTGAACGTGAACTCGATGCGTAGTCTACGCCCGTGAATGTAGACTGAACATATTTTGTTGTAAAAATGTTCATGAACTCGTTTATGTAATAAAACTTTGCTTCCACTTTGTACCATTTTATGTGTGTTATCCGGTGCTGTGCAACACAGCACCCCTCTGCGTTATCCTGGCTCGACGTGGCCATGGGGCCCTCGCAGCGTGGTATCAGAGCTCGCTTGAGGTTTAACGCACTAAAAATGTCATCTTTTTCAAAAACTCGGTGAGGAACGAGTTAGTAGCCCATATAAGGATGTTATTAATGTATATAAAGTGGCATAACAACCTATTTGCATATGTCGGAAAATCATGCATCTCGGGACATCATATGTCTTGGGGGGTGCATGTAAGCGCTGTCCACAATTGCGCACAAGCTGAAGGGTGGAGCCTCATGGGTGGCAGGTAACCCGGCCCACTTTAATATCCTCTACGACTCTTCATGTCGTTTGCGATATTCGAGCAACGCCCTTCCCCAGCGTGATACGGGCAAGTTTGGGAGACCTCGTCACGTGGTCAGTAACATGAACACGTAGCTCAAGGCATGTTTGAATTGAGAACAACCATGCGAGTGATGACGGACGGTTGGTGTAAGGGCCTAGGTTTTTGGCACATCTTCAAAGTGTTTATCACACCACACAACCCTCATTTTAGGGAACTTGATGAATACATATGTAGAGCAAGTAAACACCATCAACATGCTCATTAGACAATAAACTCACAAAATGCAAAAGTGGCATTTCCCACATGCATCATATAGGGGCTGGGCATATAAAAAACTCCTACGCCTTGCTAGGAATATCCATGCCAAATTTCACCCAAATCCAAAAACTTTTGAGGTCTTTTTGGGTATAACTAGAAAGAGGGTAGTTTGAACTCAAATTCAAATTCAAACTACTTCCATCCCATGAATTCAAAAGTGGGAGGCATATTCTTACTCAGCACATTTTTGTGAGCTCACACACCAATTTTCACTCTGATCTTGACATGAGCTATGTTTAGCAAATTCAAACTTAATTTGAATTTCAAACTGCATATGTGCTGAATATTAATTCAAACACTTCACAATTTGAATTCTATCAACTTCAAATGGGCTTGTGGTTGATAATTCAAAAATGAGAGGGTATTTGGGTCTCTCTTGTTTAGAGAAGTGGGGAAAATTTAATTTCAGAGGTTAAACCTCGGGTGGGACCCACATGTCAGCCTCAGCAGCAAATTCAACCGACTGAGGCCCGAGCTTGGTTTCTTGCGCCTGGTCCAGCAGCCGCCACGGCGAGAAAACTGTGAGACGAGCAGCTTCTTGCCACCCCTGGCTGCTGAACCGCCTCACCCCTCCCCCTTATCCCCCGCAGCTGAGCCAAACCGAGCACCACCAATCGTTTCTTCCCTCTCGTGCAAGAAAGCATCGCTGTCACACCCGGTTTCTCCGAAGAACAACCGAGTGAACATCACATGTATGCCAGGATCATTTTCTCATACATGTGACGACAAATAGTGAAGCATCATCATATTACAAGCCAGGTGTTCAAATATAAATAAGTCTTACATAGCATACGTCCCGATGGATGATAATAAGTTCATAACATGTAAATAAAATAGCAGCGGAATATAAGTCTTGAGGGATCCGTCACAGGCGTTGCCCGGGGGACTCCGTGAACCTAGAATCCTTCCTCGGGACCAAAGTCTTGGTCATTAAACACCACATCATTCTCTTGACCTGAGCAGCAATATAAACCAACAGAAAAGCAAGTTTGAGTACCATGGGTACTCAGCAAGTGTGGGAAAGTTATGTCATGCATGGCTAGAGCAAGGAGAGGTTGAACTCATGGTTAAAGCACTACGCAATTATTACCTATCACCTTAGCTTATTAAGCACCTACATTACTACACAGGTGAAATGGATCCCAATCCCTCAACCCATCATCATTATCATGTAAACATAGTCTCATTTCCAATGTTAAACTTCCCGCTTAACATCCTCAACTTCCCAATCCATCATCCTCTAATCATGAATAAGTCCAAGCCGCTATTGACCATGAGCGCGGCTGTCATGACAGTTTTGACTCTGCAGAGTTTGTACCACTGTATCCACATGTAGTGATTTCATCCCAGGTTGCCGGGTGGACTAAAAGAACCTCCATTATGCCAGTGGCCGCGAACTACATTCACACTTCCTAGGTGTGTAGCCAGGAGATCACTACGAAGCCTTTACAAAGGGATTCCTGACGAGCGTTGGCCCACTGAGGTTTCACCCCTAACAGCATACAAGAGGCTCCAACCCCGCTGCAATGGCCCCCTCTTGAGCCTTGCGGTTCATATGGTAGTCAAGCTGACACCTATTCCCCGCACCATCCAAAAAACCCATACTACGCCGGGGATACACCTAATTAATTGGCCAAGCTGCCCCATCTCAGCATGTGGTTGGCACGATAAAGCCAGGTTACATGCTCCATGAACCGGTCCTTAGGATCCAGGCAAGTACTAAACACAAACCCGAGTCTCGTGCACCCAGCACCAACCAAATCATCCAACTTGCCTCGATCCCTACCTCTGCATAACTCATAATGTCTCATTCAAGAGTAAGGTAAAAAAGTTGATGATTTCATATCCCACTTATCCCATTCTAAGCATGGCTAAGCATAAGTGATATAAATGAATGACATAATAAAACAAATCCCAACCCAAGCTACAAGGAAAAAAGGTAATGCAACTCTAGGGAAACTTCCTAGCATGGGTTTCACATTTCAATTGACAATGCAAATAATTATATCTACAAATCCTAGCATAGGATCAAAGTGGTCAAGGACACTTGCCTTCTTCCTGCTGTTTTAAGAATGGAAAGTCTTGGTCTTGGAAGGGGAGAACTTGCTCTGGGGCAGGTTCTACTCATGCCAATACACATAGCAAAAGAAAACAACAATCCATAAGACATAGTTCACACTTTCACTTCATACACACCACACATACATACCTATGAAAGTCATTCACATTTCTAAGTGTTGTGGTTACTCTACATGTGTTGATATTTGGCCTACATGCACTTTTAAACATATGTATATGATTTCTAACTTTTGTATTCAGATTTCTGTTTGCACACTATATATGAATTTCCAATTTGAACAAATTCTTTATATTTAATTAATACACTTCTTAGCTACCAAGTTTGCATGAAAGGTAATTTCCTACTCCAAATAGGTTTTCAGATCTTCTACCAAATCCTAAATTGAAGTTTTTGGATTTGGAGACTTCATTTATCATTTTCTAATTATGCATACCTATTTTCCTATATTTTTCAGATTTATTTTCTATTCCTAAAAGTGAGTTTTAATATTAAATAGTATATTTTTGAACTTCTCCTCTGATGTGAACTAATTTAAATTTATTTTATCAGTTTTCAGAATTATTTCCGAGCCTAAAAATGTGTTTCTAGAACTAATAAATATGAACAACACTTAGGCAGATTTCATTTCAGCCTAAAATCTATTTTTAACTCATTCTAAAGTTTTCCAAGTGCTAGTAGAGTTTAAATTTGAGTTTGCACATGTGTTTGATTCACCTTTTAAATTTAAATCCTAATCACATATTCAAATTTCTGAATTTAATATCATATAGGGTCAAAAATGTAAATGCACCCTACTGCAGGGTCTAATTTATTATTTCATAAATTTCCAGGGGTCTAATTACACATAACAGAGGGGTTTTCCTATTTTTTATTAAGTCCAGGGGCTAAAACTGATTTTTAAATGAATTAACACGAATTTCTGAAGTTCCAGGGGCTAGATCAGAAGTTTCCGGGGCTAGCTCGTGTTTTCCGAGATCCCCAGGGGGAAGCGCGTAAGAATCCCGGCCTTTATAACACGGGGCTGACATGGACCGTCCGATTTAAAATAGACGGCTCAGATTAGATCGCTGAACCGGTACGCGTGGGTTTTATTTCTACCGTGCCTCAAGGGGCCACGTCGCCCTGGCCGGAACCAGCCCGCGCGCGCGGCGGCTGGGGTGGTGATCGCGCCAGCGCAGCCTCGGCTTTTGCCGCTACACGTAGAACTCGCATCTTTTTGCATGGATCGGCTGCGGAAGGGCAGGGGATGCTCACCGAGGGGTTTTCCAGCACTCGGAGGCCCTGGAAATCGGTCGGCGGTGAGCTTTCAATGGCGATGATCTTCGGTGCACGTCGGGGTGGCCGTTGGGGTGCAAGACAAGTCGTTTCCTTCACCTGCAGGGCTCCCCAGCGGCGGTGGAACGTGATCAGCACGTTAGATCAGGGAATTTGAGCAAGGATCAAAAGATATGTATAAACTTCGGTTCTCACCGGAGAGAAGATCGGCTGATCGGGGGGGGGGGGGGGGGGGGTGGGGAAATAGGGCGATGGTCGGCATTTAAATAGGCGTGGGAGGGCGGTGGTCTGTTGAGATCGAGTCGGGGGCGTCCGGGACCGGAAATCAGGCTGGGGGCGCGGGTTTCCGGAGGTGGTTTGGATTCGGGTGCGAGGGAAGAGTCCGGGGTCGGGCGGGTGCGCGGGAGGTGAGGGATGACACGCGGGCCCCGCATGTCAGTGAGAGTAAGAGAGGGGCGCGGGTTTGGGCTGGCGCGGGGAGGTAGTGGGCCGGCTGGCGGGTTTCGGCCCACTGGCCGGTTGGGGTTTTTCTTTTTCTTTTCTGTTTTGATTTGAATTTGAATTCCAGTTTGAATTTAAATTTCTGCACCACATGCAATACGTCCAAAATTTTTTAAATTCCCCTCTTTAGCAGGTTTTGCGGTGTTACAGCTCTACCCCCCTTAAAAGAAATCTCGTCCTCGAGATTGGTGGTTCTAGGAAAACAATTCCGAAAACTGTGCCTTAAGCTCGTCTTCTCGCTCCCATGTGGCTTCCTCTTCCGAGTGATGCTTCCACTGCACCATGCACATCCGGATTATTTTATTTCTCGTGAGGCGTTCCATTGTCTCCAAAACCCTGACCGGTTGCTCGGCACAAGATAGATCCTCTCCTACGTCAACCTCATTCATGGGTAACATCTCTCCAGGCGTCCTTAGACATTTCTTGAGCTGTGACACATGGAATATATCGTGCACATCCGATAGGCGAGCCGGTAGTTCTAGTTGATATGTCACTTCGCCTTTCCTTTCCAGAATCTGAAAGGGTCCGATGTGTCGAGGTGATAACTTCCCTTTCACCTTGAACCGACGAAGTCCTCGGATAGGGGACACCTTGAGATGGACATAGTCCCCCACGTTGAAAACGATCTCTCTTCTCCGTACATTGGCATAGCTCTTTTGTCGGGTCTGTGCTATCCTCAAATTGTTGCGAATTTCCCTCACTTTTGCCTCGGCTTCTTGTAGTACCTCGGACCCAAACACTTTACTTTCCCCTGTTTGGTTCCAAAATAGTGGAGTTCTGCACTTCCTCTCATACAAAGCCTCAAATGGTGACATCTTCATACTAGCCTGATAGCTGTTGTTGTAGGAGAACTCTGCATACGGTAAGTTCTTATCCCACCTCCTATTGTTCTTGAGCACACACGCTCTTAGCATATCTTCAAGGATCTGATTGGTTCTTTCCGTCTGCCCGTCAGTCTGGGGGTGATAGGCAGAACTAAAATTCAGATGAGTTCCCATGGTTTCATGTAACTTCTGCCAGAACCTTGAGGTGAACTGTGTCCCTCGATCTGACACTATCTTCTTTGGCACTCAATGAAAACATACGATTCTTGACATGTACAATTCTGCCAATTTGGATCCGTTGTAGCTTTCTTTCACGAGGATGAAATGAGATACCTTTGTTAGTCTGTCGATGATGACCCATATCAAATCATATCCCGATTGGGTCCTAGGTAGTCCCACTATGAAATCCATACTGATTTCTTCCCATTTCCATTCAGGCACTTTGAGTGGTTGCAATAGTCCCGTGGATCGTTGATGTTCTAGTTTCACCAACTGACATGTGTCACATAGAGCAACATGTTCCGCGACATCTCGCTTCATGCCACACCACCAATATCTGCTCTTGAGATCATGATACATCTTCGTACTTCCAGGATGAATGGAATAGTCGGAATCATGAGCCTCCTTCAAAATCAATTCACGATTTTCCTTCACCTCAGGCACACAAGTTCTTTTCCCGTGTCACACCGTACCTTGTTCATCATCTCTGAACCCGGGGGCTTTATTATCCTTAATGAGTTCTCTGATTTCTTGTATCTTCTCATCATTCTTCTGACCATTGCATATGTATTGCTCTAATGTGGAGTCCACTTCCATGGCGACGGCCTCACCACTATTCACCAGACATAGATTGAGTTTTACAACCTCTTCCTTCAATTCTATAGGCACGTCCTTTAAGCTCAACCCATTGACCTGCACCTTCCGGCTTAAAGCATCTGCCACGACGTTCGCTTTCCCAGGATGATAGTTGATGCCCACATCAAAGTCGTTGATTAGCTCTAACCATCTCTTTGTCTGAGGTTGAGATCTGGCTGGGTGAAAACATACTTTAAGTTCTTATGATCCGTATATATCTCTGTCCTTTTCCCCATCAAGTAATGCCGCCGGATCATCAATGTGTGTACCACTACGGCTACCTCCAGGTCATGTGTAGGATAGTTCTTCTCGTGTTTTCGGAGCTGCTGGGACGCGTAGGCCACGACATGCCTCTCTTGCATGAGAACACATCCCAACCCGTTTCCAGAGGCATCGCAGTACACTGAAAAGTTCTTCTGCATATCTGGCATAACTAGCACTGGGGCTGTTGTCAATCTTTTCTTCAGTTCTTGAAAACTCATCTCGCACTGCGGTGTCCATGTGAATGTGATTCCCTTCTCTAACAATTTGGTGAGGGGACTCAAAATCTTGGAGAAACCCTCGATAAATCGTCGATAGTACCCAACCAATCCTATGATGCTTCAACCTTCCCCAACATTTTTAGGGGTCTTCCACTTCTGCACATCCTCAATCTTGGCGGGATCTACGGAGATTCCTCCCTCCGAGATTATATGTTTTAAGAAGGGAACTCTCTTCATCCAAAACTCACACTTTCTCAACTTGGCATATAGTTGGTGTTCTCTCAGCTTTTGCAACACCAACCTTAAATGTCCCTCATGTTCTTCTTCATCTTTGGAGAAGACGAGAATGTCATCAATGAAAACCACCACAAATTTGTCCAGATATTCCATGAATACCTTGTTCATGAGATACATGAAGTATGTCGGGGCATTAGTTAGCCCGAAAGGCATGACGGTGTATTCATACAGCCCGTACCGAGATACGAAAGCTGTCTTTGGAATGTCAGTTTGCCTTATCTTAAGTTGGTGGTATCGCAACGTGAGATCAATTTTTGAGAACACACAGGCTCCCTTCAACTGATCAAATAAGTCTTCAATGTGGGGTAATGGGTACTTGTTCTTGATGGTTACTTCATTTAATGCACAGTAGTGTACGTATAACCTTTGGGTCCCGTCCTTCTTGGGCACAAATATCACTGGAGCTCCCCATGGTGAGGAACTAGGATGAATATACCCCTTCTCCGTCAATTCCCTTATATGCTCCTTGATCTCTTCCAGCTGTTTGGAGTCCATCCGATAAGGCCTCTTGTATATTGGAGTTGTTTCAGGCACTAGCTCAATCGCGAATTCCACTTCACGATCGGGAGGCATATCTGGCAACTCCTCCGGAAAAACATCTGGATATTCCTTGATAATCCTTATCTCTCCCACTTCCACCTCAACTTTATTGAGTTTAATGTCCCTCCGGGGCTCTTGCACAGCTATGAACTTCACTTTCGTGCCACTAGTGTGAGTTAGTTCCACCGTTCTGGTCGAACAGTGGATGATACCTTTATGTTTGGTTAACCAATCCATACCCAGAACAATATCTATCCCTTGTGAATCTATCACTATGAAGTTTGCAGTAAATACTACCCCATTAATGTCTAGATTCACCTTGGGACACACTTGTCTTGTCCTTATTTCTCCCCCTAGAGAGTTCACTGCTAGCATATGGTTCATTTGTGTTGTTGCTAGATCATGCTTCTTAATAAACCCTTGAGCAATGAACGAGTGGGTAGCACCAGAATCAAACAACAAGGTTGCATTGTGTAAATTGGCAGGAAACTTACCAATTACCACGTCAGGTGCCTCTTGTGCTTCCTCCATGGTCACGTGGTTCACCCGTCCTCGCATCACATTCTGCTGTTGTGGCTGCATGGGCTTCTTCTTTGGGCACTTATGGGCATAGTGCCCCACATCACCACAGTTGAAGCATTGCACCCCAACCTTAGGTACCTGGCCTTTGTTGTCTTGGGGTTGGTTCGGTGGTCCTTGTACTGCTGGTCGAGGTTGATATGTGGAGCGAGGCTGCTGCACAAACTGACGTTGCGGCTGTGCTGTTGCTGACGGAGGCCTGAAATTTGGGTTGTACCCTCTGTGTGCTGAGTAGGGTACCACAGCATGGCTCGTCTGCCGTGCGGGTTGCTGCATCAGACGTGGGCGTGTGTTGCTACCTAAGGCTTGGTGTGACCATCCCGACATCCTCTTGTTTTCATTTTCCAAGGCCTTCAGCTTCCTCTCCACGATAAATGTTCTGTCTACCATCTTTTGGAAGCTTTCATACTCGTTGGAGGACATTGCACATTGCATTTCCGTAGTAAGTCCTTCCACAAAACAGTCCTGTTTTTGCTCATCAGTTTCGATGTCCCGTGGTGCATAACGGGATAGTTGGGTGAACTTAGTGAGGTATTCCCTCACAGTCATGTTTCCTTGCTGCAGTCCCAAGAACTCCTTTCTCTTGTTTTTAAGTTCACCCCTTGGTATGTAATGGTTGCGGAAACTGCGCTTTAACTCTTCCCAAGTGATGTTCTTGGGGTCATGATGGGCTGCCACGTAAGCGGTCCACCAATCAGCAGCAGGTCCATGCAATTGGTGAGAGGCAAACAGCACCCTCTCATACCCTTGACATTGTATGATCCTCATCTTGCTCTCAATGGTCTTTAGCCAGTCATCTGCCTCCAGGGGTTCAACAGCACTTGCAAACTTTGGAGGTTGAGTCCCCAGAAACTCGCTCAACCTTGGTTGGCGTGGTGCAGCTTGTGGAGCTGGAGCTTGGTGCAAGTTGGCCACCACTTGAGTTAAACTCTGGATGAGCTGATTCTTATTTTCAAGCATTTGGTGGCTGGGATCAGCTCCTTCACGGCGACCACCCCTGTCTTGTCCTCCAGAAAGATGAGGGTTGCCGGCCTCATCGTTGTTGTTGGCGGGGTTAGCACCACGACCCTTTCCTCTTCCAGCCATCTATCATGATCAACCAAATGTTAACTTAAAGTATTACTTATTAACTTCCCAAATTGCTTGTTTAAACTTAAACTTTTGAGGCCTTAATATATATATATTATCATTTTCTGGGGGTTTCATGTAGATTTTAGGGAATCACGTCTCACGCGAAAATAAATGCACTCTTAATTCATAGGGGTTCACACATCAAAGCAAAGCAACCTAAAGACGAGGTTGTGCACAAATGCCCATGGCTTCCACAACTCACGTCACACACCAAACATTAACACACAAATAACTAAGGTATTGACTCGACTACTCGATAACCTGCTGAAATAAGGGAAAGAACTCTAAACGACTCGTATCACTGAGCTGGCTCTTCGGGATCTTCCTCATTATTGCGGCTGCCCTCTGATTCCGCTTTGGGTGGGGAAGCTGCTGGTGGAGAAGTGCGGCGACGCCTGCTCGCCCGGCGGTCTGGGGAGTTAGGAGTCCACGTGTCATTCACGGTGACACACAGTTCATTCACATCTCCTTTTTCTCTCGCCCTCAAGATGGCACGAAGCAACGCCTCAGTCTCCTTCAGGGTGTCACGAACATCCTGAAGCTCCTGCTGGCACTCCTGCAGTCGAGTGCTGAGCATAGCAGCATCCTCCAAGCACAGGTCCATGTGCTCATGGGAAGTCCCCTGCTGCACTGGCGGGTAATTGTACTCTGCGGTGCCACTCTCACGCTGGAGGACATACATGTACTCAGTCCTGTCCAGGTGGCGATGGTTGATGTAACTCTGGCAGGTGATGGCCTCCCAGATGACATCCTTCTCAGCATCGACCTGTGTCGCCTGACAAGCTGGAGAGCGGTGGATCTTGAACAGCTGATTTTCATGGATAATCCTCATTTCTGAACTCCATTGTTCCCGCTTCTCACGGATGGTCCGGGTGGAGCTGTAGTGTATGAATAGCTTGCCCGTATTGCCGGCACCGTGGAGAATACGCCGAAGATGGCGCAACAAACCTCCTACTGCCAATCCGTAGGAGTGGTACGTCACCGGACGGTTCTCCTCTCTCAAGGCAAGGGCAACTACCGGAACTCTCCCTCCGGTGGACTTGCGGGCGGTGCGGATCATGCGAACCATCGAAAACATAAAGCATTTAAAATTAAGTTAGATTAGAGTTAAACAAAAATTGTATTTTGAATAAAAGTTGGGGTAAGATGAATAAAGTGACCCCATTAAATAACACCTTCAACCCACACCTTTGTAAAACAGTTTTTAAGAAAATAGGGCCCTTAAATACATCCATTTCTACCTAGGTCCACGTTCCTACGGGCAACCTTGGCTCTGATACCACTTCTGTCACACCCGGTTTTTCCGAAGAACAACCGAGTGAATATCACATGTATGCCAGGATCATTTTCTCATACATGTCACGACAAATAGTGAAGCATCATCATATTACAAGCCAGGTGTTCGAATATAAATAAGTATTACATAGCATACGTCTCGATGGACGATAATAAGTTCATAACATGTAAATAAAATATCAGCGGAATATAAGTCTTGAGGGCTCCGTCACAGGCGTTGCCCGGGGGACTCCGTGAACCTAGAATCCTTCCTCCGGACCAATGTCTTGGTCACTAAACACCACATCATTCTCTTGACCTAAGCAACAATATAAACCAATAGAAAAGCAAGTTTGAGTACCGTGGGTACTCAGCAAGTGTGGGAAAGTTATGTCATGAGCAAGGAGAGGTTGAACTCATGGTTAAAGCACTACGCAATTATTACCTATCACCTTAGCTTATTAAGCACCTACATTACTACACAGGTGAAATGGATCCCAATCCCTCAACCCATCATCATTTTCAAGTAAACATAGTCTCATTCCTAATGTTAAACTTCCCGCTTAACATCCTCAACTTCCTAACCCATCATCCTCTAATCATGAATAAGTCCAAGCCGCTCTTGACCGTGAGCACGGCTGTCATGAAAGTTTTGACTCTGCAGAGTTTGTACCACAGTACCCATATGTAGTGATTTCATCCCCCGTTGCCGGGTGGACTAAAAGAACCTCCATTATGCCAGTGGCCGCGAACCACATTCACACTTCCCAGGTGTGTAGCCAGGAGATCACTATGAAGCCTTTACAAAAAGGGATTCCTGACGAGAGTGGGCCCACTGAGGTTTCACCCCTAACAGCATACAAGAGGCTCCAACCCCGCTGCAGTGGCCCCCTCTTGAGCCTTGCGGTTCATATGCTAGTCCAGCTGACACCTATTCCCCGCACCATCCAAAACACCCATACTACACCGGGGATACACCTAATTAATTGGCCAAGCTGCCCCATCTCAGCATGTGGTTGACACGGTAAAGCCAGGTTACATGTTCCATGAACCGGTCCTTAGGATTCAGGCAAGTACTAAACACAAACCCGAGTCTCGTGCACCCAGCACCAACCAAATCATCCAACTTGCCTTGATCCCTACCTCTACATAACTCATAATGTCTCATTCAAGAGTAAGGTAAACAAGTTGATGATCTCATATCCCACTTATCCCATTCTAAGCATGGCTAAGCATAAGTAATATGAATGAATGACATAATAAAACAAATCCCAACCCATCTACAAAGAAACAAGATAATGCAACTCTAGGGAAACTTCCTAGCATGGGTTTCACATTTCAATTGACAATGCAAATAATTCTATCTACACATCCTAGCATAGGATCAAAGTGGTCAAGGACACTTGCCTTCTTCCAGCTGCTCTGAGAATGGAATGTCTTGGTCTTGGAAAGGGAGAACTTGCTCTGGGGTAGGTTCTACTCATGCCAATACACTAGCAAAAGAAAACAGCAATCCATAAGACATAGTTCACACTTTCACTTCATACACACCACACATACATACCTATGAAAGTGATTCACATTTCTAAGTGTTGTGGTTACTCTACATGTGTTGATTTTTGGCCTACATGCACTTTTAAACATATGTATATGATTTCTAACTTTTGTATTCAGATTTCTGTTTGCACACTATATATGAATTTCCAATTTGAACAAATTCTTTATATTTAACTAATACACTTCTTAGCTACCAAGTTTGCATGAAAGGTAATTTCCTACTCCAAATAGGTTTTCAGATCTTCTACCAAATCCTAAATTGAAGTTTTTGGATTTGGAGACTTCATTTATCATTTTCTAATTATGCATACCTATTTTCCTATATTTTCAGATTTATTTTCTATTCCTAAAACTGAGTTTTACTATTAAATAGTAGGACATATAATCTAAACAGAATAGGTTCTGATCTAAAATATTAAATAAGATATTTTTGTAACTTCTCCTCTGAAGTGAACTAATTTAAATTTATTTTATCAGTTTTCAGAATTATTTCCGAGCCTAAAAATGTGTTTCTAGAACTAATAAATATGAACAACACTTAGGCAGATTTCATTTCAGCCTAAATCTATTTTTAACTCATTCTAAAGTTTTCCAAGTGCTAGGAGAGTTTAAATTTGAGTTTGCACATGTGTTTGCCTCACCTTTTAAATTTAAATCCTAATCACATATTCAAATTTCTGAATTTAATATCATATAGGGTCAAAAAGGTAAATGCACCATACTGCAGGGTCTAATTTATTATTTCATAAATTTCCAGGGGTCTAACTACACATAAGAGAGGGGTTTTCCTAATTTTTATTAAGTCCAGGGGCTAAAACTGATTTTAAATGAATTTACACGAATTTCTGAAGTTCTAGGGGCTATATCAGAAGTTTCGGGGCTAGCTCATGTTTTCCGAGATCCCCAGGGGGTAGCGCGTAAGAATCCAAGCCTTTATAACGAGGGGCTGACGTGGACCGTCCGATTTAAAATAGACGGCTCAGATTAGATCGCTGAACCGGTACACATGGGTTTTATGTCTACCGTGCGATTTAAAATAGACGGCCCTCAAGGGGCCACGTCGCCCTGGCCGGAACCAGCCCGCGCGCGCGGCGGCGCGCGGCCGCGGGGGTGGTGATCTCGCCGGCGCCGCCTCGGCTTTTGCCGCTACACGTTAGAACTTGCATCTTTTTGCATGGATCGGCTGCGGAAGGGTAGGGGATGCTCACTGAGGGGTTTTCCAGCACTCGGAGGCCCTGGAAGTCAGTCGGCGGCGAGCTTCAACGGCGATGATCTTCGGTGCACGTCGGGGTGGCCGTTGGGGCGCAAGACAAGTCGCTTCCTTCACATGCAGGGCTCCCCGGCGGCGGTGGAACGTGATCAGCACGTTAGATCAGGGAATTTGAGCAAGGATCGAAAGAAATCGGCGGTAGAAACTTCGGTTCTCACCGGAGAGAAGATCGGCCGATGGGGGGGGGGAAACAGGGCGATGGTCGGTGTTTAAATAGGCGTGGGAGGGCGGCGGTCTGTTGAGATCGAGTCGGTGGCGTCCGGGACAGGAAATCGGGCTGGGGGCGCGGGTTTCCGGAGGTTGTTTTGATTCGGGTGCGAGGGAAGGGTCCGGGGTCGGGCGGGTGCGCGGGAGGTGAGGGATGACACGCGGGCTCGCGTGTCAGTGAGAGGAAGAGAGGGGCGTGGGTTTGGGCTGGCGCGGGGAGGTAGTGGGCCGGCTGGCGGGTTTCGGCCCACCGGCCGGTTGGGGTTTTTCTTTTTCTTTTTCCTTTTCTTTTCTGTTTTGATTTGAATTTGAATTCCAGTTTGAATTTAAATTTCTGCACCACATGCAATATGTCCAAAATTTTTTAAATTCCCCTCTTTAGCAGGTTTTGGGGTGTTACAATCGCTCACCGCTGCTCGCTCGGGATTGATCAGAGAATCAGTGATCACAGCCTCTCCACTCCCTCTAAGATGCAAAACGGTACTAGAGATTCTCTTTTTCCTTCCCCGTCGCAGAAATTTAGCCGGATTCTGATGATCTTGCTCATACCGAAAGTTTTTCCCGGCGACCTAAGCCCGCCACACCTCGGGCTCCCGTGGACAGGCCAAATGGGAGAGTGTCACGCCCAAGCTAAGGCGCCCTCAGACGTGTTAGAGTCTGGAGCTGCTCACCCCTGAACCACAGCCCGAGTGTTTGATCACCGGCGACGAATTTCAGTTTCCCCTTTCACTCGGTGCAGACCAACCTTCGGGTGCAGATCCGCCAAATTCTCACTCTATAGTTGTGTAGAGAGTCTCAAACCGTTCCTATACGAGCTAGACTTGGTAGCGACCAACTTTCCTTTGCAGCCGTGGCAAGAAAACCTTGGTAGACCGGTCAGTTCTAGCTTTTCTACCGGCGCTAATGGCGGAAGGCGTCGGGCGCATGGTGAGAGCTTACCTAGAGCCTATTCCGATCCACCTCGAGGCCATGCAGAGCTTTCCTAGGGTCCACTGATGCTCTCCGGCCTTTTGTTCGATCGTTTGGGGTGCTAGGAAGTCCGGCCGACACGGCCGAAGTTCTTCCAAAGCCGCCGCTCGTCGCCGGCCGTGTTCCGGCGAGTGTCACAGCGAGCTGAGCCCAGCATCGTGTTCCCCGTGTGGAATTAGGTAGAGGCGGCCAAGATCATGGAGTTTGGCACACGGCAGAGGCCACCGGCAAGGGTTCGCCGCGGCCGAGCGCGGGAGGCTAGAGGTAGACGAAGCCCCCGGTCCCACATGTCAGCGGCCGATATTTTAAAACCGGGATTTGCTGTGGCACCGGATCGGGTGCGGCTGCATGCGAAACATTTCGTAGCCCCGTGTGTCGACCGCTGAGAAGTTGACACGTAGCCCCGATCCCACGCGCAGCAATTTAAATATTTCCCAGATTTTCATATTTAGTTCAAAACTTCAAACCCACATAACTTTGGCTAGAAAACTCCAAATCGAGTGAACCAAATTTTTTTGGATTCAGATCTCTGAGTACTTTCCAGCAAATAAAGTTGCACTTCATGAAAATCCTTAGTTCTTCAGAATTAATTCTTTAAATATAAACTGTTTAAAATTTTAACTGGAGAACCCTTTGGACGAAAATTCTGAAATTTTGCTGGGATGTTCACCATAATATCCCAGAGATACCATAAAAATTTCAGATCCATTTGAGCTCATTTGATCTACCTAATGGTGTGATTAATAAAACTGTTCCAGAGAAAATTGAAAATGTCCAGAAACATTTTCAGAATCTCTCTGAAATTGTTTAGCTCATATGTTTAGGTAGGAACCTTCAAACTAAGTGAGACCAACTCTATTAGAACCCTCTGAAAATCTAGTTTTCATAAAGTCATGGCTTGCTCCATGAAAATCCTTAGAACACCCTAGGAGCTCCATTTAAGGTCAAGTACATAATTATTTGTGGAGAGCTCAAATGAGCTTTGCTGCAAATGGAACTAGGCCAAATCTCTGTTTAGGTTGTATCCAAACCACAGTAAAAATTTCAGAGTCATTGGGTCTGTCTAGTAAGACTTATAGTCCTTACAAGTTTAACTTCAATTCAAATGCATCTATATTGACACATGTTTATATTTATCATATGTAGTCGCTAAGGTTGAGGAAGAACCCGAAGTCTTAGACTTCTTCACTCTGGAAGAACAGCTAGCCTACGACCAAGAGCAGCAAGGCAAGCTCCGGTTTGCATTAATCTGTTATACAATTTTTTTCTGTTTTGAGAACTTACTTTGAGCACCCACTTAATTCTTGCATTAGAGTCTTGTTTGATATCCTAATTTCATAGCCAAGAAAACCATGGATTGGGATTAGGTCTGAAAACCTCGTTAGCTACTGCAATGCTAAGGTAGTGTAGGATTCGGTGCAAGTCGAGTAGTTGGAACTGCTCACGAGAATAGGCTAGAGGCACATTGCTCGGGTAAAGATGGCAAATGAAACACATGGTAATAAAAATGAAACCGAGCGGAGAGTTAGGGCAGCAGGACTTTGGGGCCTGGGTGCCATAGCTCCGCTTGTGACGATTAAGGATCGAGCCGTGTGCGGGCCTGTTGAACAAGCTAGAACAGTACCGAAGACCTACCGGATATATGGGAACCGGGAAACCGATGTAACTCGATTAGCTGGGTATTGTGGCATTGCCTGTCGTTCAGACGGTAGGTTGAGAGCTTGAGATGCAAATCAGCTGGTGGCACTGCAGATGCGCGCGCAGAGACCTCTTGCTCGGGACGATAGGACCAGTTCAATATTTGGCTGATGGGTGAAATGTGGTTGCGTACGACGTCCGTGATGGTTGCTGTAGGCAACATCGAGTACGGGCGTACATGACGGGTTATTCGGGTAACCCTGCAGGTGTAAATCGATTATAATCACCGTCCCTCAGGGTCAGTGAGTACCACTTGTTCACTGTGCCGTGACGTAGAAAGAACAGGCTAGATACATGTTAAAAGTTTGCTGATTTGAAAGTTATACATTGCTTGTTAATGTCTTGCTGTTGTTTAGAGCTAATTAAAGTTCTTTTCAACTTTGGGCAAAGTACATAAGAGAAATGCATTTCTTGTTTGATTGCGGCTGTCTCATGTGCCTTCGCGTAAGGTTCTCCACAACCTGCTGCTAAACATGAAAGTAAGGTTCAAATAATTAGGCGAGTCCTTTGCAAATTATTTACCTCATGTACCCTAAATCCTTCATGTAGAAGTTTCATGTATAGGAGAGACGGGTCAGTCTTGCTGAGCCATCGTGCTCACTGCTTGTGTTCGAAGCTTTTGCAGGGGTTTATGAGGAAGGGACTCCCAAGGATGAGACGGAACCGCAAGAGGGAAATCCCGTCGAATGGCAGTCGTGCACGCCGCCATGTTAGTGTGCGTGTGTGCTAGCGGGGACATGTTCACGGGCTGAATGTGAACTCGATGTGTAGTCTACGCCCGTGAGTGTAGACGGAACATATTTTGTTGTACAAATGTTCATAAACCTGTTTATATTATAAAACTTTGCTTCCGCTTTGTATCTTTGATGTGTGTTATCCGGTACTGTGCAACGCAGCACCCCTCAGCATGATCCTGGCTCGACGAGGCCGTGGGGCCGCATCAGCGTGGTATCAGAGCTCGCTTGAGGTTTAACGCACTGAAAATGTCATCTTTTTTCAAAAATTCGGTGAGGAACGAGTTAGTAGCCCATATAAGAATGTTATTAGTGTATAGAAAGTGGCATACTAACCTATTTGATTATGTCGGAAAATCGTGCATCTCGGGACGCTTTATGTCTTGGGGGTGCATGTAAGCGCTGTCCACCAGTGCGCACAAGCTGAAGGATGGAGCCACACGGGTGGCAGGTAACCCGACCCGATTTTATATCCTCTACGACTCTTCATGTCGTTTGGGGTATTCGAGCAACATCTGTCACTGGCGTGCTTTGGGCAGTTTGGGAGACCCCGTCACGTGGTCAGTAACGTGAACCAATAGCTCAAGGCGTGTTTTGCTTGAGAACATCCGGGCGAGTGATGACAGCCTGGTGTATGAACTGTATGAATACCGGGCTCGGTGTGCAGCCAAGTCTGACGATTGTATGAGTTATCTGTAGTTAGTCTAACCATGAAACGGTATACGTGTAGTATCCGTGTGCGAGAGACGTTTAGTGCCTCTGAACTAACGAAGCCGGCTAAGTCCGGTATAGGTTTTTCTTTGTGAGGACGTAGTACCGACATGATCTGATGACGCATCGACGTCACACCCCACTAAATGAGAAACTTCATTGTAAAACTGAAAAGTTTCAATCTAGAGCACTAAAATTTTGATGTAGCTCTTTCCCTTAACAAGGACATTCAAAGTTAACAAGTTTCCAACTTATAGGATAATAAGGACAGAGTTCCCCGTTTTCAGCTGAATTAAGGCTAAAGTTAATCAGAGGTTAGAGGTTGAGTTCTTTCGAGGTTGGGGTCATATGATACATTTATGGAAAGCTTTGGAAGAGATTTACAACTTTTCTGTTGATGTCCAGAGGTGTTTCATCCCCTAACCAAACGAAAAAATGCAGTAGAATTGAAACTGTCCAGAAAACAGGGCAGAGCAAACACTCTCTGTAACTCTCTGTAAATGGAGCATAACTTCCTGCATAAAAATCCATAAATATAAAATAAGGTAGTTCTGGAAATATTATGAGATGTGTTACAACTTTGTAACAGAAAGTTTTGTCAGATTTGGCGTAGAATTAACTGGAATTATTGGATCAAATCAGTACCTCAAGCAGGGAGGTGCTGTCCAATTTTCTCCAGAAATTCTGTCAACTTTGACATACCATAACTTTTGAACCAGAACAGATCTTAGGCCAAGCAAATACTTTCAGGAAATATTTTGAAGTTAACTTTAACTTTGATGTTGAGCTCCAGAATTAGTTTTGCTTTAGCATGCTCTAAATCAGGTTGAAATTGAAACTGGTCAGGGCTGTCATAGTGGACAGCAGATAAGTAGTAAAATTTGTTTAAGTTTGAACTATGTTTCCAAGTTTTATGAGCTCAATGAAATGTTTTATGTTATAACTAAATGGTTTACTGTTCAAATAAATATTTGACATTTCTCAAATATGTTTCTACAGATGACAGCAGATAAACAATTGGAGAACGGGTGGGTGGTGTCCCACTGTTCTCACCGCAGCGGTTATCCGGAAGTGTTGAGGCAAATGCTTCAATATTTTGGGTACAGTGAGATGCTGCAGTACCTCGCCAAGGAAGAAGGCAAGGAGGGAAACAAGACGTGGATGATCCATGTCGAAGTTCCTGCAGGACCAGCGCCACCCGGTTGGGTGCCATTCACCGTCACGGTGAAGGGCAGACAGCCGGGGGAAATGTGGCAAGTGGTAGCCCGCGACACCATGTCGCGTTTCTGCCAACTACACGTGAGAGCTATGGAGGGCACTCCATACGCGCTCGTTCCGGTGGAGGGACGAGCTAATTATTTGTGGGGACAAAGGTACATGGAGGCCACAGATCCGGGATGCCCAAGGTACAACCCCGCGGAGGCAAACCTCAGCCTCCAATTGAGGGCGGGAAAGGCCGTGATGGATAGCCAAGCTGTTCATACGGAATGTCTCGCCGTGAAGCTCAAGGAGAGCGACAGCCGTGGAGATTATTTCAAGAGTGCTCACAGCGCACTCCGCAATGTTCTCCTTCCGATGATCAAGCGACTGAACGAACAACATAGTCAGTTGCATCGTCTGAAGAAGGCGAAGAGGAAAAGCCGTGTTGACATCACGGCTTTGCAACAACAGGTGCAGGCCCTGACCCAGCAGAACGAGGTCCTCACTCAAGAGCGGGATGACGCTATTGAGGAGGGGCATAGCTGGGAAGAGGACTACAACCAGGCCATGGACGAGGTGCACGCGTTGCAGGACCTCGTACCTCCGGTAATGGGCACACCAATGGTGGGTGCCGTACCTGTGGTTTTGAGTCTTCCAGCAATGGGAGAACCTGAACCAGAACAGGAGGTCATGGACGAGGAGCCACCAGTGGAGGTAGCGGAGAAGAACGACCCATAGGAGGTCGAGTTCTACTCCGAGTAGTGGGATACCGTTGCCAAGTAGGGCAGCAAGGGTGGTGTAAGAGAAAAACTTTTGTAATCGGTGACATGTCATGTAAACAGCAGTGTATGTACAGGTAGTGATGACATGAGCACGACTTCTCGGAGATCTAAGAATAATGTATCTTGTATAAAGTGTATGCTTTATCAATATATGTGAATGTTGTGCAAATTATTCACATGTCACTTCAATACCTTCTGTTTCATATGGAATTTTAAGTATGGCATGTGCTGATCGCTGCTGTTTTGAATTTCGGAATGACTCGCACTCGTGCCAACCAGGACGTTGGGGGTTCCAGTCAGGGGGGAGAAACCTCCCAACAGCCTCCCAAGGATTCCTCAGGACCGCAACAGCAGCAACAGCAACAGCAACAACCGCCACCGCCGCCGCCAATGGTTACTTTGGCTGACATCGTGGCAGCGATGGCGGGCTCACATCAGCAGCACACGGAGTTGCTGCAAATCCTCATTGTAAATACGTCTCGACCAGAGAGGCGTCAAGATCACGAGGAGCGCCAACAAAGCTCCTACTCCAACTTTCTGGCTACTCATCCCCCGGTATTCTCAAGGGCGGATGAACCCCTCGATGCGGACAACTGGCTCCGCACGATGGAGATGAAGTTCGGGCTGCTCCAGGTGAGTGAGCAGCGCAAGACTCAGTTCGCGGTCCAACAGCTTCAAGGATCCGCAAGCGCTTGGTGGGCGAACTACTGTGCTTCGCAACCCACCGAGCGAGTTATGACCTAGGCGGAGTTCCGGACGGCCTTCAGGGCCTATCATATACCGCCGGGTCTCATGAAGAGGAAGACGCAGGAGTTCTTATGCCTGCAGCAAGGAAGCCGGAACGCGCTGGAATACTCCGAGGCATTCAATGATCTTGCGCTATACGCCTCGTATCACGCCGATACCGACGAGAAGCGGCGGGATCATTTTTACCAGGGGCTTAACCCACTCCTGAAGGACAAGCTGGCGATGTTCAATCGCGGCAGACTCAATGACATTATTGATGCTGCAATTGTTCAGGAGGACTCTGGCAAGGAGTTAGCGGCGGCAGAGAGGAAGCAAAATACGCGCCGCGAAGCAGCGGAGAAGGAAGTGGTCCTTCTCAAAAATACCGGATGGTGAATCGCCCACCATCGGGTCCACACTGGCAGCCACCACAAAGGCCGATGCCATTCCGCAGCCGGCCATATTGTCCACCGGCATTCAGGCCGGCACTACCAGTACCACCTCCTCAACAACAACAGCAGCAGCGGGCAATGCTGCGTGCATATGTACCTCAGCTGTGCTTGTCGGGCTTTCGTCCCAAAAGCACCGGACAAGCAGCAGCCACATGCTACAAGTGTGGTCGCCCAGGACACTTCGCCAACAATTGTCCTGAGAGGCAGGGCGGCGGATTTGCACCAAAGCTTCCGGGGAGGAATCAGCCCCGGAACCCTACTAATGCGCGGCGGGCAAACCTTAGGGCCAGCACCGTCCATCAACTTGCCATAGAGGACATGCCGGAGGGAGAGAACATCCTTGCAGGTATGTTCCAACTCCACCAGCATCCCGCCATAGTATTATTTGATTCAGGTGCCACGCACAATTTTACTAGCCAAGCTTTCAGTGCTAAACACAGCTTGCAAATACTACCCACCGATAGTCCATATTTGATTTGTTCACAGGGTGGGATAATTTCAGCAAGAATGATGGTTTCCAAAGTACCATTATGCTTAGCGGGTAGAGTATACCCTACGTCTCTCATAATTTTAGAGGGACAGAAGGTCGATGTCATCTTAGGGATGTCGTGATTAACCTGCCATGGTGCTGTTTTAGGCACTGTCCTTCATGTCGTGCATCTACACCCAGAAATGCATGAGTCACACTCTTTATTTCTGGACAGTTCAGAAATAAAACTTCCAAGTGTATATCAATCCACAACCATCAGATTGCAAGACATTCCAGTAGTCCGTGAGTTCCCTGACGTGTTCCCAGATGATTTACCCGGGATGCCGCCCGACAGAGAGGTGGAGTTCAAGATTGAACTTGCATCTGGGACCCTGCCAATATCCCGAAGGCCGTACAAGATGGCGCCCAAGGAATTGGCTGAACTGAAGACACAGCTAACGGACCTGCTGGAAAAGGGTTTCATTAGGCCGAGCTCCTCGCCATGGGGCTGTTCGGTGTTATTCGTGAAGAAGAAAGATGAGACGTTGCGGCTTTGCGTGGACTATCGTCCATTGAAAACCATAACCATCAAGAACAAGTACCCATTGCCACGGATCAACATGTTGTTTGATCAGTTGGTCAAAGCAAAGATATTTTCCAAGATGGACTTAAGATACGGGTACCACCAGATTAAAATACGGGCTGAGGATATTCCGAAGATGGCTTTCACGACGAGGTACGGACTGTATTAGTACCTGGTCATGTCCTTCGGCCTCACCAATGCTCCAGATCATTTCATGTACTTGATGAACTCGATATTCATGCCAGAGCTGGACAAGTTTGTCGTGGTCTTCATCGAACATATTGGTATATTCCAAGTTAGAGGAAGAAAACAGGAAGCATTTGCGTACAGTCTTGCAACGGCTGCAGGATCACAAGCTATACGCGAAATTCAGCAAGTGCGAATTTTGGATATCGCAAGTGCCTTTTCTCTGGAATATTATCTCAGCGGAGGGCATCGCTGTAGATCCGAGTAAAATCACACAGGTGCTGAATTGGAAGTCCCTGAGAACTGTTCACGAGGTATGGAGTTTCCTCGGAATCATGGGATATTATCGGAGGTTCATTCTGAACTTCTCGTAGATTGCCAAGCCTATGACAGGGCTGCTAAATAATGCTACCAAATATGTTTGGAGTTTAACATGTGAAGTGGCGTTCAAGCCATTAGTGAAACACCTAACATCAGCACCGGTTTTGGCGCAGCCAGACACAACAAAACCGTTCGATGTGTACTGCGATGCATCCGGCATTGGGCTCGGGTGTGTGCTGATGCAAGACCGAAGAGTGGTCACGTATGGATCACGGCAGCTCAGAAACCATGAGAAGAATTATCCAACGCATGACTTGGAGCTCACTGCCGTGGTGCTTGCACTTAAAATGTGGAGGCACTAACTACTCGGTAACCTCGTACATTTATATACCGACCACAAGAGCCTCAAGTACATATTCACTCAGAAAGAGCTGAACATGAGGCAACGAAGATGGTTAGAGTCAATAAAAGATTACGAGATAGAGATCCATTATCACCCCGGCAAGGCAAACGTAGTGGCGGATGCGCTGAGTCACAAGTCACACGTCCACAATCTGACCCTCACACCGTTGGAAGAGAGCGAGCCACCATTGCATGTGATTCCACATGGAGCTCTCTACAACTTAGCGTTGATCCCCACCATCCATGAAGAGATAGCGGCATCTCAGAAACATGACAAGGGCATGTCGCATTTGCGGAGACGTATAGACAGTGTGGAGCTGAAATGTTTCCGGAAAGATCGAGACGGCGTCCTATGGTTCAAGGACCGGATCGTCGTACCCCGTAACCCGGAGTTACGGAAAAAATCTTTGATGAGGCTCACTTGTCAAAGTTTTCAATTCATACCGGCAGCAACAAAATTTTTCAAGAACTCATAAGCAAGTTTTGGTGGACACGGATGAAGCGGGAGATTGCAAAGTATGTGTCCGAGTGTGATATATGTCGAAGGGTAAAGGCAGATCACATGAGGAAACCTGGACTGCTACAACCACTGGGCGTTCCTGCATGGAAGTGGGAGGATGTGAGCATGGACTTCATCGTCGGTTTACCCACCACTTTTCAGAAGCATGATTCTGTGTGGGTTATTGTGACGCCCGGTCCCGTAAAACACGGAACCCAGCTAATGCATATGTGTGCCCAGGATGTTCATCACACATACACATGTAATCCACAGACTGAATTCAGAATATAACCACGAATAATAGGGTTTAAGTACTTTATTACATCAATCTATAACTTATTCTTGCAGCGGAAGTCTCTAACTTATTCTAGCAGCGAAAGTCTCTAAATGATAGCGGAAGCAACTAAAACAGCAGCGGCTCTATCTCCAACACCACAGGCAAGTTGACGGTAGTTTGCACGCCTAGTACTCCACATGACCTTCGAAGTACACTTCTCCTGTTGCTGATGTTTGTATAATAATGCAAGGGTGAGTACATGTCGTACTCTGCAAGTGCGGGAAAAGTATGACATGTAGCTTACAACAAGGTAGGAATAAAAAGGTTCATTGCAGAAAGCAAATTTTGTTTTCACAACCATGATGAAAAACAGCAACTATTTCTAAGTGAATTTAATCCCATCATAACCATGTTATAACAGTAACATACCTTCATCATAATTCACCACTTATCATGTCTCAACCAGCCATTTATCTTTCTCAACTTCATCTGATGCTCATAATATCCATAACCATCTCATATTCTCATAACCGTAAACAAAACTCATTCTCATTTTCATATGACCAAAGCCAAACTTAATGTCATGACTCAAACAGTTCCAAAACCAATCTCAACGACCATACTATAACCATACCAAACATCCATCCCAAACCATCCATCCCATGTTTCCCTCTAATCATGTGAGTTGGCCAGGCGCTTGTAACCGTAAGCACGGCTATCATGATAGTTTTACACTCTGCAGAGGTGGCACCACTTTACCCACAAGTTCGTGATTTTGTCACCCGTCGGTGACTGCAGAACCTCCATTATACCAGTACACAACCGTCAGTGTATGGCCAAGAGATCACAAAATAGCCTTTACAAAGGGGCTACTAGATGTATGGACTCACTAAGGTTTCACCAGCAGGCTCGAATCACCATTCTCCAACCTACGGGCCCCCTCTTGTGCCATGCAGTTCCCAGGGCAGTCCTCTCTCGACTCCCATTCCCCTTGCCTTCCATGGTCCATAACAATCTAGCAACATCCTTAATTAGTCAGCTAAGCCGCACCTATATTTGGCCTTGTGGTGGCACTGTTTTCCCGGCATGTGCTGGTATGAACCGGTCCTTAGATCTACGGCAAGTAAACCACCATCTCATTCTAACACATCCATGAACCAAGCTTGCCTAGATCTCCCCCAATTCTATGCTCATTATCATCATCAAGTTCTCATTATCATTATTCATATGAGTGCAGTACTTAGACTTGTTCTACTTCACTTCCCGTGTCCCGTAAGCTAAGCGACGCAAAAAGAAAAAATGACCCTGATCCACCCTCCTCGAGCTCCACCGTGACATTCTTTCTTCCTCGGTTCAACCCGAGCCGCCGTCACGGGAACGACTCGTCCAGCCACCACAGCCCACCTTTCTCCGAGCTGTGAATAGCAAATAGGTTTGCCCTCGATCTCTCTTTCATTACCGCAAGCCCCGGCGGCGTGACATAAGCCACCGACGCCGGAATTTCACGATTTTGCGATGGTGTACAAAAGAGACAGCCGGACCGTTTCGCAAAATTCGTGATACACACCGCACCACTCATCACCTGACGTAGGAAACCACTTCTAGACGTCTGTGCGAGTTCATGTTGATCTTCCCTAGGGTGCACTGATGCTCTGCAGTCTTTTGCTCGATCGTTTGGGGTGCTAGGAAGCCTGGCAGACATGGCCGAAGTTCTTCCGAAGCCGCCACTCGTCGGCGGCCATGTTCCGGTGGTTGTCATGTCAAGCTAAGTCCAGCACCATGTTCCCCGTGGGGATTAGGCAGAGGCAGCGAAAATCATGGAGCTTGGCACACGGAAAAGCCCCTCCGGCGAGCACTCCGGCGAGGGGAGCGGCGGCCGAGCGTGGAGGTCGGAAGGTGGACGAAGCTACCGGTCCCACGTGTCAGCGGCCGGTAATTTAAACCGGGGATCAGCTGTGGCACCAGATTTTCTGTGGCTGCGCGCGAAGCACTCCGTAGCCCCGTCTGTCGGCCGCTGATGAGTTGACACGCAGCCTGGTCCCACGCGCAGCGATTTAAACTTTTGCCCGATTTTCAGATTTAGTTCAAACTTGAAACCCACATAACTTTGGCTAGGAAACTCCAAATCGAGTGAACAAAATTTTGTTGGATTCAGCTCACTGAGAACTTTCCAAAACATCAAGTTCAAATTTATGAAAATCCTTATTTCTCCAGAATTAATTTTTCAAAATTTAAACTCTTTAGAATTTTTACTGGAGCTGCCTTTGGAGGAAAATTCTGAAATTTGGCCACGATGTTTAAAACAATATACTTGAGCTACCATAAATATTTCATATCCATTTGAGCTCATTTGACCCACCTAATGGTGTGATTAATAAAACTGTTCCAGAGAAAATGGAAAATGGCCAGAAACATTTTTTTAGAAATTCTCTGAACTTGTTTAGATCATATCTCTGACTAGGAACCTTCAAATTAAGTGAAACAAACTCCATTAGAACCCTCTGAAAATCTAGTTTTCAGAAAGTCATGGCTTGCTCCATGAAAATCACTAGAACACCCTAAGGGCTCCAATTAAGGCCAAGTACACAATTATTTGTGGAGGGCTCAAATGAGCTGTGCTGCAAGTGAAACGTGGTCAATTCTCTGTTTAGGTTGTATCCAAACCACAGAAAAAGTTTCAGAGTCATTGGGCCTATCTAGAAGTACTTATGGTCTTATCAAATTCAATATCAAATTCGAATGCATTCAAATTGATACATATATGTATTATCTCATGTAGTCGCTAAGGTTAAGGAGGAACCCGAGGTCTTAGACTTCATCACTATAGAGGAGCATATAGCCTACGACCAACCACAGCAAGGCAAGCTCCGGTTTGCATTAGCCTTTTTATAAATTTTACTGTTTTGAGAACTTACTTTGAGCACGCACTTAAATTTTGCATTAGAGTCTTGTTTGAAAACCCAAATGCATAGCCAAGAAAACCCTGGGTTAGGTTTGTAAACCTCGATTAGCTACTGCAATGCTAAGATGGTGTAGGATTCGGTACAAGTCGAGTAGTTGGAACTGCTCGCGAGAATAGGCTAGAGGCACACTACTCGGGTAAACATAGCAAATGGAACACATGGCAAGAAAAATGAGACCGAGCGGAGAGTAAGGGCAGCAGGACGTTGGGGCCTGGGTTCCATAGCTCCACTTGTGTCGACTGAGGACCGAGCCGTGTGCGGGCGTGTTGAACAAGATAGAACAGTACCAAAGACCTACCGAATATATGGGAACCAGGAAACCGATGTAATTCGGGTAGCTGGGTGTTGAGGCATTGCTTGTCGTCCAGAGGGTAGGTTGAGATCTTGAGGTGTAAATCCGCTGGCGGCACTATGGACGAGCACACAGAGAACTCTTGCTCAGGACGATAGGACCGGTTCAACATTTGGCTGATGGATGAAAGGTGGTCGCGTACGACGTCCGTGATGGTTGCTGTAGGCAATATCGAGTACGGGCGCACGTGACGGGTTATTCGGGTAACCATGCAGGTGTAAATCAATTATAATCGCTGTCCCTTGTGGTCAGTGAGTACCACTTGTTCACTGTACCGTGACGTAGAAAGAACAGGCTAGAGTCATGTAAAAGTTGCTGATTGAAAGCTATACCTTGATTGTAAATGACGTTCTGTAGTTTATAGCGAATTAAAGTTCTTTTTAACCTTGGGCAAAGTACATGAGAGAATTGTGTTTCTTGTTTGATTGCGGCTCTCTCATGTGCCTTAGCATGAGGTTCTCCACAACTGCTGCTAAAACTTGAAAGTAAGGTTCAAATAATTAGGAGTGTCCCTTGAAACTTATTTACCTCATGTACCCTGAATCCCTCATGTAGAAGTTTCATGTATAGGAGAGACGGGTCAGACTTGCTGAGCCTTCATGCTCACTGCTTGTGTTTGAAGCTTTTGTAGGGTGTTATGAGGAAGAGACTCCAGAGGAGGAGACAGAACCCCAAGAGGGAAACCCCGTCGAGTGGTAGTCGTGCACGCCGCCGTGTTAGTGTGCGTGTGTGCTAGCGGGGACACGTTCACGGGCTGAACGTGAACTCGATGCATAGTCTACGCCCGTGAATGTAGACTGAACATATTTTGTTTTAAAAATGTTCATAAACTCGTTTATGTAATAAAACTTTGCTTCCGCTTTGTACCATTTTATGTATGTTATCCGGTGCTTTGGGACGCAGCACCCCTCAGCGTGATCCTGGCTCGACGAAGCCGTGGGGCCCTTGCATTCTGGGTCTTGGTCGCCTTACAGTATTTACTGGAATGGACACCATAGCCCACTACCTCTTCTTGTTAAGCGCAGTGGCCAGTCGTCTTGACGCGATGCGGGAGACGGTTGGTGAGGTGCTTGGGGTGGAAGGCAGCAGGAAGTTAGTGGAGGCGATCGCCGACAAGTGTGGGATTCTTCCACCATCGGAGGACTAGACGATCGTCTATTGTTTTCTTTTGTTGTTTGTAAAAATTTAATTTTTAATGAATATTTGTTTGATGATAAATGTTTGTTATCGATTATCGAATTGTTTGTTGTCTTTTTGTTTGATGCTAAATGTGGTTGATGTATACCAGGCCACGACGTTTGGTGGCTTCAAACTGAATTTTCAAAGGCGCCTTTCCCTCGGTATTAATGGCCAATATTTCAGGCGGCTCCTACTCCCGGTCACTTCAGCCGCCTGTATTAATGGCCAATATTGCAGGCAGCTCCTAATCCACGGTCCGCCTATAAAAATTTATATATTACAGAGGCGGTTTGCCGTTGCGAGCCGTCTATGATGTTTATTCATCACAGGCGGCTATTAATTCATTTGACATCATGCATTTTTTATAGATCGTCTAGGTCTGAAAAACGAGGCGCTTGTGATAATGGTTTTTGTAGTAGTGAATTATGAATGTTTATTTGGTCATGGACAATGTACTTTGATGCATTGTAATAAAAATGTTGGCCTCACTTTTAGATGGGGAAAATTATACATGTTATCGCTTCATGATTCTGTTATGCATGTGAATGATGTTTGTGATCTGGATGACGTTAATACGAAATGTGGCGTTGAAAAGAAATGGAAAGGCGTTAGTACCTCGTAGAAATTATGGCACCGTCGCCTTTGCCACATTTCGAGGGGGAGAATCGAACGGTTAATTAAAAATGATACGCTTCTTCCATTAGACTTTTCAGACGCCGATAAATGCATTGACTGCATTAAAGAAAAATACGTAAAAACGATTAAGAAAGGAGCGATAAAAGGCTCAAAGCTCTTAGAACTTATTCATACTGACGTATGCAGGCCATTTAATGTTAAATCCGTAGATGGTTTTGATTCGTTCATAACATTCACGGATGATTTTTCCCGCAATGGATATATTTATCCCATACGTGATCGATCGGAAGCTTTTGACAAATTTAAAGTATTTAAAGCCGAAGTTGAGAATCAACTTAATGAAAAGATCAAAGTAGTACGGTCTGATCGTGGGGGGGGGGGTATTATGGAAAACATGCTTCTTATGGGCAAATTCCAGGACCTTTCGCGAGGGTCCTAGCTGAGAAAGGAATTATTGCTCAATACTCAATGCCTGGTGAACCTCAGCAGAACGGTGTTGCTGAGCGACGCAATCGCACACTAATGGATATGGTGTGAAGCATGCTTAGTTACACAAGTTTACCAACTAGCCTATGACTGGAGGCTTTAAAGAAAGCTGCACACGTACTAAATCTTGCTCCAACAAAGTCAGCACCGAACACACCTTGTGAGATGTGGACGGGAAGGAAACCGAGCCTGAATTATTAATATGTGTGGGGTTGCCCCACAGAAGCTAAAGTATTCAATTCACAACTAAATAAATTAGACTCAAAAATAGTTAGTTGTTTCTTCATTGGGTACCCACAACAGGGAAAGGGATATCACTTTTATTGTCTAAACAAGTGGTATTTTCAAAGATGACGTCACGGAAGTTACAAAAATTGATCTTCAGGAGAAACGGGTTTATGTTTAATCCCCGAGTATCCAAGAGTTCATTTTTCCATTTAAAAATGTTGTCGTGATGCCAGATCCGCCTCTCGTTAATTCCGGAAATAATGAAAATGTTGTGATAAATGAAAATGAGGAAGTGAATGAGAATCGAGAACCTAAGAATGATCTTCCACCACCTCCTATGTTGCGCATGTCTATGGAAGACGAATTAAAGTCTATAGGCACTAACGATGTTTGGGAATTAGTAGAGATTCCCGAAGGAGCCAAAAGAGTCGGATGCAAATGGGTTTATAAAACCAAATATGACTCCAAAGGGAATATTGAAAGGTTCAAAGCGAGACTAGTTGCAAAAAGGTTTACACAAAGAGAAGGAATCGATTACAACGAAACCTTTTCTCCCGTGTCAACCAAAGATTCATATAGAATCATGATGGCATTGACAGCTCATTACGATTTATAGCTACACCAAATGGATGTTAAAATGGCATTATTAAAATGGTGATTTAAATGAAGATGTTTATATGGCTCAACCGGAAGGTTTTGTCGTAGAAGGAAAAGAACACATGGCGTGTCGTTTGAATAAATCCATTTATGGCTTGAAGCAAGCCTCGAGACAATGGTACCTCAAGTTCGATAAGGTGATCCGAACTTTTGGTTTTACGGAGAATGCTGTGGACAACTGCATATACATTAAATTTAAAGGCAGTAGGTTTACTATTTTAGTCCTATATGTGGATGAGATACTCTTGGCTTGTAGCGATAAGGATATGCTACATGAGACCAAGAGTTTTCTGTCATCAAATTTTGATATGAAGGATCTCGGTGAAGCCTCTTATGTTCTAGACATTGAAATTCATCGAGATAGGTCCATGTACACATTAGGGCTATCATAAGAGGCATACATCAATAGAGTACTGAAGAAATTTAATATGCATAAGTGCTCTCCCATGCCTGCTCCAATAGTTATGGGCGATAAATTCGGGACATTTCAATGTCCAAGGAACCAAATTGAAACTGGACAGATAAAGTCGTTTCCATAAGCTTCAGCTGTCGGAAGCATTATGTACGCTCAAGTATGTACGCATCATGACTTATCTTTCGTAACGGGAATGCTTGGCAGATTCCAAACAAATCCAGGAATGGATAACTGGAAGGCCGCAAAGAAAGTCTTGCATTACATGCAAGGTACTAAAGATCACATGCTAACATATCGAAAATCTAATAACCTGGAAGTTATTGGTTATTCAGATGCCAATTTTGCTGCCTGTGTGGATAGTAAGAAATCCACGTCAGGTCATATATATTCACATTGGGCGGAGGAGTTATATCATGGAATAGATCCAAGCAAACAGTGACTGCATCGTCCATGACGCAGGCTGAGTTTGTAGCATGTTGTGAGGCGACTGGACAGGATATATGGCTTAATAATTTCATTCCCAGGATCAAAGTGGTTGAAAGCATTAATAAACCACTTGTGATATACTGCCATAACAAACCTGCAGTTTTCTATGCGAGTAACAAGTCAAGTGCTGCTGCCAAGCACATTGACATAAAGTACCATGTTATGAAAGATAGAATCCAGGATCAAACAATTAATGTCAAGCATATTAGTATGACACATATTCTTGCGGATCCAATGATAAAAGGCTTACCACCCAATATTTTTCCTAATCACGTTGCCGGCATGGGATTATTGGAGGCCTAATGATTCTGGAAAGTAGGGACCTATAAAGGAGCCACTCCACATAAAGAATAACATTTTCCATTTAAAATCGGTTGATGTATTATAAGTGTCGAAGTTGGATTGTTAACTGCAGTCCATTGTAACGCTTCACTTTATGCGTCATACTTATTAAGAATGGATAATTAAAGTTAAACCATACGATCAAGTGGGAGAATGTTGGATTGATCTCGGTTTACCTGAGATAAAAGAAAGGAGAAAAAGCAAAAGGTAAAAAGGAAAAACAAAAAAGGAAAAGAGAAAGGAAAAAGCAAAGGGATCCGGTAATACAGGGGCTCCTGAACGTGAGCTGCCACGATCGGAGGTGGGGTAACCAACTGGGCTCGGTCCCCCTGCTGCCTTGCTCTATAAAAATGTGATTAGAGGGGAAACAAGATTAACTTAAGAGAAAACACCTCCCTAATCTCGAAAGGTTTGATCACCGATCAAAAGGAGAGCGTGAACGGCGGGAAGGACCGATCGACTCCACGCCATCGCCGGACGGTGCCGGTGAAGGCCTGAAGGCATCCGATTTGCAAAAAATAAGGAGGAAAACATGGCTGTAGAGGGATCATCATCCTGTAAGTTTGACTAATCTTTCCTTTAATCATGGTTATCAAGTGCATAATGGTGATTAGGCAAAATGTTTAATGTTTATCCCTAAAGATTTAGTCCCAACAGTCCTCACTAGCACACATGCATACTCTAACACGGCGGCGTGCACGGCTCATATTCGTTGGTGGTTCCCTCTGCGGTATCCGTCTCTTCCTCGGGAGCCTCCTCCTCATAATTCCCTCCAAACACTTAAACAACAAACAGTGAGCGCGAAGGATCAGCAAAACTAATCCGCCTAATGTAAACATGCAACTCTAAATGCTGGAATTTAAGTGTACAATGGGAAAATACTTTGCATAAGGACTCACCTAATTAGTTAACTCTTAGTTTCAAGTTTTAGCCTCAAGTTAGTGGAAAACCTTGTGCTAAGCAACATAGGAAGTCCACAATCAAACAAGAAACACATTCCTATTATGTGCCCTGCCTAAGGTTGAAAAGAACTTTGATTTTCTCTAATCTAAAGCTCTTCATTAACAATCAACGTAAGACTTCCAAACATCAACTTTTATTCATGACATCTAGCCTGTTCTTTCTACATCACGGTACAGTGAACAAGTTGTACTCATTGACCGCGAGGGACGGCCATTATAATCGATTTACACCTGCAGGGTTACCCGAATAACACGTCACATACGATCATACTCGATATTGCCTACAACAACCATCTGGGACATCGTACGCAACCAGCTTTCACTCATTAGCCAAGTTTTAAACTGGTTCTATCAATCCGAGCAGGAGGTCCCTACGCGGAGTAACCTACGTGCCCGCTAGCGGATTTACACCTTGCTGCTCTCAACCAACCCCTTTGAATGACAAGCAATGCCTCAACATATCGCTACCCGTATTACATCGGATTCTCGGTTCCCATATAACCGATATGTCTTCGGTACAGTTCTAGCTTGTTCCACAGGCCCGCAGACGGCTCAGTCCTCAACCAACACAAGCAGAGCTATGGCACACAGGCCCCAACATCCTGCTGCTCCTAATCTCTGCTCGGCCTCATTTTCATGTCATATGGTTCATGAGCTATCTCAACCCGAGTGTGTGCTTCTAAGCCTATTCTCGCGAGTGGTTCCAACTACTAAACTTGTACATAATCCTATACCATTTGAGCATTGCACTGGCTACAAAAGGTTCAAATCTTAGAACCAAACCCTTGGTTCTCTTGGCTATGCAATTGGGTTTCAAATCAAGACTCTAATGCACAAAATATGTAACTCAATACGTAAGTGATAAAAAAAAACGTTGTAAAGACGGTTAATGCAAACCGGAGCTTGCCTTCCTGCTGGTCTTGACTAAAGGTTCTTCAGGAGGGATAATGTCCAGAAATCCGGGTCTTCTTCGACCTTAGTGACTACACGAAATGAAAATAACAAATGCATGTCAAATTCGAATGCAACGTGCTGAATTGAGATTGTGAAGACTATAACTCTGACTAGACAGCCCTTTTGACTCTGAAATGTTTTACTGTGGCTTGGTGAGAACTTAAACAGAGATTTGGCCAAATTTCATTTGAAGCACAGCTCATTTTAGCTATGCACAAATAAATGTGTAAATGGACATAATTAGAGATTCTAAGGTTTTCTAGGGATTTTTATGGAACAAGCCATTACTTTTTGGAAACTAGAGTTTAAAATGGTTCTAATGGAGTTGGTTTGATGTGTTTTGAAGAATCATGGAGAATGTTATGAGCTAATGTAGTTCACAGAACATTCTGAAAAATGTTGCTGTACATTTTTCCTTTTCTCTAGGTCAGATCACTTAATCACACCATTAGGGAGACTTAATCAACTCGGATGGATCTGAAATTTTTCAAGTGACTCAAGGATATTAAAATGAACATCCTGGCCAAATTTCAGAATTTGCCACAAAGTGGATCTCCAGTTAAAATTCCCAACAGTTTAAATTTTGGGGAATTAATTCTGGAAAATAATTTATTTCAAGGACTGGGACTTGTTTTGCTGTTAAAGTACTCGGATAGCTGAGTCCAACAAAATTTGGTTCACTGAATATGGACAATCCTAAACAATGTTATGGGCCTATAAAGTTTGGGGAAATTTCTGGAAAAATAAAAAGGATGCCACTCACTGCCAGTGGGCCCCCAGGTCAGAGTTGTCTTCAACCTCGCGCCGAGCCACTTACTGACAGGAAGATAGTGCACGTTTTTCTCCGGCTACGGTGGATCATTCTCGATGATCTTTCGTGCTACACGCTCATCACGCGAACTAGCAGCCGGGCAACATTGTGCCACATGAAAATGTCAGGAAATGGATCGGCGTCGGTGGCGGCAGTCAGCGGTGCGGTGCCGACGCGGAACACCGTGTCCCGAGCCTTTCCTGATGACCTAAGTGGCCGGAAAGCATCACTAGGGTTTGTGGAAGATGATGGTACACTCCAAACTCGCCGGAAACGGCCGGAGCTATGAGCTCAACGGTGACCTGAACCTTTTTGGCTAGCGGCGGCAAAATTCCAGTGCATCACGCAACGGATGGAGGTTTTCTTGTGGTTTTCGGCAGGGTGATCATTAGGGGCCCTAGATTCTACAGCTAGATCAGAATTTAAATTGATCAACCACGTGCAATGAATTTCCCGTTTCAAAGGCCTTTGCTTCTACACGGTGATCAGCGGAAAACTTGAAATTCTGGCTAGCCAGCGCTAGGAGGGAGCTAGGGGGTCCAGGAGGAGCTACTAGGCTTCATGGTGCACCTTAGGGTGGTTTTGATCACACCGAAGTGGCTCGGAGTTGGCTGGGTGATGGTGATCCGTGGAGGTGCGGCGGTGTTGAACAGAGGAGGAAGAACAGCCGTGGTGCAGCTCGGAGGACGCCGATCATGAGCTGCCCATGCATAGAGGATGTCGAGTGAAGGCCGGCACAGGTTCTGAGCTGCTCATCAAGGTTATAAAGGCACTGTTGCTGGGTGATCGCCGGTGGAGCAGAGGAGCGGCCACGCGGTCTGTTCTCGGTCGAGCGTCCGAGCAGGGGGAAAAGCAACTCGTGAAATGGTTCAGGGATAATCCAAGGCTGAGGATGAGGAGGCTGGGAAGCTGCTCAGTGGCCAGGGGAAGCAGGAAGCTGATGGCAGAAGGTCCACGCCGTGGCGTTCACGTACGCGCGTGCAGGAACCCGAGCAACTTGGTGTGAGGCGGTTCCTTTGGCTGGTGAGGCTTGCAGTGGGTCGCACATGCAAATTTTGTCCTCCAAAATTAACTTTCTGCTGTTTCACATTTTGGGACCCTCATGCCCTCTATACTTTCATCAAACCACCCAATGACCATTTGAATTTAAATACATCAAAGTGTGAAATGGTTTCGATGAATTTGCAGCAAATGTGAAGGTGAAATTCAAATTTGGTTTGAATTTGCTCCAAATAGCTCATGTCAAGATCAATCCCAAATGGGATGAAGATTTGTGGGTGAGCTCATAAAATTGTGATGAGTGTGAATATGAATCCCTCTTTTGAATTCATGTGATGGATGTATTTTGAATTTGAATTTAAGTTCAAACTAGCCCTTTTAATGATTGTATCCAAAAGTACCTCAAAGGGAATTGGATTTGCATGTAATTTTGCATGAGCATTCCTAAAAAAGTTTAGGAGGTAATTGTGAGCTCAGTCCCTCGTTCCTACATGTGAGAAATCCCTCTTTTAGACACACAGTGAGTTCATCTTCTAATCCTCTATTGACGGTGGTTACTTGCTCTTCAAACGTGTTCATGTGTTTAACAAAATTAAGCTCTGGTGTGTGTTATGAAGAACACTTTTAGCAAGTGAAAAACTTGGGCCCTTACATTCCTCGCCCCTTAAAAGAATCTTGTCCCGAGATTATAAGTTGAAAATGAGAGAGAGGATGATGGAGAATTACCGGGTGTGCGACGTTAAGTACCCCGGATAATTGGCACAAAGAAACTCTTCGCTCTCCAGTGTCACTTCATCTTCGGAGTGACTACTCCATAAAACTTTATGGAAACGCAACTTCCCGTTACGTGTGGTTCAGGCCTTCTCGTCGATGATCTGAACTGGTTCCTCCTGATACGTAAGATCCGGTTTCAGTTCCTCGATGTCTCCAAGCTGGACGGTGGTTGAAAACTTGAGGCACTTCCTCAGCTGAGAGATGTGGAAGATGTCGTGCACACTGGAGAGTGTCGCTGGTAATTCCAGCCGGTATGCAATGGATCCAATCCTTTCCAAAACCTTGAATGGACCAATGAATCTGGGTGCCAACTTTCCTCTGACCCCGAATCTGTTCACACCCTTCATCGGAGACACATGTAGATAAACGTGATCCCCGACCTAAAATTGTAGAGGGTGTCTTCTACGGTCCGCATATTGCTTTTGTCGGTATTGGGCGGCTTTCAAGTTCGATTGAATAATCTGAACTTTCTCTTCCGCATTGTT
This sequence comes from Neostapfia colusana, assembly GCA_030760725.1. Lineage (NCBI taxonomy): Eukaryota > Viridiplantae > Streptophyta > Magnoliopsida > Poales > Poaceae > Neostapfia > Neostapfia colusana. The sequence continues at coordinate 29,573,800 of JASWHV010000011.1, forward strand.
GACAAGATCAACCCTGAAGGTGACCCTTTCGCCGGACTCACACCAATTCAGCAGTGTGCGGCATTTTCTCCCGTATATCGCCTCGTAGGGTGCCATTTTGATGCTGGCCTGGTACCCATTGTTGTATGAGAACTCAGCTAACGGTAAGTGATCATCTCAATTCTTACCATGATTTATAGCACAAGCTCGTAGCATATCTTCGAGGATTTGGTTTACCCGCTCGGTTTGCCCATCCGTCTGCGGGTGGTACGCTGAACTACGGATCAGTTTTGTACCCAATGCATCATGTAACTGCTCCCAAAATGAGACACAAATAAAGTTCCCCGATCCGAGGTGATAGTGCAGGTTACGCCGTGAAAACAGAAGATCCATGAGATGTACAATTTAGCATACTTCTTGGCGTTGTAATTTGTGTTGACCGGGATAAAATGGGCAGACTTCATGAGACGATCGACTATTACCCACACTGAATCTTGTTTCTGAAATGTGGTGGGTAAACTGACATGAAATCCATGCTCACGTCCTCCCACTTCAAGGCAGGAATGCCTAATGGTTGCAACAATCTCGGTTTCTTCATATGATCAGCCTTCACCCTTCGGCATGTATTGCACTCGGACACGTATTTAGCGACCTCCCACTTTATTTGTGTCCACCAAAATGTGCTCTTGAGCTCTTGATACATCTTGTTACGGCCCATATTGACGAGGGCCATTATTGTCGACGGTGGACCGTCATCTATAAGGCCCTCTTATAGACGATGTTACTAGGTCAACCATCGTCAATTAATGATTTATTGACGATGGTGTTATCCAGCCGTCGTCAATATTTTTATTGATGACGGCCCCATCGTCAATAAATCTGGCCGTCTTCCATTGTCATGATTCCTGTAGTGGGGGTGAATAGAAAACTTTGATAACTGACCCTCATCAAAGATTTTCTTCCGTAGCTCCGAGTTACGGGGTACGACTATTTTATTCTTGAACCACAGAACACTGTGTCCATCCTTCTGGAAGCATTTCAGCTCCCCACTGTCTACTTTTTTCTGGGCTGCCGCTATCTATTCACAGATGGTGGGAATAAGAGCTAAGTTGTAGAGAGCTCCATGTGGAACCACATGCAAGTTTGGCTCGCACTCTTCCAACGGGGTGATGGTCAGATTATGGACGTGTGACTTGCGACTCAGCGCATCCGCCACCATGTTTGCCTTACTGGGATGATAATGGATTTCTATTTCATAATCCTTTATCAACTCTAACCATCTTCTTTGCCTCATGTTCAGCTCCTTCTGAGTGAAGATGTACTTGAGGCTCTTGTGGTCGGTATATAGATGTACGAGGTTACCAAGTAGGTAATGCCTCTACATCTTGAGCGCGAGTACCACGGCAGCAAGTTCTAAGTCATGAGATGGATAATTTTGCTCATGATTCTGGAGCCGCGGTGATCCATATGCGACCACTCTTCTGTCTTGCATCAGCACAAATCCGAGCCCAATGCCGGATGCATCGCAATACACATTGAACGGTTTTGTTGTGTCTGGCTGTGCCAAAACCGGTGCTGATGTTACATGCTTCACCAAAGCCTTGAAATCTGCTTCACATGCTGGGCTCCAGATATATCTGGAAGCCTTCTTCAGCAGTTCGGTCATAGTCTTGGCAATCCTTGAGAAGTTCGGAATGAACCTCCGATAATATCCCGCGAGTCCGAGGAAACTCCACACCTCATGGACAGACCTCGAGGATTTCCAATTCAACACTTGTACAATCTTGCTCGGGTCTACAGCGATGCCATCCGCTGATATGATATGCTCGAGAAAGGGTACTTGCGATATCCAGAATTCGCACTTGCTGAATTTAGCGTACAGCTTGTTGTCTCGCAGCCATTGCAAGACTATATGCAAGTGCTTCGTGTGCTCTTCCTTCGAATAGGAATATACCAATATGTTATCGATGAAGACCACGACAAACTTGTCCTGATTCGGCATGAATACCGAGTTCATCAAGTACATGAAATGAGCTGGGGCGTTGGTAGACCGAAGGACATGCCAAGGTACTCATAGAGCCCGTATGTCATCGAGAAAGCTGTCTTCGGTATATCCTTAGCCCTGATTTCAATCTAGTGGTACCCTGATCTTATATCCATCTTGGAAAAGATCTTTGCCTCGACCAATTGATCAAATAACATGTCGATGCGAGGCAATGGGTACTTGTTCTTGATTGTCCCGGTGTTTAGTGGATGATAGTCCATGCAAAGCCGCAACTTTTCGTCCTTTTTCTTGACGAATAATGTCAAACAGCCCCATGGAGAAAAGCTCGGTCTAATAAAAACTTTTCCAGCAGATCCATCAACTGTGTTTTCAACTCTGCCAATTCCTTCGGTGCCATCTTGTACGGCCGTCGAGATATTGGCATTGTTTCCGGTGCAAGTTTAATCTTGAACTCCACCTCCCGGTCGGGCGGCATACCCGGTAGATCATTGGGGAATACGTCAGGGATCTCAAGGACTACGGGAATGTGTTCCAGGCTGATGGTGGTAGAGTGGTATATGGCTGGAAGTTTTATTTCTGGACTGTACAGAAATAAAGAATGAGACTCGTGCACCTCTGTATGCAAATGCACGACTCGAAGGACGACGTCTAGAACAGCACCGTGGCGGTTTAGACACGACATCCCTAGGATGACGTCGATCTTTTGTCCTCTAAAACTATGACAGACATAGGGTATACTCTCCCCCCTAAACATAATGGTGCTCTTGGAACCATCATGCTTGCTGAAATTCTTCCACCTGGTGAACAAATAAAAAAATGGACTCTCGGTGGGTAGTATTTGCAGACTATGCTTAGCAACATAAGCATTACTAATGAAATTGTGAGTGGCACCCGTATCAAATAAGACTATGGCGCGGTGTTGGTGGAGTTTAACATACCCACCAGGATGGTTTCTCCCTCCGGTATGTCCTTAATGGCGATCTGGTGGACGTTGCCCGGTTTGGGGTTCGCACGGTGTGCGTTGTTGTTGTTTCGGGGCTGGTTTCTCCCCAGGAGTGTTGGTGCCGCTCTGCTGCTTTGTGGCTTCTCAGGGCAATCCTTGGAGAAATGCTCCGTACGACCGCACGTGTAGCACACGTACGGTGGCTGGCTGCTGCCTGTGGGACGAAAGCCCGGCATGCGCTGCTAAGGTGCAAATGCAAGTGGCATCGCTGGCTTATGCTGTTATTGATGCGGAGGTGCTGGTAAGGCCGGTCGGAACGCCGGCTGTGGATACGTCCGATTGCGGAATTGAATCGGTTGCTGTGGTGGCTGCCAGCGTTGACCCGATGCTGTACGATACACCATCCTATATTTCTGGGGAGGACCACCTCCCTCTCCGCTGCTCTGCAGCATGCTGTGCTTCTTTTCTGCCGCAGCCAACTCCTTTCCGGTGTCTTCTTGCACAATCGCAGCATCAATCATTTCATTTGATGCTGCCGTGATTGAACATCACCAGCTTGTCCTTCAGGAGAGGGTTCAGCCCCTGGTATAAAAAAATCCGACCTCTTCTTATCCGTATCAGCATGATGGGAAGCATAGAGGGAGAGATCGTTGAACGCACAGGCATATTCCAGCGCGTTCGGGTTGCCTTGCTGCAGGTGTAGGAATTCCTGAGTCGTTCTCTTCATGAGACCCGGCGGAATATGATAGGCCCTGAAGGCCGTCCAGAACTCCGTCCAGGTCAAAACTCGCTTGGTGGGTTGGCAGGCGCAAAAGTTTGCCCACCAAGCGCTCGCGGACCCCATAAGTTGCTGGGCCACGAACTGAGTCTTCTGCTGCTCACTCACGCGGAGCAGCCCAAATTTCATCTCCATCGTGCGGAGACAGTTGTCCGCATCAATTGGCTCATCCACCCGCGAGAATACCGGATGATGCGTCACGAGAAAATCCGAGTAGGAACTCTGTTGGCGTTCCTCTCGGTCTTGGCACCTCTCTGGATGAGACATATTCTCGATTAATGTTCCCAGCAACTCGGTGTGCTGCTGGTGCGAGCCTGCCATGGCTGCAACAATGTCGGCCAACGTGACAGTTGGCAGTGGTGGTGGCTTTAGTTGCTGCTGCTGTCACGAGGAAGTATCGGGAGGCTGTTGGGAGGCATCTCCCCCATAACTTGAACCCCAAACCTATGGGTTGGCACGGGTGCGAGTCATTCTGAAATTCAAAACAGCGATGATCAGCACATGTCATACTTAAAGATCCATGAAAAACAGTAGGTATTGCAGTGATGAATGATAACTTTGCACAACATTCACATATATTGATAAACCAAAAACTTTATACAAGATACATTATTCTCGGGCATCTGAGAAGTCGTGCTCATGTCATCACTACATACTCACACGCTACTGTTTTACACGACATGTTGCTGCTACAAAGGTTATTACATACAACCACCCTCGCTGCCCTACTCAGCAACGGAAACTCACAAGTCAGACCTCCTGTGGGTCTTCCTCCTCTGCTGGTACTGCTGGTGGCTTAGGGTCCATGACCTCAACTTTGGGTTCAGGTTCCGCTATCACCGGAATGCCAAGAACCACCGGTACTACACCTACCATCGGTAGGCCCACTCCCTGAGGTACGAGATCCTGTAAAGCATTTAGCTCGCCCATGGCCTGATTGTAGTCCGTTTCCCAGTTCTGTCCTTCCTCAATCGCATCATCACTCTCTTGAGTAAGGACCTCGTTCTGCTGGGTAAAAGTCTGGACTTGCTGCTGCAAAGACGTGATGTCGACACAGCTTTTCTTCCCTGCCTTCCTCAACCGACGCAACTGATTATGCTGTTGATTCAGTCGCTTTATGGTCGGAAGAAGCAAATTACGGAGTGCGTTATGGGCACTCTCATAATGATCACGGCGGCTGGTGCTCTACTTGAGTTTCATGGCAAGTCAAGCCGTATGGACAGCTTGGCTGTCCATCAAGTTCCTTCCTGCCATAAGTTGGAGGCTAAGATTTGCCTCCGCTGGATTGTACCTTGGGCAACTTGGATCATTTGCCGCAAAGTACTGCTCCCACCACACGTGGTTAGATCGTCCCTCCACCGGGACAAGCGCATACGGAGTGCCCTCCATATCTCTTATATGTAGCTGGCAGAAATGTGACATGGCAGCGCGGGCTGTCACTTGCCACATGTCCTCCGGGTGTCCCCCTTTACCGTGACGGTGAACGGTGCCCAACCCGGTGGAGTCGGTCCTGCTGGAATATTGACATGTATGGTCCATGTCGTGTTCCCCTCCTCGCTTTTTTTCTTGGCAAGGAAGCACGGCATCACATTATATCTGAAGTATTGAAGCATAAGCTTCAACATGTCCGGATAACCGCGACGTTGAGAACATTGGGACACCACCCATCTGTTTTCCAACTGTTTATCCGCTTCCATCTGTAGAAACATATTTGAAGAGGTCAAATATTCATTTCAACAGTAAAACAGTGAGTTATGACATAAAACATGTCATTAAACTCAGAAAATGAAACATAAATCAAACTTATCACCAAGTTAATTTCCAACACACGGCCTAAAATTGACAGTGCTAACCTGTTTCCCTTCTACCCAGATTTAGTCCATGTCAAGGGAAAAATCTGTTTTGGAGTTCAACATTAAAGATGAAGTTAACTTCAATAGCTTTCCATAATGTATTAGTTTGCCCTCATATCTGCTTTGGTTCAAAAGTTATGACATGTTCAATTTGACAGAATTTCGGGAAAAAATTGGGCAGCACCTCCCTGCTTGAGGTACTGACTTGATCCAAAAATTCCAGTTAATTCTGCATATAATTTGACAAAACTTTCTGTTACAAAGTTGTAACCAATCTCAATAAAGTTTCATAACTGTATCATTTACTATTTTTTATTTTATGCAGGAAGCTATGGTCAGTTTAAAGAGAGTTCCAGAGAGTATTTACTCTGCCCTGTGTTCTGGACAGTTTCAACTCCACTGCATATTTCGACAAGTTAAGGGATGAAACACCTCTGGACATCAACAGAAAAGTTGTAGAACTCCTCCAAAGCTTTCCATAAATGTATCATACTACCGCAATGTCGAAAGAATTCGAGCTACACCCTCTGTATAACTTCAGTATTATTTCAGTGGGAAAAAGAGGACTCTGTTCCTATTCTTACATAAGTTGAAACTTGCTTAATTTTGAAATCCAGATCGACGGAAGGAGTTTAATAAAGATTTTAGTTCTCTGGATCAAAATTGTCAACTTTTGCAATGAATTTAATCATTTAGTGGACTGTGACGTTGAAGTGTCACCCAAAATCATGCCGGTACTACGTTCCTCACAAAAAAACCCTATACCGGATTTACCCGGCTTTGTTTACTCAGTGGCACTAAGCGACTCTCGCACACGTGTTCTACTCGGCTACTGATTCTTGGTTAGACTACCTGCATAAAAGCACACAATAATCAGGTTCAGCTGCACACGGAACCCGTCTCCATAACAGTTTCATACATCCGTCCGTCACCAGTCGCACAGGTGTTCTCAAGCTAAACAAGCCTTGAGCTACATGTTCACGTTACCAACCATGTGATGGGGTCTCCACCTACTTGACCATAGCATGCCGGGGACTGGAGTTGCTCACATACCCCCAAACGACATGAAGAGTCGTAGAGGATACATAAGCTGACCGGGTTACCTGTCACCCGTGAGGATCCACCCTTTAGCTTGTGCGCACTGGTGAACAGCACATACATGCACCCCCAAGACATAGAAAGTCTCTAGATGCATGATTTTCCGGCATAGACTAATAACATCCTTATGTGGGCTAATACTCGTTCCTCACCGAGTTTTTTAAAATCTAGTCTTCTTCAGTGCGTTAAACCTCAACGATGCTCTGATGCCACGATGTGAGGACCCGATGGTCTCGATATTCCAGGATCTCTATGAGGGGTGTTGCGATAGACAACACTGGATAACACACATAATAATACATAAAAGTGGAAGCTAAGTTTTATTACAAAACTTGTTTATGAACATATTTACAGCAAAATATAGTTATAGCCTACACTCACGAGCGTACACTATGCAAAAGAGTTCACGTTCAGCCCGTGAACATGTCGTCACTAGCACACAGACACACTCTAACATGACAGCATGCACGGCTCCCATTCGACAGTGGTTCCCTCTGGGGGATCCGTCTCTTCTTCGGGAGCCTCTTCCTCATAATTCCCTGCAAACACTTTAACAACAAGCAGTGATCACGAAGGATCAGCAAGACTAACCCGTCTCATGTAAACATGCAACTCTACATGCTGGAATTTAAGTGTACAATGGCAAAGTACTTTGCATAAGGACTCACCTAATTAGTTGACTCTTACTTCCAAGTTTTAGCCTCAAGTTAGTGGAAAACCTTGTGCTAAGCCACATAGGAAGTCCGCAATCAAACAAGAAACACATTCCTCTTATGTGCCCTGCCTAAGGTTGAAAAGAACTATTATTTGCTCTAATCTAAAGCACTTCATTAACAAGCAACATAAGACTTCCAAACAGAAAATTTTATTCATGACATCTAGCATGTTCTTTCTACGTCACGGTACAGTGAACAAGTGGTACTCACTGACTGTGAGGGACGGCGGTTATAATCGATTTTAGACCTGCAGGGTTACCTGAATAACACATCACGTATGCCAGTACCCAATGTTTCCTAAAACAACAATCAGGGACGTCATACGCAACCACCTTTCACTCGTTAGCCAAGTGTTGAACCAGTCCTATTGTACCGAGCAGGAGGTCCCTACTCGGAGCAACCTACGTTCCCGCTAGCGGATTTACACCTTGCTGCTCTCAACCAAACCCTTTGGACGACAAGCAATGCCTCATCATATCGCTACCCGAATTACATCGGTTTCCCGGTTCCCATATAGCCGGTATGTCTTCGGTACAGTTCTAGCTTGGTCAACAGGCCCGCATACGACTCGGTCCTCAACCGATGCAAGCAGAGCTATGGCACACAGGCCCCAACGTCCTGCTGCTCCTACTCTCTGCTCGGTCTCATTTTCATGTCATATGGTTCATGAGCTATCTCAACCCGAATGTGTGCTTCTAAGCCTATTCTCGCGAGTAGTTCCAACTACTCGACTTGTACCGAATCCTATACCATTTGAGCATTGTAATGGCTACTCTAGGTTAAAATCTTATACCCAAACCCTTTGTTCTCTTCGCTATGCAATTGGGTTTCAAATCAAGACTCTAATGCATCAACTATGTAGCTCAATACGTAAGTGATAAAAATAAAATGTTGTAAAGATGGTTAATGCAAACTGGAGCTTGCCTTGCTGCTGGTCGATGGCTAAAGGTTCTTCCGGAGGATAAAGTCCAGAATCTCCGGGTCTTCTTCGACCTTAGCGACTACACGAAATAAAAATAACAAATGCATGTCAAATTCGAATGCAATGTGTTGAATTGAGATTGTGAAGACTATAACTCTAACTAGACAGCCCTTTTGACTCTGAAATTTTTTACGGTGGCTTGGTGACAACCTAAACAGAGATTTGGCCAAATTCCATTTGAAGCAAAGCTCATTTTAACTCTGCACAAATAAATGTATAAATGGCTATAATTATAGGTTCTAAGGTTTTCAAGGTATTTTCATGGAACAAGCCATTACTTTTTGGAAACTAGAGTTTAAGACTGGAAGCAGCGAAACTCTTGCGTCTTTGACGGTGTATCTCCCTGCATTAGTGAGGTCATGAGGACCCTCCCGGATGAATACAAATTATGGTGCTTTGCTGGAGCCAAAAAACTCCAAGCCCTCAATTCGCAGCAGACATTAGGAACCTAATCCATGTTTAGGTCGGATAGTTCGTTTTAACATCCTTTACCTTGTATTGAGCCTCTCATACCTGGACCCCATATGAGATGGCTTTGCTGTAATGGGGTCCGCTTCTTTCTTCTCCTAATACAAAGATGCACATCTCTCTTGCGCATTCGAGGGAAAAAGATAGTTCTAATGGAGTTTGTTTCATGTGATTTGAAGAATCATAGAGGAAGTTATGAGCTAATGAAGTTCAGAGAAAAGTCCGAAAAATGTTTCTGTATATTTTTCCTTTTCTCTGGGTCAGTTCAATTAATCACACCATTAGGGGGACTTAATGAACTCAGATGGATCTGAAATTTTTCATGTTACTCAAGGATACTAAAATGAACATCCTGTCCAAATTTCAGAATATTGCACAAAGTGGATCTCCAGTTAAAATTCCCAAAAGTTTAAATTTTGGAGAATTAATCTTGATAAATAATGTGTTTCAAGGACTGAGACTTATTTTGCTGTAAAGTACTCAGAAAGCTGAATCCAAAAAAATTCGGTTCACTGAATATGGACAATCCTAGCCAAAGTTATAGGCTTCTAATGTTTGGGGGAAATTTCAGGAAAAAGGAAAAGGATCCCACTCACTGCCAGTGGCCCCTCCGGTCAGAGTTGTCTTTAACCTCGCGGCGAGGGCGCGCGCGCACCGTACAGGGAGATGTCGCACGTCGTTCTCCATCTACGGTGGATCATTCTCGACAATCTTTCGTGCTACACACTCCTCGTCACACAGCCTAGCAGCCGGGCAACATTGTGCAACATGAAAACGTCGGGAAATGGATCGGCATCGGCTGCGGCGGTCGGTGGCACGGCGCCAACGGGGAACACCATGTCTTGAGCCTTTCTGTGACACCCTCATTTCTGGTGTCAGCATGTATTCATGTTTCATGTAGATAAAACATTTTAAAAAGAAGTAGGAACAGAGAAAAATATCAAAAAGATAGCCAAAAAGAGCCGAATCCAGTTCACAGAGAGCGTCGAAGACAACTTCCGCGGCCCGCTGGCTACGTTGCATGTTCGGAGCTCGTCCCTGCAAAGTTGGGAGAGGTCCGCCGCTAAACTAGATACGTGGCAGGCTCGGGGGTCATCTAAGAAAGGGGGAGAGGTCCGACCCTGTGGGACACATGTTGCCCCCGGAGCAAGCCTCTGCGGAAGAAGCAAAGGCATTTCCGCAGGACACATGTCACCTTCGAAGCTAGTCACCGCGGGAATCAGAGGACCAGTCGCGCCAAATACTTCTCGATCTCGGAGCTCACCTCCGAGAGGTCTGGTTCTATCGGACACGTGTCGCCACCGGAACTTATCTCCGGGAGGTCCGTCACTGTTGGACATGTTTTAACCTCGGAGCTCGTCTCTGAGAAGAAAGGAAGTCTTGCGCTGGAGCTACCTCCGGAGAGAGGAAAGGTCCGGCACTGACATGTGGCATGTGCAGAGCCACCTCCGAATAGGAGAGGAGGTCCCGACCGCCAGGATACGTGGCGCACGCGGAGCTCACATCCGAAGGAGAATGGAGGTCTTGCTCGCTTTAAACGCGGCACAACCGGAGCTCGTCTCTGCGGAAAGGGGGAGACTAGGCCCCGATGGACACGTGGAGCTTCCGGAGCTCATCACCGAGGAGGTAACAAGTTCTGGAGCAGTTTTGGATTCTGTACGCGTAGAAATATCGGTACGGAGAAGATACCGACCTGAATTACACAATGTTACCGCACCAAATCGACTAAGGATAAGTTGTTAAGATTCAACGACGATCCGAATAGGACTCTTATTCGAAGTCCAATCAGATTAGCACTCTTCTCTTCCCGATTATAAATAGAACCCAGAACCTCTGGCCAATACCACGAACTTCTTTTCCAACTCCTAAGCCGACGACTTAGAGCCCTAGCCCTAACTCGCCGAGTAAGCCATCGCCAGAGATCAGCGAGGAAGATCGCCGAAAGAGAGCCCCAACGATCTGTCCGATCTGAGAAGGACCCGAGGCCGAGAGGAACGTAAGGTAGGTCTCCAATACCACCTTACGACATCGTTATGTTTTCTTTGCATCTGTTCTTCGATTCCTTTCGAACAGAAGCTTTCTCGTGGACAGATCACTTGTTGATCGGGTTGACCTAAAGACAAGGTCATCACCACGTCCACATTTGATCCGAACACCTCTATTCATCATAAAGCCATGAAAGAACACGTACAAAACCGATCTAATAAAGCTAATCATAGGATAGCATGCATATGCATCATCGCATCTAGTTTAAAGTTTGTTCATGGTATTGATTGTTATGAATCTTGTATGTGCGTGATTCGTATAGAAGGACAAGCTCAGGGAGCTGTCTACGATGAGCTGCAACAACAAAGTTTCGAGATCCAAGAGCCACCAGAACCGCAAGAACAAGGCAAGTGCTCCTTGACCATATTGATCCTATGTTTTGGGTAAAACTGTTTTGTTTTGCAAAAAGGTGTGCGTTCTGAGTCAAACATGATGGGAAACCATTTTATAGGAGTTTACTAGCTTTGGTTAAACCACCCTTGTCGCCAGGGAAGTTTATGAGTCGGGTATGATTTTTACTTTTATGCTCCGCTGAGTCCATGGGATTGGGAAGCGAGATAGATGTGTCTAGCTAACTGCACTCATAATGATAATGAGAAAATTGATGTTGTTAATGAACATGGATCAGGGGGAGATATAGGCAAGCCTGAGTTTGTGAATGAGGTAGCATGAGATCGAGCAAGAGTGCAAGAGGAAGATGCCATACCAGCCTCAAGGGAGCAACGTACGACCTCGGTACAAGCCCCCAGCTGCACCGCAGTATGGATCGACCACTCCTGCATACCGCCCTAGTCAGCCACCACAGCAACGACCCATTGCACCAGCACCTCGTGTGCCCATGCCTCCTTTGCCCCAACCTAACGTGGGATCTCCTGTTCAAAACCCCCGCTAAAACGTACCTGCTGCCATAGGCAACAGGGCATGCTTTGCATGCGGGAAAATAGGACACTTCGCAAACCAGTGCCCGAGGAGAGGTCCTGGACAGCAAGGCAACGTGCCCAAACAGAACCCGTGATCGAACGGAGGGGACAGTCTAGGAAACCGTGGACAGCAGAACTATGTTCGCAGTAACGTGAACCATGTCTCTGCCGAGGAAGCACAACAGGCTGAGGACGTCATAATTGGTATGTTCCTTGCCAACTCCAACCCAGCCACCATCTTATTTGATTCTGGAGCATCACATTCCTTCATATCATCCAAGTATGTTGCCAAGCATAATCTACCCATATCCTACTTAAAATGTGCTATGTTAGTTAATTCTCCCGGTGGAGAAATGAGGACTAATATAGTACGTCCGAAAGTAGGCCTTAAAATAAGGGGGTAGACTTCCTTGCCAACCTTATTGTCTTGGATTCCCAAGGGATTGACATAATACTCGGGATGGATTGGTTAAGCAAGCACAACGGGGTAATCCAATGTGCTGAAAGAAGCGTGCAGTTGACAAATAAGCACGGCATCCGTGTCGAGTTTGAGTCAGCCCAACAAACAACCGAAAGGGCAATCTTGAACCACGTTGAAGGAGCAACATTGGACAGCATTCCAGTGGTTCAAGAATTCCCGGACATGTTTCTAGAAGAGCTTCACTACAGGAAAAACGATCATTGACGACGGCCAAATTTATTGTCGACGGGGCCGTCGTCTTTAATGTTATTGACGACGGCTTTATCTAGCCGTCGTCAATAACTTAGTTATTGACAACGGCTAGACGAGAACCGTCGTCAATAAATTATTGACGACGGTGGCCGTCGTCTTTAACTAAATTCGGGCCCACCCGAGGAGTTATTGACGACGGTGACCTAGTACCATCGTCAACAAGTCCTTATTGACGACAGTTTCCGAGCACCGTCGTCAATAACAGGGTATAAAACCCGTGCGCGAGCCAGGAGGCGGCCAGTGCCGCCTCCCGACTCGCACCGGTCACCGCCGCCGTCCCGGTCGCCGCCGCCCGTCCCCGCCACCGCCGCCGCCCGTCTCCGGCCGAGGTAAGTCCCCTCCCCCTCCCCTCCGGCCTCTCCCCGGCTTTTGCCGGGGCCGCGCCGCATTGCGACCTTTATCTCACAAAAGCTTCCTCCGTTTAGCTCCTCTTTCACTAGCTCGAGTCCTCGTGCCTTGACGGCAATAGCTGCCGAATGCAGCTGGCTTTTTGAAGTTTGAACTGCTTTTTCCCACTCATTAATTATGGGTGACCACCTCATCTGGCAGATTTATCATTTTCTTTGCTACTTGATCGCACAAGTTGATGCTGGGTAGTCTAGTGCCTTGTTTGCCATATTTTTGGTGATTGGTTGATGGTATTGGTGCTTGTCCTCTGTGATTTTTTTCTTCAGCAACAACAATTACCATCACCCAAACACCACCTGATGGGATCCAATTAAACTTCTAAAGGTTAATATAAACTCGTGATGAAACTTTGTGCACATTATGAATCTGCTTGAGAGGATCAATGTAGTGACCAAGAAAGATCTTGGGCATAACATATTAGCTAGGTGATACAGGCTGTTAGAATGACTACAATTAAATGCAGGATTGTTGCGCCTGTGGCTGGACTAAACCGGTTCCGTTTGGGTGATGAATTGAAGTTGCAACAACCAAAAGGTTGCAATGCAGCATGGTTTGGGTCTTTGGGAAGACGGATAGGTGCCGAACCAAAATTGCTCAGTGCCAATGAAAGTGCATGAACCTAGGAATGCTGCGAGGTTTCAGCATTGCTTAAGCAACAAATTTCAGCATTTCCAGCATAATAAGTCAAGCATTCGTTGCCTTTCCTTTGTTTCTTGCTTGGAGGGTGAAAAGTCTCAGCTAAAGCATCTGATATGAGGTCTACTGGCGTCGAAAATCAAGGATCAATTTTGAACAACCAGTAAATAAATTTTTGAATGAATCTAGTCAATTATGCGACTGTGGTCTCCAATGTTTAATCCAGGGAAATCTTTCCAGGCCATTTGTTCTTACGACCATTGAAGTTCGACTTGAACAGGTTACACACGTCATATCGGTTTCGTGTTACCGTGCTGCCACTGAACAGGGGAGGGGAAACATTAGCTGCGTAACCATATCTCTCCTAAAGCCCATGAGATTTTCCCCTTTCGAACATGGACATGGGGAGATTCTCTTTGGCCTGCAAATCTAAATATCAAAGTTAATCATGTCTTAAGGTATGGAAGGCCATGTTCATGCACTACAGGAAAAACGATCATTGACGACGGCCAAATTTATTGTCGACGGGGCCGTCGTCTTTAATGTTATTGACGACGGCTTTATCTAGCCGTCGTCAATAACTTAGTTATTGACGACGGCTAGACGAGAACCGTCGTCAATAAATTATTGACGACGGTGGCCGTCGTCTTTAACTAAATTCATGCCCACCCGAGGAGTTATTGACGATGATGACCTAGTACCGTCGTCAACAAGTCCTTATTGACGACAGTTTCCAAGCACCGTCGTCAATAACGCGGTATATAACCCGTGCGCGAGCCGGGAGGCGGCCAGTGCTGCCTCCCGACTCGCACCGGTCGCCGCCGCCGTCCCGGTCGCCGCCGCCCGTCCCCGCCACCGCCGCCGCCCATCTCCGGCCGAGGTAAGTCCCCTCCCCCTCCCCTCCGGCCTCTCCCCGGCTTTTGCCGGGGCCTTGCCGCCGGCCACCCGCCGGCCCGGCCCCGGCCACTGGTTCGTTCTGGCTCACTGTTTGCTACCATCGTTAGTGCGCGCCAATGGCCGGAGAGAGTTGCTTGCGTGCTCAGTGAGCCAAGCAGCTGTTCCTCGAACGCTCATCAGATCCCGGGGAAATATGTGTTCCAGACACAGAGGACAGCTACTTATTTTAGCTTGCGAATTTCCGCTCTAACAGTTCTAGGCTTAGACGCTGGAACTCTGAGGAAAAGAGAGACAGGGGCGCTCTGTTTAGAGCCTAGAACTGTATGGAGCGATCAACTCAACCATGTGTGGTCTCGTGGCCAGTTCCATTTCAGTCCCTAGCAAAACTGATGTGGCAAAACACTTGCTAACAGGTAAAGAAACATTAACATTCACGCCGTGAAACTGCGAGAGCTGCAGGAATAAACAGTGATGGTGTCATTTTGATTTGATAATGTTGTGAGTTGTAACTCGAGCTTAGGATAGGACAGAGTTGATATACGGGTGTTTTTTATTGCTGAAGATACATATGCCTTTGATTGCCAGGGATATATGTGTTTTTATTACAGGAGATACGTATGATTTTATTACTGAAGATACATGTGTGTTTAACCAATGGTCGTCCCGCCCCGCCCCGCCCTGCCGCAGCCGCTGCCGTCCCGCCCCAAGCCCCGCCCGGCCGCCCCTGCTCGCGCCGAGCCCCGGCCGCGCCTCGGCCGCCGCCGCTCGACGCGCCCCGCCCCTAGCCCTGCCCTGCTGTGCCGTCCGGCCCCGCCCCAAGCCTCGCCATGCCGTGCTGTCCGACCTTAATTGATTAATTGTTTAATTAGTATTGTAATTGATTATTGTTTAATTAATACTTTGATTGATTGTGTGATTAGTTACTATATGTAAATAAATGGGTTTCGGCCCGGTCCGGCCTGACACAACCCATTTAGGGTCTGTCACGGCTCATTTAGTGGTAATGTATTAGTCGAGACAGGCACGGAGGACGGCAAGCTCCCGCGCATGGACGGCGGGCCCCGACGGTGCGGTTTCATCTTTGACCCACTTACGACGGGGCATAACGTACGATGGCTAACCCTAAAGGCGTCGTAAGATAATGGCAGGCCCCAATGGGACATAACTTAGGACGGCTGACCCACTTCTTTGTCTCTCGTTCTTTCCTTCTCTCTCGTTCTTTCCTCTCTCTCTCTTTTAAATGACTCAAAAACGAAAGATTGACGTAAACCTATACAACATGCGTCACCCGTTTCGAACGGGCCCGTCTCACATGTGTTACGCATGTGAGGCGTGTACGTTCGGAATTGTCCCTTTTTGGACACTCCGGGAGTGACCGAGGGGGCGTGGCATGTGATGAAACGTGGGTTTAGATCTAGACAAGATTTCGACGGCATAACCCTGTTATTCTCTGCTGCACCGTTTTCGGGCGTGCAGTGGAGAACAGCGGGGTTATGCTGCCGAAATTTCGTTCGGATCCATACCACGCGTCTCGTCATGAGCACGCTCCGCTCGATCACTCTTGGGTGGGTTTAGGACCTATCCTTTCCAATAGATGTAGGGCCGTGACATAAATAAATTATAATGTAACTATAATTTCCTTGACATTAAACTGCAGATTCAAACATTGGTGAGGATCGTAGTTGGATGTATACCGGTTGGAAGAACAATTCTGGTGGTCACTCGGATGAGTGGTTCGCAAAGACAGATGCTTTTGTAGATCGAGCTTTTTCATTGTCAAAGATCGATAAGGTGCGGTGCCCATGTACGAAATGTCAAGGTGCAAAGTGTTGGGACAAAGTGAATTTGGCATTTCACTTATGTCAATACGGTTTCATGCAAGATTATGAGGTGTGGACCTTTCACGGTGAGACATCTTCTCAACCCTTACAAGTTTCAGATGAGGATGACAACACGGGGGTCGATAGGATGGACGAGATGCTTGATGCCATAAATCCTGAATTGATGGAGGATCCTCCTCCAATGGAGGTTGAAGCGTTTTTCATGCTTCTCAAAGCTTCAGAAGAGTCGTTGCATGAACACACCGAAGTGACGCTCCTTACTTTCATGACTAGATTTATGGCCATTAAGTCTAAGTATTTCTTCTCCAATAACTGCTACAACGATCTTGTCGAATTGATCAGCGATATCCTTCCACAACCACATAAAGTGACTAAAGATATGTATCAGTCTAAGAAGTTGATTTCTGGTCTAGGTATGAAATATGAGAAGATTGATATGTGTCTAGACAATTGCATGCTTTTTTGGAGAGAGCATGCCAACGAGAACAAGTGCTTAAAATGTGGTAAAGCGAGATTTGTCGAAGTTGTTAATGACGACGGTTCAAAAGTAATGACTCAAGTCGCACAGAAGCAGCTTCGCTACTTGCCTGTCACACCTAGGTTCAAGCGTTTGTTTCTATCTAAAAAAACAGCTAGACACATGAGGTGGCATAAAGAAGGTGTACGTGAGAACAACAGCATGATGGTGCACCCGTCGGACGGTGAGGCAGGGAAGGCGCTTGACCACTTCGATCTAGATTTCGCCGATGACGCGAGAAATATTCGCTTTGGGTTGGCGAAAGATGGCTTCTCACCGTTTAGTACAAACGCCACACCATACTCTTGTTGGCCCGTGTTCGCTATTCCGTACAACTTACCACCATCGCTTTGTATGAAGTATGAGTTCATGTTCCTATGCCTTATTGTACCTGGACCAGATCATCCTGGTTCACGACTGAACGTGATGATGCAGCCATTGATTGAAGAGTTCAAAATGTTATGGACAGGAGTCGAAGCGTACGACTGTTATAGAAAACAGAAATTCAACCTTCGAGCTGCGTACTTGTGGTCTGTTCATGATTTTCCAGCTTACGGCATGTTTTCTGGCTGGAGCACTCATGGTCGATTGACATGTCCAATATGTGCTTCGGACACGGATTGTTTTCGTCTAAGTCATGGTGGCAAGATATGCTACTTTGATTGTCATAGACGTTGGTTACCACCAAATCACGTGTTTAGGTAACAGAGAAATGCCTTCAGGAATGGTACCATTGTAAAAAAGGGACCACCACAACGTCTGAACGGGTCAGAAATTGTTAAACAGCTCAACAATCTAGTGCCAGATGAAGGTCGTCCTGGATATTTTGTTGGTTATGGAGAGGATCACAATTGGACTCATATATGTGCACTATGGGAGTTACCGTATATGAAGTCTTTAATTCTAATGCATAACATTGATGTCATGCACCAGGAACGTAACATGGGTGAATGCAACATAAGCACGTGCTTGGATATGACGGGGAAAACAAAAGACAATATAAAAGCTCGAAAGGATTTGGCAGAGGTTTGTAACCGACCAAGTCTTGAGCTCTCCGAAGCTGGTGGCAAACCACGAGCTTCTTTCCGCCTTCGACCAAAAGAAAAGAAAGAAGTCTTCAAGTGGTTGAAACAGTTGAAGTTCCCAGACGGTTATGCTGCTAGCCTGAGAAGAGCCGTTAATGTTAAGACTGGAAATCTTACTGGTTTGAAGAGCCATGATTATCACATAATCATGGAAAGACTTCTGCCGGTTATGTTTCGAGTCTATCTTGACGATGAGGTATGGAAGGTGTTAGCCGAGCTTAGCTATTTTTATAGACAGCTTTGTGCTAAAGAAATCAAAAGGGAGATGATGGAGAAGTTGGAAAAAGAGATACCCGTGCTTTTATGTAAGATGGAAAAAGTATTTCCTCCAGGGTTCTTCAATCCAATGCAACACCTTCTAATCCATCTTCCATATAAAGCTAAAGTAGGTGGCCCTGTTCAATATAGGTGGATGTACCACATTGAAAGAGCACTCAGATGTCTAAAACCGATGGTTCGTAATAGGGCAAAGGTTGAAGGATGCATCACCGAAGCATTTACACTTCAGGAGATAGGATACTTTTCAAGTGTCTACTTTGCAGAAGAACACAATGTTAATGCATCGGTGTTACGCTACAATATGGCTGAAGCAACCTCTTGTAGCGAACTCTCACTTTTTCAAACGAGAGGCACCACTGTTGGTAGTGGCACAAGCTATGATGCTTCAGCAGATGAAAAGACAGCTGCTTTGTTATACATATACGCTAACATAGATGGGATGGACAATTTTTTTCAGTAAGTGGTTGTTCAACATCTATACTAATTTGCGTGGTGTGTTATACATCTACACCAATAATTTTGTTTTGTCCTGATTTAGTGAGTTCGATCAACAAAATTGGAAGTCTAAGCAGCAACCTACTAGCAAGCAATTACAAACAATGCGACACTATGGAGTAAATGGAGGACCTAACTTCCAAACATGGTTTCGAAATCATGTAACGTTTTCCTTGTCTTGTTCCTCTTAGTAATTATGTTCATAGCATAAAATAGTCTTCTTACTTCATATGTTGGACAGTGCAAGACACAAGCCGGTGTTCATGAAGATTTGTGACAACTGTCCAACGGATCCATTAAAGTTAAACTCTTTGGTCGATATGATGTCAATGGGTTCCGATTCCGTTCAACTCAATTTGAAGCTCAACGTCCTCTAAGGGCAACATCAAACACCGGAGTTGTGACGAGGGCCGCCGATGCCGAAGGACATGAAACTAATTTCTATGGGATCATAAACAAAAGGTGAATCCTCGTGAGCGGTTATATACACCGGACAATACTGGTTACATTGATGAGGCAGATGTTGTTTACCAAGAAGAAGAGTTGCCGAATTCTTTTGTCGTTGAGCCTGGTCTACGACTCGATGAATTAGTTGGAGATGCACAAGATGTACAGACTCATAATGTGAAAAAACGAAAACAGCGAACAACCATGACAAAAGATCGATGGTCCGGTTTACGAAGTAGAGTACATGATCGTGATACTGATGAATTTTGAAATTGAGTACAAGTATCGTTTCTTTCATCTCTTCTTTTGTCTTCTATATTTTCCTTTAAATTCATTATCAAATTTCCTTTCATCAGGATGTCATCGAGCAGTAGACGACGGGGGACGCGGGGCTTTCAGCCCCCGAGAGCAGACTCCGTTTTCCAGGGCTGTCAGTCTAGCAATGGTAGACTGTCTCAGCTGTTGGGCCTCGACAGAGGCCAGGGGTCACGATAGCGGTCACGACAGGTAAAGAATATTAAATTACATAAATTATATAAATAACTTTCTTAAATATATATTACCTTTCTTCAAATTTTTAGGACGACTCTACGTCTGAGGAGACAGAGGCCAGGGGTCCTCTTCAGACACCACAGATTTCGGAGCCTGTTACAGATCCTGCTTCGGATCCTCTTCAGGTTCGGCACCGAAGGATTCAGACCCTGCTTCAGAGCCTTCCACAGAGCCTGATGTGGAGCCGGCTCCATAGCGGCGTTACAGGAGGAGCCACTACGTGGCTCCTCCTCCGGTTCCTGCACGGCCAGAAGATCGGATCGTTATTCGTCCGGTTGGCGATAGGTAAGTAAATCTATAACAAATCAATTTAGATATTTTAACACTTATATATGTACTAATTGAGAATCGTGTATTAGGTCTTGGTCCGATGACTCGTTCACGGGTCAAGGATGCCACCGCCAGGTCAACGCTGTCCTGGGCCAGCTCATCCGTTGTCACTACCCCGGTCTAGTGAACGGACGGGCTGCTACGTCTTGGGACGATTACGCTACGGCCCAGACATTACCTACGGCAACCACCAGGAGCATGTGTGGCATGAATTCATGGTAAGTAAATCGTCTATTCGTTAAATGCGAACCTATTATATATTAAATACATTAACTTGTATATTTCTACTTGTAGAAATATTACCGTTTGGAGGACGAGGCCCAGCTAGATCATGCTCGCCTGGTCTTCAACAACAACGCTAGGAAGCTCCTGACGCAGTCGATTTCAACGGCTCGCACTCAGGCTACGAAGGCGTACTATAAGTTGCATCCGGACGAGGGTGAGCCGGGGCAGTTTAGGGATGTGGCGGACAAGTACTTGATGGAGGCACAGTACGCAGAGGTAAATTCTTTATTTTACTTTGCTTCATTATCCAATTTTCATCAATGTTTTCATCCAACAACAAATGTGTGCAGGTCAGCGTACCGTGGCTTGAGTCCTGTCCGGACGCCTATAGTTCCCTGTGTGCTCGTTGGGCGAGACAGGGCTTCCAAGGCATGTCGATGACCCGCCGACAGTGTCGAGGGACGGACGGGAAACACCGTCTTGGTGGCGACGCCTACGTATGCCTTGCTAAACGGATGGTAAGTGATACTCGAATTATATTCTAGTTAATTTCTATCGCTATTATTGTGCTAACACGTATCGATAGGAGCGCGAGATCGGTCAGGAGCCGACCGCTATCCAGGTGTGGAGGAGGGGTCACATGGGAAGTGACCCCTCGCAGCCTGATCAGCTGTCTTCTCAGACAGCGACAGAGACGTTGGTGAGTTCTTTAGTTGACTTAATTGTATTATCTTTAAAATTTCTGATGACTTTAATTTTCTGTATTTTCAGGAAAAGTATGGGGAGGAGGTGCGGAGGCTACGAGGCGACGATTAAGATTGGCAGAACTCGCCGATCGTACCTGAAGCCGCCTATGCACGCGGTGGCGGTAAACCTCCCGGCCGGTGAGTTCTGTTGTTTTTCATTTACTTTCATTAACTTCGAGACACGAAACTTTAATACTCTTACTTTGTTGTGTAGGTTGTCCATCTTCGATGGAGTAGTAGACTCGAGGGAGGTGCGGTCTTACTCAAGGGCCTCTTCATCGCAGGGTGGATCCAGCAGGCGTGGCAGCCGTGATCTGGAGCTCCAGAGTGTCCAAGAGGAGCTCCATAGGACGCAGGAAGCGCTGAGGCTCGCGAACGAGAGGCAGGCAGCCGAGCTCCGGGCTAGGGACGAGTATCAACACTCGTACATGCTACAGCTGCAAGCTGCCATGCAGGTAAGTTCAGATCATTGTACTCAATGTTTCTAATATATAAATGACATGTATAATAATTTACTTCATATTTGCAGGCTATGGCCACAGGACAGCCCGTTGTCTTTCCTCAGTGGGTGCCGCCACCGATACAGCTACCACAGGGGCCGACGTCAGGAGCACAGGTACAAAATTTCTCATAATAGCTGCAACTAGTTAAATTTGCTCAAATTTAGTTGAATTTGATCAAACTTACTTAAACTTAGATAAAACTAGTTAAACATCCTCAAACTGAGTAAAATATTGTACAACTTACTCAACTATAGTCAAATATGACCAAACTTACTCAAACATAGCCAAAACTATTTGAACTAGCTCAAACACAAACACTACTAGTCCATACTTCTCAAACTTAGTAAAATATGATCAAACTTACTCAAACATTGCCAAATCTAGCTAACTTGCTCAATTTTAACTTGTAATGAGTTTATTTAATCATATACACATTTGTGAACTTCTAATTTGTCTAACTATACATGTACATCATAGGGATCGGCGATGCGGGCTCAGGAAACTCCATCCCCTCGGCAACCAGCGTTTGGACGAGCGCACGACGACTTCCTGGACTCCGGTGGCAGCGGTCGGGGTAGCGTAGGGTAGTGTGGCGTGCGTATAGTGTTTTTATGCAATTCTGTGATGTATATTTTGATTGCCTGTGATCTGGCCATCGAGCCAGGACTGGCCTCGAAGCCAGGGCAGGATTTTCTGTTTTTTTAAAAAAAATTGGAAAGCTTATTGACGACGGTTTCTGGTACTTGGCCGTCGTCAATAAGCCATTAGTATTGACGACGGCCAGGTACCAGAAACCGTCGTCAATAAGCAATTGTTATTGACGACGGCCTAGTGTAAACCGTCGTCAATAAGCCACGGTTAGTGGCGACGGTTGAAATCCTAGCCGTCGTCAATAAGCTTATTGACGACAGCCTGATTTAGCTATCGTCAATAAGCCATTGTTATTGACGACGGCCAGGTACCAGAAACCGTCTTCAATAAGCCATCGTAACTGACGACGGTTCCTATCATAGCTGTCGTCAATAAGTTTATTGACGACAGCTAGATTTAGCTGTTGTTAATAAGATTATTGATGACGGTTACCGTCGTCAATAAATTTATTGACGACTAATAATTGACGACAGCCGGAAACCGTCGTCTATAAAGTTTTACCGTCGTCAATAACTTATTGACGACGGTAGTGTCCTTATTGACGACGGTTTCCGGCCGTCGTCTATTGTCCGGATTCCTGTAGTGCTTCCAGGTATGCCCCCTGATCGGGACATTGAGTTTGCCATTGATTTGGTACCTGGAACTGCACCCATAGCCAACAGACCCTATAGGATGCCCGTCAATGTGCTAGTAGAACTCAAGAAGCAAATTCAAGAGCAGGTGGAAAAGGGTTTTATACGTCCAAGCTCGTCACCATGGGGAGCTCCTGTGCTCTTCGTAGACAAGAAGGATTGGACCCAAAGGATGTGCGTGGACTATTGGTCTCTCAACGAGGTAACAATCAAGAACAAATACCCTCTGCCCCGTATAGAGGACCTGTTCGACCAAATGAAAGGAGCCCCAGTGTTCTCCAAGATTGATCTTCGGTCGGGACATTTCTAGCTGAAGATTAAGCCCTCCGATATACCCAAGACTGCCTTTCAAACATGGTATGGTTCATATGATTATACCGTCATGTCTTTTTGGTTGACAAATGAACCCGCATATTTCATGTACCTCATGAACAAGGTTTTCATGGAGTACTTGGATAAGTTCATCGTGGTTTTAATCGACGACATTATGGTGTATTCAAAAAGTGAGGAGGAGCATGAAGAACATTTGAAATTGACCTTGCAGAAATTGCATGAGCATCAATTGTATGCCAAGCTTAACAAGTGTCAATTTTGGCTAAAGGAAATATCGTTCCTAGGCCACATTATCTCCGAAGAAGGGGTATCGGTTGATCCCGGAAAAGTGAGAAATGTTCTGAAGTGGGACCAGCCACAAAACGTGAGGGATATTCGGAGTTTTCTTGGGATGGCGGGATACTATCGAAGATTCATCAAAGACTTCTCTAAGATAGCAAAGCCTATGACGGAGTTGCTAACGAAGGGAAAAGCCTTTAGATGGACACCAGCATGCCAAGAAAGTTTTGAGGAACTCAAGAAAAGGCTAACCACAGCGCCGGTTTTGGTATTGCCGGACGTAAGCAAGAGCTTTGAAATATATTGTGACGCATCCAGACAGGGGCTCGGATGTGTGCTCATGCAAGAAGGACAAGTGGTAGCCTATGCCTCACGACAATTTAAGAAGCATGAGCTCAATTATCCTACACATGACTTGGAACTAGCAGCAGTAGTGCATGCATTGAAGATTTGGAGATATTATATCCTTGGTCATCAATGTGAGATCTATACGGATCATAAAAGCCTCAAGTACATATTTACCCAAATGGAATTGAATTTGAGGCAACGTCGATGGTTGGAACTCATCAAGGATTACGATGTTGGAATCAACTACCACCTCGGGAAGGCCAATGAAGTAGCTGATGCATTGAGCCGGAAGGGAGCATGTCACCAACTCACAGTTCGGGAGCTACCACCCGAACTACGTATGGAATTTGAACGATTACACCTCAGATTTTTGAACACCATGGAAATGATGGAGATCCACTCTTCATTGGAGCAAGAGATAAGAGATGGCCAAGCAACGGATGAGAAGATCAAGGAGATCAAGGAAAGGATCCGACAAGGAATAGAGAAGGATTTCAAAGAAGATGAGAAGGGTACGTTTTGGCTAGGAAAAAGGATTTGTGTGCCTAACGTGAAGCACCTCTGCGACATGATATTGAAGGAGGCACATGATTCACCCTATTCCATACATCCCGGAAGTAACAAAATGTACAAGGACTTGAAAACTTGTTATTGGTGGGATGGTATGAAAAGGGACATAACCGAATACGTTGCCCTATGCGACATATGCCAACGGGTGAAGGCCGAACATCAAAGACCCGCTGGATTGTTGCAACCTTTGAAGGTACCCGAGTGGAAATGGGAAGACATCAGCATGGACTTCATCGTCGGATTGCCACGTACTCAGTCGGGTTATGACTCCATCTGGGTTATCGTGGACCGATTGACGAAAACCGCCCATTTTCTCCCTGTAAGGGTCAATTACAACGTTGCACAATTAGCCGAGTTGTACATGGAGGAGGTCGTGTGCCGTCATGGAGTCCCGAAAAGGATAGTCTCTGATTGAGGTTCTCAGTTTACCTCTAGATTCTGGAGGAAGCTGCAGAAAGCTATGGGTACACAACTGGATTTTAGCTCCGCCTATCACCCACAAACCGATGGGCAAACCGAAAGGACAAACCAAATTTTGGAGGACATGTTGAGAGCTTGCGCCTTGAAACGTGGGTGTAGTTGGGATAGGAGTTTAACGTACGCCGAATTCTCCTATAACAACAGCTATCAAGCTAGCTTGAAGATGTCGCCTTTCGAAGCATTATACGGTAGATGGTGTAGAACACCACTGTTCTGGAACGAGACCGGAGAGAACCAGGTGTTTGGACCCGAAGTGCTACAAGAAGCTGAGAAGCAAGTCCAAACAATACGGGAGAACTTAAAGTCTGCTCAGTCACGACAGAAAGGCTATGTGGACAATAGGCGAAGGAAGTTAACTTTCGAAGTAGGAGACTTCATATACCTTAAGGTATCGCCTATCCGTGGCCAACGACGTTTCAACGTCAAAGGCAAGCTAGCACCCCGCTACATCGGACCATTTAAGATTTCGGACAAGCGAGGAGAAGTAGCCTATCAACTAGAGCTCCCGACATATCTCTACGACGTACATGACGTGTTTCATGTATCCCAGCTCAAGAAGTGCTTGAGAGTACCGGAGGAGCAAGCACCAATGGAAGAGCTTGAACTTCAAGAGGACCTGACTTATATGGAGCACCCTGTCCGAATTTTGGATGTAAAGGAAAGGGTCACCAGGAACAAAGCGATCCGATGGTGCAAGGTACAATGGAGCCATCAGACCGAAGCCGAAGCCACATGGGAGAGTGAAGAAGACTTCAAGACAGAATTTCCCCATCTGTTCTCTACTAACAAATCTCGAGGGCGAGATTCAATTTAAGGGGGCTAGATTTGTGACACCCTCATTTCTAGTGTCAGCATGTATTCATGTTTCATGTAGAGAAAACATTTTAAAAAGAAGTAGGAACAGAGAAAAATATCAAAAAGATAGCCAAAAAGAGCCGAATCCAGCTCAAAGAGAGTGCCGAAGACAACTTCTGCGGCCTGCTGGCTACGTGGCATGTTCGGAGCTCATCCCTGCGAAGTGGGGAGAGGTCCGCCCCTAAACTAGCTACGTGGCAGGCTCGGGGCTCATCTCCGAAAGGGGGAGAGGTCCGACCCTGTGGGACACATGTTGCCCCCGGAGCTAGCCTCTGCGGAAGAAGCAAAGGCATTTCCACAGGACACATGTCACCTTCGAAGCTAGACACCGCGGGAATCAGAGGACCAGTCGCGCGGGAAACATGTCGATCTCGGAGCTCACCTCCGAGAGGTCCGGTTCTATCGGACACGTGTCGCCACCGGAGCTTATCTCCGGGAGGTCCGTCACTGTTGGACACGTGTTAACCTCGGAGCTCGTCTCTGAGAAGAAAGGAAGTCTGGCGCTGGAGCTACCTCCGGAGAGAGGAATGGTCCGGCACTGACACGTGGCGTGTGCGGAGCCACCTCCGAATAGGATAGGAGGTCCCGACCGCCAGGATACGTGGCGCACGCGGAGCTCACCTCCGAAGGAGAAGGGAGGTCTTGCTCTCTTTACACGAGGCACAACCGGAGCTCGTCTCTGCAGAAAGGGGGAGACCAAGCCCCGATGGACATGTGGAGCTTCCGGAGCTCATCACTGAGGAGGTAACGAGTTCTAGAGCAGTTTTGGATTCTGTACGCGTAGAAATATCGGTACGGAGAAGAAACCGACCTGAATTACACAATTTTACCGCACCAAATCGACTAAGGATAAGTTGTTAAGATTCAACGACGATCTGAATAGGACTCTTATTCGAAGTCCAATCAGATTAGGACTCTTCTCTTTCCGATTATAAATAGAACCCAGAACCTCTGGCCAAAACCACGAACTTCTTTTCCAACTCCTAAGCCGATGACTTAGAGCCCTAGCCCTAACTCGCCAAGTAAGCCATTGCCGGAGATCAGCGAGGAAGATCGCCGAAAGAGAGCCCCAACGATCTGTCCGATCTGAGAAGGACCCGAGGCCGAGAGGAACGTAAGGTAGGTCTCCAATACCACCTTACGACATCGTTATGTTTTCTTTGCATCTGTTCTTCGATTCCTTTTGAACAGAAGCTTTCTCATGGACAGATCACTTGTTGATCGGGTTGATCTAAAAAAAGGTCATCACCACGTCCACATTTGATCCGAACACCTCTGTTCATTATAAAGCCATGAAAGAACGTGTACAAAACCGATCTAATAATGCTAATCATAGGATAGCATGCATATGCATAATCGCATCTAGTTTAAAGTTTGTTCATGGTATTGATTGTTATGAATCTTGTATGTGCGTGATTGCGCATAGAAGGACAAGCTCAGGGAGCTGTCTACGACGAGCTGCAACAACAAGGTTTCGAGATCCAAGAGCCACCAGGACCGCAAGAACAAGGCAAGTGCTCCTTGACCGTATTGATCCTATGTTTTGGGTAAAACTGTTTTGTTTTGCAAAAAGGTGTGTGTGCTGAGTTAAACATGATGGGAAACCCTTTTATAGGAGTTTACTAGCTTTGGTTAAACCACCCTTGTCGCCAGGGAAGTTTATGGGTCGGGTATGATTTTTACTTTTATGCTTCGCTGAGTCCATGGGATTGGGAAGCGAGATAGATGTGTCTAGCTAACTGCACTCATAATGATAATGAGAAAATTGATGTTGTTAATGAACATGGATCGGAGGGAGATCTAGGCAAGCCTGGGTTTGTGAATGAGGTAGCATGAGATGGTGGTTTACTTGCTGTAGATCTAAGGACCGATTCATGCATGCACATGCTAGGATAACAGTGCCACCACAAGGCCAAGTATGGGTGCGGCTTAGCTGAGTAATTAGGTAAGTTGCTAGATTGTTATGGACTGTGGAAGGCGTGGGGAATGGGAGTCGAGTGAGGACTGCCCTGGGAACTGCATGGCACAAGAGGGGGCCCGTGGGTGGGAGAATTGGAGATTCTAGCCTGCCGGTGAAACCTTAGTGAGTCCATACATCTAGTAGCCCCTTTGTAAAGGCTATTTTGTGATCTCTTGGCCATACACCGACGGTTGTGTACTGGTATAATGGAGGTTCTGCAGTTGCCGACGGGTGATGAAATCACAAACTTGTGGGTAAAGAGGTGCAAACTCTGCAGAGTTCTTAAAACTATCATGATAGCCGAGCTTACGGTCACGAGCTCCTGGCCAACTGCCATGATTAGTTGGGATGGATATTGGGATGGTTATTGGGATTGGTTATTGGGATGGTTATTGGTTATGGTTTTGGATGGTTTGGTTATGGTTTGGTTTGGGACTGTTGAGTCTGGGTGATAAGATGGGTCGCATGACTGTTGAGTCACGGCAACAAGATCGGTCTCGGTGGGAGATGAAGTTGTTTTATGAGGTGAAATGGTAGCGAATACAGGATGGTATTCGTGAGATGGTAGCGAATACGAGGAGGTATTCGTGAGCAAGAATGAGGTTGATTGATGAGCATAACGGAGGTATGATTGGTATTTTAATACACGTTAGGATTACATTCACTTAAAGATAAGTTGCTGTTTTGTCGTGCTTTTGATAAATAACTTTGCTTTTCTGCAAATGAGCCTTTTTATACCTACCTTGTTGTGAGACTACATATCATATTTTCCCACACTTGCTGAGTACATCATTGTACTCAAACTTGCATTATTATTTCATCATCAGCAGCAGGACAGGATTTCTATGAAGACCAAGTGGAGCATTAGGCGTGTGATCTGTTCTCATCCTTGCCTGTGGGAATGGAGTAGAAATGGAGCCATTGCTGCCTAGAATTGCTTCCGCATTAGTTAAATTGCTTCCACATTAGAATAAAGACTTCCGCTGCATAGAAATAAGACTTCCGCTGTGAGCATGGGTCCAAGACTCATGAAACATTGTAATAAACTCTGTTATTCGTGGATATATATATTCTGAATTCAGTTTGTGGAACATATGTGTATGTGTGATGAACATCCTGGGCACACATATGCATTTGTTCTCGGTTCCGTGGTTTTTCACAGAATTGAGGGCGTCACACTTTCCTGATGACCTAAGTGGACGGAAAGTATCACTAATGTTCGTGTAAGATGATGGTACAGTCCAAACTCGCGGGAAACGGCCGGAGCTATGAGCTCCACGGGTGACCCAAGCCTTTTTGGCTGGCGGCTGCGAAATTCCGGCGCCCCGCTCAATGGATGGAGGTTTTCATGTGGTTTTGGGCCAGGGTGATCGTTAGGGGTCCTATATTCTACAGATAGACCAGAATTTAAATTGATCAACCACGTGCAACGAATTTCCCATTTCAAAGGCGTTCGGTTCTACATGGTGATCGGCAGAAAACTTGAAATTCCGGCTAGCCGGTGCTAGGAGGGAGCTAGGGGGTCCAGGAGTAGATACTAGACTTTATGGCGCACCTTTGGGTGGTTTTGATCACACCGGAGCAGCTCGGAGTTTGCCGGGCGACGGTGATCCGTGGAGGTGCGGTGGTGTTGAACATAGTAGGAAGAACGGCCTTGCTGCAGCTCGGAGGATGCCGGTCACGAGCTTTCAATGCGCCGAGGACACCGAGTGAAGGCTGGTGCATCTTCTGAGCTGCTCATTCGGGAGTCAAAGGCACCGGAGCTGGGTGATTGCCGGGGGAGCAGAGGAGCGGCCGTGCGGTCTGTTCTCGGTCGAGCGTGCGAGCAGGGAGTAAAGCAACTCGTATTCGGGGATCATCTGATGGTGAGGATGAGGAGGCTGGGAAGCTGCTCAGTGGCCAGAGGAACCAGGCAGCTTCTGGCAGCAGGTCCCCGCCGTGGCGTTCGCTTCCGCGCTCGTAGGAACCCGAGCAACTGGGTGTAAGGCAGTTCCTTTGGCTGGTGAGGCTGACAGTGGGTCCCACATGCAAATTTTGTCCTCCAAAATTAACTTTCTACTGTTACAGATTATTTGGGACCCTCATGGCCTCTAAACTTTGATAAAACCACCCAATGACCATTTGAATTTGAATAATTTTAAGTCTGAAATGGTTTGGATGAATTTGCAGCAAATGTGAAGCTAAAATTCAAATTTGGTTTGAATTTGCTCCAAATAGCTCGGGTCAAGATAAATCCCAAATGGGATAAAAATTGGTGGGTGAGCTCATAAAATGGTGCTGAGTGTGAATATGAATCCCTCTTTTGAATTCATGTGATGGAAGTATATTGAATTTGAATTTAAGTTCAAACTATCCTTTTTAATGATTGTATCCAAAAGTACCTCAAAGAGGTTTGGATTTGCATGAAATTTGGCATGAGCATTCCTAAGAATATTTAGGAGGTAATTGTGAGCTCAGCCCCTTATGCCTACATGTGGGAAATCCCTCTTTTGGATTTTTGTGAGTTCATCTTTCAATCATCTATTGACGGTGCTTATTTGCTTTTCAAACGTGTTCATGTGTTTACCACAATTGAGTTGTGGTGTGCGTGATGAAGAACACTTTTAGCAAGTGAAAAACTTGGGCCCTTACACAAGGAGCCACAGCCGCACTACATTGTCCATAAGAAAAGCCCTAGCTGCTGCCACCAACCGTTGAAGGAAAAAGACCAGCCGCAGAGAAGAAGAAGAGGAGTTGGAGAAGGCAGGAGCCGCCATCCTTCGTGCAACGTCGCCGCTGTCGTCTCCAACACCACTGCATCACACCCCATGACCCAGGAGCTACTGCATGTAAGTAGATCACTCTCCAGTCTACGTCTTGACGGTAGAATTGATCTACTACCCGAGCTAAAACTTCAGCTGCACCAAATTGATTTCCAGCAGCACCAATCATCACAAAACCCCACTAAAACCTACCCAAACTCACTTGGGCATATGTAAACTGAGTAGTGCAGCCACTGAATTTGTGTGAGTCTAGCGAGAGAGTGGTCTACGGGATTGATCTTGTGAATGAAGCCGAGGAACGACTGTGATTGATTCAAGCCAATTTAAAGGCTGCTCCATCTCGGCAGAATCGTGGACCACGTTTATCTTCGTGTCTCTCCGATGAAAGGGGTTCATCGCTTCGGAGTGAAGGGAAAACTAGCTCCGTGATTCATCGGGCCATTTGCTGTCATCAAAATATGCGGACCCGTGGCCTATCGTCTGGAGCTACCGGCATCACTTTCAGGGGTTCATAATGTTTTCCACGTTTCTCAGCTGCGGAAATGTCTTAAGTACCCAGCTGCAGTTCGTATGGAGAACATCAAGGACCTTCGACCGGATCTTACTTATTCTGAGTATCTGATCCAGATTATCGACGAGAAGACTCGCACCACAAGAAATCGGACATTGTGATTCTACAAAGTCTTGTGGAGCAACCACACCGCTGATGAAGCCACGTGGGAAAGCGAGGATTTTCTCCGTTTAAATTTTCCTGACATGTTTGTACCATATGTCCAGTAGTGTTCCTCCCATCCTCTTTATTTTTATAATCTCAGGACGAGATTCTTTTAGGGGGGGGAATGTAATTGTAAAATCCCAAGAAATGGGACTTGCAAAAGTGATCATTTTCATCACCTCACAGCACCACAGCTCATCTTGTGGATATCTTGTGAACACTTGTGAAGAGCAAGTAACCACCATCAAAATGGTGATTAGAGGGGAAAGCCCTAACTTCCAAAAAGTAAGATTTCTATGCATAAGCATGAAAGGTTTAGCTCACCCACAGACCCTAAAAAGTCTTGGGAAGGCTCAGGCCAAATTTCATGCAAATCCAGTACTTTTTGAGGCACTTTTGGAGACATTTGTAAAATTGGCCAATTTGAATGCAAATTCAAATTGTAGCAACTTTCATCAGTTGAATTCAAAAGTTGGCTTCATATTCAAACTCAGCACATTTTTCTGAGTTAGTCCACCAATTTTCATCCTCATTGGAGTTCATCTTGTCAGGAGCTAAATTTGCATTAATTCAAAACTGAATTTGAATTTCAGTTCAAATGTGTAGAAAAGTTAGCCAAACCAGTTTCAAATTGCGGGAAATCAAATTCAAACCATGACTTTGGGGCCAAGTTTTTGATTCGATTGTGAGTAGCTGGTATCTTTTCGGTGAAAACAGAAATGAAAATCAGAAAATGAATTAGAGGTGAGGGTCCCACTTGTCAGTAGCCTTCACACTGAAGTTTTCTCGGCTTGATCTTTCGCACTTGTCAGTAGCCAGCTCTCTACCACCGGCGCCCAACCGCCTTGCTGTCGCCACCTCCTGCTCGAGGGAAAAACTGAGTGCAGCACGTGATCAGCACGCTGTGCCACGTGAATCTTCACTCCCTTCTCCACCGTCTCCCTCGCGCACCGAAAGCACGAATTCGAACCAGCGCCGACCTCCTCTGCTCCCCGGCGTCCGAGCGCTAGAAGCCGTTTCGTGCCTGACGAGCTACACGAAAAAGGTCCGCTCCAAGGTACTTGACACGCTCGTGCCGACCACTCCTCCTCTCGTGCTTCGCCGGGGTAGAATTTGTCCGGTTAGTCATTCGGTGTTCAAAGGACCGAATGGTTCAAAACTCGGAAATTCATAATGGGTAGTTCACCACAGAGGATTCCGAGCTACACATACGTTCTGCACTTGTCCATGGCTACAACCAGCGAAAACCATGGACTAGGATTGCTGTTCTTCGAAATTTTCCCGGTCACGGCCGTTTTAGCCCTAGGTCGACGGTGAGGTCATAGTTGTGGCTGTTTTCACGGGGATCAATGCTCATATCTGTGACCAGCAAGTCTCAGCGGAGCTCTCCGAGCAAACCATGTCGAAAAAGGTGCAGAGGACATGTGGCAGACCGGGATCCGCCCATCCAGGATCGCAGAGGGTGGTGCCGCACGATGCGACACCCGACAGCACACGTCATAAGAACACAATATATTACATGGGAAAACAACTGAACTGTACAAACAGGTACCAACTTCAGTTACAAACTATTGTTTCTATTATACAGCGGAAGTCTACACTATACAACTCACGCTCGCCTATCTAGCAAAAGTTGGCTGCCAAGCCCTAAGGCAGCCAACACTGGCTGCACTCCTCAGCTCAGCGCGGCGTGTACGGCTCCCACTCAGCCGTGGTACCTGACGGAGGGTAACCCTCGCCGGTGGACTCGTACTCCGAGTACGTGGGTGGCTCCTCACCTGAAAAACACTTAAGCAGCAACCGTGAGAACGATGGCTCAACAAGACTTAACCGACTCACCTAAGCATGGAACTCTACATGAGGGTTACAATAGACATAGGATAGTAATAGTGCATCAATGGACACACCTACAAGTTCATCCTTAGTTCATCTTTTAGCCCCAAGTTAACAGTTCAGGAATCTGAAATTTAGTAAGCAGTATTTGGTGGAACACAATGTAGCAATACAATTATATCATATCAGCAAGATAGAATCATAACATTTCATACATTAGTCTACGTTACGACGCAGTGAACAAGCGGTACTCGTCACCGCGAGGGACGGCGAATCGACTCGATATACACCTGCAGGGAAACCCAAAGAGCATGTCACGTACGCCCATCCGTGGAGCTGCACAGCACGCTCACTCGATGTCGTACGGGACAACCTTTCACCCAACAGCCAAAACGTTGAACCGGTCGCACCGAAACGAACAGGAGGTTCCCCGCATGGAGCATCTCTCTATGCCCGTTGGCAGATTTCCACCTTGCTGCCCTCGACCTACACATATAAATCGGTGTGCTATGCCTCGACGCCCGGAGGTTTAGGCTACATGGGTTTATCGGGGCCCATATATCCGATATGCTTTCGGTACGTTCAATACTTGTTCAGCAGGGCCGCACACGGATCGGTCCTCAATCGACACGGGCAGGGCTGCGCACACAAGACTTCCTCTTGCTACGCCCTAGCTCCTGCCTAGTCTCATTTTCATTACTAAAGTGATCTCACATCACTCAACCGACCCCGTGTGTCCCATGCCTAAACTCACGAGTAGATTCGAACTACTCGACTTGTACCGAAGTCCTATGAATCCTTAAGCATAGCCTGTCTACTCGAGGTCTTAGACACTACCCTCACTCTTATGGAAAAATTCTGGTCATGCAAGTGGGGTTCCATTCATCCTACACCTAATGCATATTCATACATCACCCTAATTATGTGAACAAAGCAAAACATGATAAAAGAGTTAATGCAAACCGGGGCTTGCCTTGTTGCTGCATGTCAGGAGTTAGTTCTTCTTCCGGAAAGGAAGTCCAACACTTCCGGAGTCTCTTCGCCTTCAGCGACTACACGTTAATGAAATACTACATGTTAATTTAAATGCAATGCATGAACTTGAATACTTAATTACTAATAACTCTAGCTAGCTCTCCCCTTTGGTTCTGAAATTTTTATGGTGGCTTGGTAGGGTCCTAACCAGAGTCTCGACCAAGTTTCATTTGAAACAAAGTTCATTTGAACCTTGTACAAATAAAAGCCTATTGGGTCAATATTTGAGCCTCTAAGTAATTCCAGGGGTATTCATGGATACAACCATTACTTTCTGGAAACTAGAATTTAAGATGGTTATTATGGCATTGGTTTCATGTCATTTGAAGAAATCTACTGAAAGTTATGCCCTAATTAAGATTTGAGAAAATCTGAAAAATGTTTCTGTACATTTTTCTATTTTCACAGGGCAGTTCTCTTAATCACCCAATTAGGGGGACTAAATTAACTTGGATGAGTCTGCAAATTTTCTGTGACTCCAGGATTTTCCAATGAACCTCTCAGCCGAAATCCAGCATTTTTCATAAAGTAATTCTCCAGATAAAATTCCCCACAGTTTAAACATTAGGGATTTAATTCTGGAAAACTATTAAGTTTCATGAGCTGAAATGGGTATTGCTGGAAAGTACTCAGAATCCTGAGTTCAGCAAAATTTGGTTCACTGAATTGGGAGCTTCCTACACAATGTTATGAATTGCTAAAGTTTGAGCTGATCCCTGAATTATTTTCCCACAGAGAATCACCTCCCGCGCTAAACCAGAGGCTGACAGCGGGGCCCGCCCATTTAAATTGAACTAACCGCACGCTCGCGCGCGATTAGCACAGGGGCTGACAGGTGGGCCGCGCCCTTCGTCTACCTCCCGACGCCGCCGCCCCGAGCCGCCGGAGCTCCGGCGAGGTCGGCGTTCCCGGCGATCTAGCTCGCCGGCGCCGACAAGACTCGCCGCCCCCGCGTAACCTCGGATGCTGAAAACGCTGGACAACATGTCGCCGCCGGCTAACCACCGTAGCTCGCCGGCGACGAGCCCTATGCCTCTGTGCTACCTCGGCAACGTGTTCCCGCCCTTCTGACCATCTCCTTCGCGCGCTAATCGCGTCGCCACACTAAGGGGAACCTCGGGAAGCTTGACATGATCTCCATCGGGCCTTAAACGGCCGGCAACCCAGACCTCACCGGCGACCCCCTCCTCCGCCACACTGTTCTATGGTGAACTTAAGGTTCCGGCGGTGATTTCCTTCTGGTTTTCGATCGAGAGGGGTCACCAGAACCTCTATATGCTCTCTCACAGCTCCGTTCGACCTCCCACCCACCAAGCTTCCCGAATTTCTCCTAAACCTAATCGGGTCCCAAAATGAGCTCCCCGCCTTAAACTGGAAAATTCTCCATGCACAAAGGTCGAACCTTGGAGCGGTTTGCGCGGTGGTCTTGAGGACGAGCTAGCGCTTCACTTTCCTATGGAGGTCAAGGCCGGAAGATGATCACAGCTTGGGTGGCATACGATCGGAGCTCGGGCGACTAGGCTGCTGGTTGCCAGACTCGCAAAAAACAGCAACTCGGCGGCGGTCTCGGGCCTTTTATAGGCTCCTGAGGCCAGTGGAGAGTGCGACACCTGCTGTGCCACCTCCTACGCCAAAGCAGGAGCTGGCCTGCCGAGGTGGTCGGACGCCGACGCTGGCCGCAGCTGGCGAGCGCGCTCGGTAGAGGAAGTCTGCTGAGGAGACTTCTGTGCTAAGTCTACTGCCCAGTGGGCCTCCCCTCTAATTCCATTTTTTATTTTCTCAATTCTGTTGTGCCAAAATATCCTCAGCTACTCACAATTTAATGTGAGACTTAGTCACCAAGTATTAGTTTGAATTCTCAAATTTGAACTGTGTTTGGCTAAATTTGCTGCATGTTTAAACTGAAATTCAAATTCAGTTTTGAAATCTTGCAAATTTAGCTCTTGACAAGATGAACTCCAATGAGGATGAAAATTGGTGGGCCTACTCAGAAAAATGTGCTGAGTTTGAATGTGAAGCTAACTTTTGAATTTGAGTGATGAAAGTTGCTGCAATTTGAATTTACATTCAAATAGGCCTCTTATTCGAATACCTCCAAAAGTGCCTCAAAAGTGTTGGATTAACCTGAAACTTGGACTGAACTTTCCCAAGACTTTTTAAGTTCTAGGGGTGAGCTCAACCGCTCATGTTCATGTGTAAAAATCCCACTTTGTGAAAGTGAAGGCTTTTCCCTCTAATCACTCTTTTGATAGAGATTACTTGCTCTTCACAATATTTCCTAAGATATCCACAACAAAAACTGTGGTGTTGTGAGGTGAAGAAAAGTTTTTGTAAGTCTCTTTTCTTGGGCTTTTACATCCCTCCCCCCTTAAAAGAATCTCGTCCCGAGATTATAAAAGAAGAGATAGTGATGTAGTAAGGACTTACCCATGCTGAGAGGCCATGAACTCCGGGTAATTTGAGCGAAGGAATTCCTCGCTTTCCCACGTTGCTTCTTCGGTGGTGTGGTTGCTCCAGAGTATTTTGTAGAACCACAACGTTCTGCTACGGGTGTTCCGGGCTTTCTCATCAAGAATTGCCACCGGATATTCATCATATGTCAAATCCGGTTGCAGCTCGCCGATATCTTTGGTAGGAACAGCAGCGGTATGCTTCAGACATTTTCTCAGCTGTAAGACATGGAAAACGTCATGGACACCAGCAAGAGATGCTGGTAGCTCCAGTCTATACGCCGCTGGTCCACACTTCTCGGTGATAGCATAGGATCCAATGAAATGGGGAGCGAGCTTCCCCTTCACACCGAACCGTTGCACGCCTTTCATCGGAGACACGCGGAGGTACACGTGTTCCCCAACGTCAAAGTGCAACGGTCTACGCCTCTTATCAGCGTAGCTCTTCTGCCGGGATTGAGCAGCCTTCAAGTTGATTTGAATCGTCCGAACGCGCTCTTCGGCGTCGTTCACCACATCAACCCCGAATGTGACCCTTTCACCGGACTCGCACCAATTTAATGGGGTGCGGCATTTGTGACCGTAGAGACTTCGTAGGGTGCCATCTTGATACTCGCCTGATAGCCATTGTTGTATGAGAATTCTGCCTACGGCAGGTGATTATCCCAGATCCTGCCGTGGTGGATGGCACATGCTCTCAACATGTCTTCTAATACTTGGTTCACCCTCTCCGTTTGCCCATCTGTTTGAGGGTGATAGGAGGAGCTCCTAATCAGCTTGGTACCCAATGCAGCGTGTAGCTGCTCCCAAAAGTGTGATACAAATAATGGACCTCGATCCGAGATGATGGTCTTGGGTACCCCATAAGCATAGGATCTTTGCTATGTACAGCTCTGCATATTTACCGGCATTGTATTGTGTATTTACCGGGATGAAGTGAGCCGTCTTGGTTAACCAATCGACGATTACCCAAATGGAATCATGTTTGTTGGAAGTTAGGGGCAATCCCACAATGAAATCCATACTCACCACTACAGGAAAAACGATCATAGACGACGGTCAAATTTATTGACAACGGGGCCGTCGTCTTTAATGTTATTGACGACGGCTAGATGAAGCCGTCGTCAATAACTCAGTTATTGACGACGGCTAGACGAGAACCGTCGTCAATAAATTATTGACGACGGTGCCCGTCGTCTTTAACTAAATTCGGGCCCACCCAAGGAGTTATTGACGACGGTGACGGCTGAACGAGCACCATCGTCAATAAATTATTGACGACGGTGCCCGTCGTCTTTAACTTAATTCGGGCCCACCCGAGGCGTTATTGACGACGGTGACCAGGCACCGTCGTCAATAACGGGACATATAACCCGTACGCGAGCCGGGAGGCGGCCACTGCCGCCTCCCGACTCGCGCCGAGCTCTCGTCGCCGCCGCCCTCCCCGCCGGTCCCCGCCACCGCCACCGCCGGTCCCCGCCGCCACCGCCGAGGTAAGTCCCCCTCCTCCTCCCCCTCCGGCCTCTCCCCCGCTTTCCTCTCGTCGCCGCCGCCCTCCCCGCCGGTCCCCGCCACCGCCACCGCCGGTCTCCGCCGCCACCGCCGAGGTATGTCCCCCTCCTCCTCCCCCTCCGGCCTCTCCACAACTAAGGAATCAGCATCATCTGCATCTGAGAAAAAAATGACCATGAGAAGGTTAAACTTTAATGCATATAGCATATTGCAATATAGAAGAAAAGTGATTAGAAAAAAATCAATAAGTAGCCCCAAAGATTGCATTGGTCAACATTCAATACGATGCACCTAATTGGTTTGACACCATTGTGGTTCTAACATTTTGCATAGAATTGATACTTATTGAGCCCATCCTGTTTATTATCCCAGTTATATGGAAGCTTTTGGTTTCTCATTTTACATACTTTTCTTATGGTTATTTCCGTATAGTAAATTGCTGCCAAGTGATTGTTAGCATATACGTGTATTAGGATTAGGGGTGATTGTCATTAGTCATTAGGCTACTTGTCTGTCAAGTCATGTACCCTATATATATGTACCCCTAACCCATATCAATGAACTAATTCTGTTTTCATCCTCTAATATGGTATCAGCCAAACCCTAGGCTTCCCTCCCCTTCTCTCTCCCGATTCCAGCAGCGCCACCAACCATGGCCGGCACTCCGCCGGCGACCTCTCCTCCCTG
Organism: Neostapfia colusana; assembly: GCA_030760725.1. NCBI lineage: Eukaryota > Viridiplantae > Streptophyta > Magnoliopsida > Poales > Poaceae > Neostapfia > Neostapfia colusana. The sequence continues at coordinate 29,612,384 of JASWHV010000011.1, forward strand.
GGCGCCGCCTCACCCAACCACTTTCCCTGGCGGGCACCTGCTCTCTCCCCTAACGCCGCAGCCGTGCCTCCTCTACCCGCAGGCGAACCTTCTCCGGCCGCCGCTACCGCGCCTTCTCCAGCCGCCGTCTGGTCTCCTCCGACTGTCGCTGTCGCGCCCTCTGGCAGCCGCCGCTCCCTGGATGCAGGTCCCGAGCGCGCTCCTATGGTCGCGTCGAGCCCTGGCCGCGCCTCGGCCGCTGCCGCTCGCCGCGCCCCGCCCCGAGCCCCGCCCTGATGTGCCGCCCGGCCCCGCCCCAAGCCCCGCCCTGCCGCGCCGTCCAACCTTAGTTGATTAATTGTTTAATTAGTATTGTAATTGATTATTGTTTATTTAATACTTTGATTGATTGTGTGATTAGTTACTATATGTAAATAAATGGGTTTCGGCCCGGTCCGGCCTGACACGACCCATTTAGGGTCTGTCACGGCTCATTTAGTGGTAATGTATTAGTCGAGACAGGCACGGAGGACGGGAAGCTCCCGCGCATGGACGGCGGGCCCCAACGGTGGGGTTTCATCTTTGAACCACTTACAACGGGGTATAACGTACGACGGCTAACCCTAAAGGCGTCGTAAGATAATGGCAGGCCCCAACGGGGCATAACTTAGGACGGCTGACCCACTTCTTTGTCTCTCCTTTTTTCCTTCTCTCTCGTTCTTTCCTCTCTCTCTTTTAAATGACTCAAAAACGAAAGATTGATGTAAACCTATACAACATGCGTCACCCGTTTCGAACGGGCCCGTCTCACATGTGTTGCGCATGTGAGGCGTGTACGTTCGGAATTGTCCCTTTTTGGACAGCCTGGGAGTGACCGAGGGGGCGTGGCATGTGATGAAACGTGGGTTTAGATCTAGACGAGATTTCGACGGCATAACCCTGTTGTTCTCTGCTGCACCATTTTCGGGCGTGCAGTGGAGAACAGCGGGGTTATGCTGCCGAAATTTCGTTCGGATCCATACCACGCGTCTCGTCGTGAGCACGCTCCGCTCGATCACTCTTGGGTGGGTTTAGGACCTATCCTTTCCAATAGATGTAGGGCCGTGACATAAATAAATTATAAAGTAACTATAATTTCCTTGACATTAAACTGCAGATTCAAACATGGGTGAGGATCGTAGTTGGATGTATACCGGTTGGAAGAACAGTTCTGGTGGTCACTCGGATGAGTGGTTCGCAAAGACAGATGCTTTTGTAGATCGAGCGTTTTCATTGTCAAAGATCGATAAGGTGCGGTGCCCATGTACGAAATGTCAAGGTGCAAAGTGTTGGGACAAAGTGAATTTGGCGTTTCACTTATGTCGATACGGTTTCATGCAAGATTATGAGGTGTGGACCTTTCATGGTGAGACATCTTCTCAACCCTTACAAGTTTCAGATGAGGATGACAACACGGGGGTCGATAGGATGGACGAGATGCTTGATGCTATAAATCCTGAATTGATGGAGGATCCTCCTCCAACGGAGGTTGAAGCGTTTTTCACGCTTCTCAAAGCTTCAGAAGAGCCGTTGCATGAACACACCGAAGTGACGCTCCTTACTTTCATGACTAGATTTATGGCCATTAAGTCTAAGTATTTCTTCTCCAATAACTGCTACAACGATCTTATCAAATTGATCAGCGATATCCTTCCACAACCACATAAAGTGCCTAAAGATATGTATCAATCTAAGAAGTAGAATCATGAGAGGAAGTAGTCATAGGTATGGCTGAAAAAGGAAGACCGGACTTGTCCGGACTGGGGGCCGGACTAGTCTGTTCCCAACTGGACTACTCCGTTTTAGGCCGGACAAGAAGTCTCTAAGTGAGTTCGGACTTGTCCGTTTTAGGCCGTACTAGTCGGTTGTCGAGTGAGTTTGAGCCTTTATGAGACTAAGTCTCAAAAGGCCTGACTAGTTCGCCCATGAGGTCGGACTAGTCCGCTAAGCAGACTAAGCCATTTAGGTCTGGAGAAGGAGTCTCTGAGTGACCTCAGACTAGTCCGCTCCAAAGGCCGGACTAGTCCGGTCCCTTCAGACTAGTCTGGTTTAGGACGGAACAAAGGTTCCTATGTGAGCTCGGACTAGTCTGGAGTTGGCCAGACTAGTCCACAGTCCTAGATTAGAGAGTTCTCGAGACTAAGTCTGGTAAGACCGGAGTAGTCCGCCTTTGAGGCTGGACTAGTCCGCCCCCTACCAGACTAGTCCGTTCTCATTCGGAACAAAGGTTCTTGACTGAGATCGGACTAGTCCACTCTTCACCGGACTAGTTCGTGATTTTATGACCGTTTGAATCCAATGGTCACGAGACTTTAGTTGGTAGCCTTGTGACGTGAGTGGTCCCCCAAGAACGGACTAGTTCGTGGTTCTGACCGGACTAGTCCGGACTTTAGTAGGTAACGGCTAGATGTCAGGATCTCTATAAAAGGAGACCCCCAGCTGAGAATCGAAAAAAAAAAGAAACCCTAGCGTTGAAAACTCATTCGTAGAGCTCTTCTAAGCCTCTTTCCTCACTTTCTTGACCCCTAAGATTGGATCTTAAGGGGCTTGTTGATTTTTGAGAGGAGATAAGTGGTGATCAATGTTTGAGCTCTTGGTTTGACTCTCTTGCACTCTAATTGTTAATTTGAGTTCTTGGCTGTTGTATTTTGATTCCTAGAACTGCTAGGTTGTTGTAGGGAGCCTCAAGTTGTCAGTAGCCCCTAAGAGCATTGTATTCACATTTGATTGATAGTGAAAGAGCTCGGGCTTGATCTTGGTGATCGCTCGGTGAGAGAATGGTTGGAAAAGACCCGGTCCTTTGTGGACTCCTCAACGAGGACATAGATTCATGTTTGGAATCGAACCTCGGGATAAATCGTGTCTCTTGTTTCCTTTACCTTCTCGCTCGTTCACTAAAATTACTTGTTAAGCTTTCGTTTTTGTCTAACACTTGTGAATTGTTCTGCTGTCCCACAATCTAATCATTCACAACTAATTAGTGAGATTGTTAGACTACTACATATCTTCCGCTTAAACAAACTTGAAAACAAAACCTAAAACACAATTTTATACCTAGAGAGGACTAGTCCGCTCTCAGACCTAACTAGTCTGGCCACCTTCAAGTTTAATCCGCTGCTTGCAATAGTTTCAGGTTTCATTAGCCTATTCACCACCCTCTAGGGAACTTTCACCTTAACCGACACAGACGGGGCTAATAACCAACCTTCACATTTGCTTTACCCTCCCGGCCGAGGCCCAATGTGGTCTCAAGCATTGTCACACCCATCGCAGATCGAGACAACCTTGAGCTCTCCATCCTACAAGAACTCCCTGTCCCCGTCTCATATTTAATGAGGGTGCTCTTATCATCAACTTCTCGTGAGTTATAGAAAACAGAAATTCAACCTTCGAGCTGCGTACTTGTGGTCTATTCATGATTTTCCAGCTTACGGCATGTTTTCTGGCTGGAGCACTCATGGTCGATTGACATGTCCAATATGTGCTTCGGACACGGATTGTTTTCATCTAATTCATGGTGGCAAGATATGCTACTTTGATTGTCATAGACGTTGGTTACCGCCAACAGGTTTCGGAGCCTGTTACAGATCCTGCTTCGGATCCTCTTCAGGTTCCGGCACCGCAGGATTCAGACCCTGCTTCAGAGCCTTCCACAGAGCCTGATGTGGAGCCGGCTCCACAGCGGCGTTACAGGAGGAGCCACTACGTGGCTCCTCCTCCGGTTCCTGCACGGCCAGAAGATCGGGTCGTTATTCGTCCGGTTGGTCAACGCTGTCCTGGGCCAACCGGACGAATAACGACCCGATCTTCTGGCCGTGCAGGAACCGGAGGAGGAGCCACGTAGTGGCTCCTCCTGTAACGCCGCTGTGGAGCCGGCTCCACATCAGGCTCTGTGGAAGGCTCTGAAGCAGGGTCTGAATCCTGCGGTGCCGGAACCTGAAGAGGATCCGAGGCAGGATCTGTAACAGGCTCCGAAACCTGTTGGCGGTAACCAACGTCTATGACAATCAAAGTAGCATATCTTGCCACCATGAATTAGACGAAAACAATCCGTGTCCGAAGCACATATTGGACATGTCAATCGACCATGAGTGCTCCAGCCAGAAAACATGCCGTAAGCTGGAAAATCATGAATAGACCACAAGTACGCAGCTCGAAGGTTGAATTTCTGTTTTCTATAACAGTCGTACGCTTGTCAAAGCTGTCCTGGTCAACGCTGTCCTGGGCCAGCTCATCCGTTGTCACTACCCCGGTCTAGTGAACGGACGGGCTGCTACGTCTTGGGACGATTACGCTACGGCCCAGGACATTACCTACGGCAACCACCAGGAGCATGTGTGGCATGAATTCATGGTAAGCAAATCGTCTATTTGTTAAATGCGAACCTATTATATGTTAAGTACATTAACTTGTATATTTCTACTTGTAAAAATATTACCGTTTGGAGGACGAGGCCCAGCTGGATCACGCTCGCCTGGTCTTCAACAACAACGCTAGGAAGCTCCTGACGCAGTCGATTTCAACGGCTCGCATTCAGGCTACGAAGGCATACTATAAGTTGCATCCGGACGAGGGTGAGCCGGGGCAGTTTAGGGATGTGGCGGACAAGTACTTGACAGAGGCACAGTACGCAGAGGTAAATTCTTTATTTTACTTTGCTTCATTATCCAATTTTCATCAATGTTTTCATCCAACAACAAATGTGTGCAGGTCAGCGTACTGTGGCTTGAGTCCTGTCCGGACGCCTACAGTTCCCTGTGTGCTCGTTGGGCGAGCCAGGGCTTCCAAGGCGTGTCGATGACCCGCCGACAGAGTCGAGGGACGGACGGGAAACACCGTCTTGGCGGGGACGGCTACGTACGCCTTGCTAAACGGATGGTAAGTGATACTCGAATTATACTCTAGTTAATTTCTATCGCTACCATTATGCTAACACGTATCGATAGGAGCGCGAGATCGGTCAGGAGCCGACCGCTATCCAGGTGTGGAGGAGGGGTCACATGGGAAGTGACCCCTCGCAGCCTGATCAGCTGTCTTCTCAGACAGCGACATAGACGTTGGTGAGTTCTTTAGTTGACTTAATTGTATTATCTTTAAAACTTCTGATGACTTTAATTTTCTGTATTTTCAGGAAAAGTATGGGGAGGAGGTGCGGAGGCTTCGAGGCGACGATTACGATTGGCAGAACTCGCCGATCGTACCTGAAGCCGCCTATGCAAGCGGTGGCGGTAAACCTCACGGCCGGTGAGTTCTGTTGTTTTCATTTACTTTCATTAACTTCGAGATACGAAACTTTAATACTCTTACTTCGTTGTGTAGGTTGGCCATCTTCGATGGAGTAGTAGACTCGAGGGAGGCGCGGTCTTACTCGAGGGCCTCTTCATCGCAGGGTGGATCCAGCAGGCGTGGCAGCCGTGATCTGGAGCTCCAGAGTGTCCAGGAGGAGCTCCAGAGCACGCAGGAAGCGCTGAGGCTCGCGAACGAGAGGCAGGCAGCCGAGCTCCGGGCTAGGGACGAGTATCAACACTCGTACATGCTACAACTGCAAGCTGCCATGCAGGTAAGTTCAGATCAATGTACTCAACGTTTCTAATATATAAATGACATGTATAATAATTTACTTCATATTTGCAGGCTATGGCCACAGGACAACCCGTTGTCTTTCCTCAGTGGGCGCCGCCACCGATACAGCTACCACAGGGGCCGACGTCAGGAGCACAGGTACAAAATTTCTCATAATAGCTGCAACTAGTTAAATTTGCTCAAATTTAGTTGAATTTGATCAAACTTACTTAAACTTAGAGAAAACTAGTTAAACATCCTGAAACTGAGTAAAATATGGTACAACTTACTCAACTATAGTCAAATATGACCAAACTTACTCAAACATAGCCAAAACTTTTTGAACTAGCTCAAACACAAACACTACTAGTCCATACTTCTCAAACTTAGTAAAATATGAGCAAACTTACTCAAACATAGCCAAATCTAGCTAATTTGCTCAATTTTAACTTGTAATGAGTTTATTTAATCATATACACATTTGTGAACTTCTAATTTGTCTACCTATACATGTACATCATAGGGATCGGTGACACGGGCTCAGGAAACTCCATCCCCTCAGCAACCAGCGTTTGGACGAGCGCACGACGACTTCCTGTACTCCGGTGGCAGCGGTCGGGGTAGCCTAGGGTAGTGTGGCGTGCGTATAGTGTTTTTGTCCCTGCCTGTGATGTATGTTTTGATTGCCTGTGATCTGGCCATCGAGCCAGGGCTGGCCTCGAAGCCAGGGCAGGATTTTCTGCTTTTTTTAAAAAAAATTGAAAAGCTTATTGACGACGGTTTCTGGTACTTGGCCGTCGTCAATAAGCCACTAGTATTGACGACGGCCAGGTACCAGAAACCGTCGTCAATAAGCAATTGTTATTGACGACGGCCTAGTGTAAACCGTCGTCAATAAGCCACGGTTACTAACGACGGTTTCCTGGCCGTCGTCAATAAGCTTATTGACGACAGCCTGATTTAGCTGTCGTCAATAAGTTTATTGACGACAGCTAGATTTAGCTGTTGTCAATAAATTTATTGACGACGGTTACCGTCGTCAATAAACTTATTGACGACTAATAATTGACGACAGCTGAAAACCGTCGTCTATAAGCTTTTACCGTCGTCAATAACTTATTGACGACGGTAGTGCCCTTATTGACGACGGTTTCCGGCCGTCGTCTATAGTCCCGATTCCTGTAGTGCACATCTTCCCATTTCCATGCCGGGATCTTCAGGAGTTGCAACAGCCCTGATTTCTTCATGTGATCAGCTTTCACTCGTCTACACGTATCGCACTCGGATACGTACTTAGCTACCTCCCGCTTCATCCGTTTGCACCAAAATTTCTTTTTCAAATCTTGGTACATTTTGTTGCTGACCAGATGAATGGAGTACTTAGACAAGTGAGCTTCATCGAGGATCTTCTTCCTCAGTTCCATATCCCGGGGTACGACTATGCGGTCATCAAACCATAGCATCCCCTCTTCATCCTTCCGGAAACTCTTGATCTCCCCGTTGTCTATCCGTCTCCGGAGATGTGCCATGCCTTTATCAGTCTTCTGAGCTGCCATGATGTCCTCCGTAATAGTAGGTATGAGGGCAAGGTTGTAAAGTGATCCATAAGGAACCAAGTATAAACTCAGCTCTTCCTCCTCCACCGGTGTAATGGGGAGGTGATGGACATGTGACTTCCGACTCAGCGCGTCGGCAACCACATTCGCCTTGCCGGGGTGGTAATGAATCTCAATTTCATAATCTTTGATCAATTCTAACCACCTCCTTTGCCTCATGTTCAGCTCCTTCTGGGTGAAAATGTATTTCAAGCTCTTGTGGTCGGTGTAGAGATGCACCAGATTCCCCAGGAGATAGTGCCTCCACATTTTCAGCGCCAAAACCACTGCAGCAAGCTCAAGATCATGAATGGGATAATGCTGCTCATGGTTCCGAAGTTGGCGTGAGCCATATGCGACCACACGTCCTTCCTGCATCAACACGCAGCCGAGCCCAATACCAGACGCGTCACAATACACGTCGAAGGGCTTTGTTGTATCCGGCTGAGCTAAGACAGGGACTGTGGTGAGATGCTTCACCAATGTTTGGAATGCTCCTTCACACGCCGTGTTCCAAACATACTTCATCCCCTTCTTCAGCAATTCTGTCATCGGTTTAGCGAGCTTGGAGAAGCTTGGAATGAATCTCCGATAGTATCCCGCTAACCCGAGGAAGCTTCTGACATCATGAACTGAAGTGGGAGCTTTCCATTTCAGCACTTGCTCTATATTGCTTGGGTCAACCACAATGCCTTCTGCTGAGATGATATGTCCCAAGAATGGCACTTGGCTGATCTAAAACTCGCATTTGCTGAACATGGCGTAGAGCTTGTGGTCTCGCAATCGTTGAAGAACGATCCTCAAGTGTTCGGCATGTTCGGCTTCTGTCTTGGAGTAAACCAAGATATAATCGATGAACACTACCACGAACTTGTCCAGCTCCGGCATGAACACCGAGTTCATGAGATACATGAAATGGGCTGGAGCATTTGTGAGACCAAAGGACATGACGAGATATTCATATAATCCATATCTCGTCGAGAAGGCCGTCTTCGGATATCCTCCGCCCGGATATTTATCTGATGATATCCAGAGTGAAGGTCCAACTTTGAGAACACACTTGCCCCCACAAGTTGATCAAACAGAATGTCAATAAGGGGCAGTGGGTATTTATTCTTGATGGTGACGGTGTTGAGCGGCCAGTAATCCACACACAGCCTCAAGGTTTCATCCTTCTTCTTCACGAACAGCGCCGAGCATCCCCAAGGCGATGACCTCGGCCTGATGAAACCCTTGCTCAACAGATCATTGAGCTGTTCTTTCAGTTCAGCCAGCTCATTCGGAGCCATTTTATATGGTCTCCGTGATATGGGCGTAGTCCCGGGTGCAAGCTCGATCTTGAACTCGACATCCCACTCAGGTGGCATGCCCAGAAGATCATCCGGGAACACGTCGGGGTACTCCCGGACTACAGGGATGTCCTCTAACTTGAGAGCTTCAGCATTATTAATTGCTGAAATTTCCAGGACTGGCGTGTCTAACACCATGGAATATGGACTGTGAAATGGAAAGTTTAAATGAACCGTCCGTGTCTGAGTCTCCAGGACAGCACCATGGTATTGTAGCCATGACATCCCTAAAATTGCATCAATCTTTTGCCCCATAAGGATTATCAAGGTAGTGGGATATAGTTTCCAACCTAAGCACAGAGGTGCCTTTGGGATCATCATATTTGCTGAAATCTTCCCTTCGGGTGAGCAGATCATATAGGTGCAGTCGGTTGGGAAGACTTGAATTTGATGCTTAGCCACATAGGATGCACTTATAAAGCTGTGGGTTGCACCAGAATCAAAAAGTATGATGATGGCTTTATCGTTGAGAGTGAATGTACCCGCCAGCACGTTCTCTCCCTCTAGAGCGTCCTCATTGTCGAGGTTGCGGACGCCCCCAGTCCGCGGACCAACCTTCTTAACAGGAGGTCGGCCTCGAGCACCGCCATGGAAATGGGCTTGCCCGCTGCTCTTCTGCCCCTGGGACAGTCCTTCGCGAAGTGGCCCGCCTGGCCACACGTGAAGCAGGTGAAACGGGGCGGTCCCCCGCTGATCGGCGGACGGAAACCCGGGGCGCGTTGTGGCGGTGGAAACTCCCGGGGTGCCATCTGCTGCTTCTGCTGTCTCAGTGGCAGCATCGGCGGTCAGAACGGGGTTGCTTGGAAAGAACGTCCCCCAATCTGTTGAGGTCGCGCCGGTGGATGCCACTGCTGCCCGGATGGTGTCCGATACACCATGTGGTACTTCTGGGGAGCGCCACTCCCACCGCTGGGTGGAGCGCTGCGCTTCCTCTGCTCAGCTGCCAACTCCCGCTGAGCGTCCTCTTGCATAATCGCGGCATTGACTAGGTCGTTGAAGGTGCCGCGATTCCACTGAACGAGATGTGTCTTCATTACGGGGTGTAACCCCCGATAGAAATGTTCCCGCTTCTTCTCTTCAGTGGATATGTAGTCTGACGCATATTGCGCCAGATGGTTGAAGGCACGGGAGTAGTCATGGGCACTCCTCCCGCCCTGCTTCAGTTCCAAAAATTCTTGGAACTTCCTCTTCATGATCCCGGGAGGAATGTGATAGGCGCGGAACGCCTCCCGGAATTCCTCCCACTCCACGGCATGGCCAGCCGGACGTGAGGCGACATAATTCGCCCACCACACACCAGCGGCACCGTGAAGTTGCTGCACTGCGAACAAAGTCTTTTGCCGCTCCGTGCATTGGAGCAGCCCGAACTTGGGCTCGATGGTCCGCAGCCAGTTATCAGCCTCCAGTGGTTCTTCAGCTTCGGTGAACACTGGAGGGTGCGTACTCATGAAGTCCGAGTACGACACCTCACGGGGCTCACGGGGCCCTCTGTCTTGACGCCCCCCCCCCCCCCCCCCCCCGCCTGGGACGTATTCTGCACGATCGTGCGGAGCAGGTCGGTCTGCTCCTCACGACCTCCCACCAGTGCCGCTATCACATCCGCTAGAGTAAGCGGAGGCGGCAGTGGTGGCTGCTGCTGCGGGGTGCTGTCGTAGGCCGGTGGCTGGGAGTCATCGCCTCCCCCTTGGCTAGAGCCACCAAACTCGTGCGTGGTCCTAGTGCGAACCATCTGCAACCATACGACAATAAACATCAGTCCCGCAACATATTGCATACAGTCCAATAAAAATAGGCGTAAAAACATAATGACAATAAAACATGCGATACATCTCGTATGTAGATAATGTAATAACTTTCACAAGTTACACCATTACCAGACCAAATACAAACTAGTTTAATCCAACTTGATGAACCTCCTCTTTGGAAGCTCACCACAACTAGGTTTGGTCACTACGAGATATTACTATCGCTTTGTCATCACGTAAACAACCCTTTTATCTTCAATACGACCCAAACATGGTCCCTAGTAAAAGAAACTTGAGTGAGACCTATGCTCAAATCTTTCACTAGTTGAATATAACCTCTCATGAGTATGTTCTACCCCGTTGGAAGTATTCAAACCCCCCTCTAGGGTACAACAATCTCTCAAATGAGTTCAACTGTCATTCCTCTGTCAGAATGACTAGTTTCTACATATCCGAGATTTTGATCTGGTTCTGGTCATTTTAATGGCTCAAGTTGAATACCAAAGTTAAAGTTAACTTCATTATATTTCCAACGAGTATTTACGTGCCCTCAGATCAGCTCTGGTTAAAAAATTATGGTAATTCAAAGTCAGCAGAATTTCTGGAAGAATTTCAACAGCACCTCCTTTTGGAAGTTGCTGTTTTCTACTCTGGTTTCCACTGAAATCTGTGCTGAAATCACAGAAACTTTGAATTGCAAAGATGTAACACATCTTATACCCTTACTAAGGATGTATCATATGGAAATTTTAGATTTTTCTACTGGATGTTATGTTTGAAAACAGAACAGTCCAGAGAGTGTTTAACTCTGTCCTGATTCTGGACAGTTTACATACCTCTGGGATTTAAACCATCTTAAGTTGTGTTTCAGCTCTGGAAGTCTACAACAAAATTGTAGAGTACTAGAATACCTTTCCAGAACTATATACCACACCTCCCTGGGATAAAATACCTGTGAGTTGTGTTCTGTTGAAGTTCAGCAAACTTGCTGCCCAAAACAGAGCACTCTGTTTTTCAGTCTTTTTGAAACTACACTCATCACTAACCAATTTGTCAACCCAACCAGGGTCCTAAATGTTGAACCTAATGATTTTAATTTCTTGTTATCATTATTTTCATGAATATTGACACGACCCCATTGGTCTTGTCGAGCCAGGATCACGCTGCGGGGTGCTGCGTTGCACAGCACCGTATAACACACGTCAAAGGTACAAAGCGGAAGCGAAATTTTATTACATAAACAAGTTATGAACATGTTTACATCAAAATAAGTTCAGTCTATACTCGCGGGCGTAGACTAAGCATCAAGTGCACGTTCAGCCCTTGAACGTGCCCTTGCTAGCACACACGCACACTAACTCTGCGGCGTGCACGACTCCCACTCGACGGGGTTCCCCTCCTGGGGTTCCGTCTCCTCTTCGGGAGTCCCTTCCTCATAGAACCCTGCAAAAGCTTCAAACAAAGGCAGTGAGCACGAAGGCTCAGCAAGTCTGACCCGTCTCACCTAAGCATAGAACTTCTACATGAGGGTAATGGGTTACATGAGGTAAAAATCATTTGCAAGGACTCGCCTAATTAGTAGAACCTTACTTTCAAGTTTTAGCAGCAGGTTGTGGAGAACCTTACACTAAGGTACATGAGAGAGCCGCAATCAAACAAGAAACGCATTTCTCTCATGTACTTTGCCCAAAGTTGAAATGAACTTTAGTTAGCTCTAAACTACAGCAAGTCATTAGCAATCAAGTCCATCTTTCAATCAGCTACATTTTAACATGTAACTAGCCTGTTCTTTCTACGTCACGGTACAGTGAACAAGTGGTACTCACTGACCGCGAGGGACGGCGATTATAATCGATTTACACCTGCAGGGTTACCCGAACAACCCGTCACGTACGCCCGTACTCGATGTTGCCTACAACAACCATCACGGACGCCGTACGCGACTACCTTTCAGCCGTTAGCCAAATATTGAACCGGTCCCATCGTCCCGAGCAAGAGGTCTCTGCACGCGCATCTCCGTGCCGCCAGCCAATTTACACCTCAAGCTCTCAACCTACCCTCTGAACGACGGGCAATGCCTCAATAACCAGCTACCCGAGTTACATCAGTTTCCCGTTTCCAATATAGCCGGTAGGTCTTCGGTACTGTTCTAGCTTGTTCAACTGGCCCGCACACGGCTCGGTCCTCAATCGACACAAGCGGAGCTACAGCACACAGGCCCCAAAGTCCTGCTGCCCTTACTCTCCGCTCGGTCTCATTTTCTTGCCATGTGTATCATGTGCTATCTCTACCCAAGCAATGTGCCTCTAGCCTATTCTCGCGAGTAGTTCCAACTACTCGACTTGTACCGAATCCTACTCTATGCTAGCAATGCAGTAGCTAACGGGGTTTGCAATCCTAAACCCAACCCATGGTTGTCTTGGCTATGCAGTGGGGCTTCCAAACAAGACTCTAATGCACAGAATAAAGGAAACAAGTATGTGCTCCAAACAATAAAAATTTGTAAAAAGTTTAATGCAAACCGGAGCTTGCCTTGCTGCTCTTGGTCGTAGGCTAGCTGTTCCTGCGGAGTAACGAAGTCTAGGACTTCGGGTTCCTCCTCGACCTTAGCGACTACATGATAGAAACAATACATGTATTAATTTAATGCATTTGTATTAGGTTTGAAGTTGTGAAGTCTATAACTTTTGCTAGACAGACCTAATGACTGTGAAACTTTTATTGTGGCTTGGTTACAACCTAAACAAAGAATTGGTCAAGTTTTATTTGCAGCAAAGCTCATTTGATCCCTCCACAATTAATTATGTCCTTGACCTTAATTGGAACTCTTAGGGTGTTCTAGGAATTTTCATGAAGCCAACTATGACTTTCTGAAAACTAGATTTTCAGAGGGTTCTAATGGAGTTGGTCTCACTCAATTTGAAGGTTCCTAGCTAAAGTTATGAGCTAAACAATTTCGGTGAGAATTCTGAAAATGTTTCTGAACATTTTCTATTTTCCCTGGAACTGTTTCACTAATCACACCATTAGGTGGATCAGATGAGCTCAAATGGATCTGAAATTTTTATGGTAGTTCAGGGGTATTTTGATGAACATCCCAGCAAAATTTCAGGATTTTCCTCCAAAGGATTCTCCAGTTAAAATTCCTAGCAGTTTAAACTTTGAGAAATTAATTCTGGAGAATTAAGGGTTTTCATGAAGTGAAACTTGATTTGCTGGAAAGTACTCGGAGAGCTGAATCCAGCAAAATTTGGTTCACTCAATTTGGAGCTTTCTAGCCAAAGTTATGAGGATTTGAAGTTTGAAGGAAATCTGAAAATCGGGGAAAAGTTTAAACTCGCGCGTGGGCCCAGGGGATACGCGTCGCATGCCGAGGCGACAGCACACTGCAGCCCACAAAGAGTTTGCGCGCCAGCACACCCGATCCTGGCCGCAGCCGGATCCCGATTAAAATATCTCCCGCTGACAGCTGGGGTCCACCCCCTTCTTCAACCTCGCGACACCCGCGCCCCGCCGCCGAGGGATCTCGCTTGAGAGCTCGCCGCCGGCCGCTGTACAGCTCCAAACTTCTCGATTCTGGCCGCCCCTGCCTACTTTTATTCGGGGAACAGGATCCGAGGGTCAGCTGCTCATGACAACGGCCGGAGCATGGTCGGCGACGAGCCGCCACCTCAGAACGACTTCGGCCATGTCGGCTGACTACCCTAGCACCTCAGCTACTTGGGAAACCGGTCGGGGAGCATCAGTGGACCTCAGAGAAGGTCGACATGAGCTCGAGGCAGCTCGGGGAAGGCCCGAAATAGGTCCTCACCGTGCGCCTGATACCGCCCGTTCGTTCCGCCATCAGTAGACCTCAAATTACGCCGGGCACAGAGGTTCTCCGGCCCAGAGTTGTGAAGGCAACTTGTGCGTTACCGTGTCTAGCTCGTGTTAGAGCGGCCTGAGGCCCTCTAATCGTTTCTAGAGCACGAATTAAACAGAATCGTACCCGAAGGTCATTCTGCACACAGAAAGGGGAAAAGTGGAAATTCGCCGCCGGTGAGCAACCACTCGAGCTGTGGCTCGGGGATGAGCAGCACCGGTCACCAGCGCGTCCAAGGGTGCCTTGGCTCGGGCGTGAAAACGCCCTGGTTTGGCTGTCCACGAGAGCCCGAGGTGCGGCGGTTCCAAGTCCCAAATTTGATCTTTCGGCACAGCCGATATCAATCAGTTTCAACGGAATTCTAGCAACGGGGAGGGCGGAGGAAGGTCTCTAGTACCTTACTGGGGCTCTGGAGTGGACGGAGGGAGCTGCGATCGGCGTTCTCCGATCGATTCCGAGCTGCGGAAAACTGTCGGCCGGCGCTGAGTTCTTGTGGGGAAGAACGGCGGTGCCTCGGCTGAGGAGGGGGGCAGGCGCCTTAAGAAGGCTCTGCACCGCCTCACGCCCGCGCGTGGCCAAGCAGCTGCTGGCGCGGCGGCTGCCCTCGGTGGCGATCACCGCTGCGGCTCGGCGACCCGAGTGAAAAAGTCTCAGTCGGTTTGATCTGAGCAGTGGCTGACATGTGGGTCCCACCTCCAGTTTTAACCTCTGAAATTTACTCCTAATCACTGTTGTAAACAGTGAACCCCATACTACCCTTGGCAATTCAAATTATTCACCCCTGAGCCATTTGAATTGATCAAAGTTCAAATGAGGTTTGGTCTGAATGAATTTCAGCACAAGTTCAGTTTGAAATTCAAATAAAGTTTGAATTTCTCCCCCTTAGCTCATGTCAAGATCAACTCCAAATGGAGTGAAAATTGGTGTGTTAGCTCACAAAAATGTGCTGAGTAAGAATATGCCTTCCACTTTTAAATTAATGGGATAAAAACAGTTTGAATTTGAATATGGTTTCAAACTGCCCTCTTCCTAACTATACCCAAACTGACCTCAAAAAGGTTTTGAATTTCGGTGAAACTTGGCATGGACATCCTTAGTAAAGTGTAGGAGTTTTCATATGTCCAGCCCATCTATATCACATGTGGGAAATACCACTTTTGCAATGTGTAAGTTTGTTCTCTAATGAGCATGTTGATAATTGTTACTTGCTCTTCATTTGTGTTCATCATTCTTCCTCAAATGAGGTGTGTGGTGTGGTGATGAACATTGCAAATGTGTGTCAAAACTGAGGCCCTTACATCCCTCCCCCCTTAAAAGAATCTCGTCCCGAGATTATAAGGTGAAAATGAGAGAGAGGACGGTGGAAAATTACCGGATATGCGACGTGAAAAAGTCGGGGTAGTTAGTGCGAAGGAATTCTTCGCTCTCCCATGTTGCTTCATCCATGGAGTGATTACTCCATAGAACCTTGTGGAACCACAACGTACGGTTGCATGTGGTTCGGGCCTTTTCATCAATAATCTGCACCGGTTCCTCCCGATAGGTGAGATCCGGTTGCAGTTCTTCAATGTCTTCCAGCTGAACGGTAGTTGATAGTTTGAGACACTTCCTCAGCTGGGAAATATGAAAGACGTCGTGCACACCGGAAAGTGCTTCGGGTAATTTCAGCCGGTATGCCACCGATCCACATCTTTCGGTAATCTGGAATGGACCGATGAATCAGGGTGCCAACTTTCCTCTCACCCCAAATCTGTTTACGCCCTTCATTGGAGACACCCGTAGATATACGTGATCTCCAACTTCGAATTGTAATGGGCGCCTTCTCCGGTCCGCATACTGTTTCTGTCGGGATTGAGCGGCTTTTAGGTTCGCTTGAATCAGTCGAACCTTTTCTTCCGCGTTGTTGACAAGGTCAATCCCGAAGGTAACCCTTTCGCCAGACTCACACCAGTTCAATGGTGTGCGGCATTTTCTTCCGTATAGCGCCTCGTAGGGCGCCATCTTGATGCTGGCTTGGTACCCATTGTTGTACGAGAACTCGGCTAACGGCAAGTGATCATCCCAATTCTTGCCGTGGTTGATAGCGCAAGCTCGTAGCATGTCTTCTAAGATTTGATTTACCTGCTCCGTTTGCCCATCCGTCTGCGGGTGGTAGGCTGAACTACGGATCAGCTTCGTCCCCAAGGCAGCGTGTAGCTGCTCCCAAAAACGGGACACAAATAAAGTGCCCCGATCCGATATGATAGTACGGGGTACGCCGTATAAGCATAGGATCCATGAGATGTACAGTTCAGCGTACTTCTTGGCGTTGTAGTTGGTGTTGACCGGGATGAAATGGGCAACTTTGGTGAGCCGATCGACGATCACCCACACAGAATCATGTTTCTGCAAGGTGGTGGGTAAACCGACGATGAAATCCATGCTCACGTCCTCCCACTTCCAGGCAGGAACGCCCAGTGGTTGTAGCAGTCCCGGTTTCCGCATGTGGTCTGCCTTCACCCTTTGACATGTATCACACTCGGACACGTATTTTGCAGTCTCTCGCTTCATCCGTGTCCACCAAAACTTGCTTCTGAGTTCTTGATACATCTTGTTGCTGCCGGGGTGAATAGAGAGCTTTGATAAGTGATCCTCATCAAAGATCTTCTTCCGTAGTTCCGGGTTACGGGGTACGACGATCCGGTCTTTGAACCATAGGACGCCATCTCCGTCTTTCCGGAAACATTTCAGCTCCTCACTATCTACACGTCTCCGCAAATGTGACATGCCCTTGTCATTCTTCTGGGCTGCCGCTATCTCTTCACGGATGGTGGGGATCAAAGCTAGGTTGTAGAGAGCTCCGTATGGAATCACACGTAGTGGTGGTTCGCTCTCTTCCAACGGTGTGATGGTCAGATTGTTGACGTGTGACTTGCGGCTCAGCGCATCTGCCACAACGTTTGCCTTGCCCGGATGATAATGGATCTCTATCTCATAATCCTTTATCAGTTCTAACCATCTTCGTGCCTCATGTTCAGCTCCTTCTGAGTGAATATGTACTTGAGGCTTTTGTGGTCGGTATATAAATGTACGAGGTTACCGAGTAGGTAGTGCCTCCACATTTTTAGTGCAAGTACCACGGCAGCGAGCTCCAAGTCGTGAGTTGGATAATTCTGCTCATGGTTCCTAAGCTGCCGTGATCCATACGTGACCACTCTTCGGTCTTGCATCAGCACACATACGAGCCCAGTGCCGGATGCATCGCAGTACACATCGAACGGTTTTGTTGTGTCTGGCTGCGGCAAAACCGGTGCTGATGTCAGGTGCTTGGCTAAAGCCTTGAATGCTGCTTCACATGCTGGACTCCAAACATATTTGGTAGCCTTCTTCAGCAGCTCTGTCATTGGCTTGGCAATCTTCGAGAAGTTTGGAATGAACCTCCGATAATATCCCGCGAGTCCGAGGAAACTCGGTACCTCATGAACAGTTCTCGGGGATTTCCAATTCAGCACTTGAGTGATCTTGCTCGGGTCCACAGCGATACCCTCCGCTGAGATGATATGCCCGAGGAACGGCACTTGCGATATCCAAAACTCGCATTTGCTGAATTTTGCGTATAACTTATGGTCCCGCAGCCGTTGCAAGACTATACGCAAATGTTTCTTGTAATCTTCCTCCGACTTGGAATATACCAGGATGTCGTCGATGAAGACCACGACAAACTTGTCCAGCTCCGGCATGAATACCGAGTTCATCAAGTACATGAAGTGAGCTGGAGCATTGGTGAGGCCGAAGGGCATGACCAGGTACTCATAAAGTCTGTACCTTGTCGAGAAAGTTGTCTTTGGAATGTCCTCCGCCCTTATCTTAATCTGATGGTACCCGGATCTTAAATCCATCTTGGAAAAGATCTTTGCTTCGACCAACTGATCAAACAACAGGTCGATCCGTGGCAACGGGTACTTGTTCTTGATGGTTACGGCATTTAATGGACGGTAGTCCACGCAAAGCCGCAACGTTTCATCCTTCTTCTTGACAAATAATGCCGAACAGCCCCATGGCGAGGAGCTCGGCCTAATAAAACCCTTCTCCAGAAGGTCCGTGAGCTGAGTCTTCAGTTCAGCCAACTCCTTGGGCGCCATCTTGTACGGCCTTCGGGATATTGGCATGGTTCCCGGTGCAAGTTCAATCTTGAACTCCACCTCTCTATCGGGTGGCATTCCCGGTAAATCACCCACGGACTACTGGAATGTCTTCCAATCTGATAGTTGTGGACTGATAGACACTTGAAAGTTTTATTTCTGGACTGTCCAGAAATAATGAGTGAGAACCGTGCACCTCTGAGTTTAAGTGCACAACTCGAAGGACGGTGTCTAAAACAGCGCCGTGGCGGGTTAACCACGACATCCCTAGGATTACATCGACCTTCTGTCTCTCTAAGATAATGAGAGACGTGGGTTACACTCTACCCGCTAAGCATAATGGTGCTTTGGAGACCATTACGCTTGCTGAAATCTCCCCCCCCCCCCCGGTGAACAAATTAAATATGGACTATCGGTGGGTAGTATTGGCAAACTGTGTTTAGCAATGAAAGCTTGGCTAATAAAATTATGCGTGGCGCCTGAATCAAACAGTACTATAGCGGGATGCTGGTGGAGTTGGAACATATCCGCAAGGATTGGCTCGCCCTCCGGCACGTCCTCAATGGCAAGTTGGTGGACAGTGCCGGGCCTAGGGTTTGCCCGCCGCGCATTAGTAGGGTTCCGGGGTTGATTCCTCCATGGAAACTGTGGTGCCACTCCGCCGCCTTGCCTCACCGGGCAACTGCTCGCGAAGTGTCCTGGACGACCACACTTGTAACATGTGGCCGCTGCTGGTGGAGTACTCAGTGGACGAAAGCCCGGCATGCGTTGCTGAGGTGCAAACACATGCGGCATCGCCCGTTGCTGCTGTTGTGGTTGCGGTGGCGCTGGCAGTGCCGGCCGGAATGCCGGTGAAGAGTACGGCCGACTGCGGAACGGCATCGACCGCTGTGGTGGTTGCCAGCGTGGACCTGATGGTGGATGATTCACTATCCGAAACTCCTAAGAAGGACCGCCTCCTTCTCCGCTGCTCTGCGGCGCGCTTCGCTTTCGCTCTGCCGCCGCCAACTCCTTGCCAGAGTCCTCCTGAACAATCGCAGCATCACTGATGTCGTTGAGGCTGCCGCGATTGAACATCGCCAACTCGTCCTTCAGGAGCGGGTTAAGCCCCTGGTAAAAATGGTCTCGCCGCTTCTCGTCTGTATCCGCGCGATACGACGCATATAGCGCGAGATCGTTAAACGCCCTGGAGTATTCCAGCGCGTTCCGGCTCCCTTGTTGCAGGTGTAGGAACTCCTGCGTCTTCCTCTTCATCAGACCGGGCGGTATATGATAGGCCCTGAAGGCCGTCCGGAACTCCGCCCAGGTCATCACTCGGTCGGTGGGCTGTGAAGCACAGAAGTTGGCCCACCACGCGCTCGCGGATCCTTGGAGCTGCTGGACCGCGAACTGAGTCTTGCGCTGCTCGCTGATTTGGAGCAGCCCGAACTTTATTTCTATGGCGCGGAGCCAGTTGTCCGCATCAAGTGGTTCATCCGCCCTTGAGAATACCGGGGGATGAGTTGCCAGGAAGTCGGAGTAGGAGCTCTGTTGACGCTCCTCACGGTCCTGACGTCTCTCTGGGCGAGATGTATTCGCAATTAAAGTTTGCAGCAGCTCTGTGTGCTGCTGATGTGAACCCGCCATTGCCGCGACAATGTCGGCCAATGTAACCGTTGGCAGTGGCGGTGGCGGTGTTTGCTGTTTCTGTTGCTGCTGCTGTCCCGAGGAGTCCTCGGGAGGTGGTTGGGAGGTCTCTCCCCCTTGACTGGTACCCCCAACGTCATGGTTGGCACGAGTACGCGTCATTCTGAAATTCAAAACATCAGCAATTTGCACATGTCTTACTTAAAATTCCATTCGCAACAGTAGGTATTGAACTGACACATGATTAATTTGCACAACATTCACATATATTGATAAAGCAGAAACTTTATACAAGATACATTATTCTCGGATCTCCGAGAAGTCATGCTCATGTCGTCACTACCTATACATACGCTACTGTCTACACGACATGCCACCGATTACAAAAGTTGGGTTACGCTACCCTAGCTGCCCTACTTGGCAACCGTAACCCCCTACTCGGAGTAGAACTCGACCTCCTGTGGGTCGTCCTCCTCCGGTACCTCTGCTGGTGGCTCTGGGTCTACCACCTCTTCTCCCATCCCGGGTTCCCCCATTGCTGGAAGACCCAAGACTACCGGTACGCCTAACACCGGGGGCACGAGGTCCTGCAAAGCATGCACCTCGTCCATAGCTTGGTTGTAGTCCTCTTCCCAGCCTTGGCCTTCCTCGATAGCGTCGTCCCGCTCTTGAGCAAGGTTCTCATTCTGCTGGGTTAGGGTCTGCACCAACTCTTGCAACGCCGCGATGTCAACACGGCTCTTCTTCTTTGCCTTCTTCAGACGACGCAACTGATTGTGTTGTTCATTCAGTCGCTTGATCGTCGGAAGGAGCACATTGCGGAGTGCGCTGTGAGCACTCTCGAAATGATCTCCACGGCTTGTGCTCTCCTTGAGCTTGGTGGCGAGATGCTCCGTATGAACAGCTTGGCTGTCCATCACAGCGTTTCCCGCCCTCATTTGGAGGCTGAGATTTGCCTCCGCGGGGTTGTACCTTGGGCAACTCGGGTCTGTTGCCTCCAGGTACCTCTCTTCCCACACATGCTGAGCTCGTCCCTCCACCGGAACGAGTGCGTATGGAGTGCCCTCCATAGCCTGCACGTGTAGTTGGCAGAAACGTGACATAGTGTCACGGGCTGCCACTTGCCACATCCCTTCCGGTTGTCTTCCTCTCACCGTGATGGTGAATGGCACCCAACCGGGTGGCGTAGTTCCTGCAGGAACCTCGACATGGATCATCCACGTCTTGTTCCCCCCTTCGCCATCTTCTTTGGCGAAGTACTGCGGTATCTGATTGTACCCGAAATATTGGAGCATTTGCCACAATGCTTCCGGGTAGCCGCTACGGTCAGAACAGTGGGAAACTACCCACCCGTTCTCCAACTGTTTATCTGCTGCCATCTGTAAAAATATATTTGAGAAATGTCAAATATTTATTTAAACAGTAAACCATTGAGTTATAACATAAGACATGTCATTGAACCCATAAAACTTGGAAACATAGTTCAAATTTTAAACAAATTTGACTGCTGATCTGCTGTTCCCATGACAGCCCTGACCAGTTTCCATTTCAACCTGATTTAGGCCATGTTAAAGGCAAAAATAATTCTGGAGCTCAACATCAAAGTTGAAGCTAACTTCAATAGCTTTCGAGCCAGTATTTGCTTGGCCTAAGATCTGTCCTGGTTCAAAGGTTATGAGATGTCAAAGTTAACAGAATTTCTGGAAACAATTGGACAGCACCTCCCTGCCTTAGGTACTGATTTGATCCAAGAATCCCAGTTACTTCTGTTCCTAATCTGACAAAACTTTCTGTGACAAAGTTGTAACCCATCTCATAAGCTTTCCAGAACTACCTCATTTTCTATTTTTGGATTTTTATGCAGGAAGTTATGCTTATTTTATAGAGAGTCTACAGAGAGTCTTTGCTCTGTCCTGTTTTCTGGACAGTTTCAACTCTACTGCATTTTTCGAGTGGTTAAGGGATGAAACACCTCTGGACCTCAACAGAAAAGTTGTAAAGTTCTTCCAAAGATTTCCAGAAATGTATCATACGACCCCAACCTCGAAAGAACTCAACCTCTAACCTCTGATTAACTTCAGCCTTGATTCAGCTAAAACAGAGTGCTCTGTCCTTAACAACCTATAAGTAGAAAACTTGTTAACTTTGAATATCCTGTTCAATGGAAGGAGTTACATCAAGTTTTACTACTTTGGATCAAAACTTTCAAGTTTTAATTGAATTTGTTCATTTAGTTGGGTGTGACGTCGATGCGTCACCAGATCATGTCGGTACTACGTCCTCACAAAGACAAACCTATACCGGACTTAGCCGGCTTCGTTATTTCAGTGGCACTAAACGTCACTCGCACACGGACGCTACACGTCTACCGTTTCGTGGTAAGGCTACCTGCAGAAACTCAAACAATCATCAGACTCAGCTGCACACCGAGCCCGGAATCCATACAGTTAGTACACCCGGCCGTCATCACTCGCCCGGATGTTCTAAAGCCACCACGCCTTGAGTTACGTGTTCACGTTTTAGACCATGTGACAGGGTCTCCCATGTTGCACCATGCACGCCAGGGACAGACGTTGCTCAAATACCCCAAACGAGAGTCGTAGAGGATACTAAAGCGGGTCGGGTTACCTGCCACCCGTGGGGCTCCACCCTTCAGCTTGTGCGCACTGGTGGACAGCGCTTACGTGCACCCCCCAAGACATGAACGTCCCGAGATGCACGATTTTCCGACATAACAAATAGGTTAATATGCCACTTTCTATATACTAATAACATCCTTATACGGGCTACTAACTCGTTCCTCACTGGATTTTTGAAAAAGAAGACCTTTGTACTGTTTTAAACCTCAAGCGAGCTCTGATACCACGCTGACACGACCCCATTGGTCTTGTCGAGCCAGGATCACGCTGAGGGGTGCTGCGTTGCACAGCACCGTATAACACACGTCAAAGGTACAAAGTGGAAGCGAAATTTTATTACATAAACAAGTTATGAACATGTTTACATCAAAATAAGTTCAGTCTACACTCGCGGGCGTAGACTAAGCATCAAGTGCACGTTCAGCCCTTGAACGTGCCCTTGCTAGCACACACGCACACTAACTCTGCGGCGTGCACGACTCCCACTCGACGGGGTTCCCCTCCTGGGGTTCCGTCTCCTCTTCGGGAGTCCCTTCCTCATAGAACCCTGCAAAAGCTTCAAACACAAGCAGTGAGAACGAAGGCTCAGCAAGTCTGACCCGTCTCACCTAAACATGGAACTTCTACATGAGGGTAATGGGTTACATGAGGTAAAAATCATTTGCAAGGACTCGCCTAATTAGTAGAACCTTACTTTCATGTTTTAGCAGCAGGTTGTGGGGAACCTTACGCTAAGGTACATGAGAGAGCCGCAATCAAACAAGAAACGCATTTCTCTCATGTACTTTGCCCAAAGTTGAAATGAACTTTAGTTAGCTCTAAACTACAGCAAGTCATTAGCAATCAAGTCCATCTTTCAATCAGCAACATTTTAACATGTAACTAGCCTGTTCTTTCTACGTCATGGTACAGTGAACAAGTGGTACTCACTGACCGCGAGGGACGGCGATTATAATCGATTTACACCTGCAGGGTTACCCGAACAACCCGTCACGTACGCCCGTACTCGATGTTGCCTACAACAACCATCACGGACGCCGTACGCGACTACCTTTCAGCCGTTAGCCAAATATTGAACCGGTCCCATCGTCCCGAGCAAGAGGTCTCTGCATGCGCATCTCCGTGCCGCCAGCCGATTTACACCTCAAGCTCTCAACCTACCCTCTGAACGACGGGCAATGCCTCAATAACCAGCTACCCGAGTTACATCAGTTTCCCGGTTCCCATATAGCCGGTAGGTCTTCGGTACTGTTCTAG
Organism: Neostapfia colusana; assembly: GCA_030760725.1. Classification (NCBI taxonomy): domain Eukaryota; kingdom Viridiplantae; phylum Streptophyta; class Magnoliopsida; order Poales; family Poaceae; genus Neostapfia; species Neostapfia colusana. The sequence goes on from JASWHV010000011.1 coordinate 29,636,158, forward strand.
CTTGTTCAACAGGCCCGCACACGGCTCGGTCCTCAATCGACACAAGCGGAGCTACAGCACACAGGCCCCAAAGTCCTGCTGCCCTTACTCTCCGCTCGGTCTCATTTTCTTGCCATGTGTATCATGTGCTATCTCTACCCGAGCAATGTGCCTCTAGCCTATTCTCGCGAGTAGTTCCAACTACTCGACTTGTACCGAATCCTACTCTATCCTAGCAATGCAGTAGCTAACGGGGTTTGCAATCCTAAACCCAACCCATGGTTCTCTTGGCTATGCAGTGGGGCTTCCAAACAAGACTCTAATGCACAGAATAAAGGAAACAAGTATGTGCTCAAAACAATAAAAATTTGTAAAAAGGTTAAAGCAAACCGGAGCTTGCCTTGCTGCTCTTGGTCGTAGGCTAGCTGTTCCTCCAGAGTAACGAAGTCTAGGACTTCGGGTTCCTCCTCGACCTTAGCGACTACATGATAGAAACAATATATGTATTAATTTAATGCATTTGTATTAGGTTTGAAGTTATGAAGTCTATAACTTTTGCTAGACAGACCTAATGACTGTGAAACTTTTATTGTGGCTTGGTTACAACCAAAACAAAGAATTGGTCAAGTTTTATTTGCAGCAAAGCTCATTTGAGCCCTCCACAATTAATTATGTCCTTGACTTTAATTGGAACTCTTAGGGTGTTCTAGGAATTTTCATGAATCCAACTATGACTTTATGAAAACTATATTTTCAGAGGGTTCTAATGGAGTTGGTCTCACTCAATTTGAAGGTTCCTAGCTAAAGTTATGAGCTAAACAATTTCGGCGAAAATTCTGAAAATGTTTCTGAACATTTTCTATTTTCCCTGGAACAGTTTCAGTAATCACACCATTAGGTGGATCAGATGAGCTCAAATGGATCTGAAATTTTTATGGTAGTTCAGGGGTATTTTGATGAACATCCCAGCAAAATTTCAGGATTTTCCTCCAAAGGATTCTCCAGTTAAAATTCCTAGCAATTTAAACTTTGAGGAATTAATTCTGGAGAATTAAGGGTTTTCATGAAGTGAAACTTGATTTGCTGGAAAGTACTCGGAGAGCTGAATCCAGCAAAATTTGGTTCACTCAATTTGGAGCTTTCTAGCCAAAGTTATGAGGATTTGAAGTTTGAAGGAAATCTGAAAATCGGGGAAAAGTTTAAACTCGCGCATGGGCCCAGGGGACACGCGTCGCATGCCGAGGCGACAGCACACCGCGGCCCAAAAAGAGTTTGCACGCCAGCACACCCGATCCCGGCCGCAGCCGGATCCCGATTCAAAATATCTCCCGCTGACAGCTGGGGTCCACCCCCTTCTTCAACCTCGCGACACCCGCGCCCTGCCGCCGAGGGATCTCGCCGGAGAGCTTGCCGCCAGCCGCTGTACAGCTCCAAACTTCTCGATTCTGGCCGCCCCTGCCTACTTTTACTCGGGGAACAGGATCCGAGGGTCAGCTGCTCATGACAACGGCCAGAGCATGGTCGGCGACGAGCCGCCACCTCAGAACGACTTCGGCCATGTCGGCTGACTACCCTAGCACCTCAGCTACTTGGGAAACCGGTCGGGGAGCATCAGTGGACCTCATAGAAGGTCGACATGAGCTCGAGGCAGCTCGGGGAAGGCCCGAAATAGGTCCTCACCGTGCGCCTGATACCGCCCGTTCGTTCCGCCATTAGTAGACCTCAAATTACGCCGGACACAGAGGTTCTCCGGCCCAGAGTTGTGAAGGCAACTTGTGCGTTACCGTGTCTAGCTCATGTGAGAGCGGCCTGAGGCCCTCTAATCCTTTCTAGAGCATGAATTAAACAGAATCGTACCCAAAGGTCGTTCTGCACACAGAAAGGGGAAAAGTGGAAATTCGCCGCCGGTGAGCAACCACTCGAGCTGTGGCTCGGGGATGAGCAGCACCGGTCACCAGCGCGTCCAAGGGTGCCTTGGCTCGGGCGTGACAACGTCCTGGTTGGGCTGTCCACGAGAGCCCGAGGTGCGGCGGTTCCAAGTCCCAAATTTGATCTTTCGGCACAGCCGATATCAATCGGTTTCAACGGAATTCTAGCAATGGGGAGGGCGGAGGAAGGTCTCTAGTACCTTACTGGGGCTCTGGAGTGGATGGAGGGAGCTGCGATCGGTGTTCTCCGATCGATTCCGAGCTGCGGAAAACTGTCGGCCGGCGCTTAGTTCTTGCGGGGAAGAACGGCGGTGCCTCGGCCGAGGAGGGGGGCAGGCGCCTTAAGAAGGCTCTGCACCGCCTCACGCCCGCGCGTGGGCAAGCAGCTGCTGGCGCGGCGGCTGCCCTTGGTGGCGATCACCGCTGCGGCTCGGCGACCCGAGTGAAAAAGTCTCAGTCGGTTTGATCTGAGCAGTGGCTGACATGTGGGTCCCACCTCCAGTTTTAACCTCTGAAATTTACTCCTAATCACTGTTGTAAACAGTGAACCCCATACTACCCTTGGCAATTCAAATTATTCACCCCTGAGCCATTTGAATTGATCAAAGTTCAAATGAGGTTTGGTCTGAATGAATTTCAGCACAAGTTCAGTTTGAAATTCAAATAAAGTTTGAATTTCTCCCCCTTAGCTCATGTCAAGATCAACTCCAAATGGAGTGAAAATTGGTGTGTGAGCTCACAAAAATGTGCTGAGTAAGAATATGCCTTCCACTTTTAAATTCATGGGATAAAAACAGTTTGAATTTGAATATGGTTTCAAACTGCCCTCTTCCTAACTATACCCAAACTGACCTCAAAAAGGTTTTGAATTTTGGTGAAACTTGGCATGGACATCCTTAGTAAAGTATAGGAGTTTTCATATGTCCAGCCCATCTGTATCACATGTGGGAAATACCACTTTTGCAATGTGTAAGTTTGTTCTCTAATGAGCATGTTGATAATTGTTACTTGCTCTTCATTTGTGTTCATCATTCTTCCTCAAATGAGGTGTGTGGTGTGGTGATGAACACTGCAATTGTGTGTCAAAACTGAGGCCCTTACACATATGACTACAATCTCGGTACTACGTTCCTCACAAAAGAAAATCCTAACCGGATTATACCGGCATATACGTCTCAAGTGGGGCACTAAACGGTCTCTTGCACACGTTTACTACACGGATACATACGTTGTTAGTACCTGCAGAATACCACACAATGTTGATGCACTCAAGGGTTGTTCATTTCAGGCAGGACCATATTTAAAAGTAAATACAAACACCCGTATCATTGCCATACGGCCGTCCTTGAGTTAGGTCACGTCTCAAGGTACGTGATCGTGTTTCAACACCACATGACAGGGAACCCGAGTATGTCATGAACGGGTCGTCACAGTTGGGAATGTTATCAACCCATCAGATACCACCTACTGCCCTGCAGGGCACGCCGATGGCAAGCGCTGCGTATGTCCCCCTGGGCTACTTTTAGACGAACACACTCTCGCGTTGCTGACCACGCGATGGGGTCTCCACTTACTTGCCTAATGCACGCTAGGGATCAGCGTTTCATATGAACTCAGGGACATGAAGAGTCCAATAGTTTCATATTGACGTCTCACACCAAGCTGTGAGACTTATCCCTGAACCACGTTCCTCATCAGGTGAGCTAACCGAAATTGAACCGCTTTCGGTGGCGTTCCTTACCAATCTTACCAGAGCGTAGGTGCGTCGTTACATAGCTAAAATTCAGAATTATAACACATAGGTTAGTCTTTGCCACTTTAAGTAACTATGCTAGTATAGTCCTTACTTGGGCAACTACCGGATCCTCACCGTAAACCTAAGTTTTCCCGTAATACAGTCCTTAAGTACTGTGCTATCCCCAATGCAGCTCTGATACCAGGCTGTGGCGGACCGGGATCCGCCCATCCAGGATCGCAGAGGGTGGTGCCGCACGATGCGACACCCGACAGCACACGTCATAAGAACACAATATATTACATGGGAAAACAACTGAACTGTACAAACAGGTACCAACTTCTGTTACAAACTATTGTTTCTATTACACAGCGGAAGTCTACACTATCCAACTCACGCCCGCCTATATAGCAAAAGTTGGCTGCCCAGCCCTAAGGCAGCCAACACTGGCTGCACTCCTCAGCTCAGCGCGGCGTGTACGGCTCCCACTCAGCTGTGGTCCCCGACAGAGGGTAACCCTCGCCGGTGGACTCATACTCCGAGTCCCTGAAAAACACTTAAGCAGCAACCGTGAGCACGATGGCTCAACAAGACTTAACCGACTCACCTAAACATGGAACTCTACATGAGGGTTACAATAGACATAGGATAGTAATAGTGCATCAATGGACACGCCTACAAGTTCATCCTTAGTTCATATTTTAGCCCCAAGTTAACAGTTCAGGAATCTGAAATTTAGTAAGCAGTATTTGGTGGCACACAATGTAGCAATACAATTATATCATATCAGCAAGATAGAATCATAACATTTCAGACATTAGTCTACGTTACGACGCAGTGAACAAGCGGTACTCGTCACCGCGAGGGACGGAGAATCGACTCGATATACACCTGCAGGGAAACCCAAAGAGCACGTCACATACGCCCATCCGTGGAGCTGCACAGCACGCTCACTCGATGTCGTACGGGACAACCTTTCACCCAACAGCCCAAACGTCGAACCGGTCGCACCGAAACGAGCAGGAGATTCCCCACACGGAGCATCTCTCTATGCCCGTTGAAAGATTTCCACCTTGCTTCCCTCAACCTACACCTATAAATCAGTGTGCTATGCCTCGACGCCCGGAGGTTTAGGCTACATCGGTTTATCGGGGCCCATATATCCGATATGCCTTCGGTACGTTCAATACTTGTTCAGCAGGGCCGCACACGGATCGGTCCTCAATTGACACGGGCAGGGCTGCGAACACAAGACTTCCTCTTGCTGCGCCCTAGCCCCTGCCTAGTCTCATTTTCATTACTAAAGTGATCTCACATCACTCAACCGACCCCGTGTGTCCCAAGCCTAAACTCGCGAGTAGATTCCAACTACTCGACTTGTACCGAAGTCCTATGAATCCTTAAGCATAGCCTGTCTACTTGAGGTCTTAGACACTACCCTCGCTCTTATGGAAAAATTCTGGTCATGCAAGTGGGGTTCCATTCATCCTACACCTAATGCACATTCATACATCACCCGAATTATGTGAACAAAGCAAAACTTGATAAAAGAGTTAATGCAAACCGGGGCATGCCTTGTTGCTGCTGGTCAGGAGTTAGTTCTTCTTCCGGAAGGAGGAAGTCCAACACTTCTGGAGTCTCTTCGCCTTCAGCGACTACACGTTAATGAAATACTACATGTTAATTTAAATGCAATGCATGAACTTGAATACTTAATTACTAATAACTATAGCTAGCCCTCCCCTTTGGTTCTGAAATTTTTATGGTGGCTTGGTAGGGTCCTAACCAGAGTCTCGACCAAGTTTCATTTGAAACAAAGTTCATTTGAACCTTGTACAAATAAAAGCCTATTGGGTCAATATTTGAGCCTCTAAGTAATTCCAGGGGTTTTCATGGCTCCAACCATTACTTTCTGGAAACTAGAATTTAAGATGGTTCTTTTGGCATTGGTTTCATGTCATTTGAAGAATTCTACTGAATGTTATGCCCTAATTAAGATTTGAGAAATTCTGAAAAATGTTTCTGTACATTTTTCCATTTTCTCAGGGCAGTTCTCTTAGTCACCCAATTAAGCGGACTAAATGATCTTGGATGAGTCTGAAAATTTTACTGTGACTCCAGGATTTTCCAATGAACCTCTCAGCCAAAATCCAGCATTTTTCATAAAGCAATTCTCCAGATGAAATTCCCCACAATTTAAACTTTAGGGATTTAATTCTGGAAAACTATTAAGTTTCATGAGCTGAAATGGGTATTGCTGGAAAGTACTCAGAATCCTGAGTTCAGAAAAATTTGGTTCACTGAATTTGGAGCTTCCTACACAAAGTTATGATTTTTTAAAGTTTGAGCTGATCCCTGAATTATTTTCCCACAGAGAATCACCTCCCGCGCTAAACCAGAGGCTGACAGCGGGGCCCGCCCATTTAAATTGAACTAACCGCGCACTCGCGCGCGATTAGCACAGGGGCTGACAGGTGGGGCCGTGCCCTTTGTCTACCTCCCGACGCCGCCGCCCCAAGCCGCAGGAGCTCCGGCGAGGTCAGCGTTCCCGGCGATCTAGCTCGCAGGCGCCGACAAGACTCGCGGCCCCCACGTAACCTCGGGTGCTGAACACGCTGGACACCATGTCACCGCCGGCTAACCACCGTGGCTTGCCGCTGACGAGCCCTATGCCTCTGTGCTACCTCGGCAACGTGTTCCCGCCCTTCTGACCATCTCCTTCGCGCGCTAATCGTGTCGCCACACTCAGGGGAACCTCGGGAAACTCGACATGATCTCCATCGGGCATTAAACGGCCGGCAACCCAGACCTCACCGGCGACCCCCTCCTCCGCCACACTGTTCTATGGTGAACTTAGGGTTCCGGCGGTGATTTCCTTCCGGTTTTCGATCGAGAGGGGTCGTCAGAACCTCTAGGTGCTCTCTAACAGCTCCATTCGACCTCCCACCCACCAAGATTCCCGAATTTCTCCTAAACCTAATCGGGTCCCGAAATGAGCTCCCCGCCCTAAACTGGAAAATTCTCCGCGCACAAAGGTCGAACCTTGGAGCGGTTTGCGCGGTGGTCTTGAGGACGAGCTAGAGCTTCACTTTCCTATGGAGATCAAGGCCGGAAGATGATCACAGCTTGGGTGGCATACGATCGGAACTCGGGCGACTAGACTGCTGGTTGCGGGACTCGCGAAAAATAGCAACTCGCCGGCGGTGTCGGGCCTTTTATAGGCCCCTGAGGCCAGTGGAGAGTGCGACACCTGCTGTGCCACCTGCTACGCCGAAGCAGGAGCTGGCCGGCAGAAGTGGTCGGGCGCCGACGCTGGCCGCAGCTGGCGAGCGCGCTCAGTAGAGGAAGTCGGCTGAGGAGACTTCTTTGCTAAGTCTACTGACCAGTGGGCCTCCCCTCTAATTCCATTTTTAATTTTATCAATTCTGTTGTGCCAAAATATCCTCAGCTACTCACAATTTAATGTGAGACTTAGTCACCAAGTCTTAGTTTGAATTTGAATTCTCAAATTTGAACTGTGTTTGGCTAAATTTGCTGCATGTTTAAACTGAAATATAAATTCAGTTTTGAATTCTTGCAAATTTAGCTCTTGACAAGATGAACTCCAATGAGGATGAAAATTGGTGGGCCTACTCAGAAAAATGTGCTGAGTTTGAATATGAATCTAACTTTTGAATTTGAGTGATGAAAGTTGCTGCAATTTGAATTTACATTCAAATAGGCCTCTTATTCAAATACCTCCAAAAGTGCCTCAAAAAGTGTTGGATTACCAGAAACTTGCACTGAACTTTCCCAAGACATTTTAAGTTCTAGGGGTGAGCTCAACCTCTCATGTTCATGTGTAAAAATCCCACTTTGTGAAAGTGAAGGCTTGCCCCTCTAATCACTCTTTTGATGGAGGTTACTTGCTCTTCACAATATTTCCTAAGATATCCACAACAAAAACTGTGGTGTTGTGAGGTGAAGAAAAGTTTTTGTAAGTCTCTTTTCTTGGGCTTTTACAGGACACAGAGTTCGACATCGCCGATGAGCTCCCGGCCGCTGTCACCGTCACGAGCACTATTCCGGCCGTCGCCGAGCTCCGGGGAGTGCACCACCGTGTTTCCCAGGCAGAAATATGCACAGGCGGCGAGTTTCGTCGAAGGTCGGGCAGCAGAACGCCCGGCGGCGAGCTCTCCGGCAAAGGGGGCGGCGGGGAGCCGTGGGAGCGCGAGGTAGACGAAGCCCCACGGCCCCACGTGTCAGCCTCTGTTTAAACAGCGCTGGATCTGCTGTGGCACCGGGATCTCGTGCGATTATGTGGAAGATTCTGCAGACCCCCGTGTGGTTTGGCTGCGGTGCTGACACGTAGCCCGGGGACCCCACCAGCTGGTTTAAACTTTATTTGAATTTTCCGATTTGGTTCAAACTTGAAATGCACATAACTTCTGCTAGGAAGCTCCAAATTCAGTGAACCAAATTTTGCTGAACTCAGCTTTTTGAGTATTGTCTAGCAACACAAATTCCAGCTCATGAAACTTAATAGTTTTACAGAATTAATTACCTAAATTTTAAACAGTTAGGAATTTTATCTGGAGAATTACCTTATGAAAAATTCTGAAATTTGGCTGGGAGGTTCATTCGAAAATCCTTGAGTCACATAAAGTTTTCAGACTCATCCAAGTTCATTTAGTCCCCCTAATGGTGTGATTAAGTGAACTGCCTTGAGAAAATAGAAAAATGTCCAGAAACATTTTTCAGATTTCCTCAAATCTTGTTTAGGGCATAACTTCATCTAGAATTCTTCAAATGACATGAAACCAATTCCATTAGAACCATCTGAAATTCTGGTTTCCAGAAAGTAATGGTTGAATCCATGAAAACCCCTAGAATTCCTTAGAGGTTCTAATATTGACCAAATAGGCTTTTATATGTACAAGGCTCAAATGAACTTTGTTTCAAATGAAACTTGGTTAAGACTATGGTTAGGACCCTACCAAGCCACCATAAAAATTTCAGAGCTAAAGGGTATGGCTAGCTATATAGTCTTTACATATTCAAGTTCAAACATTGCATTGAAATTGATATATAGTATATCGTTTAGGTGTAGTCGCTGAAGGCGAGGAAACTCCGGAAGTGCTCGACTTTCTTCTTCCGGATGAAGCCCTAACCACTGACCATCAGCAACAAGGCAAGCCCCGGTTTGCATAAATTTTTTTTACAATGTTTTGCTTTATGAATACTTAGTATGAAGTATGGGTGTGCATTAGGTGTAGGATGGATGAAACCCCAATTGCATAACCAGAACTTTCCTACAAGAGTGAGGGTAGTGTCTAAGACCTCGAGTAGACAGGCTATGTTTAATGATGCATAAAACTTCGGTACAAGTCGAGTAGTTGGAATCTACTCGCGAGTTAGGTTGGGACACACGGGATTGGTTCGAGTTATGTGAGATCACTTTAGTAATGAAAATGAGACTATGCAGGGGCTAGGGCGCAGCAAGAGGAAGTCTTGTGTGTGCAGCCCTATCCGTGTCGATTGAGGACCGATCCGTGTGCGGCCCTGCTGAACAAGTATTGAACGTACCGAAGGCATATCGGATATATGGGCCCCGATACACCGATGTAACCTATACCTCCGGGCGTCGAGGCATAAAGCACCGATTTATAGGTGTAGGCTGAGGGCAGCAAGGTGGAAATCTGCTAACGGGCATAGAGAGATGCTCCGTGTAGGGAACCTTCTGCTCGTTTCGGTGCGACCGGTTCGACGTTTGCGCTGTTGGGTGAAAGGTTGTCCCGTACAGCCTCGAGTGAGTGTGCTGTGCAGCTCCACGGGTGGGCGTACGTTACGTGCTCTTTGGGTATCCCTGCAGGTGTATATCGAGTCGATTCACCGTCCCTTGCGGTGACGAGTACCGCTTGTTCACTGCATCATAACGTAGATAAACTATGGAATGTTATGATTCAATACTGCTGATATGTATAATTGTATTGCTACATGCGTGCCACCAAATATTGCTTACTAAATTTCATATTCGTGAACTGTTTACTTGTGGCTAAAAGATGAAATAAGGATGAACTTGTAGGCGTGTCCATTTGCTGTTAATTACCACCCCATGTTTGTTGTACACTACATGTAGAGTTTCATGCCTAGGTGAGTTGGTTAAGTCTTGTTGAGCCATCGTGCTCACGGTTGCTGCTATAAGTGTTTTTCAGGTGAGGAGTATCCCACGGACTCGGGTTACGAGTCCACCGGCGAGGGCTACCCTCCATTGGGGACCACAGTTGAGTGGGAGCCGTACACGCCGCGCTGAGCTGGAGGAGTGTAGATAGTGTGGATTGTCCTAGGGCTGGGCAACCGACTTTTGCTAGGTAGATGGGCGTGAGTTGTACAAACTTATCTTCTACTGTTATAATATAAACACTAGTTTGTAACTGAAGTATTGTACTACTTTGTACATTTCAGTTGGTTTTCTATGTAATACAATATCGTTCAAATGATGTGTGCTGTCGGGTGTCGCATCATGTGGCACCACCCTCTGCGATCCTAGATGAGTGGATCTCGGTCCGCCACAGTAACAGCCCTAACTTTTGTAAAGTTCTATTTCACAGTATGAAACAAAGTTAAGGCAAAGGAAAGAATGGGTTTGTGTCACATGAAATGATGAACACAAAAATGAACATGTGAGGTTGTTAAATTTTTATTCAAATTCTGATTAGCACATGTTAACATGAGTGAACTTCACTCTCCAGTTTAACCTTCATGTGCACATCCTTTACGAGTAGAAGATGAGGGAAAATTAAACACAATTTTGAATCCTTTAAAAGGACTCATGTTCAGATTGTCCAATGGCCTACATGTGAGATCACCATTGCATTCCTCAGGTATTAAAGAGCTTAAGTTTCATATTTGGTGAATTTCGGAGCTCATCTACCACTTATTCGAAGGAATATTTGAGAGCATATTCAAATTCAAGTTTGAATTTGGAAACTGAACCAAATGTGCTCAATTTTGAAATCTGATTTCATATTAAAATTCATTACATCATTTTTGGTCTATCCTCCAAGTTTTGTCAATTTTGGACAATGTTTGTGTGGGAATCTCAAAGCATAGTGAGGGAAGGAAATTAAGAGGGGTGGACCCCATCTGTCAGCCACCCCACCGGGCAACCGACTCTGTTTTTTTCCATTGAATGCGCGCGCGCGACAGCAGCTGGTCCGATCATGCCCGGTACCTCGCCGACGCCACCTCCTGCTCTTCATCTCGGTTCTCCAGCTCTTATCCTCCACACCGATGCACAAACAAACTTTGCTTCTCTCCCACTCGCTCTCACGTTGCTTGGCTTGCTTCCGCAAAGAAGAGTGGCACTGCTTCTTGGTTTTCCACCGCATACAGCCGCCTGAGCTATGTGTGATCAAACTCCAAGCACAGAAAATGAGTGCAATGACTTGTTCTAGCGTGCTACCACTCCACACCGAAGTTTTCTTGCTGTGGTTGGCTGCAAATTGAGGATTTCCACTGAGCTTCCGAGGGCACAAGTGGAGTTCCATTTCGGGTCACCGTGGACAGAGCGCCACGGCCGTCTTCGCATCAAACTCGCTGCACAAGAAAGGTGCACTATACTCCATAGATCGTGTAGCTTCCCTCCGTTTAGCAAGTGATCAATCGGGTGTGGAGAATTTCCCAAATTCCCGAACCCTAGTGTAGAATAGCATAGCTCGGTTGAGACTCGAATTCAAGTTACACGATCAATCAACACTCTAGATGATTTGCACATAGCTTGTACACCTCCTAGCGCCCCTCCTCGAAGAATAACTGAGCAAAACCATCCATAATTGACCGAGTTCTTGCGGTTTTTCGTGCTGCCATGGAAAAAGCACCTCGGGTCACCGTGGAGCTCGGTGTTGCTGTCCGTTTCACCGGTGTTGGCTGCCATTTCCACATTCCTCACGATCCACTGGTGCTCTAGAGCCAAAAATCCAAAAGTTTGGTGAAGAATTGAGCTCCGCCGACCTCGCCAGAACCTAGCGTCCGGTGTCGCCATCGCGCTCCCCTTTCCGGGAATCGCCGGCCGCCGATGACCCTCCAAATGGGTTCAGCGTGTCAACTTAGGGGCAGGCAGCAAGTTTTGGGCCGGGAGGTGGCCGGGAAGGCGATTCCGTCAACCCTCGCAGGAGGGCGTCGCCGCTCGGTCTGTTAGCGCGAGGTTGAAGAAGAAGCGCTGGGGTGTGGGGCCCGTCGGCAGCGTTTAAAAATTTTGAGGAAAATATTGTAGGATTTATTCCAGGAGTTATGTTTATTGGAAAATTCCCAATTTTCGGCAGAACTTTCCCCTAAATATACTGGAACTCCAGTAAAAATTTCATAGGCATTGGACTTGATTTGCTTGGTCAAATGACGTGTTAATTCTTTATGTCTCTGAAAATAGGAAAATGAACAGAGCCCATTTTAAGCTTTTCCCCAATCCTTATAAAATTCATATCTCCATGTAGGAAACTCCGACAATGGTAAAACCAATTCGTATGGACTCAGGACATTTTGTACTTCACAAAAAGTCTACAGTTAAGCATAGGAAAGCTTAATATCTAGGGGGTAAAGGCAGATTAGTTAAAACCACATAAGGATTTGTTGTGATCACATGGATCAATTTCGTGAGCTCAAATAGTGCACACTGCATACATACCTTCCCTTGAAGCTATGGTTCAATTTTCAGCTTCATTGGACCTTTGGAACTTGAGCTACAATTCTTTAGGTCTAAGTGTTCATATAATAGACTTAATCACATGGTGATTAATAGTACCTCCATTTCACTTAGCATCTTTTTCTCTAAGGTTGTAGATCAAACAACAGAAATCTTTCTGTTGTTTTCTTTTCTTAGTTGTACTTTAGTTTGAGCTCTCTAATGATTCTCAAGCACTCTAAAAGAGGAGACCCTGTACACAACTAGAAAATGTGAAACTCAATAGAAAAATTATATTTTTCTACTCTTGCGAGTCATCTTCTTTTCCTTTTTGCTTCTTGTGAGACTCCACATCCATTCCTTTTGATAACGACCTATGCTCATACTCAGTAAAACTCATTAGTATCTTAATTGCCGTCATCAATCATCCAAAACCCACGGGGATTACCTAGATGCACTTTCAATCTCCCCCTTTTTGGTGATTGATGACAACACGTTAAGATTCTCGATAAATCGATATAATAGATTGTTTTCATAACACATGTGTGTATGGTTCACTCCCCCTAAATGTGTGCACAAAAGATTGTTAAGGAAAAATATGCACAAGAGTGAGTTCTTTGGGGATTTCATACATACACGTGTTTTGGTGGGGTGGCTAAGTGTGATGTGATAAAGTGAGTGCTAAACACATTAAGGAAGATATAACATTTACGAACAAGATCATATCAATATGGCATAATATGAAGGCATAAAATGGCATAGTAATTACAAAATAACATAACGTGGCATAATGTGGCATTGTTATTACAAACCAACATAAAGCGAGTGTTAAAGAGCGAGACTAAAGAGCTAGACTAGACTACTCCCCCTTATTCTCCCCCCCTTTGGCATCAAAGCACCAAAAAGGGAAAGAAAAGAGAGAAAGACATAATCGCTATCATCTCCATCTTGATCTTTATATTGGTCACTCCAAGTTTCCTCGTCCTCATCTTCATATTCATCATCATCCTCTTGATGAGCATGGGAGTTAGGAGGAGCAGCAGAGGAGGAACCAAAGTAGGCAAGCTCATCCTCGGTGAGAGTGGAATACTTTGACACTTCGTCATCGTCTGATGACGGTGGAGACATAGGTATCTCCATTTTGTCGCACATTGCCTTGAGATACTTCTCTTGGCGTTGCTTCATTTTCTGCGTGCGACCTTCCACTTTCCGGCACGACGAGAAAATAGCCTTGAATATTTTGAGCATCCCACTAGAGGAGCCACTAGATGATGGAGGAGCAGATGGCCCAGCTGAGGAGGATGGAGCTGCAGAGGAGCTCCTGCCATAAGACGCAGGAGGGTGAGGAAGGGGAATTGGCATCTGTGGACGTAGCTTCCTGTGCTTCACATCCTTTGCAAATTCCAGGCCTATGACTTTCTCTATCATACACATGATGTACAGCGCATATCCATAAGACTTGTTCGGGGTGTAGGATTTGTTGAAGATATCATTGTATATGTAGTCGAAGTCGTTGAATCGTTCTTCTTCATTGAGTAGCTTCAACAAGTTTTTGAGATATCCTTGTGTCATCCCCGCATACCCATCTTTTGGAGCTAGAGTCTTCCTCAGGATTCTATTTAGCACTCCAAAGAAGGGTTTGATGTTGTGGGTTGAGGATGGCTCATAGGTAAGATATGAGGGATACATGAAGTCCAAGTCATCCTTTCCCAAGGTCCTCACATTGTGAACTATGGTCTCATAGTTCAAGTGCTCCTCAAGTCCAAGGATCCTAGCAAACTCATCATACAACACCTAGTATACCACACCATTTGTCATCTAAGTGATTTTTCTATTTCCATAGGTGTGGAAGTAGCAGGTGGTGTAGAATTGGACTATCACCTTGTGACACCCTCATTTTCGGGTTCTGCATGTATTCATGTTTCATGTAGAAAAACACTTTTAAAATAAGTTGCAAATAAGAAAGAGTCAAAAAGTTAGCCAAAAGGAGCAAATTCCAGTTTACAGAAAGCGACGAAGACAACTCCCGTGGCTCGCTGCCCACGTGGCGTGTTCGGAGCTCATCTCCACAGATGGGGAGAGGTCCGCCGCTAAATTGGCTTCGTGGCAGGCTCGGGGCTCATCCCCGCAAAAACTAGGAGAGGTCCGACCCCATCGGACACGTGTTTCCCCCGGAGCTAGCCTCTGTAGAGGAGCGAGGCCAGTCTCGAAGGACACGTGTCGACTGCGGAGCTAGTGACCGCGGAAAAGAGAGGACCAGCCGCGCTGGACACGTGTCGCTCTCGGAGCTCACCTCCGGGAGATCCGTCACTATTGGACACGTGTCAACCTCGGAGCCTGTGTCTGAGGAGGAATGAAGTCTGGAGCTGCTAGGACACGTGTCAATATCGGAGCTCACCTCCGAAGAGAAGGGAGGTCCAGAAACTGACACGTGGCATTCGTGGAGCTCGCCACTGTTGAGAGGGGAGGTCCTGACCCACCAGACACGTGGCGCACACGGAGCTCACCTCTGAAGAAGAGGGAGGTCTCGCCCGCCTGACACGCAGTACAACCGGAGCTCGTCTCTGCGGAAAAAGGGAGCCCGGGTTCCCGCAGGACACGTGGAGCTTCCGGAGCTCATCACCGCAGAGGTAACGAGTTCTGGAGCGGTTTTTGCTTCTGTACGCGTGGGAATACCGGTACGGGAAGAAACCGACACGAATTCCACAATGTTACCGCACTAAATCAACTAAAGATAAGTTGTTAAGATTCAACAACAATTTGAATCAGACTCTTATTCGAAATACAATCAGATTAGGATTCTTCTCTTTCTGATTATAAATAGAATCTAGAACCTTTGGCCGAAACCACGAACTTCTTTTCCACCTCCGGAGCCGACAACATAGAGCCCTAGCCCCAGCTCGCTGAGTAAACCCTTCGCCGGAGTTCGGTCGAGGGAGATTGCCGGAAGAGAGCCCCAAATCTGTCTTGATAGGAAAAGGACCCCGAGACTAGGAAAAACGTAAGGTAGGTCTCCAATACCACCTTACGACATCGTCGCGTTTTCTTTGCATCTTTTTTTTATTCCTTTCGAACAGAAGTTTTTTTTTCGTGAACAGATCACGTGCTGATCGGTTTGATCTAGAGTCAAGATCATCGCCACGTCCACATTTGATGTGAACACCTCTGTTCATTGTAAAACCCAGGTAAACCATGCAAGGACACGTACAAACAGATCTAATAGAAACTGACCATAGGATAGCATGCATGTGCATCATCGCATCTAGTTAAAGTTTGTGCATGATATTGATTGTTGTGAATCTTGTATGTGTGTGATCGTGTATAGAACGACAAACTCAGGGAGCTACCTACAACGGGCTACAACAACAAGATTTTGAGCAACCGGAATAGCCAGAACAAGGCAAGTGCCCCTTGACCATATTGATCCTATGTTTTTTGGGAAAACTATTTTGTTTTTGCGAAAAGGTGTGTGTGCTGAGTCAAACATGATGGGGGGCCCTTTTATAGGAGTTTAGTAGTTTTGGTTAAACCACCCTTGTCGCCAGGGAAGTTTATGAGTCGGTTATGGTTTTTGCTTTTATGCTTCGATAAGTCCATAGGATTGGGAGGCGAAATAGATGTGTCCAGCTAACTGCACTCGTAATGATAATAAGAAACTGATGTTATTAATGAACATGGATCGGAGGGAGATCTAGTCAAGCCTGGATTTGTGAATGAGGTAGCCTGAGATGGTGGTTACTTGCCATAGATCTAAGGACAGGTTCATGCGAGCACATGCCAGGATAACAGTGCCACCACAAGGCCAAGTATGGGTGCGGCTTAGCTGACTAATCAGGTAAGTTATTAGATTGTTATGAACCGTGGAAGGCGCGGGAAATGGGAGTCGAGTGAGGACTGCCCTGGGAACTGCATGGCACAAGAGGGGCCCATGGGTGGGAGAATTGGAGATTCTAGCCTGCTGGTGAAACCTTAGTGAGCCCATACATCTAGTAGCCCATTTGTAAAGGCTAATTTGTGATCTCTTGGCCATACACCGAAGGTAGTGTATTGGTATAATTGAGATTCTGCAGTCGCCGACGGGTGACGAAATCACAAACTTGTGGGTAAAGTGGTACAAACTCTGCAGAGTATAAAACTATCATGATAGCCGAGCTTACGGTCACGAGCGCCTAGCCAACATCCATGATTAGTTGGGATGGTTACTGGTTATGGTTTTGGCTATGGTTTGTCTTTCGGGACTGTTGAGTCCGGTTGATCAGATTTGGTTGCGTGACTGTTGAGTCATGGCAAGGAGATTGGTCTCGGTGTGAAGATGGAATTGTTTCTGAGATGAAATGGTAGCGAATACGAGATGGTATTCGTGAGATTGTAGCGAATTCGAGAAGGTATTCGTGAGCAAGAATGAAGTTGATTAAGGTCTGGTTGGGACATGGGAAGTGATGAACATAATGGAGGTCTAATTGGTATTTTAATACCTGTTGGGAATGCGTTCACTTAAATCTAAGTTGCTGTTTTATCGTGGTTTTGAGAAATAATATTGCTTTCTGCAATGAGCCTTTTTTTACCTACCTTGTTGTGAGCTACATATCATATTTTTTGCACTTGCTGAGTACATCATTGTACTCAAACTTGCATTATTACTTCATCATTAGCTACAGGAGAAGATTACTATGAAGACCAAGTGGAGCCTTAGGCGTGTAGTCTGTCCTCAACCTTGCCTATGGGGATGGAGCAGAGATGGAGCTGCTGCTGCTTAGATTGCTTCCGCATTAGTTAGAAGACTTCCGCTGCTAGAATAAAGACTTCCGCTGTTAGATTAAGACTTCCACTGTGAGCATGAGTCCAAGACTCATGAGACATTGTAATAAACTCTGTTATTCATGGTTATATATATTCTGAAATTCAGTTTGTGGATGATGTGTATATGTGTGATGAACATGCTGGGCACACATATGCATCAGTTCTCGTTTCCGAGGTTTTTCCACAGAATTGAGGGCGTCACAGATTGGTATCGGAGCCACGGGTTGACGGTAGGTTACATGCTTAGATAGAAGTCACAAGTTTGTATCAGGCACAAATTTGTATCAACCTGCCATGGGTTAATCGAAGATCACACAACCTAGATAGGTCACAGATTGATATTAAAACCGCCATGCCTAGTCACAGATTTGGTAGCTGAGCCACGCTGACCATAGGATGCATAGATTGGCATTGGAACTACCTTGATATAGGATACAAACCTAGGAGAAGCTGTAGTTGGATCACAGATTGGCATCACCCTAAGCCATATAGGACCCCCATTGAATAAAGCCTTGAATAGGAGTTATGTGAGGCTTTGTGATGATTGTTGTGATTGTGTGTTGAGTGTGAGTTGTGGGACGTCTCAAGCGTTGTCCGTACCCACACATAAGTAGAAAGGAGGTGTGAGATGCCTCGGCACTTGTTCACATCCTCATATGGGCTAATACATATAGTCCAGTCCACCTTGATGCATATAGTTAGGGGGATCCATCTAATCTTCTAACCTCTATTCTATTTTGTTCTCTCTCACAGATGGTGAGTGGAAACGCCGGCCGCCAAGGAAGGAACGTCCATGGCAACCAATAGGATGGCCACGACGAAGTTCCTGTTAACCCCGAAGCTGGTGAGAACAACTTGGAACGGTTGATGGCCATGCAGAATCAACTTATGCAAACCATTATCCAAACTTTGGGTCAGTTACAGGCCAACAACAACAACCCTGTTCCGGCACCACCGCGACCACCACCGCCGGCTCATAACATATTGGGAGAGTTCATGAGGACTCGACCATCCACCTTTGCTCAAGCTAACGGCCCCATGGAGGCCGACGGCTGGTTGAAATCCATGGAGAAGAAGCTTGTCATAGTGCAGTGCAATGACCGAGAGAAGGTTCTTTTTGCGTCGCACCAACTCATGGGAGCTGCCGCTAACTGGTGGGATGCCCTATGCAATGCTCATGTCGACACGGAGACGATCACTTGGACTGAGTTCAAGGAGAGTTTCCGCTCTCATTACATCCCTGCTGGTGTAATGATGCTCAAGAGACAGGAGTTCGAAGGTCTCCGCCAAGGACAGAGAAGCGTGAATGAGCATCTCAACAACTTCACGCAACTGTCCCGGTACGCCACCGAAGATGTCAACTTGGACCAACGGAAGCAGTACCTGTTCATGAGAGGGTTGAACAATGAGATCCAGGTTCAGCTCCTCAACAATGACTACACGAGCTTCCAGAAGCTGGTTGACAAGGCTATAGTGGTTGAAAGCAAGATCCGAGAGATCGAGCAAGAGGGCAATAGGAAGATGCCATACCAGCCACAAGTGAGCAACGTACCACCTCGGTACGTTGCCCCCATCTGCACTGTAGTATGGATCGACCGCTCCTGCATACCACCCTAGTCAGCCACCACGGCAATGACCCATTGCACAAGCACCTCGTGTGCCTTTGCCTCCTGTGCCCCGACCCAACATGAGCGCTCCTGTTCAAAACCCCCGCCCCAACGTACCTGCTGCCGTGGGCAACAGGGCATTCTTTGCATGCGGGGAAACAGGACACTTCGCGAGCCAGTGCCCGAGGAGAGGTCCTGGACAGCAAGGCAACATGCCCAAGCAGAACCTGCGATCGAACAGAGGAGACAATCAAGGAAACAGTGGACAGCAGTACTATGCTCGCGGCAACGTGAACCATGTATCTGCTGAGGAAGCACAACAGGCTGAGGACGTCGTAATTGGTATGTTCCTTGCCAATTCCAACCCAGCCACCATTTTATTTGATTCTGGAGCATCACATTCCTTCTTATCATCCAAGTATGTTGCCAAGCATAATCTACCCATATCACACTTAAAATGTGCTATGTTATTTAATTCTCCCGGTGGAGAGATGAGGACTAATATAGTATGTCCGAAAGTAAGCCTTAAAATAAGGGGGTAGACTTCCTTGCCAACCTCATTGTCTTGGATTCCCAAGGGCTCGACATAATACTCGGGATGGATTGGTTAAGCAAGCACAACGGAGTAATCCAATGTTCTGAGGGGAGCGTGCAGTTGACAAATGAGCACAGTATTCGTATCGAGTTTAAGTCAGCCAAACAAACAACCAATAAGGCAAATTTGAACCACGTCGAAGGAGCAACGTTGGACAGCATTCCAGTGGTTCAGGAATTCTCGGACGTGTTTCCAGAAGAGCTTCCAGGTATGCCACCTGACCGGGACATTGAGTTTGCCATTGATTTGGTACCCGGAACTGCACCCATAGCAAAGAGACCCTATAGGATGCCCACCAATGAACTAGTGGAACTCAAGAAGCAAATTCAAGAGCAGTTGGAGAAGTGTTTTATACATCCGAGCTCGTCACCATGGGGAGCCCCCGTGCTCTTCGTAGACAACAAGGATGGGACCCAAAGGATGTGCATGGACTATAGGTCTCTCAACAAGGTGACAATCAAGAACAAATACCCTCTGCCCCGTATAGGAGACCTATTCGACCAAATGAAAGGAGCCCGAGTGTTCTCCAAGATTGATCTTCGGTCGGGATACTCCCAGCTGAAAATTAAGCCCTCCGATATACCCAAGACTGCCTTTTGGACACGGTATGGTTCGTATGAATATATCGTCATGTCTTTTGGGTTAACAAATGCATACGCATACTTCATGTACCTTATGAACATGGTTTTCATGGAGTACTTGGATAAGTTCGTCGTGGTTTTCACCGACGACATTATGGTGTATTCGAAAAGTGAGGAGGAGCATGAAGAACATTTAAGATTGACCTTACAGAAAATGCGTGAGCATCAATTGTATGCCAAGCTTAACAAGTGTCAATTTTAGCTAAAGGAGATATCGTTCCTAGGCCACATTATCTCCGAGGAAGGAGTATCGATTGATCCCGAAAAAGCGGGAGATGTTCTGAAGTGGAACCAACCGCAAAATGTGAAAGACATTCGGAGTTTTCTTGGGATGGCTGGATACTACCGACGCTTCATCAAGGACTTCTCTAAGATAGCAAAACCTATGACAGACTTTCTAACATAGGGAAAAGCGTTCCAGTGGACATCAGTGTGCCAAGAGAGCTTTGAGGAACTCAAGAAAAGGCTAACCACAGCGCTAGTTTTGGTATTGCCAGACGTAGGCAAGAGCTTCGACATATATTGTGACGCATCAAGACAAGGGCTCGGATGTGTGCTCATGCAAGAAGGACAAGTGGTAGCCTATGCCTCACAGCAATTAAAGAAGCATGAGCTTAATTATCCTACACATGACTTGGAGCTAGCAGCAGAAGTGCATGCATTGAAGATTTGGAGACATTACATCCTTGGTCATTGATGTGAGACCTATACGGATCATAAAAGCCTCAAGTACATATTTACACAAACGGACTTGAATTTGAGGCAACGTCGATGGTTGGAACTCATCAAGGATTACAATGTTGGAATCAACTACCACCCTGGAACGGCCAATGTAGTAGATGACGCATTGAGCCGGAAGGGAGCATGTCACCAACTCACGATTCGGGAGCTACCACCTGAACTACGCAAGGAGTTCGAACGATTACACCTCGGATTCTTGAACAAGATGGAAGTGATGGAACTCCACTCTTCATTGGAGCAAGAGATAAGAGGTGGCCAAGCAACGGATGAGGAGATCAAGGAAATCAAGGAAAGGATCCGACAAGGAATAGATAAGGATTTCAAGGAAGATGAGAAGGGTACGCTTTGGCTAGGAAAAAGGATTTGTGTGCCTAACGTGAAGCACATCCGCGACATGATATTAAAAGAGGCACATGATTCACCTTATTGCATACATCCCGGAAGTACCAAAATGTACAAGGACCTGAAGACTTGTTATTGTTGGGATGATATGAAAAGGGACATAGCCGAATACGTTGCCCTATGCGACACATGCCAACGGGTGAAGGCCGAACATCAAAGACCCGCTGGATTGTTGCAACCCTTGAAGGTACCCGAGTGGAAGTGGGAAGACATCAGTATGGATTTCATCATCGGATTGCCACGTACTCAGTCGGGTTATGACTCCATCTGGGTTATCGTGGACCGATTGACGAAAACAGCCCATTTTCTCCTTGTAAGGGCCAAGTACAACGTTGCACAATTAGCCGAGTTGTACATGGAGCAGATAATGTGCCTTCATGGAGTCCCGAGGAGGATAGTCTCAGATCGAGGTTCTCAGTTTACCTCTAGATTTTGGAGGAAGCTGCAGAAAGCTATGGATACACGATTGGATTTTAGCTCCGCCTATCACCCACAAACTGATGGACAAACCGAAAGGACAAACCAAATTTTGGAGGACATGTTGAGAGATTGCGCCTTGAAACATGGGCGTAGTTGGGATAGAAGTTTACCGTACGCTGAATTCTCCTATAACAACAGCTATCAAGCTAGCTTGAGGATGTCGCCTTTCGAAGCATTGTACGGTAGACGGTATAGAACGCCGCTGTTTTGGAACGAGACCGGAGAGAACCAAGTGTTTGGACCCAAAGTGCTACAAGAGGCTGAGAAGCAAGTCCAAATGATACGGGAGAACTTAAAGGCTGCTCAGTCACGACAGAAAGGCTATGCGAACAATAGGCGAAGGAAGTTGACTTTCGAAGTAGGAGACTTCGTATACCTTAAGGTATTGCCTATCCGTGGCCAATGATGTTTCAACGTCAAAGCAAACTAGCACCTCACTACATCGGGCCATTTAAGATTTTGGACAAGCGAGGAGAAGTAGCCTATCAACTAGAGCTCCCAACGCACCTCTTCGACGTACATGACGTGTTTCATGTATCCCAGCTCAAGAAGTGCTTGAGGATACCAGAAGAGCAAGTACCGATGGATGAACTTGAACTTCAAGAGGATCTGACCTATGCAGAGCACCCTGTCCGAATTTTGGACGTAAAGGAAAGGGTCACAAGGAACAAAGTGATCCGGTGGTGCAAGGTACAATGGAGCCATCACACGGAAGCAGAAGCTACATGGGAGCGTGAATAAGACATCAAGGCAGAATTTCCTCATCTATTTTCAACTAACGAATCTCGAGGGCGAGATTCAATTTAACGGGGGTAGATTTGTGACACCCTCAATTTTGAGTTCTGCATTTATTCATGTTTCATGTACAAAAAACTTTTAAAATAAGTTGAAAACAAGAAAGAGTCAAAAAGTTTGCCAAAAGGAGCAAATTCCAGTTTATAGAAAGCGCTGAAGACAACTCCCGCGACTCGCTGGCCACATGGCGTGTTCAGAGCTCATCTCCACAGATGGGGAGAGGTCTGCCGCTAAATTGGCTACATGGCAGGATCGGAGCTCATCCTCGTAAAAAGGAGGAGAGGTCCGACCCCGTGGGACACATGTTGCCCCCAGAGCTAGCCTCTGCAGAGGAGCGAGGCCAGTCCCGAAGGACACGTGTCGACTGCGGAGCTAGTCACTGCGGAAAAGAGAGGACCAGCCACGCGGGACACGTGTCGCTCTCGAAGCTTATCTCCTTGAGGTCCGTCACTATTGGACACGTGTCAACCTCGGAGCCTGTCTCCGAGGAGGAAGGAAGTCTGGAGCTGCTAGGACACGTGGCAATATCGGAGCTCACCTCCGAAGAGAAGGGAGGTCCGGAAACTGACACGTGGCGTTCGCGGACCTCGCCTCTGTTGAGAGGGGAGGTCCCGACCCACCAGACACGTGGCGCACACGGAGCTCACCTCTGAAGAAGAGGGAGGTCTCGGCCACCTGACATGCGGTACAACCAGAGCTCGTCTCTGCGGAAAAAGGGAGCCTGGGTTCCCGCATGACACGTGGAGCTTCCGGAGCTCATCACCACGGAGGTAATGAGTTCTGGAGCGGTTTTTGCTTCTGTACGCGTGGGAATACCGGTATGGGAAGAAACCGACACAAATTCCACAATTTTACCGCACCAAATAAACTAAAGATAAGTTGTTAAGATTCAACAACAATTTGAATGGGACTCTTATTCGAAATACAATCAGATTAGGACTCTTCTCTTCCCGATTATAAATAGAACCCAGAACCTTTGGCCGAAACCACAAACTTCTTTTCCACATCCGGAGCCGACAACTTAGAGCCCTAGCCCCAGCTCGCCGAGTAAACCATTCGCCGGAGGTCGGTCGAGGGAGATCGCCGGAAGAGAGCCCTAACGATCTGTCTTGATAGGAGAAGGACCCCGAGACTAAGAAAAGGTATGTCTCCAATACCACCTTACGACATAATCGCGTTTTCTTTGCATCTGTTCTTTGATTACTTTTGAACAGAAGTTTTTTTTTCGTGAACAGATCACGTGTTGATCGGTTTGATCTAGAGTCAAGATCATCGCCACGTCCACATTTGATCCAAACATCTCTGTTCATCATAAAACCCATGCAAACCATGCAAGGACACGTACAAACTGATCTAATAGAAACTGATCATTGGACAGCATGCATATGCATCATCGCATCTAGTTAAAGTTTGTGCATGATATTGACTGTTGTGAATCTTGTATGTGCGTGATCGTGTATAGAAGGACAAACTCAGGGAGCTACCTACGACGGGCTATAACAACAAGATTTTGAGCAACCGGAACAGCCAGAACAAGGCAAGTGCCCCTTGACCAAATTGATCCTATGTTTTTGGGAAAACTATTTTGTTTTTATGAAAAGGTGTGTGTGCTGAGTCAAACATGATGGGGGACCCTTTTATGGGAGTTTACTAGTTTTGGTTAAACCACCCTTGTTGCCTGGGAAGTTTATGAGTCGGGTATTGTTTTTGCTTTTATGCTTTGCTAAGTCCATAGGATTGGGAGGCAAAATAGATGTGTCCAGCTAACTGCACTCGTGATGATAATAAGAAGCTGATGTTGTTAATGAACATGGATCGGAGGGAGATCTAGGCAAGCCTGGGTCTGTAAATGAGGTAGCCTAAGATGGTGGTTACTTGCAATAGATCTAAGGACCGGTTCATGCGAGCACATGCCAGGATAACAGTGCCACCACAAGGCCAAGTATGGGTGCGCTTAGCTGACTAATTAGGTAAGTTACTAGATTGTTATGAACCGTGGAAGGCACGGGGAATGAGAGTCGAGTGAGGACTGCCCTGGTAACTACATGGCACAAGAGGTGGCATGTGGGTGGGAGAATTGGAGATTCTAGCCTGTCGGTGAAACCTTAGTGAGTCCATACATCTAGTAGCCCCTTTTTAAAGGCTATTTTGTGATCTCTTGGCCATACACCGACGGTTGTGTATTGGTATAATGAAGGTTCTGCAGTCGCCGACGGGTGACGAAATCACAAACTTGTGGGTAAAGTGGTACAAACTCTGCAGAGTCTAAAACTATCATGATAGCCGAGCTTACGGTCACGAGCGCCTGGCCAACTTCCATGATTAGTTGGGATGGTTACTGGTTATGGTTTTGGCTTTGGTTTGTCTTTCGGGACTGTTGAGTCCGGGTGATAAGATTTGGTTGCATGAGTGTTGAGTCATGGCAACGAGATTGGTCTCGGTGTGAAGACGGAATTGTTTATGAGATGAAATGGTAGCGAATACGAGATGGTATTCGTGAGATGGTAGCGAATTCGAGAAGGTATTCGTGAGCAAGAATGAAGTTGATTAAGGTCTGGTTGGGACATGGGAAGTGATGAACATAATGGAGGTATAATTGGTATTTTAATACGTGTTGGGATTACGTTCACTTAAAGCTAAGTTGCTGTTTTATCGTGATTTTGAGAAATAACTTTGCTTTCTGCAATGAGCCTTTTTTTACCAACCTTGTTGTGAGCTACATGTCATATTTTCCGCACTTGCTGAGTACATCATTGTACTTAAACTTGCATTATTACTTCATCATCAGCTACAGGAGAAGATTACTATGAAGACCAAGTGGAGCCTTAGGCGTGTAATCTGTCCTCAACCTTGCCTGTGGGGATGGAGCAGAGATGGAGCTGCTGCTGCTGCTTAGATTGCTTCCGCATTAGTTAGAAGACTTCCACTGCTAGAATAAAGACTTCCACTGTTATATTAAGACTTCCGCTGTGAGCATGAGTCCAAGACTCATGAGACATTGTAATAAACTCTGTTATTCGTTGTTATATATATTCTGAAATTCAGTTTGTGGATGATGTGTATATGTGTGATGACCATCCTAGGCACACATATGCATCAGTTCTCGTTTCCGTGGTTTTTCCACAGAATTGAGGGCGTCACACACCTTGATGTTCCAATCATACTGAAAAGCCATTAAGTCCTTGATCCCATGGCGTTCTGCTGCTTCAATTACTGCATCAAAAGCTTGATGCTTCTTGTTTGCCATGTAGGGCCAATCCACCCACTGAGCATCGACTACCGGTGTCTTCATTGGGAGATAGACTAGCCGGTAGTAGTCACAATGAAAGTCACACAAAAAATGAGGGTCTGGTGTGGACTTCTCATATTTATAAACCTCCTCTTCCCTGAACCTTCTGGCTTTGTCAGCTCCTTTCCCTTTGAAGTTTGTACTCGCCAAATTGGGTTGGCGGTTTGGATTGTGCATAGGAGGTGCCCTTTTAAGTGGCCCAATAGGTCCTTGTGGGGGATTCTCCCTTCCCCGTCTAGGGTTGTTACGAATGACAAGTCCCCGGTTAGCAAAAGCCTTTTTTCTGGGAGGATCAGCTGCTTATCCTTTTCCTTTATCTTGGGTTGTTCTTTGGGACTCAGCATGTTGTTTCTCCTTCAATGTCACTAGCCTCTTTCTCCTTGGAGGATCAACAGACTGAGAGGCTTGTGCTTCCCTGTCAGCCCGTTTCTTCGTCCGAGCCTCTCTTGCTGCAGCCTCTGCTGTCTCTGCCTCGGCTGCCGCATGATAAGCGGCTTGGCGAGCAGCTTTGGCCTCGGGATTTGGAACAGGACTGTCTCTGGATCCTGACATGATCTGTTGATAGATGAAAGGAAAAGCTTAGATGCAAGAGCATTGCATTTGAAATAGTTTACATTCCCAAAGTTTGGGGCTAAAACTGCATCAGCCAGACTTGTCTGGGCCAGGGGCGGAATAGTCCACCCTAGCAGGACTTGTCAGGTGGGAGTGCGGACTAGTCCGGACTCTACAGTTTTAATCCCAAACTTAAGTGATTTGATCACTAATTCAGCAAACTAGACTCAATACTATGAGGGATTGCAACAATATGGCGTAGGAACATCAGGGAAGGCCTAAGGCACTAAAGGTATGACCTAGAAACAAGAGATTCATGAAAAATCAAGGTTAGATCAAAAAGTACCTTATAGTAAAGAAATTTGATGAAATCCGTGGATCGAAGGATTGGAGATGGTCGGAGAAGGATTCCCCGCACTCCACAAGCCTTGAATCAAGGATTCCTTCGAGGGATTTGAGGGAGAGCTCCAAAATCATCAATGGGGGTGAGTTTTGGAGGAGAGGAGTGGAGTAGAGGTGAATGAGAGAGGGAGGGGGGTTCATCCCGACCCTTGGAGGTGAAGTCTCCAGGGGCCGGACTAGTCCGGTGCTCAGTCCGGACTAGCCCGGTCTGTCAAACTAGGTCTGGACTAGTCTGCTGTCCGGACTTGTCTGGCCTTCTTGGCGGACTAGTCCAGTTCTTAGGGGCTGAGAAATTTTTATATATTAGAATTTTGCCCGTGATTGCGGTTAATTTACTTGCACCATCTATTAGATAGCTATGATCTATATATATCAAAACACACAATTAAATGTTGACCATAATATAGCAAAAATAATATGAGAGAAGAATTAGAGAGGGAACAGGTTTTTCACAATCGTGCATATTTTTGAAATTTGTGAAAATTTTTGGAAGACTCCTAATTGTTAGCATTCAGATGCACAACATTTTAACTCACATTCCTAGAGTCTAGGATATTTAGCTCATTTCGATGTTCACAAAATCGTTTTTCATCTAGTGCCTTGGTGAATATATCGGCTAGTTGTTTTTCGGTTCTTACATGTGAGATAGCTATGTCCCCCTTTATAGAATGATCTCTCAAAAAGTGATGCCGGATGTCTATGTGTTTGGTCCTAGAGTGCTCAACGGGATTATGGGCTATCATAATGGCACTCTCATTGTCACATAGGAGTGGAATGTGGTTCATATAGTAACCATAATCCCTTAGAGTTTTTCGTATCCAAAGAAGTTGAGCATAACAACTTCCGGCTGCAACATACTCCGCTTCGGCTGTGGAGAGGGCAATGGAGTTTTGTTTCTTGGGTGACCATGATATTAGGGACCTACCCAAAAATTGACAAGTCCCTGAGGTACTTTTTTCTATCTACTTTACATCCGACGTAATCCGCATCGGAGTATCCGATGATATTAAACATAGATCCCTTTGGATACCATAATCCCAGGTTAGGTGTGTGAACTAGATATATTATGATTCTTTTAACAGCTGTTAAATAACATTCTTTAGGTGATGCTTGAAATCTTGCACACAAACATACACTAATGATGATATCGGACCTAGATGCATAAAGATAAAGCAATGAACCAATCATAGAGCGATATACCTTTTGATTCACGCTTGGTCCATCTTCATTGAGGTCAAGGTGCCCGTTTGTTGCTATTGGTGTCTTGATGGGTATGGCCTTGTCCATGTCAAACTTCTCGAGTATATCTTGTGTGTACTTCATTTGACTAATGAACGTGCCTTCCTTGAGTTGCTTGACTTGAAATCCTAGGAAGAACTTCAACTCTCCCATCATGTACATCTCAAACCTATCTGTCATTATTTTACTAAACTTATTACAAAAAGATTTGTTAGTAGAACCAAATATAATGTCATCGACATATATTTGGCACACGAAGAGATCATCATCAACATTCTTTGTGAAAAGAGTATAATCTGCCTTGCCTATCTTAAAGCCATTATCAATAACAAAGTCTCTAAGACACTCATACCAAGCTCTAGGAGCCCGTTTGAGGCCATAGAGAGCTTTATGCAATTTAAACACATAGTTAGGATATTCTTGATCTTCAAAACCGGGTGGTTGCTCCGCGTGCACCTCCTCCTTGATTGGACCGTTTAGGAAGGCGCTTTTCATATCCATTTGATAGAGTTTGAAATCATGGTGAGTAGCATAGGCCAATAGAATACGAATAGACCCAAGCCTAGCTACGGTAACAAAGGTTTCATCAAAATCCAAACCTTTGACTTGAGCATATCCCTTTGCCACAAGTCGGGCCTTATTTCTTGTCACCACTCCGTGTTCATCTTGCTTGTTGTGGAAAACCCACTTGGTGCCTACCACATTTGCATTTGGTCTTTTCACCAGCTCCCATACTTGGTTTCTTGTGAAGTTGTTCAACTCTTCGTGCATGGCCACTACCCAATCCGGATCCTTGAGTTCATCTTCCACCCTAAATGGTTCCAAGGAATAACCAAAGGAGTAATGTGCACAAAAGTTAGCAATTCGAGAACGTGTTGTTACCCCTTGTCACACCTGGTTTTTCCGAAGAACAACCAAGTGAATATCACATGTATGCCAGGATCATTTTCTCATACATGTGATGACAAATAGTGAAGCATCATTTATTACAAGCCAGGTGTCGAATATAAATAAGTCTTACATAGCAAATGTCTCGATGGACAATAATAAGTTCATCACAAGTAAATAAACTAGCAACGGAATATTATTCTTGAGGGCTCCATCA
Organism: Neostapfia colusana; assembly: GCA_030760725.1. Lineage (NCBI taxonomy): Eukaryota > Viridiplantae > Streptophyta > Magnoliopsida > Poales > Poaceae > Neostapfia > Neostapfia colusana. The sequence goes on from JASWHV010000011.1 coordinate 29,665,107, forward strand.
CAGGAGTTGCCCGGGGGTCTCCATGAACCTAGAAACCTTCTTCGGGTCCAAAGTCTTGGTCATTATACACCAACTCATTATCTTGACCTGAGCAGCAGTATAAACCAACAAAATATGCAAGGTTGAGTACCAATGGTACTCAGCAAGTGTGGGAAAATTATATCATGCATAGCAGAACAAGGAGAGGTTGAACTCATGGTTAAAGCACTACGCAACTAATACCTATTACCTTAGCTTATTAAGCACCAACATTACTACACAGGTGAAATGGTCCCAATCTCCCATCCCATCATCATAATCCAATAACCATAACATCATTTCCAATGTTAAGCTCCCCGCTTAACATCCACAACTTCCAAAACCATCAATCCTCTAATCATGAATAAGTCCAAGCCGCTCTTGACCGTGAGCACGGCTGTCATAACAGTTTTGACTCTGCAGAGTTTGTACCACTGTACCCACACGTAGTGATTTCATCCCCCGTTGCCGGGTGGACTAAAAGAACCTCCATTATGCCAGTGGCTATGAACCACATTCACACTTCCCAGGTGTGTATCCAGGAGATCACTACGAAGCCTTTATAAAGGGATTCCCGATGAGCGTGGGCTCACTGAGGTTTCACCCCTAACAGCATACAAGAGGCTCCAACCCCGCTGCAGTGGCCCCCTCTTGAGCCTTGCGGTTCATATGGTAGTCCAGCTGACACCTACTCCCCGCACCATCCAACACACCCATACTACGCCGGGGATACACCTAATTAATTTGCCAAGCTGCCCCATCTCAGCATGTGGTTGGCACTGTAAAGCCAGGTTACATGCTCCATGAACCGGTCCTTAGGATCCAGGCAAGTACTAAACACAAACCCGAGTCTCGTGCACCCAACACACAACCAAAACATCCAACTTGCCTTGATCCCTACCTCTACATAACTCACAATATCTCATTCAAGAGTATGGTAAAATAAACTGATGATCTCATATCCCAAATATTCCATTATAAGCATGGCTAAGCATATGCATAATAATAAATGACATGATAAAATAAATCCCAACCCATGCTACAAGGAAATATGGTAATGCAATTCTAGGGAAACATTTTATCATGGGTTTCATATTTCAATTGACAATGCAAATAATTCTATCTACACATCCTAGCATAGGATCAAAGTGGTCAAGGACACTTGCCTCCTTCCTGCTGCTCTTGAAATGGATAGTCCTGATCTTGGAAAGGAATAACTTGCTCTTGAGCAGGTTCTACATCATACCATCACACATAGCAAAAGAAAAAAAACAATCATAAGTCATAGTTCACACTTCCACTTCATACAAACCACACATTCACATTTATGAAAGTCATTCACAATTATATGTGTTGTGGTTACTCTATGTGTGTTGATTTGTGGCTTGCATGCACTTTTAATCATGTGTATATGATTCCTACTTCTGTGTTCACATTTATACTTACATACTATATATATGAGTTTCCAATTTAAATAAATTCCTTATATTCAATTACTACACCTTTTAGCTACCAAGTATGCATGAAAGGTATTTTCCTTCTCCATATGTGTCTTCAGAATTTCCACCACTAAACTGAATTCTTTGGATTTTAGAACTCCATTTATCATTTACTAGTTGCTATATTTTCAGATTTATTTCCTATGCCTAAATGTGAACTTTATTATGAAAATAATAAGACACATCATCTAAACAGAATAGGTTCTGATCTAAAATATTTACTAATATATTTTTGACCTTTTTCCTCTGATGTAAACTATTTTACAATTATTTTCCCTATTTTCCTGAACTATTCTTTACTTAAAAATGTGTCCCTAAATGTGAATAATAAATTAAACAGATTCATTTCAGTCCAAAATATATTTTTATCTCACTCCAAAGTTTTCAAAATACTGAGAAAGTTTTTAATTTAATTTTGACAATATGTTTGTCCCACTTTTTAAATTTTAAACACTAGCCACATATTCAATTTCCTAAATTAAACATTAAACAGGGCTAAAAAGGTAAACTCACCCCACTACAGGGTCTATAATATTATTTTAAAAATTTTCAGGGGTCTAGCTATACATAACAGAGGAGTTTTTCATAATTTTTATTAAGTCCAGGGACTAAAACTGATTTTTAAATGAATTTACATGATTTTCTGAAGTTCCAGGGGGATCAGAAGTTTTCGGGGCTAGCTCTTATTTTCCGAGAACCCCAGGGGGTAGCACGTTAGATTTCCAGTCTTTATAACGCGGGGCTGACGTGGACCTTCCGATTTTAAACCGACGGCTGAGATTATAACATCGAACCGTTACGCGGGGATTTAAACTCTACCGTGCGATTTAAAATAAACGGCGCACAAGCGGCCACGTCGCTCTAACCGAGCGCAGGCGGCGCTGCCCGGCGGCGCACGGCGGCGGAGGCGGCGATCTCGCCGGAGAGTTTCGGATCTTCGGGAATTCTTCCTAGAACTATGATTTTATGGCATAGATCGGTGGAGGGGAGGTCGGGGATCTCACCTCGGGGGTTTTCTTGAGCTCAGAGGTCCTGGAAGGCGGTCGGCGACGAGGTCCGAAGTGAAACCACGGCGAAGCTCGTCGGCGCTGTGTTTGAATCGCAAGTCACCGAGTTTTCTGCACCTGCAGGGTTCCCCGGAGGCGGTGGATCAAGACTAGCGAGTTAGATCGGAATTTCCGAGCGTAGATCGGCCAGAATTCGCCGGAGAAGGCTCGGGTTCTCACCGGAGTAAAAACGGCGGATCGCGTGGGAAAAACAGAACGAGGCCGGGGTTTTTATAGACGGGGGAGGGCGGTGGGTTTGTTTAGATCGAGTGGGAGTCCTCCGGAACCAGAATTCGGCCAGAAATCCGGTCGGTTGCGATCCCGCGCGCGCGGGTAAACAGTCCGAGTTTCGGACGATCAAGGGTTAGGGATGACAGGTGGGTCCCACCTGTCTGAGAGAGAGCGCGCGGCTGCGGGCTGGCGCGGGGGCAGGGTGGGCCGGCTGGTTTTTTTCTGTTTTCCTTTTTCTTTTTCTATTTCTTTTCTGTTTTGAGTTTAATTTGAATTCCAGTTTGAATTTAAATTGTTGCAAAACATGCAACACGTCCAAAAATTTTTAAATTCCCCTCTTAACATGATTTTGGGTCTTAACAAGATTTTGGGGTGTTACAGATCTACCCCCCTTAAAAGAAATCTCGTCCTCGAGATTGGTGGTTCTAAGAAAACAATTCCGGAAATTGTGCCTTGAGCTCATCTTCCCGCTCCCAGGTGGCTTCCTCTTCTGAGTGATGCTTCCACTGCACCTTGCACATCCGGATTCTTTTATTTCTGGTGAGACGTTCCATTGTCTCCAAAATCTTGTATGGTTGCTCTCCATAAGACAAATCCTCAGCTACGTCCACTTCATTCATGGGTAACACGTCTTCAGGCGTTCTCAGGCATTTCTTGAGTTGTGACACATGGAACACATCGTGCACATCCGATAGACGAGCCGGTAACTCTAGTGGATACGCCACTTCTCCTTTCCTTTCCAGAACTTGAAAGGGTCCGATGTATTGAGGTGACAACTTCCCTTTTACCTTGAACCGACGAAGTCCTCTGATAGGGGATACCTTGAGATAGACATAGTCCCCCACGTTGAAAATGAGCTCTCTTCTTCGTACATCGGCATAGCTCTTTTGTTGTGTGTGTGCTATCCTCAAGTTGTTGCGAATTTCCCTCACCTTCGCCTCGGCTTCTTGTAGTACTTCTGGACCAAACACTTTACTTTCCCCCGTTTGGTTCCAAAATAGGGGAGTTCTGCACTTCCTCCCGTACAAGGCTTCAAACGGTGACATCTTCATACTAGCTTGATAGCTGTTGTTATAGGAAAACTCCGCATACGGTAAGTTCTTGTCCCAACTCCGATTGTTTTTGAGTGCACATGCCCTCAGCATATCTTCAAGGATCTGATTGGTTCTCTCCGTCTGCCCGTCAGTTTGGGGATGATAGGCAGAACTAAAGTTCAGATGGGTTCCCATGGTTTCGTGCAACTTCTGCCAGAACCTTGAGGTGAACTGTGTCCCTCGATCCGACACAATCTTCTTTGGCACTCCATGGTAACACACGACCCTTGACATGTACAATTCTGCCAATTTGGATCCTCTGTAGCTTTCTTTCACGGGAATGAAATGAGCTACCTTGGTTAGCCTGTCAATGATGACCCATATCGAATCATATCCTGATTGGGTCCTAGGCAGTCCTACTATGAAATCCATACCGATTTCTTCCCATTTCCATTCAGGCACTTTGAGTGGTTGCAATAATCCCGCGGGTCGTTGATGTCCTGCTTTCACCAACTGACATGTGTCACATAGGGCAACATGTTCCGTGACATCTCGCTTCATGCCATACCACCAATACCTGCTCTTGAGGTCCTGGTACATTTTTGTACTCCCAGGATGAATGGAATAGTAAGAATCGTGAGCCTCCTTCAAAATCAATTCGCGGATCTTCTTTACTTCTGGCACACAGAGTCTTTTCCCATGCCACACTGTTCCTTGTTCATCCTCTCTGAAACCAAGGGCTTTATTTTCCTTGATGAGTTGTTTGATTTCTTGTATCTTCTCGTCATCCTTTTGACCCTCGCGTATGTCTCGCTCGAGTGTGGAGTCCACTTCCATGGCGATGGCTTCACCGCTATTTACCAGGCATAGATTGAGCCTTATAACTTCGTCCTTCAATTATGTAGGCATGTCCTTCAAGCTCAACTTATTGACCTGCACTTTCTGACTTAAAGCATCGGCCACGACGTTTGCCTTCCCAGGATGATAGTTGATGCCCACATCAAAGTCATTGATTAGCTCTAACCATCTTCTTTGTCTGAGGTTGAGATCCAGCTATGTAAAAATGTACTTCAAACTCTTATGATCCGTATATATCTCTGTCCTCTTCCCCATCAAATAGTGTCGCCAAATTTTCAACGCGTGTACCACTGCGGCTAGTTCTAGGTCATGTGTAGGATAGTTTTTCTCGTGCTTCCGAAGCTGTCGGGATGTATATGCCACGACATGCCCTTCTTGCATGAGAACACATCCCAACCCGTTTCCAGAGGCATCGCAGTACACTGTGAAATTCTTTTGCATATCTGGCATAACCAACACTGGGGCTGTTGTCAATCTTTTCTTTAGCTCCTGAAAACTCGTCTCGCACTGTGGCGTCCATGTGAATGTGATTCCCTTCTCCAACAGTTTGGTAAGGGGTCTCGAGATCTTAGAGAATCCCTCAATAAACCGTCAACAGTATCCAGCCAATCCCAAGAAGCTTCGAACTTCCCCGACATTTTCAGGGGTCTTCCACTTCTGTATATCCTCTATTTTGGCGGGATCCACGGTGATTCCTCCCTCTGAGATTATATGTCCTAAGAAGGGAACTCTCTTCAGCCAAAACTTACACTTGCTCAACTTGGCATATAGTTGGTGTTCTCTCAACCTCTGCAACACCAACCTTAGATGTTTCTCATGTTCTTCTTCATCTTTGGAGAAGACGAGAATGTCATCTATGAAAACCACCACAAATTTGTCCAGATATTCCATGAATACCTTGTTCATGAGATACATGAAGTATACCGGGGCATTAGTTAGCACGAAAGGCATGACAGTGTATTCATATAGTCCGTACCGAGATACGAAAGCTGTCTTGGGAATATCAGATTGCCTTATCTTGAGTTGGTGGTATCCCGACCTGATATCAATTTTTGAGAACACACAAGCTCCCCTCAACTGATCAAACAAGTCTTCAATGCGGGGTAATGGGTACTTGTTCTTGATGGTTACCTCATTCAAGGCACGGTAATCCACGCATAACCTTTGGGTTCCGTCCTTTTTAGGCACAAATATCACCGGAGCTCCCCAAGGTGACGAACTAGGACGAATATACCCCTTCTCCGTCAATTCTCTCAAATGATCCTTGAGTTCTCCCAGCTGCTTGGAGTCCATCCGATAAGGCCTCTTGTATATCGGGGCTGTTCCAGGCACTAGCTCGATTGCGAATTCCACTTCACGATCAGGAGGCATACCTGGCAATTCCTCCGGAAAAACATTTGGATATTCCCTGATGGTCTTGATCTCCTCCACTTTCACCTCAACTTGATTTAATTTAATGTCCCTCCTAGGCTCTTGTATTGTTATAAACTTTACTCTTGTGCCACTAGGGTGAGTTAGTTCCACCGTTCTGGTCGAACAATGGATGATTCCTTTATGTTTGGTCAACCAATCCATACCCAAGATAATATCTATCCTTTGTGAATCTACCACTATGTGGTTAGCAGTAAATACTACCCCATTAATGTCTAGGTTCACTTTGGGACATATTTGTCTTGTCCTTATTTCTCCACCCGGAGAGTTTACGGCTAGCATATGGTTCATTTGTGTTGTTGCTAGGTCATGCTTCTTAACAAACCCTTGAGCAATGAACGAGTGGGTAGCACCAGAATCAAACAGCAGGGTTGCAATGTGTAAATTTGCAGGAAACTTACCAACTACCACGTCGGGTGCCTCTTGTGCTTCCTCCATAGTGACGTGGTTCACCCGTCCTCTCATGACATTCTGCTGTTGTGGCTGCACGGGCTTCTTCTTTGGGCACTTATGGGCATAGTGCCCCATTTCACCACGGCTAAAACATTGCACCCCAACCTTAGCTGCCTGGCCTTTGTTGTCTTGGGGTTGGTTTGGGGGTCCTTGCACTGCTGGTCGAGGTGGATATGCGGGGCGAGTCTGCTGTACAAACTGACGTTTTGGCTGTGCCGGTGTTGCAGGAAGCCTGTAGTTCGGGTTGTACCCTCTTGGTGCTGAGTAGGGTACCGCAGCACGGTTCGTCTGCCCCTGCAGGTTGCTGCATCAGACGTGGGCGGGTGTTGCTCCCTGAGGCTTGGTGTGACCACCCGGCCTTCCTCTTGTTCTCATTTTCCAAGGCCTTCAGCTTCCTTTCCACCACAAATGCTCTGTCCACCATCTTTTGGAAGCTTTCATACTCATTCGAGGACATCGCACACTGCATTTCTGCGGTAAGTCCCTCCACGAAACAATCTTGTTTCTGCTCATAGGTCTCTATGTCCTGTGGGGCGTAACGGGATAGTTGAGTAAATTTAGTGAGGTATTCCCTCACCGTCATGTTTCCCTACTGCAGTCCCAAAAACTCCTTCCTCTTGTTTTTGAGTTCACCTCTTGGGATGTAATGGTTGCAGAAGCTACGCTTGAACTCTTCCCAAGTGATGTTCTCAAGGTCATGATGGGCAGCCACGTAGGCGGTCCACCAATCAGCAGCAGGTCCATGCAATTGATGAGAGGCAAACAACACCCTCTCATACCCTTGGCACTGTATGATCCTCATCTTGGTCTCAATGGTCTTAAGCCAATCATCTGCCTCCAGAGGTTCAGCAGCACTTGCAAACTCTGGAGGTTCAGTTCCTACAAACTCACTCAACCTTGGTTGGCGTGGTGTAGCTTGTGGAGGTGGAACTTGATGCAAGTTGGCCACCACTTGAGTCAAGTTCTGGATGAGCTGATTTTTGTTCTCCAGCATTTGGTGGAGGGGATCAACTCCTTCACGGCGACCACCCCGGTCCTGGCCTCCAGAAAGATGAGGGTTGCATGCCTCATCGTTGTTGTTGGCGGGGTTGGCAGCACGTCCTTTTCCTCTTCCGGCCATCTGGCAGAATCAACCAATGTTAATTTGAAAGCATTTAGTATCATCTTACTACTTTCATTTGTTTGTACTTTGAAGTGTTGAGGCTTTGTTATACTTTTCTGAGTGTTCATTTCTCACACAAAAATAAATGCAATATTATTTCATGTGGGTTCACACACCAAAGCAAAACAATCTAAAGACGAGGCTGTGGACAATTGCTCATGGCTTCCACAACTCACGTCACACACCAAGCATTAACACACCATTAACTTAACGTAACCACTCGACTATTCGACACCCTTCTAATTTAAGGGAAAGGCTCTACGCTACTCGTTTTCTTGAGCTGGCTCCTCGGGATCTTCCTCATCATTTCAGCTGCCTTCTGACTCTGCTTTGGGTGGGGAGGCTGCTGGTGGAGAAGTGCGACGACGCCTGATCGCTCGGCGATCTGGGGAGTCAGGAGTCCATGTATCATTCACGGTGACACACAGTTCATTCCCATCTCCTCTTTCTCTCGCCCTCAAGCAGGCTCGCAGCAATGCCTCCGTTTCCTTCAGGGTGTCCCGAACATCCTGAAGTTCTTGCTGACACTCCTGCAGTCGAGTGCTGAGCATAGCAGCATCCTCCAAGCACAAGTCCATGTGCTCATGGGAAGTCCCTCGCTGCACTGGTGGGTACTTGTACTCCGTGGTACCACTCTCACGCTGGAGGACATACATGTACTCAGTCCTGTTCATGTGTCGACGATAGATGTGACTCTGGCAGGTGATGGCCTCCCAGCTGACATCCTTCTCCGCATCGACCTGTGTCGCTCTGCAAGCTGGAGAGTGGTGGATCTTAAGCAGCTGATTTTCGTGTATAATCCTCATCTCTGAACTCCATTCTTCCCTTTTCTCACGGATGGTCCTGGTGGAGTTATAGTGGATGATTAGCTTGCCCGTATTGCCGGCAGCTTCGAGCATACATCGAAGAAGGCACAACAAGCCTCCTACTGCCAATCCGTAGGAAAGGTACGTCACCGGACGGCTCTGCTCTCTTTCGGCAAGGGCAACTACGGGAACTCTCCCTCCTGTGGACTTGCGAGCGGTGCGAATCATGCGAACCATCTAAAACAAAAAGCATTTAAACTTAGGTTAGAAAAACTTTTTAAACAAAAATCCTATTTTGAATGAAAATTGGGGTAAGATGAAGAAAGTGACTCATTAAATAACACTTTTCAACACACACCTTGTAAAAATAGTTTTTAAGAAAATAAGACCCTTAAATACGTCCATTTCTACCTAGGTCCACGTTCCTACGGTCAACCTTGGCTCTGATACCAACTTCTGTCACACCCGGTTTTTCCGAAGAACAACCAAGTGAATATCACATGTATGCCAGGATCATTTTCTCATACATGTGATGACAAATAGTGAAGCATCATTTATTACAAGCCAGGTGTCGAATATAAATAAGTCTTACATAGCAAATGTCTCGATGGACAATAATAAGTTCATCACAAGTAAATAAACTAGCAGCGGAATATTATTCTTGAGGGCTCCGTCACAGGAGTTGCCCGGGGGTCTCCATGAACCTAGAAACCTTCTTCGGGTCCAAAGTCTTGGTCATTATACACCACCTCATTATCTTGACCTGACCAGCAATATAAACCAACAAAATATGCAAGGTTCAGTACCAATGGTACTCAGCAAGTGTGGGAAAATTATATCATGCATAGCTAGAACAAGGAGAGGTTGAACTCATAGTTAAAGCACTACGCAACTAATACCTATCACCTTAGCTTATTAAGCACCAACATTACTACACAGGTGAAATGGTCCCAATCTCCCATCCCATCATCATAATCCAATAACCATAACATCATTTCCAATGTTAAGCTCCCCGCTTAACATCCACAACATCCAAAACCATCAATCCTCTAATCATGAATAAGTCCAATCCACTCTTGACCGTGAGCACGGCTGTCATGACAGTTTTGACTCTGCAGAGTTTGTACCACTGTACCCACACGTAGTGATTTCATCCCCCGTTGCCGGGTGGACTAAAAGAACCTCCATTATGCCAGTGGCTACGAACCACATTCCCACTTCCCAGGTGTGTAGCCAGAAGATCACTACGAAGCCTTTACAAAGGGATTCCCGACGAGCGTGGGCCCACTGAGGTTTCACCCCTAACAGCATACAAGAGGCTCCAACCCCGCTAAAGTGGCCCCCTCTTGAGCTTTGCGGTTCATATGGTAGTCCAGCTGACACCTACTCCCCGCACCATCCAACACACCCATACTACGCCGGGGATACACCTAATTAATTTGCCAAGCTGCCCCATCTCAGCATGTGGTTGGCACTGTAAAGCCAGGTTACATGCTCCATGAACCGGTCCTTAGGATCCAGGCAAGTACTAAACACAAACCCGAGTCTCGTGCACCCAGCACACAACCAAAACATCCAAATTGCCTTGATCCCTACCTCTACATAACTCACAATATCTCATTCAAGAGTATGGTAAAATAAACTTATGATCTCATATCCCAAATATTCCATTCTAAGCATGGCTAAGCATATGCATAATAATAAATGACATGATAAAATAAACCCCAACCCAAGCTACAAGGAAACAAGGTAATGCAATTCTAGGGAAACTTCCTAGCATGGGTTTCATATTTCAATTGACAATGCAAATAATTCTATCTACACATCCTAGCATAGGATCAAAGTGGTCAAGGACACTTGCCTCCTTCCTGCTGCTCTTGAAATGGGTAGTCCTGATCTTGGAAAGGAATAACTTGCTCTTGAGCAGGTTCTACATCATACCATCACACATAGCAAAAGAAAAACAACAATCCATAAGACATAGTTCACACTTCCACTTCATACAAACTACACATTCACATTTATGAAAGTCATTCACAATTATATGTGTTGTGGTTATTCTATGTGTGTTGATTTGTGGCTTGCATGCACTTTTAATCATGTGTATATGATTCCTACTTTTGTGTTCACATTTATACTTACATACTATATATATGAGTTTCCAATTTAAATAAATTCCTTATATTCAATTACTACACCTTTTAGCTACCAAGTATGCATGAAAGGTATTTTCCTTCTCCATATGTGTCTTCAGAATTTCCACCAACCCTAAACTGAATTCTTTGGATTTTAGAACTCCATTTATCATTTACTAGTTGCTATATTTTTAGATTTATTTCCTATGCCTAAATGTGAACTTTATTATGAAAATAATAAGACACATCATCTAAACAGAATAGGTTCTGATCTATAATATTTACTAATATATTTTTGACCTTTTTCCTCTGATGTAAACTATTTTACAATTATTTTCCCTATTTTCCAGAACTATTCTTTACTTAAAAATGTGTCCCTAAATGTGAATAATAAATTAAACAGATTCATTTCAGCCCAAAATATATTTTTATCTCACTCCAAAGTTTTCTAAATACTGAGAAAGTTTTTAATTTAATTTTGACAATATGTTTGTCCCACTTTTTAAATTTTAAACACTAGCCACATATTAAATTTCCTAAATTAAACATTAAACAGGGCTAAAAAGGTAAACTCACCCCACTACAGGGTCTATAATATTATTTTAAAAATTTTCAGGGGTCTAGCTATACATAACAGAGGAGTTTTTCCTAATTTTTATTAAGTCTAGGGACTAAAACTGATTTTTAATTGAATTTACATGATTTTCTGAAGTTCCAGGGGCTAGATCAGAAGTTTCCGGGGCTAGCTCTTATTTCCCAAGAACCCCAGGGTGTAGCTCGTAAGATTTCCAGTCTTTATAACGCGGGGCTGACGTGGACCGTCCGATTTTAAACCGACGGCTGAGATTATAATGTCGAACCGGTACGCGGGGATTTAAACTCTACCGTGCGATTTAAAATAAACGGCACACAAGCGGCCACGTCGCTCTAACCGAGAGCAGGCGGCGCTGCCCGGCGGCGCACGGCGGCGGGAGGCGGCGATCTCGCCGGAGAGTTTCGGATCTTCGAGAATTCTTCCTAGAACTGTGATTTTATGGCATAGATCGGTGGAGGGGAGGTCGGGGATCTCACCTCGGGGGTTTTCTTGAGCTCGGAGGTCCTGGAAGGCGGTCGGCGACGAGGTCCGAAGTGAAACCACGGCGAAGCTCGTCGGCGCTGTGTTTGAACCGCAAGTCACCGAGTTTTCTGCACCTGCAGGGTTCCCCGGAGGCGGTGGATCAAGACTAGCGAGTTAGATCGGAATTTCCGAGCGTAGAGCGGCCAGAATTCGCCGGAGAAGGCTCGGGTTCTCACCGGAGTAAAAACGGCGGATCGCGTTGGAAAAACAGAACGAGGCCGGGGTTTTTATAGACGGGGGAGGGCGGTGGGTTTGTTTAGATCGACTGGGAGTCCTCCGGAACCAGAATTCGGCCGGAAATCCGGTCGGTTGCGATCGCGCGCGCGCGGGTGAACAGTCCGAGTTTCGGACGATCGGGGGTTAGGGATGACAGGTGGGTCCCACCTGACTGAGAGAGAGAGCGCGGGCGCGCGGCTGCGGGCTGGCGCGGGGGCAGGGTGGGCCGGCTGGTGGGTTTCGGCCCACTGGCCGGTTTTTTCTGTTTTCCTTTTTCTTTTTCTATTTCTTTTCTGTTTGGAGTTTAATTTGAATTCTTGTTTGAATTTAAATTGTTGCAAAACATGCAACACATCCAAAAATTTTTAAATTCCCCTCTTAACATGATTTTGGGTCTTAACAAGATTTTGGGGTGTTACACCCCTTTTGTGATATCTCCAAGGATGTTGTCAACGGGTGATCCCATTAAATGCTTTGATGAACACTTATGTGAGGCACTTGATTTCTTGAGTGGTCTTCTTCTTCTTCTCCCCCTTGATCATCATCATTGTTTCGATTTTCTCCTTCTTGAAATTGACCGTCTTGATCTTGGGGTTCTTGAGTTTAATCTTGAATGAGAGGCACCGATTGTGATGTACTTGCATCATCTTGTCCTACATATTCTTGGGGACAGACTTCTCCAAGCCCCATTCTCTTAGTGCTACACATGGTGCTTCTTCTTCATCTAGCACACATTGATCAACTTGCTCCAATTGGGAGCCATTAGTTTCATCAAACACCACGTCACGTGCAATTTCAACACAACCGGAGGTCTTGTTGAAAATGCGATAGGCGTAGGTGTTTGAGTCATAACCAAGTAAGAAACCTTCATTGGGTTTCAAAGCAAACTTCGAAGTCCTAGGCTTCTTGTTGAGAATGTAGCATTTACTTCCAAAAACACGAAAATAAGAGATGTTGGGTTTGTTACCGGTTAGGAGCTCGTATGGGGTTTTCTTCAGAAGTCGATGAAGATAGAGGCCGTTTGTGGCGTGGCAAGCGGTGTTGACCGCTTCCGCCCAAAACAGATCCAATGTCTTGTACTCATCAAACATGGTTCTTGACATCTCTATGAGTGTTTGGTTCTTCCTTTCGGCCACCCCATTTTGTTCAGGAGAGTAGGGGGCCGAAAACTCATGCTTGATGCCCTCTTCATCCAAATATTCTTGTACTTGAGTGTTCTTGAATTTGGAGCCATTGTCACTCCTTGTCTTCTTGATCCTTGAGGAAAACTTGTTTTGAGCTCTCCTAAAGAGCTTCTTGAGGACACTTTGAGTTTCTCCCTTATCATGCAAGAAAAATACCCAAGTGAAACGAGAATAGTCATCAACAATTACTAAACCATATTTGTTACTGTCGATGCTTATGTAGGTGACAGGGCCGAAGAGGTCCATGTGGAGCATCTCCAATGGTCTTGTTGTCGTCATCACATTATTGGCGGGATGAGCTACTCCAATTTGTTTTCCTGCTTGACACGCGCTACATGGCCTATATTTTTCAAAAACAACATCTTTTAGTCCACGGATGTGATCCCCCTTTAGAAGTTTTTGTAAGTTCCTCATGACAACATGGGCTAGTCTCCTATGCCACAACCATTCCATGTTGGTTTTTAAAACAATGTTAGCACATTTGCAAGTTTTAGTGTTAGATTTCATATTTGATGAGAGGGGGTTCTTGGAGGATGAATTGGTTGATACACTTGACTTAAGTGAGTTAAGTTGTGCTTCAAGATTCTTGTGAGTTTTGGTTAAACTCATAAGTTCATCTTGATGTACCACATTCTTACTCTTAGGCTCAACACAAGTTTCCTTGCTCATGGCAAGTTCGCTTTTGAGTGCTCTACTTTTCTCTCTCTCAAGTTAAAGGAGCTTCTCAATCTTAAGGTTTCTTTGCTTTTCAAGGATAAGCAATTCTTCTTGTTGATTGAGAAGCTCTTCTTGTTCAAATATTTCGTCCGATAACATTTTCATTTTAGCTATAGCCTTTTTGTTTAATCCTTTAAACATGAATTCATTTTCACTACTACTATCAAAGTCACTATCATCTACAGTATGTAACTTGGAAGGTTTAGACATTACCTTGTGCTTTCCTTACTTTGCCATGAGGCATGTGTGGCTTGGTCTCTTCCAACCACCCTTGTTTTGCAAGAGTGATTTCTTCATTGTTGGCCTCTTGATGGTGACGGTTGCCACCTTTTCGTCATCTTCGGAAGAGGATTCTTTGTTTGAATCCCACTCTTCTCCAATGTGAGCTTGTCCATAAGCCTTCTTCTTTGTGAAGATTTTCTTGTCTCGAGGCTTCCCATCCTTCTTCCTCTTGTCATCTTCCTTGCTATGGGGGCAGTTCACAATGAAATGCCCATATTCAGCACAGTTGTAGCAAGTCTTCTTTGTTCTTGACTTGCCCTTGTCTTTGCTCTTGTTCTCATAGTGATGGATTCTCCTTATCCTCATCAACCTTTTGAATCTTTTGATGAAGAAGGCCATTTCTTCATCATCCATGTCTGTGCTCTCATCATCACTTTCTTCATCTTCACTTGTGAGTTGTGTTTTATTTCCCTTGGACTTGGATGTGGCCTTGAGAGCAATGCCCTTCTTCTTGGATGAAGTGATCTTTGCTAGGTCGTTGACGTGTTGGGCTTCCTTCTCCATCGTCTCGTGGTTAATAATCTTCCCTAGCACTTTATCCGGAGTCATCATGTGAAAGTTTGGACTTTCCCGGATTAAAGTGCATATGGTCACATTGCGAGGAATAGAAGCTCTTATCAATCTCTTGACCACCTCATGATCATTCCATTTATTGCATCCGTACGCTCGACTCTTGTTGATAAGAGTTTTGAGCAGGTTTTATATTTTTTGAGGTGTTTCGCCTTCTTCCATGGCGAACCTTCGAAGCTCCCCTTCTATCATCTCGATCTTGGCTTCCCTCACGGATTGGTTTCCTTCATGTGCGATCTTGAGGGTGTCACAAATATCTTTGGCGAGCTCTAACCCATCTACATTGTTGAATTCTTCAATGCTCAAAGATGAGTTGAGCACGGCCGCCGCTTGTGCATTGCGGTGGATTTGTTGTTCTTGCTCTTGGGTGAGTTCATCCTCGTCTTCGGGGATATCTATACCTGTACACACAACATGCCAAAGACTTGGGTTCAAGGAAATTAGATGCAACTTCATGTTGTGCTTCCACATTATGTAGTTAGTGCCATCAAAGTGAGGTGGTTTGCCTAGGGGAATTGATAAATAACTAGAGTGAGAATTTATACGTTCATAATTAAAAGGATATCGCGAGTAGTCTTGTTGACTACTCTTGAGCTTCTTCTCCAATTTCTCCTTCTTTTTCTTCTTAGCTTCCTTCTTCTTCTTCTTGAGGAGAGCCATGAGATGTAGAACTTCTTCATCTTTTTCTGAGCTTGAGACGTCTTGTGGAGAAGTAATTGGTGGAGGTGGGTTAGAACCTTGTTCTCCAAAGTTGCTCGTACTTGCTCCTTTTTCCTTGATGAGATCAATTTGGCTACCGATCTTGTCCCCCATCTCCTCTCCAAGCAGTTAAGCTTTTGTGGAGAGTTAGGCTCTGATAGCAATTGAATGTTGCCTAGAGGGGGATGAATAGGATAACTGTGACACCCTCAATTTCATAATCATGTTTGCATACATATTTCATGTAGAGAAAGCATTTTAAAGAGGTAGAAACAGAAAATGAATCACAAAGATAGCCAAAAAGAGCAAATTCTAGTTCACCGAGAGTGCCGAAGACAACTCCCACGGCCCGCTGGCCATGTGGCGCCTTGGAGCTCATCCCCGCAAAAGGGGAAGAGGTCCGCCACTAACTGGCTTTGTGGCAGGCTTGGAGCTTGCCTCTATAAAAAGGGCGAGGTCCAACCGCGTGGGACACGTGTTGCCCCCGGAGCTAGCCTCTGCGGAGGAGCGAGGTCAGCTCCGCATGACACGTGTCGCCTTCGGAGCTAGTCACTGCGGAAGAGAGAGGACCAGCCACGCGGAACATGTGTCACTCTCGGAGCTCGTCTCTGAGAGGTCTGACCCGCGGGACACGTGTCGCTCTCAGAGCAGACCTCCAAGAGGTCCGGCCCCGCTATACACGTGTCACTCTCGGAGCTCACCTCCGAGAGGTCTGGCCCCGCCAGACACATGTCGCCTCCAGAGCTTTCCTTCGGGAGGTCCGACTCGATGAACACGTGTCACTCTCGGAGCTCACCTCCGAGAGGTCCCGCCCTGCTTGACACGTGTTGTCCTCGGAGTCCATCTCCGAGATGAAGGGAGGTCCAACACTGTTGACCACGTGTCATTCTTGGAGCACACCTCCGAGAAGAAGAGAGGTCCGACCCTGATGGACACGTGTCGACCTCGGAGCTCATCCCAGAGCAGAAAGGAAGTCCAACGCTGTTAGGACACGTGGCACTACTGGAGCCCACCTACGAAGAGAGGGGAGGTGCGGCACTGACACGTGGCACATTCGGAGCCACCTCCGAAGAGAGGGGAGGTCTGGCACTGACATGTGGCGTTCGCGGAGTTCGTCTCTGGAGAGAAGGGAGGTCTCGACCCACCAGACACGTGGCACACGTGGAGCTCGCCTCTGAGAGAGAGGGAGGTCCCGCCTGCTAGGACGCGTGGCGCATGCGGAGCTCGCCTCTAAGTGTGAGGGAGGTCTCGCCCGCCTGACACGCGGCACAACTGGAGCGTGTCTTTGCGAAAAAGGGAGACCAGGCCGCCGTTGGACACGTGGAGCCTCCGGAGACCATCACTGAGGAGGTGATGAGATTTGAAGCGGTTTTTCTTCTAAACGCGCGGGAATACCGACACGGAAGGAAACGAACACGAATTTCACGTAGCTACTGCACCAAATTAATTGAAGATAAGTTGTTAAGATCCAAACACAAATCAAATAGGACTCTTATTTGAAATCCAATCGGAGGAGGACTCTTCTTTTTCCTGTTATAAATAGAACCCGAAACAACCCCTTGGCCGTAACATCTTTTCTAAGCCGACAACTTAGAGCCCTAGCCCCCAACTCACCGAGCTAAACCCCTTCGCCGGATATTGACCACCGACGAGCCAGACACGATCGCCATCGCTGGAGGAGAGACGGCGACCTATTTTTTCTAGGAAGAAGGACCCGAAGGAAGTAAGGTAGGTCTCCATTACCATCCTTACGACGAGATCGTGGTTTTCTTTGCATCTGTTCTCTTTGATCCCTTCAAACAGAAGCTTTTTCATGGACAGATCACGTGTTGATCGGTTTGATCTAGAGTCGAGATCATCGCCACGTCCACATTTGATCTTTACGCCTCTGTTCATCGTAAAACCCCATGCAAAACCATGGAAACATACAAGAACATGTACAAACCGATCTAATAAAAACAGCATCATAGGATTAGCATGCATATGCACCATTGCATCTTGAGTAAAGTTTGTGCATGATGATTGATTGCTATGAATCTTCTGTACATGATCATAAATAGAAGGACAAGCTCAGAGAGCTATCTACGAAGGATTTCAAAACAAAGACTTCGGGATCCTAGAACAACAGAAGCCATAGGAACAAGGCAAGTGCCCCTTGACCATATTGATCCCATGTTTTGGAAACTGTTTTGTTTGCGAAAAGGTTTGAGTGCTTGAGTCAACTTTATGGGAAACCCTTTCATAGGAGTTTACTAGTTTTGTTAACCACCCTTGTCGCCGGGAAAGTTGATGAGTCGGGTATGGTCGTTTTTGCTTTTGCTTCGCCGAGTCCAAGGGATATGGGAAGCGATAGAATGTGTCTAGCTAACTGCACTCGTATGAATAATGGTAATGAGAAACTGGTGTTGATAATAGACATGAATCGGAGGGAGATCTAGGCAAGCTTGGTTTTGTGGAAGAGGTAGAATGAGATGGTGATTTACTTGCCGTAGATCTAAAGACCGGTTCATGCGAGCCATGCCAGGAAAACAGTGCCACCACAAGGCCAAATATGGGTGCGGCTTAGCTGACTAATTAGGTAAGTTGCTAGATTGTTATTGACCGTGGAAGGCACGGGGAATGGGAGTCGAGTGAGGACTGCCATGTGAACTTCATGGCACAAGAGGGGGTCTGTAGGTGGGAGAATTGGAGATTCTAGCCTGCTGGTGAAATCTAAGTGAGTCCATACATCTAGTAGCCTCTTTGTAAAGGCTATTTTGTGATCTCTTGGCCATACACCGACGGTTGTGTACTGGTAAAGTGGAGGTTCTGCAGTTGCCGACGGGTGACGAAATCACAAACTTGTGGGTAAAGTGGTGACACCTCTGCAGAGTGTAAAACTATCATGATAGACGTGCTTCCGGTCACAAGCGTCTGGACAACCCACATGATTAGATGGGATGGTATTTGGTTATGGTTTGGTCTTTGGATTTGGTTTTCGGGACTGCTGAGTCCGGGTAATGAGATTGGTTGCATGACTGTTGAGTCATGTTAATGGGATTTGATCTCGGTTATGAGATGGAATTGAATATGAGATGAGATGGTAGTAAATACGAGGTGGTATTCCTGAGCATGTGAAAAGTTGAGAAAGATAAATGTTAAGATGAGATATGAAAAGTGGTGAATCATGATGGAGGTATGTTGATGTTTAAATACATGTTGGGATTACATTCACTTAAAGCTAGTTGCTGTTTTTATCGTGTTTTGAGAAATAAACATTGCTTTCTGCAATGAGCCTTTTATACCTACCTTGTTGTAAGCTACATGTCATACTTCCCGCACTTGCTGAGTACGTCATGCACTCACCCTTGCATTATCATACATCATCAGCAACAGGAGAGGAGTACCGTGAAGACCACGTGGAATATTAGGCGTGTAATCTGCCCTCAACCTTGCCTGTGGAGTAGGAGATGGAGCCGCTGCTGCTGCTGCTTAGATTGCTTCCGCTATAGTTTAGAAGGTTTCCTCTGCTAGAATAAGACTTTCACTGCTAAGATAAGACTTCCGCTGCAATAAAGATTGATGTAATAAAGTACTTGAATCTATTCATTTGTGGTTATATATTCTGAATTCAGTTTGTGGATGATATGTGTATGTGTGATGAAAATCCTGGGTGTAAGAGCCTAAGTTCTTGGGCATACATTCAAAGTGTTCATCACCACACACACACTTCATTTGAAGAAACTTGATGAATACATTTGAAGAGCAAGTAAACACCATCAACATGATCATTAGGTAATAAACTCACAAAATGCAAAAGTGGTATTTCCCACATGCATCATATAGGGGCTGGGCATATGAAAAACTCCTACACCTTGCTAGGAATGTCCATGCCAAATTTCACCCAAATTCAAAACCTTTTGAAGTCTTTTTGGGTATAACTAGAAAGAGGGTGGTTTGAACTCAAATTCAAATTCAAACTGCTTCCATTCCATGAATTCAAAAGTGGGAGGCATATTATTACTCAGCACATTTTTGTGAGCTCACACACCAATTTTCACTCCATTTGGAGTTGATCTTGACATGAGCTAAGTTTAGCAAATTCAAACTTTATTGGAATTTCAAACTGCATATGTGCTGAAATTTAGTCAAACACTTCACAATTTGAATTGTACCAATTCCAAATGGGCATGTGGTAGATAATTCAAATCCTAGAGGGTATTAGGGGATTACTGTTTGGAGCAGTAGAGGAAAGTTAATTTCAGAGGTTAAAACTCGGGTGGGACCCACATGTCAGCTGCACAGTTCAAAGAACCGACTGAGGACACCGAGTACTGGGGTCTCGGGCTCTCGCCGCGATCGCCACCGCGCCAGGCCGCCGAGGCCAGCAGCTTCTTGCCGCCCACGCCCCTGAACCGTCTCCCTGGGCCCTTATCTAGGCGCCCGAGCCGTCCCCGGTGTTTCTCACCGCAGTTCCAACGCGCTCTCACCCAGTAAACCGAAACACCTCGCCGCTCGGCTGAGCTCTGGGTCCCTCGTCGCCTGGCCGATCCTGTGGTTTTTAAGCCGATCTGAGACCATCACCGGGTGCGCCGAGTCTTCCTTGATGCCCTAGCTCCAGTTCCAGACCCTGATCAACCCTTCCCGAGCTCCACCGCGATGTTCTTTCGTTCCCCGGTTCAGCTCGAGCCACCGTCACGGGGACGACCTATCCGGCCAGCACAGCCCGCCGTTCTCCGAGCTGCGAATAGCAAAAAGGTTCGCCTTCAGTCCCTCTTTCATTGCCGCAAGCCCCGGCGGCGTGACATAAACTACTCACGCCGGAATTTCACGATTTTGCGACAGTATACAAAAAAGATGCACAGACCGATCTGCAAAATTCGTAGTACACACCGCACCACTCATCCTCTCACGGGGGGAAACACTTCTAGGTGTCCGTACGAGTTGAGCAGAAACCACGAAGAACCATAGGGGGAAACCACTGTTCTTCGAGTTTTAGGACAATTCCCGATTTCCGGACTAGGTCGCACGGTGACATCCCAGTACAGCCATTTCTGAGCTCCGTGGAACTCATGTCGATATTTCCTAGGGTCCACTGATGCTCGACGACCTTTTGCTCGATCGTTTGGGATGCTAGGAGGGCCGGCCGACCCGGCCGAAGTTCATCCGAAGCCGCCGCTCGTCGCCGACTATGTACCGGTTATTTTCATGACGAGCTGAGCCCAGCATCATGTTCCCAAGATGGATTTATGCAGAGGCGGCCAAAATCATAGAGTTTTGTGCACGGCAGAGGCCACCAGAGAGCTCTCTAGCGAGGGGTCGCGGCGGCCGAGCGCCGGAGCCCGGAGGTAGACGAAGCCCCCGGTCCCACAAGTCAGCGGCAGATATTTTCAAAACCGGGATTTGCTGGGGCACTGGATCGGGTGCGGCTGCACGTGAAAGATTCCATAGCCCCGTGTGTCCACCGCTGAGAAGTTGACACGTAGCCCCGGTCCCATGCGCAGTGGTTTAAACTTTTTCCCGATTTTCAGATTTAGTTCGAACTTCAAACCCACATAACTTTGGCTAGGAAACTCCAAATCGAGTGATCCAAATTTTGTTGGATTCAGCTCTCTGAGTACTTTCCAGCAAATCAAGTTTCACTTCATGAAAATACTTATTTCTCCAGAATTAATTCTTCAAATTTTAAATTGTTTAGAATTTTAATTGGAGAACCCTTTGGAGTAAAATTCTAAATTTTACTGAGATGTTCATAAAAATGTCTCTGAGCTACCATTAAAATTTCAGATCCATTTGAGCTCATTTGATCCACCTAATGGTGTGATTAATAAAACTGTTCCAGAGAAAATGGAAAATGTCCAGAAACATTTTCATAATTTCTCTGAATTTGTTTAGCTCATATCTTTAGCTAGGAACCTTCAAATTAAGTGAGGCCAACTCCATTAGAATCCTCTGAAAATCTAGTTTTCATAAAGTCATGGCTTGCTCCATGAAAATCCCTAGAACACCCTAAGAGCTCCAATTAAGGTCCAGTACATAATTATTTGTGGAGAGCTCAAATGAGCTTTGCTGCAAATAAGACTTGGCCAAGTCTCTGTTTAGATTGTATCCAAACCACAGTAAACATTTAAGAGTCTTTGGGTCGGTCTAGTAAGACTTATAGTCTTCACATCTTTTAACTTCAATTTAAATGCATCTAAATTGACACATGTTTATATTTATCATATGTAGTCACTAAGGTTGAGGAGGAACCCGAAGTCTTAGACTTCATCACTCTGGAAGAGCAGGTAGCCTACGACCAAGAGCAGCAAGGCAAGCTCCGGTTTGCATTAACCCTTTTTATAAATTTATTGTTTTGAGAACTTACTTTGAGCATCCACTTGTTTCTTGCACTAGAGTCTTGTTTGAAACCCAAATGAAAATCCAAGAAAACCATGGGTTGGGATTACGATTGAAAACCCCGTTTAGCTAACGCAATGCTAAGATAGTGTAGGATTCAGTACAAGCCGAGTAGTTGGAACTACTCGCGAGGATAGGCTAGAGGCACTCGACTCGGGTAAAGATAGCAAATGAAACACATACCTAGAAAAAACGGACCGAGCGGAGAGTAAGGGCAGCAGGACTTTGGGTCCTGGGAGCCATAGCTCTGCTTGTGTCGATTGAGGACCGAGCCATGTGCGGGCCTGTTGAACAAGCTAGAACAGTACCGAAGACCTATCGGCTATATGGGAACCGGGAAACCGATGTAACTCGGGTAGCTGGGTATTGAGGCATTGCCTATCGTTCAGAGGGTAGGTTGAGAGCTCGAGGTGTAAATCGGCTGGCGGCACTGCAGATGCGCGCGCAGAGACCTCTTGCTCGGGACAATAGGACCGGTTCAATACTTGGCTGACGGGTGAAAGGTGGTTGCCTACGACGTCTATGATGGTTGCTGTAGGCAACATCGAGTACGGGCATACATGATGTAACACCCCAAAACCTGTTAAGAGGGGAATTTAAGAATTTTTGGACGTATTGCATTTGGTGCAGAAATTCAAATTCAAATTGGAATTCAAATTCAACTCAAAACAGAAAAGAAAAAGAAAAAGAAAAGAAAAAACAAACCCCCCGGCCAGTGGGCTGAAACCCACCAGCCGGCCCACCTCGCCCCCGCGCCAGCCCGCAGCCGCGCGCCCCGTTCTCTTCTCACTGACGTCTGGGGCCCGCCATCTTCTACCTCCTCGCGCGCGCGCTCGGTCGACCGGGACTCCTCTCTCCCCCGAATCGAAACCACTCCGGATACCCGCGTATCCCAGCTGAATTTCCGTTATGGACGACTCCAGCTCGATCCCAACCGAACGCCGCCCTCCCCCGGCTATATAAACACCGGCATCGTCCCGATTTTCACCCGCGATCGGCTGTTTTTCCTCCCGGTGAGAACCGAAGCTCCGATCACCGTTTTCTTTCGATCTTTGCTCGGGTTCTCTGACCTAACGCGCCGATCATGTTCCACCGCCTCCGTGGAATCATGCAGGTGCAGAAAACTCGGTGGTTTGCGCTTCCGACACAGCGCCAACGAGCATCGCCGTGAATTCACCTCGGACCTCGTCGCCGACCGCCTTCCAGGACCTCCGAGCTCAAGAAAAACCCTGATGTGAGATCCCCGACCTCCCCTCTACCGATCTATGCCATGAAATCCCAGTTTTAGGAAGAATAGACGAAGATCCGAAGTTTTCCGGCGAGATCGCCGCCTCCCGCCGCCGCGCGCCGCCGGGCAGCGCCGCCCGCGCTCGGTCAGAGCGACGTGGCCGCTTGTCCGCCGTCTATTCTAAATCGCACGGTAGAATTGAAATCCCCGCGTACCGGTTCGACGTTATAATCTCAGCCGTCTGTTTTAAATCGGACGGTCCATGTCAGCCCCGCGTTATAAAGGCCAGGATTCTTACGCGCTACCCCCTGGGGATCTCGGAAAATACGAGCTAGCTCCGGAAACTTCTGATCTAGCCCCTGGAACTTCAGAAATTCATGTAAATTCAATTAAAAATCAGTTTTGGCCCCTGGACTTAATAAAAATTAGCAATACCCCTCTGATATGCATAGTTAGGCCACTGGAAATTCTTAAAATAATATAATAGACCCTGTAGTGGGGTGAGTTTACCTTTTTAACCCTATATGATATTAAATTTAGTAATTTGAATATGTGATTAGTATTTGAAATTTAAAAGATGGTACAAACACATTGTAAATTCAAATTTAAACTCTCCTAGCACTTGGAAAACTTTGGAGTGAGTTAAAAATAGATTTATTAAGCTGAAATGAATCTGTCTAATTGATTGTTCACATTTATTAGTTATAGGGACACATTTTTAGGTTAGAAAATAATTCTGAAAATTGGTGAAAAAATATAAATTAGTTCACATCAGAGGAGAAGTTCAAAAATATATTATTTAATATTTTAGATCAGAACCTATTCTGTTTAGATGATGTGTCTTACTATTTTCATAATAAACTTCACAATTAGGTATAGAAAATAAATCTTAAAATATAGAAAAATAGGTATGCATAACTAGAAAAGGATAAATGAAGTCTCAAAATACAAAGATTTCAGTTTAGGGTTTGGTAGAAGATCTGAAAACCCATTTGGAGTAGGAAAATACCTTCCATGCATACTTGGTAGCTAAGATGTGTATCAATTGAATATAAGGAATTTGTTAAAATTGGAAATTCATATATAGTGTGCAAACAGAAATCTGAATACAAAAGTTAGAAATCATATGCACATGTTTAAAAGTGCATGTGAGCCCAAAATCAACACACATAGAGTAACCACAACACATAGAAATGTGAATGACCTTAATAGATGTGAATGTGTGGTTTGTATGAAGTGAAAGTGGAACTATGTCTTATGGATTGTTGTTTTCTTTTGCTATGTGTGTTGGCATGAATAGAACCTGCCCCAGAGCAAGTTCTTCCCTTCCAAGAACAAGACTTCCCATTCCCAGAGCAGCAGGAAGAAGGCAAGTGTCCTTGACCACTTTGATCCTATACTAGGATGTCTAGATAGAATTATTTGCATTGTCAATTGAAATATGAAACTCATGCTAGGAAGTTTCCCTAGAATTGCATTATCTTGTTTCCTTGTAGCTTGGGTTGGGATTTATTTCATCATGTCATTTATTATCATGCTTATGCTTAGCCATGCTTAGAATGGGAAAATTGGGATATGAGATCATCAATTTATTTTCCTTACTCTTGAATGAGTTATTATGAGTTATGTAGAGGTAGGGATCGAGGCAAGTTGGATGATTTGGTTGGTGCTGGGTGCACAAGACTCGGGTTTGTGTTTGGTACTTGCCTGGATCCTAAGGACCGGTTCATGGAGCATGTAACCTTGCTTTACCGTGCCAACCACATGCTGAGATGGGGCAGCTTGGCCAATTAATTAGGTGTATCCCCGACGTAGTATGGGTGTGTTGGATGGTGCGGGGAATAGGTGTCAGCTGGACTACCATATGAACCGCAAGGCTCAAGATGGGGCCACTGCAGCGGGGTTGGAGCCTCTTGTATGCTGTTAGGGGTGAAACCTCAGTGGGCCCACGCTCGTCGGGAATCCCTTTGTAAAGGCTTCGTAGTGATCTCCTGGCTACACACCTTGGAAGTGTGAATGTGGTTCGTAGCCACTAGCATAATGGAGGTTTCTTTTAGTCCACCCGGCAACAGGGGGATGAAATCACTACATGTGGGTACAGTGGTGCAAACTCTGCAGATTCAAAACTGTCATGACATCCGTGCTCACGGTCAAGAGCGGCTTGGACTTATTCATGATTAGAGGATGATGACCTTGGAGGTTGTGGATGTTAAGCGGGGAGCTTAACATTGGGAATGATATTACAGTTATTTGATTATGATGATGAGATGGGGGATTGGGACTATTTCACCTGTGTAGTAACGTAGGTGCTTAATAAGCTAAGGTGTTAGGCAAAAATTGTGTAGTGCTTTAACCATGAGTTCAACCTCTCCTTGTTCTAGCCACGCATGACATAACTTTCCCACACTTGCTGAGTACCAACGGTACTCAACCTTGCATATTTGTTGGTTTAAATTGCTGCTCAGGTCAAGGGGATGATGTGGTGTTTAATGATCAAGACTTTGGACCCGAAGAAGGATTCTAGGTACATGGAGTCCCCCGGGCAACTCCTGTGATGGAGCCCACAAGAATAATATTCCGCTGCTATTTTGTTTACATGTTATGAACTTATTATCGTCCATCGAGACGTATGCTTTGTAAGACATATTTATATTCGACACCTGGCTTGTAATAAATGATGCTTCACTATTTGTCATCACATGTATAAGAAAATGATCCTGGCATACATGTGATATTCATTCGGTTGTTCTTCGGAGAAACCGGGTGTGACAGAAGTGGTATCAGAGCCAAGGTTGCCAGTAGGAACATGGACCTAGGTAGAAATGGACGTATTTAAGGATCCTATTTTCTTAAAAACTATTTTACAAGGTGTGGGTTGAAAAGTGTTATTTAATGGGGTCACTTTCTTCATCTAACCCCAACTTTTATTCAAAATAGGGTTTTTGTTTAAAATTTTATCTAACTTAAGTTTGAATGCTTTCTGTTTTAGATGGTTCGCATGATCCGCACCGCTCGCACGTCCACCGGAGGGACAGTTCCCGTAGTTGCCCTTGCCCTGAGAGAGGAGAGCCGTCCGGTGACGTATCTCTCCTACGGATTGGCTGTAGGAGGCTTGTTGCGCCGTCTTCGACGCATGCTCCAAGCCGCCGGCAATACGGGCAAGCTAATCATACACTATAGCTCCACCCGGACCATCCGGGAGAAGCGGGAAGAATGGAGTTTGGAAATGAGGATTATCCATGAAAATCAGCTGCTTAAGATCCACCGCTGTCCCGCTTGTCGAGCGACACAGGTCGATGCGGAGAAGGATGTCACCTGGGAGGCAATCACCTGTCAGAGTCACATCTATCATCGTCACCTGGACAGGACTGAGTACATGTATGTCCTCCAGCGCTAGAGTGGTACAACAGAGTACAAGTACCCGCCAGTGCAGCAGGGGACATCCCATGAGCACATGGACTTGTGCTTGGAGGATGCTGCTATGCTCAGTACTCGACTGCAGGAGTGTCAACAGGAGCTTCAGGATGTACGTGACACCCTGAAGGAGACTAAGGCGTTGCTTCGAGCCAGCTTGAGGGCTTGAGAAAGAGGAGATGGGAATGAACTGTGTGTCACCGTGAATGACACATGGACTCCTGACTCCCCAGATCGCCGGGCGATCAGGCGTCGTAGCACTTCTCCACCAGCAGCCTCCCCACCCAAAGCGGAGTCAGAAGGCAGCCGCAATAATGAGGAAGATCCCGAGGAGCCAGCTCAGTGATACGAGTCGCGTAGAGTACTTCCCCATAGTTCAGTAGGTTATCGAGTAGGCGAGTCAATACCTTAGGTAATGGTGTGTTAATGTGTGGTGTGTGACGTGAGTTGTGGAAGCCATGAGCAATTGTCCACAACCTCGTCTTCAAGTTACATTGCTTTGACGTGTGACCCCTAGGATACTAATAGTGCATTTATTTTTGCGTGAGACATGAACCCTCAGAAAATATAAATACAACAAGGCCTCAACATTTCAAAGTGTAAACAAGTAAAATTGGTAAGATAATACGTAATGCTTTAAATTGACATTTGGTTGATCATGATAGATGGCCGGAAGAGGAAAGGGTCGTGGTGCCAACCCCGCCAACAACAACGATGAGGCCGACAACCCTCATATTTCTGGAGGCCAAGACAGGGTTGGTCGCCGTGAAGGAGTTGATCCCATCCACCAAATGCTTGAGAATCAAAATCAGCTCATCCAGAACCTGACTCAAGTGGTGGCCAACTTGCACCAAGCTCCACCTCCACAAGCTGCACCACGCCAACCAAGGTTGAGTGAGTTTCTAGGGACTCAACCTCCAAAGTTTGCAAGTGCTGTTGAACCTCTGGAGTCCGATGATTGGCTAAAGACCATTGAGAGCAAGATGAGGATTATACAATGCCAAGGGTATGAGAGGGTGCTGTTTGCCTATCACCAATTGCATGGACCTGCTGCTGATTGGTGGACCGCTTACGTGGCCTCCCATCATGACCCTGAGAACATCACTTGGGAAGAGTTCAAGCGTAGCTTCCGCAACCATTACATAGCAAGGGGTGAACTCAAAAACAAGAGGAAGGAGTTCTTGGGATTGCAGTAAGGAAACATGACTGTGAGGGAATACCTCACTAAATTCACTCAACTATCCCGTTATGCCCCACGGGACATAGAGACTGATGAGCAGAAACAGGATTGCTTTGTGGAAGGACTCACCGCAGAAATGCAGTGTGCAATGTCCTCCAACGAGTATGAAAGCTTCCAAAAGATGGTGGACAGAGCATTTGTTGTAGAAAGGAAGCTGAAGGCCTTGGAAAATGAAAACAAGAGGAAGGCGTGATGGTCACACCAAGCCTCGGGTAGCAACACCCGCCCACGTCTGATGCAGCAACCCGCAGGGCAGATGAGCCGTGCTGCAGTACCCTACTCCGCACCGAGAGGGTACAACCCAAACTTCAGGCCTCCGTCAGCATCAGCACAGCCACAACGTCAGTTTGTACAGCAGCCTCGACCCACATATCAACCCCGACCAGCAGTACAAGGACCCCCAAACCAACCCCAAGATAACAAAGGCCAGGCACCTAAGGTTGGGGTGCAATGCTTTAACTGTGGTGAAGTGGGGTACTACGCCCATAAGTGCCCAAAGAAGAAGCCCGTGCAGCCGAAACTGCAGAATGTGATGCGAGGATGGGTGAACCACGTGACCATGGAAGAAGCTCAAGAGGCACCCGACGTGGTAGTTGGTAAGTTTCCTGCCAATTTACACATTGCAACCCTGTTGTTCGATTCTGGTGCTACCCACTCGTTCATTGCCCAAGGGTTTGTTAAGAAGCATGATCTAGCAACAACACAAATGAACCATATGCTAGCAGTAAACTCTCCAGGTGGAGAAATAAGGACAAGACAAGTGTGTCCCAGGGTGAGTCTAGACATTAAAGGGGTAGTATTTACTGCCAACCTCATAGTGATAGATTCACAAGGGATCGATATTATTTTGGGTATGGATTGGTTGACCAAACATAAGGGAATCATCCATTGTTCGACCAGAACGGTGGAACTAACTCACTCTAGTGGCACAAGAGTAAAGTTTATAACAATACAAGAGCCTAGGAGGGACGTTAAATTAAATCAGGTTGAGGTGAAAGTGGAGGAGATCAGGATTATCAGGGAATACCCAGACGTTTTTCTGGAGGAGTTGCCAGGTATGCCTCCCGATCGTGAAGTGGAGTTCGCGATTGAGCTAGTGCCTGGAACAGCTCTGATATACAAGAGACCTTATCGGATGGACTCCAAGCAGCTGGGAGAACTCAAGGATCATTTGAGAGAATTGATGGAGAAGGGGTATATTCGTCCTAGTTCCTCACCATGGGGAGCTCCAGTGATATTTGTGCCCAAGAAGGACGGAACCCAAAGGTTATGCGTAGACTACCGTGCCTTGAATGAAGTAACCATCAAGAACAAGTACCCATTACCCCGCATTGAAGACTTGTTTGATAAGTTGAGAGGAGCTTGTGTGTTCTCGAAAATTGATCTCAGGTCGGGATACCACCAACTTAAGATAAGGCAAACTGATATTCCCAAAACAGCTTTCGTATCTCGGTACGGGCTGTATGAATACACCGTCATGCCTTTCGGGCTAACTAATGCCTCGGCATACTTCATGTACCTCATGAACAAGGTATTCATGGAATATCTGGATAAATTTGTGGTGGTTTTCATAGATGACATTCTCGTCTTCTCCAAAGATGAAGAAGAACATGAGAAACATCTAAGTTTGGTGTTGCAGAAGCTGAGAGAACACCAACTATATGCCAAGTTGAGCAAGTGTGAGTTTTGGCTGAAGAGAGTTCCCTTCTTAGGACATATAATCTCGGAGGGAGGAATCTCCGTAGATCCCGCCAAGACTGAAGATGTATAAAAGTGGAAGACCCCTGAGAATGTCAGGGAAGTTTGAAGCTTCATGGGATTGGCTGGATACTATCGACGGTTTATTGAGCGATTTTCCAAGATCTCGAGACCCCTCACCAAACTGTTGGAGAAGGGAATCACATTCACATGGACGCCGCAGTGCGAGACGAGTTTCCAGGAACTGAAGAAAAGATTGACCACAGCCCTAGTGCTAGCTATGCCAGATATGCAGAAGAACTTTTCGGTATACTGCGATGCCTCTGGAAATGGGTTGAGATGTGTTCTCATGCAAGAAGGGCATGTCATGGCTTATGCATCCCGGCAGCTCCAGAAACACGAGAAGAACTATCCTACACATGACCTAGAACTAGCCGCAATGGTACACGCGTTGAAGATTTGGCGCCACTACTTGATGGGGAAGAGAACAGAGATATATACGGATCAAAAGAGCTTAAAGTATATTTCCAGACAGCCAGATCTCAACCTCAGTCAAAGAAGATGGTTAGAGCTAATCAACGACTTTGATGTGGGAATCAACTATCATCCTGGGAAAGCGAATGTCGTGGCGGATGCTCTAAGCCGGAAAGTGCAGGTCAATAGGTTGAGCTTGAAGGACATGCCTACAGAATTGAAGGACGATGTTATAAGACCCAATTTATGCCTGGTGAATAGTGGTGAAGCCATCGCCATGGAAGTGGACTCCACACTAGAGCAAGACATACGCAATGGTCAAAAGAATGACGAGAAGATACAAGAAATCAGACAACTCATCAAGGAAAATAAAGCCCCTGGTTTCAGAGAGGATGAACAAGGTACAGTGTGGCACGGGAAAAGAATCTGTGTGCCTGATGTAAAGGAGATCCGTGAATTGATTTTGAAGGAGGCTCACGATTCCGACTATTCCATTCATCCTGGGAGTACGAAGATGTACCAGGACCTCAAGAGCAGGTATTGGTGGTATGGCATGAAGCGAGATGTTGCGGAACATGTTGCCCTATGTGACACATGTCAGTTGGTGAAAGCGGAACATCAACGACCCGCGGGATTATTGCAACCACTCAAAGTGCCTGAATGGAAATGGGAAGAAATCGGTATGGATTCAATAGTGGGATTGCCTAGGACCCAATTAGTATATGATTTGATATGGGTCATCATCGACAGGCTAACCAAAGTAGCTCATTTCATCCCCGTGAAAGAAAGCTACAACGGATCCAAATTAGCGGAGTTGTACATGTCAAGGATCGTGTGTTACCATGGAGTGCCAAAGAAGATAGTGTCGGATCGAGGGACACAGTTCACCTCAAGGTTCTGGCAGAAGTTGCATGAAACCATGGGAACCCATCTGAATTTTAGTTCTGCCTATCATCCCCAAACTGACGGGCAGACGGAAAGAACCAATCAGATCCTTGAGGATATGCTGAGAGCGTGTGCACTAAAAAACAATCGGAGTTGGGATAAGAACTTACCGTATGTGGAGTTCTCCTATAACAACAGTTATCAGGCTAGTATGAAGATGTCACCATTTGAGGCTTTGTATGGGAGGAAGTGCAGAACTCCCCTATTTTGGAACCAAACAGGGGAAAGTAAAGTGTTTGGGCCCGAGATACTACAAGAAGTCGAGGCGAAAGTGAGGGAAATCCGCAACAACTTGAGGATAGCACAGACACGACAAAAGAGCTATGCCGATGTTCGGAGAAGAGAGCTCGTTTTCAACGTGGGGGTCTATGTCTACCTCATGGTGTCCCCTATCCGAGGACTTCGTCGGTTCAAGGTGAAAGGGAAGTTATCACCTCGATACATCGGACCCTTTCAAGTTCTGGAGAGGAAAGGCAAAGTGGCATATCAACTAGAACTGCCGGCTCGCCTATCCGATGTGCACGATGTATTCCATGTGTCACAGCTCATGAAATGTCTAAGGACACCTGAAGAGATGCTACCCATGAATGAGGTTGACGTAGCTGAGGATCTGTCTTATGCCGAGCAACCATCCAAGATTTTGGAGACAATGGAACACCTCACAAGAAATAAAAGAATCCGGATGTGCAAGGTGCAGTGGAAGCATCACTCGGAAGAGGAAGCCACATGGGAGCGAGAAGACGAGCTTAAGGCACAATTTCTGGAATTGTTTTTCTAGTACCACCAATCTCGAGGACGAGATTTACTTTAAGGGGGGTAGAGCTGTAACACCCCAAAACCTGTTAAGAGGGGAATTTAAAAATTTTTGGACGTATTGCATGTGGTGCAGAAATTCAAATTCAAATTGGAATTCAAATTCAACTCAAAACAGAAAAGAAAAAGAAAAAGAAAAAGAAAAAACAAACCCCCCCGGCCAGTGGGCCGAAACCCACCAGCCGGCCCACCTCGCCCCCGTGCCAGCCCGCAGCCACGCGCCCCGTTCTCTTCTCACAGACGTGTGGGGCCCGCCATCTTCTTCCTCCTCACGCGCGCGCTCGGCCGACCGGGACTCCTCTCTCCCCCGAATCGAAACCACCCCGGATACCCGCGTATCCCAGCTGAATTTTAGTTCTGGACGACTCCAGCTCGACCCCAACCGAACGCCACCCTCCCCCGGCTATATAAACACCGGCATCGTCCCGATTTTCACCCGCGATCGGCTGTTTTTCCTCCCGCTGAGAACCGAAGCTCCGATCACCGTTTTCTCTCGATCTTTGCTCAGGTTCTCTGATCTAATGTGCCGATCGTGTTCCACCGCCTCCGGGGAATCTCGCAGGTGCAGAAAACTCATTGGTTTGCGCTTCAGACACAGCGCCGACGAGCATTGCCGTGAATTCACCTCGGACCTCGTCGCCGACCGCCTTCTAGGACCTCCGAGCTCAAGAAAAACCCCGAGGTGAGATCCCCGACCTCCCCTCTACCGATCTATGCCATGAAATCCCAGTTTTAGGAAGAATAGACGAAGATCCGAAGTTTTCCGACGAGATCGCCGCCTCCCGCCGCCAGGCAGCGCCGCCCGCGCTCGGTCAGAGCGATGTGGCCGCTTGTGCGCCGTCTATTTTAAATCGCACGGTAGAATTGAAATCCCCGCGTACCGGTTCGACGTTATAATCTCAGCCGTCTGTTTTAAATCGGACGGTCCACGTCAGCCCCGCGTTATAAAGGCCGGGATTCTTACGCGCTACCCCCTGGGGATCTCGGAAAGTACGAGCTAGCCCCAGAAACTTCTGATCTAGCCCCTGGAACTTCAGAAATTCATGTAAATTCAATTAAAAATCAGTTTTAGCCCCTGGACTTAATAAAAATTAGCAATACCCCTCTGATATGCATAGTTAGACCCCTGGAAATTCTTAAAATAATATAATAGACCCTGTAGTGGGGTGAGTTTACCTTATTAACCCAATATGATATTAAATTTAGGAATTTGAATATGTGATTAGTATTTGAAATTTAAAAGATGGTACAAACACATTGTAAATTCAAATTTAAACTCTCCTAGCACTTGGAAAACTTTGGAGTGAGTTAAAAATAGATTTTAAGCTGAAATGAATCTGTCTAATTGATTGTTCACATTTATTAGTTATGGGGACACATTTTTAGGTTAGAAAATAATTCTAAAAATTGGTAAAATAAATGTAAATTAGTTCACATCAGAGGAGAAGTTCAAAAATATATTATTTAATATTTTAGTTCAGAACCTATTCTGTTTAGATGATGTGTCTTACTATTTTCATAATAAAGTTCACAATTAGGTATAGAAAAAAAATCTTAAATCATAGGAAAATAGGTATGCATAACTAGAAAAGGATAAATGAAGTCTCCAAATCCAAAGATTTCAGTTTAGGGTTTGGTAGAAGATATGAAAACCCATTTGGAGTAGGAAAATACCTTCCATGCATACTTTGTAGCTAAGATGTGTATCAATTGAATATAAGGAATTTGTTCAAATTGGAAATTCATATATAGTGTGCAAACAGAAATCTGAATACAAAAGTTAGAAATCATATGCACATGTTTAAAAGTGCATGTGAGCCCAAAATCAACACACATAGAGTAACCACAACACATAGAAATGTGAATGACCTTCATAGATGTGAATGTGTGGTTTGTATGAAGTGAAAGTGGAACTATGTCTTATGGATTGTTTTCTTTTGCTATGTGTGTTGGCATGAATAGAATCTGCCCCAGAGCAAGTTCTTCCCTTCCAAGAACAAGACTTTCCATTCCCAGAGCAGCAGGAAGAAGGCAAGTGTCCTTGACCACTTTGATTCTATACTAGGATGTCTAGATAGAATTATTTGCATTGTCAATTGAAATATGAAACCCATGCTAGGAAGTTTCCCTAGAATTGCATTATCTTGTTTCCTTGTAGCTTGGGTTGGGATTTATTTTATCATGTCATTTATTATCATGCTTATGCTTAGCCATGCTTAGAATGGGAAAATTGGGATATGAGATCATCAATTTATTTTCCTTACTCTTGAATGAGTTATTATGAATTACGTGGAGGTAGGGATCGAGGCAAGTTGGATGATTTGGTTGGTGCTGGTTGCACGAGACTCGGGTTTGTGTTTGGTACTTGCCTGGATCCTAAGGACCGGTTCATGTAGCATGTAACCTGGCTTTACCGTGCCAACCACATGCTTAGATGGGGCAGCTTGGCCAATTAATTAGGTGTATCCCCGGCGTAGTATGGGTGTGTTGGATGGTGCGGGGAATAGGTGTCAGCTGGACTACCATATGAACCGCAAGGCTCAAGAGGGGGCCACTGCAGTGGGGTTGGAGCCTCTTGTATGCTGTTAGGGGTGAAACCTCAGTGGGTCCATGCTCGTCGGGAATCCCTTTGTAAAGGCTTCGTAGTGATCTCTTGGCTACACACCTGGGAAGTGTGAATGTGGTTCGTAGCCACTGGCATAATGGAGGTTTCTTTTAGTCCACCCGGCAACGGGGGATGAAATCACTACATGTCGGTACAGTGGTGCAAACTCTGCAGAGTCAAAACTGTCATGACAGCCGTGCTCACGGTCAAGAGCGGCTTGGAGGTTGTGGATGTTAAGCGGGGAGCTTAACATTGGGAATGATATTACGGTTATTTGATTATGATGATGAGATGGGAGATTGGGACTATTTCACCTGTGTAGTAACGTAGGTGCTTAATAAGCTAAGGTGGTAGGCAAAAATTGCGTAGTGCTTTAACCATGAGTTCAACCTCTCCTTGTTCTAGCCACGCATGACATAACTTTCCCACACTTGCTGAGTATCAACGGTACTCAACCTTGCATATTTGTTGGTTTAAATTGCTGCTCAGGTCAAGGGGATGATGTGGTGTTTAATGATCAAGACTTTGGACCCGAAGAAGGATTCTAGGTACATGGAGTCCCCCGGGCAACTCTTGTGACGGAGCCCACAAGAATAATATTCCGCTGCTATTTTGTTTACATGTTATGAACTTATTATCGTCCATCGAGACGTATGCTTTGTAAGACATATTTATATTCGACATCTGGCTTGTAATAAATGATGCTTCACTATTTGTCATCACATGTATGAGAAAGTGATCCTGGCATACATGTGATATTCATTTGGTTGTTCTTCGGAGAAACCGGGTGTGACACATGACGGGTTGTTCGGGTAACCCTGCAGGTGTAAATCGATTATAATCGCTGTCCCTCGCGGCCAGTGAGTACCACTTGTTCACTGTACCGTGACGTAGAAAGAACAGGCTAGATACATGATAAAATCTTGCTGATTTGAGAGACATAGTTTGCTTGCTAATGTCCTGTTGTTGTTTTAGAGCTAATTAAAGTTCTTTTCAACTTTGGGCAAAGTACATGAGAGAAATGCATTTCTTGTATGATTGCGGCTCTCTCATGTGCCTTAGCGTAAGGTTCTCCACAAGCGGCTGCTAAAACTTGAAAGTAAGGTTCCACTAATTAGGCGAGTCCTTTGCAACTTATTTTACCGCATGTAACCTATCAACCTTCATGTAGAAGTTTCATGTCATGGAGAGACGGATCAGATTGTGTTTGAAGGTTTTGCAGGATTTTATGAGGAAGGGACTCCCGAGGAGGAGACGGAACCCCAGGAGGGGAACCCCGTCGAGTGGGAGTCGTGCACGCCGCCGTGTTAGTGTGTGTGCGTGCTAGCGGGGACACGTTCACGGGCTGAACGTGAACTCGATGTGTAGTCTACGCCCGTGAGTGTAGACTGAACATATTTTATTGTAAAAATGTTCATACATTGGTTTATGTAATAAAACATTGCTTCCACTTTGTA
Source organism: Neostapfia colusana (assembly GCA_030760725.1). Classification (NCBI taxonomy): domain Eukaryota; kingdom Viridiplantae; phylum Streptophyta; class Magnoliopsida; order Poales; family Poaceae; genus Neostapfia; species Neostapfia colusana. The sequence goes on from JASWHV010000011.1 coordinate 29,700,817, forward strand.
CCTTTGATGTGTGTTATCTGGTGCTGTGCAACGCAGCACCCCTCAGCGTGATCCTGGCTCGACAAGACTGTGGGGTCGTGTCAGCGTGGTATCAGAGCACGCTTGAGGTTTAACGCACTACAAAGGTCATATTTTTCAAGAATCCAGTGAGGAACGTGTTAGTAGCCCATATAAGGATGTTATTAGTGTATAGAAAGTGGCATGCTAACCTATTTGATTGTCGGAAAATCGTGCATCTCGAGACGTTTATTTCTTGGAGGGTGCACGTAAGCACTGTCCACCAGTTCGCACAAGCTGAAGGGTGGAGCCCACGGGTGGCAGGTAACCCGACCCGCTTTAATATCCTCTACGACTCTTCATGTCGTTTGGGGTATTCGAGCAACGTCTGTCCCTGCCGTGCTTCGGGCAATTTGGGAGACCCCATCACGTGGTCAGTAACGTGAACACGTAGCTCAAGGCGTGTTTGGCTTGAGAACATCCGGGCGAGTGATGACGGCCGGGTGTATGAACTGTATGGATACCGGGCTCAGTGTGCAGCCGAGTCTGACGATTTTTTGAGTTATCTGCAGGTAGTATAACCACGAAACGGTAGACGTGTAGCATTCGTGTGCTAGTGACGCTTAGTTCCACTGCACTAACGAAGCCGGTTAAGTCCGGTATAGGTTTTTCTTTGTGAGGACGTAGTACCGACATGATCTGGTGACGCATCGATGTCACACCCCACTAAATGAGCAACAACATTGTAAAACTCGAAAGTGTTAATCCATAGAACTAAAACTTAATGTAACTCCTTCCCTTAATCAGGATATTCAAAGTTAACAAGTTTTCAACTGATAGGATACTAAGGACAGAGTCCCCTGTTTTCAGCTGAAATAAGGCTGAAGTTAATCAGAGGTTAGAGGTTGAGTTATTTCGAGGTTGGGGACATATGATACATTTCTGGAAAGCTTTGTAAGATCTTTACAACTGTTCTTTTGATGTCCATAGATGTTTCATCCCTTAACACATCGAAAAATGCAGTAGAGTTGAAACTGTCCAGAAAACAGGGCAGAGCAAACCCTCCCTGTAACTCTCTGTAAATTGAGTATAACTTCCTGCATAAAAATCGAAAAATTGAAAACGAGGTAGTTCTGGAAAGATTATGAGATATGTGACAACTTTGTAACAGAAAGTTTCGCCAGATTTGTTGTAGAATTAACTGGAATTCTTGGATCAAATCAGTACCTCAAGCAGGGAGGTGCTGTCCAATTTTCTCCAGAAATTCTGTTAACTTTGAGATCTCATAACTTTTGAACCAGGACAGATCTTAGGCCAAGCAAATACTTTCTGGAAAGCTATTGAAGTTAGATTTAACTTTGATGTTGAGCTCCAGAATTGGTTTTGCTTTAGCATTGTCTAAATCAGGTCGGAATGGAAACTGGTCAGGACTGTCATATTGGACAGCAGATGAACTGTCAAATTTGTTGTAGTTTGAACTATGTTTCCAAGTTTTATGAGTTGAATGACATGTTTTATGTTATAACTCAACGGTTTACTGTTTAAATAGATATTTTACATTTCTCAAATATGTTTCTACAGATGACAGCGGATAGACAGTTGGAGAACGGATGGGTGGAATCCCACTATTCTCACCACAGCGGCTATCCGGAAGCCTTGAGGCAAATGCTTCGATATTTCGGGTACAGCAAGATGCCAAAGTACTTCGCCAAGGAAGAAGGCGAGGAGGGAACAAGACGTGTACGATCCATGTCAAAGTTCCTGCAGGACCTACGCCACCCGGTTGGGCGCCGTTCACCGTTACGGTGAGAGGTAGACAACCGGAGGGAATGTGGCAAGTGGCAGCCCGCGACACCATGTTGCGTTTCTGCCAGCTACATGTGAGAGCTATGGAGGGCACTTCATACGCGCTCGTTCCATTGGAGGGACGGGCTAATCATATGTGGGGAGGTACATGGAGGCAACAGATCCGGGTTACCCAAGGTACAACCCAGCGGAGGCGAACCTCAGCCTCCAGATAAGGGCGGGAAAGGCCGTGATGGACAACCAAGCTGTTCATACGGAGTGTCTCACCATGAAGCTCAAGGAGAGCAACGGCCATGGAGATCATTTCGAGAGTGCTCACAGCGCATTCCGCAATGTTCTCCTTCCGACGATTAGGCGACTGAACGAACAATATAATCAGTTGCATCGTCTGAAGAAGGCAAAGAAGAAAAGTTGGGTCGACATCGCGGCTTTGCAACAACAGGTGCAGGCTCTTACCCAGCAGAACGAGGTCTTTACTCAAGAGTGGGATGACGCTATTGAGGAAGGGCAAGGCTGGGAAGAGGACTACAACCAAGCCATGGACAAGGTGCAAGCGTTGCAGGACCTCGTACCTCCGGTAATGGGCATACCGGTGGTAGGTGCCGTACCCGTGGTCTTGGGTCTTCCGTCAATGGGGGAAACCGAGACGGAAGAGGAGGTTGTAGACCCAGAGCCACCAGCAGAGGTACCGGAGGAGGACGACCCGCAAGAGGTCGAATTCTACTCTGAGTAGGAGGTTAACGTTGCCAAGTAGGGCAGCTGGGTGATTTAACCCAAACTTTTGTAATCGGTGACATGTCGTATAGACAGTAGTGCATGTATAGGTAGTGACGACATGAGCACGACTTCTCGGAGACAAGAGATTAATGTATCTTGTATAAAGTTTACGCTTTATCAATATATATGAATGTTGTGCATATTATTCATGCGTCACTTCAATACCTACTGTTTCATATGAAATTTTAAGTATGACATGTGCTGATCGCTGCTGTTTTGAATTTCAGAATGACTCGTACTCGTGCCAACCCGGAGGTTGGGGGTTCCAGTCAGGAGGGAGAAACCTCCCAACAACCTCCCGAGGACTCCTGGGGACAGCAACAGCAGCAACAGCAACAACCGCCACCGCCACCGCCAACAGTTACTTTGGCTGACATTGTGGCAGCGATGGCGGGCTCTCATCAGCAGCACACGGAGTTGCTGCAGACCCTCATTGCGAATACGTCTCGACCAGAGAGATGTCAAGATCGTGAGGAGCACCAACAGAGATCCTACCCCGACTCTTTGGCTACTCATCCCCGGTATTCTCAAGGGCGGATGAACCCCTCGATGTGGACAACTGGCTCCGCACGATGGAGATGAAATTCGGTCTGCTCCAAGTGAGTGAGCAGCGCAAGACCAAGTTCGCGGTCCAACAGCTCCAGGGATCCGCGAGCGCGTGGTGGGCGAACTACTGTGCTTCACAGCCCACTGAGCGAGTTATGACCTGGGCGTAATTCCGGATGGCCTTCAGTGCCTATCACATACCGCCGGGTCTCATGAAGAGGAAGACGCAGGAGTTCTTACACCTGCAGCAAGGGAGCCGGAACGCGCTGGAATACTCTAGGGCATTCACTGATCTTGCGCTCTACGCTTCGTATCACGCCGATACCGACGAGAAGCGGTGGGATCATTTCTACCAGGGGCTTAACCCGCTCCTGAAAGACAAGCTGGCGATGTTCAATCGCGGCAGCCTCAACGATATAATTGATGCTGCAATTGTTCAGGAGGACTCCAGCAAGGAGTTAGCAGAGGCGGAAAGGAAGCGAAGCGCGCCGCAAAGCAGCGGAGAACAAGGTGGTCCTTCTCAAAAATACCGGATGGTGAATAGCCCACCATTGGGTCCACGCTGGCAGCCACCACAGAGGTCGATGCCATTCTGCAGTCGGCCATATTCTCCACCGGCATTCAGGCCGGCACTGCCAGTACCACCTCCGCAGCAACAACAGAAGCGGGCGATGCTGCATGCGTATGCACCTCAGCAGCACATGACGGGCTTTCGTCCCCCAAGCACCTGATCAGCAGCAGCCACATGCTACAAATGTGGTCGTCCAGGACACTTCGCCAACAATTGTCCTAAGAGACAAGGCGGCGGAGTTGCACCACAACTTCCGGGGAGGAATCAGCCCCGGAACCCCACAAATGCGCGGCGGGCAAATCCAAGGCCCGGCACTGTCCACCAACTTGCCATAGAGGACGTGCTGGAAGGAGAGCCAATCCTTGCGGGTATGTTCCAACTACACCAACATCCCGCCATAGTATTATTTGATTCAGGCGCCACGCACAATTTTATTAGCCAAGCTTTCATTGCTAAATACAGCTTGCAAATACTGCCCCCAGATAGTACATATTTGATTTCTTCACCGGGTGGGAAGATTTCAGCAAGCATGATGGTTTCCAAAGTACCGTTATGCTTAGCGGGTAGAGTGTGCCCTACATCTCTCATAATTTTAGAGGGACAGAAGGTCGATGTCATCTTAGGGATGTCGTGGTTAACCCGCCATGGCGCTGTTTTAGACATCATCCTCTGAGTCGTGCATATACATCCAGGAATGCACGGGTCACATTCATTATTTCTGTACAGTCCAGAAATAAAACTTCCAAATGTGTATCAATCCACAACCATCAGATTGGAAGACATTCCAGTAGTCCGTGGGTTCCCTGACGTGTTCCCCGGTGATTTACCGGGGATGCCGCTTGACCGAGAGGTGGAGTTCAAGATTGAACCTGCACCGGGAACCATGCCGATATCCCGAAGGCCGTACAAGATGGCGCCCAAGGAGTTGGCTGAACTAAAGACCCAGCTAATGGACCTCCTGGAGAAGGGTTTTATTAGGCCGAGCTCCTCGCCATGGGGCTCTTTGGCATTATTTGTAAAGAAGAATGACGAGACGTTGCGGCTTTGCGTGGACTATTGTCCATTAAACGCCATAACCATCAAGAGCAAGTACCCGTTGCCACGGATCAACATGTTGTTTGATCAGTTGGTCGAAGCAAAGATCTTTTCCAAGATGGACTTAAGATCCGTGTACCATCAAATTAAGATACGGGCTGAGGATATTCCGAAGACGGCTTTCTCGATGAGGTACAGACTGTATGAGTACCTGGTCATGTCCTTCGGCCTCACCAATGCTCCAGCTCACTTCATGTATTTGATGAACTCGGTATTCATGCCGGAGCTGGACAAGTTGTCGTGGTCTTCATCGACGACATATTGGTATATTCCAAGTCGGAGGAAGAACACAAGAAGCATCTGTGTATAGTCTTGCAACGGCTGCAGGATCACAAGCTATACGCGAAACTCAGCAAGTGCAAATTCTGGATATCGCAAGTGCCTTTTCTCGGGCATATCATCTCAGCGGAGGGCATCGGTGTAGACCCGAGTAAGATCACACAAGTGCTGATTTGGAAGTCTCCGAGAACTGTTCATTTGGTACGGAGTTTCCTTGGACTCGCGGGATATTATCGGAGGTTCATTCCGAACTTCTCGAAGATTGCTAAGCCTATAACAGAGCTGCTGAAGAAGGCTACCAAATATGTTTGGAGTCCAGCATGTGAAGCAGCGTTCAAGGCATTAGTAAAGCACCTGACATCAGCACCGGTTTTGGCGCAGCCAGACACAACAAAACCGTTCGATGTGTACTGTGATGCACCCGGCATTGGGCTCGGATGTGTGCTGATGCAAGACCAAATGGTGGTCGCGTAAGGATCACGGCAGCTCAGAAACCATGAGCAGAATTATCCAACTCACGACTTGGAGCTCGCTGCCGTGGTACTTGCACTAAAAATGTGAAGGCACTACCTACTCGGTAACCTCGTACATTTATATACCAACTACAAAAGCCTCAAGTACATATTCACTCAGAAGGAGCTGAACATGAGGCAGCGAAGATGGTTAGAGTTGATAAAGGATTATGAAATAGAGATCCATTATCACCCCGGCAAGGAAAACATAGTGGCGGATGCGCTGAGCCACAAGTCACACGTCAACAATCTGACCATCACACCGTTGGAAGAGAGCGAACCACCATTGCATGTGATTCCACATGGCGCTCTCTACAACTTAGCTTTGATCACCACCATCCGTGAAGAGATAGTGGCAGCTCAGAAACATGACAAAGGGCATGTTGCATTTGCGGAGACGTATAGACAGTGGGAACTGAAATGTTCCCGGAAAGACGGAGACGGCGTCCTATGGTTCAAGCACCGGATCGTCGTACCCCATAACCTGGAGTTTCGGAAGAAAATCTTTGATGAGGCTGACTTGTCAAAGTTTTCTATTTACCCCGGCAGCAACAAAATGTATCAGGAACTCAGAAGCAAGTTTTGGTGGACACAGATGAAGTGGGAGATCGAAAAGTACGTATCCGAGTGTGATACATGTCGAAGGGTGAAAGCAGATCATATGCGGAAACCGGGACTGCAACAACCACTTGGCATTCCTGCCTGGAAATGGGAGGATGTGAGCATGGACTTCATCGTTGGTTTACCAACCACTTTTCAGAAGCATGATTCTGTGTGGGTGATCGTCGACCGGCTCAACAAAGTTGCCCATTTTATCCCGGTCAACACCAAATACAACGCCAAGAATTATGCTGAACTGTACATCTCACGGATCATATGCTTGTATGGCGTACCCCGTACCATCATACCAGATTGGCGCACTTTATTTGTGTCCCGTTTTTGGGAGCAGCTGCACACTGCATTGGGGACAAAGCTGATCCGTAGTTTAGCGTACCACCCGCAGATGAATGGGCAAACTGAGCGGGTAAATCAAAATTTGGAAGATATGCCACGACCTTGTGCCATCAACCATGGTAAGAATTGGGATGATCACTTACCGTTGGCCGAGTTCTCATAAAACAATGGGTACCAAGCCAGCATCAGGATGGCGCCTTACGAGGCGCTATACGGGAGAAAATGCCGCACACCACTGAATTGGTGTCAGTCTGGCGAAAGGGTTACCTTCGGGATTGATCTTGTCAATAACGTGGAGAAAAAAGTTCCGCTAATTCAAGCGAACCTAAAAGCCGCACAATCCCGACAGAAACAATATGCGGACCGAAGAAGATGCCCATTACAGTTCGAAGTTGGGGATCACGTATACCTACGTGTGTCTCCAATGAAGGGCGTGAACAGATTCGGGGTGAGAGGAAAGTTGGCACCCCGATTCATCGGTCCATTTCAGATTACAGAAAGATGTGGATCAGTAGCATACCGGATGAATTTACTAGAAGCACTTTCCGGTGTGCACGACGTCTTTCACATCTCCCAGCTGAGGAAGTGTATCAAGCTATCAACTACCATCCAGCTGGAGGATATAGAAGATCTGAAACCGGATCTCACGTATTGGGAGGAACCGGTTCAGATTATTGATGTAAAGGCCCGAGCCAAACGCAACCGTACATTGTGGTTCTACAAAGCTCTATGGAGTAATCACTCCGTGGACGAAGCGACATGGGAGAGTGAAGGATTTCTTCGCGCTAACTACCCCGACTTTTTCTCGTCGCATATACGGTAATTTTTCCACCGTCCTATCTCTCAATTTCACCTTATAATCTCGAGATGAGATTCTTTTAAGGGGGGAGGAATGTAAGGGCATATGAAAAACTCCTACACCTTGCTAGGAATGTCCATGCCAAATTTCACCCAAATTCAAAACCTTTTGAAGTATTTTTGAGTATAACTAGAAAGAGGGTGGTTTGAACTCAAATTCAAATTCAAACTTCTTCCATCCCATGAATTCAAAAGTGGGAGGCATATTATTACTCAGAACATTTTTTTGAGCTCACACACCAATTTTCACTCCATTTGGAGTTGATCTTGACATGAGCTAAGTTTAGCAAATTCAAACTTTATTGGAATTTCAAACTGTATATGTGCTGAAATTTAGTCAAACACTTCACAATTTGAATTCTACTAATTCCAAATGGGCATGTGGTAGATAATTCAAATCCTAGAGGGTATTAGGGGGATTACTGTTTGGAGCAGTAGAGGAAAGTTAATTTCAGATGTTAAAACTCGGGTGGGACCCACATGTCAGCTGCACAGTTCAAAGAACCGACTGAGGACACCGAGTACTGGGGTCTCGGGCTCTCGCCGCGGTCGCCACCGCGCCAGGACACCGAGGCCAGCAGCTTCTTGCCGCCCACGCCGCTGAACCGCCTCCCTGGGCCCTTATCTAGGCGCCCGAGCTGTCCCCGGTGTTTCTCACCGCAGTTCCAACGCGCTCTCACCCAGTAAACTGAAACACCTCGCCGTCAGCTGAGCTCTTGGTCCCTCGTCGCCGGTCGATCCTGTAGTTTTCTTGGTGATCTGAGACCATCACCGGGTGCGCCGAGTCTTCCTTGACGCCCTAGCACCAGTTCCAGACCCTGATCAACCCTTCCCGAGCTCAACCGCGACGTTCTTTCGTTCCCCGGTTCAGCTTGAGCCGCCGTCACGGGGACCACCCGTCCGGCAACCACAGCCCGCCGTTCTCCGAGCTGTGAATAGAAAAAAGGTTCGCCTTCAGTCCCTCTTTCATTACCGCAAGTCCCGGCAGCGTGACATAAACTACTCGCACCAGAATTTCACGATTTTTGCGACGGTATATAAAAAGGATGCCCGGACCGATCCGCAAAATTTGTAGTACACACCGCACCACTTATCCTCTCATGGGGGGAAACACTTCTAGGTGTCCGTACGAGTCCATAGGAGCAGAAACCACGAGGAACCATTGGGGGAAACCTATGTTCTTCGAGTTTTAGGAGAATTTCTGATTTTCGGCCTAGGTCGCACGGTGACAGCCCAGTACAGCCATTTCCGAGCTCCGTGGAACTCATGTCGATCTTTCCTAGGGTCCACTGATGCTCGACGACCTTTTGCTCGATCCTTTGGGATGCTAGGAGGCCCGGCCGACACGGCCGAAGTTCTTCCGAAGCCGCCACTCATCGCCGCCTATGTGCCGGTGATTTTCATGACGAGCTGAGCCCAGCATCGTGTTCCCCGGATGGATCTAGGCAGAGGCGGCCAAAATCATAGAGTTTGGTGCACGGAAGAGGCCACCGGCGAGGGGTCACGGCGGCCGAGCGCGGGAGGCCGGAGGTAGACGAAGCCCCCAGTCCCACGCGTCAGCGGTAGATATTTTAAAAACCGGGATTCGCTGTGGCACCATGAAAATCCCTAGAACACCCTAAGTGCTCCAATTAAGGTCAACTACATAATTATTTGTGGAGAGCTCAAATGAGCTTTGCTTCAAATAAGACTTGGTCATGTCTCTGTTTAGGTTGTATCCAAACCACAGTAAACATTTCAGAGTCTTTGGGTCGGCCTAGTAAGACTTATAGTCTTCACAATTTTTAACTTCAATTCAAATGCATCTAAATTGACACATTTTATATTTATAATATGTAGTCACTAAGGTTGAGGAGGAACCCAAAGTCTTAGACTTCGTCACTCCAGAAGAGCAGCTAGCCTACGACCAAGAGCAGCAAGGCAAGCTCCGGTTTGCATTAACCCTTTTTATAAATTTTATTGTTTTGAGAACTTACTTTGACCATCCACTTGTTTCTTGCACTAGAGTCTTGTTTGAAACCCAAATGCATAGCCAAGAAAACCATGGGTTGGGATTAGGATTGAAAACCCCATTTAGCTACCGCAATGCTAAGATAGTGTAGGATTCGGTACAAGCCGAGTAGTTGGAACTATTCGCGAGGATAGGCTAGAGGCACTCGACTCGGGTAAAGATATCAAATGAAACACATGGCAAGAAAAATGAGACCGAGCGGAGAGTAAGGGCAGCAGGACTTTGGGACCTCGGTGCCATAGCTCCGCTTGTGTCGATTGAGGACCGAGCCATGTGCGGGCCTGTTGAACAAGCTAGAACAGTACCGAAGACCTACCGGCTATATGGGAACCGGGAAACCGATGTAACTCGGGTAGCTGGGTATTGAGGCATTGCTTGTCGTTCAGAGGGTAGGTTGGGAGCCCGAGGTGTAAATCGGCTGGTGGCACTGCAGATGCCCACGCAGAGACCTCTTGCTCGGGACGATAGGACCGGTTCAATATTTGGCTGACGGGTGAAAGGTGGTTGCGTATGACGTCTGTGATGGTTGCTGTAGGCAACATCGAGTACGGGCGTACGTGACGGGTTGTTCGGGTAACCCTGCAGGTGTAAATCGATTATAATCACCGTCCCTCATGGTCAGTGAGTACCACTTGTTCACTCTACCGTGACGTAGAAAGAACAGGCTAGATACATGATAAAAGCTTGCTGATTTGAAAGACATACTTTGCTTGTTAATGTCCTGTTGTAGTTTTAGAGCTAATTAAAGTTCTTTTCAACTTTGGACAAAGTACATGAGAGAGATGTGTTTCTTGTCTGATTGCGGCTCTCTCATGTGCCTTAGCGTAAGGTTCTCCACAACCTGCTGCTAAAACTTGAAAGTAAGGTTCCACTAATTAGGCGAGTCCTTTGCAAATTATTTTACCGCATGTAACCTATCAACCTACATGTAGAAGTTTCATCTATAGGAGAGACGGGTCAGTCTTGCTGAGCCATTGTGCTCCCTGCTTGTCTTTGAAGCTTTTGCAGGGTTTTATGAGGAAGGGACTCCTGAGGAGGAGACGGAACCCCAGGAGGGGAACCACGTCGAGTGGGAGTCGTGCACGCCACCGTGTTAGTGTGTGTGCATGCTAGCGGGGACACGTTCACGGACTGAACGTGAACTCGATGCGTAGTCTACGCCCGTGAGTGTAGACTGAAAATATTTTGTTGTAAAAATGTTCATACACTGGTTTATGTAATAAAACTTTGCTTCCGCTTTGTACCTTTGATGTGTGTTATCTGGTGCTGTGCAACGCAGCACCCCTCAGCGTGATCCTGGCTTGACAAGACCGTGGGGTCGTGTCACTGGGCACACATACGCATCAGTCTCGGTTCCGAGAGGTTCTCTCTCAGAACAGGGGCGCCACAGATTGGTATCAGAGGCACGGTTGATCATAGGTCACACGCCTAGATATGTCACAAATTGGTATTAGAAGCCACGGTTGACTGTAGGTCACAAGCCTAGATTGATCACAGATTGGTAGTAGAACCACGGTTGACCATAGGACACAAGCCTAGTCGCAGATTGGTATTAGGAGCCACGCTGACCATAGGATGCAAGCCTAGGTAGAATGCATAAATTGGCATTAGAACCCCATTGACCATAAGAACAAAGTCACAGATTGGTAGTCACAGAAGTCACAGATTGGTATGACCCCAAAACCCCATAGGACCCCCATTGAATAAGCATGGATAGGAGTTGTGTTGAAAATTTTGTGATGATTGTTTGTACTTATGTGCTTAGTGTGAGTTGTGGGACGTCTCAAGCGTTATCCATATCCACACATAGTAGAGAGGTGTGAGATGCTTCGGCATGTGTTCACATCACTCATGTAGGTTGATATATATCTCCTACCCTCGATGCATATAGTTGGGAGAGTCAATCTAACTTCTAACCTCTATTCTATCCGACTCTCACTCACAGATGGTGAGAGGAAACGCCAGCCGTCAAGGGAGGAACGTCCGTGCCAACCAAGAGAATGACCACGTCGAAGTTCCTGAGAATGACAACCCCGGAGCTGGTGCAAACAACCTGCAACGGTTGATGGCTATGCAGAATCAACTCATGCAAACCTTGATCCAAACTTTGGGTCAGCTGCAAGCCAACAACAACAACAACCCTGTTCCTGCACCACCACCACCACCACCATAACCGCCGGCTCACAACCGACTGGGAGAGTTCATGAGGACTCGACCACCCACTTTTGCTCAAGCTAATGATCCCATGGAGGCCGTGATTGGTTGAAGTCCATAGAGAAGAAGCTTGCCATAGTTCAGTGCAATGACCGAGAGAAAGTTCTCTTTGCATCGCACCAACTCATAGGAGCAGCCGCTGACTGGTGGGACGTTCTTTGCAACACTCATGACAACCTAGAGGCTATCACTTGGGTTGAATTCAAGGAGAGTTTCCGCTCTCATTACATCCCTGCTGGTGTCATGATGCTAAAAAGGCAGGAGTTCGAAAGTCGTCGCCAAGGAAAGAAGAGCGTGAATGAATACCTCATCAAGTTCACGCAGCTTTCAAGGTATGCCCCCGAGGATGTCAACTCGGACCAACGGAAGCAGTACTTGTTCATGAGAGGGTTGAACAATGAGATCCAAGTTCAGCTCCTCAACAATGACTATGCTAACTTCCCGAAGCTGGTTGACAAAGCTATAGTGGTTGAGAGCAAAATCCGAGAGATCGAGCAAGATAGCAAAAGAAAGATGCCGTACCAGCCACAAGGGGGCAACGTACGCCCTCGGTACATGCCCCCAGCTGCACCACAGTATGGCTTGACCCCTTCTACTTTTCGCCCTAATCAGCCACCACAGCAACGTCCTGCCATGCAAGCACCTCGTGTGCCTTTGCCTCATGCGCCCCGACCTAACATGGGCGCTCCTGTTCAAAACCCCCGCCCCAACGTACCTGCTGTCGTGGGCAACAAGGCATGCTTTGCATGCGGAGAGACGGGACACTTTGTGAGCCAGTGCCCGAAAAGAGGTTCTGGGCAACCAAGCAATGTGCCCAAGAAGAACCCACGGCCAAACGGAGGAGCCAATCAAGGAAACCGTGAACAGCAGAACTATGCTCGCGGCAATGTGAACCATGTCTCTGCCGAGGAAGCGCAACAGGCTTAGGACGTCGTGATTGGTATGTTCCTTGCCAACTCCAACCCAGCCACCATTCTATTTGATTCCGGAGCATCGCATTCATTCATATAATCCAAGTATGTTGCCAAGTATAATCTACCCATATGACACTTGAAATATACTATGTTGGTTAATTCTCCCGGTGGAGAGATGAGAACTAATATAGTATGCCCGAAAGTAAATCTTAAAATAAGGGGGTAGACTTCCTTGCCAACCTCATTGTCTTGGATTCCCAAGGGCTTGACATAATACTCGGAATGGATTGGTTAAGCAAGCACAACGGAGTGATCCAATGTGCTAAGAGGAGCGTGCAGTTGACAAACGAGCACGGAACTCACATCGAGTTCGTGTCCGCCCAACAAGCAACCGAGAAGGCAACGTTGAACCACGTCAAAGGAGCAACCTTGGAAAGTATCCTGGTGGTTCAAGAATTCTCGGACGTGTTCTCGGAAGAACTCCATGGTACGCCACCTGATCGGGACATTGAGTTTTCCATTGACTTGGTACCTGGAACTGCACCTATAGCAAAGAGACCTTATAGGATGCCCGTCAACGAACTAGTGGAGCTCAAGAAGAAAATTCAGGAGCAGCTAGAGAAGGGGTTTATACGCCCAAGCTCATCACCATGGGGAGCCCCTGTGCTCTTCGTGGACAAGAAGGATGGGACCCAAAGGATGTGTGTGGATTATAGGTCTCTCAATGAGGTGACGATCAAGAATAAATACCCTCTGCCCCATATAGAAGACTTGTTCGACCAAATGAAGGGAGCCCGAGTTTCTCAAAGATTGATCTTCGGCCGGTATACTTCCAGCTGAAGATTAAACCCTCCAACATACCCAAGACTTCCTTTCTAACATGGTATGGTTCTTATGAATATACCGTTATGTCTTTTGGGTTAACGAATGCACCCGCATATTTCGTGTACCTCATGAACAAGGTCTTCATGGAGCACTTTGACAAGTTCGTCATGGTTTTCATTGACGACATCATGGTGTATTCGGAAAGTGGGGAGGAACATGAAGAACATTTGATATTGACCTTGCGGAAGCTGCGAGAGCATCAGCTGTATGCCAAGCTCAGCAAATGTCAATTTTGGCTAAAGGAGATATCGTTCCTAGGCCACATCATCTCCGAGAAAGGAGTATAGGTTGATCCCGGAAAAGTGGGAGATGTTCTGAAGTGGAACCAACCGCAAAACGTGAGGGATATTCAGAGTTTTCTTAGGATGGCTGGATACTACCGATGTTTCATCAAGGACTTCGAAAGATAGCAAAGCCTATGACGGAGTTGCTAACTAAGGGGAGATCCTTCCAATGGACACCAGCGTGCCAAGAAAGCTTTGAGGAACTCAATAAAAGGCTAACCACAGCGCTGGTTTTGGTATTGCCGGACGTAAGCAAGAGCTTTGACATATATTGTGACGCATCCAGACAAGGGCTTGGACGTGTGCTCATGCAAGAAGGACAAGTGGTAGCCTATGCGTCGAGGCAGCTCAAGAAGCACAAGCTGAATTACCCCACGCATGACTTGGAACTTGCATCCGTGGTGCATGCATTAAAGATTTGGAGACATTATATCCTTGGCCACTGATGTGAGATCTACACGGATCATAAAAGCCTCAAGTACATATTCATGCAAACGGATTTGAATTTGAGGCAACGTCGATGGTTGGAGCTTATCAAGGATTATGATGTTGGAATCAACTATCACCCTGGAAAGGCCAATGTAGTAGCTGATGCATTGAGCCGGAAGGGAGCATGTCACCATCTCACGGTTCGGGAGCTACCACCCTAGCTATGCAAGGAGTTCAAACGGTTACATCTCGGGTTCTTGAACAAGGTGGAAGTGATGGAACTCCATTCTTCGCTGGAACAAGAGATCAGAGATGGCCAAGCAACGGATGAGGAGATCAAGGAGATCAAGGAAAGAATCTGACAAGGCATAGAAAAGGACTTCAAGGAAGACGAGAAGGGTACGCTTTGGCTAGGAAAAAGGATTTGTGTGCCTAACGTGAAGCACATCCACGACACGATAATAAAAGAAGCATATGATTCACCTTATTCCATACATCCCAGCAGTACAAAGATGTACAAGGACCTAAAAACTTGTTACTGGTGGGATGGTATGAAAAGGGACATAAGCTGAGTATGTTGCCCTATGCGACACATGCCAATGGGTGAAGGCCGAACATCAAAGACCCGCTGGACTGTTGCAACTATTAAAGGTACCCGAGTGAAAATGGGAAGACATCAGTATGGATTTCATCGTCGAATTTCCACGTACTCGTTCGGGTTACGACTCCATCTGTGTTATCATGGACTGATTGACGAAAAAAGCCCATTTTCTTCCTGTTAAGACCACGTACAACGTGGCAGATCTAGCCGAGCTGTACATGGAGCAAATCGTGTGCCGTCATGGAGTTCCGAAGAGGATAGTTTCAGACCAAGGTACCCAGTTTACCTCTAGGTTCTGGAGGAAGCTGCATGAAGCTATGGGTACACGACTAGATTTTATTCCGCCTACCACCCGCAGACTGATGGAAAAACAGAAAGGACGAACCAAATTTTGGAGGACATGTTGAGAGCCTGTGCCTTGAAACATGGGCATAGTTGGGATAGGAGCTTGCAGTACGCTGAATTCTCCTATAACAACAGCTACCGGGCCAGTTTGAAGATGTCACCTTTTCAGGCATTGTATGGTACACGGTGTAGAACGCCATTGTTTTAGAACAAGACAGGAGAGAACCAAGTGTTTGGACCCGAAGTGCTACAAGAAGCTGAGAAGCAAGTCCAAACAATACGGGAGAACTTCAAGGCTGCTCAGTCACGACAAAAAGGCTATGCAGACAATAGGCGAAGGAAGTAGGAGACTTCGTATACATTAAGGTGTCGCCTATCCGTGGCCAACGACATTTCAATGTCAAAGGCAAGCTAGCACCTCGCTACGTTGGACCTTTCAAGATTTTGGGCAAGCAAGGAGAAGGAGCCTATAGACTAGAGCTCCCAATGCACCTCTCCGACGTGCATGACGTGTTTCACATATCCCAGCCCAAGAAGTGCTTGAGAGTTCCGGAAGAGCAAGTACCGATGGATGAACTTGAACTTCAAGAGGATCTGACCTATGTAGAGCACCCAGTACGAATTTTGGACGTGAAGGAGAGGGTCACTGAGACGTCTCAGCTCTGTACCAACTGTGACAGGCTTGATACCAACTGAGACAGGGCTCAGCTCATGATACCACTTGTCACAGCTCTGATACTTCGCTGAGACGGCCCAACGCCGCCCGTTTAGTCACGGGGATGGGGAACTCGCCCGGGAATCACATTGGGTGGCGCCGTGTTGTGCGGCACCCAACAGCACACATACAAGGAACAATGTATTACATAAAACGATAGCGGAAGCTTACAAGTTTTTATTTGTAATTAATTTACATAAAATAGCTACAGAGGAAGTCTATAACAACTCACGTCGAATAACTAAGAGCACTCGAGATGAAGTCCAGTCCGCGGACTCCTCTCGCTAGCAACACGAAGACAACAGCAGCGGCTGGGTTCTCCATGTGTTACATGACTCGGAAGTCTCCGAGTCTCACCGGAAAACCTTCATCTTAGCATCGATATTAACCTGAAAAACAACTTATATAGCAAGCGTGAGCACATAGGCTCAGCAAGACTGATCCGTCTCTCCTAAACAAGAAACTCTACATGCACGACGGTTGCAATTTGGTTAGCTAGATTTGCATAAAGGGCTCGCCTAAAGTTGATCCTTAACTTTCAAATTTTTAAGCCTCATTGTGCAACCCTTGAGCCGAAAAACATCACAACTCCACAATCAAACAAGAAATGCTTTGTTGCGATGCTCCTTGCACAAAGTGAAAGTAAAGTTTAATGAGCCTATCTCTAAACCAATCATGGTTGCAATACAAGTTACATCACAGTCTATCAAGTTCAAAAGACAACCAGTTCCAGTTGTTACTACGTCAAGACGCAGTGGGCAAGTATGCTCATATAACCGCGAGCGACGGTGATTCGAATCAGTACACGCCCGGACTACACGACACATACACCCGTACTGTGAGTTGCCGGCAGCAACCTCGACTGACATTGTACGCGGCCACCTTTCCCAAGATCTTCGACATTGGATGCAGTCCAACTGCCCCGAGTACGCAAACTCCCTCAAGTTACATACCCGCAGTGGTATGTTCTTAAGCGAGTCACCTCCTGCTACCTTGACGCCGAAAGCCTAAGGCAGTTGGAAAAGTTCCACTATGGATCTCCCAAGGTACATCGGTTTTCTGGGTCCCATATAGCCAGTATGTGCCCGGTACACAACTCAAACTTGTCCAACAGGGCCAAGCACAGACGGGCCTTAACCGACACATGCAGGGCTATGCACGCACGGCCCGCAGCCTGCTGCATCTAAACCTCCCTGCCCGGTCTCCATTTCTTATGTGTGAACTTTTCTCACCTTTTCTATTTTTGACCCGCTCCGAGTAAACCAGCCCTAAACTCGCGAGTAGCTTCCAACTACTCGACTTCTACCGGACCTTTCCTATTAACATTTAGCGTAGCCAAATCCACTCGATGAGGTGCTATTCTACCCTTTCTCTCTTAGGTATTTTGGTCATGCAACTGGGGTTTTCAACATCAACTAGACTTAATACAATCAACGATGCAAAGCTATGATCTCTAAAAATGAAAATGCTTTGTAAAACTGGTCAAATGCAAACCGGGGCTTGCCTGTTTTGCAGGTGACTAAGATTACAATCAGTTAGTGACGATCACTTGGAGCTTGATCACTTGCTTTCCTTCCTCCTTGATCTTCACTTTCAGTCCTTCTCACGTTCTTCACGTAGATGCTACACGATATGATCATGCATATGTATTTAATTAAAAAGCTTTTGCTAATAAGATCTAATGACAGTTTTAAAACTGGAACCCTGTTTAAGAATTTAAAATGACACTGGTGCTAGTGGTGTGGGTTGGGTTTAAACACTATGATCAAATGTTGAGTGCTTCTCCAACTTAAGTGTTGATCCCCTTAAGAGGTTACACATAACAGTGGTAATCCAGAGCTCCAATCGAGCTGAAAATTTTCATGTGAGTTCCTTATCACAAGAAAGTTATCTGGACCAAAAAGTAGCACTTTTCATTGAGTGGTTTATTCAGAACAATTTTCTAAGCAATTATGCAAAGAAGAATTAATTCTGAGGTAACTCCTATGTTTATGTCAAACTCAGTGAACCAAAATTTCAATTATAGTTCATATAGCTTGCATGAATTTTTCTAGAATTTTTGGAGCTAAGAATTGTCCATAACTGAATTTACAAGTTTTAGAAATTCTCTGAAATGTTTCTGTATTCAATTGAACACAGCAACTTACAATCTGAATTACCCTCATCAAATCAACTCCAAATGAGCTGAAACTTTTACAGGAGTGTAATATCACCCTAAAGAATATTATGCCAAAATTTGAAGATTTTTGGATAAACCAAACTCCCTCTAAAATTCTTTTGCTGAAAAGCTTTAAAGAATTTTCCAGAATTAAATAAAGACTTTCATACAAATTGGGTTGCATATTTGGATAGGGTTGTCAATCTGAATCTAACCCAATTTGATTCACTAAATTTGGATGTTCCTAGCAAAAGTTATGCTTTTCTAAAGTTTGGGGAAAATCTGGGGTTTGAATAAATCCTGGAAAAATTTAAAAACTGACTGTGGGACCAGGGGACACGTGTCTATTGCCGGGAGGGCGCCACACAGGGTCAAAGGAATGTTTCCCGCATGGTCACAGCTGATCCGGCATTACAGAGGATCCGGCCCTTCTCTCGACTCACTGACACGCGGGCCCGGCGGTCTTCTTCAACCTGCAGCCGCCTGCGCGCCTGCGCCGCCGGGGCTCGCCGGAGCACTTCGGTTTTCGACTCCCGGATCTTCTCTCAAGCTGCTACCCACCGCCAGTTCCTAACTCCACTCGGGGAACACACTGGTGCGGTCCTCCTGAGCCGGCAGAGCCTCCAACCCAACGCCCGACGGCGCGGTGGCTCGGAAGAAGTTCGGCGGCGTTACCTGACGGGGCCCAGCGTTCCCGACTCACGGGACGGGGCACCTCGCCCGGGAATCGCATTGGGTGGTGCCGTGTTATGCGGCACCCAACAGCACACATATAAGGAACACTGTATTACATAAATCAAAAGAGGAAGCTTACAATATCCTTTGCAAATAATTTACATAAAATAGCAACAGCGGAAGTCTATAAACAGCACGGCGAATAACTACAAAGCATCCGAGAAGAGGTCCAGCCTGCGGACTCCTCTCGCTAGCAACACGAAGAAATGGCAGCGGCTAGGTTCTCCATGTGTAACAGGACTCGGAAGTCTCCGAGTCTCACCGGACAACCTTCTTTATAGCATCGGGTTAACCTGCAAAACCACTCACATAGCAAGAGTGAGCACAAAGGCTCAGCAAGACTTAACCGTCTCTCGTAAGACATGCAACTCTACATGAAAGTAACTTAAGACATAAACATATAAGTTGTGAAACAACTCACCTACGAGTTCATTCTTAACATTCAGATTCTATCCATAATAGTAGTGACCTTGCGCCCAGCAACATTGGAACTCCACAATCAAACAAGAAACGCTTCATTCCAATGTAACTGTCCCCTGGTGGAAAAGAACTTTAGTTTGCTCCATCTCTACTTCAAACAGGGTTCTCATGCAATTTATAATCACTACAGGAAAAACAATCATAGACGACGGCCAAATTTATTGACGACGGAGCCGTCGTCTTTAATGTTATTGACGACGGCTATATATAGCCGTCGTCAATAACTTAGTTATTGATGACGGCTAGATGAGAACCGTCATCAATAAATTATTGACGACAGTGGCCATCGTCTTTAACTAAATTCGGGCCCACCCGAGGAGTTATTGACGACGGTAACCTAGTACCGTCGTCAACAAGTCCTTACTGACGACAGTTTCCTAGCACCGTCGTTAATAACGGGGTATATAACCCGTGCGCGAGCCGGGAGGCGGCCAGTGCCGCTTCCTGACTCGCACCAGTCGCCGCCGCCATCCCGGTCGCCGCCGCCCGTCCCCGCCACCACCGCCGCCTGTCGCCGCCGTCCCTGTCGCCGCCGCCCGTCCCCGCCACCGCCGCCGCCCATCTCCGGCCGAGGTAAGTCCCCTCCCCCTCCCCTCCGGCCTCTCCCCAGCTTTTGTCGGGGCAGCGCCGCCGGCCACCGGCCGGCCCGGCCCCGGTACCTCCCCCTCCGGCCGTTAGGTCACCTATTTTGAGTTATGGAGACACAAGCAAGGCCAAAACATGTGTGCTGGCGGATGTGAAGACATCTCGGTTGCAGAGGCAACTTGGTGGTGCTAGCGACATCAAGGCGCTAGTGGGTGGAGGCGCAAGGTTGACGTGGTGTTGGCATTGTGCAAGGTGATCATTATGGGTGAGTCGCAGACCGCTGACATAGTGGTGCCGCGATGAGTACGGTGCTCGGCGGCTCTAAAGGTTGGCGATGGTGTCGGAGACCTCGGTACAATAGTCATATGGAGTGGAAAAGTTTTGCCACGGTTGTAAACCTTGCCTTGACGGAGAGTCGAGCTGACAGAAGTAGCGAAAATAGGCATCACGAGTCCTGTGGAGGTGTTGCTGATGACCCCCTTGGATCCTATGGGTGAAAACCTCACATGCGACCATGACATATCTATGTCGTATCCCACCTTAGAGGCATTTGGGGGTTGGGCAATGCAAGAAAGTTGGGTTGTAGCAAGTCCTCCTCTTTAGGTGTCCACTAGGTTAGTGGTGTTTGTGTTCCCAGTTAGAGGATGTGATGTTGTCCTCCCTGTTGTACGGTTTTTGGTCCTAGTTTTCCTTATAAACCAGGTCGATCTTTCTTCTTATATGATATCGTGGGAGCGAGCTTTCAAAAAAAATTATGTCACACAAGTGGATGGTCTTGATTACGCATCAGGTATAGGAGTTGTTTGAAACCTTATTGCATGTTTTACCTTTCCATGTTACCCTTGATTCCTATGTAGTTGTAGAACATTAGTCATGCTTCCCTTAAAATTGATGATTGTTGAAGTGTTCGCTACGACACTTCCCCCGGTTTGCTTGGAAGCAGCCCCCAGAGGTTCTTTTTTTGGAGGGGCTAGTAGATCTCGAAGGTTGGAGCATGATGGCGAGGAAGGACACGAGGATTTACGTGGTTCAGGCCGCCGGAGCGTAATACCCTACGTCCACGGAGCGTAATACCCTAGCGTTTAAACACGTTTAAACAGGCCGTTTAGGCCGTTTAGGATAACACTAGTGAGGAGAAAATTAGGGTAGGGTATATTTATATACACCAGTGAAAAAGAGGACCGTCGGATCTCATCCGACGGTCCACAATAGTTGGGCCGTGAGGCCCACCCGCCCACCCTGCCTTCGCCCACCCTGCCTCCTCCGCCTCCTCCCGCCTCCTCCGCCGCCTAGCTGGCCGCCCGCCTCCTCTGCTGCAGGCGCCGCCGCCACACCCGCCTCCCCTCCTCGCCTGACGCTCGCCTAGGCGATCGCCTAGGCGTCCTAGCGACCGGCTTGTAACCACAGCACCAGGACCTCCAACCTATGCCAAACATAGTGAAAGGAAATTGTAGATGACCCAAGCATCATAGCTGAAACATGACGAGATAGGAAAGTTCAAAATGAGCTGGTAGTACAACTATTAGTTCAAGGACTTCTGCAACTCTAGTAAGAAAAGCTACCATCGTATGGACAACCTCGCAAAAACATGATGAAGAGAAAGAAAGAATTCTGTCTGGCCGCCATCGCCTGGCCGAGCGTCGCCAATGCCGGCGCCGCCTCCGCCCGCCGCCATCGCTGCAAGGCGCTGCTGGCCCCTCGCGATACCACCGTCGATGCCTCAAGCTGGCGATTCCTCGCGTCGCCACATCCCGCCCTGCCGCCGCGCACCACCATCCCGTGCCCCGCCCCACTGAGCACCGCCATCCCGCGCCCTGCCCCGCCGCCGCCGTCCCGCCCCAAGCCCCGCCCGGCCGCCCCTGCTCGCGCCGAGCCCCGGCCGTGCCTCAGCCGCCCCGAGCCCCGACCTTAGTTGATTAATTGTTTAATTAGTATTGTTATTGATTATTGTTTAAATAATACTTTGATTGATTGCGTGATTAGTTGCTATATGTAAATAAATGGGTTTCAGCCCGGTCCGGCCTGACACGACCCATTTAGGGTCTTTCACGGCCCATTTATTGGTAATGTATTAGTCGAGACAGGCACCGAGGACGGCAAGCTCCCACGCGTGGACGGTGGGCCCCGACGGTGCGGTTTCATCTTTGACCCACTTACGACGGGGCATAACGTACGATGGCTAACCCTAAAGGCGTCGTAAGATAATGGCAGGCCCCAACGGGGCATAGCTTAGGACGGCTAACCCACTTCTTTGTCTCTCGTTCTTTCCTTCTCTCTCGTTCTTTCCTTTCTCTCTTTTAAATGACTCAAAAACAAAAGATTGACGTAAACCTATACAACATGCGTCACCCATTTCGAACGGGCCCGTCTCACATGTGTTACGCATGTGAGGCATGTACGTTCGGAATTGTCCCTTTTGGACAGCCTGGGAGTGACCGAGGGGGCATGGCATGTGATGAAATGCGGGTTTAGGTCTAGACGAGATTTCGACGGCATAACCCTGTTGTTCTCTGCTGCACCATTTTCGGGCGTGCAGTGGAGAACAGCGGGGTTATGCTGCCGAAATTTAGTTTGGATCCATACCACGCGTCTCGTCATGAGCACGCTCCGCTCGATCACTCTTGGGTGGGTTTAGGACCTATCCTTTCCAATAGATGTAGGGCCGTGACATAAATAAATTATAAAGTAACTATAATTTCCTTGACATTAAACTGCAGATTCAAACATGGGTGAGGATCGTAGTTGGATGTATACCGGTTGGAAGAACAGTTCTGGTGGTCACTCGGATGAGTGGTTCGCAAAGACAGATGCTTTTGTAGATCGAGCTTTTTCATTGTCAAAGATCGATAAGGTGCGGTGCCCATGTATGAAATGTCAAGGTGCAAAGTGTTGGGACAAAGTGAATTTGGCGTTTCACTTATGTCGATACGGTTTCATGCAAGATTATGAGGTGTGGACCTTTCACGGTGAGACATCTTCTCAACCCTTACAAGTTTCAGAACTAGATGACAACACGGGGTCGATAGGATGGACGAGATGCTTGATGCCATAAATCCTGAATTGATGGAGGATCCTCCTACAACGGAGGTTGAAGCGTTTTTCATGCTTCTCAAAGCTTCAGAAGAGCCGTTGCATGAACACACCGAAGTGACGCTCCTTACATTCATGACTAGATTTATGGCCATTAAGTCTAAGTATTTCTTCTCCAATAACTGCTACAACAATCTCATCAAATTGATCAGCGATATCCTTCCACAACCACATAAAGTGCCTAAAGATATGTATCAGTCTAAGAAGTTGATTTCTGGTCTAGGTATGAAATATGAGAAGATTGATATGTGTCTAGACAATTGCATGCTTTTTTGGAGAGCATGCCAACGAGAACAAGTGCTTAAAATGTGGTAAAGCGAGATTTGTCGAAGTTGTTAATGACGACGGTTCAAAAGTAATGACTCAAGTCGCACAGAAGCAGCTTCGCTACTTGCCTGTCACACCTAGGTTCAAGCATTTGTTTCTATCTAAAAAACAGCTAGACACATGAGGTGACATAAAGAAGGTGTACGTGAGAACAACAGCATGATGGTGCACCCGTCGGACGGTGAGGCATGGAAGGCGCTTGACCGCTTCGATCCAGATTTTGCCAATGACGCGAGAAATATTCGCTTTGGGTTGGTGACAGATGGCTTCTCACTGTTTAGTACAAACGCCACACCATACTCTTGTTGGCCCGTGTTTGGTATTCCGTACAACTTACCACCATCGCTTTGTATGAAGTATGAGTTCATGTTCCTATGCCTTATTGTACCTGGACCGGATCATCCTGGTTCACGACTGAACGTGATGATGCATCCATTGATTGAAGAGTTAAAAATGTTATGGACAGGAATCGAAACGTACGACTGTTATAGAAAACAAAAATTCAACCTTCGAGCTGCGTACTTGTGGTCTGTTCATGATTTTCCAGCTTACAACATGTTTTCTTGCTGGAGCACTCATGGTCGATTGACATGTCCAATATGTGCTTCGGACACGGATTGTTTTCGTCTAAGTCATGGTGGTAAGATATGCTACTTTGATTGTCATAGACGTTGGTTACCGCCAAATCACGGGTTTAGGCAACAGAGAAATGCCTTCAGGAAGGGTACCATTGTAAAAAAGGGACCACCAGAACGTCTGAACGGGTCGGAAATTGTTAAACAGCTCAATAATCTAGTGCCAGATGAAGGTCGTCCTGGATATTTTGTTGGTTACGGAGAGTATCACAATTGGACTCATATATGTGCACTATGGGAGTTACCGTATATGAAGTCTTTAGTTCTAATGCATAACATTGATGTCATGCACCAGGAACGTAACATGGGCGAATGCATCATAAGCACGTGCTTGGTTATGACGGGCAAAACAAAAGACAATATAAAAGCTCGAAAGGATTTGGCAGAGGTTTGTAACCAACCAAGTCTTGAGCTCTCCGAAGCTGGTGGCAAACCACGAGCTTCTTTCTACCTTTGACCAAACGAAAAAAAAAAAGTCTTCAAGTCGTTGAAACAGTTGAAGTTCCCAGACGGTTATGCTGCTAGCCTGAGAAGAGCCGTTAATGTTAAGACTGGAAATCTTACTGGTTTGAAGAGCCATGATTATCACATAATCATGGAAAGACTTCTGCCGGTTAAGTTTCGAGGCTATCTTGACGATGAGGTGTGGAAGGTGTTAGCCGAGCTTAGCTATTTTTATAGACAGCTTTGTGCTAAAGAAATCAAAAGGGAGATGATGGAGAAGTTGGAAAAGGAGATACCCGTGCTTTTATGTAAGATGAAAAAAGTATTTTCTCCAGGGTTCTTCAATCCAATGCAACACCTTCTAATCCATCTTCCATATGAAGCTAAAGTAGGTGACCCTGTTCAATATAGGTGGATGTACCACATTGAAAGAGCACTCAGATGTCTAAAACCGATGGTTCGTAATAGGGCAAGGGTTGAAGGATGCATCGCCGAAGCATTTACACTTCAGGAGATAGGATACTATTCAAGTGTCTACTTTGCAGAAGAACACAATGTTAATGCATCGGTGTTACGATACAATATGGCTGAAGCAACCTCTTGTAGCGAACTCTCACTTTTTCAAACGAGAGGCACCACTGTTGGTAGTGGCACGAGCTATGATGCTTCAGCAGATGAAAGGGCAGCTGCTTTGTTATACATGTACGCTAACATAGATGGGATGGACAATTTTTTTCAGTAAGTGGTTGTTCAACATCTATACTAATTTGCGTGGTGTGTTACACACCTACACTAATAATTCTGTTTTGTCCTTATTTAGTGAGTTCGATCGACAAAATTGGAAGTCTAAGCAGCAACCTACTAGCAAGCAAATACAAACAATGCGACACTATGGAGTAAATGGAAGACCTAACTTCCAAACCTGGTTTCGAAATCATGTAACGTTTTCCTTGTCTTGTTCCTCTTAGTAATTATGTTCATAGCATAAAATAGTCTTCTTACTTCATATGTTGGACAGTGCAAGACACAAGCCGGTGTTCATGAAGATTTGCGAAAACTGTCCAACGGATCCATTAAAGTTAAACTCTTTGGTCGATGTGATGTCAATGGGTTCCGATTTCGTTCAACTCAATTTGAAGCTCAACGTCCTCTAAGGGCAACATCAAACACCGGAGTTGTGATGAGGGCCGCCGATGCCGAAGGACTTGAAACTAATTTCTATGGGATCATAAACAAAATCCTAGAATTTAGTTTTGCCGGGAGTAAAGACCTTAAAGTAGTCTTCTTTGACTGCGATTGGTTTGATAATAACAATGGAACTCGACAAAACCAATTTGGCATGGTAGAAGTCAAACACAAGGACCGACTACGAGGCTACAACACCTTTGTCCTTGCACACCAAGTCGAACAAGTGTACTATCTACAATATCCATGCGAAAAACTTAGTGCATGGTGGGTTGTACAAAAGGTGAATCCTCGTGAGCGGTTATATACACCGGACAATACTGGTTACATTGATGAGGCAGATGTTGTTTACCAAGAAGAAGAGTTGCCGGATTCTTTTGTCATTGAGCCTGGTCTACGACTCGATGAATTAGTTGGAGATGCACAAGATGTACAGACTCATAATGTGAGAAAACAAAAACGGCGAACAACCATGACAAAAGATCGATGGTCCGGTTTACGAAGTAGAGTACATGATCGTGATACTGATGAATTTTGAAATTGAGTACAAGTAACGTTTCCTTCATCTCTTCTTTCGTCTTCTACATTTTCCTTTAAATTCATTATCAAATTTCCTTTCATCAGGATGTCGTCGAGCAGTAGACGATGGGGGACGCGGGGCTTTCTGCCCCCGAGAGCAGACTCCGTTTTCCAGGGCTGTCAGTCTAGCAATGGTAGACTGTCTAAGCTATTGGGCCTCGACAGAGGCCAGGGGTCACGAGAGCGGTCACGACAGGTAAAGAATATTAAATTACATAAATAATATAAATAACTTACTTAAATCTATATTACCAATCTTCAAATTTTTAGGACGACTCTACGTTTGAGGAGACAGAGGCCAGGGGTCCTCTTCAAACACCACAGGTTTCGGAGCCTGTTACAGATCCTGCTTCGGATCCTCTTCAGGTTCCGGCACCGTAGGATTCAGACCCTGCTTCAGAGCCTTCCATAGAGCCTGATGTGGAGCCGGCTCCACAGCGGCGTTACACCGGTTCCTATACGGCCAGAAGATCGGGTCGTTATTCGTCCGGTTGGCGATAGGTAAGTAAATCTATAACAAATCAATTTAGATATTTTAACACTTATATATGTACTAATTGAAAATCGTGTATTAGGTCTTGGGCCGATGACTCGTTCACGGGTCAAGGACGCCACCGCCAGGTCAACGCTATCCTGGGCCAGCTCATCCGTTGTCACTACCCCGGTCTAGTGAATTGACGGGGTGCTACGTTTTGGGACGATTACGCTACGGCCTAGGACATTACCTACGGCAACCACCAGGAGCATGTGTGGCATGAATTCATGGTAAGTATATCGTCTATTCGTTAAATGAGAACCTATAATATGTTAAATACATTAACTTGTATATTTCTACTTGTAGAAATATTACCGTTTGGAGGACGAGGCCCAGCTGGATCACGCTCGCCTGGTCTTCAACAACAACGCTAGGAAGCTCCTGACGCAGTCGATTTCAACGGCTCGCATTCAGGCTACGAAGGCGTACTATAAGTTGCATCCGGACGAGGGTGAGCCGGGGCAGTTTAGGGATGTGGCGGACAAGTACTTGACGGAGGCACAGTACGCTGAGGTAAATTCTTTATTTTACTTTGCTTCATTATCCAATTTTCATTACTGTTTTCATCCAACAACAAATGTGTGCAGGTCAGCGTACCGTGGCTTGAGTCCTGTCCGGATGCCTACAGTTCCCTGTGTGCTCGTTGGGCGAGCTAGGGCTTCCAAGGCGTGTCGATGACCCGCCGACAGAGTCGAGGGACGGACGGCTACGTACGCCTTGCTAAATGGATGGTAAGTGATACTCGAATTATATTCTAGTTAATTTCTATCGCTATCATTGTGCTAACACGTATCGATAGGAGCGCGAGATCGGTCAGGAGCCGACCGCTATCCAGGTGTGGAGGAGGGGTCCCACGGGAAGTGACCCCTCGCAGCGTGATCAGCTGTCTTCTCAGACAGCGACGGAGACGTTGGTGAGTTCTTTAGTTGACTTAATTGTATTCTCTTTAAAACTTCTGATGACTTTAATTTTCTGTATTTTCAGGAAAAGTATGGGGAGGAGGTGCGGAGGCTTCGAGACGACGATTACGATTGTTAGAACTCGCTGATCGTACCTGAAGCCGCCTATGCAAGCGGTGGCGGTAAACCTCACAGCCGGTGAGTTCTGTTGTTTTTCATTTACTTTCATGAACTTCGAGACACGAAACTTTAATACTCTTACTTCGTTGTGTAGGTTGGCCATCTTTGATGGAGTAGTACACTCGAGGGAGGCGCGGTCTTACTCGAGGGCCTCTTCATCGCAGGGTGGATCCAGCAGGTGTGGCAGCCGTGATCTGGAGCTCCAGAGTGTCCAGGAGGAGCTCCAGAGGACGCAGGAAGCGCTGAGGCTCGCGAACGAGAGGCAGGCAGCCGAGCTCCGTGTTAGGGACGAGTATCAACACTCGTACATGCTACAGCTGCAAGCTGCCATGCAGGTAAGTTCAGATCATTGTACTCAACGTTTCTAATATATAAATGACATGTATAATAATTTACTTCATATTTGCAGGCTATGGCCACAGGACAGCCCGTTGTCTTTCCTCAGTGGGCGCCGCCACCGATACAGCTACCACAGGGGCCGACGTCAGGAGCACAGGTACAAAATTTCTCATAATAGCTGCAACTAGTTAAACTTGCTCAAATTTAGTTGAATTTGATCAAACTTACTTAAACTTAGAGAAAACTAGTTAAACATCCTCAAACTGAGTAAAATATGGTACAACTTACTCAACTATAGTCAAATATGACCAAACTTACTCAAACATAGCCAAAACTATTTGAACTAGCTGAAACACAAACACTACTAGTCCATACTTCTCAAACTTAGTAAAATATGAGCAAACTTACTCAAACATAGCCAAATCTAGCTAACTTGCTCAATTCTAACTTGTAATGAGTTTATTTAATCATATACACATCTGTGAACTTCTAATTTGTCTAACTATACATGTACATCATAGGGATCGGCGACGCGGGCTCAGGAAACTCCATCCCCTCAGCAACCAGCGTTTGGACGAGCGCACGACGACTTCCTGGACTCCTGTGGCAGCGGTCGGGGTAGCGTAGGGTAGTGTGGCGTGCGTATAGTGTTTTTGTGCCTGCCTGTGATGTATATTTTGATTGCCTGTGATCTGGCCATCGAGCCAGGGCTGGCCTCGAAGCCAGGGCAGGATTTTCTGTTTTTTTTTAAAAAAAAATTGGAAAGCTTATTGACGACGGTTTCTGGTACTTGGCCGTCATCAATAAGCCATTAGTATTGACGACGGCCAGGTACCAGAAACCGTCGTCAATAAGCCATTGTTATTGACGACGACCGAGTGGAAACCATCGTCAATAAGCCATGGTTACTGACGACGGTTGAAATCCTGGCCGTCGTTAATAAGCTTATTGACGACAACCTGATTTAGCTGTCGTCAATAAGCCATTGTTATTGACGACGGCCAGGTAACAGAAACCGTCTTCAATAAGCCATTGTTATTGACGACGGTTCATATCCTAGCTGTCGTCAATAAGTTTATTGACGACAGCTAGATTTAGCTGTCGTCAATAAGTTTATTGACGACAGCTAGATTTAGCTGTCGTCAATAAAATTATTGACGATGGTTACCGTCGTCAATAAATTTATTGACGACTAATAATTGACGACAGCCGAAAACCTCGTCTATAAAGTTTTACCGTCGTCAATAACTTATTGACGACGGTAGTGTTCTTATTGACGACGGTTTCCAGCCGTCGTCTATTGTCCGGATTCCTGTAGTGAATAATCATAGCAGCAATTAAAACTTTGCACACTGTTTCCACACAACTTGCATACTACGTCACAACACGGTGAGCAAGCGGTACTCAATAACCACAAGGAACAGTGATTTGAATCAAACACTACCCAGATAACTCGACACATACGTCCGCCTCTGAAGACCCAATTCTGGCATCGTTCATTATGTCGTATGTGGCAACCTTTCGCAGGGCAATAGACTATAGAACCGGTCGCGCCGTCTCGGGCTCATAGGTCTAACGAGACGATGTGGTATGCCTCTACAATCCAGTGAACCTGTTACATCGGTTTTCTGGTTCCCATATATCA
This sequence comes from Neostapfia colusana, assembly GCA_030760725.1. NCBI lineage: Eukaryota > Viridiplantae > Streptophyta > Magnoliopsida > Poales > Poaceae > Neostapfia > Neostapfia colusana. The sequence goes on from JASWHV010000011.1 coordinate 29,730,426, forward strand.
GTAAGCATCCAGTATACAACTTAATACTTGCTCATGGGTGCCGTACACGCATCAGTCCTTAACCGACACAGGCAGAGCTACTCGACCAAGACGTCATCTTGTCGCTGCCTAAGCTCACTGGTCGGTCTCATCTTTAGAAATGTAAACTTTAGTTTGCCTCTCTCTTCCAACCACACTTATGAACTCCTGAACTATCACTCGCGAGTAGATTCCAACTACTCGTCTTCTACCGGCTGTCCTGGCCTATTTAGCACGGCCTTATTCTATAGCGATGACACCTTTCTACCCTTGACACCAGGGTTCGTTTTGGTCATGCAAGTGGAGTATAAAACATCCTTGACCTAATGCACATACAAACATTGACCCATAGTAGTGAACAAATGAAAAACTTTCTAAAACAACTTAAATGCAAACCAGAGCTTGCCTTGGTTTTGTAGGTGACTAAAGTCAGAAAATTTTGAAGTTAGTAGCTGATGACTTGAAGCTCAATCTCTGCCCTTCTTGCCCCTTGATCCAAGCTTAACTCCTTCTTCACTTTTCCACGTTTAATCACTACACGTTATGAATATGCATGCATGTTTAATTATAAAACTTTTGCTAACAAGTGCAAAAGACAAGTTTAAAACTGGAACTCTGTTTAAGAATTTAAAATGACACTGGTGCTAGTGGTTTGGGTTTGGGTTAAAGTACTAAGCTCAAGTGAGATGTGTGTTTCCTCACTTGTGGGTTGATTATCTAAGAAGTTAAATAGGATGGTACTGATTCAGGACTCCAATGGAGCTGAAAAGTTTCTTGCGAGTTCCTTGTAGAATTTTTCAATGAGCAGATCACTCAGAACAATTCCTTAAGCATTTAGGCAGAAAGGAATTAATTCTGAATTATTTGCACTTTCATGCAAATTCAAGTGAACTAAAATTTCAAACATAGCTCAGGGAGTATGCATGAATTTTCCTAGGATTTTTGGAGCTAAGAACTGCCCAGAACTGAATTTCCAAGTTTTGGAAATTCTCTGAAATTGTTTCTGTATTCATTTGAACACAGAAACTTGATTTAAGAATTATCCTAACTAAATAAACTCTAAATGAGCTTAAACTTTTACAGGAGTTCAATAAAATTTGAGGATTTTTGGATGAACCAAACTCCCTCTAAAATTCTTTTGCTGAAAAGCTTTAAAGAGTTTTCTATTGGTTTTCGTGCAAATTGGGTTGCATATTTGGATAGAGTTTTTCATCCTGAATCCAACCCAATTTGAAACACTAAATTTGGAGCTTCCTAGCAAAAGTTATGAGGTTACTAAGTTTGAACTGAATCTGGATTTCAATTAAATCGGGAAATGTTCAAACTCTGACCGTGGGTCCATCACACACGTGTCAACTGCTGGAGCTGAGCCACACGGGGCCACAGAACCCTTCCCGCACAGCCACACTGGATCCCGGAGCCGCAGCCGATCAGCAAATTAAATCTTCCGTCGCTGACACACGGGGCCCGCCGGTCGTCTTCCTCCTCCGGCTGCCTGCGGCCGCGCACCGCCGGGCTAGCCGGAGATCTTGCCGGGAGGGGGTTTCGGTCCTCGGAACTTGCTGATTTTCGCTGCCACTACACATTCTTGTGCGAGGAACACATTGCCGGTCTCATCTCGGATCGAAGATGGCCAAACCCTAGGTGCGACGGCGACAGTGGCTGCAGCAACTCCGGTGATGTCGCCAGGGCGCTATACTGCACTAAACACGTTGCTGTTTGCTTGTACAGCACCACTGCACCGAGGAGAACACGGATCCAACCGCAGATCTCGCTGAAACTCGCCAGCAGTATGACCTCACCATCAGGCTAGGTCAAAACCCGGCGAAAATCAAAAAACTCGATGAACAGCGGCTCTGCTCGGTGGTTCTTGATCCTATGAACGCGCACGGAGGTATAGAAGGTGTATTCTACATTGTTTGTGGCGTGACTCGATGGGTGCGGCAAATTTGATGAGTTTCCTCCCTCGGTTATTATTGTATGTCGACGGCAAAAACAAAATTCCGGCGAGCACCGTCCGTGACAGGCAGCCAGGGTTGCGGTGAAGCGAGAAGAGGTATAGGCGAACCTTTTTGCTTTTGCAACTCGATGGGCGAAGCTTTGTGGTGGCCGGGCAATGGGTTCTTTTCACGGCGGCTTCACCCGGCGCGGTGGAGAGAAAAACGAGCTTGACGTCGGGTTCCTCTGGGTTAGCACCCCATCTTCGCTGTGGGCACGTCGAGGGAGCTTGGGCTACGCCGTGGATGAGCTCAGCTCGCAGTGAACGTTGCCAAGACGTCCGGGCGCCGTCGCTCTGAGGGGGTGCAAAGGTGGAGGAAGAAACTGTGCCCACGAGAGGCAACTGTGGGAGAGGAGTGCGAGGGGTTTCCAAGTGAGGTGGTCGTCCGGGATAACATCGGCGCCTGAAGCGGTTCGACTGCCGCTCGGCAGAAGCGTCGCGCCCCCGTGCGCTGGCGCCGCGGTGCCGCTGCTGTCACGCACTCGGGAGAGGAGAAACAGAGACCGTGGTTCCCTCTCACAGACAACTGGGCCCTAGTGAACAGGCAGAGAAGACTTACGGAGCAAGTCTATTTGGCTCAATGGCAAGTGGGTCCACCCCTGCTCCTCCCCAAAAGATCTTCCAAATTTGGCACAATGCAAATTTAAATCCTGAAGAGCTCAGATTCAAAAGCTGTTTGGAATTTTACATGGTGTTCTTCAGTTCAAATTTAAATTCAATTTTCAAAGAATTTATAGGCCCCTTTAATACTCATATCAAAGCACCTCCAAATTTTCTCAAATTTTGGCTCCCTCATAATTTGGACCTGAGGAATTCAAATATGTCATCTGATCTGGAGTTGGCCATTGCAAATACCACTTCTTAAACAACAGTTTGAATTTTTCTTTTGAAAATGGCCCTCTTCTCTTTGAAGTGAACCTTTTAGTTCAAACTGAATTTAAAGTCCTATTGCGCATGCCAACACTTATAGGACTAAACAAAAAGTTTTTGCAAGTCCCATTTCTTGGATTTGAACTCAACTTTATTTATAGCTCAAGTTTTCCATTTACAAGTTTTTGGGACTTTTACATTCCTCCCCCCTTAAAAAGAATCTCGTCCCGAGATTCATGATTAAGAACAATGCGGGGAGGATGACTACGGAACATAAGCCTCTAATAATTCCGGATGATTGAGTTGTAAATATTCCTCGCTTTCCCATGTAGCTTCGTCGGACGTGTGATTTTCCCATACCACCTTGAAAAATCGCAGCGTCAGGTTCCTGGTCTCACGAGTCTTTTCATCAATTATCCGGGTTGGTCTCTCAACATAAGTATGGTCTGGCTTCAAATCTGCTATGCCTTCCGTGAGAATTTCCGTTGGAACTTTCAGACACTTCTGCAACTGAGATATGTGGAAGATGATATGAAACTCCGGCTAAGGCTGCCAGTAGCTCCAAACGGTATGCCACAGGTCCACACCTTTCAATGATGGTGAAGGGACTGATAAAACGCGGAGCTAATTTCCCTTTCACTCCGAATCGGTGAATGCCCTTCATAGGAGATACGCAGAGGTATACATGGTCCCCAACATGGAAGTGCAGAGGACGATGTCTCCTATCCGCATAGCTCTTTTGTCTGGACTGAGCGGCTTTAAGATTTGCTTGAATAAGCTGTACCTGCTCTTCAGCTTCATTTACGAGATCAATACCGTAAATCACTCTCTCGCCAGATTCACACCAGTTCAAGGGTGTGCGGCACTTCCGGCCGTAGAGAGCTTCATAAGGTGCCATTTTTATTCTCGTTTGATAACCGTTGTTATACGAGAACTCCGCCAACGGTAAGTGATCATCCCAGCTCTTACCGTGGTGGATGGCACACACCCATAGCATATCTTCAAGGATTTGATTCACCCTCTCAGTTTTCCCATCGGTTTGAGGGGGATATGCGGAGCTTCGAATCAATTTAGTTCCCAAGGATGCGTGTAGCTGTTCCCAGAAGTGGGACACGAACAGCGATCCTCTGTCGGAGACAATGGTACGGGGAACTCCATGCAAGCAAAAGATTCGTGCTATGTATAACTCCGTGTACTTTTTGGCGTTGTATTTGGTACGTACCGGGATGAAGCGTGCTGATTTGGTTAACCGATCCACGATTGCCCAAATCGAATCATGCTTATTAGCCGTGAGAGGTAGTACAACAATGAAGTCCATACTAATATCCTCCCACTTCCACGCCGGAACGCTTAGCGGTTGTAAGGTTCCCGGTTTCTTCACTTGGTCGGCTTTAACTCACCGACACGAATCACATTCTGATACGTATTTAGCAACCTCTCTCTTCATCCGGGTCCACCAAAATTTAGTCTTCAATTCTTGGTACATCTTGTTACTGCCTGGATGAATAGAAAATTTGGATAAGTGAGCCTCATCCAAAATTTTCTTCCGCAGCCTCATATCATGGGGTACGACTATCCGGTCCTTGAACCATAAGGTATCTTCATCATCTAATCGGAAACATTTCATCTCCCCGTTCTTCAACCTCCTTTTGATATGAGCCATGCCCTTCTCTTGCTTTTGAGCTTCCATGACCTCCTCTCTTATTGTAGGTATGAGAGCCAGATTATGTAAAGCTCCATATGGAACCAAGTAGAGACTTGGTTCTTCCTCTTCTATCGGCGTAATGGTCAGGTTATGAATATGAGACTTCCGGCTGAGTGCATCGGCAACCACATTTGCCTTGCCCGGATGATAATGAATTTCAATCTCATAGTCCTTGATCAGCTCCAACCATCACCGTTGTCGCATATTCAACTCTTTCTGGGTGAATATGTACTTCAAGCTTTTGTGGTTGGTGTAGAGATGAACCAGATTTCCCAATAGGTAATGTCTCCACATCTTCAAAGCTAATACCACAGCAGCAAGCTCGAGATCATGAGTTGAATAATGTTGCTCATGATTCCGTAATTGCCGTGATCCATATGTGACCACGCGTCCTCCTTGCATGAGTACACAACCAAGCCCGATGCCAGACGCATCACAATAAACATCAAAAGGCTTGGTTGTATCCGGTTGAGCTAGAACCGGGGCTGTTGTGAGGTGTTTCACCAACGTTTGAAAAGCTGCCTCACATGGCTTGCTCCATTCATATTTGATGCCCTTTTTCAGTAGCTCCGTCATAGGTTTAGAGATTTTTGAGAAGCCCGGGATGAACCTCCGATAATATCTCGCCAAACCTAAGAAGCTACGAACTTCAAGGACTGATGTTGGAGACTTCCACTTCAGCACTTGTTCATTCTTTCTTAGATCAACAGCAATGCCTTCTGCTGAAATAATATGCCTAAGAAACGGCACTTGGTTGATTCAGAATTCACATTCACTAAACTTTGCAAAGAGCCTGTGATCTCTCAAGCGTTGGAGCACAATATGCAAATGTTTAGCATGTTCCTCTTCTGATTTGGAATAGACCAAGATGTCGTCGATGAATACCACGACGAACTGATCCAGCTCTGGCATGAACACCGAGTTCATAAGATACTTAAAGTCAGCCGGAGCATTGGTCAACCCAAAAGACATGACAAGATACTCATAAAGTACATATCTTGTCGAGAATGCTGTTTTCGGGATATCTTCCACTCGAATCTTGATTTGATGATATCCCAACCTTAAGTCCATCTTGGATAAGACTTTAGCACCCACTAGCTGATCGAAGAGAATATCAATTCTTGGTAGTGGATACTTATTCTTTATTGTCACAGCATTCAAAGGACGATAATCGACGCATAGCCTCAGCGTCTCGTCCTTCTTCTTCACAAATAAAGCCGAGCAACCCCATGGTTATGAACTTGGATGAATGACCCCCTTGTCCATCAGATCTTTGAGTTGCTCCTTCAGTCAGCTAATTCATTCAGAGCCATTTTGTATGGTCTCCGAGAGATCGGCGTGGTCCCCGGTATCAACTCTATTTTGAATTCCACCTCACGCTCAAGTGGTAAGCCTAGAAGTTCTTCGGGAAACATGTCTGGATATTCACGGACTACCGGAATGTCTTCTAACTCGCAAGCCTCGGCATTACATACTTCCGGTTCTTTGGAAACCGCTTTGCCGAAATACAATGTTTGACGCCCGTGAAGTGGAGAGTCCATGTGAACACTCCTGTTCTCGATGTCCAGAACAGCCTTATGGAAGGTTAACCATGATATTCCCAATATGGCATTGATTCCTTGGTCTTCGAGAATAATGAGGGTGGTAGGATAAATTTTCCCACCCAAACAAAGTGGTGCTCGAGAAACGACTTCATTAGTTGATATGTCTCCACCTGGCGAATGAATAATGTAAGAACCTTTTGTGATAGTTGTGGAGATCTGATCCCGGATCACCGTTGCCCTGCTAATGAAGTTATGTGTTGCACCAGAGTCGAATAAAATGACAACTGACTTGTCATTTTAACGTTAACCTGCCGGCAAGAACAGGTCCTTCCTTTGGCAGATCATCGACTGACACATAATTAACTGTTCCCACTTTGGACATGGCTTTCCTTTGCTGTCCAAGATCACTCCTCGGAACTGGACCCGCAGACATAATGTTGCTGCTCGGTTCAGTGGCTTCATTGACATTGAGTTCATTGTCAATATGAAGTGGGACAGCACTTGGTTCAGCTGAGAAATCACCTTGATCCTCCTCAACCTCTTGAGAGAAATAACATTCTGGTGCACCTTGTTGATACTGGGGTGCATGAGAAATAAGTTTCTGCTGCGGTGGAGGTCAATAAGACCTCCGTGGAGTCTACGAGTCGTCATACTCCAAGAATGACTGCACTTTTTGTGGAACCTCTCGACCGGAAGGTGAACGGATTACCCACCGATACTTTTGAGGTAGATGATTGCATTCATCCTATGATGAGTCCCTCTCCCTCTTTTCCTTAAGGTAGAGATTGGAATAATATTCCTGAGTGATAGCACAGCTAACAAACTCATCAAAATTCTCTTGGCTAACTTGAGCCTATTCACCTCGTTGCCTAGCAGTCAGCCCTCGGTAAAAATGATAACCCTCATGGAGGGTGATTTCACATAATCGGGGATATATTGATGTAAAGGCCTCAGTTTTTGACACATTCAAAGTGTTCATCACCACACACACACACTTCATTTGAAGAAAGATGATGAACACATTTGAAGAGCAAGTAACCATTATCAACATGCTCATTAAAGAATAAACTCACAAAATGCAAAAGTGGTATTTCCCACATGCATCATCTAGGGGCTGGGCATATAAAACTCCTACACCTTGCTACGAGTGTCCATGCCAAGTTTCACCCAAATTCAAAACCTTTTTGAGGTCCTTTTGGGTATAGCTAGAAAGAGGGTGGTTTGAACTCAAATTCAAATTCAAACTGTTTTTACCCCATGAATTCAAAAGTGGGAAACATATTCTTACTCAGCACATTTTTGTGAGCTCACACACCAATTTTCACTCCATTTGGAGTTGATCTTGACATGAGCTAAGTTTAGCAAATTCAAACTTTATTTGATTTCAAACTGAAAATGTGCTGAAATTTATTCAAATCAAACCCAATTTGAATTTTAACCAATTCAAATGGCTCAGGGGTAGATATTTCAAATCACCATGGGCATTGTAGGGCTTACTGTTTACAACAGTAATATGGAGTTAAGTTCAGAGGTTAAAAAGGGAGTGGGACCCACATGTCAGCCACTGAAGAAATTCAACCGACTGAATCTTCAGTGCTCGGGTCCCCGAGCTGCTTCCGAGAGTGCCTGAGGGGAGACCGCCGCGCCACCAGCTGCTTGCCGATCTCAGATGCTGAACCGACTCTCGGGGCCTTTATCTACGCGCCGGAGCGGTCGCCGGTGCTCCCCACCATTGCCCCGATGCATTCTCGCCCTACAAACTGAAATTCCTCGCCGCCCAGTTGAATCCTAGGTCCCTCGTCGCCCGGCCAACCCCGAGGCTGCCACGGTGATCTGAGACCAGCACCAGGTGCGCCAAGCCATCCTTGACGCCCTCGCACCGGTTCCAGGCCTGGAGCAGTCCTTCCCGAGCTTCCCCGCGACGATCTTTCATTTCCCGGTTCAGCTCGAGCCGCCCCTGCGGGAACGATCCGTCTGGCCACCACAGCCTACCGTTCGCCGAGCTGTGAACAGCAAAAAGGTTTGCCTTCAATCCCTCTTCCATTACCGCAAGCTCCGGCGGCATGACATAGACTGCTCACGCCGGAATTTCATGATTTCGCGACGGTGAGCAAAAAGGGACCTCGAACCGATTGGCAAAATTCGTAGTCCGCACCGCACCGCTCATCCTCTCGTGGAGGGGATCCCTTCTAGGTGCCCGTACGAGTCCATAGGAACAGGAACCGCGAAGAACCGTGGAGGGAAACTGCTGTTCTTTGAGTTTTAGGAAAAATCCCGATTTCTGGCCGAGGTCGCATGGTAACAGCCCAACACAACCCTTCCCGAGCTCCGTTGAGCTCATGTCGACCTTTCCTAGGGTCCACTGGTGCTCGACGACACTTAGCTCGATCGGTTGGGGTGCTAGGGAGGTCGGTCGACACGGCCGAAGTGCTTCCGGAGCTGTCGCTCGTCGCCGACCATGTGCCAGCCATTTTCATTTCGAACTGGGCCCGGAATCATGTTCCCCGAGTGGACTAATGCAGGGGTGGCCAGAATCATGAAGTTTGGAGCACCACAGAGGCTGCAGGCGAGCTCTCCGGCGAGGCGTCACGGCGGCCGAACGCGGGCCTCGGGAGGTAGAAGAAGCCGGGTGGCCCATGTGTCAGCGGCTCGGATTTTAAATCTGGGATCAGTCTGCGGCTCGGATCTGGTGTGCTGGCGCGCAAAAATTCCGTGGACCCCGGTGTGCCATCGCTCCAGCGCCCAACACGTGTCCCCGTGGACCCACCGGCAGATTTGAACTTCCCCGATTTTCAGATTTCATTCAAACTTCAAATCCTCATCACTTTAGCTAGGAAACTCCAAATCGAGTGAACCGAAATTTGTTGGATTCATCTCTCCGAGTAATTTCCAGCAAATAAAATTTCACTTCATGAAAATCCCTATTTCTCTACAATTAATTCCCCAAAGTTTAAATTGTTTAGAATTTTAACTGGAGAATCCTTTGGAGGAAAAGTCTAAAATTTTGCCAGGATGTTCACCAAAATATCCCTGAGCTACCATAAAAATTACAGATCCATTTGAGCTCATTTGATCCAACTAATGGTGTGATTAATAAAACTGTTCCAGAGAAAATAGAAAATGTCCAGAAACATTTTCAGAATTTCTTTGAGATTGTTTAGCTCATATCTTAGGCTAGGAACCTTCAAATTATGTAAGACAAACTCCATTAGAACCCTCTAAAAATATAGTTTTCATAAAGTCATGAGTTGCTCCATGAAAATTCATAGAAAATCCTAAGAGCTCCAATTAAAGTCAAGTATGTAATTATTTGTGGAGAGCTCAAATGAACTTTACTACAAATAAAATTTGGCCAAGTCTCTGTTTAGGTTGTAACCAAACCACAGTAAAAGTTTCAGAGTCATTGGGTCTGTCTAGTGAGATTTATAATCATCACAAGTGTAAATTCAATTCAAATGCATTTAAATTAATACATATACTTGTTACCTCATGTAGTCACTAAGGTTGAGGAGGAGGCTGAAGTATTACACTTTGTCACTCCGGAAGAGCAGCAAGCCTACGACCAAGAGCACTAAGGCAAGCTCCGGTTTGCATTAACCTCTTTACAAATTTTTATTGTTTTGAGCACTTTCTTTGAGCATCACTTATTTCTTGCATTAGAGTCTTGTCTGAAATCCAAATGCATTGCCAAGAAAACCATGGGTTGGGATTAGGATTGAAAACCTCGTTAGCCACTGCAATGCTAAGATACAGTAGGATTTGGTACAAGTCGAGTAGTTCGAACTACTCACGAGAATAGGCTAGAGGCACTCGATTCGGGTAGAGATAGCACATGATACACATGGCAAGAAAAATGAGACCGAGCGGAGAGTAAGGGCAGCAGGACTTTGGGGCCTGGGTGCTATAGCTCCTCTTGTGTCGATTGAGGACCGAGCCGTGTGCGGGCCTGTTGAACAAGCTAGAACAGTACCAAAGACCTACCGGCCATATGGGAACCCGGAAACCGACGTAACTCGGGTAGCTGGGTATTGAGGCATTGCCTGTCGTTCAGAGGGTAGGTTGAGAGCTTGAGGTGTAAATCGGCTGGCGGCACTGAGATGCCCGTGCAGAGACCCACTTGCTCGGGACGATAGGACCGGTTCAATATTTGGTTAACGGGTGAAAGGTGGTTGCGTACGGCATCCGTGATGGTTGCTGTAGGCAACATCGAGTACGGGCGTACGTGACAGGTTGTTGGTTAACCCTGCAGGTGTAAATCGATTATAATTGCTGTCCCTCGCGGTCAGTGAGTACCACTTGTTCACTGTACCATGACGTAGAAAGAACAGACTAGTTACATGTTAAAATATTGCTGATTGAAAGGTGAATTTTGATTGTTAATGATTTGTTGTAGTTTAGAGCTAACTAAAGTTCTTTTCAACTTTGGGCAAAGTACATGAGAGAAATGTGTTTCTTGTTCGATTGCAGCTCTCTAATGTAACTTAGCGTAAGGTTCTCCACAACATGCTGCTAAAACATGAAAGTAGGGTTCCACTAATTAGGCGAGTCCTTGCAACTTATTTTACCTCATGTACCTATCAACCCTCATGTAGAATTTTCATGTTTAGGAGAGACGGGTCAGTCTTGCTGAGCCTTCGTGCTCACTGCTTGTGTTTGAAGCTTTTGCAGGGTTCTATGAGGAAGGGATTCCCGAGGAGGAGACGGAACCCCAGGAGGCGAACCCCGTCGAGTGGGAGTCGTGCACGCCGCCATGTTAGTGTGTGTGCGTGCTAGCGGGGACACGTTTACGGGCTGAACATGAACTCGATGCGTAGTCTAAGCCCGTGAGTGTAGACTGAACATATTTTGTTGTAAAAATGTTCATAAACCTGTTTATGTATTAAAACTTTGCTTCCGCTTTGTACCTTTGATGTGTGTTATCCGGTGCTGTGCAACGGAGCACCCCTCAGCGTGATCCTGGCTCGACAAGACCGTGGGGTCGTGTCAATTGAGCTAAACGATTGAATTTCTTCGCATACTCAATAACACTCATTCCCCCTTGCTTTAGATTCCAGAATTCATCCAGACTTGTTTGCATCATGCCCGCAGGAACGAAACAAGCACGAAATGCATCCTGGAACTCCGCCCATGTGACACGATGCCCTGCCGGTTGGATAGCAAGGTATTCTGCCAACCGTGCTCCAGCAAAGCCGTGAAGCTGCTGAGCGGCAAATAGAGTCTTCTGGAATTCATCACATTGGATCAACCCAAACTTGGACTCAATGACACGTATCAGTGATTTGCTTCATAATGGTCAGCCGCCTCGGCGAATACCGGCGGTTGTGTCGCCCAGAAATCCAGATAGGTACTCGGGGTTGGCATGTGATGCTGAGCTTCTCTATTTATTCCCTGCTGAACTAGAGTTTGGAGAGTTTCATTCATCCTTGCCATAATTTCAGCCAATCGGGTTGGCGATGGCTCTTGTGATGATGTCGAGTCATTCCCACCTCGACTCGAACCTCCAAGCTCCATTTGAGAATGTGTGCGTACCATACTGCACGAAACAAAATTTTGAGTCAATCAAAATTCTATATCAGTAGTAAGTAAAGATAAGTAAAACATGAACATGTCGTTTACTTTAGGAAAGCGTAACCACATTCATGTTTAAACAAATCTTAAGTACGCTAAACTAATCAGCTGGACTACCCTGATCAGTTCACACAAACTCGAAAATTTACTCAAGTTATCTACAGATTCTTGACTTGAGATTCATACCAAAGTTTATTAAACTTCAGTATCTTTCCAACGAGTACTTATATGCCTCTAGATCATCTCTGGATCAAAAGTTATGATTGCTCAAAGTTGACAGAATTTCTGGATAAAATTTGCCAGCATCTCCTTTGTATGTGGCCACTTTATCACAGTTGTATCTGAAAATACAATAATAATATGAGAAAACTCTGAACTACAACAATGTTGCACTTTTCATAACCTTTCCAACGGTGTATCATAGGATCCTTACAGATTTTTCTACCAGGAGTTATGGCTTAAAAACAGAAAGGTCCAGAGAGGTTTTTGCTGCTGTCCTGGTTCTGAACAGTTTGCCTTCAACTGGACTTTTCACCAACTTAACGTGTGATTTTGCTCTGTAGGTATACAAAGAAGTTGTATATCACTTGAAAATATTTCTAGAACTGTATCATACACCTTAATTTGTTAAAGCTACTAAGAGTTATGCTCTGTTAAAGTCCAGCAAGAATTCCTGCCAAAAACAGAGCATTCTGTTTTTGAAATCTTTGAAGCCTAGTCCTCCTCTCATTTGAATCTTAGCTCAAAATAAGAGTTTAATGACTAATATTTGTTTCAAACTTCCATTTTTAGTTGAAAGTTAGTTCATGAGTCATTTCTTCAAAGGAAAGGAGTTATTAAGTTTAGTACGGCGTCGATGCACTGTAAGAAGCATGTCGGTACTACGTAGCCTCACCAAAAGAAAATCCTAACCGGACTATACCAGCATATTCGTATCTTAGGTGGCACTAAAACGGTCACTCGCAAACATGTACTATTCATACTACGGTTTCGTGGTTAATCCTGCATAAGTCACACTCAATCATCAGGTCCGGCTGCACACCGAACCCGGTATCCATACAGCTCTTTCACCTGTCCATCATCACTCGCACAGGTGTTCTCAAGCCAAACACGCCTTGAGCTACGTGTTCACGTTACTAACCACGTGACGGGGTTTCCCAAACTTGCCCGCAGCACGCCAGCGAAGAGCGTTGCTCGAGTAACCCAAACAACATGAAGAGTCGTAGAGGATACTAAAGCGGGTCGGGCTACCTGCCACCCGTGGGGCTCCACCCTTCAGCTTGTGCACACTGGTGGACAGCGCTTACGTGGACCCCCCAAGACATAAATCGTCCCGAGATGCATGACTTCCGACATAACAAATAAGTTAGTTTGCCACCTTCATATTAAGCTAATAGTAATCCTTATGTGGGCCTAGTACCGTGTCCTCACCGTAACCTAAATTTTTGTCGTAATACCTTCCTTATTCCGTGCGCTATTACCAATGCGGCTCTGATACCAACTGATACGGCTCAGATCTGTACCAACTGAGACAGGCTTGATACCAACTGAGACAGGGCTGAGCTCATGATACCACTGGTCACAGCTCTGATACCCCGCTGAGACGGCCCAACGCCGCCCGTTTAGTCACGAGGATGGGGTACTCGCCCGGTAATCGCATTGGGTAGTGTCATGTTGTGCGGCACCCAACAGCACACATACAAGGAACAATGTATTACATAAAACAATAGCGGAAGCTTATAAGTTTTTCTTTATAATTAATTTACATCAAATAGCTACAACGGAAGTCTATATCAACTGACGTCTAATAACTAAGAGCACTCGAGATGAAGTCCAGCCCGCGGACTCCTCTCGCTAGCAACACGAAGACAACCACAGCAGCTGGGTTCTATATGTGTTACATGACTCGGAAGTCTCCGAGTCTCACCGGACAACTTCATATTAGCATCGATGTTAACCTGCAAAACCACTTATATAGCAAGCGTGAGCACATAGGCTCAGCAAGACTGATCCGTCTCTCCTAAACAAGAAACTCTACATGCACGACGGTTGCAATTTGGTTAGCTAGATTTGCATAGAGGACTCGCCTAAAGTTGATCCTTAACTTTCAGATTTTTAAGCCTCATTGTGCAACCCTTGAGCCGAAAAAATCGCAACTCCACAATCAAACAAGAAACGCTTTGTTGCGATGCTCCTTGCACAAAGTGAAAGTAAAGTATAATGAGCTTATCTCTAAATCAATCATGGTTGCAATACAAGTTACATCACAGTCTTATCAAGTTCAAAAGATAACCTGTTCTAGTTGTTACAACGTCAAGACGCAGTGGGTAAGTATTCTCATATAACCGCGAGCGATGGTGATTCGAATCAGTACACACCCGGACAACACGACACGTACACCCGTACTTGTCACACCCGGTTTCTCCGAAGAACAACCGAGTGAATATCACATGTATGCCAGGATCATTTTCTCATACATGTGATGACAAATAGTGAAGCATCATTTATTACAAGCCAGGTGTCGAATATAAATAAGTCTTACATAGCATATGTCTCGATGGACGATAATAAGTTCATAACATGTAAATAAAATAGCAGCGGAATATTATTCTTATGGGCTCCGTCACAGGCGTTGCCCGGGGGACTCCATGAACCTAGAATCCTTCTTCGGGTCCGAAGTCTTGGTCATTGAACACCACAACATCCCCTTGACCTGAGCAGCAATTTAAACCAACAAATATGCAAGGTTGAGTACCGTTGGTGCTCAGCAAGTGTGGGAAAGTTATGTAATGCATGGCTAGAGCAAGGAGAGGTTGAACTCATGGTTAAAGCACTACGCAATTATTACCTACCACCTTAGCTTATTAAGCACCTACATTACTACACAGGTGAAATGGATCCCAATCCCTCAACCCATCATCATTTTCAAGTAAACATAGTCTCATCTCCAATGTTAAGCTTCCCGCTTAACATCCACAACTTCCCAATTCATCATCCTCTAATCATGAATAAGTCCAAGCCGCTCTTGACCGTGAGCACGGCGGTCATGACAGTTTTGACTCTGCAGAGTTTGTACCACTGTACCCACATGTAGTGATTTCATCCCCCGTTGCCGGGTGGACTAAAAGAACCTCCATTATGCCAGTGGCTGCGAACCACATTCACACTTCCCAGGTGTGTAGCCAGGAGATCACTACGAAGCCTTTACAAAGGGATTCCCGATGAGCGTGGGCCCACTGAGGTTTCACCCCTAACAGCATACAAGAGGTTCCAACCCCGCTGCAGTGGCCCCCTCTTGAGCCTTGCGGTTCATATGGTAGTCTAGCTGACACCTACTCCCCGCACCATCCAACACACCCATACTACGCTGGGGATACACCTAATTAATCGGCCAAGCTGCCCCATCTCAGCATGTGGTTGGCACAGTAAAGCCAGGTTACATGCTCCATGAACCGGTCCTTAGGATCTAGGCAAGTACTAAACACAAACCTGAGTCTCGTGCACCCAGCACCAACCAAAACATCCAACTTGCCTTGATCCCTACCTCACAATATCTCATTCAAGAGTATGGTAAAATAAACTGATGATCTCACATCCCAAATATCCCATTCTAAGCATGGCTAAGCATAAGCATGTAAATAAATGTCATGATAAAATAAATCCCAACCCAAGCTACAAGGAAACAAGATAATGCAATTCTAGGGAAACTTCCTAGCATGGGTTTCATATTTCAATTGACAATGCAAATAATTCTATCTACACATCCTAGTATAGGATCAAAGTGGTCAAGGACACTTGCCTTCTTCTTGCTGCTCTGAGAATGGAAAGTCTTGGTCTTGGAAGGGGAGAACTTGCTCTAGAGCAGGTTCTACTCATACCATCACACATAGCAAAAGAAAACAACAATTCATAAGACATAGTTCACACTTCCACTTCATACAAACCACACACTCACATTTATGAAAGCCATTCTCATTTCTATGTGTTGTGGCTACTCTATGTGTGTTGATTCTGGCTTACATGCACTTTTAAACATGTGTATATGATTTCTACTTTTGTATTCACATTTATGTTTGCATACTATATATGAGTTTCCAATTTAAATAATTTCCTTATATTCAATTACTACACCTTTTAGCTACCAAGTATGCATGAAAGGTATTTTCCTACTCCATATGTGCCTTCAGACCTTCTACCAACCCTAAACTGAATTCTTTGGATTTTGGAAACTTCATTTATCATTTTCTAGTTAGTCATACCTAGTTTGCTATATTTTCAGATTTATTTCCTATGCCTAAGTGTGAACTTTATTATAAAAATAGTAAGACACCTCATCTAAACAGAATAGGTTTTGGGTCCAAAATAGTAAATAATATATTTTTTAATCTTTTCCTCTGATGTAAACTATTTTACATTTATTTTTCTAATTTTCAGAATTATTCTCTACTTAAAATGTGTCCCTCTAACTAATAAATGTGAATAATCAATTATACAGATTCATTTCAGCCAAAAATCTATTTTTATCTCACTCCAAGGTTTTCTAAGTACTGGGAAAGTTTTTAATTTGAATTTGACCCTATGTTTGTCCCACCTTTTAAATTTTAAATACTAGCCACATATTCAAATTCCTAACTTTTATATCAAATAGGGTTAAAAAGGTAAACTCACCCCACTACAGGGTCTATAATATTATTTTAAAAATTTTCAGGGGTCTAGCTACACATAACAGAGGGGTTTTTCCTAATTTTTATTAAGTCCAGGGGTCAAAACTGATTTTTAAATGAATTTATATGATTTTCTAAACTTCCAGGGGCTAGATCAGAAGTTTCCGGGGCTAGCTCTTATTTTCCGAGAACCCCAGGGGGTAGAGCGTAAGAATTTCAGTCTTTATAACGCAGGGCTGACGTGGACCGTCCGATTTAAAACAGACGGCTGAGATTATTACATCAAACCGGTACGTGGGGATTTAAACTCTACCGTGAGATTTAAAATAAACGGCGCACAAGCGGCCACGTCGCTCTGATCAAGCACGGGCGGCGCTGCCCGGCGGCGCACGGCGGCGGGAGGCAGCGATCTCGCCAGAAAGTTTCGGATCTTCGTAAATTCTTCCTAGAACTGTGATTTTATGGCATAGATCGGTAGAGGGGAGATCGGGGATCTCACATCGAGGGTTTTCTTGAGCTCGGAGGTCCTGGAAGGCGGTTGACGACGAGGTCCGAGGTGAATTCACGGGGAGGCTCGTCGGCGCTGTGTTTGAGCCGCAAACCACAGAGTTTTCTGCACCTGCGCGGTTCCCCGGAGGCGGTGGATCAAGACCAGCGAGTTAGATCGGAATTCCCGAGCGTAGATCGGGCAGAATTCGCCGGAGGGGCTCGGGTTCTCACCGGAGAGAAAATCGGCGGATCGTGGGGAAAAACGGGACAATGCCGGGGTTTTTTATAGACGGGGGAGGGCAGCGGGTTGTTTAGATCGAGCTGGAGTCTCAGGGGTCCGGAAGTCGGCTGGGATACGTGAGATTTTCCGGTCGGTTTTGATTCGGGTGAGAGAGTCCGGCCGAGCGTGGGCGCGTGCGCGAGGAGGAAGAAAGGTTGGCAGGCCCCGCGTGTCAGTGGGAATTAGGGGGCGTGCGAGGCTGCGGGCTGGCGCGGGATCGGGTGGGCCAGTTGGTGGCTTTCGGCCCACTGGCCGGTTTTTTTCTGTTTTCCTTTTTCTTTTTCTATTTCTTTCTGTTTTGAGTTTAATTTGAATTCCAGTTTGAATTTGAATTTTTGCAACACATGCAACACATCCAAAAATTTTTAATTCCCCTCTCAACAGGATTTTGGGGTGTTACAGCTCTACCCCCCTTAAAAGAAATCTCGTCCCCGAGATTGGTGGTTCTAAGAAAACAATTCCGGAAATTGTGCCTTAAGCTCATCTTCTCGCTCCCAGGTGGCTTCCTCTTCCGAGTGATGCTTCCACTGCACCTTGCACATCCGGATTCTTTTATTTCTTGTGAGGCATTCCATCGTCTCCAAAATCTTGGATGGTTACTCGGCATAAGACAAATCCTCAGCTACGTCAACCTCATTCATTGGTAACACCTCTTCAGGCGTTCTCAGACATTTCTTGAGTTGTGACACATGGAATACATCATGCACATCCGATAGGCGAGCCGGTAATTCTAGTTGATACGCCACATCGCCTTTCCTCTCCAGAACTTGAAAGGGTCCGATGTATCGAGGTGACAACTTCCCTTTTACCTTGAATCGACGAAGTCCTCGGATAGGGGACACCTTGAGATAGACATAGTCTCCCACGTTGAAAACGAGCTCTCTTCTCCGAACATCGGCATAGCTCTTTTGTCGCGTTTGTGCTATCCTCAAGTTGTTGCGAATTTCCCTCACTTTTGCCTCAGCTTCTTGTAGTACTTCGGGACCAAACACTTTACTTTCCCCTGTTTGGTTCCAAAATAGGGGAGTTCTGCACTTCCTCCCATACAAAGCTTCGAACGGTGACATCTTCATACTAGCCTGATAGCTGTTGTTCTAGGAGAATTCCGCATACGGTAAGTTCTTGTCCCAACTCCGATTGTTTTTGAGTGCACATGCCCTCAGCATATCCTCAAGAATCTGATTGGTTCTTTCTGTCTGCCCATCAGTTTGGGGATGATAGGCCGAACTAAAGTTCAGATGGGTTCCCATGGTTTCATGCAACTTCTGCCAGAACCTCGAGGTGAACTATGTCCCTCGATCCGACACTATCTTCTTCGGCACCCCATGGTAACACACGATCCTTGACATGTACAACTCCGCCAATATGGATCCACTGTAGCTTTCCTTCACGGGGATGAGGTGAGCTACCTTGGTTAGCCTATCGATGACGACCCATTTTGAATCATATCCTGATTGGGTCCTAGGCAATCCCACTATGAAATCCATACCGATTTCTTCCCATTTCCATTCAGGCACTTTGAGTGGTTGCAATAATCCCGCGGGTCGTTGATGTTCTGCTTTCACCAACTGACATGTGTCACATAGGGCAACATGTTCCGCGACATCTCGCTTCATTCCATACCACCAATACCTGCTCTTGAGGTCCTGGTACATCTTAGTACTCCCAGGATGGATGGAATAGTCAGAATCGTGAGCCTCCTTCAAAATCAATTCACGGATCTTCTTTACTTCTGGCACACAGATTCTTTTTCCGTGCCACACCATTCCCTGTTCATCCTCTCTGAAACCAGGGGCATTGTTTTCCTTGATGAGTTGCCTGATTTCTTGTATCTTCTCGTCATTCTTTTGACCCTTGCGTATTTCTCGCTCTAGTGTGGAGTCCACTTCCATGGCGATGGCTTCACCACTATTCACAAGGCATAGATTGAGCCATATAACCTCTTCCTTCAATTCGGTAGGCATGTCCTTCAAGCTTAACCTATTGACCTGCACCTTCTGGCTTAAAGCATCTGCCACGACGTTCGCTTTCCCAGGATGATAGTTGATGCCCGCATCGAAGACATTGATTAGCTATAACCATCTCCTTTGTGTGAGGTTGAGATCTGGCTGTGTGAAAATGTACTTTAAACTCTTATGATCTGTATATATCTCTGTCCTCTTCCCCATCAAGTAGTGTCGCCAAATTTTCAACGCGTGTACCACTGCGGCTAGTTCTAGGTCATGTGTAGGATAGTTCTTCTCGTGCTTCCTGAGCTGCCGGCATGCATAAGCCACGACATGCCCTTCTTGCATGAGAACACATCCCAACCCGTTTCCAGAGGCATCGCAGTACACCGTAAAGTTCTTCTGCATATCAGGCATAACTAGCACTGGGGCTGTTGTCAATCTTTTCTTTAACTCCTGAAAACTCATCTCGCACTGCGGCGTCCATGTAAATGTGATTCCCTTCTCCAACAGTTCGGTGAGGGGTCTCGAGATCTTAGAGAATCCCTCCATAAACCGTCGATAGTATCCAGCCAATCCCAAGAAGCTTCGAACTTCCCCGACATTTTCAGGGGTCTTCCACTTCTGTATATCCTCGATTTTGGCGGGATCTACGGAGATTCCTCCCTCTGATATTATATGTCCTAAGAAGGGGACTCTCTTCAGCCAAAACTCACATTTGCTCAACTTGGCATACAGTTGGTGTTCTCTCAGCCTCTACAACACCAACCTTAGATGTTTCTCATGTTCTTCTTTATCTTTGGAGAAGACGAGAATGTCATCTATGAAAACCACCACAAATTTGTCCAGATATTCCATGAATACCTTGTTCATGAGATACATGAAGTATGCCGGGGCATTAGTTAGCCCAAAAGGCATGACAGTGTATTCATACAGTCCGTAGCGAGATACGAAAGCTGTCTTGGGAATATCAGATTGCCTTATCTTGAGTTGGTGGCATCCCGACCTGAGATCAATTTTCGAGAACACACAAGCTCCCCTCAACTGATCAAACAAGTCTTCAATGCGGGGTAATGGGTACTTGTTCTTGATGGTTACCTCATTCAAGGCACGGTAATCCACGCATAACCTTTGGGTTCCGTCCTTCTTGGGCACAAATATGACCGGAGCTCCCCAAGGTGAGGAACTAGGACGAATATACCCCTTTTCCGACAATTTACTCAAATGATCCTTGAGTTCTCCCAGCTGTTTGGAGTCCATCCGATAAGGTCTCTTGTATATCGGGGCTGTTCCAGGCACTAGCTCGATTGCAAATTCCACTTCACGATCAGGAGGCATACCTGGCAACTCCTCCGGAAAAACATCTGGATATTCCCTGATAATCCTGATCTCCTCCACTTTCACCTCAACTTGATTTAATTTAACGTCCCTCCTAGGCTCTTGTATTGTTATAAACTTTACTTTTGTGCCACTAGGGTGCGTTAGTTCCACCGTTCTGGTCGAACAATGGATGATTCCTTTATGTTTGGTCAACCAATCCATACCCAAGATAATATCGATCCCTTGGGAATCTATCACTATGAGGTTAGCAGTAAACACTACCCCATTAATGTCTAGATTCACCTTGGGACACACTTGTCTTGTCCTTATTTCTCCACCTAGAGAGTTTACTGCTAGCATATGATTCATTTGTGTTGTTGCTAGGTCATGCTTCTTAACAAACCCTTGGGCAATGAATGAGTGGGTAGCACCAGAATCAAACAACAGGGTTGCAATGTGTAAATTGGCAGGAAACTTACCAACTACCACGTCAGGTGCCTCTTGCGCTTCCTCCATGGTGACGTGGTTCACCCGTCCTCTCATTACATTCTGCTGTTGTGGCTGCGTGGGCTTCTTCTTTGGGTACTTATGGGCGTAGTGCCCCACTTCACCACAGTTAAAACATTGCACCCCAACCTTAGGTGCCTGGCCTTTGCTGTCTTGGGATTGGTTTGGGGGTCCTTGCACTGCTGGTCGAGGTTGATATGTAGGGCGAGGCTGCTGTACGAACTGACGTTGTCGCTGTATTGGTGCTGCCGGAGGCCTGTAGTTCGGGTTGTACCCTCTTGGTGCTGAGTAGGGTACCGCAGCACGGTTCATCTGCCCCGCGGGTTGCTGCATCAGACGTGGGCGGGTGTTGCTCCCTGAGGCTTGGTGGGACCACCCGGCCTTCCTCTTGTTCTCATTTTCCAAGTCCTTCAGCTTCGTTTCTACCACAAATGCTCTGTCCACCATCTTTTGGAAGCTTTCATATTCGTTGGAGGACATTGCGCACTGCATTTCTGCGGTAAGCCCTTCCACGAAACAATCCTGTTTCTGCTCATCAGTCTCTATGTCCTGTGGGGCATAACGGGAGAGTTGGGTAAATTTAGTGAGGTAATCCCTCACAGTCATGTTACCTTGCTGCAACCCCAAAAACTCCCTCCTCTTGTTTTTGAGTTCACCCCTTGGGATGTAATGGTTGTGGAAGCTACGCTTGAACTCTTCCCAGGTGATGTTCTCAGAGTCATGATGGGCGGCCACGTAGGCGGTCCACCAATCAGCAGTAGGTCCATGCAATTGATGAGAGGCAAACAGCACCCTCTCATACCCTTGGCACTGTATGATCCTCATCTTGCTTTCAATGGTCTTTAGCCAATCATCTGCCTCCAGAGGTTCAGCAGCACTTGCAAACTTCGGAGGTTGAGTTCCTAGGAACTCACTCAACCTTGGTTGGCATGGTGCAGCTTGTGGCGGTGGAGCTTGGTGCAAGTTGTCCACCACTTGAGTCAAGTTCTGGATGAGCTGATTTTGATTCTCAAGCATTTGGTGGAGGGGATCAACTCCTTCACGGCGACCACCCCTGTCTTGGCCTCCTGAAAGATGAGGGTTGCAGGCCTCATCGTTGTTGGTGGCGGGGTTGGCAGCGCGACCTTTTCCTCTTCCGGCCATCTAGCATGATCAACCAAATGTCAATTTAAAGTATTACGTATTATCTCACTACTTTAACTTGTTTGTACTTTGAAGTGTTGAAGCTTTGTTATACTTTTCTGAGGGTTCATGTCTCATACAAAAATAAATGCACTATTATTTCATGTCGGTTCACACACCAAAGCAAAACAATCTGATGACGAGGCTGTGGACAATTGCTCATGGCTTCCACAACTCACATCACACATCAAGCATAAACACACCATTAACTAACGTAACGACTCTACTATTCGACATCTTGCTAACTAAGGGAAAAACTCTACACTACTCGTATTCCTGAGCTGGCTCCTCGGGATCTACCTCATTATTGCGGCTACCTTCTGACTCTGCTTTGGGTGGGGAGGCTGCTGGTGGAGAAGTGCGACGACGCCTGATCGTCCGACGATCTGGGGAGTTAGGAGTCCATGTATCATTCAAGGTGACACACAGTTCATTCCCATCTTCTCTTTCTCTCGCCCTCAAACATGCTCGAAGCAACGCCTCGGTTTCCTTCAGGGTGTCCCGAACATCCTGAAGCTCGTGCTGACACTCCTGCAATCGAGTGCTGAGCATAGCAGCATCCTCCAAGCACAAGTCCATGTGCTCATGGGAAGTTCCTTGCTACACTGGTGGGCACTTGTACTCCGTTGTACCGCTCTCGCGCTGGAGGACGTACATGTACTCAGTCCTGTCCAGGTGACGATGATAGATGTGATTCTGACAGGTGATTGCCTCCCAGGTGACATCCTTCACTGCATCGACCTGTGTCGCTCGACAAGCTGGAGAGCGGTGGATCTTGAGCAGCTGATTTTCGTGGATAATCCTCATCTCTGAACTCCATTCTTCCCTCTTCTCACGGATGGTCCCGGTGGAGCTATAATGTATGATTAGCTTGCCCGTATTGCCGGCGGCTTGGAGCATACGTCGAAGACGGCGCAACAAGACTCCTACTGCCAATCCGTAGGAAACGTACGTCACAGGACGGCTCTCCTCTCTTTGGGCAAGGGCAACTACGGGAACTCTCCCTCCTGTGGACTTGCGAGCGGTGCGAATCATGCGAACCATCTAAAACAAAAAGCATTTAAACTTAGGTCAGATAAACTTTTAAATAAAAATCCTATTTTGAATGAAAGTTGAGGTAAGATGAAGAAAGTGACTCCATTAAATAACATTTTCAGCACACACCTTGTAAAATAATTTTTAAGAAAATAGGGCCCTTAAATACGTCCATTTCTACCTAGGTCCATGTTCCTACGGGCAAAACCTTGGCTCTGATACCACTTCTGTCACACCCGGTTTCCTCGAAGAACAACCGAGTGAATATCACATTTATGCCAGGATCATTTTCTCATACATGTGATGACAAATAGTGAACCATCATTTATTACAAGCCAGGTGTCGAATATAAATAAGTCTTACATAGCATATGTCTCGATGGGCGATAATAAGTTCATAACATGTAAATAAAATAGCAGCGGAATATTATTCTTGTGGGCTCCGTCACAGGCGTTGCCCGGGGGACTCCATGAACCTAGAATCCTTCTTCGGGTCCGAAGTCTTGGTCATTGAACACCACATCATCCCCTTGACCTGAGCAGCAATTTAAACCAACAAATATGCAAGGTTGAGTACCGTTGGTACTCAGCAAGTGTGGGAAAGTTATGTCATGCATGGCTAGAGCAAGGAGAGGTTGAACTCATGGTTAAAGCACTACGCAATTATTACCTACCACCTTAGCTAATTAAGCACCTACATTACTACACAGGTGAAATGGATCCCAATCCCACAACCCATCATCATTTTCAAGTAAACATAGTCTCATCTCCAATGTTAAGCTTCCCGCTTAACATCCACAACTTCCCAATTCATCATCCTCTAATCATGAATAAGTCCAAGCCGCTCTTGACCGTGAGCACGGCTGTCATGACAGTTTTGACTCTGCAGAGTTTGTACCACTGTACCCACATGTAGTGATTTCATCCCCCGTTGCCGGGTGGACTAAAAGAACCTCCATGATGCCAGTGGCTGCGAACCACATTCACACTTCCCAGGTGTGTAGCCAGGAGATCACTACGAAGACTTTACAAAGGGATTCCTGACGAGCGTGGGCCCACTAAGGTTTCACCCCTAACAGCATACAAGAGGCTCCAACCCCGCTGCAGTGGCCCCCTCTTGAGCCTTGCGGTTCATATGGTAGTCCAGCTGACACCTACTCCCCGCACCATCCAACACACCCATACTACGCCGGGGATACACCTAATTAATCGGCCAAGCTGCCCCATCTCAGCATGTGGTTGGCACGGTAAAGCCAGGTTACATGCTCCATGAACCGGTCCTTAGGATCTAGGCAAGTACTAAACACAAACCCGAGTCTCGTGCACCCAGCACCAACCAAAACATCCAACTTGCCTTGATCCCTACCTCACAATATCTCATTCAAGAGTATGGTAAAATAAACTGATGATCTCACATCCCATATATCCCATTCTAAGCATGGCTAAGCATAAGCATGTAAATAAATGTCATGATAAAATAAATCCCAACCCAAGCTACAAGGAAACACGATAATGCAATTCTAGGGAAACTTCCTAGCATGGGTTTCATATTTCAATTGACAATGCAAATAATTCTATCTACACATCCTAGTATAGGATCAAAGTGGTCAAGGACACTTGCCTTCTTCTTGCTGCTCTGAGAATGGAAAGTCTTGGTCTTGGAAGGGGAGAACTTGCTCTGGAGCAGGTTCTACTCATACCATCACACATAGCAAAAGAAAACAACAATTCATAAGACATAGTTCACACTTCCACTTCATACAAACCACACACTCACATTTATGAAAGCCATTCTCCTTTCTATGTGTTGTGGCTACTCTATGTGTGTTGATTCTGGCTTACATGCACTTTTAAACATGCGTATATGATTTCTAATTTTGTATTCACATTTATGTTTGCATACTATATATGAGTTTCCAATTTAAATAAATTCCTTATATTCAATTACTACACCTTTTAGCTACCAAGTATGCATGAAAGGTATTTTCCTACTCCATATGTGCCTTCACACCTTCTACCAACCCTAAACTGAATTCTTTGGATTTTGGAAATTTCATTTATCATTTTCTAGTTATTCATACCTAGTTTGCTATATTTTCAGATATATTTCCTATGCCTAAATGTGAACTTTATTATAAAAATAGTAAGACACCTCATCTAAACAGAATAGGTTTTGGGTCCAAAATAGTTAATAATATATTTTTTAATCTTTTCCTCTGATGTAAACTATTTTACATTTATTTTTCTAATTTTCAGAATTATTCTCTACATAAAAATGTGTCCCTCTAACTAATAAATGTGAATAATCAATTATACAGATTCATTTCAGCCAAAAATCTATTTTTATCTCACTCCAAGGTTTTCTAAGTACTGGGAAAGTTTTTAATTTGAATTTGACCCTATGTTTGTCCCAATTTTAAATTTTAAATACTAGCCACATATTCAAATTCCTAACTTTTATATCAAATAGGGTTAAAAAGGTAAACTCACCCCACTACAGGGTCTATAATATTATTTTAAGAATTTTCAGGGGTCTATCTACACATAACAGAGGGGTTTTCCTAATTTTTATTAAGTCCAGGGGTCAAAACTGAATTTTAAATGAATTTACATGATTTTCTGAACTTCCAAGGGCTAGATCAGAAGTTTCTGGGGCTAGCTCTTATTTTCCGAGAACCCAAGGGGGTAGCGCGTAAGAATTCCAGTCTTTATAACGTGGGGCTGACGTGGACCGTCCGATTTAAAACAGACGGCTGAGATTATAACATCGAACCGGTACGCGGGGATTTAAACTCTACCGTGCGATTTAAAATAAACGGCGCACAAGCGGCCACGTTGCTCTGATCGAGCGCGGGCGGCGCTGCCCGGCGGCGCACGGCGGCGGGAGGCGGCGATCTCACCGGAGAGTTTCGGATCTTCGTAAATTCTTCCTAGAACTGTGATTTTATGGCATAGATCAGTAGAGGGGAGATCGGGGATCTCACCTCGGGGGTTTTCTTGAGCTCGGAGGTCCTGGAAGGCGGTCGATGACGAGGTCTGAGGTGAATTCACGGAGAGGCTCGTCGGCGCTGTGCTTGAGCCGCAAACCACCGAGTTTTCTTCACCTGTGCGGTTCCCCGGAGGCGGTGGATCAAGACCAGCGAGTTAGATCGGAATTCCCGAGCGTAGATCGGGCAGAATTCGCCGGAGGGGCTCGGGTTCTCACCGGAGAGGAAATCGGCGGATCGTGGGGAAAAACGGGACAATGCCGGGGTTTTTTATAGACGGGGGAGGGCGGCAGGTTGGTTTAGATCGAGCTGGAGTCTTCGGGGTCCGGAAGTCGGCTGGGATACGCGAGATTTTCCGGTCGGTTTTGATTCGGGTGAGAGAGTCCGGCCGAGCGCGGGCGCGGGCGCGAAGAGGAAGAAAGGTTGGCGGGCCCCGCGTGTCAGTGGGAAGAAGGGGGCGCGCGCGGCTGTGGGCTGGCGCGGGATCGGGTGGGCCGACTGGTGGGTTTCGGCCCACTGGCCGGTTTCTTTCTATTTTCCTTTTTCTTTTTCTATTTCTTTTCTGTTTTGAGTTTAATTTGAATTCCAGTTTGAATTTGAATTTTTGCAACACATGCAACACGTCCAAAAATTTTTAAATTCCCCTCTCAACAGGATTTTGGGGTGTTACAGTACTCCGAGTTGCTAGCAGCAACCTTGACTGACGTTGTACGCGACCACCTTTCCCAAGATCTTCCACATTGGACGCAGTCCAACTGCCCCGAGTATGCAAGCTCCCTAAAGGTACATACCCGCAGTGGTATGTTCTTAAGCGAGTTACCTCCTGCTACCTTGACGCCGAAAAGCTAAGGCAGTTGGAAAAGTTCCACTATGGATCTCCCAAGGTACATTGGTTCCCTGGGTCCCATATAGCCAGTATGTGCCCGGTACACAACTCAAACTTGTACAACAGGGCCAAGCACGGACGGGCCTTAACCGGCACAGGCAGGTCTATGCACGCACGGCCCACAGCCTGCTGCATCTAAACCTCCCAGCCCGGTCTCCATTTCTATGTGTGAACTTTCCTCATCTTTTCTATTTTAGACCCGCTCCGAGTAAACCAGCTCTAAACTCGCGAGTAGCTTCCAACTACTCGACATCTACCGGACCTTTCCTACTAACATTTAGCGTAGCCAAATCCACTCGAGGAGGTGCTATTCTACACTTTCTCTCTTAGGTATTTTGGTCATGCAACTGGGGTTTTCAATATCAACTAGACATAATACAATCAACGATGCAAAGCTATGATCTCTAAAAATGAAAAATGCATTATAAAACTGTTCAAATGCAAACTGGGGCTTGCCTGTTTTGCAGGTGACTATGATTAAAATCAGTTAGTGATGATCACTTGGAGCTTGATCACTTGCTTTCCTTCCTCCTTGATCTTCACTTTAAGTCCTTCTCACGTTCCTCACGTAGATGCTACACGATATGATCATGCATATGTATTTAATTAAAAAACTTTTGCTAATAAGATCTAATGACAGTTTTAAAACTGGAACTCTGTTTAAGAATTTAAAATGACACTGGTGCTAGTGGTTTGGGTTGGGTTTAAACACTATAATCAAATGTTGAGTGCTTCTCCCACTTAAGTGTTGATCCGCTTAAGAGCTTGCACAAAACAGTGGTGATCCAGAGCTCCAATGGAGCAGAAAATTTTCATATGAGTTCCTTATCACAAGAAAGTTATCTGGACCAAAAATTAGCACATTTCATTGAGTGGTTTATTCAGAACAATTTTCTAAGCAATTATGCAAAGAAGAATTAATTCTGAGATAACACCTATGTTCAGGTCAAACTAAGTGAACCACAATTTAAATTATAGTTCATAGAGCTTGCATGAATTTTCCTAGGATTTGTGGAGCTAAGAATTGCTAAGAACTGAATTTACAAGTTTTGGAAATTCTCTGAAAATGTTTCTGTATTCAATTGAACACAGCAACTTACAATCTGAATTACCCTGATCAAATCAACTCCAAATGAGCTGAAACTTTTACCGGAGTCTAATAACACCCTAAAGACTATTCTTGCAAAATTGGAGGATTTTTGGATAAACCAAACTCCCTCTAAAATTCTTTTGCTGAAAAGCTTTAAAGAATTTTCCAGAAATAAATAAAGACTTTCATACAAATTGGGTTGCATATTTGGATGGAGTTTGTCAATCGGAATCTAACTCAATTTGAATCACTAAATTTGGAGGTTCCTAGCAAAAGTTATACTCTTCTAAAGTTTGGGGAAAATCTGGGGTTTGAATAAATCCGGGAAAAATTTAAAAACTGACTGTGGGACCAGGGGACACGTGTCTGTCGCCGGGAGGGCGCCACACAGGGTCACAGGAATGTTTCCTGCGCGGTCACAGCTGATCCGGCGTTACAGAGGATCCGGCCCTTCTCTCGACTCACTGACACACGGGCCCGGCGGTCTTCTTCAACCTCCAGCCGCCCGCGCGCCTGCGCCGCCGGGGCTCGCCGGAGCACTTCTGTTTCCGACTCCCGGACCTTCTCTCGAGCTGCTACCTGCCGCCAGGGCCTAACTCCACTCGGGGAACGCACTGGTGCGGTCCTCCCGAGCCGGTAGAGCCTCCAACCCAACGCCCGACGGCGCGGCGGCTCGGAAGAAGTTCGGCGGCGTTACCCTGATGAGCTAGCCCGCCAAAAGCCCTTTGGACAGGTCCTACAGCACAAGTGAGGACCGGAGGAGCTCGGCATGGCCGCACATGGGCTCAGGAATGGCTCCAAGCTAGGGTTCACGTGTGCTCCAAGCTAGGGTTCACCGTGCAGGGTGTGTTTCTTGCTAGGCTTGAAAAGCAAATTGGTGCGCCCTCAAGTCTAGTCCTTGTGTGAGAAGTTTTGTGATATCTAACCAACAATCGATCGGGAATTTCATGGAAACGTACTGGAAGGTCGGTTTGCACCGATCGGAAGAGGATCTCAAAATTCTTCATCGAGGATCCGCGGTTGGTCCTGAGCTTTGGGGGTGATTTGAGTGGACGTCGTGCGCGTCCAGCGGTGGCCTAGCTGGGCCGTGACAAGCCGCGGTTGAAGCTGTCCACGAGAGCACTTGCTCTCGGTTCTATGGCGGCCGCCTTGGGAACTGGTTTACCTCGGTTTGGGGAGGTGGAACTCACGTAGGAATAGCGTGAGGACGTTGGAGGAAGGTCTGTGGTGTTGTTTGGTCGCTCAGTTGAGGCTCGCACGCGAGATTTTGGTGTGGCTGACCGATCGGAGCACGGCGGCAGCGGCTCGGTTTGTTTCTCGCGCGAGGAGGAAATAACAGGGCTGAGGCTTTGGTGATGAGGCGAAAGGAAGCACGGGAGAAGGTATAAGATGCCTGGGCAGCCCTCCAGCGCGATGGGAATTCAACAGGAATAGATGCCGGCTGATCCTCGGTGTCGCCTGGTGGAAAGTCGGCTCTGCCGATTGCTTCGCGTGGGGGGTGAACAAATAGAGACCCAACACTGAGATATTTTGCAATTTAAACGGTTTCATTGACATGTGGGTCCCACAGCTCAGTCCCTCCTTATCCCTCTCCAAAATATCTCCCAAAATTTGCAAGTTTTGAAATCAAATTATGGGAGTTCAAATCTGAGGTGCATTTGGATAATTGGGCAAGTTTTATCCAGATTCAAATATGCATTTGAATTCTTTGTTATTTAAAGTCCATTTTGAAAAATGGGTTGCAAATCATTTCCGTAAATCATGAAACTTTGCATACCCCCTAATTTGGACCCAAGGAATTCAAATATGAAATCTGATTCTTAATTTGGCTGCTGCAAATGAGATTTGTAGCACAACAGTTTTGAAATTCATGGTGTTACTCTCATTTTGAATTTTGAGTTGAACAAGTTTGTTCCAAATCTGACTTTTAGCCTTCCCACACATATGGAAACTTCCCCTCTTGGTTTAGAACCCTCTTGGGTTCCAAGTTTTCAAACAAACATTTGAACTTGTGTGAAGAAAGCCCTCATGTGGGTTATCACATGTGGAAAAGTTTTAACAAGTCCCATTTTTCATTCATATGAAACCAACTTTTGTAAACCAGAGTTTCTTTGTATTCATATTTTTGGGACCTTTACAGTCACGAGGAACAAAGTGATACGTTAGTGCAAGGTACAATGGAGCCATCACACAGAAGCAGAAGCTACATGGGAGCGTGAAGAAGACATCAAGACGGAATTCCCTCATCTATTCTCCACTATCGAATCTCGAGGGTGAGATTCAATTTAAGGGGGGTAGATTTGTGACACCCTCAATTTCATAATCATGTATGCATACATATTTCATGTAGAGAAAGCATTTTAAAGAGGTAGAAACAGAAAAGGCATCACAAAGATAGCCAAAAATAGCAAATTCTAGTTCACCGAGAGCGCCGAAGACAACTCCCGCGGCTCGCTGGCCACGTGGTGCCTTTGGAGCTGCATCCCTGCAAAGGGGGAGAGGTCCGCCGCTAACTGGCTATGTGGCAGGCTCGGAGCTTGCCTCTATAAAAAGGGTGAGGTCCGACCCCGTGGGACACGTGTTGCCCCCGGAGCTAGCATCTGCGGAGGAGCGAGGTCAGCCCCGCATGACACATGTCGCCTTCGGAGCTAGTCATTGCGGAAGAGAGAGGACCAGCCGTGCAGGACACGTGTCACTCTCGCAGCTCATCTCCGAGAGGTCCGACCCGTGGGACACGTGTCGCTCTCAGAGCAGACCTCCGAGAGGTGTGGCCCCGCTAGACACGTGTCACTCTCGGATCTCACCTCCGAGAGGTCCGGCCCCGCCAGACACATGTCGCCTCTGGAGCTTGCCTCTGGGAGGTCTGTCCCGATGAACACGTGTCACTCTCGGAGCTCACCTCCGAGAGGTCCCGCCCTGCTTGACACGTGTCGTCCTCAGAGCCCATCTCCGAGATGAAGGGAGGTCCAACACTGTTGAACACGTGTCATTCTCGGAGCACACCTCCGAGAAGAAGGGTGGTCCGACCGTGATGGACACGTGTCGATCTCAGAGCTCATCCCGGAGCAGAAAGGAAGTCCAACGATGTTAGGACACGTGGCACCACTGGAGCCCACCTCCGAAGAGAGGGGAGGTCCGGCACAGACACGTGGCGCATTCGGAGCCACCTCCGAAGAGAGGGGAGGTCCGGCACTGACATGTGGCGTTCGCGGAGCTCGTCTCTGGAGAGAGGGGAGGTCCCAACCCACCAGACACGTGGCGCACGCGGAGCTCACCTCTGAGAGGGAGAGGGAGGTCCCGCCCGCCAGGACGCGTGGCGCACGCGGAGCTCGCCTCTAAGTGAGAGGGGCGTCTCGCCCGCCTGACACGCGGCACAACTGGAGCACGTCTCTGCGGAAAAGGGAGACCAGGCCGCCGTTGGACACATGGAGCCTATAGAGCTCATCACCGAGGAGGTGACGAGATTTGAAGCGATTTTTCTTCTAAACGTGCGGGAATACCGACACGGAAGGAAACCGACACGAATTCCACGTTGCTACCGCACCAAATCAATTGAAGATAAGTTGTTAAGGTCCAAACACAAATCAAATAGGACTCTTATTTGAAATCCAATCGGAGGAGGACTCTTCTTTTTCCGGTTATAAATAGAACCCGAAACAACCCCTTGGCCATAACATCTTTTCTAAGCCGACAACTTGGAGCCCTAGCCCCCTACTCGCCGAGCTAAACCCCTTCGCCGGAGTTTGACCACCGGAGAGACCGCCGACGAGCCATACACGATCGCCATCGCCGGAGGAGAGACGACAACCTATTTTTTCTAGGAAGAAGGACCCAAAGGAAGTAAGGTAGGTCTCCATTACCACCTTACGACGAGATCGCGGTTTTCTTTGCATCTGTTCTCATCGATCCCTTCGGACAGAAGCTTTTTTGTGGACAGATCACGTGTTGATCGGTTTGATCTAGAGTTGAGATCATCGCCACGTCCACATTTGATCTTTACACCTCTATTCATCGTAAAACCCCATGCAACACCATGCAAACATAGAAGAACACGTACAAACTGATCTAATAAAAACAGCATCATAGGATTAGCATGCATATGCACCATTGTACCTTGAGGAAAGTTTGTGCATGATAATTTATTGCTATGGATCTTGTGTACGTGATCATAAACAGAAGGACAAGCTCAGGGAGCTATCTACGAAGGATTTCAACACCAAGACTTCGAGATCCCAGAACAACAAAGCCACAGGAACAAGGTAAGTGGCCCTTGACCATATTGATCCCATGTTTTGGAAACTGTTTTGTTTGCGAAAAGGTGTTAGTGCTTGAGTCAACTTGATGGGAAACCCTTTCATAGGAGTTTACTAGTTTTGTTAACCACCATTGTCGCCGGGAAAGTTGATGAGTTGGGTATGGTCGTTTTTGCTTTTGCTTCACCGAGTCCAAGGGATATGGGAAGCGATAGAATGTGTCTAGCTAACTGCACTCGTATGAATAATGGTAATGAGAAACTGATGTTGATAATGAACATGAATCAGAGGGAGATCTAGGCAAGCTTGGTTTTGTGGAAGAGGTAGAATGAGATGGTGGTTTACTTGCCATAGATCTAAGGACCGGTTAAGCGAGCCATGCCAGGAAAACAGTGCCACCACAAGGCCAAATATGGATGCGGCTTAGCTGACTAATTAGGTAAGTTGCTAGATTGTTATGGACCGTGGAAGGCGCGGGGAATGGGAGTCGAGTGAGGACTGCCCTCGAAACTACATGGCACAAGAGGGGGCCCGTAGGTGGGAGAATTGGAGATTCTTGCCTGCTGGTGAAACCTTAGTGAGTCCATACATCTAGTAGCCCCTTTTTAAAGGCTATTTTGTGATCTCTTGGCCATACACCGACGGTTGTGTATTGGTAAAATGGAGGTTCTACAGTCGCCGACGGGCGACGAAATAAGAAACTTGTGGGTAACGTGGTCCCACCTCTGCAGAGTGTAAAATTATCATGATAGCCGTGCTTCCAGTCACAAGCGCCTGGACAACCCACATGATTAGATGGTATGGTTATTGGGATGGTATTTGGTTATGGTTTGGTGTTTGGATTTGGTTTTCGGGACTGTTGAGTCCGGGTAATGAGATTGGTTGCATGACTGTTGAGTCATGGCAATGAAATTTGATCTCGGTTATGAGATGGAATTAAATATGAGATGAGATGGTAGTGAATATGAGATGGTATTCATGAGCATATGGAAAGTTTAGAAAGATAAATGTTCGGATGAGATATGAAAAGTGGTTAATCATGATGGAGATATGTTGATGTATAAATACATGTTGGGATTACATTCAATTAAAGCTAGTTGCTGTTTTTATCGTGTTTTGAGAAATAAACTTTGCTTTCTGAAATGAGCCTTTTATACCTACCTTGTTGTAAGCTACATGTCATACTTCCCGCACTTGTTGAGTACGTCATGTACTCATCCTTGCATTATCATACATCATCAGCAACAGGAGAGGAGTACTATGAAGACCACATGGAGTATTAGGCGTGTAATGTGCCCTCAACCTTGTCTATGGAGTAGGAGATGGAGCCGCTGCTTCTGCTTATATTGCTTCCGCTATAGTTTAGAAGACTTCCACTGCTAGAATAAGACTTCCACTGCTAAGATAAGACTTCCGCTGCAATAAACATTAATGTAATAAAGTACTTGAATCTATTCATTCGTGGTTATATATTCTGAATTCAGTTTGTGGATGATATGTGTATGTGTGATGAACATCCTGGGCACACATACGCATCAGTCTCGGTTCCGAGAGGTTCTCTCTCAGAACAGGGGCATCACACTAATAAAACCTGAAACTATTGCAAGCCGCGGATTAAACTTGAAGGTGGCCGGACTAGTCCGGTCTGAGAGCGGACTAGTCCGGTCTAGGTATAAAATTGCGTTTTAGGTTTTCTTTTCAAGTTTGTTTAAGCGGAAGATATGTAGTAGTCTAACAATCTCACTAATTAGTTGTGAATGATTAGATTGCGGGACAGCGAAACAATTCACAAGTGTTAGATAAAAACGAAAGCTTAACAAGTAATTTTATTGAACGAGCGAGAAGGTAAAGGAAACAAGAGACATGATTTATCCCGAGGTTCGATTCCACACAGGAATCTACGTCCTCGTTGAGGAGTCCACAAAGGACCGGGTCTTTTCCAACCCTTCCCTCATCGAGTGATCACCAAGATCAAGCACGGTCTCTTTCACTATCAATCAAATGTGAATACAATGCTCTTAGGGGCTACTCACAACTTGAGGCTCCCTACAA
This sequence comes from Neostapfia colusana, assembly GCA_030760725.1. Lineage (NCBI taxonomy): Eukaryota > Viridiplantae > Streptophyta > Magnoliopsida > Poales > Poaceae > Neostapfia > Neostapfia colusana. The sequence goes on from JASWHV010000011.1 coordinate 29,764,820, forward strand.
CAACCTAGCAGTTCTAGGAATCAAAATACAACAGCCATGAACTCAAATTAACAATTAGAGTGCAAGAGAGTCAAACCAAGAGCTCAAACGTTGATCATCACGTCTCTCCTCTCACAAATCCACAAGCCCCTTAAGATCCAATCTTAGGGGTCAAGAAGGTGAGGAAAGAGGCTTAGAAGAGCTCTAGGAATGAGTTTTTAGCGCTAGGGTTTCTATTTTTTTTCGATTCTTGGCCGCAGGGTCTCCTTTTATAGAGATCCCGGCATCTAGCTGTTACCTACTAATGTCCGGACTAGTCTTGTCAGAACCACGGACTAGTCCTTTCTTGGGGGACCACTCACATCACAAGGCTACCAACTAAAGTCTCGTGACCGTTGGATTCAAACGGACATAAAATCACGGAGTAGTCCGGTGAAGAGCAGACTAGTCCGATCTCAGTCAGGAACCTTTGTTCCGGATGAGAGCGGATAGTCTGGTAGGGGGCGGATTAGTCCGACCTCAAAGGCGGACTAGTCCGGTCTTACCAGACTTAGTCTCAAGAACTCTCTAATCTAGGACTGTGAACTAGTCTGGCCAACTCCAGACTAGTCCGAGCTTACACAGGAACCTTTGTTCCGTCCTAAACCGAACTAGTCTGAAGGGACCGGACTAGTCCGGGTTTTGGAGCGGACTAGTCTGAGGTCACTCAGAGACTCCTTCTCCGGACCTAAACGGCTTAGTCCGGGTTTTGGAGCGAGTCTTCTTCTTTTCCTTTTTGCTTCTTGAGAGACTCCACATCCATTTCTTTTGATAAGGACCTGTGCTCATACTCAGTAAAACTCATTATTATCTTAATTGTCATCATCAATCATCATAAATCCACAGGGATTACCTAGATGCACTTTCATAAGGACTGTGCGTATGCAGTCCTGCTTGACAATTTTGAGCTGTACCGAATATATAGTGGGTTCTGGGACCCATGAAATCGATGTACCTTGATGGACCGTGAAATAGAACTCACCCTTCGCATCGGAATGGCGTTGAGAAGGCAGGAGGTGTAAATCCTTTAGCGGGCAACTTTAACGTGTCCACGTAGAGGACCATCCTGCTCGGCGCGAAACGTTTTTCTATCTCGGGGGTGTTGTGTGAATGGTTGCTGCATACAATGTAAGAAAGGGTGATTCTTTCGAGGCAGGTGTATGTGTCGTATATTCTGGGTTGTTATTGATTCGAATCACCGTCGCTCGCAGAAGAGGATTGACATACTTACCCACTGCACCATGACGTAGTAAGAAGAGGAACTAAGTCTCTTAACATGATGTTTATGGCTTAGTCATTGTATTGGAACCTTGACTGAAGTAGATATAGTGCCAACTAAAGTTCTATTCCCCCTTAGGCTAGCAACATCGGGATAAGCGTTTCTTGTTTGATTGTGGACTTCCCTTGTTATGAGGCGTAAGGACCACTAAAATGAAATCTATAAGAATGTGAATATAAGGATCAAGTTTAGTCAAGCTGTATTTTGCAATGTTCACATTCCTATCTTCTTACTACTCTTGCATGTAGAGCTACATGTTTAGGATTAACGGTTAAGACTTGCTGAGCCTTAGTGCTCACGGTTGCTTCGTAGTTTTTTTTGCAGGTAGCAGGATGCCTGCTATAGATGGTTCTTCGGTGAGACATCAAACCTCACGGTTCATTTAACTCACCGGAAACCTAGCCCCTTCCTTACTTTGGTGAAGCTAGTAGGAAGCGTTCACGGGCTGAACGACTTCTCTTTGGCGTAGTTAGTGTCAAGAGTGAGTATATGTCTATCTTTTATTTTCCGCTTCGTGTGTACATTAAATGGTTTCATATGTTCTTACTGTCTTTTCGTGCATGCTGTTGGGTGCCGCATCGCACGGCACCACCCAGTGCGATTCCTGGAGCGTGGACCCCCGGCGGGGCCGTGGCAGCATGGTAATAGAGCTGCGTTGGGAATAGCACGCATGAAAAGAGCATATTTTCAAAAACTTAGAAGTATACGAGTGAGGAACCTATAGTATGCCTATATAAGGACTGTTATTAGCATAGTTGCTTAAGGTGGCAAGCTGACCTTGTGTACTCTTTCGTATTTCAATTCGGTAACGACGCACCTACGTGGAGGTAAGAATGGTAAGGAACGCCACCGAAAGCGGATCAATTTTGGTTAGCTCCCCCATATGAGGAAAGTAGTGTGGGATGTTCTGTTCAGCAATGGATGGGAAGTGAATATGTTTTCTAAGACTCTTCATGTCTTAAAGACATATCAATGGCACTAGCCTCCACTGCATAAACCCAGGAGCAAGAGGAGGAGACCCCATCGTGTGATTTGTAACACGATGTATGTTCTCTAGGACTCTTCATGTCCTATGAGGCTTGCGAAAGTGCTGTTCCACCGGTGTGCTTTATTGCAAAGGTGTGGAGCCCCTGTTGGGTGGTGAATAACCCGATCATGTACCTTGAGACGTGGACTGACTCAAGGACGACCCGTATGGCAATGATATAGGGCGTATATTTTTACTATGATATGGACCTGCCTGAAATGACAAACCGTTGTGTGCTTCACTATTGAGTGGTTTTATGCAGGTACCTTAACCACGTTAGAACATGTCATTTAGAAAACGTTTGTGAGTGACCATGTTAGTGCCGCCATTTGAGACGTATATACCGGTATAAAGCCGGTTAGATTTTTTGATTTGGTGAGGAAACATAGTACCGATATATGTTCTTAGCTGCATGAAAAAAAGGAAGTTTTCAAATAAAAGAGTAAATTTGGGGTCTAGGATTCCATTAGGGGTTAATGAACTCCAATATTGAACTAAGAGTCAAATGGGAGTATAGATTCATTCTAAAAGACTTAGGAATAACCTCCCCTGTTTTCGGCAGAATTTTTGCTGAAGTTGAACATGACAGAATCTTTGATTGGTTGAACCAATGGATGTGTGTGATACATTTCTGGAAAGATTTTGAAGTCTTCTACAACTTTTCTGTCGAACTCCAGATCAGAATCACCCTTCAAATGGATGAAATTCTCAGATGGGTGTGAACTGTCAAAAAACAGGGCAGACACAAAATGCTCTCTGGATTTTTCTGTATTTTGACCATAACTTTCTGTAGAAAAATTTCTAAGGTTCAAGTAATACACCGTTGGAAAGTTTAGGATAGGTGCTACGATTTTGTAGTTCAAAGTTTCTCCAGATTTGGAGTCGAATTGTATGAAATCTTACGGACAAAACAGCCACTTTCAAAGGAGGTGCTGTCAAAATTGTTCCAGATTTCTGTCAAATTTGAAATGTCATAACTTTTGATACACAACTTATATGAAGGAAAATGAATAGTCTTTGGAAATATATTAACGTTATATACAACTTTGATATGCAACTTGAGACATGAAATTGCCATTTGCATATTAAAATTCTGGGAATAAAACCAATTGGTCATTCTGAACAGAGTATTGATCATTGCCATTTAACATGAGACTTGTTGTGGACAGGGATATTTTATACTTCTATAAGTTCCATAACATGTTCTTAAATTATTTTTCAGTTTTTCTGAATATTGGAATTAAGGGTGTAGACAAACTTGCTCAAGTTTGGTAGATTTTAGAATTGTCTAAACCTTGGATAGCTTGTGTAATGCTGCAATATTGATGTGATGCTTTTGCGGTAATGTTTTCAATTCAAGTTGAGTTTAAACTTTCAATTTTAACCGTAAATTTCTCACTCTTGCAGTATGGATCACCCTCATTCCAGGAGTGAGGTTGGTGAGTAGAGTCATGGCGGAAATAATTCGCCACGACAACATGTGCCGACATCATCAACCGGATTGGTGGAAATTTTGGGAAAGATGGCTGAGTCTCTCGATTTGTTGGTGCAACAAAGCATACGACAAGAGACACTACAGCAAAATCCGCTGCCAGATACTTATCTGTATTTCTTAGCAAGAAAACCACCAGTTTTCTCGGAAGCGAAAGAACCGTTGGAGTCGGCTCATTGGATCCAATGTATTGAAGCTAAGTTCGATATGCCCGAGTGCGATGAATATAAGAATACGCTATTTGCCGCTCAACAACTCCACGGAGCCGCTAGAGTTTGGTGGGTGGAGTATATCGCTACTCTTCCTGAAGGTCATCGGGTGACGTGGGATGAATTCCGGAATGTTTTCCGGGCACGTCGCATTTGTTCGGGAATTCTTCGAACAAAGTATCAAGACTTGCTGGAATTAAAGCAAGGAGAAAGGAGTGCGTACGAGTACTTCAAAGTGTTTGAAGACTTGATGCAATACGCCACTCATATGGTAGACTTGGAAGGGTTGAAGTGTGAGTATTTCTTCCAAGGTTTGAATGTCGAACTTAAGGAACAAGTGGCCTTGTTCAATAACGGTATTTACAATGAGTTGGTAAATGCCGCTATTATCAAAGAAGACATGCATCTCCGTTGCCAAGCGGAGCATAAAAGGAGTATACCGCCGGACAGTGATATCGAGGTTCCTCTGAACTATCGAGTGTGGTATTACTCACCAGTCAGGCAAGAAATTCAGCCTGTGGTGCAACTATCACAACCACAGCTGGAGTTAATCACTTGTGAGCCTCCGCCTCAACAGCAGCAATCAGAAATATTCGTGCAACCCTACCACAACCAGCTATGCACGAATTATCTCCACCTCGTGTTAGTAGAGAGCTGAGGATGTCTGCAACACGGAACTGTCGTGGAGCTGAGCAAAGCCACAAATTTGTATCATCTCACCAACGCTCAGATCAACACCGTGAACATTCAAAGAAGAGTCTATTAAAAGCTGGCAGGGTTACTACAATGCTATTGAGGACATTGAAAAAGGTGAACCAGTTTTAGCGGGCGTGTTCACTTTACATGAACAGCCCACTTTCGTGTTGTTGGACTCTGGAGCCACCCACAATTTTATTAGCAGAGACTATGTGCTGAAGAATCATCTTCCATTCAGCACAGTCAAGCATCCGCTTCATATCAGCTCACCCGGAGGCAAGATATCCACAGATGAAATGGTCTCTCGGGCACCTTTGTGTCTGAGTGGAAACATCTATCATGTGAGTCTTATCATACTCAAAGATCAAAGGATTGATATAATCTTGGGAATTTCATGGTTGACACATTATGGAGCTTCTTTGATATAAGCTCTCGGTCTGTCCAACTGAATTCCCCAATACACGGTTGCAACACATTGAATCTTGTGGATTCATAACAATGATTTGCAGCAGTGCATCAGATTGAAGCTCCTAAGCTTGAGGATATTCCAGTGGTATGTGAATATCCAGATGTGTTTCCTGACGACTTACCGGGCATGCCGCCCGAACGTGATGTAGAGTTCTAGATTGAACTGGCACCAGGAACAACACCTATTTCTTGGCGACCATATAAAATGGCACTAAAGGAGCTAGCAGAATTGAAGGAGCAGATGAATGACCTTATGGACCAAGGTTTTATACGCCCAAGTTCATCACCTTGGGGCTGTTCCGCACTCTTCGTGAAGAAGAAGGATGAAACTTTGAGACTATGCGTAGATTATCGTCCATTGAATGCTGTCACTATCAAGAATAAGTATCCACTACCGCTCATCGATATTTTGTTCGATCAACTAGTGGGTGCTAAGGTATTCTCCAAGATGGATCTTCGGTCCGGATATCACCAGATAAAAATCCGGGCGGAAGATGTAGTAAAGACGGCGTTCTCGACAAGATATGGACTTTATGAATATCTTGTCATGTATTTTCGATTGACCAATGCTCCGCTCATTTTATGTATCTGAAGAACCCTGTGTTCATGCTGGAGTTAGACAAAATCATCGTGGTTTTCATCGACGGCATCTTGATCTATTCAAAGTTAGAAGAAGAACCTGCTGAACATCTACGTATTGTACTCCAATGGTTGAGGGATCACAAGCTATATGCAAAGTTCAGTAAATGTGAGTTTTGGATCAGCAAAGTGCCATTTCTTGGGCATATTATTTCAGCAGAAGGCATCTCTGTGGACCCAAGTAAAATCGAGCAAGTGCTGAATCAGAAATCTCCAACATCTATTCATGAAATGAGGAGTTTCCTAGGTTTCTTCAATGTCGCTAAACCTATGACGGAGCTGTTGAAGAAAAGCACCAAGTATGATTGGAGCCATTCATGTGAACAAGATTTTCAAACTTTAGTGAAGCATCTCACCACAGCTCCAGTTTTGGCCCAACCGGACACAACAAAGCCGTTTAATGTTTATTATGATGCATCCGGCATCGGTCTTGGTTGTGTGTTGATGCAAGAAGGATGTGTGGTCGCGTATGGTGTGACACCCGGTTCCGAAAATTGAACCAAGTGAATGCATATGTGTGCCCAGGATGTTCATCACATATACACATGTATTTCACAAACTGAAATTCAGAATATAACCACATACAAATAGTGTTTAAGTACTTTATCACAATGACTCAATGTCTCACTCATGAATATCCAACTTATTTAGCAGCGGAAGACTCTAAACGACAGCGGAAAATGACTAAGGCAGCAGGCTCCAATCTTCAACTCCACAGGCATGTCGACGGTAGTGCGCATGCCTAGTAATCCACCTGTTGCATGAAATATTTTTCTCCTGTAGCTGATGTATATGTGGGAATGCAAGGGTGAGTACATGTTGTACTCAGCAAGTGCGGGAAAAGTATGACATGTAGCTTACAACAAGGTAGGGAATAAAAAGGTTCATTGCAGCAAGCAAACTTTATTTCACAAACATGGTAAAAACAGCAACTATCTCTATGTGAGTTAAATCCCATCATAACAAAGTTAATCATCAACATTTCTTCATCATGATTCACCATATATCACGTCTCAACCAGCCATTCATCTTTCTCAAGTTCATATCATACTCATAATTTATTCATGACAATCTCATTTTCATATGGCCGAAACCAAATTAATTTTAATGACTCAAAACAGTCCCAAAATAAATCCCAATGACCATAACAGAATAACCATCCCAAGTTTTGCCTCTAATCATGGAAGTTGGCCAGGTGCTTGTAACCGAAAGCACAGCTATCATGATAGTTTTACACTCTGCAGAGGTGGCACCACTTTACCCACATGTTTGTCATTTCGTCACCCGTCAGAGACTAGAAAGGACCTCCATGATACCAGTACACAACCGTCGGTGTATGGCCAAGAGATCACAAAATAATTTACAAAGGGGCTACTCGGATGTACGGACCCACTGAGGTTTCACTGGCAGGCTCGAATCTCCATTCTCCCACCCACAGGCCCCCTCTGATGTCATGCAGTTCCCAGGGCAGTCCCTCTCGATTCCCATTCCCCACACCATCTAACGGTCCATAACAAGCTATCAACAAACCTAATTATTCAGCTAAGCCGCACCCATATTTGGCCTTGTGGTGGCACTGTTTTCCTGGCATGTGCTCGCATGAACCGGTTCTTATATCTACAGCAAGTAAACCACCATCTCATTCAGCAACATCCATGAACCAAGCTTGCCTAGATCTCCCCAATTCCATGCTCATCAACATCATCAAGTTCTCAACATCTTTAATATCATAAGTGCAGTAGCTAACAAGTTTTATTTCAGCTTCCCGTATGCTGTAAGTTCAACGAAGCAAAAAGGAGAAACGACCATACCCGACTCATCAACTTTCCCGGTGGCAAGGATGGTTAACAAAACTAGTAAACTCCTACAAAAAGGGTGTCCCATCTAGTTGACTCAAGCATAGGAGTTTTCGCAAGCAAAATAGTTTCAAAAACATAGGGTCAATATGGTCAAGGGGCACTTGCCTTGCTCCCGTGGTTCGTGTTGCTCAAGCATCTCAAAGTCTTGGTGCTGTAGCTCCTCGTAGATGGCCTCTTGAGCTTGTCCTACTCACGACCACACACATACAAAATTTACAGCAATCAATTATCATGCACAAACTTTACACAAGAAGCAATGAGGTGAATGAATGCAATTCCTATGGTGCAGTTTTATAAAACCAGTTTGTACTTGTTCTTGCATGTTTTAGTAGGCTTTCATGGGGTTTTATGATGATCAAGGTTGCTAGGATTAAGTGTGGACGTGGTGATGATCTTGACACAATTCGTAGATCAATTCCACCGTCAAAAATTGACCAAAACATGGTCTGTCCACACGCAGAATTTTTCTGCTCGCAGGGGGTGAAGAAAATGGTGCGTAGAAACAGCGGCAACGTTGTAAGAGGGGTAACAAAGACCCACCTCACTTCTTCCTTGCGGCAGGGCATCCCTCCTTGCAATGGCAGCAGCGGGGGATTTTCCGTGGAGAATTATAAGGCTGCGAGTAGGGCAGAACGTCGGGGCTTCTTCTCTGGCGACAGCGAGGCATGACGGAGCTCGACGGCAGCCAAATTCTGGAAAGGCGGGGTCGGCGACTTGGCAGCAAGGGGGGGGGGGCGTGGCTTGGCAGCAGGGGAGGCCATGCCAACAAAAGAAAAGGGGTGGGCGGCTAGGGGGGGGTAGTTATATTTTTATGAGGGAAGAGAGCTAGGGTGGCTAGGATTTTAGCAAATCAAATATCCAATGGCTGAGATTTAATTTTAAAAGAGATGGGAGCTAGGGGATAGGATTTTATTATTTATTTTCATCCAATGGCTAGGATTTAACTAGAAAATAAAAGTCCACAGGAGTCCAAAAAGGGGGGGTGGCTAGGGTTTCCCCCCTAATGGGCTGGGCCAAGGGGGGTGGGGCCCAATTAGGGTTCTCCCCCCTAATTTGGTGTGGACAAATTGGGGGAAAATACCCCCAAATGTGGGGGGGGGGGGGAATCCACCTAGGGGAATTTTGGGGAATTTCGGGGAAAATCAGGAAAATTGGGAAAAAATGGAAAATTAGGGGAGAGGGGAATTGGGGGGAGATTGTGGGATTTGGGGAAAAATTGGGGTGGCCCAATTTGACTAATTTTTTTATTTTTAATTTTTTCTTTTTATTTATTTCCTTTTCTATTTTATTTTCATTATTTTCCATTTCTATTTCCTTTTATCATTTTATTTGCTTCTATAGTACTCTATTTATTTTTTCTTCTTTTTAAATGCTTCTCTATATGAATAATGTATGCTATGAATGGTAGTAAAATTGAGGGTGTTACGTATCGATCCCGACAACTTAGGGGTCATGAGCAAAATTACCCGACGCACGACCTTGAACTAGCTGCAGTGGTCCTTGCATTGACAATGTGGAGACATTATTTACTAGGCAATCTAGTACATCTCTACACTGACCACAAAAGCTAGAAGTACATCTTCACACAAAAAGAATTGAATATGAGGCAGCGAAGATGGCTCGAGTTAATCAAGGATTATGAACTTGAAATTAATTATCATCCGGGCAAAGCAAATGTGGTTGCCGACGCACTTAGTCGGTAAGCCCTTGTTCACCATTTAGCCATGGCTGCAGATGAAGAAGGAGAACCAAGCCAGCGCTTAGTTCCCTACGCATCGCTGCTCAATGTTGCTCTTATTCCTACAATATGAGATGAGATTGTAGAGGCTCAAAAGAGAGACAGAGGTATGTCTCATATCCAGTGGAGAGTGGACAGCGGTGAGTTGAAGATGTTCCGCATGGATGAAGAGGGTACGCTCTGGTTTAACAACCGAATAGTTGTACCCCTGAATATGAAATTGCGGAGGAAGATATTAGATGAAGCTCATTTGTCCAAGTACTCCATTCATCCGGGAAGCAACAAGATGTACCAGGACTTAAAGTCTAAATTCTGGTGGACTCGGATCAAAAGAGAAATTGTGAAATACGTATCCGAGTGTGATACGTGTCGGCGTGTTAAAGGCGACCATATGAGAAAAGCCGGACCACTTCAACCGCTGAAGGTTCCAGCGTGGAAGTGGGAAGACATAAGTATGGACTTCATCGTCGTATACCCATGACCAGCAACAAGCATGATTCTATTTGGGTAATTGTCGATTGTTTGACCAAGACAGCTCATTTTATTCCAGTCCATATGAAATATGTGGAAAAGAAGTATGCAGAGCTGTTCATCGCAGGAATCGTGTGTTTACACGGGGTTTACCGCACCATCGTCTCTGACCGTGGTGCATTATTCGTACCCAGATTTTGGGTGCCACTACATGCTTCATTGGGAACCAAGCTAATTCGGAGTTCAGCGTATCATCCGCAAACTGATGGTCAAACAGAAAGAGTAAATCAGATTATGGAGGATATGCTATGGGCATGTGTCATCAATCATGGAAAGAATTGGGATGACCACCTACCCTTAGCAGAATTCTCATATAATAATGGTTACCAATCCAGTATCAAAATGGCCCCGTATGAAGCTCTTTATGGAAGGAAGTGCCGGACACCACTGAATTGGTGTGCGTCCGGCGAGAGAGTGGTCTACGGGATTCATCTTGTGAGTGAAGCCGAGGAACTAGTGCAAGTGATTCAAGCCAATTTATAGGCTGCTTAATCTCGGCATAAAAGCTATGCAGATAAAAGATGTTGATCTGTCCACTTCGACATCGGGGACCACGTTTATCTTCGTGTCTCTCTGATGAAATGGGTTCATCGCTTCAGAGTGAAGGGAAAACTAGCTCTGCGATTCATCGGGCCATTTGCCGTCATCGAAATATGCGGACCCGTGGCCTGTCGTCTGGAACTACCGGCGTCACATTCAGGGGTTCATAGTGTTTTCCACGTTTCTCAGCAGAGGAAACGTTTGAAGTACCCAGCTGCAGTTCGTATGGAGAACATCATGGATCTTCAACTGGATCTCACTTATTCTGAGTATACGATCCAGATTATTGATGAGAAGACTCGCGCCACAAGAAATCGGACGTTGCGATCCTACAAAGTCTTGTGGAGCAACCACACTGCTGATGAAGCCACATGGGAAAGCGAGGATTTTCTCCGTTTAAATTGCCCCGACTTGTTTGTACCATATGTCCAGTAGTCTTCGTCCCTTCCTCTTTATTTTTTATAATCTTGGCACGAGATTCATTTAAGGGTGGAGGAATGTAACAGCCCTAACTTTTATAAAGTTCTATTTCACAGTATGAAACAAAGTTAAGGCAAAGTAAAGCTTGGGTTTGTGTCACATGAAATGATGAACACAAAAACAAACATGTGAGGAAGTTAAAATTTTTATTCAACTTCTGATTAGCACATGTTAACATGAGTGAACTTCACTCTCCAATTTAACCTTCATGTGCACATCCTTTACGAGTTGAAGATGAGAGAAATTAAAATACAATTTTGAATCTTTTAAAAGGATTCATGTTCAGCTTGTCCAAAGGCCTACATGTGAGATCACCAATGCATTCCTCAGGTATTAAAGAGCTTTTGGAGAATTTGGGAGCTCATCTACCATTTATTAGAAGCAATATTTGAGAGCACATTCAAATTTGAATTTGGAAACTGAACCAAATGTGCTCAATTTTTAAATCTGATTTCATATTCAAATTCATCACATCATTTTTGCCCTACCCTCCATGTTTGGTCAAATTCGGACAACGTTTGTGTGGGAATCTCAAAGCAAAGTGAGAGAAAGAAATTAAGAGGGCTGGACCCCATCTGTCAGCCACCCCACCCGGCAACCGACTCGGTTTTTCTTTCCATTGCACGCGCGCCCCCTGCTCTTCATATTGGTTCTCCGGCTCTTATCCTCCGCACCAATGCACAAACGAACTTTGCTTCTCTCCCACTCGCTCTCACGTTGCTCGGCTTGCTTCCACGAAGAACACCGGCGCCGCTTCTCGATTTTCCACCGCACACAGCCGCCCGAGCTTCGTGTGATCGAACTTCCAGCACAGAAAATTAGTGCCAATGACTTATTCTAGCGTGCTACCACTTTACACGGAAGTTTTCTTGCTGTGGTAGGTGGCAAATTGAGGATTTCCCCCGAGCTTCTGAGGGCACCGGCGGAGTTCCATTTCGGGTCACCGTGGACAGAGCGCCACGGACGTCTTCGCATCCAACTCCCTGCACAAGAAATGTGCGCTATACTACATAAATCGTGTAGCTTCCCTCTGTTTATCAAATGATCAACTGGGTGTGGAGAATTTCCCAAATTCCCGAATCCTAGTGTAGAATATACGAGTTCGGTTGAGACTAAAATTCAAGTTACAATATTAATCAACACTCGGCTTGCACGTAGCTTGTAACTCCTAGCGCCCCTCCTCGAAGAAGAACCGAGCAAAACCATCCATAATTGACCGAGTTCTTGCCGTTTATCGTGCCGACATGGAAAAAGCGCCTCGGGTCACCGTGGAGCTCGGTGTTGCCGGCCGTTTCACCGGTGTTGGCTGCCATTTCCACCTTCCTCATGATCCACTGGTGCTCTAGAGCCAAAAATCCAAAAGTTTGGTAAAGAATTGAGCTCGGCCGACCTCGCCGGAACCCTAGCATGCGCTGTCGCCGTCGCGCACCCCTTTCCGGGCATCGCTGGCCGCCGGTGACCCTCCAAATGGGTTCAGCGTGTCGACTTAGGGGCAGGTGGCATGTTTTTGGCCGGGAGGTGGCCGGGAGGTGGCCGGGAAGGTGTTTCCAGTGACCCTCGCTGGGGGGCGCTGCCGCTCGGTCTGTTGGTTGAAGAAGAGGCGCTGACGTGTGGGGCCCGCTGGCAGCGTTTAAACATTTTGAGGATTTTGCAGTTCCGGTTTAAACTTGGAAAAGCCATAACTTTGCGTAGAAGTGTCCAAAAATTGCCAAATAAATTGAGTTAGATTTCTCTCAGTGAGTACAGTCCAGGGGTGCAGCCCAATGTTTATGAAAATCCCTGAATTTAGCTCTTTAATGCATTTAAAAAAATATTGTAGGATTTATTCCAGGAGTTATGTTTATTGGAAAATTCCCAATTTTGAGCAGAACCTTCTTCTAAATATACTTGATGTCCAGTAAAATTTTCATTTGCATTGGACCTCATTTGCTTGGTCAAATGATGTTTTAATTCTTTGTCTCTGAAAAATAGGAAAATGAACAGAGCCCATTTTCATCTTTTCCCCAATCATTGTAAAATTGACATATCCATGTAGGAAACTCAAAAAATGGTAAAAAAATTCTTATGGACTCAGGACATTTTGTACTTCACAAAAGGTCTACTGTTCAGCAAAGGAAAGCTTAATATCTAGGGGGTAAAGGAAGATTTGCTAAAACCACATAAGGATTTGTTGTGATCACATGGAGCTATTTCATGAGCTCAAATTGTGCACACTGCCTACATACCTTCCTTTGAAGCTATGGTTAAATTTTCAGCTTCATTGGACCTCTGGAACTTGAGCTACCATTCTTTAGGTCTAGATGTTCATATAATGGACTTAATCACATGGTGATTAATAGTACCTCCATTTCACTTAGCATCCTTTTCTCTAAGGCTGTAGATCAACCAACAGAAAGCTTGCTGTTGTTTTCTCTTCTTAGTTGTAATTAACTTGTACCACTACATTAAATCACTTTCTAAGTTATTTTTGGAATATAGATGCATTACATCCTATTAGCTCACGTGATGTCGACGTTCGACGAGGATTCAACTCAGCAGCGAGGATCTCCATCTCATGACGAGTTTGGCGGATTCTCTAGAGGAAGATGATGTGGACATCACTCCTGCAGATATACACAACACTCACATGGTATAACTGCATGGTCCAATTTCTAGAGCTCGAGCACGACAATTGAATTTAGAGGTGAGCTCGTTCCTGAACAATTCTTTATATGTGAATTTTGAGAGTATGTTGCTACCTAATGGGTTAATTATGATTAGGAACCATGGAGAGGACATGGAGATATATGGAGAGGGGTTTGGAGGCGTGGAGGACCAGAAATACGCCAACAAGAAGTTAGAGACCGAGCCCAACTCAAACTCGAGTCCAACTCGGGCCCAGGAGCAGTCCACCTTAAAATGGATGCACAGAAGGCATACCGAATCCGTTTTTGACGTTCTACATATGCACGGAAATCTAAGAGGATAAAATTTCCAATGGAACTAGCCCCACGTCAAAATTCCCTCGGAGTCGACGGGAAATTTTGAAACAATATAAAGTTTAGAGTCTGTCAGGGTGTTGCATCACCTAGTTGGGCCGTTGGGCCTTGTATCGAGTCCAAGTCCATTATGTACGTGTATTAGGGTTAGGTCACAACCCCAGCACCCCCGTGGTCGTCCTCCACCTCCTTTATACCCCTAGCCACCGTCACAAACAGCTGGGTTTTGCTTAGTTACAATATGTCATTGAACAGTGTCACCGATCATCGGTTGTGAGACCCCAAATTCGTGATCAATTCAGTTTTGATTGCAACTTCTCTGTTCTTGCTTGTGTTCTTGATTGTTCTTTCAGGTATAAGCCTTCGTGGTCAGGTCATTCGTGTGACACGGGTGATAACCAACGGAGCAGTGGTGTAGTGATTGCGGTGTTTCGTTCGTTCGGAGCCTCGGATCATCAACGTCGAGATCTCCACCCAATCAAGTTTACCCTACCTCACGGAAGATCAGGACTCATCCTCCTATCAATTGGTATCAGATTTCCAGGTTCACCATGAGGTATACTTGTGTGCCCTTCAGATTTATTTTGTTTCAGTCCTATCGTCCACAAAAAGCCACAAAAAAATTTAGTTTCCCTGATCTACAACCCCCGCTTAACCTTTTGCACAATTTAGTTTTGGAGTCCGTAGTTCTGAGTTCGTGTCCTAGGTTGAGTCTGGTTGCTGGTTTAGATTTGTTTTGGTTCAGTTTTGTGTCTTCCATCCGCTTCCATCTACAAAAAACCAATCTACAAAAAAATTCCATCCACCGATTCGTTTCTGTTGCAGTTTCCACCACCACCGAAACCTGATTCGGGGTATCCTCCTTAAACGGGCATAACTTTTCACTCGTAACTCCGATTGAGGCGCATTTTTTTTCTCAGAAAGGTCTCAAAAAAGTCCACATATGGCATTTTCAAAAAAAAATTAAGAAGGCCCTCGTTTCGAACTCCGAAGTTCCAGCACCAGTTTATTCCAATCGCTCCTGAATTCGTGCCGATCTCATCTTTCATTGGTTTGAGCTAATACTTGGCGCTGTTTCTATTCTTGTGCCCCTGGTTGAGAAAAAAATATCAAAAAAAATAAAGAGAAAAAAAAAAGATTTTGATTTCTACTATTGCTTCAAGACAAAAACAGGAGGCTAAGGGGTTTTCTAGTTGTGCTATTTCTGTGTGAATGCTGGATACTTGCTGATATTATCCTTGTTGTTCATCATCATTCATCCTTGTCCTTGCTTGTTGCCACAACTGTTCTAATACATTCTTAGGCCAGCAACTAGGAGAAATTCTTTGGACACTTATTCAGCATTGATATATGTTACTAACTTGTGTGCCACATACATATACTGCATTTGAGCCTTCCAAGCTCCACCTTCTCTCTAGCAGAACAGGTAACCTTTGCAATCACACCCACTCTCTGCTTGCTTCACACCGGTCACCGTTGGCCACCTGCAGTGCTGGTAAGAAACTTGTAAGAGCGGGATAAGATGCATCTTACTGATCGATTTTCCACCCACTTCGGAGAGCGTAGTAATAGGGTTCTTCAGGATCTTTTTGTCTTCGTTTATGTTTTGTACTAACAACAACAGGAAAGAAGCCTATGGATAAGAACTCTGGTTCTACACCTCCGGATGATGATGAGTGCGTGTCCCATATGGAACTAAAGGACATGATGCGGGCAATGACCGAAGCTTTCAACAATTACCAGACCACTACAACAGCCACCTTTCAGAGGTTCCATACAAGTGTTGCTGGTCTGACCACAAGGTTGGACGAGATGGAGACTCATCTTCCCCAACAAGCTACACCCTCTATCATCCTTGATGGTGATGCACATGCTCACTACGACACACAGGATGACTTCAATAACCATGAGGTTGATGCACAGCAGCGCCGTCGCCCTCGACGAAATCGTCAAGGTATGGGAGGTAGACCTCGTCCTCATGCTCCTGAACAAGATAATGATCCTTATGCTAAGATTAAGTTTTCTATTCCAACATTTTATGGATCTTATGATGATCAGACTTACATGGATTGGGAGATGACGGTAGAATAAAAATTTAGCTCTCATCTTGTTCCTGAGCGACATAGAGTTAGAGAAGCCACTAGTGAGTTTAAAGATTTTGCTATAATTTGGTGGAATGAACTTGTCAATACATGTAATGCACCACAGACATGGGATGCGTTAAAAGAAGAGATGTGCGCTAGGTTTGTTCCTCCTTCATATAGACGTGATCTTCTTAAGAAATTGCAACGCTTTGATCAGGGTGACATGACTGTCCATGAGTACTACCAAGAGTTGCAGAAAGGTATGCTTCGTTGTGGGGTAGTTGAGGATCAGGAAGACCAAATTGTTAGGTTTTATGGGGGTTTGCGGCATGAGATCTATTCAACGTTTATTTCAACTTGCTATGTTAGCAGAAAAAAAAATGCAGGGTCGCCAACAGCAGCGGCGGAACAACACCTTCACGCCATGACAATTTCTGGTGCCATCCAAAGCCGCGCCCTCCTCGAGCGTACGTGCTTCTACACCACCCTCCATCGCACCTTCTACATCACGGGGACAAGATAACAGCAAGTCCCAGATGCCTCCAGGTGTTGCAGCAAAGGCGGCTGCACCCAACACTTCGACAAGTCGCAGCTCCGACATCAAGTGTCACTGCTGCCAGGGACTTGGCCATATGCAACTAGTTTGCCCCAGCAAACGGGCGATCATTGCCACTGCTGATGGTGGGTATGTTAGTGCTTCTGATATTGAAGATGAAAATATTATTGCAACTAATATTTCAGGTTCGGATGATGGTGCTGAGGAGGTTCTTGGTACATCTGCGACAAACAACTATAGGACTTTGATTGTGCAGCGAGCTTTGAGTGCCACGGTTCGAGAGGACGACAACCACCAACGTCACAACCTTTTCAACATGTTTCTCGTCGTCAAGGACTGCCGTGTACATACCATCATTGATGGTAGCTGCAACAATTTGGTGAACGTTGAGGTGGTCAAGAAGGTTGGCTTGACCACACGGGAGCATCCCCACCCTTATCACATTCAATGGTTTAACAACAATGGTAAGGTTAAGATAACACAAACAGCAAGGATACATTTTTCCATTGGTTCTTATCGTGATTTTGCTGATTTTGATGTGGTACCTATGGATGCTTGTTCTCTTTTGTTGGGACGTCCTTAGGAGTTTGATACTGATGCTATTCACCATGGTCGATCTAATAAGTATACTCTCATGCATAAGGGCAAGAAAATTGTGTTGCTTCCTATGAGTCCCACTGAAATTGTACAATTTGAGCAGGAGAAAAAGAATAATGCTAAGCAAAAGGGTGTTTTCAATTCTGAAATTCAGCAACCTATTAAGTTGAAAAATCCTATTTTGCTTACAACTAAATCTGATCTTGATGATTTATATGCCTCTAATGGAACTTGCTATGCTTTAGTGTGCAAACATGCTTTATATTCCATTGAGGATACATCCATTGTCTTGCCACCTACTGTTGCTAACCTTTTGCAGGAATATATGGATGTTTTCCATCAGAGATACCCCCTGGATTACCACCTGTGCGAGGCATTGAGCACAAGATTGATTTGGTTCCAGGGGCGAGCTTTCCAAACCGTGCTGCCTACAGGACCAACCCCAACGAGACTATGGAAATTCAGCGACAAGTCCAAGATCTTCTGGACCGCGGGTACATTCGTGAGAGTCTTAGTCCTTGTTCTGTTCCTGTTCTTTTGGTTCCAAAAAAAGATGGCACTTGGCGCATGTGTGTTGATTGTAGAGCCATCAATAACATTACCATTCGTTATCGCTATCCTATTCCTAGATTGGATGACATGCTTGATGAGTTGAGTGGTTCTGTTATTTTCTCCATGATTGATTTGCGTAGTGGGTATCATCAGATTCGTATGGCTTTAGGTGATGAATGGAAAACTGCTTTTAAAACTAAATTCGGACTTTATGAATGGTTAGTCATGCCATTTGGTTTAACTAATGCGCCCAGCACTTTCATGAGGTTGATGAATGAGGTTTTACGTGCTTTCATTGGTAAATTTGTGGTGGTTTACTTTGATGATATCCTTATTTACAGCAAGTCATATGATGAGCATCTTGAACATTTGCGTGCTGTTTTTAATGTCTTGCGCGATGCACGTTTATATGGTAACCTTGAGAAGTGCACCTTTTGCACCGATCGTGTGTCTTTTCTTGGGTATGTTGTTACTTCGCAGGGCATTGAGGTGGACGAGGCAAAGATTGTTGCCATCACGAGCTGGCCACTTCCGACTACGGTCACACAGGTTCGGAGTTTTCTTGGTCTCTCAGGTTTCTACCGGCGTTTCGTGCGGGATTTCAGCACCATTGCGGCACCTCTCCACAAGTTGACAAAGCATGGAGTGCCGTTTCGATGGGGACCAGCACAACAACAAGCTTTTGATGTTCTCAAGTCGAAGCTCACACAAGCACCATTGCCGCAACTTCCTGATTTTGAGACGACCTTCGAGCTTGAAGGTGACGCGAGCGGCATTGGCATTGGAGGACTGCTAATTCAAGGAGGTAAACCTGTTGCCTTCTTTAGTGAAAAATTGCATGGGCCTTCGCTGAATTATTCTACATATGACAAAGAAATTTATGCTTTAGTGCGTGTCTTGCAAACTTGGCAACATTACCTATGGTCTAAAGAATTTGTCATACATTCAGATCATGAGTCTTTGAAGTATCTTAAAGGACAAGCTAATCTGAACAAACATCATGCTAAATGGATTGAGTTCATAGAATCATTTCCTTACATCATTAAACATAAGAAAGGGAAAGACAATGTGATTGCCGATGCTTTATCTAGACGTTATACCATACTATCCCAACTTTCTCATAAAATCTTTGGTTTGGAAATCATAAAGAGGTTATATGCTACTTATTTGGACTTCAAAGATGCCTTTGAAAATTGTAGAGAGGGAAGAACGTGGTAAAAATTCCTGCTGCGTGAAGGCCTTCTCTATCATGCTAACAAGTTGTGTGTTCCAGCTAGCTCCGTTCGTCTTTTGTTGTTGCAGGAAGCGCATGGAGGTGGTTTGATGGGACATTTTGGTGTTAAAAAGACAGAGGATGTGCTGCCGCTCACTTCTTTTGGCCACGAATGAGGCGTGATGTGGAGCGCTATGTTTCACGTTGCACGACATGCAACAAAGCTAAGTCTCGATTTAACCCACATGGTCTTTATATGCCTCTTCCGGTTCCTAGTGCACCTTGGGAGGATATTTCTATTGACTTTGTTTTAGGATTGCCTAGAACAAAGAGGGGGAGGGATAGTGTCTTCGTGGTTGTTGATCGTTTCTCTAAAATGGCTCATTTTATACCCTGCCACAAGACCGATAATGCTTCACATGTTGCTTATTTGTTCTTTAATGAGGTTGTGCGTTTGCATGGTGTTCCCAATACTATTGTTTCTGATAGGGATGCTAAGTTTTTGAGTCACTTTTGGAGAAATTTACGGTATAAACTGGGAACAAAGTTGTTGTTTTCTACTACTTGTCATCCACAAACTGATGGGCAAACGGAGGTAGTTAATCTTACCTTATCTACTATGTTGCGGGCTGTTTTGAAAGACAATTTGAGGTTGTGGGAGGAGTGTTTGCCACATATTGAGTTTGCTTATAACAGGTCTATTCACTCCACAACCAAGTTATGTCCGTTTATGGTAGTCTATGGTTTCAATCCTCGTGCTCCAATTGATTTGCTACCTTTACAACATACTGAAATTGTGAACTTAGATGCTACACAACATTCTGAATTTATTCTTAAGTTGCATGAAACTACTAAGTTACAAATTGAAAAAATGAATGAAAAGTATCGCATTGCTGCTAGTAAAGGTAGGAAGGAGGTAAAATTGGAACCCGGTGATTTGGTGTGGGTTCATTTGAGAAACGATAGGTTCCCGGATTTGAGAAAGTCCAAACTCATGGCACGTGCTGCTGGACCATTTAAGGTTCTTGATAAGATAAATGACAATGCATATAAACTTGAGTTGCCTCCCGAGTTTGGGGTTAGTCCCACATTTAACATTTCAGATTTGAAGCCATACATGGGAGAAGAAGATGAGCTTGAGTCGAGGACGACTCCAATGCAAGAGGGGGAGGATGATGTGGACATCACTCCTGCATATATATACAACACTAACATGGTAGACATGCAAGGTCCAATTACTAGAGCTCGAGCACGACAATTGAATTTAGAGATGAGCTCATTCCTGAACAATTCTTTATATGTGAATTTTGAGAGTATGTTGCTACCTAATGGATTAATTATGATTAGGAACCATGGAGAGGACATGGAGATACATGGAGAGGGGTTTGAAGGCGTGGAGGACCAGAAAATACGCCAACAAGAAGTTAGAGACCGAGCCCAACTCAAACTCGAGTCCAACGCGGGCCTAGGAGGAGTCCACCTTAAAATGGATGCACAGGAGGCATATGGACTCCGTTTTTGACGTTCTACATATGCACGGAAAGCTGAGAGGATAAACTTTCCAATGGAACTGGCCCCACATCAAAATTTCCTCAGAGTCGAAGGGAAACTTCGAAACAATATAAAGTTTAGAGTCTGTCAGGGTGTTGCATCACCTAGTTGGGCCATTGGGCCTTGTATCGAGTCCAAGTCCATTATGTACGTGTCTTAGGGTTAGGTCACGACCCCAGCACCCCACTGGTCATCCTCCACCTCCTTTATACCCCTAGCCGCCGTCACAAACAGCTGGGTTTTGCTTAGTTACAATCTGTCATTGAACAGTGTCACCGATCATTGGTTGTGAGACCCCAAATTCGTGACCAATTCAGTTTTGATTGCAACTTCTCTGTTCTTGATTGTGTTCTTGATTGCGCTTGCAGGGATAAGCCTTCGTGGCGAGGTCATTCGTGTGACACGGGTGATAACCAACGGAGCGGTGGTGTAGTGATTGCGGGGTTTCGTTCGTTTGGAGCCTTGGATCATCAACGTCGAGATCTCCACCCAATCAAGTTTACCCTACCTCTCGGAAGATCGGGACTCATCCTCCTATCAGAAGACTAACTCCTAGCTTCTAACGAAACTGTTAAGCAAGTCAAGCCCCGGTTTGCATATAACTACAGTTTTAAATTTTGCTTTACTTTCACCTAATGTTGTTAGACTTGATATTGTGCATTACATTTAGGATGCTTGAAACTCCAACTGCATTACCATGAAATCCCTGAGTAGATGTTTATCATAGGCTTTGCCTCGTCATAGATGCTAGGCTAATGTTGTTACTAGCTCGGTAGAAGTCGAGTAGTAAAAATCTACTCGCGAGAATGGTCGGGTAACGGAGTTTACTTGTGAGAAGTTGATGATAAGAGCACCCTCATTGGGGACAGGGAGTTTCTGTAGGATGGAGAGCTCAAGGTTTTCTCGACCAGCGATGGGTGTGACAATGCTTGTGACCACACTGGGCCTGGGCCGGGAGGGTAAGGCAAATGTGAAGGTTGGTTATTAGCCACGTCCGTGTCGGTTAATGACCATGCCTATGCCGTCCTGCTGGACAAGTTTGAGCTGTACCAGATATATAGTGTGGTATGGGACCCATGAAACTGATGTACTTGATGGACCATGATATAGAAACTCATCCTTCGTGTGGGAATGGCGTTGAGAAGGCGGGAGGTGTAAATCCTTTAGCGGGCAACTTCGACGTGTCCACGTAGAGTACCATCCTGCTCGGTGCGAAACGTTTTTCTATGTCGGGGTGTCATATGAAAGGTTGCTGCATACAATATAAGATAGAGTGATTCTTTCGAGGCAGGTGTATGTGTCGTGTATGCTGGGTTGTTATTGATTCGAATCGCCGTCGCTCGTAGAAGAGGATTGAGCATACTTGCCCAATGTGCCGTGACGTAGTAAGAAGAGGAACTAAGTCTCTTAACATGATGTTTATGGCTTAATCATTGTATTGGAACCTTGACTGAAGTAGATATAGTGCCAACTAAAATTTTATTCCACATTAGGCAAGCAACATCAAGATAAGCGTTTCTTGTTTGATTGTGGACTTCCGGTGTTGTGAGGCGTGAGGACCACTAAAATGAAGGCTATACGAATCTGAATATAAGGATCAAGTTCAGTCAAGCTGTATTTTGCAAAGTTCACATTCCTATCTTCTTACTACTCTTTCATGTAGGGTTACATGTTTAGGATTGACGGTTAAGACTTGCTGAGCCTTAGTGCTCATGGTTGCATCGTAGTTGTTTTTGCAGGTAGCAGGATGCCTGCTATGAAGATGATTGTTCGGTGAGACGTCGAACCTCACGGTTGGTTTAACTCACGGGAAACCTAGCCGCTGCCTTACTTTGGTGAAGCTAGCAGGAAGCATTCATGGGCTGAACGACTTCTCTTCGGCGTAGTTAGGGTGGAGAGTGAGTAGATGTCCAGCTTCTATTTTCCGCTGTGTGTGTACATTATGTTGTAAAAGATCTTATCTTGAGTAATAAATGGTTTCATATGTTCTTAACGTCTTTTCGTGCATGCTGTTGGGTGCCGCATCGCACAGCACCACCCAGTGCGATTCCTGGAGTGCGGACCCCGGGCGGGGCCGCGACATTTTCTACCGAGGTATGGATACAAAGATATTACTTAAGAACTAAGATTAAGAAACTTGTTTTGAGATGATCAGAGTTTCTGGAAATGAATTGAGCAAAGTTGGATCAAGGTCATCAATGTCTTCCCAAGTGTTTGAATTCATATGGGAAGGGTACACAGAGAAAGGATGGTCCTCAGCCCTAATTGAGCTGAAACATTTCATGTGAGTTCCTTGTCACATGAAAGAATTTCGGACCAAGATTCAGGATTGTTCTTTGAGTAGTTCTCCCGGATTAATTCACTATGCAGTTCTGCTTAAAAGAATTAATTCTGAAGTAATCTACATTTTCATGCAAAATAAATGGAACTAAAATTTCAAGCATAGCTCATGGAATATGCATGAATCTTCTGGGAATTTTTTGGAGCTAAGGATTTCCCAAAATTGAGTTTACTAGTGTTGGACATCTTTTGAAAAAATGATTCTAACATTTTTGTGTACAGTTTGTTTAAACTCTGAATTTTCTACCCAAATCAACTCCAAATGAGCTGACACTTTGACAGGAGTTCAATAATATCTTAAAGAGTGTTCTAGTAAATTTTGGGATTTTTTGATGAACCAAACTCCCTCAATAATTTTTTTACTAGAAAAATTCAAAGAATTACCCAGAAATTATTATTGGCTTTCGGACCAATTAAATTGGATATTTGGGTAGACCCTTTCAATCTGAGTCTTACCCAATTTCAATCACTAAATTTGGATGTTCCTAGCAAAAGCTATGAATTTCCAAATTTTGAAGAGAATCTGGATTCTTCTTCTTCTTCTTCTTCTTCTTCTTCTTCTTCTTCTTCTTCTTCTTCTTCTTCTTCTTCTTCTTCTTCTTCTTCTTCTTCTTCTTCTTCTTCTTCTTCTTCTTCTTCTTCTTCTTCTTCTTCTTCTTCTTCTTCTTCTTCTTCTTCTTCTTCTTCTTCTTCTTCTTCTTCTTCTTCTTCTTCTTCTTCTTCTTCTTCTTCTTCTTCTTCTTCTTCTTCTTCTTCTTCTTCTTCTTCTTCTTCTTCTTCTTCTTCTTCTTCTTCTTCTTCTTCTTCTTCTTCTTCTTCTTCTTCTTCTTCTTCTTCTTCTTCTTCTTCTTCTTCTTTTTACGGTAGATATCTAATATTATGAAGTATCTTCTGGCCAAAATTTAGGAAATTCCATAACAGCGATCTCTTGGAATTAATTCCCAAATATTTAAATTTGATGAATTTTGGAGAAAATTCCAGAGATCTTCAGATCAAATTTTTTGCATTTCTGCAAAGTACGGACCGAGAGGAATCCAACAAAATTTGTTTCACAAATTTTGGACATTCCTACAAAAAGTTATGGGGTTTCAAAGTTTGCCCTAAATTTGAAATTCGAGAAAAGTTTAAACTCTGGTTGTGGGCCCCACGATTTAAATCGGCCCACTCAGCTAGCGGGCACACCAAGGCCTACAGGGTTTCCCCCCCGCAGCCGCATCCGATCCGTTGCCTCAAGCCGATCCCCGTGAAGGAAACAGAGGCTGACCGGTGGGACCCGGCCCTCCTTCGTCTACCTCGCGCTGCCCGCGCTTCCCGCGGCAGCGCACTCCGGCGAGGCTCGCCGCAACGGGGTTCCCGTGGTCCAAACTTCACCAACTTACCGCCTGTGAGTTTTACACCATGCTGAACACGATGGTGGGGGTCGGGAAAGGATGACAACGGCTGGAACGGTTCTCGCACCGGAGGCCATGTCGAACTCCACTTCGGCGACCTCGTTCTCACTCGGCAATGGGTCATTCAGGCTAAGGTTTGCTCTAAAAGCACCAGTGATGAATGGACAACCTCGACCTAAAGCCCGCTCTCCATGAAAACCACCTGAGATTGGACCTCAATGGTGACCTGAGCCCGCAAAACAACGGCGGCGACAAAAACTCCAAGAACTCCTCCGGTCCTTGATGGTTTCGAGCACCATTTGAGAGAGAAGGACCGTAGTGATCTAGCAAAGCTTCTCCTAGACCAGAATGAGCTCTAATTACTGCACGATGAATTTGGTCATAGACCGTGGGTCGTCGCTATGAACTAGAGTTTGGTAAAACCCAAAATTGTAGCTACCGGCTGAACCAAATGATGAACGGTTTTCGGCTACACCATCTAGGCTGTCACGCGCACCTTTTTCATACAGGGAACTGGAGATGACAAAGGCCGTAGCATGCAGGCGACGGTGAGGCCGAACGGTGCTTGCCGGTTCACTTCGGCACTCGACAACGATCGCCCGTTTGCGTCTATTACGAGCAAGCAACCTTGGTGCTGATATGGTAGATCGATAGAGCACCTCGTGGCGCTGCTTTCTTGCGTTGGGAGCTCGAGCAACCGAAGTTTGGCTGGTCATGGGCAAACCGAACAGAGAGCGCGACGCTGGTGCGTGTTCTTCACGGGAGAGAGCGGAGGGAGCTGTGAACGAGCGACAGAGGCATAAGAGAACTTCGGTGCTGCATATGTGGCGTGTGGAGATGATCAAGCAGCCAAGAAAACAGGAGGTGGCGCGGCGGAGTCCTCGGGAGCGGGTTGCAGCCAGCGCTGGCGCTCAATCGCTACCCGACCGAAGGCAAAACAGTGTCAGTTGGCTATTTGTGTGGCTGACCAGTGGGCTTCACCCTCTCATTTTTTTACTCCATTTTCCCACTGATATTTTCCCCACAGCTACTCATAATTAAAACCATACTTCCACACCAAGTCATGTTTTGAATTTTTGAAATTCAAATGGACTTAATTCTGGTGTGGAATTTGAAATGTATTTGGCTCTTTGAATTTGAATTGGAATTTGAATCTTCCCTTTTGCATTGTTCCAAAAGCATAGCAAACCGACTCAAATAATTCTGAATTTTATCATGGATGCCAATTTAAATGTGGAGAACACATTTGTGGAACCAAAATTTTGAATTGAAGAAGTTGGGATTTGAAACTGAAATTCAAATTCAGATTCGAGGGCTTCCTCTTTTAATCCCAACCAAATACTAGAACCCCTCCAAATGAGATGAAATTTGGGAGGTTGAGTATTTGAAATATGAAGACCCAAGTTATGAATTTGGATCTCCATGTTGGAAGTTTTTGGGAGGTTTGAATCCTTACTTTGAAATCACACCTTTATAATTCAAAGCATTAATTCCCCTCATTTTTCCTAAGTGTAAAGGTGCAGAATTCTTTGTTAGCACTTTTTGGGGATTTTACATCCCTCCCCCTTAAAAAGAATCTCGTCCCAAGATTCCCAAAGAAAAGCAAAGTTGGGAAGACTTTACTGGGTATACGATGATAGCATGTCCGGATAATTTGCTTGTAGATAGTCCTCGCTTTCCCATGTCAATTCTTCAGCGGTATGGTTACTCCACAAGACCTTGTAAAACCATAAAGTCCTGTTTCTTGTGGCGCGAGTCTTTTCATTGATAATCCAGATCGGATACTCCGAGTATGTGAGGTCTGGTTGAAGAACTTCTATGTCTTCGGTGCGGGTTTCAGCCGAGGGTTTGAGGCATTTCCTCATCTGTGAGATGTGGAAGACGTTGTGAATTCCCGCGAGTGATGCCGGTAACTCCAGGCGATAGGCCATGGGTCCGCATTTTTTAATAACGGCGAACGGACCAATGAATAACTCTTCACTACGAAACGATGAACTCCCTTCATCAGAGACACAGAGACATAAACATGGTCCCCGATGTCCAAGTGGAGAGCACGGCGTCTTTTATTCGCATAACTCCTCTGATGAGATTGAGCAGCCTTAATATTGGTTTGTATTACTCGCACTCGTTCTTCAGCCTCATTCACAAGTTCAATGCTGTTGATAACTCGCTCGCCGGACTCACACCAATTGAGTGGTGTGCGACATTTCTGGCCGTAGAGAGCTTCATACGGCACCATATTGATGCTAGCTTGATAGCCATTTGTTATATGAAAACTCCTCCAACGGCAAATGATCATCCCAGTTTTTACCGTGGTGGATGACACAAACGCATAGCATGTCTTCAAGCACTTGATTCACCCGTTAAGTTTGACTATCCGTCTGCGGTTGGTACACGGAGCTTCGGATTGGTTTAATCCCAAATGACACGTGTAGCTGTTCCCAAAACCGAGCAACGAACAGCGCACCACGATCTGAAATAATGGAGCGGGGAACACCGTGCAAGCACAAGATTCTTGCAATATACAGCTCCGCATATTTCTTGGCAACGTAACTTCTATGTACGGGAATAAAATGAGCCGACTTGGTTAGTCGATCGACTATCACCCAAATCTAGTCATGCTTATGGGAGGTGAAAGGTAACCTGACTATGAAGTCCATGATGATATACTCCCACTTCCAGGCCGGAATGTTCAACGGTTGCAGCTGTCCGGCTTTACGCATATGGTCGGCTTTCACACGCTGACACGTATCACATTCGGATACGTACTTCGCGATTTCTCTTTTCATCCGCGTCCACCAAAACCTGGTTCTCAGATCTTGGTACATCTTGTTGCTTCCCAGATGAATAGAATACTTGGATAAATGAGCTTCGTTAAAGATTTTCTTCCGAAGCATCATGTCATGGGGTACCACTATATGGTCTTTAAACCATAGAGTGTCATGTTCATCCTTTCAGAAGCATTTCATTTCGCCATTCTTCATCCTTCTCCAAATGTGCGACATTCCCACGTCTTTCTTATGAGCTCCCATGATCTCCTGTCGTATGGTAGGGACGAGAGCAAGATTATATAATGCCCCATATGGAACCAAGTACAAAATCGGCTCCTCCTCTTCAAGTGGGGTGATGGACAGATGGTTGACATGAGATTTGCGGCTTAAGGCATCAGCAACCACATTTACCTTACCAGGATTGTAGTGAATCTCGATCTCATAGTCTTTGATTAGCTCTAGCCATCTCCGTTGCCGCATATTCAACTCCTTTTGAGTGAATATATATTTCAGACTCTTATGCTCGGTGTAGAGGTGCAATAAGTTCCCAAGTAAATAGTGCCTCCACATTTTCAATGCCAACACCACAGCAGCGAGCTCAAGAGCATGAGTCGGAAGTGCTGCTCGTGGTTACAAAGTTGACGTGAACCATAGGCAACCACACTTCCACCTTGGATCAATACACAGCCAAGCCCGATGCCGGACGCATCACAATATACGTCGAAGGGCTTGGTCCTCTCCGGTTGAGATAATAGCGGGGCTGTTGTAAGATGCTTCACCAATGCTTGGAAAGCTCCTTCACATGCTGAGCTCCAATCATATTTGATCCCCTTCTTCAACAATTCGGTCATTGGCTTAGCAAGCTTGGAGAAGTTCGGTATGAATCCCCGATAATATCCCGCTAAACCGAGAAAGCTCCTGACTTCATGGACAGATGTGGGGGTCTTTCCTTTCAGCACTTGTTCGATTTTTCTTGGACCAACTGCAATGCCTTCTGCAGAAATAATATGACCAAGAAATGACACTTGGCTGATCCAAAACTCACACTTGCTGAACTTGGCATAAAGCTTATGGTCTCGCAATCGTTGAAGCATGATATGCAGGTGTTCGGCGTGTTCTTCTTCAGACATGGAATAAACCAAGATGTCGTTGATAAACACCACCACGAACTTATCCAACTCCGGCATGAACACTGAGTTCATGAGATACATGAAATGTGCCTGGGTGTTGGTGAGACCAAAAGACATAACGAGATATTCATACAGCCCATATCTCGTCGAGAAGGCTGTCTTCAAAATATCTTCCGCTCGGATCTTAATTTGGTGATATCCAGAGAGAAGATCCATCTTTGAAAATACACTCGCACCCACAAGTTGATTGAAGAGAATATCAATGTGGGGCAGTGGATATTTATTCTTGATGGTGACGGCGTTGAGAGGTCGGTAATCCAAACACAACCTCAAGGTTTCATTCTTCTTCTTCACAAACAGCGAGGAGCATCCCCATGGAGAGGAACTCGGTCGAATGAAACCCTTACTCATCAGATCATTGAGCTGCTCCTTCAGTTCAGCTAGCTCATTCGGAGCCATCTTGTACGGTCTCCGTGATATCGATGTCGTCCCGGGTACAAGTTCGATCGTGAACTCGACATCCCTTTTGGGTGGCATGCCCAGGAGATCATCCGGAAATACTTCCAGATATTCACAGTCCACACGAATATCCTCAAGTTTTGTTGCTTCTGTGTTATATGTGACTGAGACTTCTTGAACCGAACGGTCAAGAATGAGAACATGTGGTCCATGAAGTGGAGAAATTAAATGAATCACACGTGGAATGATGTCGAGAACAGTACCATCGTGATGCAGCCATGACATTCCTAAAATTACATCGAGTTTTTAACTCTCTAACATAATAAGAGAAGTCGGGTATAGATTCCCACCCAATTGTAATGGTGCTCTATAGACCATCCTATCAGCTGTTATTTTCCCACCCGGAGAGCATATCAAATATGAACTATTTGTGGAAATGATAGGCAATTGATATTTAATAACATAAGATTGACATATGAAATTATTGCGTGGTACCGGAGTCAAAAGTATGACTAGGGGAAGATCTAAATAAGAAAACGTACCCGCGAGGACGAGTTCGCCTTCCGGCACGTCTTTGATTGTTAAGTGGTGGACGTTGCTGGGTTTTTGTTATGGTTTCTTGGGCTGGTTGCGGGGCTGATTAGCACCCTGATATGGCGCTGCACCCCTGCCCTGCCACTGCTCGGGGCAGTCCTTGGCAATATGCCTGGCACGGCCATACATGAAGCACGTGTAGGGTGTCGGGGTCCCTCTGAATTGAGGACGGAATCCTGGTGCACGTGGTTCAAATGGAGGCGCACGGGGGACCATCCTATGCTGCTGCTGTTGCTGTGGTGGATACGATGGTCGGAAACCTGGTGCATCATATTGTCCACCGCGAAACTGAGGCGGTCACGCCGGTGGCTGCCATCTCTGACCAGATGGTGAGCGATACACCACGTGGTATTCTTGTGGCACCCCACCACTGCTTCTTGCCAGCACGCTCGTTTCCTCTTATCAGAACCGCGCTCTCGCTGAGCATTTTCTTGTAAAATCGCGGCATTGACAAGGTCGTTGAATGCGCCGCGATTACTTTGAGCAAGATGGATCTTCATTTTGGAATTCAGGCCCCGGAAGAACGAGTTTCGCTTCTGTTCCTCTGTTCCCGTAAATTCGGGCGCATATTGTGCCAGCCGGTTGAATGCTCTGGAGTTGTCATGAGCACTTTTCTCGCCTTTTTTCAGCTCCAGAAACTCCTGGAGCTCCCATCCATAACACCGGGAGGTATATGATAGGCGTGGAACGCCTCCTGGAACTCTGCCCATGTGACAGCATGGCCAGCCGGTAATGAGGCGATGTAGTTTGCCCACCATGTACCGGCTTCCCCTTGAAGCTGTTGCGCTGCATACAGCGTCTTCTGGTGTTCGGTGCACCGTAGTAAACCGAACTTCGCCTCAAGAGTGCGGATGAAGCTTTCCGCCTTCAAAGGCTCTTCGGCCTCTGTAAAGACCGGTGGATGGGTCGCCAGGAAGTCAGAATATGAACTCTGTTGGGGCTGGTGTTGCCCATTGTCTTGGCGTCCTACCTGACGGGATGCATTTTGTTGCACCAGCATCTGCAGCAACTCGGTTTCCTCGTCGCGCGAGCCGAGTACTGCAGCGAGAACCTCCGCAAGATTTCTTGGAAGTTCTGGCGGTGGAGGAGGTGGTTGCTGCTGCGTCGTGGTTTGCTCCGGAGCTGGAGACTCATCCCCACGAACCTGACTTGGACCCCCCCTCATCTTGCGTAGACCGTGTACGCACCATTCTGCATTCATGCCATTCAAACGATCAGCACATCTTTGTTTACTTCATCCAGTCAATACAATAGTAGTGCGAGAATGGAACAAATAATACACATAACATTATGGATAAAGTATAAACTTTATACAACATATACATCCCTGGACCATGTCACCATAATCGAGTTCCAAGGTAATGATTATGGATTAAAAGTTCATTTCGACCATCATGGGTCGCCCGGGGATGTTAAGTGTGTTAGCATGCGTAAATTCTCTCTATTGTACTGGGCCCAAACATGTCCTCGCTCGAAGTGATATGTTGAATGCATAAAATTTTCGACTCTAACTTGCTGTTTTACAACAGCCGCTGGATATCGAATTGTGAAACCAAGTGTTTTGATTGAAAACTTCAACCATGGTATTCTCTGTCCAACTTCTGGTCCAGCAGATCAGTTAGAAGAATTTAACTGTTTTGGCCACCTTGGATGCAAAAAACTGGACTAGAGTTCAACAACAAAGTTGTAGTACTCAAAAAGGAATCCAGGTTGTATTTATTTGCCTCCAGAGCCTTCCTAGTTTAGGAATTATGATTTTTACAAGTTGACAGAATTTTCTCAGGAATTTTGACAGCACCTCCTTTGCATGTGGCTGTTTTCTTCACAAAATTCCACTATTTCTGCCCTCAATCTAGGGAAACACTGAACTACAAAGTTGTAGAAAATTTCCTACACTTTCCAACGGTATCTTACTTGACCATTAGAAATTTTTCTACAAGAAGTTATGATCGAAATACAGAAAATTCCAGAGAGCATTTTTGGTCTGCCCTGTTAATGGACAGTGCATACTCATCTGAGATTTTCAGCCGTTTGGAGGGAGATTTTGTTCTGGAGCTCTACAGAAGAGTTATATAGGACTTCACAACCTTTCCATAATGGTTTCCTACACCTCCATTGGTTCAACTAATCATAAGTTATACCCTGTTTAAGTTCAGCAACAATTCTGCCGAAACAGGAGAGGTTGTTCCTAAGTCTTTGAAATTGAATCTATACTCCCAATTGACTCTTAGTTCAATCTGGGAGTTCAATAACCCCTAAATTGAATCCTAAACCACAGTTTGACTTTTTTCTTTGAAAATATCCTTTTTATGCAACTAATAACTTATCTCGGTGCTACGTTTCCTCACCAAAGAAAAATCCTAAGGCGGTATTCCGGGATATACGTGTCAAATGGTTGAACTAAGAATGTCGCTCACAAATGATTTCTAAACGTCATGCCCTAACGTGGTTAAGATACCTAGAGAGGACCATACAATAATGGTGTACACAAGGGTTTAACATTTCAGGCAGGTCCATATCATAGTAAAAACATACGGTCCGTATCATTGCCATACGGATCGTCCTTGAGTCAAGCCACGTCTCAAGGGACATGGTCGTGTTTTCACACTACACAATGGGGAACCTGAGTAGAATGCGAACGGGTCGTCACGGTTGGGAATTTTATCAACCCAATGGATACCACCAACTGCCTAATGACCATTGAGGCACGCCGATGGCGAGCGCTGCGTATGGCCCTTTGAACATTGAACATTCAAGAGTTGTGTACTATCGTGTTGCTTACCACATGATGGGGTATTCTCACTTTTGTCTAAAGCACGCTGGAGATCAGCATTTTCATATGCTCTCAGAACCATGAGAAGGTTCAAAGACTCATATTAACTACCGTGCCAAGCCACGGTAAACCATTCCATACCATTGCTCGTATGGCGACCTTACCGCAATTGATCCGCCTGCGGTGGCGTACCTTACCTTTTACCTGACGTCGGAGCGTCGTTACAGAATGTATAACACATAAGTTAGTTTTTCCACCTTAGTAGCTACTACTATCATAGACCATATGTGGGCATAATGACTAATCCTCACTTGACTACTTCTAAGTTTTCAAAATAGGCTCTTTTCAAGTGAGCTATTCCCAATGCGGCTCTGATACCATGACTATGGGGACCACCCTGTGGTTCACCCACTCTGGGATCACATAGGATGGTGTCATGCGATGCGGCACCTAACAGTACACAAGAAAAAAATAAGAACAACATACAAGCTTTTATTTTACAAATAACACAGCGGAAGTCTTTTATAAAGTAATGTACAGCAGAATTCTTATTAATAGCTAAACTCTCAGCCTAGCTATGCAAAATTGCAGCCATCCATCCTGGGGATGCTACACACTAGCAAAATACAACCGGAGGTCACGGTGGCGTGCAGGCTCCAGCTTGGCCGTGTACCCCGACGGAGGCATCGTCTCGTCCTCGGACCCTTCCTCATAACTCTCACCTGCACACAGCTCAAATATTGCAACCATGAGCATGATGGCTCAGCAAGACTTAACCAACACTCCTAACCATGAAACTCTACATGCAGTGATGTGTAATATAGGAAAAAGACGTTGCAAGAAAGAAACGCCTACATGTTAATCCTTACTTTCAGTTTTATAGCAGCAGTTTAATGTGTCTTAGGCAGCCCTCACATCGGAAGTATACAATCAAACAAGAAACGCTTTCCTCCGATGTGGTGATGGCCAAAGTGGAAGATAAACTTAATTAGCTCTACATCTACACCATACATGGTTTCAAGACAATAATAGTTCATTGCAGCATATTAATCTGGCTTCTTTCACATCTTACTACGTCAAAGGACAGTGAACAAGCGGTACTGAAATAACTGCGAGGGACGGTGATTGCAATCCGGAGACACCCAGATAACACATCACATACACCCACTTTCAGAAGTGTGGTTCTTCACACCTTCCTACTCTGTTGTATGCAGCAACCTTTCAAAGGCAACCCAAATGCCGAACCGCTCCATCCTTAATGGGCAGGAGGTCCCTGCATGGAGCGTGTTTGTGCCCACCGGCAAATTTACACCTTGCTACCCTCAACCCACTCCAATAAAACGGTTGGATAAGACTCGGCACCCAGGTTAA
Source organism: Neostapfia colusana (assembly GCA_030760725.1). Taxonomy (NCBI): domain Eukaryota; kingdom Viridiplantae; phylum Streptophyta; class Magnoliopsida; order Poales; family Poaceae; genus Neostapfia; species Neostapfia colusana. The sequence goes on from JASWHV010000011.1 coordinate 29,798,156, forward strand.
CCAATTACATCAGTTTTCTGGTTCCCATATGCCAGTATGTATCTGGTACTGTTCAAACTTGTCCAGCAGGGCCGCACACGGCTCGGTCCTCAATCGACACCAACAGGGTTACACACGTGAGACATCCGCTCACTGCATCCTATCCTCCCCGCTTGGTCTCAGTTTCGCATTCTTAAGCCATTATCTACCTCTTTTCATCCCTGTGATAAAGTCTTATCTCACGATTAGCTTCCAACCGCTCGACTTCTACCAAGATCCTAAGAACATTAGCATAGCATTCTCTACTTGTTGAGTTTGTAAACTACCCAACCATCCATAGGATTTAAAATTCATACAAGTGGGGTTTCAATCACCTTAACTCTAATGCAAGCATTTCAACATAGACATAAGTGATAGAAAATCCAAAAGTACTTAAAATGCAAACCGGGGCTTGCTTGGTTGTGAGCTAAATGGGAAATTAACGTCTGGTGGGAGGACGTCCAATGGCTGTGGTGTGTCCTCAACTTAGTTCACTATATGAAATGTAGCAAACTATATGTATAAGTGCTAAGGAATTATAAGAAGTAAACTTCTATTCATATGTACTACTATTTAGGTTCCTTAAATGGCTTTGGGATTTTTCCAGTGGATACTAGACTCTATAAGGATGATCTGAGCAAAATTTGGAGAAATTCCATTGGACTTTGTGGTCTCCAAAATTCCTACAAGTCCAAGGATTCTCTGAATTTTGATCCCTGATCTGAAGTTTGGACATGGCTAACAGTGCAACATCTAATTAGAGTAGGTCTCTATGGTTCTAACAAAATTTGTTCCACCAATTTTGGATCTACCTACAGGGAGATATGAATTTTTGAAGTTGGTGTATAATTCTGGAAAAGTTTCTGTTTGGGTTAGAATTTTCAACTGAAGGCTGAACTTGGGAAGACAATTTAGCCTAGCAAATGAACTTCAATGAAGCTAAAATTTATACAGAAGATCACAAATATTATGAAAGATCTTCTAGCCAAATTTGAGGAAATTCCATAACAGGGATCTCCTGGTATTAATTCTCAAAAATTTAAATTTGATGAATTTTGGAGAGAATTCCATAGATCTTCAGATTAAATTCTTTGCATTTGTGCAAAGTACTGACCGAGAGGAATCCAATAAAATTTGTGTTAGAAATTTTGGACATTCGTACAAAAAGTTATGAGGTTTCAAAGTTTGCCCTAAATCTGAAATTCGGGAAAAGTTTAAACTCTGGTTGTGGGACCCATGATTTAAATCGGTCCACTCAGCTCGCGGCTACACCTAGGCCTACGGGTTCTTCCCACGCAGCCACATCCAATCCGGTGCCACAAGCCAATACCTGTGAAGGAAACAGAGGCTGACCGATGGGACCCGGCCCTCCTTCGTCTACCTCGCGCTTCCCGCGGCAGCGCACTCTGGCGAGGCTCGCCGGGACGGGGTTCCCGTGTTCCAAACATCACCAACTTGCCGCCTGTGAGTTTTACACCGTGCTGAACACGATGGTGGGGTCGGGGAAGGATGACAACGGCCGGAACAGTGCTCGCACCGGCGGCCATGTTGAACTCCACTTCGGCGACCTCGTTCTCACTCAGCAATGAGTTATTCAGGCTAAGGTTTGCTCCAAAAGCACCAGTGAGGCATGGACAACCTTGACCTACAGCCCGCTCTCCATGGAAACCACTGGAGATGGGTCCTCACCGGTGACCCGAGCCCGCAAAACAACGGCGGTGACAAAAACACTAAGAACTCCTCCGGTCCTTGATGGTTTCGAGCGTCGTTTGATCGAGAAGGACCGTAGCGATCTAGCAAAGCTTCTCCTAGACCAGTATGAGCTCTAACTACTCCTGCGCGATGAATTTTGTTGTATACCGAGGGTCGTCGCTATGAACTAGGGTTTGGTAAAAACCAAAATTCTAGCTTCGGCATAACCAAATGAAGAACGGTTTTTGGCTACACCATCAAGGCTGTCACTCACATCTTTTTCGTACAGGGAACCGGAGATGACGAAGGCCGTAGCGTGCTGGCGACGGTTAGGCCGAACGGTGCTCCGCCGGTTCACTTCGGCACTTGGCAACGATCGTCCATTTGCGTCTACTACGAGCAAGCAACCTTGTTGATGATATGGTATATCGATAGAGCACGTAGTGGCACTGATTTCTTGCATTGGGAGCTCGAGCAACCAGAGTTCGGCCGGTCGTGGGCAAACCGAACAGAGAGCGCGGCACCGGTGCATGTTCTTCACGGGAGAGAGCGGAGGGAGCTGTGAGCGAGCGAGAAAGGCAAAAGAGAACTTCGGTGCTGCAGCTGTGGGGTGTGGAGATGATCAAGCGGCTGAGAAAACAGGAGGTGGTGCGGTGGAGTCCTCGGGAGCGGGTTGCAGCCAGCGCTGGCGCTCACTCTCTACCCGACCAAAGGCAAACCAGAGTCGGTTGGCTATTTGTGTGGCTGACCAGTGGGCTCCACCCTCTCATTTTTTAGTCCATTTTCCCACTGAAATTTTTCCCACAGCTACTCACTTAAAAGCCATACATGCACACAAAGTCACGTTTTGAATTTTTGAAATTCAAATGGACTTAATTCATGTGTGGAATTTGAAATGTATTTGGCTCTTTGAATTTGAATTGGAATTTGAATCTTCCCTTTTGCATTGTTCCAAAAGCATAGCAAACCAACTCAAATAATTCTGAATTTTGGCACGGATGGTAATTCAAATGTTGAGAACACATTTATGGAACCAAATTTGCAAAATGAAGAAATTGGGATTTGAAACTGAAATTTAAATTCAGATTCGAGGGCTTCCTCTTTTAATCTCAAACAAATACTAGAACCCCTCCAAATTAGCTGAAATTTGGGAGGTTGAATATATGAAATATGAAGACCCAAGTTATGAATTTATATCTCCATGTTGGAAGTTTTTGGGAGGTTTGAATCCTTACATTGAAATCACACAGTTCTAATTCAAAGTTTTAATTCCCCTCATTATTCCCAAGTGTAAAGGTGCTGAATTCTTTGTTAGCACTTTTTGGGGATTTTACAGTGAGTCAAATGGAAAGTTAGATTCTGGAGGTAGGATCTCCAAGGCCTACGGAACGCCCTTGATCTCGGTCACTATATGAGATGCACCAAAATATATGTATGAGTGATATTTAATTTAGAAGAAGCAACTTCTACTTATAGTTACTGTTACTAAGGACCCTTAATTGGCTTTGGGATTTTCCCAGTGGAGATTAAAGGTCATGAGAAGGGTCTGAGCAAAAATGGGGAAAGTTTCATCGAAGCTTGCTGGTTCTAACCCTCCAACAAGTAGTTTACTTCTCTGAATTTTGATCCTAATTCTGTAGCTTTAACATAGCTAACAGTGGAAGATCTCATTAGAGAAGGTCTTCCTGTTCTAGTAAAATTGGTTTCATAATTGTTCGAGTTGTTTGCAGGGAGAAATGAGTTTTTGAAGTTGGTGCGAAATGCTGAAGAAGTTTCTGTTTAATTTAGAATTTCTAATGAAGGCTAAAAATTGGAGGACAGTTTGGCCTAAAAATTGGAGTTCAATGATGCTCAAATTTTTATAGCAGATCACTAGAGTTATAAAGGATCTTCTGGCCAAAATTGAGCAAATTCAATAACAGGGATCTCCTGGAATTAATTCCCAAATATTTAATTTTGAGGGATTTTGGAGAAAGTTCCAGAGATCTTCAGACCAATCTCTTTGTATCTCTGCAAAGTACTGGTTGACAGGAATTCAACAGAATTTGTTTCACAAATTTTGGACATTTCTACTGAAAGTTATTTAATTTCAAAGTTTGAATGGTATTCTGAAAATAACTGAAATGTTTAAACGGCTGACGGTGGGTCCCACCCAGTCGTCTTCTTCCTCCTCGCGCCAGAGCGTTCGGACGCCGCGCGCACCAGCGAGGGTTGACAGAATGAGGTTTCCGGTCGCCTCCCGGGCCAAAACTCGCTTTCTACGGGATGGGCGCTCGCCGGCGGTGGCTAGAAACACTCGTGCGATGGAAACCGTGGCAGCTAGGGTTTTGACAAAGTCGTTCTTGCTCTAGGAGGCACAAACTGGCCGGGGTTTGCTCGCAGAGCACCGTGGCAACTCGAGGAAGCCGAAAATGGACCCCAAGCACGATGATAATGCTGACAACTATAACCTCGATGGTAAGCCGAGGCGTTTTTCACTGGCGGCGAGAAAAAACCGCTAGAACTCGGTCGATTCTCGATGGTTTATATCGTTTCTTCTTTGAGGATGGCCGCTATTGTGTGGAGAAGCTCTTTGCAAACTAGCTTGATCGTTAGTTGCACGTGCAACGGGAATTTGCGTGTAGACCGAGCTCTATAGCTATGAACTAGGGTTAGGGAAAACTCAAAATTATAGCTAACGGTTTGATCAAACGATGAACGGCTTTTGGCTACACCATCTAGGCTTTCACGCACACCTTTATTTTAGGGAAATGGATATGAAGAAGGTCGTAGCATGCTGTCGACGGTGAGCAGAGACGTGCTCCACTATTTCACTTCGGGAACTCGGCGGCGATTGTCACTTTGCAGCCACCACGAGCAAGAGACATTGTTGTTGAAGTGGCAGACCACTAGAGCACGTCGTGGCGCTTCTCTATTGTGTTGGGAGCTCGAGCAACGGACAAGCTGGCCAGGTTGTGTGATCGGGACAGAGAGCGTAGCACCATTTCTTGTTCTTCACAGAAGAGAAACGGGGAGAGCGAGAGAGAAGATGGACGTCGGTACACCGGCTGGGGCTTGATAAGGGCGAGCAGATTATTGGGGAAGCAGGAGCTGGCGCCGTGAGTTCGTCGGGCATGGGTTGGCACCAGGAAATAGCGCTGCCTCAGTCGAAGGAGAGAAAACAGAGTCAGTTTGAGGCTAAGTGTGGCTTACATGTATGCCCTATTCCCTCAAATTTTTATTTACTTTTCACTAATCTTTTTACCCCGGCTACTCTCAATTAAATGCTATACCTCCACACCAAGTCATGGGTTTGAATTTTAATTCAACTGAATTTAGTTTTTCGGTGTGAAATTTGAAATGCATTTGGGTATTTGAATTTGAATTTGGATTTGGATTTGAATCCTCCCTCTTCCATTGATTCAAATGCATAGCAAACCAATCCCCAATTTAATAAATTATGGCCAGGATGCTATTTCAACTGTGGTGAACACATTTGTGAAACCCAATTTGCAATTTGATAAAGTTGGAATTGGAAACTGAAGTTTGAATTCAAATTTGAGTTGCTTCCTCACTTAATTCCAAACAAATGGTAAACCTCTCCAAATGAACTGAAATTTGGCAGGGTTACTATGTGAATTATGCAGAACCAAATTGTGGATTTAGCTCTCCATGTTTGGAAGTTTTTGCATGTATAAGTTAGCACTTTTAACTCACACCCTTCTATTCCAAAGTTTTAATTTCCCCCTCATTTTCCTAAATGTGATTTGGCTGATTTACTTGCTGGAATTTTTTTGGGATTTCACACCCCCCTTAAAAAGAATCTCGTCCCTAGATTCCAAAAGAAAAGCAAAGTGGGGAAAATTTACTGGATATAAGATGACAGCAAGTCCGGATAATTTGCTTGTAGATAGGCCTCGCTTTCCCATGTCGCTTCCTCAGCGGTATGGTTACTCCACAACTTTATAAAACCATATAGTCCGGTTTCTTGTGGTACGAGTTATTTTTGTCGATTATCCGGATCGGATACTTTTAATACGTGAGGTCCGGTTGGAGAGCTTCGATGTCTTCCATGCGGATTTCAGCTGAGGATTAGAGGCATTTCCTCAGCTCAGAAATGTGAAATACATTTATGAATTCCCATGAGTGACACTGGTAACTCCAAGCGATATGCCACGGGTCCGCATTTTTCAATGACGGCGAACGGATCCATGATTAGCGGAGCAAGATTTAATTTCACTCCGAAATGATGAACCCCTTTCATCAGAGACACACAGACAAAAACCTGGTCTCTGAAGTCGAAGTGGAGAGGACGGCGTTCTTTATCTGCATAGCTCTTCGTACGAGAATGAGCAGCCTTTAGATTGGCCTGTATCAATCATATTCTTTCCTCGGCCTCATTCACAAGGTCAAAGCCATATATGACTCGCTCACTGGACTAAAACCAGTTGAGTGGTGTGTGATATTTCAGGCTGTAGAGAGCTCCACAAGGCGCCATCTTGATGCTAGCTTGGTAGCCGTTGTTTTAGGAGAACTCCGCCAACGGTAAATGATCGTCCCGGTTTTTACCGTGGTGGATAGCACAAGCGCGTAGCATATCTTCCAGAACTTGGTTCACCCGCTCAGTTTGACCATCCTTCTGCAGGTGATATGCGGAGCTTCGAATCAGTTTGGTCCTCAATGACGTGTGCAGCTGCTTCCAAATCCGAGCAACGAACAGCGCACCGTGATCTGAAATAATCATGCGGGGAACACCGTGCACGCACAGGATTCTTGCAATATATAGCTATGCGTACTGCTTGGCAATGTACTTTGTGTGCACAGGGATAAAATGCGCCGATTATGTTAGTCGATTGACTATCACCCAAATCGAATCATGCTTGTGGGACATGAGAGGTAATCCAACTATGAAATCCATACTGATATCCTCCCACTTCCACGCCGGAATGTTCAATGGTTGCAGCTGTGCGGCTCTGCACATATGGTTGGCTTTCACCCGCCGATACATATCACATTCAGATACGTATTTTGCGATCTCTCTTTTCATCCGTGTCCACCAAAATCTTGTTTTCAGATCTTGATATATCTTATTGCTGCCCGGATGAATAGAATACATGGAAAAGTGAGCTTCGTCCAAGATTTTCTTGCGAAGTTCCATATCACGAGGTACCACTATATGGTCTTTAAGCCAGAGAGTACCGTGTTCATCCCTTCGGAGACATTTCATTTCTCCATTTTTCATTGTTCTTCTAATGTGTGACATTCCCACGTCTTTCTTCTGAGCTTCCATAATCTCCTCTCATATGGTAGTGATAAGAGGAAGATTATATAATTCTCCATATGGAACCAAGTATAAACTCGGCTCCTCCTCTTCCATGGGAGTGATGGACAGATTGTTGACGTGACATTTGTGTCTTAACGCGTCGGTAACCACGTTTGCCTTGCCGGGATGGTAGTGGATCTCAATCTCATAATATTTGATCAGCTCTAACCATCTCTGTTGCTGCATATTCAACTCCTTTTGAGTGTTATATATTTCAAGCTCTTGTGGTTGGTGTAGAGATGCACTAAGTTTCCAAGCAGATAGTGCCTCCACATTTTCAATGCCAATACCACAGCAGCAAGGTCAAGATCATGAGTCAGATAGTGCTGCTCGTGGTTACGAAGTTGACGTGAGCCATAGGGAACCACTCGTCCTTCTTGCATCAATACACATCCAAGCCCAATACCGGACTTATCACAATACACGTCGAAGGGCTTATTCGTATCCGGTTGAGCTATAACCTGGACTGTTGTAAGATGCTTCACCAAGGCTTGGAAAGCTCCTTCACACGCTGAGCTCCAAATATATTTAACCCCTTTCTTTAGCAATTCAGTAATTGGTTTAGAAAGCTTGGAGAAGCTCGGGTTAAATCTCTGATAATATCTTGATAAACCGAGGAAACTTCTGAATTCATGGACCGAGGTGGGGGACTTGCAATTCAGCACTTGCTCAATCTTGCTTGGATCAACCGCAATGCCTTCCGCAGATATAATATGAACAAGAAATGGCACATGGCTGATCCAAAACATGCATTTGCTGAACTTGGCATAAAGCTTATGGTCTCGCAATCGTTGAAGCATGATATGCAAGTGTTCGGCGTGTTCTTCTTCAGGCATGGAATAAACCAAGATGTCGTCTGTGAACACCACCACGAACTTATCCAACTACGGCATGAACACTGAGTTCATAAGATACATGAAATGTGATGGGGCGTTGGTGAGACCAAAAGACATGGCGAGATATTCATGTAATCCATATCTCGTCCAGAAAGCTGTCTTCGGAATATCCTCCGCTTGGATCTTGATTTGGCGATATCTAGAGCAAAGATCCATATTCGAAAATACACTTGCACTCACAAGTTGATCGAATCAGATATCGATGCGGGGCAGTGGATATTTGTTTTTTATGGCGGCGGCGTTGAGAGGTCGGTAATCCACACACAACCTCAAAGTTTCATACTTCTTCATGAACAGCGTCGAACATTCCCATGGAGAGGCACTCGGTCGAATGAAACCCTTACTCAACAAATCATTGAGCTGTTCTTTCAATTCAGCCAGCTCATTCGGAGCTATTTTGTATGGTGTCCGTAATATTGTGTTGTCCAGGGTGCAAATCAATCTTGAAATCAACATCTCGTTCGTGTGGCATGCCCGGGAGGTCATCCGGAATCACATCTGGATATTCACAGACCACACGAATAACCTCCAGCTTGTGGCTTCCGTATTATAGATGGCTGGAATTTCTTGGATAAGGCGGTCGAGAATGAGAGTATGTTGTTCATGAAGTGGAGAGTTTAAATGAACCACTCGTGGAATGACATCAGGAACAGCACCATGGCGGTGTAGCCATGACATTACTAAGATGACATCGAGCTTTCAACTTTCTAATACAATTAGAGAAGTCGGATATAAATTCCCACCCAGTTGCAATGGTGCTCTATAGACCATCCTATCAGCTGTTATTTTTCCACCTGGAGAGCAAATTAAATATGAACTTTTTGTGGGAATGATAGGTATTTGTTATTTAATAACATAAGATTGACTTATGAAAATATGGGTGGCACTGGAGTCAAAAAGTATGACTACAGGATGATCAAGAAGCAAGAACATACCTGCAAGGACGGGTTCGCCTTCCGGCACTCTTCGATAGCTAGGTTGTGGACGTTGCAGAATTTTGGTGCTTGTTTCTTGGGCTGGTTGCGGGGCTGATTTGCACCCTGATACGGTGCTGGACCCCTGCCCTGTCGCTGCTCAGGGCAGTCCACTGCAAAATGCCCAACACAGCCACACGTGAAGCACATGTATTGTGTTGGGTTCCCTCCGAACTGTGGACAGATCCCGGTGCACGCGGTGGAAATGGAGACGCACACGGGACCATCTGTTGCTGCTGCGGTTGCTGTGGTGGGAATGGTGGTCGGAAGCCGGGCGCATTGAATTGACGACCGTGAAACTGCGGCGGTCGCGCCGGTGGCTGCCACCTCTGACCGGATGGTGAGTGATACACCACACGGTACTTTTGTGGAGCCCCACCACTGCTGCTCGAATGTAAGCTGCGTTTTCTCTCAGAAACGAGCTCGCGCTGAGCATTTTCTTGTAGAATCACGGCATTGACGAGGTCATTGAATGTGCCGCGGTTGCATCGGGCGAGGTGGACCTTCATATTGGGATTCAGACCCCGGAAGAACGTGTTCTGCTTCTGGTCTTCCGTTGCAACACTCTGGCGCATACTGCACCAGCTGGTTGAATGCCCTTGAGTACTCGTGAGCACTCCTCTCGCCTTGTTTTAGCTCAAGGAACTCCTGAAGTTTTCTCTACATAATACCAGTAGTTATATGGTAGGCGCCGAAAGCCTCCCAGAATTCTGCCCAAGTGAAAGCATGGCCAGCCAGCAGTGAGGCGATGTAGTTCGCCCAACATGTACCGGCGGCCTCATGAAGATTCTGCGCTGCAAACAGCGCCTTCTGATGCTCGGTGCACTGCAGTAGACCAAACTTCACCTCGAGGGTGTGGATAAAGCTTTCCGCCTCTTGAGGCTCTTCGGCCTCCGTAAAGACCGGTGGATGAGTCGCCCAAAAATCCAAGTATGAACTCTGTTGGGGCAGGCATTGCCCATTGTCTTGACGTCCCCCTTGACGGGATGCATTTTGCTGCACCAACGTCTGCAGCAACTCGGTTTGCTCGTCGCGCGAGCCGAGTACTACGGCGAGAACCTCCACGAGAGTTCTTGGAAGTTCCAGTGGTGGAGGAGGTGGTTGTCGCTGTGTCGAGGATTGCTCTGGGGGTGGAGACTCTTCACCATGACCCTGACTGGGGCCTCCCTCCTCGTGCGTCGAGCTTGTGCGCACAATATTGCATCCACATGATTCAAACAATCAGCACATGTTTGTTTACTTCATCCAGTCTAGACAATAGTAGTGCGAGAATTAAACAAATGATACGCATAACATTCACACATATGGATAAAGTATACACTTTATACACATATACATCACTGGACCATGTTACCACAATCGAGTTCCAAAGTAATGAACTTCATGGATTGAAAGTTCATTTCGACCATCGTTGGTCACCACGGGATGTTAAGTGCGTTAGCAAGCGAATATCCTCGCTATTGTACCAGACCTAAACGTGTTATTGCTTGATGTGATGTGTCGAATTCATCATGTACTCGAGTCCAACCCACTGTTTTCAAGAAAAGCCGCTGGAACTCCAAAGGTGAAACCAAGTGATTTGAATTTAGAAATTCAAACACGGGTTAACGGTCTAGATTCTGGTCCAGCGGGCCAGTCTGGGAAATTTAAATGTTTTGACAAATTTGAAGGCAAAATATGGACTGGAGTTCAATAACAAAGTTGTTGTAAACTCAAAAAGGAATCCAGAATGTATTCATTTGCCTCCATATCCTTTCTGATTTAGGATTTATGATTTTTACAAGTTGAATTTTCCTGTAAAAATTTTTGATAGCACCTCCGGCACAGATATGGTCATCGACGTGGCTGAGGAAACTGGAATGCAATGTTGGTACTATGCCCTTACCTAATAAAAGCCTAAGCTGGTATTTCAGCATATATGTGTCAAATGGTGGAACTAAAAACTTCACTCACAAATGGTTTCTAAACGCCATGCTCTAACGTTGTCAATGTACCTGCATAAAACCAGTCAATAATGAGACACTCAAATGTTTAAAGTTCCAGGCAGGTCCATATCATTGTAAAAACATATGCCCCATATCATTTCCATATGGGTCGTCCTTGAGTTATGTCATGTCTCAAGGTACATGGTCGCATTTTCACACCACACGACGGGGAACCTGAGTAGAGCGCGAACCGGTCGTCACGGTTGGGAATTCTATCAACCCAACAGATACCACCTACTGCCACATAACTATTGAGGCACACCGATGGCGATAACTACGTATGGCACTTTGAACATTGAACGTTCAAGAGTGGCATACTATCGTGTTTCTTACCACACGATGGGGTATCCTCGCTTTTGCCTAAAGCACGCTGCGTAACAGCGTTTTCATATGTTCCCAGAACCATGAGAAGGTTCAGAGACTCATATTCACTATCGTGCCAAGCCACGGTAAACCATCCCATACCATTGCTTGTATGGCGAGCTTACCGAGATTGATCCACCTGCGGTGGCGTACTTTACCTCTTGCCTAACGCCGGAGCATCGTTATGGGATAATAACAAGTATGTTAGCTTTTCCACCTTAAGTAGCTACTACTATATTAAACCTTATGTAGGCATAATGACTAATCCTCACTCGACTAGTTCAAAATTTTCAAAATCGGCTCTTTTCGAGCATGCTATTTTCAATGCAGCTCTGATACCAGGTTGTGGGGACCGGGTCCTCCCATTCCAGTATCGCAGAGGGTGGTGCCATGCGATGCATCATCCAACAGCACACAAGAAATAAATATGACAAACATACAAACTTTTATTTACATAAAACAGCAGAAGTCTTTTACAAACTTAATTTATAGAGGAAGTCTTTACTTATAGCTAATCTCTCATCCTAGCTATGCAAAAGTGTAGCTGTCCAGCCCGGGACGCTACACACTAGCAGCATAGATCCGGAGATCAGGGCGGCGTGCAGGGCTCCAACTCGGCCGTGTACCCCGATAGGGGAATCGCCTCGTCCTAGAACCCTTCCTCATATGTCTCACCTGCAACATCTCAATTATAGCAATCATGAGCACAATGGCTCAGCAAGACTGATCCGTCACTCCTAAATATGAAACTCTACATGCAGGGATTCTTAGAATAGGCAATGACATTGCGATAAACATTTCGCCTACATGTTAATCCTTACTTTCAGTTTTTACAGCAGCCATTCGTGTGCCTTGTGCAGCCCTCACATTGGAATTCCACAATCAAACTAGAAACGCTTCCTCCCGATGTGGTATTGCCCAAAGTGGAATAGAAATTTAGTGAGCTCTACATCTATAGCATCCATGGTTGCAATACAATGTTAATTCAATGCATCATATTTTTCTGGCCTCTTTCGGTAATTACTACGTTACAATGCAGTGAACAAGCGGTACTCAAATAACCGCGAGGGACGGTGATTGCAATCAATAGCCACCCGGATAACACGTCACAAACACCCATTTCAGAAGTGTGGTGCATCACACCTTCCTACTCTGTTGTATGCAGCAACCTTTCAATGGAAAACCAAATGCCAAACCGGTGCCTCCATAACAGGCAGGAGGTCCCCACGCGGAGCGCATCTGTGCCTGCTGGCAGATTTACACCTTGCTGTCCTGCACCCACTCCTATAAAATGGTTGGGTAAGCCTCGGCACCCAGGTTAACCAATTACTGTAGCTTTGAGCCTCGACACACCAGTATGTATCTGGTACTGTTCAAACTTGTCCAGCAGAGCCACACATGGCTCGGTCCTCAACCGACACAAGCATGGCTACACACGTGAGACCTTGTCTCCCTGAATCCTATCCCCCTGCTGGGTCTCGATTTCATATTCATAAGCCATTCTTTCGTTCATTCTATCCCGTGTGATAAATCCTATCTCGCTAGTAGATACCAACTACTCAACTTCTACCGAGATCATAATACTTTTGCATTCCATTTTCTACTCATCGGGCTGTAGGCTACCCAATACCCCATAGGATTTGGAGGTCATGCAAGTGGAGTTTCAATCATCTTAACTCTAATGCAAACAATTCATCCTAGACATAAGTGATACAAATAAAAACTTTGCAAAAGTAACTAAATGCATACCATGGCTTGCCTGGTTGCGAGTCAAATGGAAAGTTAGCTTCTGGAGGTAGGATCTCCATGGCCTCCGGAACGTCCTCGATCTCGGTCACTATATGAGATGCAACAAAATATATGTATGAGTGATATTGAATTTAGAAGAAGCAACTTCTACTTATAGTTACTGTTACTAAGGATCCTTAATTGGCTTTGGGATCTTCCCAGTGGAGATTAAAGGTCATGAGAAGGGTCTGAGCAAAAATGGGGAAAGTTTCATGGAAGCTTGCTGGTTCTAACCCTCCAACAAGTAGTCTACTTCACTGAATTTTGATCGTAATTCTGTAGCTTTGACATAGCTAGATCTAGTTAGAGAAGGTCTCACTGGTTCTTGTAAAATTGGTTTCACAATTTTTTTAGTTGTCTACTGGGTGAAATTGGTTTTTTAAGTTGTTGGAAAATGCTGAAAAAGTTTCTGTTTAATTTGGACTTTTTAATGAAGGCTGAAAATTGGAGGACAGTTTGGCCTAAAAATTGAGTCCAATGATGCTCAAATTTTTACAGGAGATCACTAGAGTTATAAAGGATCTTCTGGCCAAGATTGAGCAAATTCCATAACAGACATCTCCTGGAATTAATTCTCAAAGATTTAATTTGAGGAATTTCGGAGAAAAATCTAGGGATATTCAGACCAATTTCTTTGCATGTCGGCAATGTACTGGTTGAGAGGAATTCAACAAAATTTGTTTCACAAATTTTGGGAATTCATACTGAAAGTTATGTGGTTTCAAAGTTTGAATGGAGTTCTGAAAATAACTGAAATGTTTAAACGGCTGACAGTGGGTCCCACCTCGCGCTAGAGCGCTCGGGCGGCGGCGCGCGCTGACGAGGGTCGCTGGAATGAGGTTTCCGGTTGCCTCCCGAGCCAAAACTCGCCGCCTAGCACTACACCATCCCGCTGAACCTTTTTAGTGGGTCAAGCTCGCCGGCGGTAGCTGGAAACACTCGTGCGACGGCAACCGCGATGGCTAGGGTTTTGGCAAAGTCGTTTTTGCGCTAGGAGGCACCAAATCGGCCGGGGTTTCTCGAAGAGCACCATGGATAAATATTTTTTATGCATAAAGGCAGAAAATTACTTTGTTACCGTTGACACCTGCTGAAATTGTACAAGCTAGTAGGGATAGAGCTGAGATTGCTAGTTAATCTAAATTTGAAAATCAGCAAGTTGTCAAGTCAATTTTACCACCTAAAAATGTGAGACCTACACCTAGTTCTAAGGCTTAGGGAATTAAATTGAATGGTCATATAATGCTTGAAACAAAATCAGACCTTGCTGATATTTCTGATCATGATACTTTCTATGCATTGGTATGCAAACAAGATTTGTTTTCTATTGATGATCTTGCCAGATCTTTGCCCTCTACGTTTACTAATCTTTTGCAAGAGTTTGACGACATTTTTCCAGCTGAGATACACCCAGAACCTCCACCTTTTGGAGGGATAGAACATCAAATTGATTTGATACCCGGTGTAACTTTGCCAAACCGTGCTGCATACAGGACCAACCCTAAGGAGACTAGGGAAATTTAGCGACAGGTTCATAACCTTTTGGACAGTGGGTATGTACGTGAAATCCTAAGTCCTTGTGCTGTTCTGGTACTTTTGGTTCCTAAGAAAGATGGTTCTTGGTGTATGTGTTTTGATTGTAGAGCTATTAATAATATTACTATAAGGTATCATGATCCTATTCCTAGGTTAGACGACATGCTTAATGAGTTGTGTGGTTCTATAATTTTTTACGAAGATTGACTTGGGTAGTTGTTACTGCCAAATTAGAATGAAATTAGAAGATGAATGGAAAACAGCACTCAAAACTAAATTTGGATTGTATGAGTGGTTAGTAATGCCTTTTGGCTTAACTAATGCACCAAGTACATTCATGTGTTTGACGAATGAATTTTAAAGATCTTTTATTGGAAAAATTTGTGGTGCTTATTTTGATGATATCTTGATTTATAGCAAGTCAATGGATGAACATATGGATCATTTACGTGCTGTTTTTAATGTATTGAGAGACGCATGTTTATTTGGTATATAACCTAGAGAAGTGCACATTTTGCACCGATCAAGTCTCTTTTCTTGGCTATGTTGTTAGCCCTGGGGGTTGAGGTTGATGAGATGAAAGTTCAAGCCATCAAGAGCTGGCTAGTACCTCATGCCGTCACACAGGTGAGGAGTTTTCTTTGTCTTACAGGTTTCTACCGACGTTTCGTCCAGGATTTCAGCACCATTGCTTCCCCATTACATGAGTTGACAAAGAAAGGTGTGCTACTTCATTGGGGGAAGGCACAGGAGGAATCCATTGACACCTTGAAGGACAAGCTTACACATGCACTATTGCTGCAACTTCCAGATTTTGGTAAGCTTTCGAGCTTCAATGTGATGCTAGTGGTGTTGGCATTTGCGGTGTTTCGATTTAAAATTGTAAACCTATTGCACACTTCAGCAAAAAACTGAATGGTCCTGTTTTGAGTTACTCCATGTATTATAAAGAATTTTACGCTCTCATATGATGTTTAGAGATGTGGTGTCATTATTTATGGCCTAAAGAATTTGTTATTCATTCTGATCATGAATCACTAAAGCATATTCGTTCTCAAAATAGTTTGAATCCTAAAAATGCTAAATTGATTAAATTTCTTGAGGCATTTCCTTATGTCATTAAACACGAGAAAGGGAAGTATAATTTGATCGCCGATGCTTTGTCTAGATGCTATGCTATGCTGTCCCAACTTGATTGTCAAATTTTTGCACTTGAATCCATTAAAGAACAATATTCTCTTGATGCTGATTTTAAAAATGTATTGCTGCATTGTAGAAAGGGTCATACCAGGAACAAGTTTGTGTTTGATGATGGACTTTTGTTCAGAGCTAACCGCCTATGCATTCTAGTTGGTTCCGTTTGTCTTTTGTTATTACAGGAGGCACATGGAGGAGGTTTGATGTGCCAATTTGGCGCAAAGAAGACGAAGGATGTTCTGGACACATATTTACTTTAACCAAAGATCAGGAGATATGTAGAGCGGTTCGTAGCTCACTGCACCTATGTCAAAAACTTAAGTCTTGCTTGAATCCACATGGTTTATACATGCCTTTTCCTACTCCTTTAACTCCATTTGCAGATATCTATATGGACATTGTTTTGGGATTGCCTAGGACTAAGAGGGGGAGGGATAGCATTTTTGTTGTGGTGGATCATTGACGGGGTTCCCGACCCCAACCTCAAGCTGAAGCGATGACCCTCTCCCTCGGCGCCCAGGCGACGGACGGACCTAGAGGAGAAGGCCCGATCCCGAGCTCGGAAGAGGACGGGGGAGGTAGCCTTCAATGTTGAGCAGGTGCCGCCATGACCAAGTGGGGAGCACTCGAGTGCCTCCCTGACGTGTACACTGAAGCCCCATCACATCCGATGGAATGGAGGAGGAGGAGGAGTGCATAGGGAGAGCGTGCTCCCTAGTGTGGCTCACCCCAGCGACAAGACGGGAGCAAGCAGAACGGCGAACTCCCGATACGGCGGCCTCGTCGAGCACCCAGACCGACGTACGATAGTACATGCATCCCTGTAACCACGACTCACCCCACTTGCGAAGAGTCAAGAGGGAGCTGGTGGAAACGAGTATGAAAAAGGGATTGGTCATCCCTCTCGAGACGCAACACGCTTGTAATAGAACCACCCGCATTTTAAACAAAGACCAGTGAGACACCCAAACTGGATGTAGGGCACTTTGCCCAAACCAGTATAAACCCTTTGTGTTTATAGCTAGGCTACCTCGCAGACGAACGCGCGGTGCAATTGATACTAGTCGTAAATCTAAATGACTGCAGTTGACACGCAAGGTACGGGGACTGCTGCGCGTTCAATTCTCTGCTTCCTCGATGGCTCCACCATGATCGATCTTCGCGCCCGGCACGAAGATGTTCTTCAGCGACTTCGAGTTCATCGCTGGCAATGGTGGTTAGCTGGAATATGCCCCCACTCGTTTCAAGGGCCAAGCCGCATGCCTTGGGAGCCTGAGATTCGTCGCGAGCAACTCAGGCACCCTCTGAATCCCGGGTGCACAACCGGTCATCTCGCCCACGACAGGCGGTCCGTCCCACAACTCCGGTGGGAGCGCCGCTAATGGCCTCTCGCCCTCCTACGTAGGGACGATCAAGCCTGCCCCATCACCTTCCCGCAAGGCCCTGGAAGTCGACGTCGCTGTGACGATTACCTCAACCCCCCCTCCAGTAGTCCGGAACAGGGATCACATTCGACCGGTCCGATCATCCCAACCATCTCCCGCAAGCAGGGCACCTTCCCCTAATCGTGCACTTGATAGATAGTCCCAAGTGCCCGACCAAGGTTATGATGGATGGCGGAAGTGGTCTCAACGTCCTATATGCCGGGACCCTCGACGCTATGGGGGTATCGCGCTCTCATCTCCACCTAGCTCGAGCGCCCTTCTACTGCATCATTCCCAGTAAGCAGGTGATGCCACTTGGAGAGATCGACCTCATCGTCACCTTCGGGGATGACACGAACTTTCGCACAGAGACCATCACATTTGAGGTCCCTGAGTTTGATGGCCCTTCTAACGCCATCCTAAGGTGACCATGTCACACAAAGATCATGGCCATCCCGAGCTACACCTACCTCAAGATGAATATGCTTGGCCACAGAGGAGTCATCACCATATGATCGAGCGTACGTCGGGCACTTGTCACACCCGGTTTCTCCTAAGAACAACCGAGTGAATATCACATGTATGCCAGGATCATTTTCTCATACATGTGATGACAAATAGTGAAGCATCATTTATTACAAGCCAGGTGTCAAATATAAATATGTCTTACAAAGCATACGTCTCGATGGACGATAATAAGTTCATAACATGTAAATAAACTAGCAGCGGAATATTATTCTTGTGGGCTCTGTCACAGGCGTTGCCCGGGGGACTCCATGAACCTAGAATCTTTCTTCGGGTCCGAAGTCTTGGTCATTGAACACCACATCATCCCCTTGACCTGAGCAGCAATTTAAACCAACAAATATGCAAGTTTGAGTACCGTTGGTACTCAGCAAGTGTGGGAAAGTTATGTCATGCATGGCTAGAACAAGGAGAGGTTGAACTCATGGTTAAAGCACTACGCAATTAATACCTATCACCTTAGCTTATTAAGCACCTACATTACTACATAGGTGAAATGGTCCCAATCTCCCAACCCATCATCATAATCAAATAACCATAACATCATTTCCAATGTTAAGCTCCCCGCTTAACATCCACAACTTCCAAAGTCATCATCCTATAATCATGAATAAGTCCAAGCCGCTCTTGACCGTGATCACGGCTGTCATGACAGTTTGACTTTGCAGAGTTTGCACCACTGTACCCACATGTAGTTATTGCATCCCCCGTTGCCGGGTGGACTAAAAGAACCTCCATTATGCCAGTGGCCACGAACCACATTCACACTTCCCAGGTGTGTAGCCAGGAGATAACTACGAAGCCTTTACAAAGGGATTCCCGACGAGCGTGGGCCCACTGAGGTTTCACCCCTAACAGCATATAAGAGGCTCCAACCATGCTGCAGTGGCCCCCTCTTGAGCCTTGCGGTTCATGTGGTAGCCCAGCTGACACCTATTCCCCGCACCATCCAACACACCCATACTACGCCGGGGATACACCTAATTAATTAGCCAAGGTGCCCCATCTCAACATGTGGTTGGCACGATAAATCCAGGTTACATGCTCCATGAACCGGTCCTTAGGATCAAGGCAAGTACTAAACACAAACCCGAGTCTCGTGCACCCAGCACCAACCAAATCATCCAACATGCCTCGATCCCTACCTCTACATAACTCATAAACATCTCAATCAAGAGTAAGGTCAATAAATTGATGATCTCATATCCCAATTATCCTATTCTAAGCATGGCTAAGCATAAGCATATAAATAAATGACATGATAAAATAACTCCCAACCGAAGCTACAAGGAAACAAGATAATACAATTCTAGGGAAACTTCCTAGCATGGGTTTCATATTTTAATTGACAATGCAAATAATTCTACCTACACATCCTAGCATAGGATCAAAGTGGTCAAGGACACTTGCCTTCTTCCTACTGCTCTGAGAATGGAAAGTCCTGGTCTTGGAAAGGGAGAACATGCTCTGGGGCAGGTTCTATTCATGCCAATACACATAGCAAAAGAAAACAACAATCCATAAGACATAGTTCACGCTTTCACTTCATACAAACCACACATACATATCTATGAAAGTCATTCACATTTCTAAGTTTTGTGGTTACTCCACATGTATTGATTTTTGGCCTACATTCACCTTTAAACATATGTATATTATTTCTAACTTCTATGTTCAGATTTCTATTTGCACACTATATATGAAGTTCCAATTTGAACAAATTCTTTATATTTAATTATTACATTTCTTAGCCACAAAGTTTGTATAAAAGGTATTTTCCTACTCCAAATAGGTTTTCAGATCTTCTACCAAATCCTAAACTGAAGTTTTTGGATTTGGACACTTCATTTATCATTTTCTAATTATGCATACCTATTTTCCTATATTTTTCAGATTTATTTTCTATGCCTAAAGGTGAGTTTTATTATGAAAATAGTAAGACACCTCATCTAAACAGAATAGGTTCTGATCTAAAATGTTCAATAATATATCTTTGAACTTCCTCTATGATGTGGAACAATTTTAAATTTATTTTACTAGTTTTTAGAATTATTTCCTAGCATAAAATATGTTTCTAGAACTAATAAATATGAATATCATTTAGACAGAATTCATTTCAGCCAAAAATCTATTTCTAACTCATTCTAAAGTTCTCCAAGTGCTAGTGGAGTTTAAATTTGAATTTACAATGTGTTTGCCTCACCTTTTAAATTTAAATCCTAATCACACATTCAAATTAATGAATTTAATATCATATAGGGCTAAAAAGGTAAATTCACCCTACTACAGGGTCTAATTTATTATTTTATAAATTTCCAGGGGTCTAACTACACATAACAGAGGGGTTTTCCTAATTTTTATTTAGTCCAGGGGCTAAAACTGATTTTTAAATGAATTTACACGAATTTCTGATGTTCTAGGGGCTAGATCAGAAGTTTCCGGGGCTAGCTCGTGTTTTCCGAGATCCCCAGGGGGTAGCACGTAAGAATGCCGGACTTTATAACGCGGGGCTGATGTGGACCGTCCGATTTAAAATAGACGGCTGAGATTATAACGCGAAGCGGTACGGGTTAAATCTAATAGGAACCGCACGATTTAAAATGGACGAGCCTCAGTGGGCCACGTCGCCCTGGCCGTGCGCGGGCGGCGCGCGGCGACGGGAGGCGGCGATCTCGCCGTAGATCTTCGGATCTTCGTCTATACCTCCTAAAACTGGGATTTCATGGCATAGAACGGTAGAGGGGAGGTCGGGGATCTCACCTCGGTGTTTTTCTTGAGCTCGGAGGTCCTGGAAGACGGTCGGCGGTGAGGTCCGAGATGAAATAGCGGTGGTGCTCGCCGGAGCTGCGTCCAGGGTGCAAAACACCAAGTTTTCTGCACCTGCGTGATTCCCCGGAGGCGGTGGAACATGATCGGCGCGTTAGATCAGAAAACCCGAGCAAGGATCGAGAGAAAACGGTGATCGGAGCTTCGGTTCTCACCGGAGAGAAAATTGGAGTGCACTGGGGAATTCGGCGAGTTTCTGTGCGGGAATTTCACTAGGGGAGGTGGCGGAGGATCGACTGGGTTATATAGCAGCGTCCGGGGCCGAAGATCGGGCTGTTGACGCGGTTTTTCGGAGGTTGTTTGGATTCGGGAGAGAGGACAGTCCCGGGGTCGGCCGAGCGCGCGAGAGGTGGGGGATGACATGCGGGCCCCGCGTGTCAGTGAGAGGAAGAGAGGGGCGCGCCCCGGGGCTGGCGCGGGGAAGTAGTGGGCCGGCTGGTGGGTTTCGGCCCACTGGCCGGTGGGATTTTTATTTTTCTTTTTCCTTTTCTTTTCTGTTTTGATTTGAATTTGAATTTGAATTTCTGCACCACATGCAATACGTCCAATTTTTTTTTTAAATTCCCCTCTTAACAGGTTTTGGGGTGTTACAGCTCTACCCCCCTTAAAACAAATCTCCTCCTCGAGATTGGTGGTTCTAAGAAAACAATTCCGGAAAATGCGCCTTAAGCTCGTCTTCTCGCTCCCATGTGGCTTCCTCTCCCGAATGATGCTTCCACTGCACCTTGCACATACGGATTCTTTTATTTCTTGTGAGGCGTTCCATTATCTCCAAAACCTTGACCGGTTGCTCCGCATAAGACAGATCCTCTCCTACATCAACCTCATTCATGGGTAACATTTCTTCAGGCGTTCTTAGACATTTCTTTAGCTGTGACACATGAAATACATCGTGCACATCTGATAGGCGAGCCGGTAGTTCTAGTTGATATGCCACTTCGCTTTCCTTTCCAGAACCTGAAAGGGTCCGATGTATCGAGGTGATAACTTCCCTTTCACCTTGAACCGATGAAGTCCTCGGATAGGGGACACCTTGAGATAGACATAGTCCCCCACGTTGAAAATAAGCTCTCTTCTCCGTACATCGGCATAACTCTTTTGTCGGGTCTGTGCTATCCTCAAGTTGTTGCGGATTTCCCTCACTTTCGCCTCGGCTTCTTGTAGTACCTCAGGTCCAAACACTTTACTTTCCCCCGTTTGGTTCCAAAATAGGGGAGTTCTGCACTTCCTCCCATACAAAGCCTCAAATGGTGACATCTTCATACTAGCCTGATAGCTGTTGTTATAGGAGAACTCCGCATACGGTAGGTTCTTATCCCAACTCCTATTGTTCTTCAGCGCACACGCTCTCAGCATATCCTCAAGGATCTGATTGGTTCTTTCCGTCTGTCCGTCAGTCTGGGGATGATAGGCAGAACTAAAATTCAGATGAGTTCCCATGGTTTCATGTAACTTCTGCCAGAACCTTGAGCTGAACTATGTCCCTCGATCTGACACTATCTTCTTTGGCACTCCATGGTAACACATGATCCTTGACATGTACAACTCTGCCAATTTGGATCCGCTGTAGCTTTCTTTCACGGCAATGAAATGAGCTACCTTGGTTAGCCTGTCGATGATGACCCATATCGAATCATATCCTAATTGGGTCCTAGGTAGTCCCACTATGAAATCCATACCGATTTCTTCCCATTTCCATTCAGGCACTTCGAGTGGTTGCAATAATCCCGCGGGTCTTTGATGTTCTGCTTTCACCAACTGACATGTGTCACATAGGGCAACATGTTCCGTGACATCTCGCTTCATGCCATACCACCAATACCTGCTCTTGAGGTCATGATACATCTTCGTACTCCCAGGATGAATGGAATAGTTGGAATCATGAGCTTCCATCAAAATCAATTCACGGATCTCCTTCACATCAGGCACACGGATTGTTTTCCCGTGCCACACCGTACCTTGTTCATCCTCTCTGAAACTAGGGGCTTTATTATCCTTGATGAGTTCTCTGATTTCTTGTATCTTCTCATCATTCTTTTGACCATCACGTATGTCTTGCTATAATGTGGAGTCCACTTCCACGGCGATGGCTTCACTACTATTCACCAGACATAGATTGAGTTTTATAACCTCTTCCTTCAATTCTGTAGGCATGTCCTTCAAGCTCAACCTATCGACCTGCACTTTCTGGCTTAAAGCATCTGCCACGACGTTCACTTTCCCAGGATGATAGTTGATGCCCACATCAAAGTTGTTGATCAGATCTAACCATCTCCTTTGTCTGAGGTTGAGATCTGGCTGTGTGAAAATATACTTTAAGCTCTTATGATCCGTATATATCTCTGTCCTCTTCCCCATCAAGTAATGCCGCCAAATCTTCAACGCGTGTACCACTGCGGCTAGCTCTAGGTCATGTGTAGGATAGTTCTTCTCGTGTTTCCGGAGCTGCCGGGATGCATAAGCCATGGCATGCCCCTCTTGCATGAGAACACATCCCAACCCGTTTCCAGAGGCATCGCTGTACACCGAAAAATTCTTCTGCATATCTGGCATAACTAGCACTAGGGCTGTTGTCAATCTTTTCTTTAGCTCTTGAAAACTCGTCTCGCACTGCGGTGTCCATGTGAATGTGATTCCCTTCTCCAACAATTCGGTGAGGGGTCTCGAAATCTTCGAACTTCCCCGAGATTTTCAGGGGTCTTCCACTTCTGCACATCCTCGATCTTGGCGGGATCTACGGAGATTCCTCCCTCCGAGATTATATGTCCTAAGAAGGGAACTCTCTTCAGCCAAAACTCACACTTGCTCAACTTGGCATGTAATTGGTGTTCTCTCAGCTTTTGCAACACCAACCTTAGATGCCCCTCATGTTCTTCTTCATCTTTGGAGAAGACGAGAATGTCATCAATGAAAACCACCACAAATTTGTCCACATATTCCATGAATACCTTGTTCATGAGATAAATGAAGTATGCCGGGGCATTAGTTAGCCCAAAAGGCATGCCGGTGTATTCATACAGTCCGTACCGAGATACGAAAGCTATCTTTGGAATATCGGTTTGCCTTATCTTAAGTTGGTGGTACCCCGACCTGAGATCAATTTTCGAGAACACACAAGCTCCCCTCATCTGATCAAACAAGTCTTCAATGCTGGGTAATGGGTACGTGTTCTTGATGATTACTTCATTCAACGCAAGGTAGTCCACGCATAGCCTTTGGGTCCCGTCCTTCTTGGGCACAAATATCACTGGAGCTCCCCATGGTGAGGAACTATGGCGAATATACCCCTTCTCCGTCAATTCTCTCAAATGTTCCTTGAGTTCTTCTAGCTGTTTGGAGTCCATCCGATAGGGTCTCTTGTATATCGGAGATGTTCCGGGCACTAGCTCAATCGCGAATTCCACTTCACGATCGGCGGGCATACCTGGCAACTCCTCTGGAAAAACATCTGGATATTCCTTGATGATCCTGATCTCCTCCACTTCCACCTCAACTTGATAGAGTTTAATGTCCCTCCTAGGCTCTTGTATGGTTATGAACTTTACTCTTGTGCCACTAGGGTGAGTTTGTTCCACCGTTCTTGTCGAACAATGGATGATTCCTTTATGTTTGGTCAACCAATCCATACCCAAAATAATATCTATCCCTTGTGAATCTATCACTATGAGGTTTGCAGTAAATACAACCCCATTAATGTCTAGATTCACCTTGGGACACACTTGTCTTGTCCTTATTTCTCCACCTAGAGAGTTCACTGCTAGCATATGATTCATTTGTATGGTAGCTAGATCATGCTTCTTAACAAACCCTTGAGCAGTAAACGAGTGGGTAGCACCAGAATCAAACAACAGGGTTGCAATGTGTAAATTGGCAGGAAACTTACCAACAACCACGTCGGGTGCCTCTTGCGCCTCCTCCATGGTCACGTGTAACACCCCGAAATTTTGATTCAAAACCCTAAATCATGTTAAGAGGGGAATTTAAAAATTTTTGGACGTGTTGCATGTTTTGCAAAAGTTCAAATTCAAACTGGATTCAAATTAAACTCAAATCAGAAAAGAAATAGAAAAAGAAAAAGAGAAAACAGAAAAAAACCGGCCAGTGGGCCGAAACCCACCAGCCGGCCCAGCCAGCGCCCGCGCCAGCCCGCAGCCGCGCGTGCTGCTTCCTCACGCTGACAGGCGGGACCCACCCGATCTTCGTCTACCTCGCGACAGCGCCGGACTCCCTCGCACCCGAATCAAAACCGATCGGGATTTCGGCGTATCCCCGCTGAATTCTGTTTATAGGCGACGCGGACATGATCTAAACCACCCCGCCGCCCTCCCCCGTCTATAAAAACCCCTGCCTCGTTCTGTTTTTCCCCCACGATCGCCGATTTTTACTCCGGTAAGAACCGAGACTTCTCCGGCGAATTTTGGCCGATCTAAGCTCGGAAATTCCGATCTAACTCGCTGGTCTTGATCCACCACCTCCGGGGAACCTTGCAGGTGCAGAAAACTCAGTGATTTGCGGTGTAAACGCAGCGCCGACGAGCTTCGCCGTGGTTTTACCTCGGACCTCGTCGCCGATCACTTTCCAGGACCTCCGAGCTCAAGAAAACCCCCGAGGTGAGATCCCTGACCTCCCCTCTACCGATCTATGCCATAAAATGACAGTTCTAGGAAGAATTCCCGAAGATCCGAAAGTCTCCGGCGAGATCGCCGCCTCCCGCCACCGTGCGCCGCCGGCAGCGCCGCCCGCGCTCGATCAGAGCGACGTGGCCGCTTGTGCGCCGTTTATTTTAAATCGCACGGTAGGGTTTAAATCCCCGCGTACCGGTTCGATGTTATAATCTCGGCCGTCGGTTTAAAATCGGACGGTCCACGTCAGCCCCGCGTTATAAAGACTGGAAATCTTACGTGCTATCCCCTGGGGTTCTCGGGAAATAAGAGCTAGCCCCGGAAACTTCTGATCTAGCCCCTGGAACTTCAGAAAATCATGTAAATTCATTTAAAAATCAGTTTTAGCCCCTGGACTTAATAAAAATTAGGAAAAACACCTCTGATAAGTGTAGCTAGACCCCTAGAAATTCTGAAAATAATATTATAGACCCTGTAGTGGGGTAAGTTTAACTTTTTAGCCCTGTTTAGTATTTAATTTAGGAAATTGAATATGTTGCTAGTGTTTAAAAATTAAAAAGTGGGACAAACATATTGTCAAAATTTAATTAAAGACTTTCTCAGTATTTAGAAAACTTTGGAGTGAGATAAAAACATATTTTGGGCTAAATTGAATCTGTTTAGTTTATTATTCACATTTAGGGACACATTTTGAGGTAATGAATAGTTTTAGAAAATAGGGAAAATAATTGTGAAATAGTTTACATCAGAGGCAAAGGTCAAAATATGTTATTAAATTATTTAGGATCAGAACCTATTCTGTTTAGATGATGTATATTACTAATTTCATAATAAAGAACACATTTATGTAGAGGAAAATAAATCTGAAAATATAGCAACTAGTAAATGATAAATGGAGTTACTAAAATCCAAAGAGTTAAGTTTAGGTTGGTAGAAATTATGAAGACACATATGGAGAAGGAAAATACCTTTCATGCTTATTTGGTAGTAAAAAGGTGTAGTAGTTGAATATAAGGAATTTATTTAAATTGGAAACTCATATATATAGTATGTAAGTATAAATGTGAACACAAAAGTAGGAATCATATACACATGATTAAAAGTGCATGCAAGCCACAAATCAACACACATAGAGTAACCACAACACACATAATGGTGAATGATTTTCATAAATATGAATGTGTGGTTTGTATGAAGTGGAAGTGTGAACTATGTCTTATGGATTGTTGTTTTTCTTTTGCTATGTGTGATGGTATGATGTAGAACCTGCTCAAGAGCAAGTTGTTCCTTTTCAAGATCAGGACTACCCATTTCAAGAGCAGCAGGAAGGAGGCAAGTGTCCTTGAACACTTTGATCCTATGCTAGGATGTGTAGCTAGAAATATTTGCATTGTCAATTTAAATATGAAACCCATGATAGCAAGTTTCCCTAGAATTGCATTACCTTGTTTGCTTGTAGCTTGGGTTGGTATTTATTTTATCATGTCATTTATTATTATGCATATGCTTAGCCATGCTTAGAATGGGATATTTGGGATATGAGATCATCAGTTTATTTTACCATACTCTTGAATGAGATATTGTGAGTTATGTAGAGGTAGGGATCAAGGCAAGTTGGATGTTTTGGTTGTGTGTTGGGTGCACGAGACTCGGGTTTGTGTTTAGTACTTGCCTGGATCCTAAGGACCGGTTCATGGAGCATGTAACCTGGCTTTACAGTGCCAACCACATGCTGAGATGGGGCAGCTTGGCCAATTAATTAGGTGTATCCCCGGCGTAGTATGGGTGTGTTGGATGGTGCGGGGAGTAGGTGTCAGCTGGACTACCATATGAACCGCAAGGCTCAAGAGGGGGCCACTGCAGCGGGGTTGGAGCCTCTTGTATGCTGTTAGGGGTGAAACCTCAGTGGGCCCACGCTCGTCGGGAATCCCTTTTAAAGGCTTCGTAGTGATCTCCTGGCTACACACCTGGGAAGTGTGAATGTGGTTCGTAGCCACTGGCATAATGGAGGTTCTTTTAGTCCACCCGGCAACGGGGGATGAAATCACTACATGTGGGTACAGTGGTACAAACTCTGCAGAGTCAAAACTGTCATGACAGCCGTGCTCACGGTCAAGAGCGGCTTGGACTTATTCATGATTAGAGGAGTGATGGATTTAGAAGTTGTGGATGTTAAGCGGGGAGCTTAACATTGGAAATGATGTTATGGTTATTTGATTATGATGATGGTATGGGAGATTGGGACCATTTCACTTGTGTAGTAATGTAGGTGCTTAATAAGCTAAGGTGATAGGTATTAATTGCGTAGTGCTTTGACCATGAGTTCAACCTCTCCTTGTTCTAGCCATGCATGATATAATTTTCCCACACTTGCTGAGTACCATTGGTACTCAACCTTGCATATTTGTTGGTTTATATTGCTGCTCAGGTCAAGATAATGAGATGGTGTATAATGATCAAGACTTTGGACCCGAAGAAGGTTTCTAGGTTCATGGAGACCCCCAGGCAACGCCTGTGACGGAGCCCTCAAGAATAATATTCCGCTGCTAGTTTATTTACTTGTGATGAACTTATTATTGTCCATTGAGACATTTGCGATGTAAGACTTATTTATATTCGACACCTGGCTTGTAATAAATGATGCTTCGCTATTTGTCATCACATGTATGAGAAAATGATCCTGGCATACATGTGATATTCACTCGGTTGTTCTTCGGAAAAACCAGGTGTGACAGAAGTGGTATCAGAGCCAAGGTTGCCCGTAGGAACGTGGACCTAGGTAGAAAATGGACGTATTTAAGGGCCCTATTTTCTTAAAAACTATTTTACAAAGGTGTGGATTGAAAAGTGTTATTTAAATGAGTCACTTTCTTCATCTTACCCCAATTTTCATTCAAAATAGGATTTTGTTTAAAAAGTTTATCTAACCTAAGTTTAAATGTTTTTTGTTTTTAGATGGTTTGCATGATTCGCACCGCTCGCAAGTCCACAGGAGGGAGAGTTCCCGTAGTTGCCCTTGCCGAGAGGGAGGAGAGCCGTCCGGTGACGTACCTTTCCTACAGATTGGCAGTAGGAGGCTTATTGCGCCGTCTTCGGCGTATGCTCGAAGCCGCCGGCAATACGGGCAAGATAATCATCCACTATAACTCCACCAGGACCATCCATGAGAAGAGGGAAGAATGGAGTTCACAGATGAGGATAATACACGAAAATCAGCTGCTTAAGATTCACCACTCTCCAGCTTGTAGAGCAACACAGGTCGATGCGGAGAAACATGTCACCTGCGAGAGCCACATCTATCATCGCCACTTGGACAAAACTGAGTACATGTATGTCCTCCAACGTGAGAGTGGTACCACGGAGTACAAGTACCCACCAGTGCAGCAAGGGACTTCCCATGAGCACATGGACTTGTGCTTGGAGGATGCTGCTATGCTCAGCACTCGACTGCAGGAGTGTCAACAAGAGCTTCAGGATGTCCGGGACACCCTGAAGGAAACGGAGGCATTGCTGCGAGCCTGCTTAAAGGCGAGAGAAAGAGGAGATGGGAATGAACTGTGTGTCACCGTGAATGATACATGGACTCCTGACTCCCCAGATTGCCGAGCGATCAGGCGTCGTCGCACTTCTCCACCAGCAGCCTCCCCACCCAAAGCAGAATCAGAAGGCAGCCGAAATGATGAGGAAGATCCCGAGGAGCCAGCTCAAGAGAACGAGTAGTGTAGAGTCCATCCCTTAGTTAGCAAGATGTCAAATAGTCGAGTCGTTACGTTAAGTTAATGGTGTGTTAATGCTTGGTGTGTGACGTGAGTTGTGGAAACCATGAGCAATTGTCCACAGCCTCGTCTTTAGACTGTTTTGTTTTGGTGTATGAACCCACATGAAATAATATTGCATTTATTTTTGTGTGAGAAATGAACCCTCAGAAAAGTATAACAAAGCCTCAACACTTCAAAGTACAAACAAGTGAAAGTAGTAAGATGATACTAAATGCTTTCAAATTAACATTGGTTGATTCTGCCAGATGGCCGGAAGAGGAAAAGGACGTCCTGCCAACCCCGCCAACAACAACGATGAGGCATGCAACCCTCATCTTTCTGGAGGCCAGGATAGGGGTGGTCGCCGTGAAGAAGTTGACCCTCTCCACCAAATGCTGGAGAATCAGAATCAGCTCATCCAGAACTTGACTCAAGTGGTGGCCAACTTGCATCAAGTTCCACCTCCACAAGCTGCACCACGCCAACCAAGGTTGAGTGAGTTTCTAGGAACTCAACCTCCAAAGTTTGCAAGTGCTGCTGAACTTCTGGAGGCAGATGATTGGCTGAAGACCATTGAAAGTAAGATGAGGGTCATACAGTGCCAAGGGTATGAGAGGGTGCTGTTTGCTTCTCATCAATTGCATGGACCTGCTGCTGATTGGTGGACCGCCTACGTGGCCGCCCATCATGACCCTAAAAACATCACTTGGGAAGAGTTCAAGCGTAGCTTCCGCAACCATTACATCCCAAGAGGTGAACTCAAAAACAAGAGGAAGGAGTTTTTGGGACTGCAGCAGGGAAACATGATGGTGAGGGAATACCTCACTAAATTTACTCAACTTTCCCGTTATGCCCCACGAGACATAGAGACTGATGAGCAGAAACAAGATTGTTTCGTGGAAGGACTTACCGCAGAAATGCAGAGTGCAATGTCCTCCAATGAGTATGAAATCTTCCAAAAGATGGTGGACAGAGCGTTTGTGGTAGAAAGGAAGCTAAAGGCCTTGGAAAATGAGAATAAGAGGAAGGCCGGGTGGTCACATCAAGCCTCAGGGAGCAACACCCGCCCACGTCTGATGCAGCAACCTGCCGGGCAAACGAACCGTGCTGCGGTACCCTACTCAGCACCAAGGGGGTACAACCCAAACTACAGGCCTCCGGCAGCACCAGCACAACCACAACGTCAGTTTGTACAGCAGCCTCGCCCCGCATATCCACCTCGACCTTCAGTGCAAGGACCCCCGAACCAACCCCAAGACAACAAAGGCCAGGCACCTAAGGTTGGGGTACAATGTTTTAGCTGTGGTGAAGTGGGGCATTACGCCCATAAATGCCCAAAGAAGAAGCCTGCACAACCACAACAGCAGAATGTAATGAGAGGACGGGTGAACCACATCACTATGGAGGAAGCACAAGAGGCACCCGACGTGGTAGTTGGAATGTTTCCTGCCAATTTACACCTTGCAACCCTGCTGTTTGATTCTGGTGCTACCCACTCGTTCATTGCTCAGGGGTTTGTTAAGAAGCACGACCTAGCAACCACACAAATAAACCATATGCTAGCTGTAAACTCTCCAGGTGGAGAAATAAGGACAAGACAAGTATGTCCCAAGGTGAATCTAGACATTAATGGGTTAGTGTTTACTGCTAACCTCATAGTGATAGATTCCCAAGGGATCGATATTATTTTGGGCATGGATTGGTTGACCAAACATAAAGGAATCATCCATTGTTCGACCAGAACGGTGGAACTAAGTCACCCTAGTGGCACAAGAGTAAAGTTCATAACAACACACGAGCCTAGGAGGGACATTAAATTAAATCAAGTTGAGGTGAAAGTTGAGGAAATCAGGACCATCAGAGAATATCCAGATGTTTTTCCGGAGGAGTTGCCAGGTATGCCTCCCGATCGTGAAGTGGAATTCGCAATTGAGCTAGTACCTGGAACAGCCCCAATTTACAAAAGACCTTATCGGATGGACTCCAAGCAGCTAGAAGAACTCAAGGATCATTTGAGAGAATTGACGGAGAATGGGTATTTTCGTCATAGTTCCTCACCATGGGGAGCTCCGGTGATATTTGTGCCCAAGAAGGACGGAACCCAAAGGTTATGCGTGGATTACCGTGCTTTGAATGAGGTAACCATCAAGAACAAGTACCCATTACCCCGCATTGAAGACATGTTTGATCAGTTGAGGGGAGCTTGTGTGTTCTCGAAAATTGATCTTAGGTCGGGATACCACCAACTTAAGATAAGGCAATCTAATATTCCCAAGACAGCTTTCGTATCTCGGTACGGACTGTATGAATACACCGTCATGCCTTTCGGGCTAACTAATGCCCCGGCATACTTCATGTATCTCATGAACAAGGTATTCATGGAATATCTGGACAAATTTGTGGTGGTTTTCATAGATGACATTCTCGTCTTCTCCAAAGATGAAGAGGAACATGAGAAACATCTAAGGTTGGTGTTGCAGAGGCTAAGAGAACACCAACTATATGCCAAGTTGAGTAAGAGTGAGTTTTGGCTGAAGAGAGTTCCCTTCTTAGGACATATAATCTCGGAGGGAGGAATCTCCGTAGATCCCGCCAAAATCGAGGATATACAGAAGTAGAAGACACCTGAAAATGTCGGGGAAGTTCGAAGCTTATTGGGATTGGCTGGATACTATCGACGGTTTATTGAGGGATTCTCTAAGATCTCAAGACCCCTCACCAAACTGTTGGAGAAGGGAATCACATTCACATGGACGCCACAGTGCGAGACGAGTTTTCAGGAGCTAAAGAAAAGATTGACAACAGCCCCAGTGTTAGTTATGCCAGATATGCAGAAGAACTTTACGGTGTACTGCGATGCCTCTAGAAATGGGTTGGGATGTGTTCTCATGCAAGAAGGGCATGTCGTGGCATATGCATCCCGGCAGCTTCGGAAGCACGAGAAGAACTATCCTACACATGACCTAGAACTAGCCGCAGTGGTACACGCGTTGAAAATTTGGCGGCGCTATTTGATGGGGAAGAGGACCGAGATATATACGGATCATAAGAGTTTGAAGTACATATTCACACAGCCAGATCTCAACCTCAGACAAAGGAGATGGTTAGAGCTAATCAATGACTTTGATGTAGGTATCAATTATCATCCTGGGAAGTCAAACGTCGTGGCCGATGCTTTGAGTTGGAAAGTGCAGGTCAATAAGTTGAGCTTGAAGGACATGCCTGCAGAATTGAAGGATGAGGTTATAAGGCTCAATCTATGCCTTGTGAATAGTGGTGAAGCCATCGCCATGGAAGTGGACTCCACACTAGAGCAAGACATCCGCGAAGGTCAAAAGAATGACGAGAAGATACAAGAGATCAGACAACTCATCAAGGAAAATAAAGCTCCTTGTTTTAGAGAGGATGAACAAGGAACTGTGTGGTACGGGAAAAGAATCTGTGTGCCAGAAGTAAAGGAGATCCGTGAATTGATTTTGAAGGAGGCTCATGATTCCGACTATTCCATTCATCCTGGGAGTACGAAGATGTACCAGGACCTCAAGAGCAGGTATTGGTGGTATGGCATGAAGCGAGATGTCGCGGAACATGTTGCCCTATGTGACACATGTCAGTTGGTGAAAGCAGAACATCAACGACCCGCGGAATTATTGCAACCACTCAAAGTGCCTGAATGGAAATGGGAAGAAATCAGCATGGATTTCATCGTGGGATTGCCTAGGATCCAATCAGGAAATGATTCGATATGGGTCATCATTGATAGGCTAACCAAGGTAGCTCACTTCATCCCCGTGAAGGAAAGCTACAGCGGATCCAAATTGGCAGAGTTGTACATGTCAAGGATCGTGTGTTACCATGGAGTGCCAAAGAAGATTGTGTCGGATCGAGGGACACATTTCACCTCAAGGTTCTGGTAGAAGTTGCACGAAACCATGGGAACCCATCTAAACTTTAGTTCTGCCTATCATCCCCAAACCGACGGGCAGACGGAAAGAACCAATCAGATCCTTGAAGATATGCTAAGGGCAGGTGCACTCAAAAACAATCGCAGTTGGGACAAAAACTTACCGTATGCAGAGTTTTCCTATAACAACAGCTATCAAGCTAGTATGAAGATGTCACCGTTTGAGGCCTTGTACGGGAGAAAGTGCAGAACTCCCCTATTTTGGAACCAAACAGGGGAAAGTAAAGTGTTTGGTCCTGAAGTACTACAAGAAGCCGAGGCGAAGGTGGGGGAAATTCACAATAACTTGAGGATAGCACAGACACGCCAAAAGAGCTATGCCGATGTGTGAAGAAGAGAGCTCGTTTTCAACGTGGGGGACTATGTCTATCCAAGGTGTCCCCTATCAGAGGACTTCGTCGGTTCAACGTGAAAGGGAAGTTGTCACCTCGATACATCGGACCCTTTCAAGTTTTGGAAAGGAAAGGCGAAGTGGCGTATCAACTGGAGTTACCGGCTCATCTATCTGATGTGCACGATGTATTCCATGTGTCACAACTCAAGAAATGCCTGAGGACGCCTGAAGAGGTGTTACCCATGAATGAAGTGAACGTAGCTGAGGATTTGTCTTATGCCGAGCAACCATACAAGATTTTGGAGACAATGGAACGCCTCACCAGAAATAAAAGAATCCGGATGTGCAAGGTGCAGTGGAAGCATCACTCAGAAGAGGAAGCCACCTGGGAGCGGGAAGATGAGCTCAAGGCACAATTTCCGGAATTGTTTTCTTAGAAACACCAATCTCGAGGACGAGATTTCTTTTAAGGGGGGTAGAGTTGTAACACCCCAAAATTTTGATTCAAAACCCTAAATCATGTTAAGAGGGGAATTTAAAAATTTTTGGACGTGTTGCATGTTTTGCAAAAGTTCAAATTCAAATTGGAATTCAAATTAAACTCAAATCAGAAAAGAAATAGAAAAAGAAAAAGAGAAAACAGAAAAAAACCGGCCAGTGGGCCGAAACCCACCAGCCGGCCCAGCCAGCGCCTGCGCCAGCCCGCAGCCGCGCGCGCTGCTTCCTCACGCTGACAGGCGGGACCCACCCGATCTTCGTCTACCTCGCGACAGCGCCGGACTCCCTCGCACCCGAATCGAAACCGATCGGGATTTCGGTGTATCCCCGCTGAATTCTGTTCGTAGGCGACGCGGACATGATCTAAACCACCCCGCCGCCCTCCCCCGTCTATAAAAACCCCGGCCTCGTTCTGTTTTTCCCCCACGATCGCCGATTTTTACTCCGGTAAGAACCGAGACTTCTCCGGCGAATTCTGGCCGATCTAAGCTCGGAAATTCCGATCTAACTCGCTGGTCTTGATCCACCGCCTCCGGGGAACCTTGCAGGTGCAGAAAACTCGGTGATTTGCGGTGTAAATGCAGCGCCGACGAGCTTCGCCATGGTTTTGCCTCGGACCTCGTCGCCGATCACTTTCCAGGACCTCCGAGCTCAAGAAAACCCCCGAGGTGAGATCCCCGACCTCCCCTCTACCGATCTATGCCATAAAATCACAGTTCTAGGAAGAATTCCCGAAGATCCGAAAGTCTCCGGCGAGATCGCCGCCTCCCGCCGCCGTGCGCCGCCGGCAGCGCCGCCCGCGCTCGATCAGAGCGACGTGGCCGCTTGTGCGCCGTTTATTTTAAATCGCACGGTAGGGTTTAAATCCCCGCGTACCGGTTCGATGTTATAATCTCGGCCGTCTGTTTAAAATCGGACGGTCCACGTCAGCCCCGTGTTATAAAGATTGGAAATCTTACGTGCTACCCCCTGGGGTTCTCGGGAAATAAGAGCTAGCCCCGGAAACTTCTGATCTAGCCCTTGGAACTTCAGAAAATCATGTAAATTCATTTAAAAATCAGTTTTAGCCCCTGGACTTAATAAAAATTAGGAAAAACCCCTCTGATAAGTGTAGCTAGACCCCTTGAAATTCTGAAAATAATATTATAGACCCTGTAGTGGGGTAAGTTTAGCTTTTTAGCCCTATTTAGTATTTAATTTAGGAAATTGAATATGTTGCTAGTGTTTAAAAATTAAAAAGTGGGACAAACGTATTATCAAAATTTAATTAAAGACTTTCTCAGTATTTAGAAAACTTTGCAGTGAGATAAAGACATATTTTGGGCTAAATTGAATCTGTTTAGTTTATTATTCACATTTAGGGACACATTTTTAGGTAATGAATAGTTTTAGAAAATAGGGAAAATAATTGTGAAATAGTTTACATCAGCGGCAAAGGTCTAAATATGTTATTAAATTATTTAGGATCAGAACCTATTCTGTTTAGATGATGTATATTACTAATTTCATAATAAAGAACACATTTGTGTAGAGGAAAATAAATCTGAAAATATAGCAACTAGTAAATGATAAATGGAGTTACTAAAATCCAAAGAGTTAAGTTTAGGGTTGGTAGAAATTATGAAGACACATATGGAGAAGGAAAATACCTTTCATGCTTATTTGGTAGTAAAAAGGTGTAGTAGTTGAATATAAGGAATTTATTTAAATTGGAAACTCATATATATAGTATGTAAGTATAAATGTGAACACAAAAGTAGGAATCATATACACATGATTAAAAGTGCATGCAAGCCACAAATCAACACACATAGAGTAACCACAACACACATAATGGTGAATGATTTTCATAAATATGAATGTGTGGTTTGTATGAAGTGGAAGTGTGAACTATGTCATATGGATTGTTGTTTTTCTTTTGCTATGTGTGATGGTATGATGTAGAACCTGCTCAAGAGCAAGTTGTTCCTTTTCAAGATCAGGACTACCCATTTCAAGAGCAGCAGGAAGGAGGCATGTGTCCTTGACCACTTTGATCCTATGCTAGGATGTGTAGCTAGAAATATTTGCATTGTCAATTTAAATATGAAACCCATGATAGGAAGTTTCCCTAGAATTGAATTACCTTGTTTCCTTGTAGCTTGGGTTGGGATTTATTTTATCATGTCATTTATTATTATGCATATGCTTAGCCATGCTTAGAATGGGATATTTGGGATATGAGATCATCAGTTTATTTTACCATACTCTTGAATGAGATATTGTGAGTTATGTAGAGCCATGCACGAGACTCGGGTTTGTGTTTAGTACTTGCCTGGATCCTAAGGACCGGTTCATGGAGCATGTAACCTGGCTTTACAGTGCCAACCACATGCTGAGATGGGGCAGCTTGGCCAATTAATTAGGTGTATCCCCGGCGTAGTATGGGTGTGTTGGATGGTGCGGGGAGTAGGTGTCAGCTGGACTACCATATGAACCGCAAGGCTCAAGAGGGGGCCACTGCAGCGGGGTTGGAGCCTCTTGTATGCTGTTAGGGGTGAAACCTCAGTGGGCCCACGCTCGTCGGGAATCCCTTTGTAAAGGCTTCGTAGTGATCTCCTGGCTACACACCTGGGAAGTGTGAATGTGGTTCGTAGCCACTGGCATAATGGAGGTTCTTTTAGTCCACCCGGCAATGGGGGATGAAATCACTACATGTGGGTACAGTGGTACAAACTCTGCAGAGTCAAAACTGTCATGACAGCCGTGCTCACGGTCAAGAGCGGCTTGGACTTATTCATGATTAGAGAAGTGATGGATTTGGAAGTTGTGGATGTTAAGCGGGGAGCTTAACATTGGAAATGATGTTATGGTTATTTGATTATGATGATGGTATGGGAGATTGGGACCATTTCACTTGTGTAGTAATGTAGGTGCTTAATAAGCTAAGGTGATAGGTATTAATTGCGTAGTGCTTTGACCATGAGTTCAACCTCTCCTTGTTTTAGCCATGCATGATATAATTTTCCCACACTTGTTGAGTACCATTGGTACTCAACCTTGCATATTTGTTGGTTTATATTGCTGCTCAGGTCAAGATAATGAGATGGTGTATAATGATCAAGACTTTGGACCCGAAGAAGGTTTCTAGGTTCATGGAGACCCCCGGGCAACGCCTGTGACGAAGCCCTCAAGAATAATATTCCGCTGCTAGTTTATTTACTTGTGATGAACTTATTATTGTCCATTGAGACATTTGCGATGTAAGACTTATTTATATTCGACACCTGGCTTGTAATAAATGATGCTTCACTATTTGTCATCACATGTATGAGAAAATGATCCTGGCATACATGTGATATTCACTCGGTTGTTCTTCGGAAAAACCGGGTGTGACATCACGTGGTTCACCCGTCCTCGCATCACATTCTGCTGTTGCGGCTGCACAGGCTTCTTCTTTGGTCACTTATGGGCGTAGTGCCCCACTTCACCACAGTTAAAGCATTGCACCCCTACCTTAGGTGCCTGGCCTTTGTTGTCTTGGGGTTGGTTTGGGGGTCCTTGTACTGCTGGTCGTGGTTGATATGTGGGGCGAGGCTGCTGTACAAACTGACGTTGTGGCTGTGCTGGTGCTGACGGAGGCCTGAAGTTCGGGTTGTACCCTCTGGGTGCTGAGTAGGGTACCGCAGCACGGCTCGTCTGCCCTGCGGGTTGCTGCACCAGACGTGGGCGTGTGTTGCTACCCGAGGCTTGGTGTGACTATCCCGCCTTCCTCTTGTTTTCATTTTCCAAGGCCTTCATCTTCCTTTCCACAACAAATGCTCTGTCCACCATCTTTTGGAAGCTTTCATACTCATTGGAGAACATTGCACACTGCATTTCCGCTGTAAGTCCTTCCACAAAGCAATCCTGTTTCTGCTCATCAGTCTCGATGTCCCGTGGTGCATAACGGGATAGTTGGGTGAATGTAGTGAGGTATTCCCTCACAGTCATGTTTCCTTGCTGCAACCCCAAGAACTCCTTTCTCTTGTTTTTGAGTTCACCCCTTGGTATGTAATGGTTGCGGAAACTACGCTTGAACTCTTCCCAAGCGATGTTCTCAGGGTCATGATGGGCTGCCACGTAAGCAGTCCACCAATCAGCAGCAGGTCCATGCAATTGGTGAGAGGCAAACAGCACCCTCTCATACCCTTGGCATTGTATGATCCTCATCTTGCTCTCAATGGTCTTTAGCCAGTCATCTGCCTCCAGAGGTTCAGCAGCACTTGCAAACTTTGGAGGTTGAGTCCCTAGAAACTCACTCAACCTTGGTTGGCGTGGT
This sequence comes from Neostapfia colusana, assembly GCA_030760725.1. NCBI lineage: Eukaryota > Viridiplantae > Streptophyta > Magnoliopsida > Poales > Poaceae > Neostapfia > Neostapfia colusana. The sequence continues at coordinate 29,836,158 of JASWHV010000011.1, forward strand.
GCGGCTTGTGGAGGTGGAGCTTGGTGCAAGTTGGCCACCACTTGAGTTAGGCTATGGATGAGCTGATTCTGATTTTCAAGCATTTGGTGGATGGGATCAACTCCTTCACGGCGACCACCCCTGTCTTGTCCTCCAGAAAGATGAGGGATGCCGGCCTCATCGTTGTTGTTGGCGGGGTTGGCACCACGATCCTTTCCTCTTCCGGCCATCTATAATGATCAACCAAATGTCAATTTAAAGTATTACGTACTAACTTCCCAATTTGCTTGTTTAAACTTTAAAATTTTGAGACCTTATTATATTTATATTTTCTAAGGGTTTCATGTCTCACGCGAAAATAAATGCACTCTTAATTCGTAGGGGTTCACACATCAAAGCAAAACAACCTGAAGAAGAGGTTGTGGACAAATGCCCATGGCTTCCACAACTCACGTTACACACCAAACATTAACACACCATTAACTAAGATATTGACTCGCCTACTCGATAACCTGTTGAACTATGGGAAAGGACTCTACACGATTCGTATCACTGAGCTGGCTCCTCAGGGTCTTCCTCATTATTGCGGCTTCCCTCTGATTCCGCTTTGGGTGGGGAAGCTGCTGGTGGAGAAGTGCGGCGGCGCCTGCTCGCCCGGCGGTCTGGTGAGTCAGGAGTCCATGTGTCATTTATGGTGACACACAGTTCATTGCCATCTACTCTTTCTCTTGCCCTCAAGCTGGCTCGAAGCAACGCCTCAGTCTCCTTCAGGTTGTCACGAACATCCTGGAGCTCCTGCTGGCACTCCTGCAGTCGAGTGCTGAGCATAGTAGAATCCTCCAAGCACAGGTCGATGTGCTCATGGGAAGTCCCCTGCTGCACTGGCGGGTACTTGTACTCCGCTGTACCGCTCTCATGCTGCAGGACATACATGTACTCAGTCCTGTCCAGGTGGCGACGGTAGATGTGACTCTGGCAGGTGATGGCCTCCCAGGTGACATCCTTCTCCGCATCGACCTGTGTTGCCCGACAAGCTAGAGCGCGGTGGATCTTGAGCAGCTGATTTTCATGGATAATCCTCATTTCTGAACTCCATTCTTCCCGCTTCTCACGGATGGTCCGGGTGGAGCTGTAGTGTATGATTAGCTTGCCCGTATTGCCTGCGGCGTGGAGCATAAGTCGAAGACGACGCAACAAGCCTCCTACTGCCAATCCGTAGGAGTGGTACGTCACCGGACGGTTCTCCTCTCTCAGGGGAAGGGCAACTACGGGAACTCTCCCTCCGGTGGACTTGCGGGCGGTGCGGATCATGCGAACCATCTAAAACATAAAGCATTTAAAATTAAGTTAGATAAGATTTTAAACAAAAATTCTATTTTGAATAGAAGTTGGGGTAAGATGAATAAAGTGACCCCATTAAATAACACTTTTCAAGCCACACCTTTGTAAAATAGTTTTTAAGAAAATAGGGTCCTTGAATACATCCATTTCTACCTAGGTCCACGTTCCTACGGGCATCCTGGCTCTGATACCACTTCTGTCACACCCGGTTTCTCCGAAGAACAACCGAGTGAATATCACATGTATGCCAGCCTCATTTTGTTATACATGTGATGACAAATAGTGAAGCATCATTTATTACAAGCCAGGTGTCGAATATAAATATGTCTTACAAAGCATACGTCTTGATGGACGATAATAAGTTCATAACATGTAAATAAACTAGCAGCGGAATATTATTCTTGTGGGCTCCGTCACAGGCGTTGCTCGGGGGACTCCATGAACCTAGAATCCTTCTTCGGGTCCGAAGTCTTGGTCATTGAACACCACATCATCCCCTTGACCTGAGCAGCAATTTAAACCAACAAATATGCAAGTTTGAGTACAATTGGTACTCAGCAAGTGTGGGAAAGTTATGTCATGCATGGCTAGAACAAGGAGAGGTTGAACTCATGGATAAAGCACTACGCAATTAATACCTATCACCTTAGCTTATTAAGCACCTACATTATTACATAGGTGAAATGGTCCTAATCTCCCAACCCATCATCATAATCAAATAACCATAACATCATTTCCAATGTTAAGCTCCCCGCTTAACATCCACAACTTCCAAAGTCATCATCCTCTAATCATGAATAAGTCAAAGCCGCTCTTGACCGTGAGCACGGCTGTCATGATAATTTTGACTCTGCGGAGTTTGCACCACTGTACCCACATGTAGTGATTTCATCTCCCATTGCCGGGTGGACTAAAAGAACCTCCATTATGCCAGTGGCCACGAACCACATTCACACTTCCCAGGTGTGTAGCCAGGAGATCACTACGAAGCCTTTACAAAGGGATTCTCGACGAGCGTGGGCCCACTGAGGTTTCGCCCCTAACAGCATACAAGAGGCTCCAACTCCGCTGTAGTGGCCCCCTCTTGAGCCTTGCGGTTCATATGGTAGTCCAGCGGACATCTATTCCCCGCTCCATCCAACACACCCATACTACGCCGGGGATACACCTAATTAATTGGCCAAGCTGCCCCATCTCAGCATGTGGTTGGCACGGTAAAGCCAGGTTACATGCTCCATGAACCGGTCCTTTGGATCCAGGCAAGTACTAAACACAAACCCGAGTCTCGTGCACCCAGCACCAACCAAATCATCCAACTTGCCTCGATCCCTACCACTACATAACTCATAACATCTCATTCAAGAGTAAGGTCAATAAATTGATGATCTCTTATCCCAATTATCCTATTCTAAGCATGGCTAAGCATAAGCATATAAATAAATGACATGATAAAATAACTCCCAACCCAAGCTACAAGGACACAAGATAATATAATTCTAGGGAAACTTCCTAGCATGGGTTTCATATTTCAATTGACAATGCAAATAATTCTACCTACACATCCTAGCACAGGATCAAAGTGGTCAAGGATACTTGCCTTCTTCCTTCTGCTCTGGGAATGGAAAGTCCTAGTCTTGGAAGGGGAGAACTTGCTCTGGGGCAGGTTCTATTCATGCCAATACACATAGCAAAAGAAAACAACAATCCATAAGACATAGTTCACACTTTCACTTCATACAAACCACACATACATATCTATGAAAGTCATTCACATTTCTAAGTGTAGTGGTTACTCCACATGTGTTGATTTTTGGCCTACATTCACCTTTAAACATATGTATATTATTTCTAACTTCCATGTTCAGATTTCTATTTGCACACTATATACGAAGTTCCAATTTGAACAAATTCTTTATATTAAATTATTACATTTCTTAGCCACAAAGTTTGTATAAAAGGTATTATCCTACTCCAAATAGGTTTTCAGATCTTCTACCAAATCCTAAACTGAAGTTTTTGGATTTGGAGACTTCATTTATCATTTTCTAATTATGCATACCTATTTTCCTATATTTTTCAGATTTATTTTCTATGCCTAAAGGTGGGTTTTATTATGAAAATAGTAAGACACCTCATCTAAACAGAATAGGTTCTGATCTAAAATGTTCAATAATATATCTTTGAACTTCATCTATGATGTGGAACAATTTTAAATTTATTTTACTAGTTTTTAGGATTATTTCCTAGCCTAAAATATGGTTCTAGTACTAATAAATATGAATATCATTTAGACAGAATTCATTTCAGCCAAAAATCTATTTCTAACTCATTCTAAAGTTTTCCAATTGCTAGTGGAGTTTAAATTTGAATTTACGATGTGTTTGCCTCACCTTTTAAATTTAAATGCTAATCACATATTCAAATTTCTGAATTTAATATCATATAGGGTTAAAAAGGTAAATTCACCCTACTAGAGGGTCTAATTTATTATTTTATAAATTTCCAGGGGTCTAACTACACATAACAGAGGGGTTTTCCTAATTTTTATTAAGTCCAGGGGCTAAAACTGATTTTAAATGTATTTACACAAATTTCTGAAGTTCCAGGGGCTAGATCAGAAGTTTCCGGGGCAAGCTCGTGTTTTGATCCCCAGGGGGTAGCGCGTAGATGCCGGCCTTTATAACGCGGGGCTGATGTGGACCGTCCAATTTCAAATAGACGGCTGAGATTATAACGCGAAGCGGTACGGGTTAGATCTAATAGGAACCGCACGATTTAAAATGGACGAGCCTCAGTGGGCCACGTCGCCCTAGCCGTGCGCGGGTGGCGCTGCCCGGCGGCGCGCGGCGGCAGGAGGCGGCGATCTCGCCGGAGATCTTCGGATCTTCGTCTATACCTCCTAAAACTGGGATTTCATGGCATAGAACGGTAGAGGGGAGGTCGGGGATCTCACATCAGGGTTTTTCTTGAGCTCGGAGGTACTGGAAGACGGCCGGCGGCGAGGTCCGAGATGAAATAGCGGTGGTGCTCACCGGAGCTGCATCTAGGGTGCAAAACACCAAGTTTTCTGCACCTGCGTGATTCCCCGGAGGTGGTGGAACATGATCGGTGCGTTAGATCAGAAAACCCGAGCGCATGTGAGACGGACGCAAAAAAAATACGTCCAAAAAAATTTTTAAATTCCCCTCTTAACAGGTTTTGGGGTGTTACAGCCCTCCTATGTGAGACGGACGCAAGTGTTTGTGGTCCTTAAGTGTCATATTTGACTGTCAATTCACCTCATGAAATGGATAAGATGAGAACACAACATAGTGGTAGGGGTTAAATACTAACCATTTCCACAAGTGTTAGTGTCTATTTGTATGCAGGTGCATTATACCTAAAAATAATGACAATCGCAAGGACCAATCCTGGAAAAGGGTTTTGAACCAACCAGGAGTCACCAAGTGGAAACACATGGATTCATAGACCCATTCTGAGCCTTATGTGAAGGAATCTAAGGGCAATTCACGTGGGGAAGGAACCAGGGCTCAGCTGCCAGCCTCCAGGAGAAAGAACGCGGCGAACGGGACACATGGGAGGTTGGCCAAACCAGGGGGTTCGGCCGACCCATTCTTGCCCCCAAACTCGGTTTCCTTCCATGTGTCAACTCCCCTCTGGCTCCCTGAAGGTGGTCGTGACTGATTCACGCACATATTCGGGCGGGAACCGACCAAAACTTGTGTATAAATAGCCCCCCTAACTCCCTCACTCTCACACACACCACAAGTTTGAGATTAGTACTCCATTCCATAGGCATAATACTGCCTTAGAGGCTGCGAAGATAGGAAGAGAGTGAGAAGAAGCTAGGAGGAGGAGGAGGCTTGCCTTGTCAGGTTCCTCCCCAACACTTGTACCTCTACGAATGTTCTTTTAAATGAGTAAGCTTTTGTCAATTTTATTTAAATTTTGTTCCTAAATTAAAAGTAGTTTATTTCAGTAGTTGTTTGTGGGTTCATTGCTCTATTCAATTAGGGGCTCTAGTCTTAGCTTTGTATTCGAGAAGATTAGAGTAGTGATTTAGAATGTAAGAGAGGTGCTTAGGTTAGAAATCACCACTAGATAAACTCGTACACCCACAGATTGAAAAGATAGGCGGTAGGTGGTGACAGCCCTATCCGTCCTTTGTAATCCTACATGTTCGGCTATGCCATAGGCTCTTGGCAGGAGTCGCTCTATTAAACCAGGGGTAAGCCCGTGCCAAAACGACCAACCACCTTTGATTACTTTAGATTAAGGACAATCCTTAGGAATTCCTCTCCATACCTTGCCTACCAAATAAATTGTGTGTCCTTGGGCGAGCTTGTTAGAAGGTTAACCCACACGTTCCTTGGATTCAATGCCCTTGGGAATTATCTTAAGGGGAAGTTCTACGACAGTATTCCGTGCACTTGCGGATGTCAAATATGTTTGTTAAGAAATACCAACAAGAATTTCTAGCGCCATTGCCGGGGAACGGTTGCCATTGATCTTCAAACAATGTTCACCCTTGTATCTATTTTTATCTTTCCTTTATTCCATGTCCCATCACCAACCATATCATGGAGTAGCCCACCATTATATCATATTCTTCAAGGGTGAGTTCTATGAGTCTCCGCCATCGCTAGAACCAATTTTCTCAACCAGCTATGAACTTTGCCCTGGCTTTATAGCCATTGTTCAGGAACGGTTTGTGAAAATCCTTACCACCATCTATGAGAGTTTGAACAATTGTGTTCGTGTTATTTATTAAAAGGCATGACACAAGAAACTCTCAAATGGAAGTTATTTCCTTTTTTCCTCAAGGAAAATCAAAACAATGGTACACCCATGTCGTTAGAAAAACAAACAGTGATTGGAGAGAACTTCGAGACAAATTTTGTCTTGCATTCTTTCCAATATCCTGAATTGTTTCCGTATAAATGGAAGCACTAGGCCTCCAACAGATGGAGAAGGAATCAATAGGTGCAGCCTGGGATAGATTTTTAATTTTCAAAAATTCCGGCAAGATTTGTCAATTCTTGATCCCTTGTTATTGCAACATTTCTATATGGGATTCAACAAAAAGTCTGCCCTACATCTCGACATTACGGCTGGGGGATCATTCCTCCATAAGACTCCAAAAGAAGGAAAGAAACTTCCAGATCAGATTCTAGAAAATGCTTCCTTCATTATGGGTCTTTATAAACCTCCACAAGAGGAAGCCATGTCGAGTAATGGGGTTATCTCTAAAAGCAAGGACGAAGCAGTAGTTTGACCATCTCCAGCCTTGCCTATAGAAACCTCACCCGAACCTGAAACAAAGAAGGATGAAGAAATTCAACCTTCAGAGTTTCCGTTCTACTTCGAGGAAGAGCTTTTCAATGACTATGGAAATACCTCAAAGTATTGTTGCTATAAAAAGCAATCATCACCTCCCACTCAACCTGATGGAGTATTCCTTCACGAGACGGTCAAGGAGTTGACCTCAATAATGAGCAGAGAATGGACGGCAGAGGTTGAGATATCACTTGAAATACTTAGGATGATCTCACCCTTAGCAACCATTCAATGCCTTATTAGGGGAGTGAAGATGAATGTGCTTTATAGCCCCAATGTTGGAGCCAATATCATTTATGACACTTGTGCTTTAGCCATTTTTGGAGATGTGCCCTTGGCTCCAACAAGAAAATCCTTCCTAGCATCCTTTGGAAATATTGTTGAAGGATATGGCGTTTTGCAAAACGTGTCAATTCGACACAGAGATATCGAGGCTCTCCTTGACTTTCACATGTTTGAAGTCAAAGACTTCGATATCATGATAGGGATACCCATTAAGAAATTCTTAATGGAAATACCCCTTAAAGTCGACCTCAATATCAACCTTGGAGGGAGGAAATTTTTCATTCTCATTCTTCGTTCAAAGAACACATCAGCAGAACCCCCCCTCCAAGATGAGCCAATCGAAGAGGTTAGGACTCTTCAATATTTGAATCCTCCTGAAATTGATGGAGAAGGTTTCATTCTAGAAAAGGATGAATTTCATGAGACATTTGTATTGCCCAAAGAAGTGCTCCCACCAAAACCTCCGATTGAGCTAAAATTATGCTTTCCTACATGGCGATCTGGAAGCCCCTATCATCATAAGTGACAAGCTTTCCGATGAGGAGACATTCAAACTCTTAGCCATTTTAGAAAAGCATAAAACCATTTTTGGCTACTCACTTCAAGACCTCAAGGGAATCAGCCCTGCTCTTTGAACCGATCGCATTCCTATTGACCCCGAGAGTACACCCTCCAGGGAACCTCAACGGAGGTTAAATAATGTGATGTGTGAGGTTGTCAAACAGGAGGTATTGAAACTTTTGCACTCCGGGATTATATATCCCGTCCCTCATCATGAGTGAGTATGCCCAGTCGATGTAGTGCCAAAGAAGGGAGGAATGATGGTTGTGAAGAATGACAGGAATGAGTTAATTCCTCAATGAACCGTCACGGGATGGAGGATGTGCATAGATTACAGAAAGCTTAACAAGGCTACATGGAAGGATCACTTCCCACTGCCATTCATCGACGAGATGCTTGAGCAGTCGGTGAAACATTCCTTCTTTTGTTTCCTTTATGGATATTGGAGATATCATCAAATTACTATCCATACCGATGATCAAAGTAAGACCACATTCACATGCCCCTATGGAACATGCGCCTACCGGCGAATGTCCTTTTGGTTATGTAATGCATCAACCTCTTTTCATAGGTGCATGATGTCTGTGTTTTTCAACATGATTGAGGAGATCATGGAAGTTTTTATGGACGAATTCTCCGTCTATGGAAATACTTTTGATCGCTGTCTGGAAAACTTAGAAAGGTCTTACAAAGATGCCAAGAGAAGGACCTAGTACTTAACTGGGAAAAGTGCTATTTTGTGGTCCGTGAAGGCATCGTCCATTGACACTTAGTGTCCGAGAGGGGCATGGAGGTGGATAAAACAAAGATTGAAGTTATTGAGCAACTTTCACCTCCCACCAATATCAAGGGAATCCACAGCTTCTTCGTACATGCGGGGTTCTATCGACGGTTCATCAGGGACTTCCAAAATCGCTAGACTCCTCACCAACCTATTAGCCAAGAATACACCCTTTTATTTCAATGGAGAGTGCCATAAATCCTTTCATACCCTCCAAAACGCACTCACATCAGCTCCAATATTTCAACCCCCAGATTGTACATTGCCATTCAAAATCATGTGGGCTGCTAGTGATCAAGTGGTTGGTGCGTTCTTAGGACAAACCAATGATAAAAAGCATCACACCATAGCCTGGGCACAACTCAATTGCGCCACAACGGAAAAAGAGCTCCTAGCAGTAGTTTTTGCTATTGACAAGTTTATATCCTACATGGTTGGAGCAAAAGTCATAGTCTATACATACCATGTTGCATTGAAATTTTTGCTCACCAAAAAGGATGCTAAACCTAGGCTAATATGATGGATTTTCCTACTCCAAGAGTTTGATTTTGAGATTAAGGATAAGAAGGGAGTAGACAGTTCCGTCGCAGATCATCTCTCACGTATAGAAGTCACACAACCCATGGACATAGCCATAAATGACTTCGTACGTGATGATATGTTGCTTAGGGTGACCGACTCTCACCCTTGGTACACAGATATCGTGAACTTTATGGAAATGGGGCATGTTCCACCAGGGGAGAACAAAAAGAAACTCATCTATGAGAGTAGAAGGCACCTATAGCAGAATCCATACCTCTATAGAGTATGTGCTAATGGACTCCTTAGACGACGGGTCCCCACAATCGAAGGCACCAAAATCATTGAGAAATGCCATGCTAGCCCCTACGGAGGCCATTACAGTGTTAACCGTGTTCAGGCAAAGATCTGGCAATTTTTGGCTTTCCATGTATGGATACAAAAGAATTCATTCGCCGATGTTGGAAATGCCAAAAGCATGGAGAAATCACTGCTCTCAATGCAATGCACCTCACATATAATCTTCAAGTAGAATTATTTGATATGTGGGGGATTGACTTCATGGGACCTTTTCCAAAGTCCTATTATTGCAAGTATATTATGGTGGCCGTCGATTATGTATCTAAATGGGAAGAAGCAATGCCGTGCAAACATGTTGATTCCAAGAAAGCTCGTAAAAAGTTTCATGAAATCATTTTTCCATGGTTTGGAACTCTTCGAATGGTTATAAGTGACGGAGGGTCTCATTTCATAGATAAGGCCTTCCGGAACTTATTGAGGGAGCTTGGAGTCCAGCATAACATTGCTACTCCATACCACCCACAAACAAGCGGTCAAGCAAAAACATCTAACAAACAAATATAGAATATTCTGCAAAACTGTATTGGAAATGGGAATCGATTGGAATCATAAACTACCCGATGCATTATTGGCATATCAGGCTTCTTACAAGACACCTTTCTGCATATCTCATTTCCATCTTGTCTATGGGAAGACTTGTCATCTTACAGTATAACAGGAACATAGAACGTACTGGTCCATAAAAAGGCGGAATATGGACATCATAGAGGTCGGGAAGCATCGACTATGCCAAATTTCTGAACTTGAGGAATGAAGGCATAAGGAAGACCATACTGCCAAGATTTAGAAGGAGACCAAGAAGTGGCATGATAAAAAGATTATGACAAAAGAGTTTAGACCCGAAGATACACTACAGGAAAAGTCACATTTACGACGGCTAAAATAGTTTATGACGGCCATAGGGTTCGCCGACGTAAACAACAGTATTTACGATGGCCAAATCCGGTCGTCATAAGTTAGTCTCAACTTACGACGGCCAGGGCACAGCCGTCGTAAGTTATCTTCAACTTACGACGGCCAACCCTAGGGCCGTCGTAATTAACAAGGTCGTCGTAAATAACCCGTTATTTACGACGGCTAGACCTCTGGCCTTCGTAAATGATGGGTATATACCCGCCCGGCCCGGGGTCGGCGCGGGCATTCATGCCAGCGCCGACCCCGACCCGCCGCCGCCGCTGCACCCTCCACCGCCGCCGCACCCGCCCGAGCGCCGGCGCCGCCACCACCCTCCTGCCTGAGAGCCGGCGCCGCCCGAGAGCTGCCCGAGAGGCACCGCCCGGCCTCCTCCGCCGCCACCGCCCACCCGCACGCCTCTCGGCCTCCCCGCACGGGTTTGGTTCGAGTGAGGTGAGATCACTTTAGTAATGAAAATGAGACTGGGCAGGAGCTAGGGCGCAGCAAGAGGAAGTTTTGTGTGCACAGCCCTGTCCGTGTTGATTGAGGACCGAGCCGTGTGCGGCCCTGCTGAACAAGTATTGAACGTACCGAAGGCATATCGGATATATGGGCCCCGATAAACCGATGTAGCCTAAACCTCCGGACATCGAGGCATAACGCACCGATTTATAGGTGTAGGCTGAGGGCAGCAAGGTGGAAATCTGCCAACGGGCATAGAGAGATGCTCCGTCTGGGGAACCTCCTGCTCGTTTCGGTGCGACCGGTTCGTTGTTTGGGCTGTTGGGTGAAAGGTTGTTCCGTACGACATCGAGTAAGCGTGCTGTGCAGCTCCACCGGTGGGTGTACGTGATGTGCTCTTTGGGTTTCCCTGCAGGTGTATATCGAGTTGATTCGCCGTCCCTCGCGGTGACGAGTACCGCTTGTTCACTGTGTCATAACGTAGACTAATGTATGAAATGTTATGATTCAATCTTTCTGTTATGATATAATTGTATTGCTACATGTGTGCCACCAAATATTACTTACTAAATTTCAGATTTCTGAACTGTTAACTTGTTGCTAAAATATGAACTAAGGATGAATTTGTAGGCGTGTCCATTTGCTGCAATATTACTACCCTATGTCATTGTACCCCTCATGTAGAGTTTCATGCTTAGGTGAATCGGTTAAGCCTTGTTGAGCCATCGTGCTCACGGTTGCTGCTTAAGTGTTTTTCAGGTGAGGAGCCACCCACGGACTCGGAGTACGAGTCCATCGGCGAGGGTTACCCTCCATCAGGGACCACGGCTGAGTGGGAGCCGTACACGCCGTGCTGAGCTGAGGAGTGCAGCCAGTGTTGGTTGCCCTAGGGCTGGGCAACCGACTTTTGCTAGATAGGCGGGTGTGAGTTGTACAGAGTAGACATCCGCTGTGTAAAATAAATACTAGTTTGTAACTGAAGTTGTACCTTTTTGTACAGTTCAGTTTGTTTTTCCCATGTAATATATTGTGTTCTTATGACGTGTGCTGTCGGGTGTCGCATCGTGCGGCACCACCCTCTGCGATCCTGGATGAGCGGATTCCGGTCCGCCACACCCTGGTATCAGAGTGGCATTGGGGATAGCACAGTACTTAGGGACTGTATTACGGGGAAACATAGGTATACGGTGAGGAGTCGGTAGCTGCCCCAATAAGGACTAAACTAGCATAGTTACTTAAAGTGGCAAAGACTAACCTATGTGTTATAATTCTGAATTTTAATTATGTAACGACGCACCTACGCTCTGGTAAGTTTGGTAAGGAACGCCACCGAAAGCGGTTCAATTTCGGTTAGCTCCCCTGACGAGGAACGTGGTTCAGGGATAGGTCTCACAACTTGGTGTGAGACGTCAATATGAAACTCTTGGACTCTTCATGTTCCTGAGTTCATATGAAACGCTGATCCCTAGCGTGCATTAGGCAAGTAAGTGGAGACCCCATCGCATGGTCAGTAACGCGTGAGTGTGTTCGTCTGGAAATAGCCCAGGAGGACATACGCAGCGCTTGCCATCGGCGTGCCCTGCAGGGCAGTAGGTTGTATCTGTTGGGTTGATAACATTCCCAACCGTGACGACCCGTTCATGGCATACTCGGGTTCCCCGTCGTGTGGTGTTGAAACGCGATCACGTACCTTGAGACGTGACCTAACTCAAGGACGGCCGTATGACAATGATACGGCCGTTTGTATTTACTTTTAAATATGGTCCGGCCTGAAATGGAAAACCCTTGAGTGCACCACTATTGTTTGGTCTTCTGCAGGTACTAACCACGTATGTATCCGTGTAGAAAACGTGTGCGAGAGACCATTTAGTGCTACACTTGAGACGTATAAGCCGGTATAATCCGGTTATGATTTTCTTTGTAAGGAACGTAGTACAGAGATATCATAGGCATATGCATGAAAAATAATGGTAACAAGGAATTAAAATCACTAGGTTCAACATTTAGGACCATGGTTGGGTATAAGAATGGGATAGTGGAGCAGGATAGCAAAAGGGATGAAAAGCAGAGTGCTCTGTTTTGGGCAGCAAGGTTGCTGAACTTCAACAGAGCACCACTCACAGGTCTTTTAGCCGAGGGAGGTGTGGCATATAGTTCTGGGAAGGTATTTGAGTACTCTACAACTTTGTTGTAAACTTCCAGAGCTGAAACACACCTTAAGATGGTTGAATTCCCAGAGGAATGTAAACTGTCCAGAACCAGGACAGAGTAAAACATTCTCTGAACTGTTCTGTTCTTCAAACATAACTCCCAATAGAAAAACCTAAAAATTTCCATATGGTACATTCTTAGAAAGTGTAGAATATGTGTTACATCTTTGCAATTCAAAGTTTCTGAAATTTAAGTACAGATTTCAGTGGAAACCGGAGTTGAAAACAGCAACTTTCCAAGGGAGGTGCTGTTAAAATTCTTCCAGAAATTCTGCTGACTTTGAATTAACATAACTTTTTAACCAGAGCTGATCTGAGGGCAAATGAATGCTCGTTGGAAAGATACTGAAGTTAACTTTAACTTTGGTATTCAACTTGAGTCATGAAAATGCCCATAACCAGATCAAAACTTGGAATAGGTAGAAACTGGTCATTCTGACAGAGGAGGGACAGTTGAACTCATTGGAGAGGGTGTTGTACCCTAAGGGTGGTATACGTGATGACAAAGCGATAGTAATATCTCGTAGTGACCAAACCTAGTTATGGTGAGCTTCCAAAGTGGAGGTTCATCAAGTTGGATGTAACTAGCTTGTATTTGGTCTGGGAATGATGTAGCTTGTGTAAAGTTATTACATTATCTACACACGAGATGTATCGCATGTTTTATTGTCATTATGGTTTACGCCTATTGTATTTGACTGCATGCAATATGTTGCGGGACTGATGTTTATTGTCGTGTGGTTGCAGATGCTTCGCACTAGGACCACGCACGAGGTTGGTGGCTCTAGCCAAGGGGGAGGCGACGACTCCCAGCCACCAGCCTACGACAGTACCCCGCAGCAGCAGCCACCACCGCCGCCTCCGCTTACTCTGGCGGATGTGATAGCGGCACTAGTGGGTGGTCGTGAGGAGCAGACCGACCTGCTCCGCACGATCATGCAGAATACGTCCCAGGCGGGGGGGGGGGGCGTCAAGATAGAGGGCCTCGTGAGCCCCGTGAAGTGTCGTACTCGGACTTCATGAGTACGCACCCTCCAGTGTTCACCGAAGCCGAAGAACCACTGGAGGCTGACAACTGGCTGTGGACCATCGAGTCCAAGTTCAGGCTGCTCCAATGTACGGAGCGGCAGAAGACTCTGTTCGCAGCACAGCAACTCCATGGTGCCGCTGGTGCGTGGTGGGCGAACTATGTCGCCTCACGTCCGGCTGGCCATGCCGTGGAATGGGAAGAGTTCCGGGAGGCGTTCCGTGCCTATCACATTCCTCCCGGGATCATGAAGAGGAAGTTCCAGGAATTTTTGGAACTGAAGCAGGGCGGGAGGAGTGCCCATGACTACTCCCGTGCCTTCAACCATCTGGCGCAGTACGCATCAGACTATATATCCACTGAAGAAAAGAAGCGGGAGCATTTCTATCGGGGTTTACACCCCGAAATGAAGACCCATCTCGTTCAGTGGAATTGCGGCACCTTCAACAACCTAGTCTATGCCGCGATTATGCAAGAGGATGCTCAGCGGGAGTTGGCAGCTGAGCAGAGGAAGCGCAGCGCTCCACCTAGCAGCGGTGATGGCGCGCCTCAGAAATACCGTATGGTGTATCGGACATCATCCGGGCAGCAGTGGCATCCACCGGTGCGACCTCAACAGTTCGGGGGACGTCCTTTTCAATCACCTCCGTTCCGTCCGCTGATGCCACCACCAAGACAGCAGCTGCAGAAGCAGCAGACGGTACCCCGGGCGTTTCCACCGCCACAACGCGCCCGGGGATTCCGTCCACCGATCAGCGGGGGACCGCTGGGTTTCACCTGCTTTACGTGTGGCCAGGCGGGCCACTTCGCGAAGGACTGTCCCCAGGGGCAGCAGAGCAGCGGGCAAGACCAGTTTCAGGGCGGTGCTCGAGGCCGACCTCTGATGAAGAAGGTTGGTCAGCGGACTGGGGGCGTCCGCAACCTCGACAATGAGGATGCCCCGGAGGGAGACAACGTGCTGGCGGGTACGTTCACTCTCAACAATCAAGCCATCATCATACTGTTTGATTCTGGTGCAACCCACAACTTTATAAGCGCATCATATGTGGTTAAGCATCAGCTGGAAGTCTTTCCAACCGAGTGTTCTTATACGATCTGCTCACCGGGAGGAAGGATTTCAGCAACAATGATGGTTCCAAAAGCACCATTGTGCTTAGGTGGGAAGATATATCCCACCACTATGATAATCCTTGAGGGACAGAAGATTGATGCAATCTTGGGAATGTCATGGCTAAGTTACCATGGCGCTGTCCTGGAAACCCCATCACGGACGGTTCATCTCAAATCCCCACTACACCGTCTGCAGTCCCTCTTATTAGATAATCCAGTCCGGGAGGTTTCAGCGATCAACAATACTGAAGCCCTCAAGTTAGAGGACATCCCCGTAGTCCGGGAGTACCCGACGTGTTTCCGGATGATCTTCCGGGCATGCCCCCTGAGCGGGAATTCGAGTTCAAGATTGAACTTGCACCCGGGACTACGCCCATATCACGGAGGCCATAGAAAATGGCTCCAAATGAGCTGGCTGAACTGAAAGAACAGCTCAATGATTTGTTGAGCAAGGGTTTTATTAGGCCGAGTTCCTCGCCTTGGGGATGCTCGGCGCTGTTCGTAAAGAAGAAGGATGAATCCTTGAGGCTGTGTGTGGATTACCGGCCGCTCAACGCCGTTACCATCAAGAATAAGTATCCACTGCCCCGCATCGACATATTGTTTGATCAACTTGTGGGTGCAAGTGTGTTTTCAATGTTGGACCTTCGCTCTGGATATCACCAGATAAAGATCCGGGCGGAGGATATCCCGAAGACGGCATTCTCGACGAGATACGGATTATATGAATATCTCGTCATGTCCTTTGGTCTCACAAACGCTCCAGCCCACTTCATGTATCTCATGAACTCGGTGTTTATGCCGGAGCTGGACAAGTTCGTGGTAGTGTTCATCGATGATATCTTGGTTTACTCCAAGACAGAAGCCAAACATGCCGAACACTTACGGATCGTTCTTCAACGATTGCGAGACCACAAGCTCTACGCCAAGTTCAGTAAATGCGAGTTTTGGATCAGCCAAGTGCCATTCTTGGGACACATCATCTCAGCGGAAGGCATTGCAGTTGACCCAAGCAAGATAGAGCAAGTACTGAAATGGAAAGCTCCCACTTCAGTCCATGAAGTCAGAAGCTTCCTCGGGTTAGCAGGATACTATCAGAGATTCATTCCAAGCTTCTCCAAGCTCGCTAAACCGATGACAGAATTGCTGAAGAAAGGAACGAAATATGTTTGGAACATGGCGTGTGAAGGAGCGTTCCAAGCATTGGTGAAGCATCTCACCACAGCCCCGGTCTTAGCTCAGCCGGATACAACAAAACCCTTCGACGTGTATTGCGACGCGTCCGGTATTGGGCTCGGCTGCGTGTTGATGCAGGAAGGACGTGTGGTCGCATATGGCTCACGCCAACTTCGGAACCATGAGCAGCATTATCCGACTCATGATCTTGAGCTTTCTGCTGTGGTGTTGGCGCTAAAAATGTGGAGGCACTATCTCCTGGGGAATCTGGTGCATCTCTACTCCGACCACAAGAGCTTGAAGTACATCTTCACCCAGAAGGAGCTGAATATGAGGCAAAGGAGGTGGTTAGAATTAATCAAGGACTATGAAATTGAGATTCACTACCACCCCGGAAAGGCGAATGTGGTTGCGGACGCGCTGAGTCGGAAATCACATGTCCATCACCTCACCATTACACCGGTGGAGGAGGAAGAGCCAAGTTTATACTTGGTTCCTTATGGATCGCTGTACAACCTTGCCCTCATCCCTACTATTAGGGAGGACATCATTGCATCTCAGAAGACGGATAAAGGCATGGCACATCTCCGGAGACAGATAGACAATGGAGAGATCAAATGTTTCCGGAAATTTGATGAGGGGACGCTGTGGTTCAATGACCGCATAGTCGTACCCCGGGATATGGAGCTGAGGAAAAAGATCCTCGATGAAGCTCACTTGTCTAAATAGTCCATTCATCCGGGCAGCAACAAGATGTACCAAGATTTGAAAAAGAAATTTTGGTGGACACGGATGAAGCTGGAGGTAGCAAAGTACGTATCCGAGTGCGATACGTGTAGACGAGTGAAAGCTGATCACATGAAGAAATCAGGGCTGTTGCAACCCCTGAAGATCCCGGCATGGAAATGGGAAGATGTGAGCATAGATTTCATTGTGGGATTACCCCTGACTTCCAACAAACATGATTCCATCTGGGTAATCGTCGATCGGTTAACCAAGACGGCTCACTTCATCCCGGTGAATACACGTTACAATGCCGGCAAATATGCGGAGCTGTACATAGCGAAAATTCTATGCCTATACGGGGTACCCAAGACCATCGTCTCAGATCGAGGTGCATTATTTGTATCTCGCTTTTGGGAGCAGCTACACGCTGCATTGGATACTAAGTTGATCAGGAGCTCCGCCTACCACCCTCAGACAGATGGCCAGACAGAGAGGGTGAACCAAGTATTAGAGGACATGTTGAGAGCATGTGCCATCCACCATGGTAGGAACTGGGATGATCACCTACCATTGGCGGAATTCTCGTACAACAACGGCTATCAGGCGAGTATCAAGATGGCACCCTATGAAGCTCTCTACGGTCGAAAGTGCCGCACCCCATTAAACTGGTGCGAGTCCAGTGAAAGGGTCACATTCGGGGTTGATGTGGTGAATGACGCCGAAGAGCGCGTTCGGACGATCCAAGCTAATTTGAAGGCCGCTCAATCCCGGCAGAAGAGCTACGCTGATAAAAGGCGTAGACCATTACACTTTGATGTCGGTGAACACGTGTACCTCCGCGTGTCTCCGATGAAGGGCGTGCACCGGTTCGGTGTGAAGGGGAAGCTCGCTCCCTGTTTTATTGGACCCTATGCCATCACCGAGAAGTGTGGACCAGCAGCGTATCGATTGGAGTTACCGGCATCCCTTGCTGGTGTCCATGATGTTTTCCATGTTTCGCAACTGCGAAAATGTTTGAAGCATAAGGCTGCTGTTCCTACCGAAGACATCGGCGAGCTGAAACCGGATTTAACATATGATGAGTATCCGGTGGCAATTCTTGATGAAAAAGCCAGGACCACGCGTAGCAGAACGTTATGGTTCTATAAGATACTCTGGAGCAACCACACCACTGAAGAAGCGACGTGGGAGAGCGAGGAATTCCTTCGCTCAAATTACCCGGAGTTCATGGCTTCTCAACACGGGTAAATCCCTACTACATCGCTATCTTTCCTTTTATAATCTCGGGACGAGATTCTTTTAAGGGGGAGGGATGTAAAAGCCCAAGAAAAGGGACTTGCTAAAATTTTTCCTCACTTCAAAACACCACACTTTTGTTGTGGATAGATTGTGAAAAAGTGCGAAGAGCAAGTAACCTCCATCAAAAGAGTGATTAGAAGGGAAAGCCTACATTTTCACAAAGTGGGAATTTTACACATGAACAAGAGAGGTTGAGCTCACCCCTAGAACTTTAAAAGTCTTGCGAAGGTTCAGTCCAAGTTTCATGAAAATACAACACTTTTTGAGGCACTTTTGGAGGTACTTGAAAAAGAGGCCAATTTGAATGTAAATTCAAATTGCAGCAACTTTCATCACTCAAATTCAAAAGTTAGCTTCATATTCAAACTCAGCACATTTTTCTGAGTAAGCCCACCAATTTTCATCCTCATTGGAGTCCATCTTGTCAAGAGCTAAATGTGCAAGAATTCAAAACTGAATTTGAATTTCAGTTTAAACATGCAGCAAATTTAGCCAACCACAGTTCGAATTTGAAAATTCAAATTTAAACTAAGACTTGGTGACTAAGTCTCACATTGAATTGTGAGTATCTGAGGATATTTTAGCACAACAGAATTGAGAATATTTGGAAAAAGGATTTGAGGGGAGGTCCCACATGTCAGTGGACTTAACAGAGAAGTCTCCCACTGATTTTTCCTCTCACGGCCGAGACAGCGCACGGTCGCGCCGGCGCCGACCTCCTCGTGCAGCCACCTCCTGCTTCCCGCTCGCGCTGGCTGCCGTGTGATTATCTCACTCTTCACTCGGCGTAATCCTTTCTTCACAGCACGAGCCGATCGTGTTTTGCCTTCTCCTCCTGAACAGCGCCGCACCGAGCTCGGTTCTTCCCACCGGCGCCGCTCCTCGACTTCTTCCACTGCACCCCGGCAGCGATCGACCTTCGCTCGAACCATCAACATGAAAAGAAAGTGCACACAGGTGCAGAAGCTGTTCCCCTGCTCAGCACCGGTGCTCGGTGTCTCTGCTGGCTGCAAACTGAACGTCAGCGAGAAGCACCGAGGTGCAACTGGCGGAACCGCAACTGGCTCACCGTGGGCAGCGCTCCACAGCAGTTTTCACCGTTCCTCTCCTACACGAAAAAGGTGCGCTGTGCTCTCTAGATCGTGTAGATGCAAACCGTATAGCGGTTGATGCACCGGATGAAGAGTATTTCCAGTTCTTCCGAAACATAGTGTGTTCGGGTAGTGCACGGTCTACCCCAAAATTCATGCTACTCGTTTAGCTATTGGCCGCGCCGGCTTGTCAGCACCTTCCTCACTCCCTAGCGGCCCTCCTCGACCATGAATCAAGCGGTATGGTCCAGAAATGACCAGGTTCTCGCTGTTTTTCGGGCCGCCATGAAATAATAGCTCGGGTCACCACAGAGCCCTAGGTTGCCGACCGTTTCATGGGATTTGGCGGCCATTTTCGTCACCCCCGAGCTCCCACGGTGCTCTCCGATCGTTTCCCGACCATTTTGATGCGGTGTAGGCGATTTCTGAGCCCACCGGAACCCTAGCAACCACTGCCGCCGCCGCGCACCCATTTCCGGCGATCTACGGCCGCCGGCGACACCACAAACGAGTTCAGCGCCACGAATTACGGGGGGGGGGGGGGGGCGGCGAGTCTGAGGTCGGGAGGTGACACGGAAAGCCATTCCGGCGATGCTCGAGTGCGCCACCGCAGGCCCCTGTTTGGCGTGAGGAAGGAGAAGGCCTGCCAGGTGGGACCCACTGGCAGACATTTAAACAATTTGGAATTTCCAGTTTATAGTTTAAACATGGGAGGGCTACAACTTGGGGTAGGAGAGTCCAAAAATTATGAAACAAATTTTTTTGGATTCCTCTAACATAGTACAATCCAAATCTGAAAACCAATTGATTGGAAAACCATTATTTAATTCTGGAAAATTCTTTAAATCTTTTCAGCAAAAGAATTTAGAGGGAGTTTGGTTCATCCAAAAATCCCCAAATTTTTCCAGAATGTTCTTTAGGAGGTTAGTAAACCCCTGTAAAAGGTTCAGACTATTTGGAGGTGAGTTGATCAGAGCAATTCAAATTTGAAGGTGCTGTGTTCATTTGAATACAGAAACATTTTCAGAGAATTTCCAAAACTTGGAAATTCAGTTCTGAGCAAATATTAGCTCCAAAAATGCTAAGAAAATTCATGCAAACTCTATGAGCTATAATCGAAATTTTATTTCATTAAGTTGGGCATGAACAGGGGTGTTACCTCAGAATTAATTCTTCTTTGCTTAATTCCTAAGAGAATTATTCTGAGCAAACCATTCAAGGAAAAGTGCTAATAATTGGTCCAGAGGGTTTTCCTGTGACAAGGAACTCACACAAAAATTCTCAGCTCCATTGGAGCTTTGGATCACCCCTGTCCTGTTTAACCACTTGGGGTATTAATATGGAAAAGGGGGAAAACCACTTAGCACTTGACCATGTACTTAGGCCCAAACCCAAACCACTAAACCCCAGTTCCATTTTAAATTCTTGAACAGAGTTCCAGTTGTTAGAAACTGGTTATTAGAACAAATAGCAGCAGTATTACAATAAACTTGTATGCAAATTCATTAACATGTAGTATTTCAATAACGTGTAGTCGCTAAAGGCGAGGAAGCTCCGGAGGTTCTCGACTTCCTGCTTCCAGAGGAAGAACTGACTCCTGACCAGCAGCAACAAGGCAAGCCCCGGTTTGCATTAACCTTTTTATAAGTTTTACTTTGCTTACATGTGTCATATGAAGTATGATTGTGCATTAGGTATAGGATAGATGGAACCCCACTTGCATAACCAGAATTTTTCCCTAAGAGGGAGGGTAGTGTCTAAGATCTCGAGTAGACAGGCTATGCTTAATGATTCATAGGACTTTGGTACAAGTCGAGTAGTTGGAATCTACTCGCGAGATAGGCTTGGGACACACGGGTTTGGTTCGAGTGAGGTGAGATCACTTTAGTAATGAAAATGAGACTAGGCAGGAGCTAGGGCGCAGCAAGAGGAAGTCTTGTGTGCGCAGCCCTGTCCGTGTCGATTGAGGACCGAGCCATGTGCGGCCCTGCTGAAAAAGTATTGAACGTACCGAAGGCATATCGGATATATGGGCCCCGATAAACCGATGTAGCCTAAACCTCCAGTCGTCGAGGCGTAACGCACCGATTTATAGGTGTAGGCTGAGGGCAGCAAGGTGGAATTCTGCCAACGGGCATAGAGAGATGCTCCGTGTGGGGAACCTCCTGCTCATTTCGGTGCGACCGGTTCGACATTTGGGCTGTTGGGTGAAAGGTTGTTCCGTACGACATCGAGTGAGCATGCTGTGCAGCTCCACAGGTGGGCGTACGTGACGTGCTCTTTGGGTTTCCCTGCAGGTGTATATCGAGTCGATTCGCCGTCCCTCGCGGTGACGAGTACCGCTTGTTCACTGCGTCGTAACGTAGACTAATGTATGAAATGTTATGCTTCAATCTTGCAGTTATGATATAATTGTATTGCTACTTGTGTGCCACCAAATATAGCTTACTAAATTTCAGATTTCCGAACTGTTAACTTGTTGCTAAAAGATGAACTAAGGATGAATTTGTAGGCGTGTCCATTTGCTGCAATATTACTACCCTATGTCATTGTACCCCTCATGTAGAGATTCATGCTTAGGTGAGTCGGTTAAGCCTTGTTGAGCCATCGTTCTCACGGTTGCTGCTTAAGTGTTTTCCAGGTGAGGAGCCACCCACGGACTCGGAGTATGAGTCCACCGGCGAGTGTTACCCTCGGTCAGGGACCACTGCTGAGTGGGAGCCGTACACGCCGCGCTGAGCTGAGGAGTGCAGCCAGTGTTGGTTTCTCTAGGGCTGGGCAACTGACTTTTGCTAGATAGGCGGGCGTGAGTTGTACAGAGTAGACTTCCGCTGTGTAAAATAAATACTAGTTTGTAACTGAAGTTGTACCTTTTTGTACAGTTCAGTTTGTTTTTCCCATGTAATATATTGTGTTCTTATGACGTGTGCTGTCGGGTATCGCATCATGCGGCACCACCCTCTGCGATCCTGGATGAGCGGATTCCGGTCCGCTACATAAATGACTCAAAAAAGAATATGCAACACCCATTTAAAACCGGCCCGTCTCACATGCGTGTTACGCATGTGGGCCGGGTAGGTTCGAAATTGTCCCTTTTTGGACAGCCTGAGAGTGACCGAGGGGGCATGCCTACGACGAGATGCAGGTCTGAATCCGGATGAGATTTCGACAACGTAACCCTGATGTTCCTTGCTGCACCATTATCAGGCGTGCAGTCGGAGAACAGCAGGGTTATGCTGCCAAAATTTCGTCAGGATTCGGACCTAGCGTCTCGTCAGAAACACGTTCATCTCGGTCACTCTTGGGTGGGTTTAGGACCTATCTGTCCTTATAGAAGTATAAATTAACGATGTTTTCTCCCTCTTTAATCTGTAGCCTCCAACATGAGTGAAGACCGTAGTTGGATGTACACTTGTTGGAACATGAAAGGTGGTCACTCAGATGAATGGTTCGCAAAGACAGATGCTTTTATAGATCGAGCCTTTTTGTTGTCGACGATCGATAAGGTGCGATGCCCATGTACGAAATGTCAAAACACAAAGTGGCTTGATAAAATGACTCTTTCGATACACTTGTGTCAAAATGGTTACACGTCACATTGTGAGGTGTGGAGTTTTCATGGCGAGATAGCTTCAAAAGCCGTACAAGAAATGCAAGAGGATGATGCAACACGGGGGTTGATCGGATGGATGAGATGCTACAAGCTATTGAACCAGAGGCTACAAAGTATCGTCCAACTACGGAGGTAGAAGCGTTCTTCAACCTTCTTAAAGCTTCAGAAGAGCCGCTTCATGAACAAACAGAAGTGACCCTCCTTACACTCATCACCAGATTCATGGTAATTAAGTCCAAACACTTCTTTTCCAACATATGTTACAATTACCTAATCAAATTGATCGGCTATATCCTTCCACAACCCCACATATTGCCTAAAGATATGTAGCAGTCGAAGAAATTGTTGTCTGGTCTCGGTATGAAATATGAGAACATTGATGTGTGTCCAGATAATTGTATGGTTTTTTGAAAAGAGCATGCGAAAGGGAACAAATGCTTAAAATGTGGTAAATTGAGGTTTGTCGAAGTTGTTAATGACGATGGTGATAATGTGATGACAGAAGTCACACATAAGCAACTTTGTTACTTACCACTGACACCTAGATTGAAACGGTTGTTTATTTCAAAAGGAATAGCTAGACACATGAGATAGCACAAAAAGGTGTACGTCAGAACAATGGAGTCATGACGCACCCGTCCGATGGTGAGGCATGGAAGGTGCTGGACCGCTTCGATCCAGAATTTGCCAGTGATGCAAGAAATGTTCGCATAGGTTTGGCGATAGATGGCTTCTCTTAATGTAGCCTAGAGGGGGGTGAAGAGGCTTTTCGACGCTTTGTTAATCCCTGAAACACTTAGTAGATTCATCAAATACAGGGAAATCGTACTAGTCCGATAGAGTGTGGACTAGTCCATTTTCTACTCAGAGAAAAATCGGACTAGTCCGGTACTGTGCGGACTAGTCTGGTATGCGTGGATAGAAAGATCAAGGTTGATCAATATGTTCACTTCTAGTACCCTATGCAGCGGAAATTATTAAGAGCTTAGATGTATTACAACAGTGAAACAATGAATGATAGAGATCAACATTGATTTCAATGCTTCAACGTGAATTTCACAAGATTAATTAAACACTAGAATATGATGAACAATAAATGAACAAGAGTGAGAGACAAGATTTTATCCTGAGGTTCGATTCCACGAAGGAAATCTATGTCCCCGTTGAGGAGTCCACTAAGGACCAGGTCTTCACCAACCCTACCCTCGTCGAATCGCCATGGAGGCCGATTTTCTTCCAGTAATCACAAAGGGCAAATAAATCCTTCAAGGGGCCTTCTCACAAGTTGAGGGCTCCCCAAGAATTACAATGAATGAACACAATCAAACACACTCAAAAGATGAACAATAAACGAACAAGAGTGTGCGAGAGATCAAACCCAAGAGCTCAAGATGTGTAGAACAAGTCTCTCCTTTGATCAATTGCTAATCCCCAAAGATTTGATCCTTTTTGGATTAGAATGTGTGGAGAGATGTGAATTTTGGGCTCTTGGGAGGTGTGACGGTGCAGGGGGTTGAAAATTTATGTTGGTATGGCTGTACACCTCTTTTTATAATAGGGTTTCCAATGGTTACGTTAGGGTTTGCGATGTTCGGACTAGTCCGTGGTGGACTCCGGACTAGTCCGGTGTGTGGCGTGTGGAAAACCCTAAGTGTTGTGAGATACCGGACTTGTCCGTAAGAGTGCGGACTAGTCCGTTGTCTATCCAGAGACAAAATTGGACTAGTCTAGTCCATATCGGACTAGTCCATTTTCTAGTCAGATGGAAAATCGGACTAGCCCGGTTGATATCGGACTAGTCCGCACATGCTGATTTTTGTGCAGTTAGTGTGATTTGTTTCACTTGAGCTCTTGGGGTGTGTTTCTACAACACACTCGATACTAAGTAATCTAATCTTTTCAGCTCCTGAGCTCTTATCAATTTGGATCCTCCTTCTCCTTTCTTTTTGCGCTTTCTTCCTAATTCCTTTAAGAACCCGTGCTCATCTCAACAATTTTGTTACGGTCTCATTTGTTTGTCATAAATCAACCAAAACCTACAAGGGATGCCTAGATGCACTTTCAATCTCCCCCTTTTTGGTGATTGATGACAACCAATTGAGATCACACAAATATGACAAAAAATTTCAGATTTTCATAAAGTGTGCACATATGGTCTATGGACAAAATAGGCAATGTAGACATAAGACATATGTGCACTCTTTATGGTCGGGTGAAAAACTATATGTGTGAGGAATAATTTTGATGTGAATATCATAATCAGCATAATCATAAAATCATCAAGAGTCTCAATCCTACATAACAGTTACATACACCATTAACCATAAGCATAACATAGTTATCATTTCACATTACATGTCCGAAAGCATAGTGATAGCACAAGTCTTACAAAAGCATAGTGACAGCACATGTCTTATAAAAAAACTCATTTCTCAAAATAGGACATGAAAAGAAGAGCCTACGACCTAAGACTCCCCCTCAATCTCCCGCCTTTGGCATCAAGGCACCAAAAAGAAGGAGAGGAGGGACCTACTTGTCGTTGCCGGCTCACTCCTCGCTGTCGGTCCTTTCTTCGCATTCATCATCAGGCTGAGGAGGAGGAGGAGGACCACTCGTCGTGCCAAAGTAGGCACGCTCTGATAGAGAGAGAGGAGGAAGCTCTGTGAAGTCAGATGCAGAGTCCTCTGAGATGACTGGAGATCCATTGGGCTCAATCTCCAGTTTCTGGCATACTGCTTTGACATTGGCCTTCATGTATCTCATTTCTTCTTTTCTTGCATTGTTCATCTTATGAATCATCACCTCAGTTTTGTGGCAAGAGCTAAAAATAGCAGCCAAATACTTCATAATTCCACTAGAGGACCCTTTGTGTGGAGAGGCCCTAGTCTTGGATGAGGGCCTTGCATCTTCTTGAGCTCTCTCTGGATGTTCTTCAGGTGAGCTAGGTGAGGGAGCAGCTGGGAGAGAGTCTTGAGGAGGCTTCTGAGGCCTTAGAGCAGTGTGCTCCACATCCTTCACAAACTCAATTCCTGTGACTTTTTCAATCATGAACATCAAGTATGGTTCATAGCCACAGGAACGGTTTGGTGTGCAGGATATGTTCACCATGTCATTCCAAATGTAATCGAAGAGATCAAATCTTTTCCTCTTACTGATTACTTTCATCAAGGTTCTCAAGTAACCTTGGACACTCCCGGCATCTCCATCTTTTGGATCAATGGTCTTCCAGAGCACTCTGTTGAGAACAATGAAGAAGGGATTCATGTTCTTGGTTGAGGGAGGATTGAATGGGAGTCGAGTATCATAGAGGAAATCCATATTGTCCTTCTCCACAAATCCAAGATTGTGAATCACAATCTCATCATTGCCGGTCTCCTCAAGGTGCAGCAGTCTGGCAAACTCAGTGTAAGAAATTGTGTACTTGGATCCATGTGTCATCCAAGTCACTTTGTCTTCTCCATCATGGGCAAAGTGTCAAGTTCCATGGAACTGGGCGATGATCTCATCATTCTAGTTGTATCTGAAGGAGAGCAGGTCCTTGAGTCCGTGTCTCTCTGTAGCCTCTATTACCTCCTCAAAGGATTCACAGCTCTTCCTTTCAAAGTATGTCCAGTCGATCCATTGACTGCGGACCACTGGAGTCTTCATTTAGAGGTAAACCGAACTGTAATAGTGCGAGTGAAAGTTGCTCCAAAATCTTTTGTCTGCTACCTTTTTTCCAGAGCTATAGGCGTCAACCTTCATCAGGTTCCATGCCACATCACTCCCCTTGCCATTGAACATCTCCCCCGAGGGATCCCTATTTTCCTACCTTGGGGCTGTCATCTTAAGGGGACCAATCGGGCCGGAAGCAAGCACCTTTCCCATGCCCTTGGTTTGGCATTGAGCCGCCGAGCTAGAATCATCCATATTTGATCTTGAAGTTGGTCTCTTGATTACAACCTTTTGGCGAACCCTAGGTGGGGTGAGCGAGGGCTCGGCAGCACGATCTTGTCTCCTTTTAGAGCTAGACTCCGGAATATGCGACATCACATCTTGATCTTGATCCATCTCGGCCTCAAAGTTGGAGAGATTCTCATTCGATCCCGACATGATTTCTGACAAGGAAGATATAAAGGATATGATTAATCAAGGATGACAAGGGATTGCACTGAATTGACATAAGCTAAGATTCTGATCAGGGCATACCGGACTAGTCCGGTGTTTAGGGTCAGACTAGTCCGGAGTACCGGACTTGTCCGCCCTAATAACGGACTAATCCGTTATGAGGCTGCTCAAGCCCAAACTTGTCGAAATTTGAGGTTATTCAATGCAAATATGATCTAGGGTACATGGAATACATCAATAGAGCATGTATTGATTGGAGGATCTAAGCTAATTGAGCAAAAACAAGGAAAATTGAAGGATCTAGGGTTTGGAGAGAAGTTTACCAAATCCTTCGATTCGAGGCGTTGAATGAGTTATTGATGCGGACTAGTCCGGGGTCTTCGATCCCTTTGTAGTGGGGATCAATTCCCACGGAGATTTGGGTGCTTTAGATGAAGAAATCTCAAAACCGCCTTGGGAGCACTTGAGTGAGGAGAAAGAGCGTGGGAGGGGTTGTGAGGATGAAGAATATTAGGTTTGAGCTGGCCCTAGGGTTATGGAGTCAAAATATCAGACTAGTCTGTGGTCGATCCGGACTAGTCTGGACTAGTGGACCAAGTGCGGACTAGTCTGCAATGTGCGGACTAGTCCGGGATGACCACGGACTAGTCCGTGGTCCCTTGTACAGAAATGTACAAAACATATATATATATATATATATATATATATATATATATATATTCAAAGGTTCCTATTAAGGAATAGGGGACAAATACACACAAATATTTTTGATGAATATGATTAGTAAACATACAACAATCAAGCTATGATCATAATTCATCAAGATCAAGTAACTAACATAGTTTTTAGGAGAAAATAGAGAGAGATGATTTTTCAACACAATTAGCATGATTTTGAGGATGGCATACAGGTATGCAAGTTTTCAAGCCACGTTTCGAGCATCAAGACTATATAGTTCATTTTGGAGCTCACTAAAGTGTTTTTCATCAAGTAGCTTGGTAAAGATATCGGCTAGCTGTTTTTCAGTGTTGACATGGGAAATGGCTATGTCTCCTTTCGTTTAGTGATCTCTCAAAAAATGATGTCGGATATCTATGTGTTGAGCTCTAGAGTGCTCAATAGGGTTATGGGAAATTTTAATTGCACTCTCATTGTCACAAAGGAGTGGAATACGGCTCATATTGTAACCGTAATCCCTTAGAGTTTGTCGCATCCAAAGGAGTTGTGCACAACAACTCCCCTGCAACATACTCCGCTTCGGCCATGGATAAGGCAATTGAATTTTGTTTCTTGGAGGACCAAGAAACTAAGGATCTACCAAGGAATTGGCAAGTACCGGAAGTACTTTTTCTATCTACCTTGCATCCGGCATAATCTGCATCGGAGTATCCAATGAGATTGAATTTTGAACCTTTGGGATACCAAAGGCTTAGGTTGGGTGTATGAACTAAATATATCAAGATCCTCTTAACGGCTGTCAAATGACATTCCTTAAGATTGGCTTGAAACCTTGCAAACAAACATACACTGAACATGATATCAGGCCTAGATGCACATAAATAAAGCAAGGAGCCAATCATGGAACGATATACCTTTTGATCCACATTTGGTCCGTCCTCATTGAGATCCTATGCTAGGATGTGTAGATAGAATTATTTGCATTGTCAAAAGAAATATGAAACCCATGCTAGGAAGTTTCCCTAGAATTGCATTACCTTGTTTCCTTGTAGCTTGGGTTGGGATTTATTTTATCATGTCATTTATTATTATGCATATGCTTAGCCATGCTTAGAATGGGATATTTGGGATATGAGATCATCAGTTTATTTTTACCATACTCTTGAATGAGATATTGTGAGTTATGTAGAGGTAGGGATCAAGGCAAGTTGGATGTTTTGGTTGTGTGCTGGGTGCACGAGACTTGGGTTTGTGTTTAGTACTTGCCTGGATCCTAAGGACCGGTTCATGGAGCATGTAACCTGGCTTTACAGTGCCAACCACATGCTGAGATGGGGCAGCTTGGCCAATTAATTAGGTGTATCCCCGGCGTAGTATGGGTGTGTTGGATGGTGCGGGGAGTAGGAGTCAGCTGGACTACCATATGAACCGCAAGGCTCAAGAGGGGGCCACTGCAGCGGGGTTGGAGCCTCTTGTATGCTGTTAGGGGTGAAACCTCAGTGGGCCCACGCTCGTCGGGAATCCCTTTGTAAAGGCTTCGTAGTGATCTCCTGGCTACACACCTGGGAAGTGTGAATGTGGTTCGTGGCCACTGGCATAATGGAGGTTCTTCTAGTCCACCCGGCAACGGGGGATGAAATCACTACATGTGGGTACAGTGGTACAAACTCTGCAGAGTCAAAACTGTCATGACAGCCGTGCTCACGGTCAAGAGCGGCTTGGACTTATTCATGATTAGAGGATAATGATTTTGGAAGTTGTGGATGTTAAGCGGGGAGCTTAACATTGAAAATGATGTTATGGTTATTTGGTTATGATGATGTGATGGGAGATTGGGACCATTTCACTTGTGTAGTAATGTAGGTGCTTAATAAGCTAAGGTGATAGGGAATTAATTGTGTAGTGCTTTAACCATGAGTTCAACCTCTCCTTGATCTAGCCATGGATGATATAATTTTCCCACACTTGCTGAGTACCATTGGTACTCAACCTTGCATATTTTGTTGGTTTATATTGCTGCTCAGGTCAAGATAATGAGGTGGTGTATAATGACCAAGACTTTGGACCCGAAGAAGGTTTCTAGGTTCATGGAGACCCCCGGGCAACGCCTGTGACGGAGCCCTCAAGAATAATATTCCGCTGCTAGTTTATTTACTTGTGATGAACTTATTAGTGTCCATCGAGACATTTGCTATGCAAGACTTATTTATATTCGACACCTGGCTTGTAATAAACGATGCTTCACTATTTGTCATCACATGTATGAGAAAATGATCCTGGCATACATGTGATATTCACTTGGTTGTTCTTCGGAAAAACCGGGTGTGACAGAAGTGGTATCAGAGCCAAGGTTGCCCGTAGGAACGTGGGCCTAGGTAGAAATGGACGTATTTAAGGGCCCTACTTTCTTAAAAACTACTTTTTTTAGGTGTGTGTTGAAAAGTGTTATTTAATGAGTCACTTTCTTCATCTTACCCCAACTTTCATTCAAAATAGGATTTTTGTTTGAGAGTTTATCTAACCTAATTTAGAATTCTTTTTGTTTTAGATGGTTCGCATGATTCGCACTGCTCGCAAGTCCACAGGAGGGAGAGTTCCCGTAGTTGCCCTTGCCGAGAGAGAGGAGAGCCGTCCGGTGACGTATCTTTCCTACGGATTGGCAGTAGGAGGCTTACTGCACCGACTTCGGCGTATGCTCGAAGCCGCCGGCAGTACGGGCAAGCTAATCATCCACTATAACTCCACCAGGACCATCCGTGAGAAGAGGGAAGAATGGAGTTCAGAGATGAGGATAATACACGAAAATCAGCTGCTTAAGATTCACCACTCTCCAGCTTGTAGAGCGACACAGGTCGATGCGGAGAAAGATGTCACCTGGGAGGCCATCACCTGCCAGAGTCACATCTATCATCGCCACTTGGACAAAACTGAGTACATGTATGTCCTCCAGCGTGAGAGTGGTACCACGGAGTACAAGTACCCGCCGGTACAGTAAGGGACTTCCCATGAGCACATGGACTTGTGCTTGGAGGATGCTGCTATGCTCAGCACTCGACTGCAGGAGTGTCAGCAGGAGCTTCAGGATGTTCGTGACACCCTGAAGGAAACCGAGGTGTTGCTTCGAGCCTGCTTGAGGGCCAGAGAAAGAGGAGATGGGAATGAACTGTGTGTCACCGTGAATGATACATGGACTCCTGACTCCCCGGATCACCGAGCGATCAGGCGTCGTCGCACTTCTCCAGCTGCAGCCTCCCCACCCAAAGCAGAGTCAGAAGGCAGCCGAAATGATGAGGAAGATCCCAAGGAGCCAGCTCAAGAAAACGAGTAGTGTAGAGTCCTTCCCTTAGTTAGCAAGATATCGAATAGTAGAGTCGTTACATTAGATAATGGTGTGTTAATGCTTGGTGTGTGACGTGAGTTGTGGAAGCCATGAGCAATTGTCCACAGCCTCGTCTTCAGATTGTTTTGCTTTGGTGTATGAACCCACATGAAATAATATTGCATTTGTTTTTGTGTGAAAAGTGAACCCTTAGGGAAGTATAACAAGGCCTCAACGCTTCAAAGTACAAACAAATGAAAGTAGTAATATGATACTAAATGCTTTCAAATTAACATTGGTTGATTCTGCCAGATGGCCGGAAGAGGAAAAAGACGTGCTGCCAACCCTGCCAACACCAACGATGAGGCATGCAACCCTCATCTTTCTGGAGGCCAGGATCGGGGTGGTCGCCGTGAAGGAGTTGATCCCCTCCACCAAATGCTGGAGAATCAGAATCAGCTCATCCAGAACTTGACTCAAGTGGTGGCCAACTTGCATCAAGTTCCACCTCCACAAGCTGCACCACGCCAACCAAGGTTGAGTGAGTTTCTAGGAACTCAACCTCCAAAGTTTGCAAGTGCTGCTGATCCTCTGGAGGCAGATGATTGGTTGAAGACCATTGAATGTAAGATGAGGATCATACAGTGCCAAGGGTATGAGAGAGTGCTATTTGCCTCTCATCAATTGCATGGACCTGCTGCTGATTGGTGGACCGCCTACGTGGCTGCCCATCATGACCTTGAGAACATCACTTGGGAAGAGTTCAAGCGTAGCTTCCGCAACCATTACATACCAAGAGGTGAACTCAAAAACAAGAGGAAGGAGTTTTTGGGACTGCAGCAGGGAAACATGACGGTGAGGGAATACCTCACTAAATTTACTCAACTATCCCGTTATGCCCCACTGGACATAGAGACTGATGAGCAGAAACAAGATTGTTTCATGGAGGGACTTACTGCAGAGATGCAGTGTGCAATGTCCTCAAATGAGTATGAAAGCTTCCAAAAGATGGTGGACAGAGCATTTGTGGTAGAAAGGAATCTAAAGGCCTTGGAAAATGAGAATAAGAGGAAGGCCGGTTGGTCACATCAAGCCTCGGGTAGCAACACCCGCCCCCGTCTGATGCAGCAACCAGCAGGGCAGACGAACCGTGCTGCGGTACCTTACTCAGCACCAAGAGGGTACAACCCGAACTACAGGCCTCTGGCAGCACCAGCACTGCCACAACGTCAGTTTGTACAGCAGCCTCGCCCCGCATATCCACCTCGACCCGCAGTACAAGGACCCCCAAACCAACCCCAAGACAACAAAGGCCAGGCACCTAAGGTTGGGGTGCAATGTTTTAGCTGCGGTGAAGTGGGGCACTACGCCCATAAATGCCCAAAGAAGAAGCCCACCCAGCCACAACAGCAGAATGTGATGCGAGGACGGGTGAACCATGTCACTATGGAGGAAGCGCAAGAGGCACCCGACGTGGTAGTTGGTAAGTTTCCTGCCAATTTACACATTGCAACCCTGCTGTTTGATTCTGGTGCTACCCACTCGTTCATTGCTCAAGGGTTTGATAAGAAGCATGACCTAGCAACAACACAAATGAACCATATGCTACCTGTAAACTCTCCAGGTGGAGAAATAAGGACAAGACAAGTGTGTCCCAAAGTGAACCTAGACATTAATGGGGTGGTATTTACTGCTAACCTCATAGTGATAGATTCACAAGGGATAGATATTATCTTGGGTATGGATTGGTTGACAAAACATAAAGGAATCATCCATTGTTCGACCAGAACGGTGGAACTAACTCACCCTAGTGGCACAAGAGTAAAGTTCATAACAATACACGAGCCTAGGAGGGACATTAAATTAAATCAAGTTGAGGTGAAAGTTGAGGAAATCAGGACCATCAGGGAATATCCAGATGTTTTTTCGGAGGAGTTGCCAGGTATGCCTCCCGATCGTGAAGTCGAATTTGCAATTGAGATAGTACCTGGAACAACCCCAATTTACAAAAGACCTTATCGGATAGACTCCAAGCAGCTAGAAGAACTCAAGGATCATTTAAGAGAATTGACGGAGAAGGGGTATATTCGCCCTAGTTCCTCACCATGGGGAGCTCCGGTGATATTTGTGCCCAAGAAGGACGGAACCCAAAGGTTATGCGTGGATTACCGTGCCTTGAATGAGGTAACCATCAAGAACAAGTACCCATTACCCCGCATTGAAGACTTGTTTGATCAGTTGAGGGGAGCTTGTGTGTTCTCGAAAATTGATCTCAGGTCGGGCTACCACCAACTCAAGATAAGGCAATCTGATATTCCCATGACAACTTTCGTATCTCGGTACGGACTGTATGAATACACCGTCATGCCTTTCAGGCTAACTAATGCCCCGACATACTTCATGTATCTCATGAACAAGGTATTCATGGAATATCTGGACAAATTTGTGGTGGTTTTCATAGATGACATTCTCGTCTTCTCCAAAGATGAAGAAGAACATGAGAAACATCTAAGGTTGGTGTTGCAAAGGCTAAGAGAACACCAACTATATGCCAAATTGATCAAGTGTGAGTTTTGGCTGAAGAGAGTTCCCTTCTTAGGACATATAATCTTGGAGGGAGGAATCTCCGTAGATCCCGCCAAAATCGAGGATATACAGAAGTGGAAGACCCCTGAAAATGTCGGGGAAGTTCGAAGCTTTTTGGGATTGGCTGGATACTATCGACGGTTTATTGAGGGATTCTCTAAGATCTCGAGACCTCTCACCAAACTGTTGGAGAAGGGAATCACATTCACATGGACGCCACAGTGCGAGACGAGTTTTCAGGAGGTAAAGAAAGATTGACAACAGCCCCAGTGTTGGTTATGCCAGATATGCAGAAGAATTTCACAGTGTACTGCGATGCCTCTGGAAACGGGTTGGGATGTGTTCTCATGCAAGAAGGGCACGTCGTGGCTTATGCATCCCAACAGCTCCGGAAGCACGAGAAGAACTATCCTACACATGACCTAGAACTAGCCGCAGTGGTACACGCGTTGAAAATTTGGCGGAACTATTTGATGGGGAAGAGGACAGAGATATATACGGATCATAAGAGTTTGAAGTACATTTTCACACAGCCAGACCTCAACCTCAGGCAAATGAGATGGTTAGAGCTAATCAATGACTTTCATGTGGGCATCAACTATCATCCTGGGAAAGCAAACGTCGTGGTCGATGCTTTAAGTCGGAAAGTGCAGGTCAATAAGTTGAGCCTGAAGGACATGCCTGCAGAATTGAAGGACGAGGTTATAAGGCTCAATCTATGCCTGGTAAATAGTGGTGAAGCCATCGCCATGGAAATGGACTCCACACTAGAGCGAGACATACGCGAGGGTCAAAAGAATGATGAGAAGATACAAGAGATCAGACAACTCATCAAGGAAAATAAAGCTCCGGGTTTTAGAGAGGATGAACAAGGAACGGTGTGGCACGGAAAAAGAATCTGTGTGCCAGAAGTAAAGGAGATCCGTGAATTAATTTTCAAAGAGGCTCATGATTCTGACTATTCCATTCATCCTGGGAGTACGAAGATGTACCAGGATCTCAAGAGCAGGTATTGGTGGTATGGCATGAAGCGAGATGTCGAGGAACATGTTGCCCTATGTGACACATGTCAGTTGGTGAAAGCAGAACATCAACGACCCGCGGGATTATTGCAACCACTCAAAGTGCCTGAATGGAAATGGGAAGAAATCAGCATGGATTTCATCGTGGGATTGCCTAGGACCCAATCAGGATATGATTGGATATGGGTCATCATTGATAGGCTAACCAAGGTAGCTCACTTCATCCCCGTGAAGGAAAGCTACAGCGGATCCAAATTGGCAGAGTTGTACATGTCAAGGATCGTGTATTATCATGGAGTGTAAAAGAAGATTGTGTCGGATCGAGGGACACAGTTCACCTCATGGTTCTGGCAGAAGTTGCATGAAACCATGGGAACCCATCTGAACTTTAGTTCTGCCTACCATCCCCAAACTGATGGGCAGACGGAAAGAACCAATCAGATCCTTGAAGATATGCTAAGGGCATGTGCACTCAAAAACAATAGGAGTTGGGACAAGAACTTACCATATGCGGAGTTTTCCTATAACAACAGCTATCAAGCTAGTATGAAGATGTCACCGTTTGAAGCCTTGTACGGGAGGAAGTGCAGAACTCCCCTATTTTGGAACCAAACGGGGGAAAGTAAAGTGTTTGGTCCAGAAGTACTACAAGAAGCCGAGGCGAAGGTAAGGGAAATTCGCAACAATTTGAGGATAGCACAGACACGCCAAAAGAGTTATGCTGATGTACGAAGAAGAGAGCTCGTTTTCAACGTGGGAGACTATGTTTATCTCAAGGTGTCCCCTATCCGAGGACTTTGTCGGTTCAAGGTGAAAGGGAAGTTGTCACCTCGATACATCGGACCCTTTCAAGTTTTGGAGAGGAAAGGCGAAGTGGCGTATCAACTAGAATTACCGGCTCATCTATCGGATGTGCACGATGTATTCCATGTGTCACAACTCAAGAAATGCCTGAGGACGCCTGAAGAGGTGTTACCCATGAATGAAGTGAACGTAGCTGAGGATTTGTCTTATGCTGAGCAACCATAGAAGATTTTGGAGACAATGGAACGCCTCACCAGAAATAAAAGAATCCGGATGTGCAAGCTACAGTGGAAGCATCACTCAGAGGAGGAAGCCACCTGGGAGCCGGGAAGATGAGTTCAAGGCACAATCTCCGGAATTGTTTTCTTAGAACCACCAATCTCGAGGACGAGATTTCTTTTAAAGGGGGTAGAGCTGTAACACCCCAAAAATATTGTTAAGACCCTAAATCATGTTAAGAGGGGAATTTCAAAATTTTTGGACGTGTTGCATGTTTTGCAAAAATTCAAATTCAAACTGGAATTCAAATTAAACTCAAATCAGAAAAGAAATAGAAAAAGAAAAAGAGAAAACAGAAAAAAACCGGCCAGTGGGCCGCAACCCACCAGCCGGCCCACCCAGCAACCGCGCCAGCCACAGCCGCGCGCGCTGTTTCCTTCAGCTGACAGGTGGGACCCACCAGCTCGTCTTCTATCTCGCGCCCGCGCCGGACTCCCTCTCACCCGAATCAAAACCGATCGGAATTTCTGCGTATCCCCGGTGAATTCTGTTCGTAGGCGACGCGGACTTGATCTAAACCACCCCGCCGCCCTCCCCCGTCTATAAAAACCCTGACCTCGTTCTGTTTTTCCCGCGCGATCCGCCGATTTTCCTCCGGTGAGAACCGAGACTTCTCCGGCGAATTCTGGCCGACCTAAGCTCAGAAATTCCGATCTAACTCGCTGGTCTTGATCCACCGCCTCCGGGGAACCTTGCAGGTGCAGAAAACTCGGTGACTTGCGGTGTAAACACAGCGCCGACGAGCTTCGCCGGGGTTTCGCCTCGGACCTCGTCGCCGATCACCTTCCAGGACCTCCGAGCTCAAGAAAACCCCCGAGGTGAGATCCCCGACCTCCCCTCCACCGATCTATACCATAAAATCACAGTTCTAGGAAGAATTCTCGAAAATCCGAAAGTCTCCGGCGAGATCGCCGCTTCCCGCCGCCGTGCGCCGCCGGCAGCGCCGCCCGCGCTCGATCAGAGCGACGTGGCCGCTTGTGCGCCGTTTATTTTAAATCGCACGGTAGGGTTTAAATCCCCGCGTACCGGTTCGATGTTATAATCTCGGCCGTCGGTTTAAAATCGGACGGTCCACGTCAGCCCCGCGTTATAAAGACTGGAAATCTTACGTGCTACCCCCTGGGGTTTTCGGGAAATAAGAGCTAGCCCCGGAAACTTCTGATCTAGCCCCTGGAACTTCAGAAAATCATGTAAATTCATTTAAAAATCAGTTTTAGCCCCTGGACTTAATAAAAATTAGGAAAAACCCCTCTGATAAGTGTAGCTATACCCCTGGAAATTCTGAAAATAATATTATAGACCCTGTAGTGGGGTGAGTTTACCTTTTTAGTCCTGTTTAATATTTAATTTGGGAAATTGAATATGTGGCTAGTATTCAAAAAGAGGGACAAACATATTGTCATAATTAAATTAAAAACTTTCTCAGTATTTAGAAAACTTTGGAGTGAGATAAAAATATATTTTGGGCTGAAATGAATCTGTTTAATTTATTATTCACATTTAGGGACACATTTTTATGTAAAGAATTGTTCTGGAAAATAGGGAAAATAATTGTAAAATAGTTTACATCAGAGGCAAAGGTCAAAAATATATTGTTAAATATTTTAGATCAGAACCTATTCTGTTTAGATGAGGTGTCTTACTATTTTCATAATAAAGTTCACATTTAGGTATAGGAAATAAATCTGAAAATATAGCAAACTATGTATGAATAACTAGAAAATGATAAATGAAGTTTCTAAAATCCAAAGAATTCAGTTTAGGGTTGGTAGAAGGGCTGAAGACACATATGGGGTAGGAAAATGCCTTCCATGCATACTTGGTAGCTAAAAGGTGTAGTAACTGAATATAAGGAATTTATTTAAATTGGAAACTCATATATATAGTATGTAAGTATAAATGTGAACACAAAAGTAGGAATCGTATACACATGATTAAAAGTGCATGCAAGCCACAAATCAACACACATAGAGTAACCACAACACATATAATGGTGAATGACTTTCATAAATATGAATGCGTGGTTTGTATGAAGTGGAAGTGTGAACTATGTCTTATGGATTGTTGTTTTTCTTTTGCTATGTGTGATGGTATGATGTATAACCTGCTCAAGAGCAAGTTATTCCTTTCCAAGATCAGGACTACCCATTTCAATAGCAGCAGGAAGGAGGCAAGTGTCCTTGACCAATTTGATCCTATGCTAGGATGTGTAGATAGAATTATTTGCATTGTCAAAAGAAATATGAAACCCATGCTAGGAAGTTTCCCTAGAATTGCATTACCTTGTTTCCTTGTAGCTTGGGTTGGGATTTATTTTATCATGTCATTTATTATTATGCATATGCTTAGCCATGCTTAGAATGGGATATTTGGGATATGAGATCATCAGTTTATTTTTACCATACTCTTGAATGAGATATTGTGAGTTATGTAGAGGTAGGGATCAAGGCAAGTTGGATGTTTTGGTTGTGTGCTGGGTGCACGAGACTTGGGTTTGTGTTTAGTACTTGCCTAGGTCCTAAGGACCGGTTCATGGAGCATGTAACCTGGCTTTACAGTGCCAACCACATGCTGAGATGGGGCAGCTTGGCCAATTAATTAGGTGTATCCCTGGCGTAGTATGGGTGTGTTGGATGGTGCGGGGAGTAGGAGTCAGCTGGACTACCATATGAACCGCAAGGCTCAAGAGGGGGCCACTGCAGCGGGGTTGGAGCCTCTTGTATGCTGTTAGGGGTGAAACCTCAGTGGGCCCACGCTCGTCGGGAATCCCTTTGTAAAGGCTTCGTAGTGATCTCCTGGCTACACACCTGGGAAGTGTGAATGTGGTTCGTGGCCACTGGCATAATGGAGGTTCTTCTAGTCCACCCGGCAACGGGGGATGAAATCACTACATGTGGGTACAGTGGTACAAACTCTGCAGAGTCAAAACTTTCATGACAGCCGTGCTCACGGTCAAGAGCGGCTTCGACTTATTCATGATTAGAGGATAATGAATTTGGAAGTTGTGGATGTTAAGCGGGGAGCTTAACATTGAAAATGATGTTATGGTTATTTGGTTATGATGATGTGATGGGAGATTTGGACCATTTCACTTGTGTACTAATGTAGGTGCTTAATAAGCTAAGGTGATAGGGAATTAATTGCGTAGTGCTTTAACCATGAGTTCAACCTCTCCTTGATCTAGCCATGCATGATATAATTTTCCCACACTTGCTGAGTACCATTGGTACTCAACCTTGCATATTTTGTTGGTTTATATTGCTGCTCAGGTCAAGATAATGAGGTGGTGTATAATGACCAAGACTTTGGACCCGACGAAGATTTCTAGGTTCATGGAGACCCCCGGGCAACGCCTGTGGCGGAGCCCTCAAGAATAATATTCCGCTGCTAGTTTATTTACTTGTGATGAACTTATTATTGTCCATCGAGACATTTGCTATGCAAGACTTATTTATATTCGGCACCTGGCTTGTAATAAACGATGCTTCACTATTTGTCATCACATGTATGAGAAAATGATCCTGGCATACATATGATATTCACTTGGTTGTTCTTCGGAAAAACCGGGTGTGACAATCGGTTTGCCCTAGCTACACGCATTGCGTGAACTCCCGCATCGCCAGCCCTAGAACAGATGACAAACCATTGTGCCAG
Source organism: Neostapfia colusana (assembly GCA_030760725.1). NCBI lineage: Eukaryota > Viridiplantae > Streptophyta > Magnoliopsida > Poales > Poaceae > Neostapfia > Neostapfia colusana. The sequence continues at coordinate 29,875,378 of JASWHV010000011.1, forward strand.
TACTCCTTGATTCATCACACAACATCCCATCAGTCACCGTTGCTAGATTCCGATTGTTTCTCACATCCTATTGCGAGATCTTCTTCACAACCGAGTTTGAATCAACATAAAAAATTGTAACTCGGGTAGCCTACCTTAAAACGGCCATAACTTCTGCATACGAACACGAAATCGAGCGACTTTTTTTTCAAAGATCTACTCAAAATTTTTCAACCGATTTTCCACAGCTCGCCGTGTTCGGCGAAATTTGTTTGGCCAAATTTCCCTCAGAAGATAGACTATCCGGCCTCCGAAGTTTCAGCCCGGATTTTAAAGAATCTTACTGATTTCCTATAGGCGACATCTTACATCCAATTGAGCTGCAAAGTTGTGTGCTTTCTATTTTCGTGCTATCGAGTAAACAAAAAATATCAGAAAAAATATAAAAAAGAAAAAAATAGTGAAGAGAGCACAGATATTAAAGCATTGACAGCTTTCTATTTTCCTACATTGAATACTTATTCAACTTTGTTTTGCTGTTGACAATTTTTGCTTATTAGCCACCATATTGTGCCATCCAAGCTTCACTTTTCCTCTTGAGCAGAACAGGTACCTTTGCAATCACTCCACGCTTCATTGGTTCTCACCGTCCACCATTTACCACCTGCTGTGTCGGTAAGAACACTTGTAAGAACATGGTAAGACACTTGAGAGAGAGAAAGAGATTGTTTCCTTCCTTCCACTTTTTCACATTGCCACTATCCTTTGTAGTTGATAGGGATAACATCTTTTTGTTGTCTTTTGTTTACTACTAACAATGGCAGAAGATAAAAGGGATGATGAATGTGTTCAACATGCTGAGTTGTGTGACATGATGAGGGAAATGACAGATATGTTCACCAAAACCCAAGCATCAACAGAGCCATCGTTGACGACCTTGAATCACCACTTTCTGATCTTGTTGTTCGGATGGATACTCTTGAGGCGCGGCTGCCTCTCGCTGAAGATCGTGAAGACGGTGCTTATAATATGGAAGATCATAACAATAACCCACGACTTTCACGTTATCTACGAGGTATGGGAGGTAATAATCGTTATAATTACAATGATCGTCATAACAATTTTAATCGCCCTCTTGATGATCCTTTTGCTAAAGTCAAATTTACTATACCCTCTTTTTCTGGTGCTTATGATGCTGAGACATATCTTGATTGGGAGATGACAGTAGAACATAAATGTAATGCCCACCTTGTTCCTGAACAACATAGAGTTCGTCAAGCCACTAGTGAGTTTAAGGATTTTGCTATCATATGGTGGAATGAACTTGTTAAAACTAGAACTGATCCTCTGACATGGGATAGATTAAAGGAATCTGTGCGTGTTCGTTTTGTTCCTCCTTTTCAGCGGGACCTTCGCAAAAAATTGCAGCGCTTAGACCAAGGTAACATGTCCGTAGAGGAGTATTATCAAGAGTTACAAAAGGGTATGTTGCGCTGTGGGGTAGTAGAGGACATGGATGATAAAATAGCTCATTTTTATGGGGGGTTGAGGCGTGAAATTCAGGACATTGTTGATTATAAGGAATATGATACTGTTAACAGATTATTTCAGCTGGCTATGTTGGCAGAAAAAGAATTGCAGGGCCGCCAACAGCAGCAGCACCAACGCACGAGGAACACCTTCACACCGCGTTCGACATCTACACCATCCAAAACAGTACCATCTTCGAGTTTTCCTACTGCCACTACACCATCCAATGGTGGCCAACAAAATTCATCTACTGCTCCGTTTCCCCGCGCGCCGGAGGGCAGCAAGACGACACCATTCAAGCCTACGTCTTCCACTCCTTCCACAAGTCGAACTTCCAACATTAAGTGTCACCGCTGCCAGGAAGTTGGTCATGTGATGAAAGATTGCCCTAGCAAACGAGTATACATAGCACGAGATGATGGCAGGTATGATAGTACTTCGGATGTTGAAGATGAATATTCTCTTACTACTAACGTTTCAGAACCAAAAGATGACCACTATAGCACAAATGAAGAGGTACATGGTACTGCAGCATCGGAAAATTATAGAAGCATAATTGTGCAACGTGCTTTGAGCTCCAAAGTTGAGGCGGATGACAAGCTACAATGACACAATCTTTTTCACATGTTTCTCATCGTCAAGGACTGCCGTGTGCACACTATAATTGATGGAGGCAGCTGCAACAACTTGGTGAACACGGATGTGGTCAAGAAACTTGGGTTGACAACAAGAGCACACCCTCATCCATACCACATTCAGTGGTTCAACAACAGCGGTAAGGTTAGTGTAACACAAATAGCGAGGGTACATTTTTCGATTGGTTCTTACCATGATTTTGCCGATTTTGAGGTCGTACCTATGGATGCTTGTTCTCTTTTGTTGGGACATCCTTAGGAATTTGATACGGATGCTGTTCATGGTAGAACTAATAAATATACTCTGATGCATAAAGGAAAGAAAATCACTTTGCTTCCTATGACTCCTGCTGAAATTGTACATTTTGAGAAAAGTAAAACACGTGATGATAAGGCAATAAAATCACTAGACTCTGAAAAACATTAAGTAATTAAGTTAAAATCACCTTTGTTGCTCACAACTAAATCTGACCTTACTGATTTATTTAATACAAAGGGGATGTACTACGCTTTAGTATGCAAAGAAGCCATGTTTTCAATTCATGAAGTGTCCATTGCATTTCCCCCTGCTGTTGCTAACCTTTTGCAGGATTTTGCGGATGTGTTTCCTCCCGAGATACCCCCTGGATTACCACCTATGAGGTGCATTGAACATAAGACCGACTTGATTCCAGGGGCAAGTTTGCCAAATTGTGCGGCGTACAGGGCGAATCCAGAAGAGACAAGGGAAATTCAGCGACAAGTTCAAGATCTTTTGAACCGCGGGTATATTCATGAAAGCCTTAGTCCTTGTTCTGTTCCTGTTCTTTTGGTTCCTAGAAAAGATGGTAGCTGGCGCATGTGTGTTGATTGTAGAGCGATTAATAACATCACCATTCGATATCGTTATCCTATTCCTCGCTTAGATGACATGCTTAATGAATTGAGTGGTGCTATTATTTTCACAAAAATTGACTTGCGTAGTGGTTACCACCAAATTAGAATGGCACTAGGAGATGAATGGAAAACTGCATTTAAAACCAAGTTTGGACTTTATGAGTGGTTAGTAATGCCTTTTGGTTTAACTAATGCACCTAGCACTTTTGTGCGATTAATGAACGAGGTTTTACGTGCTTTTATTAGAAAATTTGTGGTGGCTTACTTCGATGATATCCTCATTTACAGCAAGTCATATGGCGAACATCTTAATCATTTACGTGCCGTTTTCAGTGTCTTGAGAGATGCACGTTTGTTTGGTAACCTCGAAATGTGCGTCTTTTGTACCAATCGAGTTTCATTTCTTGGATATGTTGTTTCATCGCAGGAATTGAGATGGATGAGGTAAAAATTGTGGCCATCACTAGCTGGCCAACTCTATCGACCGTCACGCAGGTGCGTAGTTTTCTTGGTCTTGCTGGTTTTTATCGACGCTTTGTGCGGGATTTCAGCACCATTGCAGCACCTCTCCATGAACTGACGAAGAAGGGTGTGCAGTTTTGATGAGGCGAACAGCAGCAACAAGCTTTTGATGTTCTCAAATCAAAGCTTACACAAGCACCATTGTTACAACTTCCTGATTTTGACAAGACATTTGAGCTAGAATGTGATGCAAGCGGCATTGGTATTGGAGGTGTTCTCATACAAGAAGGTAAACCCGTTGTATTTTTTAGTGAAAAATTGCATGGTCCTTCTCTGAATTATTCTACTTATGATAAGGAATTGTATGCCTTAGTGCGAGTTTTACAAACTTGGCAACATTACCTTGGTCTAAGGAGTTCGTAATACATTCCGATCATGAATCTTTGAAGTATCCTAAGTGCTAAAACAATCTGAATAAACGACATGCTAAATGGATTGAGTTCATAGAATCATTTCCATACATCATTAAGCATAAGAAATGGAAGGAGAATGTTATTGCAGATGCATTATCTCGACGTTACACCATGCTGTCCCAACTTGATCATAAAATATTTGGTTTAGAAACAATAAACGGATTATATCCTACTGATTTGGACTTCAAAGATGCATTTGAAAATTGTAGAGAAGGAAGAACATGGAATAAATATGTACTACGGGAGGGCCTCCTCTATCATGCTAACAAGCTATGTGTTCCTGCTAGTTCCGTTCGCCTATTACTTTTGCAGGAAGCACATGGATGAGGTTTGATGGGACATTTTGGAGTTAAGAAAACGGAGGACGTGATGGCCACACACTTCTTTTGGCCAAAGATGAGACGTGATGTCGAGCGCTACGTGTCATGATGCACTACTTGCAATAAAGCTATGTCTCGACTTAACCCACATGGTCTTTATATGCCTCTTCCTGTTCCTAGTGTACCTTGGCAGGATATTTCCATGGATTTTGTTTTGGGATTGCCTAGGACTAAGAGGGGGAGGAATAGTATATTTGTGGTTGTTGATCATTTCTCCAAAATGGCACATTTTATACCTTGTCATAAGAATGATAATGCCTCACACATTGCTGATTTGTTTATGACGGAAATTATTCGTTTACATGGTGTACAAAATACCATTGTTTCTGATCGTGATGCAAAATTTTTAAGTCATTTTTGAAGAACTTTTTGGTATAAATTGGGAACCAAGCTGCTGTTTTCAACCACATGTCACCCACAAACCGATGGAAAAACTGAGGTACTAAATCATACTCTATCCACTATGTTGCGGGCTGTTTTAAAAACAAATTTAAAGGGTTGGGAGGATTGTTTACCACATATAGAATTTGCTTACAACAGGTCAGTTCACTCTACTACAAAGGTAAGCCCATTCCAGGTAGTGTATGGTTTCAATACCCGTGCTCCTATTGATTTATTACCTTTTCCTCCTTCTGAAACTATAAATTTGGATGCTACACAATGATCTGAATTCACTCTTAAGATGCATGAAACTATAAAGAAAAATATTGAAAGGATGAATGAGAAGTATAGAATTTCTGGTAGTAAAGGTAGAAAAGAAGTAAAACTTGAACCAGGGGACTTGGTATTGCTACATTTGAGAAAAGAACGATTCACTCACTTGAGAAAATCTAAACTTATGCCACGAGCTGCTGGTCCTTTTAAGATTGTTGAAAAGATAAATGAAAATGCATATAAGCTTTAGTTGCCTCCCGACTTTGGGGTTAGTCCCACATTTAACATTTCAGATTTACGACCATACTTGGATGAAGAAGATGACCTTGAGTCGAGGACGATTCCGATTCAATAGGGGGAGGATGATGAGAACATCACAACAGTGGATACTCACATTGATATACAAGGACCAATCACAAGAGCACGAGCACGGTTACTAAATCAGCAGGTGAACTCATTCCTAACTTCCTACCCAAGTGATTTTGAGAATGGATTGCTATTGAATGATTTAATTGTTATTAGGAACCATGGTCATGATCAACAAGTAAAGGGAGGAGGATTTGGGGACGTGGAGAACCAGATGGGACGTCCACAAGTTGATGGAAACAGTCACCAACTCGGACCCGAGTTCAACTCGGAGTCCAGGAGCAGTCCATCTTAAAACGGACGCCCAGGATGCATACGGACTCTGTTTTTGACGTTCTACATATGCATGGAAAGATGAGAAGATAAACTTTCCAATGGTTCTAGTCCCACATTAAAATTCGCCAGGAGTCGTTGGGAGTTGTCGAAACAAGTCGAATTCAGAGTTTTTATGAGTCCATTAGGGATGCGTCTAAGGGTCTTATGGACGAACCCTAGCCTTTAAATACTGCATCCGTCGGCCATATTCGGTGGGTTTTGCTTAGATAAACAGCCACCGTTCTATGGTTTTTGTGAAACCCCAACTTCATGATTTTCAGCTCACGTCTTCTACGTTCTTGCTCGTGTTCTCGGTTGCACCTGCAGGGATTAGCCTTCTTGGCGGGGTCAAGTGTGTGCTGCATGGTTGATAACCAACGGAGCAGTAGTGTAGCGATTGCAGGGGTGCTCAAACTGCTCGAGTGCCGCAGATCATCAACGTCGAGTTCCCCACCTCAATCGACCTACCTTTTGGAAGATAGGGCCTAAACCACTCATAAGTAAATGCCTTCGCTTGGTTCTTCATTTTCTTCGTATTCCATGAACATTCTTCTTTCTTCTGTAATGTGATTCGTGCATACACTATCTAGCACCCATTTTGCTCCACCGGATGAATAAGTCTGCAAAAACAATTTATGCCTTGGTCTTAGGTACCAAAGCTTGCTTGGGTCCTTTGAGGTTAGTCACAAGTGATTTGGGCACCCACACATGAGACTTGGTGCTCCCATGGCATGGCCCAAAATATTTAGCATAAACTATTCCAAGATTATTTTTCATAAGTACATATGAAGCATCAAAAGTTCTAAATAGAAGTTGTTGGTCATATGTGTTCATAGTGTTAGATTTATCAACATTATTAAGTTTACTAACTTGAGAAGAGTTTTCCTTGCCAAAGGCAATGCAACCCTTGTTGTTATTGTGGCTTCTAGCGTTTTGCTTTTCACCATAAGAATATCCAATGCCATATTTTACATTAGGAGGTCTTGTGATGGAGTATGCACTGCGTGCATATTTGATCTTCTCCTTGTCAAATATGCCACTTTGAGAAGATTGCTTGTCTCTTGTCGAGTTTGGCTTTTTCTTCAAGTTAGTATCACTTTTGGCACAAGCACAAGTAATACTAGTTTTAGATTTTATATGTTGAGAAGGTGAGCTTGAAGTGGTTGAAGAACCACTTTGCTTGAGTGACTCAACTTGTACCTCAAGAATCTTGTTAACTTTGGTTAAGTTAGCAAGTTCATCCTTGATGGTGGTGTTTGAATCTTTTAACTTCAAACAAGCTTCCTTGCTCGAAGCTAACTCAAGTTCTAGTGATTTACTTCGCCCCTTTTCAAGTTCAAGAAGCTTTTCAATCTCAAGAGATACTCCTCATTTTGGGAGATGATCATATCTTCCTGACGATTGACTAACTTCTCCATATCAACGAGCTTATCAAGTAGAAATTTCATCTTAGCAGCTGTCTTTCTGTCTAAACCCCTAAGCATATATTCATTTTAATCACTGCTATCATCCTCACTACAATTATCACTATCACTAGTAAAAGAATGCGAGAGGGAAGATTTAGTTGGTACCTTTCTTTTACCTTCCTTTGCCATTAGACAAGTGTCGTCGGTGTCCTTCCATGCGCCCAAGGTTGGCAAGACAGTGGATTTCTTGGTAGTCTTCTTTATGGCTATGGTGGCCATCTCCTTTTCTTTTTCGGATGAGGATTCATCATTGGAGTCCCACTCCTTCCCTAGATCTACATCTTCTTGAACATTTTCTTTGGTTGAGGCTTGTTGTCTTTAGTCTTCTTCTTGTTTTCTTCATATGGACAATCTACTATGAAGTGATCGTATTCTCCGCAGTTATAGCACGCCCGTCTCATCTTGGGTCTTTGTTTGTCCCTTTGTCTTACTTTGTTGAGCTGCTACCCTTTCTTCTTCTCATCATTTTCTTGAACTTCTTCATGAACAAGATCATGTCTTCTTCATCGATATGACTATTTTCATTATCACTGTCGTCTTCTCCGTGAGCTTCTCGGGCAACTCCTTTCTTCTTTGCCGAGTTGAGATCGGCAATTTCTTGGACATGCTTGGCTTGCTTCTCCATCATTTCAAAGTTGATGATCTTGCCAAGAAGTTTGTCTGGGTTCATTTTCCGGTACACGGGGCTTTCTCTAATCATAGAGCAAAGAGTCATGTTGCGAGGCATGAATGCTCTGAGAATCAACTTCACGACCTCATGATCATTCCACTTTTTACTGGCATAAGCTCAGACTTTGTTGATAAGATTCTTCAGTCGATTGTACATATCTTTTGGTGATTCATCTTCTTCTATCATGAATCTTCCCAATTCACCTTCAATCATTTCTATTTTGGCTTCGCGTACATGATGGTCACCTTCATGTGCAGCTTGTAGTGTGTCCCATATCTCCTTGGCAATTTCGAGTCTGTCCACCTTGGTGAACTCGTCTCGGCTCAGTGATGACGTGATCACTGTTGCAGCTTCAGCATTCCAATGAACGGCTTGTTCTTGGCTTGGAGTAAACTCTTCATCATCATCCGAGATATCTATTCCTGTACACACTATATGCCACAAACTTGGGTTAAGAGATATAAGGTGCATTTTCATATTTTATCTCCACATTGAATAGTCATTGCCATCAAAGTAAGGTGCTTTCCCTAGAGGAATTGACAAGTAATTACTATTGTTAGAATTCAAACGTTCATATTCAAAAGGATATCGGGAGTAGTCTGTGTGACTACCCCCTTTCTTCTTCTTTTCATCATCGGTGTTCTTCTTCCCTTTTGGGGAGATTGACTTCTTCCGTAGAAGAGCCTTGATTTGGAGCACCTCCTCATCATTGTCCTCACTGTCTTGAATGGCGTCGAGTAGCTTCTTTAGCTTTTGTGTCCATTCATCATTACTCTTTTCATCGTGGATCTTCTTGTGTACATCCTTGACGTCCGACATCGTCTCTTTGAGCGGTGAGTCTCTTTTGAAGAGTTTGGCTCTGATACCAATTGAATGTAGCCCAGAGGGGGGTGAATAGGCTTTTCGATGCTTTGTTAATCCCTGAAACACTTAGTAGGTTTATCAAATACAGGGAAATCGGACTAGTCCGGTAGAGTGCGGACTAGTCCGTTTTCTACTCAGAGAAAAATCGGACTAGTACGGTACTGTGCGGACTAGTCCGGTATGCGTGGACTAGAAAGATCAAGGTTGATCAATATGTTCACTTCTAGTACCCTATGCAACATAAATTAATTAAGAGCTTAGATGTATTACAACAGTGAAACAATGAATGATAGAGATCAACTTTGATTTCAATGCTTCAATGTGAATTTCAAATATTAATTAAACACTAGAATATGGTGAACAATAAATGAACAAGAGTTAGAGATAAAAGATTTTATCCCGAGGTTCGATTCCACGAAGGAAATCTACGTCCCCGTTGAAGAGTCCACTAAGGACTGGGTCTTCACCAACCCTACCCTCGTCGAATCGCCATGGAGGCCGATTTTCTTCTACTAATCACAAAGGGCAAATAAATCGTTCAAGGGGCCTTCTCACAAGTTGAGGGCTCCCCAAGAACTACAATGAATGAACACAACCAAACACACTCAAAATATGAACAATAAATGAACAAGAGTGTGCGAGAGATCAAACCTAAGAGCTCAAGATGTGTAGAACGAGTCTCTCCTTTGATCAATTTCTAATCCCCAAAGATTTGATCCTTTTTGGGTTAGAATGTGTGGAGAGATGCGAATTTTGGGCTCTTGGGAGGTGTGACAACGCAGGGGGTAAAAAAGTTATGGTGGTATGGCCGTACACCTCTTTTTATAATAGGGTTTCCAATAGTTACGTTAGGGTTTGCGATATCCAGACTAGTCCGTGGTGGACTCCGGACTAGTCCTGTGTGCGGCGTGTGGAAGACCCTAAGTATTGTTAGATACCGTACTAGTCCGTAAGAGTGCGGACTAGTACGTTGTCTATCCAGAGACAAAATCGGACTAGTCCGGTCCATATCGGACTAGTCCGTTTTCTAGTCAGAAAGAAAATGGGAGTAGTCCAGTTGATATTGGACTAGTACGCACATGCTGGTTTTTGTGCAGTTAGTGTGATTTCTTTCACTTGAGCTCTTGGGGTGTGTTTCTCCAACACACTCTATACTAAGTAATCTAATCTTTTCAGCTCCTGAGCTCTTATCAATTTGGATCCTCCTTCTCCTTTCTTTTTGCGCTTTCTTCCCAATTTCTTTAAGAACCTACGCTCATCTCAACAATTTTGTTAGGGTCTCATTTGTTTGTCATAAATCAAACAAAACCCACAATGGGTTCCTAGATGCACTTTCATTCTTGCCGTTTACAAATGCCACGCCATACTTGTGTTGGCCCGTTTTTGTTATTCCATACAATGTGCCACCATCTCTTTGTATGAAGTATGAATTCATGTTTCTTTGTCTCATCATACCTGGACCGGATCATCTTGGGCCACGTCTAAACGTGATGTTGAAATCATAGATTGAAGAACTAAAAATGTTGTGGACAGGAGTCGAAGCTTACGACTGTTACAAGAAGCAGAAATTCAACCTGCGGGCTGCTTATGGTCCGTCCATGATTTACCAGCATACGTTATGTTTTCTGGATGGGACACTTACGGTCGTTTGACATGCTCAATATGTGTTTCGCACACAAATTGCTTTTGACTTTCTCATGGAGGCAAGATATGCTACATCGATTGTCATAGACGTTGGTTGCCTCGAAATCACGTGTTTTGACAACACAAGAATGTCTTCAGAAAGGACACAGTTGTAACAAAAGGACCACCGAAACGTCAAGATGGGTCAAAAATTTCTGATATGTTGAACAAAACGGTGGCAGATGAAAGTCGTCCTGGATGTTTTGTAGGTTACGGGGAGAAACATAATTGGACTCACATATGTGAAATTTGGGAGACCCCGTATGTGAACTCCTTGATTTTAATGCACAACATTGATGTTATGCATCAGGAGCGTAACATGGGCGAATGTATAGTAAGAACATGCATGGATATGACGGATAAAATGAAAGACAATATAAAGGCTCGAAAGGATCTGGCAGAGCTTTGTAACCATCAAACTCCTAAGCTCTTCGAAAGCTGTGGTAAGCCACGTGCTTCTTTCTGTCTTCAATCTAAAGAAAAGAAAGAAGTCATGAAATGGCTGAGAAGTTTGAAATTCCTAGATAGTTACGCAACTAATCTGAAACGAGCCGTCAATGTGAAGACAAGAATACTCACTTGATTGAAAAGTCATGATTATCACATAATTATAGAAAGACTCCTACCTATTATGTTTTGCGGCTTTTTTGATGATGCGGTGTGGAAGGTACTAGCCGAGCTTAGCTACTTCTATAGACAGCTATGTGCTAAAGAAATCACCGTGGAGATGATGAATAAGTTTGAGAAGGAGATACCGATACTATTATGTAAGATGGAAAAAAATTCCTCCAGGCTTCTTCAATCCAATGCAAAATCTCCTTATCCATCTTCCATTCGAGGCTAAAGTGCGCGGTCCTGTGCAATATAGATGGATGTATCACATTGAAAGAGCACTTAGATATCTGAAGCCAATGGTTGGCAACCGAGCAAGGGTGGAAGGGTGCATCGCTGAAGCTTTTATCCTTAAGGAAGTGGGATACTTTTCAAGTGTTTACTTTGCAGAGCAACATAATATAAATACTTCGGCGATGCGATACAATATGGATGAACATCCACCTTGCAGCGATCTCTCTATTTTGCAACGAAGGGCACTACTGTTTGTGGTACTCTGAGCTACAATTTGTACCGCAAATGAAAGAACGACCACTTTACTTTGCATGTAGGCTAATATAGATGGGATGGACAAATATTTTGAGTAAGTTTTAGTCCTAACATTGATGCTTATCGGCATATAATGCAGTATTTATACTAATGAAAGTTTTTTCCGTCCAGTGAGTTCCACAAGCAAGATTGGACACATAGACATCAACCTACGAGCAAAAAAGTAGAAACGATGCGACGAAACGGGATAAATGGATGACCTAATTTTTTTTTTCTGGTTCCGAGAATATGTAACGTTTTCTCGTTAACTTATGACTATTTATAATGTATTATTATAACTTTTAAGTATTACAATGTATTCTTATAACTTTGTAATTTTGACAGTGCGGGAAAGAGCCTGACGTCCATGAAGACTTGCGACAACTGTCTTACGGTCTGGTTAAAGTTAGAAGATATGGCCGATATGACGTCAACGGGTTTTGATTTCGTATAACTGAATTTGAAGATCTTCGTCTGCTCACGGCAACATGTAATACTGGAATTCTGACAAGGGAAATCGACTCTCAAGGCCGCGAAACTAATTATTATGGTAGCATTAACAAAATCCTTGAATTTAGTTTTGCCGGAAATAAGGAACTTGTCAAACCCGGTTTTTCTGAAGAACAACCGAGTGAATACCACATGTATGCCAGGATCATTTTCTCATACATGTGATGACAAATAGTGAAGCATCATTTATTACAAGCCAGGTGTCGAATATAAATAAGTCTTACATCGCAAATGTCTCAATGGACAATAATAAGTTCATCACAAGTAAATAAACTAGCAGCAGAATATTATTCTTGAGGGCTCCGGCACAAGCGTTGCCGGGGGTCTCCATGAACCTAGAAACCTTCTTCTGGTCCAAAGTCTTGATCATTATACACCATCTCATTATGTTGACCTGAGCAGCAATATAAACCAACAAATATGCAAGGTTGAGTACCAATGGTACTCAGCAAGTGTGGGAAAATTATATCATGCATGGCTAGAACAAGGAGAGGTTGAACTCATGGTCAAAGCACTACGCAATTAATACCTATCACCTTAGCTTATTAAGCACCTACATTACTACACAAGTGAAATGGTCCCAATCTCCCATACCATCATCATAATCAAATAACCATAACATCATTTCCAATGTTAAGCTCCCCGCTTAACATCCACAACTTCCAAATCCATCACTCCTCTAATCATGAATAAGTCCAAGCCGCTCTTGACCGTGAGCACGGCTGTCATGACAGTTTTGACTCTGCAGAGTTTGTACCATTGTACCCACATGTAGTGATTTCATCCCCCGTTGCCGGGTGGACTAAAAGAACCTCCATTATGCCAGTGGCTACGAACCACATTCAAACTTCCCAGGTGTGTAGCCAGGAGATCACTACGAAGCCTTTACAAAGGGATTCCCGATGAGCGTGGGCCCACTGAGGTTTCACCCCTAACAGCATATAAGAGGCTCCAACCCCGCTGCAGTGGCCCCCTCTTGAGCCTTGCGGTTCATATGGTAGTCCAGCTGACACCTACTCCCCGCACCATCCAACACACCCATACTACGCCGGGGATACACCTAATTAATTGGCCAAGCTGCCCCATCTCAGCATGTGGTTGGCACTGTAAAGCCAGGTTACATGCTCCATGAACCGGTCCTTAGGATCCAGGCAAGTACTAAATGCAAACCCGAGTCTCGTGCACCCAGCACACAACCAAAACATCCCACTTGCCTTGATCCCTACCTCTACATAACACACAATATCTCATTCAAGAGTATGGTAAAATAAACTGATGATCTCATATCCCAAATATCCCATTCTAAGCATGGCTAAGCATATGCATAATAATAAATGACATGATAAAATAAATCCCAACCCAAGCTACAAGGAAACAAGGTAATGCAATTCTAGGGAAACTTCCTATCATGGGTTTCATATTTAAATTGACAATGCAAATATTTCTAGCTACACATCCTAGCATAGGATCAAAGTGGTCAAGGACACTTGCCTCCTTCTTGCTGCTCTTGAAATGGGTAGTCCTGATCTTTGAAAGGAATAACTTTCTCTTGAGCAGGTTCTACATCATACCATCACACATAGCAAAAGAAAAACAACAATCCATAAGACATAGTTCACACTTCTACTTCATACAAACTACACATTCATATTTATGAAAATCATTCACCATTATGTGTGTTGTGGTTACTCTATGTGTGTTTATTTGTGGCTTGCATGCACTTTTAATCATGTGTATATGATTCCTACTTTTGTGTTCACATTTATACTTACATACTATATATATGAGTTTTCAATTTAAATAAATTCCTTATATTCATCTACTACGCCTTTTTACTACCAAATAAGCATGAAAGGTATTTTCCTTCACCATATGTGTCTTTATAATTTCTACCAACCCTAAACTGAATCCTTTGGATTTTAGAACTCCATTTATCATTTACTAGCTGCTATATTTTCAGATTTATTTCCTATGCCTAAATGTGAACTTTATTATGAAAATAACAAAACACATCATCTAAACAGAATAGGTTCTGATCTAAAATATTTACTACTATATATTTTTGACCTTTTCCTCTGATGTAGACTATTTTACAATTATTTTCCCTATTTTCCAGAACTATTCTTTACTTAAAAATATGTCCCTAAATGTGAATAATAAATTAAACAGATTGATTTCAGCCCAAATATATTTTTATCTAACTCCAAAGTTTTCTAAATACTGAAAAAGTTTTTAATTTAATTTTGTCAATATGTTTGTCCCACTTTTTAATTTTTAAACACTAGCCACATATTCAATTTCCTAAGTTAATTACTAAACAGGGCTAAAAAGGTAAACTCACCCCATTACAGGGTCTATAATATTATTTTCAGAATTTCCAGGGGTCTAGCTACACTTATCAGAGGTGTTTTTCATAATTTTTATTAAGTCCAGGGGCTAAAACTGATTTTTAAATGAATTTACATGATTTTCTGGAGTTCCAGGGGCTAGATCAGAAGTTTCCGGGGCTAGCTCTTATTTCCCGAGAACCCCAGGTGGTAGCACGTAAGATTTCCAGTCTTTATAACGTGGGGCTGACGTGGACCGTCCGATTTTAAACCGACGGCTGAGATTATAACGTCGAACCGGTACGCGGGGGTTTAAACCCTACCGTGCGATTTAAAATAAACGGCGCACAAGCGGCCACGTCGCTCTGATCGAGCGCGGGCGGCGCTGCCAGCGGCGCACGGCGGCGGAAAGCGGCGATCTCGCCGGAGACTTTCGGGTTTTCGAGAATTCTTCCTAGAACTGTGATTTTATGGTATAGATCGGTGGAGGGGAGGTCGGGGATCTCACCTCGGGGGTTTTCTTGAGCTCGGAGGTCCTGGAAAGTGATCGGCGACGAGGTCCGAGGCAAAACCACGGCGAAGCTCGTCGGCGCTGTGTTTACACCGCAAGTCACCGAGTTTTCTGCACCTGCAAGGTTCCCCGGAGGCGGTGGATCAAGACCAGCGAGTTAGATCGGAAATTTCGAGCTTAGATCAGCCAGAATTCGCCGGAGAAGTCTCGGTTCTCACCGGAGTAAAAATCGGCGATCGCGGGGGAAAAACAGAACGAGGCCGGGGTTTTTATAGACGGGGGAGGGCGGCGGGGTGGTTTAGATCATGTCCACCTCGCCTACGAACAGAATTCAGCGGGGATATGCCGAAATCCCGATCGGTTTTGATTCGGGTGCGAGGGAGTCCGGCGCTGTCGCGAGGTAGACGAAGATCGGGTGGGTCCCGCTTGTCAGCGTGAGGAAGCAGCGCGCGCGGCTGCGGGCTGGCGCGGGCGCTGGCTGGGCCGGCTGGTGGGTTTCGGCCCACTGGCCGGTTTTTTTTCTGTTTTCTCTTTTTCTTTTCTATTTCTTTTCTGATTTGAGTTTAATTTGAATTCCAGTTTGAATTTGAATTTTTGCAAAACTTGCAACACGTCCAAAAATTTTTAAATTCCCCTCTTAACATGATTTAGGGTCTTAACAATTTTTTTGGTGTGTTACAACTCTACCCCCCTTAAAAGAAATCTCGTCCTCGAGATTGGTGTTTCTAAGAAAACAATTCCGGAAATTGTGCCTTGAGCTCATCTTCCCGCTCCCAGGTGGCTTCCTCTTCTGAGTGATGCTTCCACTGCACCTTGCACATCCGGATTCTTTTATTTCTGGTGAGGCGTTCCATTGTCTCCAAAATCTTGTATGGTTGCTCGGCATAAGACAAATCCTCAGCTACGTCCACTTCATTCATGGGTAACACCTCTTCAGGCGTCCTCAGGCATTTCTTGAGTTGTGACACATGGAATACATCGTGCACATCCGATAGATGAGCCGGTAACTCCAGTTGATACGCCACTTCGCCTTTCCTTTCCAAAACTTGAAAGGGTCCGATGTATCGAGGTGACAACTTCCCTTTCACCTTGAACCGACGAAGTCCTCTGATAGGGGACACCTTGAGATAGACATAGTCCCCCACGTTGAAAACGAGCTCTCTTCTTCGCACATCGGCATAGCTCTTTTGGCGTGTCTGTGCTATCCTCAAGTTATTGCGAATTTCCCTCACCTTCGCCTCGGCTTCTTGTAGTACTTCGGGACCAAACACTTTACTTTCCCCTGTTTGGTTCCAAAATAGGGGAGTTCTGCACTTTCTCCCGTACAAGGCTTCAAACGGTGACATCTTCATACTAGCTTGATAGCTGTTGTTATAGGAAAACTCCGCATACGGTAAGTTTTTGTCCCAACTCCGATTGTTTTTGAGTGCACCTGCCCTTAGCATATTTTCAAGGATCTGATTGGTTCTTTCCGTCTGCCCGTCGGATTGGGGATGATAGGCAGAACTAAAGTTTAGATGGGTTCCCATGGTTTCATGCAACTTCTGCCAGAACCTTGAGGTGAACTGTGTCCCTCGATCCGACACAATCTTCTTTGGCACTCCATGGTAACACACAATCCTTGACATGTACAACTCTGCCAATTTGGATCCGCTGTAGCTTTCCTTCACGGGGATGAAGTGAGCTACCTTGGTTAGCCTATCAACGATGACCCATATCGAATCATATCCTGATTGGGTCCTAGGCAATCCCACGATGAAATCCATGCTGATTTCTTCCCATTTCCATTCAGGCACTTTGAGTGGTTGCAATAATCCCGCGGGTCGTTGATGTTCTGCTTTCACCAACTGACATGTGTCACATAGGGCAACATGTTCCGCGACATCTCGCTTCATGCCATACCACCAATACCTGCTCTTGAGGTCCTGGTACATCTTCGTACTCCCAGGATGAATGGAATAGTCGGAATCATGAGCCTCCTTCAAAATCAATTCACGGATCTCCTTTACTTCTGGCACACAGATTCTTTTCCCGTGCCACACCGTTCCTTGTTCATCCTCTCTAAAACCAGGAGCTTTATTTTCCTTGATGAGTTGTCTGATCTCTTGTATCTTCTCGTCATTCTTTTGACCTTCGCGGATGTCTTGCTCTATTGTGGAGTCCACTTCCATGGCGATGGCTTCACCACTATTCACAAGGCATAGATTGAGCCTTATAACCTCATCCTTCAATTCTGCAGGCATGTCCTTCAAGCTCAACTTCTTGACCTGCACTATCCGACTCAAAGCATCGGCCACGACGTTTGCTTTCCTAGGATGATAATTGATACCTACATCAAAGTCATTGATTAGCTCTAACCATCTCCTTTGTCTGAGGTTGAGATCTGGCTGTGTGAATATGTACTTCAAACTCTTATGATCCGTATATATCTCGGTCCTCTTCCCCATCAAATAGTGCCGCCAAATTTTCAACGCGTGTACCACTGCGGCTAGTTCTAGGTAATGTGTAGGATAGTTCTTCTCGTGCTTCCGAAGCTGCCGGGATGCATATGCCACGACATGCCCTTCTTGAATGAGAACACATCCAGACCCGTTTCCAGAGGCATCGCAGTACACCGTAAAGTTCTTCTGAATATCTGGCATAACTAACACTGGGGCTGTTGTCAATCTTTTCTTTAGCTCCTGAAAACTCGTCTCGCACTGTGGCGTCCATGTGAATGTGATTCCCTTCTCCAACAGTTTGGTGAGGGGTCTTGAGATCTTAGAGAATCCCTCAATAAACTATCGATAGTATCCAGCCAATCCCAAGAAGCTTCGAACTTCCCCGACATTTTCAGGTGTCTTCCACTTCTGTATATCCTCAATTTTGGCGGGATCTACGGAGATTCCTCCCTCCGAGATTATATGTCCTAAGAAGGGAACTCTCTTCAGCCAAAACTCACACTTACTCAACTTGGCATATAGTTGGTGTTCTCTTAGCCTCTGCAACACCAACCTTAGATGTTTCTCATGTTCCTCTTCATCTTTGGAGAAGACGAGAATGTCATCTATGAAAACCACCACAAATTTTTCCAGATATTCCATGAATACCTTGTTCATGAGATACATGAAGTATGCCGGGGCATTAGTTAGCCCGAAAGGCATGACGGTGTATTCATACAGTCCGTACCGAGATACGAAAGCTGTCTTGGGAATATCAGATTGCCTTATCTTGAGTTGGTGGTATCCCGACCTGAGATCAATTTTTGAGAACACACAAGCTCCCCTCAACTGATCAAACAAGTCTTCAATGCGGGGTAATGGGTACTTGTTCTTGATGGTTACCTCATTCAAAGCACGGTAATCCACGCATAACCTTTGGGTTCTGTCCTTCTTGGGCACAAATATCACCGGAGCTCCCCATGGTGAGGAACTAGGACGAATATACCCCTTCTCCGTCAATTCTCTCAAATGATTCTTGAGTTCTTCTAGGTGCTTGGAGTCCATCCGATAAGGTATCTTGTATATTGGGGCTGTTCCAGGCACTAGCTCAATTGCAAATTCCACTTCACGATCGGGAGGCATACCTGGCAATTCTTCCGGAAAAACATCTGGATATTCCCGGATAATCCTGATCTCCTCCACTTTCACCTCAACTTGATTTAATTTAATGTCCCTCCTTGGCTCGTGTATTGTTATGAACTTTACTCTTGTGCCACTAGGGTGAGTTAGTTCCACCATCCTGGTCGAATAATGAATGATTCCCTTATGTTTGGTCAACCAATCCATGCCCAAAATAATATCGATCCCTTGGGAATCTATCACTATGAGGTTAGCAGTAAACACTACCCCATTAATATCTAGATTCACCTTGGGACACACTTGTCTTGTCCTTATTTCTCCACCTGGAGAGTTTACGGCTAGCATATGGTTCATTTGTGTTGTTGCTAGGTCATACTTCTTAACAAACCCTTGAGCAATAAACGAGTGTGTGGCACCAGAATCAAACAGCAGGGTTGCAAGGTGTAAATTGGCAGGAAACTTACCAACTACCACGTCGGGTGCATCTTGTGCTTCCTCCATAGTGACGTGGTTCACCCGTCCTCTCATTACATTCTGCTGTTGTGGCTGCGCGGGCTTCTTCTTTGGGCACTTATGGGCATAGTGCCCCACTTCACCACAGCTAAAACATTGCACCCCAACCTTAGGTGCTTGGCCCTTGTTGTCTTGGGGTTGGTTCGGGGGTCCTTGCGCTGCTGGTCGAGGTGGATATGCAGGGCGAGGCTGCTGTACAAACTGACGTGGTGGCTGTGCTGGTGCTGCCGGAGGCCTGTAGTTCGGGTTGTACCCTCTTGGTGCTGAGTAGGGTACCGCAGCACGGCTCGTCTGCCCCGTAGGTTGCTGCATCATACGGGGGCGAGTGTTGCTTCCCGAAGCTTGATGTGACCAACCGGCCTTCCTCTTATTCTCATTTTCCAAGGCCTTTAGCTTCCTTTCTACCACAAATGCTCTGTCCACTGTCTTTTGGAAGCTTTCATACTCATTTGAGGACATTGCACACTGCATTTCTGCGGTAAGTCCCTCCACGAAACAATCTTGTTTCTGCTCATCAGTCTCTATGTCCCGTGGGGCATAGCGGGATAGTTGAGTAAATTTAGTGAGGTATTCCCTCACCGTCATGTTTCCCTGCTGCAGTCCCAAAAACTCCTTCCTCTTGTTTTTGAGTTCACCTCTTGGGATGTAATGGTTGCGGAAGCTACGCTTGAACTCTTCCCAAGTGATGTTCTCAGGGTCATGATGGGCGGCCACGTAGGCGGTCCACCAATCAGCAGCAGGTCCATGCAATTGATGAGAGGCAAACAGCACCCTCTCATACACTTGGCACTGGATGATCCTCATCTTACTTTCAATGGTCTTCAGCCAATCATCTGCCTCCAGAGGTTCAGCAGCACTTGCAAACTTTGGAGGTTGAGTTCCTAGAAACTCACTCAACCTTGGTTGGCGTGGTGCAGCTTGTGGAGGTGGAACTTGATGCAAGTTGGCCACCACTTGAGTCAAGTTCTGGATGAGCTGATTCTGATTCTCCAGCATTTGGTGGAGAGGGTCAACTTCTTCACGGCGACCACCCCGGTCCTGGCCTCCAGAAAGATGAGGGTTGCATGCCTCATCGTTGTTGTTGGCGGGGTTGGCAGCACGTCCTTTTCCTCTTCCGGCCATCTGGCAGAATCAACCAATGTTAATTTGAAAGCATTTAGTATCATCTTACTACTTTCATTTGTTTGTACTTTGAAGTGTTGAGGCTTTGTTATACTTTTCTGAGGGTTCATTTCTCACACAAAAATGAATGCAATATTATTTCATGTGGGTTCACACACCAAAGCAAAACAATCTAAAGACGAGGCTGTGGACAATTGCTCATGGCTTCCACAACTCACGTCACACACCAAGCATTAACACACCATTAACTAAGGTAACGACTCGACTATTTGACATCTTGCTAACTAAGGGAAAGACTCTACACTACTCGTATCCCTGAGCTGGCTCCTCGGGATCTTCCTCATTATTGCGGCTGCCTTCTGACTCTGCTTTGAGTGGGGAGGCTGCTGGTGGAGAAGTGCGACGACGCCTGATCGCTCGGCGATCCGGGGAGTCAGGAGTCCATGTATCATTCACGGTGACACACAGTTCATTCCCATCTCCTCTTTCTCTCGCCTTTAAGCAGGCTCGCAACAACGCCTCCGTTTCCTTCAGGGTCTCCCGGACATCCTGAAGCTCTTGTTGACACTCCTGCAGTCGAGTGCTGAGCATAGCAGCATCCTCCAAGCACCAGTCCATGTGCTCATGGGAAGTCCCTTGCTGCACTGGTGGGTACTTGTACTCCGTGGTACCACTCTCACGTTGGAGGACATACATGTACTCAGTTTTGTCCAAGTGGCGACGATAGATGTGACTCTGGCAGGTGATGGCCTCCCAGGTGACATCTTTCTCCGCATCGACTTGTGTTGCTCGACAAGCTGGAGAGTGGTGAATCTTAAGCATCTGATTTTCGTGTATAATCCTCATCTCTGAGCTCCATTCCTCCCTCTTCTCACGGATGGTCCGGGTGGAGTTATAGTGGATGATTAGCTTGCCCGTATTGCCGGCGGCTTCGAGCATACGCCGAAGACGGGGCAACAAGCCTCCTACTGCCAATCCGTAGGAAAGGTACGTCACCGGACGGCTCTCCTCTCTTTCGGCAAGGGAAACTACGGGAACTCTCCCTCCTGTGGACTTGCGAGAGGTGCGAATCATGCGAACCATCTAAAAACAAAAAGCATTTAAACTTAGGTTAGATAAACCTTTTAAACAAAAATCCTATTTTGAATGAAAATTGGGGTAAGATGAAGAAAGTGACTCATTAAATAACACTTTCTCACACACACCTTGTAAAAATAGTTTGTAAGAAAGTAGGGCCCTTAAGTCCGTCCATTTCAACCTAGGTCCACGTTCCTACGGGCAACCTTGGCTCTGATACCACTTCTGTCGCACCCGGTTTTTCCGAAGAACAACCGAGTGAATATCACATGTATGCCAGGATCATTTTCTCATACATGTGATGACAAATAGTGAAGCATCATTTATTACAAGCCAGGTGTCGAATATAAATAAGTCTTACATCGCAAATGTCTCAATGGACAATAATAAGTTCATCACAAGTAAATAAACTAGCAGCGGAATATTATTCTTGAGGGCTCCGTCACAGGCGTTGCCCGGGGGTCTCCATGAACCTAGAAACCTTCTTCGGGTCCAAAGTCTTGATCATTATACACCATCTCATTATCTTGACCTGAGCAGCAATATAAACCAACAAATATGCAAGGTTGAGTACCAATGGTACTCAGCAAGTGTGGGAAAATTATATCATGCATGGCTAGAACAAGGAGAGGTTGAACTCATGGTCAAAGCACTACGCAATTAATACCTATCACCTTAGCTTATTAAGCACCTACATTACTACACAAGTGAAATGGTCCCAATCTCCCATACCATCATCATAATCAAATAACCATAACATCATTTCCAATGTTAAGCTCCCCGCTTAACATCCACAACTTCCAAATCCATCACTCCTCTAATCATGAATAAGTCCAAGCCGCTCTTGACCGTGAGCACGGCTGTCATGACAGTTTTGACTCTGCAGAGTTTGTACCACTGTACCCACATGTAGTGATTTCATCCCCCGTTGCCGGGTGGACTAAAAGAACCTCCAATATGCCAGTGCCTACGAACCACATTCACACTTCCCAGGTGTGTAGCCAGGAGATCACTACGAAGCCTTTACAAAGGGATTCCCGACGAGCGTGGGCCCACTGAGGTTTCACCCCTAACAGCATACAAGAGGCTCAAACCCCGCTGCAGTGGCCCCCTCTTGAGCCTTGCGGTTCATATGGTAGTCCAGCTGACACCTACTCCCCGCACCATCCAACACACCCATACTACACCGGGGATACACCTAATTAATTGGCCAAGCTGCCCCATCTCAGCATGTGGTTGGCACTGAAAGCCAGGTTACATGCTCCATGAACCGGTCCTTAGGATCCAGGCAAGTACTAAACGCAAACCCGAGTCTCGTGCACCCAGCACACAACCAAAACATCCCACTTGCCTTGATCCCTACCTCTACATAACTCACAATATCTCATTCAAGAGTATGGTAAAATAAACTGATGATCTCATATCCCAAATATCCCATTCTAAGCATGGCTAAGCATATGCATAATAATAAATGACATGATAAAATAAATCCCAACCCAAGCTACAAGGAAACAAGGTAATGCAATTCTAGGGAAACTTCCTATCATGGGTTTCATATTTAAATTGACAATGCAAATATTTCTAGCTACACATCCTAGCATAGGATCAAAGTGGTCAAGGACACTTGCCTCCTTCTTGCTGCTCTTGAAATGGGTAGTCCTGATCTTGGAAAGGAATAACTTGCTCTGGAGCAGGTTCTACATCATACCATCACACATAGCAAAAGAAAAACAACAATCCATAAGACATAGTTCACACTTCCACTTCATACAAACCACACATTCATATTTATGAAAATCATTCACCATTATGTGTGTTGTGGTTACTCTATGTGTGTTGATTTGTGGCTTGCATGCACTTTTAATCATGTGTATATGATTCCTACTTTTGTGTTCACATTTATGCTTACATACTATATATATGAGTTTCCAATTTAAATAAATTCCTTATATTCAACTACTATACCTTTTTACTACCAAATAAGCATGAAAGGTATTTTCCTTCTCCATATGTGTCTTCATAATTTCTACCAACCCTAAACTGAATCCTTTGGATTTTAGAACTCCATTTATCATTTACTAGCTGCTATATTTTCAGATTTATTTCCTATGCCTAAATGTAAACTTTATTATGAAAATAACAAAACACATCATCTAAACAGAATAGGTTCTGATCTAAAATATTTACTACTATATATTTTTGACCTTTTCCTCTGATGTAGACTATTTTACAATTATTTTCCCTATTTTCCAGAACTATTCTTTACTTAAAAATATGTCCCTAAATGTGAATAATAAATTAAACAGATTCATTTCAGCCCAAATATATTTTTATCTCACTCCAAAGTTTTCTAAATACTGAAAAAGTTTTTAATTTAATTTTGTCAATATGTTTGTCCCACTTTTTAATTTTTAAACACTAGCCACATATTCAATTTCCTAAGTTAATTACTAAACAGGGCTAAAAAGGTAAACCCACCCCATTCCAGTGTCTATAATATTATTTTCAGAATTTCCAGGGGTCTAGCTACACTTATCAGAGGTGTTTTTCTAATTTTTATTAAGTCCAGGGGCTAAAACTGATTTTTAAATGAATTTACATGATTTTCTGGAGTTCCAGGGGCTAGATCAGAAGTTTCCGGGGCTAGCTCTTATTTCCCGAGAACCCCAGGGGGTAGCACGTAAGATTTCCAGTCTTTATAACGCGGGGCTGACGTGGACCGTCCGATTTTAAACCGACGGCTGAGATTATAACGTTGAACCGGTACGCGGGGGTTTAAACCCTACCGTGCGATTTAAAATAAACGGCGCACAAGCGGCCACGTCGCTCTGATCGAGCGCGGGCGGCGCTGCCGGCGGCGCACGGCGGCGGAAAGCGGCGATCTCGCCGGAGACTTTCGGGTTTTCGAGAATTCTTCATAGAACTGTGATTTTATGGTATAGATCGGTGGAGGGGAGGTCGGGGATCTCACCTCGGGGGTTTTCTTGAGCTCGGAGGTCCTGGAAAGTGATCGGCGACGAGGTCTGAGGCAAAACCACGGCGAAGCTCGTCGGCGCTGTGTTTACACCGCAAGTCACCGAGTTTTCTGCACCTGCAAGGTTCCCCGGAGGCGGTGGATCAAGACCAGCGAGTTAGATCGGAAATTCCGAGCTTAGATCGGCCAGAATTCGCCGGAGAAGTCTCGGTTCTCACCGGAGTAAAAATCGGCGATCGCGGGGGAAAAACAGAACGAGGCCGGGGTTTTTATAGACGGGGGAGGGCGGCGGGGTGGTTTAGATCATGTCCGCATCGCCTACGAACAGAATTCAGCGGGGATACGCCGAAATCCCGATCGGTTTTGATTCGGGTGCGATGGAGTCCGGCGCTGTCGCGAGGTAGACGAAGATCGGGTGGGTCCCGCCTGTCAGCGTGAGGAAGCAGCGCGCGCGGCTGCGGGCTGGCGCGGGCGCTGGCTGGGCCGGCTGGTGGGTTTCGGCCCACTGGCCGGTTTTTTTCTGTTTTCTCTTTTTCTTTTCTATTTCTTTTCTGATTTGAGTTTAATTTGAATTCCAGTTTGAATTTGAATTTTTGCAAAACATGCAACACGTCAAAAATTTTAAATTCCCCTCTTAACATGATTTAGGGTCATAACAATATTTTTGGGGTGTTACAGAACTTCAAGTCATCTTCTTCGATTGTGATTGGTTTGACAACAAACATGGAGCACGACAAAACAAATTTGGCATGGTGGAAGTCAAACAGAATGAACGACTACGAGGCTACGATACATTTGTCCTTGCACACCATGTGGAGCAAGTGTATTATTTGAGGGGGCCCGACACCTGTTCACGGGGCCGTGCCACTCGTCAGGGAATCACATTGGGTGGTGCCGTGTTATGCGGCACCCAACAGTACACATATATGTAAACTGTATCACATAAATCAAAAGCAGAAGCCTACAAATGTTCTTTGTAAATAATTTATATCAAATAGATGCAGCGGAAGACTACAATCCACTCACGTCGAATAACTAATGAGCACTCAATAATAGGTCCAGCTCGCGGACTCCTCTCGTTAGCAACACGAATACATTGCAGCGGCTGGGTTCTCCATGTGTTACATGACTTGGAAGTCTCCGAGTCTTATCGGACAACCTTCTTTATAAGCATCAATGTTAACCTGCAAAACCATTCATATAGCAAGAGTGAGCACAAAGGCTCAGCAAGACTTAACTTTCTCTCTTAAAGCATGCAACTCTACAGGAAAGTAACTTAAGATATAAACATGTAAGTTACATAAAGACTAACCTACAAGTTCATCCTTAATTTTCAGAATTTAGCCATCATAGTAATAACCTTGCGCCGAGCAACATGGGAACTCCACAACAAACAAGAAACGCTTCATTCCAATGTTACTTGTCCCAAGGTGGAAAATAACTTTAATTTGCTCTATCTCTACTTCATCCATGCTTTTCATGCAATTCGAATTATCATAACAGCAATTAAAACTTGCAAACTGTTATCACACAACTTGCTTACTACGTCACAGAACAGTGAGCAAGTGGTAATCATATCCGCGAGGGACGGTGATTCGAATCAAACACTGCCCGGATAACTCGACACATACGCCCACCTCTGAAGACCCAAATCTGGTGTCCTTCATTACATCGTATGTGGCAACCTTTCGCAGGACACCCGACTGTAGAACTGGTCACGCTGTCTCGGGCTCATAGGTCTAACGAGATGATGTGGTATGCCCATATGTCACACCCGGTTTCTCCGAAGAACAACCGAGTGAATATCACATGTATGCCAGGATCATTTTCTCATACATGTGATGAAAAATAGTGAAGTATCATTTATTACAAGCCAGGTGTCGAATATAAATAAGTCTTACATAGCATATGTCTCGATGGACGATAATAAGTTCATAACATTTAAATAAAATAGCAGCGGAATATTATTCTTGTGGGCTCCGTCACAGGCGTTGCCCGGGGGACTCCATGAACCCAGAATCCTTCCTCGGGTCCGAGGTCTTGATCATTAAACACCACATCACTTTCTTGACCTGAGCAGCAATATAAACCAACAAATATGCAAGGTTGAGTACCGAAGGTACTCAGCAAGTGTGGGAAAGTTATGTCATGCATGGCTAGAACAAGGAGAGGTTGAACACATGGTTAAAGCACTACGCAATTAATACCTATCACCCTAGCTTATTAAGCACCTACATTACTACACAGGTGAAAATGGTCCCAATGTCCCAACCCATCATCATAATCAAATGACCATAACCTCAAATTCCAATGTTAAGCTCCCCGCTTAACATCCTCAACTTCCAAATCCATAAATCCTCTAATCATGAATAAGTCCAAGCCGCTCTTGACCGTTAGCACGGCTGTCACGACAGTTCTGACTCTGCAGAGTTTGCACCACTGTACCCACATGTAGTGATTTCATCCCCCGTTGTCGGGTGGACTAAAAGAACCTCCATTATGCCAGTGGCCACGAACCACATTCACACTTCCCAGGTGTGTAGCCAGGAGATCACTACGAAGCCTTTACAAAGGGATTCTCGATGAGCGTGGGCCCACTGAGGTTTCACCCCTAACAGCATACAAGAGGCTCCAACCCCGCTGCAGTGGCCCCCTCTTGAGCCTTGCGGTTCATATGGTAGTCCAGCTGACACCTATTTCCCGCACCATCCAACACACCCATACTACGCCGGGGATACACCTAATTAATTGGCCAAGCTGCCCCATCTCAGCATGTGGTTGGCACGGTAAAGCCAGGTTACATGCTCCATGACCGGTCCTTAGAATCCAGTCAAGTACTAAACACAAACCCGAGTCTCGTGCACCCAGCACCAACCAAAACATCTAACTTGTCTTGATCCCTACCTCTACATAACTCATAACATCTCATTCAAGAGTATGGTAAATAAACTGATGATCTCATATCCCAATTATCCCATTCTAAGCATGGCTAAGTACAAGTAATATGAGTGAATGGCATAATAAAACAAATCCCAACCCAAGCTACAAGGAAACAAGATAATGCAATTCTAGGGAAACATCCTAGCATGGGTTTCATATTTCAATTGACAATGCAAATAATTCTATCTACACATCCTAGCATAGGATCAAAGTGGTCAAGGACACTTGCCTTCTTCCTGCTGCTCTAGGAATGGAAAATCTTGTTCTTGGAAAGGAAGAGCTTGCTCTGGGGCAGGTTCTACTCATACCATCACACATAGCAAAAGAAAAACAACAATCCATAAGACATAGTTCACACCTTCACCTCATACAAACCACACATTCCCATTTATGAAAGCCATTCCCATTTCTATGTGTTGTGGTTACTCTATTTGTGTTGATTTTTTGGCTTACATGCACTTTTAAACATGTGAATATGATTTCTATTTTTGTATTCATATTTATGTTGCATACTATATATGAGTTTCCAATTTAAATAAATTCCTTATATTCAATTGATACACCTTTTAGCTACCAAGTGTGCATGGAGGGTATTTTCTTACCCCAAATGTATCTTCAGACCTTCTACCAACCCTAAACTGAATTCTTTGGATTTTGGAAACTTCATTTATCATTTTCTAGTTATTCATACCTAGCTTGTTATATTTTCAGATTTATTTCCTATGCCTAAATGTGAACTTTATTATGAAAATAGTAAGACACCTTGACACGACCCCACGGTCTTGTCAAGCCAGGATCACATTGAGGGTTGATGCGTTGCACAGCACCGGATAACACACGTCAAAGGTACAAAGCGGAAGCGAAATTTTATTACATAAAAAAGTTTATGAACATGTTTACATCAAAATAAGTCCAGTCTACACTCACGGCCGTAGACTACGCATCAAGTCCACGTTCAGCCCTTGAACGTGTCCTTGCTAGCACACACGCACACTAACCCTGCGGCGTGCACGACTCCCACTCGACGGGGTTCCCTTCCTGGGGTTCCGTCTCCTCTTCGGGAGTCCCTTCCTCATAGAACCCTGCAAAAGCTTCAAACACAAGCAGTGAGCACGAAGGCTCAGCAAGTCTGACCCGTCTCACCTAAACCTGAAACTTCTATCTGAGGGGTAATGGGTTACATGAGGTAAAAATCATTTGCAAGGACTCGCCTAATTAGTAGAACCTTACTTTCAAGTTTTAGCAGCAGGTTGTGGAGAACCTTACGCTAAGGCACATGAGAGAGCCACAATCAAACAAGAAACGCATTTCTCTCATGTACTTCGCCCAAAGTTGAAAAGAACTTTAGTTAGCTCTAAACTACAACAATTCATTAGCAATCAAGTCCATCTTTCAATCAACAACATTTTAGCATGTAACTAGCCTGTTCTTTCTACGTCACGGTACAGTGAACAAGTGGTACTCACTGACCGCGAGGGACGGCGATTATAATCGATTTACACCTGCAGGGTTACCCGAACAACCCGTCACGTACGCCCGTACTCGATGTTGCCTACAACAACCATCACGGACGCCGTACGCAACCACCTTTCGCCCGTCAGCCAAATATTGAACCGGTCCCATCGTCCCAAGCAAGAGGTCTCTGCATGCGCATCTCCGTGCCGCCAGCCGATTTACACCTCAAGCTCTCAACCTACCCTCTGAACGACGGGCAATGCCTCAATACCCAGCTACCTGAGTTACATCAGTTTCCCGGTTCCCATATAGCCGGCAGGTTTTCGGTACTGTTCTAGCTTGTTCAACAGGCCCGCACACGGCTCGGTCCTCAATCGACACAAGCGGAGCTATAGCACACAGGCCCCAAAGTCCTGCTGCCCTTAATCTCCGCTCGGTCTCATCTTTCTTGCCATATGAATCATGTGCTATCTCTACCCGAGTCGAGTGCCTCTAGCCTATGCTCGCGAGTAGTTCCAACTACTCGACTTGTACCGAATCCTACACTATCTTAGCATTGCAGTAGCTTACGGGGTTTTGCAATCCTAAACCCAACCCATGGTTTTCTTGGCTATGCAGTTGGGTTTCCAAACAAGACTCTAATGCAAAGAATAAAGTAATCAAGTATGTGCTCAAAACAATAAAAACTTGTAAAAGGTTAATGCAAACCGGAGCTTGCCTTGCTGCTCTTGGTCGTAGGCTAGCTGCTCCTCCGGAGTAACGAAGACTAGGACTTCGGGTTCCGACATGATAGAAGAAACATATGTATAAATTTAAATGCTTTTGTATTGAGTTTGAAGTTGTGAAGTCTATAACTCTCACTAGACAGACCCAATGACTGTGAAACTTTTACTGTGTCTTGTTACAACCTAGGCACAGACTTGGTCAAGTTTTAGTTGCAGTAAAGCTCATTTGAGCCCTCCACAAATAATCATGTACTTGACCTTTATTGAAAGCTTTTAGGATATTCTAAGGGTTTTCATGAAACAAACTATGACTTTCTGAAAACTAGATTTTCAGAGGGTTCTAATGGAGTTGGTCTCACTTAAATTGAAGGTTCCTAACTAAATATATGAGCTAAACTAATTCAGAGAAAATTCTGAAAATGTTTCTGAACATTTTCTATTTTCTCTAGAACAGTTTTACTAATCACACCATTAGGTGGATCAAATGAGCTCAAATAGATCTGAATTTTTTATGGTAGTTCAGGGATATTTTGGTGAACATGCCAGCAAAATTTTAGGATTTTCCTCCAAAGGATTCTCCAGTTAAAATTCCAACCAGTTTAAATTTTGAGGAATTAATTCTGGAGAAATAAGGAATTTCATGAAGTGAAACTTGATTTGATGGAAAGTACTCAGAGAGCTGAATCCCGCAAAATTTGGTTCACTCGATTTGGAGCTTTCTAGCCAAAGTTATGAGGATTTGAAATTTGAAGGAAATCTGAAAATCGGGAAAAAGTTTAAACTCGCGCGTGGGCCCCGGGGACACGCGTCGCACGCCGAGGCGACAGCACACTGCGGCCCACAAGGATTTTGCGCGCCAGCACACCCGATCCCGGCCGCAGCCCCGATCCCGATTCAAAATATCGCCCGCTGACAGCTGGGGTCCACCCCTTTCTTCAACCTCGCGACGCCCGCGCTCCGCCGCTGAGGGACCTCGCCGGAGAGCTCGCCGCCGGCTTCTGTACAGCTCCAAACTTCACGATTTTGGCCGCCCCTGCCTACTTTCACTCGGGGAACAGGATTCTAGGGTCAGCTGCTCATGACAATGGCCGGTGCACGGTCGGCGACGAGCCGCCACCTCAGAAAGACTTCGGCCATGTCGGCTGACTTCCCTAGCACCTCAACTACTCCAGGAACCGGTCGGGAAGCATCAGTGGACCTCAGGGAAGGTCGACATGAGCTCGAGGCAGCTCGGGGAAGGCCCGAAGTAGGTCCTCACCGTGCGCCCGATGCCTCCCGTTTGTTCCGCCGTTGGTAAACCTCGAATTATGCCGGGTACAGAGGTTCACCGGCCAAGGGTTGTGAAAGCAACTTGTGCGTTACCGTGTCTAGTTTGTGTGAGAGCGGATTGAGGCCCTCTAATCCTTTCTAGAGCACGAATTCAACGGAATCGCACCCGAGGGTCGTTCTGCACACAGAAAGGGGAAAACTGGAAATTCGCCGCCGGTGAGCAAACACTCAGGCTGTGGCTAGGGGTGATCAGCACCGGTCACCAGAGCGTCCAAGGGTGCCTTGGTTCGGGCGTGACAACACCCTGGATGGGCTGTCCACGGGAGCCCGAGGTGCGGCGGTTCTAAGTCACCGAATTGATCTTTCGGCACAGCCGATATCAATCGGTTTCAACTGAAATCTAGCAGCGGGGAAGACGGAGGAAGGTCTCTAGTACCTTGCCGTGGCTCTGGAGGGGACGGAGGAAGCTGTGATCGGCGCTCTCCGATTGATTCCGAGCTGCGGAAAGTTTTTGCCGGCGCTGAGTTCTTGCGGGGAAGAAACGGGCGATGCCTCGGCCGAGGAGGGGGAAAGGTGCCTTAAGAAGGCTCTGCACCGCCTCACATCCGCGCGTGACCAAGCAGCTGCTGGCGCGGTGGCTTCCCTCGGTGGCGATCGCAGCGGCGGCGCGGTTAACCGAGTGAGAAAGTCTAAGTCAGTTTGATTTGAAGTAGAGGCTGACATGTGGGTCCCACTTCCCATTTTAACCTCTGAAATTTACTCCTAATCACTGTTGTAAACAGTGAGCCCTATAATACCCCTGGTAATTCAAGTTATCCACCCATGAGCCATTTGAATTGATCAAAGTTCAAATTGGGTTTGGTTTGAATGAATTTCAGCACAAGTTCAGTTTTGAATTCAAATAAAGTTTGAATTTGTCCCACTTAGCTCATGTCAAGATCAACCCCAAATGGAGTGAAAATTGGTGTGTGGGCTCACAAAAATGTGCTGAGTAAGAATATGCCTCCCACTTTTGAATTCATGGGATAAAAACAGTTTGAATTTGAATATGGTTTCAAACTGCCCTCTTCCTAGCTATACCCAAAATTACCTCAAAAAGGTTTTGAATTTGGGTGAAACTTGGCATGGACATCCTTAGCAATGTGTAGGAGTTTTCATATGTCCAGCCTTTCTATATCACATGTGGAAAATACCACTTTTGCAATGTGTGAGTTGGTTCTCTAATCAGCATGTTGATGGTGGTTACTTGCTCTTCATTTGTGTTCATCATCTTTCCTCAAATGAGGTGTGTGGTGTGGGGATGAACACTTCAATCATGTGTCAAAAACTGAGGTCCTTACACACCTCATCTAAACAGAATAGGTTTTGGGTCTAAAATATTAAATAATATATTTTTGAACTTCTCCTCTGATGTGAACTATTTTACATTTATTTTACTAATTTTCAGAATTAATCTCTACTGAAAAATGTGTCCCTATAACTAATAAATGTGAATAATCAATTAGACAGATTCATTTCAGCCAAAAATCTATTTTTATCTCACTCCAAAGTTTTCCAAGTACTAGGAAAGTTTTTAATTTGAATTTACAATGTGTTTGTCCCATCTTTTAAATTTTAAATACTAAACACATATTCAAATTCCTAAATTTAATATCACATAGGGTTAAAAAGGTAAACTCACCCTACTACAGGGTATATTATATTATTTTAAGAATTTCCAGGGGTCTAACTACACATAACAGAGGGGTTTTCCTAATTTTTATTAAGTCCAGGGGCTAAAACTGATTTTTAAATGAATTTACATGATTTCCTGAAGTTCCAGGGGCTAGATCAGAAGTTTCCGGGGCTAGCTCGTATTTTCTGAGAACCCCAGGGGGTAGCGCATAAGAATTCTGGCCTTTATAACGCGGGGCTGACGTGGACCGTCCGATTTAAAACAGACGGCTGAGATTATAACGTCGAACCGGTACGCGGGGGTTTAAATTCTACCGTGCGATTTGAAATAGACGGCGCACAAGCGGCCACGTCGCTCTGATCGAGCGCGGGCGGCGCTGCCCGCGGCGCACGGCGGCGATCTCGCCGGAGAGTTTCGGATCTTCGTCAATTCTTCCTAGAACTGTGATTTTATGGCATAGATCGGTAGAGGGGAGGTCGGGGATCTTACCTCGGGGGTTTTCTTGAGCTCGGAGGTCCTGGAAAGCGGTCGGCGACGAGGTCCGAGGTGAATTCACGGCGAGGCTCATCGGCGCTGTGTTTGAAGCGCAAACCACCGAGTTTTCTACACCTGCGCGGTTCCCCGGAGGCGGTGGATCAAGATCAGCACGTTAGATGAGAAATCTCGAGCGAAGATCGAGCGAAATTGGCCGGAGAAACTCGGGTTCTCACCGGGAAGAAAAACAGCCAATCGCGGGTGAAAATCGGGAAGATGCCGGTGTTTATATAGCCGGGGGAGGGCGGCGTTCGGTTGTGATCGAGTTTGCGTCGTCCAGGAACGAAATTCGGCTGGGATACGCGAGGATCCGGGGCGGTTTCGATTCGGAGGTGAGAAGAGTCCGGCCGGCCGAGCGCGGGCGCGAGGAGGAAGAAGGGTTGGCGGGCCCCGCGTGTCAGTGGGAAAGAGGGGAGGGCGCGCGGCTGCGGGCTGGCGCGGGAATAAATGGGTCGGCTGGTTGGTTTCGGCCCACTGGCCGGGGGGTTTATTTTTTTCCTTTTCTTTTTCTTTTTCATTTCTGTTTTGAGTTTAATTTGAATTCCAGTTTGAATTTGAATTTTTGCAACACATGCAATACGCCCAAAAAATTTTAAATTCCCCTCTTAACAGGATTTTGGAGTGTTACACCATACAATCTAGTTAACCTGGTACATCGGTTTCCTGGGTCCCATATAGCAGTAAGCATCTGGTACACAACTCAATATTTTCTCTGCGGGGCTGCACACTCCTCATTCCTTAACCGACACAGGCAGAGCTACTCGACCAAGACCTCGTCTTGTCGCTGCCTAACCCTCCTGCCCGGTCTCATCTTGGGAAACATAAACTTTAGTTTGCCTCTATAAACCATACCCGTGTGATCCCAAACTATAGATCGCGAGTAGATTCCAACTACTCGACTTGTACCGGATGTCATAGCCTGTTTAGCACGGCATTATTCTACAACAGGGATACGTCTTCTACCCTTGACTCGAGGGTTTCTTTGTTCATTCATTTGGAGAATAAAACATTCATGACCTAATGCACATACAAACTTTAACCCATAGTAGTGAAAAAAGTAAAAACTTTATAAAACAACTTAAATGCAAACCGGAGCTTGCCTTTGTTTTTGCAGGTGACTAAGTATATATTCAGTTAGTGAAGACCACTTGAGGCTTGATCACTCGCTTTCCTCCCTCTTTGATCTCGAGTTCAATTTCTTCAGAATCTTCACATAGATGCTACACGTTATGAATTTGCATATGTGTTCAATTGTAAAGCTTTTGCTATCAAGTCAAATGACATGTTTAAAATCAGAACTCTGTTTAAGAATTTAAAATGACACTGGTGCTAAGCTTTGGGTTTGGGTTAAGTAATGTGATCAAGTGCTAAGTGCTTTTCATCCTTTGTTTTTGGATGACCTAAAGATGTTGATCAGAACAG
Source organism: Neostapfia colusana (assembly GCA_030760725.1). NCBI lineage: Eukaryota > Viridiplantae > Streptophyta > Magnoliopsida > Poales > Poaceae > Neostapfia > Neostapfia colusana. Next base: position 29,909,485 of record JASWHV010000011.1, read on the forward strand.
TGGCGATCCGGAGCTCCTATGGAGCTGAAAACTTTCATGTGAGTTACTTGTCACAAGAAAGTCATCTGGACCAAAATTTAGCACTATTCACTGAGTCGTTTATTCAAAAATATTCTTTAAGCAATTAAGCAAAAGGGAATTAATTCTGAGGTAACTCACATGTTCATGCAAAACTGATTGAACTACAATTTCAATTATAGTTCATAAATCCTGCATGAATATTTCTAGGATTTTTGGAACTAAGAATTGCCCAGAACTGAATTTCCAAGTTTTGGAAATTCACTGAAAATTGTTTCTGTATTCATTTGAACACAGCAAAATGAACTCCGAAATCTCCTAATCAAATAAACTCCAAATGAGCTGAAATTTTTACAGGATATCAATACCATCCGAATTATTATTCTAACAAAATTTGAGGATTTTTGGATGAACCAAACTCCCTCTAAAATTTGAGAATTTTCCAGAATTAAATAATGACTTTCATACAAATTGGTTTGCATATTTGGATAGAATTTTTCCACCTGAATCCAACCCAATTTGAATCACTAAATTTGGAGCTTCCTAGCAAAAGTTATGCTCTTCTAAAGTTTGAATCAAATCTGGCATTTGAATTAAACCGGAAAAAGTTTAAAAGTCTGACAATGGGTCCCAAGGGTGACGTGTCAATCTCTCAGCGCAGACACACCGTGGTACAGACCGATTTTAGCTGTAGCCACACGCGATTGGGTAGCCACAGCGGATCCCAGTTTAATTCGAACTGTCACTGACCGGTGGGCCAGACCAGCCTTCTTCTTCCTCCATTGGTTTCCCACGCCTGTGCCCTCCCCCCTCGCCGGCAGCGGTGGTACCTCGCCGGACTCGGCTTCCCCACCATCTCCCAGCCGGAGACTCGCCACCGGGGGGTTTTCGGGGATGGGAAAGCCATCTGTGGAGTCGGCACAAGCTATCGGGGCCCGGAATTAGGTCGGCGCCGTGCGGCGGCACCTGGTTCTTCGGCTCTACAGAAGAAGTGGCACCTAAGGAAGATCGACTTGGGCACAAACTAGCTTGGGAACGGCGGCTAATAGGGTTTCACCGTGCACCCGTTCGTCCCCACCATGGCCACCGATCGAAAAGCTTGAAATTAACTGCAACTACTTGGTTCTAAGCTAGGTTTGCGAAGGAAATTGGGTCGCCAACAGGTCTAGCTCATTTGTGCACGATTAAGTGAACTAAGGACGAGAATTGAGGGTGAACTTTCGACTTCCATACCGAAAGGTCCATGGAGGTGCACCGGGAGAAAACTCCGAATTCGTCCACTGGAGATCACCGTTTGAGCTGAGCTTCGGGGAGAAGCACCACGGTGGTCCAACACACCTGTGAGGTTCTTTGCTGGAGCGTTAAACCCACTGTGGTGAGCTATCCACGTGAGCTTGCTCGTCAGATATTCTCGGGTTTCCGCAACACCAACTGTTCTAGGGTGGGGAACTGTGACGCCTGGTCCCGTGAAAACGGAACCCAGCTAATGCATATGTGTGCCAAGGATGTTCATCACACGTACACATGTAATCCACAAACTGAATTCAGAATATAACCACGAATAATACGGTTTAAGTACTTTATTACATCAATCTCTAACTTATTCTTGCAGCGGAAGTCTCTAAACGATACGGAAGCAAACTAAACACGGCAGAGGCTGCATCTTCAACTCCAACTCCACAGGCAAGTTGACGGTAGTTCGCACGCCTAGTACTCCACATGGTCTTCAAAGTACTCCTCTCCTGTTGCTGATGTTTGTATGATTATGCAAGGATGAGTACATGTCGTACTCAGCAAGTGCGGGAAAAGTATGACATGTAGCTTACAACAAGGTAGGAATAAAAAAGGCTCATTGCAGAAAGCAAAGTTTGTTTCACAAACATGATAAAAACAGCAACTATCTTTAAGTGAATTTAATCCCAACATATATCCAAGTAAACAGCAATATACCTCCGTCATAATTCACCACTTATCATGTCTCAACCAGCTGTTAACCTTTCTCAACTTCATCTCATGCTCATAATAATCATATCATATTCATATCCATCTCATATTCATCTCATGTTCATTTGATCCGAAACCAAACTCATTGTCATGACTCAACAGTCCCGAAACCAATCCTAAAGACCATACCATAATCATACCAATAACCATACCAATAACCATCCCGATAACCATCCCATCTAATCATGTGAGCTGGCCAGGCGCTTGTGACCGTAAGCACGGCTATCATGATAGTTTTACACTCTGCAGAGGTGGCACCACTTTACCCACAAGTTTGTGATTTCGTCACCCGTCGGCGACTGCAGAACCTCCATTATACCAGTACACAACCGTCGGTGTATGGTCAAGAGATCACAAAATAGCCTTTACAAAGTGGCTACAAGATGTATGAACTCACTAAGGTTTCACCAGTAGGCTCGAATCACCATTCTCCCACCTACGGGCCCCCTGTTGTGCCATGCAGTTCCCAGTGCAGTCCTCTATCGACTCCCATTCTCCGCGCCTTCCACGGTCCATAACAATCTAGCAACTTACGTAATTAGTCAGCTAATCCGCACCCATATTTAGCCTTGTGGTGGCACTGTTTTCCTGGCATGTGCTGGCATGAACCGGTCCTTAGATCTATGGCAAGTAAACCAACATATCATTCTACCACATCCATGAACCAAGCTTGCCTAGATCTCCCCCGATTCACGTTCATTATCAACATCAAGTTCTTATTATTATTGTTCATATGAGTGCATTAGCTAGACACATTTTATCTCGCTTCCCATATCCTGTGGACTCAGCGAAGCAAAAAGCAAAAACGACCATACCCGACTCATCAACTTTCCCGGTTACAAGGGTGGTTAATAAAACTAGTAAACTCATATAAAAAGGGTTTTCCCATCACGTTGACTGAAGCACACACACGTTTTCACAAACGAAACAGTTCTAAAAACATGGGATCAATATGGTCAAGGGGCACTTACCTTGTTCCTGTGGCTTCTGTTGCTCATGTGTCTCGAATTCTTGGTGTTGTAGTCCTTCGTAGATAGCTCCCTGAGCTTGTCCCTCTACTCACGACAACGCATATACAAAATTCACAGCAATCAATCATCATGCACAACTTTACTTTAAGATGCAATGGTGCAGGTGCATGCTAATCCTATGGTGCTGTTTCATTAATTTAGTTTGTACGTGTTCTTGCATGTTTTGATGGCTTTGCATGGGGTTTTACGATGAACATGGGTGTAAGGATTAAGTGTGGATGTGGTGATGATCTTGACTCAAGATCTAGATCAATTCCACAGTCAAAACCGATCAACACGTGTTCTGTCCACACGAAAAAGCTTCTGTTCGAAGGAACAGATGCGTAGAAACCGTGATGATGTCGTAAGGTGGTAACGTAGACCTACCTCGGCCTTCCTCCTAGAAATGGCAGCAGGACAGATCGTCAGCTCTCTTCCGGCGATGGCGAGAGTGACATGGCTCGTCGGCAGTCTCACCGGTGGCTGAACTCCGGCGAAGAGGGTTAACACGGCGAGTTGGGAGATAGGACCTCCAAGTCGCCAACTCTGGAGGGAAGAATAGATGCGTGGTTGCGGCCAGAGGTTTTGGGTTCTATTTATAAGGGGTGAAAGTAGAGTCCTACTCCGATTGCATTTCAAATAAGAGTCCTATTCAACTTGTTTTTGGGTCTTAACAACTTATCTTCATTTGATTTGGTGCGGTAGCGACGTGGAATTTGTGTCGGTTTCCTCAGTACCGGGTATTCGCGTACCGGGGAAAAACCGCTTAGGAATCTCGTCCTTCCGCAGGGATAAGCTCCAGAGGCTCCACGTGTCCAACGGGGGCCTGGCCTCCCTTTTCCGCAAAGACAAGCTCCGGGTACGCCACGTATCTGGTGGGCAGGACCTCCCTCTTCCTCACAGGTGAGCTCCGCATGCGCCACGTGTCTGGCGGGTCGGGCCTCCCCTCTCTACAGAGGCGAGCTCTGGGGGCACCACGTGTCAGTTCCGGACCTCCCCTCTCCTCATAGGTGAGCTCCGAGAGTTCCACATGTCAGTTCCGGACCTCCCCTCTCCTCAGAGGCGAGCTCCGAGAGTGCCACGTGTTCAGCAGCGCTGAACTTCCTTTCTCCTCAGAGACGAGCTCTGAGGTCGACACGTGTCCAACAGCGTCGGACCTCCCTTCTCCTTGGGGGTGAGCTCCGAGGATGACACATGTCCAGCAGGACCGGACCTCTCGGAGGTGAGCTCCGAGGGTGACACGTGTCCATCGGGACCGGACCTCACTCCCTCCACGGGGGTGTGCTCCGAGAGCGACATGTGTCCCGCAGGGTTGAGCCTTGCTTCTCCGCGGAGACTAGCTCCGAAGGCGACACGTGTCCCGCGGGGCTGGACCTCGCTTTTCTGCAGCGACAAGCCCCGGAGGCAACACATGTCCAGCGTGCCGGTACCGGTGAGCTCCTAGCCTGCCACGTGGCCAACGGTACCGGACCTCACCCCCCTCCACAGGGATGAGCTCTGAAAACGCCACGTGGCCTGCAGGCCGCGGGAAGTGTTGATGGCGCTCCTCGGCGAACTGGAATTGGCTTTTTTTCAGCTATCATACTCCCATACCCTACCATTTTGATGATTCTTCCTCCTGTTCTAATTCTTTTAAAATATCTCTCTATACGAATTATGTATGCATGCATGGATACGAAATTGAGGGTGTTACAAACCTACCCCCCTTAAACTGAATCTCGCCCTTGAGATTCGATAGAGTAGTGAACAGATGAGAGAATTCTGCCTTTAGGTCTTCCTCACGTTCCTATGTAGCTTCGGCTTCCGTATGATGGCTCCATTGTGCCTTGCACCAACGGATCACTTTGTTCCGCGTGACCCTTTCCTTCACATCCAAAATTTGGACAGGGTGCTCTACATAGGTCAGATCCTCTTGAAGCTCAAGCTCATCCATCAGTACTTGTTCTTTTGGTACTCTCAAGCACTTCTTGAGCTGGGATACGTGAAACACGTCATGCACGTCAGAGAGGTGCGTTGGGAGCTCTAGTTGATAGGCTACCTCTCCTCGCTTTCCCAAAATTTTAAATGGCCCGATGTAGCGAGGTGCTAACTTGCCTTTGACGTTGAAATGACATTGGCCTTGGATAGGCGATACCTTAAGGTACACGAAGTCTGCTACTTCGAAAGTCAACTTTCTTCGTCTATTGTCCGCATAACCTTTTTGTCGTGACTGAGCAGCCTTCAAGTTCTCCCGTATCATTTGGACTTGCTTCTCAGCTTCTTGCAGCACTCCGGGTCCAAACACTTGGTTATCTCAGGTCTCATTCCAGAACAGCGGTGTTCTACACCGTCTACTGTACAATGCTTCGAAAGGTGACATCTTCAAGCTGCGTTGATAGCTGTTATTGTATAAGAACTCAGCATACACAAGCTCCTATCCCAACTACGCCCATGTTTCAAGGCGCAGGCTCTCGACATGTCCTCAAAAATTTGATTTGTCCTCTCAGTTTGCCCGTCGGTTTGCGGGTGATAAGCGGAGCTAAAATCCAGTCGTGTACCCATAGCCTTATGCAGCTTCTTCAAAAACCTAGAGGTAAATTCGGTACCCCGATCTGAAACTATCCTCTTCGGAACTCCATGATGGCACAAGATTTGCTCCATGTACCACTCGGCTAGTTCTGCGACGCGGTACGTGGTTCTAACAGGAAGAAAATGGGCTGTTTTCGTCAATCAGTCAACGATAACACAGATGGAGTCGTAACCTGACCGAGTTCGTGGTAATCTGACAATGAAATCCATGCTGATGTCTTCCCACTTCCACTCAGGTTCTTTCAATGGTTGCAACAGTCCAGCGGGTCTTTGATGTTCGGTCTTCACCCGTTGGCACGTGTCGCATAAGGCAACATATTCAGCTATGTCCCTTTTCATACCATCCCACCAATAACAAGTTTTCAAGTCCTTGTACATCTTTGTACTGCCGGGATGTATGGAATAAGTTGAGTCATGTGCCTCCTTTAATATCGTGTTGCGGATGTGCTTCACGTTAGGCACACAAATCCTTTTCCCTAACCAAAGTGTATCCTTTTCGTCTTCCTTGAAGTCCTTTTATATGCCTTGTCGGATCCTTTCCTTGATCTCCTTGACTTCCTCTTCCGTTGCTTGGCCATCTCGTATCTTTTGTTCCAGCGAAGAGCTGAGTTCCATCACATCCATCTCATTCAAGAACCCGAGATGTAACCGTTCGAACTCCTTGCGCAGCTCGGAAGGTAGCTCCCAAACCGTGAGTTGGTGACATGCTCCTTTTCGGCTCAATGCATCAGCTACTACATTGGCCTTTCCAGGGTGATAGTTGATTCCAACATCATAATCCTTGATGAGTTCCAACCATCGACGTTGCCTCAAATTCAAATCCGTTTGTGTGAATATGTACTTGAGGCTTTTGTGATCCGTATAGATCTCACATCGGTGGCCAAGGATATAATGTCTCCAAATCTTCAAGGCATGTACCACGGCTGCGAGTTCCAAGTCATGTGTGGGGTAATTCAGCTCGTGTTTCTTTAGTTGTCTTGACGCATAGGCTACCACTTGTCCTTCTTGCATGAGCACACATCCAAGCCTTGTCTTGATGCGTCACAATATATGTTGAAACTCTTGCTCATGTCCGACAATAACAAAACCGGCGCTGTGGTTAGCCTTTTCTTGAGCTCCTCAAAGCTTTCTTGGCACGCTGGTGTCCACCGAAATGCTTTTCCCTTCATTAGTAACTCCATCATTGGCTTCACTATTTTGGAGAAGTCCTTGATGAACCGTCGGTAGTATCGAGCCATCCCAAGAAAACTACGAATATCTCTCACGTTTTGTTGTTGGTTCTAATATAGAACATCTCCCACTTTTCCGGGATCAACTGATACTCCTTCCTCGGAGATGATGTGGCCTAGGAACGATATCTCCTTTAGCCAAAATTGAAACTTGCTGAGCTTGGCATACAATTGATGCTCTCGCAGGTTCTGCAACGTCAATCTCAAGTGTTCTTCCTCACTTTTTGAATACACCATGATATCGTCGATGAAAACCACGACGAACTTGTCCAAGTACTCCATGAAGATCTTGTTCATGAGGTACATGAAATATGTGGTGCATTCGTTAACTCAAAAGACATAAAGGTATATTCATACGAACCATACCGTGTTCGAAAGGCAGTCTTGGGTATGTCGGAGGGCTTAATCTTCAGCTGGAAGTATCCCGACCGAAGATTCTTGGAGAAAACTCGGGCACATTTCATTTGGTCGAACAGGTCCTCTATACGTGGCAGTGGGTATTTATTCTTGATCGTCACCTCATTGAGAGACCTATTATCCACACACATCCTTTGGGTCCCATCCTTCTTGTTCATGAAGAGCACGAGGGCTCCCCACGGTGACGAGCTTGGGCGTATAAAAACCTTTTCTAGCTGCTCCTGTATTTGCTTCTTGAGTTCCACTAGTTCATTAACGGGCATCCTATATGGCCTTTTTGCTATCAGTGCAGTTCCAGGTACCAAATCAATGGCAAACTCAATGTCCCCGTCAGGTGGCATACCTGGAAGTTCTTCCAGGAACACGTCCAAAAATTCTTGAACCACCGGAATGCTTCCCAATGTTGCTTCTTCGACGTGGTTCAACGTTGCCTTTTTGGTTGCCAGTTGGGCCGACTCAAACTCAATACGAGTTTCGTGCTCGTTTGTCAACTACACGCTCCTTTTAGCACATTGTATTACTCCGTTGTGCTTGCTTAACCAATCCATTCCAAGTATTATGTCAAGCCCTTGGGAATCGAAGACAATAAGGTTGGCAAGAAAGTCTACCCCCTTATTTTAAGGTTTACTTTCGAACATACTATATTAGTCATCATCTCTCCACCGAGAGAATTAACTAACATAGTATATTTCATGTGTGATATGGGTAGATTATACTTGGCAACATACTTGGATGATATGAATGAATGCGGTGCTCCGGAATCAAATAAAAAAACGGCTGGGTTGGAGTTGGCAAGGAACTTACCAATCACGACGTCCTCAGCTTGTTGTGCTTCCTCAGCGGATACATGATTCACGTTGCCCCGAGCGTAGTTCTGCTGCCCAAGGTTACCTTGCGTAGCTCCTCCATTTGGCCATGGGTTCTACTTGGGCACGTTGCATGGCTGTCCAAAGCCTTTCCTCGGGCACTGACTTGCAAAGTGTCCTGTCTCTCCGCATGCAAAGCATGCCTTGTTGCCCAAGACAGAAGGAATGTTAGGGCGAGGGTGGTTTGGAGCATAAGCACCCATGTTGGGTTGGGGCGCAGGAGGCAAAGGCACACGAGGTGCTTGCATAACAGGACGTTGCTGTGGTGGTTCATTGGGGCGAAAAGTAGAAGCGGACGAGCCAGACTGCGGTGCAGCTGGGGACATGAAACAGGGACGTACAAGGCTCCCTTGTGGCTGGTATGGCATCTTTCTCTTGCCCTCTTGCTTGATCTATCGGATCTTGCTCTCAACCACTATAGCTTTGTCAACTAGCTCTTGGAAGTTTGCATAGTCATTGTTCAGCAGTTGAACTTGGATCTCATTGTTGAACCCTCTCATGAACAAGTATTGCTTCCTTTGATCCGAGTTGACATCCTCGGGGGCATACCTTGACAGCTGCGTGAACTTGTTCAGGTACTCATTCACGCTCTTCCTGCCTTGGTGGAGACCTTCAAACTCTTGCCTTTTTAGCATTATGACTCCAGCAGGGATGTAATGAGAGCGAAAACTCTCCTTGAACTCAGTCCAAGTGATAGTCTCCTGGTTGTCATGAGCATTGCAAAGAGCGTCCCACCAGTCAGCGGATGCTCCAATAAGTTGGTGCGATGCGAAGAGAACTTTCTCTTGCACTGAACGATGGCAAGCTTCTTCTCTATGGACTTCAGCCAATCATCAGCCTCCATGGGATCATTATCTTGTGCAAAAGTAGGCGGTCGAGTCCTCATGAACTCTCCCAATCTGTTGTGAACCGGCGGTGGTGGTGGTAGTGCTGGTGCAGGAACGGGGTTAACGTTGTTGTGGTTGTTGGCTTGCAGCTGACCCAAAGTTTTGATCATAGTTTGCATGAGCTGGTTCTCCATAGCCATCAACTGTTCGAGGTTGTTTGCACCTGCCCCGGGGTTAACATTCTCAGGAACTTCAACGTGGTCATCCTCTTGTGCTTCATGGTTGCCACGGACGTTCCTCTTTGGACGGCCGGCGTTTTCTCTCACAATCTGTGTGAGAGAGAGTTGGGTAGAATAGAAATTAGAAGTTTAGATTGATCCCCCCAACTATATGCATCAAAGTGGATGGACTAAATATATTAGCCTATATGAAGATGTGAACAAGTGCCAAAGCATCTCACATCTCTCTACCATGTGTGGATATGGACAACGCTGAAACGTCCCACACCTTCACACTAAGCACACAAACACAAGCAATCATCACAAAAGTTCACACCACTCCTATTCAAGCGTCTATGATTTAAATGTTCCTATGTGTTTTAGGGTGTCCATTCTGCATAGGCTGGCATCCTACGGTCAATGTGGTTCTGATGCCAATCTGTGCACTCTACCTAGTCTTGCGTCCTACGGTCTAAATGGGTCTAATGCAAATATGTGACTTCTTTCTAGGTTTGTGTCCTACGGTCGACGTGGCTCCAATCTGTGCACTAGGCTTACGTCCTATGGTGAACGTGGCTCTGATACCAATCTGTGACGCCCGGTCCCGTGGAAACGGAACCCAGCTAATGCATATGTGTGCCCAAGATGTTCATCACACATACACATGTAATCCACAAACTAAATTCAGAATATGACCGCAAATAACAGGGTTTAAGTAATTTATTACATCAATCTCTAACTTATTCTTGCAGCGGATGTCTCTAAACGATAGCGGAAGCAAACTAAATACGGCAGCGGCTCCATCTTCAACTCCAACTCCACAAGCAAGTTGACGGTAGTTCGCACGCCTAGTACTCCACATGGTCTTCGAAGTACTCCTCTCCTGTTGCTGATGTTTGTATGATAATGCAAGGGTGAGTGCATGTCGTACTCAGAAAGTGCGGGAAAAGTATGACATGTAGCTTACAACAAGGTAGGAATAAAAAGGCTCAATGCAGAAAGCAAAGTCTATCTCACAAACATGATAAAAACAAAAACAACAAATACCTTTAAGTGAATTTAATCCCAACATATATACAAGTAAAACAGCAACATACCTCCATCATAATTCACCACTTATCATGTCTCAACCAGCTGTTAACCTTTCTCAACTTCATCTCATGCTCATAATAACCACCTCATATTCATATTCATCTCATATTCATTTGACCCGAAAACCAAACTCATTGTCATCACTCAACAGTCCTGAAACCAATCCCAAAGACCATACCATAATCATACCAATAACCATACCAATAACCATCCTGATAACCATCCCATCTAATCATGTGAGTTGGCCAGGCACTTGTGACCGTAAGCACGACTATCATGATAGTTTTACAGTCTGCAGAGGTGACACCACTTTACCCACAAGTTTGTGATTTCGTCACCCGTCACCGACTGCAGAACCTCCATTATACCAGTACACAACCGTTGGTGTATGGTCAAGAGATCACAAAATAGCCTTTACAAAGGGGCTACTAGATGTATGGACTCACTAAGGTTTCACCTGTAGGCTCGAATCACCATTCTCCCACCTATGGGCCCCCTCTTGTGACATGCAGTTCTCAGGGCAGTCCTCTCTCGACTCCCATTCCCCACGCCTTCCACGGTTCATAACAATCTAGGAACTTACCTAATTAGTCAGCTAAGTCGCACCCATATTTGGCCTTGTGGTGGCACTGTTTTCCTGGCATGTGCTGGCATGAACCGGTCCTTAGATCTACAGCAAGTAAACCACCATCTCAATCTACCACATCCACGAACCAATCTTGCCTAGATCTCCCCTGATTCATGTTCATTATCAACATCAAGTTCTTATTATTATTGTTCATATGAGTGAAGTAGCTAGACACATTCTATCTCGTTTCCCATATCTCGTGGAGTCAGCGAAGCAAAAAAGCAAAAATGACCATACCCGACTCATCAACTTTCCCGGTTACAAGGGTGGTTGACAAAACTAGTAAACTACTATAAAAGGGTTTTCCCATCAAGTTGACTGAAGCACATGTGAGGAGCCCGGCTGGGGAATCTTAGTGGGTGGTGCCGTGCGATGCGGCACCCAACAGCATGCACGAAAAGAGGCTCAATAACATAACAGAACCATTTTCTTACTCAAGATAAGTTCTTTTACAACATAAGTACAAACGCAGCGGAATGTAAAAACTGGACAATCTACTCACTCTCGACCCTAACTACGCCGAAGAGAAGTCGTTCAGCCCGTGAACGCTTCCTACTAGCTTCACCAAAGAAAGGCAGTGGCTAGGTTGCCGATGAGTGGAACGAACCGTGAGGTTCGTCGTCTCACCGAACAACCCTCTTCATAGCAGGCATCCTGCTACCTGTAAAACAACTCAGAAGCAACCGTGAGCACTAAGGCTCAGCAAGACATAACCGTCAATCCTAAACATGTAACTCTACATGCAGGGGTAGCAAGACAGTAGGAACAGGAATTTGCAAAATGCAGCTTGACTAAACTTGATCCTTATATTCAGATTCTTATAGCCTTCATTTTAGTGGTCCTCACGCCTCACAACACCGGAAGTCCACAATCAAACAAGAAACGCTTATCCCGATGTTGCTAGCCTAAGGTGGAAATGAAATTTAGTTGGCTCTATATCTACTTCAGTCAAGGTTCCAATACAGTGATTAATCCACAAACAGCAAGTTAAGAGACTTAGTTCCTCTTCTTACTACGTCACGGCGCAGTAGGCAAGTATGCTCAATCCTCTTCCGCGCGCGACGGTGATTCGAATCAATAACAACCTGGAATACACGACACATGTAACACCCCAAAAATTCTTGTTAAGACCCTAAATCATGTTAAGAGGGGAATTTAAAACTTTTTGGACGTGTTGCATGTTTTGCAAAAATTCAAATTCAAACTGGAATTCAAATTAAACTCAAATCAGAAAAGAAATAGAAAAAGAAAAAAAGAAAACAGAAAAAACCGGCCAGTGGGCCGCAACCCACCAGCCGGCCCAACCAGAACTCGCGCCAGCCCGCAGCCGCGCGCGCCCCTTTCCTCCCACTGACAGGCGGAGCCCACCAGTTCTTCGTCTACCTCGAGCCTGCGCCGGACTCTCTCACCCCGAATCCAAACCGATCCGGATTTCTGCGAATCCCAGCCGAATTCCGCTCGGGGGCGACGCGAACTTGATCTAAACCACCCCGCCGCCCTTCCCCGTCTATAAAAACCCCGGCCTCGTTCTGTTTTTCCCATGCGATCTGCTGTTTTTCCTCCGGTGAGAACCCGAGCCTTCTCCGGCGAATTCTGGCCGATCTACGCTCGGAAATTCCGATCTAACTTGCTGGTCTTGATCCACTGCCTCCGGAGAATCTTGCAGGTGCAGAAAACTCGGTGACTTGCGGTGTAAACACAGCGCCGACGAGCCTCGCCCTGAATTCACCTCGGACCTCGTCGCCGATCACCTTCCAGGACCTCCGAGCTCAAGAAAAACCCCGAGGTGAGATCCCCGACCTCTCCTCCACCGATCTATGCCATAAAATCACAGTTCTAGGAAGAATTCTCGAAGATCCGAAAATCTCCGGCGAGATCGCCGCTTCCCGCCGCCGTGCGCCGCTTGTGCGCCGCGTTTATTTTAAATCGCACGGTAGGGTTTAAATCCCCGCGTACCGGTTCGGCGTTACAATCGCAGCCGTTTGTTTTAAATCGGACGATCCACGTCAGCCCCACGTTATAAACACTGGAATCTTACGTGCTACCTCTTGGGGTTCTCGGGAAATAAGAGTTAGCCCCCGGAAACTTCTGATCTAGCCCCTGGAACTTCAGAAAATCATGTAAATTCATTTAAAAATCAGTTTTAGCCCCTGGACTTAATAAAAATTAGGAAAAACTCCTCTGTTATGTATAGCTAGACCCCTGAAAATTGTTAAAATAATATTATAGACCCTGTAGTGGGGTGAGTTTACCTTTTTAGCCCTGTTTAATATTTAATTTAGGAAATTGAATATGTGGCTAGTGTTTTAAATTTAAAAAGTGGACAAACATATTGTCAAAATTAAATTAAAAACTTTCTCAGTATTTAGAAAACTTTGGAGTGAGATAAAAATATATTTTGGGCTGAAATGAATCTGTTTAATTTGTTATTCACATTTAGGGACACATTTTTAAGTAAAGAATAGTTCTGGAAAATAGGGAAAATAATTGTAAAATAATTTACATCAGAGGAAAAGGTCAAAAATATATTAGTAAATATTTTAGATCAGAACCTATTCTGTTTAGATGATGTGTCTTGTTATTTTCATAATAAAGTTCACATTTAGGCATAGGAAATAAATCTGAAAATATAGTAACTAGTAAATGATAAATGGAGTTGTAAAATCCAAAGAATTCAGTTTAGTGTTGCTAGAAATTCTGAAGACACTTATGAAGAAGGAAAATATGTTTCATGCATACTTGGTAGCTAAAAGGTGTAGTAATTGAATACAAGGAATTTATTTCAATTGGAAACTCATATATATAGTATGTAAGTATAAATGTGAACACAGAAGTAGGAATCATATACATATGATCAAAAGTGCATGCAAGCCACAAATCAACACACATAGAGTAACCACAACACATATAATGAATGACTTTCATAAATGTGAATGTGTGGTTTGTATGAAGTGGAAGTGTGAACTATGTCTTATGGATTGTTGTTTTTCTTTTGCTATGTGTGATGGTATGATGTAGAACCTGCTCAAGAGCAAGTTATTCCTTTCCAAGATCAGGACTACCCATTTCAAGAGCAGCAGGCAGGAGGCAAGTGTCTTTGACCACTTTGATCCTATGCTTGGATGTGTAGATAGAATCATTTGCATTGTCAATTGAAATATGAAACCCATGCTAGGAAGTTTCCCTAGAATTGCATTATCTTGTTTCCTTGTAGCTTGGGTTGAGATTTATTTTATTATGTCATTTATTTACATGCTTATGCTTAGCCATGCTTAGAATGGGATATTTGAGATATGAGATCATCAGTTTATTTTACCATACTCTTGAATGAGATGTTATGAGTTATGTAGAGGTAGGGATCAAGGCAAGTTGGATGATTTGGTTGGTGCTGGGTGCACGAGACTCGGGTTTGTGTTTAGTACTTGCCTTGATCCTAAGGACCGGTTCATGGAGCTTGTAACCTGGCTTTACCGTGCCAACCACATGCTGAGATGGGGCAGCTTGGCCAATTAATTAGATGTATCCCCGGCGTAGTATGGGTGTGTTGGATGGTGCGGGGAGTGGGTGTCAGCTGGACTACCTTATAAACTGCAAGGCTCAAGAGGGGGCCACTGCAGCGGGGTTGGAGCCTCTTGTATGCTGTTAGGGGTGAAACCTCAGTGGGCCCACGCTCGTCAGGAATCCCTTTGTAAAGGCTTCGTAGTGATCTCCTGGCTACACACCTGGGAAGTGTGAATGTGGTTCCTGGCCACTGGCATAATGGAGGTTCTTTTAGTCCACCCGGCAACGGGGGATGAAATCACTACATGTGCGTACAGTGGTGCAAACTCTGCAGAGTCAAAACTGTCATGACAGTCGTGCTCACGGTCAAGAGCGGCTTGGACTTATTCATGATTAGAGGATTGATGGTTTTGGAAGTTGTGGGTGTTAAGCGGGCAGCCTAACATTGAAAATGATGTTATGGTTATTGGATTATGATGATGGGATGAGAGATTGGGACCATTTCACCCATGTAGTAATGTAGGTGCTTAATAAGCTAAGGTGATAGGTATTAATTGCGTAGTGCTTTAACCATGAGTTCAACCTCTCCTTGTTCTAGCCATGCATGATATAATTTTCCCACACTTGCTGATTACCATTGGTACTCAACCTTGCATATTTGTTGGTTTATATTGCTGCTCAGGTCAAGATAATGAGGTGGTGTATAATGACCAAGACTTTGGACCCGAAGAAGGTTTCTAGGTTCATGGAGACCCCGGGCAACGCCTGTGACGGAGCCCTCAAGAATAATATTCCGCTGCTAGTTTATTTACTTGTGATGAACTTATCATTGTCCATCGAGACATTTGCAATGTAAGACTTATTTATATTCGACACCTGGCTTGTAATAAATGATGCTTCACTATTTGTCATCACATGTATGAGAAAATGATCCTGGCATACATGTGATATTCACTTGGTTGTTTTTCGGAAAAACCGGGTGTGACAGAAGTGGTATGAGAGCCAGGGTTGCCCGTAGGAACGTGGACCTAGGTAGAAAGGGACGTATTTAAGGACCCTATTTTCTTAAAAACTATTTTTATAAGGTGTGTGTTGAAAAGTGTTATTTAAGGAGTCACTTTCTTCATCTTACCCCAATTTTCATTCAAAATAGGATTTTTGTTTAAAAAGTTTATCTAACCTAAGTTTAAATGCTTTTTGTTTTAGATGGTTCGCATGATTCGCACCGCTCGCAAGTCCACAGGAGGGAGAGTTCCCGTAGTTGCCCTTGCTGAAAGAGAGGAGAGTCGTCCGGTGACGTACCTTTCCTACGGATTGGCAGTAGGAGGCTTGTTGCGCCGTCTTCGACGTATGCTCGAAGCCGCTGGCAATACGGACAAGCTAATCATCCACTATAACTCCACCAGGACCATCCGTGAAAAAAGGGAAGAATGGAGTTCAGAGATGAGTATTATACACGAAAATCAGCTGCTTAAGATCCACTGCTCTCCAGCTTGTAGAGCAACATAGGTTGATGCGGAGAAGGATGTCACCTGGGAGGCCATCACCTGCCAGAGTCACATCTATCGTCGCCACCTGGACAGGACTTAGTACATGTATGTCCTCCAGCGTGAGAGTGGTACCACGGAGTACAAGTACCCGCCAGTGCAGCAAGGGACTTCCCATGAGCACATGGACTTGTGCTTGGAGGATGCTGCTATGCTCAGCACTCGACTGCAGGAGTGTCAGCAAGAGCTTCAGGATGTTCGGGACACCCTGAAGGAAACGGAGGCATTGCTGCGAGCCTGCTTGAGGGCGAGAGAAAGAGGAGATGGGAATGAACTGTGTGTTACCGTGAATGATACATGGACTCCTGACTCCCCAGATCGCCGAGCGATCAGGCGTCGTCGCACTTCTCCACCAGCAGCCTCCCCACCCAAAGCAGAGTCAGAAGGCAGCCGAAATGATGAGGAAGATCCCGAGGAGCCAGCTCAAGAAAACGATTTGTGTAGAGTCCTTCCCTTAGTTAGCAAGATGTCGAATAGTCGAGTCGTTACGTTAAGTTAATGGTGTGTTAATGCTTGGTGTGTGACGTGAGTTGTGGAAGCCATGAGCAATTGTCCACAGCCTCGTCTTTAGATTGTTTTGCTTTGGTGTGTGAACCCACATGAAATAATATTGCATTTATTTTGTGTGAGAAATGAACCCTCAGAAAAGTATAACAAAGCTTCAACACTTCAAAGTACAAACAAATGAAAGTAGTAAGATGATACTAAATGCTTTCAAATTAACATTGGTTGATTCTGCCAGATGGCCGGAAGAGGAAAAGGACGTGCTGCCAACCCGCCAACAACAACGATGAGGCATGCAACCCTCATCTTTCTGGAGGCCAGGACCGGGGTGGTCGCCGTGAAGGAGTTGATCCCCTCCACCAAATGCTGGAGAATCAAAATCAGCTCATCCAGAACTTGACTCAAGTAGTGGCCAACTTGCATCAAGTTCCACCTCCACAAGCTGCACCACGCCAGCCAAGGTTGAGTGAGTTTCTAGGAACTCAACCTCCAAAGTTTGCAAGTGCTGCTGAAGCTCTGGAGGCAGATGATTGGTTAAAGACCATTGAAAGCAAGATGAGGATCATACAGTGCCAAGGGTATGAGAGGATGCTGTTTGCCTCTCATCAATTGCATGGACCAGCTGCTGATTGGTGGACCGCCTACGTGGCTGCCCATCATGACCCTGAGAACATCACTTGGGAAGAGTTCAAGCGTAGCTTCCGCAACCATTACATCCAAAGAGGTGAACTCAAAAACAAGAGGAAGGAGTTTTTGGGACTGCAGCAGGGAAACATGACGGTGAGGGAAAACCTCACTAAATTTACTCAACTATCCCGTTATGCCCCACGAGACATAGAGACTGATGAGCAGAAACAAGATTGTTTCGTGGAAGGGCTTACCGCCGAAATGCAGTGTGCGATGTCCTCAAATGAGTGTGAAAGCTTCCAAAAGATGGTGGACAAAGCATTTGTGGTGGAAAGGAAGCTGAAGGCCTTGGAAAATGAGAACAAGAGGAAGGTCGGGTGGTCACATCAAGCCTCAGGGAGCAACACCCGCCCACTTCTGATGCAGCAACCTACAGGGCAGACGAACCGTGCTGCGGTACCCTACTCAGCACCAAGAGGGTACAACCCGAACTACAGGCCTCCGGCAGCACCAGCACAGCCACAACGTCAGTTTGCACAGCAACCTCGCCCCGCATATCCACCTCGACCAGCAGTGCAAGGACCTCCAAACCAACCCCAAGACAATAAGGGCCAAGCCCCTAAGATTGGGGTGCAATGTTTTAGCTGTGGTGAAGTGGGGCACTACGCCCATAAGTGCCCAAAGAAGAAGCCCACGCAGCCTCAACAGCAGAATGTAATGAGAGGACGGGTGAACCACGTCACTATGGAGGAAGCACAAGAGGCACCCGACGTGGTAGTTGGTAAGTTTCCTGCCAATTTACACATTGCAACCCTGCTGTTTGATTCTGGTGCTACCCACTCGTTCATTGCTAAAGGGTTTGTTAAGAAGCATGATCTAGCAACAACACAAATGAACTATATGCTAGCAGTAAACTCTCCAGGTGGAGAAATAAGGACAAGACAAGTGTGTCCCAAGGTGAATCTAGACATTAATGGGGTAGTGTTTACTGCTAACCTCATAGTGATAGATTCCCAAGGGATCGATATTATTTTGGGTATGGACTGGTTGACCAGACATAAGGGAATCATCCATTGTTCAACTAGAACGGTGGACCTAACGCACCCTAGTGGCACAAAAGTAAAGTTTATAACAATACAAGAGCCTAGGAGGGATGTTCAATTAAATCAAGTTGAGGTGAAAGTGGAGGAGATCCGAATTATCAGGGAATATCCAGACGTTTTTCCGGAGGAGTTGCCAGGTATGCCTCCCGATCGTGAAGTGGAATTCGCAATTGAGGTAGTGCCTGGAACAGCCCCGATATACAAGAGACCTTATCGGATGGACTCCAAGCAGCTAGAAGAACTCAAGTATCATTTGAGAGAATCGACGGAGAAGGGGTATATTCGTCCTAGTTCCTCACCATGGGGAGCTCCGGTGATATTTGTGCCCAAGAAGGACGGAACCCAAAGGTTATGCGTGGATTACCATGCCTTGAATGAGGTAACCATCAAGAACAAGTACCCATTACCCCGCATTGAAGACTTGTTTGATCAGTTGAGGGGCGCTTGTGTGTTCTCGAAAATTGATCTCAGGTCGGGATACCACCAACTCAAGATAAGGCAAACTGATATTCCCAAGACAGCTTTCGTATCTCGGTACGGACTGTATGAATACACCGTCATGCCTTTCGGGCTAACTAATGCCCCGGCATACTTCATGTATCTCATGAACAAGGTATTCATGGAATATTTGGACAAATTTGTGGTGGTTTTCATAGATGACATTCTCGTCTTCTCCAAAGATGAAGAAGAACATGAGAAACATCTAAGGTTGGTGTTGCAGAGGCTGAGAGAACACCAACTATATGCCAAGTTGAGCAAGTGTGAGTTTTGGCTGAAGAGAGTTCCCATCTTAGGACATATAATCTCGGAGGGAGGGATCTCCGTGGATCCTGCCAAAATCGAGGATATACAGAAGTGGAAGACCCCTGAGAATGTCGGGGAAGTTCGATGCTTTTTGGAATTGGCTGGATACTATCGACGGTTTATTGAGGGATTCTCCAAGATCTCGAGACCCCTCACCTAACTGTTGGAGAAGGGAATCACATTCACCTGGACGCCACAGTGCGAGACGAGTTTTCAGGAGCTAAAGAAGAGATTGACAACAGCCCCAGTGCTAGTTATGTCAGATATGCAGAAGAACTTTACGGTGTACTGCGATGCCTCTGGAAACGGGTTGGGATGTGTTCTCATGCAAGAAGGGCATGTCATGGCTTATGCATCCCGACAGCTCCGGAAGCACGAGAAGAACTATCCTACACATGACCTACAACTAGCTGCAGTGGTACACGCGTTGAAAATTTGGCGGCACTATTTGATGGGGAAGAGGACCGAGATATATACGGATCATAAGAGTTTGAAGTACATTCTCACACAGCCAGACCTCAACCTCAGACAAAGGAGATGGTTATAGCTAATCAATGACTTTGATGTGGGCATCAACTATCATCCTGGGAAAGCAAACATCGTGGCCGATGCTTTAAGTCGGAAAGTGCAGGTCAATAAGTTGAGCTTGAAGGACATGCCTGCAGAATTGAAGGACGAGGTTATGAGGCTCAATCTATGCCTGGTAAATAGTGGTGAAGCCATCGCCATGGAAGTGGACTCCACACTCGAGCGAGACATCCGCGAGGGTCAAAAGAAAGACGAGAAGATACAAGAGATCAGACAACTCATCAAGGAAAATAAAGCTCCTGGTTTTAGAGAGGATGAACAAGGAACGGTGTGGCACGGGAAAAGAATCTGTGTGCCAGAAGTAAAGGAGATCCGTGAATTGATTCTGAAGGAGGCTCATGATTCTGACTATTCCATTCATCCTGGGAGTATGAAAATGTACCAGGACCTCAAGAGCAGGTATTGATGGTATGGCATGAAGCGAGATGTCGCGGAACATGTTGCCCTATGTGACACATGTCAGTTGGTGAAAGCAGAACATCAATGACCCGCGGGATTATTGCAACCACTCAAAGTGCCTGAATGGAAATGGGAAGAAATCAGCATGGATTTCATCGTGGGATTGCCTAGGACCCAATCAGGATATGATTCGATATGGGTCATCATTGATAGGCTAACCAAGGTAGCTTATTTCATCCCCGTGAAAGAAAGCTACAGCGGATCCAAATTGGCAGAGTTGTACATGTCAAGGATCGTGTGTTACCATGGAGTGCCAAAGAAGATTGTGTCGGATCGAGGGACACAGTTCACCTCAAGGTTCTAGCAGAAGTTGCACGAAACCATGGGAACCCATCTGAACTTTAGTTCTGCCTATCATCCCCAAACTGACGGGTAGACGGAGAGAACCAATAAGATCCTTGAAGATATGCTGAGGGCATGTGCACTCAAAAACAATAGGAGTTGGGACAAGAACTTACCGTATGCGGAGTTTTCCTATAACAACAGCTATCAAGCTAGTATGAAGATGTCGCCGTTTGAAGCTTTGTACGGGAGAAAGTGCAGAACTCCCCTATATTGGAACCAAACAGGGGAAAGTAAAGTGTTTGGTCCAGAAGTACTACAAGAAGCCGAGGTGAAGGTGAGGGAAATTCGCAATAACTTGAGGATAGCACAGACACGCCAAAAGAGCTATGCCGATGTACGAAGAAGAGAGCTCATTTTCAATGTGGAAGACTATGTCTATCTCAAGGTGTCCCCTATCAGAGGACTTCGTCGGTTCAAGGTGAAAGGGAAGTTGTCACCTCGATACATCGGACCCTTTCAAGTTTTGGAGAGGAAAGGCGAAGTGGCGTATCAACTAGAATTACCGGCTCATCTATCGGATGTGCACGATGTATTCCATGTGTCACGACTCAAGAAATGCCTGAGGACGCCTGAAGAGGTGTTACCCATGAATGAAGTGTACGTAGCTGAGGATTTGTCTTATGCCGAGCAACCATACAAGATTTTGGAGACAATGGAACGCCTCACCAGAAATAAAAGAATCCGGATGTGCAAGGTGCAGTGGAAGCATCACTCAGAAGAGGAAGCCACCTGGGAGCGGGAAGATGAGCTAAAGGCACAATTTCCGGAATTGTTTTCTTAGAACCACCAATCTCGAGGACGAGATTTCTTTTAAGGGGGGTAGAGCTGTAACACCCCAAAAATTCTTGTTAAGACCCTAAATCATGTTAAGAGGGGAATTTAAAATTTTTTGGACGTGTTGCATGTTTTGCAAAAATTCAAATTCAAACTGGAATTCAAATTAAACTCAAATCAGAAAAGAAATAGAAAAAGAAAAAAAGAAAACAGAAAAAAACCGGCCAGTGGGCCGCAACCCACCAGCCGGCCCAACCAGAACCCGCGCCAGCACGCAGCCGCGCGCGCCCCTTTCCTCCCACTGACATGCGGGGCCCGCCAGTTCTTCGTCTACCTCGAGCCCGCGCCGGACTCTCTCACCCCGAATCCAAACCGATCCGGATTTCTGCGAATCCCAGCCGAATTCCGCTCGGGGGTGACGCGAACTCGATCTAAACCACCCCGCCGCCCTCCCCCGTCTATAAAAACCCTGGCCTCGTGTGTTTTTCCTCCGGTGAGAACCCGAGCCTTCTCCGGCGAATTCTGGCTGATCTACGCTCGGAAATTCCGATATAACTCGCTGGTCTTGATCCACCGCCTCCGGGGAATCTTGCAGGTGCAGAAAACTCGGTGACTTGCGGTGTAAACACAGCGCCGACGAGCCTCGCCGTGAATTCACCTCGGACCTCGTCGCCGATCACCTTCCAGGACCTCCGAGCTCAAGAAAACCCCTGAGGTGAGATCCCCGACCTCTCCTCCACCGATCTATGCCATAAAATCACAGTTCTAGGAAGAATTCTTGAAGATCCGAAAATCTCCGGCAAAATCGCCGCTTCCCGCCGCCGTGCGCCGCCGGCAGCGCCGCCCGCGCTCGATCAGAGCGACGTGGCCGCTTGTGCGCCGTTTATTTTAAATCGCACGGTAGGGTTTAAATCCCCGCGTACCGGTTCGGCGTTATAATCTCAGCCGCTTGTTTTAAATCGGACGATCCACGTCAGCCCCGCGTTATAAACACTGGAAATCTTACGTGCTACCCCCTGGGGTTCTCGGGAAATAAGAGTTAGCCCCCGGAAACTTCTGATCTAGCCCCTGGAACTTCAGAAAATCATGTAAATTCATTTAAAAATCAGTTTTAGCCCCTGGACTTAATAAAAATTAGGAAAAACTCCTCTGTTATGTATAGCTAGACCCCTGAAAATTGTTAAAATAATATTATAGACCCTGTAGTGGGGTGAGTTTACCTTTTTTGCCCTCTTTAATATTTAATTTAGGAAATTGAATATGTGGCTAGTGTTTAAAATTTGAAAAGTGGGACAAACATATTGTCAAAATTAAATTAAAAACTTTCTCAGTATTTAGAAAACTTTGGAGTGAGATAAAAATATATTTTAGGCTGAAATGAATCTGTTTAATTTATTATTCACATTTAGGGACACATTTTTAAGTAAAGAATAGTTCTGGAAAATAGGGAAAATAATTGTAAAATAGTTTACATCAGAGGAAAAGGTCAAAAATATATTAGTAAATATTTTAGATCAGAACCTATTCTGTTTAGATGATGTGTCTTGTTATTTTCATAATAAAGTTCACATTTAGGCATAGGAAATAAATCTGAAAATATAGTAACTAGTAAATGATAAATGGAGTTCTAAAATCCAAAGAATTCAGTTTAGTGTTGCTAGAAATTCTGAAGACACTTATGAAGAAGGAAAATATGTTTCATGCATACTTGGTAGCTAAAAGGTGTAGTAATTGAATATAAGGAATTTATTTAAATTGGAAACTCATATATATAGTATGTAAGTATAAATGTGAACACAGAAGTAGGAATCATATACATATGATCAAAAGTGCATGCAAGCCACAAATCAACACACATAGAGTAACCACAACACATATAATTGTGAATGACTTTCATAAATGTGAATGTGTGGTTTGTATGAAGTGGAAGTGTGAACTATGTCTTATGGATTGTTGTTTTTCTTTTGCTATGTGTGATGGTATGATGTAGAACCTGCTCAAGAGCAAGTTATTCCTTTCCAAGATCAGGACTACCCATTTCAAGAGCAGCAGGAAGGAGGCAAGTGTCCTTGACCACTTTGATCCTATGCTTGGATGTGTAGATAAAATCATTTGCATTGTCAATTGAAATATGAAACCCATGCTAGGAAGTTTCCCTAGAATTGCATTATCTTGTTTCCTTGTAGCTTGGGTTGGGATTTATTTTATTATGTCATTTATTTACATGCTTATGCTTAGCCATGCTTAGAATGGGATATTTGGGATATGAGATCATCAGTTTATTTTACCATACTCTTGAATGAGATGTTATGAGTTATGTAGAGGTAGGGATCAAGGCAAGGCTCAAGAGGGGGCCACTACAGCGGGGTTGGAGCCACTTGTATGCTGTTAGGGGTGAAACCTCAGTGGGCCCACGCTCGTCAGGAATCCCTTTGTAAAGGCTTCGTAGTGATCTCCTGGCTACACACCTGGGAAGTGTGAATGTGGTTCGTAGCCACTGGCATAATGGAGGTTCTTTCAGTCCACCCGGTAATGGGGGATGAAATCACTACATGTGGGTACAGTGGTGCAAACTCTGCAGAGTCAAAACTGTCATGACAGCCGTGCTCACGGTCAAGAGCGGCTTGGACTTATTCATGATTAGAGGATTGATGGTTTTGGAAGTTGTGGGTGTTAAGCGGGGAGCTTAACATTGGAAATGATGTTATGGTTATTGGATTATGATGATGGGATGGGAGATTGGGACCATTTCTCCCGTGTAGTAATGTAGGTGCTTAATAAGCTAAGGTGATAGGTATTAATTGCGTAGTGCTTTAACCATGAGTTCAACCTCTCCTTGTTCTAGCCATGCATGATATAATTTTCCCACACTTGCTGAGTACCATTGGTACTCAACCTTGCATATTTGTTGGTTTATATTGCTGCTCAGGTCAAGATAATGAGGTGGTGTATAATGACCAAGACTTTGAACCCGAAGAAGGTTTCTAGGTTCATGGAGACCCCGGCCAACGCCTGTGACGGAGCCCTCAAGAATAATATTCCGCTGCTAGTTTATTTACTTGTGATGAACTTATCATTGTCCATCGAGACATTTGCTATGTAAGACTTATTTATATTCGACACCTGGCTTGTAATAAATGATGCTTCTCTATTTGTCATCACATGTATGAGAAAATGATCCTGGCATACATGTGATATTCACTTGGTTGTTCTTCGGAAAAACCGGGTGTGACAACACATACACCCGCCTCGAAACACTCTCTCAAGAGCTCTTTCTTACGTTGTATGCAGCAAACTTTCACACGACACCCTGACATAGAAAAATGTTTCGCGCCGAGCAGGATGGTCCTCTACGCGGACATGTTGAAGTTGCCCACTAAAAGATTTACACCTCCTGCCTTCTCAATGCCATTCCCACGCGAAGGATGAGTTTCTATATCACGGTCCATCGAGTTACATCAGTTTCATGGGTCCCATACACCACTATATATCTGGTACAGCTCAATCTTGTCCAGCAGGGCCGCATACATACGGTCCTTAACCGACACAGACGGGGCTACAACCAACCTCCACATTTGCCTTACCATCCCGGTCAAGGCCAAATGTGGTCTCAAGCATTGTCACATCCATCGCAGGTTGAGACCAACCTTGAGCGCTCCATCCTACAGGAACATCCCCGTCCCCATCTCATTTTCATGAGGGTTCTCTTATCATCAACCTCTCGCAAGTAACTCCATTACTCAACCTTTCTCGCGAGTAGCTTATTACTACTCGACTTCTACCGAGCTAGCTACAACATTAGCCTAGCATCTACAACGAAGCAAAGCCTATACTAAACCTTCGAATCAGGAATGTAATAGCCATGCAAGTGGGTTTCAATCATCCTAGACATAATGCACAATATCAAGTCTAATAACCATGAGGTGAAGTAAAGCAAAATTTAAAGCGGTAACGATATGCAAACCGGGGCTTGCCTTGCTCAACAGTTCTGTTAGAAGCTAGGAGTTAGTCTTCCTCCGTAGAATCTGCCAAACTCGTCACGATATGGAGATCTTCGCTGCAGAGTCGAGTCCTCGTCGAACGTGGACATCACGTGCTATTAAGATGATTCATGCACATGTATTCAAAAACAATTTAGAAAAATGATTCAAAACTGTTGTACCAGTTAACTCACACCCAAAAGTTACAAACGACAGAAAGGTTTCTGTTGTTGGATCTACAACCTTAGAGATGATGAAAGCTACGGTGAAAAGAGAAACTAGTAATCACCATGTGATTAAGTCCATTATATGAACACTTAAACCTAAAAGATGGTAGCTCAAGTTCCAGAGGTCCAATGAAGCTGAGAATTTAGCCACAGCCTCTATGGAAGGTATTTAGGCAGTGTGCAAAAATTGAGCTCATGAAATGGCATTATGTGAGCACAACAAATCCTTATGTTGTTTTCACTAACCTGCCTTTACCCCCTAGATATTAAGCTTTTCTATGCTGAAAAGTAGACTTTTTGTAATTACAAAATTTCCTGAGTCCATAGGAATTGGTTTTACCATTTTTGGAGTTTCCTACATGGAGATATGGATTTTACAAAGAATGGGGAAAAGCTGAAATTGTCTCTATTCATTTTTTCCTTTTTTCAGAGACATAAGGAATGAACACATCATTTGACCAAGCAAATGGGGTCCAATGCCTCTGAAAATTTTACTGGAGTTCAAGGAATTTTGGAATAATGTCCTGTCCAAATTTGGGAATTTTCCAATAAACAGAACTCCTATAAAAAATCATAATTTTTTATTTAAATGAATTAATGAGCCAAATACAGGGATTTTGATAAATATTGGGCAGCACCCCTTGATAGTACTCTTTGAGAGGAATCCAACAAAATTTGTTTCACAATTTTTGGACACTCCTACACAGAGTTATGGTTCTCCAAAGTTTGAACTGAATTGGGAAAATCTGGAAAATGTTTAAATGACGACAGTGGGTCCCACTAGTCATCCCTAACCTTCAGCCTCGCTCCAAACAGGGCAGTGGCGGCTCCGTCTGGCGAGGTCACAGGAGAGGCACTTCCCAGCCACCTCCGGACCCCCTGCTGGCTGCCCCCCCTCCCATTTTCCCCCATGCTGAACACAATGGTGAGGTCGCCGGCGGCTGAAACTCGCCGGAAAACAGGGCGCACCGGCCACAGCAAACCCTAGGGCTCCGGTGAGGTCGTGCACAGTGAATTCTTCACCAAATGGTCGGTTCTTGGGCTCTAAAGCACCAGGGGGTCATGTAGAAGACCGACATGAGGTCTAAACAAGCTGGAGAGGCCCGATAGGGTCCAGCGGTATACCCTCAAAAGAACTCGGATTCCTCGCTCCACACTCAATTTCTTGGTCTAAAATCGATGGAGGAGGTGTGCTAGGCAGTTAACATCCTGTGTTTAAAGTTTGAAACACAAAAAACACGATTTGAGGATGAATTTTGCAATTCCTTACCTCAAGGTCAGTTTGTGCCGCCTGGGAGAGAAACTTGAAATTGTCCCTCTGTGATCAATGGCTAGGGCTGAGCTTCGGAGGTGAGCAACTAGACTTGTAGGTGCACCGATGGGATGGCTTACTTGGGCGTGATCACTCCTGGTTTGGGCTGGCCACGGTGATCAGTTCCGGTTTCTTCAGTTTCAACTCGGGAGCCGCAGCAGCAAACGAACTGTTTCTAGGCGCAAGCAAGCATTGGCCGCCGGGAAGTCTTCTGCCCACGCTCGTGTGTGCACCTGAGTTACATGTGTGTATGACATGTGGGCCACAGCCTCCAAATATCTCCCTCTTCCGTGCTTTAATATTCCCACACCTCCTTCGTCCGAATTCCACCAAAATTGGATGGTAGACCAAACATGAGGTGAGGAATTTGAATCTAAACTCAAATTTCAAAATTGAGCATGTTTGGTTCAGTTTTCGAATTCAAACTTGAATTTGAACTCTCCCTCGAATATTCCTTGGAATAATTGGTATACGAGCTCTAAAAATATCCAAATTTGTATCATGAGCTCATTGATACATGGGGAACGCAGCGGCAAATTCCTTTGCATGCATTAGGGCAATCTGAACATGAATTCTTTCAAAAGAATTCAATTTGCGTTTAAATTCCCTCCACTCTACTCATAGAGAAGGTGCACACGAGTTAGAGTTTTTGGAAGTAAAATTCTTTCCCCCTAGGTTAACACGTGTTGAGCATGGGCTAGAGAAAATGTTTAACTCCCTCACATATCCATATTTGTGTTCATCATTTCATGTGACACAACTATAGCCTTTTATCGCCTTAACATTGTTTCATAAGTTGAAATCAAACTTTACACAAGTTAGGGCTGTTACAGCACACACACGTTTTCGCAAACGAAACAGTTCTAAAAATATGGGGTCAATATGGTCAAGGGGCACTTGCCTTGTTCCTGTGACTTCTGTTGCTCACGTGTCTCGAATTCTTGGTGCTGTAGTCCTTCACAGATAGCTCCCTGAGCTTGTCCTTCTACTCACAACCACGCATATACAAGATTCACAGCAATCAATCATCATGCACAACTTTACTTTAAGATGAAATGGTGCAGGTGCATGCTAATCCTATGGTGATGTTTCATTAATTTAGTTTGTACGTGTCCTTGCAGGTTTTAATGGCTTTGCATGGGGTTTTACGATGAACAAGGGTGTAAGGATAAAGTTTGGACGTGGTGATGATCTTGACTCAAGATCTAGATCAATTCCACCGTAAAAAACCGATCAACACGTGATCTATCCACACGAAAAAGCTTCTGTTCGAAGGAACAGATGCGTAGAAACTGCGATGATGTCGTAAGGTGGTAACGTAGACCTACCTTGGCCTTCCTCCTAGCAATGGCAGCAGGACAGATTGTCGGCTCTCTTCCGGCGACGGCGAGCATGATGGGGCTCGTATGCGGTCTCACCGGTGGCTGATATCCTGCGAAGGGGGTTAACTCGGCGAGTTGGGAGCTAGGACCTCCAAGTCTCCGACTCGGGAGGGGAAGAATAGATGCGTGGTTGCGGCCAGAGGTTTTGGGTTCTATTTATAAGGGGTGAAAGAAGAGTCCTACTCGGATTGGATTTCAAATAAGAGTCCTATTCAACTTGTTTTTGGATCTTAACAACTTATCTTCAATTGATCTGGTGCGGTAGCAACGTGGAATTTGTGTCGGTTTCCTCGGTACTGGATATTCGCGTACAGGGGAAAAACCGCTTAGGAATCTCGTCCTTCCGCAGGGATAAGCTCCGGAGGCTCCACATGTCCAGCGGGGGCCTGGCCTCCCTTTTCTGCAGACACAAGCTCCGGGTACGCCACGTATCCGGCTGGCGGGACCTCCCTCTCCCTCAGAGGCGAGCTCCGCGTGCGCCACGTGTCTGGCGGGTCGGGCCTCCCCTCTCTACAGAGGCGAGCTCTGGGGGCACCACGTGTTAGTTCCGGACCTCCCCTCTCCTCAGAGGCGAGCTCCGAGAGTGCCACGTGTCAGTTCCGGACATCCCCTCTCCTCAGAGGTGAGCTCCGAGAGTGCCACGTGTCCAGCAGCGCCGAACTTCCTTTCTCCTTAGAGACGAGCTCCGAGGTCGACACGTGTCCAACAGCATCGGACCTCACTTCTCCTCGGAGGTGAGCTCCAAGGATGACACGTGTCCAGCCGGACCGGACCTCTCGGAGGTGAGCTCCGAGGGTGACACGTGTCCATTGGGACCGGACCTCACTCCCTCCGCGGGGGGTGAGCTCCGAGAGCAACACGTGTCCCGCGGGGTTGAGCCTCGCTTCTCGCAGAGACTAGATCCGAAGACGAGACGTGTCCCGCGGGGCTGGACCTCGCTTTTCCGCAGCGACAAGCCCCGGAGGCAACACGTGTCCAGCGGGCCGGACCTCGCCCCCTTCCGTAGAGGCGAGCTCCTAGCCTGCCACATGGCCAACGGTACCGGACATCACCCCCTCCGCAGGGATGAGCTCCGAAAGCTCCATGTGGCCAGCAGGCCGCGGAAAGTGTCAACGGCGCTCCTCGGCGAACTGGAATTGGCTCTTTTTCAGCTATCTTACTCCCATACCCTACCATTTTGATGATTCTTCCTCCCGTTCTAATTCTTTTGAAATATCTCTCTATACGAATTATGTATGCATGCATGGATACGAAATTGAAGGTGTTACAGGAACGCCGGGAGCTGCGGGTTTTTGCGCTGAGGAGATAGAGGACAGTCGAGCCTTGCTATTTTGCAGCTTGGGGAGGCGTTGCACACAAGTATTCGTTGTTTTTCGGTGGCAACCGAGGCGGCGGCGTGAGCTGCCTTGTTTCTGCGAGAGAGAGAGAGAGAGAGAGAGAGAGAGAGAGAGAGAGAGAGAGAGAGCAAAAACTGGGGTTGCTTCCGTGCGTGACTGAGAGAGGAAAAACTTGCTTCGGTGCACTTGCTGTGAGAAGATCAGGTCGAGCACGAGCGGGAGCAGGAGGTGGAGTTCGGTCGGCTGCAACTCGGGAGGTGGTGCGCGTGGATGAACCGCCGGGTCCGAGTGAAACAACACTGAGAAGACTTAGGGAGCAAGTTTAAACACCTCAATGACCATTGCCCCCCCCCTCCTTTCCTCTCTCAAAATATCTCCAATTTTGGCACATTGCAAACTTCAGTTATGAAAAGCTACAATTTGAAATCCAATTTGGAAATTTGATAAGATGTACTTCAGTTTCATATTTGAATTCAAATTCTGATGATATTTGAAAGCCTCTTTGGTATACATATCAAAATAAATCCAAATTTTCTCAAAATTTGCCTACCTCATAATTTGGACCTGAAAAATTTGAATATGGATTGAAACTTTTAGAAAAGTTTAAATGAACATTTGAATTCAAAGTGGACTTCAAATTATGTGCTTGCACATGAAAACATTCACATGTTTAGAAAAGATTTTGCATGTCCCATTTGTTGAATTTGAACTCAACTTTATTCACAACTCAAGTTTTCCATCTACAAGTTTCGGGACTTTTACATTCCTCCCCCCTTAAAAAGAATCTTGTCCCGAGATTCAAAATTAAGAACAATGTGGGGAGGATGACTATCGTACATAAGCCTCTAATAGCTCCGTATGATTGAGTTGTAAATACTCCTCGCTTTCCCATGTAGCTTCATCAGACGTGTTATTTTCCCATAGCGCCATGAAAAATCGCACCGTCCGGTTTCTGGTCTCGCGAGTCTTTTCGTTAATTATCCTGGTTGGATGCTCAACATAAGTGAGGTCTGGCTTCAAATCTGCGATGCCTCCCGTGAGAATCTCCGTTGGAACTTTCAAAAATTTCCGCAACTGAGATATGTGGAAGACGTTATGAACTCCGGCTAAGGCTGCCGGTAACTCCAGACTGTATGCCACGGGTCCACATCTTTTTATGATGGCAAATGGACCGATGAAACGCGGAGCTAACTTCCCTTTCACTCCGAATCGGTGAATTCCTTTCAAGGAGATACACCGAGATATATGTGGTCCCCAACATGGAAGTCCAGAGGACGATGTCTCTTATCCGCATAGCTATTTTGTCTGGACTGAGCGGCTTTAAGATTTGCATGAATCAGCCTTACGCGCTGTTCAGCTTCATTTACGAGATCAATCCCGTAAATAACTCTCTCGCCAGATTCACACTAGTTCAAGGGTGTGAGGCACTTCCGGCCGTAGAGAGCTTCATACAGTACTATCTTGATACTCGCTTGATATCCATTGTTATAAGTGAATTCCGCCAACGGTAGATGATCGTCCCATCCTTTACCATGGTGAATGGCACATGCTCGAAGCATATCTTTGAGAACTTGGTTCACCCTCTTCGTTTGCCCATCGGTTTGAGGATAATATGCAGAGCTTCTAATCAATTTGGTCCCCAGTGAGGCATGTAGCTGTTCCCAGAAACGAGCAACAAACAACTCGCCTCGATCTGAGATGATCGTCCGGAGAACTCAATGTAGGCACAGTATTCTTGCAATATACAGCTCTGCATACTTCTTGGCATGTAATCCCGTATGTACCGGGATGAAATGCACTGATTTGGTTAGCCGATCAACGATTACCCAAACCGAGTCATGTTTATTAGCCGTGAGAGGTAGTTCAACAATTGAGTCCATACTAATATCCTCCCACTTCCATGCCGGAACACTTAGCGGTTGCAAGGTTCCCGCTTTCTTCATGTGACCAGCTTTAACTCGCCGACGCGTATCACATTCTGATATGTATTCAGCAATCTCTCGCTTCATCCGGGTCCACCAAAATTTAGTCTTCAATTGCTGGTACATCTTGTTGCTGCCCGGATGAATAGAAAATTTGGATAAGTGAGCCTCATCCAAAATTTTATTCCACAGCCTCATATCACAGGGTACAACTATCCGGTCCTTGAACCATAAGGTACCTTCATCATCCAACCGGAAACGTTTTATTTCCCCGTTCTTCAACCTTCTTTTAATATGAGACATGCCCTTGTCTCGCTTTTGAGCTTTCATAACATCCCCTTTTAATGTGGATATGAGAGCTAGATTATGTAGAGCTCCATATGGAACCAAGTAGAGACTCGGTTCTTCCTCTTCGATCGGTGTAATGGTCAGATTATGAATATGAGATTTCTGGCTGAGTGCATTGGCAACCACATTTGCCTTGCCAGGGTGATAATGAATTTCAATCTCATGGTCTTTGATCAGCTCTATCCATCACCGTTGTCGCGTATTCAACTCTATTTTGAGTGAATATGTACTTCAAGCTTTTGTGGTCGGTGTAGAGATGAACTAGATTTCCCAATAAGTAGTGTCTCCACATCTTCAAAGCTAGTACTACAGCAGCAACTCAAGATCATGAGTTGGATAATGTTGTTCATGGTTCCTTAATTGCCGTGACCCATATGTGAACACGCGTCCTCCTTGCATGAGTACACACACAAGTCCGATGCCGGACGCATCACAATAAACATCGAAGGGCTTGGTGGTATCTGGTTGAGCTAAAACCTGGGCTCTTGTGAGGTGTTTCTCCAACGCTTGAAAAGTTTCCACACGTGGCTTGCTCCAATCATATTTGATGCCCTTTTTCAGTAGCTCCGTCATAGTTTTAGAGATTTTTGAGAAGCCCGGGATGAACCTCCGATAATATCCCGCCAAAGCTAAGAAGCTACGAACTTCATGGATTGATGTTGGATACATCCATTTCAGCGTTTGTTCAATCTTGCTCGGATCAACAGCAATGCCTTCCGCTGAAATAATATGTCCAAGAAATGGCGCTTGGTTGGTCCAGAATTCACCTTTACTAAACTTTGCGTAGAGCTTGTGATCTCGCAATCGTTGGAGCATAATATGCAAATGTTTAGCATGTTCCTCCTCTGATTTGGAATGGACCAAGATATCGTCGATGAATACCACGACGAACTGATCCAACTCTGGCATGAAAACCGAGTTCATAAGATACATTAAGTGAGACGGAGCATTGGTCAACCCAAATGACACGACAAGATACTCATAGAGTCCATATCTTATCGAGAATGCTGTTTTCGGGATATCCTCCGCTCTAATCTTGATTTGATGATATCCTGACCTTAAGTCCATCTTGGAGAAGACTTTAGCACCCACTAGTTGATCGAAGAGAATATCAATTCTTGGTAGTGGATACTTGTTCTTTATCGTCACCGCATTTAACGGACAATAGTCGACGCATAGCCTCAGCTTCTCATCCTTCTTCTTTACAGATAAAGCCGTGCAACCCCATGGTGATGAACTTGGAAGAATAAACCCCTTGTCCATCAGATCTTTTAGTTGCTCCTTCAGTTCAGCTAATTCATTTGGATCCATTTTGTATGGTCTCTGAGAGATCGGCGTGGTTCCTAGTATTAACTCTATTTTGAATTCCACCTCACCCTCGGGTGGCAAGCCTGGATGATCTTTGGGAAACACGTCCAGGTATTCATGGGCTACCGGAATGTCTTCTAACTTGCAAGCTTCGGCATTACATACTTTCGGGACTTTGGACACAGCTTTGCCGAGATACAACGTATGACGCCCGTGAAGTGGAGAGTCCAAATGAACACTCCGGTTCTCGAGTTCCAGAACAGCCCTATGGAAAGTTAACCATGATATTCCCAATTTGGCATTGATTCCTTGATCTACGATAAAGTTTTCCACCCAATCAAAGTGGTGCTCTAGAAACGACTTCATTAGTCGATATGTCTCCACTTGGCGAATAAATAAGGTAAGAACCTTTTGTGATAATTGCGCAAATCTGATCCTGGATCACCGTCGCCTTGCTAATGAAGTTATGTGTTGCACCAGAGTCGAATAGAATGACAACTGGCTTGTCATTTAAGGTGAACCTGCCAGCAAGAACTGGTCCTCCTTCGGGTAGATCATCGACTGACACATAATTAACAGTTCCCACTTTGGACATGGCTTTTCTTTTCTGTCCAAGATCACTCTTTGGAACTGGACCTCAGACATCATGTTGCTGCTCGGTTCAGTTGCTTCATTGATGATGTGTTCATTGTCAATTTGAAGTGGGATACCACTCGGTTCAGCTGAGAAATCACCTTGTTCATCTTCAACCTCTTGAGGGAAATAACATTCTGGTGCACCTTGTTGATACGGAGGTGCAGGAGAAATAAGTTGCTGCTGCGGTGGAGATGAATAAAACCTCTGTGGAGTAGAAGAGTCGTCATACTCCAAGAATGACTGCACCTTTTGTGGAACCTCTCGACCGTAAGGTGAACAGATTACCCACCGATACTTTTGAGGCAGATGATTGCATTCATCCTGTGATGAGTCCCTCTCCATCTTTTCTTTAAGGAAGAGATTGGAATAATATTGCTCAGTGATAGCACAGATAACAAACTTTGAGTCAATCAAAATTCTACCCCAGCAGTAAGTAAAGATAAGTAAAACATGAACGTGTTATGAACTTTATGAAAGCATAACCACATTCATGTTTAGACATATCTTAAGTACGCTAAACTAATCAGTTTGCCTACCCTGACCAGTTCACACAAACTCCAAAATTTACTCAAGTTAACTAGAGATTCTTGACTTGAGTTCAATACCAAAGTTTTAGTTAACTTCCGTATCTTTCCAATTCTTATTCATATGCCTTCATATCATCTCTGGATCAAAAGTTATGATTTTTCCAAAGTTCACAAAATTCCTTGATAAAATTTGCCAGCATCTCCTTTGTATGTGGCTATCTTTATCACACTTGTATATGCAAATACAATAAGAATATGAGCAAGCTTTGAACTACAACAATGTTGCACATTTCATAACTTTCCAATGTTGTATCACAGGCTCCTTACGGATTTTTCTACAGAATGTTATGGCTTAAAAACAGAAAGGTCCAGAGAGGTTTTTCTGCTGTCCTGGTTCTGGACAGTTTGCCTGCAACTGGACTTTTCACCAACTCAACGTGTGATTTTGCTCTGGAGGTATACAAATAAGTTGTAGAGAACTTAAAAATCTTTCCAGAAATGTATTATACACTTTAATTGTGTAAAGCTACTCAGAGTTATGCCCCATCGAAGTCCAGCAAGAATTCCTGCCAGAAACAGAGCACTCTGTTTTTGAAATCTTTGAAGTCTAGTCATTCTCTCATTTGAATCTAAGCTCAAAATAAGAGTTCAGTAACTAATATTTATTTCAATCTTCCATTTTTAGTTGAAAGTTAGTTCATGAATCATTTCTTCATAGGGAAGAGATTATTAAGTGTAGTACAGTGTCGATGCACCGTAAGAATCATGTCGGTACTACGTAGCCTCACCAAAAGAAAATCCTAACCGGATTATACAGGCATATCCGTATTATCGGTGGCACTAATAAGGTCACTCGCAAACATGTTCTACTCGTACTACGGTTTCGTGGTTAAACTTGCAAAATGACACACAATCATCAGGTTCGGCTGCACACTGAACCCAGTCCCAATACAGTTCATACACCCGTCCGTCATCACTCGCACAGGTGTTCTCAAGCCAAACACGCCTTGAGCTACGTGTTCACGTTACTAACCACGTGACGGGGTATCCCATACTTTCCCGTAGCACGCCAGGGAAGGGCGTTGCTCGAATACCCCAAACAACATGAAGAGTCGTAGAGAATACCAAAGCTAGCCGGGTTACCTGCCACTCGTGGGGCTCCACCCTTCAGCTTGTGTGCACTGGTGGACAGCGCTTACATGCACCCCCAAAGACATAGAACGTCCCGATATGCATGATTTTCCGACATAGCACATAAGTTAGGTTGCCACCTTCATATTAGTTTAATATAGTAGTTCTTATGTGGGCCTATACCGTTTCCTCTCTGTAGCATAAGTTTTTGTCGTAGTACAATCCTTATTCCATGCGCTATTAGCAATACGGCTCTGATACCATGCTGAGGGGGCATAAGATTTTGCCCGTGAATCGCATTGGGTGGTGTTGTGTTATGTGGCACCCAACAGCACACATATAAGGAAACTGTATTACATAAATCAAAAGCGGAAGATTACAAGTGTTCTTTGTAAATAATTTACACCAAATAGCTACAGCGGAAGACTACAATCAACTCACATCGAATAACTAATGAGCACTCGAGAAGAGGTCCAGCCCGTGGACTCCTCTCGCTAGCAACACGAAGACATTGCAGCGGCTGGCTTCTCCTTGTGTTACATGACTCGGAAGTCTCCGAGTCTCGCCGGACAACCTTCTTTATAAGCGTCGATGTTAACCTGCAAAACCGCTTATATAGCAAGAGTGAGCAAAAAAATCTCAGCAAGACTTAACCGTCTCTCCTAAAGCATGCAACTCTGCATGAAGGTATTTAAGACATAAACATGTAAGTTGCATAAAAACTCACGTACACATTCATCGTTAATTTTCAGATTTTAGCCATCATACTAAGGAATTGCGCCGAGCAACATTGGAAATCCACAATCAAACAAGAAAAACTTAATTCCAATGTTACTTGTCCCAAGGTGGAAAATAACTTTAATTTGCTCTATCTCTACTTCATACATGGTTTTCATGCAATTCAAATTATCATAACAGCATATAAAACTTGCAAACTGTTATCACACAACTTTGATTACTACGTCACAACTCAGTCAGCAAGCGGTACTCATATCCACGAGGGATGGTGATTCGAATCAAACACTGCCCTGCTTACTCGACACATACGCCCGCCTCTGAAGACCCAAATCTGGCATCCTTCATTACGTCGTATGTGGCAACCTTTCGCAAGACACCCGGCTGTAGAACTGATCACGCTGTCTCGGGCTCGTAGGTCTAACAAGATGGTGTGGTATGCCTATACAATCTAGTTAACCTGGTACATCGGTTTCCTGTGTCCCATATACCAGTGAGCATCCGGTACACAACTTAATACTTGCTCAGCATGGCCACACATGAGAACGGTCCGTAACCGACAGAGGCAGAGCTACTTAACCAAGACCTCGTCCTGTCGCTGCCTAACCCTCCTGCCTAGTCTCATCTTTGGAAACATAAACTTTAGTTTACCTCTTTAAACCATAGCCGTGTGATCCGAAACTATAGCTCGCGAGTAGATTCCATCTACTCGACATCTACCGGATGTCATAGCCTATTAAGCACGGCATTATTATACAGTGGGGATACGTCTTCTACCCTTGACTCGAGGGTTTCTTTGGTCATTGTAGGATCGAAGAGCACGTGAAAAGCTACCAGACGGGGGGTGAATGGAAGATTAAAACTTTTCGCAGCGGAAACAACAAAAACCCCTCAGCAGAAAATCAATCGGTTAAAGAAACCATGTGTGCAAGTGTTATAAAACGTGTTCAACCGTGACAAATCAAGTAGGGAGGTAGAGAATCAAGTCAAGGATCTAATGCAACAAGAATCACTTAAAAACACGAAGTAAAACTTGAGATACGATCAAAACATTAAACGAAGATCAATCTGTTCTACCCGATATAAAACAGATCTACAACGCTGCAAAGAAACCCGTGTATCTCAAAAACTACAGATTCGAAGCTCGTGAAAATTTCAAAGATGATAGATAATTGAGTTGTGAAGACAACCCAAAAAGAATCACGTCAATCCGATCTGTAAAACTCGAGTTATGAACGAAACACCGAAGCAACGTCGGTCTGTCCAGAAACTCGGCGGGAAAGACTTGACGAAAAACAAGTCGGACGAACAAGGCACAAAAGCTCCTCGAAACTATGAACTTTATTCAATAGAAACACAAGAGGAACAGCCCAAAGTTCTCTACCCACGAGAGCTCTGGCCTCCCTTGCTTTTATAGCCAGCCCTCAGGCTAATCAATCCAATCTAGGACTCCTACTCCTAATTGGACTCGTATCCTAACTTACCATAACTGCTCATGACTCTCCTATTCTCAGATAGAAGCAATCGTGAGACTTCCAAACACCTTAGGAACGTCCTAAACATTCCTAAAACAACTCAACTTCGTGCCAAGCACGAAATCCTATCATAACCAACTCAAATCTTCCATATTTGAGCCATATCCGACTCAGCCTCAGCCTGAGTACGCAATCCAGCCGGTTGGACCTTTCCGACCAATTCTTTACGTCCACTTCTCTTCATCACGCCTTGGAACAATGTTGCCACGTCCATGCACTCCTTGCACACGTGCAAACACCTTCCAACGACGTATACGCAACCTTCATATGCACTGCCCTTGATCCAAACATGCTGCGCGACCTCCTGATCAACTCAACCATAGCTCCTCCCGAACTTGGTTGTTGGAACCTCATCTCCTCCCTAAGACTAGTCCAAGGATCTCGTCACCAGCCATGTCTTGAACTCAAGCAACACCTGCACATGAATAAACAACCAATTCTTCCGAGCACAAGTCCTCGACTTGACTCACGTTAGTTCGAAAACCACAACACCTTACATGAGCACGTCACATAAGCATGTTGCAAACCATATCAAATGATAACAGCCATAACCACCAAAACACACCAAAAACTTAGCAAATTAATACTAAGCAAACATTCCCATAAAGCAAGTTTGAAACATTGCGAGTTAAGAGCAAAAACAAGACGCTGCAGTTCTACGAGTTGAACTTCACGGGAGCTCCCTAAAAACAAGCTCCGGACCGCACAAAAGCTCTCCGGACCTTGCAGGAGCTCTCTGGACCTTGCGTCGGACCTTGCCAACACTTGGCGGACCTAACAAAGAACTTGTCGGACCTTGCCACAGAAGAATGTTTTGGCAATATTCAAAACATTGAATGTTAATGCTAACTTTTATCCTAATTGCCAATGTATTCAGCACACATAGGTCTCACAGTCATGCATTTGGAGTATAAAACATTCCTGACCTAATGCACATACAAACTTTAA
Source organism: Neostapfia colusana (assembly GCA_030760725.1). Lineage (NCBI taxonomy): Eukaryota > Viridiplantae > Streptophyta > Magnoliopsida > Poales > Poaceae > Neostapfia > Neostapfia colusana. The sequence continues at coordinate 29,947,942 of JASWHV010000011.1, forward strand.
CCCATAGTAGTGAACAAAGTAAAAACTTTATAAAACAACTTAAATGCAATCCGCAGGTTGCCTTGGTTTCTGCAGGTGACTAAGTATATGTTCAGTTAGTGAAGACCACTTGAGGCTTGATCACTCGCTTTCCATCCTCTTTGATCTCCACTTCAATTGCTTCACAATCTTCACGTAGATGCTACACGTTATGAATACGCATACGTGTTTAATTGTAAAGCTTTTGCTATCAAGTCAAATGACAAGTTTAAAATAAGAACTCTGTTTAAGAATTTAAAATGACACTGGTGCTAAGGTTTGGGTTTGGGTTAAGTAAAATGATCAAGTGCTAAGTGCTTTTCATCCCTTGTTTTTTGATCACCTAAAGATGTTGAACATAACAGTGGCGATCCAGAGCTCCAATGGAGCTGAAAACATTCACGTGAGTTCCTTGTCACAACAAAGTCATCTGGACCAAAATTTAGCACTTTTCACTGAGTGGTTTATTCAGAACAATCTTTAAGCAATTAAGCAAAAAGGAATTAATTCTGAGGCAACTCACATGTTGATGTCAAACTGAGTGAACTATAATTTCAATTATAGCTCGTAGAGCCTGCATGAATATTTCTAGGATTTTTGGAGCTAAGAATTGCCCAGAACTGAATTTCCAAGTTTTGGAAATTCTCTGAAATTGTTTCTGTATTCATTTGAACACAGCAACTTGAACTCTGAATTCTCCTTATCAAATAAACTCCAAATGAGCTGAAATTTTTACAGGAGTTCAATATTATCCTGAATATTATTCTGGCAAAATTTAAGGATTTTTGGATGAACCAAACTTCCTCTAAAATTCTTTTGCTGAAAAGCTTTAAAGAATTTTCCAGAATTAAATATTGAATTTCATACGAATTGGGTTGCATATTTGGATAGTGTTTTTCCACCTGAATCAACACAATTTGAATCTCTAAATTTGGAGCTTCCTAGCAAAAGTTATGCTCTTCCAAAGTTTGAATCAAATCTGGCATTTGAATTAAACCGGGAAAAGTTCAAAAGTCTGACAATGGGTCCCCGGGGTGACGTGTCAATCACTCAGAGCAGCCACAGCGTGGTACACACCGATTTCAGCTGTAGATACACGTGATCGGGTAGCCACAGCGGATTCCAGTTTAATTAAAACTGTCACTGACCGGTGGGCTAACCCAGCCTTCTTCTTCCTCCGTGCGTTTCCCGCGCTCGCTGTGGGGACCACCACGTGGTTCACCCACTCCAGGATCGCATAGGGTGGTGCCATGCGATGCGGCACCCAACAGCACACATGAGAGGATTTAAGAACAACATACAAACTTTTATTTGATATATAACAACGGAAGTCGTTTTACAAAACTTAATTATACAGCAGAAGTTATATACATAGCTACTCTCAAATCCTAACTAAGCAAAAGTGCAGCCATCCAGCCCGGGGACGCTACACACTAGCAGCATGAAACCGGAGAATCACGGAGGCGTGCAGGGCTCCAGCTCGGCCGTGTACCCCGACGGGGGCATCGCCTCGTCCTCGTAACCTTCCTCATAACTCTCACCTGCACACAGCTCAAATATTGCAACCGTGAGCATGAAGGCTCAGCAAGTCTTAACCGTCAACCTTAGGCATGGAACTCTACATGAAAGGATGTGTAAGATAGGAAAAGGACTTTGCAATAAAGACACGCCTACATGTTGACCTTTATTTTTAGTTTTATAGCAACAGTTTAATGAGCCTTAGGCAGCCCTTACATCGGATGTCCACAATCAAACAACAAACGCTTTCCTCTAATGTGGTGATGCCCAAAGTGGAATATAAACTTAATTAGCTCTATAACTACAACATACAAGGTTTCAAGACATTAATAGTTCAATACAGCATATTCAGTTGGCTTATTTCACTTCTTACTACGTCACAACGTGGTGAACAAGCGGGTACTCAAATAACCGGGAGGGACGGTGATTGCAATCAAGACACACCCGGATAACACGTTGCATACACCCAATTTCAGAAGCGTGATTCCACACCCCTTCCTACTCTGTTGTATGCAACAACCTTTCAAAAGCAACCCAAATGCCGAACCGGTCCATCCGTAATGGGCAGGAGGTCCCCGCGTGGAGCGTGACTGTGCCCACCGGCAGATTTACACCTTGCTACCCTCAACCCACCCCTATTTACGGTTGGGTAAGCCTCGGCACCCAGGTTAACCAATTACATCGGTTTCCTGGTTCTCATATGCCAGTATGCATACGGTACTGTTCGATACTTGTCCAGCAGGATCGCACACGGTCGGTCCTCAACCGACACCAACAGGGCTACGCACGTGAGACCTCTGCTCAATGCATCCTATCCCCCCTTCTGGGTCAATTTTCACAACTTAAGCCATTTTCTACCTCTTCTCATTCCGTGCGATAAGTACTATCTCGCGAGTAGCTTCCAACCACTTGATTTCTACCGAGATCCTAAACATTAGCATGGCATTCTCTACTAGTCGAGTTTGTAAACTACCCAACCCTTTATAGGAGTGAAAAAGGATATGCAAGTGGGGTTTCAATCACCCTAACTCTAATGCATACATTTCAACCTAGACATAAGTGATACAAATAAAGAATTTGCAAAAGTACTTAAATGCAAACCAGGGCTTGCCTGGTTGCGAGGTAGAGGAGAAGTTAGCTTCGGGTGGGAGGACGTCCAAGGGCTCCGGTGCGTCCTCAACTTTGGTCAATATTATGAAATGTAACAAAATATATGTGTAAGTATTAAGGACTTGTAAGAAGTAAACTTCTATTCATAGCTACTGCTATTTAGGATCCTTAATTGGCTTTGGGATTTTTACAGTGTAGACTAGACTCTCTAAGGATGATCTGAGCAAAATTTGGAGAAATGTTATTGCACATTGTGGTCTCCAAAATTCCAACAATCACAAGGCTTCTCTGAATTTTGAGCCCAAATCAGGAACTTTGACATAGCTAACAGTGGAAGATCTGATTAGGGTAAGTCTCCATGGTTCTAACAAAATTTGTTTCACCATTTTTGGAGCTACCAACAGAGAGATATGAATTTTGGAAGTTGGACAGGAGTTCTGAAAAAGTTTCTGTTTAAATTTGAATTTCCAAATAAAGGCTGAATTTTGGAAGGCAATTTATCCTAGCAAATGAAATCAAATGAATCCCAAATTTTTACTGGAGATCTGTTAGTATGAAAAGGATTTTCTGCCCAAATTTGGGAACGTTTCATAAAGAATTGCTCCTGGAATAAATCTCTAAAAATTTAATAAAAACAATTCTACAGAAATTCCAGGGCATTTTCATAGCAAGCAATTTCTTCCTCTGTGAAGTACTCCTCCTGAGGATTCCAACAATACTGGACTCACCCTTTTTGGAGTTTTCTACACAAAGTTATGGATTTTTCAACCTGAATAACCTTCTCTTAGAAATTTACACAGAGACTAAACGGGGGGGGGGGGCACTGTCAGACGTTTCTTCAACCTCTCAATAGGCCCCGCGCGCACACGCCGAACCCGACGATAGCGTGCCATTTTATCGCCCATTTCTCCACTGTTATCTCTACGGTTTTGTGCTACACCACCCTTGGATCACAGCCAAACAGCCGGGCAAGGTTTCGGGTTATGAAAATGCCGGGAAACTCATCGGCGACGGCGAGGCGGCTCGGTGGCGCGGCGCCGGTGATGAACCGCACGTCCCAAGCCTCAACCGATGATCCAAGGGGCCATACACCATCCCTGGAGCATGTAGAATATGATGCTACCCCTAGACGGAGCTTAAAATGCCCGCAAATAGGAGCTCGACGGTGAACCGAACTGTTTCAGCCGGCGGCGACGGATTCTCGTCGCTAGGGCTGTAGAAAAGATGATATGCGCCGTGCTTCAGCGTGGGAGGGCGCTAGGGGATCTAGTAGCGATGTCCAAGGCCGGAGAACCGATGATCCAACGTGTGTGAAGAATTTCCCGAAGTTGTCTCGATCGGTCCTCCACGTGCACCATCAGAAATCTCCAAATTCCGGTTAGATGGCGGTGGTAAAGTACAAAAGGACATCGGGGTGAGAAACTGGATTCCATGACGCACCTATGGGTGGTTTTCCTCAAGCTGGAGAGGTCGTAGTCGGCCGGGAGACGGGGAACTAACACGGCGGCGTCGTGCTCTGTTTTCTTCGGATCAGAACGGCTCGGCGCCGTTGCAGACGATCAGCCACGAGCTGAGGATGGGTGGAAAACATTGAGGAGGCTCCGACGGAGCTGGTGGGTGGCTCAGCTAGGCGCTGGTGTCGCCAGAAGACGATCGGCGCTGAGGAACCGAGGACAGTGGTGTAGCTTGGGTTGCAGCCGTGCGCTTGAGTAGGGGGGGCTAGGAAGGCTGTGGTGCAACGTGGGGAAGAAGAAACCGGCACTCGGCTTCCGCTTTGAACGCCCACGCGCATGGACCGACGTTGGAAGCAGCGCGTGAAGCGGCTCCATGGAAAACGTCGGGCGACAGGTTTAACCTGGAGCTGGCGCGCTGGGATCACCCGGGAAAAACAGAGAGAGAGGGAAAAAGTGGATTTGTGAGGCTGACTGTTAAATCCCACCTCCCCCTCTTTTAATCAAACTTTTCTCTGATATTTTTCACCCAGCTACTCAGACTTAAATGCCTTACTTCTCTCCAAAGTTAAGGTTTGAATTTGCTGAATTCAAATTATTTGAATTCTGGTGTGAAGTTTGAATTGTGTTTGGTCATGTGAACTTGAAATGGAATTTAAATTCTCCATTTTGTGTTGTTCCAAAAACATAGCAAACCAACTCCAAAGTTTCTGATTTTTCGCATGGCTGCTAATTCAAATGTAAATAACACATATGTGGAACCAAATTTGCATATTGAGGAAATTGGAATTTGAAACTGAAATTCAAATTCAGATTAGAGGGCTTCTCCTTTTAATCCCAAACAAATATTGAAATTCCTCCAAATGAGCTGAAATTTGGAAGGTTGAATATTTGGGATATGAAGATCCAAGTTATGCATTTAGATCTCCATGTTTGGAAGTTATGGGATGTTTGGATCCTCACTTTGAACTTATACCGTTATAATTCAAAGTTTTAATTCCCCTCATTTTTCCTAAGTGTACATGAGCCGAAAATTCTTGCTCCCACTTTTTGGGGATTTTACATCCCTCCCCCCTTAAAAAGAATCTCGTCCTGAGATTCCAAAAGAAATGCAAAGTGGGGAAACATTACTGGGTATATGATGATAGCAAGTCCGGATAATTGGTTCATAGATATTCCTCGCTTTCCCATGTCGCCTCATCAGCTGTATGGTTGCTCCACAAGACCTTGTAGAACCATAAGGTCCGGTTTCTTGTGGCGCGAGTCTTTTCATCGATAATCCGGATTGGATACTCAGTGTACGTGAGGTCCGGTTGAAGAACTTCTATGTCTTCAATGCGGATTTCAGTGGAGGGTTTGAGGCACTTCCTCAGCTGAGAGATGTGGAAGACATTGTGAATTCCTGCAAGCGACGCCGGTAAATCCAAGCGATAGTCCACGGGTCTGCATCTTTCAATGACGGCAAATGAACCAATGAACCGTGGCGCAAGTTTATCCTTCACTCCGAAACGATGGAATCCCTTCATCGGAGACACACGGACATAAACATGGTCCCCGATGTTGAAGTGGAGAGGGCGGCGTCTTTTATCCGATTGAGCAGCCTTGAGATTGGCTTGTATTACTCGCATTCGTTCTTCAGCCTCATTCACAAGTTCAATGCCGTAGATAACTCGCTCGCCGGACTCGCACCAGTTGAGAGGTGTGCAGCATTTCCGGCCGTAGAGAGCTTCATACGGCGCCATCTTGATGCTAGCTTGATAGCCATTGTTGTAAGAAAACTCCGCCAACGGCAAATGATCATCCCAATTCTTGCCGTGGTGGATGGAACAAGCGCGTAGCATGTCTTCAAGCACTTGATTCACCCGTTCAGTTTGACCATCCGTCTGTGGGTAATACGCGGAGCTTCGAATCAGTTTGGTCCCCAATGACGCGTGCAGCTGTTCCCAAAACCGAGCAACGAACAGCGCACTGTGATCTGAAATAATGGAGCGGGGAACACCGTGCATGCAGAAGACCCTTGCGATATACAACTCCGCATATTGCTTGGCAAGGTACTTTGTATGTACGGGGATAAAATGAGCCGACTTGGTTAGTCGATCGACTATTACCCAAATCGAGTCATGCTTGTGAGATGTGAGAGATAACCCGACTATGAAGTTCATGCTGATATCCTCCCACTTCCATGCTGGAATGTTCAATGGTTGCAGCTATCCAGCTTTATGCATATGGTCGGCTTTCACATGCCGACACGTATCACATTCGGATACGTACTTTGCGATTTCTCTTTTCATCCGTGTCCACCAAAACCTGGTTTTCTGATACTGGTACATCTTGTTGCTGCCCGGATGATAGAATACTTGGACAAATGAGCCTCATCCAAGATTTTCTTCCGAAGCTTCATGTCACGGGGTACCACTATACGGTCTTTAAACCATAGAGTGTCGTGTTCATCCCTTCGGAAGCATTTCATTACACCATTCTTCATCCTTCACCGAATGTGTGACATTCCCATTTTTTTCTTCTGAGCTTCCATAATCTCCTCTCTTATGGTCGGGACGAGAGCAAGATTATATAATGCCCCATATGGAACCAAGTACAGACTTGGCTCCTCCTCTTCAGGTGGGGTGATGGACAGATTGTTGACATGAGATTTGCGGCTTGAGGCATCAGCAACCACGTTTGCCTTACCGGGATGATAGTGAATCTTGACCTCATAATCCTTGATCAGCTCTAGCCATCTCCGTTGCCGCATATTCAACTCCTTTTGAGTGAATATATACTTCAGACTCTCGTGGTCGGTGTAGAGGTGCACTAAGTTCCCAAGTAAATAGTGCCTCCACATTTTCAAGGCCAACACCACAGCAGCGAGCTCAAGATCATGAGTCGGATAGTGCTGCTCGTAGTTACGAAGTTGACGTGAGCCATAGGCGACCACTCTTCCTCCTTGCATCAATACACAGCCAAGCCCGATACAGGACGCATCACAATATACGTCGAAGGGCTTGGTTGTATCCGGTTGAGCTAACACCGGGGCTGTTGTAAGATGCTTCACTAATGCTTGGAAAGCTTCTTAAAAAGCTGAGCTCCAAACATACTTGATCCCCTTCTTCAACAGTTCAGTCATCGGCTTAGCAAGCTTGGAGAAGTTCGGTATGAATCTCCGATAATATCCTGCTAACCCGAGAAAACTCCTGACTTCATGGACTGATGTAGGGGACTTCCATTTCAACACCTGTTCGATTTTGCTTGGATCAACTGCAATGCCTTCTGCAGAAATAATGTGACCAAGGAATGGCACTTGGCTGATCCAAAACTCACACTTGCTGAACTTGGCGTAAAGCTTATGGCCTCTCAATCGTTGTAGCACGATATGCAAGTGTTTGGCGTGTTCCTCTTCAGACCTGGAGTAAACCAAGATGTCGTCTATGAACACCACAACAAACTTGTCCAACTCCGGCATGAACACTGAGTTCATGAGATACATGAAGTGTGCCGGGGCATTGGTGAGACCAAAGGACATGACGAGGTATTCATACAATCCGTATCTCATCGAGAACACCGTCTTTAGAATATCCTCCGCTCTGATCTTGATTTGATGATATCCGGAGCGAAGATCCATTATTGAAAATACACTCGCACCCACAAGTCGATCGAGGAGAATATCGATGCGGGGCAGTGGATATTTATTCCTGATGGTGACGGCGTTGAGAGGTCGGTAGTCCACACACAACCTCAAGGTTTCATCCTTCTTCTTCACAAACAGCGCCGAGCATTTCCATGGCGAGGAACTCGGTCGAATGAAACCCTTCTTCATTAAATTGTTCAGCTGCACCTTCAGTTTAGCCAGCTCATTTGGAGCGATCTTGTACGGTCTCCGTGAGATCGGTGTTGTCCCGGGTACAAGTTCAATCTTGAACTCGACATCTCTTTCGGGTGGCATGCCCGGAAGATCATCCGGAAAGACATCCTGGTATTAACGGACCACACAAATGTAAAGGCCTCAGTTTTTGACACATACTCAAAGTGTTCATCACCACACACACACCTCATTTGAAGAAAGTTGATGAACACATTTGAAGAGCAAGTAACCACCATCAACATGCTAATGCGCGGAATCCGCCCCGGAACCCTACTAATGCGCGGCGGGCAAACCCTAGGCCCGGCATCATCCACCAACTTGCCGTAGAGGACGTGCTGGAGGGTGAGCCAATCCTTGCGGGTATGTTCCAACTCCACCAGCATCCTGCCATAGTGTTGTTTGATTCAGGCGCCACGCATAATTTTATTAGCCAAGCTTTCATTGCTAAACACAGCTTGCAAATACTACCCACCAATAGTCCATATTTGATTTGTTCACCGGGTGGGAAAATTTCAGCAAGCATGATGGTTCCAAAAGCACCATTATGATTAGAGGGTAGAGTATACCCTACGTCTCTCATAATTTTAGAGGGACAGAAGATCGATGTCATCCTAGGGATGTCGTGGTTAACCCGCCACGGCGCTGTTTTAGACACCGTCCTTCGAATCGTGCACTTGAACTCAGAAGTGCACGGATCTCACTCCTTATTTCTGGACAGTCCAGAAATAAAACTTCCAAGTGTCTATCAATCCACAAATATGAGATTGAAAGATATTCCAGTGGTCCGAGAGTTCCCTGACGTGTTCCCGGATGATTTACCAGGGATGCCGCCCGATAGAGAGGTGGAGTTCAAGATTGAACTTGCACCGGGAACCATGCCAATATCCCAAAGGCCGTACAAGATGGCGCCCAAGGAATTGGCTGAACTGAAGACTCAGCTAACGGATCTTCTGGAGAAGGGTTTTATAAGGCCGAGATCCTCGCCATGGGGCTGTTCGGCATTATTGTGAATAAGAAGGATGAAACGTTGCGTCTTTGCATGGACTATCGTCCACTAAACGCTGTAACCATCAAAAACAAGTACCCGTTGCCATGGATCGACATGTTGTTTGATCAGTTGGTCGAAGCAAAGATCTTTTCCAAGATGGATTTAAGATCCGGGTACCACCAGATTAAAATACGGGCTGAGGATATTCCGAAGGCGGCTTTCTCAACGAGGTACGGACTTTATGAGTACCTGGTCATGTCTTTCGACCTCACCAATGCTCCAGCTCACTTCATGTATTTGATGAACTCGGTATTCATGCCAGAGCTGGACAAGTTTGTCGTGGTCTTCATCGACAACATCCTGGTATATTCCAAGTTGGAGGAAGATCACAAGAAACATCTGCGTATAGTCTTGCAACGGCTGCGGGATCACAAGCTATACGCGAAATTCAGCAAGTGCGAATTCTGGATATCGAAGGATTACAAAATAGAGATCCATTATCACCCCGACAAGGCAAACGTAGTGGAAGATGCGCTGAGCCGCAAGTCACACGTCAACAACCTGACCATCACACCGTTGGAAGAGAGCAAACCACCACTGCATGTGATTACACACGGAGCTCTCTACAACCTAGCTTTGATCCCCACCATCTGTGAAGAGATAGCGGCAGCCCAAAAAAATGACAAGGGCATGTCACATTTGTGGAGACGCATAGGCAGTGAGGAGCTGAAATGTTTCCGGAAAGACGGAGACGGCGTCCTGTGGTTCAAGGACCGGATCGTCGTACCCCGTAACCTGGAATTACGGAAGAAAATCTTTGATGAGGCTCACTTGTCAAAGTTTTCTATTCACCCCGGCAGCAACAAAATGTATCAAGAACTCAGAAGCAAATTTTGGTGGACACGGATGAAGCGGGAGATCGCAAAGTACGTGTCCGAGTGTGATACATGTCGAAGGGTGAAGGCCGATCATATGCGGAAACCGGGACTGCTACAACCACTGAGCGTTCCTGCCTGGAAATGGGAGGATGTGAGCATGGACTTCATCGTCGGTTTACCCACCACGTTTCAGAAACATGATTCTGTGTGGGTGATCATCGACTGGCTCACTAAAGTTGCCCATTTCATTCCGGTCAACACCAACTACAACGCTAAGAAGTATGCTGAACTGTACGTCTCACGGATCCTATGCTTGTACGGCATACCCCGTACCATCATATCGGATCGGGGCACTTTATTTGTTTCCCGTTTTTGGGAGAAGCTACACGCTGCGTTGGGGACGAAGCTAATCCGTAGTTCAGCGTACCACCCGCAGACAGATGGGCAAACCGAGCGGGTAAACCAGATTCTAGAGGACATGCTACGAGCTTGCGCTATCAACCACGGCAAGAATTGGGATGATCACTAGCCGTTAGCTGAGTTCTTGTACAACAATGGGTACCAAGCCAGCATCAAGATGGTGCCTTACGAGACGCTATACGGGAGAAAATGCCGCACACCGTTGAATTGGTGTGAATCTGGCGAAAGAGTTACCTTCGGGATTGATCTTGTCAACAACGTGGAGGAGAAGGTTCGGCTGATTCAAGCGAACCTAAAAGCCGCCCAATCCCAGCAGAAACAGTATGTGGACCGGAGAAGACGCCCATTACAATTCGAAGTCGGAGATCACGTATACTTACGTGTGTCTCCAATGAAGGGCGCGAACAGATTTGGGGTGAGAGGAAAGTTGGCACCCCGATTCATCGGTCCATTTCAGGTTACCGAAAGATTTGGATCAGTAGCATACCGGCTGAAATTACCAGAAGAACTCTCCGGTGTGCACGACGTCTTTCATATTTCCCAGCTGAGGAAGTGTCTCAAGCTATCAACTACCGTTCAGCTGGAGGAGATTGAAGAACTGAAACCGGATCTCACGTATTGGGAGAAACCGATTCAGATTATAGATGAAAAGGCCCGAACCACATGCAACTGTACGTTGTGGTTCTACAAAGTTCTATGGGGTAATCACTTCATCGACGAAGCGACATGGGAGAGAGAAGGATTTCTTCGCGCTAACTACCCCGACTTTTTCACGTCGCATATCCGGTAATTTTCCACCGTCCTCCCTCTCATTTTCACCTTATAATCTCGGGACGAGATTCTTTTAAGGGGGGAGGAATGTAAAGGCCTCAGTTTTTGACACATACTCAAAGTTTTCATCACCACACACACACCTCATTTGAAGAAAGTTGATGAACACATTTGAAAAGCAAGTAACCACCATCAACATGCTCACTAGAGGATAAACTCACAAAATGCAAAAGTGTCATTTCCCACATACATCATATAGGGGATGGACATTTGGAAAACTCCTACACCTTTCTAGAAATGCCCATGCCAAATTTCACCCAAATTCAAAACCTTTTTGAGGTCCTTTTGGGTATAGCTAGAAAGAGGGTGGTTTGAACTCAAATTCAAATTCAAACTGTTTTCATCCCATGAATTCAAAAGTGGGAGGCATATTCTTACTCAGCACATTTTTGTGAACTCACTCACCAATTTTCACTCCATTTGGAGTTGATCTTGTCATGAGCTAAGTTTGGCAAATTCAAACTTTATTTGAATTTCAAACTGAATATGTGCTGAAATTTAGTCAAACCAAACCCAATTTGAATTCTAACCAATTCAAATGGATCAGGGGTAGATAATTCAAATCACCATGGGCATTATGGGGATTACTGTTTACAACAGTAAGAGGGAGTTAAGTTCAGAGGTTAAAAGGGAATTGGGACCCACATGTCAGCCACTGAAGAGATTCAACCGACTGAAACTTCCTCACTCGGGTCTTCGGGCTTCAGCAGAGGGCCACCGAGGGGAGGGGGGGGCGACACGCCACCAGCTGCTCGCCCACGCCCGAGCCAGGTCGGTGCTGAGCCTTCTAAAGGCGCTCCTCGCCTCTGCCGAGGTCCCCTCAACCGTTTTCCCCCTCGCAAGAACACTGAGCCAAAGTTCTTCCCTCCGCCACTTGGATTGATCGGGAGAATGGTGAAACACTCACACCCTCTCGTCCCCGAGCTTCTACACCCTGCCCTGAGCTCCGCACCCACCTTCCCGACCTGGAAACAAGCGAGTTCCGGCCTTCTTAGGTTATCAAATCTTGCACATAGACGCTGGACTAGCCGGTGATCATTTTCCTTTTAGCATTCCTTGCAGAAACCGGCTAGGAGTGATGGAATTTGAGCTCGATCAAAGGCGTTCATGGAGGGCACGATCGGTCGCACGGTGCCGACCAACTTGCCGCCATTTTTGAACACCTTTGAGGCATTGTCGAGCTTCCTAGAGGTGTACTGATGCTGTAGAGCCGTTTGTTCGAGGTCTTGGCAGGTTAGAACCCATGGCCGATGGCGCTGAACCTCAACCGAGGCCGCCGCATGTCGCCGGGGTATTTCCGGTCACCGCCAGCTCGAACTGACCCCACAAGCGTGTTCCTCGACGTCGATAAACACCTGGCGGAGAGTTTCAGACCGTGTGGGGGGCGGCAGCGGCAATCCGGCGAGCTGCGGTTCTGCTCCGGCGAGGGTAGGCGGCGCCGCGCGCGAGGGAGCGTCAGGAGGTAGAAGAAGCCGGGTTGCCCACGTGTCAGCGACTCGGATTTTAAATCTGGAATCAGTCTAAGGCTCAGATCCGGTGTGCTGGCGCGCAAAAATCCCGTGAACCCTGGTGTGCCATCGCCTCAGCGCCCAACACGTGTAACCGTGGTCCCACTGGCAGATTTGAACTTTTCCCGATTTTCAGATTTCATTGAAACTTCAAATCCTCATAACTTTGGCTAGGAAACTCCAAATCAAGTGAACCAAATTTTGTTGGATTCAGCTCCCTCAGTACTTTCCAGAAAATCAAGTTTCACTTCATGAAAATCCTTATTTCTCCAGAATTAAGTCTTCAAAGTTTAAATCGTTTAGAATTTAACTGGAGAACCCTTTAAAGGCATGTTCTGAAATTTTGCTGGGGTGTTCACCAAAATATCCCTGAGCTACCATAAAAATTTCAGATCCATTTGAACTCATTTTATCCACCTACTGGTGTGATTAATAAAACTGTTCCACAGAAAATGGAAAATGTTCAGAAACATTTTCAGAATTTCTCTGAAATTGTTTAGCTCATATCTCTAGATAGGAACATTCAAATTAAGGGAAACCAACTCCATTAGAACCCTTTGAAAATCTAGTTTTCAGAAAGTCATAGCTTGCTCCATGAAAATCCCTACAACACCATAGGAGCTCCAAGTAAGGTCAAGTACATGATTATTTGTGGAGAGCTCAACTGAAGTTTGCTGCAACTAAAACTTTGCCAAGTCTCTGTTTAGGTTGTAACCAAACCACAGTAAAAATTTCAGAGTCATTGGGTCTGTCTAGTGAGACTTATAAACTTCACAAGTTTAAAGTCAATTCAAATGCATTTAAATTAATACATGTACTTGTATCTCATGTAGTCGCTAAGGTCGAGGAGGAACCTGAAGTCTTAGACTTCATTACTCCGGAAGAGCAGCTAGCCTACAACCAAGAGCAGCAAGTCAAGCCCCGATTTGCATTAACCTTTTTACAAATTTTTATTGTTTTGAGAACTTACTTTGAGTACTATTATTCCTTGCATTAGAGTCTAGTTTGGAAAACCCAGATGCATATCCAAGAAAACCGTGGGTTGGGATTAGGATTGGAAACCCCATTAGTTACTGCAAAGCTAAGATAGGGTAGGATTCGGTACAAGTCTAGTAGGTGGAACTACTCGCGAGCATAAGCTAGAGGCACTCGACTGGGGTAGAGGTAGCACATGAAACACATGGCAAGAAAATGAGACCAAGCGGAGAGTAAGGGCAGCAGGACTTTGGGGCCTTTGTGCTATAGCTCCGCTTGTGTCGATAGAAGACCGAGCCGTGTGCGGGCCTGTTGAACAAGCTAGAACAGTACCGAAGACCTACAGGCTATATGGCAACTGGGAAACCGATGTAACTTGGGTAGCTAGGTATTGAGGCATTGCGTGTCGTTCAGAGGGTAGGTTGAGAGCTCGACATGTAAATCGGCTGGCGGCACTGAGATGCGCGTGCAGAGACCTCTTGCTCAGGACGATAGGACCGGTTCAATATTTGGCTGACGGGTGAAAGGTAGTTGCGTACGACATCCGTGATGGTTGCTGTAGGCAACATCGAGTACGGGCGTACGTGACGGGTTATTCGGGTAACCCTGCAGGTGTAAATCGATTATAATCGTCGTCCCTCGCGGTCAGTGAGTACCACTTGTTCACTCTACCGTGACGTAGAAAGAATAGGCTAGTTACATGTTAAAATGTTGCTGATTGAAAGATGGACTTTGATTGTTAATGATTTGCTGTAGTTTAGAGCTAATTAAAGTTCCTTTCAACTTTGGGCAAAGTACATGAGAGAAATGTGTTTCTTGTTTGATTGCGGCTCTCTCATGTGCCTTAGCGTAAGGTTCCCCACAACCTGCTGCTAAAACTCAAAAGTAAGGTTCTACTAATTAGGCGAGTCCTTGCAACTGATTTTACCTCCTGTACCTATCATCCCTCTTGTAGAAGTTTCATATTTAGGAGAGACGGTTCAGTCTTGCTGAGCCTTCGTGCTCGCTGCTTGTGTTTGAAGCTTTTGCAGGGTTCTATGAGGGAGGGACTCCCGAGGAGGAGACGGAACCCCAGGAGGGGAACCCCGTCGAGTTGGAGTTGTGCACGCCGCCGTGTTGTTGTGCGTGCGTGCTAGCAAGGACACGTTCACGGGCTGAACGTGAACTTGATGCGTACTCTACGCCCGTGAGTGTAGACTGAACATATTTTGTTGTAAAAATGCTCATAAACCCGTTTTTGTAATGAAATTTTGCTTCCGCTTTGTACCTTTGATGTGTGTTATTCAGTGTTGTGCAACGCAGCAACCCTCAGCGTGATCCTGGCTCGACAAGACCGTGGGGTCGTGTCAACAAATATCCTTAAGTTTTATGGCTTCCGTATTATATGTGGCTGGAGCTTCTTGAACCGAACGGTCAAGAATAAGAACATGTGGTTCATGAAGTGGAGAGTTTAGACGAACCACACGTTGAATGATGTCAAGAACAGCACAATGGTGATGCAGCCATGACATTCCTAAAATGGCATCAAGTTTCTGACTCTCTAACATGATTAGAGAAGTTGGATATAGATTCCCACCCAATTGTAATGGTGCTTTATAGACCATCCTATCAGCTGTTATTTTCCCACCAGGAGAGCATATCAAATATGAACTATTTGTGGGAATGATAGTCAATTGATATTTAATAACATAAGACTGACTTATGAAATTATGGGTGGCACCGGAGTCAAAAAGTATGACTACGGGATGATCTAAGTAAGAAAACGTACCCGCGAGGACGGGTTCGCCTTCCGGCACGTCTTCGATAGCTAAGTGGTGGGCGTTGCCGGGTTTTGGTGCTGGTTTCTTGGGCTGATTATGGGGCTGATTAGCACCCTGATACGGCGCTGCACCCCTGCCCTGTCGCGGCTCAGGGCAGTCCCTCGAAATATGCCCGACACGGCCACACGTGAAGCACGTGTAAGGTGTCGGGGTCCCTCCGACTTGAGGACGGAATCCCGGTGCACGCTGTTGAAACTGAGGCACATGCGGGAACATCCTTTGCTGCTGCTGTTGCTGTGGTGGATACGTCGGTCGGAAGCCCGGCGCATTATATTGTCGACCGCGGAACTGAGGCAGTCGCGCCGGTGGCTGCCATCTCTGACCGGATGGTGAGCGATACACCACATGGTATTTTTGTGGCGTCCCACCACTGCTGCTCGTCAGCGCACTGCGTTTCCTCTTATCAGAACCGCGCTCGCGCTGAGCATTCTCTTTTAAAATCGCGGCATTAACAAGGTCGTTGAATGTGCCGTGATTGCTTTGGGCGAGATGGACCTTCATCATGGAATTCGGGCACCGGAAGAATGTGTTCCACTTATCTTCCTCTGTTCTCACAAATCCTGGCGCATACTGCGTCAGCCAGTTGAATGACCTAGAGTACTCATGACAACTCCTCTCGCCTTGTCTCAGCGCCAGGAACTCCTGGAGCTTCCTTTCCATAACCCCGGGAGGCATATGGTAGGCGCGGAACGCCTCCCGGAACTCCGCCCATGTGACGGCATGGCCAGCTGGTAATGAGGTGATGTAGTTCGCCCACCATGTATCGGCTTCACCTTGAAGCTTTTGTGCTGCGTACAGCGCCTTCTGATGTTCAGTGCACTGTAGCAGCCTGAACTTCGCCTCCAGAGTGCGGATAAAGCTGTCCGCCTCCAAAGGCTCGTCGGCCTCCGTGAAGACCGGTGGATGGGTTGCCAGGAATTCTGAATAAGAACTTTGTTGGAGCTGGCGTTGCCCATTGTCTTGGCGTCCTCCTGGACGGGACGCATTCTGCTGAACTAGCATCCGCAGCAACTCGGTTTGCTCGTCGCGCGAGCCGAGCACTGCAGCGAGAACCTCCGCAAGATTCCTTGGAAGTTCTGGCGGTGGAGGAGGTGGTTGCTGCTGCGTCGTGGTTTGCTCCGAGGGTGGAGACTCATCACCACGAACCTGACTCGGACCTCCCTCCTCTTGCATGGAATGCGTACGCACCATTTTACATTCATACCATTCAAATGATCAGCACATGTTGGTTTAGCTCATCCAGTCTATACAATAGTTGCAAGAATGGAATAAATAATGCGCATAACAATCACACATATGGATAAAGTATAAACTTTATACAACATATACATCCCTGGACCGTGTCACACGATCGAGTAACAATGTTTTGAACTTTATGTGTTAAAAGTTCATTTCGACCATCGTAGGTCGCCACGGGATGTTAGGTGTGTTAGCATGCGTAATTCCTCGCTATTGTACTGGACCCAAACATGTACCCACTCGAAATGATATGTTGAATGCATAAACCATTCGACTCCAACTCGCTGTTTTACAACAGCCACTAGACGTCGAATTGTGAAACTAAGTGTTTTGGTTGAAACACTTCAGCATGATGTTCACTATCCAGCTTCTGGTCCAGCTGACCAGTCTGGATAATTTAACAATTTTGTCCAACATAGAGGCAAAATCTGGACTAGAGTTCAACAACAAATTTGTAGTGGACTCAACAAGGAATCCAGATCGTATTTATTTGCCTCTATGGCCTTCCTAGTTTGTGAGTTATGATCCCTACAATTTGACAGAATTTTCTCAGGAAATTTTACAGCACCTCCTTTGCAAGTTGCTGTTTTGTTCACAAAAGTCCATCTATTTCTGCCCTCAATCTAGGAAAACAATGAACTACAAAGTTGTAGAACATTTCCTATACTTTACAACGATGTCTTGCTTGACCCTTAGAAATTTTTCTACAGAAAGTTGTGGTCGAAATACAGAAAAATCAAGAGAGCATTTTGGTCTGCCTGTTTCTGGACAGGCTTACTCATCTGAGATTTTCATCCCTTTGAAGGGAGATTATGTTCTGGAGCTCTACAGAAAAGTTGTATAGGACATCAAAACTTTCCAGAATGGTATCCTACACCTCCATTGGTTCAACCAATTCTATGTTATTCCCTGTTTAAGTTAAGCAAAGTTTCTTCCAAAAACAGGGGAGGTTGTTCCTAAGTTTTTGAGATTGAATCTATACTCCCAATTGACTCTTAGCTCAATATGGAAGTTCAATAACCCTTAAATGAAATCCTAAACTTCATTTTAACTCTTTTATTTGAAAAATATCCTTTTATGCAATCTCGTTACTACGTTTGCTCAACAAAGAAAGATCCTAAACCGGTATTCCGGTACATGTCAAAGGGTGGAACTAAAGACGTCACTCACAAACAGTTTCTACACGTCATGCACTAATGGGGTTAATGTACCTGCAGAAGAACACACAATAATGGTGCACACAAAGGTTTTTGACATTTCAGGCAGTTCCATATCATAATTAAAACATATGGTCCGTATCATTGCCATACGAATCGTCCTTGAGTCAAGTCATGTCTCAAGGTACATGGTCGTGTATTCACACCACACGACGGGGAACCCGAATAGAGCGCGGACGGGTCGTCACGGTTGGGAATTTTATCAACCCAACGGATACCACCTACTGCCTCATGATCGTTGAGGCACACCGATGGCGAGCGCTGCGTATGGCCCTTTTGAACACTGAACGTTCAAGAGTTGCATACTATCGTGTTGCTTACCACACGATGTGGTATTCTCACTTTGTCTAAAGCACGCTGGAGATCAGCGTTTTCATATGCTCTCAGAACCATGAAGAGGTTTAGAGACTCATATTCACTACCGTGCCAAGCCACGGTATATCCTTCCATACAATTGCTCGTATGACGAGCTACCACAATTGATCCACCTGTGGTGGCGTACCTTACCTCTTACCTGACGTCGGAGCGTCGTTACAGAATGTATAACATATAAGTTAGCTTTTCCACCATCATATCTAGTACTATAATAGACCTTATGTGGGCTTAACAACACTCGACTACTCCTAAATTTTCAAACTAGGCTCTTTTCGAGCGTGCTATTCCCAATGAGGCTCTGATACCACATATGTGGGGACCACCCCGTGGTTCTCCCACTCCAGGATCGCAGAGGGTGGTGCCGTGCGATGCGGCACCCAACAGCACACACAAAAGGATTTAAGAACAATATACCAACTTTTATTTGATATAAAACAGCGGAAGTCTTTTTACAAAACATAATTATACAGCGGAAGTTATATATAGCTACTCTCAAATCCTAACTAAGCAAAAGTGCAGCCGTCCAGGCCGGGGACGCTACACACTAGCAGCATAGAACCGGAGAATCACGGCGGCGTCCAGGGATCCAGCTCGGCCGTGTACTCCGACGGGGGCATCGCCTCGTCCTCGGAACCTTCCTCATAACTCTCACCTGCACACAGCTCAAATGTTGCAACCGTGAGCATGAAGGCTCAGCAAGTCTTAACCGTCAACTCTAGGCATGAAACTCTACATGCAAGGATGTGTAAGATAGGAAAAGGACTTTGCAATAAAGACACGCCTACATATTGATCTTTATTTTTAGTTTTATAGCAACAGTTTAATGAGCCTTAGGCAGCCCTCACATCGGAAGTCCACAATCAAACAAGAAACGCTTTCCTCCGATGTGGTGATGCCCAAAGTGGAATATAAATTTAATTAGCTCTATAACTACAGCATACAAGGTTTGAAGACATTAATAGTTCAATACAGCATATTCAGTTAGCTTATTTCACTTGTTACTACGTCACAGTGCAGTGAACAAGTGGGTACTCAAATAACCGCGAGGGACGGTGATTGTAATCAAGACACACCCGGATAACACGTTGCATACACCCACTTTCAGAAGAGTGATTCCACAACTCTTCCTACTCCGTTGTATGCAACAACCTTTCAAAGGCAACCCAAATGCCGAACCGGTCCATCCGTAACGGGCAGGAGGTCCCCGCGTGGAGGGTGACTGTGCCCACCAGCAGATTTACACCTTGCTACCCTCAACCCACTCCTATTTACGGTTGGGTAAGTCTCGGCACCCAGGTTAACAAATTACATCGGTTTCCTGGTTCCCATATGCCAGTATGCATCCGGTACTGTTTGATACTTGTCCAGCAGGGCCACACACGGTCGGTCCTCAACTGACACCAACAAGGCTACGCATGTGAGACCTCTGCTCACTGCATCCTATCCCCCCTGCTGGGTCTCATTTTCACAACTTAAGCCATTTTCTACCTCTTCTCGTTCCGCGTGATAAGTACTATCTCGCGAGTAGCTTCCAACCACTCGACTTCTACCGAGATCCTAAACATTAGCATGGCATTCTCTACTCATCGAGTTTGTAAACTACCCAACCCTTTATAGGAGTTAAAAAGGCTATGCAAGTGGGGTTTCAATCACTCTAACTCTAATGCATACGTTTCAACCTAGACATAAGTGATACAAATGAAGAATTTGCAAAAGTACTTAAATGCAAACCGTGGCTTGCCTAGTTGCGAGTCAGAGGAGCAGTTAGCTTCGGGTGGGAGGACGTCCAAGGGCTCCGGTGGGTCCTCAACTTCGGTCACTATTATGAAATGTAACAAAATATATGTGTAAGTATTAAGGACTTATAAGGAGTAAACTTCTATTCATAGCTACTGCTATTTAGGATTCTTAATTGGCTTTGGGATTTTTACAGTGGAGACTAGACTCTCTAAGGATGATCTGAGCAAAATTTGGAGAAATGTTATTGCACATTGTGGTCTCCAAAAGTCCCACAAGCACAAGGCTTCTCTGAATTTTGAGCCCAAAGCAGGAACTTTGGCATAGCTAACAGTGGAAGATCTGATTAGAGTAAGTCTCCATGGTTCTAAAAAATTTGGTTCACCATTTTTGGAGCTACAAACAGAGAGATATGAATTTTGGAAGTTGGACAGGAGTTCTGAAAAAGTTTCTGTTTAAATTTGAATTTCCAAATAAAGGCTGAAATTTGGAAGGAAATTTAGCCTAGCAAATGAACTCCAAAGAAGCCCAAATTTTTACTGGAGATCTGTTACTATGAAAAGGATTTGCTTCTTAAATTTGGGAATGTTTCATAAAGAATTGCTCCTGGAATAAATCTCTAAAGGATTTACTACAAACAATTCTACAGAAATTCCTGGGCATTTTAATAGCAAGCAATTTGTTCCTCTGTGAAGTACTCCTCCTGAGGATTCCAAGAAAATTGGTCTCACCCTTTTTGGGGTTTTCTACACAAAGTTATGGATTTTTCAAACCTGAATAACCTTCTGTTAGAAATTTACAAAGAGACTAAACAGGGGTTGGGCACTGTTAGACGTTTCTTCAACCTCTCAATAGGTCCCGCGTGCACAGGCCGAACCCGACGATGGCGCGCCATTTTCTCGCCCGTTTCTCCACTATTGTCTCTACGGTTTCGTGCTACACCACCCTTGGATCACAGCCAAACAGCCGGGCAACGTTTCGGGTTATGAAAACGCCGGGAAACTCATCGGCGACGGCGAGGCGGCTCGGTGGCGCGGCGCCGGCGATGAACCGCACGTCCCAAGCCTCAACCGATGATCCAAGGGGCCGTACACCATCCCTGGAGCACGTAGAATATGATGCTACCCCTAGCCGGAGCTGAAAACGCCGGCAAATAGGAGCTTGACGGTGAACCGAACCGTTTCAGCCAGCGGCGACAGATTCTCGTCGCTAGGGTTGTAGAAAAGATGATATGTGTCGTGCTTCAGCGTGGGAGGGCCCTAGGGGATCTAGTAGCTGTGTCTAAGGCCGGAGACCCGATGATCCAACGTGTGTGAAGAATTTCCCGAAGTTGTCTCGATCGGTCCTCCACGTGCACCGTCGGAAATCTCCAAATTCCGGCTAGCCGGCGGTGGTAAAGTACAAAAGGACATCGGTGTGAGAAACTGGACTACATGACGCACCTCTGGGTGGTTTTCCTCGAGCTGGGGAGGTTAGAGTTGGTCAGGAGACAGGGAACTGTGACGCCCTCAATTCTGTGGGAAAACCACGGAACCGAGAACTAATACATATGTGTGCCCAGGATGTTCATCACACATACACATATGTTCCACAAACTGAATTCATATTATATATCACCACGAATAACAGAGTTTATTACAATACCTCATGAGCCTTGGACTCATGCTCACAGCGGAAGTCTTTATTCTAAAGCGGAAGCAATTTAGCTAATGCGGAAGCAAATCTAAGCAGAAGTGGCTCCATCTCTACTCCTGTAAGTGCATCTAGGATATCCCTTGTGGGTTTTGGCTAATTGATGACGAACATATGAGATCCTAATGAAACTATTAAGATGATTGCAGGATAAACAAAGTGAACTGGCTCGGCACACACACAAAAAGGTGAAAAATAGAGTGGTGCCCGAAAAGGAAGAAGTTAGTGGAACTTAGAGAAGCAAAGTAGATATAAATGTATAGGTTGTGTGTGGGAGAGACACATCCCAAGAGCTCATGACTTTGCGTAAGGGTAAGGGGTTTAAAAATCAACTAAAATCCACTGAAAACCGGACTAGTCCGTTCATGGACCGGACTAGTCCGTTTCACTTTCTGAAAGATGCAAACATAGTGCACCGGACTAGTCCGCCTTGTGAACCGGACTAATCCGGTCAGCTCACTGGAACGCAACCGGACAAGTTCGGTTTTAGACCGGACTAGTCCGGTCATGTCTCTGTTGTCCTCTTTAGAGGACTACGGACTAGTCCATCCAAGCAACAGGACTAGTCCGCTAAAGTTTCTGAAAACCCATCTCACATAGCACCGGACAAGTCCGGCTTGTGGACCGGACTAGTCCGGTTAACCCACTGGAAGTAGGCCGGACAAGTCCGATCATATACCGGACTAGTCCGGTAGTAGGTTTAACAACGGTAACTTTTTGGGAAAGCCTATAAAAAGAGGTCCTTCGTCTTTTCCCTAAGGAGACACGACTCATACTGTCAAAAACTGAAACCCTAGCGCCGCCACCTGTCCCAAGAGCCCAAAAACACATCTCCCCACACATCTAAGGTGCAAAAAGGTGAAGATCAATAAAATACTTGGATTTGGGATTGGGAGATTGTCGTTCCTTCGTTGTGAGCTCTTGGGGTTTGATCTCTCTACACTCATATTCTGCATTGTAATCTTTTTGAGTGTATTTGATCAACTTCTCATTGTAATTCTTGTGGGAGCCCTCAACGTGTGAGGTTGCCCCATAAAAACGGTGATTACACTTGATAGTGAAGTCAAGTCGGCCTGTGTGGTGACTTGAAGAGGGAAAGGGTTGGGAACCCGGCTCTGTGTGAGCTTCCTCAACGAGGACGTAGATCTCTTGGTGAGATCGAACCTCGGTAAAAATTCGTGTCTTTTGTCTCTCATTTGTTTTACATCTTGACACATTATATCACTAGTTTGCTAGTCATCGTTTGAATTCCTTACAAGTTTGCACGTGCATCCATACAATAAATTTAAGTTATAAAAACTGTTGTTCTTATTCCGCTGCTATAAGATAAAATTTGTGAGACACACTTAATCAACTCAAATAATTCAGCACACCGGACTAGTCCGCCCACACCACCGGACTAGTCCGGTCAGTCAAGTTTCTGACAACTTTATTAAGTGTGCAGGAATTCATTAAAGGCCTATTCACCCCCCCTCTAGCCCACATTCAATTGGTATCAGAGCCAAGTTCTCCATCAACGAGACTCACATCTCGGAGAGATCAATGGCCTCTGAGAAGAACAACGATATCCCGAAGACGAGCAACAACAATGAGGAGCAAGAAGCCAAAGCCTTCGATGTGCTGAAAGAAAGCCCACATGACGATGAAGAAGTGAGGCAGCTAAAAGCACTCCTGAGAAAGAAACTGCTGGCACAAAAAGGAAAAGAGGAAGAAAAGACGATGGGGAGTGGTCATCACGACTACTCCCGGTATCCTTACAACTACAACCGACTCAATTCAAATAGTCATTATCTCTCTATTCCTATGGGAAGGCCTCCACAGTTTGATGGAAGTAACTACACCATGTGGAAGTACAACATGAAGATGCATCTGATATCTTTGAACCCTAGTCTCTGGCACATTGTTTGCACAGGCATCGACATTCCGGACACGGATGATGAACTCACCCCAGAACAAGAACAGGAGATTCACAGAAACGCACAAGCCGTCGCCGTGATCACATCATCACTAAGCAGAGAGGAATTCACAAAGATCGATGGGTTAGAAAGTGCAAAAGAAATCTGGGATACCCTCAAGACAGCTCACGAAGGAAATAGGTCAGTTCGTGAAGCCAAAATCGAAATGCTTGAAGGAGAGTTGGGAAGATTTGCTATTGAAGAAGGCGAATCACCTCAAGACATGTACAACCGGATGAAAGCACTCATCAACAGAATTCGTGCTTATGGAAGTAAGAAATGGACAGATCACGAAGTGGTCAAAAGGATGATTAGAGCCTTCATGACAAGAAACGTCACACTTTGCTCAATGATTAGAGAAAGCCCCGGGTTTCACAAAATGACTCCCGATGAGTTATTGGGAAAGATCATAAATCATGAAATGATGGAGAAAGAGGCTCAATACGTCAAAGACTTAGCCGAGCTTACCTCTTCTAAAAAGAAAGAAGTTGCCCTCAAAGCAACGTGCAGACCCAAACTCAAAGAAACTCGTGAAGACCAAGACGATGGAGATACAAGCGACGAAAGCACCGATCTTGATGACGAAGAAATGGTACTCTTCATCAAAAAGTTCAAACGCATGATGAAGAGAAGACACGGCAACAATTCACATGAAGGCAAAAGCAAGGATAAAGGAAAATCCAAGGCTCGACGCACTTGCTACAACTGCGGAGAGTATGGTCACTTCATGGTGGACTGTACTTATGAGGAAAACAAAAAGAAGAAGGAAACAAGATCTCAAGAAAAGAAAAATTTTAGAAAAAGAAGACAAGCCCATCAAGCTCACATTGGGAAGGAGTGGGACTCAAACGATGAGTCCTCCTCCGATGAAGAAGAAGAGATGGCCACTATCGCAGTCAAGAAACCAACTATGAGAGCCACACTCTTTCCGAACATGGGAGGACGGGACATGAACATCCACACTTGTCTTATGGCTAAGGAAGGCAAGAAAAAGGTTAGACTTACTCCTCCTATACTAAATTCCTCCATTGATGACTTTGATAGCTCTAGTGATAATGAAGAATTATTTAGAGGGCTAAGTAAAATTGCTTTAAAGAAAATGGAAATGTTGTCGAACGAAATCTTTGAAAAGGAGGAACTTGTCAACCGACAAGATGATATGCTCATCCGTGAGAGGAAGAGATATCAAGAAGTTGAAAAGCTTCTTGAGCTTGAAAGAGAGAAGAATGAGTCACTTGAGTTAGAGCTAACCTTGAGTAAGGAAACTTACTCAAAGTTAGAGGACTCGCACATTGCAATCAAGGAAGAACTTGCTAACTTGTCAAAAGTTAACAAAATCCTTGAGGTGCAAGTTGAGTCCCTCAAACAAAGTGACTCCTCTTCCTCCAAGAGCTCTTCCTCCAAAGATATGTGCTCGACAACAGTAAGAACCTGCACTTGCTCTAGTAAGAAGAATGTAATTTCTAATGCTTTAACCCCACATGACATGCATTCTTCTCAAAACAGCATCTTTGATAAGGAGAAGATCAAATATGCAAGAAGTGCATATATGATCACTAGACCTTCCAATGTCAAAGAGGGACTTGGCTTCGACAGGAATAAACACATGTCTACTTCTAATCATGCTAAGAATAGAATCATTTTTGTTAAAGAAAAATCCCATGAATCTGAGCTACAAACACTATTCCATACATTTGATGCTTCTTATGTTCTCATGAAAAACAAGTATGGAAAAGTCATTGCTAAATATACAGGGCCACGCCACAAGAACTTAAAAACTTGTGTGTGGGTGCCCAATACTCTTGTGACTAACCTGAGAGGACCCAAGCAAGCTTGGGTACCTAAAACCCAGAAATAATTCTATTTTGCAGGCTTACTCCTCCGGTGGATCTAAGTGGGTGCTAGATAGCGGATGCACAAATCATATGACCGGAGAGAGAAGTATGTTTGTGGAATACGAGTGCAACAAGGATCGAAGTGAAGGTATATACTTTGGAGATAACAGCCAAGGAAAGGTCCTTGGTAGTGGTAACATTGAAATATCCTCTCAACACACCCTATCTAATGTTTTACATGTAGACTCTCTAGATTATAATCTTTTATCAATATCTCAACTATGCGACAAAGGTTACAACTGTTTATTCACTAATGAGGGTGTGACCGTCTTTAGAAGAAGCGATGGCTCGATTGCATTCAAGGGATTGTTGAAGGGAAAGCTTTATCTTGTTGACTTCAACAAAGATAAAGCCGAACTCAACGCTTGCTTGGTTGCTAAGACCAACATGGGATGGCTGTGGCATAGACGGCTAGCCCATGTTGGAATGAGAAATCTGCAGAAACTTCTAAAAGGTGGTCACATCCGTGGTCTTAAGGATGTGGTTTTTGAAAAAGACAGGCCATGCAACGCTTGTCAAGCAGGAAAACAGGTTGGAGCACCACACCCCGCCAAGAATGTGATGACCACCGCTAAACCGCTGGAACTTCTCCACATGGATCTCTTTGGTCCAATTGCGTACATCAGCATCGGCGGTAACAAATACGGTTTAGTAATTGTTGATGATTTTTCAAGATTTACCTGGGTATTTTTCTTGTATGATAAATCAGAAACTCAAGGAATCCTCAAGAATTTCTCGAAAAGAGCTCAAAATGAATTCTCATCAACCGTAAAGAATATCAGAAGTGACAATGGGACAGAATTCAAGAACACCCAAGTTGAAGAATATCTCAATGAAGAAGGTATAAAGCATGAATTCTCGGCACCCTATTCTCCTCAACAGAACGGGGTGGCCGAAAGGAAGAACAGAATATTGATCAAAATGGCGAGAACAATGTTGGATGAATACAAGACGTCAGACCGGTTTTGGGCAGAAGCGGTGAACACCGCTTGTCATGCCACAAATCGGTTGTACCTTCATCGACTTCTGAAGAAAACTCCATATGAGCTTCTCACGGGCAAAAAGCCTAAAGTTTCCTATTTCAAAGTTTTTGGTTGCAAATGTTTTATTCTGAACAAGAAACCAAGGGCCTCAAAGTTTGCTTCAAAGTCCGATGAAGGATTCTTGCTCGGATATGAATCGAACGCCTACGCCTATCGTGTCTTCAACAAGGTGTCCGGCCTTGTTGAAGTAGCGCGTGACGTAGTGTTCGATGAAACTAACAGCTCACAAGTGGAGCAAGTCAATAAGTCTATGCTAGATAAGGAGGAAGCTCCATGTAAAGCGCTGAAGAAAATGGCACTTGGTGATATCCTAGCACGAGAGGAGACACAAGATGAATTTCAACAAGGAAGCAATGATCAAGGGGGAGCTCCTACACAAGATCAAGTTGAGGAAGATCAAGAAAATCAAGATGATCATGGAAGCAATGATCTAGGGGGAGACATGACACATGAAGACAATGAAGAACAAACAACTATACAAAATCCACACCCAAGAGTACATCAGTGTGTGCAAAGGGTCCTGTCAACAA
Organism: Neostapfia colusana; assembly: GCA_030760725.1. Lineage (NCBI taxonomy): Eukaryota > Viridiplantae > Streptophyta > Magnoliopsida > Poales > Poaceae > Neostapfia > Neostapfia colusana. The sequence goes on from JASWHV010000011.1 coordinate 29,975,001, forward strand.
TATCATTGGAGATATTGCTAAGGGAGTAACTACTAGATCTCAAATTGCAAATTTTTGTGAACATTATTCTTTTGTGTCTTTTCTGGAGCCATACAGGGTAGAAGAAGCCTTAAGGGATCCAGACTGGGTGATTGCGATGCAAGAGGAGCTGAACAACTTCAAAAGAAATGAAGTGTGGGAGCTGGTGGAAAGACCAAGGGCGAACATCGTTGGAACCAAATGGGTCTTTCAGAACAAGCAAGATGAACATGGAGTAGTGACAAGAAATAAAGCAAGGTTGGTGGCCAAAGGTTATTCTCAAGTGGAAGGTTTGGATTTCGATGAAACCTTCGCTCCTGTAGCTAGACTTGAGTCCATTCGCATTTTATTGGCATATGCTACTCACCATAATTTTAAGTTGTATCAAATGGACGCCAAGAGTGCCTTTCTGAATGGTCCGATAAAGGAGGAAGTCTATGTGGAGCAGCCACCGGGGTTCGAAGATCAGAAGTATCCCAACCATGTCTATAAACTGCATAAGGCTCTCTATGGCCTCAAACAGGCTCCTCGAGCCTGGTATGAGTGCCTTAGAGATTTTCTGATTCAAAATGAATTCAAAATTGGTAAAGCTGACTATACACTCTTTACTAAACATTTTGATGATCATTTATTCTTATGTCAAATTTATGTTGATGACATTATCTTTGGATCCACTAACAAGTCCTTCTGTGAAGAATTTAGCAAAATAATGACAGACAGGTTCGAGATGTCAATGATGGGTGAATTGAAGTTCTTCTTGGGATTTCAAGTGAAGCAACTGAGAGAAGGTACATTTATAAGCCAAACTAAATATACACAAGACATTCTCAAGAAATTCAATATGGACAAAGCCAAGCCCATCAAGACACCCATGGCCATCAACGGACATCTCGACCTCAATGAAGATGGTCCAAATGTGGACCAAAAGGTATATCGGTCCATGATTGGTTCCTTACTATACTTATGTCCATCTAGGCCAGATATTATGCTTAGTGTTTGCATGTGTGCAAGGTTTCAAGCCGCACCCAAAGAGTGTCACTTAATTGCTGTAAAAAGAATCCTAAGGTATCTTGTGCACACACCCAACTTGGGCCTTTGGTATCCCAAAGGATCCAAGTTTAACTTGATAGGGTACTCCGACGCTGACTATGCGGGATGCAAAGTCGATAGAAAGAGCACGTCAGGGACTTGTCAATTTCTTGGTAGGTCCCTAGTTTCTTGGTCATCTAAAAAGCAAAACTCCATTGCTCTTTCCACAGCAGAAGCAGAGTATGTTGCAGCCGGTAGTTGCTGTGCGCAACTGCTTTGGATGCAACAAACTCTTAGGGACTACGGCTACAATCTAAGTCATATCCTGCTTCTATGCGATAATGAAAGTGCTATAAAGATTGCACACAACCCTGTAGAGCACTCAAGAACTAAGCACATAGACATTCGTCATCACTTTCTTAGAGATCATTCATTAAAAGGTGACATAGCCATTTCACATGTTAGGACTGAAAAACAACTTGCATATATTTTTACCAAACCATTAGATGAGAAAAGGTTCTGTGAACTAAGAAATGAGCTAAACATTCTTGACTCTCGAAATGTGGCTTGAAACATTGCATACCTGGTTGCAACTTAAATTGTTCCTCCGTATTGTCAAAAATGCTCCTCCTCTCCTTTCTACTCAGAAAACTATTCTTAATGAATAAATCTTGTGGATTATGACCTTTGTTTGATTGTTGATTGCCTACTGGTCGTAATCACCAAGACTACTTGCAAAATTGTAGTCCTTGGATCATTATTAGTTATCTATATATATATCAAGTCTGTTGGAAACGGACTAGTCCGATTTCCAACCGGACTAGTCCGGACAGACAACAATTAGGTTAACTCAGGGGTACCGGACTAGTCCGCTACCAGGACCGGACTAGTCCGGTCAGTCGCATATAGAAGCAGTCAGCCGGACCAAACGCCTCCCTCTCCACTCATAATCACTTTGCCTCACCCTCTCTCCTAAACCCTAGCTCTCAAAGTGATTTTCGAGTTGAGCCCTCAAACTCGGAGTTTTCTCCGTGAAAAAGCCTCTTCTCGACGAGGGGATCCTACTTTCCGGACTCATCCGGACTGATTTCCACTCCTTCAACGGGAATCTTCAAATCTTGGTAAATCCCCCCAAAACCCAAAATCTCAATTTTTCTAGCTCTAGCTAGTTTCCTTTGATTTCAAAAGGATGTACATTGCATAAATAGATGTATTTCTACCACTTTCCTACCCTTGTATCCTTAGATAGGAGTTTTGCTTCAAATAAAACACTCAAGTTAGGGTTCTTATGCTAGGCCGGACTAGTCCGGCGTCCAGATGCGGACAAGTCCGGTTCACCGGACTAGTCCGCACTCTGAAACCGGACAAGTCCGGTCTCTGACAGCTGAACTCCTACATTCCCATTTCAAGTAGATAATGCGTCCGTTTGCATCTAATCCTTAAACTCCTTATGAGGCATCATGTCTTCAGGATCAGATGACGGCTCTTTTCACATTGACGAAGAAGTTCAACGTGAAAGAGTAAGGAGAGCTAAGGAGGGAGTGATGAAGAAGAGACATGATGTCAATGCTCACTCTCCACCCTCTGACGACAATCAACCTAAGAAGAGGAAAGTCATTATCAAAAGGCCTCAAAGGAAAGATGCTGCTGAGGGCTCGTCAGGGCCAAGAAGAGTTCTCAATAAAGGGAAGAGACTTGCTAGTGGCCCCATTGGGCCTCTAAAATTAAAAAATCCCGTTCACCGCAACAGGCAGCCTTCAAGTGAGGATTTCACTGGAAAAGGGAATGATCTAGCTGATAACTTCAGAAAGATTGAAGTGTATGGCCGACCTAAACAATGTTCTGATCCTAGGTTCTGGAGCAACTTCCATGCAGACTACTACGAGCACGTGTATATGAAGATGAAGAATCCCGTAGTAGAGAGTCAATGGCTGAATGTTGACTACCTGAAGTCGAAGAAGTATCCCGCCTTTCGTGAGATGGTGGAGGCCTTAGAGAGGCACGGTCTGACGGACCTGCTATCCTTTGAGTATGACTGGAACAATGAAGTCATTACCCAGTTTTACTCCACTCTCTACTTTGCTCGGGATGATGGAGACAGTCTTACTTGGATGACTCATGGTTCAAGGTATAGTGTCACTTATGATGAATTTGCTAGGATTCTTCACCTCCAAAACACTTTGGATCATGAACTGGTCATTCATAATCTGAAACCCCTGGAGAAGGAGGAACTTGAATTTCTCTATGACACAAGGATGCCATATGTCCCTCCAACCATCAAATATCTAAAGCCCTTCTTTGTGGTTCTAAATAGAGTCTTGAGAAAGACGATAGCTCCGAAGGATGGAGATGCAGGAACTATACAAGGAACCTTGAGGACTCTCATGAAAGTCATTAGTGGGAGGAGACCATTCAATGTCTTTGAGTATATCTACAATGACATTGTGAACATCTCAATTACCCCCAATAGGTCCTGTGGATACGCACCGTATATCATGTACATGATTGAGAAGGTGACAGGACTCGAGTTTGTCAAGGATGTCAAGCATACGGGGTTGAAGCCGCAAAAACCCACCGAGTACACTCTCTCTCCAGCTCCAACTGCCCCGTCCTCTCCACCAGTGGAGAGGAGATCAAAGCAAGCTCATGATGACACTAGGTCTGCAGCTGCTCCTCCTGGTTCTCCACCTGCCCAAGAATCATCTAGCGGCATCCTCAAGATGCTCTCCTCTATCTAGCGGCATCCACCTGCCCAATCCGTAAGATCAAAGACAGGCAACACAAAGAAAAGCTTGCAAGGAAGAGACATCAACAGTACGTCAATGCAAATATCAAGTCTATCTGTGCAAAGCTTGAGATTGAGTCTGTTGGATCACCGCCCGCCTCCGAGGACTCAGAGGAAGATCCTGCTCCCGTGGATGCTGAAGATGAAGATCAGACTGAGACTGACGGAGGAGACAGCGATGAGTGATTTCCCTCAATTTTTCCCTTTTTGGTGTCTTGATGCCAAAGGGGGAGAGATTGAGATGGAAGATTGAGATTAGACTTGGACCTTTTCTATCTAGTATTAGTCATTCAGATCTCTTGTGATCAAGGACATATACCTATTTCTAAAATCTTGTAATGCACTATTTCTTTTCTTATGTGTGATGTACTATGCTCTAATGCCCACTTACATGTTCACTACTGGTTGTCTTTAATTTAGCACATTTTGTTTATCACACACCTGTGAGGCACCCCACCATAAGGTGTGTACATATGTGAGAAGTTTTTTGTGAATTCTTTATTGTTCTCATGTGTACGCACCTTATGAAAATCAACCTTTTATTCTCAATTGTGATATCTCAAATGGTTGTCATCAATCACCAAAAAGGGGGAGATTGTAAGTGCATCTAGGATATCCCTTGTGGGTTTTGGCTAATTGATGACGAACATATGAGATCCTAATGAAACTATTAAGATGATTGCAGGATAAACAAAGTGAACTGGCTCGGCACACACACAAAAAGGTGAAAAATAGAGTGATGCCCGAAAAGGAAGAAGTTAGTGGAACTTAGAGAAGCAAAGTAGATATAAATGTATAGGTTGTGTGTGAGAGAGACACATCCCAAGAGCTCATGACTTTGCGTAAGGGTAAGGAGTTTAAAAATCAACTAAAATCCACTGAAAACCGGACTAGTCCGTTCATGGACCGGACTAGTCCGTTTAACTTTCTGAAAGACGCAAACATAGTGCACCGGACTAGTTCGCCTTGTGAACCAGACTAGTCCGGTCAGCTCACTGGAACGCAACCGGACAAGTTCGGTTTTAGACCGGACTAGTACGATCATGTCTCTGTTGTCCTCTTTAGAGGACTACGGACTAGTCCATCCAAGCAACAGGACTAGTCCGCTAAAGTTTCTGAAAACCCATCTCACATAGCACCGGACAAGTCCGACTTGTGGACCGGACTAGTCCGGTTAACCCACTGGAAGTAGGCCGGACAAGTCCGATCGTATACCGGACTAGTCCGGTAGTAGGTTTAACAACGGTAACTTTTTGGGAAAGCCTATAAAAAGAGGTCCTTCGTCTTTTCCCTAAGGAGACACGACTCATACTGTCAAAAACTGAAACCCTAGCGCCGCCACCTGTCCCAAGAGCCCAAAAACACATCTCCCCACACATCTAAGGTGCAAAAAGGTGAAGATCAATAAAATACTTGGATTTGGGATTGGGAGATCGTCGTTCCTTCGTTGTGAGCTCTTGGGGTTTGATCTCTCTACACTCATATTCTGCATTGTAATCTTTTTGAGTGTATTTGATCAACTTCTCATTGTAATTCTTGTGGGAGCCCTCAACGTGTGAGGTTGCCCCATAAAAACGGTGATTACACTTGATAGTGAAGTCAAGTCGGCCTGTGTGGTGACTTGAAGAGGGAAAGGGTTGGGAACCCCGCTCTGTGTGAGCTTCCTCAACGGGGACGTAGATCTCTTGGTGAGATCGAACCTCGGTAAAAATTCGTGTCTTTTGTCTCTCATTTGTTTTACATCTTGACACGTTAGATCACTAGTTTGCTAGTCATCGTTTGAATTCCTTACAAGTTTGCACGTGCATCCATACAATAAATTTAAGTTATAAAAACTGTTGTTCTTATTCCGCTGCTATAAGATAAAATTTGTGAGACACACTTAATCAACTCAAATAATTCAGCACACCGGACTAGTCCACCCACACCACCGGACTAGTCCGGTCAGTCAAGTTTCTGACAACTTTATTAAGTGTGCAGGAATTCATTAAAGGCCTATTCACCCCCCCTCTAGGCCACATTCAACTCCCTCCACAGGCAAGGTTGAGAACAGATCACACGCCGTAATGCTCCACTTGGTCTTCATAGTAGGCTTCTCCTGCTGCTGCTGATGAAATAATAATGCAAGTTTGAGTACAATGATGTACTCAGCAAGTGCGGGAAAACACATGATATGCAGCTCATAAACAAGGTAGGTATAAAAAGGCTTATTTGCAGAAAAGCATATTTATAAAACCATGATAAAACAGCAACTTAACTTTAGATGAATGTAATCCCAGCATGTATTAAATTACTAACATACCTCCATCGCTTTCCATGTTCCACCCTAACATTAACCAACCTCATTCTTACTCACGAATACCTCCTCGTATTCGCTACCATCTCACGAATACCTTCACATATTCTCTACCATCTTATCCCATAACAACTTTGTCTCACACCGAGACCAGTTTCGCTGCCATGACTCAACAGTCATGCAACCATCTTATCACCCGGACTCAACAGTCCCAACAACCATACCATAACCAAAACCAATAACCATAACCAAGAACCTTCCCAATAACCATCCCAACTAATCATGGCAGTTTAGCCAGGCGCTCGTGACCGTAAGCTCGGCTATCATGATAGTTTTAGACTCTGCAGAGTTTGCACCTCTTTACCCACAAGTTTGTGATTTCGTCACCCGTCGGTGACTGCAGAACCTCCATTATACCAGTACACAACCGTCGGTGTATGGTCAAGGGATCACAAAATAGCCTTTACAAAGGGGTTACTAGATGTATGGACTCACTAAGGTTTCACTAGCAGGCTAGAATCTCCAATTCCCCCACCCACAGGCCCCCTCTTGTGCCATGCAGTTCCCAGGGCAGTCCTCACTCGACTCCCATTCCCCGCGCCTTCCACAGTCCATAACACTCTAGCAACTTACCTAATTACTTTGCTAAGCCGCACCCATACTTGGCCTTGTGGTGGCACTGTTATCCTGGCATGTGCATGCATGAACCGGTCCTTAGATCCATGGCAAGTAAACCTCCATCCGAAGCTACCTCATTCACGAACCCGGGCTTGCCTAGATCACCCTCCGATCCATGTTCATTATCCTCATCAGTATTCTTATATCATTACGAGTCCAGTTAGCTAGACACATCTATCTCGCTTCCCAATCCCATAGACTCTGCGAAGCATAAAGCAAAAACCATACCCAACTCATAAACTTCACAGGCGACAAGGGTGGTCCAACCAAAACTAGTAAAACTCCTATAAAATGGGTTTCCCATCATGTTTGACTCAGCACACACACCTTTTCGCAAAACAAAATAGTTTTACCCAAAACATAGGATCAACATGGTCAAGGAGCACATGCCTTGTTCTTGCGGTTCCGGTTGTTCTTGGATCTCAAAACCTTGTTGCTGCAGTTCGTCGTAGACAGTTCCCTGAGCTTGTCCTGCTATGTAGGATCACGTGCATACAACATTCACAGCAATCAATATCATGCACAAACCTTAAACTAAATGCGATGATGCACATGCATGCTATCCTATGATTAGTTTTATTAGATTGGTTTGTACGTGTTCTTGCATGGCTTGCATGGACAGAGGTGTTCGGATCAAAGGTGGATGTGGCGATGATCTTGTCTTTAGATCAATCTGATCATCAAGTGATCTATCCATGAGAAGGCTTCTGGAAGGAATCAAAGAACAGATGCAAGGAGAATACAGACGATGCCGTAAGGTGGTGTCAGAATCCTACCTTACGCCCTTCTTGGTTTTCGAGGTCCTCCTCAGACCGCTCGGTTCTCCTCCGATGATCTCCCTTGTTGCGCTTCGGCGATGGTTTAATCGGCGAGTTAGGGCTAGGGCTCTAAGTCATCGGCTCAGGAGTTGGAAAAGAAGTTTGTGGTTTCGGCCAGAGGTTTTGGGTTCTATTTATAATCGGGAAGAGAAGAGTCCTAATCTGATCGTATCCCGAATAAGAGTCTTATTCAGATCGTCGTTGGATCCTATCATCTTATCTTTAGTTGATTTGGTGCGGTAACGTTGTGGAATTCAGATCGGTTTCCTTTTCGTACCTGTATTCTTACACGTAACAGCCGCTCCAGAACTCCTTACCTTCGCGGCGATGAGCTCCGGAGGCTCCACGTGTCCTTCCGGGGCCTGGTATCTCCTTCTCCGCAGAGACGAGCTCCGGTTGTGCCGCGTGTGAACGAGCAAGACCTCCCCCCTCCTTTGGAGGTGATCTCCGCGCACGCCACGTGTTGGCGCCGGTCTTTCCTCTCTTCTTTCTTCAGGGACATGCCCCGAGGTCGACACGTGTCCAGCAGCGATAGACATCTCGGAGATAAGCTCCGGTGGTGACACGCGTCTAAGGAAACCGGACCTCTCGGAGGTGAGCTACGAGATCGACACGTATCCCGTGCGACCGGTCCTCTGATTTCCGTGATGACTAGCTCCGCAGGTGACTTGTGTCCTGCGGAAACGCCTTTGCTTTTTCCGCAGAAGAAAGCTCCGAGGGCAACACGTGCCCCCAGGGTCGGTGTAACACCCACAAAACCTGTTTAGAGGGGAATTTAAAATTTTTTGGACGTATTGCATGTGGTGCAAAAAAATTCAAATTCAAACTGGAATACAAATTAAACTCAAATCAGAAATGTAAAAGAAAAAGAAAAAGAAAAAAAATAAACCTCCCCGGCCAGTGGGCCGAAACCCACCAGCCGGCCCACTCACCCCGCGCCAGCCCGCAGCCGCGCCCCCCCTCTTTCCTATTGACACGCAGGGCCCGCCATCCTTCTTCTTCCTCACGCCTGCGCTCGGCCGGCCGGGACTCTTCTCACCTCCGAATCAAAACCGCCCCTGATACTCGCGTATCCCAGCCGAATTTCGGTTTTGGACGACGCAAACTCGACCACAACCGAACGCCGCCCCTCCCCGGCTATATAAACACCGGCATCTTCCCGATTTTCACCCACGATCAGCCGCTTTTCTTTCCGGTGAGCACCCGAGTTTCTCCGGCCAATTTCGCTCGATCTTCGCTCGGGATTTCTGATCTAACGCGCTGATCTTGATCCACCGCCTCCGGGGAACCACGCAGGTGCAGAAAACTCGTTGGTTTGCGCTTCAAACACAGCGCCGACGAGCCTCACCGTGAATTCACCTCGGACCTCGTCGCCGACCGCTTCCAGGACCTCCGAGCTCAAGAAAACCCCCGAGGTGATATCCCCGACCTCCCCTCTACCGATCTATGCCGTAAAATCCCAGTTTTAGGAAGAATTTACGAAGACCCGAAGCTCTCCGGCGAGATCGCCGCCTCCGGCCGCCGCGCGCCGCCGGGCAGCGCCGCCCACGCTCGATCAGAGCGCCGTGGCCGCTTGTGCGCCGTCTATTTTAAATCGCACGGTAGAATTTAAATACCCACGTACCGGTTCGACGTTATAATCTCAGCCGTCTGTTTTAAATCGGACGGTCCACGTCAGCCCCGCGTTATAAAGGCCGGGATTCTTACGCGCTACCCCCTGGGGATCTCGGAAAATACGAGCTAGCCCAGGAAACTTCTGATCTAGCCCCTGGAACTTCAGAAATTCATGTAAATTCAATTAAAAATCAGTTTTAGCCCTTGGACTTAATAAAAATTAGGAAAACACCTCTGTTAGGTGTAGTTAGACCCCTGGAAATTTATGAAATAATATAATAGACCCAGTAGTGGGGTGAGTTTACTTTTTAACCTTATATAATATTAAATTTAGGAATTTGAATATGTAATTAAGATTTAAATTTAAAAGGGTGAGGCACACACATTGTAAATTCAAGTTTAAACTCCACTAACAATTGGAAAATTTTAGAATGAGCTAAAAATAAATTTTAGGCTGAGATGAAATCTGTTTGGGTGTGTTCATGTTTATTTGATCTAGAAACACATTTTAGGCTAGGAAATAATTCTGAAAATTTGTAAAATAAATGTAAAATAGTTCACATCAGAGGAGAAGTTCAAAAATATATTATATACTATTTTAGATCAGAATCTATTCTGTTTAGATGATGTGTCTTACTATTTTCATACTAAAGTTCACAATTAGGTATAGAAAATAAATCTTAAAATATAGGAAAATAGGTATGCATAACTAGAAAATGATAAATGAAATCTCCAAAACCCAAAGATTTCAGTTTAGGATTTGGTAGAAGATCTAAAAACCCATTTGGAGTAGGAAAATACCTTCCATGCCTACTTGGTAGCTAAGATGTGTATTAATTGAATATAAGAAATTTGTTTAAATTGAAAATTCATATATAGTGTACAAATATAAATCTGAATACAAAAGTTAGAAATCATATGCACATGTTTAAAAGTGCATGTAAGCCCAAAAATCAACACACATAGAGTAACCACAACACATAGAAATGTGAATGACTTTCATAAATGAATGTGTGGTTTGTATGAAGTGAAAGTGTGAACTATGTCTTATGGATTGTTGTTTTCTTTTGCTATGTGTGATGGTATGAGTAGAACCTGCTCCACAGCAAGTTCTTCCTTTCCAAGATCAGAACTATCCATTCCCAGAGCAGCAGGAAGAAGGCAAGTGTCCTTGACCACTTTGATCCTATGCTAGGATATGTAGATAGAATTATTTGCATTGTCAATTGAAATATGAAACCCATGCTATGAAGTTTCCCTAGAATTGCATTATCTTGTTTCCTTGTAGCTTGGGTTGGGATTTATTTTACTATGTCATTCATTCATATTACTTATGCTTAGCCATGCTTAGAATGGTATAAGTGGGATATGAGATCATCAACTTATTTACCTTACTCTTGATTGAGATATTATGAGCTATTTAGAGGTAGGGATCGAGGCAAATTGGATGATTTGGTTGGTGCTGGGTGCACGAGACTCGGGTTTGTGTTTAGTACTTGCCTGGATTCTAAGGACCGGTTCATGGAGCATGTAACCTGGCTTTACCGTGCCAACCACATGCTGAGATGGGGCAGCTTGGCCAATTAATTAGGTGTATCCCCGGCGTAGTATGGGTGTGTTGGATGGTGCGGAGAGTAGGTGTCAGCTGAACTACCATATGAACCGCAAGGCTCAAGAGGGGGCCACTGCAGCGGGGTTGGAGCCTCTTGTATGCTGTTAGGGGTGAAACCTATGTGGGCCCACGCTCGTCGGGAATCCCTTTGTAAAGGCTTCGTAGTGATCTTCTGGCTACACACCTGGGAAGTGTGAATGTGGTTCGTAGCCACTGGCATAATGGAGGTTCTTTTAGTCCACCCGGCAACGGGGGATGAAATCACTACATGTGGGTACAGTGGTGCAAACTCTGCAGAGTTAAAACTGTCATGACAGCCGTGCTCACGGTCAAGAGCGGCTTGGACTTATTCATGATTAGAGGATGATGACTTTGGAAGTTGTGGATGTTAAGAGGGGAGCATAACATTGGAAATGATGTTATGGTTATTTGATTATGATGATGGGATGGGAGATTGGGACCATTTCACCTGTGTAGAAATGTAGGTGCTTAATAAGCTAAGGTTGTAGGTATTAATTGCGTAGTGATTTAACCATGAGTTCAACCTCTCCTTGCTCTAGCCATGCATGACATAACTTTCCCACACTTGCTGAGTACCAATGGTACTCAACCTTGCATATTTGTTGGGTTAAATTGCTGCTCAGGTCAAGGGGATGATGTGGTGTTTAATGATTAAGACTTCGGACCCGAAGAAGGATTCTAGGTTCATGGAGTCCCCCGGGCAACGCCTGTGACGGAGCCCACAAGAATAATATTCCGCTGCTATTTTATTTACATGTTATGAACTTATTATCGTCCATCGAGACGTATGCGTTGTAAGATATATTTATATTTGACACCTGGCTTGTAATAAATGATGCTTCACTATTTGTCATCACATGTATGAGAAAATGATCCTGGCATACATGTGATATTCACTTGGTTGTTCTTCGGAGAAACCGGGTTTGACAGTCGGACCTCTCCCCTTTTGTGGAGATGAGTCCCGAACCTGCCACGTAGCTATTTTAGCGGCGGACCTCTCCCCACCTCGCAGGGACGAGCTCCCAACACGCCACGTGGGCAGCGGCCGCGGTAAGTTGTCTTCGGCGCTTTCTGAGAGCTGGATTCGGCTTTTATTGGCTATTCTTTTGATATTTTTCTCTGTTCCTACTTTTCTTAAAATGTTTCCTCTTCATATGCTGACACCCGAGATGAGGGTGTCACAGGAACCGACACGGCGGCGTCGTGCTCTGTTTTCTTCGGAGCAGAATGGCTCGGCGCCGGTGCAGACGATCATCCACGAGCTGAGGACGGGTGGAAAACGTCAAGGAGGCTCCGGCGGAGCAGGTGGGTGGCTCAGCTAGGCGCTGGTGTCGCTAGAAGACGATTGGCGCTGAGGAACCGAGGGCGGGGGTGTAGCTCGGGTTGCAGCCGTGCGCTCGAGTAAGGGGGTGGCTAGGAAGGCTGCGGTGCAACATGGGGAAGAAGAAACCGGCACTCGGCTGCCGCTTTGAACGCCCACGCGCGTGGACCGACATTGGAAGCAGCGCGTGAAGCAGCTCGGTGGAAAACGTCGGTTGACGGGTTTAACCGGGAGCTGGCGTGCTGGAATCACCCGGGGAAAACAGAGAGAGAGGGAAAAAGTGGATTTGTGGGGCTGACTGTTGGGTCCCACCTCCCCCTCTTTTAATCAAACTTTTCTCTGATATTTTTCACCCAGCTACTCAGACTTAAATGCCTTACTTTACTCCAAAGTTAAGGTTTGAATTTGCTGAATTCAAATGGTTTGAATTCTGGTGTGAAGTTTGAATTGTGTTTGGTCATGTGAACTTGAAATGGAATTTAAATTCTCCATTTTGTGTTGTTCCAAAAACATAGCAAACCAACTCCAAAGTTTCTGATTTTTAGCATGGCTGCTAATTCAAATGTGAAGAACACATTTGTGGAACCAAATTTGCAAATTGAGGAAATTGGAATTTGAAACTAAAATTCAAATTCAGATTGGAGGGCTTCTACTTTTAATCCCAAACAAATATTGAAATTCCTCCAAATGAGCTGAAATTTGGAAGGTTGAATATTTGGGATATGTAGATCCAAATTATGCACTTAGATCTCCATGTTTGGAAGTTTTGGGATGTTTGGATCCTCACTTTGAACATACACCGTTATAATTCAAAGTTTTAATTCCCCTCATTTTTCTTAAGTGTACATGAGCTGAAAATTCTTGCTACCACTTTTTGGGGATTTTACACCCGGGCCCTTCCCCCTCACCGGCAGCGGCAGCACCTCCCTAGACTCGGCTTCCCGGCCATATCCCGGCCGGAGACTCACCGTCCGGGGGTTTCGGGGACGGGAAAGCCATCTGTGGAGTCGGCACAAGCTATCAGGGGCCAGAATCAGTTCGGCGGCGTGCGGCAGCATTCGGTGAAGCTCGGCGACCTCATCCCACTTCTCCCGACCGCCAAACAACAGGTTCTTCAGCTCTACAGCAGAAGTGGCACCTAAGGAAGATCGACTTGGGAACAAACTAGCTTGGGAACGGCGGCTACTAGGGTTTCACCGTGCGCCCGGTCGTCCACGCCATGACAGCCGATAGGAAAGCTTGAAATTAACTGCAACTACTCGGTTCTAAGCTAGGTTTGCGAAGGAAATTGGGTCGCCAACAGGTCTAACTCACGGTGGTCCAGCTTATCTCTGAGCATCTTTGCTTGAGCGTGAAACTGTGGGACCTATGTGTGCTGAATACATTGGCTATGACGATAAAAGTTTTGAATTCTGCCAAAACACTCTTTTTGTCAAGGTCCGACTCTAGGTCCTAGCTCCGACAAGATCCGACGTAAGGTCTGACTTGCTATGGCTAGGTCCGACATGTGTTTGGTTAGCTCCGGTGGTCGGTCCGACTAGCTTTGGTAAGTTCCGTTGCTAGAATCTGCTAGCTTTGGTATGTTCCGGCTCAAGGTCCGGTTAGCTTTGACAAGGTCCGGAGCTAAATCGCAATGGTTCTGTTTTTACCATGCAAATGTTTCGAACATGCTTTACATCTATGGAAAGTTTGTTTAGTATTCTTTTACTAAGTTTTTGAAGTCTTATGGCTGTTTACGGTGGTTAACATTTTGCTATGGTTTGCAACATGCTTATGTGAGTTGTTCACGTAAGGTGTTGTGGTTTTCCAAACTAACATGAGTCAAGTCACGGACTTGTGGTCGAAAGTATTGGTTATTTATTCATGTTCTGGTGTTGCTTAAGTTCAAGATATAGCTAGTGACGGGATCCATTGAACTATTCTTAGGGAGAAGATGAGGTTCAACAACCAAGTTCGGGAGGAATTGTGGTTGAGTTGATCGGGAGGTCGCACAGCAGGTTTGGATCAAGAACAATGCATATGAAGGTATCATGGACGTCATTGAAAGGTGTTTTCATGTGTTCAAGGAGTGCATGGACGTGGCAACATGGTTCCAAGGCGAGATGAAGAGATGTGTACGTAAAGAATTGGTAGGAAAGGTCCAACCGGCTGGATTATGGACTCAGGCTGCGGTTGAGTCTGTTATGGCTCAAATATGGAAAGATTTGAGTTGGTTATGATAGGATTTCGTGTGAGACACGAAGTTGAGTTGTTTTAGGAATGTGGGATACGGTCCTAATGTGTTTAGAAGTCTTAATATTGCTTCTATCTGCATATAGAAGAGTCTTGAGCAGTTATGGAAAGTTTCAATTTTCAGAAACTAAGTAGGATTAGATTCCTAGTTTGAATTGGGTTGGCCTCCGCGCTGGTTATATAAGCAAGGAAGGCCAGAGCTCGTGGGTAGACGACCTTGGGCTGTTCCTCTTATGTTTTGATCAATAAAATTCGTAATTTAGTGGAGCTTTTGTGCCTTGTTCTTCCGACTTGTTTTTGTCAAGTCTTTCTCGTCGAGTTTCTAGACAGCACAACAGTGCTTTTGTGTTTTGATCATAACTCGAGTTTTACAGATCCAATTGACGTGATTCTTTTTAGGTTGTCTTCAAAACTTGATTATCTATCATCTGTGAGGATTTTACAGTCATTGGATTTGTAGTTTCTGATCTAGATGAGTTTCTTTGCAGTGTTGCAGATCTAGTTTTTACTCGAGTACAACAGATTGACCCTCGTTTGATCTTTCGATCATAACTTGAGTTTTTTCTTGATGGATTTCCGTGATTCTTGTTGTCGTGTCTCCATAACTTGATTCTCTATAATATATACCATTTTTGTCATGGTTGAATGTAAGGGCCTCAGTTTTTGACACACATTTGCAGTGTTCATCACCACACCACACACCTCATTTGAGGAAGGATGATGAACACAAATGAAGAGCAAGTAACAATTATCGACATGCTCATTAGAGAACAAACTCACACATGGCAAAAGTGGTATTTTCCACATGTGATATAGATGGGCTGGACATATGAAAACTCCTACACTTTACTAAGGATGTCCATGCCAAGTTTCACCCAAATTCAAAACCCTTTTTGAGGTCATTTTGGGTATAGTTAGGAAGAGGGCAGTTTGAAACCATATTCAAATTCAAACTGTTTTTATCCCATGAATTTAAAGGTGGGAGGCATATTCTTACTCAGCACATTTTTGTGAGCTCACACACCAATTTTCACTCCATTTGGAGTTGATCTTGACATAAGCTAAGTGGGATAAATTCAAACTTTATTTGAATTTCAAACTGAACTTGTGCTGAAATTCATTCAAACCAAACCTCATTTAAACTTTGATCAATTCAAATGGCTCATGGGTGAATAATTTGAATTGCCAAGGGTAGTATGGGGTTCACTGTTTACAACAGTGATTAGGAGTAAATTTCAGAGGTTAAAATGGGGAGTGGGACCCACATGTCAGCCTCTACTTCAACACAAACCGACTGAAACGCAGCTCCATCGGTTCCCGGGTGCAGTGTGCGCGCGCCACCGGGGGGGGGGGGCAGCCGGCGCCAGCTCCTGCTGCGCGCCCCAAGCCGGAGACCAGTCGCCGGGCTACTTATCCCCTCCCCGGCGTGCTCCGATCGCCCATTCCCCGAGCTGCCGACATACTCGGCCTGTTCTTCCACTGCAACCGCCGCCGCTCGAGCTCACGCTTGATCAAGCCCGATCACTCGCGAGCACAGCCTCCTCCACAGCAAAACGGCACCGGGGGATCGTAAGCAACCTCCTAGGCACCGTGTTGGCCAGTGAGCAAGCGTCCTCGAGCTGTACCGAGCCGTTTCTCCGGCGAGCCGAGCATCACCGCCGATCGGGCTCTCGTGGACAGCACAGCACAGCCGTTGTCACGTCCTCTTATCTACACAAGAAAGGTGCGTGATTGTATGTAGATGGAGTAGCCGTGTCACACCCGGTTTTTCCGAAGAACAACCAAGTGAATATCACATGTATGCCAGGATCATTTTCTCATACATGTGATGACAAATAGTGAAGCATCATTTATTACAAGCCAGGTGTCGAATATAAATAAGTCTTACATCACAAATGTCTCAATGGACACTAATGCTTCATCACAAGTAAATAAACTAGCAGCGGAATATTATTCTTTAGGGCTCCATCACAGGCGTTGCCCGGGGGTCTTCATGAACCTAAAAGCCTTCCTCGGGTCCAAAA
The DNA here is from genome assembly GCA_030760725.1 of Neostapfia colusana. Classification (NCBI taxonomy): domain Eukaryota; kingdom Viridiplantae; phylum Streptophyta; class Magnoliopsida; order Poales; family Poaceae; genus Neostapfia; species Neostapfia colusana. The sequence continues at coordinate 29,991,449 of JASWHV010000011.1, forward strand.
TCTTGGTCATTATACACCACCTCATTATCTTGACCTGAGCAGAAATATAAACCAACAAATATGCAAGGTTGAGTACCAATGGTACTCAGCAAGTGTTGGAAAATTATATCATGCATGGCTAGAACAAGGAGAGGTTGAACTCATGGTTAAAGCACTACGCAATTAATACCTATCACCTTAGCTTATTAAGCACCTACATTACTACACAGGTGAAATGGTCAAATTCTCCCATCCCATCATCATAATCCAATAACCATAACATCATTTCCAATGTTAAGCTCCCCGCTTAACTTCCAAAACCATCAATCCTCTAATCATGTATAAGTCCAGGCCGCTCTTAACCGTGAGCACGGCTGTCAAGACAGTTTTGACTCTGCAGAGTTTGTACCATTGTACCCACAAGTAGTGATTTCATCCCCCGTTGCCGGGTGGACTAAGAGAACCTCCATTATGCCAGTGGCTACGATCCACATTCACACTTCCCAGGTGTGCGGCCAGGAGATCACTACGAAGCCTTTACAAAGGGATTCCCGACGAGCGTGGGCCCACTGAGGTTTCACCCCTAACAGCATACAAGAGGCTCCAACCCCGCTGCAGTGGCCCCCTCTTGAGCCTTGCGGTTCATATGGTAGTCCAGCTGACACCTACTCCCCGCACCATCCAACACACCCATACTACGCCGGGGATACACCTAATTAATTGGCCAAGCTGCCCCATCTCAGCATGTGGTTGGCACTGTAAAGCCGGGTTACATGGTCCATGAACCGGTCCTTAGGATCAAGGCAAGTACTAAACACAAACCCAAGTCTCGTGCACCCAGCACACAACCAAAACATCCAACTTGCCTTGATCCCTACCTCTACATAACTCACAATAACTCATTCAAGAGTATGGTAAAATAAATTGATGATCTCATATCCCAAATATCCCATTCTAAGCATGGCTAAGCATATGCATGTAAATAAATGACATGACAAAATAAATCCCAACCCAAGCTTCAAGGAAACAAGGTAATGCAATTCTAGGGAAACTTTCCTAGCATGGGTTTCATATTTCATTTGACAATGCAAATAATTCTATCTACACATCCTAGCATAGGATCAAAGTGGTCAAGGACACACGCCTCCTTCTTGCTGCTCTTGAAATGGGTATTCCTGGTCTTGGAAATGAATAACTTGTTCTTGAACAGGTTCTACTTCATACCATCACACATAGCAAAAGAAAAACAACAATCCATAAGACATGATTCACACTTCTACTTCATACAAACCACACATTTATATTTATGAAATTCTTTACCATTATATGTGTTGTGGTTACTTTATGTGTGTTAAGTTGTGGCTTGCATGCACTTTTAACCATGTATATATATGATTCCTACTTTTGTGTCCACATTTATACTTGCATACAATGTGCCTTCACAATTTCTATCAACCCTAAACTGAATTCTTTGTATTTTAGAAACTCCAGTTATCATTTACTAATTGCTATATTTTCAGATTTATATTCCTATGCATAATTGTGTATTTTATTATTAAATTAGTAATACACATCACCTAAACAGATTAGGTTCTGGTCCTAAATAATTTAAAATCATATTTTGACCATGGCTTATGATGTATACTATTTCATAATTATTTTTTTTCTATTTTTCTATAACTTTTCTTTACTTAAAAATGTGTCCCTATACTAAATAATGTGAATAATAGATAAAACAGATTTATTTCAGCCCAAAAATATATTTTTATCTCACTCCAAAGTTTTCTAAGTACTGAGAAAGTTTTTAATAAATTTTGACAATTATGTTTGTCCCCCCTTTTTTTAATTTTTAAACTCTAGTTACATATTCAATTTTCTAAATTAAATACTAAACAGGGCTAAAAAGTAAACTCACCCCATTAGAGGGTCTATAATATTATTTTCATAATTTCCAGGGGTCTAGCTACACTTATCAGAGGTGTTTTTCTTAATTTCTATTAAGTCCAGGGGCTAAAACTGATTTTTAAATGAATTTACATGATTTTCTGAAGTTCCAGGGGCTAGATCTGAAGTTTCCGGGGCTAGCTCTCAATTCCAGAGAACCCCAGGGGGTAGCACGTAAGAATTCCAGTCTTTATAACGCGGGGCTAACGTGGACCGTCTGATTTTAAACTGACGGCTGAGATTATAACATCGAACCGGTACGCGGGGTTTTAAAGTCTACCGTGCGATTTAAAATAAACGGCGCACAAGCGACCACGTTGCTCTGATCGAGAGCGGTCGGCGCTGCCGGCGGCGGGAAGCGGCGATCTCGCCGGAAAGTTTCGGATCCTCGAGAATTCTGCCTAGAATGTGATCTTATGGCCTAGATCGGTAGAGGGGAGGTCAGGGATCTCACCTCGGGGGTTTTCTCGAGCTCGGGGGTCCTGGAAAGTGATCGGCGGCGAGGTCCGAGGCAAAACCACGGCGAAGCTCGTCGGCGCTGCGTTTACACCGTAACTCTCCGAGTTTTCTGCACCTGCAAAGTTCCCCGGAGGCGGTGGATCAAAACCAGCGAGTTAGATCAGAGTTTCCGAGCTTAGATCGGCCAGAATTCACCGGCGAAGTCTCGGTGCTCACCGGAGTGAAAATCGACGATCGCGTGGGAAAAACTGATCGGATCGGGGGTTTTTATAGCCGGGGAAGGGCGGTGGGTCTGTTGTGATCGAGTTGGAGTCCTCTGGGTCCAGAATTCGGGCGACGGGACGCGGAAATCCGGTCGGTTGCGATCGCGCGCGCGGGAGAGAGTCCGGGGTCGCGGGGTTAGGGATGACATGTGGGTCCCACCCGTCGGTGAGAGGCAGCGCGGCGCGCGCGGGGGCGGGCTGGCGCGGGAGTAGCTGGGCCGGCTGGCGGGTTTCGGCCCACTGGCCAGTTTTTTCCCGTTTTTTTTTTCTTTTTCCATTTCTTTTCTGTTTTGGGTATAATTTGAATTCCAGTTTGAATTTGAATTTTTGCAAAACATGCAACACGTCCAAAAATTTTTAAATTCCCCTCTGAACATGGTTTTAGGTTTTGAATCAAAATTTGGGGTGTTACAAGCCGAAAGCCGTTTTGCGGTTGATCAACCCTCAGCCGAGAATTTCCAAATTTACTCTTGATCAGTTCATAAGGACCGAGCTCACCTTCGGGTGAAATTCGTGCTCTATGCACGAGGGTTGGACGAGCTCGTTACCTAGTAGCTTCTACGCACGATAGCACCCACGCTAGAACTGGAATTTGAGAAAACCATCGAGAATCGTCCATGATATGGCTGTTTTCCCCGACGCCATGGCTGAACACCTCGGCTCACCGTCGAGAGCATAGTTGCCGGTATTCCTAGCTTCCACCCAGCCCGGGTTCGTGTTTCCCACGCTCTACTGATGCTCTCCGACCGATTCCCGGTCGATTTGGTGCACGGGAGAGCGGGACCGACCTCACCGGAACCCTAGCAGGTGCTGTCACCGGTGCGCACAGGTTTCCGGTCATCGCCGGCGGCCGGCGACCCCACCATCGAGTTCAGGGGGTCAGTAAAGGGGCAGGCGGCGAGTTTCGGGCCGGGGGTGGCCGGGAACTCAGTTCTGGCGAGGGTCGCCGGAGATCACCGCCGCCGCGCAGTTGGTGCGAGGAGGGAGACGACACACTGTGTGCGGGGCCCACAAGCCAGAGTTTAAACTTTTCCCGAATTTCAGTTTCAGTTCAAACTTCAAATCCTTATAACTTTGGCTGGAAAGCTCCAAATTGAGTAAACCAAATTTTGCTGGATTCAGCTCTCCGAGTACTTTCCAGCAAATCAAGTTTCACTTCATGAAAACCCTTAATTTTCCAGAATTAATTCCTCAAATTTTAAACTGTTAGCAATTTTAACTGGAGAATCCTGTGGAGGAAAATCCTGAAATTTTGTTGGGATGTTCACCAAAGTATCCCTGAACTACCATAAAAATTTCAGATCCATTTGAGCTCATTTGATCCACCTAATGGTGTGATTAGTGAAACTGTTCCAGAGAAAATAGAAAATGTTCAGAAACATTTTCAGAATTTTCTCTGAAATTGTTTAGCTCATATGTTTAGCTAGGAACCTTCAAATTGAGTGAGACCAACTCCACTAGAACCTTCTGAAAATCTAGTTTTCAGAAAGTCATAGTTGGCTTCATGTAAATTCCTAGAACACCATAAGAGTTCCAATTAAGGTCAAGGACATAATTAATTGTGGAGGGCTCAAATGAGCTTTGCTGCAAATAAAACTTGACCAATTCTTTGTTTAGGTTGTAACCAAGCCACAATAAAAGTTTCACAGTCATTAGGTCTGTCTAGCAAAAAGTATTGACTTCACAACTTCAAACCTAATACAAATGCATTAAATTAATACATGTATTGTTTCTATCATGTAGTCGCTAAGGTCGAGGAGGAACCCGAAGTCCTAGACTTCGTTACTCTGGAGGAACAGCTAGCCTACGACCAAGAGCAGCAAGGCAAGCTCCGGTTTGCGTTAACCTTTTTACAAATTTTTATTGTTTTGAGCACATACTTGTTTCCTTTGTTCTGTGCATTAGAGTCTTGTTTCGAAATCCAACTGCATAGCCAAGAAAACCACGGGTTGGGTTTAGGATTGCAAACCCCGTTAGCTACTGCAAAGATAAGGTAGAGTAGGATTCGGTACAAGTCGAGTAGTTGGAACTACTCGCGAGAATAGGCTAGAGGCACATTGCTCGGGTAGAGATAGCACATGATACACATGGCAAGCAAATGAGACCGAGCGGAGAGTAAGGGCAGCAGGACTTTGGGGCCTGTGTGCTGTAGCTCCGCTTGTGCCGATTGAGGACCGAGCCGTGTGCGGGCCTGTTGAACAAGCTAGAACAGTACCGAAGACGTACCGGCTATATGGGAACCGGGAAACTGATGTAACTCGGGTAGCTGGTTATTGAGGCATTGCCCATCGTTCAGAGGGTAGGTTGAGAGCTTGAGGTGTAAATCGGCTGGCGGCACGGAGATGCGCGTGCAGAGACCTCTTGCTCGGGACGATGGGACCGGTTCAATATTTGGCTAACGGGTGAAAGGTAGTCGCGTACGGCGTCCGTGATGGTTGTTGTAGGCAACATCGAGTACGGGCGTACGTGACGGGTTGTTCGGGTAACCCTGCAGGTGTAAATCGATTATAATCGCCATCCCTCGCGGTCAGTGAGTACCACTTGTTCACTGTACCGTGACGTAGAGAGAACAGGCTAGTTACATGTTAAAATGTTGCTGATTGAAAGATGGACTGGATTGCTAATGACTTGCTGTAGTTTAGAGCTAACTAAAGTTCATTTCAACTTTGGGCAAAGTACATGAGAGAAATGCGTTTCTTGTTTGATTGCGGCTCTCTCATGTGCCTTAGCGTAAGGTTCTCCACAACCTGCTGCTAAAACTTGAAAGTAAGGTTCTACTAATTAGGCGAGTCCTTGCAACTGATTTTTACCTCATGTAACCCATTACCCTCATGTAGAAGTTCCATGTTTAGGTGAGATGAGTCAGACTTGCTGAGCCTTCATGCTCACTTCTTGTGTTTGAAGCTTTTGCAGGGTTCTATGAGGAAGGGACTCCCGAAGAGGAGATGGAACCCCAGGAGGGGAACCCCGTCGAGTGGGAGTCGTGCACGGCGCAGAGTTAGTGTGCGTGTGTGCTAGCAAGGACACGTTCGAGGGCTGAACGTGCACTTGATGCTTAGTCTACGCCCACGAGTGTAGACTGAACTTATTTTGATGTAAACATGATCATAAACTTGTTTATGTAATAAAATTTCCGCTTCCGCTTTGTACCTTTGACGTGTGTTATACGGTGCTGTGCAACGCAGCATCCCTCAGCGTGATCCTGGCTCGACAGGACCAATGGGTCGTGTCATTGAACATATTTAGATCAGTCCCATACACGGTTTCTTTAACAGATCAATTTTCTGCGGAGGGGGTTTTTGTTGCTTCTGCTAAAATGTTTAAGTCTACCATTCACCCCCTCTGGTAGCTTTTCACATGCTCTTCGATCCTACGGAAACCCACTGTGGTGAGCTGTCCACGTGAGCTTGCTCGTTGGTTATTCTCGGGTTGCCGCAACACCAACTGTTCTAGGGTGGGGAACGCCGGGAGCTGCTGGTTTTTGCGCTGAGGAGGTAGAGGACAGTCGAGCCTTGCTGTTTTGCAGCTCAGGGAGGCGTTGCACACACGTATTTGTGGTTTTCCAGTGGCAACCGAGGCAGCAGTGTGAGCTGCTTTGTTTCGGCAGAGAGAGAGAGAGAGAAAGAGAGAGAGCAAAACCCGGGCTTGCTTCCGTGCGTGAGTGAGTGAGAGATGAAGAACTTGCTTTGGTGCACTTGCCGTGGAAATATCAGGCCGGGCACGAGCGGGAGCAGGAGGTGGAATTTGGTCGGCTGCAAATCAGGAGGTGGCGCCCGTGGATGAACCGCCGGGTCCATGTGAAACAACACCGAGAAGACTTAGGGAGCAAGTTTATACACCTCAATGACCATTGGGCCCCCCTCCTTTCCTCTATCAAAATATCTCCAATTTTGGCACATTGCAAACTTCACTTATGAAAAGGTACAATTTGAAATCCAATTCGGAAATTGGACAAGATGTACTTCAGTTTCAAATTTTAATTCAAATTCCAATGGAATACAAAAGCCTCTTTGATATACATATCGAAATACCTCCAAATTTTCTCAAAATTTGCCTACCTCATAATTTGGACCTGAAAAATTCAAATATGGATTCAAACTTTTAATTTGGCAGCTGCAAAGGGGAGATTTACAACCACAGTTTGCATCCTCCATTTAAAATGACCACCTTTGCATTTAAATGGACATTTGAATTCAAAGTGGACTTCAAATTATGTGATTGCACATGACAACATTCACATGTTTAGAAAAGTTACTGCAAGTCCCATTTCTTGAATGTGAACTCAACTTTTTTTACAAATCAAGTTTTCCAATTACATGTTTTGTGACTTTTACATTATTTACGTTACCCATGTCAAAAGCTTAATGCTTGGTGGGTGGTACATAAGGTGAATCCTCATGAGCGGTTATATACTCCAAGTGATGATGACTACCATGGCATCAATGACGTTGATGAGGTTTATCAAGAATAAGAGTTACCAGACTCTTTCCGTCGAGCTTGGTGTCGAACTCGATCACTTGGTTGATGATGCTAATGATGAAGAGACTTCTAATATGCGCAAACGAAAACGGAAAAAAATATGAAATAAGATTGATGGTATTGTTTGAGGAGTAGGGTTCGGATGTCGATGAATTCTGAAACTGACTCCAAGTAACCTTGTTCACTAAATTATTGTAATTTCGTATATTTTCCTAGCATATTTATCAATTACTCCTTACAACAGGATGTCGTTAGAGAAAGAAAAAGGTAAGGGGGCTAGGGGCTTCCTCAGGGAGGCACGGGACACCCTTTTTATGGGTAGTTCCTCAAGTGAGAGGAGACGCTCTCAGCTGTTGAGACACGTCCCGGACCTAGCGGGCGTATTTGTGGCCTTACATCTCATGGAGGTACATTTTCGTTGGAAATTACATTATCTTATATGTGACAGCTGTGTAGAGGGGGGTGAATAGTCTAAAATACCTGAAATGACTTAATTTAAACGAGATTAGAACATAGGGGCCGGACTAGTCTGGCTCAGGGGCGGACTAGTACGGTCATCCTGTTGGAAAAGCCTAAAAGGCCGAACTAGTGTAGCTCAGGGGCAGACTAGTCTGGTCAGACTGCTGGAAAAGCCTAACAACTAGATTTTTATGGGTTTTTCTTCAGATTTTAGTTTAACGAAATGCGGATAAAATAACTAGAAATCTAATATGACAGGTGTGATAGAATATTGAAATGGACTGCAAGATTGTAACGATGGATACTATAGTAGCAAAATAATCAAAATAAACCCTAAACAATTTTGACATTCAACGAAATATAAATGCCAGAGAGACACTGAGATTTTTCCCAAGGTTCGATTCCATTCAGGAATCTACGTCCCCGTTGAGGAGTCCACAAGGGACCGGGTTTAACAACCCTTCCCTCACCGAGTCGCCACTAAGGCCAACCCAGTTCTTTTACTATCTCAAGGGTGAACTTACAAGATTTTGGGGCTGCTCACAATCCAAGGCTCCCACTTGAACATGTCCACAAAACTTCACGGATCTCACAAGACACAGGTCACAAAGACTCACACCAAGTGCATGAGATCACTCCAAGAGCCAAAAACATAAAGTTCTTCCTTCTCTTCTCCTCACACACCCAAATCCACTTAAGAATAGATTCTAGATGGTGAGTAGGCAAGAGAGAAGGCTTAGGGAGGCTCTAGGATGGCTAAGGCGGCGCAAGGTTCCAGAGTGTTCTAAATGAAGTCGGAGCATATCCTTTTATAGAAGTTCTGACAGCCAACCATTGCCACCTACCAAAAGTCCGGACTACTCCGGTCAGGACTCGGAGTAGTCCGATCTCACACAGGAACTCTTTGTCCGGGTGAGAACGGATAAGTCTAGAGGACCCGGACTAGTCCGGCCACTAAGGCGGACAAGTCCGGTCCACCAAGACTTAGCCTTGGGAGCTCTCATCTCACAACTGTAACACCCCAAAACCTGCAAAAGAGGGGAATTTAAATCTTTTTGGACGTAATGCATGTGATAAAGCAATTCAAATTCAAACTGGAATTCAAATTCAAATCAAAACAGAAAAAGAAAAGGAAAAAGAAAAAGAAAAAGAAAACCGAAACCGGCCAGTGGGCCGAAACCCGCCAGCCGGCCCAAGACCCCGCGCCAGCCAGCCTAACCCGCGCCCCCCTCTCTCCCTCTCTCCCTCTCTCTGACGTGCGGGGCCCGCCGTCGTCTTCTTCCCCCGCTCGCCCAACCGATCCCGGACTCTCTCCCGCGCCCGATAAAAACCAACCTCGGAACCCACGCTCCCAGCCCCGATTTCCGGTCCCAGACGCCCCAACATGATCTCAACAGACCTCCACTCCGCCCCTTTTTCCTCCCCGATCGGCCGTTTTTCTCTCCGTTGAGAACCGAAGCTTCTACAGCCAATTTCCTTCGATCCTTGCTCAAATTTCCTGATCTAACGTGCTGATCACGTTCCACCGCCGCCGGGGAGCCCTGCAGGTGAAGGAAAAAGCGTGTCTTGCGCCCTGACTGCTACTTCGACGTGCACCGAAGAGCATCACCATTGAAGCTCGCCGCGGACCGACTTCCAGGGCCTCCGAGTGCAGGAAAACTCCTCGGTGAGCATCTCCTAACCCTCCGCAGCCGATCCGTGCAAAAAGATGCGAGTTCCAGCGTGTAGCGGCACAAACCAAGGCTGCGCCGGCGAGATCGCCACCCCCGCCGCCGCGCGCGTGGGCTGGCTCCGGCCAGGGCGACGTGGCCCCTTGAGGGCCGTCTACTTTAAATCGCATGGTAGAAATAAAACCGACGTGTACCGTTTCGGCGATCTAATCTGAGCCGTCTGTTTTAAATCGGACGGTCCACGTCGGCCCCGCATTATAAAGGCCGGGATTCTTACGCGCTACACCCCTGGGGATCTCGGAAAACACGAGCTAGCCCCGGAAACTTCTGATCTAGCCTCTGGACCCTCAGAAATTCGTGTAAATTCATTTAAAAATCAGTTTTAGCCCCTGGACTCAATAAAAATTAGGAAAACCCCTCTGTTATATGTAGTTAGACCCCTGGAAATTTAGGAAATAGTAAATTAAACCCAGCAGTAGGGTGGATTTACCTTTTTGACCCTATAGGATATTAAATTCAGAAATTTGGATATGTGACTAGGATTTAAATTTAAAAGGTAAGGCAAACACATGTGCAAATTCAAGTTTAAACTCTCTAGCACATGGAAAACTTTAGAATGAGTTAAAAATAGATTTTAGGCTGAAATGAAATCTGCCTAAGTGTTGCTCATTTTTATTTTCTCTAGAGACACATTTTAGTCTAGGAAATAATTCTAAAAACTAGTAAAATAAATTTACATTGTTTCACATCAGAGAGGAAGTTCAAAAATATATTATTGAACATTTTAGATCAGAACCTATTCTGTTTAGATGATATGTCTTACTATTTTAATAGTAAAATTCACTTTTAGGCATAGAAAATAAATCTGAAAATATAGGAAAATAGGTATGCATAATTAGAAAATGATAAATGAGGTCTCCAAACACAAAAACTTCAATTTAGGATTTTGTAGAAGATCTGAAAACTTATTTGGAGTAGGGAAATACCTTTCATGCAAACTTTGTGGCTAAGAAATGTATTAATTAAATATAAAGAATTTGTTCAAATTGGAAATTCATATATAGTGTGCAAATAGAAATCTGAATACAGAAGTTAGAAATAATATATATATATATATATATATATGTTTAAAAGTGCATGTAGGCCAAAAATCAACACATCTAGGGTAACCACAACACTTAGAAATGTGAATGACTTCCATATGTATGTATGTGTGGTTTGCATGAAGTGAAAGTGTGGACTATGGCTTATGGATTGTTGTTTTCTTTTGCTATGTGTATTGGCATGAGTAGAACCTGCCCCAGAGCAAGTTCTCCCCTTCCAAAACCAAGACTTTCCATTTTCCCAGAGCAGCAGGAAGAAGGCAAGTGTCCTTGACCACTTTGATCTTATGCTAGGATGTGTAGATAGAATTATTTGCATTGTCAATTGAAATATGAAACCCATGCTAGGGAGTTTCCTTAGAATTGCATTATCTTGTTTCCTTGTAGCTTGGGTTGGGATTTGTTTTATTATGTCATTCATTCATATCACTTATGCTTAGCCATGCTTAGAATGGGATAAGTGGGATATGAGGTCATCAACTTGTTTACCTTACTCTTGAATGAGACATTATGAGTTATGTAGAGGTAGGGATCAAGGCAAGTTGGATGATTTAGTTGGTGTTGTGTGCATGAGACTCGGGTTTGTGTTTAGTACTTGCCTGGATCCTATGGACCGTTTCATGGAGCATGTAACCTGGCTTTACCGTGCCAACCACATGCTGAGATGGGGCAGCTTGGCCAATTAATTAGGTGTATCCCCAGCGTAGTATGGGTGTTTTGGATGGTGCGGGGAATAGGTGTCAGCTGGACTACCATGTGAACTACAAGGCTCAAGAGGGTGCCACTGCAGCGGGGTTGGAGCCTCTTGTATGCTGTTAGGGGTGAAACCTCAGTGGGCCCACGCTCGTTGGGAATCCCTTTGTAAAGGCTTCGTAGTGATCTCCTGGCTACACACTTGGGAAGTGTGAATGTGGTTCGCGGCCACTGGCATAATGGAGGTTCTTTTAGTCCACCCGGCAACGGGGGATGAAATCACTACATGTGGGTACAGTGGTGCAAACTCTGCAGAGTCAAAACTGTCATGACAGCCTTGCTCACGGTCAAGAGCGGCTTGGACTTATTCATGATTAGAGGATGATGGGTTGGGAAGTTGAGGATGTTAAGCGGGAAGCATAACATTTAAGTTGAGACTATGTGTACTTGATATTGATGATGGGTTGAGGGATTGGGACCATTTCACCTGTGTAGTAATATAGGTGCTTAATAAGCTAAGGTGATAGGTATTAATTGCATAGTGTTTTAACCACGAGTTCAACCTCTCCTTGCTCTAGCCATGCATGACATAACTTTCCCACACTTGCTGAGTATCCATGGTACTCAAACTTGCTTTTCTGTTGGTTTATATTGCTGCTGAGGTCAAGAGAATGATGTGGTGTTTAATGACCAAGACTTTGGTTCCGAGGAAGGATTCTAGGTTCACGGAGTCCCCCGGGCAATGCCTGTGACGGAGCCCACAAGATTTATATTCCGCTGCTGTTTTATTTACCTATTATGAACTTATTATCGTCCATCGAGACGTATGCTATGTAAGACTTATTTATATTCGACACCTGGCTTGTAATATGATGATGCTTCACTATTTGTCATCACATGTATGAGAAAATGATCCTGGCATACATGTGATATTCACTCGGTTGTTCTTCGGAAAAACCGGATGTGACAGAAGTGGTATCAGAGTCAAGGTTGCCCGTAGGAACGTGGACCTAGGTAGAAATGGACGTATTTAAGGACCCTATTCTCTTAAAAACTATTTTACAAGTGGGTTGAAAGTGTTATTTAATAGGGTCACTTTATTTGTTCATCTTGCCCCAACTTTTATTCAAAATACAATTTTTATTTAAATTCTTATCTAACTTAATTTTAAATGCTTTATGTTTTAGATGGTTCACATGATCCACACCACCCGCAAGTCCACCAGAGGGAGAGTTCCTGTAGTTGTCCTTGCCCTGAGAGAGGAGAACCGTCCGGTGACGTACCACTCCTACGGGTTGGCAGTAGGAGGCTTGTTGCGCCGTCTTCGGCGTATGCTCCACGCCGCCGGCAATTTGGGCAAGCTGATCATACACTACAGCCCCACCAGAACCATCCGTGAGAAGCGGGAAGAATGGAGTTCAGAGATGAGGATTATCCATGAAAATCAGCTGCTCAAGATCCACCGCTCTCCAGCTTGTCAGGCGACACAGGTCGATGCTGAGAAGGATGTCACCTGGGAGGCCATCACCTGCCAGAGTTACATCAACCGTCGCCACCTGGACAGGACTGAGTACATGTATGTCCTCCAGCGTGAGAGTGGCACCGCAGAGTACAAGTACCCGCCAGTGCAGCAGGGGACTTCCCATGAGCACATGGACTTGTGCTTGGAGGACGCTGCTATGCTCAGCACTCGACTGCAGGAGGGCCAGCAGGAGCTTCAGGATGTTCATGACACCCTGAAGGAGACTGAGGCATTGCTTCGCGCCAGCTTGAGGGCGAGAGAAAGAGGAGATGGGAATGAACTGTGTGTCACCGTGAATGACACGTGGACTCCTGACTCTCCAGACCGCCGGGCGAGCAGGCGTCGCCACACTTCTCCACCAGCAGCTTCCCCACCTAAAGTGGAATCAGAGGGCAGCCGCAATAATGAGGAAGACCCCGACGAGCCAGCTCAGTGATATGAGTTGTTTAGAGTCATTTCCCTTATTTCAGCAGGTTATCAAGTAGTCGAGTCAATACCCTATTTATTGGTGTGTTAATGTTTGGTGTGTGACTTGAGTTGTGGAAGCCATGGGCATTTGTCCACAACCTCGTCTTTAGGTTGCTTTACTTTGGTGTGTGAACCCCTATGAATCAATAGTACATTTTGTTTTCGCGTGAGACGTGACGCCCAAAGATCTACGTGAAATCTTCAAAAATTGTTTAAGGCCTCAAAAGTCTAAGTTTAAACAAGCCATTTGGGAAGTTAATACTCAATGCTTTTAGTTAATATTTGGTTGATCATGATAATGGCTGGAAGAGTAAAAGGTCGTGGTGCCAACCCCAACAACAACAACGATGAGGCCAGCAATCCTCACCTTTCTGGAGGACAAGACAGGGGTGGTCGCCGTGAAGGAGCTGATCCTATCTATCAAATGATCGAAAATCAGAATCAGCTCATCCAGAGTCTAACTCAAGTGGTGGCCAACTTGCACCAAGCTCCACCCCCACATGCTGCACCACGCCAACCAAGGTTGAGTGAGTTTCTGGGAACTCAACCCCCGAAGTTTGCAAGTGCTGCTGAACCCCTGGAGGCAGATGACTGGCTAAAAACCATTGAGAGCAAGATGAGGATCATACAATGCCAAGGGTATGAGAGGGTGCTGTTTGCCTCTCACCAATTGCATGGACCCGCTGCTGATTGGTGGACCGCTTACGTGGCAGCCCATCATGACCCCGAGAACATCACTTGGGAAGAGTTCAAGCGCAGTTTCCGCAACCATTACATACCAAGGGGTGAACTCAAAAACAACAGAAAGGAGTTCTTGGGACTGCAGCAGGGAAACATGACTGTGAGAGAATACCTCACTAAGTTCACCCAACTATCCCGTTATGCACCACGGGACATCGAAACTGATGAGCAAAAACAGGACTGTTTTGTGGAAGGACTTACTAAGGAAATGCAATATGCAATGTCCTCCAATGAGTATGAAAGCTTCCAAAAGATGGTAGACAGAGCATTTGTCGTGGAGAGGAAGCTGAAGGCCTTGGAGAATGAAAACAAGAGGAAGGTGGGATGGTCACACCAAGCCTCAGGTAGCAACACACGCCCGCATCTGATGCAGCAACCTGCAGGGCAGACGATTCGTGCTGTGGTACCCTACCCGACACCGAGAGGATACAACCCGAACTTCAGGCCTCCATCAGCACCCGCACCGCCGCATCGTCAGTTTGTGCAACAGCCACGCCCCACTTATCAACCTCGACCAGCAGGACAAGGACCACCAAACCAACCCCAAGACAACAAAGGCCAGACACATAAGGTTGGGGTGCAATGCTTCAACTGTGGTGAAGTGGGGCACTACGCCCATAAGTGCCCGAAGAAGAAGCCCATGCAGCCACAACAGCAGAATGTGATGTGAGGACGGGTGAACCACGTGACCATGGAGGAAGCGCAAGAGGCACCTGATGTGGTAATTGGTAAGTTTCCTGCCAACTTACACATTGCAACCCTGTTGTTCGATTCTGGTGCCACCCACTCGTTCATTGCTCAAGGGTGTGTTAAGAAGCATGATCCAGCAACAACACAAATGAACCATATGCTAGCAGTAAACTCTCCAGGGGGAGAAATAAGGACAAGACAAGTGTGTCCTAAGGTGAATCTAGACATTAATGGGTAGTATTTACTGCAAACCTCATAGTGATAGACTCACAAGGGATAGATATTATTTTGGATATGGATTGGTTGACCAAACATACAGGAATCATCCATTGTTCGACAAGAACGGTGGAACTAACTCACCCTAGTGGCACAAAAGTGAAGTTCATAGCCGTACAAGAACCTAGGAGGGACCTTAAACTCAATCAATTTGAGGTGGAAGTGGAACACGCGTTGAAAATTTGGCGGCATTACTTGATGGGGAAGAGGACAGAGATATATACGGATCATAAGAGCTTAAAGTATATTTTCACACTGCCAGATCTCAACCTCAGACAAAGGAGATGGTTAGAGCTAATCAACGACTTTGATGTGGGCATCAACTATCATCCTGGGGAAGCGAACGTCGTAGTGGATGCTTTAAGCCGGAAAGTGCAGGTCCACATGTTGAGTTCGAAGGACATGACTACAGAATTGAAGAGATTGCAAAACTCAATCTATGTCTGGTGAATAGTGGTGAGGCCATCGTAATGGAAGTGGACTCCACATTAGAGCAAGACATACGCAACGGTCAGAAGAATGACGAGAAGATACAAGAGATTAGAGAACTCATCAATGAAAATAAAGCCCCTGGGTTCAGAGAGGATGAACAAGGTACGTTGTGGCATGGGAAAAGAATCTGTGTGCCTGAAGTGAAGGAGATCCGTGAATTGATTTTGAAGGAGGCTCATGATTCCGACTATTCCATTCATCCTGGGAGTGCGAAGATGTATCAGGACCTCAAGAGCAGATATTGGTGGTATGGCATGAAGCGAGACGTCACGGAACATGTTGCCCTATGTGACACATGTCAGTTGGTGAAAGCAGAACATCAACGACCCGCGGGACTATTGCAACCACTCAAAGTGTCGGAATGGAAGTGGGAAGAAATAGGTATGGACTTCATAGTGGGACTACCCAGGAACCAATCGGGATATGATTTGATATGGGTCATCGTCGACAGGCTAACCAAGGTAGCTCATTTCATCCCCGTGAAAGAAAGCCATAGCGGATCCAAACTGGAGGAATTGTACATGTCAAGGATCGTGTGTTTTCATGGAGTCCCAAAAGAAGATAGTGTCAGATCGAGGGGCACAGTTCACCTCAAGGTTCTGGCAGAAGTTACATGAAACCATGGGAACTCATCTAAATTTTAGTTCTGCCTATCACCCCCAGACTGACGGGCAGAGGGAAAGAACCAATCAGATCCTTGAGGATATGCTAAGAGCATGTGCGCTCAAGAACAATAGGAGTTGGGATAAGAACTTACAATATGCGGAGTTCTCCTATAACAACAGCTATCAGGCTGGTATGTAGATGTCACCAT